>CM037585.1:62622645-72622645 GCA_021018995.1 Chloranthus sessilifolius
ATTTTTTCTATATTTTTGTTATTTTTACTAACATACTCACCCCTACAATTCAGTCCTTTAAGTGCCTTAGCCGATTGGCGGGCCTACGTGCGCCTTTAAATTCCTATTTTTCCAATTCTTGTCATTTAAGCCACCATAGCCATTTGGCGGGCCTGCTCACATTTACTTTTACGTCATTTAAATTTCAGTCATTTACGAGCCATAGCCGTTTGGTGAGCCTACGTGCACTTTTCATTTCAGTCATCATATCTCACCAATGAACGTCAGCCCGTTGAGGCGACACGGGCTTATCATCCCCGACCCGATTTTTGGACTTAATTTCACTCCCCTTTAAAAATCTGTAATTAAAAGTGAACCAACAGTGTGGGGACATAATTGAATTTATTTTTACATTTTTGGGTAGTTTTCGGGGGGTTTAGGCACAGATATATTTTACCCAGTTTCCAGTAAGGCGGCAGCCCTAATGGTGATGATCCTGAAAAGAACCACCCCTTCCAGTACCTAAGAAGGCGCTTGCACCGGAGGTATATCGGTTGGGTTGCCAATTCTGATAAAGCCATAAAACCCGCTTTGGTGAGAGCGTTAGACAACCCAAAATTCAGCCGTGAACCCTAGGAAGCGAAAAGGAGGGACCCGATAACGTACACAGCAGTCCCCAGGAGCATCCCTCCCAAGAAACCAATTCAAAGACCCACATTCGGGCTTGCTGTTCACTATCAAACTTCACTGATAGAACTATTTTTGCCAGGCGTATATAATATATACGCCCAACAAAAAATCTCCAGATTTACTCAAGCATATATAATATATACGCCCGGCCAAAACCCCCAGATTTAAGCCAGGCATATATAATATATATGCCTAGCCAAATCTGCCTTTTTTTAGTCTGGCGTGTATAAAACATATGCCCAGTGTATATTTGGTCACAACAACCCAATCTGAGGCCCAATCCACCACCCCAATTCCCCGATTAGCGGTATTAGTGCCCGCAGTAGCTTCCCGCATTCTATAACACCCAACATGCCCCCGCCCAATCAAAAGAAGGCGACTTCTCATTGATTTGCTCTGGGGATAGGGTCGTTTGCGTGGATTCCCTCACCTTCAATAGAACGAAAGGGGTCCCTTTCGCTTCTTCCGAAGTATGTCGGATCCCGCCGTGGGACATACTAAAGGTACATATATCGCCCGAAACGAGAGTTGACCCTGGGCACCAGGTCATCATTCATCAAGGTAGAGGGGAGTTAATTTCCATTTGAAAAAAAAAAGGAAAAGAAAAAAAATCCTCATCTTCAAAAAAATCCACCTTAAAAAAAAAACAAAAAAAAATAACAAACAAAAAAAAACAACAAACAAAAAAAAATCATCTTCAAAAACCAAAAAAAAATCGTTTTCCAAAAACAAAAAAACACAAAGAAAAAATCAAAAAAAATATTTTTTTGTGTGGCTGTCACTACGGCAACCTCAAACCCGGCCCGTAGGAGGAGAACCAGGAAGGTATTCGGCCCTTATCCGAGACATCGATACAACACTCGTCAGCGGATCATGACAAGAGCCGATACATCCCCGCCGTCATCCCCATCCCATTCTCATATCGGAGAAGACCCAATTTCCAACACCTTCGCCCAAACCCGGTTCGATATCACGGGTCCCTTTGGGGCACCCGTGTTCACATCCACCCCACCCCCCTCCCTCACATTCTCCCAACATACCCCCTTTTCATCCCCTACTGAAACCCCTTATTTCCCAACCGACCCATACATCCCCATTTCCCATCCATGCACCCTTACCACACCCCCATACTCCCAAAGACCCCATAGGGAGCCCCATCCCCCACCTACTTCCCACGCTCCATCCATCTCATCATCCATGCCCCCTACATCCCACATCCCATCCACCTCATCTCACATACCATTTGCCACCACATGGCCCATCCACATCCCAACATACCCCCTCATTTACCCAGGTCATGCCTAACTTTTCTCAGGATATGAACGATAACCCACCATCTTCCATAGCCATACATCCATACCCCCCAAGCACAATTATCCATACCCCCCATACCCGGGTCATGCCCAATTTATCCCAACCCCCTCCATCCTTAAGTGAGCCATCACCCCCCAATCTCACACCTGAACCCATGCCCTCAATGGAGGACATGAGAACGATGTACGCCCTATGGGCAGCTTCCCGGAACCCTACATCTCAAACCCCGCATCCAAATATCCAAAACCTCCATACCCCATTCCCTCCTAACCATGCCCAACCACCCATCGTCCATACCTCCCAAAATCTCCCACCTCAATTCCAGGCCCAAACCCACACAAATCCATGGGCCCAAGCCCAAACACCTCTAGAGCCATGGGCCCAAGTCCAAGCCCATCAGACCCAGGCCCAAGCCCGAAATCTTCAAAACCCATGGACCCAAGCCCAGGCCCAAAACCCTCTGAGCCTATGGGCCCAAGCCCAAACCCATCAGACCCAGGCCCAAGCCCACCAAGCCCAAGCCCAAGCCCAAGTCCAGGCCCAAAACCCTCAAAACTAGTGGGCCCAAGACTAAGCCCATCAAACCCAGGCCCAAGCCCAAATTCCTCAAGGCCCATGGACCCAAGCCCATCAGGCTCAGGTCCAGGCCCAAAACATTCAAAGCCCATGGGCCCAAGCCCAAACCCATCAGACCCAGGCCCAAGACCAAGCCCCTCAGGGCCCTTGGACCCAAACTTATCAAGCCCAAGCCCAGGGCCCATGGACCCAAACCCAACTCCCTCATGGCCCATTAGCCCAAACCCAGCAAGGCCCATTGGCTCAAAGTCATACTAACCCCCACACCCAGGCCTAAGGCCCATCAACCCAAGCCTTCCAAAACCATCAAGGCCAAATCCCTCAAACCCAAGGCCCATCCGCCCACGCTCATCAAGGCCCATTCACTAACCCCATACCCCCTCACCAGTACCCTTCATTCACCTATACCCCTTACGCCCCCATCCCGCCTCCAACAGAAAATCCAATCCATCATGTTCCTCAAACCCACAACATTCTGCCACATCAACCACACCCCCATGACCCCCAAAATGTGCACCCAGCTTAGCACATCATTTATCCATAAACCGCTCATCCATTAATCCCTTTTCATCCCCTATGAACCATATGGCCCCACCAAGTCATCCAACCCCTCACCCCCCAAGTTCAAATAGCAGAACTCACCCCTCACCAATACCATGACCAATAGTACGAGAAGGATGAGATCCGCAATAGTGGAGGAGTTGTCAGCTTCAACCCTCCCGGACCCACCATCATCACACCTAGGGTCGAACAAAATCAGGGGGCAGCAGTCCCCGCTACAGCCTCAAAAGAACCAGAATAGTTGAAAGAACAAATAAACAGAATACAGAAGCAGCTGATGAAGATGGGAGGAGTAGAACTACATTCAACAGACTTTTCAAACTTATGTCCGTTCTCTGATGTCCCCCTGCCACAGAAATTCAAGATGCCATCATTTGATAAGTATAATGGCACTGGCAACCCCATCGCCCACTTAAAATCTTATTGTGGGGATATGTGCTAGTATGGCAGAGATGAATGACTCCTCATCAAAGTGTTCCAAAAGAGTCTAACAGGCTGTTGCTTCCCCAGCTGGGCTTTCTTTATTTGTTTGTGGTAAAAGAAATTTAAAATCAAAATAAAATAGGGGATGAAATCAGCACAACTGAGAAGTCCTAGACCTGCAAGATACAGGGTCCATTGTGGCATGTTTTGATAAGTAAGAGTTTGTCCCACAGGGAAAGATGATCTACAGCTCCAAGGGAGCCATCTCTAGTAGTCCCTCCAGATCTGACTACAGATATGGCAGTCCTTAAGGGAAGGGAGTTTAAGGTCACTTAGTTTACAGATCCTAAGGTAGCCTAATGTCTAAACTATAGAAAGGGTTGAGAGGATGGATGGAGTGTGGAAAATAAATATAAAAGTGTAAGAAGTATGCTATTGAGCCTAGATCATAGGAGTTTTGTAACTCAGATTCAGATCCGATGTTATAGAAATCCTGTCCAATGGCTTCGTTATCACCACTGAGGAGAAAGAATCCAACCCATCTCTGTGCCATGATCCAATCCCTTAAGGTTATAACCTGTCCACTCAAATGGTCACAGACTATCCCATAGGGGAGCCACAATCCAGAGATGGGTCAAAACAAGTTAATCATTGTAGGCACTATTTCATCCAAGCTACCAGCTCAAGAATCCATAGGGAACCTCAACCTCTAAAGCTCTATGTGTGGGGCTAAGGCTGTATAGGACCATGATAGCCCAGACACTTAGAACCAGTAAGAGATTGAGTACAACCTTCGATCTAGCTGTCCATTGCTTGAGTGGGGCTACAATGGTCCAGTCACAAGCCTACAATCTCTATAACTAGATCAGATCTAACATCTGATAGCAGATCTATACAAATATAGGGGAGTCTGCCTCTATACAATCTCCCACCAGGCTAATACAAACTCAGGTGCAGAGAAGAAGGATCCATCTTGGATCGGTGGATAAGAATCACCCTAAGGCTATAACCTGTCCACTTGAATGGTCACAGACTATCCCAGAGGCTATCCTCCTCACGGGGCCCAAGACAAAACAAGAATATTGCTGCCACCACCATGGTCACAAGGGTACCAGCTCAAGCTCCCATGGGGATTTCAGATCTAGTGGATCCTGTGGTGGGGCTAAGGCTGTATATGATCATGGTAGCCCAGACACACAGGTCACTTGGATCTGAGTGGCCCTTAGAATCAGTCCTCCATTACTTTGAATCACAACCAAAGCAATGGCAGATCACAAGGTAGCAACCTTGCACAGAGCAGATCACATTCAAACACAAATCCCATAATGTAAAAATCCTATTACAAAACTTCCATTAAACTAGTTCAAAATGCATACAAAGACATAGCCAGCCAGTGCTGGACTATGGAGAGAAGGAAAAAGAAAAAGGAAACTACTTACAGCTACAAAAGAAAAGAAAAACGATCTCAGATCAAATCTCCAAGAGATGAGACGTGTTCCAAGATTTTCCAAGATATCTAAACCTAAGCTAAGTATGGGTTTATATAGCAGTGGTGTGGCGGCACATTAGGGTTAGGAAACCCTAATTTTAACGATGCCACATGGCCTAATAGTGATCCTTGGATGCCTCGGGGCATGTGCATGAAGATTTAAGCATGGGAGTGCTTGCCCTAATCGCAGGAAATTCCCCGAAAGTCCTTTGCTGAAGCGATGGAAGTTGAAGTTCAGAGCTTCGCTAGGTAGATATTATTTCCCAGACTTGTCGCATGGTAGCTCTTGCTCTTCGCGAGGATGGTTTGACATTGAAGCTTCAACCTTCGCGAGGTTGCCTTGGTTTTCTCTTCAGGCAGTCGCGTGGTAGAGAATTGTGCTCTCACTGGATTGGGCTTCGCAAGGTTGAGTAGACATCAAAGCCTCAGATGTCGCAGAGTTGGAGTTCAAGCAGTCGCGAGGTAGCTGCGCATTCGCTGGGTTGATCTTCGCGAGGATGGATTTGAATAGCGCGAGAACTGTGCGAGCACTTCTCTTCAATGGACTTCGCGAGTTTCCTTGCGAGGCTTTAATGAGTTTTGAACTGCGCGAGGTTCCATGTCTTAATTGATCTTCGCGAGGATGGCTCTGTCTTCACAAAGATGCTTTCTTCTTGAATTACGCGAGAACTATGCGAGGAGTTCTCTTCTGATATTTGCATCACGCAGCTATTGCATGATAGCTGTACGAAGAGTCTTCTGAAGCTCTCTCTCCTCAGCCATTTTGAGCGAACTGCGCGAGGTTGAGAGAGGTCTGCTTTGAACTGCGCGAGACTGCGCGATGTGTTCTACTCTTGAGCTTCGCGAGAGCTATGTGAGTTTATGCTTCTGAAGCTCTTCAGTCACTCAACTGTGCGAGAAGTTGTTGTAAAGTCTTGGGAAGCTCAGTTGGACTGCGCGAGGCATATTTCTCCTGAATCCTCTAAAGCTTGGGTCAGTTGTGCGAGACTCATTTTAGGTCTGGATTCAGAGTCTATCCTTCTGAGGGACTTCTGGTGCCAAAACAGGCTCCTTAGCAGGATTTTTGGCCTTATTTCACTGCTGATTATTACCTACATAAAACACTTAACAAGAGCTTATTAGGTGGCTAAGGATCTAATCAAAGGTTAAGTTAAGGGGTGAAAAGTGGTACTTTTCAGGTCTTAACACACCCCCAAACCTAATCTTTGCTAGTCCCTTAGCAAAGCTACATTAAATCTACCATAAAAATTAAATGCCACTTTCGTAGGGAGCACGGATACATTTAGCATATGTACCAAGCCTTTTAAACCCCTAGGTGATCCCTAGTGGAGGAGTGAAGTCTCCTGAGGGTTTTCAGTGAAGACACCCACAAACTTCTCAATGAAACAGTTAACAACAGTGCAATATCATCAAGTGAGCAGTCAAGGAGCAGACTTAGTTTACTCTTGAATCAGTAAACCTAAAAGAAATTTAATCCATTGGTTGCACAGTAATTTAAACAGCATAAACTTCTCATGAATGCATAGCATTTCCAATCAGTTTATAACCACAGAAAATTGCACAAGTGTGTGCCAGCACTGAGCTCATCATCAGATCAAAAATTAGGTTATAGGTCATACCTAACACATTTAAGATCAGACCCAAAAACTTTCCAGGGCATACTCTCATAAGGGTCTTGTTGAGGGGTTCATTTTCTCTTTGGCTCAAGAGCAGTTACATCCCCCAAATGGGTCTGTAAGCAAGAGCATAGGCAGAGTTCTTAAGTGCTGACATCATTGACAGATCCTCACCATAGATTGGATAACTCTTTATCTCCACATGACAGCTCACTCAACTTTGGATCACAAGGGCTTTTAACTGGGCTGTAATGTGGCTTATGAGTGGGTTTAAAAAGAATGGAAGGTTGAAAAGCGGTTCAAAATTGAGAAATCAGTAGATGAAAGAGGTGATTCATGACTTCACCTTCTTGATTTTAGCTCCTTTCTTCTTCTTTGAGATTTTCAGTTTTGAAGTGATCAGTTTCTCTTCTTGATTTTGATTTTCCAAAAGAAAGTTCCACTTGACTCCTCTCTTACTCCTCTTCATTATTATTTTTGTTTCTTTTTGGTGGAATTTTCTTTTTTTTTATTTTTGTTTTTGCTTTTTTGAAATGCCACCATGTTCTTAGTTACCATACAGCCAGAATTTTGAGATGCTTCTTCTCCATTCACCTAATGTTGACCATAGCTAGTCCATCTTCAACTCTTTCTCCTTTACCTTCTGAATTCTCAGAGTGAGGGTAGACTGAATCAGGTTCATAGGTTCAGGTACAAGTACTCAGGTGTATTTTGAAGAAATTCAGGATTTACAGCTCAAAGGTGGTATGGACAAGGGCAGTTGCTTTAGGGTTGGTCTTTTTAGGCTCAAACTGTCCAAGAGAAGGCCTTGATCCTTTCCTAAGTCTCATGAGTCTTGTCGATTGTTTCAACTTGGAGTTGCCTAACTTAAGTGAGCAAATGATTCGTACCCTTAAAACTAGAAGAAATTGCCTTAGTCACTCCTCAAAGGATGGAAAATTTTTTTATAGGCCCAATTCTCACTGGTTATGGTCTTCCTTTGAACTTTTAAGTATGTCCTCACCTTTTTCTCTCTCTAATGATTCACTAAGTGCTGATACAAGTAAGTTTCCTTAGTGATATCATCATGGAAATGTGAAATATTAAAAGTTTATAATGTCTAAAGTTTGCAAAAATTTTAAATTTCTTATTTTTCATGATTCTTAAGTGAACATAGATCCATTTCCATATTACTCACATAACTCTGCTGCACTTAGGTTAACTATTCCATTAGCAGGGTCTGCCTGCCACACCCCCAAACCTATGAGGAGTAGTGTCCTCACTGATTCAAAGGTGTGTGCAGCAGGTCGATTATTTGCAAAAAGAAAGGTAAATAATAAGGAGCAGAACACACAACAGGCAAAGCAAAATAGTAATGATGAAAGAAGAAAATCTATTAAAAATGAGAAATGTACAAACTAAAAGAAAACAGAAGCAAAAGAGTGTAGAAACAGAAGAAATCCTAGGTACAATCTAATCAGAGTCTGGATCAAAACTTGTCCCAACCCATCTTCTTGGCATGCTCTTGAAGGTAAGCCTCTTCCTCTTGTTTCTTCTGTTCTCTCTCTTCCTTTCTTTGGGCCGCAGTTTTGGGTATGGTTGGTGCCCTGACCCTCATTTTTCTGGTCTTTGGTTGAGGAGGGATCACTGAAGATTTATCTGTGGTTGGCTCAGGGGGTTTGATAGGACTTTTTCCTTTGGGACTCTTCCCTTTGGGGCCCTTCCCTGGCTGAGGCTGAGGGGAAATGAGAGGGGATTGGGCTTGTTCTTGCTCAGGAGGGACAACAGGGGATTTATCTTGTACTTTCACCTGAGGCAGGAGAGGACTTTTCCCTTTGTCAAGCTTAGGGAGAGCCACAGAAGACTTTTCTTGTTCCTTTACTACAGGAATGGCAGGGCTCTTCCCCTTCACTGGCTGGCTCATTGGTGGTGCCTCCTCAGACTGGGCAGATGTTTCTTTTCCAATTTTTAGAGAGGCAGCAGTGTGAGAAGTACTTTTAGCTATAACTTTCCTTTTCTGAAGATAGGTTTGTTCAGCAGGGCCTGATGAAGGAGCAGCAACAGGAGTCTTGGCACTTGGATCCATAGGTGGTGCAGAATCAGAGTCTGAGTCAGAAGGAAAAAGCTCAGTGGGATCCAAACCAAGGGCAGCAGCAGCCTGTCTGCGTTCCTCTTTGGAAAGTAGGCGACCATGGGGATCATCCTGAGCAGAAGCTCTGGTGACCTTTGGAGGTGGGGATGGAGGGGCTGGCCTTTTTCCTTTTTGGGCTGCAGTGGCTCTTTTGGAGGTGGAAGGCTTCTTGGAAGGAATCCTTTTTCTTTTAGGGGCAGGGGATTGAACAGGGGGAGGCACTGAGATAGGAGGAGCTGGAGTAGGGACTTTAGCAGGAGCAGGAACTTGAGTGTAGGAGGTGGGGGAACGGGTTGTGTAGGTGTAGAGGCAGGGGGGGTGGAAGAAGATGGCCCTGGTTGTGTGGAAGAAGATGGGGCCTCAGGGGTCTGTGAGAGAGGGTGGCCTGAATTGGTTGGGCTAGTAGGAAGGCAACCCTCTGTTCCAAAATCTCAATTTTCTTGGTAGCATACAGGAGATTGGTATCTGAAAGCTCCTTACTGAGTTTGTTGATCTCCTGAGCATTGTTCAGTTTCCTTTCTAACAACCTGGCTCTCTTTTTCGCCATTTGCACATTGGCTTTTCCATCTCCGTAGTCATTCTCAGTAGTAAGTTGCATGACCTTGTGTGCATTGAGTGTCTCCAAAATTGCCTCCCACCCCTTGGAAATATCTCTCAGCTGCTCGCTGTGAGCAAGCTTCAAGTCACTCAACTTCTTCCGTCAAGGGGATTCAATGGATTGGCGAAGTTGTGCCATGCCCCTCAGGACATCCCTCTTGATATAGGAATTATCCCTCATGGCATGGAGGAGGGTGAAGTAGGGAGGGGTGTAATAGGAGTGTCTGGGTAAGATTGGTAGAAATGGAGTGGAAGAAGTAGAAGGTGATTGATCCTGGGGGGGTAAAGTGGGGGCTGTAGTGATGAAGTCTAGAGGAGGGGTAGAAGTGAGTGAGTGGTCAGGGAAGTGAGGGGGGGGTAGGATAAGAGGTGGAATGGAAGGCATGGGTGGAAAATTAAATGAAGGATGCTCAGTGGAGGTGGATGGTTCTGGATAAGGGAAAAATGGAATAGTGAAGGGTTGAAATGGAAGTGGTGGGGTTACAAATATGTGGGGTGGAATGGGAAAGGTGGAAGGGAAAGGAATGGGGTCTGTTTGGGTGGAAGTGTTGGTAAATTGTAGTGGAGGTAATATGAGTGGGGGAAGGATATGTAGAGTGGGGAAGGAGTGGGGGGTTATGGTGTCTTGGAGGGTGAAGGGTGTAGTTAAGTCAATTGGGGTGAGGTCTGGTTGCACTGTGGAGTCAGAGGTGGAAGGGGGTTGGATCAATGGGGTGGTAAGAGGTTATGTAGAGATGGGTGGGTTTGTCAATGTTTGAAGGGTGGATTGTATGTTGGTGATGTCAGTCTGCATTTGGGCTTGGATTTGTGTTGTGGTGGATAGCTGGGTTTGGATGTCATGTATTAAGGAAAGGATATGGGTAAGGGTGTCTGAGGTTGGTTGGGGTGGAGTATGAGAAGAGGAGGGAACAGGTTGGAAAGGGGAAGTGGGGCAATGATGGAAAGTTGTGGGGGGAGAAGATGAAAGGTCTGGTGAGTGATGTGGTGAAGGGAGTGGGGAATCTGGGAGAGGGATATCATGGGTTGGTAGGGTGTCAAGAAATGTGATCATGAAGGCCTGATATCCTGAAGTGGTGGCTAGGTTAAGGTCAAGGTCTGGAAGTGGAGGTGAAGTAGGGATGGTTGGGAGCATCAGTAATTGGTGTCCTCCTCTCTTGCTGATGGCCGGAGCAATAAATATTCTTCCTCAGTAATTGGTGTCCTCCTTTCCAGAGAGAAGGAATAGAGAGCATCAGTAATTGGTGTCCTCCTCTCTTGCTGATGGCCGGAGCAATAAATATTCTTCCTCAGTAATTGGTGTCCTCCTCTCTTGCTGATGGCCGGAGCAATAAATATTCTAGAGAGAAGGAATAGAGAGCATCAGTAATTGGTGTCCTCCTCTCTTGCTGATGGCCGGAGCAATAAATATTCTTCCTCAACTCTTGATCAATGAACAACAATTTGGGATCCAAATCTCTTCTTCTGATGGAGTCCCCTGTGGCCTTCAAACCTTTGGTAAGGCCCGGTGCAATGGTATCAATGGGGGCACTCGCAGGGGAACCATAACCACAGTTGGGATAAAAAATGGCAGGGATGCCCATGACTTCAGCAATCAACACTGGGCTGAGTAGCATCTCAAAATTGTCAACTAACACAAGGAGGCCTGGCTGCCCATGTGTGTCTGGTCTGACCCTAAGGTGTTGGTAAAAGAGTTGCACTAACCTAGGGTAGGCTAGTGTCGGAATCATTTACATCAAGGGGATCAAACCAGCCTTGCGCAAGAACTCAATTGCAGGTGCTGACAACGGCTCAGTTTCAAAGAAAAATATATCAAATATGGCTTCAGGCTCTAAGGGAATGGAAATGAGGAGCTCAGAGGGTGTTGAGTAATCAGGTGTTTGGTCAGTCACCTCAGGAATCACCTCCTTCCCTTTTTGTTGTGCCGTAGAGGACATGGCTTTCTTAGGGGCAGGCTCTACGGGAGCCTGATCTCTGGCTCTCTTCACAGGAGCACTTTTAGGAGCCATTAAGATTCACCTTGGTGAGTGTACAGTTGAAATTTTGAAAGAAAAAATTAAGAGCTGAGTCTTACCCTAAAAGTTAAGGTTCTGTTCAATTTGATGCACGGTAGACCGCAAGAGCTCCTAGCAGGGGGCAACTGTTGATGGAAGCTTTAAGAACAAAAATCTATAATTTCAAAGTGAGCGATGAACTGTAGACAGGATGCTGGAGGAGAGAGATTGAGAGGAGTGGGAGCTAGGGTTTCACTGGTAGGAGAGGAAAGAGAAAGCAGTAAAGAAAAGCAGCGCGGGGTTGGATTTTAAATATCGCGAGGCTTGGCGCGCTTTAAAAATATCTGCTCGCTGGAAAGGCATGAATGGGTCGCGAGATTGGATGTCCATTTAAACTACGTGAGGAAGCCCACACAACTATATCTGAAACTCGCGACAGCAAAGCAAAGTAATTCTTTATAAACTGCGCGAGAGGAAACCAAACCAAATTTTCAGAACCTCGCAACGGCTTAAACAGAGTCAGAATTCACACACCCACTAGTCAGCCTTTTGACCTATGTTTTGTGGGTGGATTCTCTCACAGGCTCTCTTCCAGGGACACCCATAAGCATCATAAAATACTCAAAAATTCCCATACTCCCAAAGCATTAAATTCACACATCATGAAAAGTACTCAAACAATACCATCATCATTCAATCACTTGAAATTATCAAACAAAGGGAACATGAATAAAAGTAGGCATAAACCACTAAACTCAAACTCCAACAAGATCACTAAAAATTCCTATAAACAATAAAATACATAGCATACAAAGTGCACAGTTCTTAGCATCAATTCAATGAAAGATCCCCTTCAAGGTTTGAGGATACTTCACCAATCAAAAATTGACCCTTGGGATTAACCACTGGTTGACTGGGCAACCTTCCCTCTTCTCTTTTGGCTAAGGTATTCGCTAGTTGGCCAATCTTCTCTTCCATCTTCTTGATGCTCTGATCATGAGAATTCACAGTCTGAACCAAGGAACCCAGGTTTTGTAGTGAGGTCAAGACCTGGTCCTCGAAAGAAGCATTTCTGGGTTGAGATGGGGGTAAGACAAATTGATTTTGTTGTTGATGGGGCTGCTGATGGTGCTGGAAGTTAGACCTAGGCGCATACCCTTGATTGGACTGCTGCTGTGGCCTTGAGGTAAAGCCAACATCTGCTGGGGCTGCATATAATTGTCTTGCCTCCACCTTAGATTTGGGTGGTCTCTCCATTGGTAATCAGCATTTTGGTGCTAGTAACCATATGGTTGTCTGTTGTAGCCACCAGATTGTTGCTGGATAAAAGATTGCGTAGCAGCAGCATGCTCCAATACCAATTCAGGATATTGCCCTGCAGATGGACATTCCTCCACTGTGCTGTGGGGACTGGCATATCAGACTATCTCCGCCACATGAGCAACCCTTCTAGGTTGCATCACAGTCAGTAATTTGTCAAACTTCATAGAGAGGTTTGCCATCTGCAGCTGTAGGTCATTGTTCCCAGACACCTCACAAACTTTTCCTCTTATCAATGCAGCAGGCCCCACTTTTGACTCAGACTCCTGACAAGTTCTTTCCAAGGATAGTTTTTGAAAAGCATTTTCACTAATCACCTCAAAAAATTCTCATGCCTCATCAGCAGTTTTGTGCATGTAAGTGCCACCACAAGAGGCATCAACCATATCTCTACTTTTTTCATCAATCCCATTGTAGAAGCTTTGAACAAGCTACCAGTCTGGGATCTTGTGGTGGGGGCATTGTTTGAGCATTTCCTTAAACCTATCCCAGGCTTGATTAAAATCCTCAGTTGGGGCTTGGGAAAAAGCAAGAATTGCCTTCCTCAACTGGCTAGTTTTTGTCTCAGGGAAGAACTTGGTCTGCAGGTCTTTCCATGAAGCAATGCTATTGTTGGGAAGAGTGGTCAACCAGGTACTGGCCCTGTCCTTTAGAGAGAAGGGAAAGAGTCTGAGCCTAGTAGCCTTAGGTCCCAAACCAGTGATATTAAAAGTGGTGCACAAGGCCAAGAACTGGTCAATGTGCTTGTAAGGGTCCTCCTTTCTAAGCCCCTGGAAAGAGGGCAACATCTGGATGATTGAAGTTTTTATTTCATAATTCCCCTAAACATCAGGGAATTGAATGCTAAAAGGGGAGTTATAGTCATCCGGAGCATTCAACTTCTTGAGAGTTCTGGGTTGTTCTTCACCCATATTTGCTGTCACAGATTCACTTGGGGGCTCTCCTGTGGTGTGTCTGTCTCTTCTAAGTCTCCTTCCCCTTTCTAACTCAGGGTTAAGAGGCTCTAAAGTAGGGCTGAGAGATCTCCTTCCTAGCATACAAGCACACCAACAGTAAGGAGAACTTCTTGCAGGCACATTGCAAATGAATAACTTTATAATCAACAAATTTATCTAACTAATTTACAGCTATTTAAGGAATACATTTACAACTATCCTAGAGACTACTAGAGAATTTTCAAGAAAGATAGACAGAGTTTTAAAAGTTAGAGAGTTTGCAAACAGAGGTAGCTGTTGTTGCTCCTAGTGTGCCATAATTGTGTGCATTATGAATCAAAAATTAAAGAATTAAAGAATGCTAGGTTATATGGATGTTAACTTATGAAAGGGATATCAGCACATTGGGGCTAACACTGGCCTGCAAGATCAGGGCCAATTGTAGCAAGTTTTAAAAGTAAGTATTTCAAGATCGTCCACAGAGAAGTTTGTCTAAAATGAGAGATAAACCTCCAGATCTGTGCTACCAGATCTGGCTCTATAATTATCTAAAATAAAGAATAGATAAAAGAGAGTGTTGGATTGTGTCACATTTAACTATAAGCAAATAAAGAAAAGAACTAACTACATGATCCAGATCCGAGTTGGGGAGATGTTTAAAATAAGACAAATGCAGAAATAATAGCTTCATGTACTTTAGCCTCTGAATTTTAATGGAGAGTCTGTAGTTCAACAGAGCAGATTCAATCTTCATCTGGCTACCAGCACAGATGTAAGAGAAATAAATCCGAATTAAGGAATAGGTTCCACTTAAATGGTCATGATCCGTCCACTGTGGCCTATTCTTTAGTTCGTAACATGAACATCATCGTAAATGCTGCTGAATTAGGTTACCAACGCTAATTCGCATTGGGTGATGAATTAAGGGAAGTTGCATGCGATGAGTGAATCTAAAGAAGTCTAATGCACTAAGGTGAACATTCGGAACCCTCGACATGACTCCAATGGAGAAGACACAAATCGCAACCTTTAAAATCCAAAATTACAATTACAGAGCACGGCTTCTTAGAGAGCCCTCAGACTTACAGTCTTGAATCCGAACTTGGGAGTACAAATCACTCACAATGGCTCTCAAAGGTAAACTACAAGAAGGGATTACAAGGGGTTCAGATGAGCTATCTGACCGGAATGAGGGAAACAGAGATGAAAACTCTAAAATCTGGATGCCCCAATTTGGGCAAATGTCTTCTCAATTTACAGCTTTCCTCTATCACACAAGGCTGAATTGACCAATCAAGTGCTCGATCTGGATTGCCCAATGGCCGTTGAGCACGGGATCCAGATCTGTTCGCCAATGAAAATGCTCGATCCGTTCACCAATCAGCGTTAGAAGCATCAATTCATTATATGGGAATTCAAAAGTCTGCTTTGAGCTTCTAGAAGTTCCCGCCAAGTGATTTCATCTTTGGGTTTTCACGTGCTGGAATATGCCTTTGGTTTGTGCTTGGAATCTTCCGGAATGTCTCTGGACTTTTAATTACATTGGGGCGCGTGCAGAGTTTACTGAAATGCCCTTCAAAGTGGTCAGAATCCTCAAGATGCCATTTCGAGAGTTTAAGGGTCTTTTCGAAAGTAATTTGGCTCTCAAGCTCTTTTCGTGGGGTTTATTCTGTCAATTAAACTTTTCTTCTTTTCGCAAAGGTCATTCTTCTATTCGAACAGTTCTGCTACCTTTCGTAAACCTTGTTTGAGGTTTATTCCTTCTTCGCAAAGTTTCAGGTTCTTTGCGAATTGAAGAGATTCTTTGCGAATTGAGCTTTAGCTTCCATTCTTCTTCTTCAGGTCTTTTCTTGCTCTTTTAGGACCTTTTTAGCCATTGCTGAGGCTATTTCTTCTCTCCCTCTTTGAGCTTGACATGCGTTGTCAGCTTTTTGATCATTTTAGGATGGTTTTCAGATTTTGACCTGTCTTTTTGGTTTAGCTGCAATATGAACATTAAAACACTTTTTTAGTCCTCTCAAGGGTCTTTTAAGGCTCGTGTTTAGGGGTGAAAAATGGTATTTTTCACTACTTATCAGTAGCTAAGCTCCAATTACAGTCCAACTGTCCTTCACTGCTGCTGTCTAGATCTGCAAAAAAAATTCACAAATACATCAGCAGTATCAACTATTCTTAACTACCAAAGAATAATAAAACTGTAAAAACTTAGGGTCTACTAATAGATCAACTCTCCCCGACAGCGGCGCCAAAAACTTGTTGCTTCCCCAGCTGTGCTTTCTTTATTTGTTTGTGGTAAAAGAAATTTAAAATCAAAATAAAACAGGGGATGAAATCAGCACAACTGAGAAGTCCTAGACCTGCAAGATACAGGGTCCATTGTGGCAAGTTTTGATAAGTAAGAGTTTGTCCCGCAGGGAAAGATGATCTATAGCTCCAAGGGAGCCATCTCTAGTAGTCCCTCCAGATCTGACTACAGATCTGGCAGTCCTTAAGGGAAGGGAGTTTAAGGTCACTTAGTTTATAGATCCTAAGGTAGCCTAATGTCTAAACTATAGAAATGGTTGAGAGGATGGATGGAGTGTGGAAAATAAATATAAAAGGGTGAGAAGTATGCTGTTGAGCCTAGATCATAGGAGTTTTGTAACTCAGATTCTGATCTGATGTTATAGAAATCCTGTCCAATGGCTATGTTATTACCACTGAGGAGAAAGAATCCAACCCATCTCTGTGCCATGATCCAATCCCTTAAGGTTATAACCTGTCCACTCAAATGGTCACAGACTATCCCATAGGGGAACCACAGTCCAAAGATGGGTCAAAACAAGTTAATCATTATTGGCACTATTTCATCCAGGCTACCAGCTCAAGAATCCATAGGGAACCTCAACCTCTAAAGCACTATGTGTGGGGCTAAGGCTGTATAGGACCATGATAGCCCAGACACATAGAACCAGCAAGAGATTGAGTACAACCTTCGATCTAGCTTTCCATTGCTTGAGTGGGGCTATAATGGTCCAGTCACAAGCCTACAATCTGTATAATCAGATCAGATCTAACATCTGATAGCGGATCTATACAAATATAGGGGAGTCTACCTCTGTACAATCTCCCACTAGGCTAATACAAGCTCAGGTGCAGAGAAGAAGGATCCATCTTGGATCGGTGGATTAGAATCACCCTAAGGCTATAACCTGTCCACTTGAATGGTCACAGACTATCCCAGAGGCTATCCTCCTCACGGAGCCCAAGACAAAACAAGAATATCGCTTCCACCACCATGGTCACAAGGCTACCAGCTCAAGGTCCCATGGAGATTTCAGATCTAGTGGGTCCTGTGGTGGGGCTAAGGCTGTATATGACCATGATAGCCCAGACACACAAGTCACATGGATTTGAGTGGCCCTTAGAATCAGTCCTCCATTGCTTTGAATCACAGCCAAAGCAATGGTGGATCACAAGGTAGCAGCCTTGCACAGAGCAGATCACATTGAAACACAAATCCCATAATGTAAAAATCCTATTACAAAACTTTCATTAAACTAGTTCAAAATGCATACAAAGACATAGCCAGCCAGTGCTGGACTATGGAGAGAAGGAAAAAGAAAAAGGAAACTACTTATAGCTACAAAAGAAAAGAAAAATGATCTCATATCAAATCTCCAAGAGATGAGACGTGTTCTAAGATTTTCCAAGATATCTAAACCTAAGCTAAGTATGGGTTTATATAGCAGTGGTATGGCGGCGCATTAGGGTTAAGAAACCCTAATTTCAATGATGCCACGTGGCCTAATAGTGATCCTTGGATGCCTCGGGGCACGTGCACGGAGATTTAAGCGTGGGAGTGCGTGCCCTAATTGCTGGAAATTCCCTGAAAGTCCTCTACTGAAGCGATGGAAGTTGAAGTTCAGAGCTTCGCTAGGTAGCTATTGTTTCCCAGACTTGTCGTGTGGTAGCTCTTGCTCTTCACGAGGATGGTTTGACATTGAAGCTTCAACCGTCGCGAGGTTGCCTTAGTTTGTTCTTCAGGCAGGTGGGCGGTAGAGAATTGCGCTCTCGCTGGATTAGGCTTCACGAGGTTGAGTAGACATCAAAGCCTCAGATGTCGCGGAGTTGGAGTTCAAGCAGTCGCGAGGTAGCTGCGCATTCGCTGGGTTGATCTTCGCGAGGATGGATTTGAATAGCGCAAGAACTGTGCGAGCACTTCTGTTCAATGGACTTCATGAGTTTCCTCGCGAGGCTTTAATGAGTTCTGAACTGCGCGAGGTTCCATGTCTTTTGTGATCTTCGCGAGGATGGCTCTGTCTTCGCGAGGATGCTTTCTTCCTGAATAGCGTGAGAACTGCGCGAGGTGTTCATCTCGACTCTTTGACCATTTGTCGAAGAGTCTTGACTCTCTCTCTCGGCTGATTACTGAGTATGCGAGGTTGAGAGAGGTCTGCTGAAACTGCAGGCAAGCGCGATGTGTTCTACTCTTGAGCTTTGCTAGAGCTGCGCGAGTTTATGCTTCTGAAGCTCTTCAGTCACTCAACTGCGCGAGAAGTTGTTGTAAAGTCTTGGGAAGCTCAGTTGTACTGCGCGAGGCATATTTCTTCTAAATCCTCTAAAGCTTGGGTCAGCTGTGCGAGGCTCATTTCAGGTCTGGATTCAGAGTCCATCCTTCTGAGAGACTTTTGGTGCCAAAATAGGCTCCTTAGAAGGATTCCTGGCCTTATTTCACTGCTGATTATTACCTACATAAAACACTTAACAAGAGCTTATTAGGTGGCTATGGGTCTAATCAAAGGTTAAGTTAAGGGGTGAAAAGTGGTACTTTTCAGGTCTTAATATAGGCCCAGCTCTAAGATGGTTCACATCCCTGGAACCGTCCATGATAAAAAATTGGAAAGATCTGACACGCTTATTCCAAGAACAATATGTCTATAACATGGACATAGAGCCAAGGAAGTCAGATTTTGCCCGTTTAAACCAAAGACCCGATGAAGCTTTCAATGCTTACTCGGGAAGGTGGAGGGCATTGGCCGCTCAGGTAACTCACCAAATTCTCGATGATGAATAGATTGAGTTGATAACCAAAGGAGCCCTCCCGATACAGCTCCAGGTCACAGAACCACCCCCAGCCCGTTTCGAGCAAGCATCAAGGCCAAACAATGGACCAAGAGCCCCGTTTACCCAGGAGCAGATGAAAGCACAATTTGAACGAGTGTTCACGCCATTGGGGCAATCCTTAAGTGTCTTACTGCCAGTATTGCTACAGAAAGGTCTGGTCAATCTGCTTCAGCCTCGCCCACCACCCCATCCCATCCCAAGAAACTATGACCCGAATTTGCATTGCAATTTCCACCAGGAATCGGGTCACCCTACAGACCGATGCTTCCCCCTGAAGCACGCGATCTAAGATTTAATAGAGGCAGAAAAATTATTCCCCCGTCGCTTCCTCAAGGCGTAACGTAACATCCATCAAGCCCTCCGCCACAAGACCGGGAGGCCCTGTGCCTAACATCCATTGGATAGAGGAGGAGGAAGAGTTTGATCCCTCGTTATATCATGTCGGAGGAGTTTTCATTCCCTAGGATGAATGAAGGAGAACCATTCGTTGGGGTTATCGAGCCATTGTATTTGGCTGATTATTTCCCCATGCCGACATACCAAGAGGAGCCCTTAGATTTAGGGAAATATTTTTCTACTCCCGCTCCCACCTATCAAATCCAAACGGGCACAACCCCGCCGCAGTCATACACATATCCACCCCACGCCCAATTTACCCCATACACCTCCCCGTCATACCCGAATCACCCCATACCATACATAACTCCACCATCCCCATATTATCCTACCCCATACACACCCCCAAATATCTCCACCCAATACACTATTCCGCCATCCCCAAATCACCCCGCTCCATGCACAACCCCATCATCCCCAATCTACCCCATTTCATCTGCAAACCCATCATCACCCCGCCATGCCACCCCCTATACAAACCCTTCATATCCCTATCACCCCGCTCCACGCACACCTCAGACGTCTCCCCATCCCTTCATCCCAGTCACACTCCCGCCATCTCTTCGTTATTTTGGCCCCAATCCAACTCCACCGCCACCCAAGCAAGCAACCCCTCACCCAATCCCCTTATCACCCGCTCCTAATCACCACTAGTCTTACCAAGCCCAGGTAATGCCTGTACAAGCCCCCTCCACTACCATTTTGCCCCCTATTGGATTCAACCTGGTTGGACCCGAGAAACTGGCATGTCCAACCCAATCCTCCCCAAAATCACCATACACTCCTTTCCTCATCCCGAAACCAGCCTATGACCCGCATCAGGAGCCATTAAGCTATGAACAGACGGACATGAATGTTGGATGCAACCAAGAGGAGGCTGTTGAATTTATTACCAGGTCAGGCCAGATTTCCACACAGCCGGAAGCATCAGGGGTCGTCAGAGGAAAAGAGAAGAATAAAGAACAGGCCGCAGGGAATCCCTTTGAAAAAATAGCCAGAGAACACATACTGGAGACACAGCTCAAGAGAACACCCGCACATATTACTGTGTGGGATTTGTTAATCACGTCCCCGCTCCACTTCCAAGCCTTAATGGGAGCACTCAAGGACGCACACGTCTCCACCCACGTAACTCCAGATGAAGTAGGAGAAATAATAGGGCAAGTGTTGGCCCCAAATGCCATCTCATTCACTGATGTAGACCTACCGATCGAGGGGAATGACCACTCTAAGCCCCTGAATATAACAGTGGAAGTAGGAAACCGGTGGTGTCGTTGGTCTTAATAGACAACGGGTCGGCTATGAACGTGTGCCCTCTAAGGACGGCAATCAAAATTGGTGCGAACCCCGACACCTTCCGATCATCCATATCAAGCGTCAGGGGATTCGACAACTCCAAAAGAGAAATCATAGGAGAAGTAGACCTTGACCTGATCCTCAGGCCGCAAACCTTCACCACCCCCTTTCAGGTAATGGACATTAAGTCTACGTTCAATCTGCTGTTGGGTCGGCCATGGATACATAAGCTCGAAGCAATACCATCAACTCTACACCAAAAGCTCCAGTTTATTTCAAAGGGAAAGATCGTCACCATCTTGGGTGAGAGCAGAGAAGACAGGGAAAGAAGCACTCTACATATTGAAAATCCGAAAGTGCTAAACATATCGCACACAGCAGATGACGTCGATCTCCACTGATTCGAGTATGACTTCTCGGTCGTTACACTCGGGCCAACTGAGAAAACTCCTGACAAAACTGGAGGAGGAATGGATGCTGCTGTGTTCATGCTCCACAAATGGGGCCACCAGAAAGGAAAAGGGTTGGGCCCACACCTTCAAGGAAGAAGAGACCCCGTCAAGGCCAAGGGGCAGCAAACCAAATTTGGCCTAGGCTACAGGCCCGATGAAGAAGAAGTCAGAGAGGCCAAAGAGAAGATAAGGGTCGCAGCAGTCGCCAGGGCCAGGGGAATCGACCTGGAAGAAGAGCTTCCTGCTCGACCCCACATCCGCGAAACCTTTGTGAGCGTCGGGGTAGTGAAAATTGATCTGTGTGGGGAGATGAGGGTAACCCCACATAAACCTACTCCAATCCACCCCACCAATCCCTACATCATTCCCCCAGACTTCGAGATGGACTTAGCCGCCCTTTCCTTATTTGAGGAAGAAGTCCCCCGGTCCACCCATCACTCCAGCACCAGCCACTCTGGGCCCATCCTAACCATGGAGGGCAGGGTCCTAGAGGATCCCTCTGTAAATATGCTAAGGGAGGAACTGCAAGAGCCTACCGATGCTGCTGCCAGCCAAAGAGGTAATGGCCAAGCCTGTGAGAGTAATCGGGCATCCTTGCCCCCAACTCGGGAGCCACCAAATACATGAAACGGCAGACCCCCAAAAAAACAACCTGTAAAAAGTGAGGTTAGCCTCTGGACCGCTCTGCCCTATATATATAGAGATCCACCTCGCCAAGGGCTGACCTCTAAAAAAATGCAAAAAGCCATAAAAATAGAAAAAATACCAATTCTAAAAATATTGTCCTTTAAAAATCCCAATAAAATTAAAATTGATGTCGTGATACCCATCCCACGTGAAGCCAACCCCTTTCCTATAGAAATACAAGAAGAGGTAGGAGTCACGAGTCTGGACGAGGAAGGTCAAACCGATGAGCTCCCCAATGAGCTCCTCAAACAATTTGCCAATTTTGAGCATGGCCCTACCCCAATCATCGAAGAGATGGAGGATGTTAATTTGGGCACCAGAGAGGCCCCTAGAATCACCAAAAATCGGAACATCGCTGTCCCCTGCAGAGAGGAAAGGTATGACAAACTTCCTTCGGTCATACCAGGACGTCTTCGCATGATTGTATGAAGACATGCCTGGTTTGGATACCGATTTGGTTGAGCATGAGTTGCCACTCTACCCCGATGTTAAGCCAGTTAAACAGAAGCTAAGACGCCTTCGACCAGAGTGAATGTTGAAGGTGAAGGATGAGGTCATTAAGCAGTATGACGCAGGTTTCCTCATGGTATCCAAGTACCCCCAGTGGCTGGCCAATATCGTCCCCATACCGAAGAAGGATGGAAAGGTTCGAATGTGCATTGATTTCTGAAATCTCAACAAGGCAAGCCCTAAGGACGACTTTCCATTACCCCACATTGATATCTTGGTCGATAACACTACTAAGCACGGGATGCTCTCATTCATGGACGGGTTCTCAGGCTATAATCAGATTAAGATGGTGGAGGCCGACCAAGAAAAGACGGCGTTCATCACTCCCTGGGGAACCTTCTACTATAAGGTGATGCCATTTGGGCTCAAGAATGCCGGTGCAACGTACCAGAGAGCTATCACTGCACTATTTCATGACATGATGCACAGAGAGATTGAAGTGTATGTTGACGACATGATAGCTAAATCACCAGAGTGAAGCGACCATCTGGTAAACCTTCAGAAGCTGTTTGAAAGGTTGAGAAAGTACAAGTTACGATTGAACCCCCAGAAGTGCGCATTCGACGCTATGTCCGAAAAACTATTGGGCTTTATTGTCAGCAGGAGAGGGATTGAGGTCGATCCGACCAAGATCAAGGCCATCACGGAAATGCCACCACCATCTACAGAGAAAGAGGTTAGAGGCTTTTTAGGTAGAATCCAGTACATCAGCCGTTTCATTGCACAGTTAACTCCGATATGTGCACCGATCTTCAAGCTACTGAGAAAGGACTCACCAGTTGAGTGGAATGGCGACTGCCAAGCTGCATTTGACAAGATTAAAGGTTACCTCCTAAATCCGCCAGTATTGGTACCACCCTGTACCTGATAGACCCCTGATAATGTACCTGTCCACGACAGAGTTTTCCATGGGCTGTGTGTTAGGACAGCATGATGAGATAGGAAGAAGAGAGCAGGCCATCTATTACCTAAGCAAGAAGTTCACTGACTATGAGATGTGCTATTCTCATCTGGAAAAAGCATGCATGGCACTCGTCTGGGCCACTCAAAGACTTCGACACTACCTGTTATCCCAAGCCGTTCTACTTCTAGCACAGATGGATCCGTTGAAGTACCTATTCGAGAAACCTGCTCTCATTGGTCGAACTTCATGATGGCAACTACTCCTATCCGAATTTGACATTACTTATGTCACCCAGAAATCGATTAAGGGGCAGGCACTCGCTGATCATCTTGCTAAGAACCCTCTGCTAGACTATGAGCCTCTAAGGACCGAATTCCCCGATGGGGACATTCTATTCATGATTGACGAGGATACTAAGGAAACAAAGGAGTCCTGGGTAATGCACTTTGATGGAGCATCGCATGTTGAAGGCCAAGGAGTTGGCGCCATTCTTATCTCGTCAAGAGGATCACATGTACCCATCTCAATCAAATTGAACTTCCCATGCACCAACAATATGGCCGAGTATGAGGCCTGTACAGCTGGTTTACTGGCGGCTCTTGATCTGAATATAACTCACCTCAGGGTCTTTGGAGATTCACAGTTAATTATATGCCAGACCAACGGAGATTGGAAGACCAAGGATGAGAAACTGATCCCATACCGTGAACATCTGGAGGATCTGATAGTCTGCTTTGAAGAGGTCACCTTCTCCTATGTACCACGAGCAAGGAATCGGTTTGATGACGCCCTGGCTACCCTGGCCTCTATGGTTGAGATTCCATACAAAGTTGTGATGAAGCCAATCGTGATAGAACAGAGGAACGAACCGGCTTTCTGTCACCTAATCGAGGGACCTACGGAGAGAGATGATGAACCACCCTGATTCTCAGACATCAAGAATTTTCTCGAGACCCAAACTATCCCATAAGTAACATTCAAGGTAGACAGACGCACCATCCAACGATTGGCAACGAACTATGTCATCTGCGGCGATCTCCTGTACAGACGATCTCACGACAATATTCTGCTCCGATGCCTAACCTGGAAAGAAGCTGGTTAGATCATGAAGGAGATCCATGAAGGAGTCTGCGGGGCACACGTCAGTGGGCACATGCTTGCTAAGAAAATTCTAAGGCAAGGATACTTTTGAACCACATTGGGGACCTATTGCTGCAAACACGTACAGAAGTGCTACAAATGCCAAGAGCACTCCAGTCTAATACATGCTTCGGCCATTGATTTACACAGCATGGCCACTCCTTAGCCATTTGCTACCTGGGGCCTTGACGTTGTTGGAATGATTAATCCTAGGGCTTCCAACGGACATCAGTTCATCCTCATCGCGGTAGAGTACTTTACGAAGTGGGTAGAGGCAGCCTCCTACACGAGCATTAAGGCTAGTCATGTTGAGAAGTTCATCAAGAACAACATCATTTACAGATTCGGCGTACCCAAAGATATCATCACTGATAATGGCACTAATTTTGCCAATAGGCGCATCTGGGCCTTGTGTGAGCAATTCCAGATCAGGCATCATCGATCATCCCCATACAGGCCGCAGAAGAACGAAGCTGTGGAACCAGCCAACAAAACTCTGATCCGCATCCTAAAGAAGATGGTAGTCACTTACAGAGATTGGAGTGAGTAGTTACCCTTCGCACTTTGGGCCTATAGAACGTCTATCTGTATCGCTACAGGGGCAACGCCATTCTCCCTTGTCTACAGAACCGAGGCCGTGCTACCCGTTGAGGTCAAAGTACCGTCACTCCGTATCCTTCTAGAATCCCATCTACCTGAAGCTGAGAGGGAAAGAGCCTGTTTTGAGCTGTTGGATTTAATTGACGGGAAGAGACTCCTAGCCTTGTGCCACACCCAGATCTATTAGAGAAGAATTACACGTGCTTACAATAAGCGTGTCCGCAGTTGAGATCTGAAGGTAGGAGACACTGTGCTGAAGAAAATTTTCCCGTCTCTCCATGCCGATCCGAGAGGAAGTTTAAGCCGAATTGGGAAGGACCCTACGTCGTCCGATAGGTTTTGCCAGGATACGCCGTTCGCCTCGCCACCATGGATGGAGACCACTTTCCTGAGCCCATCAATGCTGGATACCTCCGTAGGTTCTACTCATAGGTCTTGAGACAAGGTAAGTTTCGATAAAAAGTAGATGCGTGACCGCGTAAGGACCCCATAGAAGAGGCCATCATTTCAAAGACAAGTAGCAAAAAAGAAATATTCCCTGAAAACCTTCACCCTTTTTGCTACACACGTCGAGCTAATAACCATTTCTTTCATATACCCCTCTCAAAATTCCAGAAAAAGAGAAAAGAGAAGAGAGGAAAAATCCAAACCAAAAAAAGAGAGGAGAAGAAGAAAGCAAAACCCCAAAAAAGGGGGGGACTAAGAATAAAAATGAAAAAGAGAAATGACCGGGGCATGTACCATAAAAAAGGCCTTTGGAAAGAAAGAAGAGTAACCGAATCTAGAATTCACTCAAAACTTAGATCCAAATCCCCTGAAAAACCCAACCCGTTTGAACCCCGACAACATTACAACCCGGAAGAAAGCCCTCTTTAAGGTCCACAAGCGGTCATAGCATCTATCGCATCATAACAAGCTGAGTTAACAAACCATGCAGAACTTCAATTAGCCGGCTATGATGGAATCGACATCCATGTCATGGCCTTCTGGTTTTAGAAAAAGAAAAAAAAGAAAAAGAAAAAAGAGTTAATTTGAGTTCAAAGCGAGATGGACGTGGTGAAAACCCGCAAGGGCGCCACGGGTAAAAACAGCGAACTCACGCGGCCAGGTGAAAATTTGAAAAGGCACCTGGGGTAAGAGAGCGAACCCATGGACGTAGTGAAACCCGAAAAGGCGCTACGGGTAAAAACAGGGATGACGAGCATAGCGAAAACCCGTCTTCGGCACTATGAGCAAAAATGTCAAGAAGAGAGAGATTAGGAGAAGACCTGTTCTAGCCTGCCCATTTCAGTTTGAACCCCTTGAGCCCCTCTCTCCCCTTTGATGGGCCACTCTTGTTAAAATTGGATCGAATCCCAATCAAGTATGTCGTCTCTACCGCAGCGTTTGACGCATGACCAAAGGGAAAGACAGAAGACTAGACCAATCCCAGGGAAGCTGACCTTCCCATGTTTAAAGGAAAAACCTGTACCTCATGAACAGGGTTCGACCATGCTCCAAAGAAAGGGGGGACCCACTGGTTTGCCTCGTAACTACCGACATCGCAAAAAGTTCCAAAGGGAGAAAATTTCAAAAAAGATAATAGATTTTCCTTTCCCATAAAAAGCCCCACGCTGTGGAGGAGAAAATTTCAAAAAGATAATAGATTTTTCTTTCCCATAAAAAGCCCCACACTGTGGAGGAGAAATTTTCAAAAAAGATAATAGATTTTCCTTTCCCATAAAAAGCCCCACACTGTGGAGGAGAAATTTTCAAAAAAGATAATAGATTTTCCTTTTCCATAAAAAGCCCTACACTGTAGAGGAGAAAATTTCAAAAAAGATGATAGATTTCCCTTTTCCATCAAAAGCCCTATACTGTAGGAGAAAATTTCGAAAAAAGAGATAATAGATTTTCCCTTTCCATGAAAAGCCTTACATTGCGAGACGTACGAAAGAAAAAGTTAAAAAAAAAACAAAAAATATATGTATGTATAGATTTCATTCCATTTCTTACAATATTACGTACGGAGTGTCACGTCCCAAAAAGATAATGACATGACACACTTTCTATTTTGCTGCCTTCTTTACAAGTAAAAAACCAAAATATATATGTATATATATAGCAAAAACAACAAAAAAAGGAAGTAACCCAAAAAGAGATCTCTGTTATGGGGCATTCCTCCCCTCCGTGTATATGATCTATGGTATGTGCAAGAACAGGTCAAGGGCAGGGAGCACGCTTCAAAGCATTGAACTTTGCAAGAAGAGAGTCCTCGCGAGCATTTCGATCAAACATTTTTACCTACCATGAAGACTCTTCTGTCATCTTCGCTGGTTGCCGACTTTTATCGAGATTCATCAAAAAGCCCTCCAACCAAGAAGAATCTCACTCTGTCATGGCTCTCGCCTGCAATCTCACTCAATTCTTTCCTTCCCCAAAGCCTCACTCAAAGCCAATTTCTCTATAGAAAGAGACTCAATCCTGGTTTGAAGCATCATTTCCTTACATGGCCAAGGCCCCATCTCTATCACATCTGCCAAAACCGGGCTAAGGGCAGGTAATTCCTCATATGCCAGCCAAACTTCGTAATAAGAAGAGACTACGTCCCCCTGAGTCAAGCTACACATGTGCGCCGATTGACGAGTCTCCCAGAGGACAGCTATGCGGTCTAGGTCACTGAGAGAACCCCGAGAAAATATTAGAGAGCACAAAGGTGGCCTCATGGAGCATGGCACATGTTGAATATACCTGAATTGACGAAGCACCCGAGATGGGAAATAATATGTGCTACCAATCAACCCCAAAAGTGTGATACCCTCACAATCCCGAGAGCGGACAATCGGAAAGGTGCCATCCGACCAGGGAAGTTTCCAGATCAACGCTACATCTGACAGCTACGTGCCCAGCTCCTCGCGCTCCCATGAGGCAATCTCGAGCACCGGATCAGAAAACCCTGAGCCACATCCCCTCTTATCAAGCACCGTCTTGGCGCAGGCCCCATGGTAGCCAAATGCTCTCCTAGCCAGATCTGAACAAGGATCGAGCTCCCGCTGAGAATCCCAACCCGGCCCGAGGCCGAAGCATCCAAGCCCCGATACATCTAAGCCAGGACCAAGTGTACCAATGAACGACCTCCCTCCAACTCAATCAAGACATCGCACAGCCCATGGGAAAAGGTCTCACCCCCAGTAAAGAAGAGAACTTTCGACAGCAAATAAAGGGCAAAGGCCTTTACATTGAAGGGATCTCGAATAGGCAACTTTCGAAGACTCGAGTCGCCGAAAAGTTCTCTTAGGAATTTCACCGAACACCTGGTAGGCCCTCGGCGAAACATTTCTCATACCCACCCTTTTTTAAACTGAGAACCACGTGGACCGCCCTTGCATACCCCGGTTTGGGCACTACTTTGGCGAGGCCTCGATGCATCTTCAAGCCAGTAATAGAGGCCAGCTCTTCCAAGGTTGGGGTCAGCTCCCTAGACCCAAATCTAAAGACATGGGCCCTATGGTCCCACAATGCCAAAGCCGCCTACAGCAGGTTGGGCAACAGAGGAATAGCAAGGAGGGAGGAAAGGCGGGACAACCCGAGGCAATCTAGAATAGCGAGCTCGCTCTCAGCCAACCTATCATGCCATTTCTGTAAAAAATTGGGCCCCGGGCCCAAACAGGGAAGTATACTAACCCCATCCCCCGTATGAGAATCTGGGCCGGGAAGCGGGTCCATGGACGTACAAAGATGTCCTATGAAGCTCAATCAATGTAGGGCGATGGACCCGCTTATCGAATAGAAAAAAGAGAAGGAAAAAGAGGAGTGAAAAAGGCAAAGCTCGAGTAAACAGCGAAGCAAAGAGGGTTGGGCGCGGGTTATAGGGAACCCGTCGGGCATCAATTATAGGAGGCGTATATAATATATACGCCTAGCCAAAAATTCAAATTTTTAGCCATGCGTATATATTATATACGCCAGGGTAATGTGGCAGTTGTGTTTGCCAGGCGTATGTATTACATACGCCAAGGCAAAATCCCAATTTTTTTTTTACCTGGCGTATATAATATATACTCCCAGTTCTCCCCCTACTTTGGTCCATTTTTGTTCCCCGAGGAGGAACACGTTTTACTTAAGCCTACTGTATTTTTTTGCCATCTCAGGGCAGCCCACAGGCATGCATGCTTACACACCCAGGGGAAGCCCTCGGATGGCGCACTACCCGTAGGTTATATACGGAGAATCACCTGTAAGATCAACCCCATCATTGGAGGGGTGCCGGCCCATTTCAGGCCCAAAAAAAAAGGGGGAAACCATCAAAGCAAAGGGACAACCAAATGAAACATTCATAAAAACAATAAAAATTATAAACCATCCAAAAAGATTGTTGCTTAAAAATTATTACATATCCCCCAATAAAGCCAAGTCTAAATTGTTTCGTTGTTTCAAATTTTCAGAAAATGAGCTAGTCCTGGGTAGCCCCCTTTGATTTCTTCTGATGCCGGGTCGCACTTTGAAAGGTATGGGTCTCCCCCACCCGAATCCATGCCTGAGAAATACGGCTGAGCAGAGAATGCGACTCCTTTTCACGAGCACACTGCAAGAGCACACCAAAGGCCATCAGGTAGAGAAACAGGCGGAAAGTAAATAAGAAAATGATTAGGTTGGGTCAGTATTCACTCACCACCTCAGTCTCCCTAAGCCCAACAATGTTACAATAATATTTGGCTTGACTCACTGCTGACTCATAATCCTGGCAAGTAAGGAAAGGAGGTGTCAGTCACACAGGCCATCAGCATAATTCAAAAGGAAAACAGAAGCGTAAGGTAACAAGGGAAGGATTACCCCAGGGATCAACTCAGGAGGTGGAATCCGGATAGCGTCAGCAGAAATGCGTGCCTTCTCAGCCACATCGGAACACATATGCGACAGAAAGGCATCATCCAAGCGCCTAAAGGTCCCCTGGACCTCAGTTGGTGAGCTGCCGGAAGCACCAGCACCAGAAGCATCGGAAGGTCCCGCACCAGTAGCCTCACCAGGAACAACCGCTTCAGCTCCCTCATCTGAATCATCATCCTGTGCAAACTATGGAGAGAAATGGTCTTTATTCAAAAGTAAGGAAATTGAGGCAACCATATGGAAGGCTGCTAATAGAAGGAGGAAAGAGCATTACCTGGGATCGCGGACCACCAAAAGCCAAAAAGTTGGCACCAGGCACGAATCGGGGCAGCAGGGAACGATAAGGCAGAGACTCATACCACATCTGGTATCCCCCAGGAAAGAGGAGATCATCAATGGGGACCCCATGGTGGAGAAAGCGAGCAGTGAGCAACTCAATAGAACCCTCGGGAGCTAGTACATCATCTGGAGGAGCCTGAGGCACGACAAAAAGAGGCCGATACTGATGAACCACCCTCTCTCCTAGGTAATAGGCCCTAGCCCAGGACCCATTGAAGAAAACAATGCGCCGATCTAACAAGAGGCGAGAGGGGCCCACTACGGCCAGGTTCCAGAAGGGGGATCCGACATAGGGATCAAGTATGACCTGCTCGACAAAAAAGGAGGAAAAATTTATACATTCAGTCAGAACCAGCTAGCATAAAAGAGCCATCAAATTTGCAAAGAGAGAAAGTGTTATACCTGCTCTGGGATCAGCAGATCGAATTGAGAGCGCAACCCTAACTCCAAGTGCTTCATACCTACGTCCCGGCGGCGGTTCGCATGCCAATTGCTCATGAGGGGAAACGTGGGAACTTCCGAGAAAAGCAGAGGGCGACCAGGTTGGAAATGCAAATACCCCCATACCTGAGAGAGCAAGCAGATAAAACAAATATGCAAAAAAGAAGGGGGAATGAACTGGGACCAAAGGATAAATTACCTCAAGAGCGGGCCAGAAGCCCACAACGGAACTAGAATCCCCAAGAATGGCTCACACCAAGCTAGACATGAGCACCGCGTAGCCAGCACCTCCCCAATCGAACCGATGCACGGTGTCCCAGCTCACCATAAGGCTGAGTAAGGACAACAAGACCCGCCCTCCGCTGGTGTTTAAGAGGAGAGTCTTGCCCAGGAGGAACAGTAGAGAAATGCGAGCCAGCATCAGCGCACACTCTGGCTCGAGGTAAGAGCATCACATGCACAAAAAGAAAAGAAAAAAAGAAGGGCATCACATATACAAAAAAAATAAAAATAAAAAACAAAAACAAAAGAAAAAAAAGAGAAAAGAGAGGGCATCACATAAACGAAAAAAAGAAGGGCATCACATATACAAAAAAAAACAACAAAAAAAAAACAAAACAAAAGCAAAAAAACGAAAAAAGAGAAGAGCATCACATATACAAAAAAAAACAACAACAAAAAAAAACAAAACAAAAGCAAAAAAAACGAAAAAAGAGAGGGGCATCACATATAAAAAAAAAAAACACAAACATATACAAAAAGAAAAAAAAAAAAAACTAAAATAAGCATCACCTAATAACACAAAAAAAAAAGAAAGAAAAGAGAAAAAAAAAGAAAAAAAGAAAAGAAAAAAGAGCAACAAAAAAGGGGAAAGCATATATACCAAAAAAAAAAAAAAAAACAACAACAACAAACAACAAAAAGGAAGAAGGAACCTCCATAAAGAAATATATAAACAAAAAAACAGGCAACAACATCAAAAATTCCAAGGAAAGATCAATTACCTTCAACGGGAGAAGAAATAGATCCAACCGGCGTAGGATAAACGTCTCTTGATCCGCACACCCAACTCCTGGTAATAGAACCCAAGGAAAATCAAATGCCAAAACCCTAAGGGGCTGTCCCGGACTTGAGAAAGGAGGGACGAAGATGGAGTTTGAAAGAGGGGGGCCCCTTTTGTGCTCGGGCTCGGACAGTTTTAAAAACTGCCAATTTTGGTCAGGCATATATATTATATACACCCGACCATTTTTAGCTGCATTTTGGTCAGGCGTATATATTATATACGCCCGACCAGAAATGGCTGTTTTTTAAAAACTGCCCGGCCATTTTTCGACTTTGAGGCCCGACGGCCCCCCTTGCATGCTATGAATCATGGCCCGGTCCCCCTTAGAAGCCCACGTACCTTCAAGCGATGTTGCACGCATCCCCAAACGGCCCTTCGAGCTCTCTTCGACTGGCCTAAAGGGACCGTGCCACAATAAACGGATCTAGATCTGTAAGCACCCGCTAAGTGCTCCATAAAATCATAAGATCCAAAACAAAAAAGAAGAAAGAGAATTGCTGAAAATGACACTAGTTCTCAAAAGAGCGTCACAATGACCATTTGTGCCACTCCGAGAACCGTGTTAAATCAATTCGGAATGATTGGGTTCACCCGAAAGTTCTCGAACCCCGTTTTATACAGGGACACCCAATACCGGATCCGGCAGGCAAATGAACTTCATCCATCACCGATCACTCCTGGGAGCATATACCTAGCCCAAGATCTTCCCCAGCAGAAGTTGAGACCTAATCCGGCAGGCAAACCAGGGACCTATCACCAGAATGCACACGTTCTTAAGGTATATCAACATGGCAAGGTGACCTGCCTAAGGATACATGCAAAAATAAAAATAGTTTGAGCATGCTCAAAACCTCGAACTAACATGTGCAAAAAAAAGAGAGAAGAAAAAAAAAAAAAAAAAGAAGGAGAAGGTTCGGAATAACAACCTGTTTGTTAAGTAGATAAAATCCTGAGTAGGTTGACTCCACCTTCCAAGCTTTGGCTCTGACCATCCCCCCCCTGATCTATGTTGACCAAGAGTGCCCCCGACATCAGACCATTCAAAAAGTCTATCGTCAGTTGAAACTGACCCGTCAAAAATAAAATTACATCCAACCAAACTATGTGCAAACATACAGACCGAAGGGCTCATTCCCTTTTATTTCCTTTTACACAAGCTTAAAACCTGTATAGGCACGGTGTCCCTATTGAATGTACGCACTTGCATCTGGGTATCCTCAGGATGGTCGTTTGTCCTCGTAAATTGTACCTTAGGGTCGAGGCTTCAGTTCGCGCCTATTTGCTGCTTATCGCCCCTGATGGGTGTCTGTCTATGCATAGTTAGTAAGATGTGATTTCATTAGGGACGGAGGCTAGAATTGACCATCTCTTTCGATGGATGTTTGGTTCTAGCCCGATCCTTTTTAGCTTTGTCTCGAGTAAAAGGCATTCCGATTCATGTGAATCAGGAGCACCTCGCCACCAGAACGAGCACATCCCCGACAGCGCGCATGCATTCTTAAAGTGTATCAACTGACATTTGATCCGCTTAAAGAGTTGTGCAAGAATAAAATTGCCACAGGACCTTGAGCTTCGCTTAGAGGCCTCGAAACAAAAGAAAAAAAACAAAACAAACAACACAAAAAATTACTCTGAAAATGGGCATGCATTCCAAAGAAGTGTTGCGACATCAATATTCGCTCCACTCGGGAAAATCATGCTAAAGCAACCTCGAGGTTGATGGGTTCGGCCAGAAACTTTGAGCCTTACCTAGGTAAGGGCACCCATGGCCAATCCAATGGAGCTGTCAATACCCCATAGGATTGGACACATTGTTTAGGCCTTCGCTTTGTGTGCTTTGCATCAATTCCGAAGCATAGATCGATCATCCTGTTTCATGGAGCTGTCTGATTCAGATTAATACTCAACATCACAAATCTATAATTTCCCTCAGGAAGTGGATGATATCCCGGCTAGCGGGCTTACACTTTTTATGATCATCGCAGTTATGCCTAGTAATGTCGCAATGTGCTTGGGGAGTGTTAGCTTTGAGGTTCGGACGAAATCCCAAAATGAGAGGGCTTACGTACACTCACCATCATCCTGAATGTTTGAGAATTGAGTTGAACCAGGTGGACCCATCAAACGTGCCTTGGACCTCCTCGGATGTCTCTTGTCTTTGGCATCCGATCATTAGTGATCGAATACCAAAGAGGGGCATCTGTAGACACCCAAATTTGGCCCAAGGCCCGATCGGTCTGTACTCTGGGAGAAATGCACTCCTGTGCTTCCGATGGTACCCCTGAACCCTTGGAAATCTATCCAAACCTTTAGAAATCACCTAAAAACCCATTAGAACCATTCCCCCAACCCTTAGAGATCACCCATAAACTCGAGGATCCCTTCCCAAACTCAATTTAAACCCTTCTGAGCATTGGATGGGAGGAGAGCTATAAATTTTTATAATGACCACTTCTGAAGATGCGCCACATACTATTGGAAAGAGGACTTCTCCAGCTTTCCAATGAGCCAAAGATCACCCGATTTGGAGTTGTGGTTCGAAAGTTATGACCGTTTGAAGTTTCACATAAAATGACAACTTTTTCTCAGGCGTATGTATTACATACGCCCAGCCAATTTGGCCCCAGATTGGTCAAGCATATATATTATATACGCCTGGCATTTTTGGGCAAAATTTGGTCGGGCGTATATAATATATACGCCCAGCATAGATGGCTAACGGCGCGGGCACCCATCTTCTCAGTTTCCCCCTGGTTTTCTTGATTTTTACTGTGCATAAGCTGGGCGTATGTAATATATACGCCTAGCTTAGCTACAGTATCTGTCATGAAATGCTCGAAATTCCTCCATCTGGTTTGACCCTTTGACCATCCCCTTGGTTGAGGTGGGTATCTTGAGGTTGGTTGCACCCCCTTGGAGCTTATTGGCAACCCTTAAGTCACCCATGGTCTCACCCCATCATTCGCCATTAAAATCAATTTCCCAAAACCCTAGGACCTTAAAAACCTAGAAAACCTTAGATGGGGGATTACCTAATTGCTAAAGCAATTAGCTCTTAAGTAAGCCCCTAACCCACCTCTTCTGTATAAATAGAGAGGCCCCCCTCTTCCCAAAAGGTTGAAAATTTTGGTTGAAAGATTAGAGAACTTAAGAGAGAAAGCCCTAGTGAGAGAAAATGCCATTTATTTTCCAGAATTCCAGCAAGCTTAGATCACCTATTCCACTCCATTTCTACCATTAGATCACTCCCTTTAGCTAAAATCTAACCTTTGGCCTCACCCTACACTTCCTATTTTATTGAATCCTAGCATTAGAACCCATTTTCATCCATTTAAGCCATCGGAAGCACGCCAAAGCGAGGGACTTCTACGGTGCAACAAGGGCCCGTGAGCTCCGGCTCACCCCTCTCCTCCTCTACCTTCTTGGTGTTTCCCCCGTCCAAGGATTCAAGCCGTCACGCCGCCGAAATTTCGGTTTGGCTCAAAGCTTGATAGGACCGTATTGCCTTCGGGCAAGGGGAAACTCCGCCCATTTATTTTTATTTTTTGCCATAGATAGAGACCGCTATATGCGGGTTGATCGGGTGTCTAAACCCTTCCCGATCGATAACCGAAACCCCTACCCTAGAGCCTTTGGCAAAGACTGGTAAATCAGAGTCATATTTAGCACTTTGGTGCTCAAAATATTGATTTAAAGGTTTCCCGGGTCACCAAAAGCTCCGGGTGGCGACTCTACATTTCATTCATAGTGAGCGCATCACCGCGACAGGTTCGAGAGGATCCATGGTCGCACAATTATCCTGCATAATTTACCTACATATTCCAAGTGCCAGGTAGTCCTGCACATAAGCATTTGGAGCCAGGTGATGTGCTAGTTCGGGTGAATGGAGAGGTAATTTATGCTTTTTGAAAGTACATCCAATTTTGAACTTCTAATATGGAATTTATACTACCATCAGGTATTCCATGTAGCTGTTATGTTGATATTTTCTTGCAGTGTATCAAACACTGTTTGTTGAGGGGTCGGGTCGGTTTAACTGCCCAAAGGGTTGGCAGACCAAAATTTTTACCCGAGCCGACCTGACCCGTCCAGTTGACATCCCTAGCTGTAGCCTTGGGGCATGGCATATAGTTAAGGGTCGAAAAAAATAAAAATTTGACACCTGTGAAAGATTGGAGAGATAATACAAAAAATGCTATTTTGTATCATTTCTTTAAGATTTTTGAAAAAAATTTGAAATAGGAGGTAGGATTAGTATAGTTGATGGTGTAAAATAGTTGTGGGTGTTGTTCAAATGATGACACACAACTATTTCATTACATATAGTACAAATCGGATGGTCATGATCCCATTAATTGATGGAAATGATGTAAGGTGGGCGAGAGTTGAGTGCATGTGCCATTTGATGGCTTAGCATGACTCCTGAACCCTTGATTACCCATCAAATGACCATGTGATCCAGAACTTTTGAAAAAATCTACTTTGTATCTTGACCTTTGACAAAAATGAATGGTTTTAGATCTCTTTTGCTTTTGACTTAGTCAAATTTCATGGACTTAGGCTTGAAATAGTTTGATTTTGATGGAAAAATTGTAGGAATATTAGTAAATGTGTTTGCATGGTTTAGATTAACTTGATTTATGATGAAATTTCAGATTTTGAAATATTATGCTCACTGTTTTGATTATATTTGATGAATGCTAAATGATTGCATGTGCTAGAAATACCAGAAATTTGCCTTATCTATACTATGTCATGCCTATGATCTAAGTAAATTGGTAATTAAAAATGCAATATGTATATGATTATATCTCATCACTGTTATGTTCTGTAAATTGTTGGAAAAATTTTCATGATTTGAGGAAAATGAAAGGTCATTGATCAAAATGGTTGTTAGTACTTTTGTTGCTTGCCAACACTAGATCTTAGTGAAATTGGTCTCAAATGTAGAAATAATAATCTAATTGTTAAAAATAGGTTAGTTTGAGATTACATTCTCTGAAATGATAAGTTGAAATTGATGTGTTGTAAAAACTTGATTTGATCGGATGGCTCTAAGTGGCTAGATCGAATAGTATTGATATAAGGCTAGAAATTAGCATTAATGCGAATAGGATAGTTGCTACGGAAATCGTACCGATAGATCGCTAAGACTTATTAAGACCTATAATTGTTCTGCCTCTGATCTGGAATACTTCTGATCAGATCAAAAATCTTTTCGGTGCATGATGGGCCACTAAGTGTATCCCATTAAATACCAAACAGAGAGCTCACTGAGATGAGTATTGATCTGTGTAAAATGACTTAGGAAAAAATTAAGTTAAATAAATTACTGGATTCCCAATCACCCAATCGATTTTCAGAAATTTACTCCCCATCGTTTGACCTGCACGGAGTTCGGGGTAGAAAGTAGCAGATCTGCCCCCTGTTTGCACCAGAATTTTATGTGCAAAAATCACCCCAATAAATTTGTAAAAATTCTGGGTCAAATTTTGACAAGTTTTCTCCAACACTGTACAAAATTTCACAGCAAAAATCCATCAGATTTGCTGGCTAAAATTTCTAGAAATTTGGGACACAAAACTATGTCAAGTGGCACATGGCTTATGACTAGATTTGACCCTTGATCAGATGGCCTTGGTACCATCACGATCTGTAGGTTTTTGTCTCTCAAAATATAGAAAGAATTTAGTCAACTCCTTAAGGTTTCCAACAAGCTATAAATTGTCCAATTTCGATATCGGGATTAAAAGTTATAGACCCGACATAAAAAACCATTAAATCTAGTTTGATGGTCAGTTATGGCGAAAATAGTATTCTGTAATTTGATGGCCTTGATCAACTTTGATCAAATTTTTGAGTTTCACCACCTGGAAAAGATGAAGTTATCAGCCCTCCTTCAACGAGTTTTGTAAGGACTCAGAAATTCGATCAGAGTCGAAAATGGCAGCAAATTTACCGTAAAAGGTCTGATACCCTAAGAGAGAGAAATCAATAAAACTAAGAGTGGAGTAAAAACCTTGACTTTTCTTGGAAATCCGTGATATCTAAATCAATTTCAGATCACAGTGACCACTAATGTTGCATTGTTAGACCTTACTAGGGTTGACTTGGTTGACCAAGTCAAAAAACTGACCATTAGAAGGCCCAAGAGCTCGATTACTAGAAATAGATTAGGTAAGGCATAATAACCCAATGGCTGGCCCATGGGCCAATGAATTGTGTCTTTAAGTAAGAACATAACTGAATGACGGAGCCCAAAATTATCATTTGGGCTGACTTGGTAGAGAGAGAGAATGAATTAGCTTAGGTTAGGAACCCTACAAGCTTTTTTATTACCCGAAAGACAAGTATACCCTTTAAACTCACAAATCAGTTCCTTTGCTTTTGTTACAGGATAATGCATCATCCTAGTATTAACCCGATAATTTGATATTTTGTGCTTTTTATTATCTTAATAGAGGTTCCAAATATAGTGGCATGTGCCTTTTTATGCCTCATTGGCATTAGGAGGAACTGTTAAAATATCCTCTGTTATTAGATGTGTCATAATACGAACTGGAATACCCTCAAATTCTGTATAATTTTCAAGTTCTTTTATGCTTTCCTTCTTACAAAAGCCTAGATGCCTCCAGCCATCTGAATTCTGCAGCATTAGTGTTTTCCCATGCACGTTCTTTTGTAATGGGAGGTGATTGAAGTGATGGTGTAATGAAGCATAGAATGAGCATTGAAATGCTATGGGAAAGTGTCTAATCCCTATGTGTAGTTATATCATGCCTATAGGGATGACAGATGGTTAGTCCACTCTATGCCAATAATATGCATAACCTAAAAATTCTTATTAAACCCAATGTTCATAATATTGCACCCACGATCCTAGAATGAGGGTTAAACGTAATCCTTTTCACTTACTCTTAATAATTGAAGTTATTACATAGTTTTAAAATTTTTCTTGAAAGTTAATAAATGGAAAAAATCTGCAATCTATTATTTGATTAAGCTTGCTTTATCATACTCTTTTATCTTGTGCTTGACACTCTGCTTCCAATAAAATTTTGAACTGATAAAACAAATATCACCAGTATGAATACTAATAAAAAGAAAAAAAGATACCAATATGCATGTTTTTTCTTTCATGACCCTGCTTTGATTCATTCTTGATGTTTTGCAGATTTCTGAAGCCTGTTGTTTCTGATGTCGCTGTTGTTGCTAAATGTCATTTAAGTTCTCTTTATATGCATGAAAAGGGGCGTCTTTTTGCACAACTGGTGGACCTGCTGCAATTTTATGAAGGGTTTGAGATTCATGATCACGTTGGGACATAGCTCACTGATGACAATATGCTCCTTTCTCATTATTCTCGTATGCAAGCTTTTTAGTTATTAGCATTCAAGAAAGTTCCTAAGGTCTGTTCATAAATTTGTTTTCTTAATAAATTAGCACATTACAAATAAAAATTAGGTTTATTCATTGGTGCATATTTATGAAATGATATTTAAGACAGCCATTGCTGAAAAGATGGAGAAATTATTTATTTATATATATTTTTTGAGTCCATCATGACCACAACTATAATCTTTTTGTCAATTGTAGTTGTCAGAGCTTGAATTGTCTAACATTGGTTCAATTCACAAACGAGTTGATCTGTCAAAGAAACTGTCTGTATTATCTACTGAGGAGCTACAAGACTTGATCTGCAATAAGGCTTATAATATTTATAAATAAAGTATGATAGCAATTGTTTTTCGTTCCTTTAGTGATACTTTCCTGTGAAGTCAAAATGGTTATATTGTGGTTGCTTAATAAGAAAGTAATGGTTATATTCTTAAACTTTTTTCTATCTAAAGTGTAAAATTAGGTTGTGAAGCTACATGAACACAAGGAAATAAGAGAAGAGAAAGATCAGTAAAGACCTAGAGGTATGAGACGAGAAATGTAGGATTGAAAAGTTACAAAAAGTTTAGAGTTGATAAAAAATGATTGGAATAATAGAACTCATAAAGCCGATCCCAAATAAATGAAATAAGATTGTAATGATGATGATTATATAATAGGTTGAATAGTTAATCATCAACTAAGGAACAATAGCCAAAGCTACATCTTTAGCTATGGGATAATAGAAAATGATAAACTACTTGCATACAATTTATGTCATCACTAATTGCACATGGTCTAAAAAGAAAGATTTGGTACTTGCAACACTATCTAAGCCAGTCTTATTTGCGAGCCATGATATATGATCTTTGGTGCCAAAGATTGATCATAGATGTGTGCCCCTCCCCCCTCCTCAATTAGTATTTGAGTCGGGTAATGAGTTTTTCTAAAAGCTCGATTAACAATCAGCCCGTTGAAGCCCAACCTAGCCCATTGGTGGGCAAGCACCAATTGGTGGAGGCTGGAGAACTCCCATTGGTGGGCAAGCACAACAAGGGATGTCACTGCAAGAAATCAGGTTGCCTCAAAAAGTACTGTGAATGCTTCCAATCCAACATTCTCTGCTCTGAAAATTGTAAATGTATGGACTGCAAAAATTTTGATGGCAGTGATGAGACACGGGCTCTCTTCCATGGTGACCATGGAAACACCCTGACATACATACAACAGGCAGCCAATGCAGCCATTACCGGAGCTATTGGGTCCTCTAGCTATTGCTCCTCCCCCACAACGAAGAAGAGAAAAAACAAGGAACTTTTCTTTTCCACAACAATTAAGGATCCATCCAATCACCGTCTTGCACAATTTACGTAGGTATGCTCGTAGATAATATAAGGATTACTACCACAAAGCACATGATTTCACACCCTCCACGCACTATATTTTTATTCTTACCTTTATGTCTTGATAATTATAAATAACAACTAACTACTTGCATGTACATTGGTATGCATGAGTACATGTGTAGGTAGAGTTTGAACAAATGCTGATTCTTTGCATTTCCATTTCATTGGCTGCCAATAAATCTCAGCTTGCATGCTTTCTTGTTCCATCTCTAATCCTTGCTTTCATATCTCTGAATTATGATGTTAACGTTTTTCTATGTGCATCAGGCTAGTCATCTGAAGACTTTTGCACCCTCTTCTTTCTTGTCTTCTGTTCCTGCAACTTGGGTTGTTAATCCAGCAATTGTGCAATCTTCGAAATTCCCATATAGGTATCCATTTTGTGCGAATGATATTTTGTGGTGAAGAGTTAGTATTTTCTCTTTCTGGTATAATTGCCCGTGGACTATTATTTATCTTTTATTCATAAAAGTAAAATGTTTCTATTTTTGCCAAAGGTCTCTGTTAGCAGACATTGTCCAACCAGAGGACGCGAATGATACTTTGTGGTGAAGAGTTAGTAGTTTCTCTTTCTGGTATAATTGTCCATGGACTATTATTTATCTTTTATTCATAAAAGTAAACTGTTTCTGCTTTTGCCAAAGGTCTCTGTTGGCAGACATTGTCCAACCAGAGGACGCGAAAGATCTCTGCAAACTTTTGGTAGTGGTATCAGGAGAGGTTGCAAAAACACTTGAAAGTATTTATCAATAAAGAAAACTTTTTCCAGATACAAAACACTGCAACGATCCATGCATGCCTGTTTACTCTTTGTTTTGAGGGTATAGATTATTTGGAGGGCCAAATACTCTGCTTGATTTGGAATAATTAAACATAGCATCTAGGAGACTATTGGTATGCACTTCCGAGGACTTAAGCATTTAGGTGTTTGTAGATGTCCAATGCACTTCATATAGGCTGGCACATTGATGGTTACCCTATAATTGAGCAATGTAGTTCGTGTTTCCAACTTTTACATATTTGACTAATTTATAAAAGGGAGCTACAATTTGCACACGAGATTTGTACCATGGCACATGAGTTAAAAAGAAAGATTAGGTACTTTTGGGAACTGTGCCACATGGAACACTATCTAAGCCGTCTGATTTGAAGGCCATGATATAGTGATCTTTGGTGCCAAAGACTGGCACCAAACACAATCTCCATCATCTGATTTAACACATTCAACCCTTAAATCAGATGATAGGTTTTGACTATGTTGAATTGGATGATAGAGAACTTGTTTCATGCCAATCTTTAGCATCAAAGATCTTTACATCATGGCCTTCAAATCAGACGGCTTAGATGGTGTTCTATGTGGCACGAGTCCCAAAAATACCAAGGCTTTCTTTTATCCCATGTGCCATGGTACAAATCTTGTGTGCAAGTTTTAGATCCCTTTTAAGTGTCTTTTAGAAATGTTCTATAAAATTTGGTCATGTAGAGAGCTATAAATGTCACTTGTACTTATATTGCTAAGCAAAATGAGTAAATTTTCTTTGTTCTTATTGTGTCAAAACTCATAAGGGTGCCGGTTTCCATATAAGTATGCTATTATATTTGACCAGGGTCTGTTAATGGTGCCTATCTACCTCATTGTTTTCCAAAAATCATGCATTCCTTTCAAAACTTCCTTTGATGTTATGAGTTAATGACTCTCTTGGTCATGTTCCCAGTGCCTTTACTGATTTATAAAAGGGTACCTCTCTTTGCACCTACCAAATTACTGAGGGTGCCTACGCTGAAAACCCATTGACTGCTTTGAATCGGACAGTGGAGATCGATTTTCAACCTAATCTTCTACACAACTGATCTTGACTCACGTGCTTACCATCAGACAGTCATATTCATATTCCACCTGGCACAAAGCCCAAAAAATAATCCGAAGATCACGTTGGAGCATGATGTGTCTTGCATGATTTTTAGGATCACTTTGTGGGATCTGTGTCTTGTGAAATACAAATCTGACAGTCAGATTGTACGCCCATGGTTCCAAGATCAACTGTGTGAAAGATTGGGTTGAAATCGATCTCCACCATTCGATTCGACAAAGTCAATGGATTTTCAGTGTAGGCGCCAATATGGCTTTTGAAACACTGACCCATGTTTTGTCTCTGCAGACTTGTTGAAGCATGGCATACTAGATCCATCTATGCTAACGCCATCTAATTCCCAAGGTTCTAACCTAGCTTCTGACAAGGAAAATAAAGATAGCTTGCAAGGGACTGGTGAAGAGTTTTCAGCTGCGCCAATTTTTATACATACAAAGTAAGTGTCTTATTATTAACTTACAATTTAATCCTACACTTCTCTAAAACCTGTGTAACTGAAGAAAATGGTTCCTGCAGGGAACTGCTTTTACGTTTGATAACACAACTCCTCACCACATTTACTCTGGCGGGGAGCTGCTTTAAGTGATAAAACTGCCGTCTGCTCTTATAAGAGCTAACCCAAACACAGGGAGAGAGTTTTTTGGGCCACCCCACTTTTTAGTACATACAAAGTAAGTATCTTGCCATTGACTTAGCTTTTTATATTGCACATATCTAAAACCTATGAAGTCAAGAAAATGACTCCTTAAATAAATTTAGAATCTTGTATGTGCTTTCTCTTTAATATCTGGAACTTCAATCCTGTATCTGTTACTTATCAAAAGATATACTGCTAATTAATCTTTAAATAAATTTAGATTCTATCAGTGAGGCATCAATGAATTTTCAATTTTGAAGTATTTGAGTATCACAACGACACTTGCAATCCGATAAAAAAGTTGGGAGTTTTGTATTGGACTATACATTGTGACAAATCACGCTGCAGTGTTTTATATCTAGCAATCCAGTCCACTATATAGTCGTTTCTGTAAATTAATAATCCAGAATGCTTCAGATTGGAAGATAATTTTTTCTTGGTATTGAGTCCTTTTTGTAATATGAAATCTAGAGTTAACTAGGAAGTAATTGGACCAATTTATGTCTCCATGCTTGCATAAATATGAGCTCTCGGATTCATACAAAATTAGACTGATGAACAGAGATCAGCTGCTTGGTCATCTAGTTAGCAGGTAATGCATTTTTTAATAGAATAAGAGGGCGATGAACTTGGGTGCTTCGGAATCTTCATTTCAATTGATGAGGATTAAGGACCTTGCTAAAATTTTATTATGGGGTTAAAGTGTTGAATTGAATCAAATTTGATTGACAGGTATTTGTAATTTTGTAGAAACTGAATCAGCAAATACGAATAGTAGAGCTTGTTGGTTCAGATGCCGAGATGGAAAAACTACTAGAGGAATCAGCTCCTCTCGGAGTTCGGGAAAAGCGAGGTTGTGTGACCCATCCTCGGAGTATCGCAGAGAGGGTAATATGATCAGCCCTACATAATTTATTTTTTTTAAATTTGCTAATATATAGAAAATTAAATGTTACGATTGAACCGGGAAATTAGGTACGAAGGACATGAATCAGCGATCAGATTAGGAAGCTTCAGGAGCTTGTGCCCAATATGGACAAGGTAAATCAAATTGTACTTTTAGGCACAAATTTTAAAATTAGTTGATAGAATTTTGAAAATTAATTTTTGACGTCTGACAAAGTTACTTAGCTCGCTGGTTTGCTCAGTTCGAATTCGGGTAAATTCACGTTCACAATTCGCTACTTTCAAGCAAACCCGATTTATTGTGGGCCAGCCAAGGATCAAAATTTTGGCCGAAATGACCAAAATTTAGGCCGAAATTATCGGTTTCGGTCCCCACCGAAATGATAACTATGGATCGAAATTTCGGTCATTTTTGTATGGGACCCAATTTTTTTTGTTTTTTATTTTATCTCTTTTTATTTCACTTGTACTTAAGGGGGAAAAGACTTTTAGGTGTTGTACTATTTTGTTCAGCCTTTAGGTTTGCCTATTTTGTTCATTAAAGTCATTATTTTTAACTTGAAATATATTATGTTATATTTTTTTATATTTTCTACTAATAGAATTAATTTTGTTTTTATTATTTTAGGCGAAGCTTTCCGATTTGAAGCTCACCTCAAATGGATCACAAGGGGACGGAGACACTTGGCAAGAGAGGCGAAGCAAATTTATATATTTTTTCTTTTATTTTGAAAATGCATGGGCCATAGGGTTCTTAGATTGTTAACTCTCTTTATTTTCTTTTTTTTATTTGAATAAAAGGATTGGGCATGTAGAGTTTAAAATGTTTGGCTGATTTGAAAGGTTGGATCATAGGTTGAGATGTAATCTTTTGTTTCAATAAAATAATTAGACATTTATTTTTTTTATCAATGGCATTGAATGATTTGCATTTGAGTTGAATGGATGTGTTTAAATATGAGATTAATAAATTTTTTTCTTTATATAATTTTTTTTAAAGCATTAAACAAAAACTTTTTTTTTTGAAAAGTAGTTTTTATAAAAAAAATTTGCATAAAAATCATTGCCAAAAGCCGTGATTTTTTGTATGACTGTTAAGAGCAGTCGTTGTGGAAGTTCATAAACTACGGTCTTGTATAGTGGTAAAAAAAATCACAGCTTTTTTTACAACTGTTTAGGGCAGTGATTTTTTTGGTTTTTCACATGGTGCGATTTGTTTTATCTTGAAACCAATTTGTCAGTGACATGTTGCTGACCACTTCGTATAAGTGGTTGGAGAAAATATTGGTTTAAAAATAATGATATTTCTCATGTCTCAAACCGGTTTCCTGTATATTTCAGGCTAACAATTTACACTTTTTCCAACATTCCCTTCCCCTCAAAATACTCCATGCAACTTGAATAGTGTATGACAAGGAGTGATGGTGGTGAGTTGATCACTCAAATCTCATCGTCCCTGTTAAAAAAGGAGACTTGGAATGTAATACTTAAGGATTACACCTAGGGACAGAGCCATCTCCCATAGGGAGGGCCAAAGTCAGCAGGGCACTATTTTAGAGCCGGCCTGCCATGACTGGAGGTGGCCCATTTTAATTGGCCTTAGGTCACTACCGTTTTTAAAAACAAAATTTATGGGGAACTGAACGTACCTTAACACAACTCTTAATTTACATAATAACACACACGAAATACGCAAATAGCTCCATATCTAAAGTTAAGAGTTGGTCCCTAGTCAAGTCCATCTCCCGAGCCTCCTTTGGATCGAGATCGGATCCAACAAATAGTGGCCAAAATCTGGCCCTAATTCGTAATTGTTGATCTAACATTTGGATTGGGACCAACCCCTCTTTTGATGACCAATTAGGTAAAATCCCATCGGGTGCCACCGGGTAGGATCCAGGTCCACTTGCACTCCGAGGATCAACAGGGCATCAAAGGCATCATCAATGACGTGTCAGCTCCCTCTGCCAACCGAATTCGATTAAAAGTTGGTTGTTGATAAATCCACCTTCCATGAACTAATGATTCACCACACCTTTTTTATTTTTAGCTTACTTTATGAAGAAGATGCCATCATATTTAAAACAAACTTCTTTAAAGGGTGTTCTATTCCTCATCACTTTCAAACCTCCTTCTAACCACCAACTTGTATCAAAAGCTAATTAAAGCTAACTGTCACAAATTCTAAAAGCTTCGAAATGTTGATAAATTAACTCGTGACATAATCTATGGTTTATAGCCATATCATAATTATAATAACCATATGATGTTATAGGTCTAGGGCCCATGCAATATCTGTAATTCAGCTTTCATATGAACTAAGGATGCTTTCTAATTGAAAATAAAAAATTGACCACTGCAAATTTCAGAGGCTTCAATTTCATGCAAATCAACATTTAGTATGATCTAACAGATCTAACAATATAATAACCTTAATATTACTTGGGGCACGTTCATGTAAATCGACTTATGAAGGGATTTATGGCTAAAGGTGCTCCATAGATGGCAACATATATATATATATATATAAAGCAAAAGAAAAGAAAATAATCTTGTAAATCAACTTTTGACAAGATCGCATTTAGATCGCATTTAGGATTGTTCTTTGGAGTCAAAGAGTAGCCCATTTCAAAGAACAGATTTAAATTACTTTATAAGCAGTCAAAGAGCTAACAGCAGTTACAACACAGCCTAAAACACTCTATAAGCATAATAATTTAACAAGATTCCATGTTTGAGGAGTCTTGAATTTAAAATAATTCTTGAGAGTATCTATGGCTAAAGGCGATTCATACCCATAAATCCTATCAATCGCTTACTATTTCATACTTTAGACTTTTCTGTTAATAGGAAATATAGCTAGAACCGCAATCACCATTGCATTGCTGGGTGAGAATTCTTTATTTAGAATGAGTAGATTGGCCTACCTAATCCTTAAGTCTTCAAGAAATCAAGAGTGAATTTAGACATGAATGTTGTCCACATGGGCATTATTTAGATTAATTTTATCTTGTATTTGTTGGATATTTAAAAGTTTTTTAAACTTGTCTTTTCTAAAGAGGTGTGTCTTTTCAAAATTATGTGTCCTTTCGAAAGAAGTGTCTTACCAAAGTGGCCGAATTCGGTCCAAGTGGACTTTGTCAAAGGCGAGGAAATGGTGAACTAAGAAATATAAAGTGCAGAAAATAAAGAGGTAAATTCTAAGAAGAAAATACCTGGGTTGATGCGATCATCAACTGCAGATCAATGATTATCGATATTGCAACACGTCACTGATCACGCGAGTGGAGATATGGGTTGTTCTCTTTACTGAATCGTCGGCCGGCCAACGTCAGCAGTTCTGCGTCACCTGGGAGTTTAGTTTATATAAATTTCCTATTCCTACTCTAAGTCTAACTGCTTTAGTTTTCTTAGTCCTATCAGGAGTCTAATTAATCTGATCTTGTAATTATACTAGAAGTTTAGTTAATCTAATATGCCAACTTTACTAGGAGTTTGACTGACTCAAGTATCCTAATCTTATTAGATGTCCAATTGGTATCAGTCTCCTAATTCTACTAAGAATCTAATTAATCCGAATATCCTAATTCTATGAAAAGTCTAGTTAATTTAAGTATCCTACTACTAAAATTTTAATTAAAAAGGGGTTTTGACCCGTTATGCTAAGGAGGATCAGTCCCGTTCCCGGGTAGCCTCCATAAGCTCTCTTGGATAAATCGATTGGCTAAGGGTTGTTTTAAAAGTAATATAAACTGAAAAAAGTGATCTATAGTTTGAAAATTGATGATTTAAGAAGCAAATTTCCAAATTTTAAGAATTGCGAAGTAAAACTAAGTGTTATAACTAAAATTTTAGAGCTTGAACTTAATGTTAAGAATTAGAATACTGAAAATTGAGAATTAAAATTAAGAACTAGAACTTAAAACCTAAAACTAGAGATTAAAAACTAGAACCGGAATTTAGAGACTAAAAGTAAGAACTGGTTCTAGGAATTAAGACCTAGAACCAAAGATTAAATAAAACTAATAATTTGGAGTTAAAAATTAAGAGTTGAAATCGAAGGCCTAGAAATTAAGAGATTAAGAACTAGTAAAAAATTAAAAACTAGAACTAGGAACTAGAAAGAGAAATAGAATTAGAAACTAAAATCAAAATTTAAGGACTAAGAACTAAGAACTGGTTCTAAAAGCTAACAGCCAAAGATTAAGAACTAGAATTTAAGAACTAAAATTAAAACCAAAGATCTAAGACTAGAAATTTAAGGAAGATCTAAGACTAGAAATTTAAGGTCTAAAGCTAGAACTTAAGAACTAGAACCTAGAACCAGAAAAGAAATTAAGAACTATAACTAAAAAATTACCTGAAGCTAAGCGCCGAAGAGAGAATCTTGAAAGAGAGGAACTTGAAAATTCGATTGTTGGTTTGGGCGCCCTGTGGGAGGTTTATTTATAGGTATACGGGTAATTACACGCCCTGTAGGAGGTGCGTAATTAACCGGTCAAATCCTATTACGCACCCGATCCGGTGCACTTAATTGGATTACATGCCCTATCCCGGGCACTTAATCACTCTGAGTCGGTGATAGACTCAGTGAGTGACCGGTTGACTGGCTCAGTCGGGTGTCCTAGTTCTAACCTAATTGGAACTAATTGCGCGCTGGTGGTGGGGCGCGTAATCGATTACGGGTGCTGGTTTGGGCGTGCAATCTGGTTTCAAGGCGGCCTCTAGAAGGGTATGGACTAGTCCGAGTTGGACAGATTACGCACAGTGGTGGGGCATGCAATCTGATCGCGCACGCTTGACATGGTGCATAGTCAAACCCTAAGAGATCCACGGGCCTGGTCCAAGTTAGACTAATTGCGCGCCACTAATGGGATGTGCAATCGAATTGTGCGCGCTGGACAGGGCGCGTAATTTGGGATCTTCCTGGGGTTGAGTCGGGTTTGAACCATAGAGCTATTGTTCTAGCCTGTGCTTCGACCATATACTATTATTTCAGTATATGGTCCCCTGTTTAGGATTTTAAAGCTTTTAGAAAGAATGAGCCCCTTTCCGAAAGTCATAGGCAAGGTCAATGGTTGATTGAATAAGTTTGTTTACTCAGAGAGGAAAAAATTGGGGTGCCTGCAGATGCCCCTCTTCGGTGCGCTCTTGTGGAATAAAAATGAGTCGAAGAAGTAAACACTCCTCTTCCGAGGTGCCTTATAGTTTCTTTTGAGAAATTACAAGCGTGAATTGGAGATGCTGACATGAAATGCTTGGCCTTCTTATCTATCAACGCAAGCTAAGGAGGAGCATTCGGGGGCCCAGTGGTAGCTGTCGAGAGGCGTATCCACAACCCCGGGTGCAAGTGACATCCCCTTGCATGTCTCGACCTGCTGCAAGTGGCAATCAACTGTAGGGAAATCGGTGCATCCTGATCTGTGGGTGCAAGGGGCATCCCGTCGCATGTCGTGACCTGCTGCAAGTGGCAGTCAAATAGAGGGAACCGTCATATCCTGATCTGTGGGTGCAAGGGGGCATCCCGTCGCATATCGCGATTTACTGCAAGGGGCTGTCAAACAGAAGGAAAATGATGCAATCAAGGTATCAAAGGGCGTCATACGAATGTCCAGAGACAAGGTCAAGTGACCAGATAATAAGATATAATATCATGTAATGACAAAGACCTTCGTAAGTCATGTCAAACCGGGCGCGTCATTGCTCACACCAATGACGCGTCAGGCGTCCCTTTCTAGTGGACATTTGTGATCTCTCAGAGTTGAGTATGCTCAGTGTTCAGTTTCCCAGGGGAGGGAACGGATTGGGGTGATCAGAGATAGAATTTTGATAGATAGATGGTTTATTTATTATTATTTTTTGAAAGTTTTTTTTTTTTTTTTTTTAAATTTGTGGATTTTAACTTAAGATCAATTAGATGATAAAATGTTGAAAAACATGGCTTCTGAGACATCGCTGAGCAGATCCACCAGAGAGGGATTTGTGGACCTAACCATTTACGTGGTTGTCAAAACGATAGTTCGTATGTCGGATTCTCCGTCAAATCTTCTCATGAATACTGATGATTGTCTCTTATGGGAGGACTACAGTGAATCGCGAGTCGAGAGAGACAGGTTTTAAAAATATTTGACTTAATGTTAGGTAATTATATTTTATAGAGAATATCGAGTAGAAAGGGGTTCTTACTAACCTGATTTGTTGCCGTCGAGAGGCTTTTGCTTGCGATGGGACTGGCCGTTGTTGCCCCCGTTGTTGTGTTGCGATGGGACTTTAGAGAGTTCCCTCTCTTCCTTCATTTCTATGGTAGCGGGGCTTGATAGTTGTCAGTGTGATGGGATGTCTAGATCACTTAATGAGATCTTCACGATGGGACTTGATAGTTAATGGGTGCGATGGAACGTCGGAGAGATTCCTCTATTTTCTGTCGGTGAGTGTATGCTTTTGTTGCGATGGAGTTTAGTGACTGCAGCATGATGGGGCATTCAGGAGTAGTGGCGATGGGATGCGATGATTGTCGGGGCAAGACATTTGCGGGAGGTTCAGCTCTTTGCGATTCGCGATGGGATATTGGTTGAGCCTCTTCTTTCTGGTCATGTGCCGTGGCAGGTTGCGACGAGATTTTAGAGAAGTGTAATCAGTGATGGGACATTGGTAGTTATGCGATGGGAAAGCTATGTTTATTTCTTTCTTTGGCAGATCTTGGGTTATGTGACGAGATCAAATTGTAGTTGTATCGCGACGGGGCGTGTTTGTGACTGTGCGATGGGGTGTTGGTCTGATGACTCTTTGGCTGTTTTAACGTCGTGATGGGACAATGATGGTGTCTTTCTTTGGCATGTGATATCTTGAGATTGTGACGGGACTTGCCTTTGGCCTTGGTGATATGGCGGGGTTTTAGCATCACGATGAGACATGAGTGCATGGTTGATTTATGCCGATGAGCTTAGGTGTTGGGATAGCATTGGATATGTGCATCCTGTCGTGATGGGACATGGGTTATTGTGGGGATGTGTGATGGGATATCAGTGATTCTCTCTCCGGTCGGTGTGTGAGGTTACGCGATAGAACAAGGGAGAGTGATTCAGATCGTGATGGGATCAGTAGCGTGATTCACTACTTTGTCACCATTACTTTTCACTTTGTGTCCCCAGGGGGCTTTTATATTTAGCTATGGGGCTATGAGCGATGACTTTATTTTATTTTACTGGTTTATTTCGTGTAGCAGTTGTTGGGGAGTGGTCACGTGCACTTGTGAGTACGTGATGAGACTCTGGGAAATAATTTTGATCGCAGTGGACGTGAATTCGTAGTAGGTCGTCATGGGGTGACTTGCTGCAATGGGACTATGGGGATCAGTTCTCACCCCTAATTGGTTTGTGATGGGTCAACGTGATTATGTATGTGTCTTATTGCGTTAGGACATGTTTTCTTGCATGTTTGTTTTGTTTAAGGTTTTTGTTGAGGCATATGTTTGTTTTGGTTAGGGTGTTTATTTGGTTTGAGGTGTATGTCATAGCTAAGAATTGCGCGCCTGAATCTTGGCACTTAATTAAGTTGAGCGCCAAGGAGAGCGTGCGTGATTTCGAGGTTAGTGAGTTAATTGTGTGTGGCTTACAATGTGTGTAATCAGATTTCGCGCATGGTGGATGGCGCGCAATCGAAGAGTCGGTGGGTCACAAGGCCCGAGTGCACTGGTGACTTTTCGAATTTCACGCATCAATGTAAGTGTGTAATTCGATTACACGCGAAGTCTTCAGTGCAGGATCGGTTCGTCAGGATTTTTACGATGACAGAAGATGAATCGTGCGTTTGTAGTGTGGCATTTAATTCGGAATACGCGCGATCGTATCTGCGCTTATTGGTCAACCACATAATTTATCATTTTACCACCCTTAACTTAGTGGTGCTTGGACTTAATTTGCTACTTATGAAATACTGATGTGCAGATATTAAAGAAAATCAGTAAATCAAAGCCTAAATGTTAATCTGTCAAAATGAACTCAAAAAGCAATAAGAAAAACGATTGAGCGAAAAAGACGATTTGCCGTTACTGAAAGTCAAAAAATCGTAATTTACGATTCTTCAAAAGAGACAATAAGAGAAAAGCGATAAAAAGTAATCCAGAGAATCGTCAACTATGAGGAAGCTTACTGAAAATAGAAAGTCATGATTAAATATTTTTCAGAGAAGCTATGAAAGAAGGAATCAATATTTACAATTTTCTAAAAATAGAAGCTTTCCTACTATTGTTGTTGTTGCTGATCACGTGAGAACTATCACCGCCATATCAAGAATTAGAAGACTCCTGTAATTAGAAGTCTGATGAACCACAAATATGAGAAGATTGATAAAGATCTAATCCGAAGGACTCTACTGTTGCTCGATAAAGAACACTCTAGTAGCGCATAAACTAAAGGAAGTAACGAAAGATGAAATTAGTAATTAGAGTTATATTATGATACTTTTGTTTTTAGTAGTTTCTTTTATTAGAACTAGACCTCTGTAAACCGACCCCTTATGATCTATAAATAAGAGGGCTCGACATAGGAATAAGCATCGAAGAATTTCAGCACTAATTGACGCCTGAAGTTGAATTTTCTTCCGATCAGTAGTGTATACTAGTTAGAATAGATTAGATATCAGAGATTTCTCAAGAGCAATTGACAACTGCAATTGAGTGCTGAAGATTAGTGTAGATATTTGTAATTTCTCAGGAGCAATTGACGATTGCGGCTGAGGGGTGAATGATATATTTTACTTTACTTTATAGATTAGATTTTCTTTGCTTTGTAAACATCTCCAAGTTTTAATTTGAATTGACGACTTAAGTTAGAATTTACAGATTACTGTAACGATTTTTACTTTTCCATCTTCAGTTTGCTAGAGTTTGATTGACGCCCAAATTTTTGGTTAATTGTTGATTAGATTAAATTTGTGTTGATAGGATCTTAGACTTGATTGACAACCAATGCTAGGAGACTAGAAATATGGTGTAATGGTACTATTTATTTTCATAAATATCTGAAAGCCGAAGATTGAGATTGATGATCTTAATCTGAAGAAGGAGGATTAGGATTTATTTTTATGCACTTTAGTTTAAAAAATCATTCTTTTATTCATATTTCTCTAGTAGATTAGGAAATCTTAAAGATAAATAGAAGTTTTTAAGATAAGGATTTAGATAGAAGATTGAAATAGAAATTAATAAGATAATGAACTTTCTCGTGGGAACGATCCTATGCTACACTATAATTTTCATTGTGCGCTTGCAATAGGTTAAGACTTGAATTTAATATGATTATAATACACAATGACAGACAAGTCAGGTTTTTGGCGCTGCTGCCAGGGAAGCAAATTTATCTAATTCTTTCAAGTTTTTATCTAATATTCTTATCCTTTTAGAAACTAATATTTATCTTTCTATTTTTATATTTCTTTATATTTTTATTTTCTTTGATCACTTCTTAAATCTTTTGCAGGTTTATTCGGAGTAGTGAATTACGAGTCTCCAACTTCTCCTGATCACAGAAGCCAGAAACTTAGATTTGTCTTCTCTCCCTACTCTTCTAAAATAAAAATTATATAAATATTAAACACAAAAAGATTTACTTTCTGGTGTATGCATTATACCCGATCTAGAAGACTAGACTCTTTCGAATACGACCCAGAAATTGAGCGGACTTTCTTGCGCATACTCGCATTAAACCGATCCTCTACAAGAAACTCACAACCCATGGCTGACGAACTTTCAATCGAAGCACATTTCAGCCTAATAGCTTTGACCGAGCAATCGTGTATAGTTATACCAGAGGTCGATGAAGTTCAAAACTATGTCATCAAGCCCCACACACTCCAAACTCTACCAACTTTTCATGGGCTTGATAGAGAAGATCCCTACCAGCACTTAAGGGACTTCATAGAAATTTTCACAATGCTACAGACTATGGCCAGTAAAGAAGCTATAAGACTATGTTTGTTTCCTTTCTCTCTTAAAAATAGGGCGAAGGCATGGTTAGTCTCACTACCTGTCAGGAGTGTTACTACTTGGGAGGACTTATAGTCCAAATTTTTGGTTGAATACTTTCCAATTGGTAGAACAAACCAAATTCGCCAAGCGAGTCAAGGATTCTGGCAAAGGCCTGGAGAATTATTTCATGAGAGTTGGCAATGGATGAAGGATTTGCTACGAAAATGCCCTCATCACGAGGTGTCAAATTGGTCTATAGCACAAAGTTTTTACCAGGGATTGACTGAGACCAACCAGTCTATGGTCGATGTCGTAAGCAGAGGAGCCTTCATAGCTCAAAATGGCCAGCACACTTGAAATTTATTTGAGAAACTGGCCAACACTTCAAAGCAAAAATAGGCATTATTACAGACTGTTGGAGTTTTTTCAGATGCATGCTGCTAACTTTATTTGAAAACAGTGATAAGAATGTGTTAGTAAAAATAATTCAAAGGTGGATTGAAAAATACAAAATAGCAAGTCTAAAAAATACATAGTCTTGCAAGATACGGGTCCATTGTAGCAAGTTTTGATAAGTAAGAGTTTGTCCCACAGGGAGTTTTGATCTGAACCACAAGGGCATACAGTAATCTCCAAATCTGGCTACAAATACGGCAGTCATAAAAGAAGGGTGTTTAGGTGTCACTAAGCTATATTAAAAACATAAATGCAGAAATAAAACTACAGCTAAAGAGAGGGGTGAAGAAGGATGATGACATGTGTGATAAAATAAAGATAAAATATGGAGAAGTAAACAGCTAGGGAGAAATCAGTAATATAACTCAGATTTAGTCTGTCTCTGCAATGGTCCTTGCTGAGACACTATTAATAGCCTCAACAAGGTATAAGCTTCCAGTTTAGCCCATGCCGTTTGGGGCGCTCTTAGGGCTATACTCTGTCCACTATAATAGTCACAGGGTATTCGATAGAGTCTGTCAAATCCCATTAGTTAAACCAGAAATTCACTAGTCTAATCCAAAAGAGTGGACTGATCATTTCCCCAGCCACTGGACCAGCTCTAGCCATGAATACTATTGCAGCACTATGTAATGCCAATGCTACAAGCTCCTCAGATCTGCGCACAGACCTGACTGACATCTATAAGTATTCTAACCCATAAGATCCTAAGTGTTTTGCTAAGGCTTACTTGTCACGACCCAGAATCCTTACCCGATATCGAGGGCCTAGAATTCCATGTTATGACACCGCACGCTGGTTAAGGCGATAAGCGGACATACACATAATCTATAAATTTGACTTAGCATATGGATTGAGGCATTTAAGATAGCATTAAACGATAAATGACTCATAATTAAAAGCGGAAAACATGGATTATAATAATCAAGTACTTAATCCTAACCATGCATCTAGGATATCAAATCAAAATCAGTTTCAGGTAGGGTAAAACAGTCTCAACGATAAACTCACATAATATATCAAGGCTAAAACAAGTTTCCCAAGAAATAAGGAAAAACTAGAGTAAAGGGTTCTTAATGCTGGTAAAAATCTGTCGGGTCTACGTTCTCATCAAAGTGGTAGCCGACATCCTTGTTTATATGAGCCATCCCCGGATCAGCAGCTTCCGTATCATCAAGGACGGGATAAGCAGAATCTTTACCTGAAACTGTTAAATTTTGGGAGGGGGTGAGTTTACTCAGTCACGTAAACTCAGTGGGTTACACAATCGATCCACCATAACTTACTCAGGTGGTCGTGTGTGCAATCGCTTGAATTGCGGTGCATTTTTAAAATATAACCAACATCTTAAATAAATGAAATAAACTTATCCATAATTTATAGACTATCATAATCAAGACTGAAAAATATACTAATATAACATGAAGAGTGCATGATGCTTCTATTTTCTTATCTCTTTTCCTATTTGTCTCATCAACTTAGCATACGTGACATATCGTAAGTCTTATTAATTACTCCATACGCTTACACAACGTACTTCGCATCTTATCTTATTTAAACGATCTGTGCCAAGATCACTGCTAGAGCCTACCACGTGAGGTCTACGTGTAGATAATCACCTAACCTCTATTTCATAACATAAACCACCATCCAGCTAGATGAGGTTGCCGACATAGTAACTACGATGTCCCCTTAATTTGAGATATGGCTATAATGTCCTTAAGACCCGTCTTGGCTGCAGACGTTAGGCCCTTACGGTGGCTCGTAAGGTATGGCACGTGTAAAAACTTAATCTATATTTAGCTGGCCTTCACAGCGTGTCTTACATATCATATCATTTTTTGGTTACGGGCTTAGGTCCCCTCCCCGATTTCATATTTGCGTGGGCTTAAGTCCCCACTTTCTTAACATACATGTGTCTTAACATATTCTTTTCTTATTTTTTCTTAAAACTTAGTTAGAATGGGCCACGGTGCGATAGGCTTCACTAAACCATGTTTTCTAATGGACGGGCTCCGTAGTAACCTGGATGTACTTCGTGTGGTATCCCATACTACCATAGAGGGGTTGCATCCGTACATGGATGCCTACATTTCAAGTTTCACGTGACCGTGAAAGAAACCCCATCGTGACGAAGGCTTATGTCGTGTGTCATATCTTATTTTTAACTTATATGCATATGCCCTATCATAATTTTCTATATGATGAATGTCATATGATAATGGTGAACATATATAAGAATGAACTATAACATAAACCTTAAACATTTTATATTTTTAAAGAAAATTAATAAATGGCATAACATACGAAATATTAAAGTAAAATAAAAAATAAGAAATATTTAACTACATTTATTTTGCAATAAAGTTGAAATTATACTTCATTAGGGTTAATTGTATCCATGAAATTTGGTGATTGACTGGTATAGCAATCCGACCTATTTTAAAATTCTAAAGGAGCACATGTGTCAATTCAATAATTGTATGAGGTTTAAAGGAGATAATAGAATGGTAAGTATTGAAAAATGTTAATATTTGACCCCTTAAACTTATAGATTGTTATTCGATGCAAGCTATTTAATATATTTTATTTAATTTTAGCAATTTATAAGTCTGGAGATAAGTTTAGCATAAAGTATCCCAAGAGTTTAAAAAAAATAATGTCAAACCCGTGCACCTTGGATCATCTAAAACCTATCCCGACTTGCAACTCAATTTTGACCTTAAAAAGATTAAATTCATGAAATTGCTATTTCAGACAAAGTTGTAGATCTCGTTGTCTTCTTTCCAATGCCATAAGAATCACTCCAATCTGAATTTGAAGTAAATAGTTATGACCAAAATACCGAGGCTGTGTATGTTGAAGAGTTTGGCCGAATTTCACGAAAATCTGGAAAAAACCATCCTATTGATTTTGGGCCGAATTTTTATATTTTTAAGGTTCAAAATTTATCAAAATTTAAGAAAAATTTAGGGTTTTCTTCTTAAGAAATAACTAAATAATTTAAGATGAATTTAGAGGCACCCACCTGTTGAAGCATGATTCGAATCCTACGATGATTTGGGTTGATGGAGATCAGATTCGAGAGACGATATGCCCGAGTCTTTTTGCGAGAATTCTTTTCTTACGATAGATCGGTCGCGGCGATGAGAAACTTTGATGGTGTAAGATTCTCTGATAAGATCAAAAATTGATGGAGATCCAACAAGAAATTGTGAAAGATGGCACTGTCGGAGCTTTTGCAGAGAAGAGGGAATAGAGAGAGACAACTGAGAGAAGAAGTAAATATATTTCTAGTTCTTTTTCTAGGTTAACTCTAATTAAGACTTTCCGTATAAGATTTAATAAAAATAGTAGTTTTTACACGTAAGTAGAATTCATACGTGACTTAAAAAGCTTGAGAAGAGGTTTTGTTCCAGCGCTTTGTGTAAGCACCAAGGTAAATGGTGATTCTCTCCTGAAATTACAGTTGTGCCCCATTAACTTGCTTTACTCTTCAAATGGGCATAACTTTTTATATTCTTGTCAAAAATTGACAAATTATATATCATTGGAATCGTATCGATGAGTACTTCGTAATGAGTCTAATATTGATATATAAAAAAATCAGACCATTTCTAAAGTAGGAAGATTCTGGTGTGGAGTGTTAGCACTACGCACTGTGTGGTACATCATCTAATACCGTTAAATGAAGTTAAAAAATCTGGGTTATTACATTCTCTCCCCCTTATAATATTTTCATCATCGAAAATTATGTAAATGAGAGAATGAGCTCAAGGTACTTCTCCATAGTCTCAGCTTCTAATCAAAAGTCAAAGGTTCAACGATAATAAAAAAAATTATTAGGGTCATTACATTACTGCTCACTAGTGCCTGCAAAAAGGACCATGCAACAGGTTGAATAAGGCCTTTAGCTCAGCTAGCCATTGCTACAAACAGCTTTCAATGACTCAGCCTTAAGCTGCAATTACTACAGGAGATCATATCTAACATCTGATATCGATTAGGTAGAACAGAAGGGACCCAGTTACTGTGCAAACCACCTCACAAGGCTCTAGAAGCTCATGTGCAGGGGAGAAGAATCCGTCTCAAACATGTGAATGGACACAACCTTAGGGATATACTCTCTCCACTCAAATAGTCATAGGGTATTCCATTGGTCTGTCCATCCCACAGAGGCCGGAGAAAGAACATAAAAACTGCTACAACCACCATGGTCCACAGGCCTCCGAGCTCCCTGGATCTCTCTACATATCTAGCATTGCTTTCCATGTGTCTATCAAACCAAGAGAAATTAGATGAAAAACAATAGATCTACTAGAAACTGAATGGGCTAGTCCCAAATATATGGATCCTATAGACATCTAAAGAAGCCATAAGATCTATAGATTTGATTAAGCATTAAAACAACACTTCATTAAAAAAAAAGTAAAACTTACAATGAACTATCTCCTGGCTGCAACCTACACACAATTGCTCATTCAAAATCTCAATATTTACAAAACTTATTACAAAACCAAAATAAAACTAGCTATTACATAGAACTTAGCCTAGCATTGCTGCTGTGCTAAGGAATAAAAAAATGGAAAAAGAAAAAGGAAAGGAAACTAAACCCTAAATGAGCACAGGAAACCCTGGCTCCGATCTCAGGCTATTCCTGGATTTAAAATCCTAAGTGAACCAGGCTAATCCTGGCTCAAAACCCTAGATGAACACAGGCTATCCCTGGTTAGTTTACAAATGTAGATAACAGTCCTTTATATAAGCAACCCTCGAAACCCTAATATGCATTAGCCAATCAGATTTTAGAAGGTTTGGAGTTGATTTCGTGACCCATCTGTGGCCCTTGGATTCTTTGGGAAGTGTGGGACATTGGAATACATGCCCTAGAAGGTGTGAAATACCCAAAATATCCTTGGGTGCTGAAATAGGCTGCTAAAATTTATGCCTCGCGTAGAAGACAGCTTCAGATATGCATCTCACTGAGTTGAAGCTTCAAAAGTTTGATCTCGCTGAGCTAAAATGCTTCAGAAGTTAAATCTCGCTGAGTTGAAGCTTCAGAAATTAAATCTCACTGAGTTGCAATACTTCAGAAGTTAAATCTCACTGAGTTGAAGTTTCAGAAATTAAATCTCGCTGAGTTGTAATACAGCAGGAGCTTAAATCTCGCTGAGTTACAATACAGCAAGAGCTTAAATCTTATTGAGTTGAAATACAACATATTTCAGCAACTTAAATCTCACTGGGCTGAAATAGAGCATTTTTCAGCATTGCACCTGTTCGACAGAATGCCTCAACAGCTCTACACCACTCGCCTTCGAGTTCGCAGCCCGTGGGGGTTTATTTGATGTACCCGAGAGGTGCACCATAGTTGCTCGAGTGCGTACAACAGCTGTTCGACAAAATGCTTTCAGCCTATACGCTGCTCCAATGTGCTAAATCTGTAAGTTTTCAGCTCATGTTCTTCAATGTAGCTTCTTTGTGGATTGAATGTAGGCTGTAGTGCATCTACTATCATGTGTCTGAAATATATATAACAACCCAATTGGATGGCGTAGCAGCACATAAAGTTTATTTTGAAAGTGCTCAAGTGCCGTTGCCTTCAAGTATAGGCTGCTGCCATGGAAGCAATGCTGCTCCAGCTATGTGGCTTTAAATCCTCATCATTGCAGCTTTGGACTTCAGTTAGTGCAACAACAAGAGTGTGCATAACATTGGTGTGCCGCTTTATTGGATAGTGTCACAGCTTTGTAGCTCAAGAGGATGAAGGCTTTAGCTTGGGCAGCCCGCTAGGATCCACATTGCACAGCTCCAAAAATAGCTCGTGAGGGTCAAAATATATGGAGCTTCAGAGCTGCTCGCGAGGCTGGGCACTCTAAGGACTTCAACCAGCTCGCACAGTTCCAAGGTGGAGCTAAGAGTGCAGGCTCGCGAGGATAGAAAATATGGGGCTTTGGAATTCCCAGCTTGCGAGGATCCATTCCATGCACTCCAGCTTGCTAGGATAAAGACTCCCACAACTTTTAGGCTACTCGCGGGGCTCTCTTGGGTCGCGTAGATCAAATTGCTGCACTACATCTTCAATTTCCAGCAGCTCGCGAAGATTATTTTTAGCAACACTCCTCGCTACTTGGGTTTCACCTCATACCCTCAAGAGGCCTTCTAGGGCCCTGAAGCATGACAAAATTGTCCCAATGGTGTGAGCCATCATGGTGCATTCTCAATCTTCAGCTCCACAACCTAGCATAAAAATCCTCCTTCTTGGCTTGAAATAGCATGAATTGTATCATTAAGATCTTATTTCCTGTTATCAAAAAATACATTATTTTATGTCCTCAAAGGTCCATCAAAGGCTAGGTTAAGGGGTGAAAAGTAGTACTTTTTAAATCTTGACACACCCCCAAACCTAATCTTTACTAGTCCTCGAGCAAAGCACAAATTAAAAATAACTATTAAAAATAGAAAATGCCACTTTCGTAGGGAGCACAGATGCATTTAGCATATGCACCAAGCCTTTTAAATCCCTAGGTGATGCCTAGTGGAGGAGTGAAGTCTCCTGAGGGTTTTCAGTGAAGACACCCACAAACTTCACCAATAAAACAGTTAAACATAGTGTAGTCAATGATAAAACAAAGTTTAATAAATAAAGCTTCATTCCACACCCATTCTTTAAAATTCAGAGGAAATTGCAATAGTAATGCAGGCCATTTAAAACTCAAAATTAGCATGTGTTTGCATCACTACCAATCATTTTACATCAGAAATTCAATGTGCAAAAATCAGTACCAAGCTTGCCTCAAATTCAAAAATCAGGTTGGATACAACCCCAATGAGGTTAAAATTCAGACCCAATTCTCACCAGGGCTATCTCTCAACATTGATAATTTGAGGCTGTTCACATTCAAAGCAGCTCAAGGGCAGTTACAGACCCCAAATGGGCTTATAAGCATGAGCATAGGCAAAGCTACTAATTTCTGACATCCTCATGCCTTTTTATCATAGATTGGACAACTCCCCATCTCAACATGACAGCTCATTTCACTTTGGATCTACAAGGTCTTTTTGAATGGGTTGTAATGTGGTTTATGAGTGAGGGATATTATTAGGATATTTTTAAGTGCTTGCTATTGCCTTTATTGGAGACAGTGATAAGAATGGGGTCAGTGAAAATGAATCAAAGGTGGATTGAAAACTACAGAGCAGTAAGCCTAAAAATACACAGTCCTGCAAGATACAGGGCCTGTTGTAGCAAGTTTTGATAAGTAAGAGTTTGTCCCACAAGGAAAGTTGATCTAAAGCTCCAAGGGAGCTATCTTTAGTAGGCCTTCCAGATCTGGCTAAAGATCTGGCAATCCTAAATGGAAGGGGATTTATGGTCACTATAGTCTAAATCCTAAGGTAACTTAATGCCTAAACTACAGAAAGGGTTGAGAAGAGTGATGGAGTGTGAGAAAATAAATATAAAAGGGTGACAAGTACGCTATTAGGTATAGATCTGATGGGTCTTATAACTCAGACTCAGATCTGCTGCTATAGAAATCCTGTCCAATGGCTACATTATCACCAAAGAGGAGAAATGATCCAACTCACCCATGTGCCATGATCCAATCCCTTATGGCTATAACCTGTCCACTCAAATGGTCACAGACTATCTAATAGGGGAACCACAATCCAGAGATGGGTCTGAACAAGTTTATCATTGTAGGCACTACTTCATCTAGGCTACAAGCTCAAGAATCCATAGGAACCTCAACCTCTAAAGTTCTGTGTGTAGGGCTAGGCCTACAATGTGCACTAGCCTGGACACACAGAACTAGCAAGAGTTTGAGTACTAGCTTTTAAGCTTGGTTGTTCACTGCTTTAGAAGGACAACAGTGATCCAGTCAGAAGCCTACAATCTCTACAGCCAGATCAGATCTGCCATCTGATGGTGGGTATATACAAATACAGGGGAGTTTGTCTCTGCACAATCTCTCATAAGGCTACAAGCACAAGTGTAGAGAAGAAGAATCTGTCATAGATTTGTGGATTGGCCTCACCCTAGGGCTATAATCTGTCCACTTGAATGGTTATAGACTATCCAGAAAGGTTATCCTCCTCACAGAGGTCTAAGACAGAACAAGAACATTACTGCCGCCACCATGTTCACAAAGCAACCAGCTCAAGATCCCATGGGGATTCAGATTTAGTGGTTCCTGTGGTGGGGCTAGGCCTATAATATGTCTAACCTGGACACATAGGTAACTTGGATCTAAGTAAAACTTTAAAGACAATCCTCCATTGCTTACAATACAACTTAGCAATGGAGGATCTCAAGGCAGCAGCCTTACACAGAACAACTCACAAAACACCAATTTCATACATGCAATAGATCCTATTACAAAACTCCATTAAAACTATATCAAATAATCATACAAAGGCATAGCCAGCAAGTGCTGGACTATGGAGAGAAGGAAAAAGGAAAAAGAAAACTCCTAAATCCTAACCTTAGCCTACTGTAATTCTACAGTCGGTTTTAAGGAGTATAGAAGTTAAGTTCCAAAAAGTCCTTTAAACCTAAGCTAGGCTTAGGCTTATATAGCAGTCGGCTCTCTGTGAATTAGGGTTAGAAAAATCCTAATTTCATCAATGCAATTACGGCCCATTCTGGTCCCTTGGATGCCTCGAGGCGTGTGCACGGAGATTGGAGCATTGGTGTGCGTGCCCTAATTGCTAGAAGTTTCCAGATTACCCCTACAGAAGTGGGGAGAAGTTAAGAACCCTAGCCTCGCTAGGTAGAAAGGCTTTCCAGGTCTTATCACATGATAGAATTGGCGTTGCGGGGTCGCTTTGACTTGAAGCTCTTGCAGTCGCGGGGTTGGTACTTTGGTCATCGCGGGGATGCTCTGGTCGTCGCGAGATGGGTCTTTCCATTTGAATGGTGTAGGAATTGCGCGCGCAGTTCGTTCCTTGATGAATCCCGCTATGATCCTCATGAAGAAAACAATACACATGGGCTTCTGGATCACGCGAGCAGTTCCTTGAAAGTATGTGTCCCGCGGCCACTGCGCGACAGCCGCGCGCTGGAATGCTTGGAGCTCTCTCTATTAAGTGAATCGCGCGAAGGTTGAAGAGTCATCTCTTGAGCTGTGCGAGACTGTGCGAGTGCTTCGCGAGCGCTTAAGACTGAACCTCGCGAGAACTACGCAAAGTATGCTTTTTACTCCCTGCTGACATCCATCTGCCCGTGAACGGCGTGAGGACTGCGCGACCAGTTGGTGTGCTCCCTTCAGAAGCTCGCGACAACTGCTCGAGGCATTCTTCTTGATATTTTTTTACTTTTCTGTGCCACTGTTGTAGCCAACTCTCTGTCTGGGTTTAACCTTCTTTCTTCTGAGGAACTTCTGAGGCAACAGTAGGCTTCATGGCATGGTTAGGGGCTTATTTGCAGCAGCTGCTTATTACCTACAGGATAGACTTAAAACATATTTATTAAATGATTAAGGGTCTAACAGAGATTAAGTTAAGGGGTGAAAATTAGTACTTTTCAGGTCTTAACACACCCCCAAACCTAATCTTTGCTAGTCCCTTAGCAAAGTAATAACTAATTAAATGCCACTTTCGTAGGGATCACAGGTACATTCAGCATATGTACCAAGCCTTTTAAACCCCTAGGTGATCTCTAGTGGAGGAGTGAAGTCTCCTGAGGGTTTTCAGTGAAGACACCCACAAACTTCACCATTAGAACAGTTAACTATAGTGCAGTTAATGACAACAGAGATTTAAATGTACAAAGCTTCATTCCACACCCATTCTTTAACATTTAGAGGAAATTGCAGCAGTGTTGCAGGCCATTTAAAACTTAAAAGTTAACATGTGTTTGCATCACCACCATTCATTTTATATTAGAAATTCAATGTGTATAATTCACTACCCAGCTTGCCTTAAATTCAAAATTCATGTTGGATACAACCCCAATGAAGTCAAAATTTAGACCCAATTCTCACTAGGGCTATCTCTCAACATTAACAATCTGAGGGTGTTCACATTCACAACAGCTCAAGAGCAGTTACAGACCCCAAATGGGCTTGCAAGCATGAGCATAGGCAAAGCTTCTAATTTCTTATATCCTCATGAATTTTCACCATAGATTGGACAACTCCTCATCTCTATATGACAGCTCATTTTACTTTGGATCCACAAGGTCTTTTCGAATGGGTTGTAATGTGGCTTATGGGTGAGGGATGTAAAGAATCAAGGGGTAAAAAGGGAATCAAAATTAAGAAATCAGCAAGGTAAGGAGTGATTCATGACTTCACAACCTTCATTTCAGCAAAACTTCATCTTACTTGATATATTCCAGAATCAAAGTGGCCAGCTTCTCCTCTTCTTTTCAATTTTCAGATGATGTTCTTCTCTAGACTTCTCTTTCTTTTTCTCTTTTTATTTTTATTCATTCTTTTTATGATATATATATATATATATTTTTTATGATGAACTGCCACACAACTGTCATTGATACACTGTTGTTCACAAGTTGCTTTTCTTCACCTTCCACAGAATGTTGGACCATTCTCACTATCTTTAACTCCTTCTCCTTTACCTTCTGAATTCTCAGAGTGTGGTGAGGCTGAATCAGGTCATGAGGTTAAGGTGCAAGTATTCTGCTGTCAAAGAAAAGTATGATTTTTAAAGCTCAATTAGTGTATGCAAAAGGGTAGATTTTAAAAGGTTGGATTTTCAGGCTCAAACTATCCAAATGAAGGCCTTGGATCATTTCCTTAGTATCATGAGTGCTGTCAATTAGTTTTGATTTGGAGGTGCATAACTTCTAGTGAAAAAGTCTTGATTCAATCAGTCCTCAGAGCAGAAATAATGCCAAAAACACTCTTCAATAGAAAATGATGGGCCCAAATCTCACTAGATATGGTCCTCAAATTGACCCATGGGGTGTAGTTTCACCTGTTTCTCTCCTCTTAGGTTCACTGAGTACTAACTGAAGAAATTTTTTGATATTAGCTTCTTCAAAATATTTTTAACTTTTTCAGTTTCGAAAAGTCTGCCAAAATATTTTAATTTTTTATAAGTTTCCTCATTGTATCAAGTTAAGTGGAAATTGACTTTATTCATTCCAGTTATACCACCATTACTGTACTAAAATTAACTATTATATTGGCAAACCTATCCTGCCACACCCCCAAACCATGGGGAGCAGTGTCCTCACTGGTTCAAAGGCTACGGATGTGCGATGAATAATCGAACAAAGAAACATAGAAGAAGACAGAGAAACAGAAATAATCAAAAATGCTACTGAACAGTATAGAAGCAAAAGAAACATTCATTATAATAAAAAGAAAATATTACAAAAAGATGTAAAAAGAAAAAAACAAAATAGAGGGGGGGAGAGAGGGATCAAGGGGGAGTCGGTGGGGGAGGGTTTGAGGAAGATGGTGGGGGAGATGCAGGTGGTTCAATTTTTGTCTTCTTTTTCTCTCTCTTCTCCTTTTTCTTCTCCTCCTTTGCCAGGATCCGCTGGACTTCTTCATACTCATCCCACAAAAATTGTAACGGGTCCAGCTCCTTAGGCGGTGGGGGGTCCAACCACATGGGATAGAATTTGTTAAGGAACTTGTTGGGTTTGTCACTCGCCATGGTTGTGAGGAGGGCCGGACTGCTAGGTGTAGAAGAGGAAGGATGACATGAAGAGGAACTAATGTCCTATTTAAAAGACTTGGACGGTGGAAAATGAATCAGCGTAATAAAGTTTTGTCCCTTTCCAAGCTTGGCAATAAATTCTTATTGTGTGGGGAATGAAGAATCGCACAACCGATTATGGGAAAAGAGAGCGCACAATAAATGGAGGTCTAAAGATAGGCTTGGTATTTAAGGGGATCCTGTGTATCACGCAGCTGCACACTAGAAGGTGTGGACTTCTGGTTCGCGCGCGTTCAGGACTCTGTGAGGAGCTCAAACAGGACCCACGATTGTAAAAATGTGTCCATTTTAATCCCTTGATCGAGATCAACACTCGACCTCTGGGCCCCATTTGTGCTGAGGCTTGTACTTGCATCCATTCAGTTCCATCTACATCTATCCTTCACATGGATTCCTATTGCAAATGAGCATAGCCTCCCTTAATTCATCTCCCATGACAAAATTAAACAAAATGAAGACTAAAATAGAAAAAACTTAAACAAGCACACATCTTTTTAGCATGGTCCATAAGGGCAGCTTTTTCCTCTTTTTTCTTTTCTTGCTTGGACTTTTTTGTTTGGGCTGGTGATTTCCTCATGGTTGGAGCTTTTGGTGCCCTCACCCTTATTTTTGGTTGCTTGGGTATTTTTGGTTCCTTGGGTTCTTGAGTGGCTTTTCATTTTCTTTTCTGAGTGGGGGTTACAGGAAATTTGCCTTTGTCTTCCTCAGTGGGGGCCATTGGGGATTTCCATTTTGCTTTGTGTTCAGGCTGGCCAGGGGGTTTTACCTCCTCAAACTGGGTAGCTGGCTCTTTGGCAAGTTTTATAGAGGCTGCTGTGGAAGTAGTCCTCTTAGCAGCGACTTTCCTCTGTTTAGGATAAGTTTGCTCTTTTGGAGGTGCAGCAGAGGCCTTGGTAGGTGGAGGTTGCTCTGTAGGAGGTGATGAAGGAGGGGCAACAGGGGCTTTCCCTGTCTCTTGTTGGATCTTTGGTTGTGCCTCCTCGGTGGGCGATTAGTGCAGAGTAGCTTTAGGCTCTCAGTGCAGCATGTGAGCAGAGAGTGGGGTGCAGAGGAGCATTTCTTACGATATGTCTGACTTCAATGAGGCTTGATTTTGTGTTTGAGGAGGCCAGTCTCATGGATTTCCTTTTGGATTCTGAAGATCTCCTAGGCATTGTTGAGCCTCTTTTCAAACAGTCTGGCCCACATCTTCTCTATAGCAACGTTTGCTTTCTCTAGCTCCAAATTTAGCTCATTATAAGCAGCTGTAGATTTAGCCTTCTGATAGGCTTCCAAGATATTAGTCCACCCCAAGGAGATGCCCAGTAGTTGCTTTCTGTGGGCTTCCTGCATTTCATCAATCTACTGTAGCAGGGGGGTCTCAATTGACTGCCGAAGCTGTGCCATACCCCTCAGGATATCCTTCCTAAGATAAGAATTGTCCCTCATGGCATGGAGGATGGTGAGGTAGGGAGGGATGTAAAAAAAATGTTTGGGCGCAATAGGCAGAGAGGAAGTGGAGGGGGCATACTGTGATTGGTCTTGGGTGGGGCTAGGGGGGTGAACAGTGGGTAAGTCTAGTTGTGGGAGTAGGGGGACAAGTTCTGGGTCTGTTTGGATTTGTTTGTCAGTGAATGTTGGAGGGGGTAGGATAAGAGGTGGGATGGAGGGTATAGGGGGGGAAAGAGAATGAACTAGGGTCCCTAGGGGTAGGTGGTGTTGGTGGAGGAAAAAGGGGAATGGTGAAAAGGATGAAAGGGAATGGGGGGTTGTGGGGATAAAAGGGATTATGGGTGTTGGATGGGGTTGGGAGTCAGGGTTGAAGTCTGTCTGGGTCTCTTTGTCGGTGGAAAGGACTAGGGGGGTTGTAAGGGATTGTTGAGGGATGGGTGGGTTGGTTAATGTCTGAAGGGTGGATTGGATGGATGTGAGTTCAATCTGCATCTGGTCCTGGGTGTGTGTAGTGGTGGATAATTGGGATTGGATGTCTTAGATGAGGGATAGGAAGTGTCAGTGTGTCGGGGCTGGGAGATTTAATTTGAGTAGAAGAGGGCACTGGTTGAAAAGGTGAGAAAGGGGCATGATGGAAAGTGGAGGGAGGGGGAGAGTGGGGTTCTGTTGAGTGCTATTGTAAGGTAATTGGGGAGTCCGGAAGGGGGGTGTAGTGGGTAGGCATGGTGTCAAGGAAAGTAGCCATAAAAGCTTGGAATCCTATGGTTGTGTTAAGGTTTAAGGCAATGTCTGTGAGGGGGGATGTAGTAGGTATGATTGGGGTGGTGTCTTCTTCAAGGTTAGTTGTGTCAATGGGGATAGAAGGGATTGCGGGAGGTGTTTGGGATATGGTGGGGGTTGTCTCAGTGGTTTTCCATTTTTTATAGGAAATGAGTGGAGGGCTGTCAGGTTTATGGGAAGCTGATGGGAGTATTGGGGCTGTGTATTGAGGTAAGGTAGGGGATGTGGAGTCCTCCCAGGTATCAATCACAGGTGAAGGGGGAGTGGGCATAGGTGATGAGGATAGAGGAGGGTGAGAGATAGATGGAATAGGGGTAGTGGATGAGGGAGTAAAAGGTGGAGTGGCTAAGGTGGCTGCTGTAGCAGTTGTGGTCATGACAGGCTCTGGAAGCCCCTCTTTGGTAGTAGGGGTAGACCTTGGGACAGCTTCCTCAGCAGCTTGCTAGGGAGGGACTGGAGCCTCAGCTTTCTTCTTCTTCTGGGCCTCCATCAGGCTCCTGTTGATTCCCCATTGCCACTTGGCAAAAGTAGTAGGGGCAAGGGTTGTAGTCCCCTCTGTTTTAGCTATCTTGTACCCCCCTTTTAAAAGTAACTTGGTAATGATTCTGGCATAGGGGAGTGTGTGAGGCTTCTTGTTTTGCCCTATCTTCTCCACTAGGTCTTTCATTGCCTCAAAGATGAGCCAGGCTACATGGAAGCCATGGCCTAGAGAGAAAGAATAGACAGCATCTACAATGGGAGTTCTCTCATGCTGATGTCTTGAGCAGTAAATGTTCTTTCGCAGGACCTGGTCAATGAAGAGGAGTTCAGGCTCCAATTCTCTTCTTCTGATTGAATCCCCTGAGGCCTTTAATCCTCTTGTCAAAGCCCATGCAATTGTATCAATGGAGGCGCTCAGGGGGGGGCCATATCCACAGCTACGGTCGAATGCAGCTGGGATGCCCAATACTTCTGCAATCACTTTGGGGCTCACTAGTATCTCAAAATCGTCAATCAGCACCATCAAGCATACTTGTCCATCCTTGTCCTTTTTGACCCGGATGTGCTGATAAAACAGTTGCACTAGCCTAGGGTGCTGGAATTCCTCTCAGCAAGGGCGTCAGGCCCGCTTTGCTCATAAACTGTACGGCAGGGGCAAAGAGAGGCTTCTTCTCAAGGAATGGCAGGTCAAAAGTTGTTTCAGGCTCCAAGGGGATTGAAGCTATGAGCTCTGAAGGAGTGGAAAACTCAGGGGTTGGCTCCTCCGCCTCCTCAACCACTTCCTTCCCCTTTTTAGGTGCCTTTGAAGTTTTGGCTTTCTTAGGGTTGGTCTCAACAAGGCCCTTATCCTTGCTCCTCTTCTTTGGTGCACTCTTGGGAGCCATTACAACTTCTACCTTGAAGGATGAGAAAGGGAGATTTAGATCTGAGTGCCTACCCTAAAATCCTAGGGTTTGGTTTGATCTGACGCACGGGGCACCGTGAGATCTTTGAGCAGAGGGCAATAGATGGAGGTGATGCTAGGAACAAATCTGTTGATTCCTGGTGTGAATGATAGGTTGTAGAGTGGACGCTGGAGGAGAGAGGTAGAGGAGTGCCAGAAGCTAGGGTTTCACTGAGTGAAGAAGGAAGAGAATACTGGAAAGGGAGACAAGCGCGGGGTTAAAATACTTATTGCGAAGCTTAGTGCGCTTTGGAACATCTGGTCGCGAGATTGGAAATGAACCTAGCGAAGGTGTTATTCAACTTGGACCGCGCGACAATCACCCAGGTTGACCTTGGAGCACACGATAGTATGTGAAGAATTCATGTGAATTGCGCGAGCAACTCCCAGGTCTCCATTAGGATTGCGTGAAAAGCTCTGAGGTTCACTTTGGATCTCGCGATAGCCTTTGAATCTCACGACAGCTAAGGAAGTATTATTTTTGAATTTCGCGAGAGTCTCCCAAGCTTCCTACTAAACCCCACGACAGGCTTTGAATCTCGCGATAGCTAATGAAAAACTCTATGTGGATCGCGCGAGAGATTCTTAGGTGCACTTGAATCTTGTGACAGCTATTGAATGGTTCTATGTGAACTACGCGAGAGTCTCTCAGGCCTCCTTTTGAACCCAGCGATAGCAAAGTATAAAAAAAAGAGCAAGTGCTCTCTGTTCTGCCATTTCCAGTTGTGCTGTGGTTGGATCCTAGGCATGACTCTCACCATGGGTACCTCTAGACACATTAAAAATCAACCATTCAAGCAAGGACAACAAAAATCAACCTCCCACATTATGCATTCAAATTAAAACTATTAATTAAAGAGCAGTAAGCATCAAACCAAGCATAAAAAGATCAAACCAGATAGGTTTAAATTCAGATGGGACCACTAACATTTCCTAGAAAATTTGAACAAAAGAAAGCAAGATAAATCTACCAAAACCAAAGTACATATGATACAATAATGACACCTAGTGGATCAGTTTAAAGAAGGATCCCCTTGAAAGTGAATGGTGTCCATGGGTCGGCAGGTTTTTCAAACCAAGGCTTAAGCTTCTGACCATTCACCTTCAAGGTTTTCCCAAACTTGGGATCCTTGATTTCCACAGCACCAGATGGGGAAACATGCATGACAATGTAGGGACCTTCCCATCTGGATTTCAATTTGCTAGGAAAAAATTTAAGTTTGGAGTTAAACAACCAAACCTTGTCACCAGCTATGAGGCTCTTTCACAACAGCCCCTTGTCAAAGAAAGCTTTGAACCTTTCCTTGTAGATCCGGGCATTGGCATACGCATCCATCCTTAACTCATCCAATTCGATAGTTCAAAAGAACTCGATGACCGTTAGGTCTAGATTTAAATGTTTAATGGCCCAAAAGGCCCTGTGTTCTAACTCCACTGGGAGAGGACAAGCCTTGCCATAAACCAGTCTGAATGGAAACATACCAATGGGAGTCTTATAGGCAGTCCTATAAGCCCACAGTGCATCATTAAGCTTGTCAGCCCAATCCTTCCTATCAGTCCTCACAGTCTTCTCAAGGATGTGCTTGATCTTCCTATTAGAAATTTCAACTTGCCCACTAGTTTGTGGGTGGTAGGGAGTAGCAATCCTATGGCCTATGGGTGACAAAATATTTCTTGAGCAAGCTCTTAAAATTTTTGTTGTAGAAATGGCTACCCCCATCACTGATAATGGCTCTAGGGGTGCCAAATCTCGAGAAGATATTCTGCTTTATAAACTTGAGGACAACCTGATTATCTTTAATTCTTGTGGTGATGGCTTCTACCCATTTGGAAACGTAATCCACTGCCACTAAGATGAAATGAAAACCATTTGAAGCAGGAAAGGGGCCCATGAAATCATTACCCCACACATCAAACAGTTCCACAACAAGAATGGGCTGCAAAGGCATTGAGTTTCTTTTGCACAGCCCTCCTAATTTTTGACATCTTTCACAGGTCCTGCAGTGAGTATTGACATCTCTGAATAAAGAAGGCCAATAGAATCCACACTGCAAGACTTTGTTAGCTATTTTTCTTCCACTAAAGTGGCCTCCACAGGCATTTTCATAGCACATGGCCAGAATACTGGGGCATCACTTTCGAGAATACATTTTTGGATGATTTGGTCTACACAATACTTGTATAGGCAAGGTTCTTCCCAGAAAAAGAATTTGACCAGTGAGAAAAACAGGTCTTTATCCATTTTTGTCCAATGGGCAGGAATCTTGCCAGTAACTAAATAATTGACAATATGTGCATACCAGGGAACCAAGGATTGGATGGCAAACAATTGCTCATCCGGGAAGGCATCATTTGTAGCAAGGTCCTCAACACCTTTTTCTAGAACAATTCTGGACAAGTGGTCAGCCACCACATTCTCTACACCCTTTATATCTTTGATTTCAATGTCAAACTCCTACAACAGGAGTATCCATCTAATCAACCTGGGCTTCGCATCCTTCTTGGACAATAGGTACTTCAATGCTGAGTGGTCAATGAAAATTACAGTTTTCGACCCAAGTAGGTAAGGTCTAAATTTGTCTACAGCAAAAACCACTGCTAGAAGCTATTTCCCAGTTGTGGTATAATTCAGCTGAGCTTCAGCAAGTGATTTGCTGAGATAGGCAATGACCACAGGCAGCTTATCTTTTCTCTGGCCCAAAACAACACCTATTGCTAGGTCGGATGCGTCACACATTAACTCAAAGGGGAGTGTATAGTCAGGTGTTTGGAGTACAGGGGCAGAGGTGAGGCAAATTTTTAAAGTTTCAAAAGCCTCAAGACATTCAGCAAAAAAGTCAAAGGGCACATCCTGGCAGAGCAGGTGGCACAATGGTTTAGCAATTTTGCTAAAGTCTTTGATGAACCTCCTGTAGAATCTAGCATGTCCAAGGAAATATCTGATTTGTTTGACTGTTCTTGGATGGGGCAAATTTGCAATGAGGTCAACTTTGGCCTTATCTACCTCAATCCCGTCTTTAGAGACTACATGGCCCAACACAATACCTTGTGTTACCATGAAGTAGCTATTTTCCCAACTTAAGACCAAATTGGTCTCCTCACATCTTTGCAAGACCAGGATGAGGTGTTGCAGACATTGGCCAAAACTGTCCCCATAAACAGAAAAATCATCCATAAATTTTTTTAAGAATTTGTCAATCATATAAGAAAATATGGCATACATATACCTCTAAAGGTGGCTGGGGCATTACACAGCCCAAAAGGCATCCTTCTGTAAGTAAAGGTGCCAAAAGGGCAAGTAAATATAGTTTTCTCTTGATCAAGAGGGTGCACAGGGATCTGGTTGTACCCTGAGTACCCATCAAGAAAACAGTAAAAAGCTTTCCCAGCCAACTTATCCAAAATTTGATCAATAAAGGGGAGAGGGAAGTGGTCTTTTCTGGTCATGGAGTTGAGCTTTCGATAATTGATGTAAACTCTCCAGCCAGTGGTCTCCCTGGCTGGTCTCAGCTCTCCAGACTCAATTGTTATCACTGTTATGCCAGACTTCTTGGGCACCACCTGAATAGGTGCCACCCATTCAGAATCATAAATTGGGTAAATTACCCCAGCATCCAGCAATTTGATGATTTCTTTTAGAACCACCTCCTGCATGTGAGGATTCAATTTCCTTTGCATTTCTCTGGAGGGTGTTGAGCCCTCCTCCAAATGGATCCTATGCATACAGATTGATGCATCAATCCCTCCCAGATTAGCAATGGTCCAGCCAATTACCTTCTTGTGCTTCTTTAAAACTGTTAGCAATTCCTCCTCTTGCTCTTTGGTAAGAGAAGAGGAGATAATTACAGGAAGGTTTTTATCTTTCTCAGGGGCTTGTTGGATGGATGGCAGGATTGGTGCTTTGTTGGTTTAAGGAAGGGGCATCAATGTAGGTTTTTAAAGGGAATGCTGCACTAAGCCCACATAAGACTTCAATGTGGACATGTCTTCTGGCATTAAAGCTGGGCTTCCTTCCTCTACCATGTTCCAAACTTCAGTTAAATTTGTGACAATATTGCCCCACTCTAGCAGAGTGGGCAGTTCTTCTTCAACAACTTCTAGTACATCCACTGCTAAGCATTCCTTATTGTCCAGCTGAGGGTACTTTGCACTATTCTACACATTAAGCTCAACTTTCATATGTCTGAAAGTTACCTCCATGATCCCAGACCTGCATTGAATGCATGCATTGGTAGTGACCAAGAATGGTCTACCCAAAATAACAGGTATCGAGGATGTACTCTTGTTGCAGCCCATGTCCAAAACAAGGAAGTCTGCAGGGTAGAAGAACTTGTCTACCCCCACTAAGACATCCTCGACCACTCCCATGGGTCTCCTCTCAGACCTATCAGCCATCAACAGCACAATGGGGGTGGGTTTTAGATCCTCCAAACCTAGCTGCTGATGCACACTGTATGGCAGCAGGTTAACACTGGCTCAAAGGTCTAGAAGGGCCCTTCCAATTGTGTGGTCTCCAATTATGCATGGAATAGTGGGTATCCCTGGGTCATGCAACTTCTCTGGCATTGTCATGCTTAATACAGAATTAACTATATCAGTTGTAAATACCTTTTTAGACAAATGGCCTCTAGCTTTCCTTTTCTAGGTACAAAGGTTTTTCAGAAATTTTACATAGGTTGGGACCTGTCGGATAGCATCAAGCAAGGGTAAATTGATTTTTACCTGCTTAAAGGTCTCCATCATTTCCTCTATCAGTGCTTTCCCTTTATCAAAAGGGGCAGGGCCAATCAAAGCTTGAGGAAATGGCAGCTGAGGGACTACTGGTTCCTCAGCTGCAAGCCTATGACTGAACTTTTATTTTTTTCTTTTTTCTTCTTTTATTTCCTGTTGAGGCTCAACTACAGCCTCTTTATTTTTCCCTTGTTGAAGGTTAGCAGGCAATTCTTGACTCTGTGCTCTAACAAAGTCCTTTTCACTTTCACTTGACAGCTCTTTGGGAATGACCTCTCCTTGTTCCTTTCCCACCTGGTTGTCTACCAGCCTGCCAGACCTTAGGGCTGTGATGGCATTAGCCCCCTCAAAATTTGAGGAGCCTTCTCCAATCAAATATTGGCCCTTAGGGTTGGCTACTGGCTGGCTTGACAACCTATCCTCTTCTCTTTTGGCCAAGGCTTTGGCTATTTGGCCTAGCTGCTCTTTTATTTTCTCTATGCTTTGATTGTGAGAAGTCACAGTCTGATTCAAGGGTCCAAGGGTTTGCAATTGGGTCAAAACCTGGTCCTCGAAAGAAGCACTTCGGGGCTGAGGTGGGGCAACTACCAACTGATTTTTCTGCTGGGGCTGCTGCTGATGTTGGAAATTTGACCTTAGGGCATATCCCTGGTTAAACTGCTACTGTGGCCTTTGAGGTAAGGCCAACATCTGTTGTGGCTACATATAATTGTCTAATCTCCACCTCAAATTTGGGTGGTCTCTCCATTGGTAACCACCATTTTGGTGCTGGTATCGATATGGCTGTTTGTTGTAGCCACCAGATTATTACTGGCCAAATGATTGGGCAGCAGCAGCCTATTCCATCACGTACTCAAGGTATTGCCCTGCAGATGGGCACTCTTCCACTGTGTGTTGTGGGGATTGGCATATCAGACATGCCTCCATCACTTGTGCAGCCAATCTGGGCTGCACCACAGTCAAATGTTTATCAAATTTATCCGAAAGATTGGCCATTTGCATTCTCAGGTCATCATTTCTCCTAACTTCATACATCTTTCCTTTAGAAGTTTCAGCAAGCCCCAGCTTAGGAGGAGGCTCTTCGACAGTTCTAGATGAGGACATTTTCTGGAAAGCATTTTCACTGATAACCTCGAACAAGTCCCATGCCTCATCAACTGTTTTATGCATGTACGTTCCACCACAAGAGGCATCTACCATGTCTCTACTTTTCTCATCAATCCCATTATAGAAACTCTGGACATGCTACCAGTCAGGGATCTTGTGGTGGGGACATTGTTTAAGCATCTCCTTAAATCTGTCCCAGGATTGATTAAAGTCCTCAGTTGGGGATTGGGCAAAAGCAAGTATTGCTTTCCTCAACTTGCTAGTTTTAGTCTCTAGGAAAAATTTGGTCAAAAATATTGTCTGGAGGTCTTTCCAAGTAGTGATACTGTTGTTTGGGAGAGTAGACAACTAGATGCTGGCCCTGTCCTTTAGGGACAAAGGAAAGAGCCTTAGCCTAGTGGCTTCTGGTCCAAAACCAGCAATGGAGAATGTGGTGCACAGGGCCAAGAATTGGTCAATGTGCTTGTAAGGGTCTTCCTTGCTAAGCCCATGGAAAGAGGGAAGTATTTGAATGATGGAGGTTTTAATCTCATAGTTTTCCTGAACATCTGGGAATTGAATGCTAAATGGAGAATTATAATCATCAGGAGCATTCAGTTCCTTCAATGTTCTGGGTTGCTATTCACCCATGACTGCTGTCTCAATTTCAGTAGGGGGCGCGACTGTGGTGTGATTGTGCCTTCTCGGTCTTCTACCCCTTTCTATCTCAGGGTTAGGAGGCTCTAAAGTAGGACTGAGGGATCTCCTTCCTAACATGCACACACACCAATAGTAGGGAAGACTACTCGTAGACACATTGCACTTAACAAAATTACAACTATCCTAATCAAATGCTATGGAATTTTCAAAGGAGAAATAAACTGAAGTTTTGAGGGTTAGAGAAGTGCAAACAGAGGTAGCTAGACTCCCAATGCAATTCTAGTCTCCTTCTCTGCTACTGTCCAGATCTGCAAGAACGATTCCAAATGTAAATCAGCAGTATCAATTTTTCACAAGTACAGCTATCAAAGAATAAAGAATATAAAAATCTAGGGTCTACTAATAGATCAAGAGTCCCCGACAACGGTGCCAAAAACTTGTTAGGATATTTTTAAGTGCTTGCTACTACCTTTATTGGAGGCAGTGATAAGAACGGGGTTAGTGAAAATGAATCAAAGGAGGATTGAAAACTACAGAGCAGCAAGCCTAAAAATACACAGTCCTGCAAGATACAGGGCCTGTTGTAGCAAGTTTTGATAAGTAAGAGTTTGTCCCACAGGGAAAGTTGATCTGAAGCTCCAAGGGAGCTATCTTTAGTAGGCCCTCCAGATCTGGCAATCCTAAATGGAAGTGGATTTATGGTCACTATAGTCTAAATCCTAAGGTAACTTAATGCCTAAACTACAGAAAGGGTTGAGAAGAGTGATGGAGTGTGAGAAAATAAATAAAAAAGGGTGACAAGTACGCTATTAGGTATAGATCTGATGGGTCTTGTAACTCAGACTCAGATCTTCTGCTATAGAAATCCTGTCCATTGGCTACATTATCACCAAAGAGGAGAAAGGATCCAACTCACCCCTGTGCCATGATCCAATCCCTTATGGGTATAACCTGTCCACTCAAATGGTCACAGATTATCCAATAAGGGAACAACAATCCAGAGATGGGTCAGTACAAGTTTATCATTATAGGCAGTACTTCATCCAGGCTACAAGCTCAAGAATCCATAGGAACCTCAACCTCTAAAGTTCTGTGTGTGGGGCTAGGCCTACAATGTGCACTAGCCTGGACACACAAAACCAACAAGAGTTTGAGTACTAGCTTTTAAGCTTGGTTGTTCACTACTTTAGAAAGACAGCAGTGATCCAGTCACAAGCCTACAATCTCTACAACCAGATCAGATCTGCCATCTGATGGTGGGTATATACAAATATAGGGGAGTCTGTCTCTGCACAATCTCTCACAAGGCTACAAGCACAAGTGCATAGAAGAAAAATCTGTCTTAGATCTGTGGATTGGCCTCACCCTAGGGCTATAATCTGTCCACTTGAATGGTCACAAACTGTCCACAGAGGTTATCCTCCTCATAGAGGTCTAAGACATAACAAGAATATTGCGGCCGCCACCATGTTCACAAGGCTACCATCCCAAGATCCCATGGGAATTAAGATTTAGTGGGTCCTGTGGTGGGGCTAGGCCTACAATGTGCCTAACCTGGACACACAGGTCACTTGAATCTCAGTAAAACCATAAATACAATCCTCCATTGCTTACAATACAACTTAGCAATGGAGGATCTCAAGGCAGCAGCCTTGCATAGAAGAACTCACAAAACACCAATCCCATACATGCAATAGATCCTATTACAAAACTCCATTGAAACTATACCAAATAATCATACAAAGGCATAGCCAGCAAGTGCTGGACTATGGAGAGAAGGAAAAAGGAAAAAGAAAACTCCTAAACCCTAACCTTAGCCTACTGTAATTCTACAGTCGATTTCAAGTAGGAGTACAGAAGCTAAGTTCCAAAAAGTCCTTTAAACCTAAGCTAGGCTTAGACTTATATAGCAGTCGGCTCTCTGTGAATTAGGGTTAGGAAAACCCTAATTTGATTAATGCAATTACGGCCCATTCTTGTCCCTTGGATGCCTCAGGGCGTGTGCACTAAGATTGGAGCATTAAAATGCGTGCCCTAATTGTTGAAAATTTCCAGATTGCCCCTGCAAAAGTGGGAAGAAGTTAAGAACCCGAGCCTCGCTAGGTAAAAAGGCTTTCCATCTCTTATCGCGTGATAGAATTGGTGTCGCGAGGTCGCTTTGACTTGAAGCTCTTGCAGTCGCGGTGTTGGTACTTTGGTCATCGTGGGGATGCTCTAGTCATCGCGGGATTTGTCTTTCCATTTGAATGGCGCGGGAATTGCGCACACAGTTCGTTCCTTGATGAATTTCATGGCGATCCTCGCAAAGAAAATAATGTACATGGGCTTCTGGATTGCACAAGCAGTTCCTTGAAAGTATGTGTGCCATGGCCACTACGTGACAGCCGCGCGCTGGAATGCCTGGAGCTCTCTCTATTCAGTGAATCGGGCGAAGGTTGAAGACTCATCTCTTAAGCTGCGCGAGACTGCATGAGTGCTTAAGACTGAACCTCATGAGAACTGCTCGAAGTATGCTTTTTACTCCCTGCTGATATCCATCTGCGCACGAACGGCGCGAGGACTGCGTGGCCAGTTGGTGTGCTTCCTTCAGAAGCTTGTGACAACTGCGCGAAGCATTCTTCCTGGTTAAGTTGAACCCTGCGACATCTGCATGAGGCATTCTTCTTGATATTTTTCTGCTTTGCTGTGCCACTGCTGCAGCCAACTCTCTATCTGGGTTTAACGTTGTTTCTTCTGAGGAACTTCTGAGGCAACAGTAGGCTTCATGGCATGGTTAGGGGCTTATTTGCAGTTGCTGCTTATTTCCTATAGGATAGACATAAAACACATTTATTAAATGATTAAAGGTCTAATAGAGATGAAGTTAAAGGGTGAAAAGTGATACTTTTCAGGTCTTAACAGATATAGAGAATGAAGGGGTAAAAAGGAAATCAAAATTAAGAAATCAGCAAGGTAAGGAGTGATTCATGACTTCACAACCTTTATTTCAATAAAACTTCATCTTACTTGATATATTCTAGAATCAAAGTGGCTAGCTTCTCCTCTTCTTTTCAATTTTCAGATGATGTTCTTCTCTAGACTTCTCTTTCTTTTTCTCTTTTTATTTTTATTCAATATTTTTATGATTTTTATGATGAACTGTCACACAAATACCACTGATACACTGCTGTTTATAAGTTGCTTTTCTTCATCTTTCACTGAATGTTGGACCACTCTCACTATCTTTATCTCCTTCTCCTTTACCTTATGAATTTTCAGCGTGAGGGTACAGTTAAATCAGGTCAAGAGGTTAAGGTGTAAGTACTCTGGTGTTTGTCAAAGAAAAGTAAGATTTTTAAGGCTCAACGAGTGTATGCGAAAGGGCAATTTTAAAAGGTTGAATTTTCAGGCTCAAATTATCCAAATGAAGGCCTTAGATCATTTTCTTAGTGTCATGAGTCCTGTCTATCAGTTTTGATTTGGAGGTGCCTAACTTCTAGTGAAAAGGTCTTGACTCAATCAGTCCTTAGAGCATAAATAATGCCAAAAACACTCTTCAAAAAAATTGATGGGCCTAAATCTCACTAGGTATGGTCCTCAAATTAACCCATGGGGTTTATTTTCACCTTTTTCTCTCCTCTTAGGTTCACTAAGTACTAACTGAAAAATTTCTGACGTTAGCTTCATGGTGGTGCTAAGATTTTAAAATTTTTAGTTTCAAAATGTCTGTAAAAATTTTTAATTTTCCACAAATTTCCTCCTAAAAAATTATGTGGGAATTGACTTTATTCATCCCAATTAAACCAACACTATTGCACTAAAGTTAACTGTTCTATTGGCAGGACTACTGTTAAGACATGAAATGTATCACTTTTCACCCCTTAACTTAGCCTCTGTTAGACCCTTAGCCATCTAATAAATGTGTGTTAAGTCATTTCTGTAGGTAAAAAAATAGCAGCTGCAATAAGGCGTTAATCCTGCTAAGGAGCCCACTTTTGCCCCAGAAGTCTCCCAGAAGAATGGAAGACAGAGAGCCTGACTGTATGAAGGCAGAGCACAACAGCAGCAAAGAAAGAAATGAGCCTCGCGTAGCTATCGCAAGGTTCATATGACTCAGAAAGCCTGCCTCGCGCGATCCTCGCGAGTTTCCCATAACATCATACCAATTGTCTGCATCGTTCAAACGCGTAGATTAGTGACAGAAGAGCTCTTGCAGCATAGTTCGTGCAGCTCTCGCGAAGCTCAAATATAAATGATCATGCAGTCTCGCGCAGCTCAAGAAAGCAGCTCTCAAACCTCGCGCAGTTCACTCAGATCAGCTGAGGAGAGAGAGCTCAGTGTATCTCGTATGCTTGCACACGATGGGTCATGGATGTAAAACTTCAGAAAAACCTCTCGCGCAGTTCAGAGACCAATGCACATCACGTTCTCGCGAGGATCCTCACGAAGATCCATTGAGAAATAAACTGCTCACATGATTCCCGCACCATTCAGAAGGAAAGTGCAATCCTGCGAAGACCAGAGCAATCCAGTGAGGATTCAATGCTCTATCGCGTGACTGCTTCAGCTGCAACTAAGACAACCCCGCGATGGCTAAAATTTCAAGCTAATTCAATCTTGTGAACACCGTGCTACCACGCGACAGTCTTGGAAACCAGTTCTACTTGGCGAGGCTCTGAACTCTAACTCTCCCTCACCTCTGTAGAGGACATTCTGGGAACTTCCAGTAATTATGGCACGCATTCCAATGCTCCAAGTTCTATGCACGCACCTTGAGGCATCCAAGGAACAGTATTAGGCCATGTGGCATCGTTAAAATTAGGGTTTCCTAACCCTAATGTGCCGCAAAACTAACTGATATATAAACCTAAGCCTGGTTTAGCTTTAGGTACTCTCTGCTTAGAATAGAATTTTGTCTATCTTCTTCTTACAGTAGCTGTAGATCTCTAGTAAGGTTTAGCTAGATTTCTTTTTACTTTTTCTTCTCTCCATAGTCCAGCATTTGCTGGCTATGCCTTTTTATGACTATTTGGAATAGATTAATGGAGTTTTATGATAGGGTGTTTTACATTTATGGGATTTTTGTTTGTGAGTTGTTCTGTACAAGGCTGTTACCTTGAGATCCTTCATTGCTAGGACGTATTGCACGCAATGGAGGACTGATTTTATGGTTTACTCAGATCTAAGTGACCTGTGTGTCTGGGCTAACATGCTGCCATACAGGCCTAGCCCCACCACAGGATCCACTAGATCTGAAGTCCCCATGGGAGCAATGAGCTTTTGTAGCCTTGTGAACATGGTGGTGGCAGCAATGTTTCTTGTTCTATCTTGAGCTTTGTGAGGAGGATAACCTCTGGGATAGTCTGTGATTATTTAAGTGGACAGGTTATAGCCTTAGGGTGAAGACAACCCACAGACTCAAGACGGATTATTCTTCTCTACACTTATGCTTGTAGCCCTGTGAGAGATTGTGCTGAGACAAACTCCCCTGTATGTGTATTGACCCGCCATCAGATGGCAGATCTGGTTTGGTTATAGAGATTGTAGGCTTTCGACTGGATCACTGCAGTCTCTCTAAAGCAGTGGACAGCTGGATCTAAGGCTGCACTCACACTCTTGCTGGTTCTATGTGTCTGGGCTAACATGCTCCCATACAGGCCTAGCCCCACACATAGCACTTTAGAGGTTAAGGTTCCCTATGAATTCTTGTGCTTGTAGCCTGGATGAAGTAGTGTCTATAATGATAAACTTGTTCTAACCCATCTCTGGACTATGGTTCCCCAATTGGATAGTCTGTGACCATTTAAGTGGACGGGTTATAGCCATAAAGGGATTGGATCATGGCACAGAGATGAGTTGGATTCTTTCTCCTCAGTGGTGATAATGTAGCCATTGGACAGGACTTCTATAGCAGCAGATCTGAATTTGAGTCATGAAACCCATCAGATCTTAACCTAATAGCATACTTCTCACTCTTTTATATTTATTTTCTCACTCCATCTTCTTTCTTAACTCTTTCTATAGTATAGACATTAGGACACCTTAGAATTTAGATTTTAGTGACCCTAAATTCCCTTCCATTTACTATTGCCAGATCTGTAGTCAGATCTGGAGGGCCTACTAAAGATGGCTCCCTTGGAGCTTAAGATCAACTTCCCTGTGGGACAAACTCTTACTTATCAAAACTTGCTACAACAGGCCCTGTATCTTTCAGGATTGTGCATATTTTAGGCTTGCTACTCTGTCATTTCCAATCCACCTTTCATTCATTTTTATTCACCCCATTCTTATCACTGCTCCTAATAAAGTCAGTAGCAAGCACTTAAAAATAGCCTAATAAGTTTTTGGCGCCGTTGTTGGGGACATTGCTCTTTTAGTAGACTCTAGATTTTTGATTCTTTATTCTTTGGTAGCTGTACTTGCGAATAATTGATACTGCTGATTTACATTTGAAAATTTTCTTGCAGATTTGGACCATAGCAGAGAAGGAGAGTAGAATTGCACTGGGAGTCTAACTACCTTTGTTTGCACTTCTCTAACCCTCAAAACTCAGTCTATTTCTCATTTGAAGATTCCATAGCATAGCAGTTGATTAGGATAGTTGCATTTTTTTTTTAAGTGCAATGTGCCTGCAAATAGTCATCCCTGTTGTTGGTGTGTGTGAATGTGAGGAAGGAGATCCCTCAGTCCTACATTAGAGCCTGCTAACCCTGAGATAGAAAGGGGTAGAAGACCGAGAAGGCATAGACACACCACAGTTGAGCCCCCTATTGAAATTGAGATAACAGTTATGGGTGAAGAACAGCCTAGAACATTGAAGGAATTGAATGCTCCGGATGATTACAATTCTCCATTCAGCATCCAATTCCCTGATGTTCAAGGAAACTACGAAATCAAAACTTCCATCATCCAAATGCTTCCTTCTTTCCATGGGCTTAGCAAGGAAGACCCTTACAAGCACATTGACCAGTTCTTGGCCCTGTGCATGACATTCTCCATTGCTGGTTTGGGACTAGAAGCCACTAGGTTAAGGTTCTTTCCTTTCTCCCTAAAGGACAAGGCCATGACCTGGTTATCTACTCTCCCAAACAACAGCATCACTTCCTGGAAAGACCTCCAGACAAGATTTCTGTCTAAATTTTTCCCAGAGACCAAGACCAGCCAGTTGAGGAAAGGCATACTTTCTTTTGCCCAGTCCCCAACTGAAGATTTTAACTAGTGCTGGGATAGATTTAAAGGGATGCTCAAACAATGTCCCCACCACAAGATCCCTGACTGGCAGCTTATCCAGAGCTTCTATAATGGGATTGATGAGAAGAGTAGAGACATGGTAGATGCCTCTTGTGGTGGAACGTACATGCATAAAATAGCTGATGAGGCATGGGACTTGTTCGAAGTCATAAGTGAAATTGCTTTCCAGAAGATGTCCTCTTCTTGAACTGTTCAAGAACCTTCTCCTAAGCTGGGACTTGCTGAGACTTCGAAAGGAAAAATGTATGAAGTTAGGGGAAATGATTATCTAAGAATGCAGATGGCCAATCTTATTGAAAGATTTGATAAACTTTTGACTGTGGTGCAGCCCAGAATGGCTGCACAAGTGATGGAGGCATGTCTGATATGCAAATCTCCACAGCACACAGTAGAAGAATGTCCATCTGCGGGGCAATACCCTGAGTTTATAATGGAACAAGCTGCTGCTGCCCAATCTTTTAGACAACAACAATCTGGTGGCTACAATAAACAACCATATGGATACCAGCACCAAAATACTGGATACCAATGGAGAGACCACCCAAATTTGAGGTGGAGGCAAGACAATTATATGCAGCCAGAGTAGGTGTTGGCCTTACCTCAAAGGCCACAACAGCAGTTTAACCAGGGTTATGCCCAAAGGTCGAATTTCCAATAACAGTAGCCCCAACAACAATATCAACTGGTAGTTCCACCACCCAAGCCCCGGAGTGCTTCCTTCAAGGACCAGGTGTTAGCCCAATTGCAAAGCCATGGACCCTTGAATCAAACTGTGACTTCTCACAGTCAAAGCGTTAAGAAAATAGAAGAGCAGCTTGGCCAAATAGTCAATGCTCTGGCTAAAAGAGAGGAGGGCAGGTTGCCAAGCCAACCAATTGCCAACCTTAAGGGCCAGTATTCCATCGGAAAAGGCTCCTCCAATTTTGAGGGGGCCAATGCCATAACTGCCCTAAGGTCTGGTAGGAAGGTAGATAACCAGGTGGGAAAGGAACAAGGAGAGGTCTATCCTAAGGAAATGTCATATGAAAGTGATAAGGATTTTGTTAAGGCACAGAGTAAAGAACTGCCTACTGCCCTTCAACAAGGAAAAAATAAAGAGGTTGTAGTTGAGCCTCTGCAGGAGATAAAAATAGAAAAAAGAAAAAAACAAAAGTTCAGCCATGGGCTTGCAGCAGAGGAACCAATAGTACCTCAGCTGCCATTTCCTCAAGCTTTGAGTGGCCCTGCCCCTTTTGATAAGGGTCAGGCATAGATCGGGGAAATGATGGAGACCTTTAAGCAGGTCAAGATAAATTTACCCCTGCTTGATGCAATCCGACAGGTCCCGGCCTATGTAAAGTTTCTAAAAGACCTCTGTATTTAAAAAAGGAAGGCCAAAGGTCATTTGTCCAAGAAGGTCTTTGTGACTGATACAGTGAATTCTTTATTAACCATAACAATACCTGAGAAGTTGCAAGACCCAGGGATACCCACTATTCCCTGTATTATTGGTGACCGCACGATTGGAAGGGCCCTTTTAGACCTTGGAGCCAATGTTAACCTGCTGCCATACAGTGTATATTAGTAGTTAGGGTTAGGAGAGCTGAAGCCCACCCCCATTATTCTATTGATGGCTGATAGGTCCGAGAGGAAACCCATGGGAGTGGTCGAGGATGTCCTAGTGGGGGTAGACAAGTTCTTCTATCCTGCAGACTTCCTTGTCTTGGACATGGGCTGCAACAAGAGTACATCTCCGATACCTGTTATTCTGGGCAGACCATTCTTGGCCACTGCCAAAGCATGCATTTAATGCAGGTCTGGAATCATGGAGGTCACTTTCGAACATATGAAAGTTGAGCTTAATGTGTACAACAGTGCAAAGCAACCTCAGCTGGAAAATGAGGAATGCTTTGCAGTGGATGTACTAGAAGAAATTGTTGAAGAAGAACTAAACACTCTACTGGAGTGGAGCAACATTGCCACTGATTTAACCGAAGTTTGGAACTTGGTGGAGGAAGGAAGCCTAGCTTTGATGCCAGAAGATATACCCCTCGTGAAGTTTTCTGTGGGCTTAGTGCAGCATTCCAATTGGAAACCTACATTGCTGCCCCTTCCTCCAACCAATAATACACCAATCCTGCCATCCATACAGCAAGCCCCTGATCTGGAGCTCAGGAAGCTGCCAGAGACATTAAAATATGCTTTCCTCGAGAAAGAAGAGAAACTTCTTGTGATTATCTCCTCTTCTCTTACCAGTGAGCAAGAGGAGTTGCTAACAGTTTTGAGGAAGCACAAGAAAGCAATTGGCTGGACCATTGCTGATCTAGGAGGAATTGATGCATCAATCTGTATGCATAGGATTCATCTAGAGGAGGGTTCATCACCCTCCAGGGAAATACATAGGAAACTTAATCCTCACATGCAAGAGGTGGTTCTGAAAGAAATCATTAAGTTGTCTTTGGATGTCAGTAATAATTACCCCATCTCTGATTCTGAATGGGTGGCACCAATCCAAGTGGTACCCAAGAAATCTGGCATAACAGTGATCAAAACTGACTCTGGAGAGTTGAGACCAGCCAGGGAGACCACTGGCTTGAGAGTTTGCATCGATTATCGAAAACTCAACTCCAAGACCAGAAAAGACTACTTCCCTCTCCCTTTTATTGATCAAATTTTGGACAAGTTGGATGGGAAGGCTTTTTACCATTTTCTTGATGGGAACTCAGGGTACAATCAGATCCTTATGCACCCCCTTGATCAAGAGAAAACTACATTTATTTGTCCTTTTGGCACCTTTGCTTACAGAAGGATGCCCTTTAGACTGTGTAATGCCCCTGCCACCTTTCAGAGGTGTATGTATGCCATTTTTTCTGATATGATTGACAAATTCTTGGAAATTTTCATGGATGACTTTTCGGTCTATGGGGATAGCTTTGACCAATGTCTACAACACCTCCATCAAGTCCTACAAAGATGTGAAGAGACCAATTTGGTCTTAAGTTGGGTGAAGAGCCACTTCATGGTAACATAAGGAATTGTGTTGGGCCATGTAGTCTCTAAAGATGGAATTGAGGTAGACAAGGCCAAAGTTGACCTCATTAAAAATATGCCCCCTCCAAGAACAATCAAGCAAATCAGATCCTTCCTTGGCCATGCTGGATTCTACAGGAGGTTTATCAAAGACTTCAGAAAACTTGCTAAACCATTGTGCCACCTGCTCTGCCAGGAAGTGCCCTTTGACTTCTCTGTTGAATGTCTGAAGGCTTTTAAAACTTTAAAAATTTGCCTCACCTCCGCCCCTGTACTCCAAACACCTGACTATGCCCTGCCCTTTGAGTTGATGTGTGATGCATCTGACTTGGCAATAGGTGCTGTCTTGGGCCAGAGAAACGATAACCTGCCTGTGGTGATTGCATATCTCAGCAAATCACTTGCTGAAGCTCAACTGAACTACACAACCACTGAGAAAGAGCTTCTAGAAGTGGTTTTAGCTATGGACAAGTTTAGACCTTACCTACTTGGGTCTAAAATTGTCATCTTCACTAACCACTCAGCATTAAAGTACCTACTATTCAAGAGGGATGCAAAGCCCAGATTGATTAGATGGATACTCCTGTTGCAAGAGTTTGACATCGAAATCAAAGATAAGAAAGGTGTAGAAAATGTGGTGGCTGACCACTTGTCCAAAATTATGTTGGAGAAAGGTGTTGATGACCTCACTACAAATGATGTATTCCCAGATGAGCAATTGTTTGTCATCCAATCTTTAGTTTCTTGGTATGCACATATTGTCAATTATCTAGTTATAGGCAAGATCCCTTCCCATTGGACAAAAATGGATAAAGACCTGTTTTTCTCACAGGTCAAATTCTTTTTCTGGGAGGAACCTTGCTTGTACAAGTATTGTGCAGACCAAATTATTCAGAAATGTGTTCCTGAAAGTGATATCCCCAGTATTCTGGCCATGTGCCATGAAAATGCCTGTGGAGGTCACTTTAGTGGGAGAAAAATAGCTGACAAAGTGTTGCAGTGTGATTTCTATTGGCCTTCTCTTTTCAGAGATGCCCATACACACTGCAAGGCCTGTGAAAGATGTCAGAAACTAGGAGGGCTGTCTAAACGAAATTCAATGTCTTTACAGCCCATCCTTGTTGTAGAACTGTTTGATGTGTGGGGTATTGATTTTATGGGCCCCTTTCCTCCTTCAAATGGTTTTCATTTTATCTTAGTGGCAGTGGACTATGTTTTGAAATGGATAGAAGCCATTGCCACAAGAACTAATGACAATCAGGTGGTCCTCAAGTTCATAAAGCAGAATATCTTCTCCAGATTTGGTACCCTTAGAGCCATTATCAGTGATGGAAAAAGCCATTTCTGTAACAGAAATTTCGAGAGCTTGCTCAAGAAATATTCTGTCACCCATTGGATTGCTACTCCATACCAACCACAAACCAGTGGGCAAGTTGAAATTTCAAATAGAGAGATCAAGCATATCCTTGAGAAGACTGTGAAGACTGATAGGAAGGATTGGGCTGACAAGCTTAATGACGCACTGTGGGCTTATAGGACTGCCTATAAGACCCCATCGGTATGTCCCCTTTCAGACTGATCTATGGCAAGGCCTATCATCTCCCAGTGGAGTTAGAACACAAGGCCTATTGGGCCATCAAACATTTAAATTTAGATCTAACTTCTGCTGGTCATCACAGGTTGCTGCAGCTGTCGGAATTGGAAGAACTAAGAATGGTTGCATATGCCAATGCAAGGATCTATAAAGAAAGGTCCAAAGCTTTCTTTGACAAAGGGCTGTTGAGAAAGAGTTTCAATGCTGGTGATAAGGTTTGGTAGTTTAACTCCAAACTTAAATTTTTTCCAGGCAAATTGAAATCCAGATGGGAAGGTCCTTACATTGTCATGCATGTTTCTCCATCTGGTGTTGTGGAAATCAAGGATCCTAAGTCTGGGAGACTCTTGAAGGTGAATGGTCAGAGGCTTAAGCCTTGTTTCGAAAAACCTGCAGACCTTTTGGACACCATTCACTGTAAAGGGGATCCTTCTTCAAACTGATTCCACAGGTGTGTCATTACTATACATGCTCTCTGTTTTATACCTTACTGTTGCTGGGTCCAAAATGGAAGCCTGGGAGACTATCGTGAGATTCATATGCTCTCGCGAGGTTAAAAGAGGAAGCCTAGAAACTTATCGCGAGGTTAAAGGAGGGAGTCTGAGAGAACCTCGCGCAGTTCACCTGGACACATTCTATTCGCTGTCGCGAGATTCATGTGTAGCTGAGAGCCTCTCGCGCAATTCATATAGAGCCATACATTACCTGTCGCGAGATTATCAGGCTGTTGCGAGGATCACAAGATAAACTGGGAGAATCTCACACAATTCACCAAAAATATTCCATTTACTATAGTGAGATTCTAAGTCTGTCACGAGATTTAAGATGAACCTCAGAGCTTTTTGCGCAATCCACATAGAGCCTTAGGAACCGCTCGCACAATTCACATGAATTAATCTCACTCTGTCGCGCACTCCAAGGTTGACTTTAGAGATTGTCGCGCAATCCAGATGTAATCAACACCCTCGCTAGGTTTATTTCCAACCCCGCGACCAAATGTTCCAAAGCGCGCTGAGCTTCGCGATAAGTATTTCAACCCCGCGCTTTGTCCCTTTTTCATTATCCGCTTCCTTCTTCCATCTGCGAAACCCTAGCTTCTGCCACTCTCCCCTCTCCCATCTAGCATCACTCCTACAGCTCATCATTCACTTCATAACTCTACAGAGTTGTTCCTATAATCACCCCCATCCATTGCCCTCTGCTCTGAGATCTCGAGGTGCCCTGTGCGTCAAATAAAACCAAACCCTAGCTCTCCGTCTCCATTGCTCATACTAGAGGACAGAGTTAGAAATGGCTCCCAAAATTACACATAAGAGAAAGGGGAAGGACAAGGACCCTGCTGAGACCACCCCTAAAAAGGCCAAGACTTCAAAGTCCCCCAAAAAAGGAAAGGAAGTGGTTGAGGAGGCGGCGGTACCAACCACTAAGTTCTCTACCCCTTCTGAGCTCATGGAGTCAATCCCATTAGAGCCTAAAACAGCCTTTGATATACACTTTTTTGAGAAATAACCTCTCTCTGCCCCTGCAGTACAGTTCATAAGCAAAGCGGGCCTGATGCCATTGATGAGAGAAATTCCAGCACTAGCCTACCCAAGGCTAGTGCAGCTATTTTACCAGCACATCAAGGTCAAGAGGGGCAACGATGGACAAGAGTGCTTGCTGGTGATGATTGACAATTTTGATTTGTTAGTGAGCCTTAAGATGATTGCTGAAGTATTGGGCATCCCAGCAGCATTCAATCCTAGCTGTGGATATGGCCCCCCTCTGCGTGCATCAATTGACACAATTGCAAGGACCCTAACAAGAGGATTAAAAGCCACCGGAGACTCAATCAGAAGCAGGGAACTCGAACCTGAACTGCTGTTCATTGACCAAGTCCTGCAGAAGAACATCTATTGCTCAGGACATCAGCAGGAGAGGAGAACCCCCATTGCGGATGCAGTCTACTCCTATCACATGGGACATGGCTTCAATGCAGCCTGGCTAATTTTTGAGGCTATGAAAGATAGTGGCAAAATTAGGGTCAAACAAGAAGCCTCACATCCTATCCTATGCAAGAATCATCACCTTGCTGCTGATAAAGGGGGGCTACATTATAGGAAGGACTGAGCAGACCACCACCCTTACCCCTACTACCTTTACCAAGAGGCAATGGGGAATCAGCAGGAGCCTGATGGGGCGTTAGAAAAAGAAGAAAGCTGAGGCTCAGGCCCTGCCCAAGCAAGTAGAAGCAGTTGCATCAGAGTCTACCCCTGCTACAAAAGCAGTGCCTCTAGAGCTCATCACTTCCATCCTTGCAGCAGCACCCACACCCCCTCCACCTTTTATTCCTGCATCCTTTACTCCTCTTGCATCCATCTCTCAACCCCCTCTGATTCCATTCTCCATGCCCACTCCCCCTTCACCTGTGCTTGGTCCATGGGAGGACTCCCCTTCCCCTACCTTACCACAGTACATTGCCACAATTCCCCCCTCCATTCTAACAAAGCCTGCCAGCCCCCCACTCATCTCCTACAAGAAACGAAAACCTACTCAGACCATCCCAACCATCTCCCAGACACCACCCTCAATACCTTCCATCCCCATTGACCCACCTCACCTTAAAGAAACCACCACCCCAACCATATCTACTATATCTCCTCTCCCCGACATTGACTTAACCCTAAACACATCCATAGGCTTCCAAGCCTTCATCTGTATATTACTTGAAACCATGCCTACCCACTACACCCCTCTGCCAGACTCCCCAACTACCTCACAGCACCTTTCCCCAGAACCCCACTCTTCCCCTCCCTCAACTTTCCATCATGCTCCTTCCTCCCCTTTCTAACCAGTACCCTCTTCTTCCCAAACCCCACCTCCTAGCTTTGACACACTAACCCTAATCCTACCCCTAATCCAAGACATCCAAGCCCAGTTATCCACCAATAACCACAAACAGGACTAGATGCAGGCTGAACTCACCTCCATCCAATCCACCCTACACACCTTAACCACTCCACCCATCCCTACCACATCCACTTCAACCCCCCTGGTCCTATTCACTGACAAGACCACCCAAACAGACTTCCCTCCTGAATCATTACCCCTCCCACCATCACCATTACCTCTTCCCCACCCTTTTCCTTTACCCCTTTTCACCATTCCAATTTTCCATCCCCCATCACCCCCAACTCCTGTTGAGCCTACAACCTTCACTTTTCCCCCTATACCCTCCATTCCCCCTCTTATCCTACCCCCTCCCACCTTCTCTGCCAAATCTATCCAAACAAACCCAGAACATGACCCCATTCCCCCACCACTTGACTTCCCTACTATCATTCCCCCTTTCCCCCCAGGACCAAGCACACTTCACTCCTTCCATCTCCTATCTGCCAATTGCACCCAAACATCATTTCTACAGCCCTCCTTACCTCACCATCCTACATCACATGCGGGATAATGCTTACCTCAGGAAGGATGTCCTGACGGGTATGGCCAAGCTACGCCAATCAATTGAGACCCCCTGCTGGAGAAGATTGATGAGATGACGGAGGCCCACAGCGAGCGACTACTGGGCATCTCCTTGGGGTGGAAAAATATTGTGGAGGAATATCGAAGGCAGCTTGACTACCTATTATCGACATTAATTGGGAGTATGAGAAATCCAATCTTTCTTGCAATGGCCGAATGCTTGAAAAATGACTTAACAATGCCCAGGAAATCCAAAAGATCCAAAAGGAGATCCATGAGACTGACGCCCTCAAATTTAAAGTCCAGATAGCCTCATTGGAATCCGCATTGGCCGCTGTCAGAAATGAACCTTACCACCCAACCCCATGCTCTGTTCACGTGCCTCAGCCTGTGCCAACTACTACTCCAGCTCCACCTGCCCAGTCTGAGGAGGCACCACCTAAGCCCCAACAAGATAAAGGAAAAGCTTCTGCTTCACCTCCTAAGGGGCAGCCTCCATCTACTGAGCAACCTACCCCTACCACGGCCTCTGCTGAACCTCCATAAGAACAAACTTATCCTCAGCGGAGGAAAGTCACAGCCAAGAGGTCTGCTCCCAAAGCCGTTCCTTTAAAAATTGGCAAAGAGCCTGCTGCCCAGCCTGAAGAGGCACAGCCCTCGGCCAAACCTGAGTCCACTGGAAAAGGAAAGTCACCAGTGGTCGCCACTGAGGAACCCCAGGCTAAAGGCAAAGGAAAATCCCCTGCCACCCCCCTGCTAAGCGTAAAGGCAAAGCCCCTCAAGAATCTAAGGAACCAAAAGCTCCCAAAGCACCAAAAGAAAGGGTGAGGGCACCTAAAGCTCCAATTGCGGTGAAAACACCAGCCGAGAAGAAAAAGGCAAGGGAGGAGAAGAAGAAAGAGGACAGAGCTGCCCTTAAGGCAAAGGCTAAACAGATGGGCTGGGATTTCCTTACAGATTCTAATTCAGATTAGATCTTAGCTTCTAGATTATATCTTAGGTTTTTCTTCTTGTCATTCCACTTGTAACTATTTTTATTCCACTTTAATAGAAATTCTAATTTTCTCTATTGCTTTGTTCTGTGTGTTTCTTTCTGATTGTTTGTTACTTGTGATTTTGTTCTTTTTGCCATTCATGGGAGAATAGTTTTTGGGAGGATATTTTTCTTTGAACCAGTAATCCATGTCGCTGAGATGGTGTCTATATAAATTTGTGCAAATACCCACCTCAGGATTTTTAATGGCTTCCTCTTCGAATTGATGTGCCATCATAAGTGTACGTCGCGAAGATCCCCAGCTCAGCTGCGCAAGAAATGTCCTTTCCTCATCACTTATTGCTTCTTGCGAGGATCCCCTCATGATACACTTACCTCTTTAAATACCATGCCTCTCTTTGGACATTCATTTAATACTACTTCTCTTTTCCAAAGAGCCAATTGTGTATTTTCTTCTTTCCCCACACAACGCTCATTTATTGCCAAGTGTGAAAACGGGCGCAATTTCAATTCCGCCGATTCATGTTCCCTCGTCCCTCTCTTTTAAACCAGCCCTCAGTCCCTTTTCATCTCATCCCTCCTCTTCTAACCATAGAAGTCCCTACCTCCTCACACAAATGGCGGATGACAACCCCTTTGGCTTCCCAATCAAATTTTACCCCATCTGGGACGATCCCCCACCTCCTAAGAAGCCGGACCCCTTGCAATTTCTCTGGGATGAGTATGACAAGGTCCAGCGGATCCTGGCCAAGGAGGAAAAGAAAAGGAAAAAATGAGAGAAGTTAGAGGAGAAGAAAAAGAAAAAAAGGGAGAAGCGAGAGAAAAAGAAAAAGAAAAATATGGCACCACCTGCATCTCCCCCTCCATCTTCCTCCAACCCTCCCCTGGCTACACCTTAGCCCCCCCCCCCCCCATTTTCTCTTTTCTTTTTTTTTTCTTTTTTTTTGTCCATCTTTTTGTCATATTTTCTTTTCTTTTAATGAAAGTTTTCTTTTAGTTCCATACTGTTCAGTTTTGCATTTTTATTTCTCTCTCTTCTTCTGTGTTTGTTTCTGTATGTTTCCTTGGTTTCTACCATTTATTCTAACCTCTGAACCAGTGAGGACACTGCTCCTCCTAGGTTTGGGGGTGTGGCAGGTAGGTCTGCCAATAACATAGTTAACTTAAAGTGCAGCAGAATCATGTGAGTAACATAGAAATGGAGCTGTGTTCACTTAAGAATTATGAAAATTAAGGAATTTAAAATTTTTTGCAGATCTTTAGACATTAAAAATTTCTAAATTTTCACATTTCCATGATGAGAATACCAAGAAAACTCACTGGTATCAGCACTTAGTGAACCATTGAAGAGAGAAAAAGGTAAGGACATGCTTAAAAGTTCAAAGGAAGATCATCACCAGTGAGAATTGGGCCTACAAAATTTTTTTTCTTTGAGGAGTGATTGAGGCAAATTTCTTTTAGCTTTAAGGACTGGCTAAGTCAATGTGTTCACTAAAAGTTAGGTAACTCCAAGTTGAAAAAATTGACAGCACTCATGACACTTAGGAAAGGATCAAGGCCTTCTCTTGGACAGTTTGAGCCTAAACAGACCAAGCCCTAAAGCAACTGCCCTTGTTCATACACTCTTTGAGCTTCAAAGTCCAATTTTCTTCAAAACACACCTGAGTACTTGTACCTGAACCTATGGATCTGATTTAACCTTACCCTCACTCTGAGAAGTCAGAAGGTAAAGGAGAAAGAGTTAAAGATGGATTAGCTAGGGTCAACATTGGATGAGTGGAGAAGAATTATCTGAAGTTCTAGCAGTGTAACAACTGAGGAAAAAGGTGGCAATTCATCATAGTAAAAACAAAAAAAAATAAAAAGAAGAAAACTGCACCAGAATGAAAAGAAAATAATAATGAAGAGGAGTAAGAGAGGAATCAAGAGGAAACATTCATTGAAAAAAAAGCAAACAAGAAGAGAAACTGATCACTTCAAATCTGAAGATTTCAAAGAAGATGAAAGGAGCTGAATTAAAGAAGGTGAAGTCATGAATCACCTCCTGCACCTACTGATTTCTGAATTTCAAACCCCTTTTTCAACCTTCCAATTCTTTTTATAACCCAATACCATAAGCCACATAACAACCCAGTTAAAGCCCTTGTGATCCAAAGTTGAATGAGCTGTCATGTGGAGATAATGAGTTGTCCAATCTATAGTAAAAATCTGCCAATGATGCCAGAACTTGAATGCTATGCCTATGCTCATGCTTACAGACCCATTTGGGGGATGTAACTGCTCTTGAGCTTGAGAGACAATGAAGCCCTTAAAAGTTCTTTGTGAGAGTATGCCCTAGAGAGTTTTGGGTCTGATATTGAATGTATTAGGCATGACCTACAACCTAATTTTTAATTTAATGATGAACTCAATGCTAACACACATGTGTAGTTTCCCTGTTGTGAACTGATTGGAAATGTTGTGCCATCATGTGAAGTTTATGTTGCTTAAACATCTGTGCAGACAATGTATTTTAAATTTCCAATATTTTTATCGATTCAAGGGTGAACTGATACTCTGTTTCTTGACTGCTAACTTGACAATCTTGCACTACTGTTAACTATTTTATTGAGAAGTTTGTGGGTATCTTCATTGAAAACCCTCAGGAGACTTCACTCCTCCACTAGGGATCACCTAGGGCTTTAAAGGGCTTGGTACATATGCTAAATATATCTGTGCTCCCTACGAAAGTGGCAGTTAATTTCTGTAGATTTTTAGTGTAGCTTTGCTAAGGGACTAGCAAAGATTAGGTTTGGGGGTGTGTTAAGACATGAAAAGTATCACTTTTCACCCCTTAACTTAGCCTCTGTTAAACCCTTAGTCATCTAATAAATGTGTGTTAAGTCATTTCTGTAGGTAAAAAAATAGCAGCTGCAATAAGGCCTTAATCCTGCTAAGGAGCCCACTTTTTCCCCAGAAGTCTCCCAGAAGAATGGAAGACAGAGAGCTTGACTACATGAAGGCAGAGCACAACAGCAGCAAAGAAAGAAATGAGCCTCGCGCGGCTGTCACAAGGTTCACATGACTCAAAAAGCCTGCCTCATGCAATCCTCACGAGTTTCCCATAACATCATACCAATTGTCCGCACCGTTCTCGCACAGTTTAGTGACAGAAGAGCTCCTACAGCATAGTTCGTGTAGCTCTCACGAAGCTCAAATATAAATGATCATGCAGTCTTGTGCAGCTCAAGAAAGCAGCTCTCAAACCTCGCACAGTTCACTCAGATCAGCTGAGGAGAGAGAGCTCCAGGTATCTCACAGCAGCATTGTCACAGCGATGGTCATGGATGCAAAACTTCGAAAATCTCTACGCTTAAGAGACCAATGCACATCACGTCCTCACGAGGATCCTCGTGAAGGTCCATTGAGAAATAAACTGCTCGCATGATTCCCGCGCCATTCAGAAGGAAAGTACAATCCCACAAAGACCTGAGCAATCCAGTGAGGATTCAATGCTCTATCGTGTGATTGCTTCAGTTGCAACTATGACTACCCCGCGACGGCTAAAATTTCAAGCTAATTCAATCTCGTGAACACCGTGCTACCATGCGACAGTCTTGGAAACAAGTGCTACCTGGCGAGGCTCTGAACTCTAACTCTCCCTCACCTCTGCAGAGGACATTCTGAGAACTTCCAGCAATTAGGGCACACATTCCAATGCTCTAAGTTCTGTGCACGCATCCCAAGGCATCCAAGGAACGGTATTAGGCCATGTGGCATCATTAAAATTAGGGTTTCCTAACCCTAATGCGCCGCCAAACTAACTGATATATAAACCTAAGCCTGGTTTAGGTTTAGGGACTCTGCCTAGAATAGAATTTTGTCTATCTTCTTCTTACAGTAGCTGTAGATCTCTAGTAAGGTTTAGCTAGATTTCTTTTTACTTTTTCTTCTCTCCATAGTCCAGCATTTGCTGGCTATGCCTTTTTATGACTATTTGGAATAGATTAATGGAGTTTTATGATAGGGTGTTTTACATTTATGGGATTTTTGTTTGTGAGTTGTTCTGTACAAGGCTGTTACCTTGAGATCCTTCATTGCTAGGACGTATTGCAAGCAATGGAGGACTGATTTTATGGTTTACTCAGATCTAAGTGACCTGTGTGTCTGGGCTAACATGCTGCCATACAGGCCTAGCCCCACCACAGGACCCACTAGATCTGAAGTCCCCATGGGAGCAATGAGCTTTTGTAGCCTTGTGAACATGGTGGTGGCAGCAATGTTTCTTGTTCTATCTTGAGCTTTGTGAGGAGGATAACCTCTGGGCTAGTCTGTGATTATTTAAGTGGACAGGTTATAGCCTTAGGGTGAAGACAACCCACAGACTCAAGACGGATTATTCTTCTCTACACTTGTGCTTGTAGCCCTGTGAGAGATTGTGCTGAGACAAACTCCCCTGTATGTGTATTAACCCGCCATCAGATGGCAGATCTGGTTTGGTTATAGAGATTGTAGGCTTGCGACTGGATCACTGCAGTCTCTCTAAAGCAATGGATAGTTGGATCTAAGGCTACACTCAAACTCTTGCTGGTTCTATGTGTCTGGGCTAACATGCTCCCATACAGGGCTAGCCCCACACAACACTTTAGAGGTTGAGGTTCCCTATGGATTCTTGTGCGTGTAGCCTGGATGAAGTAGTGCCCACAATGATAAACTTGTTCTGACCCATCTCTGGACTATGGTTCCCCAATTGGATAGTCTGTGACCATTTAAGTGGACAGGTAATAGCCATAAAGGGATTGGATCATGGCACAGAGATGAGTTGGATTCTTTCTCCTCAGTGGTGATAATGTAGCCATTGGACAGGACTTCTATAGCAGCAGATCTGAATTTAAGTCATGAAACCCATCAGATTTGAACCTAATAGCATACTTCTCACCCTTTTATATTTATTTTCTCACTCCATCTTCTTTCTTAACCCTTTCTATAGTTTAGACATTAGGATACCTTAGAATTTAGATTTTAGTGACCCTAAATCTCCTTCCATTTAGGATTGCCAGATTTGTAGTCAGATCTGGAGGGCCTACTATAGATGGCTCCCTTGGAGCTTAAGATCAACTTCCCTGTGGGACAAACTCTTATCAAAACTTGCTACAAGAGGCCCTATATCTTGCAGGATTGTGCATATTTTAGGCTTGCTGCTCTGTCATTTTCAATCCACCTTTCATTCATTTTTATTCACCCTATTCTTATCACTGCCCCCAATAAAGTTAGTAGCAAGCACTTAAAAATAGCCTAACAACTATCCTGCCACACCCCCAAACCTAAGGTAAATAGTGTCCTCACTGTTTCATGCAAAATGTAGAGGGGCAGCAGGGTGCAGGATAGACACACACTAAACTAGAGCAGAAAATAAAGAGAAAAATGAACTAAAACAATGCAGAAAAGTAAACTATGAAGGAGAAAAAGAGAAGAGATAGAAGATGACTACTAAGAAAATAAAATAGTTACACAAACTCCTAAAAACAACAACTATATGTTGCAGAAGTGACGGTAAAAAAAAAATAGCATGTATATAAAAACATAAACTAAACTAAACATTTAAAATCCTAAACACAATTTAGAACATGATCTAAGTATGAATCAAAATAGATGACACAGAATTTTGAAAATTAAAAGCACACATTGTAAAGCAGGATTCATACAAAAATCAGATCGTACTACACTATATAGACAAAATTTTCAAACACTACAAAGAACTATGTTACATATGGTACACAGTGTTGGAGCAACAATCAGTGGAAGAACTTGAAAGTAAATGATTTTAGAGGGCTCAACTGAATTTCCAACATAGATTTATAACCTCTGATCATTAACCCTCATGCCTCTTCCTACATTAAGACTCATGATCTCAACAGTCCAGATGGGGGTATATAAATGACCAAAAATTAAGACAACTCATCTGGAACTCAGCTAAACCGGAAAGAACTATAATTCAGAAGGTAAAAGGCCATACCTTTGCAAATGCAGAGGCATCAAACCTCAGTCCTCCAGCCCAGAAATTGCAGTTGCTTGAGAGATATAGGGAGTAACTCTAGCTCCACATTCGGTAGAGAGGCAATCACAGGCAACAAAGGTGCCTAAAATGGCTGAGGGCAGTTGTCCAAGTGAAGTGGTGCACACACCCCACTGAGAAGTCTAAAATGAGTACTTTTCAGCACATAGGTGGGGGCCTCCTCAGTCCATACTTCAAAAATTTTAGCAAATACCTCAGCCCAAGTCCAGCAGGTTGAGCAAGGTCTCATCCACTATTTCACCAATGACTGCAACTGTTTAACAAATTTCATTTCCTTCATCATATCCTTCCCCTTATAAGAAGGAGAAGGATCTTTAAAAATTTGAGAAAATGGCAAATGAGGTACTGCTGGTCCTCATCTGCTGACACATCATTTTTTTTTTTAGTATTTTTTATTTTTTTTTATTTTTTATTTTTTTATTATTTATTATTTTTTTATTATTTATTTTTTTATTTTTGATTACAGCTGTACTTATTCAAACATTACAAAGACACAAAAATTCTAAAATAGAAAATGAATAAAAACTTTGAAAATCACACAAAAACTAAAGCCGACATTGTATTCAAACATTACATCTATAAAGAATATACCTCAACAAAAACACAGATTACTATACTAGATCAAAACTCTCCGGTAACGGCGCCAAAAACTTGTTCGAGTTTTTTCAAATGCTTGCTGCTAACTTTATTTGAAAATAGTGATAAGAATGTGTTAGTAAAAATAATTCAAAGGTGGATTGAAAAACACAAAACAACAAGTCTAAAAAATACAGTCCTGCAAGATACAGGGTCCATTGTAGCAAGTTTTGATAAGTAAGAGTTTGTCCCACAGGGAGTACCGATCTGAACCACAAGCGCATACAGTAATCTCCAGATATGAATACAAATCTGGCAGTCCTAAAGGAAGGGTGTTTAGGTGTCACTAAGCTATATTAAAAACATAAATGTAGAAATAAAACTACAGCTAAAGAGAGGGGTGAAGAAGGATGATGACATGTGTAATAAAATAAAGAAAAATATGGATAAGTAAACAGCTAGGGAGAAATCAGTAATATAACTTAGAGTTAGTCTGTCTCTGCAGTAGTCCTTGCTGAGATGCTATTAATAGCCTCAATAAGGTATAAGCTTCCAGTTTAACCAATGCCATTTGGGGCGCTCTTAGAGCTATACTCTATCCACTATAATGGTCACAGGGCATTCGATAGAGTCTGTCAAATCCCATTAGTTAAATAAGAAATTCGCTAGTCTAATCCAGAAGAGTAGATTGATCATTTCCCCAGCCACTGGACCAGCTCTAGCCATGAATACTATTGCAGTACTATATAATGCCAGTGCTACAAGCTCCCTAGATCTGCCCACAGACCTGACTGACATCCGTAGGTATTCCAACCCACAAGATCCTAACTGTTTTGCTAAGGCTTATTGCTCACTAGTGCCCGCAAAAAGGACCATGCAATAGGTTGAATAAGGCCTTTAGCTCAGCTGGTCATTGCTACAAATAGCTTGCAATGACTCAACCTCAAGCTGTAATTACTACAAGAGATCTGATATCGATTAGGTAGAACAGAGGGGAGCCAGTTACTGTACAAACCTCCTCACAAGGCTCTAGAAGCTCATGTGTAGGGGAGAAGAATCCATCTCAAACAATTGAATGGACACAACCTTAGGGCTATATTTTGTCCACTCGAATAGTCAGAGGGTATCCCATTGGTCTGTCCATCCCACAAAGGCCTGAGAAAGAATATGAAAATTGCTACAACCATCATGGTCCACAGGCCTCCGAGCTCCCTGGATCTCTCTACAGATCCAACATTGCTTTCTATGTGTCTATCAAACCAAGGGAAATCAGATGGCAAACAATAGATCTACTAGAAATTGAATGGGCTAGTCCCAAATACATGGATCCTATAGGCATTTAAAGAAGCCATAAGATCTATAGATTTGATTAAGCATTAAAACAGTAGCTCATTAAAAAAAAGTAAAACTTAAAATGAGCTGTCTCCTAGCTGCTACCTATACACAACTACTCATCCAAAATCTCAATGTTTACAAAACCTATTACAAAACCAAAATAAAACTAGCTATTACATATAACTTAGCCCAACATTACTGCTTTGCTAAGGAATAAGAAAATGGAAAAAGAAAATGGAAAAGGAAACTAAACCCTAAATGAGCACAGGAAACCCTGGCTCCGATCTCAGGCTATTCCTGGATTTAAAACCCTAAGTGACCCAGGTTAATCCTGGCTCCCTAGATGAACACAGGCTATCCCTGGTTAGTTTACAAATGTAGATAACAATCCTTTATATAAGCAACCATCAAAATCCTAATATGCATTAGCCAATCAGATTTAAGAAGGTTTGGAGTTGATTTCGTGGCCCATCTGTGGCCCTTGGATTCTTTGAGAAGTGTGGGACATTGGAATGCGTGCCCTAGAAGGTGTGAAATATCCAAAATATCCTTGGGTGCTGAAATAGGCTGCTGGAATTCGTGCCTCGCGTAGATGACAGCTTTAGGTATGCATCTCGCTTAAATCTCACTTAGTTGAAGCTTCAGAAGTTAGATCTCGGTGAGCTGAAATACTTCAGAAGTTAAATCTCACTGAGTTCTCACTGAGTTGAAGCTTTAGAAATTAAATCTCGCTGAGTTGCAATACTTCAGAAGTTAAATCTCGCTGAGTTCTCGCTGAGTTGAAGCTTCAGAAATTAAATCTCGCAGAGTTGCAATACAGCAGGAGCTTAAATCTCGCTGAATTGAAATACAACATATTTCAGTAACTTAAATCTCGCTGGGCTGAAATACAACATTTTTCACCACTGCATTTGTTCGACAGAATGCCTCAACAGCAGAACAACTCAAATGCCTATATTTTTCAGCTCTACACCACTCACCTTCAAGTCTGCAGCCCGTGGGGGTTTAGTTTATGTACTCGAGAGGTGCACCACAGCTGCTCGAGTGCACACAACAGCTGTTCGACAAAATGCTTTCAGCCTATATGCTGCTCCAATGTGCTAAATCTGCAGGTTTTCAGCTCATGTTCTTCAATGCAGCTTCTTTGTGGACTGAATGTAGGCTGTAGTGCAGCTGCTATCATGTGCCTGAAATATATATAACAATCCAATTGGATGGTGTAGCAGCACATAAAGTTCATTTTGAAAGTGCTCAAGTGTTGTCAGCTTCAAGTATAGGCTGCTACCATGGCAGCAATGCTGCTCTAGCTATGTGGCTTTAAATTCTCATCATTACAACTTTGGACTTCAGCTAGTGCAGCAGCAAGAGTGTGCACAATATTGGTGTGCGGCTTTACTAGATAGTGCCACAGCTTTGCAGCTCAAGAGGATGAAGGCTTTAGCATGGGCAGCCTGCTAGGATCCCCATTGCACAGCTCCAAAAACAGCTCGCGAGGGTCAAAATATATGGAGCTTCAGAACTGCTCGCGAGGCTGGGCACTCTATGGACTTCAACCAGCTCGTGCGGTTCCAAGGTTGAGCTAAGAGTACAGGCTTGCGAGGATAGAAAATTTGGGGCTTTAGAATTCCCAGCTAGCGAGGTTCCATTACAGTCACTCCAGCTCGCTAAGATAAAGACTCCCACAGCTTTTAGGCTGCTCTCAGGGCTTTCTTGGGTCGCACAGATCAAATTGTTGCACTACATCTTCAATTTCCAGTAGCTTGGAAAGATTATTTTTGCCAACCCTCCTCGCTACTTGGGTTTCACATCATACCCTCAACAGGCCTTCTAGGGCCTCGAAGCATGACAAAATTATCCCAATGGTGTGAACCACCGTGGTGCATTCTCAATAAATTCTTCAGTTCTACAACCTAGCATAAAAATCTTCCTTCTTGGCTTGAAATAGAATGGATTGTATCATTAAGCTCTTATTTCCTGTTATTACAAATCTCACTAAAAACACATTATTTTATGTGCTCAAAGGTCCATCAAAGGCTAGGTTAAGGGGTGAAAAGTGATACTTTTCAGAGCTTAACACAGACCGACCCAGAGATTTCTCATCATACCCTGCTCGCAAGAGGAGGGCTTTATGAGATCAATAAAGAAAAAGTAAACACTGAGGACAACATAAGTGCAAAAGTTTTAGCTCTTGAGCAAAAAATTTCCGCACTCAAATATTCCAACCCAAACACTGAGGAGAGGCCTATAATAAACCCTCAAATTTTCCAGACTCACACATATAGAGAGAACCTTGCTGCACCACAATATCAGAAATTGGTGGAAACATAGCAAGCAATGGCCTTCTAGAGGGGAGACTATAGGAACACATACACCCCAGCTGCCCCAATTTCTCTAGACCCAAGTTTTCCACTAGAGACCCCAATTATAGGCAACACAACCCCAAATTGGACCACAGAGCAATATGCCAAATGCTATGATTGTCCAAATCCTTTAGGATTTGCAACAACAGTCGCACTAGCATTCAAGAGATTTGCACCAACTTCTCAATTCTCTCAGACCCTTCATTCACATACATAGTTCATAACGAAGCTGGAAAGCCAAATTGATCAACTAGCTTCCCAAGTGGTAAAGAGAGAGAATGGCCAATTACCTACACAGCCAGTAAGCAATCCTAGAGGAGAAGCTTTCTTGGGGGAGACAACTGCTCCCCAAAATCCAATTTACCCTCATGGATCGTCGCGCTATCAACTCATCCTTAGCATCATGTGTAAATTATGTAAATTATTTTATTTTTATTTTTATCATGTTTTTAGGTATTATAATACGACCTGTTTCACTTAACGATAGATCATAATTTGTACCTACTGTATAATATAAGTGGTCAATCGTATGGATTTACGATTATTTGTAGTTTAAAATGCAGTGATTGTGATTTTTTTCTAATAACCCAGAATCCACTTATGACTCTAGGTTAAAATTGAGTAATGACCGGCTTAGCAAGTTATCACTAAAGACAAGGCCTACATATTCGTGAAAAGAATATGTCGACCCCATTTTCAAAAACCTTCCAAATTCTCCTTCGACCTTCCCTCTCTTTTTCAAATCATTCGTAAGCATAATCGTTCTTCCACCTAATCTAACCATTTATCTTCTTACAACCCCTTATTCCCACGGTTTAAATTTGAAGATCCTTACGCAAGATCTATTTTACCATTACAAATTAGGGTTTCAATCTTTAAAAAGGTAAGGGATGATTTCAATCGTTAAATGAAAGTATTTCTGCAAGAGATTTATGGACTTTAAACTTGATTAATAATGTCGATTTTAATCTTTACAGAAAAATGAGTGGAGAAATGACAAACGAAATGAGCAAAAGACAGAGAAAAGAAGAGGAAGGAGATGAAGGTAATAGCTCCGATAATATCCCAATTATTCAATATATTATACGGTCTACTGCCTTAAAGGCTAAATCAAAGGCAACAGATCGTCCTCAAAAGAAGACTAAGTCTTTAGGGGTGGTTATTCGAGACGGCCCCTCAGACACAACTGAGAAAAATCCTTTGTCTGCCTCAAAAAAGGGACCCAAAGCAAACAAAGGCAAGAACCCAGCATCCTCTGTATCAATAGTAGACAAACTCCCCACTACAACAAAGCATCATAATGTGGGAGCTGAGGTTACAGTGGATGTGAAAGCCTTGGAGAAACTGGAGATGGGTGGGGAAGCAATGAAATATTTTAAGGATGTCAGACTCAATTATTTTCTAGAGCCAAGAGTCACACCAGTCTATCCTAGACTGGTGAGACTCTTTTATAAAAATATGACCAAAAATACTATTGGGACATCCTTAATTATCTCCACCAGTATAGATGGCCTCCCTATAGAAATAACAAAAGAGATGATTGCCCGAGTAATGAATGCTCCTTTAGAAATACCACCAGTATCACGTGATAACCCAGAGGCCAATCTATTGAGAATGCCACCCGAGACCCTCCCCTGTTTCACTTATATGGCAATAGAATTGTTACGAAAACCCCGACAGAATAAGTCCTTTTTCCTTAGAAAAGATTTAGAAGCGAGGAATTTGTCCCTTCACTTCTTTGATGTGTTGATACATAAGACCATTCACCCCACCGGACGTGGAACTCAAAGAAGAACACTCTTTGCCAAAGCACTGTACCTTATGGCAAATCACTATTGGTTTAATGTACCCTCATATCTTCTTGAAGTCATCATGACCGTAAGGGACAAATTAGGTCAAGAAAAATACCAAACGAAGAAGTTGGCCTTGCCATTTGGAGGTCTTATAACCAACCTACTGATGAACGTGGGATACATTATCAGCGCCACTGTTACCAAGACCAGAGGAAGGCTTAACAGTCCAGTCTTATAGGAGAGCTTTAAATGTTGCAAATAAAAAGAAAATATCACTAGTCTCTCGAACCAAACAAACACCCTCTGTCCCAATAGACATATCAATTTCCAAAGAAAAGAAGAAAATGTCATAGAGCAGACAGTTGAAACAGTGGCAGTGGAAGAAGGTGAGATTGTAACTACTCCACCGCTTGAAAAAGAAAGGAGCAGTTCTCCGATTCAAGAAAGAGTATCCATGGACAGAATACCAATCACAGACCAAGCTAGTCTGTATGACCCCACTTTGGACTCTCCAACAGGGCCTGTTTTGCCACTTTAAAAGAGGCAACAACATTGCCTGGTACTTCTGGAGCAGAGCCTCAGAGAGAAGAACAACTTGTTGAGATGATTAACTCTAACTAAGACAGAGCAGGTAGAATCTGTTATTCTACCAACAATCTCTGAAGTTGCAGGAACCAAGCCAGTAAACCCTGATACTACACAAGAAGAAGCAATTCTGACACCAGAAGACATACATACAGTTCTGTTAGGCACTGATTTATACCACTTTTTACCCCTTAAACCTGGCTTTTGCTAGGACTTAGAGTAATTATGTTTTACAGCTAGCAATAAATTACAGTTGTATTGCAGAGATCCATCTAAAGTGCCAAGAAGAAGGAATTTTATGGAGCTTATGGGTTCACTTTGAAATTGTCATGATGGTGTACACCTTTGGAGGCAATCTAGCTTACTGTGGGACCTTTCGAGGCTTGCTAAGAGAGAGAGAGGTGAAAAGTGAAGGCCAATGGAGTAGTGCTACAATGGACTGTGGAGAAAACTGCACTATATACTTAAAAGCAAGCTATCATGCATTGTTGCCACAAAGGCCATAAGCAATTTACACTTGAGTAAAGCTCAACAAGTTGTTAGTTATGCACTTGAGCAGGTCTCATTGGCAAGAGCATAACCTTCAACAGTTACCCATTTAAGCAGACTAAGCCATAGTAGCAGCTGCACCCCATGAAAGCATGCATTGATTCATGCAGTTCAACATAAACAGCAGCTGAAAGTAGCATAAAAGTTTCAGCTGCATGCATACTATAGATAGCTACACAGTAACAATATCAGCAAGGTGGACTTGAGCAGCTCAACAAAATATGGAAGGGTGCACATTAGCTGCACAGTAGAACACTTGGTGTGCATAATACAACGCAGCAGTTCAGCAGCTGAACATTAAAGCAGTGCAACAACAATATATTCAAGCACATGAGCTGAAGAGGAGTTTCTGCAGTAGATGCACAATCTTCAACAACTGCAAATTATGCAGTTAATCAACTTCAGCAGCTGCAACAGAGAGGAGTATTGAGCAGTTCACAGCTCCCTTGAACCTATCGAAGTGTAAGAGATACAAATGCTTAAACCTATCGAGCAGAACCTTGGACAACTCGAGCAGTTTGGCTGCCAAGACAACTCCACGAATAGATGAAATCTGCACTTGAACCTGTCGACTAGCAGACTCCTCCCATCCTCTCGAGTTCATCAAGGCCTAGCACAATCCTGTCGACTTGTGCTCCACCCAACCTCTTGAGCACTTCATCTCAGCAACCTCACGAATGGTACAACCAACCTCTCGAGCTCCTGTTTACTCCAACCAACCTCAACGAACCTATCGAATGGCTCTCTACAGCTTCAACTAACCTGTCAAATTCATCTCCAAACTTGTTGAATAGATTGCTGAAACCCTCTTCATCTTCTCAAAGTTGCACAGAATTTCTGCAACTCATCCAACTTGGGTTCCAGCAGTCATCAACAGATGTGGAAGTTAGTTTTGGCATTACAGCAGCAGTCATGAGGGTTATGTTGGGAATTTAATAAGCTAAAGGATAGTTTTGGAAAGTAAACAACCTATCCCATGTGCAAGTGAATTCCCAACCGAGTGAGAACATTCCTTGGCGGGAATCAAATTATTTCAATTGGGCATAACAGAACTGAGATTCTCCTCTGCTCAGATTGGCTAAAACAATAATCACGTGGATTAGAATAATCTGCAATAAATTTCTCCTCTCTTATTGGTCAGAAATAAAGGCACATGGATAAGGAAAAGGTATAAATAAGCATCCTTTTTGTTATAATTCTTCAGCAAGGAAACTAGAAAATTCTCTGAGTTTTCCTTGACTCATTTAGATCTAGTTTTAGCCTTTCTTTTCCCCTTTCTTTCCCTAATCCAGCATGTTGGATTAGATCTATGTAGCAATTGAGATCTTATTTGCAGAGACTGCAGATCTGAGAACAATCTATTGTAAGTTATTTTGAATCAATAAATTGTTGGTTTTAAAGTTCATTTAAATCTATAGATCTTTTGGTTCCATTAGATTCTCCATCGGATTTATGTATTTGGGAATGCCATTCATTTAACTTTTATTTCTTTTGATTTCCATCAGATTTTCCTTGATTTAATGCTCCTGTGGATGCCTGAGCTTGTAGCCTTGCATCCACAACATCTGTAGTGATTTTCTTATTCTAATTGAAGCTTTTAGATTGAATGAAATCCCTAGGGTGATCTGTGACCGTTGAAGTGGACAAATCATAGCCTTAAGATCAGTTCAAACCCTTAGTTTAAATTGGATTCATCTACCTTGCACTTGTGCTTGTAGCCAAGTGAAGGACAGATGCAAATCCGCAAATCTTGATCTATTTTGAAATGAAGACTAGCTCCCTAGCTGTTTACTTCTCACCATTTTATATTTTATTTTACCATTCATATTCACCCTCTTTCAGTTCTATCTTTTAAATTTTGTTTTATAGTTTAGATCTAGTTTAGTTGTGACACCCAAAAAACTCTTTTCCTTTCCCTATTTTCTTAAATTATGTTAGAATTGTCAGATCTGTAGCAGGTCTGGAGGTCTACTAGATTTTAAATCACTACTCCCTATGGGACAAACTCTTACTTTTAAAACTTGCTACAATAAACCCTGGATTCTTATAGGTTGTAGTTATCTTTGTGTGCATTTTTCTTTTATTTTAATTTTCCTCTTTATTTATTTATCACTGCTTTAGCATCTTAATAAGTGCACAAGGAAATCAACAACAAGTTCCAACCCCTATGTTGCAAACCATAGGAGCAAGCCAAGCCAAGCAAGCCAAGCAATAGCAATTCCATCCTTGGTGGATTCTAGGGTTACCACCACCACAGTAATAGTATCCCAAATCGTAGAACCAAGGCTACATACAAAAGCCCCAAGATAAAGCTTCAACGCACTCTTACATCAAGCAATGACAGCTCCAAATCCCACTTCCACAGTCCCAATAACTGAACAAAATGAGCTGGAGAGGAGACTGAAAGAAGTAGAACAATGGTAAACTTCAAATGCCCAACTGCTAGATGTCATAAAAAGAATGATGGATAAAATCCAAATATTGAGAAATATAATACGAGACAACATGCCTACTGCGCAGGAAAAGCAAGAGATGATCGTAAACATTAAACAGAAGGCAATAAAAGAATATTGGGTACATTGGATAACTGAAACAAACAAGAGGATACAAAAAGAAACTGTAGTCCTCAGAAACCAAATAGCACAGGCACAGGACGTAAACAGGTTATTGAAGGAAAATCATCAAGAGTGGGAGAGAAAAGAAAGAGCATACCAGGATAAAATTCTTTAGCTAACCAATTAACTGACAGAATTCATTGGCAACCCCGATGCTTGGGAAATAGCAAGAGAAAAAGCCCATCAAGAATATGAACAGACCCTGAGCAAATTAAGAAAACAGAAGACACACGAACTCACAATATTTGAAGGAAAATTACTTAAACTGTAAGAAGAAAAGGAGTCCCTGATGCTGATGTGTGCTGAGCGCAAGGAAAAAATCGAGTCCCTCATCAAAAATTACTGGGCCACTATAACAATAGAAAAGGCTATTTCTGATAAGCTAAGGGTGGAAAATGATGTCAAGTATGCTGTAATTCACAAACTTCAGTACAAACAGGCCATGCTAGAAGCAGAATTGAAGGCCTTGAAAGCGACATATGAGCCAGAGGAAATAGAAAGGGAAAACCAGAAGCACCATCTGAGGAGGAAGTGGAGCCTAAATAAGAAAACAATTCTGACTACGGTACTACAGAAATCTCTTACTTTGATGAAGACTGCATGAACAGCCTGGTTGGTCTAACAACTCCACCACATGTACCTTCAAAATCAATTGTCCCATATCTGGCATCTCTTAGTGAGTAAATCACTAGATATATCATAAGCCTCACAGGTAGGAAGATTTTGATAAATTTTGGAATACTTGATACATATTCATATTTAGTTTTCTTTTTAATAAATTTTTTTCCTAACATTACTAACATTACTAACAATTTTGTTTTTTTTTCTAATTTTTTTAGTTTCATAAAATCGAAAGTATTTTTCTCTTAAGTTTGGGGGAAAGATTTTTTATTATTTTTTGCAAATTATATACTCGGCTACTAACATAGTAAATAAAATAGGTAAATTTTTTTGTATGCCCCCTGTTTTGCACAATGAGGACATTGTCCTATTTAAGTTTGGGGGGGATACACCACATTAGTTTAATTTTCTTTTTGGTTGAAATTTTAAAATTAAAAATTAAATTTTTTTTTTTTTAGTGCATCATTACATGCAATTTTAAAAAAAATATATATAAATCTAAATTTCATAGCAAACCATCATAGTAGTAGTTCAAAAATCAAAATAAAGATAGTTACAATTCAAAGTTAAGCATCTCTAGAAAACTGTATTAGAGAATATTTGAAACTATACGATTGATCTGAACTGCATATACTTTAGATTATAGTTTCAAAATTATATAACCAGTGAGCTATATAGTCTATTTCCTCTTTATTCTGAGAGAAAGAGAGACTGCTTTTATTCATGCCTAAATTTTGTTTGAACATCTCTACTATCTGAAATCTCATATTGATAAATTTAGAATCAATATATTCTATAATTATAATAATTTATTTGTTTAGAGTTGTCTATTAAATATATCAAAGCAATAAGACATTCATATTAGTAAATCTTGAAAATGACTGAAGGCCATCATTTTTCTAACCAGAGCTAAAATGCCAAAATCCTATAATATTTTACCATATTAGAAGCTTAAAGACTAAATTTATTTATACCAGATTTTATAAACCTTTAACCATATGTACTACCCAAAACTTTATATCCTTAACCCTTTCAATTTCTAAGAGTTTAAAATGTAAAAGAATGAAAGAAAAGAGAGTGAAAGGAGTATAAGTTAACATATAAGGGATCCGCTGAAAAGGGTATAACTGGAAAAGAAATACAAATGTATAAAAATATGGGAGAAAAAAAAAAGAATGAAAAATCGTAAAAGACAATTTTATGAAAAGAGAAGCAAAAAAGCTTCCAAACTGAAAAGGAGAAAAATGGGATTTACAAAAGAAAAAGAAATGAAAAGAAGTTATCCAAAAAAGGATACTTATTGAAGCAGAAAGTAGAAGAAGAAGAGAAGGAAGAGCTAAACTCTTGGAAATAATTTTGAATCATCTTTACCTTTTTCTTTGAAACCTTCTGAAAATCTAAAGCCCCATTACAAGCTAAAGGAAAAACCTTTGTGATTTATGATTTATAAAAAATATGAGTCTAGTAGAGATATATGAGATAGATATAATGAATAAATAAAGAAATTATATGAAAAGAATTGATTATCATTTTCATAAGATTTATCTTTTTAGCTGATTGTCCTTTGAATTTCACAAACATGTCATATTATGAGAACCCATAATTTTAATTATTTTTTAGAGTATGCCGATAAGTGAGAGTTTGGATGAAAATATTTTCTAAAAACTGCAGTTTAAAAAAATCTATGATGAATAAACTTTTCACTAATATGCATACACTCCATGCTATATAAGAATTGAAATTATTGAGTTCTGATCAAGGATGATTGCGATGATGGGAAGCTAAGGATAAAAGATTTGAAATATTTTGAAATAATATAATGACTAACTGACTAATTAGTAATATATATATATATATATATATATATATATATAATATAATTTAGTTTATCTTTTGAATTTTTAGTTTTGAAAAATATTTTGAAAAATCTAAAAATATTTTAAGTTTGTAGGTAACTTCACTTAAAACCTTCAAGAGACTAACTCCTCCACTAGGTCTCACCTAGGGGTTTAAAGGCTTGTTGCATCTACTAAATGTAATCGTGCTCCCTACGAAAGTGGCATTTCAATTTATGTGTTAAATATTTTATGTTTCCTTGTTTGCTAGGGACTAGCAAAACTTAAGTTTGAGGGTGTGATCAGTCACATAATTTACTATTTTACCACTCTTAACTTAGTGGTGCTAGGACTTACTTTGCTACTAACGAGATACTGATGTGTAGATATTAAATATAAGCAGTAAATAAGAGCCTAAATACTAATCTTTGTCAAAATGAACTTAAAAAGTAATAAGAAAAATGATTGAGCGAAAAAGACGATTTGCCGCTACTAAAAGTCAGAAAATTATAATTTACGATTCTTCAAAAGAGACAAAAAGAGAAAAGTGATAAAGCGTAATCTAGAGAATCGTCAACTATGAGGAAGCTTACTGAAAATAGAAAGTCATGATTAACGATTTTTCAGAGAAGAAACTATGAAAGAAGGAATCGCTATCTACGATTTCCTAAGAATAGAAGCCTTCCTACTATTGTTGTCGTTGCTGATCACGTGAGAACTATCACCGCCATATCCAGAATTAGAAGAATCCTGCAATTAAAAATCTGATGAACCACGGATTTAAGAAGATTGATAAAGATCTAATCGGAAGGATTCTGCTACTGCTCGATAAAGAACACTCTAGAAGCGCATCAACTAAAGGAAGCAAGGAAAGATGAAATTAGTAATTAGAGTTATATTAGGATACTTTTGTTTTTACTAGTCTCTTTTATTAGAACTAGATCTCTGTAAATTGACTCCTTATGATCTATAAATAAGAGGGCTCAGCATAGGAATAAGCATCGAAGAATTTTAGCATCAATTAACGCTTGAGGTTGGATTTTCTTCTAATCAGTAGTGTATACTAGTTAGAGTAAATTAGATATCAAAGGTTTCTCAAGAGCAATTGACGACTGCAATTGAGTGCTGAAAATTACTGTAGATATTTGTAATTTCTCAGGAGCAATTAACGACTGCGGCTGAGGGGTGAAGGATATATTTTACTTTGCTTTCTAGATTAGATTTTCATTACTTTGTAAACATCTCCAAGTTTTAATTTGAATTGACGACTAATGTTAGAATTTGCAGATTAGTGTAAAGATTTTTACTTTTCCATCTTCAGTTTGCTAGAGTTTGATTAACTATCAAATTTCTGGTTAATTGTTGATTAGATTAAATCTGTGTTGATAGGATCTTAGACTTGATTAATGACCAATGCTAGAAGACTAGAAATATGGTGTAACGGTACTATTTATTTTCATAAATATTCGAAAGCTAAAGATTGAGATTAACGACCTTAATCTGAAGGAGGATTAGGATTTATTTTTATGCACTTTAGTTTAGAAAATCATTCTTTTATTCATATTTCTCCAGTAGATTAGGAAATCTTAAAGATAAATAGAAGTTTTTAAGATAAGGATTTAGATAGAAGATAGAAATAGGAATTAATAAGATAATGAACTTCCTCGTGGGAATGATCCTATGCTATGCTATAATTTCCATTGTGAACTTGCAATAAGTTAAGACTTGAATTTAATATAATTATAATACACAATAACAGACAAGTCAATTATTCTTATGGCTTTATTTTAAGTTTCCTAGTCTTTGTGTAGACTGGATCCAATTCGGTGTGGTTTAATTAATCTTAGGTGAAGTTTGGTCTGGTTTGTGTTATTGTTATATCAATTTGATTTCGACAGGCTCTAATTTGATTTTAGTGTTTATGTGTTTAAGTGTCTATTTCGAAGCGTGCGCATATGGGTGAAAGTTTTAATTTTTTAGGGCGTATTTGCTCAAGTTAGAGTGGGTGTGTGAATTTTGTTGTGTGTACTAATGGGTATAAGTGCCTAAGTCTATGGCTTCATTTCTGGTTGCTGCAGCTTGGCACGTATTTCTTTTGCGCCAGACCTAGGGAATTACACACACGAAATAGGGCGCTTAATTAGATTGCCTGCCTATTTAAGTTCGCTTGATTGAAGAATCAGAGGGTTGATTATGTCTTTGTGGGTCAGTGTGTAATCCAATTATGCTCTCTGAACAGAGTGCGTGATTTGAGCGTCGCCCGGTCACTATGAGGGTGACCTTTGGAATTGCGTGCTTGAGGGAGAGTGCGTGATTGGATTACACGCACTTTTCAACGCATGTGATTGGTTTGTCGGGCTTGATGGGCGGGTGGATATTTTATTGTGCGCCCTAGTAGGCACGCACAAATACGATTGCTCATGGGCCTACGAGCGTGTGATTCGATTACGCGCAAGGATAAAAGCACACGATTAGCTCGCACCCTATACAAGCTGAAAAAGTGTTCATTTGGCCCACACTTTCTGGTTTTTTTCTATGCTTCTGTACTTCCTTACTTCCTTGGGCCTTAATTTTCGTGTTTTGGCGATATCTCGCGATCCGTTTGTCTGTTTCGAGTGTCATTTCTCACATTCTTCCCTATTTTTCTAGCCCTTCCTTCTGAGATGGCCTCTGAGAGCAGTGACAATCTTTACTTGTTCGCTTCGTAGGTTGAGCAGATGATCGTCGGGGAGGGATGTGTGACTTTTGAGGTTCGTACCGGCGCTGATGTCATGGTCGAGGGTGCTGAGATAGTCATCGGGGAGGATGCACCTAAGGGCGACAAGGGTGTCGAGCAAGGGACCTGGTAGGTACCCCTGAGCAAGAGTTTCTTCTTTTATTACTTTCTAGGCATGTAGGTTATAATGTAGATTCCTTAAGATATGGAAACCCCTTTTTAATTTATGTCGAACCTGCATTTGTTGTTGATGTTTGCACATCAATGCATCATGATTGTATGTTATCTTTAGGTCACGTTTATTTATTGTCTTGAATTATCTTTACCATATTTTGCGTGCTTGCAATGGATTTTTGTTGTGATTATCGTGCGTTATTATCATTGTTGTATTGTTATTAGGATTAGGCCTAATCGTCATAGTTGTCATTAGTCTTTTTCTCGTAGTTGTAGGTTGTAACTTTTGTTATTTTCTCGTCTTTCCATTTCATTGCTCCTCAGGTGCCTTCCTTGCTGGCCATCAGTACTGCATGGTCAAAGTCCCATGCATGGTATTGTGCCCTGCTTGACTTTCAGCGGGCGCGGTTGGTGGCCTTCGGGTTTGGGTCGATCTTGGAGTTGGAGACCTTCTTGGTTGATCGAGGTCTGATTGGGGCTATTTTGGAGAGGTGGAGGGAGGAGCAGTAGGCACTGCTCTTCCCAATAGGAACCCAGAGGGCTAGGTTTGCATCACTAGGTCAGATTCGAGGGGGAGCCAGTGATTGGGCAGATGAAGGGGGACTATCTGACGGTATACGAGGAGATTCTTAATGTTAGATATCGTTCCAGCGGATCCGGACCAAGGGTGGTCCAAGTCATGTGGTTCTTTGATACCTTCATTAGCGGGTTTTCTTCCTCCGAGACATCACTCGAAGAAGAGAATGGTATTCCAGGCATGCTGCACAGCGATTGCGCTCCAGGAGCCTGTAATGGAGCCGAGAGTGGTGGCAGATCGAGTAATCCAGGCGATCCTGATGCACTTCCTTGGTGCAGTATTATTTTCATCTACGACCCAAGGTTGTGTGACGGGTCTATTCTTAACCTCCTTGGGGACTTGGACCAGGAGCCCACCTACGCCCGGGTTGCAGAAGTGATGGCTCATCTCTATGAGCAGTTGTATCATAGAGGGAGGGGTGTCGCTACGATCGAAGGGTTCCTTCCCTTCCTTCAGGTGAGTTTTGGTCAATTATTACCTTTTATAATGTTTTAGTTGTCTAGTCTTTTATCGTAGTAATTATTTCAATGTGTGTGTTTAGTTTTGGGTGTATGATCATTTCGCTTTCTTATGCCCGCGGGTCCCAGCGGAGATCACTTTCACATTCCCATGGATGCATGTGTGGCAGAGGGTGTTAGGGCGTCGTCGCCAATCTTTAGACCTATAGACTGCGTGAGGCCTCTTTGAGAATATGCAGGCGGGGCATTATGTATTGTTTATGTTGTTAAAGTATTTAGGTTTGAGGTTTCAGAATTTACTAACGGGTTCATTTTTTATGGCAGGTAATTTGAAGGCCCTATGCGGCCGAGGAGGACGCCGAGCAGCCATTGATTTAGTCTGGCTGGCCCTTCTTTGATGTGGACATCTAGGTTCACTACTTCGAGAAGGTGGAGCGCATCAACCTGTCTCGGGTAGCCAGGCAACTACGGCTCCCTCAGGGAGTCCCATCGGAGATTCACCACATAGTGGCGAAGAGGATGACTGGTCCCTTTGGTCGGGACTTTGGGTCAAGGATGAGAGCTCAGCTCGATGATTTTAGAGCCGAGGGGACCAGGGTGCCTTTACCACTCTAGAATCCTTCAGGAAGTATTCTATCTGCTCGAGAATATATGTATGAAGCTTTATCCACTCGAGGCCTAGGGCCCAGCATGAATTTATGAACTTCAGGGGAATTTTTGGAACTGTTGCACACATGGGACACCTGTCCAAGTGTGTAATGCAACCTAGGGCAATACATGGCTGAGATTAGGCCACGCCAGCAGCTCCTAAATGTGTTGATTTTCTTTCTCTCTGATTGGCCAAAGCATAAAGTGCTTTTTGGGTGTGCATAAAAAGAAAAGAAAAACATTTGTAAAGCCAGCCAACCGTGAGGCTTGAGCTCATTTTTTATTTCTAGGGTTTAGGTTACTTTTAGGTTTAAGGTTTCTTTCTTTCTCTTTGTTTCTTCTTCTTTCCTTAGCCATCTTCAGCCTGGCTAAGTTCTTGCAGCAGTTAGGTTAGTTTATATTGGACATTATCTTGTAATAACATTGTGAAGAGCTTGGAATCTTACAGAGATTGGAGACTTGAGGGAAAAATCATTGTATGTTCCTTTTGGCAATGAAAAGTTGGTTTTAAGATTTCATTGAATCTATAATCTGTTTTGATTTTCATTAGTTTTCTATGGATTTGATGCACCTATAGATGCATGAGCTTGTAGCCTTCCAAACATAGTGGCTGCAGTGATTTTACTGTTCCATCTTTTACCACCATGACTGGATCATATATCTGGGATAGCCTATGACCATTTAAGTGGACAGGCTATAGCCCTAAGATTAGTCCATATCACAAAGGTGAGTTGGATTCTTCTTCCTTGCATTTATGCTTGTAGCCAAATGAGGGATTGCTGCAGATCCAAATCTTGCTCGGTTTTATATTACTTTGTGTAGTAAAAATCAGTCCCTAACTGCTTGCTTCTCCATTTTCTGTTTATTTTTATCAACCCACTTCCATTTTTAGGGCTTAGGTTATTTTCCTTTTTATTTTTCTTCTTTCCTTAGCTATCTGCAGTTTGGCTAAGTCTTTGTAGTTGTTAGGGTTGGTTTGGATTGTAAAAGGGATTGTAATGGCATTGAGAAGACCTGGAGTCTTGCAGAGATTGGAGAGTTGAGGGCATCATTGTCAGTTCCTTTTGAGCAATGAAAAGTTGATTTTAATGTTCCATTCAATCTGTAATTTCGTGTGATCTTTATTAAGATATATATGCATTTTATGCACCTACGGATCCATGAGCTTATAGCCTTGCAGACATAGTGTCTGCAGTGATGTTCTCGTTCTAGCTCTAATCTTATGACTGGAGGATATCCCTAGGATAGCCTGTGACCATTTAAGTAGACAGGGTATAGCCCTAAGACTAGTCCATATCTCAGGGTTGAGTTGGATTGGAGAGTCACCAGGTCATTGTGCGGGTGACCTTTCGTGTTGAGCGTCAATATTTGTCGTTCGATTGGATTGCGCGGTCTGTAGCAAGCGCGGGATTGGAAGGTCATGCTGTCTGCGCAGGCGTCGCTCTAATTGCACGCAGAATCCGAGCGCGTGTTTTGGATTGAGTGCCACATGTGTAGCGCGTGACTAAGTTAAGCGCGCGTTTTCATGCGCGTGATTAAGGTCGTACTCTATATAGGCGAAGGAGTCTTCATTTGCTTTTCATTCTCGGGTTTAGTCTCGATTCTTGACTTTTCTGAGTGTTCTAGCATCCTGAGATTCGTGTTTTAGCAATATTGAGTGATTTAAGCATCAGATTGGGATGGGGTTTCTTCCTATATTCGTTATTTCATGTGATCTTTATGCCAGTGTGATGTCGGGGGACAGTATTATTCTAAGAATGAGCAGTGTTGGGAATGAGAGCGTCGGTCTTCACACCATTCCTTTCCAGGGAGCAGTGAAGGCAGCGTTGATGGGGCGGCGACGGAGGGAGTGAAGATGGCGGGGAGAGGTGTTATAAATGGAGGGATTCATTACACAACCAATCCTCTGTCTCTTCTGCCGGTGGCTCGTTTAAGTTTTTCAAGTCTGGTGGCAACATTTCTGAAGCCTCCGATTGGACGTTCTACTCCTCCTTTTGGCTCATCATAATTTTGGTTTTTGTTTTGAGTTGTATGTTAGATTTTAGGTTTTCATTTTGGGTTGTAATTCGGGAGGTATGCCTCCAGTGAAACTTGTAAAATTTTAAATTATAAATAAAGGGGCATTTTTTTTTTTTGTATATTTTCACTGTCCCGTGGTTGGCTTAAATTTTTATTGATTAATTAACTGGACTTACTTGCGTTATCGTAGTTTTAAGATCTGAGTTAGCTTATAGTTTTAAAGTTCATTATGAGAATGACCCAAGGTTTATTCATTCGCCCTATTAGGTCCTACTTAGTAGGTTCACTTGATTTTATCAGGCTTGTTGGGATTTTTTTTTTTCAAGTTAGACTCTGTCCTATTTAAGTTTTTTTTTTGTTTGAGGTTTTGGTCTTATTGAATGTAGTTTGTTTTGTTTTAGGTGTTTTATTTTGTTCAATGTGTACTCTGAGATGATACTTGTTAGAATGTGTGAGTTTTTCATGGGTTCTAGATGGTGGTTGGGTGTTTCAATCCTATTGGTCTATCTAGACTTGGGGAGTTTGTGCTTTTAGAGGGGCAAGTGTTGTGTAATTATTGGTTCATCTTGGTTGTCATGAATTGTGGTCTTTTTAAAGGGGCGTGTGTATGGTTTTGGAGTCAATCAACTTGGTAGGGGGTTCAAATGTGTAGCACTTGTCCATTGGTGATTCAAAAAAACATCGTTTATAAATGTGTGAATTTAAGGCTTTGGATTTATTGTTTATTTTGGACTTTCATTTTAAGCTTATAGGTTAAAAAGTTTTGGGGAATATCTTGTGTTTATAAGTTTGAGCATTTTTTATTTATTAATGTTTTTTATTTCTTTCTGTTTCATATCTCGGGTACCGAGGAAAAATAGGCACTGGTCATGAGAACTCTGACCTTGTCTTATCCTTGGGTTTCCTCTCTACCACCTTTTTCTCTTCCATCTCTTCCCCTGATGGGGTGACACTTCGAGTTGGATTGATAGCACCAACCCTAGCATCATCCCGAATTCCCAATAGGATTGAAACACCCTCATTTTAATGTTAGTTGCTCCTCATTTTTTTATGTGTCCAAGGAGAGCTTCCAACAATGGATCCCACAGATCCTGAGTGGCTTTCTGTAAGCCACTCTTCCTTTCCTATCAGTTCAGGGCTAGGGGAAGAGGCTATCACAGTTAAAATTTGCTCAGGGTGCTTTCCTTCTCCAAACTTCTCTGAGATTTCTAGTTTCCCAAATAAATCTGGATTCGGGCATTGCCTGAATGTGATGATTTCAACGTTCTTATATTAACTATATATCCAGAGGGTATGCCCTCGGTGTGTGTTGTAATTATTTTATTGATCTATAAAGTGGCTGTGTTCTCTATATCTTTTGTCTTGTTTTGGTTCGACTCTCTTGGTATCGTGTTTGACTCATGTGATGCTTATTTATTTGGGTTTAATTTAATTTAGATTTATTAAATTCAGGGAGCACCAGGGGTAGTTTCCCCTTTTTTTTTTTTTTTTTTTTTAAGCTTTAGATTAAAGGATATAGAGGCGATGGGGTGGCATTTTTTTGTTGTATATATTTTTTATTAGAATGTATGGAAGATGGGGGCTACCTTTGTTTTTGGTGTAATTGATGAATGTGGAGGAGGGGGCATTTTTTGTCGTTCGGTCTTGGTTTTGGGGCGCTCTCTTTTCCTTTCGGGGCGCTTGTTTCTTTAAGCTAGAAGTGTTTTAGTGGTTTCACCAAGGTAATTCGAGTCGATAGTAAATGTCAGGAATGTCCTAATTTCGAGTTTTGGCTTACTGTCTTGGGTGTGAATAATTTATTTCTAGGAAAATTATGCGCTTATCCCTGGGCGTTTAATCCAATTACGCACCAAAATTTGAGCGCGCATTTCAGGAGGGTGAAGAGTTATTACGCGCTAGTTCATAGGCATTTAATTCATTTAAGCTTTTGAATCTATGCGCAAGATGAACACGACCACTGGCATTCCTGCATCGACGTGTGGGTGTTTGAGGTGATTACGCGCTCTTAGTAAAGCGTGTGGTCAACCGGTCAGATAGATGTGAGTGGGCGACGAAACCATTTGCACGCTCATCAGTGAGCGTTTGATCAGAATTAAGCGTTTCATGAGTGGCGCGTGATTCGATTGAGCACTATATTTTAAGTGCGCAATTCGGGCGACTTCTATAAATAGTTCAAAACTTCTCATTTTCGTCGAGCAATCCATTTTAGTCGTTGATTTTCTTGTTTCCTAGTTTCTGTGTGCTCATTTTTCGTATTTTCGTGACATCCTGTGATCTGGTCGTCCGTTTCGGGTGTCGTTTCTTCCATTTTCTTTAATTTTTCGAGCTCTTTGTATCAGATGGAGGGTGAGGGTGTTGGTAGGCCGAAGCTCACTATTTCTGAGTTAGAGGAAATGTTGATGAGCGATGGAGGTGAGAGTTCGAGGGCACAGGCTAGAGCCGTTGCCATAGAGGCTGATATCAGGGAGATGGTCGCGGAGGGAGTCCCCGAGGGTGACCAGATGGTGGTCAGGGAGGAGGAACCCGAGGCTAAGCCTGAGGTAGCTGAGGAGGAGGGCGACAGAGTTGAGGGTGAGCAAGGTGAGGAGTAACCAGGCACTGAGCCTCAGGATCGTAGGCACTATCCACTGGAGGATTTCTTTGCCAGAGGCCGGGTAGGTCCCCGCGAGCAAGAGTTCTTCCATTTTCCTAGGCATTCAAGCTATGACATAGGCTCATTAGGATCTGTAAACCCTTTTGATTTATGTCGGACCTGCATTGATTATGGGTTGTGTTTACTTGTGTCTTATGACGGCATGTTCTATTTAGTTATTCTTATCATGTTTTGTGTGTTCGTTGTAAGTTATTATTATATGGTTTGGGCATATTTCATTTGCTTTGAACTCTAAATTTATTTATCTTTCGTCATAGATATGCGTTAGTCTTACTATCATTGTTTGTGTTTCGTTCACTAGGAGACCCTGTAGTTGGCTATCAGCACAGCATGGACCGAGTCTCATACTTGATATAGTGCCTTGCCGAAGTTTCAGCTGGAGCGATTGGTGTCTTTCGGGTTTGGGACGATTTTGGAGTTGGAGCATTTTTAGGTCGATCGGGGCTTGATCGCGGCGATTATAGAGTGGCGGAGCGAGAGGCATCAGGCGCTTCTCTTTCCAGTCGATATGATGCTGCCAACCCTTGAGGACTGTGTCCTCATTATTGGTCTTCATTTTGAGGACGAGCTGATCACGGGGCAGATGGCAAGGGGTTATTTAGAGGTATTTGAGGAGATCCTAGGTGTGCCTTATAGGTTGAGTGGATTGGGGTCAGGTGTTGTTCGGGTCACTTAGTTTTTCGATATGTTCGCGAGTGGGTTCACCCCTCCGAGGCGTCATTCAGAGGTAGCAGTGCTCTATGAGGCACGTTGTGCAAGGGTGATGGGCCGGGAGCCCGTGACTGAGCCGGGATTGGTCGCGGATAAGGTGCTCTGAGCATTCTTGATGCACTTCTTGGGCATAGTATTTTTCTCTTCTTCGACTCGGGGATGCATCACTGGGTTATTTTTGATGATTCTAGGGGATTTAGACCGAGTCCCGACCTATGTGTGGGGTGTGGCTGCGTTGGCGCATCTCTATGAGCAGTTTTACCGTCGGGGTAGCGTCGATCGGAGGTTTCCTCTCGTTTCTCCAAGTGAGTTTTAGTTAAATTGGTATCGTGGTGACCCTTTTTTAACCTTGGTCATAGTGACGATCTTAATGTTTGCTGCGTGTGGTCGTTGTTGTTATGTTAACATTTTCAGTTTTGGACATACGATCATTTCACTTTTCTACGCCCGAGGGTCCCATCGGAGATTTCATTCATGTTCCCGCGGATGCGCGTGTGGAGGGAGGCATTGAGGGGTCATCGCTGGTCGGCTGACCTTCTGATTGCATGAGACCTCTTCGAGGATATGCATGCAAGGTAGGTATGTATATGATGTTATGTTTTCGTTAGACTTCATTTGTTTTTATTTTGGTGGCCCTTAGGCTTCGTTCATGGATTGATTTGTTCCTTTAGATAGGTGATCTGGAGACCCTATGTTGGTGCAGAGGACGCGGGTGAGGCGGTGATTGAGTCTGGTCGACCCTTCTTCGATGTGGACATATGGGTCCATTGTTTTGAGCGAGTGGAGAGGATCCACACCTCTCGAGTGGTACGGCAGCAGGGACTCGATTAGGGAGTCCCTTCGGCGACTAGCCACAGGGGGCTAAGAGGATGACCGGCCCTCCAGGCCAGAATTTTGAGGAGCGGATGGCACTCCAGATAGCTGATTTCAGAGCCGGGGGACTAGAGTCACGGGGGTACGTGATGATGCTGATGTGCGAGAGTATAGGAGGTGGTTTGGCGTGTTGGGTGGTGGGCGTCTCTTCACGCGTCCTTTTCATGGTAGTGGTTCTTTCGCTGTCGGCGGGCCGGAGTCGGCATTGAGGGAGAGATTGGTCGCATTGGAGGAGGGCCACCTCACGGCGAGTGTGTGGGGAGCATTAGACGCCCTCCATAGGGTGATGGAGCAGATGGGGCATGCTCCTCTTCCTGATGAGGAGCATGGTGAGTTAGTTTACTAGTTTTAATTCATCCACGTGTTATATTGGTTTATGTTTTTAATATAGTGGTCTTGTTATCATTGTGGCTAGTGAGAGTCTGAGGTTGCTCGCCAAGCAGCGATGATCAAGCAATTGCGCAGCCAACAGTAGGCGGGTCGTGCGATGGAGGCTAGTTTACGTTTAGAGATTGAGCGATTAGTAAGTATCTTGGATTTGACTTATTAACCATTGACGGTTCGGGGATCCTCGCTAATGTTGGCATATTGGTGGCATTTTTAGATAGCAGAGCTTTCCGCTGCAAGGGCTTAGGCTCTTGCATTTGATCCTTCTTCAGTAGCTTCCTCCAGTCGGGAGGATCCAGTGATAGCTCGTCTGTGATCTGAGTTGGAGCATTGGGTAAGTTCCATCACTCTTCAGTTTACTGGTGTTACTGTATAGGTTTGTTAGGCATTATTATTATGTTGACTTGATGGTTTACTAACGTGTGTCGGTGTTTCAGCGTCGAGTTGCTGAGGACTTGCAGATGAGGGAGGCGACCGTCGCCTCTCTACGTTCCGAGAGTCAGGTATGGTTTAGCGTAATTTAGTTTGGATTGTTCATTTATATTTATTCTAACACGTTCATATTGGCTTATTGTTTGTTGTTTTTTCTTTTGTTCAGGCAGTTCCGAACTCCGCTCCCGAGGCTCCTCCTCAGGGGTCCGTACCTATCCCTACTCAGGTATGTTTTAGTCATTGGGTTCGTAACTTATTTGTTATCATAATATTCATCTAATGCGTTTGTTTATTCTCATTACAGCCGTCTGCGTTTGCCATCCCTCGGGTGCCATCTGCTGATCCTGTGACCGCGGAGACAGTTGAGCGACTTCTAGGAGAGAGGCTAGATCTGGTATATATGTATTTTTTATTTTGAATTTTATTGTTGTTCGTATATGCATATGTTCGCTTCCTTTGATTCAATAGAGTTATACAAGTTCGTCAGCTCGAGGAGGCACGGCTAGAGGCAGCACGGGCGCATGCCACTTCGGAGGTGAGACGGGTCCTCGGAGAGGTGGAGAGTCGTGAGGATCTGGTGGTCGAGATGTTGGTCACACAGAGGACTCATACGGAGGCACTAGCGGCAGCGTGTCGGACGACACGAGCAGAGATGCAAGTGTCCTTGGACCGGTTACAGTATAGCCTGATGAGGGGCGAGCGGGGGTCGCACAGGTCGGCTAGTCATCATGAGGGGTCGGAGTCAAGGGCTACGAATTTTTCAGTTGGGAAGTCTCATCATACCTCTCGCAGTAGCGACAGGAGCAATAGTCATGAGGATTCTGTTGTTTGGGGGAGTCATGCGAGGCTTCCTCCTCATTCTCAGTCGAGGTGGTTGGTCAGTTAGGCTAATGAGGGGTGTTCGGTGGCGGGTCCTCGCCTTTTAGAGGTTTCGAGGACTGCGGGTGCCAGGATTATGTTTTCAGACAATCAGTCTACGAACCTCCAAGCTGACGATACCGGTGATAGCGGCGCTCGTCCTCCTCAGTGACAGCGTAGGGATTAGGGGTGTGTGTTCGTTTGTTTATATTCGTTGCATGTGCGTTGTATATAGGGGGAGTGTCCCCAGTGACAAATGTGAAGAAAAAAGAAAGGACTATTTTTTTAGTATATGTCTATATATATAGGGATTTTTGGTTTAGATGTACCTAATTTGCTTCTCTTCCTTTGATTACCTTTTGGTGTTTTCCTTTTTTTTTTGCTTTCGGTGTCGTCAGCCGTCACTGGGACTTGGATGCTTTCTGAGCTGGCCTGTTGCTGGTTTGAAGGTCGCTTTGCTTCTGCACATGTAAAGGTAATGCTATCAGTAGTTTTGTTTCCCCCCTTGCCAGTTGTTAAGGGGGGGAAATATCTCAGACGGGGTCTGGTGATAGAAAGGTGGATATAAGTTTGTCTTTTTGTCTTTTTTTTTTACTTTCTCTTTTTCTTTTCTTTCTTTTTCATTTCTTTCTTTTTTTAAAATAATAAATAGTGCAACAAGGAAAGCAAATGATAATAAAAATAATGACAATTAAATAAAAAATAAAAATGCCCCAGCGTAGAAGCATGGTTGAGCTTGCGGTACGGTATTTTGATAGTGCTCTCAAAGCGATATCTTCATCATTCTATATCTTTTCGTGGTCGGGTCAGCATTTTTGATATAATTTTCCTTCTTTAAAAAAATGTCCCAGTGTATGGATACAATGGAGCTTCCTTGGGCCTTAGATAAGCATTTTGGGTCTATAAATAGTCATGGGTATTAGGTGAATAGTCTTGCAGAAAAGTACATCGGTACTGTCTCCAAATCGAGGGGGTCCTTTGATTAATAGCATATGGGGGTCTATCTTAGGGTATTGATCATCCTATCCCGTAATTATTTGAGAAAAGCATGGTAAGTATAATGGGTGATTGCATCAATCGTCATTCAATGGTTTTTAGTTTCATTCCTAGGAATATCCTGTGAAGTCTCAGATTCATCGTCCAAAATAAAACTAGAAAGGGGAGAGGTAAGGCTTAGTGGTATGGGGTAATAGTTCGTAACTAATACCTTTTCAAAAGGGGTAAGTAATAACCTTCTCCTCTGAGGGGTATGGAATGCGATGATCGAGCTCTTCGTCATGTTTCAGTACCATCAAAATCTCGCATTCTATGACTAGCAGGAGTTTATCCTCCTCCCGCCACCTTACGATGACATCTAGTAGTATAAGAATATCAGGGATGCCCTCGCAGCTTGCTTATACACTTCCAGCAAAATTACTGGAGATGTCCTCATGGCCTGCTTATGCTTCCTTGAGTTTATTGACTTGTTCATTCGTCGTAATGCTCTTGCTCGATATATATATTTTTTTGATGTGTGTACATCTCTTTTGAAAGCATCCTGTTGGCGCAAAAATGATGAGTTTTGATTGAACCTAACATCTTCATTTTTTTGCTCGAACGTCTCCTCCAATGGCAGGGATAGGAAATGAGAATCGGGTGTTTCTTACGCTTTTGAAAAAAGTTTTAAGTAGGTCACTAATCCTTCAATCAAATCGCTTGAGTGTAAATAGTGGGCGACAGGTCGGAGTTTTTTAAGAATATTCTGAGGATTGAAGACATACGACCAATGGATGGGTCGTGATGACTACAGGGATGATAAGTATAAGTATTTTAACCACGGGATGTGATGATCATAAGACTAAGGATGGTATTTTCAAAGGTACATGGCATTCCAGGGGCTAGGGAGTTCTTCCCCGTCTTGGTTTGCCAATTTGTATGCGTTTCTAGGGTATGTAGCTGTTATAACATAAGGGCCTTCCCAGTTTAGTTTCAGTTTTCCTTTTGGATGGGCGTGTTTGGAAGGCATAATTTTCTTTAAGACTAGCTCGCCAATGTTAAAGGTTCGTTCAAGGACGATCTTATCATAGGCCCTAGCCATTCTCCTCTGATATACCTGAGCGTGATCAGCTGCCCTTAGGTGTATTTTATCGAGTTGCTCTAACTGAGTAAGTAAAGAAATTCTCCTCTCATTTAAGGATAGTGCATCATCGAGTTGAATGCATAAAGATGGTACTTGTATCTCATATGATAGGATTGCCTCCATCCTATAGGTGAGAAGGTAGGGACTTTGGCCAGTGGTCGTACGAATAGAGGTCCTATAGGTCCAGAGTGCTTTCAGTAATCGTTCGAGCCAGTCGGCTCCATTGCTTGTTTCCACAGTTCGTTTCAGGATTCAAATCAGCGTCTTGTTCGTAGCTTCTGCTTATCCATTGCCTTGAGGGTGGAACGACAATGAGTGGCACAAATCAATGTCGTATTTCTTGCATAACTTCTTCATATTTTCTATAATGAACTGCGGTCCGTTGTCGGTGATGAACATTCTGGGTACTCCAAACCGGGTAATGATATTTTGAACTATAAACCTCGCGAGTGTCGAAGCGGTGATTCTGACATAAGGCTTGGCCTCTACCCATTTGGTGTAGTATTCGGTCGCTGTAAGTATGAACACATGCTTGTGAGTATTCCCAACGATGTCTGTAAATGGTCCAATGATGTCGAAGGCCCACATAAAAAATGGCCATGGCGAGGTCATAGTGTTTAGCGCAACTGATGGAGCTTTGATAAGTGCGGCGTGCTCTTGACATTGTTTGCAGGATTGAACGTAGAGGTGACTGTCTCTTATCATCGTCGGCCAGAAGTAGCCTTGTCGTGTAACTTGATCGACGAGTCTTTGTCTATCGGAGTGGGCACCGCAGGCACTAGCGTGTGCTTCTCGGATGATGTATTATCCTTCGATAATCGTGACACATTGCAGCAGTACTCTCTTGGTGAAGGCTTCTTTGTATAATGTTTCGTCGAGTATACAGAATCGGGCACACCGGTTTCTTATAATCTTTTGTTCAATCTTTGTGGTGTATGGGAGAATGTGTTGATGTTTTAAGAAATTCTAGATGTCAAAATATCATGGTTGTCCGTCGTCGGTTGGTGATTTCTCGAATCTGAATAGGGCGACTTCAGTTTTTGTTTTAGTGTGATTTTTTGGAGTGATTATTTCTTTTGATTCCGTGCTGGCAGAGAGAATTGGTAGCTCCCTTGTAACGATCCATGCTACTTGGTGGGCGGGTACTATTAATCTTTCAATGAAGAAGGTCTTGGTATTTTGGCCAATAGGTATCTGGATGACAGAGGCTAGTGTGGCTAAGGAATCTGCTAACTCATTTTCTAATCTAGGGATATGTGTGAAAGAGATCTTTTCAAATTTCTTCACCAAATATTGAGCAGTCTCTAGGTATGTCATTAGTCTCATTTCCTTAGTTTTCCATTCTCCTATGACTTGTGAGATTACTAGTTTGGAATCGCCTATGGTTTTTAACTGTTTAACACCTAATTGTAATGTTGTCCACAATCCAGCTATAAAAGCTTCATATTTTGCAATATTATTGGTAACAGGGTAGTCTAGTTGGAAAGCCTTGGGTATCACCACTCCTTTCGGGCTTAGAAGGACTATCCTGATGCCCTTCCCTTTATGATTTAGAGCACCGTCGAAATAGAGAGTCCATGAGGTTTTATCGAGCTCTTTATCATGAATTGTGAGTAAGTCTTCATCGAGAAAGTCCGCGTGTATGGGTTCATCGTTCAAGAGTGGAAGATTGCAAAGTAATCTGTAATGGCTTGCCCCTTGATCGACTTTTGGGTAATGCAAGTGATATCGAACTCTTGTAATAGCATATGTCAGCGGGCGATCTTCCTTGATGTGGCAGGCTTTTCGAATATGTACTTCAGAGGATCCATTCAGGCTAGCACTAGCATCTTATGTGCTCCGAAGTAATGTCGTAATTTAGTTGAAGCCCATGCCAATGTGAGGCATGTCTTCTCCATAGGAGTGTACTTTTGTTCCTATTCGACCATCGTTCTACTAAGGTAGTAAATGGCCTTCTCTCTCTTGCCATCTTCTATATATTGTCCTAAGATTACTCCCATCACTTTATCATTTGTCGAAAGGTATAGGATTAGGGGTCTTCCGAGAATTAGTGGCGATAGTATTGGTGGGTTAAGAAGGTATTTTTTTAAGTTATCAAAAGCGTGCTGGCATTGGTCATCCCATCTGTACTCGGACCCTCCTTTAAGTAGTTTGTAGAAAGGATCGCATCGGTCTGAATGCTGAGAGATAAATCTCTTGATGAATTGCAATCTTCCTATCAAACCTCGTAATTCCTTGATATTGCTGGGAGGTGACATCTCTAAAATGGCTCTCACTTTTAGAGGGTCGACTTCAATCCCTCAGTTCCTAACTATAAAACCAAGTAATTTTCCAGAGGTGACTCCGAAAATATATTTCTTAGGATTCATTTTTAGTTGATATTTCTTAGCTCTCTGTAGCACTATCCGAAGGGCTTCAGCGTGTCCTACTCACGTTTGAGACTTCACTAATATGTCATCGACATAAACTTCTACACACTTATGCATCATATCATGAAAAATAGCCATCATGGCAAGTTGATATGTGGCTCCTGCATTCTTGATCCCAAAAGGCATAACGACGTAGCAGTAAGTTCCCCATGGTGTGGTGAAGGAAGTCTTCTCTTGGTCAGACTCTACTAACTTGATCTGATTATATTTAGAGAAACCATCCATGAAGGATAGCATCTCATATCCAACGGTGTTGTCAACATGAGTGTTAATATGTGGGAGTGGAAAGTCATCTTTTGGGCATGCCTGATTGAGGTTTCAAAAGTCAATGCAATCCCGTACGCTGCCATCTTTCTTAGCGACAGGTACTATATTGGTGATTCACTTGGGGTAGAGGACAACTCGGATGAATTTAGCTTTGTGTAACTTGTTAACTTCCTCTTTGACTTGAAGGGCTGTTTGGGGGTGCATCCTGCGAAGTTTATGCTTAACAGGTTTCGCATCGAGTTCTATGACAAGATGATGTTCTACTAGACTTGGGTCTAAACCAGGCATATCCTCATAGGACCATGCGAAAGAGTCGAGATGTTCCTGTAGGACTTGTACAATCTATTGACGTTCTTTAGGATTAAGCATCGCACTAATCAATAGTTTCATGGGTTTCTCGTCGGTGCTAAAATCGATTTCCTCCGTGGGTTCGGCGGCAGCCTGGGTTTGTTCGTCAAAACATTTAATAACCCGTAGGAAGTTTTGAGTCTCATCAGGGCCTAGTGTTCCTCCTTCATCCTCGATGAGCTCATATACTATGAAATTACTAGGCTGGGGATTTAATCTTGTGCAAGGAAACTCTTCGTCAGCGTAATTTATGATCGAAAGATCTTTGGTAAAATGAAGGTCAAGGCTATTGATTCTTCTCTCGAAGTCATGGAGTATCTCTTTCGATATGATGACTGGCTTATTACTTAGCCTGCAGGCTTTACGTCCTTGCGCGTGAGACGAGTCAGGAGTTAGAGGAAGTCCCCTCGTTGACTGCAGACTTGAGTTGGGGTAAAGAGTTCCCTTTCTTTTTCAAGGTTTTCTGATTTTTTGGGGTTTTATATTTCTAGCTTTGTAGGGCTTTCTATGTTTTCTATTTTTTTGATTTTTGAAAATAAATATGGTACAGGATTGGTGGCCTCAAAGGGCACTGGGAGAGCCGCTTCCTCTAGTTGAGGGAGCGAGACGGCTGCTGGAGTCGTTCGGGCGATCCTTTGGGGAACGTGAATTTGTTGCAAATTTGGCATTTTTTATTTTTTTTTAGAGTCCTCATCCAATGGGATCTTTTCAATAAGTAATGCTGATAATAGAGGTATCATAGTTTGAGTTTCCTCTACTAGGTTGATTGTCTCTTCCCCAAAGAAGCTCGAGAGATCGTAATCAATTGAACTATCGTCGTCGAAGTTATGAGATGATTATCCATCCTGTGAGGGGGAATCTCTTAAAGGGTCCCCAGGGGGAGGGAGCTCTTTCTCTTGATCTTCATAATATGTCGGGATGAGCGCATATGCTCGGCAACGGGGCTAGTAATGGTAAGAAATGAAGGGAGATTCCCAAGGACATTCCCATCCTTCCAAGTTAAAGCCGATGATATTATCCAATTCGTTCTCTTGATTTGATAAGGCGTGAAGTTCTAGGTTGGCTTGCTCTACCAATTCAAGTGCAAGGAGGTCTATCCAGTAGTCCTCGTCATCACACGGTGGAGGTCGCCACTCTTCCTCGAGCGATTGCCAAAATATTTGGAGTTATGGTGCATCTGGGGATGAAGGAGCATCTAGTTCAAACTCCTCTTCGAACTCATGGATGCCTCCTAAGTCGAACAACTGACCATTGGGTTCTCTCTCTTCTGGTGCCAATAGCGAGGTTGGTGGATTACTGGTCATGCTTATGGTTGTAGGGTTGGCTCCGTCCACTTCGGTCGCTAGGGGATGTGTGATCTTGCTAGCAAATTGCTCTAGTATGTGAGTACATGCTTCGCACCGGGGTTGATATGGGTGAAAGATACAAGGCGAGTCCCACAGGCATTCCCATCCTCCAAGACCAAGGCAAAGGCGGATGCTATATGAATTAATATTTTCTTTCAGGGTGTCATCCCCTTCCCATGGTGAACGTGAGTGTTCTTCATCGTCTTGTAAGGCCGCTATGTGAAAATCTTCATGATTTGTAGATTCTCAATCCTGTAATTGTGGTTCGATTTCTAGAGGGTCCTTTCTTCCTTCTACGGGATTTTCAGTGTCAAACAAAGGTTTGACTCCTTCGAGGGGTTCATCGATGTCATCATTCAGGTTCATTAAATTGTTGAATGCTTCGGATATTAGTTCAATTTCCATCTCCCAAGGTTTGGTGAAGGATACTTCCTTCTGCTTCGACACATCTACTTTCTCAGTAGTTCCATAGAAGAAGTGGTCATAAAGAGACCATTGCAGTGAGGTAGGGAATAAATTGATTGGTTGGTCATTTGATTGGTAACCTAATCCTATGTGCTTACATATTTTAGTCAGGAATATAGGTCTCACATGACCTTGCTCATTCTTACTGAGTCCAGTGTGGGGGGTGTATCTGAGTTGGTACATAAGATCCCACCTTTCATCGCGGTTGGGTTGATGTCGTATAATTAAGCGAGGTCTGGGCTAACCTCCCTCCTCATCAACTCTTATTATCGCTCTGGGTGAAAACCAGGAAGGGCAGGTGAGCAGACTTCTGCGACAACTACTTCATTAGGAATTTACATCTTTTGGATGTGGCATGTGTTTAGTATGGATTCATGGGCTGTCGAAATGCTTGCCGCATAATCTGTATCCATCTCTTGAAGAGGTGTATCGGCATATATACGGACGATGGAGTCCTCATACGGAAATTTAATGCATTGATGGTATGTGGATGCGACAACCTTCATTGATTTTAACCATTTTTTGCCTAAAATGAGATTATATGTACTAGCAGAGTCAATAACATGAAACATAACATCTTTTGTCACGGGTCCAAGACGGACCTGAAGTTTAATAGTTCCTTTTACGAAACGACGTGAGCCGTCATAGGCTATGAGCGACAAGGCCGAGGGCCTGACGTCTTATTCTGTGTATTCAAGTGTTTTCAATGTGGTGAGAGGGAAAATATTAAGTCCTGCGCTCGTATCGACTAGTGCATGGGGTACAGAAATCCTATGATTATGACTGTAAGATATATGGGGGTAGTGCTCCCGCGAAGTGACTCCTTAGGCATGTCTGCATTCGTGAATGTGAGGATGGGAGGTTGTGCCATGACAGAGGTAATTTGATGAAGCTCATCCAGGGTCGTGTCTTCGTCCACTTGAGTGTCCTCGAGTGTCTTTATTAACAGTCGGTGATGATCAGGCAACTTCTTGATGAGTTCTAGTATAGATATCTGGGCTAGAATCTTTTGGAGATGTCATAACAGATTGTACTCTTGCCCTAGCTCGAGTGTTATTTCTTTGCCCGACCGATGGGCCCTAGGTGCAGGTGGCTGAGGTGATTATGGTACGGGAATTGGTGGTGGGATGACATGCGGTGGGGGTGGCAAGTCAACATTCCTTTCTCTCGTGTTCCCCTCGGGTAGTTGTTCATGCGTGAAATCTTTATTCCGGGGGAAAGGGGGAGGTGGATAGTTGGTTCCTCACTTGAGAATAGGGTAGGTCGGTTGCTGGTCAAACCTAGCATGACTCGACGTCGGTGCATTTATGAAGCGAGTGAAGTTAAGGGTCGGAGTGCATGCCCGTATGGCACTACTCTAAGGTGGGAGGTATTGCGTGTGATCCTCTTCCTCTAAGAAAGTGGAGACCAATGTCTCGCATGGATTCAGGTATTCTTTTCATTCACTTTGCTTTTCATCTGACGGATACTCAGTTCTGGCTTCACTCTCTTGGTTGGGAGTCATGTGGGTGACACTGTCTACCCGTGCGACAGTCAGAATGGCGGTTTGAAGAGCATAGTCTCCATACTCAGATCCAGAGTCGAGTGAAGGGAGTGGTAACACTGGTGATTCAGGATTTGGCAGGGTCAATGGCTCTAGTGGGGAATGATGGAGGAATGGCCTCCTGGCCCTGAAGGAATGGACTTGTATTTGAGTAAACTTTGGATATGGAGCCGGGCTCGGTGGCACGATCTGTGTGATCAAGGCAGGGAGATGTAAGGAGGGAGGAGTTCCCATAAGGGTAGTAACAGTGTCGATGGGTAGGATACGAGTGATTAATGCCGAAGGTCGAAAATGGGATTGACTCGGGAGATCTACAGTAGTGACCTGGGCCGGTGTCCCTTGGTTGTGGTTGGGCATGGGGTTATTTATGATCCCTAAATTCTGTTTAGGTTGATTGTTATTAGGGTTAGGGTTCCTAAGTTCTTCCCAATTAATTTGATTCCGGTCGTTCATGTCATAGATCACATCCCTAAGAACCCAACGGTCCTCTAAGTTGTGTCTCGCGTATCGATGGAAAGAATAGTATTTACCATAATCTAGATTTGCAGGCCATGGCCTAGGCTTTTATTATGGGAATTCTAAGAGATTCTGGGTGCTAAGGAGGCGAAAGATGTTGAAAATAGTATCGGGTAAAGGGGGATAGTGTTCCCCCTTTGGCTAGTAGGGTCCCCTAGCTGGGTTAAAGTTTTGAGGTGGAGGTACGCTATTATAATTTGGCACATGGGCCGGTCAATTCTGTGCTGTGTTTTGGGCCTGATAAGTGTTAGGGTATTGGTTTCCAGTTTGATATTGGCCTTGATTCTGATTTTGGCCCTGGTTCTGGTTTGCATACCTTTGTTGATTAGCGCCTTGATTTTGACTAGCGTATCATTGTTGGGTTTGGTTCTGCCCGAAGTTGCGTGGTGGGAAGTTCCCGTTATTCAAATTTTGCCCTTGATTGACAACCGTATTAATTTGTTCGGTTCCTGAGGCTTTCTTATGATTTTTCTATTTCGACTCGTTGGAGGAGCCCACCTTTGACATGACTATGGATAATGCATGGTCTCCTCCCTTGATGTGTCGCGTTTGTCGGGATGCCCGAGAGTGAAGTGCAGTGAAGTCGGGGCAATCGTTGATGACTAGGGCGCTCCTTAGTGGTTCCTTAGTATTGTCAATGATAATGTCAATTGAATCTTTCTCTTTCATTGAAGTACCAGTTCTAGCAGCAAGAATTCTTCATTTGGTCCTTGCTTGGTAGCCATCAGGTCGCTGAGGCTAACGATCTCTTGAATCAAGTGTTTGTATTGGCCTAGGAATCGACCGACTAGCTCATCAAAAGTCTCTATCTTATAAAATGGGAGCTCCGCGAACTAGTCTAGAGCTTCTCCTTCTAATGAACGTTGAAAGTAGTGAATGAGAAGTCCTTGATTGTTGCGTATAGGTCGGCAATCATTACAAAAGAGGGCTCAGTGATGATTCAAATTTCCAGTGCCATTATATTTAGTAAATTTCGGTGGTTTAAATCCTATGGGTAGGTCAAATTCAATGTCTCGACAGAATTTATCGAATTCGAACGAGCGACCTAGACATTCCCTCTTAGCCATGTATTCATCAAGTATTTTTGGGAGGTCTTTGATCTTTATGGTGTCGTCTTTCGAAGTGATGCGTGAGATACCCTTGTCTGGAAAACTGTCATTAAAGGACGTGTGAGTATGTTGCCTCAATAGCGTAGCGTGGGCTAACACCGTGCTTAGGGTAGAAGGTGGTCTCTCTTATCGCTCCTGCTCTCCTGAATTTTGTTGTCCCCTAATGGTTTCATATGCAGCAGCCAATCCTCGAAGCAACTCTTCGAAATCATCGCCTCCTCTTTGTATTCTTTGGATGCTAAGTTCTACGATTTGTTGAGTGGTAAGATTTTGCCTAATGCAGCTCTCTCTTCTGTTACAACTACTACCGGCGGGTGGAGTAGAGAATGGAGTCTTTTGTTCTCCAGCCATATTAACCTCTGGTTGTCGTGGGCTAAAATCATAAAGCGATTCTTCATATGAGGGGTTGTCATGATAGGCCCACAATGGTGGGTCTCCTAAACTTACTCTTCGTACACCCGACATCTCGAGTCTTTGGTGAAGACTCATAAAAAGAACCTAAACGACACGACGGGAAAGAAAATAGGGAAGTAAAATAAAGCTAACTATCTAAAGAAAAAGAAGAGGTTTACAAAAGCGCACTTTTTTGGGTTCCTCTTCAAGAATCATCCTAGGAAATTCCTCCTATTATTATTTATCCCCACCTTATCACATACACCGCATCGCTAGAGTCCAATTCTGTCCTATTGGACTCTAGCGATGCGGTGTATGTGATAAGGTGGGGATAAATAATAATAGGAGGAATTTCTTAGGATGATTCCTAGTTGATTTGCGATCGCCAGCTACAGATATTTATCAATGCTATAAAACGTCAATGATCATGCGTTTAAGCGGGTGTGGGTTACTTCTATATTGAATCGTCTGCCTGCGAACGTCAGCAACAGTGTCCTCTTTTAATTAGATAGTTTCAGCTTTCTTTTTAGTTTCCCTTATTACGGTTATGGTCGGTTTAGATTCTCTTTTTTTGTTATTAATTATGATTAGGTGAGCTTATTATGATGGGTTATTTTAGTGTCCTGATGTTATCAGGAGTTCAATTATTTTCAGTTTCTCGGTATCATTAGGAGTCCAATTAATATCAAAGTCCTGGTACTATCAAGAGTCCAATCAGTTCCAGTCTCCTACTGATACTAGGAGTGCATGTGTATCAGTTCCAATAATATTCCAATTAAATTAAAGAGTCCAATTATATTGCAATTCTAGATAAAGCAGGTACACTAATTTTATTGCAATTCTAGATAAGGAGATGTATCAATTGTATGGCAATCACAATTAAAGTACTTAAGGTAATCTTACTAGCATTCTAATTTGAAGAAAACAAAGACTAATTTTTTTTACTGCGACTCTGATTGAAGCAATAAATTAATTTACTAAAATAGGAATAAATGATCAAGGCAACAAAATTAACTCTTTTTTTTAGAGTCATAATCAACGGATCAATTATGGTAAAAATCTAACTATTAACAAACGAATTAACTTTCCTAAATTTTGGTTGAGATAATAAATTGACTGAACTAGAAGACTAAATTGAATCAAAGCAAATAATGGTATGAAGGCCTATTTGATGCAATTAGCCAATTATATTGAAATAGAAAAACTAACTATAACTAACTAGTTAACCCTAAACAATCTAAAAAAAAAGAGGGGTTGGGCCCGCTATGCTAAGGAGGATTGGCCTCGTTTTCGAGTACCCTCTGTAAGCTCGCGTGGGCAAATCGGATGGCTGAGATAAAAGATAGGTCGATAGTTAAATAATAAAAGGAGAATTTTTAGAATTGAATTCGAAATTATAATAAGAAATTAGATTGAGAAACCTAAGTTATGAACTAAAATTTATATTTTTTGGATTTTTTTGACGATATGAAAATATAGAATTAAATTATAGATGAAAATTTTAGGACTGAATTCGGGTTCAAAATCAAAAATATCAGGCCGTTTGATTAAGGACTAGTTCTAAACTCTGAGAGTCAGAACCAAAAATTAATGATAGGACTATAAATTAAGATTTTAGAGTAGAATCAGAGTATAAGGTGGGTATATCAGACCGCTTGATTAAGGACCGGTTCTAGAAATAGAGAACTAGAACTGGATATAGAGAATTTTGGTCCGAAAAGGGTGCTACGATCTAAAAATTAGAAATAGAATTGATTAATTAAACTGAGGGAAAATCTTAAGTCTAAAATAAAATTAAATTCTTACCTAAGGTCAGGGCTGCGGAGAGGAATCATCGAAGATTCGGGGGTTTGAATCTCGAAATCATGACTAATTTGCTCTATGGGCTTGTCCTTGGAGTTCTCTGGTTTCGAAGTCTCAAAAAAATTCCGTTCTCTCTCTCAAAATTGCCAACCTCTTCTCTCTCTTCGAGAAAAAAACTTTTATAGGTTTTCATTCAATTACGTGCCCGTTTCTGGATGTTTAAATGAATTGTGTGCTAGTTTTCTAGCGCTTAATCGCTTGAGTCGATCACCGACTCAGTGAGCGACCGGCTGAATTACTCAGCAGGTTTCCTAGTCCTAATGCAATCATGACTAATTACATGCATGATGGGACGTGCGTAATCCTATTAAGTGTCTTACCTAAAGCGCTTAATCGAGGAAACGTAGGGGTCAAGGGTAAGAGACTAGGTCGGGCGTAGGCCAATTGCGCGCTGGTGGTGTAGCGCTCAATCTGATCGCGCGTCCGTTTCCAAGCGCGTAATCGAATCTTGAAACGGTCTATGAAAGGAAGGTTGGTCTAAAAGGGGACTGATCGCGCTTGTGGTTGTGCACGTGATTGAATTACGCGTGAGTTTTTAGGCGCTTAATTCAGGATTGTCCGGGTATTGTCTCGAGAATGGAATGTAGGACTATTGTTTTAGTCTATATTCTGACTATATACTATTGCTTAGTATATAGCTTCCCTACGTTGGGATCTGAGCCACAAAGCTATTGTTTCAGCTTGTGTTCAGCCATGTACAGTTGCATGGTCCCATGTCGAGAGTTAAAAAGGTCAAGGGCTGACCAAACAAATTCGTGTACAAGGGGGTATGCCCCTGGTGAGAGATGTAAAATAAAAAAATTTGAATATAAAAGATTTTTTTTTTTTTTTCAAATGTACCTTGGTCTGCTCTTTGGTTTTACCTTCCGTAGTATAGCTGTCAGCTTTTGGCGTCATCATCTGTCATTGGGACTTGGATACTCCCTGAGTTGGCTCAATAATAGCCGAAGGTTGCTCTCTGTACCTACACACGAGGACAAGGTTATTAGTAATTTTATTTTCCTCCTTACTGATTATCAAGGGGGGAGGCATCTTAGACCGTAGTCTGGTAATAAAAGATGGATCATTATATCATTTTTTTTTTCATCTACTATAAAGAAAAGAAATAGTGCAATAGGGAAAGCAAATAACTGAAAGAAAATTCTAAAACTAAAACTAAAAAGAAATGCCCCAGTGTGGGAGTGTGATGGAGCAGGCAATGTGGTATCTTCAGTTGTCTTCCTGAGGTGATGACTACATTATTCTGCACCTGTCCGTGAATAAGCAAGGGTCTCAAGGTGACTCCTTTTCTAAAATAAAAATGCCCCAGTGTCAAAGTGCAATGGAGCTTTCTGATTTTTGTGAGCACTTGGGCCTAAGAGGAGTTTTGCATGTTTGGCAAGTCAGTGTCGAGAAAAGTTCCTTGACACTGTCATCAAACTGTGGGAGGTCATTATATTGGTCACATATTGGGGTTCTACCTTCGGCAGTGATTATCCTATCCCATAGTCATTATGGGGTGTGCGAAAGATAGTAAGTGATCGCATCAGTCGTCATTCACGAGTTTTCGATTTCATTTTTGGGGCATATCTTAGAAGGGTTCTGACTCATTACCCGAAAAAACAAAATTAAGAGTCAAAGAGGGGGTAAGGCTCAATGACGTGAGGGAATAGTTTTTATTTGATGATTTCTAAAAAGGATAGGTAACAATCTTTTTCTCAGGTGGTATAGGGTGCCATGATTGAGCTCTCCATCATGTTTTGATACCATCAAAGTCTCACATTCTATGGTTAGCAGGAGTTTGTCCTCCTGCCGCCACCTTACGATGACATCTAGTAGCATCAGGACACCAGGGATGCCCTCACAGCTTGCTTATAATTTTCTAGTAAGGCTACCAGGAACGCCCTCATGGTCTGTTTATGCTTCCCTGAGATCATTGATTTGTTCACTCATCATATTGCTCTCTCTCAGTAATGTATATGTATATATATTTTTGAAAGCAACCTGCTGACATAAGAATGGTGAGCTTTGATTTAGCCTAATATCATCATTTTTTCTGTGCTCCAACATCTCCTCCAATGGCGGGGGGAAAGGGGTGAGAATCGAGTGTTAATTATACTTTTAAAAGAGGTCAGGTATTCCATTAGTCCCTTTGCTCAAATTTCCCGAATGAGAAGGTGGGTAGTAACTCGGAAGCCTTCAAGGATATCCTCGAAAATGAAGGCGTACGACCAATGAATGAGTCATGACTACGAGAGTGGTAGATATAAGTATTTGTCTATGAGATACGATGATCAAGATTGTAAGGGTAGTCTTTCCTGAGGTACATGGCATTCCAAGGGCTAGGGAGTTCTTCCCTATCCTGGTTCACTAGCTTGTATGTGTTCCCTGGGTATGCTGCTGATATAACATATGGGCCCTCCCAATTAGGTTTCAGTTTTTCCTTTGGATTGGTATGTTTGAAAGGCATGATTTTCTTCAAGACCAACTCTCCAATTTTGAAAGTTCACTCAAGGATTTTCTTATCATAGGCTCTAGCCACCCTCCTCTGGTATACTTGAGCATGATCAGTTGCCCTTAGACGCGTCTCATCGAGTTGTTCTAGCTCAGTGAGCAGAGCAATCCTCCTTTCATCTAGAGATAGCTCCTCATCGAGTTGGATACATAGGGATGGCACTTGCATTTCATAGGGCAGGACTACCTCCATCCCATATGTGAGGAGGTAAGGAGTTTGACCAGTGGTCGTACGAATAGAAGTTCTATAGGCCCAGAATATTTCTGGTAATCGTTCAGGTCAGTCAACTCCATTGCTCGTTTCCACTGTTCATTTTAGAATCCGGATTAGCATTTTGTTCGTAGCCTCTGCTTGTCTATTTCCTTGGGGATAGAATGGTGATGAGTGATGTAGGTCGATGCCGAATTTCTTGCATAATCTCTTCGTTTTCTCTACGATGAATTACTGCCCATTGTCGGTGACGAACATCCTGGGTACTCCAAATCAGGTGATAATGTTTCGAATGATAAACTTTACGAGCGTAGAAGCAGTGATTCTGACATACGACCCAGCTTCTGCCCATTTGGTGTAATATTCAGTTGCGGTGAGTATAAACACATGTTTGTGAGTATTCTCGATTGTGTCCATGAAGGGTATGATGAGGGATGTTTCCCTTCTTCTTGTCCAATCGACCTTTTTGGTGGTTCCATAGATAAAATCATCTTAGAGTGACCACTTGGGCGAGGTAGGCAGGAGGTCAGCTTGCTTGTCGTCTGACTGGTAACCAAATCCTGTGTGCTTGCAAACTTTCTTTGGGACGCCAGGCCCTATGCATCCTTGTATATTATTGGCAAGCCCAGTATGAGGGATGTATCCTAGTTGATACATCAAGTTTCATCCTGTTGTCGCAGTTGAATTTATGCCATAGAGTCGGGCAAGGTCAGGGCCAACTTCTCTTCTCGTTAATCTCGTCGGGTATGGCAGGGGTGAGCTAGGATGAGTGACTTCTGCCACTGCCGTATCGTCGGGCGATCGTACCTTTCTGATGTGGCCGATGGATAGGACGAAGTCGTGAGCTGTCGGAATACTTGCCGTGTAGTCAGTATTTATTTACTGAAGAGGCGCATTGGCGTATATCTTGATGATGGAATCCTCGTGTGGGAATTTGACACAATGATGATATGTAGATGCTACAGCTTTCATGGACTCCAACCATTTCCTTCCTAGGATTAGATTGTAGGTATTGGATGAGTTGGAGACATGGAAGGTGACGTCTTTTGTCGCTGGCCTGAGGCGACCTTGTAATTTAATGGTTCCCTTGACAAAGCACCAGGAGCTGTCATATGCGATCAAGGACAGGGACGAGGGCCTTATGTCTTGCTTTGTGTACCTAAGAGCCTTGAGCATTGTGATGGGAAAAATGTTGAGTCCCGCCCCTATGTCAACTAGCTCATGAGGGGTCGAGAAACCCATGATTACTACTGTTAGATATGTAGCAGCCAAACTTCCTCGTAAAGATTCCTTCAGCATATCTGCGTCCATAAAGGTGAGGGCTGGTGGTTGTTCCATGACTGAGGTGATTTGATGTAACTCGTCCAAGGTAGTGTCTTCATCTATTTGTGTCTCTTCCAGCGCCTTCATTAATAGTCGATGGTGATCTGGCGACTTCTTGATAAACTAAAGTTTTGATATCAGCACCGAGATCTTCTGAAGATGCTATAGGAGATCATACTCTAGGCCTATTTTGAGTGCGAGTTCTTTTCCTAATTGGTGCACCGTGTTTGCGGTTGGATGAAGCGGCTGGGATGCCGGAATCGGCGGTGGAGGAATGATGTGAGGCAAGGGAGGAAATTTAGTCTCCTTCTCTCTCGCATTCCTTTCTAGCGGTTGTGCACCATATGTTCTTTTTCTCGAGGGAATAGTGGTGGTGGATAGTTGGTTCGTGATTTAAGGACCGAGCAAGTCGGTTGCTTACTCTTCAACCACATTGTGACTTGAGTTGATGGGCTTGCTAGAGTTCTTGTCATGAACGGGGCAAAGCATGAAGAAGGGATACATAGTGGGGCTAGGCCGCTCCATGGCGAGAGGTACTATGTATAATCTTCTTCTTCGAGGAAGGTGGAAATCAATGCCTCCTGCTTTCCATGTTCTTCTTGTTGACTCTCTTCTACCTCTGGCTAATGTTCAACCGTCGTCTCATGTCTTTGACTTAAAGCATTTTGGGAGAGGCTGTCTACCCATGTCACGATTTGGGTTGTAGTCTGGAGAACATGGTCTTCGTATTTGGGTTCAGAGTCAAATGGTGATGGAGTTGGCTGTGGGTTTGGAGGAGTGAGAGGTTCAGGTGGAGGTTGGTGACGGTTTGGTCTCTTTGCCTTGAATGGTTGGACTCAAATTCGGGTAAAATTTTGATAGGGAGGTGGATTCGGGGTTGCGATTCGAGTGATCAAGGTCGAAGAGTGTGGTCGAATAGTTGGAGGCCTCGGAGGCTCTACTGGATTGATAGAGACACCAGAAGGGTGGAGGCGAGTGATTAAGGTAGAAGGACAGAAGGAAGGCTGACTGAGAAGGTCTACTGTTGTGATGTGGGATACTGACCCTTGGTTGTGATTTGGCATAGGGTTGTTAACAATCCCCAAGTTTTGCGGAGCCTAGTTGTGATTGGGGTTAGGATTCCTAAGAGACTCCCAGTCAATCTGGTTCTAATCACTCATATCATAAATCACACCCCGAAGAACCCAGCAGTCTTCTAGATTGTGTCTCGCATACCGATAGAATGCGCAAAACTTGTTGGTCGCAATCGCTCTGGTGGGAATCTAAGAAGATTCTGGTTACAAAGGAGGCAAAAGATATTGGGAATGGTGTCAGGTAGTGGACGATAGTGCTCTCGTTTGGGTTGGTAGGGTCCCCTAGTTTATTGATTAAAATTTTGCGGCGGAGGCACCTTTTTGTAATTCTGGGCATTGATTGGCCTAATTTGTGCCATATTTTGATTCTGGTGCTGGTAGGCATTATGGTATTTATTCCTATTTTGATATTGGCCTTGGTTCTAGTTTTGGTTTGGATACCTTTGCTGATTTTGACCCTGATTCTGTTTCGGGTATCGTTGTTGGCCTTGGGTTTGCTCGAGATTCCTTGGCTAAAAATTCGCATTCCCGAAATTCTGCCCTTGGTTGGCGACGGTGTTAACTTGCTGGCTCCTAATGCTTTCTCGTTATTCTTCATCTTGGTCTCGTCAAAAGAGCCTATCCTTGATGTTACTATTGATAGGGCGAGGTCTCCGCCTTTGATTTGTCGTGTCAAGCGGGAGGCCAGGAGGTGAAGAGCGACGAAGTTTGGGCAGTCACTTATAATAAATGCACTCTTCAAGGGCTCTCTGGTGTTGTCGATGATGATATCAATAGAGTCCTTCTCCTTCATTGAGGTCACAGTCCTTGCGACGAGTTTCCTCAATCATCCGACAAAGTTAGCGAACTCCTCGTCGGGTTCTTTCTTTGTTGCCATCGGGTCGTTGAGGCTAATCGTTTCCTGGATCAGGTGCTTTTATTGGTCGAGAAATTGACCGGCTAGGTCATCAAATGTGTCTATCTTGTGTAATGGTAGTTCGACAAATCAGTCGAGAGCTTCCCCTTCCAACGATCTCTGGAAATAATGGATGAGGAGTCCTTGATTATTGTGTATAGGCCAAAAGTCGTTGTAGAAGAGGGCTAAATGATGATTCGGATTTCCATGCCGTTGTACTTGCTGAACTTGAGCGGCTTGAATCCTGCGGGTAAATTGAACTCGAGATCGTGGCAAAATCTGTCAAACCCAAATGAGCGGCCGGGGCGCTCTCTCTTAGTCATGTAGTCATCAAGGATACTAGGAAGATCCTCTATTCTTACAGTGGCATCATTCTTGGTAGCTTGGAAGTGCCCCCTGTCCTGTCGATTATTATTGAGGAGCGTGCAAAATGCGTGCCTTGGTGACACGGGCGACGGTATTGTGCTTGGAGTAGGTGGCAGTTTTTCTTCTTCTTGTCGTTCTTGCTCTTCCCTGTTTGGCCATTCCTTAATGGTCTTGTATGTGGCGGCTAGACCTTGGAGCAATTCTTCAGCATCATCGCCTCCCCTTTGTAATCTCTAGATGCTGAGTTCCACAAGCTATCGAGCTGTGAAGTTTTGCCCGATGCCGCTCTCTCTGTGTCTGTCATTGCGGTTGGTGCTTGGAGATGTTACGAGAGTTTCTTCACTGCCAGCTATGTTGATCTATGGGTTATATTGAGCTATGTCATAAGATGGATCCTTGTTGTATACGGGATTGTCGTGTTATCCCCAGAACGGTGGGTCGCCAAGCCTTATCCTTTGTATTCTGGATATCTAGAGTCTCCGATGGATGTTCATGCACTCTTAGGAAGTCTCCGATAGTACGAGTACGTGTAGAAAAAAAATAGAGTGAAAATGAAAACTAAAAAAAACTTAACTAAACAAAGGCGACTTTAGTGAAAAGCGGTCCCATCGCGATCGCTAGTTTGTTGGTGTGCGCATTTTCTGGGTTTCTTTCTATCCTCGGGAAGAATGGCCCAATTTGTTCAAAGTAGACTCTGGCAAAGGCGAGGAAATGATGAACTAAGAAATATAGAGTGCAGAAAATAAAGAGGAAAATTCTAAGAAGAAAATGCCTGAGTTGATGTGATCGCCAGCTGCAGATGTTTATCAACGCTGCAACACATCACTGATCACGCGAGTGGAGATATGGGTTGTTCTCTTTACTGAATCGTCGGTCGGCCAACGTCAACAGCTCTGAGTCACTTGGGATTTTAGTCTATATAGTTTTCCTATTCCTACTCTAAGTCTAACTGCTTTAGTTTTTCTATTCCTATCGGGACTCTAATTAATCTAATCTTCTAATTATACTAGAAGTTCTGTTAATCTAACATGCCAATTCTACTAGGAGTATGACTAACTCAAGTATCCTAATCTTATTAGAAGTCCAATTGGTATCAATCTCCTAATTCTACTAAGAATCTAATTAATCTGAATATCGTAATTCTATTAAAAGTCTAGTTAATTTAAGTATCCTACTTCTACTAAAATTCTAAAAAATAGTTTTTGCCCGTTATGCTAAGAAGAATCTGCCTCGTTCCCAGGTACCCTCCGTAAACTCCCTTGGGAAAATTGGTTGGCTAAGGGTTGTTTTAAAAGTAATATAAATTGAAAAAACTGATTTGTAGTTTGAAAATTGATGATTTTAAGAATCAAAATTCCAAATTTTAAGAATTACGAATTAAAACTAAGTGTTAGACCTAAAATTCTAGAAGTCGAACTTAAAGTTAAGAAATAGAATATTGAAAATTGTGAATTAATATTAAGAACTAGAACATAAGACCTTACACTAGAACCAGAATTTAGAGACTAAATGTAAGAACTGGTTCTAGGAATTAAGACCTAGAACCAGAGATTAAAAAAAACTAAGAATTTGGATTTTAAAATTAAGAGTTGAAATCAAAGGCTTAGAAGTTAAGAGATTAAGAACTAGAAAAAAATTAAAAACTAGAACTAGGAACTAGAAAGAGAACTAGAATTTAGAACTAGAACTAGAAACTAGAATCGAAATTTAAGGACTAAGAACTTAGAACTGGTTCTAAAAGCTAAGAACCAGAGATTAAGAACTAGACTTTAAGAACTAGAATTAAAACCTAAGATCTAAGAGTATAATTTTAAGGACTAAAAACTAGAACTTATGAACTAGAACCTAGAACCAGAAAAGAAATTAAGAACTATAACTAAGAAATTACCTAAAGCTAAGTGTCAAAGAAAGAATCTTGAAATCCCTAAGCTCGGAAGAGAGGAGCTTGAAAACTCGATTGTTGGATGTGTCAATTGGTGTAGTAGTGAGGTCTATTTATAGGTATATAGGTAATTACGTGCCTTGTGGGAGGTGCATAATTAGTTGATCAAATCCAATTATGCATACATCTGGGCTTAATTGATTCGCGCCTATCCCGGCGCTTAATCACTCGAGTCGATGTTGACTCGTGAGTGGTGTTGTCTGTTGGCTCAACCGGATGTCCTAGTTCCAATCTAATTGAAACTAATTGTGTGCTGATGATGGGGTATGCAATTGATTGCACATGCTAGTTTGGGCGTACAATCGGGTCTCAAGGCGGCCTCAAGAAGGGTATGGACTAGTCCGAGTTGGACAGATTGCCCACCAGTGGTGGGGCATGCAATCTAATCGCGCATAATCCAGTCCTCAAAGGCCCACAGAGGGAATGGGTCTGGTCCAAGTTAGACCAATTGCGCGCCGCTAGTGGGACTTGCAATCGAATTCGGGATCTTCTGGGGGTTGAGTCGGGTCCAAACCACAAAGTTATTATTTCAGCCTGTGCTTTGACCATATACTATTATTTCAGTATATGGTCCCCTGTTTAGAATTTTAAAGCCTTTAGAAAGAGTGTGCCCCTTTCCGAAAGTCATGGGCAAGGTCAAAGGTTGACCGAACAAGTTTGTATGCTCCAAGAGGGCAAATTTGGGGTGTCTACAATTACTCCCTACAGTGATGGATTCTTCACCAAAATAAACTTTAACTGCTTTAAATTATTTGATGGAGATTATTTTTCACCCTGATCATTGATCTAATTGATCTCGAGATCATGGACCAACAATTACACTGTCAGATTTTGATTTCACATGGCACACATCTCGAAAAATTATCCAAGAACCATAGTTGACATACACCCATGATCATCAAGTGGAATTAAAATCTCACTGCTTGATGGGAGGTTTCTGATCTCAAGATTCACTAGGTGGAAGATTGTGGTGAGAAACGATTAACATTGTCTGTATGGAGTAATATGTGAAGGAAATAAAAACAAGGGTCGTAATGTAAATAGGTAAAATATAGGGGCAGAGTACAAATAAGACATATCTCCAGGATTTTTGTATAACTCGTGTCATACCTAATACTAACTTATTTTCTTTGTCGACCATATCTTAGTACCCTTGGAAAAAAATATTGGCTCCGCCCTTGAGTTTGAATCTTACAATATAGAGCTGCCCTTTGCTGACAAGCACATCGCCAATGGTGGGGATCAAGACAACAATTTTTGTCACGAGGCATCATGCAGTGTATGGGCCATTGTTTAGATTACATTCAGCCTCAAGATTATTTGAAAAATTAGTTTCACTCACCCAGAACCTAAACATGCCAAAAATCTGAAAGGTTACAATGCATTTGTTCAAAACTATTTTAGCCTCATTTTTTACACTTTTATGCTCTTTGACCAAATGGTATTGAAATTTTTTTATGCACTGTGAAAACTAAATCTAATCTATAAGACGACCCCTTACCATGGTATAACAAATCGGCTAATACCGATACATATCGGTGATATGTGTTTCGGCAAACTGATATGTATCTGTAGACACTCCATTTTTTCCATTTCGGAGTATACAAACCTGTTCGGTCAACCTTTGACTTTCCCATGACTTTCGGAAAGGAACTGACCCTCTCCGAAGGTCCTAGAACCCTTTAAAACCCCACTCGGGACTCATATACCATACAAACAATGTATGAGGGAGATCTGGGTTGAAATCTCAACCCATTGACTCGGATCCGATTAAAGCATGGAAGGACCCCCAATTACGCTCATAATCCCACACATGCAATTGATTGCATGCCTGACTTGAAGCGCGCAATTGGTCCAAACAGGACCAAGGCACACCTTCCGTGCACCGCCAAAAGACCCAAATCACGCGCATGATGTAAGGTGTTGTTGATTCTAAGTGTGCATGATTTACTTGTGTTTTTAAAACAGACTTACAGATGATGAATTGTACTGAATTTGAAAGATTAAAAAGAATAAGAAAATATCAGCACAGTGAGAACTTAATTAGCCTGCAAGATCAGGGCCAATTGTAACAAGTTTTAAATGTAAGTGAGTAAAAGATCGTCCATAGGGAATTGATTTAAAATGTAAGATAAACCTCCAGATCTGAGCTACCAGATCTGGCCTCTTATCCTATCTACAAAGCACATAAGATGAGAGGTTGAATTTGTCACATTAACTAAGTGATAAAAGTAACAATTACACTAAATGATCCAGATCTGAGTTGGGGAGATTTTGATGTAAATTAATAAGAATGGAGAAATAATATCTAACTCTGATTTGGTCCTTGATGCAAAGTGGGAATAAATGTAGATCAAATGAGAGATGATCCAATCTTCATCTGGCTACAAGCACAGATGCAAGAGAAAGTAATCTAACTCAATGATTAGAGTTAAACTTATGGCTATGGTCTATCCACTTCAATGGCCACAAACCATCCAATAGTCTTTAATATGAACCCTCAATTCAGAACGAGAAACACCACTACAAATGCTGTGAAAGATTAGGTTACAAACACTAATTCTCACAGGGATAATGAATTAAGGGAAATTGCTTAAAAAACAGTAAATCTAAAGGAGTCTAGTGCAATAAGGAGATCACAGGGAACCCTCAACACAAATCCAATTGAGAACGTACGGTTCACAGCAACCTTTTCAAATTCGCCATTACAATTACAGAGCACAGCTTAAACAGCTCTTGGATTTGTAGTCTTGAATACAATTCTTTTTTGAATTACAGAAGTATCTCACAGCTCTCAATTACAAGTAAAAGTTACGCTATTACAAGAGTTTCAGACAAGCTATCTGAATTGGAAATGGAGCAGCAGAAATGAAACTCTAAATCTGGATGCCCAAATTGGGCAAATGGTTCATCTATTTATAATTGCCCTGGCTCCACCTTAAATTGGGGTGCCCTCTCCATGCATATTCATTTGACTGCATCTGTCCAAATGATTGGGCAGTAGGAGCTTGCTCCACTACTAAATCTGGGAACTGTGGTGCAGCTGAACATTGATCAAGTGAATGAGTAGGAAACTGGCATATCAGACATGCCTCTTCTACTCTTGCAACCATTGGATTTTTAAGTGAGTCCATCAATCTATCAAACTTTGTGGTTAAATTATCTATCTTCCTTTCCAAGTCATTCACCTCATAAATCTTTCCTTTGGTGGTTTGCTGATTGTTCAACCTAGCAGGATTCTCAATGTCTCTTGACAAAGATTCCTGTTGAGTTGAATTTTCACCAACTACTTCAAATAAATCCCAGACCTCCTCAACTATTTTTTGTAAGTCGGTGCCTCCACAGGAAGCTTCTACCATGTTCTGGCCCTTTTGATCAATTCCTTAATAGAAGCTTTGAACAAGCTGCCATCGGGGAATTTGATGATGAGGACATTGCCTTAACAGTTCTTTAAATATTTCCCATGCTTCATGGAAAGTTTCAGTTGAGTGTTGTGAGAAGGAAATAATACTTTGTCTCAATTGACTGGTTTTCGACATAAGGAAGTATTTGGCTAAAAATTGACACTGCAAATCATTCCAAGAAGTGATACTATTTAGTGCCAACATAGACAACCATGCTCTAGCTTTGTCCTTTAATGAAAAATGAAAGAGCCTAAGCTTGGTTGCCTCTGGACCTAGTCCAACTATGTTGAATGTGGTACAAAGAGAAAAAATTACATCCACATGCTTGTATGGATCTTCCTTACTCCAACCATGGAAGGAAGGAAACATTTGGATAGTTGATGATTTGATCTCATAATTTCCTTCAACAGTAGAAAATTGAATGCAAAATGGGGAATTATAGGCACCAGGTGCAAAATAATCCCTCAAAAGTCGAGGTTCTTCACCCATAGTAGCAGTCTCAGCAAAATTCTGTGATGTTTATCTGGTTCGTAGTAGCCTTTCAACTTCTAAATTCAGAGGGACAATCTCAGGACTGAGAGTCCTCCTACCAAACATACAACACAGAACAGAGAATCAAATTATGCACAACAAACCTTTAGAATTCCTTTTAAAGTAGATTCCACGCTCAAAATGTATATGAATAACTGCACAGATTTAAACAATAGAATAGTTTAGCACTGGTGTAATAAAAACAAAATAAAATAAAAACTTAGGTCTACCTATTTAAAACAAATTCCCCGGCAACGGCGCAAAAAACTTGTTGATTCTAAGTGTGCATGATTTACTTGTGTTTTTAAAACAGACTTACAGATGATGAATTGTATTGAATTTGGAAGATTAAAAAGAATAAGAAAATATCAGCACAGAGAGAACTTAATTAGCCTGCAAGATCAGGGCCAATTGTAGCAAGTTTTAAATGTAAGTGAGTAAAAGATCGTCCACAGGGAATTGATTTAAAATGTAAGATAAACCTCCAGATCTGAGCTACCAGATCTGGCCTCTTATCCTATCTACAAATCACATAAGATGGGAGGTTGAATTTTTCACATTAACTAAATGATAAAAGTAACAATTACACTAAATGATCCAGATCTGAGTTGGGGAGATTTTGATGTAAATTAATAAGAATGGAGAAATAATATCTAACTTTGATTTGGTCCTTGATGCAAAGTGGGAATAAATGTAGATCAAATGAGAAATGATCCAATCTTCATCTGGCTATAAGCACAGATGCAAGAGAAAGTAATCTAACTCAATGATTAGAGTTAAACTTATGGCTATGGTCTGTCCACTTCAATGGCCACAGACCATCTAATAGTCTTTAATCTGAACCCTCAATTCAGAACGAGAAACACCACTACAAATGTTGTGAAAGATTAGGTTACAAACACTAATTCTCACAGGGATAATGAATTAAGGGAAATTTCTTAAAAAATAGTAAATCTAAAGGAGTCTAGTGTAATAAGGAGATCACAAGGAACCCTCAACATGAATCCAATTGAGAACGTACGGTTCACAGCAACCTTTTCAAATTCACCATTACAATTACAGAGCACAGCTTAAACAGCTCTCGGATTTGTAGTCTTGATTACAATTCTCTTTTGAATTACAGAAGTATCTCACAGCTCTCAATTACAAGTAAAAGTTAGGCTATTACAAGAGTTTCAGACAAGCTATCTGAATTGGAAATGCAGCAGCATAAATGAAACTCTAAATCTGGATGCCCAAATTGGGCAAATGGTTCATCTATTTATAGTTTCCCCCAGGTCTAGCTCAAATGTGTATCGACCAATCAGAATTGGTTAGATCTATATCAACCAATGGGAGTCGAGCACTAGGATCCAGATCTGTTTTGGCCAATCAGAACTGCTTGATTTGGTTCAGCCAATCAGATGACAAAAGCATCAATTTTATTATGTATTTCAAAAATCGGTTAGAACTTCTAGAAGTTCCCGCCAATTGATTTCATCTTCGGGTGCTCACATGGGGTGGAATATGCCTTTGGTTCGTGCTCAGAATCTTTCGAAATGTCCCTTGGTTTTTTTTAAATGCATTGGGGCACGTGCAAAAGATTACTGAATTACCCTTACAGATGCTCGAAATCTTCAGAATACTATTTCGCATAGTTTGGGGAACTTTTCGCAAGGTACTATTACTTCTGAAGCACTTTTCGCACAGTTCTGGTGTTGTTCGCAAGGAGTTCTCTTCTTTTCGAATAGGTCAGAAATCCTTTCGAAGAGTTCAGGTGCTCTTTGAAAACTAAGCCTGGAGCTTTTAGGTCTTTTCGAAATGTTCAGATTCTTTTCGAAATGTTCAGATTCTTTTCGAAAAGCACTCTGTAATGCATTCTTCTGTTCGAATAGCTCCACACCTCTTTCCAGGTTACAACCAGGCCTTTGTCCTCTTTAGTTTAGGCATTTTGACAGCTCGTGAGGTTGTCCCTTCTCTTTCTTCCGTTGGATCAGCATGGATCATCATCTTTTGGCACTTTTAGGCTGCTTTCATGGTTAAGCCTGTCTTTATTGTTAGCTGTAACACAAGCACTTAAAACACTTTTTTAGTTCTCTCAAGGGTCTATCAAGGCCCTAGTTAAAGGGTGGAAAATGGTATTTTCCTGTCTTCAATACACCCCCAAACCTAAGATTTGCTAGTCCCTGAGCAAAGACAACATTAAAATAGAATGAAAAGCCACTTTTGTAGGGAACACAGTTTCATTTAGCATATGCAACAAGCCTTTTAAACCCCTAGGTGATCTCTAGTGGAGTAGTGAAGTCTCCTGAGGGTTTTCAGTGAAGGTACCCACAAACTTCTCCAATAAATTAGTTAATATCAATGCATTTACATTAAGCGACTTTAATCCGATTAGATAGTTCACACCGCCTCTACCAAGTCAGAATACGATCTTCAAGAAAACATCAGTTTAAAACTAACATTCTGCTGTAATTCCTTTTACCATTCACTCAGTTTGTGTCAGGAAGTTCTTTAGAAGAAAAATCAATGAAAAGTTTGCCTTCTATTTGAAAATTCAGTTTTGATGTTACCTCAAATAATTTGATTTCAAACTCAACTCTTACCAGGGTTTTCACTCATAATGCAAATAGGAGGGTTGTACTATTTCACACAGCTCAAGAGTAGTTACAGTCCTCAAATAGGATTGTAAGCAGGAGCATAGGCTTTGCTTTTCAGTTCTGAAATCACTGCTCTTTTCACCCTAGATTACACAAATCTTTATCTCCATGTGACAGCTCAATCCATCATTGATCAGTGAGGACTTTAACTTGGGTTGTAATGTGGCTTATGGGTGAAATTTATCAAGAATAAAGGAGTGGACTGGAGTTCAAAATTGAGAAGTCAGTCAAGGTAAGGAGGTGGTATGGACACCTTCTTTATTTCAACACAATTTCATCTTCTCCTTTGAATTTTCAGAGCCAAAGTGGCCATCTTTTTCTCTTTCTTTTTCAAACTTCCAATGAAATAACTCTTTTTTTTTCTTTTCTTTTTTTTAATACTTTTACTGACATGCCACATTTCTTTTGTTGATACATCATTGCCTTCAATTATTTTTGTTATTCTTTTACTAAACGGTTACCCAACTCTCCTTTCTTTAACTTCCTTTCCTTTACTTTCTGAATTCTCAGAGTGGGGGTTAGGCTAAATGAGGTGATGAGGTCGGTTGATGAGGTTTCAAAGAAATCTTGGATTTACAAAGCTCAACTGGTGTGTATCAAGGGCAGTTTCAAAAGGTGGGGCTTTTTGAAGTTCAAACTGTCCGCAAGGAGGCCTTACATCATGTCTTTAATATCATGATTGCTGTCAAGCTATTTTAACTTGGATATATGTAACTTCTAGTGATAGTAAGCAGGTTCAAACAGTCCCTAGACCAGAAAAAATTGCCAATTCATATCTCCCAAGAATACATTTCAGGCCCAAGTCTCACTGGGTGTAGTTTTCTATCAACTTCCTGAGATACATCATCGTTGTTTTCTCTCTTTTTAGGTTTAATAAAACATCAATTTTTATTTTGTAAGTTTTCTGACATTCACTTCATGAAAGAATTGGAATTACACTAAAAAATCAGTTTTAAAAAGTTTTAACTAATTATTTTATCTCCAAAACAATAGATGTGAAATTATTTAATCTTCAAAAATTCTGCTGTGATCATAGGCTGTACTGATTTTAACTAATTTATTGGCTGCCACACCCCAAAACCAAAGATGAGCAGTGACCTCACTGGTCCGAAATACATTAGCAAAGAAACAATCAAACAGAAAGCATAATGTCAGAGAAGAAAGAAAAGGAATGCACAGTAATTACTAATTAACAAAATTTTAACAGAAAACCAGAGGTACATATCACAGACCCACAAAACAAACATGTACAATGTAATCTACTAACTGGGGTCAAAATCTGTATCATAAGTTGGTTCAATGGGATCAGAACTGGAGTCACTGTCAGAGTTAGAACTAGAATCAGTATTGGAGTCTGAACTCGATTTAGCCTTCTCCTGGATTGTGTGTTGCAGCTTGGTGTATTCCTCAGATTTGATCTTTTTTGTGAGGCCAATATACTTTTCAAGTCTAGTAGTCCTCAATTTTTCCTGTTCAAGTTGTGCTTGCAACATGGTGACCTTGTGCTGCTCACTCCTAACCATCTGAAAAGTTTGACCCAGCAAGTCCTGCATCTTTTCTCTCTCAAATTTCATGAACAACTCCAATTTCTGAATCTGGTCGTCATAAGGGGTTCTAATGTAAGCTTACAGATCAGCTAACCCCTTGAGGACATCGCGACAGATATAAGGGTTCTCTTCCATAGCCCTTTTGAGAGTGGCAAATCTGGGAATGGGAATGGAGTGGTAGGGGACCAAAGGTATTCCAACAGTGGGAGAAGAGGAGTCCAAAAGTATGACCTCAGGGTCTGTTTGGGTGGCTTGATCAGCGACATTAAGGATGGGGGTAGGTGTATCCAAAGGTAGTGCCTCAGGTTCAAATTGGGTAGCATGATCAAACACAGTGGGGATGGGTGAATCTAAAACTATTACCTCTGGATCTGTTTGGGTAGCATGGTCAAGAATAGATAAAGGCTAAGGTGGTTGTTTGGGATGTGGAGGCTAAGGTTTGGAGAAGGGAATTTGTCACAGACTAATTGTCTGTATTGATCTGTAGTTGGGCTTGGATGAATTGGAGAAAGGTAAATATTTGGCTAATTGATTCAGGTGTGGGTGTGGTATGCAGAGTAGGGGCTGGTAAAATTGAAGTAGATGGTTGAGGTGCAATGGGTGAAATGGTCAGAAGGGGAAGTAGCCAAATGGGTGAAATGATGAGGGTCAGGTATAGGTACAGATTCAAGCCCAATATTCTCCAAGATAGATCCCATCAGTGATGAATAGGCCTCTGTAGTGAATATCTCAGGTTCAAGGGTATGAGTTGAATGGGCAGGTGATCGTGAGAAACTTTGGAGAAGAGGAGTGCTAGGAGATTGTTCAACAAAATCTGGGGTTAAATCTTGGACATTGTTAGGAAAAATTGGTGGTGTGAGTATGGCTGGAGTGGTTGGTGTAGAGGGGGAGTCTGCAATTGGGATTATGTTGGTTATGGGAGATGGGACTGCTGGAATGGGTGAGGGAATAGGAGTTGTGCTAGGTGAAGTGGGTAAGATGATAGCTTCTTCAACAATGGGTGCAGCTGAAGAGCTAGTCACCACAGGAAGGACAACTTGCTCAATGTCAGCTGCAGTTGAAATACGTGCAGCTAAAGAGCTGGTCACCTCAGGGTTTGGTAAAGCAGATTCTTGGGCAGCTGCAGGGGCTGGTTCAGGTATGGCAGGTTCAATGGCAGCTGCAGGGGCTGGCTCCGCTTCCTCCCTCATTCTATTTAGCATGGTTTGGCTTGTAGTCCAAGCCTTTTTCCCAAAAGCATGAGGAGATATAACTTCAAATGGCTCTTGCTCATCAATGTCAAATTTGGCTCTTAGTAGGGCTGTGATCAACCTACCAAATGGTATTCCAGCTAACTTCTGCTCCTTTTTTAGCTTGGTACTAATATCAGCCATGGCTTCAAAAATCAACATAGGGGCATTGAAGAATTGCCCCATAGAGAAATGAAAGAGAGCCTCTAAAATTGGTTTCCTTCTTTCCTGGCTGTGCCCAGTGACATAAAAACATCCCCTCAAAATAAAATCCATCAGCAAAAATTGAGGTGCTAAGTCTCTCCTCATGATGGATTGTCCAGTTCCAACTATGCCTTGGGTTAAATGTGCAGCCATTTCTCTAAAAGAGGTCAAGCTTGTCAAATAACGGACCAGCAGGATCATATTGAAATGGTATCCCCAAAGCATTTCCAATGTCTTCATAAGTGACAGTTAAATCGCAATCATCAATGAAAATTACAAGAGTAGGGACATCAGCATCCTTCTCTATCACTTTTACCAAGTTTTGGTACCATAATCTCACCATTCGCGGATAAATTTTCTCTGGAAGAGGGGTTAGGATATTGCTCAGTGAGGCATCCCTAATGTATTTCAAAGATAGCTAACATTCAAGTTTGTTGGAGAAAAAGTTCTCATCAACAATAAGCTCTGGAATTAGCTTCTGAGCTTCAATGAATGGGTTTGGCAGTACCAAACGCAAAGGCAGAGGAGGAAGCTCAGGCTCAGGACTAGCAACAGCTGTGGGGGTGGGTTCCTCATATCTAACCTTCTTTCCTTTCTCAATCCTGTCAGCTTTATCCATAGATAGTTTCCTTTTAGCTGAGGTTTTTGCTTTTCCTTTTGGGGTGGATATGCTAATTTTCTTAGCAGAAGATTTTGGGAACATTGCAGCCAGTGATTTTTCAGCTTTCCCCATTTAAAACTTTGTTTGAATCTCCCATAATGAATGCTTATACCAAATTAAACTTTGCAAAACACAAACAGAGGAAACGCACAGAAAAATACCGAAATCTAGGGTTTTGGTTGAACTTGTTGATTGCTTGATGAAGTCCCCCAGAATCAGAAGCAAAAAGTCCCACTCTTCAAGTGTAATCCGTCGAACAAATATGAAGAAAATTGGGGTTGAATTCTAAAAACACGTAAGGAAGGAAAGAAAAAGGGTTTTCTGTGAAACAGGATGCTTTCGAATATGAAACCCTTGCTTCGAAAGGGTTTAAATATGCTCAAAATGATATTCGCAAAGTATATTTGAAGTTTCCGAAAAGTTTAAAACAGTCCTTTTTACAAAAGAGAATGGCATCAGTACCATTCGAAAAACAAATAGCTTCAGAACCAACTTTTCGAAAAGCAAAAGGCTTCAGAAACAACTATTCGAAAAGCAAAACATTCTTTTCGAGTAGTTAGTTACAGGTCCAGATCCTTTTCGAAAAGGAAATTAAACTTTTCGAAATGTTTTTTTTTTTTGTTTGCGAATTAATTTTTCACATATTATAACTTCTCGAATTGAGTGTAAACATGAATAAAAATAGAGAGGAATAAACTATGCAAAAACGACAAAACAAACATGAGTAAAATACATATGATATAGTTGTTTAACATCAGATTTGTGGAGGCTCATGATGGTAGATGGTCAGCACAGGCTCCAGGGTGTTTTCAATGCATGGTTTGAGCCTCTGACCATTTACTTTCAAGGTTCTCCCATCACTGGGGTCCATAATTTCAACAGCTCCAGAAGGAGATGCGTGAATGACAGTATATGGCCCTTCCCATCTAGATCTCAGCTCTCCAGGAAAAAACTTAAGTTTTGAGTTGAATAACCATACCTTGGAACCAGCTATGAACTCTTTTCTCAGCAGTTTTTTGTCATAGAAAGCCTTAACTTTTTCTTTGTAAGATCTTCCATTAGTGTATGCATCCATCCTCAGCTCTTCCAACTCAGCAACCTGCAGTTTCCTGTGATTACCAGCAGTAGTAAGATCCATGTTCAAGGTTTTAATATCCCAAAAGGCTTTATATTATAACTCCACTGGTAAATGGCATGCTTTTCCATAGACCAATTTGAATGGGGACATGCTAATTGGGGTTTTATAGGCTGTCCTATATGCCCATAATGCATCATTCTGTTTAATGGATCAATCCTTTCTGTCCTTCTTCACAGTCTTTTCCAGTATATGTTTGACTTCTCTATTGGAAATCTCCACTTGTCCACTGGTCTGTGGATGATATGGAGTAGCTACTCTATAAGTCACAGAGTACTTTTTCAATAAAGCTTCAAAATGTTTATTACAAAAATTGCTTCCCCCATCACTAATAATAGCTCTGGGGGAACCAAACCTGGAAAAGATGTCCTTTAAAAATTTCAGAACCACTCTATGATCATTGGTTTTAGTGGTTGTGGCTTCAACCTATTTGGATACATAATCCACAACTACTAAGATAAAATTACAACCATTTGAAGGAGGAAAGGGACCCATGAAATCTATCCCCCAAATATCAAACAACTCGACTACCAAAATAGGCTGTAAGGGCATTGAGTTTCTCTTAGAAATGCTGCCCAATTTTTGCCAGTTCTGACAAGACTTACAGTGCTGCAGAGTATCTTTGAAAAGTGTTGGCCAATAAAATCCACACTGCAAAGCCTTTACAACAGTTTTGTTTCCACTAAAATGACCTCCACAGGCCTGCTCATGACACATGGAAAGTATGTTATGAAAGTCTTCTTCAGGGATACATCTTCTTATTATTTGGTCTGCACAAATCTTGAATAGATAAGGATCTTCCCAAATAAAATGTTTAACCTTTGAGAAGAAAAGATCTTTATCCATTTTATTCCAGTGTTGAGGAGTTCTTCCAGTAGCCAAAAAGTTGACTATGTTTGCAAACCAAGGGGTGTGTATACTGATAGCAAAAAGTTGCTCATCAGGGAAAGATTCATTGATAGGCAGCCTATCAATCTCAGCAGTTAAAATTCTAGACAAGTGATCAGCCACCACATTCTCCACACCCTTTTTATCTTTGATCTGTAAATCAAACTCCTGTAATAGGAGGATCCACCTGATTAATCTTAGTTTGGTATCCTTCTTAGACAGAAGGTATTTCAGGGTTGAGTGGTCAATAAACACCACTATTTGTGAACCCAAAATATATGACCTGAATTTCTCTAAAGCAAAAATAATTGTCAGCAGCTCCTTCTCAGTTGTTGTGTAATTAAGTTGCGCATCAATCATTGATCTACTGACATAAGCTATGGCATGAGGCAGCTTATCCTTTCTCTGCCCAAGAACAGCTCCCAAAGCATAATCTGATGCATCACACATCAGTTCAAAAGGCAGTGAATAGTCTGGAGACTGTAGTATTGGAGCTGAAATCAAACAGTTTTTTAAGAATTCAAATGCCTTCAAGCATTCATTGTTGAAAACAAAAGGGACATCTTGGCACAATAAATGATAAAGGGGCTTGGATATTTTACTGATGTCCTTAATGAACCTTCTGTAAAATCCAGCATGTCCCAGAAAACTTCTGATTTGTTTAACAGTTTTGGGAGGTGGCAAATGTGCAATTAAATCAATTTTTGCTCTGTCCACCTCAATGCCCATGTGGGAGACAACATGGCCAAGGACAATGCCTTGGGTGACCATGAAATGACTCTTCTCCCAGCTCAAAACTAGATTGGTTTCTTCACATCTCTGTAACACCAATTTGAGATGATGTAAACACTGGGCAAAACTGTCTCCATAGATTGAAAAATCATCCATAAAAATCTCCATAAATTGGTCAATCATATAAGAGAAAATGGAGTACATGCATCTCTGAAAGGTAGCAGGAGCATTACAAAGACCAAAAGGCATTCTCCTATAGGTAAAAGTGCCAAAGGGGCAAGTGAATGTGGTCTTTTCCTAGTCTTGTGGATACACAAGAATCTGGTTGTAACCAGAGTAACCATCAAGAAAACAATAATAAGCTTTTCCTGCTAGCTTATCTAAAATTTGATCAATGAATGGAAGAGGGAAATGGTCTTTTCTGGTTATTGTGTTTAGTCAGAATCAATCTGCACCCTCCAACCGCTTGTTTGTCCGGGTTGACATAAGCTCACCGTAATCCGAGGTTACAATAAAGGATCCCAGATTTCTTAGGTACCACCTGTGTAGGTGCCACCCAAGCTGAATCTGAAATGGGGTAAATGACCCCTGCATCCAACAACTTAACAACCTCTTTCATGACCACTTCTTGCATATGAGGATTTAGCCTCCTTTGTATTTCCCTAGAAGGCTTTGCATCTTCTTCCAAATGAATTTTATGCATGCAAACAGCTAAATTGATTCCTCCCAAATCAGCAATAGTCCAGCCAATTGCCCTCTTATGTTGTTTTAATACAATCAACAGCTCTTCCTCCTGCTCCTCAGTGAGGGAGGAAGAAATAATCACAGGCAATGTTTTATGGTCTCCTAAAAACATATATTTCAAATTTTCTGGTAACTGTTTAAGCTCTACATCAGGTGGGCTGAGTAAAGAAGGTAACAAAGGTACCTTGGTTGTTTGTGGAAGAGGAAGAATAGCAAGTTTCCATGAAGAAAACCTTGCTGTTTTTTCCTGAGTTTCCTGCATAGCTCTGACCTCCTCAGTCTTTAAGGCACCAACTGTCTCTTCCACAACATTTCTCCAAACATCTTTAAAATCTGTGGTTAAATCTTCATACTGCAAAAACTGTGGTAAAGTCTCTTCTACCAGTTCATCCAACAGATCAACAAGAAAACACTCCTCAGAACTGAATTGAGGCTGTGTGACTGCATTGTAAACATTTAACTTCACCTTCATATTTCCAAAAGAGACTTCCATAATACCAGACTTGCATTGAATGCAAGCATTGGCTGTAGCCAGGAATGGTCTCCCCAAAATGACAGGGATGGAAGTTTTGCTTTTTGTAGGTTCCATATCCAATGCCAGAAAATCAGCAGGGTAGAAAAACTTATCTACTCCTACCAACACATCCTCAATCATCCCAACTGGCTTTCTTTCTGATCTATCTGCTAGTTGTAACACCACATGAGTGGGATTTAACTCTCCCAAACTTAGTTTCTCATATACAGAATATGGAAGCAGGTTGACACTAGCACCCAAATCTAATAAAGCCTTTTCAATGGTATGTTCCCCAATAATGCAAGGGATTGCAGGGATTCCAGGATCTTGAAATTTAGGAGGTGTGGTAATGGACAAAACCTGATTAACTCTTTCCACAGCAAAGACCTTCTTGGATAACTGTATCTTAGATTGTCTTTTGTGAGTGCAAATATCTTTAAAAAATTTTACATATGCTGGGATCTGTTTGATTGCATCAAGCAAAGGTAGATTTATCTTGACTTGCTTGAAAGTCTTCATCATTTCATCTATTTTTGTGTTCCCTTTATCAAAAGGAGATGCAGATTTCATGGCGTGGGGAAATGGTAAATGAGGAACTAGTCCTTCATTTACAGCTTTAGAAACATCATTAGAATATTTTTGATTTTTTTGTGTTTCATTTTTTTGATTTTTCTGAGGTACATCAGCACCCCCAATGCTAACATCATGCTGCTCCTGCTGCATTTCTCTAGTAGTTTCCTCAATTTCTTCTTCTTCCTTTTCAGTACCCACATTGTTATTTACAACTCTTCCACTTCTCAAAGTAGTGATAGCTTTTACTTCTTCATGTGAAACAGAAGCCTCTCCAACCATGAACTGTCCTTTAGGATTGTTCAAAGGTTGGCTAGGTAACCTGCCTTCCTCCCTTTTGGCCAAAGTATTTGCAAGTTGACCCAATGTTTCCTCAATCTTCTTTATGCTCTGACTGTGATAATTTACAGTCTGAGTTAAAGACCCTAAATTCTGGAGTGAATTTAGAACTTGATCTTCAAAAGAAGGGGATCTGGAAGGGGTTTGAACTGGAGCAGATTGCTATCCAGGTTGTTGTGGAATGGGCTGCAGAAAATTTGGCTTGTTATAAAAATTCTGCTGATAAGGCTGAGCAGTTTTGAAAGGTAGTTGGTACTTTAGTTGTTGCTGCTGTTGTGATTGATAATTGCCCTGGCTCCACCTTAAATTGGGGTGCCCTCTCCATGCATATTCATTTGACTGCATATGTCCAAATGATTGGGCAACATGAGCTTGCTCCACTACTAAATCTGGGAACTGTGGTGCAGCTGAACATTGATCAAGTGAATGAGTAGGGGACTGGCATATCAAACATGCCTCCTCTACTCTTGCAACCATTAGATTTTTAAGTGAGTCCATCAATCTATCAAACTTTGTGGTTAAATTATCCATCTTCCTTTCCAACTCATTCACCTCATAAATCTTTCCTTCGGTGGTTTGCTGATTGTTCAACCTAGCAGGATTCTCAATGTCTCTTGACAAAGATTCCTGTTGAGTTGAATTTTCACCAATTACTTCAAATAAATCCGAGACCTCCTCAACTATTTTTTGTAAGTAGGTGCCTCCACAGGAAGCATCTACCATGTTCTTGCCCTTTTGATCAATTCCTTGATAGAAGCTTTGAACAAGCTGCCATCGGGGAATTTGATGATGAGGACATTGCCTTAACAGTTCTTTAAATATTTCCCATGCTTCATGGAAAGTTTCAGTTGAGTGTTGTGAGAAGGAAATAATACTTTGTCTCAACTGACTGGTTTTAGACATAGGGAAGTATTTGGCTAAAAATTGACACTGCAAATCATTCCAAGAAGTGATACTATTTGGTGCCAACATAGACAACCATGCTCTAGCTTCGACCTTTAATGAAAAAGGAAAGAGCCTAAGCTTGGTTACCTCTAGACCCAGTCCAGCTATGTTGAATGTGGTACAAAGAGAGAAAAATTCATCCACATGCTTGTATGGATCTTCCTTACTCAAACCATGGAAGGAAGGAAGCATTTGGATAGTTGATGATTTGATCTCATAATTTCTTTCAACAGTAGGAAATTGAATGTAAAATGGGGAATTATAGGCACCAGGTGCAAAATAATCCCTCAAAAGTCGAGGTTCTTCACCCATAGTAGCAGTCTCAGCAAAATTCTATGATGTTTGTCTGGTTCGTAGTAGCCTTTCAACTTCTAAATTCAGAGGGACAATCTCAGGACTGAGAGTCATCCTACCAAACATACAACACAGAACAGAGAATCAAATTATGCACAACAAACCTTCAGAATTCCTTTTAAAGTAGATTCCACGCTCAAAATGTATATGAATAACTGCACAGATTTAAACAATAGAATAGTTTAGCACTGGTGTAATAAAAACAAAATAAAATAAAAACTTAGGTCTACCTATTTTAAAACAAATTCCCCGGCAACAGCGCCAAAAACTTGTTGTTGATTCTAAGTGTGCATGATTTACTTGTGTTTTTAAAACAGACTTACAGATGATGAATTGTACTGAATTTGGAAGATTAAAAAGAATAAGAAAATATCAGCACAGTGAGAACTTAATTAGCCTGCAAGATCAGGGCCAATTGTAGCAAGTTTTAAATGTAAGTGAGTAAAAGATCGTCCACAGGGAATTAATTTAAAATGTAAGATAAACCACTAGATCTGAGCTACCAGATCTGGCCTCTTATCCTATCTACAAAGTACATAAAATGGGAGGTTGAATTTGTCACATTAACTAAATGATAAAAGTAACAATTACACTAAATGATCCAGATCTGAGTTGGGGAGATTTTGATGTAAATTAATAAGAATGGAGAAATAATATCTAACTTTGATTTGGTCCTTGATGCAAAGTGGGAATAAATGTAGATCAAATGAGAGATGATCTAATCTTCATCTGGCTACAAGCACAGATGCAAGAGAAAGTAATCTAACTCAAGGATTAGAGTTAAACTTATGGCTATGGTCTGTCCACTTCAATGGCCATAGACCATCTAATAGTCTTTAATCTGAACCCTCAATTCAGAACGAGAAACACCAATACAAATGCTGTGAAAGATTAGGTTACAAACACTAATTCTCACAGGGATAATGAATTAAGGGAAATTGCTTAAAAAACAGTAAATCTAAAGGATTCTAGTGCAATAAGGAGATCACAGGGAACCCTCAACACGAATCCAATTGAGAATGTACGGTTCACAGCAACCTTTTCAAATTCACCATTACAATTACAGAGCACAGCTTAAACAACTCTCGGATTTGTAGTCTTGAATACAATTCTCTTTTGAATTACAGAAGTATCTTATAGCTCTCAATTACAAGTAAAAGTTAGGCTATTACAAGAGTTTCAGACAAGCTATCTGAATTGGAAATGGAGCAGCAGAAATGAAACTCTAAATTTGGATGCCCAAATTGGGCAAATGGTTCATCTATTTATAGTTTCCCCCAGGTCTAGCTCAGATGTGTATCAACCAATCAGAATTGGTTAGATCTATATCAACCAATGGGAGTCAAGCACAAGGATCCAGATCTATTTTGGCCAATCAGAACTGCTTGATTTGGTTCAGCCAATCAGATGACAGAAGCATCAATTCTGTTATGTATTTCAAAAATCTGTTGGAACTTCTAGAAGTTCCCGCCAATTGATTTCATCTTCGGGTGCTCACATGGGGTGGAATATGCCTTTGGTTCGTGCTCAGAATCTTCCAGAATGTCCTTGGGTTTTTTTAAATGCATTGGGGCGCGTGTAAAAGATTACTGAATTACCCTTGCAAATGCTCGGAATCTTTAGAATACCATTTCGCATAGTGTGGGGAACTTTTCGCAAGGTACTGTGACTTCTGAAGCTCTTTTCGCACTATTCTGGTGTTGTTCGCAAGGAGTTCTCTTCTTTTCGAATAGGTCAAAAATCCTTTCGAAGAGTTCAGGTGCTCTTCGAAAACTAAGCCTGGAGCTTTTAGTTCTTTTCGCAAAGTTCAGGTTCTTTTCAAAATGTTCAGATTCTTTTTGAAAAGCACTCTGTAATGCATTCTTCTGTTCGAATAGCTCCACACCTCTTTCCAGGTTACAACCAAGCCTTTGTCCTCTTTAGTTTAGGCATTTTGACAGCTCGTGAGGTTGTCTCTTCTCTTTCTTCCTTTGGATCAACATGGATCATCATCTTTTGGCACTTTTAGGCTGCTTTCATGGTTAAGCCTGTCTTTATTGTTAGCTATAACATAAGCACTTAAAACACTTATTTAGTTCTCTCAAGGGTCTATCAAGGCCCAGGTTAAAGGGTGGAAAATGGTATTTTCCAGTCTTCAACATAAGGCGTGAAATTTGATTATATGCCTGGATACATGCGCACAATTGGTCCAATTTAGACTAAGTTTCTTCTTCTCGTGGACGGCCTTAAGACCCGATTACGAGCATATACACATGCGCACAATCAATTACTCTCCCAACATGAGGTATGCAATTGATCCCATGTTGGAACAGACTTATAGTTCCCATGACCGCCCAAATTCCCCGATTAAGCGCATAACCCCATACACTAGATTCAATTGCACATAGGCCCATTGGCACGCAATTAGTTCCAACCGAATTGGAACTAGGATTCTCGGCTGAGCCAGTCAGGCAGTCACCCGAGAGTCACTAACCGATTCAAACTAGAGTTACGCGCAGTGGAGTCTGCGTGCAATTTAATTTAGCGCCCAACAGCATGCGCGCAATTAGCCAATTGTGCACAATCTCAAGCGCGTAATTAACCCGATACCTATAAAAAGACCCCTACTCCACTCCCAAACAAAACCAATTCTCTAGTTTTTTTTTCTTTCTGAAGCTTAGTCCTGTTAGAAAATTTGAGATTCTCTCTGGGGTTCACAAAGAAAGGGGTTGAGCTACGTTCTAACTTCTTGAATTGCAGACTCTTCTCTAGGAACCTCAAAGTAGTCAAGCTAGTGGTACTAGCCAGCTAGTCCAAACTTTCGAAGTAGTATTGAAGGAATAAGCCCCTTAGCCATAGATCCTTAGGAAACCATTGCCCAAATTCTTAGCCTAGAGACAATTAGGCCCCTAACCCTTCCCAATTTTTTAACCTTAGCCACCCGATTTGCCCAGGGAGCTTACGGAGGGTACCCAGGAACGGGGCCGATCCTCCCAAGCATAGAGAGCCACCCCTCCCCTTTTAGATAGGTTTCACAGGAATAGGAAACTAGACTAGATAAACTTTAGGCTATCCCTAACTGCTGAAGCCGATCGGCCGATGATCAGTAGAGGAGTCAGCCCACATCTCCACACGCTTGATCAGTGACGTGTTGCAGCATCGATAAATATCTACAGCTGGCGATTGCATCAACCTAAGTATTCTTCATTTAAAATTTGCCTCTTTCCTTTCAGAATTTTAATATTTCTTAGTTTATTACTCTATCGCCTTCAGTCAGAGTCCACGTGGACTGAATTGGGCCACTTATTCTAGGACCCGAAAGGGGCCCTGAAAAAGCGCGTACTAACAGACTAACAATCACGATGGGACTTCTCTTGCTAGAATAGTTTTTATTTATTTAGTTTAATTTTACTTTCCTACTTTATTTAGTTCAATTTTAATTTCCTGCTTTATTTAGTTTAGTTTTGATTTCCTACTTTGCTTAGTTAAGTTTAATTTTCCTGCTTTATGTTCTCGCTTTATCACCTTATTACACACACTTAAACAAGAACTACTATAAACACCTCTTAAAAAAAGAGGAAGATGTCTGGAATTCATCGGATAAACTCTAGCAGTGACCCACCCTTGTGGGGGGTTCCGTGATAATCCCACATATGATGATGGGCCGTCTTCGCCGCCCGAGATTAACATGGCTAGAGAAGATGAGCAAATACCGCATACACCCCCGAGTACCAGCAATAGTGACGGATGAAGAGAGAGCGGTATCGGGCAAAATTATACCACCGAGCAAGTCATCCGCTTAAATCTTCATGCATTATCGAAAGGAGGGACAGAGGCCCACTAGCTGTTCCGAAGCCTAGGATCTATGTATAAGGCGGCCACAAAACAATAGGATCGAGACGAGCAAGATCAACAAAGGGAGTAGAGGCTGCCTCCAACTCCAAGCACCGCATCCCCCCATATGTCATTGCCAAGGCAAACTACCACACTTTCGTCAGCAATAATTGACAAGGTACTACTAAGAAAGACGCCAGTAAGAATGGACGATCTCACCCGAGTTCTCGACGAATACATGGCCAAGAGAGAGTGTCCTAGATTTTCATTCGGATTTAATAAATTTTTTTGGGACCTTGAATTTAAATTACGTACAAGTTTCAAGCCTCCAAATATCAGCAAGTACAATGGCACTGAAAATCCGAATCACCATCAGGCATTGTTCTACAACAACTATCGGCCCATACGTAATAATCATAACCTAAGTGAACATAGTGACCGAGAGTTAGCAGAGGCTGTTCCAAACAATTAAACCCTGATGTACCTCACCAGGAAACAGCCCCTCCACCCAAGGAGCCTACCAAAGTCAGACCTAGAATAAAAATCAAAGAACCTACTTTCAAGCCACAACCCACTCCTAAAAAGAAAGGCACCTCCAGGCCACGAAACACTACTTCTAAAAGCTCCCACACTGCTACTGCTACTGCAGCTTTGAAGAAGGCAAAGGGCAAAGAAATTCAAGAACCACCTTATGTAGAAGAGGATTCAGATGATTAACTATGCACCTGTACTTAGTTAGGATATACTTTTTGTAGATCACTTTTCCCTTGCATTGTACACATGTTTGTTTTAGCAATGAAATTCATTTTTAGTTTAGTTTTATTTGGTTCCATTTCTGCTTCATAACTAGTTTGTTTGTTTTAGTTGTTTGTGTGTGCCTTGTTTCCTGCTTTTATATGCTTTACTTAGTGTCAATTTTGTATATGTTCCCTGCTGCACATGCCCTCTTATCTTTGAATCCATGAGGACACTGCTCCTCATAGGTTTGGGGGTGTGGCAAGGATTGTCAATGATCTAGGTAACCTATGTACAGCAGTCTTAACTAAGTGAAGAATAAATATAATGAACTTCACCTAAGCAATGTTGAAAGTGAGGAAATTTAAATACTATGCAAACCTTTTTAATACTAAAATCATTTGAAAATACATACTTCTATGAGGTGAACATCAGGAAATTCTTTATAAATAGTAGTTAGTGAAACAGTAAGGAGAGAAACAGGTGAAAGCATACCCCTTTAAATTCAATTGAAGACCATACCCAGTCAGCTTTGAGCCTATAATTTTTTTTTTAGGAGTGTCTATGACAAATTTTTTCTCTTCTAAGAACTGACCGAGTGAAGCCGTTTTCACTAGAAGTTAGACACCCCAAGTTGAAGCTGTTTGACAGTAATCATGACACTAAGGAAAGGATCAAGGGCTTCATTTAGACAGTTTAAGCCTAAATGATCAAACTTGTTAAACTACCCTTGTGCATACACCTTTTGAGCTTTAAAGTCTCATTTTTCTTCAACAAATACCAAAGCACTCAAATTGAACCTCTTAACCTGATTCAGCCCTACCCTCACTCTGAGAATTCAGAAGGTAAAGGAGAGGATGTTGAAAATAGGTGAGTAAATGTTTAACATTTGGTGAGAGGAGAAAAAGAGAGAAGGAGATTTGTAAATAACAGTGTAGCAGTTATAGATGTGTGGCAGCCATCATAAAAAAAAATATAAATACAAGAAACAAAAAGAAAAAAAGAAAAGAAAGAGAAGTCAAAAGAAGAATTCCATCGAAAATTTTGAAAAGAAGAGAAGAAGTTGGCCACATTAGCTCTGAAATTTCAAAAGAAGATGGAGTTGTAGTGAAATGAAGAAGGTGAAGTCATGAATCATCTCCTACCTATGTTGATTTCTCAATTTTGAAACTCTCTTTATCCCTTTTATTCTTTACAATCCTCACCAATAAGCCACATTATAACGCATTAAAAGCCCTTGTTGATCCAAAGTCAAATGAACTGTCATGTGAAGATGAAGGAATGTCTAATCTATGGTGAGAGTATTTTATAATGTCAGAAATTAGAAGAACTGCCTATGCTCATGCTGGCAAACCCATTTGGGGTATGTAACTGCTCTTGAGCTTATGTGAAAGAATACACCCTTAAATTCATTTATGAGAGACAGCCCTGGTAAGCATTGGGTTTGAGATTGAAATCATTGGGGCATTGTTTGAACCTGAATTTTGATGTACTAGTAAGCTTAGTACTATTTTGCACATTTTGTTTTCTTGGTGTCAGCTGATTGGATGTGATGAGCATGTATGCATGACTGAGGTGTTAAACTGTTTGCATATACTATTTTGGAACTCCTTTAATTTTGATAGACCAAGGGTGAAATGAACTATATTTATTTCAAACTGATTAACCACTATGTGCACTTTTGTTAACTATTTCATTGAGAAGTTTGTGGGTACCTTCACTGAAAACCCTCAGGAGACTTCACTCCTCCACTAGGGATCACCTAAGAGTTTAAAAGGCTTCATGCATAACCTAAATACATTCATGCTCCCTACGAAAGTGGCATTTACATTCTTAGAGTAGTTGTTTAAATTTTACTTTGCTCAGGGACTAGCAAAGATTAGGTCTGGGGGTGTGTTATTCACTGAAAAGTATCACTTTTCACCTCTTAACCTAGCCTTTGCTGGAACTTGAAGCTGACTAATAACTCCTTTTTAGCTTATTTTATAATTAGTAATAAATTGTGCAACTTAGCACAAAGTCCTTACCTTTGGTGCCAAGAAGAGAGAGAATTCAAGAAAAAGATGATAGATGAACCAGAAAGTGATGGAACACCATGGTGGTACACACCATGGTAACTATTTTGCATGTAATAATGGATTAAGAAAGTCCAGCAGATGAAAGAAGTATAGGTGAGAGTGGAGGAAGCTGCAACAAAAGCATGTGCATAATAGTAGAGGAGCCAATGACCTATCTCGCACAGTTGAGGTGCTGCCTCGCGCTATTCAATTCACTGGTAAAGCTCCCTTGTGCAGCTAAGACATGCAGCATATTCGAGCTCACGAAGAAGTCACGCAGCTTAATGAAGGGGTTATCACAAAGCAACTTCTCGTGCAGCAGTCACGCACTTCAGCCGTAATGAATATGTGAAGAAACTCTCGGAGCTCTTGCGCACTAAGCCTTCAGAAATACAGCTGGCAAAGTTCTTGCAAGGATCAAGCCTTAATGTAGCCATGCGAACAACCTTGCTAGACCAATTGGCGCGAACAACAGCAAAGACCTCGTGAAGTTCTCGCATGGATCTGGAAGGGAGAGAGGCCCAAAAGTTCTCTCGCGCAACTCTCGGGCGCCTAGAAGCTTAACCCTGAATCGAGTGAGATGCAAAAGCATCTGCCCGAGTACCTCGTGAAAGAAAACTTCTAAAGCTCTACTGCGAGAGCAAGCTAAGAATTGAAAGTCCTTCTGTGCTAGTGCATTCAAAGCTAAAGTAGTTGCGCGATCATCCAAAGTCCTACTGTGTGAGATAGCAACATTTAAATCCAAATCTACCCTGCGAACACTCTGCAGTTGAGTGACAGAAGTGATATGCAGGGGCCAGCCTCACAAAGCTTGAGCTCTCCACTTCTCAATCTTAACTCAAGGACCTTTTAAGGATTTCCCGAAGTCTAGGGCACACATCTCAAGGCATCTAAGGGTTATAACAGTGCAACATCTATTTGAAAAATTAGGGTTTACTCTTCTCTAAGCCACAACATTAGGACTAAGTATATAAGTTGTGCTTGTAACTTAGAAATTATCAATCACTTTCTCCTTCAACCTCTATCGGCTGAGAGCTCAAGCAGATTAGGGTTAGGGTTAGTGTTTGATCACCTCTTTTTCTATTTTTTCTTCTCTCTTAGCCCAGCACTTGCTGGCTAAATCTTTAGTAAGCAACTAGGTGTAGTTTCATTTAAGTTTTGTAATAGGTCATTTAAACATTGGGATTTTTGTGAAGAGCTATTGTGCCCAAGGCTGCTACCTTAAGAGATTTCATTGTTGGTAACATTAGATCAATGGAATTTGTGCTTTAAATGCTTACTTAATCTGTTATTTTCCTATTTGCCCATTATTTTGTTCAGGCTACAACCTGCATTTAGGATTTGAGCTTATTGAAAGGCCCATAGAAGCTTAAGCTTGTAGCCCTGGGACCATGGTGGCAGCAGCAGTTTATATATTCTACCTCAACATTTGTGGGTAAGGGAGCCTCTGTCAATAGCTTATGACCATTAGAGTGGACATACTATAGCCCTAGGGTAATCTTGGTCACAAATCTAAGATGGATTCTTTTTCTCTGCACTTGAGCTAGTAGCCTAGTGAGAGATTGTGCAGGAACAGGCTCGCCTTTGTCTTACTTGACCACTATCAGATGTTAGATCTGGCTTCTCTGTAGTGATTGCAGACTTGAGGGCTGAGTCATTGCAGGCCTTTTGTAGCAATGACCAGCTGAATCTAAGTCCTTATTCAACTTGTTGTCTTTCTTATGTGTCAGCTCATTGTGCCGATGGCCTTCGACACACCCATAAGATTTTATGGGTTGGAACTCTTATGAATGTCTACCAGATTTGTAAGAAAATCTGGGGAGCTTGTAGCCTGGCAAACATAGTATCTGCAATGGTATTCATGGCCTGATTTGATTCATTGGATTAGGTTAAATCAGCTCACTCCTTTGGATTAGGTTAGCTTTTCTGACTCAATCAATGGGATTTGCCAGACTCTATTGGATAGTCTGTGCCCATTTAAGTGGACAGATTATAGCCTTAAGAGCAGTCTAAATGGCATGGGTTAAGTCAGATTCTTCTTCCTTGCTGAGGTTATTGATAGCACTTCAGTAAGGATTTGCTGTAGAGAAAGCCCTAAATATAAGTTACATAACTGAATGAACTTTAGCCTAAACTGCTTACTTCCTATCCTTTTATCTTTATTTTAACACGCCATCACCACCTTCTTCGTAACCCTTTCTTAGGATAGGACTACACTTTATTTCTTTTCTTTTTAATAGATAATTTAGTATAGTTGTGACACCCAACTCCCTTTCTTTAGGATTGTCAGATCTGTAGCCAGATCTGGAGGTCTACTATTATAGCTCATTTGGGGTTCTAGATCAATTTCTCTATGGGACAAACTCTTACTTATCAAAACTTGCTACAATAGCCCTGTATCTTGTAGGCTTAGGATTATTTTAGTTGTGCTGTTTCCATCTTTTATTTTACTTTAATTTTTAATTTGTTCTCACCACACAATAAAATCAGCACACTAGAATCCGACAACAAATTTTTGGTGCCGCTGCCGGGGATATTGATCTTTTTAGTAGACCTGAGTTATATTATATTTAATTTTAGAAAATTCTTTGTAGCTGTGCCATAGTAGAATAAAAGTACTACTAATTCTTTTTGGAATCTTACAGAATTGGACAATAGCAGAAGGGAAAAACTAGAGCTACAGCTGGAGTTTAGCTAGCTCTGTTTGCACTTCTTTTACCCTAAAACCTAGTCCTTTAATGTTGAATTCCCTATAATTAGTCTAGTTGTAAATTTGTTTGGTTGTTAATTTAGTTAGAAATTTTTTTTTGTGTGCTATGAGCATTTTCCTTACTTGCTTAATCTATGTGTGTATGCTTGGAAGAAGGTCTCTTAACCCTAAGTTGGAACCTCCAAATCCTGAGGTTGAAAGAGTCCTTAGACCAGGATACACCACACAAAGCCCTACTGTTGAAACTAAGCTAGCTAACTTGGTTGAGAGGCAAAGAACCCTGAAGGAATACAATGCACCAGGAGATTACACATCTCCCTTTTGCATACAGTTCCCTTCAGTGAAAGGAAGATCCTTCCAAGAAAATTGACCAATTTTTGACACTTGGCACCACTTTCAATATTGCTGGCATGAGACCTGAAGCCACCAAATTGAGGCTTTTTCCTTTTTTCCTAAAGGACAAAGCCAGCACCTAGCTCTCTAAGCTTTCAGCTAATAGCATTTAAACATGGAGTGACCTCCAAAGCCAATTCCTGGCTAAATTCTTTCCCATGAACAAATCCAGCCAGATGAGGACAAGTATTTTATCATTTACTCAGTCCTCAATTGAGGATTTTTATGAAGCATGGGAGAGATTTCAGGAGATGTTAAAACAATGCCCCCACCACCAAATTCCAATGTGGCAATTAGTGCAAGTATTTTACCAAGGAATTAATCCCAAGAGTAGGGATATGGTAGATGCCTCATGTGGTGATAGTTACCTCCACAAGACAGCTGATGAGGCTTGGGAGCTATTTGACATCATAGGGAAAAATTCCATGCAACAGGAGTGACTGTCTCGCAATGACAGTCAGACCCCAGTTGGTGAAAGAGTCCACCCCTAGAGGTGGAATATATGAAGTTAAGGTGCAAAGTGAGTTGGACAGGAAGGTGGACAACCTGAGCTTAAAGTTTGACAAATTGATGAATGTGATGTAGCCTAGAATGGTTGCACAAGTGGAGGAGGCATGTCTGATATGCCAATCTCCCACACATTTACTCCAGGATTGTCCATCAGCAAACCAATTCCCTGATTTTGTTATGAAGCAAGCCAATGCTGCCCAAACATTTGGGCAGCAACATGCTGGGTACTCATGGAGAAACCACCCAAATTTGAGGTGGAGACAAGATAATTACCCTCAACCGCAGTAGCAGTAGTTGGTAGCTCTATACAGGCCCCAGCACCAGTTTAACCAAGGATACCCACCTAGACAGAATTTTCAGTTGCCTGCCCCACAGCTCAACCAGTTGGCCTTGCCCCCACAACAGCCCAGATCCTCTTCTTTTGAAGAGCAAATATTGGCATCCATGCAAAATTTGGAGAGCTTAGTCCAAACTGTGAACTCTCATGGACAAAACATTAAGAAAATAGAGGAGCAACTTGGTCAAATTTGTAATGCTTTGAACAGGAGAGAAGAGGGTAAATTTCCTAGTCAACTATTAGCCAACCCCAAAGGGCAGTATATGATTGAAGAAGCATCCTCTGCCCATGAGGAGGCTAATGCAATCACTACCCTAAGGAGTGAGAGAGTGGTTGATAATTTAGTGGGTAGGGCAACTGACGAGGTCATAGAAAGTGAAATTGAAAGAGATGAGAGTGGTGAAGAGCCAAAGAAGTCATCCCCTACTGTGGATCAGCAAGAGAAAAATAAAGGGGCTGATGTTGAGCCCAAATAGCAACCAATAAGTGAAGAAAAAAGAAAATAAATAAAAAATTGACCATGATGTGGTTAGGCATGCAGCTGTGGCACCAGCAGTCCCACAGCTGCTATTTCCACATGCATTAGCTGACCCATCTCCTTTTGATAAGGGGAATACTCAGATGGAAGAGATGATGGAGACCTTTAAGCAGGTCAAGATCAATTTGCCCTTGCTTGATGCCATAAAATAGGTCCCTGCTTATGCTAAATTCTTGAAGGACCTCTACATACAGAAGAGAAAAGTAAGGGTGCAGTTGTCCAAAAAGGTTTTTACTGTTGAGCATGTAGAGTCAGTTCTGTCCATTGCCACACCTGAGAAACTACAAGACCTTGGGGTACCTACTATTCCCTGCATAATTGGAAACCATACCATTGGTAGAGCCCTTTTAGACTTAGGGGTCAATGTGAACCTGCTCTCATATTCTGTGTATGAGGAACTAGGTTTATGGGAGCTGAAATCCATATAAGTTGTGCTCCAACTGGCTGATAGGTTTGAGAGGAGACCTGTAGGTGTGGTGGATGATGTTTTGGTGGGAGTGGACAAGTTCTACTATCCTGCTAATTTCCTTGTTTTGGATATGGACTCTTGCAAAAGTAAAGCCCCAATTCCTGTCATCCTTGGAAGGCTATTCTTGGGCACTACAAATGCTTGCATATAATGTAGGTCAGGGGTGATGGAGGTGATCTTTGGGAACATGAAGGCACAATTAAATATTTACCATGCTGTTGGGCATCCTTAGATGGACATTGAGGACTGTTGTGTAATAAATGTACTAGTTGGCCTAGTGGAAGAGGAATTATCCAATCTGCTGGATTGGGATAATATTGCTGATGACCTAGAAAATATTTGGAGTTTGGTTGAGAAGGAGGCCCAAGTTTTCATGACAGGAGACAGCACAAAAATAGAGTCTTCTATGGGCCTAGTGCTGCATTCCAGCTAGAAACCTACATTGTTGCCCCATCCTCAAACCACTAAGGCACCTTTATTGCTTTTAGTTAAAAGTTCCCCTGAGCTGGAGCTGAAATAGCTCCCAGCCACATTAAAATATGCCTTCTTGGGACAGAACAACAAGCTTCTAGTGATTATCTCCTCCTCTCTCATTACTAAGCAGGAGGACGCATTATTGAGTGTTCTTAAGAAGCATAAAAGGGCAATGGGGTAGACAATAGCTGATCTTAGAGGCATTGATGCCTCAATCTGCATACACAGAATTTACCTAAATGAGGGTGAAAAATCCTCAAGGGAGATGCAGAGGAAACTTAATCCTCACATGCAGGAGGTGGTCCTCAAGAAGATAGTGAAACTGTTGGATGCATGAGTAATTTACCGCATTTCAGATTCAGAATGGGTGTCACCTATCCAGGTGGTACCTTAAAAGTCAAGCATAATAGTTATCACTATTGATTCTAGGGAGTTGATGCCAGCCAGAGAGACCACTGGCTGGAGAGTTTGCATTGATTATTGAAAACTCAACTCCAAGATCAGAAAAGACCACTTCCCCCTCCCTTTCATTGACCAAATCCTAGATAAGCTGGCTAGGAAGGCATTTTACTATTTTCTTAATGGATACTCAGGGTATAACCAAATCCCTGTGTATCTTCAAGATCAGGAGAAAACTACTTTCACATGTCCCTTTGGCATCTTTGCTTACAGAACGATGCCTTTTGGATTGTACAATGCTCCAACCACATTTCAGAGGTGCATATATGTAATCTTTTATGATATGATTGATAAATTCCTAGAAATCTTCATGGATGATTTCTCAGTTTATGGGGATAGCTTTAGCTAGTGCTTGAGTCACCTTGACCTAGTTTTACAAAGATGTGAGGAGACCAATTTGGTCCTAAGCTGGGAAAAGAGTCACTTTATGGTGACACAAGGAATTGTATTAAGCCATGTGGTCTCCCACAAAGGAATAAAAGTTGACAAGGTTAAAATGGACTTGATTTCACACCTTCCCCCACCCAGGACTGTCAAACAAATCAGATCATTTTTAGGAGATGTTGGATTCTATAGGAGGTTCATTAAGGACTTCAGCAAAAATTTCGAAGACATTGTACCACCTGCTTTGTCAAGATGTGTCATTTGACTTCTTTGTTGAGTGCCTTGAGGCTTTTGAGATCTTAAAAAAGTACCTTACCACTGCCCCTGTAATCCAGGCCCCAGATTACTCACTCCCCTTTGAGCTGATGTGTGATGCATCGGACTTAGCCACAGGTGTTGTCTTAAGACAAAGGAAAGATAAGTTATCTGCAGTGATCTATTATGCCAGCAAATCACTAGCTGAAGCTCAACTGAACTACACCACTACTGAGAAGGAACTGCTAGCTATTTTGTTTGCTATATACAAATTTAGACCCTACTTGCTTGGTTCTTAAATTGTTGTTTTCACTGATCACTCGGCCCTGAAATACCTATTGGCTAAGACGGATGCCAAGCCAAGGTTGATCAGATGAATCCTCCTGTTACAGGAGTTTGATCTTGAGTTCAAGGATAAAAGGGGAGTTGAGAATGTGGTGGCTGACCACCTCTCTAGGGTTATTTTGGAAGAATGTGCAGCAGCACCTGTTAATTAGTTGTTCCCTAATAAGCAGCTATTTGCTATGCAGTCTAGTGTACCCCTGTTTGCACACAATGTCAATTTTCTTGTTGTTTGTAGGATTCCTCCTCACTGGTCCAAGATGGACAAAGACCTATTTTTCTCTCAGGTCAAACATTTTATGTGGGAGGATCCATACCTATATAAGCATTGTGCAGAACAGGTTGTTAGGAGGTGTGTTCCTGAAAGTGAGTTCTACAACATTCTTTCAATGTGCCATGAGCAAGCCTGTGGAGGTCACTTCAGTGGCAATAAGACTGCAGCAAAAGTACTGCAACATAGTTTTTATTAGCCTTCTTTGTTCAAAGATGCATTTATACATCACAAGCCCTGTGAGAGATGTCAAAGAATGGGAGGCATTTCCAAGAAAGATTCTATGTCATTGCAACCCATCCTTGTGGTAGAACTTTTTGACATCTGGGGCATTGATTTTTTGGGTCCCTTTCCTCCATCTATGGATTTTAACTTCATACTTGTGGCAGTGGACTGTGTCCAAATGGGTGGAAGCCATTGCCACAAGAACCAATGACCACACAGTTGTCCTTAAATTTTTGAAGGACAATATCTTCTTCAGATTTGGCACCCCCAGAGCTATCATTAGTGATGGGGGAAGTCATTTCTGTAATAGGCCTTTTGAGAATCTCCTCAAAAAGTATTTTGTTACAAACAGAATTGCAACTCCCTACCACCCATAAACCAGTGGACAAGTTGAAATTTTTAATAGGGAAATCAAGCATATCTTAGAAAAGACTGTGAGGACTAATAGGAAGGATTGGGCACAAAAGTTGAATGATGCTTTGTAGGCTTATAGGACTGCCTATAAGACCCCTATTGGCATGTCCCCATTTAGGCTGGTGTATGGCAAGGCCTGCCACCTACCAGTGGAGATAGAGCACAGAGCCTATTGGGCTATCAAATCACTGAATTTTGATCTAACTTCTGCTGGTTCTCAAAGGAAATTGCAGCTGGCATAGCCTGATGAGCTGAGGCTGAAAGCCTATTCAAATGCCAGAATATACAAGGAGAAATCAAAGGCATTCTTTAACAAGAAGCTAATGAGAAGGGACTTCAATGCTGGCACTAGGGTCTGGCTTTTCAACTCCAAACTAAGAATTTTTTTAGGAAAGTTAAAATTCAGATGGGATGGACCTTACACTGTCATTCATGCCTCCCCATCTGGTGCTGTGGAGATCTTGGATCCCATGTCTGGGAAAATCATGAAAGTGAATGGGCAGAGGCTAAAAATTTGTATAGAGAATTCAGTGGAGCCTCCTCAGTCCATTCACCTACATGAACCTCCCACTGCTCAATGATCCACAGCTTTATAACATATGTACCATATGTGTTGAATGTGTGTTTAGTTTTTTGTTACTTAACAAATTTTCAATTACAGCTCTTAGAGTGATGCTTTGCTTGTGTGTTTGATTTTATGTTGTTTTGTTTTAAGTACATGTGCTTATCTGCCATCTAAATTTTGATACTCATGTCTATTGCCGATGGTTGAGATGCTCTCATAATACATGTCATGCCTTTGATCTGAAAGATTATCTGTGAAATTCTGAATTTTTTATGTTTAATTGCTGAAAAAGGGTAACTTAATTGTCATGATGAAATGGAGTACATGTGAGGAGTTGGTGCTGATGCACACTGAATTTGTGCATGATAGTGTACATGCACAGGCTAGGGCACAGGCTGAGAGAAAGGGTTAAGTGTGCTTTCGTGAGAGACTAAATAGCCTAAATTTCAAGCTCGCGAGCCACCTGAAGCTTTCTTATGGATATTTTGTACTGCGCAAGAGCTTCGCAAGCACAAGGACATATGTTGCAGCACAAGGACATATGCTGCAGCCTGATAGTGAGCCCCGCGAGGTGCTTGACACTCACATTTTAATGCTCGCGAGGCTTCGCTACTCTACCTGCACGAGATATGAGCAACTACTTCGTGCGCTTGAGCCTGAATTTAACTCTGCGAAGAACCTCGCGAGGCACTTGAAGCTTTTAAATCTGTCTTCGCGAGGCTCTGCTTTTCTTCATGACAGAACCTTTCACCAGGTCTGCACGAGGATTGTACTTCATGAGAACCTGTTGAGAGCTGCGCGAGGCATGGGTTAAGCCATATAAACCCAGCGATTTCCTCATTCTCGCCATTTTAATTTCACTTTGCCCTAGCTTTCCCTGTGCATCCATGAGCTCCCTCTTTTCTTCTTTCTTCTATATAACCATTTCCACTCAACCTCAGCTAATTTCCTCATACCATTTTTCTCCCCATCACCTCCTGATCACTTTGAGCTAGGTTTTGGGGGATTTGAACATCTGTTCACCTTTAAAGTGAAACCCTAGCTATCATTTGGTAAGATTTCTCACTCTCTCAGTTGATTTAATTGCACATTACTCTAGTATAAGTTGAGAGCATGGGCCTTGTTTTATTTCTGAAGTGTGCATTCCACCTGTTGGGAGTTTCAAACCCTAATTTAGAGAAATTTGATAGTGATGGCCATGGGTTCAAAATTCTCAGACACCTTGTTTGCCTTGGTAACCCCACCACCTACTGGGATCCCTATGGCCACTCAAAAATTTGCAAGGATTGCAGAGGCCTCCAATGTGGAGACCCCTGTGGTAACTGCACCAACTGAGGAGCCCCAAAATAAGCAAATTATAAAAAAAGTAAAGGGGGTGGCCTCTGATGCCCAAGGTACCAAAAAGAAATCTGCTCCTAAGAAGAGGGCCAGAGAGCACCCACCACCTAAGAGCCCTGAGAAATCAAAAAAGAAATAGAAAATGGGCAAGGATGTATCCCCTGAGGTCCCTGAGGAGGAAGATGAAGAAGATAATGAATACCTCGGGGTCCCATCTAAATTTGTTGCAGCAATTAAGCTAGAATCTGAGATAATTTTTTATAAGGCTTTCTTTGAGGAGCTATCTGAAATAGCTGCCGCCATGGGGTACCTCACCAAAGCCTCATTGCTGCCCCAACTGAGACCCCCAATGCAACTAGGCTTCTCTAGACAAGTGCAATTATTTTACCAGAATATCAGAGTCAAAACTGGGGATGATGGGAACCCAGCATTGCTAGTGTTGATAGACAAATTTGAGATGCTGTTCCATCAACCATCGTGGTATTCATCGATGATATACTTATTTATTCAAAAACAAAGACAGAGAATTGAAGATCATCTACGTCTGGCATTGCACATATTCAGAGATTCGTAATTGTATGCGAAATTTAGTAAATGCAACTTCTGGTTGAATCAAGTCAGTTTTCTGGGCCATATTATCTCAGAAGCGGGTATTACTGTTGATCCTGCAAGGATCGAGGCTGTAGTACAGTGGAAGCAGCCACAGACAGTAACCGAGGTCTGAAGTTTTCTAGTCTTGCAGGTTATTACCAACGTTTTATAGAAGGATTTTCACGACTTGCTGGACCACTCATGCAGCTCACTCGAAAGAATGTTAAATTCGAGTGGACTGAGGCATGCGAACAGGGTTTCCAAGAATTGGAAATGAGACTCACTTCAGCACCTGTTTTAGCATTACCATCAGGCAGTGGTGGTTTTGTCGTCTTCAGTGATGTATCATATAGTGGGTTAGGTTGGATTTTGAATCAATGGGAATGAGTAATTGCCTATGGTTCCCGTCAGTTGAAAGACCACGAGAAGAACTATCCCACTCACGACCTGAAATTAGCAATGGTCATTTTCGCGTTAAAAATCTGGAGACACTATCTGTATGGTGAAACATTCGAAATTTTCACCAATCACAAGAGTCTTAAATATCTCTTTACCCAGAAAGAGTTGAATTGAGGCAGAGAAGATGGATGGAATTCTTGAAAGACTACGACTGTTCTATTCAGTACCATCCCGACAAATCTAATGTTGTAGCTGATGCGCTTAGTCGCAAATCATCTGCTCAGTTATGTCATCTTGTGACACGATTACAAAGGTGGAAACTACTCAATGACATTGTATCATCGAGTGCTACTCTGCAAGCAACGGCAACTAGAGGTTTACTTGCTACAGTAATGATCTGGGCTCCACTTTTCGCTAGGATCAGAGAGCTCTAAATGCAAGATGCAGAGCTTATTTCCATCCGACAGGGAGTACAAAGTGGGCTACAACTAGAATTCTCGATTAAGGATGATGGGTCCTTATTATTTCGAAGTCGAGTATGCGTACCTAATGATCATGTCTTACGTCAGGAAATTCTCGAAGAAGCGCATAAGTCAGCCTATGTTATTCATCCTGGTAGCACGAAGATGTACCAGGATCTAAAGAAGACGTTATGGAGGAACGGTTTAAAACGCGACGTAGCGAAATATGTTGTAAAGTGTTTAACCTGTCAGCAAGTAAAGGTTGAGCATAAGCACCCTGCTAGTCTGTTGCAGCCACTGCCCATTCCAGAGTGGAAATGGGAAAATATTTCCATGGATTTTATTCTCGGTATGCCCCATACTCAGAAAGGTTACAATGCGATTTGGGTGATTATTGATCGTCTCACCAAATCGGTGCATTTCGTACCCTATAGTACACAATATACATCGTCGAAGCTAGCTAAAATTTATTTGAGGGAGATTGTATGATTACATGGGATACCAGTCAGCATTGTGTCAGATCGCGACCGTTTATATACTTCGCAATTTTGGCAGAGTTTCCAAGAAGGTATGGGTTCCAAGTTAGACTTCAGCACTGCATTTCATCCTTAGACTGATAGGCAAACGGAGAGTGTAAATCAGGTGATAGAAGATATGTTAAGGGCCTGTATGCTAGATTTTTAAGGATCGTGGGATAAGCATTTACCTCTAATCGAATTTGCATACAATAACAGCTTCCAGTCAAGTATCGGTATGGCACCATTCGAGGCACTATATGGACGCCGATGTAAATCTCTGATTAACTGGGAAGAAGCTGGAGGGCGTTTAATTTTAGGCCTTGATTTGATCGAAAGCACCAATGCAGTTGTTCACGTTATTCGAGAACGATTGAAGAGTGCTCAAAGTCAACAAAAGAGCTACGCCGATCTCAAAAGAACAAGTGTTGATTTTCAGGTAATACCCAACACTGATAAGTCTTTTGTGACTTCACTAAACTATATTATCATTTTGATAAATGGTATATAGATTGGCAGCACGTCTTTATCAAAATCTCTCCGACAAAAGGTGTGATGCGGTTTGGAAAATGAGGCAAGTTGAGTCCTCGTTATGTTGGACCATTCCCTGTTTTGGGCAGAATAGGGGAGGTCGCGTATCGACTCGCTTTACCTCCGCATCTATCTGGCATTCATGACGTATTCCATGTGTCTATGCTGAGGAAGTAAGTTAGCGATCCAACGCATGTGTTGGATTATCAACCGTTAGATATCCAGGAAGATTTAACGGTGACCGAAGAACCAGGCCAGATTTTGGACCACAGAGATCAAATTTTATGAACAAAATGAATTCCACTCGTCTTGATCCAATGGAAGAATCATGGATCACATGAGGCTCCCTAGGAACGTGAAATTGATATTCGTGCTCAGTATCCTCAATTCTTTACATAAGGTACGTACTTAAAGTACACTTACAATATAATCATGCTTCATGAATATTTCTAAGTTTCACCTAATTAGAAATAAATAACAGAAATAATGATTGCTACATTTATAATTTTATTATTTTAATATTTTGTTTGATGCACCCTATACTTGTATATAAGGACCCACATCAAATATAGTACACCCACTAAGCCTTAGAGATAGATAAATAAAATACAATTACATCATTGTAATTTAGAACTAATAACAATTATTATTTTTTTAACTTTGTACAAATAATTGTCTTTTTTTGAAGAAATAATAAAGTTGCAAATTGTTGAGGATGACACCTAAGTATGGTGACAGATCCCAGCATACCACCATAAGTCCCATTTAAACACTACAAGGCCATATATGGGCTGCCACAGTAATTTCCACTTAATATTTCATCAAACTAAAATAATTTCATATAGCAACACATGTCAAAAAGGTCAAAATATATTTTTCTACAGACCTTGTATCTGATACGTATACCCAAGTACCAACACATTTTATACCAAAGTCAAGGGGCCTCGAAATCTAGGCCAGCAAAGTTTTGACCTCCTTGCCGCGGCAAGGAACAGTGCTGGCCGCGGCAAGACACTTGCCGCAGCAAGCCTATATAGTAACCACGGTAACCCTGTATGTGGGTCTGAAACCCACTTCAAGTTGGTTTTCTGTTATCTTTGCTGAACGGTTTCTTGTTTCTCCTACCTTCCAATCCATTTTATCTGCATGCACTCCACAGATCAAGCCAAAACCAGTTGCATGCTCCTGATTTCTTCTTAGCTGCTCTCCATTTGCTACTATTCCATCAGTTCAACCACATTTTTGGTATCTGTGTGAGGTAAAATTATAATCTTAGCTCTAGTTTTCCTTCATTGTCTTTTAAATTCATTAAGATGCCTCCTAGGAGGACCGGGGTATCAAAACCTCCAAAAGCCTCAGCTCAAGCAAAGGGCAAGGCCCCTGCTTCTTCCCATGACCCAATCGATCCACCCGTTGAGCAAGAACATCCCATCCCATGGTGGGCTACGAAGGCTATGGAACCCGAATGGATCGTCGACAATTGACTACTGACACCGAACGACCAGACTGCATGGTCCATTAGGTATATGGAACATGCACGATTAGACGCCTTATATCAACCATTCCATACCCAGTTTTATCCGCGTCTTGTCCGTTTATTTTATCAAAATCTAAAAGTATCACCAACAGTTGGCCAATTAGAGACTAAAATCGATAATCGAAAATTTTATTTCAATTTACAAGACATAGCACACGCGATGGATTGTAGTCCAAATTTCGATGTCAATCTCGGACTGCAAATGCCTCGACAAAGGGATGTGAAATTTCATCACATCACTACAAAGATGACTGATGGCAGTCCTCTTCTTCTCACGGCCTTGCAGTCCGTCGCAGCCAATTACCATAGAAAATATGGTTTCTTGAATGTGTATTCCGTTGTAATTTATACCCAATGCAACATGAGAGAGAGCGCCGAGATGCTCTCTTACAAGCTCTATTCACTGTGCATGAAAATCGATGGTTAAATGGCCCTAGGGTGGTATGAGAAGGGATTAAATATGCCAACATCCATTTGCAAAGCAATGTCTCTAATCCCATGCCATCATGCCCCTATCCTCGTTTAATTTCCCGTTTTTTAGAAAGACATTCAGGTAGTGTGAATCAAGTTCCCTATCAAATTCCCCAGGGTGAAGAAGTCCGCACGGATAATATGCGGGTCTTTAGCCCAGCTATCTGGCAAAATGTATGTCAAAGGTCATCCCAAGCGGTTCGAAACCGCCAAGCTCGCCAAATCCGTTCTCCTCCACTGCCTCCATAAGAACCACCCTCGATACCAACCCAAGACATCCCCATTCCCCCTCAATCTCACACTCAAGCACAAACTGAATCGGTTCCCTTGGCACCTGAGATATACACCAATGCTGCTTTAGCACAGCTCATGCATGAAAACCATGAACAGACCCTTCTCCAATTCGATAATTTATATCGAAATCATTATATGCTCCATCAACGCATTGATTATATTGAAGAAGCAACCAACATCATGATGGAGCATACATTTCAGACCGTTGCAAACCCTTACATTGGGTGGGCACGCAATTTCGTCTCCCAATACACCAGCAATGCAGAATTACTGGTGCCAGAATTCTAGCAAGACTTTCAGCAACAAGATGCGAGTCCTTCCTCCACTGGTCAGCAGCAACCAAGTCCACAGCCTGGTAAATTATAACCTCATAAACTAGTAGTTTATATATGACATTTTAATTTTGCATCGGATTAAATTGAGTTCGTCTCTAACAGGATTGTTTATTTGTGTTTATTGTGTACTGTAGACCTCATGTCAATGATTGATGAGTGATAAGTGTTGTGGTTAATATCATTGCGGTTCTCTCTGTTTTAGTTAGATTTTGTTTTGTTCATATGAAATTCTACTGTATGTTATCTTACTTTTTATATTTCTAGTTGTCATGTGCGAAACTATTGATGTTAGCTATTGCGGCATTCACCTGCTGCCCATCGTTGTCTCAATTTATTTTCGAGGGACGAAAATTCCTTAAATAGGAGAGAATGTAACATATGGCCATATCAAGAACCCACACTACGTAAGCAGGTTATAGGTCCGGTAGGACCTATGCCAAAACTATGACACAAGGAACGTTGCTAACTGTAGTGATTAACATGAATTAAATCTCTATGTCTGTAGAGGGTTATTGTTGGCAGCAAAACATGTAAACTAAGACCCTGGTAGAAGGAAATAGATCATAACCACACAATATCATTTGAACGATATCTCATATGTGCATAATGTCTAAGCTAACCCAAGTTTGTTTTTAGGAAGCCTCTTTTTGGCTTATCTGCTTATATCTAACAGTGGCTAGATGGGCTTTGCATGAGAACCAAATCCAGCTAGCATATACACTAACTCTGTGTACAAGACTTGTATACTTGGGAAACTTGGACTATACACAATCACTAAGTGCTATCCTAACTTGGACTATAAACCAGAAAGGCTTATAAGCTACTTGTAGTTATTTTAACTTTTAGCTACTGGCAGTTCTTTTAACACTTTTAGGTAGATACCACTTACTAACTAGTATCGACTTAAGAAAGGATACCAGCCCTTAATAGCCTACATGTCAAAAGAGAGAATGGACTTTTCTTGTATCTACTGATAGAAGTTAAGACTACATACTATTCTTACAGCTGATCCTACCCTTGACTATCTTATAACCTGCTTGCATGATAAATACGCTACATGACTCAATGAGTCATTATGAGTTTCATGCACGCAATGTGGATTTAAACCACTATAAATCCCCGCTAATAAGCCCTTGTCTTGTTGCTTCCTGCTTCAGCTTTTAATGGAAAATATGGCAATTCTAGTAACGAGATTCTGAAAACATAAACAAAATAGTAAGACCAGTTTAGTACACTGTCATCAGATGTCGTGAATTCAATTCCGGTCTACTTCGGCATACCATGAGAACAGAGGTATGAAACTAAGCTTACTTCTGTGCCACTAGCTATTCAACAGACGTCGTGAGTTTGTTTTCGATCTACTTTCGGTGTGGTCATACTCTCATATTCACCAAAAGGTACAACGACTACACCTTAGGTAGAATATAAAGTAGCAATTATACAAGAGATAATAGGCAATACAGAGATAACACGGTGTAGGTGTTGAGCAGATATCGCCTACAGAATATATGAATGTTATGACCAAAAGCTTATGCTGCAATTTTGGCATTTTGGAAAGATTTTAAATATATTTAACTATATATATAGAGAGATAGAAATGAGTAAACCAGAGGGAGAAGCCAGGCTGAAACCACAGCAAGATACTCTGCTGAGTGGCTTGTCTTGGCAACCTCATAGGATTGCCACGGCAAGATGCTTACCGCGACAACCCTAGAAGCTTGCCGCAGCAACCTCTAGCAGATGAGGTTGTGCTTCTTGCATATCGGACCTTGGGTCCATTAAGGGTCCAGATGATTATATCTTTAGGTCTCAGGGTCTCAGGTACACCATGAGCCCATCTATTGACTACTGACTTTTAATATAAATCTATTCTATTTATCATAGATTGGTGCAACATGGTGCACTTAGGCAATTTTACGCACATATGCATGGTGTTCTTAGATATATGATCACACATACCTGTTGATGCCCATTCCTAGTCAAGTAAGAATCTACAAACAGGTAGGGAATATATGGTTGTTCATATATACTTGATCGTTTGTCAAATTCTCATAAGGATGCCAATTATTCCTCTTAGAGCTGAAATAATGATAGTGATGAATTACTGATAAACATGCTTCAGGAAACATGTAGACCTCTGAGCATAATAAATCGGATCAAATAAGATATCAAGGAACTATATTATCAGTTGGTTTGATGAAACCCACATATTAGTTGACCACATGTTCAGTACATTTATACTTATATATTTATGTTTGGAAATCCTTTTTTTTTTCAGAAAGGTTTACCAATTGTGCACTTCAGTTGGATAGGACTAAGTATACGTTGCGCCTAGTAGTTTTATACTATGATAATGAAATATAAATGAATATAAGTCGGTACAATGTAGTATTATCGCATACATGACATGCTAGTTGGAAGTAAGCATACCCCCTCTTTGAATTTATACATTGATCATTATTCAGAATCCTGTTATCCGTAGTATCCTTTATACGTTGTTGCTCCACCTTGAGTCAAGTGATCCCGCTAACTTGGGAGCTTGAGTTTCTTGGTTCAAGTGATCCCACTAACTCAGGAGCTTGACAAGTGATCCCACTACCTTGGGAGCTTGATCTATCCTGGTCCATGTGATCCCGCTAACTCGGGAGCTTGACAAGTGATCCCTCTAACTCGGGAGCTTGATTTTGCTGTTGCGACCTGCATGTGTATCTTATTTCAGCTTGATTTTTCATACCTCTTACTTCATGAATATTGTATCATTATATTAATCATATGATCGTAAAGTCATAGTTTTTATGCTTCTCGATGAAAATGTGATAACTTGTCAATGTATGTTAGCAATGTAATATTCTCTACTGAGATTTGATAGTAGCTAATTCCACGACTTAAATGTGTTAGTTGTAGAGCCTGATTCAGAGCATGCTACAAATCCTACGTGCATGCCCGAAGAGGAAGAGGGAGAAGACGACGACGAGGAAGACAATTTTGCCGAAGAGTTCTTCCCAAAATAGGATTGTAGCTTTGGGATTTGAGAGAGATAGAGAGAGAGGTAGAGATAGATAAACTCGAAAGACTTGTAAAACTTATATACGGTAGTTTCAGATATTATGTGTTTTGATGTATAGGTTTACTTTCCATTGTTTAGATGACGGGTGGCCGTCATCGGTGAAAAGCTATACATCAGATCTTTTGTTTTGTTTATACTGATGTTAGTTCTATTTAGATAAGTAGAAAATCAGTTATTTTGCCACATTATCAACTGTCAGAGTAAATTCATTGCTTCCGCATTTGCAATAAATTTCTATACGAAATGATCCCTTAGATGAATGGATCATGTTAGGTGATCCGATGATGCGACGTTTCCAATAGTGAAAGAAGGGAAACGTCAGATTGTCACATTCATGGCTCAGAATGAACGACAGTCATGGGACCTATTCGAATAATTTTTAGATATTTCCTTACAGAAACATGCTTTAACAAGGAGTGACCCGGATGTCTCCCTACATACACCTCTTGCTAGTGGTGGCCTTTACGATACCAATACTGATAAAATAAAGGTAGAGAAGGACATCAATGTTAAGGTTGCAGCTTTAGAATAAAAATTGGCATCTTTGATGGCCACCAACCTAAAACTGACTAAGAAACTAGTAATATCCTGCTCTATTTGCCAGAGTATGACCCACATAATATCTGAGTGTCTAGCCGCACCATTGTATCCTGATATGATAAAAAAGGAACAAGTGTGTGCATTTCAGCGGAGTGACTATGGAAACACTTATAATCCGCAATGGAGAAATCACCTTGGTTTCAACTATGGCTCAACAAGTGGCCAATAATAAGCACACCATGATCGGCCGAGATACCCTCCACCCAACAATTTCCAATAGCCTTACATGCAAACAAGGCCACAACAGCCAGTTGAACAACAACACTATCGGCAACCTCAGTGCATCAAATCTGATGCAACGGTTGTTCAAATCCTTAGGATCTACAATAATAGTCACATCAACATTCGAAAGAATTATCCTATCTCGCTCAGTTCTCTCAAATATTACACTCCCATACACAATCCATCACGAAGCTAGAACCTCAAATTGGGCAGCTAGCTATGCATATGGGAAAGAGAGAAGATGACAAGTGACCTTCACAACCTGTGAGTAACCCCAAAGGACATGCCTATAAACACCCATTCCTATTGAACATGTCCAGGTCATGCAGATTTTGCACAATGGTAAGGCCGTTGATAACAAAGTGGAGTTGCCTACTCTGGGAGTCATCCCTGAGAATGAGTAAAGATAGTCAAAGGATAATGAGGTGACCTCTAAACCAGAAAATTCAAAAATAATTAATTCTGAAAAAGTTTAAGAAAAAAATAAAGATAGTGCGCCTGAAATTTTGACTGAAGCACCATATGTACTGAAGTTATCGTTTCCCAATGCATTCGGTGCACCATAACCCTTTGATAAAAAAAAATAAAAATAGAAGAGATCACTAAAATCTTTAAAGAAGTAAAAATAAATTTGCCCCTCTTAGAGGCAATCAAACAAGTTCTGGCTTCTGCATGGTTTCTTTAAGAAATGTTCACCCAAAAGCAGAAGCGGGAAAACAATTGGTCCAAAAAAATCTTTTTAATGGACTAAGTAAGCTCAGTTTTAAAGGCAATGACCCTGCCAAAGCTTAAGGATCCTAGAGTTCCCACCAGTCCTTGAATTATTGGCAACCATGTCATTAATAAGGCACTCCTTGATCTGGGAGCGGAGCTAGTGTGAGCCTACTTTCGTACTCAGTTTATGAGAAGTTAAGATTAGGGCAATTAAAGCCCACATTGGTAACTTTACAGTTAGCCGATAGATTGGAGTGGAGACCAGTTGGTGTAATTGAAGACATACTGGTTGGGGTTGATAAATTTGTCTTCCCCGTCGATTTTCTTGTATTAGACATGAAGCAAGTTTTAAAGCTCCCTTCACAAATCACGTCATACTCGGTAGACCATTCTTACAAACAGCCAATGTGTGCGTAAATTACAAGATCGGTGTAATGGAGGTTTCCTTTGGGAACATGAGAATCCAGCTTAATTACTTCTCAGTTGCAAATCAATTGGCCTCCATTGATGAGGAAGAGTGCTTCTATGCTGATTACATTGAAGAACTTGTGGAAGAAGCACTTCCTCTCGTGTTATCCAATGGTTCATTGGAAACAATGCTTTAGTACATGGAATTAGAAGAGAATGAATTTGATTTTGAAGAGAGGGCATATTTTGTTCATGCCCCTCTCTTAATTCTCAACCAAGGACATGGAAACATGCGGTGGAGCCTTTGCCCACCACTTCGAGTGAACCATTGTTACCATCAATCTAAAGAGCTCTGACATTAAAATTAAAAACTCTTCCCAACACCTTGAAGTATGCCGTCCTTGGGTCAAATAATACTCTCCCTATGATCATATATTTAGTTTTGACTTCAGAACAGGAGAGCAAATTGTTTACCATTCTCACAAAACATAAGCATGTTATAGGGTGGACGATCATTGATTTACAAGGGCTTGATCCTTCTATTTGTATGCACATAATTCATATGGAGGACAATGTCAAGACTTCTCGTGAAACCAGCGTCCTTTAAATCTAAATATGAGGGTAGCTGTATAAAAAGAAGTAGTCAAACTACTAGATGCGGCGGGTATCATCTACCCATCTCTGATAGTGAGGGGTCAGCCCCACTAAGTGATCGCTAAAAAGTCAGGGATCATAGTTAAAGTGAATTCGGCTGGTGAATTGGTATCATTACGCGAGACTACGGGTTGGCGCGTATGTATTGATTACCGAAAGCTGAATTTAATGACTCGCAAGGATCATTTACCATTATCCTTCTTGACCAAATTCTAGAGAAACTTGCGGGTCAAGAGTTTTTCTATTTCCTAGATCGGTACCCGGGATATAACAAAGTACTGGTGTTCTCGAAAGATCAAGAAAAGACCACCTTCACGTGTCCTTTCGGCACATTTGCTTACCGCCGCATGCCCTTTGGGTAATGCAATGCACCGACAACATTCCAAAGGTGCATGATGGAAATCTTTTTGGACATGATAGACAAGTTACTTGAAGTGTTCATGGATGACTTCTTCGTATTCGGTCGAACATTTGATACTTGTCTAGAACACCTATCCCTCGTCTTAGAGCGGTGTGAGGATACCAACTTCGTTTTAATTTCGAAGAAGAGCCATTTCATGGTTCATGAGGGCATTGCCTTAGGACACATAGTTTCGAAGAGAAGTATAGAAGTTGACAGGGCCAAGATAGATGTTATTATTAATATGCCTCCGTCGACATCGATGGAGCAGACATGTTCTTTTCTTGACCATGCTGGCTTTTATCGTCGCTTTATCAAAGGTTCGACCCTTGTGTCATCTTTTGGCACATGATGTCACTTTTGACTTGGATGAGGCATGTCTCGAGAATTTTCATAATCTAAGAGCGCTCCTCTCTTCAGCCCCAGTTATCCAACCTCCTGACTACTCAGTACCGTTCAAAGAATTGTGTGATGCGTCTAACTTTTCAATAGGAGAGGTCGTAGGACATTGCAAGGACAAGATTCTTCATGTAATTTATTTCGTGAATCAAACCTTAATTGAAGCTCAATTGAATTATACAACAGCTGAGAAAGAGCTTCTCATCATTGTGTTTGCCTAAGATAAATTTTTATCGTACCTATTGGGGTCCAAAATAATCATTTTCTCTTATCACTCCGCTCTTAAGTACTTGTTAACTAAGAAGGATATCAAACCATGTTTAATTTGATGGATCCTCTTGTTGCAAGAATTTAATTTTAAAATCAGAGATAAGAAAGGAGGGGAGAACATGTAGCTGATCACCTGTCCCGAATTAAATTCCCAGAAATTACCAATAACGAGTCCCTTCGTGACTCATTTCCAAATGAGAAACTTCTTGCCATCCAAGCTGTGGTGCTCTGGTATGCAAATATCATAAAAATTATCTAGTGGCTGGTAAGATCCCTCTAAACTGGTCTAAACAAGACCGCTCATTGTTCTTTTGTAAAGTTAAATATTACATTTGGGAGGAGCCAGATCTTTTCAAAATTTGCCTAGATCAGATCATTTGAAAATGTGTCCCCGAAGGAGAATTCCAAAGCATTCTTCAATTTTTTCGTACGTATGCTTGTGGAGGTCTCTTCGGCGGAAAGAAACCGCTGCCAAGGTGTTACAATTTGGCTTTTATTGATCGTCCTCGTTTAAAGATGTCGAGAACTATTGTCCATCTTGTGAACGGTGTTATTTCGACAAACCAAAATGGCCATTGTGGTTTGGAGCGTTCCAAAGCTTAATATGCATTATGGTTTGGGGGCTTTCAAACCACAATGGGTGCTGTGGTTTGGAGCCCTCCAAACCTCCAAACCGCTTCATTGAGGGATATATTTTGGAGTCACAACATATGTGTCAATACATATACCTCTCATAAGTCATTTGTTGCCTTTTGACTTGGAATTGCAATCCCGATAGATTACGAGTGGCACTCCGAACACCTGTGAGTGCAGTCACACAGATTTTCGATAGAGTGAATTGAGATAGAAACAACTTGCAGTTAGAAGTAAGGTCATCTGATAAGGCCTTGGGTTGACTTAGGGTGACCTCTCTCTTAATTTTGATAGGCCATGTAGGGCTTAGGGCGAAAGTTAATAGATTGACTTCTCTACTTCTGGTCTGAAACCTGATATTTGACTAAACTCGTATTTGCACCCAAACCTGGTATTGGATTGAACTCATAACCTGATATTTGACTGAACTTTTATTTACACCTGAACCTGATATTTAAGTTAAACTTTGTATTTTAGACTTGGTATTTAGATTAGAAATTGTAATTAAACTCAGATGCAATATTCGAATCGAAACTCGTATTTGAATTGGATATGGGATTTGAACTCAGACTCGGTATTTAAACTGGAACCCATATTTGAATAGGAATTTGAAATTAAACCAGAATTGGTATTTAAACCAATTATGGTACTTGAACTGAACTAAGGAATTTGAATGTGTCTTGTATTAAAACTTGATCTTGTATTTGTCTTGGACTTGATATAGGAATGAACCTAGATTGGATACTTGTATTAGACTTTGTATGTAGATTGGACCTTGTACATTACTTTGATCTGGTGATTAAACTAGACCTCGTATGGAAATTAACTTTGAATTTAGACTTTCACTTTTTGATTAGTGTTGAATTCGAATTTGATGATCTTTTGAACATTTGAACATAAATCGTACTTAGAATTTTAACTGAAATCTTGAATGCTTGAACTCATTGAATATGGGGTTTGATACTGAAAAACCTGATACATGAACCCATTGAATATGGACTTGAATTGTACTTTGAGGTTCCAAGATGGGAACGGTTTTAGTCTTGAGTTTTGGAACAATAACCATCCAATTTGACTCTACTAGTTTCTTTAACTTAGAAGCCTCACTAACCCTAACCAAAAGTATAAAAGTGGAATTATGATACCCCTTGAACTTGAATCTAATACCCTACCCACTATTCTTACAAACAAGCTCAAGATGAGCAACCTAAATTCAAAAAGGATTTTGAAATGGTAATGGATAATCGGATCAGAGAATGACCGGCAGAGTTAATTTGATCATTGTCTTGATTGACAAAATTGGGTGAAGAGTGCCTTGCCTTTGCCTCACACTGCATTAGCTCTTGAACTTGAATTTCGACCATGGGTGGTATGGGTATCACACCACAATTTAAAAGATGCTTAAGAGATCTTGAATAAGATGGAATCTACGATGTGACATGAGTCCCGATTTTCGAGTAAGATCTTTACGAAAATAGTTAGAAATTTTGATTTGTTGATCATGGACCTGCAATTACGAATATTGACCTTAAATTGATTTAGAATCTTCTGAAATTTAATAAGTCAAAGTTAAACAATAGACTTGTGAATGATATGATGAAACTCCTGAACTTATTAGCTTGCATCTTGTTTTATTTCGTTAATTTTTCAGTATCAGATTAACTCCTGCTTGTCAACGTATAATTGTGTTATATATTTGATTACGATTGATCATCTTTTTGCTATGCTATTCATGGGGAATTTTCAAAACATATCACATAGAACTCTTAAATTTCATTGAAAAGTTGGGTTAAATCATTAAGCGTCACAGCTTACGATCATTTCATGACCTACAATTTTAGCATCTGAACTCGTAGATTTAAAAAAACATGTATGAAGAAGATTGACGGGGGATCAAGAGCATTGAAGATGAGCCACAACAGAATTTAAACTTTAGGAAAATATATATATATATATATTACTGTTCACAGTGAACAGTGACAGACATCTGTGATGAACAGTACCGGACGTTCGTGAAATAGTGACAGACGTCCGTGATTTTTCCCCCTCACTGTCCGTAGGTCACGGACGTCCGTGGGGCACTACGGACGTCTGTGGATGTCGTGATGGGATTTATAATTTTGAGTTTTTTGTTGCGAAAACTTTCTTTTTTAGTGTTTTATTAGTATTAGGACTCTTTATTTCGAATTTAATTATTGGTGGCCTATATATTGAGGCTTGTAAAGACTTTTAATTAGTTGATTGAATATTTTGAATGCTTTTATGCTTGAATATTCTTTGCCTGAGATAGGTTTGGTGTGAGGCCATGGGAGTGTAGACATCCCCATTTTGCCTTCTTTGAATATATTTTTTGTTCGGTCAACCTTTGACCTTCTTTTTAACCCTGATATGAGAACCATGCACTGAAATAATAGTACATGGCTGAACACAGGATGAAACAATAGCTCTGTGGCTCAGATCCCGACATGGGGAGACTATATACTGAAACAATAATATATAGTCGAAATGCAGACTAAAATAATAGTCTTGCATTTCATTCTAGTGACCAAACCCGGACAACCCCGAATTAAGCGCCTGAAACCCCACGCATAATTCGATTATGTGCCACACCACAAACGCACAATCAGTCCCCCTTTCAGACCAAACTTCCCTTCTCAGACCTATCCGAGACTCGATTACGCGCCTGAAATCAAACGCACGATCGGATTGAGCGCCATAAAATCAGCGCGCAATTGACCTACGCCCGACCTAGTTTCACTACCTTTATCCCTTAAGTTCCCTTGATTAGGCACTTATTACTAAACTCTTAGTCAGATTGCGCACCTCCCATCACGCGTGCAATTAGCCCTAATTTTGTTAGGACTGGGAAACTCGTTGCGCAAGTCAGCCGGTTGCTCACTGAGTCGGTGACCGACTCAAAGCGATTAAGCACCAGGAAACTGACGCGTAATTCAATTAAATGCTTGAAACAGGGCACGTAATTGAAGAAAAACATATAAAAGCTTTTTTTTCTCAAAAACAGATAAGAGGCTGGAAATTTTTCAAGAGAGAACGGATTTTTTTGGGATTCCGAAACCAGAGAACTCCGACAACCAACCCATAGAGCATATTAATCATGGTTTCCAGATTCAAGCTTCGAATCTTCAAGATTTCTCTCTGCAGCCCCGACCCTAGGTAAGGATTTAAACTTTTAATTTGCAATCATAGCTTATAATCTCTAGATCAAGGAATTCTATTAATATTTTTATTTTTAGAACGTAGCCCCGACCCTGGTTCCAGTTCTCTGATTCTAGAACCAGTCCTTAATCCATCGGTCCGATATATCGATTTTAAAATTTAATTCAATTCTAAAATCTCGATTTACAATCCTATCATTAATTTTTGGTTTTAATCCTTCGATTCAGAACCAATCTTTAATCATACAGCCTGATCTCCTGATTTCGGACCCGAATTCAGTCCTAAAAATTTAGTTTTAAATTCTAAATTGCTTATTTTAACATCTCTAAGAAAATCCTAAATATAGTTTCAGTCTTATAATTCTAGTTTAACAATTTAATTCACAATTGCTATTCTGAAATCAACTCTGAAAAATTCTAAAGCACAATTTTACGGCCCAAAAATTCAGTTTATTTTCAACTTTAGCCACCCAATTCGCCCACGAGAGCTTACGGAGGGTACTCAGGAATGATGTCAATCCTCCTTAGCATAACGGGTCCAAACCCCCTTTTTTAGGAATTTTAGAATTAATTAATTGCTCTAGTTTTATGCTTTTAGTACTATTGATTAGTAAGTTTATTCCAGCATGCTTAATTAATTGTCTTAAATCTTCGTATGACGGATTAATCTCTTTAGATCTGAATTTAATCGATCAATTCCTCACTTCAATTATAACTAAATGGGATTAAATTTGTTGCTTTAATTAGATTCTCTAGCATAGTCAATTCATTGCTTCAATTAGAGATTTTTACAAAATTAGTTTATTTATCTTAATCAGATTTGTTAGAAAAATTAGTTTATTTGTCTTAATTAGATGTTATTAGCATCAATTCCATTGCTTAAGTAAGAGTTTCAGCAAAAAATTAGTCTTTTAGTTCAATTAGAATTCTAACAGAACTACTATAATTGCTTCAATTAAAATTTCCATAGAATTGTTATACCTTATTCAGTCAGAATTCTAGTATACCTGATATGCTTGAACGAATTAAAGTCTCACCAAAACTATTATACATACACTCCTTGTACCTATAGGAGACTGAAACTAATTAGACTCCTAATAGAATAAGAAATCAACCTTAATTGGATTCCTAACAAGATTGGAACAAACCTATATAACTAAATTCCTAATAGAATCAAAGGAGATCTAAACTGACCAGAAGTATAACTACAAAGGGAAATAAAAGGAAATCAAACTATCTAACCAAAAGAAATAGAACGCTGATGATGTTCATAGGTGGACGATTCAGTATAAAGCAACCCACACCCGCTTCAATTGATGCTGGGGCATTTTTTTTATGGACGGCTTGCCCACAAAAAAGATAAGAAACGACGAAGTTACCCTCCGAAAAGCGCTATCGAAGATACCATACTGCCGATCCTACCACGCTCCTACACTAGGGCATTTTATTTTATTTTATTTTATTATCTTGTTATTATTTCCGCTTTAGCTATTTTTTTCCCTGTTGCATTATTCTCATTTCAAAAATAAAAACAAAAAAAGAAAATAAAAAAAAAGGAAAAGAAAACATGCCCATCTTTCGCTACCAGACTTCGGTCTGAGATACTCACCCCCCTTAACAACTGGCAAGGGGGTGAACAAAACTACTGACAACATTACTCTCACATGTGTAGATATGAAGCAACCTTCAACTATCACCGGGCCAGCTCAAGAAGCATCCAAATCCAGACGACTGTTGATGGCGCTAAAGCAACTAAGAAGCAAAAGTAGACGCAAGAGGTAACTAAGAGAAAGGGGCCAATCAGGTACATCTAAACCAAAAGAATCTCTATATATATATATATATGTGTCAAAATCTTTTCATTTATTTTTACACTTGTCATTGGGGACACCCCCTATATATACAACAACACACATGTTATAGATACAAAAAACCCACGCACACACACCTACTCCCTACGCTGCTGCTGGGATGGCCGAGCACTGCTGTCCCCAGTATCATCAGCTCGGAGGTCTGTGGACTGGTCCTCCAAAAATACAATCTCGGCACCCGGAGTCGGTGGAACCTCTAAACGACGAGGCCCTGCCACAAATCTCTCCTCACTCGTCTAACTAACAGACCGCCTCGATCGGGAACGAGGAGGATACTTTGCAAGAACCTCATGAACCACCGCATCCTCGCGAGCATCACCCCTGACACGATCATGTGACACGCAACGAGACTACCCGACTGAAGAACCCGTAGCCCTCGACTCTGACCCATCAAGTTGATGAGCTAGCCTATATATACCTCTCTCACTCCTCATCAGACAATACTGTAGCTTATCTAGGGACACCTGCATCTCTGCTCGCATCATCCGACGAGCTGCCTCTAACGCCTCAGTATGAGTCATCTAAGTGGCCATCATCTCAGAAAATAAGTCAGCCTGACTCCGCATCTCCCCAAGGGCTCGTCCCACCTTAGGAGTGGCACACGCTCGCGTCGCCTCTAGGCGCGCCTTCTCTAGCTGACGAACCTACATAACTGCATCAAGTCAAGTAAAAACTAATATATACATGAACAAAATCAGAAACTTTGAAAAAAAAATAAGGGGAAAGAACTATACCAGATCCAGCCTCTCCCTCAGGAGTCGCTCGACTGTCTCAGCAGTCACTGGATCAGCAGGAGGCGCAGGAAGGACAACAAACGTAGGCGCCTACAAAAAAAAATAGACGAATACATTAGAAAATACTATAATGACAAATAAACTATAAACACAATAACTAAAACATACCTGAGTAGGGATAGGAATAGACTCCTGAGGGGGAGCCTCGGGAGTGAAATCCAAAACAGCCTACACGAAGGACCAAGTAATCCAAGATATGTCAGAACGAGATAAAGACGGAACAACCAAAACAGAATTATCCCACACAAAAAGAAACTTTACCTGACTCTCCAGACGTAGAGAGGCAGCAGTCGCCTCCCTCATCATAACATCCTCGGCGACCTAACGCTGAAATACCACATAATTTTAGTAAACTACTAAGAAAGAAAAACAATGACATCCAACAAACTAACACAATGATGCAAGCAATATGACAGATTGAACAGAACTTGCCCAATGATCTAGCTCGGTGTGAAGTTGAGCCATCGCTAGATCCTCCCGACTGGAGGAGGCAACTGAGGACGGATCAAATGTCAGAATGGGACCTCTGGCAGCCAGCTCAGCTCTCTACAAATAACAATAAACATATTAGTCGACGAGCTCACAATGCTAATGATTAAACAGAACCATACTTGTGTACGCTTACCAATCGGTCAATCTCAGATCATAGACTAGCCGCTATCTCCCGATTAGCTAGTTGCTGACTGCGATAGACATCCAGCAGTGCCGCCTGACGAGCGACCTCACCATCCCTCTCAGACTATTCAACATAAAAATTAAAAAAAATGAGACACCACAACCATGTTAGAACGATCAGAAAACCAAGTCCACATAATAATATAAAAAAATGCAAGTTAACTCACCAGGAGCCGTCGAGTCTCCGCTAGCCGAATCCCCAACTCATCCTCCGCTCCCCTGGCCTGAGTGACCGAGGAGGCTAAAGACTACAACATCTCCTCATCCGGAGGAGGAGCACACCCCATCCGCTCCATCGCCCTGTGGAGAGCATCTAATGCGTCCCACACTCTCGCGATGACATGGCCCTGCTCCAATGCAGTCAGCCTCTCCCTCAAAGCTAACACTCACTCCGGCCCTCCGATCGCGAAAGTGCCACTCCCATGGAGGGGACGTGTGAAGAGGCACTCGCCAGCCAATTCACTGAACCACACCACATACTCCCGGGCATCCGCCTCGTCGCGCGCCCCTCTAACTCTGGTCCCCCCAACTCTAAAATCCGCTATCTGAAGAGCCATCCGCACCGCAAAATTCTGGCCAGGAGGGCCGATCATCTTCTTCACCACTCTGTGGAGAATCTCTGGAGGGACTCCCTGAGCGTGCCCCAACTGTCGTACCATGCGAGAAGTGTGGATCCTCTCCACCCTCTCAAAATAATGGACCCATATGTCCACGTCAAAGAAGGGCCAGCCACACTCAATCACTGGCATGCCTGCATCCTCCTCATCCTCATAGAGCCTCCAGATCACCTACAAATGAGCCGACCTCTCAATGAAGACTCAGATCCTAAAATACCAAAACAAAAAGAAAGCATGCGCGTGACAATCTATACCTGCCCGGCATGCATATCCTCAAAGAGGCCTCGTGCGGTCTAAAGATCCGAAGACCAGCGACGACCCCTCAACGTCTCCCTCCACACTTGCATCCGTGAGAACGTAAACTTCACACCCAACGGAACCCCCTAACGAAGGAAAACAAAATGATCGTACGCCCAAAACTAAAAAGAAAAGTAACAACAATAACAGTTACACATAAGGAGAAACATCTACCATTAAATGACTTAAAATTAACCAAGCTAAAGACATTATGACTTTAATTAATTAATACTCACTTGGATGAACTGAAGGAAACCACCGATCGATGCGACACCCTATCCCTGATGGTAAAGCTGCTCATAAAGATGCACCAATGCGGCCGCACCCTACGTATAGGCAGGGACTCGATCTAGATCCCCAAGTACCATAAAAAATAACCCAGTGATGCATCCCCGAGTTGAAGAAGAGAAAAGTACCGCACCAAGGAAGTGCGTCAAGAATGCTCGGAGCACCCTATCCGCAGTTAATCCTGACTCCACCATGGTCTCCCGACCTGCCACCACCGCACAGCGCGCCTCATAGGCCGCCTTCGCCTCTGAATGGCTCCTCGAGGGGACGAAGCAACTCGTAAACGTATCGAAAAACAAAGTGACCCGAACTATACCTGGCCCCGAGCCGCTCGACCTATACGGCACACCTAAGATCTCCTCACACACCTCTAGATAATGCCCTGCCATCCTCCCTGTGATCGGCTCACCCTCAAAATGAAGACCGGGGATGCAGACCCAGTCCTCTGAAGTTGGTAACATCATGCCTACTAGAAAGAGAAGCGTCTGATGCTCCTCCCTCCACCTCTCTAGAATTATCGCGATCAGGCCATGATCGACCTGAAAGGGCTCCAACTCCATAATCTGTCGGAAGCCGAAAGACACTAGCCGCGCTTGCTGAAACTCCAGCAAGGTACGACACCAGGCATGAGACTCGACCCATGTCGAGCTGATAGCAAGCTGCGGGGGCTCCTATTGAACGAAATACAAACAACAATAATAAAACTAACACATACTTATGATGAAAGGCAAACTAATAAAAAAAAAGGGCGAAACTAGAAGCGAGTCAAATATGCCTCGGACACAATGACAATAACAACAAACGCGTGAAATATGATGAGAACAATTGAGTAGAAACATGACCTACCTCTACCTCTAGATGTAATCATGACGCATGAGTAAACACACAATCAATCATTAATGCAGGTTCGACATAAATTAGAAGGGTTCCAAATCCTAATAAGCCTATGTCATAACCTAAGTCACTAAGAAAATAGAAAAACTCTTGCTCATGAGTACTTACTCGGCCTCAGGCAAAGAAATCCTCTAGCGGGAAGTGCTTGCGATTCGGATGCTCTGTAGCCGCACCCTAGTGCTCTGCAGCTGCACTCTCAGCCCCCTCACCTGCAGGTATCTCACCCTCGACTATCTCACCCTCACCCTCAACAACCCTCTGCTCAATCTCGAGCGCCTCCTCCCTGACCGCCGACTGGTCAAACTCCAGGACCTAGTCTCCAACTACCTCCCCAACAACATCCTCCTTGACGATAACGTCAGTCCGAGCCTCGAACGTCTCACCTATCTCCGCCCCTAGCATCCTCTCTAATTCAGAAATAGTAAGAGTAGGTCTACCACTACCCTCACCCTCAATCCTAGAATAAAGAGCTTGAGAAACTAAAGAGAACGGAAGAAACGGCGTCTGAAATGGACGATCGGATCACAAGATATCACGAAAACACGAAAACTAGAGTGCACAGAAACAAAAAAACCAGAGAATCAGAGACAAAAATGGATTGTGTGACGAAAATGAGAAGCTTTAAGCCATTTATAGGGAACAGTCGAATTGCGTGCTTAAATCTATGCGTTTAAACCAATCGCACACCAACATAGTAGTGCTTAATTCTAATTACACGACCTATCTAGAGTGCGCAATCTAATCATCGCCCGCTCAAATCAACCCAACCACCCGATTGTGCGTCGACCTACAAGCGCAATTACATCAAGTGTCTGCCTCGTGACACGTGAATGCCACCAGTCACGTCTATAGTAACCACCACCACCTTAATCAAGAGCACAACACCTAGCGCTTAATTGGATTACACGACCTAACATAAAGGCTTAATAACATTCTAATGCCTTGGAATACGCGCTTGAAATTTAGCGCGCAATTCATCTGAATGCCCATAATGAAGCACGCAATTCCCTGGAAAACAAAAAAATATACAAATACAAAACAGCACTTTCACAGACCTAAAACTAGGAGATTCCTGACACTAATTACCAACCCAAAACGTCCCCCTTGTCAAGACTGATCCAAGAACACCCCTAACTTGAAAAATATACGCCCTCAAAAGAAAAAAAAAAGAACAAAAAAAAATGACCCGACACCATTTGCACACCCCACTAAAGCTGAAACCAAAAAAAGAGAGGAAGATTTGTCTCAAACCAAGACTAAAGCTAAACACAAATTTTGTCTCAACTAACACTGATCTAAAACTAAAAAAATGAATGCCCCCATGTCACACACAAGCCCAATTAATATTAAATTAAACAACCAAAAAATGCCCCCTTCCTTCTTCCTACATTAAGACCAAAAATGCCCTCATTCATACACTCCGATTAACCCCAAACTAAATCAAAATACAAAACGAAATACTCCTAACATGTCCTGATCTAAAATGAATAAATTAAACAAGTAAATCCCAAATTTCAAATAAATCAAATAAGCTCAACATAAACTAAAGTAGAATTTACAAAAGAATTTAAAATCATAATCACTTCATAAATAATTACAAAATACACCGAGGGCATACCCTCTTAATATACAATTTAAAACAAGAAACTAAAAAAAAATTATGCATGTTCAGGCAATCCCTGAATCCGGATTTATTCAGAAAACTAGAAATCTCAGAGAAACCCGGAGCAAGGAGGCGCCCTAAACAAAGTCTAACCGTAATAACCTCCTCCCCTTGCCCCGAGCCGGCAGAAAAGAAAGAGTGGCCCACGGAAAGCCACTCAAGACCTGCAGGATCCACCCTTAGCAGCCCACCTTGGAAACACTAAAAAGGAGGAGCAACTAGCGTTGAATCCGCAGACCCTACCGAGAAAAAATAAGCATCGACCATGAGAACTCTGACCAAGTCTTATCCTTGGGTTTCCTTTCTACCACCTTCTTCTCCTCCATCTCTGCCCTTAGCATGGCAGCAATTTGACTGCTACCTTGCATTCCCAATCCTGTTCATTCTCAAGAGCCCACACAATAAACACGATTCTTCGGGTCCAACACTCGGGATACGAAAGAGAAGGGAAGAAAAGATATTAAGAAAAAAAATGCCCCAAAAGAATGCCTCAAAACCTTCAATCCCAAACATAAAATAAAATTTAAAATAACAAAATTTTTGGCTCACACATTTATAAACTATACTCCCTAAACCATAGAATGACAAGTGCCACATCTTTAAACCTTTCATATCTAAATTAAATCAAAACCAAACACATACCCCTTTAAAAGACCATAATCCATGATAACTTAGATAAACCAATAATACACAATATTTAACACCCTAAGAGATATAGATCCAAAGCAAAATGGATGAACTAATAGGATTTAAACATTTAACACCCATCTAGAATCTAAGAAAACTCACTTTTTCAACCTCATGATTCAAAACAAACAACGAAAAAAAAAAAGACTAAAACTCAAGTTAAAATCAAACCTTAAATCAACAAAAAACTTTAAATTAAATTAAATTATATAAAAAAAGGGGACAAACAACAATTCATTGGAGTGAGACCCTTACTAAAAAAAAATGCCACCAATTAATCAAATAAAACCAAGTAAATTCTTTAAACCAGGCTCAATACGACAACTTAATCTCGGGATAAACCCCGAATAAATTTGGCATAAATTCTAAAGCTCAAAACTGAACCTTAAAATAAGTCAAGTAAATCAGATAAATCCAACTAATTCGCTAATGAATTTAAACAAACGAATAAACAAGCGCAATAAGAACAAAAGAAATGCCCCTTCATTCATAATTTAATATTTTATAATATCACCGGAGGCATACCTCCTGAAAATACAACCCAAAATGAAAACCAAAAACTTTAACCTACATCCCAAAATGAAGACTGAGTTCAAAACTGAGACAAAGCGAGAAACAGATTTTGCTTGGAGCGTCCAATCAAAGACTTCAGGGAGCATTGGTTGGGAAATACATCCCCCCACTTTTTACTCCTGCTCTTCCACCATCTTCACCTCCTCTACCACCGTCGCTACAATGCTGCCTTCACTGCCCCCTAAAAAGTATCGATATATAGACAAGCGCACTCATTCCCAATACCGCCTATTCCCAGAACAACACCATCCACGAGCATCACCTCAAGGCGGAGATCACGCAAAATCATGAATATAGGAAGAAACGACATCCCAATCGGACAGTCTGATCGCCCGATATCACTAAAACAAGGATTTTACAGCACGAAATATTCTTAAAAAGTCAAAACTCAAGACTAAACCAGAATGAAAAATAAATAAAAGTTCTTTCGCTTATATAGAGTACGGACTTAATCACGCGTGAGAACACATGTGCTTAATTAGATCACGTGGCGCACAATTCTAAATACGTGCACAGAGCCGAGCACGCAATTAAACCATCACCCGCGCCCAACAATGCCACGCTCCGATCACGTGCAGCCCATGTGCCACACAAACTAATCAAACGATGCACTATAAATGCACAATACGAAAGGTCAACTGTACATTGACTGTATGATGACCAGGTGATGCCTCAATCACGCACATGGACCATAGCGCATAATCCAACTGCACGCACACATAATCGCGCGTAAATGACCCTTCAAGTCTGAGATCGCACGCCTGAATGCAGGCATGCAGTCGTATTGAGCACCCAAAACCGGTGCATAATAACTGATTTTGGATGAAAATTTTTCCCTAAAGACCCTTCTATCCCATCACAGCCAAGATTCTTTTATCATGTCGCAGTCACACCCTTTTGTCCCATTGCGCAGCCTGACAGGTTGTCCCAAAAAGACACGCACGCCCCTTACTGCAATGCTCTCATGACCCCACCAAAAAAAAGGAAGACCCCACTGTGATAACGTGCACAAGCAACAATGTTACCTTAATAACCAGTCCCATCAGAATAAATTAGTCATGCCCCCATGACCCATCGCGAAGAGTCGAAAGCACACCGCGAAAAAAACTAAGCCAATCACGACACAACCACAACGTGATCTCACATAACTCAAGATCTACCAAAAAAAAAAAGACAACCATGTCCCATTGCTAACTACGTCCAGCTGACGTCCCATCGCAAACCTCACTACTTGAAAATAAAATAAAGCTCAGACAACACCTGCCACACCAAAAAATGAAAAGAGGGAAAGCCCAGTCATGTCCCATCGCTAAGGCAACAAATTCTCTCTCTCTCTTCCGAATCAACCCTCAAGTCTCATCGCGATATTATTTCTCCCCAAGACGTCGCATCACGACCTCCAAGCCCTGCCACAGTGGGTCGGAAGAGAACAAATTTTCAAAAGTTCCATTGCGGCATTACACCTGAAACACTGCATCACAACAATAGCCACAAAGTCTCATCGCAACACAACAACACCACGAATCGTACAAGTTGTGTGCAACCCAAGTAAGTTTCAGCACAGGTAAGTACTACCCACTCTCTTTTAATTACTCGATATTGCCTATAAATATAGTTAGCTATGATTAAATCAAATGTTTTTAAAATTCGTCTATCTCGACTAGCGAACCACTGTAGTCCTCCCATAAGAGACAATCATCAGTGTTCGTCGAGAAGGTTAGATGTAGTATCCGGCATACCAAGTGTCATCTTGACAACCACAATAACAGTTGGGTCCACAAAAATTGTACCGGTGGATCTACTCAGCGACGTCTCGAAAGCCACATTTTCTGCCATTTTACTACCGAATTGATCTTAAGTTAGAATCCCTAAATTTTCAAAATTTTAAAATGCCCCTTTATTTCATAAAAAAAAAAAAAAAAAAAAAATAAGAGAAAAAAAAAAGAGAACAAAGCAAATAGACCCAACCCACCTTCCTTTAAGTTAAACTTGAACCCGACCTTCAACTCCTAAATCACCTGAACTCGCAATCAAGCGCACATCTTATTGCACAGAATTGGATCAAGTGCATACTCCACTGTACAGAATCATTGGTTCAGACACATTAGGACTTAGAATGCCCAACCAAGACTACCCAATCTACAGACCAACCTCTGAACTTTCAATCAAGCGCATATCACACTGCGCGGAATTGGGTCAAGCGCATATGTCACTGCATAGAATCATTAATTCAGACACATTAGAAGTAAAATTCCCAATTTACCGACCTCCGATCTCTAAATGAATCAAACGCGCATGCTATTGCGCAGAATTCAATTGAGCATACCCCATAAAACCACACCTCAATTACTAGCCCAAATCAACCATTCCCCTGGGAAATTGAACATTGAGTATATTTAATTTAAGAACTAACAATGCCTATTGGAAAATGAACGCCTGACGCGCATTGGTGTGAGCAATGACACTCCCGGTCTGACATGACTTGCAAAAGCCTTCGATATTACATGATACTTCATCTTTTAATATTATGGGTCCCTAGACCTTGTTTTGGACATTTGATTGACGCTCCGATACCTCAATTGTGTGAAATCCCTTTGTTAGCTCGCGCCATGTGACGGGATGCGCCATGCACCTACAGACTCGAAATGTGCCCTTTGCCAACTACCATTTACCCTTCAAATGCTCCATTTTAGATTGCGCTGATAGATAAGAAAGCCAAGCATGTCATGCCAGCATCACCAATTCACATTTGTGAATTCTCGAGAGAAACAAGAAGACACCTCGAATGAGAGGTGTCTACTTCTTCGACGCGTTCTTACTTCGCAAGAGCGCGCCGAAGAGGGGCATCTGTAGACATCCCCATTTTGCCTTCTCGAAATATAGTTTTTATTCAATCAACCTTTGAACTTCTTTTTAACCCTGATATGGGAACCATGCACTGAAACAATAGTACATGGCTAAACACAAGATGAAACAATAGCTCTGTGGCTCAGATCCCGATATGGGGAGACTATATACTGAAATAATAGTATATAGTCAGAATGCAGACTGAAACAATAGTCTTGCATTTCATTATAGAGACCAGACCTGGACAACTCCGAATTAAATGCCTGAAACCTCGCATGTAATTCAATTGTGTGCCACACCACAAACGCGCAATCAGTCCCCCTTTCAGACCAAACTTCCCTTCTCAGACCTATCCGAGACTCGATTATGCGCTAGAAACCAGACGCACAACGGATTGAGCACCACAAAACTAGCACGCAATTAGCCTACACCCGACCTAGTCTCACTACCCTTAACCCTTAAGTTCCTTGATTAAGTGCTTATTACTAAACGCTTAATCAGATTGCGCACCTCCCATCACGCGCGCAATTAGCCCTAATTTTATTAGGACTGAGAAACTCACTGAGCAAGTCAGCCGGTCACTCACTGAGTCGGTGACCAACTCAAAACAATTAAGCGCCAGGAAACTGATGCGTAATTCAATTAAACGCCTGAAATAGGGCGCATAATTGAAGAAAAACCTATAAAAGCTTTTTTTCTCGAAAAGAGAGACGAGGTTAGCAATTTTTCCAGAGAGAACGGATTTTTGTGGGATTCCGAAACCAGAGAACTCTGAGAACCAACCCATAGAGCATATTAATCATGGTTTCGAGATTCAAGCTTCGAATCTTCGAGATTTCTCTCCGCAGCCCCGACCTTAGGTAAAGATTTAAACTTTTAATTTGCAATCATAGCTTCTAATCTCTAGATCTAGGAATTCTCTTAATATTTTTATTTTTGGACCGTAGCACCCATGTTCGGACCGAAATTCTATATATCTGGTTCCAGCTCTATATTTCTAGAACCAGTCCTTAATCCATTGGTACGATATACTGATTTTAAACTTTAATTCATTTCTAAAATCTTGATTTATAGTGCTATCGTTAATTTCTAGTTCTAATCCTTTGATTCAGAACCAGTCTTTAATCATATGGCCTGACCTCTTGATTTCTGACCTGAATTCAGTTCTAAAAATTTAGTTTTTAATTCTAAATTAATTATTTTAGCATCTCTAAAAAAATCTTAAATATAGTTTCAATCTTATAATTCTAATTTTACAATTTAATTCACAATTGCTATTCTGAAATCAACTTTGAAAATTTCCAAAGCACTATTTTACGGCCCAAAAATTCAGTTTATTTTCAACTTTGGCCACCCGATTTGCCCAAGGGAGCTTACAGAGGGTACTCGAGAACGAGGCCAATCCTCCTTAGCATAGCGGGCCCCAACCCCCTTTTTTAGAAATTTTAGAATTGATTAATTGCTCTAGTTTTATACTTTTAGTACTATGGATTAGTAAGTTTATTCCAGCATACTTAATTAATTAATTGTCTTAAATCTTCATATGACTGATTAATCTCTTTAAATCTAAATTTAATCGATCAATTCCTTGCTTCAATTATAACTAAATGGGATTAAATTCGTTGCTTCAATTAGATTCTCTAGCATAGTCAATTCATTGCTTCAATTAGAGATTTTTACAAAATTAGTTTATTTATCTTAAGCAGATTTGGTAGAAAAACTAGTTTATTTGTCTTAATTAGATGTTATTAGCATTAATTCCTTTGCTTAAATTAGAGTTTCAGCAAAAAATTAGTCTTTTAGTTCAATTAGAATTCTAATAGGACTGCTATAATTGCTTCAATTAGAATTTTCATAGAATTGTTATACCCTATTCTATCATAATTCTAGTATACTTGATATGCTTGAACGAATTAAAGTCTCACAAGAACTATTATACATACACTCCTTGTACCAGTAGGAGACTGAAACTAATTAGACTCCTAATAGAATAAGAAATCAACCTTAATTGGATTCCTACAAGATTGGAACAAACCTATATAACTAAATTCCTAATAGAATCAAAGGAGATCTAAACTGACCAGAAGTATAACTATAATGGGCATTAAAAGGAAATCAAACTATCTAACCAAAAGAAACAGAATGCTACTAACATTAGCAGGCGGACGATTCAGTATAAAAGCAACCCACACCCACTCCTAAGCGTGATCATTGGCGTGTTACAGCGTCGATAAATATCTGTAGTTGGCGATCGCAATAAATCAGAAACTTTTTAGGAAACCCCTTTTATTATTTAATTTTTACCTCAATTATTCCAAACACCGCATCACTAGAGTCCATCTGGATAGAATTGGAAGCCACTAATTCAGCGGGAATCGAGAGAAACCCAGAAAAAGTGTGCACCAACAGGGAGTGATTCCCAAAAGCTATTGTTATCTTCTCTATTATCTATCATTGTTTTCTTTGAATCCTTTCCCTTATTGATCCCTGCTTGTTTTCTAAATCTCAATCTATTGATTTAGATCAAAAACCCTAAACCTTTCATGAACCCTGAATCAATCAAAGCCAAAGCCCTTTTCGAAACCATAATCTAAAACCAAATCATAAGCCTATTACAAAACCATAAATCCCTTTCATAGCCCTAGTTGGAAATCATGAATCTACATCGAATTGAAGATGAGCACCTAAGTCTGAAACAACCAGGGTTCTATCTCTAAGCCAATCTCCCCTCAAGTCTAAAAGTACTTGCGCATTGGATTGGACACCCTATTCGAATCTAGTGTGATTTACTTATCGAAATTCTACGAACCTAAGGTATTTAAGATAATTTTGTGATTAAACTTGGATTAATTTATTTAATTTCGATAAATAGCATAAAAATCATATTCACGCATTCTAGGGTCGTTGTCACACATAAGTTTTGGTATCAGAGCCCTAGGTTTTCTAGGTTAGGTCATCTTTGCTTGTCATATTTATTTATTGCATTGTTTTCTTTTGTGAGTCCATATTGCATTCCATATTAGAACCCTAATAGATCTTATGATCACCATGGCTTCGAATGAGGTTCTTGATACTCTTAGAGCTATGTGGGAAGAATTGGGTGCGATTAATGCATGTCTGAATACCATAGAGCAAGCCCAAACATCCCTAGATTACATGATCGAATCAACCCACTGAAAGCGATGGGTGGACTTGAAAATCAATGCCAAGAGTGTGAAGGTCCTCACTTTGAACGTGATGGTCACCAAGACAACCGGAACCGTAGGGATTATCATAGAGATGACTATGACCTGTTGTTTCTATTTTAAGTGCTTGCTACTGAATTTATTAGAGACAGTGATAAGAATGGGGTAAATGAAAAATGAGTGAAAGGTAGAGTGATGATTACGGAGTAGCAAGCCTAAAATATGCACAGTCCTGCAAGATATAGGGCCTGTTGTAGCAAGTTTTGATAAGTAAGAGTTTGTCCCACAGGGAAGTTGATCTCAAGCTCCAAGGGAGCTATCCTTAGTAGGCTCTCCAGATCTGGCAATCCTAAGTGGAAGGGGATTTAGGATCACTATAACCTAAATTCTAAGGTATCCTAATGTCTAGATTACAGAAAGGGTCAAGAAGGATGGTGGAGTGAGAAAATAAGTATAAAAGGGTGAGAAGTATGTTATTAGGTACAGATCTGATGGGTCTTATAACTCAGACTCAGATTTGTTGCTATAGAATCCTGTCCAATGGTTACATTATCACTAAAGAGGAGAGAGAATCCAACTCACATGTGCCATGATCCAATCCCTTAAGGCTATAACCTGTCCACTTAAATGGTCACAGACTATCCAATAGGGGAACCACAATCCAGAGATAGGTCAGAACAAGTTTATCATTGTAGGCACTACTTCATCCAGGCTACAAGCTCAAGAATCCATAGGAACCTCATCCTCTAAAGTTCTGTGTGTGGGGCTAGGCCTACAAAGTGCACAAGCCTGGACACACAGGACTAGCAAGAGTTTGAGTACTAGCTTTTAAGCATGGCTGTTCACTGCTTTAGAAAGACTGCAGTGCTCCAGTCACAAGCCTAAATCTCTACGGCCAACTCAGATCTGTAATCTGATGGTGGATCTATTCACTACAGGGGAGTCTGTCACTGCACAATCTCTCACAAGGCTATAAGCACAAGTGCAGAGAAGAAGAATCTGTCTTAGTTCCATGACTTGGCCTCACCCTAGGGCTATATCTGTCCACTTGAATGGTCACAGACTATCCACAGAGGTTATCCTCCTCACAAATCGCTAAGACAGAACAAGAACATTACTGCCGCCACCATGTTCCCAAGGCTACAAGCACAAGTTCCCATGGGGATTCAGATTTAGTGGGTCCTGTGGTGGGGGAAGGCCTGCAAAGTGTCTAACCTGGACACACAGGTCACTTAGATCTAAATAGTACCTTAGAAGCAATCCTCCATTGCTTACAAAACAACTTAGCAATGGAGGATCTCAAGGTAGCAGCCTTGTACAGCATAACTCACAACAAAAACAACATCCCATACATGTAACAGATCCTATTACAAAAACTCCATTAAAATCTATACCAAATAATCATACAAAAGGCAGAGCCAGCAAATGCTGGACTATGGAGAGAAAGAAAAAGGAAAAAGAAAACTCCTAAACCCTAACCTTAGCCTACTGTAAAAAACTTGTTTGTTTTTTTTAGGGAAGAAGAACAGAAGTTAAGTCCCAAAAAGGATCGCCTAAACCTAAGCTAGGCTTAGGCTTATATAGCAGTCGGCTTCCCTTCCAATTAGGGTTAGGAAAACCCTAATTTCTCAATGTAATTATGGCTCATTCTTGTCCCTTGGATGCCTCGGGGCGTGTGCACGGAGATTAATGCATTAGAGTGCGTGCCCTAATTATTGGAGATTCCCAGATTATCCTTGCAGAAGTGGGGAGAAGTTTAGAATTTGATCCTCGCTAAGTAGAAATGATTTCAGATCTTTCTGCATGGTAGAATTGGCATTGCGGGGTTAAATTGACTTGAAATTCATGCAGTCGCGGGATTGGCATTTTAGTCATCGCTGAATACAAATGGCTATCGCGAGATTATTCTTTCAGCTTAGAATGGTGCAGGGATTGCTCACGTGGTTCATCCCTTGGTGAATCTCACGACAGATCTTCGCGAAGAAGCAGTGTTCAAGAGTTTCTGGGTCGCGCAAGATTCACTGAAGGTCTGTATCTTGCGACCACTGCGCAAAAGCTGCGTCAGGAATACCTAAAGCTTTCTCTTCTGAGTGAGTCGCACGAAGCTTAACGGTTCTTCTTTTGAGCTGCGAGAGGCTTCATGAGGATCTCGCGAAACTTGCTTTTCAATTCTTCGGCACTAAACAGCGTTAGAGCAGCGTGCAAACTATCGACGATTGTTGTGCTTCTCGGGGCTCGCGACAACTGCACGAAGGCATTATCCTTGGTTCAATTGAACCCTGTGACATTCGCGCGAGGCATTCTTTTTGATGTATTTCTGCTTGGATGTGCCTATGCTTCAGCCAACTCTCTGTCTGTGTTCATCCTTTGTTCTGCTGAGGTAGTTTTGGGGCAACAGTGAGCTTCTTGGCATGGTTGCGAGTTTATTGGCAGCTGCTGTTTATTATCTGCAGAGCAAGCTTAAAACACTTTTATTAAATGACTAAGGGTCCAACAGAGATTAAGTTAAGGGATGAAAAGTGGTACTTTTCAGGTCTTAACACACCCCCAAACCTAATCTTTGCTAGTCCCTTAGCAAAGCTGTAAATGCCACTTTTGTAGGGATCACGTATACATTTAGCATATGTACCAAGCCTTTTAAACCCTTAGGTTATCCCTAGTGGAGGAGTGAAGTCTCCTGAGAGTTTTCAGTGAAGGCACCCACAAACTTCACCATTAAAATCAGTTAAATATAGTGCAGATAATGACAACACAGATTCAAATGTTTAAAGTTTCATTCCACATTCATTTAACACTTAGAGGAAACTACAGTAATGTTTGCAGGCCATTGAGAACTTAAAAGTTAACATGTGTTTGCCTGACCATCATTTATTTAACATTAGAATTTCAATGTATGAAAATCAGTACCCAGCTTGCCGTTGATTCAAGATCCAGGGTGGATACCATGCTAAAGAGGTAAAAATTCAGACCCAATTCTCACTAGGGCTATCTCTCAACATTAATAAACTGAGGGTGTTTATAATCTCACAACTCAAGAGCAGTTGCAGACCCCAAATGGGTTTGCAATCATGAGCATAGGCCAAGCTTCTAATTTCTGACATCTTCAAGGATTTTCACCATAGATTGGGCAACTCTTCATCTTCACATGACAACTCATTTGACTTTGGATCCACAAGGTCTTTGAGAATGGGTTGTAATGTGGCTTATGGCTGAGGGGTGTAAAGAATAAAAGGGGTAAAAAGGGAATCCAAATTGAGAAATCAGCAAGGTAAGGAGTGGCTCTTGACTTCACAACCTTCATTCCAGTAAAAACTTCATCTTCCTCTTCTATTTTTCAGAGACAAAGTGGCTAGCTTCTCCTTTTCTTTTCAATTTCTAGATGACGATGTTCTCTAGACTTCTCTTTCTTTCTCTCTTTTTTATTTATATATATATATATATATATATTTTTTTTTTTTTGATGAAATGCCACATAACTGTCATTGATACACAGCTGTTCACAAGTTACTTTTCTTCACCTTTCACAGAATATTGGACCATTCTAAGTATCTTTACTTCCTTCTCCTTTACCTTCTGAATTCTCAGAGTGAGGGTAAGGTTGACTCAGGTAATGAGGTTAAGGTGCAAATTTTTTGGTGTTTGTGAAAGAAAAAATATGATTTTAAGGCTCAACTAGTGTATGCAAAAGGGGCAGATTTTAAAAGGTTGGAATTTTAAGCTCAAACTGTCCAAATGAGGGCCTTGGATCATTTCCTTAGTCTCATGAGTGCTGTCAATTAATTTTGATTTGGAGTTGCACAACTTCTAGTGAAAAAGTTTTGATTCACTCAGTCCTTAGAGCAAAAATAATGCCGAAAACACTCTTTAAAAGAAAATGATGGGCCCAAATCTCACTAGGTATGGTCTTCAATTTTAACTCATGGGGTGTATTTTCGTCTGTTTCTCTCCTCTTAGGCTCACTGAGTACTTAACTCAAAATTTTTTCTAATATTAGCTTCATAGTGGTGTCAAGATCAACTTTTATCTGTTTCCAAAAGTCTGCCATAATATTTAAATGTTTCCTCATTGTATCAAGTTAAGTGAAAATTAACTTTGTTCATCCCAGTTAAACCATCATTACTGCACTAAAATTAACTATTATATTGGCTGACTGCCACACCCCCAAACCATTCGGAGCAGTGTCCTCACTGGTTCAGAGGTGATAAAAAGCAAGAGAAACCAAGCAGATAGAAAAAAATAAACACAGAAGAATAGAGAGAAACAGAAAATGCAAATGGAATAGTAAGAGACTAAAAGAAACTTGCATTAAATTAAAAAGAAAATATAACAAAAAGATAGAAAAGGAAAAGATAAAATGGGGGGGGGGGGTAAATGTATAGCCGGGGGAGGGCTTGAGGAAGATGGAGGGGGAGATGCAGGTGGTGCCAATTTCTTCTTCTTCTTTTCTCTCTTCTCTCTTTTTCTCTTTTTCTTTTCCTCCTTGGCTAGGATCCGCTGGACCTCATCAAATTCATCCCAGAGAAATTGCAAGGGGTCCAGCTCCTTTGGCGGTGGGGGATCGTCCCAGATGGGGTAAAATTTGATTGGGAACCCCAAGGGATTGTCATCTGTCATTTGTGTGAGGAGGTATGGACTTTTAGGGTTAGAAGAGGAGGGATGAAATGAAAAGAGACGGATGGCTGGTTTAAAAGAGAGGGACTAGGGAACATGAATCGACGGAATTGAGATAGCGCCCCTTTTTAAACTTGGCAATAAATGCGTGCTGTGTGGGGAAAGAAGAAACACACACTGGCTCTTTGGAAAAGAGAAGGAGCATTAAATGAATGTCCAAAGATAGGCATGGTATTTAAAGAGGTAAGTGTATCGCGCGGAGATCCTCGTGAAGAGAAATTAGATAGGAGTAAAGGACATTTCTCGCGCAGCTGAGCTGGGGATCTTTATGAGGTACACTTAATATGGCATAGCAATTTGAAGGAGCCATTAAAATCCCTGAGGCAAATATTTGCACAGAATTATGCAGTCACCAATGACATCTATCCTCCACATGGATTATTGGGTCAAAGAAACATATCCTCCCAAAATTCTTCTCCCATGAATGGCAAAAAGAATAAAATAAAAAAATACCAAACAATCAGAAAGAAACACACACAACAAAGCAATAGACAAAAACTAGACATTCTATTAAAGTGAAATAAAAATAGTTACAAGTGAAAGTACAAGAAGAAAAACCTAAGATACAATCTAGAAGCTAGGATCTAATCTGAATCAGAATCTGTAAGGAAATCCCAGCCCATCTTTTTAGCTTGTGCCTTAAGGGCAGCTCTGTCTTATTTCTTCTTTTCCTCCCTCTCCATTTTCTTCTCAACTGGTTTTTTCTTTGCAGTTGGAGCTTTAGGTGCCCTCACCCTTACTTTTGGTGCCTTGGGAGCCTTTGGTTCCTTGGGTTCTTGAGGGGCTTTTCCTTTTTGCTTAGCAGGGGGGTGGCAAGGGATTTTTCTTTGTCTTTTGCTTCGGCTTCTACTTCGGCCGTGGGGACCACTGGGGACTTCCCTTTTCCTTTAGTTGTGGCTTCCTCAGTGGGGACCACTAGGGATTTTCCTTTGCCAATGGACTTAGGTTTGGCCGGGGACCATGCCTCTTCAGACTGGGTAGCAGACTCTTTGCCAATTCTTAAAGGGACAGCTTTGGGAACAGACCTCTTGGCAGTGACTTTCCTCCGCTAAGGATAAATTTGCTTATGTGGTGGTTCAGCAGAGGCCGTGGTAGGGGTAGGTTGCTCTGTAGATGGAGGTTGCGCCTTAGGAGGTGAAGCGGGAGCTTTTCGTTTATCTTTCTAGGGCTGAGGTGATGCCTCCTCAGACTGGGTAGGTGGAGCTGGAGTAGTAGTTGGCTCAGGCGCAGGCATGTGAACAGAGACGGGGGTCGGATGGTAAGGTTCATTACGGGCAGCAGCTAATGCAGATTCCAATGAGGCTATCTTGATTTGAAATTTGAGGGCGTCGGTCTCATGGATCTCCTTTTAGATTTTTTGGATTTCCTAGGCATTGTTAAGTCATTTTTCAAGGATTCTCGCCCGGGCATTCGCTGCAGCAACATTTGATTTCTCATACTCCCAATTGATATGATGATAAGTAGCTGTAGCCTTAGCCTTTTGGTAGGCATCCAAAATGTTTGTCCACCCCAAGGAGATGCCCAGAAGCTGCTCCAGTAGGGGGGTCTCAATTGATTGGCAAAGATTGGCCATGCCCCTCAGGACATCCTCCTCAGGTATGCATTATCTCTCATATGGTGGAGGATGGTGAGGTAGGGGGGGCTATAAAAATGATGTTTTGGGGCAATGGGAAGATAGGAGGTGGAAGGAGCAGATTGTGCTTGGTCCTGGATGGGAGGAGGGGGGATGATAGTAGGGAAATCAAGTTGTGGGGGAATGGGGTCAGGCTCTGGGTCTGTTTGGGTAGATTTGGTAGAGAAGGTGGGCGGGTAGGATAAGAGGAGGGGTGGAGGGTATAGGGGGAAAGGAAAAGGGTGTAGGCTCAATAGGAGTTGGGGGTGATGGGGGATGGAAAATTGGAATTGTGAAAGGGATTAAAGGAAATGGGTGGGTAGGAGTTAATGGTGAAGGTGGGGGGGGGAAATGAGTCAGGAGGGAAGTACATTTATGTTGCTGCTGGATAGGACTGTGGGGGGGTGAAGTGGATGGGGAAGGGATGGGTAGAGTGGTTAAGGTGTGTAGGGTGGATTGGGTGGAGGTGAGTTCAGCTTGCATCTGGTCTTGTTTTTGGGTATTGGTGGATAACTGGGCTTGTATGTCTTGGATAAGGGGTAGGATGAGGGTTAGTGTGTCAAAGCTAGGAGGTTGGGTTTGGGAAGAAGAGGGTACTGGTTGGAAAGGGGAGGAAGGAGCATGATGGAAACTGAAGGGAGGGGAAGAGTGGGGTTCTAGGGAGTGGTGCTGGGAGGTAGTTAGGGGGTCTAGCATAGGGGTGTAATATGCAGGCAATGTTTCAAGGAATGTAGAGATGAAGGCTTGAAAGCCTATGGATGTGTTAAGGGTTAAGTCAATGTCTGGGAGAGGGGATGTAGTAGATATGGCTGGGGTGGGAGTTTCTTCAAGGAGGGGTGTGTCAATGGGGATAGAGGGTATGGAGGGTGGTGTTTGGGAGATGGTTGGGATGGTCTCAGTTGTTTTTTGTTTATTGTAGGAGATGAGTAGTGGGCTGGTAGGCTTAGGTGGAGATAAGGGGGGAATGGTGGTTGTGTACTCAGGAAAGGTAGGGGATGGTGAGTCCTCCCATGGACCAAGCACAGGTGAGGGGGGAGTGGGCATGGAGGATGGAAATAGAGGGGGGTGAGAGATGGATGCAAGAGGGGTGAGGGATGCAGGGGTAACAGGGGTTGCTGCAGCGTTGGAAGTGATAATCTCTGGAGGGACCTCCTCTGTAGCAGGGGTAGACCCTGATCTAGCTGCCTCTGGTTGCTTGGGCAATGCCTGAGCCTCAGCTTTCTTCTTTTTCTAGCCCCCCATCAAGCTCTTGCTGATTCCCTATTGCCTTTTGGCAAAGATAGTAGGGGTAAGGGTGGTGATCTGCTCAGTCCTTCCTATCTTGTAGCCCCCTTTGAGCAGCAGCAAGGTAATGATTCTTGTATAGGGTAGAGTGTGAGGGTTCTTGTTGGACCCTAACTTCTCCACTACATCCTTCATCGCCTCAAAAATTAGCCAAGCTGCATGGAATCCATGGCCCATGTGGTAGGAGTAGACAGCATTCGCAATGGGGGTTCTCCTCTCTTGCTGATGTCTTAAGCAATATATGTTCTTCTGCAGGACTTGGTCAATGAATAGCAGTTCAGGTTCTAGTTCCCTCCTTCTGATTGAGTCCTCGGTGGCTTTTAATCCTCCAGTTATGGCCAGTGCAATTGTATCAATCGATGCCCTCAGAGGGGGGCCATATCCACAGCTAGGATTGAATGCTGTTGGGATGCCCAACACTTCAGCGATCATCTTGGGGCCCACCAGCATATCGAAGTCGTCAATCAACATCAGCAAGCACCCTTGTCCATCATTATCCCTCTTAACCTTGATGTGCTGATAAAACAGCTGCACTAGCCTGGGGTAAGCTAGTGCTGAAATTCCTCTCATCAATGGCAGCAGGCCTGCTTTGCTCATAAATTGTACTGCAAGGGCAGAGAGAGGTTCTTTCTCAAAAAATGGTATATCAAAGGCTGTTTCAGGCTCCAATGAAATTGACTCCATGAGCTCAGAAGGACTAGAGAATTTGTGGTTGGTACCGCCGTCTCCTCAACCACTTCCTTTCCTTTTTTGGGGGACTTTGAAGTCTTGACCTTTTTGGGGGTGGTCTCTGCAGGGTTTGTCCTGCCCTTTTCTCTTCTGTGCAGATTTTGGAGCCATATCTAACTCTGTCCTATAGTATGAGAAATGGAGGCTGAAATCTAGGATTTGGTTTGATTTGATGCACAGGGCCCCTCAAGATTTTGAGCAGAGGGCAATGGATGGTGGTGATGTCAGGAACAACTCTGTAGAATTGTGAAGTGAATGATGAGCTATAGGAGTGATGTTGGAGGGGGAGAAGGGAGCTGTAGGAGTGATGCTGTAGGGTTTCGCAGAGGGAAGAAGGATGAAAATAATGAAGAAGGGACAAAGCGCAGGGTTGAAATACTTATCGCGAAGCTCGACATGCTTTGGAACATCTGGTCGCGGGTTTGGAAATGAACCTAGTGAAGGTGTGGATTAAATTTGGATTGCACGACAATCTCTCAAGTTATCCTTGGAGCGCGCGACAAAGTGAGATTAATTCATGTGAATTACGCGAGCGGCTCCTAGGTTTCTTTTGGATTACGCGAAAAGCTCGGAGGTTCATTTTTTGAATCTCGCGATAGACTTAAAATCTCGCGACAGGAAATGAAGTATTTCTGTTGAATTGCGCGAGAGTCTCCCAGTTTACCTTGTGAACCTCACGACAGCCTGATAATCTCGCGAGAACTACTGAATAGCGCAATGTGAACCGGAGGAGAGGTTGTCAGGCACACATGAAACTCACGATAGGCATTGAATGTTTCTATGCAAACTGCGCGACATGCTCCCAGGCTTCCTGTTTAACCTTGCGATAGCTTTTGAATCTCGCGATAGTCTCCCAGACTTTCATTTTGGACCTAGCAACAGTAAGGGATAAAATAGAGAGCATGTGCTCTCTATTCTGCCCCTATTCTTGTTTGCTTGTGGTTGGATCCGGGACATGACTTTCTCCTATGGCTACCTCTAGACACATGCAAACTCAAGCATTTAATCAAAAATGACCTCCCATATTAGGCGTGCAACAGAAGCTATTTATTGAAAAATAGTAAGAATCAAACCATGCATCAAAAGCTTAAAACAGATTGGTCCAGATTCAGAAAAGACCATGAACAAATCCTAAAGAATATAGACAAGTAAGATAAATCAACCAAAAACATCATACTTATGACACAGTAATGACACACCTATGGATCAATTTGAAGAAGGATCGTCTTGAAGGTGAATGGTATCCAAGGGTTCAACAGGTTTTTCAAAACAAGGTTTAAGCCTCTGACCATTCACTTTCAAGGTTCTCCCAGACTTGGGATCCTTGATTTCCACAGCACCAGATGGGAAAACATGCATGACAATATAAGGACCTTCCCATCTGGATTTCAATTTGGCCGAAAAAAACTTAAGTTTGGAGTTAAATAACAAACCTTATAACCAGCAATAAAACTCTTTCTCAACAGCCCTTTGTCAAAGAAAGTTTTGGACCTTTCCTTGTAGATCCTGGCATTGGCATATGCATCCATCCTTAGTTCTTCCAATTTAGACAGCTGCAGCGACCTGTGAGGACCAGCAGAAGTTAGATCTAGATTTAAATGTTTGATGGCCCAATAGGCCCTGTATTCTAACTCCACTGGGAGATGACAGGCCTTGCCATAGACCAGTCTGAATGGGGACATACCAATGGGGGTCTTATAGGCAGTCCTATAAGCCCACAGTGCATCATTAAGCTTGTCAGCCCAATCCTTCCTATCAGTCCTCACAGTCTTCTCAAGGATATGCTTGATCTCCCTATTTGAAATTTCAACTTGCCCACTGGTTTGTGGGTGGTAGGGAGTAGCAATCCTATGGGTGACAGAATATTTCTTGAGCAAGCTCTCAAAATTTCTGTTACATAAATGGCTCCCCCCATCACTGATAATGGTTCTAAGGGTACCAAATCTGGAGAAGATATTTTGCTTTATGAACTTGAGGACCACCTGATTATCATTAGTTCTTGTGGCAATGGCTTCTACCCATTTTGAAACATAGTCCGCTGCCACAAAGATGAAATGAAAACCATTTGAAGGAGAAAAGGGGCCCATAAAATCAATACCCCACACATCAAATAGTTCTACAACAAGGATGGGCTGTAAAGGCATTGAATTTTATTTAGACAGCCCTCCTAGTTTCTGACATCTTTCACAGGTCTTGTAGTGTGTATTGGCATCTCTGAAAAGAGAAGGCCAATAGAACCCACACTGCAACACTTTGTCAGCTGTTTTTCTCCTACTAAAGACAGGCATTTTCATGGCACATGGCCAGAATACTGGGGACATCACTTTCAGGGATACATTTTTGAATGATTTGGTCTGCACAATACTTGTACAAGCAAGGTTCTTCCCAGAAAAAGAATTTGACCTGTGCGAAAAATAGGTCTTTATCCATTTTTGTCCAATGGGAAGGGATCTTGCCTATAACTAGATAATTGACAATATATGCATACCAGGGGACTAAAGAGTGGATGGAAAATAGTTGCTCATCTGGGAAGACATCATTTGTAGTAAAGTCATCATCACCTTTTTCCAACATAATTCTGGACAAGTGGTCAGCCACCACATTTTCTACACCCTTCTTATCCTTGATTTTGATGTCAAACTCCTACAATAGGAGTATCCATCCAATCAATCTGGGCTTTGCATCCGTGTTGGATAGTAGGTACTTTAATGCTGAGTGGTCAGTGAAGATGACAGTTTTAGACCCAAGTAGATAAGGTCTAAACTTGTCCACAGCAAAAACCACTGCCAGAAGCTATTTCTCAGTGGTTGTGTAGTTCACCGAGTCAAGAAGTGATTTGCTGAGATATGCAATGACCACAGGCAGCTTATCTTTTCTCTGGCCCAAGACAGCACCTATTGCCAAGTCAGATGCATCACACATCAACTCGAAGGGCAAGGTATAGTCAGGTGTTTGGAGTACAGGAGCAGAGGTGAGGCAGATTTTTAACTTTTCAAAAGCCTCAAGACATTCAGCAGAAAAATCAAAGGGCACATCCTGGCAGAGCAGGTGGCACAATGGTTTACCAGTTTTACTGAAGTCTTTGATAAACCTCCTGTAGAATCCAGCATGCCCAAGGAAGGATCTGATTTGCTTGACTGTTCTTGAAGGGGGCAAATTTGTAATGAGGTCAACTTTGGCCTTGTCTACCTTAATTCCATCTTTAGAAACCACATGGCCTAACATAATTCCTTGTGTTACCATGAAGTGGCTCTTTTCCGAACTTAAGACCAAATTGGTCTCTTCACATGTTTGTAAGACTTGATGGAGGTGTTGTAGACATTGGTCAAAGCTATCCCCATAAACCGAGAAAATATCCATGAAAATTTCTAATAATTTATCAATCATATCAGAAAAGATGGCATACATACACCTCTGAAAGGTGGCTGGGGCATTACACACTCTAAAAGGCATCCTTTTGTAAGCAAAGGTGCCAAAAGGATAAGTAAAAGTAGTTTTCTCTTGATCTGGGTTGTACTCGAGTACCCATCAAGAAAATAGTAAAAAGCTTTTCCAGCCAATTTATCCAAAATTTGATCAATAAAATGGAGAGGGAAGTGGTCTTTTCTGGTCTTGGAGTTGAGTTTTCGATAATCGATGCAAACTCTCCAGCCAGTGGTCTCCCTGGCTAGTCTCAACTCTCCAGAGTCGGTTGTGATCACTATGATGCCAGACTTCTTGGGTACCACTTGAATGGGTGCCACCCATTCAGAATCAGAGATGGGGTAAATTACCCCAGCATCCAGCAACTTAATGATTTCTTTCAGAACCACTTCTTGCATGTGAGGATTCAATTTCCTCTGCATTTCCCTAGAGGGTGTTGAGCCCTCCTCTAGATGAATCCTATGCATACAGATTGATGCATCAATCCCTCCCATATCAGTAATGGTCCAACCAATTGCTTTCTTGTGCTTCCTCAGAATTGTTAGCAATTTCTCCTCTTGCTCACTGGTTAGAGAAGAGGAGATAATTACAGGAAGTTTCTCTTCTTTCTCGAGGAAAACATATTTCAATGTCTCTGGCAGCTTCTTGAGCTCCAAATTGGAGGCTTGTTGGATGGATGGCAGGATTGGTGTATTGTTGGTTGGAGGAAGGGGCAGCAATGTAGGTTTCCAATTGGAATGCTGCACTAAGCCCACAGAAGACCTCACTAGGGGTATGTCTTCTGGCATTAGAGCTAGGCTTCCTTCCTCCACCATGTTCCAAACTTCAGTTAAATCAGTGACAATGTTGCTCCACTCCAACAGAGTGGGCAGTTCTTCTTCAACAATTTCTTTTAGTACATCCACTGCAAAGCATTCCTCATTGTCTAGCTAAGGGTACTTTGCACTGTTGTACACATTAAGCTCAACTTTCATATGTCTGAAAGTGACCTCCATGATCCCAGACCTACATTGAATGCATGCATTGGCAGTGGCCAAAAATGGTCTGCCCAGAATGATAGGTATCGGGGATGTACTCTTGTTACAACCCATGTCCAAAATAAGGAAGTCTGCAGGGTAGAAGAACTTATCTACCCCCACTAGGACATCCTCAACCACTCTCATGGGTTTCCTCTCAGACCTATCAGCCATCAATAGAACAATGGGGGTGGGCTTCAGCTCCCCCAAACCTAACTGCTGATATACACTGTATGGCAGCAGGTTAACACTGGCTCCAAGGTCCAAAAGGGCCCTTTCAATCCTGTGATCACCAATAATACAGGGAATAGTGGGTATCCCTGGTTTTTGCAACTTCTCAGGTATTGTCATGGTTAATACAGAATTAACTGTATCAGTTGCAAAGACCTTTTTGGACAAATGGCCTCTGGCCTTCCTTTTCTGAGTACAAAGGTCTTTCAGAAACTTTGCATAGGCTGGGACCTGTTGGATTGCATCAAGCAGGGGTAAATTTATTTTGACCTGCTTAAAGGTCTCCATCATTTCCTCGATCTGTGCCTGACCCCTATCAAAAGGGGCAGGGCCACTCAAAGCTTAAGGAAATGGCAGCTAAGGTACTGTTGGTTCCTCAGCTGCCAGCCTATGGTTGAACTTTTATTTTTTTCTTTTTTCTATTTTTATCTTCTGCTGAGGCTCAACTACAACCTCTTTATTTTTTTCTTGTTGAAGGGTAGCAGGCAGTTCTTGACTCTGTGCTCTAACAACGTCTTTATCACTTCCACTTGACATTTTCTTGGGAATGACCTCTCCTTGTTCTTTTCCCACCTGGTTGTCTACCAACTTTCCAGACCTTAAGGCTGTGATGGCATTGGCCCCCTCAAAATTTGAGGAGCCTTCTCCGATGGAATACTGGCCCTTTGGGTTGGCTACTGGTTTGCTTGGCAACCTGCCCTCCTCTCTTTTAGTCAGAGCATTTGCTATTCGGCCAAGCTGCTCTTCTAATTTCTTAATGCTTTGACAGTGCGAAGTCACAATCTGATTCAAGGGTCCAAGGCTTTACAATTAGGCCAAAATTTGGTCCTCGAAAGAAGCACTTCGGGGCTGAGGTGGGGGAACTACCAATTGATTTGGTTGCTAGGGTTGTTGTTGCTGCTGGAAATTCGACCTTTGGGCATAACCCTGGTTAAACTGCTGCTGCGGCCTTTGAGGTAAGGCCAACATCTATTGTGGCTGAACATAATTATCTTGCCTCCACCTCAAATTTGGGTGGTCTCTCCATTGGTAACCAGCATTATGGTGCTGGTATCCACATGGTTGTTTATTGTAGCCACCAGATTATTACTGTCCAAAAGATTAGGCAGCAACAGCCTGTTCCATTACAAATTCAGGGTATTACCCTGCAGATGGGCACTCTTCCACTATGTGCTGAGGAGATTGACATATCAGACATGCCTCCATCACTTGTGCAGCCATTCTAGGCTGCACCACAGTCAAAAATTTATCAAATCTTTCAGTAAGATTGGCCATCTGCATTCTCAGGTCATCATTTCCTCTAACTTCATACATCTTTCCTTTAGAAGTTTCAGCCACCCCCAGCTTAGGAGAAGGCTCTTGAATAGTTCTGGACGAGGACATCTTCTGGAAAGCATTTTCACTTATGACTTCGAACAAGTCCCATGCCTCATTAGTTGTTTTATGCATGTATGTTCCACCACAAGAGGCATTTACCATGTCTCTGCTCTTCTCATCTATCCCATTACAGAAGCTCTGGACAAGCTGCCAGTCAGGGATCTTGTGGTGGGAAAATTGTTTGAGCATCTCCTTAAATCTGTCCCAGCATTGGTTAAAATCCTCAATTGAGGACTGGGCAAAAGAATGTATACCCTTCCTCAATTGACTGGTTTTGGTCTCTGGGTAAAATTTAGACAGAATTCTTGTCTGGAGGTCTTTCCAAGTAGTGATACTATTGTTTGGGAGAGTATACAACCAGGTGCTGGCCCTGTCCTTTAGGGAGAAAGGAAAGAGCCTTAGCCTAGTGGCTTCTGGTCCCAAACCAGCAATGGAAAATATTGTGCACAGGGCCAAGAACTGGTCAATGTGCTTGTAAGGGTCTTCCTTGCTAAGCCCATAGAAAGAGGGAAGCATTTGGATGATGGAAGTTTTGATTTGATAATTACCCTGAACATCTGGGAATTGAATGCTGAATGGAGAATTGTAATCATCCGGAGCATTCAATTTCTTCAATGTTCTAGGTTGCTCTTCACCCATAATTGTTGTCTCTATTTCAATAGGTGGCTCGACTGTGGTGTGTCTGTGCCTTCTCGGTCTTCTACCCCTTTCAATCTCAGGGTTAGTAGGCTCTAAAGTAGGACTGAGAGATCTCCTTCCTAACATGCACACACACCAACAATAAGGGAAACAGTTCGCAAGCACATTGCACTAAAAAAAATTATAACTATCCTAATCAACTGCTTATGGAATCTTCAAAGGAGAAATAAACTAAGGTTTTGAAGGTTACAGAAGTTCAAACAGAGGTAGCTAGACTCTCAATGTAGTTCCAGTATCCTTCTCTACTACGGTCCAGATCTGCAAGAAAAATTCCAAATGTAAATCAGCAATATCAATTATTCACAAGTACAGCTACCAAAGAATAAAGAATCAAAAATCTAGAGTCTACTAAAAGATCAATATCCCCGGCAGCGGTGCCAAAAACTTGTTGTTTCTATTTTAAGTGCTTGCTACTGACTTTATTGGAGACAGTGATAAGAATGGGGTAAATGAAAAATGAGTGAAAGGTAGAGTGATGATTACGAAGCAGCAAGCCTAAAATATGCACAGTCCTGTAAGATACAGGGCCTGTTGTAACAAGTTTTGATAAGTAAGAGTTTGTCCCACAGGGAAGTTGATCTCAAGCTCCAAGGGAGCTATCCTTAGTAGGCTCTCCAGATCTGGCTACAAATCTGGCAATCCTAAGTGGAAGGGGATTTAGGGTTACTATAACCTAAATTCTAAGGTATCCTAATGTCTAGATTACAGAAAGGGTCAAGAAGGATGGTGGAGTGAGAAAATAAATATAAAAGGGTGAGAAGTATGTTATTAGGTACAGATCTTATGGGTCTTGTAACTCAGACTCAAATCTGTTGCTATAGAAATTTTGTCCAATGGTTACCTTATCACCAAAGAGGAGAGAGAATCTAACTCAACCTTGTGCCATGATCCAATCCCTTAAGGCTATAACCTGTCCACTTAAATGGTCACAGACTATCCAATAGGGGAACCACAATCCAGAGATGGGTCAGAACAAGTTTATCATTGTAGGCACTACTTCATCCAGGCTACAAGCTCAAGAATCCATAGGAACCTGTTGTTGCTTCTTAGTGTGCTTGATTTATGTGTGTTTTGAAAATAGATTTATAGCTGCTAAATTACAGTGGCTCTAGACTATATAAAAAAATAAAGAAATATCAGCACAGTTAGAAGAGAACTATCCTGCAAGATCAGGGCCAATTGTAGCAAGTTTTAAAAGTAAGTGAGTGAAAGATCGTCCACAGAGAATTTGTCTAAAATGTAAGATAAACCTCCAGATCTGATCTACCAGATCTGGCTTCTTATCCTATCTAGAAAACTGATAAGATGAGAGGTTTGAATTTGTCACGTTTAACTAACTAAAAACAAAGAAAAATTTAAACTAAATGATCCAGATCCGAGTTGGGGGAATGACTGAAACAAAGATGAAGTAATATCTAAATCTAATTTAGTCTTTGAAATCTAATGAGAATAACTGCAGCTCAACAGAGGTGATCCAATCTTCATCTGGCTACAAGCACAGATGTAAGAGAGATAAATCTAATTCGAGGTTTAGGCTTACACTTATGGCTATGGTCTGTCCACTTTAATGGCCACAAACCATCCAATAGTCTTTAATCCAAATCCTCAATTCAGAACAAGAAACATCACTACAAATGCTGTAAGAGACTAGGTTACAAACACTAATTCTCACAGGATTAATGAATCAAGGGAAATTGCATGCAAAACAATGAATCTAAAGGAGTCTAATGAGGAGATCGAGGGAACCCTTGACATGAGTCCAATGGAGAATGCATAGTTTACAAAGAACCTTTAAAATTCATCCTTACAATTTAGCACGGCTTAGCACTCTCTCGGATTTGCGTCTTGGATGCAAACTCTCTTTGAATTACGATATCTCAGACTCTCAAATGCAAGTACAAAGTAGGCTATTACTAAGGATTGCATAAGCATTCTGGCCGGGAAATGGGGGATTACAAATGAAACTCAAAACTGGATGCCCCAATTGGGCAAATGCTTCGCCTATTTATAGCTTTCCCTGTGTCCACTCATATGTGTATCAACCAATCAGAGGTTCTCGACCGATTGACCAATGGTAGTCGAGCACGGGATCCAGACTGCTCGCCAATCAATTCCTCGATCCGATTCACCAATCGTGAAAAGGCATCAATTCTATGCATTTTGAAAGTTTGTTAGAGTTTGTAAGTTCCCGCCAAGTTATTCCTCTCTAGGTGCTCACGTGGGTGGAATATTCTTCGCTCATGCTTAGAACCTCCGAATGTCCCTAGGTTTTAAAATGCATTGGATGCGCGATTCTTGAATTGCCCATGTTAAAGCTGCGAATGTCCGGAATGCCTCTTCGCATACGGCTTAGGGCCTTTTCGCAGTGTTGTGACTCAAGCTCTTTTCGCAATGTTAGTTCTTTGAATTGTGTTTTCTTCTTTTGCAAAGTTCAATCCTCCTCTTGAGCAGTTCAAATGTTCTCTTGAATGCTACGCTGAGTTTTATTCCTTTCGCAGAGTTTCGTGTTCTTTGAAAAGCTGAGTTCTTCTTGAAAAGGACTCAGTGCATTTTTCTGCTCAATTGTTCCATACTTCTCTTCCAGGTCTTTTCTTCTTCTATTCAGACCTTTCAATAGCTGATGAGGTTGTTTCTTCACTTTCTTCCTTTGGATTGACATGGATTGTCATCTTATTGGCACTTTTAAGCTGCTTTTATGGTTAAACCTGTCTTTATTGTTAATGCAACATAAGCACTTAAAACACTTATTTAGTTCTCTCAAGGGTCTATCAAGGCCCAGATTAAGGGGTGAAAAATGGTATTTTCCAGTTCTCAACACACCCCCAAACCTAAGCTTTGCTAGTCCCTGAGCAAAGACAAAATTTTAAAAATAGAATGAAAAGCCATTTTTGTAGGGAGCACAGTTGCATTTAGCATATGCAACAAACCTTTTAAACCCGTAGGTGATCCCTAGTGGAGGAGTGAAGTCTCCTGAGGGTTTTCAGTGAAGGTACCCACAAACTTCTCCAATAAATCAGTTAAGATCAATGCGCTCATTAAAGCAAACTTTTATCCAATCAGATTATTCACACGTGATCAGTTGTAAGAAGATTTTCAAGAAAACATCCAAAAACTAAAGTTCTGCTGTAATTCCTTTACCATTCACTCAGTTGGTGTCAAAAAGTTTTTACAAGAAAAATTAATGAACAGCTAGCCTTTGATTTAGGAATCCAGCTTCGATGTTGCCCTAATCAGTTGATTTTAAACCCAATTCTCACCAGGATTTTCACTCAATAAGCAAATGAGAGGGTTGTACTATTTCACATTTCAAAATGATTCTGATCCTCAAATAGGACTGTAAGCAGGAGCATAGGCATTGCTTTTAGTTATAAATTCACTGCTCCTTTCACCATAGATTACACAAATTCTTATCTCCATGTGATAGCTCAATCCATCATTGATCAGTAAGGACTTTTACTTGGGTTTTATTGTGGCTTATGGGTGAAATTTCTCAAAAGGGTTGGAATGGTGTTCATATTTGAGAAGTCAGTCAAGGTCAGGAGGTTATATATAAACCCACTCTTCTTCAAAGATAGTTTCATCTTCTTCTTTTGAATTTCTAGAGCCAAAGTGGCCATCTTTTCTCTTTTTTTCAAACTTCCAATGAAAATGCCTTCTTTCTTTTGTTTTGCTCAAATATTTTCTTTTCTATTTGAATTAGCACCGATCGCATGCCACATTCCCTATCTTTGTTTCATCATTGCCTTCAACTTTTACCCTTCTTTTGCTATTACATTGTTACTCAATTACGCTTCCTCAGCTTCCTTCCTTTATCTTCGCGCTTCTCGGGGTAAGGTTAGGCTAAATGAGGTTGATGAGGTTTATTGGAGGAGATTTCAAAGGAATCATAGATTTATTTAGCTCAAATGGTGTGTATCAAGGGCAGTTTCAAAAGGTGGGGCTTTGTAAGGTTCAAACTGTCCAAAAGGAGGCCTTACATCATGTCTTTAATATCATGAGTGCTATCAAATTATTTCGATTTGGATATGTGTAACTTCTAGTGTAAGTAAGCAGATTCACATAGTCCCAAAAGCAGAAAAGATTGCCAAAGCATACCTCCAAAGAATACATTTCAGGCCCAAACCTCACTGGGTGTGGTTTTATATCAACTTCTTGAGGTATATCTTCACTGTTTTCCTTCATTTTAGGTTTACTAAAACATCAATTTTTGAAAATTTCCTGACATTCACTTCATGACAGTATTAGAATTACACTAGAAATTAATTTTAAAAAGTTTTAACTTCCTCATTTTTAAAAAAAAATAGGTGTGAGATTACTTCATTTTCAAAAATTCTGCTGAACATAAGCTGCACCAAGCATTAACTTATTTTATTGGCATACCTGCCATACCCCCAAACTTAAGAGGAACATTGTCCTCAATGTTCTAGACACTGAGAAACGAGGGGCAGCAGGATCCGCACTGGTCCAAAGCAAAGAAAAAAAGCAATCAAGAAAAACAATATAATGATAAAAAGAAAGAACAGAAATGCATAGTAATTTCACATAACAACAGAATTTTATATTACAGACTCATAACACAGATAAGTACAATGTGCTCTAATAACTGGGGTCAAAATCTGTATCATAAGTTGGTTCAATTGGTTCAGAACTGGAGTCACTGTCAGAATCAAAACTGGAATCAGTATTGGAGTCTGAACTTGATTGAGCCTTCTCCTGGATTGTGTTTTGCAGCTCAGTGTATTCTTCTGATTTTATCTTTTTGGTGAGGCCAATGTACTTGCCAAGTCTAGTGGTCTTCAGTTTTTCTTAGTCAAGCTGTGCTTGTAACATGGTCACCTTGTGCTGCTCACTCCTAACCATCTGAAAGGTTTGACCCAGCAAGTCCTTCATTTTCTCTCTTTCAAATTTCATAAAGATCTCCAACTTTCGAATCTGGCTTTCATAAAGTGCGGATGTAAGCTTGTAAATCAGCTAGCCCCTTTTGAACATCTCATGGATATAGGGATTATCTTCCATGGCTTTGATGAGGGTGGCGATCGGGGAGGGAATGGAATGGTAGGGGACCAAAGGTGTCCCAAATTGGGAGGGGGAAGAAGTGTCTAGAAGGTTGAGCAGGGTCTGTGAGTGGCTTGCTCAGAGAAATGGGGAGTGGTGGAGGGATGCAACCAAGGGACTTGTGTTCGATTTGTGTTGCATGGGCGAGTGGTGGGGTGGTCGGATCAACCAATAATATCTACGGGTGGTTTGGGTGGCACGAGTCAACAATAGGTACAGGAGTAATGGTGGTTGTTTGGGATGTGGAAGCTAAGGTTTGGAGCAGTTCATTGGTTACTGATCGGTTGTCTGTGTTGATTTGGAGTTGGGCTTGGATGGATTGGGTAGGTAAGAATTTGGGAAATGGATGCGTTGTGGGAGAGGTGGGCATGGTATGGTGGGACAACTGAAGTGAGTGAGGTGGAGGTGCAATGGTCAGAAGGGAGAGGTAGGGAAGTGAGTGAAGTGATGAGGAGCAGGTATCGGGGTAGGTTCAAGTTCCATGGATTCAAAAATAGAACCCATTAAGGAAGAGTAGGCCTCTGTAGTGAAGGGCGCAGGTTAAGGTGTATGGGAGACCTCAGGTGTGTGGGCTGAATGAGCAGGGGAAGGTGAGGGGCTTTGAAGCAGAGGAGTGCAGGGAGATGGGGTAATAAAATCTGCAGCTAACTCCTCTAAAACCTGGGCATTGGAGGGTGAAAATGGTGGTGTGAGAATGGTTGGAGTGGTTGGTGTAGAGGGGGAATCCACAAATGGAATGATGGAGGGTGTGGGAGATGGGACAGCTGGGATAGGTGAAATGTTAGGGGCTGGAGTAGGGGAGTAGGGTGCAAGGCCAACGTCCTCCAGAGTAGGTGCAGCTGAAGAGCTGGTCACCAAAGGAAGGGGATTTTTATCAACAATGGGTGCAGCTAAGGAGCTGGTCACCACAGGGACAGGCAGAGTTTGTTCTGACAAAATTGGATCTGGCAAAATTGAAGGGCGGCTCGTGCGCTCTCTCTTTACATTGCGTGGATGGGCTCAGTGCTCATCTCAGAGGGATGGGTTCTGCTCACTCACGGAGGATATAGGTTCACTCACAGCTGCAGGTTCAGCAGGGGCATGTGCAGGTTCACCTGCCTCTCTCATCCTTCTTAGCATAGCCTGGCTTGTAGTCCAAGCCTTTTTCCCAAAATTGTGAGGGGTAATGACTTCAAATGGCTCCTCACTATCAATGTCAAATTTGGCTCTGAGGAGGGCTGTGATCAATCTGCCAAATGGTAGTCCAACTAGCTTCTGCTCCTTTTTCAACTTGGCACAAATGTCAGCCATGGCTTCGAAAATTAGCATAGGGGCATTGAAAAACTGCCCCTTGGAGAAATGAAAGAGGGCCTCTAAAATTGGTGTTCTCCTCTCTTGGCTGTGCCTAGTAACATAGAAGCTTCCCCTTAAAATGGAATCCATTAATAGAAATTGGGGGGCAAGGTCTCTTCTCATGATGGACTGCCCAGTGCCCACAATACCCTGGGTTAAATGTGCAGCCATCTCTCTAAAGGAGGTTGTTTCTGGAGCAGCCAAAGGACCCGAGGGATCAAATTGGAATGGTATCCCTAAGGCATTCCCTATGTCTTCAAATGTCACAGTAAGATCGCAATCATCAATGAAAATGACTAGGGTAGGGACATCAGCATCTCTTTCAGTGACCTTGATTAGGTTTTGGTACCATAACTTCACCATTCTTGGGTAAATTCAAACTCTGGCAAGGAGGTAAGGATATTGCTTAGTGAAGCCTCTCTAATGTATCTTAGGGATGGTAAGCAATCTGGTTTGGTGACGAAAAAAGTTTCGTCCACCATCAGCTCAGGTATTAGTTTCTGAGCTTCAATGAAGGGGTTAGGTAAGACCAAATGAATGGGCAGAGGAGGAAGCTTAGGCTCAGGGCTAGTAGCAGCAGGGATGGGTTCCTCATGTCTAATTTTCTTTCCTTTCTCCACCCTATCTGCTTTATCCATAGATAGTTTCCCTTTAGCTAAAGTTTTGACTTTTCCTTTTGCTTTTGGGGTCGATTTACTCACTTTCTTAGCAGAGGATTTGGGGAACATAGCAGCCAATGATTTCTCTGCTTTTCCCATTCTAGATTGATGTATAAAAATGCCCAAAATAGATGCTGACACGGAATCAAATTACTAAATGCTAACCAGAGAGAATGGGCAGAGAAATACCGAGATCTAGGGTTTATGTTTGAACGAGTTGTTTGCTTGCAGAAATCCCCCAGATTAAAAGCTGAAATCCTTCTCTGCAAACGAAAATGATCGAACAACAGAGACAAAAGTGCAGTAAGCTTCTTAAATCGTGCAAGGAAAGAACGAAGTAGGGTTTCAGTCGAAAGAGTCGCTCTGCAGAGAGAGTTTGAAATGAAACCCCACCGTCGAAAGGGTTTAAATATACTCAAAGTTAATATCGCAAAGTGCCTTTAAGTTTTCGAAAAGTTCCAAAAGAGACCTTTTTACAATTGTGCAAATGTGACTTGAAACATTATTTCGCAAAGGAATTAGCTTCAGAACTATCTTTTCAAAAAGAAAATGGCTTCAGCACCAACTATTCGAAAAGCAAATTTTTGCTTTCGAGCAGTTCCTCACAGATCCAGAGTCTATTCAAAAAGTAAATTGGGCTTTGCGAAAAGAGAATTATTACTTTGCGACTTAACTTTGAGCATGTTTAAACTATGCTAAAAGAGATAAAAGGTAAACAGAGAAAATAAGCAAAACTATGATATATAAACATAATATACGATTTTTCTACCATCAGATTTTTGGAGATTCGTGATGATAGATGGGCAGCACAGGCTCCTGGGTATTTTCAATGCATGGTTTGAGCCTCTGACCATTTACCTTTATGATTCTTCCATTACTTGGATCAAGGATGTCATGACTCGAATGACAAAGTATGGCCCTTCCCATCTCGGATCTCGCTTTTCCTAAGAAAAACTTGAGCTTTGAGTTAAATAACCATACCTTAGAACCAGCTGTCAATTCTTTTCTCAATAAATTTTATCATGAAAAGTTTTGACTTTCTCTTTATACAATCTTGAATTTGTGTATGTATTCATTCGCAGTTCTTCTAACTCGAAGTTACAGCTTTCTGTGATTAGCGCAGAGTTAGATCCATGTTCAATGTTTTAATGGCCCAAAAGCTTTATATTCTAACTCTCCGGTAAATGGCATGCTTTACCATAGACCAACCTAAATGGGGACATACCAATTGGGGTTTTATAGGTCATCCTATATGCCCACAATGCATCATTCAGCTTAAAGGACCAATCCTTTCTGTCCTTCTTCACAGTCTTTTCCAAAATATGTTTGATTTCTCTATTGGAAATCTCCACTTGTCCACTGGTTTGTGGATGATATGGAGTGGCTACTCTATGAGTCACAGAGTATTTCTTCAACAAAGTTTCAAAATGTCTATTACAAAAATGGCTTCCCCCATCACTGATAATGGCTCTGGGAAAACCAAACCTGGAAAAAATGTGATCCTTAAGAAATTTCAGAACCACTTTGTGATCATTTGTTTTAGTGGCTGTGGCTTCAATCCATTTGGATACATAATCCACAGCTACTAAAATGAAATTATTCCCATTGGAAGGAGGAAAAGGACCCATGAAGTCTATCCCCCACACATCAAACAACTCAACTACCAAAATAGGCTGTAAAGGCATTGAGTTTCTCTTAGAAATGCTGCCCAATTTTTGACAGTTTTGGCAGGACTTACAATGCTGCAGGGCATCCTTGAAAAGTGTAGGCCAATAAAATCCACACTGTAAAACTTTTGCAGCAGTTTTGTTCCCACTAAAATGACCTCCACAGGCCTGTTCATGACACATAGACAGTATTCTATGAAATTCTTGGTCAGGGACACATTTTCTTATTATTTGGTCTGCACAACTCTTGAACAGATGAGGATCTTCCCAGATGAAGTGTATCACCTTTGTGAAGAAAAGATCTTTATCCATTTTATTCCAATGTTGAGGAATTCTTCCAGTAGCCAAAAAGTTGACTATGTTTGTAAACCAAGGAGTGTGTATACCAATGGCAAAAGTTGCTCATCAGGGAAAGATTCATTGATAGGCAGCCTATCAATATCAGCAGTTAAAATTCTAGACAGGTGATCAGCCACCACATTCTCCACCCCCTTTTTATCTTTGATCTGTAAATCAAATTCCTGTAATAGGAGAATCCACCTGATTAATCTTGGTTTGGTGTCCTTCTTAGACAGAAGGTATTTCAAAGCAGAGTGGTCAGTGAACACCACTATTTGTGAACCCAAGACATATGACCTGAATTTTTCTAAAGTAAAAACAATTGCAGTGACTCCTTCTCGGTTGTTGTGTAATTGAGCTGTGCATCAATCATTGATCTACTGGCATAAGCTATGACATGAGGCAGCTTATCTTTTCTCTGTCCAAGGACAGCTCCCAAAGCATAATCTGATGCATCACACATCAGTTCAAAAGGTAATGAATAATCTGGAGACTGCAATATTGGAGCTGAAATCAAACAGTTCTTTAGGAATTCAAAAGCCTTCATGCATTCATTATTGAAAACAAAAGGGACATCTTGGCACAGCAAATGACAAACAGGTTTGGTTATTTTACTGAAGTCCTTGATGAACCTTCTGTAAAATCCAGCATGTCCTAGGAAACTTCTGATTTGTTTAACAGTCTTGGGAGGTGGTAAATGTGCAATTAACTCAATTTTTGCTTTGTCCACCTCAATGCCCTTGTGGGAAACAACATGGCCAAGGACAATGCCCTGGGTGACCATGAAATGGCTCTTTTCCCAGCTCAAAACCAGATTGGTTTCTCCACATCTTTGTAGTACCAATTTGAGATGGTGTAAACACTGGGAAAAACTGTCGCCATAGATTGAAAAATCATCCATAAAAATCTCCATAAATTGGTCAATCATATCAGAAAAAATGACATACATGCATCTTTGGAAGGTAGCAGGAGCATTACAAAGACCAAAAGGCATTCTCCTATAGGCAAAAGTGCCAAAAGGGCAAGTGAATGTGGTCTTTTCCTAATCTTGTGGGTACACAGGAATCTAGGTGTAACCAGAGTAACCATCAAGAAAACAGTAATAAGCTTTTCCTGCTAGCTTATCTAAGATCTGATCAATGAATGGGAGGGGGAAATTGTCTTTTCTGGTCATTGCATTTAATTTTTTGTGATCAATACAGACTCTCCATCTAGTTGTTTGTCTGGTTGACATAAGCTCACCAGAATCTGAGGTTACAACAGTGATTCCAGATTTCTTAGGTACCACCTGTGTAGGTGCCACCAAGTCGAATCAAATGGGGTAAATGACCCCATCCAACAACTTAACAACCTCTTTCATGACCACTTCTTGCATATGAGGGTTCAACCTCCTTTGCATTTCCTAGAAGGCTTTGCATCTTCTTCCAAGTGGATTTTGTGCATGCAAATAGTGGAGTGATTCCTCCTAAATCAAAGAATAGTCCAACCAATTGCCCTTTTATGTTCTTTCAAGACTATCAGCTCTTCCTCTTGCTCCTTTGTGAGAGAGGAAGAAATAATGGCGCAATGATTTATGATTACCTAAGAATACATACTTCAAATTTTACTTTAGTTCTAAATCGTGGATCGAGAAAGAAGGTAACAAAGGTACCTTAGACGTTTGTGGAAGGGGAGAGTAGCGAGTTTCCAAGAAGAGAAACTTGGCGATTGATTAAGAGTTCCTTGCACAACATTTATTTCCTCGAATTTGAGATACAACTTGCTTCTTTTTCATATCCCCAAGCATCTTTAACATCCGTGGTGAAGTCTTCACCGCAGAAATTGTTGTAAAGTCCCTTCCACAAGTTCATCCAATAGATCAACATGAAAACATTCTTGAGTGAATTGAGGTCAGGACTGCATTATAAACATTTAATTTTACCTTCATGTTTCCAAATGAGATTTCCATAATACCAGACCTGCATTGAATGCAAGCATTTGTTGTAGCCAGGAATGGTCTTCCCAAAATGACAGGGATGGAAGTTTTGCTTTTGGTTGGTTCCATATCCAAAACTAGAAAATCAGCAGGATAGAAGAATTTATCTACTCCCACCAATACATCTTCAATCATCCCTACTGGCTTTCTTTCAGATCTGTCTGCTAGTTGTAGCACCACATGAGTGGGTTTTAATTCTCCCAAACCTAGTTTCTCATATACAGAATATGGAAGTAGGTTGACACTAGCACCCAGATCTAATAAAGCCTTTTCAATGGTGTGTTCCCCAATAATGCAAGGGATTGTGGGGATTCCAGGATCTTGAAGTTTAGGAGGTGTAGCAATGGATAACACCTGGTTAATTCTTTCCACAGCAAAGACCTTCTTGGACGACTGTATCCTAGACTGTCTTTTGTGAGTGCAAACTTCTTTCAAAAATTTTGCATATGCTGGAATTTGTTTGATTGCCTCAAGCAAAGGTAAATTTATCTTGACTTGCTTGAAAGTCTCCATCATGTCATCTATTTTTGTGTTCCCTTTATCAAAAGGGGATACAGATTTCATTGCATGAGGAAATGGTAAATGAGGAACTAATCTTTCATCTACAGCTTTAGAAGTATTTTCAGAAATTTTTTGAATTTTCTATTTTTCATTTTTTTATTTTTTCTGAGGTACATCAGCAACCCCACTGCTATCACTATGCTGCTCTTGCTGCATATCTTTATCCTCTTTCTCATTTCTTTCTTCTTCAGTACCCACTTTGTTATCTATCACTTTTCCATTTCTCAAAGTGGTGACAGTTTTTACTTCTTCATGTGAATTAGAAGCTTCTCCAATCATGAACTGTCCTTTGGGATTGTTCAAAGGTTGGCTGGGTAACTTTCCTTCCTCTCTTTTTGCCAAGGTATTTGAAAGCTGTCCCAATGTTTCTTCAATCTTCTTTATGCTCCGCCGTGAAAGTTCATATGAAGTTAAAGATCCTAAATTCAAGTGAATTTAGGACTTGATCTTCAAAAGAAAGGGACCTAGAGGGGTTTGAACTGGGCTCACGTGCAAAGTTGTTGTGGAATGGGCTGCTGAAAGTTTAGTTTGACATAAAAATTCTGCTTATAAGGTTGTGCAATTTTGAAAGGCATTTGATTCTTTGGTTGTTGCTGTTGTTGGGATTGGTAATTCCCTTGGTTCCATCTCAAATTGGGGTGTGCTCTCCATGGATATTCATTTGACTGCATATGTCCAAATGATTGAGCAGCATGAGCTGGTTCCACCATTAAATCTGGGAACTGTGATGCAACAGGTGATTGGTCAATTGAATGAGTAGGGGACTGGCATATCAGACATGCCTCCTCTACTCTTGAAACATTTGGATTTTTAAGTGAGTCCATCAATCTATCAAACTTTGTGGTTAGATTGTCCATCTTTCTTTCCAACTCATTCACCTCATAGATCTTCCCTTTGGTGGGTTGGTGATTGTTCAACCTAGCAGGATTTTCAATTTCTCTTGACAGAGATTCCGGCTGAGTTGAGTTTTCACCATTTACTTCAAATAAGTCCCAAACCTCTTCAACTATTTTTTGCAAGTAAGTGCCTCCACAGGAGGCATCCACCATATTTTTACCTTTTTGATCAATTCCTTGATAGAAGCTTTGAACTAGCTGCCATCTAGGAATTTGATGATGAGGACATTGCCTTAAAAGTTCCTTAAATCTTTCCCATGCTTCATGGAAAGTTTCAATTGAGTTTTTGGGAGAACGAAATGATACTTTGTCTTAATTGGCTTGTTTTAGACATTGGGAAATATTTGGGTAAAAATTGACACTGTAAATCATTCCAAGAAGTGATACTGTTTGGTGCTAACATGGATAACCATGCTCTAGCTTTATCCTTTAATGAAAAAGGAAAGAGCCTAAGCTTGGTTGCTTCTGGACCAAGTCCAGCTATGTTGAATGTGGTGCAAAGAGCCAAGAATTCATCCACATGTTTGTATGGGTCTTCCTTACTCAACCCATGGAAGGAAGGAAGCATTTGGATAGTTGATGACTTGATCTCATAATTTCCTTCAACAGTAGGAAATTGAATGCAAAAGGGAGAGTTATAAGCACCAGGTGCAAAGTAATCCCTCAAAAGTCGAGGTTCTTCACCCATAGTAGCAGAATTCTGTGTTGTTCGTTTGGTTCGTAGTAGCCTTTCAACTTCTAAATTCAGTGGGACAATCTCAGGGCTAAGAGTCCTCCTACCAAACATACAACTCAGAACAAAAAATCTGATTATTCACAGCAAACCTTCAGAATTTCTTTTTAAGTAGTTTCCCTTCTTCAAAAATTGGACATGAATAACTGCACAGGTATAAACAATAGAATAGTTTAGTAATGATATAAAAAAAAATAAAGGTAAAAACTTAGGTCTACCTATTTTAGAACAAATTCCCCGGCAGCGGCGCCAAAAACTTGTTGTTGCTTCTTAGTGTGCTTGATTTATGTGTGTTTTGAAAATAGATTTATAGCTGCTAAATTACAGTGGCTCTAGACTATATAAAAAAATAAAGAAATATCAGCACAGTTAGAAGAGAATTAGCCTGCAAGATCAGGGCCAATTGTAGCAAGTTTTAAAAGTAAGTGAGTGAAAGATTGTCCACAGAGAATTTGTCTAAAATGTAAGATAAACCTCCATATCTGAGCTACCAGATCTGGCTTCTTATCCTATCTAGAAAACTGATAAGATGAGAGGTTTGAATTTGTCATGTTTAACTAACTAAAAACAAAGAAAAATTTAAACTAAATGATCCAGATCCGAGTTGAACAAAGATGGAGAAGTAATATCTAAATCTAATTTGGTCTTTGAAATCTAATGAGAATAACTGCAGCTCAACAGAGGTGATCCAATCTTCATCTGGCTAAAAGCATAGATGTAAGAGAGATAAATCTAATTCAAGGATTAGGCTTACACTTATGGCTATGGTCTGTCCACTTTAATGGCCACAGACCATCCAATAGTCTTTAATCCAAATCCTTAATTCAGAACAAGAAACATCACTACAAATGCTGTAAGAGACTAGGTTACAAATACTAATTCTCACAGGATTAATGAATCAAGGGAAATTGCATGCAAAACAATGAATCTAAAGGAGTCTAATGTACTGAGGAGATCAGAGGGAACCCTTGACATGAGTCCAATGGAGAATGCATAGTTTACAGCAACCTTTTAAAATTCATCCTTACAATTTATAGAGCACGGCTTAACAGCTCTCGGATTTGCAGTCTTGGATGCAAACTCTCTTTTGAATTACAGCAGTATCTCACAGCTCTCAAATGCAAGTACAAAGTAGGCTATTACAAGGATTGTAGACAAGTTGTCTGGTTGGGAAATGGGGGATTAGAAATGAAACTCAAAATCTGGATGCCCCAATTAGGCAAATGCTTCGTCTATTTATAGCTTTCCCCAGGTCCAGCTCAGATGTGTATCAACTAATCAGAGGATCTCAGATCTGTATTGACCAATGGTAGTCGAGCACGGGGATCTATATCTATTCTGGCCAATCAGAATTCCTTGATCTGGTTCAGCCAATCAGGTGAAAAGGCATCAATTCTGTTATGCATTTTGAAAGTTTGTTAGAGTTTCTAGAAGTTCCCGCCAGTTTATTCCCTCTCTAGGTGCTCACATGGGGTGGAATATTCCTTCGCTTCATGCTTAGAACCCTCTGGAATGTCCCTAGGCTTTAAAATGCATTGGGATGCATGCAACAGATTACTAAATTGCCCTTGTTAAAGCTGCAAATCTCCAGAATGCCTCTTCGCACAACTTAGGGGCCTTTTCGCAAAGTGTTGTGACTCCTGAAGCTCTTTTCTTAATGTTCTGGTTCTGTTCGAATTGTGTTTTCTTCTTTTCGCAAAGTTCAATCCTCTCTTCGAACAGTTTAGATGCTCTTCGAATGCTACGCCTGGAGTTTTATTCCTTTTCGCAGAGTTTCAAGTTCTTTGCGAAAAGTACAGGTTCTTTGCGAAAAGGACTCTGTAGTGCATTTTTTTGTTCGAATTGTTCCATACTTCTCTTCCAGGTCTTTGCTACTTCTATTCAGACCTTTCAACAGCTGATGAGGTTGTTTCTTCACTTTCTTCCTTTGGATTGACATGGATTGTTATCTTATTGGCACTTTTAAGCTGCTTTTATGGTTAAACCTATCTTTATTGTTAGCTGCAACATAAGCACTTAAAACACTTATTTAGTTCTCTCAAGGGTCTATCAAGGCCCAGATTAAGGGGTGAAAAATGGTATTTTCCAGTTCTCAACAGAACATCATCCTCTAAAGTTCTGTGTGTGGGGCTAGGCCTACAAAGTGCACAAGCCTGGACACACAGGACCAGCAAGAGTTTGAATACTAGCTTTTAAACATGGTTGTTCACTACTTTAGAAAGACTGCAGTGCTCCAGTCATAAGCCTACAATCTCTACGGCCAACGCAAATCTATAATCTGATGGTGGATCTATTCACTACAGGGGAGTCTGTCACTGCACAATCTCTCACAAGGCTACAAGCACAAGTGCAGAGAAGAAGAATCTGTCTTAGTTCCATGACTTGGCCTCACCCTAGGGCTATATCTGTCCACTTGAATGGTCACAGACTATCCACAGAGGTTATCCTCCTCACAAATGGCTAAGACAGAACAAGAACATTACTGCCGCCACTATGTTCCCAAGGCTACAAGCACAAGTTCCCATGGGGATCCAGATTTAGTGGGTCCTGTGGTGGGGAAGGCCTGCAAAGTGCCTAACCTGGACGCACAGGTCACTTAGATCTAAATAGTACCTTAGAAGCAATCCTCCATTGCTTATAAAACAACTTAGCAATGGAGGATCTCAAGGCAGCAGCCTTGTACAGCACAACTCACAACAAAAACAACATCCCATACATGTAACAGATCCTATTACAAAACTTCCATTAAAATCTATACCAAATAATCATACAAAAGGCATAGCTAGCAAATGCTGGACTATGGAGAGAAAGAAAAAGGAAAAAGAAAACTCCTAAACCCTAACCTTAGCCTACTGTAAAAAACTTGTTGGTTTTTTTTGGGGAAGAAGAACAGAAGTTAAGTCCCAAAAAGGATCGCCTAAACCTAAGCTAGGCTTAGGCTTATATAGCAGTTGGCTTCCCTTCCAATTAGGGTTAGGAAAACCCTAATTTCTCAATATAATTGCGGCTCATTCTTGTCCCTTGGATGCCTCGAGGCGTGTACACAAAGATTGAAGCATTAGAGTGTGTGCCCTAATTGCTGGAGATTCCAAGATTGTCCTTGCAGAAGTGGGGAGAAGTTTAGAATTCGATCCTCGCTGGGTAGAAATAATTTCAGATCTTTCCACGTGGTAGAATTGGCGTCGCGGGGTTGAATTGACTTGAAATTCATGTAGTCGTGGGATTGGCATTTTAGTCATCGCGGAATACAAATGGCTATCGCGAGATTGTTCTTTCAGCTTAGAATGGCGCGGGAATTGCTCGCGTGGTTCGTCTCTTGGTGAATCTCGTGATAGATCTTTGCAAAGAAGCAGTGTTCAAGAGTTTCTGGTCGTGCGAGATTCACTGAAGGTTTGTATCTCACCACCACTGCGCGACAGCTGCGAGCAGGAATACCTGAAGCTTTCTCTTCTGAGTGAGTCGCGCGAAGCTTAACGGTTCTTCTTTTGAGCTGCGCTAGACTACGCGAATGCTTTAGACTAAGCCTCACGAGGATCTCGTGAGGCTTGCTTTTCAATTCTTTTTGGCACCAAATAGCGCAACAACGACGCGTAAACTACGCAACCAATTGTTGTGCTTCCTCCAGGGGCTCGCGACAACTGCGCGAAGGCATTATCCTTGGTTCAATTGAACCCTGTGACATTCGTGCGAGGCATTTTTCTTAATGTATTTCTGCTTGGATGTGCCTATGCTTCAGCCAACTCTCTGTCTGTGTTCATCCTTCGTTCTGCTGAGGTAGTTCTGGGGCAACAGTGAGCTTCTTGGTATGGTTAGGGGTTTATTGGCAGCTGCTATTTATTATCTACATAACAAGTTTAAAACACTTTTATTAAATGACTAAGGGTCCAACAGAGATTAAGTTAAGGGGTGAAAAGTGGTACTTTTCAGGTCTTAACATGACCCCGAAGTTCAACTCCTTAAGAATGTCTGAGTTGAGATTCTTACTTTCGATGGAAGAATGGACCCTACCATCTTCCTCGATTGGCTTTCCGACATGGACCAACACTTTGATTTATATGCCATGAATGATGACCGTTGCGTTAGACTCGCTAAAATGAAGTTGGTTGGTCAAGCTCAGCTTTTTTGGCTCAATGTTGAGCGCATTAGGGTGAATACGAGTTATCCTCCCATTACTCGTTGGGATGACATGAAGGAACGACTTAATAAGAAGTATGTTCCTTTATCATACCACCAATGCCTCCTTGACCAGTGGCAAAATTTACATCAAGGTGGTATGCCCGTGACCGATTACATTGCCAAATTCAAAAAGTTCATGATGAGGGCAAAAGTATTGGAAGACCTTGAATCACTCTCTCTAGATTCTGCATCGGATTGCGACTTGATTTGCAAAAAGAATTAATTTCTCACCCCGTAGAAACTCTTGAAAGGTGTTATGCCATTGTGCAAGATCTTGAACGGTATTTGAAAACTTCGGTAGTGAAGAGAACCGAGCCATAATATAGTGGTCAACGATTCGGTGAGAGATGATTTAATCTTCCTCCCAAACCTACACAACCTGCCCCTAAATTTAAAAAGTTCATGATGAGGGTAAAAGCATCGGAAGACCCTGAAATCACTCTCTCTAGATTCCGCATCTGATTGCAACTTGATTTATAAAAAGAATTAATTTCTCACCCCGTAGAAACTCTTGAAAGGTGTTATGTCATTGTGCAAGATCTTGAATGATATTTAAAAACTTCAGTGGTGAAGAGAACCGAGCCACAATATAGTGGTCAACGATTCGGTGAGAGATGACTTAATCTTCCTCCCAAACCTACACAACCTGCCCCTACCAATTCGAGGTTTGAAAAGGAGAAAAGTGTAGTCAAAAAATCCTCAAGGGTTAATTCTTAAGTAAAGTGCTATAAATGTCATGGGATGAGACACTTTTTCACCCAATGCCCTACGAAAGAACCCTAAAGGACTCTCTTCATTGACGAAGAGGAGGATGATGATGAGGTAGTGGTCGAAGAAGAGGTAATTGAGCCAATTAGCACACCCAGTGATGAGGAGGGTGATGCTATTGGTCATGCTTTAGTTGTGAGGTGTGTCATTGTATAGCCTCAATGGGATAAAAAGGATGATTGGCGAAGGGAGAACATCTTCCACACCTTTGCCAGATTTGATGAAAGGAATTGTAGGGTCATCATGGATAGCGATAGTTATACTAACATAATATCAACTCATGTCGTACGCCGCTTGAGGCTTACACCTAAAGCCCACCCGAGACCTTATAAGGTCGCATGGGTCAATTCTTCACCCATTCCCATGTCGAAAAGGTGTCATGTACAGATTCAGTTAGATTCTTATTCAGATATCTTATGATGTGATGTGGTGCCGATGGATGTGGGCCATATCATTTTGAGAAGGTCGTGGATCTATGACATAGACGTGACTCTTTATGATCAATCAAACATATGCATGTTCATGCCTAAGGGCAAGAATATTACTTTACAACCTTTGCCTCCTAAAGTACCATCGACCAACAAAGTCGAGAAAAAAGGCAAGTCTTCTAAAGCCATTAATATTATGAATCCTTCTGAGTTCGAGAAAGCATCGTTAGATGAGAGTGTGGTGTACGTAGTTGTCACTGTTGAGAGTGCATCCGAATCAGAGAATGAGTGTCCTAAGGAGATTGAGCCAATTTTAAAAGAGTTTATGGATGTCTTCCTTGAAGACTTACCAAACGAATTCCCTCTTCTGCGTGATATCCAATACATAATAGACTTGGTTTCCAAATCTACCTTACCAAACTTGCCCCACTACAGGTTGAATCCGGTTGAGCACACCGAGTCGACTCGGTAAGTCAATGAGCTCCTTTAGAAAGGGTTCATCCAAGAGAGTCTGAGCCCGTGTGTCGTACCTGCCTACTCACTCCTAAGAAAGATCGTACATGGCCCATGTGTGTGGATAACCATGCAATCAACAAGATTACCGTTAAGTATCAGCTTCCCATACCAAGGCTCAATGACATGCTTGACATGATGGTTGGTGCCACTATCTTTTCAAAGATAGACCTTAAGAATGGCTACCATCAAGTTCGAATCTGCCCCAGTGATGAGTGGAAAACCACCTTTAAGACTAAAGATGGTCTTTATGAGTGGATGGTCATGCCTTTTGGGCTTTCTAATGCCTCGAGAACTTACATACGACTCATGACCCAAGTGTTGAGGCCGTTTCTTGGCAAATTTCTTGTTGCTTATTTCGATAACATCCTGATCTACAGTCATGAGAAGGAACAACACTTGGCCCATCTTAGGTTGGTTTGTGAAGCCCTCAAGGGCGAGAAGTTGTTTACAAATCTCAAGAAATACACCTTCAAGCAACGTTCTATTGTTTTCTTGGGATTTATTATCTCGGCCGATGAAATGGTCGCGGACCTCGAAAAGGTTAGAGCCATTGTGGTGTGGCCCGAGCTTAAGAACATACACAATGTCCGTAGCTTCTATGGTTTGGCTACTTTTTATCGTCACTTCATCAGAAGCTTTAGTACCATCATGGTTCCAATCACTGATTGCATGAAAAAGGGGGACTTTAAATGGGGCAAAACAGCGATGAAAGCCTTTGCTGAAATTAAATAACAAATGAGTAGTGCACCCGTCATGCGCTTATCGAACTTTTCCAAAGTCTTCGAAGTTGCATGCGATGCATCTGGTGTAAGCATAGGAGGAGTGCTTAGCCAAGAGGGTCACCCTGTGGCCTATTTTAGTGAAAAACTTAATAAAGCGAAGCAAAAATATTCCACCTATGATAAGGAGTTCTATGCGGTCGTACGATCTCTTCGGTACTGGAAACATTACCTTAGACCACATGAATTTGTGCTGTTCTTTGACCATGAAGCCTTACGCTTTGTTGCTTCACAGAAAAAGTTAAATCCAAGACACGCAAAGTGGGTTGAGTACCTTCAAGGGTTCACATCTGTGTTAAAACATAAGGCTGGTGCTGAAAATAGGGCTGCTGATGCACTTAGTCATCGAGTGGCGACTTTGCACTCCATGAGCATCGAGGTCATCGAGTCAAACGACTAAAGGATGAGTACCGCAATTACCCAGATTTTGGGGTTGAGTACACTGCTCTCCTTAGTAACTCGACCAATACACACTCTATGTACACCATCCAGGATGGGTACTTGTTTAAAGGCAGTCACCTTTGCATCCCTCGCATTTCATTGTGTGACTTTCTCATTTGGGAGTTACATGTTGGAAGGATGGTTGGACATTTTGGGTGTAATAAAACTATTACGCTCGTAGAGGATAGGTTCTTTTGGCCTAGCCTGATGAGAGATGTCGCTTGGGTTGTCAAACATGAACGTACTTGCCAAGTGTCAAAATAGACTAAAAAAATACCAGCTTGTACACTCCGTTACCCGTGCCACACACACCGTGGCTAGACCTCTCTATGGATTTCATGCTTGGACTTCCTAAGACCCCTAGGAAGTACGATTCCATTTTTATCGTAGTGGACCGCTTTTCCAAGATGGCCCACTTCATTCCTTGTTCCAAAACCTCCAATGCATCCCACATTGCTAAACTATTTTTCGCGGAGGTAGTATATCTTCATGGGTTGCCCAAAATCATTGTGTCTGATAGGGATGTTAAATTCACTAGTTATTTTTGGAAGACACTTTGGCACATGATGGGTACTTTGCTCTAATTCCCAGCCGCTTATCACCCTCAAACAGATGGTCAAATCGAAAGCACCAATAAGAGCCTTGGGAATCTCCTTCGTAGTCTTGTCGGTGATCATGTTAGGACCTGAGATATCATTTTACCCACATCTGAGTTTGCCTATAGTCAATGATCATGTCGTCTCTACACATGACGGGAGATTCCAGAAGTACTTGGTTAAATGGGTTGACAAATTGGAGTCCAAAAATACTTGGATCCATGAGAATGAAGTTCACCGCTTGAACCCCGACCTGATAGATATCTACCACAAGTGTGTTTCATCAGTGATGAAACCTTTTTGGTCCAGGGGAATTGTCAGGGATGCCACATACATGGACATTGGATTCAGACTCCATCGTTTCTATCAACGTCTAAAGAAGAGGAGTGGGAGCCCGAATACAATATGCGTGTTTCATCGGTAATGAAACATTTTGAGTGGAGGAGAATGACGGGAACGTCAAGATAAAGAGCATTGAAGTTGAGCCGCAACAAAATTTCAACTTCAGGAAAAATAAATAAAAATATTGTACATAATGAAAAGTGACGGACATCAGTGAATAGTGACGGACATCCGTGATGAACAGTATCGGACGTCCGTGAAACAATGACGGATGTCCGTGATTTTGCCCCCTCACTGTCCGTCGGTCACAGGCATTCGTGGGGCACTACGGACGTCTGTGGACGTCGTGACAAGATTTCTAATTTTGAGTTTTTTGTTGTGAAAACTTTCTATTTTAGTATTTTATTAGTATTAGGACTCTTTATTTCGAATTTAATTATTTGTGGCCTAGATATTGAGGCTTGTGAAGACTTTTAATTAGTTGATTAAATATTTTTAATGCTTTTATACTGGAATATTCTTTGCCTGAGATGGATTTGGTGTGAGACCAAGAGAGTGATTCTCAAAAGCTATTGTTATCTTCTCTATTATCTATCACTGTTTTCTTTGAATCCTTTACCTTATTGATCCCTGCTTATTTTTTAAATCTCAATCTATTGATTTAGATCCGAAACTATAAACCTTTTATGAACCCTGAATAAATAAGAGCCAAAGCCCTTTTCGAAATCATAACCAAAAACCAAACCATAAGCCTATTATAAAACCATAAATCCCTTTCACATCCCTAGTAGGAAACTGTGAATCTACATCGAATTGAATATGAGCGCCTAAGTTTGGAAAAGTCAGAGTTCTATCTCTCTCTAGGCCGATCTCGCCTCAAGTCTAAAAGTACTTGCGCATCGGATTGGATACCCTATTCGAATCTAGCGTGATTTACTTACTGGAATTTTATGAACCTAAGGTATTTAAGATAATTTTGGGATTAAACTTGGATTAATTTATTTAATTTCGACAAATAGCATAAAAATCATATTCACGCATTTTAGGGTCGTTGTCCCGCGTCAAAGATGAGTTGGATCCTTTTGGACTTAGAATTTAGAACTGACCTGAGAAGTAGAGTACTAAATCTACATAAGCTAGTAATAATTTTGGCCGCCTTCTATTAATGAGGTATTAAATTGGTGTATTAGAAGGATACGAGTTATGAATCATGTAAGATTTTGATCACGTAGAAATGAATTGAAAATTGAAACTCACTCTCGCAATCGCTTCCACACTGACTTCTGCATGTATTGTACTGTCACGCATCTCAACTGGTGTCGGTCCGACGAACCAAGTTGCTGCTAGACTAACCTAGACGACTTTCCTATTATCGGGTGGGCTTTCTAGGTGAAACTAGACTTAGAGAAAAAGGCCACAGTGAGCATTTAACTGGTAAAACAACAAGGAAGATGGTGAAGCAGATGTGAGTCTAGTGAGGCCAGACAGTTAAAATTTAATGGGCTTCGTATTGGTGTCGGCCAAGTTCAGATTAAACAAGTCTAGTACAGTTATTAATGGACAATTAAATGGGCCACTCACCCAGTTCAACATCTTTAAACTTAATGGGCCTGACCCGGTTTGGGTCAATTCACTACGTCAAAATGAGGGAAAAACCACTTTAGCTTTATAAAATAAACTACTGTTTAAAATAGTGGTATAATATTCCACTCACTAAAATAGTGGTTTTACTCCCTAAAACAGTAATTTTTTAAGTTTAAAACACGTCACATCTACTGTCAAAAGAAATTGTTAGTCAATCGACTATAAGGGACAGTGGTTTATATCTCGCTCCAAAACCACTCTCATCTACAAAACCCCTCTCTCCATCTCGTCCACTTGCTTTTCTCGAATTTCTCATGCTAGCATCTCTCCAATTGCAAACCCTAACTCTCCAATCAGATTCAGGTGATCTCCCTCCTCCCCAAACCCTAACTCAGATTTAGGTCATCTCCCTCCTTCCCAAACCCTAACTCTTTGTTTTGATTCGATTTTGGCCTCGAAATTTATGGAATCAAAGGCAGAAAATCGAGGAGTTTTTGAGTGTTAGAGGTCGAGATCTGAGATCATGTTCATCGATTTCGAAGTTAGCGGTGGGAGATGAGTTGAAGTTTGTGGAGTCGAATGAGGGAAATAGAGGTGAGGAGAGTTTGAGCCCTGAGGCTTTATCAGCGATGGATCGAATAACAACCAATGGATTGAATAGTTACAGCGAAGGATTGCAGGCATGAAAATGGCTCTACTCATTAGCAATCAATGGATCGTATAGTTGCAGCGAACGATTGCAGGCATAAAATTGAGGTAGTTTTTGATCGGTTGCTGGCGTGAAATTGAGGTAAATGTAAGTTTGAACATATGATTGTAGTTTCAGATTTCGTGAATGCTGCAGAATTAGGGTTTCTGTGGTTTAATTTGTTGTTTGCGTCTAAGATCTGGAAGATCATTACTACTTTGATTTCATGAATGCTGCAGATTTAGGGTTTCTGTGGTTTAATTTTTTGTTTGGGTTTAAGATTTGGAAGATCACTTTGATTTGGATTAGAGATTTGAAGGGTTTATTCAACAAGTATGGTGATTTCTTACCTGTTTATCTTAGATTTTTTTTTTATTTTAAGGCTTTATTCATCAGGTAATAATTTCTTTAAAGTTTAGACCTAGTAAAAAAGCTGCTAAATGGAAATTCTTAGTTTTAGATAGAAGGTTGGGTGCTTAACATTGACGGGAATGGATAGAAAAAATGTGTTTACCTAGCTTATTTAATTGTAAGTACTCTTGTTGAATGGTTCATATGACAGAGAAACTGTTGGATTTTCCTCTTCTTGCTTTGTAACCGCTATCACGGATGCTCTTAATCGAACTCCCTCAAGACCTAGTAAAAAAGCAGTTATTTCATATTATCATGCTACCTATGATATTGACCTGATTTTTGTTTGGTATGTTGGTGTATAAGGTTTGATTTTACTATATTTGTTGTGAAATTAATAGAAGCAAATTATAAATTAGTCAATAAGTTATTCAGATAATAGATATTGGAGAATCACCAAATTTTTAAAAAAAAAATTCTATTCACACGATTTGTTCTCACAATTTTTTGCAATTTCAAAATTGTAGAGATGATGAAAGTAGTTTCTGTACTTAAAGTTAGGTTATTCAATTTAGATCATGTGCATGTAATTCTCTTGTTGTTTTAATAGTATCATAGGTAATTTTCAGGTCCTCATGCATGACATCATTTGACATGTTAGGTTCACATATGTACTCACCTTCATAATGTTCAGTATGTTCTCTCTAATTGACCCACTTGTATTAATTTTGGATTCCCCGGGTTTGGTCTATTTTCAGTAATGATGCTTCTGGTCAATTATATTGTGGTGAATTATGAGTTCAAAGAACAAACTTTTAGTTCCCTTACCGATTCTTCCAGTAGATATGCTTCCATATTCTCCTTTACATCAATTAAAATTTCCTTTAGGTGGCTCTGTTTCAAGATAGTTTTATAAGTTCATACTTATTTTATTTATGGATATAGGTAGGGTTTTTTATTTTCTTTGGCTGCTCTTGAAGAGTTAATAGCTTTTGATAGATACAACAAATCTCTTCTCCCTATATATAAAAGAGAAGTTGGTATTAGAAATAGTCTCTTTTCTCCTTGATCTAGAGAGTAGAAAGAAGTCGGGGTGGTTCTTTCAGCACAGGTGAACTCACAGCCTCAGTGTGTGAATTTAGAGGTAGTCATTACAAAATTGATAATTTATCATGTGTCCCACTTCCCTAACATAATCACTGGATATCTGCCACGTGTACAGTAGTGACGTCCCAAGTGCCATGCTCAATGGGTTGCCAAACACACTCGCACCTCATGGATGAACAAGTAGAGAAAACTACTTCTTAACACTACTGCAAGCCATCGAGGATTTGAAGAAACAAAGAGAAAAATGGAGGAAGAAGAATCATGGCATAGAGTGAGGGTCCCTAATGTGATCCAAATAGTGAGCACAAGGTTCCCACAGAGAGACGTTTTCTCTCTTCTCCTGGTCAGCCCATGGTGCTATCGTGCGCTTGTCTCTCACTACCCTCTCTGGCAGGTCTTTCTATGTTTTTCACATAATTCAATCTACTCTTCTCTTCTCCTCTCTTTTTTTTTTTCTAGTATTCTCTATTTATTCTAGTTATCTCGCTTTTTTTTTTATGCAATTGCTATTTATTCTACTCTTCTCTTCTCCTCTCTTCTCTTGGTCAGCCCATGATAAACTATCAATTTTTTAATGTAATTGCTATTTTGTTTCTTTCTACTCATCTTCAAGTAAACAAACCACCTGAGGGGGACCAGAAATGGCATTGACCCAGTAGCTGATTTCAATACACGTCTTCAATGTTACATGACCAAAATCTTCACTCTTATACCAACACATGGGAAAATATAAAATGGAACTTGCATGCACACACATACAGTTAATCAAGTAAAATCCAAAATCTGATACAACACTTCTCAAGGCATTGAAAAGTGCAACACATATGCCAAAATCTGATATAACACTTCTCTCTAACCTTCAATCTTATCTCTCGCTTGGAGATACCCATGAGCTATAACCAAAAATCTTCCTGCAGTTCCTCAAGGTAAGTTCCAAACCATCACTGGTTGGTCAAATCCCTTCAAATTTAGCAGAGGTAGGTAGTTTGAGTCCTTAGTCTCTCACATAACAACTTACATGGAGGAATCCCATAGGAGTTTGGTGGGTTTCAGTTGGAGCAGCTGGACCTTAGCTACAATTATCTGACCGGTCAGATACTAGAGGAGATTGGAGGGCTGAGGAGTTTGGCCATCTTTGATCTGAGTTATAATAGTTTGCAAGGGTAGGTGCCTTGTTCTGTAGGGCGATTTGTTTCCCTCCAAAAAATTGATTTGAGCTTCAACATGCTTGTTGGAAGGATATCTCCAGCTATGGGGAAGTTAGAGACGTTGGTGTTGTTGTATATGAGCCATAACTTCATACATGGGCCAATCCCAGAGACCCTTCCAGGTTTGAAGGAGGCAGAGTACTTTTTGGTAGAAAATAACCCTATAAATACAGGGTTACCTTTATTTATTGGGACACTTAGGAACATTGATATTGGTATAAGTGATAATGGTATAAGTGATGCTTTACAATGCTTGAAGTGTAAAAAATTTAAACTTGATGTGCATGATTCATATCCTAACTATTGTGCTCATTAAAAGGCTTACTAGGCATATAAGATGCAACCCCAGTTCTGTAAAGTTTTAACTTCCTTTTTTAAAATAAATTTTCTTTGAGATCTTTGAATACCTTGTTCCGTAGTTTGGGGCGAAAATGGATCTCCATCATTTGATTCAAAGCATTCAACAGTTTAAGCACTTGAAGCCGAGTTGAGAATAAAGGTACCCATGTTTTAATTATCATAAAGAAAACAAGAGCAGTGACTCTTTATGACAGCTTTACACAATATTGAGATGAAAGTCACCCACACTTCTACCACACTCCAAAAAATCACACATATTATTAGAGCATTGGAACCATATGACCAAAGTTCTTTAATAGTGACCTTCACAAAAATGTATGCCACCGTTCATATTAGATTATTCAAAAGATGTGCCACATGGCCTAAAATGGGTGCTTCTCATGGTCTCTATCTATAAGTGCCTCTCATAGCTCATTATTCCAAACAAAAAAAGTAACTTTGTTCTTGAAGAATTGTGCAATTGTAAATTTGTAATGGTGGGTTCCTTTCTGTACCCAAACCTTCATTCATGCTTTACATTATGTTTTCTTTGTCCATTCTCCAAAATAGTGTGACTAATATGTTTTCTCTACACTCTTGCAATGTAGTTTAGTTTCAGCCGAAAGGTTTCCATCAAAATATTTCTAAAATATTATGTATAGCCTGCAGTAAAACCTGCACATTGACACACAAAATGTGGTTTGATCAGGTGGTTAGATACCCTTTAACAAGCATCAATTTTTGGTAATTTTACAACCCTTGGATAGATGGCGCGCAGATAATTCATTAATATTCTGAAATATTTTTTTCGTCATGCCTTCCTTTGCAAAAAAATTTCGCGCTCAAGAGTTATGGCTTGAAAGATGGTGAGCGAAGCGGAGAAATTAATGTAAAAATTATTTGTCTGAGGTCACAAGTTCATTCCCAACTTACCATTGGATCCTTGTGCACCAATGTATGTTTTCACATGTCTATCAACCACATTATATAGATGATTCGGATATGCTTATTAATGCTCAAGGTGAAACGGCCCTCATTAATCACGTAACGGTCGGTGATTATTCACATTTAATCACATACTATAGTAGTACCGGATAATGGCTATCTTTATTTGGTGTAAATTGGGTTTTGATCAAAATCTATATAATTTCATATAAATTGTATAGTTTATATGGGAATTCATTTGTTAGTTTGGGGCCCTAATGGATGCTCACAGACAGCTGCCACTCATGCTATATTTGAGCTTTGCATTCAAATGCATGTTGATGGTGGCTATATATCATCCAAAGAATTGATCTTGAGTAATCTTTATATCATCTAGTAGTTTCTGGTTTCATAAATGTATTTTAGATTTTGGAATTAGTGCACTTGACTATTTATATTTTGTTTCAACTTCCAAGGATGTAGAAATTGGGCAAAGAATGATCACAATTTCCACTATCGGGGTTCCAAACACAATTAAAATGTTGGCATCACACAAACTCCAATCCACATTGGCTGTAAGGTATGTTGCTTGTAGTAAGAATTTTCTTCTGCCTGAAATTCTGTGTACTTAGATCTAAATCCATTGGTTTCTGGGTCTGCAAACTGTTGCACATACACTCGAGAATAAGTAATGTAAATAGTAATCTCATCATAGACAAAGCTTACAAAAATTCTTGAATGCATCTCTCCTTTAGGCCTAACTTATTTTTCCATTTCTCAAGTACTATTTATCTTAGTGGATGAAATAGAGGAATGCATTTGCCTTTAAGAAAAGTGACTAAAAGCCTTCTTATTTCACAGAAATGGATCAAGACGAAAGAGTAGTTTCCTAAAGGCATGCAAATCATGTAATTCATATAACCAATTAAGGGTTGCATGAGATGGACTAAATTCTGTTATGCCCTTTGATAGATTGTGAGGCCCTCTATAGATCTCCCACATACACGAACTACATTTGACCGAGATGCGACTCCAAGATAATTTTACAACTAATCGATATGGGACTAAAGTCACTAAACCGACAAAAAATTGAGTAATGTAATCTTCTAGCCTTGATTTTTTTTTGATGTTCTAATCAGCATTCTCTATGTTTCAAACTCATTTCCCTATAATAGATATGGAAAATCTAGAGTGAACTGCCAAATTGACGATCACAAACTACTATGTTACCAAATTCACACCAACCCTAATTGAATTATGAATTTATTAGTGAGAGATTGCAAATTCAAAGTTATTTCATTTGAATTCACCTGAGTACCTAATCTTGTACGCAATTCCCAAATTGTGCTTTTAATGAACAACATAAAAGATCAGATCCTACTTGGCTCGAATCGCTTGATCCAAACATTGAGAATTGTGGAACTAAAGATTCCACAAATCCAGCAGCAGAGACATGTTGCTGCGTGAATATCTCCATCAAGAAAATCTGTACAGAATTGACCTCCTTTCAAAGCTGGATTCTTCCCACAAGTCCCTTAATGGAGGATTTATCCATATAGTCTACCATTTGATTTGTGGAGTGAAGCAGATCAAATTTGGGAGGTTGCAACATTGTACCGCCAAGAGACAATCATCTAGTGGCACTATTAGCTGAAGTCTGAGGATTCTTTTTCGCACTCTGTGGTTTTTAGGGGCTTGGTTTTGATCCAAAGAGTGCCTCCTGTTCTGCCAATAGTTGTCCTTGAAGCTTCTTTTGATCTTGCATTAATACGGAATACAAATTATAATTTGTCCACACTTTCTATCTTCCACACTATTTTTAATATTTGAAATAATTCAAATTCATACTCGATGCCTCCTGTGCTCTTGCTCTTATCTTCCACACATTCTTTTATTGATAAATGTAAAAATATATGTAAAAGAAATAAAACAGCAACCTACAAACCTGAGCTTATAGTGAGGAGCAAAGAGAAAGCAAATAAAAAAGGAAGAGGAACAAACTGAAAACAAAGCAACAAGAAAGCAAAGAACACTCAAACCCAAATCTAAGCATGGAGGGGGGGGGGGGAGAGAAAGCAAAGCCTGGATTCCTCTTCACAAGCTTTAATGGGACACCTAGCAAGAGTTGAGGGTGCGACATTTGAAATGCTTGCTCGTGAAGCACTTCACCCGCACGAGCTTGCATTTCCAAGTAGGGTTTTGCCTCTTGGAAGTGCAGAGGCTATGGCGCTGCCGAATTCAGGGGATTATCATTGGAGAAAAGGTGGAGAAGTGCATCTTAATGATCTCCTTGCTATTTCAATACTTCAGGAGGCAGCCAGAACAAATAGTGTTCACAGATAAAGAGTATTCTATTTATTCGTGAGTCTAATAAGTCCTATAATTTGCGACAGATGTTAAAGTTTAAAGATGGTATGGAGAATTAAAGATTCCTTTGGATGAAGTGGCTCCGCTATGAGATTGTAAAGCGTTTCAGACAGAGCAATGAGTTATGGGTCAATTTCTTTGGAGGCACACACGACCCTAGCTATTGCAATGAACAAAATTGGAGCGAAATCTAATATAGGTAGGACAAATATTCTCTGTAAATGTTCATAGGATACAAAAGCTATATATATTCTATCATAAATTTTAATTTTGTCAACTTTGAAAGTGATTTATTGTTGCCTTTTGGAGCTTCCCTTGTTGATTGAATTCCCAGAGAACTTGAAAATTTGAAATATCTATTTATTAATTGGAAATCAACTTACTTTTCAAAATTAATAACATATTTCTTTCAATATATTCTTATATTTTAAGATTTGTGATTTCAACATTTTGTAGTCCCTATAAGACATTTTGTATATCCACTGTTTTGTCAGAGTATTAGTAATTTATATTATCTTTTATGTTTGAATGTGGACTGTTTCTTTGATTGCACCCAAGCTTTTTTGCCAAGATTCATAAATATTAAATATTTTGACAAATATTTTCCCTTATACATGAATCGAACTTCGCTTTCTTGCATTTTATTTATTTTTATGCAATTGTGTCAAGGTGAGGGAGGCCCATCTTGCATGGAGCCTCTTCCTAATGGTTCAATCAATCCAAAGAGAAATGCCATTAAGCTGTGTTGCAAGTGGGAGGTTTGGTGTTTCACTATTATCTTACAAATGCTTATCAACTCTAGATTAAGATGGCTGTAATTGTCTCTTGTTCTAGATTTGTAGTCCTAATACCATCTTATTTTTGGTGCATTTTCCTATTGGGTTGCACATGCTTCACATTTACCCCTCGCAATCTTATTAGAACAGAGGTGTTCCTTTTGTTTATGAAATTATGTTCATGTTCAGCCATAAGGTTATTGGAGACATTGTCGTTACAGAACTCTACAGGTGAAGGGCTCATTAGCCCTCCTCCTCATCATGATATTTATTCCATTGAAAACCTTGCCCAACTAATACATGATCTCAAGGTATATGTTGCAAACTTACAATTTACTATTTGCCACGGTTAGTCGAAACACGCTTATGTAATGCTTTTGGTTTTAACTTTTGATGGCAAAAGATCCCAAAATAGTCTTTCCAACTGAATATTAATTCATAAATGGGTTTCTACAATTAAATTCACAGAGAATTAGACTTAAGGAATCTGGTAGTGGAGTAAACCTGAGCCTATCCAAACTGGGAACTTGACTCCACTATAGGGATTTACACCATATAGATTTGTAGATTTAGAATTCCACAGCCAATCATCGAAATGCATTTGAGCAATAATCTTCTTTTGAGAATGCTCCTAGTAGGATTGGAACCTTTTATTATCCCATTTTGTACTCGCAAACGCGTGAAATCAAGATTTAGTGCCAATCTGGTCTTTTATCAACTGCACATGCAATTCCCTTGATGGGTCATGTATTTGTTGGAGCACTCTTTCCATTATGACTGTAATAGCCCGAAAAATCATGCTAAACTATGACCTCGGGATCCGTGCCCGATCAGTCATAGGTTTGACCAAATGGAAGTCCAATAGTTAGCATGAGGTGATATGAACGGATGAGATGTGACAAATTGAATGTCTAAGTGGTGTGTGTTGTAATTGTGAAGTCGCATACACCTATCGCGGTGTATGTGCTCAACACACACACGTGAGGAAAGGGATAAAAGGGTTTAATAACCCTAAATGTGTGTTTTTGGTGGTTGAGAGAGAAGTAAAGAAGAGAGAGAGAGAGAGGAAGTAAAGAGAGGACTAAATGCTAGTTGAGGAAGGGAGATTCGAGCAATAAATGTCGGATTCGACGCGAGGGATCCGCTAAAAGCAAAGCTGGAACCCTAGCCTTCCAACCATTTGATTTGAAATCAATTTGAGATTGATTCAAGGTAAAATTTTTGTAAATAAAATGCATAGATTATTGGGGTTAAGTTGTGATTGAATGTGGGTTAAATCATAGGATAATGGCTTAGAAAAATAGAGGAAAAAGTATGGAAGAAGATTGGGAAGAACAGCTCGAAAGGGGCTGAATCTGACAATTTCGATTAATCGAAATTGGGTTTCGATTAATCAAAATTGGCCAGGAAGTTGAAAGGTCAGAGGACCCCGATTTCGATTAATCGAAATTGATTTCGATTAATCGACTTTGGATTTCGATTAATCGATTTGGGGATCGATTAATCGACTGAGAACCTCCAGTGGACCCCAGGGGTTGGAGGAAATGACTTGAGGAAAAATCGACTAATCGAAATGGGATTTCGATTAATCGATTTTAGTTTTCGATTAATCGATTTGGAATCGATTAATCAACTTGTGAAAATCGACTGTTCGAACTGAGGATCGACTTTGCGAAAAGAAGAATTTCGATTAATCGAAATTGGATTCGATTAATCGAATGAAAGCTCGACTGTTCGAACTGAGGATCGACTTTGCGAAAAGGAGAATTTCGATTAATCGAAATTGGATTCGATTAATCGAATGAAAACTCGACTGTTCGAACTGAGAATCGACTTTGCGAAAAGGAGAATTTCGATTAATCGAAATTACTTCGATTAATCGATATTGACCTTCGATTAATCGATTTTGGAAATCGATTAATCGAATCAGATTCGATTAATTGATTTTGGAATTCGATTAATCGACTAAGATAGATGATGTTGACTTTTGGGTTTGACTTTAAGATTCTTGGAGGGTCTTATACCTTCTTTATTGCATCCTTTGTGATGTGTTTCACCTGTTATGTGGTACCATAGGTGGTACGTGTGGACTAGTGCACAAGGAGCCACGTGGGACCTTGATGCATTGATCAAATGAAGACTTGAGGTAGGGAATACCTTGAACATGTACTTTATTTTACAAGAGCATGTATGTAGTGATATAGATTTCCATTCAAATGTTTAATTGCTTAAGAGTTGTGAAAAGTGTGTGTGCGTATGACATCCATAAGAGTAATCATAATGAGCCATCCCTGTGGATGAAGAAGTAAGAGATAAGAGCATCGTGTGATGTAGTAAATGGATACATCCTGTGGATGTATCCAAGGATTGAATCATGTTTGATAGGGCCTAATCGATATAAGATAGCACATTTACACGGTGAATAACTATATGTAAGGCAATCCGATATTTTGTTATTTGAGGTTTGATAGGGTACCCACCGGGATATCCACGAATCGACACGGCAGATATCCGGCGCGTAAACCGTGAGGCCTGAAGTGAGGCTTATCCAGACATAGTAAGCACACCCAGAGTGTTGATTGAGACAAGTGAAACCCGCCACCAATCCCAGTGGAAAGGGCTTGGTACTATTTGTATTCTGTGGAATACGGTTAAAACTGTCTATATAGATGACGATGATGGGTATCTCATCGGGGCTCGATGCTATATTGCTCGGGGATTACTTAAGTTGAAAGTTTAAGTTTTGCTTTAGGCCTTTTCAGCATCATTCATGAGTAAATGAAAATATAAGTAATCAACAGTAAAACGAAATGCTTTTTAACTGTTTCATTAACAACTGCATAGATACTTCATGCATGGCATATCATAGAATATATGTGAGTTATAATTTATATGTTCAACCGTGTTTGTTCCCTATTGATGTAGCTCACCCTATAGACTATACGCAAGTCCACTACTAGCACCGAGGCTTCAGAGACGCCGATCCCCATGAAGTCGGTCCTCATGCGGCGTGAAGAGTTGGAGCCACCTCGAGAGGACTTCTTCTAGAGGACTCACAGCCACTTTGAGGGATTTTGGAGAGAGTTTTTGTACGGCTTGGTATGTCAAGCCTTGATTCTGTTTAAACCATGTATATATATATAGATGGGATTATTCTTTTGGGACGAACCATCCGTGATGATTGCTATCATCGATGGTTCGGATCGGTTCTCCATTCATGTAGAGGCATGAGGGTAGAACTGTCTTTTGGAGAGTTAATTAATATAGATTCAAATTCTGCAATTTCGGTTATTATTTTATTGAAATGCTTGATATACCAGTGTTCCGTGCTTAGCTAAGGGGCACGGTCAAGATGATCGTGCTGATGGCACGAGTTTCGGGGTGCCGAAATCTGGGCTGTCACAATGACTCCTAATTTTATTTGCATTATGGATTGACATAATGAGTTCGGCTTTCTAGTTTTTTCCTATCCTAATTTTTTTTTCATATTATTATTATTATTATTATTATTATTTCCCATGATTCCTGATTTTATTGTGCATTATGGATTGACATAATGAGTTGAGCATTATAGTTTTTTCCTGTCCTTGTGCGTTTTTTTTCTTTTCATATCATTATTATTTATGTATTTATATTTTTTCATTATTACTCCTGATTTTACTTTTTTTTTTTTATAACTCCTGATTTTACTTTGAATTATGAATTGACACAATGAGTTGAGCATCCTAGTGTTTTTTTATCATTTATTATTATTATTATTGTTTTTTTGCTTTAGTGGAGATTATTTTATCGATTGAGTAACTAACTCCTTTTTTTCATACTTCTTATTTTTGTAGCATTCTAATCCAGGGGCTCGAATCAGTGTAAAGCTGGTATCTGAGGGTGGTGTGGGAGTAATTGCTAGTGGCATGGTCAAAGGTCATGCTGACCATGTCTTGATCGCAGGTCATGATGGGGGCACAGGTGCTTCCCGCTGGACCGGCATAAAAAATGTTGGCCTCCCTTGGGAACTTGGTTTGGCTGAAACCCACCAAACCCTAGTTGCAAATGATCTTCGTGGTTGAACTGTTCTACAAACTAATGGCCAATAAAAAATTGGACGAGATGTTGCCATTGCTGCTCTACTTGGTGCAGAAGAGTTTGGTTTTAGTACTGCCCCACTCATCACACACGACTGTATCATAATGCGGAAGTGCCATAAAAACACCTGCCCAGTTGGTATTGCCTCTCAAGACGCTGTGCTTCACGAGAAGTTCGCAGGACAACTAGAACACGTCATCAACTTCTTTATGCTAGCCGAAGAAGTAAGGGAAATCATGTCTCATCTGAGTTTCCGGACCATAAATGAAATGGTTGACCGTTCGGATATGTTAGAAGTTGATAAAGAAGTTGTTAAGAATAATGAGAAACTAGAAAACATTGATCTTACACTTTTACTAAGACCAGCTGCTGACATTAGAACAGATGCTGCCCAGTACTGTTTTTAGAAGCAAGATCATGGTTTGGACATGGCTCTTGACCAACATAGTAATGGCCGTTGATTTGTTTATTCTTGTTTGACTCATCTATTGTATTTGCTAGCATTCTTCAAATTTTTGGACAGAAGTTGTCGAATCGTCATTAGTTGCCACAAGTAATGAAAACCAAGGTATGACTATTTATTTATTACTTTTTTCTTTTTCATTAGTTCTTTCTTTCTTACATTCGGAGTGTACGTCTAATGGGTGTGCATGTTTTCTATGCCTTGCTCTTTCTTGAACTTGCACATTTGTGAGTATGCATATGTTTCTTTGACTTGCTCTTTATTGAACTTAAGCGCAATAGCTAGTGAGCAACTTATGAAGAATCTCAAAACATTTGTTTTCAAGCGCTTTCTAAAAGTTTTTGTTTAAGAGTTTCTCGCTGCTTTTTGAATAGTATCATATTTCTAGTGTAAAATCCAAGCAGTCCCTTGATATGGTGGGTTAACTCTGCTTTCTATATAATATAGCCTGATGTTCCCCTTCCCAATAACAGAAAAAGAAGTAAAAAACCATAAAGAAGCTCTTCCATTCCCATTACAGTTCCAACATTAGTCCTTGAGTATACCCCATAAAACGCCATTTTCGGGCATGTTGCACTTCATTCTATGATCTATCACTTTGATGGTACGAATCACCATATCTTAAACCATTGATGGTGTAAGGTCATTAGAACACCATTTTGGTGTTTAAATGACAGTGAGGAGAGGTAGCTCCTTTATTTATTTATTATTTTTTTTGTTAATACAATCTTTTACTTTTTCATGTCTTATGGGAGCATGAAATGAAGTTTGTAGTTTTTTTTCCTTTTACATGTTCAATTGCTTAGTGCTAAGGTAAAAAGCTTGGGCTGTTAAGCATGTAAGTTAAAGTTCGGAGAGCGGCCACTTTGTGGGTAAGAAGCCAGAGGTTAGGTCCATGTCTTGTCCATTGTAATTTTGGATATATTAAAACTGACTTTTATTGATTTTTACTGATGGAAATTTATTGAACGCAGATGAAGACAACCAGAATATGTTGATGTTGGTAAATAAGATAAAAAGTGCCAGTGAGAAGGTAATTTTGGATCTTATTATTTGTTTTGCTTGTCAATTGTAATTTTGAATAAGGTGAGGTGGATTCCATATCTCAAGATCCAATTTTTATTAGGGTGCCTGATGCATCAACAATACATCATATGTTGTGTCATGTAGTTAGCATGTCTACATGTGTCTCGAATTCAATGAATGCACTTTTTTTTTCTGTCTACATCATTATTGGAGTTCATATCTAGCAGCAAGTTAGATTCTTATTAGCTCAGTTTGTCACTTATATTTTCTAAATTTTAGGAAAATGAATTGCATGAGTTAAAGCAACATGGCCTAGACTTTAATGATGTTCTCCTTTTGATTTTAGGCAAAGCTTCCCGATTTCAAACTCACCTCAAACGGATCACTAGGGGGACGGGGAGAGTTGGCAGGAGAGACGAAACAATTTTATTTTTATTTTTATTTTTTTGAAAATGGGCTATGGGGTCCTTAGATTATTAACTCTCTTCTCTTCTTCTTTTCGTTTGAATAAAAGGATTGAGCATGTAGAGTTTAAAATGTTTGACTGATTTGAAAGGTTAGATCATAGGTTGAGATACAACCTTTTGTTTGAATAAAATAATTGGACATCTATTTTTTTTATTAATGGTATTTAATGATTTGCATTTGAGTTGAATGGATGTGTTGAAATATGAGATCAATAGTTTTTTTGCTTTATATAATTTTTTTTAAAGCATTAAAAAAAAAGCATTAAAAAAAGCATTAAAAAAAGTATTAAAAAAATTACATTAAAAATAGCATAAAAATATTGCATTAAAAATAACATTAAAAAATTATTAATTTAAAAAATTACACAAAAAATCGTCAATGTAATATAAAAAAAAAAAGTAATTAAAAAAAAAAAAAATTGCATAAAAAAACCGCTACCAAAAGCGGTGATTTTTTCTATGACTGTTAAGAGCAGTCGTTGTTAAAATTCATAAACCACTGTCTTGTATAGTGATAAAAAAAAATACTATTTTTTTTACAACTGTTTAGGGCAGTGATTTTATGAAAAAAACTACTATCAAAGATAGTGTTTTTTTGAAAAAATCACTGTTTAAGGCAATGATTTTTTTGGCTTTTTCACGTAATGATTTATTGTTGAGTCTGGTCCAATTTATTAATTAATTGAACTAAAAGATGGCGAGAGTGAGTCGAGAGGGAAGAGCTAGAACCCAACTAGATTACATTCTTTTGTTTTCAACACTAACAAGTAAATTCATTAACAAACAACATATTCAATCAGATCAGGGCCTAAGAGACTTACCAACAAAAAAACGCAGAGCACTTTAGTACGAGACTGTGTTTGGTTGTAAGTGTTGTTAGCTCTTTCAGAGAGTGAAAGAGCCGACTTTGGTTCTCTTTAAAAGAGCAATTTAAACCTGCTCTTTTAAGTAGACTGGGGTGCACTTTGCCTCCAAAGAGCAATCCCAAACACAGCCATAGAATCCCAGAATGGTCGACCCATCCCAGTTTTTGAACTCCTTCCTTAAGTCCGCCCATTCAAGAAGTACACCTTTAGCTGCAACAAATAGATTACATTGTTAATTACTTGGATGGACTGAGATACAGGAGATGACCTTCATATATACTAGGGAAACATAAGATAAAACTCATTTTTAACCTATGTGGGGCTAACCCACACCCTCACTTTAACTAGACACACATATCTACACTTCATTAAACCACATGGACACATACAAAATATATTATCTCCAACAAACATACCTTCAAGTCAAGATTGAAGATTCTATAAAGAAACCTTGGACCGCTCTTCCACCCACTTCAGATAATCTTCGAGCGATTCTTTGAGAAGATAGGGACGAGCCTATCTACCAGATTTTGCATAATTCTGCATATAACCAGAATGTTATGATTGCATCCCAAGTAGAAGCTCTACAACAACATGATCTAAGTAAAAGTTAGTCATTGAAAGAGCACTCATTATCATTGTTAAGTGTTCAGAGAAAGAGAGAAATGCTGAAAACCAACATAACTATTTTCAATATATAATGGCATCCTCTCTAAAATTAGCAAATTTCGGAGTTTTTGATATCCCCGCCCATTTTAATACATCATAAAGTTACTCTCAAAAGGAATAATTTGGCGTCAAGGGAATCATAAGGTTATCAAGAATAAAGACACTTCCACTCCAATCTTGTCAAAAGCTAATGTCCTCCACTACAGATGCGGGCATTGATTCTATGAAGGGCGGCTTTGGACAAGATTAGGTGGCTAAAAGGTTATTCATATGCTTGAACTTAGTGTCGACACAAAGAGTCAATCCCCACCCAAAAAGAGGGTCTCATATATCAGTTATAGATCAATCTTATGTATACTAGTGTTGTGGAACTCTTATGATTCAAGTATGAATCCTACGAGTCAAATTGAATCTTACGATGTGGGATTCAAGATTCACTCCTGAACCTTTCACGGATGATGAATCGTCGAGATAGTCAATCTACGATTCATTTTGTGGGTTAAAACCCACGAGCGTAGTCAATACATGAATTGATAACACATGGTTCACATCATTGTCACTTATTTGTACTTCTTTTCTCTTCTTTTCTTTAAAACCATAAAGTTAAGTTTGAGTTAGCTTAAAAAGCCTTGTAGCTAAACTGGAGGGTTGAAAATATTGTAACCTTGATGTTGCAGGTTTAATCCCGGCTCACCAATAGACACACACACAACAAAAGTTAACTGAAGTTAAACCCAACTATTACATAGATCTCTCAACCCTTAAGGTTTATGTGAGTTTTAGATTCAGGGGCAGCCCCACTTAGAGTTCAGGTCCGCACCATGAGGGTGGTCGTGAACTACCAACACGATGGCTTCAGCGCACAACGCGACAAGAGCGACCTAACACCTATGCGAGGCCCGGATGCGCGAACTCAAGCCCACAAGGTTAACGTACGCGTTCCGTAGGAGATCACTTAGGCCAGCGACACGTCACGTGGCTGTTAGATCATTTCCCCATATATATGGTTTAAACATCAACAGTGCCAAAATGGCAGGAGGACCTCAAACCTATTGGGTTGACATACCGCAACGCCTTGTACTGCTGACCCATCTTGTTCATGTCGCGACCGCATCACGTGACTGCTAGATCCTTTCCCCATTTTTTACGATTGATTCAATTAGGCCACCTCTAACATTTTCCAAATCGATTTTATTTCTACGACACTAATATTTACACTGTATAACCAAATTAACAGTATAATTGCGCTACACAGAATCTCAACAACTTCGGTAATATTCAAAATTCAGATTAGTAGATATGAAATCATGATTTGATATAGATCTTATGGTTAAAATGTTACACACAATATCAATATATATATATATATATATGAAAATCGAGCAATTGTAACTACTTACAAATTTCTTGGGGTCTCAACTGCTGATATTGGAAGCAAAGTAAATGGTAGTGTGTAGATCTGTAGAAAATAGAAGACAACAGTCATATCCATAGACTTGTACAGAAACTATAGTAGTCAATGATGAAATTATAAACATGATAACAATCGTGCAAAATGTAAAAAACAATGATCTTGAATCTGCATAATTTGGATGAAAAGGGTGTGATTTGATTAATGGGCCCATCGGTGGTCTCAATGAAGTTGCAAATTTTCTAACTAATAACAGGGGAATTTTAAGCATAAGGTAAATAAATATTGGAAGTCAACTTTCATTGCAATCTACTAGCAAATCTGCATCTAATGGGATAGTAGGAAACCAAGAAGTGATAGAAATAAATAAATAAATAAAATCCCCAAATATCAGGTGACGGGGAAATCGAGTACATGGACATCAATTTTGGACCACATCGCTTCTACCGGCGTCGAAGGAAGCAAAGAGGGGGCCCGAGCACTACAGCGTCAGGGGAAAAAATGAGACAAAAAACGTCAACAGATGACAGACGTCCGTCCCATCTTGATGGACGTCCGCAATTTCAGTCCCTCACTATTTCGCGAGGGACAAACGTCCGAAGTGCACCACGGACGTCCGTGACCTTCAGGACGGATGTCCGTAGACGACGTTCCGCCCCGCGACGGAACTTCTAATTTTGCGAAAATTGCCTTTTTTAGTCTTTTAATTCTTTTAGGACTCTTTTTTTTTTTATTTAATTATTGGTGGCCTATATAAGGAGTGTGACAGCCCGGATCTCACTAACCCGAAATCCGTGCCGTCGGATCACCCATTGAGGCGATCCCCTAATGACAAAACACTTGGTACGTCCACATGAAGCAAAAACAAAACTGATATCTCTTACTATGTAGATAGAGTCATCATATATATATGGCAAAAGATATTTCAATTCCATTTAAGAAGACAAAATGATGGCTTTGTCCTTACGTGAACCATAAGCTTGACAGAACCGAAACGAACCACCGGTGATAACAATCATCACCCAAACAGTGGTTCAACACAACCATTTACCTTCATGTCTTAAACTAAACAAAAGCTGGACAAACAAAGCCTTACACAAAATAATTATCCTCAAAAGAATCCCTGAAACTACCCTAAGGGAAGCAAGAGTGATTCGAGTGACATTTATAATCAGATGTATGAGGAGTTCATAAAATTGATCACAACCAATAGGAAATACTCAAGAGAGATTGCTGGCTTAAAGAAAGCAAACCAGCTTTTGGAAGCTGACAATAAAATCTTGTCCCAAAGAAAACCTTGATAAGGAGATTGAGAACCTTCAAGATAAGGTTAGATTCCTTGAGGGTGAATGTCATGTAAAGCATGAAAGGTTCAAGCCTATCACACTTGAGAATGAGAGATTAAAACGTGAACTGAATTCTTATACTTTCAAAACACTAGTTTCTGTAAGGGTGAGGAAAAATTGGAAAGGCTTCGTAGAATTGGAAGTCAAGAAATAATAAGGGAGGCATTGGCTTTCACAGAGTCAAAGGCCAGTCTAGTGGAGTGAAGCCTACCTTTGCTGCTCCTAAAGCTCAAGCAAAGAAAGTCCCAACTTGCTTTTACTATGGAAAGCAAGGTCATGTTAATGCCAATAACAAAATTAGACAAAGGGAAGTCTCTGGGCTTAAGGGGCAAAAATTTGTCAAAAGAGTAGGTCGGAGTAGTGTGAAAGTTGTCGTCCTCATTTGTGTCCCCTCACATATAAAGGACAAGAAAAATTTTATAAGGGTTTGAAAAAAATATACATATTTAAGAAAAGGATGAAAAAGAAAGGAAATTTTTTTAAAAAAAATTCTCTATACAAAATAAAAGAGGAAGATGCGATAAGGGTACCTATTCAAGTCTGGTGTGAAAGCCATCATTTATTTTTTTTGAGTTGAAGTTCCGGTTGTCCACGTTGGGTAAAGGGTTTTCTTGCCAAAACTAAACTGCTCCTCTATTTCCTACATCCATGTTTGTAGGTGGTGTTTTGGTTTTGACAAGTTCTCTCACCTTTTTACCTATCCTTGTTCACTTATCTGGAATGTGGACTATCATCTATGACTTTTGCATCTTCACATTCAGCTCATCGATCATATATTGCTACTTGAATGGATTGCATATGCATGTATTTAATGAAGTTGGTAGATCAATTTTGGATTTGTATTTGCTTATGATGATATCTAGCTCAATTTTTTAATGGCCAATGCTTTGCAGGACAATCTTTCTATTTCAATGTGCATGATTTTTTAGAACACTCAAATCATATGATCATTCATAGGCACATTTTGTTTTACATATTGTTCTTTCAAAAAGAATTATGAGTTTTGTAAGGTTTTTCTACGTGTGATTTTCACTTTCATATATTGGGCTTCTGAGTTCATTTTAAAGTTCTCTAAGTCATTTTGTCATTGGCGGAACTCTTTTAATTTTTCTACGGCTAATCTTATTTATTCTTTCATATTTTACGTTTCTGAGTCTCTAGATAGATAGAGGGTGATATTTGATTTATCGATCTGAATATTTTATCTGGCTCTCTTTGGTTGCTTTGCTTGATTTTATTTTTATTATTATTTCTATGCATTTCCTTTATATTATTTTCACTGCTTGCTGGATTATTTTATTTGTGTTTCCCTTTGTCAATAATCCCATAAAAGGGGGAGAATCTTATTAGATAAGGTGTAATCAGAATGAGCTTCTTCTTTTATACGTTTCCGGTTCAACGTGTGCCTTGCCACCATAATAATGTAAGAACATTATTGGTTACTTCTTTGTGTTTCTTGGCTTGAGTCTAGGGGAAGTTTGTTTCGAGTTGTTCTTGCTGTTGTTGATTGCATTGAAAGTAGATTTGATGTACTAGGACGTTTCTGATTGTAATTTTCTCTTATTCTTTCAGATCCTCTAAGACAAAGGGGGTGATTGTTGATTCTTATGATTGTTGGTTCTTATGATTGTCGAAATTCATGCCAAAACTGAAGTAGAAATTACCATGTGTATAGATAGCCAAGATGAGTCTCATTGTGTTGTTTATTTGAGGGTTGAGATGGAGATACGTGGAGTAATAAGCTTTGTTTTCTTATAAAGCATGGTCTACCTCGCTTTGCTTGATGGCCCTCAATGTTGTAAAGCATGGGGGACCTTACATTGGTTCATGGTCCTCCATGAATCAAGTCAAGGAGGTCTTTGCTTTTATGAGGGTCATCTATGGTATTCAAGTTTCGTACCTTTTTGGTATTTAAGATCTCTTATTCGGAACTTTCTTGTGTGCTCGCTGTTGAGAACTGAAAAATACCATTTTTCACCCCTTAACCTAAGTCTTGATAGACCTTTGAGAGAACTAAATAAGTGTTTTAAGTGCTTGTGTTTCAGCTAACAATAAAGACAGGCTTAACCATAAAAGCAGCTTAAAAGTGCCAAAAAGATGACAATCCATGTCGATCCAAAGGAAGAAAGAGAAGAGACAACCTCACTAGTTGTTAAAAGGTCTGAACTGAAGAGGCAAAGACCTGGTCTCAACCCAGAAAAGAAGTATGGAGCAATTCGAACAGAAAAATGCACTACAGAGTACTTTTCGAAAAGAACCTGAACTGTTCGCAAAGAACCTAAACTCTGCGAAAAGAACTAAAACTCCAGGCTTAGCTTTCGAAGAGCACCTAAACTCTTCGAAGAGATGATTGACCTTTTTGAAAAGAAGAAAACTCAATTCGAACAGAACCAGAACATTGCGAAAAGAGCTTCAGGAGTTACAACACCTTGCGAAAAGTCCCCTAAGCTATGCGAAAAGGTATTCTGGAGATTCCCAGCTTTTGCAAGGGCAATTCAGTAATTTGTTTCACGCGTCCCAATGCATTTAAAAACCTAAGGACATTCCAGAGGATTCTAAGCATGAAGCGAAGGCATATTCCACCCCACATGAGCACCCAGAGATGAAATAACTTGGCGGGAACTTCTAGAAACTCTAACAGACTTTCAAAATGCATAACAGAATTGATGCTTTTGTCACCTGATTGGCTGAACCAGATCGAGAAATTCTTATTGGCCAGAACAAATCTGGATCCTTGTGCTCGACTACCATTGGTCGATACAGATCTGAGCACTTCTGATTGGTTGATACACATCTGAGCTGGACTTAGGGAAAACTATAAATAGACGAACCATTTACCCAATTTGGGCATCCAGATTTTGAGTTTCATTCCTATTCCCCCATTTCCAAATCAGATAGTTTGTCTGAAATCCCTGTAATAGCCTCACTTTTACTTGCAATTGAGAGTGGAGATACTGTAATTCAAAGGAGAGTTGTATTCAAGACTACAAATCGAGAGTCGTTAAGTCGGTTTCATATAATTGTAATGGTGAATTTGAAAAGGTTGTTGTAAACCGTGCATTCTCCATTGGACTCATGCTAAGGGTTCCCTCTGATCTCCTTATTGCATTAGACTCCTTTAGATTTACTGTTTTTCATGCAATTTCCCTTGATTCATTAATCCTGTGAGAGTTAGTGTTTGTAACCTAGTCTCTCACGGCATTTATAGTGATGTTTCTTATTCTAAATTAAGGATTTGGATTAAAGACTATTGGATGGTTTGTGGCCATTAAAGTGGACAGACCATAGCCATAAGCTTAAACCTAATCCTTGAATTAGATTTATTTCTCTTACATTTGTGCTGGTAGCCAGATGAAGATTGGATCATCCCTCAGTTGAGCTGCAGTCTTTCTCATTGTATTTTAAGGACCAAATCAAAGTTAGATATTACTTCTCCATTCTTTATAAGTTTACCTCAAAATTCTCCCAACTCGGATCTGGATCATTTAGTTTAACTTTTACTTTTATCATTTAGTTAATGTGACAAATTCAACCTCCCGTCTTATGTGTTTTCTAGATAGGATAAGAGGCCAAATCTGGTAGCTCAGATCTGGAGGTTTATCTTGCATTTTAGACAAATTCTCTGTGGACGATCTTTTACTCACTTACATTTAAAACTTACTACAATTGGCCCTGATCTTGCAGGCTAATTCTCTTCTATCTGTGCTGATATTTCTTTACTCTTTTTAATATTCTAGATTCATTATAACTTAGTAGTTGCAAACCTGTTTTCAAAACACAAATAAATCAAGCACACTTAGAAGCAACAACAAGTTTTTGGCGCCGTTGCCGGGGAATTTGTTCTAAAATAGGTAGACCTAAGTTTTCACTTTTATTTTTATATCAATACTAAACTATTCTATTGTTTATACCTGTGCAGTTATTCATATCCAATTTTTGAAGAAGGGAAACTACTTAAAAAGGAATTCTGAAGGTTTGCTGTGAATAATCAGATTTTTTTCTGAGTTGTATGTTTGGTAGGAGGACTCTCAGCCCTAAGATTGTCCCACTGAATTTAGAAGTTGAAAGGCTACTACGAACCAAACAAACAACATAGAATTCTGCTACTATGGGTGAAGAACCTCGACTTTTGAGGGATTACTTTGCACCAGGTGCTTATAATTCTCCCTTTTGCATTCAATTTCCTACTATTGAAGGAAATTATGAGATCAAATCATCAACCATCCAAATGCTTCCTTCCTTCCATGGGTTGAGTAAGGAAGATCCATACAAACATGTGGATGAATTCTTGGCTCTTTGCACCACATTCAACATAGCTGGACTTGGTCCGTATAACCAAGCTTAGGCTATTTCCTTTTTCATTAAAGGATAAAGCTAGAGCATGGTTATCTATGTTAGCACCAAATAGTATCACTTCTTGGAATGATTTGCAGTGTCAATTTTTAGCCAAATATTTTCCAATGTCTAAAACAAGCCAATTGAGACAAAGTATCATTTCTTTCTCACAAAACTCAACTGAAACCTTCCATGAAGCATGGGAACGATTTAAGAAACTTTTAAGGCAATGTCCTCATCATCAAATTCCCAGATGGCAGCTGGTTCAAAGCTTCTATCAAGGAATTGATCAAAAAGGCAAAAATATGGTGGATGCCTCCTGTGGAGGCACTTACTTGCAAAAAATAGTTGAGGAGCTTTAGGACTTATTTGAAGTAATTGGTGAAAACTCAACTCAACAGGAATCTCTGTCAAGAGATATTGAAAATCCTGCTAGGTTGAACAATCAGCAACCCACCAAAGGGAAGATTTATGAGGTGAATGAGTTGGAAAGAAAGATGGACAATTTAACCACGAAGTTTGATAGATTGACGAACTCACTTAAAAATCCAAATGGTGCAAGAGTAGAGGAGGCATGTCTGATATGCCAGTCCCCTACTCATTCAATTGGCCAATGTCCTGCTGCACCACAGTTCCCAGATTTAATGGTGGAACAAGCTCATGCTGCTCAATCATTTGGACAGATGCAGTCAAATGAATATCCATGGAGAGGGCACCCCAATTTGAGGTGGAACCAAGGGAATTATCAAAGAAGAACAACCAAAGAACCAAATGCCTTTCAAAAGCGCACCTTATCGCCAGAATTTTTATGCCAAACCAAATTTTCAAAGACCCATTCCACAACAACCTGCAAAGAATCGCCCCAGTTCAAACCCCTTCCAGGTCCCCTTCTTTTGAAGATCAAGTCCTAAATTCACTCCAGAATTTAGGATCTTTAACTCAGACTGTGAATTTTCACAACCAGAGCATAAAGAAGATTGAAGAAACATTGGGACAACTTTCAGATACTTTGGCCAAAAGAGAGGAAGGAAAGTTACCCAGCCAACCTTTGAACAATCCCAAAGGACAGCTCATGGTTGGAGAAGCTTCTAATTCACATGAAGAAGTGAAAACTGTCACAACTTTGAGAAGTGGAAGAATTATAAATAACAAAGTGGGTACTGAAGAAGAAAAAAATGAGGAAAATGATAAAGATATGCAGCAAGACCAGCATAATGATAGCAGTGGGGGTGCTGATGGACCTCAGAAAAATCAAACAAATGAAAAATAAAAAATTCAAAAAATTTCTGAAAATGCTTCCAAAGCTGTAGATGAAGGACTAGTTCCTCATTTTCCATTTCCTCATGCAATAAAATCTGTATCCCCTTTTGATAAAGGGAACACAAAAATAGATGAAATGATGGAGACTTTCAAGCAAGTCAAGATAAATCTACCTTTGCTTGAGGCAATCAAACAAATTCCAGCATATGCAAAATTTTTGAAAGATGTTTGCACTCACAAAAGACAATCTAGGATACAGTTATCCAAGAAGGTCTTTGCTGTGGAAAGAGTTAATCAGGTGTTACCCATTGTCACACCTCGTAAACTTCAAGATCCTGGAATCTCCACAATCCCTTGCATTATTGGGGAACATACCATTGAAAAGGCTTTATTAGATCTGGGTGCTAGTGTCAACCTACTTCCATATTCTATATATGAGAAACTAGGTTTGGGAGAATTAAAACCCACTCATGTGGTGTTACAACTAGCAGACAGATCTGAAAGGAAGCCAGTTGGGATGATTGAAGATGTATTGGTGGGAGTAGATAAATTTTTCTATCCTGCTAATTTTCTAGTTTTGGACATGGAACCTACCAAAAGCAAAACTTCCATCCCTGTCATTTTAGGTAGACCATTCCTGGCTACAACAAATGCTTGCATTCAATGCAGGTCTGGTATTATGGAAGTCTCTTTTGGAAACATAAAGGTAAAATTAAATGTTTATAATGCAGTCACACAACCTCAATTCAGCTCTGAAGAATGTTTTCATGTTGATCTATTGGATGAACTGGTAGAAGGGACTTTACTACAATTTCTGCAGTTTGAAGATTTCACCACAGATGTTAAAGATGCTTGGGGAAATTCTGAGGAAGAAACAGTTTGTATCTCAAATTCTGAGAAAATAAATGTTGTGCAAGGAACTCATAATCAATAAGCAAGTTTCTCTTCTTGGAAACCTGCTACTCTTCCCCTTCCACAAACAGCTAAGGTACCTTTGTTACCTTCTTTTCTCAGCCCACCTGATTTAGAACTGAAGCAGCTACCAGAAAATTTGAAATATGTGTTTTTAGGAGATCATAAATCATTGCCTGCAATTATTTCTTCCTCCCTCACAAAGGAGCAAGAGGAAGAGTTGTTGATTGTTTTGAAAGAACATAGAAGGGCAATTGGCAAGACTATTGCTGATTTGGGAGGAATCAGTCCAGTTGTTTGCATGCACAAAATCCATTTGGAAGAAGATGCAAAGCCTTCTAGGAAAATGCAAAGGAGGCTGAACCCTCATATGCAAGAAGTGGTCATGAAAGAGGTTGTTAAGTTGTTGGATACATGAGTCATTTACCCCATTTCAGATTCAGCTTGGGTGGCACCTACACGGTGGTACCTAAGAAATCTGGGATCACTGTTGTAACCTCATATTTTGGTGAGCTTATGTCAACCAGACAAACAATTGTGTGGAGGGTCTGTATTGATTACAGAAAATTAAATTCAATGACCAGAAAAGACCATTTCCCCCTCCCATTCATTGATCAGATTTTAGATAAGCTAGTAGGAAAAGCTTATTACTGTTTTCTTGATGGTTACTCTGGTTACAACCAGATTCCTGTGTACCCACAAGATCAAGAAAAGACCACATTCACTTGCCCTTTTGGCACTTTTGCCTATAGGAGAATGCCTTTTGGTCTTTGTAATGCTCCTGCTACCTTTCAAAGATGCATGTATTCCATTTTCTCTGATATGATTGACCAATTTATGGAGATTTTTATGGATGATTTTTCAATCTACGGAGACAGTTTTTCCCAGTGTTTACATCATCTCAAATTGGTATTACAGAGATGTGAAGAAACCAATCTAGTTTTGAGCTGGGAAAAGAGCCATTTCATGGTCACCCAAGGCATTGTCCTTGGCCATGTTGTTTCCCACAAGGGCATTGACGTGGACAGAGCAAAAATTGATTTAATTGCACATTTACCACCTCCCAAAACTGTTAAACAAATCAGAAGTTTTCTGGGACATGCTGGATTTTACAGAAGGTTCATTAAGGACTTCAGTAAAATAACCAAGCCTCTTTGTCATTTGTTGTGCCAAGATGTCCCTTTTGTTTTCAATAATGAATGCATGAAGGCTTTTGAATTCTTAAAAAACTGTTTGATTTCAGCTCCAATATTGCAGTCTCCAGATTATTCACTACCTTTTGAACTGATGTGTGATGCATCAGATTATGCTTTGGGAGCTGTCCTTGGACAGAGAAAGGAAAAGCTGCCTCATGTCATAGCTTATGCCAGTAGATCAATGATTGATGCACAGCTCAATTACACAACAACTGAGAAGGAGCTGCTGGCAATTGTTTTTGCTTTAGAGAAATTCAGGTCATATGTCTTGGGTTCACAAATAGTGGTGTTCACTGACCACTCTGCCTTGAAATACCTTCTGTCTAAGAAGGACACCAAACCAAGATTAATCAGGTGGATTCTCCTATTACAGGAATTTGATTTACAGATCAAAGATAAAAAGGGGGTGGAGAATGTGGTGGCCGATCACCTATCTAGAATTTTAACTGCTGAGATTGATAGGCTGCCTATCAATGAATCTTTCCCTAATGAGCAACTTTTTGCCATTAGTGTACACACTCCTTGGTTTGCAAACATAGTCAACTTTTTGGCTACTGGAAGAATTCCTCAACATTGGAATAAAATGGATAAAGATCTTTTCTTCTCAAAGGGTAAACATTTCATCTGGGAAGATCCTTATCTGTTTAAGATTTGTGCAGACCAAATAATAAGGAGATGTGTCCCTGACCAAGAATATCATAGAATATTTTCTATGTGTCATGAACAGGCCTGTGGAGGTCATTTTAGTGGAAACAAAACTGCTGCAAAGGTTTTGCAGTGTGGATTTTATTGGCCTACACTTTTCAAAGATGCTCTGCAGTATTGTAAGTCTTGCGTAATCGCGAAATTGGGCAGCATTTCTAAGAGAAACTCAATGCCTTTACAGCCTATTTTGGTAGTTGAGTTGTTTGATGTTTGGGGGATAGACTTCATGGGTCCCTTTCCTCCTTCCAGTGGGTATAATTTCATTTTAGTAGCTATGGATTATGTATCCAAATGGATTTAAGCCACAGCCACTAAAACAAACGATCACAAAGTGATTCTTAAATTTCTTAAGGATCACATTTTTTCCAGGTTTGGTTTTCCCAAAGCCATTATCAGTGATGGGGGAAGCCATTTTTGTAATAAACATTTTGAAACTTTATTGAAAAAATACTCTGTGACTCATAGAGTAGCTACTCCATATCATCCACAAACCAGTGGACAAGTGGAGATTTCCAATAGAGAAATCAAACATATCCTGGAAAAGACTGTGAAGAAGGACAGAAAGGATTGGTCCTTTAAGCTGAATGATGCATTGTGGGCATACAGCATAGCCTATAAAGCCCCAAGTGGCATGTCCCCATTCAGGTTGGTCTATGGCAAAGCATGCCATTTACCAGTGGAGTTAGAATATAAAGCCTTTTGGGCCATTAAAATATTGAACATGGATCTAATTACTGCTGGTAATCACAGGAAACTGCAACTTGCTGAGTTGGAGGAGCTGAGAATGGATGCATACACAAATTCAAGATTTTACAAAGAGAAAGTCAAAACTTTCCATGATAAAAATTTATTGAGAAAAGAGTTCACAGCTGGCTCTAAGGTATGGTTATTTAACTCAAAAACACAAGTTTTTTCCGAGAAAGCTGAGATCCAGATGGGAAGGGCCATATACTGTCATTCAGGCAGCTCCTTTTGGTGTTGTTGACATCCTTGATCCAAGTAATGGAAGAATCTTAAAAGTAAATGGTCAGAGGCTCAAACCATGCATTGAAAATACCCAGGAGCCTGTGCTGCCCATCTATCATCACGAACCTCCCTAAATCTGATGATAGATAACTTTACATTATGTTTTTATTTCATAGTTTTTGCTTAGTTTCTTTGTTTCTGTTTTTATTCATGAGTTGTCTCTTTTCGCATGGTTTAAATATGTGAAAAGTTAACTCGCAAAGTAATAATTATCTTTTCGCAAAGTTCAATTTACTTTTCGAAAAGACTCTGAATTTGTAACGAACTGCTCGAAAGCAAGGATTTGCTTTTCGAATAGTTGGTTCTGAAGCTATTTTCTTTTCGAATAGTTGGTTCTGAAGCTATTTTCTTTTCGAATGGTACGGATGCCATTCGCAGTTATCAAAAGGTCTATTTTGGAACTTTTTGAAAACTTAAAAAGGACTTTGCGAAATTAACTCTGAGCATATTTAAACCCTTTCGAAGCAAGGGTTTCATATTCGAAAGCTTTCTGAAGAACGACTTGTTCCACAGAAACCCTATTTCTTTCTTTCCTTGCGTGATTTGAGAATCTTGCCACACTGTGCTTCACCTTTGTTCGATCATTTGAGTTTTCAGAGAAGGATTTTAGCTTCTGGTCTGGGAGATTTCAGCAAGCAACCAACACGTTCAATCAAAAACCCTAGATCTCGATATTTCTCTGCGCATTCTCTCTGTTTATCATTTGAAAATTTTGATTTTGTGTCAGTATCTGTTGTGGGCATTTTCATACATCAATTTAGAATGGGAAAAGCGGAGAAATCGTTGGCTGCCATGTTCCCAAAATCCTCTGCTAAGAAAGTTAGCAAACCTACCCCAAAAGGAAAAACCAAAACTTCAGCCAAAAGAAAACTATCAATGGATAAAGCGGATAGGGTGGAGAAAGGGAAGAAAGTGAGACATGAGGAACCTATCCCTGCAGCGGCTAGTCCTGAGCCTGAGCTTCCGCCTCTGCCTATACATTTGGTACTACCAAATCCATTTATTGAAGCTCAGAAGCTAATTCCTGAGCTGATTGTGGACGAAACTTTTTTCGTCAACAAACCAGATTGTCTGCTATCTCTAAGATACATGAGAGATGCCTCACTAAGCAATATCCTTACCCCTCTGCCAGAGAAAATTTACCCGCGAATGGTGAAGTTATGGTACCAAAACCTGGTAAAGGTCACTAAAAGAGATGCTGATGTCCCTACCCTGGTTATCTTTATTGATGATTGCGATCTAACTGTCACATTTGAAGACATAGGGAACGCTTTGGGGATACCCTTCCAATTTGATCCTTCTGGTCCATTGGTCGCTGTTGACAGCCTCCTTTAGAGAAATGGCTGCACATTTAACCCAAGGAATTGTTGGCACTGGACAGTCCATCATGAGGAGAGACCTAGCCCCCAAATTTTTATTGATGGATTCCATTCTGAGGGGAAGTTTTTATGTCACCGGGCACAACCAAGAGAGAAGAACACCAATTCTAGAGGCTCTCTTTCATTTTTCTAAGGGGCAGTTTTTCAATGCCCCTATGTTAATTTTTGAAGCCATGGCTGATATTAGTGCCAAGTTGAAAAGGAGCGTAAATTAGTGGCCTCCCATTTGGTAGATTGATCACGACCCTCCTCGAGCCAAGTTTGACATTGATAACTGGAGCCATTTGAAGTCATTGCTCTCACAATTTTGGGAAAAAGGCTTGGACTACAAGCCAAACCATGCTGAGAAGACTGAGAGAGGAAGGTGAACACACTGTGGCTGCATTGTTAATGAACACACACTGCACCTCAATTTGTTAATGAACACCTGCACTTGCACCTACAGCTGTTAATGAACTTGCCCCTGCAGCTCCCTTAGAACCGCTTTGCGGATCCGAGGTGACGGCTCTTTAGCTTCCACTTGAAATTTGCTCTGCACAGACCTGTGGTGACCAGCTCTTTAGCTGCACCCATTTTTGAAAAAACTATCCTTCCCATGGTGACCAGCTCTTCAGTTGCACCAATTCTTGAGGAAGTTGGCCTTTTACCCTCCTCCCCTAGTCCAGCCCCTGCCACTTCACCTATCCCAGCTGTCCCATCTCCCATACCCTCCATTATTCTAATTGTAGATTCCCCCTCTACACCAACCACTCCAACCATACTCACACCACCAATTTCTCCCACCAATGCCCATGTTTTGGCTGCAACTTTATTGCCCAATCTCCCTGCACTCCTCTGCTCCAAAACCCCTCAAATTCACCTGCTCATTCAGCCCACACACCTGAAGTATCCCATACACCTGAACCTGAGCCTTTCACTACAGAGGCTTATTCTTCCTTAATGGGATCTATTTTTGAAACTGTGGGGCTTGAACCTATCCCTATACCTGACCCTCATCATTTCACTCACTTACCTACTTCTCCCTTTACAGCCATTGCACCTCCCCCCTCCACTTCAGTTGTACCAGTCCCTGCTATGCCCACCTCTCCCCCACCTGCATCTATTAACCAAATACTTGCCTACCTCCAATCCATCCAAGCCCAACTACAACTCAACACAGAAAACCAGTCTGTGACCAATGACCTTCTCCAAACCTTAGCCTCCACATCCCACACAACCACCATTACCCCTGTACCTACTGTTGATGCCCATGCTACCCAAACTGAACCAGAGGTAGTATTGGTTTATCTGCCCACCCCCACCACTACTGCCCATGCTACCCAAACTGAACCTGAAGTCCCTCTGGTTGCGTCCCTTCACCACTCCTCACTTTCTCTGAGCAAGCCACTCAGACCGACCCTGAAGTCCTCCTTCTGGACACTTCTTCTCCCCCTCCCACAGCTGGGGCACCTTTGGTCCCCTATCATTCCATTCCCCTTCCCAGATTTGCCACCCTCAGAAGAGCCATGGAAGAAAATCCTTATATCTGTAGAGATGTTCTAAAGGGGTTAGCTGATTTACAAGCCTACATTAGAACCCCTTATGAAAACCAGATTCGGAAATTGGAGTTATTTATGAAATTTGAGAGAGAGAAAATGAAGGACTTACTGGGTCAAACCTTTCAAATGGTTCGGAGTGAGCAGCACAAGGTAACCATGTTGCAAGCACAGCTTGACCAGGAAAAATTGAAGACCACTAGACTTGGCAAGTACATTGGCCTCACCAAAAAGATCAAATCAGAGGAATACACTGAGCTGCAAAACACAATCCAGGAGAAAGCTCAATCAAGTTCAGACTCCAATACTGATTCTAGTTCTGATTCTGACAGTGACTCCAGTTCTGAGCCAATTGAACCAACTTATGATACAGATTTTGACCCCAGTTATTAAAGCACTTTGTACTTATCTGTGGTATAAGTTTGTAATATAAATTCTGGTTTTTCTTGTGAACTTACTGTGCATTTCTGTCTGTCCTCTTGTCATCATGATTTTTTTTCTTGCTTATGTCTCTTCTCTGCTTTGGACCAGTGTGGACCCTGCTCCCCTTTGGTTTGGGGGTGTGACTGAAATGTCAATAATCAATAATTGAGTTAACATCAGTACAGCTTATGATCAGTGGAATTTTTGAAAATAAAGTAATTTCACACCTGCTGTTTTGAAAAAAAAAAGAAAAATATGAAGAAGTTAAAAACTTTTTGAAATTAATTTCTAGTGTAATTCTAATACTTTCATGAAGTGAATGTCAGGAAATTTCCAAAAGAAAATTAATGTTTTAGTAAACCTAAAAAGAAGGGAAACAATGATGATACACCTCAGGAATTTGATAAAAAAACCACACCCAGTGAGGTTTGGGCCTGAAATGTATTCTTTGGAGGTATGAATTGGCAATTTTTCTGCTTTTGGGACTGATTGAACCTGCTTACTTGCACTAGAAGTTACACATATTCAAATTGAAATAATTTGATAGCACTCGTGATATTAAAGACATGATGTAAGGCCTCCTTTTGAAAAGTTTGAACCTTACAAAGCCCCACCTTTTGAAACTGCCCTTGATACACACCATTTGAGCTTTACAAATCTAAGATTCCTTTGAAACCTCATCTAATAACCTCATCAACTTCATTTAGCCTAACCCTCACTCTGAGAAGTCAGAAGATAAAGGGAAGGAAGCTGAAGAAAGGAGAATTGAGTAACAATTTGACAACAAAAGAAGAGTACAAGTTGAAGGCAATTATGTAACAGCAGAGGAAATGTGGCATTCCAGTCAATGCTAATTTGAAAAAAAATATATATATTTGAGCAAAACAAAAAGAAAGAAGGCATTTCATTGGAAGTTTGAAAAAGAAAGAGAAAAAGATGGCCACTTTGGCTCTGGAAATTCAAAGAAGAAAATGAAAATATGCTGAAGTAAAGAAGGTTTGTATATCACCTCCTTACCTTGACTGACTTCTCAAATTTGAACACCATTCCACCCCTTTATTCTTGAGAAATTTCACCCATAAGCCACATTACAACCCCAGTAAAGTCCTTACTGATCAATGATGGATTGAGCTATCACATGGAGATAAGAATTTGTGTAATCTATGGTGAAAAGAGCAGTGAATTCCGAACCAAAAGCAATGCCTATGCTCATGCTTACAGTCCTATTTGAGGGCTGTAACTGCTCTTGAGCCGTGTGAAATAGTACAACCCTCTTATTTGCATGTTGAGTGAAAATCCTGGTGAGAGTTGGGTTTGAAATCAACTCATTGGGGTAACATCAAAGCTGGATTCCTAAATAGAAGGCAAGTTGTTCATTAATTTTTCTTCTAAATAACCTTTGACATAAATTGACTGAGTAGTAACAAGAATTACAGTAGAATTTTAGTTTTGAACTGATATTTTTTTTGAAAAATCTTCTTACAACATGACTAATGCAGGTGTGAATAAACAGATTGGATGAAAGTTTGCTGTAACAGAACTGTTGTAATCTTAACTGATTCATTGGAGAAGTTTGTGGGTACCTTCACTGAAAACCCTCAGGAGACTTCACTCCTCCACTAGGGATCACCTAGGGGTTTAAAAGGCTTGTTGCATATGCTAAATGCAACTGTGCTCCCTACAAAAGTGGCTGTATACTTTGTTTTTATTTTGTCTTTGCTCAGGGACTAGCAAAGCTTAGGTTTGGGGGTGTGTTGAGAACTGAAAAATACCATTTTTCACCCCTTAACCTGAGTCTTGATAGACCTTTGAGAGAACTAAATAAGTGTTTTAAGTGCTTGTATTTCAGCTAACAATAAAGACAGGCTTAACCATAAAAGCAGCTTAAAAGTGCCAAAAAGATGACAATCCATGTCGATCCAAAGGAAGAAAGAGAAGAGACAACCTCACTAGCTGTTAAAAGGTCTGAACTGAAGAGGCAAAGACCTGGTCTCAACCCAGAAAAGAAGTATGGAGCAATTCGAACAGAAAAATGCACTACAGAGTACTTTTCGCAAAGAACCTGAACTGTTCTCAAAGAACCTAAACTCTGCGAAAAGAACTAAAACTCCAAGCTTAGCTTTCGAAGAGCACCTAAACTCTTCGAAGAGATGATTGACCTTTTCGAAAAGAAGAAAACTCAATTCGAACAGAACCAGAACATTGCGAAAAGAGCTTCAGGAGTTACAACACCTTGCGAAAAGTCCCCTAAGCTATGCGAAAAGGTATTCTGGAGATTCCCAGCTTTTGCAAGAGCAATTCAGTAATCTGTTTCACGTGTCCCAATGCATTTAAAAACCTAGGGACATTCCAGAGGATTCTAAGCATGAAGCGAAGGCATATTCCACCCCACGTGAGCACCCAGAGATGAAATAACTTGGCGGGAACTTCTAGAAACTCTAACAGACTTTCAAGATCCATTGTCCACATGATCACTTAAATCACTCAAGTGATCACGTGACCGAAGTTCACGAGAATAAATTCTCGTGTCTTTTGAGTCACGTGGCCACTTAATGTTGTGGCATGGCCCACTTCTCCCAGATCTTAAGGGCCCATTGGGTCCCCTTTCAAACTACTTTTGACTTCCAAATCTGATCCAATCCTCTCACTCTTCTTGGAATGCATCATCCTCCTCAGGAGAAGGAAACTCCGACGGTTTGTCTTTCACGTACTCATGTTGTTTTTTTCCAATTCCTCTTGGTAACATGTTCTACATCAATCTTCATCATTCTCCGCTATACGTTCTCTTTAGCCTTTTCCTTTTCGCATTCTTCTCACATTTAGCCTATGCTTGATTTTTTCACGCTCGAATGGATATGTAATGTCCCGAAAATTCCGACCTTTGAACAATACTTGATGTGCATGCCCAACTGGTCACGCACCGGATAGTTAAAATATTACAATATTAATGTGAGATAAGTTAAGTTAGGTTTTTGATTAAGAAAGAGAAGATTACAATGTGGGTGAACCGTAGATGAAGTATCGTGGACCAAGGTTCGGTGTATGTGCTTAACACCTAAACTTATAAGCTTTTAAGTATATAAGTCAAAAGGTAAGAGAAATAAATTCCCTTGCCTTGGTTGTTGAGAGAGAGTAAATGAGAAGAGAGAGAAGGGAGTTTCTTTGAATGTGTACGTGTGCATGCAAGATCGGAACGGGATGCGTAGTTAAAGGGTTTTGGATCAAAGGAAACTCAAGTCCCCATTTGCGCAAGCCCTAGTCTGACTGTGACCTGTGGATCAAGGAATCGATTGATTCAAAAGGTAAGAACTATGAATTGAGTTGTGAACTATATGTGTGTTGATTTGTTGTGTCCATTTGAATGAGAAGATAAAAGAAAGAGATTTAGTTTGAAAGAAAATGGGTTGAGAAGTTAGAAACCATGATTGGGTCGATTTGTAAACCAACCGATCGAGTCAGAAATTGATCGATCGATTTGAGAAAAATAGTGTATGTGTTAAAGGTTTTGTGAGTAAACCGATCGATCGAAATAAGGTTCGATTGATCAACATGAAATTTCAACCAATCGATTTGAAAACCGATCGATCGGATTGTGGCACCAGAATTAGTGGTTCAGGGGAAACCGACCGATCGAAATGTATTTCGATCGATCGATTTAGGCAGACTTAGGATTTTGTTGTGTTTTGTTTGAGGACTTTGGAGGAGAGCTTATATCTTCCTGTTTTACGTCATTTCTGACATATGGATTGTGGATTTACGTGTGTTAGGTATGAGGATGAGTATGAGCTAGGAGAGCTAGCTTGAGATAAGGAACTTTTGTGTGACTTCGTGTGAGGTAGGGAAATTTTTGTAACTTGTGTATTTGATTTCGTTCAGCATGAACTTTGTGATATGATAAGAATATGGGTGTAATTGTGTAGTCTTTCTCCGTCATTCGGCATGAATTTCATTATGGCTTTATAAACATGAAAAGTATGTGAGGATGTGTACTAAGAAGAAACTATAAGTGTGTGCGTGTGTGAAACTTGATAAGTGAATATGGGACCTCAGTAAGAAGCTATGATATGTGTGTGTGACATCAAGAATATGTGTGTGTGAAATCAATAAATGTGATAACTGTGCGTGTGACTTTGAAAGGCAACCCTATTATAAATTATCACAAATACAGGGATAATAACTATATGTACATTTCATAATTTGATTTAAGGTTCATGTGTTGAATACCCTACCGTCGCGGCAGTGTACCTGTGACCGGTATGGCGGGATATCCGTACTTGTGCTCCGATACGGCGGGATATCCGTTCTTTGATTTCCAATATGTGAAAATATTTCGTTCGACACAAGTCTCCTAACTCGAAGGAGCTTGGGCAACATTGTGTGAATTATTCATTGAACGACAATGTTTGGGGTATTCCATCGGTATTATATGAGACTCTCGATGCTATATTTGCTCAAGAGATTATTTAAATGATTTGTTTAAGTGTGTGCATTAAGAGAATAATTTGAGTAACCATGCTTAGCGTGTTTTAAAACTTGCATCAGATATTCGTTTTCGTCGATTTAAATACTTTTAAATTGTAAATCCTTGTGAGAAATTGTGAATCTCGTGAGACAAGCATGTTTCCGATTATAGTATATGTTTGATATCATAATATTCATGTTGCATATGTTTCCCTATTGAGCTTAGATGTAGCTCACCCTTTGACTATACGTCGCAGGTATAGAGGTAGCGACGGGTACTGAGGACGTAGATCCTGAGGACCCAGAGTATATTCCGGAGGAGGAGACTGAGCCCACTCCAGAGGAGTTCTTCTAGTGATTTGTGTTGTGCTAGCCTTGTTTCGAGAGTTTAATTGTAAGGCTTGGTACGTCCAGCCAGTTTAGTTTTGTAAGAATACTTTTATATGTCTCAAAGTATATTGTTTTGCGAAGCATGTGTTGGCGACGATTATTTGTCACTATTGGTTGGGTTTGGTTCTTTTGGCCATGTGAGTTGCATGGGATTAGAACCATCTTTTGTTAGCTTTTGAGTTGTCTTTATGTAGAAATGAAGATTTATCTCTTATGATGACTCTGTCTGCTTATTTTAGACATATCCTTTGTTCCGCTTTGTGTGTGGATGTACCAAGTGTTCCGTTCGTATAAGGGGAATGGCCTTAAGGGCTGATCTGACGGCACGGGTTCCGGGCACGAAAATCTGGGCTGTCACATTTGGTATCAGAGCATTTGCTTTAAAGATTTCTGACAATCTTTAGATGTAGAATATATGTTTAAGATTTTGTCTGAGTATAGGGGCCTTCTGCTAATGAAACTTTGGTTTCATATTGCAGAGCGTCATGTCTGCTAGAAGAAGGGGCCGACCAAAGGGTGGCCATAGTAGGAACTTGAGGAGTGGGGATGAGTTTCCCTCTAGTTCCAATAGAGTACCATTGAGGGATAGAGAGGTTCCGGAAAGGAGTACTCCGAACGAGATAAATCGAGAAAGGAACGAAGAAAGAGAAGATAGACGGAGGATGGCATTGGCTATGGAAGTTGTGGCGACTGCCATGACTCAACAAACAGCGTTATTGGCAGCTAATAATGCCAATAACCATAAGCAAATGCCACCTACACCTCCAATTCCACCTACTATACATCAAACCGGATTCGTTGAGTTTAGGAGATTGAAACCTCCTAGTTTCTATGGTCAAACGGATTCATTGGAGGCAGAGAAATAGATGAATGAGATTGGGAAGCTCCTGCAGAGATTGCCTTGTCCCGAGGCAGAGAAGATGAGTTGGGCTTCATTTCAGTTAGAGGGACATGCCGACCCGTGGTGGAAGTCAGGATTATTAAAGAGAGAGCAAGAGAACACAGGTGGGTTATGGACATGGGAAAAATTCGTTGAAGTGTTCAACAAAGAGTATTTCCCAAAGCAGATAAGATATTAGATGGCAGCAAGGTTTATGACCTTGGAGCAAGGGGCGATGACTGTACGAGAATATGGTACAGAGTTTGTAAGGTTATCAAGGTTTGCCCCGGATTATGTGGCCACTGAACTTATAAAGGCCAATAAATTTGAAGTGGTTTGAGGCCGATTCTACGTGATAGAATCGTTGTGTTAGAACTAGAGACTTACGCGGAAGTGATGGGAAAGGCATTGGTTGTTGAGAAAGCCATAAAAGATATGTATATGAGGCGGGACCAGTAGAACAAGGGTAAGGCATGTCAAGGGATGTCAGGCAACTACGAACCGGTGAATAAAAAGTCGCGATTTGTAGCACCTACTCAGAGGCAGTTTACACAGGCTGACGGGGAACGACAAAAACTATATATATATATATATATATATATATATATATATATATATATATATATATATATATTTACTATTCACGATGAATAGTGATGGACGTCCATGATGAACAGTGATGGACTTCCATGAAATAGTGACGGACGTCCGTGATTTTGTCCCCTCACTGTCCGTAGGTCACGGACGTCCATGAGGCACTACGGATGTCCGTGGGCGTTGTGACGAGGTTTTCTAAATATTACGGAAATTGAATATTTTAGTGTTTTATTAGTATTAGGACTCTTTATTTCAAATTTTAACTATTGGTGGCCTATATATAGAGGCTTGTAAAGAATTTTTAGTTAATTTTTTATTATTGAATGAAAAGAGAGTTGCTTTTGTGCAAACCCTAGAGAGCTTGTGAAGAGTTTTAAACTGAGGGAGTGAATCCTTAAAACCTTGAGGAGTGAGCAATCGTTTCTCGTGCGACATGGTGCAAAACCGATGTACAACCGTGGTGTGAAGCTTCGGAAAATCCTTGGTGTGAAGCCTTGGAATCTATCCTTTTATTTTATCTTTTCTCTAGTTATTGTCAAGTATTATCCTTCTTTAATTCCATTGATAAAAAACCCAAAATCCCAAGTTTTTTCCCTTTTATCAAAATTATTTGAAGCCCTATTTTATTTAAAATCTCCGAGGAGTCAAGAGACGATATTGCGATTGTCGAATGATTCCCTAAACTAGAACGAATCTCGAGTTCCCTCATCGGAGCCATTTTTCTAGATCGGGAAATTTTACGCATGCGACGCTAAAATGGATTAATCTAATTATTTTATTAATTTCATTGAATTAATTTTATGTGTTGCTTGATTTTGAATATTTTCGCTATTCAATTCATTCTAAAAGTTAATCCCACATCGCATATTAGGATTTTAGCATTTGTCCCACGTCAGTTTTGGTATCAAAGCACAGTCTTAGTTTAGGGTTCTCCGCATCATATAGATTTTAGGGTTTATTTCTTTTCATTTCAGATCTATCTTACACCATCTAATTTTACATAATTCCATCATGGATACCAGTAGCTTAGAAGCCCTTATTAGAGATCTTGCATCTAAGGTGACCACTAGTCAAACCCGGATGGATGAGCACATCGCTAATCAACAAGCTAGGTATGAGGCTTTAGAAACCCGTTTTGAAGAGATCAATGAGCTCATCGCTGAGAATCACAATAGAGTCAACAATCGTGACCGTAGGAGAGATGTTCCTCCCCGACATGAGGTCTAAGTCAATCTGGACGATAAGGTCATGAAATCTGTCAAAATGGACGCCCGTACTTTTGATGGGAAAAGACAACCCAAGGTCTTTCTTGAGTGGGTCGCCAGCATGGAAAACTACTTCGAGTGGTATTCCATGTCCGAAGAGCGCAAGGTCAGATTTGCCAAAGTCAAGCTTATGGTTCAAGCTAGACTTTATTGGTTGGGAGTAGAGCGTGAAGCTGACAAGCCTCTTTGGAGCGAATCCGAAGATTTCTACCTTATTCTTCTTTTTATTTTTATTTTAATGAAAGGTTTGAATACCCTAAAACCCCTTCCACGCGGGATTTTGCTACTTTAGGGTTAGCAAGCGATTGTCCTGCGTCAATTTCGTATCAGAGCACAATTTTAGTTTAGGGTTGTCCGTGTCATATAGATTTTAGGGTTCACTTGATTTTAGTATATTTTATCTTGCATAATTACATCATGGATACTAGTACCTTAGAGGCCCTGATTAGAGATCTTGCATCTAAGGTGACCACTAGTCAAACCCGGATGGATGAGCACATCGCTGATCAACAAGCCCGACATGAGGCTTTAGAGACTCGTTTCGAAGAGATCAATGAGCTCAGCGCTGAGAATCACAATAGAGTCAACAACCATGACCGTAGGAGAGATGCTCTTCCCCGACGTGAGGTCCAAACCATGGGTCAAAATACCGAATTTCCAATACGTATCGTCCTGACCTCCAGGACGATACGTATCGGGTATCGTCCGATACATTCAATGTATCGGTTTGATACATTCAAAAAAAAAAAATCCCCAAAAAATCCAAAAAAATATGAAAAATTATATTTATTTATTTTGTATTTATTTCAACTATTTTTGCTTTTATTTTTTACTCATTTGATGCATTATTTAAATGAATATATAAGTAACATGCCTATTTTGTGACTTAACCCAAGTCACATGCCTATTTTGTGACTTATTTTTTACTTATGATCACATTTTTGACTTAATGTAATAGATCTTTTAACATTTTTTTTTACCAGCTGATCACATGCCTATTTTGTTTCCCCTTTCCCTTCTTGAATTCTCTGAAATGAGGAAATTAGGTTTGATGCAAAATTGCTTCACTTTCATATATATTCTTAGAGCTTATACAAATTTAGAAGGAATATACTCTAACTGCCATTAAATCCTCTTAACTAAATATTTTACCCTGGCATATGGGTTTGTTTATATATATATATTATTTATTAACAATATTTCATAATTTGATCGACGCAGTCATGCAAAAACTAAATTGCAATGTATATTGACAAAAATAAATTATATATTCTCAAAATTAATAGGTATGTTGATAGAAATAAATTTAATTGTACGTAGAAAACTTACTTAATTATTAGTATTAGGACTCTTTATTTCGAATTTAATTATTTGTGGCCTAGATATTGAGGCTTGTGAAGACTTTTAATTAGTTGATTAAATATTTTTAATGCTTTTATACTGGAATATTCTTTGCCTGAGACGGATTTGGTGTGAGACCATGAGAGTGATTCTCAAAAGCTATTGTTATCTTCTCTATTATCTATCACTGTTTTCTTTGAATCCTTTACCTTATTGATCCCTGCTTATTTTTTAAATCTCAATCTATTGATTTAGATCCGAAATTATAAACCTTTTATGAACCCTGAATAAATCAGAGCCAAAGCCCTTTTCGAAATCATAACCAAAAACCAAACCATAAGCCTATTACAAAACCATAAATCCCTTTCACATCCCTAGTTGGAAACTGTGAATCTACATCGAATTGAATACGAGCGCCTAAGTTTGGAAAAGTCAGAGTTCTATCTCTCTCTAGGCCGATCTCGCCTCAAGTCTAAAAGTACTTGCACATCGGATTGGATACCCTATTCGAATCTAGCGTGATTTACTTACTGGAATTTTATGAACCTAAGGTATTTAAGATAATTTTGTGATTAAACTTGGATTAATTTATTTAATTTCGACAAATAGCATAAAAATCATATTCACGCATTTTAGGGTCGTTGTCCCGCGTCAAAGATGAGTTGGATCCCTTTGGACTTAGAATTTAGAACTGACATGAGAAGTAGAGTACTAAATCTACATAAGCTAGTAATAATTTCGGCCGCCTTCTATTAATGAGGTATTAAATTGGTGTATTAGAAGGATACGAGTTACGAATCATGTAAGATTTTGATCACGTAGAAATGAATTGAAAATTGAAACTCACTCTCGCAATCGCTTCCGCACTGACTTCTGCATGTATTGTACTGTCACGCATCTCAACTGGTGTCGGTCCGACGAACCAAGTTGCTGCTAGACTAACCTAGACGACTTTCCTATTATCGGGTGGGCTTTCTAGGCGAACCTAGACTTAGAGAAAAAGGCCACAGTGAGCATTTAACTGGTAAAACAACAAGGAAGATGGTGAAGCAGATGGGAGTCTAGTGAGGCCGGACAGTTAAAATTTAATGGGCTTCATATTGGTGTCGGCCAAGTTCAGATTAAACAAGTCTAGTACAGTTACTAATGGACAATTAAATGGGCCACTCACCCAGTTCAACATCTTTAAACTTAATGGGCCTGACCCGGTTTGGGTCAATTCACTACGTCAAAATGAGGGAAAAACCACTTTAGCTTTATAAAATAAACTACTATTTAAAATAGTGGTATAATGTTCCACTCACTAAAATAGTGGTTTTACTCCCTAAAACAGTAATTTTTTAAGTTTAAAACACGTCACATCTACTGTCAAAAGAAATTGTTAGTCAATCGACTATAAGGGACAGTGGTTTATATCTCGCTCCAAAACCACTCTCATCTACAAAACCCCTCTCTCCATCTCGTCCACTTGCTTTTCTCGAATTTCTCATGCTAGCATCTCTCCAATTGCAAACCCTAACTCTCCAATCAGATTCAGGTGATCTCCCTCCTCCCCAAACCCTAACTCAGATTTAGGTCATCTCCCTCCTTCCCAAACCCTGACTCTTTGTTTCGATTCGATTTTGGCCTCGAAATTCATGGAATCAGAGGCAGAAAATCAAGGAGTTTTTGAGTGCTAGAGGTCGAGATCTGAGATCATGTTCATCGATTTCGAAGTTGGCGGTGGGAGATGAGTTGAAGTTTGTGGAGTCGAATGAGGGAAATAGAGGTGAGGAGAGTTTGAGCCCCGAGGCTTTATCAGCGATGGATCGAATAGCAACCAATGGATTGAATAGTTACAGCGAAGGATTGCAGGCATGAAAATGGCTCTACTCATTAGCAATCAATGGATCGTATAGTTGCATAAAATTGAGGTAGTTTTTTATCGATTGCTGGCGTGAAATTGAGGTAAATGTAAGTTTGAACATATGATTGTAGTTTCAGATTTCGTGAATGCTGCAGAATTAGGGTTTCTGTGGTTTAATTTGTTGTTTGCGTCTAAGATCTGGAAGATCATTACTACTTTGATTTCATGAATGCTGCAGATTTAGGGTTTCTGTGGTTTAATTTTCTGTTTGGGTTTAAGATTTGGAAGATCACTTTGATTTGGATTAGAGATTTGAAGGGTTTATTCAATAGGTATGGTGATTTCTTATCTGTTTATCTTAGATTTTTTTTTTATTTGAAGGCTTTATTCATCAGGTAATAATTTCTTTAAAGTTTAGACCTAGTAAAAAAGTTGCTAAATGGAAATTCTTAGTTTTAGATAGAAGGTTGGGTGCTTAACATTGACGGGAATGGATAGAAAAAATGTGTTTACCTAGCTTATTTAATTGTAAGTACTCTTGTTGAATGGTTCATATGACAGAGAAACTGTTGGATTTTCCTCTTCTTGCTTTGTAACCGCTATCACGGATGCTCTTAATCGAACTCACTCAAGACCTAGTAAAAAAGCAGCTATTTCATATTATCATGCTACCTATGATATTGACCTGATTTTTGTTTGGTATGTTGGTGTATAAGGTTTGATTTTACTATATTTGTTGTGAAATTAAGAGAAGCAAATTATAAATTAGTCAATAAGTTATTCAGATAATAGATATTGGAGAATCACCAAATTTTTAAAAAAAAATTTCTATTCACACGATTTGTTCTCACAATTTTTTGCAATTTCAAAATTGTAGAGATGATGAAAGTAGTTTCTGTACTTAAAGTTAGGTTATTCAATTTAGATCATGTGCATGTAATTCTCTTGTTGTTTTAATAGTATCATAGGTAATTTTCAGGTCCTCATGCGTGACATCATTTGACAAGTTAGGTTCACATATGTACTCACCTTCATAATGTTCAGTATGTTCTCTCTAATTGACCCACTTGTATTAATTTTGGATTCCCCGGGTTTGGTCTATTTTCAGTAATGATGCTTCTGGTCAATTATATTGTGGTGAATTGCTTAGTTCAGCAACAAACTTTTAGTTCCCTTACCGATTCTTCCAGTAGATATGCTTCCATATTCTCTTTTACATCAATTAAAATTTCCTTTAGGTGGCTCTGTTTCAAGATAGTTTTATAAGTTCATACTTATTTTATTTATGGATATAGGTAGGGTTTTTTATTTTCTTTGGCTGCTCTTGAAGAGTTAATAGCTTTTGATAGATACAACAAATCTCTTCTCCCTATATATAAAAGAGAAGTTTGTATTAGAAATAGTCTCTCTTCTCCTTGATCTGGATAGTAGAAAGAAGTCGCGGTGGTTCTTTCAGCACAGGTGAACTCACAACCTCAGTGTGTGAATTTAGAGGTAGTCATTACAAAATTGATAATTTATCATGTGTCCCACTTCCCTAACATAATCACTGGATATCTGCCACGTGTACAGTAGTGGCGTCCCAAGTGCCATGCTCAATGGGTTGCCGAACACACTCGCACCTCATGGATGAACAAGTAGAGAAAACTACTTCTTAACACTATTGCTAGCCATCGAGGATTTGAAGAAACAAAGAGAAAAATGGAGGAAGAAGAATCATGGCATAGAGTGAGGGTCCCTAATGTGATCCAAATAGTGAGCACGAGGTTCCCACAGAGAGACGTTTTCTCTCTTCTCCTGGTCAGCCCATGGTGCTATCGTGCGCTTGTCTCTCACTACCCTCTCTGGCAGGTCTTTCTATGTTTTTCACATAATTCAATCTACTCTTCTCTTCTCCTATCTTTTTTTTTTCTAGTATTCGCTATTTATTCTAGTTATCTCGCTTTTTTTTTTTATGCAATTGCTATTTATTCTACTCTTCTCTTCTCCTCTCTTCTCTTGGTCAACCCATGATAAACTATCAATTTTTTAATGTAATTGCTCTTTTGTTTCTTTCTACTCATCTTCAAGCAAACAAACCACCTGAGGGGGACTAGAAATGGCATTGACCCAGTAGCTGATTTCAATACACGTCTTCAATCTTACATGACCAAAATCTTTACTCTTATACCAACACATGGGAAAATATAAAATGGAACTTGCATGCACACACATACAGTTAATCAAGTAAAATCCAAAATCTGATACAACACTTCTCAAGGCATTGAAAAGTGCAACACATATGCTAAAATCTGATATAACACTTCTCTCTAACCTTCAATCTTATCTCTCGATTGGAGATACCCATGAGCTATAACCAAAAATCTTCCTGCAGTTCCTCAAGGTAAGTTCCAAACCATCACTGGTTGGTCAAATCCCTTCAAATTTAGCAGAGGTAGGTAGTTTGAGTCCTTAGTCTCTCACATAACAGCTTACATGGAGGAATCCCATAGGAGTTTGGTGAGTTTCAGTTGGAGCAGCTGGACCTTAGCTACAATTATCTGACCGGTCAGATACTAGAGGAGATTGGAGGGCTGAGGAGTTTGGCCATCTTTGATCTGAGTTATAATAGTTTGCAAGGGTAGGTGCCTTGTTCTGTAGGGCGATTTGTTTCCCTCCAAAAAATTGATTTGAGCTTCAACATGCTTGTTGGAAGGATATCTCCAGCTATGGGGAAGTTAGAGACGTTGGTGTTGTTGTATATGAGCCATAACTTCATACATGGGCCAATCCCAGAGACCCTTTCAGGTTTGAAGGAGGCAGAGTACTTTTTGGTAGAAAATAACCCTATAAATACAGGGTTACCTTTATTTATTGGGACACTTAGGAACATTGATATTGGTATGAGTGATATTGGTATAAGTGATGCTTTACAATGCTTGAAGTGTAAAAAATTTAACCTTGATGTGCATGATTCATATCCTAACTATTGTGCTAATTAAAAGGCTTACTAGGCATATAAGATGCAACCCCAGTTCTGTAAAGTTTTAACTTCTTTTTTTAAAATAAATTTTCTTTGAGATCTTTGAATACCTTGTTCCGTAGTTTGGGGCGAAAATGGATCTCCATCATTTGATTCAAAGCATTCAACAGTTTAAGCACTTGAAGCCGAGTTGAGAATAAAGGTACCCATGTTTTAATTATCATAAAGAAAACAAGAGCAGTGACTCTTTATGACAGCTTTACACAATATTGAGATGAAAGTCACCCACACTTCTACCACACTCCAAAAAATCACACATATTATTAGAGCATTGGAACCATATGACCAAAGTTCTTTAATAGTGACCTTCACAAAAATGTATGCAACCGTTCATATTAGATTATTCAAAAGATGTGCCACATGGCCTAAAATGGGTGCTTCTCATGGTCTCTATCTATAAGTGCCTCTCATAGCTCATTATTCCAAACAAAAAAAGTAACTTTGTTCTTGAAGAATTGTGAAATTGTAAATTTGTAATGGTGGGTTCCTTTCTGTACCCAAACCTTCATTCATGCTTTACATTATGTTTTCTTTGTCCATTCTCCAAAATAGTGTGACTAATATGTTTTCTCTACACTCTTGCAATGTAGTTTAGTTTCAGCCGAAAGGTTTCCATCAAAATATTTCTAAAATATTATGTATAGCCTGCAGTAAAACCTGCACATTGACGCACAAAATGTGGTTTGATCAGGTGATTAGATACCCTTTAACAAGCATCAATTTTTGGTAATTTTACAACCCTTGGATAGATGGCGCGCAGATAATTCATTAATATTCTGAAATATTTTTTTCGTCATGCCTTCCTTTGCAAAAAAATTTCGCGCTCAAGAGTTATGGCTTGAAAGATGGTGAGCGAAGCGGAGAAATTAATGTAAAAATTATTTGTCTGAGGTCACAAGTTCATTCGCAACTTACCATTGGATCCTTGTGCACCAATGTATGTTTTCACATATCAAATGGGTCTATCAACCACATTATATAGATGATTCGGATATGCTTATTAATGGTCAAGGTGAAACGGCCCTCATTAATCACGTAACGGTCAGTAATTATTCACATTTAATCACATACTATAGTAGTACCGGATAATGGCTATCTTTATTTGGTGTAAATTGGGTTTTGATCAAAATCTATATAATTTCATATAAATTGTAAAGTTTATATGGGAATTCATTTGTTAGTTTGGGGCCCTAATGGATGCTCACAGACAGCTGCCACTCATGCTATATTTGAGCTTTGCATTCAAATGCATGTTGATGGTGGCTATATATCATCCAGCAATTGATGCTGAGTAATCTTTATATCATCTAGTAGTTTCTGGTTTCATAAATGTATTTTAGATTTTGGAATTAGTGCACTTGACTATTTATATTTTGTTTCAACTTTCAAGGATGTAGAAATTGGGCAAAGAATGATCACAATTTCCACTATCGGGGTTCCAAACACAATTAAAATGTTGGCATCGCACAAACTCCAATCCACATTGGCTGTAAGGTATGTTGCTTGTAGTAAGAATTTTCTTCTGCCTGAAATTCTGTGTACTTAGATCTAAATCCATTGGTTTCTGGGTCTGCAAACTGTTGCACATACACTCGAGAATAAGTAATGTAAATAGTAATCTCATCATAGACAAAGCTTACAAAAAATTCTTGAATGCATCTCTCCTTTTAGCTGTCTAACTTATTTTTCCATTTCTCAAGTACTATTTATCTTAGTGGATGAAATAGAGGGAATGCATTTGCCTTTAAGAAAAAGTGACTAAAAGCCTTCTTATTTCAGTCGTGAAATGGATCAAGACGAAAGAGTAGTTTCCCCTGAAAGGCATGCAAATCATGTAATTCATATAACCAATTAAGGGTTGCATGAGATGGACTAAATTCCCTGTTATGCCCAGTTTGATAGATTGTGAGGCCCTCTATAGATCTCCCACATACACGAACTACATTTGGACTGAGATGCGACTCCAAGATAATTTTACAACTAATCTGATATGGGACTAAAGTCACTAAACTGACAAAAAAATTGAGTAACAGAATCTTCTAGCCTTCAGATTTTTTACTGATGTTCCAATCAGCATTCTCTATGTTTCAAACTCATTTCCCTATAATAGATATGGTAAATCTAGAGTGAACTGCCAAATTGACGGTCACAAACTACTATGTTACCAAATTCACACCAACCCTAATTGAATTATGAATTTATTAGTGAGAGATTGCAAATTCAGGTTATTTCATTTGAATTCACTCAGTGAGTACCTAATCTTGTACTGCAATTCCCAAATTGTGCTTTTAATGAACAACCTAAAAGACAGATCCCACCTTGGCTCTGAACTGGCTTGATCCAAACATTGAGAATTGTGGAACTAAAGATTCCACAAATCCAGCAGCAGAGACCTGTTGCTGCGTGAATATCTCCATCAAGAAAATCAGTACAGAATTGACCTCCTTTCTTAAAGATGGATTCTTCCCACAAGTCCCTTAATGGAGGATTTATCCATATAGTCTACCATTTGATTTGTGGAGTGAAGCAGATCAAATTTGGGAGGTTGCAACATTGTACCGCCAAGAGACAATCTTCTAGTGGCACTTCTAGCTGAAGTCTGAGGATTCTTTTTCGCACTCTGTGGTTTTTAAGGGCTTGGTTTTGATCCAAAGAGTGCCTCCTGTTCTGCCAATAGTTGTCCTTGAAGCTTCTTTTGATCTTGCATTAATACGGAATACAAATTATAATTTGTCCACACTTTCTATCTTCCACACTATTTTTAATATTTGAAATAATTCAAATTCATACTCGATGCCTCCTGTGCTCTTGCTCTTATCTTCTGCACTATTTTTAATATTTGAAATAATTCAAATTCATACTCGATGCCTCCTGTGCTCTTGCTCTTATCTTCCACACATTCTTTTATTGATAAATGTAAAAATATATGTAAAAGAAATAAAACAGCAACCTACAAACCTGAGCTTATAGTGAGGAGCAAAGAGAAAGCAAATAAAAAAGGAAGAGGAAGTTCCTCTTCCTTTTTTATCGGGTTACCGATACGTATCGTCCGAGCTCCAAAACGATACGTATCGGACGATACGTATCGGTACCGGTCTGTATCGGACGATACATTGAATGTATCGTTCGATACATTCAATACATTTGAATGTATCGAACGATACATTCAATGTATCGTTCGAGTCCAATACCGATACGTATCGTCCGATACGTATCGGTATCGGACGATATTTTGATCCATGAGAGGAACAAACTGAAAACAAAGCAACAAGAAAGCAAAGAACACTCAAACCCAAATCTAAGCATGCAGGGGGGGGGGGGGAGAGAAACCAAAGCCTGGATTCCTCTTCACAAGCTTTAATGGGACACCTAGCAAGAGTTGAGGGTGCGACATTTGAAATGCTTGCTCGTGATGCACTTCACCCGCACGAGCTTGCATTTCCAAGTAGGGTTTTGCCTCTTGGAAGTGCAGAGGCTATGGCGCTGCCGAATTCAGGGGATTATCATTGGAGAAAAGGTGGAGAAGTGCATCTTAATGATCTCCTTGCTATTTCAATACTTCAGGAGGCAGCCAGAACAAATAGTGTTCGCGTATAAAGAGTATTCTAAGCGTATTCAGGAGCTGAATAAGTCCTATAATTTGCAGCGTATGTTAAAGTTTAAAGATGGTATGGAGAATTAAAGATTCCTTTGGATGAAGTGGCGCCTGCTCGCGAGATTGTAAAGCGTTTCTGTACAGGAGCAATGAGTTATGGGTCAATTTCTTTGGAGGCACACACGACCCTAGCTATTGCAATGAACAAAATTGGAGCGAAATCTAATACAGGTAGGACAAATATTCTCTGTAAATGTTCATAGGATACAAAAGCTATATATATTCTATCATAAATTTTAATTTTGTCAACTTTGAAAGTGATTTATTGTTGCCTTTTGGAGCTTCCCGTGTTGATTGAATTCCCAGAGAACTTGAAAATTTGAAATATCTGTTTATTAATTGGAAATCAACTTACTTTTCAAAATTAATAACATATTTCTTTCAATATATTCTTATATTTTAAGATTTGTGATTTCAACATTTTGTAGTCCCTATAAGACATTTTGTATATCCACTGTTTTGTCAGAGTATTTGTAATTTATATTATCTTTTATGTTTGAATGTGGACTGTTTCTTTGATTGCACCCAAGCTTTTTCGGTTGCCAGCATTCATAAATATTAAATATTTTGACAAATATTTTCCCCTTATACATGAATCGGAACTTCTGCTTTCTTGCATTTTATTTATTTTTTATGCAATTGTGCTGAAGGTGAGGGAGGCGAGAGCCCATCTTGCATGGAGCCTCTTCCTAATGGTTCAATCAATCCAAAGAGAAATGCCATTAAGCAGGTTGCAAGTGGGAGGTTTGGTGTTTCCAGCTATTATCTTACAAATGCTTATCAACTCTAGATTAAGATGGCTCAGGTAATTGTCTCTTGTTCTAGATTTGTAGTCCGAATACCATCTTATTTTTGGTGCATTTTCCTATTGGGTTGCACATGCTTCACATTTACCCCCCTGCAATCTTATTAGAACAGAGGTGTTCCTTTTGTTTATGAAATTATGTTCATGTTCCAGGCCATAAGGTTATTGGAGACATTGTCGTTACCAGGAACTCTACAGCCGGTGAAGGGCTCATTAGCCCTCCTCCTCATCATGATATTTATTCCATTGAAAACCTTGCCCAACTAATACATGATCTCAAGGTATATGTTGCAAACTTACAATTTACTATTTGCCACTGGTTAGTCGTAAACACAGTTTGCGTAATGCTTTTGGTTTTAACTTTTGATGGCAAAAGATCCCAAAATAGTCTTTCCAACTGAATATTAATTCATAAATGGGTTTCTACAATTAAATTCACAGAGTATTAGACTTAAGGAATCTGGTAGTGGAGTAAACCTGAGCCTATCCAAACTGGGAACTTGACTCCACTATAGGGATTTACACCATATAGATTTGTAGATTTTGAATTCCACAGCCAATCATCGAAATGCATTTGAGCAATAATCTTCTTTTGAGAATGCTCCTAGTAGGATTGGAACCTTTTATTATCCCATTTTGTACTCGCAAACTGGTCTTTTATCAACTGCACATGCAATTCCCTTGATGGGTCATGTATTTGTTGGAGCACTCTTTCCATTATGACTCCTGATTTTATTTGCATTATGGATTGACATAATGAGTTCGGCTTTCTAGTTTTTTCCTATCCTAATATTTTTTTCATATTATTATTATTATTATTATTTCCCATGATTCCTGATTTTACTGTGCATTATGGATTGACATAATGAGTTAAGCATTATAGTTTTTTCCTGTCCTTGTGTGTTTTTTTTCTTTTCATATCATTATTATTTATGTATTTATATTTTTTCATTATTACTCCTAATTTTACTTTTTTTTTTATAACTCCTGATTTTACTTTGAATTATGAATTGACACAATGAGTTGAGCATCCTAGTGTTTTTTTATCATTTATTATTATTATTATTGTTTTTTTGCTTTAGTGGAGATTATTTTATCAATTGAGTAACTAATTTGGTTTGGCTGAAACCCACCAAACCCTAGTTGCAAATGATCTTCGTGGTTGAACTGTTCTACAAACTAATGGCCAATTAAAAATTGGACGAGATGTTGCCATTGCTGCTCTATTTGGTGCAGAAGAGTTTGGTTTTAGTACTGCCCCACTCATCACACACGGCTGTATCATAATGCGGAAGTGCCATAAAAACACCTGCCCAGTTGGTATTGCCTCTCAAGACCCTGTGCTTCGCAAGAAGTTCGCAGGACAACTAGAACACGTCATCAACTTCTTTATGCTAGCCGAAGAAGTAAGGGAAATCATGTCTCATCTGAGTTTCCGGACCATAAATGAAATGGCTGACCATTCGGATATGTTAGAAGTTGATAAAGAAGTTGTTAAGAATAATGAGAAACTAGAAAACATTGATCTTACACTTTTACTAAGACCAGCTGCTGACATTAGAATAGATGCCGCCCAGTACTATTTTTAGAAGCAAGATCATGGTTTGGACATGGCTCTTGACCAACATAGTAATGGCCGTTGATTTGTTACTGTTTTCGCAGCTCATCTGTTGTATTTGCTAGCATTCTTCAAATTTTTGGACAGGAAGTTGTCGAACTGTCATTAGTTGCCACAAGTAATGAAAACCAAGGGCAGGTATGACTATTTATTTATTACTCTATTTCTTTCTTTTTCATTAGTCCTTTTTTTCTTACATTCGGGAGTGTGCACGTCCGAATGGGTGTGCATGTTTTCTATGCCTTGCTCTTTCTTGAACTTGCACATTTGTGAGTATGCATATGTTTCTTTGACTTGCTCTTTATTGAACTTAAGCGCAATAGCTAGTGAGCAACTTATGAAGAATCTCAAAACATTTGTTTTCAAGCGCTTTCTAAAAGTTTTTGTTTAAGAGTTTCTCGCTGCTTTTTGAATAGTATCATATTTCTAGTGTAAAATCCAAGCAGTCCCTTGATATGGTGGGTTAACTCTGCTTTCTGTATAATATAGCCTGATGTTCCCCTTCCCAATAACAGAAAAAGAAGTAAAAAACCATAAAGAAGCTCTTCCATTCCCATTACAGTTCCAACATTAGTCCTTCAGTAAACCCCATAAAATGCCATTTTCGGGCATGTTGCACTTTATTCTATAATCTATCACTTTGATGGTACGAATCACCATATCTTAAACCATTGATGGTGTAAGGTCATTAGAACACCATTTTGGTATTTAAATGACAGTGAGGAGAGGTAGCTCCTTTATTTATTTATTATTCTTTTTGTTAATACAATCTTTTACTCTTTCATGTCTTATGGGAGTATGAAATGAAGTTTGTAGTTTTTTTTCCTTTTACATGTTCAATTGCTTAGTGCTAAGGTAAAAAGCTTGGGCTGTTAAGCATGTAAGTTCAAGTTCGGAGAGCGGCTACTTTGTGGGTAAGAAGCCAGAGGTTAGGTCCCTGTCTTGTCCATTGTAATTTTGGATATATTAAAACTGACTTTTATTGATTTTTACTGATGGAAATTTATTGAACGCAGATGAAGACAACCAGAATATGTTGATGTTGGTAAATAAGATAAAAAGTGCCAGTGAGAAGGTAATTTTGGATCTTATTATTTGTTTTGCTTGTCAATTGTAATTTTGAATAAGGTGAGGTGGATTCCATATCTCAAGATCCAATTTTTATTAGGGTGCCTGATGCATCAACAATACATCATATGTTGTGTCATGTAGTTAGCATGTCTACATGTGTCTCGAATTCAATGAATGCACTTTTTTTTTCTGCCTACATCATTATTGGAGTTCATATCTAGCAGCAGGTTAGATTCTTATTAGCTCAATTTGTCACTTATATTTTTTAAATTTTAGGAAAATGAATTGCATGAGTTAAAGCAACATGGCCTAGACTTTAATGATGTTCTCCTTTTGATTTTATGCAAAGCTTTCCGATTTCAAACTCACCTCAAACAGATCACTAGGGGGACGGGGAGAGTTGGCAGGAGAGACGAAACAAATTTATTTTTATTTTTATTTTTTTGAAAATGGGCTATGGGGTCCTTAGATTATTAACTCTCTTCTCTTCTTCTTTTCGTTTGAATAAAAGGATTGAGCATGTAGAGTTTAAAATGTTTGACTGATTTGAAAGGTTAGATCATAGGTTGAGATATAACCTTTTGTTTGAATAAAATAATTGGACATCTATTTTTTTTATTAATGGTATTTAATGAATTGCATTTGATTTGAATGGATGTGTTGAAATATGAGATCAATAGTTTTTTTTCTTTATATAATTTTTTTAAAACATTAAAAAAAAAGCATTAAAAAAAGTATTAAAAAAATTACATTAAAAATAGCATAAAAATATTGCATTAAAAAAAACATTAAAAAAATATTAATCTAAAAAATTACACAAAAAATCGTCAATGTAATATAAAAAAAAAAAGTAATTAAAAAAAAAAAAATTACATAAAAAAACCGCTACCAAAAGCGGTGATTTTTTCTATGACTGTTAATAGCAGTCGTTGTTAAAATTCATAAACCACTGTCTTGTATAGTGGTTAAAAAAAATACTATTTTTTTTACAACTGTTTAGGGCAGTGATTTTATGAAAAAAACTACTATCAAAGATAGTGTTTTTTTGAAAAAATCACTGTTTAAGGCAATGATTTTTTTGGCTTTTTCACATAATGATTTATTGTTGAGTCTGGTCTAATTTATTAATTAATTGAACTAAAAGATGGCGAGAGTGAGTCGACAGGGAAGAGCTAGAACCCAACTAGATTACATTCTTTTGTTTTCAACACTAACAAGTAAATTCATTAACAAAGAACATATCCAATCAGATCATGGCCTAAGAGACTTACCAATAAAAAAACGCAGAGCACTTTAGTACGAGACTGTGTTTGGTTGTAAGTGATGTTAGCTCTTTCAGAGAGTGAAAGAGCCGACTTTGGTTCTCTTTAAAAGAGCAATTTAAACATGCTCTTTTAAGTAGACTGGGCTGCACTTTCCCTCCAAAGAGCAATCCCAAACATAGCCATAGAATCCCAAAATGGTCGACCCATCCCAGTTTTTGAACTCCTTCCTTAAGTCCGCCCATTCAAGAAGTACACCTTTAGCTGCAACAAATAGATTACATTGTTAATTACTTGGATGGACTGAGATACAGGAGATGACCTTCATATATACTAGGGAAACATAAGATAAAACTCATTTTTAACCTATGTGGGGCTAACCCACACCCTCACTTTAACTAGACACACATATCTACACTTCATTAAACCACATGGACACATACAAAATATATTATCTCCAACAAACATACCTTCAGGTCAAGATTGAAGATTCTATAAAGAAACCTTGGACCGCTCTTCCACCCACTTCAGATAATCTTCGAGCAGTTGCTGGAGCAGTATAGGGACGAGCCTATCTACCAGATTTTGCATAATTCTGCATATAACCAGAATGTTATGATTGCATCCCAAGTAGAAGCTCTACAGCAACATGATCTAAGTAAAAGTTAGTCATTGAAAGCGCACTCATAATCATTGTTAAGTGTTCAGAGAAAGAGAGAAATGCTGAAAACCAACATAACTATTTTCAATATATAATGGCATCCTTTCTAAAATTAACGAATTTCGGAGTTTCTGATATCCCCGCCCATTTTAATACATCATAAAGTTACTCTCAAAAGGAATAATTTGGCGTCAAGGGAATCATAAGGTTATCAAGAATAAAGACACTTCCACTCCAATCTTGTCAAAAGCTGATGTCCTCCACTACAGATGCGGACATTGATTCTATGAAGGGCGGCTTTGGACAAGATTAGGTGGCTAAAAGGTTATTCATATGCTTGATCTTAGTGTCGACACGAAGAGTCAATCCCCACCCAAAAAGAGGGTCTCATATATCAGTTATAGATCAATCTTATGTATACTAGTGTTGTGGAACTCTTATGATTCAAGTATGAATCCTACGAGTCAAATTGAATCTTACGATGTGGGATTCAAGATTCACTCCTGAACCTTTCACCAGATGAATCGTCTGAGATAGCTGAATCTTACAATTCAGCTTTGTGGGTTAAAAACCCACAGAACAGAGTCAATACATGAATTGATAACACATGGTTCACATCATTGTCACTTATTTGTACTTCTTTTTCTCTTCTTTTTCTTTAAAAACCATAAAGTTAAGTTTGAGTTAGCTTAACAAACAGCTTGTAGCTAAACTGGAGGGTTGAAAATATTGTAACCTTGATGTTGCAGGTTTAATCCCGGCTCACCTATAGACACACACACAACAAAAGTTAACTGAAGTTAAACCCAACTATTGCATAGATCTCTCAACCCTTATTTAGGGTTTATGTGAGTTTTAGATTCAGGGGCAGCCCCAGTTAGAGTTCAGGTCCGCACCATGAGGGTGGTCGTGAACTACCAACACGATGGCTCCAGCGCACAACGCGACAAGAGCGACCTAACACCTATGCGAGGCCCGGATGCGCGAACTCAAGCCCACAAGGTTATCGTACGCGTTCCGTAGGAGATCACTTAGGCCAGCGACACGTCACGTGACTGTTAGATCATTTCCCCATATATATGGTTTAAACATCAACAGTGCCAAAATGGCAGGAGGACCTCAAACCTATTGGTTTGACATACCGCAACGCCTTGCACTGCTGACCCATCTTGTTCATGTCGCGACCGCATCACGTGCCCTGCTGGCCCATCTTGTTCATGTCGCGACCGCATCACGTGACTGTTAGATCTTTCCCCATTTTTTACGATTGATTCAATTAGGCCACCTCTAACATTTTCCAAATCGATTTTATTTCTACGACACTAATATTTACACTGTATAACCAAATTAACAGTATAATTGCGCTACACAGAATCTCAACAACTTTGGTAATATTCAAAATTCAGATTAGTAGATATGAAATCATGATTTGATATAGATCTTATGGTTAAAATGTTACACACAATATCAATATATATATATATATATATATGAAAATCGAGCAATTGTAACTACTTACAAATTTCCTGGGGTCTCAACTGCTGATATTGGAAGCAAAGTAAATGGTAGTGTGTAGATCTGTAGAAAATGGAAGACAACAGTCATATCCATAGACTTGTACAGAAACTATAGTAGTCAATGATGAAATTATAAACATGATAACAATCGTGCAAAATGTAAAAAACAATGATCTTGAATCTGCATAATTTGGATGAAAAGGGTGTGATTTGATTAATGGGCCCATCGGTGGTCTCAATGAAGTTGCAAATTTTCTAACTAATAAAGAATTTTAAGCATAAGGTAAATAAATATTGGAAGTCAACTTTCATTGCAATCTACTAGCAAATCTGCATCTAATGGGATAGTAGGAAACCAAGAAGTGATAGAAATAAATAAATAAATAAAATCCCCAAATATCAGGTGACGGGGACGTCGAGTACATGGACATCAATTTTGGACCACATCGCTTCTACCGGCGTCGAAGGAAGCAAAGAGGGGGCCCCGAGCACTACAGCGTCAGGGGAAAAAATGAGACAAAAAACGTCAACAGATGATGATGAGTCGTCCCATCTTGATGGGCGTCATAATTCGATCCCTCACTATTTCGTGAGGGACAGACGTCCGGAGTGCACCACAGACGTCCGTGACCTTCAGGACGGATGTCCGTAAACGACGTTCCGCCCCGCGACGGAACTTCTAATTTTGCGAAAATTGCCTTTTTTAGTCTTTTAATCCTTTTAGGACTCTTTTTATTTCGATTTAATTATTGGTGGCCTATATAAGGAGTGTGACAGCCCGGATCTCACTAACCCGAAATCCGTGCCATCGGATCACCCATTGAGGCGATCCCCTAATGACAAAACACTTGGTACGTCCACACGAAGCAAAAACAAAACTGATATCTCTTACTATGTAGATAGAGTCATCATATATATATGGCAAAAGATATTTCAATTCCATTTAAGAAGACAAAATGACGGCTCTGCCCTTACGTGAATCATAAGCTTGACAGAACCGAAACGAACCACCGGTGATAACAATCATCACCCAAACAGTGGTTCAACACAACCATTTACCTTCATGTCTTAAACTAAACAAAAGTTGGACATACCAAGCCTTACACAAAATAATTATCCTCAAAAGAATCCCTGAAACTACCCTAAGGGAAGCAAGAGTGATTTGAGTGACATTTATAATCAGATGTATGAGGAGTTCATAAAATTGATCACAACCAATAGGAAATACTCAAGAGAGATTGCTGGCTTAAAGAAAGCAAACCAGCTTTTGGAAGCTGACAATAAAATCTTGTCCCAAAGAAAACCTTGATAAGGAGATTGAGAACCTTCAAGATAAGGTTAGATTCCTTGAGGGTGAATGTCATGTAAAGCATGAAACGTTCAAGTCTATCACACTTAAGAATGAGAGATTAAAACGTGAACTGAATTCTTATACTTTCAAAACACTAGTTTCTGTAAGGGTGAGGAAAAATTGGAAAGGCTTCGTAGAATTGGAAGTCAAGAAATAATAAGGGAGGCATTGGCTTTGACAGAGTCAAAGGCCAGTCTAGTGGAGTGAAGCCTACCTTTGCTGCTCCTAAAGCTCAAGCAAAGAAAGTCCCGACTTGCTTTTACTATGGAAAGCAAGGTCATGTTAATGCCAATAACAAAATTAGACAAAGGGAAGTCTCTGGGCTTAAGGGGCAAAAATTTGTCAAAAGATTGTGAAAAGGGCTGCAGGGTCGGAGTAGTGTGAAAGTTGTCGTCCTCATTTGTGTCCCCTCACATATAAAGGACAAGAAAAATTTTATAAGGGTTTGAAAAAAATGTACATATTTAAGAAAAGGATGAAAAAGAAAGGAAATTTTTTTAAAAAAAATTCTCTATACAAAATAAAAGAGGAAGAGGCGATAAGGGTACCTATTCAAGTCTGGTGTGAAAGCCATCATTTATTTTTTTTGAGTTGAAGTTCCGGTTGTCCACGTTGGGTAAAGGGTTTTCTTGCCAAAACTAAACTGCTCCTCTATTTCCTACATCCATGTTTGTAGGTGGTGTTTTGGTTTTGACAAGTTCTCTCACCTTTTTACCTATCCTTGTTCACTTTTCTTGAATGTGGACTATCATCTATGACTTTTGCATCTTCACATTCTGCTCATCGATCATATATTGCTACTTGAATGGATTGCATATGCATGTATTTAATGAAGTTGGTAGATCAATTTTGGATTTGTATTTGCTTATGATGATATCTAGCTCAATTTTTTAATGGCCAATGCTTTGCAGGACAATCTTTCTATTTCAATGTGCATGATTTTTTAGAACACTCAAATCATATGATCATTCATAGGCACATTTTGTTTTACATATTGTTCTTTCAAAAAGAATTATGAGTTTTGTAAGGTTTTCTACGTGTGATTTTCACTTTCATATATTGGGCTTCTGAGTTCATTTTAAAGTTCTCTAAGTCATTTTGTCATTGGCGGAACTCTTTTAATTTTTCTACGGCTAATCTTATTTATTCTTTCATATTTTACGTTTCTGAGTCTCTAGATAGATAGAGGGTGATATTTGATTTATCGATCTGAATATTTTATGTGGCTCTCTTTGGTTGCTTTGCTTGATTTTATTTTTGTTATTATTTCTATGCATTTCCTTTATATTATTTTCACTGCTTGCTGGATTATTTTATTTGTGTTTCCCTTTGTCAATAACTGACAAAAAGGGGGGAGAATCTTATTAGATAAGCAGGTACTGCGTAATGAGCTTCTTCTTTGATACGTTTCCGGTTCAACGTGTGCCTTGCCACCATAATAATGTAAGAACATTATTGGTTACTTCTTTGTGTTTCTTGGCTTGAGTCTAGGGGAAGTTTGTTTCGAGTTGTTCTTGCTGTTGTTGATTGCATTGAAAGTAGATTTGATGTACTAGGACGTTTCTGATTGTAATTTTCTCTTATTCTTTCAGATCCTCTAAGACAAAGGGGGAGATTGTTGATTCTTATGATTGTTGGTTCTTATGATTGTCGAAATTCATGCCAAAACTGAAGTAGAAATTACCATGTGTATAGATAGCCAAGATGAGTCTCATTGTGCTGTTTATTTGAGGGTTGAGATGGAGATACGTGGAGTAATAAGCTTTGTTTTCTTATAAAGCATGGTCTACCTCGCTTTGCTTGATGGCCCTCAATGTTGTAAAGCATGGGGGACCTTACATTGGTTCATGGTCCTCCATGAATCAAGTCAAGGAGGTCTTTGCTTTTATGAGGGTCATCTATGGTATTCAAGTTCCGTACCTTTTTGGTATTTAAGATCTCTTATTCGGAACTTTCTTGTGTGCTTGCCTCTTTCGAAAAAGAGAAAGCTCTATCCTTATTCTCTTCCCTTTGAATATCTCTCATCATTTGCAACCAAAACTTTTGAATCAAAGGGGATATTTTGTCATATTCTCTTTGTTGGGTTGTTGCTCACCGGGTTGAGCAGATCGTTGGGGCTTGATTAACGATTGTGAGGCAAAGAGGATTGGTACACTGTGAAGGACAAACCTGTGAGATTTGTTATTGTCGGCTTGAAGATCTGATCAGGGCCGCTGTCAGAGGCATGTCAGTGTAGAGGTATGCATGTAGCAGTCATTACTTTTGTACACATTGATTTTCATAGCGGATTTTGTTTGCCTGTACTTGGTCCCGGGGATGTTTCCATGAAAAGGATTTTACCACGTTAAAAATTTGTGTCTTTGTGATTGTCTGTAATTTGATTATTATTATTTTGTGCACAATTTATCACACACACTCTAGGCTAATCTAGGTTATTGAAAGTCTGCAAGATCGAACTACGGGAATTTCAGAGGTTTTCATTCCAGAAGAAGAAGAAATGGTTTCAAGAGGGTTTCATTTCAATGGGTCTCATTCTAGAAGAACAGGAAGTGGATTTCAAGATGGTTTCATGGGTTTCATGGTCTCATTCTAGAGGAGGAAGAAGAAGTGGATTTCACGGGGTTGTACAACTCTCCGGAATGGAGGACTTGTCAGAATGTACGAGTCGCTGGAATGGGACAATATGAGTTGCCGGAATGGAGGAAGAAGATGAAGAAGGGCACTTGATTGAGGAGGAAGAAGAAGAAGGGCACCCACATAAGTGTGTGCTACACTTTTGGCTACATAATTTTTTAGGGCACCCACGAAAGACATAATTTTCGTTCGCACATATCTACGTAGGTGCCCTCAAAGATTCCGTGGGTGTTAATAAAGGTACCTTGCTTGCATCCCATTCCTTAGGATATGTATATTGCAAAGAAAACTAGTTTAAATTGTTTTCTATTTTATAGAGTAAGGTTCAATTAGTAGAGAAATGATTTAAATACAACTCCAAAACCAAATTTTACTACCAGTATTTCTGAATATTTAATGAAATTATAGCGGATGAAATCTACAGTGAAATAATACCCGTTGAAACAGAACATTTCGATCAGAAAATAAAATGTCTTATGTTTTGAAGACAGCATCAACAGTTCCTGAACTTCACTCAGGCACAGAAATAAAAAGATCTGATTTGCAGCATTAAAAACGTAGTAGCTGCAGTAATAGGAGGTTTCAAAGACTACCAGATTCGCAACTTTAATCATTAGGAAAAGATCGATATATCTGGCAGCACCAGTGGTTCAAAAACCACAAGATCAGCAGATATATGTGACTTAGAATTCACGGCAGCCAAGAATCAAAACTCCCATATGATCTTCTCAAAAGAAAAAAATTATTAATAATAAAATCTAAAGACCATAAATATTGTAGTATTTTTGAAACATAGTAAAGAAATAAAATAGAAGTTTCTAATCTAGGCTTCTACTATAATTTGGAATCCAGGCAAGTAAATAAAAAGAAAGTTTCTCTAACTTAAACTCCCTAAGTTTTAGTACCTTAAAACTCTCGAGAAAAAAAAGAAAAATTGTCTTCGATGAAGCAAGAGAATGTGATTCTCAAGATCCATTGTCCACATGATCACTTAAATCACTCAAGTGATCACGTGACCGAAGTACACGAGAATAAATTCTAGTGTCTTTTGAGTCACGTGGCCACTTAATGTTGTGACATGGCCCACTTCTCCCTGATCTTAAGGGCCCATTGGGTCCCCTTTCAAACTACTTTTGACTTCCAAATCTGATTCAATCCTCTCACTCTTCTTGGAATGCATCATCCTCCTCAGGAGAAGGAAACTCCGGCGGTTTGTCTTTCACGTACTCATGTTGTTTTTTTCCAATTCCTCTTGGTAACATCTTCTACATCAATCTTCATCATTCTCCGCTATACGTTCTCTTTAGCCTTTTCCTTTTCGCATTCTTCTCGTATTTAGCCTATGCCTGATTTTTTCACGCTCGAATGGATATGTAATGTCCCGAAAATTCCGACCTTTGAACAATACTCGATGTGCATGCCCAACTGGTCACGCACCGGATAGTATAAAATATTACAATATTAATGTGAGATACGTTAAGTTAGGTTTTTGATTTAGAAAGAGAAGATTACAATGTGGGTGAACCGTAGATGAAGTAGCGTTGACCAAGGTTCGGTGTATGTGCTTAACACCTAAACTTATAAGCTTTTAAGTATATAAGTCAAAAGGTAAGAGAAATAAATTCCCTTGCCTTGGTTGTTGAGAGAGAGTAAATGAGAAGAGAGAGAAGGGAGTTGCTTTGAATGTGTACGTGTGCATGCAAGATCGGAACGGGATGCGTAGTTAAAGGGTTTTGGATCAAAGGAAACTCAAGTCCCCATTTGCGCAAGCCCTAGTCTGACTGTGACCTGTGGATCAAGGAATCGATCGATTCAAAAGGTAAGAACTATGAATTGAGTTGTGAACTATATGTGTGTTGATTTGTTGTGTCCATTTGAATGAGAAGATAAAAGAAAGAGATTTAGTTTGAAAGAAAATGGGTTGAGAAGTTAGAAACCATGATTGGGTCGATTTGTAAACCAACCGATCGAGTCAGAAATTGATCGATCGATTTGAGAAAAACAGTGTATGTGTTAAAGGTTTTGTGAGTAAACCGATCGATCGAAATAAGGTTCGATTGATCGACATGAAATTTCGACCAATCGATTTGAAAACCGATCGATCGGATTGTGGCAACAGAATTAGTGATTCAGGGGAAACCGACCGATCGAAATGTATTTCGATCGATCGATTTAAGAAACTGATTGATCGATTTGAGAATCAATCGATCGATTTAGGCAGACTTAGGATTTTGTTGTGTTTTGTTTGAGGACTTTGGAGGAGAGCTTATATCTTCCTGTTTTACGTCATTTCTGACATATGGATTGTGGATTTACGTGTGTTAGGTATGAGGATGAGTATGAGCTAGGAGAGCTAGCTTGAGATAAGGAACTTTTTTGTGACTTCGTGTGAGGTAGGGAAATTTTTGTAACTTGTGTATTTGATTTCGTTCAGCATGAACTTTGTGATATGATAAGAATATGGGTGTAATTGTGTAGTCTTTCTCCGTCATTCGGCATGAATTTCGTTATGGCTTTATAAACATGAAAAGTATGTGAGGATGTGTACTAAGAAGAAACTATAAGTGTGTGCGTGTGTGAAACTTGATAAGTGAATATGGGACCTCAGTAAGAAGCTATGATATGTGTGTGTGACATCAAGAATATGTGTGTGTGAAATCAGTAAATGTGATAACTGTGCGTGTGACTTTGAAAGGCAACCCTATTATAAATTATCACAAATACACGGAGAATAACTATATGTACATTTCGTAATTTGATTTAAGGTTCATGTGTGTACATGGGGTATGGCGGGATATCCGATGCTCCGTCTCGATACGGCGGGATATCCGTTCTTTGATTTCCAATATGTGAAAATATTTCGTTCGACACAAGTCTCCTAACTCGAAGGAGCTTGGGCAACATTGTGTGAATTATTCATTGAACGACAATGTTTGGGGTATTCCATCGGTATTATATGAGACTCTCGATGCTATATTTGCTCAAGAGATTATTTAAATGATTTGTTTAAGTGTGTGCATTAAGAGAACAATTTGAGTAACCATGCTTAGCGTGTTTTAAAACTTGCATCAGATATTCGTTTTCGTCGATTTAAATACTTTTAAATTGTAAATCCTTGTGAGAAATTGTGAATCTCGTGAGACAAGCATGTTTCCGAATATAGTATATGTTTGATATCATAATATTCATGTTGCATATGCTTCCCTATTGAGCTTAGATGTAGCTCACCCTTTGACTATACGTCGCAGGTATAGAGGTAGCGACGGGTACTGAGGACGTAGATCCTGAGGACCCAGAGTATATTCCGGAGGAGGAGACTGAGCCCCCTCCAGAGGAGTTCTTCTAGTGATTTGTGTTGTGCTAGCCTTGTTTCGAGAGTTTAATTGTAAGGCTTGGTACGTCCAGCCAGTTTAGTTTTGTAAGAATACTTTTATGTCTCAAAGTATATTGTTTTGCGAAGCATGTGTTGGCGACGATTATTTGTCACTATTGGTTGGGTTTGGTTCTTTTGGCCATGTGAGTTGCATGGGATTAGAACCGTCTTTTGTTAGCTTTTGAGTTGTCTTTATGTAGAAATGAAGATTTATCTCTTATGATGACTATGTCTGCTTATTTTAGACATATCCTTTGTTCCGCTTTGTGTGTGGATGTACCAAGTGTTCCGTTCGTATAAGGGGAATGGCCTTAAGGGCTGATCTGACGGCACGGGTTCCGGGCACGAAAATCCGGGCTGTCACATTTGGTATCAGAGCATTTGCTTTAAAGATTTCTGACAATCCTTAGATGTAGAATATATGTTTAAGATTTTGTCTGAGTATAGGGGCCTTCTGCTAATGAAACTTTGGTTTCATATTGCAGAACGTCATGTCTGCTAGAAGAAGGGGCCGACCAAGGGGCGGCCATAGTAGGAACTTGAGGAGTGGGGATGAGTTTCCCTCTAGTTCCAATAGAGTACCATTGAGGGATAGAGAGGTTCCGGAAAGGAGTACTCCGAACGAGATAAATCGAGAAAGGAACGAAGAAAGAGAAGATAGACGGAGGATGGCATTGGCTATGGAAGTTGTGGCGACTGCCATGACTCAACAAACAGCGTTATTGGCAGGTAATAATGCCAATAACCATAAGCAAATGCCACCTACACCTCCAATTCCACCTACTACACATCAAACCAGATTCGTTGAGTTTAGGAGATTGAAACCTCCTAGTTTCTATGGTCAAACGGATTCATTGGAGGCAGAGAAATAGATGAATGAGATTGAGAAGCTCCTGCAGAGATTGCCTTGTCCCGAGGCAGAGAAGGTGAGTTGGGCTTCATTTCAGTTAGAGGGAGATGCCGACCCGTGGTGGAAGTCAGGATTATTAAAGAGAGAGCAAGAGAACCCAGGTGGGTTATGGACATGGGAAAAATTCGTTGAAGTGTTCAACAAAGAGTATTTCCCAAAGCAGATAAGATATTAGATGGCAGCAAGGTTTATGACCTTGGAGCAAGGGGCGATGACTGTACGAGAATATGGTACAGAGTTTGTAAGGTTATCAAGGTTTGCCCCGGATTATGTGGCCACTGAACTTATAAAGGCCAATAAATTTGAAGTGGTTTGAGGCCGATTCTACCTGATAGAATCGTTGTGTTAGAACTAGAGACTTACACGGAAGTGATGGGAAAGGCGTTGGTTGTTGAGAAAGCCATAAAAGATATGTATATGAGGCGGGACCAGCAGAACAAGGGTAAGGCATGTCAAGGGATGTTAGGCAACCACGAACCGGTGAATAAAAAGTCGCGATTTGTAGCACCTACTCAGAGGCAGTTTACAGTTGTGAGAACAAAAACTATATATATATATATATATATATATATATATATATATATATATATATATATATATTTACTATTCACGATGAATAGTGAGGGGCGTCCGTGATGAACAGTGATGGACTTCCGTGAAACAGTGACGGACGTCCGTGATTTTGCCCCCTCACTGTCCGTAGGTCACGGACGTCCATGAGGCACTACGGACGTCCGTGGGCGTTGTGACGAGGTTTTCTAAATATTACGGAAATTGAATATTTTAGTGTTTTATTAGTATTGGGACTCTTTATTTCGAATTTTAACTATTGGTGGCCTATATATAGAGGCTTGTAAAGACTTTTTAGTTAGTTTTTGATTATTGAATGAAAAGAGAGTTGCTTTCATGCAAACCCTAGAGAGCTTGTGAAAAGTTTTAAACCGAGGGAGTGAATCTTTAAAACCTTGAGGAGTGAGCAATCGTTTCTCGTGCGACATGGTGCGAAACCGATGTACAACCGTGGTGTGAAGCTTCGAAAATCCCTTGGTGTGAAGCCTTGGAATCTATCCTTTTATTTTATCTTTTCTCTAGTTATTGTCAAGTATTATTCTTCTTTAATTCCATTGATAAAAACCCAAAATCCCAAGTTTTTTCCTTTTTATCAAAATTATTTGAAGCCCTATTTTATTTAAAATCTCCGAGGAGTCAAGAGACGATAATGCGATTGTCGAATGATGCCCTAAACTAGAACGAATCTCGAGTTCCCTCATCGGAGCCGTTTTTCTAGATCGGGAAATTTTACGCATGCGACGCTAAAATGGATTAATCTAATTATTTTATTAATTTCATTGAATTAATTTTATATGTTGCTTGATTTTGAATATTTTCGCTATTTAATTCATTCTAAAAGTTAATCCCACATCGCATATTAGGATTTTAGCATTTGTCCCACGTCAGTTTTGGTATCAGAGCACAGTCTTAGTTTAAGGTTCTCCGCATCATATAGATTTTAGGGTTTATTTCTTTTCATTTCAGATCTATCTTACACCATCTAATTTTGCATAATTCCGTCATCGATACCAGTAGCTTAGAAGCCCTTATTAGAGATCTTGCATCTAAGGTGATCACTAGTCAAACCCGGATGCTACCCGTTTTGAAGAGATCAATGAGCTCATCGCTGAGAATCACAATAGAGTCAACAATCGTGACCGTAGGAGAGATGTTCCTCCCCGACATGAGGTCCAAGTCAATCTGGACGATAAGGTCATGAAATCTGTCAAAATGGACGCCCGTACTTTTGATGGGAAAAGACAACCCAAGGTCTTTCTTGAGTAGGTCGCCAGCATGAAAAACTACTTCGAGTGGTATTCCATGTCCGAAGAGCGCAAGGTCAGATTTGCCAAAGTCAAGCTTATGGGTCAAGCTAGACTTTATTGGTTGGGAGTAGACCGTGAAGCTGACAAGCCTCTTTGGAGCGAATCCGAAGATTTCTACCTTATTCTTCTTTTTATTTTTATTTTAATGAAAGGTTTGAATACCCTAAAACCCCTTCCACGCGAGATTTTGCTACTTTACGGTTAGCAAGCGATTGTCCTGCGTCAATTTCGTATCAGAGCACAATTTTAGTTTAGGGTTGTCCGTGTCATATAGATTTTAGGGTTCACTTGATTTTAGTATATTTTATCTTGCATAATTACATCACGGATACTAGTACCTTAGAGGCCCTGATTAGAGATCTTGCATCTAAGGTGACCGCTAGTCAAACCCGGATGGATGAGCACATCGCTGATCAACAAGGCCGACATGAGGCTTTAGAGACTCGTTTCGAAGAGATCAATGAGCTCGGCGCTGAGAATCACAATAGAGTCAACAACCGTGACCGTAGGAGATATGCTCTTCCCCGACGTGAGGTCCAAACCATGGGTCAAAATACCGAATTTCCGATACAAATCGTCCTGACCTCCAGGACGATACGTATCGGGTATCGTCCGATACATTCAATGTATCGGTTTGATACATTCAAAAAAAAAATATCCCAAAAAAATCCAAAAAAATACCAAAAAAATCTGAAAAATTATATTTATTTATTTTGTATTTATTTCAACTATTTTTGCTTTTATTTTTGACTCATTTGATGCATTATTTAGATGAATATATAAGTAACATGCCTATTTTGTGACTTAACCCAAGTCACATGCCTATTTTGTGACTTATTTTTTACTTATGATCACATTTTTGACTTAATGTAATAGATCTTCTAACATTTTTTTTTACCAGCTGATCACATGCCTATTTTGTTTCCCCTTTCCCTTCTTGAATTCTCTGAAATGAGGAAATTAGGTTTGATGCAAAATTGCTTCACTTTCATATATATTCTTAGAGCTTATACAAATTTAGAAGGAATATACTCTAACTGCCATTAAATCCTCTTAACTAAATATTTTACCCTGGCATATGGGTTTGTTTATATATATAGATTATTTATTAACAATATTTCATAATTTGATCGACGCAGTCACGCATAAACTAAATTGCAATGTTTATTGACAAAAATAAATTACATATTGTCAAAATTAATAGGTATGTTGATAGAAATAAATTTAATTGTACGTAGAAAACTTACTTTAGAGCCACATTGAATTTCGTGGTGGTTCTTGGCCCTCGTAATCATCATCACCATCAGTGCGCGAACTTTCCGGCCTTTGCCTATAATTTTGGTCATATTGATTCCGATGATCATATGTGCCCCCTTGAAACTGAGGTTGTAGCAACAAATATGGCTCAGTGTAGTACGTAAAGGTCAGTCCTCCAAAAATCTGACCAACGAAGTCATATGGCATCGGGTAGGTTTGTTGTGGCTGGTAGTATGGGTTACTAGTTGCTGAATCTTCGGTATTTTGCAAACTGAATCCTCCGAAGCTAGAAGTTATATAACCCATATCCGTATCATCTTGTGGACCTTGTGGTGGTGGTGTTTGATATGATTTCGACGCTCCTCTTCCTTCAACCCCTCCCATTCTAAATGTAGGAGTGTCGAACTGTGTTAACGGTATCAAGTCATCGTCCCATGCCGTCATATCTCTATATGGATCAGAGGTACCAGCATCCTCCCCTTCACCATTAGTGCCAACGTCCCCTCCACCATCATGCCCTCCCCCATCATCCTCACCACTCCCATCATCACTACCGGGCTGCGTTTCGTCATCAGATCCAACCACTGAATGACGATTCAATCTTCTTTTCCACCTCGGTGGTTGGGAAGCCTGCTGCTCCGCTACTCTTTCAGCATTGTCCAGCCATTCAGTGCTCTCAGTATCCAAGACTGGCTCTTCTCTCTCTTCGATCCATTGATTCAAATGGTCATCCTCCTCGAATATATAATCCAACTGGATGGGATCAAAATATTTACTGTCTGCAAGATAGAATATGATAGATGAATTAGTATAATATGTAAGTAAGACTTCATATAATTGAGGATCTAAAACTTCATATAATTGCTTACCATGGTTGGTCCTCTGTATATTTCTGACCCTTAGTCGCATGTTGTAGTGGCAGTAGACTAACTTTTCCAATCGGTTCATAGTTAGTCTATTCCTTGTCTTAGTATGAATAAGATAGAAAGTGCTCCAATTCCGCTCACAGTTGGACGAGGAACATGTTTGCGACAATACCCTCATTGTTACCCGCCTCAATATCGGACCATCACCTCCATAATGCATCCACCAATCAGTGGGTTTTTCGTGTTTAATTTGGAATTGCGCCAACGGGGTCCCAAATGACCCATGTCTCTTGCGAAAATGTCAATCTATAAAGATGAAACACAATAAGGCACATATCAATAAATAGATCATAATATCACATGACATTTGACTTATTAGTTATAAGGTATGATATTATGATTACTCACATCTCTGATGGCTTGACCTTGGTTCGCCAACTCAGGGAACATTCTTTGGATTACATTGAACAAACCGGTATACACTTCATCAGTGTCACTCAGCTCGAAGCGTCGCGTATACTGGAAGGCTGGATTCAAGTAGTGCGCTACACATCAAATATGAGCAATTTCATCAGTATATGAAAATAATGAATAAATAAATAAAAATCACTACATAAGCAGTTTAACATGTTATACCTGCTGCATGCAAGTACTGGTGAAATTGTGCATCCCACCTCTTGTCGATAATCGCCCAGTATCGTTTATATTTTATAGGGCATTTAGTTTTTATAGCCAATTTTGCCTTATCCATTGACTCATAGACGTACCTCATCGTTGGTTTCTCATCACCATCAACCAATCTCAACACTTGCACCAACAGGGTAGTGACGGCGATCAGGTGGTCGACATCTGCCCAAAATTACGTGCTATAGATCAGGTCAGCAACTTCAGTGCAAGCTAGTCTCTTTGCTCGTGGGAGTCCTATTTCATGTTTATTCCATTCTTCCGACGACACCATGCTTTCAGCTCACGCCTATATCTACCCAAACTCTGTAGGGCTAAAAATTGTGTTGCAAAACGTGTAATCGCAGATCGAAGCAATTCATTGTTCGTGAAGGCTCTCATTAAATTGACTAGCTTATCACTATTGTACAGGTAGGAAGTAATCGTTCTTCCCTTCTGAATAGTTGTCAGTGCCTTGCTTCTCTTTCCTAAATCCTCAAAAATGAGGTCCACGCAATGAGCTGCACACGGGGTCCAATACAGGTCACGTCTCTTCATCATTAGCTTGAATCCAGCGGCTCTATAATTTGCCGCATTGTCTGTTACCACCTGCACAACCCGCTGCTCTCCAACCTCTTGAACTACCTTATCCATTAGTTGAAAGAGGTAATCAGCAGTCTTTACGTGTCCAGAAGCATCAACTGATTTCAAAAATACTGTCCCGGCATCGCTATAAACCAAAAAGTTGATCAAACTCTTCTTTGTGGGACCATTCCATCCATCGCACATAATTGTGCAACCTCTCTCATCCCATACATCCTCAAAGCTTTGTACATAGGCAATTATCTCATCGTACTCATCTTTTAGTAAGTGCCCAGATATCTTGTATGCAGAAGGTTTTTTAACTCCTGGACCAACTTTTGCACTTATATCAATCATGCTTTTGAAGTACGGTGACTCTGCTACTTGGGTCAGAATGTGGTTGTATATAAAAAACTTGGCAATGGATTTTTCAAGCTTCTTCCCCGTTTTTGTAAGTGAGATTGCACTCAATTTGGTTTGTTTAGAGCTTTCAGTGCGATACATGAATGGATCCATGGGGCCTGTAGACGGCCTATAATCCCTCCCTGATGCTGACCTACGCAACCCGGCAGTCTGCTCAACATCCTCATCAACATCAATAACATGTGGCCTATGACTAGATCCACCACCGGTAGCAGGCATGAATGGGCCCTTCAACCTGGACCGAAACCGATAATCGGCTTCTTCCTGATCTCGCCGCTGTTGTGCTTCTCTGGCACTCTCTCTCATAGCTCTCGCTATCTGCTCATCCTCATCCTCATCCTCACCCTCATCCTCATCATCCTCAGGTCCAGGTGATCTAAACTCTGGATCTGCCCTCCTGATTCTCTCATACATTTCCCTATCACGATCGGCTTCAACTTTTTTCTTTCCCTTTACCGCTTGTAAACTAGCTCTGATATTTTCTTTTACTTCTCTGGGTACACTGGGAGTCCCTTTTGTCTCTCCCTTTACGTGAGCCAGATGCTCCTTTAACCGTGTGATACCTCCTCCCAGCAATTTTTTTCCACAAAGCTTACACTCTATCCGGAGTCTATCACCATCTATTGGTGTACCGTATTACCATGATGGATCTGACGATCGTACCATATTTATTTATTTCACCTGCATGAATGAGCAAATGATTGCATTAAATTAAACATCTAATTTACACTTGAAAATAAATTTTATTTTTTAATTATTGCTATTTTAAAAATATTAGATTATATTTTATTAAATTTATTTGATATTATTCCAATTTTTAAAAGATTAGATTATATTTTACCAAATTTATTTGATATTATTATAATTTTTGAATATTTATTTGATATTCTAATTTTTGAATATTTATTTGATATTATTATAATTTTTGAATATTTATTTGATATTCTAATTTTTGAATATTTATTTGATATTATTATAATTTATGAATATTTATTTGATATTATTCTAATTTTTGAATATTTATTTGATATTATTATAATTTTTAAAAATTTATTTGCTATTATTCTAATTTTTAAAATTTTATTTAAAATTTATTTCATATTATTCTAATTATTTGAAATTTATGGGATATATCCCATAATTATGGGACATACCCCATTATTTTAATTATTTTAATTAAATGTCACCCATAATATTAATTATTTTAATTATATGTGACCCATAATTTTAAGGGTACATCTGACTGATATTGACTCATATTGACCCATAATTTTAATTATTTAAATTATTTTATAATTTTTAGGGTATATGTGACCCATATTGACCCATATTATTAATTATATTAATTATTTTGTGACCCATAATTTTAATTATGTAAATTATTTTGTGACCCATCATTTTAAGGGTATATGTGACTCATATTGACCCATATTATTAATTATATTAATTATTTTGTGACCCATAATTTTAATTATGTAAATAATTTTGTGACCCATAATTTTAAGGGTATATGTGACCCATATTGACTCATATTATTAATTATATTAATTATTTTGTAACCCATAATTTTGTGACCCATAATTTTAAGAGTATATGTGACCCATATTGACCCATATTATTAATTATATTAATTATTTTATGACCCATAATTTTAATTAAATGTGACGGTCACATATAATTAATATGAGTCACATATAATTAAATTTATTATTAAAATTAATATGAGTCACATATAATTAAATTTATTATTAATTTTAATTTAAATAATTAAAATTATGGGTCACATTGTGACCCATAAATTTAATTATATGTGACTCATATTAATTTTAAGTTTAAATTATATATGACCCATACTGACCCCATTATTTTATTAATTATATGTGACCTATATTAATTTTAATTTTAATTATATGTGACCCATATTTACCCCATTATTTTTTTAGTTATATTAATTGTTTTGTGACCCATACTTTTAATTACATGTGACCCATAATTTTAATTATTTATATTATTTTTGACCCATAATTTTAATTATTTTAATTATTTTAATTATTTTATTATCTACAATTAAATATGATAGATCTTCCATATTTATGGCTAGATCTACCATTAAATATGGTAGATCTAACAAATTTATGGCTAGATCTACTATATTTAAGGGTAGATCTATCTATAAATATATAGGTAGATCTACCCTTAAATAAGATAGATCTACCTTATTTTAACCTTTAAAACAAAATAAAACGATGGGAAAATGATAAAACACGTACCTTCGGCGTTGATCCTGAGCTTTTTTGTGCGATTCGGCGGCGATTTGGGATAAAAACAGCAAAAAAAGAGTGTTTAAATGAGGAAAAGGAAGGAAGAAAGAAGAAGGGGGCTGTTTTTGAAATGGAAAAAACCAAAAAAAAAAAAGCCAAACCCAACCCTAAAATCAGCTGAACAAGTTAAATCACGTGCCTGGGCCCCACAGAAAATTTGAAATTATCGGACGATAATTTCAGTCTTTTTAAAATTTTTCAATTTTTCTAAAATTATCGTCCAATATGGACGATACGGGCGATATTTTGCCCGTATCGGACGATAATTTGAGTATTTTGTATAGGGTACGATACATACCCTATGTATCGTACCGCTGACTTCCAAAACCGATACGTATCGGTATCAGATGATATTTTGACCCATGGTCCAAACCAATCTGAACGACAAGGATATGATGTCTGTGAAAATGGATGCCCCTACTTTTGACGGGAAAAGACAACCCAAGGTCTTTCTCGAATGGGTCACCAGGATGGAAAACTACTTTGAGTGGTATGCCATGTCCAAAGACCGCAAGGTTAGATTTGCCAAAGTTAAGCTTATGGGTCAAGCCAGACTTTATTGGTTGGGAGTGGAGCGTCGTAGGCAAATCCAGGGTCTTCGTGCTATTTCCACGTGGGCTGAGATGAAAGTCCAACTGCACGAAAAATACGCTCCCATATCATATGATGAACATATTCTTGATCAATGGCAGTCATTGCATCAAAGAGACTCCCTAGTCACAGAGTACATCGATCGGTTTGAAGACCTGATGACCCAGGCCGATGTCGATGAGCCAGCAAAAGTTACCCTCTCCCAATTCCAAATGGGTCTTCGCCCAGAGTTACAGAGGGAACTCATTCCTTATCCCGTTGCGGATCTCGAGGAATGTTTTGCTAGGGTCGAAGAATTAGAACGGTATCTCGACACCCCCAGTCATGGCCGATCTAAGTCTTCCAAATTTGAGCTTCAATCTAACCCTATCGAAAAGGGAAATAATGCCTTCAGTCAATCTTCAAAATCCATAATTCCCCAAGTTGACAAAGGAAAGCAACCAATGGTCGAGAGTTTTAAGCATGCCCCGCAGCAATGTTATAAGTTTTAAAGTTTTGGTCACTTTGCATCCCAATGTCCTAGTATGGGTCAAACTTTGATCATTCAGGATCATACTGAGAAAGAGAGCAACAAGATACCCGAAGAAGAGTACAAACCATGTAGCACTCCAAGTGATGACGAAGGTGAGGTTCTAGTCAGAGCCATATGATGCATTAGGAGAATTCCCATTTCTGAGAACGGTGTTGATAATGTGTCCATCTCAAGTGAGTCATTAGAGTTGGTAGGATCACATTATCATTCTTATTTGCATGGGATTAACAATCTGAATTTATTGAGCACTGGAAATACGCATGATCGGATTAGCACATTGAATATATTTAATGAATTTGATACTAACAGTTTTGTGTTAATTCCTGATGGTTCTGAGCATGTGGAATCTTTCCCAATCTCGGAGAGAGGTAAGGGTGAAGGTCTAGATATTCTTCTAGACAAGGGCAATCATCCGATAGTTGTCATAACAGATCTTACACCTATTCTTGATCCCACTACCCTGCCCTTTGATCCATTCCTTCTTGAGTTAGATTCCCTAACTCATCGAAGATGAGTTTTTCCCACCCGGGGAGATTGATGCGGGACGCCAAGATCAAGAGCCGTAGGCTCGAGCCGCAACAGATTCTCCAGCCAAGAAGAAGCGGAGTGAAAACCAGAACTGTGTAAAGACGACAATTCGGGAAAAGAGATCGAATGTCAACGGCGATATTTTATGTATATGAGAATTTCGACCGAACAATTTTCAATTTCGATCGATCGAAATTGCGATCGAAATTTCAATCGAACGAAATTCAATTTCGATTAATCGATTTTCAATTTCGACCGATCGAAATCACGCCGAGCTGTTTAAGTTGCTTTAAATTTCTAAACTCGAACTTTAAACTTTAGGGGTTTAATTGTCTTTTAGGTAATATTCGTTTTAGGGTTTTCTTTTATTGTAAGACCCCTATATAGGGTCTTTAAACAATGTAATTAGGGGGTTGATTATTGAATGAAAGAGAGTTGCTATTGTGCAAACCCTAGAGAGCTTGTGAAAAGTTTTCAATCGAGGGAGTGAATCCTTCAAACCTTGAGGAGTGAGCAATCGTTTCTCGTGCGACTTGGTGCGAAGCCGACGTACAGTCGTGGTGTGAAGCTTCGGAAAACCCGTTGGCGTGAAGCTGACAAGCCTCTTTAGAGCGAATCCAAAGATTTCTACCTTATTCTTCTTTTTATTTTTATTTTAACTAGTAAAAGTGCACGTGCGTTGCACATGTTAATATAAATGTGAAGATACCATCGAATTCCTCTTATTTAAATGTCATAATCTAAAGATCTTCGATCTCTATCATATGACTAAACACAATAAATGGTCATCATCTATTCCATATTTGACTGCTTTGAATTATATAATAGAGATTTTATTTTATACCAATCTTTTGCATTAAACATATTTAGAACATGACCTTTAAATCCGATGGCTAAGATGAAGTTTTCACTTGACATAAGTCCTTCAGATTATACCAATCAGATTTCTAAGTGCACTACATTCGAAAAATCATTAACTGATATGAACTAGATGATAGAGATCAATTTTCTTTTCAATCTTTCACATAATGGAGCTTGAAATCAATGGTGTACCATCAGACGGTCAATTTATGATTTCTATTGCATACATCCCAAAAAAATGATTGAAAATTATGGGGCACGCATCATACTCAAACGTGATTTTCGATCACTTTTTGGGATGTTTTACCTGTACCACATGCAATAAACAATTAACTGTCAGTACACTCATCATCTCAAGATCTACGATTCGGACGAAAACGACCGTTATTGTCTAATTCAAAACAGTAAATAGTATTCGGCTATGATGTCATTCAAAATTGATTTCTAATTCGATCTTCTATATGATGATCCTGAGGTAAATGGTGTACCATTAGACAGTCAATTTTTAATCTGCGTGACACACATCCCAAAACAGTAACTGAAAACCATGTGACAGACATTATGCTCAAACATGACTTTCGATCACGTTTTGAAACGTGCAACACCTGAAATAAAAAGTTGATTGTCAGTACTCCCATGATCTCATACATTATGGGGAAGATTGTGCGACAAACGATCTCTATCTTCTGATTCTCAATAGTTAATGGTTATCGGTCATAGTACCATTAAAAATTCGATCATTATAAATAGAACGGTTCAATTTTCGTTTTAATCTTTCATCCCAAAAAATAACTGGAAACCATGTGGCACACGAAAATATGATCATGGGCATACCATCAAAAGGGCAAAGAGTTATGTAGCTTACTAATTTTTGGAACATGTACAAGAATTTGGTTCATGCAATTGGCAGACCACCTCATGTCATTTGACATTCAATCGGTTTATTGGTTATATAGTTAAAAACTTAGAATCATTAACTATAAATCTCATAAAAATGCATGTGCATTACACATGGTGCCAAAATAAAAATTTTAATTGAAAAATATGACAGAAGATGTATAATAATCACTTGCAGCATGTATCAGTATATGGTGTCAAAATGGTGTCCCATATATAAAATCTCTAACCTTAATTTTGTATGCATGCCATCATTTTAAAGCCACATGATTCACATGATAACATTAAAAAATAAAAATAAACATATAATTTAGAACTTAAAAGTAAGGTTGCCAATGAGTCGTGTTAAAGCTTTGACTGTCCGATTGGTAAATGGCATATGCTGGCCTGACCTGGCCTGATGGTGCACCCTGATTCGACCTAATACTCGAAGGGTCAAGGGCATATGCCCAACCCGACCTGACACCTATTTCTGACCTTAACCTGAAGAGTCGAGTGTATATGCCCAACCCGACCTGACACCTGATTTGACCTGATTGAAAACACTCTATTTTATTATTATTATTATTATTATTATTATTATTATTATTATTATTATTATTACTACTACTATTACTACTATTATTAATTATTATATAAAATCTTGTAACTCGAGCTTAGTCGACTAAACCCGACCTGACACCTATCCTGACCTTAATCTGAAGGGTTGAGTGTATATGCCCAACCCGACCTGACACCTGACTTGACCTGGTTGAAAACACTATTTTATTATTATTATTATTAATTATCATATAAAATCTTGTAACTCGAGCTTAGTTGACCAAATTTTTCCTTAACCCGACCCAACCATACCTATAGATTGTGTCTGACACTTCATGCCTGACTTAGCCGAATAACCTAAGTTTAGTACCTAGCCCAATAAAAAAGTCAATCTGTTGAGAGCCCTACGTAGAAGTATCATATGTTTGTCTAAGTCATATAAAGTTAAGTGCTCCCCTAAGTCTTACGACCAACATACGTATGAGTGCAAGTAATCCGATCAGGTAAGATGACAAGATTTGATCAGGGGTACATTAATCGTGGCTCAGAGGGTTTCAACTTTCGTGTAAATTATTATTTTAGTAGCTTTATTAACACCCGTGGAATCTTAGAGGCCACCTATGCAAAAAAATATTGACTCTTTTTATTAGTTGATGGAGATCATTTTTCAGCCCGATCTTCCACATAAGGGATCTTGATATCATTGGCTTACCATTAGACGATCATTTTTTTATTTCATAAGGTGCAAATCACAAAATATGGCCCTAAATTTACATGACATACATCATGCTCAAATTTAATTTTTTGGCTATTTTTATGTGATCTATGCCACATAATTCAAAGCAAGTCAAATATTTTATGACAAAATTGCTAATTCTCTTAACTTTGTAGAATTCTTTGAAGTTGCTAAAAATAAGGAAGGATAACTTTTATAGCAAAATTGTTAATTCTCTTAACTTTATGGGTTTCTTTGAAGGTGCTAAAAAGAAGGAAAGAAAGAGAACTTATTTGGATACCATTATTTACGTATTTCCATTAGAAAAGAGATTCTATTTGGGTATCATTATTTGCAACCATTAAAATTGTGACCTCGTCAATATCCTCTAGTAGGTATGAAATGACCGCTTCGAATTAGAAGATGGAGATCATTTTTTATCCCCATCTTTTACCTAAATGATCTTGGTATCATCAGAGTATTATTAGACCATCGATTTTTAAAAAAATAATATTAAAATCATGTTTGAGAGTGATGTATGCCATTTGATTTTAAAGTCACTTTTTTTGTTGTGTCAAGTAAAATAAAAATTTTACCGCTTGATGATACAAACAGGATGTCAAGATCAACTATATAGAAGATTGAGACGAAAAATAATCTCCATCGTATGATTCAAAGCGATCAATATAGTCAAACTGAAAGAGGTGAGATGAAGTTACAATTTTTTGTATGGTAAATAATGATACCCATTTTAATTTTATTGTCACGGCTTAGGAGTGTATATAGGGGCAAGTGTGGAAACAAAGATTGAGAGAAACTATTTTAACTTTCATATAGTAGTAAGGATAAGGATACATAAGGAAGAAGATAAGGGTAGATGAATAGCTAAGGGGTATTTTGGCTTAGGGGTATTTTGTTTCTAAAAATATGAAGACACTAAAATTGATAGAAATTATTTGTACTTTTATATAGTAGTAAGGATGAAAGGTTTGAATACCCTAAAACCCCTTCCACGCGGGATTTTGCTACTTTAGGGTTAGCAAGCAATCATCCTGCATCACTTAAGTTCGAAATAGAAAAATTTTAAAATTTAAACTAACTCGGCGCGATTTCGATCGATCGAAATTGAAAATCAATCAATCAAAATTCATATATATAAAATGTCGCCGACGGCATTCGATCGATCGAAATAGGACTTCGATCGATCGAATTTCAATTTTGACCGATCGAATTTGCCCTGTGCTCCTTCCTTGCTCCATGATTTTCATCTTTACGCCTCGTTTTCCTCCTTTATGCTCGGTTCTGATTTCTTCACAGGCCGTTTGAAAGCCCATTTATGGGTCCATTTCTTCCTTTCTGATTTTCTTCGATTGGCTCGGCCACGGTTCAAACATGCGAATCTGAATTCCCCGTCAATCTCCTCGACTTTGAAAAAGCTTGACCTCGAATTTTGGTCGACATCGATAAATGGTATCAAGTATACTTGTTTTCCATGGATCTCGAACTTTTGAATGGTCTCAGACTCGGTAGGGACGATCACAGATGCTTGTGCATCGATGATTGCCGGTTCGGTAGGGCCTATCATGGATGATTGGACTTCAACGATCTTGGGCTCTTCGACGGTTTTGAGATCTGCCACGATCTCAGCAACTGGTATGAACTCTTCAACCAGACGTTGTTCCGACACAAGATTAAGGCGGATAACTAGATCTGCGTGAACGGGCGCCATCGGTTCTTCCATAGGCATGGAAGTACTTTGATTTACTATAGGATCGGCATCTTCCACCGATACAGGTACAACCACGGGTTCGGGTAGAGGATCGATAACAATTTTAGGTGAGATGAGGTCGGCTAGGGTAATGACAATGACGGGCTTGATTTCTTAAATGGGCTTTGGGTTAACGAACACGGGATTTGAAAGCTTAAATCTCAAAGCTTCATGTCTCACAGATATGATTTCTTCTTGTAGTTTGAGAAGAAAATCCTCAAGAAATTCTTGAATGAGACCCCTGTTTAATGCCTCTGCTATCCGACGTGTATTTGTTAACTCACGTCTAATCTCAAGAGTAAACGCTCGATCATATAAAGTTGGCCAATATCGAGGTGTTGAATTTAAATACCTCAGACTCTGCGATCTAGTTTTCACTACCTCCCATGCTTGTCTAATCTTACCAATTGTCTGATACAAATCAATGAGCTTTCGCCGATCCACAAACGATCTCATTCTAGCCATCATGAATCCATTCAACTCATGCAAGGCTTCGATAAATTGTTCTTTACTCATGATGGACTTCAAGGCTCTGATACCAAAAACTGACGCAGGACAAACGCTAAAATCCTGACAATTAGAGAAAAGACAAACTAAAAAGATAGATTCCAAGGCTTCACACTAAGGGTTTTCCGAAGCTTCACACCACGGTTGTACGTCGGCTTCGCACGAAAAACAATTACTCACTCCTCGAGGTTTGAAGGATTCACTCCCTCAATTGAAAACTTTTACAAGCTCTCTAGGGTTTGCACAAAAGTAACTCTCTTTCATTCAATAATAAAAAAACTCCATACAATGTTCTTCTTAATGACCTTATATAGGAGGTCTTTCAATAAAATAAAACCCTAAAACAAATACTAAATAAAAGACAGTTAAGCCAACTTAAGTTCGAAATAGAAAAATAAAAAAATTTAAACTAACTTGGTGCGATTTCGATTGATCAAAATTGAAATTCGATTGATAGAAAGTAAAAATCGATCGATCGAAATTCATATATATGAAATATCACCGTCGACATTCGATCGATCGAAATTGATAGAAATAGGACTTCGATCAATCAAATTTGCCCTGTGCTCCTTCCTTGCTCCAGAATTTTCTTCTTTACGCCTCGCTTCTCCTTATGCCCGCCATTCGATTCATGGCCGCTTGAAAGTTTCCATTTATCGGTCCATTTTACTTCTCTATTGATTTTCGATTGGCTTCGCCACTACCCAAACATGGATCTGAATTCTGCCACTCGGCCCCGCTTATTTTAGACATATATGCTTGTTCCGCTTTGTGTGGATGTACCAAGTGTTCCGCTTTATAATCGGATCAAATTATGGCAGCTGTTCAGACAAGACGGTTCCGAAAGGCGGAAATCCGAGCTGTCACAGGATATAACCCAAATCTGGCAAAATTTTCATTGCGACCCGTGCATGTCCACCATTATAGCTTCAATCTGCTCCATCCATCTCATTCACACTTATCCAACCATTGCTTTATCTGGCTTTTATTTATGATCACGATCTCCATCGGATCATTGGAATTGATCTAGATGATAATCTGACACACTTTCACCATCAGGATCACTATCGGAACGTGCGTCATGAATATGATGAAAAACGAACTTCTCACCATTGAAAATCTCATCGGACCCTTGATCAATGATTGTGTTTTGATTGAGCACATCAATGGCTTCCTTATTTTCTTCTGGATTGAGATAAGACAATTGATTTTCGATCAAACCAAAACGGGTTGATTGATCCCTTTGATCTAGATCTACCCATTGATCCTCTTCAATTTCTTGATTTGGGACCCTTTCAACAATCAAATTTTCGTCTCCGATCTCTGCCATGAAGAATGACTGTTGCCCTCAGAACCTATAGATCTATTCTACGCGTCATAATGGTTTGATCGATTTTTCGAAAAACTCGTTGGGCCTCGCTCTCCAATTGATCAAGTCGCAAGATCAATGTAGGTTTGATCCTTGATTAAATCTTGTAACACCTAAAACACCCACCCTCAGTTTTCCCATTTGAAGCACCCGGACTGATAAAAGTTTATGTGAACCGCAGCCCTCAATAGTCGAAAATCAAGTGCAGGAAAATCCACTTGTAGATCAGTTTATATGTGACAAAACACAATAAAACTACCTTGATTTCCCAGAAATTCAGCTCATCTGTACAAAATCACAGAAAACTGCAGCAATAAAAACTGCAATCCAAATCCACTAACCCGTGTAAAAACACGACTTCAGAAAAGAATTTTACAACCACAATTTCTGAATATTATGGAATTATTGTTGAGGAAATTTACAGAATAAACTGTGAAATAATACCGTCAAAACAGATCATATATATTAGAAAATATATTACTCACACTGTTTTGAAGACCGCATTAGCAATTCTTCAGCTACACCCAGCCACAGAAATAAGATCTGATTTGTAGTGTTAAACATGTAGCAGCAGCAGTAATAGGAGGTTTCAAAGACTACCAGACCAACAAGCTTTAATCAATTTTAAAAGATTGATAGTTCCGGCAGCACCAGAGGTTCGGAAACCTTGAGATCAGCAGCAGCTATCTTAGAAGTCACAGTAGCCAAGAATCAAAACTCCCGTATGGTTTTCTCAAAAGTAAAAATGATCTTAATCATAAAATCTTGCGGCAATAATTTCTGTAGCAGTTTGGTAACATATGTAAAGAAATAAAAATAGAAGTTTCTAATCTAGTCTCCTACTATAACTTGGACTCTAAGCAAGTAAATAAAAAGAACGTTTCTCTAACTTAAACCCCTAATTTCTAGTGCCTCAAAACTTTCGAAAAAAATAAAGATTACACTTAAGTGATCCTAATCTTAAATGGAATGTAGGGCTCCATACGTAAATATAGTCTCTATTTACATACACTCAATGACCCCTTCTCGTAATGAGAATGTACATAACCCTATCCCGGTCTTGTCCAGTATGAAATGAACTAATACTCTGATGATCGAGTTGATTCCATGATTATAAGCTCATAACCCTAGCCCATTCCCATTTTGGATGTAGCAGACCTACTAATTCTTTTATTCCAGTTAGTAAGAGAGCTCTTGAACTAAGAAATAGACCCTAGAAGCTAAAAGAGGAGATATCCTGAGCAACTGTCACGAGAACGTGAGTATCGTGATAGAAAGTTCATGAGAATAAATTATCGTGTCTTTTCAGCCACTCTCAAGGCCCACTTCTCCCTTATCTTAAGGCCCATTGGTAGGACCCCATTTAACCCTCCCCAATTCTGGCCCACTATAATACGAAATCAATACTAGTTCTCCCCCTTTCAAACTAGTTTTGACCTTCAAATCTAATTAAATCTGCTCAATTTTCTTGGACTGCATCATGAACACTACTGCAGGAAGAAGAAAAATTATAGTTTCGACAATGACGCGAGAGAGAGAGGATATATATTACAGTATTTGTCAAATGGAAGCTCCAACATTTGTGTGACTGTGATTGCTTAAGAAAAGGGGTTTCATATACTAGAAAAGAATAATTTTCTTATACAGGAAATTAGATATGAACGTATTAAAAGAATTTATAAAATTATTACAGCATATAACAGTTAAGCAGAAAATAGCATAATCAGCACACCAGATGTTAGAGTTGAAGGTGTTTTGTAGAAGACCAAACTGAGCCAACATTTTGTAGTTGCCTGCTAAATTCTAATGGAACATACAGAAAAGGATTGAAAGCCCAAATAAATGCTACAAAATTTACAGGTCAACTCAACAAACTTCGGTCAAGATACATCTGAAACCTGCCTTTGATAATATCTCGATTAAGGACCTCAAAATCTTGAAAGAATAGGCAACTCTTTAAAGTTTTAAAGTAGAAAAAATAAAAAAATAAAAAGTCACGTAAATATGTCTTGAGCATTTTCCACCTTGACTCGGGATTGGTTCTCATCATGTCAAGCTATGTTTTGAGCATTTTCCACCTTAAATACACAATGCTTATCAAGCCTAGGGGAAAGCCAAATAAATAATTATCAAGAGTAAAACATATGATAGTTATTGGCACCATGAAAAAAAGCTGCTGGATGTAACTGATAAGCAAAAAAGGTAGTTGGCAATGAATTTTGATTCCTTAATAATGAAATGACAAGGGTTTTGGATGGAATTTTGTTCCAACAACTGTTAAATGGTCACTGTGTAGCAGTTTTTAGAGAATAGATCATCTTATTCAGCTAATCAGCTGTGATCCCCATAGGCGGCTCTCTACTGATTGCAAGAAAAGGTAAAAGGCATAAAAGTAGGAAGCCATCTAGATTGAACAAATTTTTCTGACGTTTAGTAAAGTAAACGAGCAACCTCAAGAGTAATGTTCAACTTCACATCAACATCCAAAGTTGGCTCAGAGTCGTTTGTATCCCAAGTTATATGATTTCTCATGAATGCTGCAAATACAAAGAAAATATAGAAAGTCTCTTTCAGCATTATGATTCCATTACATGCCGAATGACAAAAAATTTGTGGTTTAATAAATGAAAATGTTAATAATTTGTTATCATTAGCATTAGTTCTTTTCCATAATGGAAACCAAACATCATTGATACATGGGATACAATAAATAAAAAATTGATTGGTAATACCATGGTTTAAAAACTCGGCGAGTCGATTCGGCTCGACCAGTTTCTGAGTCAACTCGCCTATGGGATCGAACAGGCAAGCGACTCGGTCGACTCGCCGATCCAACTCGGAAACTCAACCGAGTTTGGGGACTCGGCGAGTCGACTTTAGTGGCTGGATTGGCGGGGTTTTTTAGTAGTAGAAGAAGAAGAAGAAGAAGAAGAAGAAGATGAAGAAGAAAGAAGAAAGAAAGAAGAAAGAAAGAGACGAAGAAAGAAGAAAGAAGAAAGAAGAAAGAAGAAAGAAGAAAGAAGAAAGAAAGAAAGAAAGAAAGAAGAAGAAAGAAGAAAGAAAGAAGAATTGCAGCCGTCAGAAGTCAGCCCCTCTCGTACCCTAAAATCTAGAAGAAGAATTGAAGCCCTCTCGTGGCCTAAAATCTGTAAGTAAATTATTTTTTTCATTTTTACAAGCCACGCGATTTGAATCGCAGCCCTCTTGTGCCCCTAAAATCAGTAATTTCTTTTCACTTTTATAAGCCACATGATTTGAATCGCAGTCCTCTCATGCCCTAAAATTTGTAAGTATTTTTTTTTTATTCACTTTTATAAGCCACACTTTTTTTTCACTTTTAGCACCCTTTTACTCTTTTTTTCACATATTCTATGCAGAATTGCAGATCATTTGGCTCAGATTTTCATTTTGCACATTTATTTTTTGTACAAGTTTTATGCACAGTATATATATATATATATATTAAAGAACCCGAGTCGGAGCGAGTCGAGTCGGACCAATTTTCTGCATTGACTCTACTCAGATGATTTCCGAGTTGAGTTGAGTTTCTGTGTTTTAAAACCATAGGTAATACAATAATTAAATCTGTGTAATTGTTTATGTAATCAAAACAATACCAACAAAAGCCCATGATGTTGCTGGCGAGCAAGTTTAAAGAAGGGATCTTTTTATGGTTGTCTGAATTGTTTCATTGAATTATCAAAATAGAAATATTTTCCATTCATTTCTTCTATAGGATATGTAGAAGCGAGAGGAATTTATCAGAAGCGAGGTATCTGATTGCATCACAACAAATATATACTACATACAAGTTTTTTATCTACAACACAACCTTCTACCAGACTAAACATTCTATAATAGGGGTAAAATCGTCAATAATCTTAACTTTAATGCCAACAGCTAAGTTATCATAATAACTGCAATCATATACTCATATTAAACTCCAAGTTAGTTTACTTATGACATAGATATATCATAGTCACAAAGTTGGGAGTCGGCAATAAATCGGCAAGGGAGAAATTGGAGAAAATAAAAACCTTCAAAAAAATGTAAAAAATATATCATAATATATTTCCAGTAAAAAATTATAATTTTAATGAATAAAAGAGTACAAAATAGGAAAAACTCATAGATTTTTTAAGAATAAACTGAACAAAATGCTACAAAACCTAAAGGTTTTATCCCCTTAAGTATAAGTGGCGAAAAAAGAAAAAGAAAATCAGACCACAGCACAAATGTGACAGCCCGGATTTCGCCATCGGACCGCCGCTATTGACAATCCCCAAACGTGACACTTGGTATGTCCACAAGAGGGCGGAACTAAAAGCAGATATCTCTTGCAAAGTAAATAGAGTCATCATAAATGGCAAAAGAAAACTCTAATTCTATATATATCAAGAAAAAAAGACAAGTGACAGTTTTGTCCTTATGCAAACCACAAGTCTGACAGAACCGAAACGAACCATCGGTGATGGCCAACCATCACCAAAACAGTGGTTCACAGCATCAGTTTACATTTCATGAATCCAATGTTCTAACTAAATGTAAAGGCCGAACGTACCAAGCCTTGATCACAAAATCTTAAAATCCGGCCCCACAATCCCCTAAGGGAAATACTCCTCCGGAGGAAGTTCTGATTCTTCCTCAGGAAGATAATCAGGATCCTCGAGCCCCAAATCCTCATTTACCCAAGTTCGCGCTTGTACTTGTGCCGTATAGTCGAGGGATGAGTTAGCAGTCTAAGCTCAGTAGATAAAATATCAATAACATTCATATCACGAATCAAGCATAGATTTTCATGACTGATTTCCAAAGCACGTATTATATCCCACACAACTGAAATTTTTAGATGTATGAATCAAGCAAAGTCACGTTTTTAAATACCCATTTTTCTCATACGAAGTTCACATTCTTAACACAATTCATATTAATGCTTATTTCGGAGTTTTCATGTCGTCTTATCTAAAGTTAACTTAAAACAATAACTTAAATAAACTCTCAAGCATATAGAGCATTGAAAGCCACACATATACCGATGGGAATCCCCGAACCATCGTCATTCAATTGAACCATTTTCAAAACACGATGCCAAGCCCTTGAGCTAAGCTAACAGGGTCACTTGAGCCGAAGTGCCAAGCCCCTGAGCTATGTTAACAGGGTCACTTGAGCAGCTAAAATTACCATTGGCCGGCATAATTTGTACGGATATCCCGTCGTACCAGTACACGATGGGGATTCGTTCAACATGAACCTCAAATCATAGTGCATGTTCTAACACATAGTTTAACGCAGTGTAGTTGATCAGTGTGATCTATTTTTAGCTAGATTTGGGGATCTTACACAGCTTGTATTCGAAGTTCACACACACATGCTTATCACATTTCATGTTCGGAGTTCACACACGCTTATCACTTTATTTCAAGTATCTAAATCTTACTCACATGCATATTACGCACGCACATGCTCATCGAACTAATCACATCACACTATCTATAAAAATCACATCATATGTAGGGTTATTGAATTTTCCTACCTCACGGTTCACGAAGCACCCTAATCTAGTAAAATGGAGTGAATATCCTCACGTACACATCTAATCCATACCTATATTCCAATGTATTGAAAGAGCATGTATTAATGCTTAGAAGAACAAATGGATAGGAATTTCGAAGAATTTTCCCAAAAGCATCAAAAACAGCCCAAACTTGCTCAGTCACGAGCGCGCAAGCTCCATGGTCGCGCGAGCGACCTCGCTCGAGCGACTGTGTTCTCCTTTATCTCTTATTAACCAAACGTACTCAATTGTGTGCACAAGTTTCAAGTCGCGCGAGCGACTCACATGGCACACCCATAGTCGCGCGAGCGACTGTTCAAGCCTTACTTTTTAGGCTATTATGAAGCTCCTCTCGCGTGAGCTACTTAAGGTCGCACCCGCAATACTCAAGGTTGCACAAGTGAGTTTCGGGATTTTGGGGTTATCACTCAAAATTGAATTTTCTTTCTTATCCCCTTCTTCACCAAACTCCTTTTTACATTAATGCAACATATATGGGGCATTAATTGCTTCCATTTATCACTACTTAATCCCCATTTAATGTACACAATCCACAAGATCTTACCTCAATAGCTTGCAGAATTCATGTGTGACCTTTGGATCCAAAACTCGAGATCCACGGCTTATCCCTTGTGTCTGAAGGGCTTGAAGACCCGACCTCTTGCGATCGTATCACGATGCACACGAAGCTCAAATCCTTCCCCCCCCCCCCCCGAGTACACTCAACTCATTAAAGCCCTTTGAAATTCACACAAGATACTCTCTCCCTAGAGGGTTTCTCACCAAGCTTTCACACAGGATTCTCACACTCCACGAATCGGTGTTTCAAATCACACGATCACAATGCGTGGTCCTGTGCGGAAGATCGATCGCGAACACGCGTCATCAGCTGTAATGGTTCACACGAGAGCCCTTCTCTCTTCTATTTCCAAGAAAAATGAAATAAGGCAAACTGCTTACAAGATAAGTCATTTCTCTTATATCCTCGGTTAGCTTCTATGTGAAGCACATAAACACCTCTAGGCGTTAGTCAAGTGGGTTGGTTCACTTGTAAACCCCACACACCTAACTCAAGTATTTGCTCATACACACACGTCAAATGATCCTCAAATAAACCAAGTGATCTCACTAAATCCGGTATGGTGCAGTGCGCCGCACTAACACGTACACCTAGTTAAGTTACACGACTTCCAAAATTTGGGGATATTACATCCTCCTCTCGTTTTTTAATTTTCGTCCTCGAAAATTGAACACAAGCACACATGTTTACCTGTAACCTACACACGTACTTATGGCATATCACATGTCTCCCACGTGAACACACATATGCACACGTAAGTATCCATTCACCTTGAATCACCATTAAACACATTCCGAATTCCATATACAACGTCAAATCACAACGAAAGCATACAGAATCATCACGCAAACTATGCGAAATATAAAAGTTGTCCACATTCCTATCGAAATTGAAACACATCACACGAAATCAGTCATACATTCATATCAATTTCATATTATGGAATTGGAATTATTTACATTTTATGATCTTCCATAAAAATGATTATACCAGCACAATGTCTTCCTGCACACACTTCCAATTTCTCTGCATATTTAATGCTAATATAACTTGCAAGAACAGTATCCACCTTCGATGGATACACAACTACACAAGGATATCCATAAGGAACTTATGGATCGTACTTACAATCATACTAATCATAACTACGTATACATACTAATCATGACAAAATCACACACATAATCATTCAACACAACGGTGAAACCACAAAATTGAATCACCATTCTACCATATCTACGATGGTCACACACAAAGACTAGTTAATAATTACAAAGCCATCTAGAAAAGTAAAGTGTAGCAACCATGCTACATTGTTATGAAAACTCCAAAATATCCAAAATTTTCAAGCAATCCAAATTAAACATAAGAAAACAAAATATCCAACAACCATAGCCCCTTGGCTATTCCTCATCACCACCAAGCTGCTGATCCGCATCATCACCACCCGCTCCACCGGCTCCAGAACTAGAAGCCTCTAGTACGTATGCTCTAGCCGCAGCCATGCGATGCAAGTAATCGGACTGGTACATGTACTGCATCGCACTAGTGAGCATAGCCTCGTGGTAATAGAGTTGGCGTGTGTTCCTCTCATTCTGCTGCTCGATTCGCTGGAGTGTTATATCTTGCAAATCCATCCTTCGAAAAAGCTCTGATGTGTAAGTCCACACCACCGTATGGATGAATCGGTGGTTGGCTTTGAGCTTGGTGTGGTGGCATCTGCTGTTGAGCCGCTTGGTCTAGCTCAGGATGTGGTTGCTGCTGTTGCTATTGTGGTTGTTGTTGATGGTGGTGCGCCCGTTGCGCAAGCTCCTGTAATTGGCGGCGCTTAACGCTCACCCTTTAACTCACCTTCAAGTCGTCGAACTTATAGTTCTGGGTGTTACCGATCAACTGTAGCTCGGTGTTTGGGATTTGATATTTCCAATCAATCTGTTCATTAATGTATTGTTCGATCATCTTTGTGATCAAGCGTGCGTACGATAGTTTTATCAGGGTCACTCTCATCGTACTCTACCTCGCATTGTTTCGAGCGTAGACAATGCCCTCAGAAACAATGGCTGGGGCAGAGATCCACCTCCCCTGGTATGCGGAATAGAGGGTTTGAAGCAATACATCTCTTCTCTCCTGTTTGTGTCCAAGTGGATATAAATTTTTCCGAAATATTATATCCAATGGCCACGTGTAATCAGGCAACTGTACTCGTTTCACTGACATCCTGGACCCGGTTCGTCCATTAATCATCACTGCGATTATGTTTTCAAAAGACACTTTGTCTTGGTTTGGGGGCTGTAATGGTCCACTTTCTTCATACCTTGATGGGCAGCCCATCGCGGTCGCTATGTCGGTAAGATCAAAATTAAACTCATAATCGTCTATCTTGATCACTAGCTCGGTTTGATCATCACTCATGCAGAGGTGTTGATAGAAAAGGCGTATTAGCCTAGGGCAATAATTGTCGTGAAACGGCTTGAGAAGCAGTCTCAACCCGACCCTGGCTAAGTAATCCCATGTCCAATTGGTTTCATCGTGGTCCTCAAAAAGGTTCTTGTGTATGGCCCATTCTATTTCAAACTTCTTCGAATCCCACCATTCCATAGGTTGTTCGCGTACAATCGATGGTGGAACCACCTTTGGACGTTTTGACGGTGGGGGTTTGGAAGCTCCAACCTTCTTCGGTCGCATTCCTCAAAGACTTGAAAAGAAATCGAAGAAATTTGAACTAAAGGTGAGAATTTTTACCGTATTTGTGCGAAGAAATCAGGGAAAACTAGAAAAACGCGCTTCCAATCAAAGGCGCAAGCCACTCTGAGTGTTTCCCCAAGCCAATCCGATGTACACGCAAAGATTTGGAGGTTTGGGAGCAAAACCCTAGCTTCAAAAATCTTCTCGCGCCTAAAATTTGGGAAGAAAATGACCTGCAAGCAATTTATATCCTGACAGTCGCACGAGCGACCTTAAAAGTCGCGTGAGCAACATATACTTTAGTCTGGCGCCTGAACCAGTCACGTGAGAGACTGTGTTCCTTCTATTCTCGCGTGCTCTGCTGAAGAAGTCGCGCGAGCGACCTTAAATATCGCGTGCGTGAGTTCTGGAATTTCTTTGGAATTTAACTGTTTTCTATTCTTGCTCTTTTTACGGTTTTAAATCCATCTCTTCTCCTTCCATTTGTATTAAGATTTCGAGTGCACGGTATACACACGCATACTCATTACCATAATTTAACACACAAACTCCCCTTAGTCACACGGACTCCCCTTAGTCAATCTTCAGCCATAACTAACTAACCATCCATGAACCACCACATTTAACAATCAAAATGCACAATTAAAGTTCGCAAATCTTATATACTTCATAGTGAAAGCACTCAAAATTTTACATTGCTTACCAAGTCAAACTTTACTCAAACAGTTGCGGATATGCGTCGCGTATGTCCAACTCACGTTCTCACGTAGCTTCTTCCGATGAATGATTTTGCCATTTTACAAGCACTAATGGGATACGCTTTGTACGCAACACCTGCTCTTTCCGATCAAGAATCTGGTTCTTCTCTAACTGTCAAATCTTCTTGAATCTCAATCGGTTGATAATCCAGGACGTAGGTTGGATCCCTCACGTACTTCCTTAGCATCGACCCGTGGAATACGTTATGCATGTTCAACTTTTGCGGAGGTAACGCAACTCGATAAGCAACCTCTCAAACAAGTCCCAAAACCTCAATGGTCCTACGTAACGTGGCCCTAGCTTCTCATGATTCCTAAAGCGCATCACAGCATCACAAATACTTTGTCCCCTATCTGAATTTCGACACTTGTCCTTTTCAAATCAGCGTAGCTTTTCTGCCTGCTCTATGCCACTTTCAATCTCTCACGGATCAAGCGTACCGCTTAGGTGGTAGTGTCAACGATTTCCAAACCCAAAATAAATTTTTCTCCGGTTTCATCCTAATTAATAGGAGATCTACATCATCGACCATACAAGACTTCATAAAGAGTCATACCGATACTTGTTTGGTAACTGTTATTATATGCAAATTCGATCAACGATAGGCATTGATCCCATGATCCCTGAAAATTAAGCATACATGCTCTGAGCATATATTCTATAATTTGATTCACCCTTTCAGTTTGTCCATCTGTTTGTAGGTGAAACGTTGAACTGAAGTCTAATCTCATACCCATTCCCTCTTGAAACTTCTGCCAAAACTGTGAAATATACTACAAATCTCGATATGAGACGATGCTCAAAGGAATACCATGCAATCGGATGATCTCTTTCATGTACATCTCTGCAAGTCTAATCATCGTATATGTCGTTATATGGAAAGAAATAGGTTGACTTGGTTAGTCTATCGACGACTATATGGCGTTGTGTCCCTTCTTCATCCTTGGTAATCCCAAAATAAAATCCATAGAAATGGATTCCCACTTCCATTCCGGTATCGGTAGTGGTTGTAATAAACCCGATGGATGTCGGTGATCCACTTTCACCTGCTGACACACCAAGCACTTTGAGATGTACTTTCCGACATCCTTTTTCAACCTCTCCACCACAAGCTTTTCTTCAGATCTTGGTATCTTGGTACCACCTGGATGAATAGCATACTTTGACTTGTGGGCCAGGTCTAGAACGGTATGCTGAAGATCGACATCTGTCGGTATACATAAGCGCCCTCAAAACAATAGCGATCCATCCTCCCTGATGGAGAAATCTGGTCTTGTGCCGTCAGTCACCCCTTGCATGATCTTCACAAGTTCTGCATCTTTCATCTGAAGATCGTTGATATGATTGAAGATCGTCGGTCGGATAATGATGTTTACCACTAAGGCTCATGATTCTCTCACCTCGATCTTCATGTCATATAAGGAAATATCTTCCAAAAGTTTCCATCTTCGGATTCCCATGATGAGACTTGATAACTGAGCCGAATTCTTATGACTCAAAGCATCTGCGACAGTGTTCACCTTGCCTGGGTCATATAAAATGGAGCAATCATAATCCTTGAGAAACTCGATCCATCTTTGCTGCCTCATATTCAAATCCTTCCGAGTAAACAGGTACTTGAGGCTTTTGTGGTCTGTAAATATCTCAAAAGTTTCTCCATACAGATAATGTCTCCATATCTTCAAAGCAAAAATCACTGCAGCTAGTTCAAGATCATGTGTTGGATAGTTCTTTTCATGATCCTTGAGCTGTCACGAGCCATAGGAGATAACCTTCTGGTTCTGGTTAACCACACAGCCTAAGCCGTTGTGTGATGCATCACTATAAACAACAAAACGTCCAATTCTTGATGGAATGGTTAATACTGGTGCGGAGATCAATGTCCTCTTGAGGTCTTGAAAACTCTTCTCACATGCTTCAGTCCACTCAAACTTCGCATTCTTCCTTGTAAGTTGTGTGAACGGACCCGAGAGCTTGGAAAAGCCCTCCACAAATCTCATGTAATAACCAGCCAATCCTAGGAAACTTCGTACTTCTGTTACGGTCTTTGGTTGTTCCCATTGCACAATGGCCTCGATCTTTGCCGGATCCACTGTGACACCTGCTTTTGAGACAACATGTCCCAAGATGCTCACTTGTTCTAACAAAAACTCACACTTGCTGAGTTTCGCGTACAGTTGGTGTTCACATAAAGTCTGTAGAGCAATTTGTAGATGTTGCTCATGTTCTTCTCTAGACTTCGAGTAGATGAGAATATCATCCACGAACACAACCACACATGTATCAAGATGTGGTTTGAACACCCTGTTCATGAGATCCATGAATGAAGTTGGTGCGTTAGTCAAGCCAAAAGGCATCACTAAGAACTCATAATGCCCATATCTGGTTCTGAACGCAGTCTTCTGAATATCCTCAGCTTTCACTTTCAACTGATGGTATCCAATCTCAAGTCGATCTTGGAAAAGAACCTTGCTCCTTGCAACTGATCAAAAAGATCATCAATCCTAGGAAGCGGATAACGGTTCTTGATCGTCAACTTGTTCAACTGACGATAGTCGATGCATAATCTCATCGACCCGTCCTTCTTCTTGACAAATAAGACTGGTGCTCCCCAAGGAGAAACAGTTAGCCTTATAAACCCCTTATCCAAAACTTCCTGCAATTGTTCTTTCAACTCTTTCAACTCAGCTGGAGCCATCCGATAAGGTGCTTTAGATACTAGCTTCGTACCTGGGGCTAAGTCAATTGCGAACTCAACTTCCCGGTCTGGTGGCAATCCTAGTAGCTCTTCAGGAAATACATCTTGAAACTCACATGCAGCCGAAATTTCGGATATGGCGTTCTTCTCTTCCTGTTTCTCTTGTAAGTAAGCTAAGTATCCACTACATCTGTTTCTCATCATCTGTTCAACTCGAATCACGGAGATGAATGGGTTCAAAGGTTGGTCGTATGCCATAAAATCTAAATGATCAACCACCATTGGGACAAAAAGACACCATCTTTCTTCGACAATAGGCATTCGCGTTATGAGTGGATAACCAGTCCATGCCAAGGATTACATCGAATCCTTGCATATCTAATAGGGTTCAAATCGGCCACTAACTCATGATCTTCATAATCCGTAATGGCGACGATAACTGATCAATACACTGTGTCGGTGCTCACAGAATTTCCTGTTGGCACTGACACGGTTGTTATTCACTGAAAAGTACCACTTTTCACCTCTTAACCTAGCCTTTAGTACACGTTGGAGCTGTCTAATAATCCTCTGTTTAGTATGTTTTGTAGTTAATAATAACAGTTGCAGCTTAGTACAAAGTCCATGTGTTTGAAGCCAAAAAGAGAGAATTCGTGCTAAGATGTGGAGCTGATGCAAGAACAGAGAATACACCTTGGTGGCACACACCATGGTGACCATATTGCATGCCAAGGTGGACCCTAGAAGTCCAGAGGAGGAATGGTTGGTGGACCCAAGTGTTGGAAGCTACAGCAGGAGCACAGCAGCAGAACACAGTTAAATTGCCTCACACAGTTAGTGCGAGGTTCACAAGGTTGAAATATACTCACACTCGCGAAGAACTCGCGCAGCTCAGTGAAGGAATGGCTTCAGAGAACTACTTCGCGCAGCAGTCGCGCGCTTAATTTGCTCTCAACACTCCAAGTCCTCGCGAAGCACTCATGCACTAGAACCTTCAGAAATCCTTCTCGCGAAGTCCAGGCATTTCTCTTTCATTTCATGTCGCGAAGCACTAGCGCAATCCATGGCAAGAAAATCTCATAAATGTCGCGCGAAGAGTTCTCGCGCGGCTCATCCATGTAGAAGACGCCAGCCACTTGCGCAGCTCAAGAGGAGAGAGAGCTCTAGAAAATCTCTCGCGCAGCTCCCGCACGCGTAAATGCCTAAACCATCCACTACGCGAAATGTTCTACTCACTACACAAGGAGCCTGGCGAAATCTAAACTCATCTACATGAGACCCTCGCAACAGGAATTACCTGAAACTCCACTGCGCGAGCTGAGACCACTCATTGCAAATTCATCCCCGCGAGTTCTCTTCTGCAGCTACTTCAACCATGCAATGTGCCTCGCAAGGAGCAAATAAAACAGCCCCACGAAGCACGGGCTCCTGCTTTCTAATTCCATACTCAGGGACCTTTTGGGGATTTCCCCAGGTCTAGGGCACACATCCTGAGGCCCTGATCTCTATGCACGCATCCTGAGGCATCTAAGGGTTGTAACCAAGCCACGTCTGCCATAAAATTAGGATTTTCTCCCTTGTGGGCAAAGGCATTAAGCATTGAGTATAAAACCTGTAACTTAGCTGATTTGTCCTATCTTTCCTTAACCACAGTCAGCTGTGAGCACTAGCAGATTAGGGTTAGGGTTAGATCACCATCTTTTTCCATTTTTCTTCTTCCTTAGCCCAACACTTGCTGGCTATGAACTCTGTAAGCAATTAGGTATAGTTTGATTCAGTTTTGTAATGGGTTTTGTACACATTGGGATTTGTTGAGGGCTGTTCTGCACAAGGTTGCGGCCTTGAGAAATTTCATTGTAAGTATTGTTTAATCAATGAAATATGTGTTTAAATGCTTATTCAATCTGCTGTTTTCCTATCTGTCCATAGTATTCTTTGATCTATATCATGCACTTAGGATCATGGATCAAAATATCGTCCGATACCGATACGTATCGGACGATACGTATCGGTATCGGAGGTGGGCGATACGGTACATTAAATGTACCGTATCGCCCATTTATAAGGCTAATACCGGACGATACATTCAATGTATCGTCCGGTATTATACTGTTCCGGTACGTATCGTCCGATACGTACCGGTTTTCGGCCCGGACGATACGTACCGGAAAACCGGCATTTTGATCCTTGCTTAGGATTTTACTGATTTGAAATCCCCATGGAAGCTTAAGCTTGTAGCCCTGGGACCATAGTGGTAGCTGCAATTATCTTGTTTCATCTCAGACCTCTGTGATGTGGATAGCCTGTGACCATTTCAGTGGACAGACTATAGCCCTAGGGTGATTCCAAGCCACATATCTAAGAGGGATTCTTATCCTCTGCACTTGAGCTTGTAGCCTTGTGAGAGGTTGTAGAAGGAACAAGCTCCCCTCTATTTTACATGACCATCATCATATGTTAGATCTGATTTCTCTGTAGGGATTACAGACTTGTGAGCTAAGTCATTGCAGGCCTTTTGTAGCAATGACCAGCTGTATTTAAGTCTCCAAATAGCCTTTGAACAACTGCGGTTTCCACTGGTTTTTCAAGAGTTGTTTGCTCCTACGGAAGCTTGAGCTTGTAGCCTGGCAAACATAGTGTCTGCAATGATCTTTATGTTCTGATTTGATCCATTGGTTGGAGGAAATCTATTGGATAATCTGTGACCATTTAAGTGGACAGGTTATAGCCTTAAGATCAGTCCATTCCCTTGGAACAGGTTGGTTTTGTGATTTAATTCCTGTGTTTTGACCCTCTCTATTAGATAGCCTGTGACCATTTTAAGTGGACAGATTATAGCCTTAAGAGACCAGGTCAAACCATAGGAGTTGAGTTGGATTCTTCCACCTTGCAGATGTGCTTATAGTCATCTGAAGGATTGCTGCAGAGACAGCTCTAAAACTGAGTTACTTGACTGAAATAACCTTTAGCTTAGTTGTCTACTTCTCATCAATTTTTACCTTTGTTTTGACACACACCATCACCACCTTCTTCATGAACCCTTTCTTTAGGATAGGACTGCACTTTCTTTCTCTTTTTTTAGTGTTAGTTTAGTGTAGTTGTGACACCCAACTCCCTTTCCCTAGGATTGCCAGATCTGTAGCCAAATCTGGAGACCTACTAATATAATCCTTTTTGGGTCCTAGATCAATTTCTCTATAGGACAAACTCTTACTTACTCAAAACTTGCTACAACAGCCTTGTATCTTGCAAGCTGTGTATATTTTAGACTTGCTGTTTTGCATATTTCCATCTCTTCACTCTTGATTTGTTTTCTCCACCTTTTCCAATAAAATGGCAGCAAGCGTTTTAAAATAAACCCAACAAGTTTTTGGCGCCGCTGCCAGGGATCATTGATCTTTTTAGTAGACCTGAGTTGTATTGTATTGTATTTTAGCTTACAAAATTCTTTGTAGAAGTGCCTGATTTTGAATAAAAAGTACTACTGATTTTTGTTGGAATTTTTGCAGATTTGGACAGCAGCAGAAGGGAAAAGCTAGAGCTGCATGCTGGAGTTTAGCTAGCTTCTGTTTGCATTTCTCTTACCCTAAAACTCAGTTCCATTTGTGTTGAATTCTCTGTCAGTAGTTTAGCTATAAATTTTGTTTAGCAGTAATTTTTGTTTGCAAATTTTTTGTAGTGTGTTGTGAGTATTTTCTCTACCTGATTCTAGGGAGTTGATGTCAGCCAAGGAGACCACTGGCTGAAGAGTTTCCATAGATTACAGAAAATTCAACTCTAAGACCAGAAAAGACCACTTTCCTCTCCCTTTCATTGACCAAATTCTAGATAAATTGGCTGGGAAAACATTTTATTGCTTTCTTGATGGATACTCAGGGTATAACTAAATCCCTGTGTATCCTCAAGATCAAGAGAAGACCACCTTTACATGTCCCTTTGGCACTTTTTCCTATAGGAGAATGCCTTTTGGTCTATGCAATGCCCCAACCACATTTTAGAGGTGCATGTATGCAATCTTTTCCGATATGATTGGTAAGTTCCTAAAAATTTTTATGGATGACTTCTCTGTATATGGGGACAGTTTTAGTCAGTGCTTAAGTCACCTTGACCTGGTTTTGCAAAGGTGTGAAGAGACCAATTTGGTCTTAAGCTGGGAAAAGAGTCACTTCATGGTAACACAAGAAATTGTGTTAGGCCATGTGGTTTCCCACAGAGGTAGAAGGGTTGACAAAGCCAAGGTTGACTTGATTTCACACCTACCCCCACCCAGGACTGTCAAACAAATTAGATCCTTTTTAGGACATGCTGGATTTTACGGAAAGTTCATTAAGGACTTCAGCAGAATTGCAAAGCCACTGTGCCACCTGCTGTGTCAGGATATGCAATTTGAATTTTCTGCTGAGTGCCTTGAGGCCTTTGAGGTCTTAAAAAAGTGCCTCACCACTACTGTAATCCAGGACCCAGATTACTCACTCTCCATCTCTTTCTTCTCCGATATGAATAAGTGTCAAATTTCGTTTGTTTTGTCATATTTGTGCCTCTATAATTTTAACAAATTATTAGAAAATATTTACTATTTTTTGTAAATTTTTATAATATTTTTTTTTATTTATATATTTTTTATTTTTTACAATTAATAATTTTGTAAGTTCGTGAGGCTTACGCCTCACACTTTGAGGCTTACGCCTTGTCTTGGGGAAGGGTAAAACGCTATGCCTTCGGCTTTCGCCTCTGAAAACATTGTCCATGTGAAGCTTCCTATGAATCTCTAGGGTGATAATGAAGTTGCACTTCACATTGTTGAGAATCTCGTTTATCATGACAGAACAATATACATTGAAATAGATTGTCACATCATCCGTGACAAAGTAGAATCCAGTGAGTTTTGTATTCCTCAACTGAGATCCAAAGATCAACTTGCCAATATTCTTACCAAAGTTGTTAGAAGAACAAGGTTGCATAATATGGCCTCCAAGTTGGACATGATGGACATCTATGCCCCAACTTGAGGAGTGTTGTGTATCACTAATATTAGTTGGGAGAGTGATTGATAAGTAGAATATATATATCTATATATATATATATATATATATATATATATATATATATATATATATATATAAGATCCTATTTTTAATGAGATATACAATAATATAGAGGGTGTGAGATTCTTGAATTCATATCCCTAATCCTCTCCATCTCTTTCTTCTCCACTTTTTTCTCTTCCTTCACCTAATGCTAACCCTATCTTTTCATGCACTAACCCTAATCTATCTAAAGGAATACCAAACTTAATTCTTTCCATGTTATGAATATTAGTTTAAATAGGGTTTCAAAAGAATTTATAAATATGAAACCAGATTTTACTAATTTCATGATATACGGATATCGAGGCATGCAAATTTCTGTAAGCACGAATTTCAATATACAAAGAAGGATTTTTGTATACATGAACTTTGAGTACAATGTCTATACATAGAATTTATGATAAATAGATTTCTATGTACATAGATTTATGCGCACAGATTTTATAGACATTTCTATGCACATGAATTTCTAACTGCATGGGTCTTTGTGACAAATTTGAGTCCACACAGATTTGTGTGTATAAATACTTGAACACAAAATCAATTAATCGAATTTATGAAAACCAATTTCAGCAAAAAAAAATTATGGAAATTTGTGGAGTTTCAAAAACTCTAATTCACGAAAAAGTTGAAAGATAAAATGGTGGGGTTAATAGAAAATGTGAATCTTAAAATTAAATTAGAAATTTATGGTTTATAAATACAAGTTTATTTTTTAAAAAATTTCAAATAAGTTTCTGGGATTTTCTCATTACCACATTTTCAAAAAGATGAACTCAATGGATTTCATGACTTAAAATAAAAATTAAAAGTAATATTTATTAATTTGGGGCTTTTATCAAACAAAAATTTCAAAATTTGATTGTGCTTTATTTGAGAATTTAATTAAATAAAAAAATTTGACTTCCTTATTGATGTTCAAAAAGTAATGTTTGCCTGATAGTAATTGATGTTAATGAAGCAGTTTGATCTCGTTTTCCTTAGGCCAAATACCAGATCACCCTTTTTCAATGGCTTAGTCTCTCAAAAGTGTGAGGAATTAAGGCAAGGAGAATTTCAAGGGAGCACTGGAATTTCAAACTCTAATAGAATTTGGTAAACTGTTAAAGCTAATAATACAATGAATCAGAATTGGGTTGGGACCCAACCTCAAGAGTAACCTAACCCTAATCAGAGTTATTACAAAATAGTTATCATACTAGCCATGCATACCAATCCACAACATTGACGTCCCACACAACCTATTGCATACAATCTACCACAAACATACCCATACAACTTCTAAGTCTGATCAATTGACTAAATCTCATAATGAACAAAAATAATATATCATGCCAACGAATTCTCACATGCTTCGAATTTGTTTTCTTGAATTGCACGATATTGGAGTATTCAGAAAGTAATTATTTTTACACTAAGAAAAATGGGATAATTTTTATTTTTTACATAAAATAAATTAGGTACACTCGTTAAGCTGACCTGTAAAAATTAGGTAAACCACTTTAAAGAACTCCTTGTATTATGTCTGATCGGTAAATATTACCATAATGTCATCATTTGCATGATAAAATAATATTTTTTTAAATTCATTTAATTTCTGAAAATATAAATAATTCTTGCAAATCATTAATGTCAATAGGAACCCAAGTATGTTGCATTCCCAAACATAGGAAAAATTATTCTAACACCTAAATAAGACTGCCAAGATTAACTTTTAGAGCAGGTGGTATAGCAAGCTTGCATAGTTTTAGTCCTTCATTCAAGTATTCAATGACGACGTGCCCAAACATCTCTTCTCTTTTATTAGGGTCAACCCATAATTTCCTCTTAAGTACTCATTCCGAATTCTATCCTTTTTTATTAGCCCACGTATCCACCTTAGTATACACATCTCAGCCACATGTATTTCGTCTTCATGTCACTTGTTCATAGCCCAACACTATACACTATAAAGTAAATTAAGTTTTATATATAATTATAAAAGCATCCAATTACAGTAGCACTCATTCATCACAGAACACACCACCGCTTGTGTCCACTTCACCTACCCTGAATTGATCCTACTTTGATATCCTCAATCTCACCATTTGGTTGTAAAGTAAAGACCAAGTACCAAACTCATGACATTGTGGCAATAAATCATTGATTTCAGTCTATTTCTAGTGCAGTCGAAAGGAATTATTAGTGCGAACCATGTAATTAATTTGATGTTTGTTGCCTGCTCCATAGTATGTGTTTGCATTACATTATTCTGCTACTGGTATTGATGATTTTTCTAATATGACACAATTATATTTGATAAAATAGAAGGGCTGCAGTATCTATTTTCTAATTCTTTTAAAAAAAATGATAATAACCACATTTGTTGTTAATATCGGGGTCTTAAGTTAGATAATGGGAGACATCTCCAATGAATTACATGCATACTTATAACAACATTGACCCTCACACTTCTGTCTCTACAGTCCTCAACAAAATAGAGTTACAGAAGGAAGAACCACAGGGTGCTGAAAGCCAAAGTATATTTTAAATGAACGCACCAAAATACAATTGGCCTCATGTTATTCTTACGGCATATTACCTTGACCATAAGATGTGTAGTGGCAAAATCTAGTTAGGATGTTCTTTTCATAATTTAAATCCCTTTTTGTAACTTCCCCTATCCCAGGGTTGATGCGGGACAAGAACCCTAAACTACGTGAATGCTTATGAGATGAATATTTACCGAAATTTAACTAAATAAATTAAGAAAAAATCAATACATAATCGCAATACCTTAAGGTTCATGATTTTCCTCATAGAGGATCGTGTCAATTTGGGTAGGGTCCAGTCTGTGCGCTAGATCCGTCGGCCTTGCAGAAGCAAGATCCTAGAGATAGAACTCTAGCGGAAGGAAATGATTGTAGGGTCGTGGGGTTGAGCCTAGAGATGAACTAGGTCCTCCACATTGAATGTTGTGCTAATCCTTGTATCTGGAGGAAGCTCAAGAATGCACACACGAGGACCAGGCCTGGAGCTTCCTTGCGACTCCCGATGGGAATCGTTTAGGTTCAATCGGAACCATTGCATGATCATTTAATCGGATTTCCATAAAAGTCTTAGGTAACTGCATCGATATTTTGAGAGTATCATTGCATAAATTAATTTGAAGCTTAATTTCGGTATGCAATGCGGAATGAGACTTAAGAGTTGGCTCACCATAAAACTCAGAATGTGAAGTGGTATGCGACTCGAGACTATGATGTGTATGCGTGTCTATGGACTCGATTCTCTCATGTGCGTGCGACGTTAACAACTCACATGCAGTGGCCTCTATCAACACTAGTGACTCGTGTGATTGAATCAAGTGACACTAATGGCTCATGTACACTCGACTCGATTAACTCATGTGAACTCGTGTCAACCAAACTTAAAGATTCAAGTGCACTCGACCCTACCACCAACAAATACTCGTGCACAACGGGTTCTACAGGCACCAACAAATTGTGCATATGTGACTTAGTAGATTCTTGCGTGGGTGACTCGGTTGACTCACGTGTGAGCGACTCAACATCACTACTCACAAAGGAAATAGAAGCCTCTTTAACACAAACTAGTTCAGCTTTTTCTGTTTCCTTTTCTATTGTCAAATTTTCCTGCTCCTTAGAACTCTCCCACTTAATCAATAAATTCGGAGTGGAAAATTATGTAGTGCATTGATAAGCAAACTGTCTAATCCTTGACACTTAAGACAATCAGGACACTTATCCGTCTTGGTTTTCAAAAATCATAGAAGGTGACGGTGTGTTACAGGAACATACTTTTTTATAAGGTTCACTTGTCCTCTCATGTGAAGATGGGTTTACTCCGAAGAGATTCAGTACGGTGCTCTATGAGAGTCCAAGAAGTTTTGGCATTACCTTCCAACTTGGTTTTTGCTAGCCTAATTTTGTACTCATTCGGTACGCCATACCAATCAAAATAATCCTCTACACTAGGCAACCATTCCACAAAGGTTTTAGGGCTCCCCCATCCCTCAAAGTTTGGAACCTCATTCCGAATAGATTTTAGAAACCTTCCGGCAGTGTCATACTCGGGTTCACGATGGTGAAGATATCCCCTAACACACAAGTCAGCTTTGATGTCCCTAAGGGCATCGACAGTTTGCTCATGTTCATGGTGATCACGGCTTACTAACATGGGTTCTAAATGAAATGCAACTATGAACCAACAATGAATGAGGACTTCTATCAAACACTAGACGTGCACACTGGTGAACACAAATGAAATAAATTTTCATTAAATTAAAATGACATGCACATATGAACCAACAATAAATGAGGACTTTTATCAAACGCTATATGTGCACACTTTGATAAGAACTGAAATAAGATGCAATGAAAAATAAAATGCAGTGGAATTAAATGTGCCCTAACCTAGAACTTAAGCTCTGATACCAAAACTGATGCGAGACAAGAACCCTAAACTACGTGAAAGCTTATGAGATGAAGATTTACCGAAATTAAACTAAATTAATTAAGCAAAAATAATACATAATCGCAATACCTTAAGGTTCATGATTTTCCTCATAGAAGATCATATATATTTGGGTAGGGTCCAGTCCGTGCGCTAGATCCGTTACCCTTGCGGAAGGAAGATCCTAGAGATAGAACTCTAGCCACTTCCAGATTAAGGCGCTCGTAGTTCAATAATGGGATTGCTGGTTTTCTCCGAGATTTTGATGCAGAATGGCTTCATGGTTAAGGTGAGATTGAAGGTGTATTGGATCAATCGATTCAACGGTTTAGATGAAGGATGGGATTGATGATTTTCAGGATATTTAAAAGGATGATGGCTGAATTTAGGATTTAAATGATCAAAAGAAAGCTAAGAAAGAAAATAAAAGATAAAGAGATAGATAGAAGATAGATAGATATTATGGGCTTCACACCCTTGGCTTCACACCAAACCCTTCTCGGGAAATAGATCGTGGGCTTCGCACCCTTGGCTTCATACCAAACCTTTCTTGGGAAGAAGATTTAATCTTCGAAGAAACTCATCTAAAGTTCCAAAGCAAAAGCACTTTTCATTCATCAAAAACTAATTACATTGTTTATTAAAAGACCTTATATAGGAGGCCTTTAAAACAAAAAAAAACCTTAAAACACATACTAAAAAAAAGACAAGTATGCCCTCAAAACTTAAATTCTTTCAAAATTCCCACTGTAGCTTGATCAATCAAGGAACTATAGCAGTGTAGCTCGATCAATCCAGTTACTGTAGCACTGTAGCATTTTTTTATTTTTTTTAACTGGCTACTATTGATCGATCAATTGACTGGGCATTGCTCCAGCACACTAATTCTGCTCCTTTCTGGTTTCTTGAAGTTGAAAATTCTGTTACGACCCAACTTCAATGCTCTCGATCTTGGTGTCCCCCGTCATTCTCCCTGACTCAAAATGTTTCATCACCAATGAAACACGCATGTAGTACTGATCAAGTGTATTGGGCTCGAACAGTGGAACTCCTCACAATGAACCCAAACAATTTCGACATCTGGTAACGTGTGAATATCATCTTGGTCGATTGTATTGAAGCGCACACTGTAAACCTCTCCTCGACGTACCAAACAATCCGGCTCAACAACCCACTCTATCAAATATTTTTGAAGCTTCTCATCACCTCTCCCAGGCACGAAAGTCTTCATCACCGATGAAATGTGATTGTGATATCGGTTGGAAATACCGAAACTCAAGCAACGAATTCTCTCATGATTGGCCCATGCACTCTAGATAGTCGACTCACCAACCCTCTGCATCTCATAAACCTGAAACTCTTTGTCGTAGGTGAATGCCACAATACCATCTAAAATTCTCTCAATTACCTCATTTTTCTGCCTGCTTGGGGAGGGAAGGGGTATTGACTGCAAAGTTGGGATGGGATCGTGAATAGGGGGCGTTGGGAAATGATTGCAAGGTTGTGGGGTTGAGGCTAGAGATGAACTAGGTCCTCCACATTGAATGTTGAGCTAATCCTTGAATCTGGAGGAAGCTCAAGAATGCACACACTAGGACCACTCCTTGCCACAAGTCCAAAAGGTCCACCGCCGTGGCCCTGGAGCTTCCTTGCGACTCCCGATGGGAATCGTTTAGGTCCAATCCGAACCATTGCATGATCATTTAATTGGAATTCCATAAAATTCTTAGGTAACTGTATCGATATTTTGAGAGTATCATTGCATAAATTAATTTGAAGCTTAATTTCGGCATGCAATGCGGAATGAGACTCAAGAGTTGACTCACCATAAGATTCAGAATGTGAAGTGGTATGCGACTCGAGACTATGATGTGTATGCATGTCTATAGACTCGATACTCTCATGTGCGTGCGACGCTAATGACTCACATACAGTGGCCTCTATCAACACTAGTGACTCATGTGATCGAATCAAGTGACATTAATGGCTCATGTACACTCGACTCGATTAACTCATGTGAGCTCATGTCAACCAAAATCAAAGATTCAAGTGCACTCGACTCTACCACTAACAAATACTCATGCGCAACGGGTTCTACAGGCACCAACAAATTGTGCATATGTGACTTAGTAGATTCTTGCGTGGGTGACTCGGTTGACTCACGTGTGAGCGACTCAACATCACTACTCACAAAGGAATAGAAGCCTCTTTAACACAAACTAGTTCAGCTTTTTCTATTTCCTTTTCTATTGTCAAATTTTCCTGCTCCTTAGAACTCTCCCTTTTAATCAATAAATTCGGAGTGGAAAATTCTGTAGTGCATTGATAAGCAAAGTATCCAAATCCTTGACACTTAAGACAATCAGGACACCTATCTGTCTTGGTTTTCAAAAATCATATAAGGTGACTGTGTGTTACAGGAACATCCTTCTTTATAAGGTTCACCTTCATGTCCTCCCATGTGGAGATGGGTTTACTCCGAAGAGATTCAGTACGGTGCTCTATGAGAGTCCAAGAAGTTTGGGCATTACCTTCCAACTTGGTTTTTGCTAGCCTAATTTTGTACTCATTCGGTACATCATACCAATCAAAATAAACCTCTACACTAGACAACCATTCCACAAAGGTTTTAGGGCTCCCCCATCCCTCAAAGTTTGGAACCTCATTCCGAATAGATTTTAGAAACCTCTCGGAAGGTTCGTACTCGAGTTCACGATGCTGAAGATATCCCCTAACACACAAGTCAGCTTTGATGTCCGTAAGGGCATCGACAAGTTTGCTCATGTTCATGGTGATCACGGCTTACTAACATGGGTTCTAAATGACATGCAACTATGAACCAACAATGAATGAGGATTTTTATCAAACACTAGTCGTGCACAGTGATGAACACAAATGAAATAAAATTTCATTAAATTAAAATGACATGCACATAAGAACCAACAATGAATGAGAACTTTTATCAAATGCTATATGTGCACACTTTGACAAGAACTGAAATAAGATGCAATGAAAATTAAAATGCAATGGAATTAAATGTCACACAAATATGCCCTAACCTAGAACTTAGGATCTGATACCAAAACTGATGCGGGACAAGAACCCTAAACTACGTGAATGCTTATGAGATGAAGATTTACCGAAATTAAACTAAATTAATTAAGCAAAAATCAATACATAATCGCAATACCTTAAGGTTCATGATTTTCCTCATAGAAAATTGTGTAGATTTGGGTAGGGTCCAGTCCGTGCACTAGATCCGTTAGCCTTGCGAAAGGAAGATCCTAAAGATAGAACTTTAGCCGCTTCCAGATTAGGGCGCTCGTAGTTCAATAATGGGATCGCTGGTTTTCTCCGAGATTTTGATGCGGAATGGCTTACTAGTTAAGGTGAGATTTAAGGTGTATTGGATCAATCGATTCAACGGTTTAGATGAAGGCTGGGATTGATGATTTTCAGGATATTTAAAAGGATGATGGCTGAATTTAGGATTTATGGGATCAAAAGAAAGCAAACAAAGAAAATAAAAGGTAAAGAGATAGATAGAAGATAGATAGATATTGTGGGCTGCACACCCTTGCCTTCACACTAAACCCTTCTCAGGAAGAAGATTTAATCTTCGAAGAAAATCATCTCAAGTTCCAAAGCAAAAGCACTTTTCATTAATCAAAAAACTAATTACATTGTTTATTAAAAGACCTTATATAGGAGGCCTCTAAAACAAAAGAAAACCCTAAAACACATACTAAAAAAAAGACAAGTATGCCAACAAAACTCAAATTCTTTCAAAATTCGCACTGTAGCTCGATCAATCGAGGTACTGTAGCACTATAGCTCGCTTAATCGAGGTACTATAGCATTGTAGCATTTATTTTTTTATTATTGGCTACAATCGATCGATCGATTGAATGGTCGATCAATCGACTGGGCATTGCTCCAACACACTAATTCTGCTCCTTTCTGCTTTCTTGAAGCTGAAAATTCTGTTATGACCCAACTTCAATGCTCTCAAAGTTGGTGTCCCCCGTCAAGGGTTCACTTGTATTGTACATGATATGAGTACCACTAATAAATTAGGACATAGATCTATCAAGTGAGTGTTCCTCTCATACCTTCCAGCCCAAAAGGGTGTAAGACCAATCCTAAGACTAAGAAAATTTTCTAAGTATCAAAGGATGTAACATTATTTTAGAAGGCTTCGAATTTCTTCACAATAAGTGAATCCATATGTGATACTCAGTCATCTCAAGGGAGGAATAATGAGATGAGAAAACCTCAATTTTGCCCTTAAGAGTTCTCAGAAAAATTACCCATTCTTTAATTTCTGGCTATTCAATTTGTAAAGAGTTCAGAAATGAACCTTCTCACAGTCGTTGAAACCATGGAAAGATAAATAGGCAGTAGACATGATATTGTATGTCAATAAAGGTAGCAGCATTCCGAAACAACCTTTTTCCCTCCATTACTCCAATCAGAACATACATACTACTCCTTTGTTGATATTTACCAATTGCTCTTAGAGCATAAAGTAGATCTACTATCCATCGACTAATAACTTTGATGCCCACCAAGCTTTATTATCTCTGTTTGTGGTTATTCCGTCTCATTTATTTCCTTTATTAAACAATCTACCAACTATAGAGTAATCTTGGCACATCCATAGTGGAAAAAAAGGCCATGGAAGAAGAGTTCTCTGAAGAAGAATGGTACTTGGGAACTTGTCGCCTTACAAACACAAATATAAAACAAATGGTTCCAGTGTGAAGAACAAGGCTCGGCCTAATTACAAGGGGTTTTACCCAAACTTAGGAATATCTGCACAAATGCATTTGCGCAAATAGGCATACTATTCTGCCACTCTCCAGTGTTGCTGCCTTTGCAACAACTAGATATTGGAAATGTACTTGTACACATGGGTCAGAAGCTGATCCTGTGGAAAGGATTGAAACATTACACAAGGAAGTAGGAAGATGAAGACTGCTGAAGACCTAGAGGGAAGCAGAGAGAAGGGACAAGGACTGCGAAGTTATAGAGACTGGCATTGTACAGAAACGAAGGGAGAAATAGGACTTGCAAACCCTAGCTCAAGATACCTCTCTAAATTCTTTAGACATGATACAAAGTTTCACAAAAATCGAAGCTGGCATGCATCATCAAAAAAAAGTAAATAAGTTTGAAGTCTTGATTCAAGAAGCTGCTCTAAAAGAGTTCTCTTTCAAAAACACCTTTAGATGGAGGTTAAGTTATAAATTTCTTTACTGTAGTCCTAAATTTTGACAATTATCCAAGATTAGTAGAAATATTATAATTTTTTATGACTAGGTGTAAAAGTTTACCTGAAAAATGGTGATTCTGAAGCACCAATGCCTTTGATCCCTCAAACTGTAAAAGTAAAATTAAATAAGAATAAAAAATTTAAGAGATGGGCTATCTTCAAGGACTTGGTGAGGCATCTTCTTAAAAAAATACCATAAATTACTTAAAAAATCAAACAATGTGTATAAAATTCAAGATTGATGCGCAAGTATATGGTACACAAAGACATAACATGTGGTCTCCTGCCTAATGTAACTGCAGCTTACAAAAGAAACAATAGACAATTGTGTAAACTAGTAAGTGTTCACATCTCAAGATTGAAGAAGATTCTCCTTTCTCTTCTAAATTCTGTAATTACATTGAAATAGACATTATAAATCAGTGTAGCCTGCCCCTATTGTCCATCATTCTAATCATCCCCTCCTCAAGTTTTATACTGCATAGTCAACCAATATGATATTCTATCAAATTTTAGAAATTTGATAGAATATCAAATTTTATACTGCATAGTCAACCATTATATATCTTGCACAATATCAACAATGATAGAAATAAAACAACGCTGGTCATAAGATTTAACTCAATGGTAAATTATGTAGATTTGTGAATATATCATCCATTCATCCTAAGGTAGAGGATTTTCAGAAGTACTTCTCCAAAACTGATGACTGCTAAGAGTTGCATTTATTTCCACCGTAAACGTATTAACTGTGCATGGAAATCTTAAGATTTGAGGATAACGAAGGTGACCTTGCAGGATAACATTTCAACAGTGCAGTCTTCACTTGTTGGGGTCACTTGTAAGTCCAACACAGGGGATACTTCAAAATTCAGAAGTTGAATTTTCGGAAGGGTGCACCTGCATAGAGCATGAATTGCCACCAGTACAAGATCATATAACACAGCATCTTATGTCTTTCACAGAAAATACTGCAGGAAATTAGTCCCCATTGATAACAGTTATTTTTCTATCTATCAAAATTCATATTCATATATAACAAATTTTATATATATATATATATATATATATATATATATATATATATATATATATACATACATATATATATATAGAGAGAGAGAGAGTAGTGAGAGAGAATAGAGAAAATGCATTCGGACGTAGCCCTGGAGTGTGTTTGTGTGTGTGTGTGTGTGTGTGTGTGTGTTTTTGAGTCATTTGCATTGGTTAAAGATGAATGAGCAAAAGAAAATAAGGTTCCAAAATATATATTGTTAAAGGATGATGAGGCTCTAATTGATTCAATGACGTTAGTCATTTGGCATTGCACCAATGATAGTGGTCCGGAGGACACATGGAATCCAATTCCCCAACGAGTATTTGGATATTGGTGTTGTGATAGTCAAATATAGTGATATAGGAAGAAGAAATTTGTTTCAAAATTTTGATTATTAAAATAATAATTATAGCCTAGAAACAAAATTCACAACATAATTCTAATAATTCAAATACTCGATCGGTCAAAGAATCTTTAAATGACAACCAAACGGAAATCTTATGTTTTATAAGGTTTTTCAGCTGGTCCTACTGGTTGATCTCTCTTTTTTTTTTTGTAACTAATGCATGAGGTTGGTGGGACGAGCGGGTTGAACTCAACATGAAGTTCATTTAATTTTGAAACTATTGTTTGGAAGGGAATCTTAACTTGAAGGTTCATAATTTTGACACCCACTTTCAGATCATTTGCATCCAATGATTTTAAAATTAGCTGAACCTAATTTAGTGGTCAATGGTTGGATCTGATCAAAACCCTGTTTTATAAAAGGTAAGAGAGGGCATTAGCGTCAAATTTCTTGTTCTAAAAGTGTGTGTGTGTGTGTGTGTTTGAGTCATTCGCATTGGTTAAAGATGAATGAGAAAAAGAAAATAAGGTTCCAAAATTTATATTGCTAAAGGATGATGAGGCTCTAATTCACTAGAGAAGTAAATAATGCGTTGAAACTTGGCAGAAAAGCCTCAGAACGTGCACATGTGTGTTTGAGTCGTTTGCATTGGTTAAAGATGAATGAGCAAAAGAAAATAAGGTTCCAAAATATATATTGTTAAAGGATGATGAGGCTCTAATTGGCTAGAGAAGTAATAATGCATTGGAACTTGGCAGAAAAGCCTCAGAACGAAGTGGTTTACCATACAGCCTGATGGTGGGTTTGAGGACATCTCAAGCAAGATTGATGTGGGAGTGGCAAAGTGAAGACGGGTGAATTGTATTGTCGGCCAATTAACGAGTGCCTCTTTGATTGGGTGGATTTCTTTATAAAGCAGTAGTACGATCTGCATTACTGTATGGTGCAGAATGTTGGGTTACGAAAAAAAAGGCATAAGAAAACAGAGTTCATATGGCTTAGATGTGTATGCTGAGGTGGATGCATCGAGTAAAAAAAAAATAATATCGAACGAGCATATCAAAGGGAGTTTAAGAGTTGTCCCAACAAAGAGAGAATTAAATAATGCCGTTTGAGATGGTTTGGGCATATGTGTATTAGAGACCTAAAAGGCTAAAACCATGGTTTTAAATCTCGGAAATCCGAGATACATCGGACAGGCATGATACCGTCTCGCGTCTCGGCGATACAGCATGATACGCTTTGAGACGGAAAAAAATCAAAATTTAATTTAAGTTAGATTTATATTCAAATTATAAAATTCAAAAAAATATTTTTTTAAATGCATAAAAGTCAGAAAAATTATAAATAAAATTACATGAGGATACTAAGTTCAGAAACGACTCCAAAATTCCATTGAGTATCCTTATTTTATATCCAAGATCCTTCCTTCTCAACCCGGGTTTCACATGCTTAAACCGCTGACTGCTTTGATTTAGACGATAAGATCCTTTTTCGTGCAAACCTTTTGACACAACCTTCTCTCTGAGTTTACTTATTAAGACACAAAATCTTGCAGCAGATATACGGAAAAAAGTGTACCGGTATTTGCAAGAGAATATTCTACATTCCCAATCCATGTTTTTGTGTGATAAAACATTAACTGCCTTGTGCCAGAAAATAGAGATCGTTATTTGGCACAATCTTCTACAAAATTATTCTTTAGATTGTGGCTCACCTATCAGATGGTCAGATGTTGATTCAACGAGGCACACATCCCCAAAAGTGACATGTAATACAAACCCTTCTCATTGTATGCCATGATCAAGTCATTTTTAGAGATGTGTGCCACGTGGAATCAACATCTAATCGTATGATAGGTAAGCCATGATTTAAAGAACAGTTATGTGAAATATTGGGCCAAAAAACAATCTCCATCGTTGGATTCAAGACCGTCAATGGTTTTAATGGGTAAAATGCTTGCGAATGTAGAATATGCGGTTGCAAAAATCAGTACCCAAAAAAAGGTTATACAAGATCAAATACGTCTCGTCAAGACGAACGTGAATCTAGTCCACATACGAGAAGTCCGAGATGGACGAGACATGGTTGTTATCGCCCAATATAGGGTGTGATTTGGGGAGGGACCTAGACGAAACAAGGTTTACGTATCGTCTCATCCAGGTCCAAGACGTGAGACTATCGCCCAATACGTCCCATCTATGGCAATATTTAAAACCATGCCTAAAACAGCCATTGCATAAAGGATTGAAATGATAAAAGAACAACGAAGGATGAGAAGAAGACCGATAATTATAAAGACTTGCAGAGAGAGAGAGTGAGAAACAATATGAAGGATTGCAGAGTAACAGAGAATTTAGCCTAAACAAATGAGCGAAAAATAAGACTCACCGACCCAAAATAGATTGGACAAGCCAATTGAAAACAAATATGAATGGAGAAACTCATGTTCATGAAGCATGATCATGAACAAGACGACATATAATATGATAAAGCAATTGAAAATAAATATAACAAATTCATTGTGTTTTTTATAGGTATGATTGATTGTCTTGGGCACAGCATGGGTACAACATCGAACAATAGTAAAGTTACACACACGGCAGAGCTGCGATTTTAATGTTTCTACTTATCAGGGTTTAAAACACGAAAGCTTCTCGTTCTCTATTAGATTCATAGCTAGAATATTGTAGATAGGACTGTTTTGTTCTCTAATTTTGAAAATTGAATGAATAAACAGTACTACAAAGCACAAAATTAGAAAAATTAAAGGTTCAAGGGAATATGCTAAAATAACAAACTTCAACGAGAAAGTAGAAAGTTCAAACTACATAATACAAACTACAAACAAAAATCATACGAATATGAAAAAAAAATTGCATCACATTTGAAATGATGTTCTGTGACCCTAATATTTGTAGTACCCCAAAAGTTGTCCAATAGTTTTTCTATTAATCAAAAGAATGCTACATACACACTCACTATCCAATTTATAGAGTTTTTAGTAAGGTTGTTTACAGAATGCCAGTTTACTAACTTTTTGAAGGAAAGAAAATCAAAGAAAAATTGTTCGGTGTTTAAGAAATAATATATCAATTTTATCCTTCAAGGATCTAGTTTTAGTAGCATTTCTTGTTGATAAAAATATCCTAATATATGCAAGTATTGGGGGTATTGGACGTGGAATTGTTGGACGATATGATTATAGTTGATTCTCTCACTAATATTTTTTGACTTGGAGAACAGTCACCTTCACCTTGGCCGTATTTGTATCTATAATTCTATTTTACGCTACAAGGAATCTAGTTTCAGTAGTGTTTCTTGTTGATACAAATATCCTAATCATATACAAGTATTTGGGTAGACCTAGAGGTGGAATTGTTGGACCAATTGGTGATTATAGATGATATCATTACCTTGGTGGTAATGATATCTATTTAAAGTAGAGAACAAGGATTGTACCATATTATATCCTTCTGCCATTTAGCTAGGCCCCATCATCCAAATTCATCATAAAGGTAAATTGGAAAAATCATTTGCATTATTGTAGTACTTTATAACCTGACATCATAAACATATGATCCACTACGTTATCAAAAAACAAAGAACTAGACATCATATGCCTGATTATATATAGGTCTCCTCGAGGGTGTCACTTTTGTATTGTTTTATTACTTCTTTAAAAAATGAAGACGAAAATTTTAATGGTGAGCAAAATAGAAAAAAATTTAAGAGTTTTAATAAAGATGGAGATGAATACTTTGTTATAAAAAAAAGATGGAGATGAGTACATCTCGGTATCAGAGTGTTCCCTGCACTCCTTTGCATAATGTCATCTTTCTCCGTGCTAACATCAGCTTGGTCAACCGTTTGAACCCAGTTTGATTAAGAGATCACACCGCCTGAATCAGTTTTCCATAGAGAATATTTTCCCTCTAGCATCTTTTGAGTTGAAGCCATCCTACTAGAGTTTTGAAGGGATCTACACCTTCGATTTCTCCCTAGTTTGATGTTTTCACAGCACAAAATTTTGAGAAGCTTGCAGATTGAGGAAATCACATGGAAAATGCTTGAAAATCCTAAAGGATTCTTTTGGAAGCGATGTCATGTGATTTGGTCAAGAATGGAGAAAGTTTGACGGTTTCACGAGTTAGATTGGTGATTGGGGCTTGGGTTAGGTGAGGAAGAAGAAGGAGAAGGGGGGAGGGGTAGAGAGAGAGAGTGGAAGATAGAGAAAATTAAGGTTGAGTTTCATGCTCTCTTCCCAATGTTTTGATGTTTATATATCATCTTACAGCACATGGATTACGAGTTCACAAATAAAGGAAAACAAGTGATTCCACTAACTACATGCACACACCCACAGAAGGAATGATATATCTCTACACTCCCCCTTAAGTTGGTGCATATATATCTATCATGTCAACTTGTTAGTAATATCATAGAGCCTATTCCCACTAAAGGCCTTTGGGAGAACATCAGCCAACTAATTTTCATATCGAGCTTGAGGAATGCACACTTCTTTGGAGTAAGTTCACTGACACGTTTGCCATTGTTGAACATGATACTCAGATTTACCAATTAAAAGCAGATGACAGCGGAATGTAAACAAGGGGAATCCTCTATGGGGGAGTCCTATCATACCCTACAGAGTATGTGAGAGGAGCTTGGTCACTATGATCCATTGTCTGAATTTGACGAAGAGGTTGAAGCAAAACTAGCTAAGCGTCTTGAGAGGGATCAGATTTATAAGTTTCTAGAGGCCTAAGATCGAACTACGAGCAGATACATACCCAGATTCTTACTACTAGGCCTCTTTCCACTCTAATCATTGTCTATAGTATCATGTTTATTAATGAGCAATCCAGAGGCAATGTCCTCTGGCTTGGCACTATCGCTCCTTCTCCAACTAAGCATACCGCCTAGGCATTTGATACTCATCCTTTGGGAGAGAGGCGTACGAGGAGCGATGAAGGCGGTTGTCATGGCCGTTGTGATCGTGGTGGCCGTGGACGGGGCGGGGCGGGGCGGCAGGTTCCCATTGTGGTTTATGGAGGAAGAACCACAATCACTGTAACAAATTGTATGACTATCTCGAGGGATATTAGCCCCAAGTTTCATCATCAGCTCAGGCTGCAGTAATCGATTCTTGTTCTGAAGCCGCCATCGTTGATCTTATGAGATCCCTTCTATCTCATATGACAAAGTTGATTAGAACTGAGTTACAAGCTGCCCAAGCACTGTCTACTGATCATATAGAGCCCTCATCATCTTCTAGTATAATAGGGACCCTAGTTTCATCTGCCTTTATTGTCACCACTACATATTTTTCTCATTGGAACAATCATCATAACAAATTGTATGACTATCTTGAGGGATATTAGCCTCGAGCTTCATCATCAGCCCACGCTGTAGTGATTGATTCTTCTTTTGAAGCCGCCACCTTCGATCTTATGAGATCCCTTTAACTCAAATGACACAGTTGATTGGAACTGAGTTCCGTCTACTAATCATATAGAACCCTCATCGTCTTCTGAGACATTAGGTACCCCAATTTCATTTGTCTTTACTGTCAACCACTACATCTTCTGCTCCTTGTAGGATCATTGGCTTAAGAGCGTCTGATTATATGACGGGTGAGTCTCAGAGCTATTATTTGTATTCACCTCCATCACCATCAGCCCAAGTTCGACTTGCTGATGGTTCCTTTACTCAAGTCTTGGGAGTAGGAACCATTTCTATTTCTCCTTCTCTCTCATTATCTCATGTCTGACATATTTTTCAGTTCTCTAAAATCTTCTTTCCGTTAGTAGCATTGCAAAAAATTGAACTATTGTGTTATATTTTACCTTCTTATTGTGTCTTCCAAGAGCTTACTATGAAGAAGATTGTCGATAGGATACTGAGAGAGGACTCTACTATCTAGATGCGGACTTCAATACACCTACCGCTGTTGCTGAGGATGGAAAAGCATCCTATGTTTTTCCTTTTTTCTATAATTGCTAATTGTGATACTTTGTCTTTATGACATGCAAAACATTGCCATGTTGGATTTAAATTTGGAAATAGTTACTATCCTCATATGCATAGATGTAACACTCCTTTTGATATTGCACATTCTAATGTATGGTATCCTTCCACTTGTACTTCACTTGATGGTTTTCACTACTTAGTCACTTTTATTAATAATGCATATGTGCTACCTGGTTATACTTACTGAAAAAACAAGTGGTCTTTACCAAATTTTTCGATTTTTATGCTTTGGAAGGGAATAAGTACGGTGTTAATATTGAAGTCATGGATGTAAAAATGGAGGTGAATAGTCTTATTAATCCTTCTGTGTTCATCTACAAGAGCATGGTATTATTCACCAATACTCTTGACCTTACACCCCGTAGCAAAATGGTGCTACAAAGCATAAGAATAGACATCTTTTGGGACTCACCCTGTGTTTTCTTCGCGGTATGTATGTGTCAAAGACCTATTGATCAATGGCCCTACCTAGCTACATGATTTCTCAGTGATTGCACTTCATTACGATTCTTAGGAGGAGATACTCCTTATCAAACTCTTGGAATAGAAGATATTATGTTTCTCATTGAGCCTCGTGTTTTTTAATGCACATGCTTCGTTCACCAATACTCTTTCCCTTACCTCTATCTACATTGTTGCTCATCCACTAAAAAAAAAAGAAGAGAACACACGGTTTCTCTCTCTTTCATTATTGCTCAAGGGTTATGCCAAAAGAAAATATGAGTGTTCTGGGAATTAAGGGACACTATTTAGCAAAATATCTTCCAAGTATATTTTTTAATAGATGAATATTTCGGACAAATAGCATGCATTTTCATTAAACTGTGGCGCTCTCTTCACTTTATCCAAATATTGATCAGTGCATTGTTGTTCACTTAAAATGGTCAAGTGTTATGTGTTGAAACCGTTCATTTGTAAATTGTACAATACTGGTCAAAATCGCATACCACTATGGCTGTGTGGACACTACTTAGAAGGAAGGCATATCTCCTCTCAAGTAGTCAATGAGTCTTGGGATTTGTAGACTCAAGAAGTTGTCTATAAGAAGCATAGGCATTTCACCAATTGTGGGATATGTGTCATCAAATTATGTACACATATAACGCTTGTTCATCAATTGAAATGTTCAATTGGCTGGCCAACATATAAATGAGACTCAATCCAAAGTTCATCTTTCTAAGCATTTGAACGTTTGATTAGACGGTAAAAATTGTTTGAATCTTCTAACCTAAGATATGGACAAGAGTACCGTATATCATTTCATTATATCAGTTTATTGACAATATTTGTTACTTTCTTTTGGCATAATTCATATTTATCCTTTGTATGGTACAACAGATCATGTACTGCAAAATTCATAAAAAATCAAGCAATACTTTTTCTTGACGCCCGCCTAGGCCCCAACTAGGTCCCGCCTAGGTCCCACTTTGCACCCAAGTGGTTCGCCACCTCGAACCCGCCTGTAGCTTTTGACAACATTATTTCTAAGGACCATTAAATCCTACTCTAGCATCTTCTTTGCCACTACCTACTCTTCTGGACTTGCTGCCACCACCACAACAAAGGAAAGGGGTGATTACAACTGTTGGACAAAGATGGCATGGTTCTCTCTCTACCACCACCACCTTAATCTTCCCAACCAGAGGCTCCTGTAAGTATCACTAGTCCTACCATTTATTATACTCCTTTAATTCTTGTCTTCTCTCCTACACCTTCATCTCCTCTTCCTACTGACATTGATCTGTTTATAGTTGTTCAAAGGAAGTTCAGAAGTGTGTCACTCCTTACCCGTGGGCCAAGTACGTTTGTTATCGGGACATGTCTCCATCTTATAAGGTCTTTCTTTCTGCCAATGACACTGAGTCTATTACGAATATTGTCTATACTTCCCTTGAACACCCATCTTGGAAAGCAACTATGATTAAATAGATGGATGCCCTTCAACAAAATCACACTTGGGAGATATTTCCTCTTCCACTTGAGAAGAAAACAGTTGGTCACAAATGGGCATTCCCTGTGAAACATAATCTCAATGGTATGGTGTCTAGATATAAAACTCACCTCTGGTTGTAAAGTGCTTCACACAAACTTATGGAATCGATTATGAGGGTACGTTATCCACAGTTGCGAAGTTAACCATTTGTTTGTGCTCTCCTTTCTCTTGTGGCCATTCAGCATTGGTTTCTCCATCAGCTAGTTGTTAAGAATGTCTTTTTAAACAGGCATCTCACTGAAGAAGTATACATGGATCCCCTGCCCGGCTTCCTACTTCAAGGGGAGAAAAGGAAAGTTTCTCGACTTCATAAGTTGATCAATGGCTTGAAGCAGTCAACTAGAGTGTGATTGCAATGTTTCAATGGTGTTGTTATGGACTAGGCATTTTAAAGCTGTCATTCTGACCATACAATGTTTGTTCATTCTTGCTCTACCGACTACACGATCGTTTTGGTTTATGTTGAATCATCCTCACTGGAGATGATCAAACCTTCATTAGTCATGTGCAATGCGAGTTGGGCCGATTTTTTGAAGTAAAAGGCTTAGGGATCCTAAAGTATTTGCTCCGACTAGAGGTTTCTAGGTCCCAAAAAGGAATCCTCCTCTTCTAAAGGTGTGTTATTGATCTATTAAGTAATGTCGGAATGTTTGGATGCAAGTCGGTCACCTGTCCATTGGGTCAGAAGCTCTTCTTGCATGAGAAAGATGGTGATTTGCTCTTGATTCCTCGTGAGTACTAGAGATTAGTGGGACGTCTGATATATCACACTCGTATGTGGCCAGACATCACATTGGTTGTCAATGTTGTGAGGCGATTTATGCATGCTCCAAGTCCGGCACTACTCATCTTGCGGCGCTCATCACATTCTTCGATATATCAAGTCTAGTTTGGGCTATGTCTTAGTATATCAATCCAATGGGCATATGAGTATCTTTGTGTCCACCGATGCACGTTGGGCAGGGACTATCACCGACTGTCATTTCACATAAGGATATTATTTATTTCTTGGTAGCAACTTAGTTGCCTGAAAAAGTAGGAAATAAGATGTGGTATCTAGTGTAGAAACCAAGTATAAGGCTATTGCTCACAACACATGCAAGATTTTCTGGTTGCACACTCTTCAATCTGAGCTCAGATTTCAAATTAGTGGCTCCATAGCACTTCGTTGTGATAATGAAGCAGTCGAAAAAATTGCTTCTGACTTGGTACTACATGAATGGACAAAACATATTAAAGTTGCCATTCACTTTGTAAGAGAAAAAGTTTGAGATGGATCCTTAGAGCTTGTTGATGCGTCTTCCACACAGCACATTAAATCACAAAAAGTTGAATGAATAATTCAAGTGGAATAGGGTTTTGCAAATAGTCAGTAGAGTTTTACTCGAGTTATAGAACATCGAGTTTCAACAATAAAATTACCCAAGTAATATTCTACCTAGTTTTCTTAGTACCTGATTAAACTCTTAAACCGAGCGTGTACCACCCATTTGCCAATTTTAATGTGCCACAATAAGCAGATCTTATCTATTTATTCGTGTGTCATGGAAAAAGCTACTGTTTGCTAGTGTCCTGGTTTGTAACTGAATTTCCATTTATACCTTACTTTTGATGTCTTGCCTTTCTCCCTTTATGGGAAAACTACATCACAAGTTAACTCTTAGCAAAGATAAACTAAATTAAATTTTATTAAATAATAATAGAAGCATTACCAAGCATCAAAGAAAAGAAGATGAAGTTAATAGTACCTATATGTGTTAGACTCCAAGTGGTGAAAACTCTGTAAAGCCCTTGTATTCAGTAACGATTCTACCCCAGTTGGATGATTAAAAAATTCATTGATCGGATATATCTTGCAACAACCATCAGCATAGTCTGGTAGCTTGATTCTTTCCATTCGTTTAGCAACCAAATTTGCTTTCCTCACATTAGACTCTGAAAATTCTGCTTTGGGTACTTTTACTATTTCATTTCTCCTCCTGAAATTGAATGTGCCCGTAAAATCATTGATGAAAATATAATAAAATAAAATCATAACATCAAGGATAGCATACTAAAACCCCCAATTTTCAACAAAAGAATGAAACAAAAATGATCGTACCATTCTAAAGAAGAGAAAGCAATTCCCTAACTTTATGGAGAAGTATATTGTTTATTACAAGCATGATCATTAACGTCTTTTATTCCTTTCTTCATTAATCATTAGCATAAGAAATTGATAAGTAAAGGCTAACATATCTCAACTACAGAGGCAAAGGTGGCTAAATCATTAAAACTAGTATAGACAAAACAATTCTATAACATGGACTAAGGAACAAGAAATTATGAAAACCGATTTAACAAGAAAAAACAACTGAAATTGAAGTCAAATTTGAAAACACACCTTAACTTGGGAAGACCAGAGGCTGAAAAAGGTAGAGTCGGGCTAAATTCACAATCATTCCCCCATAATGGACGGCTAGCTGTAGAAAAACAATTATTTTCCATGTCAACAGAGATCAGCAAAGAAAATTTTGCATCATAAGGCTTCAAGGAGAAAATCACTCACCAAAACTAAAGAAGAAATACAAGTACACCAAAGTCAGGAGATGTGACCAATCTTGCAAGTCAAGAAACAATCCAGGTGCTATCCAATAAATTAAAAGCAGCACAAAGCATCCTTACAACCTTTCAGCAATTACTACAAATTTCTTGAACTAATCTATGCTTAGTGGACTCAAAACAGTACTAATTCTGATTGATCAAACATAAATTCTAAATTGTATTAAAAGTTTCTAGTTACGCTTGAAAAGAATTAAGTAATTATCAACCATAAAATTGATTAAAGTTGAAACATTCATCTTATCATCAAGTTTACCCACCTTGACATATTCTTCTAAGCACCAGGAAATACCATGAAATAAGATGGAATCTAACTGTAAATAACTGTTACAGGAAAGAAAAAGGTCCCATTGAGCTCTCCAACAATAGAAATTAGTAGAAGTTCTTTATATCCCTACATTGATTATTGTATGGCTCCCTCTGACATATTTTAGGATAAGTTGGGGACATTGGGATTCACCTTAGACAGATTTCAGGAGCTTTAAAAAAATGAATGCACTTCAATGTTATCCCATGTACTTTTTGAGTGCCTCATCAGTTTTCATTCTTATCGGGGTGTTTTTAACTCTTTCACAGCAATCGATCAAACCTTCAAATAATCATATCTTCTTTGTTGCGTGTCCAATTTCTGTGAACTATATGTCGATTTCCTCGTATTGATGAACACCATACATCGATGTTGGTTTCACCTAAAAACGATGTGATTATTTCCAATTGATTTCCACCCGTGCAGAAACGCTTTGAAAGCTTTGATTAGCCATATCTCTGTCTTCTCTCTGATTTTGATGTTGCATATAGCGATGGAAAGTTCCTTGTTATCACATTGAAGCATTGTAACCTTTTGTAGTATTTGGAACTATCTGTGAAAAAAAATAGTGTTTTGGGCTTCTTTTGGCGAAGTTTCTAAGATTATTATTATTATTATTATTATCTCTTTTATATGTTTTGATTGTTTGACCAGTTTGATACTTACTGTTTATGCTCACTCCACCTAGAGTTACGTCAGTAACGATGCTTTGATTACTCACTGGGCTATCCGTAGCTCACACACCACTATCACTTCAGATTTCGGAGAAACATTTGAGAACAACGACATATTACGAGGGAACAGTTATATTGACCCTGATGGCCAAATTCTAAAACCCTCTACACTACAACCTATAAACATTTAAGCCTCCCAACAATTAACCTGACCACATTCATCAATCAATTACCAATAACTAGTACTAGTCACTGCCAATGGATATATTTATAAAATAAATAAATAATTTCCCAGTTGAATTCAAGTTGGTAACCCAAATCATTCGTCCAAGCTAGAATTTAAACTAAAATCTATATAGAGAAAAAACAAATGAATGAATTAATACCTTTAGGTTTTGGTGACGCCAACATTGAGAGTGAATTGCAAAAAGAAGCCAACCAAATGATTATTCCCCCGCTCAATCCAAATTATATTGGCTATTGTGGTGTTAGATTCCACAAACTAACGGTAGACACCCGTTTCAGCAACCGCTCCTCGTTCGACCACACTCTCCTGGACTCCTTTATCCACTTTATTATTTATTTATTTTATAAGCACTTTATCATTATTTTATAGAGGCCTGGGATGCGCCTGAGTGTAGAGAAATATATAGACCCACCATCAGTTGCCCATCATGTGGCATCCATCACAACTACAAGTAGAGTAGGCAATTTTGATCATATCCCACTCAAAAAAAAAAAAAAAAATTTATAATTTCTCCACTATTAAAAATGTGGTCAAAATTGAAAAAAATCAATACATCAAAATTTTGAAGCATTATCTTATCATTGACCCATGAAATGAAGAGTAAAAAGGTCAAACATCACATGTATCATGGTTCATCAACCTAAAACAGGATTTATTTTGAATTGATGATGCTCCGTGGCATTTGATCTAGCCATCCTCTCCTCCATTGAGCCCAAGCTTATTCTCCCTCATGCCTTTTTTATATTGCATATATATATAAACAGCAGCAAATCTCACGACAAATACCCAACCAATTTCTCTCAAATTCTCATGATAATTTGGAAATGGATAATATTGTTTATTAGGTACCTCTATTTGCAACCATCGGATCTCTAAACCATGAACTTCTTAAAATAAGATGATGGGTCCCACTCTTCCTTTCAATGAAACTTTAGATCATGGTGGTATTTTTTTTTATGTGGCAGACACCTCAAAAAGATCTAAGTTGGGTGTGATGTGTGTGAGATGACCTTGGGGTATGTGTGAGAACATATGAGTATATGTGTGTGTGCCAATCTTCTATGCACATATACATCTATATGTATTAGAGGATCAGATCTCATAATAAATCTAAGCCTAGGTATTCTAATCTTCCCATCAAAGTAAAGCAGTGGCATTATTTATGTTATGGCATACTACTGATAAATAAGTTTGTAACCTTTATACCTCACCATGACAGCCAACTGTGACCCGATTTCTTTGCTTCCTGGAATAAGTTGCTCTATAAAAGGGGGCTTTTTTAATCATCATTTTGTATAATTATGAGTGATGATTTTTTCATAAATAATTATTTTCTTTTTCTAATGATAGCAAAATGTAATAATTACATTGATGTGTAAGAAATCAGTCTTCATGTGTCAACAAAGAACAAAAGAAATCAGTCATCACGAGTCAACAAAGAATCAACAAAGAACAAAAGAAATCAGTCTTCATGTGTCAACAAGGAACAAAATGTATTGTAATTAAAATGAATCAACTGTTTAATTTATATATCGGGAGGATTGTCGAGCCACTTTTAAGTGATGACCTTTCATCTTTCACTCTGTGCGTACCTCTCTATCTCTTCCCATCTCTAATTTAGATTATAGGCTTGTCACATAATATTTATACCTACTATGCAATTATATAGTATAGATTGATAAAATTATAAGCAATGCTGTGAACTAATCTCTATTTCTAGATGGGGCTGTACTTCATCATGGTCGAATGTTTATTTTACTGTGCACTCAAGTGTTCTGTATTGTAACGCTTTCATATGTTATATGTCATGCTTTATATTGAGTTTTTCTATTATATTATTGTCACGATCCAGAATCCTTATCCAATCTTGAGGGCCTAGAATTCCGTGTTATGACATCGCACGCTTGTTAAAGCGATAAGCGGACATATACATAATTTTTAATTCGATTTAGCATATGAATCAAGGCATTTTAAGAAAGCAATTAAAGATGAATAATAAATAAATTAATAGTGAAAAACGTGGATGACATTAATTAAGTGAAAAAACCTAACCATGCATCTATAATCGAAAACAAACTGAGGTTTTACGTAGGATAAAACGGTCCCAACGCAAACCCAAAAGTGGTACTAAAAAATAAAGTAACTAATAACAAGTCTCCCCTGAAAATAATAAAAACTATAACTAATGAATCTCTCAATACTCAAAGTAGTCCGCCAGATCTATTCCCTTGTCCAGATGATAGCCGAATCCTCACTCTCATGAGCCGCATCAGGAATAGCAGCATCCCCATCCACAGTGATAGAAAAATCAGAGTTCTCACCTGCAACTGTTAGTTTTGGGGAGGGGGTGAGTTTACTCATTCACGTAAACTCAGCAAGTTCCACAATCGATCCACCATAAAATCCTCAGGTGATCGTGTGTGCAATCGCTTGAGTTGCGGTACATTTTGAAACAAACCAAACAGCTATAACTGATTACAAAAATATCTATAATCTCATATCTATCATATCGAAACTGAAAAATATAGCATAAAAAGAAAAGACATAACATAAAATAAAAAGACCTGACATAAAATGAAATGAATATGATGCATCAAGTTCTGATTTTATTTTTTTTTTTTTTGCTTTGTCGACTTATCCTATGTGGCGTATCTTAAAACTTAATATTGCTCCATACGCCTACGACCTGTACCAGGGCCGCTGCCTATCACGCGAGGTCTACGTGTAGATAACCACCTAACCTCCATATCATAACGTATACCATCATCCAGCCCGATGAGGTTGCATACTTTTAAATCAGTGTCCTCTTACGTTTGGGACACTGTCGTAGCGTATTGTCCTTAAGACCCGTCTTGGCTACAGACGTTGGATCTTGCGGTGGCACGCAAGACATGGCACGTGCAGAAACTTAATTTATATTTTGCTGTGGCCTTCACAACGTAACTTATCCGTATTCGTAGCTTACCTTATCTTACATATCATTTCTTATTGTTTGCTTAAAACTTAATTTGAAGTAAATCACGGTGCGATAAGATTCACAAAATCATGCTTTCCAAGGGACGGGTTCCATAGTAACCTGGATGTACTTCGTGTGGCAGCCCATACTCTCATAGAGGTATTACATCCGTACATGGATGCCTACATTCCAAGTTTCACGTGACCGTGACGGGAACCCCACCATGACGAAGGCTTAAAAGTCGTGTGTCATAGCTTATTTCTTTTTAATTATGCGTATGTCCTATCGTGATTTTTTTATGTGGTGCATGCCATATGATGAAAGGACTAACTTGGTCAAAAGCAACTATTTTATACACCTTACATACTTGTGAATATAAAATAATAATTAAAATTTAAAAAGAACAGATATTTCATACAAAAAATTTGGAGAAACCTCATGGGCCGTTAGATTGCTTAGAGAGTGATCGGGCTTGTGGTTCTTAAAGTTTTCTAAGTGGTCTGTGTATCGAGACCTTTTTCTAGTTTTGACCCAAGAGTGGATCAAAGAGACAGGTCAAATAATCCCCTTAGTTATACACGGGCTTATATCCCTTATCAAATCTTTCAAACTTGCGGGTCTCAAAACACGTCCTCAAAGTTCTAGTGGCACTTTCTGATCCATTAGATTACATTGTGTTACTATTGAGATCGTTTTGAAGTTGGTCCTATGGGCCAGTTGCGCCTTAATTCCCAAAAATTAAGGGTCAAAGGTAACCCATGTATTATTTCATGTGGCACCTAAGGCTAAAATAAGAAGGCATGAACTTTGAGTCATCTATCCTCTAATCTGAACCATTTGATGGTCAGACAATAAAATTTTACATCAGGTTGGTTCTATTGTCCCGATCTTGATTCACCCTCTTAGCACACTAGATCCTTCGGTCAATGTTTCACAAGATCTAGGAGTCGTGTGCACACTTAGTGTAGCTACCATGTGATGATCAGGTTTCGCGGACCTGAACCATCAGATACTTAAGGAGGATAATTTTAAGGTGTCAAGTCTTTGGGTCTAAATTATTTCATCTTCTAAGCCCTCAGATCTAATGGTCAATCCTTACCTGATCAGTAGTGTCTAAAAGGAGGCTCAATTTCTTGATTTGTGTTTCGATTTCTTAGGTTCTGATCCGTTAGATGTCACAAGAGTTTTAATTTGTGGAGACGGTCCATCTCGGCTCCATTTCTTGGGTTGGGCCCACAAGATCCAACTTTAATCTAATCTATTTAGATCCAGTGGTGCCAAAGAATGGTTGCACCAAGTTAACCATATCAGGTAAAATCTCTAAAGCGTCCAACTACAATGGTGTCATGGGCAAGCTATCACCGGTATTGATGGCATTTGGTCGGGCCAAAACCCGAAATTCAATTTATACCAGCCATAGAAATCATAAGTAAATATATGCATATACATATATTTAACCAATCAGGGACTACCTGATAATTTCACTCTAGTCCCTCTCTAAACTTCTATGTATTAGAAGTTGGGTCTCATTCTCTTTCTCTCCTTAAGCCTATGCTAAACCATGACATAGGTCTCTTTCTCTCTTTAGATCGAAATCTGACCATCTGTTTCATAGATGGTAAGCTTTTTATTCATTCGATTTATGGGTTTCAGCCTAGAGGTCCCTAATTTGTTTATTGTGATGGGTCAAATTAGGATTCTCAGCTGGCACAAAAATAATCAAGGTAGCAACAGAAAAGAACCCAAGTATTGCAGTATACCTGTAGGCTCATATATGGGGGGCTCTACATTTATGCATACAACTATATAATATATAGATCTATAAATATATGTGTGTTGTTGCTTTACAGGTGCACGTTTGGAGAGGAAGGTTGGTCTGTTTATCTGGTCTCCCTCTTCCTCTCTCTAGAATACAGCTTTAGTAATTAAGTTGCAGGGACATGGGAGTGGAATAGAGACAGAGTTGCCTAGTGGGATAGAGTTCTGTGGTAAGAGGGATTGGGTCTCTCTCTCTTTTATAGGTAAGCATACAATTACATATATATATATATATATATATATATATATATATATATATATATATATATATATATTGCCTATTACAGAGACGTGGGAACAGATAGGGAAGGAAGAAGAATAACTTGAAAACGAGGGGTTTAATATCCTTGCTAAGCACATGCAAGATTACATATTTGTGTATGAGTATATTTACTATTAATTGATGATTGTTTACTGTTATATATAAATACATACAAATTTCTGTTTTTACAGGTGAAACAGAGGAGATTGGAGGAGAAGATGGCTAAGAGAGGTTGGGTCTTTTCCCTTTGTCTCTACGATTATCTTTCCAATCCCCCTGCTATCCCTCTCTCTCTCTCTCTAAGATGTTCTGTTGGGTTCCTTGGGACAAGGGCGTGGGCCAAAGTAGAAGAAGCAACCTCATATAATTATCATGTCATATATAAGATATATTTATATCTATATATATATATATAATAATAATATCTAAATTTGTTCATAAAACAGTACATATAACACCATATAAATAAAACGGTGTAAATCTCCTTACTCTCTATATATGTATCATCTTTTTCCTCCCTACAGGTGCCATTAATGGAGCTAAGGAAAGACAGGTATAAGCGTCTTTTAATTTTTAGAAAAATAGCCGGATATTTTAAGATGGATTGAGGGGCACCCACCTGTTGAAGCGTGCACGGGTTGATTCCAATCGATTCGGCAACACGGCAGCCTACGCGTCGATTCGGCGATGCGACAGCCTATCGCTTTAGTGATGCATTTTCGATCTAGGCTGGTTGGATGCGAGAAGAAGATGCTCCACGTGAGTCATCTAAACTGGGAGGAGCAAGGTGCGAGGTAGGGAGAGTTCAGAAGGAAGATAGTCGTGAGAGAAGGAGGTCCCGAGAGGAGAGATTTAAGCATTAGGGTGAGATCCTTAGAGAGGGATAAAAGGGATCGGTGGAGGCATCATTGGGAAAGTTTCTATTTTTTGTTTCCTATTATGTGAAAAGCTTTTATTTCCTAATGTAGTAAATTGATAGCTGGTAACCGGGTTGGATTTTAACATTGTAAAGTTTCCTTTAATTGACTGGGTTGGGGTAGTGTGTGGGCATGCGCATAGAGTTTGGTGCTCCATTGCATCGCACGCCATCGGATTACCTTCCTAGGGTCCGGTTCATAACATTCTTCCTCCCTAAAAAAAAAAATTTCATCCCCAAAAATTACGTACCGATTATTCAAAAAGTTCTGGGTATGTTGCTTTGATGTCGGCTTCGTCCTCCCAAGTTTCCTCCTTTGGCGTATGATGTTGCTATTGAACTAACACTAAAATCATCGTCTTGTTTTTGAAAACTTGCACCCTTTGATCAATAATTTTGATGGGCCTCGCAATGATAGTGAGATCTTCTTTGATGTTAATGGGCCCGATCTCTATTATGTGTGAGGGGTCATAGACGTATCGCCTCAACATAGACACGTGGAATATATCATGAATCCCCGAGTATTGTGGTGGTAGAGCGATTTTATATGCAACCTCGCCCACACGCTTGGTGACTTCAAAAGGCCCTATGTATCTGGGGCTTAGTTTCTCGCGCTTTCTAAAGTGCATAACTCCTTTGGTCGGGGAGACACGAATGAATACACGTTCACCAACCTGACAAAAGATTTTTCTATTTAAGATACGAACAAAAATTTAATAAAATTTTAAACTTTCAGGTCGAAGTGTTGTACCTCGAATTCTAAGTTACGACTATGGGGGTTGGCATATTTCCTTTGACGATCCTGGGCGATTCTAAGCCGTTTGCTTATCAGCTTGACTTTTTCAGTCGTGGTTTGGACTAGTTCGGGTCCAAGCATCTTTCTCACTCCGACTTCATCCCAACATAACGGTGTTCGACAACTTCTCCCGTATAACGCCTCGAAAGGAGACATTCCAATGCTTGCCTGATAGCTATTATTATAGGAGAATTCAATCAAAGGGAGGTGATCATCCCCATTCCCTCGGAAGTCGACCATACATGCTCTCAACATATTTTCGACTACTTGGTTAACCCTTTCGGTCTGTCCATCAATTTGTGAATGGAAAGCAGTACTAAAATCCAAGCGAGTCTCCAAAGTTGTTTGGAAGGTAGTCCAATATTTTGATGTGAATTTTGAGTCTCTATCAGATACGATGCTTACCGGCGTGCTGTGCAATTTCATAATTTCCTTCAAGTATGTCTCAACGAGTTTTCTCCATCTGCGGTAGTTATAAATGGCAAGAAATGTGCAGACTTTGTTAATCTATCAACTATTACCCAAATGGCATCGTTCTTCTTCAACATTTTTGGTAGACCAACGATGAAGTCCATTGATATATTCTCCCACTTCCACTCCGGAATGGGTAAGGGTTGAATGAAACCGACCTGTTTTTGGTGTTCTGCTTTGACCTGTTGGCACACTAAGCATCTTGATACATATTCGGCTATTTCTCGCTTCATGTTCGACCACCAATACCAGTTCTTCAAATTTCGATACATCTTAGTGCTGCTTGGGTGTACTGAGTACCCTGATTTGTGACCTTTATCGAGTATTTCCTTTTTAACCCTAGGGTCATTAGGCACGTACAGTCTCCATCTAAAGAGTAATGCTCCATCTGCTCTGAGACTAAAATCAGGTTTTGATTCCTTATACATGGCCTTAATGATTCGTAGAATTTCTGGATCCGTTCGCTGTAACTCCTTGATTTTATCTATGATGAATGGATTTATTAGAATTTTTGCCAGATATACACCTTCTTCGATCTCTTGGAGATAAAAGTCTTCTTCCGCTAGTTCATCGAGGGGCCTTGAAGTTTTTAATCGGGCCAAAAATTTTGACGTTTTTCTATTGAGTGTGTCTGCGACGACATTCGCTTTACTAGGGTGATAATTAATCGAACAATCGTAATCCTTCATGTACTCGACCCATCTGCGTTGTCTGAGGTTCAATTCTTTTTGTGAGGAGAGGTACTTGAGGCTCTTATGGTCAGTATATACTTTGACCACAATTTGAGAGCGAAGATGACTGCTGCCAATTCTAAGTCATGCACTGGGTAGTTTTTCTCATATGGCTTCAGTTGTCTTGATTCGTATACAACGACCCTCCCATCTTGTTGCAGTACACAACCAAGTCCTTGGTGAGATGCGTCGGTGAATAATTCAAATTTACCCTTGTCTGTATTAGAGGGTAAGGTTAGAACTGGTGCTGTCGTAAGCTTCTTCTTCAACTCCTGAAAACTTCTTTCACACTCATCTGACCATACAAATTTTGTATTCTTCTTAGTGAGGCTTGTAAGGGGTAGAGCAATTCGAGAGAATCCCTCAACGAAGCATTAATAATAACTTGCGAGTCCGAGGAAACTCCTTATTTCGGTAACACTTTTTGGTGCCTACCAATTGATCACCGCCACAATTTTAGTTGGATCAACAGTAATACCTTCTGCAGATATCACATGCCCTAGGAAGGTTACTTGTTTGAGCCAGAAATCGCACTTGCTGAGTTTAGCATACAATTGGTGATCGTGAAGTGTCTGAAGTGAGAGACGGAGGTGTTCTTCATGTTCTTTCTCCGATCGTGAGTAATTGAGGATGTCATCTACGAACACAATGATGAATTCATCAAGATACTGCTTGAATATTCGATTCATTAGGTCCATGAATACAACTGGTGCATTTGTTAGTCCAAAGGGCATGACTACGAACTTGTACAACCCATTCTTGCAAGCGAAAGCTGTCTTTGGAATATCCTCTTCCCTCACTTTCAATTGATGATAACCCGATCTAAGGTCAATCTTAGAAAAATACTTGGAACCTTGGAGCTGATCGAATAAATCATCGATACATGGGAGGGGGTATCGATTTCTGATGGTTACGCTATTCAACTGACGAAAATCGATGTATAGCCTCATCGAACCGTCTTTCTTCTTTACGAAGAGCACTGGGGCTCTCCATGGCGACTGACTGCGTCTGATAAATTTCTTTCTTGACAGCTCCTTGAGCTGTATCTCCAATTCCTTTAATTCTGCAAGGGCCATCCGATATGGTGCCTTGGCAATTGGAGCGGTCCCTAGGATCAAATCGATCTTGAACTCGATTTCTCGGTTGGGTGGTACACCTGGTAAGTCCTCAGGAAATACGTTGACAAAGTCTCTGACGACTGAAATTTTTGTAGGATTGACTGCCTTGTCATGCTCATCGTCTAATGCTGCCAATAAAGGTGCACCCTTTGTTTTAATTCCCCAAAATCTGAATGGAGGCTCTCCGAGTGGTTGGAAGGTGACCACTTTAGAGAAACAGTCAACCGTGGCATGATAAGTGGCTACCCAATCCATGCCCAATAAGATATCGAAATCCTGAAAGTCTAACATGATGAGATCTACTGGGAGTTCATGACCCTTGTTGTTTATGATAGTATTTCCGCATACAAGGGTAGCCATCAACTTGCTTCCTGATGGTGTTGAAATTACCAGTTTCTTCTCCAGGGGTGTAGGCATAGTTCGTATTTCTGACACGAATCCTGGGGTAATAAAAGAGTGTGTAGAACTCAAATCTATGAGTGCGAGACCTAAGGGACTATTAGCATTCTCTGGGTGGATGACCAATAAATTACCTGTTTGTGCATCAAGAGTTTTAGGTTGCTATTGATCTAATGGTGATTATGCTGACTTTTAAATTTACTAAGCTATGTTAAAAATTGAAATAGTAACTTCTACTAGACAGTCATACCTTGAATCACTTCGTCACTAGCCAGGGTGTCTTGCTGTGACAGTGCGAATACCCGTCCTTGGTTCGAAGGCCTTGCCTGTAGGCCTTGAGGTTTCTCCCGACATTCTCTAGCAATATGTCCTTCCTTTCCACAATTGTAGCATTTTTCGGTGCCTTGCATGCATACACCCAGTTGATGTCGTTTGTTGTACTTAGGGCATGGCTCGAACGGTACATAACTTCCCTGTGGCTGCTGTGAAGGGGGCAAGATGTTTCTCGATTGGAAGGTAGTGGTTGGTTGAGTTTGTTGAGGTACGATTCAAGGCTTTTTATTCATTAGAGGGTTAGTGTAAGGTTGAAACCTCTGATAGGAGGTAGGTCTCGGCCTCTGAGGAACAAAAGGGACTCATTGGACCGCCTTACCTTTCTGAGCCTCAATTTTAGCAACTTTTCGATTCACCATTTCTCCCGACTCTCTCTCCTAGATTTGGGCACATTCCACGAGTTCTCTATATGTTTCAATCTCCATAGCAGCTAACTTCTCACGAAAGAAAGGTCGCAAGCCGTTCTGAAATGCGAAGAGCATATCGCCTTCGTCTGTGATCAGATTCCCAGCAAATCTAGATAATTGGTCAAATTTGGCCTCATACTCGGCCACTGTCATATTCCCTTGTTGTAGGTCCATAAATTCCTTCTTCTTCTGGGCCCTGGTGGCTGCAGAGATATACTTTGTGAAGTAAGCTTCCCTGAATTATTGTCAAGTCCACTCTTCTTCATTGCTTCGATCTGCAGCTCTCTTTGCTGCTTTCTACCGGTTCTCTGCTTCTTGATCCAGGTAAAATGCTGCCCACTTCACCTTTTCTTATTCTGCGGGTGAAGAGATTCTGAAGAACTTCTCGATAGTACTTATCCAATCTTCAGCGGCGACTGGGTCGAGCTGACCATGGAAATAGGGGGGTCGAGTTCTACTGAATACTTGGAATTCAGTAGGTGCATAGGGTGGAATTTCCTGTCGAGGAGAAGGCTGATGTTGGTTGATAAGTTCTTGAACAGCTTGTCTTTGCTGCTCTCTTTGCACTTCCATCTCGTGCAACAATTGAGTTCGTTCCTGCTGGTGTGGCTGAGTCAGCTGAGTCATTTGTTGACTAAAAGTAGTTACCATCTCGCGTAATAGGCACATCGCTTCAGATTCTTGAGGACCTTCATGAGATGAGGCCTCGTTCACTTGAGAGCCATTCGTTTCTCTGCGCCGTGGAGCCATCAATTCCTGATTCCACAAAACGTCATATGTTAGTGAATATGTATGACATAGTCCTAAAAGGAAGTAAAGCCTAGGCTTTGATACCAACTCTGTCACGACCCAGAATCCTTACCCAATCTTGAGGGCCTAGAATTCTGTGTTATGACATCGCACGCTTGTTAAGGCGATAAGCGGATATACACATAATTCTTAATTTGATTTAGCATATGAATCAAGGCATTTTAAGAAAGCATTCAAAGATGAATGATAAATAAATTAACAGCGAAAAATGTGGATGACATTAATTAAGTGAAAAATCCTAACCATGCATTTATAATCGAAAGCAAACTGAGGTTTTACGTAGGATAAAACGGTCCCAACGCCAACCCAAAAGTGGTACTAAAAAATAAAGTAACTAATAACAAGTCTCCCCCGAAAATAATAAAAACTGTAACTAACTAATCTCTCAATGCTCAAAGTAGTCTGCCGGATCTATTCTCTCGTCCAGATGGTGGCCGACGTCCTCACTCTCATGAGCCGCATCAGGAATAGTAGCATCCCCATCCACAGCGATAGAAAAATCAGAGTTCTCACCTGCAACTGTTAGTTTTGGGGAGGGGGTGAGTTTACCCAGTCACGTAAACTCAGAAGGTTGCACAATCGATCTACCATAAAATACCCAGGTGATCGTGTGTGCAATCGCTTGAGTTGCGGTACATTTTGAAATAAACCAAACAGTTATAACTGATTATAAAAATATCTATGATCTCATATCTATCATATCGAAACTGAAAAATATAGCATAAAAAGAAAAGGCATAACATAAAATGAAAAGACCTGGCATAAAATGAAATGAATATGATGCATCAAGTTTTGATCTCTTTTTTTTTGTCTGCTTTGTCGACTTATCCTATGTGGCATATCTTAAAACTTAATATTGCCCCATACACCTACACAACGTACCTAGCATCTTACTTAATTTACGTATACGACCTGCGTCAGGGCTGCTGCTCGAGCCTATCATGCGAGGTCCTGTTAAGACCTGAAAAGTACCACTTTTCACCCCTTAACTTAACCTTTGATTAGACCCTTAGCCACCTAATAAACTCGTCTTAAGTGTTTTGTTCAGGAAATAATTAGCAGTGAAATAAGGCAAAGAATCCTGTTATGGATCCTGCTTTGGCACCAGATGCCCCTCAGCAAGAATGAACCTTGAAGCCTCGCGCAGATCAGCTAAGCTTCCCAAGGCTTTACAAGCAACCTCTCGCGTAGATGAATGACTGAGGAACTTCAGAAACTCAACTCTGCGCAGCTCTCGTGAAGCTCAAGAGTAGAACACAGTGCTTAGTGTCGCGCAGTTCAAAGGAGACCTCTCTCAATCTCGCGAATGTCGCTTAAGATACCGAGGAGAGAGCTTAAGAAGCTATCGCTCGGGTACAATTCTCAGAATAACGCCTCGCTCAATTCGCGCGCCATTTAAGAAAGAAAGCATCCTGGAAAAGGCAAAGCCAAGCTCGCGAAGATTGAGTGAGACAAAGAGCCTCGCACAGTTCAAAACTCAAAAGAACCTCGCGAGGTAACTCGTGAAGTCCAAGTAAAGAGAAAAGCTCATAGCTTCACATGGCCGCCAGAAGTAATCTATCACTGATCGCTTGAATTTCAATCTCGCGACGCTTGAGACTGTATTTTCTATTCAACCTCGTAAACTCCAACCCAGCGAGAGCTCAACTCTCTACCACGCGACTGCCTGAAGAGCAAACCAAGGCAACCTCGCGACGGCTGAAGCTTCAGTGTCAAATCATCCTAGCGAAGAGCAATGAGCTACCACGCGAGAAGTCTGGGAAACTACAGCTACCTAGCGAGGGTCTGAACCTAAACTTCCATCTCTTTAGCAGAGGGCATTCTAGAGATTTCTAGTGATTAGGGCACGCACTCCCACGCTCAAATCTCTGTGCACACACCCCGAGGCATCCAAGGATCAGTAGAAGGCCACGTGGCATCGTTAAAATAAGGGTTTCCCAACCCTAATGCGCCACCACCCCACTGCTATATATACCCAGGCCTAGCTTAGGTTTAGGTATATGGGAACCTATCTCAGATCGCTTTTCTTTTCTCTTTCTTTTTAGCAGTAAGTAGTTTTTCTTTTTCTTTTTCTTTTCTTCTCTCCATAGTCCAGCCATTACTGGCTATGACTTTGTATATGTATTTGAGTTAGATTAATGGAAGTTTTGCAATAGGATTTATACTTTGTGGGATTGTTGTTTATATGTGAGATGCTCTGTGCAAGGCTGCTGCCTTGTGATCCCCCATTGCCTTGGCTGTGTTTTAAAGCAATGGAGGATTGATTTTAAGGGCCACTCAGATCCAAGTAACCTGTGTGTCTGGGCTATCATGGCCTTCCAGCCTTAGCCCCACCACAGGACCTACTAGATCTGAAATCCCCATGGGAGCTTGAGCTGGTAGCCTGGTGAACATGGTGGTAGCAGCGATAATCTTATTTTGTTTTGGGCTTCGTGAGGAGGATAACCTCTGGGATAGTCTATGACCATTTAAGTGGACAGATTATAGCCTTAGGGTGATTCTGATCCACCGATCCAAGATGGATCCTTCTTCTTTTCACCTGAGCTTGTAGAAGCCTGGTGAGGGATTGTCTGAGGCGCACTCCCCATATTTGTATAGATCGCCATCGATGTTGGATCCGATCCGTTATAGAGATTATAGGTCAGTGATCGACCATTGTAGCCTCTCTCAAGCAATGGACAGGATCAAGGTTGTACTCAATCGCTGTTGGTTCTATGTGTCTGGCTATCATGGTTTTCCAAATTTTAGCCCCACATATGGAACTTTAGAGGTTGAGGTTCCCTATGGATTCCTGAGCTGGTAGCTTGGATGAAATAGTGTCTGTAATGATTTATTTGTTATGTTCTGACCCATCCCTGGATAGTGGCTCCCCTATGGGATAGTCTGTGACTATTCAAGTGGACAGGTTATAGCCCTAAGGGTGGAGTCATGGCAGTAGAGATGGGTTGGATCCTCCCTCCTCAGAGGTGATAATGTAGCCTCTGGACAGGATTTCTATAACATCAGATCTAAATCTGAGTTACAAAAACTCCTCTGACCTTGGTTCAATAACATATTTCTCACCTTTTTATAATTATTTTCCACACTCCATCCATCCTCTCAATCCTTTCTGTAATTTAGTTATTAGAATACTTAGAATAAGTGACCTTAAACTCCCCTCCTTTTAGGACTGCCAGATCTGTAGACAGATCTGGAGGGACTACTAGAGACGGCTCCCTTGGAGCCTTAGATCACCTTTCCCTTTGGGACAAACTCTTACTTATCAAAACTTGCTACAAAGGACCCTTTATCTTGCAGGTCTAGGATTTCCGAGTTGTGCTGCTTCATCCCCTGTTTTATTCTGTTTTTGAATTTTAAATAACTTTCAACACCAACCAATAAGCGAAGCACACTTGAGATCAACAACAAGTTTTTGGCGCCGTTGCCAGAAAAAGATGATCTAATAGTAGACCCTTAGTTTTTATATTCTTAGTATTCTTTATACATGTGAATAATTGATACTGCTGAGATAATTGTGAATCTTCCTTGCAGATCTGGACAGCAGCCGTGAAGGATAGTTGGACTGTAATTGGAGCGTAGCTACCTCTGTTTGCAAATTCTCTGACTCTAAAGCTCAGTCTATCTTTCTTTTTAAATAATTTTTCCAGCAGTATCTAGGATAGTTTAAATGTATTCTTTGGATAGCTATAAAATAGTTAGATAAATTTGTTTGTGTATAAGTATTCTTTTACAATGTGCCTGCAAGAAGCTTTCCTTGCTGTGGGTGTGCTTGTATGCAAGGGAGGAGATCCCTCAGCCCTACTTTAGAGCCTCTAAACCCTGAGTTAGAAAGGGGAAGGAGACTTAGAAGAGACAGGCACACCACAGGAGAGCCCCCAGGTAAATCTGCAACAACAACTATGGGTGAAGAACACCCCAGAACCCTCAAGGAGTTGAATGCTCCGGATGACTACAACTCCCCTTATAGCATTCAATTCCCTGTTGTTCAGGGGAATTATGAGATAAAAACTTCAATCATCCAGATGCTGCCAGCTTTCCATGGCCTTAGCAAAGAAGACCCTTACAAGCATATTGACCAGTTCTTGGCCTTGTGCACCACTTTTAATATCACTGGTTTGGGACCTGAGGCTACTAGGCTCAGACTCTTTCCCTTCTCTCTGAAGGATAGGGCCAGTACCTGGTTGGCCACTCTTCCCAATAATAGCATTGCTTCATGGGAAGACCTGCAGACCAGATTCCTGACCAAGTTCTTCCCTGAGACCAAAACTAGCCAGTTGAGGAAAGAGATTCTTGTGTTTTCTCAATCCCCAACAGAGGATTTTAACCAGTCCTGGGATAGGTTTAAAGAGATGCTCAAACAATGCCCCCATCACAAGATCCCTGAGTGGCAGCTTGTACAAAGCTTCTACAATGGGATTGATGAGAAAAACAGAGATATGGTCGATGCCTCTTGTGGTGGATCCTACATGCACAAGACTGCTGAGGAGGCATGAGAATTTTTTGAGGTGATTAGTGAGAATGCTTTTCAAAAGCCATCCCTGACAAGAACTCATCAGGAATCTGAGTCAAAGGAGGGGCCTGCTGCTGGATCCAAAGAGAAAATTTATGATGTGTCTGGGAACGATGACCTACGGCTGTAGATGGCAAACCTCTCTATGAAGTTTGATAAATTATTGACTGTGATGCAACCCAGAAGGGCTGCTCATGTGGCAGGGGCATGTCTGATATGCCAGTCCCCACAACACAGTGGAGGAATGTCCATCTGCAGGGCAATTTTCTGAATTAATATTGGAGCATGTCTTGCCATCACCTTATGGCCAAGAATAACTGGGGCTACAACAGTGACCATATGGATACCAAAGACCAAAATGCTGGTTACCAATGGAGAGACCACCCAGATCTGAGGTGGAAGCAAGATAACCACATGCAGCCCCAGCAGATGTTGGCTTTACCACAAAGGCCACAACAACAGCTCAATCAAGGGTATGCCCCGAGGTCTACCTTTCAAAGACCACCAGCCCCATCGATAAAAATCAGCTTGGTTTTACCCCTTCTCACTTAGAAATACTTCTTCGAGGACCAAGTCTTGGCTTCATTGCAAAACTTGGGTTCCTTGGCTCACTGTGGAACTCTCATGGTCGAGTATCAAGAAGATGGAGGAGAAATGGGACAACTAGCTAACACCCTAGCCAAAGAGAGAGGAAGGTTGCCCTCCAACCAAAGTGGTTAATCCCAAGGGCCAATTTTTGATTGGTGAAGGATCCTCCGAACTCAAGGGATCTTTCATTGAATTGATGATAAGAACTGCATCGTTGTATAATATGTACTTTAGAATAGTTTGCAATCTTGTTGGAATTTGAGTTTAGTGCTTTAATGCCTACTTTGATACCAACTTCCCCTGTGTGATAATTTTAAGTGATTGAATGATGATTTGAATGCTTTGCGTGACGTGTGACTTACTTACCTTGAGAGTATAGGAATTGTGAATGCTTTATAATGTTTAGGGGTGTCCCTGGAAGAGAGTCTGTGAGAGAATCCACCCCTTTGGTAAGGGTCAAACAGCGGACTTGGTGGTGAGTGAATTCTGCCTCGATTAAGCCATCGTGGGGTTCTGAATAATGAGTTTGGTCCCATCTTGCGCAGTTCATAAGGAACTACTTTGTTGTGCTGTCGCGAGTTTCAAAGAACTGGGTGGGCTGCATCGCGCAGTTTCAAGGAACCTCTAATCTCGCGACCCATTCATTCCCAACCAGTGGGTGGACGTTTTTAAAGCGTGCCGAGCTTCGCGATATTTAAATCCCACCCCGCGCTGCTTTTCCTTACTACTTTCTCTTTTCTCTCTTACCAGCGAAACCCTAGCTCCCACTCCTCTCCACCTCTCTCCTATAACACCCTGTCCCCAGAGCATTGTTCACTTCGAACTTCAGGATTCTTGTTCTTCAAGCTCCCATTAATAGTTGCCCCCTGTTAAGAGCTCTGGAGATTCTTTGCGCGTTCCATTAAATAGAACCCTAACTTTTAGGGTTAGACTCAGCTCCTGATATTTCCTTTCAAATTTGTAACTCCACGCTCACCAAGGAAATTGGGATGGCTCCTAAAAGTGCACCTGTGAAGAGAGCCAGGGACAAGGCCACTGTGGAGCCTACACCTAAGAAAGCCAAGTCCTCTACGGCTCTGCAAAAAAGGAAGGGGGTGGTACTGGAGCAGGCTGCACCAACATCAGATTATTCTACACCCTCTGAGCTCTTCCTTTCCATTCCCTTAGAGCCTGAAGCCATTTTTGATATCTCTTTCTTTGAATCTGAGCCATTGTCAGCACTTGCCATCGAGTTCTTGTGCAAGGCTGGTCTGTTCCCCTTGCAGTAAATGATTCCTGCCCTAGCCTACCCTAGGTTAGTGCAACTCTTCTACCAGCACTTTAGGCTCAGACCCGACACACAAGGGCGGCCAGGCCTCCTTGCATTAGTTGACAACTTTGAGATGCTGCTTAGCCCGGAGTTGATCGCTGAAGTCTTGGGCATCCCTGCCAGATTTGATCCCAATTGCGGTTATGGTGCCCCTGTGAGTGCCCCCATTGACACAATTGCCCATGCCATTACCAGAGGCTTGAAGGCCACAGGGGACTCCATCAGAAGAAGAAATTTGGAGCCCAAACTACTGTTCATTGATCAAGTTTTGAGGAAGAACATCTATTGCTCTGGCCATCAGCAAGAAAGGAGGACACCAATTGCTGAAGTTCTGTATTCCTTCTCTCTGGGCCATGGCTTCAATGCTGCTTGGTTGATCTTCGAGGCCATGAAGGATACAATGGTGAAGCTAGGGCTGCTGTGGAAGAGCCACACTCTCCCCTATGGAAGACTCATCACCAGACTACTTCTGAGGGGAGGATACAAGATACCAGTGGGGGAGTTATCTGCTGACCTCACTCCCACCACATTTGCTAAAAGACAATGGGGATCGCAGGCTTAATGGATCCCCTAAGAAGAAGAAGAAGATCAAGCTCAGAGGTCTCCGAGAGAGAGGAAGTCATGTGGCAACGCCACCCCGCCCCAAAAAGAAGGCAACAACCCTTGCCCCAAAGAAGGTGGTGCGAGCTTCTATCACCTCTGCTTCTGCAGCAATTCCTCCATCTACTACTCTGGCCTCTCCCCTCCCTTCTTCACCCATTCCATCTTTCACTTCTCCTCTTTCCTCTGCTTTCTCCATTCCCCCTCCAACCATTATCCGAACCTGGGTAGAATGTGTTGAACCCTAAGACACCACTCCACCTTCACCCACCCCACCCCACCCCAATCAACATCCCCAGTCTCTCCCATAGCCCCTGATCCTCACCCTGACAGCCCTCCCTTGATAACCTACCTTAAAAAGAAACCCTCTCACACTACCCCCGCCTTCCCACACCCACACCCCTTAGTGACCAACCCTTAGACCCACCTCTCCATGACCTCGACTTCAACCTAGCCACCACCTCTGTATCAAGCCTTCATGACCAGCTTGTTTGATACCTTCCCCACCCACGACATCCCTCTCCCCGAGTCTCCTCTCCTTCACCACATCATTCACCCGACCCCCCTTCCCCCTACCACTTTCCATCATGCCCCCACTTCCCTTTCCAACCTATTCCTTCTTACCTCCTACCCCCCCTCATCCAACCTCAGATTCCCTTACTCATATCCTTTCCCTTATCCATGACCTCCAAACCCAACTATCCAACACTTCTACCCAGACAGACCCCATTCCATTCCCATCCACCATTCCCACTCCACCCCCCCTATTTGCACCCCTATTTGCACCCCCCTCCTTTTCATTTCAACCCTTCACCATACCCTTCTTCCCTTCCCCTGAACCATCCACATCAGCTGCCCTTCCTTCATTTCATTTTCCAGCCATACCTTCCATCCCCCCCCCTCTCCCACCCCCTCCTAAATTCATTGACCATTCCACTCAGACCACCTAAACCATTTCTACAACCCCCACTCCCCCCCCAGGCTCCATCACCCTCTCTTCCATCCACTTCATTTCTCCCAATCTTGCTCAGACACTCCTACTACACCCCTCCCTACTGCACCTTTCTCCATGCCATCAGGGACAATCCTTATATCAAGAGGGATGTTCTCCATGGCATGGCCCAACTCCGCCAAGACATTGAATACCCCTTGCTGCAGAAGCTTAGTGATCTGAAGCTTGCTCATAATGAGCAGCTGCGTGATATTTCAAAAGGATGGGAGGCAATTCTGGAGACATCAAATGCGAACAAGGTTGCAGCAACTTACTACAAAGTAACTGCTGAGAGGGTGAAAAAGCATAACCGGCTATTAGAGAAGAAATTGAACAATGCTCAGGAGATCACCCGTCTCAGTAAGGAGCTTGCGGATACCAATCTCTTGTGGGCTAACAAGAAAATTGACATCTTGGTACAGAGAGTTGCTTTCTTGCTGTCCCAACCTATCCAAGCCACCCCCATCGCCACCACTCCCCCTGAGGCCCCATCTTCTTCCACACATCCAGGCCCATCTTCTTCCACAACCCCTACACCAACCCCTACACAGTCTGTTCCCCCAACTCCCCCAGCCCCCGCTCCGGTAGCTCCTCCTATTCCTCCTCCAATGCCTGCTGCTCTTCCGCAAGACCTACAAAACTGTTGCCGCAACCCCCATCAGTAGCTCCTCCTCCTACATCAAGTGCTCCCCTATTTCCTCTCTTGCTATCAAAAGGAAACACACCTTCGGAAAAAGCCCACTTCTAAGAGAGCCACTGCAGCCCAAAAAGGCAAACAGTCGGTCCCTCCATCCCCGCCTCCAAAGGTCACCCGAGCTTCCACTCAGGACGATCCCCATGGGCACCTCCTCTCTAAAGAAGAACACAGCCGCTGCCTAGGATTGGACCCTCAGCTCTTTCCTTCCGATTGACTCAGGAGGCACCACCACGGATCCCAAAGGTGCCCAACCCATCGTGGGCCCCTTCAGATGCCCCTGCTGCCCAATCCTATCCTCAGAGACGAAAAGTTGCTGCTAAGAAGACCACTCCCCCATCTCGCTCTTTGAAAATTGGCAGAGGAGGCACCACCACCGAGCAAGTCCGCGAAAGGAAAGAGCCCTGCCGTGCCTACAGCGAAATTACCAGTTCCATCTCCTGTGGCTCCCCTATAGCAGAAAAAGGGAAAGGTCCTCTCCTGTCTCAAATGCCAGCTCCAGCCAAATTTCCCGTTGCCCATCCTGTGCCTCCACCAGCCTAATCATCTCCTATTCCACCTCGGCCTCAGCCTGGGCAAGCCTCCAAAGGTACAAGCCCCAAAGGGAAATCCCCCACCAAACCCCCTGAGCCACCCACTGTAAAATCTTCGGAGATCCCTCCTGAGCCAAAGAAGAGAAAATTGAGGGTCCGGGCTCCTACCATACCCAAAACTTCAGAGCAGAGGAAGGCCGAGAGGGAACGTAAGAAGAAAGAAGAAGAGGCTATCCTTCAAGAACATGCAAGGAAGATGGGCTGGGATAAATTTTAATCCAAATTCTGATTAGATTGCACCTAGGATTTCCTCTCTTTCTTTTACATATGTTCTCTTGTATTTTGTACTGTTTTCATAGTTCATAGACTTTCCCACTGTCTGTCCTGTCTTGCTTTGTCTGTGTGTTTTGTTTTCCTTTTCTGTCATGTTGCAATAAATCTGCTGCACATTGACCTTGAACCAGTGAGGACACTGCTCCTCATAGGTTTGGGGGTATGGCAGGCAGACCCTGCCAATGGAACAGTTAACATAAGTGCAGCAGACTCATCTGAGCAATATGAAAATGGACCTCTGTTCACTTAAGAATCATGAAATTAAGAAGTTTAAAATTTATGCAAACATTGAACATTATAGACTTCTAATATTCCACATTTCCATAATAATTTCACCAAGGAAACACACTTGTATCTGCACTTAGGGAATCATTAGAGAGAGAAAAAGGTGAGGACATACTTAAAAGTTCAAAGGATGACCATAACCAGTGAGAATTGGGCCTACAAATTTTTTTTTTTGAGGAGTAACTAAGGCATTTCATCTAGTTCTAAGGACTGGCTGAGTCACTGTGCTCACTAGAAGTTAGGTAACTCCAAGTTGAAACAACTGACAGTACTCATGAGACCTAGGAAAGGATCAAGGCCTTCTCTTGGACAGTTTGAGCCTAAAAAGACCAATCCTAAAGCAACTGCCCTTGTCCATACCCCCTTTGAGCTTTAAATCCTAAATTTCTTCAAAATACACCTGAGTACTTGAACCTGAACCTATGAACCTGATTCAACCTACCCTCACTCTGAGAATTTAGAAGGTAAAGGAGAAAGAGTTGAAGATGGACTAGCTATGGTCAGCATTATGTGAATGGAGAAGAAGCATCTATTCTAGCAGAATGGTAACTGAGGACATGGTGGCATTTCTGAGAAGCAAAAACAAAATAAAAAAGGAGAAAACTCCAGCAAAAAGAAACAAAAAAATAATAATGAAGAGGAATAAGAGAGAAGTCAAGAGGAAGCTTCATTGGAAAATCAAAATCAAGAAAAGAAACTGATCACTTCAAATCTGAAAATCTCAAAGAAGATGAAGGGAGCTGAATTCAAGAAGGTGAAGTCATGAACCACCTCCTGCACCCACTGAGTTCTCAAATTTTGAACCCCTTTTCAAACCTTCCATTCTTTTTAACCATACTCCATAAGCTACATTTCAACCCAGTTAAAAGCCCTTGTGATCCAAAGATTGAGTGAGATGTCATGTGAAGATAAGGAATTATCCAATCTATGGTGAGAAACTGACAATGATGCCAGCACTTAAGAACTCTGCCTATGCTCATGCTTACAAACCCAGTTGGGGGATGTAAATGCTCTTGAGCCTGTGAGAAACTGAACCCCTCAACAAACCTTGATGAGAGTATGCCTTGTAAAACTTTCTTTTGGGTCTGAACTTGAATGCATTATATATGACCTTAACCTAATTTTCTGACATAAGGATAAGCTCAGTGCTGACATGCACTTGTGCAGTTTTCTGTGATCACAAATTATTTGCAAATGCTATGCAAACATGCGAATTATGCTGTCTAAGTTCTTGTGCAACCAATGAATTAAACTTCTTTTATGCTGATTCATGAGTAGACTAAATCTGATTCCTTAACTGCTCATTGGAAGACAGTGCACTTTAGTTAACTATTTCATTGGAGAAGTTTGTGGGTGTCTTCACTGAAAACCCTCAGGAGACTTCACTCCTCCACTAGGGATCACCTAGGGGTTTAAAAGGCTTGGTACATATGCTAAATATATCTGTGCTCCCTACGAAAGTGGAATTTAATTTTTAGAGTAGATTTAATGTAGCTTTGCTAAGGGACAAGGAAAGATTAGGTTTGGGGGTGTGTTAAGACCTGAAAAGTACCACTTTTCACCCCATAACTTAACCTTTGATTAGACCCTTAGCCACCTAATAAACTCATCTTAAGTGTTTTGTTCAGGAAATAATCAGCAGTGAAATAAGGCCAAGAATCCTGTTATGGAGCCTGCTTTTGCACCAGATGCCCCTCAGCAAGAATGAACCTTGAAGCCTCATGCAGATCAGCTGAGCTTGCCAAGGCTTTACAAGCAACCTCTCGCACAGATGAATGACTGAGGAGCTTCAGAAACTCAACTCCGTGCAACTCTCGCGAAGCTCAAGAGTAGAACACAGCGCTCAGTGTCGTGCAGTTCAAAGCAGACCTCTCTCAATCTCGTGAAAGTCGCTTAAGACAGCTGAGGAGAGAGAGCTTAAGAAGATGTCTCGCACAGCTATCGCGCAGTCACCGCAGAGTACAATTCTCAGAAGAAGAACGCCTTGCGCAATTCGCACGCCATTCAAGAAAGAAAGCATCCTGGCGAAGGCAAAGCCAAGCTCGCGAAGATTGAGTGAGACAAAGAACCTCGCGTAGTTCAGAACTCAAAAGAACCTCGCGAGGTAACTTGCGAAGTCCAAGTAAAGAGAAGAGCTCGCGCAGTTCTCGCACTGCTGCCCAGCGAAGTAATCTACCGCGCGACTGCTTGAATTGCAACCTCGCAAAACTTGAGACTGTATTTTCTATTCAACCTCGTAAACTCCAACCCAGCGAGAGCTCAACTCTCTACCACGCGACTGCCTAAAGAGAAAACCAAGGCAACCTCGTGATGGCTGAATCTTTAGTGTCAAATCATCCTAGGGAAGAGCAATGAGCTACCACGCGAGAAGTCTGGGAAACTACAGCTACCTAGTGAGGCTCTGAACCTAAACTTCCATCTCTTTAGTAGAGGGCATTCTAGAGATTTCTAGTGATTAGGGCACGCACTCCCATGCTCAAATCTCCGTGCACACGCCCCGAGGCATCCAAGGATCAGTAGAAGGCCACGTGGCATCGTTAAAATTAGGGTTTCCCAACCCTAATGCGCCGCCACCCCACTGCTATATATACCTAGGCCTAGCTTAGGTTTAGGTATCTGGGAACCTATCTCAGATCACTTTTCTTTTCTCTTTCTTTTTAGCAGTAAGTAGTTTTTCTTTTTCTTTTTCTTGTCTTCTCTCCATAGTCCAGCCATTACTGGCTATGACTTTGTATATGTATTTGAGTTAGATTAATGGAAGTTTTGCAATAGGATTTATACTTTGTGGGATTATTGTTTATATGTTAGATGCTCTGTGCAAGGCTGCTTCCTTGTGATCCCCCATTGCCTTGGCTATGTTTCAAAGCAATAGAGGACTGATTTTAAGGGCCACTCAGATCCAAGTAACCTGTGTGTCTGGGCTATCATGGTCTTCCAGCCTTAGCCCCACCACAGGACCTACTAGATTTGAAATCCCCATGGGAGCTTGAGCTGGTAGCCTGGTGAACATGATGGTAGTAGCGATAATCTTGTTTTGTTTTGGGCTCCGTGAGGAGGATAACCTCTGGGATAGTCTGTGACCATTTAAGTGGACAGATTATAGCCTTAGGGTGATTCTGATCCACCGATCCAAGATGGATCCTTCTTCTTTTCACTTGAGCTTGTAGAAGCCTGGTGAGAGATTGTACAGAGGCAGACTCCCCCATATTTGTATAGATCTGCCATTAGATGTTGAATCTGATCTGGTTATAGAGATTGTAGGCTGGTGACTGGACCATTGAAGCCTCTCTCAAGCAATGGACAGCTGGATCGAAGGTTGTACTCAATCGCTTGCTGGTTCTATGTGTCTGGGCTATCATGGTTTTCCAGCCTTAGCCCCACATATGAAACTTTAGAGGTTGAGGTTCCCTATGGATTCCTGAGCTGGTAGCCTGGATGAAATAGTGCCTGTAATAATTTATTTGTTATGTTCTGACCCATCCCTGGATAGTGGCTCTCCTATGGGATAGTCTGTGAATATTCAAGTGGACAGGTTATAGCCCTAAGGGTGGAGTCATGGCAGTAGAGATGGGTTGGATCCTTTCTCCTCAGAGGTGATAATGTAGCCTCTGGACAGGATTTCTATAACATCAGATCTAAATTTGAGTTACAAAAACTCCTCTGACCTTGGCTCAATAACATATTTCTCACCTTTTTATAATTATTTTCCACACTCCATCCATCCTCTCAATCCTTTCTATAATTTAGTTATTAGAATACTTAGAATAAGTGACCTTAAACTCCCCTCCTTTTGGGACTGCCAGATCTGTAGACAGATCTGGAGGGACTACTAGAGACGGCTCCCTTGGAGCCTTAGATCACCTTTCCCTTTGGGACAAACTCTTACTTATCAAAACTTGCTAGAAAGGACCCTGTATCTTGCAGGTCTAGGATTTCCGAGTTGTGCTGCTTCATCCCCTGTTTTATTCTATTTTTGATTTTTAAATTACTTTCAACACCAACCAATAAGCGAAGCACACTTGAGATCAACAACAAGTTTTTGGCGCCATTGCCGGGAAAAGATGATCTAATAGTAGACCCTTAGTTTTTGTATTCTTAGTATTCTTTATACATCTGAATAATTGATACTGCTGATATAATTATGAATCTTCCTTGCAGATTTGGACAGCAACAGTGAAGGATAGTTGGACTACAATTGGAGCGTAGCTACCTCTGTTTGCAAACTCTCTGACTCTAAAGCTCTATCTATCTTTCTTTTTAAACAATTTTTCCAGCAGTATCTAGGATAGTTTAAATGTATTCTTTGGATAGCTGTAAAATAGTTAGATAAATTTGTTTGTGTATAAGTATTATTTTGCAATGTGCCTGCAAGAAGCTTTCCTTGCTGTGGGTGTGCTTGTATGCTAGGGAGGAGATCCCTCAGCCCTACTTTAGAGCCTCTAAACCCTGAGTTAGAAAGGGGAAGGAGACTTAGAAGAGACAGGCACACCACAGGAGAGCCCCCAGGTAAATCTGCAACAGCAACTATGGGTGAAGAACACCCCAGAACCCTCAAGGAGTTGAATGCTCCGGATGACTACAACTCCCCTTATAGCATTCAATTCCCTGATGTTCAGGGGAATTATGAGATAAAAACTTCAATCATCCAGATGCTGCCAGCTTTCCATGGGCTTAGCAAAGAAGACCCTTACAAGCATATTGACCAGTTCTTGGCCTTGTGCACCACTTTTAATATCACTGGTTTGGGACCTGAGGCTACTAGGCTCAGACTCTTTCCCTTCTCTCTGAAGGATAGGGCCAGTACCTGGTTGGCCACTCTTCCCAACAATAGCATTGCTTCATGGAAAGACCTGCAGACCAGATTCCTAACCAAGTTCTTCCCTGAGACCAAAACTAGCCAGTTGAGGAAAGAGATTCTTGCATTTTCTCAATCCCCAACTGAGGATTTTAACCAGTCCTGGGATAGGTTTAAAGAGATGCTCAAACAATGCCCCCATCACAAGATCCCTGAGTGGCAGCTTGTACAAAGCTTCTACAATGGGATTGATGAGAAAAACAGAGATATGGTCGATGCCTCTTGTGGTGGATCCTACATGCACAAGACTGCTGAGGAGGCATGGGAATTGTTTGAGGTGATTAGTGAGAATGCTTTTTAAAAGCCATCCCTGGCAAGAACTCATCAGGAATCTAAGTCAAAGGAGGGGCCTGCTGCTGGATCCAAAGAAAAAATTTATGATGTGTCTGGGAACGATGACCTGCGACTGCAGATGGCAAACCTCTCTATGAAGTTTGATAAATTATTGACTGTGATGCAACCCAGAAGGGCTGCTCATGTGGCGGAGGCATGGCTGATATGCCAGTCCCCACAGCACACAGTGGAGGAATGTCCATCTGCAAGGCAATTTTCTGAATTAATGTTGGAACATGCTGCTGCTGCCCAGTCTTATGGCCAGCAACAATTTGGGGGCTACAACAGGCAGCCATATGGATACCAGCACCAAAATGCTGGTTACCAATGGAGAGACCACCCAAATCTGAGGTGGAAGCAAGATAACTACATGCAGCCCTAGCAGATGTTTGCTTTACCACAAAGGCCACAGCAGCAGTTCAATCAAGGGCATGCCCCGAGGTCTACCTTCCAGCACCACCACCAGCCCCATCAGTAGCAAAATCAGTTGGTTTTACCCCCTTCTCAGCGTAGAGATACTTCTTTCGAGGACCAAGTCTTGGCTTCATTGCAAAACTTGGGTTCCTTGGCTCAGACTGTGAACTCTCATGGTCAGAGCATCAAGAAGATGGAGGAGCAGATGAGACAACTAGCGAACACCCTAGCCAAAAGAGAGGAGGGAAGGTTGCCCAGTCAACCAGTGGTTAATCCCAAGGGCCAATTTTTGATTGGTGAAGGATCCTCCGAACCTGAAGGGGATCTTTCATTGAATTGATGATAAGAACTGTGCATCATTGTATAATATGTACTTTACAGTTTGTAAGAATAGTTTGCAATCTTGTTGGAATTTGAGTTTAGTGCTTTAATGCCTACTTTGATACCAACTTCCCCTGTGTGATAATTTTAAGTGATTGAATGATGATTTAAATGCTTTGCGTAACGTGTTCCGTAGTAACCTGGATGTACTTCGTGTGGCAGCCCATACTCCCATAGAGGTGTTGCATCCGTACATGGATGCCTACATTCCAAGTTCCACATGACCGTGACGGGAATCCCACCATGACGAAGCCTTAAAAGTCGTGTGTCATAGCTTATTTCTTTTTAATTATGCATATGCCCTATCGTGATTTTCTATGTGGTGCATACCATATGATGAAAGGACTAACTTGGCCAAAAGCAACTATTTCATACACCTTACATACTTGTGAATATAAAATAATTAAAATTTGAAAAGAACAGATATTTCATACAAAAATTTTGGAGAAACCTTCATGGGCCGTTAGATTGTTTAGAGAGTGATTGGGCCTGTATTTCTTAATGTTTTCTAAGTGGTCTTTGTATCGAGGCCTTTTTCTAGTTTTGACCCAAGAGTGGATCAAAGAGACGGGTCAAATAACCCCCTTAGTTATACACGGGTTTATATCCCTTATCAAATCTTTCAAACTTGCGGGTCTCAAAACACGTCCTCAAAGTTCTAGTGGCACTTTTCTGATCCATTAGATTACATTGTGTTACTATTGAGATCGTTTTGAAGTTGGTCCTATGGGTCAGTTGCGCCTTGATTATAAAAAATTAAGGGTCAAAGGTAACCCATGTATTATTTCATATGGCACCTAAGGCTAAAATAAGAAGGCATGAACTTTGAGTCATCTATCCTCTAATCTGAACCATTTGATGGTCAGACAATAAAATTTTACATCAGGTTGGTTCTTTTGTCCCAATCTTGATTTGCCCTCTTAGCACACTAGATCTTCCGGTCAACGTTTCACAAGATCTAGGAGTCGTGTGCACACTTAGTGTAGCTACCATGTGATGATTAGGTTTCGTGGATCTGAACCATCGAATAGTTAAGGAGGATAATTTTAAGGTGTTAAGTCTTTGGGTCTAAATTATTTCATCTTCTAAGCCCTCAGATCTAACGGTCAATCCTTACCTGATCGGTAGTGTCCAAAAGGAGGTTCAATTTCTTGATTTGTGTTTCGATTTCTCAGGTTTTGATCCGGTAGATGTCACAAGAGTTTTAATTTGTGGAGACGGTCCATCTCGGCTCCATTTCTTGGGTTGGGCCCGCAAGATCCAACTTTAATCTAATCTATTTAGATCCAGTGGTGCCAAAGAATGGTTGCACCAAGTTAACCATATCAGGTAAAATCTCTAAAGCGTTCAACTACAATGGTTGTCATGGGCAAGCTATCACCGGTATTGATGGCGTTTGGTCGGGCCAAAACTCGAAATTCGATTTATACCAGCCATAGAAATCATAAGTAAGTATATGCATATACATATATTCAACCAATCAGGGACCACCTGATAATTTCACTCTAGTCCCTCTCTAAACTTCTATGTATTAGAAGTTGGGTCTCATTCTCTTTCTCTCCTTAAGCCTATGCTAAACCATGACATAGGTCTCTTTCTCTCTTTAGATCAAAATCTGACCATCTGTTTCATAGATGGTAAGACTTTTTATTCATTCGATTTATGGGTTTCAGCCTAGAGGTCCCTAATTGGTTTATTGTGATGGGTCAAATTAGGATTCTCAGCTGGCACAAAAATAATCAAGGTAGCAACAGAAAAGAACCCAAGTATTGCAGTATACCTGTAGGCTCATATATGGGGGGCTCTACATTTATGCATACATCTATATAATACATAGATCTATAAATATATGTGTGTTGTTGCTTTGCAGGTGCACGTTTGGAGAGGAAGGTTGGTCTATTTATCTGATCTCCCTCTTCCTCTGTCTAGATTCCAGCTTTAGTAATTAAGTTGCAGGGACATGGGAGTGGAATAGAGACAGAGTTGCCTAGTGGGATTGAGTTTTGTGGTAAGAGGGATTGGGTCTCTCTCTCTTTTATCAGGTAAGCATACAATTACATATATATATATATATATATATATATATATATATATATATATATATATTGCCTATTACAGAGATGTGGGAACAGATAGGGAAGGAAGAAGAATAATTTGAAAATGAGGGGTTTAATATCCTTGCTAAGCACATGCAAGATTACATATTTGTGTATGAGTATATTTACTATTAATTGATGATTGTTTACTGTTATATATAAATACATACAAATTTCTGTTTTTACAGGTGAAACAGAGGAGATTGGAGGAGAAGACGGCTAAGAGAGGTTGGGTCTTTTCCCTTTGTTTCTACGATTATCTTTCCAATCCCCCTGCTATCCCTCTCTCTCTCTCTCTAAGATGTTCCGTTGGATTCCTTGGGACAAGGGCGTGGGCCAAAGTAGAAGAAGCAACCTCATATAATTATCATGTCATATATAAGATATATTTATATCTATATATATATATATAATAATAATATCTAAATTTGTTCATAAAACAGTACATATAACACCATATAAATAAAACGGTGTAAATCTCCTTACTCTCTATATATGTATCATCTTTTTCCTCCCTACAGGTGCCATTAATGGAGCTAAGGAAAGACAGGTATAAGCGTCTTTTAATTTTTAGAAAAATAGCCGGATATTTTAAGATGGATTGAGGGGCACCCACCTGTTGGAGTGTGCACGGGTTGATTCCAATCAATTCGGCGACACGGCAGCCTACGCGTCGATTCGGTGATGCGACAGCCTATCGCTTTAGTGATGCATTTTCGATCTAGGCTGGTTGGATGCGAGAAGAAGATGTTCCGCGTGAGCGATCTAAATCGGGAGGAGCGAGGTGCGAGGTAGGGAGAGTTCAGAAGGAAGATAGTCGTGAGAGACGGAGGTCCCGAGAGGAGAGATTTAAGCATTAGGGTGAGATCCTTAGAGAGGGATAAAAGGGATCAGTGGAGGCATCATTGGGAAAGTTTCTATTTTTTGTTTCCTATTATGTGAAAAGCTTTTATTTCCTAATGTAGTAAATTGCTAGCTGGTAATCGGGTTGGATTTTAATATTGTAAAGTTTCCTTTAATTGATTGGGCTGGGGTAGTGTGTGGGCATGCGCATAGAGTTTGGTGCTCCATTGCATCTCACGCCATCGGATGACCTTCCTAGGGTCCGATTCATAACAATTATATAACATGTTATGCTACCATGTGTACCGCTACGTCAAAATCATTTATAAAAGACGGAAAATATGACAGATTAATTCCATACTCTAATAAGACCGTCGATAACCATCTGAATTCAGTAAATAAGACACACGTCTTAAGCGATAGCATGAATATATCATACGGCTTTTAAGGACGGTACAAACCGTCTTAGTTTTTCGTTAAGATCATTAAGTGTTTAATTAATTACTCCCGTTTTCCTCACCTTCCCACTCTCTATCTACAGGAAAAAAAAGCCTTAGGTACATTTTTCGAAGATTGGGATTGTTGACAATGTAATGTTGCGTGGAAGCTCACAACTAAATCAACAACCTCACGATTAACAATCAAATAAGAACACAAAATAAAAAAAAATCAAATGCATGATGGATCTATTAATCCAAGCACCCAAATATTTGTCCTAGGATCTAGGCGTATGATTAATCAAAAAAAATAAATCAATAATCCATAACTTAAAATATATGTGTACACATTGAGTGTGAGCCATGAAAGATGGGTTGCCGCTTGGATATAATCTTCTCCCTCTTAATACCTCCTAGCACAATGGGGATGTTTTTGCTAATAAGGAGGGTTGAAGTGTGTCGAGCAATCGTTGGGACCAAACATCCCTTTTATTTATAGCCAATGGGTCATTTCCATTAAGGACTTAAGTTACTAATTATATTGTGATTGGAAATCACAATCATACCCTAACTAAAAGACTTAATTATTAGTGGCTAATTCTCTCAAATTCATCGAATTAGCAACTAATACATCTCAAGATTGATATTACACCATTCACCGGTCAACGGATTGACCATAGTGATGGCCACCAAAATAGAAACTTCTAACAATAAAATCATAAGAGATAATATTTACGTGATTTGGCAATTGGCCTATGTCCACGGGTAGTGATGATATACAAGAATACAAGAATCCTCTCAAGCCTCATAAAGCTCTCCATAAAACCCTAGTTAGGTTTTCACAAGCTTTCTCTTAAATTTTTAGAACCCTAGAAACATCCACAACTTTTCTTTGTATAGAAAACCCAAATTCAGACGTCTAAGCCAAGTCGTATTAGACATAACATGCAAAACTCACTCGGGTGAGTACAATGTCGCTCAGGCGCTTTGAGAGACCCAAAATCCTTTATTACGGCTTTCGTGCAGTCCAAACTACTTTGACGGCCATGACACTAACTTCACCTAAACTCGCTTGGGCGAGAGAAGTTAGAGCCTTTAATAACAATTCTCAACCTGGCTCTAAGCTTCACCACGTACTCTATCTGTCAATCATCCTTACATCATATTACTACTGCCACCAGCGCCCTGAGGGCGCTCAAACCTGCTGAACATTGATCAAGTCCAACCAATGCTTAGACTTGACCATCGACACCACCTTTGTCATTATATCCACAAGATTGTCCTTCGTACTCACCTTTTTCAAAGATATCTCGCAATCTTTGATTACTTTTCGTACGAAGTAATATTGTATATCAATGTGCTTGATACGAGCATGATACATGCTTTTTTTTGCTAAGCAAATATCACTTTAGCTATCGCCAAACACATCAACACTTTCTGTGCGATCCTCCAATCACCAACTAGTCCCTGAAGCCACACTGTTTATTTCACTGCCTCTTTACTGTCGTATACTCTGCCTTCGTAGTAGACAAAGTTACTATATCCTATAACATCGACCTCTAGCTAAATGAATCACTTGATAGCGTAAACATACATTATGTTGTAGACTGACAGTTATCCAAATCACCTGCGTAATTTGATCTACATAACTGCATAACTGATTATTTTTACCACGGCAAAAAAATAACCCAACATCCATGGTACGGTGTATGTACCTCATCATCAATTTTACCACCTGCCAACGTTTCTTGCTTGGATTAACTATACATCTGCTAACCACGCTAACGGTCTGTGAAACATCCACCCGAGTGCACACCATAGTGTACATCAAGCTACCAACTGTACTCGCATAGGAAACATGAGACATGTACTCAGACTCCTCATCCATAGTAGGAGACATGCTAATCAAAAGATAAAAGTGAGCTGCTAATAGAGTTACTCACTGCCTTTGAGTTCTCCATCCCATACCATGTGAGTATCTTTTCCAGATAACTCTTCTGTGTCAGGCACAACTGTCCTTCCTTTTTATCTCTCTCAATTTTTATCCGAAGAAATTTTCTTGTTATGCCAAGATCCTTCATCTCAAACTCCATGCTAAGTTGAGATTTCAACTTATTGATCTCCACTATGCTCTTTGAAGCTATGAGCATGTCATTAATATACAAGGTAAGATAAATATACAAGTCCTATGCTAGCCTTTTGAAGTAAACACAGTTCTCATATTCACTTCAAATATAATTTTGACTCACCATGAATGTGTCAAACCTCTTGTATCACTTGTAGACATCCCATTTTCGCCCTCCCAGAATATACAAATCTATTCGATCAACCTTCGACCATACCCACGACCCTCGAAAAGGGACTAACCCTCCCCGAAAGCCTTAAAATCCTAAATACGAGAACATATACTAAAATAATAGTATATGGTTGAATCCCAAGTTGAAACAATAGCTCTGTGGCTCAGACCCGACTTGGCTCAGGAAAGATCTCGAATTCCTCACCCTCACAGAGGCACGTAATTTAATTACACGAATGGGCATATGTTGTTTAATCTGTTTCGGTCTGTGAAAGGATGTGCTGATTTATTATGTGGTGTTGGAAGAAAATTAAAATCAAAGAAAATAAAGGATAAAAGTTATATGGTGAAAACAATAATCCTAAAACATCCTAAGCCTGCAAGATTCAAGGCTATTGTAGCAAGTTTTGATAAGTAAGAGTTTGTCTCACAGAGAAATTGATCTAAAATCCAAAATGAGCTATAATAGTAGGCCTCCAGATCTGGCTACAGATCTGACAATCCTAAAGAAAGGGAGTTGGGTGTCACGACTACACTAAATTAACCCTAACAAAAGAGAAATAAAGTGAAACCATATTCTAGAGAAAGGGTTAAGAAAAAAATAGTGATGGTGTGTGTCAAAATAAAATATAAAAATGATGGGAAGTAAACAGGTTAAGCTAGAGTTAATGCAATAATGTAACTCAGATTTAGACTGTCTCTGCAGTGGTCCTTTCTGAGATGCTATCAATAACCTCAACAAGGTAGAAGAATCCAATTTAACCCATGCCATTTGGGGTGCTCTTAGGGCTATACTCTGTCCACTCAAATGGTCACAGAGTATCTGATAGAGTCTAGCAAATCTCATTGATTACACCAGAAATGCTAGCCTAATCCAAAGGAGTGTACTGATCATTTCCCCAACTAATGGACCAGATCAGGCTATGAATATTATTACAACACTATATAATGCCAGTGCTACAAGCTCCCCAGATCTGCGCACAAATATGGCTGACATCCATAGGTATTCCAACTCATAAAATCTTATGTGCTTTGCCAAGACCAACGGCCCAATGTATGTGCTCACACAAAGGACCAGCAACAGGTTGAATAAGGATTTAGATTCAGCTGGTCATTGCTATAAAAGGCCTGCAATGACTCAGTCTCAAGTTGCAATTACTACAGAGAAATCAGATCTAACATATGATATCGGTCAAGTAAAATAGAGGGGAGCCAGTTCCTACACAAATCTCCTCACAAGGCTCTAGAAGCTTATGTGAAGAGGAGAAGAATCCTTCTTAGACATGTGGCTGGACACCACCTAAGGATTATAATCTGTGAACTCAAACGGTCACAGGGTATCCGATAGGTCTGTCCATACCACAGAGATCTGAGAAAGAACATGTAAACTGCTGCTGCCACCAAGGAGTCCTAGGGCTACGAACTCTCCAAATCTGGCTACAAATTCAGCTTGCTATCCAGGGGCCTATTAAACCAAAGAAAATTAGATGATAAATAATAAATCTATTAGAAACTGAATGGGCTACTCTCAAAGCATAGATCCTATAGACATCTAAGGAAACTATAAGATCTGTAGATTTAATTATAATTAAAACAACAATCCATTATGTTATGCACTGAAAAGTACCACTTTTCACCTCTTAACCTAGCCTTTGATGGACCTTGAAGCCCACTAATAATCATTTGTTAAGCATGTTTTGCAGCTAGTAATAAAATGTGCAGCTTAATATAAAACCCAGGCTTTTGGGCTCAAAGAGAGAAAATACAAGCAAAGGTGATAGCTAAGCCAAAGCCTAATGGAAAACCTTGGTAGTGCTCACCATAGTGACTCACTGTTGCTGATCATCATTGACCTAAAGTTTAGCAGATGACTGAAGAGTGCCAAGAAACAGACCTTGTAGAGTTAAGAAGCCTCCTCGCGAAGCTAAAGTTGCAGTGGAAGAAGCACTCGTGCAGATAGGCCGTGCAGTTAAGAGGAGAGTCTGCCTCTGTACAATCCCTCACCAGGCTTCTATAAGCTCATGTGAAAAGAAGAAGGATCCATCTTGGATCGGTGGATCTGAATCACCCTAAGGCTATAATCTGTCCACTTAAATGGCCACAGACTATCACAGAGGTTATCCTCCTCACGGAGCCCAAAATAAAATAGGATTATCGCTGCTACCACCATGTTCACCAGGCTACCAGCTCAAGCTCCCATGGGGATTTCAGATCTAGTAGGTCCTGTGGTGGGGCTAAGGCTAGAAGACCATGATAGCCCAGACACATAGGTCACTTGGATATGAGTGGCCTTAAAATCAGTCCTCCATTGCTTTGAAACATAGCTAAGGCAATGGGGGATCACAAGGCAGCAGCCTTGCACAGAGCATCTCACATATAAACAACAATCCCACAAAGTACAAATCCTATTGCAAAACTTCCATTAATATAACTCAAATACATATACAAAGTCATAGCCAGCAATTGCTGAACTATGGAGAGAAGAAAAGAAAAAGAAAAAGAAAAAGAAAAACTACTTACTGCCAAAAAGAAAGAGAAAAGAAAAGAGATCTGAGATAGGTTCCCAGATACCTAAACCTAAGCTAGGCCTGGGTATATATAGCAGTGGGGTGGCAGTGCATTAGGGTTAGGAAACCCTAATTTTAATGATGCCATGTGGCCATATACTGATCCTTGGATGCCTCGGGGCGTGTGCACAGAGATTTGAGCGTGGGAGTGCGTGCCCTAATCACTAGAAATTTCCAGAATGCCCTCTACTAAAGAGATGGAAGTTTAGGTTCAGAGCCTCGCTAGGTAGCTGTAGTTTCCCAGACTTGTCGCGTGGTAGCTCATTGCTCTTCGCTAGGATGATTTGACACTGAAGCTTCAGCCGTCGCGAGGTTGCCTTGGTTTGCTCTTCAGGCAGTCGCGCGGTAGAGAGTTGAGCTCTCGCTGGGTTGGAGTTCGCGAGGTTGAATAGAAAACACAGTCTCAAGCATCGCGAGGTTGCAATTCAAGCAGTCGCGCGGTAGATTAGTCTTCGCTGGGCAGCAGCGCGAGAACTGCGCGAGCTCTTCTCTTTACTTGGACTTCGCGAGTTACCTCGCGAGGTTCTTTTGAGTTCTGAACTGTGCGAGGTTCTTTGTCTCACTCAATCTTCGCGAGCTTGGCTTTGCCTTCGCCAGGATGCTTTCTTTCTTGAATGGCTCATGAACTGCGCGAGGCATTCTTCTTCTGAGAATTGTACCCTGCGGCGACTGCGCGACAGCTGCGCGAGGAATCTTCTGAAGCTCTCTCTCCTCAGCTGTCTTAAGCGAACTTCACGAGATTGACAGAGGTCTGCTGTGAACTGTGCGACACTGAGCGATGTGTTCTACTCTTGAGCTTCGCGAGAGCTGCGCGAGGTTGAGTTTCTGAAGCTCCTCAGTCATTCATCTACGCGAGAGGTTGCTGTAAAGCCTTGGGAAGCTCAGCTGATCTGCGCGAGGCTTCAAAGTTCATTCTTGCTGAGGGGCATCTGGTGCCAAAGCAGGCTCCATAACAGGATTCTTGGCCTTATTTCACTGCTGATTATTTCCTGAACAAAACACTTAAGAAGAGTTTATTAGGTGGCTAAGGGTCTAATCAAAGGTTAAGTTAAGGGGTGAAAAGTGGTACTTTTCAGGTCTTAACACACCCCCAAACCTAATCTTTGCTAGTCCCTTAGCAAAGCTACATTAAATCTACTCTAAAAATTAAATGCCACTTTCGTAGGGAGCACGGATACATTTAGCATATGTACCAAGCCTTTTAAACCCCTAGGTGATCCCTAGTGGAGGAGTGAAGTCTCCTGAGGGTTTTCAGTAAAGACACCCACAAACTTCTCCAATGAAATAGTTAACTAAAGTGCAATGTCATCCAATGAGCAGTTAAGGAATCAGATTTAGTCTACTCATGAATCAGCATAAAAGAAATTTAATTCATTGGTTGCACAGGAACTTAGACAACATAAACTCTCATGTTTACACAGCATTTCCAAATAATTTGTGATCACAGAAACCTGCACAAGTGTATGTCAGCACAGAGTATCCTTATGTCAGAAAATTAGGTTAAGGTCATACATAATGCATTCAAGTTCAGACCCAAAAGAAAGCTTTACAGGGCATACTCTCATCAAAGTTTGTTGAGGGGTTCAGTCTCTCACAGGCTCAAGAGCAATTACATCCCCCAACTGGGTTTGTAAGCATGAGCATAAGCAGAGTTCTTAAGTGCTGACATCATTGTCAGTTTCTCACCATAGATTGGATAATTCCTTATCTTCACATGACAGCTCACTCAATCTTTGGATCACAAGGGCTTTTAACTGGGTTGGAATGTGGCTTATGGAGTATGGTTAAAAAGAATGGAAGGTTTGAAAAGGGGTTCAAAGATTGAGAACTCAGTGGGTGTAGGAGGTGGTTCATGACTTCACCTTCTTGAATTCAGCTCCCTTCATCTTCTTTGAGATTTTCAGATTTGAAGTGACTTTCTTCTTGATTTTGATTTTCCAATGAAGGTTCCTCTTGACTTCTCTCTTATTCCTCTTCATTATTATTTTTTTGTTTCTTTTTTTCGGAGTTTTCTTCTTTTATTTTGTTTTTGCTTTTAGAAATGCCACCATGTCCTCGATTACCCATACGCGAATAGATGCTTCTTCTCCATTCACCTAATGCTGACCATAACTAGTCCATCTTCAACTCTTTCTCCTTTACCTTTTGAATTCTCAGAGTGAGGGTAGGTTGAATCAGGTTCATAGGTTCAGGTTCAAGTACTCAGGTGTATTTTGAAGAAATTTAGGATTTAAAGTTCAAAGGGGGTATGGACAAGGGAAATTGCTTTAGGATTGATCTTTTTAGGCTCAAACTGTCCAAGAGAAGGCCTTGATCCTTTCCTAGGTCTCATGAGTAATCGCCGCTTGTTTCAACTTGGAGTTACCTAACTTCTAGTGAGCATGACTCAAATTCTTAGAACTAGAAGAAATGCCTTAGTTACTCCTCAAAGAAAAAATTTTGTAGGCCCAATTCTCACTGGTTATGGTCATCCTTTGAACTTTCAAGTATGTCCTCACCTTTTTCTCTCTCTAATGATTCACTAAGTGCAGATACAAGTGGGTTTCCTTGGTGAAACTATTATGGAAATGTGGAATATTAGAAGTCTATAATGTTCAATGCTTGCATAAATTTTAAACTTCTTAATTTCATGATTCTTAAGTGAACAGAGGTCCATTTCCATATTGCTCAGATGAGTCTGCTGCACTTATGTTAACTATTCCATTGGCAGGGTCTGCCTGCCATACCCCCCAACCTATGAGGAGCAGTGTCCTCACTGGTTCAAGGTAATGTGCAGCAGACTTATTACAACATAAAAGAAAAGGAAAACAAAACACACAGACAAAGCAAGACAGTAAAGACAGGGGAAAAGTCTATGAAATATTAGAAATGCACAAAATATAAGAGAACATATGTAAAAGAAATAGAGGAAACCCTAGGTACAATCTAATCAGAATTTGGATTTAAATTTATCCCAGCCCATCTTCCTTGCATGTTCTTGAAGGAGAGCCTCTTCTTCTTTCTTCTTGCGTTCCCTCTCGGCCTTCCTCTGCTCTGGAGTTTTGGGTATGGTAGGAGCTCGGACCCTCATTTTTCTCTTCTTTGGCTCAGGAGGGATCTCCGAGGATTTTGCAGTGGGTGGCTCAGGGGGTTTGGTGGGGGATTTCCCGTTGGGGCCCGTACCTTTGGAGGCTTGCCCTGGCTGAGGCAGAGGTGGAATAGGAGATGATTGGTCTAGTGGAGGCTCAGGAGGGGCAACGGGAGATTTGGCTGGAGCTGGCATTTGAGACAGGAGAGGACCTTTCCCTTTTTCTGCTTTAGGGGGAGCCATAGGAGATGGAACTGGTAATTTTGCTGTAGGCACGACAGGGCTCTTCCCTTTCGCGAACTTGCTCGGTGGTGGTTCCTCCTCAGACATGGCAGATGGTTCTTTGCCAATTTTCAAAGAGCGAGTTGGGGGAATGGACTTCTTAGCAGCATTAGCCGAGATAGGATTGTGCAGGTATCTGAAGGGGCAGCCACAGTAGGTTGGGCATTGGGATCCGTAGGTGGTGCCTCATCAGAGTCAGAATCAGAAGGAAAGAGCTCAGTAGGGTCCAATCCTAGGGCAGCAGCAGCCTGTCTGTGTTCTTCTTTGGAGAGGAGGCGCCCATGGGGATCATCCTGAGCGGAAGCTCGGGTGACCTTTGGAGGTGGGGGCAGTGGCTCTCTTAGGAGTGGGCTTTTTCTTGGAAGGGGTGTGTTTCCTTTTGATAGCAGGAGAGGGAATAGGGGGGGGCACTGATATAGGAGGAGGAGCTACAGTAGGGGTTACAGCAGGAGCAATAGGTTTTGTAGGTACTGCAGAAAGAAATGGCAGTAGGCATTGGAGGAGGAACAGGAGGAGCTACCGGAGTGGAGGATGTGGGAGTTGGGGGAACAGACTGTGTAGGGGTTGGTGTAGGGGTTGTGGAAGAAGATGGGACTGGATGTGTGGAAGAAGATGGGGCCTCAGGGGGAGCGGTGGCGATGGGGGTGGCTTGGATAGGATGGGATAGTAGGAAAGCAACTCTCTGTTCCAAGATGTCAATTTTCTTGTTAGCCCACAAGAGATTGGTATCCGCAAGCTCCTTACTAAGATGGGTGATCTCCTGAGCATTGTTCAATTTCTTCTCTAATAGCCGATTATGCTTTTTCACCCTCTCAGCATTGGCCTTTTCCATCCCAGCGGTCATTTTATAGTAAGTTGCTGCAACCTTGTGCGCAGTTGATGTCTCCATAATTGCCTCCCATCCTTTTGAAATATCGCGCAGCTGCTCGTTGTGAGCAAGCTTCACATCACTAAGCTTCTGCAACAAGGGGTATTCAATGGCTTGGCGGAGTTGGGCCATGCCATGGAGAAGAACATCCCTCTTGATATAAGGATTGTCTCTCATGGCATGGAGGAGGGTGAAGTAGGGAGGGGTGTAGTAGGAGTGTCTGGGCCAGATTGGGAGAAATGAAGTGGAAGGAAGAGAGGGTGATGGAGCCTGAGGGGGAGAAGTGGGGGTTATAGAAATGGTTTGGGTGGTCTGGATGGAATGGTCAGTGAATTGAGGAGGGGGTGGGAGAAGAGGGGGAATGGAAGGTATGGGTGGAAAATGAAATGAAGGAAGGGCAGCTGATGTGGATTGTTCAGGGGAAGGGAAGAAGGGTATGGTGAAGGGTTGAACTGGAAGGGAGGGTGCAAATAGGGGGGGTGGAATGGGAAAGGTGAATGTGAATGGAATGGGGTCTGTCTGGGTAGAAGTGTTGGTGAATTGAGGGGAGGTAGTATTAGAGGTGAATGGATAGGGAGAGAGGGAATGGAGTGGTCGTGTATGGTATCATGGAGGGGAAGGATGGAGGCGAGTCAATGGGGGTAGGGTCTGCTGGAACAGGGGGAGGAGAGGTTGAAGGGGTTGCGTTGGGATTGGTGGGTTTGTCAATGTGTGAAGGGTGGATTGATGGTGGTTATGTCACTTGTATTTGGGCTTGGGTCTCGTGGTGTTGGATAGTTGGGTTTGGAGGTCATGGATAGGGGAAAGGATATGAGTAAGGGAACTGAGGTTGGTTGAGGGGTAGGAGGGTAAGAAGGAATAGGTTGGAAAGGGGAAGTGGGGCATGATGGAAAGTGGTAGGGGAAAGGGGGGTTGGGTGAATGATGTGGTGAAGGGAGAGGAGACTCAGGAGAGGGATGTCTTGGTGGGCAAGGTATCAAGCAACGTCATGAAGGCTTGATACCCAGAGAGGTGGTGGCTAGGTTGAAGTCCAGTGTCATGGAGAGGTGGGTCTAAGGGTTGGTCACTAAGGGGTGTGACTGTGGGAAGGGCAGGGGTAGTGTGAGAGGTTTTCTTTTTAAGGTAGGTTATCAAGGGAGTGATGTCAGGGTGAGGATCAAGGGCTATGGGAGAGACTGGGGTTGTTGATTGGGGTAGGGTGGGTGAAGGTGGAGTGGTGTCTTGGGGTTCAACACTTTCTTCCCAGGTTCAGATAATGGTTGGAGGGGGAATGGAGAAAGGAGAGGAAAGAGGAGAAGTGAGAGATGGAATGGGTGAAGAAGGTAGGGGAGAGGCCAGAGTAGTGGATGGAGGAATTGCTGCAGAAGCAGAGGTGACAGAAGCTTGCGCCACCTTCTTTGGGGCAAGGGTTTTTGCCTTCTTTTTGGGGGCAGGGGTGGCCGTTGCCACAGCAGCTTCCTCTCCCTGCTCGGAGACCTCCTGAGCTTTAGTCTTCTTCTTCTTCCGGGGAGCCATTAAGCTTCACGATCCCCCATTGTCTTTTAGCAAATGTGGTGGGAGTGAGGTCAGCAGATAACTCCCCCACTGGTATCTTGTATCCTCCCCTCAGAAGTAGTCTGGTGATGAGTCTTCCATAGGGGAGAGTGTGGCTCTTCTTTTACAGCCCCAGCTTCACCATTGTATCCTTCATGGCCTCGAAGATCAACCATGCAGCATTGAATCCATGGCCCAGAGAGAAGGAATACAGAGCATCAGCAATTGGTGTCCTCCTTTCTTGCTGATGGCCGAACCAATAGATGTTCTTCCTCAAAACTTGATCAATGAACAACAGTTTGGGCTCCAAATCTCTTCTTCTGATGGAGTCCCTTGTGGCCTTCAAGCCTTTGGTAATGGCATGGGCAATTGTGTCAATGGGGGCACTCACAGGGGCACCATAACCGCAATTGGGATCAAATCTGGTAGGGATGCCCAAGACTTCAGCGATCAACTCCGGGCTAAGCAGCATCTCAAAGTTGTCAACTAATGCAAGGAGGCCTGGCTGCCCTTGTGTGTCGGGTCTGAGCCTAAGGTGTCAGAAGAGTTGCACTAACCTAGGGTAGGCTAGTGCAGAATCATTTAAGAAGGGGAAGACCAGCTACCACAAGAACTCGATGGCAAGTGCTGACAATGGCTCAGATTCAAAGAAAGAGATATAAAAAATGGCTTCAGGCTCTAAGGGAATGGAAAGGAGGAGCTGGAGGGTGTGTTGGTGCCGCCCGTACCACCCCCTTCCCTTTTTGCAGAGCCGTAGAGGACTTGGCTTTCTTAGGTGTAGGCTCCCCAGTGGCCTTATCCCTGGCTCTCTTCACAGGTGCGCTTTTAGGAGCCATCCCAACTTCCTTGGTGAGTGTGGAGTTACAAATTTGAAAGGAAATACCAGGAGCTGAGTCTAACCCTAAAAGTTAGGGTTCTATTTAATGGAATGCACAAAGGAGCTCAAGAGCTCTAAACAAGGGGCAACTATTAATAGGAGCTTGAAGAATAACAATCCTGAAGTTTGAAGTGAACAATGATCTGGGGACAGGGTGCTAAAGGAGAGAGGTGGAGAGGAGTGGGAGCTAGGGTTTCGCTGGTAAGAGAGGAAAGAGAAAGCAGTAAGGAAAAGCAGTGCGGGGTGGGATTTAAATATCGCGAAGCTCGGCACGCTTTGGAAAGTCCGCCCGCTGGTTGGGAATGAATGGGTCGCGAGATTAGATGTCCCTTGAAACTACGCGATGCAGCCCACCCAGTTATTTGAAACTCGCGACAGCACAACAAAGCAGTTCCTTATGAACTGCGCGAGATGGGACCAAACTCATTATTCAGAACCCCATGATGGCTTAATCGAGGCAGAATTCACTCACCCACCAGTTCGCTGTTTGACGCTTACCAAAGGGGTGGATTCTCTCACAGACTCTCTTCCAGGGACACCCCTAATCATTATAAAGCATTCACAATTCTTATACTCTCAAGGCAAGAAAGTCACACATCACGCAAAGCCTTCAAGTCATCATTCAATCACTTAAAATTATCACACAGGGGAAGTTAGTATCAAAGTAGGCATTAAAGCACTAAACTCAAATTCCAACAAGATTGCAAACTATTCCTACAAACTGTAAAGTACATATTATACAACGATGCACAGTTCTTATCATCAATTCAATGAAAGATCCCCTTCAGGTTCTGAGGATCCTTCACCAATCAAAAATTGGCCCTTGGGATTAACCACTGGTTGACTGGGCAACCTTCCCTCTTCTCTTTTGGCTAGGGTGTTCGCTAGTTGTCCAATCTGCTCCTCCATCTTCTTGATGCTCTGACCATGAGAGTTCACAATCTGAGCCAAGGAACGCAAGTTTTGCAATGAAGCCAAGACTTGGTCCTCAAAAGAAATATTTCTTGGTTGAGAAGGGGGTAGAACCAACTGATTTTGCTGCTGATGGGGCTGTTGGTGGTGCTAGAAGGTAGACCTCAGGGCATGCCCTTGATTGAACTGCTGCTGTGGCCTTTGTGGTAAGGCCAACATCTGCTGGGGCTGCATGTAGTTATCTTGCTTCCACCTCAGATTTGGGTGGTCTCTCCATTGGTAACCAGCATTTTGGTGCTGGTATCCATATGGCTGCCTGTTGTAGCCCAGTTGTTCTTGGCTATAAGACTGACGACAGCAAAGATGTTCCAACATTAATTCAGGAAATTGCTCTGCAGATGGACATTCCTCCACTGTGCTGTGGGGACTGGCATATCAGACATGCCTCCGCCACATGAGCAGCCCTTCTGGGTTGCATCATAGTCAATAATTTATCAAACTTCATAGAGAGGTTTGCCATCTGCAGCTGTAGGTCATTGTTCCCAGACACATCATAAATTTTTCCTTTGGATCCAGTAGCAGGCCCCACCTTTGACTCAGATTCCTGATGAGTTCTTGCCAGGGATGGCTTTTGAAAAGCATTCTCACTAATCACCTCAAATTTTTCCCATGCCTCCTCAGCAGTCTTGTGCATGTAGGATCCACCACAAGAGGCATCGACCATATCTCTATTTTTCTCATCAATCCCATTGTAGAAGCTTTGTACAAGCTGCCACTCAAGGATCTTGTGGTGGGGGCATTGTTTGAGCATCTCTTTAAACCTATCCCAGGACTGGTTAAAATCCTCAGTTGGGGATTGAGAAAATGCAATAATCTCTTTCCTCAACTGGCTAGTTTTGGTCTCAGGGAAGAACTTGGTTAGAAGTGCAGTGTCTTTCCATGAAGCAATGCTATTGTTGGGAAGAGTGGCCAACTGTGCATCGCCCTATCCTTCTGAGAGAAGGGAAAGAGTCTGAGCTTAGTAGCCTCAGGTCCCAAACCAGTGATATTAAAAGTGGTGCACAAGGCCAAGAACTGGTCAATATGCTTGTAAGGGTCTTCTTTGCTAAGCCCATAGAAAGCTGGCAACATCTGGATGATTGAAGTTTTTATCTATTAATTCCCCTGAACATTAGGGAATTGAATGCTAAAAGGGGAGTTGTAGTCATCCGGAACATTCAACTCCTTGAGGGTTCTGGGGTGTTCTTCACCCATAGTTGCTATCGCAGATTCACCTGGGGGCTCTCCTGTGGTGTGCCTGTCTCTTCTAAGTTTCCTTCCCCTTTCTAACTCAGGGTTTAGAGGCTCTAAAGTAGGGCTGAGGGATCTCCTCCCTAGCATACAAGCACACCCATAACAAGGAAAGCTTCTTGCAGGCACATTGCAAAAGAATACTTGTACACAAACAAATTTATCTAACTATTTTACAGCTATCCAAAGAATACATTTAAACTATCCTAGATACTGCTGGAAAAATTGTTAAAAAGAAAGATAGACAGAGCTTTAGAGTCAGAGAGTTTGCAAACAGAGGTAGCCATGCTCCAATTGCAGTCCAACTATCCTTCGCTGCTGCTGTCCAGATCTGTAAGAAAGATTCACAATTATATCAGCAGTATCAATTATTCATATGTATAAAGAATACTAAGAATACAAAAACTAAGGGTCTACTATTAGATCATCTATCCCCGGCAACGGCGCCAAAAACTTATTGTTCTCCAAGTGTGCTTCGCTTATTGGTTGGTGGTGAAAGTTATTTAAAAATAAAAAATGGAATAAAACAGGGGATGAATCAGCACAACTCGGAAATCCTAGACCTGCAAGATACAGGGTCCTTTGTAGCAAGTTTTGATAAGTAAGAGTTTGTCCCACAGGGAAAGGTGATCTAAGGCTCCAAGGGCTGCCTCTAGAAGTCCCTCCAGGATCCTCTGATCTGGCGTCCCTAAAAGGAGGGGAGTTTAAGGTCACTTATTCTAAGTATTCTAATAACTAAATTACAGAAAGGATTGAGAGGATGGATGGAGTGTGGAAAATAATTATAAAAAGGTGAGAAATATGTTATTGAGCCAAGGTCAGAGGAGTTTTGTAACTCAGATTTAGATCTTATGTTATAGAAATCCTGTCCAGAGGCTACATTATCACCTCTGAGGAGAAAGGATCCAACCCATCTCTACTGCCATGACTCCACCCTTAGGGATATAACCTGTCCACTTGAATGGTCACAGACTATCCCATAGGGGAGCCACTATCCAGGGATGGGTCAGAACATAACAAATAAATCATTGCAGGCACTATATCATCCATGCTACCAAATTTCAAGAATCCATAGGGAACCTCAACCTCTAAAGTTCTATATGGGGCTATATGGAAAACCATGATAGCCCAGACACATAGAACCAGCAAGCGATTGAGTACAACCTTCGATCCAGCTGTCCATTGCTTGAGAGAGGCTACAATGGTCCACTCACCAGCCTATAATCTCTATAACCAGATCAGATCCAACATCTGATGGCAGATCTATACAAATATGGGGGAGTCTGCCTCTGTACAATCCCTCACCAGGCTTCTACAAACTCAGGTGAAACGGAGAAGGATCCATCTTGGATCGGTGGATCAGAATCACCCTAAGGCTATAATCTGTCCACTTAAATGGTCACAGACTATCCCAAAGGTTATCCTCCTCACGGAGCCCAAAACAAAATAAGATTATCGCTGCTACCACCATGTTCACCAGGCTACCAGCTCAAGCTCCCATGGGGATTTCAGATCTAGTAGGTCCTGTGGTGGGGCTAAGGCTGGAAGACCATGATAGCCCAGACACACAGGTCACTTGGATCTGAGTGGCCCTTAAAATCAGTCCTCCATTGCTTTGAAACACAGCCAAGGCAATGGGGGATCACAAGGCAGCAGCCTTGCACAGAGCATCTCACATATAAACAACAATCCCATAAAGTACAAATCCTATTGCAAAACTTCCATTAATCTAACTCAAATACATATACAAAGTCATAGCCAACAATTGCTGGACTATGGAGAGAAGAAAAGAAAAAGAAAAAGAAAAAGAAAAACTACTTACTGCTAAAAAGAAAGAGAAAAGAAAAGCGATCTGAGATAGGTTCCCAGATACCTAAACCTAAGCTAGGCCTGGGTATATATAGCAGTGGGGTGGCAGCGCATTAGGGTTAGGAAACCCTAATTTTAACGATGCCACATGGCCTTATACTGATTCTTGGATGCCTCGGGGCGTGTGCATGGAGATTTGAGCGTGGGAGTGCGTGCCCTAATCACTGGAAATTTCTAGAATGCTCTCTGCTGAAGAGATGGAAGTTTAGGTTCAGAGCCTCGCTAGGTAGCTGTAGTTTCCCAGACTTGTCGCGTGGTAGCTCATTGCTCTTTGCTAGGATGATTTGACACTGAAGCTTCTGCCATCGCAAGGTTGCCTTGGTTTGCTCTTCAGGCAGTTGCGCGATAAAGAGTTGAGTTCTCGCTGGGTTGGAGTTCGTGAGGTTGAATAGAAAACACAGTCTCAAGCATCGTGAGGTTGCAATTCAAGCAGTAGATTAGTGGCGCAGCTGCAGAACCGCATTTGAGCTCTTCTCTTTACTTGGACTTCGCGAGTTACCTCGCGAGGTTCTTTTAAGTTCTGAACTGCGTGAGGTTCTTTATCTCACTCAATCTTCGCGAGCTTGGCTTTACCTTCGCCAGGATGCTTTCTTTCTTGAATGGCGCGTGAACTACGCGAGGCGTTCTTCTTCTGAGAATTGTACTTCGCGGCGACTGCGCGAGGAATCTTCTGAAGCTCTCTCTCCTCAGCTGTCTTAAGCAAACTTCGCGAGATTGAGAGAGGTCTGCTTTGAACTGCGTGACACTGAGCGATGTGTTCTACTCTTGAGCTTCGCGAGAGCTGCGCAAAGTTGAGTTTCTAAAGCTCCTCAGTCATTCATCTGCGTGAGAGGTTGCTGTAAAGCCTTGGGAAGCTTAGCTGATCTGCGCGAGGCTTCAAAGTTCATTCTTACTGAGGGGCATCTGGTGCTAAAGCAGGCTCCATAACAGGATTCTTGGCCTTATTTCACTGCTGATTATTTCCTGAACAAAACACTTAAGAAGAGTTTATTAGGTGGCTAAGGGTCTAATCAAAGGTTAAGTTAAGGGGTGAAAAGTGGTACTTTTTAGGTCTTAATAGCAGGTGGCACAATGGTTTGGCAATCTTGCTGAAGTCCTTGATGAACTTCCTGTATAATCCAGCATGTCCTAAAAATGATCTGATCTGCTTGACAGTCCTGGGTGGGGGCAGATGTGAAATCAAGTCCACTTTAGCCTTATCAATCTCAATTCCTTTATGAGAGACCACATGGCCTACTATAATCCCTTGTGTCACTATAAAGTGGCTCTTTTCCTAGCTTAGGACCAAATTGGTCTCCTCATATCTTTATAAAACTATATCAAGGTGTCTCAGACACTGGCTAAAGTTATCCCCATACACTGAGAAATCATCCATGAAGAGTTTCAGGAATTTGTCAATCATATAAAAAAAATTACATTCTTGCACCTCTGAAAAGTGGTTGGGGCATTGCACAGTCCGAAAGGCATCCTTTTGTAAGCAAAGGTGCCAAAGGGACATGTGAAAGTAGTTCTCTCCTGATCTTGAGGGTCCATAGGGATTTGGTTATACCCAGAGTATCCATCAAGAAAACAGTAAAATGCCTTCCCGGTCAGCTTATCTAGAATTTAGTCAATGAAAGGGAGGGGGAAATGGTCCTTTCTGGTCTTGGAGTTGAGTTTTTGATAGTCACTGTAAACCCTCCAGCCAGTGGTCTCTCTGGCCGGCATCAACTCCCCAGAATCCATAGTGATAACTGTGATGCCTAACTTTTTAGGTACCACTTGGATAGGTGACACCCATTCAGAATCCAAAATGGGGTAAATCATTCCTGCATCCAACAGTTTCACTATCTCCTTGAGGACCACCTCCTGCATGTGAGGATTTAATTTCCTCTACATCTCTTATGAGGGTTTGGCACCCTCATCCAGATGAATTCTGTGCATGCAAACTGACGCATCAATGCCTCCAAGGTCAGATATTGTCCACCAGATTGCTTTCTTGTGCTTCTTGAGAACATTCAGTAGTTCCTCCTCCTGCTCACTAGTGAGAGAGGAGGAGATAATCATGGGAAGCTTGTTGTCCTGTCCCAAGAAGGCATATTTTAATGTGGCTGGGAGCTGCTTTTGCTCCAACTAAGGAGGACTTTCAATTGAAGGCAACATAGGTGCCTTAGTGGTTTGAGAAAGGGGCAACAATGTATGTTTCCAGTTAGAATGCAACACAAGGCCCACAAAAGACTCTGTTATGGTATTGTCTTCTATCATGAAAACTTGGGCCTTGTTTTGAAACAAACTCCAAATATTTGCCAGGTGATCAACAACATTATACCAATCTAGCAGATTGGATAATTCCTCTCCCACTAAGCCATCTAGTACATCTACTGCCCAACAATCCTCAATGTTAGTCTGAGGCACTGTAGCAGCATAGTAGACATTCAAATGGGCCTTCATGTTCCCAAAGGTAACCTCCATCACCCCTTACCTACATTATATGCAAGCATTTGAAGTAGCTAAGAATGGCCTGCCAAGGATAACAGGAATTGGGGTTTTACTTTTGTAAGGGTCCATGTCCAAAATAAGGAAATTAGCTGGATAATAGAATTTATCCACCCCCACCAAGACATCCTCTACCACACCCACAGGTCTCCTCTCAGACCTGTCAGCCAGTTGGAGCACAACTGATGTAGGTTTAAGCTCCCCCAAACCTAGCTCCTCATACACTGAATAAGGGAGTAAGTTCACACTGGCTCCTAAGTCCAAGAGGACTTTTCCAATGGTGTGGTTTCCGATTATGCAAGGGATAGTAGGTACCCCTGGGTCTTATAGTTTTTTTGGTGTGGCGATGGACAGGACTGACTCAACATGCTCAACAGTAAAAACTCTTTTAGACAACTGCACCCTTGCTTTCCTCTTTTGGGTGCAGAGGTCCTTCAAAAACTTAGCATAGGCAGGGACTTGTTTTGGTAAACTAATAAAAAAATGGAGAAGTAATATCTAACTTTGATTTGGTCCTTGAAATCTAATGAGAATGACTGCAGCTCAACTGAGAGATGATCCAATCTTCATCTGGCTACAAGCGCAGATGTAAGAGAAAAAAAATTTAATTTAAGGATTAGGATTAAGCTTATGGCTATGGTCTATCCACTTTAATGGCCACAAACCATCCAATAGTCTTTAATCCAAAGCCTTAGTTTAGAATAAGAAGCATCACTACAAATGCCGTGAGAGACTAGGTTACCAACACTAATTCTCACAGGATTAATGAATCAAGGGAAGTTGCATGAAAAACAGTAAATCTAAAGGAGTCTAATGCAATAAGGAGATCAGAGGGAACCCTTAACATGAGTCCAATTGAGAATGTACGATTTACAGCAACCTTTTCAAATCCACCATTACAATTACAGAGCACAGCTTAAACAACTCTCAGATTTGTAGTCTTGAATACAACTCTCTTTTGAATTACAAAAATATCTCACAGCTCTCAATTGCAAGTACAAGTGAAGCTATTACAGGGATTTCAGACAAACTATCTGGTTTGGAAATGGGGGAATAGGAATGAAACTCAAAATCTGGATGCCCAAATTGGGCAAATGGTTCGTCTATTTATAGTTTTCCCTAAGTCCAGCTCAGATGTGTATCAACCAATCAGAAGTGCTCAGATCTGTATTGACCAATGGTAGTCGAGCACGAGGATCCAGATTTGTTCTGGCCAATCAGAATTCCTTGATCTGGTTCAGCCAATCAGGTGAAAAAGGCATCGATTCTGTTATGCATTTTGAAAGTCTATTAGAGTTTCTAGAAGTTTCCGCCAAGTTATTTCATCTCTAGGTGCTCACGTGGGGTGGAATATGCCTTCGCTTCATGCTTAGAATATTCTAGAATGTCCCTAGGTTTTTAGATGCATTGGGCCGCGTGAAACAGATTACTGAATTGCCCTTGCAAAAGTTGAGAACCTCCAGAATACCTTTTCGCAAAGCTTAGGGGGCTTTTCGCAAGGTGTTGTAACTCCTGAAGCTCTTTTCGCAAGGTTCTGGTTCTGTTCGAATTGAGTTTTCTTCTTTTCGAAAAGATAAATCATCTCTTTGAAAAGTTCAGATTCTCTTCGAAAGCTAAGCCTGGAGTTTTTGTTCTTTTCGCAGAGTTTCAGGTTCTTTGCGAAAAGTACTCTGTAGTGCATTTTTCTGTTCGAATTGCTCCATACTTCTTTTCTGGGTTGAGACCAGGTCTTTGCCTCTTCAATTCAGACCTTTCAACAGCTAGTGAGGTTGTTTCTTCTCTTTCTTCCTTTGGATTGACATGGAATGTCATCTTTTTGGCACTTTTGAGCTACTTTCAAGGTTAAGCCTGCCTTTATTGTTAGCTGTAAAATAAACACTTAAAACACTTATTTAGTTCTCTCAAGGGTCTATCAAGGCCCAGATTAAGGGGTGAAAAATGGTATTTTCCAGTTCTCAACACACCCCCAAACCTATGCTTTGCTAGTCCCTGAGTAAATACAAAATTTAAAAATAGAATGAAAAGCCATTTTTGTAGGGAGCATAGTTGCATTTAGCATATGCAACAAGCCTTTTAAACCCCTAGGTGATCCCTAGTGGAGGAGTGAAGTCTCCTGAGGGTTTTCAGTGAAGGTACCCACAAACTTCTCCAATAAATCAGTTAAGATTAATGCAATTCTGTTAAAGCAAACTTTCATCCAATCAGATTATTCACACCTGCATCCCAAAGTTGTAAGAAGATTTTCAAGAAAACATCAGTTCAAAACTAAAATTCTGTAATTCCTTTACCATTCACTCATTGGTGTCAAAAAGTTTTTACAAGAAAATTAATGAAAAGCTTGCCTTCTATTTGAGAATTCAGTTTGATGTTACCCCAAATAATTTGATTTCAAACTCAAGCTGTCACGGTGGTTTTCACTCACCATGCAAATATGAGGGTTGCACTATTTCACATACTCAAGAGCAATTCTCCTCAAATAGGATTGTAGCGGAGCATAGGCATTGCTTTTATCAATTTACTACTTTTTTCACCATAGATTACACAAATCCTGTGATACTCAATCCATCATTGATCGAAGGACTTTAACTTGGGTTGTAATGTGGCTTATGGGTGAAATTTATCAAGAATAAAGGGGTGGAATGGAGTTCAAAATTGAGAAGTCTGTAAGGTAAGGAGGTGATAGACACACCTTCTTCAATTCAAAGACAATTTCATCTTCTTCTTTGAATTTTGAGCCAAAGTGGCCATCTTTTTCTTTCTTTTCAAACTTCCAATGAAATACCTTCTCCTTTTTTCAAAGCAACATTGGAATGCCACATTTCTTCCAGCGTCTGACATTGCCTTCAATTATTTTTTTTTACCAAAGCTGTTACCCAACTCACCTTTCTTGACTTTCTTTCCTTTACCTTGAATTCTCGAGAGTGAGGGTTAGGCTAAATGAGGTTGATGAGGTTTCAAAGAAATCTTGGATTTATAAAGCTCAATTGGTGTGTATCGAGGCGCTTTCAAAAGGTTGGGCTTTTGAAGTTCAAACTGTCCAAAAGGAGGCCTTACATCATGTCTTTAATATCATGATTCGTCAAGATATTTTAACTTGGATATGTGTAACTTCTAGTGATAACAAGTGTTCAAAACTCCTAAAGGTAAAAAATTTTCAATTTATACCTCCAAAGAATACATTTCAGGTCCAAATCTCAATGGGTGTGGTTTTCTATCAAATTCCTGAGGTATATCATCACTGCTTTCTCTCTTTTTAGGTTTACTAAAACATCAATTTTCTTTTGAAAATTTTCTGACATTCACTTCATGAAAGTATTAGAATTACACTAGAAATTAATTTTAAAAAGTTTTAACTTCCTCATTTTTCAAAAAAATAGGTGTGAGATTACTTCATTTTCAAAAATTCTGCTGATCATAAGCTGCACCAAGCATTAACTTATTTTATTGGCATACCTGCCATACCCCCAAACCTAAGATGAACATTGTCCTCAATGTTCTAGACACTGAGAAACCAGGGGCAGCAGGATAAAAGAAGAAAGGAAAACTAAGCAGAAAAAAATTTGCAGCTATATATGCGCAGAAAATAAAGAAAATAACACTGAATATATGAGCAGGAAAAGGGAAAAAAAATGTTATATAAATATAGGAAATTACTGATAAAACAGAAAAATAACAAAACTAAGCTAGAACTGCTACAAAATAAAATCTAAAAACTGAATATATGATCAGAAAAATAAAAGAAGCGCAAAAGCAAATGGAAGGAAACTAATGCTAATAACAGAGAAACAGTAAAAACAAGGTAAGGGACTGAATACAAAGTTAAAAAAAATAGAAAAGTGTTGATACAAAAATAGAATTTGTGAATGCAAAATAGGAAAACAAAGTTAGAAACTAACTATACTCACTGAAAAATGATGAAAATCAAGAAACGAGGACACATTAACCTAAGAAAGAAAAAATCGATCTAAAACAGAATTTGAAACTAAAATTCCTAAAACAGAAAATCTAATGTCAAATGATACATCCTAAGCCCAAAGAAAAAAAAACCCAAAAGCCTGAGATACTTATGAATCTAAGTGATTATAAAAATGATTAGCAGGAATATAGTGAAAAGCAAGATTCATAAGACTGACCCCTTTGTTGATGATGTGTATGAATAAAAAAGAATAATGAAGCATGGGAGCACATATTAAAAACAGGGTTCACACACAGCTGAGACCCATTTATGATGAAGAAATCTCGAAGGAAAATAAAATCAGTGGGTCCATTGAATATTCAAAACAGCCTATGATTCACTACTCATTATCCTACATGATTCCTAAAAAAGAAAAAATGATCTCAGCAGGTCCAGATGGGAAAAGTGGATGCAAATGGAGAAAAACAGCCCATCCGGAAGATATCTATATATATATATATATATATATTTTTTTTTTGTTTTTATAATTTTCTATTTTTTTTTTTTACTTGTTTTGGATCAGCCCGGGCTCAACAAGAGCCCTTATTTACTACTGCTGAAAATAATGAGAAACAACTCAGAGATTTTCTATTTGTGTTTTCATTTTCTTTTATTTTGTATTTGGTTTTGTAAAAAAAAAAATCAGCATGCCTAAAAGACAAGAAATTATAATCAAAACAAACATTAAACATGAGCTACTGGTTCTCAAGAATTTAAAAAGAGAAAATGAATGCAAAGGAGAAAGGGATGCAAACTCAAGCAGATCTGCTCCAGCTTTAGTCCAGATGCTCCTTGTTGGACGGCTGCTCCAGATCTGCAAAAATCCAAAAACTGCAGCAGTACCTTATTCAAGTATATTGACAAAAATAAAAAGAAAAAATCAGGCTACTGCCCAAATTTGACAAAAAGACAAAAGAGTGGCAGCAACATATATTCAAATAACTAGAAGGCAAAGAATAAAAACTTAAAAAAATAAAAAAATGAAAAGGTTTTCTATACAAAAGCTGAGAGACATTTAATCAAGCACTTGGAATGCAACGTGCAGTTTTAAAGCAAAAATTAAAATGAAAATCAAATCTACAAAATTGAAAAACTTAGGTCTACCAATTTTAAAATCTATTCCCCGGCAACGGCGCCAAAAACTTGTTGTTGCTTCTAAGTGTGCTTGATTTATTTATGTTTTGAAAACAGGTTTGCAACTGCTAAGTTATAATGAATCTAGAATATTAAAAAGAGTAAAGAAATATCAGCACAGATAGAAGTGAATTAGCCTGAGGTTGAATTTGTCACATTAACTAAATGATAAAAGTAAAGATTAAACTAAGTGATCCAGATCCGAGTGGGGGGAACGTTTGAGGTAAACTAATAAAAAATGGAGAAGTAATATCTAACTTTGATTTGGTCCTTGAAATCTAATGAGAATGACTGCAACTCAACTGAGAGATGATCCAATCTTCATCTGGCTACAAGCGCAGATGTAAGAGAAAAAAAATCTAATTTAAGGATTAGGTTTAAGCTTATGGCTATGGTCTGTCCACTTTAATGGCCACAAACCATCCAATAGTCTTTAATCCAAAGCCTTAGTTTAGAATAAGAAGCATCACTACAAATGCCGTGAGAGACTAGGTTACCAACACTAATTCTCACAGGATTAATGAATCAAGGGAAGTCGCATGAAAAACAGTAAATCTAAAGGAGTCTAATGCAATAAGGAGATCAGAGGGAACCCTTAACATGAGTCCAATTGAGAATGTACGGTTCTGACAACCTTTCAAATCCACCATTACAATTCTGAGCACGGCTTAAACAACTCTCGATTTGTAGTCTTGAATACAACTCTCTTTGAATTAAAAATATCTCCTGACTCTCAATTGCAAGTACAAGTGAAGCTATTACAGGGATTTCAGACAAACTATCTGGTTTGGAAATGGGGGAATAGGAATGAAACTCAAAATCTGGATGCCCAAATTGCGCAAATGGTTCATCTATTTATAGTTTTCCCTAAGTCCAGCTCAGATGTGTATCAACCAATCAGAAGTGCTCAGATCTGTATTGACCAATGGTAGTCGAGCACGAGGATCCAGATCTGTTCTGGCCAATCAGAATTCCTTGATCTGGTTTAGTCAATCAGGTGAAAAAGGCATCGATTCTGTTATTCATTTTGAAAGTCTGTTAGAGTTTCTAGAAGTTCCCGCCAAGTTATTTCATCTCTGGGTGCTCACGTGGGGTGGAATATGCCTTCGCTTCATGCTTAGAATATTCTGGAATGTCCCTAAGTTTTTAGATGCATTGGGCCGCGTGAAACAGATTACTGAATTGCCCTTGCAAAAGCTAAGAACCTCCAGAATACCTTTTTGCAAAGCTTAGGGGGCTTTTCGCAAGGTGTTGTAACTCTTGAAGCTCTTTTCGCAAGGTTCTGGTTCTGTTCGAATTGAGTTTTCTTCTTTTCGAAAAGGTAAATCATCTCTTCGAAGAGTTCAGATGCTCTTCGAAAGCTAAGCCTGGAGTTTTTGTTCTTTTCGTAGAGTTTCAGGTTCTTTGCGAAAAGTACTCTGTAGTGCATTTTTCTGTTCGAATTGCTCCATACTTCTTTTCTGGGTTGAGACCAGGTCTTTGCCTCTTCAATTCAGACCTTTTAATAGCTAGCGAGGTTGTTTCTTCTCTTTCTTCCTTTGGATTGACATGGAATGTCATCTTTTTGGCACTTTTGAGCTACTTTCAAGGTAAGCCTGCCTTTATTGTTAGCTGTAAAATAAACACTTAAAACACTTATTTAGTTCTCTTAAGGGTCTATCAAGGCCCAGATTAGGGGGTGAAAAATGGTATTTTCCAGTTCTCAACAGGGGGAAGCCATTTCTGCAATAGAAATTTTGAGAGCTTGCTCAAGAAATATTCTGTCACCCATAGGATTGCTACTCCCTACCACCCACAAACCAGTGGGCAAGTTGAAATTTCAAATAGGGAGATCAAACATATCCTTGAGAAGACTGTGAGGACTGATAGGAAGGATTGGGCTGACAAGCTTAATGATGCACTGTGGGCTTATAGGACTGCCTATAAGACCCCCATTGGTATGTCCCCTTTCAGACTAGTTTATGGCAAGCCCTGTCATCTCCCAGTGGAGTTAGAACACAGGGCCTATTGGGCCATCAAACATCTAAATCTAGATCTAACTTCGGCTGGTCATCACAGGTTGTTGTAGCATTCAGAATTAGAAGAACTAAGGATGGATGCATATGCCAATGCTAGGATCTACAAGGAAAGGTCCAAAGCTTTCTTTGACAAAGGGCCGTTGAGAAAGAGTTTCATTGTCGGTGATAAGGTTTGGTTGTTTAACTCCAAACTAAAATTTTTTCCAGGCAAATTGAAATCCAGATGGGAAGGTCCTTACATTGTCATGCATGTTTCCCCATCTGGTGCTGTGGAAATCAAGGATCCTAAGTCTGGGAGACTCTTGAAGGTGAATGGTCAGAGGCTCAAGCCTTGTTTTGAAAAACCTGCCAACCTTTTGGACACCATTCACTGTCAAGGGGATCCTTCTTCAAACTGATTCCATAGGTGTGTCATTATTGTATCATATGTACTTAGTTTTTCGTTGATTTATCTTGCTTTCTTTAGTTTCTATTCTCTAGGATTTGCTAGTGGCCTTATCTGAATTTTGCCCTATCTGTTTTGAACTTTTGATGCTTGGCTTGATTCTTGCTACTTTTGAATTGATAGCTTCTGTTGAATGCCTAATGTGGGAGGTCATTTTTGTTGTCCTTAAGTGTATGATTGAGTTTCCATATGTCTAAAGACAGTCGTAGGGGAGGGTAATGCCCAGGATTCAACCACAGCAAACATGTAAAAAGGGGCAGAACAGAGAGCACATGCTCTCTATTTTATTCCTTACTGTCGCTAGGTCCAAAATCAAAGTTTGGGAGACTATCGCGAGATTTGAAAGCTCTCGCGAGGTTAAAGAGGAAGCCTGGGAAACTATCGCAAGATTTGAAAGGTCTCGTAAGGTTGAAAAGGAAACCTGGGAGAAGTTCGCGCAGTTCACCTGGACACATTCTATTTACTGTCACGAGATTCATGTGTATCTGAAAGCCTCTCACGCGATTCACATAGAGCCACACATTACCTGTCGCGCGATTCATATACTCCAGTGAACCTCTCGCGCCATCCCCATAAAGATTCAAAGGTTGTCATAGGATTTACAATGAACCCAGGAGATGCTTGCGCAATTCACACGTATTCATCTTAAACTGTTGCACGCTCCAAAATCCACCTAAGAGATTGTCGCGCAGTCCAGATTGATTCAAAACCTTCGCTAGGTTCATTCCCAACCCCGCGACCAGAGGGTCCAAAGCGCGCTGAGCTTCGCGATAGGTATTTCAACCCCGCGTTTTGCTACTTTCCCAGTACTCTTTCTTTTCTTCCCTCTGCGAAACCCTAGCTCCTGGCACTCTCCCGCTTCTCTCCTCTAGCATCACTCCTACAGCTCATCATTCACTCCACAAATCTATACAAGTGTTCCTAGCACCACCCTCATCTACTGCCCTCTGCTCAGAGATCTTGACGTACCCTGTGCATCCAATCAAACCAAACCCTAGATCTCGGTCTCCATTGCTCATACTAGAAGACAGAGTTTGAAATGGCTCCCAAAATTGCATAAAAGAGAAAGGGGAAGAGCAAGGACCCTGCAGAGACCACCCCTAAAAAGGCCAAGACCTCAAAGTTTCCCAAAAAAGGAAAGGAAGTGGTTGAGGAGGTGGCGGTACCAACCACAAAGTTCTCTACTCCTTCTGAGCTCATGGAGTCAATTCCATTGGAGCCTGAAACAGCATTTGATGAACCATTTTTTGAGAACCAACCTCTCTCTGCCCCTGCAGTATAGTTTATGAGTAAAGCGGGCTTGATGCCATTGATGAGAGCAATTCCAGCACTAGCCTACCCCAGGCTAGTGCAGCTGTTTTATCAGCACATTAAGGTCAAGAAGGACAATGATGGACAAGGGTGCTTGCTGGTGCTGATTGATGACTTCGATATGTTGGTGGGCCCTAAGATGATCGCTGAAGTATTAGGAATCCCAACAGCATTTAATCCTAGCTGTGGATATGGTCCCCCTCTGACTGCATCGATTGATACAATTGCACGGGCCCTAACTAGAGGATTAAAAGCCACCGGGGACTCAATCAGAAGGAGAGAACTAGAACCTGAACTGTTGTTCATCGACCAAGTCCCGCAGAAGAGCATATATTGCTCAGGACATCAGCAGGAGAGGAGAACCCCCATTGCGGATGCTGTCTACTCCTACCACATGGGCCATGGCTTCCATGCAGCATGGTTAATTTTTGAGGCAATGAAGGACATAGTGGCGAAGTTAGGATCAAACAAGAAGCCTCACACTCTACCCTATGCAAGAATCATCATCTTGCTGCTGATCAAGGGGGGCTATAAGATAGGAAGGAATGAGCAGACCACAACCCTTGCCCCTACTACATTTGCCAAGAGGCAATGGGGAATCAGTGGAGCTTGATGGAGACCCAGAAGAAAAAGAAATCTGAGGCTCAGGCTCTGCCCAAGCAAGCAGAAAAGGGAGCCGGATCAGGGTCCATCCCTACAACACAGGAAGTGCACCCTAAGCCTGCCAGTACCATCACTGCAGTAGAACCCATTCCCCCTCCACCTTTTACTTCTGAATCCACTACCCCTCTTGCATCCATCTCTCACCCCCCTCTGTTTCCATTCTCCATGCCCACTCCCCCTTCACCTGTGCTTGGTTCCTGGGAGGACTCACCATCCCCTACCTTACCTCAGTACACAACCACAATTTCCCCCTCATTTCCACCTAAGCCTGCCAGCCCCCCACTCATCTCATACAAGAAATGAAAAACCACTGAAACCATTCCAACCATCTCCCAGACACCACCCTCAATCCCATCTATCCCCATTGTCCCACTCCACCTTGAAGAAACCACCACCCCAGCCATATCCACTACATCCCTCTCCCAGGACATTGACTTAACCCTCATCACATCCACAGGCTTCCAAGCCTTCATCTCCACCTTCCTTGAAACCATGCCTACCTACTACACCCCCCTGCCAGACTCCCCAACTACCTCACAACACCATTCCCCTCCCTCTACTTTCCATCATTCTCCCTCCTCCCCTTTCCAACCAGTGCCCTCTTCTTCCCAAACCCAACCTCCTAACTTTGACACACTAACCCTCATCCTACCCCTTATCCAAGACATACAGGCCCAATTATCTACCAACACCCAAAAACAGGACCAGATGCAGGCTGACCTCACCTCCATCCAATCCACCCTACACACCTTAACCTCTCCACCCATCCCTCCACCACCCACTTCACCCCCTGGTCCTGTTCACTGACAAAACCACCCAAACAGACTTCCATCCTGAATCATTCCCCCCCACCCCACCACCATTACCTCTTCCCCACCCATTTCCTTTACTCCCTTTCACCATTCCAATTTTCCATCCCCCATTACCCCCACTTCCTGTTGAGCCTACACGCTTCACCTTTCCCCCTATACCCTCCATCCCCCCTCTTATCCTACCCCCTCCCTCCTTCTCTGCCAAATCTACACAAACAGACCCAGAACCTGACCCATTCCCCCACCACTTGACTTCCCTACTATCATCCACCCTACTCCCCTCCAGGACCAAGCACAATCTGCTCCTTCCACCTCTTATCTTCCCATTGCCCCAAAACATCATTTCTACAGCCCCCCCTACCTCACCATCCTCCACCATATGAGAGATAATGCATACCTGAGGAAGGATGTCCTGAGGGGCATGGCCAAGCTACGCCAATCAATAGAGACTCCCCTGCTGGAGCAGATTGATGAGATGACGGAGGCCCATAAAAAATAAATACTGGGCATCTCCTTGGGGTGGCAAAATTTCCTGGAGGAATATCAGAAGACTAAGGCTACAGCTACTTACCATCAGATCAATTGGGAGTATGAGAAATCAAATGCCACTGCAGCAAATGCCCGGGCGAGAATGCTTGAAAAATGCCTTAACAATGCCCAGGAAATCCAAAAAATTCAAAAGGAGATCCATGAGACTGACACCCTCAAATTTCAAATTAAGATAGCCTCATTGGAATCTGCATTGGCTGCTGCCCGTAATGAACCTTACCATTCGACTCCCATCTCATTCGTACTGCGTGCTGCTAACTTAACTACTACTCCACACTTGATCGAGGAGGCACCACCTCAGCCCCAGAAAGATAAAGGCAAAGCTCCTGCTTCACCTCCTAAGGAGCAGCCTCCATCTACTGAGCAACCTACCCTTACCACGGCCTCTGCTGAACCACCACAGAAGCAAACTTATCCTCAGAGAAGGAAAGTCACTGCCAAGAGGTCTGCTCCCAAAGCTGTCCCCTTAAAAACTGGCAAAGAGCCTGCTGCCCAGTCTGAAGAGGCACAGTCCCCTGCCAAACCTGAGTCCACTGGAAAAGGAAAGTCATCAGTGGTCCCCACTGCGGAACCCAAAGCCAAAAGCAAAGGCAAAGGAAAATCCCCTGCCACCCCCCTGCTAAGCACAAAGGCAAAGCCCCTTAAGAACCCAAGGAGCCAAAGGCTCCCAAAGTACCAAAAATGAGGGTGAGGGCACCTAAAGATCCATCTACAAGAAAAACACCAGCCGAAAAGAAAAAGGAGAGGGAGGAAAAGAAGAAACAAGACAGAGCTGCCCTTAAGGCAAAGGCTAAACAGATGGGCTGGGATTTCCTTATCGGTTCTGATTCAGATTAGATCCTAGCTTCTAGATTGTATCTTAGGTTTTTGTTCTTGTAATTCCACTTGCAACTATTTTTATTACACTTTAATAGAAATTCTAGTTTGTATATTGCTCTGTTCTATGTATTTCTTTCTGTCTGTTTGGTACTTTTGATTTTGTTCTTTTTGCCATTCATGGGAGAAGAGTTTTTGGGAGGATATTTTTCTTTGAACCTGTAATCCATGTAGCGGACAGATGTCGTTGGTGGCTGAATAAAATTTGTGCATTACCTGCCTCAGGGATTTCAATGGATCCTTCTTCCAATTGCAGTGCCATATTAAGTGTATCTCACGAAGATCCCCAGCTCAGCTGCGCGAGAAATATCCTTTACCCTTAATACCATACCTATCTTTGGACATTAATTTAATGCTCCTTCTCTTTTCCAAAGAGCCAGTGTATGTTTCTTCTTTCCCCACACAGCACGCATTTATTGCCAAGTTTGAAAAGGGGCGCAATTTCAACTCCGCCGATTCATATTCTCTTGTCCCTTTCTTTTTAAGCGACCATCAGTCCCTTTTCATCTCATCCCTCCTCTTCTAACCATAGAAGTCCATACCTCCTCACACAAATGGTGGATGACAGCCCCTTCGGCTTCCCAATCAAAATTTTCCCCATCTGGGACGATCCCCCACCGCCAAAGGAGCCGGACCCCTTGCAATTTCTCTGGGATGAGTATGACGAGGTCCATCGGATCCTGGCCAAGGAGGAAAAGAAAAAGAAAAAAAGAGAGAAGCGAGAGAAAAAGAAGAAAAAATGGCACCACCTGCATCTCCCCCTCCATCTTCCTCAAACCCTCCCCCGGCTACACATTGACCCCCCCCATTTTCTCTTTTCTTTTTCCATCTTTTTGTCATATTTTATTTTTATTTCAATGAAAGTGTCTTTATGGTTTGCATTCTCTGTTTCTCTATCTTCTTCTGTGTTTATTTTTGTCTGACTGCTTGGATTCTACTGCTTTTTATCACCTCTGAACTAGTGAGGACACTGCTCCAAACGGTTTGGGGGTGTGGCAGTCTGCCAATAGAATAGTTAATTTTAGTACAATAATGGTGGCATAACTGAGATGAACAAAGCTAATTTTCACTAAACTTGATACAATGAGGAAACATGTAAAAAATTTAAACATTTTACAGACTTTTGGAAACAGAAAAAGTTAAATTTTGACACCACCATGAAGCTAATATTAGAAAATTTTTGAGTTAAGTACTCAGTGAGCCTAAGGGGAGAGAAACAGACGAAAATACAACCCATGAGTTAAATTTGAAGACCATACCTAGTGAGATTTGGGCTCAAAAATTTCTTTTGATGAGTGCTTTTGGCATTATTTCTGCTCTAAGGACTGATTGAATCAAGAATTTGTCACTAAAAGTTGTGCAACTCCAAATCAAAACTAACTGACAACACTCTTGAGACTAAGGAAATGATCCAAGGCCCTTATTTGGACAGTTTGAGCCTAAAAATCCAACCTTTTAAAATCTGTCCTTTTGCATATACCAGTTGAGCCTTAAAATCATACTCTTCTTTCACAAACACCAGAACACTTGCACCTTAACCTCATTACCTGAGTTTACCTTACCCTCACTCTGAGAATTCAGAAGGTAAAGGAGAAGGAAGAAAAGATACTGAGAATGGTCCAATATTCTGTGGAAGGTGAAGAAAAGCATCTTGTGAATAGTTGTGTATCAATGGCAGTTGAGTGGCATTGCATCAAAAGAATGAATAAAGAAAATAAAAAGAGGAAAAGAAAAAGAAGTCTAGAGAACATCATCATCTGAAAAGTGAAAAGAAGAGGAGAAGCTGACCACTTTGTCTCTGAAATAGAAAAGAAAGATGAAGTTTTTATTGGAATGAAGGTTGTGAAGTCATGAACCACTCCTGACCTTGCTGATTTCTCAATTTGGATTCCCTTTTTACCCCTTTTATTCTGTACACCCCTCAACCATAAGCCACATTTCAACCCATTCTAAAAAGACCTTGTGGATCTAAAGTCAAATGACCTATCATGTGGAGATGAAGAGTTGTCCAATCTATAGTGAAAATCTTTGAAGATGTTAGAAATTAGAAGCTTGGCCTATGCTCATGCTTGCAAACCCATTTGGGGTCTGCAACTGCTCTTAAGCTGTTAAGAATGTGAACACCCTCAGGATATTAATGTTGAGAGATAGCCCAAGTGCGAATTGGGTCTGAATTTAAACCCCATTGGGATTGTATCCAACCTAAATTTTGAATCAAAGGCAAGCTGGGTACTAATTTTTAAACATTGAAATTCTAATGTTAAATGAATGATGGTCAGGCAAACACATGTTAACTTTTAAGTTTTAAATGGCCTGCAACATCGCTGCAATTTCCTCTAAGTGTTAAATAAATTTACTGTGGAATGAAACTTTAAACATTCGAATTTGTGTTGTCATTGTCTGCACTATACTTAACTAACTCTAATGGTGAAGTTTGTGGGTGTCTTCACTGAAAACCCTCAGGAGACTTCACTCCTCCACTAGGGATCACCTAGGGGTTTAAAAGGCTTGGTACATATGCTAAATGTATCCGTGATCCCTACGAAAGTGGCATTTACAGCTTTGCTAAGGGACTAGCAAAGATTAGGTTTGGGGGTGTGTTAAGACCTGAAAAGTACCACTTTTCACCACTTAATTTAATCTCTGTTGGACCCCTAATCATTTAATAAAAGTGTTTTAAGCCTGTTCTGTAGGTAATGAACAGCAGCTGCAATAATGTCTTAATCCTGTTAAGGAGCCCACTATTGCCCCTGAAGTCTCTCAGAAGAAGGGAAGCTGGATCCAGACAAGAACTTGACTGCATGAAGGAAAAGCACAACAGCAACAGAGCAAGAAATGAGCCTCATGCAGTTGCCGCAAGGTTCAAAGGATTCAGAAAGTAAGCCTCGCGTAGTCCTCATGAGTTTCCTAGGACTTCATACCAAGTGTCCGCGCTGTTCTTGCGCAGTTTAGTGACAGAAGGGCTTCAGAATCATGAGTCGTGTAGCTCTCGCGAAGCTTAAGCACTTAAATGCTCGCGCAGTCTCGCACAGCTCAAGAAAGCATCACCCAAAACCTCGCGCAGTTCACTCAAATAAGCTGAGGAGAGAGAGCTCCAGGTATTTCTATGCGTAGCTATCGCGCAGTGGCCGCGGGATATAAAACTACAAAAAAACTTATCGCACAGTTCAGAGACCAATGCACATCACGCCCTCGCGAGGATCCTCATGGAGATCCATTGAGGAACAAACTGCTCACGCAATTCCCATGCCATTCAGAAGGAAAGTGCAATCCCGCGAAGACCAGAGCAATCCAGCGAGGATTCAATGCTCTATCGCCATGATTGCGCAAAACTAAGACAACCCGTGTGACTAGAATTTCAAGTTAATCCAATCTCGCGAAGACCGTGCTACCACGCGATAGTCTTGGAAACCAGTGCTACCTGGAGAGGCTCTGAACTCTAACTCTCCCTCACTTCTGCAGAGGACATTCTGGGAAGTTCCAGCAATTAGGGCACGCACTCCAATGCTCTAATTTATGTGCATGCACCTCGAGGCATCCAAGGAATAGTATTAGGCCACATGGCATCGTTAAAATTAGGGTTTCCTAACCCTAATGTGAGGCCAAACTGACTGCTATATAAACCTAAGCCTGGGTTAAGTTTAGGGGCCTCTCTTAGAATTGAATTTTATCTATCTTCTTCTTGCAGTAGCTGTAGATCTCTAGTAAGGTTTAGGTAGATTTCTTTTTACTTTTTTTTCTCTCCATAGCTCAGCACTTGCTGGCTATGCCTTTGTATGCTTATTTTGTTTAGAATTAATGGAATTTCGTGATTGGGTGTTTTACATGTGTGGGATTGAAGTTTGAGATTGAGTTATTCTGTATAAGGCTGCTGCCTTGAGATCCTCCATTGATAGGTTGCATTATGAGCAATGGAGGACTATTTTTAGAGACCTATTTAGATCAAAGTGACCTGTGTGTCTGGGCTAACATGCTCCCATACAAGCCTAGCCCCACCACAGGATCCACTAGATCTGAAATCCCCATTGGAGCTTGTGCTTGTAGCCTTGTGAACATGGTGGTGACAGCAGTGTTCTTGTTCTGTTTTGGCCCTCTGTGAGGAGGATAGCCTCTGGGATAGTCTGTGACCATTTAAGTGGACAGGTTATAGCCTTAGGGTGAGGCCAATCCATAGATTTAAGATAGATTCTTCTTCTCTGCACTTGTGCTTGTAGCCTTGTGAGAGATTGTGCAGAGATAAACTCTCCTGTATTAGTATAGACCCACCATCAGATGGCAGATCTGGTATGGTCATAGAGATTGTAGGCTTGTGACTGGATCATTGCAGTCTTTCTATAGCAGTGGACAGCTAGACCTAAGGCTATACTCAAACTCTTGCTGGTTCTATGTGTCTGGGCTAACATGCTCCCATATAGGCCTATCCCCACACATAGCACTTTAGAGGTTGAGGTTCCCTATGGATTCTTGTGCTTGTAGCCTGGATAAAGTAGTGCTTACAATGATAGACTTGTTCTGACCCATCTCTGGACTGTGGTTCCCCAATTGGATAGTCTGTGACCATTTAAGTGGACAGGTTATAGCCATAAAGGGATTGGATCATGGCACAGAGATGAGTTGGATTCTTTCTCCTTAGTGGTGACAATGAAGCCATTGGACAAGACTTCTATAGCAGCAGATCTGAATTTGAGTCATGAAACCCATCAGATCTGAACCTAATAGCCTACTTCTCACCCTTTTATATTTATTTTCTCATACTCCATCCTTCTTCTCAAACCTTCTGTAGTTAAATCATTAGATTATCAGAGAATGTAGAAATAAGTGACCTTAAATCACCTTCCATTTAGGACTACCAGATCTATAGTCAGATCTGGAGAGCCTACTACTGATGGCTCCCTTGGAGCTTTAGATCAACCTTCCCTGTGGGACAAACTCTTACTTATCAAAACTTGCTACAACAGGCCCTGTATCTTGCAGGACTGTGCATATTTTAGGTTTGCTGCTCTGTCATTTTCAATCCACCTTTCATTCATTTTCAAAAAAAAAATTGCTAAAAAAATCAATGTGTCGATTCCAGCCCTCTTTCTTTTTTCATACCAGGCTTTTCCTATTCCTAACGAAAGGACTTTTTCTTCAAGCACTAAAAAGATAGCCCAACAACAGGCCTAGCCCCACACATAACACTTTAGAGGTTGAGGTTCCCTATGGATTCTTGTGCTTGTAGCCTGGATGAAGTAGTGCTTACAATGATAGACTTGTTCTGACCTATCTCTGGACTGTGGTTCCCCAATTGGATAGTCTCTGACCATTTAAGTGGACAGGTTATAGCCATAAAGGGGTTGGATCATGGCACAGAGATGAGTTGGATTCTTTCTCCTCAGTGGTGATAATGTAGCCATTGGACAGGACTTCTATAGCAGCAGATCTGAATTTGAGTCATGAAACTCATCAGATCTGAACCTAATAGCATACTTCTCACCCCTTTTATATTTATTTTCCCCCTCCATTCATTTTCTCAACCCTTTCTATGGTTTAGACATTAAGTTACCTTCGAATTTAGAATTTAGTGACCTTAAATCCCCTTCCATTTAGGATTGCCAGATCTGTAGTCAGATCTGGAGAGCTTACTAATGATGGCTCCCTCGGAGCTTTAGATCAACTTTCCCTATGAGACAAACTCTTACTTATCAAAACTTGCTATAACGAATGTATCTTACAGATGTGCATATTTAAACTTCTTTGCTCCGTAATCATAACTCTACCTTTCACTCAATTTTTATTTACCCCATTCTTATCACTGCCTCCAATAAAGTCAGTAGCAAGCACTTAAAAGAAGAAACAATGCTTGGGTTCTCAGTGCAAAGGCTGGTCGAGTAGTTCACATTAAAAACTCGACAGGCTGACATGCATGACTATCACCTGCTCGAGCTGAGTATTCTGAGTACCCAGCCTCTCGAGGCTCGGGTTTCTTGTTTAAAAAACCCTTCGAGCAGTCAACTCTATCATTCTGTTGCCTTCTAATTCTCTCGAGCACAGACTCCCAGCCCAAATTTTCTTCTTCCTTCTTCACTACATCATTGGCTCCACCATATACCCCCTACTTTTGCCAATTTGTTAAGCTACACAAGCCAATCAGTTTGCACCTAGAAGTGTGTGGATTTGATCCACTATGCATCATCCTGAACAAAACCATAGTTCTTGGGTAAGTTTACAAGTTCTTCTCAGTCTATTCATCTTTCTGCTTCCTGTCATTGGATTGAGTTGTTTTTACTGTGGATTATTTCTTGGATTGTGTGTTTATTGAAGTTGTGGGACACCTAGGGTTTTAGATTTGTGTGACTGAAACTAGGGTTCAATGGCTGAGAATCCGAATTTTGGAGAAACCTTACAAAAACCCAACCCAAACTCCAACCAGAAAGTCACAGAGGAAAGCTTGATCCTTAGCCCCTGAAGCCCCTGATGCTCATATAGAAAATCCAAAGAGAAAATAATTTTGGATAAATCAGCTGTCCCTAAGAAAAGGGCCACAATTGCAACCCAAGAGCCCAAAATTGTTAAACCTAAGAAGTAGAAGAAAGGAAAGGGAGCCACCTCTGAGTTTGACCCATTAACCACCCCAAATGATTTTGTGGGTGCCATGAGTTTGGTGCCAGAGACAACCTTTGATAAGGCATTTTTTAATAAGGAAGCCTTGGTTGTGAAAGCTATTGCATTTTTTACCAAGGCTTCTCTTGACTCACTATTGGTGCCTCTCGAAGAACTGGTGTATCCTAGGCTGGTGAGGCTTTTGTAACAGAACATAAGATTAAAGAAAGTTGGAGGAGGATCACAGGGGAAGGATCCTGTGATGGTTATCCTCATTAATGATTTTGAGGCACTTGTAGACAGAAATGACATTGCACAAGTACTGGGCATCCCTACTATGTATGACCCATCCTGTAGCTTAGGAGCCCCACTTAGTGCTTCATTTGCACAGATTGCCCAACATCTGACCAAGGGGAAGAAAGCTAGTGGTGAATCTTTGATGAGAAGTGATTTCAGCCTTAATTTATTGTTTATGGACAATGTTCTGAGAAAGAACATCTTTGTGGCTGTTCACAAACAAGAAAGGAGGCACCCAATAGTGGATGCCTTATTCTCATTCTCCAAGGGTCATTGCTTTGAGGTTGTCAAACTAATATTTGAGGAAATGAGGGACACTCATAGCAAGGTTCAGAAAAGAAGTTGTAAGGGCTCCCCTACAACAGGCTGATCACAACCCTGCTCAAGAAGAAAGGTTATGTGTGGAAGACGGGAGAGCCCACTGATGAGCTGCCCCCAGTCGTTTTTGGGCAAAAATTGTGGGGCATCAGCATGACATTGATGAAAAGGAAGAAGAAGGATTATGTGACAGCCACTGATGCTGCGTCTGCAATTGTCAGTCCTACAGTTGCTTCCACAACCACTTCAGCAACTCCTGTTGTAGCCACCACTGCTGCAACCATTTCAGTAGCTCCTACTACATCCAGTTTAGGGGATAGCTCTGCAGTCACACCTACAGGTAGCTCAATACTTCTCCCACCTTTCATTTCACCACTAGTCCCATCTGTCCCCACTCCACCAACCCTACTTTCCCATTCACTTCTTCTGACAGAACCAATTCCACCTCCCAATCCAACTCCTATCCCTTTCCCTCTTCAACCTACCCACAACCCCTATCCATAGAACATATAAGAGAAAAACCCCCCAACCACCCATAGAACCAAACCCATCCACTACCATACCTCAACCCATACCAAGCCCAGAACCCCTGCATATCCCAAGCCTCACACCAGACCCACCTTCACCTTTTACCTATGATGACAGTGAACCAATGTTCACTAGCATTGAACAACCTCACCCTGCTGAGCCCTTTAACCAAATTCCTACCCCTATAAATTCCCGCTATTTTCATCCAACCTAGACCAATTAACAACAGAGGGGTACATAGCCCTAATTGACTCCATTATGGGGGATATTAGGCATGAGTATAACCCTCTCCCTGAATCCCCACACCCATACATATTTAGCTATGCCCTTACCTCACCATTTCAACCAATTCCCACCCAAACCAGTACCCAACCTATTCCCCCTTCCTAACCAGACCCTTTATCCCAGATTATAACCCTCCTAACTTCTCTCCAAGCCCAAATCCATACAAACTCTTAAAATCAGGCCACCATCCAAAACAACCTAAATTCCATCCAATCAACCCTTCAAACATTCATACTACACCCCAACCACCTACACCTACCCTTGTCCCTACCCCTCATCATTACCAGCAGCGTTCTACATTAGTGGTGATAACTGATACTACCACCCAAACAAACTTTGAGACTGAACCCAGTGATGACCTATCTTTAGTTCTCTTTTTAGCAGCCTCACCCTTCCCCTAACTTGAACCCACTAAAGAGATACTCCCACTTGCCCTCCCATCCAGCCCTTCCCCATCTACCAACACTTGCACTGAGCTTACTCTGATCCCCACCCCTGATATTGATTCTTCCAACTGGGACATTATGCCTGTTGACCAAATTCCATTACCTCCATTTGCTACCCTCACTAGTCACATGAATGACAACCCATACATTAAAAGGGATGTGCATTTGGTGGTGGAGTCTGTCAGCAATATGGTACTGCAGACCTGTGAAGACAAACTAGCACTTATGAAAACTGGGTATTAGAAAATGATAGAAAAAGCTTTAATAGATCATCAAAAGGAGATGTAGGCCACTGAGAAGAAGTTTGCCACTTCTGCAGCAGTGTGTAAAATGTATGTGCAAAGGACCACCCAACTTTTCAAGCTGGTGGAAACATTAACCAACCTTGTCTCATTGATTAGTCTTAAGGATGTGAAGCCTTTAGCAGAAACTAAGGGAGTCAAAATCCAGGAGCCTACTGTGACTGAGGTATGCAACGTGGCTACTCGGGCCATCCGTAGCGCCACTCGAGCCGCTTGTACTCCTCGTAGAGGTAGTGGCGACTTGGTGCCAAGGGCACGTGATGTGGTGCCAAGAGGGCACGTGACATCTTGGTGTTGGGACGACACGACATGTGGTGCCAGGAGGGCACGTGACATGGGGCCAGGAGGGCCTCGCAACGTGGTTGTGCTGTGAGGATGCGGCACGGTCGCAGGGGAAGACACTGCGAGAGTGACACGGCCGCGACACAGACGCGACATGGCCAGCTAGGCTAGCGATGTGGGGCGTTGTAGTATGAATAGTAAAGTATGTCAAACCAAGAGGTTTGAGGTTCTCCTGTCATTCTGGCTGAATTACTGTTTTACCCTTATATGTGAGAGGTGTTGGAGAATGCCTTCCACCCACACAGGGCCATGCATTGCTAGAGGGGGCGCATGCATCTCCTAGGCCTAAAAGGGTGGACCTAGGACGTCGATACAGCAATGTCGTGTGGCACCCAAGGTGAGGTTGAAGAATGACCCGAGCTACGCGTCGCGGTACATATGGCTGGGCAACTTCCCAAGTGCTGTGTGGGACTTAGTTGAGCATGACAGTATGTGGGCTAAGTATGGACGTGTACTAGTAATTCAAAACACACACGAAGGCAGGCTGCATGGGACTCAATTGAGTACGGTAACATGAGGCACATTGGTACAATTGACCGTGTCGTAAGGGGCACGATACATCGGATGATAGGCCGCAAAATAGAGGAAACCACGAGGGGGAGTTCCCATCCTCTAGGCGGGTGGTATCAAAGCTGATAAAAGAGATTGGTTGGCTTCATTGTATGTGATAGTAAAGCACCGCACAGGTAGATGCCGCATCGAAGGATGCCCCCATGATAGTTAGTGTCAGAGATAGGCTGACTTAACACATCGAGAGTTAGGTGCTGCACGGGCTGACAGTACTTGAAGAGTGACCCCGTGACATTTGGTATCAGAGCCAAGTCTGATCCAGAAGGGATTATACTAATGAGTTAATTTTATGCCAGCAAGTCACGCGATGTGGTGCCATGAGGGCACGCGACATCCTCAAATTAGGGCTTGAGGTCAGGCAGAAGTGTCGATGAATAATACAGCATGTACAGTCTTGGGGCTTGAGGTGAGATGGAAGCACTGATGAACAATACAGCATAGACAGTATTGGTGCTTGAGGTATGTGATGTGGTGCCAAGATGGTACACGACATCATCGAGCTATCTAGTATCATAGAAAGGTAAGTGGCTTGTTGCTTTGATATGTAATGACAGAGCGTCGATGGTGTGTAGTGAAGACTGGGAGTTCAGGGACTACAACATCGAGTGAGGGCACATTCAAGGTTAAGAAGTGTCTTCGCGTCAATGAGGATGTTGACGATTTTGAGTGGAGGAGGATGTGATAGAGGTATGCAACATGGCTATTCGGGCCATCTATAGTGCCACTCGAGCCGCTTGTACTCCGCGTAGAGGCAGTGGCGACTTGGTGCCTGGGGCATGCGATGTGGTGCCAAGAGGGCACACAACATCTTAGTGCCGGGATGACACAACATGTGGTGCCAGGAGGGCATGCGACATGGGGTCAACAGGGCCTCGCGACGTGGTCGCACTACGAGGATGTGACATGGTCATAGGGGAACACAATGCGGGAGTGACACGACCGCGACACAGACGCGACATGGCCAGCTGGGCTAGCGATGTGGGGCGTTGTAGTGTGAATAGTAAAGTATGTCAAACCAAGGGGTTTAAGGTTCTCTTGTCATTCTGGCTGAATAATTATTTTATCCTTATATCTGGGAGAAGTGTTGGAGAATGCCTTCTATCCACATGGGGCCTTGCATTGCCAGAGGGGGCGCAAGTGTCTCCTAGGCCTGAAAGGTTGGGCCTAGGACGTTGATGCAGCGATGTCGTATGGCACCCAAGGTGAGATTAAAGTATGATTTGAGTTATGCATCGCAGTTCATACGGCTGGGCAACTTCACGAGCGCTGTGTGGGACTCAGTTGAGCACGACAGTATGTGGGCTAAGTATGGACGTTTGCTAGTAATTCAAAATGCACACGAAGGCAGGCTGCGTGGGACTCAGTTGAGCACGATAGCACGAGACACATTGGTGTAATCAAGCGTGTCGTAAGGGGCACGATACATCGGATGGTAGGCTACAAAATAGAGGTAACCACGAGGGGGAATTCCCGTCCTCTAGGCGGGCGGTATAAGAGTTGATGAAAGATATTGGTTGGCTTCATTGCAAGCGGTAGTGAAGCAACGTGCGGGTAGATGGCGCGTCGAAGGATGCCCCCGTGATAGCTGGTATTAGAGATAGGCTGACTTAGCGCATCGAACATTAGTTGCTGCACTGGTTGACACTATTGGAAGAGTGACCCCGTAACACTACACTACTGGAGAGCAAAACCAAACCCTACAAGCTGTTGGCGACTCTAATGTGCATGATTTATTTGTGTTTTGAAAACAGATTTGTAAATGCTACGTTATACTGAATCTGGAAAATTAAAAAGAATAAAGAAATATCAGCACAGAGAGAAGTGAATTAGCCTGCAAGATCAGGGCCAATTGTAGCAAGTTTTAAATGTAAGTGAGTGAAAGATCGTCCACAGAGAGTTTGTTTAAAATGTAAGATAAACCTCCAGATCTAAGCTACCAGATCTGGCCTCTCATCCTACCTACAAAGCACATAAGATGGGAGGTTGAATTTGTCACGTTAACTAAATGATAAAAGGAAAAGTTAAACTAAATGATCCAGATCTGAGTTGGGGGGACTTTGATGTAAACTTATAAAAATGGAGAAATAATATCTAACTTTGATTTGGTCCTTAAAACACAATGAGAATGACTGCAGATCAAATGAGAGATGATTCAATCTTCATCTGGCAACAAGCACAGATGCAAGAGAAATAAATCTAACTCAAGGATTAAATTTAGGCCTATGGCTATGGTCTGTCCACTTCAATGGCCACAGACCATCCAATAGTCTTTAATCTAAACCCTTAATTCAGAACAAGAAATATCACTACAAATGATGTGAGAGATTAGGTAACAAACACTAATTCCCACAGGGTTAATGAATCAAGGGAAGTTGCATGAAAAATAGTAAATCTAAAGAAGTCTAGTGCAGTAAGGAGATCAGAGGGAACCCTTAACATGAATCCAATTGAGAACATACGATTCACAGCAACCTTTTCAAATTCACATTTATAATTACAGAGCACAGCTTAAACAGCTCTCAGATTTGTAGTCTTGAATAAAATTCTCTTTTGAATTACAGAGGTATCTCATAGCTCTCAATTGTAAGTAAAAGTTAGGCTATTACAAGGGTTTCAGACAAGCTAGCTGATTTGAAAATGGGGGAATAGAAATGAAACTCAAAATCTGGATCCCCAAATTGGGCAAATGGTTCATCTATTTATAGTTTCCCCCAGGTCTAGCTCAGATGTGTATCGACCAATCAGAAATGCTCAGATCTGTATCAACCAATGGTAGTCGAGCACAAGGATCCAGATCTATTCTGGCCAATCAGAATTGCTCGATTTGGTTTAATCGTGATGACGAAGCATCAATTACATTATGCAATTTGAAAATCTGTTAGAGCTTCTAGAAGTTCCCGCCAAGTGATTTCATCTTCGGGCGGTCACATGGGGTGGAATATGCCTTCACTTCGTGCTTAGAATCTTTTGGAATGTCCCTAGGTTTTTAAATGCGTTGTGGCGCATGCAAAAGATTACTGAATTACCCTTGCAGAAGCTAGGAATCTCCAGAATACCATTTTGCATAGTTTAGGGAACTTTTCGCAAGGTACTGTGACTTCTGAAGCTCTTTTCACAAAGTTTAGGTTCTGTTCGCAAGGAGTTCTCTTCTTTTCGAATAGGTCAAACATCCTTTCGAAGAGTTCAGGTGCTCTTCGAAAACTAAGCCTAGAACTCTTAGTTCTTTTTGCAGAGTTCAGGTTCTTTTCAAAATGTTTAGATTCTTTTCGAAAAGCACTCTGTAGTGCATTCTTCTGTTCGAATTGCTCCACATTTCTTTTCTGGGTTGAGACCAGGTCTTTGCCTCTTCAGTTCAGGCATTTTGACAGCTAGTGAGGTTATCCCTTCTCTTTCTTCCTTTGGATCAACATGGTTTATCATCTTTTGGGCACTTTTAGGCTGCTTTCATGGTTAAGCCTGCTTTTATTGTTAGCTATAACACAAGCACTTAAAACACTTATTTAGTTCTCTCAAGGGTCTATCAAGGCCTAAGTTAAAGGGTGGAGAATGGTATTTTCTAGTTCTCAACACACCCCCAAACCTAAGCTTTGCTAGTCCCTGAGCAAAGATAGAATTAAAAATAGAATAAAAAGCCACTTTTGTAGGGAACACAGTTACATTTAGCATATGCAACAAGCCTTTTAAACCCCTAGGTGATCCCTAGTGGAGGAGTGAAGTCTCCTGAGGGTTTTCAGTGAAGGTACCCACAAACTTCTCCAATAAATCAGTTAATATCAATGCAGTTTTGTTAAAGCAGACTTTTATCCAGTCAGGTTATTCACACCTACATCAATCAAGCTGTAAAAAGATCTTCAAGAAAACATCAATTTAAAATTAAAGTTCAGCTGTAATTCCTCTACCATTCACTTGATTTGTGTCAAAAAGTTTCTAAAAGAAAAATTAATGAAAAGCTTGCCTTCTATTTGAGAATTCAGTTTTGATGTTACCCCAATGAGTTGATTTCAAACCCAACTCTCTCCAGGATTTTCACTCAACATGCAAATAAGGGGGTTGTACTATTTCACATGGCTCAAGAGCAGTTACAGCCCTCAAATAGGACTGTAAGTATGAGCATAGGCATTGCTCTTTAGTTCTGAATTCACTGCTCTTTTCACCATAGATTACACAAATCCTTATCTCTATGTGACAGCTCAATCCATCATTGATCAGCAAGGACTTTACTTGGGTTGTAATGTGGCTTATGGGTGAAATTTATCAAGAATAAAGGGGTGGAATGGAATTCAGAATTGAGAAGTCAGTCAAGGTAAGAAGGTGATAGACACACCTTCTTCAATTTAGCACAATTTCATCTTCTTCTTTGAATTTTCAGAGCCAAAGTGGCCATCGTTTTCTCTTTCTTTTTCAAACTTCCAATGAAATGCCTTCTCTCTCTTTTTTTTTTTTTTTTTTTATCTAGGTAACATTGACTGGAATGCCACATTTCTTCCTGATACATCATTGCCTTCAATTATGATTCTTCTTCTTTTATCAAACTGTTACTCAATTCTTCTTTCTTCAGCTTCCTTCCCTTTATCTTCCGACTTCTCAGAGTGAGGATTAGGCTAAATGAGGTTGATGAGGTTATTTGATGAGGTTTCAAAGAAATCTTAGATTTATAAAGCTCAAATGGTGTGTATCAAGGGCAGTTTCAAAAGGTGGGGCTTTGTAAGGTTCAAACTGTCCAAAAGGAGGGTTATTTCAATTTGAATATGTGTAACTTCTAGTGAAAATAGGCGGGTTCAAACAGTCCTTAGAGCAGACAAATTTGCCAATTCATATCTCCAAAGAATACATTTAAGGCCCAAGTCTCACTGGGTGTAGTTTTTCTATCAAATTCCAGAGGTGTATCATCACTGTTTTCTCTCCTTTTAGGTTTACTAGAACATCAATTTTTTTATTTTTAAAATTTTCTGACATTCGCTTCATGAAGGTATTGGAATTACACTAAAAATCAGTTTTTTTAAAGTTTTAACTTCCTCATTTTTCAGGTGTGAAATCACTTTATTTTCAAAAATTCTACTGATGATCAGCTGCATTAATGTTAACTCACTTATTGGCATTTCTGCCACACCCCCAAACCTATGGTGAGCAGGGTCCGCACTGGTCCGAAGTGTATTATCAAAGAAAAGAAACAAACAATCATAATGACAAGAAGAAAGAAAAGAAATGCACAATATATAGACAATGTATTAACACAAAACCAAAATTTTATATTATAGACTCATAAAACAAAAATGTACAATGGATGCTAATAACTGGGGTCAAAGTCTGTATCATAAGTTGGTTCAATGGGATCAGAACTGGAGTCACTGTCAGAGTCAGAACTAGAGTCAGTATTGGAGTCTGAACTCGATTTAGCCTTCTCCTGGATTGTGTTTTGCAGCTCAGTGTATTCCTCTGATTTGATCTTTTTGGTGAGGCCAATGTACTTTCCAAGTCTAGTGAATCTCAGTTTTTCCTGTTCAAGCTGTGCTTGCAACATGGTCACCTTGTGCTGCTCACTCCTAACCATCTGAAAAGTTTGACCCAGCAGGTCCTGCATTCTCTCTCTCAAATTTCATGAACAACTATAATTTCTGAATTTGGTTCTCAAAAGGGGTTTTAATGTAAGCTTGCAAATCAACTAACCTTTTATGACATCACGACGAATATATGGGTTCTCTTCCATAGCCTTTTTGAGGGCAGCAAATCGGGGAATGGGAATGGAGTGGTAGGGGACCAAAGGTATCCCAACAGTGGGAATGGGAGAAGAGGAATCCAACAGAATAATTTCAGGGTCTGTCTGATTGGCTTGATCAGAGAAAGTGAGGAGAGGTGAAGGGGACCCAACAAGAGCTACCTCAGGTTCTGTTTGGGTAGCATGGGTAGTAGTGGTGAGGGTGGGTGGGTCAACCAATACTACCTCAGGTTCTGTTTGGGTAGCATGGTCATCAACAACTGGTACAGTGGCTAAGGTAGTTGTGTGGGATGTGGAGGCTAAGGTTTGGAGAAGGGCATTGGTCACAGACTGATTGTCTGTGTTGATCTGTAGTTGGGCTTGGATGGATTGGAGAAAGGTAAATATTTGGCTAATTGCTTCAGGTGTGGGTGTGGTATGCATAGTAGGGGCTGGTAAAATTGAAGTGGATGGTTGAGGTGCAATGGGTGAAATGGCTGTAAAGGGTGAAGTAGCCAGATGAGTGAAATGAGGGGGGTCAGGTATAGGGACAGATTTAAGCCCAATGTTTTCAAAAATAGACCCCATCAATGATGAATAAGCCTATGTAGTGAAAATCTCAGGTTCAGGGGTATGGGTTACTTCAGGTGTGTGGGCTGAAGGAGCAGGTGAACTTGAGAGGCTTTGGAGAAGAGGAGTGCTAGGAGATTGTTCAATAAAATCTGTGGCCAGGTCTTCGGCATTATTGGGAGAAATTGGTGGTGTGAGTATGGCTGGAGTGGTTGGTGTAGAGGGGAAGTCTGCAATTGGGATAATGGTGGTTATGGGAGATGGGACTGCTGGAATGGGTGAAGTGGCAGGAGCTGGGCTAGGTGAGGAGGGTAAAATGACAACTTCTTCAAGAATGGGTGCAGCTGAAGAGCCGGTCACCACAGGAAGGACAGTTTGCTCATTGTTGGCTGTAAGTACAATAAGTGCAGCTAAAGAGCTGGTCACCTCAGGGCCTGACAAAGCAGGTTCTAAGGTAGCTGCAGGGGCAGGTTCAGGTATGGCAGGTCCACTACCAACTGCAGATGTAGGCTCAGTAGCAATTGCAGGTGCAGGCTCACCTTCCTGTCTCATTCTGTTCAGCATTGCTTGGCTTGTAGTCCAAGCCTTTTTCCCAAAAGTATGAGGAGATATAATTTCAAATGGCTCCTGGTCATCAATGTCAAACTTAGCTCTTAGTAGGGCTATGATCAGCCTACCAAATGGGATTCCAGCTAATTTATGCTCCTTTTTCAACTTGGCACTAATATCAGCCATGACTTCAAAAATTAACATAGGGGTATTGAAAAATTGCCCCTTAGAAAAATGAAAAAGAGCCTCCAAAATTGGTGTCCTTCTTTCCTGGCTGTGCCCCGTGACATAAAAACTTCCCCTCAAAATTGAATCCATCAGTAAAAATTGAGGTGCTAGGTCTCTCCTCATTATGGACTGTCCAGTTCCAACGATCCCTTGGGTTAAATGTGCAGCCATTTCTCTGAAAGAGGCTGCTTCTGGTGCAGCCAATGGACCAGCAGGGTATATTGAAAAGGTATCCCCAAAGCATTCCCAATGTCTTCATATGTGACAGTTAGATCACAATCATCAATAAAAATAACAAGAGTAGGGACATCAGTATCCTTTTCTGTCACTTTTACCAACTTTTGGTACCATAATCTCACCATTCGTGAATAAATTTTCTCTGGCAGAGGGGTAAGGATATTGCTCAGTGAGGCATCCCTAATGTATTTTAAAGATAGCTGATAGTCCGATTTGTTGGAGAAAAAGTTCTCATCAACAATAAGCTCAGGAATCAGCTTCTGAGCTTCAATGAATGGATTTGGCAGTACCAAATGCATAGGCAGAGGAGGAAGCTTAGGCTCAGGACTAGCAGCTATTGGGAGAGGTTCCTCATGTCTAACCTTCTTCCCTTTCTCAATCCTATCAGCTTTATCCATTGACAGTTTCCTTTTGGCTGAAGCTTTGATTTTTCCTTTTGAGGTTGGTTTGCTAATTTTCTTAACAAAAGATTAGGGGAACATGGCAGCCAGTGATTTTTAGCTTTCCCCATTCTAAAGCTTTGGATAAAAACTCCCACAACAAATGCAGACACCAAATCAAACTTTGCAAATGATAAATAAAGGAAATGCACAGAAAAATACCAAAATCTAGGGTTTTGGTTGAACTTGTTGTTTGCTCGCTGAAATCCACCAGAACCAGAAGCTAAAATCCCTCTCTTCAAGCTTAAATGATCGAACAAATGGGAAGAAAAGTGTGGCTGAATTCTAAAATCACGCAAGGAAGGAAAGAAATAGGGTTTCTGTGAAACATGACGTTCTTAGAAAGCTTTCGAATATGAAACCCTTACTTCGAAAGGGTTTAAATATGCTCAAAGTTATTTTCGCAAAGAAATTTTTAAGTTTTCAAAAAGTTCAAAACAGTCCTTTTTATAAAAGAGAATGGCATCAGTACCATTCGAAAAGCAAATAGCTTCAAAAACACCTTTTCAAAAAGCAAATAGCTTCAGAAACAACTATTCGAAAAGCAAATCATTGCTTTCGAGCAGTTTGTTACAAATCCAGATCCTTTTCGAAAAGCAGATTAAAATTTGCGAGAAGACAATTTTTACTTTGCGAATTAATTTTTCACATATTTAAACTTCTCGAAAGGAGAACAAACATGACTAAAAACAGAGAAAAAGAAAGCTATGCAAAAACTATAGAACAAAACATATTGTACAGTTGTATACCATCAGATTTGGGGAGGTTCTTGATGATAGATGGTCAGCACAGGCTCCTGGGTATTTTCAATGCATGGTTTGAGCCTCTGACCATTTACTTTCCAGATTCTTCCATCACTTGGGTCTAAAATTTCAACAGCCCCAGAAGGTGATGCATGAATGACAGTATATGGCCCTTCCCATCTGGATCTCAGCTTTCCAGGAAAAAACTTAAGTTTTGAGTTAAATAGCCATACCTTAGAGCCAGTTATGAACTCTTTTCTCAACAAATTTTTATCATGGAAGGCTTTGACTTTCTCTTTGTAAGATCTTGAATTGGTGTATGCATCCATTCTCAGCTCCTCCAACTCAGCAAGTTGCAGTTTCCTGTGATTACCAGCAGTAGTCATATCCATGTTCAATGTTTTAATAGCCTAAAAGGCTTTATATTCTAACTCCACTGGTAAATGGCATGCTTTGCCATAGACCAATCTGAATGGGGACATGCCAATTGGGGTTTTATAGGCTGTCCTATATGCCCACAATGCATCATTCAGCTTAAAGGACCAATCCTTTCTGTCCTTCTTCATAGTCTTTTCCAGTATATGTTTGATTTCTCTATTGGAAATCTCCACTTGTCCACTGGTTTGTGGATGATATGGAGTAGCTACTCTATGAGTCACAGAGTATTTTTTCAATAAAGCTTCAAAATGTTTATTACAAAAATGGCTTCCCCCATCACTGATAATAGCTCTGGGAAAACCAAACCTGGAAAAAATGTTATCCTTTAAAAATTTCAGAACCACTCTGTGATCATTGGTTTTAGTGGCTGTGGCTTCAACCCATTTGGATACATAATCCACAGCTACTAAGATGAAATTACACCCATTGGAAGGAGGAAAGGGACCCATGAAGTCTATCCCCCAAATATCAAACAATTCAACTACCAAAATGGGCTGTAAAGGCATTGAGTTTCTCTTGGAAATGCTGCCCAATTTCTGGCAGTTCTGACAAGACTTACAGTGCTGCAGAGCATCTTTGAAAAGTGTAGGCCAATAAAATCCACACTGTAAGACCTTTGCAGCAGTTTTGTTTCCAATAAAATGACCTCCACAGGCCTGTTTATGACACATAGAAAGTATGCGATGAAAGTCTTCTTCAGGGACACATCTTATTTTTTGGTATGTACAAATCTTAAACAGATAAGGATCTTCCCAAATAAAATGTTTAACCTTTGAGAAGAAAAGATCTTTATCCATTTTATTCCAATGTTGAGGAATTCTTCCAGTAGCCAAAAAGTTGACTATGTTTGCAAACCAAGGGGTGTGTATACCGATAGCAAAAAGTTGCTCATCAGGGAAAGATTCATTGATAGGCAGCCTATCAATCTCAGCAGTTAAAATTCTAGACAGGTGATCAGCCACCACATTCTCCACACCCTTTTTATCTTTGATCTGTAAATCAAACTCCTGTAATAGGAGGATCCACCTGATTAATCTTGGTTTGGTGTCCTTCTTAGACAAAAGGTATTTCAGGGCTGAGTGGACTGTGAACACCACTATTTGTGAACCCAAAACATATGACCTGAATTTCTCTAAAGCAAAAACAATTGCCAGCAGCTCCTTCTCAGTTGTTGTATAATTGAGTTGTGCATCAATCATTGATCTACTGGCATAGGCTATGACATGAGGCAGCTTATCCTTTCTCTGCCCAAGAACAGCACCCAAAGCATAATTTGATGCATCACACATTAGTTCAAAAGGCAGTGAATAATCTGGAGATTGTAATATTGGAGCTGAAATGAAATAGTTTTTTAAGAATTCAAATGCCTTCAAGCATTCATTGTTGAAAACAAAAGGGACATCTTGGCACAATAACTGACAAAGAGGCTTGGATATTTTACTGAAGTCCTTAATGAACCTTCTGTAGAATCCAGCATGTCCCAGAAAACTTCTGATCTGTTTAACAGTTTTGGGAGGTGGTAAATGTGCAATTAAATCAATTTTTGCTCTGTCCACCTCAATGCCCTTATGGGAGACAACATGGCCAAGGACAATGCCTTGGGTGACCATGAAATGGCTCTTCTCCCAGCTCAAAACTAGATTGGTTTCTTCACATCTCTGTAACACCAATTTGAGATGATGTAAACACTGGGCAAAACTGTCTCCATAAATTGAAAAATCATCCATAAAAGTCTCCATAAATTGGTCAATCATATCCGAGAAAATGGAGTACATGCATCTTTGAAAGGTAGCAGGAGTATTACAAAGACGAAAAGGCATTCTCCTATAGGCAAAAGTGCCAAAAGGGCAAGTGAATGTGGTCTTTTCCTGATCTTGTGGATACACAGGAATCTGGTTGTAACCAGAGTAACCATCAAGAAAACAGTAATAAGCTTTTCCTGCTAGCTTATCTAAAATTTGATCAATGAAGGGAAGAGGGAAATGGTCTTTTCTAGTCATTGAGTTTAATTTTCTGTAATCAATATAGACCCTCCAACCAGTTGTTTGCCTGGTTGACATAAGCTCACCAGAATCTAAGGTTACAACAGTGATCCCAGATTTCTTAGGTACCACCTGTGTAGGTGCCACCCAAGCTGAATCTGAAATGGGGTAAATGACCCCTGCATCCAACAACTTAACAATCTCTTTCATGACGACTTCTTGCATATGAGGGCTCAACCTCCTTTGCATTTCCCTAGAAGGCTTGGCATCTTCTTCCAAATGGATTTTATGCATACAAATAGCTGGACTGATTCCTCCCAAATCAGCAATAGTCCAGCCAATTGCCCTCTTATGCTGTTTCAATACAATCAACAACTCTTCCTCCTGCTTCTTTGTGAGGGAGGAAGAAATAATCACGGGCAATGATTTATGGTCTCCTAAAAACACATATTTCAAATTTTTTGGCAACTGCTTTAGCTCTACATCCGGTGAGCTGAGAAAAGAAGGGAACAAAGGTACCTTGGCTGTTTGTGGAAGGGGAAGAATAGCAGGTTTCCATGAAGAGAACCTTACTGATAGATCATGAGTTCCTTGCACAACATTTACTTCTTCAGACTTTGAGGTATAAAATATTTCTTCCTCAAAATTTCCCCAAGCATCTTTAAAATCGGTGGTTAAATCTTCACACTGCAAAAACTGTGGTAGAGTCTCTTCCACCAGTTCATCCAATAGATCAACATGAAAACATTCCTCAGAACTGAATTGAGGCTTCTGGACCAAGTCCAGCTATGTTGAATGTGGTGCAAAGAGATAAGAATTCATCCACATGTTTGTATGGATCTTCCTTACTCAACCCATGGAATGAAGGAAGCATTTGGATAGTTGATGATTTGATCTCATAATTTCCTTCAACAGTAAGAAATTGAATGCAAAATGGAGAATTATAAGCACCAGGTGCAAAGTAATCCCTCAAAAGTCGAGGTTCTACACCCATAGTAACTGTTTCAGCAGAATTCTGTGGTGTTTGTCTGGTTCGTAGTAGCCTTTCTACTTCTAAATTTAGAGGGACAATCTCAGGGCTGGGAGTCCTCCTACCAAACATGAAACACAGAATAGAGAATCAGATTATGCACAGCAAACCTTCAGAATTCCTTTTAAAGTAGATTCCACTCTTCAAAATGAATATGAATAGCTGCACAGATTTAAACAATAGAATAGTTAGCACTGATGTAAAGGAAAAAAAAAAAAATGAAAACTTAGGTCTACCTATTTTAAAACAAACTCCCCGGCAACGGCGCCAAAAACTTATTGGCAACTCTAATGTGCATGATTTATTTGTGTTTTGAAAACAGATTTGCAAATGCTAAGTTATACTGAATCTGGAAAATTAAAAAGAATAAAGAAATATCAGCACAGAGAGAAGTGAATTAGCCTGCAAGATCAGGGCCAATTGTAGCAAGTTTTAAATGTAAGTAAGTGAAAGATCGTCCACAGAGAGTTTGTTTAAAATGTAAGATAAACCTCCATATCTGAGCTACCAGATCTGGCCTCTCATCCTACCTACAAAGTACATAAGATGGGAGGTTGAATTTATCACGTTAACTAAATGATAAAAGTGAAAGTTAAACTAAATGATCCAGATCTGAGTTGGGGGGACTTTGATGTAAACTTATAAAAATGGAGAAATAATATCTAACTTTGATTTGGTCCTTAAAACACAATGAGAATGACTACAGATCAAATGAGAGATGATTCAATCTTCATCTGGCTACAAGCACAGATGCAAGAGAAATAAATCTAACTCAAGGATTAAATTTAGGCTTATGGCTATGGTCTGTCCACTTCAATGGCCACAGACCATCCAATAGTCTTTAATCTAAACCCTTAATTCAGAACAAGAAATATCACTACAAATGCTCTGAGAGATTAGGTTACAAACACTAATTCCCACAGGGTTAATGAATCAAGGGAAGTTGCATGAAAAACAGTAAATCTAAAGTAGTCTAGTGCAATAAGGAGATCAGAGGGAACCCTTAACACGAATCCAATTGAGAACATACGGTTCACAATAACCTTTTCAAATTCGCATTTACAATTACAGAGCACAGCTTAAACAGCTCTCAGATTTGTAGTCTTGAATACCTTTTGAATTATAGAGGTATCTCACAGCTCTCAATTGTAAGTAAAAGTTAGGCTATTACAAGGGTTTCAGACAAGCTAGCTGATTTGAAAATGGGGGAATAGAAATGAAACTCAAAATCTGGATCCCCAAATTGGGCAAATGGTTCATCTATTTATAGTTTCCCCCAGGTCTAGCTCAGATGTGTATCGACCAATCAGAAATGCTCAGATATGTATCAACCAATGGTAGTCGAGCACAAGGATCCACATCTATTTTGGCCAATCAGAATTGCTCGATTTAGTTCAGCCAATCAGGGGATAGAAGCATCAATTCTGTTATGCAATTTGAAAATCTGTTAGAGCTTCTAGAAGTTCCCGCCAAGTGATTTCATCTTCGGGTGCTCACATGGGGTGGAATATGCCTTCGCTTCGTGCTTAGAATCTTCTGAAATGTCCCTAGGTTTTTAAATGCATTGGGGTGCGTGTAAAAGATTACTGAATTATCCTTGCAGAAGATAGGAATCTCTAGAATACCATTTCACATAGTTTAGGGAACTTTTCGCAAGGTACTGTGACTTCTGAAGCTCTTTTCGCAAAGTTTAGGTTCTGTTCGCAAGGAGTTCTCTTCTTTTCGAATAGGTCAAACATCCTTTCGAAGAGTTTAGGTGCTCTTCGAAAACTAAGCCTGGAGCTCTTAGTTCTTTTCGCAGAGTTCAGGTTCTTTTCGAAATGTTCAGATTCTTTTCAAGAAGCACTCTGTAGTGCATTCTTCTGTTCGAATTGCTCCACATTTCTTTTCTGGGTTGAGACCAGGTCTTTGCCTCTTCAATTCAGGCATTTTGACAGCGAGTGAGGTTATCCCTTCTCTTTCTTCCTTTGGATCAACATGGTTTATCATCTTTTGGGCACTTTTAGGCTGCTTTCATGGTTAAGCCTGTCTTTATTGTTAGCTGCAATACAAGCACTTAAAACACTTATTTAGTTCTCTCAAGGGTCTATCAAGGCCCAGGTTAAAGGTTGGAGAATGGTATTTTCTAGTTCTCAACACAAGCCAGCTGCTACAAGATCAAAAGCTGGAGCTACACAAGCTGAAAATGTCAAGAAGGGCAAGGAAAAGTCTACTGAACACATAGATTTAGGCTCTGATTCAGATCACTTCTAGGAGTAGATGTAGTTAGTTTCTTTGGTGTCTTCTGTAGTTGATTGTAAATTACCTTACTGTAGGAAGGTTCCTCACTGGTTCAAGATGGACAAAGACTTGTTCTTTTCACAAGTCAAGTATTTTTTCCATGAGGACCCTTACCTTTATAAATATTGTGTAGACCAAGTAATCAGAAAATGTGTCCCTGAAAGTGAAATCTACAGTATTCTAATCACGTGTCATGAAAATGCCTGTGGGGGACATTTTGGAGGGAAAAAGATAGCAGTGAAGGTGCTGCAATAGTGTTTCTACTGGCCATCCTTGTTTAAGGATGCTTTTGAACACTACAAAACCTGCCTAAGATATCAAAGGATGGGTGGCATATCAATTAGGGATTCCATGCCATTACAGCCCATCCTTGTTATGGAGCTATTTGATGTTTGGGGGATAGATTTCATGGGTCCTTTCCTTCCTTCCATGGGTTTTAATTTCATTCTTGTGACAGTGGACTATGTTTCCAAATGGGTGGAAGCTATAGCTACAAGGACAAATGATCATAGAGTCATCCTAAAGTTTGTAAATTTTTTTTTTTTTTTTTTTCAGATTTGGCACACCTAGAGCCATCATCAATGATGGGGGAAGCCATTTCTGTAATAAACACTTTGAGAATTTGCTAAAAAAATATGCTGTTACAGATAAGATTAGTACTCCATACCACCCATAGACCAGTGGGCAGGTGGATACATCTAATAGAGAAATCAAGCATATCCTGGAGAAAATAGTCAGGACTGATAGGAAAGATTGGTCCCTAAAGCTGACTAATGCTTTGTGGGCTTATAGGACAAGCTATAAGACTCTCATTGGAATGTCCCCATTCAGATTGGTTTATGGCAAAGCATGTCATCTCCCAGTGGAGTTAGAGTACAGGGCCTATTGGGTCATTAAAAATTTAAACATGGACCTAACTCCTGCTGGTTTGTACAGGAAATTGTAGCTGCCTGAGTTGAAGAACTGAGGCTGGATGCCTATTCCAATGCTAAAATTTATAAGGAAAGAGCCAAGGCCTTCCTTGACAAAAATCTTCTAAGGAAGGACTTCGCTGATAAAGCTAAGGTATGACTTTTTAACTCAAAGCTCAAGTTCCTTCCAGGCAAATTAAGAACCAGATATGATGGGCCATATATTATACTTCATGCATTCCTATCTGGTGCTGTAGAAATCAGGGATCCCACTTCTGGAAGGGTCATGAAAGTAAATGGTCAGAGGCTCAAATTTTGTATGGAAAATATTGTGGAGCCCTCTGAGACCATTCATTTTCAAGAACCTCCAACTACTGAGTCATCTCCAACCTTGTACACTGTGTATCATAGTTGTTACTTGTGTTTTTGAATTCCTTACATACTGTGTTTATGTGGTCTTTTTTTATGAATCTTGATCTGTGAATTTTTATGAGCTGCTGTGGTGCATGGATGTCTGTGTTAGCATAGAAAAGCATTGATTTTAATGCATGAGTGAGCATATGTCTAGTATGGAAATGTGTCCGCCAGCACAAGAGTGAACTGTGAGTTTTTAACCTTCTCGAGAGGATCAGGAGCCTTCAAGCATCCTCTCGAGGGATTTGATATGAGTATTTGGCTCTCACGAGATGTTGTAGCAATACAGAGTAACCTCTTGAGACACTTTAACTGATGAATATGCAAGCCTCAAATGGTTGTTATGTATAAGTGCATCTACTCGAGCCAACAGAGGAGCCTCGATAGACTCCAAAGCTTAAAAAGAGCCTCTCGAGATCTACACGAGATCTTTCACCTGAAGCTACATCCTCTGGAAGCTCGGGTTCTCAGTGTAAAGGCTGGTTGAGTAGTTCACATTTACAACTCGACAGGATAACATACATGACTGCCACCCGCTCGAGATCCTCTCGAGCTGAGTATTCTGAGTACCCAGCCTCTTGAGGCTCGGGTTTCTTAGTTAAAAAACCCCTCGACCAATCAACTCTGTCATTCTGTTGCCTGCTAATTCTCTCGAGCACAGACTCTCAGCCCAGATTTTCTTCTTCCTTCTTCACTGCATCATTGGCTCCAACATTTACCCCCTGCTTTTGCCAATTTGTTAAGCTACACAAGCCGATCAGTTTGCACCTAGAAGCGTGTGGATTTGATGCACTGTGCATCATCCTCAATAAAACTCTAGTTCTTGGGTAAGTTCACAAGTTCTTCTCGCCATTCATCTTCGCTTCTGTCATTGGATTGAGTTATTTTTGCTGTGGATTATTTCATGGATTGTGTGTTTATTGAAGTTGTGGGACACCTAGGGTTTTAGATTTGTCCGACTGAAATTAGCGTTCAATGGCTGAGAACTCAAATTTTGGAGAAATCCTACAAACCCTACTTAATCCTGCTCAAACCCCAACTCCAACCAGAAAGTCAAAGAGGATACCTTCTTCCTCAGCCCCTGAAGCCCCTAATGGTCCTATAGAAAATCCAAAGAGAAAAATAGTTTTGGATAAATCAGTTGTCCTTAAGAAAAGGGCTAGAACTGCAACCTAAGAACCCAAAATTGTTAAACCCAAGAAGTAGAAGAAAGGAAAGGGAGCCACCTCTGAGTCTGACCCATTAACCACCCGAAATGATTTTGTGGTTGCCATGAGTTTGGTCCTAGAGATAGCCTTTGATAAGGCATTTTTTAATAAGGAAGCGTTGGCTCTGAAAGCTACTGCATTTTTGACCAAGGCTTCCTTAGACTCATTGTTAGTGCCTCTAGAAGAACTGGTGTATCCTAGGCTGGTGAGGCTTTGATACCAGAACATAAGATTGAAGAAAGCTCGAAGAGGATCATAAGGGAAGGATCCTGTGATGGTCATCCTCATTGATGATTTTGAGGAATTTGTAGACACAAATGACATTGCACAAGTACTGGGGATCCCTTCAATGTATGACACATCCTACAGCTTAGGAGCCCATTCAGTGCTTCATTTACACAAATTTCCCAGCATTTAACTAAGGGGAAGAAAGCCAGTGGTGAATCTTTGATGAGAAGTGACTTCTGCCTTAATTTGCTATTTATGGACAATGTTTTGAGAAAGAACATCTTTGTGGCTGGTCACCAAGAAGAAAGGAGGCACCCAATAGTGGATGCCTTATTCTCATTCTCAAAGGGACATTGCTTTGAGGCTGCCAAACTAATATTTGAGGGAATGAGGGACACTCATAGCAAGGTTCAAAAAAAGTAGAAGTCATGGGGCTCTCCCCACAAGAGTTGATCACAACCCTGCTCAAGAAGAAAGGTTATGTGTGGAATATGGGAGAGCCCATTGATGAGCTGCCCCTTGTGCTATTTTGGGAAGAAATTGCGGGGCATCAGCATGGCACTGATAAAGAGGAAGAAGAAGGATCATGTGGCAGCCACTGATGCTGCCACTGCTATTGCCAATCCTACAGTTGCTCCCATAGCCACTTCAGAAACTCTTGTTGCAGCCACCACTGCTGCAACCATTTCAGCATCTCCTGCTACATCCACTTTAGGGGATAGCTATGCAGTCACACCTACAGGTAGCTCAATACTCACCCCACCTTCCATTCCACAACGAGTCCCATATCTCCCCACTCCACCAATCCTACCTTCCCATTCACTTCTTCTGACAGACCCAATTCCACCTCCTAATCCAACTCCTATCCCTTTCCCTTTCAATCTACCCACACCCCCTATCCATAGAACATACAAGAGAAAAACCCACCAACCACCCGCAAAACCAAACCCATCTACTACCATACCTCAACCCATACCCAGCCCAGAACTCCTGCATATCCCAAGCCGCACACTAGACCCACCATCACCTTTTACCTATGATGACAGTGAATCAATGTTCATTAGAATTGAACAACCTCACCCCGCTGAGCCCTTTAACCAAATTTCTACCCCTATAAATTCCCCCCATTTTCACCCAACCTAGACCAATTCACAATAGAGGGGTACTTAGCCCTAATAGACTCCATAGTGGGGGATACTCGGCATGAGTACAGCCCTCTCCCTGAACCCCCACACCCATACACATTTAGCCATGGCCCTACCGCACCATTTCAACCAATTCCCACCCAAATCAGTACCCAACCTGTTCCCCCTTACCAGACCCTTTATCCCAGATTATAACCCTCCTACCTTCTCTCCAAGCCCAAATCCATACAAACTCTGAAAATTAGGCCACCATCTAAAACAACCCAATCAACCCTTCAAACATTCATACTACACCCCAACCACCTACACCTACCCCTGTACCTACCCCTCATCATTACCAGCAACCTTCTACATCAGTGGTGATAAAACTGATGCTGCTACCCAAACAAACTTTGAAACTGAACCCACTGATGACCTACCTTTAATTCTCTTTTTAGCAGTCTCACCCTTCCCCCAACCCGAACCCACTGAAGAGGTACTCCCACTTGCCCTCCCATCCATCCCTTCCTCATCTACCAACACTTGCACTAAGCTTGCTCTGATCCCCACCCCTGATATTGATTCTTTCAACTGGGCCATTATCCCTGTTGACCAAATTCCATTACCTCCATTTGCTACCCACACTATTCACATGAATGACAACCCATACATTGAAAGGGATGTGCATCTGGTGGTGGGGTCTGTCTGCAATATGGTACTGTAGACATGTGAAAACCAACTAGCACTTCTGAAAACTAGGTATTGGAAAATAATGGAAAAAACTTTAATGGATTATCAAAAGGAGATGGAGGCCATGGCGAAGAATTTAGCCACTTCTGTAGTAGTGTGTAAGATGTATGAGCAAAGGATCACCCAGCTTTCCAAGCTGGTGGAAACATTAACCAACGCTGTCTCGTTGATTAGTCCTAAGGATGTGAAGTCTCCAACAAAAACTAAGGGAGTCAAAATCTAGGAGCCTACACTATTGCAGAGTAGGACCAAACCCTAAAAGCCAACTGCTATAAGATCAAAATCTGGTGCTGCACAAGCTAAAAATGTTAAGAAGGGCAAGGAAAAGTCTACTGAACATATAGATTTAGACTCTGATTCAGATCACTTCTAGGAGTAGATGTAGTTAGTTTCTTTGGTGTCTTCTATAGTTGATTGTAAATTACCTTGCTGTAGGAAGGATCCCTCCTCACTGGTCCAAGATGGACAGGCTTGTTCTTTTCACAAGTCAAGTATTTTTTCTGTGAAGACCCTTACCTTTATAAATATTGTGCAGACCAAGTAATCGGAAAATGTGTCCCTAAAAGTGAAATCTACATTATTCTAACCATGTGTCATGAAAATGCCAGTGAGAGATATTTTGGAGGGAAAAAGACAGCAGCTAAGGTGCTACAGTATGGATTCTACTGGCCATCCTTATTTAAGGATGTTTTTGAACACTGCAAAACCTACCTGAGATGTCAAAGGATGGGTGACATATTAAAAGGGATTCCATGCCATTGTAGCCCATCCTTGTGGTGGAGCTATTTGATGTTTGGGGGATAGATTTCCTGGGGTCCTTTCCCTCCTTCCATGGGTTTTAATTTCATTCTTGTGACTGTGGACTGTGTTTCCAAATGGGTAGAAGCTATAGCCACGAGGACAAATGATCATAGAGTTATCCTAAAGTTTGTAAAAAAAATATATTTTCCAGATTTGGCACCCCTAGAGCCATCATCAATGATGGGGAAAGCCATTTCTGTAACAGGTACTTTGAGAGTTTGCTCAAAAAGTAGGTTGTTACAGATAGGATTGGTACTCCATACCACCCAAAGATCAGTGGGCAGGTGGATATTTCTAATAGAGAAATCAACAATATCCTGGAGAAAACAGCCAGGACTGATAGGAAAGATTGGTCCCTAAAGTTGAATGATGCTTTGTGGGCTTATAGGACAACCACTCCCATTGGAATGTCCCCATTCAGATTGGTTTATGGCAAAGCATGTCATCTCCCAGTGGAGTTAGAGCACAGGGCCTATTGGGTCATTAAAAATTTAAACATGGACCTAACTCCTGCTGGTTTGAATAGGAAATTGTAGCTGTCTGAGCTGGAAGAACTGAGGCTGGATGCCTATTCCAATGCTTAAATTTATAAGGAAAGAGCCAAGGCCTTCTTTGATAAAAACCTTATGGAAAAGGATTTTACTGATGGAGCCAAGGTATGAATTTTTAACTCAAAACTCAAGTTCTTTCCAGGCAAATTAAGAATCAGATGGGATGGGCCATATACTATAATTCATGCATTCCTATCTGGTGCTGTAGGGATCAGGGATCCCACTTCTTAAAGGGTCATGAAAGTAAATGGTCAGAGGCTCTAACTTTATATGGAAAATATTGAGGAGCTCTCTGAGACCATTTATTTTCAAGAACCACCAACTACTGAGTGATCTCCAACCTTGTACACTGTGTATCATAGTTGTTATTTGTGTTTTTGAACTCCTTACATACTGTGTTTATGTGGTCTATTTTTATGAATCTTGATCTGTGCATTTTTATGAGCTGTTGTGGTGCATGGATCTTTGTGTTTAGCATAGAAAAGCATTTATTTTAATGCATGAGAGTGTGCATATGTCTAGTATGGAAATGTGTCTGTCAGCACAAGAGTGAACTGAGAATTTTTAACCTTCTCGAGAGGATCAGGAGCCTTTAGGCATCCTCTCGAGGGATTTGATATGAGTATTTGGCTCTCTCGAGATGTTCTAGCAATATAGAGTACCTCTCGAGACACTTTAACTGATTAATATGCACGCCTTGACAGGTTGTTATGTATAAGTGGCATCTACTTGAGCCAATAGAGGAGCCTCAATAGACTCCAAAGCTTAAAAGGAGCCTCTCGAGATCTGCTCGAGATCTTTCACCTGAAGCTGCAACCTCTCTGTAGACACCCTCATTTCGCCGTCCCGGAGTACACAAATTTTTTTAGTCTGCCCTTGACCTTTTTAACCCTCGACACGGGACCATGTAGCAGTACATGAATGAACACAATCTGAAACACTAGCTCTGTGGCTCAGATCCCAATGTAGGGAGGCTATACACTAAGCAATAGTATATAGTCAGGACGCAGACTGAAACAATAGTCCTGCATTCCATTCTTGAGACCATACCCGGACAACCCTGAATTAAGCACCTAAAAACTTGCGCATAATTCGATCACTCGCAGAACCACAAGCATGTGATCAGTCCCCTTTTAGACCCAACTTCCTTTCACAGACCATTTTGAGACTCTATTACGCGCCTGGAATCGGACGCGCGATCGGATTGAGCGCTACACTATCAGTGCGCAATTGGCCTATGCCCGACCTAGTCTCCTACCCTTGACCCCTATGTTTCCTCAATTAAGCGCTTTAGGTAACACGCTTAATTGGATTATGCACGTCTCATCACGTGCACAATTAGCCCTAATTTTGTTAGTACTAGGAAACCCGCTGAGTAATTTAGCCGGTCGCTCACTGAGTCGGTGATCGACTCAAAGCGATTAAGCGCTAGAAAACTGGCACGTAATTCAATTAAATGCTTGGAAACAAGCACATAATTAAAGGAAAAGCTATAAAAACTCTTTTTCTCGAAGAGAGAGAAAGAGGCGGTGAAATTTAGAGAGGAGAGACCGTAAATTCAAAAACCAGAGAGTTTTGAGAACGAACCCCCTAGAGTAAATTAGCAATGATTTTGATATTCGTACTTCGAGATTTCTCTTCGCAGCCCCGACCCTAGGTAAGAATTTAATTTTATTTTAGACTTAAGATTTTCCCTTAGTTTAATTAATCAATTTTATTTCTAATTTTTAGACCATAGCACCCTCTTCAGATCGAAATTCTCTATATCCGGTTCTAGTTCTCTGTTTCTAGAACTGGTCCTTAATCTAGCGGCCCGATATACCGACCTTATGCTCTGATTCTACTCTAAAATCTTAATTTACAGTCTTATCATTAATTTCTGGTTCTGACTCTTAGAGTTTAGAACCAATCCTTAATCATACGGCCTGATTTTTCTGATTTCGAACCTGAATTCTATCCTAAATTTTTAATTTATAGTTTAATTCTATATTTTCATACTGTTAAAAATCCAAAAAGATATAAATTTCAGTTCATAACTTTAGTTTCTCAATCTAATTTCTTATTATAATTTTGAATTCAATTATAAAAATCCCCCTTTTATTATTTCACTATTGATCTATCTTTTATCTCAGCCATCCGATTTGCCCACAGGAGCTTACGAAGGGTACTCGGGAACGAGGCTAATCCTCCTTAGCATAGCGGGCCCAACCCCCCTTTTTTTTAGATTGTTTAGGGTTAACTAGTTAATTATAGGTAGTTTTTCTATTTCAATATAATTGGCTAATTGCATCAAATAGGCCTTCATATCATTATTTGCTTTGATTCAATTCAGTCTTTTAGTTCAGTCACTTCATTATCTCCACCAGAATTTAGGAAAGTTTATTGATTTATTATTAGTTAGATTTTTACCATAATTGATTTGTAGATTACGATTCTAAAAAAAAAAGAGTTAATTTTGTTGCCTCGATCATTTATTTCTATTTTAGTAAATTGATTTATTGCTTTAATCAGAGTCGCAGTAAAAAAATTAGTCTTTGTTTTCTTCAAATTAGAATGCTAGTAAGATTACCTTAAGTGCTTTAGTTGTGATTGCCATACAATTAATACATCTGCTTATCTAGAATTGCAATAAAATTAGCGTACCTGCTTTATCTAGAATTGCGATATAATTGGACTCTTTTATTTAATTGGAATATTATTGGAACTGATACACATGCACTCCTAGTACTAGTAGGAGACTGGAACTGATTCGATTCTTAGTAGTACCACGACTTTCAGATTGATTGGACTCCTAATGATACTAAGAAACTGAAAATGATTAGACTCCTGATAGCATCAGGACACTAAAATAACCCATCATAATAAGCTCACCTAATCATAATCAACAAAAAAAGAGAATCTAAATCGACCATAACCGCAACAAGGGAAACTAAAAAGAAAGCTAAAACTATCTAATTAAAAGAGGACACTGCTGCTGACGTTCGCAGGTGGACGATTAAGTATAGAAGTAACCCACACCCGCTTAAACACATGATCATTGACATGTTGCAGCATCGATAAATATCTACTGCTGGCATTCACAAATCAACTAGGAGTCATCCTAGGAGATTCCTCTTATTATTATTTATCCCCACCTTATCACATACACTGCATCGCTAGAGTCCAACATGACAGAATTGGAAGCCACTTATTCAACGGGAATTAAGAGGAACCCAGAAAAAGCGTGCACCAACACTCTCGAAGCTCGGGTTCTCAGTGTAAAGGCCGGTCAAGTATTTCACATTCACAACTCAACAGGCTGACGTGCATGGCTGTCACCCGCTCGAGATCCTCTCAAGCTGAGTATTCTGAGTAACTAGCCTCTCGAGGCTCGGGTTTCTTGTTTAAAAAACCCCTCGAGCAGTCAACTCTATCATTCAGTTGCCTACTAATTCTCTCGAGCACAGACTCCCAGCCTAGATTTTCTTCTTCCTTCTTCACTGCATCATTGGCTTCACCATTTACCCCCTACTTTTGCCAATTTGTTAAGCTACACAAGTCGATCAGTTTGCACTTGGAAGCGTGTGGATTTGATCCACTGTGCATCACATTTAATAAAACTCTAGTTCTTGGGTAAGTTTACAAGTTCTTCTCTGTTTGTTATCTTTCTTCTTTTTGTCATTGGATTGAGTTATTTTTGCTACAGATTATTTCGTGGATTGTGTGCTTATTGAAGTTGTGGGACACCTAGGGTTTTAGATTTGTGTGATTGAAACTAGGGTTCAATGGTTGAGAATCTGAATTTCTGAGAAACCCTACAAAAACCCAACCAAAACTCCAACCAGAAAGTCACAGAGGATAGCTTCATCCTCAGACCTTAAAGCCCCTGATGCTCCTATAGAAAATCAAAAGAGAAAAGAGTTTTGGATAAATCAGCTATCCGTAAGAAAAGGGCTAGAACTGCAACCCAAGTGCCCAAAATTGTTAAACCCAAGAAGCAGAAGAAAGGAAAGGGAGCCACCTCTGAGTTTGATCCATTAACCATCCCAAATGATTTTGTGGCTGCAGTGAGTTTGGTGCTAGAGACAGCCTTTGATAAGGCATTTTCAATAAGGAAGCCTTGGCTGTGAAAGCCATTGCATTTTTGACCAAGGCTTCCCTGGACTCACTGTTGGTGCCTCTAGAAGAATTGGTGTATCCTAGGTTGGTGAGGCTTTGGTACCAGAACGTAAGATTGAAGAAAGCTGGAGGAGGATCACAGGGGAAGGATCCTGTGATGGTTATCCTCATTAATGATTTTGAGGCACTTGTAGACACAAATGACAATGCACAAGTACTGGGGATCCCTTCAATGTATGACCCATCCTGTAGCTTAGGAGCCTCAGTTAGGGCTTCATTTACACAGATTTCCCAATATCTAACCAAGGGAAAGAAAGCCAATGGTGAATCTTTGATAAGAGGTGACTTCAGCCTTAATTTACTATCTATGGACAATGTTCTGAGAAAGAATATCTTTAGGGCTTGTCACCAACAAGAAAAGAGTAACCCAATAGTGGATGCCTTATTCTCATTCTCCAAGGGGCATTGCTTTGAGGCTGTCAAACTAATATTTTAGAGGATGAGGGACACTCATAGCAAGGTTCAAAAAAAGCAGAAGCTGTAAGGGCTCCCCTACAATAGGCTAATCACAGCCCTGCTCGAGAAGAAAGGTTATGTGTGGAAGATAGGAGAGCCCACTGATGAGCTGCCCCTTGTACTATTTTGGGCAAAAATTATGGGGCATCAGCATGACATTGATGAAGAGGAAGAAGAAGGATCATGTGACAACCACTGATGCTGACACTGTAGTTGTCAGTCCTACAGTTGCTCCCACAACCACTTTAGCAACTCCTGTTATAGCCACCACTGCAGCAACCATTTTAGCAGCTCCTGTTACATCCACTTCAGGGGATAGCTCTGCAGTCACACCTACAGGTAGCTCAATATTTCCCCCACCTTCCATTCCACCACTAGTCCCATCTATCCCCACTCAACCAACCCTACATTCCCATTCACTTCTTCTGATAGATCCAATTCCACCTCCCAATCCAACTCCTATCCCTTTCCCTTTTCAACCTACCCACAACCCCCTATCCATAAAACATACAAGAGAAAAACCCACCAACCACCCATAGAACCAAACCCATCCACTACCATACCTCAATCCATACCAAGCCCAAAACCCCTGCATATCCCAAGCCCAACACTAGACCCACCATCACCTTTTACCTATGATGACAGTGAACCAATGTTCACTAGCATTGAACAACCTCACCCTACTGAGCCCTTTAAACAAATTCCTACCCCTATAAATTCCCCCTATTTTCATCCACCCTAGATCAATTCACAACAGAGGGGTACTTAGCCCTAATAGACTCCATTGTGGGGGATATTAGGCATGAGTATAACCCTCTCCCTGAATCCCCACACCCATACACATTTAGCCATGCCCCTATCTCACCATTTCAACCAATTCCCTCCCAAACTAGTACCCAACCTGTTCTCCCTTCCTTACCAGACCCTTTATCCTAGATTATAACCCTCCTAACTTCTCTCCAAGCCCAAATCCATACAAACTCTGAAAATCAGGCCACCATCCAAAACAACCTAAATTCCATCCAATCAACCCTTTAAATATTCATATTACACTCCAACCACCTACACCTACCCTTGTCTCTACCCCTCATCATTACCAGCAACCTTCTACATCAGTGGTGACAACTGATGCTGCCACCCAAAAAAACTTTGAGACTGAGCTCACTGGTGACCTATCTTTAGTTCTCTTTATAGCAGCCTCACGCTTCCCCCAACCCGAACCCACTGAAGAGGTACTCCCACTTGCTCTCCCATCTAGCCCTTCCCCATCTACCAACACTTGCATTGAGCTTGCTCTGATCCCCACCCCTGATACTGATTCTTCCAACTGAGCCATTGTCCCTATTGGCCAAATTCCATTACCTCCATTTGCTACCCTCACTACTCACATGAATGACAACCCATACATTGAAAGGGATGTGCATCTGGTAGTGGAGTCTGTCAGCAATATGGTACTACAGATTTGTGAAGACCAACTAGCACTTATGAAAATTGGGTATTGGAAAATAATCGAAAACGCTTTAATGGATCATCAGAAGGAGATAGAAGCCATAGAGAAGAAGTTAGCCACTTCTGTAACAGTGTGTAAGATGTATGAGCAAAGGACCACCTAGCCTTTCAAGCTGGTGGAAACATCAACCAACACTATCTCATTGATTAGTCTTAAGGATGTGAAGCATCCAGCAGAAACTAAGGGAGTCAAAATCAAGGAGCCTACACTACTGCAGAGCAGGACTAAACCCTAAAAGCCAACTGCTACAAGATCAAAAGCTGGTGTTGCACAAGCTAAAAATGTTAAGAAGGGTAAGAAAACGTCTACAACACATAGATTTAGACTCTGATTTAGATAACTTCTAGGAGTATATGTAGTTAGTTTCTTTGGTGTCTTCTGTACTTGATTGTTTTAGAATATTTGTACACATTGTGTCTCTTTGGTACTTATAAATTTGTAAAAAAATTTGTTAATCTGATGTTTCATAGAGAATTTTGTTAATGAAATTTCAATTTATGTGACTAAATTCATTGTGTTAATTTTGTTGTCCCCTTATTGCCTGAAATTTTTTGTTCCTGTCATTTCTGTAGTATGTTACACATTGTTATGTACCCTGCTGCCGTTGACTTCAAACTTCTTGAAGAACAACATAAGTGATATATGTGCCATGTTAAGACCTAAAAAGTACCACTTTTTACCCCTTAAGTTAACCTTTGATTAGACCCTTAGCCACCTAATAAGTTCTTGTTAAGTGTTTTGTGTAGGTAATAATCAGCAGTGAAATAAGGCCAGGAATCCTGTTAAGGAGCCTGCTTTGGCACCAGATATCCCACAGAAGAATGAACTCTGAATCCAGACCTAAAATGAGCCTCGCGCAGCTGACCTAAGCTTTAGAGGATTCAGGAGAAATATGCCTCGTGCAGTTCAACTAAGCTTTCCAAGACTTTACAGCACCTCTCGTGCAGATGAATGACTGAAGAGCTTCAGAAACTCAAACTCGCACAGCTCTCGCGAAGCTCAAGAGTAGAACACATCGCACAGTGTCACACAGTTCAAAGCAGACCTCTCTCAATCTCGCGCAGTTCACTCAGAACGGCAGAGGAGAGAGAGCTTCTGAAGATTCCTCGTGCAGCTGTCGTGCAGTCGCTGCGAGATGCAATTATCAGAAGAAGAATGCCTCGCGCAGTTCTTGTGCCATTCAAGAAAGAAAACATCCTGGCGAAGGCAAAGCCAATCTCGCGAAGATCAAGTGAGACATAGAACCTCGCACAGTTCAGAACTCAGTAGAGCCTCGCGAGGTAACTCGCGAAGTCTAGTAAAGAGAAGTGTTCGCGAAGCTCTCACGCTGCTGCCCAGCGAAGACCGATTGACCTCGCGACTGCTTGAATTTCAACCCCACGACACTTGAGACTGTGTTTTCTATTCAACCTCGCGAAACCCAATCCAGCGAGAGCGCAACTCTCTATCGCGCGACTGCCTGAAGAGCAAACTAAGGCAACCTCACGACGGCTGAAGCTTCAATGTCAAATCATCTTAGCGAAGAGCAAAGAGCTTCCACGCGACAAGTCTGGGAAACTATAGCTACCTAGCGAAGCTCTGACCCTAAACTTCCATCTCTTCAGCAGAGGACCTTCTGGGTATTTCCAACGATTAGTGCACGCACTCCCACGCTCAAATCACTGTGCATGCACCCCGAGGCATCCAAAGATCATTATCAGGCCACGTGGCATCGTTAAAATTAGGGTTTCCTAACCCTAATGCGCCGCCACCCCACTGCTATATAAACCCATACCTGAGCTTAGGTTTAGGCATCTGGAACCCATCTCAGATCATTTTTTCTTTTCTCTTTCTTTTTAACAGTAAGTAATTTTTTTTTTTTTCCTTCTCTCCATAGTCCAACACTTGCTGGCTATGCCTTTATATGTGTTTTTGAATTAGATCAATGAAAGTTCTGTAATAGGATCTGTACTTTGTGGGATTGGTGTTTATGTGTGAGATGCTCTGTGTAAGGTTGCTGCCTTGTGATCCGCCATCACTTTGGCTGTATTTCAAAGCAATGAAGGACTGATTCTAAGGGCCATTCAGATCCAAGTGACCTATGTGTCTGGGCTATCATGGTCCTACAGCCTTAGCCCCACCACAGGACCCACTAGATCTGAAATCCCCATGGGAGCTTGAGCTGGTAGCCTTGTGAGCATGGTTGTAGCAACGATAATCTTGTTTTGTTTTGGGCTCCGTGAGGAGGATAACCTCTGGGATAGTCTGTGACCATTTAAGTGGACAGATTATAGCCTTAGGGTGATTCTGATCCACCGATCCAAGATGGATCCTTCTTCTTTACACCTGAGCTTGTAGAAGCCTGGTGAGAGATTATACAGAGGCAGACTTCCCCATATTTGTATAGATCCGCCATCAGATGTTGGATCTGATCTGGTTATAGAGATTGTAGGCTAGTGACTAGACCATTGTAGCCTCACTCAAGCAATGGATAGCTAGATAGAAGATTGTACTCAATCTCTTGCTGGTTCTATGTGTCTGGGCTATCATGGTCCTACAGCCTTAGCCCCACATATAGAACTTTAGAGGTTGAGGTTCCCTATGGATTCTTGAGCTGGTAGGCTGGATGAAATAGTGTCTGTAATGATTTACTTGTTATGCTTTGACCCATCCCTGGATAGTGGCTCCCCTATGGGATAATCTGTGACCATTCAAGTGGACAGGTTATAGCCTTAAGGGTGGAATCATGGCAGAGTGATGGGTTGGATCCTTTCTCCTCCGAGGTGATAATGTAGCCTCTGGACAGGATTTCTATAACATCAGATCTAAATCTGAGTTACAAAACTTCTATGACCTTGGCTCAATAACGTACTTCTCACCCTTTTTATACTCATTTTCCACACTCCATCCATCCTCTCAACACTTTCTGTAGTCTAGATATTAAAATACTTAGAATAAGTGACCTTAAACTCTCCTCCTTCTAGGACTGCCAGATCTGTAGACAGATCTGGAGGGACTACTAGAGATGGCTCCCTTGGAGCTCTAGATCACCTTTCCGTGTGGGACAAACTCTTACTTATCAAAACTTGCTATAAAGGACCCTGTATCTTGCAGGTCTAGGACTTCTGAGTTGTGCTGGATTCACCCTCTGTTTTACTCTGTCTTTGATTTTTAAATAACTTTCACCACCAACCAATAATGAAAGCACACCAGAAGTCACCAACAAGTTTTTGGCGCCATTGCCGAGGAGAGATGATCTATTAGTAGACCCTTAGTTTTTATATTCTTAGTATTCTTTGCACATGTGAATAATTAATCTTGACATAAGACATAATTTTGAACCTTTCTTGCAGATCTAGACAGCAGCAGTGAAGGATAGTTGGATTGCAATTGGAGCTTAGCTACCTCTGTTTGCAAACTCTCTGACTTTTAAAGCTCTGTCTATCTTTCTTAAATTTTTTTTTTCTAGCAGTATCTAGGATAGTTTAAATGTATTCTTTGAATAGCTGTAAACTAGTTTGACAAATTTGTTAGTGTATAATTATTCTTTTGCAATGTGCCTGCAAGAAGCTTTCCTTGCTGTTTGTGTGCTTGTATGCTAGGGAGGAGATCCCTCAGCCCTGCTTTAAAGCCTCTTAAGCCTGAGTTAGAAAGGGGAAGGAGACTTAGAAGAGACAAGCACACCACAGGAGAGCCCCCAAGTGAATCTGTGACAGCAATTATGGGTGAAGAACAACCCAGAACCCTCAAGGAGTTGAATGCTCCGGATGACTATAACTCCCCTTTTAGCATTCAATTCCCTGATGTTTAGGGGAACTATGAGATAAACACTTCAATCATCCAGATGCTGCCAGCTTTCCATGGGCTTAGCAAAGAGGACCCTTACAAGCATATTGACCAGTTCTTGGCCTTGTGCACCACTTTTAATATCACTGGTTTGGGACCTGAGGCTACTAGGCTCAGACTCTTTCCCTTCTCTCTGAAGGATAGGGCCCGTACCTAGCTGACCACTCTTCCCAACAATAGCATTGCTTCATGGAAAGACCTGCAGACCAGATTCCTAACCAAGTTCTTTCCTGAGACCAAAACTAGCCAATTGAGGAAAGAGATTCTTGCATTTTCTCAATCCCCAATTGAGGATTTTAACCAGTCCTGGGATAGGTTTAAAGAGATGCTCAAACAATGCCCCCACCACAAGATCCCTGAGTGGCAGCTTGTACAAAGCTTCTACAATGGGGTTGATGAGAAAAATAGAGATATGGTCGATGCCTCTTGTGGTGGATCCTACATGCACAAGACTACTGAGGAGGCATGGGAATTGTTTGAGCTGATTAGTGAGAATGCTTTTCAAAAGCCATCCCTGGTAAGAACTAGTCAGGAATCTGAGTCAAAGGTGGGGCCTGCTGCTGGATCAAAAGGAAAAATTTATGAGGTGTCTGGGAACAATGACCTACAGCTGCAGATGGCAAACCTCTCTATGAAGTTTGATAAATTATTGACTGTGATGCAACCCAAAAGAGCTGCTCATGTGGCGGAGGCATGTCTGATATGCCAGTCCCCACAGCACACAGTGGAGGAATGTCCATCTGCAGGATAATTTCCTGAATTGATGTTGGAACATGTCACGTCAATCTTATGGCCAGCAACAATCTGGGGGCTACAATAGGCAGCCATATGGATACCAGCACCAAAATGCTGGTTACCAATGGAGAGACCACCCAAATCTGAGGTGGAAGCAAGACAGCTACATGCAGCCCCAGCAGATATTGGCCTTACCATAAAGGCCACAGCAGCAGTTCAATCAAGGGAATGCCCCTAGGTCTACCTTCCAACACCATCAGCAATAAAATCAGTTGGTCTTACCCCCTTCTCAACCTAGAAATACTTCTTTCGAGGACCAGGTCTTGACATCACTACAAAACTTGGGATCCTTGACTCAGACTGTGAACTCTCATGGTCAGAGCATCAAGAAGATGGAAGAACAAATTGGACAACTAGCGAACACCTTAGCCAAAAGAGAAGAGGGAAGGTTGCCCAGCCAACCAGTGGTCAATCTTAAGGGCCAATTTTTGATTGGTGAAGGATCCTCCAACCCTGAGGGGGATCTTTCATTAAATTAATGATTAAGAACTGTGAACCATTGTATGATATGTATTCTACAGTTGATAGGAATCGTTAGCAATCTTGTTGGAATCTGAGTTTAGTGCTTTAATGCCTACTTTTATACAAGCTCCCATTGTTTGATAATTTTAAGTGATTGAATGATAATGTAGTATTTGAATGCTTTTCAAGATGTCTGAATTTAATGCCTGGAAAATGTGGGAATTTGTAAATGCTTTATAATGCTTGGGGGTGTCCCTGGAAGAGAGTTTGTGAGAGAATCCACCCATAAAGTTAGGGTCAAACAGCTGACTCATGGGTGAGTGAATTCTAACTCGGTTAAGCCATCGCGGGGTTCTGAATAATGGGTTTGGTCCCCTCTCGCGCAGTTCATAAAGAACTACTACTGCTTTTGTCAGCATGTTTCAGAGATATAATCTGGTGGGCTCATCTAATCTCATGATCCATTCATTCCTAGCTTGCATGAAAGCAGACATTTTCAAAGCGCCAGCCTCGCGATATTTAAATCCCACCTCAGACCGCTTCCTTCGCTTTCTTCCTCTCCTACCAGTGAAACCCTAGCTCCCACTCCTCTCAACCTCTCTCCTTCAGCATCCTGTCTACAGTTCATTGTTCACTTTGAAATTATGGATTTTTGTTCTTAAAGCTTCCATCAATAGTTGCCCCCTGCTAAAAGTTCTTGAGATCCACTGTGCGTCCAATTGAATAGAACCCTAACTTTTAGGGTTAGACTCAGCTCCTAGTTTTTCCTTTCAAAATTTCAACTGCACACTCACCAAGGAGAGTTGTGATGGCTCCTAAAAGCACACCTGTGAAGAGAGCTAGGGACAAGGCCACTGTGAAGCCTACCCCTAAGAAAGCCAAGCCCTCTACGGCGGAGTTATCTGCTGAGGGGAGGGTACGAGATACCAGTGGCAGAGTTATCTGCTGACCTCACTCCCACCACTTTTGCCAAAACACAATGGGGGATCAGCAGAAGTCTAATGGATCCCCAGAAGAAGAAGAAGAAGGCTAAAGCTCAAAATGTCTCCGAGCAGGGAGAGGGAGCTGCTGTGGCAAAGGCCACCCCTGCCCCAAAAAAGAAGGCTAAAACCCCTACCCCAAAGAAGGTGGCGCGAGCTTCTGCAGCAATCCCTCCATCCACCACACTTGCCTCTCCACTACCTTCTTCACCCATTCCATCTCTCCCTTTCCCTCTTTTATCTCCTTTTTCCATTCCACCTCCCACTATTATCCGTACCTGGGAAGAAAGTGTTGAACCCCAGGACAACACTCCACCTTCACCCACCATACATCCATACACAGCCCCAGTCTCTCCCATATCATCTGATCCACACCCTAACAGCCCTCCCTTGATAACCTACCTTAAAAAGAAAACCTCTCACACTAACCCTGCCTCATCTTTACCCACTTCCACCTCCCCTGTCCTTCCCACAGACACACCCCTTATTGACCAACCCTTAGTCCCACCTCTCCATGACCTGGACTTTAACCTAGCCACCACTTCAGGGTATCAAGCCTTCATGACCACCTTGCTTGATTCCTTGCCCACCCAAGACATCCCTCTCCTTGAGTCTCCTCTCCCTTCACCACATCATTCGCCAGACCCTTCACCCTCCCCCCTACTGTTGACAAGTGAAAAATACCATTTTTCACCCCTAAACTTAAGTCTTGATAGACCTTTGAGAGAACTAAATAAGTGTTTTAAGTGCCTATGTTGCAGCTAACAATAAAGAGAGGCTTAACCATAAAAGCAGCTCAAAAGTGCCAAAAAGATGACAATCCATGTCAGTCCAAAGGAAGGAAGTGAAGAAACAACCTCATCAGCTGTGGAAAAGTCTCAAAGGAAGAGGCAAAGACCTATAAGAGAAGCAGGGAACAATTCGAACAGAGAAATGCAATATAGAGTTCTTTTCAAGAAGAACACGCACTTTTCAGAAAGAACCTGAACTCGCGAAAAGGACTAAACCTCCAGCTTAGTTTTCAAGAGCATCCAACTCTTCAAAAGAAGATTGAACTTTGCGAAAGGAGAAAACACAATTCAAGTGAGATTGAACATTGCGAAAAGAGCTTGAAGTCACAACACTTTTGAAAAGGCCCTTAAGCTCTGCGAAAAGGTATTCGAGATTTACACTTTAACAAGGGCAATTTCAAGAATCAATGCATTTTAAAACCCAAGGACATTTCGAAAGATTCTGAGCACGAACCAAAGGCATATTCCACCCCATGTGAACACCCAAAGATGAAATTACTTGGCGGGAACTTCTAGAAGCTCAAACAGATTTTTGAATTACATAATAGAATTGATGCTTCTATCACCTGATTGGCTGAACCAAATCGAAGAATTCTGATTAGCCAGAATAGATCTGGATCCTCGTGCTTGACCACCATTGGTCAATACATTCTGAGCACCTCTGATTGGTTGAAACACATCTGAGTTGGACTTGGGGAAAACTATAAATAGACGAACCATTTGCCCAATTTGGGCATCCAGATTTTGAGTTTCATTCCTATTCCCCCATTTCCAAACCAGATAGTTTGTCTGAAATCCCTGTAATAGCTTCACTTTGACTTGCAATTGAGAGCTGTGAGACATTTCTGTAATTCAAAAGAGAGTTGTATTCAAGACTACAACTGAGAGTCATTTGTTGCCATCGTAATTGTAACTATGGATTTGAAAAGGTTGCTGTAAACCGTATTTTCTCAATTGAACTCATGTTAAGGGTTCCCTCTGATCTCCTTATTGCATTAGACTCCTTTAGATTTACTGTTTTTCATGCAATTTCCCTTGATTCATTAATCCTGTGAGAATTAGTGTTGGTAACCTAATCTCTCACGGCATTTATAGTGATGCTTCTTGTTCTAAACTAAGGCTTTGGATTAAAGATCCTGGATGGTTTGTGGCCATTAAAGTGGATGACCATAGCCATAAGCTTAAACCTAATCCTTAAATTAGATTTATTTCTCTTACATCTGCGCTTGTAGCCGATGAAGATTGGAACACCTCTCAAATGCAGCTTATTCTCATTAGATTTCAAAGATCAAATCAGATTTAGATATTACTTCTCCATCTTTGTTTCAATCACTCCCCAACTCGGATCTGGATCATTTAGTTTAAAATTTTCTTTGTTTTAGTTTGTTAAACGTGACAAATTCAAACCTCTCATCTTATCGACTTTCTAGATAGGATAAGCAGCCGGATCCGTAGCTCAGATCCGAGGTTTATCTTACATTTTAAACAAATTCTGTGGACAATCTTTCACTCACTTTTAAAACTTGCTACAATTGGCCCCCGATCTTGTGCTAATTCTCTTCTAACTGTCGATATTTCCTTATTTGTTTATATAGTCTAGAGCCAGTAATTTAGCACTATAAACTGCTTTTCAAAACTCACATAAATCAAGCACACTAAGAAGATAACAACAAGTTTTTGCGCCGTTGGGAATTTGTTCTAAAATAGATAGACCTAAGTTTTTCATTTTAATTTTTATCAAGATTAAACTATTCTATTGTTTATACTTGTGCGATTATTCATATTTCGGTTTTTAAAGAAGGGATATTCGAAAGGAATTATGAAGGTTTCTTGTGCATAATCAGATTTTTTTTAGTTGTATGTTTGGTAGGAGGACTCTCTCGAGATTCTCCCATTGAATTTAGAAGTTGAAAGGCTACTACGAACCAAGCAAACAACACGAATTCTCGCTACTATGGGTGAAGAACCTCGACTTTTGAGGGATTACTTTGCACCTGGTGCTTATAATTCCCCCTTTTGCATTCAATTTCCTCCTGTTGAAGGAAATTATGAGATCAAGTCATCAACTATCCAAATGCTTCCTTCCTTCCATGGGTTGAGTAAGGAAGACCCATACAAACATGTGGATGAATTCTTGGCTCTTTGCACCACATTCAACATAGTCGATCGGTCGAAGCAACCAAGCTGAGGCTCTTTCCTTTTTCATTAAAGGATAAAGCTAGAGCATGGTTATCCATGTTAGCACCAAACAGTATCACTTCTTGGAATGATTTGCAGTGTCAATTCTTAGACAAATATTTCCCAATGTCTAAAACAAGCCAATTGAGACAAAGTATCATTTCATTCTCCCAAAACTCAACTGAAACTTTCCATGAAGCATGGGAAAGATTCAAGGAACTGTTAAGGCAATGTCCTCATCATCAAATTCCTAGGTGGCAGCTGGTTCAAAGCTTCTATCAAGGAATTGATCAAAAAGGCAAAAATATGGTGGATGCTTCCTGTGGAGGCACTTACTTGCAAAAAATAGTTGAAGAGGTTTGGGACTTATTTGAAGTGATTGGTGAAAACTCCACTCAGCAGGAATCTCTGTCAAGAGAAATTGAAAATCCTGCTAGGTTGAACAACCACCAACCCACCAAAGGGAAGATCTATGAGGTGAATGAGTTGGAAAGAAAGATGGACAATCTAACCACAAAGTTTGATAGATTGATGGACTCACTTAAAACTCCAAATATTTCAAGAGTAGAGGAGGCATGTCTGATATGCCAGTCCCCTACTCATTCACTTGACCAATGTCCCTGCATCACGGTTCCCTGATTTAATGGTGGAACAAGCTCATCTTTGCTCAATCATCTGGACTGATGCAGTCAAATGAATATCCATGGAGAGCACACCCCAATTTGAGGTGGAACCAGGGGAATTACCAATCCCAACAACAACAACAACCAAAGAATCAAATGCCTTTCAAAACTGCACAGCCGTATCAGCAGAATTTTTATGTCAAACCAAACTTTCAGCAGCCCATTCCACAACAACACATGCGTGCAAATCTTCAGTTCAAAACCCTTCCAGGTCCCTTTCTTTTGAAGATCAAGTCCTAAATTCACTCTAGAATTTAGAATCTTTAACTCAAATTGTGAATTTTCACAGCCAGAGCATAAAGAAGATTGAAGAAACATTGGGACAGCTTTTAAATTCCTTGGCAAAAGAGAGGAAGGAAAGTTACCCGGCCAACCTTTGAACAATCCCAAAGGGCGAGTTCATGGTTGGAGAAGCTTCTAATTCACATGAAGAAGTAAAAGCTCACCACTTTGAGAAGTGGAAAAATGATAGATAACAAAGTGGGTCTTCAAGAAGAAAGAAATGACGAAGAGGATAAAGATATGCAGAAGAGCGAGTGATAGCAGTGGGGTTGATGTACCTCAGAAAAACCAAAAAAATGAAAAACAGAAAAGTAAAAAAATTTCTGAAAACACTTCTAAAGCTGTAGATGAAAGATTAGTTCCTCATTTACCATTTCCTCATGCAATGAAATCTGTATCCCCTTTTGATAAAGGGAACACAAAAATAGATGAGATGATGGAGACTTTCAAGCAAGTCAAGATAAATTTACCTTTGCTTGAAGCAATCAAACAAATTCCAGCATATGCAAAATTTTTGAAAGATGTTTGCACTCACAAAAGACAATCTAGGATACAGTTGTCCAAAAAGGTCTTTGCTGTGGAAAGAATTAACCAGGTGTTATCCATTGCTACACCTCCTAAACTTCAAGATCCTGGAATCCCCACAATCCCTTGCATTATTGGGGAACACACCATTGAAAAGGCTTTATTAGATCTGGGTGCTAGTGTCAACCTACTTCCATATTCTCAGATATGAGAAACTAGGTTTGGGAGAATTAAAACCCACTCATGTGGTGTTACAACTAGCGCATGATCGAAAGAAAGCCGAGGGATGATTGAAGATGTATTGGTGGGAGTAGATAAATTCTTCTATCCTGCTGATTTTCTAGTTTTGCATATGGAACCAACTAAAAGCAACACTTCCATCCCTGTCATTTTGGGAAGACCACTCCTGGCTACAGCACATGCTTGCATTCAATGCAGGTCTGGTATTATGGAAGTCTCATTTGCAAACATGAAGGTAAATTAAATGTGTATAATGCACCACACAAATTTCAATTCAGAGAATGTTTTCATGTTGATCTATTGGATGAACGTGTGGAAGGGACTTTACAGCAATTGCGGCAGGGTAAAGATTTCACCCCAAATGTTAAAGATGCTTGGGGATATGCTGAAAGTAAACCAAGTTGTATCTCAAGCTCTGAGGAAAGAAATGTTGTGCAAGGAACTCTTAATTAATCAAGTTTCTCTTCTTGAAAACCTCTCTCCCATTCCACAAACATCTAAGGTACCTTTTGTTACCTTCTTTTCTCAACCCACGATTTAGAACTAAAGCAAATTTGAAGTATGTGTTCTTAGGTAATCATAAATCATTGCTCACATTATTTCTTCCCTCTCACAAAGGAGCAAGAGGAAGAGTCATGATAGTCTTGAAAGAACATAAAAGGGCAATTGGCTAGACTATTGCTGATTTAGGAGGAATCACCCAAATTGTTTGCATGCACAAAATCCACTTGGAAGAAGATGCAAAGCCTTCTAGAGAAATGCAAAGAAGGTTGAACCCTCATATGTAAGAAGTGGTCATGAAAGAGGTTGTTAAGTTGTTGGATGCAGGGGTCATTTACCCCATTTCAGATTCAGCTTGGGTAGCACCTACACAGGTGGTACCTAAGAAATCTGGAATCACTGTTGTAACCTCAGATTCTGGTGAGCTTATGTCAACCAGGCAAACAACTGGATGGAGAGTCTGTATTGATTACAGAAAATTAAATGCAATGACCAGAAAAGACCATTTTCCCCTCCCATTCATTGATCAGATCTTAGATAAGCTAGCAGGAAAACCTTATTACTGTTTTCTTGATGGTTACTCTGGTTACAACCAGATTCCTGTGTACCCACAAGATCAGGAAAAGACTACATTCACGTGCCCTTTTGGCACTTTTGCCTATAGGAGAATGCCTTTTGGTCTTTGTAATGCTTCTGCTACCTTCCAAAGATGCATGTATGCAATTTTTTCTGATATGATTGACAAATTTATGGAGATTTTTATGGATGATTTCTCAATCTATGGCAACAGTTTTTCCCAGTGTTTACACCATCTCAAATTGCTACTACAAAGATGCGAAGAAACCAATCTGGTTTTGAGTTGGGAAAAGAGCCATTTCATGGTCACCCAGGGCATTGTCCTGGGCCATGTTGTTTCCCACAAGGGCATTAAGGTGGACAAAGCAAAATTTGAGTTAATTGCACATTTACCACCTCCCAAAACTGTTAAACAAATCAGAAGTTTTTAGGACATCGGATTTTATGAAGGTTCATCAAGGACTTCAAGAAATAACTAAACCTCTTTGTCATTTGTCGTGCCAAGATGTCCCTTTGTTTTCAATAATGAATGCATGATGGCTTTTGAATTCCTAAAAAGCTGATTTCAGCTCCAATATTGCGATCTCAGTTATTCATTACCTTTTGAGCGATGTGTGATGCATCAGTTATGCTTTTGGGAGCTGTCCTTGGGCGAGAAAAGATAAGTGCCTCATGCTATAGCTTATGCCGAGATCAATGATTGATGCAACTCAATTACACAACAAGCGAGAAGAGCTCTTGGCAATTGTTTTTGCTTTAGAAAATTCAGTCATATGTCTTGGGTTCACAAATAGTGGTGTTCATCGACCACTCGCCTTGAAAAACCTTCTGTCTAAGAAGAACACCAAACCAAGATTAATCAGGTGGGTTCTCCTATTACAGGAATTTGATCTCTGATTAAAGATAAAAAGGGTGGAGAATGTGGTGGTGATCACCTCTCCGTAATTTTAATCTGAGATTGATAGGTTGCCTATCAATGAATCTTTCCACGATGAGCAACTTTTGCCATTAGTGAACACACTCCTTGGTTTGCCAACATAGTCAACTTTTGGCTCTGGAAGAATTCCTCACCATTGGAATAGAATGGATAAAGATCTTTTCTTCTCAAAGTTAAACACTTCATCCGGAGGATCCTTATCTGTTTAAGAGTTGTGTAGATCAAATAATAAGGAAATGTGTCACGACCAAGAATTTCATAGAATACTTTCTATGTGTCATGAACGACTGTGGAGGTCATTTTAGTGGGAACAAAAGCTACTGCAAAAGTTTTGCGGTGTGGATTTTATTGGCCTACACTTTTCAAGGATGCCTACTGACATTGTAAATCTGCCAGAAGCTTCGAGAAATTAGGCAAAGATTTCCAAGAAACTCAATGCCTTCTGACCTATTTTGGTAGTTGAGTTGTTTGATGTTTGGGGATAGACTTCATGGGTCCCTTTCCTCCTTCCAATGGGAATAACTTCATTTTAGTAGTATGGATTATGTATCCAAATGGATTGAAGCCACACTACTAAAACAAATGATCACAAAGTGGTCTTGAAATTTCTTAAGGATCACATTTTTCCGGGTTTGGTTTTCCCGAGCCATTATCGGTGATGGAAGCCATTTTTAATAGACATTTTAAACATTGTTGAAAAGAGATACTCTGTGACTCATAGAGTAGCCACTTCATATCATCCACAAACCGGTGGACAAGTGGAGATTTCAATAGAAATCAAACATATTTTGGAAAAGATCGTGAAGAAGGATGAAGGATTGGTCCTTTAAGCTAAATGATGCATTGTGGGCATATAGGACAGCCTATAAAACCCCAATTGGTATGTCCCCATTTAGGTTGGTCTATGGCAAAGCATGCCATTTACCAGTAGAGTTAGAATATAAAGCTTTTTGGGCCATTAAAACATTGAACATGGATCTAACTATCACCGTAATCACGAAATTGCAACTTGGTGAGTTAGAAGAGTCTGAATGGATGCATACACCAATTCAAGATTATATAAAGAGAAAGTCAAAACTTTTCATGATAAAAATTTATTGAGAAAAGAGTTCACAGCTGGTTCTAAGGTATGGTTATTTAACTCAAAGCTCAAGTTTTTTCCAAGAAAACTGAGATCCAGATGGGATGGGCCATACACTGTCATTCAAGCAGCCCCTTCGGGAGCTGTTGACATCCTTGATCCAAGTAATGGAAGAATCATAAAGGTCAATGGTCAGAGGCTCAAACCATGCATTGAAAATACCCAGGAGCCTGTGCTGCCCATCTATCATCACGAATCTCCAAAAATTTGATGGTAGAAAACTGTACATTATGTTTATATATCATAGTTTTTGCTTATTTTCTCTGTTTCTGCTTTTATCTCTTTTCGCATATTTGAAACATGCTTAAAGTTCATTCGCAAAGTCATAATTCGCTTTTCGCAAAGTCCAAATTACTTTTCGAATAGACTCTGGAGCTGTAATGAACTGCTCGAAAGCAAAGATGTGCTTTTCGAATAGTTAGAGCTGAAGCCATTTTCTTTTCGAAAAGATAGTTCTGAAGCTAATTTCTTTTCGAAAAGATAGTTCTTTTCCTGAAATGATGTTTCATAACTTGTCGAATGGTACTGATGCCATTCGCAATTGTAAAAAGGTCTCTTATGGAACTTTTCAAAAATTTAAAGGCGCTTTGCGACATTAACTTTGAGTATATTTAAACCCCTTTCGAAGTCGGGGTTTCATTTCATACTCTTTCTGCAGAGTGACTCTTCACTGCTACCCTACTTCGCTCTCTCCTTGCACGAGTTAACAAGTTTACTACCCTTTTGTAACTGATTGTGTAGATCATTTGCATTTTCAGAGAAGGATTTCAGCTTGTAATGGGATTTCAAAACAAACAACTCATTCAACCATAAACCCTAGATCTCGTATTTCTCTACCCATTCTCTCTGGTTATCATTTAGTAAGTTGATTACGTAGATCTATTTTGGGCATTTTCTACATCAATCTAGAATGGGAAGCAGAGAAATCATTGGCCAATGTTCTCCAAATCCTCTGCTAAGAAAGTGAGACCCCAAAGCAAAAGGAAAAGCCAAAACTTCAACTAAATGGAAACTTTCAATGGATAAAGGCGAGGGGTGGAGAAAGGTAAGAAAATTAGACATGAGGAACCCACCTATTGCTTTGCTAGCCACGAGCGAGCTTACTCCTCTGCCCATTCATTTGGTCCTACCAAATCCCTTCATTGACTTCGAAACTAATACCCGAGTTGATGGTAGACGAAACTTTTTAGTCACCAAACCAGTGCTTGCCATCCTTACGATACCTTAGAGAGGCTTCACTAAGCAATATCCTTACCCCTTGCGAGAAAATTTAGCCAAGGATGGTGAAGTTATGGTACCAAAACCTAGTCAAGGTCACGGAAAAAGATGTGATGTCCCTACCTTGTAATTTTCATTGATGATTGCGATCTTCTTGTGACATTTGAAGACATAGGGAATGCTTTAGGGATACCATTTCAATTTGATCCCTCGGTCCTTTGGCTGCTCGAAGCGACCTCTTTTAGAGAGATGGCTGCCCATTTAACCCAAGGTATTGTGGGCCTTTGGGCGATCCATCATGAGAAGAGACCTTGCCCCCAATTTCTATTAATGGATTCCATTTTAAGGGCAGCTTTTATGTCCTTTGGGCACGACCAAGAGGAGAACACCAATTTTAGAGGCCCTCTTTATTTCTCAAGGCGCTTTTTCAATGCCCCTATGTTAATTTTAAAGCTATGGCTGGTGTAAGTACTAAGTCAAGAAAGAGCAAGATAGTTTGCCTACCATTTGGCGTGATTGATCACAGCCTCCTTAGAGCCAAATTGACATTGATAGTGAGGAGCCATTTGAAGTCATTACCCTCACAATTTTGGGAAAAAGGCTTGGACTACAAGCCGCTATGCCGAGAAGGATGAGAGAGGCAGTGAACTCGCACATGCCCTCGCATCGCACCAACCCGCAGCCAGGATGAGCTGTAACCCACATCCGCAGATGAGCCTCCACCAAGCCACCCTGCTACATTTGAGCTTACAATTGAGCCGCCCTGCCATGTTGCTATCCAAATTTGTCGAATCAACTCGCCTGATCCATTTCGCAACCCCTGTGGTGACCAGCTCTTTAGCTGCCCCACTCCTTGAAACATCTCTCACAAGACCATTGGTGACCAAATTGCTCACCGCACCTACTTTGGAGGAAGTTCCCTTGCACCCTACTCCCCTACTCAAGCCCATGCACTTTCACCTATCCCATGTCCCATCTCCCACTCATTCCATCATTCCAATTGTGGACTCTCTACACCAACCACTCCAACCATTCTAACACCACCAATTTCACCTCCAATGCCCAGCTTTAGAGGAGTTAGCTACAGATTTTATTGCCCATCCCTGCACTCCTCTGCTCCAAAGCCCCTCAAATTCCCCGGCTCCATCGGCCACACACACAGAGACCTCCCCTACACTACACTGAGCCCTTCACCACAGAGGCCTACTCTTCTCTAATGGGTTTTATTTTTGAAACCATGGAACTAGACCCCACCCCTATACCCGCTCCTCCTCCCTTCACCCACTTTCCAATCTCTCCCTTTATAGCCATTGCACCTCCTCCCTCCACCTCAGTTGTCCCAGTCTCTACTATGCCCACCTCTCCCACACCTGCATCCATTACCCAAATCCTTACCTACCTCCAATCCATCCAAGCCCAACTTCAAATCAACACTGAGACAATCATCAGAACCATGGGAACTGCTCCATACCTTAGCTTCCACATCCCAAACAACCACCATTACCCCTGCACCTATTTTTTCTTCCCAGCCACCCAAACGGATCCGAGGTAATATTGGTTGATCTGCCCACCCCACCACTACTACCCAGGCCCAAAGCATACTCAAACCGAAGCTCCTTTGATTGCATCCCTCCACCACTCCCCATTTTCTCACAGAGACGCCACTGCATGACCCTTCCCTTTCTAGCCACTTCTCCCCTACCACAAGGCCACCTTTAGTCCCCTACCATTTCATTCCTCCCCGATATGCCACCTCATCAAAGCCATGGAAAATAACCCTTATATCCATGAGAGATGTTCAAAGGGGCTAGCTGATTTGCAAGCTTACATCCGCACCCCTATGAAAACCAAATCGAAGTTAGAGATTTTATGAAATTTGAAAGAGATAAAATACGGGACCTGGGTCAAATATTTATTTGGTGAGGACTGAGCAACACAAGGTGTCCATGTTGCAAGCCCAACGATCAAGAAAAATTGAAGACCACTAGCCTCACCAAACACCTTGGCCTCATCGAAAGATCAAATATGAGGAGTATCGAGCTACAAAACACCATTCCAGAAAGCTCAATCAAGTTCAGACTCCAACACCGACTCTAGCTCGATTACAGTGACTCTAGTTCGAGCCACCAACCAACCTATGATCTGATTTTGACCCCAGTTATTAGCTCTCCTGGTACTTTTTGTGTTAGCAGTTGTAATAGAAAATTACATTTTGTGTATACTCATTGCATTTCTCTTGCCATTATTACTTTTGTTTTTCTTTCTTATATTTTTCTCTGCTTTGGACCAAAGGTGGACCCCTGCCTTTGGTTTGGGGGTATGTAAGGTATGCCAATAAAATAAGTAAGTTAATGCTTGTCAGCTTATGATCAAGAAACTTTTGAAAATGAAGTCATTTCACACCGTTGTTTTGAAAAATGAGGAAGTTAAAACTTTTAAAATGAATTTCTCGTAATTCTAAAGACTTTCATGAATTAAATTTGAAATTTCCAAAAGAAAATTGATGTTTTAGTAAACCTACAATGAAGGAAAACAAGAAAGATATACCTCAAGAAGTTGATATAAAACCACACCCAGTGAGGTTTGGGCACTGAAATGTATTCTTTGGAGGTATGCTTTGGCAATCTTTTACGCTTGGGGACTATGTGAATCGCTTACTTACACTAGAAGTTACACATATCTAAATTGAAATATTTTGATAGCACTCATGATATTAAAGACATGATGTAAGGCCTCCTTTTGAATAGTTTGAACCTTACAAAGCCCCACCTTTTAAAACTACCCTTGATACACACCGGTTGAGTCAGATAAATCGATGAATCCTTTGAAATCTCACCCAATAAACCTCATCGGTTTCATTTAGCCTAACCTACTACGAGAAGTCATAAGACAAAAGGAAGAAAGCGAGGGAAGGAGAATTGAGTAACAATTTAATAGCAAAAGAAGGGTAAAAGTTGAAGGCAATGATGAAACAAAGAGAGGAAATATGGCATGCAACAAGCTAATTCGAAAAGAAAAGAAAAATATTTGAGCAAAATAAAAGAAAGAAGGCATTTTCATTGGAAGTTTGAAAAGAAAGAGAAAAGATGGCCACTTTGGCTCTAGAAATTCAAAAGAAGAAGATGAAACTATCTTTGAAGAAAAGTGGGTTGCATATAACCTCCGACCTTGGTGACTTCTCAAATACGAACACCTTTCCAACCCTTTTAGAGATTTCACCGATCAGCCACAATCAAACCCAAGTAAAAGTCCTTACTGATCATTGATGGATTGAGCTATCACATGGAGATAAGAATTTGTGTAGTCTATGGTGAAAGGAGTGAATTTTTAACTAAAAGCAATGCCTATGCTCTCCTTTACAGTCCTATTTGAGGACTGTAATTGCTCTTGAGCTGTGTGAAATAGTATAACCTTCTCATTTGTTTTTTGAGTGAAAATCCTGGTGAGAATTGGGTTTGAAATCAACTGATTAGGGCAACATCGAAGCTGGATTCCTAAATCAAAGGTTAACTGTTCGTAAATTTTTCCCTGTAAATGGCCCCTGACATAAATCGACTGAGTAGTAACAAGAATTACTGCAGAATTTTAGTTTTAAACTGATAGTTTTCTCGAAAAAACCTTCTTACAAAATAACTGATGCAGGTGTGAATAATCAATTGAGGGAAGTGGTAATGTAACTAACTTATTGAAGAAGTTTGTGGGTACCTTCACTGAAAACCCTCAGGAGACTTCACTCCTCCACTAGGGATCACCTAGGGGTTTAAAAGGCTTGTTGCATAGGCTAAATGCAACTGTGCTTCCTACAAAAGTGGCTCTTTACTTTGTTTTTTTTTTATTCTTTTCTTTGCTCAGGGACTAGCGAAGCTTAGGTTTGGGGTGTGTTGGCAAGTGAAAAATACCATTTTTCACCCCTAAACTTAAGTCTTGATAGACCTTTGAGAGAACTAAATAAGTGTTTTAAGTGCCTATGTTGCAACTAACAATAAAGACAGGCTTAACCATAAAAGCAGCTCAAAAGTGCCAAAAAGATGACAATCCATGTCAGTCCAAAGGAAGTGAAGAAACAACCTCATCAGCTGTGGAAAAGTCTAAAAGGAAGAGGCAAACACACAGAAGAGAAGCAGGAACAATTGAACAGAGAATGCAATCTGAGTTCTTTTCAAAGAACTTGCACTTTTCAGAAGAACACGAACTCTCTGAAAAGGACTAAACCTCCAGGCTTAGTTTTCGAAGAGCATCTGAACTCTTCGAAAAGAAGATTGAACTTTGCGAAAAGGAGAAGACACAATTCGAAGTGAGATTGAACATTGCGAAAAGTGCTTCAGAAGTCACAGCACTTTGCGGAAAGGCCCTTAAGCTCTGTGAAAAGGTATTCTGGAGATTCGCAGCTTTAACAAGGGCAATTCTGTAATTTGTTGCACACATCCCAATGCATTTTAAAACCTAAGGACATTCCGGAAGATTCTGAGCACGAACCAAAGGAATATTCCACCCCATGTGAACACCCAAAGATGAAATTACTTGGCGGGAACTTCTAGAAGCTCAAACAGATTTTTGAATTACATAACAGAATTGATGCTTCTATCACCTGATTGGCTGAACCAAATCGAAGAATTCTGATTGGCCAAAATAGATCTGGATCCTCGTGCTCGACCACCATTGGTCAATACATTCTGAGCACCTCTGATTGGTTGAAACACATCTGAGTTGGACTTGGGGAAAACTATAAATAGACGAACCATTTGCCCAATTTGGGCATCCAGATTTTGAGTTTCATTCCTATTCCCCCGTTTCCAAACCAGATAGTTTGTCTGAAATCCCTGTAATAGCTTCACTTTGACTTGCAATTGAGAGCTGCGAGACATTTCTGTAATTCAAAAGAGAGTTGTATTCAAGACTACAAATCGAGAGTCATTTAAAGCGCTCTGTAATTGTGGATTTGAAAGGTTCAGAACCGTATTTTCTCAATTGGACTCATGTTAAGGGTTCCCTCTGGTCTCCTTATTGCATTAGACTCCTTTAGATTTACTGTTTTTCATGCAATTTCCCTTGATTCATTAATCCTATGAGAATTAGTGTTGGTAACCTAATCTCTCACGACATTTATAGTGATGCTTCTTGTTCTAAACTAAGGCTTTGAATTAAAGACTGTTGGATGGTTTGTGGCCATTAAAGTGGACAGACCATAGCCATAAGCTTAAACCTAATCCTTAAATTAGATTTATTTCTCTTACATCTGCGCTTGTAGCAAGATGAAGATTGAAACACCTTTGCTGAGCTGCAGTTATTCTCATTAGATTTCAAAGACCAAATCAGATTTAGATATTACTTCTCCATCTTTGTTTCAATCACTCCCCCAACTCGGATCTGGATCATTTAGTTTAAAATTTTCTTTGTTTTTAGTTTGTTAAACGTGACAAATTCAAACCTCTCATCTTATCAGCTTTCTAGATAGGATAAGAAGCCAGATCTGGTAGCTCAGATCTGGAGGTTTATCTTACATTTTAAACAAATTCTCTGTGGACGATCTTTCACTCACTTACTTTTAAAACTTGCTACAATTGGCCCTGATCTTGCAGGCTAATTCTCTTCTAACTGTGCTGATATTTCCTTATTTGTTTATATAGTCTAGAGCCACTGTAATTTAGCAGCTATAAATCTGTTTTTCAAAACTCACATAAATCAAGCACACTAAGAAGATACCAACACCTACCACTTTCCATCATGCCCCCACTTCTCCTTTCCAACCTGTTCCTTCTTATCCTCATACTCCACCTCAACCAACCTCAGATACCCTTACTCATATCCTTTCCCTCATACATGACCTCCAAACCCAACTGTCCAATGCCACACAGACCCAAGCCCAAATGCAAACTAACATAACCACCATACAATCCACCCTTCACACATTGACAAACCCACCAATCCCAACACAACCTCCTACCACCCCATTGACCCAACCCCCTTCCACCTCTGACTCCCCAGTTCCCACAGACCCCCCCCAACTTGACTTACCTCCATCCTTCCTCCTCCCTTCTACCATAACCCACCACTCCCTTCCCTCTCTACCTATCCTTCCCCTCTAATACTACCTCCCCTCAATTTACCAACACTTCTACCCAAACTGACCCCATTCCATTCCCATCCACCTTTCCCATTCCACCCCCCCTATTTGCCCCCCCACCCCTTCCATTTCAACCCTTCACCATCCCCTTCTTCCCTTACCCTGAACCATCCCCATCTGCTGCCCTTCCTTCATTTCACTTTCCACCCATACCTTCCATTCCCCCTCTTCTACCACCCCCTCCTCAATTCACTGACCATTCCACCCAGACCACCCCAACCATTTCTACAACCCCCACTTTTCTCCCTCAGGATCCATCACCATCTCCTCCTTCCACTCCATTTCTACCAATCTTGCCCAGACACTCCTACTGCACCCCTCCCTACTTCACCCTCCTCCATGCCATGAGGGACAATCCCTATATCAAGAGGGATGTTCTCAATGGCATGGCCCAACTCTGCCAAGCCATCGAATACCCCTTGCTGCAGAAACTTAGTGACTTGAAGCTTGCTCACCACGAGCAGTTGAGAGATATTTCCAAAGGGTGGGAGGCAATTATGGAGACATCAAATGCGAATAAGGCTACAGTAACGTATTACAGAATGACTACTGAGATTGAAAAGGCCAATGCAGAGAGGGTGAAAAAGCACAACAGGCTATTAGAGAAAAAATTGAACAATGCTCAGGAGATCACTCGACTCAGTAAGGAGTTTGCAGATACCAATCTCCTGTGGGCTAACAAGAAAATTGAAATCTTGGAATAGAGAGTTGCTTTCCTACTGTCCCAACCTATATAGGCCACCCCCATCGCCACCGCTCCCCCTGAGGCCCCATCTTCTTCCACTGCCCCTACCCCAACCCCTACACAATCTATTCCCCCAACTCCCACAGCCCCCACTCCTGTAGCTCCTCCTGTTCCTCCTCAAATGCCTACTGCAGTACCTACACAGCCTGTTGCTCCTGTTGCAATCCCTACTGCAGTTCCTGCTCCTCCCTCAGTGCCCATTCACTTTGAACCAGTGAGGACACTGCTCCTCATAGGTTTGGGTGCGTGCAGCCGGAATAGCTAACATAGGTGTAGACTCATCGAGCAATATGGAAATGGACCTCTGCTCACTTAAGAATCATGAAATTAAGAAGTTTAAAATTTATGCAAACCTTGGACATTATAAACTTCTAATAATCCACATTTCCATGATAATATCACCAAGGAAACCTACTTGTATCAGCACTTAGTGAATCATTAGAGAGAGAAAAAGGTGAGGACATACTTGAAAGTTCAAAGGATGACCATAACCAGTGAGAATTGGGCCTACAAAATTTTTCTATTCTTTGAGGAGTAACTAAGGCATTTCTTTTAGTTCTAAGGACTGGCTGAGTCACTGTGCTCACTAGAAGTTAGGTAACTCCAAGTTGAAACAACTGATAGAACTCATGAGACCTAGGAAAGGATCAAGGCCTTCGCTTGGACAGTTTGAGCCTAAAAAGACCAATCCTAAAGCAACTGCCCTTGTCCATACCCCCTTTGGGCTTTAAATCCTAAATTTCTTCAAAATACACACAGTACTTGATCCTGAACCTATGAACCTGATTCAACCTACCCTCACTCTGAGAATTCAGAAGGCAAAGGAGAAAGAGTTGAAGATGGACTAGCTATGGTCAACATTAGGTGAATGGAGAAAAAGGACCTCAAAAATCTGGCAGTATGGTAACTGAGAACATGGTGGCATTTCTGAAAAGCAAAAACAAAATGAAAAGAAGAAAACTCCAGTAAAAAGAAATAAAAATAATAATGAAGAGGAATAAGGGAGAAGTCAAGAGGAACTTTCATTGGAAAATCAAAATGAATAAGAGAAGCTGATCACTTCAAATCGAAAAATCTCAAAGAAGATGAAGGGAGCTGAATTATGGAAGGTGAAGTCATGAACCACCTCTGTGACCTACTAATTTCTCAAATTGGAGCCCCTTTTCAACCTTTCATTCTTTTTAACCCTACTCCATAAGCCACATTACAGCCCAGTTAAAAGCCCTTGTGATCCAAAGTTGAGTGAGCTGTCATGTGAAGATAAGGAATTATCCAATCTATGGTGAGGAACTGACAATGATGTCAGCACTTAAGAACTACGCTATGCTCATGCTTACAAACCCCTCAACAAACCTTTATGAGAGTATATCACCGCAAAGTTTTCTTTTGGAGTGCGAACTTGAATGCATTATGTATGACCTTAACCTAATTTTTTGACATAAGGATAAGCTCAGTGCTGACACACACTTGTGAAGTTTTCTGTGATTGCAAACTATTTGGAAATGTTGTGCAATCATGAGAGTTTATGTCATGGTTATCGTGCAACCAATGAATTAAATTTCTTTTATGTGTACTGATTCAAGAGTAGACTAAATCTGATTCCTTAACTGCTCATTGGATGACATTTCACTTTTGTTAACTATTTCATTCGAGAAGTTTGTGGGTGTCTTCACTGAAAACCCTTAGGAGACTTCACTCCTCCACTAGGGATCACCTAGGGGTTTAAAAGGCTTGGTACATATGCTAAATGTATCCGTGCTCCCTACAAAAGTGGCATTTAATTTTTAGAGTAGATTTAATGTAGCTTTGCTAAGGGACTAGCAAAGATTAGGTTTGGGGGTGTGTTAAGACTTGAAAAGTACCACTTTTCACCCCTTAACTTAACCTTTGATTAGACCCTTAGCCACCTAATAAGTTCTTGTTAAGTGTTTTGTGTAGGTAATAATCAGCAGTGAAATAAGGCCAGGAATCCTGTTAAGGAGCCTGCTTTGGCACCAGATATCCCTCAGAAGAATGAACTCTGAATCCAGACCTGAAATGAGCCTCGCGCAGCTGACCCAAGCTTTAGAGGATTCAGGAGAAATATGCCTCGCGCAGTTCAACTGAGCTTCCCAAGACTTTACAGCAACCTCTCGCGTAGATGAATGACTGAAGAGCTTCAGAAACTCAAACTCGCGCAGCTCTCGTGAAGCTCAAGAGTAGAACACATCGCATAGTGTCGCATAGTTCAAAGTAGACCTCTCTCAATCTCGCGTAGTTCGCTCAGAACGGCTGAGGAGAGAGCTTCAGAAGATTCCTCACGCAACTGTTGCGCAGTCACCGCGGGATGCAATTATCAGAAGAAGAACACCTCGCACAATTCTCGCGCCATTCAAGAAAGAAAACATCATGGTGAAGGCAAATCCAATCTCGTGAAGATCAAGTGAGACATAGAACCTCGCGCAGTTGAGAACTCAGTAGAGCCTCGCGAGGTAACTTGCAAAGTCTAGTAAAGAGAAGTGTTTGCGAAGTTCTCGCGCTGCTGCCTAGCGAAGACCGATCGACCTCGCAATTGCTTGAATTTCAACCCCGCGACACTTGAGACTGTGTTTTCTATTCAACCTCGCGAAGCCTAATCCAGCGAGAGCGCAACTCTCTATCGCGCGACTGCCCGAAGAGTAAACCAAGGCAACCTCACGACGGCTGAAGCTTCAGTGTCAAATCATCCTAGCGAAGAGCAAACAGCTACCATGCGACAAGTCTGGGAAACTACAGCTACCTAGCAAAGCTCTGACCCTAAAGTTCCATCTCTTCAGTAGAGGAACTTTTAGGTATTTCCAGCGATTAGGGCATGAACTCCCACGCTCAAATCTTCGTACACGCGCCCCGAGGCATCCAAGGATCATTATCAGGCTACGTGGCATCGTTAAAATTAGGGTTTCCTAACCTTAATGCGCCGCCACCCCACTGCTATATAAACCCATACCTGAGCTTAGGTTTAGGCATCTGGGAACCCATCTCAGATCATTTTTTCTTTTCTCTTTCTTTTTACCATTAAGTAATTTTTTTTTTTTTTTTTCCTTCTCTCCATAGTCCAACACTTGCTGGCTATGCCTTTGTATGTGTTTTTGAATTAGATCAATGGAAGTTCTGTAATAGGATCTGTACTATGTGGGATTGGTGTTTATGTGTGAGATGCTCTGTGCAAGGCTGCTGCCTTGTGATCCGCCATCGCTTTGGCTGTGTTTCAAAGCAATGGAGGACTGATTCTAAGGGCCATTCAGATTCAAGTGACCTGTGTGTTTAGGCTATCATGGTCCTACAGCCTTAGCCCCACCACAGGACCCACTAGATCTGAAATCCCCATGGGAGCTTGAGCTGGTAGCCTTGTGAGCATGGTGGTCGCAGTGATAATCTTGTTTTGTTTTGGGCTCCGTGAGGAGGATAACCTCTGGGATAGTCTGTGACCATTTAAGTGGACAGATTATAGCCTTAGGGTGATTCTGATCCACCGATCCAAGATGAATCCTTCTTTACACCTGAGCTTGTAGAAGCCTGGTGAGAGATTGTACAGAGGCAGCCTCCCCCATATTTGTATAGATCCGCCATCAGATGTTGGATCTGATCTAGTTATAGAGATTGTAGGCTGGTGACTGGACCATTATAGCCTCACTCAAGCAATGGACATCTAGATCGAAGGTTGTACTCAATCTCTTGCTGGTTCTATGTGTCTGGGCTATCATGGTCCTACAGCCTTAGCCCCACATATAGAACTTTAGAGGTTGAGGTTCCCTATGGATTCTTGAGCTGGTAGGCTGGATGAAATAGTGCCTGCAATGATTTACTTGTTATGTTTTGACCCATCCGTAGATAGTGGCTCCCCTATGGGATAATCTGTGACCATTCAAGTGGACAGGTTATAGCCTTAAGGGTGGAATCATGGCAGAGTGATGGGTTGGATCCTTTCTCCTCAGAGGTGATAATGTAGCCTCTGGATAGGATTTCTATAACATCAGATCTAAATCTGAGTTACAAAACTTCTCTGACCTTGGCTCAGTAACGTACTTCTCACCCTTTTTATACTCATTTTCCACACACCATCAATCCTCTCAACACTTTCTGTAGTCTAGATATTAATATACTTAGAATAAGTGACCTTAAACTCCCCTCCTTCTAGGACTGCCAGATCTGTAGACAGATTTGAAGGGACTACTAGAGATGGCTCCCTTGGAGCTCTAGATCAGCTTTCCCTGTGGGACAAACTCTTACTTATCAAAACTTGCTATAAAGGACCCAGTATTTTGCAGGTCTAGGACTTCTGAGTTGGGCTGGATTCACCCCCTGTTTTCCTCTGTCTTTGATTTTTAAATAACTTTCACCACCAACCAATAATGAAAGCACACCAGAAGTCACCAACATGCCAGCTGTGGAAGCATAAGGATAAACCTATCGCGAGGTTTGCCTAAGCTGTCGAGGTGATCTGATGCCCAAATAGCTAAAATTTTGAGAAGATCCAAAAGCTGTCGAGAAGTTCTGAAGGGCAATTATAACATGTTGAGAGGTCTTGAGGAGAAATACTAAAGTGTTTGAGAGGATGGCAGTAGCAGTCGCGAGGTTCTAAAACACTTGTCGACAGGTTTCGTAATTAAACCTATCATGAGGAATGGAGTTAGAAACAAGAACCTGTCGAGAGGTTCCAGATACTTGTTGCGAGGTTTAGCAGAACCTGTCGAGCAGTCCAATTAAACATGTCGACAACTTGCCTGATGCTATAACTCATTCTCGTGAGGATTGAGCCAACCTGTCAAGAGCTCAGTGTTAAGTTGTATAACTAGTCGACAGGATTAGTATAACCTGTAGAGAGGATGAATGAAGAAATGGGCACAATGATGCAATGAGCTTCTGATCCTGTCGACGAGTCATCAATCCTATCGACAAGTGTAGTTCAACATCTCGAAATGTTTTCAGATCCTGTTGAGAGCTAGCCAATCCTATAGAAAGCCATGGAGATCCTGTCGAAATGAAGAGCAAGTACACTCAGAACCTATCGAGAGGTTCCCTGAACCTCTCGACACTCATTTTGGCAACTTCTCAGCATGTTCCTTCAGCAATTCCCAATTTCAAAAGCTTATGCACACATCCCAAAGCCTGTTAGCAACCCCTGGGGGTATTTTTAGTATTCAACTATGCACGATTGGAAACCCTAACAGCCTTGCGTACATTTGCTAATTATGGACCAATGGGAGAAGAGCTTCTAGAAGAGAAATCAGGCACATCGTGACGAATAAATAAAATTATTCTCTTGGGCTATGATTGGCTAAAACGGATCTGAGGACAGAGGAGGAGCGTATAAAAACTTGAAGAAATTACATTGATGGCATCCAAAATTTGAGAGAACCAGAGCTTAGTGCGAGATCCATTTTTCCCTCCAAATTTTCCCTCCTTCCTTCTTCTCCCTTTTCTCTCTTTAGCCAATCATGAGTGGCTAAACTCTTTTCAATAGTTACGGTGAGGTCTTGAGCTATAAATTGAGAGATTCAGAGCCTTGTAAGAGATTATATATTGTATATATTACAGATCTGGGCACAATAGTATTGTAAGCTTGTAATATAATTATGGTTTTTAAAGGTGATTATAATCTATATTTTACTTCTTCATATTTGATTTCCCTGGATTGGATACTCCTGTGGATGCCATCTAGAAATAGAGAGTTGGTAGCCTGGCATCTGCAATAGTTTACCTTCTAATTAAGATCAATAGATTGGAGTAATCTTGGGGATGAACTGTATCTAGTAGAAGGGCAGATCCTAACCTCAAGATTGCTTTGATCCAGTGGTGGAGATTGGATTCTTATACCTCACCTCTGTTAGGAGAACTTGGGTAGCTTGGTGCAAGAAAAGAGGATTGTTGCAAATCAGTTCTCTGCACTGCTTTTGATTCCTTTGATTTTCAGTAAGAGACCAAGACCCCTAGCTGCTGTTCTCACCCTTTTGAATTCTCATATTTTCTATATCTCCTCTTATCACTGTGTTTGATTAGATCTGGATCAATTGCTTTTAAACTTTATACTTTGTAGTAAAAGTGACAAAAACCTAGAGCCTCTCCTCTTTTCTGCTTTAGTTTAGTTTAAATTAGGATAGAGTGCTAGATCTACCATAGATCTGGAGATTTACTATAGTTGAATCATATTTCCCTGTGGACATACCCGTACTTACCTCTTAAACTTGCTACAACAGCCTTGGTTCTTGCAGGACTGGCAGCTTACCTTAGTTCAACCTTACTGTAGTTTGTGTAGTTAATTTATTTTTTTTAATCATATAATAATTGTGAGGTAGGCTGCACAAAAAGTTTTTGGTGCCGTTGCCGGGGATCTGTGTTTTTAACTTAGTAGATCTAAGTTTTTCTCATTTCTAGATATATAGTTTTAATTGCTTGTTAAGTGTTTGACTAATTGCTGCTGTAGTTTTTTATAGTTTAATTGTCTGTTTTAGATCTGGATCTATGGTGTTTAAGAGAGCATTGTACCAATTGGAGGAGCAAGCTTTGTTTAAGTTTGTATTTCCTAACTCTATTTACATTTCTAGATCTGCAACATTAATTGTGTATTTTGTGATTGTTTTGATTGAATTTTGTGCTATAATTTTCTGCTTTAAATTTAGTTTTTGCTGCGTGTATGCTTGGGAGGAGATCTCTTAATCCTGAGATTGCTCCCTTAGATCTTGAAGTTGAAAGACTTCTTAGACCAAAACAAACCATACACACACCTGTAGTTGATTTTGAAATTGCTACAATGGGTGAGCAACCTAGGACTTTAAAGGAATTCAATGCACCAGGGGTTTACAATTCTCCCTTCTACATTCAATTCCTTGTTGTCCAAGGGAACTATGAGATCAAGTCTTCTATTATACAGATACTACCCTCATACCATGGCCTGAGCAACGAAGACCCATACAAGCATACTGATAAATTTATAGGATTATGCACTACCTTCAATATTGTAGGTTTGGGGGAGGAAGCAACTAGGTTGAGGCTCTTTCCTTTTTCACTAAAGGATAGAGCCAAAACTTGGTTGTCAATGCTCCCAACCAAGAATATTCAATCTTGGAATGACCTTCAATGTCAATTTTTAGCCAAATTTTTTCCTATGTACAAAACAAGTCAGCTGAGGAAGAGCATTATCTCATTTGCTGAAGCCCCAACTGAAGACTTTCACCATGCCTGGGAGAGATTTAAAGAACTCTTGAAGCAATGACCTCATCACCAAATTTCTGAATGACAACTTGTCCAAAGTTTTTATCAAAGAATTAATCCTAAAAGCAGGGATATGGTTGATGCCTCTTGTGGTGGTGCATACCTCCACAAGATAACAGATGAGGCTTGGGATTTATTTGATATTATTAGTGAAAAATCCATGCAAAGGGAGACCTGGGCAAAAGATGTTGAGACTCCTAGATTGGTGAGAAAAAATAATACCAGTGGGAAAATGTATGAGGTGAGTGGACATAATGATTTGGAGAGGAAGGTGGACAACTTGGCCCAAAAGTTTGATAAGCTCATGGGAGCAATGTAGTCTGCAATGGTTGCTAAAGTGGAGGAGACATGTGTCATATGCCAGCCCCCCACTCACTCTCTTGAGGAATGTCCCTCAGCTGCCCAATTTTCAAACTTTGTGATGGAACATGTGAATGCTACTCAGTCCTATGGATAGCGACCTCACTTTGGTTATCATTGGAGAAACCACCCCAACTTGAGGTGGAGACAAGACAACTTTTAAAACCAATAGCAGTAGCAGCCACAACAATCCATGCCCTATAGGAATGCCCAGCCATACCAGCAGAATTATTTTCCAGGGCCCCAATATCAATAACCTATGGCCTAGCTAATGGTTCAATCTGTGCATCAAAGTGCACCAGCCCCATCACCCTCTAGGTCCCTCACATTTGAAGAGCAAATTCTGGCTTCACTGCAGAATTTGGGCCCTTTATCTCAAATTGTCAACTCCACAATCAAAGCATCAAGAAGATAGAGGACCACCTGACTATCTAATTCTTTGGTTAGGAGAGAAGAGGGGAGACTGCCCAGTCAGCCCATGAACAATCTAAAGGGATAATACATGGTTGGTGAGACTTCTTCTCATGAAGAAGCAAAATCTATCACTACCTTGAGGAGTGGGAAGCTGGTGGATAACCAAGTTAGTAATGAGCTTGATGAGTCAAGTGCAGAAAATGAAGAAACAACCAATGAAAATATGCAGCAAGAGCAACATATAAAAAATAAGGGGGGTGATGTGCTAATGTAAAATTGAAAACAAAATAAAGAAATATCCGATGAACTTGCTAAGGCTGCAAATGGGAGGGGTTCCATTTGCCATTTTCTAATGCATTGAAAGCAGCTTCTCCTTTTGATAAGGAGAATGCTAAGGTTGAGGAAATGATGGAAACTTTCAAACAAGTAAAGATCAACTTACCTTTACTTGATGCCATCAAATATGTTCCAGCTTATGCAAAATTTTTGAAAATATAGTGCACGCACAAAAGACAGTCTAGGATACACTTATCCAAGAAGGTCTTTTGTGCTGAGAAAGTGAACCAAGTGTTGTCTATTGTAACTCCAACCAAGTTTCAAGACCCTGGAATTCCCACAATCCCTTGCATGATTGGGGATCACACCATTGAAAAAAGTTTACTAGACCTGGGAGTTAGTGTGAATTTGCTTCCATACTCAGTTTATGAGAAGCTGGGCCAAGGATAATTGAAGCCCACACATGTGGTCTTGCAACTAGCTGATAGGACTGAGAGGAAACCAATGGGGATTATAGAGGATGTATTAGTTGGAGTTGATAAATTCTTTTACCCAGCTGATTTTCTTGTGCTAGATATGGAACCAAGCAAGTGTGCTACCTCTATCCCCGTGAACTTGGGCAAGCCATTTTGGCCGCTGCAAATGCATCTATATAATGTAGATAAGGGGAAATGGAGGTAACTTTTGGCAATATGAAAGTCAAGTTGAATGTGTATGATGTAGCCCATCCACCTCATTTGAATAATGAGCATTATTTTTCAATTGATGTATTGGATAAACTTGTGGAAGAAACTTTACCCAAGTTACTGCATTGTAATGATCTTTGTGACGATATTGGTGATGTTTTTGAAAATGTGGTGGAGCCTGTACTGACCATCCGCTATCATGAACCTCCATGACATGACCGAGTTTCAACAAATGTATACTATGTACAATAACTTATGTCTTTGGTTATTTATTTTTGCTGATTATTTTTGTTTTTGTTTCAGTCCTGTTTAGCATTGTACATAAATTTTCCATGTGTGTTAGTACCTTAGGTAGGAAAATAAGTCAAAGTTTTGAAGTGAACAGAGTTGGAATGTCAAATCTTTTGGGGAATGGACTAGAAACTGATTATAAGCCTGTTTAAACTGAAATACTACCTGTCGATAGGTTCTATGAATATATCGACAGGTTCTGAGAGTTCTCAATTTAAATTTCGACAAGATCTGGAAGCTGTCGAGAGGTGTGAATTAATTCTCGACAGGTCCTGAAGGTGTAAAAATGGTTGTCGATAGGATCCAGGAGCATTTCGACAGGTTCTGAAGATTTTTGGTTGAATTCTCGATAGGTTCAGGGTACCTATCGAGAGGTTCTGTGAACCTCTCGAAGTAACTTTTCTAGAGAACCTGTCGAGAGGATTGCATATTGAGTTTAAAGAACCTGTTGAGAGGTTCTGTGAACCTCTCGGAATGATTGTTGTTGGCTACTTGAACTCTTCTCTGAGTTGCATGGACCTCTCGCGAGGATCATTGACTTTCTACTCTTCGACAGGTTGCATCAACCTATCGACACCTTGCCCCAATCCTGTCGAAAGTCATTCCCCACTACTTTAAACTTAACGACAACTCCATTTTTGCCATTCGACAGCTTCTCTTTGCACTTTAAGTTGCTCTTACGATTTTCCATTTTGCTTTTTCTCTCTCTACCTTACTGGTTGCTACTCTAAACATGTTGCCACTACTCTAATTGCTTTAATTTCTTCAGGGTTACATTTTATACCCGGTCTGAGCTGGCTTGGTGCTGTACATTTTAAGATATGAGATACCCTAGGTTTTTGCTGGTAAGCCTCTCTTCTGCTCCACTTTGTGTTTTTGGCATTTCATTTGTAAATTAGTGTGGTTATTTTGATTGATAACAAAGGTCTGTGTGGTGATTGGGAGTGAATTGCAATTGTTTGAGTATACAATGTCTGATCAAGAAGACACCTTGGCCACCCTTTTCAAAAATCCCACCAAACCTGCCTCCAAAGCTACTAGGAAGTCTAGTAGGCAAACCACAAAGCCTAAGGAAACCCCAGCTGCAAAAAGGAAACTTGTCATGGACGAAGCTGAGAAAACTATGAAAACCAAGAAGGCCAAGAAATCTAAGAAGGCCCAATTCAGTGAAGACATTGTTGAGGAGGTCCCTGAGACACAACCCTAGCCTTGTGCCTGAAATTCCTGAGGCTGAGCCTAACCCTGAATTGGAGCCTGAAGTCCATTTGGTCAGATCCACACTCAATGAATTTGTGGATGTATTAGGTAAGATCCATGAAACTATTGTTGACACCCTCTATTTCTCTAAGGTTGAGGAGTGTCAGGACACTTTGAATTATTTGGTGAAGGCAGGCCTGACACCCATGTTGAGCCCACTGAATGAAAATTTTTATCCAAGGCTGGTTAAGTTGTGGTATCAAAATCTCAGGAAACAAACCAAGCCAGATTCACTTGAGCCCTACCTTGTAATTTTAATTGATCATATGGAGATGGTGGTGGATTACAGAGATATTGGGATATCATTAGGGGTCCTTTCTATTTTTGATTCAGTCTATGGCATGGCTGCACCTGAGAATGTCTCTTTCAAAGCAATGGTCAGGCACCTCACTCAAGGCATTGTGGGGTCTGGGGACTCAATCATGAGAAGAGATTTGCACCCCAACATGCTCTTCTTTGACTCCATTTTGAGGAAGAATATCTATGTGAGTGGGCACCAATAGGAGAGGAGAACACCAATAGTGGATGCCCTATATTTCTTCTCCAAGGGCTAGTTTATGAATGCTAAAAAATTAATTGTTGATGCTATGGTGGATGTACATGAGAAAATCAGGAGAGTGAAAGCCCTACCTGGGCTCCCTTATAGTTGGCTCATCACTGCCTTATTAAAGAGAAAGGATTTTGCGATCAAAGTAGAAGAGCCAGTGGTAAAGGTGACCCCTAATGTTTTTGGAAAGAGGGCCTGGCCTGCCAATAGGACCCTCATTGGCAAGAGTAAAAACAAGTCCAGTGAAGATATTGAGGTAGAAGCCCCACCTGCAGCCCCATTTGCTTCTGTGAGCTCAGAGCCTCACCCTACAGCTGTCACTACCTCCACACCTCCACCTGAAACCTCTGCAGCAATCTCCTGTGAGCCTTTGCTCACATATGCTACTCCTCCATTTGTGCCTCCATTTATCCCAGTTGTATCCTCTGTCAGCTCTGAGAGGGTCAGCCTCACCATCCCCCCTTTTATCACACCATCCATCTCAGTTTCCCTACCTTCCATTCCAGTTTCCATACCTCCCAGCACCTCAGCTTCTTTTTCCACCACCACCACATCAACACCCCTATCCATTCCTTTTACCATTGACCCAATCCCTACCTTACCTTCACCCACCATTCCAGCCAGCCCATCCATATTATCCACACCACCTTTAAGCCCTGCACCAGCTTCATTAGCTGGCCCAGCCACTTCTTCCCCTCCATCCATTCCCTTTGAATTTGACCACATTTTTTCCATCTCACCTCAACATACCCATGACTAGATCACTAGTGAGGGTTATTCATCTCTAATAAAGTCCATCGTGGACAATATTAGACATGAGTACACCCACTACCAGATTCTCCACATCCCACCTCTCCACAACCTACCCACTCATCCACCCCACCTTTTACCCATACCCACACTCCCCCATTCCAACCAATTCCACCAATCCAACCCACACCCCTATCACACCTGACCCTTTACCCCATATCCTCAAACTTTTACTTTTCCTTCAATCCTAGGTGATGGCCAACAACCAAACCCAATCGTCAATTGAGGCCACACTTCAAGCCATGAACTCCACACTCCACAACCAATCCTCCTTGCCATCTAGCCTCCAAGCAATCCACTCCACCTTGACACTTTTAACCCAACCTACCCAACAACCAGCAATTACTCCACCTACCTACACCAATAACTCTACTCAAGCCCATGCACTTTCACCTATCCCAGCTGTCCCATCTCCCACTCATTCCATCATTCCAATTGTGGACTCCCCCTCTACACCAACCACTCCAACCATTCTAACACCACCAATTTCACCCTCCAATGCCCAGGCATTAGAGGAGTTAGCTACAGATTTTATTGCCCCATCCCCCTGCACTCCTCTGCTCCAAAGCCCCTCAAATTCCCTGCTCCATCCCCACACACACCGAGACCTCCCCTACACCAACTCGAGCCCTTCACCACAGAGGCCTACTCTTCCCTAATGGGTTCTACTTTTGAAACCATGGAACTAGACCCCACCCCTATTCCCGCTCCTCCTCCCTTCACCCACTTTCCAAACTCTCACTTTATAGCCATTGCACCTCCTCCCTCCACCTCAGCTTGTCCCAGTCCTCTACTATGCCCACCTCTCCCACACCGCATCCATTACCCAAATCCTTACCTACCTCCAATCCATCCAAGCCCAACTTCAAATCAACACAGCATAATCACCAGAACCATGGAACTGCTCCATACCTTAGCTTCCACATCCCAAACAACCACCATTACCCCTGTACCTATTTTTTCTTCCTGTGCCACCCAAACGGATCCAGAGGTAATATTGGTTGATCCGCCCACCCCACCACTACTAACCAGTGCAAAGACATACTCAAACCCAAGCTCCTTTGATTCCATCCCTCCACCACTCCCCATTTTCTCCGAGCACGCCACTCAGGCACACTGTGTCCCCTTTCTAGCCACTTCTCCCTACCATAGCCGGGCCACCTTTAGTCCCCTACCATTGCATTCCCCTCCCCCGAGTAGCCACCCTCATCAAAGCCATGGAAAATAACTCTTATATCCGCAGAGATGTTCAAAAAGGGCTAGCTGATTTGCAAGCTTACATCTGCACCCCCTATGAAAACCAAATCAGGAAGTTAGAGATTTTATGAAATTTGAAAGAGATAAAATACGGGACTTTCTTGGGCCAAATATTTCATTTCGGTGAGGAGAAAGCAACACAAGGTGTCCATGTTGCAAGCCCAATTGGATCAAGAAAAATTGAAGACCACTAGCCTCACCAAACACCTTGGCCTCATCGGAAAGATCAAATCGAGGAGTATCTTGAGCTACAAAACACCATTCAGAAAGCTCAATCAAGTTCAGACTCCAACACCGACTCTAGCTCGATTACAAGGACTCAGTTGAGCCACCGAACCAACCTATGATATGATTTTGACCCCAGCTATTAGCTCTCCTGGTACTTTTTGTGTTAAAGTTGTAATAGAAAATTCTGTTTTGTGTATACTCATGCATTTCGTGTGTCTTCTTGCCATTATTACTTTTGTTGTTTTTCTTTCTTATATTTTTCCTCTGTTTTGGACGATTGGACCTCGCTTCCCTTTGGTTTGGGGTATGGCGGTATGCCAATAAAATAAGTAAGTTAATGCTTGCGACTTATGATCAAGAAAACTTTTGAAAATGAAGTCATTTCACACTTGTTGTTTTAAAAATGAGGAAGTTAAAACTTTTTAAAATGAATTTCTCTAATTCTAAAGACTTTCATGAATTAAATTTGTGAAATTTCCAAAAGAAAATTAATGTTTTAGTAAACCTACAATGAAGGAAAGCAGTAAAGATATACCTCAAGAAGTTGATATAAAACCACACCCAAGTGAGGTTTGGGTCTGAAATGTATTCTTTGGAGGTATGCTTTGGCAATCTTTTTCTTCTTTAGGGACTATGTGAATCGCTTACTTACACTAGAAGTTACACATATCCAAATTGAAATATTTTGATAGCACTCATGATATTAAAGACATGATGTAAGGCCTCCTTTTGAAAGTTTGAACCTTACAAAGCCCCACCTTTTGAAACTGCCCTTGATACACACGGTTGAGTGTATAAATCGTTGAATCCTTTGTAATCTCACCCAATAAACCTCATCAGTTTCATTTAGCCTAACCCTACCCCGAGAAGTCAGAAGAGAAAGGGAAGAAAGCTGAGGGAAGGAGAATTGAGTAACAATTTAATAGCAAAAGAAGGGTAAAAGTTGAAGGCAATGATGAAACAAAGAGAGGAAATATGGCATGCGATGGTGCTAATTCGAAAAAAAGAAAAGAAAATATTTGAGCAAAACAAAAGAAAGAAGGCATTTTCATTGGAAGTTTGAAAAAGAAAGAGAAAAAGATGGCCACTTTGGCTCTGGAAATTCAAAAGAAGAAGATGAAACTATGCTGAAGAAAAGTGGGTTTGCATATAACCTCGACCTTGACTTCTCAAATAGAACACCTTTCCAACCCTTTTTAGAGATTTCACCCATGATACAATCAAACCCAAGTAAAAGTCCTTATTGATCATTGATGGATTGAGCTATCACATGGAGATAAGAATTTGTGTAGTCTATGGTGAAAGGAGCGGTGAATTTTAACTAAAAGCAATGCCTATGCTTCGCCTTACAGTCCTATTTGAGGACTATAATTGCTCTTGAGCTGTGTGAAATAGTATAACCTTCTCATTTGTTTTTTGAGTGAAAATCCTAGTGAGAATTGGGTTTGAAATCAACTGATTAGGGCAACATCGAAGCTGGATTCTTAAATCAAAGGTTAACTGTTCGTAAATTTTTCCCTGTAAATGGCCCCTGACATAAATCGACTGAGTAGTAACAAGAATTACTGCAGAATTTTAGTTTTAAACTGATAGTTTTCTCGAAAAAACCTTCTTACAAAATAACTGATGCAGGTGTGAATAATCAATTGAGGGAAGTGGCTGTAACAGAACTGCAGTGATCTTAACTAACTTATTGAAGAAGTTTGTGGGTACCTTCACTGAAAACCCTCAGGAGACTTCACTCCTCCACTAGGGATCACCTAGGGGTTTAAAAGGCTTGTTGCATAGGCTAAATGCAACTGTGCTCCCTACAAAAGTGGCTCTTTACTTTGTTTTTTTTTATTATTCTTTTCTTTGCTCAGGGACTAGCAAAGCTTAGGTTTGGGGGTGTGTTGACAAGTGAAAAATACCATTTTTCACCCCTAAACTTAAGTCTTGATAGACCTTTGAGAGAACTAAATAAGTGTTTTAAGTGCCTATGTTGCAGCTAACAATAAAGACAGGCTTAACCATAAAAGTAGCTCAAAAGTGCCAAAAAGATGACAATCCATGTCAGTCCAAAGGAAGTGAAGAAACAACCTCATCAGCTGTGGAAAAGTCTAAAAGGAAGAGGCAAAGACCTGTAAGAGAAGCAGGGAACAATTCGAACAGAGAAATGCAATACAGAGTTCTTTTCGCAAAGAACTTGCACTTTTCGTAAATAACCTGGAACTCTGTGAAAAGGACTAAACCTCCAGGCTTAGTTTTCGAAGAGCATCTGAACTCTTCGAAAAGAAGATTGAACTTTGCGAAAAGGAGAAGACACAATTCGAAGTGAGATTGAACATTGCGAAAAGAGCTTCAGAAGTCACAGCACTTTGCGAAAAGGCCCTTAAGCACTACGAAAAGGTATTCTGGAGATTCGCAGCTTTAACAAGGGAAATTCGGTAATTTGTTGCACACGTCCCAATGCATTTTAAAACCCAAGGACATTCCGGAAGATTCTGAGCACGAACCAAAGGCATATTCCACCCCATGTGAACACCCAAAGATGAAATTACTTGGCGGGAACTTCTAGAAGCTCAAACAGATTTTTGAATTACATAACAGAATTGATGCTTCTATCACCTGATTGGCTGAACCAAATCGAAGAATTCTGATTGGCCAGAATAGATCTGGATCCTCGTGCTCGACCACCATTGGTCAATACATTATGAGCACCTCTGATTGGTTGAAACACATCTGAGTTGGACTTGGGGAAAACTATAAATAGACGAACCATTTGCCCAATTTGGGCATCCAGATTTTGAGTTTCATTCCTATTCCCCCATTTCCAAACCAGATAGTTTGTCTGAAATCCCTGTAATAGCTTCACTTTGACTTGCAATTGAGAGCTGCGAGACATTTCTGTAATTCAAAAGAGAGTTGTATTCAAGACTACAAATCTGAGAGCTGTTTAAGCTGCGCTCTGTAATTGTAACGGTGGATTTGAAAAGGTTACTGTAAACCGTATTTTCTCAATTGGACTCATGTTAAGGGTTCCCTCTGGTCTCCTTATTGCATTAGACTCCTTTAGATTTACTGTTTTTCATGCAATTTCCCTTGATTCATTAATCCTATGAGAATTAGTGTTGGTAACCTAATCTCTCACGACATTTATAGTGATGCTTCTTGTTCTAAACTAAGGCTTTGAATTAAAGACTGTTGGATGGTTTGTGGCCATTAAAGTGGACAGACCATAGCCATAAGCTTAAACCTAATCCTTAAATTAGATTTATTTCTCTTACATCTGCGCTTGTAGCAAGATGAAGATTGAAACACCTTTGCTGAGCTGCAGTTATTCTCATTAGATTTCAAAGACCAAATCAGATTTAGATATTACTTCTCCATCTTTGTTTCAATCACTCCCCCAACTCGGATCTGGATCATTTAGTTTAAAATTTTCTTTGTTTTTAGTTTGTTAAACGTGACAAATTCAAACCTCTCATCTTATCGCCTTTCTAGATAGGATAAGAAGCCGATCCGTAGCTCGATCCGGAGGTTTATCTTACATTTTAAACAAATTCTGTGGACGATCTTTCACTCACTTACTTTTAAAACTTGCTACAATTGGCCCTGATATTGCAGGCTAATTCTCTTCTAACTGTGCTGATATTTCCTTATTTGTTTATATAGTCTAGAGCCACTGTAATTTAGCGGCTATAAATCTGTTTTTCAAAACTCACATAAATCAAGCACACTAAGAAGATACCAACACCTACCACTTTCCATCATGCCCCCACTTCTCCTTTCCAACCTGTTCCTTCTTATCCTCATACTCCACCTCAACCAACCTCAGATACCCTTACTCATATCCTTTCCCTCATACATGACCTCCAAACCCAACTGTCCAATGCCACACAGACCCAAGCCCAAATGCAAACTGACATAACCACCATACAATCCACCCTTCACACATTGACAAACCCACCAATCCCAACACAACCTCCTACCACCCCATTGACCCAACCCCCTTCCACCTCTGACTCCCCACTTCCAACAGACCCCACCCACATTGACTTACCTCCATCCTTCCTCCTCCATGATACCATACCCGACCACTCCTTTCCCTCTCTACCTATCCTTCCCCCTCTAATACTACCTCCCCCTCAATTTACCAACACTTCTACCCAAACTGACCCCATTCCATTCCCATCCACCTTTCCCATTCCACCCCGCCTATTTGCCCCCCACCCCTTCCATTTCAGCCCTTCACCATCCCCTTCTTCCTTACCCCAACCATCCCCATCTCGCCTTCCTTCATTTCACTTTCCACCCATACCTTCCATTCCCCCTCTTCTACCACCCCCTCCTCAATTCACTGACCATTCCACCCAGACCACCCCAACCATTTCTACAACCCCCACTTTTCTCCCTCAGGATCCATCACCATCTCCTCCTTCCACTCCATTTCCACCAATCTTGCCCAGACACTCCTACTGCACCCCTCCCTACTTCACCCTCCTCCATGCCATGAGGGACAATCCCTATATCAAGAGGGATGTTCTCAATGGCATCGCCCAACTCTGCCAAGCCATCGAATACCCCTTGCTGCAGAAACTTAGTGACTTGAAGCTTGCTCACCACGAGCAGTTGAGAGATATTTCCAAAGGGTGGGAGGCAATTTTGGAGACATCAAATGCGAATAAGGCTACAGTAACGTATTACAGAATGACTACTGAGATTGAAAAGGCCAATGCAGAGAGGGTGAAAAAGCACAACAGGCTATTAGAGAAAAAATTGAACAATGCTCAGGAGATCACCCGACTCAGTAAGGAGTTTGCAGATACCAATCTCCTGTGGGCTAACAAGAAAATTGAAATCTTGGAATAGAGAGTTGCTTTCCTACTGTCCCAACCTATATAGGCCACCCCCATCGCCACCGCTCCCCCTGAGGCCCCATCTTCTTCCACTGCCCCTACCCCAACCCCTACAAAATCTATTCCCCCAACTCCCACAGCCCCCACTACTGTAGCTCCTCCTATTCCTCCTCAAATGCCTACTGCAGTTCCTTCTGCAGTACCTACACAGCCTGTTGCTCCTGTTGCAATCCCTACTGCAGTTCCTGCTCCTCCCTCAGTGCCCATTCACTTTGAACCAGTGAGGACACTGCTCCTCATAGGTTTGGGTGCGTGCCAGGCAGACCCTGCCATTGGAATAGCTAACATAGGTGTAGCAGACTCATCTGAGCAATATGGAAATGGACCTCTGTTCACTTAAGAATCATGAAATTAAGAAGTTTAAAATTTATGCAAACCTTGGACATTATAAACTTCTAATAATCCACATTTCCATGATAATATCACCAAGGAAACCTACTTGTATCAGCACTTAGTGAATCATTAGAGAGAGAAAAAGGTGAGGACATACTTGAAAGTTCAAAGGATGACCATAACCAGTGAGAATTGGGCCTACAAAATTTTTCTATTCTTTGAGGAGTAACTAAGGCATTTCTTTTAGTTCTAAGGACTGGCTGAGTCACTGTGCTCACTAGAAGTTAGGTAACTCCAAGTTGAAACAACTGATAGAACTCATGAGACCTAGGAAAGGATCAAGGCCTTCGCTTGGACAGTTTGAGCCTAAAAAGACCAATCCTAAAGCAACTGCCCTTGTCCATACCCCCTTTGAGCTTTAAATCCTAAATTTCTTCAAAATACACCTGAGTACTTGATCCTGAACCTATGAACCTGATTCAACCTACCCTCACTCTGAGAATTCAGAAGGTAAAGGAGAAAGAGTTGAAGATGGACTAGCTATGGTCAACATTAGGTGAATGGAGAAAAAGGACCTCAAAAATCTGGCAGTATGGTAACTGAGAACATGGTGGCATTTCTGAAAAGCAAAAACAAAATGAAAAGAAGAAAACTCCAGTAAAAAGAAATAAAAATAATAATGAAGAGGAATAAGGGAGAAGTCAAGAGGAACTTTCATTGGAAAATCAAAATGAATAAGAGAAGCTGATCACTTCAAATCGAAAAATCTCAAAGAAGATGAAGGGAGCTGAATTATGGAAGGTGAAGTCATGAACCACCTCTGTGACCTACTAATTTCTCAAATTGGAGCCCCTTTTCAACCTTTCATTCTTTTTAACCCTACTCCATAAGCCACATTACAGCCCAGTTAAAAGCCCTTGTGATCCAAAGTTGAGTGAGCTGTCATGTGAAGATAAGGAATTATCCAATCTATGGTGAGGAACTGACAATGATGTCAGCACTTAAGAACTCTGCCTATGCTCATGCTTACAAACCCCTCAACAAACCTTTATGAGAGTATATCCTGCAAAGTTTTCTTTTGGGTCTGAACTTGAATGCATTATGTATGACCTTAACCTAATTTTTTGACATAAGGATAAGCTCAGTGCTGACACACACTTGTGAAGTTTTCTGTGATTACAAACTATTTGGAAATGTTGTGCAATCATGAGAGTTTATGCTGTTTAAGTTACTGTGCAACCAATGAATTAAATTTCTTTTATGTGTACTGATTCAAGAGTAGACTAAATCTGATTCCTTAACTGCTCATTGGATGACATTTCACTTTTGTTAACTATTTCATTCGAGAAGTTTGTGGGTGTCTTCACTGAAAACCCTTAGGAGACTTCACTCCTCCACTAGGGATCACCTAGGGGTTTAAAAGGCTTGGTACATATGCTAAATGTATCCGTGCTCCCTACAAAAGTGGCATTTAATTTTTAGAGTAGATTTAATGTAGCTTTGCTAAGGGACTAGCAAAGATTAGGTTTGGGGGTGTGTTAAGACTTGAAAAGTACCACTTTTCACCCCTTAACTTAACCTTTGATTAGACCCTTAGCCACCTAATAAGTTCTTGTTAAGTGTTTTGTGTAGGTAATAATCAGCAGTGAAATAAGGCCAGGAATCCTGTTAAGGAGCCTGTTTTGGCACTAGATATCTCGCAGAAGAATGAACTCTGAATTCAGACCTGAAATGAGCCTCGCGCAGCTGACCCAAGCTTTAGAGGATTCAGGAGAAATATGCCTCGCGCAGTTCAACTGAGCTTCCCAAGACTTTACAGCAACCTCTCGCGCAGATGAGTGACTGAAGAGCTTCAGAAACTCAAACTCGCGCAGCTCTCGTGAAGCTCAAGAGTAGAACACATCGCACAGTGTCGCATAGTTCAAAGTAGACCTCTCTCAATCTCGCGCAGTTCGCTCAGAACGGCTGAGGAGAGAGCTTCAGAAGATTCCTCACTTAAATCGGCTATCACCTGGATGCAATTATCAGAAGAAGAACACCTCGCACAATTCTCGCGCCATTCAAGAAAGAAAACATCATGGTGAAAGCAAATCCAATCTCGTGAAGATCAAGTGAGACATAGAACCTCGCGCAGTTGAGAACTCAGTAGAGCCTCACGAGGTAACTCGCAAAGTCTAGTAAAGAGAAGTGTTTGCGAAGTTCTCACGCTGCTGCCCAGCGAAGACCGATCGACCTCGCGACTGCTTGAATTTCAACCCCGCGACACTTGAGACTGTGTTTTCTATTCAACCTCGCGAAGCCTAATCCAATGAGCGAACTCTCATCGCTGATCGAAGAAGAGTAAACCAAGGCAACCTCGCGACGGCTGAAGCTTCAGTGTCAAATCATCCTAGCGAAGAGCAAACAGCTACCATGCGACAAGTCTGGGAAACTACAGCTACCTAGCAAAGCTTTGACCCTAAAGTTCCATCTCTTCAGTAGAGGAACTTTTAGGTATTTCCAGCGATTAGGGCATGAACTCCCACGCTCAAATCTTCGTACACGCGCCCCGAGGCATCCAAGGATCATTATCAGGCTACGTGGCATCGTTAAAATTAGGGTTTCCTAACCCTAATGCGCCGCCACCCCACTGCTATATAAACCCATACCTGAGCTTAGGTTTAGGCATCTGGGAACCCATCTCAGATCATTTTTTCTTTTCTCTTTCTTTTTAGCATTAAGTAATTTTCTTTTTTTTTTTTCCTTCTCTCCATAGTCCAACACTTGCTGGCTATGCCTTTGTATGTGTTTTTGAATTAGATCAATGGAAGTTCTGTAATAGGATCTGTACTTTGTGGGATTGGTGTTTATGTGTGAGATGCTCTGTGCAAGGCTGCTGCCTTGTGATCCGCCATCGCTTTGGCTGTGTTTCAAAGCAATGGAGGACTGATTCTAAGGGCCATTCAGATTCAAGTGACCTATGTGTTTAGGCTATCATGGTCCTACAGCCTTAGCCCCACCACAGGACCCACTAGATCTGAAATCCCCATGGGAGCTTGAGCTGGTAGCCTTGTGAGCATGGTGGTCGCAGTGATAATCTTGTTTTGTTTTGGGCTCCGTGAGGAGGATAACCTCTGGGATAGTCTGTGACCATTTAAGTGGACAGATTATAGCCTTAGGGTGATTCTGATCCACCGATCCAAGATGGATCCTTCTTCTTTACACCTGAGCTTGTAGAAGCCTGGTGAGAGATTGTACAGAGGCAGCCTCCCCCATATTTGTATAGATCCGCCATCAGATGTTGGATCTGATCTAGTTATAGAGATTGTAGGCTGGTGACTGGACCATTGTAGCCTCACTCAAGCAATGGACATCTAGATCGAAGGTTGTACTCAATCTCTTGCTGGTTCTATGTGTCTGGGCTATCATGGTCCTCTGACCTTAGCCCACATATAGAACTTTAGAGGTTGAGGTTCCTATGGATTCTTGGTGGTAAATTTGGATGAAATAGTGCCTGCAATGATTTACTTGTTATGTTTTGACCCATCCGTAGATAGTGGCTCCCCTATGGGATAATCTGTGACCATTCAAGTGGACAGGTTATAGCCTTAAGGGTGGAATCATGGCAGAGTGATGGGTTGGATCCTTTCTCCTCAGAGGTGATAATGTAGCCTCTGGATAGGATTTCTATAACATCAGATCTAAATCTGAGTTACAAAACTTCTCTGACCTTGGCTCAGTAATGTACTTCTCACCCTTTTTATACTCATTTTCCACACTCCATCCATCCTCTCAACACTTTCTGTAGTCTAGATATTAATATACTTAGAATAAGTGACCTTAAACTCCCCTCCTTCTAGGACTGCCAGATCTGTAGACAGATCTGGAGGGACTACTAGAGATGGCACCCTTGGAGCTCTAGATCAGCTTTCCCTATGGGACAAACTCTTACTTATCAAAACTTGCTATAAAGGACCCAGTATTTTGCAGGTCTAGGACTTCTGAGTTGTGCTGGATTCACCCCCTGTTTTACTCTGTCTTTGATTTTTAAATAACTTTCACCACCAACCAATAATGAAAGCACACCAGAAGTCACCAACATGCCAGCTGTGGAAGCATAAGGATAAACCTATCGCGAGGTTTGCCTAAGCTGTCGAGGTGATCTGATGCCCAAATAGCTAAAATTTTGAGAAGATCCAAAAGCTGTCGAGAAGTTCTGAAGGGCAATTATAACATGTTGAGAGGTCTTGAGGAGAAATACTAAAGTGTTTGAGAGGATGGCAGTAGCAGTCGCGAGGTTCTAAAACACTTGTCGACAGGTTTCGTAATTAAACCTATCATGAGGAATGGAGTTAGAAACAAGAACCTGTCGAGAGGTTCCAGATACTTGTTGCGAGGTTTAGCGAGAACTCGCCGATCCAATTAAACATGTCGACAACTTGCCTGATGCTATAACTCATTCTCGTGAGGATTGAGCCAACCTGTCAAGAGCTCAGTGTTAAGTTGTATAACTAGTCGACAGGATTAGTATAACCTGTAGAGAGGATGAATGAAGAAATGGGCACAATGATGCAATGAGCTTCTGATCCTGTCGACGAGTCATCAATCCTATCGACAAGTGTAGTTCAACATCTCGAAATGTTTTCAGATCCTGTTGAGAGCTAGCCAATCCTATAGAAAGCCATGGAGATCCTGTCGAAATGAAGAGCAAGTACACTCAGAACCTATCGAGAGGTTCCCTGAACCTCTCGACACTCATTTTGGCAACTTCTCAGCATGTTCCTTCAGCAATTCCCAATTTCAGAAGCTTATGCACACATCCCAAAGCCTGTTAGCAACCCCTGGGGGTATTTTTAGTATTCAACTATGCACGATTGGAAACCCTAACAGCCTTGCGTACATTTGCTAATTATGGACCAATGGGAGAAGAGCTTCTAGAAGAGAAATCAGCCACATCAGCAGCCCAGAATAAATAAAATTATTCTCTTGGGCTATGATTGGCTAAAACGGATCTGAGGACAGAGGAGGAGCGTATAAAAACTTGAAGAAATTACATTGATGGCATCCAAAATTTGAGAGAACCAGAGCTTAGTGCGAGATCCATTTTTCCCTCCAAATTTTCCCTCCTTCCTTCTTCTCCCTTTTCTCTCTTTAGCCAATCATGAGTGGCTAAACTCTTTTCAATAGTTACGGTGAGGTCTTGAGCTATAAATTGAGAGATTCAGAGCCTTGTAAGAGATTATATATTGTATATATTACAGATCTGGGCACAATAGTATTGTAAGCTTGTAATATAATTATGGTTTTTAAAGGTGATTATAATCTATATTTTACTTTTTCATATTTGATTTCCCTGGATTGGATACTCCTGTGGATGCCATCTAGAAATAGAGAGTTGGTAGCCTGGCATCTGCAGCATCTGCAATAGTTTACCTTCTAATTAAGATCAATAGATTGGAGTAATCTTGGGGATGAACTGTATCTAGTAGAAGGGCAGATCCTAACCTCAAGATTGCTTTGATCCAGTGGTGGAGATTGGATTCTTATACCTCACCTCTGTCAGGAGAACTTGGGTAGCTTGGTGCAAGAAAAGAGGATTGTTGCAAATCAGTTCTCTGCACTGCTTTTGATTCCTTTGATTTTCAGTAAGAGACCAAGACCCCTAGCTGCTGTTCTCACCCTTTTGAATTTTCATATTTTCTATATCTCCTCTTATCACTGTGTTTGATTAGATCTGGATCAATTGCTTTTAAACTTTATACTTTGTAGTAAAAGTGACAAAAACCTAGAGCCTCTCCTCTTTTCTGCTTTAGTTTAGTTTAAATTAGGATAGAGTGCCAGATCTACCATAGATCTGGAGATTTACTATAGTTGAATCATATTTCCCTGTGGACATACCCGTACTTACCTCTTAAACTTGCTACAACAGCCTTGGTTCTTGCAGGACTGGCAGCTTACCTTAGTTCAACCTTACTGTAGTTTGTGTAGTTAATTTATTGTTTTTAATCATATAATAATTGTGAGGTAGGCTGCACAAAAAGTTTTTGGTGCCGTTGCCGGGGATCTGTGTTTTTAACTTAGTAGATCTAAGTTTTTCTCATTTCTAGATATATAGTTTTAATTGCTTGTTAAGTGTTTGACTAATTGCTGCTGTAGTTTTTTATAGTTTAATTGTCTGTTTTAGATCTGGATCTATGGTGTTTAAGAGAGCATTGTACCAATTGGAGGAGCAAGCTTTGTTTAAGTTTGTATTTCCTAACTCTATTTACATTTCTAGATCTGCAACATTAATTGTGTATTTTGTGATTGTTTTGATTGAATTTTGTGCTATAATTTTCTGCTTTAAATTTAGTTTTTGCTGCGTGTATGCTTGGGAGGAGATCTCTTAATCCTGAGATTGCTCCCTTAGATCTTGAAGTTGAAAGACTTCTTAGACCAAAACAAACCATACACACACCTGTAGTTGATTTTGAAATTGCTACAATGGGTGAGCAACCTAGGACTTTAAAGGAATTCAATGCACCAGGGGTTTACAATTCTCCCTTCTACATTCAATTCCTTGTTGTCCAAGGGAACTATGAGATCAAGTCTTCTATTATACAGATACTACCCTCATACCATGGCCTGAGCAACGAAGACCCATACAAGCATACTGATAAATTTATAGGATTATGCACTACCTTCAATATTGTAGGTTTGGGGGAGGAAGCAACTAGGTTGAGGCTCTTTCCTTTTTCACTAAAGGATAGAGCCAAAACTTGGTTGTCAATGCTCCCAACCAAGAATATTCAATCTTGGAATGACCTTCAATGTCAATTTTTAGCCAAATTTTTTCCTATGTACAAAACAAGTCAGCTGAGGAAGAGCATTATCTCATTTGCTGAAGCCCCAACTGAAGACTTTCACCATGCCTGGGAGAGATTTAAAGAACTCTTGAAGCAATGACCTCATCACCAAATTTCTGAATGACAACTTGTCCAAAGTTTTTATCAAAGAATTAATCCTAAAAGCAGGGATATGGTTGATGCCTCTTGTGGTGGTGCATACCTCCACAAGATAGCAGATGAGGCTTGGGATTTATTTGATATTATTAGTGAAAAATCCATGCAAAGGGAGACCTGGGCAAAAGATGTTGAGACTCCTAGATTGGTGAGAAAAAATAATACCAGTGGGAAAATGTATGAGGTGAGTGGACAACTTGGCCCAAAAGTTTGATAAGCTCATGGGAGCAATGTAGTCTGCAATGGTTGCTAAAGTGGAGGAGACATGTGTCATATGCCAGCCCCCCACTCACTCTCTTGAGGAATGTCCCTCAGCTGCCCAATTTTCAAACTTTGTGATGGAATATGTGAATGCTACTCAGTCCTATGGATAGCAGCCTACTGCTGGTTATCATTGGAGAAACCACCCCAACTTGAGGTGGAGACAAGACAACTTTTAAAACCAATAGTAGTAGCAGCCACAACAATCCATGCCCTATAGGAATGCCCAGCCATACCAGCAGAATTATTTTCCAGGGCCCCAATATCAATAACCTATGGCCTAGCTAATGGTTCAATCTGTGCATCAAAGTGCACCAGCCCCATCACCCTCTAGGTCCCTAACATTTGAAGAGCAAATTCTGGCTTCACTGCAGAATTTGGGCCCTTTATCTCAAATTGTCAACTCCACAATCAAAGCATCAAGAAGATAGAGGACCACCTTGGTCAGCTATCTAATTCTTTGGTTAGGAGAGAAGAGGGGAGACTGCCCAGTCAGCCCATGAACAATCTAAAGGGATAATACATGGTTGGTGAGACTTCTTCTCATGAAGAAGCAAAATCTATCACTACCTTGAGGAGTGGGAAGCTGGTGGATAACCAAGTTAGTAATGAGCTTGATGAGTCAAGTGCAGAAAATGAAGAAACAACCAATGAAAATATGCAGCAAGAGCAACATATAAAAAATAAGGGGGGTGATGTGCCCCAACAGAAAATTGAAAACAAAAATAAAGAAATATCTGATGAACTTGCTAAGGCTGCAAATGGGAGGACAGTTTTCCATTTGCCATTTTCTAATGCATTGAAAGCAGCTTCTCCTTTTGATAAGGAGAATGCTAAGGTTGAGGAAATGATGGAAACTTTCAAACAAGTAAAGGTCAACTTACCTTTACTTGATGCCATCAAATATGTTCCAGCTTATGCAAAATTTTTGAAAAAATAGTGCACCCACAAAAGACAGTCTAGGATACACTTATCCAAGAAGGTCTTTTGTGCTGAGAAAGTGAACCAAGTGTTGTCTATTGTAACTCCAACCAAGTTTCAAGACCCTGGAATTCCCACAATCCCTTGCATGATTGGGGATCACACCATTGAAAAAACTTTACTAGACCTGGGAGCTAGTGTGAATTTGCTTCCATACTCAGTTTATGAGAAGCTGGGCCAAGGATAATTGAAGCCCACACATGTGGTCTTGCAACTAGCTGATAGGACTGAGAGGAAACCAATGGGGATTATAGAGGATGTATTAGTTGGAGTTGATAAATTCTTTTACCCAGCTGATTTTCTTGTGCTAGATATGGAACCAAGCAAGTGTGCTACCTCTATCCCCGTGATCTTGGGCAAGCCATTTTGGCCACTGCAAATGCATCTATATAATGTAGATAAGGGGAAATGGAGGTAACTTTTGGCAATATGAAAGTCAAGTTGAATGTGTATGATGTAGCCCATCCACCTCATTTGAATAATGAGCATTGTTTTTCAATTGATGTATTGGATAAACTTGTGGAAGAAACTTTACCCAAGTTACTGCATTGTAATGATCTTTGTGACGATATTGGTGATGTTTTTGAAAATGTGGTGGAGCCTGTACTGACCATCCGCTATCATGAACCTCCATGACATGACCGAGTTTCAACAAATGTATACTATGTACAATAACTTATGTCTTTGGTTATTTATTTTTGTTGATTATTTTTGTTTTTGTTTCAGTCCTGTTTGGCATTGTACATAAATTTTCCATGTGTGTTAGTACCTTAGGTAGGAAAATAAGTCAAAGTTTTGAAGTGAACAGAGTTGGAATGTCAAATATTTTAGGGAATGGACTAGAAACTGATTATAAGCCTGTTTAAACTGAAATACTACCTGTCGATAGGTTCTATGAATATATCGACAGGTTCTGAGAGTTCTCAATTTACATTTCGACAAGATCTGGAAGCTGTCGAGAGGTGTGAATTAATTCTCGACAGGTCCTGAAGGTGTAAAAATGGTTGTCGATAGGATCCAGGAGCATTTTGACAGGTTCTGAAGATTTTTGGTTGAATTCTCGATAGGTTCAGGGTACCTATCGAGAGGTTCTGTGAACCTCTCGAAGTAACTTTTCTAGAGAACCTGTCGAGAGGATTGCATATTGAGTTTAAAGAACCTGTTGAGAGGTTCTGTGAACCTCTCGGAATGATTGTTGTTGGCTACTTGAACTCTTCTACAGGATTGCATGAACCTCTCGCGAGGATCATTGACTTTCTACTCTTCGACAGGTTGCATCAACCTATCGACACCTTGCCCCAATCCTGTCGAAAGTCATTCCCCACTACTTTAAACTTAACGACAACTCCATTTTTGCCATTCGACAGCTTCTCTTTGCACTTTAAGTTGCTCTTACGATTTTCCATTTTGCTTTTTCTCTCTCTACCTCACTGGTTGCTACTCTAAACACGTTGCCACTACTCTAATTGCTTTAATTTCTTCAGGGTTACATTTTATACCACGTCTGAGCTGGTTTGGTGCTGTACATTTTAAGATATGAGAAACCCTAGGTTTTTGCTGGTAAGCCTCTCTTTTGCTCCACTTTGTGTTTTTGGCATTTCATTTGTAAATTAGTGTGGTTATTTTGATTGATAACAAAGGTCTGTGTGGTGATTGGGAGTGAATTGCAATTGTTTATGTATACAATGTCTGATCAAGAAGACACCTTGGCCACCCTTTTCAAAAATCCCACCAAACCTGCCACCAAAGCTACTAGGAAGTCTAGTAGGCAAACCACAAAGCCTAAGGAAACCCCAGCTGCAAAAAGGAAACTTGTCATGGACGAAGCTGAGAAAACTATGAAAACCAAGAAGGCCAAGAAATCTAAGAAGGCCCAATTCAGTGAAGACATTGTTGAGGAGGTCCCTGAGACACAACCTAGCCTTGTGCCTGAAATTCCTGAGGCTGAGCCTAACCCTGAATTGGAGCCTGAAGTCCATTTGGTCAGATCCACACTCAATGAATTTGTGGATGTATTAGGTCAGATCCATGAAACTATTGTTGATACCCTCTATTTCTCTAAGGTTGAGGAGTGTCAGGACACTTTGAATTATTTGGTGAAGGCAGGCCTGACACCCATGTTGAGCCCACTGAATGAAAATTTTTATCCAAAATTTGGTTAAGTTGTGGTATCAAAATCTGTGAAACAAACCAAGCCAGATTCACTTGAGCCCTACCTTGTAATTTTAATTGATCATATGGAGATGGTGGTGGATTACAGAGATATTGGGATATCATTAGGGGTCCTTTCTATTTTTGATTCAGTCTATGGCATGGCTGCACCTGAGAATGTCTCTTTCAAAGCAATGGTCAGGCACCTCACTCAAGGCATTGTGGGGTCTGGGGACTCAATCATGAGAAGAGATTTGCACCCCAACATGCTCTTCTTTGACTCCATTTTGAGGAAGAATATCTATGTGAGTGGGCACCAATAGGAGAGGAGAACACCAATAGTGGATGCCCTATATTTCTTCTCCAAGGGCTAGTTTATGAATGCTAAAAAATTAATTGTTGATGCTATGGTGGATGTACATGAGAAAATCAGGAGAGTGAAAGCCCTACCTGGGCTCCCTTATAGTTGGCTCATCACTGCCTTATTAAAGAGAAAGGATTTTGCGATCAAAGTAGAAGAGCCAGTGGTAAAGGTGACCCCTAATGTTTTTGGAAAGAGGGCCTGGCCTGCCAATAGGACCCTCATTGGCAAGAGTAAAAACAAGTCCAGTGAAGATACTGAGGTAGAAGCCCCACCTGCAGCCCCATTTGCTTCTGTGAGCTCAGAGCCTCACCCTACAGTTGTCACTACCTCCACACCTCCACTTGAAACCTCTGCAGCAATCTCCTGTGAGCCTTTGCTCACATATGCTACTCCTCCATTTGTGCCTCCATTTATCCCAGTTGTATCCTCTGTCAGCTCTGAGAGGGTCAGCCTCACCATCCCCCCTTTTATCACACCATCCATCTCAGTTTCCCTACCTTCCATTCCAGTTTCCATACCTCCCAGCACCTCAGCTTCTTTTTCCACCACCACCACATCAACACCCCTATCCATTCCTTTTACCATTGACCCAATCCCTACCTTACCTTCACCCACCATTCTAGCCAGCCCATCCATATTATCCACACCACCTTTAAGCCCTGCACCAGCTTCATTAGCTGGCCCAGCCACTTCTTCCCCTCCATCCATTCCCTTTGAATTTGACCACATTTTTTCCATCTCACCTCAACATACCCATGACTAGATCACTAGTGAGGGTTATTCATCTCTAATAAAGTCCATCGTGGACAATATTAGACATGAGTACACCCACTACCAGATTCTCCACATCCCACCTCTCCACAACCTACCCACTCATCCACCCCACCTTTTACCCATACCCACACTCCCCCATTCCAACCAATTCCACCAATCCAACCCACACCCCTATCACACCTGACCCTTTACCCCATATCCTCAAACTTTTACTTTTCCTTCAATCCTAGGTGATGGCCAACAACCAAACCCAATCGTCAATTGAGGCCACACTTCAAGCCATGAACTCCACACTCCACAACCAATCCTCCTTGCCATCTAGCCTCCAAGCAATCCACTCCACCTTGACACTTTTAACCCAACCTACCCAACAACCAGCAATTACTCCACCTACCTACACCAATAACTCTACTCAAATTGAACCTGAACCAGAACCCCAGCCTGACCCTATCCAACCTCCCATCATTCCCCTACCTCTTCCAATCATCCTCCCACAATCCCAACCTAATCTCCCACCTGTGGTAGCTACCTCTGATGCTACCATAGATGTGGAGGACCTAATCCCAACCCCAACCTCCACCTACTTGTTGAGAACTGAAAAATACCATTTTTCACCCCTTAACCTGAGTCTTGATAGACCTTTGAGAGAACTAAATAAGTGTTTTAAGTGCTTGTGTTTCAGCTAACAATAAAGACAGGCTTAACCATAAAAGCAGCTTAAAAGTGCCAAAAAGATGACAATCCATGTCGATCCAAAGGAAGAAAGAGAAGAGACAACCTCACTAGCTGTTAAAAGGTCTGAACTGAAGAGGCAAAGACCTGGTCCCAACCCAGAAAAGAAGTATGGAGCAATTCAATGTAAAAATGCACTACGTAGTACTTTTCAAGAAAGAACTTGAACTGCTCGAAAGAACCCTAACTCGCGAAAAGAACTAAAACTCCAGGCTTTGCTTTCGAAGAGCACCTGAACTCTTCAAGCAGATGATTGACCTTTTCCAAAAGAAGAAAACTCAATTCAATGTAACTTAACATTGTGAAAAGAGCTTCAGGAGTTACAACACCTTGCGAAAAGTCCCCTAAGCTATGCGAAAAGATATTCTGGAGATTCCTAGCTTTTGCAAGGGCAATTCAGTAATCTATTTCACGCGTCCCAATGCATTTAAAAACCTAGGGACATTCTAGAGGATTCTAAGCATGAAGCGAAGGCATATTCCACCCCACGTGAGCACCCAGAGATGAAATAACTTGGCGGGAACTTCTAGAAACTCTAACAGACTTTCAAAATGCATAACAGAATTGATGCTTTTATCACCTAATTGGCTGAACCAGATCGAGAAATTCTGATTGGTCAGAACAGATCTGGATTCTTGTGCTCGACTACCATTGGTCGATACAGATCTGAGCACTTCTGATTGGTTGATACACATCTGAGCTGGACTTTGGGAAAACTATAAATAGACGAATCATTTGCCCAATTTGGGTATCCAGATTTTGAGTTTCATTCCTATTCCCCCATTTCCAAATCAGATAGTTTGTCTGAAATCCCTGTAATAGCCTCACTTTTACTTGCAGTTGAGAGCTGTGAGATACTTCTGTAATTCAAATGAGAGTTGTATTCAACACTACAAATCTGAGAGCTGTTTAAGCTGTGCTCTGTAATTGTAATGGTGAATTTGAAAAGGTTGCTGTAAATCACGCATTCTCCATTGGACTCATGTTAAGGATTCCCTCTGATCTCCTTATTGCATTAGACTCCTTTAGATTCATTGTTTTTCATGCAATTTCCCTTGATTCAATAATCCTGTGAGAGTTAGTGTTTGTAACCTAGTCTCTCACGACATTTGTAGTGATGTTTCTTGTTCTAAATCAAGGATTTGGATTAAAGACTATTGGATGGTTTGTGGCCATTAAAGTGGACAGACCATAGCCATAAGCTTAAACCTAATCCTTCAATTAGATTTATTTCTCTTACATCTGCACTTGTAGCCAGATGAAGATTGGATCATCTCTCAGTTGAGCTGCAACCATTCTAATTAGATTTCGAGGACCAAATCAAAGTTAGATATTACTTCTCCATTTTTATAAGTTTACCTCAAACGTTCCCCCAACTCGGATCTGGATCATTTAGTTTAACTTTTACTTTTATCATGTAGTTAATGTGACAAATTCAACCCCCCATCTTATGTGCTTTCTAGATAAGATAAGAGGCCAGATCTGGTAGCTCAGATCTGGAGGTTTATTTTGCATTTTAGACAAATTCTCTGTGGACGATCTTTTACTCACTTACATTTAAAACATGCTACAATTGGCCCTGATCTTGCAGGCTAATTCACTTCTATCTGTGCTGATATTTCTTTACTCTTTTTAATATTCTAGATTCATTATAACTTAGCAGTTGCAACCCTATTTTCAAAACACAAATAAGTCAAGCACACTTAGAAGCAACAACAAGTTTTTGGCGCCGTTGCCGGGGAATTTGTTCTAAAATAGGTAGACCTAAGTTTTCACTTTTATTTTTTATATCAGTACTAAACTATTCTATTGTTTATACCTGTGCAGTTATTCATATCCAATTTTTGAAGAAGGGAAACTACTTAAAAAGGAATTCTGAAGGTTTGCTGTGAATAATCATATTTTTTAGTTCTGAGTTGTATGTTTGGAAGGAGGACTCTCAGCCCTGAGATTGTCCCACTGAATTTAGAAGTTGAAAGGCTACTACAAACCAAACAAACAACACAGAATTCTGCTACTATGGGTGAAGAACCTCGACTTTTGAGGGATTACTTTGCACCTGGTGCTTATAATTCTCCCTTTTGCATTCAATTTCCTACTGTTGAAGGAAATTATGAGATCAAATCATCGACCATCCAAATGCTTCCTTCCTTCCATGGGTTGAGTAAGGAAGATCCATACAAACATGTGGATGAATTCTTGGCTCTTTGCAACTCATTCAACATAGCTGAACTTGGTCCAGTAGCAACCAAGCTTAGGCTCTTTCCTTTTTCATTAAAGGATAAAGCTAGAGCATGGTTATCTATGTTAGCACCAAATAGTATCACTTCTTAGAATGATTTGCAGTGTCAATTTTTAGCCAAATATTTCCCAATGTCTAAAACAAGCCAATTGAGACAAAGTATCATTTCTTTCTCACAAAACACAACTGAAACTTTCCATGAAGCATGGGAACGATTTAAGGAACTTTTAAGGTAATCTCCTCACCATCAAATTCGTAGATGGCAGCTGGTTCAAAGCTTCTATCAAGGAATTGATCAAAAAGGCAAAAATATGGTGGATGCCTCCTGTGGAGGCCCTTACTTGCAAAAAACAGTTGAAGAGGTTTGGGACTTATTTGAAGTAATTGGTGAAAACTCAACTCAATAGGAATCTCTGTCAAGAGATATTGAAAATCCTGCTAGGTTGAACAATCAGCACCCACCAAAGGGAAGATTTATGAGGTGAATGAGTTGGAAAGAAAGATGGACAATTTAACCACAAAGTTTGATAAATTGATGGACTCCCTTAAAAATCCAAATGTTGCAAGAGTAGAGGAGGCATGTCTGATATGCCAGTCCCCTACTCATTCAATTGACCAATGTCTTGCTGCACCACAGTTCCCAGATTTAATGGTGGAACAAGCTCATGCTGCTCAATCATTTGGACAGATGCAGTCAAATGAATATCCATGGAGAGGGCACCCCAATTTGAGGTGGAACCAAGGGAATTATCAATCACAACAGTAGCAACAACCAAAGAACCAAATGCCTTTCAAAATTGTACAGCCTTATCAGCAGAATTTTTATGCCAAACCAAATTTTCAGCAGCCCATTCCACAACAACCTGCGGCAATCAAACCCCTTCCAGGTCCCCTTCTTTTGAAGATCAAGTCTTGAATTCACTCCAGAATTTAGGATCTTTAACTCATCGTAATTTTCACAGCCAGAGCATAAAGAAGATTGAAGAAACATTGGGACAACTTTCAAATACTTTGGCCAAAAGAGAGGAAGGAAAGTTACCCAACCAACCTTTGAACAGTCCCAAAGGACAGTTCATGGTTGGAGAAGCTTCTAATTCACATGAAGAAGTAAAAACTGTCACAACTTTGAGAAGTGGAAGAATTATAAATAACAAAGTGGGTACGGAAGAAGAAAAAAATGAGAAAAATGATAAAGATATGTAGCAAGAGCAGCATAATGATAGCAGTGGGGGTGCTGATGAACCTCAGAAAAATCAAACAAATGAAAAACAAAAAATTCAAAATTTTTTTGAAAATGCTTCCAAAGCTGTAGATGAAGGACTAGTTCCTCATTTACCATTTCCTCATGCAATGAAATCTGTATCCCCTTTTAATAAAGGGAACATAAAAATAGATGAAATGATAGAGACTTTCAAGCAAGTCAAGATAAATCTACCTTTGCTTGAGGCAATCAAACAAATTCCAGCATATGCAAAATTTTTGAAAGATGTTTGCGCTCACAAAAGACAGTCTAGGATACAGTTATCCAAGAAGGTGTTTGCTGTGGAAAGAGTTAATCAGGTGTTATCCATTGCCACACCTCCTAAACTTCAAGATCTTGGAATCCCCACAATCCCTTGCATTATTGGGGAACATACCATTGAATCAAAGGCAAGCTGGGTACTAATTTTTAAACATTGAAATTCTAATGTTAAATGAATGATGGTCAGGCAAACACATGTTAACTTATAAGTTTTAAATGGCCTGCAACATCGCTGCAATTTCCTCTAAGTGTTAAATAAATTTACTGTGGAATGAAACTTTAAACATTCAAATTTGTGTTGTCATTGTCTGCACTATACTTAACTAACTCTAATGGTGAAGTTTGTGGGTGTCTTCACTGAAAACCCTCAGGAGACTTCACTCCTCCACTAGGGATCACCTAGGGGTTTAAAAGGCTTGGTACATATGCTAAATGTATCCGTGATCCCTACGAAAGTGGCGTTTATAGCTTTGCTAAGGGACTAGCAAAGATTAGGTTTGGGGGTGTGTTAAGACCTGAAAAGTACCACTTTTCACCAATTAATTTAATCTCTGTTGGACCCTTAATCATTTAATAAAAGTGTTTTAAGCCTGTTCTGTAGGTAATGAACAGCAGCTGCAATAAGGCCTTAATCCTGTTAAGGAGCCCCCTATTGCCCCTGAAGTTTCTCAGAAGAAGGGAAGCTGGATCCAGACAAGAACTTGACTACATGAAGGCAAAGCACAGCAACAACAGAGCAAGAAATGAGCCTCATGCAGTTGCCGCAAGGTTCAAAGGATTCATAAAGTAAGCCTCGCGTAGTCCTCATGAGTTTCCCAGGAATTCATACCAAGTGTCCGCGCTGTTCTCGCGCAGTTTAGTGATAGAAGGGCTTCAGAATCATGAGTCGCGTAGCTCTCGTGAAGCTTAAGCACTTAAATGCTCGCGCAGCTCAAGAAAGCATCACCCAAAACCTCACACAGTTCACTCAAATAAGCTGAGGAGAGAGAGCTCCAGGTATTTCTGTGCGTAGCTATCGCGCAGTGGCCGCGGGATATAAAACTGCAAAAAAACTTATCGCACAGTTCAGAGACCCATGCACATCACGCCCTCGCGAGGATCCTCACGGAGATCCATTGAGGAACAAACTGCTCGCGTGATTCTCGCGCCATTCAGAAGGAAAGTGTAATCCCACGAAGACCAGAGCAATCCAGCAAGGATTCAATGCTCTATCGCGCGATTGCTTAAGCTGCAAACTAAGACAACCCCGTGACGGCTAGAATTTCAAGTTAATCCAATCTCACGAAGACCGTGCTACCATGCGATAGTCTTGGAAACCAGTGCTACCTAGAGAGGCTCTGAACTCTAACTCTCCCTCACTTCTGTAGAGGACATTCTGGGAAGTTCCAGCAATTAGGGCACTCACTCCAATGCTCTAATTTTTGTGCACGCAACTTGAGGCATCTAAGGAATAGTATTAGGCCGCATGGCATCGTTAAAATTAGGGTTTCCTAACCCTAATGCGTGGCCAAACTGACTGCTATATAAACCTAAGCCTGGGTTAAGTTTAGGGGCCTCTCTTAGAATAGAATTTTATCTATCTTCTTCTTGCAGTAGCTGTAGATCTCTAGTAAGGTTTAGGTAGATTTCTTTTTACTTTTTTTTCTCTCCATAGCCCAGCACTTGCTGGCTATGCCTCTGTATGCTTATTTTGTTTAGAATTAATGAAATTTCGTGATTGGGTGTTTTACATGTATGGGATTGAAGTTTGAGATTGAGTTATTCTGTATAAGGTTGCTGCCTTGAGATCCTCCATTGATAGGTTGCATTATGAGCAATGGAGGACTATTTTTAGAGACCTATTTAGATCAAAGTGACCTGTGTGTCTGGGCTAACATGCTCCCATACAAGCCTAGCCCCACCACAGGATCCACTAGATCTGAAATCCCCATTGGAGCTTGTGCATGTAGCCTTGTGAACATGGTGGTGACAGCAATGTTCTTGTTCTGTTTTGGCCCTCTGTGAGGAGGATAGCCTCTGGGATAGTCTGTGACCATTTAAGTGGACAGGTTATAGCCTTAGGGTGAGGCCAATCCATAGATTTAAGATAGATTCTTCTTCTCTGCACTTGTGCTTGTAGCCTTGTGAGAGATTGTGCAGAGATAAACTCTCCTGTATTAGTATAGACCCACCATCAGATGGCAGATCTGGTATGGTCATAGAGATTGTAGGCTTGTGACTGGATCATTGCAGTCTTTCTATAGCAGTGGACAACTAGACCTAAGGCTATACTCAAACTCTTGCTGGTTCTATGTGTCTGGGCTAACATGCTCCCATACAGGCCTATCCCCACACATAGCACTTTAGAGGTTGAGGTTCCCTATGGATTCTTGTGCTTGTAGCCTGGATGAAGTAGTGCTTACAATGATAGACTTGTTCTGACCCATCTCTGGACTGTGGCTCCCCAATTGGATAGTCTGTGACCATTTAAGTGGATAGGTTATAGCCATGGCACAGAGATGAGTTGGATTCTTTCTCCTTAGTGGTGACAATGAAGCCATTGGACAGGACTTCTATAGCAGCAGATCTGAATTTGAGTCATTAAATCCATCAGAACTGAGCCTAATAGCCTACTTCTCACCCTTTTATATTTATTTTCTCATACTCCATCCTTCTTCTCAAACCTTTCTGTAGTTAAATCATTAGATTATCAGAGAATGTAGAAATAAGTGACCTTAAATCACCTTCCATTTAGGACTACCAGATCTGTAGTCAGATCTGGAGAGCCTACTACTGATGGCTCCCTTGGAGCTTTAGATCAACCTTCCCTATGGGACAAACTCTTACTTATCAAAACTTGCTACAACAGGCCCTGTATCTTGCAGGACTGTGCATATTTTAGGCTTGCTGCTCTGTCATTTTCAATCCACCTTTCATTCATTTTCAAAAAAAAAATTGCTAAAAAAATCAATGTGTCGATTCCAACCCTCTTTCTTTTTTCATACCAGGCTTTTCCTATTCCTAACGAAAGGACTTTTTCTTCAAGCACTAAAAAAATAGCCCAACAACAGGCCTAGCCCCACACATAGCACTTTAGAGGTTGAGGTTCCCTATGGATTCTTGTGCTTGTAGCCTGGATGAAGTAGTGCTTACAATGATAGACTTGTTCTGACCTATCTCTGGACTGTGGTTCCCCAATTGGATAGTCTCTGACCATTTAAGTGGACAGGTTATAGCCATAAAGGGGTTGGATCATGGCACAGAGATGAGTTGGATTCTTTCTCCTCAGTGGTGATAATGTAGCCATTGGACAAGACTTCTGTAGCAGCAGATCTGAATTTGAGTCATGAAACTCATCAGATCTGAACCTAATAGCATACTTCTCACCCCTTTTATATTTATTTTCTCCCTCCATTCGTTTTCTCAACCCTTTCTATGGTTTAGACATTAAGTTACCTTCGAATTTAGAATTTAGTGACCTTAAAGCCCCTTCCATTTAGGATTGCCAGATCTGTAGTCAGATCTGGAGAGCTTACTAATGATGGCTCCCTCGAAGCTTTAGATCAACTTTCCCTGTGAGACAAACTCTTACTTATCAAAACTTGCTATAACATACCCTGTATCTTGCAGGACTGTGCATATTTTAGGCTTGCTGCTCCGTAATCATAACTCTACCTTTCACTCAATTTTTATTTACCCCATTCTTATCACTGCCTCCAATAAAGTCAGTAGCAAGCACTTAAAAGAAGAAACAATGCTTGGGTTCTCAGTGTAAAGGCTGGTCGAGTAGTTCACATTAAAAACTCGACAGGCTGACATGCATGACTATCACCTGCTCGAGCTGAGTATTCTGAGTACCCAGCCTCTCAAGGCTCGGGTTTCTTGTTTAAAAAACCCTTCGAGCAGTCAACTCTATCATTCTGTTGCCTTCTAATTCTCTCGAGCACAGACTCCCAACCCAGATTTTCTTCTTCCTTCTTCACTGCATCCTTGGCTCCACCATATACCCCCTACTTTTGCCAATTTGTTAAGCTACACAAGCCAATCAGTTTGCACCTAGAAGTGTGTGGATTTGATCCACTGTGCATCATCCTGAACAAAACCCTAGTTCTTGGGTAAGTTTACAAGTTCTTCTCAGTCTGTTCATCTTTCTGCTTCCTGTCATTGGATTGAGTTATTTTTACTGTGGATTATTTCTTGGATTGTGTGTTTATTGAAGTTGTGGGACACCTAGGGTTTTAGATTTGTGTGACTGAAACTAGGGTTCAATGGCAGAGAATCCGAATTTTGGAGAAACCCTACAAAAACCCAACCCAAACTCCAACCAGAAAGCCACAGAGGAAAGCTTCATCCTTAGCCCCTGAAGCCCCTGATGCTCATATAGAAAATCCAAAGAGAAAATAATTTTGGATAAATCAGTTGTCCCTAAGAAAAGGGCCACAATTGCAACCCAAGAGCCCAAAATTGTTAAACCCAAGAAGCAGAAGAAAGGAAAGGGAGCCACCTCTGAGTTTGACCCATTAACCACCCCAAATGATTTTGTGGGTGCCATGAGTTTGGTGCCAGAGACAACCTTTGATAAGGCATTTTTTAATAAGGAAGCCTTGGTTGTGAAAGCTATTGCATTTTTTACCAAGGCTTCCCTTGACTCACTATTGGTGCCTCTAGAAGAACTGGTGTATCCTAGGCTGGTGAGGCTTTTGTACCAGAACATAAGATTGAAGAAAGTTGGAGGCGGATCACAGGGGAAGGATCCTGTGATGGTTATCCTCATTAATGATTTTGAGGCACTTATAGACAGAAATGACATTGCACAAGTACTAGGCATCCCTACTATGTATGACCCATCCTGTAGCTTAGGAGCCCCACTTAGTGCTTCATTTGCACAGATTGCCCAGCATCTGACCAAGGGGAAGAAAGCTAGTGGTGAATCTTTGATGAGAAGTGACTTCAGCCTTAATTTATTGTTATGGACAATGTTCTAGAAAGAACATCTTTGTGGCTGTTCACAAACAAGAAAGGAGGCACCCAATAGTGGATGCCTTATTCTCATTCTCCAAGGGTCATTGCATTGAGGTTGTCAAACTAACATTTGAGGAAATGAGGGACACTCATAGAAAGGTTCAGAAAAGAAGCTGTAAGGGCTCCCCTACAAGAGGCTGATCACAACCCTGCTCAAGAAGAAAGGTTATGTGTGGAAGATGGGAGAGCTGTTGTCGCTCCAAGTGTGCCATAATTGTGTGCATTATGAATCAAAAATTAAAGAATTAAAGAATGCTAGGTTATATGGATGTTAACTTATGAAAGGGATATCAGCACATTGGGGCTAACACTGGCCTGCAAGATCAGGGCCAATTGTAGCAAGTTTTAAAAGTAAGTATTTCAAGATCGTCCACAGAGAATTTTGTCTAAACTGAGAGATAAACCTCCAGATCTGTGCTACCAGATCTGGCTCTATAATTATCTAAAAAAAAGAATAGATAAAAGAGAGTGTTGGATTGTGTCACATTTAACTATAAGCAAATAAAGAAAAAAAATATCTACCTGATCCAGGTCCGAGTTGGGGAGATGATTAAAATAAGACAAATGCGTAAATAATAGCTTCATGTACTTTAGCCTCGAATTTTAATGGAGAATCAGAGTTCAACAGAAAGATTCAATCTTCATCCTGCTACCGACAGATGTAAGAGAAATAAATCCGAATTAAGGAATAGGTTTAGACTTATGGCTATGATCTATCCACTTAAATGGTCACAGATCATCCAATAGTTGTGGCCTATTCTTTAGTTGAACATGAACATCATCGTAAATCTTTGCTAGAATTAGGTTACCAACGCTAATTCGCATAGGGTGATGAATTAAGGAAAGTTGCTTGCGGATGAGTGAATCTAAAGAAGTCTAATGCACTAAGGTGAACATTGAGAACCCTCGACATGACCCCAATGGACAAGACACAAAACACAGCAACCTTTTAAAATCCAAAATTACAATTCTGAGCACGGCTTCTTAGAGAGCCCTCGGACTTACGATCTTGAATCCGAACTTGGAAGTACAAATCACTCACAATGGCTCTCAAAGGTAAACTACAAGAAGGGATTACAGGGGTTCGGATAAGCTATCCGGACCGGAATGAGGAAGCAGAGATGAAAACTCTAAAATCTGGATGCCCAATTTGGGCGTAATGGCTTCTATTTATACTTTTCCTCCATCCTGCGCATGGCTGGATTGACCAATCAGGAATGCTTTAGATCTGGATTGCCCAATGAGGGTTGAGCACGGGGATCCAGATCTGTTTTGGCCAATGGAAATGCTCTCGATCCGTTCGCCAATCAAAGTGCGAAGCATCAATTTTATGGGTTTGAAATTGCTTGAGCTTCCGGAAGTTCCGCCGTAATTTAACTTTGGGCGCTCACATGGGTTGGAATATGCCTTCGATTTTGATTGGAACCTTCCGGAATGTTCCCTGGTCTTTTGAATGCATTAGCGTGTAGCGATTCTTGGAATTGCCCTTGTTAAAGCGAATCTCCGAATACCTTTTCGCAGAGTTCAGGGGCCTTTTCGCAAAGTTCAATGACTTCTGAAGCTCTGTTCGCAAAGTTCAATCTTCTTTTCGAGGAGTTCAGATGCTCTTCGAAAGCTACACCTGGAGTTTTAGTCCTTTTCGCAGAGTTTAGGGGCCTTTTCGCAAAGTTCAATGACTTCTGAAGCTCTGTTCGCAAAGTTTAATCTTCTTTTAAGTGTTTTCTTCTTTTCGAAGTTCAAGGTTCTTTCTGAAAAGTGCAAGTTCTTTGAAAAGAACTACGTAGTGCATTCTCTGTTGAAATGTTCCTGCTTCTCTTCTGGTCTTTGCCTCTTCTATTTAGACCTTTCCACGGTGATGAGGTTGTTTCTTCACTTCCTTCCTTTGGTGACATGGATTGTCATCTTTTGGCACTTTTTCTGCTTTTATGGTTAAGCATGTCTTTATTGTTATGCAACATAGGCACTTAAAATACTTATTTAGTTCTCTCAAGGGTCTATCAAGGCCAGATTAGGAGTGAAAATGGTATTTTCCAGTTCTCAACACACCCCAAACCTAAGCTTTGCTAGTCCACGAGCAAAGACAAAATTTAAAAATAGAATGAAAAGCCATTTTGTAGGGAGCACATTGCATTTAGCATATGCAATAAGCCTTTTAAACCCCTAGGTGATCCCTAGTGGAGGAGTGAAGTCTCCGAGGGTTTTCAAAGAAGGTACCCACAAACTTCTCCAAAAAATCGCTTAAGATCAATGCGCTTCTATTAAAGCAAACTTTTATCGAATCGATTATTCACATCTCATCCCAAAGTTGTAAGAAGATTTTAAGAAAACATCGCTCAAAACTAAAATTCTCGTAATTCCTTTACCATTCACTCAGCTTGGTGTCAAAAAGTTTTTACAAGAAAAATTAATGAAAAGCTTGCCTTCTATTTGAGAATTCAGTTTTGATGTTACCCCAAATAATTTGATTTCAAACTCAACTCTCACCGTGGTTTTCACTCACCATGTAAATATGAGGGTTGCACTATTTCACTGACTCAAGAGCAATTACTTCCTCAAATAGGATTGTAAAGGTGGAGCATAGGCATTGCTTTTCGCACGAATTTACTACTTTTTTCACCATAGATTACACAAATCCTTATCTCCATGTGATGCTCAATCCATCAACGATCAAGAAGGACTTTAACTTGGGTTGTAATGTGGCTTATGGGTGAAATTTATCAAGAATAAAGGGGTGGAATGGAGTTCAAAATTGAGAAGTCAACAAGGTAAGGAGGTGATAGACACACCTTCTTCAATTCAAAGACAATTTCATCTTCTTCTTTGAATTTTCGAGCCAAAGTGGCCATCTTTTTCTTTCTTTTTCAAACTTCCAATGAAATGCCTTCTCCTTTTTCTTTTTTTTTTTTTTTTTCAAATCAACATTGATGAATGCCACATTTCTTCACGATACATCATTGCCTTCAATTATTTTTCTTTTTCTTTTACCAAATGTTACCCAACTCACCTTTCTTGACTTTCTTTCCTTTACCTTCTGAATTCCCAGAGTGAGGGTTAGGCTAAATGAGGTTGATGAGGTTTCAAAGAAATCTTGGATTTATAAAGCTCAATTGGTGTGTATCAAGGGCAGTTTGAAAAGGTTGGGTTTTTTGAAGTTCAAACTATCCAAAAGGAGGCCTTACATCATGTCTTTAATATCATGATTGCTGTCAAGATATTTTAACTTGGATATGTGTAACTTCTAGTGAAAACAAGGTGTTCAACAAATTCCCTAGAGCAGAAAAATCGCCAATTTATACCTCCAAAGAATACATTTCAGGTCCAAATCTCACTGGGTGTGGTTTTCTATCAAATTCCTGAAGTATATCATCACTGTTTTCTCTCATTTTAGGTTTACTAAAACATCAATTTTTTTTTTTTTTAGAAATTTTCTGACCTTCACTTCATGAAAGTATTAGAATTACACTAGAAATTAATTTTAAAAGTTTTAACTTCCTCATTTTTTCAAAACAATTGTGAAATTACTTCATTTTCAAAAATTTCGGTCATAAGTCGCATCAAGCATTAACTTATTTCATTGGCATACCCGCCATACCCCCAAACCTAAGATGAACATTGTCCTCAATGTTCTAGACAATGAGAGACTAGGGCGCAGGGTAAAAGAAGAAAGAAAACTAAGAACAAAAAAATCTAAACTATATGCAGAAAAATAAAAATGTAAAGCGAAGATATGAGCAAGGAAATGGAAAACAGGATATACAAATGCAAGAAAATCAACAAAACAATGCTAGAACTGCTAAATAAAATCTAACAAATAGAAGGATTACTATGCAAATGAAAGGGAACTAATGCTAATAACAGAGAAATAGTAAAAGCAAGGTAAGGAATGAATACAAAGTTAAAAAGAAAAGAAAAGTGTTGATACAAAAACTGAATTTGTGAATGCAAAATAGGAAAACAAAGTTATAAACTAACTATACTCACGTAAAATGACGAAAATCAAGAAACGAGGACACATTAACCTAAGAAAGAAAAAAATCAACGATCTAAAACAGAATTTGAAACTAAAATTCCTAAAATGTAAAATCTAATGCCAAATGATGTATCCTAAGCCCAAAGAAACAAACCCAAAAGCTCGAGATACTTATGAATCTAAGTGATTATAAAATTGATTAGCGGGAATACAGTGAAAAGCAAGATTCATAAGACTGACCCCTTTGTTGATGATGTGTATGAATAAAAAAGAATAATGAAGCGTGGGAGCACATATTAAAAATAGGGTTCACACACAGCTGAGGCCCCTTTATGATGAAGAAATCTCGCAGGAAAATAAAATTAGTGGCTCCATTGAATATTCAAGACAGCCTATGATTCACTACTCATTATCCTACATGATTCCTAAAAAAAATGATCTCAAGAGGTCCAGTATGGGAAAAGTGGATGCAAATGGAGAAAAACACCCATCCTAAGATATCTATATTGTTTTTATAATTTTCTATTTTTATTATTATTATTATTTTTACTTGTTTTGATCAGCCGGGCTCAACAAGAGCCCTTATTTACTATCCGCTGAAAATAATGAGAAACAACTCAGAGATTTTCTATTTGTGTTTTCAGCTTCTTTTATTTTGTATTTGGTTTTGTAAAAAAAATAAAAAATCAGCATGCCTAAAAGACAGCAGAAATTATAATCAAAACAAACATTAAACACAGCAGAATTGCTGGTTCTCAAGAATTTAAAAATAGAAAATGAATACAAAGGAGAAGGGGATGCAAACTCAAGCAGATCTGCTCCAGCTTTGGTCCAGATGCTCCTTGTTGGACGGCTGCTCCAGATCTGCAAACATCCAAAAACTGCAGCAGTACCTTATTCAAGTATTGACAAAAATAAAAAGAAAAACTCAGGCTACTGCCCAAATTTGACAAAAAGACAAAAGAGTGGCAGCAGCATTTATTCAAATAACTAGAAGGCAAAGAATAAAAACTCAGAAAAATAAAAAAAATAAAAATTCAAAGAAAACAGTTTTCTATATAAAACCGTCAGAGACATTTAATCAAGCACTTGGAATGCAAAGTGCAGTGACTTTCAAAATGACCTAATATACTAACAAGTAAAATCGCAAAGCACCCTTAAGTGTTCGAAAAGTTCCAAAAGAGTCCTTTTCTCTATTTCGAATAGCAAAAGTGTCTTTCGAAAGGTAAAAAATCTTGAGAAAGTGTAGTTCGCAAAGAACTGAGCTTCAGTATGTCTATTCGAAATGGATTTGGCTCCAGAAAGATCTTTTCGCAAAGGACTTCTCCCCAGATTTTCTATTCGAAAAGGAAATTTTAACTATTCGAACAGAACATGGTTCTTTTCGAGTAGTTCATTACAGCTCCAGAATCAATTCGAATAGAACTTTGAACTTTTCGAAAAGTACTTTTTACTTTGCGATTTGAACTTTGAAGTGTATTTACACTATGCGTACAAGAAAAATAGATGAAACAAAGAAAATCGAAAAACAATGTTGTACAAACATATTATACACTTTTCTACCATCGATTTTGGAGATTCATGATGATAGAAGGGCTCGGTGTTTTCAATGCATGGTTTGAGCCTCGACCATTTACCTTGAGTATTCTTCCATCCTTGGGATCCGAAATATCCACAGCTCCCGAGGGGAAGCCTTGATGACTGTATGGCCCTTCCCATCCGGATCTCAATTTGCCAGTGAAAGAATTTAAGTTTAGAGTTGAATAACCATACCTTGGACCCCGATGAACTCTTTTCTCATGAGGCTCCTATCATGGAATGATTTAACCTTTTCTTTGTACAACTGGAGCTAGTGTAGGCATCCATCCTCGAGTTCTTCTAGTTCGATGAGTTGAAGCTTCGTGGTTACGACAGTTAGATCCATATTAAAAGTTTTGATTGCCCACAAGGCCTTATATTCTAATTCTCGGTAGATGGCATGCCTTGCCATAAACCTCGAAAGGGACATCCCTATAGGAGTCTTGTAGGCGCTCTGTATGCCCACAAAGCATCATTAAGCTTAAAGGACCACCCTTTCCGTCCTTCTTCACAGCTTTTTTCCAAAATGTGTTTGATCTCTCTATTTGAAATCTCCACCGCCCATCCGGTTTGTGGATGATAGAGTGGCTACTCCGTGAGTGATGAGTACTTTTTAATAGAGAGTCAACCGTCAAGTAAAAGTGGCTTCCCCATCACTAATGATGGCTGGGAATCCAAATCTGGAAAAATGTGGTCTTTGAGGAATCTTAAAACCACTTTGTGATCATTGATTTGGTAGCTATGGCCTCAATCCACTTGGAGACATAATCCACTACCAAGATGAAATTGTTTCCATTAGAAGGGGAAAGGGCCCATAAAATCTATGCCCCAAACATCAAACAACTCAACTACTGTGATTGGTCAGTAGGGCATTGAGTTTCTTTTGGAAATACCGCCCGCCATTTTGGCTTGCAAGATTTACAAAGGTCAGAAGGCATCTTTAAAGATTGTGGGCCAATAGAAACCACATCGCAGAATTTTTGGTACTATTTTATTGTTAATCAAATGGCCTCCACAGTCGCTCATGACACATTGACAATATGCCGAGTGGAATTCATGGTCCGGGACACACTTACGATCACTTGGTTCCGCACAATTCTTGAATAGATAAGGATCTTCCCAAATGAAATGTTTAACTTGTGAGAAGAAAAGATCTTTATCCATTCTATTCCAATGTTGAGGAATCATCCAATAGCCAAGAAGTTGACTATGTTTGCAAACCAAGGATCGTGGGTATTGATGGCAAAAGTTGCTCATCGAAATGATTCATTAATGGGTAAGCTATCATCCTCAAGATTGAGAATTCGGATAAGTGATCACCACCACATTCTCCACTCCTTTCTTATCCTTAATCAGATCAAACTCCTGTAATAGGAGGATCCACCGATTAATCTGGCTTGGTATCCTTCTTAGATGTAAGGTACTTTAGGGCGAGTGGTCAAGAACACCACAATTTGTGAACCTAAAACATAAGGCCCGAATTTTTCCAATGCAAACACAATGGCCAGCAGCTCTCTTTCTCGCTTGTTGTGTAGTTGAGCTGGCATCTATCATGGATCTGGCATAAGCTATGACATGGGGAAGCTTATCTTTCTCCGCCTAGGACAGCTCCTAGGCATAGTCCGATGCATCACACATCAGCTCAAAGGGCACCTAATAGTCAGGGACTGCAAGATGGGAGCTGAAATCGACATTTCTTAAGGACCTCAAAGGTCATGCATTCATTAGTAAACACAAAAGGAACATCTTGACACAAAGAAATGACAGAGTGGCTTGGAAATTTTATGAAATCTTTGATGAACCTCCTATAAAATCCTCGCATGCCCTAAGAAACTTCTCGATTTGCTTAACAGCCTGGAGGAGGCAAATGTGCAATTAGATCAATTTTTGCTTGGTCCACCTCTATGCCTTTATGGGAGACCACATGTCCTAGGACAATGCCTTGGTGACCATATAAATGACTCTTTTCCCACTTAGAACCAAATTGGTTTCTTCACATCTTTGCAACACCAACTTGAGGTGGTGTAAGCATTGGGAAAAGTGCTCCATAAATTGAAAAGTCATCCATGAAGATCTCCATGAATTGATCAATCATGTAAAAGATGGCATACATGCATCTTTGAAAAGTAGCAGGCATTGCAAAGACCAAAGGGCATCCTCCTATAGGCAAAAGTGCCAAAGGCGGTGAAGGTGGTCTTTCTTGGTCCTGTGGTACAGTGGATCCGGTTGTAACCAGAGTACCCATCAAGGAAGCGTGAGTAAGCTTTGCTCGCAAGCTTATCAAGGATTTGGTCAATGAAGGGAGGGGAAATGGTCTTTCCTTGTCATGGTATTTAATTTTCAGTCTATGCGACCCTCCATCCAGCTTGTTTGTCCGGTGGACATAAGTTTACCAGATTCATTGCTATACAATGTTGATGCCAGATTTCTTAGGCACCACCTGTGGGTGCTACCCAAGCAGAATCAAATGGGGTAAATGACCCCAAAGATCTAGCACTTGACAACTTCCTTCATTACCACTTCTTGCATGTGAGGATTCAACCTTCTTTGCATTTCTCTAGAAGGCTTGGCATCCTCTTCCGTGGATCTTATGCATGCATACAAATGGGTTTATTCCTCCTAAATCAACAATGGTCCACCAATTGCTTTCTTGTCTTTTTAGAACTACGAGCTCCTCTTCTTGCTCCTTTGTAAGGGAGGAAGAAATAATCTGTGTAGTGTTTGATGATCTCCCAAAACACATATTTCAGATTTTTGGGAGCCGCTTGAGTTCCAATTGTGGGGTGAGAAAGAGGGCAAGAAAGGTACCTTGGTAACTTGTGGAAGAGGGAGAGGAGTGTCTCCAAGAGAGAGAACTTGATGATCACAGGTGAGTGCCTTGCACAAAGCAGACTCTGCTGAATTTGATCTCCTTTTCCTTCTTTCTCAAGGATCCCCAATCATTTTAAATTCCGTGGTGGAGTCTTTACCTTGCGAAATGTTTGTAAAGACTCCTCCACCACTCATCAATGATGTCAACATGGAAACATTCCTCGCAGAGAATTGAGGTTGAGTAACAAAGATTATACACATTCAATTTAACTTTCATATTTCCAAAAGACACCTCCATGATGCTGACTGCATTGAATGCATGCATTAGTCAGAGCTGTGAATGGTCTTCCTGTAATGACAGTGGATGGCGTGGTACTTTTGGTTGGTTCCATGTCCAACACCAAAAAGTCGCAGGTAGAAAAACTTGTCTACTCCTACCAAAACATCTTCAATCAACCCCATAGGTTTCCTTTCGATCTGCTGCCTAGTAACACCACTTGAGTGGGTTTCAATTCTCCCAAACCTAGCTTCTCATAGATGAATAGGGAAGCAGTTGACACTAGCACCCAGATCTAGCAAGGCTTTCTCAATGGTGTGCTCCCCAATGATGCGTGGGATTGTGGGGATTCCTGTGGTCTTGCATCTTAGGTGGTGTTGCAATTAGTAGCACTTGGTTGATTTTCTCCACAAAGAAAGGCCTTCTTGGATAAATGTATCCTAGATTGCCTTTTGTGGGTGCACACCTCTTTGAGAAATTTTGCATAAGCAGGGACTGCTTTGATTGCATCAAGCAGGTAGGTAGATTAATTTTAACTTGCTTGAATGTCTCCATCATTTCCTCAATTTTTGTGTTTCCTTTGTCAAAAGGAGAAACTGACTTCATTGCATGGGGAAATGGGAGGTGAGGAACAAATTTCTCCTCCTCATCTTTTTCAACAATTTTTTTATTTTCCTGGTTTTCATTTTTTGAATTTTCGATGTAAATCAATGCCCATATTGCTATCCAAATTGTTGTTCTCGCACTTGTTCTTCATCTTTTCCTCTTCACTACCCAATCGTGTTGTTTATTATTCTTCCACTTCAAAGTAGTCACAGCCTTTTGATTTCCTCATGGCCATTTGAGGATTCTCCAACCATGAACTCCCCTTAGGATTGTTCATGTTATCGGGTAGTTTACCCTCTTCTCTCTTAGCCAATGAATTTGAGAGTTGGCCCAGTTTCTTCAATTTTTTAATGCTCGATCGTGAAGGTTCACCCGAGATGAGTTCCAAGATTTTGAAGTGAACTCAAGACCGCTTCTTCAAAGGTCGTGGATCTAGGAGGGGTGGGGCTGTGCATCACGCATGGCTTGTTGTTGGTTAGTCATAAAATTTGATTTATTATAAAATTTCATTGATATGGCTGAAGGTGTTTGAAAGGTAATTGATTTTTTGGTAATGGTAATTTCGATTCCACCCGAGATTAGGATGAGATCTCCATGGTAGTCATTCGATTGCATCTGGCCCATAAGATCGAGCATGAGCTTGTTCCATCATGAGTTCGAAATTGTGATGCGTATGACATTGATCAATGGAATGAGTGGGGACCGCATATCGACATGCCTCTACTCTTGACCCATTTGGAGCTTTAAATGAGTCCATCACTATCAAATTTTGTGGTCAAATTATCCACTTTCCTTTCCACTCATTGACTTCATAAACTTTCCTCTTGTGAATTGGGGATTATTCATCCTAGCCGGATTCTCGTGTCCTCGCGTAGATTCCCGCCGGGTTGAATTTTCTCCAATCACTCAAAGAGGTCCCAAACCTCTTCAATGCTTTTCTCGCAAGTAGGTACCTCCACAAGAGGCATCCACCATGTTCTGCCCTTTTCGATCGGTTCCTTGATAGAAGCTTTGAACCCCATTTAGGAATTTGATGGTGAGGGCATTGCCTTAATTCTTTAAACCTTTCCCATGCTTCATGGAAAGTTTTGATTGAGTTTTGGGAGAAAGAGATGATGCTTTGTCTCTTGGCTGGTTTTAGTCATTGGGAAATATTTTGACAAAATTGACATTGCAAATCATTCCATGATGTGATGTCGTGTTGGTGCTAACATAGATAACCATGCTCTAGCTTTGTCCTTTAATGAAAAGGAAAGAGCCTAAGCTTGGTTGCCTCTAGACCAGTCCGGCTATGTTAAATGTTGTGCATAAAGCCGAGAAATTCATCAATGTGTTTGTAAGGGTCTTCCTTACTCAATCCATGGAATGAAGGCAACATTTGGATGGTGGAGGACTTAATTTCATAATTTCCCTCCACTTGGGAAATTGAATGCAAAATGGGGAATTATAAGCACCGGGGCAAAGTAGTCTCTTAACAATCTCTCTTCACCCATTTCAGCGATGTCTCTGTGATGTATATCGGTTTCTTAGAGTCTTTCAACTTCGAATTTAACGGAGAATCTCAGATTGAGGGTTCTCCCCGCCAAACATACAACTCGAGAGAGTTTGATGCAACAAACTGTCTATTTAAGAACTTTCCTTTCCTTTTACACACAGACACGCATAAAAATAACAACAAAATTAATAAATGACTAATAAATAAATGAAAATAAACATAGGTCTATCTATTATAGAACAAACTTCCCGGCGTGGCCAAAAACTTGTTGTCGCCTCCAAGTGTGCCATAATTGTGTGCATTATGAATCAAAAATTAAAGAATTAAAGAATGCTAGGTTATATGGATGTTAACTTATGAAAGGGATATCAACACATTGGGGCTAACACTGGCCTGCAAGATCAGGGCCAATTGTAGCAAGTTTTAAAAGTAAGTATTTCAAGATCGTCCACAGAGAATTTTGTCTAAACTGAGAGATAAACCTCCAGATCCTTGCTATACCAGATCTCTATAATTATCTAAAAAAGAATAGATAAAAGAGAGTGTTGGATTGTGTCACATTTAACTATAAGCAAATAAAGAAAAGAACTAACTACATGATCCAGATCCGAGTTGGGGAGATGTTTAAAATAAGACAAATGTAAATAATAGCTTCATGTACTTTAGCCTCGAATTTTAATGGAGAATCAGAGTTCAACAGAGCGATTCAATCTTCATCGGCTACCAAAGACAGATGTAAGAGAAATAAATCCGAATTAAGGAATAGGTTTAGACTTATGGCTATGATCATCACTTAAATGGTCACAGATCATCCAATAGTTGTGGCCTATTCTTTAGTTCGTAACATGAACATCATCAGTAAATCTGCTAGAATTAGGTTACCAACGCTAATTCATAGGTGATGAATTAAGGAAGTTGCATGCGGATGAGTGAATCTAAAGAAGTCTAATGCACTAAGATGAACATTCGTAACCCTCGACATGACTCCAATGGAGAAGACACAAATTACAAAGAACCTTTTAAAATCCAAAATTACAATTACAGAAAGCACGGCTTCTTAGAGAGCCCTCGCACTTACAGCCTTGAATCCGAACTTGGAAGTACAAATCACTCACAATGGCTCTCAAAGGTAAACTACAAGAAGGATTACAGGGGTTCGGATAAGCTATCCGACCGAATGAGGAAACAGAGATGAAAACTCTAAAATCTGGATGCCCAATTTAGGCGAATGGCTTCTCTATTTATACTTTTTCCTCCATCCTGCGCATTTTGGATTGACCAATCAGAATGCTTTAGATCCGATTGCCCAATGAGGGTTGAGCAGGATCCAGATCTGTTTGGCCAATGGAAATGCTCGATCCGTTCGCCAATCAGTGCGAAGCATCAATTCATTATGGGTTTGAAATTGCTTGAGCTTCGGAAGTTCTGCGTAATTTAACTTTGGGCGCTCACATGGGTTGGAATATGCCTTCGGATCTTGATTGGAACCTTCTAGAATGTTCCTGGTCTTTTGATTGCATTGGGGCGCGTGTAGCAGATTACTGAATTGCCCTTGTTAAAGCTGCGAATCTCCAGAATACCTTTTCGCAGAGTTCAGGGGCCTTTTCGCAAAGTTCAATGACTTCTGAAGCTCTGTTCGCAAAGTTCAATCTTCTTTTCGAGGAGTTCGGATGCTCTTCGGGAGCTACACCTGGAGTTTTAGTCCTTGTCGCAGTAATCTTCTTTTCGAGGAGTGTTTTCTTCTTTTCGCAAAGTTCAAGGTTCTTTACGAAAAGTGCAAGTTCTTCTAAAAGAACTCAGTAGTGCATTTCTCTGTCGAAATGTTCCGCTTCTCTTCTTGCCTCTTCTATTTAGACCTTTCCACAGCTGATGAGGTTGTTTCTTCACTTCCTTCCTTTGGACTGACATGGATTGTCATCTTTTTGGCACTTTTGAGCTGCTTTTATGGTTAAGCATGTCTTTATTGTTAGCTGCAACATAGGCACTTAAAATACTTATTTAGTTCTCTCAAGGGTCTATCAAGGCCCAGATTAAGGGGTGAAAAATGGTATTTTCCAGTTCTCAACAAGAGCCCACTGATGAGCTGCCCCCAGTATTATTTTGGGCAAAAATTGTGGGGCATCAGCATGACATTGATGAAAAGGAAGAAGAAGGATTATGTGACAACCACTGATGCTGCGACTGTAATTGTCAGTCCTACAGTTGCTTCCACAACCACTTCAGCAACTCCTATTGTAGCCACCACTGCTGCAACCATTTCAGTAGCTCCTACTACATCCAGTTTAGGGGATAGCTCTGCAGTCACACCTACAGGTAGCTCAATACTTCTCCCACCTTTCATTTCACCACTAGTCCCATTTGTCCCCACTCCACCAACCCTACGTTCCCATTCACTTCTTCTGACAGAACCAATTCCACCTCCCAATCCAACTCATATCCCTTTCCCTTTTCAACCTACCCACAACCCCTATCCATAGAACATATAAGAGAAAAAACCCCCAACCACCCATAGAACCAAACCCATCCACTACCATACCTCAACCCATACCAAGCCCAGAACCCCTGCATATCCCAAGCCCCACACCAGACCCACCTTCACCTTTTACCTATGATGACAGTGAACCAATGTTCACTAGCATTGAACAACCTCAGCCTGCTGAGCCCTTTAACCAAATTCCTACCCCTATAAATTCCCCCTATTTTCATCCACCCTAGACCAATTAACAATAGAGGGGTAGATAGCCCTAATTGACTCCATTGTGGGGGATATTAGGCATGAGTATAACCCCCTCCTTGAATCCCCACACCCATACATATTTAGCTATGCCCTTACCTCACCATTTCAACCAATTCCCACCCAAACCAGTACCCAACCTATTCCCCCTTCCTAACCAGACCCTTTATCCCAGATTATAACCCTCCTAACTTCTCTCCAAGCCCAAATCCATACAAACTCTTAAAATCAGGCCACCATCCAAAACAACCTAAATTCCATCCAATCAACCCTTCAAACATTCATACTACACCCCAACCACCTACACCTATCCTTGTCCCTACCCCTCATCATTACCGGCAGCCTTCTACATTAGTGGTGATAACTGATACTACCACCCAAACAAACTTTGAGACTAAACCCAGTGATGACCTATCTTTAGTTCTCTTTTTAGTAGCCTCACCCTTCCCCTAACTCGAACCCACTAAAGAGATACTCCCACTTGCCCTCCCATCCAGCCCTTCCCCATCTACCAACACTTGCACTAAGCTTACTCTGATCCCCACCCCTGATATTGATTCTTCCAACTGGGACATTATGCCTGTTGACCAAATTCCATTACCTCCATTTGCTACCCTCACTAGTCACATGAATGACAACCCATACATTAAAAGGGATGTGCATCTGGTGGTGGAGTCTGTCAGCAATATGGTACTGCAGACCTGTGAAGACAAACTAGCATTTATGAAAACTGGGTATTAGAAAATGATAGAAAAAGCTTTAATAGATCATCAAAAGGAGATGTAGGCCACTGAGAAGAAGTTTGCCACTTCTGCAGCAGTGTGTAAGATGTATGTGCAAAGGACCACCCAACTTTTCAAGCTGGTGGAAACATTAACCAACCTTATCTCATTGATTAGTCTTAACCAAGTCGCCACTCGAGCCGCTTGTACTCATCATAGAGGCAGTGGCGACTTGGTGCCTAGGGCACGTGATGTGGTGCCAAGAGGGCACGTGACATCTTGGTGTTGGGACGACAAGACACATGGTGCCAGGAGGGCACATGACATGGGGCCAGGAGGGCCTCGCGACGTGGTTGTGCTGTGAGGATGCGACACGATCGCAAGACAATGCCAGAGTGACACGACCGCGACACAGACGCGACATGGCCAGCTAGGCTAGGGATGTGGGGCGTTGTAGTATGAATAGTAAAGTATGTCAAACCAAGAGGTTTGAGGTTCTCCTGTCATTCTAGCTGAATTACTGTTTTACCCTTATATGTGGGAGAGGTGTTGGAGAATGCCTTCCACCCACATAGGGCCTTGCATTGCTAGAGGGGGCGCATGCATCTCCTAGGCCTAAATGGGTGGACCTAGGACATCGATACGGTGATGTCGTGTGGTACCCAAGGTGAGGTTGAAGGATGACCCGAGCTACGCGTCGCGGTACATATGGCTAAGCAACTTCACAAGCGCTGTGTGGGACTTAGTTGAGCATGACAGTATGTGGGCTAAGTATGGACGTGTACTAGTAATTCAAAACACACACGAAGGCAGGCTGCATGGGACTCAATTGAGTACGGTAACATGAGGCACATTGGTGCAATTGACCGTGTCGTAAGGGGCACGATACATCGGATGATAGGCCGCAAAATAGAGGAAACCACGAGAGGGAGTTCCCATCCTCTAGGCGGGTGGTATCAAAGCTGATAAAAGAGATTGGTTGGCTTCATTGTATGTGATAGTAAAGCACCGCACGGGTAGATGCCGCATCGAAGGATGCCCCCATGATAGTTAGTATCAGAGATAGGCTGACTTAACACATCGAGAGTTAGGTGCTGCACGGGCTGACAGTACTGGAAGAGTGACCCCGTGACATTTGGTATTAGAGCCAAGTCTGATCCAGAAGGGATGATACTAATGAGTTAATTTCATGCCAGCAAGTCACGCGATGTGGTGCCAAGAGGGCATGCGACATCCTCAAATTAGGGCTTGAGGTCAGGCAGAAGTGCCGATGAATAATACAGCATGTACAGTCTTGGGGCTTGAGGTGAGGTGGAAGCACTGATGAACAATACAGCATAGACAGTATTGGTGCTTGAGGTATGTGATGTGGTGCCAAGAGGGTACAAGACATCATCGAGCTATCTAGTATCATAGAAAGGTAAGTGGCTTGTTGCTTTGATATGTAATGACAGAGAGTCGATGGTGTGTAGTGAAGACTGGGAGTTCAGGGACTACAACATCGAGTGAGGGCACATTCAAGGTTAAGAAGTGTCTTCGCATCAATGAGGATGTTGACGATTTTGAGTGGAGGAGGATGTGATAGAGGTATGCAACATGGCTATTCGGGCCATCTATAGTGCCACTCGAGCCGCTTGTACTCCGCGTAGAGGCAGTGGTGACTTGGTGCCTGGGGCACGCGATGTGGTGCCAAGAGGGCACACAACATCTTAGTGCCGGGACGACACAACATGTGGTGCCAGGAGGGCATGCGACATGGGGTCAACAGGGCCTCGCGACGTGGTCGCACTGCGAGGATGTGACATGGTCATAGGGGAAGACAATGCGGGAGTGACACGATCGTGACATAGACGCGACATGGCCAGCTGGGCTAGCGATGTGGGGCGTTGTAGTGTGAATAGTAAAGTATGTCAAACCAAGGGGTTTAAGGTTCTCTTGTCATTCTGGCTGAATAATTGTTTTACCCTTATATCTGGGAGAAGTGTTGGAGAATGCCTTCTATCCACATGGGGCCTTGCATTGCCAGAGGGGGCGCAAGTGTCTCCTAGGCCTGAAAGGTTGGGCCTAGGACGTTGATGCAGCGATGTCGTGTGGCACCCAAGGTGAGATTAAAGTATGATTTGAGTTACGCATCGCAGTTCATACGGCTGGGCAACTTCACGAGCGTTGTGTGGGACTCAGTTGAGCACGACAGTATGTGGGCTAAGTATGGACGTTTGCTAGTAATTCGAAATGCACACAAAGGCAGACTGCGTGGGACTCAGTTGAGCACGATAGCACGAGGCACATTGGTGTAATCAAGCGTGTCGTAAGGGGCACGATACATCGGATGGTAGGCTATAAAACAGAGGTAACCACGAGGGGGAATTCCCGTCCTCTAGGCGGGCGGTATAAGAGTTGATGGAAGATATTGGTTGGCTTCATTGCAGGCGGTAGCGAAGCAACGTGCAGGTAGATGGCGCGTCGAAGGATGCCCCCGTGATAGCTGGTATTAGAGATAGGCTGACTTAGCGCATCGAACATTAGCTGCTGCACTGGTTGACACTATTGGAAGAGTGACCCCGTAACACTACACTACTGGAGAGCAAAACCAAACCCTACAAGCTGTTGGCGACTCTAATGTGCATGATTTATTTGTGTTTTGAAAACAAATTTGTAAATGCTAAGTTATACTGAATCTGGAAAATTAAAAAGAATAAAGAAATATCAGCACAGAGAGAAGTGAATTAGCCTGTAAGATCAGGGCCAATTGTAGCAAGTTTTAAATGTGAGTGAAAGATCGTCCACAGAGAGTTTGTTTAAAATGTAAGATAAACCTCCAGATCTGAGCTACCAGATCTGGCCTCTCATCCTACCTACAAAGCACATAAGATGGGAGGTTGAATTTGTCACGTTAACTAAATGATAAAAGTAAAAGTTAAACTAAATGATCCAGATCTGAGTTGGGGGGACTTTGATGTAAACTTATAAAAATGGAGAAATAATATCTAACTTTGATTTGGTCCTTAAAACACAATGAGAATGACTGCAGATCAAATGAGAGATGATTCAATCTTCATCTGGCAACAAACACAGATGCAAGAGAAATAAATCTAACTCAAGGATTAAATTTAGGCCTATGGCTATGGTCTGTCCACTTCAATGGCCACAGACCATCCAATAGTCTTTAATCTAAACCCTTAATTCAGAACAAGAAATATCACTATAAATGCTGTGAGAGATTAGGTTACAAACACTAATTCCCACAGGGTTAATGAATCAAGGGAAGTTGCATGAAAAATAGTAAATCTAAAGGAGTCTAGTGCAATAAGGAGATCAGAGGGAACCCTTAACACGAATCCAATTGAGAACATACGATTCACAGCAACCTTTTCAAATTCACATTTACAATTACAGAGCACAGCTTAAACAACTCTCAGATTTGTAGTCTTGAATAAAATTCTCTTTTGAATTATAGAGGTATCTCACAGCTCTCAATTGTAAGTAAAAGTTAGGCTATTACAAGGGTTTCAGACAAGCTAGCTGATTTGAAAATGGGGGAATAGAAATGAAACTCAAAATCTGGATCCCCAAATTGGGCAAATGGTTCATCTATTTATAGTTTCCCACAGGTCTAGCTCAGATGTGTATCGACCAATCAGAAATGCTCAGATCTGTATCAACCAATGGTAGTCGAGCACAAGGATCCAGATCTGTTCTGGCCAATCAGAATTGCTCGATTTGGTTTAGCCAATCAAAGCATGTAAGCATCAATTTACATGCAATTTGAAAATCTGTTAGAGCTTCTAGAAGTTCCCGCCAAGTGATTTCATCTTTGGGTGCTCACATGGGGTGGAATATGCCTTCGCTTCGTGCTTAGAATCTTCTAGAATGTCCCTAGGTTTTTAAATGCATTGGGCGCGTGCAAAAGATTACTGAATTACCCTTGCAGAAGCTAGGAATCTCCAGAATACCATTTCGCAGGTACTGTGACTTCTGAAGCTCTTTTCACAAAGTTCAGGTTCTGTTCGCAAGGAGTTCTCTTCTTTTCGAATAGGTCAAACATCCTTTCGAAGAGTTCAGGTGCTCTTCGAAAACTAAGCCTAGAACTCTTAGTTCTTTTCGCAGAGTTCAGGTTCTTTTTGAAATGTTCAGATTCTTTTCGAAAAGCACTCTGTAGTGCATTCTTCTGTTCGAATTGCTCCACATTTCTTTTCTGGGTTGAGACCAGGTCTTTGCCTCTTCAGTTCAGGCATTTTAACAGCTAGTGAGGTTATCCCTTCTCTTTCTTCCTTTGGATCAACATGGTTTATCATCTTTTGGGCACTTTTAGGCTGCTTTCATGGTTAAGCCTGTCTTTATTGTTAGCTATAACACAAGCACTTAAAACACTTATTTAGTTCTCTCAAGGGTCTGTCAAGGCTCAGGTTAAAGGGTGGAGAATGGTATTTTCTAGTTCTCAACACACCCCCAAACCTAAGCTTTGCTAGTCCCTGAGCAAAGACAGAATTAAAAATAGAATAAAAAGCCACTTTTGTAGGGAACACAGTTGCATTTAGCATATGCAACAAGCCTTTTAAACCCCTAGGTGATCCCTAGTGGAGGAGTGAAGTCTCCTGAGGGTTTTCAGTGAAGGTACCCACAAACTTCTCCAATAAATCAGTTAATATCAATGCAGTTTTGTTAAAGCAGACTTTTATCCAGTCAGGTTATTCACACCTGCATCAGTCAAGCTGTAAAAAGAACTTCAAGAAAACATCAATTTAAAATTAAAGTTCAGCTGTAATTCCTCTACCATTCACTTGATTTGTGTCAAAAAGTTTCTAAAAGAAAAATTAATGAAAAGCTTGCCTTCTATTTGAGAATTCAGTTTTGATGTTACCCCAATGAGTTGATTTCAAACCCAACTCTCTCCAGGATTTTCACTCAACATGCAAATAAGAGGGTTGTACTATTTCACATGGCTCAAGAGCAGTTACAGCCCTCAAATAGGACTGTAAGCATGAGCATAGGCATTGCTCTTTAGTTCTGAATTCACTGCTCTTTTCACCATAGATTACACAAATCCTTATCTCCATGTGACAGCTCAATCCATCATTGATCAGCAAGGACTTTACTTGGGTTGTAATGTGGCTTATGGGTGAAATTTATCAAGAATAAAGGGGTGGAATGGAATTCAGATTTGAGAAGTCAGCCAAGGTAAGAAGGTGATAGACACACCTTCTTCAATTCAGCACAATTTCATCTTCTTCTTTGAATTTTCAGAGCCAAAGTGGCCATCTTTTTCTCTTTCTTTTTCAAACTTCCAATGAAATGCCTTCTCTCTTTTTTTTTTTTTTTTTTTTTTTTATCTAGGTAACATTGACTGGAATGCCACATTTCTTCCTGATACATCATTGCCTTCAATTATGATTCTTCTTCTTTTATCAAACTGTTACTCAATTCTTCTTTCTTCAGCTTCCTTCCCTTTATCTTCCGACTTCTCAGAGTGAGGATTAGGCTAAATGAGGTTGATGAGGTTTCAAAGAAATCTTAGATTTATAAAGCTCAAATGGTGTGTATCAAGGGCAGTTTCAAAAGGTGGGGCTTTGTAAGGTTCAAACTGTCCAAAAGGAGGGTTATTTCAATTTGAATATGTGTAACTTCTAGTGAAAATAGGCGGGTTCAAACAGTCCTTAGAGCAGACAAATTTGCCAATTCATATCTCCAAAGAATACATTTCAGGCCCAAGTCTCACTGGGTGCAGTTTTTCTATCAAATTCTTGAGGTGTATCATCACTGTTTTCTCTCCTTTTAGGTTTACTAGAACATCAATTTTTTTATTTTGAAAATTTTCTAACATTCCCTTCATGAAGGTATTGGAATTACACTAAAAATCAGTTTTTTAAAAGTTTTAACTTCCTCAATTTTCATATGTGAAATCACTTTATTTTCAAAAATTCTACTGATGATTAGCTGCATTAATGTTAACTCACTTATTGGCATTTCTGCCACACCCCCAAAGCTATGGTGAGCAGGGTCCGCACTGGTCCGAAGTATATTATCAAAGAAAAGAAACAAACAATCATAATGACAAGAAGAAAGAAAAGAAATGCACAATGTATAGACAATGTATTAACACAAACCAAAATTTTATATTATAGACTCATAAAACAGAAATGTACAATGGATGCTAATAACTGGGGTCAAAGTCTGTATCATAAGTTGGTTCAATGGGATCGAGCTGAGTCCTGTCGGTCAGAACTAGAGTCAGTATTGGAGTCTGAACTCGATTTAGCCTTCTCCTGGATTGTGTTTTGCAGCTCAGTGTATTCCTCTGATTTGATCTTTTTGGTGAGGCCAATGTACTTTCCAAGTCTAGTGGATCTCAGTTTTTCTTGTTCAAGCTGTGCTTGCAACATGGTCACCTTGTGCTGCTCACTCCTAACCATCTGAAAAGTTTGACCTAGCAGGTTCTGCATTTTCTCTCTCAAATTTCATGAACAACTCTAATTTTTGAATTTGGTTCTCAAAAGGGGTTTTAATGTAAGCTTGCAAATCAGCTAACCCTTTTATGACATCACGACGAATATATGGGTTCTCTTCCATAGCCTTTTTGAGGGCAGCAAATCGGGGAATGGGAATGGAGTGGTAGGGGACCAAAGGTATCCCAGCAGTGGGAATGGGAGAAGAGGAATTCAACAGAATAATTTCAGGGTCTGTCTGATTGGCTTGATCAGAGAAAGTGAGGAGAGGTGAAGGGGACCCAACAAGAGCTACCTCAGGTTCTGTTTGGGTAGCATGGGCAGTAGTGGTGAGGGTGGGTGGGTCAACCAATACTACCTCAGGTTCTGTTTGGGTAGCATGGTCATCAACAGCTGGTACAGTGGCTAAGGTAGTTGTGTGGGATGTGGAGGCTAAGGTTTGGAGAAGGGCATTGGTCACAGACTGATTGTCTGTGTTGATCTGTAGTTGGGCTTGGATGGATTGGAGAAAGGTAAATATTTGGCTAATTGCTTCAGGTGTGGGTGTGGTATGCATAGTAGGGGCTGGTAAAACTGAAGTGGATGGTTGAGGTGCAATGGGTGAAATGGCTGTAAAGGGTGAAGTAGCCAGATGAGTGAAATGAGGGGGGTCAGGTATAGGGACAGATTCAAGCCCAATGTTTTCAAAAATAGACCCCATCAATGATGAATAAGCCTCTGTAGTGAAAATCTCAGGTTCAGGGGTATGGGTTACTTCAGGTGTGTGGGCTGAAGGCGGCTTTGGAGAAGAGGTGCTAGGAGATTGTTCAATAAAATCTGTGGCGGGTCTTGGGCATTGTTGGGAGAAATTGGTGGTGTGAGTATGGTTGGAGTGGTTGGTGTAGGGAATTGGGATAATGGTGGTTATGGGAGATGGGACTGCTGGAATGGGTGAAATGGCAGGAGCTGGGCTAGGTGAGGAGGGTAAAATGACAACTTCTTCAAGAATGGGTGCAGCTGAAGAGCTGGTCACCATAGGAAGGACAGTTTGCTTATTGTCGGTTGTAAGTACAATAGGTGCAGCTAAAGAGCTGGTCACCTCAGGGCCTGACAAAGCAGGTTCTAAGGTAGCTGCAGGGGCAGGTTCAGGTATGGCAGGTCCACTAGCAGCTACAGATGTAGGCTCAGTAGCAATTGCAGGTGCAGGCTCACCTTTCTCTCTCATTCTGTTCAGCATTGCTTGGCTTGTAGTCCAAGCCTTTTTCCCAAAAGTATGAGGAGATATAATTTCAAATGGCTCCTGGTCATCAATGTCAAACTTAGCTCTTAGTAGGGCTGTGATCAACCTACCAAATGGGATTCTAGCTAATTTCTGTTCCTTTTTCAACTTGGCACTAATATCAGCCATGGCTTCAAAAATTAACATAGGGGCATTGAAAAATTGCCCCTTAGAAAAATGAAAAAGAGCCTCCAAAATTGGTGTCCTTCTTTCTCGGTCAGGCCCTGTGACATAAAAACTTCCTCAAAATTGAATCCATCAAGAAAATTGAGGTGCTAGGTCTCTCCTCATTATGGATCGGTTCCAGCTAACGATCCCTTGGGTTAAATGTGCAGCCATTTCTCTGAAAGAGGCTGCTTCTGGTGCAGCCAATGGACCAGCAGGGTATATTGAAAAGGTATCCCCAAAGCATTCCCAATGTCTTCATATGTGACAGTTAGATCACAATCATCAATAAAAATAACAAGAGTAGGGACATCAACATCCTTTTCTGTCACTTTTACCAAGTTTTGGTACCATAATCTCACCATTCGCGGATAAATTTTCTCTGGCAGAGGGGTAAGGATATTGCTCAGTGAGGCATCCCTAATGTATTTTAAAGATAGCTGACAGTCCGATTTGTTGGAGAAAAAGTTCTCATCAACAATAAGCTCAGGAATCAGCTTCTGAGCTTTAATGAATGGATTTGGCAGTACCAAATGCATAGGCAGAGGAGGAAGCTTAGGCTCAGGACTAGCAGCTGTTGGGAGAGGTTCCTCATGTCTAACCTTCTTCCCTTTCTCAATCCTATCAGCTTTATCCATTGATAGTTTCCTTTTGGCTGAAGCTTTGGTTTTTCCTTTTGAGGTTGGTTTGCTAATTTTCTTAGCAGAAGATTAGGGGAACATGGCAGCTAGTGATTTTTCAGCTTTCCCCATTCTAAAGCTTTGGATAAAAACTCCCACAACAAATGCTGACACCAAATCAAACTTTGCAAATGATAAACAGAGGAAATGCACAGAAAAATACCAAAATCTAGGGTTTTGGTTGAACTTGTTGTTTGCTCGCTGAAATCCACCAGAACCAGAAGCTAAAATCCCTCTCTTCAAGCTTAAATGATCGAACAAATGTGAAGAAAAGTGTGGCTGAATTCTAAAATCACGCAAGGAAGGAAAGAAATAGGGTTTCTGTGAAACAGGACGTTCTCAGAAAGCTTTCGAATATGAAACCCGTACTTCGAAAGGGTTTAAATATGCTCAAAGTTATTTTCGCAAAGTAATTTTTAAGTTTTCAAAAAGTTCAAAACAATCCTTTTTATAAAAGAGAATGGCATCGGTACCATTCAAAAAGCAAATAGCTTCAGAAACACCTTTTCGAAAAGCAAATAGCTTCAGAAATAACTATTCGGAAAGCAAATCATTGCTTTCGAGCAGTTTGTTACAAATCTAGATCCTTTTCGAAAAGTAGATTAAACTTTGCGAGAAGACAATTTTTACTTTGCGAATTAATTTTTCACATATTTAAACTTCTCGAAAAGAGAACAAACATGACTAAAAATAGAGAAAAAGAAAGCTATGTAAAAACTACAGAACAAAAACATATTGTACAGTTGTATACCATCAGATTTGGGGAGGTTCTTGATGATAGATGGTCAGCACAGGCTCCTGGGTATTTTCAATGCATGGTTCGAGCCTCTGACCATTTTCTTTCCAGATTCTTCGATCACTTGGGTCTAAAATTTCAACAGCCCCAGAAGGTGATGCATGAATGACAGTATATGGCCCTTCCCATCTGGATCTCAGCTTTCCAGGAAAAAACTTAAGTTTTGAGTTAAATAGCCATACCTTAGAGCCAGTTATGAACTCTTTTCTCAACAAATTTTTATCATGGAAGGCTTTGACTTTCTCTTTGTAAGATCTTGAATTGGTGTATGCATCCATTCTCAGCTCCTCCAACTCAAAGAAGTTGCGCTTCCGTGATTACCAGTCAATCCATGTTCAATGTTTTAATAGCCCAAAAGGCTTTATATTCTAACTCCACTGGTAAATGGCATGCTTTGCCATAGAGCAATCTGAATGGGGACATGCCAATTAGGGTTTTATAGGCTGTCCTATATGCCCACAATGCATCATTCAGCTTAAAGGACCAATCCTTTCTGTCCTTCTTCACAGTCTTTTCTAGTATATGTTTGATTTCTCTATTGGAAATCTCCACTTGTCCACTGGTTTGTGGATGATATGGAGTAGCTACTCTATGAGTCACAGAGTATTTTTTCAATAAAGCTTCAAAATGTTTATTACAAAAATGGCTTCCCCCATCACTGATAATAGCTCTGGGACAACCAAACCTGGAAAAAATGTTATCCTTTAAAAATTTCAGAACCACCCTGTGATCATTGGTTTTAGTGGCTGTGGCTTCAACCCATTTGGATACATAATCCACAGCTACTAAGATGAAATTACACCCATTGGAAGGAGGAAAGGGACCCATGAAGTCTATCCCCCAAATATCAAACAATTCAACTACCAAAATGGGCTGTAAAGGCATTGAGTTTCTCTTGGAAATGCTGCCCAATTTCTGGCAGTTCTGACAAGACTTACAGTGCTGCAGAGCATCTTTGAAAAGTGTAGGCCAATAAAATCCACACTGCAAAACCTTTGCAACAGTTTTGTTTCCACTAAAATGACCTCCACAGGCCTGTTTATGACACATAGAAAGTATGCGATGAAAGTCTTCTTCAGGGACACATCTTATTATTTGGTATGTACAAATCTTAAACAGATAAGGATCTTCCTAAATAAAATGTTTAACCTTTGAGAAGAAAAGATCTTTATCCATTTTATTCCAATGTTGAGGAATTCTTCCAGTAGCCAAAAAGTTGACTATGTTTGCAAACCAAGGGGTGTGTATACCGATAGCAAAAAGTTGCTCATCAGGGAAAGATTCATTGATAGGCAGCCTATCAATCTCAGCAGTTAAAATTTTAGACAGGTGATCAGCCACCACATTCTCCACACCCTTTTTATCTTTGATCTATAAATCAAACTCCTGTAATAGGAGGATCCACCTGATTAATCTTGGTTTGGTGTCCTTCTTAGACAGAAGGTATTTCAGGGCTAAGTGGTCTATGAACACCACTATTTGTGAACCCAAAACATATGACCTGAATTTCTCTAAAGCAAAAACAATTGTCAGCAGCTCCTTCTCAGTTGTTGTGTAATTGAGCTGTGCATCAATCATTGATCTACTGGCATAGGCTATGACATGAGGCAGCTTATCCTTTCTCTGCCCAAGAACAACTCCCAAAGCATAATCTGATGCATCACACATCAGTTCAAAAGGCAGTGAATAATCTGGAGATTGTAATATTGGAGCTGAAATCAAACTGTTTTTTAAGAATTCAAATGCCTTCAAGCATTCATTGTTGAAAACAAAAGGGACATCTTGGCACAATAACTGACAAAGAGGCTTGGATATTTTATTGAAGTCCTTAATGAACCTTCTGTAGAATCCAGCATGTCCGAGAAAACTTCTGATCTGTTTAACAGTTTTGGGAGGTGGTAAATGTGCAATTAAATAAATTTTTGCTTTGTCCACCTCAATGCCCTTGTGGGAGACAACATGGCCAAGGACAATGCCTTGGGTGACCATGAAATGGCTCTTCTCCCAGCTCAAAACTAGATTGGTTTCCTCACATCTCTGTAACACCAATTTGAGATGATGTAAACACTGGGCAAAACTGTCTCCATAAATTAAAAAATCATCCATAAAAATCTCCATAAATTGGTCAATCATATCCGAGAAAATGGAGTACATGCATCTTTGAAAGGTAGCAGGAGCATTACAAAGACCAAAAGGTATTCTCCTATAGGCAAAAGTGCCAAAAAGGCAAGTGAATGTGGTCTTTTCCTAATCTGGTGGATACACAGGAATCTAGTTGTAACCAGAGTAACCATCAAGAAAACAGTAATAAGCTTTTCCTGCTAGCTTATCTAAAATTTGATCAATGAAGGGAAGAGGGAAATGGTCTTTTCTGGTCATTGAGTTTAATTTTCTGTAATCAATACAGACCCTCCAACCAGTTATTTGTCTGGTTGACATAAGCTCACCAGAATCTGAGGTTACAGCAGTTATCCCAGATTTCTTAGGTACCACCTGTGTAGGTGCCACCCAAGCTGAATCTGAAATGGGGTAAATGACCCCTGCATCCAATAACTTAACAACCTCTTTCATGACCACTTCTTGCATATGAGGGTTCAACCTCCTTTCCATTTCCCTAGAAGGCTTGGCATCTTCTTCCAAATGGATTTTATGCATACAAACAGCTGGACTGATTCCTCCCAAATCAGCAATAGTCCAGCCAATTGCCCTCTTATGCTGTTTCAATACAATCAACAGCTCTTCCTCCTGCTTCTTTGTGAGGGAGGAAGAAATAATCACAGGCAATGATTTATGGTGTCCTAAAAACACATATTTCAAATTTTTTGGCAACTGCTTTAGCTCTACATCCGGTGAGATGAGAAAAGAAGGTAACAAAGGTACCTTGGCTGTTTGTGGAAGGGGAAGAATAGCAGGTTTCCATGAAGAGAACCTTACTGATTGATCATGAGTTCCTTGCACAACATTTACTTCTTCAGACTTTGAGGTATAAAATATTTCTTCCTTAGAATTTCCCTAAGCATCTTTAAAATCGGTGGTTAAATCTTTACACTGCAAAAACTGTGGTAGAGTCTCTTCCACCAGTTCATCCAATAGATCAACATGAAAACATTCCTCAGAACTGAATTGAGGCTGTGTGACTGCATTATAAATATTTAATTTTACCTTCATATTTCCAAAAGAGACTTCCATAATACTAGACCTGCATTGAATGCAAGCATTTGCTGTAGCCAGGAATGGTCTCCCCAAAATGACAGGGATGGACGTTTTGCTTTTTGTAGGTTCCATGTCCAATACCAGAAAATCAGTAGGGTAGAAAAACTTATCTACTCCTACCAATACATCCTCAATCATCCCAACTGGCTTTCATTCAGATCTGTCTGCTAGTTGTAACACCACATGAGTGGGTTTTAACTCTCCCAAACCTAGTTTCTCATATACAGAATATGGAAGCAGGTTGACACTAGCACCCAAATCTAATAAAGCCTTTTCAATGGTATGTTCCCCAATAATGCAAGGGATTGTGGGGATTCCAGGATTTTGAAGTTTAGGAGGTGTGGCAATGGACAACACCTGATTAACTCTTTCCACAGCAAAGACCTTCTTGCATATGCTGGAATTTGTTTGATTGCATCAAGCAAAGGTTGATTTATCTTAACTTGCTTGAAAGTCTCCATTTCATCTATTTTTGTGTTCCCTTTATCAAAAGGGGATACAGATTTCATTGCATGAGGAAATGGTAAATAAGGAACTAGTCCTTCATCTACAGCATTATTAGAATCTTTTTGAATTTTTTGTTTTTTATTTTTTTGATTTTTCTGAGGTTCATCAGCACCCCCAATGCTAACATCATGCTGCTCCTGCTGCATATCTTTATCATTTTCCTCAATTTTTTCTTCTTCCTTGTCAGTACCCACTTTGTTATTTATAATTCTTTCACTTCTCAAAGTTGTGACAGTTTTTACTTCTTCATGAGAAACAGAAGCCTCTTCAACCATGAACTGTCCTTTGGGATTGTTCAAAGGTTGGCTGGATAACCTTCCTTCCTCTCTTTTGGCCAAAGTATTTGAAAGTTGACCCAATGTTTCTTCAATCTTCTTTATGCTTTAACTGTGAAAGTTCACAGTCTGAGTTAAAGATCCTAAATTCTGAAGTGAATTTAGAACTTGATCTTCAAAAGAAGGGGACCTGGAAGGGATTTGGACTGGAGCAGATTGCTGTACAGGTTGTTGTGGAATGGGCTGCTGAAAATTTGGCTTGGCATAAAAATTCTGCTGATAAGGCTGAGCAGTTTCGAAAAGTATTTGGTTCTTTGGTTGCTGTTGCTGTTGTGATTGATAATTCCCTTGGCTCCACCTCAAATTGGGGTGCCCTCTCCATGGATATTCATTTGACTGCATCTGCCCAAATGATTGGCCAGCATGAGCTTGTTCCACCACTAGATCTGGGAACTGTAGTGCAGCGGGACATTGGTCAAGTGAATGAGTAGGGGACTGGCATATCAGACATGCCTCCTCTATTCTTGCAACCATTGGATTTTTAAGTGAGTCCATCAATCTGTCAAATTTTGTGGTTAAATTATCCATCTTTTTTTCCAACTCATTCACCTCATAAATCTTTCCTTTGGTGGTTTGCTGATTGTTCAACCTAGCAGGAATCTCAATATCTCTTGACAAAGATTCCTGTTGAGTTGAATTTTCACCAATTACTTCAAATAAGTCCCAAACCTCCTCAACTATTTTTTGCAAATAGGTACCTCCACAGGAAGCATCTACCATATTCTTGCCCTTTTGATCAATTCCTTGATAGAAGCTTTGAACAAGCTGCCATCGGGGGATTTGATGATGAGGACATTGCCTTAAAAGTTCCTTAAACCTTTCCCATGCTTCATGGAAAGTTTCAGTTGAGTTTTGTGAGAAGGAAATAATACTTTGTCTCAATTGGCTTATTTTAGACATGGGAAGTATTTGGTTAAAAATTGACACTGTAAATCATTCCAAGAAGTGATACTATTTGGTGCTAACATAGATAACCATGCTCTAACTTTGTCCTTTAATGAAAAAGGAAAGAGCCTAAGCTTGGTTGCTTCTAGACCAAGTCCAGCTATGTTGAATGTGGTGCAAAGACATAAGAATTCATCCACATGTTTGTATGGATCTTCCTTACTCAACCCATGGAATGAAGGAAGCATTTGGATAGTTGATGATTTGATCTCATAATTTCCTTCAACAGTAGGAAATTGAATGCAAAATGGAGAATTATAAGCACCAGGTGCAAAGTAATCCCTCAAAAGTCGAGGTTCTTCACCCATAGTAACTGTTTCAGCAGAATTCTGTGGTGTTTGTCTGGTTCGTAGTAGCCTTTCTACTTCTAAATTTAGAGGGACAATCTCAGGGCTGAGAGTCCTCCTACCAAACATACAACACAGAACAGAGAATCAGATTATGCACAGCAAACCTTCAGAATTCCTTTTAAAGTAGATTCCACTCTTCAAAATTATATGAATAGCTGCACAGATTTAAACAATAGAATAGTTAGCACTGATGTAAAGGAAAAAAAAAAATGAAAACTTAGGTCTACCTATTTTAAAACAAACTCCCCGGCAACGGCGCCAAAAACTTATTGGCGACTCTAATGTGTATGATTTATTTGTGTTTTGAAAATAGATTTGCAAATGCTAAGTTATACTGAATCTGGAAAATTAAAAAGAATAAAAAAATATCAGCACAGAGAGAAGTGAATTAGCCTGCAAGATCAGGGCCAATTGTAGCAAGTTTTAAATGTAAGTAAGTGAAAGATCGTCCACAGAGAGTTTGTTTAAAATGTAAGATAAACCTCCAGATCTGAGCTACCAGATCTGGCCTCTCATCCTACCTACAAAGTACATAAGATGGGAGGTTGAATTTGTCACGTTAACTAAATGATAAAAGTAAAAGTTAAACTAAATGATCCAGATCTGAGTTGGGGGGACATTGATGTAAACTTATAAAAATGGAGAAATAATAAATAACTTTGATTTGGTCCTTAAAACACAATGAGAATGACTACAGATAAAATGAGAGATGATTCAATCTTCATCTGGCTACAAGCACAGATGCAAGAGAAATGAATCTAACTCAAGGATTAAATTTAGGCTTATGGCTATGGTCTGTCCACTTCAATGGCCACAGACCATCCAATAGTCTTTAATCTAAACCCTTAATTCAGAACAAGAAATATCACTACAAATGCTGTGAGAGATTAGGTTACAAACACTAATTCCCACAAGGTTAATGAATCAAGGAAAGTTGCATGAAAAACAGTAAATCTAAAGGAGGCTAGTGCAATAAGGAGATCAGAGGGAACCCTTAACACGAATCCAATTGAGAACATACGGTTCACAGCAACCTTTTCAAATTCACATTTACAATTACAGAGCACAGCTTAAACAGCTCTCAGATTTGTAGTCTTGAATACAATTCTCTTTTGAATTACAGAGGTATCTCACAGCTCTCAATTGTAAGTAAAAGTTAGGCTATTACAAGGGTTTCAAACAAGCTAGCTGATTTGAAAATGGGGGAATAGAAATGAAACTCAAAATCTGGATCCCCAAATTGGGCAAATGGTTCATCTATTTATAGTTTCCCCCAGGTCTAGCTCAGATGTGTATCGACCAATCAGAAATGCTCAGATATGTATCAACCAATGGTAGTCGAGCACAAGGATCTAGATCTGTTCTGGCCAATCAGAATTGCTCAATTTGGTTCATCCAATCAGGTGACAGAAGCATCAAATCTGTTATGCAATTTGAAAATCTGTTAGAGTTTCTAGAAGTTCCCGCCATGTGATTTCATCTTCGAGTGCTCACATGGGGTGGAATATGCCTTCGCTTCATGCTTAGAATCTTCTGGAATGTCCCTAGGTTTTTAAATGCATTGGGGTGCGTGCAAAAGATTACTGAATTACCCTTGCAGAAGCTAGGAATCTCCAGAATACCATTTCGCATAGTTTAGGGAACTTTTCGCAAGGTACTGTGACTTCTGAAGCTCTTTTTGCAAAGTTCCGGTTCTGTTCGTAAGGAGTTCTCTTCTTTTCGAATAGGTCAAACATCCTTTCGAAGAGTTTAGGTGCTCTTCGAAAACTAAGCCTAGAGCTCTTAGTTCTTTTCGCAGAGTTCAGGTTCTTTTCGAAATGTTCAGATTCTTTTCGAGAAGCACTATGTAGTGCATTCTTTTGTTCGAATTGCTCCACATTTCTTTTCTGGGTTGAGACCAGGTCTTTGCCTCTTCAGTTCAGGCATTTTGACAGCTAGTGAGGTTATCCCTTCTCTTTCTTCCTTTGGATCAACATGGTTTATCATCTTTTGGGCACTTTTAGGCTGCTTTCATGGTTAAGCCTGTCTTTATTGTTAGCTGTAATACAAGCACTTAAAACACTTATTTAGTTTTCTCAAGGGTCTATCAAGGCCCAGGTTAAAGGGTGGAGAATGGTATTTTCTAGTTCTCAATACAAGCCAGCTGCTACAAGATCAAAAGCTGGTGCTACAGAAGCTGAAAATGTCAAGAAGGGCAAGGAAAAGTCTACTGAACACATAGATTTAGACTCTGATTCAGATCACTTCTAGGAGTAGATGTAGTTAGTTTCTTTGGTGTCTTCTGTAGTTGATTGTAAATTACCTTACGGTAGGAAGGTTCCTCACTGGTTCAAGATGGACAAAGACTTGTTCTTTTCACAAGTCAAGTATCTTTTCCATGAGGACCCTTACGTTTATAAATATTGTGTAGACCAAGTAATCAGAAAATGTGTCCCTGAAAGTGAAATCTACAGTATTCTAATCATGTGTCATGAAAATGCCTGTGGGGGACATTTTGGAGGGAAAAAGATAGCAGTGAAGGTGCTGCAGTAGTGTTTCTACTAGCCATCCTTGTTTAAGGATGCTTTTGAACACTACAAAACCTGCCTGAGATATCAAAGGATGGGTGGCATATCAATTAGGGATTCCATGCCATTACAGCCCATCCTTGTTATGGAGCTATTTGATGTTTGAGGGATAGATTTCATGGGTCCTTTCCTTCCTTCCATGGGTTTTAATTTCATTCTTGTGATAGTGGACTATGTTTCCAAATGGGTGGAAGCTATAGCTACAAGGACAAATGATCATAGAGTCATCCTAAAGTTTGTAAAATTTTTTTTTTTTTTTTTTCAGATTTGGCACCCCTAGAGCCATCATCAATGATGGGGGAAGCCATTTCTGTAATAAACACTTTGAGAATTTGCTCAAAAAATATGCTGTTACAGATAAGATTAGTACTCCATACCACCCACAGACCAGTGGGCAGGTGGATACATCTAATAGAGAAATCAAGCATATCCTAGAGAAAATAGTCAGGACTGATAGGAAAGATTGGTCCCTAAAGTTGACTGATGCTTTGTGGGCTTATAGGACAACCTATAAGACTCTCATTGGAATGTCCCCATTCAGATTGGTTTATGGCAAAGCATGTCATCTCCCAGTGGAGTTAGAGTACAGGGCCTATTGGGTCATTAAAAATTTAAATATGGACCTAACTCCTGCTGGTTTGTACAGGAAATTGTAGCTGCCTGAGTTGAAGAACTGAGGCTGGATGCCTATTCCAATGCTAAAATTTATAAGGAAAGAGCCAAGGCCTTCCTTGACAAAAATCTTCTAAGGAAGGACTTCGCTGATAAAGCTAAGGTATGACTTTTTAACTCAAAGCTCAAGTTCCTTCCAGGCAAATTAAGAACCAGATATGATGGGCCATATATTATACTTCATGCATTCCTATCTGGTGCTGTAGAAATCAGGGATCCCACTTCTGGAAGGGTCATGAAAGTAAATGGTCAGAGGCTCAAATTTTGTATGGAAAATATTGTGGAGCTCTCTGAGACCATTCATTTTCAAGAACCTCCAACTACTGAGTCATCTCCAACCTTGTACACTGTGTATCATAGTTGTTACTTGTGTTTTTGAATTCCTTACATACTGTGTTTATGTGGTCTTTTTTTATGAATCTTGATCTGTGAATTTTTATGAGCTGCTATGGTGCATGGATGTCTGTGTTAGCATAGAAAAGCATTGATTTTAATGCATGAGAGTGTGCATATGTCTAGTATGGAAATGTGTCCGTTAGCACAAGAGTGAACTGTGAGTTTTTAACCTTCTCGAGAGGATCAGGAGCCTTCAAGCATCCTCTCGAGGGATTTGATATGAGTATTTGGCTCTCACGAGATGTTGTAGCAATACAGAGTAACCTCTTGAGACACTTTAACTGATGAATATGCAAGCCTCGAATGGTTGTTATGTATAAGTGCATCTACTCGAGCCAATAGAGGAGCCTTGATAGACTCCAAAGCTTAAAAAGAGCCTCTCGAGATCTACATGAGATCTTTCACCTGAAGCTACATCCTCTGGAAGCTCGGGTTCTCAGTGAAAAGGCTGGTTGAGTAGTTCACATTTACAACTTGACAGGATAACATGCATGACTGCCACCCGCTCGAGATCCTCTCGAGCTGAGTATTCTGAGTACCCAACCTCTTGAGGCTCGGGTTTCTTAGTTAAAAAACCCCTCGACTAGTCAACTCTGTCATTCTGTTGCCTGCTAATTCTCTCGAGCACAGACTCTCAGCCCAGATTTTCTTCTTCCTTCTTCACTGCATCATTGGCTCCACCATTTACCCCTTGCTTTTGCCAATTTGTTAAGCTACACAAGCAGATCAGTTTGCACCTAGAAGCGTGTGGATTTGATGCACTGTGCATCATCCTCAATAAAACTCTAGTTCTTGGGTAAGTTCACAAGTTCTTCTCAGTCAGTTCATCTTTCTGCTTCCTGTCATTGGATTGAGTTATTTTTGTTGTGGATTATTTCATGGATTGTGTGTTTATTGAAGTTGTGGGACACTTAGGGTTTTAGATTTGTGTGACTGAAATTAGCGTTCAATGGCTGAGAACTCAAATTTTGGAGAAATCCTACAAACCCTACTTAATCCTGCTCAAACCCAACCCCAACTCCAACCAGAAAGTCAAAGAGGATACCTTCTTCCTCAGCCCCTGAAGCCCCTGATGGTCCTATAGAAAATCCAAAGAGAAAAATAGTTTTGGATAAATCAGTTGTCCCTAAGAAAAGGGCTAGAACTGCAACCTAAGAACCCAAAATTGTTAAACCCAAGAAGTAGAAGAAAGGAAAGGGAGCCACCTCTGAGTCTGACCCATTAACCACCCGAAATGATTTTGTGGCTGCCATGAGTTTGGTGCTAGAGACAGCCTTTGATAAGGCATTTTTTAATAAGGAAGCGTTGGCTGTGAAACCTACTGCATTTTTGACCAAGGCTTCCTTAGACTCATTGTTAGTGCCTCTAGAAGAACTGGTGTATCCTAGGCTGGTGAGGCTTTGATACCAGAACATAAGATTGAAGAAAACTCGAAGAGGATCATAAGGGAAGGATCCTGTGATGGCCATCCTCATTGATGATTTTGAGGAACTTGTAGACACAAATGACATTGCACAAGTACTGGGGATCCCTTCAATGTATGACACATCCTACAGCTTAGGAGCCCATTCAGTACTTCATTTACACAAATTTCCCAGCATTTAACTAAGGGGAAGAAAGCCAGTGGTGAATCTTTGATGAGAAGTGACTTCAGCCTTAATTTGCTGTTTATGGACAATGTTTTGAGAAAGAACATCTTTGTGGCTGGTCACCAAGAAGAAAGGAGGCACCCAATAGTGGATGCCTTATTCTCATTCTCAAAGGGACATTGCTTTGAGGCTGCCAAACTAATATTTGAGGGAATGAGGGACACTCATAGCAAGGTTCAGAAAAAGTAGAAGATGTAAGGGCTCCCCTACAACAGGTTGATCACAGCCCTGCTCAAGAAGAAAGGTTATGTGTGGAATATGGGAGAGCCCATTGATGAGCTGCCCCTTGTGCTATTTTGGGAAGAAATTGCGGGGCATCGGCATGGCACTGATAAAGAGGAAGAAGAAGGATCATGTGGTAGCCACTGATGCTGCCACTGCTATTGCCAATCCTACAGTTGCTCCCATAGCCACTTCAGAAACTCTTGTTGCAACCACCACTGCTGCAACCATTTCAGCATCTCCTGCTACATCCACTTTAGGGGATAGCTATGCAGTTACACCTACAGGTAGCTCAATACTCACCCCACCTTCCATTCCACAACGAGTCCCATATCTCCCCACTCCACCAACCCTACCTTCCCATTCACTTCTTCTGACAGACCCAATTCCACCTCCTAATCCAACTCCTATCCCTTTCCCTTTCAACCTACCCACACCCCCTATCCATAGAACATACAAGAGAAAAACCCACCAACCACCCGCAAAACCAAACCCATCCACTACCATACCTCAACCCATTCCAAGCCCAGAACTCCTGCATATCCCAAGCCCCACACCAGACCCACCATCACCTTTTACCTATGATGACAGTGAATCAATGTTCATTAGAATTGAACAACCTCACCCCGTTGAGCCCTTTAACCAAATTTCTACCCCTATAAATTCCCCCCATTTTCACCCAACCTAGACCAATTCACAACAGAGGGGTACTTAGCCCTAATAGACTCCATAGTGGGGGATACTCGGCATGAGTACAGCCCTCTCCCTGAACCCCCACACCCATACACATTTAGCCATGGCCCTACCTCACCATTTCAACCAATTCCCACCCAAATCAGTACCCAACCTATTCCCCCTTACCAGACCCTTTATCCCAGATTATAACCCTCCTAACTTCTCTCCAAGCCCAAATCCATACAAACTCTGAAAATTAGGCCACCATCTAAAACAACCCAATTCAAACATTCATACTACACCCCAACCACCTACACCTACCCCTGTACCTACCCCTCATCATTACCAGCAACCTTCTACATCAGTGGTGATAAAACTGATGCTGCTACCCAAACAAACTTTGAAACTGAACCCACTCATGACCTACCTTTAATTCTCTTTTTAGCAGTCTCACCCTTCCCCCAACCCGAACCCACTGAAGAGGTACTCCCACTTGCCCTCCCATCCATCCCTTCCTCATCTACCAACACTTGCACTAAGCTTGCTCTGATCCCCACCCCTGATATTGATTCTTTCAACTAGGCCATTGTCCCTGTTGACCAAATTCCATTACCTCCACTTGCTACCCACACTATTCACATGAATGACAACCCATACATTGAAAGGGATGTGCATCTGGTGGTGGAGTCTGTCAGCAATATGGTACTGTAGACATGTGAAAACCAACTAGCACTTCTGAAAACTAGGTATTGGAAAATAATGGAAAAAACTTTAATGGATTATCAGAAGGAGATGGAGGCCATGGCGAAGAATTTAGCCACTTCTGTAGTAGTGTGTAAGATGTATGAGCAAAGGATCACCCAGCTTTCCAAGCTGGTGGAAACATTAACCAACGCTGTCTCGTTGATTAGTCCTAAGGATGTGAAGCCTCCAACAAAAACTAAGGGAGTCAAAATCTAGGAGCCTACACTATTGCAGAGTAGGACCAAACCCTAAAAGCCAACTGCTACAAGATCAAAATCTGGTGCTGCACAAGCTAAAAATGTTAAGAGGGGCAAGGAAAAGTGTACTGAACATATAGATTTAGACTCTGATTCAAATCACTTCTAGGAGTAGATGTAGTTAGTTTCTTTGGTGTCTTCTATAGTTGATTGTAAATTACCTTGCTGTAGGAAGGATCCCTCCTCACTGGTCCAAGATGGACAGGCTTGTTCTTTTCACAAGTCAAGTATTTTTCTATGAAGACCCTTACCTTTATAAATATTGTGCAGACCAAGTAATCAGAAAATGTGTCCCTAAAAGTGAAATCTACATTATTCTAACCATGTGTCATGAAAATGCCTGTGAGAGATATTTTGGAGGGAAAAAGACAGGAACTAAGGTGCTACAGTATGGTTTCTACTGGCCATCCTTATTTAAGGATGTTTTTGAACACTGCAAAACCTACCTGACATGTCAAAGGATGGGTGACATATTAAAAGGGATTCCATGCCATTGTAGCCCATCCTTGTGGTGGAGCTATTTGATGTTTGGGGGATAGATTTCCTGGGTCCTTTCCCTCCTTCCATGGGTTTTAATTTCATTCTTGTGATTGTGGACTGTGTTTCCAAATGGGTAGAAGCTATAGCCACGAGGACAAATGATCATAGAGTTATCCTAAAGTTTGTAAAAAAAATATATTTTCCAGATTTGGCACCCCTAGAGCCATCATCAATGATGGGGAAAGCCATTTCTGTAACAGGTACTTTGAGAGTTTGCTCAAAAAGTATGTTGTTACAGATAGGATTGGTACTCCATACCACCCAAAGATCAGTGGGCAGGTGGATATTTCTAATAGAGAAATCAACAATATCCTGGAGAAAACAGCCAGGACTGATAGGAAAGATTGGTCCCTAAAGTTGAATGATGCTTTGTGGGCTTATAGGACAACCACTCCCATTGGAATGTCCCCATTCAGATTGGTTTATGGCAAAGCATGTCATCTCCCAGTGGAGTTAGAGCACAGGGCCTATTGGGTCATTAAAACTTTAAACATGGACCTAACTCCTGCTGGTTTGAATAGGAAATTGTAGCTGTCTGAGCTGGAAGAACTGAGGCTGGATGTCTATTCCAATGCTTAAATTTATAAGGAAAGAGCCAAGGCCTTCTTTGATAAAAACCTTATGGAAAAGGATTTTACTGATGGAGCCAAGGTATGAATTTTTAACTCAAAACTCAAGTTCTTTCCAGGCAAATTAAGAATCAGATGGGATGGGCCATATACTATAATTCATGCATTCCTATTTGGTGCTGTAGGGATCAGGGATCCCACTTCTTAAATGGTCATGAAAGTAAATGGTCAGAGGCTCAAACTTTATATGGAAAATATTGAGGAGCTCTCTGAGACCATTTATTTTCAAGAACCACCAACTACTGAGTGATCTCCAACCTTGTACACTGTGTGTCATAGTTGTTATTTGTGTTTTTGAATTCCTTACATACTGTGTTTATGTGGTCTATTTTTATGAATCTTGATCTGTGCATTTTTATGAGCTGTTGTGGTGCATGGATCTTTGTGTTTAGCATAGAAAAGCATTTATTTTAATGCATGAGAGTGTGCATATGTCTAGTATGGAAATGTGTCTGTCAGCACAAGAGTGAACTAAGAATTTTTAACCTTCTCGAGAGGATCAGGAGCCTTTAGGCATCCTCTCGAGGGATTTGATATGAGTATTTGGCTCTCTCGAGATGTTCTAGCAATATAGAGTACCTCTCGAGACACTTTAACTGATTAATATGCATGCCTTGACAGGTTGTTATGTATAAGTGGCATCTACTTGAGCCAATAGAGGAGCCTCAATAGACTCCAAAGCTTAAAAGGAGCCTCTCGAGATCTGCTCGAGATCTTTCACCGGTCAGAACCTCTCTCAGAGACACCCTCATTTCGTCTACCCTTGACCTTTTAAACCCTCGACATGGGACCATGTAGCAGTACATGAATGAACACAATCTGAAACACTAGCTCTGTGGCTCAGATCCCAACGTAGGGAGGCTATACACTAAGCAATAGTATATAGTCAGGACGCAGACTGAAACAATAGTCCTGCATTCCATTCTTGAGACCATACCCGGACAACCCTGAATTAAGCACCTAAAAACTTACGCATAATTTGATCACTCGCAGAACCACAAGCATGCGATCAGCCCCCTTTTAGACCCAACTTCCTTTCACAGACCATTTTGAGACTCTATTACGCGCCTGGAATCGGACGCGCGATCGGATTGAGCGCTACACTATCAGCGCGCAATTGGCCTATGCCCGACCTAGTCTCCTACCCTTGACCCCTATATTTCCTCAATTAAGCACTTTAGGTAACACGCTTAATTGGATTATGCACGTCTCATCACGTGCGCAATTAGCCCTAATTTTGTTAGGACTAGGAAACCCGCTGAGTAATTTAGCCGGTCGCTCACTGAGTCGGTGATCGACTCAAAGCGATTAAGCGCTAGAAAACTGGCACGTAATTCAATTAAATGCTTGGAAACAAGCACATAATTAAAGGAAAACCTATAAAAACTCTTTTTCTCGAAGAGAGAGAAAGAGGCGGTGAAATTTAGAGAGGAGAGACCGTAAATTCAAAAACCAGAGAGTTCCGAGAACGAACCCCCTAGAGCAAATTAGCAATGATTTTGATATTCATACTTCGAGATTTCTCTTTGCAGCCCCGACCCTAGGTAAGAATTTAATTTTATTTTAGACTTAAGAATTTCCCTTAGTTTAATTAATCAATTCTATTTCTAATTTTTAGACCATAGCACCCTCTTCAGATCGAAATTCTCTATATCCGGTTCTAGTTCTCTGTTTCTAGAACTGGTCCTTAATCTAGCGGTTCGATATACCGACCTTATGCTCTGATTCTACTCTAAAATCTTAATTTATAGTCCTATCATTAATTTCTGGTTCTGACTCTTAGAGTTCAGAACCAGTCCTTAATCATACAGCCTGATTTTTCTGATTTCGGACCCGAATTCTATCCTAAATTTTTAATTTATAGTTTAATTATATATTTTCATACTGTTAAAAATCTAAAAAGATATAAATTTCAGTTCATAACTTTAGTTTCTCAATCTAATTTCTTATTATAATTTTGAATTCAATTATAAAAATCCCCCTTTTATTATTTCACTATCGATCTGTCTTTTATCTCAGCCATCCGATTTGCCCACGGGAGCTTACGAAGGGTACTCGGGAACGAGGCTAATCCTCCTTAGCATAGCGGGCCCAACCCCCCTTTTTTTTAGATTGTTTAGGGTTAACTAGTTAATTATAGGTAGTTTTTCTATTTCAATATAATTGGCTAATTGCATCAAATAGGCCTTCATATCATTATTTGCTTTGATTCAATTCAGTCTTTTAGCTCAGTCACTTCATTATCTCCACCAGAATTTAGGAAAGTTAATTGATTTATTATTAGTTAGATTTTTACCATAATTGATTTGTAGATTATGATTCTAAAAAAAACAGAGTTAATTTTGTTGCCTCGATCATTTATTTCTATTTTAGTAAATTGATTTCTTGCTTTAATCAGAGTCGCAGTAAAAAAATTAGTCTTTGTTTTCTTCAAATTAGAATGCTAGTAAGATTACCTTAAGTGCTTTAGTTGTGATTGCCATACAATTAATACATCTGCTTATCTAGAATTGCAATAAAATTAGCGTACCTGCTTTATCTAGAATTGCGATATAATTGGACTCTTTTATTTAATTGGAATATTATTGAAACTGATACACATGCACTCCTAGTACTAGTAGGAGACTGGAACTGATTGGATTCTTAGTAGTACCACGACTTTCAGATTGATTGAACTCCTAATGATACTGAGAAACTGAAAATGATTAGACTCCTGATAGCATCAGGACACTAAAATAACCCATCATAATAAGCTCACCGAATCGTAATCAACAAAAAAAGAGAATCTAAATCGACCATAACCGCAACAAGGGAAACTAAAAAGAAAACTAAAACTATCTAATTAAAAGAGGACACTTCTGCTGACGTTCGCAGGTGGACGATTAAGTATAGAAGTAACCCACACCCGCTTAAACACGTGATCATTGACATGTTGCAACATCGATAAATATCTACTGCTAGCATTCGCAAATCAACTAGGAGTCATCCTAGGAGATTCCTCTTATTATTATTTATCCCCACCTTATCACATACACTGCATCGCTAGAGTCCAACATGACAGAATTGGAAGCCACTTATTCAACGGGAATTAAGAGGAACCCAGAAAAAGCGTGCACCAACACTCTCGAAGCTCGGGTTCTCAGTGTAAAGGCCGGTCAAGTATTTCACATTCACAACTCGACAGGCTGACGTGCATGGCTGTCACCCACTCGAGATCCTCTCAAGCTGAGTATTCTGAGTAACTAGCCTCTTGAGGCTCAGGTTTCTTGTTTAAAAAACCCCTCGAGCAGTCAACTCTATCATTCTGTTGCCTGCTAATTCTCTCGAGCACAGACTCCCAGCCTTGATTTTCTTCTTCCTTCTTCACTGCATCATTGGCTTCACCATTTACCCCCTACTTTTGCCAATTTGTTAAGCTACACAAGTCGATCAGTTTGCACCTGGAAGCGTGTGGATTTGATCCACTGTGCATCATATTTACTAAAACTCTAGTTCTTGGGTAAGTTTACAAGTTCTTCTCAGTTTGTTATCTTTCTTCCTTTTGTCATTGGATTGAGTTATTTTTGCTGCAGATTATTTCGTGGATTGTGTGCTTATTGAAGTTGTGGGACACCTAGGGTTTTAGATTTGTGTGATTGAAACTAGGGTTCAATGGCTGAGAATCTGAATTTCTGAGAAACCCTACAAAAACCCAACCAAAACTCCAACCAGAAAGTCACAGAGGATAGCTTCATCCTCAGACCTTAAAGCCCCAGATGCTCCTATAGAAAATCAAAAGAGAAAAAGAGTTTTGGATAAATCAGCTATCCCTAAGAAAAGGGCTAGAACTGCAACCCAAGTGCCCAAAATTGTTAAACCCAAGAAGCAGAAGAAAGGAAAGGGAGCCACCTCTGAGTTTGACCCATTAACCATCCCAAATGATTTTGTGGCTGCAGTGAGTTTGGTGCTAGAGACAGCCTTTGATAAGGCATTTTCAATAAGGAAGCCTTGGCTGTGAAAGCCATTGCATTTTTTACCACTGCTTCCCTGGACTCACTGTTGGTGCCTCTAGAAGAACTAGTGTATCCTAGGTTGGTGAGGCTTTGGTACCAGAACATAAGATTGAAGAAAGCTGGAGGAGGATCACAAGGGAAGGATCCTGTGATGGTTATCCTCATTAATGATTTTGAGGCACTTGTAGACACAAATGACATTGCACAAGTACTGGGGATCCCTTCAATGTATGACCCATCCTGTAGCTTAGGAGCCTCAGTTAGGGCTTCATTTACACAGATTTCCCAATATCTAACCAAGGGAAAGAAAGCCAATGGTGAATCTTTGATAAGAAGTGACTTCAGCCTTAATTTACTGTCTATGGACAATGTTCTGAGAAAGAATATCTTTAGGGCTTGTCACCAACAAGAAAAGAGTAACCCAATAGTGGATGCCTTATTCTCATTCTCCAAGGGGCATTGCTTTGAGGCTGTCAAACTAATATTTTAGAGGATGAGGGACACTCATAACAAGGTTCAAAAAAAGCAGAAGCTGTAAGGGCTCCCCTACAACAGGCTAATCACAGCCCTGCTCGAGAAGAAAGGTTATGTGTGGAAGATAGGAGAGCCCACTGATGAGCTGCCCCTTGTACTATTTTGGGCAAAAATTATGGGTCATCAGCATGACATTGATGAAGAGGAAGAAGAAGGATCATGTGACAACCACTGATGCTGACACTGTAGTTGTCAGTCCTACAGTTGCTCCCACAGCCACTTTAGCAACTCCTGTTGTAGCCACCACTGCAGCAACCATTTTAGCAGCTCCTGTTACATCCACTTCAGGGGATTGCTCTGCAGTCACACCTACAGGTAGCTCAATATTTCCCCCACCTTCCATTCCACCACTAGTCCCATCTATCCCCACTCAACCAACCCTACATTCCCATTCACTTCTTTTGATAGATCCAATTCCACCTCCCAATCCAACTCCTATCCCTTTCCCTTTTCAACCTACCCACAACCCCTATCCATAGAACATACAAGAGAAAAACCCACCAACCACCCACAGAACCAAACCCATCCACTACCATACCTCAATCCATACCAAGCCCAAAACCCCTGCATATCCCAAGCCCAACACTAGACCCACCATCACCTTTTACCTATGATGACAGTGAACCAATGTTCACTAGCATTGAACAACCTCACCCTACTGAGCCCTTTAAACAAATTCCTACCCCTATAAATTCCCCCTATTTTCATCCAGCCTAGATCAATTCACAACAGAGGGGTACTTAGCCCTAATAGACTCCATTGTGGGGGATATTAGGCATGAGTATAACCCTCTCCCTGAATCCCCACACCCATACACATTTAGCCATGCCCCTATCTCACCATTTCAACCAATTCCCTTCCAAACTAGTACCCAACCTGTTCTCCCTTCCTTACCAGACCCTTTATCCTAGATTATAACCCTCCTAACTTCTCTCCAAGCCCAAATGCATACAAACTCTGAAAATCAGGCCACCATCCAAAACAACCTAAATTCCATCCAATCAACCCTTTAAATATTCATATTACACTCCAACCACCTACACCTACCCCTGTCTCTACCCCTCATCATTACCAGCAGCCTTCTACATCAGTGGTGACAACTGATGCTGCCACCCAAACAAACTTTGAGACTGAGCTCACTGGTGACCTATCTTTAGTTCTCTTTATAGCAGCCTCACGCTTCCCCCAACCCGAACCCACTGAAGAGGTACTCCCACTTGCTCTCCCATCTAGCCCTTCCCCATCTACCAACACTTGCATTGAGCTTGCTCTGATCCCCACCCATGATACTGATTCCTCCAACTGAGCCATTATCCCTATTGGCAAAATTCCATTACCTCCATTTGCTACCCTCACTACTCACATGAATGACAACCCATACATTGAAAGGGATGTGCATCTGGTAGTGGAGTCTGTCAGCAATATGGTACTACAGATCTGTGAAGACCAACTAGCACTTATGAAAATTGGGTATTGGAAAATAATCGAAAAAGCTTTAATGGATCATCAGAAGGAGATAGAAGCCATAGAGAAGAAGTTAGCCACTTCTGTAACAGTGTGTAAGATGTATGAGCAAAGGACCACCTACCCTTTCAAGCTGGTGGAAACATTAACCAACACTATCTCATTGATTAGTCTTAAGGATGTGAAGCATCTAGCAGAAACTAAGGGAGTCAAAATCCAGGAGCCTACACTACTGCAGAGCAATCCGTGCTATCAGCACGATCATCTTGACCGTGCCCCTTAGCTATGCACGGAACATTGGTATATCAAGCATCAAATAGAATAATAAATGAAATTGCAGAATTTAAATCTATATTAAAGCAGTTCTCCAAAAGACAGTTCTACCCTCATGCCTCTGCATGAATGGAGAACCGATCCGAACCATCGACGATAGCAATCATCACAGATGGTTCGCCCCAAAAGAATAATCTCAACTCAATATATATATGGTTAAACAAAACAAGGCTTGACATACCAAGCCGTACAAATCTCTCTCAAAAAGCTCTCAAAGTGGCACAACGGAGTCCTCTAGAAGAAGTCCTCAGGAGGTGGCTCCAACTCTTTTAGAGGTCGCATTGAAGCGATAAAATTGATATATATATATATATATAATAATTAGATAATTAAATTAAATAATATTTATACTTATTAAGTTATGATTTATCATGACCATCGATCGAAAGACCTTAAGATATAATATACACAGGAACTTTGGTCATGAGAATTAGAAAATAATCTTAAGTTCGAATAGCCTTGATTCATTTAAAATTGAACCCGACTTGTTGCTCTATTTTGACCTCTAAAAAGTCAGATTCGTGAAATAGATATTTCACACAAAGTTGTAAAGCTCGCTGTCTTCTTTCCAATTCCGTAAGAATCGCATTAATCTGAGGTCGGAGTAAAACGTTATGACCAAAATACCGGGACAGGTGTATCAATGGTCGCGAGCTCGGGTTCATAGACGTGAATTCGGGTTCGTAGCCGCAAGTTCGGACCCGAAACTTTAAGTTGGTGCAATCTATTATTCATTTAAATAAAATAAAAATATAATTTAATTTTTGGGCTTAATTAGTTTTAAATAAATAATAATATAACTTGCACCAACTTAAAGTTTCGGGTCCAAACTTTGACTCAATAACCGAATTAAATTTATGAACCCGATGTATTATTGAAATAATTCGTATCCCGAGTTTTTGGACCTCCTTTTTCAGATAGATTGTATGTCACAGATGTGTTGAAATATTGCGGAGAGAAATTGCGAATCGTCTCCAGTGTTTAGTATGCCAGCGGTGAAAGTTGAGCATCAGAAGCAAGCCGGTCTTTTGCAGCCCTTACCGATTCCCGAGTAGAAGTGGGAAAACATCTCTATGGATTTCATAGTTGGACTCCCTAGAACTTCAAGGAAGCACAACGCCATCTGGGTTATTATGGACCGATTGACTAAGTTGGCGCACTTCCTACCTTTTAAGATTACAGATAGTGGAGACAAACTGGCTGAGACGTATCTGAAGGAAATAGTCAAGCTTCACGGGATTCCTGTGAGCATTGTGTCGGACAGAGACACGAAATTCACTTCTGATCATTGGAAGAAATTTCAGGAAGCAATGAGCACGAGACTCGACTTCAGTACAACCTTCCATCCAGAGACCAACGGTCAAACTGAAAGAGTTAATCAGATCGTAGAAGACATGCTTCGAGCCTGCATGTTAGACTTCCGAGGTAATTGGGATGATCACCTCCCTTTGATTGAGTTTTCTTATAACAATAGCTTTCAGGCAAGCATCGGGATGTCGCCTTTTGAAGCTCTTTATGGCCGAAGTTGTAGGACGCCACTTTGTTGGGACGAGGTTGGTGAAAGAAAGATGCTTGGGCCGGAACTCATAGAAACCACAACCGAGAAGATTAGAGTTATCCGTCAGAGATTGAAAGAAGCTCAAGACCGTCAGAAAGCCTACGCCGACAGTAGAAGGCGCTTGATAGAATTTGAGGTTGGTGATTTGGTTTTCATCCGGGTGTCACCAACTAAGGGAATCATGCGTTTTGGAATGCGGGGAAAACTAAGTCCGAGATACGTGGGACCTTTCATTATCACAGATCGCATCGGTGAGGTAGCATACCGAATTTCACTTCCGAGACACTTTGCCGGTATCCACAATGTGTTTTATGTGTCTATGTTGCGCAAATACTTGCCCGATCCATCTCACGTCCTTGATATCGAGCCGACTGAAGTCAGAGATGATCTGACCATCATAGAGAAGCCGGTTGGTATCGTAGATCGGAAGGAGCAGCTCATCAAGGGTAAATCTGTTCGCTTCGTCAAAGTGCAGTGGCAACATCATTCACCGAATGAAGCTACTTGGGAACGAGAAGCCGAGACTTTGGAGAAGTACCCCGACCTCATCGCTTCATGTACGTAATTTTCGAGGACGAAAATATTATAAGGGGGAGAGAATGTAACAACCCAGATTTTTAGATTTTATTTTAACGGTGGTAGATGATGCACCACACTATGTACTGTGCTAACGCTCCACATCAGAATCGAAACCCACCTTTTAAAATAGAAAATTTCTAATTTTTCCCATATCAAAATTAGACTCATTGCGAAGTGCTCGTCGATACGATTCCAACGATATATAATTTGACGATTTCTGACAAGAATATAAAAAGTTATACTCATTTTAACTAATCAAGCAAGTCAAAGGGTATAATTGTAATTTCGGGAGAGAAACACCAATTGGTTTGGTGCTTATGCAAAACGCTGGAACGAAACCTTTTCTCAAGCTATCCAAGTTACGTATGAATTCTTATTCCGTGTAAAAATCTCCTATTCTATTAAATCTCCCACGAAAAGTGTTAATTAGAGTTGACCTAAAATTTTATACCATTATAAATAAAACTTTAAAAGCTCTCTCCTCTCAATAATAAGAAATTATTCTCTCTCGAGACTTAGAGGAGCCGATGCCTTGGGAATCGACCTTTTCAACCCGAATCGCCGTTGATCTTCCGTTCACGCTTCAAGAGGTGGGTACCCATCAATCCATCTTGTTCTTCTCAGATCCCGTCGCGTAGGATGCGTTCGATCGCGACTAAACCCTAAAAGCCAACTGCTACAAGATCAAAAGCTGGTGTTGCACAAGCTGAAAATGTTAAGAAGGGTAAGAAAAAGTCTACTGAACACATAGATTTAGACTCTGATTTAGATAACTTCTAGGAGTAAATGTAGTTAGTTTCTTTGTTGTCTTCTGTACTTGATTGTTTTAGAATATTTGTACGCATTGTGTCTCTTTGGTACTTATAAATTTGTAAAAAAATTTGTTAATCTGATGTTTCATAGAGAATTTTGTTAATGAAATTTCAATTTATGTGACTAAATTCATTGTGTCAATTTTGTGTCCCCTTATTGCCTGAAATTTTTTATTCCTATCATTTCTGTTGTATGTTACACTCTGTTATGTACCCTGCTGCCGTTGACTTCAAACTTCTTGAAGAACAACACAAGTGATATATGTGCCATGTTAAGACCTGAAAAGTACTGCTTTTTACCCCTTAACTTAACCTTTGATTAGACCCTTAGCCACCTAATAAGTTTTTGTTAAGTGTTTTGCGTAGGTAATAATCAGCAATGAAATAAGGCCAGGAATCCTGTTAAGGAGCCTGCTTTGGCACCAGATATCCCACAGAAGAATGAACTCTGAATCCAGACCTGAAATGAGCCTCGCGCAGCTGACCCAAGCTTTAGAGGATTCAGGAGAAATATGCCTCGTGCGGTTCAACTGAGCTTCCCAAGACTTTACAGCAACCTCTCGCATAGATGAATGACTGAAGAGCTTCAGAAACTCAAACTCGCACAGCTCTCGCGAAGCTCAAGAGTAGAACACATCGCACAGTGTCGCGCAGTTCAAAGCAGACCTCTCTCAATCTCGCGCAGTTCGCTCAGAACGACTGAGGAGAGAGAGCTTCAGAAGATTCCTCATGCAGTCACCGCGAGATGTAATTATCAGAAGAAGAATGCCTCGCGCAGTTCTCATGCCATTCAAGAAAGAAAACATCCTGGCCAAGGCAAAGCCAATCTCACGAAGATCAAGTGAGACATAGAACCTCGCACAGTTCAGAACTCAGTAGAGCCTCGCGAGGTAACTCGCGAAGCCCAGTAAAGAGAAGTGTTCGCGAAGCTCTCACGCTGCTGCCCAGCGAAGACCGATCGACCTCGCGACTGCTTGAAGTTCAACCCTGGGACACTTGAGATTGTGTTTTCTATTCAACCTTGCGAAACCCAATCCAGCGAGAGCGCAACTCTCTATTGTGCGACTGCCTGAAGAGCAAACTAAGGCAACCTCGCGATGGCTAAAGCTTCAGTGTCAAATCATCTTAGCGAAGAGCAAAGAGCTTCCACACGACAAGTCTGGGAAACTGCAGCTACCTAGCGAAGCTCTAACCCTAAACTTCCATCTCTTCAGTAGAGGACCTTCTGGGTATTTCCAGCGATTACGGCACGCACTCTCATGCTCAAATCTCTGTGCACGCACCCTGAGGCATCCAAAGATCATTATCAGGCCACGTGGCATCGTTAAAATTAGGGTTTCCTAACCCTAATGCGCCGCCACCCCACTGCTATATAAACCCATACCTGAGCTTAGGTTTAGGCATCTGGGAACCAATCTCAGATCGTTTTTTTTTTTCTCTTTCTTTTTAGCAGTAAGTAATTTAATTTTTTTTCCTTCTCTCCATAGTCCAGCACTTGCTGGCTATGCCTTTATATGTGTTTTTGAATTAGATCAATGGAAGTTCTGTAATAGGATCTGTACTTTGTGGGATTGGTGTTTATGTGTGAGATGCTCTCTGTAAGGCTGCCGCCTTGTGATCCGCCATCGCTTTGACTGTGTTTCAAAGTAATGAAGGACTGATTCTAAGGGCCATTCAGATCCAAGTGACCTGTGTGTCTGGGCTATCATGGTCCTACAGCCTTAGCCCCACCACAGGACCCACTAGATCTGAAATCCCCATGGGAGCTTGAGCTGATAGCCTTGTGAGCATGGTTGTAGCAACGATAATCTTGTTTTGTTTTGGGCTTCGTGAGGAGGATAACCTCTGGGATAGTCTGTGACCATTTAAGTGGACAGATTATAGCCTTAGGGTGATTCTGATCCACCGATCCAAGATGGATCCTTCTTCTTTACACCTGAGCTTGTAGAAGCCTGGTGAGAGATTATACAGAGGCAGACTCCCCCATATTTGTATAGATCCGCCATCAGATGTTGGATCTGATCTGGTTATAGAGATTGTAGGCTGGTGACTGGACCATTGTAGCCTCACTCAAGCAATGGATAGCTAGATAGAAGGTTGTACTCAATCTCTTGCTGGTTCTATGTGTCTGGGCTATCATGGAGCTACAGCCTTAGCCCCACATATAGAACTTTAGAGGTTGAGGTTCCCTATGGATTCTTGAGCTGGTAGGTTGGATGAAATAGTGCCTGCAATGATTTACTTGTTATGCTTTGACCCATCCCTGGATAGTGGCTCCCCTATGGGATAATCTGTGACCATTCAAGTGGACAGGTTATAGCCTTAAGGGTGGAATCATGGCAGAGTGATGGGTTGGATCCTTTTACCTCAGAGGTGATAATGTAGCCTCTGGACAGGATTTCTATAACATCAGATCTAAATCTGAGTTACAAAACTTCTCTGACCTTGGCTCAATAACGTACTTCTCACCCTTTTTATACTCATTTTCCACACTTCATCCATCCTCTCAACACTTTCTGTAGTCTAGATATTAAAATACTTAGAATAAGTGACCTTAAACTCTCCTCCTTCTAGGACTGCCAGATCTGTAGACAGATCTGGAGGGACTACTAGAGATGGCTCCCTTGGAGCTCTAGATCAGCTTTCCCTGTGGGACAAACTCTTACTTATCAAAACTTGCTATAAAGGACCCTGTATCTTGCAGGTCTAGGACTTCTGAGTTGTGCTGGATTCACCCCCTGTTTTACTGTCTTTGATTTTTAAATAACTTTCACCATCAACCAATAATGAAAGCACACCAGAAGTCACCAACAAGTTTTTGGTGCCATTGCCGGGGAGAGATGATCTATTAGTGGACCCTTAGTTTTTGTATTCTTAGTATTCTTTGCACATGTGAATAATTGATACTGCTGACATAATTTTGAACCTTTCTTGCAGATCTAGAGAGCAGCAGTGATGGATAGTTGAACTGCAATTGGAGCTTAGCTACCTCTGTTTCCAAACTCTCTGACTTTTAAAGCTCTGTCTATCTTTCTTAAATTTTTTTTTTCTAGCAGTATCTAGGATAGTTTAAATGTATTCTTTGAATAGCTGTAAACTAGTTAGATAAATTTGTTAGTGTATAATTATTCTTTGGCAATGTGCCTGCAAGAAGCTTTCCTTACTGTTGGTGTGCTTGTATGCTAGGGAGGAGATCCCTCAGCCCTGCTTTAAAGCCTCTTAACCCTGAGTTAGAAAGGGGAAGGAGACTTAGAAGAGACAGGCACACCACAGGAGAGCCCCCAAGTGAATCTGTGACAGCAATTATGGGTGAAGAACAACCCAGAACCCTCAAGGAGTTGAATTCTCCGGATGACTATAACTTCCCTTTTAGCATTCAATTGCCTGATGTTCAGGGGAACTATGAGATAAACACTTTAATCATCCAGATCTTTGCCACTTTCCAGGCTTTAGCTACAAGCATATTGACCAGCTTCTTGGCCTTGTGCACCACTTTTAATATCACTGGTTTGGGACCTGAGGCTACTAGGCTCAGTCTCTTTCCCTTGTCTCTGTAGGTTAGGGCCAGTACCTGGTTGACCACTCTTCCCAACAATAGCATTGCTTCATGGAAAGACCTGCACTTCCATTCTAACCAAGTTCTTTCCTGAGACCAAAACTAGCCAATTGAGGAAAGAGATTCTTGCATTTGCTCAATCCCCAACTGAGGATTTTAACCAGTCCTGGGATAGGTTTAAAGAGATGCTCAAACAATGCCCCCACCACTAGATCCCCGAAAGCTTCTACAATGGGGTTGATGAGAAAAATAGAGATATGATCGATGCCTCTTGTGGTGGATCCTACATGCACAAGACTACTGAGGAGGCATGGGAATTGTTTGAGGTGATTAGTGAGAATGCTTTTCAAAAGCCATCCCTGGCAAGAACTAGTCAGGAATCTGAGTCAAAGGTGGGGCTTGCTGCTGGATCAAAAGGAAAAATTTATGAGGTGTCTGGGAACAATGACCTGCAGCTGCAGATGGCAAACCTCTCTATGAAGTTTGATAAATTATTGACTGTGATGCAACCCCGAAGGGCTGCTCATGTGGCGGAGGCATGTCTGATATTCCAGTCCCCACAGCACACAGCGGAGGAATGTCCATCTGCAGGATAATTTCCTGAATTAATGTTGGAACATGTTGCTGCTGCTCAATCTTATGGCCAACAACAATCTGGGGGCTACAATAGGCAGCCATATGGATACCAACACTAAAATGCTGGTTACCAATGGAGAGACCACCCAAATCTGAGGTGGAAGCAAGACAACTACATGCAAGGCCAGCAGATATTGGCCTTACCATAAAGGCCACAACAGCAGTTCAATTAAGGGAATGCCCCTAGGTCTACCTTCCAACACCATCAGTAGCCCCATCAGCAGCAAAATCAGTTGGTCTTACCCCCTTCTCAACCTAGAAATACTTCTTTCGAGGACCAGGTCTTGACATCACTACAAAACCTGGGATCCTTGACTTGAATCAGAACTCTAAGATGGAAGAACAAATTGGACAACTAGCGAACACCTTAGCCAAAAGAGAAGAGGGAAGGTTGCCCAGTCAACCAGTGGTCAATCTTAAGGGCCAATTTTTGATTGGTGAAGGATCCTCCAACCCTGAGGGGGATCTTTCATTAAATTAATGATTAAGAACTGTGCACCATTGTATGATATGTATTCTCCAGTTGATAGGAATCGTTAGCAATCTTGTTGGAATCTGAGTTTAGTGCTTTAATGCCTACTTTTATATAAGCTCCCTTTGTTTGATAATTTCAAGTGATTGAATGATAATGTAGTATTTGAATGCTTTTCAAGATGTCTGAATTTAATGCCTGGAAAATGTGGGAATTTGTAAATGCTTTATAATGCTTGGGGGTGTCCCTGGAAGAGAGTTTGTGAGAGAATCCACCCATAAAGTTAGGGTCAAACAGCTGACTCATGGGTGAGTGAATTCTAACTCGGTTAAGCCATCGCGGGGTTCTGAATAATGGGTTTGGTCCCCTCTCGCGTAGTTCATAAAGAACTACTCTGTTTTGCTGTCGCGAGTTTCAGATATAACTGGGTGGGCTGCCTCGCGTAGTTTAAAGGAACATCTAATCTCGCAACCCATTCATTCCTAGCCTGCGAGTAGACATTTTCAAAGCGCGCCGAGCCTCGCGATATTTAAATCCCACCCCGTGCTACTTTTCCTTACTGCTTTCTCTTTCCTCTCCTACCAGCGAAACCCTAGCTCCCACTCCTCTCAACCTCTCTCTCCTTGTTCATTCATTGTTCACTTTGAAATTCTGGATTTTTGTTCTTAAAGCTTCCATCAATAGTTGCCCCCTGCTAAAAGCTCTTGAGATCCACCGTGCGTCCAATTGAATAGAACCCTAACTTTTAGGGTTAGACTCAGCTCCTGGTTTTTCCTTTCAAAATTTCAACTGCACACTCACCAAGGAGAGTTGTGATGGCTCCTAAAAGCGCACCTATAAAGAGAGCTAGGGACAAGGCCACTGTGGAGCGTACCCCTAAGAAAGCCAAGCCCTCTACGGCTCAGCACAAAGGGAAGGAGGTGGTTCCTGAGGTGGCTTCACCAACACTTGATTATTCTACACCCTCTGAGCTCCTCATTTCCATTCCCTTAGAGCCTAAAGCCATTTTCGATATCTCTTTCTTTGAATCAGAGCCGTTGTCAGCACCTGCCATCGAGTTCTTGAGCAAGGCTGGTTTGTTCCCCTTGATGCAAATGATTCCTGCACTAGCTTATCCTAGATTAGTGCAACTCTTTTACCGACACCTTAGGGTCAGACTAGACACACAGGGGCAGCCAGGCCTCCTCGTGTTAGTTGATAATTTTGAGATGTTGCTTAGCCCAGATTTAATTGCTGAAGTCTTGGGCATTCCGGCCATTTTTTATCCCAACTGCGGATATGGTGCCCCTGTGAGTGCCTCTCTCGATACCATTGCCCAAGCCATTACCAGAGGCTTGAAGGCCACAGGGGCTCCATCAGAAGAAGGGATTTGGATCCCAACCTACTGTTCATCGATCAAGTGCTAAGGAAGGATATCTACTGCTCCGGCCATCAGCAAGAAAGGAGGACACCAATTGCTGATGCTCTCTACTCTCTCTCTGGGCCACGGATTTAATGCTGCATGGTTGATTTTTGAAGCCATGAAAGACATGATGGTGAAGCTTGGGCTGCAAAAGAAGGTTCACACTCTCCCCTATGGACGACTCATCACCAGATTACTTCTGAGGGGAGGGTACGAGATACCAGTGGCGGAGTTATCTGTTGACCTCACTCCCACCACTTTTGCCAAAAGACAATGGGGGATCAGCAGAAGTCTAATGGATCCCCAGAAGAAGAAGAAGAAGGCTGAAGCTCAAAATGTCTCCCTGCAGGGAGAGGGAGCTGCTGTGGCAAAGGCCACCCCTGCCCCCAAAAAGAAGGCTAAAACCCCTATCCCAAAGAAGGTGGCGCGAGCTTCTATCACCTCTGCTTCTGCAGCAATCCCTCCATCCACCACACTTGCCTCTCCACTACCTTCTTCACCCATTCCATCTCTCCCTATCCCTCTTTTATCTCCTTTTTCCATTCCACCTCCACTATTATCCGTACCTCGGAAGAAAGTGTTGAACCCCAGGACAACACTCCACCTTCACCCACCATACCTCCATACACAACCCCAGTCTCTCCCATATCATCTGATCCACACCCTGACATCCCTCCCTTGATAACCTACCTTAAAAAGAAAACCTCTCACACTACCCCTGCCTCATCTTTACCCACTTCCACCTCCCCTGTCCTTCCCACAGACACACCCCTTATTGACCAACCCTTAGTCCCACCTCTCCATGACCTGGACTTTAACCTAACCACCACTTCAGGGTATCAAGCCTTCATGACCACCTTGCTTGATACGTTGCCCACCCAAGACATCCCTCTCCCTGAGTTTCCTCTCCCTTCACCACATCATTCGCCAGACCCTTCACCCTCCCCCCTACCACTTTCCATCATGCCCCCACTTCCCCTTTCTAACCTGTTCCTTCTTATCCTCATACTCCATCTCAACCAACCTCAGATACCCTTACTCATATCCTTTCCCTCATACATGACCTCCAAACCCAACTGTCCAATGCCACATAGACCCAAGCCCAAATGCAAACTGACATAACCACCATACAATCCACCCTTCACACATTGACAAACCCACCAATCCCAACACAACCTCCTACCACCCCATTGACCCCACCCCCTACCACCTCGACTCCCAGTTCCACCCCACCCACATTGACTTACCTCCATCCTTCCTCCTCCATGATACCATACCTGACCACTCCTTTCCCTCTCTACCTATCCTTCCCCCTCTAATACTACCTCCCCCTCAATTTACCAACACTTCTACCCAAACTGACCCCATTCCATTCCCATCCACCTTTCCCATTCCACCCCCTATTTGCCCCCCACCCCTTCCATTTCAACCCTTCCCTTCTTCCCTTACAGACCATCCCCATCATGCCCTTCCTTCATTTCACTTTCCACCCATACCTTCCATTCCCCTCTTCTACCACCCCCTCCTCAATTCATTGACCATTCAACCCAGACCACCCCAACCATTTCTACAACCCCCACTTTTCTCCCCCAGGATCCATCACCATCTCCTCCTTCCACTCCATTTCTACCAATCTTTCCCAGACACTCCTACTACACCCCTCCCTACTTCACCCTCCTCCATGCCATGAGGGACAATCCCTATATCAAGAGGGATGTTCTCAATGGCATGGCCCAACTCCGCCAAGCCATCGAATACCCCTTGCTGCAGAAACTTAGTGACTTGAAGCTTACTCACCACGAGCAGCTGAGAGATATTTCCAAAGGGTGGGAGGCAATTTTGGAGACATCAAATACGAACAAGGCTACAGTAACGTATTACAGAATGACTACTGAGATTGAAAAGGCCAATGCAGAGAGGGTGAAAAAGCACAACAGGCTATTAGAGAAAAAATTGAATAATGCTCAGGAGATCACCCGACTCAGTAAGGAGTTTGCAGATACCAATCTCCTGTGGGCTAACAAGAAAATTGAAATCTTGGAACAGAGAGTTGCTTTCCTACTGTCCCAACCTATACAGGCCACCCCCATCGCCACCGCTCCCCCTGAGGCCCCATCTTCTTCCACTGCCCCTACCCCAACCCCTACACAATCTGTTTCCACAACTCCCACAGCCCCCACTCCTGTAGCTCCTCCTATTCCTCCTCAAATGCCTACTACAGTTCCTTCTGCAGTACCTACACAGCCTATTGCTCCTGCTGCAATCCCTACTGCAATTCCTGCTCCTCCCTCAGTGCCCATTCACTTCGAACCAGTGAGGACACTGCTCCTCATAGGTTTGGGTGCGTGCCAGGCAGACCCTGCCAATGGAATAGCTAACATAAGTGCAGCAGACTCATCTGAGCAATATGGAAATGGACCTCTGTTCACTTAAGAATCATGAAATTAAGAAGTTTAAAATTTATGCAAACCTTGGACATTATAAACTTTTAATATTCCACATTTCCATGATAATATCACCAAGGAAACCTACTTGTATCAGCACTTAGTGAATCATTAGAGAGAGAAAAAGGTGAGGACATACTTGAAAGTTCAAAGGATGACCATAACCAGTGAGAATTGGGCCTACACAATTTTTCTATATTTTGAGGAGTAACTAAGGCATTTCTTTTAGTTCTAAGGACTAGCTGAGTCACTGTGCTCACTAGAAGTTAGGTAACTCCAAGTTGAAACAACTGATAGAACTCATGAGACCTAGGAAAGGATCAAGGCCTTCTCTTGGATAGTTTGAGCCTAAAAAGACAAATCCTAAAGCAACTGCCCTTGTCCATACCCCCTTTGAGCTTTAAATCCTAAATTTCTTCAAAATACACCTGAGTACTTGAACCTGAACCTATGAACCTGATTCAACCTACCCTCACTCTGAGAATTCAGAAGGTAAAGGAGAAAGAGTTGAAGATGGACTAGCTATGGGCAACATTAGGTGAATGGAGAAAAAGGATCTCAAAAATCTGACAGTATGGTAACTGAGAACATGGTGGCATTTCTGAAAAGCAAAAACAAAATGAAAAGAAGAAAACTCCAGTAAAAAGAAACAAAAATAATAATGAAGAGGAATAAGGGAGAAGTCAAGAGGAACTTTCATTGGAAAATCAAAATGAATAAGAGAAACTGATCACTTCAAATCGAAAAATCTCAAAGAAGATGAAGGGAGCTGAATTATGGAAGGTGAAGTCATGAACCACCTCTGTGACCTACTAATTTCTCAAATTGGAACCCTTTTCAACCTTCCATTCTTTTTAACCCTACTCCATAAGCCACATTACAGCCCAATTAAAAGCCCTTGTGATCCAAAGTTGAGTGAGCTGTCATGTGAAGATAAGGAATTATCCAATCTATGGTGAGGAACTGACAATGATGTCAGCACTTAAGAACTCTGCCTATGCTCATGCTTACAAACCCAGTTGGGGGATGTAACTGCTCTTGAGCCTGTGAGAAATTGAACCCCTCAACAAACCTTTATGAGAGTATATCCTACAAAGTTTTCTTTTGGGTCTGAACTTGAATGCATTATGTATGACCTTAACCTAATTTTTTGACATAAGGATAAGCTCAGTGCTGACACACACTTGTGAAGTTTTCTGTGATTGCAAACTATTTGGAAATGTTGTGCAATCATGAGAGTTTATGCTGTTTAAGTTACTGTGCAACCAATGAATTAAATTTCTTTTATGTGTACTGATTCAAGAGTAGACTAAATCTGATTCCTTAACTGCTCATTGGATGACATTGCACTTTTGTTAACTATTTCATTCGAGAAGTTTGTGGGTGTCTTCACTGAAAACCCTTAGGAGACTTCACTCCTCCACTAGGGATCACCTAGGGGTTTAAAAGGCTTGGTACATATGCTAATTGTATCCGTGCTCCCTACAAAAGTGGCATTTAATTTTTAGAGTAGATTTAATGTAGCTTTGCTAAGGGACTAGCAAAGATTAGGTTTGGGGGTGTGTTAAGACCTGAAAAGTACCACTTTTCACCCCTTAACTTAACCTTTGATTAGACCCTTAGCCACCTAATAAGTTCTTGTTAAGTGTTTTGTGTAGGTAATAATCAGCAGTGAAATAAGGCCAGGAATCTTGTTAAGGAGCCTGCTTTGGCACCAGATATCCCGCAGAAGAATGAACTCTGAATCCAGACCTGAAATGAGCCTCGCACAGCTGACCCAAGCTTTAGAGGATTCAGGAGAAATATGCCTCGCGCAGTTCAACTGAGCTTCCCAAGACTTTACAGCAACCTCTCGCGCAGATGAATGACTACAGAGCTTTAGAAACTCAAACTCGCGCAGCTCTCGCGAAGCTTAAGAGTAGAACACATCGCACAGTGTCGCACAGTTCAAAGTAGACCTCTCTCAATCTTGCGATTCACTCGAACGGTGAGAGAGAGGAAGATTCCTCATAGCATTGCGCGATCACCGGATGCAATTATCAGAAGAAGAACACCTCGCGCAGTTCTCGTGCCATTCAAGAAAGAAAACATCATGGCGAAGGCAAAGCCAATCTTGCGAAGATCAAGTGAGACATAGAACCTCGTGCAGTTCAGAACTTAGTAGAGCCTCGCGAGGTAACTCGCGAAGTCTAGTAAAGAGAAGTGTTAGCGAAGTTCTCACGCTGCTGCCCAGCGAAGACCGATCGACCTTGCGACTGCTTGAATTTCAACCCTGCGACACTTGAGACTGTGTTTTCTATTCAACCTCGCGAAGCCTAATCCAGCGAGAGCGCAACTTTCTTTCGCGCGACTGCCTGAAGAGTTAACCAAGGCAACCTCGCGACGGCTGAAGCTTCAGTGTCAAATCATCCTAGCGAAGAGTAAACAGCTACCATGCGGCAAGTCTGAGAAACTACAGCTACCCAGCGAAGCTCTGACCCTAAACTTCCATCTCTTCAGTAGAGGAACTTTTGGGTATTTCCAGTGATTAGGGCACGAACTCCCATGCTCAAATCTTCATGCACGTGCCCCGAGGCATCTAAGAATCATTATCAGGCTACGTGGCATCGTTAAAATTAGGGTTTCCTAACCCTAATGCGCCACCACCCCACTGCTATATAAACCCATACGTGAGCTTAGGTTTAGGCATCTGGGAACCCATCTCAGATGATTTTTTCTTTTCTCTTTCTTTTTAGCAGTAAGTAATTTTCTTTTTTTTTTTCCTTCTCTCCATAGTCCAGCACTTGCTGGCTATGCCTTTGTATGTGTTTTTGAATTAGATCAATGGAAGTTCTGTAATAGGATCTGTACTTTGTGGGATTGGTGTTTATGTGTGAGATGCTCTGTGCAAGGCTGCTGCCTTGTGATCCGCCATCGCTTTGGCTGTATTTCAAAGCAATGGAGGACTGATTCTAAGGGCCATTTAGATCCAAGTGACCTGTGTGTTTGGGCTATCATGGTCCTACAGCCTTAGCCCCACCACAGGACCCACTGGATCTGAAATCCCCATGGGAGTTTGAGCTGGTAGCCTTGTGAGCATGGTGGTAGCAGTGATAATCTTGTTTTGTTTTGGGCTCCGTGAGGAGGATAACCTCTGGGATAGTCTGTGACCATTTAAGCGGACAGATTATAGCCTTAGGGTGATTCTGATCCACCGATCCAAGATGGATCCTTCTTCTTTACACCTGAGCTTGTAGAAGCCTGGTGAGAGATTGTACAGAGGCAGACTCCCCCATATTTGTATAGATTCGCCATCAGATGTTGGATCTGATCTGGTTATAGAGATTATAGGCTAGTGACTAGACCATTGTAGCCTCACTCAAGCAATGGACATCTAGACCGAAGGTTGTACTCAATCTCTTGCTGGTTCTATGTGTCTGGGCTATCATGGTCCTGCAGCCTTAGCCCCACATATAGAACTTTAGAGGTTGAGGTTCCCTATGGATTCTTGAGCTGGTAGGCTGGATGAAATAGTGCCTACAATGATTTACTTGTTATGTTTTGACCCATCCCTAGATAGTGGCTCCCCTATGGGATAATCTATGACCATTCAAGTGGACAGGTTATAGCCTTAAGGGTGGAATCATGGCAGAGTGATGGGATGGATCCTTTCTCCTCAGAGGTGATAATGTAGCCTCTGGACAGGATTTCTATAACATCATATCTAAATCTGAGTTATAAAACTTCTCTGACCTTGGCTCAATAACGTACTTCTCACCCTTTTTATACTCATTTTCCACACTCCATCCATCCTCTCAACACTTTCTGTAGTCTAGATATTAAAATACTTAGAATAAGTGACCTTAAACTCCCCTCCTTCTACGATCCGCCAGATTCAGAGATGTATCCGGAGGGACTACTAGAGATGGCTCCCTTAGAGCTCTAGATCAGCTTTCCCTGTGGGACAAACTCTTACTTATCAAAACTTGCTATAAAGGACCCAGTATCTTGCAGGTTTAGGGCTTCTGAGTTGTGCTGGATTCACCCCCTATTTTACTCTGTCTTTGATTTTTAAATAACTTTCACCACCAACCAATAATGAAAGCACCCTAGAAGTCACCAACATGCCAACTGTGGAAGCATAAGGATAAACCTATCGCGAGGTTTGCCTAAGCTGTCGAGGGGATCTGATGCCCAAATAGCTAAAATTTTGAGAAGATCCAAAAGCTGTCGAGAAGTTTTGAAGGGAAATTATAACATGTTGAGAGGTCTTGAGGAGAAATACTAAAGTGTTTGAGAGGATGGCAGTAGCAGTCACGAGGTTTTAAAACACTTGTCGACAGGTTTCGTAATTAAACCTATCAAGAGGAATGGAGTTAGAAACAAGAACCTGTCGAGAGGTTCCAGATACTTGTCGCGAGGTTTAGCAGAACCTGTCAAGCAGTCCAATTAAACATGTCGACAACTTGCCTGATGCTATAACTCATTTTCGTGAGGATTGAGCCAACCTGTCAAGAGCTCAGTGTTAAGTTGTATAACCAGTCGACAGGATTAGTATAACCTGTAGAGAGGATGAATGAAGAAATGGGCAGAATGATGCAATGAGCTTCTAATCCTGTCGACGAGTCATCAATCCTATCGACAAGTGTAGTTCAACATCTCGAAATTTTTTCAGATCCTGTTGAGAGCTAGCCAATCCTGTAGAAAGCCATGGAGATCCTGTCGAAATGAAGAGCAAGTACACTCAGAACCTATCGAGAGGTTCCCTGAACCTCTCGACACTCATTTTGGCAACTTCTCAGCATGTTCCTTCAGCAACTCCCAATTTCAGAAGCTTGTGCACACATCCCAAAGCCTGTTAGCAACCCCTGGGGGTATTTTTAGTATTCAACTATGCACGATTGGAAACCCTAACAGCCTTGCGTACATTTGCTAATTATGGACCAATGGGAGAAGAGCTTCTAGAAGAGAAATCAGCCACATCAGCAGCCCAGAATAAATAAAATTATTCTCTTGGGCTCTGATTGGCTAAAACGGATCTGAGGACAGAGGAGGAGCGTATAAAAACTTGAAGAAATTACATTGATGGCATCCAAAATTTTAGAGAACCAGAGCTTAGTGCGAGATCCGTTTTTCCCTCCAAATTTTCCCTCCTTCCTTCTTCTCCCTTTTCTCTCTTTAGCTAATCATGAGTGGCTAAACTCTTTTCAATAGTTAGGGTGAGGTCTTGAGCTATAAATTGAGAGATTCAGAGGCTTGTAAGAGATTATATATTGTATATATTACAGATCTGGGCACAATAGTATTGTAAGCTTGTAATATAATTATGGTTTTTAAAGGTGATTATAATCTATATTTTACTTTTTCATATTTGATTTCCCTGGATTGGATACTCCTGTGGATGCCATCTAGAAATGGAGAGTTGGTAGCCTGGCATCTGCAGCATCTGCAATAGTTTACCTTCTAATTAAGATCAATAGATTGGAGTAATCTTGGGGATGAACTGTATCTAGTAGAAGGGCAGATCCTAACCTCAAGATTGCTTTGATCCAGTGGTGGAGATTGGATTCTTATACCTCACCTCTGTCGGGAGAACTTGGGTAGCTTGGTGCAAGAAAAGAGGATTGTTGCAAATCAGTTCTCTGCGCTGCTTTTGATTCCTTTGATTTTCAGTAAGAGACCAAGACCCCTAGCTGCGGTTCTCACCCTTTTGAATTTTCATATTTTCTATATCTCCTCTTATCTCTGTGTTTGATTAGATCTGGATCAATTGCTTTTAAATTTTATACTTTGTAGTAAAAGTGACAAAAACCTAGAGCCTCTCCTCTCTTCTGCTTTAGTTTAGTTTAAATTAGGATAGAGTGCCAGATCTACCATAGATCTAGAGATTTACTATAGTTGAATCATATTTCCCTGTGGACATACCCGTACTTACCTCTTAAACTTGCTACAACAGCCCTGGTTCTTGCAGGACTGACATCTTACCTTATTTGAACCTTACTGTAGTTTGTGTAGTTAATTTATTGTTTTTAATCATATAATAATTGCGAGGTAGGCTGCACAAAAAGTTTTTGGTGCCGTTGCCGGGGATCTGTGTTTTTAACTTAGTAGATCTAAGTTTTTCTCATTTCTAGATATATAGTTTTAATTGCTTGTTAAGTGTTTGACTAATTGCTGCTGTAGTTTTTTATTATTTAATTGTCTATTTTAGATCTGGATCTATGGTGTTTAAGAGAGCATTGTACCAATTGGAGGAGCAAGCTTTATTTAAGTCTGTATTTCCTAACTCTATTTACATTTCTAGATCTACAACATTAATTGTGTATTTTGTGATTGTTTTGATTGAATTTTGTGCTATAATTTTTTGCTTTAAATTTAGTTTCTGCTGTGTGTATGCTTGGGAAGAGATCTCTTAATCCTGAGATTGCTCCCTTAGATCTTGAAGTTGAAAGACTTCTTAGACCAAAACAAACCATACACACACCTGTAGTTGATTTTGAAATTGCTACAATGGGTGAGCAACCTAGGACTTTAAAGGAATTCAATGCACCAGGGGTTTACAATTCTCCCTTCTACATTCAATTCCTTGTTGTCCAAGGGAACTATGAGATCAAGTCTTCTATTATACAGATACTACCCTCATAACATGGCCTGAGCAACGAAGACCCATACAAGCATACTGATAAATTTATAGGATTATGCACTACCTTCAATATTGTAGGTTTGGGGGAGGAAGCAACTAGGTTGAGGCTCTTTCCTTTTTCACTAAAGGATAGAGCCAAAACTTGGTTGTCAATGCTCCCAACCAACAATATGCAATCATGGAATGACCTTCAATGTCAATTTTTAGCCAAATTTTTTCCTACGTACAAAACAAGTCAGCTGAGGAAGAGCATTATCTCATTTGCTCAAGCCCCAACTGAAGACTTTCACCATGCCTGGGAGAGATTTAAAGAACACTTGAAGCAATGTCCTCATCACCAAATTTCTGAATGACAACTTGTCCAAAGTTTTTATCAAAGAATTAATCCTAAAAGCAGGGATATGGTTGATGCCTCTTGTGGTGGTACATACCTCCACAAGATAGCAGATGAGGCTTGGGATTTATTTGATATTATTAGTGAAAAATCCATGCAAAGGGAGACCTAGGCAAAAGATGTTGAGACTCCTAGATAGGTGAGAAAAAATAATACGAGAGAGAAAATGTATGAGGTGAGTGGACATAATGATTTGGAGAGGAAAGTGGACAACTTGACCCAAAAGTTTGATAAGCTCATGGGAGCAATGTAGTCTGCAATGGTTGCTAAAGTGGAGGAGACATGTGTCATATGCCAGCCCCCCACTCACTCTCTTGAGGAATGTCCCTCAGTTGCCCAATTTTCAAACTTTGTGATGGAACATGTGAATGCTACTCAGTCCTATGGACAGCAGCCTACTGCTGGTTATCATTGGAGAAACCACCCCAACTTGAGGTGGAGACAAGACAACTTTTAAAACCAATAGCAGTAGCGGCCACAACAATCCATGCCCTATAGGAATGCCCAGCCATACCAACAGAATTATTTTCCAGGGCCCCAATATCAATAACCTATGGCCTAGCTAATGGTTCAATCTGTGCATCAAAGTGCACCAGCCCCATCACCCTGTAGGTCCCTCACATTTGAAGAGCAAATTCTGGCTTCACTGCAGAATTTGGGCCCTTTATCTCAAATTGTCAACTCCACAGTCAAAGCATCAAGAAGATAGAGGACCACCTTGGTTAGCTATCTAATTCTTTGGTTAGGAGAGAAGAGGAGAGACTGCCCAGTCAGCCCATGAACAATCTAAAGGGATAATACATGGTTGGTGAGACTTCTTCTCATGAAGAAGCAAAATCTATCACTACCTTGAGGAGTGGGAAGCTGGTGGATAACCAAGTTAGTAATGAGCTTGATGAGTCAAGTGCAGAAAATGAAGAAACAACCAATGAAAATATGCAGCAGGAGCAACATATAAAAAATAAGGGGGGTGATGTGCCCCAACAGAAAATTGAAAACAAAAATAAAGAAATATCTGATGAACTTGCTAAGGCTGCAAATGGGAGGACAGTTTTCCATTTGCCATTTTCTAATGCATTGAAAGCAGCTTCTCCTTTTGATAAGGAGAATGCTAAGGTTGAGGAAATGATGGAAACTTTCAAACAAGTAAAGATCAACTTACCTTTACTTGATGCCATCAAATAAGTTCCAGCTTATGCAAAATTTTTGAAAAAATAGTGCACCCACAAAAGATAGTCTAGGATACACTTATCTAAGAAGGTCTTTTGTGTTGAGAAAGTGAACCAAGTGTTGTCTATTGTAACTCCAACCAAGTTTCAAGACCCTGGAATTCCCACAATCCCTTGCATGATTGGGGATCACACCATTGAAAAAACTTTACTAGACCTGGGAGCTAGTGTGAATTTGCTTCCATACTCAGTTTATGAGAAGCTGGGCCAAGGATAATTGAAGCCCACACATGTGGTCTTGCAACTAGCTGATAGGACTGAGAGGAAACCAATGGGGATTATAGAGGATGTATTAGTTGGAGTGGATAAATTCTTTTACCCAGCTGATTTTCTTGTACTAGATATGGAACCAAGCAAGTGTGCTACCTCTATCCCCGCGATCTTGGGCAAGCCATTTTGGCCGCTGCAAATGCATCTACATAATGTAGATAAGGGGAAATGGAGGTAACTTTTGGCAATATGAAAGTCAAGTTGAATGTGTATGATGTAGCCCATCCACCTCATTTGAATAATGAGCATTGTTTTTCAATTGATGTATTGGATAAACTTGTGGAAGAAACTTTACCCAAGTTACTACATTGTAATGATCTTTGTGATGATATTGGTGATGTTTTTGAAAATGTGGTGGAGCCTGTACTGACCATCCGCTCTCATGAACCTCAATGACATGACCGAGTTTCAACAAATGTATACTATGTACAATAACTTATGTCTTTGGTTATTTATTTTTGCTGATTATTTTTGTTTTTGTTTCAGTCCTGTTTGGCATTGTACATAAATTTTCCATGTGTGTTAGTACCTTAGGTAGGAAAATAAGTCAAAGTTATGAAGTGAACAGAGTTGGAATGTCAAATCTTTTGGGGAATGGACTAGAAACTGATTATAAGCCTGTTTAAACTGAAATACTACCTGTTGATAGGTTCAATGAATATATCGACAGGTTCTGAGAGTTCTCAATTTACATTTCGACAAGATCTGGAAGCTGTCGAGAGGTGTGAATTAATTCTCGACAGGTCCTGAAGGTGTAAAAATGGTTGTCGATAGGATCCAGGAGCATTTCGACAGGTTCTGAAGATTTTTGGTTGAATTCTCGATAGGTTCAGGGTACCTATCGAGAGGTTCTATGAACCTCTCGAAGTAACTTTTCTAGAGAACCTGTCGAGAGGATTGCATATTGAGTTTAAAGAACCTGTCGAGAGGTTCTGTGAACCTCTCGGAATGATTGTTGTTGGCTACTTGAACTCTTCTACAGGATTGCATGGACCTCTCGCGAGGATCATTGACTTTCTACTCTTTGACAGGTTGCATCAACCTATCGACACCTTGCCCTAATCCTGTCGAAAGTCATTCCCCACTACTTTAAACTTAACGACAACTCCATTTTTGCCATTCGACAGCTTCTCTTTGCACTTTAAGTTGCTCTTACAATTTTCCATTTTGCTTTTTCTCTCTCTACCTCACTGGTTGCTACTCTAAACACGTTGCCACTACTCTAATTGCTTTAATTTCTTCAGGGTTACATTTTATACCCGGTCTGAGCTGGTTTGGTGCTGTACATTTTAAGATATGAGAAACCCTAGGTTTTTACTGGTAAGCCTCTCTTCTGCTCCACTTAGTGTTTTTGGCATTTCATTTGTAAATTAGTGTGGTTATTTTGATTGATAACAAAGGTCTGTGTGGTGATTGGGAGTGAATTGCAATTGTTTGAGTATACAATGTCTGATCAAGAAGACACCTTGGCCACCCTTTTCAAAAATCCCACCAAACCTGCCACCAAAGCTACTAGGAAGTCTAGTAGGGAAACCACAAAGCCTAAGGAAACCCCAGCTGCAAAAAGGAAACTTGTCATGGACGAAGCTGAGAAAACTATGAAAACCAAGAAGGCCAAGAAATCTAAGAAGGGCCAATTCAGTGAAGACATTGTTGAGGAGGTCCCTGAGACACAACCTAGCCTTGTGCCTGAAATTCCTGATGCTGAGCCTAACCCTGAATTGGAGCCTGAAGTCCATTTGGTCAGATCCACACTCAATGAATTTGTGGATGTATTAGGTTAGATCCATGAAACTATTGTTGACACCCTCTATTTCTCTAAGGTTGAGGAGTGTCAGGACACTTTTAATTATTTGGTGAAGGCAGGCCTGACACCCATGTTGAGCCCACTGAATGAAATTTTTTATCCAAGGCTGGTTAAGTTGTGGTATCAAAATCTCAGGAAACAAACCAAGCCAGATTCACTTGAGCCCTACCTTGTAATTTTAATTGATCATATGGAGATGGTGGTGGATTACAGAGATATTGGGATAGCATTAGGGGTCCTTTCTATTTTTGATTCAGTCTATGGCATGGGTGCACCTGAGAATGTCTCTTTCAAAGCAATGGTCAGGCACCTCACTCAAGGCATTGTGGGGTCTGGGGACTCAATCATGAGAAGAGATTTGCACCCCAACATGCTCTTCTTTGACTCCATTTTGAGGAAGAATATCTATGTGAGTGGGCACCAATAGGAGAGGAGAACACCAATAGTGGATGCCCTATATTTCTTCTCCAAGGGCCAGTTTATGAATGCTGAAAAATTAATTGTTGATGCTATGGTGGATGTACATGAGAAAATCAGGAGAGTGCAAGCCCTACCTGGGCTCCCTTATAGCTGGCTCATCGTTGCCTTATTAAAGAGAAAGGATTTTGCGATCAAAGTAGAAGAGCCAGTGGTAAAGGTGACCCCTAAAGTTTTTGGAAAGAGGGCCTGGTCTGCCAATAGGACCCTCATTGGCAAGAGTAAAAACAAGTCCAGTGAAGATATTGAGGTAGAAGCCTCACCGCACCCCATTTATCGTGAGCTCAGAGCCTCACCCTACGGCATCACTACCTCCACACCTCCACGAAACCTCTGCAGAAGAATCTCCTGTGAGCCTTTGCTCACATATGCTACTCCTCCATTTTTGCCTCCATTTATCCCAGTTGTATCCTCTGTCAGCTCTGAGAGGGTCAGCCTCACCATCCCCCCTTTTATCACACCATCCATCTCAGTTTCCCTACCTTCCAATCCAGTTTCCATACCTCCCAGCACCTCAGCTTCTTTTTCCACCACCACCACATCAACACCCCTATCCATTCCTTTTACCATTGACCCAATCCCTACCTTACCTTCACCCACCATTCCAGCCAGCCCATCCATATTATCCACACCACCTTTAAGCCCTGCACCAGCTTCATTAGCTAGCCCAGCCACTTCTTCCCCTCCATCCATTCCCTTTGAATTTGACCACATTTTTTCCATCTCACCTCAACATACCCATGACTAGATCACTAGTGAGGGTTATTCATCTCTAATAAAGTCCATCGTGGACAATATTAGACATGAGTACACCCCACTACCAGATTCTCCACATCCCACCTCTCCACAACCTACCCACTCATCCACCCCACCTTTTACCCATACCCACACTCCCCCATTCCAACCAATTCCACCAATCCAACCCACACCCCTATCACACCTGACCCTTTACCCCATATCCTCAACCTTTTACTTTTCCTTCAATCCTAGGTGATGGCCAACAACCAAACCCAATCGTCAATTGAGGCCACACTTCAAGCCATGAACTCCACACTCCACAGCCAATCCTCCTTGCCATCTAGCCTCCAAGCAATCCACTCCACCTTGACACTTTCAACCCAACCTACCCAACAACCAGTAATTACTCCTCCTACCTACACCAATAACTCTACTCAAATTGAACCTGAACCAGAACCCCAGCCTGACCCTATCCAACCTCCCATCATACCCCTACCTCTGCCAATCATCCTCCCACAATCCCAACCTAATCTCCCACCTGTGGTAGCTACCTCTGATGCTACCATAGATGTGGAGGACCTAATCCCAACCCCAACCTCCACCTACCTGTTGAGAACTGAAAAATACCATTTTTCACCCCTTAACCTGAGTCTTAATAGACCTTTGGGAGAACTAAATAAGTGTTTTAAGTGCTTGTGTTTTAGCTAACAATAAAGACAAGCTTAACCATAAAAGCAGCTTAAAAGTGCCAAAAAGATGACAATCCATGTCGATCCAAAGGAAGAAAGAGAAGAGACAACCTCACTAGCTGTTAAAAGGTCTAAACTGAAGAGGCAAAGACCTGGTCTCAACCCAGAAAGGAAGTATGGAGCACTACAGAGTACTTTTCGCAAAGAATCTGAATTGTTCGCAAAGAACCTGAACTCTGCGAAAATAACTAAAGCTCCAGGCTTAGCTTTCGAAGAGCACCTGAACTCTTCGAAGAGATGATTGACCTTTTCGAAAAGAAGAAAACTCAATTCGAATAGAACCAGAACATTACGAAAAGAGCTTCAGGAGTTACAACACCTTGCGAAAAGTCCCCTAAGCTATGCGAAAAGGTATTCTGGAGATTCCCAACTTTTACAAGGGCAATTCAGTAATTTGTTTCATGCATCCCAATGCATTTAAAAACCTAGGGGCATTCCAGAGGATTCTAAGCATGAAGTGAAGGCATATTCCACCCCATGTGAGCACCCAGAGATGAAATAACTTGGCGGGAACTTCTAGAAACTCTAACAGACTTTCAAAATGCATAACAGAATTGATGCTTTTATCACCTGATTGGCTGAATCAGATCGAGAAATTCTGATTGGTCAGAACAGATCTGGATCCTTGTGCTCGACTACCATTGGTCGATACAGATCTGAGCACTTCTGATTGGTTGATACACATATGAGCTGGACTTAGGGAAAACTATAAATAGACGAACCATTTGCCCAATTTGGGTATTCAGATTTTGAGTTTCATTTCTATTCCCCCATTTCCAAATCAGATAGTTTGTCTGAAATCCCTGCAATAGCCTCACTTTTACTTGCAATTGAGAGCTGTGAGATACTTCTGTAATTCAAAGGAGAGTTGTATTCAAGACTACAAATCTGAGAGCTGTTTAAGCTGTGCTCTGTAATTGTAATGGTGAATTTGAAAAGGTTGCTGTAAACCGTGTATTCTCCATTGGACTCATGTTAAGGGTTCCCTCTGATCTCCTTATTGCATTAGACTCCTTTAGATTCACTGTTTTTCATGCAATTTCCCTTGATTCATTAATCCTGTGAGAGTTAGTGTTTGTAACCTAGTCTCTCACGGCATTTGTAGTGATGTTTCTTGTTCTAAATCAAGGATTTGGATTAAAGACTATTGGATGGTTTGTGGCCATTAAAGTGGACAGACCATAGCCATAAGCTTAAACCTAATCCTTGAATTAGATTTATTTCTCTTACATTGCGCTTGTAGCCAGATGAAGATTGGATCATCTCTCAGTTGAGCTGCAGCCGTTCTCATTAGATTTCAAGGACCAAATCAAAGTTAGATATTACTTCTCCATTTTTATAAGTTTACCTCAAACGTTCCCCCAACTCGGATCTGGATCATTTAGTTTAACTTTTACTTTTATCATGTAGTTAATGTGACAAATTCAACCCCCCATCTTATGTGCTTTCTAGATAGGATAAGAGGCCAGATCTGGTAGCTCAGATCTGGAGGTTTATCTGGCATTTTAGACAAATTCTCTGTGGGCGATCTTTTACTCACTTACATTTAAAACTTGCTACAATTGGCCCTGATCTTGCAGGCTAATTCACTTCTATCTGTGCTGATATTTCTTTACTCTTTTTAATATTCTAGATTCATTATAACTTAGCAATTGCAAACCTGTTTTCAAAACACAAATAAATCAAGCACACTTAGAAGCAACAACAAGTTTTTGGCGCCGTTGCCGTGGAATTTGTTCTAAAATAGGTAGACCTAAGTTTTCACTTTTATTTTTTATATCAGTACTAAACTATTCTATTATTTATACCTGTGCAGTTATTCATATCCAATTTTTGAAGAAGGGAAACTACTTAAAAAGGAATTCTGAAGGTTTGCTGTGAATAATCATATTTTTTTGTTCTGAGTTGTATGTTTGGTAGGAGGACTCTCAGCCCTGAGATTGTCCCACTGAATTTAGAAGTTGTAAGGCTACTACGAACCAAACAAACAACACAAAATTCTGCTACTATGGGTGAAGAACCTCGACTTTTGAGGGATTACTTTGCACCTGGTGCTTATAATTCTCCCTTTTGCATTCAATTTCCTACTGTTGAAGGAAATTATGAGATCAAATCATCGACCATCCAAATGCTTCCTTCCTTCCATGGGTTGAGTAAGGAAGATCCATACAAACATGTGGATGAATTCTTAGCTCTTTGCACCACATTCAACATAGCTGGACTTGGTCCAGAAGCAACCAAGCTTAGGCTCTTTCCTTTTTCATTAAAGGATAAAGTTAGAGCATGGTTATCTATGTGAGCACCAAATAGTATCACTTCTTGGAATGATTTGCAGTGTCAATTTTTAGCCAAATATTTCCCAATGTCTAAAACAAGCCAATTGAGACAAAGTATCATTTCTTTCTCACAAAACTCAACTGAAACTTTCCATGAAGCATGGGAACGATTTAAGGAACTTTTAAGGCAATGTCCTCACCATCAAATTCCCAGATGGCAGCTGGTTCAAAGCTTCTATCAAGGAATTGATCAAAAAGGGAAATATGGTGGATGCCTCCTGTGGAGGCACTTACTTGTAAAAAATAGTTGAAGAGGTTTGGGACTTATTTGAAGTAATTGGTGAAAACTCAACTCAACAGGAATCTCTGTCAAGAGATATTGAAAATCCTGCTAGGTTGAACAATCAGCAACCCACCAAAGGGAAGATTTATGAGGTGAATGAGTTGGAAAGAAAGATGGACAATTTAACCACAAAGTTTGATAGATTGATGGACTCCCTTAAAAATCCAAATGTTGCAAGAGTAGAGGAGGCATGTCTGATATGCCAGTCCCCTACTCATTCAATTGACCAATGTCCTGCTGCACCACAGTTCCTAGATTTAATGGTGGAACAAGCTCATGCTGCTCAATCATTTGGACAGATGCAGTGAAATGAATATCCATGGAGAGTGCACCCCAATTTGACGTGGAACCAAGGGAATTATCAATCACAACAGCAACAACAACCAAAGAACCAAATGCCTTTCAAAACTGTACAACCTTATCAGCAGAATTTTTATGCCAAACCAAATTTTTAGCAGCCCATTCCACAACAACCTGTGCAGCAATCTGCCCCAGTTCAAACCCCTTCCAGGTCCCCTTCTTTTGAAGATCAAGTCCTAAATTCACTCCAGAATTTAGGATCTTTAACTCAGACTGTGAATTTTCACAGCCAAAGCATAAAGAAGATTGAAGAAACATTGGGACAGCTTTCAAATACTTTGGCCAAAAGAGAGGAAGGAAAGTTACCCAGCCAACCTTTGAACAATCCCAAAGGACAGTTCATGGTTGGAGAAGCTTCTAATTCACATGAAGAAGTAAAAACTGTCACAAGTTTGAGAAGTGGAAGAATTATAAATAACAAAGTGGGTACGAAAGAAGAAAAAAATGAGGAAAATGATAAAGATTTGCAGCAAGAGCAGCATAATGATAGCAGTGGGGGTGGTGATGGACCTCAGAAAAATCAAACAAATGAAAAACAAAAAATTTAAAAAATTTCTGAAAATGCTTCCAAAGCTGTAGATGAAGGACTAGTTCCTCATTTACCATTTCCTCATGCAATGAAATCTGTATCCCCTTTTGATAAAGGGAACACAAAAATAGATGAAATGATGGAGACTTTCAAGCAAGTCAAGATAAATCTACCTTTGCTTGAGGCAATCAAACAAATTCCAGCATATGCAAAATTTTTGAAAGATGTTTGCACTCACAAAAGACAGTCTAGGATACGCTTATCCAAGAAGGTCTTTGTCAGGAAAGAGTTAATCGTGTTATCCATTGCCACACCTCCTAAACTTCAAGATCCCGAATCCCCACAATCCCTTGCATTATTGGGGAACATACCATTGAAAAGGCTTTATTAGATCTGGTGCTAGTGTCAACCTACTTCCATATTCGTATATGAGAAACTAGGTTTGGGAGAATTAAAACCCACTCATGTGGTGTTACAACTAGCAGCATGATCCAAAGGAAGCCGCTTGGGATGATTGAAGATGTATTGGTGGAGTAGATAAATTTTTCTATCCTCGCTGATTTTCTAGTTTTGGACATGGAACCTACCAAAAGCAAAACTTCCATCCCTCATTATTTTGGGAAGACCATTCTCGCTACAAAGAAATGCTTGCATTCAATGCAGTGTCCGTATTATGGAAGTCTCCATGAAGGTAAAATTAAATGTTTATAATGCAGTCACACAACCTCAATTCAGCTCTGAAGAATGTTTTCATGTTGATCTATTGGATGAACTGGTAGAAGGGACTTTACAACAGTTTCTGCAGTGTGAAGATTTCACCACAGATGTTAAAGATGCTTGGGGAAATTCTGAGGAGGAAATAATTTGTATCTCAAATTCTGAGGAAATAAATGTTGTGTAAGGAACTCATAATCAATCAGCAAGTTTCTCTTCTTGGAAACCTACTACTCTTCCCCTTCCATAATCAGCTAAGGTACCTTTGTTACCATCTTTTCTCAGCCGACCTGATTTAGAACTGAAGCAGCTGCCAAAAAATTTGAAATATGTGTTTTTAGGAGATCATAAATCATTGCCTGCAATTATTTCTTCCTCCCTCACAAAGCAGCAAGAGGAAGAGCTGGTGATTATTTTGAAAGAACATAGAAGGGCAATTGGCTGGACTATTGCTGATTTGGGAGGAATCAATCCAGCTGTTTGCATGCACAAAATCCATTTGGAAGAAGATGCAAAACCTTCTAGGGAAATGCAAAGGAGGCTGAACCCTCATATGCAAGAAGTGGTCATGAAAGAGGTTGTTAAGTTGTTGGATGCAGGGGTCATTTACCCCATTTCAGATTCAGCTTGGGTGGCACCTACACAGGTGGTACCTAAGAAATTTGGGATCACTGTTGTAACCTCAGATTTTGGTGAGCTTATGTCAACCAGACAAACAACTGGGTGGAGGGTCTGTATTGATTACAGAAAATTAAATGCAATGATCAGAAAAGACCATTTCCCCCTCCCATTCATTGATCAGATTTTAGATAAGCTAGCAGGAAAAGCTTATTACTATTTTCTTGATGGTTACTCTGGTTACAACCAGATTCCTGTGTACCCACAAGATCAGGAAAAGACCACATTCACTTCCCCTTTTGGCACTTTTGCCTATAGGAGAATGCCTTTTGGTCTTTGTAATGCTCCTGCTACCTTTCAAAGATGCATGCATTCCATTTTCTCTGATATGATTGACCAATTTATGGAGATTTTTATGGATGATTTTTCAATCTACAGAGACAGTTTTTCCCAGTGTTTACATCATCTCAAATTGGTATTACAGTGATGTGAAGAAACCAATATAGTTTTGAGCTGGGAAAAGAGGCATTTCATGGTCACCCAAGGCATTGTCCTTGGCCATGTTATTTCCCACAAGGGAATTGAGGTGGACAGAGCAAAAATTGATTTAATTGCACATTTACCACCTCCCAAAACTGTTAAACAAATCAGAAGTTTCCTGGGACATGCTGGATTTTACAGAAGGTTCATTAAGGGCTTCAGTAAAATAACCAAGCCTCTTTGTCGTTTGTTGTGCCAAGATGTCCCTTTTATTTTCAATAATGAATGCATGAAGACTTTTGAATTCTTAAAAAACTGTTTGATTTCAGCTCCCATATTGCAATCTCCAGATTATTCACTACCTTTTGAACTGATGTGTGATGCATCAGATTATGCTTTGAGAGCTGTCCTTGGACAGAGAAAGGAAAAGCTGCCTCATGTCATAGCTTATGCCAGTATATCAATGATTGATGCACAGCTCAATTACACAACAACTGAGAAGGAGCTGCTGGAAATTGTTTTTGCTTTAGAGAAATTCAGGTCATATGTCTTGGGTTCACAAATAGTGGTGTTCACTGACCACTCTGCTTTGAAATACCTTCTGTCTAAGAAGGACACCAAACCAAGATTAATCAGGTGGATTCTCCTATTACAGGAATTTGATTTACAGATCAAAGATAAAAAGGGGGTGGAGAATGTGGTGGCTGATCACCTGTCTAGAATTTTAACTGCTAAGATTGATAGGCTGCCTATCAATGAATCTTTCCCTCATGAGCAACTTTTTGCCATTAGTGTACACACTCCTTGGTTTGCAAACATAGTCAACTTTTTGGCTACTAGAAGAATTCCTCAACATTGGAATAAAATGGATAAAGATCTTTTCTTCTCAAAGGTTAAATATTTCATCTGGGAAGATCCTTATATGTTTAAGAGTTGTGCAGACCAAATAATAAGAAAATGTGTCCCTGACCAAGAATTTCATAGAATACTTTCTATGTGTCATGAGCAGGCCTGTGGAGGTCATTTTAGTGGAAACAAAATTGCTGCAAAGGTTTTACAGTGTGGATTTTATTGGCCTACACTTTTCAAAGATGCTCTGCAGCATTGTAAGTCTTGCCAGAAATGTCAGAAATTGGGCAGCATTTCCAAAAGAAACTCAATGCCTTTACAACCTATTTTGGTAGTTGAGTTGTTTGATGTTTTGGGGATAGACTTCATGGGTCCCTTTCCTCCTTCCAATGGGTATAATTTCATTTTAGTAGCTGTGGATTATGTATCCAAATGGATTGAAGCCACAACCACTAAAACAAACGATCACAAAGTGGTTCTTAAATTTCTAAAGGATCACATTTTTTCCAGGTTTGGTTTTCCCAGAGCCATTATCAGTGATGGGAAGCCATTTTTGTAATAAACATTTTGAAACTTTATTGAAAAAATACTCTGTGACTCATAGAGTAGCCACTCCATATCATCCACAAACCAAGGATGTGGAGATTTCAATAGAGAAATCAAACATATTCGAAAAGATGAAGAAGGACGAAGGATTAGTCCTTTAAGTGAATGATGCATTGTGGGCATACAGATGCCTATAAAACCCCAATTGGCATGTCCCCATTTAGGTTGGTCTATGGCAAAGCATGCCATTTAGCAGTAGAGTTAGAATATAAAGCCTTTTGGGCCATTAAAACATTGAACATGGATCTAACTACTGCTGGTAATCACAGGAAACTGCAACTTGCTGAGTTGGAGGAGCTGAGAATGGATGCATACACAAATTCAAGATTTTACAAAGAGAAAGTCAAAACTTTCCATGATAAAAATTTATTGAGAAAAGAGTTCACAGCTGGCTCTAAGGTATGGTTATTTAACTCAAAACTCAAGTTTTTCCAGAAAGCCGAGATCCGGATGGAAGGGCCATACATCATTATTCAGCAGCTCCTTCTGATGACATCCTTGATCCAAGTAATGGAAGAATCTTGAAAGTAAATGGTCAGAGGCTCAAACCATGCATTGAAAATACCCAGGAGCCTGTGCTGCCCATCTATCATCACGAACCTCCCAAAATCTGATGGTAGATAACTGTACATTATGTTTTTATCTCATAGTTTTTGCTTAGTTTCTTTGTTTCTATTTTTATTCATGATTTGCCTCTTTTCGCATGGTTTAAATATGTAAAAAGTTAAGTCGCAAAGTAATAATTATCTTTTCGCAAAGTTCAATTTACTTTTCGAAAAGACTCTGGATTTGTAATGAACTGCTCGAAAGCAAGGATTTGCTTTTCGAATAGTTGGTTCTGAAGCTATTTTCTTTTCGAAAAGATATTTCTGAAGCTAGTTTCTTTTCGAAAAGATGTTTCTGAAGCTATTAACTTTTCGATTGGTACTGATGCCATTTGCAGTTGTCAAAAGCTCTATTTTGGAACTTTTCGAAAACTTAAAAAGGACTTTGCGAAATTAACTCTGAGCATATTTAAACCCTTTTGAAGTAAGGGTTTCATATTATAAAGCTTTCTGAAGAGCGACCTGTTCCACTGAAACCCTATTTTTTTCTTTCCTTGCGCGATTTGAGAATCTAGCTACATTTTTCTTCACCTTTGTTCGATCATTTGAGTTTTCAGAGAAGGATTTTAGCTTCTAGTCTGGGGGATTTCAGCAAGCAAACAACACGTTCAATTAAAAACCCTAGATCTTGGTATTTCTCTGCACATTCTCTCTTTTTATCATTTGAAAATTTTGATTTTGTGTCAGCATCTGTTGTGGGCATTTTCATACATCAATTTAGAATGGGAAAAGTGGAGAAATCGTTGGCTGCCATGTTCCCAAAATCCTCTGCTAAGAAAGTTAGCAAACCTTCCCCAAAAGGAAAAACCAAAACTTCAGCCAAAAGAAAACTATCAATGGATAAAGCGGATAGGGTGGAGGAAGGGAAGAAAATGAGACATGAGGAACCCATCCCTGCAGCTGCTAGTCCTGAGCCTGAGCTTCCTCCTCTGCCTATACATTTGGTTCTACCAAATCCATTCATTGAAGCTCAGAAGCTAATTCGATGATTGTGGGCCGAAACTTTTTCACAACAAACCGGATTACTGTTATCTTTAAGATACATAAGAGATGTCTCACTAAGCAATATCCTTACCCCTTGCGGAGAAAATTTACCCACGAATGGTGAAGTTATGGTACCAAAACCTAGTCAAGGTCTTTGAAGGAGATCGATGTCCCTACCTCGTTATCTTTATTGATGATTGCAATCTTCATCACATTTGAAGACATAGGGAATGCTTTGGGATACCCTTCCAATTTGATCCTTACGGTCCATTGGTCATTGCTTGAAATAGCCTCCTTTAGAGAAATGGTGCATTTAACCCAAGGAATTGTTGGCACCGGGTCCATCATGAGGAGAGACCTAGCCCCCAATTTCTATTGATGGATTCCATTTTGAGGGAAGTTTTTGTCATCGACACGACCAAGAGAGGAGAACACACCAATTCGAGGCTCTCTTTTATTTTCTAAGGGACGGCTTTTTCAATGCCCCTATGTTAATTTTTGAAGCCATGGCTGATATTAGTGCCAAGTTGAAAAAGGAGCAGAAATTAGCTGGCCTCCCATTTGGTAGATTGATCACAGCGCTCCTCAGAGCCAAGTTTGACATTGATAACAAGGAGCCATTTGAAGTCATTGCTCCTCACAATTTTGGGAAAAAGGCTTGGACTACAAGCCAAGCCATCTTTGAGAAGAATGAGAGAGGAAGGTGAACTGCACTGCATGTTAATGAACACACGAACTGAACTGCACCTCATTTGTTAATGAACACTGCCCTGCGGTTCCTTAGAACAGTTTTGCAGATCCTGAGGTGACCACTCTTTAAATGCACCACTTCTTGAAGCCTGCCAGACTGTGGTGACCGGCTCTTTATGCACCCATTTTTGAAGAAACTATCCTTCCCATGGTGGCGGCTCTTGGTCACCACCAATTCTTGAGGAAGTTGGCCTTTTACCCTCCTCCCCTAGTCCAGCCCCTGCTACTTCACCTATCCCAGCTGCCCCATCTCCCATACCCTCCATTATTCCAGTTATAGATTCCCCCTCTACACCAACCACTCTAACCATACTCACACCACCAATTTCTCCCACCAATGCCCATGTTTTGGCTGCAGACTTTATTGCCCAATCTCCCTGCACTCCTCTGCTCCAAAGCCCCTCAAATTCACCTGCTCATTCAGCCCACACACCTGTAGTATCCCATACACCTGAACCTGAGCCTTTCACTACAGAGGCTTATTCCTCCTTAATGAGATCTATTTTTGAAACCATGGGGCTTGAACCTATCCCTATACCTGACCCTCATCATTTCACTCACTTACCTACTTCTCCCTTTACAGCCATTGCACCTCCACCCTCCACTTGGTTGTACCACAGTCCACCTTTATACACACCTCTCCCCCACCTGCATCTATTAACCAAATACTTGCCTACCTCCAATCCATCCAAGCGCAACTACAACTCAACACAGAAAACCAGTCTGTGACCAATGACCTTCTCCAAACCTTAGCCTCCACATCCCACACAACCACCATTACCCTATACCTATTGTTGATTCCCATGCTACCCAAACTGAACCAGAGGTAGTATTGGTTGATCTGCCCACCCCCACCACTACTGCCCATGCCACCCAAACTGAACCTGAAGTCCCTCTGGTTGCGTCCCCTTCACCACTCCTCACTTTCTCTGAGCAAGCCACTCAGACCGACCATGAAGTCCTCCTTCTGGACACTTCTTCTCCCCCTCCCACTGCTGGGACACCTTTGGTCCCCTACCATTCCATTCCCCTTCCCAGATTTGCCTCCCTCAGAAGAGCCATGGAAGAAAATCCTTATATCCGTAGAGATGTTCTAAAGGGGTTAGCTGATTTACAAGCCTACATTAGAACCCCTTATGAAAACCAGATTCGAAAATTGGAGTTATTTATGAGATTTGAGAGAGAGAAAATGAAGGACTTGCTGGGTCAAACCTTTCAGATGGTTTGGAGTGAGCAGCACAAGGTGACCATGTTACAAGCACAGCTTGACCAGGAAAAACTGAAGACCACTAGACTTGGCAAGTACATTGGCCTCACCAAAAAGATCAAATCAGAGGAATACACTGAACTGCAAAACACAATCCAGGAGAAAGCTCACTCAAGTTCAGACTCCAATACTGATTCTAGTTCTGATTTTGACAGTGACTCCAGTTCTGAGCCAATTGAACCAACTTATGATACAGATTTTGACCCCAGTTACTAAAGCACTTTGTACTTATCTGTGGTATAAGTTTGTAATATAAATTCTGGTTTTTCTTGTGAAATTACTGTGCATTTCTGTCTGTCCTCTTGTCATCATGATTTTTTTATTTTTTTTCTTGCCTATGTCTCTTCTCTGCTTTGGACCAGTGTGGACCCTGCTCCCCTTTGGTTTGGGGGTGTGACAGAAATGTCAATAATCAATAATTGAGTTAACATCAGTACAACTTATGATCAGTGGAATTTTTGAAAATAAAGTAATTTCACACCTGCTGTTTTGAAAAAAGAAAAATATGAAGAAGTTAAAAACTTTTTGAAATTAATTTCTAGTGTAATTCTAATACTTTCATGAAGTGAATGTCAGGAAATTTCCAAAAGAAAATTGATGTTTTAGTAAACCTAAAAAGAATGAAAACAGTGAGGATACACCTCAGGAATTTGATAAAAAAAACCGCACCCAGTGAGGTTTGGGCCTGAAATGTATTCTTTGGAGGTATGAATTGGCAATTTTTTCTGGTTTTGGGACTGATTGAATTTGCTTACTTGCACTAGAAGTTACACATATCCAAATTGAAATAATTTGATAGCACTCGTGATATTAAAGACATGATGTAAGGCCTCCTTTTGGACAGTTTGAACCTTACAAAGCCCCACCTTTTGCAACTGCCCTTGATACACACCATTTGAGCTGTACAAATCTAAGATTCCTTTGAAACCTCATCTAATAACCTCATCAACTTCATTTAGCCTAACCCTCACTCCGAGAAGTCAGAAGATAAAGGGAAGGAAGCTGAAGAAAGGAGTATTGAGTAACAATTTGATAACAAAAGAAGAGTACAAGTTGAAGACAATGATGTAACAGCAGAGGAAATGTGGCATTCCAGTCAATGCTAATTTGAAAAATATATATATATATATATATATATATGTATATATTTGAGCAAAACAAAAAGACAGAAGGCATTTCATTAGAAGTTTAAAAAAGAAAGAGAAAAAGATGGCCACTTTGGCTCTGGAAATTCAAAGAAGAAAATGAAAATATGCTGAAGAAAAGAAGGTTTGTATAACACCTCCTTACCTTGACTGACTTTTCAAATTTGAACACCATTCCACCCCTTTATTCTTGAGAAATTTCACCCATAAGCCACATTACAACCCCAGTAAAGTCCTTACTGATCAATGATGGATTGAGCTATCACATGGAGATAAGAATTTGTGTAATCTATGGTGAAAAGAGCAGTAAATTCCGAACTAAAAGCAATGCCTATGCTCATGCTTACATGCTTACACCTATTTGAGGGTACAACCCTCTTACTTGCATGTTGAGTGAAAATCGTGAGAGTTGGGTTTGAAATCAACTCATTGGGGTAACATCGAAGCTGGATTCCTAAATAGAAGGCAAGCTGTTCATTAATTTTTCTTGTAAATAACCTTTGGCATAAATTGACTGAGTAGTAACAAGAATTACAGCAGAATTTTAGTTTTGAACTGATGTTTTTCTTGAAAAATCTTCTTACAACATGACTGATGCAGGTGTGAATAAACAGATTGGATGAAAGTTCACTGTAATAGAACTGCTGTAAATCTTAACTGATTCATTGGAGAAGTTTGTGGGTACCTTCACTGAAAACCCTCAGGAGACTTCACTCCTCCACTAGGGATAACCTAGGGGTTTAAAAGTCTTGTTGCATATGCTAAATGCAACTGTGCTCCCTACAAAAGTGGCTGTATACTTTGTTTTAATTTTGTCTTTGCTCAGGGACTAGCAAAGCTTAGGTTTGGGGGTGTGTTGAGAACTAAAAAATATCATTTTTCACCCCTTAACCTGAGTCTTGATAGACCTTTGAGAGAACTAAATAAGTGTTTTAAGTGCTTGTGTTTCAGCTAACAATAAAGACAGGCTTAACCATAAAAGCAGCTTAAAAGTGCCAAAAAGATGACAATCCATGTCGATCCAAAGGAAGAAAGAGAAGAGACAACCTCACTAGCTGTTAAAAGGTCTAAACTGAAGAGGCAAAGACTTGGTCTCAACCTAGAAAAGAAGTATGGAGCAATTCGAACAGAAAAATGCACTACAGAGTACTTTTCAAGAACATCGTGCAAAGAACACGAACTCTGAAAGAACTAAAACTCCAGGCTTACCTTTCGAAGAGCACCTGAACTCTTCGAAGAGATGATTGACCTTTTCGAAAAGAAGAAAACTCAATTCGAACAGAACCAGAACATTGCGAAAAGAGCTTCAGGAGTTACAACACCTTGCGAAAAGTCCCCTAAGCTATGCGAAAAGGTATTCTGGAGATTCCCAGCTTTTGCAAGGGCAATTCAGTAATCTGTTTCACGCATCCCAATGCATTTAAAAACCTAGGGACATTCCAGAGGATTCTAAGCATGAAGCGAAGGCATATTCCACCCCACGTGAGCACCCAGAGATGAAATAACTTGGCGGGAACTTCTAGAAACTCTAACAGACTTTCAAAATGCATAACAAAATTGATGCTTTTGTCACCTGATTGGCTGAACCAGATCGAGAAATTCTGATTGGTCAGAACAGATCTGGATCCGTGTGCTCGACTACCATTGGTCGATACAGATCTGAGCACTTCTGATTGGTTGATACACATCTGAGCTGGACTTAGGGAAAACTATAAATAGACGAACCATTTGCCCAATTTGGGTATCCAGATTTTGAGTTTCATTCCTATTCCCCCATTTCCAAATTAGATAGTTTGTCTGAAATCCCTGTAATAGTCTCACTTTTACTTGCAATTGAGAGCTGTGAGATACTTCTGTAATTCAAAGGAGAGTTGTAATCAAGACTACAAATCTGAGAGCTGTTTAAGCTGTGCTCTGTAATTGTAATGGTGAATTTGAAAAGGTTGCTATAAACCATGCATTCTCCATTGGACTCATGTTAAGGGTTCCCTCTGATCTCCTTATTGCATTAGACTCCTTTAGATTCACTGTTTTTCATGCAATTTCCCTTGATTCATTAATCTTGTGAGAGTTAGTGTTTGTAACCTAGTCTCTCACGGCATTTGTAGTGATGTTTCTTGTTCTAAATCAAGGATTTGGATTAAAGACTATTGGATGGTTTGTGGCCATTAAAGTGGACAGACCATAGCCATAAGCTTAAACCTAATCCTTGAATTAGATTTATTTCTCTTACATTGCGCTTGTAGCCAGGTGAAGATTGGATCATCTCTCAGTTGAGCTGCAGCCATTCTCATTAGATTTCAAGGACCAAATCAAAGTTAGATATTACTTCTCCATTTTTATAAGTTTACCTCAAACGTTCCCCCAACTCGGATCTGGATCATTTAGTTTAACTTTTACTTTTATGATGTAGTTAATGTGACAAATTCAACCCCCCATCTTATGTGCTTTCTAGATAGGATAAGAGGCCAGATCTGGTAGCTCAGATCTGGAGGTTTATCTTGCATTTTAGACAAATTCTCTATGGACGATCTTTTACTCACTTACATTTAAAACTTCCTATAATTGGCCTTGATCTTGCAGGCTAATTCACTTCTATCTGTGCTGATATTTCTTTACTCTTTTTAATATTCTAGATTCATTATAACTTAGCAGTTGCAAACCTATTTTCAAAACACAAATAAATCAAGCACACTTAGAAGCAACAACACTACCCAGTTCCTGAACTTCAATCTCCTTAGTCCACACTCCCTGCCTCCTCTTTTCTCCACCCCCCTCCATACTCTACCCTCCTCCATGTCATGCAACAAAATCCTTACCTTAAAAGGGATGTTGTACGAGGAATGGATCAGCTCCGCAGATCAATTGAGATGCTCTATGAAGCAAAGATCGAGCAAATGACTGTGGACTACAACTATGAGATGATGCAGATATCCAAGGGCTGGCAAAGCATTTTACTCCACTGTGAAGCTGCAAAGCTTATTGCAGCTTCTGAGACATCAAGAGCTGATGGATTAGAGGAGAGGTTGGTTGCCTCCAAATCTCATAACAAGGCAGCCCAGGAATTGTATGACACTCAAGTTGCACTGATTGGTAAAAAGATTAAAATCCTTGAAAGAGAAATTGCTCACTTGACTGCTGGCTAGCCTGCCCAAGTAGCTGAGCCTGCCCTACAGATTGAAGAGGAGACAGCTACCCAGTCTAAGGAGGTAGCTACTACAGAGCAGACCAAGGTTGAGAGGAAAGCTGAGTTAAAAGCTTATGCTGCTAAACAAGGATCCACTAGCATCTTCACCTCTGACTTTGACTCTGACTCTGAGTAGTTTTAGTTTATTTTTAGGATTTTTACCTGGTTTTATAGGCTTTCTATAGTTGCTTAGGTTGCTTTTGTATTTTTCTCCATCTTTTTATATTATCAATAGATTTCTCTTTAGTCTATTTTACTGGGATTTTACTGCTTTCTTTCTGTGTTATTGTCTGATTCTTGTCCTCATTTGTGTGTTTTGGTTACTACCAGTCCTTATTTTGTTTGTGTATTACTGTTCTTTGTTTAGCTACAGTTTATGTGTTTCTTTGTCTTTCCTTATTACTCTGTATATGTTTTTATCATGCTACACATCCCTTTATCTCTCAAGCAGTGAGGACACTGCTCCTTAGAGGTTTGGGGGTGTGGCAAGGCTTGCCAATGGATAGTTAATGGTAGTGCGGCAAGGTTTTAATAGAAATAAAAAAAATAAAATAATTTCACACCTGATATTTTATATATAGAGGAAATTAAAAACTTTTTAAAACTGAGACATGCTATAGCTCTAACACTCTCATGAAGCAAATGTCGGGAATTTTTCATAAATGAGTGCTTAGTGAACTTAAAAAGAGAGAAAATTGTGAGGATATGCCCCAGAAATCTGATGGAAGACCATACCCAGTGAGATTTGGGCCTGAAAATTTTTCTTTGAAGAGTGTTTGACAATTTCTTCTGCTCTAAGGACTGATTGAATCTACCTTTGGTCACTAGAAGTTAGGCAAATCTAAGTTGAAACAGCTTAACAGCACTCATGACACTAAAGATATGATGTAAGACCTTTATTTGGACAGTTTGAGCCTAAAAATCCTTATCATTTGAACTGCCCTTGATACACATCATTTGAGCCTTAAAAATAAAAGGTTTCTTTGACAAAACCCAGAAAATTTGAACCCAAAACCTCTTGACCTATTTCAGTTCACCCTCAACCTGAGAAATTAGAAAATGGAAGGAGAAGTGAGGTTAAAGGAGCAAGGTTTGACAGTTGGTTGAAAAAGAAGAAAACACATCAAAAGGCAATTGTGTATGAGAAGTACAGTTGTGGCATTCTAGCCCATAAAAAAAAAAAAAAAAGAGAAAGGAAAAGAAAAACAAAAAGGTAAAATAAAGGAAAGAGAAGGAGAAGTTGCTTCATTTAAAAACTTATAAGAGGATAAGAAGCTGATGTAGCTGATCACTTTAAGTCTGGAAATTCAAAGGAAATGATGCTTGTGATGAAATGAAGAAGGCGTGTGCACCACCTTCCTTACTTTACTGATTTCTCAATCTTTATTCCTATTCCACCCTTTTATTCTTTATAAACTTCATCCATAAGCCACATTACAACCCAATAAAAAGTCCTTATTGATCTAAAATTGATTGAGCTGTCATGTGGAGATGAGAATCTATTTAATCTATGGTGAAAAGAGTTAGAAAATTTTAGAAATTGGAGCAATGCCTATGCTCATGCTTGCAGTCCTATTTGAGGGCTGTAACTGCTCTTGAGCTGTGTGAATTGATACACCCTTCTATTTTTGTTGAGAGTGATAGCCCTAGTGAGCTTTGGGTCTAAAATTAGGGTTGATGGAGGCATTATTAGAACAAGATTCTCAATTTGAGGGTAAGCTTTGGATTAATTTTTATACAAAGTACCTTGACATGAGCTGATTGATTGTGCAGGAATTAGAGCAGAAATTTTGTTTTAAACTGTCATGTTTTTCCTGAGAATCCTTTAAAACAGAATGGAGAAGGTGTGGAATGAATTTTATCCTGCTTGAACTCTATTTTAAATATGATGCACTAATATTAACTGACTCATTGGAGAAGTTTGTGGGTAACTTCACTATAAACCCTCAGGAGACTTCACTCCTCCACTAGGGATCACCTAGGGGTTTAAAAGGCTTGATGCATATGCTAAATGCATCTGTGTTCCCTACAAAAGTGGCATTTTTTATTTCCAATAATTATTTTTACTTTCTCCTTTGCTCAGGGATTAGCAAAGCTTAAGTTTGGGGTGTGTTAAGCAGTAAAAAATATCATTTTTTACCTCCTAACCTGACCTTTGGTGGACCCTTGAGCTAACTAATAATGTGTTTTAAGTGTATTTTGTAGATAAGCAATGAATTGCAAGCTTAGTGCAGATATCCACTTAAAATGGCCCAAGAAGCAATTTGCTGCTCAACATGTGACCTTACAGAGCAAAGGCTAGCCAATCAAGCAATCCACTAGAGCCCCAGAAGTGCATAAGATTGTTTTAAACTTAACTAGGAAGGCTTGAGGTTAAGTGTAGTTGCAGAGAATGAAGAATGAATCCACCAAGAGGTTGCTGGATGTTGAACAAATGAAGAACAACACAAGTGATATATGTACCAGCTGTGGAAGCATAAGAATAAACCTGTCGAGAGGTTGGCCTAAGCTGCCGAGAAGATCTGATGCCTAAATAGCTAACATTTTGAGAAGATCCAGAAGCTGTTGAGAAGTTCTGAAGGGAAATTATAACATGTCGAGAGGTCCTGAGGAGAAATACTAAAGTGTTCGAGAGGATGGTAGTAGTAGTCACGAGGTTCTAAAACACTTGTCAACAGGTTCCGTAAGCAAACCTATCAAGAGGAATGGAGTTGGAAATAGGAACCTGTTGAGAGGTTCTAGATAATTGTCGTGAGGTTCAGCGAAACCTATCGAGCAGTCCAATTCAACCTGTAAATAGCTTGCCTGATGCTATAGCTCATTCTCACGAGGATTGAGCCAACCTGTTGAGAGCTTAGTGTTAAGTTGTATAACCAGTCAACAGGATTAGTATAACCTGTCGAGAGGATGAATGAAGAAATGGGTAGAATGATGCAATGAGCTTCTGATCCTGTCGATGAGTAATCAATCTTATCGACAAGTGCAGTTCAACATCTTGAGATGTTTCCAGATCCTGTCGAGAGCTAGACAATCCTGTCGAAAGCCATAGAGATCATGTTGAAACGAGAGCAAGTACACTCGTTTTGGCAACTTCTCAGTGTGTTCCTTCAGCAACTGCCAATTTTAGAAGCTTGTGCACACATTCCAAAGCCTGTTAGTGACCCCTGGGGGTATTTTTGGTATTCAACTGCACATGATTGGAAACCCTAACGGCCTTGTGTGCATTTGCTAATTATGAACCAATGGGAGAAGAGCTTCTAGAAGAGAAATCAGCCACATCAGCAGCCCAGAATAACAGAATTATTCTCTTGGGCTCTGATTAGCTGAAATGAATTTGAGGACAGAGGAGGAGGGTATAAAAGGTTGAAGAAATTACATTGAAGACATCCAAAATTTGAGAGAACCAGAGCTTAGTGCGAGATCCATTTTTCCCTCTAAAATTTCCTTCCTTCCTTCTTCTTCCTTTTCTCTCTTTAGCTAATCATGAGTGGCTAAACTCTTTTCAGTAGTTAGTGTGAGGTCTTGAGCTATAAATTGAGAGATTCAGAGGCTTGTAAGAGATTGTATATTGCACTGATTGCAAATCTGGGCACAATAGTATTGGAAGCTTGTAATATAATTGTGGTTTTTAAAGGTGATTCTAATCTATATTTTACTTCTTAATATTTGATTTCCCTGGATTGGATACTCTTATGGATGCCAGCCAGAAATGGGAAGCTGGTAGCCTAGCATTTGCAGTATCTGTAATAGTTTACCTGTTCCAATTAAGATCAATAGATTGGTGCAATCTCAGAGATGAACTGTATCCAGTAGAAGGGCATATCCTAACCTCAAGATTGCTTTGATCCATTGGTGGAGATTGGAATCTTATACCTCACCTTTGCCGGGAGAACCTGGGTAGCTTGGAGCCAGAAAAGAGGATTATTACAAATCAGTTTTCTGCACTGCTTTTGATTCTTTTAATTTTTAGTAAGTGACCAAGACCCCTAGTTGTTGTTCTCACCCTTTTGAATTTTCATCTTTTCTGTATCTCCTCTTATCTCTGTGTTTGATTAGATCTAGATCAATTGCTTTTAACTTTTGTAGTTTATAGTAAAAGTGACAAAAACCTAGAACCTCTCCTCTTTCCTGCTTTAGTTTAATTTAAATTAGGATAGAGTGCCAGATCCACCATAGATCTGGAGATTTACTATAGTTGAATTACATTTCCCAGTGGACACCCTTACTTACCTCTTAAGACTTGCTATAACAGCCTTGGTTCTTGTAGGACTGACAGCTTACTTTAGTTCAACCTTGCTATAGTCTATGCAGTTAATCTACTGTTTTTAATCATATAATAATTGCAAGGTAGGCGGCACAACAGTAGACCAATGAAGTAGTTAAACTTAGTGCAGCAATGTAGTTAGACTGAAATAAATAAAGTGAATTCTCACCTGACCAATTGAAAAAAAATAGGAGATTAAAACTGTTGGCAGATGTTCTAAAGCTGAATCATTTAAAAAAATTTAACATCCCCATGAAGTTAACATAGGAAAAATGTTCACAATCAGTTCTCAGTAAATTAGAGAGGAGAGAAACAGGTGAGGATATACCCAATGAGTAAATTGAAGACCATACCCAATGAGATTTGGGCCTACCAAATTTCTTTTGAAGAATGTCTTTGCAAATTTTCTACTTTACAGAATGAGTGAATGAACACCTTTTCACTAGAAGTTAGGCCCTCCCAATAGAAACTGTTTGACAACACTCATGACACTAAGGAGGTGATTTAAGGCCTCCATTTGGACAGTTTGAGCCTGAAATTCCTACCCTGTGAAACTGCCCTTTTCATACACTCTTTGAGCCTTTAACTTCAATTTTCTTTGATAAACACCAAAGTACTTGAACCTGAACCTTATGACCTGATTCAACCTTACCCTCACTTTGAGATTTCAGAAGGTAAAGGAGAAGATGTTGAAGATAGGTGAGTTGGGTTCAACATTTGGTGGAAGGAGAAGAGAAGAATGCTATAAGTAGCAGTGTATCAGTTGTATAGGTGTGGCGTTTCATTAAATATAATTAAAATAAAAAAATATATAAAAGAGAAAAAAGAGAAGTCAAGAGAAATACTTTATCTGAAAAAGTAAAAAGAAGAGAAGATGGCTACTTCAAATCGGAAGAATATAAATGAAGATGAAGTTGTGATCAAATAAAGAGGGTGACCCATGAACCACCTCCTTCCCTTGCTGATTTCTCAACTTTGAACCCTTTCTACCCCTTCTATTCTTTTTAAACTTCAACCATAAGCCACGTTACAACTCATCTAAAAGACCTTATTGATCCAAAGTGAAATAAATTTTCATGTGGAGACAAGGGGATGTCTAATCTATGGTGAAAAGTACATGAGAAGGTTAGAAATTAGAAACAATGCCTATGTTCATGCTTGCAGGCCTATTTGAGGTTTGCAACTGATTTGAGCTGATGAGAATGTGAACACCTTGAGCTTCATTTCTGAGAGACAGCCCTGGTAAGGATTGGGTCTAGAGATTTACTTAAGTGGGTAATGTTTAAACCTGATTTTTAAATCAATGGTGAGCTTAGTATTGATTTTCACACTCTTGATGTAAATTGATTGGATGTGATGGAAAGAAATGCTGATTCATGTGTTAAAATATTTTTCATGACTGTTTTAACCTCCTTTAAATTTGAATGAACAAGGTGTGTGATGAAGCTTTATTTGTTAAAATCTATTGTTGCACTATGCTTGACTGATTTGTTGAGAAGTTTATGGGTATCTTCATCGAAAACTCTCAGGAGACTTCACTCCTCCACTAAGGATCACCTAGGGGTTTAAAAGGCTTGATGCATAAATTAAATGCATCTGTGTTCCCTAGAAAAGTGGCATTTTAATTTTTAGAGTAACTCTTTTATTTTTCCTTTGCTCGAGGACTAGCAAAGATTTGGTTTGGGGGTGTGTTCATCACTGATTTAAGCAACTTTCCACCTCCTAACCTAGCCTTTGACAGACCTTAGAGCTGACTAATAATTGCCATTTGAGTGTGTTGTTTGTAGTTGGAAATAAACTGTAGCTTAGTTGAACAGTTCATCTAATGGAAGCTAAGAGGAGAGAATTTAGAGTCAAGCCTTGAACCTGATGGAAATACAGAGAATGCACCAAGTTGAACCACTCCATAGGAGCCATTTACCATGCATTGAACACCTAGAAGTCCAACAGCTAAGAAGAAAAGTGGACCCAAGTAGTGAAGAGTGCTACAGTAAGCTGTGCACAATAACAGACACTTAGAAATCTCAGCTCGGGAGGCTCTTAAGCACATTACACCTTCAGAAAAGTAACCTTGAGTAGCTGTCGAGCAATTACATCTTTAGAAATCCCATGTCGAGCATCTCTCGAGAGGTTCAGCCTTCAGAACACTTAAGCTCGAGTGGTTCTGGACCAGATTGCATCTCCAAAAAGTCAATCTCGAGCAGTTCTCGAGCACTTCATAGTTGAAGCAGTGAAGCTGTCGAGCAGTTGCTTGAAGCATGAACCTATCGAGCTGCAGTTTAAACCTTTAGATTTAAACCTATCGAGCAGCTAAAAGGGCCTCAGATCCAACCACTCGAGATCCTGTTAAGTTAAACTGCTGAAGCACTCCAGCCACTCGAGATCCACTCGAGTTTTATATTCAGAAGTCACCTGAAGCTCCATCCACTTGAGCAGCTTTATCCATTCAGACTTCATCAACTCGAGCAAGCTTCAGAAGTCTCCCAGCCACTCGAGAACCTCTCAAGATACATATTCTAGAGCCTCAACCACTCGAGGCTTGAGTTTCAGCCTTTCCATTCAAACTTCAAGGGTATTTTGGGACTTCCACAACACCTAGGGCACATTTCCCAATGTTCTGTGCTTGCCCTAACTGTCATGGGCAATACTTAGCTAAACATAAGCCACATCAGCTGGAACCTAACTAACTTGATTCTTCTCCTCTCTGATCGGCCAATGCAAAAAGGCATTTTTGGAGACTGTATAAAAGCCATGTAAAAAGGCATAAAAAGGGGGCAGATGCAAGAGGAGCTGTGAGGATATTCTTTCCTTAGGTCACCTTTAGGGTTAGGTCTTCTTTTCCTTTTCTTCTTCCCTTAGCTCAACATTTGCTGACTAAGTTCTTCGTAATAGTTAGGATTAATTCAAAGCTGTAAGAGGACTATGTATAATTATTGTAAAGGATTTGGAGGTTTGCAGAGACTGCAGCCTTAAGGGCTCACCATTGTAAGTACCTTTTAAGCAATGAAAGTTGTGTTTACTATTCCATTAAATCTGTAATTTCTTGTGCCTTGCATTTAGATCATTATAGGTTTTCTGCACCTACGGATGCATGAGCTTGTGGCCTTGCAAACATAGTGGCTGCAGTGATTTTTATGTTCTTATTTTAACCCCATGATTGGAGTATATCTCTTGGATAATCTGTGACCATTCAGGTGGATAGGTTAGAGCCCTAGGACTAGTCCATATCTCAGGGTTAGATTGGATTCTACTTTCTTGAATTTGAGCTTGTAGCTAAATGAAGGATAGCTGCATATCCAATCCTTGCTCTATTATATCAAGCCCTTTTTCAGTAATAAATCAACCCTTACCTATTTACTTCTCACCCATTTTCTGTTTCTTTTTCCAAATCCATTTCCATCCTTCTCTCTAAACCCCCTTTCTTTTACTTTAGATATGTTATTTTTTTATTTCTTTTTTTAGTTTTGTGGCACCTAAAAATCCCCTCTCTTACCTTTGCTTTCCTAGTTTAGGTTAGAGCTGTTAGATCTATAGTAGATCTGGAGGTCTACTATTGGTTTTTTTGTTAGATCAATTTTCCCTGTGGGAACAAACTCTTACTTATAAAAACTTGCTACAACAGCCCTGGATCTGGCAGGATTGTGTATTTGTTTTGCTGTTGTGTTCTAATCTCTTTATTTTTTTCCCCTTTGATCTGTTCTCCTTACCATTTTTTATTTCCATCATTTTTATAATAAAAAGAACACAAGAAAAATAAATCCAACAACAGTTCCCCGGACAGGGGGCGCAATCCAATTACACGCTCTGGACAGGGCGCTCAATTGAATCTGACAGACTAGTTACACACTGGCCCTAGGGCGCATAATTAGCCCTACATCCCAACTTTAAGATAATCAATTTAATAATTTTCTCTCCTCTCAAAATCTTAGCTCTTAGAAATTTCGAGGCTCTCTCTGGGGTTCCCAAAGAAAGGAGTTGAGCTGCTTTTCTAGGCTTCTAGAACTACAGACTCTTCTATAGGATCCCCAGGTAGTCAAGCTAGTGACACTGGCTAGCTAGTCCTGATTGTCAAAGTAGTACAAGAAGGATAAGCCCCCTTTAGCCTTAGATAGCCCTTAGGAAACCCCTGTCCAACATTCTTAGCATAGAGCCCATCAAGTCCCTAACTTTCTCTAGTTTTCTCAACCTTAGTCACCCGATCTGCCCAAGGGAGCTTACAGAGGGTACTCGGGAACTGGGCCGATCCTCCCAAGCATAGCAAGCCACAACCCCCCTTTTTTAGATAGATTAGGAAACCAAACTAGTTAGACTATAGGAAATCCGTAGCTGCTGAAGTTGGCCGGCCGACATTCAGTAAAGGAATCAGCCTGCATCTCCCCACGTGTGATCACTAACGTGTTGCAGCGTCGATAAACATCTGCAGCTGGCGATAGTATCAACCCAGGTACTTTCCATTTAAAATTTGCCTTTTCCTTTCTGCATCTAATATTTTTTAGTTTATTATTCTATCACCTTCAACCAAAGTCCACGTCGACTGAATTGGGCCACTTCTTTCGGGGATCGAAAGGTACTTAGAAAATGCATGTACCAATAGACTGATGACCACGATGAGACCCCTTTTGCTAGGGCTTCCCTGATTTAATTAGTTTGGTTTTATTTATTTTTCTGCTTTCACTTTTTCTTTGCACACACTCGCACTGCATACTCAACTTTTCAAAAAAAAAAAAACAAAAAAACAATACTAAAAAAATAATAAATAAAAAACTATTTTTAAATATCAGGCATTGAAAAATTTAACTTTAATGATATTGACCCACCCTTATGGGGCTCCCATAGCGAGCTTGAGTATAACTTTAGGCCATCTCCATGGACAGCCCAACGTTGTGCTCAGGTAAATATGGTTAGTGAGAATGAAATATACCCCTTCGCTCCCAAAAATACAAATCTCAGCGATGGCATTAGAGATGATAGTGAGCAAAAATACACTACCAGCCAAATTATAAACCTCACGGCCCAAAAGTTGATGAAGGGAGGAGAAGTCGGCGCCCTACGACAAGCCCTGGTCGAGCTATACAAAGCCACAATCGATCAGAAGCTGACTGACGAACAACAAGTCACTCCGAGGAACAGACAAGAAGGAAGGACGATGACTCCTCCGACTCTCCCAACACATAACACACACACCCTTCGCACGTCCTACAATAATAATTGCTAAAGGCAACCCTCCCTTGAGACACCTAAACAGGACACCACCGTAAATATGAACTGCCTCCATCGATTCTTAGATAACTACATGGCTAAGAGAGAACGTCCGAACCATCTTTTGGGTTCGAAAAATTCAACCGAGACCTTGACTCACTATACCCACGGGCTTCAAACCACCAAAATTCAACAAATACAACGGTACAAGGAATCTAAAACACCACTTGGCCCTATTTTGCAATGAGTGTTGACCAATCCACACTAATCACGGGCTCCTCATCCATTACTTCCAACGATCCCTTGAAGGAGAAGCCCTCGATTGGTTAGCCACCCTGCCTCTAACAAAAATCAAGACCTTTGAAGACTTAGCCGATAGATTCTTAGACTAATACCAACACCTCACTCATGAAGAAATCAATCTCATTGACTTGATGAACATAAAAGAAGAAGACAATGAAGACTTCACGATGTTCGCCATTTGTTGGAGGAGACTCACTGCTCGAATTGGAAATAGGATAAAAGAAAGTGACGCGCTAGATATTATGATCAATAATACCGGGGAGCCATTCTGGAGCGCTCTCATTCTAAGCGACTACTCTGATTTCTCTAGCCCCCGAGAACGCGCTTCACGCATAGAACATCGCCTGAAGAATGGAGACCTTAATCTATCCATTCTAACACCTGATGGATCTCCCTCCAACAATACCAAAACCAACATGCTAAATAAAACTCCAAGCCCCGAATGAATCAACACCAATCAAGAACAAAACAAAATAAACTTCCACCCATACGAGCAATAAGGCCAAACTCAACACATAGACCAAGATCAACACTCTTACCAACATCTATACCCCGACCAATACACAAACCCACATTATGACCAAAACCAATACCCCATCGACACACCGACTTACATCACCTACTACAACCCATTGTTCGATCAAACTCAACCCACATACGATACCATACACTCACTCACTCTTGCCTCATTCCACCTTGCTAGCCTGATCTGGAGGATTGAACCCCCTTCAGACCATATCCATACCATTCAGTCACAACCAACTAACCCTGTCGCGCATACCTATAAATGTGAAATCACCTTTCGCCCTGAACCAGTCAACAAGATCACTAATATCCAACTTGTCGCCGAATTCATCCCTAAACTAACTCAACCCATCACCAAGCTCATCGCCAAGCTTAACGCACTTGCCCCTAAACTAACCCAACCTATAACTGAAATCGCCGAACCCAGTCCTAGATCAACTCAATCCATCACTAAAGTCGACACACTTATCCCCAAACTAGCTCAACCTACCCTTGAACTCGACGACCTACCCACCAATGAATCAATACACATGCTCTCTCAACAAATACCCAAACCAACTCCATAATCAACCACTAAACAAGCTCACATATCGGTTCCAAAAGCAATCCCTGAATTAATCTATCCATCTACTATGACACCATTCATACTTAAACCAATCACAAAGATAAACTTCAAACCTAAACCCATGATCGAATCTGTTCCAAAAATTATTGGCCTTCTCACCCCTAAGCCAACTCTTGGACTAATCATCCCACAAGTTTCGAAGCTAAATGTTGAACCTAAACCTGCAACTAAGCCCCCTCCTCAAATCGCCAACCCCCTTACACCTGAACCAACATCGAACTTGAACTACTCATCAAACACACGATCAAAAACCTTGCCCGACAAACTTCAGAATCAACCCTCGAATCAACTTCTACGTCCACCTTGAAACCTGAACTCACTACTGAACTTATCATCCCCCCGACTCTGAAATAGAAACTTAAACCCGTTATCAAACTTACCGCCTTGCCAATTAGGGAACTGAGTCTCTAACCCAAAACCATCATCGAACCCGAACCTACCATCAAACCTAAACTGATCACCAAATACAAACTTGACATCAAGCCTCAAACTATTGGTGAATCTAAACCTATCATTGAACTTAAACCAATCATCGAACCTAGACCCGAACCTATCATTGACCCTGCACCCATCCACAAGCTCGAATCCACCATCAAAGGCGAACCCGCCATCAAATCTGAACCCATTGTCAAACCTGAACCTGTCTTCAAACTCGAGCCTGTCATCAAACACGAACCCGTCACTAAAACTAAACCTATCCCTATGACGCCAACTCCACTCACCTTCGAGCCAACGACCGAGCCTATCAAGGAACCGGTCATCCCACCCACTCTCGAGATCAAACCAGACATAAATCTTATGACCCCGATTAACATCCAAATCAACAGGCCACCTGATCCTCAAATCCCGTAAAAATAGGAAATCAACATCACAACTAAAATTGCTTCTAACCTCTAGACCCTGGTTTCCATAGACCTCACAATCAAAACCTTCACAGAATACCAACTAGGAATAAAATCACCACAATAGACGGTCGACACTGAGCTTCCCTAAAAAATTATAAAACAACCTCGCAATAAGCCCAAAGCACACATCAAATAAAACAAGTAGAATCAAACAAAACTAAACCTCCCCACGCGAAGGAAAGGTCCGCCTCGGCCTACACCTTCACATCTCCTCCTCTTGCTTTACCTTTGCCTCATCCTATCATTACCTTTACAACACTACCTTCCCACACAACAGACTCCACTCCAACTTCACCAGCAAACAACTTTCCAACAGCCCGTTAATCACCCTGAGAAGCTCCCGAACAACTTAAAGCCCCAATTCTACGAGTTGCCTCACTCCATCGAAATACGAAAGAAGGTCCCTCCGACCATAAAAGATTTATCAAAAGAAGAAGTAAAACGACGTCACACATATTTTGACAAATTTCATATCATCCAAAACACAAACCTAAATATAACATCTCTCTCATTTCAGATCAATCAGATCGAGAAATGGATTGAGGACCCTGAAACAGATCACCCAACTGTCACTCCATCCATTCGACCTTCTGAGTCAATTTCTGCTTAAGGAATTGATGTTGTACCATAACACAATAACAATAACAAAAAATTATACAAAATATACAAAATAATATATATATATATATATATATATATATATATTGCTCTGAATATATATATATATATATATATATAGATATATATATATATTGCTCAGAAATATCTCTGACTTATAACTCTTACCCGATCGAGAATCCGAAGATGGGGAGCTAGTTCTAAGACAATGCTTACACAACCGCCTCGCCTGGAGGAAATCAAACCTCATGCGGGAAGTACTCACATTATTTCAGCAACATGCCCCAGGAAACAGCAACAGGGGAAGGACTTCCTAAACCCCAGAATGCTACCCCTAACTCGATCATCATGTCCCATAGCCTAAATAGGTGCACACGCATACTTATCATCCTCGTAGTCCTCACAAGGCATTCACCAGTCATAGGTCGTTATTTTCAATACCATTTTGGGAATCAACCGACTCATTGACTACCCCCCTATTTCGACAAGTTGATTGAAAGGACTAGTGGATTATGAAACTCTCTTTCTGAAATATAGAAAACTCTGGATTCTCACACACCATACACCCTCCCAGCCATTGGAGTCGATGTTAGAGCACAAAAAATGAAAATGCAAGGTTCCATCAAACCTGATAATTCTTGTGATAGAAGGTTATTTCAAAAACACAAAAAAGAAGTAAAATCGAGTGAGAGCATGTGACGAATGAATAGTCAATAAATTTAGGGAAGCATAAACAAATTGTGAGGGCACCCTTGTTATTTCTACCAAGGAGGCATAAGCAAAACCGTGAGGGCATCCCTGAAATCTTCACACTACTAGATGTCGTCATATGGTGGCAGGAGGAGGACAAAACTCTTGCTAACTGTTATTCACTGAAAAGTACCACTTTTCACCTCTTAACCTAGCCTTTGATGGACCTTGAAGCCCACTAATAAACATGTGTTAAGTATGTTTTGTAGTTGGTAATAAAATGTGCAGCTTAATGTAAAGTCCTTACTTTTGGCCCAAAAGAGAGAGAGAGAGAGAATACAAGCAAAGATGACAGCTGAGCTAAAGCCTGATGGAACACCTTAGTAGTGCTCACCATGGTGACTCACTATTGCTGATCATCATTAAGCAATCTAGTAGATGAATGAAGATTAGCTAAGAAGGGAGGAGACTGTGACAGCAACAAGTGCAATGCACTAGAGTAGCAAAAGATGAACTTCGCAGAGTTGAGGACCTTCCTCGCTAAGCTAAAGATGCAGTGGAAGAGACCCTCATGAAGATAACGCGTGCAATCAAGAGGTGAGTTGTAAAGCCATCGCAAAGATCTCGCGACTTAAAACTCTTAGAATCTTCGATCGCAAAGCTCTCGTGAAGATCTAGCCCCAAAGCAGCTGCACGCAGAACATTGCGAGCTCATATGCACAAAGAACCAAAAGTCACCTCACAGAGTTCTCGTGTGGCCCTGGATGAGAGAGATGCCCAGAATTCCTCTCGCATAGATCTCGCGCACCTTAGAGCCCTTCAAGTTACCACACGAGCGCAGGAGCTCACCTGTGCGAGTACTTAGCAAGAAAGAGCTTTTAAAGCTCTATTTCGCGAGAAATCCTGGCGGTTTAGATTATCTCCATGACAGCACTGTGATGCAAAGAAACTGCATGATTTACTAAAAGTTATACTGCGTGAATGAGCCTTTCCCATCAGCCAAAGCCAACTCCATGAAGCACGAGCACTCAACTTCTTAGTTTTATTCAAGGACCTTTTGGGAATTTCCTAAGGCAAGGGCACACTTCTTGAGGTGCATATTTTGAGGAACACGTCTTGAGGCATTCAAGGGTTGTAATAGTGCCACGTCTACTGAAAAAATTAGGGTTAACCTCTTAAGAGCCAAGGCCATTTTAAGAGAGTATATAAGCTATACTTAGAGTTTGCTATTTTCATCTTTCCTTCATCCTCTGCCGGCTGAGAGCTCTAGCAGGCTAGGGTTAGGGTTTGATCACCTCTGTTTTCCTAGTTTTTTTCTTCTCTCTTAGCTCAGTACTTGATGGATAATCCCCCTGTAAGCAGCTAGGTTTAGTTTTGTTTCAGTTTTGCAATAGATTTTTATATACATTAGGATCTTGGACGAGCAGTTGTGTATGGGCTGCAGCCAAGAGACCACTCATTGTAAGTTTTACTGTTATCAATGAACTACTATTTTAATGCTTAATTAAATCTATAGATCTTATGGTTTCTTTAGATGTCTATAGGATCCATGTATTTGGGAGTAGCCCATTTAGTTTCTAGTAGGTCTTTTATTTACCATCTAATTTCCCTTGGTTTGATAGACACATGGAAAGCAATGCTGGATCTATAGTGAGATCCAGGAAGCTTGGAGGCCTGTAGACCATTGTGGTTGCAGTAGTTTTTATATTCTTTCTTAGCCCTTTGTGGGATGGATGAACCAATGGGATACCCTGTGATCATTCAAGTGGACAGAGTATAGCCCTAAGGTTGTGTCCATCCACATGTTTGAGAAGGATTCTTCTCCCCTGCACATGAGCTTCTAGAGCCTTGTGAGGAAGTTTGTACAATAGCTGGCTCCCTTCTGTTATACCTAATCCATATCAGATGTTAGATTTGATCTCTTGTAGTAGTTGCAGCTTGAGGCTGAGTCATTACAGGCTGTTTGTAGCAATGACCAGCTGAGTTAAAGGCCTTATTCAACCTGTTGCATGGTCCTTTTTGCGGGCACTAGTGAGCAGTATGCCTTAGCAAAGCACTTAGGATCTTATGGGTTGGAATAACTATGGATGTTAGCCAGGTCTGTGCACATATCTGGGGAGCTTGTAGCACTGGCATTACATAGTGCTGCAATAGTATTCATGGCTAGAACTAGTCTAGTGGTTGTGGAAATGGTCAGTCCACTCTTCTGGATTAGACTAGTGAATTTTTGGTTTAACTAATGGGATTTGACAGACTTTATCGGATACGCTATGACCATTATAGTGGACAGAGTATAGCTCTAAGAGCGCCCGAAATGGCATGGGTTAAACTGGGAGCTTATACCTTGTTGAGGCTTTTAATAGCATCTCAGCAAGGAGCACTACAGAGACAGACTAAATCTGAGTTACATTATTGTATCATTAACTCTAGCTTAACCTGCTTACTTCTCATAATTTTTGTATTTTATTTTGAGACACACTATCACCATCTTCTTCTCAACCCTTTCTTTAGGATAGGCCTTCACTTTATTTTTCCTTTTTGTGTAAATTTAGTGTAGTCGTGACACCCAACTCCCTTCTCTTAGGATTGTCAGATCTGAAGGCTTACTATTAGTGCCCACTTTGGGCTCTTGATCATTTTCTCTGTGGGGCAAACTCTTACTTATCAAAACTTGCTACAATAGACCCTGAATCTTGCAGGTCTAGGATTACATTGGTTGTGCTGAATTCATTCTTTTATATTACTTTGTTTTTAATTGATTTCTATCACACAATAATATAAGCACAGTTTCACACCAAGTAACCAAAGCAACAAGTTTTTGGCGCCGCTGCCGGGGAATTGGCTGTGTGTTTGTTGATGAATGGCTGAATTACCCTGATCATGACTTGCATGGAGATTGAGCTGGAAAAAAAAAAACTATTTTAAGACTGTAATGTTGATGAATTGTTGATTGAAAATGGCCATAAATTTTGAATGAGAAAAATGAAGTACCTGTCTGTAGCTTGGTGCTCATGCACAGTGGAAGGGTGCACAACAATAGGTGGCACCAACCAATGTGCTGCACTGAGTTAAAAGAGTACAGATTGTGCAAGAAATGCTCTCTCGCTGAGTTGGAAGGCTTGATTTTGTTGCGCGAGCCATCTTTTGGCTCTCTCGCGTGCTAGAATAGCTAAGCACTGACTGAAAAAGTACCTCGTAGAGTTTCTTTCTACTCCGTGAGTTGAATTTGCGTGCAAAGAATGCCTTATGTATTGTTTGGTGCAAGCATCGCGCGAAGTACATTTATGAAGCAAAAGGATGTCTCGCGCACCTACGCCACTGTCGCCAACTCCGCGAAATTCACTGAGTGTCAAATGCCCTGCTGAGCAACAGAGCCTTTCGCGGGCTTAGAAGCCATCTGAGCGACAATCCTACTCCGCGAAAGCCATAAGCCAACTCTGTGAACCATGGGATTTGCCCTTTAAACTGAGCGAAAACCCTCATTTGCTTCATTTTCTTCCTCTGCCCTAACTCGCTCCGCCCAAAAGCACTCCCATCTTTCTCTATTTTCCTCTCCACAACTTGAGCACACCACCTAAAGGCTTTTCCTCTTACCATTTTGCTCCCTGGTTGTTCCTGGTTACTTCGAGCACGGCTTGGGGGGATTTGAGCCACTGTGCACACTTCTAAGTGGAACCCTAGCTCGCATTGGGTAAGCCCTGCAACTCTCCCTTTGTGCTTTGATTGCTTTAGTAAATTAGAGAGAGAGAAGACAAATTGTGTTATTTTGGTGCCTATTTAGAGTACTTTGCATTCTTTGAGGTCTGTGAACCCTGATTTTGAGATCTGGAGCACCTATGGCCAAGAGTTCAAAATTCTTTATTACATTGGCGGCTATGTTGATCCCTGCTCCTAGTGGCAGCCCTATGGCTACTAGGAAATCCACAAGGATTGCAAAGGCCTCCACATTGGAGACCTTTGAGGTGCCCACACCTGGTGTTGTCCCCTCAATCTTAAAAGAAAAAAAGAAATCTGCTCCAAAGAAGAGGGCCAGAGAGCACCCACCTGCTATGAGCCCTGAAATATCAAAGAAGAAGCAGAAAAAGGGCAAGGCTGTGACCCCTGTGGCCCTTGAGGTTGAGGAGGAAGTAAGTAATGAATACCTCAGGGTCCCCAATGACTTTGTAGAAGCAATCCCACTGGAGGCTGAGACTATTTTTGACAAAGCCTATTTTGAGGACCTACCAGTGACCTCTGCCTCCATTGAATATTTGACTGTTGAGACGCTCAATGCAGCTGGTGTTCCCAAGATTAGTCAGATTATTTTATCAGAATATGAGATTGAAGACTGGTGATGATGGGAACCCAACACTGCTGGTATTGATCGATAATTTTAAAATGTTGTTTAACCAGTCTGACATTGCAAGGGTACTAGGGATACCAGCTGGGTATGACACTAAGTTTGGCTTGGGACCTCCCCTGACTACCACCATTATAGAAATAGCCAGGGAACTTACTGGAGGGATCATGGCTTCAGGGGAATCGATCAGGAAGAGAGATCTGCACCCTAATATGAGGCTCATGGATGCAATATTGAGGAAGAATGTTTATTGCTCGGGTCATGAGCAAGAGAGGAGGTCCCCCATAGCTGATGCCCTCCTTTCATTTCATAGAAATCACTACTTGGATGTAGCCAAGTTAGTGTTTGAAGGGATTAGGGACCTGTGTGAGAAGGTGAAAGTACAGAAGAAACCACATGCCCTTCCCTATTAAAGGTTGATTACTGCACTATTGAAGGATGGGAAATACCCCTTCAAAAGGGAGGAGGAGACAGTGCCACTGAACCCTAAAAAAAGTGGAAAGAAGTAGTGGGGTATCAGTGGCACAATGATGGAAAAGAAGAAGAAGAAGAAAGAATTATTGAGAGAAGCCATTCTTTCTTCGCACCCTCTCCATCACTTGTGCCAGTCAGCACCACACTTACCACCCTTTCCATACCCCCTATCCCCACCCCAATTCCAACCCCCTTAACACCACTTCCCTTCTCATACCAACCATCCTAGCCCCACACAAGCCCAATACCCTTACCTGAGCCACTACAACCCAATACCCTTACCTATTTTTCCAGGCCATACCAGCCTACCTGTGAAAATTGCCTACACGAAAAAGAGAAAATTATCCGAAGGCAAGACTCACACACAACCCCAGCCCACTTATCTTTCCCAACCTATTCCTACCCTTGACACCACAACCATACCAGATCCAATATCCACACCTTCTAAACCTGAAACCTACGCCTTTGAAACCCACCATCAGCCTTTTGACACCTCCCCCACATTTGTCCCTGACCCATTCCAACCTATAGACCAGCCTATTCCATTTCCCACTTCCCATGAGTCACTAACAGGGGGAGACTTTTCCACTATGATGTCCACTATTCTAGAGGGAATCAACCTTGAGTATACCCCTCTCCCAGACTCCCCACACTCCCCTCACATTGACCCTCCACATCATACACCCCCACGGGTCACTACCTTCACCCATAGGCCCACATCTCCATTCCAACCAGTTTCACCTATCCAACCCACACCCACAATCATACCTGATTTACTACCCCAAATCTTACACCTCCTACTGTCCCTTAAGTCCCAAATGTTGGCCAATACTCAAACTCAAGCTACAATTAAGGCCAATCTTCATTCCCTTCACTCCACCTTACCAAACCCTACCTCCATCCCAAACATTTTATAATCCATCCAGACAACTTTAACTACCCTAACCCCCTAGCCCCATCAGGCATCTGTCCCTACACCAATCCCTAACCCACCATCACCTCTTACCCACATTGACCCTATCCCTGAGACTTCTACCGGCACCTTTAAAGCTGCCTCCACTCAAACTGACCTTGACCCTCAACTACCTCCATCAGAGCCTATTCTCCATGACCCTCACCCTCTGCCCTCAACCCCACTCCTGTCCTCATCCAGTTCCCCACCATGCCAGGCTGGCCCTTCTTCTAGCACTAATATGCCCATTTACCCCATCTTTGCTACCCCCATACCCCCTTACTCCACCCTCATTAGAGCAATGAAAGTCAATGCCTACATAAAAAGAGATGTTGTTCAAGGCATGGCTGACTTGAAAGCTAAAGTGAGGCAGCCTCTCCTTGATGAAATTAAACTCTTGCAGCTTGCTCATAAAGCTGAGAAGAAGAAAATAAAACAAGGATGGAGGGAAATCATTATCCAATACAATGAGGAAAAGAACAGAGTTGAGAGCCAAGAAGATGTGATAAAAGAATTGAAAGAGAGATTAAGGCTAGCTGAGGAGCGAGCTTATGATTATGGAGTGACTATTGCTGCCTTGGAGAAAAGGAAAAATGCACAAACTGACCGAGCGATGGCTGAGGATCTTTTTAAAGAATTAAACCCTGATGTACCTCTCGAACAAACACCTCCAGATACCACAGATCCTAGCCCAGTAAACCTGGACTCAAACTCATGGTCCCTGCAACCAAACCATCTTCCACTCCAAAAAGAAAAATAATAGCCAAGCATAGGAAATCTACTTCCAAGAGACCACTGTCTAAGGCTGTTGCTTTGAAGCAATCCAAGGGTAAAGAGATCCAGGATCCACCTTCGGAACAAAGGGACTCAGATGATTGATGTTTGCACATGTTTTGAGTTAGGAGTAGTGTGTTGTACATATATTTTCTAATATAATGCAATGTCTTTTTGTTACTTCTATGTACTTATTCTTTATTTCATTTTTGTTTATTTGTTTGTGTCTGTTAATGTATTGTGTGCTCTTTTTCTCTTTTGGAGTTTCTATTTTGTTAATTTTTACATTTTATGCTTGCTGCACATCTCACCTTGGAATAAGTGAGGACACTGCTCCTCATAGGTTTGGGGGTGTGGCAAGCTCTGCTAATGAAATAGTTAACCTAAGTGCAGCAGATGCAAGTGAGCAAGACAGAAATAGAACCATGTTCATCTAAGAATCATTAGAAAAATGAGAAATTGAAAACCTTTGCAGACTTTTAGGCATTACAATCTTTTAAGTTTTAACTTTTCCTTGATGTGAACACCAAGTAAACTCACCTGTATCAGTACTGAGTGAATCATTAAAGAGAGAAAAAGGTAAGGACATACTTAAAAGTTCAATGGAAGACCATAACCAGTGAGAGTTGGGCCTACATTTTTATTTTTTTTTCCTTCCTTTGAGGAGTGACTGAGGCAATTTTTCTAGCTCTAAGGACTGGCTGAGGCAATGCCCTCACTAGAAGTTAGGCACCTCCAAGTTGAAGCAACTGACATCACTCATGAAACCTAGGAAAGGATCAAGGCCTTCTCTTGGACAGTTTGAGCTTAAACAGGCCAAATCCTTCAACTGCCCTTGAGCACACACCTGTTGAGCCTTAACTCCCAATTTTCTGCAAAATACACCCGAGTACTTGTACCTGAACCTATGGACCTGATTCAAACCTACCCTCACTCTGAGAATTCAGAAGGTAAAGGAGGAGTTAAAGATGGACAAGATAGGGTCAACATTGGGTGAATGGAGAAGAGATACCTAAAGTAGAGTAGTATAGCAGCTGAGGGAAGAGGTGGCAAGTCATAAAAACAAAAACAGAAAGAAAAATATAAGAAAACAAAGAGAAACAATAATGAAGAGGAGTGAGAGAGGAATCAAGAGGATAAGTTCATTGGAAAAATCAGAATGAAGAGGAGAAACTGACCACTTCAAGGCTGAAATTTTTGAAAGAAAATGAAAGGTACTGAACTACAATGGGTTGAAGTCATGAATCACCTCCTTCACCTACTAATTTCTCAAATGTTGAACCCCTTTTCAACCTTACATTCTTTATAATCCACTTCATAAGCCACATCACAATCCAGTTAAAAGACCTTGTGATCCAAAGTGAATGAGTTGTCATGTAGAGACAAGGAGTTGTCTAATCTATGGTGAGGATATGCCAATGACGCCAAGACTTAAGTGCTTTGCTCATGCTCATGCATACAGACCCATTTGGGGGCTGTAACTGCTTTTGAGCTTGAGAGAAAATGAAACCCTCAAGGTCCCTTGTGAGAGTATGCCTTGGTGAGCAGTGGGTCTGATGTTGAATGTATTGGGCATAGCCTACAACCTAATTTTTGAATTAATGATGAGCTCAGTGCTGACATACGTGTGTTGTCCCCCTTGTTGTGAGCTAATTGGAAATGTTATGCACTCAAGTAGAGTTTGTGGTGATTAAATGCCTGTGCTTTTCATATCCAAATTCCTCACATTTTTATTTGAATCAATGGTGAACTAATGCTTTGTTTCTTGACAGCTGACCTGATAATATTGCGCCTTTGTTAACTGTTTCATTGAGAAGTTTATGGGTATCTTCACTGAAAACCCTTAGGAGACTTCACTCCTCCACTAGGGATCACCTAGGGGTTTAAAAGGCTTGGTACATATGCTAAATGTATCCGTGCTCCCTACGAAAATGGCTTTTCAATTTCTTAGAATAGTTATTTTAATTTTCCCTTTGCTCAGGGACTAGCAAAGATTAGGTTTGAGGGTGTGTTATTCACTGAAAAGTACCACTTTTCACCTCTTAATCTAGCCTTGGATGGACCTTGAAGCCCACTAATAAACATGTGTTAAGTATGTTTTACAGTTGGTAATAAAATGTGCAGCTTAATGCAAAATCCTTGCTTTTTGGCCCAAAAGAGAGAGAGAGAATACAAGCAAAGATGGCAGCTGAGCCAAAGCCTGATGGAACACCTTGGTAGTGCTCACCATGGTGACTCACTGTTGCTGATCATCATTGAACAATCTAGCAAATGAATGAAGATTAGCTAAGAAGGGAGGAGACTGTGACAGTAACAAGTTCAATGCACTAGAGCAGCAAAAGCTGGACTTCGCAGAGTTGAGGAGATTCCTAGCAAAGCTAAAGATGCAGTGGAAGAGGCCCTCGCAGAGATAAGGTGCGCAATCAAGAGGTGAGTTATAAAGCCATCGCAAAGATCTAGCGACTTAAAACTCTCAAAACTGCCCTCGTGAAGATCGAGCCCTAAAGCAGCTATGCGCAGAACACTGCAAGCTCATATGCATAAAGAACTAAAAATCACCTCGCAGAGTTCTCGCGTGGCCCTGGATAAGAGAGACACCCATAATTCCTCTCGCACAGATCTCGTGCACCCTGGAGCCTTACAAGTTACTATGTGAGCACAGGAACTCACCTGTGTGAGTACTTAGCGAGAGAGTTTCTGAACCTCGACTACGCGAGAAATCCTGGCGCTCCAGATTATCTTCGTGACAGCACTGCGATGCGAAGCAACTGCACGATTCACTAAAAGTTCTATTGCGTGAATGAGCCCTTCCCATCAACCAAAGCCAACTCCGCAAAGGCAAACCAGCTGCGCGAATGAGCTAAAAGAAAATCCTAGCCCGGCGAAGCACGAGCTCTCAACTTCTCAATTTTATTCAAGGACCTTTTAGGAATTTCCCAAGGCTAGGACACACTTCCCGAGGCATAGATTTTGAGGAACACATCTCGAGGCATTCAAGGGTTGTAATAGTGCCATGTCTGCTAAAAAAATTAGGGTTAACCTCTTAAGAGCCAAGGCCATTTTCAGAGAGTATATAAGCTGTACTTAGAGTTTATTATTTTCATCTTTCCTTCATCCTCTGCCGGCTGAGAGCTCTAGCAGGCTAGGGTTAGGGTTTGTTCACCTCTGTTTTCTAATTTTTTTTCTTCTCTCTTAGCTCAACACTTGCTGGCTAATCCCCTTGTAAGCAGCTAGGTTTAGTTTTGTTTCAGTTTTATAATAGATTTTTGTATACATTGGGATCTTGGACGAGCAGTTGTGTATGGGCTGCATCTAGGAGACAGTTCATTGTAAGTTTTGCTGTTATCAATGAATTGTTGTTTTAATACTTAATCAAATCTATAGATCTTATGGTTTCTTTAGATGTCTATAGGATCCATGTATTTGGGACCAGCCAATTTAGTTTCTAGTAGGTCTTTTGTTTACCACCACTGTCCCATCACGACACCAAATCGACCATATAATAACTAACACTAGAAATGAAATGAGTTGTCACTACACGCAATCGGAGGGGACGACCATTAACATCCCATTGCAAATCACACCTCCCCGAACGTCCCATCGCATAATCATCAAGTCCAATCGAAAACTTACTTAAACATGCAACCAGAAGAGAAGCCCACCAATGTCTCACCATAAAGAACCAAGCAGCAAGCCCGGACCCCCCAAAGGCCCCATCGTGCCAACAACCATCAGGCCCCACCACCACAGAAATGAAAGAGAAGAAAAAGACTCTCTGATGTTCCGTCACATCCCATCATGCAATCGTCATGTCTTCTCACTAGCAATACAAAAGCCTTCTGACGATAAATTAGTTAAGTGCCATCCCATCACTGACTATCACAACACGCAACCAGAAGAGAAGCCCACCAATGTCTCACCGTAAAGAAACAAGTAGTAAACTCAAACCCCCAAATGTCCCTTCGTGACAATCATCACCTCCCATTGTAAAAGGCCTCCTACCAGGAATGAATCAGGTACGTATCATCCCCTTACCACTCGATATTCTTGTAAAAGAAACATAATTAATTAATATTAAGTCAAATGTTTTTAAAACCTATCTCTCCCAATCCACGAATCACTGTAGTCCTCCCATAAGAGACAATCATCAGTATTCGTGAGAAGGTTAGACGGAGCATCCAGCGTGTCGAGCGTTGTCTTGACAACTAAACAAAGGTCAGGTCCACAAATCTCATACCCATGGATTTGCTTAGAGACGTCTCAAAAACTACGTTTTCCACCATTTTACCACCGAATTGATCTTAAGTTAAAAACCCAAAATTTCAAAATAACTCTTATCTATCAAACTTTCACCTCTCATCACCCCAATCCATTCTTTTCCCTGGGAAACTGAACATTGAGTATACTCAACTTTGAGAAATCACAAATGTCCACTTGAAAGGGACTCTTGACATGTCATTGGTGTGAGCAATGACGTGCCTGACCAGACATAACTTGCAAAAGCCTTCGCTATCATATTATCTGGTCATTTGACCTTGTCTCTGGACATTCGTATAATGCCACCCCGTTCCTCGATAGTGTTAATTTCCCTCTATTTGACTGTCACTTGTAGCAGGTCACGACCTGTGACGGGATGCCACTTGCACCCTTGATTGAGGATACACCATTCGATAGCTACACCCTGGCCCCGAATGCTCCTTTTAGCTTGCACTGATAGATAAGAAGGCCAAACATTTCATGTCAACCCCCAATTTCACACTTGTGATTTCCCAAATAAATAAGGCACCTTGGAAGGGGGGTGTCTACTTCTTCGATGCATCCTTGTTTCAGAAGAACACGCCGAAGAGGGGCATCTATAGACACCCCCTTTTCGCCCTCTCAGATTATATAAACCTATTCGATCAACCTTTGACCATGCCTAGGACCCTCGGAAAGGGACTGACCTTCTCCGAAAGAATTAAAGCCTTAAATACGAGAACATAAACTGAAACAATAGTATATGGCTGAATCCCATGCTGAAATAATGGCTCTGTGGCTCAGACCCGACTTAGACTGGGGAGATCCCGAATTATGCACCCTCACAGAGTGCACAATTCGATTGCACAAGTGGACACACGCACGCTATTGGTCCCCCTTGGACCAGGTTCACTCTTCCCACGGACTGCCCTAAGCCTAAATTCTGTGCCTGAGCTAGGGCGCATATTTCAATTGCGCAGAACACTTATGGTGAGCAATTGGTCCCACTTGGATCAGGCTTCCACTTCCCAAGACCGCTCTTAAGACTGATTGAGAGCCTACCAAGCACAGGTAATCGATTGCACACGCCACCACCGGCGCATACTTGGTCCACAGTTGGACCTGGTCTATAATTCCCATGATCTCTCGAACTCCTTGATCAAGCGCACTAACTTTGGTGCTTAATTGGATTACACGCCCCCACAGGGTGCGTAATTTTCAAGCGAGTTGGAACTAGGATTCCAGGTTGAGCCAGTCAGTCGGTCACTCACTAAGTCCGTGACCGACTCAAATTGGATTAATCACCCCGGACAGGGCGTACAATCGAATTGCATGTGTTGGACAGGGTGTTAAATTGAATTCAACCGACCAATTATGCACTGGCCCCAGGGCTCGTAATTAACCTGATACTTATAAAGAGATCCCCTACCTCCCAACTTTAAGATAATCAATTCAATAATTTTCTCTCCTCTCAAAACCTTAGTTCTTCTTAGAAATTTTGAGGTTCTCTCTGGGGCTCCCAAAGAAAGGGGTTGAGCTACTTTTCTAGGCTTCTAGAACTGTAGACTCTTCTCTAGGATCCCCAGGTAGTCAGGCTAGCGGCACTGGCTAGCTAGCCTTGACTCTCAAAGTAGTACGAGAAGGATAATCCCCCTTTAGCTTTAGATAGCGCTTAGGAAGCCCTCGCCTAAAATTCTTAGCCTAGAGCCCATCAAGTCCCTAACCTTCTCCAGTTTTCTCAACCTTAGCCGCCCAATTTACCCAAGGGATCTTACTGAGGGTACCCGAGAATAGGGCCGATCCTCCCAAGCATAGCGGGCCACAGCCCCCATTTTTTAAACAGATTAGGAAACCAACCTAGTTAGACTATAGGCAACTTGTAGCTACTGAAGGTGGTTGGATGACGTTCAGTAAAGGAGACAACCCGCGTCTCCCTGCGCATGATCACTGACGTGTTGCAGGGTCGATAAACATCTCCAGCTGGCGATCGCATCAACCCAAGTTCTTTGCATTTAAAATTTTTCTTTTCCTTTCTGTATCTAATATTTCTTACTTTATTATTCTATTGCCTTCTGCCAGAGTTTGTGTGGACCGAATTGGGCCACTTCTTCCAAGGACCGAAAGGAACCAAGAAAAAGCACGTACCAACACCACTGCCTCGGTGACTGCTTGAACCCGTATAAGAACTTCATCAGTTTGCACACTAACTTTTTTTGTCAATGAGATTTGTCCCCTTCAGGTTGGGTCATATAGATTTCCTCCTCCAAATTACCATTTAGAAACACCATTTTCACATCGAGTTGCTCAAACTCTGAGTCCAACTGTGCTACAATTGATAATAAAACCCAGATTGAAGTGTGTTATCGGTGAGAACACCTCATTGTAATCAACACCTTTCTTTTGTACATAGTCCTTGACTACCAAGCATGTCTTGTACCTTATAGCACTACTTTTCGGACTCTTCTTCTACCTTGTGCATAGTCCTTTGTCAGTTCCCAAGTTTGATTCTTGTAAAGAGAATCCATCTCTTCACTCATTACAACCTTCCATTCTCGTGCATATCTTTCACAGATTGGATCCTTAAATGAAGATGACTCATTGCCATCCAACGCTCAATGCCATCGTAATCATAGAAAATTTGTGCTCTAGCATTCCTTTTAGGTCTTCCACCCACTAAGGATTGCTCTGATTATCTCTCAATTGTTTCTACACTTGAAATTTCTATACATTTTTCTGATGTAGTAATTTTAGGAGGTTCTAACTCCACCTCAATCTGATCTTCCACCACCTCTCCAAATTTCATGCTTGGATCGCTAGAAGTTTGCATAAAAAATTCACCAAAGGCCACATCTGTGCAACCGTGGACTCTCGCGAATCCGTTGCGATGATGCATTCTCTTAAAAAAAGGATGGAGTTGCCACTCAGAGCTTTTGATGTCCCGGGATACCCAAAATCAATATTAAAACACTAAAATGTAAAATATGACTCCAAATCACCGGTAAATGGCCAAAGACTCTTGGGTAAGGACTTCGGTTATCAATCAGGTAGGTGTTTGGCACTCGATCGACCCGCTCGTAAGTGGCCTCTACTATGGCCAAGTCTATGTTTAGGTGTATAATATATATATATATATATATATATAAAGAAAGAAAAAGTGAGCGTGTGTAGCCGTGGGAATCGTGACAATCCCATCGCGACGATGCGCACTCTCCAAAAAAATTTAGAGTCGCCACTTGAAGCTTTCGATGTTCTGGGAAATCCAAATCAATTTTTATAAGCATCGAAGTACTACAAATATGACTCTAAATCACTAGACTACGCCAAAGGCTCTTCGGTAGGGGCTTCAGTTATCGACCGGGAAGGTGTTAGGCACTCGATCAATCCACTTAATGCGGTCTCTACTTATGGCAAAAAAAAATAAAAATAAAGAAGCAATAAGCCCTTCCTCTTGCCTTTAAGGTACTAAGATCCTATTTGTGCCCCTCCATTCCGATCAAAATTTTGGCGGTGTAACGGCACAAATGCTAGGATAGAGAAAGAACCGAAAAGGTAGAGGAATAGAGGGGAGAGTCGGAGCTCTCGGGCCCTTGATGCACCGCTGTGGACCTTGCGTAGATGTACTTCGATGAGCTTGGAATGGCTTGTATTGAGCCTGAGTGTTTAGTTATGTTGGCATGCATCTCGCTCCTCCTGCTACTGGGCAAGACCCTCTTTGCAAATGTCAGTGGCAGACGGGTCTCCTTAGCCTTGCTTAGCCTCATGGATTCTTGTATGATCTTACAGTACATTCGGGAAAAAGAATCATGCTCCTTGCTTAGCCGACTTGCTCAGGTGTGGACCCTAGTTGGAGAGACCCAGGCATATCGGAGCTCGGTGCGCAGTCGCAAAAATCCCAAGGGTGACAGAAAGGATAAGGCTTAGCTCTTGGTTTTCTGATATTTTTAAATACTTCGGGACAATATTTTGGGATTTTTGATCAAATTGTAATACATATTATGTAACTTGTTCATTTGATTTGGATGATTTTCAGTCTTGAATGTTAATGTTTTTTCCTTTATCACCTGCTCTATTTCCCTTGTATTATATCTGATTGTCTAAAGGATGATTTGATAATTGCTTGTAAACAATCCTTGAGGTTGCATACCTTGGTGGGGATTGTTCCTGCACAAATAAATTATTTAAAGTTAGGTGCATTTTAAAACTTTTTTATGTCTATGAATGTAGTCGAGGTATGCAATACAGGCAAGTTGGCTAGGGGGTCCGGCAAAGACAAAACTTCCCCTTAAAAAACTCCCCATTTGCTATAAGAGGACCAGATTGGCCTGGCGTAACTATTACTTATGCCAGGCCAATCTTGGGGAAAAAGTGACTTGGCGCATCTAATAGATGGGCCTAGCCAAACCTGGGGGGCAGTGGGCCCTTTATAGCCCGAGAATACCCATTTTCTATCTCTTTTCAATTTGGCTTGGCTTTTTCTGCTACCTTTTTTTTCTCCTTGCTTTCCCAAGGGTGGGTCCATCATCCTACATTAAACTTTTACATCTTTGAAAAATACTTGTATGTCAATGAACCTACTTTCCAACTCTCCCTTACATGGAGGGTTCATAACCTACTTTCCAACCCTTCCAAAGCTTGTACGAGAGTGAGCTCGTTGATCTAGAGCAGCTTGGACTATCTCATCTTTCATCCTTTCTTGAGGTTCCTCCACGGTGGGACCTACTTCACGCAGCGACCTTGTTTTGGGATGTAAAGGCCCATGTATTCCGTTTTGGGAAGTGGGAGCTATCTTCCACACTTGAAGAGCTGTCCAATTTGTCAGGCTTGAAGCTCCATAGAGGCTTTGCAAGAGTCATGCCGAAACCGGGCTACACTAAGGCCGTCCACCTTACTCTGGGTTTGAAGAAATATGAATATGAGAAAAGTCTCATTGGTGGGCCCACAAGGTGTTCGATAAAATTCCTAAGAGAAATTTTTGGTGACGAAAGTTTTTGAAAATTGTCGGTTAGGAACATCTTCAACGTGAAGGCCTTTGCTATCAATCTCATCTAGGAAGTCCTTTTCTTCACCAGTGGAGAGAGCTTCTCTCTGGCTCTCTGAAATGTTTTGACCGAATTGGAGGAGGGTTGATTAGTGATGCATCTGGTCTTAGCTGAGCTATATCGTTGCCTTGATGCCTTCGCTTTGGGCAAGGTGGAGTGCCTCAGGGGATGTCCCCTTCTATTTTTGGTCTGGTTAGGTGAGCATCTTGTTGTTTTGGGACCAGTGCCTCATTTTTATATCGTTCAAGGTGAGGAGGTCTGATGCTTCTTGGGCAAGTGCCACATGATTCCACAGGGAGATATATCAGAGTTATAACTTTGGTTGATCGATGCAGAGCTGGTATGGAGACTTTCCTGGTTAGATCAGACCTTCCCTGTGGTTTGCTCCAGAGACCACAAGGGCATCACCCTCCTTGGATTGACTGGTAGTACCTTCTACTTCCCATTTCAGGTGCTGCATCAGTTCGGCTGCTCTCAGCAGCTGCCTTACAAAATGAAACTCCCTTTATGTGATTTGATCTTTTCTTGGGGGTCCTCTAGGGACATGGATCGGATTGCTGCTCTTTAGGAGACGCGTCAGTCGATGCTCATGTGTGATTTGGAGTAGGGAGATTCAGTTCAGTCTTCCCCAGAGTATGAGGCATGGCTATTATTCGAGCAGCCTACTGCTGATCATCTGGATTAGGCAGAGAGCGACGATGTGGGAGGGCCTTGGCTGAAGAAGGAATCGGTGCTTCGAGCCCATATTGAGCTGCTGACAGATGAGAAACGCATTCTACATGAACATTCAGACAAACAAAAGGTTAGAGCAGAGACGGCAGAGGCCAGAGCTGATGCAGCCGAGTGCAAGGTCATCCGTCTGGGAGGAGCCTCGAATGATGCTTTTTGTGCTATCGACGCGTCTCGAAAGCGGTATAGGAGCCTTCACGGTCGTTGGATGGCTAAGCAGGATGTACGGGAGGATGCCTTACGTGCAGAGATTTTCTCCTTGAAGCACAAGCTGGGTCGTTGACTCCATCCTGCACATATCTTTTTGCACAGATCAGACTCAGAGAAAGGGGTGTAAGAAACCCCTATTCAGATACATATTTTTTGGTATACATATTTTCCTTATGTTTTTTTATTTTTTTGCACTTTTGTAAAATAGAAAGAAAGAAGCTAGACATCACACATATTATCTTTTGTGATGTGGTGTCAGTCAGGTAGAGACCTGTAATCAAAATAAAGGAAATCTATCTTTTTACAAGGATTTTATCTTCTCTATTTTATTTTCATAAAATGATGGACTGGGGGTTTGTGCCGGCTATTCTTGTGGCACACACAGTGTGGGTGTGAAAATGGGAAAGGAAAATATATTATCTTTTACAAAAGGGGCCTTTCCGGTCATCGAACCAATCATCCCGGAGTGGGGCGTGCACAGTGTTGGGAAAAGAAAATTATTAACTCTTTTTGTGGTTTTTTCTTCTTTTTGGTTTGATGCCTTAATTATCTGGGAGATGACGGGTCCTCATTTGAGCTTGGTCGAACCCCTCTCTCACATGATTGGATTCAAGTGACGTTTGTAATTTTTACCATGGTTGGAACATCCATCCCTTTGGATTGAATCGACCTTCTCTCCTTACCCTGGGTCATACGTTTGACGGTGCGACCATTAAGACATTCTTGGTTGGGACCCTGATTTGAGCTAACATGAGCGGCCCTGTCTGGAGTCGGGAAATGAAGGCATGGGTAGGGTAACCAAGGGATCATTTTTATTATCCTTAAACCTTTTCCTCTTTTCAACATTTTTACTCACAATGCTCAAGGTGGGTTTTCGTCGTGCCCGTTGTTTCCCTTTTTTTATCCGTAGCGCCCTCTTGGGTTTTCACTATGTCCATGGGTTTGCATTTTTACCGCCGGTGCCCTTTCGGGTTTTCACCTGGTCTAAACAATCTCGCTCTTTTTACCCGTAGTGCCCTTTCGGGTTTTCAATATGTACATCCTACTTTGAGCTTGTATTTATTTATTTATTTTTATTTTTATTATTTTATTTTATTTTCAAAAGCCACGACATAGACATTGATTCCGTCATAGCCGGCCGGATGGGGTTCTCGTTGTCTCACAACTTGGCTCGCACTGACTCGACGGATACTCTAACTTCTCACAGACCTGTAAGAGGGCTTTCTCTTGGATTGTATCATGGCCATGGGTAAGGTTATGATTTTGAAGGAATTTTGGGGTTAAAAAGGGGTTTCCTTGACTGGTTCCAGCTGCCCTAAGACACTTCTTCCTTGGGGGATTGTGATTGTACATGCCCCACCTTTCCTTTTCTATTTTTTTTGTTCTCTTTTTTCTTTTCAGGCATCCTCTTTTTAGGATTTTTCTTTTCTAATTTTTTTGGATTTGATAGTAACTCTTTTTCTCTTTTTTTTTATTGATATTATATATACATTTTTCCTTTTTCTGGAAGGGGGTGAGAAAGAAAGGCCAATGGCTCAACGGGTGTAGCAAAATGGTATGGTTATTTAGGGACACTTTTTGGCTACTGAGCTTTTTAATGATCGGTACTTTTGTGGGGTCCTTGAGCAGTCACGTATCCATTTTTGTTAATAGTTACCTTATCGTGGAGACCTAGGAGTAGAATCGTCGGACGTATCCAGTGTTGATGGGCTCAGGAAAGTGATCTCCGGCCATGGTGGTGAGGCGGACGGTGTATCCCAGGAGCACTTCACGAATGATGTAAGGTCCTTCTTAGTTAGGCTTGAACTTTCCTCTCGGATCAGCATGGAGGGATGGGAAGATCTTCTTAAGTACTGTGTCTCCTACTTTCAGATCTTGACTGCGAATACGTTTGTTGTAAGCGCGTTGGATTCGCCTTTGGTAGACTTGGGTATGACATAAGGCCAGGAGCCTTTTCTCATCTAGCAGGTTTAGCTGCTCGAAGAGGGATATCTCTCTTTCTACTTTAGATAGGTCAGATTCCATGAGGATGCAGGGTGAAGGTACTTCAACCTCTACTGGTAAGATGACCTCAGTTCCATACACAAGGGAGAATGGTGTTGCCCCTCTAGCGATACAAATCGATGTTTTGTAGGCCCATAATGCAAATGGTAACATCTCGCTCTAATCTCGGATGGTGATGTCCATTTTCTCGAGGATGCAGATGACAATTTTGTTGGCAGCTTTCACGACCCCATTGGTTTGTGGCTGATAAGGTGACGAGTGATGGTGCTTGATTTTATACTACTCACAGAAGGCCTTGAAGTGCTTAGTCGCGAAGTTTATGCCATTATTGGTGATGATGTCCTTGGGTACGCCAAATCGACAGAAAATATTTCTCTTGATGAATTTCTCGACGTGCCGGGCCGTGATGTTTGTATATGATGCTGGCTCTACCCATTTGGTGAAGTATTCGATGGCAACTAGGATGAATTGATGTCCGTTTGAGGCTTTTAGATTAATCATTCTGACGACATCAAGGCCCCAAGTGGCAAATGGCCATGGAGTGAGCATACTGTGCAGATCAATGGCAGGAGTGTGTATTAGACTGGAGTGTTCCTGGCACTTGTAGCATTTTTGAATGTGTCTGCAATAGTCTGATTCCATAGTGGTCCAAAAGTATCCTTGCTGTAGGATTTTCTTAGCAAGCATGACCATTGATTTGGGCACCACATACTCCCTTGTGGATCTCCTTCATGATGTTGATTGCTTCATCCTCTATAAGGTACCTGAGTAAGTCGTTATTGAAAGATTGTTTGTAAAGGCAGTCGCCGTAGATGATGTAGCCCACTACTAGACGTTGAATGGTCCGTCGATCCTTCTTGGATGTACCCTCAGGGAAGGTATGAGTCTCAAGGAAATTCCTGATATCTGAGAACCATAGTGGTTCATCATCAAGCTTTAGGGGTTCCTCAATTTGCAGGCAGAAGGCTGGCTCATTCCTTTGTTCAATTATGATGAGTTTCATCTCAACACCATAAGGGATCTGTATCATTGATGCCAAAGTTGCTAACGTGTCGACAAAGTGATTCCTTATCCGTGGGACATAGGAGAACATGACATCCTCGAAGCATGCTATCAGATCTTCCAGGTGCTCGTGGTAGGGGATCAATTTCTCATCCCGCGTCTTCCAATCTCCATTTGTTTGACATATGATTAGCTGTTAATCGCCAAACACTCTGAGGTGAGTTACCTTTAAGTCTAGTGCTGCCTGTCGTCCTGCTACACAGTCTTTGTATTCAGTCATGTTATTTGTGCATGGGAAGTTGAGTTTAATAGAAACTGGTACGTGCGACCCTTTCGACAAAATTAGAATAGCGTCTACTACCTGACCATCAGCATTTGCTGCCCCTTCAAAATGCATTACCCAAGATTCCTCTGCTTCTTCTATATCATCCTCCGTCATGAATAGGATGTCTTCATCAGGGAATTCGATTCTCAAAGGCTCATAGTCTGGCAATGGATTATTGATTAGATGATCGGTGAGTGCTTGCCCTTTGATCGACTTCTGGGTGACATAGGTGATGCCAAATTTTGATAAGAGAAGCCGCCAGTGTGCAGCTTGCCCAGTAAGAGCTGGCTTTTCAAACAGGTACTTCAACAGATCCATGCGTGCTAAAGTAGAACGATCTGGGATAACAAGTACTGGTGAAGCCTCTGTGTAGGCCATACGAGAGCCAGGCATGCTTTCTCCAGATGAGAATAACACATCTCATTGTTAGTAAATTTCTTGCTTAGATAGTAGATGGCCCATTCCCTTCTTCCTGTCTCATCATGCTGCCCTAGGACACATCTCATCGAGAACTCCATCTTGGAGAGATACATTAAGAGTGGTCTCTGTGGCTCGGGCAGTACTAAAACTAGTGGGTTGAGGAGGTAGCCCATGATCTTATTGAAAGCAGCTTGATAATTGTCATTCCATTCAACGGGAGAGTCCTTTCTTAGTAGCTTAAAGATCGACGTGCAGATCAGAGTGAGCTGTGCGATGAACCGGCTGGTATATTGTATCCTGCCCAAGAACCGTCTGACCTCTTTCTTAGTAGATGGTGGGGGCATTTCCGTGATAGCTTTTACTTTGACTGGGTCAACATCGTTTCCTCTTCTGCTGATAATGAAGCCCAATAGTTTCCTTGACATAGTGTCAAATGCACATTTATGAGGATTTAGCTACAACCTATATTTCCTCAGCCTCTCAAACAACTTTTGGATGTTTATCAAATGATTACTTCTCTTCAGTGACTTGGCGATCATGTCGTCGATGTATACCTCAATTTCTTAGTGCATCATGTCATGGAACAGTGCAGTCATGGCTCGTTGGTAAGTTGCACAGCCATTGTTCAACCCGATTGGCATAACCCTATAGCAAAAAGTTCCCCAGGGAGTGATGAACGCGGTCTCCTCTCAGTCTGCCTCTGCCATTTTGATCTGATTATATCCAAAAAATTTGTCCATGAATGAAAGCATCCCATGCTTAGCAGTATTATCGACCAAGATGTCGATGTGTAGTAATGGAAAATCGTCTTTCGGGCTCGCTCTGTTCAAGTTTTTGAAATCAATACACATACGGACCTTTTCGTCCTTCTTCAGCACTAGAACTATATTAGCTAGCCACTGGGGGTATTTAGATACCATGACAAACCCTGCGTCATATTGCTTGATGACCTCGTCCTTAACTTTCAGCATCCACTCGGGTCGGAGTCGTCTCAACTTTTGCTTGATTGGCTTGATATCAGGGTAGAGCGGCAACTCATACTCGACCAAATTGGTGTCTAAACCAGGCATGTCCTCGTACGACCACGAAAAGATGTCTTGGTATGACCAAAAGAAATCAATCATACTTTTTCTTTCCTCAGGAGAGAGTGATGTTCCGATCTTAGTAATTCTTGGAATCTCCTTAGTACCAAGATTGCATCCTCGATTTCTTCAACAATATGGGTAGGGCCATACTCAAAGTTGGCAAACCGTTCTAGGAGTTCATTGGGAAGCTCCTCACTAGGGATCTCCTCGTCTAGACTCGTGACTCCTACCTCTTCCTGTATTTCTACAGGAAAGGGGGTCGACTTCACATGGGATGAGATTCTTGTTTAAGGCATCCTTTTCTTTGATCTTTTTCAGAATTTTAAAAGATAATATTTTTGGTTTTGTATTTTTTCTATGTTTTTGGGATTTTTGTTTTCTTCAGAAATGGGCTCTTGGCAGAGCGAGTCCCTATATATACATGGTATTGCTTGCAAAGGGCACATCTCACTTTTTACAGGTTTTTTTTTTTAGGAAACCGGTGCCGAATTTCAGGCCACTTGCCACTTCCAGAGTTTGGGAAACCTCTTTCGAATTTGATGTCCCCACTCCTTTACCTGCTCAGATTTAGATGGAGGGTGCTGACTGATCTGGCTCTTTGGAGTCAATCACCATTATGCCGATCATGGGATTCTGTCCTCAAACGTCAGCATAGTCTTGTGATGGTTTACCATAGGAGGAGATAGTGCAGGTATGGAACATCATTCCTCAAAGAGAGACAACACGTCCAGGTCTATTTCCAAGCTGGGAGGGATGATCTGGGGATTGGTGGGGTGAACAGGTGCTGCGGGTTTATGTGGGGTTAATCGGGTCACCCTATTCCGATCGATTTTCACAACCCTGGTGCTCACAAATGAATCTCTGATGTGAGGTCTGGGAGAGGGATTCTCCACTAAGCTGATTCCCTTGGCTCTTGCAGCTGCTGCAGCTCAGGCTTTCTCTTTGGCCTCTCGAACATTTTCTTCCGTGGGCTTGTAACCTAGCCCAAATCTTACCTTCTATCCACCTTTGGTAGTGACTGGTTCTCTCCTGCCTTGCAGTCTTGGCCCTAGTCCTTTACCCTTTTGATAGCCCCATTTATGGAGCATGGCCATTGCTGCCACCATTCCACCTCAGATTCTTGAAGTGATGCTTTACGGGGGATCTGGGACTATAGTCGATACCTCGTATTCAAAACTATAGAGGTTGGTATCTTCAGCTGTGTGTGGCACATCCAACACTTTTGGGTTCTCAATATTATGGGTGGCCTTTTCCTTCTCATCGTGCCCCTCTCCTATTATGGTGATAACCTTCTGCCCAGACACGAACTTGAGCTTTTAATGCAGTGTCGATGGTATCGCTCCAACTTCGTGTAATCATGGGAGCCCCAATAACAAATTAAAAGAGGACTTGATATCCATTACTTAAAATAGTATGGAGAAGGTCATTGGCCCAATCACCAGCTCAAGGTCAACTTCTCCCATTATCTCCCTTCTTGTATTGTTAAAACCTCTGACACTAGTTCTTGTAGGTCTCAACGTGCACAAATCTACTTCAATCTTTGTAGCTGTTCCCAGAGGGCATACATTCAATGCATACTCGTTATTAATTAATACCAAGGGGATTATCATATTTTTGGATTCCACAGTGATGGTGAGGGATTTTGAGTGGCCATTTCCCTCTTTCAGCAAATCAACATAAAAAAAAGAAATGGCATGGAAGCCATCACCTGTCCAATTTTCTGCCTGACTTCATCTGGGCTCACCTGAAGAGATACATGTGCATTCTTTAACGCCCCCATTAAGGCTTGAAAATGGAGTGGGGATGTCATCAATAAGTCCCAGATCGTGATATGAGCTGGCATTCTTCTCAGCTGAGTCTCCAATATATATTCTCTGCTCATTTTCTCGAATGGGTTCATGACACTATCTTTCTTCCCCTCTGGTTGGGCTTGTGCTACTACTGGTGCCTCTGGCTGCTTAGATATTTTCCTAGATCTAGTAACAAAGTCCACTGCCTCTTCTCTGCTGCTACTGGCATTGACATTCGTCTATTCATACCTAAACGGGACCTGATGAGGATTGTAAGTTGGTCATGAAATCTGAAATGGAGTGGCTGCCAGTATCTGATGCACTTATACTGATGGCTCAGGAAGGGTAGGTAGGACCTAGTTCACCTTGGTGATGGATGGGGTGGGTGGCCAAAGTAGGCTAGGTTGGGGTGATGAGGTTTGTGGATGGTTGTGCTGGGGGTAATGGGGTAGGGGTGGACCACTGATAATTGATAGGTGGTGGTGGGATATGGGGGACATGATGGGCTATTGGATAAGTGATGGGGGTGGTGGAATATGGTTGGTAAGCATTAATTTGTACATAGTTGATGGGAGTGGGTAATGGGATGTAAACCCTAAGATCTAAGGGTTCAATTTTGGTTGCAGGGTTGGGGAAATAATTTGACAAATTCAAGGGTTCAATCACCCCAATATTATTTTCTTCTTGATCTCTTTGCCTTGGTGCTATAAAACTTTCTCGGTCACTGATGTAATCTGACGGATCAAATTCAAATTCCTCATCATCCTCCTTGATCATACCAATAATGGGTCTCGGACCTGCCCCACCGGGAGGGTGTGGGGGAAGCGGTGCTTGATGTATGTTCGTGTGCTGGTTCACTTGGGAAGGTGCATGTGGAATAATCTTCCCGGCCTTAATTAAATCTTGTATCGCGTGCTTTAATGGAAAGCAGCGATCGATTGGGTGACCCGGACCCTGAAAAAAATTACAGTGAGTATTGAGGTCAAGTTCCTCGGGATGGGATTTGGAGAAGGTCGTGGTTGGAGGGCCGTGACTAATCCCTTTTCTATTAATAAAGGCATAAGTACATTCAAAGATTGCCCCAAGGGCGTAAAAACTCAATCATAGCAGGCCTTTCTCTGCTCTAGAGTCGTCTGTGCTCCCTACCCATTCCTGGTTCCTTGCATTAACTCACTTCTGACTGGAGCTAGCTGAGTGGCTTTAAACTAGAACGGGATTATATTAGTGTTGGGCCGGGTGTTGGTAAAATTATGAACATCGACTCCTACTCTTTTCTCATTTCTCTGCTCCGAGAACCTCCTGGCCCCGCTAGTTCCACCCAATATGTTCTTGCTTAGACGACCTTCCCTGATAGCGTGTTCGCAACGGTTGGTGTTCCTCACCAAATCAGTAAAGTTGAACTATTGTTGGTAAATGAGAAAGTCAGAGATTACTGGTAGGGTATTCTTTGAAATCATCTCAATTTGTTCATCATCAGGTATCCTGTTTCTCACCTGAGGTGTCAGTGCTCTCCATTGCCTTAAGTAATTGCTAAAGGTTTCATTCGGGTTCTGCTTCAATCGAGCCAAGTCTGACTTGCGTGGTTCAATGTCTATATTGTAGACATACTGCTCTTGAAGCAGATGAGTCAGATCTTTCCATGTCTTTATCATAGACGGTTCTAGGGATGTGAACCATCTCAAAGCAAGACCAATTAAACTTTTCTGAAAGACCTTTATCAGTAGTCTTTCATCCCCCCATACTGGCACATGCCCTCACAATAAGACTTGAGGTGTGCAATGGGATTGCCAGTGCCATTGTATTTATAAAAAATTGGCATCTTGAATTTTAGGGGTAGGGGGACTTCAGTAAATAAACACAAGTCTGAAAAATCAGTGGCATGGATTTTAGCTCCACCCATTTTCAGTAGCTGCTTCTGAATTTTATCTAGCTGCTTTTTCAACTGCTCTAATTCCTTAGACATGGGGGCCATATTCTCAGTAGTAGGTCTTGCTTCACTCTATTCTACTAGGGGGTAGGTGATCATGGGTGGGGGATTAATGTTGGGCAATGCCCCGACATAACCCTCACTATTCCTAATCTCATTCTCTTCATACTGTTGGTCTACATATGGTGCAGTGAGGGCAGGATTCTCTTGTTGGTGCTGCATGGACTGAATGGGGGTCGGATGAGACCATTGAATATGAGGAAAATTTTGTGGAGTGACGAGATGAGTGGAAGTTAGATTTTGGGGTGGGGCCTGATGGGGCCATTGGGTATGGGGAAAAGCTTGAAGATGGTTTTAGGGTGTAGGGACATGAGTAAATTGGGGTTGATGCAGGGCATGGGTTTGAGCTGGGTATGAGGTTTGTGGGCGAGTGAAACTTTGGAGGAATTGTGAAGGGTATGGGTATGGAGACACAGGGTTTGGATCTTGTTGGGCTTGGGTGTAGGGTAAAGAGCTTTGATGGGTTTGGGCCATGAGGCCTTGGGAAGGTTGGACCATAAAGCTTTGGGAGGCTTAGGCCATGAGGCTTTGGGCATGCTGGGTCTGGCCCATTGGGCCTTGGTGGGTTTGGCCTAGTGGGCCTTGATGGGTATGGTCCATTGGGCCTTGATGGGTCTGGCCCAGCAGTGGACCTTGATGGATCCGACTAATGGGGCCTTGATGGGTCTGGTCTATGGGGCCTTGGGATATATGAGTCATGGGCTCCTGATGGGTCTAGGTGATGGGGGTTTGGGCCATTGGGCCTTGGAGGGTTTGGCTTAGTGGGCCTTGGGATATATCGGTCATGGGACCCTGATGGGTCTGGGTATGGGGGTTTGGGCCATTGGGCCTTGAAGGTTTTGGGTAATGGGGGTTTGTATGGTATGGATGATGGGGGGTTGATGGGGATCATGGGGGAATGAGGCATGGAGGCTTGATAGTGTATGGGAGGGGTTCATGGATGTGGGGTGTGGGTGAGAAGAGATGTCTTGAGAGGTTTTCCATCTAGTGTAGGCTTAGTCCATCTCCTCCATCATAGCCATCAGAGAGGGATTGGATGGAGGGGGCGTATTTAAGGTTATTTGGGTATGGATGGGATGGAAGTGGTGGGGAAATTAGACATGGCCCCAGTAAAATTTGGCATGACCTGGGTAAATGAGGGGATATGGGGTGGGTTGGAGAAATGAGGTGGGGCACTGGTGAATGTGGGTTGATCAGGTATATATTGGGATGATGAGGAATGGGGTAGGGATGTGGGAGATGTGTGAGAGATACTGGTCATGGCCCTGGTAAAAATGGGCATGACCTAGGTAGATGGAGGGAAGTATGGGGGATTTGAAAAATTGGATGTGGCATGGGTGGATGCGGGTGGATTGGGTATGCGTCGGGCGGATGAGAAATAGGGTATATTGGTGAAGGTGGATGATTGGGCCAGGTTTTGAATGGGGGTGGACGAAAGGTGAGATGGATTGGAAATGGCCATGGACGGGGGAATGGGCATGGCTTGGGAAAATGATGTGGAATGGGGGGTTGGATTTTGGGCATTCTGGGAGGTGGTAGATGTTGAGAACTGAAAAATACCATTTTTCACCCCTTCACCTGAGTCTTGATAGACCTTTGAGAGAACTAAATAAGTGTTTTAAGTGCTTGTATTGCAGCTAACAATAAAGACAGGCTTAACCATAAAAGCAGCGTAAAAGTGCCAAAAAGATGACAATCCATGTCAATCCAAAGGAAGAAAGAGAAGAAACAACCTCACTAGCTGTTGAAAGGTCTGAATTGAAGAGGCAAAGACCTGGTCTCAACCCAGAGAAGAAGTATGGAGCAATTCGAACAGAAAAATGCATTACAGAGTACCTTTCGCAAAGAACCTGAACTATTCGCAAAGGACCTGAACTCTGCGAAAGGAACTAAAACTCTAGGCTTAGCTTTCAAAGAGCATCTGAACTCTTCGAAGAGATGATCGACCTTTTTGAAAAGAAGAAAACTCAATTCGAACAGAACCAGAACATTGCAAAAAGAGCTTCAGGAGTTACAACACCTTGCGAAAAGCCCCCTAAACTATGCGAAAAGGTATTCTGGAGATTCCAGCTTTACAAAGGGCAATTCGATGTCATTTCACGTGTCCCAATGCATTTAAAACCTAGGGACATTCGGAGGATTCTAAACATGAAGCGAAGGCATATTCCACCCACGTGAGCACCCAAAATGAAATAACTTGGCGGGAACTTCTAGAAACTCTATGATTTTCAAAATGCATATGAAATTGATGCCTTTTTCACACGATTGGTGAACGGATCGAGGAATTCGATTGGCGAGCAGATCTGGATCCTCGTGCTTTCGACTACCATTGGTCAATCTGGATCCGAGCACTTCTGATTGGTTGATACACATCTGAGCTGGACTTAGGGAAAACTATAAATAGACGAATCATTTGCCCAATTTGTGCATCCAGATTTTGAGTTTCATTCCTAATCCCCCATTTCCAAATCAGATAGTTTGTCTGAAATCCCTGTAATAGCCTCACCTTGTACTTGCAATTGAGAGCTGTGAGATACTTCTGTAGTTCAAAGGAGAGTTGTATTCAAGACTACAAATCTGAGAGCTGTTTAAGCTGTGCTCTGTAATTGTAATGGTGAATTTGAAAAGGTTGCTGTAAACCGTGCATTCTCCATTGGACTCATGTTAAGGGTTCCCTCTGATCTCCTTATTGCATTAGACTCCTTTAGATTCATTGTTTTTCATGCAATTTCCCTTGATTCATTAATCCTGTGAGAGTTAGTGTTTGTAACCTAGTCTCTCACGGCATTTGTAGTGATGTTTCTTGTTCTAAATTAATGATTTGGATTAAGGACTATTGGATGGTTTGTGGCCATTAAAGTGGACAGACCATAGCCATAAGCGTAAGCCTAATCCTTGAATTAGATATATTTCTCTTACACCGGCACTTGTAGCCAGATGAAGATTGGATCACCTCTCTGTTGAGCTACAGTCATTCTCATCAGATTTCAAGGACCAAATCAAAGTTAGATATTACTTCTCCATTTTTTATAAGTTTACCTCAAACGTTCCCCCAACTCGGATCTGGATCATTTAGTTTAACTTTTACTTTTAACTTTTTAGTTAATGTGACAAATTCAGCCTCCCCATCTTATGTGCTTTCTAGATAGGGTAAGAGGCCAGATCTGGTAGCTCAGATCTAGAGGTTTATCTTGCATTTTAGACAAATTCTCTGTGGACGATCTTTCACTCACTTACATTTAAAACTTGCTACAATTGGCCCTGATCTTGCAGGCTAATTCACTTCTACCTGTGCTGATATTTCTTTACTCTTTTTAATATTCTAGATTCAGTATAATTTAGCAGTTGCAAACCTGTTTTCAAAACAGGCATAAATCAAGCACACTTAGAAGCAACAACAGTAGATGGGAAAATGGAGGCACCAAATGGGCCGGTAACGGTGAAGGGAGATTGGGTGAGGCGAAAGGACGTGAACATTTCCTCCTCATGGGAGTGAGTTGGAGAATGTGGCAGGGATGAGTCGGGATCGGCGTTTGCCGAATCCACTGCCCACGACATGGCTCGGTATTGGGTAGGGTACGGGTGTCTCGGGTGGGGCCCGTAAAGTTTCCTCATTCTTTTCCTACGGGATGTCGGAGGACAAGACGATGTCGTTGTGCCAGCACCACAAATCTCTATTTTTGGGTTTTTGACTTATTTAATTTTTTGAAAATTTTATAAAATGGAAATGATTTAAGGATTTCAAGGCCTTTCAATTCCCATCTCGGGTGGCTTTCGTACCCTATATAGGTCTCGTGGCAAAGACTCCGAAGTGCTTCAAAGAATCAAAGGGAAACCCTTTGATCTATTGAAGTCACGAAAATCGATGCAAATAACTCGATCCCCTAGAACGGATAAAAAAGAAGTCACCTTCCTTTGACCGATGGGGGCATATTGGGTGTTGTTGTTACTTCTTATTTTGCTTGATTTATGTGTGTTTTGAAAACAAATTTATAGCTGCTAAATTACAGTGGCTCTGGACTATATAAAAAAAATAAAGAAATATCAGCACAGTTAGAAGAGAATTAGCCTGCAAGATCAGGGCCAATTGTAGCAAGTTTTAAAAGTAAGTGAGTGAAAGATCGTCCACAGAGAATTTGTCTAAAATGTAAGATAAACCTTCAGATCTGAGCTACCAGATCTGACCTCTGATCCTATCTAGAAAGCACATAAGATGGGAGGTTGAATTTGTCACGTTAACTAAATGATAAAAGTAAAAATTAAACTAAATGATCCAGATCCGAGTTGGGGAGATTTGATGTAAATTAATAAGAATGGAGAAATAATATCTACTTCGATTTAGTACTTGATTATAAAATGAGAATAAATGTAGAACAAATGAGATATTATCCAATCTTCATCTGGCTACCAGCACAGATGCAAGAGAAAGTAATCTAACTCAAGGATTAGGTTTACACTTATGGCTATGGTCTGCCCACTTTAATGGCCACAAACCATCCAATAGTCTTTAATCCAAATCCTCAATTCAGAACAAGAAACATCACGACAAATACTGTAAGAGACTAGGTTACAAACACTAATTCTCACAGGATTAATGAATCAAGGGAAATTGCATGCAAAACAATGAATCTAAAGGAGTCTAATGTACTGAGGAGATCAGAGGGAACCCTTGACATGAGTCCAATGGAGAATGCATAGTTTACAGCAACCTTTTAAAATTCATCCTTACAATTCTGAGGAGCACGGCTTACGACTCTCGGATTTGCAGTCTTGGATGCAAACTCTCCTTTGAGTTATAGCAGTATCTCACAGCTCTCAAATGCAAGTACAAAGTAGGCTATTACAAGGATTGCAGAGAAGCTATCTGGCTGGGAAATGGGGGATTAGAAATGAAACTCAAAATCTGGATTCCCCAATTGGGCAAATGCTTCATCTATTTATAGCTTTCCCCAGGTCCAGCTCAGATGTGTATCAACCAATCAGAGGTTCTCAAATCTGTATTGACCAAAGGTAGTCGAGCATGGGGATCCAGATCTATTCTGGCCAATCAGAATTCCTCGATCTAGTTCAGCCAATCAGGTGAAAAAGGCATCAATTCTGTTATGCATTTTGAAAGTTTGTTAGAGTTTCTAGAAGTTCCCGCCAAGTTATTCCCTCTCTAGGTGCTCACGTGAGGTGGAATATTCCTTCGCTTCATGCTTTGAACCCTCTGGAATGTCCCTAGGTTTTAAAATGCATTGGGATGCATGCAATAGATTACTGAATTACCCTTGTTAAAGCTGCGAATCTCCAGAATGCCTCTTCGCACAGCTTAGGGGCCTTTTCGCAAAGTGTTGTGACTCCTGAAGCTCTTTTCGCAGTGTTCGGTTACATTGAATTGTGTTTTCTTCTTTTCGCAAAGTTCAATCCTCTCTTGAGCAGTTCGGATGCTCTTGAATGCTATGCGGAGTTTTATTCCTTTTGAGCTTCGAGTTCTTTCTTGAAAAGTCATGTGTTCTTTCTTGAAAAGGACTCAGTAGTGCATTTTCTATTGAATTGTTCCATACTTCTCTTCCGGTCTTTGCTTCTTCTATTGGACCTTTCAACTGATGAGGTTGTTTCTTCCTTTCTTCCTTTGGATTGACATGGATTGTCATCTTATTGGCACTTTTAAGCTTTTATGGTTAAGCATGTCTTTATTGTTAGGCCAACATAAGCACTTAAAACACTTATTTAGTTCTCTCAAAGGTCTATCAAGACTCAAGTTCAGGGGTGAAAAATGGTATTTTTCACTTGTCAACACACCCCCAGACCTAAGCTTTGCTAGTCCCTGAGCAAAGACAAAATAAAAAAAAACAAAGTAAAGAGCCACTTTTGTAGGGAGCACAGTTGCATTTAGCATATGCAACAAGCCTTTTAAACCCCTAGGTGATCCCTAGTGGAGGAGTGAAGTCTCCCGAGGGTTTTCAGTGAAGGTACCCACAAACTTCTTCAATAAGTTAGTTAAGATCACTGCAGTTCTGTTACAGCCACTTTCCTCAATTGATTATTCACACCTGCATCAGTTATTTTGTAAGAAGGTTTTTTCAAGAAAGATATTAGTTTAAAACTAAAATTCTCCAGTAATTCTTGTTACTACTCAGTCGATTTATGTCAGAGGCCATTTACAAGGAAAATTAACGAACAGCTAGCCTTTGATTTAGGAATCCAGCTTTGATGTTGCCCTAATTAGTTGATTTTAAACCCAATTCTCACCAGGATTTTCACTCAATAAGCAAATGAGAGGGTTGTACTATTTCACACAGCTCAAGAGCGATTCTGATCCTCAAATAGGAATATGGCGAGGAGCATAGGCATTACTTTTAGTTATAAATTCACTGCTCCTTTCACCATAGATTACACAAATTCTTATCTCCATGTGATAGCTCAATCCATCATTGATCGATGGGACTTTTACTTGGGTTTTATTGTAGCTTATGGGTGAAATTTCTCAAAAGGGTTGGAATGGTGTTCATATTTGAGAAGTCAGTCAAGGTCAGGAGGTTATATACAAACCCACTCTTCTTCAGCATAGTTTCATCTTCTTCTTTTGAATTTCCAGAGACAAAGTGGGCATCTTTTTCTCTTTCTTTTTCAAACTTCCAATGAAAATGCCTTCTTTCTTTTGTTTTGCTCAAATATTTTTCTTTTCTTTTTCGAATTAGCACTGACTGCATGCCACATTCCCTCTGCTGTTTCATCATTGCCTTCAACTTTTACCCTTCTTTTGCTATTAAATTGTTACTCAATTCTCCTTCCTCAGCTTCCTTCCCTTTATCTTCTGCCTTCTCGAGGTAGGGTTAGGCTAAATGAGGTTGATGAGGTTTATTGGGGGAGATTTCAAAGGAATCATAGATCTATTTAGCGCAAATGGTGTGTATCAAGGGCAGTTTCAAAAGGTGGGGCTTTGTAAGGTTCAAACTGTCCAAAAGGAGACCTTACATCATGTCTTAATATCATGAGTGCTATCAAATTATTTCGATTTGGATATGTGTAACTTCTAGTGTAAGTAAGCAGATTCACATAGTCCCAAAAGCATAAAAGATTGCCAAAGCATACCTCCAAAGAATACATTTCAGGCCCAAACCTCACTGGGTGTGGTTTTATATCAACTTCTTGAGGTATATCTTCACTGTTTTCCTTCATTTTAGGTTTACTAAAACATCAATTTTCTTTTGGAAATTTCCTGACATTTACTTCATGAAAGTCTTTTAGAATTACACAGGAAAGTAATTTTAAAGAGTTTTTTTTTTTTTTTTTAACTTCTTAATATATTTCAAAACAACAGGTGTGAAAAATAAATAAAAAAATTGCTGATCCAAAAACTGTACTGATGTTAACTCCTTTATTGATTATTGCTATTTCTATCACACCCCCAAACCAAAGGGTAGCAGGGTCCATACTGGTCCAAAATAGAGGAAAAATATATACAAGAAAGAAAAATAACAAAAGTAATGATGGCAAGAAGACAGACAGAAATGCACAGTAGTATACACAAAATAGAATTTTCTATTACAACTTTATAACACAAAAAGTACAATGAGAGCTAATAACTGGGGTCAAAATCTGTATCATAGGTTGGTTCAAGTGGCTCGAGGCTGAGTCCTTTATCGAATCAGAGCTAGAGTCAGTGTTGGAGTCCGAACTTGATTGAGCTTTCGCCGGAATGGTGTTTTGTAGCTCAGTATACTCCTCAGATTTGATCTTTTTGGTGAGGCCAAGGTATTTGCTAAGGCTAGTGGTCTTCAATTTTTCTTGGTCAAGTTGGGCTTGCAACATGGACACCTTGTGTTGCTCAATCCTCACCAGCTGAAATGTTTGACCCAGCAGGTCCCTCATTTTCTCTCTTTCAAATTTCATAAAGATCTCCAACTTCCGAATCTGGTTTTCATAAGGGGTACAGATGTAAGCTTGTAAATCAGCTAGCCCCTTTTGAACATCTTTGTGGATATAGGGATTATCTTCCATGGCTTTGATGAGGGTGGCGTATCGGGGGAGGGGAATGGAATGGTAGGGGACCAAAGGTGTCCCAGCTGTGGGAGGGAAAGTGTCTAGAAGGTTGTGGCAGGGTGCATCAGTGGCTTGCTCAGAGAAAATTGGGAGTGGTGGAGGGGATGCAACCAAGGGGACTTCAGGTTCAGTTTGGGTGGCCTGGGAATCAACAATAGGTACAGGGGTAATGGTGGTTGTTTGGGATGTGGAAGCTAAGGTTTGGAGTAGTTCATTGGTTACAGACTGGTTGTTTGTGTTGATTTGGAGTTGGGCTTGGATGGATTGGAGGTAGGTAAGAATTTGGGAAATGGATGCGGTGTGTGGAGAGGTGGGCATGGCATGGGTGGGACAAGCGATGTGGAGGGTGGAGGTGCAATGGCTGTAAAGGGAGAGGTAGGGAAGTGAGTGAAGTGATGAGGAGCAGGTATAGGGGTAGGTTCAAGTTCCATGGATTCAAAAATAGAACCCATTAAGGAAGAGTAGGCCTCTGTAGTGAAGGGTGCAGGTTCAGATGTATGGGAGACCTCAGGTGTGTGTGAATGGCGGGGAAGGTGAGGGCTTTGGAGCGAGGAGTGTAGGGAGATGGGGCAATAAAATCTGCAACTAACTCCTCTAAAACACAGGCATTGGAGGCGAGTGGTGGTGTGAGAATGGTTGGAGTGGTTGGTGTAGAGGGGGAATCCACAATTGGAATGATGGAGGGTGTGGGAGATGGGACAGCTGGGATAGGTGAAATGTCAGGGGTTGGAGTAGGGGAGTAGGGTGCAAGGCCAACGTCCTCCAGAGCAGGTGCAGCTGAAGAGCTGGTCACCAACGGAAGGGGATTTTTATCAACAATGGGTGCAGTTAAGGAGCTGGTCACCATAGGGATAGGCAAAGTTGGTTCAAGAACACAGAGTTGGCAAAACTGGATTTGGCAAAGTTGATTCTGAAAAAATTGGATCTGGCAAAATTGAAGGGGTAGGCTCAGGTGCAGGCTCTCTTTCAGTTGCAGGGATGGGTTCAGGTGCAGGCTCATCTGTAGGGATGGGTTCTGGCTCACTCCATTGCAGTTCAAAGTCGTGGAGGGCATGTGAGTTCACCGCCTCTTTCATCCTTCTTAGCATAGCCTTTTTCCCAAAATTGTGAGGGGTAATGACTTCAAATGGCTCCTCATTATCAATGTCAAATTTGGCTCTGAGGAGGGCTGTGATCAATCTGCCAAATGGTAGGCTAGCTAGCTTCCGCTCCTTTTTCAACTTGGCACTAATGTCAGCCATGGCTTCGAAAATTAGCATAGGGGCATTGAAAAACTACCCCTTGGAGAAATGAAAGAGGGCCTCTAAAATTGGTGTTCTCCTCTCTTGGGTTGTGCCCTTGATGACATAAAGCTTCCCCTTAAAATGGAATCCATTAATAGAAATTGGGGGGCAAGGTCTCTTCTCATGATGGACTGCCCAGTGCCCACAATACCCTTGGTTAAATGTGCAGCCATCTCTCTAAAGGAGGCTATTTCTGGAGCAGCCAAAGGATCAGAGGGATCAAATTGGAATGGTATCCCTAAAGAATTCCCTATGTCTTCAAATGTCACAGTAAGATCGCAATCATCAATGAAAATGACTAGGGTAGGGACATCAACATCTCTTTCAGTGACCTTGATTAGGTTTTGGTACCATAACTTCACCATTCTTGGGTAAATTTTCTCTGGCAAGGGGGTAAGGATATTGCTTAGTGAAGCCTCTCTAATGTATCTTAAGGATGGTAAGCAATCTGGTTTGGTGACGAAATAAGTTTCGTCCACCATCAGCTCAGGTATTAGTTTCTAAGCTTCAATGAAGGGGTTAGGGAAGACCAAATGAATGGGCAGAGGAGGAAGCTCAGGCTCAGGGCTAGTAGCAGCAGGGATGGGTTCCTCATGTCTAATTTTCTTTCCTTTCTCCACCCTATCTGCTTTATCCATAGATAGTTTCTGTTTAGCTAAAGTTTTGCCTTTTCCTTTTGCTTTTGGGGTCGATTTGCTCACTTTCTTAGCAGAGGATTTGGGGAACATAGCAGCCAATGATTTCTCTGCTTTTCCCATTCTAGATTGATGTATAAAAATGCCCAAAATAGATGCTGACACAGAATCAAATTACTAAATGCTAACCAGAGAGAATGGGTAGAGAAATACCGAGATCTAGGGTTTATGTTTGAACGAGTTGTTTGCTTGCAGAAATCCCCCAGATTAAAAGCTGAAATCCTTCTCTGCAAACACAAATGATCGAACACAGAGACAAAAGTGTAGTAAGCTTCTTAAATCGTGCAAGGAAAGAACGAAGTAGGGTTTCAGTGGAAAGAGTCGCTCTGCAGAGAGAGTTTGAAATGAAAGCCCTCGAAGAAAGGGTTTAAATATACTCAAAGTTAATATCGCAAAGTGCCTTTAAGTTTTCGAAAAGTTCCAAAAGAGACCTTTTTACAATTGTGAATGGCATCAGTACCATTCGACAAGTTAACAGCTTTAGAAACATTATTTCGCAAAGGAATTAGCTTCAGAACTATCTTTTTGAAAAGAAAATGCTTCAGCACCAACTATTCGAAAAGCAAATCCTTGCTTTCGAGCAGTTCCTCACAGATCCAGAGTCTATTCGAAAAGTAAATTGGACTTTGCGAAAAGAGAATTATTACTTTGTGACTTAACTTTGAGCATGTTTAAACTATGCGAAAAGAGAATTATTACTTTGTGACTTAACTTTGAGCATGTTTAAACTATGTGAAAAGAGATAAAAGCAGAAACAGAGAAAATAAGCAAAAACTATGATATACAAACATAATGTACAATTTTCTACCATCAGATTTTTAGAGATTCGTGATGATAGATGGGCAGCACAGGCTCCTGGGTATTTTCAATGCATGGTTTGAGCCTCTGACCATTTACCTTTATGATTCTTCCATTACTTGGATCAAGGATGTCAACAGCTCCCGAAGGGGCTTCCTGAATGACAGTGTATGGCCCTTCCCATCGGGATCTCAGTTTTCCTGAGAAAAACTTGAGCTGTGAACTCTTTTCTCAATAAATTTTTATCATGAAAAGTTTTGACTTTCTCTTTATACAATCTTGAATTTGTGTATGCATCCATTCGCAGTTCTTCTAACTCAGCAAGTTGTAGTTTCCTGTGATTACCAGCAGTAGTTAGATCCATGTTCAATGTTTTAATGGCCCAAAAAGCTTTATATTCTAACTCTACTGGTAAATGGCATGCTTTGCCATAGACCAACCTAAATGGGGACATACCAATTGGGGTTTTATAGACTGTCCTATATGCCCACAATGCATCATTCAGCTTAAAGGACCAATCCTTTCATCCTTCTTCAGTCTTTTCAAAATATGTTTGATTTCTCTATTGAAATCTCCACTTGTCCACTTGGTTTGTGGATGATATGGAGTGGCTACTCTATGAGTCATGAGTATTTCTTCAACAATGTTTCAAAATGTCTATTACAAAATGGCTTCCCCATCACCGATAATGGCTCTGGGAAAACCAAACGGAAAAATGTGATCCTTAAGAAATTTAGAACCACTTTGTGATCATTTGTTTTAGTAGCTGTGGCTTCAATCCATTTGGATACATAATCCACAACTACTAAAATGAAGTTATTCCCATTGGAAGGAGGGAAGGGACCTATGAAGTCTATCCCCCAAACATCAAACAATTCTACTATCAAAATAGGCTGTAAAGGCATTGAGTTTCTCTTGGAAATGCTGCCTAATTTCTGACAGTTCTGGCAGGACTTATAATGCTGTAGGGCATCCTTGAAAAGTGTAGGCCAATAAAATCCACACTGCAAAACTTTTGCAGCAGTTTTGTTCCCACTAAAATGACCTCCACAGGCCTGTTCATGACTCATAGAAACTATTCTATGAAATTCTTGGTCAGGGACACATTTCTTTATTATTTGATCTGCACAACTCTTAAACAGATAAGGATCCTCCCAGATGAAGTGGTTAACCTTTGAGAAGAAAAGATCTTTATCCATTCTATTCCAATGTTGAGGAATTCTTCCAGTAGCCAAAAAGTTGACCATGTTTGCAAACCAAGGAGTGTGTACACTAATGGCAAAAAGTTGCTCATCAGGGAAAGATTCATTGATAGGCAACCTATCAATCTTAGCAGTTAAAATTCTTGAGAGGTGATCAACCACCACATTTTCCACCCCTTTTTTATCTTTAATCTGTAGATCAAATTCCTGTAATAGGAGAATCCACCTGATTAATCTTGGTTTAGTGTCCTTCTTAGACAGAACGTATTTCAAAGCAGAGTGGTCAGTGAACACCATTATTTGTGTACCCAAGACATATGACCTGAATTTCTCTAAAGCAAAAACAATTGCCAGCAGCTCCTTCTCAGTTGTTGTGTAATTGAGCTGTGCATCAATCATTGATCTACTGGCATAAGCTATGATATGAGGCAGCTTATCTTTTCTCTGTCCAAGGACAGCTCCCAAAGCATAATCTGATGCATCACACATTAGTTCAAAAGGTAATGAATAATCTGGAGACTGCAATATTGGAGCTAAAATCAAACAGTTCTTTAGGAATTCAAAAGTCTTATGCTTTCATTATTGAAAACAAAAGGGACATCTTGGCACAGCAAATGACAAAGAGGTTTGGTTATTTTACTGAAGTCCTTGATGAACCTTCTGTAAAATCCAGCATGTCCTAGGAAACTTCTGATTTGTTTAACAGTTTTGGGAGGTGGTAAATGTGCAATTAACTCAATTTTTGCTTTGTCCACCTCAATGCCTTTGTGGGAAACAACATGGCCAAGGACAATGCCCTGGGTGACCATGAAATGGCTCTTTTCCCAACTCAAAACCAGATTGGTTTCTTCACATCTTTGTAGTACCAATTTGAGATAGTGTAAACACTGGGAAAAACTGTCGCCATAGATTGAAAAATCATGCATAAAAATCTCCATAAATTGGTCAATCATATCAGAAAAAATGGCATACATGCATCTTTGGAAGGTAGCAGGAGCATTACAAAGACCAAAAGGCATTCTCCTATAGGCAAAAGTGCCAAAAGGGCAAGTGAATGTGGTCTTTTCCTGATCTTGTGGGTACAGAATCAAGTTGTAACCGAGTAACCATCAAGAAAATAGTAATAAGCTTTTCACGCTAGCTTATCTAAGATCCGATCAATGAATGGGAGGAAATGGTCTTTTTACGGTCATTGCATTTAATTTTACGTAATCAATCGGACTCTCCATCCGATTGTTTGTCTGGTTGACATAAGCTCACCCGAATCGAGGTTACAACGGTGATTCCAGATTTCTTAGGTACCACATGTAGGTGCCACCCAAGTCTGAATCTGAAATGGGGTAAATGACCCGCATCCAACAACAACAACCTCTTTCATGACCACTTCTTGCATATGAGGGTTCAACCTCCTTTGCATTTCCCTAGAAGGCTTTGCATCTTCTTCCAAGTGGATTTGTGCATGCAAATAGCTGGGTGATTCCTCCTAAATCGACAATAGTCCAATAATTGCCCTTTTATGTTCTTTCAAGACTATCAACAGCTCTTCCTCTTGCTCCTTTGTGAGAGAGGAAGAAATAATGTGAGCAATGATTTATGATTACCTAAGAACACATACTTCAATTTTACCGCGGTACTTTAGTTCTAAATCGGTGAGAAAAGAAGGTAACAAAGGTACCTTAGACGTTTGTGGAAGGGGAGAGTAGCAGGTTTCCAAGAAGAGAAACTTCGATTGATTAAGAGTTCCTTGCACAACATTTATTTCCTCATAATTTGAGATACAACTTGCTTCTTTTTGCATATCCCAAGCATCTTTAACATCCGTGGTGAAGTCTTCACCCTCGTAAATTGTTGTAAAGTCCCTTCCACAAGTTCATCCAATAGATCAACATGAAAACATTCTTCAGAATTGAAATTGTGTGGACGCATTATAAACATTTAATTTTACCTTCATGTTTCCAAATGAGATTTCCATAATACGGACACTGCATTGAATGCAAGCATTTTCATAGCTGTGAATGGTCTTCCAAAATGAGGATGGAAGTTTTGCTTTTGGTTGGTTCCATATCCAAAACTAGAAAATCAAGCGGATAGAAGAATTTATCTACTCCCACCAATACATCTTCAATCATCCCTCTGGCTTTCTTCGGATCATGCGCTAGTTGTAACACCACATGAGTGGGTTTTAATTCTCCCAAACCTAGTTTCTCATATACGTAATATGGAAGTAGGTTGACACTAGCACCGGATCTAATAAAGCCTTTTCAATGGTGTGTTCCCCAATAATGCAAGGGATTGTGGGGATTCAGGATCTTGAAGTTTAGGAGGTGTAGCAATGGATAACACGTTAATTCTTTCCACAAAGACCTTCTTGGACAAGCTATCCTAGGATTTGTCTTTTGTGAGTGCAAACATCTTTCAAAAATTTTGCATATCTTTGGAATTTGTTTGATTGCCTCAAGCAAAGGTAAATTTATCTTGACTTGCTTGAAAGTCTCCATCATGTCATCTATTTTTTGTTCCCTTTATCAAAAGGGATCTGATTTCATTGCATGAGGAAATGGTAAATGAGGAACTAATCTTTCATCTCTGACTTTAGAAGTATTTTCGAAATTTTTGAATTTTTGTTTTCATTTTTTGGTTTTTGAGGTACATCAACAACCCCCTTTGCTATCACTATGTTGCTCTTGCATATCTTTATCCTCTTCCTCATTTCTTTCTTCTTGACCCACTTTGTTATCTATCATTTTCCACTTCTCAAAGTGGTGACAATTTTACTTCTTCATGTGAATTAGAAGCTTCTCCAACCATGAACTTTCCTTTGGGATTGTTCAAAGGTTGGTGGTAACTTTCCTTCCTCTCTTTTTGCCAAGGTATTTGAAAGTTGTCCCAATGTTTCTTCAATCTTCTTTATGCTCGCGAAAGTTCATAGTCTGAGTTAAAGATCCTAAATTCTAAGTGAATTTAGGACTTGATCTTCAAAGAAAGGGACACGGAAGGGGTTTGAAGCTGAGCACTTTGCACAAGTTGTTGTGGAATGAAACTTTGAAAGTTTGGTTTGACATAAAATTAGCGATAAGGGCATGCGGTTTTGAAAGGCATTTGATTCTTTGGTTGTTGCTATTGTTGGGATTGGTAATTCCTTGGTTCCACCTCAAATTGGGTGTGCTCTCCATGGATATTCATTTGAATGCATCATCCAAATGATTGAGCAAGCATGAGCTTGTTCCACCATTAAATCTGAAGCTGTGATGCTGGGACATTGGTCAATTGAATGAGTAGGGGACTGGCATATCAGACATGCCTCCTCTACTCTTGAAACATTTGGAATTTTAAGTGAGTCCATCAATCTATCAAACTTTGTGGTTAGATTGTCCATCTTTCTTTCCAACTCATTCACCTCATAGATCTTCCCTTTGGTGGGTTGGTGATTGTTCAACCTAGCAGGATTTTCAATTTCTCTTGTGAGATTCTGTGAGTTGAGTTTTCACCAATCACTTCAAATAAGTCCCAAACCTCTTCAACTATTTTTTGCAAGTAAGTGCCTCCACGGAGGCATCCACCATATTTTGCCTTTTGATCAATTCCTTGATAGAAGCTTTGAACTACCATCTAGGAATTTGATGATGAGACGTGCCTTAAAAGTTTCTTAAATCTTTCCCATGCTTCATGGAAAGTTTCAGTTGAGTTTTGGGAGAATGAAATGATACTTTGTCTCAATTGGCTTGTTTTAGACATTGGGAAATATTTGGCTAAAAATTGACACTGCAAATCATTCCAAGAAGTGATACTGCTTGGTGCTAACATGGATAACCATGCTCTAGCTTTATCCTTTAATGAAAAAGGAAAGAGCCTAAGCTTGATTTCTTCTTGACCAAGTCCAGCTAAGTTGAATGTGGTGCAAAGAGGCAAGAAATCATCCACATGTTTGTATGGGTCTTCCTTACTCAACCCATGGAAGGAAGGAATCATTTGGATAGTTGATGACTTGATCTCATAATTTCCTTCAACAGTAGCAAAATTGAATGCAAAAGGGAGAGTTATAACCACCAGGTGCAAAGTAATCCCTCAAAAGTCGAGGTTCTTCACCCATAGTAGCAGAATTCTGTGTTGTTTATTTGGTTTGTAGTGGCCTTTCAACTTCTAAATTCAATGGGAGAATCTCAGGGCTGAGAGTCCTCCTACCAAACATACAACTCAGAACAAAAAAAATCTGATTATTCACAGCAAACCTTCAGAATTCCTTTAAGTAGTTTCCCTTCTTCAAAAATTTGAATATGAATAACTGCACAGGTATAAACAATAGAATAGTTTAGTAATGATAAAAGTGAAAACTTAGGTCTATCTATTTTAGAACAAATTCCCCGGCAACGGCGCCAAAAACTTGTTGTTACTTCTTATTGTGCTTGATTTATGTGTGTTTTGAAAACAGATTTATAGCTGCTAAATTACAGCGGCTCTAGACTATATAAAAAAATAAAGAAATATCAGCACAGTTAGAAGAGAATTAGCCTGCAAGATCAGGGCCAATCGTAGCAAGTTTTAAAAGTAAGTGAGTGAAAGATCGTCCACAGAGAATTTGTCTAAAATGTAAGATAAACCTTCAGATCTGAGCTACCAGATCTGACCTCTGATCCTATCGAGAAGGCACATAAGATGGGAGGTTGAATTTGTCACGTTAACTAAATGATAAAAGTAAAAATTAAACTAAATGATCCAGATTCGAGTTGGGGAGATTTGATGTAAATTAATAAGAATGGAGAAATAATATCTACTTCAATTTAGTACTTGATTGCAAAATGAGAATAAATGTAGAACAAATGAGATATTATCCAATCTTCATCTGGCTACCAGCACAGATGCAAGAGAAAGTAATCTAACCCAAGGATTAGGTTTACACTTATGGCTATGGTCTGTCCACTTTAATGGCCACAAACCATCCAATAGTCTTTAATCCAAATCCTCAATTCAGAACAAGAAACATCACTACAAATGCTGTAAGAGACTAGGTTACAAACACTAATTCTCACAGGATTAATGAATCAAGGGAAATTGCATGCAAAACAATGAATCTAAAGGAGTCTAATATACTGAGGAGATCAGAGGGAACCCTTGACATGAATCCAATGGAGAATGCATAGTTTACAGCAACCTTTTAAAATTCATCCTTACAATTTACAGAGCACGGCTTAACAGCTCTCGGATTTGCAGTCTTGGATGCAAACTCTCCTTTGAGTTATAGCAGTATCTCATAGCTCTCAAATTCAAGTACAAAGTAGGCTATTACAAGGATTGCAGACAAGCTGTCTGGCTGGGAAATGGGGGATTAGAAATGAAACTCAAAATCTGGATTCCCCAATTGGGCAAATGCTTCATCTATTTATAGCTTTCCCCAGGTCTAGCTCAGATGTGTATCAACCAATCAGAGGTTCTCAGATTTGTATTGACCAATGGTAGTCGAGCACGGGGATCCATATATGTTCTGGCCAATCAGAATTCCTCGATCTGGTTCAGCCAATCAGGTGAAAAAGGCATCAATTCTATTATGCATTTTGAAAGTTTGTTAGAGTTTCTAGAAGTTCCCGCCAAGTTATTCCCTCTCTAGGTGCTCACGTGGGGTGGAATATTCCTTCGCTTCATGCTTAGAACCCTCTGGAATGTCCCTAGTTTTTAAAATGCATTGGGACACGTGCAACAGATTACTGAATTGCCCTTGTTAAAGCTGTGAGTCTCCAGAATGCCTCTTCGCACAGCTTAGGGGCCTTTTCACAACGTGTTGTGACTCCTGAAGCTCTTTTCGTAGTGTTCTGGTTTTGTTCGAATTGTGTTTTCTTCTTTTCGCAAAGTTCAATCCTCTCTTCGAACAGTTTAGATGCTCTTCGAATGCTACGCCTGGAGTTTTATTCCTTTTCGCAGAGTTTCAGGTTCTTTGCGAAAAGTACAGGTTCTTTGCGAAAAGGACTCTGTAGTGCATTTTTTTGTTCGAATTGTTCTATACTTCTCTTCCAGGTCTTTGCTTCTTCTATTCAGACCTTTCAACAACTGATGAGGTTGCTTCTTCACTTTCTTCCTTTGGATTGACATGGATTGTCATCTTATTGGCACTTTTAAGTTGCTTTTATGGTTAAGCCTGTCTTTATTGTTAGCAGCAACATAAGCACTTAAAACACTTATTTAGTTCTCCCAAAGGTCTATCAAGACTCAAGTTCAGGGGTGAAAAATGGTATTTTTCACTTGTCAACAGGTGTAAAAAATTGTGGGGCTTAAATAGAGGCACTAAAATCACTAATCGGGGATTCTGGGAAGGTGAGATAGGCTACAGCCTCGGGCTGCATTGTCCGATGGGAACAAATCACACTGAGCACTTGAATTACCTGTGCCAAGACAATCTTAGGCCAGATTATGCTTGGTGCAACTATTACATGCTCTAATGTAAATCTGGGGATTCCAGGCTTGGCGCATGTAATAGATGCACTAGGTATAAAGTGTGGGGGCAATTGCTTTGACAGCAGAAGAACAACTCGGATTTTGGCCTTTTCTGTTGGTTTTCTTAAAGAAATGCTTCCGGGGACTAGTCTCTTAATTGCAACGGGTCTTTCCTCACCGAACCTAAGGGATATAAAGCCAGTGCGGGCCCGCTAATGCTCACATCCCATAGGTTTTAGGCTAAGTAACGAGAAAGTTACCCACCTGATATACCTCTAGCAGAAGCGCTTTCTCAGGTACTAGGTGGGCTGGAACTTTTTTTATTCATCACCACTAGGGGCTGCCGCCGTACTAAGAATCGGGAGGTTGTATGTGTGCCTAGAAAAACCCAACCCGTAAAAATCTATCCTGCAAAAATTGATTAAGTCTCCCTTGTTGGTTCAATTTTAATTTTTTGATTTTATGGGAGTTTTATTAAGTTCAAAGACCAGGAGTGATGGTCCCATGCCGCCTCTACCGGCCGACGTCCACTGATAGTATATGTTCGCGGAAATTAAATGTGCATGTAGCCCGCCAATCTGATAAGGTGCATTAAATAATAGAAATATAAAGGAAATTAAATGCAAAGCCTAAGTAGGCCCGCCAATCGGCTAAGGTACCAAAATGACTGAAAAGTAAAGGAATTTAAATGCGATGCGCAAGTAGGCCTGCCAATCGGCTAAGGCTCATAAATGACGTAAAAGTAGGGGTGAGTAAAATGACGTAATAGTAGGAGTGAGTAAAAACAATAAAAAAAATAGCAAAAACGTTAGTAAAATAAAAAATAAAAGGCCAAATTCAAGGGGAAGCTCTACTAGTTTCTCCCCAGTAGAGTTGCCATCTGTGCAACCTGAGAATCGTGACGATCCTGTCGCGATTCAGCATACTCTCCTAAAAAATTTAGAGTCAGCACCCGGAGCTTTCGGTGTCCCGGAAAGCCCAAATCAATTTTTATAAGGATCGAAGTGCCACAAATATGACTCTGAATCACCGGACTACGCCAAAGGCTCTTGGGTAGGGGCTTCGGTTATTGATCGGGAAGGTGTTAGGCACCCGATCAACCCGCTTAATGCGGTCTCTACTTATGGCAAAAAAATTAAAAATAAAGAAGCAATAAGCCCTTCCTCTTGCCTTTAAGGCACTAAAATCCTATTTGTGCCCTTTCGTTCCTACTGAAATTTTAACGACGTAACGGTACAAATGCGAGGATAGAGAAAGAATCGAGAAGGTAGAGGAATAGAGAGGAGAGCCAGAGCTCTCGGGCCCTTGTTGCACCGCTGTGGACCTTGCATAGACATGCTTCAATGAGCTTCCAATGGCTTGTATGGTTAGAACTGGGGTTCTAGCTCATAGGGCTTGATAGCTAAGAGATAGAGAGGGAAGGCTAGGGGGTAGCACACACCTAAACTAAGAGGTTTTTGATGAAAGGCATGGTCTAAGGGTAGGTTTGAAGTTCTGGAATGTGTATGCAAAAGGGCACTAAAGGGGAGAGAGAGGGAGTTCGTAATCTCCTTTTTCTTTCCAAAAATTCAAGCCCTTTCAAAGGGAGGGGTGCCTCTCTATTTATAGGAAAAGGAGAGGTCAGGAGGGTGTTTAGAGGCTAAATTAGATTAGGAATTAGGTAATCTTATCATCTAAGGTTTTCTAGGGTTTTTGGAGCCTTGAAAAGTGTGAAGACTAGCTCCAATGGTGGATGATAGGTTAGTGTTTCAAACCACTGAAGGGTTACACATAGAATAGGAAAGGGTGTAATAGAACAAGCAAAACACACCCAAGGGATCAAGATGGTCAACAAGTCAAAACCCAATCTTGAAATTTGAGCAAAAAACTAGGGTTACTGTAGCTAAGCCTGGGCAACTAATAGTTACGCCAAGCTTAGGTACAGTAAAACAGTTCAAAAGATGGGTTTGGGAAGTTGGCTGTCTGAGGTGGGATCCACTTGTGCTTGGCACAACTAATAGTTGCGCCAGGCCATTTCAGGGGAGAAATGGCTTGGCGAAAGTATTACTTGTGCCAAAACCCTAGGGGTCCCCACCTCAAAACCCTAATTGGTCTCAAATTTTGGAATGCCATATCTTTCTGTGTACAACTTTGATTGGGGTGATTCTTGGCTTGTTGGAAAGTTGGAGACTTCTACTTTTCAATGGTATATGATTCAATCACAGTAGAAGATCTCAACCAGTTCTGGTCTACCCCTCTTCAACCATTGCTAGGGAAGGTTAAGTTTAGGTTCGGAATGGGTTTTAAAGGTCGGGATTGGTTTCTAAGGTTCGAGGTAAGTTCTAAGGGAACCGGGGTAGGCTCTAAGAGTTTGGGAAGGTTCCTAAGGTTTGAAAAAGGTTCCTAAGGGTTTGATACATGCCATCAGAAACTTGAAAGTGCGCCTCTCTCGAAATGTGTTTCGATCTGGCCTTGAGCCAAATTTGGGTGTCTATAGAGCGGCACTTCCCCTTACCCGAAGGCACTTAAATCCTATTGAGCCCTTTGCACTCGGTGAAATTTTGGTGGCACAATGGCTTAATTCTAGGATGGAGGAAAAGTAAAGAAGGTAGAAGAATAGAGGAGAGAGCCGGAGCTCTCGGGCCCTTGTAGCACCGTTGGTTGGATCTTCACGTGAGAGCAACACCGGTGAGGTTCTGATAGCACGTTGGGTTAGTAAAGGGTTATAAATTGCTCTGGATAAGGAGGTATGAGCTTGGGAATGGTGATGGAAAGGGTGGTATGAGATGGGCTAAGGCTTTGATCTTTTTAAAAAAACTTAAGTCTAGGCAAATGAGGGAACAAATTAGAAGAGTTTCTTCTCTTGGAAATTTCAAAAGATGCCTTAAACAAGGGGGGTGTGGCTCTCTATTTATAGAGTTGAGGGTGGTTAGAGGGATACTTAAGGGCTAATGGGTTTAGCAATTAGGTAATCTCTAATCTAAGGTTTTCTAGGGTTTTGAGGGCTTGGAGAAGATAGATTTGAGTTTTAATGGTGGATGATATGGTGATGGGTTGGATGGTAAAAGGGTGAAACTGAAGGTTGGGAGGGGTATAAGGGTCCTAAAAAGATACACCTCAATGGATGGGATGGTCCACAAGTCAAACTCCAATTATGAAAATTTTCATTTTTCACGAAAATTAAAATTTTAAGCTATGCATACATAGTATGTACGCATAGCTTAGGAACAGTGTTTCCTGAAAAAACGGAGATGTCTAGAACCCGTTCTGGAGGCTAATTTTGCAGAAAAAATCCAAATTGGTTGTGTGTACATAGTATGTATGCATAGCCAATTTGTGCAAAAAATTACTCATGCGTACATAGTATGTACACATGTGTAATTTCTAGCATTTTTCCATAATTTTGAAGTTGCCATAACTTTTGATGTTTAACTCGGAATCAGGCGATTCTTGGCTCGTTGGAAAGCTTGAAACATCTACTTATCACTAGTATAGGCCTCATCCACTATAGAAGTCTATGAAAACTTTGAAACTCCTCTTTCCATCCACTATTTTGGTTGGGCTTTCTAAGGGTCCGGGATGGATTCTACGGGTCCAGATTGGTTCTTAACAGTTCGGGATGATTCATAAGGGTTTGAGATGATACCTAAGGGTTTGGGGAATAATTTTAGAAGCTTGAAAGTGCACCACTCTAGAAGTATGGGTCAATCCAATCGAGCCTTGGACCAAATTTTGGTGTCTACAGATGCCCCTCTTTGGTATCCGATCACTAATGATCGTATGCCAAAGAAAGAGGCATCCGAGGAGGCCCAAGGCAAAAGATCTTGGATTTTCCATATTCAAAGTGAATCTCTCAAATGGTAAAAAGAAAACCATGGAGAGTAAAAACCATGGAGAGTAGAGGAAGCCCATTATTTTAGGAAAATGTCCGTTCCTTGAGAATGGAGAATAACGGAAGCCCAATATGTTGGGAAAACTCCTGTTCCTCGAGATTATCTGTCCCCAAGTATTTAGCGACATTACTGGGCATAATTGGTAGTGAATGATTGATGATATATGATGTTCCAGTTTCATATTAAATAAAACAGCCCCACGAGTAGGAGGGTGATCGACCCATTTTTAAAGATTGGCGTAAAGTAATGATGTGAAGATCCAACGATTTGTGCCCTATCTCGTGGGACATTGATTGCCCCACTTGATTGGCCACAGGTGCCCCTATGTGAGGTAGGGTTCGAGATCTTTGGGCATACCCATCGATCCCAAAGTTAATTTAGCACAACTATCCGAGCGGAGTGAATATTGATGTCACAATACTTTTTGGGGAGTGTGCCACTTTTTATGACAATTTTACAAACAGATCAACTATGCAAAATCATGGACCCATTAGGAGAAATAATAATAAGGCGATGGAAGTCCTGACCCAAGTCCCGCTTGGGTACAATTTACAAGAACAAACAACCATCCAACGGATACCAAGACGCATGGTGTACACTTTACAAGGATACCGTGCAGGTTTTTAAGCCTGCGACCGAGAATAATCACTGGAAAATATCCCTTCTGCATCCATGTTTGAATATAGTTGTTTGATATGTAATCTCATTTAATGGTGGAATCAAACCAATCGAAATATTGACTATTTGATCGAGATTGACACTGTCACTCCTACTTTAAAGTAGGATTCAAAGATCTAAGGCTAACCTTTGATTTAGAACATTAATTTAGCACAGTTGTGTTGGTGTTGTATTGCTTACCTTGCAATTATTAAAAGGTTAAAATCAGTAAACGAAAGGAAAAATTACAGTAAAATGAGATAAAGGTAAGGCAAACAGTCCTGTAAGAACCAGAGCTATTGCAGCAAGCTTTAAGGTAAGTAAGGGTATGTCCACAGGGAAATGTGCTTCAAAATATGGTAAATCTCTAGATCTGTAACAGATCTGGCACTCTATCCTATCCTAATTTAAACTAAGGCAAGGAAAGAGGAGAGGTTTTAGGGATTGTCACTTTACTAAAACTACAGAAAATTAAAGGTATTGCTAATGATCCAAAACTAAGTAAAAATAAGGTTTAAAGAAATGGAGAAAAGGATTAAAATCAAAAGGGGAAGAGTAGCAGCTGGAGATTTGGGTTTTCACTGAAAATTGGTTGGCTCAAAGGCAATGCAAGAGATGGATTTGCAACAATCCTTCATCTTGCTACAAGCTCAGATGCAAGGTATAAGAATCTAACATAAACCAGAGAATTGAAGTGATCCTAAGGTTATGATCTGTCCACTTTAATGGTCACAGATCATCCTAGAGATTCCTCTAATTCAAGGATCTTAATTAGAACAATTAAACTATTGCAAATGCTGTGGATGCAAGGCTATAAGCTCAGGCATCCAAAGGGAGATTTAATCTTTGGAAATCAAATACAATCAAGAGATCTATAGATCAAAATCAACTCTATAATCCATAATTTACTGATTCAATACAAACTTACAGTACAATGTGCTCAGATATGCAATTTGTGCAACATCCAATCCCATACAAAGCCTTGAACCTCTCAATTTACAGCTCTCAACCTCATCCTAGCTACTGAAAGTGTTTAGCCAACCATGATTGGCTAAGGAGAGAATGGGGGAAGAAGAAAGGAGCAAAGGGAAAGAGGAATTTTGAGTTTGGGCTGAGCTCTCTCAATGCCTGGATGGTTATTCAATAAAACTTCTCTTCTCTTTATACCTTCTCCTCTCTCCTCAGATCGGTTTCAGCCAATTAGAGCTCAAGGAAATAATTCTATTATTCTGGGCTGCTGATGTGGCTGATTTTTCTTCTAGAAGCTCTCCACTAATTAGTCTAAACTGGACAAGTACATGTGAGGTAGTTAGAGGATTCTCATTCGTGCCCTTTTGTATTCCAACAATACCCCCAAGGGTTGTTAACATGCCTTGGAATGCATGCACAAAGCACTGAAATGAGCAGCTAATGTGGTTGGAATAGAGAAGTTCCCAATTCGTGTGTCGAGAGGTTCAGGGAACCTTTCGACAGGTTCTGAATGCAGTTGGTGCTCATTTTGACAGGTTGGGGTAGGCTTTCGACAGGTTGGATGATTTCTCGACAGGTTCAATTGAACTGGTCGATAGGATAACCTCAATATCTAAATGTTGTCCGAGCTCCATTCATCCTCTCGACAGGTTATAATCCAACCTCTTGATTTCTTATACAGCTTCAGTTGAGCTTTCGACAGGTTCTGTTCTGCTTCCCGATAGGCTGGATGACTTCTCAACAGGTTGACTCAACATCACAAAAATGGATGCAGCTTTAGGTAAGTCCTCGCTAGGTTAGCTTTGACTGCTCGCTAGGTTCAGGGGAACCTCTCGACATGTAGCTGAAACCTCGCCAGCTCCCTTGCATCTCCAGGTGACCTCTCAACAGGATGAACTCTACTAATTGCCAGGTTCTGTGAACCTCTTGAACTCTTCACTTTTACACCTCAGGACCTCTGGACAGGTTGGAATACAGCTCCATAACCACTCAACAGGTTGCTTTCTTCAGTTTTTACTCCTCAACAGGATTTGGAGACCTTTCGACAGCTTCATATTTAAACACCCCCAACCCCTCGACAAGATGCACTCTCTCACCAAAAGCACTCGACAGGTTGAATTAACCTCTCAAGCTCTTCTGCTCTTTGCTTCCACAGCTGACACACATCTTTGGGGTGCTGTCCTTCATCTGTCAACATACAGTAGCCTCTTGAGGGGTTCAATCTTCATCCAATGCTGCTACTCTTGCTCTCATGTGTGCCCAGTTGGACACATGGCATTCCCATAGACTTCTGAAACTCTGTGGATTGCTTGATGGCTGGCCTTTTGGACTGCAGGAGCAAATGTATGAGCAGCAGGTCTCTTCTTTGGGCATTTTCAGATGGATGTCTGCATTAAGACTGCAATTTATTACTTATCTACAATACACACTCAAGACACATTATTAGTCAACTCAAAGGTCCATCAAAGGTCAGGTTAGGAGGTGAAAAATGATATTTTTCACTGATCAACAGTTGGTGAAAAAATATTGACATTTTATTGCATTAAAGCACGCATGTGCATAGCGAGTGCCAAAAAGTAGAATGAAAACACAGAGATTTTTTTTTTGTCCATAGTCGTTGACATGGAATGTTTTGGCAACTCGAGAGGTTGCTTGATTCAAGGCTTTAGGCCTTTTGATGTTCCTGCACATTCTCAAGAAAATGTCAATCCCCTTTTTTTGTTTATACAGATAACAAATGTGCATCCTAATTAACAAAAGAAGTAAACTTTTACTTATTTTTTCTTTCTTCAAAACTTATATTTTTATATTTTTTTGGTTTTTCCTTTTGCTCTCTCTTCTTTGAGATGAAAGTGCGATGCTGCAAATATAAACATAAAAATGAGTATATATTTTTGGATTTTTTCAAAGTATTTTTCTTTCTTTCTTTGATGCCTTAACAATGAGACGAAGTAACGGATCCCATTTTGACAATAGTCGAACCCGTTTATGTGATCAGACTTGAGTGAGGTTCAGAATTTTTACCAAGGTCAGAACATCCATCCCTTTGGGTAGAATAAACCTTTTATCCTTATCTCAGGTCATGCATTTGATGGTGTAGTCTAAAGATCTACCATATCAGGACCTGATTTGAGCAAACATGAGTGGCCCAATTGGTGACCAGATAATTTGCACATGACCAAAGGAGCAACTGAATGATTTTTCTCTCTTTTACTTTTCTTTTAAACCATTTCTACTCACAACGCCCAAGATGGGTTTTCACCATGTCCGTTATCGCCCTTTTTTCTACCCGTAGCCCCCTTTCAGGTTTTCACCAAGTCCATGGGTATGCATTTTTATTCCAGGCGCCTTTTCAGGTTTTCACCTAGTTCGCACAGGCTCGCTCTTTTACTCGTGGAGCCCTTGTGGGTTTTCACCACGTCCATTTTGGTTTAAGCTTGAATATTTTTATTTTCTTTCTTTTTTTCTTCATTTTTAAGATCATTTTAAAGGCCACGACATGGACATTGATTCTGTCATTACCGGCTGGATGGAGTTCTTCTGTTGTCTCTCAGCTCGGCTTGTGCTAACTCAACGAATACTGTGACTACTTATAGACATTAAAGAGGGCTTTCTTTAGGACTGTATCATGACCATGGGTTAGAAGGGATTTGTTAGGAATTTTGAAGGTAGTCTTGGGAAGGTTTTTCTTGATTGGGTTCCAACTATCATAATATACTTCTTCCTTGGGGGATTTTTACTGTACATGCCCCATGATTTTTCTATCTCTTTTCTTTTCTATTTTTTTGTTCTTTTTGCTTTTTCAGACATCCTCTTTTTGGGATTTTACTTTTGTGATTTGTTTGGATTTTGGGGGTAACTCTTTTTATTTTTTTTTGTTTGGTATATACACTTTTTCTTTCTTCTTTTTCTGGGGAGGGGTTTATGAAAGAAAGCCTAATGGCTCAACGGGTGTAGCAAAGAGTATGAGCATTCAGGGACACTTTTTGGCTCCCTGACTTTGAAATGATTGTCTCTTTTATGTGGTCCTTAAGTAGTCACGTATCCATATTATCAATACTTACCTTGCTGCGGGAGATTAGGAGTAGAATCGTCACATGTATCTAGCATTGATGGGCTTGGGAAAATGTTCTCCATCCATGGTGGCGAGATGGAGTGTGTATCCAGGGAGTACTTCTTAGATGATGTAAGGTCCTTCCTAGTTGGGCTTGAATTTTCCTATCGGATCGATGGGGAGAGACAGAAAGATTTTCTTGAGTACCGTGTCACCCACCTTTAAATCTCGAATGAGATACATGCTTATTGTAAGCACGTGTGATCCTCCTCTAATAAGTCTGGGTGTGACACAAGGCTAGGAGCCTCTTTTCGTCGATCAGATTCAGCTGTTTGAAATGAGATCTCTCCCTCTAGGCTTTCGGTAGATTGGTTTCAATGAGGATATAGAGTGAAGGCACTTCAACCTCAACTAGTAGCACAACCTCGGTTTTATACGCAAGGGAGAATGGTGTATGGTGTTGCCCCTGTTGCAGTACGGATCGATGTTCGATAGGCCCATAGTGCGACGGGTAACATTTCACTCCAATCTTGACATGTGATGACCATCTTCCCAAGGATGCGGACGATCGTCTTGTTAGCAGCTTCTACAACTTCGTTAGTTTGCGGCTGATATGGTGACCAGAGATGATGTTTGACAGAGCGTCGATACTGAGTAGTGAAGACTGGGAGTTTAGATTCCAACATCGAGTGAGGACACATTCAAGGTTAAGAAGTGTGTTCGCGTTAATGAGGACATTGACGATTTTGAGTGGAGGAGGATGAGATGGAGGTATGCAACGTGGCTACCGGAGCCATTCGTAGCACCACTAGAGCCGCTTGTACTCCCCATAGAGGCAGTGGCGACTTGGTGCCTGGGGCATGCAATGTGGTGCCAAGAGGGCACGTGACATCTTGGTGCTAGGACGACATGGCATGTCGTGTTAGGAGGGCATGCAACATGGGGATAGGAGGGCCTCGCGATGTGGTCGCGCTGCGACGATGTGACATGGTCGTAGGGGAAGATAATGAGGGAGTGACACGGATGTGACATGGTCAGCTGGGCTAGAGATGTGGGGCATTGCAGTATGAATAGTAAAGTATGTCAAACTAAGGGGTTTGAGGTTCTCCTATCATTCAGGCTTAACTACTATTTTACCCTTATATATGGGAGAAGTGTTGGAGAATGCCTTCCACCCACACGGGGCCTTGTATTGCCAGAGGGGGCGCAAGTGTCTCCTAGGCCTGAAAGGGTGGGCCTAGGACGTCGATCTAGCGATGTCGTGTGGCACCCAAGGTGAGGTTGAAGTATGACTCTAGCTACATGTCGCAGTGCATATGGCTAGGCAACTTCACAATCGCTGCATGGGAGTCAGTTGAGCACGACAGTATGTGGGAAAAATATGGACGTGTACTAGTAATTCAGAACACACACGAAGGTAGGCTACGTGGGACTCAGTTGAGCATGGTAGCACCAGTCATATTGGTGCAATCGAGCGAGTCGTAAGGGCCACGATACATCGGATGGTAGGCTGCAAAACAGATGTAACCATGAGGGGGAGTTCCTATCCTCTAGGCATGTGGTATCAGAGCTGATGAAAGAGATTGGTTGGCTTCGTTGCATGCGGTAGCGAAGCACTGCGCGAGTTGATGGCACGTTGAAGGATGCCCCCATGATAGTTGGTATCAGAGATAGGCTGACTTAGCGCATCAGACATTACGTGCTGCACGGGTTGACATTGTTGGAAGAGTGACCCCGTGACACTACACTACTACAGGACAAAACCCTAAAATCTAGCTGCTACAAGATCAAAAGTTGGTGCTGCACAAGCTGAAAATGTCAAGAAGGGCAAGGAAAAGTCTACTGAACACATAGATTTAGACTCTGATTCAGATCCCTTCTAGGAGTAGATGTAGTTAGTGTCTTTGGTGTCTTTTGTAGTTAATTATAAATTACCTTGCTGTAGGAAAGTTCCTCACTGGTCCATGATGGACAAAGACTTGTTCTTTTCACAAGTCAAATTTTTTTTCTGTGAGGATCCTTACCTTTATAAATAATGTGCAGACCAAGTAATAAGAAAATGTGTCCCTGAAAGTGAAATCTATAGTATTCTAATCATGTGTCATGAAAATGCCTATGAGGGACATTTTGGAGGGAAAAGGACAGTAGCGAAGGTGCTGCAGTATCGTTTCTACTGGCCATCCTTTTTTAAGGATGCTTTTGAACACTGCAAAACCTGCCTGAGATTTCAAAGGATGGGTGGCATATCAAAAAGGGATTCCATGCCATTACCGTCCATCCTTGTTGTGGAGCTATTTGATATTTGGGGGATAGATTTCATGGGTCCTTTCCCTCCTTCCATGGGTTTTAATTTCATTCTTATGACTGTGGACTATGTTTTCAAATGGGTGGAAGCTATAGCCCCAAGGACAAATGATCATAGAGTCATCCTAAAGTTTGTAAAAAAATATATATTTTCCAGATTTGGCACCCCTAGAGCCATCATCAATGATGGGGGAAGCCATTTCTGTAATAGACACTTTGAGATTTCCTCAAAAAATATGCTGTTACAGATAAGATTGGTACTCCATACCACCCACAGACCAGTCGGCAGGTGGATACTTCTAACAGAGAAATCAAGCATATCTTGGGGAAAACAGTCAGGACTGATTGGAAAGATTGGCCCCTAAAGCTGAATGATGCTTTGTGGGCTTATAGGATAACCTATAAGACTCCCATTGGAATGTCCCCATTCAGATTGGTTTATGGCAAAGCATGTCATCTCCTAGTGGAGGGCCTATTGGGTCATTAAAAATTTAAACATGGTCCTAACTCCTGCTGGTTTGAAGAGGAAATTGTAGCTGTTTGAGCTGGAAGAACTGAGGCTAGATGCCTATTCCAATGCTAAAATTTACAAGGAAAGAGCCCAGGCCTTCTTTGACAAAAACCTTTTGGGGAAGGACTTTGCTGCTGGAGCCAAGGTATGACTTTTTAACTCAAAGCTCAAGTTCTTTCCAGGAAAATTAAGAACCAGATGTGATGGGCCATATACTATACTTCATGCATTCCTATTTGGTGCTATAGAGATCAGGGACCCCATTCTGGAAGGGTCATGAAAGTAAATGATCAGAGGCTCAAACTTTGTATGGAAAATATTATGGAGCCCTCTGTGACCATTAATTTTCAAGAACCTCCAACTACTGAGTGATCTCCAACCTTGTACACTGTGTATCATAGTTGTTATTTGTGTTTTTGAATTCCTTACATATTGTGTTTATGTGGTCTTTTTTTATGAATCTTGATCTGTGCACTTTTATGAGCTGCTGTGGTGCATGGATGTCTGTGTTTAGCATAGAAAAGCATTGATTTTAATGCATGAGAGTGTGAATATGTCTAGTATGGAAATGTGTCTGTCAGCACAAGAGTCAACTGTGAGTTTTTAACCTTCTCGAGAGGATCAGGAGCCTTCAGGCATCCTCTCGAGGGATTTGATATGAGTATTTGGTTCTCTCGAGATGTTCTACCAATACAGAGTAACCTCTAAATATACTTTAACTGATGAATATGCAAGCCTCGATAGGCTGTTATGATAAGTGGCATCTACTCGAGCCAATAGAGGAGCCTCGATAAACTCCAAAGCTTAAAAAGTGTCTCTCGAGATCTGCACGAGATTCTTTCACCTGAAGCTGCAACCTCTCGAAGATCAGGTTGGCAGTGTAAAGGTCGGTCGAGTAGTTCACATTCAGAACTCGATAGGCTAACATGCATGACTGCCACCTGCTTGAGATCCTCTCGAGCTATGTATTTTGAGTACCCAGCCTCTCGAGGCTCGGGTTTCTTATTTAAAAAACCCCTCGAGTAGTCAACTCTATCATTCTGTTGCCTGCTAATTCTCTCGAGCACAGACTCTCAACCTAGATTTTCTTCTTCCTTCTTCACTGCATCATTGACTCCACCATTTACCCCTTGCTTTTGCCAATTTGTTAAGCTACACAAGCCGATCAGTTTGCACCTAGAAGCATGTGGATTTGATCCACTGTGCATCATCCTTAATAAAACTCTAGTTCTTGGGTAAGTGTACAAGTTCTTCTCAATCAATTCATCTTTCTGCTTCCTGTCATTGGATTGAGTTATTTTTACTACAGATTATTTAATGAATTGTGTGCTTATTGAAGTTGTGGGACACCTAGGGTTTTAGATTTGTGTGATTGAAACTAGCGTTCAATGGCTGAGAACCTGAATTTTGGAGAAATCCTACAAACCCTACTTAATCCTGCTCAAACCCAACCCCAACTCCAACTAGAGAGTCACAGAGGATAGCTTCTTCCTCAGTCCCAGAAGCCCCTGATGCTCCAATAGAAAATCCAAAGAGAAATAGTTTTGGATAAATTAGCTGTCCATAAAAAAAGGGCCAGAATAGCAACCCAAGAGCCAAAAATTGTTAAACCCAAGAAGTAGAAGAAAGGAAAGGGAGCCACCTCTGACTCTGATCCATTAACCATCCCAAATGATTTTGTGGCTACCATGAGTTTGGTGCCAGAGATAGCCTTTGATAAGGCATTTTTTAATAAGGAAGCCTTGGCTGTGAAAGCCATTGCATTTTTGACCAAGGCTTCCCTGGATTCACTGTTGGTGCCTTTAGTAGAATTGGTGTATCCTAGGCTAGTTGTTAGGATATTTTAAGTGCTTGCTACTGACTTTATTGGAGACAGTGATAAGAATGGGGTTAGTGAAAATAAATCAAAGGTGGATTGAAAACTATAGAGCAGCAAGCCTAAAAATACACAGTCTTGAAAGATACAGGGCCTGTTGTAGCAAGTTTTAATAAGTAAGAGTTTGTCCCATAGGGAAAGTTGATGTAAAGCTCCAAGGGAACTATCTTTAGTAGGCCCTCCAGATCTGGCTACAGATCTGGCAGTCCTAAATGGAAGGGGATTTAAGGTCACTATTATCTAAATCCTAAGGTAACCTAATGCCTAAAATACAGAAATGGTTGAGAAGAATGATGGAGTGCGAGAATATAAATATAAAAGGGTGAGAAGTAAACTATTAGGCACAGATCTGATGGGACTTATAACTCAGACTCAGATCTGCTGCTGTAGAAATCCTGTCCAATGGCTACATTATCACCAAAGAGGAGAAAGGATCCAACTCACCCCTATGCCATGATCCAATCCCTTTTGCCTATAACCTGTCCACTTGAATGGTCACATGCTATCTAATTGGGGAACCACAATCCAGAGATGGGTCAGAACAAGTTTAACATTGTAGGCACTACTTCTTCCAGGCTACCAGCTCAAGAATCCATAAGAACCTAAACCTCTAAAGTTCTGTGTGAGGCTAGGCCTGCAATGTGCACTAGCCTGGACACACAGAACCAACAAGAGTTTAAGTACTAGCTTTTAATCTTAGTTGTTCACTGCTTTAGAAAGACAGCAGTGATCCAGTCACAAGCCTACAATCTCTACAGCCAGATTAGATCTGCCATTTGGTGGTGGGTCTATACAAATACAAGGGAGTCTGTCTTTGAACAATCTTTCACAAGGCTACAAGCACAAGTGTAGAGAAGAAGGATCTGTCTTAGATCTATGGATTGGCCTCACCCTAGGGCTATAATCTGTCCACTTAAATGGTCACAGACTATCCACAGAGATTATCCTTCTCACAGAGGTCTAAGACAGAACAAGAACATTGCTGCCACCACCATGCTCACAAGGCTACCAGCTCAAGCTCCCATGGGGATTCAGATTTAGTGGATCCTGTGGTTGGGCATAGGCCTACAATGTGCCTAACTTGGACACACAGGTCACTTGAATCTAAATAAAACTTTAAAAACAATCCTCCATTTCTTACAATGCAATATAGCAATGGAGGATCTCAAGGCAGCAGTCTTGTACAGAACAACTCACAAAACACCAATCCCATACATGTATAAAACTCCTGTTATAAAACTCCATTAAATCTATTCCAAATAGACATACAAAGACATAGCCAGCAGGTGCTGGACTATGGAGAGAAGAAAAAGGAAAAAATGAAACTGCCTAAACCCTAACCTTAGCCTACTGCAATTCTACAGTTGGTTTCAAGGAGTACAGAAGTCTTTTAAACCTAAACTAGGCTTAGGCATATATAGCAGTCAGCTCTCTGAGAATTAGGATTAGGAAAACCCTAATTTATCAATGCTATCGTGGCCCATTTCTGTTCCTTAAATGCCTTGGGGTGTGTGCACGGAGATTGGAGCATTGGAGTGCATGCCCTAGTTGCTAAAAGTTCCTAGATTGCCCCTACAAAAGTGGGGATACGTTAAGAACCTGAGCCTCGCTAGGTAGAAAGGCTTTCCAGGTCTTATCGCGTGATAGAATTGGCGTCGTGAGGTTGATTTGACTTGAAGCTTTTGCAGTCACGGGATTGATCTTTCCATTTGAATGGCGCGGGAATTGCGTGCGCGATTCATTCCTTGATGAATCCCGCGGTGATCCTCGCGAAGAAACAATGTGCATGGGCTTCTGGATCGCCAGAGCAGTTCCCTGAAGGTCAATATCCCGCGGCAGCTACGCACAAGAATGCCTGGAGCTCTCTCTCCTTAGTGAATCACATGAAGATTAACGTCTCCTTTCTTGAGCTGCGCGAGATTGCACGTGTGCTTATGACTGAGCCTTGCGAGAATCGCGCAAAGTCTGCTTTTCAATTCCTTCTGTCATCAAGCCGCGCGAGAACGGTGCGAGCAGTTGGTGTGCTGCCCTCAGATACCCACGATAACTATGCGAAGCAATCTTTTTAGTTCAATTGAGCCCTGTGACATTTGCGCGAGGCTTACTTCTTGACTTGTTTCAGCTTTGTTGTGCCTAAGCTGCAGCTAGTTCTGTCTAGGTCTAACTTTCTTTCTCCTGAGGCACTTCTGGGGCAAAAAGGTAAGCTTCTTGGCATGATTAGGGCCTTATTTGCAGCTGTTGCTTATTACCTACAGGATAGACTTAAAACACATTTATTAAATGATTAAGGGTCTAACAGAGATTAAGTTAAGGGGTGAAAAGTGGTACTTTTTAGGTCTTAACACACCCCCAAACCTAATCTTTGCTAGTCCCTTAGCGAAGCTATAACTAATTAAATGCTACTTTCGTAGGGATCACGGGTACATTTAGCATATGTACCAACCCTTTTAAACCCCTAGGTGATCCCTAGTGGAGGAGTGAAATCTCCTGAGGGTTTTCAGTGAAGATACCCACAAACTTCACCATTAGAATAGTTAAATATAGTGCATTTAATGACAACACAAAATTTAATGTATAAAGCTTCATTCCACACCCATTCTTTAACATTTAGAGGGAACTGCAGCAGTAATGCAGGCCATTCAAAACTCAAAATTTAACAAGTGTTTGCATGACCACCATTCATTTTAGATTAGAAATTCAGTGTGTAAAATTCAGTACCCAGCTTGCCTTTAATTCAAAATTTAGGTTGGATACAACCCCAATGAGGTTAAAATTCAGACCCAATTCTCACCAGGGCTATCTCTCAACATTGACAATCTGAGGGTGTTCACATTTAAAACAGCTCAAGAGCAGTTATAGACCCTAAATGGGGCTGCAAACATGAGCATAGGCAAAGCTTCTAATTTCTGACATCCTCATGGCTTTTCACCATAGATTGGACAACTCCTCATCTCCACATGACAGCTCATTTCACTTTGGATCTACAAGGTCTTTTTGAATGGGTTGTAATGGGGCTTATGGGTGAGGGATGTAAATAATCAAGGGTAAAAAGGGAATCAAAATTAAGAAATTAGCAAGGTAAGGAGTGATTCAAGACTTCACAACCTTCATTTAAACAAAACTTCATCTTTCTTGATATATTCCAGAATCAAAGTGGTCAGCTTCTCTTCTTTTCAATTTTCAGATGATGTTCTTCTCTAGACTTCTCTTTCTTTTTCTCTTTTTTTTTTAATTTTTATTTTATTCAATCTTTTTATGATTTTTTTTTTATGATGAACTGCCACACAAATACCATTGATACACTGTTGTTCATACGTTGCTTTTCTTCACCTTTCACAGAATGTTAGACCACTCTCACTATCTTTAACTCCTTCTCCTTTACCTTCTGAATTCTCAGAGTGAGGGTAAGGTTGAATCAGGTCATGAGGTTAAGGTGTAAGTATTCTGGTGTTTGTAAAAAAAGTAAGATTTTTAAGGCTCAACTAGTGTATGCAAAAGGGCAGCTTTTTAAAAAGGTTGGATTTTCAGGCTCAAACTGTCCAAATGAAGGCCCTGGATTATTTCCTTACTGTCATGAGTGCTGTCAATCAGTTTTGATTTGGAGGTGCCCAACTTCTAGTGAAAAAGTCTTGATTCACTCAGTCCTTAGAGCAAAAAATAATGCCAAAAAAACTCTTCAAAAGAAAATGGTGGGCCCAAAACTCACAAGGTATAGTCCTCAAATTAACCTATGGGGTGTATTTTCATTTGTTTCTCTCCTCTTAGGTTCATTGAGTACTAACTGGAAAATTTTCTGATGTTAGCTTCATGGTGGTGTCAAGATTTTAATATTTTCAGTTTCGAAAAGTATGCAAAAATATTGTAATTTTTTACAAGTTTCCTCTTTACAGTAAGTTAGGTGAAAATTGACTTTATTCATCCTAGTTACGCCACCATTATTTAACTAAAATTAACTATTCTATTGGCAGACCTATCCTGCCACACCCCCAAACCATGAGGAGCAGTGCCTTCACTGGTTCAAAATGTGCGATGTGCAGGAAGCAAAAACCTAAAAATTAAGCAAACAAAAACTATAAAAGAGAAAAAAAACACACAAAAAAGAATGAGGCTTTACGCACACATATAAGCAAAATAGTGACAGATTTTATTATAGAGACAGAAGCAAACAGAGTACAAAAAGATAGGAAATTGAAAACCTAATAACAATCTAAGCAAAACTTCTTGTAAGGCAAAATGGTTCTTCCTCCTGGCTCAGTGATATGCGCAGCCTACTATGGAAGAGGAACTATAAGCCGGGAGGAGGGGGAAGATGAGGATCATGGAGATGGGTGTTGAGCAGGTGGTTCAATTTTTTGCTTTTTCTTCTCTCTCTTCTCCTTTTTCTTCTCCTCCTTTGCCAGGATCCACTGGACTTCTTCATACTCATCCCAAAGAAAATATAATGGGTCCGGCTCCTTAGGTGGTGGGGGGTCCAACCACATAGGATAGAATTTGTTTGGGAACTCGTTGGGTTTTTCATTCACTATGGTAATGAGGAGGGTCGGACTGCTAGGGTTAGAAGAGAAAGGATGAGATGAAGATGAACTAATTGTGTATTTAAAATACTTGGACGGTGGACTATGAATCGGCATATTAAAGTCTTGTCTCTTTCCAAGCATGGCAATAAATTGTGATTGTTTGGGGAATGATAAATCGCACAACTGAGGACTCCGCGAGCAAGCTCTGACATGGCCCACAATTATGAAAATGAGGCCATTTTAACCCCTTGATCGAGATCAACAGTGGACCTCTGTGCGCCATTTGTGCTGAGGCCTATACTTGCACAATGGCATGCATCCACTCAGTTGCCATCTATATCTTCCCTTCACATGGATTCTTATTTCAAATGAGAATAGCCTCCCTAAAACTAGTACATGCATAGCAAAAATTCCAAATGATAAAACACGTTGATGCAAACAGAGTCGAAATAGCTGCAGTGCTAGGACTTTGCTCAAAATTCTCTCCCATGTTACTGACAAAAGTGAACAATATTAAGACTAATTAAAAAAATAAACAAGCACACAGAACAGATATGGCACCTAAATCAATATACAACAAGAAGAGAAATTCTATTAACTTGGAAAAACATGTACAATTGTAATTACAATGAGAAGATTAGAAGGGAAAGGAAAGAAGAGCCTAAGTACAATCTAGTCTAAGAGGAGGAAGAATATGAATCCGAATCTGTAAACCAGTCCCAACCCATCTGTTTGGCATGTTTCCTCATTTCAGCTTTCCTCTCGGAACTGGGCTTGGACTTGGTTCTATCTACGGGAGCTTTGGTCTTTTTCTTCCTGGGTTTCTTCTCCGTTGGGCTCTTTTTCTTTTGCTGCCTTGGTTGCTTTGGCTGTGGGGGTTTCTTCATGGTTGGAGCCTTTGGTGCCCTCACCCTCATCTTTCTGGTTTTGGGTTCAGGAGGGATCATAGGAGATTTTCCTTTATCTTCCTTAGTGGGGGCTACTGAGGACTTCCCATTTTCTTTAGGCTCAGGCTGGCCAGGGGGTTTTACCTCCTCAAGCTGGGCAGCTGGCTCTTTGCCAATTTTAATAGAGGCTGCTGTGTAAGCAGTCCTCTTAGCAGTGACTTACCTCTATTTAGGATAAGTTTGCTCAGTAGGGTGTGGAGCAGGGGTTTTGGTAGGTGGGGGCTGCTTAGTAGGAGGTACCAATCATAGGAGAAGGGGGTGTGGGGATAGATAATGAAGACAGAGGAGGGTGAAAGAGAGATGGAAGAGGGGTAGTGGATGCTGGAGTAAAAGGTGGGGGGGCTGAGGTGGCTGTTGCAGCAATGGTGGTAACAGGCTTTGGAATCTCCTTTGTAGTGATAGGGGTGGGCCTTGTAACAGCTGCCTCTTCTGCTTGCTTGGGAAGGGCCTGAGTCCCAGCCTTCTTCTTCTTCTGTGCTTCCATCAGGCTTCTGCTGATTCCCAATTGCCTCTTGGCAAAAGTAGTAAGGGGAAGGGTGGTAGTCCCCTCTGATTTTGCTATCTTGTACCCCCCCTTTAGTAGCAGCTTGGTGATGACTCTGGCATAGGGGAGTGTGTGTGGCTTTTTGTTCTGCCCTAATTTCTCCACCAGGTCCTTCATTGCCTCAAAGATTAACCATGCTGCATGGAAGCCATGGCCCAGAGAGGAGTAGACATCATCAGCAATCGGAGCTCTCATCTCTTGCTGATGGCCTGAACAGTAAATATTCTTTCTCAGGACCTAGTCAATGAAGAGGAGTCCAGGCTCCAACTCTCTTCTTCTGATTGAAGCCCCTAAGGACTTTAATCCTCTAGTCAGAGTTCTTGCAATCGTATTAATTGAGGCACTCAGGGGGGGCCATATCCACAGCTAGGGTCGAATGCAGTTGGGATGCCCAATACTTCTGCAATCACTTTGGGGCCAACTAACATTTTAAAGTCATCAATCAACACCAGCAAGCCTACTTGTCCATCCTTGTCTTTTTTGACCCTGATGTGCTGGTAAAAGAGTTGCAGTAGCCTAGGGTAGGCTAGTGCTAAAATTCCTCTCATCAAGGGTGTCAGGCTCGCCTTCCTCATAAATTGAATGGCAGGGGCAGAGAGAGGCTCCTTCTCAAAGAAAGGTAGGTCGAAAGTTGTTTCAGGCTCTAATGGGATTGAATCCATGAGCTTGGAAGGTGTAAAAAACTCAGGGGTTGGCTCCTCCACCTCCTCAACCACTTCCTTCCCTATTTTCTGTGTCTTTGAAGTCTTTACCTTCTTAACAGACTGCTCAACAGGGGCCTTATCCTTGCCCCTATTCTTTGGTGCGCTCTTAGGGGCCATTACAAATTCTACCTTGAAAGATCTGAGTGCTTACCCAAAAATCCTAGGGTTTGGTTTGATCTGACACACAGTGCACCACGAGAGCTCTGAGCAGAGGGCAACTAATGGGGATGACTTTGGGAATAAACCTATAAATTCTTGGTGTGAATGATGGGTTGTAGAGTGGATGCTGGAGGAGAGAGGTAGAAGAGCGCTGAAAGCTAGGGTTTCGCAGGGTGAAGAAGGAAGAGAGGACAGGAAATGGAGACAGGCGCGGGGTTAAAATACTTATCACGAAGCTTGAAGCGCTTTGGAAATATCTGGTCACAAGATTGGAAATGAACCTAGCGAAGGTGCTATTCAACTTGGATTGCGCGATAATCTCTCAGGTTGACCTTGGAGCGCACGACAGCATGTGAAGAATTCCATGTGAATTGCGCGAGAGGTTCCCAGGTCTCCTTTTGGATTGCGTGAACGGCTCTGAGGTTCACTTTGAATCTTGCGACAGCTAATGAAGTATTCCTTTTCAATTGCGCGAGAGTCTCTCAGGCTTCCTTTTGAACCGAGGACAACAAAGTAGTAAACATAAAGCATGTGCTCTCTGTTCTACCATTTCCATTGATGTTGGGGTTGGATCCTAGGCATGACTCTCACCACCAGGGGTACCCCCAGACACATTAAAATCAACCATTCAAGCAAAGACAACAAAAATCACCCTCCCACATTATGCATTTAAGTAAAAACAATCAATCTAAGAGCAGTAATCATCAAACCAAGCAAATAAAATTCAAACCAGACAGGTCCAGATTCAAGTGGGGCCACTAAAATTTCCTACAAAAGAAAGCAAGACAAATCTAACAAAACCAAGGTACATATGATACAATATTGACACACCTGTGGATCAGTTTAATGAAGGATCCGCTTGAAAGTGAATGGTGTCCATGGGTTCAGCAGATTTTTCAAAACAAGGCTTAAGCCTCTGACCATTCACCTTCAAGGTTTTCCCAGACTTGGGATCCTTGATTTCCACAGCACCAGATGGGGAAACACTCATGACAATGTAGGGACCTTCTCATCTGAATTTCAGTTTGCCAGGAAAAAATTTAAGTTTGGAGTTAAACAACCAAACCTTGTCACCAGCTATGAGGCTCTTTCTCAATAGCCCCTTGTTAGAGAAAGCTTTGGACCTTTCCTTGTAGATTCGGGCATTGGCATATGCATCCATCCTCAGCTCATCCAATTTTGACAGCTGCAGCAACCTGTGATGACCAGCAAAAGTTAGGTCTAGATTTAAATGTTTAATGGCTCAATAGGCCTTGTGTTCTAACTCTACTGGGAGATGACAAGCCTTGCCATAAACCAGTCTGAAAGGGGATATCCCAATGGGAGTCTTATAGGCAGTCCTATAAGCCCACAGTGCATCATTAAGCTTTTCAGCCCAGTCCTTCTGATCAGTTGTTAAGGTATTTTATGTGCTTGCTACTGACTTTATTGGAGATAGTGATAAGAATGGGGTTAGTGGAAATAACTCAAAGGTGGATTGAAAACTACGGAACAACAAGCTTAAAAATACACAGTCCTACAAGATACAGGGCTTGTTGTAGAAAGTTTTAATAAGTAAGAGTTTGTCCCACAGGGAAAGTTGATCTAAAGCTCCAAGGGAGCTATCTTTAGTAGGCCCTCCAGGTCTGGCTACAGATCTGGCAATCCTGAATGGAAGGGGATTTAAGGTCACTATTGTCTAAATCCTAAGGTAACCAAATACCTAAACTACAGAAAGAGTTGAGAAGAATGATGGAGTGTGAGAAAATAAATATAAAAGGGTGAGAAGTAAGCTATTAGGTATAGATCTGATGGGACTTATAACTCAGACTCAGATCTGCTGCTATAGAAATCCTGTCCAATGGGTACATTATCACCAAAGAGGAGAAAGGATCCAACTCACCCCTGTGCCATGACCCAATCCCTTATGGCTATAACCTATCCACTTAAATGGTCACAGACTATCTAATAGTGGAACCACAATCCAGAGATGGGTCAAAATAAGTTTATCATTATAGGCACTACTTCATCCAGGCTACCAGCTCAAGAATCCATAGGAACCTCAACCTCTAAAGTTCTGTGTGTGGGGCTAGGCTTGTAATGTGCACTAGCCTGGACACTTAGAACCAGCAAGAGTTTGAGTACTAGCTTTTGCGCTTAGCAGTTCACTGCTTTAGAAAGACAGCAGTGATGCTGTCACAAGCCTACAATCTCTACAGCCAGATCAGATCTGACATCTGATGGTGGGTCTATATAAATACAGGGGAGTCTGTCTCTGTATAATCTCTCACAACGCTACAGGCACAAGTGCAAAGAAGAAGGATCTGTCTTAGATCTATGGATTGGCCTCACCCTAGGGCTATAATTTGTCCACTTAAATGGTCACAGACTATCCACAGAGGCTATCCCCCCCATAGAGGGCTAAGACATAACAAGAATATTGCTGCCACCACCATGTTCACAAGGCTACCAGCTCAACTACCATTGGAAATTCAGATTTAGTGGATCCTGTGGTGGGGCTAGGCCTGTAATGTGCCTAACCTAGACACACAGGTCACTTGGATCTAAATAAAACCTTAAAAATAATCCTCCATTGCTTATAATACAACTTAGCAATGGAGGACCTCAAGGCAGCAGCCTTGTACAGAATAACTCACAAAACACCAGTCCCATACGTGCATAAAATTCTATTATAAAATCCATTAAAACTATTCCATATAGAGATACAGAAGCATAGCTAGCAAGTGCTAGACTATGGAGAGAAGAAAAAGGGAAAAAGAAACTGCCTAAACCCTAACCTTAGCCTACTGCAATTCTATAGCTGGTTTTAAGGAGTACCGAAAACAAGTCTTTTAAACCTAAACTAGGCTTAGGCTTATGTAGCAGTTAGCTCTCTGAGAATTAGGGTTAGGAAAACCATAATTTATCAATGCTATCATGGCCCATTTATATTCCTTGGATACCTTGGGGCGTGTGCACAAAGATTAGAGCATTAGAGTGCGTGCCCTAGTTACTGAAAGTTCCCAGATTACCCCTACAGAAGTGGGGAGAAGTTAAGAACCCGAGCCTCGCTAGGTAGAAAAGCTTTCTAGGTCTTATCGCGTGATAGAATTGGCATCACGGGGTTGATTTGACTTGAAGCTCTTACAGTCGCGAGATTGGTACTTTGGTCATCGCAGGGATGCTCTGGTCATCGCAGGATTGCTCCTTCCATTTGAAAGGCGTGAGGATTACGCGCGTGGCTTGTTCCTTGATGAATCTCGCGGCGATCCTCATGAAGAAACAATGTGCATGGGCTTTTGGATTGCGAGAGCACTTCCTTGAAAGTTTGTATCTCGCGGCCACTGCGTGACAGCCGTGCGCAGGAATGCCTGGAGCTCTCTCTCCTTAGTGAATCGCTCGAACATTAACGGCTCCTCTTTTGAGCTGTGTGAGACTGTGCGAGTGCTTCACGAGCGCTTATGACTGAGCCTCGTGAGAACCGCGCGAAGTTTGCTTTTCAATTCCTTCTGTCATCAAACTGCGTGAGAATGACAGGAAGACTGCGCGACCAGTTAGTGTGCTCCCTTCAGAAGCCCGCGATAATTGCTCGAAGCATTCTTTCTGGTTCAATTGAGCCCTGCGATATCTGCGCGAGGTATTCTTCTTGACTTGTTTCTGCTTTGCTATGCCTATGCTGCAGCCAATTCTCTGTCTTGGTTGAACCTTCTTTCTTCTGAGGAACTTCTGGGGAAACAGTAGGCTTCATGGCATGGTTAGGGGCTTATTTGCAGCTTCTGCTTATTACCTACAAAATTGTCTTAACAGTCATTTATTAAATGACTAATGGTCTAACAGAGATTAAGTTAAGGGGTGAAAAGTGATACTTTTCAGGTCTTCACACACCCCCAACCCTAATCTTTGCTAGTCCCTTAGCAAAGCTTTAACTAATTAAATGCCACTTTCATAGGGATCACGGGTACATTTAGCATATGTACCAAGCCCTTTAAAGCCCTAGGTGATCCCTAGTGGAAGAGTGAAGTCTCCTGAGGGTTTTCAGTGAAGATACCCACAAACTTCACCATTAGAATAGTTAAGCATAATGCAATTTAATGACAACACAAAGTTCCGTGTATAAAGCTTCATTCCACACCCATTCTTTAACACTTAGAGGAAACTACAGTAGTAATGCAGGCCATTCAAAACTCAAAATTTAGCAAGTGTTTGCATCACCACCATTAATTTTACCTTAAAAAATCAATGTGTAAAAATCAGTACCTAGCTTGCCTTAAATTCAAAATTTAGGTTGGATACAACCCCAATGAGGTTAAAATTTAGACCCAATTCTCACCAGGGCTATCTCTCAACATTGACAATCTGAGGGTGTTCACATTCAAAATAGCTCAAGAGCAGTTACATACCCCAAATGGACCTGCAAGCATGAGCATAGGCAAAGCTTCTAATTTCTGACATCCTCATGACTTTTTACCATAGATTGGACAACTCCTCATCTCCAAGGTCTTTTGAATAGGTTGTAATGTGGCTTATGGGTGAGGGATGTAAAGAATCAAGGGGTAAAAAGGGAATCAAAATTAAGAAATCAGCAAGGTAAGGAGTGATTCATGACTTCACAACCTTCATTTCAGCAAAACTTCATCTTTCTTGATATATTTCAGAATCAAAGTGGCTAGCTTCTCCTCTTCTTTTCCATTTTCACATGATGTTCTTCTCTAGACTTCTCTTTCTTTTTCTCTTTTTATTTTTATTCAATCTTTTTATGATTTTTTTTTTTATTTTTTTATGATGAACTGCCACACAAATACCATTAATACACTGCTGTTCATAAGTTGGTTTTCTTCACCTTCCATAGAATGTTGGACCATTCTCACTATCTTTAACTCCTTCTCCTTTACCTTCTGAATTCTCGAAGTGAGGGTGAGGTTGAATCAGGTCATGAGGTTAAGGTACAAGTATTCTGGTGTTTGTCAAAGAAAAGTAGGATTTTTAAGGCTCAACTAGTGTATGCAAAAGGGCAGCTTTTAAAAGGTTGGAATTTTAGGCTCAAACTGTCCAAATGAAGGCCCTGGATCATTTCCTTAGTATCATGACTGTTGTCAATCAATTTTGATTTGGAGATGCCTAACTTCTAGTGAAAAGGTCTTGACTCAATCAGTCCTTAGAGCATCAATAATGCCAAAAACACTCTTCAAAAGAAAATGATGGGGTGTATTTTCATCTGTTTCTCTCCTCTTAGGTTTACTGAGTACTAACTGAAATTTTTTCTAATATTAGCTTCATGGTGGTGTCAAGATTTTAACATTTTCAGTTTCGAAAAGTCTTCAAAAATAATTTAAATTTTTACAAGTTTCCTCTTTGCACCAAGTTAGGTGGAAATTGACTTTATTCATCCCAGTTATACCACCATTACTATACTAAAATTAACTATTCTATTGGTAGACCTACCCTGCCACACCCCTAAACCATGAGATGCAGTGTCCTCACAGGTTCAAAGGTGAGAAAGTGCAGTAGATTCCATACAGAATAAATAAACACACAAGAAGACAAACAAAAATACATAAGAGCAGCCAAATAGAACTAAACAAAGATGGGAAACTGAACAGTATAGAACAAAAAGAAAAATTCATTAGAATATTAAAATATTACAAAAAGATTTACAAAAAGAGAAAAAAGAAAAGCCTAAGAACGGACAAAATGGTTCTTCCCCCTGGCCGAGGGAGATCTTCAACTTGGTGCATGTGGGGAGGGAGGGAAAGAACATGGATCATGGGAGAGTCGGTGGTGGAGGGTTTGAGGAAGATGGTGGGGGAGATGCAGGTGGTTCTATTTTTTTCTTCTTCTTCTCTCTTTTCTCCTTTTTCTTCTCCTCCTTGGCCAGGATTCTCTGGACCTCTTCATACTCATCCCAAAGAAATTGTAATGGGTTCGGCTCCTTAGGCGGTGGGGGGTCCAACCACATAAGATAGAATTTGTTTCGAAACTCGTTGGGTTTGTCATTCGCCATGGATATGAGTAGGGCCGGACTGCTAGGGTTAGAAGAGAAAGGATGAGATGAGGACGAAGTAACTTCATATTTAAAATACTTGGACGGTGGAAAATGAATCGACATATTAAAGTTTTGTCCCTTTCCAAGCTTGGAAATAAATTATGAGTGTTCAGGAAATGATGAATCGCACAACTGATTATGGGAAAAGAGAGCTCACACTAAATGATGGTCTAAATTTAGCCTTGGTATTTAAGGTGATCCCGTGTATCATGCAGCTGCACACTAAAAGATGTGGAATTCTGCTTTGCGCGCACTGAGGACTTCGCAAGCAAGCTTTGACATGGCCCACGATTATGAAAATGAGGCCATTTTAATCCCTTGATTGAGATCAACACTCGACCTCTGTGCACCATTTGTGCTGAGGCCTGTACTTGCACAATGTCATGCATCCACTCAGTTGCCATCTACATCTACCCTTCACATGGATTCCTATTTCAAATGAGAATAGCCTCCCTAAATTCATCTCCCATGTTACTGACAAAAGTGAACAATATGAAGACTAAAAAAAAATAAACAAGCACACAGAACAGATATGGCACATAAATCAATATACAACAAGAAGATAATTTCTATTAACTTAGAAAAACATGTACAATTGTAATTACAATGAGAAGATTATAAGGGAGCGGAAAGAAGAGCCTAAGTACAATCTAGTCTAAGAGGAGGAAGAATCTGAATTCGAATTTGTAAACCAGTCCCAACCCATCTGTTTGGCATGTTTCCTCATTTCAGCTTTGCTCTCCGAACTGGGCTTGGACTTAGTTCTATCTGAGGGAGCTTGAGACTTTTTCTTCCTGGGTTTCTTTTCAGTTGGGCTCTTTTTCTTCTGCTACCTAGGTTGCTTTGACTGTGGGGGTTTCTTCATGGTTGGAGCCTTTGGAGCCCTCACTGTCATCTTTTCGGTTTTGCGTTCAGGAGGGATCATAGGAGATTTTCCTTTGTCTTCCTCAGTGGGGGCTACTAGGGACATCCCTTTTGCTTTGGGCTCAGGCTGGCCAGGGGGTTTTGCCTCCTCAGACTGGGCAGCTGTTTCTTTGCCAATTTTAATAGAGGCTGCTGTGTAAGCAGTCCTCTTAGCAGTGACTTTCCTTTGTTTAGGATAAGTTTGCTCAGTTAGAGGTGCAGCAGGGGCCTTGGTGGGTGGAGGCTGCTCTGTAGGAGGTGATGAAGGAGGGGCAACAGGGGCCTTCCCTAGATCTTTGGTTGTGCCTCCTCAGACTGGGCAGCTGGCTATGGAGTAGCTTTAGGCTCAGGGTCTAGCATGCAGACAGAGAGTGGGGTGGGCTTTTGTTAAGACCTGAAAAGTACCACTTTTCACCCCTTAACTTAACCTTTGATTAGACCCTTAGCCACCTAATAAGTTCTTGTTAAGTGTTTTGTGTAGGTAATAATCAGCAGTGAAATAAGGCCAGGAATCCTGTTAAGGAGCTTGCTTTGGCACCAGATATCCCTCAGAAGAATGAACTCTGAATCCAGACCTGATATGAGCCTCGTGCAGCTGACCCAAGTTTTAGAGGATTCAGGAGAAATATGCCTCGCACAATTCAACTGAGCTTCCCAAGACTTTACAGCAACCTCTCGCGCAGATGAGTGACTGAAGAGCTTCAGAAACTCAAACTCACACAGCTCTCACGAAGCTCAAGAGTAGAACACATCGCACAGTGTCGTGCAGTTCAAAGCAGACCTCTCTCAATCTCGCGCAATCTCCGCGGGATGCAATTATCAGAAGAAGAACGCCTCGCGCCGTTCTTGTGCCATTCAAGAAAGAAAACATCCTGGCGAAGGTAAAGCCAATCTCGTGAAGATCAAATGAGACATAGAACCTTGCACAGTTTAGAACTCAGTAGAGCCTCGTGAGGTAACTCGCTAAGTCCAGTAAAGAGAAGTGCTCGTGAAGTTCTCATGCTGCTGAAATTCACTCTCGCGAAGATCAGCCCAGCGAAGACCGATTGACCTCGCGACACTAGAGACTGTGTTTTCTATTCAACCTTGCGAAGCCCAATCCAGCGAGAGCGCAACTCTCTACCGCGCGACTGCCTGAAGCGCAAACCAAGGCAACCTCGCGACGGCTGAAGCTTCAGTGTCAAATCATCCTAGCGAAGAGCAAAGAGCTACCACACGATAAGTCTGGGAAACTATAGCTACCTAGCGAAGCTCTAACCCTAAACTTCCATCTCTTCAGCAGAGGACCTTCTGGGTATTTCCAACGATTAGGGCACGCACTCCCACGCTCAAATCTCCATGCACGTGCCCCGAGGCATCCAAGGATCATTATTAGGCCACATGGCATCGTTAAAATTAGGGTTTCCTAACCCTAATGCGCCGCCATCCCACTGCTATATAAACCCATACCTGAGCTTAGGTTTAGGCATCTGGGAACCCATCTCAGATCATTTTTTCTTTTCTCTTTCGTTTTAGCAGTAAGTAATTTTCTTTTTCTTTCCTTCTCTCCATAGTCCAGCACTTGCTGGCTATGCCTTTGTATGTGTTTTTGAATTAGATCAATGGAAGTTCTGTAATAGGATCTGTACTTTATGGGATTGGTGTTTATGTGTGAGATGCTCTGTGTAAGGCTGCTGCCTTGTGATCCGCCATCACTTTGGCTGTGTTTCAAAGCAATGGAGGACTGATTCTAAGGGCCATTCAGATCCAAGTGACCTGTGTGTCTGGGCTATCATGGTCCTACAGCCTTAGCCCCACCACATGACCCACTAGATATGAAATCCCCATGGGAGCTTGAGCTGGTAGCCTTGTGAGCATGGTGGTAGCAGCGATAACCTTGTTTTGTTTTGGGCTCCATGAGGAGGATAACCTTTGGGATAGTCTGTGACCATTTAAGTGGACAGATTATAGCCTTAGGGTGATTTTGATCCACCGATCCAAGATGGATCCTTCTTCTTTACACCTGAGCTTGTAGAAGCCTTGTGAGAGATTGTACAGAGGTAGACTCCCCCATATTTGTATAGATCCACCATCAGATGGTTGGATCTGATCTGGTTATAGAGATTGTAGGCTGGTGACTGGACCATTGTAGCCTCACTCAAGCAATGGACAGCTAGATCGAAGGTTGTACTCAATCTCTTGCCGGTTCTATGTGTCTGGGCTATCATGGTCCTACAGCCTAGCCCCACATATAGAACTTTAGAGGTTGAGGTTCCCTATGGATTCTTGAGCTGGTAGCCTGCATGAAATAGTGCCTGCAATGATTTACTTGTTATGTTTTGATCCATCCCTAGATAGTGGCTCCCCTATGGGATAATCTGTGACCATTCAAGTGGACAGGTTATAGCCTTAAGGGTGGAATCATGGCAGAGTGATGGGTTGGATCCTTTCTCCTTAGAGGTGATAATGTAGCCTCTGGACAGGATTTCTATAACATCAGATCTAAATCTGAGTTACAAAACTTCTCTGACCTTGGCTCAATAACGTACTTCTCACCCTTTTTATACTCATTTTCCACACTCCATCCATCCTCTCAACACTTTCTGTAGTCTAGATATTAAAATACTTAGAATAAGTGACCTTAAACTCCCCTCCTTCTAGGACTGCCAGATCTGTAGACAGATCTGGAGGGACTACTAGAGATGGCTCCCTTGGAGCTCTAGATCACCTTTCCCTATGGGACAAACTCTTACTTATCAAAACTTGCTACAAAGGACCCTGTATCTTGCAGGTCTAGGACTTCTGTGTTCTGCTGGATTCACCCCCTGTTTTACTGTCTTTGATTTTTAAATAACTTTCACCACCAACCAATAATGAAAGCACACCAGAACTAACCAACAAGTTTTTGGCGCCGTTGCCAGGGAGAGATGATCTATTAGTAGACCCTTAGTTTTTGTATTCTTAGTATTCTTTGCACATGTGAATAATTGATACTGCTGACATAATTTTGAACCTTTCTTACAGATCTAGACAGCAGCAGTGAAGGATAGTTGGACTGTAATTGGAGCTTAGCTACCTCTGTTTGCAAACTCTCTGAATTTTAATGCTTTGTCTATCTTTCTTAAAATATATATTTTTTTTCTAGCAGTATCTAGGATAGTTTAAATGTATTCTTTGAATAGCTGTAAACTAGTTAGACAAATTTGTTAGTGTATAATTATTCTTTTGCAATGTGCCTGCAAGAAGCTTTCCTTGTTGTTGGTGTGCTTGTATGCTAGGGAGGAGATCCCTCAGCCCTGCTTTAGAGCCTCTTAATCCTGAGTTAGAAAGGGGAAGGAGACTTAGAAGAGACAGCACACCACAAGAGAGCCCCCAAGTGAATCTGTAACAGCAATTATGGGTGAAGAACAACCCAGAACCCTCAAGGAGTTGAATGCTCCGGATGACTATAACTCCCCTTTTAGCATTCAATTCCCTGATGTTCAGGGGAACTATGAGATAAAAACTTTAATCATCCAGATACTGCCAACTTTCCATGGGCTTAGCAAAGAGGACCCTTACAAGCATATTGACCAGTTCTTGGCCTTGTGCACCACTTTTAATATCACTGGTTTGGGACCTGAGGCTACTAGGCTCAGACTCTTTCCCTTCTCTCTGAAGGATAGGGCCGATGCACTGGTGACCACTCTTCCCAACAATAGCATTGCTTCATGGAAAGACCGCAGACAGATTCTAACCAAGTTCTTCCACAGAGACCAAAACTAGCCGATTGAGGAAAGAGATTCTTCGTTTGCTCAATCTCCCCAGGATTTTAACCAGTCCTAGGATAGGTTTAAAGAGATGCTCAAACAATGCCCCCACCACAAGATCCCTGAGTGGCAGCTTGTACAAAGCTTCTACAATGGGATTGATGAGAAAAATAGAGATATGGTCGATGCCTCTTATGGTGGATCCTACATGCACAAGACTGCTGAGGAGGCATGGGAATTGTTTGAGGTGATTAGTGAGAATGCTTTTCAAAAGCCATCTCTGGCAAGAACTAGTCAGGAATCTGAGTCAAAGGTGGGGCCTGCTGCTGGATCAAAAGGAAAAATTTATGAGGTGTCTGGGAACAATGACCTGCAGCTACAGATGGCAAACCTCTCTATGAAGTTTGATAAATTATTGACTGTGATGTAACCCAGAAGGGTTGCTCATGTGGCGGAGGCATGTATGACATGCCAGTCCCCACATCACACAGTGGAGGAATGTCCATCTGTAGGACAATTTCCTAAATTGATGTTGGAACATGCTACTGCTGCTCAATTTATGGCCAGCAACAATCTGGGGGCTACAATAGGCAGCCATATGGATACCAGCACCAAAATGCTGGTTACCAATGGAGAGACCACCCAAATATGAGGTGGAAGCAAGACAACTACATGCAGCCCCAGCAGATGTTGGCCTTACCACAAAGGCCACAACAGCAGTTCAATCAAGGGAATGCCCCTAGGTCTACCTTCCAACACCATCAACAGCCCCATCAGCAGCAAAATCAGTTGGTCTTACCCCCTTCTCAACCTAGAAATACTTCTTTCGAGGACCAGGTCTTGACATCACTGCAAAACTTGGGTTTCCTGACTCATACTGTGAACTCTCATGGTAAGAGCATCAAGAAGATGGAAGAATAAATTGGACAACTAGCGAACACCTTAGCCAAAAGAGAAGAGGGAAGGTTGCCCAGTCAACCAGTGGTCAATCCCAAGGGGCAATTTTTGATTGGTGAAGGATCCTCCAACCCTGAGGGGGATCTTTCATTAAATTAATGATTAAGAACTGTGCACCGTTGTATGATATGTATTCTACAGTTGATAGGAATCGTTAGCAATCTTGTTGGAATCTGAGTTTAGCTAACATAAGTGCAGCAGACTCATCTGAGCAATATGGAAATGGATCTCTGTTCACTTAAGAATCATGAAATTAAGAAGTTTAAAATTTATGCAAACCTTGGACATTATAAACTTCTAATATTCCAAATTTCCATGATAATATCACCAAGGAAACCTACTTATATCAGCACTTAGTGAATCATTAGAGAGATAAAAAGGTGAGGACATACTTGAAAGTTCAAAGGATGACCATAACCAGTGAGAATTGGGCCTACAAAATTTTTCTATTCTTTGAGGAGTAACTAAGGCATTTCTTTTAGTTCTAAGGACTGGCTGAGTCACTGTGCTCACTAGAAGTTAGGTAACTCCAAGTTGAAACAACTGACAGTACTCATGAAACCTAGGAAAGGATCAGGGCCTTCTCTTGGACAGTTTGAGCCTAAAAAGACCAATCCTAAAGCAATCGCCCTTGTCCATACCCCCTTTGAGCTTTAAATCCTAAATTTCTTCAAAATACACCTGAGTACTTGAACCTGAACCTATGAACCTGATTCAACCTACCCTCACTCTGAGAATTTTGAAGGTAAAGGAGAAAGAGTTGAAGATGGACTAGCTATGGTCAACATTAGGTGAATGGAGAAGAAGGATCTCAAAAATCTGACAGTATGGTAACTAAGAACATGGTGGCATTTCTGAAAAGCAAAAACAAAATGAAAACAAGAAAACTCCAGTAAAATGAAACAAAAATAATAATGAAGAGGAATAAGGGAGAAGTCAAGAGGAACTTTCATTGGAAAATCAAAATCAAGAAGAGAAACTGATCACTTCAAATCGGAAAATCTCAAAGAAGATGAAGGGAGCTGAATTATGGAAGGTGAAGTCATGAACCACCTCTGTGACCTACTGATTTCTCAAATTGGAACCCCTTTTCAACCTTTCATTCTTTTTAACCCTATCTCATAAGCCACATTACTGATTAAAAGCCCTTGTGATCCAAAGTTGAGTGAAAGTCATGTGAAGATAAGGAATTATCCAATCTATGGTGAGGCGCCAATGATGTCGACTTAAGAACTCGCCTATGCTCATGCTTACAAACCCGGTTGGGGATGTAAGCGCTCTTGAGCTTTGTGAGAAGCGAACCCCTCAACAAACCTTTATGAGAGTATACCCTGCAAAGTTTTCTTTTGGGTCTGAACTTGAATGCATTATGTATGACCTTAACCTAATTTTTTTGACATAAGGATAAGTTCAGTGCTGACACACACTTGTGTAGTTTTCTGTGATTGCAAACTATTTGGAAATGTTGTGTAATCATGCGAGTTTATGCTGTTTAAGTTACTGTGCAACCAATGAATTAAATTTTTTTTATGTGTACTGATTCAAGAGTAGACTAAATTTGATTCCTTAACTGCTCATTGGATGACATTGCACTTTTGTTAACTATTTCATTTGAGAAGTTTGTCGGTGTCTTCACTGCAAACCCTCAGGAGACTTCACTCCTCCACTAGGGATCACCTAGGGATTTAAAAGGCTTGGTACATATGGTAAATGTATCCGTGCTCCCTACGAAAGTGGCATTTAATTTTTAGAGTAGATTTAATGTAGCTTTGCTAAGGGACTAGCAAAGATTAGGTTTGGGGGTGTGTTAAGACCTGAAAAGTACCACTTTTCACCCCTTAACTTAACCTTTGATTAGACCCTTAGCCACCTAATAAGTTCTTGTTAAGTGTTTTGTGTAGGTAATAATCAGCAGTGAAATAAGGCCAGGAATCCTGTTAAGGAGCCTGCTTTGGCACCAGATATCCCTCAGAAGAATGAACTCTGAATTCAGACCTGAAATGAGCCTCACGCAGCTGACCCAAGCTATAGAGGATTCAGGAGAAATATGCCTCGCGTAGTTCAACTGAGCTTCCCAAGACTTTACAGCAACCTCTCGCACAGATGAGTGACTGAAGAGCTTCAGAAACTCAAACTCACACAGCTCTCACGAAGCTCAAGAGTAGAACACATCGCACAGTGTCGCACAGTTCAAAGCAGACCTCTCTCAATCTCGCAGATTCGCTCAACGGCCGAGAGAGAGAGCTTGAAGATTCCTCATGCTGTCGCGTAGTCACCGTGGGATGCAATTATCAGAAGAACGCCTCGCGCAGTTCTCATGCCATTCAAGAAAGAAAACATCCTGGCGAAGGCAAAGCCAATCTCGCGAAGATCAAGTGAGACATAAAACCTCGCGCAGTTCAGAACTCAGTAGAGCCTCACGAGGTAACTCGCAAAGTCTAGTAAAGAGAAGTGCTCGCGAAGTTCTCACGCTGCTGAAATTCACTCTCGCAAAGATCAGCCCAACGAAGACCGATCGACCTTGTGACACTTGAGACTGTGTTTTCTATTCAACCTCGCGAAGCCCAATCCAGCGAGAGCACAACTCTCTACCGCGCGACTGCCTGAAGCACAAACCAAGGCAACCTCACGACGGCTGAAGATTCAGTGTCAAATCATCCTAGAGAAGAGCAAAGAGCTACCTGCGACAAGTCTGGGAAACTATAGCTACCTAGCGAAGCTCTGACCCTAAACTTCCATCTCTTCAGTAGAGGACCTTCTGAGTATTTCCAGTGATTAGGGCACGCACTCCCATGCTTAAATCTCTATGCATGTGTCTCGAGGCATCCAAGGATCATTATTAGGCCACATGGCATCGTTAAAATTAGGGTTTCCTAACCCTAATGCACCGCCACCCCACTGCTATATAAACCCATACTTGAGCTTAGGTTTAGACATCTGAGAACCCATCTCAGATCATTTTTTCTTTTCTCTTTCTTTTTAGCAGTAAGTAATTTTCTTTTTCTTTCCTTCTCTATATAGTCCAGCACTTGCTGGCTATGCCTTTGTATGTGTTTTTGAATTAGATTAATGGAAGTTCTGTAATAGGATCTGTACTTTGTGGGATTGGTGTTTATGTGTGAGATGCTCTGTGCAAGGCTGCTGCCTTGTGATCCTCCATCGCTTTGGCTATATTTCAAAGCAATGGAAGACTAATTCTAAGGGCCATTCAGATCCAAGTGACCTGTGTGTCTGGGCTATCATGGTCCTATAGCCTTAGCCTCACCACAGGACCCACTAGATCTGAAATCCCCATGGGAGCTTGAGCTGGTAGCCTTGTGAGCATGGTGGTAGCAGCGATAATCTTGTTCTGTTTTAGGCTCCGTAAGGAGGATAACCTCTGAGATAGTCTGTGGCCATTTAAGTGGACATATTATAGCCTTAGGGTGATTCTGATCCACCAATCCAAGATGGATCCTTCTTCTTTACACCTGAGCTTGTAGAAGCCTGGTGAGAGATTGTACAGAGGCAGACTTCCCCATATTTGTATAGATCCACCATCAGATGTTGGATCTGATCTAATTATAGAGATTGTAGGCTGGTGACTGGACCATTGTAGCCTCACTCAAGCAATGGACAACTAGATCGAAGGTTGTACTCAATCTCTTGCTGGTTCTATGTGTCTGGGCTATCAGGGTCCTACAACCTTAGCCCCACATATAGAACTTTAGAGGTTGAGGTTCCCTATGGATTCTTGAGTTGGTAGCCTGCATGAAATAGTGCCTGCAATGATTTACTTGTTATGTTTTGACCCATCCCTGGATAGTGGCTCCCCTATGGGATAATCTGTGACCATTCAAGTGGACAAGTTATAGCCTTAAGGGTGGAATCATGGCAGAGTGATGGGTTGGATCCTTTCTCCTCAGAGGTGATAATGTAGCCTCTGGACAGGATTTTTATAACATCAGATCTAAATCTGAGTTACAAAACTTCTCTGACCTTGGCTCAGTAACGTACTTCTCACCCTTTTTATAATCATTTTCCACACTCTATCCATCCTCTCAACACTTTCTGTAGTCTAGATATTTAAATACTTAGAATAAGTGATATACTCCCCTCCTTCTAGGACTGCCAGATCTGTAGATAGATCTGGAGGGACTACTAGAGATGGCTCCCTTGGAGCTCTAGATCAGCTTTCCCTGTGGGATAAACTCTTACTTATCAAAACTTGCTACAAAGGACCCTGTATCTTTTAGGTCTAGAACTTCTGTGTTGTGCTAGATTCACCCCCTGTTTTACTCTGTCTTTGATTTTTAAATAACTTTCACCATCAACCAATAATGAAAGTACACTAGAACTAACCAACAACTTTTGAGCTGTAGTTCTGGCAGCAGCCAATGCATCTTCCAATGAGGCTATCTAGATTTTGGCTTTGAGGAGGTCAGTCTCATGGATTTCCTTTTGGAGTATGAAGATCTCCTGGGTATTGTTGAGCCTCTTTTCGAAAAGTCTTGCTTTTATCTTCTCTGCAGCAGTGTTGGCTTTCTCCAGCTCCAGATTCAACTGATGATAAGTAGCTGTAGATTGAGCCTTCTGATAGGCCTCCAATATGTTAGTCCACCCCAAGGAGATGCCTAGTAATTGCTTTATGTGGGCTTCCTTCATTTCATCAATCTGTTGCAGCAGGGGGGTCTCAATGGACTGTCTAAGTTGGGCTATGCCCCTCAGGACAACTCTCCTAAGGTAGGGATTGTCCCTCATGGCATGGAGGATGGTGAGGTAGGGAGGGATGTAAAAAGAGTGTTTGGGTGCGATAGGTAGAGAGGAAGTGGAAGGAGCAAACTGTGATTGGTCCTGGGTGGGGGAAGTGGGGTGAACAGTGGGTAAGTCTAGTTATTGGGGGAGGGTAACAGGTTCTGGGTCTGTTTAGGTCTGTTTGTAAGTGAATGTTGGAGGGGGTAGGATAAGACGTGGGATCGAAGGCATGGGGGAAAAGAAAATGGGGTAGGCTCATTAGGAGTAGGAGGTGATGGGGGAGGGAAAATGGGAATGGTGAAAGGTATGAAAGAGAATGGTGGGTTGGTGGGATAAAAGGGAATGTGTGTGGTGAATGGGGTTGAGAGTCAAGGGAAAGGACCAGGGGGGTTGGAGTGGATTGTGGAGGGATGGGTGGGTTGGTTAATGTCTGTAGGGTGGATTTGATGGATGTGAGTTCAGTCTGCATTTGGTCTTGGGTGTGTGTAGTGGTGGATAGTTGTGATTGGATGTCTTGGATGAGGGAGAGGATGAGTGTCAGTGTGTCTGGGCTAAGAGGTTGAGTTTGGATAGAAGAGGGCACAGGTTGAAATGGCGAGGAAGGGGCATGATGGAAAGTGGAGGAAAGAGGAGATTAAGGTTCGGGTGAGTGATGTGGTGATGTAATTGGGGAGTCCGGGAAGGGGGTGTAGTGGCTGGGCATTGTGTCAAGGAAACTACCCATAAAGGCTTGGAATCCTGTGGTTGTGTTAAGGTTTAAGTCTATGTCTGGGAATGGGGATGTGGTAGGCATGGCCGGGGTGGTGTCTTCATCAATGTTATGTGTGTCAGTGGGGATAAAAGGGATTGTGGGTGGTGTATGGGAGATGGTGGGGGTTGTCTCAGTGGTTTTCCTTTTTTATAGGAAATGAGTGGAGGGCTATCAGGTTTATGTGAAGAGGAGGGGGGTATTGGGGCTGTGCATTGAGGTAGGATAGGGGATGGTGAGGGGTTGACATGGGGGGTGGTATCCTCCTAGGTACCAATCACAGGTGAAGGGGGAGTGGGCATGGATAATGAAGACAGAGGAGGGTGAGAGAGAGATGGGATAGGGGTAGTGGATGCTGGAGTAAAAGGTGGGGGGGCTGAGGTGGCTGCTGCAGCAGTGGTGGTAACAGGCTCTGGAATCTCCTCTATAGTGACAGGGGTGAGCCTTGGGACAACTTCCTCAGCAGCTTACTTGGGAGGGGCCTGAGCCTCAGCTTTCTTCTTCTTCTGGGCCTCCATCAAGCTCCTGCTGATTCCCGATTGCCTCTTGGCAAAAGTAGTAGGGGAAAGGGTGGTAGTCCCCTCTGTTTTTGCTATCTTGTACCCCCCCTTTATTAGCAGCTTGGTAATGACTCTGGCATAGGGGAGTGTGTGAGGCTTCTTGTTCTGCCCTAACTTCTCCACCAGATCTTTCATAGCTTTAAACATTAACCAGGCTGCATGGAAGCCATGACCCCAGATAGAACAAGTAGACAGCATCTGCAATGGGAGCTCTCCTCTCCTGCTGATGTCCTGAGCAGTAAATGTTCTTTCTCAGGACCTGGTCAATGAAGAGGAGTTCATGATCCAATTCCCTTCTTCTGATAGAATCCCCTGGGGCCTTTAATCCTCTAGTCAAAGCCCTTGCAATTGTATCAATTGAGGCACTCAGGGGGGGCCATATCCACAGCTAGGGTCGAATGCGGCTGGGATACCCAATACTTCTGCAATCACTTTGGGACTAACTAACATTTCAATGTCATCAATCAACACCAGCAAGATTGTCCATCATTGTCTTTTTTGACCCTGATGTGCTGGTAAAAGAGTTGCACTAGCCTAGGGTAGGCTAGTGCTGGAATTCCTCTCATCAAGGGTGTCAGGCCAGCTTTGCTCATAAACTGCATGGCAGGGGCAGAGAGAGGCTCATTCGCGAAGAAGGGCAGGTCAGAAGTTGTCTCAGGCTCCAAGGGGATTGAAGCCATGAGCTCGGAGGGTGTAGAAAACTCAGGGGTTGGCCCCACCACCTCCTCAACCACTTCCTTCCCTTTTTTAGGTGCCTTTGAAGTCTTGGCCTTCTTAGGAGTGGTCTCAACAGGGGCCTTATCCTTGCCCCTCTTCTTTGGTGCACTCTTGGAGGCCATTCCAAACTCTACTTTTGAATATAACAAATGGGGACTGAGAACCCTAACATTGTAGGGTTTGGTTCGATCTGTCGCACAGGGCACCGCGAGATCTCTGAGCATAGGGCAATAGATGGGGATGATGCTAGGAACTAATCTGTAGATTCTTGGTGTGAATGATGAGTTGTAGGATCGATGCTGGAGGAGAGAGGAAAAGGAGCGCCGACAGCTAGGGTTTCGTTGGATGAAGAAGGAAGAGAGAGTACTGGGAAGGGAGACAAGCGTGGGGTTAAAATACTTGTCACTAAGCTTGGAACGCTGTGGAATATCTGGTCGCGGGATTGGGAATGAAACCTAGTGAAGGTGCTTATTCAACTTGGATTGCACGACAATCTCCTAGGTTGACCATGGAGCGCGCGACAGCATGTGAAGAATTCATGTGAATTGTGCGAGAGGCTCCCAGGCCTCCTTTTGGATTGCAGGAATGGCTTTGAGGTTCACTTTGAATCTCGCGATAGCCTTTCAATCTCACGACAGCTAATGAAGTATTCCTTTTGAATTGCGCGAGTCTCCGAGGTTTCCTGCTAAACCTCGCGACAGCTAGTGAAATGCTCTATTTGGATTGTACGAGAGGTTCCCAGGTGTACTTGAATCTCGTGACATCTATTGAATGGTTCTATGTGAACTACGCGAGAGTCTCTCAGGCCTCCTTTTGAACCCAGCGACAGCAAAGTAGTAAGCGTAGAGCATGTGCTCTCAGTTCTGCCATTTCCATTTGTGCTGTGGCTGGATCCTAGGCATGACTCTCACCATCAGGGTACCCCCAGACACCTTAAAATCAACCATTCAAGCAAGGACAACAAAAGTCACGTCCCATATTATGCATTTAAGCAAAAACAATCAATCCAAGAGCAGTAATCATCAAACCAAGCATAAAAAAAAAATTCAAACTAGATAGGTCCAGATTCAAGTGGGGCCACTAAAATTTCCTAGAGAATTTGAACAAAAGAAAGTAAAACAAATCTAACAAAACCAGAGTACATTTGACACAATATTGACACACCTATGGATCAGTTTAATGAAGGATCCCCTTGAAAGTGAATGGTGTCCATGGGTTCAGTAGGTTTTTCAAAATAAGGCTTAAGCCTCTGACCATTCACCTTCAAGGTTTTCTCAGACTTGAGATCCTTGATTTCCATAGCACCAGATGGGGAAACACTCATGACAATGTAGGGACCTTCCCATCTGAATTTCAATTTGCCAGGAAAAAAATTAAGTTTGGAGTTAAACAACCAAACCTTGTCACCAGCTATGAAGCTCTTTCTCAATAGCCCCTTGTCAAAGAAAGCTTTGGACCTTTCCTTGTAGATCTGGGCATTGGCATATGCATCCATCCTTAGCTCATCCAATTCTGACAGATGCAGTAACTTGTGATGACCAGCAGATGTTAGGTATAGATTTAAATATTTGATGGCCCAATAGGCCCTGTGTTCTAACTCTACTGGGAGATGACAAGCCTTGCTATAAACCGGTCTGAAAGTGGACATCCCAATGGGAGTCATATAGGCAGTCCTATAAGCCCACAGTGCATCATTAAGCTTTTCAGCCCAGTCCTTCCTGTCAGTCCTCACAGTCTTCTCAAGGATGTGCTTGATCTCCCTATTAGAAATTTCAACTTGCCCACTGGTTTGTGGGTGGTAGAGAGTAGCAATCCTATGTGTGACAGCATATTTCTTGAGTAAGCTCTCAAAATTTCTGTTGCAGAAATGGCTACCCCCATCACTGATAATGGCTCTAGGGGTGCCAAATCTTGAGAAGATATTCTGCTTATAAACTTGAGGACAATCGGATTATCATTAGTTCTTGTGGAAATGGCTTCAACCCATTTTGAAACATAATCCACTGCCACTAAGATGAAATGCTAACCATTTGAAGGAGGAAAGGGGCCCATGAAGTCAATACCCCAGACATCAAACAGTTCCACAACAAGGATGGGCTGCAAAGGCATTGAGTTTCTTTTAGACAGCCCCCCTAATTTTTGACATCTTTTACAGGTCCTGCAGTGTGTATTGTCATCTCTGAATAAGGAAGGCCAATAGAACCCACACTGTAAGATTTTGTCAACTATTTTTCTTCCACTAAAGTGGCCTCCACAGGCATTTTTATGGCACATGGCCAGAATACTGGGGACATCACTTTTTGGAACACGTTTTCGGATGATTTGGTCTGCACAATACTTGTATAAGCAAGGTTCCTCCCAGAAAAAGAATTTGACCTGTGAGAAAAATAGGACTTTGTCCATTTTGGTCTAATGGGTAGGAATCTTTCCTATAACTAGATAATTGACTATGTGTGCATACCAAGGAACCAAGGATTGGATGGCAAACAATTGCTCATCCGGAAAGACATCATTTGTAGGATCATCAATGCATTTCTCTAACACAATTCTGGACAAGTGGTCAGCCACCACATTTTCTACACCCTTTTTGTCCTTGATTTCAATGTCAAACTCCTGTAATAGGAGTATCCATCTAATCAGCCTGGGCTTAGCATCTTTCTTGGACAGTAGGTACTTCAATGCTGAGTGGTTTGTAAAAATTATAGTTTTAGACCCAAGTAGGTGAGGTCTAAATTTGTCCACAAAGAAAAATCAACTTTGCCAAGCTCTTTCTCGGTTGTGGTAATTCAATTGACAAAAAATGATTTCTTTGAGATAGGCAATGGCCACAGGCAGCTTATCTTTTCTTTGATCCAAAATAGCACCTATTGCCAAGTCGAATGCATCACACATCAACTCAAAGGGTAGTGTATAGTCAGGTGTTTGGAGTACAGGGGCAGAGGTGAGGCAAATCTTCAAAGTTTTAAAAACCTCAAGACATTCAGTAGAAAAGTCAAAGGGCACATCCTGGCAGAGCAGGTGGCACAATGGTTTACCAATTTTGCTGAAGTCTTTGATGAACCTCCTGTAGAATCCAGCATGTTCAAGGAAAGATCTGAATTGTTTAACTGTTCTTGGAGGGGGCAAATTTACAATGAGATCAACTTTGGCCTTGTCTACCTAAATTCTATCTTTAGAGACTACATGGCCCAACACAATACCTTGTGTTATCATGAAGTAGCTCTTTTCCCAACTTAAGACCAAATTGGTCTCCTCACATCATTGCAAGACCAGGTGGAGGTGTTGCAGACATTGGCCAAAACTGTCCCTATAGACAGAGAAATCATCCATAAAAATTTCTAAGAATTTGTCAATCATGTTAAAAAATATGGCATACATACACCTCTGAAAGGTGGCTGAGGCATTACACAGTCCAAAAGGCATCCTTCTGTAAGCAAAGGTGTCAAAAAGATAAGTAAATGTAGTTTTCTCTTGATCAAGAGGGTGCACAGGGATCTGGTTGTACCCTAAGTACCCATCAAAAAATAGTAAAAAGCTTTCCTAGCCAACTTATCTAAAATTTGACCAATAAAGGGGAGAGAGAAGTAGTCTTTTCTGGTCTTAGAGTTGAGCTTTCGATAATCGATGTAAACTCTCCAGCCAGTGGTCTCCCGGGCTGGTCTTAGCTCTCCAGACTCAGTTGTGACAATTGTTATGCCAGATTTCTTGGGCACCACCTGGATAAGTGCCACCCATTCAGAATCAGAAATGGGGTAAATCTCCTCAGCATCTAGCAATTTAATGATTTCTTTTAGGACCACTTCTTGCATGTGAGGATTCAATTTCCTCTGCATTTCCCTGGAGGGTGTTGATCCCTCCTCTAGATGGATCCTGTGCATACAGATTGATGCATCTATCCCTCCTAGATCTGCAATGGTCCAGGCAATTGCCTTTTTATGCTTCCTCAAGACTGTTAGTAAGTCTTCCTCTTGCTCATTGGTAAGAGAGGAGGAGATAATTACAAGAAGTTTTTCAACTTTCTCCAGGAATGCATATTTCAATGTTTCTGGAAGCTTCTTGAGCTCCAGATCAGGGGCTTGTTGGATGGATGGTAGGATTGGTGGTTTGTTGGTTTGAGGAAGGGGCAGCGATGTAGGTTTCCAAATGGAATGCTGCACTAATCCCACAGAAGACTTCAATGTGGTCATGTCTTCTAGCATTATAGCTGGGCTTCCTTCCTCTACCATGTCCCAAACTTCAGTTAAACTTGTGACAATGTTGCCCCACTCTAGCAGAGTGGGCAATTCCTCTTCAACAACTTCTTCTAGTACATCCACTGTAAAGCATTCCTCATTGTCCAGCTGAGGGTACTTTGCACTGTTATTCACATTATGCTCAACCTTCATATATTCAAAAGTTACTTCTATGATCCCAGACCTGCATTGAATGCATGCATTGGTAGTGGCCAAGAATGGCCTGTCCAAAATAACAGGTATAGGGGATGTACTCCTATTGCAGCTCATGTCTAAAACAAGGAAGTCTGCAGGGTAGAAGAACTTGTCCACCCCTACTAAGACATCCTCGACCACTCCCATAGCTCTCCTTTCAAACCTGTCAGCCATTAACAGCACAATGGGGGTGGGCTTTAGCTTCCCCAAACCTAGCTGCTGATACACACTGTATGACAGCAGATTAACACTAGCTCCAAGGTCTAGAAGGGTCCTTCCAATTGTGTGGTCTCCAATTATGCAGGGATAGTGGGTATCCCTGGGTCTTGCAACTTCTCTGGCATTGTTATGTTTAATATAGAATAAACTGTATCAGTTGCAAAGACCTTTTTAGACAAATGGCCTCTAGGTTTCCTTTTCTGAGTACAAAGGTCTTTCAGAAATTTAGCATAGGCTAGGACCTGTCGAATTGCATCAAGCAGGGGCAAATTGATTTTTACTTGCTTAAAGGTCTCCATCATTTCATCTATCTGTGCATTCCCCTTATCAAAACGGGCAGGACCACTCAAAGCTTGAGGAAATGGAAATTGAGGTACCGTTGGTTCATCAACTGCAAGCCTATGACTAAACTTTTGTTTTTTTCTTTTTTCATCTTTTATTTCCTGCCGAGGCTCAACTACAGCCTCTTCATTTTTTCCTTGTTGCAGGGTAGCAGGCAACTCTTGACTCTGTGCTCTAACAAAGTCCTTTTCACTTTCACTCAATAGTTCTTTGGGAATGACCTCTCCTTGTTCTTTTCCCAACTGGTTGTCTACCAGCCTGCCAGACCTTAGGGTTGTGATGGCATTAGCTCCCTCAAAACTTGAGGAGCCTTCTCTAATTGAATATTGGCCCTAGGGTTGGCCACTAGCTGGCTTGGCAACCTGCCCTCTTCTCTTTTGGCCAAGGCATTGGATATTTGGCCAAGCTGTTCTTCAATTTTCTTTATGCTTTAACTGTGAAAAGTCACAGTCTGAGTCAAGACTCCAAGGCTTTGCAATGAGATCAAAACATGATCCTTGAAAGAAGCATTTCAGGGCTGAGGTGGGGGAACCACCAACTGATTTTACTGCTGGGGCTGCTCCTGATGCTGGAAATTTGATCTTGGGGCATATCCCTGGTTAAATTGCTGCTATGGCCTTTGAGGTAAGGCCAACATCTGTTGTGGCTGCATACAACTGTCTTATCTCCACCTCAAATTTAGGTGGTCTCTCCATTGGTAACCAACATTTTAGTGCTGGTATCCATATGGCTCTTTATTGTAGCCACCAGATTATTGCTGGCCAAATGATTGGGCAGTAGCAGCTTGTTCCATCACATACTCAAGATATTGCCTTGCAGATGGGCACTCTTCCACTGTGTGTTGTGAAGATTGGCATATCAGACATGTCTCCATCACTTGTGCAGCCAATCTGGGCTGCACCATAGTTAAAAGTTTATCAAACTTATAAAAAAGATTGGCCATCTGCATTCTCTGGTCATTGTTTCCACTAACTTCATACATCTTTCCTTTGGAAGTTTCAGCAAGCCCCAGCTTAGGAGAAGGCTCTTGAATAGTTCTTGATGAGGACACCTTTTGGAAAGCATTCTCACTGATAACCTCGAACAAGTCCCATGCCTCATCAGCTATTTTATGCATGTACATTCCACCACAAGAGGCTTCTACCATATCTCTACTTTTCTCATCAATCCCATTATAAAAGCTCTGGATAAGCTGTCAGTAAGGGATCTTGTGGAGGGGACATTGTTTGAGCATCTCCTTAAATCTGTCACAGGATTGATTAAAATCCTCAATTGGGGTTTGGGCAAAAGCAAGTATTGCTTTTCTCAACTGGCTGGTTTTTGTATCTGAGAAGAATTTGGTCAGAAATCTTGTCTATAGGTCTTTCCAAGAAGTGATGTTGTTGTTTGGGAGAGTAGCTAACCAGGTGCTGGCCCTGTCCTTTAGGGAGAAAGGAAAGAGACTTAACCTAGTGGCTTCTAGTCCCAAACCAGCAATGGAGAATGTTGTGCACAGGGCCAAGAATTGGTTAATGTGCTTGTAAGGGTCTTCCTTGCTAAGCCCATGGAAAGAGGGAAGCATTTGGATGATGGAGGTTTTAATCTCATAGTTGCCCTGAACATTTGGGAATTGAATGCTGAATGGGGAATTATAATCATCAGGAGCATTCAATTCCTCCAATGTTCTGGGTTGCTCTTCATCCATAACTGCTCTCAATTTCAGTAGGGGGCTCGACTATGGTGTGTCTGGGCCTTCTTGGTCTTCTGCCCCTTTCTATCTCAGGGTTAGGAGGCTCTAATGTAGGACTGAGGGATCTCCTTCCTAGCATGCACACACACCAACTGCAGGGAAGACTACTCGCAGACACATTGCACTTAACAAAATTACAACTATCCTAATTAACTGCTATGGAATTTTCAAAGGAGAAATAAACTGAGGTTTTGAGGGTTAGAGAAGTGCAAACAGAGGTAGCTAGACTCCCAGTGCAATTCTACTCTCCTTCTCTGCTACTGTCCATATCTGTAAGAAAAATTCCAAATGTAAATCAGCAGTATCAATTATTCACAAGCACAGCTACCAAAGAATAAAGAATAAAAAAAACTAGGGTCTACTAATAGATCAAGACTCCTCGGTAGCGGTGCCAAAAACATGTTAAGGTATTTTATGTGTTTGCTACTGACTTTATTGGAGACAGTGATAAGAATGGGGTTAGTTAAAATAACTCAAAGGTGGATTGAAAACTACGGAGCAGCAAGCTTAAAAATACACAGTCCTGCAAGATACAGGGCCTGTTGTAGCAAGTTTTAATAAGTAAGAGTTTCTCCCATAGGAAAAGTTGATCTAAATCTCCAAGGCAGCTATCTTTAGTAGGCCCTCCAGATCTGGCTACAGATCTGGAAATTCTAAATGGAAGAGGATTTAAGGTCACTATTGTCTAGATCCTAAGGTAACCTAATGCCTAAACTACAGAAAGGTTTGAGAAGAATGATGGAGTGTGAGAAAATAAATATAAAAGAGTGAGAAGTGAGCTATTAGGTATAGATCTGATGGGACTTTTAACTCAGACTCAGATCTGCTGCTATAGAATCCTGTCCAATGGCTACATTATCACCAAAGAGGAGAAATGATCCAACTCACCCCGGTGCCATGATCTAATCCCTTATGGCTATAACCTATCTACTTAAATGGTAACAAACTATCCAATAGGGGAACCACAACCCAGAGATGGGTCAGAACAAGTTTACCATTGTAGGCACTACTTCATCCAGGCTACTAGCTCAAGAATCCATAGGAACCTCAACCTCTAAAGTTCTGTGTGTGGGGCTAGGCCTACAATGTGCCCTAGCCTGGACACACAGAACCAGTAAGAGTTTGAGTGCTTTTATGCTTAGCTGTTCATTGCTTTAGAAAGATAGCAGTGATCCAGTCACAAGCCTACAATCTCTACAGCCAGATCAGATCTGCCATCTGATGATGGGTCTATACAAATACAGGGGAGTCTGTCTCTGCACAATCTCTCACAAGGCTATAAGCACAAGTACAAAGAAGAAGGATCTGTCTTAGATCTGACGATTGTCCTCACCCTAGGGCTATAATCTATCGACTTAAATGGTCACAGACTATCCACAGAGGCTATCCCCCCCACAACGGGCTAAGACAGAATAAGAACATTGCTGCCACCACCATGTTCACAAGGCTACCAGCTCAAGCTCCCATGGGGATTCAGATTTAGTGGATCCTGTGGTGGGGCTAGGCCTGCAATGTGCCTAACCTAGACACACAGGCCACTTGGATCTAAATAAAACCTTAAAAACAATCCTCCATTACTTACAATACAACTTAGCAATGGAGGACCTCAAGGCAGCAGCGTTGTATAGAACAACTCACAAAACACCAGTCCCATACATGCATAAAATCCTATTATAAAATCCATTAAAACTATTCCATATAGACATACAAAGGCATAGCCAGCAAGTGCTGGACTATGGAGAGAAGAAAAAGGGAAAAAGAAACTGCCTAAACCCTAACCTTAGCCTACTGCAATTCTACAGTTGGTTTCAATAAGGAGTACAAAAGACAAGTCTTTTAAACCTAAACTAGGCTTAGGCTTATATAGCAGTCAGCTCTCTAAGAATTAGGGTTAGGAAAACCCTAATTTATCAATGCTATCATGGCCCATTTCTATTTCTTGGATGCCTCGAGGCATGTGCACAGAGATTAGAGGATTGGAGTGCGTGTCCTAGTTGCTAGAAGTTCCCAGATTTCCCCTATAGAAGTGGGGAGAAGTTAAGAACTCGTGCCTCGCTAGGTAGAAAGGCTTTCCAGGTCTTATCGCGTGATAGAATTGGCACCGTAGGGTTGATTTGACTTGAAACTCTTACAGTTGCGGGATTGGTACTTTTGTCATCGCAGGAACGCTCTGGTCGTCGCGGGATTGTCCTTTCCATTTGAAAGGCGCGGGGATTCCACGCGCGGCTCGTTCCTTGATGAATCCTGCGGTGATCCTCGCGAAGAAATAATGTGCATGGGCTTCTGGATCACGCGAGCAGTTCCTTGAAAGTTTGTATCCCGTGGCCACTGTGCGACAGCCGTGCACAGGAATGCTTGGAGCTCTCTCTCCTTAGTGAATCGCGCGAAGATTAATGGCTCCTCTTTTGAGCTGCGCGAGACTGTGTGATTGCTTCAAGAGCGCTTCACGAGCGCTTATGACTGAGCCTTGCGAGAACCGCGCGAAGTCCCCTTTTCAATTCCTTCTGTCATCAAACCGCGCGAGAACGATACGAAGATTGCACGACCAGTTGGTGTGCTCCCTTCAGAAGCCCGTGACAACTGCATGAAGCATTCTTTCTGGTTCAATTGAGCCCTGCGACATCTGTACGAGGCATTCTTCTTGACTTATTTCTGCTTTGCTGTGCCTATGCTATAGCCAATTCTCTGTCTTCATTCAACCTTCTTTTTTCTGAGGAACTTCTAGGGCAACTGTAGGCTTCATGGCATGGCTAGGGGCTTATTTGCAGCTTCTGCTTATTACTTATAAAATTGTCTTAACAGTAATTTATTAAATGACTAAGGGGTCTAACAGAGATTAAGTTAAGGGGTGAAAAGTGGTACTTTTCAGGTCTTAACATCAGTCCTCATAGTCTTCTCAAGGATGTGCTTGATCTCCCTATTTGAAATTTTAACTTGCCCACTGGTTTGTGGGTGGTAGGGAGTAGCAATCCTATGGTTGACACAATATTTCTTGAGCAAGCTCTCGAAATTTCTGTTGCAGAAATGGCTACCCCCATCACTGATAATGGCTCTAGGGGTGCCAAATCTTGAGAAGGTATTTTGCTTTATAAACTTGAGGACAACCTGATTATCATTGGTTCTTGTGGCAACAGCTTCTACCCATTTTGAAACATAATCCACTGCCACTAAGATGAAATGATAACCATTGGAAGGAGGAAAGTGGCCCATAAAGTCAATACCCCAGACATCAAATGGTTCCACAACAAGGATAGGCTGCAAAGGCATTGAGTTTCTCTTGGACAACCCTCCTAATTTTTGACATCTTTTATAGGTCCTGCAGTGTGTATTGGCATCTCTGAATAGAGAGGGCCAATAGAACCCACACTACAAGATTTTGTCAGCTGTTTTTCTTCCACTAAAGTGACCTCCACAGGCATTTTCATGACACATGACCAGAATACTGGAGACATCACTTTCTGGAACACATTTCCGGATGATTTGGTCTACACAATACTTGTATAAGCAAGGTTCCTCCTAGAAAAAGAATTTGACCTGTGAGAAAAATAGGTCTCTGTCCATTTTGGTCAATGGGCAGGAATCTTACCTATAACTAGATAATTGACAATGTGTGCATACCAAGGAACCAAGGATTGAAAGGCAAACAATTGCTCATCTAGGATGACATCATTTGTAGGATTATTACTACATTCTCCAGCACAGTTCTGGAAAAGTGGTCAGCCACCACATTTTCCACACCCTTTTTGTCCTTGATTTCAATGTCAAACTGCTGCAACAGGAGTATCCATCTAATCAGCCTGGGCTTAGCATCCTTCTTGGACAATAGGTACTTCAATACTGAGTGGTCAGTGAAGATTATAGTTTTAGACCCAAGTAGGTAAGGTCTAAATTTGTCCACAGTAAAAACCACTGTCAGAAGCTCTTTCTCAGTTGTGGTGTAATTCAAATGAGCTTCAACAAGTTATTTCTTGAGATAGGCAATGACCATTGGCAGCTTATCTTTTCTAGACCCAAAACAGTACCAATTGCCAAGTCGAATGCATCACACATCAACTCAAAGGGCAGTGCATAGTCAGGTGTTTGGAGTACAGGGGCAGAGGTGAGGCAAATCTTCAAAGTTTCAAAAGCCTCAAGACATTCAGAAGAAAAGTTAAAGGGCACATCCTGGTAGAGTAGGTGGCACAATGGTTTAGCAATTTTGCTGAACTCTTTAATGAACCTCCTGTAGAATCCAGCATGTCCAAGGAAAGATCTGATTTGTTTGACTGTTCTTGGAGGGGGCAAATTTGCTAGGAGGTCAACTTTGGCCTTATCTACCTCAATCCCATCTTTAGAAACTACATGGCCTAACACAATACCTTGCGTTACCATAAAGTGACTCTTTTCCCAACTTAAGACCAAATTGGTCCCCTCACATCTTTTCAAGACCAGGTGGAGGTGTTACAGGCATTGGCCAAAACTGTCCCCATATACAGAAAAATCATTTATAAAAATTTCTAAAAATTTGTCAATCATATCAAAGAATATGGCATACATACACCTCTGAAAAGTGGCTGGGGCATTACACAGCCCAAAAGGCATCCTTCGGTAAGCAAAGGTGCCAAAAGGATAAGTAAATGTAGTTTTCTCTTGATCAAGAGGGTGCACAGGGATCTGGTTGTACCCTGAGTACTCATCAAGAAAACAGAAAAAAACTTTTCCAGCCAACTTATCAAGAATTTGATCAACGAATGGGAGAGGCAAGTGGTCTTTTCTGGTCTTAGAGTTAAGCTTTCGATAATCGATGCAAACTCTCAAGCTAGTTGTCTCCCTGGCTGGTCTCAGCTCTCCAGACTCAGTTGTGATAACTATTATGCCAGATTTCTTGGGCACCACTTGGATAGGTGCCACCCATTCAGAATCAGAAATGGGGTAAATTACCCCAACATCTAGTAATTTGATGATTTCATTTAGGACCACTTCCTGCATTTGAGGATTCAATTTCCTCTACATTTCCCTGGAGGGTGTTGAGCCCTCCTCTAGATGGATCCTGTGCATACAGATTGATGCATCTATCCCTCCTAGATCAGCAATGGTCCAGCCAATTGCCTTTTTATGCTTCCTCAAGACTGCTAGTAATTCCTCCTCTTGCTCATTGGTAAGAAAGGAGGAAATAATTATCGAAAGCTTTTCATCTTTCTCAAGGAAAGCATATTTTAATATTTCTGGAAGCTTCTTGAGCTCCAGATCAGGGGCTTGTTGGATGGATGGCAGGATTGGTGGTTTGTTAGTTTGAGGAAGGGGCAACAATCTAGGTTTCCAAATGGAATGCTACACTAAGCCCACAGAACTCTTCAATGTGGAGATGTCTTCTGACATTACAGCTGGGCTTCCTTTCTCTACCATGTCCCAAACTTCAGTTAAACTTGTGACAATGTTGCTCCACTCCAGCAGAGTGGGCAATTCTTCTTCAACAACTTCTTCTAGTACATCCACTACAAAGCTTTCCTCATTGTCCAGCTGAAGGTACTTTACACTGTTGTACACATTAAGCTCAACCTTCTTATATCCAAAAGTTACTTCCATGATCCCAGATCTGCATTGAATGCATGCATTGGCCGTGGCCAAGAATGGTCTGCCCAAAATAATAGGTATAGGGGATGTACTCTTGTTGTAGCCCATGTCCAAAACAAGGAAGTCTACAGGGTAGAAGAACTTGTCCACCCCTACCAAGACATCCTCAACCACTCCCATGGGTCTCCTTTCAGACCTATTAGCTATCAACAACACAATGGGGGTGGGTTTTAGCTATCAACAACACAATGGGGGTGGGTTTTAGCTCTCCCAAACCTAGCTGCTGATACACACTGTATGGCAGCAGGTTAACACTAGCTCCAAGGTCTAGAAGGGCCCTCCAATTGTGTGGTCTCCAATTATGCAAGGAATAGTGGGTATCTGTTAGGCTATTTTTAGGTGCTTGCTACTGACTTTATTGAAGACAGTTATAAGAATGGGGTGAATGAAAATGAATAAAAGGTGGATTGAAAATGGCAGAGCAGCAAGCCTAAAATATGCACAATCTTGCAAGTTACAGGGCCTGTTGTAGCAAGTTTTGATAAGTAGGAGTTTGTCCCATAGGGAAATTGATCTTAAGCTCCAAGAGAGCCATCTTCAGTAGGCCCTCCAGATATGACTACAGATCTGGCAATCCTAAATGGAAGGGGATTTAGGGCCACTAAAATCTAAATTCTAATGTATCCTAATGTCTAAACTATAGAAAGGGTTAAGAAAGAAGATGGAGTGAGGAAATAAATATAAAAGGGTGAGAAGTATGCTATTAGGTTCAGATCTGATGGGTTTCATGACTCAAATTCAGATCTGCTGCTATAGAAGTCATGTTCAATGGCTACATTATCAGCACTGAGGAGAAAGAATCCAAGTCATCTCTGTGCCATGATCCAATCCCTTTATGGCTATAACCTGTCCACTTAAATGGTCACAAACTATCCAATTGGGGAACCACAATCCAGAGAAGGGTCAGAACAAGTTTATCATTGTAGGCACTACTTCATCCAGGCTACAAGCACAAGAATCCATAGGGAACCTCAACCTCTAAAGTTCTATGTGTGGGGCTAGGCCTGTATGGGAGCATGTTAGCCCAGACACATAGAACCAATAGGAGTTTGAGTGCAGCCTTAGATCCAGCTGTCCACTACTTTAGAGAGACTGCAGTGATCCAGTCGCAAGCCTACAATCTCTATAACCAAACCAGATCTGTCATCTGATGGCGGGTCTATACACATACAGGGGAGTTTGTCTTAGCACAATCTCTCACAGGGCTAGAAGCACAAGTGTAGAGAAGAATAATCCGTCTTGAGTCTGTGGGTTGGCTTCACCCTAAGGCTATAACCTGTTCCACTTAAATGGTCACAGACTATCCCAGAGGCTATCCTCCTCACAAAGCTCAAGATAGAACAAGATACATTGCTACCACCACCATGTTCACTAGGCTACAAAAGCTCATTGCTCCCATGGGAACTTTAGATCTAGTGGGTCCTGTGGTGGGGCTAGGCCTGTATGGGAGCATTAGCCCAGACACACAGGTCACTTGGATCTGGATAAACCATAAAATCAGTCCTCCATTGCTTGCAATATGTCCTAGCAATAGAGGATCTCAAGATAACAGCCTTGTACAGAATAACTCACAAAAATCCCATAAAAGTAAAACACCCTATCATGAAACTCCATTAATCTATTCCAAATAGTCATAGAAAGGCATAGCCAGCAAATGCTGGACCATGGAGAGAAGAAAAAGTAAAAAGAAAAACTACCTAAACCAGCTACTGCAAGAAGAAGATAGACTAAATTCTATTCTAAGCAGAGTCCCCTAAACCTAAACCAGGCTTAGGTTTATATAGCAGTTAGTTTGGCGACGTATTAGGGTTAGGAAACCCTAATTTTAACGATGACACATGGCCTAATAATGTCCCTTGGATGCCTCGAGGCACGTGCATGAAACTTGGAGCGTTGGAATGCATGCCCTATTTGCTGGAACTTCCCAGAATGTCCTCTGCAGAGGTGAGGGAGAGTTAGAGTTCATAGCCTCGCCAGGTAGCATTGGTTTCCCAGACTGTCGCGTGGTAGCACGGTCTTTACAAGATTGGATTAGCTTGAAATTCTAGCCGTCGCGGGGTTGTCATAGTTACAGCTTAAGCAGTCGCGCGATAGAGCATTAAATCCTCGCTGGATTGCTCTGCTCTTTGCAGGATTGCTCTTTCCTTCTGAATGGCACGAGAATCATGAGAGCAATTTGTTTCTCAATGGATCTTCTCTAGGATCCTCACGAGGACTTGATGTGCATTGGTCTCTGAACTGCGCGAGAGGTTTATCTATAGTTTTGCATCCAGCCAGCTGGCGCTGACAATTGTATTTGAAATACCTGGAGCTCTCTCCTCGGCTTGATCTCGAGGGATCTGCGAGGTTTGAAAGCTGCTTTCTTGAGCTGTGCGAGACTGCACGAGCATTTATATTTAAGCTTCACGAGAGCTGCGCGAAGTATGATTCTGAAGCCCCTCTGCCACTCAACTGCGCGAGAATAGTGTGGGCAATTGGAAATGAAGTTTTGGGAAACTCGCAAGGACTACGTGAGGCTTAATTTCTGAATCCTTTAAAGCTTGTGAAAGTTACGCGAGGTTCAATTCTTGTCTGGGTTCAGCTTTCATCCTTTTGAGGGACTTCTGGGGTAAAAGTGGGCTCCTTAACAGGGTTCAGGCCTTATTGCAGCTATTGTTTATTATCTACAGAAATGACTTAACACATATTTATTAGATGGCTAAGGGTATAACAGAGGCTAAGTTAAGGGGTGAAAAGTGGTACTTTTCATGTCTTAACAGTATCCCTGGGTCTTGCAACTTCTCAGGCATTGTCATGTTTAATATAGAATTAACTGTATCAGTTGCAAATACCTTTTTGGACAAATGGCCTCTAGCTTTCCTTTTCTGAGTACACAGGTCTTTCAGAAATTTTGTGTAGGCTGGGACCTATCGAATTGCATCAAGCAGGGGAAAATTGATTTTTACCTGCTTAAAGGTCTCCATCATTTCCTCTATCTGTGCATTCCCCTTATCAAAAGGGGCAGGGCCACTCAAAGCCTGAGGAAATGGCAACTGAGGTACTGCTGGTTCCTCAGCTACAAGCCTATGATTGAACTTTTATTTTTTTCTTTTTTGATCTTTTATTTCCTGCTAAGGCTGAACTACAGCCTCTTTATTTTTCCCTTGTTGTAGGGTAGCAGGCAACTCCTGGCTCTTTGCTTTAACAAAGTCTCTTTCACTTTCACTCGACAATTCTTTGGGAATGACCTCTCCTTGTTCCTTTCCCACTTGGTTATCTACCTGCCTGCCAGACCTTAGGGTTGTGATGGCATTAGCACCCTCAAAACTTGAGGAGCCTTCTCCAATCGAATATTGGCCCTTAGGGTTGGCCACTGGCTGGCTTGACAACTTGCCCTCTTCTCTTTTAGCCAAGGCATTGGATATTTGGCCTAGCTACTCCTCTATTTTCTTTATGCTTTGACTGTGAGAAGTCACAGTCTGAGTCATGACTCCAACGCTTTGCAATGAGGTCAAAACCTAGTCCTCGAAAGAAGCATTTTCGGGATGAGGTGGGGAACAACCAACTGATTTTGCTGCTGGGGCTGCTGCTGATGTTGGAAATTTGACATTGGGGCATATCCCTGGTTAAACTGCTACTGTGGCCTTTGAGGTAAGGCCAACATCTGTTGTGGCTGCATATAATTGTCTTGTCTCCACCTCAAATTTGGGTGGTCTCTCCACTGGTAACCAACATTTTGGTGCTGGTATCCAAATGACTGTTTATTGTAGCCACTAGATTGTTGCTGGCCAAATTATTGGGCAGCAGCAGCTTGTTTCATCACATACTCAGGATATTGCCCTGCAGATGGGCACTCTTCCACTGTGTGTTGTGGAGATTGGCATATCAGACATGCCTCCATCACTTGTCCGAGCCGCACTACGCTTAATAGTTTATCTAACTTATCAGAAAGATTGGCCATCTGCATTCTCAGGTCATTGTTTCCACTAACTTCATACATCTTTCCTTTGGAAGTTTTAGCAAGCCCCAGCTTAGGAGAAGGCTCTTGGACAGTTCTTGATGAGGACATCTTTTGGAAAGCATTCTCACTGATGACCTCGAACAAGTCCGATGCCTCATCAGCTGTTTTATGCATGTAAGTTCTACCACAAGAGGCATCTACCATGTCTCTACTTTTCACATCAATCCTATTATAGAAGCTCTGGACAAGCTGCCAGTCAAGGATTTTATGATGGGGACATTGTTTGAGCATCTCCTTAAATCTGTCCCAAGATTGATTAAAATCCTCAGTTGGAGATTGGGCAAAAGCAAATATTGCTCTCCTCAACTGGCTAGTTTTTATCTCTGAGAAGAATTTGGTCAGAAATCTTGTCTATAGGTCTTTCCAAGAAGTGATGTTGTTGTTTAGGAGAGTAGCTAACCAGGTGCTGGCCCTGTCCTTTAGGAAGAAAGGAAAGAGCCTTAACCTAGTGGCTTCTGGTCCCAAACCAGCGTTGGAGAATGTTGTGCACAGGGCCAAGAATTGGTCAATGTGCTTGTAAGTGTCTTCCTTGCTAAGCCCATGGAAAGAGGGAAGCATTTGGATGATGGAGGTTTTAATCTCATAGTTTCCCTGAACATCTGGGAATTGAATGCTGAATGGAGAATTATAATCATCAGGAGCATTCAATTCCTTCAACGTTCTGGGTTGCTCTTCACCCATGACTGCTATCTCAATTTTAATAGGGGCTCGACTGTGGTGTGTCTGTGCCTTCTTGGTCTTCCGCCCCTTTCTATCTCAGGGTTAGGAGGCTCTAATGTGGGACTGAGAGATCTCCTTCCTAACATGCACACACACCAACAACAGGGAAGACTACTTGCAGACACATTGCAATTAAAAAAATTACTACTATCCTAGTCAACTGCTATGGAATTTTCAAAGGAGAAGTAGACTGAGTTTTTGAAGGTTAGAGAAATGCAAACAGAGGTAGCTAGACTCCCAGTGCAGTTCAACTTTCCTTCTCTGCTACTGTCTAGATCTGTCAGAAAAATTCTAAATGTAAATCAGCAGTATCAATTTTTCACAAGTACAACTACCAAAGAATAAAGAATACAAAATCTAGGGTCTACTAATAGATCAAGATTCCTCGGGAACGGCGCCAAAAACTTGTTAGGATATTTTAAGTGCTTGCTACTGACCTTATTGGAGACAGTGATAAGAATGGGGTTAGTGAAAATAATTCAAAGGTGGATTGAAAACTACAGAGCAGCAAGCCTAAAAATATATAGTCTTGCAAGATACAGGGCCTGTTGTAGCAAGTTTTAATAAGTAGGAGTTTGTCCCATAGGGAAAGTTGATCTAAAGCTCCAAGGGAGCTATCTTTAATAGGCCCTCCAGATCTGGCTACGGATCTAGCAATCCTAAATGGAAAGAAATTTAAGGTCACTATTATCTAAATCCTAAGGTAACCTAATGCCTAAACTATAGAAATGGTTGAGAAGAATGATGGAGTGTGAGAATATAAATATGAAAGGGTGGGAAGTAAGCTATTAGACACAGATCTGATGGGTCTTATAACTCAGACTCGAATCTGCTACTGTAGAAATCCTATCCAATGGCTACATTATCACCAAAGAGGAGAAAGGATCCAACTCACCCCTGTGCCATGATCCAATCCCTTATGGCTATAACCTGTCCACTTGATTGGTCACAGGCTATCCAATAGGGGAACCACAATCCAGAGATGGGTCAGAACAAGTTTAACATTGTAGGCACTACTTCTTTCAGGCTACCAGCTCAAGAATCCATAGGAACCTCAACCTCTAAAGTTCTGTGTGGGGCTAGGCCTACAATGTGCACTAGCCTGGACACACAAAACCAGCAAGAGTTTGAGTACTAGCTTTTAATCTTAGCTATTCACTATTTTAGAAAGACAACAGTGATCTAGTCACAAGCCTACAATCTCTACAGCCAGATCAGATCTGCCATCTGATGGTGGGTCTATACAAATGCAGGGGAGTCTGTCTCTGCACAATCTCTCACAAGGCTACAAGCACAAGTGTAGAGTAGAAGGATCTGTCTTAGATCTGTGGATTGGCCTCACCCACCCTAGGGCTATAATCTGTCCACTTAAATGGTCACAGACTATCCACAGAGGCTATCCTCCTCACAGATGTCTAAGACAGAACAAGAACATTACTGCCACCACCATGTTCACAAGGCTACCAGGTCAAGCTCCCATGGGGATTCAGATTTAGTGGATCCTGTGATGGGGCATAGGCCTGCAATGTGCCTAACCTGGACACACATGTCACTTGGATCTAAATAAAACTTTAAAAACAATCCTCCATTGCTTACAATGCAACATAGCAATGAAGGATCTCAAGACAGTAGCCTTGTACAAAACAACTCACAAAACACCAATCCCATGCATGCATAAAATCCTATTATAAAACTCCATTATATCTATTCTAAATAGACAAACAAAGATATAGCCAGCAAGTGCTGGACTATAGAGAGAAGAAAAAGGAAAAAAAGAAACTGCCTAAACCCTAACCTTAGCCTACTGCAATTCTATAGTTGGTTTCAAGGAGTACAGAAGTCCTTTAAACCTAAACTAGGCTTAGGCTTATATAGCAGTCAGCTCTCTGAGAATTAGGGTTAGGAAAACCCTAATTTATCAATGCTATCATGGCCCATTTCTGTTCCTTGGATTCCTCAGGGCGTGTGCACAGAGATTGAAGCATTGGAGTGCGTGCCCTAGTTGCTGGAAGTTCCCAGATTGCCCCTACAGAAGTGGGGAGAAGTTAAGAACTCGAGCGTCACTAGGTAGAAAGGCTTTCCAGGTCTTATCACATGATAGAATTGGCGTTGCAGGGTTGATTTGACTTGAGGCTTTTGCAGTCGTGAGATTGATACTTTGGTCGTCACGGGATTGCTCTGTCCATTTGAATGACATGAGAATTATGCGTGCGGCTCATTCCTTGATGAATCCCGCGGTGATCCTTGCGACGAAACAATGTGCATGGGCTTCTGGATCGCGCGAGCTGTTCCCTGAAGGTTTGTATCCAGCAGCCAGTGCACGACAACTGCACGCAGGAATGTCTGGAGCTCTCTCTCTTTAGTGAATCGTGCAAAGATTAATGGCTCCTTTCTTAAGCTGCGCGAGACTGCGCGAGTGCTTCACGAGCGCTTATGACTGAGCCTCACGAGAATCGCGCGAAGTTTGCTTTTCAATTCCTTCTGTCATCAAGCCGCATGAGAACGACGTGAGCAGTTGGTGTGCTGCCCTCAGAAACTCCCAACAACTACGCGAAGCATTCTTTTTGGTTTAATTGAGCCCTTCGACATCTGTGTGAGGCTCACTTCTTGACTTGTTTCTGCTTTGCTGTGCCTAAGCTGCAGCCAGTTCAATTTGGGTCTAACTTTCTATCTCTTGAGGCACTTCTGAGGTAAAAAGGTAAGCTTCTTGGCATGATTTGGGCCTTATTTACAGCTGCTGCTTATTACCTATAGGATAGACTTAAAACACATTTATTAAATGATTAAGGGTCTAACAGAGATTAAGTTAAGGGGTGAAAAGTGGTACTTTTCAGGTCTTAACACTGTGAGTCTTTGATACCAGAACATAAGATTGAAGAAAGCTCGAAGAGGATCACAAGGGAAGGATCCTGTGATGGTTATCCTCATTGATGATTTTGAGACACTTGTAGACACAAATGACATTGCACAAGTACTGGGCATCCCTACAATGTATGACCCATCCTGCAGCTTAGGAGCCCCAGTCACTGCTTCATTTAAATAGATTGCCCAGCATCTAACCAAGGGGAAGAAAGTCAGTGGTGAATCTTTGATGAGAAGTGTATTCAGCCTTAATTTTCTATTTATGGACAATGTTCTAAGAAAGAACATCTTTGTGGCTGCTCACCAACAAGAAAGGAGGCACCCAATAGTGGATGCCTTATTCTCATTCTCCAAGGGGCATTGCTTTGAGGCTACCAAACTAATATTTTAGGGAATGAGGGACACTCATAGCAAGGTTTAGAAAGAGCAGAAGCTGTAAGGGCCCCCCTACAGTAGGTTTATCACAGCCCTGCTCAAGAAGAAAGGTTATGTGTGGAAGATGGGAGAGCCCACTGATGAGCTGCCCCTTGTGCTATTTTGGGAAGAAATTATGGGGTATTATCATGACACTAATGAAGAGGAAGAAGAAGGATCATGTGGCATCCACTGATACTCCCACTGCAGTTGTCAGTCCTACAGTTGCTCCCACAGCCACTTCAAAAACTCTTGTTGTAGCCACCACTGCTCCAACCATTTCAGCAGCTCTTGCTACATCCACTTCATGGGATAGCTCTGCAGTCACACCTATAGGTTGCTCAATACTTCCCCCACCTTCCATTCCACAACCAGTCCAATCTCTCCCCACTCCACCAACCCTACCTTCCCATTCGCTTCTTCTGACAGACCCAATTCCACCTCCTAATCCAACTCCTATATGTTTCTCTTTCAACCTACCTACACCCCCTATCCATAGAACATACAAGAGAAAAACTCGCCAACCAACCATAGAACCAAACCCATTCACCACCATACCTCAACCCATACCAAGCCCAGAACTCCTGCATATCCCAAGCCCCACACCAGACCCACCATCACCTTTTACCTATGATGACAGTGAATCAATGTTCACTAGCATTGAACAACCTCACCCCGTTGATCCCTTTAACCAAATTCCTACCCCTATAAATTCCCCCCATTTTCACTCAACCTAGACCAATTCCCAACAGAGGGGTACTTAGCCCTAATAGACTCCATTGTGGGGGATATTAGGAATGAGTACAACCCTCTCCCTAAATCCCCACACTCATACACATTTGGCCATGTCCCTACCTCACCATTTCAACCAATTCCCACCCAAATCAGTACCCAACCTGTTCCCCCTTCCTTACCAGACCCTTTATCCCAGATTATAACCCTCCTAACTTCTCTCCAAGCCCAAATCCATACAAACTTTGAAAATCAGTCCACCATCCAAAACAACCTAAATTCCATCCAATCAACCCTTCAAACATTCATACTACACCCCAACCACCTACACCTACCCCTGTCCCTACCCCTCATGATTACCAGCAGCCTTCTACATCAGTGGTGATAACTGATTCTGCCACCCAAATAGACTTTGAGACTGAACCCATTGATGACCTACCTTTAGTTCTCACTTTAGCATCCTCACCCTTCCCTCAACCTGAACCCACTGAAGACGTACTCCTAGTTTCCCTCCAATCCAGCCCTTCCTCATCTACCAACACTTGCACTGAGCTTGCTCTGATCCCCATCCCTGATATTGATTCTTCCAACTGGGCCATTGTCCCCGTTGACCAAATTCCATTACCTCCATTTTCTACCCTCACTACTCACATGAATGACAACCCATACATTGAAAGGGATATGCATCTGGTGGTGGAGTCTGTCAGCAATATGGTACTGTAGACCTGTGAAAATCAACTAGTACTTATGAAAACTAGGTATTGGAAAATGATGGAAAAAACTTTAATGGATCATCAGAAGGAGATGGAGGCCATGGCGAAGAAGTTAGCCACTTCTGCAGTAGTGTGAAAGATGTATGAGCAAAGGACCACCCAGCTTTCCAAGCTGGTGGAAACATTAACCAACACTGTCTCATTGATTAGTCCTAAGGATGTGAAGGCTCCAGTAAAAACTAAGGTAGTCAAAATCCAGGAGCCTACACTACTGCAGAGCAGGACCAAACCCTAAAAGCCAGCTGCTACAAGATCAAAAGTTGGTGCTGCACAAACTGAAAATGTTAAGAAGGGTAAGGAAAAGTCTACTGAACACATAGATTTAGATTCTGATTCAGATCACTTCTAAGAGTAGATGTAGTTAGTTTCTTTGGCGTCCTTTATAGTTGATTGCAAATTACCTTGCTAAAGGAAGGATCCATCATCACTGGTCCAAGATGGAGAGACTTGTTCTTTTGACAAGTCAGGTATTTTTTTTGTGAGGAGCCTTACCTTTATAAATATTTTACAGACCAAGTAATCAGAAAATGTGTCCCTAAAAGTGAAATCTACAGTATTCTAATCATGTGTTATGAAAATGCCTGTGAGAGACATTTTGGAGGAAAAAAGACAACAGCTAAGGTGCTGCAGTATGGTTTCTACTGGCCATCCTTGTTGAAGGATTTTTTGAGCACTACAAAACCTGCCTGAGATGTCAAAGGATGGGTGACATTTCAAAAGGGGATTCCATGCCATTGCAGCCCATCCTTGTTGTGGAGCTATTTGATGTTTGGAGGATAGATTTCATGGGTCCTTTCCCTCCTTCCATGGGTTTTAATTTCATTCTTGTGACTGTGGACTATATTTCCAAATGGGTGGAAGCTATAGCCACAAGGAAAAATGATCATAGAGTTGTCCTAAAGTTTATAAAAAAAATATATTTTCTAGATTTGGCACCCCTAGAGCCATCATCAATGATGGGGAAAGCCATTTTTGTAACAAACACTTTGAGAGTTTGCTCAAAAAGTATGCTGTTACATATAGGATTGGTACTCCATACCACCCAAAGATCAGTGGGCATGTGGATATTTTTAATAGAGAAATCAAGCATATCCTAGAGAAAATAGTCAGGACTAATAGGAAAGATTGGTCCCTAAAACTGAATGATGCTTTGTGGGTTTATAGGACAACCTATAAGACTCCCATTGGAATGTCCCCATTCAGATTGGTTTATAGCAAAGCATGTCATCTCCTAGTGGAGTTATAGCACAGGGCCTATTGGGTCATTAAAAACTTAAACATAGGCCTAACTCCTGCTGGTTTGAATAGGAAATTATAGCTGTCTGAGCTGGAAGAACTGAGGCTGGATGCCTATTCCAATGCAAAAATTTACAACGAAAGAGCCAAGGCCTTCTTTGACAAAAACCTTCTCGGGAAGGATTTTGCTGATGGAGCCAAGGTATGACTTTTTAACTCAAAGCTCAAGTTCTTTCCAAGCAAATTAAGAACCAGAGGGATGGGCCATATACTATACTTCATGCATTCCTATTTGGTGCTGTAGAGATCAAGGACCCCACTTCTGAAAGGGTCATGAAAGTAAATGGTCAGAGGCTCAAACTTTGTATGACAAATATTGTGGAGCCCTCTGAGACCATTAATTTTCAATAACCACCAACTACTGAGTGATCTCCAACCTTGTACACTGTGTATCATAGTTGTTAATTGTGTTTTTGAATTCCTTACATACTGTGTTTATGTGATCTATTTTTATGAATCTTGATCTGTGCATTTTTATGAGCTGCTGTGGTGCATGGATCTTTATGTTTAGCATAGAAAAGCATTGATTTTAATGCATGAGAGTGTGCATATGTCTAGTATGGAAATGTGTCTGTCAGCACAAGAGTGAACTGTGAGTTTTTAACCTTCTCGAGAGGATCAGGAGTCTTCCGGCATCCTCTTGAGGGATTTGACATGAGTATTTGGCTCTCTTGAGATGTTCTAGCAATAAAGAGTAACCTCTCGAGACACTTTAACTGATGGATATGCAAGCCTCGACAGGCTATTATGTATAAGTGGCATCTACTCGAGCCAATAGAGCAGCCTTGATAGGCTCCAATGCTTAAAAAGAGCCTCTCAAGATCTGCTCGAGATCTTTCACCTAAATCTACAACCTCTCGAAGCTCGAGTTCTCAGTGTAAAGGCCGGTAGAGTAGTTCACATTCACAACTCGATAGGCTGACATGCATGACTGTCACGGGCTGAGTATTCTAGGTACCCAGCTTCTCAAGGCTCAAATTTCTTGTTTAAAAAACCCCTCGAGCAGTCAACTCTATCATTCTGTTCGCCAATTGTTGGAGGAGATTCCTTGCCTGAATTGGAAATTAGATAAAAGAAAACGACGCGCTAGATATTGTGATCAGTAATACTTGGGAGCCACTCCGGAGTGCTCTCATTCTAATCGACTACTCTGATTTCTCTAGCCTCCGAGAATGCGCTTCATGTATAGAACATCGCCTGAAGAATGGAGACCTTAATCTATCCATTCTAATGCCTGATGGATTTCCCTCCAGCAATACCAAAACCAACACGCTAAATAAAATTCCAAGCCCCGAATGAATCAACACCAATCAAGAACAAAACCAAATAAACTTCCACCCATACGAGCAATAAGGCCAAACTCAACACATAGACCAAGATCAACACTCTTACCAACATCTATACCCCGACCAATACACAAACCCACATTATGACCAAAACTAATACCCCATCGACACACCGACTTACATCACCTACTACAACCCGTTGTTCAATCAAACTCAACCCACATACGATACCGTACAATCACACACTCTTGCCCCATTCCACCCGGCTAGCTTGATCCGGAGGATTGATCCCCCTTCAGACCATCTCCATATCATTCACTCACAACCAACTAACCCTGTCGCGCATATCTATAAATGTGAAATCACCTTTCGCCCTTAACCAGTCACCAAGATCACTAATATCCAACCTGTCATCAAATTCACCCCTAAACTAACTCAACCCACCACCAAGCTTATCGCCAAGGTTAACGCACTTACCCCTAAACTAACCCAACCTATCATCGAAATCGCCAAACCCAGTCCTATATCAACTCAACCCATCACTAAAGTTGACACACTTATCCCCAAACTAACTCAACCTGCCCTTAAACTCAACGACCTACCCACCAATGAATCAATCCACATGCTCCCTCAACAAATACCCAAACCAACTCCATGATCAACCATTAAACAAGCTCACATATCGGTTCCAAAAGCAATCCCCGAATCAATCTATCCATCTACTACGACACCATTCATACTTAAACCAATCACAAAGATAAACTTCAAACCTAAACCCAGGATCAAATCTATTCCAAAAATTATTAGCCTTCTCACCCCTAAGCCAACTCTCGGGCTAATCATCCCACAAGTTCCAAAACTAAACGTTGAACCTAAACCTGCAACTAAGCCCCCCCCTCAAATCACCAACTCCCTTACACCTAAACCAACATCAAAACTCAAACTCCTCATCAAAAACACGATCGAAAACCTTGCCCGACAAACTTCAGAATAAACTTCTACGACCACCTTGAAACTTAAACTCACTACTTAACTTATCATCCCTTTGACTCCGAAACAGAAACTTAAACCCGTTATTAAACTTACCACATCACCAATTATGGAACTGAGTCTCAAACCCAAAACCATCATCGAACCAGAACCGAGCACTGGACCCGAACCTACCATCAAACCGAAACCGATCACCAAATACAAACCTAACATCAAGCCTCAAACTATCGGCGAATCTAAACCTATCATTGAACTTAAACCAATCATCGAACCTAGACCCGAACCTGTCATTGACCCTGCACCCATCCACAAGCTCGAATCCACCATCAAAGGTGAACCCTCCATCAAATCTGAACCCATTGTCAAACCTGAACTTGTCATCAAACTCGAGCTTGTCATCAAACACGAACCCGTCACTAAAACTGAACCTATCCCTATGATGCCAACTCCACTCACCATCGAGCCAATGACCGAACCTATCAAGGAACCGGTCATCCCTCCCACTCTCGAGATCAAACCAGACATAAATCTTACGACCCCAATTGACATCCAAATCAGCATGCCACCTGATCCTCAAATCCTGTCAAAATAGGAAATCAACATCATAACTAAAATCACTTCTAATCTCTAGAACCTGGTTTCCATAGACCTCACAATCAAAACCTTCACAGAACACCAACCAGCAATAAAATCACCACAACAAACAGTCGACACTAAGCTTCCCCGAAAAATTATAAAACAACCTCGCTATAAGCCCAAAGCACACATCAAATAAAACAAGCAGAATCAAACAAAACTAAACCTCCCCACGCGAAGGAAAGGTCCGCCTCGGCCTACACATTCACGTCTCCTCCTCTTGCTTTACCTTTGGCTCATCCTATCGTTACCTTTACAAGACTACCTTCCCACACAACGGACTCCACTCCAACTTCACTAGTAAAAAACTTTCCAACAACTCGTTAATCACCCTGAGAAGCTCTCTAACAACTTAAAGCCCCAACGCTACGAGTTGCCTCACTCCATCGGAGCACCAAAGAAGGTCCCTCCTGACAAGGAGCCTCTGACCATAAAAGATTTATCAAAAGAAGAAGTAAAACAATGTGACACGTATTTCGACAAATTTCATATCATCCAAAACACAAACCTAAATATAACATCTCTCTCATCCCAGATCAATCAGATCGAGAAATGGATTGAGGACCTTGAAACAGATCACCCAACTGTCACTCAGTCCATTCGACCTTCTGAGTCAGTTTCAACTTAAGGAATTGATGTTGTACCATAACACAATAATAATAATATTAAATTATACAAAATATACAACATAATATATATATATATATTGCTCAGAAATATCTCTGACTTATAACTCTTACTCGATCGAGAATCTGAAGTTGGGGAGCTAGTTCTAAGACAATGCCTACACAACCGCCTCACCTGGAGGAAATCAAACCTCACGCGAGAAGTACTCACATTATTTCGGCAACATGCCCTAAGAAACAGTAATAGGGGAAGGACTTCCTAAACCCCAGAATGCTACCCCTAACTCGATCATCATGTCTCATAGCCTAAGCAGGTGCACACGCATACTTATCATCCTCGTAGTCCTCACAGGGCATTCACCAGCCATAGGTCATTACTTTCAAAACCATTTTGGGAATCATCCAACTCATTGACTAGTGGATCATGAAACTCTCTTTCTGAAATATAGAAAACTCTGGATTCTCACACACCATACACCCTCCCAGCCATTGGAGTCGATGTTAGAGCACAAAAAATGAAAATGCAAGGTTCTATCAAACCTCATAATTCTTGCGATAGCAGGTTCTTTCAAAAATATAGAAAAGAAGCAAAACTGAGTGAGAGCATGCGACGAATGAATAGTCAATAAATTAAGGGAAGCATAAAGAAATTGTGAGGGCACCCTTGGTATTTCCACCAGGGAGGCATAAGCAGAACCGTGAGGCATCCCTGAAATCTTCACACTACTAGATGTCGTCATACGGTGGCAGGAGGAGGACAAAACTCCTGCTAACCAAAGAATTTGATGATTTGATAGTGCTGGACCATGACGAAGAGCTCAATTATGACACCACATTATCCACCAGAGAAGAAAGCAGTCGCCTACTATTTCAGAAATTGGTTGAATAAGAAGCTATCCCCAAATTAATAAACCTTAGCTCTTCTTCACCCTTCATTTTTCTTTTCGGACAATGAGTCAAATGACTTTCAAAATATCCTTGCAGATAAAACCGAAAACTCTCGAATGGCAATTGATGCAATCACTCATTATCCACACGTCATCCTTGTTGAAGGCTACAATACATGACGATCAGTAAGTACTTATAAAATCAAGCCTGACATATGGTTGAAATAATCAGACTACTTCTCAACATGGGATCATTACAAACGCACTCCAAGATATCTGAGAGGCAGATAAGAGTCCCACTGTCACTTGACACTGGGGCATTTTTTTAAGCACTAGCACCTTGGTAGCGATAATCGAGTCACGAGTTCGACACCCGAAACTGGGGCATTTTTTAATTTTCAGCTTAAAACCTAAAAAATAAACATAAAAATATATATATATATATATATATATATTTATACATCGCTACGCATCCCAAAAATCAACAGTGATTACCGATACGCACACACATCAACCCCTAGACGTGCACATATGTCCAGAACAACAAGAAAAATCCTCTTGACGATTCTCCTCACCCTTATCCCATCACGCAACCTCGCATACCAACTCGGGATTCGGAGACTATCCCCCCACAGTCCCATCACAACTCAAAATTCGAATCACCCCCTGATACCCACCACTCGCACCATTCTAATAAATAAGCCGACATAAAATAACAAAATAGGCCCATCAGAGCCCCATGAAAAAAATAGAAAATGGGTAATATCCCATAAAACAAAAGCCTCAACACGATAAAATAAACAAAAAGGATGCTAAGGACAATTCATATATACCATCACACCACGATCAGAAAATGGACTGTCTCCTCACAGTCCCATCGTGTGACCCCACACACTGACTAGAGAAAGGACTGCTAAAGTCCCATTGCACAACAACATGTCCCACCGTGACAAAATTCCCACATAGTAACCTTCACCCCGACTCCTAAACTCAAAAACAATCAAACCCATCATCCAATCGCGATAACACAAACCAAAAATTCAGGGCATCTCCCGATACCTTGTCACAATCAACAATTACGACGAAAATCTGCCCACCAAAACCCCAAAAAGCAATAATAAACAATAAAAGTCCCATTGCAACGAAGATAAAAAAAATCACAACATCTGAAGCAACATACCATGCAATAAAAAAAAACCCACCACGATTGAATCGCTCTCCACAGCCCCATTGCGACATAATCACACAACTCACCCCATCATATAACCGAAGATCTGCCAAAGAAGAGATAAACCGCCATTGTCCCATCACGGCACCAAACCGACCATATAATCACTAACACCAAAAATGAAATGAGTTGTCACTGCAAGCAACCGGAGGGGAGGACCATTAACATCCCATTGCAAATCACACCTCCCTGAACGTCCCATTGCATAATCGTCAAGTCCAATCGAAAACTTACTCAAACATGCAACCAGAAGAGAAGCCCACCAATGTCTCACTGCAGGGAAGCAGGCAGTAAGCCCAGACCCCCCAAAGGCTCCATCATGCGAACAACCATCAGGCCCCGCCACCATAGAAATGTAAGAGAAGAAAAAGACTCTCTGATGTCTCATCGCATCCCATCATGCAATCTTCACGTCTTCTCACTAGCAATATAAAATCCTTTCGACTATAAATCAGGTAAGTACCATCCGATCACTAACTATCACAACACACAACCAAAAGAGATGCCCACCAATGTCTCACAACAAAGAAACAAGTAGTAAACTCGAACCCCCTAAATGTCCCATCGCGACAATCATCACCTCCCATCGCAAAAGGCCTCCTACCAAGAATGAATCAGGTACGCATCATCCGCTTGCCACTCGATATTCTTGCAAAATAAACATAATTAAATAATATTAAGTTAAGCATTTTCAAAACCTGTCTCTCCCAATCCATGAATCATTGTAGTCCTCCCATAAGAGACAATCATCAGTATTCATGAAAAGGTTAGATAGAGCATCCGGCGTATTGAGTGTCATCTGGACAACCAAACAAAGGTCGGGTCCACAAATCTTATACCGATGGATTTGCTCAAAGACATCTCGGAAGCTATGTTTTCCACCATTTTACCACTGAATTTATCTTAAGTTCAAAACCCAAAATTTCAAAATAACTCTTATCTATCAAACTTTCAGCTCTCATCACCCCAATCCATTCTTTTCCCTAGGAAACTGAACATTGAGTATACTCAACTTTGAGAAATCACAATTGTCCACTTGAAAGGGACTCTTGACGTGTCACTAGTTTGAGCAATGACGAGCCTGACCTGACATAACTTGTGAAAGCCTTCACTATCATATTATCTAGTCATTTGACCGTGTCTCTGGACATTCGTATGATGCCACCCCGTACCTTGATAGTGTCAATTTCCCTCCGTTTGACTACCACTTGCAGCAAGTCGTGACATGTGAAGGGATGCCACTTGCACCCTCGGTTGAGGATACACCATTCGATAACTACACCCTGGCCCCTGAATGCTCCTTTTAGCTTGAGCCGATAGATAAGAAGGCCAAACATTTCATGTCAACCCCCAAGTTCACATGTGTTGGATAGGGCGCTAAATTGAATTCGACCGACCAATTACGCACTGGCCCCAAGGCTCGTAATTAACTTGATACTTATAAAGAGACCCCTTACCTCCCAACTTTAAGATAATCAATTCAATAATTTTCTCTCCTCCCAAAAGCGTAGCTCTTCTTAGAAATTTCAAGGTTCTCTCTGGGACTCCCAAAGAAAGGGGTTGAGCTACTTTTCTAGGCTTCTAGAACTATAGACTCTTCTCTAGGATCTCCAGGTAGTCAGGCTAGCGACACATACTAGTTAGCCCTGACTCTCGAAATAGTACAAGAAGGATAATCTCCCTTTAGCCTTAGATATCCCTTAGGAAGCCCCCGCCCAAAATTCTTAGCCTAGAGCCCATCAAGTCCCTAACCTTCTCCAATTTTCTCAACCTTAGCCACCCAATTTACCCAAGGGATCTTACTGAGGGTACCCAGGAACAAGGCCAATCCTACCAAGCATAGTGGGCCACAGCCCCCATTTTTTAGACAGATTAGGAAACTAACCTAGTTAGACTATAGGCAACCCGTAGCTACTGAAGTTAGTCAGACGATGTTCAATAAAGGAATCAACTCGCATCTCCCTGTGCGTGATCACTGATGTGTCAAAGGGTCGATAAACATCTCCAGCTGGCGATCGCATCAACCCAGGTACTTTGCATTTAAAATTTACCTTTTCCTTTTTGCATCTAATATTTCTTAGTTTATTATTCTATTGCCTTCCACTAGAGTCTGTGTAGATCGAATTAGGCCACTTCTTCCGAGGACCGAAAGGAACCTAGAAAAAGTGCGTACCAACACCACTGCCTCGGTGACTGCTTGAACCCGTATAAGAACTTCTGTTTGCACACTAAGTTTTTTTATCAATGAGATTTGACCCCTTCACGTTGGGTCATATAGATTTTCTCCTCCAAATTACCATGTAGAAACATCATTTTCACATCGAGTTGTTCAAACTCTGAGTCCAACTGTGCTACAATTGATAACAAAACCCAGATTGAAGTGTGTTATCAATGAGAACACCTCATTGTAATCAACTCCTTTCTTTTATGCAAAGTCCTTGACTACCAAGCATGCCTTATACCTTTTAGCACTACTTTTCAGACTCTTCTTCTACCTTCTACATAGTCCTTTGTCAGTTCCCAAGTTTGATTCTTGTAAAGAGAATCCATCTCTTCACTCATTACAACCTTCCATTCTCGTGCATATCTTTCACTGATTGCATCCTTGAATGAAGACGACTCATTGCCATCCAATGCTCATTGCCATCATAATAATAGCGAATTTGTGCTCTAGCATTCCTTTTAGGTCTTCCACCCACTAAGGATTGCTCCGATTATCTCTCAATTATTTCTACACTTGAAATTTCTACACATTTTTCTGATGTAGTAATTTTAGGAGGTTCTAACTCCACCTCAAATTGATCTTCCACCACCTCTCCAATTTTCATGCCTAGATTTCTAGAAGTTTATATAACAAATTCATTAAAGGCCACATTTGTACAACCGTGGGCTCTTGCGAGTCTGTCGCGACAATGGACTCTCTTAAAAAAAGGATGGAGTCGCTACTCAGAGCTTTTGGTGTCCCGGGATACCCAAAATAAATATTAAAAGCACTGAAGTGCAAAATATGACTCCAAATCACTGGTAAATGGCCAAAGACACTTGGGTAAGGACTTTGGTTATCAATCGGGAAGGTGTTAGGCACCCGATCGACCCGCTCATAAGCGGTCTCTATAATGGCGAAGTCTATGTTTAGGTGTATATAATATATATATATATATAAACAAATAAAAAGTGAGTGTGTGCAACCGTGGGAATTGTGAGAATCCCGTCGTGACGATGCGCACTCTCCTAAAAAATTTAGTGTCGCCACCCGGAGCTTTCGATGTTCTGGGAAACCCAAATCAATTTTTATAAGCACCGAAGTGCTATAAATATGACTCTGAATCACCGAACTACACCAAAGGCTCTTGGGTAGGGGCTTCGGTTATCGATCGGGAAGGTCTTAGGCACCCAATCAATCCGCTTAATGCAGTCTCTACTTATGGCCAAAAAAAATAAAAATAAAGATGCAATAAGCCCTTCCTCTTGCCTTTAAGGTACTAAGATCCTATTTGTGCCCCTCTGTTCCTACCAAAATTTCTGTGGTGTAACGACACAAATGCGAGGATAGAGAAAGAACCGAGAAGGTAGAGGAATAGAGGGGAGAGCCGAAGCTCTCGAGCCCTTGTTGCACTGCTATGGACCTTGCGTAGACATGCTTCAATGAGCTTCCAATGGCTTGTATGGTTAGAACTGGGTTCTAGCTCCTACGGCTTGATAGCTAAGAGATAGAGAGGAAAGGCTAGGGAGTAGCACACACCTAAACTAAGAGGTTTTTGATGAAAGGCATGGTCTAAGGGTAGATTTGAAGTTATGGAATTTGTGTGCAAAAGGGCACTAAAGGAGAGAGAGAGAGTTCTTAATCTCCTATTTTTTTCCAAAAATTCAAGCACATTCAAAGGGAGGGGTGCCTCTCTATTTATAAGAGAAGGAGAGGTTAGGAAGGTGTTTAAAGGCTAAGTTGGATTAGGAATAGGTAATCTAGCCATTTAAGGTTTTCTAGGGTTTTTGAGCCTTGAAAAGTGTGAAGACTAGCTCCAATGGTGGAGGATAGGTTAATGTTTCAAACCACTTAAGGGTTGCACATAGAATAGGAAAGGGTGCAATAGAACAAGCAAAATACACCCAAGGGATCAAGATGATCAACAATTCAAAACCCAATCTTGAAATATGAGCAAAAAACTAGGGTTACCGTAGCTAATCTTGGGGCAACTAATAGTTGCGCCAAGCTTAGGTACAGTAAAATAGTGCCAAAGATGGGTTTGGGAAGTTCGCTGCCTGAGGTGGAACCCACTTGTGCTTGGCACAACTAATAGTTGCGCCATGCCATTTATGAGGAGAAATGGCCTAGAGCAAGAATTACTTGCATAAAAACCCTAGGGGTCCCCACCTCAAAACCCTTATTGGTCTCAAACTTCAGAATGCCATATCTTTCTGTGTACAGCTCCGATTGGGTTGATTCTTGGCTTGTTGGAAAGATGGAGACTTCTACTTTTCAATGCTATATGATTCGATCATAGTAGAAGATTTCAGCCGGTCCAGGTGCACCCCTCTTCATCCATTGCTCGGGAAGGTTAAGTTTAGGTTTGAAATGGGTTCTAAAGGTCGGGATTGGTTTCTAAAGGTCTGGGGTAAGTTCTAAGGGATCTGGGGTAGGCTCTAAGGGTTTGGGATGGTTCCTAAGGTTTCAAAAAGGTTCCTAAGGGTTTGATACATGCCATCAGAAACTCAAAAGTGTGCCTCTCTCGAAATGTGTTTCGATCGGGCCTTGGGCCAAATTTGGGTCTCTATAGATGCCCCTCTTTGGTATCCGATCACTAATAATCGAATGCTAAAGACAAAAGACATCCGAAGAGGCCCAAGGCATTACTGACGGGTCTGCTATATTCAAAACAAACCTCAAACATTAGGTGAGTAACATTGTGAGAAAACGAAAGCCCTGTATGTTGGGAAAACATCTGTTTTTCAAGGTTATCAATCCCCAAGCGCTTAACGACATTGTTAGGCATAACTGAGATGGAGCGAGTTGTGAAAGCCTAATATGCTGGGAAAAATGTCCGCTTCTCGAGATGGTTGAAGATGTTTAATGTTTAAGATTCATTCTAAATACAATAGCTCGTAAGTAAGAGGGTGATCGAACCATATTCAAAGATAGGTACAATGCAAATACCCAAAGGTCCACAGTTTGTGTCCAATCCTATGAAGCATTGACTGCCCCATTTGACTAGTCACGGGTGCCCCTGCATGAAGCAGAGTTCGAGATGTTTGGGCGAACCCAACGATCCCAAAGTTGATATGGCACAACTACTCGAGCTGAGTGAATAGATGTCGCAACGCTTTTTGGGAGTACGTGTCGCCCTTTTGTTATTATTTTGTGTAGAATTTTTTGGTATTTTACGTATCTTTTTATGTGATTTTTTTTGGTATTTTATGCGAATTTTTTGGAATTTTATGTATCATTTTATGTGACTTTTTTTGGCATTTTATGTGAGTTTTTTTAGATTTTTTTGCTATCATTTCATGTGTGATCGGGATTCTTTGAGCATGCTCATCGATCTCGATCCGTTTATTCTAGCACAGTTTCTCGGGTGAGTCAAATGAGAGTTGATATGCCATTTGGGGGTATGTGCACCTACAAAATAATAGACCAGGTAAAAAGGGGTCAAACTAGGTGTGTATAAACCACACCTACTCAAAATAAGGCTAGGATTAACCTGGCGCAACTATTACTAGTGCCTAGATAAAAAGGGGCCATATTATGCCTGGCGCAACTATTACTTATGCCTAGTCAAAAAGGGGCCATATTATGCCTGGCGCATATATTACATGTGCCAAGCATGAACTAGGGGCATTTTAAAGTTGCCCGAGCCCGAGCCAAAAGTGTATTTTTCAAAACAATTCCTCCTCCTTCTCTAAACCGAAAAGAAACCTCTTCCTTGGGCTCCCTTGGATTGATCCCTAGCATGCTTCATTGTCGGTGCTCTCTCACGTTGATCAAACACCTGCTCTTTGCTGGATCTAGAACTTATATTTCTTTGAAGGTAACCACCTTAAACCCATTTTACTTAATATTTCTTGAATTTTCTTGCAATGTGGTTATTATCTTTGCATTTCTAGATGATAAATGGGTTATCTTTCTTGTAAGCATGATTATTGATGATGGGTTTGATGTTATTGTATGAATGATGCCCTATTATTATTTTATTTTTTTTGTTGTTATTTTATGGATTTTATTTAGGACATAAATCTTTTTTTTGTTTTGTTTTTTTTTTTCTTCTTTTTTTTTGCAAATAAAGTAAAGGGATTTTTTTGTCTTGTTTTTGTATAAGAGAAGAACTCTTTTTTTTTGTTTGTAATCTTTGTTTTTATTTTTGCACATAAAGAAAGGATTTTTTTTTTGTTTTTATTTTTGCCAACTAAAGTAAGGGTTTTTTTTTTTTGTTTTTGTTTTTATTTTTTGCCAACTAAAGTAAGGGTTTTTTTTTTGGTTTTTGTTCTTATTTTTGCCAACTAAAGTAAAGGGTTTTTTTTTTCTTTTTGTTTGTATTTTTTCCAACTAAAGTACAGGGTTTTTTTTTGGTTATTGTTTTTTATTTTATAAGCATAAAGAAAATATTTTTTTTGTTGATTTTATAAAGAAAAGATATATTTTTTTGTTTGTTGATTTTATAAACATAAAGAAAGCCTTGTCCTCAGCTACTCTCAGGTATGCCTGTAATTTCTTTATGACATCCTCCATCCCCTTAGCCCTAGTCTTTTTTTCATTGTATTGTATCATTATCTCTTGCCAACCATGTTTGATTTTCTTTTTCTCTAACTTGTGGGCTAGCAGCACTGATCGGAGTTTATCAAGAAGGGGTTGTCTCACTGATGCTCGGAGGTCAGTCATTCCTTTTACCACATCCCTCTTGATGTAAGCATTTTTCTTCATTGCTCGAAGGAGTGTGTAGTAAGGAGGTCGAGGGTTGAAAGAGGCTGGTACAATAGGTTGGGCATCACTGAAGGAAGGGCCAGCCATCATTGGTGGAGGGATGGGTGGTGGCATGGTTGGGGTGGGAGTAGAGGGTATTGTAAGTTCTATCACCTCAGGATCAGTTTGGGTAGAGGCATTTTTAAGGGAAATGGGAGGGGTCAGGGGAACAGGGTCAAAGTGGGCAGCAACAACAGGTGTTGCTGCTATGGTAAAGGGAGGGATAGATTGGGGTGGGGTAGGTAAATGGGAAGGTAAGGGGACAAATGGTTGTTGGGAAGGTTGGGTTAAAAGTGACAATGTGGATTGAATGGCTTGTAAGCTCGTTTGAATGGAGGCTTGGTTTTGGAGGGTGGAGTTCAGGGATTGCAGATTGGCTGTTATTGATGATTGGGTTTGAGTATCGGCCAACACTTGGGCTTGGATGAAAAGTAGTAGATTGAAGATATGGGATAGGAAATCAGGTGTGGGGGTGGAATTGGTTGAAAAGGGGAAGTGGGTGCATGAGTCAAAGTGGTGGCCTGTGGGGACTATGGAAGAGGGGTGAAATGTGGAGGGGGAGGTGAGTCTGGGAGCAGTGTAAACTCATAGTTGATGTCTTCTATGATAGAGGACATCATGGCTGAGTATCCCTTCTCTGAAAGAGGGATTTGGTCATGGGTAGGTGGAACTGGAATGAAATGGTTTAAGGATTCAAGGAATTTAGGTGGAAAAGGTGTGGAGGTTTCAATGGGCTGGGTGGGGTGTAGTGGGGAGCTATGTGGGATTTCAAGGGAGGCTCAGGTTCAAAGGCTTGGGCTGGTGAGGGTGGTGGTAGGTCAATGTTTGGGTCTGGGATAGTGGAGGTTTCAGGAATTGGGATGGTTTGGGGGATATAGGGAGGTTGGGGTTGCTTATGTGCCTTGGTTGATCTTCTTTTCTTTTTATAGGTGGTCAGCACAAGTAAGGATGGTTGAGGGATTGGTATGATTTCTTTAGATGTGGTATGGATGGGCAAGCTTGGTGTGGCTGATTTGATGGGTAAGGGCATGGTTAAGGAAGTAGCAGGTATGGGGGCTATGGGGATGAATAAAGTGAGCTGGGATGAGGGTAATGGCACTATGGAAGGTTGTGAGGCTGGGGTAGTGGCTACTATGGAAGGTAAAGGGGTGGCTGGTACGGTAATGGCTTCAGATGTGGTGGTGGTGGTGTTGGCTAGTAGAAATGAATGGGCTGCCTAAGAGAGGGCAGCAGAGCCTGGAGCCACAAAGGTAGCAACAACAGCAACATCGAAGGTTGGTCCTACATCTGCCTTCTTCTTATTCTCAATGAGAGTGCCACTAATCCCCCATTGCTTTTTGCCACAATTTTTGAGATTTAGGGTAATGATCTCTTCATTCATTTAAAATTGATACCCTCCAAGCTTCAGCAAGGCTATAATAAGCCTGCAGTAGGGAAGGGAATGAGGTTTCTTCTTGGTTTTCACCTTCTCCACAATGTTAGTCATCTCGTCAAAAATTAGCTTGGCAGCATCCAAGTAATGGCTCTTATGGAAGGAGAATAGTGCATCAGCAATAGGAGACCTCCTCTCCCGCTCAAGTCTAGAGCAATCTTCATTTTTCCTTAGCACGCCATCCATAAATCTGAGGTGGGGGTGTAGATCTCTCTTCTTGATTGATGCTCTGATGCAGTGACCCCTCCCGTCAGCTCCTTAGCAATCTCTAGGATGGTGGCTGTCAAAGGGGGACCCAAGCCATATTCAGGGCTATACATGGCTGGTATCACAAGGATCCTAGAAATGGTACCTTGGTTGAATAGCATCTCAAATTTGTCTATCAACACTAGCAATGCTGGGTTCCCATCATCCCCAATTTTGACTCTGATATTCTGGTAAAATAATTGCACTAGTATAGGGAAGACTAGTTCATTGGGGGTCTCAGTAGGGGCAGCAATGAGGCTTTGGTGAGGTACCCCATGGAGGCAGGTGTTTTTGATAGCTCCTTAAAGAAAACCTTATAAAAAATTGTCTCAGATTCTAGCTTAATTACTGCACAAATTCAGATGGGACCCTGAGTTATTCATTATCTTCTTCCTCTTCATCCTCAGGGATCTCAGTGGCTACTTCCTTGGCCATTTTCTGTTTCTTCTTTGATTTCTCAAGGCTCTTAGATGGTGGGTGCTCTCTGGCCCTCTTCTTTGGGGCAGACTTCTTTTTGGTACCTTGGGCATCAGAGGGCACACCTTTGCCTTTCTTCATAGTCCACTCAATTCGGGGCTCCTCAGAGGGTGCAGTTACCACAGGGGTCTCCACATTGGAGGCCTCTGCAATTTTTGCAGATTTTCGAGTGGCCACAGGGCTCCTAGTAGGTGGTAGGGTTACCAAAGCAGACAAGGTGTCTGAGAATTTTGAACCCGGGGCCATATCTATTCAGTTTCTCAAAATTAGGGTTTCAAAATCCCAGCAACTGTAAAGCACTCTTCTCAAATAAAATAGACCCCAAATATCTCTCTACTTACATTAAAGTAAGGTCCAATTAAATCAACTGAGAGAGAGAGAGAGAAATCTTACCAAGTGATAGCTAGGGTTTCACTTCACTCATTTCACAGATTCTCAAATCCCCCAAACCTAGCTCAAAGTGACCAGGAGGTGATGGAGAGTATAATGGTGTAAGGAAACTAGCTGAGGTTTAGTGGAATAGGCAGCATAGAAGAAAGAAGAAAAGGGGAAAATTGGAAACGCGCAGTGAAAACTAGGGCAAAGAGAAATGAAATGGCGAAAATGAGGAAATCGCAGGGTTTATAGGGCTTAACTCGTGCTTCGGGCAGCTGTCTCTAAGTTCTCGCAGAGTACATTCCTCGCACAGTACACAACTAACCTCGCGAGAGGTTCAGTCATGAAGAAAAGTAAAGCCTCACAAAGATAGATTTAAAAGCTTCAGGTGCCTCGCAAGGCTCTTCGTAGAGTAAAATTCAGGCTCCAGCGCACGAAGCAGTTGCTCATATCTTGCGCAACTAAAGTAGCGAAGCCTCATAAATATTAAAATGTGAGTCTCAAGCATCTCGCGAGGCTCGCTATCAGGCTACAGCATATGTCCTTGTGCTCACGAAGCTCTCGCGCGGTATAAAATATTCATCAGAACTCTGCGAGAAAGCTTCAGGTGACTTGCTAGCTTGAACTTTAGGCTATTTAGCCTCACGAGAAAGCTACACTTAAACTTTTCTCTGAGCTGGTTCCCTGGCCTGTGCATGTACCATATCATGCACCAATTCAGTGTGCATCAGTACCACTCCAAGACATGTAATCCATTTCATCATGACAGTTAGGTTACTCTTTATCAACATTGAAACATCACAAATTCAGAATTCCAAAGATAATAAATCAGATCAAATTCAAGAAATGTATTGTGAGAGTATCTCAACTATCACCAATAGACATGAGCATCAAAATTCAGATGACAGACATGCACATGTAATCAAAACAACAATGACATAATACAATCAGACACACAAGCAAATCATTATTCTAAAGCAGTAAATGAAAATTTTCTAAGTAACTCAAAGCAAAACATAGAGTCAATACATATGGTACACACATTCTTTTGGTTCTTCACCACTTAACTTCACTTTTCATGACCTTCTTAGTTGCTTTGTCCTACTAAACCATCATCCACATGGTTGGAGGATGCTTCTCCAATCATGTACTACCCTTTGGGGTTGGCTAATGGCTGACTAGGAAGTCTACCCTCCTCTCTTTTATTCAAAGCATTGTAGATTTGACCCTGTTGGTCCTCTATTTTCTTAATGCTTTGCCCATGAGAGTTCACAGTTTGGACTAAGCTCCCTAAATTCTGCATGGATGCTAGCATTTTCTCTTCAAAAGAAGAGGATCTGGGATGTTGTGGGGGCAAGGCCAACTGGTTGGGCTGTGGGATAGGCAATTAAAAATTCTATCTAGATGGGTATCCCTGGTTAAACTGGTGCTGAGGTCTATATGGAGCTACCAACTATTGCTGCTGGGGTTGAGGGTAATTATCTTATCTCCACCTCAAATTGGGGTGGTTCCTCCATGAGTACCCAGCAGGTTGCTGCTGAAATGCTTGGGCAGCATTGGCTTGCTCCATAACAAAATCCGAGAATTGGTTGACTGATGGACAATCTTGGAGTTAATGTGTGGGAGATTGGCATTTCAGACATGCCTCCTCAACTTGTGCAACCATTCTAGGCTGCATCACATTCATCAATTGGTTAAACTTCAGCTCAAATTGTCCACCTTCTTCTCCAACTCACTTTGCACCTTAACCTCATATATTCCACTTCTAGCGATAGACTCTTTCACCAACTTAGCAGGGGTCTGGCTGTCATTGCGAGACAGTGACTCTTGCTGCATGGAATTTTCCCCTATAATGTCAAACAGCTCCCCAGCCTCATCAACAGTCTTGTGGAGGTAACTACCACCACATGAGGCATCCACCTTATCCCTGCTCTTGGAATTAATTCCTCGGTAAAATACTTGCACTAATTACCACATTGGAATTTGGTGGTGGGGCCATTATCTTAACATCTCCTAGAATCTCTCTCATGCTTCATAAAAATCCTCAATTGAGGACTGAGTAAATGGCAAAATACTTGTCCTCATCTGGCTGGTCTTGTTTATGGGAAAGAATTTAGCCAGGAATTAGCTTTGGTGGTCAGTCCATGTTTCTATGCTATTGGCTGAGAGCTTAGAGAGCCATGTGTCGGCTTTGTCCTTTAAGGAAAAAGGAAAAAGCCTCAGTTTGGTGGCTTCAGGTCCCAAGCCAGCAATATTGAAGGTGGTGCAAAGTGGCAAAAAATGGTCAATGTGCTTCTAAGGATCTTCCTTACTAAGCCCATGAAAAGATGGCATCATATTGATGGTAGAGGACTTGATTTGATAGTTTCCTTCCACTGAAGGGAATTATATGCAGAAGGGAGAAGTGTAATCCCCTGGTGCATTGTACTCCTTCAAGGTTCTTTGCCTCTCAGCCATGTTGGCTTTCTAAGTTTCAACAGTAGGGATTTCTGTGGTATTTTTTGATCTGAGGATCCTTTCAACCTCAGGATTTGGAGGTTCCAACTCAGGGTTCAGGGACCTTCTTCCAAGCATAGACCCATAAACTCAGCAAGTAAGGAAAATGCTAACAGCACTCAAAAAATTTCTAAACTAAAATAACAACTAAACAAATTTACACTTAATTAATTACAGTGACATATACATTAAAGGACTAAGTTTCAAGATAAAATAAGTGCAAATAGAGCTAGCTAGACTCTAGCTGCAGCTCTAGCTTTTCCCTTATGCTGTTGTCCAATTCTGCCAAAAAAAAATAAAAAAATTAGTAGTACTTTTATCCTTCTATGGCATAGCTATAAAGAATTTTCTAAAATACAATATAATACAACTCAGGTCTACTGAAAAGATTAATATCCCCGACAGTGGTGCCAAAAACTTGTTGGTTGATCAAAGCTAATCCAATGAATCAAACCTAATCCAATGATCTCGACAGCGGCGCCAAAAACTTGTTGGTGGGATTACCAGTGTGCTGATTTTATTGTGTGGTGAGAACAAATTAAAAATTAAAACAAAATAAAAGATGGAAATAACACAACTAAAATAATCCTAAGCCTGCAAGATACAGGGCTATTGTAGCAAGTTTTGATAAGTAAGAGTTTATCCCACAAAGAAATTGATCTAGAACCGAAAATGGGCTATAATAGTAGGCCTAGAGAAGAGAGTTGGGTGTTACAACTACACTAAATTACCTACTAAAAAGAAAAGAAATAAAGTGTAGTCCTATCCTAAGAAAGGGTTATGAAGAAGGTGGTGATGGTGTGTTAAAATAAAGATAAAAGGATGAGAAGTAAGTAGTCTAGGTTAAAGTCATTCAGTTATGTAACTCTGATTTAGGGCTCTCTCTACAGCACATCCTTATTGAAGTGCTATCAATAACTTCAGCAAGGTAGAAGAATCTAACTTAACCCATGCCATTTGGGGTGCTCTTAAGGCTATAGTCTGCTCAAATGGCCACAGTCTATCCAATAGAGTCTGTCAAATCCCATTGATTAAGCTAGAAAAGCTAACCTAATCCAAAGGAGTGGGTTGATCAAACCTAATCCAATGAATCAAATCAGGCCATGAATACCATTACAGACACTATGTTTGCCAAGCTACAAGCTCCCCAGTTCTGCCTACAGATATGGCTGACATTCATAGGGGTATTACACCTAGGAAGATCAGATGACAATAAAAAGATTTAAAGGTTAAGTGAATGGGCAATCCCCAAATACACAGATCCAATCAAGAAACTAGTGGAACTAAAAGATCTATAAATTTAAATGAACTTTAAATCAACAATTTATTGCTTAAAAATAGCTCGCAATAAAATATCCTCATAGCTATAATCACTACAGAGAAGCCAGATCTAACATCCGATAGTGGTCAAGTGAAACAGAGGAGAGCCTGCTCCTACACAATCTCTCACCAGGCTATAAGCTTAAGTGCAGAGAAAAAGAATCTATCTCAGATCTATGACCAAGATTACCCTAGGCCTATAATATGTCCACTCTAATGGTCACAGGCTATCCAGAGAGGTTCCCTTACGCACAAATGATGAGACAGAACATGTAAACTGCTCCTACTATCATGGTCCTAGGACTACAAGCTCAAGTTTCCATTGGCCTTTCAATAAGCTCAAATCCTAAATGCATGCTATAGCTTGAACAAAACTACGAGCAAATAGGAAAATAACAAATTAAGTAAGCATTCAAACACAATTTCATTGATCTGATGTTACTAACAATGAAATTTCTCAAGGCAGCAACCTTGTGCACAACAGCTCAAAACAAAATCCCAATGTTTAAATGACCTATTATAAAACTAAATAAAACTACACCTAAGTGATTATCAAAGATTTAGCCAGCAAGTGCTGGGCTAAGAGAGAAGAAAAAAATGGAAAAAGAGGTGATCAAACCCTATCCCTAACCCTAATCTGCTTGAGCTCTCAGCTGACAGAGGTTGAAGGAAAGAGTAATTGATAGTTTCTAAGTTACAAGCATAGCTTATATACTTAGTCTTAATGTTGTGGCTGAGAGAAGAGTAAACCCTAATTTTTCAAGCAGATGTGGCACTGTTACAACCCTTGGAAGTCTTGGGATGTATGCATCAGAATCTGTGCCTCGAGATGTGTGCCTTAGACTTAGGGAAATCCCTAAAAGGTCCTTGAGTTAAGATTGAGAAGTAGAGAGCCCAAGCTTCACGGGGCTGGCTCCTGCATATCACTTATGTCGTGCAGCTGCAGAGTGTTCGTGGGGCAGTTTAGTTTTGAATACTACTGTCTCGCACAGAAGGACTGTGGATGATCACGCAGCTGCTTCACCTTTGTATACACTCGCATAGTAGAGCTTTAGTGTAACATCCCCAAAATTTGGGCATTGAACAGTGTCCTCAAGATGCGTGCCCGATTGGTCATAAGCTTGACCAAGTGGATGCCAACTTGATGACTTAGATTAAATTAAGTCTGATGTGAATGTGCTCGTAAGTATGGTCTTTGATGTCATTTTGAAGGTCACATACACATGTTATTGTTGTATGTGTTTTGCACCAAAGACCTAAAATGAGTTAAGTAACCTAAGGAGTAAACAGAAGTTTTTGCCTTTCTTTTGGTTGGTGTAAGGATTTATGGAGACAGAGAGAGTGTAGAGGATGGAGTAATTGCAAAGGAATTGGGTGGAATGAAGGATTGAAGCCACATGTGAGCTATAAATTACGACGGCAATGCGAGGGTGAAGTCGTTGGAGACGGAGCTAGGAACCCTGGTCCATAAATCAAGCCATTGAATCAATCTATAGATTGATTTGAGGTGAGTTCTATTAAATTTCTATAGGCATGTTGTTGTGCATTAAATTATTGATTAAATGCTGAATTAAAGATGTAGAAAGAATGAGAAATGGTAAGGAAGAAAGCTAGAAGAAATCCTGGCAAAGGGCTGGATTTCTGACCAAATCGATTAATCGATTTTGTCAGAGAAGTAGGTTGGGCAATAATGCCCAAAACTAATTGATCGATTTTAAATCGACCAATCATTTTTTAGATTTTAATTAATCGATTTAAAATCAATTAATCGTCAGTGCACCCTTAGTGGCTGGAAAATCAAGAGCCTAGGAAATCCGATTGATCGATTTTGGAATTTTGATTAATCTATTTGGGAATTGATTAATCGATTTTGGGATTTTAATTAATCGATTTTGGGGATCAATTAATCAATTTGGACAGTTTCTGTTGACTTTTGTTTTAGACTTTGGGGTTCTAGGAGGGTCTTGTACCTTCTTTTGTGCATCTTTCTTGATGCTTTGCTTATGCTATCATATAACTTAGGTCATGCAAGTGAGTGTGAGCATGGGAACCGCATTGGACCTTGACGCTTGAGAAATTATATGCGTGAGGTAGGGAACGCGTTGAACATGTACTTTAATAGCAAGAGCATGTATGTAATGATATAGAAATGAATAAATGTTAAACTTAAGTGTGCGTGTGTGAACACTAAGTAAGAAAATTGAGTTACAAATGTGTATGTGACGTCCCCAGGGGATGTGAATGTGATACGGGCATCTGTGTGATACAATTAGCTGGTTACATCCTAGGGATGTATGTGAAAATGTAAAGCAAAGTGAATAAGCATTGATAAGGCCTAATATACTATAATTCGCACAATCACATGGTGAATAACTATATGTAGTACACTTTTTTATTTAAGGTTTGGAGAATACCCCACCAACGTTACGGGATACCCATGACTGACTCGGCAAAATATCCGTGACCGGTACGACAACTAATCCGTACACCAGTTGCACATCCTAGGGATGTATGTATGAGAATTAAACCTCGTCGCCTATGAGAAAGGGACCTAGATAGTATTGAATGAATGAAAAAAGAAATGAAAATAGTCTGATTAGACGATAGTGGAGGGTATTCCACGGGCGCTCGATGCTATAGTAAATCGAGGAATATTTAAGTTACGATTTAAGTGTTTAGGCCAAATCATTATCTTATATGTGCAAGTTGTGAACAAATGAACACATGTAAAGTAACAGTTACATTCAATGCATCTTTTTAGTCATTTAAATTATTTTCCAACTATTTCATTGATACATCATGCTGCTAAATATCATGGAATATTTATGAGAGATTAACTTATATGTTCATTCAATTGTTTCCCTATTGAGCTCTGATGTAGCTCACCCTTTAGACTATACGTCACAGGTCCTGTGCTTGTGGCTGCTACTACTTCAGGAGGCATAGATATGGAGGATTCGGATTACGTGCCTGGGGAGGATTTGGAGCCCCCTCCTGAGGACTTCTTCTAGAGGATCCCTGCGTACTTTGATTTAGTTTTTGAGAGAGTACTGTACGGCTTGGTATGTCAAGCCCTATTTTTGAGAAAATATAATTAAATGATGATATATTTTTTTGGCAAACCATCCAGGGTGACTGTTGTGTCGTCACTGATGGTTCAGGTGGGTTCTTTTTCTCATGCGTTAGCCTGACACTAGAACTATCTTTTAGGTTACTTTGATGATTATATGTAAAACTGGAGATTTATTTCGATATCAGTTCTTATGCTTCTGCTTTGTATCATCTTTGGTTGGGTATACCAATGTTCCGTGTAGGCTTATGGGGCACGACCTTGAGGATCGTGCCGATGGTACGGATTTTGGGGTGCTAAAATTCGAGCTATGACAGTTGGTATTAGAGCAGTTTCTTTTAGAATTTTTGACAAGTCTTGGTTTTGTCAAAGTATAAGGCCTTCTGCTAATGAAACTTTGGTTTTATGTGAAAGAGCATTATGTCTTCTGCACGAAGAGGACAGCCTCAGGGCGGTCATGAGAGAAACTTACGGAACAGGGATGACTTTTTCTCGGCTACGAATAGAGTACCAATGGGGAATAGAGAGGCCCAGGGAGTAGTGGCCAGGCAGAGAATCAGGATAGAGATCATCAGGAGAGCGATCAGAGAGAATAGGAAAGAGTTAGAGAAAGAAATGAGGAGAGAGAAGAACGTCAACGGATGATGCATACTATGGAAATCATGGCAAATGCCATGACTCAACAAGCAGCATCCTTGGCAGCTCACAATACCAATGACTAGCATCAGCCACCTACACCTCCAGTAGGTCCTACACCGCCAGTGTCCTCTACATTTATAGAGTTTAGGAGGATGCGTCCTCCTAGCTTTTCAGGGCAAGCAGAGCCAATTGATATAGAAAATTGGCTGAGCGAGATGGAGAAAGTATTTAGCGTGCTTACGTGCATGGAGGACGAGAGTGTCCGTTGGGCAGCTTACATGCTAGATGGGGAGGCAAGCCCTTGGTGGAAGTTTGTTTCTAGGACTAGGGCTCAAGAGACCCCAGGATTGGCCTGGACAAGGGAGGAGTTTGTGGAGGAATTTAATAAACAGTACTTCCCTGAAGTTGTAGCAGTCAGATGGAAGTTAGATTTTTATAGCTCGAGTAGGGAAGAATGTCAGTGAGAGAGTATGGGGTTGAGTTTATGAGGCTTGCTCGATTTGCTCCTGATTTCGTAGTCACGGATCTAATAAAATCAAAATGACTATAAGGCGGCTTGAGGCCGGACATCAGGGGGAAAGTAGCAGCATTTGAGTTGAAGACCTATGGAGAGGTCATGAGCAAAGCCTTGGTCATTGAAGAGGGCAATGAAGATAGATATCGAAAAAGAGATCAGTAAGGGAGAGGGAGAACAGATAAAAGTAAAGTTGGGAACTACGAGCCGGTTAACAAAAAGCCAAGATTCGTAGAACCCATTTAGAGATAACCATTCCAAACAGGGTATGTTAGACCGGCATAGTAGACAAACTATCAGAGGCTACCTGTGCTTGCGTCGAGGAGGCCAATCAAATATGAGAACCCTGCTACCACGACTAAAGCAACAGTTACAGAGGGTTTCTCATGAGCAGCATCTACCACAGTTCAGACTTATGCCAAGTGTGGCAAGTCTCATAAGATAGCTGAGTGCAGAAGGGGTACTCGAGATTGCTATAAATGTGGAAAGGTGGGCCACATTATTCGAGATTGCCCTGAGATGGCTAAGGAGAAGACGACTTTTGTTTCAATGCCACGACATATACAAGCAAGGAAGTCGGTCATGCAAGGAAGAGCCTATGCAGTTACGGCTCAGGAAGCACATAATACCAACGATGTGATCCAAGGTGAGATTTTCTTTTAAATAAAGAATTTTAATTTCTTAAAAGTTTTTAGATAGAGAAGGTGCATTCATATAAGAAGTAGAATAGATGAATTCTCTTTGATAAAATTTGATGTATATAGTGTGCTTTGTATATAAATATGTGTGCTTTATAGGTACTTTAGAAGTGTACGACAAGGGGAGCGACTTAGCTTATGAGGCGAGAGTGTTAATAGACTCGGGGTCTACCCACTCATTTATTACTCCTCGATTTGCAAAGAAGATAAAGGTCAACCCAAAGACATTGGATTTTGTCTTAGCAGTATCTATCCCGACTAGGGAATCGGTGTTAGAGTATTTTAAGTTGCTTGCTACTGACTTTATTGGAAATGGTGATAAGAATTGGGTTAGTGAAAATCAGAGGTGGATTGAAGAGCAGTAAGCCTAAAAATACACAGTCCTGCAAGATACAGGGCATGTTGTAGCAAGTTTTAATAAGTAAGAGTTTATCCCACAGGGAAAGGTGATCTAAAGCTCTAAGGGAGCTATCTTTAGTAGGCCCTCTAGATCTGGCTACAGATCTGGTAATCCTAAATGGAAGGGGATTTAAGGTCACTATTATCTAAATCCTAAGGTAACTTAATGTCTAAACTATAGAAAGGGTTGAAAAGAATGATGGAGTGTGAAAAAATAAATATAAAAGGGTGAGAAGTATGCTATTAGGTACAGATCTGATGGGTCTTATAACTTAGATTCAGATCTGCTGCTATAGAAATCTTGTCCAATAGCTATATTATCGCTAAAGAGGAGAAAGGATCTAACTCACCCCTGTGCCATGATCCAATCCCTTATGGCTATAACCTGTCCACTTAAATGGTCATAGACTATCCAATAGGGGAACCACAATCCAGAGATGGGTCAGAACAAGTTTATCATTATAGGCACTACTTCATCCAGGCTATCAGCTCAAGAATCCATAGGAACCTCAACCGCTAAAGTTCTGTGTGTGGGGCTAGGCCTACAACGTGCACTAGCCTGGACACACAAAACCAACAAGAGTTTGAGTACTAGCTTTTAAGCTTGGTTGTTCACTGCTTTAGAAAGACAGCAGTGATCCAGTCACACGCCTACAATCTCTACAGCCAGATCAGATTTGCCATCTAATGGTGGGTCTATACAAATGCAGGGGAGTCTGTCTCTGCACAATCTCTCACAAGGCTACAAGCACTAGTGCAAAGAAGAAGAATATGTCTTAGATCTGTGGATTGGCCTCACCCTAGGGCTATAATTTATCCACTTAAATGGTCACAGACTATCCACAGAGGCTATCCTCCTCACAGAGGTCTAAGACAGAACAAGAACATTGCTGCCACCACCATGTTCACAAGGCTACCAGCTCAAGCTCCCAGGGGAATTCAGATTTAGTGGGTCCTGTGGTGGGGCTAGGCCTGCAATGTGCCTAACCTGGACACACAGGTCACTTGGATCTAAGTAAAACCTTAAAGACAATCCTCCATTGCTTACAATATAACTTAGCAATGGAGGATCTTAAGGCAATCCTCCATTGCTTACAATATAACTTAGCAACTCACAAAACACCAATCCCATACATGCAATAGATCCTATTACAAAACTCTATTAAAACTATACCAAGTAATCATACAAAGGCATAGCCAGCAAGTGCTAGACTATGGAGAGATGGAAAAAGGAGAAAGAGAACTCCTAAACCCTAACCTTAGCCCACTGTAATTCTACAGTCAGTTTCAAGGAGTACCGAAGTGAAGTACAAAAGTCCTTAAACCTAAGCTAGGCTTAGGCTTATATATCAGTCAGCTGTGTGAGAATTAAGGTTAGGAAAACCCTAATTTCATTAATGCAATTGCAGCCCATTCCTGTCCCTTGGATGCCTCGGGGCGTGTGCACAGAGATTGGAGCATTAGAGTTTGTGCCCTAATTGCTGGAAGTTCCCAGATTACCCCTACAAAAGTGGGGAGAAGTTAAGAACTTGAGCCTCGCTAGGTAGAAAGGCTTTCCAGGTCTTATCGCGTGATAGAATTGGTGTCGCGGGGTTGCTTTGACTTGAAGCTCTTGCAGTCACGGGATTGATATTTTGGTTGTTGCGGGAATGCTCTGGTTGTCGCGAGATTGCGCTTTCCATTTGAATGGCGCTGGAGTTACGCGCGCAGTTTGTTACCTGGTGAATCCCGCGATGATCCTCACGAAGAAAACAATGTACATGGGCTTCTGGATCACGCGAGTAATTCCTTAAAAGTTTGTATCCCGCAGCCACTACGCGATAGCTGCGCGCAGGAATGCTTGAATCTCTCTCTATTCAGTGAATCGCGCCAAGGTTGAAGACTCATTTCTTAAGCTGCGTGAGACTGCGCGAGTGCTAATGACTGAGCCTCGTGAGGACCATGCAAAGTATGCTTTTTACTCCCTGCTGACATCAATCTACGCACGAACGGCGCGAAGACTCCTCGACCAGTTGGTGTGCTCCCTTCAGAAGCCCGTGACAACTACACGACGCATTCTTTCTGGATCAATTGAGCCCTGCGACATCTGCGCGAGACATTCTTCTTGATTTGTTTATGCTTTATTGTGCCTATGCTGCAGCCAATTCTCTGTCTGGGTTCAACCTTCTTTCTTCTAAGGAACTTCTGGGGCAACAGTAGGCTTCATGGCATGGTTAGGGGCTTATTTGCAGCTGCTGCTTATTACTGATAGGATAGACTTAAAACACATTTATTAAATGATTCAGGGTCTAATAGAGATTAAGTTAAGGGGTGAAAAGTGGTACTTTTCTGGTCTTAACACACCCCCAAACCTAATCTTTGCTAGTCCCTTAGCAAAGCTGTAACTAATTAAATGTCACTTTCGTAGGGATCACGGGTACATGTAGCATATGTACCAAGCCTTTTAAACCCCTAGGTGATCCCTAGTGGAGTGAAGTCTCCTGAGGGTTTTTAGTGAAGACACCCAAAAACTTCACCATTAGAACAATTAAGTATAGTGCAGTTAATGACAACACAGATTTAAATGTACAAAGCTTCATTCCACACCCATTCTTTAACACATAGAGGAAAGTGCAGCAGTGTTGCAGGCCATTTAAAACTTAAAAGTTAACATGTGTTTGCATCACCACCATTCATTTTACATTAGAAATTCAATGTGTACAAATTAGTACCCAGCTTGCCTTAAATTTAAGATTCAGGTTGGATGCAACCCTAATGAAGTCAAAATTTAGACCCAATTCTCACCAGGGCTATCTCTCAACATTAAAAATCTGAGGATGTTCACATTCAAAATAGCTCAAGAGCAGTTACAGACCCCAAATGGGCCTGCAAGCATGAGCATAGGCAAAGCTTCTAATTTTTGACATCCTCATGACTTTTCACCATAGACTGGACAACTCCTCATCTCCACATGACAACTCATTTTACTTTGGATCCATAAGGTCTTTCTGAATGGATTGTAATGTGGCTTATGGGTGAGGGATGTAAAGAATTAGGGGGTAAAAAGGGAATCCAAATTAAGAAATCAGCAAGGTAAGGAGTGATTCATGACTTCACAACCTTCATTTCAGCAGAACTTCATCTTGCTTGATATATTCCAGAATCAAAGTGGCCAGCTTCTCTTCTTTTCAATTTTCAGATGATGTTCTTCTCTAGACTTCTCTTTCTTTTTCTCTCTTTATTTTTATTCAATCTTTTTATGATTTTGTTTTTTTTGTTTTTTTTATGATGAACTGCCACACAAATACCATTGATACACTGCGGTTTATAAGTTGCTTTTCTTCACCTTCCCCAGAATGTTGGACCATTCTCACTATCTTTAACTCCTTCTCCTTTACCTTCTGAATTCTTAGAGTGAGGGGGAGGTTGAATCAGGTCATGAGGTTAAGGTGCAAGTATTCTGGTGTCTGTCAAAGAAAAGTATGATTTTTAAGGCTCAACTAGTGTATGCAAAAGGGCAGATTTTAAAAGGTTGGATTTTCAGGCTCAAACTATCCAAATGAAGGCCTTGGATCATTTCCTTAGTATCATGAGTGCTGTCAATTAGTTTTGATTTGGAGGTGCCCAACTTCTAGTGAAAAAGTCTTGATTCACTCAGTCCTTAGAGCAAAAAAAAAAAAATGCCAAAACCACTCTTCGAAAGAAAATGATGGACCAAATCTCACTATGTATGGTCCTTAAATTAAACCATGGGGTGTATTTTCATCTGTTTCTCACCTCTTAGGTTCACTGAGTATTAACTGAAAAATTTTCTGATGTTAGCTTCATGGTGGTGTCAAGATTTTAACTTGTTCAGTTTCGAAAAGTCTACAAATATATTTTAATTTTTTACAAGTTTCCTCATTGTATCAAGTTAAGTGGAAATTGACTTTATTCATCCCAGTTATACCACCATTACTGCACTAAAATTAACTATTCTATTAGCAGACCTATCCTGCCACACCCCAAAACCATGAGGAGCAGTGTCCTCACTAGTTCAAAGGCTAAACTGGATGTGCAGTAGATTGAATACAGAACAAAGAAACACAGAATAAGACAGAGAAACAGAAATAATCAAAAATGCTAAACTGAATAGTATAGAACCAAAAGAAACATTCATTATAATATAAAGAAAATATTACAAAAGGATGTTAAAAAAAAAAAGAATAGACAAAATAGGGGGGGTGAGAGAGGGATCAACGGGGAGTCAGTGGGGGAGGGTTTGAGGAAGATGGTGGGAGAGATGCAGGTGGTTCGATTTTTTCTTCTTTTCCTCTCTTCTCCTTTTTCTTCTCCTCCTTTGCCAAGATCCACTAGACTTCTTCATACTCATCCCAAAGAAATTGTAATGGGTCCGGCTCCTTAGGCGGTGGGGGGTCCAGCCACATGGGATAGAATTTGTTAGGGAACTCGTTGGGTTTGTCATTTGCCATGGTTGTGAGGAGGGTCGGACTGCTAGGTTTTCACAAAGTGAAGAAGGAAGAGAATACTGGAAAGGGTGACAAGTGCGGGGTTAAAATACTTATCGTGAAGCTCGATGCACTTTGGAATATCTGGTCGTGGGATTGGAAATGAACCTAGCGAAGGTGTTATTCAACTTGGATTGCGCGACAATCTCCCAGGTTGACCTTGGAGGGCGCGACAGTATGTGAAGAATTCAAGTGAATTACACGAGAGGTTCCCAGATCTCCTTTTGGATTGCGTGAAAAGCTCTGAGGTTTATGTTAAATCTTGCGACAGCCTTAGAATCTCGCGACAGCTAATGAAGTATTCCTATTGAATTGTGTGAGAGTCTCCCAGGCTGCCCTGCTGAACCTCGCGATTGACTTTGAATCTCGCGATAGCTAATGAAAAACTCTATGTGGATCGCGCGGGAGGTTCTCAGATGCACTTGAATCTCGTGACAGCTATTGAATGGTTCTATGTGAACTACGCGAGAGTCTCCTAGGTTTCCTTTTGGACCCAGTGACAATAAAGTATAAAACAGAGAGCATGTGCTCTCTGTTTTGCCATTTCCAGTTGTGCTGTGGTTGGATCCTAGGCATGACTCACCACCCTAGGTACCTCTAGACACATTAAAATCAATCATTCAAGCAAAGACAACAAAAATCACCATTCAACACTGTGCATTCAAGCAAAAATCATCAATCCCAGAGTAGTAATCATCCAACCAAGCATAATAAATTCAAAATAGACAGGTCCAGATTCAGGGGGCCACTAAAATTTCCAAGAGAATTTTAATAAAAGAAAGCAATACGAATCTAACAACACCAAAGTACATATGATACAATAATGACACACCTGTGGATCAGGTTAAAGAAGGATCCCCTTGAAAGTGAATGGTGTCCATGGGTTTGGCAGGTTTTTCAAAACAAGGCTTAAGCCTCTGACCATTCACCTTCAAGGTTCTCCCAGACTTAGGATCCTTGATTTCCACAGCACCAGATGGGGAAACATGCATGACAATGTAGGGACCTTCCCATCTGGATTTCAATTTGCCAGGAAAAAGTTTAAGTTTGGAGTTAAACAACCAAACCTTGTCACCAGCTATGAAACTCTTTCTCAACAGCCCCCTGTCAAAGAAAGCTTTGGATCTTTCCTTGTAGATCCGGGCATTGGCATATGCATCCATCCTTAGCTCTTCCAATTCTGACAGCTGCAGCAACCTGTGATGACCAACAGAAGTTAGGCCTAGATTTAAATGTTTAATGGCCTAATAGGCCCCGTGTTCTAACTCCACTGGGAGATGACAAGCCTTGCCATAAACCAGTCTGAATGGGGACATACTAATGGGAGTCTTATAGGCAGTCCTATAAGCCCACAGTGCATCATTAAGCTTGTTAGCCCAATCCTTCCTATCAGTCCTCACAGTCTTCTCAAGGATGTGCTTGATCTCCCTATTTGAAATTTCAACTTGTCCACTGGTTTGTGGGTGGTAGGGAGTAGCAATCCTATGGGTGACAGAATATTTCTTGAGCAAGCTCTCAAAATTTTTATTGCAGAAATGGCTACCCCCATCACTGATAATGGCTCTAGGGGTGCCAAATCTTGAGAAGATATTCTACTTTATAAACTTGAGGACAACCTGATTATCATTAGTTCTTGTGGTAATGGCTTCTACCCATTTGGAAACGTAATCCACTGCCACTAAGATAAAATGAAAACCATTTGAAGGAGGAAGGGGGCCCATGAAATCAATACCCCAGACATCAAACAGTTCCATAATAAGGATGGGCTACAAAGGCATTGAGTTTCTTTTAGACAGCCCTCCTAATTTTTGACATCTTTCATAGGTCCTGCAGTGTGAATTGGCATCTCTGAATAAAGAAGGCCAATAGAACCCACACTGCAAGACTTTGTCAGCTATTTTTCTTCCACTAAAGTGGCCTTCATGGCACATGGCCAGAATACTGGGGGCATCACTCTCGGGAACACATTTTCAGATGATTTGGTCTGCACAATACTTGTATAAGCAAGGTTCCTCCCAGAAAAAGAATTTGACCTGTGAAGATTACAGTTTTAGACCCAAGTAGGTAAGGTCTAAATTTGTCCACAGCAAAAACCACTGCCAGAAGCTCCTTCTCAGTTGTTGTGTAATTCAGCTAAGCTTCAGCAAGTGATTTACTGAGATAGGTAATGACCACTGGCAGCTTATGTTTTCTTTGGCCCAAAATAGCACTTATTGCCAAGTCAGATGCATAACACATCAGCTAAAAGGGCAGTGTATAGTCAAGTGTTTGGAGTACAGGGGCAGAGGTGAGGTAAATTTTCAAAGTTTCAAAAGCCTCAAGACATTCAAAAGAAAAGTCAAAGGGCACATCCTGGCAGAGGTGGCACAGTGGTTTAGCAATTTTGCTGAAGTCTTTGATGAACCTCCTGTAGAATCCAGCATGTCCAAGGAAAGATCTGATTTGTTTGACTGTTCTTGGAGGGGGAAATTTGCAATGAGGTCAACTTTGGCCTTATCTACCTCAATCTCGTCTTTAGAGACTACATGGCCCAACACAATACCTTGTGTTACCATGAAGTGGCTCTCTTCCCAACTTAAGACCAAATTGGTCTCCTCACATCTTTGCAAGACTAGGTTGAGGTGCTGCAGACATTGGCCAAAACTGTCCCCATAAACAGAAAAATCATCCATAAAAATTTCTAAGAATTTGTCAATCATATCAGAAAATATGGCATGCATACACCTCTGAAAGGTGGCTGGGGCATTACACAGCCCAAAATGCATCCTTCTATAAGCAAAGGTGCCAAAAGGGCAAGTAAATATAGTTTTCTCTTGATCAAGAGGGTGCACAGGGATCTGGTTGTACCCTAAGTACCCATCAAGAAAATAGTAAAAAGCTTTCCCAGCCAACTTATCCAAAATTTGATCAATAAAGGGGAGAGGGAAGTGGTCTTTTCTGGTCTTGGAGTTGAGCTTTCGATAATCGATGCAAACTCTCCGATTGGTCTCCACGGCTGGTCTCAGACTTTCCAGACTCGGCTTGTTATCATTATGCCCACCACCTAAATAGGTGCCACCCATTCAGAATCAGAAATGGGGTAAATTATCCCAGCATCCAACAATTTGATGATTTCTTTTAGGACCACCTCCTGCATGTGAGGATTCAATTTCCTCTGCATTTCCCTAGAAGGTGTTGAGCCCGCCTCTAGATGGATCCTATGCATACAGATTGATGCATCAATCCCTCCTAGATCAGTAATGATCCAGCCAATTGCCTTCTTGTGCTTCCTCAAAACTGTTAGCAATTCCTCCTCTTGCTCATTGGTAAGAGAAGAGGAGATAATTACATGAAGTTTTTATCTTTCTCAAGGAAAGCATATTTCAATGTATCTGGAAGCTTCTTGAGCTCTAGATCAGGGGCTTGTTGGATGGATGGCAAAATTGGTGCTTTGTTGGTTTGAGGAAGGGGCAGCAATGTAGGTTTCCAAATGGAATGCTGCACTAGGCCCACAGAAGACTTCAATGGGGACATGTCTTCTAGCATTAAAGCTAGGCTTCCTTCCTCTACCATGTTCCAAAGTTTAGTTAAATTTGTGACAATGTTGCCCCACTCCAGTAGAGTGGGTAGTTCTTCTTCAATAACTTCTTCTAGTACATCCACTGTAAAGCATTCCTCATTGTCCAGCTGAGGGTACTTTACACTATTGTACACATTAAGCTCAACTTTCATATGTCTAAAAGTTACCTCCATGATCCCAGACCTGCATTGAATGCATGCATTGGTAGTGGCCAAGAATGGTCTGCCCAGAATAACAGGTATCAAGGATGTACTCTTGTTGCAGCCCATGTCCAAAACAAGGAAGTTTGTAGGGTCGAAGAACTTGTCTACCCCCACTAAGACATCCTCAACCACTCCCATGGGTCTCCTCTCAGACCTATTAGCCATCAACAGCATAATGGGGGTGGGTTTTAGCTCCTCCAAACCTAGCTACTGATACACACTGTATGGCAGCAGGTTAACACTGGCTCCAAGGTCTAGAAGGGCCCTTCAAATTGTGTGGTCTCCAATTATGCAGGGAATAGTGGGTATCTGATAAGTAGTGAAAAATACCATTTTTTACCCCTAAACATGAGCCTTGAAAGACCCTTGAGAGGACTAAATAAGTGCTTTAGTGTTCATATTGCAGCTAACCAAAAAGACAGGTCCAAATCCGAAAACCATCCTAAAATGATCAAAAAGCTGACAACGCATGTCAAACTCAAAGAGGGAGTGAAGAAATAGCCTCAGCAATGGCTAAAAAGGTCCTAAAAGAGCAAGAAAAGACCTGAAGAAGAAGAAGGATCCATTCGCAAAGAAGAATGGAAGCTAAAAGTTCAATTCGCAAAGAACATCTACTATTCGCAAAGAACTTTGAACTTTGCGAAAAGAAGAGAAGTCCTTTGCGAAAAGACCTCCTGAAGCCAAAATGCTTTGCGAAACGAAGAGAAGTCCTTTGCGAAAAGATCTCCTGAAGCCAAAGTCCTTTGCGAAAAGATCTCCTGAAGCCAAAATGCTGCGAAAAGAGATTACGGAGCCAAAATGCTTTGCGAGAGAGATTCGAGCCAAACTACTTTCTAAAAAGCCCTTAAACTATGCGAAATGGCATTACGGGATTTGCTCGTCCAAGGTATTTCAGAAACTTTTACGCGCCTAATGCGTTTTAAAACCCAAGGACATTCAGGAAGATTACGAAACGAACCAAAGGCATATTCCACCCCATGTGAACACCCAAAGATGAAATTACTTGGCGGGAACTTCTAGAAGCTCAAACAGATTTTTGAATTACATAATGAATTGATGCCTCTATTTCTGATTGGTGAACGGATCAAGCATTTACGATTGGCGAGAGTCAGATCACGGATCTCCTATTGGTTGATACAGATCTATCCAATTACGATTGGTTGATACACATCCGAGGCGCTTAGGGAAAACTATAAATAGACGAACCATTTGCCCAATTTGGGTATCCAGATTTTAGAGTTTTCATCTCTGTTTCCCCATTCGGTCGAAGCTCATCGATTCCCTGTAATCCCTTCTTGTATTTTACCTTTGAGAGCCATTGCAGTGATTTGTACTTCAAGTTGGATTCAAGATCAGAACTGAGGGCTCTAGAAGCTCGATCGTAAGTCCGAGGGCTCTCTAAGAAGCCGTGCTCAGAATTGTAACGTTGGATTTTAAAAGGTTCTTGTAATTTGTGTCTTCTCCATTGGAGTCATGTCGAGGGTTCCAATGCTCACCTTAGTGCATTAGACTTCTTTAGATTCACTCATCCGCATCCAACTTCCCTTAATTCATCATCCCCTGCGAATTAGCGTTGGTAACCTAATTCAAGCAAAGCATTACTGATGATGTTCATGTTCAAATAAAGAATAGGCCACATAGGCGATGATCTGTGACAAATCACGACCATAAGTCTAAACCTATTCCTTAATTGGATTTATTTCTCTTACATCCTGTCTTGGTAGCGGATGAAGATTGAATCTGCTCATTGAACTCTGATTCTCCATTAAAATTCAAAGGCTAAAATACATGAAGCTATTATTTGCATTTGTCTTATTTTAAACACCTCCACAACTCGGATCTGGATCACGTAGTTAGTTCTTTTCTTTATTTGCTTTTAGTTAAACGTGACAAACCCAACACTCTCTTTTATCTATTCTTTATTTTAGATAATTATAGAGCCGATCTGGTAGCACAAATCTGGAGGTTTATCTCTCATTTTAGACAAACTTCTCGTGGGACGATCTTGAAATACTTACTTTTAAAACTTGCTACAATTGGCCCCGATCTTGCAGGCCGGTGTTAGCCCCAATGTCTTGATATCCCTTTCATAAGTTAACATCCATATAATTTAGCATTCTTTAATTCTTTAATTTTTGCACACATTTTGGCCACTTGGAGCGGCGACAACAAGTTTTTGGGCCGCTGTGAAGTTTGTTCTAAAATAGGTAGACCTAAGTTTTTTATTTTGTAGATTTGATTTTATTTTAATTTTTCTTTAAACTGCACTTTGCATTCCAAGTGCTTGATTAAATGTCTCTGAGTTTGTATAGAAACACTTTTCTTTGCAGAGAATTTTTTTTTTTTTTGAGTTTTTATTCTTTGCCTTCTAGTTATTTGAATAAATGCTGCTGCCACTCTTTTGTCTTTTGTCAAATTTGGGCGTGCTTTGAGTTTTTCTTTTTATTTTTGTCAATACTTGAATAAGGTATCTTCTGCTTTTTGGATGTTTGCGGATCTGGAGCAACCGTCAACAAGGAGCATCTGGACCAAAGTCGAGCAGATCTGCTTGAGTTTGCATCCTTCTCCTTTGCATTCATTTTCTATTTTTAAATTCTTGAGAACCAGTGATTCTGTGTGTTTAATGTTTGTTTTGATTATAATTTCTCATCTTTTAGGCATCGATTTTTTTACAAAACCAAATACAAAATAAAAGAAATGAAAACACAAATAGAAAATCTACGAGTTGTTTCTCATTATTTTCAGTGATAGTAAATAAGGGCTCTTGTTGAGCCCGGTGATCCAAAACAAGTAAAAACAAATTGGATAGCAATATGGTCATTGATTTACATCGAAAATTCAAAAAATGAAAAAATGTAAAAATAACAAAATTGTTGAAAAGATGAGGAGGAGAAATTTGTTCCTCACCTCCCATTTCCCCATGCAATGAAGTCGATTTCTCCTTTTGACAAAGGAAACACAAAAATTGAGGAAATGATGGAGACATTCAAGCAAGTTAAAATTAATCTACCTCCGCTTGATGCAATCAAAGTGTCCTTGCTTATGCAAGATTTCTCAAAGAGGTGTGCACCCACAAAAGGCAATCTAGGATACATTTATCCAAGAAGGCCTTTCTTGTGGAGAAAATCAACCAAGTGCTATCAATTGCAACACCACCTAAGATGCAAGACCACGGAATCCCCACAATCCCTGCATCATTGGGGAGCACACCATTGAGAAAGCCTTGCTAGATCTGGTGCTAGTGTCAACTCCTTTATGAGAATTTATGAGAAGCTAGGTTTGGGAGAATTGAAACCCACTCAAGTGGTGTTACAAATGAATGACAGATCCGAAAGGAAACCTATGGGGTTGATTGAAGATGTTTTGGTAGGAGTAGACAAGTTTTTCTACCTCACGACTTTTGGTGTTGGACATGGAACCAACCAAAAGTACCACCGCCATCCCCGTCATTATGGGAAGACCATTCCTCTGACTAATGCATGCATTCAATGCAGTGCGGCATCATGGAGGTGTCTTTTGGAAATATGAAAGTTAAATTGAATGTGTATAATCATTACTCAACCTCAATTCTGTGAGGAATGTTTCCATGTTGACATCATTGATGAGTTGGTGGAGGAGTCTTTACAAACATTTACGCAAGGTAAAGACTCCACCATCTATTCTAATCCTCGCCTTTCTCTTGTCGTAAATCAAAGGTGTAGATCACAATGATCTTTTGAGCAAAGAAACTCACACGGAGGAAACCCTCGGATCGCGATGCTTGCTTCCACTCTTATTCTTTCTGTGATTCTTTGGTACTTAAGCTACATTTGAGGCCATTTTAAATATGGGAAAACCAGAAATCTCTTGCGCCATGTTCCCTAAATCTTGACCAAGAAGACAGCCAAAACACCCCAAAGCCAAAGGCAAAGCCAAGAAGTCTGCAAAGAAAACTTTCAATGGACAAAGCAGATAGGGTTGAAAAAGAAAAAAAAAATCGCCATGAGGAGCCCACCCTGCGCCTCGAGCCCAGTCGAGCTCCCCATTACCCATTCCTTTGGTTTTGCCTAACCCATTCATTGATGCTTGAGCTCATACCGAGCTATTGGTGGATGAAACTTTTTCTCCTCCAAACGATTAGTGCTATCTTTAAGATATCTCGAGGAGGCTTCCTCGGCACCATCCTCACTCCATTACTTGAGAAAATTTACCCAAGGATGACAAAGTCAGGTATCGAACCTCACCACAGTCACAGAGGAACATCTTGATGTGCCAACCCTAGTTATTTTTATAGACAACGTGACTTAAGCTGTGATCTTGAGGACATTGGACATGCCCTAGGGATACCTTTTCAATTCAATCTGATGGACCCTTGGCTGCTAAGTTGCCTCTTTCGGAGATATGGCGCCCATTTGACACAGGCATGGTGGGTTACGGGCAATCAATAGTGAGAAGAGATCGCCCCGCAATATCTCTTGATGGATCCCATACGCCGAGATAGTTTTTATGTTACGGGGCGCACCCAAGAGAGGCGAACCCCCATCTTAGAAGCCCGCTTTAAGTTCTCTAACGGGAAATTCTCCAATGCCCCCATCCTGATCCTGAAAGCAATGGGTGATGTGAGTGCCAAGGTAAAAAGGAAGGAAGATTCTTGGCCTCCCCTTTGGAAGACTCATTCTGACCCTCTTAAGAGCCAAGTTTGACATTGATAGGGAAGAGCCCTTTGAGGTACTCCTCCTCACAACTTTGGCAAGCACGGACCACAAGTCAGGCCATGTTAAGAAGAATGAGGAAGTAGGAGAATCAGACCCCTACCGGGTTTACAAGCCCAATTCATCAATTGTCTCTTTCTTATTTTCTTATTTTACCTTTTTATTCTATTGCAATTTTTTACATTATAAAATGTGCCTAACCGATGCATTTTTGTTCTCCCTATTTGAAAAACTTACAACCTCCCCTACTCCCTTTCCCCTTTTTCCTTTTATTTTCTATCCAAATTTCGATGTGCTTGTCAGAATCGCTGTGATTATTGTTGTTTCTGTCTTCCCTAATAATTGTCCACCACCTTTGAACCGGTGAGGACACTGTTCCCCATAGGTTTGGGGTGTGGCACAAGTCTGCCTAGGGAATAGTTAACATAAGGGCGCAGAATCACCTAAGTAATTAGGAAATGTATTAATTTGTAAGAATCATATGACAACTAGAAAATTTAAAATTCCTTTGCCAAATTTAGACATTCTAAACCTTGCGATATTCTACATTTCCATGATGATTACACCATAAAAACATCTTGGTATCGTACGTAGTAAGTCAAAAGGAAGAGAAAAGGTAAAGATATACTTAAAAGCTCAAGGAAAAACCATAACCGGTGAGAATTTAGCCCATATATTTTCCATCTCCGTTGAAGAGTGGTGAGGCAATTTTTTTCGATTCAAAGGATTGGTGAGGCATTAGATCCACTAGAAGTTAGGAAACTCCAAATTAAAACAATGTAACACTCATGAAGCGAGGAAAAGATCAAGGCCTTCTTTAGACGACTTGAACCTAACAGAACCAACCAAGAAAATCTGCCCTGTTTGTACCCCATTTGAGTATAAATCCTACAATTCTTCATCAAAAATACTCAAAAGTACTTGCACGAACCTATGGAACCAATTCAGCCTTCCCTCACTCACGAATTCGGGAGGTAAAGGAGAAAAGCGAAGATGGACCATTTAGGCAACATCAAGAAAATGAAGAGAAAATACCTCAAAAAGCAGGCAATATGGTGGCGAGAAAAGAAGAGACAAACAATGTGAAAAAGTTGCAAGCAAAAAGGCAAAAAAGGGACCTTATGTTGAAAAATGCAAGATCAAAGAAAGAACTGATCACTTTGTGAATGTGAGAATCTCGAAAAGAAGAAGAAAGAAGCTAAACTCAAAAGGTGGAGTCATGAACCATCTCACTGCACTTCACAGTTCTCAAATTCAAACCTCTGTTCAAATTGCCTTTCCTTGAAACTTCACTCCATAAGCCATACAAACAAACCTAGATTAAAAGCCCTTGTGATCCAAAGTTGAGTGAGCTGTCATGTGGAGATGAAGTGACCCAATCTATGGTGAGGAGATGTCAATGATGCCATTGCCTAAGAATCATGCCTATGCTCATGCTTACAGATCCGGTTGGGAGATGTAAGCGCTCTTGAGCTTGAGTGAAAATGAACCCCTCAACAAAAACAGCGATGAGAGTATACCACGGTGAGTATTTGGGTTGGAACTTGAGCACCTTAAGTATGACTTATAACCTAATTTTTATCCATAGGATGAGCTTCTTCTTGGCACATTTGTATGATTTTCTATATTTGTTCCTGATTGGAAATATTGAAACATTCATGAGGTTTATAAATGTTTAAATTCTGTGCAAACAATAATCAAATTTTACATTTCATCATTGATTCAAGAGTAACTAACCACCTCCTTGATTGCTCATTTGATAATATTGCTGATGTTAAGCATTTCATGGAGAAGTTTGTGGGTACCTTCTTTGAAAACCCTCGAGACTTCACTCCTCCTCTAGGGATCACCTAGGGGTTTAAAAGGCTTATTGCATATGCTAAATGCACTGCTTCCTACAAAAGTGGCTCTTTACTTTGTTTTTATGTTTCTTTGCTCGGGGACTAGCAAAGCTTAGGTTTTAAGGGTGTGATAAGTAGTGAAAATACCATTTTTACCCTAAACATGAGCCTTGAAAGACCCTTGAGAGGACTAAATAAGTGCTTTAGTGTTCATATTGCGGCTAACCAAAAAGAGGTCCAAATCAAAACCATCCTAAAATGATCAAAAAAGACAGCATGTCAAACTCAAGAGGAGTGAAGAAATAGCCTCGGCAATGGCTAAAAAGGTCCTAAAGAGCAAGAAAAGACACGAAGAAGAAGGATCCATTAGCAAAGAAGAATGGAAGCTAAAAGTTCAATTCAAGAAGAACATCTACTATTCGCAAAGAACTTTGAACTTTATGCGAAAAGAAGAGAAGTCCTTGAAAAGACCTCTCAAGCCAAAATGCTTTGCGAAACGAAGAGAAGTCCTTTGAAAAGATCTCCTCAAGCCAAAGTCCTGCGAAAAAGATCTCCACGAAGCCAAAATGCTTTGCGAAAAGAGATTACGGAGCCAAAATGCTTTTATGAAGAGAGATTCGAGCCAAACTACTTTTGAAAAAGCCCTTAAACTATGCGAAATGGCATTCGGGATTTCTCGTCCGAAGGGTATTTCAGAAACTTTGCACGCGCCCAATGCGTTTTAAAACCCAAGGACATTAGGAAGATTCGAGCACGAACCAAAGGCATATTCCACCCCATGTGAACACCCAAAGATGAAATTACTTGGCGGGAACTTCTAGAAGCTCAAACAGATTTTTGAATTACATAACAATTGATGCCTCTATTTCACGATTGGTGAACCGGATCAAGCATTTCGATTGGCCGTACAGATCCGGATCCCGGTGCTCCTATTGGTTGATACAGATCTATCTATCCAATTCGATTGGTTGATACACATCTGAAAGCTTAGGGAAAACTATAAATAGGAACCATTTGCCCAATTTGGGTATCCAGATTTTAGAGTTTTCATCTCTGTTTCCCCATTCCGCCGTAAAGCTCATCTGATTCCCCCGTAATCCCTTCTTGTATTTTACCTTTGAGAGCCATTGCAGTGATTTGTACTTCAAGTTCGGATTCAAGATCAGAATCGAGGGCTCTCGAGAAGCTCAGATCGTAAGTCCGAGGGCTCTCTAAGCCGAACGTTGGATTTTAAAAGGTTCTTTGTGTCTTCTCCATTGGAGTCATGTCGAGGGTTACGAATGCTCACCTTAGTGCATTAGACTTCTTTAGATTCACTCATCCGCATCCAACTTCCCTTAATTCATCATCCACAATGAATTAGCGTTGGTAACCTAATTCAAGCGGCATTTACATGATGTTCATGTTCAAATAAAGAATAGGCCCACTATGATGATCTGTGACAAATCACAATAAGTCTAAACCTATTCCTTAATTGGATTTATTTCTCTTACATCTGTCTTTGGTAGCCGATGAAGATTGAATCTGCTACTGTTGAACTCTGATTCTCCATTAAAATTCAAAGGCTAAAATACATGAAGCTATTATTTCTGCATTTGTCTTATTTTAAACACCTCCACAACTCGGATCTGGATCACGTAGTTAGTTCTTTTCTTTATTTGCTTTTAGTTAAACGTGACAAAACCCAACACTCTCTTTTATCTATTCTTTATTTTAGATAATTATAGAGCCAGATCTGGTAGCACAAATCTGGAGGTTTATCTCTCATTTTAGACAAACTTCTCTGTGGACGATCTTGAAATACTTACTTTTAAAACTTGCTACAATTGGCCCTGATCTTGCAGGCCAGTGTTAGCCCCAATGTGCTGATATCCCTTTCATAAGTTAACATCCATATAATTTAGCATTCTTTAATTCTTTAATTTTTTGCACACATTTTTGGCACACTTGGAGCGACAACAGTATCCCTGGATCTTGCAACTTCTCTGGCATTGTCATGCTTAATACAAATTAACTATATCAGTTGTAAAGACCTTTTTGGACAAATGGCCTCTAGCTTTCCTTTTCTGAGTACAAAGGTCTTTCAGAAATTTTGCATACGCTGGGACCTGTCTGATTGCATCAAGCAGGGGCAAATTGATTTTTACCTGCTTAAAGGTTTCTATCATTTCCTCTATCTGTGCATTTCCCTTATCAAAAGGGGTAGGGCCACTCAAAGCTTGGGGAAATGGTAGCTAAGGTACTGCTGGTTCCTCAGTTACAAGCCTATGACTGAACTTTTGTTTTTTTCTTTGTTCATACTTTATTTCCTGCTGAGGCTCAACTACAGCCTCTTTATTTTTCCCTTAATGCAAGGTAGCAGGCAATTCTTGACTCTCTGCTCTAACAAAGTCCTTATCACTTTCATTCGACAGTTCTTTGGGAATGACCTCTCCTTGTTCCTTTCCCACCTGGTTGTCTACCAGCCTGCCAGACCTCAGGGTTGTGATGGCATTAGCACCCTCAAAACATGAGGAGCCTTCTCCAATTGAATATTGGCCCTTTGGTTTGGCCACTGGCTGGCTTGGAAAACTGCCCTCTTCTCTTTTGGCCAAGGCATTGGCTATTTGACCTAGCTGCTCTTCTATTTTCTTTATGGTTTGACTGTGAGAAGTCACAATCTGATTCAAGGGTCCAAGGCTTTGCAATTGGGTCAAAACCTGATCCTCAAAAGAAGCATTTCAGGGCTGAGGTGGAGGAACTGCCAACTGATTTTGCTGCTAAGGCTACTGCTAATGTTGGAAATTCGACCTTGGGGCATATCCCTGGTTAAATTATTGCTGAGGCCTTTGAGGGAAGGCCAACATCTGTTGTACCTACATATAATTGTCTTGCCTCCACCTCAAATTTGGGTGGTCTCTCCATTGATAACCAGCATTTTGGTGCTAGTATCCAAATGGTTGTTTGTTGTAGCCACCAGATTGTTGCTGGCTAAATGATTGGGTAGCAGCAGCCTATTCCATCACGTACTCAGGGTATTGCCCTACAGATGGGCACTCTTCCACTGTGTGTTGTGGAGATTGGCATATCAGACATGCCTCCATCACTTGTGCAGCCAATCTGGGTTGCACCACAATCAAAATTTTATCAAACTTATCCGAAAGATTGGCCATCTGCATTCTCAGGTCATCATTTCCCCTAACTTCATACATCTTTCCTTTAAAAGTTTCAGCAAGCCCCAGCTTAGGAGAAGGCTCTTGGATAGTTCTAGATGAGGACATCTTCTGGAAAGCATTTTCAATGATAACCTCGAACAAGTCCCATGCCTCATCAGCTATTTTATGCATGTACGTTCCACCACAAGAGGCATCTACCATGTCTCTACTTTTCTCCTCAATCCCATTATAGAAGCTCTAGACAAGCTGCCAGTCAGGGATCTTGTGGTGGGGCATTGTTTGAGCATCTCCTTAAATCTGTCCCAAGATTGGTTAAAATCCTTAGTTGGGGATTGGGCAAAAGCAAGTATGCCTTTCCTCAACTGGCTAGTTTTGGTCTCTGGGAAAAATTTGGTCAGAAATCTTGTCTGCAGGTCTTTCCAAGAAGTGATGCTATTGTTTGGGAGAGTAGCTAACCAGGTGCTGGCCCTGTCCTTTAGGGAGAAAGGAAAGAGCCTTAATCTGGTGGCTTCTGATCCCAAACTAGCGATGGAGAATGTGGTGCACAGGGCCAAGAATTGGTCAATGTGCTTGGAAGGGTCTTCCTTGTTAAGCCCATGGAAAGAGGGAAGCATTTAGATGATGGAGGTTTTAATCTCATAATTTCCCTAAAAATCTGGGACTTGAATGCTGAATGGAGAATTATAATCATTAGGAGCATTCAATTCCTTCAATATTCCGGGTTGCTCTTCACCCATGACTGCTGTCTCAATTTCAGTAGGGGGCTTGATTGTGGTGTGTCTGTGCCTTCTCGGTCTTCTACCCTTTCTATCTCAGGGTTAGGAGGCTCTAATGTAGGACTGAGGGATCTCCTTCCTAACATGCATACACACCAACAACAGGGAAGACTACTCGCAGACACATTGCACTTAACAAAATTACAACTATCCTAATCAACTGCTATGGAATTTTCAAAGGAGAAATAAACTGAGGTTTTGAGGGTTAGAGAAGTGCAAACAGAGGTAGCTAGACTTCCAGTGCAATTCTACTCTCCTTCTCCGCTACTGTCCAGATCTGCAAAGAAAATTCCAAATGTAAATCAGTAATATCAATTATTCACAAGCACAACTACAAAAAAAAAAAGAATACAAAAATCTAGGGTCTACTAATAGATCAAGATTCCCCGGCTGTGGCGCTAAAAACTTGTTAGAGTATTTTAAGTTGCTTGCTACTGATTTTATTGGACATGGTGATAAGAATTGGGTTAGTGAAAATTAGAGGTGGATTGAAGAGCAGCAAGCCTAAAAATACACAGTCCGACAAGATGCAGGGCCTGTTGTAGCAAGTTTTGATAAGTAAGAGTTTGTCCCATAGGGAGAGTTGATCTAAAGCTCCAAGGGAGCTATCTTTAGTAGGCCCTCCAGATCTGGCAATCCTAAATGGAAGGGGATTTAAGGTCACTATTATCTAAATCCTAAGGTAACCTAATGCCTAAATCACAGAAAGGGTTGAGAAGAATGGAGTGTGAGAAAATAAATATGAAAGGGTGAGAAGTATGCTATTAGGTACAGATCTGATGGGTCTTATAAATCAGATTCAGATATGCTGTTATAGAAATCCTGTCTAATGGCTACATTATCGCCAAAGAGGAGAAAGGATCCAAATCACCCCTGTGCCGTGATCCAATCCCTTATGACTATAACCTGTCCACTTAAATGGTCACAAACTATCTAATAGGGGAACCACAATCCAGAGATGGGTCAGAACAAGTTTATCATTGTAGGGACTACTTCATCTAGGCTACAAGCTCAAGAATCCATAGGAACCTCAACCTCTAAAGTTCTGTGAGTGGGGCTAGGCCCACAATGTGCACTAGCCTGGACACACAGAACCAGCAAGAGTTTGAGTACTAGCTTTTAAGCTTGGTTGTTCACTGCTTTAGAGAGATAGCAGTGATCCAGTCACAAGCCTACAATCTCTACGGCCAGATCAGATCTGCCATCCAATGGTGGGTCTATACAAATGTAGGAGAGTCTGTCTCTGCACAATTTCTCACAAGGCTACAGGTACAAGTGCAGAGAAGAAGAATCTGTCTTAGATCTGTGGATTGGCCTCACCCTAGGGCTATAATTTGTCCACTTGAATCATCACAGACTATCCATAGAGGCTTTCCTCCTCACAGAGGTCTAAGATAGAACAAGAACATTATTGCCGCCACCATGTTCACAAGGCTACCAGCTCAAGCTCCCATGGGGATTTAGATTTAGTGGGTCCTGTGGTGGGGCTAGGCCTGCAATGTGCCTAACCTGGACACACAGGTCACTTGGATCTAAGTAAAACCATAAAGACAATCCTCCATTGCTTATAATACAACTTAGCAATGGAGGATCTCAAGGCAGCAGCCTTGTACAAAACAACTCACAAAACTCCAATCCCATACATGCAATAGATCCTATTACAAAACTCCATTAAAACTATACCAAGTAATCATACAAAGGCATAGCCACCAAGTGCTGAACTATGGAGAGAAGGAAAAAGGAAAAAGAGAACTCCTAAACCCTAACCTTAGCCCACTGTAATTCTACAGTCGGTTTCAAGAAGGAGTACCGATGTCAAGTCCAAAAGTCCTTAAACCTAAGCTAGGCTTAGGCTTATATATCAGTCAGCTGTGTGAGAATTAGGGTTAGGAAAACCCTAATTTCATCAATGCAATTGCGGCCCATTCCTGTCCTTTGGATGCCTCGCGACTTGTGCACGGAGATTAGAGCATTGCAGTGCGTGCCCTAATTATTGGAAGTTCCCAGATTGCCCCTGTAGAAGTGGGGAGAAGTTAAGAACCCGAGCCTCGCTAGGTAGAAAGGCTATCCAGGTCTTATCGCGTGATAGAATTGGCATCGTGGGATTGCTTTGACTTGAAACTCTTACAGTCGCGGGATTGATATTTGGGTTGTTGCGGGAATGCTCTGGTTGTCGCGAGATTGCTCTTTCCATTTGAATGGCGCGGGAGTTGCGCGCGCAGTTCGTTAGTTGGTGAATCCCGCGGCGATCCTCGCAAAGAAAACAATGTACATGGGCTTCTGGATTGCGCGAGCAGTTCCTTGAAAGTTTGTATCCCGCGACCACTGTGCGTCAGCTGCGCGCAGGAATGCCTGGAGCTCTCTCTATTCAGTGAATCACGCGAAGGTTGAAGACTCATTTCTTGAGTTACGCAAGACTGCACGAGTGCTTATGACTGAGCCTCGCGAGGACCATGAGAAGTATGCTTTTCACTCCCTGCTGACATCCATCTACGAGTGAACGGCATGAAGACTGCGCAACCAGTTGGTGTGCTCCCTTCAGAAGCCTGCGACAACTGCACGACGCATTCTTTCTAGTTTAATTGAGCCCTGCGACATCTGCACGAGGCATTCTTCTTGATTTATTTCTACTTTGTTGTGCCTATGCTGCAACCAATTCTCTGCCTGGGTTCAACCTTCTTTCTTCTGAGGAACTTCTGAGGCAACAGCAGGCTTCATGGCATGGTTAGGGGCTTATTTGTAGCTGCTGCTTATTACCTACAAGATAGACTTAAAACACATTTATTAAATGATTCAGGGTCTAACAGAGATTAAGTTAAGGGGTGAAAAGTGGTACTTTTTAGGTCTTAATAATCGGTCTATATGAAAAGGGTTTATAAATCGGTGATGGTGACCATCATGGATGGAGACGTCTTTAAACTACCGATAAATTTAATTTTGTTAGATATGCAAGGATTCGATGTGATCTTTGGCATGGACTGGTTGTCACAACATTGTGCGATGATAGATTGTAAGAACAAAGTCATCATCTTTAGACCTAATACGAGGAGATCGTTCAGATTTCGAGGAGTGAGATCGACGTTTATGCCACTTATCTCTGCAGTCAGGGTTGAGTGTTTGATCAGAAAGGGGTGCAGTGGTTACTTGGCATTCTTAAAGGAAGATAAGAAAGGGAAGAACATTATCTCAGAGATCACAGTTGCACGTGAATTCGAAGATGTGTTTTCGAAGGAACTACCAGGATTACCTTCAGATAGAGAGGTGGAGTTTGCTATCAACATAGCACCTAGAACGGAGCCTACTTCCAAAGCACCATATAGGATGGCTCCTGCTTAGTTGAAAGAGTTGAAACAGCAGTTGCAAGAACTCATGGATAAGGGGTTTGTAAGACCTAATGTGTCTCCATGGGGAGCACCGGCCTTATTTGTAAAGAAGAAAGATGGGTCAATGCGACTGTGCATTGACTATTGCCAGTTAAATAAACTAACCATCAAGAATCGATTTCCATTGCCTAGGATTGATGATTTATTCGATCAGCTACAAGGAGTGACATATTTTTCTAAGATCAATCTTAGATCCGGATACTATCAGCTGAGAGTCAAGGCAGAGGACATCTAGAAGATAGCATTCAAGATATGGTATGGACACTACGAGTTCTTAGTGATGCCGTTTGGTTTCACAAATGCACTGACGCCATTTATAGATTTGATGAATCGGGTGTTTAAACCACACCTGGACTCCTGCATCGTAGAATTTGTTGACGACATCCTGATATATTTCAAGTCGAAGAAGGAGCAGGAAGAACACTTGAGGGTTGCTCTACAAACTCTACGTGAACACCAACTATACGCCAAGCTCAGTAAGTGCTAGTTTTGGTTAGAAAAAGTTAGCTTTTTGAGACATGTGGTCTCAAAGGATGGTGTCACATTAGATCCAGCTAAGATTAAAGTAGTGGTAAACTAGGAATTGCCAAAGATGGTAACAGACATCTGTAGTTTCCTTGGTCTAGCTGGCTACTATCGATATTTTATAGAGCGATTTTCTAAAATATCGGGACCTCTGACGAGACTTAAAAGGAAGGATGTGAGATTTGAGTGGAGTGAAGCGTGTGAAAAGAGTTTTCAGGAACTCAAGAAGAGACTCACTTCAGCTCCAGTGTTAGAAATTCCTCTAAGCAATGGAGGGTTCACGGTATATAGTGATGCTTCGTATAATGGTTTGGGCTGCGTGCTCAACCAACACAAGAAGGTGATAGCTTAAGGGTTGAGATAGCTGAAAGATCACGAGAAGAACTATCCAACACATGACATGAAACTAGCAGCGGTCATATTTGCATTGAAGATTTGGAGACATTATTTGTACGGTGAGACCTTTGAGATCTTCACCGACCATAAGAGCCTCAGGTACCTATTTACACAGAAAGAGTTGAATATGAAGCAGCACAGATGGATAGAGTTTCTCAAGGACTATGATAACTCCATACAATACCATCCAGGCAAGGCTAATGCGGTAGCCAATGCCTTGAGTAGGAAGGGTTCAACTCAGTTGACTAATCTGATCATTGGAATGCATAGATGGAAATGGTTTGAAGATCTTTCATTTATGATGCAAATATTGAGGTGAAATCTACAGGAGCTTTCTTGGATAACATATTAGTGAGACTTATGATCTTTGAGCATATCCACAAACTACAAATGAGAGACCCAGAGTTAACCAAGATTTGCTAAGATGTGATTGAAGGCATCAAACCAGAGTTTTCAGTGAAAGAAGATGGTTCCTTAGTGCTCAAGGGCCATCTTTGTATTCCAGATGATGTCGATCTGTGACAAACTATACTTGATGAGGTTCACAAGTCGAAATATGCTATCCTCCCCGGTAGCACTAAAATGTATCAAGACTTGAGAAAGAATTATTGGTGGAGAGGTTTGAAGCAAGACATGGCCAAGTACGTGTCACGGTATTTGACATGTTAGCAGGTGAAATTCGATTATAGACATCCTGCTGGATTATTACAGCCTCTATCCATACCAGAGTGGAAATGGGAGTCAATCTCCATGGACTTCATTATTGGACTACCTCGTACAACAAAGAGATACAACGCCATTTGGATAGTCGTGGATCAATTAACCAAGTCAGCACACTTCTTGCCTTATAATATGATGTACACAGCAGGAAGACTCCCAGAGTTGTATATGAAGGAGATCGTGTGGTTACATGGGATTCCTAGTAGCATTGTCTCAAATCTTGGCTCGTAATATACTTCAAAGTTTTGGAAGAAGTTTCAAGAAGGCATGGGTACACAATTGAATTTTAGTTCGGCTTTCCATCTACAGACCGATGGGCAAATAGAGCGGGTGAATCAAGTGATAGAGGACATGCTCAGAGCGTGTATGCTTGAACTACACGGATCATGGGATCAACACCTTTCATTGATCCAATTTACATATAATAATAGCTTCCAAATGAGCATTGGAATGGCACCGTACGAAGCTCTTTATGGGAGGCGATGTAGATTGCCTATCAATTGGAAAGAAATCGGTGAAAAGTTTATTTTGGGGACGGAGTTGCGTGAAGATAATGCCATTGTTGTTCGGATGATCAGAGAGAGACTTAAGTCGGCTCAAAGCAAACAGAAAAGCGACGCCGATATCAAGAGAATGAGTGTTGATTACACCATTGGTGAGCATGTGTTTGTGAAAGTATCACCAATGAAAGGCGCTATGAGATTTTGAAAGAGAGGAAAGTTGAGCCTCAGCTATCTTGGACCCTTTGAGGTTCTGGGTCAGGTAGGCGAGGTTACATATCGCGTTGGATTACCACCATGATTTGATTGGGTATACAACGTCTTCCACGTCTCTATGCTCAGAAAGTATGTGAATGACCCTTTCCATATCATGGGAGGTTAGCCGTTGGAAATGCACGAAGACATGACCATGATCGAGGAACTGACTGAGATATTGGATAGAAAAGAGCAAGTGTTGCGCATAAAAGTAATTCCTTTAGTACTTGTTCGATGGAAGAATCATCCGGCCGAAGAAGCAATGTGAGAACGAGAGGTGGATGTGAGATAACAGTATCCGGACTTGTTGCCGGAGAGTTGAGAGCCAATTTGTATCATCGCACGTATGTTTGTAGGTTTAAACCGTCTATGTAATCAAAAGTTGTACGTTATCTCAAAGTATGTAAGAAATGAATGGAACGAATGTGGGGTATAAATGTACCGTTTGTACGATTAAAATGCATGGCTTGATGGTAACTGTATTGTGAAATTGATGACCAATATGTGCTCCACCAAGCCAAAGGCAAACCGACAAAGAAACAAAAAGGAAAGGAAGATAAAATAAAATATAATTTTTTTTGAAAATTCTGTCAAAATTGATTAATCGATTTAGGATTTTGATTAATCGATTTCGTTCGATTGAACGACTGGCACACGCCAGTGAGTTGAAAAACTTGGAAATTTAATAGCAGTAGATTTTGATTAATCGAGTTAAATTCGATTAATCAATTTTGAAAATAGATCAATCGATTTTTGAAATCGATCAATCGATTTTGCATAGCTGAGATTAAGTTTTAAAAATCGATCAATCGATGTTTGAAATCGATCAATTGATCAATCGATTTTTGCCTACATAAGCCACTTTTGGGATTTTTTTTCTCATTTTGAAATTTCAAATGAAATTTCCTCTTTGAGCGCCATTTTCCTTTTTCCCTTGGCTACCATAACCACTAGGATTTGAGGCTTTAACGGATCGAGTTCGGATCAAAACCCTAGCTATCTGGATCGAATACAAAAGGTAAACCCTAGTTTTGTTGAATTGCTTTCAATTTGAGTTATTACAGCCCTAGTTTTTGAAATTTTCTTAGTTTAAACCCACAATGCCACCTAAAAATATGTTAGCTATGAAGCAATCGGCTTCTAAGCTTCCAGTTCGTCGTAAGAATACCGTGCCACCGCCACCTTCACCTTCATCATCATCAGCTTCATCATACTCGACGGATGTGTCATCACGCGAATCGTTGCCCCCACCACCACCACCGGGAAATTTGCCCCAACCAAATGAGTGGTGGGCTGCAAAGGAGTTCAAAAAGGAATACATTATCGACGAGGCTTTGTTTACCGATCTCGACGTCGAGGGTGAAACCAAATGGGCCCGATAATACCTCGTTAATGCAGGCCTCGGTAACCTTTTAAAACCTTTGCACGATTATTTCTATCCTTGACTCGTTAGGTTGTTTTACCAGAACTTCACAAAGGTCGAGTGGATGACATCGTTACGACCGAGATCGATGGTTGTAACTACCTATTTAACCTATGCTACATCCATGAGTCTTTAGAGTGTTAACTCACACACGTGCCCGAGACCAACCTTTTTCCTCCCTTCCCACAACCCGTAGATTATGAAGAGATTAGAACAGAAATGATGAGGGGAAACAAGGGATCCGGGAAAACTATATGGAGGGTAGACCTACCACCTTACATGTGGATTCTTGATTTAATAATCAAGTGTAATCTATACCCCATGCGCCACGACACTGAGCGGGTAGAGTTGGTCCAACATGCCTTATAGGCGGCATACCGCGGCCGTTGGTTCGACGCTACCAAGTTAGCCATTGAGGGTGTGGTTTACATCAAGGGGAAAATGATGAAGGGCCCTTTGAGACCCAAGGAGCGTATGCCTTATGCTCGGCTTATTTCAAGTATGTTAGAGTGCTACTCTGATGCCCCAGAGTATGTTATTTTGCCCGTCAAGCGGAAGGCCACCAACCATGTGAAACATTATTCTATAGCTACGTGGGGTCGCAACTATAGACTGTTGAAGAAGGCTCTACCAGTAGAGGGGCCAGCACCTGCCCAGGCTGGCGATGCACCACCATAGCAGGACCCACCAGCAGAGGGAGAGCAGCCTGTTATACCACCACAGGACCACGCAGAGGGGGAGCAGCCTCATGACGCGGTGCCACCTGAGGAGCATCCTTTAGTACCACCTACTGGTCCTTAACAGTCCACTCCGATGGCTCATGTGTATTCTCACCGGAGACGGGCATCTCAGGCCCCTGCACCTAGTACCATTGACGATGTTTTCGCCCTCATGGCGGAGAATAATCACCAGATGCTAGACCACCATCGGCAAATGGAGGAGACCAGCACTAGCATGGACCACAGGCTAGATTTTCATGAGGCATTGCTCTATCAGACTATGCAGTTCATGTATCCCACCGATTACCAGTAGCGCATCGCAGCGGCACGGACATGAGCTCCTGATGCTTCGGGCTTTGGTACACGTGTGGCTGACAAAGGCAGACCAGCCCGGGGATGGGACTGCTTGATTGTTAGCTTGTAGCATTTCTTTTTGGCATTGTAATTACTTTTTAGGATTGTAATTATTTTGAAAATATTATGTATGGAACTATCTGGCATGCATGCCACTTATTTGACATTGTACTTATTTTGGGTGCGGGTAACCACTGTATGAAATGCAAATCCAATTTCAATTAGTAAATTGCTTTGACTTGTGCTTAATAATTCCAATCGTTGCAAATGTAATTACTCTTCATGCAGGGTATGCAGTGATTACTGTTCAATGAAACTATATCTGTCAATGTGTGTAGTTCCACAGGGATGCCTTTGAGTACATTTTCGAGGATGTAAATTCCCAAAGTTGGGAGAATGTAACATCCCCGAAATTTGAGCATTGAACAGTGTCCTCAGGAATCATGCCCGATTGGTCATAAGCTTGACCAAGTGGATGTCAACTTGATGACTTAGATTAAATTAAGTTTGATGTGAATGTGCTCTTAAGTATGGTCTTTGATGTCATTTTGATGGTCACATACACTTGTTATTGGTGTATGTGTTTTGCACCAAAGACCTAAAATGACTTAAGTAACCTAAGGAGTAAAGAGAAGTTATTGCCTTTCTTTTGGTTGGTGTAAGGATTTATGGAGAGAGAGAGAGAGAGAGTGAAAAGGATGAAGTAATTGTAAAGGAATTGGGTGGAATGACGGATTGAAGCCACACGTGAGCTATACATTACGATGCCAACGCGAGGGTGAAGTCGTTGGAGACGGAGCTAGGAACCCTAGCCCATAATTCAAGCCATTGAATCAATCTCTAGATTGATTTGAGGTGAGTTCTATTAAATTTCTATAGGTATGTTGTTGTGCATTAAATTATTGATTAAATGCTGAATTAAAGATGTAGAAAGAATGAGAAATGGTGAGGAAGAAAGCTGGAAGAAATGCCCGCAAAGGGCTGGATTTCTGACAAAATCGATAAATCGATTTGGAAAATCGATTAATCGATTTTGTTAGAGAAGTAAGCTAGGCAATAATGCCTGAAACTGATTGATTGATTTAAAATCGATCAATCAATTTTTAGATTTTGATTAATCGATTTAAAATTGATTAATCATCTGTGCACCCACAGTGGCTGGAAAATCAAGAGCCTGGGAAAACCGATTAATAGATTTGAAAATCGATCAATAAATTTTGGAATTTCGATTAATCGATTTTGGGATTTCGATTAATCGATTTTGGGGATCGATTAATCGGTTTGAACAGTTTCTGTTGACTTTTATTTTGGACTTTGGGTTTCTAGGAGGGTCTTGTATGTTCTTTTGTGCATCTTTCTTGATGCTTTGCTTATGCTATCATGTAACTTAGGTCATGCAAGAGACTGGGAGCGTTGGAACTGCATTAGACCTTGATGCTTGAGGAATTATACGCGTGAGGTAGGGAATGCCTTGAACATGTACTTTAATAGCAAGAGCATGTATGTAATGATATAAAAATAAATAAATCTTAAACTTAAGTGTGCGTGAATGAACACTAAGTAAGGAAATTGAGTTACAAATGAGTATGTAACGTTCCCAGGGGATGTGAAAGTGATAAGGGCATCTGTGTGATGCATTGAGCTGGTTACATCCCAGTGATGTATGTGAAAATATAAAGAAAAGTGAATGAGAATTGATAAGGCCTACTATACTATAATTAGCACAATCACATGGTGAATAACTATATGTAGTGCACTTTTTGATTTAAGGTTTGGAGAATACCCCACCGACATGGCGGGATACCCACGACTGACTCGGCAGAATATCTGTGATTGGTACGATGGCCAATCCGTACACATGTTGCACATCCCAGGGATGTATGTATGAGAATTAAACCACGTCGCCTATGAGAAAGGGACCTGGATAGTATTGAATGAATGAAAAAGGAAATGAAAATGGTCTAATTAGACGACGATGGAGGGTATTCCATCGGGCGCTTGATGCTATAGTAAATCGAGGAATATTTAAGTTACGATTTTAGTGTTTAGGCCAAATCATTGTCTTATATGAGCAAGTTGAGAACAAATGAACACATGTAAAGTAATAGTTACATTCAGTGCACCTTTTCAGTCATTTAAATTGTTTTCTAGTTATTTCATAGATACATCATGCTGCTAAATATCATGGAATATATGTGAGAGATTAACTTATATGTTCATTCAATTGTTTCTCTATTGAGCTATGATGTAGCTCACCCTTTAGACTATATGTCATAGGTCCCGTGCTTACGGCTGCTACTACTTCAGGAGGTGCAGATCCGGAGGATTTGGATTACGTGCCTGGGGAGGATTTGGAGACTTCTTCTAGAGGATCCCTGCGTACTTTGATTTAGTTTTTGAGAGAGTACTGTACGACTTGGTATGTCAAGCCCTATTTTTGAGAAAATGTAATTAAATGATAATATATTCTTTTGGCGAACCATCCAGGGTGACTGTTGTGTCGTCACTGATGGTTCAGGTGGGTTCTTTTGCTCATTCATTGGCATGAGACTAGAACCATCTTTTGGGTTACTTATTTTGATGATTATATGTAGAACTGGAGATTTATTTCGATATCAGTTCTTATGCTTCTGTTTTGTATCATCTTTTCTTGGATATACTAATGTTTCGTGCAGGCTTATGGGGCAATGCCTTGAGGGTTGTGTCGATGACACGGGTTTCAGGGTGTTAAAATTTAGGTTGTCACATTCAGAAGTCTTCTTTCGTGAGGTACTCGTGCAGATGCCTTTGAATCTCGCCCAATTCAAGGTTAAGCTTCTAGGTGCGCAAGAGCAGCACGAGAGAACTTCTGGGCGTCTCTCTCTTCTAGAGCCATGTGAGAACTTTGCGAGGTCGTTATTGTTGCTCATGCCAATTGGTCTCGTGGGGTAGTGCGCACGGCTGCATTAAGGTATGATCCTTATGAGAACTTTGTGAGCTATATTTCTGAAGACTTAGTGCACGAGGTACTCGCACAGATTCCTTTGCATCTCACTCGGTTCAGGGTTAAGCTTCTAGGTGCGTGAGAGTTATGCGAGAGAACTTTTGGGCATCTCTCTCTTCCAGAGCCATATGAGAACTTCATGAGGTCGTTGCTGTTGTTCGCGCTAATTGATCTCGTGGGGTAGTGCGCACGCTTGCATTAAGGTATGATCCTCGCGATAACTTCGTGAGCTATATTTATGAAGGCTTAGTGCGCGAGAGCTCCGTTAGTTTCTTCACATTTGATTGTAGCTGAACTGCGCGACTACTGCACGAGAAGTTGCTTTGTGATAACCCCTTCATTGAGCTGCAAGACTTCTTCTCAAGCTCTAATATGTTGTATGTCTGCACTGCGCGAGGAAGCTTTGCCAGTGAATTGAACAATGCGAGGGTGCACCTCAACTGTATGAGATAGGTCCTTGGCTCCTCTGCTGCTATGCCCATGCTTCTGTTGCAGCTTCCACCACTCTCACCTATACTTCTTTCATCTGTTGGACTTCCTTGGTCCATTATGACATGTAAAATAGTCACCATGGTGTTCCATCACTTTCTGATTTAGCTGTCATATTTTGCTTGAATTCTCTCTTCTTGGCACCAAAAGCATAAACTTTGTGTTAAGCTGCATAATTTATTACTAACTATAAAATAAGATAAAAAGGAGTTATTAGTCAGCTTCAAGGTCTAACAAAGGCTAGGTTAAGAGGTGAAAAGTGGTACTTTTCAGTGACTAACAGCGTACTTACCTTCCCTTGTCCTGTAGCACAATGGTTCTTTATCATTTATCAGCCTTGACATGATTACTTGTATTTGCCTCAGAATGTCAAGCGAGGAGGAATACATGCAGGAGGAGGAATAGGAAGAGGGGCTGAAAGTGACCTATGGTCCTAGGGGAGAGCAATTCTTCATGGTGGAGTGCCGTCTCGGCTCTTGGTATGAAATGCAGGGTGAGGCTGCCCACGCTGGTCTGCTACATCAACAACATATCCATATTTCCAATTTTGGTATCGTGGGTAAGGTAAAGGGATAGGTTTTATTATTCTTCCTTGTGCAACCTTGCTATATTATCATGATCTGATGCCTCTTTTACCTTGGTGCAGGCCTTGCCCCATATCGTGTTTCAAAGCGATTGGTTGGACTTTCAGCGGTTCTATCGCTATCTCCCATCGATCATGAGGGTTTTACTAGGACAGGCTGGCTTTGGAGTTCCTTTCATGACTCGCTATGCGAGCCGATGTGGTCTATCTAAGGGCCCTTATTGAGCATTTTCATCCGGAGACCATGACCTTTCACATGGCCACAATCAAGATGACGCTGACTCCTGTGGATTGGGCCATGATTATGGGGATTCAGATAGGGGGTGCTTCGGTGGCCAACCTTGTAGTGCCTGCTTGGGATGATATTATTTGATTAATAGGGGTCTATCCCTCTTCCACGAGTCTGCATGGTGTCGAGGTCAAGATGTCCTGGCAATCTGATCTTTTGAGTTGCATGAGTTGGTAGATCTGGGGCAGCCAGACGCAGACATTTTTATTAAGCCTGAGCACGCAGTTATGTTGGCCCGCATGTCGCTCCTCCTTCTACTGGTCAAGACCTTCTTTGCAAATGTCAGTGTCAGACATGTCTCCTTAGCCTTTCTTAGCCTCATGGACAATTGGAATGATGTGCATAGATATGACTGGGGCGGGGCTGGCTATGCGACATTGATGTCCAACCTAGTTCGAGTCTCCTTTTTCATTCCTCTCCCCTATAGGATTACGAGTCGGCGGTCCATCAGGCAGAGTACTATCGCAATCTTCAGGGCCTTCAGGAGGAGGAGATAGTAAGTGTCTCATCGATTAATATGGATGGTTGCTTCACTATCTTTTTCTTTCGACTGAATTTGATTGATGGATTCTGGTATGATCTTGCAGTGCGTTCGGGAAAAAGAATCGTGCTCCTTGCTCAACCGATTTGCTCAGGCATGAACCCGAGTGGGAGAGCCCCAAACATATCAGAGCTCGGTGCACAGTCGTGAAAAGTCCAAGGGTGCCAGAAAGGATTAGGCTTTGCTCTTGGTTTTATGAAATTTTTAAATACTTCGGGATAATATTTTGGGATTTTCGATCAAATTATAACAGATATTATGGCACTTGTTCATTTGATTTGGATGATTTTCAGTCTTGAATGCTAATGCTTTTTCCTTTAGCGCCTACTCTATTTCCCTTGTATTATATCTAATTGTCTACATGATGATTTGATGATTGCTTGTAAATGGTCCTTGAGGCTACATACCTTGGTGGGGATTGTTCCTGCATAAATAAATTATTTAAAGTTAGGTGCATTTTAGAACTTTTTTATGTCTATGAAAGTAGTCGAGGTATGCAATACAGGCAAGCTGGCTAGGGGGTTCGGCAAAGATAAAACTTCCCCCTAGAAAACCCCCCATTTGCTATAAAAGGGACCAGATTGGCCTGGTGCAACTATTACTTGCGCCAGGCTAATCCTGGGGAAAAAGTGACTTGGCGCATCTAATAAATGTGCCAGGCCAAACCTGGGGGGCAGTGGGCCCTTTATAGCCCGAGAATACCCATTTTCTATCTCTTTTCAATTTTGCTTGGCTTTTTCTGCTGCCTTTTTTTTCTCCTTGCTTTCCCAAGGGTGGGTCCATCGTCCTACATTGAACTTTTACATCTTTGAAAAATCCTTGTATGTCAATGGACCTACTTTCCAAGCCTCCCTTACATGGAGGGTCCAGAACTAATTTACTCCCCTCTTTGGTCTTGGGGCCCAGTTTTCTCAAAGCTTGTATGAGAGTGAGCTTGTTGATCTAGAGCAGCTTGGACTATCTCGTCTTTCATCCTTTCTTGAGGTTCCTCCATGGTGGGACCTACTTCACACGGTGACCTCGTTTTGTGATGTAAAGGCCCATGTATTCCGTTTTGGGAAGTGGGAGCTATCTTCCACAATTGAAGAGCTGTCTAATTTGTCAGGCCTAAAGCTCCATAGAGGCCTTGCAAGAGTCATGTCGAAATCGGGCTACGCTAAGGTCGTCCACCTTACTCTGGGTTTGAAGAAATATGAATATGAGAAAAGTTTCATTGGTGGGCCCACAAGGTGTTCGATAAAATTCCTAAGAGAAATATTTGGTGACGAAAGTCTTCGAAAATTGCCGGTTAGGAACATCTTCAACGTGAAGGCCTTTGCTCTCGGTCTCATTTCGGAAGTCCTTTTCTTCACCGGTGGAGAGAGCTTCTCTCTGGCTCTCTGAAATGTTTTGACCGAATTGGAGGAGGGTCGATTAGTGATGCATCTGGTCTTAGCTAAGCTATATCGTTGCCTTGATGCCTTCACTTTGGGCAAGGTGGAGTGCCTCAGGGGATGTCCCCTTCTGTTTTAGGTCTGATTTGGTGAGCATCTTGCTATTTTGGGACTAGTGCCTCGCTTCTACATCGTTCGAGGTGAGGTGGTCCGATGCTTCTTGGGCAAGTGTGATAGAGTTGAAGCATTGGTTTACCGATGCAGAGCTGGTATGGAGACTTCCTTAGTTAGATTAGACCTTCCCCGTGGTTTGCTCTAGAGACCACAAGGGCATCACCCTCCTTGGACTGACTGGTAGTACCTTCTACTTCCCATTTCGGGTGCTACGTCAGTTCAGCTGCTCTCAGCAGGTGCCTTGCAAAATGAGACCCTCTTTATGTGATTTGATCTTTTCTCGGGGTCCTCTAGGGACATGGATCGGATTGCTGCTCTTTGGGAGATGCATTAGTCGACGCTCATGTGTGATTTAGAGAGGGGAGATTCAGTTCAGTCTTCCCCAGAGTATGAGGCCTGACTATTATTCAACCAGCCTACTATTGATCATCTAGATCAGGCACAGAGCAACGATGTGGGAGGGCCTTGGCCGAAGAAGGAATCTGTGCTTCGAGCCCGTATTGAACCGCTGATGGATGAGAAACACATTCAACATGAACATTTAGAGAAACAAAATGTTAGAGTAGAGACGACAAAGGCCAGAGCTGATGCAGCCGAGTGTGAGGTCCTCCGTCTGGGAGGAGCCTTGAATGATGCTCTTGGTGCTACCGACGCATCCTGAAAGCGGTATAGGAGCCTTCATGGTCATTGGATGGGTGAGGGGGATGTATAGGAGGACGCCTTACATGTAAAGATTTTCTCCTTGAAGCACAAGCTGGGTCATTGACTCCATCCTGCACATATGTTTTTGCACAGATCAGACTCAGAGAAAGGGGCGTAAGAAACCCCTATTCAGATACATATTTTTTGGTATAGATATTTTCCTTATGTTTTTTTATTTTTCTGTACTTTTGTAAAATAGAAAGAAAGAATCTAGACATCACACATATTATCTTTTGGGATGTGGTGTTAGCCAGGTACAGACTTGTAATCAAAATAAAGGAAATCTATCTTTTTGCAAGGATTTTATCTTCTCTATTTTATTTTTACAAAATGAAGGACTGGGGGTTTGTGCCCGTTATTCCTGTGGCACACACAGTGTGGGTGTGAAAATGGGAAAGGAAAATGCGTTATCTTTTACAAAAGGGGCCTTCCCGATCATCGAGCCAATCATCCCGGAGTGGGGCATGCACACTGTTGGGAAAGGAAAATTATTAACTCTTTTTGTGGTTTTTTCTTCTTTTTGGTTTGATGCCTTAATTATTGGGGAGATGAAGGGTCCTCTCTTGAGCATGGTCGAACCCCTCTCTCACGTGATTGGATTTGAGTGAGGTTTGCAATTTTTACCAAGGTCGGAACATTCATCCCTTTGGATCGAATCGACCTTCTCTCTTGAAAAAATAGAGATGTCTAGAGCCCGTTCTGAAGGCTAATTTTATAGAAAAAAGCCAAATTGGTTGTGTTGTGTACATAGTATGTATGCATAACAATTTCTACAAAAAATTACTCATGCGTACATAGTATGTACACATGTGTAATTTCCTGCATTTTTCCATATTTTTCAAATCGCCATAACTTTTGATGTTCAACTCGGAATCAGGCGATTCTTGGCTCGTTGGATAGCTAGGAACCTCTACCTTTGACTAGTGTACTCCTCATCTACTACAGATGTCTATGTAAACTTTGTCACCCCTCTTTCCATCCACTATTTTAGTTGGGCTTTCTAAGGGTCCGGGATGGATTCTACGAGTTCGGGTTGGTTCTTAGTGGTTCAGGATGATTCATAAGGGTTTGAGATGATACCTAAGGGTTTGGGGAATACTTTCAGAAGCTCAAGAGTACACCACTCTGGAAGTATGGGTCAATCAAGCCTTGGGTCAAATTTGGGTGTCTTCAGATGCCCCTCTTTGGTATCCGATCACTAATGATCGTATCCCAAAGAAAGAGGCATCCAAGGAGGCCCAAGGCAAAAGACCTTGGATTCGCCATATTCAAAGCGAACCTCGAACATCAAATGGTAAAAAGAAAACCATGGAGAGTAGAAACCATGGAGAGTAGTGGAAGCTCATTATTTTGGGAAAACATCCGTTCCTTGAGAATGGAGAATAGTGGAAGCCCAATATGTTGAGAAAACGCCTGTTCCTCGAGATTATCGGTCCCCAAGCACATTTAACGACATTACTGGGCATAATTGAGATGGAATGATTGATGATGTATGATATTCGAGTTTCATTTTAAACAAAATAGCCCCACGAGCGGGAGGGTGATCGACCCATTTTTAAAGATTGATTAGCGTAAAGCAATGATGCGAAGATCCAATGATTTGCGCCCTCTCTCGTGGGGCATTGATTGCCCCAGTTGATTGGCCACAGGTGCCCCTATGTGAGGTAGGGTTTGAGATCTTTGGGCGTACCCATCGATCCCGAAGTTAATTTAGCACAACTACCCGAGCGGAGTGAATATTGATGTCACAATACTTTTTTGGGAGTGTGTGCCACTTTTGATGACAATTTTACAAACATATCAACTATACAAAATCATGGACCCATTAGGAGAAATAATAACAAGGTGATGGAAGTCCTGAACCAAGTCCCGCCTGGGTACAATTTACAGGAACAAAGAACCATCCAACGGATACTAAGACACATGGTGTACACTTTATAAGGATACTGTGTAGGTTTTTAAGCCTGCGACTAAGAACAATCACGGGAAAAGATCCCTTCTACATCCATGTTTTAATATAGTTGTTTGATATGTAATCTCATTTAGCGGTGGAATCAAACCAATCGAAACATTGACTATTTGATTGAGATTGACACTGTAGCTCCTACTTTGAAGTAGGATCCAAAGATCTAAGGCTAACCTTAGATTTAGGACATTAATTTAGCACAACTGCGTTAGTATTGTATTGCTTACCTTGCAATTATTAAAAGATTAAAATCAGTAAACTAAAGGACAAATTATAGTAAAATTGGATAAAGGTAAGGCAACCAGTCCTGCAAGAACCAGAGCTGTTGCAGCAAGCTTTAAGGGGTAAGTAAGGGTATCTCCATACGGAAATATGCTTCAAAATAGGGTAAATCTCCAGATCTATAACAGATCTGGCACTCTATCCTATCCTAATTTAAACTAAGGCAAGGAAAGAGGAGAGGTTTTAGGGATTGTCACTTTACAAAAACTACAGAAAATTAAAGGTTTTGCTAATGATCCAAAAGTGAGTAAAAATCAAGTTTAAAGAAATGGAGAAAAGGATTAAAATCAAATGGAGAAGAGTAGCAGCTGGGGATTTTGGCTTTCACTAAAAATTGGTTGGCTCAAAGGCAATGTAAGAGATGGATTTGCAACAATCCTTCATCTAGCTACAAGCTTAGATGCAAGGTATAAGAATCTAACATAAACTAGAGAATTGAAGTGATCATAAGGCTATGATCTGTCCACTTTAATGGTCATAGATCATCCTATAGATTCCTCTAATTCAATGATCTTATTTAGAACAATTAAACCATTGTAGATGTTGTGGATGCAAGGCTACAAGCTCAAGCATCGATATGGAGATTTAATCTAGGGAAATCAAATGCAATCAAGAAATCTATAGATCAAAATCAACTCTATAATCCATAATATACTAATTCAATACAAACTTATTGTACAATGTGCTCAGATCTGCAAAATGTGCATCATCCAATCTCATACAAAGCCTTAAACCTCTCAATTTACAGCTCTCAACCTCACCCTAGCTACTGAAAGTATTTAGGCAACCATGATTGGCTAAGGAGAGAATGGGGGAAGAAGAAAGGAGGAAAGGGAAAGAGGAATTTCGAGTTTGGGCTGAGCTCTCTCAATTTCTAGATGGTTCTTCAATGAAACTTCTCTTCTCTTTATACCTTCCCCTCTCTCATTAGATCTATTTCAGCCAATCAAAGCTCAAGGGAATAATTTTGTTATTCTGGGCTGCTGATGTCACTAATTTTTCTTCTAGAAGCACTCCACCAATTGGTCCAAACTGGACAAGTACATGTCAGGTGGTTAGAGGATTCCCATTCGTGCCCTTTTGTATTCCAACAATACCCCAAGGGTTGTTAACATGCCTTGGAATGCATGCACAGAGCACTGAAGTGATCAGTTGATGTGGTTGGAATTAAGAAGTTCCCAATTCGTGTGTTGAGAGGTTCAGGGAACCTTTCGATAGGTTCAGAGTCCACTTGGTGCTTATTTCGACAGGTTAGGGAAGGCTTTCGATAGGTTGGATGACTTCTCGACAGGTTTTGTTGAACTAGTTGACAGGATAACCTCAATATCTAAATGTTGTCCGAGCTCCATTCATCCTCTCGATAGGTTATAATCCAACCTCTCGATTTCTTATACAGCTCCTGTTGAGCTTTTGACATGTTCTGTTATGCTTCCTGATAGGATGGATGACTTCTCAACAGGTTGACTCAACCTCGCGAAAATGGATGCAGCTTTAGGTAAGTCCTTGCTAGGTTGGCTTTGACTGATTGCTAGGTTCAGGGGAACCTCTCGACATGTAGCTGGAACCTCGCCAGCTCCCCTGCATCTCCAGGTGACCTCTTGACAGGATGAACTCTACTTATTGTCAGGTTCTGTCAACCTCTCAAACTCTTCACTTTTTCACCTCAAGACCTCTCGATAGGTTGGAATACAGCTCCAGAACCTCTCGACAGGTTGCTTTCTTCAGCTTTTACTCCTCGACAGGATGTGGGGACCTTTCGACAGCTTCATATTTAAACACCCCAACCTCTCGACAAGATTCACTCTCTCACCAGAACCTCTCGACAGGTTGAATTAACCTCTCGAGCTCTTCTGCTCTTTGCTTCCACAGCTGGCACACATCTTTGAGGTGTTGTCATTCATCTGTCAGCATATAGTAGCCTATTGAGGGGTTCAATCTTCATCCAATGTAGCTGCTCTTGCTCCCATGTGTGCCCAATTGGACACATGGCATTCCCATAGACTTTTGAAACTCTGTGGATTACTTGATGGCTGGCCTTTTGGGCTGTAGAAGCACATGTATGAGCAGCAGGTCTCCTCTTTGAGCATTTTTAGATGGATGTCTGCATTAAGACTGCAATTTATTGCTTATCTACAAAACACACTCAAGACACATTATTAGTCAACTCAAAGGTCCCTCAAAGGTCAAGTTAGGAGGTGAAAAATGGTATCTTTCATTCATCAACAGTTGGTGAAAAAATATTGACATTTTATCGCCTTGAAGCATGCATGTGCGTAGCGAGTGCCAACAAGTAGAATGAAAACCCAGAGATTTTTTTTTGTCCATAGCCGTTATTGACATGGAATGTTTTGGCAACTCGAGAGGCTGCTTGATTCAAGGCTTTGAGCCTTTTTATGTTCCTGCACATTCTCAAGAAAATGTCAATCCCCTTTTTTTGCTTATACAGATAACGAATGTGCATCCTAATTAGCAGAAGAAGCAAACTTTTACTTATTTTTTCTTTCTTTAAAACTTATATTTTTAGATTTTTTTGGTTTTTCCTTTTGCTCTCTCTTCTTTAAGATGAAAGTGCGATGCTGCAAATATAGACATAAAAATAAGTATATATATTTGAATTTTTTCAGATTTTTTTTCTTTCTTTCTATTTTTCTTCTTCTCTTTTTTGTTTGATGCCTTAACAATGAGACAAAGTAACGGATCCAATTTTGAGAATAGTCGAATCCGTTTACGCTATCAGACTTGAGTGAGGTTCATAATTTTTACCAAGGTCAGAACACCCGTCCCTTTGGGTAGAATAAACCTTTTATCCTTACCTCGGGTCATGCATTTGATGGTGTAGTCTAAATATCTATCTGATAAGGACATGATTTAAGCAAACATGAGTGGCCCAGTTGGGGCCAGATAATTTACACATGACCAAAGGAGCAACTGAATGATTTTTCTCTCTTTTCCTTTTCTTTTAAACCATTTCTACTCACAACGCCCAAGATGGGTTTCCGCCATGCCCGTTATCGCCCTCTTGTCCACCCGTAGCGCCCTTTTAGGTTTCCACCAAGTCCATGGGTATGCATTTTTATCTCAAGCGCCTTTTCAAGTTTTCACCTGGTCCGCACAAGCTCGCTCTTTTTACCCGTGGAGCCGTTGGGGGTTTTCAACACGTCCATTTTGGTTTGAGCTTGTATATATTTATTTTTTTTCTTTTTTCCTTCATTTTTAAGATTATTTCAAAGGCCATGACATGGACATCGATTCTGTCATAGCCGGCTGGATGGAGTTCTTTTGTTGTCTGTCAGCTCGACTTGTGCTGACTCAATAGATACTGTGACTACTTATAGACCTTAAAGAGGGCTTTCTTTAGGAATGTATCATGACCATGGGTTAGAAGGGATTTGTTAGGAATTTTGAAGGTATTCTTGGGTTTAAAGGTTTCTCTTGATTGGGTTCCAGTTGCCGTAATACACTTCTTCCTTGGAGGATTTTTACTGTACATGCCCCATGATTTTTCTATGTCTTTTCTTTTCTATTTTTTTGTTCTTTTTTCTTTTTCAGACATCCTCTTTTTGGGATTTTACTTTTCTGATTTGTTTGGATTTTGGTGGTAACTCTTTTTCTTTTTTTTTGTTTGGTATATACTCTTTTTCTTTTTTTTTTGTTTGGTATATACACTTTATGAAAGAAAGCCTAATGGCTCAACGGGTTTATGAAAGAAAGCCTAATGGCTCAACGGGTTTATGAAAGAAAGCCTAATGGCTCATCTGGTAGCACAACCTCGATTTTGTTCACAAGGGAGAATGGTGTTGCCCCTGCTGCGTTATGGATCGATGTTCGATAGGCCCATAGTGCGAAGGGTAATATTTCACTCCAATCTCGACATGTGATGATCATCTTCTCAAAGATGCGGACGACTGTTAAGTGGTGAAAAATGCCACTTTGCACCCTTTAACTTGACCTTTCATGGACCTGCAAGCACACTAATAAGCCTCTGTTGAGTGTATTTTATAGATAGTAGGGAAACCTGGTAATAATGCAGCAAAACATTTAAGAATGCCCACAAAGAAGTCATCTCTCAGCACCATGCAGACCCAGCAACAGAACAAGGAGAAAGAAGTGAAGATAGGCCCAAAACAAACTATCGAGAGGATGTCTGAAGACTTCGATAGGAGCTGAGGATTGAAAGGAAAGAATTCATGCAGTTGGAGAAGGGTTCGATAGGATCCGAAGGCAGAAGAAGGATGAATTCGTATGGATTGAGGGGTTCGATAGGATTTCAGAACCTATCAAGCAAAGAAAGGAAAGAAGAAACTATCTTATCGAAAACTTGCCTGAAGTGTCAAAGGAACCTATCGAACGGATCTGGAAACCTAGCGAAAGGACTAAAATGCTCGATTCTAACCTGTCGAAGGCTCCTTGAACCTATCGAAATGAAGATGCTGAAATTGAACCTATCGAAGGATTCTTAAGCCTTTTGATAGGAATGAGAGCCAACCTATCGGGATGACGGCACACAGAGCTGAACCTGTCGAAAAGGACTCCTGAACCTATCAAACTACTCAGCCAACCTATCGAATACTCCAGATATTGGGCTGAGGACTCTGAAGCTTCAAAGAGAACTCATCCTATCGGTACCTATCAAAGAGACCAGGGAACCTATCAAAAGGAACTACAAGCTTACTTTTAACCTGTCGGAAGCTTCTCCAACCTGTCGAAATTGTGTGCTGAACTTCTCAGAAACCATGCTATGCACACGCTGAGACTTGGTGACCTATCGCATGCAAACTGAGGCACACTGGTGACCGGCACGACATTCTAGAAGCTGCCCTAGAAAGCCATAACTGACCCCTATGCTTTAACAGAACTCTAACAACCTTCTAGAAGTGATTTTTGCAGGAAAAATAGAGGAGAAAGCTATATATTGAGACCCCCACTTGCCATTAGGGGAGGATCAAAATTCTGAGCAATTTTTCAGAGATCAGAGCTTGCAGTAAGATTCCTTTTCCCTCCTTTAGCCCAACTATGGTTGGCTAAATCCCTAGGAGCAGTAAGGGGTGAGTTAGATCTGTAATTGGGTATGATTAAGAGTGTTGTTAGGGTTAATTGTTGCACAGACTACAGATCTGAGAGCATTCCATTGTAAGAGTGACCTTGTTTGTAATGTAAATGTTGTTTTCAAAGTTGTAATTAGATCTAAAGATCTTTTGATGCCTTTTGGTGCTCGATCGGATTTGTGTAGAGGAGTTGCTTGATCAGCTCACCCACTTAACTGGTAGACCTCTTGGATGTCATCTAAATAACTTGGATCTGATATCCTTGTAATTTCCTGCGTCTGTGACCTAAAAATTGCAGCATCTGTAGTGGTTTTAATTATTCTAATTGAGGCTCTGGCTTTGTAGGAGATCTCTAGGATGGTATGTGACCATTAAAGTGGACAGATCGTAACCTTAAGGTGAATTTGATCTCAGGCCTTAATTGGATTTATCTGCTGCAATCCATGGATTCGATAAAGCTTATACGATGGCCTGTGACCATTAAAGTGGACAGATCATAGCCTTAAGCCAGGTGGATCCTGTGATTTGAAGTGGAATTTATACCCTACAGCTGTGCTTGCGGACAGTGCCTGTGGCCAGCTAAGGGACTTGTGTGCTTTTGAACCCCTGTAATATGCTTAGCTCAACCTGATTGCAGTGAAGATAATCTTCAAGCTGCTCTTCTCTATTTTATGAGTTTTTAAACCTTCCATCTGCAAGATCTGAGGCTCTAGATTTGATACAAAACAATTTGCATTTTATTTGTAGTTTAGTTTAAGTGATAACTCATTTCAAAACTCTCCTTAAAATAGAGATAGCTAGGGTGCCAGATCTCTTACAGATTTGGAGATTTATCATATTTTTAACCAGCTTCCCTGTGGACATTCCCTTAGTTGCCATTCTTTTAAAGCTTGCTACAACAGATCCTGAATACTTGCAAGTCTGTATGAGTATGTCTGCCTAGTTTTATTGTTAATTTTCGACCCTTAATTGAGGGTAGGCAAACATTCCCAACACGTTTTTGGCACCGTTGCCAGGGAGGCAGTTTAGAAATTGATATATCTATGTTTTGATCATAGACTTGTAGTTTTTGTTTGATTTTACTAACTGCATTTGTGAGTTTTGCTATTTTTTTCAATATTTTTTGTCTATTTCACCAGATCTGAGTACAGAATGAGAGGAGAGCTGTGCTAAAGGCTGCTCTATAGTTTGCATCCCTTCTCCCCTGTTTATTTTCAGATATGTTGATCAATTGTGTGTTCCTATTTGTTGTGTGAGGATTTACTCTGCATTCAGTTGTGGGTGTTGTATGTTTGGTAGGAGAACTCTTCAACCTGAGATTATTCCACTAAATCCAGAGGATGAAAGACTTCTCAGAACCAGACCAACTACATCCACAGCTGTTGAATTTGAATCTGTTGAAATGGGTGAGCAGCAGCAGCCTTGAACTCTCAAGGAATTCAATGCACCAGGGGTCTACAATTCTCCCTTTTGCATTCAGTTCCCTGCTGCTCAAGGAAATTATGAGATCAAATCGTTCATCATTCAAATGTTGCCCTCATTTCATGGCCTGACCAAGGAGGATCCCTATAAGAATATAGATGAATTCTTAGGACTGTGCATCACCTTCAACATCACAGGTTTGGGGGAGGAGGCAACTAGGATGAGGCTCTTTCCTTTTTCATTAAAGGACAAAGCCAGGACGTGGTTATCTCTGCTTCCTCCTTATAATATATAGTCCTGGAGTGATCTCGAATGTTAGTTTTTAGCCAAATTCTTTCCTATATCAAAGACCAGTCAGTTGAGGAAGGGTATCATCTCTTTTACCCAAGATCCAATTGAAGACTTTCATCAATCCTGGGAGAGATTTAAAGAACTCCTCAAGAAATGGCCCCACCATCAAATCCCTGAATGGCAACTGGTTCAAAGCTTTTACCAGGGAATTGATTCAAAGAGTAGGAACATGATAGATGCCTCTTGTGGAGGCACTTATCTTCATAAAACTGCTGAGGAGGCATGGGAGCTCTTTGACATCATCAGTAAGAACTCTATGCAAAGGAAAACCTTGGCAATAGAACTAGAGCCTCCTAAACTGATGAAAGAGAACACCTCAAGAGAAAAGATATATGAAGTGAGTGTGCCAAGTGAGTTGGAAAGGAAAGTGGACAGGTTAACTCTGAAGTTTGATAGGCTGATGGGAGCAATGCAGTCACTTGTGGCTACTAGAATAGAGGAGGCATGCGCTATATGCCAGTCCCCTGCTCACTCCTTAGATGAATGCCCATCAGCTGCCCAATTTCCTGAGTTCATAACAGAGCATGTGGCTACAACTCAAGCCTATGGGCAGCAGCCTGCTGCTGGGTATCAATGGAGAAACACCCAATTTGAGGTGGAGACAAGATGGATACCCCAGTCAACAGCAGCAGCAGCCCCAGCAGCCCTTGCCTTACAGAAATGCTCAGCCCTATCGAGATGGTTATGCCCCAAGACCTCAATATCAGCAAACCATGGCCCAACTTGTAGCTCCTCCTGTGCAGCAAGCTGCACCTACTCCAGTTGTGAGAATACCATCATTTGAGGAACAAATTCTATCTTCATTGCAGAACTTGAACACTTTAACCCAAACTGTGCACTCTCACAACCAGAGCATAAAAAAGATAGAGGACCAGCTTGGTCAGCTGTCTGATGCTCTGACTAGGAGAGAAGGAGGAAGGTTACCTAGCCAACCACAGGATAATCCATGAAGACAGTTTGTAGCGGGTGAAGTTTCCTCCACCTATGAGGAAGCCAAATCTATGACAACTTTGAGGAGTGGTAGGCTAGTGGATAATCAGGTGGGCTGTGAGCCTGTGAGAAGTTTGAACGAAGAAAATGGAGGGATTTTTCCAAAAATACAATAGAGACTTCCAATGGTGGACCTGCAGGAACAACTTAGTGTCAATAAAGAGGATGACATGGATCCTTAAGGAAAAGAAAAAATCAAAAAATAAAGAAGCCCCATTGGCTAAGGCTGCAAGTGAGGGAGCACCCCCACACTTGCCATTTCCCAAGGCATTGCAAGGACCCTCCCCTTCTAACAAAGAGTAGGGCAAAATTGAGGAAATGATGGAGACTTTCAAACAAGTAAAGATCAATATGCCTTTACTTGACGCCATTAAACAAGTCCCAGCCTATGCCAAATTCTTAAAAGACCTATGTACCCATAAAAGACAGTCCAGGATACACCTATCCAAGAAAGTCTTTTCAGCAGAAAAAGTCAAGCATGTCTTGTCCATTGCAACTCCCCCCAAACTTCAAGACCCTGGACTCCCCACCATCCCCTGCATCATTGGGGACCATACCATTGACAAAGCTCTTTTAGATCTGGGAGCCAGTGTAAATTTTCTTCCATATTCAGTATATGAGAAGTTGGGTTTAGGCAAATTAAAGCCCACACATGTTGTTATACAATTGGCTGATAGATCTGAAAAGAAACCTGTGGGGATAATCGAGGATGTTTTGGTGGGAGTTAACAAATTCTTTTATCCTGCTGACTTTTTGGTGCTGGATATGGAACCAAGAAGGAATGCCACCTCCATACCTTTGATCCGAGGCAGACCCTTTTTTGCCATAGCTAACACTTGTATTCAATGCAGGTCTGGAATAATGGAAGTGTCATTTGGAAATATGAAGGTCAAGTTGAATGTCTACAATGCAGCCAATCAACCTTATCCTGATGAGGATTGTTTTTGTCTAGACATAATAGATGAGGTTGTGTAAGAAAATGTGGATATGTTGTTGCATGGTAAGGAATGGTCTAATGAGATAGCTGAAGTATGGAAGGAACCAGAGGTAGAAACGACTTTCACCCTTGAAACTGAGCATGTGCAACTTGTTTTTTCCAGAGCAGAACCAACAAAGCTCCATCCATGGAAGCCTGCCTTGTTGCCTCTTCCACCCCCCTCCAAGACACCCCTATTGCCCTCCCTCATCAGTCCCCCAGAGGTGGAGTAAAAGCAACTCCCGTCAGCTTTGAAATATGCTTTTTTAGGAGACAACAACAAATTACCTGTGATAATTTCTTCTTCCCTCACCATTGAGCATGAAAGAGAACTACTTGTTGTGCTAAAAAGGCATAGGAAAGTAATAGGATGGACCATTGCAGACTTAAGGGGGATTAATCCTGCTGTATGCATGCATAAGATTCATCTTGAGGAAGGTGTCAAACCTTCTCGAGAGATGCAGAGGAAACTCAACCTTCACATGCAGGAAGTTGTGATGAAGGAGGTAGTCAAACTCCTTGATGCTGGCATCATATACCCTATCTCAGATTCCCAATGGGTGGCACCTACCCAGGTAGTGCCCAAGAAATCTGTCATCACAGCTGTTGAAGCTAATTCAGGGGAGCTGATCCCAACCAGACAAACAACTGGTTGGAGAGTATGCATCGATTACAGAAAGCTAAATGAAAAAACTATCAAGGACCACTTCCCACTGCCCTTTATAGACCAAATCTTGGACAAGCTAGCAGGCAAGGCATATTATTGTTTTCTTGATGGATATTTAGGGTACAATCAAATCCCTGTCTACCCCCAAGATCAAGAAAAAACTACATTCACTTGCCCATTTGGGACCTTTGCATACAGGAGGATGCCATCTGGGCTGTGTAATGCACCTGCCACTTTCCAAAGATACATGTATGCCATTTTTTCTGACATGATTGACAAATTTTTAGAGATCTTCATGGATGATTTCTCCATTTATGGGGATGATTTTGGCCAATGCCTACGCCATCTTAGTTCTATGCTATAGAGATGTGAGGAGACCAGCCTAGTCCTAAGCTGGGAAAAGAGTCATTTTATGGTGACTCAAGGCACTGTCCTTGGACATGTGGTCTCCCACAAAGGAATAGAGGTTGATCAGGCTAAGATTGACTTAATTTCCCATCTGCCCCTCCCCAAAACGGTCAAACAAGTCAGGTCTTTTCTGGGTCATGTTGGGTTCTATAGGTGATTCATTAAGGACTTCAGCAAAATCCCCAAACCTCTGTGCCACCTGTTGTGCCAAGAGGTACCCTTTGAGTTCAATGATGACTGCCTGGCTGCTATTGAGTAGCTGAAAACTTGCTTGATTACAGCCCCGATTCTACAAGCTCCTGATTTCTCTGTACCATTTGAATTGATGTGTGATGCATCAGACTTTGCTATGGGGGCTGTTTTGGGACAAAGAAGAGACAAGGTACCATGTGTGGTGGCATATGCTAATAAATCAATGGTTGATGCTCAATTGAATTACACCATGACTGAGAAGGAGCTGTTAGCCATTGTCTTTGCTTTAGAAAAATTCAGATCTTATGTGTTAGGCTCCAAAATCACTCTATTCACTGACCATTCAGCCTTGAAATACCTCTTATCTAAGAAGGACGCCAAAGCAAGATTAATCAGATGGATTCTCCTTTTGCAGGAATTTCATTTGGAGATCAACGATAAGAAGGGAGTGGAGAATGTGGTTGCTGATCATCTATCAAGGATCCAAGTTGCAGAAACAGAGAGCCTACCCATCAATGATTCTTTTCCAGATGAGCAGCTGTTTGTCGTGGAGATTAATATGCCTTGGTTTGCTAATATCGTGAACTACCTTGCTGTGAAAAGGATCCCTCCACATTGGAACAAGAATGATAGAAACTTGTTTTTCTCTCAAATCAAACACTATATATGGGAGGATCCTTACCTTTTTAAGCTTTGTTCAGACCAAGTAATTCGAAGATGTGTACCGGAAGCAGAGTTCCACCACATTTTAACCATGAGTCATGAACAGGCTTGTGGGGGCCACTTTAGTGGTAACAAGACTGCTGCGAAGGTGTTCCAGAGTGGTTTCTATTGGCCTACTCTGTTCAAAGATGCCCGACAACATTGCAAAGCTTGTCCTCGATGCTAGCAAAGTATTACTAAGAGGAATTCCATGCCATTGCAGCCCATACTAGTGGTCGAATTGTTTGATGTCTAGGGTATTGATTTTATGGGACCATTTCCCCCCTCCTGTGGATATAATTTCATCCTTGTAGCTGTGGACTACGTGTCCAAATGGGTAGAAGCCATAGCTACAAGGACAAACGACCACAAAGTTGTCATTAAATTCCTCAAAGACAACATCTTCTCCAGGTTTGGCATCCCCAAAGCCATCATCAGCGATGGGGGAAGCCACTTCTGTAATAAACCTTTTGATAAGCTGTTGGAAAAGTACTCTGTGACCCACAGGGTAGCTACTCCCTACCACCCACAAACCAGTGGACAAGTAGATATTTCCAACAGAGAAATCAAACACATTTTAGAGAAGACTGTGCGAAGTGATAGGAGGGACTGGTCCATGAAATTAACAGATGCCCTATGGGCTTATAGGACTGCCTATAAGACCCCCATAGGTATGTCCCCATTCAGACTAGTTTATGGCAAGGCATGCCATTTGCCTGTTGAATTAGAACACAAAGCATACTGGGCTATTAAAGCAATAAATTCTGATTTCAACTCTGCTGGTATACACAGGAAATTACAGATAGTTGAGCTGAAGGAGCTCAGATTGGAAGCATACGCCAATGCTCAGATCTACAAAGAGAAGACCAAAGCCTTCCATGATAGACATTTGCTACAGAAAGAATTCAAACCTAATGATAAGGTGTGGATGTTCAATTCTAGATTAAAATTCTTTTCAGGTAAGTTGCAGTCCAGATGGGATGGACCCTTCATAGTTGTACATGTTTCCCCATCTGGAGCTGTTGAAGTCAGGGACCCTACAGATGGTAGAGTCATGAAGGTCAATGGCCAGAGGCTCAAACTGTGTGGACAAGATTTGTGATCCCGAGGAGAGCATTGATCTTCAAGACCCTCCAGGTTGATAGCTAACTTTGGCTTGTATCATATGCAATATATGTTATTTATTTGTATCAACAAAGTAACAGCTGGCATAGCAGGAAAATTTTCAAGGTGCTAAAACTGAGCCCTACATTCATGTGTCCAACTTTTGGCTTTTAGAACCCTTTCGATAAAACGGTTGATGATTTCAATAGGATTCTGGATAATTTCAAAGGGCACTGAGCCTTGACGATAGGTGAAACCAACCCCTCGATAGGTTAAAAAATGGCAGCAGACACTTTTCGATAGGTTCTGGGTACCTATCGGAACCTATCGAAATAACGAATCGCATCCAACCTATTGAAAGGAAGTTTCCACCTATAGAGATCCTATCAAATTGTACCTTTTGTAAGTGTTGACTTCCATGCCTTCGATAGGACACATTGACCTATCGCCACCAGTCTCGCCATCCTATCGAAATTGTTTTTTCGCACCTGTATCGATCAGATAATCTTGTCCTATGGCGTAGTGTTTCAGCATTTATGGCGCATGCCACCCTAACTTAATCTTCCCTCCTAATTTAGCCCATCATGCAGTCCACGCTCCAATCCCCACCCAGCGACCGCCACTCCCTGTATTCCCACCCTTCATTTTCAATTCCCACACCTCGATGACTGCACCACTTTTATTGCATCGTTTCATATTCCAACACCCATACCCCTTAAATATTAAACTGTGTCCTTCACATCCATTCCACCTAACTTTGTAACTCTTGGCCCCCACTCATGGGCGATGACAAACCTCAAAGTTGTATCAAGTTCTTTCTTCCCACCGCCACCACCACCTCCACCAGTCGAGCCTGATCCTCTTCAATTTCTCTGGGATGAATATGACGAGGTCCAGTGAATCCTCGCCAAGGAGAAAAAGAAAAACCTAAAGAGGGAGAAGAAGAGGCAGAGGACCAAGTCACCAGTTGCCTCCCCTTCGTCATCCTCATCATCATCCACCACCCCACCCCCTGCCCCCTGACCCCACTCTTTTTCCTTTTCTTTCCCCCTGGCTTGCAGTTCCTCTTCCACCCAACACCGACTGAGGATATCCCTGAGCTAGGGGGGAAGTTTTCTTTTCACAAAGAGATGTTGTCCACATGTCGGTTTTCAGAATTATTATAATAAAATGCTTTATTCATTTCACTTGCTGTTTCTCAATTTATTTCTTGTTAAATTTATTTTCTTTGGATGTCTGCACAACTAAATCCATTCTGCTCAAAACAGTGAGGACACTATTTAGTTTAGGTTTGGGGGTGTGGCATGTATGCCAATAAACCAGCTAATTTTAGTGCAGCCAAGTTAAAAAGGAATAATCGAAAAGAGAATGAATTCACCTCATAATTGTTGATTAAGAAAAATTTTAAATAACCATTTGCAACGGGAGTAAGCTGAAGTGTTAACATTTTTCCTAAAGAAAATGTCAAGAATTTTTGCAGAAAGTTTTTTATGTATGATAAACCAACAACGAGAAGAGACTGTGAAGATACTCTCCAGAATTTGGATGGAAGGCCATACCCAGTGAGATTTGGGCCTGAAAATTGATAATTTCTTTGAAGAGTGTCTGGGCAATTCATTCTGCCTTGAGGACTGACTAGACCTAATCTGGATCGCTAGAAGTTAGGCAAATCCGAGTTGAAACAACTTAAGAGCACTCAGAATATGGAACACATGAAGTAAGGCCATCTCTTGGATAGTTTGGGCCAAAAATTCCCCACCATTGAGCTGCCCTCGATGCACACCACTTGAGCCTTAAAAGCCCCAATTTTCTTTGATGAAAATCAGAAAGTCTAAACCCAAAACCCCTTGACCTATTTCATTTCACCCTCAATCTGAGAAATCAGGAAGAGGAAGGAGGAGAAAGGTTAGAGGAGCAAGGTCCTAAATTAGGTTGAATGAAAGAAAAAAAAAATGCAGTTGGTGGTAGTTGTGGCACTATATATATATATAAAATAAATAAATAAATAAATAAAAAGAGAGAAAAGAAAAATATTGAAAGGAAGAGAAGAAGCTGGCCACTTTAGCTCTGAAAATTCAAAAAGTAGATGGAAATGTGCTGAATAAAAGGTGAAGTCATGAATCACCTCCTAGACTCTATTGATTTCTCAATTTTGAACTCTGTTATCCCTTCTTATTCCTCCACAAACCTCATCCTTAAGCCATAGTACAACCCAATAAAAAGACCTTATTGATCTGAAAGTGGATTGAGCTATCATGTGGAGATGAGAATTTGCATAATCTATGGTAAAAAGAGCTGGAAAAGTCAGAAATTTAGGCAATGCCTATGGTCCTGCTTGCAGCCCTATTTGAGGGCTGTAACTGCTCTTGAGTTGAGTGATATGATTTATCCCTCTTCTTTGTACTGATGAGTGAACAACCCTGATCAGACTTGGGTCTGAAATCCAGATTGAAGGGGGAAGTATCCAAGCAAGATCCTCAAATTGATGGTGAGTTATGCATAAAATTTCAGAAGCAATGCCTGGACATAAATTGAGTGATGATGGAGAGATTTCAGAAAACTCTCATGTTTCCAAATGGATTTTTTTTCTGTTGAATTTCCCTTAATGAATGGGCATGATTTGAATTTATTTGATTCGCTTAAATTCTGCTTTAACAGGTTGCACTATTATTAACTAAGTTTATTGGAGAAGTTTGTGGGTACCTTCACTGAAAACCCTCAGGAGACTTCACTCCTCCACTAGGGATCACCTAGGGGTTTAAAAGGCTTGGTGCATGTGCTAAATGCATCCGTGCTCCCTACGAAAGTGGCATTTTATTTTTCTTTGAATTCTCCTTTGTTCAGGGACTAGCGAAGCTTAGGTTTGGGGTGTGTTAAGTGGTGAAAAATGCCACTTTGCACCCTTTAACCTGACCTTTCATGGATCTGCAAGCACACTAATAAGCCTCTGTTGAGTGCATTTTATAGATAGTAGGGAAACCTGGTAATAATGCAACAAACCACTTAAGAATGCCCACAAAGAAATCATCTCTCAGTACCATGCAGACCCAGCAACAGAACAAGGAGAAAGAAGTGAAGATAGGCCCAAAAAATCCTATCGAGAGGATGTCTGAAGACTTCGATAGGAGCTGAGGATTAAAAGGAAAGAATTCCTACAGTTGGAGAAGGGTTCAATATGATGCGAAGGCAGAAGAAGGATGAATTCGTATGGATTGAGGGGTTCGATAGGATTTTAGAACCTATCGAGCAAAGAAAGGAAAGAAGAAACTATCCTATCGAAAACTTGCCTGAAGTGTCAAAGGAACCTATCGAACGGATCTGGGGACCTAGCAAAAGGACTAAAATGCTCGATTCCAGCCTGTCGAAGGCTCCCTGAACCTATCGAAATGAAGATGCTGAAATTGAACCTATTGAAGGATGGTTAAGCCTTTCGATAGGAATGAGAGCCAACCTATCGGGATGACGGCACACAAAGCTGAACCTGTCAAAAAGGACCCCTGGACCTATCGAACTACTCAGCCAACCTATCGAATACTCCAGATATTGGGCTGAGGACTCTGAAGCCTCAAAGAGAGAACTCATCCTATTAGTACCTATCGAAGAGACCAGGGAATCTATCGAAAGGAACTACATGCTTACTTTTAACCTGTTGGAAGCTTCTCCAACCTGTCGAAATCATGTGCTGAACTTCTCAGAAACCATGCTATGCACACGCTGAGACTTGGTGACCTATCACACGCAAACCGAGGTACTCTAGTGACCGATGCAACATTCTAGAAGATGCCTTAGAAAGCCCTAACCGACCCATGTGCTTTAACAGAACTCTAACAAACTCTGACAACCTTCTAGAAGGGATTTTTGGCGAGAAAAATAGAGGAGAAAGCTATATATTGAGACCCCTAATTGCCATTGGGGGAAGATCGAAATTCTGAGCAATTTTTCAGAGATCAGAGCTTGCAGCGATATTCCTTCTCCCACCTTTAGCTCAACTATGGTTGGCTAAATCCCTGGGAGCAGTAAGGGGTGAGTTATATCTATAATTGGGTAAGGGTAAGAGTGTTGCTGGGGTGAATTGCTGCACAGACTACAAATCTGAGAGCATTCCATTGTAAGAGTGACCTTGTTTGCAATGAAAATGTTGTTTTTAATATTGTAATTAGATTTAAAGCTCTTTTGATGCCTTTTGGTGCTCGATCAGATTTGTGTAGAGGAGTTGCTTGATCAGCTCACCCACTTAACTGGTAGACCTATTGGATGTCATCTGAATTCCCTGGATCTGATATCCCTGTAATTTCTCGCTGTGACACGGAAATTGCAAGATCAGAGTGGTTTTAATTATTCTAATTAAGGCTCTGGCTTTGTAGGAGATCTCTAGGATGGTTTGTGACCATTAAAGTGGACAGATCATAACCTTAAGGTGAATCTGAGCTTAGGCCTTAATTGGATTTATCTGCTGCAATCCATGGATTCGATATATCCTATAGGATGGTCTGTGATAATTAAAGAGGACAGATCATAGCCTTAAGGCCAGGTGGATCCTGTGATTTGAAGTGGAATTTATACCCTGCAGCTGTGCTTGCGGACAGTGCCTGTGGCCAGCTGAGGGACTTGTGTGCTTTTGAACCACTGTAATATGCTTAGCTCAACCTGATTGTTGTGAAGACAATCTCTAAGCTGCTCTTCTCTGTTTTCTAAATTTTTAAACCTTCCATCTGCAAGATCTGAGGCTCCAGATTCGATCCAAAACAATTTGCATTTTATTTGTAGTTTAGTTTAAGTGACAACTGATTTCAAAACTCTCCCCTGTCTTTTAACTAAAATAGAGATAGCTAGGGTGTCAGATCTCTTATAGATATGGAGATTTATCATATTTTTAACCAGCTTCCCTGTGGGCATTCCCTTACTTACCATTCTTTTAAAGCTTGGTACAACAGATCTTGAATACTTTCAGGTCTGTATGAGTATGTTTGCCTAGTTTTATTGTTGATTTTAGAACCTTAATTGAGGGTAGGCAAACATTCCCAACAACGACCGTCTTGTTAGCAACTTCTACAACTTCGTTAGTTTGCAACTGATATGGTGACAAGAGATAATGTTTGATCTTGTACTGCTCACATAAGGCTCTGATGTGCTTATTCACAAAATTGGTGTTGTTGTCTAGATGATGTTCTTGGGCCTGCAAAATCGACAAATGATATTATTCTTGAGAAACTTTTTGACATGACTGGTCGTGATGTTCGTGTAGGAGGCTACCTCTACCCATTTAGTGAAGTACTCGATAGCGACAAGGATGAACTGATGTCCATTGTACTTTTCGATAAAACCTTATTGTAGCGTCTTTTTAGTGAGTATGTGCCCATTGGCGTGGGCCCCGCATACTCCCTCATGGATTTCCTTTATGACTTTTGCTACTTCACTCTCAGTTAGACATCTGAGCAAAATCTTGTTATATGATCACTTATGGAGGCACTCGTTAGGTTGACTCAACCTCGCGAAAATGGATGTAGTTTCAGGTAAGTCCTCGGTAGGTTGGCTTTGACTGCTCGCTAAGTTCAGGGGAACCTCTCAACATGTAGTTGGAACCTCATGAGCTCCCTTGCATCTCCAGGTGACTTCTCGACAGGTTCTGTGAACCTCTCAAACTCTTCACTTTTTCACCTTAGGACCTCTCGACAGGTTGGACTACAGCTCCAGAACCTCTTGATAGGTTGCTTTCTTTAGCTTTTACTCCTCGATGGGATGTGGGGACCTTTCGATAACTTTATATTTAAACACCCCAACCTCTCGATAGGATGCACTCTCTCACCAAAACCTCTCGACAGGTTGAATTAACCTCACGAGCTCTTTTGTTGTTTGCTTCCACAGCTGGCACACATCTTTGGGGTGTTGTCCTTCATCTGTTAGCACACAGTAGCCTCTTGAGGGGTTTAATCTTCATCCAATGTAGCTGCTCTTACTCCCATGTGTGCCAATTGGACACATGCATTCCCATAGACTTCTGAAACTTTGTGGACTGCTTGATGGCTGACCTTTTGGGCTGCAGGAGCACATGTAGGAGCAGTAGGTCTCTTCTTTGGGCATTTTTTGATGGATGTTTGCACTAAGACTATAATTTATTACTTATCTACAAAACACACTCAAGATACATTATTAGTCAACTCAAAGGTCCATCAAAGGTCAGCTTAGGAGGTGAAAAATGATATTTTTCACTAATCAACACACCCCCAAACCTAAGCTTTGCTAGTACCTGAGCAAAGGAGAAATTAAAAGCAAGTATTGAAAATAGAAAATGCCACTTTTGTAGGGTGCACAGATGCATTTAGCATATGCATAAAGCCTTTTAAACCCCTACGTGATCCCTAGTGGAGTAGTGAAGTCTCCTAAGGGTTTTCAGTGAGGTTACCCACAGACTTCCATATGGACATGATTAAACCAAGTGCAAGCAGTTACAAATTTGATCCCAACACATTCAACTTTATTCCATACCTTACCCTTTTGAATTCAGAGGTTTCAAATAAGTAAGTATAAACAAATTTAATACCCAAATCCTTTGTCAAACTCATCATAACAATCTGAAATCATCAAGGGAATGTTATGTGCATAATAGTATATATTTCACCATTAATTTAAGAATCAGGTTCAAACAATGTCTAAATAAGTCTAATTTCAGACCTAATTATCTCACAAGCATACTCTCACAAATGATTTCAAAGGTATATCACTTCACACAGCTCAAGAGCAGTTACAACCCTCAAATATGACTGCAAGCATGAGCATAGGCAGTGCTCTAAGCCCTGAAATTTTCTAACTCTCTTCACCATATATTACACAGCTCCTTATCTCCACATGACAACTTAATCCATTTTAGATTAGTAGGGTCTTTTTATTGGGTTGTAATGTGGCTTATAGGTGAAGTGTATAAAGAATAAAAGGGGTAAAAAGGAATTAACAATTGAGAAATCCATAAGGAGGTGGTCATGACAACACCTTCTTCATCTTCTTTGAATTTTTAATTGAAGTGACTTCCCTTCCTTATTTTTGTTTTGCTTTTCTATTTTTTTCTTTCTTTTTTTATATTCTTTTCTTTTGTATTTTTTATTTTTAATTATTTTTAATTAATTTATTTATTTAATTTTTTTTTTATGGGCTGGAATGCCACAACTACACAATTGACACACTGCTGCCTTAAATTTTCTCTTTTCTTTCCACCAAATATGAAACCTTGCTCCTCTAACCTCACTTTTCCCTTTACTTCCTGAATTCTCAGATTGAGGGTGAACTAAAATAGGTCAAGAGGTTCAAAGAAGAATGAACTTTTCAGGCTCAAATTGTGTGTATCAAGGGCAGTTGAGAGGTGGGGAATCTTAAGCTCAAACTGTCCAAAAGATGGCCTTACATCATGTCTTTGATGTCACGAGTCCTGTCAATTTGTCTCAACTTGGAGTGCATAACTTCTAGTAAAAGAAAGCAGGTTCAAACAATCCTTAGAGCAGAAAGATTTTGCCAAAACACTCATTCAAAGAAATTTTTACAGGCCCAACTCTCACTGGGTATGGTCTTCTTTAGGACTCTCAAGACATGTTCTTACTTTTTCTCTCCTTAATGGTTCACTACATACTGATTATGACAAAAATTTCTTCATGTTATCTTTCATGGAAATTATGAATTTTTAAAAAGATACAAAAATTAAACAGTTTACCATACATTTTTAAATCTTCCTTTTTCAAAATTGTTCAGTTTGAAATTTTTCTAAATTTGTTTTGATCTCATCCATTCCATTGCACTTGACTTAATTATCTCACACAAAATTATTTCAAAATTATCCTGCTATATCCCCAAACCTATGAGGAATAGTGTCCTCACTGCATTGGAAGTGTATCAAAAGGCAACAGCAGGGTAAGCACAAGGACAGTATCAAGTGAAGCATTAGAACAAAATTAAAGACCAAGGAAAGCAAGAAAGTCAGTTGGAACTGTCAAAATAGAAATTTTATTTAACACAAGTAATTACAAAATACAAGAGAAATAGGACAGTTTAAATGTAACAAACAGTATATACAGCAAAATTCTACATACAAAATAATTACAACCAAATCCTAAACACAGTCTACACCTAATCAGAATCAGAGTCAGACCCTGATATGGTCATTGGCTCCCATCCTTTTTGCTGAGCAAGTTTGTCATACTCCTCCTTGAGCTTCTCCTTCCTCTTTAGTTTCTCAGTACTGGCAGCACCCTCCTTAGTCCTTTTAGCAGATTGTTTCTTAGGCTTGCTGCAATAGCCCTGGTTCTTGCAGGACTGGTTGTCTTACCTTGATCCCATTTTACTGAATTGAGTGGGCTGTGGAGAGTCAGGTAAAGGGGAGTACTCATGCCCAATGTCCTCCAATCATGGATGAATACCCCTCAGCGGTGAAATGTTCCAAGTCATGGGTATGTGCAGGTGACATGGAGGTAGTGGGGTCAGTCTCCAAAGGTAGGGAAAGAGGAGAGGAGACTGGGATAGCTACTGGTGCAGGGCTTAAGGGTTCAACAATTGAGATGGATGGGCTAGCTGGAGGGGTTGTGGGTGACTTTGATTTTCTCTAGTAGGTGGATGTGATGGGAACTGAAGGTAGGGTAGCAATTGGGTCTGTGGTAGGAGGAGCTGACACAGGGGTGATTGTGGTGATGATAGAAGGGGTGGCTAAGCTATTGGAATGTATGAGAACTAAAATGGAAGGAATGGAAGGTGATGGAATGGGCATGCTGACAATAGCAGAGCTGCCAATAAGCAAGGGCACATCAGTAGAAGGGAGGAGTATGGGTGCAAAGGTCACAGGTTGAGGCATTAAGCTAGGACCAGCCGAGGATGGCAGAGGCTCTGAGCTAGCTGATGTGGAGGTCCCAGGTGCAGCCACTGATGTGGCTAATGGGGCTGTGGGTATTACAGGTGCAACTACTGATGTGGCTACCTGAGATGCTTCCGTTTAAGGACCCTCAATTGATTTTTTCTTGCTTTTCCCAATCAGGGTCCTACTAGTAGACCAGGCCCTACTCCCAAACACCTTAGGGCTCACTTTCTCCACTGACTCATCTTTTTGTATAAAAAATTTCCCTTTTCTTAGCGAAGCAGTGATGAGTCTGGTGTAGAGTAACCCTGGCAAGGCATGTCCTCTTTTGATCTTATCATTCACATCTACCATGGCCTCAAATATCAGTTGAGTGGCATTCAAGAACTCGCCCTTGGAAACAAAGTAAAGGGCATTCACTATAGGGGTTCTCCTCTCCTGCTAATATCCACTGACATAAATGTTCTTCCTAGAGATTGAGTCTATGAAAAGAAGGCTAGGGTCCAGATCTCTCCTCATTAATGATTCCCTAGAGCCCACAATGCCTTGAGTCAGATGTTTGGCCATTGCTCGGAAGGACACAGTCTAAGGTGCTCCTAGGCCATAAACTAAGTAAAAAACTGATGGGACCCCCTAATGCCAACCCAATATCACTGTAATCCACAACCAGCTCCAAATTATCTATCAAAAGCACAAGGGTCAGTTGACCCTGGCTTCATCTTCTTCCTGATATTCTGATGCCACAATTTTACCAGTCTAGGGTAGGATTTTTCTTGTAATGGGGTCAACAAAGGTGTCAGGGATGCCTTCACCAAGTAGCCCAAGGTCTGCTTGCACTCCTCTATTTTAGAAAAATAGGGTCGGTAAAAAATTGTCTCAGGAATCAAGCCTAAAGCATCCACAAACTCATTAGGGGTTGTCAAGTTCTCAGGGATTTTAGGTATAGCCTCAGGTTGAGATTCAGGCATAGGGACATCCTCAACAACCTCTTCAATTATTTTTGCTTTCTTCGCTTTCTTAGCCTTCTTAGCTTTCTCAACTTTATCCATGATGAGCTTCCTCTTAGCAGGTGGGTTATCTTTGGGCTGTGTGGCTATCCTACTTGATTTTCTGGTGGATTTTTGGGTAGGTTTGGAAGGGGCTTTGAAAAGGTCAGCCAATGTATCCTCACGGTCAGCCATTGGTCATAAAAATCCACATAATCACTCTCAACAACCACAACAAACTTCCTCTGCCCAATTAATTATCAACACATATAGAAATATGGAAGTACAAAGCTTGAAAATCATAAAGTGAAGGTTGAAGAAGCACTTACCCACAGAACCTAGGGTTTCTCAGATCTTGCAATACACGACACCAAATCGACAAAGACCAGGTGTAAAATGTCACCTTTGTAAAATTAAAGCAATTGGACCAATGGCAGGGTGATTGAAGTTGGAATCAGTGAGGTGGAGGAGAACGAAGAAAGTGGGAAATTGGGCACAAGGAGAACACAACTCTGAGCAGAGGCTATCGAATGGATGAAATGAGTTGTCGATAGGTTTTAAATAAATAAAATCCTATTTTGACAGGATTGGAGAGAGGATTTCGACAGGTTGGCGCAACCTGTCGAATGGTTAAAATAAGCTGGGATGACAGGGTTGGCAGACAGAAGGTCTCGAGAGGTTCTCTTAAACCTCTCGACAGGTACATAGCTTCAGAAAAATCAATTCGAGAGGTTCATGGAACCTCTTAACAGGATGAAAACTTTTCGATGTTAAGGCTCCGAGAGGTCTCTCAACCTCTTGATAGGTACTTTGAACCTATCGAAATGTAGCCAACATCCTCTTGACAGGTTCATAGATCCTATCAAAATTCATTTATACACCTTCAGTACCTGTCGAGATCAACTTCTAACTTCTCGACAGGATTCAATACCTGTCAAAATTCATAGGGAGAGCTTTTAGTACCTGTAGAACTTCTCATAGCACTTCTCAACAAGTTGTTTTTTAGTTCAAGAGTATTTCTCATCAGTTCACAGTCCATTCTCCACACAGATTTGTCAATCCTATTCTACTCCCATTCATTTCTCATGCCTTGGAATTCATGACTCATGATTCTAAATGAAAAAAATTAAGCAAAATTGGCAACATATTTACAATGCCAAACAGTTTTGAAAATAGCAAAAACTGACAGTTAATATACAATGTTGAAAATCATTCACACTTTGGAGGTTCTTGAAGGTGAATGATTACCACAAGCTCTACTATATTTTGAACAAAGAGTTTGAGCCTTTGACCATTAACTTTCATGATCCTACCATCTTTTGGATCCATGATTTCAACAACTCTAGATGGGGATATATGCATTACAATGTAAGGTCCCTCCCATCTAGATCTCAACTTGCCTGGAAAAAATTTCAATTTGGAATTGAACAGCCATACCTTGTTGCTAGCAGTAAACTCCTTTCTCAGCAAATGCTTGTCATAAAAAGCTTTGGATTTTTCTTTTTAGATCCTTGCATTAGAGTAGGCTTCCAATCTCAGCTCTTCCAGCTCTGACCGCTACAGCCTCCTGTGCATACCGACAAAAGTTAGATCAACATTCAACGACTTAATAGCCCAATGGGCTTTATGTTCTAACTCTACTGGTAAATGGCATGCCTTGCCATACACCAACCTAAAGGGAGACATCTCTATTAAGGTCTTAGAAGCAGTTCTATAAGCCCAAAGAGCATTAGTCAACTTCAGGTACCAATCATTACTATCCCCTCTCACAGTTTTCTTTAAATGTGTTTGATCTCTTTATTAAAAATTTCCACCCGCACATTGGTCTGTGGGTGGTATGGGGTGGAAACTTTGTGTGTCACAAAGTACTTTCTAAGCAGGTTATCAAACTGTCTATTACAAAAATGGCTTCCCCCATCACTAATGATAGCTCTGGGGGTGCCAAACCTAGAGAAAATGTTGTCTTTCAAGAAGTTGAGAACACCTCTGTGATCATTGGTTCTTGTGACTATGGCCTCAACCCATTTAGACACATAGTTCACAGCCACAAGAATAAAATTGTATCCATAAGGAGGGAAAGGACCCATGAAGTCAATCCCCCAAATGTCAAATAGTTCAATAAGTATAGGCTGTAAAGGCATGAAATTTCTTTTAGAGATACTTCTCATTTTTTGGCATCTTTCACAAGCTTTGCAATGCTACCATGCATCTTTGAAGATAGTGGGCAAACAAAATCTACTTTGAAGCACCTTTGTAGCAGTCTTGTTTCCACTAAAATGTCCTCCACAAGCCTGTTCATGACACATGGTTAGTATGCTGTGAAATTCATTCTCAGGGACACACCTCACAACTTGGTCTGCACAATATTTGAAAAGGTATGAATCCTCCCACATGTAATGTCTGAGCTAGGAAAAGATCCGCTCCCTATCCATTTTATTCCAATGTGGGGGAATCCTACCCACTGCCAAGTAGTTTACTATGTTTGCAAACCAAGGTGCTGTCATGCTGACAATAAACAGCTGTTCATCAGGAAATGAGTCATTGATAGGCAACCTATCAAACTCAGCAACTAGGATCCTGGATAGGTGGTCTGCAACCATATTTTCAACCCCTTTTTTGCCTTTAATCTCAAGATCAAACTCCTATAATAGGAGGATCCATCTGATTAATCTTGGCTTAGCATCCCTTTTAGACAAAAGGTACTTCAGGGCTGAGTGGTCTGTGAACACCACAATCCTAGATCCTAACACATAAGACCTGAATTTTTTCAAAGCATAGACAATGGCTAATAATTCCTTCTCAGTTGTGGTATAGTTTAACTAAGCATCAATCATTGTCTTGCTTGCATAAGTAATCACACAAGGTAACTATCCTTCCTTTGCCCCAAAACTGCACCAATAGCAAAATCTGATGCATCACACATCAGCTCAAATGGTAAATAATAATCAGGTGCTTGGAGGACAAGTACAGAGGTTAAACAACCTTTCAAAAACTCAAAAGCAGTGAGACATTCATCATTAAATTCAAAAGGAACCTCTTGGCACAGCGAGTGACAAAGAGGTTTTGAGATTTTGCTAAATTCTTTGATGAGTCTCCTATAAAAACCAGCATGCCCCAAGAAAGATCTGACTTATTTGACAGTTTTAGGTGGGGGAAAATATGCAATCAAATCAATTTAAACCTGGTCTACATCTATGCCTCTGTGATAAATAAGATGGCCAAAGAAAATGCCTTGATTGACCAAAAAATGACTCTTTTCCCAACTCAAAACCAAGTTGGTTTCTTCACATCTCTGTAGCACTAGGCTGAGATGATGTAGACACTGGCTAAAACTGTCCCCAAAGATAAAAAAATTATCCATGAATATCTCTAAAAACTAATCAATCATATCAGAGAAGATGGCATACATACACCTTTGGAAAGTTGCAGGGGCATTGCACAATCCAAATGACATCCTTCTATAGACAAAGGTGCCAAATGGACATGTAAGAGTAGTTTTCTCTTGGTCTTATGGATACACAGGGATTTGATTATACCAAGAATATCCATCAAGAAAGCAATAAAAAGCTTTGCCTGCCAACTTGTCTAAAATTTGGTTTATGAAGGGCAAAGGAAAGTGGTCTTTTCTAGTTTTTAAATTGAGCTTTCGATAATCAATGCACACCCTCCAACTAGTGGTTTTCTTGGTTGGAATTAGCTCACCAAAATCATATTTAATCACAGTGATTCCAAATATCTTAGGTACCACCAGTGTAGGTGCCACCCATTCAAAATCTGAAATGGGATAGATGACTCCTGCATCTAACAATTTGACCACCTCCTTCATCACTAACTCTTGCATGTGAGGGTTAACTTTCTCTGCAACTCTCTTGAGGGTTTGGAACCCTCTCCTAAGTGGATCTTATGCATACAAACAGTAGGGCTGATGCTTCCAAGATCAGCAATAGTCCAACCTATTGCTCTTTTATGCCTTTTCAACACATACAATAGCTCTTCTTCTTGTTCTTTAGTGAGAGAAGAAGAAATTATCACATGCAACTTATGTTTTGCTCCCAAAAATGCATATTTCAAAGATGTGGGCAGCTGTTTCAATTCCATGGCAGGTGGACATATGAGTGAAGGCAACAAAGGTGCCTTAGATGGTGGTGGAAGAGGCAACACAGCTGGTTTCCAAGAAGGATACCTTGTTGTTGGCCCCACTGGTGGTGCACTTGCTTGGTTCCATGTCAAGAACCAGAAAATCTGCTGGATAGAAAAACTTATCAACCCCAACTAACACATCTTCTATCATTCCCATAGGCCTCCTTTCAGATCCGTCAGCTAGCTATAATACCACATGTGTAGGCTTCAATTCTCCTAAACCTAACTTCTCATAAACGGAATATGGACATAGGTTTACACTGACTCCCAGATCTAACAAGGCTTTTTCAATGGTGTGATCTCTAATGATGCAAGGGATAATGGGAACTCCAGGGTCTTAGAGCTTTATTGGGGTTGCAATAGACAACACTTGGTTCACTTTCTCAACACAAAATACCTTCTTGGATAGGTGTATCCTAGATTGTCTTTTGTGTTTACTCAAATCTGTTAAATTTTTTGTATAGGCTGGTACTTGCTTGATAGCATCAAGTAAAGGCAAGTTGATCTTCACTTGTTTAAATAATTTCATCATTTCCTCAACTTTAGCATTCCCCTTGTCAAAAAGGGAAGGTGCTTGAAGTGCATTGGGAAATGGCAAATGAGGGACTGATCTCCCATTTGCTGCCTTAACAATCTCATCAGTTTTTTCCTTATTTTTGTTTTCATTTTTATGTTGGGGTTCATCATCAACACCCCTCTTATTTCTCATATGCTGCTCCTACTGCATATCATCATGGATTGTATTCTCTTTCCTGGACTCTTCTCAGGCTCAAAAACAACCTTGTTATCAACTAGCCTTCCACTTCTCTCAATCATGGATTGTATTCTCTCTCACCACTTTAACAGGAGTCTCAATGTCCCTTGAGAAAGTCTCCCTTTGCATAGAGTTTTTACTAATGATATCAAACAACTCCCATGCCTCATCAGACCAATTCCTAGGTTGTGATGGGCGGTGTGTACAGGTCTTATGGAGGTAAGTACCTCCACATAAGGCATCAACCATGTCCCTACTCTTGGGATCAATTCCTTGATAGAAACTTTGAAAAAGTTGCTATTCAGGAATTTAGTGATAGGGACATTGCTTCAAGAGCTCCTTAAATCTCTCCCATGAGTGGTGAAAGTCTTCAGTTGGGGTCTGAGCAAAGGAGATTATTCTCTTCCTCAGCTAACTTGTTTTAGACATGGGGAAAAACTTGGCCAGAAATTGACATTGAAGGTCATTCCATGACTGAATACTATTGGTTCGGAGCATGGATATACCAAGTTCTGGTTCTATCCTTTAATGAAAAGGAAAAGAGCCTCAACATGGTTGATTCCTCCCCCAATCCTGCAATGTTGAAATTAGTGCACAGTCTTAGAAATTCATCAATGTGCTTGTATGGGTCTTCCTTACTTAGGCCAGGATATGAGAGCAACATCTGTATGATGGAAGATTTAATCTCATAGTTCCCTTAGACAGTAAGGAATTGAATGCAAAAGGGAGAGTTGTACACCCCTGGTGCATTGAATTATTTTAATGTCGTATGTTGCTCACCCATTGTAGAAACTTCACAATTAACCATAGGTGTGTGTAGGGACTGCTTAGGCCTGAGAAGTATCTCAACTTCTAGATCTAAAGGAACAATCTCAGGATTGAGAGATCTTCTACCAAGCATAAACATAGCAGAAACACAAAATCAGAACACATATTTTCAGCAAAGCAATTACAAAAACACACAACTATTGCTGCAGATCTAAAAATTTATAAATCTAAAAATGTAAAAAGAGTTAGGAAGTGCAAACTTTAGCATAGCTTGCTCCTCCAGTTATCACAATGCTCCTCTCAGAACAACAAATCCAGATCTGTAACACAGAATTAAACTACAAAAACTACAACAGTAATTAGTCAAACACAAAATAAGAAATTATAAATCTAAATCTAAAATAAGAAAAACTTAGATCTACCAATTTAAAAAAGCAGATCCCCGAAAGTGGCGCGAAAAACTTGTTTGAATGTCTTAGGTGTGGTGATTATTATTGATGGTGAAAGCAAATTAAAATCAAAGTAAAATAGAAGATGAAAACATCACATCTAAAACATCCAGACCTGCAAGATACAGGGTCCTCTTATAGCAAGTTTTAAAAGTAAGAGTTTGTCCCATAGGGAATAGTGATTTCAAACCTAATAGGCTGTATAGTAAACCTCCAAATCTGCTACAGATCTGGCTATTCTAGCCTAGTCTAAGATGAAAGAGAGTTTTTCGAGTGTCACTAGATCTAATCTACAAAACAGAAATATAAAACTAGATCTAAAAGATTGAGGGAGATGAATGGTAAAATAAAATATAAAATGGGGAGAAATAGACAGCTAGGGACTGGTTCTTATTGCAAAATAGATCAAGGCATATGAATTTTTAGTTGTCCTTCACTTGGCTACAAGCTCAAGTGCAAGGTAGAAGAATTCAAACCAAACTAAACGCTTGAACTGATCTTAAGGGTATGATCTGTCCACTTGAATGATCATAGATCATCCTATAGACTTCATCTAATCCAAAGGTTCAAATTGAAATAATAAAATCATTACAAATGCTATGGATGCAAGGCTACAAGCTCAGGCACCCAAAGGGATATTAAACCAAGGAAAATCAGATGGCAATCAATAGATCTACTGGTAAACTAAATGGGCTATTCCCAAATACATGAATCCTATAGACATCTAATGGAACCACAAGATCTTTAGATTTAATTGAACTTTAAAATCAATAATTTATTGAATCAAACAACTTACAATAACCTTGTTCTCAGATCTGTAGTCTGTGCATCAATCCACACATTTTCATGTCGAAATTACAATTACAAAACATATCTGAGCTGCTACCTAGATCTAATCCAACATATTGGATTAGGGAGAGAAGGCGAAGGAGAAGAGGTGAAATAAAAAGCTAAAAATAAACCTAAATGAGTCAAGGAGAACTAAGGCTATTCCTTGGTTTCCTTGCTGAAGAATTACAGCAGCAAGGAGTTTTATTTATACATGTGGAGTGATCCATGTGCCTTGAATTGCAGCCAATCAGAGGAGAGGATTTCCATTTATATTTATGCTAATCCCTATATTTAGCATTCCAACCAATCAGAGAGAAGAGATAGATCCAGATCTATTATGCTCAGCCGAAGTGTTTGCATTCTCGCCAAGAATTTCTCCAATTAGTTTGAAAAATGGTTTTACCCATGTGCAGAGATTTCTTGTGCTTTGGAGTTCCCAAATTTACCCCTGCTGACCATTGGTATTTGCTGATGGAACCCAATGTAACTTCTGATGCTGCCATTACTAAAACAATCCTCTCACTTTAAATTTGATGGAGCCCGAGTTGGATGAGTTGCAGAAATATAGGCTGATGAAGTCTAACTGCAGCTTGATAGGATGAGATGGCTTCAACATTTAATGGACATTAAAATCTGCAGCTTCAGTAGTGAGGTGGAGAAACTGAACTTGAGAGGATGTGGTGTGCACTCGAGAGGTTTGCTGAAGTGGAGCTGGTGTAATTCGAGAGGGTGACAACACAACTCCAAAGGTACTGATGCAGGTTCATTGCCAGCAGCAGCTCCAGGTATATTTTCGTGAGGATGGGAGTTGGATTCGAGAGGATGGGAAGCTGCTGCTGCTCCATTCAATAGGAATTGAATTCTTGAGAGGATGTGGGAGGTTGCTGAAGGTGCAAGTTCAGAACTCGATAGGTTGGTTGGTATACTTGCTACTCGAGAGGATGAGAGGTACTTGCAGTTGAGAGGTTGAAGGGTTGGTCCACTCTAGAGGATGCATGGCTGGAGAAGTGGTCTCTTCGATAGGTGCTGGAGCTGAAGCATCTACAAGTCGATAGGTTGGTTGTATGTGTGCAAGACCTCGATAGGATGGCTGAAAGGTTCCACCAAACTATTCGATAGGTGCAGCTATTCACTCTCCAGGTCGACAGGTTCAATGTATGAGGGTTTGAAGGAGCTCAACAGGTTTGTTTCCTCTTTGTTGCAGCTCTTAAATGCTTGAATAATTTGCTGCTGCCATTTAGAAATGTTGGAGCTGCATTCGATAGGTGCAAGAGTGGGTTTAGCAATCCACTCGAGAGGTGCTGCTTCTCAAAGTTGACAAGTGTTGGTGCTGCTTGATGGGTTGGTTGAATGGGCCAATGCATTGTTCGAATAGTTCACTGCTTAGCTTCAAATGTTTTGCACAACAGCTTTATCCTTCCTTCTACTCAGTGCTGCAACAACCATCTAATGTATGGCTGTTTATCTACATTGCTGTCGGCTTTTAGTGTGCACCTTCCAACCATTACTGAGCTTCCTAGCTGCTCAAATCTTCAATGTGCTGGCTGCTATAGCTCTTCAGGTCCAAGAACATGCTGCTAATGTTGGGCTGAACCACATGGCTGCACTAATGTATAACACTGAAGCTTATACTAAGGTGCCCGACTGTGCACATAGCTATCATTTTCAGATCTTATTGTTTTCAAAGCATTGCACAGCTGGGATACTTGAGCTCATCTCAAATGTAAGCTGCTGCACTGTTCTACCCAAGTTTGCCCATAGTAGAAGCCTTTGACCTGTCTAGATCAGCTCCAAAAGGGGAAGAGTAGCAGCTGGGGATTTTAGTTTTCACTAAAAATTGGTTGGCTCAAAGGCAATGCAAGAGATGGATTTGCAACAATCCTTCATCTGGCTACAAGCTTAGATGCAAGGTATAAGAATCCAACATAAACTATAGAATTGGAGTGATCCTAAGGCTATGATCTGTCCACTTTGATGGTCACAGATCATCCTAGAGAATCCTCTAATTTAAGGATCTTAATTAGAACAATTAAACCATTGCAGATGCTGTGGATGCAAGGCTACAAGCTCAGGCATCTACAGGGAGATTTAAGTTAGGGAAATCAAATGCAATCAAGAGATTTATAGATCAACATCAACTCTATAATCGATAATATACTAATTCAATACAAACTTATAGTACAATGTGCTCAGATCTGTTTTGTGCAACATCTAATCCCATACAAAGCTTTGAACCTCTCAATTTACAGCTCTCAACCTCACCCTCGCTACTGAAAGTGTTTAGCCAACCATGATTGGCTAAGGAGAGAATAGGGAAAGAAGAAAGGAGGAAAGGGAAAGAGGAATTTTGAGTTTGGGCTGAGCTCTCTCAATTTTTGGATGGTTCTTCAATGAAACTTCTCTTCTCTTTATACCTGACCCTCTCTCCTCAAATATGTTTCAGCCAATCAGAGCTCAAGGGAATAATTTTGTTATTCTGGGCTGTTGATGTGGCTGATTTTTCTTTCAGAAGCTCTCCACCAATTGGTCTAAACTAGACAAGTATATGTGAGGTGGTTAGAGGATTCCCATTCGTGCCCTTTTGTATTCCAACAATACCCCCAAGGGTTGTTAACATGCCTTGGAACACGTGAACAGAGTACGGAAGTGAGCAGCTGATGTGGCTGGAACTGAGAAGTTCCCAATTCGTGTGTCGAGAGGTTCAGGGAACCTTTCGACAAGTTCTGAGTCCACTTGGTGCTCATTTTGACTGGTTGGGGTAGGCTTTCGACAGGTTGGATGACTTCTCGATAGGTTCTGTTAAACTGGTCGATAGGACAACCTTAATATCTAACTGTTGTCCGAGCTCCATTCATCCTCTCGATAGGTTAGAATCCAACCTCTCAATTTCTTATACAGCTCCAGTTGAGCTTTCAACAGGTTCTGTTTTGCTTCTCGACAGGTTGACTCAACCTCATGAAAATGGATGTAGCTTTAGGTAAGTCCTCGCTAGGTTGGCTTTGACTGATCGCTAGGTTCAGGGGAACCTCTCAACATGTAGTTGGAACCTTGTGAGCTCCCCTGCATCTCTAGGTGACCTCTCAATAGGATGCATTCTACTAATCTATAGGTTCTAGGAACCTCTCGAACTCTTGACTTTTTCACCTCAGGACCTCTCAATAGGTTGGAATACAGCTCCAGAACCTCTCGACAGGTTGCTTTCTTCAGGTTTTACTCCCCGACAGGATACGGGGACCTTTTGATAGCTTCATATTTAAACACCCCAACCTCTCGACAAGATTCACACTCTCACCAGAACCTCTCGACAGGTTGAATTAACCTCTCAAGCTCTTCTGCTCTTTCCTTCCACAACTGGTACACATCTTTTGGGTGCTATCCTTCATCTGTCAGCACATAGTAGTCTCTTGAGGGAGTCAATCTTCATCCAATGCAGCTGCTCTTGTTCCCATGTGTGCCCAGTTGGACACATGGCATTCCCATAGACTTCTGAAACTCGGTGGACTACTTGATGGCTGGCCTTTTGGGCTGTAGGAGCACATGTATGAGCAACAGGTCCCTTCTTTGGGTAGTTTTAGATGGATGTCTGCACTAAGACTGCAATTTATTACTTATCTACAAAACACACTCAAGACACATTATTAGTCAACTCAAAGGTCCATCAAAGGTCAGGTTAGGAGGTGAAAAATGGTATTTTTCACTGATCAACTATTGGCAAAAAAATTTTGACATTTTATCGCATTGAAGCACGCATGTGCATAGCGAGTGCTAAAAAGTAGAATGAAAACACAGAGATTTTTTTTTTGTCCATAGTCGTTGTTGACATGGAATTTTTTGCAACTCGAGAGGTTGCTTGATTTGAGGCTTTAGGCCTTTTGATGTTCCTGCACATTCTCAAGAAAACGTCAATCCCCTTTTTTTGTTTATACAGATAACAAATGTGCATCCTAATTAACAGAAGAAGCAAACTTTTACTTATTTTTTCTTTCTTCAAAACTTATATTTTTACATTTTTTTGGTTTTTCCTTTTGCTCTCTTCTTTGAGATGAAAGTGCGATGCTGCAAATATAGACATAAAAATGAGTATATATTTTTAGATTTTTTCAGATTTTTTTTCTTTCTTTCTATTTTTTTCTTCTCTTTTTTGTTTGATGCTTTAACAATGAGACAAAGTAATGGATCCCATTTTGAGCATAGTCGTACCCATTTATGTGATCGGACTTGAGTGAGGTTCAAAATTTTACCAAGGCCAGAACGTCAATCCCTTTGGGTAGAACGTCAATCCCTTTGGGTAGAACCCATTTGATGGTGTAGTTTAAAGATCTACTTGATCAGGACCTGATTTTAGCAAACATGAGTGGCCCAGTTGGTGACCAGATAATTTGCACATGACCAAAGGAGCAACTGAATGATTTTTCTCTCTTTTCCTTTTCTTTTAAACCATTTCTACTCACAACGCCTAAGATGGGTTTCCACCATGCCCATTATCGCCTTCTTTTCTACCCGTAGCACCCTTTCGGCTTTTCACCAAGTCCATGAGTATGCATTTTTATCCCAGGTGCCTTCTCAGGTTTTCACCTGGTCCGCACAAGCTTGCTCTTTTTACCTATGGAGCCCTGACAGATTTTCACCACGTCCATTTTGGTTTGAGCTTGTATATTATTATTTTCTTTCTTTCTTCTTCAATTTTAAGATCATTTCAAAGACATGGACATCAATTCTGTCATAGCCAGCTGGATGGAGTTCTTCTGTTGTCTCTTAGCTTCGCTTGTGCTTACTCAACGAATACTATGGCTGCTTATAGACCTTAGAGGTATCATGACCATGGGTTAGAAGGGTCAACAAGTGTAGTAAAGGGTATGAGCATTCAGGGACACTTTTTGGCTACCTGACTTTGAAATGATGGTCTCTTTTATGGGGTCCTTAAGTAGTCACGTATCCATGTTATCAATACTTACCTTGCCATGAGAGATTAGGAGTAGAATCATCACATGTATCCAGCATTGATGGGCTTGGGAAAATGTTCTCCATCCATGGTGGCAAGACGAAGTGCATATGCACGGAGTACTTCTTAGATGATGTAAGGTCCTTCCCAGTTGGGCTTGAATTTCCCTCTCGGATCGGTGGGGAGAGACTGAAAGAATTTCTTCAGTACCTATTGAGAACTGGAAAATACCATTTTCCACCCCTTAACCTGGGTCTTGATAGACCTTTGAGAGAACTAAATAAGTGGTTTAAGTGTTTATTTCACAGCTACCAATAAAGACAGGCTTAACCCTGAAAGCAACCTAAAAGTGCCAAAAAGATGATGATCCATGTTGATTCGGAGGAAGAAGGAGAAGGGACAACCTCACTAGCTATCAAAATGCCTAAACTAAAGAGGACAAAGGCCTGGTTTCAACCTGGAAAGAAGTGTGGAGCTATTCGAATAGAAGAATGCAGTACAGATTACTTTTCGAAAAGAATCTAAACTTTTCGAAAAGAATCTGAACTTTTCGAAAAGAACCTAAACTTTGCGAAAAGAACCAAAATCTCCAACTTAGCTTTTGAAGAGCACCTGAACTCTTCGAAAGGATTTCTGACCTATTCGAAAAGAAGAGAACTCCTTGTGAACAGCACCAGAACTGTGCGAAAAGAGCTTCAGAAGTCACAGTACCTTGCAAAAAGTTCCCCAAACTGTGCGAAATGGTATTTTGAATATTCCTAGCATCTGCAAGGGTAATTCAGTAATCTTTGCATGCACCCCAATGCATTTAAAAACCCAGGGACATTCTGGAAGATTCTGAACACGAACTAAAGGCATATTCCACCCCATGTGAACACCCGAAGATGAAATCACTTGGCGGGAACTTCTAGAAGCTCTAACAGATTTTTAAATTACATAACTTCTGTCATCTGATTGGCTGAACCAGATCAAGCAGTTTTGATTGGCCAAAATAGATCTGGATCCTTGTGCTCGACTCCTATTGGTTGATACAGATCTAACCAATTCTGATTGGTTGGTGCACATCTGAGTTAAACTTGGGGAAAACTATAAATAGATGAACTATTTGCCCAATTTGGGTATCCAGAGTTTGAGTTTCATTTCTACTGCCCCATTTCCAATTCAGATAGCTTGTCTGAAACCTCTGTAATAGCCTAGCTTTTGTTTGTAACTGAGAACTGTGAGATACTTATGTAATTCAAGTGAGAATTGTATTCAAGACTACAAATCCGAGAGCTGTTTAAGCTGTGCTCTGTAATTGTAATGGTGGATTTGAAAAGGTTGCTTTCAACAGTACGTTCTCAATCGGATTCATGTTGAGGGTTCCTTGTGATCTCCTTATTCATTTGACTCCTTTAGATTTACTATTTTTAAAGCAATTTCCCTTAATTCATTATCCCTGTGAGAATCTACGTTTGTAACCTAATTTCTTACAGCATTTGTAGTGGTGCTCATGTTCTGAATCAAGAATTCGGATCGAAGACTATTAGATGATCTGTGTCCATGACAGTAGACAGATCATAGCCATAAGTTAAAACTCGATCCTAATCCTTGAGTTAGATTATTTTCTCTTACATCTGAGCTGGTAGCCAGATGAAGATTTGAGACTTTCTCGACTGTGCTACACTAGTTCTCCTTCTGTAATCAGTTACTAAGCTTAAGTCAACTATTATTTCTCCATTCTTATTAATTTTACATCCAATTCCCCCGACTCGGATCTGGATCACTTAGTTTAAATTTTACTTGTAGATAATTTAGTTAATGTGATAAAAATTCAACCTCCCATCTTATTTGCTTTGTAGATAGGATCAGAGGCCAGATCTGGTAGCTCAGATCTGGAGGTTTATCTTACATTTTAAATAAATTCCCTGTGAATGATCTTTTACTCACTTACATTTAAAACTTGCTACAATTGGCCCTGATCTTGCAGGATAATTAAACTTCTCTTTGTGCTGATATTTCCTTAATTTTTTTAATTTTCTAGATTCAGTATCATTCATCAATTGCAAGTATGTTTTCAAAATACAATAAATCATGCACACTTAGAACAGCAACAAGTTTTTAGCGCTGCTGCCGGGGAATTTATTTTAAAATTGGTATACCTAAGTTTTTATTTTATTTTTACATCAGTGCTAACTGTTCTATTGTTTAAGTCTGTGCAGTTATTCATATACATTTTGAGCGTGGAATCTACTTTGAAAGGAATACTGAAGGTTTGCTATGCATAATTTGATTCTCTAGTTTCTGTATTGTATGTTTGGTAGGAGGACTCTCAATCCTGAGATTGTTCCTCTAAATTTAGAAGTTGAAAGGCTAGAGATATGCAGTAGGAGCAGCATGATGTTAGCATTGGGGGTGCTGATGTACCTCAGAAAAATAAAAATAATGAAAAATAGAAAAATCAAAAATACTCTGATGATGATTCTAAAGATGTAAATGAAGGACTAGTTCCTCATTTACCATTTCCCCATGCCATGAAATCTGCATCCCCTTTTGATAAAGGGAACATAAAAATAGATGAAATGATGGAGACTTTCAAGCAAGTCAAGATAAATCTACCTTTGCTTGATGCAATCAAACAAGTCCCAGCATATGCAAAATTTTTGAGAGATATTTGCACTCACAAAAGACAATCTAGGATACAGTTATCCAAGAAGGTCTTTGCTGTGGAAAGAGTTGATTAGGTTTTATCCATTACCACACCTCCTAAACTCCAAGATCCTAGAATCCCCACAATCCCTTACATTATTGGGGAACATACCATTGAAAAGGCTTTATTAGATTTGAGTGCTAGTGTCAACCTGCTTCCGTATTCTGTATATGAGAAACTAGGTTTGGGAGAGTTAAAACTCACTCATGTGGTGTTACAACTAGCAGCTAGATTTGAAAGAAAGCCAGTTGGGATGATTGAGGATGTATTGGTAGGGGTAGATAAGTTTTTCTACCCTGCAGATTTTCTGGTATTGGAGATGGAACCTACAAAAAACAAAACTTCCATCCCTGTCATTTTGGGGAGACCATTCCTGGCTACAGCCAATGCTTGCATCCAATGCAGGTCTGGTATTATGGAAGTCTCTTTTGGAAATATGAAGGTAAAGTTAAATGTCAATAATGCAGTTACACAGCCTCAATTCAGTTCTGAGGAATGTTTTCTTGTTGATTTGTTGGATGAACTGGTAGAAGAGACTTTACCACAATTTTTGCAGTATGAAGATTTAACCACAGATTTTAAAGAGGCTTGGAGAAATATTGTGGAAGAAACAATTTGTACCTCAAAGTCTGAGGAAGTTAATGCTGTGCAAGGAACTCATGATCAATCAGCAAGGTTCTCTTCATGGAAACCTGCTATTCTTCCCCTTCCACAAACAGCAAAGGTACCTATGTTACCTTCTTGTCTCAGCCCACCTGATGTAGAGCTGAAATAATTGCCAGAAAATTTGAAATATGTGTTTTTAGGGGACCATAAAACATTGCCTGTGATTATTTCTTCCTCCCTCACTGAGAGCAGGAGGAAGAGTTGTTGATTGTATTGAAACAGCATAAAAGGGCAATTGCCTGGACTATTGCTGATTTAGGAGGAATCTGTCTAGCTGTTTGCATGCATAAAATTCATTTGGAAGAAGATGTAAAGCCTTCTAGGGAAATGCAGAGGAGGATGAATCCTCATATGCAAGAAGTGGTCATGAAAGAGGTTGTTAAGTTGTTAGATGCTGGGGTCATTTACCCCATTTCAGATTCAGCTTGGGTGGCACCTACACAGGTGGTACCTAAGAAATCTGGGATCACTGTTGTAACCTCAGATTCTGGGGAGCTTATTTCAACCAAACAAACAACTGGTTGGAGGGTCTGTATTGATTACAGAAAATATAAACAATGACCAGAAAAGACCATTTCCCTCTTCCATTCATTGATCAAATTTTAAATAAGCTAGCAGGAAAAGCTTATTATTGTTTTCTTGATGGTTACCCTGGTTACAACCAGATTCCTGTGTATCCACAAGATCAGGAAAAGACCGCATTCACTTGTCCCTTTAGCACTTTTGCCTATAGGAGAATGCCTTTTGGTCTTTGTAATGCTCTTGCTACCTTTCAAAGATGCATGTACTCCATTTTCTCTGATATGATTGACCAATTTATGGAGATTTTTATGGATGATTTTTCAATATATGGAAACAGTTTTGGCCAGTGTTTACATCATCTCAACTTGGTGTTACAGAGATGTGAAGAAACCAATCTAGTTTTGAACTGTGAGAAGAGCCATTTCATGGTCACCCAAGGCATTTTCCTTGGCCATGTTGTCTCCCACAAGGGCATTGAGGTAGACAGAGCAAAAATTGATTTAATTGCACATTTGCCACCTCCCAAAACTGTTAAACAAATCAGAAGTTTTCTGGGGCATGCTGGATTTTACAGGAGGTTCATTAAGGACTTCAGTAAAATATCCAAGCCTCTTTGTCATTTATTGTGCCAGGATGTCCCTTTTGTTTTCAACAATGAATGTTTGAAGGCATTTGAATTCTTAAAAAATTGTTTGATTTTAGCCCCAATACTACAGTCTCCAGACTATTCACTGCCTTTTGAGCTGATGTGTGATGCATCAGATTATGCTTTGGGAGCTGTTCTTGGGCAGAGAAAGAATAAGTTGCCTCATGTCATAGCTTATGCCAGTAGATCAATGATTGATGCACAACTCAATTACACAACAACTGAGAAGGAGCTGCTGGCAATTGTTTTTGCTTTGGAGAAATTCAGGTCATATGTTTTGGGTTCACAAATTGTGGTGTTCACTGACCACCCAGCCCTGAAATACCTTCTGTCTAAGAAGGAAACCAAACCAAGAATAATCAGGTGGATCCTCCTATTATAGGAGTTTGATTTACAGATCAAAGATATATAGGGTGTGGAGAATGTGGTGGCTGACCACCTGTCTAGAATTTTAACTGCTGAGATTGATAGGCTGCCTATCAATGAATCTTTTCCTGATGAGCAACTTTTTGCTATCAGTGTACACACCCCTTGGTTTGCAAATATAGTCGACTTTTTGGCTACTGAAAGAACTCCTCAACACTGGAATAAAATGGATAAAGGTCTTTTCTTCTCAAAGATTAAACATTTTATTTGGGAGGATCCTTATCTGTTCAAGATTTGTGCAGACCAAATAATAAGAAGATGTGTCCCTAAAGATGACTTTCATAACATACTTTCCATGTGTCATGAACAGGCCTGTGGAGGTAATTTTAGTGGAAACTAAACTGCTGCAAAGGTTTTGCAGTGTAGATTTTATTGGCCTACACTTTTCAAAGATGCACTGCAGCACTGAAAATGCAGCTTGCTGAGTTGGAGGAGCTGAGAATGGATGCATATACCAATGCAAGATCTTACAAAGAAAAAGTTAAGGCTTTCTATGATAAAAATCTGCTGAGAAAATAGTTCATAGCTGGCTCCAAGGTATGGTTACTCAATTCAAAACTTAAGTTTTCCTGGAAAGCTGAGATCCAGATGGGAAGGGCCATATACTGTCATTCATTCATCTCCTTCTTGGGCTGTTGAAATTTTGGACCCAAGTGATGGGAGAACCTTGAAAGTAAATGGCCAGAGGCTCAAACCATGCATTGAAAATACCCTGGAGCCTGTGCTGACCATCTATCATCAAGAACCTCCCCAAATATGGTCATAAACAACTATATAATATGTATTTTACCTGTGTTTGTTTTATAGTTTTTGCATAGTTTCTTTTTCTTTGTTTGTAGTCATGTTTACTCTCAATTCGAGAAGTTTAAATATGTGAAAAAATAATTCGCAAAGAATTTTTTTTTTTTTTTGAAAAGTTTAATTTCCTTTTCGAAAAGGATCTGGCCCTGTAACTAGCTGCTCGAAAAGAATAATTTGCTTTTCGAATAGTTAGTTCTGAAGCTATTTGCTTTTCGAATAATTAGTTCTGAAGCTATTTGCTTTTCGAATCATTAGTGCTGAAGCTATTTACTTTTCGAATGTTACTGATGCCATTCTCTTTTGAAAAAAGGACTGTTTTGAACTTTTCAAAAACTTCAAAGATACTTTGCGAAAATCATTTTAAGCATATTTAAACCCTTTCGAAGCAAGGGTTTCATATTCGAAAGCCTTCCCAGAGCGTCTTGTTTCAAAGAAAACCCATTTTCTTCTTATCCCTACGTGCTTTTAAAGTTCAGATCCAATTTTCTTCATATTTGTTCCAAGGATTAAGCTTGAAGAGAGGAACTTTTTGCTTCTAATTCTGGTAGATTTCATCAAGCGATCAACGAGTTCAACCAAAACCCTTGATTTTGGTATTTTTCTGTGCATTTCCTCTGTTTGTGTTTTGCAAAGTTCAATTTGGTATCAACATTCACTAAGTGAGATTCAAGCAAAGTTTTAAAATGGGAAAAACTGAAAAATCGCTGGCTGCAATGTTCCCTAAGTTTTCTGCTAAGAAAATTAGCAAACCCTCCACAAAAGGAAAAGCCAAAACCTCAGCCAAAAGGAAACTGTTGATGGATAAAGTTGATAAAACTGAGAAAGGGAAGAAGGTTAGACATGAGGAACCCATCACAATAGCTGATGCTAGTCCTGAGCCTGAGCTTCCTCCTCTGCCTATGCATTTGGTACTGCCAAACCCATTCATTGAAGCTCAGAAGCTGATCCCAGAGCTTATTGTTGATGAGAACTTTTTCTCAAACAAACCTGAATGTCAGCTATCCTTGAAATACATCAGGGATGCTTCACTGAGCAATATCCTAACCCCTCTTCCAGAGAAAATCTATCCAGGAATGGTGAGATTATGGTACCAAAACATGGTAAAAGTGACGGAGAAGGATGCTGATGTCCCTACTCTTGTAATTTTCATTGATGATTGCGATTTACAAGTCACGTATGAAGACATTGGAAATGCCATGGGGATACCATTTCAATATGATCCTGTTGGTCCTTTAACTGCACCAGAAACAGCTTCTTTTAGAGAAATGGCTGCCCATCTAACCAAAGGCATAGTTGGAACTGGGCAGTCCATCATGAGGAGAGACTTAGAACCCCACTGTTTGCTGATGGATTCCATTTTGAGAGGGTGTTTCTATGTCACTGGGCACAGCCAGGAAAGAAGGACACCAATTTTGGAGGCCCTCTTTCATTTCTCTAAGGGGCAATTCTTCAATGCCCCTATGCTCATTTTTGAAGCCATGGCTGACATCAGTGCCAAGATGAAAAAGGAACAGAAAATAGCTGGCATACCATTTGGAAGGTTGATCACAGCCATGTTAAGGGCCAAATTTGACATTGATGAGCAAGAGCCATTCGAGATTATCTCCCCTCATGCATTTGGGAAGAGGGCTTGGACCACAAGCCAAACCATGTTGAATAAAATGAGGGAAGAAGCTGAACCAGCCCCTGCAGCTGCCATTGAACTTGCTATAGCTGAACCAGCCGCTGCAGCTGCCCAAGAATCTGCTATACCAGACCCCGAGGTGACCAGCTCTTTAGCTGCACCTATTTCACTTGCAGCTGACATTGAACAAGTTGTCCCTCCTGTGGTGACCAGCTCTTCAGCTGCAGCCATTGGTGAAGAGCTCATCATTTTACCCACTTCACCTAACCCAGCTCCTATTCCTTCATCCATTCCAGCAGTCCCATCACCCATAACCACCATAATCCCAATTGCAGACTCTCCCTCTACACCAACCACTCCAGCCATACTCATACCACCAATTTCTCCCAACAATGTCCAAGATATGGCCACAGATTTTGTTGAACAATCTCCTAGCACTCCCCTTCTCCAAAGCTTCTCAGGTTCACCTGCTCATTCAATTCATACAGCTTAAGTAACTCATACCCCTGAACCTGAGATATTCACTACAGAGGCCTATTCCTCATTGATGGGATCTATCTTGGAGAATATTGGGCTTGAATCTGTACATATACCTGATCCTCCTCATTTCATCCACTTGGCTACTTCCCCCTTTACAACCATTTCACCCATTACCCTTTAGCCATCTACATCAATTTTACCAACCACTACTTTGCATACCACACCCATACCTGAATCAATTAGCCAAATCTTTACCTTTCTCCAATCCACCCAAGCCCAACTACAGATCAACACAGACAATCAGTCTGTGACAAATTTCCTTCTCCAAACCTTAGCCTCCACATCCCACACAACCACCTCAGCCACTGTACCTGCTGTTGCTGACCATGCTACCCAAACAGACCCTGAGGTAGTATTTATAGATCCACCCATCCTCACCACTGCTGACAATGCTACCCAAAATGAACCTGAGGTAGTACTTTTTGATTCCCCTTCACCTTTCCTCAATTTCTCTAATCAAGCTTGTAGCGACCCGAAATCTCACAACCTCTTAATTGTAAGATCTTAGACCGTACCTTCGTATCGAGAACCTTAGAAACATAATAAGGCGATAAAAGCACCTTAAACAACGGAAGATAAAATTTCTTTAAAACGTTAATTAATCTAAATAAAACTCATGATAATGTTCTTATTCCAATAACAACTCCAATATAATTAAAGCTTAAATAGTTTAGATAAAATATTAACTGATCAATGTCCCATTTATTTAAAATTACTAATAACTAGAAAGGAAAATAGCTAATTAGGCCATGAAGCCATCATCGCCATTCAATTCAGTTTCTTGAGCACCACGTGCCGTCTCATCGCCATAGACCCATACATTGTCATTGGCAACACCTGTCTCATCTGGTCACCCACATAAACAAGGTGTAAGTTTACACTTGTATGGACCAGACATGCAATCCATTGAAGCATAAAATATCAATCCTAGCCATATAATATTTTGATATATCTCATGTATGTGTGCATGTGGCATGTATAATCTCACTAAGCTGAAATGAACTGAACATAAATATATATATTAATATTACATGAATGCATCATATCTTTTAATTTCATCTTTCTTGTCATTTAATGCACGTTAGACTCCATCCCGCTCAAGACGTTGGGTCTTAATCATGCTTATCACTTGTTAGTTAGACTCCGTCATGCTCAAGATGTTGGGTCTAATGAATCATGTTATTTATTGCATGTCAAACTCCGTCCCGCTCAAGACGTTGGGCTGAATCATGCTCATCATACTCTTGTTCAGTTAGACTCCATCTTACACAAGATGTTGGGTCCAATACCTTCTTGGACTCCATCGGGTACAAGATGTTGGGTCTAATACTCATTAATCATGGGTTGACATTTCATCATATTTTACGTATCATGATTGTGAATTATATAGATCATCATGGGACATATAAAGTGCATGAGGGTGATATCATACTACATATGCATTTAAGTGCATTTAATCATGATACGTAAATATCAGTGTATACAATCATGGTACATAAATATTACAGTGCATATCATACGATCATGGTGCGTAAAATAGCCCAAGAATTTCAAAATAAATATCAAAATACTGCAACTTTGGGTCATCGGGAACTTTGAGCTACTTGCAGCTCAATTTGGACCTTCAAGACGACCGATGCAGGAACTATCTAAAACACAAAAACTGTAAATCTCGTCGTCAGCTTTCCAATGCCATAAGAATCACCTCAATCCGAGTTCAGGACAGAAAGTTATGGCAAAACTACCGAGGCTGTATCGGATGCAAAGTTTGGCGGGAGTTCACGGAAATTGCTTTTAGGTGTCAATCGATTGATTTCAATCCGTGAGCACGCCTCAAAATACATCAAATCACATGGTGAAATTTAATCGCACTTCTTTTTAACCCAACATCATTAACATTAAAAATCTATTAATCATAGCATGCATTCATTTAATCATTCCATCATTATCTATGAAATAAAATCACTAATTTATATAAAAATCTATTAATCATAATAATATTTTAAGATCAATGGAAAGCATGATTTCTCCATACCTAGATCGATCGTACCACCACGATTAGATTCAGATCCCAACAATGATGATGATTTTAGAAGAAGGTGAAGGCCACTTGAGAATATACGTCAACGTCTCACCGCACTTCCAAAAGAAGGGTTCTAGGAAGATACATCTAGAATTTCTTCTCTAAGGTCTCTAGGGTCTCTGACGGCTCTATTCTTAAGAAGAACTCTAAATGAGCTTATAATTTAGGATTCTCCGTAAGACACTTATTTACCACACTTTGGAGATTATCCGGTGTTAAGCCAACACAATAAGGAAGAGTGTATAGGCTTTTATCTCAAAGTCTAAAATAGAGGTTTAAAGCACACATAACAAGGTTTGATCCCTAGACCTCTTATATAGAACTTAAAGTCTTTAACCAGTAGGCTATTACACAACTTATGTTCATTAATGACGAAAATAAATATAAAAGCTTGAAAAATCAAAACATGCATTTTTAGATAAAACGTTTTGAAAACTCAAGGTATGCGGGGAATACTGTATTAAACACATACACATATTTTAGGTGTATCAAAGATATAAAATTCAGATCATGACATTCTTCCCTACTTATAAAAATTTTGTCCTCGAAATTGAGTCATACCTTACTAGAAGAGATGGGGGTAGTCCCTCCTGATAACATCCTCGCACTCCCAAGTGTCTTCCTGGCAAGAGTGGTGCTGCAAAATCACAAGGATCAACGGTATAACTTTATTGCTTAGGGTCTGCTCTTCTCGGTCAACAATCTGAACAGGCACCTCCACAACGGAGATATCCTTAAAAACCTTCAAGGGTTCCCAATAGATAATGTGAGTAGGGTCTGCCACGTATTTCTTTAACATGGATATGTGAAAAACGTTGTGCACATTGGCAAACTTTGGTGGTAGCTTGACTCGATATGCCATTTCTCCGATTCTCTTCAAAATTTCGAACGGTCCCACAAATCTCGGACTAAGTTTTCCTTTCTGTCTGAATCTCATCACTCCTTTCATTGGAGAGATTTTTATAAAGACTTGATCCCCTTCAATCAGATCCCAATTCCTACGCTTCAAATCAGCGTAACTCTTCTGTCTGCTCTGCGCGGTCCGCATTCGTTCTCGGATCAATTAAACTTGTTTGGACGTGTCTTCAACAATTTGAGGTCCCAACAAACTTCTCGCGCCAACCTCATCCCAACACAGAGGAGTTCTGCAACTTCTCCCATATAAGGCTTCATACGGGGCCATCTGTATAGTGGACTAGTAACTATTATTATACGTGAACTCCGCAAGAGGTTGATGCTCGTCCCAATTGCCTCCAAAGTCCAGTACACAAGCATGAAGCATGTCCTCTAGCACTTGATTCAATCTTTCGGTCTGCCCATCCGTTTGAGGATGAAAAGCGAAGCTAAATTTCAACTTAGACCCCATCCCATCTTGAAATTTCTGCTAAAATCTTGACGTGAAACGAGGGTCTCTATCAGATACGATATCAGCAGGTACACCATGCAATCTGGCAATCTCACAAATATAAATATCCGCCAACTGGGAGGCTGAATAGGTCCTGCGGTATGAAATAAAATGAGCCGATTTAGTAAGTCTATCGACCACAACCCAAATAGCGTCATTCCTCTTCAGGGTTCTCGGCAAACCGGTGATGAAATCCATGCCGATACTCTCCCATTTCCAACCCGAAATCGGTAGTGGCTGAAGTAACCCAGGTGGTTTCTGATGTTCAGCTTTAACTTGTTGGCATGTGAGACACCTTGCCACGTAGTCAGCGATCTCTCTCTTCATATCATTCCACCAATAATTTTTCTTCAATCCCTTGTACATCTTATTATTCCTGGGGTGAATAGAGAACTTAGATTTATGGGCTTCGTCTAAGATCTCCTGTTTCAATTCTATATTATCAGGTACACAGTAGCGTCCCTGGAACAGCATCATCCCATCATCCCTGACAGTAATCTCAGACTTCCCACCGTCTTTCAATTTCAAGAGGATAGGATCTTTAAGCTGTAATCCCTTGATTCGATCAAGTAATGAAGAGGTGATAACCATGTGCGAAAGTAATGCTCTTGGTCGAATTACCTATTCTGGAACAAATCTGCTGAGGGCATCGGCAACAATATTAGCCTTTCCCGGATGATACTTGATCTCACAATCATAATCGATCAGGAATTCCAACCATCTTCTCTGCCTCATATTCAAGTCTTTTTATGTAAAAAGTTATTTAAGACTTTGATGATCCGTGGAGATGATGAATTTCTCTCCATATAGGTAGTGTCTCCAGATCTTCGGCACGAATATGATAGCGGCCAGTTCTAGATCGTGCGTAGGGTAATTCTTTTCATGCTCCTTTAGCTGCCTGGATCCGTAAGCTACGACTCTCTCATTCTGCATCAGGACACCACCTAGTCCTTTATACGACGCATCGGTATTAACGGTAAAGCCACCACTGCCAGAAGGTATCACTAGAATGGGAGCAGTGGTCAATCTTTTCTTCAGCTCGAGAAACCTCTTCTCGCACTCATCGGTCCAAATGAATTTCATATTTTTCTTGGTCAGCCCGGTAAGAGGTCCTGAGATCTTTGAGAAACCTTCCACGAACCTTCTATAGTAACCAGCTAAGCCAAGGAAACTTCGTACTTCAGTAACACTTTTGGGACTCGCCCAATTTACAATGGCTTCAATTTTTGCAGGATCAACAGTAATCCCTACCTCAAAAATCCTGTGGCCCAGAAATGTCACTTCACGCATCCAAAATTCACATTTACTCATCTTAGCATACAACTGGTGGTCCAATAGGGTTTATAAGACGATCCTTAAGTGTTCGGCATGCTCTTCTTCGGACTTGGAGTAGATCAGGATGTCATCAACGAAAACCACCACAAACTGATCCAAGTAGGGCTTGAAAATACGGTTCATCAAGTCCATAAAGATTGCAGGAGCATTAGTCAATCCGAAAGGCATTACCAAAAATTTAAACTGCCCGTACCTCGTATTGAATGCCATCTTAGCTATATCGGACTCTCTCACTCTCAACTGGTGATATCCAGATCTCAGATCAACCTTAGAGAAATATCATGCGCCTTGCAGTTGATCAAATAGAACATCAATCCGTGGCAATGGATACTTATTCTTAATCGTCGCTTGGTTCAACTGTCGGTAATCAATGCATAGCCTCTGAGAACCGTCCTTCTTCTTAATAAATAAAACTGGAGAACCCCAGGGTGACTGACTTCTTCTAATGAAGCCCTTATCTTGTAGTTCCTGTAATTGTTTCTTCAATTCTTATAGTTCTGCAGGTGCCATCTTGTAAGGAGTCTTGGCTACCGGTGCAGTACCAAGTACAAGCTCAATCTAAAATTTGACTTCCCAACTCGGCGGCAAACCCATCACCTCATCAGGAAAAACTCCAGCAAATTCATTTACAACAGGAATCGATGATATATCTCCCCGCTTTTCCTCGACTTCTAATAAAGCAAAGAGTTTCGGAATGGCACCCTTCCTTGCGCCCTTGAATTTAAAAGTCGGTCCATCCAAAGGGGTAAAAATCATGGTCTTGGCAAAACAATCAAGGGTCGCATGAGATTCAGCGAGCCAATCCATCCCTAGGATCACATCGAAATCTTCGAAGTCTAATTCAATTAGATCGACAACCAATGCATGGGTTCCAATCTGGACAGAACATCGAGGATAGACTCTGTCAGCAAGCACACTTTTTTCCAAAGGAGTTGCTACGGTCAAAGGAATGCTCATAGGAGATGAATCCTTATCAAGACGCTTAGCAAAGTTTAAGGAGACGAATGAATGGGAAGCACCCGAATCCAAAAGCACATGAGCAAAAAGGCCATCGATCAACATCGAACCTGGGCACCCAAGACATGCTACGACTTAAATTATTCAACGTAAGGGTATCATTCAATTTAAAAACTTAATGTTTACTAGATCTTCGTTAGTTCTTAATAAATTCATTTAATTCATTTTTGAAAACATTTTCGAAAAGTAGTCATTCTATACAAATTAATATTTAAGACATTACTACTTAAACATGTATGAAAGAACTTAATCATGAATTTTAAATAAATAAACATACCCTGGATGACATCGTCTGAAGCTCTAGCGTCAGCATCAGATAGGGTATACACGCGGCCATTAGCCATAATCGTCGCAGGAGGCATAGCCCTCGATCCAGATGACTTCTTAGGCATCTTACACTCAGCTGCTTTATGCCCAAGCTATCCATAGTTGAAACAAGCACCCGTTCCCCTAAGGCAGGTGCCGTAATGATTCTTGCCGCAAGTGGTACAGGTCGAAGTAGTCTTTGCAGTTGACGCCACTATAGAATTAGTCTTGCTCTGCTGCGAGAAGGCTGGTCTTGAGTAAGGAGTGCCCCTACTCTCCGATCTCATGTTGGATTTAGAAAACACACGATCTCGGCGGCCATATTGAAAGTTTCTAGCCGAGCTCTGACCCACATTACTAGTCGGCGAAGGCACCTTTAATTCTCTCTCGATGGTGTAACATCTATCAATCAGGTCCTTGTATGAGTCGCATCGGTGTCCAACCACCAAGGTCCTAATCTGGGGCCTCAAACCCTTCTCAAATCTCCTGAGTCGAAAGTTCTCGTCAGAAACCAGGGTCGGTGCAAACTGGCTCAGTTCTGTAAAAAGCTTAGCATAAGCGTCAACAGTCATCTCTCCCTGTTGGAGGTTCAGGAGTTCCTCAATCTTTGCTTCTTGGACGCTCTGGGGGTAGTACTTATCATAAAACACTTTTACGAATTCATCCCAGTCCCATACATAACCAGGCTCTTCGACACGAGTCGCTTCTTTCAATTGTCTCCACCAGTTCTCGGCATCCCCCTCCAGTTTGTAGGTTGCCAATCTCACTTTAGTTGTTTCATTACACTCCATCAGATCGAAGATCTTTTCCATCTGTTGCACCCATTTCATAGCCTCCGTGCTATCTCCCGTCCCATTGAAGTATCGTGGTCGGTTCTTCCTGAATTCGTCCAATTCTGACGTAGGAGCAGGAGTGGGTTGGGTATTTAGAGTTCTGGTTGCATTGATGGCACTCACAATTGCCTCGGTCAACGCATCAATATGCTTATTCGTCATCTGCAACGGATAAATCTCACGTTAAACTCCAATTACATATATTCCCGACATAAGAATCAACCTTAGGCTCTGATACCAACTGTAGCGACCTGAGATCTCACAATCTCTTAATTGTAAGATCTTAGACCGTACCTTCGTAACGAGAACCATAAAAATATAATAAGGCGATAAAAGAACCTTAAACAACGGAAGATAAAATTTCTTTAAAATGTTAATTAATCTAAATAAAACCCATGATAATATTCTTATTCCAATAACAAGTCCAACATAATTAAAGCTTAAACAGTTTAGATAAAATACTAACTAATCAAAGGAAAATAGCTAATTAGGCCACGAAGCCATCATCGCCATTCAGCCGAATTTCTTGAGCACCACGTGCCGTCTCATCGCCATAGACCCATACATTGTCATTGGCAACACCTGTCTCATCTGGTCACCCACATAAACAAGGGGTGTAAGTTTACACTTGTATGGACCAGACATGCAATCTATTGAAGCATAAAATATCAATCCTAGCCATATAACATTTCGATATATCTCATGTATGTGTGCATGTGGCATGTATAATCTCACCAAGCTGAAATGAACTGAACGTAAACATATATATTAATATTACATGAATGCATCATATCTTTTAATTTCATCTTTCTTGTCATTTAATGCACGTTAGACTCCGTCCCGCTCAAGACGTTGGGTCTTAATCATGCTTATCACTTGTTAGTTAGACTCCGTCATGCTCAAGGCGTTGGGTCTAATGAATCATGTTATTTATTACATGTCAAACTCCGTCCCGCTCAAGACGTTGGGCTGAATCATGCTCATCATACTCTTGTTCAGTTAGACTCCATCTTACACAAGATGTTGGGTCCAATACCTTCTTAGACTCCATCGGGTACAAGATGTTGGATCTAATGCTCATTAATCATGGGTTGATATTTCATCATATTTTACGTATCTTGATTGTGAATTATATAGATCATCATGGGACATATAAAGTGCATGAGGGTGATATCATACTACATATGCATTAAATGCATTTAATCATGATACGTAAATATCAAAGTGTACACAATCATAGTGCATAAATATTATAGTGCATATCATACGATCATGGTGCGTAAAACAGCCCAAGAATTTCAAAAATAATATCAAAATACTGCAACTTTGGGTCATCGGGAACTTAGAGATACTTGCAACTCAATTTGGACCTTCAAGATGTCAGATGTAGAAACTGGCTAAAACACAAAACCTGTAGAGCTCGTCGTCCGCTTTCCAACGCCATACGAATTGCATAAATCCGAGTTCGGGACAGAAAGTTATGGCCAAAATACCGAGGCTGTATCGGATGCAAAGTTTGGCGGGAGTTCACGGAAATTGCTTTTAGGTGTCAATCGATTGATTTCAATCCGTTAGCACGCCTCAAAATACATCAAATCACATGGTGGAATTTAATCGGACTTCTTTTTAACCCAACATCATAAACATTAAAAATCTATTAATCATAGCATGCATTCATTTAATCATTCCATTATTATCTATGAAATAAAATCACTAATTTATATAAAAATCTATTAATCATAATAATATTTTAAGATCAATAGAAAGCATGATTTCTCCATCCCTAGATCGATCGTACCACCACGATTAGATTCAGATCTCAACAATGATGATGATTTTAGAAGAAGGTGAAGGCCGCTTGAGAATATACGCCAACGTCTCACCGCACTTCAAAAAGAAGGGTTCTAGGAAGATAGATCTAGAATTTCTTCTCTAAGGTCTTTAGGGTCTCTGATGGCTCTATTCTTAAGAAGAACTCTAAATGAGCTTATAATTTAGTATTCTCCGTAAGACACTTATTTACTACACTTTGGAGATTATCCGGTGTTAAGCCAACACAATAAGGAAGAGTGTATAGGCTTTTATCTCAAAGTCTAAAATAGAGGTTTAAAGCACACATAACAAGGTTTGATCCCTAGACCTCTTATATAGAACTTAAAGTCTTTAACCAGTAGGCTATTACACAACTTATGTTCATTAATGATGAAAATAAATATAAAAGCTGGAAAAACCAAAACATGCATTTTTAGATAAAACGTTTTGAAAACTCAAGGTATGCGGGGAATACGGTATTAAACACATACACATATTTTAGGTGTATCAAAGGTATAAAATTCAGATCATGACAAAGCTACTCAAACTGACCCTGAGGTCATACTTTTCGACTCCTCTTCTTCCACCCCCACTGCTGGGATACCTTTGGTCCCCTACCACTCCATTCCCATTCCCAGATTTGTCGCTCTCAAAAGGGCTATGGAAGAGAACCCTTATATCGGTCGCGATGTCCTCAAGGGGTTAGCTGATCTGCAAGCTTACATTAGAACTCCTTATGAAGTCTAGATTCGAAAATTGGAGTTGTTCATGAAATTTGAGAGAGAGAAGATGCAGGACCTGCTGGGTCAAACTTTTCTGATGGTTAGGAGTGAGCAGCACAAGGGTACCATGTTGCAAGCACAGCTTGAATAGGAAAAATTGAGAGCTACTAGACTTGGAAAGTATATTGGCCTCACCAAAAAGATCAAATCTGAGGAATACACCGAGCTGCAAGGCACAATCCAGGAGAAGGCTAAATCGAGTTCAGACTCCAATACTGACTCTAGTTCTGACTCTAACAGTGATTCCAGTTCTGATCCAATTGAACCAACTTATGATACAGATTTTGACCCTAGTTATTAGATTACATTGTACATGTTTGTTTTGTGGGTCTGTAATATGTAACTCCTATTTTCTGTTAACTTTTGTGAATTAGTAAATATTGTGCATTTCTTTTCTTTCTTCTCTGCCATTATGATTTCTGTTTGATTGTTTCTTTGCTTATGCCCTTCGGACCAGTGAGGACACTGCTCATCATAGGTTTGGAGGAGTAGCAGAATTACCAATAGTTTAGTTAAAATCAGTGCAGCTTATGATCACAGTAGAATTTTTAAAGATAATGTAATTTCACACCTGTTGTTTTTAAAAAAAAGGGGAGGTTAAAACTTTTTAAAACTGATTTTTAGTGTAATTCCAATACTTTCATGAAGTGAATGTCAGAAAATTTTCAAAATAAAATTGATGTTTTAGTAAACCTAAAAAGAGAGAAAACAGTGATGATATACCTCAAGAATTTGATAGAAAACTACACCTAGTGAGACTTGAGCCTGAAATGTATTCTTTGGAGATATGAATTGGCAATTTTTTCTCCTCTAGGGACTGTTTGAACCTGCTTGTTATCACTAGAAGTTACACATATCCAAGTTAAAATAGCTTGGCAGCAATCATGATATTAAAGACATGATGTAGGGCCTCCTTTTGGACAGTTTGAACTTCAAAAAGCCTCACCTTTTAAAAATACCCTTGATACACACCATTTGAGCTTTATAAATCAAAGATTTCTTTGAAACCTCATCAACCTCATGTAGCCTAACCCTCACTTTGAGAATTCAGAAGGTAAAGGAAAGAAAGCTGAAGAAAGGAGAGTTGGGTAACAGTTTGGTAAAAGAAAAAGAAAATTGAAGGCAATGATGTAGCAGCAAGAGAAATGTGGCATTCCAGTCAATGTTGCGTTGAAAAAAAAAAAAAAAAAAAAAAAAAGAAAAGGAGAAGTCATTTCATTGAAAGTTTGAAAAAGAAAGAGAAAAAGATGACTACTTTGGCTCTGAAAATTCAAAGAAGAAGATGAAATTGTGCTGAAATGAAGAAGGTGTGTCTACCACTTGCTTACCTTAACAGACTTCTTAATTTTGAACTCCATTCCACCTCTTTAGTCTTGATAAATTTCACCCATAAGCCACATTACAACCCAAGTTAAAGTCCTTAATGATCAATGATGGATTGAGCTGTCACATGGAGATAAGGATGTGTGTAATCTATGGTGAAAAGAGCAGTGAATTCAGAACTGAAAAGCAATGCCTATGCTCCTGCTTACAGTCCTATTTGAGGACTGTAACTGCTCTTGAGTTGTGTGAAATAGTACAACCCTCCTATTTGCATTATGAGTGAAAACCCTGGTAAGAGTTGAGTTTGAAATCAAATTATTTGGGGTAACATCAAAACTGAATTTTCAAATAGAAGGTAAACTTTTCATTAATTTTTCTTGTAAAAACTTTTTGACACAAACTGAGTGAATGGTAAAAGGAATTACAGCTGAATTTTAGTTTTAAACTGATGTTGAGAAGCCATATCCATGGACTTCATTCTGGGTTTGTGTTGTTGGTCTCAAGTGTGCTTCGCTTATTGGTTGGTGTTGAAAGTTATTTAAAAATCAAAAACAGAATAAAACAGGGGATGAATCAACATAACTCGAAAATCCTAGACCTGTAAGATACAGGGTCCTTTGTAGCAAGTTTTGATAAGTAAGAGTTTGTCCCACAGGGAAAGGTGATCTAAGGCTCCAAGGGAGCCGTCTCTAGTAGTCCCTCCAGATCTGGCAGTCCTAAAAGGAGGGGAGTTTAAGGTCACTTATTCTAAGTATTCTATTAACTAAATTACAGAAAGGATTGAGAGGATGGATGGAGTGCGGAAAATAATTATAAAAAGGTGAGAAATATGTTATTGAGCCAAGGTCAGAGGAGTTTTTATAACTCAGATTTAGATCTAATGTTATAGAAATCCTATCCAGAGGCTACATTATCACCTCTGAGGAGAAAGGATCCAACCCATCTCTACTGCCATGACTCCACCCTTAGGGCTATAACCTGTCCACTTGAATGGTCACAGACTATCCCATAGGGGAGCTACTATCCAGGGATGGGTCAGAACATAACAAATAAATCATTGCAGGCACTATTTCATCCAGGCTACCAGCTAAGGAATCCATAGGGAACCTCAACCTCTAAAGTTCCATATGTGGGGCTAAGGCTGGAAAACCATGATAGCCCAAACACATAGAACTAGCAAGCGATTGAGTACAACCTTCGATCCAGCTATCCATTGCTTGAGAGAGGCTACAATGGTCCAGTCACCAGCCTACAATCTCTATAACCAGATCATATCCGACATCTGATGGCAGATCTATACAAATATGGGGGAGTCTGCCTCTGTATAATCCCTCACCAGGCTTCTACAAGCTCAGGTGAAAAGAAGAAGGATCCATCTTGGATCGGGGGAACAGAATCACCCTAAGGCTATAATCTGTCCACTTAAATGGTCATAGACTATCCCAGAGGTTATCCTCCTCACGGAGCCCAAAACAAAACAAGATTATCGCTGCTACCACCAAGTTCATCAGGCTACCAGCTCAAGCTCCCATGGGGATTTCAGATCTAGTAGGTCTTGTGGTGGGGCTAAGGCTGGAAGACCATGATAGCCCAGACACACACGTTACTTGGATCTGCGTGGCCCTTAAAATCAGTCCTCCATTGCTTTGAAACACAGCCAAGGCAATGGGGGATCACAAGGCAGCAGCCTTGCACAGAGCATCTCACATACAAACAACAATCCCACAAAGTATAAATCCTATTGCAAAACTTCCATTAATCTAACTCTAATACATATACAAAGTCATAGCCATCAATTGCTGGACTATGGAGAGAAGAAAAGAAAAAGAAGAAGAAAACCACTTACTGCTAGAAAGAAAGAGAAAAGAAAAGCGATCTGAGATAGGTTCCCAGATACCTAAATCTAAGCTAGGCCTAGGTATATATAGCAGTGGGGTGGCAGCGCATTAGGGTTAGGAAACCCTAATTTTAACGATGCCACATGACCTTCTACTGATCCTTGGATGCCTCGGGGCGTGTGCATGGAGATTTGAGCATGGGAGTGCATGCCCTAATCACTAGAAATTTCTAGAATGCCCTCTGCTGAAGAGATGAAAGTTTAGGTTCAGAGCCTCGCTAGGTAGCTGTAGTTTCCCTGACTTCTCGCGTGGTAGCTCATTGCTCTTCGCTAGGATGATTTGACACTGAAGCTTCAGCCGTCGCGAGGTTGCCTTGGTTTGCTCTTCTAGCAGTCGCGCGGTAGAGAGTTGAGCTCTCGCTCGGTTGGAGTTTATGAGGTTGAACAGAAAATGCAGTCTCAAGTGTCGCGAGATTGCAATTCAAGCAGTCGCACGGTAGATTACTTCGCTGGGCAGCAACGCGAGAACTGCGCAAACTCTTCTCTTTACTTGGACTTCGCGAGTTGCCTCACGAGATTCTTTTAAGTTCTGAACTGTGCGTGGTTCTTTGTCTCACTCAATCTTCGCGAGCTTGGCTTTGCCTTCGCCAAGATGCTTTCTTTCTTGAATGGTGCGTGAATTGCGCGAGGCGTTCTTCTTCTGAGAATTGTATCCCACGGTGACTGCGCGATAGCTGTGCGAGACATCTTCTGTAGCTCTCTCTCCTTGGCTGTCTTAAGCGACCTTCGCGAGATTGAGAGAGGTCTGCTTTGGACTGTGTGACACTGAGCGTTGTGTTCTACTCTTGAGCTTCACGAGAGCTGCACGGAGTTGAGTTTCTGAAGCTCCTCAGTCATTCATCTGCGCGAGAGGTTGCTTGTAAAGCCTTGGGAAGCTCAGCTGATCTGCGCGAGGCTTTCAGGTTCATTCTTCCTGAGGGGCACCTGGTGCCAAAGCAGGCTCCATAACAGGATTCTTGGCCTTAATTCACTGCTGATTATTTCCTGAACAAAACACTTAAGACGAGTTTATTAGGTGGCTAAGGGTCTAATCAAAGGTTAAGTTAAGGGGTGAAAAGTGGTACTTTTTAGGTCTTAACACACCCCCAAACCTAATCTTTGCAAGTCCCTTAGCAAAGCTACATTAAATCTACTCTAAAATTAAATGCCACTTTCGTAGGGAGCACGGATATGTTTAGCATATGTACCAAGCCTTTTAAACCCCTAGGTGATCCCTAGTGGAGGAGTGAAGTCTCCTGAGGGTTTTCAGTGAAGACACCCACAAACTTCTCCAATGAAATAGTTAACTAAAGTGCACTGTCTTCCAATGAGCAGTTAAGGAATCAGATTTAGTCTACTCATGAATCAGCATAAAAGAAGTTTAATTCATTGGTTGCGCAGGAACTTAGACAGCATAATTCGTATGTTTGCACAACATTTCCAAATAATTCATGATCACAGAAAACTGCACAAGTGCATGTTAGCACTGAGCTTATTCTTATGTCAGAAAATTAGGTTAAGGTCATACATAATGCATTTAAGTTCAGACCCAAAAGAAAGCTTTACAGGGCATACTCTCATCAAGGTTTGTTGAGGGGTTCAGTTCCTCACAGGCTCAAGAGCAGTTACATCCACCAACTAGGTTTGTAAGCATGAGCATACGCAGAGTTCTTAAGTGCTGGCATCATTATCAGTTTCTCACCATAGATTGGATAATTCCTTATCTTCACATTACAGCTCACTCAATCTTTGGATCACAAGGGCTTTTAACTAGGTTGAAATGTGGCTTATGGAGTATGGTTAAAAAGAATGGAAGTTTGAAAAGGGGTTCAAAAATTGAGAACTCAGTGGGTGCAGGAGGTGGTTCATGACTTCACCTTCGTGAATTCAGCTCCCTTCATCTTCTTTGAGATTTTCAGATTAGAAGTGATCAGTTTCTCTTCTTGATTTTGATTTTCCAATGAAGGTTCCTCTTGACTTCTCTCTTATTCCTCTTCATTATTATTTTTTTGTTTCTTTTTGCTGGAGTTTTCTTCTTTTTTTATTTTGTTTTTGCTTCTCAGAAATGCCACCATGTCCTCAGTTACCATTCTGCCAGAATAGATGCTTCTTCTCCATTCACCTAATGCTGACCATAGCTAGTCCATCTTCAACTCTTTCTCCTTTACCTTCTGAATTCTCAGAGTGAGGGTAGGTTGAATCAGGTTCATAGGTTCAGGTTCAAGTACTCAGGTGTATTTTGAAGAAATTTAGGATTTAAAACTCAAAGGGGGTATGGACAAGGGCAGTTGCTTTAGGATTGATCTTTTTAGGCTCAAACTGTCCAAGAGAAGGCCTTGATCCTTTCCTAGGTCTCATGAGTACTGTCAGCTGTTTCAACTTGGAGTTACCTAACTTCTAGTGAGCACAGTGACTCAGCCAGTCCTTAGAACTAAGAAATGCCTTAGTTACTCCTCAAAAAAAAAATTGTAGGCCCAATTCTCACTGGTTATGGTCATCCTTTGAACTTTTAAGTATGTCCTCACCTTTTTCTCTCTCTAATGATTCACTAAGTGCAGATACAAGTGTGTTTCCTTGGTGAAATTATTATGGAAAGGTGGAATATTAGAAGTCTATAATGTTCAATGTTTGCATAAATTTTAAACTTCGTAATTTCATGATTCTTAAGTGAACAGAGGTCCATTTCCATATTGCTCAGATGAGTCTGCTGCACTTATGTTAACTATTCCATTGGCGGTCGCCATACCCCCAAACCTATGAGGAGCGGTGTCCTCCTTTGGATCAAGGTCAATGTGCAGATTTATTCTGACATAAAAGAAAAGAACAAGAAATAAAGATTCCAACAACAGAAAACAGGGCAGCGCATCAAAAAAGGAAGATATTATTATGCTTAAAAGAAAAGTACAAAAAGAAAGAGGGAAAGGGAGAAAGATCAAGGGTGTGGGAGTTGAGAAGGAGCGGGGGGGGGCGGAGAAGGCGGGGGAGGGGGTGGAGTGGAGGGGGATGGCTCGGTCTTGCATTTCTTCTTCTGCGGCTGGAGCTTTTCCTCCTCCTCCTTGGCAAGGGTTTGCAGAACCTCCTCGAATTCATCCCAGAGGGGTTGGAGGGGATCTGGCTCTTTAGGGGGTGGCGGGTCCAACCACATCGGGTAAAACTTGTTAGGCAGTGCATTTGGCTTGTCATCTGCCATGATGAGGAATAGGGAAGGACCGCGAGGGTGAGATAGGATGCTGTGAAGATGAACATGGCCTCCCTATGTATTTAAAGGCGAGGGATTGTGGAAGATGAAATGGTTGAGCAACATCCAAGTCGCCGCCATTAAATGAGAGTGACTTGGGAAACGTCAAGTCCCAGCAGTCAATGTGGGAAATGACAAATGCATTAGGTTCACGCAGCTGGGTAAGGGAATCACGAGAGACTAGAATCACGCGATTATGGGAGTTAGCGCTGGAAGTGCGCGTGATAATCTGTAGCATTGAAACTCGCGACAGTGAAAGAATTGGGCCATGCGAATTGCGCAAGCCTTCCCAAATCAGCATGTGGAACTCGCGAGGGCCAAATCAGAAATTCACAGAAGAAGAAGAAATCATATCGATCCCCCCATAAACATTAACAAGCACAACAATATCAAACTCCACTTATCTCCTAGAATTTCCTAAAATTTAAGGTAAAAATAAAAGTAATATAGTACAATATGGACACAACTGCGGGTCAGGTAGATGTAGGGGTCCCATGAAAATGAACAGTGCACATAGGATCTGCAGGTCGTTCAATGCAAGGCTTCAGTGTTTGACCATTCACTTTGAAGGTCCTCCCAGATTTGGGGTCCTGGACTTCCACAGCACCAGATGGGGAAACATTTATGACAATATAGGGACCATCCCATCTGGATTTTAATTTGCCAAGAAAGAATTTTAGTTTGGAGTTGAATAACCAAACCTTACCACCCGGTTCGAGGCTTTTCCTCAGCCAGCCTTTGTCGAAGAAAGCTTTAGCTCGTTCCTTGTAGATCCTGGCATTGGCGTAAGCATCCATCCGCAGCTCATCCAATTTCGATTGTTGTAATGACCTGTGTTGACCAGCAGAAGTTAGATCCATGTTCAAGTTCTTAATGGCCCAATAAGCCTTGTGTTCTAACTCGACTGGGAGATGGCAGGCCTTGCCATAGACTAATCTGAATGGGAACATTCCGATAGGGGTCTTATAGGCAGTCCTATAGGCCCACAGTGCATCATCCAGTTTCTGTTAATCTTTCCGGTCATCCTAATCATTTTCTCAAGGATGTGCTTAATCTCCCTATTGGAAATTTCAACTTGCCCACTTGTTTGTGGGTGGTAGGGAGTAGCAATCCTATGGGTCACAGAATATCTCTTGAGCAAACTCGCAAAATTTTTGTTGCAGAAGTGGCTACCCCCGTCACTGATAATAGCTCTAGGGGTTCCAAATCTTGAGAAAATGTTGTGCTTTACGAATTTGAGGACTACCTGGTTATCATTGGTTCTTGTGGCAATGGCTTCTATCCATTTGGAAACATAGTCCACTGCCACTAAGATGAACTGGTAACCATTAGAAGGGGGAAAGGGGCCCATGAAGTCTATTCCCCATATATCAAATAGTTCTACAAGGATGGGCTGTAATGGCATTGAATTCCTTTTTAACAGCCCTCCTAATTTCTGACATCTCACACATGCCTTGCAGTGTGTGTGTGCATCCTTGAATAAGGATGGCCAATAAAAACCACACTGCAGGACTTTGTCAGCAGTTTTTCTCCCACTAAAGTGGCCTCCACAGGCATTTTCATGGCACATAGCCAGAATACTGGGGAAATCACTTTCGGGAACACTTCGTCGGATGATCTGGTCAGCACAGTACTTGTATAGGCAAGGTTCCTCCCAGAAAAAATACTTGACCCATGAGAAGAATAGGTCTTTATCCATTTTGGTCCAGTGGGGAGGAATCTTTCCTATAACCAGATAATTAACTATGTGTGCAAACCAAGGGACTACGGATTGGATGGCAAATAATTGCTCATCAGGGAAGGCATCATTTGTAGGGCCATCCAGGCATTCCTCCAAGATAATTCTGGACAAGTGGTCAGCCACCACATTCTCCACACCCTTTTTGTCCTTGATTTCGATGTCAAACTCCTGTAACAGGAGTATCCATCTAATCAGCCTCGGCTTAGCATCTCTCTTGGACAGTGGGTACTTCAGTGCTGAATGGTCAGTGAAGATCACAGTTTTAGATCCTAATATGTAGGCTCTAAATTTGTCAATAGCGTAAACCACTGCTAGAAGCTCTTTCTCAGTTGTGGTATAGTTCAGCTGAGCTTCAGCAAGTGATTTGTTGCTATAAGCAATGACCACAGGCAATTTATCTTTTCTTTGGCCCAACACAGCACCTATTGCCAAGTCTGATGCATCACACATCAGCTCAAAAGGCAGGGTATAGTCCGGTGTTTGGAGTGCAGGAGCAGAGGTGAGGCAAATTTTCAATGTTTCAAAAGCCTTCAGACATTCAGCAGAAAAGTTGAAGGGGACATCCTGACAGAGCAGGTGGCATACTGGCTTGACAATTTTTCTGAAGTCCTTAATGAACCTCCTGTAAAATCCTGCATGCCCAAGGAATGATCTGATTTGCTTGACTATTTTTGGAGGGGGTAAATTGGCAATGAGGTCCACTTTGGCCTTGTCTACCTCAAGCCCTTCTTTAGAGACTACATGGCCCAACACAATGCCTTGTGTTACCATGAAGTGGCTCTTTGCCCAGCTTAAAACTAAATTGGTTTCCCCACATCTTTACAAAACTAGGCTGAGGTGCTGTAGACACTGGCCAAAGCTGTCTCCATAGACAGAAAAGTCATCCATAAAAATCTCCAAAAACTTGTCAATCATGTCAGAGAATATGGCATACATACACCTCTGAAAAGTGGTTGGTGCATTACAGAGTCCAAAAGGCATCCTTCTGTAAGCGAAGGTGCCAAAAGGACAGGTGAAGGTGGTTTTTTCTTGGTCTTGAGGATGCACACGGATTTGGTTGTACCCCGAGTATCCATCAAGAAAATAGTAAAAAGCTTTTCCAGCCAATTTGTCCAGGATTTAATCAATGAAGGGGAGAGGGAAATGGTCCTTTCTAGCTTTAGAGTTGAGCTTCCTATAATCAATGCACACTCTCCAGCCAGTGGTTGCCCTGGCTGGCCTCAACTCACTAGTTCCAGTCTCAGTCTTAATCACTGTTATGCCAGATTTCTTAGGCACCACTTGGATAGGTGCCACCCAATGAGAATCAGAGATGGGGTAAATCACCCCTGCATCCAGCAATTTAATGATTTTCTTGAGGACCACTTCCTACATGTGAGGATTTAGCTTCCTCTACATTTCCCTGGAGGGTAATGCTCCCTCCTCAAGATGGATCCTATGCATGTAAATTGATGCATCAATTCCTCCCAGATCGGCATTGGTCCAACCAATTGCCTTCTTGTGCTTTGTCAAAACTGTGAGTAATTCCTCTTCCTGCTCATTGGTAAGGGAGGAAGAGATAATTACAGGAAGCTTCTAGCCTTTCTCAAGGAAAGCATATTTTAATGTTTCTAGAAGCTGCTGAAGTTTCAAATCAGGGCCCTGTTGGGTGGATGGCAAAATAGGTGCATTGGAGGTTGGAGGAAGAGGTAGCAGTGTAGGTCTCCAACTGGAGTGCTGCACTGAGCTCACAGGAGCCTCTGATATTGGCATGTCTTTTGATCTCCTATCTGGGCTCTCTTCCTCCACCATGTCCCAAATGTCAACTAAATTCCTGACAATGTTGCCCCACTCCAGCAGAGTGGGCAATTCTTCTTCTACAATTTCCTCTAGTACATCCACTGCAAACCTCTCCTCATTGTCCATCTGAGGATACTTTGCACTGTCGTACACATTCAGCTCAACTTTCATATGTCCAAAGGTTACCTCCATTACTCCAGACCTACATTGGATGCAAGCATTGGCAGTGGCCAAGAAAGGCCCCTTGATATATTATGGGGTTTGGGCTAGTCTTTGACCCATATCCAAAACTAAGAAGTCAGCAGGGTAGAAAAACTTATCCACTCCTACTAAGACATCCTCAACCATCCCCAGAGGTTTCCTCTCAGACTTGTCAGCCATCATCAGCACAATGGGGGTAGCCTTCAGCTCCCCCAAACCTAGTTGCAGATATACATTATATGGCAACAGGTTAACACTGGCTCCAAGGTCTAAAAGGGCTTTTCCAATTGTATGATCGCCAATTACACAGGGAATAGTGGGTATACCTGGATCTTGCAACTTCTCATGCATTGCTATGTTAAATACAGAATTCACTGTATCGGTTGCAAAGATCTTCTTGGACACATGGCCTCTAGCCTTTCTCTTTTGGGTGCAGAGCTCTTTCAGGAACTTTGCATAGGCTGGGACTTGTTTAATTGCCTCAAGCAGGGGTAAATTGATTTTTACCTGCCTGAAAGTCTCCATCATTTCCTCCATCTGGGCATTCCCTTTTTCAAAAGGGATGTGACTATTCGAGCTGAGGAAATGGCGAGGTACCTTCGTTCCTCAACTGCAAGCCCATGATTAAACTTCTATTTTTTTCTTTTTTCATGTTTATCTTCCTGCTGAGGCTCAACTATAGCCTCTTTATTTTTCTCCTGCTGCAAGGTGGCAGGCAATTCTTGGCTTGGTGGCCCAACAACATCTCCTTCATGATCATTTACATCATCTGTGGAAATTGCCTCAGCCGGTCTGTTACCCACCTGGTTATTTATCAGCCTGTCAGACCTTAGGGTAGTGACAGCATTGGTGTCCTCAAACTCTGAGGAAGCTTCCTTAATGAAAAACTGACCGTTGTGGTTAGAAATTGGCTGGCAAGACAATCTACCTTCATCTCTCCTAGCCAAGGTTTTGGACATTTGGCTCAGTTTCTCTTCCATTTTCTGGAGGCTCTGACCATGAGAATCCACAGTCTGAGCTAAGGAACCCAAGCTTTACAATGAAGCCAAGACTTGGTCCTCGAAGGAAGTATTTCTTGGTTGAGAAGGGGGTAGAACCAACTGATTTTGTCAGATGGGGGCTGGTGGTGCTTGGAAGGTAGACCTCGGGCATGCCCTTGATTGAACTGCCGTGGCTTTTGTGGTAAAGCCAACATCTCTGGGGCCATGTAGTCATCTTGCTTCCACCTCGACTTGGGTGGTCTCTCCATTGGTAACCGCATTTTGGTCTTTGGTATCCATATGGTACTGTTGTATCCCCAGTTGTTGTTGGCCATAAGACGGCGACATGTTCCAACATTAATTCGTGAAATTGCCCCTGAGATGGACATTCCTCCACTGTGTCTTGTGGGGTAGCATATCAGACATGCCTCCGCCACATGAGCAGCCCTTCTGGGTTGCATCACAGTCAATAATTTATCAAACTTCATAGAGAGGTTTGCCATCTACAGCCGTAGGTCATCGTTCCCAGACGCATCATAAATTTTTCCTTTGGATCCAGCAGCAGGCCCCACCTTTGACTCAGATTCCTGATGAGTTCCTGCCAGGGATGGCTTTTGAAAAGCATTCTCACTAATCACCTCAAACAATTCCCATGCCTCCTCAGCAGTCTTGTGCATGTAGGATCCACCATAAGAGGCATCGACCATATCTCTGTTTTTCTCATCAATCCCATTATAGAAGCTTTGTACAAGCTTCCACTCAGGGATCTTGTGATGGGGGCATTGTTTGAGCATCTCTTTAAACTTATCCCAGGACTGGTTAAAATCCTCAGTTGGGGATTGAGAAAACGCAAGAATCTCTTTCCTCAACTGGCTAGTTTTTATCTCAGGGAAGAACTTGGTTAGGAATCTAGTCAGCAGGTCTTTCCATGAAGCAATGCTATTGTTGGGAAGAGTGGCCAACCAGGTACTGGCCCTATCCTTTAGAGAGAAGGGAAAGAGTCTGAGCCTAGTAGCCTCAGGTCCCAAACCAGTGATATTAAAAGTGGTGCACAAGGCCAAGAACTGGTCAATATGCTTGTAAGGGTCTTCTTTGCTAAGCCCATGGAAAGCTGGCAGCATCTGGATGATTGAAGTTTTATCTCATAATTTGCCTGAACATTAGGGAGTTGAATGCTATAAGGGGAGTTGTAGTCATTCGGTGCATTCAACTCCTTGAGGGTTGTGGGGTGTTCTTCACCCATAGTTGTTCATTCTTGATTTACACAGGGCTCTCCTGTGGTGTGCCTGTCTCTTCTAAGTCTCCTTCCCCTTTCTAACTCAGGGTTTAGAGGCTCTAAAGTAGGGCTGAGGGATCTCCTTCCTAGCATACAAGCACGCCCACAGCAAGGAAAGCTTCTTGCAGGCACATTACAAAAGAATACTTATACACAAACAAATTTATCTAACTATTTGACAGCTATCCCAAGAATACATTTAAACTATCCTAGATACTGCTGAAAAAATTGTTAAAAAGAAAGATAGACAGAGCTTTAGAGTCAGAGAGTTTGCAAACAGAGGTAGCTATGCTCCAATTGCATTCCAACTATCCTTCACTTCACATCCGGATCGAAGAAAGATTCACAACTATATCAGCAATATCAATTATTCACATGTATAAAGAATACTAAGAATACAAAAACTAAGGGTCTACTATTAGATCATCTTTCCCCGGCAACGGCGCCAAAAACATGTTGTTGGTCTCAAGTGTGCTTCGCTTATTGGTTGGTGTTGAAAGTTATTTAAAAATAAAAAACAGAATAAAACAGGGGATGAATCAGCACAACTCGGAAATCCTAGACCTGCAAGATACAGGGTCCTTTGTAGCAAGTTTTGATCAGTAAGAGTTTGTCCCACAGGGAAAGGTGATCTAAGGCTCCAAGGGAGCCATCTCTAGTAGTCCCTCGGTTGTCTCTGGCTCACAGATCTAAGGAGGGGAGTTTAAGGTCACTTATTCTAAGTATTCTATTAACTAAATTACAGAAAGGATTGAGAGGATGGATGGAGTGCAGAAAATAATTATAAAAAGGTGAGAAATATGTTATTGAGCCAAGGTCAGAGGAGTTTTTATAACTCAGATTTAGATCTGATGTTATAGAAATCCTGTCCAGAGGCTACGTTATCACCTCTGAGGAGAAAGGATCCAACCCATCTCTACTGCCATGACTCCACCCTTAAGGCTATAACCTGTCCACTTGAATGGTCACAGACTATCCCATAGGGGAGCCACTATCCAGGGATGGGTCAAAACATAACAAATAAATCATTGCAGGCACCATTTCATCTAGGCTACTAGCTCAGGAATCCATAGGGAACCTCAACCTCTAAAGTTCCATATGTGGGGCTAAGGCTGGAAAACCATGATAGCCCAGACACATAGAACCAGCAAGCGATTGAGTACAACCTTTGATCCAGTTGTCCATTGCTTGAGAGAGGCTACAATGGTCCAGTCACCAGCCTACAATCTCTATAACCAAATCAAATCCAACATGTGATGGCAGATCTTTACAAATATGGGGGAGTCTGCCTCTGTACAATCCCTCACCAGGCTTCTACAAGCTCAGGTGAAAAGAAGAAGGATCCATCTTGGATCGGTGGATCAGAATCACCCTAAGGCTATAATCTGTCCACTTAAATGGTCACAAACTATCCCAGAGGTTATCCTCCTCACGGAGCCCAAAACAAAACAAGATTATCGTTGCTACCACCATGTTCACTAGGCTACCAACTCAAGCTCCCATGGGGATTTCAGATCTAGTAGGTCCTGTGGTGGGGCTAAGGCTGGAAGACCATGATAGCCCAGACACACAGGTTACTTGGATCTGAGTGGCCCTTAAAATCAGTCCTCCATTGCTTTCAAACACAACCAAGGTAATGGGGGATCACAAGGCAGCAGCCTTGCACAGAGCATCTCACATACAAACAACAATCCCACAAAGTATAAATCCTATTGCAAAACTTCCATTAATCTAACTCAAATACAGATACAAAGTCATAGCTAGCAATTGCTGGACTATAGAGAGAAGAAAAGAAAAAGAAGAAGAAAACCACTTACTGCTAAAAAGAAAGAGAAAAGAAAAGCGATCTGAGATAAGTTCCTAGATACCTAAACCTAAGCTAGGCCTGGGTATATGTAGCAGTGGGGTGGCGGCGCATTAGGGTTAGGAAACCCTAATTTTAACGATGCCACGTGGCCTTCTACTGATCCTTGGATGCCTCGGGGCATGTGCACAAAGATTTGAGCATGGGAGTGCATGCCCTAATCACTGGAAATTTCTAAAATGCCCTCTACTGAAGAGATGGAAGTTTAGGTTCAGAGCCTCGCTAGGTAGCTATAGTTTCCCAGACTTCTCGCATGGTAGCTCATTGCTCTTTGCTAGGATGATTTGACACTGAAGCTTTAGCCGTCGTGAGGTTGCCTTGGTTTGCTCTTCAGGCAGTCACGCGGTAGAGAGTTGAGCTCTCGCTGGGTTGGAGTTCACGAGGTTGAACAGAAAATGCAGTCTCAAGCGTCGTGAGGTTGCAATTCAAGCAGTCGCGCGGTAGATTACTTTGCTGGGCAGCAACGCGAGAACTGTGCAAGCTCTTCTCTTTACTTGGACTTCGCGAGTTGGCTCGCGAGATTCTTTTGAGTTTTGAACTGCACGAGGTTCTTTCTCACTCAATCTTCGCGAGCTTGGCTTTGCCTTCGCCAGGATGCCTTCTTTCTTGAATGGTGCGTGAATTGCGCGAGGCGTTCTTCTTCTGAGAATTGTACCCCGCGGTGACTGCGCGACAGCTGCGTGAGACATCTTCTAAAGCTCTCTCTCCTCAGCTGTCTTAAGCGACCTTCGCGAGATTAAGAGAGGTTTGCTTTGAACTACGCGACACTGAGCGCTGTGTTCTACTCTTGAGCTTCGCGAGAGCTGCACGGAGTTGAGTTTTTGAAGCTCCTCAGTCATTCATCTGTGCGAGAGGTTGCTTGTAAAGCCTTGGGAAGCTCAGCTGATCTGCGCGAGGCTTCCAGGTTCATTCTTCCTGAGGGGCATCTGGTGCCAAAGCAGGCTCCATAACAGGATTCTTGGCCTTATTTCACTACTGATTATTTCCTGAACAAAACATTAAGATGAGTTTATTAGGTGGCTAAGGGTCTAATCAAAGGTTAAGTTAAGGGGGGAAAAGTGGTACTTTTCAGGTCTTAACAGTTTTCCAAGAACAGTGAAAGGGGACAATGTTATCTTAGTAATCATTAATCGATATACCAAGTCCTCCCACTTCCTACCATACAACATGAGGTATACAGCCAGCCAGCTTGTAGAGTTATATCTCAAGGAGATTGTCAGACTGTATGGTATTCCCGTCAACAGCATTTCAGATAGAGACCCACTGTATACCTCATAGTTTTGGCAGCGTTTTCAAGAAGGAATGGGTTTCAGGCTAGAGTTCAGTTCGGCATTTCACCCTCAAACCGACGAAAAAATCGAAAGGGTGAACTAAATAATTGAAGGCAGGCTTTTGGCCTGTATGCTTGACTTCCAAGGATCATGGGACAAACACTTGCCCCTGTTCGAATTCGCCTACAATAATAGCTATCAGGCGAGGATTGGATGGCCCCATTCGAGGCATTGTATGGTCGGAGATGCAAGTCTCCACTCAATTAGGAGGAAGTCGGCGAGAAACTCATTTTGTGTTCGAAAATCATCGATAGCCCAACCGAAGCAATCTGATTGATTCGGGAAAGATTGAGGTTGTGCAGAGCAGACAAAAGAGCTATGCCAACCTCAAAAGGACGAATGTCGAGTTTCAAGTAAACTAGATTAAAATTAAGTATTTTATTTTCCTATTGTTTATGTGAAATACTGACATCACACACTCTTCTTAGAATGAGAGCCACATTTTCATCAAGATTTCACCGACTAAAGGCGTGATGCATTTTGGAAGACATGGGAAGCTAAGTCCATGCTACGTTAGACCTTTCGAGATACTAGGCTGGGTTGGCAAGGTGGCATATCAGATTGCTTTGACACCGCAACTATCGAGTATGCACAATGTGCTCCATTTATCAATGTTGCGGAAGTACGTGAAGGACCTGACTCCCATCTTGGAGTACCAACCCATCGAACTCCAAGAGGATCTGACCATAGTGGAGGAACCGATAAAGATTTTAGACTGTAAGGAGCAGACCTTGGGAACGTGAAGTAGAGATTTGCAACCAGTACCAACATCTTTTTTATTGAAGTTCGTTAAAATTTTAAGGGTATTTGTGTACTAAGGAATGAAAATTCAACGAGGTTTTGACTAGTCATGTAAAATGTAAAGATATTAAGTGAGTCCGAGAATCTTCTTTGGTCCCTATCACTAATGATCGAATGCCAAAGAAATAGACATCTGAAGAGGCCCAAGGAAACACTATTGGGTCTGCTTTACTCAAAAAAAGCCTCAAACATCGAAATAGAAAGAAACATGATGAGTATACGGAAGCCAGGTATGTCGGGAAAAAACTTATGTTCCTCAAAGCTATCAGTTCCCAAGCGCTTAGCGACATTACTGGACATGATCGAGATGGTGTGAGTTGTGAAAGCCCAATAAGCTAGGAAAAAATCCTCTCCTTGATGAGGTGAGATGTTTGATTTTCATTTTGAATAAAACAGCCCCGTGAGTAGTAGGGGATCGACCCATACCTAAAGATTGGTATAAAGCAAAGACGCAAAGATCCACAATTTGTGTCCAATCGCATGAGGCATTGATTGCCCCATTTGATTAGCCACGAGTGCCCCTACATGAGGTTGGGTTTGAGACTTATGGGTGAACCCAACAACCTTGAGGATAATTTAGCACAACAACTTGAGCAGAGCGAATATTGATGTTGCAACACTTTTTGGGAGTGTGTGCCATTTTTTTGGATGTGCCCTGGATCAACATGACCTAGAGCACCAAACTTCAAATAATACTGAACAGATTCGACCAAAATTGGGAATCTATAGAAGGAGACACCTAATCCTGTTCTCTGCCAATAATGACCTTATAAATCATTTAACTATGAAAAAATATGCACCCATTAGGGACGATAAGCAATAAAAGGCGATGGAAGTCCTGACCCAGATCCCGTCCGGGTATAATTTATAGGAACAAACAACCATCCTACGAAAACCCAAATGCATTGCACCTATCTAAGGGAAACCGCGCCAATGCAAGTTTTAAGCCTGTGGAAAAAATAAGGGAAATGAACCCTTTTGCATGCATGTTTATACATAGTTTGATCGATATGTAGTTTCATTTTCAACAGGTTGGTCTCAACTAACGATTGACCTTGAGGAATATGAAGCTTAAGATACTAAAGTTCACATGAATCTAAAGACGGAGTGCTCAGCGCAAAGATTTAGCAATGGTATCAACCCGATCGAAATATTGATCATTTGACTGGGATTGACACTGTTGCTCCTAGTTGAAAGTAGTGTAGACACCCAAATTTGGCCCAAGGCCCGATCAACTTACACTTCGATAAAGGCACACCCTTCGAGCTTTCGAGAGCACTTTTTGAACCCTTAGAAGTTGACCCAAACCCCTAGAAATCTGTCCCTAACCCTTAGGAATCAACCCTAACCTGTAGACCCCCTCCCAAGCCAGTTTTAAACCCTCCTGGGCAGTGGTTGAAAGGAGGAATGCCATAGTTTGTATAGACCCTTGCTGAATCAAAGGCATATACCATTGTAAAGGGGATGTTCTCAGCTTTCTAACGAGCAAAGAGTCACCTCAATCCGTGCTATAGATCAAAAGTTAGGGCGGTTTGAATATCGAGCAGAAATGCAGGATTTTTGCCTAGCGTATGTAATACATACACTAGGCCATTTTCTGGCTGTTTTGGCCTAGCGTATATATTACATATGCTAGGCCAATTTTTGAAGATTTTTACCTAACGTATGTATTACATACACTAAGCAAAATTTTGACCATACTGTGGACCCTACGGTGGGAACTGAACCTCCAAGTTTCTCAGGAACACTGTTCCTATAACTAGCACATCCATGCGAAGGACCACAGTTATGCTACAAGGGCCCAAGAGCTCCGGCTCTCCCCTCTACTCCTCTATCTTCTTTGCTTTTCCTCTATTCTTGAAATTGCGCCGTTACGTCCCATAAATTTCGGTGATTGTGGGGGGCGTAAATAGGACTGGAGTGCCTTCGGACAAGAGGAAGTGTTGTTTTATTTTTATTTTTATTTTTTCTTTTGGTCATAAGTAGAGATCGCTAACGAGCGGGTTGATCGGGTGCCTAACACCTTCCTGATCAACAACTGAAGCCCCTACCCAACAGCCTTTGGCATAGACCGGATCAGAGTCATATTTTTAACACTTTGGTGCTCATCATATATATTTGAGTTTCCTGAGACACCAAAAGCTTCGTGTGGCGACTCTAAATTTGTAAAAAAGAGTGCATCATCACAAGATGTCATGGTTGCACTGATGGCGACTCTGCTGGGGAGTAGCTAGTAGAGCTTCCCCTTGAAATTTGGCCCCTATTGTTACTTTTTATTTTCTTTTTTCATTAACATGTTTGTTTTCTTTTCATACGCACCCCTACGATTCCATCAATTTTTCTCACCCCTATGATTCCATCTATTTTACTTACCCCTACATTTTCGTCATTTACGTGCCTTAGCCGATTGGCAGGCCTACATCTACATTGTCCTTACTTTCATTTATTTTCGGTCATTTACATACCTTAGCTGATTGACGGGCTTACTTGCATATTACACGCTTGCTATTCACTAAAAAGTACTACTTTTCACCTCTTAACCTAGCCTTTGATGGACCTTGAAGCAGACTAATAATAATTTGTTAAGTGTGTTTTATAGTTACCAATAATCTGTGTAGCTTAATATAAAATCCCTGCTTTTTTGTCCAAAGAAGAGAGAGAATACATGCAAGGATGACAGCTGACCCAAAGTCTAAGGGAACACCTTGGTAGCGCTCACCATGGTGACTTACTTGCTGGTCATCATTGACCAAAGTCTAGCAGATGGATGAGGTTAACTGAGAATGGAGAAGACTACAATAGTAGCAAGTGCAATGCCTCAGAGTATCAAAAAACAGATCTCGCAGAGTTGAGGAGCTTCCTCGCGAAGCTAAGGATCCAGTGGAAGATGCCCTCGCGCAGATGGGGCGTGCAGTCAAGAGGAGAGTGTTGGTCTATTTTAAGTGCTTCCTACTGACTTTATTGAAGACAGTGATAAGAATGGGGTAAATGAAAAATAAGTGAGAAGTAGAGCGATGAATACAGAGCAGCAAGCCTAAAATATGAACAGTCCTGCAAGATACAGGGCCTGTTGTAGCACGTTTTGAGAAGTAAGAGTTTGTCCCACAGGGAAGTTGATCTAAAGCTCAAAGAGAGCTATCCTTAGTAGGCTATCCAGATCTGGCTACAGATCTGGCATTCCTAAATGGAAGGGGATTTAAAGTCACTATAATCTAAATCCTAAGGCAACTTTCTGTTTAGATTACAGAAAGGGTTAAGAAGAGTGGTGGAATGAGAAAATAAATATAAAAGGGTGAGAAGTATGTTATTAGGTATAGATCTGATGGGGTCTTGTAACTCAGACTCAGGTCTGTTGCTATAGAAATCCTGTCCAATGGTTACATTATCACCAAAGAGGAGAAAGAATCTAACTCAATCATGTGCCATGATCCAATCCCTTAAGGCTATAACTTGTCCACTCAAATGGTCACAGACTATCCAATAGGGGAACCATAATCCAGAGATGAGTCAGAACAAATTTACCATTGTAAGCACTACTTCATCCAGGCTACAAGCTCAAGAATCCATAGGAACCTCATCCTCTAAAGTTCTGTGTGTGGGGCTAGGCCTACAAAGTGCACTAGCCTGGATACACAGGACCAACAAGAGTTTGAGTATTAGCTTTTAACCATGGCTGTTCACTGCTTTAGAAAGACTGCATTGATCCAGTCACAAGCCTACAATCTCTACAGCCAACTCAGATTTTCAATCTGATGGTGGATCTATTCTACTATAGGGGAGTCTGTCACTGCACAATCTCTCACAAGGCTACAAGCACAAATGCAGAGAAGAAGAATCTGTCTTAGTTCCATGAATTGGCCTCACCCTAGGGCTATAATCTGTCCACTTGAATGGTCACTGACTATCCACAGAGGCTATCCTCCTCACAAAGGTCTAAGACAGAACAAGAACATTGCTGCCGCCACCATGTTCACAAGGCTATAAGAACAAGTTCCCATGGGGATTCAGATTTAGTGGGTCCTGTGGTGGGGGAAGGCTTGCAAAGTGCCTAACCTGGACACACAGGTCACTTAGATCTAAATAGTACCTTAGAAGCAGTCCTCCATTGCTTATAAAATGACTTAGCAATGGAGGATCTCCAGGCAGCAGCCTTGTACAACACAACTCACAATAAAAACAGCATCCCATCCATGTAATAGATCCTATTACAAAAAACTCTATTAAAATCTATACCAGATAATCATATAAAAGGCATAGCCAGCAAGTGCTGGACTATGGAGAGAAACAAAAAGGAAAACAAAAACTCCTAAACCCTAACCTTAGCCTACTGTAATTCTACCGTTGGTTTCAAGAAGAAGCACAGAAGTTAAGTCCCAAGAGATAGATCCTCAAACCTAAGCTAGGCTTAGGCTTATATAGCAGTCGGCTTAGTTTAGAACCCGATCCTCGCTGGATAGAAAGGATTTCTAGATCTTACTGTGTGGTAGAATTGGCATCGCGGGGTTGAATTGACTTGAAGTTCATGCAGTCGCGGGGTTTACATCTTAGTCATCGTGGGGTACTAATGGTTGTCGCGAGATTGAATTTTCAGCTTTAAATGGCACGAGGATTGCTTGCGCGGTTCGTCCCTTAGTGAATCTCACGACAGATCTTCGTGAAGAAGCAGTGTTCAAGAGTTTCTGGGTCGCACGAGATTCACTGAAGGTCTGTATCTCGTGGCCACTGTGCGTGGGAATACCTGGAGCTCTCACTTCTGAATGAATCGTGCGAAGCTTTAACAACTCCTCTTTTGAGCTACGCGAGACTGCACGAATGCTTCACCCACTTATGGCTGAGCTTCGCGAGAGCTGCGCGAAGACTGATTTACATATCAAATCGCACGGGAGTAACGCGAGAACTGCACGGCCAGTTGTTGTGCTTCCTCCAGGGGCTTGCGACAACTACGCGAAGGCGTTATCTCTGGTTCAATTGAACCCTGCGACATTTGCGCGAGGCATCCTTCTTGGTTTATTTTTGCTTTGATGTGCCTATGCTTTAGCCAACTTTCTGTCTGGTTTCATCCTTCATTCTGCTGAGGTAGTTATGGGGCAACATTGAGCTTCTTGGCATGGTTAGGAGTTTATTACCAGCTGCTACTTATTGCCTACAAGATAGACTTAAAACACATTTATTAAATGATTAAGGGTCTAACAGAGATTAAGTTAAGGGGTGAAAAGTGGTACTTTTCAGGTCTTAACACACCCCCAAACATAATCTTTGCTAGTCCCTTAGCAAAGCTATAATTAAATGCCACTTTCGTAGGGACCATGGATACATTTAGCATATGTACCAAGCCTTTTAAACCCCTAGGTGATCCCTAGTGGAGGAGTGAAGTCTCCTGAGGGTTTTCAGTGAAGACACCCACAAACTTCACCATTAAAATCAGTTAAATATAGTGCAAATAATGACAACACAGATTCAAATGTTTAAAGTTTCATTCCACACCCATTTAACACTTAGAGGAAACTGCAGCAATGTTTGCAGGCCATTTAAAACTTAAAAGTTAACATGTGTTTGCCTGACCACCATTCATTTAACATTAGAATTTCAGTGTATAAAAATCAGTACTCTGCTTGCCTTCAATTCAAAATCCAGGTTGGATACCACCCTAATGAGGTTAAAAGTCAAACCCAATTCTCACTTCGGCTATCTCTCAACATTAACAACCTGAGGGTGTTCTCATTCTCAACAGCTCAAGAGCAGTTGCAGACCCCAAATGGACTCGAAAGCATGAGCATAGGCCAAGCTTATAATTTCTGACATCTTCAAGGATTTTCACCATAGATTGGGCAACTCTTCATCTCCACATGACAACTCATTTGACTTTGGATCCACAAGGTCTTTTTGAAAGGGTTGTAATGTGGCTTATGGCTGAGGGGTGTAAAGAATAAAAGGGGTAAAAAGGGAATCCAAATTGAGAAATCAACAAGGTAAGGAATGGTTCATGACTTCACAACCTTCAAAAACTTCATCTTCCTCTTATATTTCAGAGACAAAGTGGCCAGCTTCTCCTCTTCTTTTCAATTTTAAGATGACGATGTTCTCTAGACTTCTCTTTCTTTTTCTCTTTTTATTTTCTTTTTTCATTTTTTTGATGAAATGCCACACAACTGCCATTGATACACAGTTGTTCACAAGTTGCTTTTCTTCGCCTTCCACAAAATATTGGATCATTCTCAGTATCTTTACCTCCTTCTCCTTTACCTTCTAAATTCTAAGAGTGAGGGTAAGGTTGACTCAGGTAATGAGGTTAAGGTGCAAGTTTTCTGGTGTTTGTGAAAGAAAAAATATGATTTTAAGGCTCAACTGGTGTATGCAAAAGGGCAGATTTTAAAAGGTTGGATTTTTAGGCTCAAACTGTCCAAATGAGGGCCTTGAATCATTTCCTTAGTCTCATGAGTGCTGTCAATTAGTTTTGATTTGGAGGTGCACAACTTCTAGTGAATGAAGTCCTGATTCAATCAGTCCTTAGAGCAGAAATAATACCAAAAACACTCTTCAAAAGAAAATTCTGGGCCCAAATCTCACTAGTTATGGTCATCAAATTTAACCCATGAGGTGTATTTTCATCTGTTTCTCTCCTCTTAGGTTCACTGAGTACTAACTGACAAAAATTTCTAATATTAGCTTCATGGTGGTGTCAAGATCAACCTTTTTCTATTTCCAAAAGTCTGCAAAAATATTTAAATCTTTACATGTTTCCACATTGTATCAAGTTAGGTGGAGATTGACTTTATTCATCCCATTTTTACTACCATTACTGCGCTAAAATTAACTGGTCTATTGGCAGACTGCCACACCCCCAAACCATTTAGAGCAATGTCCTCACTGGTTCAGAGGTGAGAAAAAGCAGTAGAATCTAAGCAGACAGACAGAAATAAACACAGAAGAAGAGAGAGAAACAGAAAATGCAAACTGAACAGTATGAAACTAAAAGAAACTTTCATTAAAAAAAAAAGAAAATATGACAAAAAGATGGAAAAGGAAAAGACAAAATGGGGGGGGATCAATGTGTAGCTGGGGGAGGGTTTGAGGAAGATGGAGGGGGAGATGTAGGTGGTGCCATTTTTTTCTTCTTCTGTTCTCTCTGCTCTCTTTTCCTCTTTTTCTTTTCCTCCTTGGCGAGGATCAGCTGGATCTCGTCAAACTTATACCAGAGAAATTGCAAGGGGTCCGGCTCCTTTGGCAGTGGGGGATCTTCCCAGATGGGGTAGAATTTGATTGGGAACCCGAAGGGGTTGTCATCCGCCATTTGTGTGAGGAGGTATGGAGTTCTAGGGTTAGAATAAGAGGGATGAGATGAAAAGGGACTGATGACCAATTTAAAAGAGGGGGATGAGGGAACATGAGTCGGCGGAATTGAAATTGAGCCCCTTTTCAAACTTGGCAATAAATGAGCGTTGTGTGGGGAAAGAAGAAACACACAACTGGTTCTTGGGAAAGAGAATGAGCATTAACTGACTGTCTAAAGATAGTCATGGTATTTAAAGGGGTCAGTGTATCGCACGGGGATCCTCGCGAAGAACAATCAGTGATGAGTAGAGTACATTTCTCGCGCAGCTGAGCTGGGGATCTCCGTGAGGCAGGTATTGGCACAGATTTATTTAGCCACCATCTACATCTATCTTCCACACGGATTACTTTTGCAAAGAAGCATAGCTTTCCTAAAATCAGCTCCCATGAATGACAAAAAGAACACAATGAAAATTATCACACAGAACAAGCATACAAAACAGAGCAATAGACAAACACTACATATTCTATTGAAGTGGAAGAAAATATTTACAAATTTCGTTACAAGAAGCAAAACCTAATCTACAATCTAGAAATTAGGATCTAATCTGAACCCGAATCTGTGTAGAAATCCCAGCCCATTTTTTTAGCATGTGCCCTAAGGGCATCTCTGTCCTGTTTCTTCTCTTCCTCCCTCTCTTTTTCTTTTCGGCTAGTGTTTTCTTTGCAGTTGGAGCTTTAGGTGCTTTCACCCTTACTTTTGGTTGCTTAGGAGCTTTTGGTTCCTTGGGTTCTTGAGGGGCTTTTCCTTTGCGCTTAGCAGGGGGGGTGGCAGGGGATTTTCCTTTGCCTTTGCCTTTGGCTTCTGCTTCTGCAGTGGGGACCACTGGGGATTTCCCTTTTTCTGTGGACTCAGGTTGGGCAGGGGCATGTGCCTCTTCAGACTGGGCAACAGGCTCTTTGCCAATTTTTAAAGGGACCGCTTTGGGAGCAGACCTCTTAGCAGTGACTTTCCTCTACTTAGGATAAGTTTGCTCTTGTGAAGATGCAGCAGAGGCCTTAGGAGGTGGAGGCTGCTCTATAGGAGGTGAGGGAGGAGGGACAACTGGGGCCTTGCCTTTCTCTTGATGGGTCTGTGGTTGGGCCTTTGCAGATTGGGTAGCAGCAGAGGGAGGAGCTTCAGGCTGTGGGGTGGGCATTTGAACAGAGATTGGGGTCGATTGCAAAGGTTCATTTCGGGCAGCAACCAATGCGGATTCCAATGTGGCAATCTGGATTTGATGTTTGAGGATGTCAGTCTCATGGATCTCCTTTTAGATTATGTGGATTTCCTGGACATTATTTAGCCATTTTTTAAACATTCTTGCCTTCATCTTCTCAGCAGCAGCATTTGATTTCTCAAACTCCCAATTCAGCTCATGATAAGTAGCTGTAGCCTTTATCTTCTGATAGTCCTCCAGGATATTTTTCCACCCCAAGGAGATGCCCAGAAGTTGCTTTCTGTGGGCCTCCGTCATTTCATCGATCTGCTCCAGCAAGGGGGTCTCAATGGATTGGTGAAGCTTGGCCATGCCCCTCAGGACATCCTTCTTAAGGTAAGCATTGTCCCTCATATGATGGAGGATGGTGAGGTAGGGAGGGCCGTAAAAATAATGTTTTTGGGCTATGGGAAGATAGGAGGTGGAAGGAGCAAAGTATGCTTGGTCCTGGGGGGAAGAAGGTGGGGTAACAGTGGGTAGGTCTATTTGAGGGGGAAGGAGGATAAGTTCTGGGTCAGTCTATATCTTTTAGTCAGTGAACGTTGGAGGTGGTAGGAGAAGAGGTGGAATGGAGGGTATAGGGGGAAATGAGAATGGGGTAGGCTCAATAGGTGTAGGGGGTGGTGGGGGGGGGAAATGGGAATGGTGAAAGGAATGAAAGGAAATGGGGTGTAAGAGGAATGTGGGTGGTGGCGGAGGTTGGGAGTTAGGAGGGAAGTCTGTTTGGGTGTCTTTGTCAGTGAACAGAACCAGGGGGGGTGAAGTGGGTGGTGGAGGGATGGATGGGTTGGTTAAGGTGTGTAGGGTGGATTGAATGGAGGTGAGTTCAGTTTGCATCTGATCATGTTTTTGGGTATTGGTGGATAGCTGGGCTTGAATGTCTTGGATAAGGGAAAGGATAAGGGGTAGTGTGTCAGGGATAGAAGGTTGGGTTTGTGAAAAAGAGGGTACGGGTTGGAAAGGTGAGGAAGGTGCATGATGGAAAGTGGAGGGAGGGAAAGAGTGGGGTTCAGAGGAGTGATGCTGTGAGATAGTTGGGGAGTCTGGGAGGGGGGTGTAGTGGGTAGGTATTGTGTCTAGGAAACTAGCCATAAAGGCTTGGAATCCTATGGTGGTGTTTAGGGTTAAGTCAATGTCTGTGAGGGGAGATGTAGTAGGTATGGCTGGGGTGGTGTCTTGGTCAAGGTGTGGTGTGTCAATGGGGATAGAAGGGATTGAGGGTGGTGTCTGGGAGATGGTTGGAATGGTCTCAATGGTTTTTCATTTTTTATATGAGATGAGTGGAGGGCTGGCAGGTGTATGTGTGGTTGATGGGAGAATTGGGGCTGCATACTGAGGTAGGGTAGGGGATGGTGAGTCCTCCCAGGTACCAAGCACAAGGGAAGGGGGAGTGGGCATGGAGAATGGAAACATAGGGGGGTGAGGGATGGATGCAAGAGGAGTAGTGGATGCAGGAATAAAAGGTGGAGGGGGAGTGGGGGTTGCTGCAGCGATGGTACTGATAGGCTCTGGGGGCACTTCCTTGGTAGCAGGGATGGATCCTGATCCGGCTGCCTCTTCTGCTTGCTTGGGAAGAGCCTGAGCCTCAGCTTTCTTTTTCTTCTGGGTCTCCATCAAGCTCCTGCTGATCCCCCATTACCTCTTGGCAAAGGTAGTAGGGGAAAGGGTTGTGGTCTGCTCAGTCCTTCCTATCTTGTATTCCCCCTTGATCAGCAACAAGGTAATGATTCTTGCGTAGGGTAGAGTGTGAGGCTTTTTGTTTGACCCTAACTTTTCCACTACGTCTTTTATAGCCTCAAAAATTAGCCAGGCTGCATGGAAGGCATGGCCCATGTGGTAGGAGTAGACAGCATCCGCAATGGGGGTTCTCCTCTCTTCTTGATGTCCTGAGCAATATATGTTCTTCCGCAGGACTTGGTCAATGAACAGCAGTTCAGGTTCTAGTTCCCTCCTTCTGATTGAGTCCCCGATGGCTTTTAATCCTCTAGTCAGGGCCCGTGCAATTGTATCAATCGATGCACTCAGAGGGGGGCCATATCCACAGTTAGGATCGAATGTTGTGGGATGCCCAAAACTTCAGGAATCACCTTAGGGCTCACCAACATATCAAAGTCATCAATCAGCACCAACAAGCACAGTTGTCCATCGTTGTCCTTCTTGACCCTGATGTGCTGATAGAACAGCTGTACTAGCCTAGGGTAGGCTAGTGCTGGAATTCCTCTCATCAATGGAATCAGGCCCGCTTTGCTCATAAACTGTACTACAGGAGCAGAGAGAGGTTGTTTCTCAAAAAATGGTACATCAAAGGCTGATTCAGGCTCCAATGGAATTGACTCCAGGAGCTCAGAAGGAGTAGATAACTTAGTGGTTGGTACCGCCGCCTCCTCAACCACTTCCTTTCCTTCTTTAGGAGACTGTGAAGTCTTGGCCTTTTTAGGGGTGGTCTCTGCAGGGTCCTTGCCCTTCCCTTTTCTCTTCTGTGCAGTTTTTGGAGCCATGTCTAACCCTGTCCTATAGTATGAGAAACGGAGGCTGAAATCTAGGGTTTTGTTTTATTTGATGCACAGGGCACCTCAAGATCTCTGAGCAGAGGGTAATGGATGGGGGTGATGTTAGGAACAACTCTTATAGATTATGAAGTGAATGATGAGCTGTAGGAGTTATGCTGGAGGGGAGAGGGGAGAGAGTGCCAGAAGCTAGGGCTTCGCAGAGGGAAGAAGGAAGAAAATAATGGAGAAGGCGCCAAGTGTGGGGTTAAAATACTTATCGCGAAGCTCGACGTGCTTTGGGATATCTGGTCGCGGGATTGGAAATGAACCTAGCGAAAGTGTTGATTCAATCTGAATTGTGCGACAATCTCCCAGGTTGTCCTTGAAGCACGCGACAGGGTGAGATTAATTCATGGGAATTACGCGAGCAGCACCCAGGGATCTATTTGGATTACACAAAAAGCTCTGAGGTTCATTTTGAATCTTGCAACAGCAAATGAAATATTTATGTTGAATTACGCGAGAGTTGCCCAGGTTACTTTGTGAACCTCGCGAGAGTCTTGGAATCTCGCGATAATTACAGAATAGCTCGATGTAGACGGTTCAAGAGGTTGTCAGGTACACATGAATCTCGTGATAGGTATGGAATGTTTCTATGCAAACTGCGTAAAATGCTCTTAGACTCCCTTTTTAACCTCGCGACAGCTTGAGAATCTCGCGACAGCAAATGAGGTAAGCTGTCTGTAGTGCGCAGTAGTCACCCAGGCTTCCCTTTTTAACCTCGTGGGAGCTTTTGAATCTCACGATAGTCACCCAGGCTTTCGTTTTTAACCCAGCGACAGTAAGGTATAAAACAGAGAGCATGTTTGCTGTGGTGGGATCCTGGGTATGTCTCTCTCCCATGGCTACCTCTAGACACATGTAAACTCTATCATTCAATCAAAAATGACCTCCCACATTAGGCATCCAACAGAAACTATCAATTGAAAAACAGTACCAATCAAACCATGCATCAAAAGTTTAAAACATATTGGTCTAGATTCAGATAAGACCACGAACAAATCCTAAAGGATAGAAACAAAAGGGAGCAAGATAAATCAACCAAAAGCAAATACATATGAAACAGTAATGACACACTTGTGGATCAGTTTGAAGAAGGATCTCCTTGAAAATGAATGGTGTCCATGATTTCAGCAGGTTTTTCAAAACAAGGCTTAAGCCTCTGACCATTCACCTTCAAGATTCTCCCAGACTTAGGATCCTTGATTTCCATAGCACCAGATGGGGAAACATGCATGCCAATGTAAGGACCTTCCCATCTAGATTTCAATTTGCCCGGAAAAAATTTAAGTTTAGAGTTAAACAACCAAACCTTATCACCAGCTATGAAACTCTTTCTCAACAGCCCTTTGTCAAAGAAAGCTTTGGACCTTTCTTTGTAGATCCTGGCATTAGCATAAGCATCCATTCTTAGTTCTTCCAATTCGAACAGCTGCAGTAACCTGTGAAGACCAGCAGAAGTTAGATCTAGATTTAAATGTTTGATGGCCCAATAGGCCCTGTGTTCTAACTCCACTGGGAGATGACAAGCCTTGCCATAGACCAGTCTGAATGGGGACATACCAATGGGAGTCTTATAGGCAGTTTTATAAGCCCACAGTGCATCATTAAGCTTGTCAGCCCAATCCTTCCTATCAGTCCTCACAGTCTTCTCAAGGATATGCTTGATCTCCCTATTTGAAATTTCAACTTGTCCACTGGTTTGTGGGTGGTAGGGAGTAGCAACCCTGTGGGTGACAGAATATTTCTTGAGTAAGCTCTCAAAAATTCTGTTACAGAAATGGCTCCCCCCATCACTGAAAATGGCTCTAGGGGTACCAAATCTGGAGAAGATATTCTGCTTTATGAACTTGAGGACAACCTGATTATCATTAGTTCTTGTGGCAATGGCTTCTACCCATTTGGAAACATAGTCCACTATCATTAAGATGAAATGAAAACCATTTGAAGGAGGAAAGGGACCCATAAAGTCAATACCCCACACATCAAACAATTCTACAACAAGGATGGGCTGTAAAGGCAGTGAATTTCTTTTAGACAGCCCTCTTAGTTTCTGACATCTGTCACAGGCCTTGCAGTGTGTATGGGCATCTCTGAAAAGAGAAGGCCAATAGAAACCACACTGCAACACTTTGTCAGCTATTTTTCTCCCACTAAAGTGACTCTCACAGGCATTTTCATGGCACTTGGCCAGAATACTGGGGATATCACTTTTGGGAACACATTTTTGAATGATTTGGTCTGCACAATACTTGTACAAGCAAGGTTCCTCCCAGAAAAAGAATTTGACCTGTGAGAAAAATAGGTCTTTGTCCATTTTTGTCCAATGGGCAGGAATCTTGCCTATAACTAGATAATTGACAATATGTGCATACCAAGGAACTAAAGATTGGATGGCAAACAGTTGCTCATTCGGGAATACATCATTTATAGCAAGGTCATCAACACCTTTCTCCAACATAATTATGGACAAGTGGTCAGCCACCACATTTTCTACACCTTTCTTGTCCTTGATTTCGATGTCAAACTCTTGCAACAGGAGTATCCATCTAATCAATCTAGGCTTTGCATCCTTCTTGGACAGTAGGTACTTTAATGCTGAGTGGTCAGTGAAGATGACAATTTTAGACCCAAGTAGGTAAGGTCTAAACCTGTCCACAGCAAAGACCACTGCCAGAAGCTCTTTCTCAATAGTTGTGTAGTTCAGTTGAGCTTCAGCAAGTGATTTGCTAAGATATACAATGACCACAGGCAGCTTATCTTTTCTCTGACCCAGGATAGCACCTATTGCCAAGTCAAATGTATCACACATCAACTCAAAGGGTAGGGAATAGTCAGGTGTCTGGAGTACAGGGGCAGAGGTGAGCCAGATTTTTAGAGTTTCAAAAGCCTTCAGACATTCAGTAGAGAAGTCAAAGGGCACATCCTGGCAGAGCAGGTGGCACAATCGTTTTACAATTTTGCTGAAGTCTTTGATGAACCTCTTATAGAATCCAACATGCCCAAGAAAATATTTGATTTGTTTGACTGTTCTTGGAGGGGGCAAATTTGCAATGAGGTCAACTTTGGCCTTGTCTACCTCAATTCCATCTTTAGAGACCACATGGCCCAACACAATTCCTTGTGTTACCATGATGTGGCTCTTTTCCCAACTTAAGACCAAATTGGTCTCTTCACATCCTTGTAAGACTTGATGGAGGTGTTGTAAACATTGGTCAAAGCTATTCCCATATACCGAGAAATCATCCATGAAGATTTCCAAGAATTTATCAATCAAATCAGAAAAGATGGCATACATACACCTCTAAAAGGTGGCTGGGGCATTACACAATTCAAAAGGCATCCTTCTGTAAGCAAATGTGCCGAAAGGACAAGTAAATGTAATTTTCTCTTGATCAAGGGGGTGCACAGGGATCTGGTGGTACCCTGAGTACCCATCAAGAAAACAGTAAAAAGCTTTCCCAGCCAACTTATCCAAAATTTGATAAATAAAAGGGAGAGGAAAGTGGTCTTTTCTTTTTTTGGAGTTGAGTTTTTTGTAATTGATGCAAACTCTCCAGCCAGTGGTTTCTCTGGCTAGTCTCAACTCCCCAGACTTAGTTGTTATCACTGTGATGGCAGACTTCTTGGGTACCACTTGGATTGGTTCCACCCATTCAGAATCAGAAATGGGGTAAATTACCCCTGCATCCCGCAATTTAATAATTTCTTTCAGGACCACCTCCTGCATATGAGGATTAAGTTTCCTCTACATTTCTCTGGAGGGTGTTGAGCCCTCCTCTAGATGAATCCTATGCATACAGATTGATGCGTCAATCCCTCCCAGATCAACAATGGTCCAGCCAATTGCTTTCTTGTGCTTCCTCAAAACTGTTAGCAATTCCTCCTCTTGCTCACTGGTTAGAGAAGAGGAGATAATTACAGGAAGTTTCTCGTCTTTCTCGAGGAAAGCATATTTTAATATCTCTGGCAGCTTCTTGAGCTCCAGATCAGGGGCATTTTTAATGGATGGCAGGATTGGTGTGTTGTTGGTTGGAGGAAGGGGCAGCAATGTAGGTTTCCAATTGGAATGCTGCACTAAACCCATAGAAGACCTTACAAGGGATATGTCTTCTGGCATTAAAGCTAGGCTTCCTACCTGCACCATGTTCCAAACTTTAATTAAATTAGTGACAATGTTGCTCCACTCCAGGAGAGTGGGTAGTTCTTCTTCAACAATTTCTTCTAGTATATCCACTGCAAAGCATTCCTCATTGTCCAGCTGAGGGTGCTTTGCACTGTTGTACACATTAAGCTCAACTTTCATATGTCTGAAAGTGACCTCCATGATCCCAGACCTGCATTGAATGCATGCATTGGCAGTGGCCAAGAATGGTCTGCCCAGAATAACAGGTATCGGGGATGTACTCTTGTTACAGCCCATATCCAAAACAAGGAAGTCTGCAGGGTAGAAGAACTTGTCTACCCCCACTAGGACATCCTCAACCACTCCCATAAGTTTTCTCTCAGACCTATCAACCATCAATAGAACAATGGGGGTGGGCTTGAGCTCCCCAAACCTAGCTGCTGATATACACTGTATGGCAGCAGGTTAACACTGGCTCTAAGGTCCAAAAGGGCCCTCCCAATCGTGTGGTCTCCAATAATACAGGGAATAGTGGGTATCCCTGGGTCTTGCAACTTCTCAGGCATTGTCATGGTTAGTACAGAATTAACTGTATCAGTCGCAAAGACCTTTTTGGAAAAATGGCCTCTGGCCTTCCTTTTCTGAGTACAAAGGTCTTTCAGAAACTTTGCATAGGCTGGGACCTCTCGGATTGCATCAAGCAGGGGTAAATTTATTTTGACCTGCTTAAAGGTTTCCATCATTTCCTTGATCTGAGCCTGCCCCTTATCAAAAGGGGCAGGGCCACTCAAAGCTTGAGGAAATGACAGCTGAGGTACTGCTGGTTCCTCAGCTGCAAGCCTATGACTAAACTTTTGTTTTTTTCTTTTATCTATTTTTATCTCCTGCTGAGGATCAACTGCAACCTCTTTATTTTTCTCTTGTTGAAGGGTAGCAGGCAATTCTTGACTCTGTGCACTAACAAAATTTCTTTCACTTCACTCAACAGTTCCTTGGAAATGACCTCCCCTTGTTTCTGTCCCACCTGATTGTTTACCAACCTGCCAGACCTTAAGGCTGTGATGGCATTAGCCCCCTCAAAATTTGAGGAGCCTTCTCCAATTGAATACTGGCCCTTAGGATTGGCTACTAGTTGGCTTGGCAACCTGCCCTCCTCTCTTTTAGCCGAGGCATTGGCTATTTGACCAAGCTGCTCTTCTATTTTCTTAATGCTTTGACTGTGAGAAGTCATAGTTTGATTCAAGGGTCCAAGGCTTTACAATTAGGCCAAAACCTGGTCCTCGAAAGAAGCACTTCGGGGCTGAGGTGGGGGAACTACCAATTAATTTTGTTGTTGGGGCTGTTATTGCTGTTGGAAATTTGACCTTGGGGCATAACCCTGGTTAAACTGCTGTTGTGGCCTTTGGGGTAAGGCCAACATCTGTTGTGCCTGCGTATAATTGTCTTGCCTCCACCTCAAATTTGGGTGGTCTCTCCATTGGTAACCAACATTTTGGTGCTGGTATCCATATGGTTGTTTACTGTAGCCACCAGATTGTTGTTGTCCAAAAGATTGGGCAGTAGCAGCCTGTTCCATTACAAACTCAGGGTATTGCCCCGCAGATGGACACTCTTCTACTATGTGTTATGGAGATTGGCATATCAGACATGCCTCCATCACTTGTGCAGCCATTCTGGGTTGCACCACAGTCAGAAGTTTATCAAATCTTTCAGTAAGATTGGCCATCTGCATTCGCAGGTCATCATTTCCCCTAACTTCATACATTTTTCCTTTAGAAGTCTCAGCAAGCCTCAACTTAGGAGGAGGCTCCTGAACAGTTCTAGATGAGGACATCTTCTGGAAAGCATTTTCACTTATGACTTCGAACAAGTCCCATGCTTCATCAGCTATTTTATGCATGTACGTTCCACCATAAGAGGCGTCTACCATGTCTCTGCTCTTCTCATCTATCCCATTATAAAAGCTCTGGACAAGCTGCCAGTCAGGGATCTTGTGGTGGGGACATTGTTTGAGCATCTCTTTAAATCTATCCCAGCATTGGTTAGAATCTTCAGTTGGGGACTGGGCAAAAGAAAGTATGCCTTTCCTCAATTGGCTGGTTTTGGTTTCTGGGGAAAATTTAGACAGAAATCTTGTCTGGAGGTCTTTCCAAGAAGTGATGCTGTTGTTTGAGAGAGTGGATAACCAGGTCATGGCCCTGTCCTTCAGGGAGAAAGGAAAGAGCCTTAACCTAGTGGCTTCTGGTCCCAAACCAGTAATGGAGAATGTCGTGCATAGGGCCAAGAACTGGTCAATGTGCTTGTAAGGGTCTTCCTTCCTAAGCCCATGGAAAGAGGGAAGCATTTGGATGATGAAAGTTTGGATTTCATAGTTTCCTTGAACATCTGGGAATTGAATGCTGAATGGAGAATTGTAATCATCTGGAGCATTCAATTCCTCCAAATTTGGTCGGGCGTATGCATTATGTACGCCCGACCAAATTTGGCCCAAAAAATGCCTGGCGTATATAATATATACGCCTGACCAAAATGGGGCCAAATTTACTGGGCGTATCTAATACATACACCTGAGTAAAAGTCATGATTTTATGTGAAACTTCAATCGGCCATATCTTTTGAACCACAACTCCAAATTGGGTGATCTTTGGCTTGCTGGAAAGCTAGAGAAGTCCTTCTTCTAATGGTATGTGGCTCATACTTGGTAGTGATCCATGTAAACTGTTGTAGCTATCCTCCCATCAAATGATCAGAAGGGTTTAAGTTGGGTCTGGGAAGGGATCCTAGGGTTTAAGGCGATTCCTAAGGGTTGGGGTAATGGTTCTAAAGGGTTCAGGATGATTCCTAAAGGTCTGGGTAGGTCATTGAAAGCACAAGGGTATATCTCTCTCAAAGTACAGACTGATCGGGCCTTGGGCCGAATTTGGGTGTCTACAAACCCACAAATAACACTCTCAACCTTACCCAATTACAGATCAGACCTCACCCCTTGCTGCTCCGAGGGAGTTAGCCAACCATCGTTGAGCTAAAGGAGGGAAAACAGAATTTTGTTGCAAGCCCTAATCTCCAGATTTTGATCCCCCCCCAATTACAATTTGGGATCTCATTATATAGCTTGTCCCTCTCATTTCTCCCACCAATATTTCCTTCTAGAAGGTCCTCAGAGTTCATTAGAGTTCTGTCAGAGCATATGGGATTGGTTAGGATTCCCTAGGGCATCTTCAGGATCATCCTGCCGGTTACCAAAGTGCCTCGGGTTGCATGCAGCAGGTCACCAAGTTGCAGCGTGTGAACAACCTATTTTCTAAAAAGTTCTTCACACGATTTAGACAAGTTGAGGAAGCTTTCGACAGGTTCAAATGGAGCTTTTTTAGTCCTTTTGCTAGGTTCTCAGATCTCTTCCATAGGTTCCAATAGGATGAGCCTTCTCTTGAAGCTTCAACATTCTCTACCCCTTTGTTTGGAGCATTCGGCAGGTTGGGAAAGCTTTTCGATAGGTTCAGCTCTGCATGCCAGCATTTTGATAGGATTGCTCTCACTCCTGTCAAAATGTTCAAGTACTTTTCGATAGGTCTGAGCTCCAGCTTCTCGATCTCGATAGGTTCAGGCAACCATCCGATAGGTTCCCTTTACACCTCAGGCAGGCTTTCTATAGGATGATTTCTTTCTTTCATTCAGCTACTCGATAGGTTCTTGGATCCTATCAAACTTCTCAATCCTCATGAATTCTTCCTTTCTCTGTCTTCAGATCCTATCGAAACCCTTCCATCTATACGAATTCCTCCATTTTTAGCCCTCAACTCCTATCGAAGCCTTCAGATAACCTCTCGATAGGATGTTTTCTACCTGCTTTCACTTCCTTAACTCTGCCCTGCTGTTGCCACACGCCCCAAGTGGCCAATGGTGTCCAACCCTCTTATGTGCCATTGTTGGGTCTGTACTGTGCTGAGGGATGGACTTCTTTATGCAGCATTTTTGAGTGGTTTTCTATACTATTCCTGTCTTTTATTACTGTCTACAAAATAGACTCAATATGTGTTTATTACTGTGCTCACAGGTCCATCAAAGGTCAGTTTAAGGGGTAAAAATTGGCATGTTGGACTACTTAACAGGTACTCCAAAGTTGGTGATAATATTCCAAATGATAAACTTCACAAGTTTAAAAGTAGTGATTCTGACATATGACTCAGCTTACACCCATTTGGTGTAATATTCGGTCGCTATGAGTATGAATGCGTGTGTAGACACCCAAACTTGGCCCAAGGCCTGATTGAGACATACTTCAAGAGAGGCGCACCTCTGAGCTTCCGATAGCATTATTCGAACCCTTAGGAATCACTCAGGATCCTTTAAAACCCTCCCTAAACCTTTAGGAACTAATCCCAATGTTTAGAAACCCCTATAAACCCATAGTTAACCCTTCTGGACAATGGTTAGAAAGAGGAGTACCAGGGCTGGCAAGAACCTCTACTGAGATTAAATCATATACCATTGAAAAGTAGAGGTTTCTAGCTTTCCAACAAGCCAATAAATTTTCTTAACCCCTCTTCCTCACGGGCTCTGAACTTCCAGGCACTGTAGTTTTGCCTGGCGCATTTATTAGTTGTGCCAGGCTTAGCTACAATATTTTGATGGTTTTTACAAAAATCACTTTCAGGGTTTGACTTGTTGACCATCTCAAAGTGTAGGATGGGTTTCATTAGGACTTCTTTACCCGATTTGCAACCCTCTAGTCATTTGAAACCTCACCCTATCATCTATCATTGAACCTAATTCATACCTTTCTAAGCCTTTAAAACCCTAGGAAACCTTAGATGCTAGGATTACCTAATTGCTAACCCTAATTAACCTCTAAGCACCCCCCTAACCCTCTCTTTTCCTATAAATAGAGAGGTATGCCCCCTTGCAAATGGCTTGAAAACAATCCAAAAGAGAGAAAAGATTAAGAGATAGCTTTCCTCCCCTTTGGTGCACCTTTTCCCCATATAAATTCTAGAATTCCAAAGCTTCATTTGAGCCTTATATTCCACCATAAAACCCCCGAGTTAGGAGAGAACCATCCCCTAGCCTTCTTCCTCTACCTCATAGCTATCAATCCCTAGGAGTTAGTACCCTTCATTCCATCATCCAAGTTATTGGAAGCTCATCAAGTGCACCTACGTGAAGGTCCACAAGGGTGCAACAAGGGCCCGAGGGCTTCGGCTCTCCCCTCTACTCCTCTACCTTCTTTAGTTTTTGCTCTACCCTAGATTCTGCGTCGTTATATCGCCGAAATCTTGGTAGAAGCGGAGGGGAACAAATAGGATCCAAGTGCCTTCGGGTAAGAGGAAGTGCGCTTTTTTTCTTTATTTTTTTTGTGTTTTGGCCATAAGTCGAGACCGCTTTTGAGCGGGCTGATCGGGTGCCTAACACCTTCCTGATTGATAGCCGAAGCCCTTACCCAAGAGTCATTGGCATAGACCGGTGAATCCGAGTCATATTTGGCATTTCGGTGCATTTAATATTGATCCTAGGTTTCCTGGGACACTAAAAGCTCCAGGTGGCGACTTTATATCTTTTAGAGAGTGCGCATCGTCGCGACGGGATCGTCAAAAATCCCACGATTGCATAGATGGTGACTCTGCTGGGGATCAGCTAGTAGAGCTTCCCCTTGAAATTTGGCCTTTGTCTTTGATTTTACTAACATTTTGCTTGTTTCCTCTTAGTTTCACTCACCCCTAGTTTTCCGCATATATGTGCCTTAGCTGATTGGCGGGTCTACTTGCACATTGTCTTTATATTTTTCTTACTTTTCCATTACGTGCCTTAGCCGATTGGCGGGCCTACTTGTGCTTTGTCTTTCCATTTCATTTACTTTTCCGTCGTTTACACGCCTTAGCCATTTGGTGGACGTACCTTTGCATTTATATTTCTCGCAATCATATACTACTAGTGGACGTCGACCCATAGAGGCGGCATGGGACCTTCACCACCCATTTTTTGACTTACAGAAAACTCCCTTAAAAAATTAGAAATTAAAATTGAATTAAGAAGGGGATTTAATTGCAGTTTTAGGGGGTAGATTTTCAAAGGGTTGGGATTTCAGGCAAAGACACAAACACCCGGTTCTTATTACGGTGGCAGCCCCTAGTGGTGATGATCCGGAAAAGTACCAGCTCACCTAATATCTAAGAAGGCGCTTGCAATGGAGGTATATTGGGTGGGAAACCTATCCGGTTGCAAAACTTAAAACCCCTGGGAGAGCGCGTTAGTGGAGTTATACCAGACTCGTATCCCTAGGTTCGGTGACGAGAAACCCGATACATCTAAGGAATCAGTCCCCGAAAGCATTACTTCCAGAAAACCAAAGAAAATAGACTGAATTCGGGCCTGTTGTTCTACCGTCAAAAGTTTTTTGACCCCAATGTTTGCTTGGCGCAACTAATACGTGCACCAAGCCAAATTTCTCCAGGTTTGCATTGGCGCATCTATTACATGCGCCAAGCTGAGAAATGCAGCCCGAATATGAGGCCTTTCCACCATCCCTAGTTTCCCGCTTAGCGGTTTATCACCTTAACTAGGCCCCACACTATCCAACACCCAATACGCCCCTGCCAATCAAAAGAAGGCAACTTCTTATCGACTCGCTCTGGGGGATTGGGTTGTTCGCATTGATTTTGTGCCTTCAATAAATCAAAGGATTCTCCTTTAATTCTTCTGAAGTGCATTGGGGTCCCACCGCAGGACTTATTTAGGGTACGAATACCACCTGAAATGGGAATTCAAAGGCCCCGAAATTCTTCCTCATAAAAAATCCCTTTCCAAAAATTTTAAAAAATTAAATAAACCAGTAACCAAAAAGAAAAAGCGTTGTGGTGCTGGCACAACGGCATCGCCTTACCCTCCGTCATCCCATAGGGGAGGAAGGAGGAAACTTTACGGGCCCCATCCAAGCCACCCATACCCCACCCGCCATCAAGCCATGCCGTGGGTAGTGGATCCGGCATATGTCGATCCCGATTCATCCCTGCCACATTCCCCAACTCATTCCCATATGGAAGAGGTTTTCACATCCATCCCCCTCACCCAATCCCCATTTGCCGTCACTGGGCCATTCGGTGCACCCATTTTCCCATCCACATCTATCCAAAATCCATGCACATCCACCCCACATACACCTCATTTCCCCACATCCACTCCAAGTACACCCATACCCAACCCATCCACCACGCACAATTTTCACCCATTCACATCCAATATACCCCATTTTCCATCTGCCTCCAACATACCCAATTTCTCACATACATCCCTTCCTCCCTCCACCACCCAAGATTTACTACATCCCCCCTCCACATCCAACATAGCTAGTTTCCACATATTTTCTCAAAATCCAACACCTCAAGGCCCAATGGGCCAAACCTACTAGGGTCCAATAGCCCAAAGGCAACAGTGCCCAATGGGCCAAATTTCCCAAGGCCTTATGGCCTAAACCCCTCCCCTATCTAATACCCAAGCCCAATAAAGGCCAAACCTTGGGTCCACATACCCATACCCTCCATAATTCCCTCAAAACCTCCATAGCACACAAGCCTCACACCCATCACAAGGTGGAAGCCTGGCACCTATCCTCCATCAACCCCAATTCACCCATGTCCCAACACCCCAATGCCATCTGCAAGCTTTCCCTCAAACCCAGTGGCCCCATCAGGGCTTCACCCAAAATCCAAATCCCACTCATCCTATCACTCCATAAAATTTCCCCATCCAATGGTCCCACCTGACACCTATCCAGCCCAGCGAGCATCAACAAGAAAATCTCACCCTCATTGCACCATATATATAGACCCATAATATGAGGGAGATGAGATTAGGAATAGTGAGGCTTATGCTGGGGTATTTGCCAGTTAGCAACCCCCCGATAGTACAAAGTGAATTAAGGTCGACCGTTGAAAAAACTGCCCCGCTGTCCAAAGAGTCTGAGCAATTGAAAGAACAATTGGACAAAATTCAGAAGTAGCTGTTAAAGATGGGTGGAGCCAAAATCCATGCCATGGACTTCTCGGACTTGTGCTTATTTGCAGAAGTCCCCTTACCCCCAAAATTTAGGATGTCAGTCTTTGATAAAGATAACGGCACTAGCAACACCATTACACACCTCAAGTCCTACTGTGGGGACATGTTCCAATATGGGGGGGACGAGTGCCTACTTATAAAGGTCTTCTAGAAAAGCCTGACAAGCTTGACCCTGAGGTGGTTCACATCCCCAGAACCATCCATGATAAAGACATGGAAAGATCTTACTCATCTTTTTCAAGAACAGCATGTCTACTGTTATTCACTGAAAAGTACCACTTTTCACCTCTTAACCTAGCCATTGTTGGGCCTTGAAGCTCACAAATAATCATGTGTTAAGTGTGCTTTGTAGTTAGCAATAATCTGTGTAGCTTAATGCAAAATCCCTACTTTATGGTTCAAAGAAGAGAGAGAATACATGCAAAGATGACAGTTGAGCCAAAGCCTAATGGAACACCTTGGTAGTGTTGACCATGGTGACTCACTTGTTGGTCATCATTAACCAAAGTCTAGCAGATAGATGAAGTTAACTGAGAAGGGAGGAAACTGCAATACCAGCAAGTGCAATATATCAGAGTATCAAAAGACAGATCTGGTAGAGTTGAGGAGCTTCCTCGCCAAGCTAAGGATGCAATGGAAGATGCCCTCGCACAGATGGGGCGCGCAGTCAAGAGGAGAGCTGTAAAGACATCGTGAAGATCTTGCGATTTAAAATCCTTAGAATTTGTGATCTCGAAGTTCTCACGGAGATCAAGCCTTAAAGTAGTCGCGCGCAAAACATAGTGAGTCCATATATATACTGAACAAAATGTTATCTCACGGAGTTCTTATGTAGCTCTGGAAGAGAGAGACGTCCAGAAATCTCCTCACAAAGATCTCGTGTACTCTGAAGCCTTACCAGTTACTACGCGAGCATAGGAGCATACCTACGCGAGTACTCAGTGAGAGAGCTTTTGAAGCTCTACTATGCGAGAAATTCAAGCGCTCTAGATCATCTCTGTGATAACATTATAGCGCAAAGGAACTGTGTGATTAACTGAAGATTTACTGTGCGAGTGAGAACTTCCCACCAGCCAAAGGCTACTCCGCGAAGGCTCTGTAACTACACGGATGAATTAATGCATATGCCAGCCCCGTGAAGCACAAGCTCCCCACTTCCCAATTTTAAAATAAGAACCACTTGGAAATTTCCCAAGGCTAGGGCACACTTCCCGAGGCATAGATCTTGAGGCACACATGTCAAGGCATTCAAGGGTCGTAATAGTGCCACGTCTGTTGAAAAAATTAGGGTTAATCTCTTCAGAGCCAAAGCCTTATGGACAAAGTATATAAGCTATACTTAGAGTGTAGTTTTAATCATCAATCCTTCCTTCATCCTCTGTCGATTGAGAGCTCCAGCAGGCTAGGGCTAGGGTTGGGGTTTGATCATTTCTTTTTCTCATTTTTCTTCTCTCTTAGCCCAGCATTTGTTGGCTAGTACTCTTGTAAGCAGCTAGGTTTAGTTTTATTTCAGTTTTGTAATAGGTTTTGTATACACTAGGATTTTTTGATGAGCAGTTGTGTATAGGCTACATCCTGGAGGCAGTTCATTATAAGTTTTACTTTTATTAATGGATTACTATTTTAATGACTAATTAAATATAAAGATCTTATGGTTTCCTTAAATGTCTATAGGATCCATGTATTTTGGACGAGCTCATTCAGTTTCTAATTAATCTATTGTTTACCATCTGATTTCCCTTGGTTTGATAGCCCCATGGAAAGTAATGCTGGATCTGTAGTGAGATCTAGGGAGCTCGAAGGCCTATGAACCATGGTGGTTACAGCAGTTTACATGTTCTTTCTCAGATCTCTGTGGTATGGACAGACCAATGGGATACCCTGTGACCATTTGAGTGGACAGAGTATAGCCCTAAGGTGGTGTCCAACTACATGTTTGATAAGGATTCTTCTCTCCTACACATGAGCTTCTAGAGCCTTGTGAGGAGGTTTGTACAGGAGCTGGCTCCCCTCTATTTTACATAACTGATATCAAATATTAACTCTAATTTCTCTGTAGTAATTACAGCTTGAGGCTGAGTCATTGTAGGCCTTTTGTAGCAATGACCTGCTGAATCTAAAGCCTTATTCTACCTGTTATATGGGCCTTTTTATGGGAACAGTGAGTCGTTGGCCTTAGCAAAGCACTTAGAATTTTATGGGTTGGAATACCTATGGATGTCAGCCTGATCTTTATACAGATCTGGGAAGCTTGTAGCATTGGCATTACTTAGTGCTGCAATAGTATTCATGGCCTGATCTTGTCCAGTGGTTGGGGAAATGATCAGTCCACTCTTTTGGATTAGATTAGCAATTTCTGACTTGATCAATGGGATTTGACAGACTCTATAGGATAGGCTATGGCCATTTGAATGGACAACCTATAGCCTTAAGACCACCCCAAATGGCATGGGTTAAGTTGGATACTTCTATCTTGTTGAGGCTTTTCATAGCGTCTCAGTAAGGAACACTGCATAGACAGACTAAATTTGAGTTACATGACTACTTTAACTCTGGTTTAACCTACTTACTTTTCAACATTTTTATATTTTATTTTGGCACACACCATCACCATCTTCTTCTTCCCTTTCTTTAGGATAGGCCTACATTTTATTTCTCTTTTATTAGGATTAATTTAGTGTAGTCGTGGCACCCAACTCCCTTTCTCTAGGATTGTCAAATCTGTAGCCAGATCTGGAGGCCTACTATTATAGCCCATTTTAGGATCTAGATCAATTTCTCTGTGGGACAAACTCTTACTTATCAAAGCTTGCTATAGTAGGCCCTGTATCTTACAGGTCTAGGATGTTTTAGGATGTTTGCTTTCACCATATCTTTATCATTTGTTTCGCTTTAATGTTAATTTTCTTCCAACACCACATAAATAAATCATCCAGCACCTAAAGCTCCACAACAAGTTTTTGGCGCTGCTGCCAGAGATCTTGATCTTTTTAGTAGACCTGAGTTATATTATAATTTAGATTTCCAAATTCTTTATAGATGTACCTAAACTAGAATAAAAGTACTACTGGTTCTTTGTAGAATTTTGCATAAATGGACAGCAGAAGAAGGGAAAAGCTAGAGCTACAATTGGAGTGAAGCTAGCTCTGTTTGCACTACCTTTCTCCTAAATCTCAGTCCATCTATGTTTAATTCCCTATTATTTGTTTAGTATAAATTTGTGTAGTTGTTAATTTTTATTGGAGATTCTTTGTGTGTGCTTGTGAGCATTTTCTGTACTTACTGTCGGTGTGAGTATATGCATGGTTGAAGGTCTTTAAATCCTGACTTAGAACCTCCAAAACTAGAGGTTGAAAGGATCCTTAGACCTAGACACACCACAAAGGGCCCTGCTGTTGAGACTGATCCAACTATCATGGCTAAGAGGCAAAGAACATTAAAGGAGTATAATGGACCTGGGGAGTGCACCTCTCCCTTCTGCATTCAATTTTCCTCTGTTGAGGGGAATTACGAAATTATATCCTCCACCATTAGTATGTTGCCTTTGTTTCATTGGCTTAGTAAAGAAGATCCCTACAAGCATATCGACCAATTTTTAGCACTTTGCACTACCTTCAATATTGCTGGCTTGGGACCTGAGGCCACTAAACTGAGGTTTTTTCCTTTTTCACTAAAGGACAAAGCCAGCACATGGCTATCAAAGCTCCTATCCAACAACATACAGTCATGGAGTAACCTTCAAACCAAATTCTTGGCCAAATTCTTTTCCATGAACAAAACTAGCCAGATGAGGACAAAATATTTTGTCATTCACTCAGTCCTCAACTGAGGATTTTTATGAAGCTTGGGAAAGATTTCAGGAGATGTTAAAACAATGCCCCCACCACCAAATTCTAATGTGGCAGCTTGTCGAAGTATTTTATCAAGAATTAATCCCAAGTGGAGGGATATGGTGGATGCTTCCTGTGGTGGTAGCTACCTCCACAAGACAGGTGAGGAAGCTTGGGAGTTGTTTGACCTAATAGGAGAAAATTCCATACAGCAGGAGTCTCTGTTACGCAATGACAGCCAGACCCCGGCTAAGATGGTGAAAGAGGCCACCCGTAGAGGTGGAATATAGAAAGTGAAGGTGCAAGGTGATCTAGAGAGGAAGGTGAACAACCTGAGCTTGAAATTTGACAAATTGATGAATGTGATGCAGCCCCAGATTGTTGTACAGGTGGAGGAGGCATGTCTGATATGCCAATCTCCCACACATTCAATTAATGATTGTCCATTTGCCAATCAGTTTCTAAATTTTTTTATGGAGTATGCCAATGCTGCTCAAACTTTTAGGCAGCAGTCTATTGGGTGTTCTTAGAGGAACCACCCAAATCTAAGGTGGAGACAAGATTCATATCCTCAACTCCAACAGCAGCAAATGATAGTTCCTTACAGACCCCAACACCAGTTTAATCAAGGTTACCCATCGAGGCAAAATTTTCTGTTACCTGCCCCACGGTCTAACCAGTTGGTCCTGCCCCCACAATAGTACTGATCCTCTTCATTTGAAGAGCAGAGGCTGGCTTCAATGCAAAACTTGGGGAACTTGGTGCAGACTGTCAACTCTCATGGACAGAGCATCAAGAAGATTGAGGACTAGTTGGGCCAGATTTGTAATGCTCTGAATAGGAGGGAGGAAGGAAAATTGCCTAGTCAGCCCTTGACAAATCTAAAAGGTCAGTTTATGATTGGTGATGCAACCTCTACTCAGGAGGAAGCTAGTGCCCAGTGATCCAAATATTGGCAATAAGTGTACCATATGTATTAAAATTCTATTTTGATTTATGTTCTTTAGAATTCTGTTAGTTATGTTTTTCGTGTGATGTTGAATTGCTTATGTTGTTTTGTCTGTGTTTGCATTTTGTGATTGAATACATGTGCATATGTGTCATCTAAATTTGTTGTGTGTTTGTTGATGAATGGTTGAGGTGCCCTTATCATAATTTGCATGAAGTTGAGCTGAAAAATTATTTTTTTGGATTCTATAATGTTGATGATCTGATGTTGAAAATGGGTATATATTTTTCACGATTGAAATGAAGTACCTGCCTGAGGGTTGGTGCTCATGCACAGTGGTTGGGTGCATAACAGCATGGATGCGCTAACCAATGTACTGCACTGAACAAACAGAGTAAAGGTTGTAAAGAAATGCTATCTCGCAGATCTAGAAGACTTAAATCTGCTGCACGAGCCATCTCTTAGCTTTCTCACGCACTAAAACACTTGAGCAATGTCTGTAAAAGTACCTCGCGGAGTTACTTTCTGCTCTGCAAGCCCAATCTGAGTGTAAAAGTGTGCCATATGTGGTGTTCTACGTGATTGCTGCACGAGGTAATAATTTTGAAAGGTAATAGCTCTCGTGCACCAAAGCCATTGATTCAGCTCCGCGAATTTTAATGTGAGGTAGTTTGTCCTTTAGTGTGATAGAACGTCTCGCAGAATTAAATGCCAACTGTGCAAAAAATCTACTCCGTGCGAACCTGTTGCCAACTCCGCGAACCGCGGGATTTGCTCTATAAACTTAGCAAAGCCCCTCATTTTCTTTATTTCATCTATCTGCCCTAAACCCAATACCAAAAAACTAAAATCCCCTTTTTCTTCTTTCTTCTCCACTTTTTTAAGCCACACCACCTCAGGCATTTTCCTCTCACCATTTTGTTCTCCAGCTATTGCTGGTCACTTCGAACAAGGATTGAGGGGATTTGAGCCACTATGTATATTTTTAGGTGGACAAGCTCTCAAATGGTATGATCTTTATTTCTCTCTTTGTGCTATGATTGATTTATTTATTAGAGAGAAGAAGGGCATAAGTTTAGAGCTTCTATGCTTACTCAGTGTGATTTGCATTTTCTAAGATTGGTGAGCCGTTATATTGACGATCTGAGCACCTATGGCCACGACTTTAAAATTTTTGGATACCCTATCTGCCATGCTGAACCCGTCTGCCAGTGGCAGCCCTGTTTCCACTAGAAAATCTACAAGGATTGTAGAGGCCTCCACATTGGAGACCTCTGAGGTTCCCTCACCTGTTTTTGAGCCAACAATTCCAAAAAAAAAGAAGAAATATGCCCCAAAGAAGAGGGCTAGAGAACACCCACCTTTTAAGAGCCCTGAAAAATCAAAGAAGAAATTGAAAAAGTGCAAAGTTGTGGCCCCTGAGGTTTAGGAGGAAGTGACTACTGACTACCTTAGGGTCCCTTCTGACTTTGTGCAAGTAATCCAGCTGGAGGCTGAAATCATTTTTGACAAAGTCTATTTTGAGGAGCTACTAGAGACCTCTGCCTCTATTGAATATCTGACCAAGGAATCTCTGCTGCTACTGTTGAGGCCCTCAATGCAGTTGGTTTTTCTAAGATTAGTAAGATTATTTTATCAGAATATGAGGTTGAAAACTGGTGATGATGGGAACCCAGCACTGCTATTATTAATTGGCAATTTTGAGATGCTGTTCAACCAGGTAGACATTGTAAAAATACTGAGGATACCAGCCAGGTATAGTCCTGAGTGTGGCTTGGGTCCTCCTTCAACTACCACCATTACTAAGATAGCCAGGGAGTTAACTGGAGGGATCACTGCCTCAGGTGACTCAATTAGGAAGAGAGATCTGCACCGCACCCCAACCTCAAGCTCATGAATGCAGTGTTGAGGAAAAATGTGTATTGCTCTGGGCATGAGGAGGAGAGGAGGTATCCTATAGCTGATGTCCTCTTCTCATTTCATAGAAACCACTACTTGGATGTAGCCAAATTAATTTTTTAGGGGATTAAATATTTATTTGAGAAGGTGAAAATAATGAAGAAACCTCGTACCCTTCCCTACTGCAGATTGATTGCTACATTGCTCAAGTGGGGGAAATGCTCCTTTAAAAGGAAGGAGGAGACTGTGGCCCTAAACCCCAAAAAGATTGGAAAGAAACAGTAGGGAATCAGCGACACCATGATGGAGAAGAAGAAGAAGAGGGAGGAGTTTCTGAGAGAACCAGCCCCTACCATTCATAAAGCAGCTGTTGCTGCAGCTACTACTGCTGATGTTGTTGCATCCTCCACCTCACTTGTGCCAGCCAACACAACCATCACCTCCCATGCCATTCCCTCTAGCTCCATGCCTGCTCCAACCCCCTTAACACCACCGTTACCTACACTCATTGCCACACCATGTCCACCTTCAACCCAAACATCACAACCCAATTCAAGCCCACTACCCTTACCTGACCCTATATCACCAATCACCATAGCCATTGACACCCTACCCATTTCTACACCCTTACCTATTTTTTCAGCCCACCCTAGCCCACCTATCAAGACCCCATACCAGAAGAAAAAGAAAACTACTAAAACCCCTACTACACCCCATCCCACCTATATCTCTCAAACAATTCCAATCCCTAAAACCACAGCCATTCCAGACCCCATACCCACACCCTATGAATCTGAAACCCATACATTTGAAACCCCACCTTATTCCCCACCCTTATCCCATGACCGTGAGCCATTTTTAGGAGAGGAATTTTCCACTATGATGTCTACTATCCTAGGAGACATCAACCTAGAGTATACCCCTCTCCCAGACTCACCTCACCCTCCACAGCATATACCACCACAGGCCACTACCTTCAATCATAGACCCACTTCTTCCTTTTAGCCAGTTTCACCTATCCAACCAATACCCACTACCATACCTGACCTCTTACCTCAAATCCTTCACCTCTTACTCTCCCTACAGTCTCATATGTTGGCTAATACCTAAACTCAAGCCTCCATTGAGACATATATTCAATCCCTAACCTCCACTCTCCAAAACCATGCCTACCTAGAGACCTGCCTCCAAGCCATACAATCAACTTTTGCTATCTTACCCCAACCCTTATCCTTAGCAGTCACCATACCCCTGCCTACTTACACTGAAGCCTCCACACTAATTGACCCATATATTCCCCTTGTTGTAGCCACCTCTGATACTGCAATAGATATGGATGACTTAATACCTACCTCTTCCAAGTCAATCCAAACAGAACCTGACCTGAAACCCTAACTTGAGCTTCCATCCACAATTTTATAGCCCACCACTTTTTCATTCTTGGCTGGCCCTTCTTCAAGTGAGGAACAACCTTTGATTCATGCCTCTTCTTTTTCCATCCCCCCATACTCCACCCTCTTTCATGCAATGAGATCCAATCCTTACCTCCAAAAGGATGCCATTCAAGGGATGGCTACTATCAGAACATCAATCAGGATACCTTATGAAGAAAGGATCCATCGCATAAAAGTGGATAACGAGATGTAGCTCAAGAACATAACAAAGGGATGGAAACAACTGTTGCGTTTATATAAAGCTCAAGAGAGTATGGCTGCACAAGAGAAGTTGAATGCTGAATAAGAGAAAATGGTTGCTGCAACAGAAAAGCTGAGAGCTGATGGATTAGAGAAGAGGTTGGCTGCCTTAAAAGAGATCAGGGAGCTCCTTATAGCCCGAGCTGAATTGGCTAAACAAAAGGCTAAAATCTTGGAAAGACAACTAACTCTATCAACTGGGAGAGTACCTCCACAAGTTGTTGGGGAGACAGAGAAAGGAAAAGGAGTCAAAATTAAGGATGAACCAGCAGATATTTAGCTAAAGACTCAGATGGCTAATACTTTTTACACATGTATTTAGTTCGAAAATAGTGTGTGATTTTTGTAGTTTACTTTCCCTTACTTTGTACATACTTTAGATGTTATAATGAAATTGCTCTTTGTTCTTTTTTGTTTAGTTTATAATCTGTCTTTCTTTATTTCGGTGTATTTGTTTATGTGTTGTCTGTTTCATGCTCTACTTTATTTTCTTTTAATATCTCTATTTTAAACCTGTTGCACATCCACATCTATCTTTGAATCAGTGAGGACACTACTCCTCATAGGTTTGGGAGTATGGCAGGATCTGCCAATGAAGCAGTTAACCTAAGTGCAGTAGAATCAAGTGAGTAAGATAGAAATGGAGCCATGTTCACTTAAGAATCATAAAAAATAATAAATTTAAAAATTTTACAGACCTTTAAGCATTATAAGCTTTTAATTTTTAGCATTTCCATGATGTGAACACCAAGAAAACTCACTTATATTAGAACTTAGCGAATCACTAAAGAAAGAAAAAGGTAAGGACATGTCTAGAGCTCAATGGAAGACCATAACTAGTGAGACTTGGGCCTACAAATTTTCTTTTTTCCTTTCTTTGAGGAGTGACTGAGGCAATTTTTCTAGCTCTAAGAATTGCCTGAGTCAATACCCTCACTAGAAGTTAGGTACCTCAAAGTTGAAATGACTGACAACACTCATGATACTTAGGAAAGGATCAAGGCTCTCTCTTGGACAATTTGAGCTTAAACAGATCAAACCCTAATCAACTGCCCTTGTACACACACCCTTTGAGCCTTAATTTTCAATTTTCTTCAAAATACACCTGAGTACTTGTACATAAACCTATGGACCTGATTCAAACCTACCCTCACTGTGAGAAATCAGAAGGTAAAGGAGAAGGAGCTGAAGATGGACAAGATAAGGTCAACATTGGGTGAATGCAGAAGAGAGACCAAAAGCTTAGCAGTGTAGCAGCTGAGGAGAGAGGTGGCAAGTAAGAAAAATAAAAATAAAAAACAGAAAAAAAAAAAAATGCATCCAAAAAAAAAAAAAAGAAAAAAAAAAGAAAAAAAGAGAAAGAAAACCAATAATGAAGAGGAATAAGAGAGTCAAGAGGAAAAGTTCTTGGAAAAATAAAAAATAAGAGGAGAAACTGGCTAGTTCAACTCTGAAGAATTTTAAAGAAAATGAAAGGTGTTGAATTAAAGAAGGGGAAGTCATAAATCACCTCCTTCACCTACTAATTTATCAATTTTGAATCCCTTTTCAACCTTCCGTTCTTTATAACCTATCCCATAAGCCATGTTATAACCCAGTCAAAAGACCCTGTGATCCAAAGTTGAATGAGATGTCATGCAGAGACAAAGAGTTGTCCAATCTATGGTGAGGATTAGTCAATGATGCTAAAACTTAGGTGCTTTGCCTATGCTCATGCTTATTGGCCCATTTGGGACCTGTAACTGCTCTTGAGCTTGAGAGAAAATGGAAACCCTCAATGTTCCTTGTGAGAGTATGCCCTGGTGAGCATTGGGTCTAATGTTGAATGTATTGGGCATGGCCTATAACCTAATTTTTGAATTAATGATGAGCTCAGTACTGACAGAAATGTAATGTTTTCTCCTGCTGTGAGCTAATTGGAAATGATGTGCATCTATGTAGAAGTTGTGATGATTAAACGTTAGTGTATATCATATGTTCAAATTCCTCATATTTTTGTTGCATCAAAGGTGAACTGATCCTCTGTTTCTTGACAGTTGACTTGTTAATTTTATATTTCTGTTCACTATTTTATTAAGAAGTTTATGGGTATCTTCACTGAAAACCCTCAGGAGACTTCACTCCTCCACTAGAGATCACTTAGGGGTTTAAAAGGCTTGGTACATATGCTAAATGTATCCGTGCTCCCTACGAAAGTGACATTTAAATTCTTAGAGTAGTTGTTTTAATTTTTTCTTTACTCAGGAACTAGCAAAGATTATGTTTGGGGGTGTGTTATTCACTAAAAAGTACCGCTTTTCACCTCTTAGCCTAGCCTTTGCTGAGTGTTGGGGAATTTCAGTGTGCTAATTATTGTGTAATGTTAAAGGTAAAATAAAATGAAAGTAAAACAGAGGATGGATTCAGCACATCTAAAATATCTTAGACCTACAAGATACAGGGTCTTTTGTAGCAAGTTTTAATAAGTAAGAGTTTTTCCCACAAGGAGTAGTGATCTAAACCTAGATAGGTGTATAGTAGACCTCCAGATCTAGCTACAGATCTAATAATTCTAATAAGAAAGAGAGCTTTTCGGGTGTCACTAGATCTAATTCTACAAAATAGAAATATAAAACTAAATCTAAAAGATGGAGGAAGATGGATGGTAAAATAAAATATAAAATGGGGAGGAATGGACAGCTAGGGCCAGGTTTTCATTGTAAAACTGATCAAGATCTAAGGATATCCAGCCATCCTTCCTTTGGCTACAAGCACAAATGCAAGGTATAAGAATCTGATTTAGACCGGTGGTTTGGATTGATCTTAAGGCTATGATCTGTCCACTTAAATGGTCACAAATCATCCAATAGATTTCCTCCATTCCGATGGCTTCAATCAAAACAAGATAATCACTACCTATACTGTGGATGCAAGGCCACAGGCACAAGCATCCACAGGCATATCAAACCTAGGGAAATCAGATGGTCATCAAGAGATCTACCAGTTAAGTGGGTGGGCTAGTCCCCTCTACACAAATCCGATCAAGAATCTAATGGGACCACAAGATCTTTAGATTTAATTAAGCTTTAAAATCAATAATTTATTGCTTCAATAAAAAACAACTTACAATAACATTGTTCCCAGATCTATAGTCTGTGCATTGATCCACATTTCTTCATGCCGAAATTACAATTAAAAAATAGATCTGAGCTGCTACCTAGATCTAATCCAACAGACTGGATTGGAGAGAGAAGGGGGAAGAGAAAAGGAAAAATAAAACCTAAAACTAAACCTAAATGAACTAAGGAGAACTCAGGCTATTCCTTTGTTCTTACTTTCCTTGCTGAAAAAAAACAACAGAAAGGAGTTCTATTTATACATTTGCAGTGATCCGTGTGCTTTGGATTGCAGCCAATCAGAGGAGAGGATTTCAGTTTAAGCTTAATCCCTATTTAAGAGTTTCAACCAATCAGAGAAGAGATAGGGATCTGGTTTTGTTTGTGCCCAGCTGAAGCTAATTTGCTTCCTGCCAAAAATTAGTTTACACCCATGTGCAAAATTTTGTGCCCAGCTGATGTGTCTTTGCAGCTCTAAAAAATGCCCTTGACGACCACTGATATTTGCTAATGGAACCTGAGATAAATCCCTAAGATGTGTGGGACATTGGGATGTGCGCCCTAGAAGTATTGGAATCCCCAAAATGTCCCTAAAGTGTGAAATAGATGGCCGGAACCCGCGCCTCAATAGGTTGGAGCTTCAGAACATCAATTTCGATAGGTTCAGGCAACTGTTTGATAGGTTGGAGCTTAAGAAATTCAATCTCAATAGGTTCAGGCAACTGTTCGACAGGTTGAATGGGCTTCAGGTGTGCATTCAAAAGGATCTCGACAGGTTTATTCAACCATTCGACAGGATGCTCGATAGGTTCATTTTCAGCATCAAAACCTCTCGACAGGTTCTCGACAGGTTCAAACAACCATTCGATAAGTTGTGACAGGTTCAAACAACCATTCGATAGGTTGCGACAGGTTCAAACAACCATTCGATAGGTTGCGACAGGTTCAAACATCCATTCGATAGGTTGCGACAGGTTCAATTTTAGCCTCTTTTCAGCACTGTAGCTTGATTTCATCACATACCAGCTCTTGGGGGTTCAACCAACCATTCGAGAGGTTGGATCTTATCATTTTAAACCATTCGAGGGGTTGGTTTTTAACATGAACCACTCATGGGGTTCACTAAATCATGCATTTAAACAACTCGAGAGGTTGCACCAGCCCTCTAAACTACTCGAATTCTTGAAGTTTGCAGCTGTGCTGCTCATGGGCTTCCATCATCAGCTCGAGTAGATGAACTTCAACACTTAAAGTACTCGAGTGCATTAATGTTGAAGCTGTAATATGCCACTTGAATTGCTCTGCAGCTGTTCGCATAAAATGCCTGGAGGTGCTGATTTGCTGCTGTCTTCCATCCAAGGTGTTGCCTTGCTACAAACACAAAATGTTGTATTACTGCATAGCACCTCATTAACCTTTGGGCTTCACCACTCTCTCTCTCTCAGCAGTTCTTCAAAGCCCCCAAAGCATTCTAAAAAGCCCCAATGGTGTGAACCACCATGGTGCCTTTTCAATAAATCCATCAGCTCCACAGCTAAACACAAAATTCCTTCTTCTTGGCTTCAAAAGCATAGATTATGACATTAAGCTCTTATTTTGTTGTTATCTGTAAAAACACACTTAAAAGACATTATTAACATGCTCAAAGGTCCATCGTAGGTCAGGTTAAGGGGTAGAAAATGGTATATCTCAGTGCTCAACACTGAGCCATAAAGCTCACTAATAATCATGTGTTAAGTGTGTTTTGTAGTTAGCAATAATCTGTAAAGCTTAATACAAAATCCCTGCTTTTTAGTCTAAAGAAGAGAGAGAATACATGCAAAGATGATAGCTGAGCCAAAGCCTAATGGAACACCTTAGTAGTGCTCACCATGGTGACTCACTTGCTGGTCATCATTGACCAAAGTCTAGCAGATGGATGAAGTTAGTTGAGAATGGAGGAAACTGTAACAGCAGCAAGTGCAATGCTTCAGAGTATCAAAATATAGATCTCACAGAGTTTATGAGCTTCCTCGTGAAGCTAAGGATGTAGTGGAAGATGCCCTCGCACAGATGGGGCGCACAGTCAAGAGGAGAGCTATAAAGACATCGGGAAGATCTTGTGGTATAAAATCCTCAGAATTTGTGATCGCGAAGTTCTTGCGGAGATCAAGCCTCAAAGCAATCGCGCGCTGAACATAGCAAGTCCATATGTATACTGAACAAAATGTTACCTCGCGGAGTTCTTGTGTAGCCCTAAAAGAGAGAGACGCCCAGAATTCTTCTCGCATAGATACGAGCGCAAGAGCATACCTACGCGAGTACTCAACGAGAGAGAGCTTCTGAAGCTCTACTGCATGAAAAATCTAGGTGCTCCAGATCATCTCTGTGACAACATTGAAGCGGAAAGGAATTGCGTGATTAACTGAAAATTTATTATGCGAGTGAGCACTTCCCACCAGCCAAAGGCTACTTCGCGAAGGCTCTGTAACTACGCGAATGAATTAATGCATATGCCATCACCGCGAAGCACGAGCTCCCCACTTCTCAGTTTTAACACAAGGACTTTTTAGGAATTTCCCTAGTCTAAGACACACTTCCCAAGGCATGGATCTCGAGGCACACATCTCAAGGCATTCAAGGGTTGTAATAGTGCCACGTATGCTAGAAAAATTAGGGTTAATCTCTTCAAAGCCAAGGCCTTATGGACAAAGTATATAAGCTATACTTAGAGTATAGTTTTAATCATCAATCCTTCTTTCATCCTCTATCGGCTGAGAGCTCCAGCCGGATAGGGCTAGGGTTAGGGTTTGATCATCTCTTTTTCTCATTTTTCTTCTCTCTTAGCCCAACATTTGCTGGGTAATCCTCTTGTAAGTAGCTAGGTTTAGTTTTATTTCAGTTTTCTAATAGGTTTTGTATACATTGGGATTATTTTATTAGAAGTTGTGTACAAGCTGCAACTTGGAGGTAGTTCATTATAAGTTTTGCTTTTGTTAATGGATTATTGTTTTAATGACTAATTGAATCTAAAGATCTTATGATTTCCTTAGATGTCTATAGGATCCATGTATTTGGGATGAGCCCATTCAGTTTCCAATAGATCTATTATTTATCATATGATTTTCCTTGGTTTGAAAGGCCCATGGAAAGCAATGGTGAATTTGTAGTGAGATCTGGGGAGCTCGAAGGCCTGTGGACCATGGTGGTTGCAATAGTTTATGTGTTCTTTCTCAGACTCTGTGGTATGGACAGGCCAATAGGATACCTTGTGACCATTTGAGTGGACTGAGTATAGCCCTAAGGTGGTATCTAGCCACATGTTTGAGAAGGATTCTTCTCCCCTGCACATGAGCTTCTAGAGCCTTATAAGGAGGTTTGTATAGGAACTGGTTCCCCTCTATTTTACCTAATCGATATCAGATATTAGATCTAATTTCTCTGTAGTAATTATAGCTTGAGGCTGAGTCTAGCTGAATCTAGAGCCTTATTTAACCTGTTACATGGTACTTTTTATGGACATAGTGAGTCGTTGGCCTTGGCAAAGCACTTAGGATTTTATGGGTTAGAATACCTATGAATGTCACCCAGATTTATGCACAGATCTGGGAAGCTTGTAGCACTAACATTACATAATGTTGTAATAGTATTCATGGCCTGATCTGGTCCAGTGCTTCGAAAAATGATCAGTCCACTCCTCTGGATTAGATTAGCAATTTCTAACTTGACCAATGGGATTTGACAGACTCCATAGGATAGGTTGTGGCCATTTGAGTGGACAACCTATAGCCTTAAGAGAACCCCAAATGGCATGGGTTAAGTTGGATACTTCTACCTTGTTGAGGCTTTTGACAGCGTCACAGCAAGGAACACTGCAGAGACAGACTAAATCTGAGTTACATGACTGCTTTAACTCTGGTTTAACCTACTTACTTCTCAGCATTTTTATATTTTATTTTGGCACACACCATCACCATCTTCTTCTTAACGCTTTCTTTAGGATAGGCCTACATTTTATTCCTCTTTTGTTAGGGTTAATTTAGTGTAGTCATGACACCCAACTCCCTTTCTCTAGGATTGTTAGATCTGTAGCCAGATCTAGAAGCCTACTATTATAGCCCATTTTGAGTTCTAGATCAATTTCTTTGTGGGACAAACTCTTATTTATCAAAACTTGCTATAATAGGTCATGTATCTTACAGGTCAAGGATATTTTAGGATGGCTGTTTTCACCATATCTTTATCCTCTGTTTTGCTTTGATGTTAATTTTCTTCCAATACGACATAAATAAGTCATCCAGCACCTAAAGCTTCACAACATCTACAACATAGACATTGAGCCTCGTAAGTGAGATCTGGCCCGTTTAAAGGATAACTCTAACAAAACCTTCAACGATTACCTTAGGCATTGGAGAGCACTGGTTGCTCAGGTAAGAAATAGAATACCTGACGATGAGCAGATCGAGATGATCTCAAAAAATACCTTTCCAGTCATCTCAGACTTCCTCATTTACCAACATCAGTCTAGCTTTATTGATTTGGTGAGGAACGCTAATCATTGCGAGGACGCTATTAGGGAAGGGCGATTGAACAAGAACGTATCCAGTGGGGTCGACGGGGTTAGGAGATTCTCTGAGCAAAGAAATGATAAAAGAACTGGGGCAACGGTGCAGAATGTCACACATACTAGGCCCAACACCAATATAGTCCCATTTCAATTTAAAGCCAAACAACCACCTCTAATCAGAAGCGAGCCGATACAGAGAACTGGGAATGGGCAGGGAGCACAGATGACCTTAGAACTGAGAAAGGCCCACTTCGATCGCGTTTTCATACCTTTAGGGTAATCGTTGAATGTCTTATTTCCCTTACTGATTGAAAATGGTCTTGTCACAGTACTCCAACCACGACCTCCACTGAATCCCATCATAAGGAATTATGACCCCAACACCCATTGTAACTTTAACCAAGGGCCGAGTCACCCTACTATTCACTACTTCCCATTAAACCATGCAATACAAGATTTGATAGAGGCCAGAAAAATCATCCCTCTGACACTTCCCCAAGCCACACAACATGCCAACATACACCAAGTACCACTACCCCCACACCCTCCCGAAGATGCAGGTCCGAGACCCATTATCGATAAGATCGAAGAAGGTGATGAAGAATATAAGTTTGACTCGTCAGACTACATTTACAGTCAGGAAACTTTTATGGCCCCATTGCAGAGAGACTAGGAAGATAGGAATATTAAGGTGATTAAACCTCTGAATCTAGCAGATTACTTCCGCAACCCCGCACCATAAATAGAACCCTTAGATCTTAGGACATATTTCTCGGTGCCAACTCCCATTAATTATGTACAAATCAACTCCTACCAACCATATGCCGCATCCTCCACCAGTTACCCAATGGTTGATTATGTCCCTCATCCCCCTCCGGAGCCCATCAGTTATCAATGGCCCACCACCGTCACATCACCCCCAATTCAGTCATCCACAGTCCTCACCAACCCCATCTAGCTCACCTTCTCCACCCTTCCAGAAGTTAATCAGGTGATACCCACCCATTCCAAACCCTCAGCACTAATATCCCCAGTACCCACCTCTTCCCCGTTCTAGATCCTGGGACTGACTTACAATCCCCATCAGGTCTTGCTCAGCTATGAGCAGACAAACATCAATACCTGCAGTAGCAGTAAAGGGGCAGTTGATTTTGTCACTAGATCTGAAAAGATATCCAAGCAGCCAAACACATTGGCATCGACGCCAGCCCAACCAAAGGGGAAGAAAGATACAAGTGCAGTGAACTCGTTCGAGAAAATGAGCAAAGAACACATATTGGAAACCCAATGGAAAAGTATGCTAGCCCATATCATAGTCTGGGACCTATTGATGATGTCCCTAGTTCATTTTCAAGCACTACTGGGGGCGTTAAAGAATGCCCATGTGTCTCTTCAGGTGAGCCTAGATGAAGTCGGGCAGATAATTGGATAAGTGATGGCTCCCAATGCCATTTCCTTTTCAAATGTGGATTTACCAGAGGAGAGAAATAGTCATTCTAAATCCCTCAATATAACTGTAGAATCTGGAAACATGATAAACCCCTAGGTATTAATTGATAATGGGTCTGCTCTGAATGTATGTCCTTTGAGAACCGCCACCAAAATAGGGGTAGATCCGTGCATGTTGAGGCCAACGAGAACCAGTGTCAGAGGTTTTGATAATAGGAGAAGGAAAATAATGAGAGAAGTTGATCATGAGCTAGTAATTAGGCCAATGACCTTCTCCATACTATTTCAAGTAATGAACATCAAATCCTCCTTCAATTTATTATTAGGGCGACCTTGGTTATACAAAGTTGGGTGATCCTGTTGACGCTGCATCAAAAGCTCAAATTTGTGTTCGGGCAGAAAATTATCACCATCATAGGTGAGGGACATGATGGGAAGGAAAAGGCCATCCACAGCATTGAAAACCCAAAAGTGTTGGATGTGCCACATACAACTGAGGATACAGACCTCCATAATTTTGAATACAAGGTATTAGTTGTAGTCTTGGATCCCTCGGAAAGCATCACTCTAAAAATCGAAGGTAGAATGATAGCGACAGTGACCATGCTCTAAAAGTGGGGCTATCAGAAAGGAAGGAGATTGGGTCCTCGATTAGAAGGTAGGAGAGAGCTAGTCAAGGCTAAAGGTGGACAGCAAGTCTAATTTGGGTTAGGTTACAAGTCCACAGAAGAAGAGGTCCGAGAGGCCAAAGAGAAAACCCGAGCCGCAGCAGCTGCTAGAACCCAGGGAATCAACTTAGAAGAGAAACCCCGTCCCAAACCTCACATTCAAAACACCTTTGTAAGTGCAGGGATCATAAAAATAGATCGAAATGGGGCCACACAGTTAATCCCACACAAGCCAGCACCCCCTGTCCACCTTACCAATCCTCAAATAATCCCTCCCAACTTGGAAATAGACCTAGCCGCTCTATCCCTATTTGAGGAGCAATGTTCCATACCTACACAATCTCCCCCTATGGTAAAAAACCATAGGACTTTACTGATGTTTGAGGACAGGATCCCAGACGAACCCATAATTAACATGATGGAGGCTGACTCCGAGAAACCCTATCAAGCAGCCACCTCCATCCTAAAAGGTAAAAGAGCAGCATCTCAGGTACGTGGTTGGGTGTCTGTGCCCCAAACTTTGGAAGCTGCGAGTGGCCTGAAATACGGCACCCATTTCTAAAAAAAAAATAACCTATAAAAAGTGAGATAAGTCCTTGGCAGGCAATACCATATATATTTAAGGACTCGCTATGTCAAGGGCCCATTTCCGAAGAAAACAAAAATCCAAAAAATGTAGAAAAAATATAAAATCCTAAAATATTCTCTTTTAAAATTCTGAATAAAGTCAAAGAAAATGATGCCTTAATCGAAAGTCCCGTCCCATGTGAAATCGACCCCTTTCATATAAAAATACAAGAAGAGGTAGGAGTCACGAGTCTGGATGAGGAAATCCTTACGGAGGAGCCACCCAATGAACTCCTTTAGTGATTGGCCGACCCCTCTTGTCAAAGAAATTGAGGATGTCAATCTAGGGACTTAAGAGATCCCTAGAATCACCAAGATCAGAACATTGCTATCTCCTGAGGAAAGAAAAAGCATGATTGATTTCCTTAGGTCATACCAAGACGTATTTTCATGATCGTACGATGACATGCCTGGTTTGGACACCGATTTGGTCGAGCATGAGTTGCACTCTACCTTGATATCACGCTAGTTAGGCAAAAATTGAGGTGACGTAGACGTGCGCGGATGTTGAAAGTAAAAGACGAGGTCATCAAGCAATATGATGCAGGATTCCTCATGGTCTCCAAGTACCCACAGTGGTTGGCTAATATCATCCTGGTGCCGAAGAAAGACAGAAAGGTCCTCATGTGCATTGATTTCAGAAACCTCAATAGAGCAAGCCCGAAGGACGACTTCCCATTACTGCACATCGACATCTTAGCTGATAGCACAATAAGCATGTGATGCTCTCATTCATGGACGGATTCTCTGGGTACAATCAGATCAAGATGGCAGAGGTAGATCAAGAGAAGACAACATTCATCACCCCATGGGGTACCATCTGTTACTGCGTCATGCCATTTGGGCTAAAGAATGCTAGGGTAACATACCAAAGAGCTATGTCGACATTGTTCCATGACATGATGCACCGAGAACTTGAGGTGTACATCGACGACATGATCGCCAAGTCACCAGAGCGGAGTGACCATTTAATAAACCTCCAAAAGCTGTTTGAGAGGCTGAGAAAATATAGGTTACATATGAATCCTCAAAAATGCGCATTCAGCGCCATGTCAGGAAAGTTGCTAGGATTCATCGTCAGCAAGAGGGGCATCAAAGTCGACCCAATTAAGGTAAAGGCCATCACAAAAATGCCACCACCATCTACTGAGAAAGAGGTCAGAGGATTTTTGGGTAGGATACAGTACATTAGTTGGTTCATTACACAACTCACTCCTATCTGCACACTGATTTTCAAGCTACTAAGGAAAGAGTCTCTTAGGGCAGCACGACAAAATAAGAAGAAGAGAGCAGGCCATCTACTATCTGAGTAAGAAATTTACTAACTACGAGACGCGCTATTCTCATTTGGAGAAGGCATGCCTGGCTCTCCTATGGGCCACCCAGAGACTCAGCCATTATCTGCTATCCCAAGCCATTCTACTCCTTGCCTGCATGGAACCGTTGAAGTACTTGTTTGAAATGTCAGCTCTCACTGGGCGGACTGCACGCTGCCATCTCATATTGTCCGAATTCGATATCACGTACGTCACTCAGAAATCAATCACCGGGCAAGCACTTGCTAATCATCTTGCCGAGAATCTTTTACCCAATTATGAGCCTTTAAGAACCGAATTCTTAGATGAGGACGTCCTGTTCATGATAGAGGATGATAGAGGATGATATAGTAGAGACGGAGGACTTCTGGGTAATGCACTTTGACGGAGCAGCAAATGTCGAGGGCTAGGCAGTCAGCGCTATTATGATCTTGCCATAGGGTCACATGTACCAGTCTTCATTAAACTCAACTTCCCCCGTACTAATAACATGGCTGAATATGAGGCATGTGTTGTTGGACTATAAGTGGCATTTGACCTGAAGGTAACCCACCTCAGGGTATTTGGCGATTCACAATTGATCATATGCCAGACAAACGGAGATTGGAAGACAAATGAAGAGAAATTGATCCCTTATCATGAACATCTTGAGGATATAATAGCTTGCTTCGAGGATGTCACTTTCTCCTACATCCCACGGATAAAAAATTGCTTCGCCAATGCGTTAGCAACTTTTGCATCAATGGTAGAAATCTGGTATGGTGTTGAGATGAAGCCAACCATGATTGAATAGAGGAATGAGCAAGCCTTCTGCCGGCTGATTGAGGAACCCATAAAGCCTGATGATGAGCCGCCATGGTTCTCAGATATCAAGAATTTCCTCGGGACCCACACTTCCTGGAGGGGACATCCAGAGAAGATCGACGGACCATCCAGCATTTAGCAACAAACTATGTCATCTGCGGTGAGTGTCTCTACAAGCGGTCATATAATAATATCCTACTTCAATGCCTAACTGAAGGTGAGGCAGAAAACATCATGAAGGAGATTCATGAGGGAGTATGCAGTGCCCACATCAATGGCCATATGCTCGCTAAAAAGATTTTACGCCAAGGATACTTCTAGACCACTATGGAATCTGATTGTTGCAAACACGCTCGAAAATACTACAAATGTCAAGAGCACCCTAGTCTGATCATGCTCCAGCTATAGATCTTCACAGCATGACTACTCCATGGCCATTCGCCACTTGGGACCTCGACATTGTCAAAAAAGTCAATCCAAAAGCATCAAACGAACATCAATTCATCCTTGTCGCCATTGAGTATTTTACCAAATGGTAGAGGCGGCATTCTACAAAAACATCACAGCCTGTCATGTCGAGAAATTCATCAAGAGCAACATAGTTTGCCGGTTTGGCATGCCTAAGGATATCATCATTGATAACGGCATAAACTTTGCGAACAAGTGCATCAGGGACTTCTATGAGCAGTGCAAAATCAAGCACCATCGCTCGTCGCCATATCAGCTACAAATCAATGGGGCTATGGAGGCCGCTAATAAGATGTCATCTTCATCCTTAAGAAGATGGTCATCACTTATCGAGATTGGAGTGAAATATTACCATTCACTTTATGGGCCTATAGAACATCAATCTACACCTCCACAGGGGCAACACCATTCTCCCTTGTGTATGGGACTGAGGCAGTCCTGCCAGTTGAAGTTGAAGTACCGTCGCTTTGCATTCTCATGGAGTCAGGCCTACACGAGGCTAAAAGAGAGAGATCCTGCTTTGAGCAGTTAAACCTACTGGACGAGAAAAGGCTCCTTGCCTTGTGTCATACCCAAGTTTATCAAGGGCGAATCGCACACGGTTACAACAAACGTGTCTGCGGTCGAGATCTGAAGGTGGGAGACACTGTAATTAAGAAAATCTTTCCGTCCCTCCACGTCGATCCGAGAGGAAAGTTTAAACCCAATTGGGAAGGACCTTATGTCATCTGAGAAGTATTTCTGGGATATGCGATCCGCCTCGCCACCATGGATGGAGATCACTTTCCTGAGCCCATTAATGCTGGATACGCCCGATGATTCTACTCCTAGGTCTCCACGGCAAGGTAAGTATTAACATAAATGGATACATGACTGCTTAAGGATACTTTACAAAGAGGCCATCATTTCAAAGCTCAGTAGCCAAAAAGTGTCCCTAAATGACCACCCCTTTCACTATCCCCGTTGAGCCATCGGCCATTCTTTACTATTAAATCTAAAAAATGTGTGTATAATACCAACAAGTGTGTATAATACCAACAAAAAAGGTGAAAAAGATTTACTATTAAATCTAAAAAAAAATCAAAAAAGCAAAATCCCAAAAAGTGGTTGTCTAAAAATAAAAGCAAAAAAAGAGAATAAAAAAATAGAAAAGAAAAAATGGGGCATGTACAGTCAAAATCCCCCAAGGAAGAAGTGTATTATGGCAATTGGAACCCTATCAGGAAAACCTTTTAAACCCAGAATACTTTCAAAAATCCTAACCTTACCCATGGCCAAGATACATCCTTGAATAAAGCTCTCTTTAAGGTCCACGAGCAGTCACAGTATCTGTTAAGTCAGCACAAGCCAAGCTATGAGACAATTAAAGAATTCCATCTAGCCAACTATGATAGAATCAACATCCATGCCGTGGCTTTTGATAAAATAAAAGAAAAAATATATATAATAAATAATAATATATATATATAAGCTCAAAGCAAAAAAAGATGTGGTGAAAACCTGAAAGGGCGCCATGGGTAAAAAAAGCGAGTTTGTGCAGACCAAATGAAAACCTGAAAGGGCACCTGGGGTAAAAATGCATACCCATGGATGTAGTAAAAAACCGAGAGGGCGCTACGGGTAAAAAGAGGGAAACAATGGGCACGACAAAAACCCACCTTAGGTGTTGTGAATAAGAACACTGAAAAGAAGAAAAGGTTGAAAGATAGTAAGAATGATCCCTTAGTTACCCTCCCATACACCCGATTGCCGACTAGGCTGCTCATGTTAGCTCAAATCAGGTTCCCAACCAAGAATGTCTTAAATGGCTGCATCATCAAACGTATGACTCAGGGTAAGGAGAGAAGGTCGATTCGATCCAAAGGGATGGATGTTCCAACCTCGGTAAACATTGTTAACCTCACTCGAACCCAATCACGTGAAAGAGGAGTTCGACCATGCTCAAAAGTGAACCCGTCACCCCTCCGATAATTAAGGCCTTAAACCAAAAAAAGAAAAAGAAAAAAAAAACCACAAAAATAGTTAATAATTTTCTTTTTCCAACACTGTGCACACCCCACTCTGGGATGATTGGCTCGATGACCGAACACGCCACTTTTATAAAAGATAATGCATTTTCCTTTCCTATTTTCACACACCACACTATGTGCGCCAGCCCTGGCTTCTGCCACCTCTGCTCTAACCTTGTATTTCTTTGAATACTCATGCAGGATGCGCTTCTCGTCCATCAGTAGCTCAATACGAGATCGAAGTGTCGACTCCTTTGGCCAAGGCCCAGCCATGTCATCACTCTCAGCCTGATCCAAGTGACCAACAGAAGACCCCTCGGATAGTAGCCAAGCTGTTATTCACTGAAAAGTACCACTTTTTATCTCTTAACCTAGCCTTTGTTGAACCTTAAAGCTCACTAATAATCATTTGTTCAGTGTGTTTTGTAGTTAGCAATAAAATGTGCAGATTAATACAAAATCCCTACTTATTGGTTCAAAGAAGAGAAAGAAAACATGCACAGATGACAGCTGAGCATAAGCCTAATGGAACACCTTGGTAGTGCTCACCATGGTGACTCATTTACTAGTCATCATTGACCAAACATCTAGCAAATGAAAGAAGTTAGCTGAGAATAGAGGAAGCTGCAACAGTAGCAAGTGCAAGGCATCATAGGATCAAAAGAATCATCTTGCAGAGTTGAGGAGCTCCGACGCGAAGCTAAGGATGCAATGGCAGCTTCCCTCGCGCAAATGGGACGCGTAGTCAAGAGGAGAGCAGCAAAGACATCGTGAAGATCTCGCATCTTAAAACCCACAAAATTTGTTCTCACGAAGCTCTCCTAGAGATCTAGCCTTAAAGCAACCACGCGCAGAACATAGGGAGTCCATATGCATAAAGAACAATTTGTCAGCTCACGGAGTTCTCGCGAAGCCCTGGAAGGGAGACATGCCCAAAATTTTCCTCGCACAACTCTCACACACTCTGAAGCCTAACCAGCTACTACGCGAGCGTAGAAGCCTACCTGCACGAGTATCTAGCGAGAGAGAACTTCTAAAGCTCTACTATGCGAGAAATCTAGGCATTTCTAAATCACCTCCGTGGCGGCATTATAGCGTAAAGCAACTACGCGATCAACTGAGAGCCTACTGCGCGAGTGAATAAACCTCCTAAGCCAAATACTACTCCGCGAAGGAAAGCAACTGTGCGAGTGAATTAATGCAGATGCCAGCCCCGTGAAGCTCAGGCTCTCCACTTCTCAACCCTAACTCAAGGACCTTTTCGAAATTTCCTAAGGCTAGGGCACACTTCCCAAGGCATAGATTTTGAGGCACACATCTCAAGGCATTCAAGGGTTATAATAGTGCCACGTCTACTGGAAAAATTAGGGTTACTCTCTTTTGAGCCAAGGCCTTATGGATAGAGTATATAAGCTATACTTAAAGTTTAGTATTTTCATCTTTCCTTCATCCTCTGTCGGCTAAGAATTCCAACAGGCTACAGTTAGGGTTTGATCATCTCTTTTTCTTATTCTTCTTCTGTCTTAGCCCAGTATTGGCTGCCTAATCCTTCTGTAAGCTGCTAGGTTTAGTTTTATTTCAGTTTTCTAATAGGCCTTGTATACATTAGGATCTTTTGGATGAGTAGTTGTGTACAGGCTGTAGCCTTGAGACAGTTCATTGTAAGTTTTGCTTTTATCAATGGATTGTTGGTTTAATGACTAGTTGAATCTATAGATCTTGTGGTTTCCTTAGATGTCTATAGGAACCATGCTTTGGGACTAGCCCATTCAGTTTCTAGTAGATCTATTATTTACCGTCTGATATCCCTTTGTTCAATAGGCCCATGGATAGCAAGCCGGATCTGCAGCTAGATTTGGAGAGCTCGTAGCCCTGGGACTCCATGGTGGCAGCAGCAGTTTACATATTCTTTCTCAGATCTCTGTGGTATGGACAGACCTATCGGATACCCTGTGACCATTTGAGTGGACAGAGTATAACCCTAAGGTGTTGTCTAGCCACATGTCTAATAAGGATTCTTCTTTTCTGCACATGAGCTTCTAGAGCCTTGTGAGGAGGTTTGCGCAGGAACTGGCTCCCCTCTGTTTTACTTGACCAGTATGAGATGTTAGATCTAATTTCTCTGTAGTAATTGCAGCTTAAGGCTGAGTCATTGTAGGCCTTTTATAGCAATGACCAGCTGAATCTAAATCTATATTCAACCTATTGCTGGTCCTTTTTGTGGGCACAGTGAGTCATTGGCCTTGGCAAAGCACTATGACTTTATGGGTTGGAATACTATAGATGTCAGCCAGATCTGTGCATAAATCTGGGGAGCTTGTAGCACTGGTATTACATAGTGTCTGCAATAGTATTTATGGCCTATTCTGGTCCAGTGGTTAGGGGAAATGATCAGTTCACTCCTTTACATTAGATTAGCAACTTCTGGCTTGATCAATGGGATTTGACAGACTCTATAGGATAGGTTGTAGCTATTTGAGTGGATAACCTATAGCCTTAAAGGCACCCCAAATGGCATGGGATAAGTTGGATATTTCTACCTTGTTCAGGTTAGTAATAGCATCTCAGCAAGGATGACTGCAGAGACAGTCTAAATTTGAGTTACATTACTATATTAACTCTAGCTTAACTTGCTTACTTTCAATCATTTGTATATTTTATTTTGGCACACACCATCATCATCTTCTTATTAATCATTTCTTTAGGATAGGGTTGCACTTTATTTCTCTTTTAGGGTTAATTTAGTGTAGTCGTGACACCCAACTCCCTTTCTTTAGGATTGTCAGATCTGTAGCCAGATCTGGAGGCCTACTATTATAACCCATTTTGGGTTCTAGATCAATGTCTCTGTGGGATAAACTCTTACTTATCAAAACTTGCTATAATAAGCCATGTATCTTGTAAGTCTAGGATGTTTTAGAATTGTTGTTTTCACTATATCTTTATCCTCTGTTTCACTTTGATGTTAATTTTCTTCTAACACCACATAATAAATCAGTAGAATCTGGCATGACAACAAGTTTTTGGCACCGCTGCTAGGGATATTGATCTTTTTAGTAGATCTGAGTTGTACTATAATTTAGACTTCCAAATTCTTTATAGTTGTGCCTTATCTAGAATAAAGTACTACTGATATTTTTTGAAATTTTACAGAAATGGACAGCAGAAGAAGGGAAAAGCTAGAGTTGCAGTTGGAGTGTCGCTAGCTCTGTTTACACTTCCTTTCTCCTAAATCTCAGTCCATGAATGTTTAATTCCTTGTTATTTGTTTAGTGTAAATCTATGTAGTTGTTAATTTTTTGTTTGAAATTTCTATTTTTATGCTTGTGAGCATTCTTTGTACTTACTGTGGGTGTGAGTATATGCATGGTAGAAGGTCCTTAAACCCTGAGTTAGAACCTCCAAATCTAGAGGTTGAAAGGATCCTTAGACCTAGACACACCACAAAGGGCTCTGCTGTTGAAACTGAACCAACTATCATGGCTGAGAGGCAGAGAACATTAAAGGAGTACAATGCACCTGGGGAGTACACTTCTCCCTTCTGCATTCAATTCCCCTCTGTTGAGGGAAATTATGAAATTAAATCCTCCACCATTAATTGCCTTCGTTTCATGGGCTTAGTAAAGAAGATCCCTACAGGCATATCGACCAATTTTTAACACTTTGCACTACTTTTAATATTGTTGGCTTGGGACCTGAGGCCACTAAACTGAGGCTTTTTCCTTTCTCACTAAAGGACAAAGCCAGCACATGGCTATCAAAGCTCATAGCCAATAGCTTATGTCATGGAGTGACCTTCAAACCAAATTTCTAGCCAAATTTTTTCCCATGAATAAAACCAGCCAGATGAGGATAAGTATTTTGTCATTTACTCAGTCTTCAACTAAGGATTTTTATGAAGCTTGGGAAAGATTCGACGAGATGTTAAAACAATGCCCCAACCACCAAATTCTAATGTGGCGACAAGTGCAAGTATTTTACTAAGGAATTAATTCCAAGAGCAGGGATATGGTGGATGCTTCCTGTGGTGGTAGCTACCTCCACAAGACAGCTGAGGAAGCTTGGGAGCTATTTGATATAATAGGGGAAAATTCGATGCAGCAGGAGTCTCTATCACGCAATGACAGTCAGACCCTCACTAAGATGGTGAAAAAGGTCACCCCTAGAGGTGGAATTTATGAAGTAAAGGTGCAAGGTGATTTGGAGAGGAAGGTGGACAATTTGTCCTTAAAATTTGATAAATTAATAAATGTAATACAACCCCTGATGGTTGTACAGGTGGAGGAAGCATGTCTAATATGCCAATCTCTCACACATTCTATTCATGATTGTCCATCTGCCAACAAGTTTCTTGATTTTTTTATGAAGCATGCCAATGTTGCTCAAACTTTTGGGTAGCAGCCTACTGGGTATTATTGGAGGAACCACCCAAACCTGAGGTATAGACAAGATTCATATCCTCAACCCTAGTAGCAGCAAATGGTAGCTCCTTACAGACCCCAACACCAGTTTAATCAAGGTTATCTGGCAAGGAAAAATTTTCTGTTACCTGCCCCACAGTCTAACCAGTTGGCCCTGCCCCGACAACAATCCAGATCCTCTTCAGTTGAAGAGCAGATGCTGGCTTAAATGCAAAATTTGGGGAACTTGGTGTAGACTGTCAACTCTCATGGACAGAGCATCAAGAAGATTGAGGACAAGTTGGGTCAAATTTACAATGTTTTGAACAGAAGGGAGGAAGGAAGATTTCTTAGTCAACCCCTGACAAATCCAAAAGGGCAGTATATAATTAGAGATGCATCTTCTACTCAGGAGGAAGCTAGTGCTCAGTGATCCAAAGATTGGTAATAAGTGTACCATATGTATGAAAATTATGTTTTGATTTGTGTTCTTTAGAAATATGTCAATTGTGTTTTTAGTGTGATGTTGAGTTGCTTATGTTGCTTTTTCAGTGTTTAAATTTTGTGATTGAATACATGTGCATATTTTTCATTTGAATTTGCTGTGTATGTTTGTTGATGAATGGTTGAGGTGCCCCTATCATAATTTGCATACAGTTAAGCTGAAAAACTATTTTTTTTGGATTCTGTAATATTGATGAATTGATGTTAAAAATGAGCATATATTTCTCATGATTGAAATGAAGTACTTGTCTGAGGGCTGGTGCACATGCACAGTGGTTGGGTGCACAATAGCATGGATGCACTAACCACTGTGCTATACTAAACTAACAGAGTAACGGTTGAGAAGAAATATTGTTTCGCAGAGCTAGAAGGCTTAAATCTGCTATGCGAGCCATCTCTTGGCTTTCTCGTGCGCTAAAACGCCTGAACAATGGCTGTAAAAATGCCTTGCGGAGTTACCTTTCTGCTCTGTGAGCCCAATCTGCGTGTGAAGTGTATCTTTTGTGTTGTTCTACGTGAGTAACGCGCGAGGTAAATTTCTAAAGCAGCACAAAGCCTCGCGCACCATAGCCAAAGTCTAAGCTCTGCAAAATACATTGTGATGCAGTTTGTTCCTTTGTGCGACAAACCTTCTCAATGGATTACAAGCCAACTATATGAAAAATCTATCCCGCAAGCACCTATTTCCAAGTGTGCGAACCGCAGGATTAGCTCTTAAACTTTGCGAAACCCCTCATTTTCTTCATTTCATCTCTCTACCCTCGCTTCCCCACACTAAAATCAAAATCCTTTTCTCTTCTTTCTTCTCCACTTTTCAACCCACTCCACCTCAGGCATTTTCCTCCCACCATTTTGTGCCCCAGCTACTCCTGCTCACTTTGAACAAGGTTTGGGGGGATTTGAACTGTTGTGCACATTTTTAGGTGGAACCCTAGCTCTCAACTGGTACGATCTCCATTTCTCTCTCTGTGTTGTGATTGATTTATTAATTAAAGAGAAGAAGGGCAAAAATTTGGTGCTTCTGTGCTTACTCAGTGTGTTCTGCATTTTTTTAAGAGTAGTGAGCCCTAATTTTGATAAGTTGATCACCCATGGCCACGGGTTTAAAACTCATAGATACCTTAGCAGCTATGTTGAACCCGTCTACCAGTGGCAGCCCTGTGGCCACTAGAAAATCCGTAAGGATTCCAGAGACCTCCACATTGGAGACCTCTGAGGTGTCTCCACCTGTTGTTGAGCCCCAAGTTCCATAAACCAAGAAGAAATCAGCCCCAAAGAAGAGGACAAGAGAGCACCCCCCTGCTAAGAGCCCTGAAAAATCAAAGAAGAAATAGAAAAAGGGAAAAGTTATGGTCCCTGAGGCTGAGGAGGAAGAGACTACTGAATACCTCAGGGTCTCTTCTAAATTTGTGCAAGCAATCCAGCTAGAGGCTGAAACTATTTTTGACAAAGCCTACTTTAAGGAGCTACCAGAGACCTCTGCCTCCATTGAATATCTGACCAAGGCATCACTGCTGCCCCTGTTGCGGCCCCTGATGCAGCTAGTTTTCCCCATACTAGTGAGACTATTTTATCAGATTATGAAGTTGAAAACTGGTGATGATGGAAACCAAGCACTGCTGGTATTGATTGATGACTTTGAGATGCTGTTCAACCAGGCAGACATTGCAAAAATATTGGGGATACCAACCAGGTATAGCCCTGACTGTGGCTTGGGTCCCCCTTTAACTGCCACCATCACTGAGATAGCAAGGGAGTTAACAGGAGGAATCACAGCCTTAGGAGACTCAATAAGAAAGAGGGATCTACACCCCAATCTCAGGCTCATGGATGTAGTGTTGAGGTAAAATGTTTATTGCTCTGGGCATGAGCTAGAGAGGATATACCCCATAGCTGATGCCCTCTTCTCATTTCATAGGAATCATTACTTGGATGTGGCCAAGTTAATTTTTGAGGGGATTAAGGACCTATATGAGAAGGTAAAAATAAAGAAGAAACCTCATGTTCTTCCCTACTGCAGGTTTATTACTGCATTACTGAAGTTTGGGAAATACCCCTTTCATAGGGAAGAGGAGACAGTGACCCTGAACCCCAAAAAGAGTGGAAAGAAATAGTAGAGAATTAGTGGCACAATGATGGAGAAGAAGAAAAAGTAGAGGGAGGAGTTACTAAGAGAGGCAACCCCCACCATTCATGAAGCAGCAGCTGCTTCTGCTGCTACTGTTGATGCTGCTGCATCCTCCACCTCACATGTGCCAGCTAGCACAACCATCACCTCCCCATGACCTCCCCAGCCATTCCCTCTACTGTCATGCCAGCCCCAACTCTTATACCACCACCTCCACCTCAACTCAGACCTCACAACCTCACACAGGTCTAATACCCTTACCTGAGCCTATATCACCAATCACCATAGCCATAGCCACCTCAATCTCACCACCAACCACTATAGCCATTGACACCCTACCCATTTCTACACCCCTACCTATTTTTCAGCCCACACTAGCTCACTTGTCAAGACCCCATACCAAAAGAGAAGAAAATCTGCCAAAACCCCCACTGGACCCCATCCCATTTATATCACCCAAATAATTCCAACCCCTGAAACCACAACACTTCCAGACCCCATACCCACACCCTATGAACATGAAACCCATACCTTTGAAACCCCGCCGTTTGTACCTATCACATGTGAACTCCTAGACCAATCCATTCTATTATCCCATGACCATGCCCCATTTACAGGAGAGGAATTTTCCACTATGATGTCCACTATCTTAGGAGACATCAACCTAGAGTATACCCCTCTCCCAGACTCACCTCACCCTCCACACTTTACCCCTCCACATTAGACATCACCATAGGCACTACCTTCACTCATAGACCGACTTCCCCCTTTCAACCAATTTTCCCTATCCAACCCACAGCCACTACCATACCTTACCTATTATCCCAAATCCTGCACCTCCTCCTCTCCCTTCATTCCCAAATGTTGGCCAATACCCAAACCCAAGCTACCATTGAGGCCAATCTTCATTTAATTCACTCCACCCTACCAAACCCTACATCCATCCCTACCATTTTACAATCCATCCAAGCAACTTTAACCAATCTAGTCCAACCTTTCCAACAGTCACCCCACCCTACATCAATCCATAATCCCCCACTTGCTCCTACACCCATTGTACCTCTCCCAGAAACTTCTCCCATCACCTCCAAAGATGCATCCACCCAAACAAACCCTGAACCTCAATTACAACCCATACCTGCATCTGCCCTCAATATCCCTCACCCTCTACCCTCCACCCCACCCCAGCCTTCATCCTATCCCTTTCCATTGCTGGCTAGCACTTCATCCATCCTCGCTCAGCCCATACTTCCTGCCTCTTGTAATCCCCAGCCTCCTTACTACACCCTCCTCTAGGCCATGCAAGCCAATGATTACTTAAAGAAGGATGTAGTTCAAGGTATGGCTGACCTGAAAGCTACAGTGCGACAGCCCCTCCTTAATAAAATTAAACTCCTAATGCTTGCTCATAAGGTTGAGAAAAAGGAAATCAAGTAAGGATGGAGAGAGATTATGGTCCAATACAACCAAGAAAAGAAAAGAGTTGAGAGTCAAGAAGATATGATCAAGGAACTAAAAGAGAGACTGAGACTGACTGAGGAGAGGGCTTATGATTATGGGGTGACTATTATAGCTTTGGAGAAGTCCGTCAATGCACAAACTGACAGAGAGTTGGCAGAAGCTCTTTTTAACGAATTAAACACAGATGTACCTCTCTAGCAAGCAGCTCTAGATGGAAAGTAACCTAGCCAAGTCAAACTTGAACTCAAAATCAAGGAACCTACCCCAAAGCCATCACCCACTCCAATAAGAAAAAGCACAGCCAAGTCTAGGAAACCTACTTCAAAAAAACCACTATCTAAGGCTGCCACTTTGAAATAAGCAAAGGGAAAAGGAATCCAGGAACCACCTGCTGAAGTCAAAGGCTTAGATGATTAATTTTTTGCACATTTATTTAGTTAGGAAGTAGTGTATAACTTTGTAGTTTACTTTCTCTTACTTTGTACATAATCATTTTGCTTCTTAATAGAAACTTCTTTTTATTATGTGTTGTTTCCTTCACTGTCTTTCTTTATTTTTGTTTATTTATGTGTTTTTTGTTTTGTGTTGATTATTTTTTTTTACTGATGTTTCTTTTCTTTTAATGTCTCTATTTTGAGTCTGTTGTACATCCACATCTACCCTTGAATCAGTGGGGACACTGCTTCTCATAGGTTTGAGGGTGTGGCAGGACCAGCCAATGAAATAGTTAACCTAAGTGCAGCAGAAATCAAGCGAGTAAGATAGAACTAGAGCCATGTTCACTTAAGAATCATAAAAAATGGGAAATTTAAAAATTTTGCAAACCTTTAGGCATTACAAGCTTTTAAATCTTAGCATTTCCATGATGTGAACACCAAGAAATTCACTTGTATCAGTACTTAGTGAATCATTAAAGAGAAAAAGGTAAGGACATGCCTAAGAGTTCAATGGAAGACCATAACTAGTGAGATTTTGGCCTATAAATTTTTTTTCCTTCCTTTGAGGAGTGACTAAGGCAATTCTTTCAGCTCTAAGAACTGGCTGAGTCAATGCCTTCACTAAAAGTTAGGCACCTCCAAGTTGAAACAACTAACAGCACTCATGACACCTAGGAAAGGATCAAGGCCTTCTCTTGGACAGTTTGAGCTTAAACAGACCCAAACCCTAATCAATTGTCCTTGTGCACACACCTTTTGAGCCTTAATTTCCAATTTTCTTTAAAATACACCTGAGTACTTGTACCTAAACCTCTGGACCTGATTCAAACCTACCCTCACTCTGAGAATTCAGAAGGTAAAGGAGAAGGAGCTAAAGATGGACAAGATAGGGTCAATATTGGGTGAATGGAGAAGAGATACCTAAAGCTTAACAGTGTAGCAGTTGAGGAGAGAGGTGGCAATTCAGAAAAGCAAAAACAAAAACAAAAAGAAAAACAATAAGAAAAATATATCTAAAAGAAAGAAAAACAATAATGAAGAGGAATAAGAGAGGGGTCAAGAGGAAAAGTTCATTAGAAAAATCAAAAACAAGAGGAGAAGCTGACCACTTCAAGTCTGAAGAATCTTAAATGAAATGAAAGGTGTTGAACTAAAGAAGGTGAAGTCATGAATCACCTCCTTCACCTACTGATTTCTCAATTGTGAATCCCTTTTCAGCCTTCCATTCTTTATAACCTATCCCATAAGCCGCATTACTATCTTGTCAAAAGACCCTGTGATCCAAAGTTGAATGAGCTATCATGCTGAGATAAAGAGTTGTCCAATCTATGATGAGGATTAGCCAATAATGCCAGAACTTAGATGCTTTGCCTATAGTCATGCTTACAGACGCATTTGGGGCCTGTAATTGCTCTTGAGCGTGAGACAAAATGGAAACCCTCAAAGTTACTTGTTAGAGTCTGCCCCGGTGAGCATTGGGTTTGATGTTGAATGTGTTGGGCATGGCCTATAACCTAATTTTTGAATTAATGATGAGCTCAGTACTGACTTACATGTGATCTTTTCCCTTGTTGTGAACTAATTGGAAATGATGTGCATCTATGTAAAAGTTGTAGTCATTAAATGTCTGTACATATCATATGTTTAAATTCCTCAAATTTTTTTTTGTTTGTTAAATCAAAGGTGAACTGATGCTCTATTTTTTTATAGTTGACTTGATAATTTTGTACTTTTGCTAACTAGTTTATTGAGAAGTTTGTGGGTATCTTCACTGAAAACCCTCAGGAGACTTCACTCCTCCACTAGGGATCACCTAGGGGTTTAAAAGGCTTGATGCATAAGCTAAATGCATATGTGTTCCCTACAAAAATGGTATTTAAATTCTTAGAGTAGTTGTTTTAATTTCTCCTTTGCACAGGGACTAGCAAAATTAGGTTTGGGGGTGTGTTATTCACTGAAAAGTACCACTTTTCACCTCTTAACCTAGCCTTTGCTGGTCCTTGAAGCTCACTAATAATCATTTATTAAGTGTGTTTTGTAGTTAGCAATAAACTATGCAGCTTAATATAAAATCCCCTGCTTATTGGTCAAAAGAAGAGAAAGAAAATATTCAAAGATGACAGATGAGCCAAAGCCTAATGGAACACCTTGGTAGTGCTCACCATGATGACTCATTTGCTATTCATCATTGACCAAAAGTGTAGCAGATGAAAGAAGTTAGCTGGGAATGAAGGAAGCTGCAATAGCAATAAGTGCAAGGCATTAGAGGATCAAAAGAATCATCTCACAGAATTGAGGAGCTCCCTCGCGGAGCTAAGGATGCAGTGGCAACTGCCTTCGCGCAGATGGGATGCGCAGTCATGAGGAGAGTAATAAAGACATCGTGAACATCTCGCGTCTTAAAACCCTCAAAATTTGTGCTCGCAAAACTCTCGCAGAGATCAAGCCTTAAAGCAATTGCGTGCAGAACATAGTGAGTCCATATGCAAAAAGAAAAATTTGTCACCTCGCAGATTTGTTGCGAAGCCCTGGAGGAGAGAGACGCCCAAAATTTTTCTCACACAGCTCTCGCGCACTCTGAAGCCTAGCCAGTTACTATGCGAGCACAGGAGACTACCTGCGTGAGTATTCAGCGAGAGAGAACTTCTGAAGCTCTACTACGCAAGAAATCTAGGTGTTTCCAAATCACCTCGACGATAGCATTATAGTGCAAAGCAACTGCGCAATCAACTGAGAGCCTACTGCATGAGTGAATAAACCTCCTAAGCCAAATGCTATTCCACAAAGGCAAAGCAACTGCGCAAGTGAATTAATGCAAATGCCAGTCCCGCAAAGCTCGAGCTCTCTACTTCTCAACCCTAACTGAAGGACCTTTTGGAAATTTCTGAAGGGTAGGGCACACTTTCTAAGGCACAAATTTTGACGTGCACGTCTCAAGGCATTCAAGGGTTGTAACAGTGACACTTCTGCTGGAAAAATTAGGGTTACTCTTTTTTGAGCCAAGGCCTTCTGGACAGAGTATATAAGTTGTACTTAGAGTTTAGTATTTTCATCTTTCCTTCATCCTCTATCGGCTGAGAATTACAGCAGGCTATGATTAGGGTTTGATCATCTCTTTTTCTTATTTTTCTTCTCTCTTAGCCCAACATTGCCTGGCTAATCCTTCGGTAAGCTGCTAAGTTTAGTTTTATTTCAGTTTTATAATAGGCCTTGTATATATTGGGATCTTTTGGATGAGCAGTTGTGTATAGGCTACAGCCTTGAGACAGTTCATTGTAAGTTTTGCTTTTATCAATGGATTATTGCTTTAATGACTGGTTGAATTTATAAATCTTGTGGTTTCCTTAGATGTCTATAGGATCCATGCTTTAGGACTAGCCCATTCAATTTCTTGTAGATCTATTGTTTACCATCTGATTTTCCTTGGTTCAATAGCCCCATGGATAGTAAGCCAGATCTATAGCAAGATCTGGAGAGCTCGTAGCCCTGGGACTCCATGGTGGCAGCAACAGTTTACATGTTCTTTCTTAGATCTCTATTGTATAGATAGACCTATCGGATACCTTGTGACCATTTGAGTTGATAGAGTATAACCCTTAGGTGGTGTCCAGCCACATGTTTGAGAAGGATTCTTCTCCTCTGCACATGAGCTTCTAGAGCCTTGTGAGGAGGTTTGTGCAGGAACTAGCACCCCTCTGTTTTACTTGACCGATATCAGATGATAGATCTGATTTCTCTGTAGAAATTACAGCTTGAGGCTGAGTCATTGCAGGCCTTTTGTAGCAATGACCAACTGAATCTAAATCTTTATTCAACTTGTTGCTGGTCCTTTTTGTGGGCACAATGAGCCGTTGGCCTTGGCAAAGCACTTAGGACTTTATGGGTTGGAATATCTATGGATGTTAGCCAGATCTGTGCATAGATCTGGGGAGCTTGTAGCACTGGCATTACATAGTGTTTGCAATAATATTCATGGCCTGATTTAGTCCAGAGGTTGGGGGAAATGATCACTCCACTCCTCTGGATTAGATTAGTAACTATTGGCTTGATCAATGGAATTTGACAGACTCTATAGGATAGGTTGGGGCCATTTGAGTGGACAGCCTATAGCCGTAAGAGCACCCCAAATGGCATGGGTTAAGTTGAATATTTCTACCTTGTTAGGTTAGTAATAGCATCTCAGCAAAGATCACTGCAGAGACAGTCTAAATCTGAGTTACATTACTGCATTAACTCTAGCTTAACCGGCTTACTTCCCATCATTTGTATATTTTATTTTGGCACACACCATCACCATCTTCTTATTATCCCTTTCTTTAGGGTAGAGCTGCACTTTATTTCTCTTTTGTTAGGATTAATTTAGTATAGTCGTGACACCCAACTCCATTTCTTTAGGATTGTTAGATCTATAGCCAGATCTGGAGGCCTACTATTAAAGCCCATTTTGGGTTCTAGATCAATTTCTCTGTGGGACAAACTCTTACTTATCAAAACTTGTTACAATAGGCCCTGTATCTTACAGGTCTAGGATGTTTTAGGATTACTGTTTTCACCATATCTTTATCCTTTATTTCACTTTGATGTTAATTTTTTTCTAACACCACATAATAAATCAGCACAATCTGGCATGACAACACCAGCCTCATACTCGTCGGGAGAGGACAGAACTGAATTCCCCTGCTCCAGATCACAGATGAGCGATGACTGACGAGTCTCTGAAAGGCCCGCTATCCTACCGATGTCCCTAAATGACCCCCTAGAAAAGATCAAATCATATAGAGGGCTTTGCCGCACAGGGCACCTGTTGGGAACAACCAAACTAGCGCACCACTCGAAATGGGTAGTAATGGATACTGCCAGTCAGGCTTAGGAGAGTGATGCTCTCATGATCTCTAGAGCAGACCACCGAGAAAGTCTAGTCTAACCAAGGGAACCTCCACACCAACTCAGCATTCGCCAGCCAAAGCTTCAAATTCCCCGGGGGTAGCATGTGGCACCTGCCCAAAAAGTAGCAGGTTACCTCACCACGAGTAGCATAAAAGCGGGCACAGGCCCCAAAATGGCAAGGTGCTCCCCTAGCCAAACCTAGAATAGAAGCGGACATCCCCTAAGGCACTTCACCTTGCCCAAAGCAAGGGCATCAAGGTAGCGGTAGAGCTCCGCCAGGACTAGATGCATGTTAGGGATTTTCAGTGTGCTGATTTATTGTGTAATGGTAAAAATAAAATAAAAATAAAGTAAAGTAAAGGATGGATTCAGCACAACTAAAGTAATCCTAGACCTGTAAGATACAGGGTCCATTTGTAGCAAGTTTTAATAAGTAAGAGTTTGTCCCACAGGGAGTAGTGATCTAAACCTAAAAGGTGTATAGTTGACCTCTAGATTTGGTAATTCTAAGAAGAAAGAGAGTTTTTCAGGTGTCACTAAATCTAATTAATCTATCAAATAGAAATATAAAACTAAATCTAAAAGATGGAGGAAGATGGATGGTGAAATAAAATGTAAAATGGGGAGAAATGGACAGCTTAGGCCTGGTTTTCATTGCAATTCAGATCAAGGCATGTGAATTTGCAGCAATTCCCCATCTGGCTACAAGCACAGCTAGAGGGTAGAATAATTTGATCTCAGCCAGAGAATTAGATTGCTCTTAAGGCTATGATTTGACCACTTTAATGGCACAAACCATCCAATAGATTTCTTCCATTCTAAGGCCTCCATCAGAACAGGATAACCACTTTAAATGTTGTGAATGTCGTGCCCAGGTATGTAGCGACCATAGGAGTATCAGATCTAAGAAGATCAAATGGCATTCAGGAGATCTACTAGTTAAGTGGGTGGGCTGATCCCATCTACACAAATCCCATCGAGAGTCAAGTGAAACAAGATGATCTATGGATCTAACTAAGTAATAAAATTAACAAATCATTCAATCAAAATTATTTACAATGATATTGTTCTCAGATCTGTAGTCTGTGCATCAATCCACAAGACCTTCATGCCAAATTATTATAAAAAAACCAGATCTGAACTGCTATCTAAATCTAATCCAACAGGATGGATTAGGGAGAGAAGAGGGAAAAGAAAAGAGAAAAAATAAAATCTAAAACTAAACCTAAATGAGCTAAGGAGAACCAAAGCTATTTTATGGATTCCTTGCTGAGAAATTACAGCAGCAAGGAGTTCTATTTATACAATTGCAGTGATCCGTGTGCTTTGGATTGCAGCCAATCAGAGGAGAGAATTTGATACTAATCCATGTGCTTAGCATTCTTTGTAATTTCCAACTCTGCCCTTGCCAACCATTAACATTTTCTGCTGAAACCTTCATACAATCAGCTAGTCTTGCCCATGTGTAGCTACCCCTTGTGCATTAGAGTTCCCAAATTACCCCTGCCATCCTTTTGATAATTTGTCAATGAAACCCCAGAACTATTAGTTGCAACCCTTATAAAAAACAACCTTTCTTTTCTTAGATTGGTGGAGCCTAAGTTAGATCAGCTTGAAGAAGTATAAGCTGATGATGTTTCATTTCTGCAGCTTCAGCAGCCCTCTCGTGGGGTGGAGAAGATGATCTCAAGAGGTTTGAGGACTGCTCGATAGGTGCTAAAAAGGATAGGGGCTGCTGTCCATTTGGAGTTCAAGTATTCGATAGGTTGGGTGAGTAGGGAGCTGGAGTTCGAGAGGTTCTAAGGTGAGGTTCTAAAGTAGTTGCAGTTGCTATTCGAGAGGATTAATGGTTGAAACCAAGTGCTCTTCGAGAGGATTAAACTGCAAAAGTGATAGCTGAGTGGAAGGCTTGGATTTCTTGAGAGGTTTGGCTTTTGGAGTTTGGTACTGCTCGAGCAGTTGGCTGGAGTCTTCACCTACAAGTCGACAGGATAGCAGGTAAGATTTCGTGAGGTTGTTGCAGCCCATTTTGTTGAAGTCGATAGGATGCATGGGGGGTTCAGCAGTCGACAGGTTGGAAGGTGGGGACTGCAATGGTCAAGAGGATGGAAGAGGTTGTTGTAGGCAAAAATGTTGAGAGGTTTCAAGGGTGCAATTCGAGAGGAATGGCTTAGTAGCTCGAGAGGTTTGCTGCTGCATGGAGATGCTGAAGCTATCGTGAGGATCAATGGGGGGTTACTGTAATATCAAGTCGACAAGTTCTCTACTTGGAGGTTGCTGTTCTTCAATAGGTTTAAGAGGTTGCAGCAATAGTTGTTGAGAGGATTGGTGAATGGAGCTGAAGGCAGAGAATCTCAACAGGATTTGGGAGCTTGCAGTCGAGAGTTTGGCTAGGTGCAGTAGCTTCAACTCCAAGTGGTCGACAGGATGTTGATGGATATAAGCAACTCTAGTGTCTACAGGTTGGAGTGCCAAAGAACTCCTCGACAGGTTTAGAGCTATGCAGGTGCATGTATTCGATAGGTTCAGCTGCTATTGGTCGAGAGGATTGGCTGTATGGTGCATTGGAGCTGCCGACAAGTTTAATGTTTCATTTACTTCCCAAACTAGTTGATAGGCTCAATCTCTAGCTCCAATACCATTCGATGGGTGTAATAACTGGGCTATAGCACTCGATAGGTTGCTTTGTAGCTTCATGAACTCGACAGGCTGCTGCATGTATTGCTGAGCCATTTGATAGGATGTTGCTTCCTTTGGCTGGGGAACTCGACAAGTCCAGTCCCTGAAAATGGGTAATGTGTTGTTCGATAGGTGCCAACTTCATGTCTGTAGCAATTCGACAGGTTTAATCTATACTCCAGTAGTACTTTTTGGCAGGTTTAATATATCTTGCTTCAGCTCTTGACAAGTTGCATTGAACTTCATTTGCAGCTTTCGACAGGTGCGTGCTTCAGCACCATTTGGCAAACTCAATATGGTAGCGGTGGTCTGCTTAATCCATTCAGTAGGTTAAAGTGTAGGTGCATGAGCTGCTCAAGTACATATTGCTATTGCAATTTGGCTTGCTCTAGTGTGCAGTTGCTGCTGATGTTGAAGAGGTAAACCATATGAGGGTGCAATTGCTGAGACCCATACTGCTGCACTCTTTTAGTGTGCACACAGCTTGTATAGTTGTAGCTCTTCCTCTGTGCAAGCACCCTAGAGCTGCTGGTTTCATTCTCAGCAACAAGCCATAGCATACTCCTTCCATTTCTCTCTTTCAGCTTTTCATTAATTCCAAACCTCCTCTTAATGGCACTTCTTAACTGAAAATTGCAGTAAGGATGTAATTATCTCCTTGCTGCAAAACATCACTAAAAAGTAATTATTAACTACTCAAAGGCTTAGCAAAAGCCAGGTTTAGAGGGTAAAATGTGGCATAAAACCGTGACTAATGTATCACAGAGCGACCTGCCTCCAATTCTGCCAAAACATCGCAGAGTGTGAAAGAAAAACCTTCTCCCCCAGTGTAGAAGAGAACCTCAGAGATAAGACAGAGAGCAAAGGCCTTCACATTATAAATGTTCCTCATAGGCAAGTTTCATAGGTTTTTATCACCAAAAAGTTCTCTCAAGAATTTCACCAAACACCTGGTGGGCCCACCAATGAGACTTTTCTCATAATCTGTGTTTTTCAAACCTAAAGTCGCATGGATGGCTTTAGCGTAGCCCGATTTCGGCACCACTTTGGCGAGACCTCTGTGAAGCTTCAAACCCGATAGGTTGGAGATCTCTTTGAGTGTAAGAGTCAACTCACGATTCCCAAATCGGAAAACATGGGTGCCCACTTCCCAAAAAGAGGCTACCGCATGAAGATGATCCCACAGCAGAGGAACTTCAAGAAAAGACAAGAGGCGGGTCAACCCAAGCCGATCCAAATCCACGAGCTCGCTTTCGTTGAAGCTCTCAAACCACTTTTTCAGAAAACTGGGCCCCGAGCCCAAAGAGGGAAGTATAGTGGTCCCATGCCCCCCATGAGAGGCGGGGACAAAAAGTGGGTCCATTGACATACAAAGAATGTTCCAAGGATACAAATGCAATCTAGGACGATGGACCCACCCTTGAGAAAACAAAGCAAAAAGGGGGAGTAAAAATACAAAACCTGAGCAAAAAGAGAAAGAAAACAGTGCAGTCTCGGACTATATAGGCCCCACTTTCATCAGAATAGCACCTGGCACATCTATTACATGAGCCAAGCCACTTTTTCCCAGATTTGGCTTGGCACATGTAATACATGCACCAGACCAATAGCCCCCCCCCCCTTCCCACATGCGAAAAAATGAGAATTGGGGAGCATGTTTCTACCGATCCCCTGGCCATTTTGCCTGTAGTACCTGCCTTTCACCTAAAAAAGGCATTAAAACACATACAGGGGCAATTTTTGGCCACATCTAACTCATGTAAATCTTTGTGCAGGAAAAAGGCACCCAAATAATGGCCAAGTGTTAACAAAAAGGTGGCCCTAGTGGTCACCCTTTTTGAAAGAAAATCAATCCCATCCAGCAGGCAATCCAAGACATTATTGTTGAGGACTTTTTAGGTGCTGATTTATTATTAAAAAAACTAAAATCAGAGTAAAAAGAGGGTGAAAATAATACACTAAAATTATCCTCGACCTGCAAGATACAGGGTCCATTTGTAACAAGTTTTAATAAGTAAGAGTTTGTCCCACAGGGAGTAATGATCTAAACCTAAGAGGTGTATAGTAGACCTCCAGATCTAGCTACAAATCTGGCAATTCTATCCTAAAGTAAGAAAGAAAGAGAGTTTTCGGGTGTCACTAGATCTAATCTTCAAGACAGAATTATAAAACTAAGTTTACTGAGATTAAGGAAGATGGATGATAAAATAAAGAAGAAAATGGTGGGAAATAGGCAACTAGGAACTGGTTCTTACTGAAAATCAATTGGTTCAAAGGCAAAGCATAGGAAAGATTTGCTACAATCCTTCATCTGGCTACAAGCTCAGATGCAAGGTATAAGAATCTAATCTTAACCTTAGAATTAAAGCAATCCTTAGGTTGTGATCTGTCCACTAGAATGGTCGTAGATCATCCCAGAGATTATTCTAATTCAAGGATCTTGATTGGAACATGTAAGCTATTGTAGATGTTGTGGGTGCCAGGCTACAAGCTCAAGCATCCACAGGAATATCTAATCCAGGGAAATCAAATATGAAAAAGTGAAATTTAGATCAGAATCACCTTTAAAAACCATAATTATTATAATTATACAACTTACAGCCTATTGAGCTCATATATGCAGTCTGTGCAACATCCAATCCATTTACAGAGCCTTTGAAACTCTCAATTTACAATTACAAACCAAATCTAGACTGCTTATCTAGATCTAATCTAACAGGCTGGATTAGAGAGAGAAGGGGGAAGACAAAAAGGAAAAATAAAAGCTAAACTAAACATAAATGAGTCAAGGAAAACCAAAGTTATTCTATAGATTCCTTGCTGAGAAATTATAGCAGCAAGGAGTTCTATTTATACAAATGCAGTGATCCAAGTGCTTTGGATTGCAGCCAATCAGAGGAGAGAATTCGATTTCAATTTATGCTAATCCCTGTTTTAGCATTTCAGCTAATCAGAGAGAAGATAGGGATACAATTCTGTTGTGCTTAGCTAAAGCTTCCTGCCAAATATTTTCTCCCAAAATAGTTTGCACATGTGTGCAGCTATCCCTGCTGTGAAGTTCTAAAATTGCCCCTCTCGTCCAACAATATTTTACCCAAAAATACAACTCCAACTGCAGCCTTTAGCGAAATAGCCTTCTTACTTCAAATTTGATGGAGCCCGAGTCGGATCAGCTTGAGGAACCATGGGCTGATGCAGCTTTATTAAAGGTTATTCAAATATGCTGTAGTTTCAACAATGTGGTGGAGAAGATGAATTTCAAGAGGTTCTGTGGTGTGCATGGATATGCAGTAGCTTTAGCACCTCTTCGTGAGGATGGAAGATAAAGGTCGACAGGTTTGGTGATGTATTCCATTCATTTCGTGAGGTTGGCTGAAGGGGTGGGCTGCTCATCGATAGGTTGGGTTGGAGTGTAGCAGCTTCAGCAAGATGTCGAGAGGATAGAAGGTGCAATTCGAGAGGATGTACTTGGGAGCTAAACCAGTCGACAGGTTGGAGCTTGGATCTCGACATGATCTATAGATACTGCAAGGGAGGTGTCAAGAGGTTGGTGAATGGATTACATGCTAAGGTGTCGACATGTTCTGCACTTGGAAGCTTCAGCAACAAGTCATGAGGTTCAAAAGGTTGCTGCACTACCTTCTTGACAGGTTTGACACCATTTCAAGTCGAGAGGTTGGATGATAGGATGGAGTAGCTGCCGAAGGTGTCTACCATTCGATAGGATGGGTTTGGAGCTGAAGAAGGTGTCGACATGTATAATGGGGGGTTGCTGAATCCTGTTGACAAGTTGGTTGGGGGTTTTAAATACTCTTTGACAGGTTTACTAGCTGGAGTTTAAACAAATGTTGACAGGTTGAAGGTTGTTTAAGCTTGCATGTCGATAGGTGCTGAAATGTAGGTCTACAAATCTCAGAGGATGAAGTGGAGGGCTGATGGTGTCGCATGTTCTTTGTCAAGTCGAGAGTTTGCATTCGAGAGGTTGCTGGTGCAACTCAACAGATTTGGCTAGGGGTCTTTACTGCACATCGACAGATTAATTGCACCTTTGATGGTGCAATGCATGGATTGCTCAATAGGTTGCCCAAAGTACACATTGTCCATTCGATGAGATTTAAATGCGTGCTTTTATGTGAGTCAGTGCTATCCGCATGTTGGTGTATTCCTTTCAAGTGTCTTGCATTTATAACTCGACGGATGCTAGTGCAAAGATACCTCAAGTGTTTCCACTAGTCAATTGATGAAGTCAACTTCTCGATAAATAGTTGACTTGATGGTTGCTCCTGCAAGGTGATCCTTTGCACACTACTGCAGCCTATGCACTGCCGCAAGTTTCATTGTGCACACCAAATGCTTCATTTTCTGCAGCTATTGACTCAAAGTACAGCTGAAAAGGGTTGGCTTGGAGCTGTAGAATCTTTTTCAAGCACCCAATCAGCTGCTGGTTTGCTTCTCAGCAACAAGCCAAAGCCCATTCCTTCCAACTGTTGATTAATTCCAAACCTCCTCTTAATGGCACATTTTAACTGAAAACTGCACTAAGGCTGCAACTACTACTTTACTGCAAATCAACTTTAAAAAGTAACTATTAAGCACTCTGAGACTTAGCAAAAACTAGGTTTAAAGGGTAAAATGTGGTAAAAATCATTGACTAACAATTACAGCAAGCTAAAGGGAGACAGAATATACAGAAGGGCACTAACATTCATTTTGAAAAACTGAAAACCATCAAAAAAAATATATAAAAAATTACATCTTTTCCTTTACATATTTCCAAAATCCAACAAAATAAAATCATATCCCAAAATTCTCAAAAGTTTCAAGGTTCTGAAAATTCAAAAAAAAAATATTTAGCCTAATCCTTTCTAGCACCCTTGGACTTTTTGCAACTGTGCACTGAGCTCTAATATGCCCGGGTATCTCCCACTCGGGTCCACGCCTGAGCAAGTCGGCTGAGCAAGGAGTGTGATTCTTTTTCCCGAAAGCGTTGCAAGGTCACACCAGAACTCATTAATCAATATCAGTTGAAAGATAAAGATAGTGAAGCAACCATCCCGATTAGCCAATGAGACACTTACTATCTCGTCCTTCTGAAGACCATGAAGATTGCAATAGCATTCTGCCTAATGGACCGTCGACTCGTAATCCTACATGAGAGAGGAACAAAAAAGGAATTTAGCTGCATGAATCATAATACAAAGAATGAACATGCAAAGGAAGGAAGGCTTACCCCAGGGACTAATTCAGGTGGGGGAGCCCGCTCAGCGTTAGCAAATATACAGGCTCGCTCATTGACCGTAGCACATAAACTCATGAGAAAGGCATCGTCAAGGTGCTTAAAGGTCCCCTGGACCCCGACGGTCGAACTACCCGAGGCACCCGTGTCAGAGGGGCCTGAAGGGCCAGCACCCGTAGGCTTAGAAGGGCCTGCCCCCGTTTCCTCATCATCATTATCGTCTGAATCACCCTTCCGATAGAACAGTAAGAAAGAGCAGGATGTTAGTTAGTCAAGGAAAAAGAGTGGAAAGCTAAACCAAATAACAACTAGCCTAAGAGGGAAGAAGAACTACCTGAATCCGTGGACCACCAAAAGCCAAAAAGTTGGCAATGGGAACAAAGCGCGGTAGAAGGAATCGGTAAGGTAGGGACTCATACCATAGCTTGTAACTCCCAGGAACGAGTAGATCATTAACAGGGACCCTATGATGATGAAATCCGGTGGCAAGCTCCTCAATTGTACCCATGGGCATCATAACATCTGTAGTAGGAGCCCGGGGCACGACAAGGTGGCCCCGATACTGGTGTATCACTTGCTCCCCCAGATTGTAGGCCCTGGCCCAAGGTCCTTAGAAGAAAATAATGCGGCAGTCAATAAAAAAGTGAGACTGTCTAGCAGCAGTTGGGTCCAAAAATGGGGAACCAATGTAAGGGTCATAGATGACACCTTTCGAATGCATAAGCAACTCATCAGTCAAGCAAATATGCATAATGAAAGGGAAACTCTGATAAAGGAGAAATAACCATACCTGCTCAGAGATCAGTAGGTCAAACTGGGACCGCAGACCCATCTCTAGATGCTTCATGCCAACATCCTTACGGCGGGTCGAGTTCTAATTGCTCAAAAGTGGATAGGTGGATACCTCAGAGTGAAGGAGGGGGAGACCTGGTAGGAAGTGCAAATATCCTCAGACCTGAAACAAGCTAGTATACATACAAGATATGACAGAAGTAGTAAATGGCTAGCCAAAGAACCAAGGAAAGTAAAGGAATCAGGGGTTACCTCTAAGGCAGGCTAAAAGCCGACAACAGACTTCGTAGCCCCAATGGAGGCTCGGCCAATGCTGGACATCACCACGACATATCCGGCCTTGCCCTAGTCATATCGACACACGTCATCCCAATCCCCCATGAGGCTTAGAAAAGATAGTGAGACTACCCCGCTATTGGCAATAGAAAAGAGGGTCTTTCCCAACACGAGGAGGAGCGAGATGCGAGCCAACATCACGGCCCGCATGGGCTCAATGAAGAAATCCTCATCTGGCTGCCCCAGGTCTACCAACTCATTCTCACCAAATAGAGCAAACAGCCAAGACATTTTGACCTCAAAACCATGCTGATTCATGGAGGTGGGATAATCACCAATTAATTGAATCACCTCATCCCGTCTAGGCATAGGAAGGTTGGCCACTGGTGTCCCCTAATCCAAATCCCCGTAATTAGTGACTAGTCGACGGGGGTCAAAGTCATCTCTGCCATGGCCATATGAAATTCATGGTCTCGGGTGGAAATGCTCAATTAGAGCTCTCAGATAATTTGCATCGTCTCGCATGGTGGGGCATGAAAGGAAGTCTCCAAAGCCGGCCTAGGCAAGGAGGAACTTAACAATCGAAGGGAAGTAGAGATAAAATTGCTGAAAGTCCAACCAACCTCCTCCGAACACAATGTGAGGCAAATCCTACTTTAAAATAAGAAGGCATCAGATCCTGAAGATATAGCAACCTCACAAAGAAACAATAGCAACAAAGCTTAAGCTCTTTACCTTGCCAGCAATGCCAAAGTTGGAGATGTGAACATATTGCTGGTGAAGGAGACCAGTACGGGAGGCGTCCCCTTGCATTTCGTACCAAGGACCAGCAGGGCATCGCACTACAGAGAATTGCTCCCGCCTGGGACCGAAGGTTCTTGCTCCTGCCCTTCCTCTTGCATGTGCTCGTCATCACCCGACATGCTGAGACGGTTACAAGCAATAGCAATAGACATGTCAATAGTAGGAAATCATTTGCTAAACAAGCTAGCAAGGAAGTAAGTATGCCCCTTTCCTAATCATCATCATCACCGTTTTAAAAAAAAAATCATCATCATCATCAAACCACCCATCATCTTCAAAAAAAAATCACTCATCATCTCAAAGAAAAAAAATCATCACCCATCATCACCCACATCTTCAAAAAAAATATATCACCCATATTCCAAACAAAGAAAAAAATAAAAGAAAAAAAAAATCTCCTCTTTATGTGGACAGCCTAAAGCCGTAAGAGCACCCCAAATGGCATGGGTTAAGTTGAATATTTCTACCTTGTTGAGGTTAGTAATAGCATCTCAGCAAAGATCACTGCAGAGACAGTCTAAATCTGAGTTACATTACTACATTAACTCTAGCTTAACCGGCTTACTTCCCATCATTTGTATATTTTATTTTGGCACACACCATCACCATCTTCTTATTATCCCTTTCTTTAGGGTAGAGCTGCACTTTATTTCTCTTTTGTTAGGATTAATTTAGTATAGTCATGACACCCAACTCCATTTCTTTAGGATTGTTAGATCTATAGCCAGATCTGGAGGCCTACTATTAAAGCCCATTTTGGGTTCTAGATCAATTTCTCTGTGGGACAAACTCTTACTTATCAAAACTTGTTACAATAGGCCCTGTATCTTACAGGTCTAGGATGTTTTAGGATTACTGTTTTCACCATATCTTTATCCTTTATTTCACTTTGATGTTAATTTTTTTCTAACACCACATAATAAATCAGCACAATCTGGCATGACAACACCAGCCTCATACTCGTCGGGAGAGGACAGAACTGAATTCCCCTGCTCCAGATCACAGATGAGCGATGACTGACGAGTCTCTGAAAGGGCAGCTATCCTATCGATGTCCCTAAATGACCCCCTAGAAAAGATCAAATCATATAGAGGGCTTTGCCGCACAGGGCACCTGTTGGGAACAACCAAACTGGCGCACCACCCGAAATGGGTAGTAATGGATACTGCCAGTCAGGCTTAGGAGAGTGATGCTCTCATGATCTCTAGAGCAGACCACCGAGAAAGTCTAGTCTAACCAAGGGAACCTCCACACCAACTCAGCATTCGCCAGCCAAAGCTTCAAATTCCCCTGGGGTAGCATGTGGCACCTGCCCAAAAAGTAGCAGGTCACCTCACCACGAGTAGCATAAAAGCGGGCACAGGCCCCAAAATGGCAAGCTGCTCCCCTAGCCAAACCTAGAATAGAAGCGGACATCCCCTAAGGCACTTCACCTTGCCCAAAGCAAGGGCATCAAGGTAGCGGTAGAGCTCCGCCAGGACTAGATGCATGTTAGGGATTTTCAGTGTGCTGATTTATTGTGTAATGGTAAAAATAAAATAAAAATAAAGTAAAGTAAAGGATGGATTCAGCACAACTAAAGTAATCCTAGACCTGTAAGATACAGGGTCCATTTGTAGCAAGTTTTAATAAGTAAGAGTTTGTCCCACAGGGAGTAGTGATCTAAACCTAGAAGGTGTATAGTTGACCTCTAGATCTGGTAATTCTAAGAAGAAAGAGAGTTTTTCAGGTGTCACTAAATCTAATTAATCTATCAAATAGAAATATAAAACTAAATCTAAAAGATGGAGGAAGATGGATGGTGAAATAAAATGTAAAATGGGGAGAAATGGACAGCTTAGGCCTGGTTTTCATTGCAATTCAGATCAAGGCATGTGAATTTGCAACAATCCCCCATCTGGCTACAAGCACAGCTAGAGGGTAGAATAATTTGATCTCAGCCAGAGAATTAGATTGCTCTTAAGGCTATGATTTGACCACTTTAATGGCACAAACCATCCAATAGATTCCCTCCATTCTAAGGCCTCCATCAGAACAGGATAACCACTTTAAATGTTGTGAATGTCAGGCCACAGGCAGAAGCAGCCATAGGAGTATCAGATCTAAGAAGATCAAATGGCATTCAGGAGATCTACTAGTTAAGTGGGTGGGCTGATCCCATCTACACAAATCCCATCGAGAGTCAAGTGAAACAAGATGATCTATGGATCTAACTAAGTAATAAAATTAACAAATCATTCAATCAAAATTATTTACAATGATATTGTTCTCAGATCTGTAGTCTGTGCATCAATCCACAAGACCTTCATGCCAAATTATTATAAAAAAACCAGATCTGAACTGCTATCTAAATCTAATCCAACAGGATGGATTAGGGAGAGAAGAGGGAAAAGAAAAGAGAAAAAATAAAATCTAAAACTAAACCTAAATGAGCTAAGGAGAACCAAAGCTATTTTATGGATTCCTTGCTGAGAAATTACAGCAGCAAGGAGTTCTATTTATACAATTGCAGTGATCCGTGTGCTTTGGATTGCAGCCAATCAGAGGAGAGAATTTGATACTAATCCATGTGCTTAGCATTCTTTGTAATTTCCAACTCTGCCCTTGCCAACCATTAACATTTTCTGCTAAAACCTTCATAAAATCAGCTAGTCTTGCCCATGTGTAGCTACCCCTTGTGCATTAGAGTTCCCAAATTACCCCTGCCATCCTTTTGATAATTTGTCAATGAAACCCCAGAACTATTAGTTGCAGCCCCTATAAAAAACAACCTTTCTTTTCTTAGATTGGTGGAGCCTAAGTTAGATCAGCTTGAAGAAGTATAAGCTGATGATGTTCCGTTTCTGCAGCTTCAGCAGCCCTCTCGTGGGGTGGAGAAGATGATCTCAAGAGGTTTGAGGACTGCTCGATAGGTGCTAAAAAGGATAGGGGCTGCTGTCCATTTGGAGTTCAAGTATTCGATAGGTTGGATGAGTAGGGAGCTGGAGTTCGAGAGGTTCTGAGGTGAGGTTCTAAAGTAGTTGCAGTTGCTATTCGAGAGGATTAATGGTTGAAACCAAGTGCTCTTCGAGAGGATTAAACTGCAAAAGTGATAGCTGAGTGGAAGGCTTGGATTTCTTGAGAGGTTTGGCTTTTGGAGTTTGGTACTGCTCGAGCAGTTGGCTGGAGTCTTCACCTACAAGTCGACAGGATAGCAGGTAAGATTTCGTGAGGTTGTTGCAGCCCATTTTGTTGAAGTCGATAGGATGCATGGGGGGTTCAGCAGTCGACAGGTTGGAAGGTGGGGACTGCAATGGTCAAGAGGATGGAAGAGGTTGTTGTAGGCAAAAATGTTGAGAGGTTTCAAGGGTGCAATTCGAGAGGAATGGCTTAGTAGCTCGAGAGGTTTGCTGCTGCATGGAGATGCTGAAGCTATCGTGAGGATCAATGGGGGGTTACTGTAATATCAAGTTGACAAGTTCTCTACTTGGAGGTTGATGTTCTTCAATAGGTTTAAGAGGTTGCAGCAATAGTTGTTGAGAGGATTGGTGAATGGAGCTGAAGGCAGAGAATCTCAACAGGATTTGGGAGCTTGCAGTCGAGAGTTTGGCTAGGTGCAGTAGCTTCAACTCCAAGTGGTCGACAGGATGTTGATGGATATAAGCAACTCTAGTGTCTACAGGTTGGAGTGCCAAAGAACTCCTCGACAGGTTTAGAGCTATGCAGGTGCATGTATTCGATAGGTTCAGCTGCTGTTGGTCGAGAGGATTGGCTGTATGGTGCATTGGAGCTGCCGACAAGTTTAATGTTTCATTTACTTCCCAAACTAGTTGATAGGCTCAATCTCTAGCTCCAATACCATTCGATGGGTGTAATAACTGGGCTATAGCACTCGATAGGTTGCTTTGTAGCTTCATGAACTCGACGGGCTGCTGCATGTATTGCTGAGCCATTTGATAGGATGTTGCTTCCTTTGGCTGGGGAACTCGACAAGTCCAGTCCCTGAAAATGGGTAATGTGTTGTTCTATAGGTGCCAACTTCATGTCTGTAGCAAATCGACAGGTTTAATCTATACTCCAGTAGTACTTTTTGGCAGGTTTAATATATCTTGCTTCAGCTCTTGACAAGTTGCATTGAACTTCATTTGCAGCTTTCGACAGGTGCGTGCTTCAGCACCATTTGGCAAACTCAATATGGTAGCGGTGGTCTGCTTAATCCATTCAGTAGGTTAAAGTGTAGGTGCATGAGCTGCTCAAGTACATATTGCTATTGCAATTTGGCTTGCTCTAGTGTGCAGTTGCTGCTGATGTTGAAGAGGTAAACCATATGAGGGTGCAATTCTTTGAGACCCATCTTCTTCTTTGCACTCTTTTAGTGTGCACACAGCTGTAGCTCTTCCTTTGTGCAAGCACCCTAGAGCTGCTGGTTTCATTCTCAGCAACAAGCCATAGCATACTCCTTCCATTTCTCTCTTTCAGCTTTTCATTAATTCCAAACCTCCTCTTAATGGCACTTCTTAACTGAAAACTGCAGTAAGGATGTAATTATCCCCTTGCTGCAAAACATCACTAAAAAGTAATTATTAACTACTCAAAGGCTTAGCAAAAGCCAGGTTTAGAGGATAAAATGTGGCATAAAACCGTGACTAATGTATCACAGAGCGACCTGCCTCCAATTCTGCCAAAACATCGCAGAGTGTGAAAGAAAAACCTTCTCCCCCAGTGTAGAAGAGAACCTCAGAGATAAGACAGAGAGCAAAGGCCTTCACATTATAAATGTTCCTCATAGGCAAGTTTCATAGGTTTTTATCACCAAAAAGTTCTCTCAAGAATTTCACCAAACACCTGGTGGGCCCACCAATGAGACTTTTCTCATAATCTGTGTTTTTCAAACCTAAAGTCGCATGGATGGCTTTAGCGTAGCCCGATTTCGGCACCACTTTGGCGAGACCTCTGTGAAGCTTCAAACCCGATAGGTTGGAGATCTCTTTGAGTGTAAGAGTCAACTCACGATTCCCGAATCGGAAAACATGGGTGCCCACTTCCCAAAAAGAGGCTACCGCATGAAGAAGATCCCATAGCAGAGGAACTTCAAGAAAAGACAAGAGGCGGGTCAACCCAAGCCAATCCAAATCCACGAGCTCGCTTTCGTTGAAGCTCTCAAACCACTTTTTCAGAAAACTGGGCCCCGAGCCCAAAGAGGGAAGTATAGTGGTCCCATGCCCCCCATGAGAGGCGGGGTGTTGTCGCTCCAAGTGTGCCATAATTGTGTGCATTATGAATCAAAAATTAAAGAATTAAAGAATGCTAAGTTATATGGATGTTAACTTATGAAAGGGATATCAGCACATTGGGGCTAACACTGGCCTGCAAGATCAGGGCCAATTGTAGCAAGTTTTAAAAGTAAGTATTTCAAGATCGTCCACAGAGAATTTTGTCTAAACTGAGAGATAAACCTCCAGATCTGTGCTACCAGATCTGGCTCTATAATTATCTAAAAAAAAGAATAGATAAAAGAGAGTGTTGGATTGTGTCACATTTAACTATAAGCAAATAAAGAAAAGAACTAACTACATGATCCAGATCCGAGTTGGGGAGATGTTTAAAATAAGACAAATGCAGAAATAATAGCTTCATGTACTTTAGCCTCAATTTTAATGGAGAATCAGCAGTTCAACAGGCGATTCAATCTTCATCGGCTAGACGAGATGTAAGAGAAATAAATCTGAATTAAGGAATAGGTTTAGACTTATGGCTATGATCTCGTCCATAAATGGTCACAGATCATCCAATAGTTGTGGCCTATTCTTTAGTTCGTAATATGAACATCATCAGAAATGTGCTAGAATTAGGTTACCAACGCTAATTATTTTAAGGGAAGTTGCATGCGGGTGAGTGAATCTAAAGAAGTCTAATGCACTAAGGTGAACATTCAGAACCCTCGACATGACTCCAATGGAGAAGACACAAATTACAGCAACCTTTTAAAATCCAAAATTACAATTACAGAGCACGGCTTCTTAGAGAGCCCTCAGACTTACAGTCTTGAATCCGAACTTGGAAGTACAAATCACTCACAATGGCTCTCAAAGGTAAACTACAAGAAGGGATTACAGGGGGTTCAGATAAGCTATCTGACCGGAATGAGGGAAACAGAGATGAAAACTCTAAAATCTGGATACCCAAATTGGGCAAATGGTTCGTCTATTTATAGTTTTCCTCCATCCTGCGCATAGCTGGATTGACCAATCAGGAATGCTTTAGATCTGGATTGCCCAATGAGGGTTGAGCACGGGGATCCAGATCTGTTTTGGCCAATGGAAATGCTCTGATCGTTCGCCAATCGAGTGCGTAAGCATCAATTACATTATGAGTTTGAAATTGCTTTGAGCTTCCGGAAGTTCCGCGTAATTTAACTTCGGGCGCTCACATGGGTTGGAATATCCCTTCGGATCTTGATTGGAACCTTTCGGAATGTTCCTGGGCTTTTCAATGCATTGGGGCGTGTGCAGCAGATTACTGAATTGCCCTTGTTAAAGCTGCGAATCTCCAGAATACCTTTTCGCAGAGTTCAGGCCTTTTTCAAAGTTCAATGACCGAAGCTCTGTTCGCAAAGTTCAATCTTCTTTTCGAGGAGTGTTTTCTTCTTTTCGCAAAGTTCAAGGTTCTTTACGAAAAGTGCAAGTTCTTTGCGAATAGTAGAAGTTCTTTGCGAATTGAACTCTAGGCTCTCATTCTTCTTTGCGAATAGTAGAAGTTCTTTGCGAATTGAACTCTAGGCTCCCATTCTTCTTTGCGAATTGACTTTTAACTTGATTTTTTCTTTGCGAATGGCTCTCTCTCTTGCTTCAGGTCTTTGTCTGCTCTTTTAGACCCTCTTTAGTCATTGCTGAGGCTGTTTCTTCACTCCTTCTTTAAACTTGACATGAGCTGTCAACTTTTTGATCTTTTTGGGATGCTTTTCGGATTTGGACCTGTCTGATTGGTTAGCTGTAAAATGCACACTAAAGCACTTATTTAGTCTTCTCAAGGGTCTTTCAAGGCTCATGTTTAGGGGTGAAAACTGGTATTTTTCACTACTTAACACGGGGACAGAAAGTGGGTCCATTGACATACAAAGAATGTTCCAAGGATACAAATGCAATCTAGGACGATGGACCCACCCTTGAGAAAACAAAGCAAAAAGGGGGAGTAAAAATACAAAACCTGAGCAAAAAGAGAAAGAAAACAGTGCAGTCTCGGACTATATAGGCCCCACTTTCATCAGAATAGCACCTGGCGCATCTATTACATGAGCCAAGCCACTTTTTCCCAGATTTGGCTTGGCACATGTAATACATGCACCAGACCAATAGCCCCCCCCCCTTCCCACATGCGAAAAAATGAGAATTGGGGAGCATGTTTCTACCGATCCCCTGGCCATTTTGCCAGTAGTACCTGCCTTTCACCTAAAAAAGGCATTAAAACACATACAGGGGCAATTTTTGGCCACATCTAACTCATGTAAATCTTTGTGCAGGAAAAAGGCACCCAAATAATGGCCAAGTGTTAACAAAAAGGTGGCCCCAGTGGTCACCCTTTTTGAAAGAAAATCAATCCCATCCAGCAGGCAATCCAAGACATTATTGTTGAGGACTTTTTAGGTGCTGATTTATTATTAAAAAAACTAAAATCAGAGTAAAAAGAGGGTGAAAATAATACACTAAAATTATCCTCGACTTGCAAGATACAGGGTCCATTTGTAACAAGTTTTAATAAGTAAGAGTTTGTCCCACAGGGAGTAATGATCTAAACCTAAGAGGTGTATAGTAGACCTCCAGATCTAGCTACAAATCTGGCAATTCTATCCTAAAGTAAGAAAGAAAGAGAGTTTTCGGGTGTCACTAGATCTAATCTTCAAGACAGAATTATAAAACTAAGTTTACTGAGATTAAGGAAGATGGATGATAAAATAAAGAAGAAAATGGTGGGAAATAGGCAACTAGGAACTGGTTCTTACTGAAAATCAATTGGTTCAAAGGCAAAGCATAGGAAAGATTTGCTACAATCCTTCATCTGGCTACAAGCTCAGATGCAAGGTATAAGAATCTAATCTTAACCTTAGAATTAAAGCAATCCTTAGGTTGTGATCTGTCCACTAGAATGGTCGTAGATCATCCCAGAGATTATTCTAATTCAAGGATCTTGATTGGAACATGTAAGCTATTGTAGATGTTGTGGGTGCCAGGCTACAAGCTCAAGCATCCACAGGAATATCTAATCCAGGGAAATCAAATATGAAAAAGTGAAATTTAGATCAGAATCACCTTTAAAAACCATAATTATTATAATTATACAACTTACAGCCTATTGAGCTCATATATGCAGTCTGTGCAACATCCAATCCATTTACAGAGCCTTTGAAACTCTCAATTTACAATTACAAACCAAATCTAGACTGCTTATCTAGATCTAATCTAACAGGCTGGATTAGAGAGAGAAGGGGGAAGACAAAAAGGAAAAATAAAAGCTAAACTAAACATAAATGAGTCAAGGAAAACCAAAGTTATTCTATAGATTCCTTGCTGAGAAATTATAGCAGCAAGGAGTTCTATTTATACAAATGCAGTGATCCAAGTGCTTTGGATTGCAGCCAATCAGAGGAGAGAATTCGATTTCAATTTATGCTAATCCCTGTTTTAGCATTTCAGCTAATCAGAGAGAAGATAGGGATACAATTCTGTTGTGCTTAGCTAAAGCTTCCTGCCAAATATTTTCTCCCAAAATAGTTTGCACATGTGTGCAGCTATCCCTGCTGTGAAGTTCTAAAATTGCCCCTCTCGTCCAACAATATTTTACCCAAAAATACAACTCCAACTGCAGCCTTTAGCGAAATAGCCTTCTTACTTCAAATTTGATGGAGCCCGAGTCGGATCAGCTTGAGGAACCATGGGCTGATGCAGCTTTATTAAAGGTTATTCAAATATGCTGTAGTTTCAACAATGTGGTGGAGAAGATGAATTTCAAGAGGTTCTGTGGTGTGCATGGATATGCAGTAGCTTTAGCACCTCTTCGTGAGGATGGAAGATAAAGGTCGACAGGTTTGGTGATGTATTCCATTCATTTCGTGAGGTTGGCTGAAGGGGTGGGCTGCTCATCGATAGGTTGGGTTGGAGTGTAGCAGCTTCAGCAAGATGTCGAGAGGATAGAAGGTGCAATTCGAGAGGATGTACTTGGGAGCTAAACCAGTCGACAGGTTGGAGCTTGGATCTCGACATGATCTATAGATACTGCAAGGGAGGTGTCAAGAGGTTGGTGAATGGATTACATGCTAAGGTGTCGACATGTTCTGCACTTGGAAGCTTCAGCAACAAGTCATGAGGTTCAAAAGGTTGCTGCACTACCTTCTTGACAGGTTTGACACCATTTCAAGTCGAGAGGTTGGATGATAGGATGGAGTAGCTGCCGAAGGTGTCTACCATTCGATAGGATGGGTTTGGAGCTGAAGAAGGTGTCGACATGTATAATGGGGGGTTGCTGAATCCTGTTGACAAGTTGGTTGGGGGTTTTAAATACTCTTTGACAGGTTTACTAGCTGGAGTTTAAACAAATGTTGACAGGTTGAAGGTTGTTTAAGCTTGCATGTCGATAGGTGCTGAAATGTAGGTCTACAAATCTCGAGAGGATGAAGTGGAGGGCTGATGGTGTCGACATGTTGCTGAAGCTGGAGAGTTTGCATTCGAGAGGTTGCTGGTGCAACTCAACAGATTTGGCTAGGGGTCTTTACTGCACATCGACAGATTGTTGGCAGCTTTGATGGTGCAATGCATGGATTGCTCAATAGGTTGCCCAAAGTACCTGTTGTCCATTCGATGAGATTTAAATGCAGGCTTTTATGTGAGCTGCTGCTATCTGCATGTTGGTGTATTCCAGCTGCTTTCAAGTGTGCTGCAGTTTATAACTCGACAGATGCTAGTGCAGCATACCTCAAGTGTTTCCACTAGTCAATTGATGAAGTCAACTTCTCAGCATAAATAGTTGACTTGATGGTTGCTCCTGCAAGGTGATCCTTTGCACACTACTGCAGCCTATGCACTGCCGCAAGTTTCATTGTGCACACCAAATGCTTCATTTTCTGCAGCTATTGACTCAAAGTACAGCTGAAAAGGGTTGGCTTGGAGCTGTAGAATCTTTTTCAAGCACCCAATCAGCTGCTGGTTTGCTTCTCAGCAACAAGCCAAAGCCCATTCCTTCCAACTGTTGATTAATTCCAAACCTCCTCTTAATGGCACATTTTAACTGAAAACTGCACTAAGGCTGCAACTACTACTTTACTGCAAATCAACTTTAAAAAGTAACTATTAAGCACTCTGAGACTTAGCAAAAACTAGGTTTAAAGGGTAAAATGTGGTAAAAATCATTGACTAACAATTACAGCAAGCAAAAGGGAGACAGAATATACAGAAGGGCACTAACATTCATTTTGAAAAACTGAAAACCATCAAAAAAAATATATAAAAAATTACATCTTTTCCTTTACATATTTCCAAAATCCAACAAAATAAAATCATATCCCAAAATTCTCAAAAGTTTCAAGGTTCTGAAAATTCAAAAAAAAAATATTTAGCCTAATCCTTTCTAGCACCCTTGGACTTTTTGCAAGCGTACCTTTGAGCTCGATATGCGGGTATCTCCACTCGGGTCCACGCTTTGAAAGTCGGTACATGCAAGGAGTGTGATTCTTTTTCCCGAAAGCGTTGCAAGGTCACACCAGAACTCAGTAATCAATATCAGTCGAAAGATAAAGATAGTGAAGCAACCATCCCGATTAGTCAATGAGACACTTACTATCTCGTCCTTCTGAAGACCATGAAGATTGCAATAGCATTCTGCCTAATGGACCGTCGACTCGTAATCCTACATGAGAGAGGAACAAAAAAGGAATTTAGCTGCATGAATCATAATACAAAGAATGAACATGCAAAGGAAGGAAGGCTTACCCCAGGGACTAATTGTGGGGAGCCCAGCTCGTGATTAAAAAATATCTGAGTTGACCGTAGCACATAAACTCATGAGAAAGGCATCGTCAAGGTGCTTAAAGGTCCCCTGGACCCCGACGGTCGAACTACCCGAGGCACCCGTGTCAGAGGGGCCTGAAGGGCCAGCACCCGTAGGCTTAGAAGGGCCTGCCCCCGTTTCCTCATCATCATTATCGTCTGAATCACCCTTCCGATAGAACAGTAAGAAAGAGCAGGATGTTAGTTAGTCAAGGAAAAAGAGTGGAAAGCTAAACCAAATAACAACTAGCCTAAGAGGGAAGAAGAACTACACAATCCATTGGACCACCAAAAGCCAAAAAGTTGGCAATGGGAACAAAGCGCGGTAGAAGGAATCGGTAAGGTAGGGACTCATACCATAGCTTGTAACTCCCAGGAACGAGTAGATCATTAACAGGGACCCTATGATGATGAAATCCGGTGGCAAGCTCCTCAATTGTACCCATGGGCATCATAACATCTGTAGTAGGAGCCCGGGGCACGACAAGGTGGCCCCGATACTGGTGTATCACTTGCTCCCCCAGATTGTAGGCCCTGGCCCAAGGTCCTTAGAAGAAAATAATGCGGCAGTCAACAAAAAAGTGAGACTGTCTAGCAGCAGTTGGGTCCAAAAATGGGGAACCAATGTAAGGGTCATAGATGACCTGCTCGAACAGACAAGCAACTCATCAGTCAAGCAAATATGCATAATGAAAGGGAAACTCTGATAAAGGAGAAATAACCATACCTGCTCAGAGATCAGTAGGTCAAACTGGGACCGCAGACCCATCTCTAGATGCTTCATGCCAACATCCTTACGGCGGGTCGAGTTCTAATTGCTCAAAAGTGGATAGGTGGATACCTCAGAGTGAAGGAGGGGGAGACCCGGTAGGAAGTGCAAATATCCTCAGACCTGAAACAAGCTAGTATACATACAAGATATGACAGAAGTAGTAAATGGCTAGCCAAAGAACCAAGGAAAGTAAAGGAATCAGGGGTTACCTCTAAAGCAGGCTAAAAGCCGACAACAGACTTCGCAGCCCCAATGGAGGCTCGGGCAATGCTGGACATCACCACGGCATATCCGGCCTTGCCCTAGTCATATCGACACACGTCATCCCAATCCCCCATGAGGCTTAGAAAAGATAGTGAGACTACCCCGCTATTGGCAATAGAAAAGAGGGTCTTTCCCAACACGAGGAGGAGCGAGATGCGAGCCAACATCACGGCCCGCATGGGCTCAATGAAGAAATCCTCATCTGGCTGCCCCAGGTCTACCAACTCATTCTCACCAAATAGAGCAAACAGCCAAGACATTTTGACCTCAAAACCATGCTGATTCATGGAGGTGGGATAATCACCAATTAATTGAATCACCTCATCCCGTCTAGGCATAGGAAGGTTGGCCACTGGTGTCCCCTAATCCAAATCCCCGTAATTAGTGACTAGTCGACGGGGGTCAAAGTCATCTCTGCCATGGCCATATGAAATTCATAGTCTCGGGCGGAAATGCTCAATTAGAGCTCTCAGATAAGCTGCATCGTCTCGCATGGTGGGGCATGAAAGGAACTCTCCAAAGCCGGCCTAGGCAAGGAGGAACTTAACAATCGAAGGGAAGTAGAGATAAAATTGCTGAAAGTCCAACCAACCTCCACCGAACACAATGTGAGGCAAATCCTACTTTAAAATAAGAAGGCATCAGATCCTGAAGATATAGCAACCTCACAAAGAAACAATAGCAACAAAGCTTAAGCTCTTTACCTTGCCAGCAATGCCAAAGTTGGAGATGTGAACATATTGCTGGTGAAGGAGACCAGTACGGGAGGCGTCCCCTTGCATTTCGTACCAAGGACCAGCAGGGCATCGCACTACAGAGAATTGCTCCCGCCTGGGACCGAAGGCTACTTCCGACCCCTGTTCTTGCTCCTGCCCTTCCTCTTGCATGTTCTCGTCATCACCCGACATGCTGAGACGGTTACAAGCAATAGCAATAGACATGTCAATAGTAGGAAATCATTTGCTAAACAAGCTAGCAAGGAAGTAAGTATGCCCCTTTCCTAATCATCATCATCACCGTTTTAAAAAAAAAAATCATCATCATCATCAAACCACCCATCATCTTCAAAAAAAAATCACTCATCATCTCAAAGAAAAAAAATCATCACCCATCATCACCCACATCTTCAAAAAAAATATATCACCAATATTCCAAACAAAGAAAAAAATAAAAGAAAAAAAAAATCTCCTCTTTATGTGCAATACAACAAATAATACAAAGAGAAAATTGAAGAAAAAAAAATCTCCTTTTTATGTGCAGAAAAAAAACAAAAAAAAAAAAAAAAAAAAAAAAAACACAAAAAAGAATGGCCCCTTCGTTATGTGCAAAAGCAAAAGAAAATCTCTTCTTTAAGTGCAAAAATAAACCAAAAAATAGCATAAAAGAAAGAAAAAGAGAGAGAGAGAGTCTTCTTCAAAACAAAACAAAAAAGAGAGAAGAGAGATATGCCCACACTTAGATCCAAAAGAAAATGCCCTAATCATAACATGGCTCAAGAGAAATCAACAAAAAGAACAAAAAAAATTGGGCATCGATTACACAGAGTAAAATCGAACCAATAACCATGCTTGCAAGAATAATCATTCATTTATCATATAGAAAAGCAAGAATCACAACCATATTTGCAAAATAATTCAAGAAAAACCAAAAAAAGAAAAAAAAAAAAAAAAAAAAGGGTTTTAGGTGATTACCTTCAAGAAAGTAGGTCCTCAATCTGGCGTAGAACAGGGGTTCAATCGGCGGGAGCAAACACCGGCAATGGAGCGTTTGAAATCAATGGAAGGAAACCCTAGGAGAAGGTCCCGTTTCGGTTTGGAGAGGGGGGAGAAAAGAAAATTTGAAAAAATCCCTCTTCTACTCGGGCTTGGGAATTTTTAAACCTCCCCAGGTTTGGCTTGGCGCATGTAATACATGCAGCAAGCATATTTCGGCCCACTTTTGGCTTGGCGCATGTATTAGATGCGCCAGTTTGTTTTGAGCCAAGTTTGACCTGGCATATGAACGGCCAGGATTTAGGCTTGGCACAGGTACGGTACACGTCTAGCCTGATCCCCATTTTTGCTCTATCGGTGCACACGCCCCCAAACAGTGCGTCGATCTCCATTTGACCTGCTCGGGTGGATGTGCTAAAATAAATGGTTTCGAATCTGTGAGCTTGCTCAAAATCCCGAACAACAAAACCAAAAAAATACATAAAATCTCCCATAAAAGCAAAAAAAATCCACATAAAAATAATACATAAAATCACAAAAAATCCACATAAAATAACAAGAAAATTCTATAAAAAGCATGTACTCCTAAAAGGCGTTGCGACATCTATTCGCTCCGCTCGAGTAGTCATGCTATATCAATTTCAAGACCGATGGGTTCACCCAAAGACCTCAAACCCTTCTTCATGCAGGGGAACCCGTGGCCAATCATTGCCTCACTGGATTGGACATAAACTGTGGACCTTCGTGTATTTGCTTCACGCCTATCTTTAATTATGGGTCGATCACCCTCTCACTTACGGAGTTATTGGATTCAGAATGAAACTTGAACATCAAACATCTTCAAATCATCTCTAGAAGTAAACTTTTTTCCAGCATATTGTGCTTTCACAACTTGCTCCATCTCGGTTATGCCCAGTAATGTCGCTAAGTACTTGGGGACTGATAACCTTGAGAAACGGACATTTTTCCTGACATACAAGGCTTTCATTTACTCACCATTTTACCATCTAATGTTTGAGGTTCGTTCTGAATATAGTGAACCCGTCAGTTATGCCTTGGGCCTCTTCGAATGTCTCTTATCTTTGGCATTCGATCATTAGTGATCGGATATAAAAGAGGGGCATCTATAAACACCCAAATTTGGCCGAAGGCCCGATCGTGACATACTTCAAGAGAGGCGCACCTTCAAGCTTCTGATAGAATTATCCAAACCCTTAGGGATCACCCGAGATCCTTTAAAACCCTCCCCGAACCTTTAGGAACCAATCCCAGCCTTTAGAAACCCCTTCAAACCCATAGTTAACCCTTCCGGGCAATGGTTAGAGAGATGAGTACCAAGGATGGAAGGAACCTCTACAAAGATTAAATCATATACCATTGAAAAGTAGAGGTCTTCAGCTTTCTAACAAACCAAGAATCGCCCCGATCTGAGTTACGCATCGAAAGTTACAGTGACCCAAAGTTTGGGGCCAAAAATGGGCAACTATGGAACCTCGCAAGGCCTGCATTGAACCTCATGAGAGCTTCGTGAGAGGATAGGCATAGGTGCCACAAGTAATACTTGCGCCAAGCCATTTCTCCCCAGAAATGGCCTGGCGCATCTATTAGTTGTGCCAACCTTAACCCTCTTCCTCGCGGGCTCTGGACTTCCAGGCACTATAGTTTTGCTTGGTGCATCTATTAGTTGTGCTAGTCTTAGCTATAGTATTCTGATGGTTTTTGCTCAAAACATACTTTTAGGGTTTGACTTGTTGACCTTCTCAAAGTGTAGGATGGGTTTTATTAGGACTGTTGCACCCATATTTACCCTATTTGCAACCCTCTAGTCATTTGAAACCTCACCCTATCATCTACTATTGGACCTAATTCACAGCTTTTTAAGCCTTTGAAATCCTAGGAAACCTTAGATGCTAGGATTACCTAATTGCTAACCCTAATTAACCTCTAAGCACCCCCCTAACCCTCTCTTTTCCTATAAATAGAGAGGTACTCCCCTTGCAAATGGATTGAAAAAATCCAAAAGAGAGAAAGATTAAGAGAGCTTTCCTCCCTCCGTGCACCTTTTCCCCATACAAATTCTAGTATTCCAAAGCTTCATTTGAGCCTAATATTCTTGAGCCTAATATTCCACCATAAAACCCTCGAGTTAGGAGAGAACCATCCCCTAGCCTTTTTCCTCTACCTCTTACCTATCAAGCCCTTCGAGTTAGAACCCTTCATTCCATCATCCAAGCTATTAGAAGCTCATTAAGCACACCTACGTGAAGGTCCACAAGGGTGCAACAAGGGCCTGAGGGCTCCGGCTCTCCCCTCTACTCCTTTACCTTCTTTAGCTTTTTCTCTATCCTTGAATTTGTGTCGTTACGCCACCGAAATCTCAGTAGAAGCAGAGGGGCACAAATAGGATCCAAGTGCCTTCGGGCAAGAGGAAGTGCTCTTTTGTTCTCTATTTTTTTCTTTTTGTTTTCACCATAAGTAGAGACCACTTTCGGGCGGGTTGATCGGGTGCCTAATAGTTTCTTGATCGATAACCGAAGCCCCTACCCAAGAGCCTTTGGCGTAGATCGGTGAATCTGAGTCATATTTGGTATTTCGGTGTATTTAATATTGATCCTAGGTTTATCGAGACACCAAAAGCTCTGGGTGGTGACTCTATATCTTTTAGAGAGTGCGCATCGTCGCAACGGGATCGTCAAAAATCCCACGGCTACATAGCATGCTTTTTAGAATTCCTGATCGGGTCCATGAAGGGTCAGATGATATTGAAGGCCCACATCGAGAATCGCCAAGGTGAAGTCATAGGGTCAATGTTACTGATGGGGCTTTGATGAGCGCGACATATTCTTGGCATTGTTTGCAGCATTGGACGTAGAGGTAGCAATCCCTTGTCATCGTCAGCCAATAATAGCCTTATTGTATCATCTAATCTGTGAGTCTCTGTCTGCCAACGTGGGTGTTAGTCACTAGTTTTTGTGATTTTCTACCCCTTAAACCTGGCTTTTGTTATGACCTAGAGTGTGTAATAACTAATGTTTAATGTGTTTTTGTAGCTAAGCAATAATATGCAGCCATCCATGAAATAGGTGCCAAGAAGAGGATTTAGAACCATTAAAAGCTAAGATAGTTGTTGTTGTTGCAATACTCACCAGCAAAGAGCTTTCAAAACAACACCATCAGCAATTGCATACAATCATATGGTTCAGCACATTCAGTAGAAATAATTACTTTAGTAGCTCAATCTTCAGTTGTGTGCACACATCTAATGTGCACACTAGGGCAGTTCATGTGAGCAGAACAACTTCAGAATGTGCACACTATAGCAATACATGCATTGGAACTGCTAACCATCTTCAGCAGCAGAAGCAATGTATGAAAGTAGTTTCACAATAGTTGTCCATTCAGCAGCACACTAGAACAACCATGCAGTTAACCATCTTCAGCACTTTCAAATCATTCACATTCGAGCAGCTGACACCTTCAGCTACAACACTCTAAGCTTGAGCAGCTCAAATTCTTCAGGCACATCTTTTGTAGCAGCCTCGAGCATATGAACTTCTTCAGCTTTAAACAATCGAAGTAGCTTCAGGGTTCAAACCTTCAGCCATCAACCTATCAAGCAGTTCAAGCTCCAAGTGTCTACTTAGCAGTTCAAGCTCCAAGTGTCTCAAGCAGCTCAAGCTCGAGTAGTTGCTCATGAGGTTCAAGAACAGTTTCATCAAACCTGTCGACCAGCAACACCCTTCAACCTCTCAAGTAGATGCCTTCATGCAATTGGGATTAAACCTGTCAAAGGGTTCAACGCTGAAGAGTAACCTGTCGAACTATAACCCCTATCCTCTCAAGCTGCATCAGAAATTAACCAGAACCTCTCCAGTTTTAGACTTCTACAACAGCAAACCTCTCGAACTTGCCTCAAAACTGGTCAAGATTCTTCAAGCTTCAGCCATCCTCCCAAGATATCCTCTCAACAACTTGAGTGGATCAAGTTCCAGTAGCCAAACCTCTCAAATTTCAATCACTAACCTCTCAAGCCTCGAGCTCCACCAAGTTTTTTCAATTGCCAGACATCATCAGTGGACTGTGAGGGTACTTTTGGGGATTCACAACAGCTAGGGCTTGTTCTGAGGTGGCATACATTTCTCAAACCACTCGAATGGTGCTGCACTTCAACCTCATCCTCTCGAGTAGTTCTTCTGAATTTCTTCAAATATATAGCAGCTTGGAATCCATTCGGTTTTAGTTGATTGTCAGCCATTACCAGTGGATGGCAGGGGCAATTTTGAGAACTCCAAAGCACATGGGACAGCAGTCCTTGTGCGAACTGTTCTATAACTGAATGGGAACATTCTCTTGACTATAATCAAACTAGTTTAGCTGAGTATAACTAAAAGGGTTTCTCTCTTCTCAGATTGGCCAAAATACAAATCACTTCGATTAGCATAAACCAAATAAAATCCTCTGATTGGCTAAGACACAGGGCAAATGGATCAATGCAAAGTTATAAATAGCAGCCTTTTTTACTGTAATTCTTGAGCAAGGAAGCAAGGAATAACCTCACTATCCTTAGCTCAATTTAGATCTAGTTTTAGGTTTTCTTTTCCCTCTTTTTCCCCCTCTTTTCTCTCCCTAATCCAGCCTGTGAATTAGTTCTTGGTAGCAGCTGAGATTTTTTAGATCTGTAAATTAGTGCTGTAATTACATTGCAGAGAATTTAGAATTTTAGAGACTGCTGCCTCGTGGGTAATCATTGTAAGTTTTTGTTAATTCAATGAGAAGCTATTTTGAATATTCATTTAGATCTATAAATTTTCTTTAGATGTTTATAGATCTGATGCACCTATGGATGCCTATGCTTGTAGCTTTGCATCCATAGTGGCAGCAGTAATTTTCCTGCTCTGTCTTTACTCTTTTACCTGTAACACATCTCTGGGATATGTTGTGGCCATTTGAGTGGACAGCCATATAGACCTAGGAGTGGTCCAGATCTAAGGATTAGGATAGATTCTTTCTCCTTGCACTTGAGCTTGTAGCCAAGTTAAGGATTTCTGCAAATCAAATTCATACTCTGTTTTACAGCCCACTTTTTAGCATTTTGAGCTGAACTCTAGCAGAGATTGCAGGCTTGAGAGCTAGGCCAATGCAGCTGTTTGAAGCAATTACGAGCTGACTTTAATGCCTCAGTGGAGCTGTGATTTTCGTGTGATTTTCATTGGAATTTTACATATCTGCTGCTCCTATGGATACTTGTGCTTGTAGCCTGGCATCCATAATGCCTGTAATAGTTTTCTTGTTTCAACTCTAGCCCTATGATTAGATGAAATCCCTGGGATAATCTGTGACCATTTAAGTGGACAAATTATACCCCTAAGATCAATTGAAGTCTCTAATTTAGAGTTGAATTATTCTCCCTTGCACTTGTGCTTGTAGCCAAGTGAAGGCCATTCTTGAGATCCATTGTTCAAAATATGATTTACTGATGAAAAATAGCCCCTAGCTGTCTACTTCTCACCATTTTGCATTTTATTTTATCGTACACCTTCATTTTGCTTTCATTTTTAGTTTAGATCTAGATTTTAGTTGTGACACCTAAAAAACCACTTCTCTTTTCCATGTTTTCATAGAATAGGTTTAGAGATTACCAGATTTGTAGCTGATTTGGAGATCTACTAGGTTCTAGATCACTACGCTATGTGGGACAAACTCTTACTTTAAAAACTTGCTACAACAGCCCTAGATTCTGGCAGGTTATGCGTTGTGCTTTAATTCATTTTCCATTTCACCTTTTATATTTTGTTGCATTTTAACCATCCATTTTTCAATAAAATTTTGTCAGCACAAAATATCACAAGTTTTTGGCACCGTTGTAGGGGAGTTTTAATCAAGTTAGTAGATCTGAGTTTTAGATTTGAATTTTTTTTAGTTTACAAGTAGATTTGTATATTGCATTTCAATTGTATGAATAAATTACTGCTGCAGTATTTTTGTATATTACATATGTTTTACTGCTACAATATTTTTTGAGTTTTTCTTTCTTTTCTGAGCTTTTCTCTTCATTACCTATAACCTGTTCGAATAAATTACTGCTGCAACATTTGACTTTTTGCAGATCTGGAGTAGTAGTAATAAGAGGAGCCAATGGATTACAGTTGGAGCAGATCTGCTTGAGTTTGCATTTCCTTCTCCTTTGTTTACATTCTTATTATTGAAATTCTTTAAATCCAATCCAATGATTCTTATTTGTGTTTTAATTATTTATTTATTTATTTTTTATTGTAATTACTTTTATTTTTGTTTCGTACAAATCTATTTTGTTGTGTGTATGCTTGGTAGAAGATCCCTCAACCCCGAGATTGTCCCTTTAGATCTTGAAATTGAGAGGATTCTTAGACCTAGGCAACCCACACACACACTTGATATTCATTGTGAGCCATTTGTGATGGGTGAGCTACCCAGAACTTTGAAGGATTACTATGCACCAGGGGCATACTCATCCCCCTTTTGCATCAAATTCTCTATAGTTGTAGGAAATTATGAGATCAAATCCTCAACCATCCAAATGTCTGGCCTCATTTCATGGGTTAAGCAAAGAAGACCCATAGAAACACATAGATGATTTTCTTGCCTTATGCACAACTTTTAATGTTGCTGGCTTGGGAGAGGAAGCCACAAAGCTTAGACTTTTCCCTTTTATCTTAAAGGATAAGGCTCGAAATTGGCTCAACATGCTCCCCGCCAATAGCATCACATCATGGATTGACTTGCAAAGCTAGTTCTTGGCTAAATTTTTTCCCATGGGCAAGACCACCCAGCTAAGAAAGAGCATCATTTCCTTTGCTCAATCCCCAACTGAAAATTTTCATGAGACGTGGGAGATATTAAAAGAGTTGTTGAGGTAATGCCCACACAATCAGATACCTAGATGGAGCTTGTCCAAAGCTTCTATCAGGGTATTGATTCCAAATGTAGAGCCATGGTGGATACTTCATGGGTGGCACATATCTTAACATGATTGATGAGGAGGCTTGGGAGTTGTTTGATGTAATTAGTGAAAATTCAACTCAGCAGGAGGCTCTGTCAAGGAGTGACATCGAGCCAATTGCTAGAGTTACCAATGACCCCATTCCTAAAGGAAAGTTGTATGAATTGATTGTTTTCAATGACTGGGAGAGGAAGGTGGACAGTTTGTCCTTAAATTTTGATAAATTGTTGAATGTGGTGTAGCCTCACATGGCTGCACAGATAGAGAAGGCATGTATGATATGCCAATCCCCAATTCAACCCATTCAGATCGTCCCTCTTCCGTCTCAGATCCCGACTTGGTCATGGATCGTGCCAATGCAGCTCAAGCTTATGGGTAGCATCAGCCTGCTGGGAACCCTTGGAGAAACAACCCCAATTTAAGGTGGAATCAAGAAAATTTTCAGCAAGCCCAACAGTAGTAGCAACTAATGACCCATTGACCTCAACAGTTGCAATTAACCTCTTTCCCAAATCATCAGTACCAGCAGCCAATGGCCCAGCAAAGTCTCATGTCATCAACACCCCTACAAGCCAGTATACCTTCCTTTGAGGAGCAGGTTTTATCCTCATTGCAAAACCTCAGCTCTTTAACCCAGACTGTGCTTTCCCACAGCCAGAGCATAAAAAAGATTGAGGACCACTTGGTCAACTCTCTAATATTCTAACTAAAGGGAGGTGGGCGACTCCGAGCCAACCATTGAATAATCCTAAGGGGCTGCACATGGTAGGTGATTCTTCTTCTAAAGAAGTTGATAGACAGCCAGGTAGTTTTTAAACCATAAAAGAGGTGCAAAAGGTCAAGACAAAAGGGACCTTGCTGCAGATTCAAATTTAAGCATGTTTTTTTTTTTTATGTTTGTTCACTATTTTTTGTGTTTTCTTTCTTAGAATATCTTCGTTTTCTTTTTTTTTTTTTTTTTTTTGAGTTTTGTATGTTTGAATATTGATTTTTTACTTTTTTTTGCTATTTTTTGTATCTGGTTTTCTATTTTTGCAGGAATGTGCTTTTGTTTCTTTCATGTGTATTGCATTCTTTCTATTTTTTTGTTAATAAATTCAGTTTTGCGCTTTTATTTCTTCTTTCTTTTCTGCATATAGTCCATTCCTTATTCTTTACAAAGCATGCTGCCCCTAGTTACTCACTGTTCAAACATTGAGGACAATGTTCATCGTAGGTTTGGGGTATAGCAGGGTGTGTCAAAGGAATAGTTAATGCTAGTGCAACAGTGTTGGATTTAAATTTTCAAAAATTTTCAAATAAAAGTAAATTTCCACTTGATTTTTGAAAAAAAATAGGAAATTAAGAACTTTTTAAAATTGAAATTTGTTGTAAATCTGACATTTTCGTGAAGCAAATGTCAAGAAAATTTTCACAATTGGTGCTTAAAGATCCAGAAAAGAGAGAAAATTGTAAGGGTATACCCCAGGAATTTAATGGAAGACCATACCCAGTGAGAATTGGGCCTATAAAAAATTCTTTGAAGAGTGTTTTGGTAATTTTTCTGCTTTAAGGACTGATTGAACCTATTCTTCGTCGCTAGAAGTTGTACACTCTAAGTTGAAACATCTTGACAGTACTCATGACACTAAAAACATGATGTAAGGCCTTCATTTGGACAGTTTGAGCCTAAAAATCCTTACCCTTTGAACTGCCCTTGATACACACCATTTAAGCCTTAAAAATCTAAGCTTTCTTTGACAAAAAATCAGAGAATTAGAACCCAAACCTCAGTGACCTGATTCAGCCTGGCCCTCACTTTGAGATTTTAGAAGGTAAAGGAGAAGAAGTTGAAGAAGGTGGAGCTGATTTAAAATTTGGTGGAAGAAGAAGAAATGACATTTGATGACAGTTGTATGTCAGTTGTGTAGCTGTGGCATTCCAGCCCATAAAAAAAATGAGAAAAACTCAAAGAAAAGCATACAAAAAGAGAAAAATAGAAAAACAAAATAAAAAGAGAATGAGAAGTCAAAGGAAAAACTTTATTGAAAAATTTGAAAGGAAGAAAAGAAGTTGGCCACTTTGGCTCTGAAAATTCAAAAGGGAGATGGGGTTGTGCTGAAATGAAGAAGGTGAAGACATGAATCACCTCCTTACCTTGTTGATTTATCAATTTTGAATCTTGTATACCTTTTTATTCTTTTAAACCTAAAACCATAAACCACATTACAACCCAATAAAAAGACCTTACTGATCTGAAGTTGATTGAGCTGTCATGTGGAGATGAGGAGCTATGTAATCTATGGTGAAAAGAGCTTGAAGATTTCAGAAATTAGAAGCACTGCCTATGCTCATGCTTGCAGTCCTATTTGAGGGCTGTAACTACTCTTGAGCTATGTAGAATGATACACCTATCAATTTTATTTTGAGTGATAGCCCTGGTAAGATTTGGGTCTGAAATTAAGCTTGTTAGGGGCAATATCAAAAATAGAATTCTCAAATTAATGGTGAATTGTGCACTAATTTCCACACAATAGTCTTGATATGAGCTGATTGATTATGAAGGAATTATAGCAGAATTTCAGTATTAAACTATTGTTTTCCTATTTTAATCTCCTCTAAAAATTAAAAGAATAAGGTATGGAATGGATTTTATTTATTTGAACTTTGTTATGATCTGTTGCATTGACATTAATTGTTTTATTGAGAAGTTTGTGGGTGCCTTCACTGAAAACCCTCAGGAGACTTCACTCCTCCACTAGGGATCACCTAGGGGTTTAAAAGGCTTGGTGCATATGCTAAATGCATCCGTAATCCCTATGAAAGTGGCATTTAAGTTTTGTAGAATAATGGTTTAATTTTCACTTTGCTCGAGGACTAGCAAAGATTAGGTTTAGGGGTGTGTTAGTCACTGGTTTTTGCCATTTTCTACCCCTTAACCCTTGCTTTTGCTATGACCTAGATTGTGAAATAACTGATGTTTAATGTGTTTTGGTAGCTAAGTAATAATATACAGCCATCCATGAAATAGGTGCCAAGAGGAGGATTTAGAACCATTAAAAGCTAAGATAGTTGTTGTTGTTGCAATACTCACTAGCAAAGAGCTTTCAAAATAACACCATCAACAGTTGCGTACAATCATATGGTTCAACATATTCAGCAGCAATAGTTACTTTAGTAGCTCAATCTTCAGCTGAAGTTGCATATAGGGTTGCTCTACCCCCGCAACTCGATCGGGTGCACAATGTATTTCACGTATCGATTGTAAGTAAGTATGTGAAGGACGCGACTCACATTTTCGACGACCAACCTATTGAAATTTATGAGGATTTGACTGTGAGAGAAGAACCGGTCTAGATACTTGATAAGAAGGAATAGGTATTGCACACAAAACGTATTCCCTTAGTGCTTGTTAAGTGGCAGAATCACTCAGCAGAAGAAGCCACTTGGGAGCACAAACCCATGATCCGTGATCAATACCCAATTTTGCTTCAATGAGAGTCGAACGAAAAAAAATTGGACTTGTAATTTTTAATGAGATTATACAATCAGTATTCTAATTTGTATATAGCTTGTTGAGGTTATAAAGAGCACCATATTTAAAGTCTAAAGAAGTTGTAGTCAATTAAGTGTGAAAACTCAAATTATAAGATTTTCTGTCAAAACCGATCGATCGAAATATAAACCAATCGATCGATTTGACAAAATAGAGAAACATGTTTTTCTGTGAAAACTGATTGATCAAAATGGAAATCGATCGATCGATTTGGAAACCGATCTATCAAAATGCACACTAATCGATCAATTTGACAAAATAGAGAGGAAACAGAGAAATAGCAAAAAATGATCAAAACCGATCGATCGAAATGGACATCGATCGATCAATTTTGTAAACTGATCGATCAAAATTAAACCGACCGATCAATATTATCAGGCGGCAGAGTGAAAAATCAAAACCGACCAATCCATTTTGGAAATCGATCGATCGGAATAATTTACCGGCGTAGTTCAAAGGGGAAACCGATCGATCGATTTTGAAAATCAATCGATCAATTTGGATAATATATAAAGAAATCACATTTTTTTTTTCTATTTCAAAAATTCCGAATTTTATTTGGGTTTTTTCTTTGCTCTCACTTTTGGAGATTTCCAACGTTCGACTTCCAACCGCAGGAGCATTGATTCTTAGTGGGATTGAGATTGAATCTCTTCCAAAGGTAAACCCTAACCTCTTTGGACATTAAATTTTGATTTCTAGTTCAAGCCCTAGTTTTTTTTTTTTTAAAACCAAATGGCTCCCAAAACTAGACAATCATCAAAACCTCCGGTGTCGAAGGAACCCACTTCGCAGTCGGGTTCTTCACAACCACCAACATCCTTACGGCGGGTCGAGTTCTAATTGCTCAAAAGTGGATAGGTGGATACCTCAGAGTGAAGGAGGGGGAGACCCGGTAGGAAGTGCAAATATCCTCAGACCTGAAACAAGCTAGTATACATACAAGATATGACAGAAGTAGTAAATGGCTAGCCAAAGAACCAAGGAAAGTAAAGGAATCAGGGGTTACCTCTAAGGCAGGCTAAAAGCCGACAACAGACTTCGCAGCCCCAATGGAGGCTCGGGCAATGCTGGACATCACCACGGCATATCCGGCCTCGCCCTAGTCATATCGACACACGTCATCCCAATCCCCCATGAGGCTTAGAAAAGATAGTGAGACTTGCCCACTATTGGCAATAGAAAAGAGGGTCTTTCCCAACACGAGGAGGAGCGAGATGCGAGCCAACATCACGGCCCGCATGGGCTCAATGAAGAAATCCTCATCTGGCTACCCCAGGTCTACCAACTCATTCTCACCAAATAGAGCAAACAGCCAAGACATTTTGACCTCAAAACCATGCTGATTCATGGAGGTGGGATAATCACCAATTAATTGAATCACCTCATCTCGTCTAGGCATAGGAAGGTTGGCCACTGGTGTCCCCTAATCCAAATCCCCGTAATTAGTGACTAGTCGACGGGGGTCAAAGTCATCTCTGCCATTGCCATATGAAATTCATGGTCTCGGGTGGAAATGCTCAATTAGAGCTCTCAGATAAGCTGCATCGTCTCGCTTGGTGGGGCATGAAAGGAAGTCTCCAAAGCCGGCCTAGGCAAGGAGGAACTTAACAATCGAAGGGAAGTAGAGATTAAATTGCTGAAAGTCCAACCAACCTCCTCCGAACACAATGTGAGGCAAATCCTACTTTAAAATAAGAAGGCATCAGATCCTGAAGATATAGCAACCTCACAAAGAAACAATAGCAACAAAGCTTAAGCTCTTTTCCTTGCCAGCAATGCCAAAGTTGGAGATGTGAACATATTGTTGGTGAAGGAGACCAGTACGGGAGGCGTCCCCTTGCATTTCGTACCAAGGACCAGCAGGGCATCGCACAACAGAGAATTGATCCCGCCTGGGACCGAAGGCTACTTCCGACCCCTGTTCTTGCTCCTGCCCTTCCTCTTGCATGTGCTCGTCATCACCCGACATGCTGAGACGGTTACAAGCAATAGCAATAGACATGTCAATAGTAGGAAATCATTTGCTAAACAAGCTAGCAAGGAAGTAAGTATTCCCCTTTCCTAATCATCATCATCACCGTTTTAAAAAAAAAAATCATCATCATCATCAAACCACCCATCATCTTCAAAAAAAAATCACTCATCATCTCAAAGAAAAAAAATCATCACCCATCATCACCCACATCTTCAAAAAAAATATATCACCCATATTCCAAACAAAGAAAAAAATAAAAGAAAAAAAAAATCTCCTCTTTATGTGCAATACAACAAATAAAACAAAGAGAAAATCGAAGAAAAAAAAATCTCCTTTTTATGTGCAGAAAAAAAACAAAAAAAAAAAAAAAACACAAAAAAGAATGGCCCCTTCGTTATGTGCAAAAGCAAAAGAAAATCTCTTCTTTAAGTGCAAAAATAAACAAAAAAATAGCATAAAAAAAAGAAAAAGAGAGAGAGAGAGTCTTCTTCAAAACAAAAAAAAAAAGAGAGAAGAGAGATATACCCACACTTAGATCCAAAAGAAAATGCCCTAATCATAACATGGCTCAAGAGAAATCAACAAAAAGAACAAAAAAAATTGGGCATCGATTACACAGAGTAAAATCGAACCAATAACCATGCTTGCAAGAATAATCATTCATTTATCATATAGAAAAGCAAGAATCACAACCATATTTGCAAAATAATTCAAGAAAAACCAAAAAAAGAAAAAAAAAAAACAGGGTTTTAGGTGATTACCTTCAAGAAAGTAGGTCCACAATCTGGCGTAGAACAGGGGTTCAATCGGCGGGAGCAAACACCGGCAATGGAGCGTTTGAAATCAATGGAAGGAAACCCTAGGAGAAGGTCCCGTTTCGGTTTGGAGAGGGGGGAGAAAAGAAAATTTGAAAAAATCGCTCTTCTACTCGGGCTTGGGAATTTTTAAACCTCCCCAGGTTTGGCTTGGCGCATGTAATACATGCGGCAAGCATATTTCGGCCCTCTTTTGGCTTGGCGCATGTATTAGATGCGCCAGTTTGTTTTGAGCCAAGTTTGACCTGGCATATGAACGGCCAGGATTTAGGCTTGGCACAGGTACGGTACACGTCTAGCCTGATCCCCATTTTTGCTCTATCGGTGCACACGCCCCCAAACAGTGCGTCGATCTCCATTTGACCTGCTCGGGTGGATGTGCTAAAATAAATGGTTTCGAATCTGTGAGCTTGCTCAAAATCCCGAACAACAAAACCCAAAAAATACATAAAATCTCCCATAAAAGCAAAAAAAATCCACATAAAAATAATACATAAAATCTCAGATAAAATCACAAAAAATCCACATAAAATAACAAGAAAATTCTATAAAAAGCATGTACTCCTAAAAGGCGTTGCGACATCTATTCGCTCCGCTCGAGTAGTCATGCTATATCAATTACAAGACCGATGGGTTCACCCAAAGACCTCAAACCCTTCTTCATGCAGGGGAACCCGTGGCCAATCATTGCCTCACTGGATTGGACATAAACTGTGGACCTTCGTGTATTTACTTCACGCCTATATTTAATTATGGGTCGATCACCCTCTCACTTACGGAGTTATTGGATTCAGAATGAAACTTGAACATCAAACATCTTCAAATCATCTCTAGAAGTAAACTTTTTTCCAGCATATTGTGCTTTCACAACTTGCTCCATCTCGGTTATGCCCAGTAATGTCGCTAAGTACTTGGGGACTGATAACCTTGAGAAACGGACATTTTTCCTGACATACAAGGCTTTCATTTACTCACCATTTTACCATCTAATGCTTGAGGTTCGTTCTGAATATAGTGAACCCGTCAGTTATGCCTTGGGCCTCTTCGAATGTCTCTTGTCTTTGGCATTCGATCATTAGTGATCGGATATAAAAGAGGGGCATCTATAGACACCCAAATTTGGCCGAAGGCCCGATCGTGACATACTTCAAGAGAGGCGCACCTTCAAGCTTCTGATAGAATTATCCAAACCCTTAGGGATCACCCGAGATCCTTTAAAACCCTCCCCGAACCTTTAGGAACCAATCCCAGCCTTTAGAAACCCCTTCGAACCCATAGTTAACCCTTCCGGGCAATGGTTAGAGAGATGAGTACCAGGGATGGAAGGAACCTCTACAAAGATTAAATCATATACCATTGAAAAGTAGAGGTCTTCAGCTTTCTAACAAACCAAGAATCGCCCCGATCTGAGTTACGCATCGAAAGTTACAGTGACCCAAAGTTTGGGGCCAAAAATGGGCAACTATGGAACCTCGCAAGGCCTGCATTGAACCTCATGAGAGCTTCGTGAGAGGATAGGCATAGGTGCCACAAGTGCCAACCTTAACCCTCTTCCTCGCGGGCTCTGGACTTCCAGGCACTATAGTTTTGCTTGGTGCATCTATTAGTTGTGCTAGTCTTAGCTATAGTATTCTGATGGTTTTTGCTCAAAACATACTTTTAGGGTTTGACTTGTTGACCTTCTCAAAGTGTAGGATGGGTTTTATTAGGACTGTTGCACCCATATTTACCCTATTTGCAACCCTCTAGTCATTTGAAACATCACCCTATCATCTACTATTGAACCTAATTCACAGCTTTTTAAGCCTTTGAAATCCTAGGAAACCTTAGATGCTAGGATTACCTAATTGCTAACCCTAATTAACCTCTAAGCACCCCCCTAACCCTCTCTTTTCCTATAAATAGAGAGGTACTCCCCCCCCCCCTTGCAAATGGATTGAAAAAAATCTAAAAGAGAGAAAAGATTAAGAGAGAGCTTTCCTCCCCTCTGGTGCACCTTTTCCCCATACAAATTCTAGTATTCCAAAGCTTCATTTGAGCCTAATATTCTTGAGCCTAATATTCCACCATAAAACCCTCGAGTTAGGAGAGAACCATCCCCTAGCCTTTTTCCTCTACCTCTTACCTATCAAGCCCTTCGAGTTAGAACCCTTCATTCCATCATCCAAGCTATCGGAAGCTCATTAAGCACACCTACGTGAAGGTCCACAAGGGTGCAACAAGGGCCTGAGGGCTCCGGCTCTCCCCTCTACTCCTTTACCTTCTTTAGCTTTTTCTCTATCCTTGAATTTGTGTCGTTACGCCACCGAAATCTCAGTAGAAGCAGAGGGGCACAAATAGGATCCAAGTGCCTTCGGGCAAGAGGAAGTGCTCTTTTGTTCTCTATTTTTTTCTTTTTGTTTTCACCATAAGTAGAGACCACTTTCGGGCGGGTTGATCGGGTGCCTAATAGTTTCTCGATCGATAACCGAAGCCCCTACCCAAGAGCCTTTGGCGTAGATCGGTGAATCTGAGTCATATTTGGTATTTCGGTGTATTTAATATTGATCCTAGGTTTATCGAGACACCAAAAGCTCTGGGTGGTGACTCTATATCTTTTAGAGAGTGCGCATCGTCGCAACGGGATCGTCAAAAATCCCACGGCTACATAGCATGCTTTTTAGAATTCCTGATCGGGTCCATGAAGGGTCAGATGATATTGAAGGCCCACATCGAGAATCGCCAAGGTGAAGTCATAGGGTCAATGTTACTGATGGGGCTTTGATGAGCGCGACATATTCTTGGCATTGTTTGCAGCATTGGACGTAGAGGTAGCAATCCCTTGTCATCGTCAGCCAATAATAGCCTTATTGTATCATCTAATCTGTGAGTCTCTGTCTGCCAACGTGGGTGTTAGTCACTAGTTTTTGTGATTTTCTACCCCTTAAACCTGGCTTTTGTTATGACCTAGAGTGTGTAATAACTAATGTTTAATGTGTTTTTGTAGCTAAGCAATAATATGCAGCCATCCATGAAATAGGTGCCAAGAAGAGGATTTAGAACCATTAAAAGCTAAGATAGTTGTTGTTGTTGCAATACTCACCAGCAAAGAGCTTTCAAAACAACACCATCAGCAATTGCATACAATCATATGGTTCAGCACATTCAGTAGAAATAATTACTTTAGTAGCTCAATCTTCAGTTGTGTGCACACATCTAATGTGCACACTAGGGCAGTTCATGTGAGCAGAACAACTTCAGAATGTGCACACTATAGCAATACATGCATTGGAACTGCTAACCATCTTCAGCAGCAGAAGCAATGTATGAAAGTAGTTTCACAATAGTTGTCCATTCAGCAGCACACTAGAACAACCATGCAGTTAACCATCTTCAGCACTTTCAAATCAATCACATTCGAGCAGCTGACACCTTCAGCTACAACACTCTAAGCTTGAGCAGCTCAAAGTCTTCAGGCACATCTTTTGTAGCAGCCTCGAGCATATGAACTTCTTCAGCTTTAAACAATCGAAGTAGCTTCAGGGTTCAAACCTTCAGCCATCAACCTATCAAGCAGTTCAAGCTCCAGGTGTCTACTTAGCAGTTCAAGCTCCAGGTGTCTCAAGCAGCTCAAGCTCGAGTAGTTGCTCATGAGGTTCAAGTACAGTTTCATCAAACCTGTCGACCAGCAACACCCTTCAACCTCTCAAGTAGATGCCTTCATGCAATTGGGATTAAACCTGTCAAAGGGTTCAACGCTGAAGAGTAACCTGTCGAACTATAACCCCTATCCTCTCAAGCTGCATCAGAAATTAACCAGAACCTCTCCAGTTTTAGACTTCTACAACAGCAAACCTCTCGAACTTGCCTCAAAACTGGTCAAGATTCTTCAAGCTTCAGCCATCCTCCCAAGATATCCTCTCAACAACTTGAGTGGATCAAGTTCCAGTAGCCAAACCTCTCAAATTTCAATCACTAACCTCTCAAGCCTCGAGCTCCACCAAGTTTTTTCAATTGCCAGACATCATCAGTGGACTGTGAGGGTACTTTTGGGGATTCACAACAGCTAGGGCTTGTTCTGAGGTGGCATACATTTCTCAAACCACTCGAATGGTGCTGCACTTCAACCTCATCCTCTCGAGTAGTTCTTCTGAATTTCTTCAAATATATAGCAGCTTGGAATCCATTCGGTTTTAGTTGATTGTCAGCCATTACCAGTGGATGGCAGGGGCAATTTTGAGAACTCCAAAGCACATGGGACAGCCGGTCCTTGTCTTCTATATTGACTATAATCAAACTAGTTTAGCTGAGTATAACTAAAGGGGTTTCTCTCTTCTCAGATTGGCCAAAATACAAATCACTTCGATTAGCATAAACCAAATAAAATCCTCTGATTGGCTAAGACACAGGGCAAATGGATCAATGCAAAGTTATAAATAGCAGCCTTTTTTACTGTAATTCTTGAGCAAGGAAGCAAGGAATAACCTCACTATCCTTAGCTCAATTTAGATCTAGTTTTAGGTTTTCTTTTCCCTCTTTTTCCCCCTCTTTTCTCTCCCTAATCCAGCCTGTGAATTAGTTCTTGGTAGCAGCTGAGATTTTTTAGATCTGTAAATTAGTGCTGTAATTACATTGCAGAGAATTTAGAATTTTAGAGACTGCTGCCTCGTGGGTAATCATTGTAAGTTTTTGTTAATTCAATGAGAAGCTATTTTGAATATTCATTTAGATCTATAAATTTTCTTTAGATGTTTATAGATCTGATGCACCTATGGATGCCTATGCTTGTAGCTTTGCATCCATAGTGGCAGCAGTAATTTTCCTGTCTTTACTCTTTTACCTGTAACACATCTCTGGGATATGTTGTGGCCATTTGAGTGGACAGCCATATAGACCTAGGAGTGGTCCAGATCTAAGGATTAGGATAGATTCTTTCTCCTTGCACTTGAGCTTGTAGCCAAGTTAAGGATTTCTGCAAATCAAATTCATACTCTGTTTTACAGCCCACTTTTTAGCATTTTGAGCTGAACTCTAGCAGAGATTGCAGGCTTGAGAGCTAGGCCAATGCAGCTGTTTGAAGCAATTACGAGCTGACTTTAATGCCTCAGTGGAGCTGTGATTTTCGTGTGATTTTCATTGGAATTTTACATATCTGCTGCTCCTATGGATACTTGTGCTTGTAGCCTGGCATCCATAATGCCTGTAATAGTTTTCTTGTTTCAACTCTAGCCCTATGATTAGATGAAATCCCTGGGATAATCTGTGACCATTTAAGTGGACAAATTATACCCCTAAGATCAATTGAAGTCTCTAATTTAGAGTTGAATTATTCTCCCTTGCACTTGTGCTTGTAGCCAAGTGAAGGCCATTCTTGAATCCATTGTTCAAAATATGATTTACAGAAAATAGCCCCTAATTTGTCTACTTCTCACCATTTTGCATTTTATTTTATCGTACACCTTCATTTTGCTTTCATTTTTAGTTTAGATCTAGATTTTAGTTGTGACACCTAAAAAACCACTTCTCTTTTCCATGTTTTCATAGAATAGGTTTAGAGATTACCAGATTTGTAGCTGATTTGGAGATCTACTAGGTTCTAGATCACTACGCTATGTGGGACAAACTCTTACTTTAAAACTTGCTACAACAGCCCTAGATTACGGCGGTTATGCGTTGTGCTTTAATTCATTTTCCATTTCACCTTTTATATTTTGTTGCATTTTAACCATCCATTTTCAATAAAATTTTGTCAAGACTAAAATATCACAAGTTTTTGCCGTTGTAGGGAGTTTTAATCAAGTTAGTAGATCTGAGTTTTAGATTTGAATTTTTTTTAGTTTACAAGTAGATTTGTATATTGCATTTCAATTGTATGAATAAATTACTGCTGCAGTATTTTTGTATATTACATATGTTTTGCTACAATATTTTTTGAGTTTTTCTTTCTTTTCTGAGCTTTTCTCTTCATTACCTATAACCTGTTCGAATAAATTACTGCTGCAACATTTGACTTTTTGCAGATCTGGAGTAGTAGTAATAAGAGGAGCCAATGGATTACAGTTGGAGCAGATCTGCTTGAGTTTGCATTTCCTTCTCCTTTGTTTACATTCTTATTATTGAAATTCTTTACATCCAGCTAGATTCTGTATTTGTGTTTTAATTTTAATTATTTATTTATTTATTTTTTGTAATTACTTTTATTTTGTTTCAGATAAATCTATTTTGTTGTGTGTATGCTTGGTAGAAGATCCCTCAACCCCGAGATTGTCCCTTTAGATCTTGAAATTGAGAGGATTCTTAGACCTAGGCAACCCACACACACACTTGATATTCATTGTGAGCCATTTGTGATGGGTGAGCTACCCAGAACTTTGAAGGATTACTATGCACCAGGGGCATACTCATCCCCCTTTTGCATCAAATTCTCTATAGTTGTAGGAAATTATGAGATCAAATCCTCAACCATCCAAATGTCTGGCCTCATTTCATGGGTTAAGCAAAGAAGACCCATAGAAACACATAGATGATTTTCTTGCCTTATGCACAACTTTTAATGTTGCTGGCTTGGGAGAGGAAGCCACAAAGCTTAGACTTTTCCCTTTTATCTTAAAGGATAAGGCTCGAAATTGGCTCAACATGCTCCCCGCCAATAGCATCACATCATGGATTGACTTGCAAAGCTAGTTCTTGGCTAAATTTTTTCCCATGGGCAAGACCACCCAGCTAAGAAAGAGCATCATTTCCTTTGCTCAATCCCCAACTGAAAATTTTCATGAGACGTGGGAGATATTAAAAGAGTTGTTGAGGTAATGCCCACACAATCAGATACCTAGATGGAGCTTGTCCAAAGCTTCTATCAGGGTATTGATTCCAAATGTAGAGCCATGGTGGATACTTCATGGGTGGCACATATCTTAACATGATTGATGAGGAGGCTTGGGAGTTGTTTGATGTAATTAGTGAAAATTCAACGCAGCAGGAGGTTCTGACAAGGAAAGACATTAAGCCAGCTGCTAGAGTTACCAAAGACCCCATTCCGAAAGGAAAGTTGTATGAATTGACTGTTTTCAATGACCTGGAGAGGAAGGTGGATAGTTTGTCCTTAAATTTTGATAAATTGCTGAGTGTGGTGCAGCCCCACATGGCTGCACAAATAGAGAAGGCATGTCTGATATGCCAATCCCCAATTCACTCCATTCAGGACTGTCCCTCTTCTGGTCTGTATCCTGACTTGGTCATGGATCGTGCCAATGCAGCTCAAGCTTATGGGTAGCATCAGCCTGCTGGGAACCCTTGGAGAAACAACCCCAATTTAAGGTGGAATCAAGAAAATTTTCAGCAAGCCCAACAGTAGTAGCAACTAATGACCCATTGACCTCAACAGTTGCAATTAACCTCTTTCCCAAATCATCAGTACCAGCAGCCAATGGCCCAGCAAAGTCTCATGTCATCAACACCCCTACAAGCCAGTATACCTTCCTTTGAGGAGCAGGTTTTATCCTCATTGCAAAACCTCAGCTCTTTAACCCAGACTGTGCTTTCCCACAGCCAGAGCATAAAAAAGATTGAGGACCAGCTTGGTCAACTCTCTAATATTCTAACTAAAAGGGAGGTGGGCAGACTCCCGAGCCAACCATTGAATAATCCTAAGGGGCTGCACATGGTAGGTGATTCTTCTTCTAAAGAAGTTGATAGACAGCCAGGTAGTTTTTAAACCATAAAAGAGGTGCAAAAGGTCAAGACAAAAGGGACCTTGCTGCAGATTCAAATTTAAGCATGTTTTTTTTTTTTATGTTTGTTCACTATTTTTTGTGTTTTCTTTCTTAGAATATCTTCGTTTTCTTTTTTTTTTTTTTTTTTTTGAGTTTTGTATGTTTGAATATTGATTTTTTACTTTTTTTTGCTATTTTTTGTATCTGGTTTTCTATTTTTGCAGGAATGTGCTTTTGTTTCTTTCATGTGTATTGCATTCTTTCTATTTTTTTGTTAATAAATTCAGTTTTGCGCTTTTATTTCTTCTTTCTTTTCTGCATATAGTCCATTCCTTATTCTTTACAAAGCATGCTGCCCCTAGTTACTCACTGTTCAAACATTGAGGACAATGTTCATCGTAGGTTTGGGGTATAGCAGGGTGTGTCAAAGGAATAGTTAATGCTAGTGCAACAGTGTTGGATTTAAATTTTCAAAAATTTTCAAATAAAAGTAAATTTCCACTTGATTTTTGAAAAAAAATAGGAAATTAAGAACTTTTTAAAATTGAAATTTGTTGTAAATCTGACATTTTCGTGAAGCAAATGTCAAGAAAATTTTCACAATTGGTGCTTAAAGATCCAGAAAAGAGAGAAAATTGTAAGGGTATACCCCAGGAATTTAATGGAAGACCATACCCAGTGAGAATTGGGCCTATAAAAAATTCTTTGAAGAGTGTTTTGGTAATTTTTCTGCTTTAAGGACTGATTGAACCTATTCTTCGTCGCTAGAAGTTGTACACTCTAAGTTGAAACATCTTGACAGTACTCATGACACTAAAAACATGATGTAAGGCCTTCATTTGGACAGTTTGAGCCTAAAAATCCTTACCCTTTGAACTGCCCTTGATACACACCATTTAAGCCTTAAAAATCTAAGCTTTCTTTGACAAAAAATCAGAGAATTAGAACCCAAACCTCAGTGACCTGATTCAGCCTGGCCCTCACTTTGAGATTTTAGAAGGTAAAGGAGAAGAAGTTGAAGAAGGTGGAGCTGATTTAAAATTTGGTGGAAGAAGAAGAAATGACATTTGATGACTTATGTCGGTTATTGTAGTGGCATTCCATTTACAAAAAAATGAGAAAAACTCAAAGAAAAGCATACAAAAAGAGAAAAATAGAAAAACAAAATAAAAAGAGAATGAGAAGTCAAAGGAAAAACTTTATTGAAAAATTTGAAAGGAAGAAAAGAAGTTGGCCACTTTGGCTCTGAAAATTCAAAAGGGAGATGGGGTTGTGCTGAAATGAAGAAGGTGAAGACATGAATCACCTCCTTACCTTGTTGATTTATCAATTTTGAATCTTTTATACCTTTTTATTCTTTTAAACCTAAAACCATAAGCCACATTACAACCCAATAAAAAGACCTTCTTATCGATCTGTTGATTGAGCCATGTGGAGATGAGGAGCTATGTAATCTATGGTGAAAAGAAATTGAAGATTTGAAATTAGAAGCAGCCTATGCTCATGCTTGCAGTCCTATTTGAAAGTAACTACTCTTGAGCTATGTAGAATGATACACCTATCAATTTTATTTTGAGTGATAGCCTGTAAGATTTGGGTCCTAAATTAAGTTTGTTGGGGCAATATCAAAATAGAATTCTCAAATTAATGGTGAATTGTGCACTAATTTCCACACAATAGTCTTGATATGAGCTGATTGATTATGAAGGAATTATAGCAGAATTTCAGTATTAAACTATTGTTTTCCTATTTTAATCTCCTCTAAAAATTAAAAGAATAAGGTATGGAAGGGATTTTATTTATTTGAACTTTGTTATGATCTGCATTGACATTAATTGTTTTATTGAGAAGTTTGTGGGTGCCTTCACTGAAAACCCTCAGGAGACTTCACTCCTCCACTAGGGATCACCTAGGGGTTTAAAAGGCTTGGTGCATATGCTAAATGCATCCGTAATCCCTATGAAAGTGGCATTTAAGTTTTGTAGAATAATGGTTTAATTTTCACTTTGCTCGAGGACTAGCAAAGATTAGGTTTAGGGGTGTGTTAGTCACTGGTTTTTGCCATTTTCTACCCCTTAACCCTGGCTTTTGCTATGACCTAGATTGTGAAATAACTGATGTTTAATGTGTTTTGGTAGCTAAGTAATAATATACAGCCATCCATGAAATATGTGCCAAGAGGAGGATTTAGAACCATTAAAAGCTAAGATAGTTGTTGTTGTTGCAATACTCACTAGCAAAGAGCTTTCAAAATAACACCATCAACAGTTGCATACAATCATATGGTTCAACATATTCAGCCGCAATAGTTACTTTAGTAGCTCAATCTTCAGCTGAAGTTGCATATAGGGTTGCTCTACCCCCGCAACTCGATCGGGTGCACAATGTATTTCACGTATCGATGATAAGTAAGTATGTGAAGGACGCGACTCACATTTTCGACGACCAACCTATTGAAATTTATGAGGATTTGACTGTGAGAGAAGAACCGGTCTAGATACTTGATAAGAAGGAATAGGTATTGCACACAAATCGTATTCCCTTAGTGCTTGTTAAGTGGCAGAATCACTCAGCAGAAGAAGCCACTTGGGAGCACGAACCCATGATCCGTGATCAATACCCAATTTTGCTTCAATGAGAGTCGAACGAAAAAAATTTGGACTTGTAATTTTTAATGAGATTATACAATCAGTATTCTAATTTGTATATAGCTTGTTGAGGTTATAAAGAGCACCATATTTAAAGTCTAAAGAAGTTGTAGTCAATTAAGTGTGAAAACTCAAATTATAAGATTTTCTGTCAAAACCGATCGATCGAAATATAAACCAATCGATCGATTTGACAAAATAGAGAAACATGTTTTTCTGTGAAAACTGATCGATCAAAATGGAAATCGATCGATCGATTTGGAAACCGATCTATCAAAATGCACACTAATCGATCAATTTGACAAAATAGAGAGGAAACAGAGAAATAGCAAAAAATGATCAAAACCGATCGATCGAAATGGACATCGATCGATCAATTTTGTAAACTGATCGATCAAAATTTAAACCGACCGATCAATATTATCAGGCGGCAGAGTGAAAAATCAAAACTGACCGATCCATTTTGGAAATCGATCGATCGAAATAATTTACCGGCATAGTTCAAAGGGGAAACCGATCGATCGATTTTGAAAATCGATCGATCAATTTGGATAATATATAAAGAAATCACATTTTTTTTTTCTATTTCAAAAATTCCGAATTTTATTTGGGTTTTTTCTTTGCTCTCACTTTTGGAGATTTCCAACGTTCGACTTCCAACCGCAGGAGCATTGATTCTTAGTGGGATTGAGATTGAATCTCTTCCAAAGGTAAACCCTAACCTCTTTGGACATTAAATTTTGATTTCTAGTTCAAGCCCTAGTTTTTTTTTTTTCTAAACCAAATGGCTCCCAAAACTAGATAATCATAAAAACCTCCGGTGTCGAAGGAACCCACTTCGCAGTAGGGTTCTTCATAACCACCAACATCCTTACGGCGGGTCGAGTTCTAATTGCTCAAAAGTGGATAGGTGGATACCTCAGAGTGAAGGAGGGGGAGACCCGGTAGGAAGTGCAAATATCCTCAGACCTGAAACAAGCTAGTATACATACAAGATATGACAGAAGTAGTAAATGGCTAGCCAAAGAACCTAGGAAAGTAAAGGAATCAGGGGTTACCTCTAAGGTGCTAAAAGCAAAATGACTTCATCAGCTAATGGAGGCTGACATCACCACGGCATATCCGGCCTCGCCCTAGTCATATCGACACACGTCATCCCAATCCCCCATGAGGCTTAGAAAAGATAGTGAGACTTGCCCACTATTGGCAATAGAAAAGAGGGTCTTTCCCAACACGAGGAGGAGCGAGATGCGAGCCAACATCACGGCCCGCATGGGCTCAATGAAGAAATCCTCATCTGGCTGCCCCAGGTCTACCAACTCATTCTCACCAAATAGAGCAAACAGCAAAGACATTTTGACCTCAAAACCATGCTGATTCATGGAGGTGGGATAATCACCAATTAATTGAATCACCTCATCTCGTCTAGGCATAGGAAGGTTGGCCACTGGTGTCCCCTAATCCAAATCCCCGTAATTAGTGACTAGTCGACGGGGGTCAAAGTCATCTCTGCCATGGCCATATGAAATTCATGGTCTCGGGTGGAAATGCTCAATTAGAGCTCTCAGATAAGCTGCATCGTCTCGCTTGGTGGGGCATGAAAGGAAGTCTCCAAAGCCGGCCTAGGCAAGGAGGAACTTAACAATCGAAGGGAAGTAGAGATTAAATTGCTGAAAGTCCAACCAACCTCCTCCGAACACAATGTGAGGCAAATCCTACTTTAAAATAAGAAGGCATCAGATCCTGAAGATATAGCAACCTCACAAAGAAACAATAGCAACAAAGCTTAAGCTCTTTTCCTTGCCAGCAATGCCAAAGTTGGAGATGTCAACATATTGTTGGTGAAGGAGACCAGTACGGGAGGCGTCCCCTTGCATTTCGTACCAAGGACCAGCAGGGCATCGCACTACAGAGAATTGCTCCCGCCTGGGACCGAAGGCTACTTCCGACCACTGTTCTTGCTCCTGCCCTTCCTCTTGCATGTGCTCGTCATCACCCGACATGCTGAGACGGTTACAAGCAATAGCAATAGACATGTCAATAGTAGGAAATCATTTGCTAAACAAGCTAGCAAGGAAGTAAGTATGCCCCTTTCCTAATCATCATCATCACCGTTTTAAAAAAAAAAATCATCATCATCATCAAACCACCCATCATCTTCAAAAAAAAATCACTCATCATCTCAAAGAAAAAAAATCATCACCCATCATCACCCACATCTTCAAAAAAAATATATCACCCATATTCCAAACAAAGAAAAAAAAAATCTCCTCTTTATGTGCAATACAACAAATAAAACAAAGAGAAAATCGAAGAAAAAAAAATCTCCTTTTTATGTGCAGAAAAAAAACAAAAAAAAAAAAAAAACACAAAAAAGAATGGCCCCTTCGTTATGTGCAAAAGCAAAAGAAAATCTCTTCTTTAAGTGCAAAAATAAACCAAAAAATAGCATAAAAAAAAGAAAAAAAGAGAGAGAGAGTCTTCTTCAAAACAAAAAAAAAAAGAGAGAAGAGAGATATGCCCACACTTAGATCCAAAAGAAAATACCCTAATCATAACATGGCTCAAGAGAAATCAACAAAAAGAACAAAAAAAATTGGGCATCGATTACACAGAGTAAAATCGAACCAATAACCATGCTTGCAAGAATAATCATTCATTTATCATATAGAAAAGCAAGAATCACAACCATATTTGCAAAATAATTCAAGAAAAACCAAAAAAAGAAAAAAAAAAAAAAAAAAAGGGTTTTAGGTGATTACCTTCAAGAAAGTAGGTCCACAATCTGGCGTAGAACAGGGGTTCAATCGGCGGGAGCAAACACCGGCAATGGAGCGTTTGAAATCAATGGAAGGAAACCCTAGGAGAAGGTCCCGTTTCGGTTTGGAGAGGGGGGAGAAAAGAAAATTTGAAAAAATCGCTCTTCTACTCGGGCTTGGGAATTTTTAAACCTCCCCAGGTTTGGCTTGGCGCATGTAATACATGCAGCAAGCATATTTCGGCCCACTTTTGGCTTGGCGCATGTATTAGATGCGCCAGTTTGTTTTGAGCCAAGTTTGACCTGGCATATGAACGGCCAGGATTTAGGCTTGGCACAGGTACGGTACACGTCTAGCCTGATCCCCATTTTTGCTCTATCGGTGCACACGCCCCCAAACAGTGCGTCGATCTCCATTTGACCTGCTCGGGTGGATGTGCTAAAATAAATGGTTTCGAATCTGTGAGCTTGCTCAAAATCCCGAACAACAAAACCAAAAAAATGCATAAAATCTCCCATAAAAGCAAAAAAAATCCACATAAAAATAATACATAAAATCTCAGATAAAATCACAAAAAATCCACATAAAATAACAAGAAAATTCTATAAAAAGCATGTACTCCTAAAAGGCGTTGCGACATCTATTCGCTCGAGTAGTCATGCTATATCAATTACAAGACCGATGGGTTCACCCAAAGACCTCAAACCCTTCTTCATGCAGGGGAACCCGTGGCCAATCATTGCCTCACTGGATTGGACATAAACTGTGGACCTTCGTGTATTTACTTCACGCCTATATTTAATTATGGGTCGATCACCCTCTCACTTACGGAGTTATTGGATTCAGAATGAAACTTGAACATCAAACATCTTCAAATCATCTCTAGAAGTAAACTTTTTTCCAGCATATTGTGCTTTCACAACTTGCTCCATCTCGGTTATGCCCAGTAATGTCGCTAAGTACTTGGGGACTGATAACCTTGAGAAACGGACATTTTTCCTGACATACAAGGCTTTCATTTACTCACCATTTTACCATCTAATGTTTGAGGTTCGTTCTGAATATAGTGAACCCGTCAGTTATGCCTTGGGCCTCTTCGAATGTCTCTTGTCTTTGGCATTCGATCATTAGTGATCGGATATAAAAGAGGGGCATCTATAGACACCCAAATTTGGCCGAAGGCCCGATCGTGACATACTTCAAGAGAGGCGCACCTTCAAGCTTCTGATAGAATTATCCAAACCCTTAGGGATCACCCGAGATCCTTTAAAACCCTCCCCGAACCTTTAGGAACCAATCCCAGCCTTTAGAAACCCCTTCGAACCCATAGTTAACCCTTCCGGGCAATGGTTAGAGAGATGAGTACCAGGGATGGAAGGAACCTCTACAAAGATTAAATCATATACCATTGAAAAGTAGAGGTCTTCAGCTTTCTAACAAACCAAGAATCGCCCCGATCTGAGTTACGCATCGAAAGTTACAGTGACCCAAAGTTTGGGGCCAAAAATGGGCAATTATGGAACCTCGCAAGGCCTGCATTGAACCTCATGAGAGCTTCGTGAGAGGATAGGCATAGGTGCCACAAGTAATACTTGCGCCAAGCCATTTCTCCCCAGAAATGGCCTGGCGCATCTATTAGTTGTGCCAACCTTAACCCTCTTCCTCGCGGGCTCTGGACTTCCAGGCACTATAGTTTTGCTTGGTGCATCTATTAGTTGTGCTAGTCTTAGCTATAGTATTCTGATGGTTTTTGCTCAAAACATACTTTTAGGGTTTGACTTGTTGACCTTCTCAAAGTGTAGGATGGGTTTTATTAGGACTGTTGCACCCATATTTACCCTATTTGCAACCCTCTAGTCATTTGAAACCTCACCCTATCATCTACTATTGAACCTAATTCACAGCTTTTTAAGCCTTTGAAATCCTAGGAAACCTTAGATGCTAGGATTACCTAATTGCTAACCCTAATTAACCTCTAAGCACCCCCCTAACCCTCTCTTTTCCTATAAATAGAGAGGTACTCCCCCCCCCCTTGCAAATGGATTGAAAAAAATCCAAAAGAGAGAAAAGATTAAGAGAGAGCTTTCCTCCCCTCTGGTGCACCTTTTCCCCATACAAATTCTAGTATTCCAAAGCTTCATTTGAGCCTAATATTCCACCATAAAACCCTCGAGTTAGGAGAGAACCATCCCCTAGCCTTTTTCCTCTACCTCTTACCTATCAAGCCCTTCGAGTTAGAACCCTTCATTCCATCATCCAAGCTATCGGAAGCTCATTAAGCACACCTACGTGAAGGTCCACAAGGGTGCAACAAGGGCCTGAGGGCTCCGGCTCTCCCCTCTACTCCTTTACCTTCTTTAGCTTTTTCTCTATCCTTGAATTTGTGTCGTTACGCCACCGAAATCTCAGTAGAAGCAGAGGGGCACAAATAGGATCCAAGTGCCTTCGGGCAAGAGGAAGTGCTCTTTTGTTCTCTATTTTTTTCTTTTTGTTTTCACCATAAGTAGAGACCACTTTCGGGCGGGTTGATCGGGTGCCTAATAGTTTCTCGATCGATAACCGAAGCCCCTACCCAAGAGCCTTTGGCGTAGATCGGTGAATCTGAGTCATATTTGGTATTTCGGTGTATTTAATATTGATCCTAGGTTTATCGAGACACCAAAAGCTCTGGGTGGTGACTCTATATCTTTTAGAGAGTGCGCATCGTCGCAACGGGATCGTCAAAAATCCCACGGCTACATTGCATGCTTTTTAGAATTCCTGATCGGGTCCATGAAGGGTCAGATGATATTGAAGGCCCACATCGAGAATCGCCAAGGTGAAGTCATAGGGTCAATGTTACTGATGGGGCTTTGATGAGCGCGACATATTCTTGGCATTGTTTGCAGCATTGGACGTAGAGGTAGCAATCCCTTGTCATCGTCAGCCAATAATAGCCTTATTGTATCATCTAATCTGTGAGTCTCTGTCTGCCAACGTGGGTGTTAGTCACTAGTTTTTGTGATTTTCTACCCCTTAAACCTGGCTTTTGTTATGACCTAGAGTGTGTAATAACTAATGTTTAATGTGTTTTTGTAGCTAAGCAATAATATGCAGCCATCCATGAAATAGGTGCCAAGAAGAGGATTTAGAACCATTAAAAGCTAAGATAGTTGTTGTTGTTGCAATACTCACCAGCAAAGAGCTTTCAAAACAACACCATCGAATTGCATACAATCATATGGTTCAAAGACATTCAAGAGAAATAATTACTTTAGTAGCTCAATCTTCAGATGTGTCCACACATCTAATGTGCACAGTAGGGCAGTTCATGTGAGCAGAACAACTTCAATGTGCACACTATAGCAATACATGCATTGGAACTGCTAACCATCTTCAGCAGCAGAAGCAATGTATGAAAGTAGTTTCACAATAGTTGTCCATTCAGCAGCACACTAGAACAACCATGCAGTTAACCATCTTCAGCACTTTCAAATCAATCACATTCGAGCAGCTGACACCTTCAGCTACAACACTCTAAGCTTGAGCAGCTCAAAGTCTTCAGGCACATCTTTTGTAGCAGCCTCGAGCATATGAACTTCTTCAGCTTTAAACAATCGAAGTAGCTTCAGGGTTCAAACCTTCAGCCATCAACCTATCAAGCAGTTCAAGCTCCAGGTGTCTACTTAGCAGTTCAAGCTCCAGGTGTCTCAAGCAGCTCAAGCTCGAGTAGTTGCTCATGAGGTTCAAGTACAGTTTCATCAAACCTGTCGACCAGGAACGGCCATCAACCTCTCAAGTAGATGCCTTCATGCAATTGGGATTAAACCTGTCAAAGGGTTCAACGCTGAAGAGTAACCTGTCGAACTATAACCCCTATCCTCTCAAGCTGCATCAGAAATTAACCAGAACCTCTCCAGTTTTAGACTTCTACAACAGCAAACCTCTCGAACTTGCCTCAAAACTGGTCAAGATTCTTCAAGCTTCAGCCATCCTCCCAAGATATCCTCTCAACAACTTGAGTGGATCAAGTTCCAGTAGCCAAACCTCTCAAATTTCAATCACTAACCTCTCAAGCCTCGAGCTCCACCAAGTTTTTTCAATTGCCAGACATCATCGATTGGGTGAGGGGTACTTTTGGGGATTCACAGCTAGGGCTTGTTACGGTGGCATACATTTCTCAAACCACTCGAATGGTGCTGCACTTCAACCTCATCCTCTCGAGTAGTTCTTCTGAATTTCTTCAAATATATAGCAGCTTGGAATCCATTCGGTTTTAGTTGATTGTCAGCCATTACCAGTGGATGGCAGGGGCAATTTTGAGAACTCCAAAGCACATGGGACAGCAGTCCTTGTGCGAACATTCTCTTGACTATAATCAAACTAGTTTAGTGAGTATAACTAATAGGGTTTCTCTCTTCTCAGATTGGCCAAAATACAAATCCTTTGGATTAGCATAAACCAAATAAAGTCCACGGATTGGCTAAGACACAGGGCAAATGGATCAATGCAAAGTTATAAATAGCAGCCTTTTTTACTGTAATTCTTGAGCAAGGAAGCAAGGAATAACCTCACTATCCTTAGCTCAATTTAGATCTAGTTTTAGGTTTTCTTTTCCCTCTTTTTCCCCCTCTTTTCTCTCCCTAATCCAGCCTGTGAATTAGTTCTTGGTAGCAGCTGAGATTTTTTAGATCTGTAAATTAGTGCTGTAATTACATTGCAGAGAATTTAGAATTTTAGAGACTGCTGCCTCGTGGGTAATCATTGTAAGTTTTTGTTAATTCAATGAGAAGCTATTTTGAATATTCATTTAGATCTATAAATTTTCTTTAGATGTTTATAGATCTGATGCACCTATGGATGCCTATGCTTGTAGCTTTGCATCCATAGTGGCAGCAGTAATTTTCCTGCTCTGTCTTTACTCTTTTACCTGTAACACATCTCTGGGATATGTTGTGGCCATTTGAGTGGACAGCCATATAGACCTAGGAGTGGTCCAGATCTAAGGATTAGGATAGATTCTTTCTCCTTGCACTTGAGCTTGTAGCCAAGTTAAGGATTTCTGCAAATCAAATTCATACTCTGTTTTACAGCCCACTTTTTAGCATTTTGAGCTGAACTCTAGCAGAGATTGCAGGCTTGAGAGCTAGGCCAATGCAGCTGTTTGAAGCAATTACGAGCTGACTTTAATGCCTCAGTGGAGCTGTGATTTTCGTGTGATTTTCATTGGAATTTTACATATCTGCTGCTCCTATGGATACTTGTGCTTGTAGCCTGGCATCCATAATGCCTGTAATAGTTTTCTTGTTTCAACTCTAGCCCTATGATTAGATGAAATCCCTGGGATAATCTGTGACCATTTAAGTGGACAAATTATACCCCTAAGATCAATTGAAGTCTCTAATTTAGAGTTGAATTATTCTCCCTTGCACTTGTGCTTGTAGCCAAGTGAAGGCCAGCTGCAGATCCATTGTTCAAAATATGATTTACAGTAAAAATAGCCCCTAGCTGTCTACTTCTCACCATTTTGCATTTTATTTTATCGTACACCTTCATTTTGCTTTCATTTTTAGTTTAGATCTAGATTTTAGTTGTGACACCTAAAAAACCACTTCTCTTTTCCATGTTTTCATAGAATAGGTTTAGAGATTACCAGATTTGTAGCTGATTTGGAGATCTACTAGGTTCTAGATCACTACGCTATGTGGGACAAACTCTTACTTTAAAAACTTGCTACAACAGCCCTAGATTCTGGCAGGTTATGCGTTGTGCTTTAATTCATTTTCCATTTCACCTTTTATATTTTGTTGCATTTTAACCATCCATTTTTCAATAAAATTTTGTCAGCACAAAATATCACAAGTTTTTGGCACCGTTGTAGGGGAGTTTTAATCAAGTTAGTAGATCTGAGTTTTAGATTTGAATTTTTTTTAGTTTACAAGTAGATTTGTATATTGCATTTCAATTGTATGAATAAATTACTGCTGCAGTATTTTTGTATATTACATATGTTTTACTGCTACAATATTTTTTGAGTTTTTCTTTCTTTTCTGAGCTTTTCTCTTCATTACCTATAACCTGTTCGAATAAATTACTGCTGCAACATTTGACTTTTTGCAGATCTGGAGTAGTAGTAATAAGAGGAGCCAATGGATTACAGTTGGAGCAGATCTGCTTGAGTTTGCATTTCCTTCTCCTTTGTTTACATTCTTATTATTGAAATTCTTTAAATCCAGCAGTTCTGCTGTATTTGTGTTTTAATTATTTATTTATTTATTTTTTATTGTAATTACTTTTATTTTTGTTTCGTACAAATCTATTTTGTTGTGTGTATGCTTGGTAGAAGATCCCTCAACCCCGAGATTGTCCCTTTAGATCTTGAAATTGAGAGGATTCTTAGACCTAGGCAACCCACACACACACTTGATATTCATTGTGAGCCATTTGTGATGGGTGAGCTACCCAGAACTTTGAAGGATTACTATGCACCAGGGGCATACTCATCCCCCTTTTGCATCAAATTCTCTATAGTTGTAGGAAATTATGAGATCAAATCCTCAACCATCCAAATGTCTGGCCTCATTTCATGGGTTAAGCAAAGAAGACCCATAGAAACACATAGATGATTTTCTTGCCTTATGCACAACTTTTAATGTTGCTGGCTTGGGAGAGGAAGCCACAAAGCTTAGACTTTTCCCTTTTATCTTAAAGGATAAGGCTCGAAATTGGCTCAACATGCTCCCCGCCAATAGCATCACATCATGGATTGACTTGCAAAGCTAGTTCTTGGCTAAATTTTTTCCCATGGGCAAGACCACCCAGCTAAGAAAGAGCATCATTTCCTTTGCTCAATCCCCAACTGAAAATTTTCATGAGACGTGGGAGATATTAAAAGAGTTGTTGAGGTAATGCCCACACAATCAGATACCTAGATGGAGCTTGTCCAAAGCTTCTATCAGGGTATTGATTCCAAATGTAGAGCCATGGTGGATACTTCATGGGTGGCACATATCTTAACATGATTGATGAGGAGGCTTGGGAGTTGTTTGATGTAATTAGTGAAAATTCAACGCAGCAGGAGGTTCTGACAAGGAAAGACATTAAGCCAGCTGCTAGAGTTACCAAAGACCCCATTCCGAAAGGAAAGTTGTATGAATTGACTGTTTTCAATGACCTGGAGAGGAAGGTGGATAGTTTGTCCTTAAATTTTGATAAATTGCTGAGTGTGGTGCAGCCCCACATGGCTGCACAAATAGAGAAGGCATGTCTGATATGCCAATCCCCAATTCACTCCATTCAGGACTGTCCCTCTTCTGGTCTGTATCCTGACTTGGTCATGGATCGTGCCAATGCAGCTCAAGCTTATGGGTAGCATCAGCCTGCTGGGAACCCTTGGAGAAACAACCCCAATTTAAGGTGGAATCAAGAAAATTTTCAGCAAGCCCAACAGTAGTAGCAACTAATGACCCATTGACCTCAACGTAATTAACCTCTTTCCCAAATCATCGCACACCAATGGCCCAAAGAAAGTCTCATGTCATCAACACCCCTACAAGCCAGTATACCTTCCTTTGAGGAGCAGGTTTTATCCTCATTGCAAAACCTCAGCTCTTTAACCCAGACTGTGCTTTCCCACAGCCAGAGCATAAAAAAGATTGAGGACCAGCTTGGTCAACTCTCTAATACTCTAACTAAAAGGGAGGTGGGCAGACTCCCGAGCCAACCATTGAATAATCCTAAGGGGCTGCACATGGTAGGTGATTCTTCTTCTAAAGAAGTTGATAGACAGCCAGGTAGTTTTTAAACCATAAAAGAGGTGCAAAAGGTCAAGACAAAAGGGGCCTTGCTGCAGATTCAAATTTAAGCATGTTTTTTTTTTTGTGTTTGTTCACTATTTTTTGTGTTTTCTTTCTTAGAATATCTTCGTTTTCTTTTTTTTTTCTTTTTTTTGAGTTTTGTATGTTTGAATATTGATTTTTTACTTTTTTTTGCTATTTTTTGTATCTGGTTTTCTATTTTTGCAGGAATGTGCTTTTGTTTCTTTCATGTGTATTGCATTCTTTCTATTTTTTTGTCAATAAATTCAGTTTTGCGCTTTTATTTCTTCTTTCTTTTCTGCATATAGTCCATTCCTTATTCATTACAAAACATGCTGCCCCTATTACTCACTGTTCAAACATTGAGGACAATGTTCATCGTAGGTTTGGGGTATAGCAGGGTGTGTCAAAGGAATCGTTAATGCTAGTGCAATAGTGTTGGATTTAAATTTTCAAAAATTTTCAAATAAAAGTAAATATCCACTAGATTTTTGAAAAAAAACAGGAAATTAAGAACTTTTTAAAATTGAAATTTGTTGTAAATCTAACATTTTCATGAAGCAAATGTCAAGAAAATTTTCACAATTGGTGCTTAAAGAACCAGAAAAGAGAGAAAATTGTAAGGATATACCCCAGGAATTTAATGGAAGACCATACCCAGTGAGAATTGGGCCTATAAAAAATTCTTTGAAGAGTGTTTTGGTAATTTTTCTGCTTTAAGGACTGATTGAACCTATTCTTCTTCGCTAGAAGTTGTACACTCTAAGTTGAAACATCTTGACAGTACTCATGACACTAAAAACATGATGTAAGGCCTTCATTTGGACAGTTTGAGCCTAAAAATCCTTACCCTTTGAACTGCCCTTGATACACACCATTTAAGCCTTAAAAATCTAAGCTTTCTTTGACAAAAAATCAGAGAATTAGAACCCAAACCTCAGTGACCTGATTCAGCCTGGCCCTCACTTTGAGATTTTAGAAGGTAAAGGAGAAGAAGTTGAAGAAGGTGGAGCTGATTTAACATTTGGTGGAAGAAGAAGAAATGACATTTGATGACAGTTGTATGTCAGTTGTGTAGCTGTGGCATTCCAGCCCATAAAAAAAAAATGAGAAAAACTCAAAGAAAAGCATACAAAAAGAGAAAAATAGAAAAACAAAATAAAAAGAGAATGAGAAGTCAAAGGAAAAACTTTATTGAAAAATTTGAAAGGAAGAAAAGAAGTTGGCCACTTTGGCTCTGAAAATTCAAAAGGGAGATGGGGTTGTGCTGAAATGAAGAAGGTGAAGACATGAATCACCTCCTTACCTTGTTGATTTATCAATTTTGAATCTTTTATACCTTTTTATTCTTTTAAACCTAAAACCATAAGCCACATTACAACCCAATAAAAAGACCTTACTGATCTGAAGTTGATTGAGCTGTCATGTGGAGATGAGGAGCTATGTAATCTATGGTGAAAAGAAATTGAAGATTTCAGAAATTAGAAGCACTGCCTATGCTCATGCTTGCAGTCCTATTTGAGGGCTGTAACTACTCTTGAGCTATGTAGAATGATACACCTATCAATTTTATTTTGAGTGATAGCCCTGGTAAGATTTGGGTCTGAAATTAAGTTTGTTGGGGGCAATATCAAAAATAGAATTCTCAAATTAATGGTGAATTGTGCACTAATTTCCACACAATAGTCTTGATATGAGCTGATTGATTATGAAGGAATTATAGCAGAATTTCAGTATTAAACTATTGTTTTCCTATTTTAATCTCCTCTAAAAATTAAAAGAATAAGGTATGGAATGGATTTTATTTATTTGAACTTTGTTATGATCTGTTGCATTGACATTAATTGTTTTATTGAGAAGTTTGTGGGTGCCTTCACTGAAAACCCTCAGGAGACTTCACTCCTCCACTAGGGATCACCTAGGGGTTTAAAAGGCTTGGTGCATATGCTAAATGCATCCGTAATCCCTATGAAAGTGGCATTTAAGTTTTGTAGAATAATGGTTTAATTTTCACTTTGCTCGAGGACTAGCAAAGATTAGGTTTAGGGGTGTGTTAGTCACTGGTTTTTGCCATTTTCTACCCCTTAACCCTGGCTTTTGCTATGACCTAGATTGTGAAATAACTGATGTTTAATGTGTTTTGGTAGCTAAGTAATAATATACAGCCATCCATGAAATAGGTGCCAAGAGGAGGATTTAGAACCATTAAAAGCTAAGATAGTTGTTGTTGTTGCAATACTCACTAGCAAAGAGCTTTCAAAATAACACCATCAACAGTTGCATACAATCATATGGTTCAATATATTCAACAGCAATAGTTACTTTAGTAGCTCAATCTTCAGCTGAAGTTGCATATAGGGTTGCTCTACCCCCGCAACTCGATCGGGTGCACAATGTATTTCACATATCGATGATAAGTAAGTATGTGAAGGACGCGACTCACATTTTCGACGACCAACCTATTGAAATTTATGAGGATTTGACTGTGAGAGAAGAACCGGTCTAGATACTTGATAAGAAGGAATAGGTATTGCACACAAAACGTATTCCCTTAGTGCTTGTTAAGTGGTAGAATCACTCAGCAGAAGAAGCCACTTGGGAGCACGAACCCATGATCCGTGATCAATACCCAAGTTTGCTTCAATGAGAGTCGAACGAAAAAAATTTGGACTTGTAATTTTTAATGAGATTATACAATCAGTATTCTAATTTGTATATAGCTTGTTGAGGTTATAAAGAGCACCATATTTAAAGTCTAAAGAAGTTGTAGTCAATTAAGTGTGAAAACTCAAATTATAAGATTTTCTGTCAAAATCGATCGATCGAAATATAAACCAATCGATCGATTTGACAAAATAGAGAAACATGTTTTTCTGTGAAAACTGATCGATCGAAATGGAAATCGATCGATCGATTTGGAAACCGATCTATCAAAATGCACACTAATCGATCAATTTGACAAAATAGAGAGGAAACAGAGAAATAGCAAAAAATGATCAAAACCGATCAATCGAAATGGACATCGATCGATCAATTTTGTAAACTGATCGATCAAAATTTAAACCGACCGATCAATATTATCAAAGCGGCAGAGTGGTTCAGAAACCGATCGATCGATTTTGAAAATCGATCGATCAATTTGGATAATATATAAAGAAATCACATTTTTTTTTTCTATTTCAAAAATTCTGAATTTTATTTGGGTTTTTTCTTTGCTCTCACTTTTGGAGATTTCCAACATTCGACTTCCAACCGCAGGAGCATTGATTCTTAGTGGGATTGAGATTGAATCTCTTCCAAAGGTAAACCCTAACCTCTTTGGACATTAAATTTTGATTTCTAGTTCAAGCCCTAGTTTTTTTTTTTTTTTAAACCAAATGGCTCCCAAAACTAGACAATCATCAAAACCTCCGGTGTCGAAGGAACCCACTTCGTAGTCGGGTTCTTCACAACCACCACCACCACCACTAGAACAACCCAATGCGTGGTGGGCAGCGAAAACGGGTTTGAGATTGTGTGGGCCTTTGACCAAGAACTCTTCCGTGAGCAGAGTGTGATGAATTTGGCCTTTCAATATCTCGGCAAGGCCAGATTGGAGAGCTTACTCCACCCTTTCATTGGTTATTATTACCGACGCACTAGAGGGCTGTGTGGAGTATGATGACGAAATCGATTTAATGGAATCGAACCTAGAGCCGGTTGATTTTCATATTGTGATAGAGAAAATGACCTGGGGCAGACAAGGATCAGGCCAGTCGGTGAAGAGAGCCGATTTGCCCAGACACCTTTGGATGTTAGACACCATTTTCAAATGCAACCTCTACCTGTTGAGACACAAGACCAAGAGGATCGGGGTTTTACAGGAGGCACTCTTTTCAGCCTTTACAGGCCAGTGGTTTAGTGCCCCTGAGATCATTTTTGATGGCATCAAGTATACCCGAGGAAAAATGCTGGAAGGGGGAGAAAAACCCATAGAGGAGATTCCATATGCCCGCCCTATTTCCAGTATGATAGACAATTATCTAGGCGGAGAGGAGTATACAATTTAGGACGATGAACAACAATGTGAAGCGCTACACGCTCAAGGATTGGAAGAAAAGTTATAATTAGTTGGAGGAGAGTCAGGGAGTAGGAGGATAGGAGCAACCTACTCCCACTGCTTAGGGACAAGCACAACCTGCACCTGCTACACACGAATAGGACCAGTCCGCACCAGCAGCTCCGCCTCCGCGATGTGCTCTGAGCAGTGTGCCCCCACCTCAGCACGCATCTACAGCTATGATTGATGATGTTCTGGCCCTCATGACTAAGAACAATCGTCAGTTGAACCGTTGTTTGGACTACCACGAGGCATTAAAGGCCGATACGATGCACTATATGTACCCTACAAATTATCTATAGCGCATGGAGGCAGCACGAGCCTACATACCTGAGGCTTCTAGTTCCGGAGCGAGAGGACCTGACCATGAGGATGAGCAGCCTGGTGATGCTGAGGAGTGACAAGAAACTCTGGCCTCTAGCGGTTTTTCATGAAAACTATTTTTTGGAATATAACAAGAATGTTCATTTTGAAATTATATGTAATTAAATCTTAAAACTATTGTGGCATGGCTGCCACTTATGGATAGTGTACATTTTTGGATGTTGATAGTTTCATGGACTTCACTTCATCTATGGGAATTCTTCATTTTGCATATCAATGGGAATTTCTATTTTGGATTGCGTGCTAATCATGCTAACTTTTAGCTATTATGAATGTGCTATGGTTGCATGGTTAGGTGCCTATCAATGTGAATGTTGTGACTGTGCAGAATGTTGATGTTAGATAGTGGATTTTATGCAGATACAATAGTAAGGTCCAATTGACCAGGTGTTGTTTTGGATGTGTGATCCAATTTTATCCCAATTACTTGTTGGATGTGTGTGGTGAATGATTGGTCATTAATTAGGTAATGTACATGTATAAAAGTGTGCATTGTGAATGGGTTTTCATGCAGGGAGATTTTTGCATGGTCTTCGTGTCACCTTGTGGATATAGATATTTTCGTCTTGAATGTGTGTGACTAGATTCGACATATTCTTTTAATTTGCTTCTTGTGACCAGATGACTTCGGTCAATTTTTGGGGACATAAATTTCTAAGGAGGGGAGAATGTGACGTCCTCAAAAATTTTAATTTCTGCACAAGTCCGACTCAGTGTGCGTATCCGACAAGTCAGATAGCTAACAGTATAAATTATTAGAGTGAGTTAAATTGTAAGAATAAGTCTTGAGTGAAAAAGGAGTTAGTGATAATATGAGACGTCAGATGAAGTACCGTGCACCGATGTGCGGTGTACCGGCTGAACACCCGAGAAATATCCATTTGATATAAAAGTAAATGGATAAGGTATTCCATTTGTGCTTGGTTTGTTTTATGAAAGAAGAAAGGAAGAGAGTTTAAACTTTCTCATCCCATCATACAACGTGTGAGCCAATCGTGCGATCGCACCATACACGATAAGTAGAATGAAGAGTAGTATGTGTTGGAGCGGAGGTTTTCCGTAAGACTGCATTCGATTCAACGAGTTTCGCTTGGAAACCCTCCATAGCAACTACTCGTGAAAGGCCTGTGATCGACAAAGTAAAGGTAAGCAAGGATGTATTAAATTGTGATTCATAGTTATGTTAAGCTTTAGTTAAGACATGATTGAAAATTTAGAAGCATAGGATTCAATTTTAAGGAAAAATGAGTCAGGGAAGAAGAAGCCCGTGTTTCGGAGAATCTGTCAAAACCGATTGATCAAAATTAGTATCTGATTGATCGATTTTGACAAGAAAAAAATGTAAAAGGTTTTTGGAGAAACCAATCGATCGAAATGGAATTCGATTGATCAATTTTGGAGACCGATCGACCGGTTTGTACACTGATCGATCGGTTTGTGAAACAGAGAGAGAGAGAGACAGAGAGATGAGTTTCCTGAAGAAATTGATTAATCAAAATGGAATTTGATCGATCGATTTGGAAACCGATCGATCGGATTGTGACAACTGAGATATGTGGATTTTCTTAAGAAACCAATCGATCGAAATGGAATTCGGTCGATCGATTAAGAAACTGATCGATTAGTTTGGGATTCAACAAATCGATTTGGAAAGATTCTGAGATTTTTTTGTTTTTAGTAAGGGGACTCAGGGAGACTTTAGGACTTCCCATTTTTCATCACTTATGACTTATAGGATGTAAATTGGTGCGTTCTAGGTGTGATCATGGGTTCGTACTAGGAGGGCTACCTCGAAAAAAGGAAATCTTTGTTTTAGCTCTGCATTGAGGTAGGGTAAATCCTATAACATGTGCATTTGATTACAACAAGCATGGATATTGTGATATGATGAAATTAAGTGTGTAAATCATGAATTTTGCCATCTAATACGCATGAGCTTTGTACATGGATTCTAAACATGATAATATGTGTGAGTGTGTGAACTACGTACAATGTGTACATGTGTGTGTGTGTGTGAACTCTGAGATTTCCAAATTTCAAATCTAGTTATAAAATATCATATTTCACGGTGATACACTATAAGTTAGAGTTCTCACTTTCATTTAAGGTTCATGTGAAGTGAATCTCTTGTGCTCCGATACGGCGAGATATCCGTCCTTTCTTATCAATCTGAGGTAATCTTCATTTGGCACAAGTCTTCCTCATTCGAAGGGGCTTGGGCATCATGAAAATGGTTCATTGAATAAAGATGGTTGGGGTTCCCATTAGTATATGTGTGGCTCTCGATGCTATATATATGCTCGAGATTATATTTAAGTGATCTATTTAAGTTTTTGTTTTGTTATGAGAAAAGTTTAGAAATCATATGAAATACTTGTGAAATCTACATTTAAGATCAGTTTTCAGTTTTGCTTCAATTCAAATACTTTTAAAGTGTGAGTTTTTATTTGAAAAGCATGTTCGAATTATGTCATGAGATATATGTGTGATGTCATAATATGCATGTTATTGATGTTTTCCTATTGAGCTTAGACTGTTAGCTAATCTCTCGACTATAGTCACAGGCATAGGTGTAGACGTGAGCACTGAGGACCTTGATCTTGAGGACTCAGAGTACATTCCGGAGGAAGAGACTGAACCCCTCCTGAGGAGTTTTTCTAGTGGACTGGGTTGAGAAGGATATGTTTTGTGATTTGTGTGTAAGGCTTGGTACGTCCAGCCACTTTTGTTTTGTATATTGGATTCAATACATAGCTTTTGTATTGTTTTGTGAACCATTGTTTAGGTGATAGTCGGTTCTCACCGGAGGTTCGGTTTGGTTCTTTTGTCCATGTATTTTTGCATGGAATTTGAACCATCTTTTATCATGGTCTTTGATATAGTCTATATAGAATTAGAGATTTAAATTTCTTATGATGACTCTATCTGCTTAGCTAGAATTATATCCTTTGATTTCTACTTTATGTGGATGTACCAAGTGTTCAGTGATTCGGGGATCGCCTTATTGGCAGTCCGACGACATGAGTTTTCGGGTTCAGAAATTCGGGCTGTCACATCTATGCCCTACCCGATCCACTAGAAGCAAAAAAATGGTTGAACCAGATAGAGAAAATTCTCCTTAGGATTCCTTGTACCAAAGAAGAGCAAGTCAACTGGGCATCCTTTCAACTAGAAGGAGAAGCAAATCCTTAGTGGAAATCTGTGGAAAGGACCAGGATATAAGTGCCACCAAATGCGCCATGGCACTAGGCGCAGTTCATAGAAACATTCAACAAGAAGTATTTCCCCAACGTAGTCAGAAATCAGTGGGAGGTCAAATTTAAATCCCTAGAGCAAGGGCAAATGTCAGTGCGAGAGTATGAAGCCGAATTCATGAGACTATCCTGATTCGCTCCTCACCATGTGGTCACAGAACTTATGAAGGCCAAAAAGTTTGAGCGTGGTCTAAGGTCAACAATCAAGGAGAAAATATCTTTGTTCCAGGTAGCGACTTGTGCTCAAGTCATGAGCCTGGCCCTTATCACCGAATAAGATATCGAGAGCATGCGTAAAAGAAGAGAGTAGTAACATAGGAGTAGAACAAACTGAATGGAGTCTTATGACTTCGAACAGGAGAGCAAGCAGCCGAGGCTACTGATGACATCACCAAAATTTCCTACTCAGATCACCTACCTGAGACCAATTATGCCTACACCTACACATACCTCCCGTCCTTCAAACCTAAATACAATCAGACCATCAATGGTGTGGTACACTTTGCACCCCGATTCTTCTGCACCAGTTGAGATGTGCACACAGTGTGGAAAACCACACAAGATGGAGGAGTGTAGGTGGAATTCTGGTGCATATTTTAGGTGTGGCCAAGATGAACATTTTATAAGGAATTGTCCCAAGGTGAAGAAGGGGCAGACGTTAACGGCCAATGGTGATGATGTGTAACCGTTGATACCTTTCGGTGGATGTTTAATTGTGGAAGTTTTAGCTTTGGATATTCCCTAATTAGCTGTAGATGTGAATTTTAGATTAAGGGTGGTGATGTGTAAATGGACGTTAAATTTTGATACACGATAAATTTTAGTTGTATTGATCGTATGAGTCGATCAATGGTTAAAATTTTATCTTATGATGACGGGTTGTGCATGTTTAATGGTTATTATGCTTATTGATAGATACCTTCCCCATTAGTCGCGCATATTGTTGTATTGCCTACCTTGTAATTATTAGGAGGTTAAGGACAACAAACTAGAGGAAAAATCACAGTGAAATGGAACCAAGGTAGGGCAATCAGGCCTGCAAGAATCAAGGCTATTGCAGCAAGCTTTAAAGAGGTAAGTAGGAGTATGTCCACAGGGAAATGTGTTTTAAAATATAATAAATCTCCAGATCTAGAACAAATCTGGCACTCTACCCTATCCTAATTTAGAATAAAGTAAGAAAGGAAAGAGGAGAGGTTTGAAGGTGTTGTCACGTTACTAAAACTACAGAAAATGAAATGTAATGCTAATGATCCAAAAGTCAGTAAAAAACAGACTTAAAGAAATGGAGAAAAGGATTTGGAGAATTAAAATCAAAAGGGGGAGAATAGCAGCTGGGAATTTTGGTCTTCACTAAAAATTGATTGGTTCAGAAGCAATGCAGGAGATTAATTTGCAACTATCCTTCATCTGGCTACAAGCACAGATGCAAGGTAGAAAAATCCAATCTACACCAGAGAATTAGATTGATCTTAAGGCTATGATCTATCCACTTTAATGGTCATAGATCATCCTAGGGATTTCTTCCAATCCTAAGGTTTCAATTAGAACAATTAAATCATTACAGATGCTATGGATGCAAGGATACAAGCTCAAGCATCCATACGGATATTAAATCTAGGGAAATCAAATGGCAATCAAGAGATTTATAGATTCAAATTAACTTTACAACCAATAATTTACTGATTCAATTCAACTTACTGTACATTGTTCTCAGATTTACAATCTGTGCAATATCTAATCCCCATACAAAGCCTTCAAACCTCTCAATTTACAGAGCCACCTCACCCTAGCAACTACAAGTGTTTAGCCAACCATGGTTGGGCTAAAGAGAGAATGGGGAAGAAGGAAGAAGGATGAAATTTTGGAGGGAAAAGGAATTCAAATTTGGTCTCTGCTCTCTCAATTTCTGGATGGTTCTTCTGTAAAACTTCTCTTCCATTTATAGTCTTCCCTTCTGTCCTCAGATCTATTTCAGCTAATCAGAGCTCAAGGGAATAATTATGTTATTCTGAGCTGCTGATGTGGCTGATTTTGCTGGTAGAATCCCTCCACCAATTGGCTCAAACTGGACAAGTACATGTGAGGTGGTTAGAGGATTCCCATTCGTGTCCATTTGTATTCCAAAAATACCCTCAAGCTAGCTAAACAGCCTTAGGACACGTGTAGCAAAGCACTAAGTGGATATGCATTCTTAGTTGGAACTGAGAAGTTCCCAATTCATGCTTTGAGAGGCTCAGGGAACCTCTCGACAGGTTTTGAGTCTCATTTGTGCCCCATTTGACAGGTTGGATTTAGCCTTCGACAGGTTCTTTTAACTTCTCGACAGGATGAATTCAATGTGTAACTACTGCACTGGCTTCAACCATCCTCTCGATAGGATCATTCAACCTCACAAGGTCCAATATAGCTCTAGTTAAGTCTTCGACAAGTTCTTTCCCTTTATTTGATAGGTTGAGGCACTTCTCGACAGGTTGAAGGCATCTTCCCGAGATTGAATGCAGCTCCAAGTGACCTCTCGATAGATTAGTTTTGACTTTTTGATAGGTTCAGGGGAACCTCTCGACAGGGTTAATTCTATCTTTCTGCACCTCAAGAGAATAGCTACATCAGGTAACTGTTAAGCAGTGAAAAATACCATTTTTCACCTCCTAACCTGACCTTCGATGGACCGTTGAGCTGACTAATAAGGTGTTTTAAGTATATTTTATAGATAAGCAATAAATTGTAGCCTTAGTGCAGACATCCATCTAAAAAGGTCAAAGAAGCAACCTATTGTTCAACATGTGCTCAAACAATCCAAAGGCTAGCCAATCAGATAGTCCACAGAGCTTTAGAAGTTCATGGGAAGGTCATGGGCCCAACTGGGTGTGCTTGGGACCAATTGCAATTATAAGGAATGAAGATTGAACCCACCAGGAGGCTGTTGAGGGTTGAACAAATGAAAATTAGTACACCAAAGATATGTACCAGCTATGGAAGCATAAAGCAGAACTTATCGAGAGGTTCTTATGCTCAAAAGCCAAGATATCGAGAGGTGCCACTACGCTGTTGACAGGTTCCCATAACCTGTCGAGAGGTTGGAAGTAGAGCAGTGGATCCTGTCGAGGGGATAATTGGAGGGGATGAAGCTTTCGAGGGGTTGGGTGTTATATATGAACCTATCGAGAGGATTAGAGAGTGTGCTCCAACCTATCGAGGAGCTAGAAGGTAAATAAGCTAAGCTGTCGAGAGGTTTTGGAAAAAAAAGTCAAGATCCTGTCAAGAGGTTGGAGGTGCATCAGAAGAGAACCTGTCGAAGTCATACCTGGAGATGCAGAGGAGCTTGTGAGGATCCAACAACCAATCGACAGGATTTTATATAAGATGTCGAGAGAATTGAAGTAGCTCAGGCAGAAGTTAAGATTTCTCTGTCAATCCTGTCCACTAGTTCAAGCCAATCCTGTCGAGATTACAAAACCCTCTTCAGCCAACCTCCCATGCAACCTATCGACAGGTGCAGCTTCCAACCTGTCGACCATTTGAGTCTTGAACCTATCGATAACTCACTTGAAGCCACACTCATCCTCGCGAGGTTCAAGCAACCTGTCGAAAGCTCAACGGGAGCTTTACATAGATGTCAACAAGATTTTCTATAAGCTGTCGAGAGGATCACTACAGAACTGGACAGAAGGTGAAAATGAACTCCAATCTTGTTGACTAGTGCAATGCAACCTATCAAGAGCTACTCCAAACCTCTCGAGCCATTTCAACCTGTCAATGAGAACACCGAGCTAACCTTAAAACCTATCGAGAGGTTCCCTGAACCTCTCGATAATCGAATTAGGAACCTCCCAGTTCCTTTCACAGCAGTTGCCAACTTTAGAATTCTTTGCACGAGTTCCAAGGCATGTTAATGACCCATGGGGGTATTTTTGAACACCATTGAGCACGAATGGGAACCCTAACTGCATCACATGGGCCAACCTATTTTAAACCAATGGGGAAAAGAGCTTCTAGAAGAGAAATCAGCCACATCAACAGCTCAGAATAACATAATTATTTTCTTAAGCTCTGATTGGCTAAAACAGATCTGGATAGAGAGGAAGAATATAAAAGCCTGAGGAGTTTACTGAAGAAGGATCCAGAAATTGAGAGAACTAGAGCCAAATATGATCTCCATTCCCTCTCTCTCTTCCTTCGTCGCCCATCCTCTTTTTAGCCAATCATGGTTGGCTAAATCCCTTCAGTAGCTAGGGTGAGGTTGAGAGCTGTAAATCAAGAGTTTCAGAGGCTGTGTAGATGGATTGTATGTTACACAGATTACAAATCTGAGCACAATACGATTATAAGTTGTGTTATTGCAATGTAATTGTGGTTCTTAAAGGTTATTCTGATCTATATTTCACTTTTTCGTATTTGATTTCCCTAGATTAGAAATTAATGTGGATGCTTGAGCTTATAGCCTGGCACCAATAGGATCTACAATAGCTTACCTATTCTAATCAAGATCATTGGATTGGAACAATCTCTGGGATAACCTGTGGCCACTACAAATGGATAGATCCTATCCTCAGGATTGCTTCAATACTTTGGTTGAGATTAGATTCTTATACCTTACATCTAAGCTTGTAGCCAGATGAAAGACTGTAGCAAATCTATCCTATACATTGCCTTTGATCCAATTGATTTCCAGTAAAGACCAAATCCCTAACTGCTGCTCTCCACTTTGTGTTTTTAATCCTTTTATTCATTCCCTTGAATCTATGTTTAATCAAATCTGGATCAATTGCATTTAATTTTATAGTTTTTAATGAAGTGACAAATCTTAGAAGCCTCTCCTCTTTCCTGTTTTGATTAAGTCTAAATTAGGATAGAGTGTCAGATCTGTCTTAGATCTAGAGATTTACCATAGTTTAATCATATTTCCCTGTGGACATACCCTAACTCACCTATTAAAGCTTACTACAACAGCCCTGGTTCTTGCAGGACTACTTGCTTGCCTTAAGCTGACTTGCTGTAGTTTGTTCATTTAATTTACTGTTTTAACCATTTAATAATTGTAAGGTAAGCAAGATAACAAGTTTTTGGTACCGCTACTGAGGATCTTTGTTTTAAAAGTGGTAGACCTAAGTTTTTCTCATTTTAGATTTAAAATTTTTAGTGCCTATTTTGTGTTTGACTAATTGCTTCTATAGTTTTGTGTAGTTTAATTTTGTGATTACAGATCTGAATTTGTTGTGTTGAAAGGAGCATTGTGCCAATTTGAGGAGCAAGTTGTGCCTAAGTTTGCATTTCTTAACTCTGTTTATATTTTTAGATCTGTAATTTTTAGATCTGCAGGATTAGTTGAATGATTGTGAATTTGTTTTGCTTAATCTATACAATCATTCTCTGTATTGTCCTGTATTTTTGTTGTGTATGCTTGGGAGGAGATCTCTTAATCCTGAGATTGCTCCCTCAGATCCTGAAGTTGATAGACTTCTTGGACCTAAGCAACCCATACATACACCTGTGATTGATTGTGATACTTCTACAATGGGTGAGCAACCTAGGACATTGAAGGAATTCGATGCACCAGAGGTTTACAATTCCCCTTTCTGCATTCAATTCCCTGCTATCCCAGGGAACTATTGTTGTATATTGCTACCTTAGCAATTATTATATGATTAAAATAGCATATTAACTGCACAAATTACAGCAATGTTGAATCAAGGCAAACAGTCAGTCCTGCAAGAATCAGGGATCTTGTAGCAAGTTCTAAAAGGTAAGGGTATGTCCACAGGGAAATGTGATTTAACTATGGCAAATCTCTAGATCTAGAGTAGATCTAACACTCTATCCTAATTTAAACTAAACTAAAGCAGGAAAGAAGAGAGGTTTTGGGTTTTTGTCACATTTACTACAAACTACAAAAGTTAAATGCAAGTGATCCAGATCTAATCAAACATAGAGATAAGAGGAGAAATAGAAGAGATGAAAAATCAAAAGGTGGAGAACAGCAGCTAGGGGTATTGGTCTCTCACTGAAAATCAAAGGAATCAAAGGCAATGCAGAGAACTAATTTGCAATAATCCTCTTTTCTGGCTTCAAGCTTCTGAGTTTCCCCCAAATCCACCAATGGATCAAAGCAATCTTGAGATTAGGATCTGCCCTTCTACTGGTACAGTCCTAAGTTTATGATCTGCCCTTTTGCTGGATATAGTTCATCCCCGAGATTACTCCAACCTATTGATCTACCCAGGTTCTCCCAGTAGAGGTGAGGTATAAGAATCCAATCTCCACCAATGGATCAAAGCAATTCTGAGGTTAGGCTCTGCCCTTCTACTGGATACAGTCTTAAGTTTATGATCTGCCATTCTATTAGATAAAGTTCATCCCTGAGATTACCCCAACCTATTAATCTTAATTGGAACAGGTAAACCATTGCAGATGCTGCAGATGCCAAGCTACCAACTCCCCATTTCTGGCTGACATCCGCAGGAGTATCCAATCCAGGGAAATTAAATACGAAAAAGTGAAATATAGATAAGAATCATCTTTAAAAACCATAATTATATTACAAGCTTATAATACTATTGTGCCCAGATTTGTAATCTGTGTAATATACAGTCTCTTACAAGCCTCTAAATCTCTTAATTTATAGCTCAAGACCTCGCCCTAACTACTGAAAAGAGTTTAGCCACTCATGATTGGCTAAAGAAAGAATGGGAGAAGGAGGAAGGAGGGAGAATTTGGAGGGAAAAATGGATCTCGTGCTAAGCTCTGGTTCTCTCAATTTTTGGATCATTATTCTGTATTTTCTTCAAGCTTTTATACTCTCCTCTTCTGTCCTCAGATCCGTTTTAGCCAATCAGAGCGCAAGGGAATAATTCTGTTATGATGGGCTGCTAATGTGGTCGATTTCTCCTCTAGAAGCTCTTCGCTCATTGGTTCTCAATTGGCGGGAATATGTGATGCAGTTAGGGTTTCCAATCATGCACAGTTGAGTATCAATATTACCCCTAAGGGTTACTGACATGCTTTAGAACTCATGCACAAAATTATGGAATTGGCGATTCTTTGAGAAGTTGCCGTCGAAATGTCAAGAGGTCCGAGGATCTCATGACGAGGATCTAATTTTCTTTGTGTGCACATCGGCGGTTCAGGTATGGTGGGCTTTCTGAGACTTCTTGACAGGATTGAAGTAGCTAGTTGACAGGTTTGGCAGCATCTCGACAGGACTAGGAGTAGCTCTCGATAGGTTAGGACACATCTCGACAGGTTGATTTGAACTTGTCGATAAGATTGATGGCTCGTCAACAGGATGGAAAGCTCATTTCACCATTCTGTTCAATTCTTCATTCATCCATTCGACAAGTTATAATCAATCATATTGACAGGTTATACAATCTTTAGTGAAGTGCTTGACAGGTTAGCTCAATCCTCATGAGAATGAGTGTTGCTTCAGGTAAGTTGTCGACAGGTTATCTTGCACTGCTCGACAGGTTCAGCTTCAACCTCGCGATAAGTATCTGAAACCTCTCGACTTCTCCTGTACCTTGAAGTATGCTCTCGACCGGATCCATGTCTGTACTTCTAACCTCTCGTTAGGTGTTGGAACCTCTCGAGATCTTCTTCTTTTCAATTCAGTACCTCTCGACATCTTCATTCCTTGCTCTCAGAACCTCTCGACAGCAGAACTTAACCTCTCGATAGGTTTTGCCTTGTGCTTCCACAGCTGGCACACATCTCTAGTGTGTTGTTCTTCCTTTGCTCAACACTCAGCAACCCCTTAGTAGGTTCAATCTTTATTCCTTGTAGCTGGAGTTGGTCTCAGGCCTTTCCAATTGGGTAGCACATTGCTTCTTGGGCTCTTTTAAATGAACATTTGTACTAAGCTGCAATTTATTGCTTATCTACAAAATACACTTAAAACACCTTATTAGTCATCTCTAGGGTCCACCAAAGGTTAGGTTAGGAGGTGAAAAATAGTATTTTTCACTGCTTAACACACCCCCAAACCTAAGCTTTGCTAGCCCTTGAGCAGAGGAGAAAGTAAAAATAATTATTGAAAAGGACAAATGCCACTTTTGTAGGGAACATAGATGCATGTAGCATATGCATCAAGCCCTTTAAACCCCTAGGTGATCCGTAGTGGAGGAGTGAAGTCTCCTGAGGGTTTACAGTGAAGTTACCGACAAACTTCTCCAATGATCAGTTAATAACAGTGCAGCATGTTAAAATAAAATTTAAGCAATATAAAATTCATTCCACACCTTGTCCATTCAGTTTTAGAGGATTCTCAACAGAAGCATGACAGTTTAAAACTAAAATTATGCTATAATTCCTTCACAATCAATCAGCTCATGTCAATGTATTTTGTATAAAAATTAATGTAAAGCTTACCTTCAAAGTGAGAATCCTGTTCTGATAATGCCCCATCAATCCTAATTTAAGACCCAAAGCTCACCAGGGCTGTCTCTCTCAATAAAAATAGAAGGGTGTATCAATTCACACAGCTCAAGAACAGTTACAGCCCTCAAATAGGACTACAAGCATGAGCATAGGCATTACTCCAAATTCTAAAATTTTCTAGCTCTTTTCACCATAGATTAAACAGATTCTCATCTCCACATAATAGCTCTGTCAATTTTAGATCAGTAAGGACTTTTTATTGGGTTGTAACGTGGCTTATGAGTGAAGTTTACAAAGAATAAAAAGGGTGGAATAGGATTCAAGATTAAAAAATCAATAGAATGAGGAGGTGGTGCACACACCTTCATCATTTTAGCAGTCTTCATCTTCTATTTGAATTTTTAGAGCCAAAGTGGCCAACTTTTTCTCTTTTCTTTCAAACTCTAATGAAGTGACTTCTCTCTTATTTTTATTTTGCCTTTCAGTTTTTCTTTTCTTCTCTTTTTTTTTTTGTATGCTCTTTATATTTTTCTACATTTTTCTTTTTATGGGTAGGAATGCCACCATTGTGCTTCTGATACACAATTGTCTTTCAATGTGTTTTCTTCTTCTTTCCACCAACTGTCAAACCTTGCTCCTTTAACCTCACTTCTTCCACTTTCTTATTTCTCAGACTGAGGGTGAACTGAAATAGGTCAAGAGGTTTTGGGTTCAAATTTTCTAGTTTTGATTAAGGAAACATTGGGATTTTTCAAGGCTCAAATGATGTGTATCAAGGGCAGTTCAGAGGTGGGAAATTTTAAGCTCAAACTATCCAAGGGATGGCCTTACTTCATATCCTCCATGTCATGACTGCTGTTAAATTATTTCAACTTGGATTTGCCTAACTTCTAGTGAGCAGAGGTAAATTCAATTAGTCCTTAGAGAAAAAAAAATTGCCCAAACATTCTTCAAACAAAAAAATTCAGGCCCAAATCTCACTAGGTATGGTCTTTCATCAGATTTTTGGGGTATATCCTCAGAATTTTCTCTCATTTCAGGTTCACTAAGCACTAATTTTATAAAAAAATTCTGACATTTGCTTCATGAATGTGTTAGAACTATAGCATGTTTTAGTTTTAAAAAGTTTTTAATTTCCTCTATTAAAAATAATCATGTGGGAAATTATTTTATTTCCTCAATTTTTGTTGAAATCTTACTACACTACCATTAACTAATCATTGGCAAGTTGCCACATCCCCAAACCTATGAGGAGCAGTGTCCTCACTACTTGGAAGATAGGGAAATGTGTAGCAGGATAAAACATACACAGATAAGTTAGGAAAGAAAAAGACACAAATAAAATAAAGACTAGCAGTAAACAAAACACACAAATGAGGAAAAGAAAATAGGCAATAAAACAGAAAGAACGCAAGAGAAACACAGGGAATAGATTGAAGAGAAATTCTATTATGGTAGAAAAACATGTACAATGTAAAGATCCTAACTATACAATTCTAATCATCTGGCTCCTCTGTAACCTCAGGTTGATCTTTGAGTCTTTTTCCCCTTTCTATCTTCCGCGTAGCAGCAGTGGACTGGGACCTTGTAGAGGCAGGTTTTCTAGTCCTGGATGTGGTTTTCTTTGTAGAGGGTGGCTTAGGCTTAGAAGGGGGCTCCTTAAATTTGATGTCAGGCTTGACTTTGCTAGGCTCCTTTGGTGGAGGAGCTGTTTCCAAGGGAGATGCATCAGGGTTTAATTCTTTGGAGAGAGCCTCAGCTAACTCCCTCGGCTCTAGTCTTCTCCTGGTTGTATTGCACCATAATTTCCTACCAACCCTTCTTAATCTCTTTCTTCTCAATCTTGTAAGTCACTTATAGGAATTTGATGTGATCAAGCTGAGGCAGCCTCACAGTGGTTCTCAAGTCAGTCATGCCTCGATGTACATTTCTCTTAATATAAGCATTAGCTCACATGACCCTGAGAAGAGTAAGGTAGGGAGGAGGGGAATTAAGGGAGGCAAGTGGGGTGGACTGATCAGCAGTGGAAGTAGGGTCATCCAGCTGTGGAGGGTTGATGGAAGATGACATGGGTGGGATAGAAGTAGAGGGAATGGCAACCTCAGGGTCAGGGTCAGTTTCGGTGGAGGCAGTGGTAAGGGTAGGGAGAGGAACTTTAGGGACATGTTCAGTTAATTGTAAGGGTCATGGAGAAATGGAGGGGGTGGTTATATGAATGGGTAAAGGGATAGCTAGCTGTTGGGATGGTTGGGTTAAAATTTGTAAAGTGGAATTTATGGCTAGCACAGTGGAAGGAATAGAGGCTTGGTTTTGGAGGGTGGAGTTCATGGCTAGAAGTGTGGCCTTAATTGATGATTGGGTTTGATTATTGGCCATCACTTGCGATTGGAGGGAAAGTAAAAGGTTTAGGATTTGAGGTAAAGGGTTAGGTGTGATAGGGGCTGTGGGTTGGGTTGGTGGAATTGGTGGGGTAAATGAGTGGATAGGTTGTGGAGAGGTAGGGTGTGGAGAATCTGGTAGTGGGGTGTACTCATGCCCAATATTGTCCACAATAGATTTTATTAGAGATGTGTAACCCTCACTAGTCAACTGGTCCTGGGTATGTGAAGGTAAGGTTGGAAAAGTGGGATCAAAATCAAAAGGAATGGATGGAGGAGAGGAAGTGGGTGGGCTAGTTGGTGAAACTAGTGCAGGACTCAAAGGTGGGGTGGCTAATTGGATGGGCTGGCTGGAAAGGTGAGTGAAGGTAAGGTAGGGATTGGGTCAATGGTAAAAGGGATGGATAGAGGTGTTGATGTGGTGATGGTGGAAAAGGAGGCTCAGGTGCTGGGGGGTATGGATGTTGGAATGGAGGATAAGGAAACTGAGATGGAAGGCAAAGGAAATGAGGTGGGTGGTTGAGAGGCTGATGGGATGGAGAAACTAGGGATATCAGCTGGAATGGAGGGAATGATTGTAGGTGCTGAGGGAATCAAAGGAGCAGCTGCAGAGCTGGCCACTTGAGGTGCCTCTCTTTCAGGACTCTCAGCAGATTTACTCTTGCTTTTCCCAATGAGAGTCCTACTGGCAGACTAGACCCTCTTCCCAAATACTTTGAAAACAAATTTTTTTTTCTTAAGTAGGGCAGTAATGAGCCTGCTGTAGGGTAGCCCTAGGAAGGCTTGAGCCTTCCTATACTTATCATTCACATCCGCCATGGCCTCAAACACTAAATGAGCAGCATTTATGAATTGGCCCTTGGAGAAGAAATATAGGGCATCCACTATTGGCACTCTCCTCTATTGTTGGTGCCCACTCACATAGATATTCTTCCTCAAAATTCCATCAAAGAAATGCATGTTGGGCTGGAGATCTCTCCTCATTATTGACTCCCTAGTCTCCACAATGTCATGAGTGAGGTGCCGGGCTATTGCTTTGAAAGAGGCATTCTCAGGTGTAGCCAGGTTATAAGCTGGATCAAAAATAGAAGGGCCCCCCAATGTTGTCCCTATATCTCTGTAGTCCACCACCATCTCCATATTATCAATTAAAATTACAAGGCAGGGCTCAAGCGAATCTGGCTTGGTTTGTTTCTTGAGATTCTGATACCACAACTTAACCAGCCTTAGATAAGATTTTTCATTTAGTGGGCTCATCATGGGTGTCAGACCTACCTTCACCAGATAATTCAAAGTTCCTGACACCCCTCTACCTTAGAGAAATTGGGGGTGTCAACAATGGTCTCTAGGATCAGATCTAAGGCATCCACAAATTTATTGGGTGTGGATCTGAGCAGAGGGACTTCAGGATCCAATTCAGGGTCAGGCTTTACCTCAGAAATTCCAGGCACAAGGTTGGGTTATGTCTCAAGGACCTCCACAACAATGTCTTCACTGGTTTGGGCCTTTTTAGATTTTTTTGCCTGCTTGGTTTTGACAGTTTTCTCAGTTTCATCCATGACAAGCTTCCTTTTTACAGGAGTGGTTTCCTTAGGCTTTGTGGTTTGCCTACTGGACTTTCTAGTGGCTTTGGTAGCAGATTTAGAAGATACTTTAAAAAGATTAGCCAAACTGTCATCTTGACTAGGGTTTCTCAGAGCACGCTGTGCACGGAACCAAATCAACTCAGACTAGGTGTAAAATGTAGCCCTGAAGAAATTAAAGCAATTAGAGTAATGGCAACGTTTTTATAGTAGCAACTAGTGAGGTAGAGAGACAAAAAGAAAAATGGAAAAAATTGCCAGTGAAGCCTTAGAGCTCAGAGAGAAGCTGTCGAATGGCAAAAGTGGAGTTGTCGCTAGGTTAAAAACAAAGGGGAATGAGCTTCGATAGGATTGGGGCAAGTCATCTATAGGTTGATGCATCCTATTGAAAAGTGCAAAGTGACAGCTCCTCGCGAGAGGTCCACACAATCCTATCGATGAGTTTAAGATGACAGAAGCCAGTCTTTTCAAGAGGTTCATTCCATCTTGTTGACAGGTCTAAGGTTGCAAAGAGGATCATTTCGAGAGGTTCACAGAACCTCTCGACAGGTGCTTTAAATCTAACACGTGCACCTCTCGATAGGTATTCTGAACCTGTCGAGAAGTCAATTAAAACTATTTGAACCTGTCGTAACCATCACAGATCCTCTCGACAATCAACTTTACAGCTTTAGAACCTGTCGAAAATTAATTCGCACCTCTCGACAGGTGCTAAATTTTGTTAAAATTTAAATTGGAAACTCTCAAAACCTGTTGACATGTTCGTAGAACCTATCGACAGGTTATATTTCAGTTCAAACAGGCTTGTAATCAGTTCCCAGTTTACTCCCCAACACATTTGACACTCCAACTCTGTTCACTTCATAACTTTGACTCATTTTCCTACCTGAGGTATTCACACACATGGAAAATTTATATACAATGCCACACAGAACTAAAATAAAAACAAAAAAAAAATAATAAGAATAATCAGCAAAATAAATAACCAAAGACATAAATTACTATACATAATTTACATTTGTTAAAACTCAGCCATGTCATGGACGTTCATGATAACGGATGGTTAGTACAGGCTCCACCACATTTTTAAAAACATTCCCAACATCGTCACAAAGAACATTACAGTGCAGTAGCTTGGGCAAAGCCTCTTTCACCAGCTCATTAAAAACATTAATGAAAAAACAATCCTCCTTATCCAAGTGAGGCTGATTGGCTGCATTGTACACATTCAATTTAACTTTCATGTTGCCAAAAGATACCTCCATTTCTCCTGATCTACACTGAATACAAGCATTGGCAGTGGCCAAGAAAGGTCTGTCCAAAATCATAGGAATTGAGGTGGTGCACTTGCTTGGCTCCATGTCAAGAACCAAAAAATTTGCTAGATAGAAAAATTTGTCAACTCCAACTAAAACATCCTCTATCATTCCCACATGCTTCCTTTCAGATCTGTCAGCTAATTGTAGCACCACATGTGTGGGCTTCAATTCTCCCAGGCCTAACTTCTCATAAACAGAATATGGAAGTACGTTTACACTAGCTCCTAGATCTAATAAGGCCTTCTCAATAGTATGATCCCCGATGATGCAGGGGATTGTGGTAACTCTAGGGTCTTGCAGCTTGGTTGGGGTTACAATAGACTGCACTTGGTTCACTTTCTCAGCACAAAAGACCTTCTTGGATAAGTGTATCCTAGATTGTCTTTTGTGGGTGCACAATTCTTTCAAAAACTTTGCATAGGCTGGAACTTGCTTGACGGCATCAAGTAAAGGCAAGTTGATCTTTACTTATTTGAAAGTTTCCATCATCTCCTCAACCTTAGCATTCCCCTTTTCAAAAGGAGAACCTGCTTTCAATGCATTAGGAAATGGCAAATGGGGAACTGTCCTCCCATTTGCACCCTTAGCAAGTTCATCAGATTTTTCTTTATTTTTGTTTTCAATTTTCTGTTGGGGCACATCACCCCCTTAATTTTTTATATGCTACTCCTGCTGCATATTTTCATTGGTTGTTTCTTCATTTCTGCACTTGACTCAATAGGCTCAACACCAACTCAGTTATCCACCAGCCTCCCACTGCTCAAGGTGGTGACATATTTTGCTTCTTCATGAGAAGAAGTCTCACCAATCATGTATTACCCCTTTGGATAATTCATGGGCTGACTGGGCAGTCTCCCCTCTTCTCTCCTAGCCAAAGAATTAGATAGCTGACTAAGGTGGTCCTCTATCTTCTTGATGCTCTGATTGTAGGAGTTAATAGTTTGAGATAAAGGGCTCAAATTCTGCAGCGAAGCCAGAACTTGCTCTTCAAATGTGAGGGACCTAGAGGGTGCTAGGGCTGGTCCACTTTGATGCACAGGCTGAACCATTGGCTGGGTCATAGGCTGTGGGTATTGAGGCCTTGGAAAATAATTCTGTTGGTATGGCTGAGCATTCCTATAGGGCATGGATTGTAGTGGCTGCTACTGCTAGTTTTGAAAATTATCTTATCGTCACCTCAAGTTGGGGTGGTTTCTCCAATGATAGCCAGTAGTAGACTGTTGTCCATAGGACTGAGCAGCATTCACATGCTCCATCATAAAATCTGGGAATTGGGCAACTGAGGGACATTCCTCAAGAGAGTGAGTGGGGGACTGGCATATGACAAATGCCTCCTCGACTTTAGCTGCCATTGAAGACTGCATTGCTCCCATGAGGTTATCAAACTTTTAGGTCAGACTGTCCACTTTCCTCTCCAAATCATTATGTCCACTCACCTCATATATTTTCTCTCTAGTAGTATTTTCTCTCACCAATCAAGGGGTCTCAACATCTCTTGCCCAAGTCTCCCTTTTCATGAAGTTTTCACTGATGATATCAAATAACTCCCAAGCCTCATCTGCGGTCTTGTGGAGGTATGTACCACTACAAGAAGCATCAACCGTATCCCTGTTTTAAAGATCAATTCCTTGATGGAAACTTTGGACAAGTTGCCATTCAGGAATCTGATGATGGGGACATTACTTTAAGAGTTCTTTGAATCTCTCCTAGGCTTGGTGAAAATCTTCAGTTGGGGCTTGAGTAAATGAGATAATACTCTTCCTCAACTGACTTATTTTAGACATGGGGAAAAACTTGGCCAAAAACTGACATTGAAGGTCATTCTAGGACTGAATACTATTGGTTGGGAGTATTGAAACCAAGTTCTGGCTCTATCCTTTAGTGAAAAAGGAAAGAGTCTCAACATGATTACTTCCTCCCCCAAACCTATAATATTAAAGGTAGTACACAGTCCTAAAAATTCATGAATATCCTTATATGGGTCTTCTTTGCTCGGGCCATGGTATGAGGGTAACATCTGTATGATAGAAGACTTGATCTTATAGTTTCCTTGAACAGCAGGGAATTGAATGCAGAAGGGGGAATTGTAAACCCTTGGTGCATTGAATTCCTTTAATGTCCTAGGTTGCTCACCCATTACAGTAATTTCATAATCAACTAACGGTGTTTGTATGGTTTACTTAAGTCTAAGAAATCTTTCAACTTCAAGATCTAAGGGAGCAATATCAGGATTAAGAGATCTCCTCGCAAGCATACACACCACAGAAATCAAGTACAACATCGAAAATCATAGTACAAAGATCAACAAAATAATCACAAGACAGACAACTACAAAGCTGCAGATCTACTCAACTACAAATCTAGGAATGTAAACAAAGTTAAGAGATGCAAACTTAAGCAATGCTTGTTCTTCTGAGTGATACAGAGCTCCTCTTAGCTCCACGGATGCAGATCTGAAATAGAGTGAAATTATAATAAAGACTAAAGCAGCAATTAATCACATACTTAACAGTCAATAAAAATCTAAATTAAAAAATGAGAAAACTTAGATCTACCACTTTTAAAAACACAGATGCCCGGCAGTGGCACCAAAAACTTGTTGTATACTGCCACCTTAGCAATTATTATATGATTAAAATAGTAAATTAACTGCTCAAATTATAGCAATGTTGAATCAAGGCAAGCAGCCAGTCTTGCAAGAATCAGGATTATTGTCGCAAGTTTTAAAAGGTAAGTAAGGGTATGTCCATAGAGAAATATGATTTAACCATGGTAAATTTCTAGATCTAGAGTAGATCTGGCACTTTATCCTAATTTAAACTAAACTAAAGTAAGAAAGAAGAGAGGTTTTGGGTTTTTGTCACGTTTACTACAAACTACAAAAGTTATATGCAAGTGATCCGGATCTAATCAAACACAGAGATAAGCGGAGATATAGAAGAGATGAAAAATCAAAAGGTGGAGAACAACAACAAGGGGTATTGGTCTCTCACTGAAAATCAAAGGAATCAAAGGCAATGCAGAGAACTGATTTACAACAATCCTCTTGTCTGGCTCCAAGCTTCCCAGGTTCCCCCGAATCCACCAATGGATCAAAGTAATCCTGAGGTTAGGATTTGCCCTTCTACTGGATACAGTCCTAAGTTTATGATCTGCCCTTCTGCTGGATACAGTTCATCCCCGAGATTACTCCAACCTATTGATCTACCCAAGTTCTCCAGGTAGAGGTGAGGTATAAGAATCCAATCTCCACTAGTGGATCAAAGCAATACTGCAATTAGGCTCTGCCCTTCTACTGGATGTCATTCATCCCTGAGATTACCCCAATCTATTGATCTTGATTGGAATAGGTAAACCATTACAGATGCTATAGATGCCAGGCTACTAGCTCCCCATTTCTGACTGGCATCCGCAGGAGTATCCAATCCTAAGAAATCAAATACAAAAAAGTGAAATATAGATTAGAATCATCTATAAAAACTATAATTATATTGCAAGCTTATAATACTATTGTGCCCAAATCTGTAATCTGTGCAATATACAGTCTCTTACAAGCCTCTGAATCTCTCAATTTATAGCTCAAGACCTTGCCCTAACTACTGAAAAGAGTTTAGTTACTCATGATTGCCTAAAGAGAGAATGGGAGAATGACGAAGAAGGAGGGAGAATTTGGAGGGAAAAATGGATCTCGCACTAAGCTCTGGTTCTCTCAATTTCTGGATCATTGTTATATATTTTCTTTAATCTTTTATACTCTCCTCCTCTGCTCTCAGATTCATTTTAGCCAATCAGAGCACAAGGGAATAATTTTGTTATGCTAGGCTACTGATGTGGCCGATTTCTCTTCTAGAAGCTCTTTTCTCATTGGTTCTTAACTGGCGGAAATATGTGATGCAGTTAGGGTTTCCAATCATACACAGTTGAGTACCAAAAATACCCCCATGGGTTGCTGACGTGCTTTGGAACTCGTGCATAGAATTCTAGAATTGGCAGTTGCTAAAGAAAGATGCTGAGAAGTTGCCAAATCAAGTGTCAAGAGGTTCAGGGATCCTCTCGATAGGTTCTGAATTTGATTTGTGTGCACGTTGACAGGTTGTAGTGGCTGTCGATAGCTTTTGAGATTTCTCGATTGGATTGAAGTAGCTAGTCGACAGGTTTGGCAACATCTCAACAGGACTGGGAGTAGCTCTCGATAGGTTTGGACACATCTCGACAGGTTGATTTGAACTTGTCTATATGATTGATGGCTCATCAACAAGATGGAAAGCTCATTTCACCGTTCTGCTAGATTCTTTATTCATCCTATCGACAGGTTATAATCAATCCTGTCGATGGGTTATACAATCTTTAGTGATGTGCTTGATAGGTTGGCTCAATCCTCGCGAGAATGAGTGTTGCTTCAGGTAAGTTGTCAATAGGTTATCTTGCACTGCTCGGCAGGTTCAGCTTCAACCTCGCGATAAGTATCTGAAACCTCTCGACTTCCCCTGTACCTTGAAGTATCCTCTTGACAGGATCCATGTCTATACATCCAACCTCTCGTAGGTGTTGGAACCTCTCGAGATCTTCTTTTCAACTCAGTACCTCTCGACAGCTTCATTCCTTGCTCTCAGAACCTCTTGACAGCAGACTTAACCTCTCGATAGGTTCTGCGTTGTGCTTCCATAGCTAGCACACATCTCTAGTGTGCTATTCTTCCTTTTCTCAACACTCAGCAACCCCTTAGTAGGTTCAATCTTTCTTCCTTGTAGCTAGAGTTAGTCTCAGGCCTTTCCAATTGGGTAGCACATTGCTTCTTAGGCTCTTTTAAATGAATATCTGTGTTAAGCTACAATTTATTGCTTATCTATAAAACTCATTTAAAATACCTTATTAGTCAGCTCAAGGGTCCACCAAAGGTCAGGTTTGGAGGTGAAAAATGGTATTTTTCACTACTTAATAACTATAAGATCAAATCCTCCATCATACAGATGCTACCATCATACTATGGCCTAAGTAAAGAAGATCCTTATAAGCACATTGATGAATTTTTAGGACTATGCACTACCTTCAACATTACAGATTTGGGAGAGGAAGCCACCAGGTTGAGACTCTTTCCTTTTTTATTAAAGGATAGAGCTAGAACTTGGTTGGCAATGCTCCCAACCAATAGTATTCAATCTTTGAATGACCTTCAATGTCAGTTTTTGACTAAGTTTTTTCTCATGTCCAAAACAAGTCAGTTGAGGAAGAGCATTATTTCATTTGCTTAAGCCCCAACTGAAGACTTTCACCAAGCTTGAGAGATATTTAAAGAACTCTTGAAGCAAAGTCCCCATCACCAAATTTCTGAATGACAACTTGTCAAAAGTTTTTATCAAAGAATTGATCCCAAGAGGAGGGATATGGTTGATGCCTCATGTGATGGGAGATACCTCCACAAGACAGCTGATGAGGTTTGGGAGTTGTTTGATATCATTAGTAAATACTCCATGTAAAGGGAGACCTTGTCAAGAGACCTTGAGACCCTGCTAGATTGGTGAGAGAGACCACTACAAGAGGAAAAATATATAAGGTGAGTGGATACAATGATTTGGAAAGGAAAGTGGACAGCTTGACTCAAAACTTTGAGAAGCTCCTAGGAGCAATGCAGCCTCCAATGGCTGCCAAAGTAGAGGAGGTATGTGTGATCTGCCAGTCCCCCACTCACTCCCTTGAGGAATGTCCCTCTGCTGCACAATTTCTAGAGTTTGTGATGGAACATGTGAATGTTACTCAATCCTTTAGACAACAGCCTACTGCTGGTTATCATTAGATAAACCACCCCAATTTGAGGTGGAGATAAGATACCTTTTCAAACCACCACCACCAGCAGTCACAACAGGATCTGATGCCTTATATGAATGCTAAGCCCTATCAGCAGAACTACTTTCCAAGGCCCCATTACTAGCAGCCTATGGCCCAATCAATGGCTCAACCTGTGCAAAAAAGTGCACCAGCCTCAGCACCCTCTAGATTCCTCACATTTTGAAGAGTAAGTTTTAGCTTCACTGCAGAATTTAGGCCCTTTGTCTTAAACTGTCAACTCTCATAGCCAAAGTATTAAAAGGATAGAGGACCACCTTGGTCAGCTATCTAATACTTTGACTAAGAGAGAGGAGGAAAGACTACCAAGTCAGCCCATGAACAACCCAAGAGGGCAGTACATGGTGGGTGAAACTTCTTCCCATGAGGAAGCCAAATCTGTCACCACTTTGAGGAGTGGAGGGCTAGTTGATAACCATGTAGGTTTTGAGCCTGTGAATAGTCTAAGAAGTGAAAGAACAACCCATGGAGATATGCAGTAGGAGCAGCATATAAAAAATAAAGGGGGAGTGGATGCATCCCAAGAAAAAATTAAAAATAAAAATAAAATCTTATGAGCTTGCTAAGGTAGCAAATGAGAGATCAGTCCCATTTGCCATTTCCCAATGCACTTCAAGCACCTTCTCCTTTTGACAAGGGGAATGTTAAAGTGGAAGAGATGATGGAAACATTCAAACAAGTAAAGATCAACTTGCTTTTACTTGATGCTATTAAGCAAGTTCCAGCCTATGCAAAGTTCTTAAAAGAATTGTGCACCCACAAAAGACAATCTAGACCCTGGTGTTCCCACAATCCCCTGCATTATTGGAGATCATACCATTGAGAAGGCCTTGTTAGATCTGGGAGCTAGTGTAAACCTACTTATATATTCAATTTATGAGAAGTTAGGCTTGGGGGAATTGAAGCCAACACATGTGGTGCTACAACTAGCTGACAGATCTGAGAGGAGGGCTGTGGGAATAATAGAGGATGTATTAGTTGGGGTTGATAAATTTTTCTGCCCAACAGATTTTTTGGTGCTTCACATGGAGCCAAGCAACTGCACCACCTCTATTCCTGTGATTTTGGGCAGGCCCTTCTTGGCCACTACAAATGCTTGTATTCAGTGTAAATTAAAAGTAATGAAGGTGTCATTTGGCAACATCAAATTGAAATTAAATATTTACAATGCAACCAATCAGCCTCACTTAGATAGTGAGGATTGCTTTTTAATTGATGTTTTTGATGAGCTTGTGGAAGAGACTTTGCCCAAGTTGCTGCATGTTGATGATTTTTGTGATATTTTTGAGAATGTGTGGAGTGAGATTGTGGAAGAGAAGGCCTCCACACCCACGTTTGAAGAGGTGAAAGCCTTAATTTCTTATATGGGGCCAGCAACAAGGTGTCTGCCATGAAAACATGTTGTGTTGCCTCTTCCACCACCATCAAAGGCACCTTTGTTGTCTTCTCTCATATGTCCACCAGATGTAGAGTTGAAAAATCTGCCTAAGACCATGAAATATATTTTTTTGGAGGCAAACCAAAAATTGCCAGTGATCATTTCTTCATCTCTCACTGATGAGCAAGAGGAAGAACTATTGTGTGTTTTAAAGAAGCATAGGAGAGCAATAGGCTGGACTATTGCTGACCTTGGGGGTATCAACCTTGTTGTGTGCATGTATAAAATCCACTTGGAAGAGGGTTCCAAACCCTCTAGAGAAATACAGAGAAAATTGGACCCCCACATGCAAGAAGTGGTAATGAAAGAAGTGGTCAAATTATTAGATGCTGGAGTCATCTACCCAATTTCAGATTTCAAATTGGTGGCACCTACTCAAGTGGACCCTAAGAAATCTGAAATTACTGTGATTAAAACTGATTCTGGTGAGCTTGTTCCAACTAGGGAAACCACTGGTTGGAGGGCGTGCATAGACTATCAAAAGCTCAATTTCAAAACTAGAAAAGACCATTTCCCTTTACCCTTCATTAACCAAATTTTGGATAACTTGGCAGGCAAGGCTTTCTATTATTTTCTTGATGGATATTCGAGGTATAACCAAATCCTTGTTTTTCCACAAGATCAAGAAAAGACAACTTTCACATGCCCATTCGGCACCTTTGCTTATAGAAGGATGTCATTTGGACTGTGCAATGTCCCTGCAACTTTCCAAAGGTGCATGTATGCTATATTTTCTGACATGATTGATCAGTTTTTAGAGATATTTATAGATGATTTCTCTATTTTTGGGGACAGCTTTAGCCAATGTCTACACCATCTCAGCCTTGTGTTGCAGAGATGTGAGGAAACCAACTTGGTGCTGAGTTAGGAAAAGAGCCATTTCATGGTTAATCAAGGCATTGTCCTTGGCCATGTGGTTTCCCACAGAGGCATTGAGGTAGACAAGGCTAAAATTGATCTGATTGCACACTTAACCCCACCTAAAACTATGAAATAAATCCGATCTTTCTTAGGGCATGTTGGTTTCTATAGGAGATTCATCAAGGATTTTAGCAAGATCACAAAACCTCTTTGTCACCTGTTGTGTCAAGAGGTTCCCTTTGAGTTTGATGATGAATGTGTCCATGCCTTTGAGCTTTTGAAAGGCCGTTTAACCTCTGCACCTATCCTTAAAGCACTTGATTTTTCTTTGTCATTCGAACTGATGTGTGTTGCATCAGATTTTGCTATTGGTGCAGTCTTGGGACAAAGGAAGGATAAGGCCCCTTGTGTGATTGCTTATGCAAGCAAAATCATGATTGATGCTCAGTTAAATTATACCACAACTGAGAAGGAATTGTTGGCAATTGTCTATGCTCTAGAGAAATTCAGGTCTTATGTGTTGGGATCTTGAATAGTGGTGTTCACTGACCACTCAACCCTGAAGTACCTTTTGTAAAAAAAGGATGATAAGCCAAGATTAATCAGATGGATCCTCCTATTACAGGAATTTGATCTTGAAATTATGGATAAGAAAGGGGTTGAAAATGTTGTTGCAGACCACTTAGCCAGGATCCTAACTGAGGAGTTTGATAGGCTACTTATCAATGACTCTTTCCCTGATGAACAACTGTTCACTATCGGCACCCCTACACCTTGGTTTGCGAACACTGTGAATTACTTGGCTATGGGTAAGATCCCCCCACATTGGAATAAAATGGGCAAGGAGTTGTTCTTTTCACAGATCAAATATTACATGTGAGAGGATCCATACCTGTTTAAGCATTGTGCACACCAAGTTGTGAGGAGATGTGTCCCTGATGAGGATTTCCACAACATACTAACCATGTGTCATGACCAGGCTTGTGGAGGCCATTTCAGTGACAACAAGACTGCTGCCAAGGTGCTCCAAAGTTGATTTTATTGGCCCACTCTCTTCAAGAATGCATGGCAGCATTGTAAAGCTTGTGATAGATGCCAAAATATGGGAAGTATCTCCAAAAGAAACTGCATGCCTCTACAACTTATACTTGTTGAACATTTTGATATCTAGGGAATAGATTTTATGGGCCCTTTTCCTTCTTCATATGGGTATAATTTTATCCTTGTGGCAGTGGACTATGTGTCCAAATGGGTGGAAGCCATTGCCACAAGGACTAATGACCATAAGGCTATCTTAAAATTTATCAAAGAAAATATCTTCTCAAGATTTGGCACCCCTAAAGCCATCATCAGTAATGGGGGCAGCCATTTCTGTAATAAATTTTGAGAGCTTGCTCAAGAAATATTCTGTTACACATAGGATTGCAACTCCCTACCACCCCCAGACTAGTGAGCAAGTTGAAATCTCAAATAGGGAGACAAAGCACATCCTAGAGAAGACAGTTAGGGCAGATAGGAAGGACTGGGCCATGAGGCTTAATGATGCATTGTGGGCTTATAGGACTGCCTATATGACCCCAATTGGCATGCCCCCTTTCAGACTAGTATATGGCAAGGCATGTCACTTGCCAGTAGAGTTAGAACATAGAACCGATTGGGCTGTTAAAGCATTGAACATTTATCTAACTTATGCTGACATACACAGGAGGCTCCAGATGTCAGAGCTGGAAGAGCTAAGATTGGAAGCATACTCCAATGCTCGGATCTACAAAGAGAAAACCAAAGCCTTCTATGACAAGCATTTGCTAAGGAAAGAGTTCACAGCTAACAGTAAGGTATAGTAGAAATTTGTTTAAACTAAGAAACTACCTGTCGAGAGGAGTGGAGAACATTTTGACAGGTTCTGAAGGTTCCCAGTATGCATTTCGACAAGATATGGGACCTGTCGAGAGGTTTAAGTCAATTATCAACAGGTTCTGATGAGGTAAAGATGATTGTCGAGAGGATCTATGAACTTATCGATAGGTTTTAAAGGTTTTTGAGTGTAATATCGACAAGTTCAAAGTACCGTCGAGAGGTTCTATGAACCTCTCGAAGTGATGTTTTTTCCTGAAGCCTTGAACCCGTCGACAGGATTGAGCGAACCTCTCGACACCTTCAGTTGCTTGTCACTTTTCGATAGGTTGTATCAACCTGTCGACACCTTGTCCTAATCCTGTCAAAACTCGATTTTCATCATTTTAAACCTATTGACAACTCTATTCAACCATTCGACAACTTGTCTCTGAGCTTTATTTTCTCTCTGCCAATTTCCGTTTTCTTTCTTCTTCCTCTACCTCACTGGCTCCAACTCCACTCACTGTGCCCTTGCTCCAAGTGCTTCAATTCCTCAACAACTACATTTTGCACCTATTGGAGATTGATTTGGTGTCATGCACATTGAGATCTGAGAAACCCTAGGTTTCTATTGGTAAGTCCTTCACCATTCACTCTGTGATTTCCTTGCTTAGTACTTTCATTGGTAATTTTTGTGGTAATTCATTTAAGACATAGAAGATTTTTGTGAATTATTGAGATATAATTTGTGTGGATTGAGTGCCCAATGGCTGATCAAAAGGATACCCTAGCTACCCTTTTCAAGGCCCCTTCCACTTGGAAATCCAGTACGCTAACCAAACAGCCCAAGGAGACCCCATCTGCCAAAAGAAAGCTTGTCATGGATAAAGCTGAGAAATTTGAGAAACCTAGGACAGCATAGAAAGCTAGGAAAGCCCAAATCAATGAAGAAATTGTTGAGGAGGCCCTTGAGACATAACCTAACCCTATACCTGAGTCTGACCCTGTGCCTGAAATTTCTGAGCCTGTGCCTATCCCTGAGGAGGAACCTGAAGTCCTTGTGAACCTATCTACTCCCAATGAATTTGTGGATAAGTTAGGCTTGAATCCAAAGATAATTGTTGACACCCCCTATTTTTCTAAAGAAGAGGGTGTAAGGATACTTTAAATTATTTAGCGAAGGCAGGCGTGACACTGATGCTGACCCCATTAAATGAAAAATCCTACCCTAGGCTGGTCAAGCTATGGTATCAGAACCTCAGAAAGAAGACCAAGCCCGGTTCAACTGATCCTTGTCTGGAGATTGTAATTGATAACTAAGAGATTGGTGTGAATTACAGTGATATAGGGTTGGTTTTAGGGGTACCTTCTGTTTTTGATATATCCTATGGTCTGCCAGAACCTGAAAATGTGCATTTCAAAGCAATGGCCAAGCACCTCGCTCAAGGTATTATGGGGTCTAGGGAGTCAATAATGAGGAGAGATCTACACCCCAGCATGTTATTCATCAATTCAATTTTGAGAAAAAATATATATGTTAGTGGACATCAACAAGAGAGGAGAACCCCCATAGTGGATGCCCTGTATTTTTTCTCCAAGGGCCAGTTTATGAATGCCTCCAAGCTGGTGTTTGATGCATTGGTGGATGTGAATGAGAAAATCCAAAAAGTGCAAGCCTTACCTGGCCTACCTTACAACAGGCTCATCACTGCCTTGCTTAAGAGAGGAAAATTTTCCTTCTCAAATGATGAGCCAGTGGTGAAGGTGACTCCAAAAGTATTTGGGAAGAAGGCTTGGTCTGCCAGTAGGACCTTAATTGGGAAGAGTAAGAACAAATCAAGTGAGGATCCAGAGATAGAAGCTCCACAAGCAGTCAGCACTGCTGCTGCACATGGCACCTCTACTTCTGCTAGTTCAGAGCCTCTCCCAACAACTGCCACTGGCTCAATACATTCTCCTGAGATCTCTACATTAGTCACCTCTGAGCCTCTTCTCACATCTGCTGCTCCTAGCTTGGTGCCTCCACCTGTGACCTTTGCACCCATAGTTATCCCCTCCATCAAGTTGATTTTACCTATGGTTAGCTCCTCTGATGCCAGCCTCACCATTCCCTCCCCTGCGATACCTTCCATTCCAGTTTCCATTCCCTCGAGCAGCTCAACAACCCTTCCAACTATAACCACATCGACACCTCTGCTAGTTCCTCTTACCATGGACCCCACCCCTACCTTACCTCCAGCTAGCCCATCCATATCAGCTACTGAACCTTTTAGCCATGCACCTTCCACATCAGCTAATCCATTCACCACTTCTCCACTATCCATACCCTTTGACACTAACCCTACCTTCTCCTTCTCACCTACCCATACCCAAGAGCTAGACCACCTGACCACTGAGGGATATTCATCCCTAATTGACTCCATTGTGGAGGTCTTTGGCTATGAATATACCCCCTTACCTGATTCTCCACAACCTACCCCACCACAGCCTACCCAATTCCAGTCCACACCCACCCCACCTTTTATGCATGCCCCCACATCTCCCTTCCATCCCATTAACTCCATTCCACCTGTTACACAAGCCCATATCCTACCTGAGGCCTCCACCCAAATCCTTTCCTTTCTTACCACCATCCTTGCCCAACTCCAAACCAACACAACCAACCAAGCCACCATGGCCACCTGCCTACAAGCCATCCAATCAACCATAAGCCATGTTACCCTTACCTCCCAACCTATTCCATTCCCTACTCCTACACCCACCCCACCTCCATCTCCTTTAGCAGTGGTTTCCACTGCTGAGGTGGAACACCCACTACCTCCTCCCCAACCCTTACCCTTAGTTGTCACCACACCTACTACTACACCCATTGAACATGTTCCCATTATCCCTCGACTTAGACTTACCAATGCCTCCACCAAAACAAACCTTGAACCCTAACCTGTCCCTATCCATCTGCCCCTTATTGCCCCACCTTTAGAAATCACTCCCCAACAATCCCCACCGGTAGTAGCAACATCTGATGTTGCCACAGATGTCGAACACCTAATTCCCACCTCCTCAATTCCAACCCAAACTGAGCCTGACCTTGAATTCCTTCACCCTTTACCCTCAATCCCCACCCCACCCATGCCATCACCCATCCCCTCTCCATTGCTTGTTGGCCCTTCTTCCAGTACTAACCTTCCCATACTACCTGCCTCTTCCTTTTCCATTCCTCCTTACCCAGCCCTCCTTTAGGCCATGCAAAATGACCCATACCTCAAAAGAGATATCATAAGAGGTATGGCTAACCTCAGAACCTCAATTAGGAGGCCCTATGATGAGAAGATAAGTCGAATGGAGCAGGAGCACAGAGTTCAATTGCTGGGAATCTCAAGGGAGTGGGATAGAATTTTGATTCAATACGAAGCCCAGAAGAATACTGTAGCAACAGACAAATTAAGAGCAAATGGACTTGAGAAAAGGCTAGCTGCCTCTAAAGAGGTCACCAGGGCAACAAGGGAACTGTATGAAAGTAGAATTCTTTTAGCTGAAACAAAGGAAGAAATCCTCGAAAGGAGAATTACTGAATTGACTGGCATAGAACCTGTACAAGCCACTGCCTCTCCAGCCAGTTCAAATGCTGATGCTGATAAGGATGAGAGAGGAAAAGGAGTCTAAGTCAAGGATGAGCCAACAAACAATTGAGATGATTAGACTTGTATATGTCATTAGTTACGATGTTTGTGTATATTCTTTTTATAGTTCTTTTCCCTTGCATTGTACAAATTTTTGTATTACAAATGAAATTTCTCTTTAGTATATTTTGTGTGATTTGCTTTATGGCTTTATGTTTGTTTGTTTCTGTGTTTTAATTGATTGTTTGTTCATTGTTTCATGCTGCTTCTTACTTTGTTTTGTTTTATTTTGTTTTGTGTCTGATTTTACCCTGCTGCACATGCACTTTCTTTTTAAATCAGTGAGGCCACTGCTCCTCATAAGTTTGGGGGTGTGATAGGATATTCCAATAGATAGCTAATGTTAATGCAGCCATGTTAAACAAAATTTGTGAAAATAAAGTGAAGTCCCACCTAATTTTTGAAAAAGAGGATATTAAACAAAAGAACTTTTTAAAACTAAATAGTGTTGCAGCTCTAACATTATCATGAAACAAATGTCAGGAATTTTCAAAAAATTAATACTGAGTGAACTTGAAAAGAGAGAAAACTGTGTTAAATTTGATGGAAGACCATACCAAGTGAGATTTGGGCCTGAATAAAATTTCTTTGAGGAGTCTTTTGGCAATTTTTCTGCTCTAAGGACTGATTGGATCTAGTTTTGCTCACTAGAAGTTAGGCAAATCCAAGTTGAAATAACTTGACAGCATTCATGACATTGAGGACATGAAGTAAGGCCATCCTTTAGACAGTTTGAGCTTAAAAATCCCACCTTTGAAATGTCCTTGATACACACCATTTGAGCCTTGAAAATCTCAATTTTTCTTTGATAAAAACCAGAAAATTTGAACCCAAAACCCCTTGACCCGTTTCAATTCATCCTAAATTTGAGAAATCAGGAAATGGAAAGAGAAGTGAGGTTAGAGGTGCAAGGTTTGATGTTTGGTTGAAAGAGAAGAAAACACAATTGGTGGCAGTTGTGGCATTTCAGCCCATAAAAATACAAAAATATTGGGAAAAATATAAAAAGAAAAAGAAAAGAAAAATAGAAAAAAAAAATGAGAGAGAAGTCACTTCATTGGAAACATTGAAATGAGGATTGGAAATTTCAAATCTGAAAATTCAAAGAAAATGAAGCTTGTGCTGAATTGAAGATGGTGTACATGTCACCTCCTTACCTTAGTGATTTCTCAATTTTGAAGCCTTCCTTACCCTTTATTCTTCATAAACCTCATCCACAAGCCACATTACAACCCAGTAAAAAGACCTTACTGATCTAAAATGGATTGAGCTATCATGTGGAGATGAGGATTTGTATAATCTATGGTGAAAAGAGTTAAAAAATTTCATAAATTAGAGCATTGCCTATGCTCATGCTTGCAGTCCTATTTGAGGGTTGTAACTGCTCTTAAGCTGTAGGAAAGGATACACCCTTCTATTCTATTTTGTGTGACAGCCCTGGTGAGCTTTGGGGCTGAAATTAGCTTTGTTGGAGGCATTATCAAAACAGAATTCTCAATTTGATGGTAAGCTCTGCATTAATTTTCATACAAAATGTCTTGACATGAGTTGATTGATTGTGAAGGAATTATAGTAGAGTTTCAGTTTTAAACTGCTGATTTTCTGCTGAGAATCCTCTAAAATTGAATGAACAAGGTGTGGAATGAACTTGATTTTGCTTGAATTTTGTTTTTAATATGCTGCATTGATATTAACTGAGTCATTGGAGAAGTTTGTGGGTGCCTTCACTGAAAACCCTCAGGAGACTTCACTCATCCACTAGGGATCACCTAGCGGCTTAAAAGGCTTGATGCATATGCTAAATGCATCTGTGCTCCCTACAAAAGTGGCATTTTTTATTTTTAATAATTGTTTTTTACTTTCTCCTTTGCTCAGGGACTAGACAAGCTTAGGTTTGGGGGTGTGTTAAGCAGTGAAAAATACCATTTTTCACCTCCTAACCTAACCTTTGATGGACCCTTGAGCTGACTAATAAGGTGTTTTAAGTATATTTTGTAGATAAGTATTAAATTTTAGCCTTAGTGCAGACATCCATCTAAAAAGGCTAAAGAAGAAACCTACTGTTTAACATGTGCTCAAACAATCCAAGGGCCAGCCAATCAAATAGTTCACAGAGCTTTAGAAGTTTATGAGAAGGTCATGGGCCCAATTGGGTGTGCTTATGACCAATTGTAGATGCAGGGAATAAAGATTAAACCCACCAGGAGGCTGCTGAGGGTTGAATAAATGAAGAACAACACACTAAAGATATGTACCAGTTGTGGAAGCACAAAGCAAAACCTGTCAAGAGGTTTTGATGCCCAAAAGCTAAGATATCGAGAGCTTCCATTAAGCTATCAAGAGCTTCCCAGGACCTGTTGAGAAGTTGGAAGCACAATAGTGGCTCTTGTCGAGGGGATACCTGGAGGGGATGAAGCTGCCGAGAGGTTGGGTGTTATATATGAACCTATCGAGAGGATTAGAGAGTGTGGTCCAACCTATCGAGGAGTTAGAAGGTAAAGAAGGTAAGATGTCGAGAGGTTCTGGAAACAAAAGTAAGGATCCTGTTGAGAGGTTGGAGGTGCATTAGAAGAGAACCTGTCAAAGTCTTACCTAGAGATGCAGAGGAGCTCGTGAGGATCCAGCAACCAGTCGACAGGATTTTGTGTAAGATGTCGAGAGGATTGAAGTAGCTTAGGCAGAAGTTAAGATTTCTCTATCAATCCTGTCGACTAGTTCAAGACAATCTTGTCGAGATTCCAAAACCTCTTCAGCCAACCTCCCATGCAACCTGCCGACAGGTGCAACTTCCAACCTATCGACCATTTGAGTCTTGAACCTATCGACAACTCACCTGAAGCCACGCTCATCCTCGCAAGGTTTAAGCAACCTATCGAAAGCTCAATGGGACCTTTACAAAGATGTCGATAGGATTTTTCATAAGCTGTCGAGAGGATCACTGCAGAACTAGACAGAAGGTGAAAACAAACTCCAATTCTGTTGACTAGTGTAATGCAACCTATTGAGAGCTACTCCAAACCTCTCGAGAAGTCTACAAACCTATCGAGAAGTCTACTCCCTTGGGGGTATTTTGGAACACCACTGAGCACGAATGGGAACTCTAACCTCATCACATGAGACTACCTATTTTGGACCAATGGGGAAAGAGCTTCAAAAAGAGAAATCAGCCACATCAGCAGCTCAGAATAATAGAATTATTTTCTTGAGCTCGGATTGGTTAAAACAGATCTAGACAAAGAGGAAGACTATACAAGCCTGAGGAATTTACTAAAGAAGGATCCAGAAATTGAGAGAACCAGAGCCAAATCCGATCTCCATTCCCTCTCTCTCTTCCTTCTTCCCCCATTCTCTTTTCAGCCAATCATGGTTGGCTAGGGTGAGGTTGAGAGCTGTATATCGAGAGTTTTAGAGGCTGTGTAGATGGATTGTATGGTGTACAGATTGCAGATCTGAGCATAATAAAATTGTAAGTTATATTATTGTAATGCAATTGTGGTTCTTAAAGGTGATTTTGATCTATATTTTACTTTTTCATAGTTGATTTCCCAGGATTAGATATTCCTGTGGATTCTTGAGCTTGTAGCCTGGCACCGACAACATCTGCAATAGCTTACCTATTCTAATCAAGATCATTGGATTGGAACAATCTCTGGGATAACCTGTGGCCACTACAAATGGACAAATCCTATCCTTAGGATTACTTAAATACTTTGATTGAGATTAGATTCTTATACCTTGCATCTGAGCTTGTAGCCAGATGAAGGACTGTAGCAAATCTATAAAAATTGCCATAGTTGAAACCACACTCTGGGGGGGGGGGGGGGGTATGATAGACACTGGTCAGGTCGTGTGTAAGTTTCTTCCGTAACACTCTAAGGACCTCGCTACATTTGCCTTTACATCTGTCCAAAATGTGAGGCCCTTAGAGTCTGACTCTAAGTTATACACTTCCTATACACTGGCGTATTAAACTAAAGCTATGAACTAACTTATAGGTAGTAACTTTCCTATATACAAGTAGTTTTGTGTACATTTTTCACTCAAGCCAAGTTCATTTGGCTTACCTGCCTATACAAGACCAAACTCGGGTGAGCATTGCATAGAATCCCAGCCCAAAGGATTTATATATTACAACAGATAGCTTAGCATGAGTTATATTACAAGTAGTTTTGTCTTATCTGTAGAGACACTCAACCACCAACAGATAGCTTAGCATGGGATAAGACCCCTTAGAAGCGTATAAGCTGCTTTGAGTTGTATTTGGACTATACGACTCAATGAGTCATTTTGCATCGCATGCACGCAAAGTGGTGTAACCACTATAAAACTCTTACTAAGGAACCTGCATCTTTTCGCCCTCAAAACTGGATGAAATCCTAGCAATCCGATCCTGAAAACAAAAATCCTAGAATCAGACCATCATATTAGGAATCTGTAGATAAGTTTGAACTTACTGCCAAATTATCTATTGCAAACCTTGGAATCAAACTAATGTTCAGGAGAAAGTTAGTGGTCTTGAAGAATTTCACTCATACGTTAACATCAGGAGTTCAACACCAACCTTCGTTCGGAGTCGTTATAATCACATTCACCAAAAGGTACGTCACCACGCAAAGAATGTTGGTCAATCAAACTTATCGGTCCGTAGTGATGAATTACTTGAGATCGCATCGGCAGTAGACGGTGATAGTAGGTGAGGAAATCAAATGCCGAACAAATCAGAATTTACATCTCCCGATATCACAATATATATCTGAGTGATATATATATATATATATATAATGATTGATATATATATATATATGGCAAACAGAGAAGCCATGAAGAAACCATGGCAAGCCAAGTGCTCAGGTTTGTCGCGACAACTTTATAAGGATGCCGCGGCAAGATGCTCAGCTGAGGAGCTTGCCGCAGCAACACCCATGGTTTGCCGCGACAACCTATAGTGGTTGCTATTTTTGGCTGTGCTCTTTGCATAACAGACCTTGGGTCCATGATTGGGTCTCAGGTAGACCATGAACCCATCTGATTATATACTAACTTATATATCAATATAGGTTTATATGATAGGTGCAACATGGTGCATGTAGCTAGTTTGCGCAATTTAGACAAGAGTGACAGTCTCTGACGTATGAGCTCACATCTGATCGAATCAGATTAGGTAGGGAATATATTTTGGTAATATATATTGGATTCTTATTCTCATATAGACTGCAAATTATTTATCATATATGAGGAGATAAATAATTTAGTGCTGAATTACGTAGAGTTACATTTCACTATCGGATAACATGGTAAGCATACGAGGTGTGACATGTAGACCTGATCTTGAGAATACTTGATAATTCTAAACCTGATCAGATTTGATATAAGATGAGTTATGATAAATAAAGTATCAGTTTAATTAATGATGACATACTAGTTTTGACCACATAAAGTCATATAACTTAAAATCAATTTTGTAAATCTGTTTTCTTTAACAAATATATCAGTTTAGCAGGATATTTTGGTACCAGGCCGTGTTAACTCATATAAGACTATGCTAGTTAGAAAATTAATTCACTAGTTATCAAAGTTTACATTAAGCATGCACTTGAATTCATACATTGTGCATAATACATTATTCTGATCCTGCTATGTCTTGACATACTCTCCATGTGTTTTCCTAGTTCTGAGTTAAGTGATCCCGCTTTCTCGGGAGCTTAACTGTGTACTTGTAACAAGTGATCACGCTAACTCGGGAGCTTGATTTTCTTGGTTCAAGTGATCCCACTAACTCGGGAGCTTGACGTATCTTGATTCAAGTGATCCCGCTAACTCGGGAGCTTGACAAGTGATCCCGCTAACTCGGGAGCTTGATTTTGTTGTTCTTCTATTTTCGCTTGCATGTATATCTTGTTTTAGCTTGATGTCTCATACCTGTTGTATCATGCGTTAGTCCAACATCTCAGCATATTATATTAGTCGTATAAAACTAAAATCATATTCTTTATGCGTCTTGATGAGAATGTGGTAATAGTCAATATATGCTAGCAAAAATAATATTCTCTACTGAGCTTTGATGGTATCTCATTCCACGCCTTAACTATCTTAGTTGCAGAGCCGGATCCTCAGCACGTAGTAGACCCTACGTATGTGCCAGACGAGGAAGAAGGAGACTACGAGGAAAAAGACAAAGAGGACGATTTTGTAGAAGAGTTCTTCCCAAAGTAGGTTTGTGGCTTGTGGATTTAGAGGGAGATAGAGAGAGGTAGAGATAGATATACTTTGAGAAACTTGTTTCAATTATATACGATAGTTTCAGATATTTTGTGTGTGGATGTATAGATTTTCTTTCCATTGTTTAGATGACGGGTGGTCGTCATCGGTGGAAAGCTATACATCAGATCTTTTGTTTTGTTTATATTATTGCTAGTTCTGCTTAGATAAGTAGAAAATCAGTTATTATGCCATATTATCAACTGTCAGAGTAAATTCATTGCTTTCGCATTTGCAACAACTTTGTACAAGAAATGAAACTTAGATGAATGGATCATGTCAGGTGATCCGACGACGAGACGATTCCAATATTTAGAAGAAGGGAAATGTCGGGTTGTCACAGGTGGTATCAGAGCTCCGGTGTTAAGTCATTTGGAGACTGAACTCTCGCATACATATATGGAAAAATGTCTGATAGTTGGTTAATAGTAGGAATTAGATTGAGTTATGTTGTTTGATCAAGTTGTTATCTGATCAAAATAGGTAGAGATGCCTCCATGTCGCGGAAGAGGTAGGGGTAGACCATTGTTGCCTCATTGCACTGGGCCGAATGCGATTCCAGTAGCAGGTTATGAGCATGACACTGCTTCAGGAAGTCGTGAGAATGTACACATGGCTGAAAGTCGAACGACGATGGAGAATTTTGTAGAGCATACTCCGCTAGCGCAGACTTCGCCAGTTGTAAATACTCCTCCGCTGGGAAGTACTCCTAGAGTTGAACAAAATGCGAGACACAATTCGCAATTGATGGAGACCATGGTCAACACTATGGCCATGCTTGCTATTCGACGTCCCAGGGGTTTTACAGAATTTGTTCGACTTCGACCACCAAGTTTCCATGGTCAGCATGACCCAATGGAGGCTGAGAAGTGGTCAACACAAATTGAGAAAGGGCTGCAAAGAGTCGTGTGCACCAAGGAAGAAAAAGTGAGCTGGGCAGCGTATAAATTGGAGAGTGACGCAGAGCCATGGTGGCAGTCTGTCGAAAGAACAAGAATGCCCGGAGTACCATGGACATGGGTAGAGTTCACTGAGGCATTCAATGAAAAATATTTCCCAGCACCTAAGAGATATAAGCTAGAGGTACAGTTTACAACCTTAGTTCTAGGCCAGATGACTGTACGAGAATACGAGGTAGAATTCACACGTCTCTCTCGCTTTGCACCTTTGTTGGTCACCACCGAGTTGATGAAAGCACAAAAGTTTGAGCGAGCCTTGAAACCCCTGATCAAGGAATGCATTTCATTGTTTCAAACAACGACTTATGCCAATGTGATGAAATTGGCCCTGATAGCAGAAATCGACATGGATACCATGTTCAAAAGGAGAGAAGAAAAACATAAGGCCAGAAAAGCTCCATCCCAGTCCTATAGTACTGGTCGAAGCAGTAAACGACCACGATTCTAAGGACAAGCCGCATTTCAACCAACTGCAGGAGCATATGCATGGCCTTCCAGTTTGTCGATGTTTCCTTTACCACCAAGGATTCCACGTGTTCAGAACAAATCTTTTCCACTAGCGGCCAAAAGTACATCTGAATTTTCACAAGCACGGCCGACAGGTTCTCGCACGGGATCTTACACGACTTTATCGATAGCTTTAAAAAAAATTTGTGGAAAATGTGGAAAGGCACACAAAACAGATGGGTGTCGTAAAGCTTCTGGTGCATGTTTTCGATGTGGCAAGATGGGACACAAGATTAGAGAATGTCCGGAAACGTCCAAAATAGCAGCAAGGGCGGGACCAGTGTTACGATCGGCACGACTTACGGTACAAGGCCAAGCTTACGCTGTCACTGCAAAGGATGCATACACTAGTAATGGCATCATTCAAGGTATGTTTGTCTAGTAAATACTTATTTTTCTATAATTTTCTTTAGATAGAGAAAGTGCATCTAGTGACTTAGGAGAATTTCATCTATATTTGAGTATTAAGATATTGTATTACTATCCTTTTGGGTATTTAGACATAAATTTAGCTAACACTAATCTGTATGCCTTAGGTATCTTGCAATTATATCCAAAAGATGCTTATTTGTGTTATGATGCACGAGTTTTGATAGATCTCGGATTTACACACTCGTTTGTTACACCTCAGTTTGCTGAAAAATTGAAGTTGGGAGATATCCCAGAACCTCTTGAATTTATTTTCGATGTAACACTTCCGACTGGACAGTTTCTCACAACTGATATGGTATATCAATTGGTTATCATTTAGATCAAGGACTACTGGGGATATGAACCAGTAGCCGACTTGATCTTACTGCTGATGCAAGGATATGACGTTATCCTTGGCATGAATTGGTTGTTCAATCACCATGCGAATGTTGACTGTCGACGAAAGATTGTCTCTTTTCGATCGCAAAAGAAGAAATCAGCTAAATTCTATGTGGTATCGTCAACTAATCTTTCTCTTATATCCGTAATTTGAGCACGGCAATTACTTGATGATGGTGGTCAGGGGTATATTTCTTTCATGCAAAGTAAAGATCAAGAAGTGAAGACAATTTCACTTTCAGATGTACCAATTGTCTGTGAATTCCCTGATGAGTTGCCAAGCTTACCTCCTGACAGGGAAGTGGAGTTCTCTTTTGAGTTAGTTCCGGGTATTGATCCAGTATCAAAAGAGCCGTATAGAATGGCACCGACAGAGTTGAAAGAGCTCAAGGAGTAATTGCAAGAGCTTCTTGATAAAGGCTTTATTAGACCAAGTGTGTCTCCGTGGGGCGCACCGGTGTTGTTCGTGAAAAAGAAAGACGGTTTGATGCGCCTCTGCATTGATTATCGTCAACTCAATAAACTGACGATCAAGAATAGATATCCGCTCCCTGTTGCAAATCCCAGTGTGCGTACATTATTTGTTGGTGATAAAAGCAATTTAAAATCAAAGTAAAACAGGGGATGGAATTAGCACAACTGAGAAATCCTAGACCTGCAAGATACAGGGTCCATTGTAGCAAGTTTTGATAAGTAAGAGTTTGTCCCACAGGGAAAGGTGATCTACGGCTCCAAGGGAGCCATCTCTAGTAGTCCCTCCAGATCTGACTACAGATCTGGCAGTCCTAAAAGGAAGGGAGTTTAGGGTCACTTATTCTAAATATCCTAAGGTAGCCTAATGAATTAACTACAGAAAGGGTTGAGAAGATGGATGGAGTGTGGGAAAATAAATATAAAAGGGTGAGAAGTATTCTATTGGGTCTAGATCAGAGGAGTTTTGTAACTCAGGTTCAGATCTGATGTTATAGAAATCCTGTCCAATGGCTACATTATCACCACTGAGGATAAAGAATCCAACCCATCTCTGTGCCATGATCCAATCCCTTAAGGCTATAACCTGCCCACTCAAATGGTCACAGACTATCCCATAGGGGAACCACAGTCCAGAGATGGGTCAAAATAAGTTAATCATTGTAGGCACTACTTCATCCAGGCTACAAGCTCAAGAATCCATAGGGAACCTCAACCTCTAAAGCTCTATGTGTGGGGCTAGGGCTGTATAGGACCATGTTAGCCCAGACGCATAGAACCAACAAGGGATTGAGTACAACCTTCGATCTAGTTGTCCATTGCTTGAGTGGGATTACAATGGTCCAATCACAAGCCTACAATCTCTATAACTAGATCAGATCTAACATCTGATGGCGGGTCTATATAAATATAGGGGAGTCTGCCTCTGTACAATCTCCCACAAGGCTACAAGCACATGTGTAGAGAAGAAGAATCCATCTTGGATCCTACAGATTGGCTTCACCCTAAGGCTATAGCCTGTCCACTTGAAGGGTCACAGACTATCCCAGAGGCTATCCTCCTCATAGAGTCCAAAACAGAACAGTAATATTGTTACCACCACCATGGTCACAAGGCTACCAGCTCAGGCTCCCATTGGAATTTCAAATCTAGTGGGTCCTGTGGTGGGGCTAAGGCTGTATCGAACCATGATAGCCCAGACACATAGGTCACTTATATCTTAATGGATCCTTAGAATCAGTCCTCCATTGCTTTCAATCACAGCCAAAGCAATGGCGGATCACAAGGCAGCAGCCTTGCACAGAGCAACTCTCATTTGCACACATCCCATAAAAGTACATATCCTATTACAAAACATCCATTAAACTAGTTCAAAAATACATACAAAGGCATAGCCAGCAAGTGCTGGACTATGGAGAGAGAGAAAAAGAAAAAGGAAAACTACTTACAACTACGTGAAGAATGAAAAAAAGAAAATGATCTCGATCCCAGACGTTGATAAAGTCTGAGCTCTTAAACCTAAACCAAGTTTGGGTTTATATAGCAGTGGTGTGGCAGCGCATTAGGGTTAGGAAGCCCTAATTTTAACGATGCCACAGGGTCGAATACTATTCCTTGGATGCCTCGGGGCACGTGCAGTACGTGCCCTAATCCTTGAAAATTCCCAGAAAGTCCTCTGCTGAAGCGATGGAAGTTTAAAGTTCAGAGCTTCGCTAGGTAGCCATCGTTTCCCAGACTCGTCGCGTGGTAGCACTGACTTCACGAGGATGAGTTAGCATTAAAACTTCAGACGTCGCGGGGTTGCAGCTTCTTGATGCTTTGAGCAGTCGCGTGGTAGATAGTTAAGCTCTCGCTGGATTGGGCTTCGCGCAGTTGGATTGCTACTTGTCAATAGCACGGGAACTGTGCGAACATTCCATTTCACAATAGATCTTCGCGAGGCTAAATCTGGCTTCGCGAGGTTGCTTTCTTCCTGAACAATGTGAGAACTGTGTGAGAAGTTCACTTCTTAATGGAACTTTGCGAGGATCCTCACGAGGCTTTGATAGTTTCTGGACTGTGCGAGAGGTTCTCTTGATATTTGCAACCCGCGGCTACTGCGCGATACCTATGCGAGGCAGTATTCTGAAGCTAGTCTGTCACTCAACTACGCGAGAAGTTGTTGTGAAGTCTTGGGAATTCGTAAGGACTACGCGAAGCATATTTTTCTGAATCCTCTGAAGCTTTGGGAAGCTGCGCGAGGCTCTTCTCAGGTCTGGATTCAGTTCTCATTCTTCTGAGGGACTTCTGGGGTCAAAACAGGCTCCTTAGCATGATTTATGGCCTTATTGCACTGCTGTTTATTACCTATAAAAATAGCTTAACAAACATTTATTAAAGGGCTAAGGGTCTAATCACAGGTTAAGTTAAGGGGTGAAAAGTAGTACTTTTCAGGTCTTAACGCACCCCCAAACCTAATCTTTGCTAGTCCCTTAGCAAAGCTACATTAAATCAACTACAAAAATTAAATGCCACTTTCGTAGGGAGCACGGATACATTTAGCATATGTACCAAGCCTTTTAAACCCCTAGGTGATCCCTAGTGGAGGAGTGAAGTCTCCTGAGGGTTTTCAGTGAAGACACCCATAAACTTCTCAATGAGACAGTTAACAAAAGTGCATTATTATCAAGTGAGCAGTCAATAAACAAAGTTAGTTCACCCTCGAATCAGTAAAAATATAAGAAATTCAAACGCATTGGCTGCACAAAAATTTGAACAGCATCAGCATCTCATGAAAGCACATCATTTCCAATCAGTTTACACCAGAGACACTACACAGGTGTGTCAACATTGAGCTCATCACTGGATCAAAAATTAGGTTATAGGTCACACCTAATGCATTCAAGATTAGACCCAAAACTCTCCAGGGCATACTCTCATAAAGAACTGTTGAGGGTTTCATTTTCTCTCAAGCTCAAGAGTAGTTACATCCCCTAAATGGGTCTGTAAGCATGAGCATAGGCATAGCTCTGAAGTTCTGGCATCATTGACAGATCCTCACCATAGATTAAACAACTCTCTGTCTCCACATGATAGCTCACTCAACTTTGGATCACAAGGGCTTTAACTGGGCTGTAATGTGGCTTATGGAGTGGGGTTAAAAAGAATGGAAGGTTAAAAAGGGGTTCAAAATTGAGAAATCAGTAGGTGAAGGAGGTGATTCATGACTTCACCTTCTTTAATTCAGCTCTTTCATTTTCTTTGAAATCTTTAGATTTGAAGTGATCAGTTTCTCCTCTTGTGATTTTCTCCAATAAATGTTTCCTCTTGACTCCTCTCTTACTCCTCTTCATTATTATTTTTGTTTCTTTTTTATGCATTTTTCTTCTTTTTATTTTGTTTTTGCTTTTCTGAAATTCCACCATTTTCTCGGTTACCATACTGCTAGAATTTGAGGTACTTCTTCTTTATTCACCTAATGTTGACCGTAGCTAGTCCATCTTCAACTCTTGTTCCTTTACCTTCTGAATTCTCAGAGTGAGGGTAAGGTTAAATCAGATACATAGGTTCAGGTGCTAGTACTCAGGTGTATTTTTGAAGAAATTTAGGATTTAAGGCTCAAAGGGGGTATGGACAAGGGTAGTTGCTTAAGGTTGGTCTATTTAGGCTCAAACTGTCCAAGAGAAGGCCTTGATCCTTTCCTAAGTCTCATGAGTGCTGTCAGTTGTTTCAACTTGGAGTTGCCTAACTTCTAGTGAGCACAGTGACTCAGCCAGTCCTTAGAGCTAGAAGAAATTGCCTTAGTCACTCCTCAAAGAAAAAAAATTTGTATAGGCCCAACTCTCACTGGTTATGGTCTTCCTTTGAATTCTTAAGTATGTCCTTACCTTTTTCTCTCTCTAATGATTCACTAAGTGCTGATACAAGTGAGTTTCCTTGGTGATCTCATCATGGAAATGTAAAATTTTAAAAGTTTATACTGTCTAAAGTTCTGGCAAAAGTTTAAATTCCTTATTTTTCATGATTCTTAGATGAACATGGTTCCATTTCCATATTACTCACAAGATTCTGTTGCACATAGGTTAACTATTCTATTGGCAGGATCTGCCTGACACACCCCCAAACCTATGAGGAGCAGTGTCCCCACTTATTCAAAGGTTGGTGTGCAGCAGATTTATTAATGGCAAAATAAAAGGAAATAACATGGAGCAAAACAGACACAAGACAAAGAAAAATAGCAATGACAAAAGAAGAAGATCTATTATAAGAGAGAAATGTACAAAATGAAAAATAACAGGAGAAAAAGAAAATGCAGAAACAGAAAAATCCTAGGTACAAGCTAATCGGAGCCTGAATCAATCCCACTCCCAACCCATCTTCTTGGCATGCTCTCGAAGGAGAGCCTCTTCCTCTTTTTTCTTTCGTTCCCTCTCTTCCTTTCTTTAGGCTGCAATTTTGGGCATGGTTGGAGCTTTTGGTGCCCTCACCCTCATTTTGGGGGCCTTTGGTGCAGGAGGGATCACAGGGGATTTGTCTGTGGTTTGCTCAGGTGATTTGATAGGACTTTTTCCTTTGGGACTCTTCCCTTTTAGGCCCTTCCCTTTTGGGCCTTGCCCTTGCTGAGTCTGAGGGGGAATAAGAGGAGATTTTGCTTTTTCTGGCTTAGGAGGGACAACCGGGCTCTTACCTTTATCTTGTTGGTTCAGTGGTGGTGCCTCCTCAGACTGGGCAGATTGTTCTTTTCCAATTTTTATAGAGGCAGCTGTGTGAGCAGTCCTCTTAGCTATAACTTTCCTTCTCTGAGGATAAGTTTGCTCAGCAGGGTCTGATGAAGGAGGAGCAACAGGACTTTTAGCACTTGGATCCACAGGTGGTGCAGAGTCAGACTCGGAATCAGAGGGAAAGAGAGCAGTGGGATCTAATCCAAGGGCTGCAGCAGCCTTTCTGCGTTCATCTTTGGAAAGTAACCGACCATGGGGGTCATCCTGAGCAGAAGCTCTGGTGACCTTTGGGGGTGGGGATGGAGGTGCAGGCTTTTTCCCTTTTTGGGCAGCAGTGGCTACTTTTCAAGGGAGAAGGTTTCTTGGAAGCAGCCCTTTTTCTCTTGGGTGCAGGAGATTTAGTAGGGGGGAGGCATTGGAGCAGGAGGTGGTGGAGGTACTTGAGTAGGAGGTGTAGGAGCAGGGGGAATGGAAGAAGATGGTCTGAGGTGTGTGGAAAGTGGGGCCTCAGGGGGTGCTGTAGCAAGAGGGGTGACCTGAATTGGTTGGCCTAATAGAGATGCAATCCTTTTTTGCAAAATTTCAATCTGCTTTTTAGCATAGAGGGGTTTGGCATCAGAAAGCCCCTTAGTGAGCCTGTGGATCTCCTGAGCATTGTGTAGTTTCTTTTCATACATCCGGGCTCTCTTTTACTCCAGTTCGGCATTGGCTTTCTCCATCTCCGCATTCAGTTTGTAGTAAGTTGCCACAGACTTTTTCTCATTGAGGGTCTCCAAAATTTTCTCCCACCCCTTTGAAATATCTCCCAGCTGCTATCTGTGAGCAAGCTTCAAGTCACTCAATTTCTGTTGCTATCTGATTGTCGAGGTTGTGCCATTCCCCTGAGGACATCCCGCTTGATGTAGGCATTGTCTCTCATGGCATGGAGGAGGGTGAAGTAAGGAGGGGTGTAATAGGAATGTCTTGGTAAGAATGGTAGAAAGGGAGTGGAAGAAGTAGAAGGTGATTAGTCCTGGGGGGGTAAAGTGGTAGGGAGGACATTCACATGTGGGGGCTGGGCAAAAAGTTCTGGGTCTGTTTGAGTCGAGTTGTCAGAGAATCTAGGAGGAGGTAATATGAGAGGTGGAATGGAGGACATGGGTGGAAAAGAAAATGAAGTGAGGTCACTGAAGGTGGGTGGTGCTGGGTAAGGGTAAAATGGAATGGTGAAGGGTCTGAATGGTAATGGTGGGGCTATAAATGTGTGGGGGTTAATGGGAAAGGAGGATGGGAAGGGAATGGGGGTCTGTTTGGGTGGAAGTGTTGGTAAATTGTGGTGGAGGTAATATGAGTGGGGGAAGGATAGGTAGAGTGGGGAAGGAGTGGTGGGGTATAGTGTCTTGGAGGGTGAGGGTTGTAGTTAAGTCAATGGGGGGAAGATCTGGTTGCACTGTGGAGTCAGAGGTGGAAGGGGATTGGATTTGTGGGGTAGGAGGTGGTTGTACAGAGATGGGTGGTTTTGTCAATGTTTGAAGGGTGGATTTGATGTTGGTGATGTCAGTCTGCATTTGGTCTTGGGTATGTGTTGTGGTTGATAGTTGGGTCTGAATGTCATGTATTAGGGAAAGGATATGGGTAAGTGTGTCTGAGTTTGGTTGGGTGGAGTATGAGAAGAAGAGGGAACAGGTTGGAAAGGGGAAGTAGGGGCATGATGGAAGGTTGTAGGAGGAGATGGAGGGGTCTGGTGAGTGATGTGGGGAAGGAAGTGGGGAATCTGGGAGAGGGATATCATGGGTTGGCATGGTGTCAAGCAATGTAGTCATGAAGGCCTGATATCCGGAAGTAGTGGCGAGGTTAAAGTCAAGATCTGTGAGTGGAGGTGAAGTAGGGATGGCTGGGATGCTGGCTGGGTCAATGTGTATGGTTGCAATGGTTGTACAAAGAGTAGGGTGTGTCTGTGAGGGAATGGTAGAGGTTGTGGTCTTCCTTTTTAGGTAGGATATCAGGGGAGGGCTGTCAGGGTTCTGTGCCGGTGATGGAGGAATTGGGGCTGGGTATTGAGGTAAGGTAGGTGAAGGTGTGGTGTTGTCATGGGGGTCAATGTCCTCAATAGTACTAATCACAGGGAAACGTGAGGGTATGGATAAGGGAGATAAAAGAGGGAAAGGGAGAGATGGAATAGGCAAAGAAACTGATGGAGGGGCAGGTGTGGTGGATGGAGGTATTGCTGCAGAATCGGTAGTGACAGGAGCTTGCACCACCTTCTTGGGAGCAGGAGCTTTGCCACCTTTTTGGGAGCAAGGGTGGCCTTTGCAACCGCAATCCCCTCTCCTTGCTCAGATGCAACCTGAGCCTTCTTTTTCTTGTTGGGATCCATCAGGCTCCTGCTGATCCCCCATTGTCTCTTGGCAAAAGTAGTAGGGGGGAGGTCAATAGTTAACTCCCCCACTGGTATCCTGTACCCTCCCCTCAAGAGTAGTCTGGTGATGAGCCTTGCATAGGGGAGAGTGTGGAGCTTCTTTTTCTGCCCTAGCTTCACCATTATATCCTTCATGGCCTCAAAAATCAACCATGCAGCATGGAATTCATGACCCAGAGAGAAGGAATAGACAGCATCAGCAATTGGGGTCCTCCTCTCCTGCTGATGGCCGGCACAATAAATGTTATTTGGCAAAACTTGATCAATGAATAGAAGTTTAGGGTCCAGGTCTCTTCTCCTGATGGAATCCCCTGTGGCCTTCAATCCTCTGGTAAGGGCCTGTGCAATGGTATCAATGGGGGCACTCACAGGGGGGCCATATCCACAATTGGGGTCAAAGATAGCAGGGATGCCCATTACTTCAGCAATCAACTCAGGGCTGAGTAACATTTCAAAATTATCAACTAACACAAGGAGGCCTGGCTGCCCACGTTGGTCTGGTCTAGCCCTAATGTGCTGGTAAAAGAGTTGCACTAGTCTAGGGTAGGCTATAGCTTGCAGCAGGGGGGTCAAACCAGCCTTGCGCATGAACTCAACGGCAGGGGCTAACAGAGGTTCCGTTTCAAAGAAAGATAGGTCAAAAATAGCTTCAGGCTCCAAGGGAATGGGAGTTAGGAGCTCAGAGGGTGTAGAGTAATCAGGTGTTAGTTCAGCCACTTCCTGAACCACTTCTTTCCCTTTTTACGGCGCCTTTGAGGACTTGGCCTTCTTGGGAGTGGGCTCCACGGGAGCCTTATCCCTTGCTCTTTTCGCAGGTGCGCCCTTAGGGGCCATTGAACTTCTCCTCTGTGAATGTGTAGTTTGAAAAATGAAAAGAAAAGGTTGAGAGCTGAATCTTATCCTAAAACTTAGGGTTCTGTTCAATCTGATGCACGAAAGACCGCGAGAGCTCCTATCAGAGGGCAACTGGTGATGGAGGCTGTAGGAGCAAATCCCCAGAATTAGAAGGTGAATGATGGACTGTAAAATGCATGCTGGAGAGAGATTAATGGGAGTCAGAGCTAGGGTTTCGCTGGCTAGAGAAGAAAGAGAAAATAGAAAAGGAAAGCAGCGCGGGTTGGATTATATATATCGCGAGGCTTGGCGCGCTTTAAAATTATCTGCTCGCTGGATAGAAATGAGTGGGTCGCGAGATTGGATGTTCATCTAAACTACGCGAGGAAGCCCACACAACTACATTTGAAACTCGCGGCAACTAAGTAGAGTAGTTCCTTATGACCTGTGCGAGAGGAAGCCAAGCCAAATCTTCTGAACCTCGCGACGACTTAAACAAAGTAAAAAAAATCACACACCCACTAGTCAGCCTTTGACCTTTGTTTTGTGGGTGGATTCTCTCATATGCTCTCGTCCAGGGACACCCTTATTCATTCTAAACAGGACTCTCCATGCTTTCCCAACAATTAATCGTGCAATTACTCAAAAAGCATTTAATCAAAACCTCATATCCAAAAAAAGCATTCTCATTATCAAAACAGTATAATCATCATTCATTCACTCAAAATCATCAATTCAAAGGGGACAAGAAGCAAAGCAGGTAGAAGAACTTTCAGGTCATATACACTCAGACTCCGACAAGATCACTAGAAATTCCTATAAACAGAAAAAAAAATGAACCATACTAAAATACATAACATACACAATGCACAGTTCTGTGAATCAATTTAATGAAAGTTCCCCCTGCCCCTCAAGGTTTGAGGATCCTTCACCAATCAAAAATTGGCCCTTGGGATTAACCACTGGCTGACTGGGCAACCTCCCCTCCTCTCTTTTAGCTAAGGCATTCGCTAGTTGGCCAATCTGCTCTTCCATCTTCTTTATGCTCTGACCATGAGAATTCACAGTCTGAGCCACGAACCCCAGGTTTTACAGTGAGGTCAAGACTTGGTCCTCGAAAGAAGTATTTCTGGGTTGAGATGGGGGTAAGACCAATTGATTTTGTTGCTGATGGGGCTGCTACTAGTGTTGAAAATTAGACCTAGGGACATGTCCCTGATTGAACTGCTGCTATGGCCTTTGGGGTAAGGCCAACATTTGCTGGGGCTGCATATAATTGTCTTACCTCCACCTCAGATTTGGGTGGTCTCTCCATTGGTAACCAGCATTTTGGTGCTGGTATCCAAATGGCTGTCTGTTGTAGCCACCAGATTGTTGCTGGCTAAAAGATTATGCAGCAGCAGCATGTTCCAATACCAATTCAGGATATTGCCCTGCAGATGGACATTCCTCTACTGTGTGCTGTGGGGACTGGCATATCAGACATGCCTCCACCACTTGAGCAGCCCTTCTGGGTTGCATCACAGTTAGTAATTTGTCAAACTTCTCTGAGAGGTTTGCCATCTGCAGCTGCAGATCATTGTTCCCAGACACCTCATAAACTATTCCTCTTGACAATGCAGCAGGCCCCACTTTTGACACAGACTCCTGACTAGTTCTTGCCAGGGATAGCTTTTGAAAAGCATTTTCACTGAATACTTCAAACAATTCCCATGCCACATCAGCAGTCTTGTGCATGTAGGTTCCACCACAAGAGGCATCAACCATATCTCTATTTTTCTCATCAATCCCATTGTAGAAGCTTTGTACAAGCTGCCAGTCTGGGATCTTATGGTGGGGGCATTGTTTGACCATTTTCTTAAACCTATCCCAGGCTTGATTAAAATCCTCAGTTGGGGATTGGGCAAAAGCAAGAATTTCCTTCCTCAACTGGCTAGTTTTGGTCTCAGGGAAGAACTTTGTCAGGAACTTGGTCTACAGGTCTTTCCACGAAGTGATGCCATTGTTAGGAAGAGTAGCGAACCAGCTACTAGCCCTATCCTTCAGAGAGAAGGGAAAGAGCCTGAGTCTAGTGGCCTCTGGTCCCAAACCAGCGATATTGAATGTGGTCCACAAGGCCAAGAACTGGTCAATGTGCTTGTAAGGGTCTTCCTTACTAAGCCCATGGAAAGAGGGCAGCATCTGGATGATTGAAGTTTTAATTTCATAATTCCCTTGAACATCAGGGAATTGAATGCTAAATGGAGAGTTATAGTCATCCGGAGCATTCAACTCCTTGAGAGTTCTGGGTTGTTCTTCACCCATGGCTACTGTCTCAGATTCAATTGGGGATTCTACTGTGGTGTGCCTGTTCCTTCTAAGTCTTCTACCCCTTTCAAGCTCAAGGTTGAAAGGCTCTAAAGTAGGACTAAGAGATCTCCTACCTAGCATACAAACACACCACCAGCAGGGACAACTCCTTGCAGGCACATTGTACTTGACTCAAAGAATTTTCTAACAAATTTACAACTATACTAAATAACTGCTATGGAATTTTCAAAGAAACTAGACTGAGTTTTAAGGGTTAGAGAATTGCAAATAGAGGTAGCTAATCTCCAAATGCAGTCCACTGTCCTTCTCTGTTGCTGTTTAGATCGACAAGAAAGATTCAAAATTACATCAGCAGTATCAATTATTCACAGCCACATAGAATACCAACAATACAAAAATCCTAGGGGCTACTATTAGATCAACGTTCCTCGGCAACGGCGCCAAAAACTTGTTGCGAATCCCAATGTGCTTACTTTATTTGTTGGTGGTAAAGGCTATTTAAAATCAATGTAAAACAGGGGATGGAATCAGCACAACTGAGAAATCCTAGACCTGCAAGATACAGGGTTCATTGTAGCAAGTTTTGATAAGTAAGAGTTTGTCCCACAGGGAAAGGTGATCTACGGCTCCAAGGAAGCCATCTCTAGTAGTCCCTCCAGATCTGACTACAGATTTGGCAGTCCTAAAAGGAAGGGAGTTTAGGATCACTTATTCTAAATATCCTAAGGTAGCCTAATGAATTAACTACAGAAAGGATTGAGAAGATGGATGGAATGTGGGAAAATAAATATAAAAGGGTGAGAAGTATGCTATTGGGTCTAGATCAGAGGAGTTTTGTAACTCAGGTTCAGATCTGATATTATAGAAATCTTGTCCAATGGCTACATTATCACCACTGAGGAGAAAGAATCCAACCCATCTCTGTGCCATGATCCAATCCCTTAAGGCTATAACTTGTCCACTCAAATGGTCACAGACTATCCCATAGGGGAACCACAGTCCAGAGATGGGTCAAAAAAAGTTAATCATTGTAGGCACTACTTAATCCAGGCTACAAGCTCAAGAATCCGTAGGGAACCTCAACCTCTAAAGCTCTATGTGTGGGGCTAGGGCTGTATAGGACCATGTTAGCCCAGACACATAGAACCGGTAAGGGATTGAGTACAACCTTCGATCTAGCTGTCCATTGCTTGAGTGGGACTACAATGGTCCAAACACAGGCCTACAATCTCCATAACCAGATCAGATCTAACATCTGATGGCGGGTCTACACAAATATAGGGGAGTCTACCTCTGTACAATCTCCCACAAGGCTACAAGCACATGTGCAGAGAAGAAGAATCCATCTTGGATCCTATGGATTGGCTTCACCCTAAGGCTATAGCCTATCCACTTGAATGGTCACAGACTATCCCAGAGGCTATCCTCCTCATAGAGTCCAAAACAGAACAGTAATATTTGTTGCCACCACTATGGTCACAAGGCTACCAGCTTAGGCTCCCATGGGGATTTCAGATCTAGTGGGTCCTGTGGTGGGGCTAAGGCTGTATCGGACCATGATAGCCCAGACACATAGGTCACTTGGATCTGAATGGATCCTTAGAATCAATCCTCCATTGCTTTGAATCACAGCCAAAGCAATGGCGGATCACAAGGCAGTAGCCTTGCACAGAGCAACTCTCATTCGCACACATCCCATAAAAGTACATATCCTATTACAAAACATCCATTAAACTAGTTCAAAAATACATACAAATACATAGCCAGCAAGTGCTGGACTATGGAGAGAGAGAAAAAGAAAAAGGAAAACTACTTACAACTACAGAAGAATAGAAAAGAAAATGATCTCAAATCCCATATCAGTGATAAAGTCTGAGCTCTTAAACCTAAACCAAGTTTGGGTTTATATAGCAGTGGTGTGGCGGCGCATTAGGGTTAGGAAACCTTAATTTTAACGATGCCACGTGGTTGAATACTGTTCCTTGGATGCCTCGGGGTACGTGCATAGAGATTTGAGCATGGGAGTGCATGCCCTAATCCTTAGAAATTCCCAGAAAGTCCTCTGTTGAAGCGATGGAAGGTTAAAGCTCAGAGCTTCACTAGGTAGCCATCGTTTCCCTGACTCGTCGCGTCGTAGCACTGACTTCGCGAGGATGAGTTAGCATTAAAACTTCAGACATCACGGGGTTGCAGCTTCTTGATGCTTTGAGCAGTCGCGAGGTAGATAGTTAAGCTCTCGCTGGATTGGGCTTCGCGCAGTTGGATTGCTACTTGTGAATAGCGCGGGAACTGAGCGAGCATTCCATTTCACAATAGATCTTTGCGAGGCTAACTCTAGCTTCATGAAGCTGCTTTCTTCTTGAACAACACGAGAACTGCGCGAGAAGTTCACTTCTTAATGGAACTTCGCCAGGATCCTCGCGAGGCTTTGATAGTTTCTGAACTGCGCGAGAGGTTCTCTTGACATTTGCATCCCGCGGCTATTGCGCGACAGCTATGCGAGGTAAGATTTTGAAGCTAGTCTGTCACTCAACTGCGCGAGAAGTTGTTGTGAAGTCTTGGGAATTCGCGAGGACTATGCGAAGCATATTTTTCTGAATCCTCTGAAGCTTTGGGAAGCTGCGCGAGGCTCTTCTCAGGTCTGAATTTCGTTCTCATTCTTCTGAGGGACTTCTGGGGTCAAAATAGGCTCCTTAGCAGGATTTATGGCCTTATTGCACTGCTGTTTATTACCTACAAAAATAGCTTAACAAACATTTATTAAAGGGCTAAGGGTCTAATCAGAGGTTAAGTTAAGGGGTGAAAAGTGGTACTTTTCAAGTCTTAACACTCCCCTGAATTGACGATCTCTTTGATCAGTTACAAGGGGCACGGTTCTTTTCAAAAATTGATCTACAATCAGGGTATCACTAGATGAAGGTGAAAGCTAAAGATATTTCGAAGACAACTTCGGAACACGCTACGGTCACTACGAGTTTCTAGTCATGCCCTTCGGGTTGACCAATGAACCTGCTGCATTTAAGGACTTGATGAATCGAGTCTTCAAACATTATATTGATCAATGTATCATGGAATTCATCGACGATATACTCATTTATTCAAAAACAAAGACAGAGCATGAAGATCATCTATGTCTGGCATTGCAAACATTGAGAGATTCATAGTTGTATGTGAAATTCAGTAAATGTGAGTTCTGGTTGAATCAAGTCAGTTTTCTGACCCATATTATCTCAGAAGCAGGTATTACAGTTGATCCTACAAAGATCGAGGCTGTGGTACAATGGAAGCAGCCACAGGCAATAGCCGAGATTCGAAGTTTTCTTGGTCTTGCAGGATATTATCGACGCTTTGTAGAAGGATTTTCATGACTTGATGGACCACTCATGTAGCTCACTCGAAAGAATCTTAAATTTGAGTGGACCGAGTCATGCGAACAGGGTTTCCAAGAGTTAAAAAGGAGACTCACATCCGCACCTATTTTAGCATTACCATCAGGCAGTGGTGGTTTTGTCGTCTTCAGTGATGCATCATACAATGGGTAAGGTTGCATTTTCAATCAATGGGAACGTGTAATTGCCTATGGTTCCCGTCAGTTGAAAGACCACGAGAAGAATTATCCCACTCACGACCTGGAATTACTAGCAGTCATTTTCGCGTTAAAAATCTAGAGACACTATCTGTATGGTGAAACATTCAAAAGTTTCACCGATCACAAGAGTCTTAAATATCTCTTTACTCAGAAAGAGTTGAATTTGAGATAGAGAAGATGGATGTTGTAGCTAATGCGCTTAGTCGCAAATCATCTGCGCAGTTATCTCATCTTGTGACACGATTACAAAGGTGGAAACTACTCAATGACATTGTATCATCGAGTGCCACTCTGTGAGCAATGAAAATTTGAGGTTTACTTACTATAGTACTGATCCGGGCTCCACTTTTCGATAGGATCAGAGAACTCCAGATGTAAGATGTAGAGCTTATTTCCATCCGACAGGGAGTACAAAGTGAACTACAACAAGAATTCTCGATTAAGGACGATGGGTCCTTATTGTTTTGAGGTCGAGTATGCGTACCTAATGATCGTGCCTTACGTCAGGAAATTCTCGAAGAAGCGCACAAGTCAGCATATGTTATTCATCCTGGCAGTACCAAGATGTACCAAGATCTCAAAAAGACATTTTGGTGGAACGGTTTAAAATGCGATGTAGCAGAATATGTTGCGAAGTGTTTAACCTGTCAATAAGTAAAGGTTGAACACAATCACCCTGTTGGTTTGTTACAGCCACTGCCCATTCCAGAGTGGAAATGGGAAAATATTTCCATGGATTTTATTCTCGGTTTGCCCCGTACTCAGAAAGGGTACAATGCGATTTGGGTGATTGTTGATCGTCTCACCAAACCGGCGCATTTCTTACCCTATAGTATGCGATATACAACATCAAAATTAGCTGAAATCTATCTGAGAGAGGTTATCCAATTACATGGGATACCTGTAAGCATTATGTCAGATCATGATCCTTTATATACTTCAAGATTTTGGCAAAGTTTCCAAGAAGGTATGGGTTCAAAGTTAGACTTTAGCACTGCGTTTCATCCTCAGATCGACGGGCAGACAGAGAGGGTAAATCAGGTGATAGAAGATATGTTAAGAGCCTGTATTCTAGATTTTCAAGGATCATGGGATAAGCACTTACCCCTGATTGAATTTGCATACAATAATAACTTCCAGTCAAGCATCGGTATGGCACCATTCGAGGCACTGTATGGACGCCGATGTAAATCTCCGATTAACTAGGAAGAAGCTGGAGAGCATTTGATTTTAGGCCCTGATTTGATCGAAAGCACCAATGCAGTAGTTCATGTTATTTGTGAATGATTGAAGGGTGCTCAAAGTCGACAGAAGAGTTACGCCGATCTCAAAAGAACAAGTGTTGATTATCAGGTAATACCCTACAATGATCAGTCTTTTTCAAATTCATTAAACCTATATTATAATTTTGATGAATGGTATACAGATTGGCGAGCAAGTCTTTATCAAAATCTCTTCGATAAAAGGTGTGATGCAGTTTGGGAAACGAGGCAAGATGAGTCCTCGTTATGTTGGACCATTCCCCATTTTAGGAAGAGTAGGGGAGGTCACGTGTCGACTGGCATTACCTCTGCAGTTATCGGGTATTCATGACGTATTCCATGTGTCTATGTTGAGGAAGTACGTCAGCGATCCAACGCATGTGTTGGATTATCAACCATTAGATATTCAAGAACATTTAACGGTGATCGAAGAACCAGGTCAGATTTTGAACCGTCGAGATCAAATTTTGCGAACGAAAAGAATCCTACTCGTCTTGATCCAATGGAAGAATTATGAATCGCATGAGCCTACCTAGGAGCGCGAAGCCGATATTCATGCTCAGTATCCTCAATTATTTACATAAGGTACGTACTTAATGTACGCCTATAATATTCTTGGTTCTAAGTCTCAGTCTTCATTGCAAATTCTATTTTTGTCAATATTCTATTTAATGCACCTTGCACCTGTATATAAGGAACTACATCAAATATAGGACACCATTTAGGGACCTTGAGATAGATAAAATAAAATAAAATAACATCATTTTCTGTTCGAACTAAAATACAATTATTTTATTTTATTATAGAAACAACATAAAATTATTTTTTGAAATTATTAAAAATAATTTGGAGAAATAATAAAGTTTCAATTTATTGAGGGTGCCACCTAAGTGAAGTGACCCATCCCAGAACACTTCCTCGGGTCCCAGTTAAAGTTACGAGGTCCAACTATGGGCTGACACAGTACTTTCCCACGTAATGTAATGTGATACTGATCGAAATTTCATCAAAATAAAATAGTTTAATATAGCAACACAAGTCAAAAAGGTCGACACATATTTTTCGACAGACCCTGTATCTGGTAGGAACACCCAAGTACCAAAACCTTTTGCACCAAAGACAATAGGCCTCACCAAGATATTTGACCCCTTGCGTGACAAGGAATAGTCGGCCATGCCGATTGTCATGATAGCATATATGGTTGCCGCGACAACCCTGTGAAGTTTATGTGGGTCCGAAACCCACTTCCAATCGATTTTCTGTTATTTTGCTGTGCAGTTTCTTGTTTCTTCCAGCTTCCAAGCTATATTATCTGCATGCACTCCAAAAGATCAAGCCAAAACCTGTTGCATGCTACTGATCTCCTCTTGGCAGCTCTTCATTTTCTGCTAGTACACTAATTCAAGAACATTTTGGTGTCTGTGTGAGGTAAATTCTGAATCCTAGCTCCAATTTTACTTCCTTGTCTTTTAACTTCATTAAGATGCCTCCTAGGAAGATCGGGGTATTAAAACCCCCAAAAGCCTCAACCCAAGCAAAGGGCAAAGCCCTTGCTACTTCCCATGACCCAATCGATCCACCCGAAGACCAAGAACAGCTTGTCCCATGGTGGGCTGCGAAGGCTATGAAACCGGAGTGGATAATTGACGATCGACTCCTTACACCAAATGACCAAACCAAATGGTCCATTAGGTATATGGAACAAGCGCGGTTAGATGCTTTATACCAGCCCTTCCATACTCATTTTTATCCACGGCTGGTCCGGTTGTTCTATCAAAATCTAAAAGTGTCTTCAACTGTTAGCCAATTGAAGAGTGAAATCGATAATCGAAAATTTTATTTCAATTTACAAGACATAGCACAAGCTATGGATTGTAATTCAAATTTCGATGTCAGTCTCGGACTGCAGATGCCTCGACAAAGGGATGTGAAATTTCATCACATCACTAAAAAGATGACTGATGGGCAGACCTCTTCTGCTCACGGCCTTGCAGTCCGTCGCAGCCAATTACCACAGAAAAAGTGGTTTCTTGACTGTGTATTCCATTGTAATTTATACCCGATGCAGCATGAGAGAGAGCATTGAGATGATCTCTTACAAGCTCTATTCGTTGTTCATGAGAACATATGGTTAAATGCCCCAAGGTGGTATGGAAAGGCATAAAATATGCCAACATTCATTTGCAAAGCAACATTTCTAATCCCATGCCATCATGCCCCTATCCCCGCTTAATTACTTGTCTTTTAGAAGGACACTCCGATAGTGTCAATCAAGTCCCCTACCAAGTTCCCTTGGGTGAAGACGTTCGCACAGATAATATGTGGGTCTTTAGCCCAGCTATCTAGAGAAATGTGCATCAAAGGTCATCCCAAGCAGTTCGAAACCTTCAGGCTCGCCCGATCCGTTCTCCTCCACAAGCACCACCCTCAGTACCAACCCAAGACATCCCCATTCCCCCTCAATCTCACACCCAAGCACAAACCGAATCGGTTCCCTTGGCACCTGAGACATACACCAATGCTGCTTTGGCACAGCTCATGCGTGAAAACCATGAGCAGACCCTTCTCCAATTTGATAATTTATATTGAAATCATTATATGCTCCATAAACGCATTGATTATATTGAAGAAGCAACAAACATCATGATGGAGCATACATTCCAAACTGCTGCATCCCCTTACATTGGGCGGGCGCGCAATTTCGTCTCCCAATACACCCGGAATGCAGCATTACTTGTGCCAAAATTCCAGCAAGACATTCAGCGACAAGATGTTGGCCCTTCCTCTGCTGGTCAACAGCAACCAAGTCCCCAGCCTGGTATGTCATAAACTCACAAGCTAGTAGGGTATGTATGACATTTAAACATTTAAATTCTGCATCTGATTACTTGAAATTGTCCCATTTCACTCAGTTATTATCTATTATTGTTCCTATCTTGTAGTTGTTTGTTTTCTTAATGCATGCGGGTTCTGATAGTATACTTTATACAATATGAATTCTATTTCGATTGATTGTTAACACGTACCACATGTAGTATAGACGTGTATAATAATGTTTACTATTGCGACACCAAAACCAGTGTATATTGATTTACTACACCGTTGAGTTTACCTCGTACATCATGACCTGATTTACATCGTTATTCGATTTATTTTCGAGGATGAAAATTCCTTAAATAGGGGAGAATGTAACAACTGCCCTAGTTGAAACCACACTCTGGGGGGGGAGGTATGATAGACACTGGTCAGGTCGTGTGTAAGTTTCTACCACAACACCCTAAGGACCTTGCTACATTCGCCTTTACATCTGTGCAAAATGTGAGGCCCTTAGAGTTTGACTCTAAGTTATACACTTCCTATACACTGGCATATTAAACTAAAGCTATGAACTACCTTATAGGTAGTAACTTTCCTATATACAAGTAGTTTTGTGTACATTTTTCACTCAAGCCAGGTCCATTTGGCTTACCTGCCTATACAAGACCAAACTCGGGTGAGCATTGCATAGAATCCCAGCCCAAAGGATTTATATATTATGACATATAGCTTAGCATGAGATATATTACAAGTAGTTTTGTCTTATCTGTAAAGACACTCAACCACCAACAGATAGCTTAGCATGGAATAAGACCCCTTAGAAGCGTATAAGCTGCTTTGAGTTGTATTTGGACTACACGACTCAATGAGTCATTCTGCATCGCATGCACGCAAAGTGGTGTAACCACTATAAAACTCTTACAAAGGAGCCTACATCTTTTCGCCCTCAAAACTGGATGAAATCCTAGCAATCCGATCCTGAAAACAAAAGTCCTAGAATCAGACCATCATATTAACAATCTGTAGAGAAGTTTCAGCTTACTGCCAAATTATCTATTGCAAACCTTGGAATCAAACTCATGTTCAGCAGACAGTTAGTGGTTTTGAAGAATTTCACTCATACGTAAACATCACAAGTTCAACACCGACCTTCGTTCGGAGCCATTATAATCACATTCACCAAAAGGTACGTCACCACACAAAGAATGTTGGTTAATCAAATTTATCGGTCTGTAGTGATGAATTACTTGAGATCGCATCGGCAGCAGACGGTGATAGTAGGTGAGGAAATCAAATGCCGAACAAATCAGAATTTACATCTCCCGATATTACAATATATATTTGAGCTATATATATATAATGATTGATATATATATATGGCAAACACAGAACACAAGGTACACAAAGGCGCAGCAAAACACAGAGAAGCCATGCAGAAACCACGGCAAGCCAAGTGCTCAGGCTTGCCGCGGCAACTTTGTAAGGTTGCCGCGGCAAGATTCTCAGCTGAGAAGCTTGCTGCGGCAACCATATAGGGTTGCCGCGGCAAGGTGCTTGCCGCGGCAACCCCCATGGTTTGCTGCGACAACCTATAGTGGCTGCTATTTTTGGTTGTGCTCTTTGTGTAACAGACCTTGGGCCCATGATTGGGTCTCAGGTAGACCATGAACCCATCTGATTATAAACTAACTTATATATTAATATAGGTTTACATGATAGGTGCAACATGGTGCATGTAGCTAGTTTGCACAATTTAGACAAGAGTGACGGTCTTTGACGTATGAGCTCACATCTGATCAAATCAGATTAGGTAGGGAATATATTTTAGTAATATATATTGGATTCTTATTCTCATATAGACTGCAAATTATTTATCATATATGAGGAGATAAATAATTTAGTGCTGAATTACGTAGAGTTACAGTTCACTATCGGATAACACGGTAAGCATACGAGGTGTGACATGTAGACCTGATCTGGAGAAGACTTGATAATTCTAAACCTGATCAGATTTGATATAAGATGAGTTACGATAAATAAAGTGTCAGTTTAATTAATGATGACATACTAGTTTTGACCACATAAAATCATATAACTTAAAATCAGTTTTATAAATCTGTTTTGTTTAACAAATATATTAGTTTAGCAGGATATTTTGGTACCACGCCGTATTAACTCATATAAGACTATGCTAGTTAGAAAATTAATTCACTAGTTATCAAAGTTTACATTAAGCATGCACTTGAATTCATACATTGTGCATAATACATTATTCTGATCCTGCTATGTCTTGACATACTCTCAATGTGTTTGCCTAGTTCTGAGTTAAGTGATCCTGCTTTCTCGGGAGCTTAACTATGTACTTGTAACAAGTGATCTCGCTAACTCAGGAGCTTGATTTTCTTGGTTCAAGTGTCATTTCACACAGCTCAAGAGCAGTTACAGCCATCAAATAAGATTGCAAGCTTAAGCCTAAGTAGGGCTCTAGTTCTTGAAATCGTCTAACTCTCTTCACCATAGACTACACAGCTCCTTATCTCCACATGACACCTTAATCAATTTCAGATTAGTAAGGTCTTTTTATTGGGTTGTAATGTGGCTTATGGGTGAGGTTTATAAAGAATAAAAGGGTAAAGAGGGATTCAAAGTTGAGAAATCAGCAAGGGCAGGAGGTGGTATACACACCTTCTTCATGTCAGCACATCTTCATATTTCTTTGATATTTTTCATATTTGAAGTGGCCATCTTCTCCTTCACTTTTTCAAAATTTCCAATGAAGTCACTTCTCTTTCTCTTTTTTTTTTCTTTTTTTCTGATTTTGTTTTTCTGTTTTTCTCCTTTTGTATGCTTTTATTTTGTTTTGTTTTTTTCTCAATTTTTTTTATGGGCTGGAATGTCACAACTCCACAACTGAACACTATTTTTTTTAGATTTTCTCTATTTTCCTTCCACCAAATATCAAACCTTGCTCCTTTAACCTCACTTCTCCCTCCACTTCTTGAATTCTCAGATTGAGGGTGAATTGAAACAAGTCAAGAGGTTCAGGAAAAAAAATACATTTTGGTTTTTTGTCAAAGAAGAATGGAATTTTCCGGCTCAAATGGTGTGTACAAAGGTAGTTCACAGGGTAGAAAATTTTAAGCTCAAACTGTCCAAAGGATGCCCTTACATCATATCTTTAATGTCATGAGTGCTGCCAATTTGTCTCAACTTGGAGTGCATAACTTCTAGTGAAAGAAAGCAGGTTCAAACAGTCCTTAGAGCAGAAAGATTTTGCCAAAACACTCTTCAAAAGAAATTTTTAAGCCCAAGTCTCACTGGGCATGGTCTTCCTTAGGACTTTCAAGACATGTTCTTACTTTTTATCTCCTTGATGGTTCACTACATACTGATTATGACAACATTTCTTGATGATATCTTTCATAAAAATGATGAATTTTTCAAAAAGATCCAGACATTAATCAGTCTATCATACATTTCTAAATATTCATTTTTCAAAATTGCTCAGTTTGAAAATTTTGCTAAATTTGTTTTGATCCTACTAGTACCATTGCATTTGCCTTAACTATCTCATAATTTTTCAAAACTTACCCTGCTATACCCCAAAACCTATGAGGAACAGTGTCCTCATTGTTTCATAAATGTATCAACTAAAAACAACAAGGTAAAAGCAAAATAAAACTACACAAAGTAAGAGAAAAATGAGCAACAACGATAACTGCAATTTGCACATAAAAGGAACATATCATTACAATGGACTGTATACAAAAGAGTTACAGAGATGACAAAAGGCAAAATGGAAGCTATATACTACCAAACTTCCTAGAGAAATAGTACTACAGAATCTAAACACACCAACTACAGTACACCTAATCAGACTCGGTATCTGAACTGAAAATAAAAGGAGGGTCCCAAGCATATTTTTCTTCATAAGGATTCTTGTCCTTCTTAACTATCTCTACACTGGAAGCATTAGGTGTGGATTTGATTGTTGCTGACTTCTTCTTCTTCTTTGGCTTTGGTACAGGCTCCTTGTTTGAAATGCCCATTGACTCAGCAGCTTTCAGGGCTGGATATAGGGATAAGGTCTCCACAAGTCTAGAAAGCATGTCAGATTTTGTCCTATAGATTTTATAGAGATCCAGGGAATTGAGGACCATCCGGCATAGCTTCCATTCCTCCTGCCTGTGAGCCTCCAAAATTAGGTCAACTTCCTCTTCATGGGCATGCTGCTGCAAAGTCAGGACTGCATCCACAAGAAACTTGACATCCTCCCCAACATAAGGGTTGTGCTCAATGGCTTTGGTGAGGGAAGGCAAAGATGAAAAGGTGTTGGTTCCATATGGGACAATGTCCCAATGGTGAGGGTCATCCATGGAGGAAGGGGTGATGGGTAGCTTAGGTGGTGATGGTGAAGGTAAAATGAAGGTAAGTGGCAACTCCTCTTCTACAGTAACTGACTCAGGTGATGGGGTGGAAGGGTGAGTAAAAGGTAGGGAGGGTAGGTCATCTTCCACGGGTTCAATTTGGGTTGAAGAGTCTCTAGTAGCAGGTTTAGGGGACGCTGAGGAGATGAAGGTGGAGTGGGTATAAGAATGGGTGGAAGGATGGGAGTTGTAGGGGTTGGGAGGATGAGGTAGATGGAAGTAGGGTGGCTTGAATGGCATGTAGGCAGGTGGCCATCACAGATTGATTAGTTGTGTTGGTTTGCAGCTAGGCTAGGATGGATGTGAGAAGGGAAAGGATTTGTGCAGAGGCATCAGGTAATATAGGAGCTTGGGTAATAGGTTGAGTGGATATAATGGGCTAGAAAGGTGATATGCAAGCATAGTGGAAAGGGATAGGGTGTGGAGAGTCAGGTAAAGGGGAGTACTCATGCCCAATATCTTCTACAATGGAATCTATTAGGGATGAATACCCCTCAGTGGTGAAGTGTTTCGGCTTCTGGGTTTGGGTAGGTGACATGGAGGTAGTGGGTCAGTCTTAAAAGGTATGGATAGTGGGGAGGAAGTGAGTGGGTCAGCAGATGTAGATGGAGCTGCTAATTCAGGGCTTAAGGATTCTAAAGATGGAATGGATGGGCTAGCTGGAGGGGTTGTGGCTTGCCTAGATTTTCTCTGATATGTGGTTATGATGGGAGGTGATGGAATGGTGGTTTTGGTAGGAGGAGCTGACACAGGGGTGATTGTGGTGATGGTAGAAGGGGCTGCTGAGCGGCTGGAAGGTATGGTGACAAAAATGGATGGTATGGAAAGTGATTATTATTGGTGATATTTAAGAGTGTGTGCTGATTATTATTGTGGATACTTTGAAGTGTGTGTTGATTATTATTGGTGATAAAACAAATTAAAATTAGAGAAAAGGTGAGAAGAAGGAAATGAAAAACAAAAACTCTAAGATATACAAACCTGCAAGATACAGGGTCCTTGAACGAATCGATAGATACTGAAAGAGTTGCATTTTATATTTACGACAGGTTAGAGTGCAAGGTAACTCAAGAGGTTGAAGACCTCATCTACTCGAGAGGATAGCAACATGCTGCTGGGCTCTACTCAATAGGTATTGAAGCCAACCTTGATAGGTTGGGTAAGTTCTTGTTGGTGCAACTCGACAGGTAAGCTGTAGCTGTTGCCCCTTCCAATCGACAGGATGACTCAGGATGCAGCTTATCCAATAGGTTGGATTTCCAACCTAATGAACCATTCGATAGGTTCAGTTCCTCTTCAATACATTGCAGCACTACTTGAGTTTAATTCCAGCTAACTTTTCAGCAGTGCACAGCTTATCAAGATTACTTTTCAGTAATGAATCACTCGTGGCCTTCAATCATTAGCTCAAGGGGGTGATCTGTGCAGCTCTTGGGTGTATGGTGTAGTAGCTGTTTTGATTGGTGCAACAGCATTTGCATGGACTGTATTTGAAGCTACTAAAGTGTGCAACTAAATGCTTCATGTTCTCAAGCTCTCATGCTCCCAAGTGCAGCCACAAACTATTCGAGTGTGGTAGTATTGTAGTGTCTGTTGTGGTTGCTACATATGTATTGCTGCTGTTTGCTTGAGTGTGCACTTGTTGAAATGTGTAGCTATGTGCCGAACCTCTCCTTTGCTAAGGTGCTTGAGTTTGTAATAAATGAACTGATGTAGCTTTCATGGGTGCAACTGAAGTCTTCTTCTCCTCAGGTAAACAACAGGCAGTTGCAGGAGGCTCTTGGTTGGCTCTGAAATGCAGCTGCTGAAAGTGAACCTCATGGCAGCTCTAATGAGAGTAGAGTTGAAGCTATTCAACTCCACAGTGCTTTAGTTTGCTAGAGATGTTGTCTTGCAGATTCTTTTAACTTTAAATCCTCCATTTGGCACCATTTTCATGGGTGGCTGCATATTGTGGCTTATCTACAAAACATATTTGAAAACAATTATTAAACATCTCAAGGTCTAACAAAAGTCAGGTTTAAAGGTGTATAAAATAGTATAAATCAGTGACTAACACACCCCCAAACCTAATATTTGCTAGTCCTCGAGCAAAGTGAAATTTAAAACAATTACCCTATAAAACTAAATGCCTCTTTCGTAGGGGCCACGGATGCATTTAGCATATTCACCAAGCCTTTTAAACCCCTAGGTGATCCCTAGTTGAGGAGTGGAGTCTCCTGAGGGTTTTCAGTGAAGGTACCCACAAACTTCTCCAATAAATCAGTTAATACTAGTGCAACATGTTAAAACAGAGTTCAGACAAAATAAAATTCATTCCACACCATATTCAATTTTTTTAGAGGAGTTTAAAATAATAAAACAATAGTTTAATACTAAAATCAAGTTGATACTCCTTCATAATCAATCAGCTCATATCAAGGCATTGTGTGTGAAAATTAATGCAAAGCTCACCATTAATTTGAGAATTTAGTTTTGATAATGCCCCAAACAAACTTAATTCCAGACCCAAATCTCACCAGGGGTGTCACTCAAAATAAATATTAAGGGTGTATCATTTCACACAGCTCAAAAGCAGTTACTGCCCTCAAATAAGACTGCAAGAATGAGCATAGACCATTCTCTAATTCTTAAAATCTTCTAACTCTCTTCACCATAGATTACACAGCTCCTCATCTCAACATGATAGCTCAGTTAATTTCATATCAGTAGGGGGTTGTAATGTGGCTTATGGGTGAGGTTTATAAAGAATAAAAAGTTAAAGGGAATTTAAAATTTAGAAATCAGTAAGGTTAGGAGGTATACACACCTTCATTTTAGCATATCTTCATCTTCTTTGATATTTTCATATTTGAAGTGGCCATCTTCTCATATTCTTCCAATTTACAAATGAAGTGATTTCTCTTTCACATTTATATTTTGCTTTTTATTTTTCTTTTTCTTTTTGTATTCTTTTCTTTTGTATTTTTGTCATTATTTTTTTTGTGGGCTGGAATGCCACAGCTATACATCTGATACACATCTGCCTTTAAATGTGCTTTCTTCTCCTTCCACCAAATGTCAACCAGCTCCACCTTCTTCAACTCCTTCACCTTTACCTACTGATATCTCAGGATGATGGTCAGGCTGCATCAGGTCAGTGAGGTTTGGGTTTGAATTCTCTGGTTTCTATCAAAGAAAAACTTAGATTTTTAAGGCTCAAATGGTCTGTATCAAGGGCAGTTCAAAGGGTAAGGATTTCAAAGCTCAAATTGTCCAAAGGGTGGCCATACTTCATTTCTTCAATGTCATGAATGTTGTCAAGCCGTTTCAACTTGGATTTGCATAACCTCTAGTGAAAAAGAATAGGTTCAATTAGCCCTTAGAGCAGAAAAATTGCCAAAACACTCTTCAAAGAAAAATTTTCAGGCCTAACTCTCACTGGGTATGGTCTTCCATCAAATTCCTAGGGTATATCCTCACATTTTTCTCTCTTTTCAGGTTCACTAAGCACCAATTTGTGAAAAAAAATTGACATTTACTTCATGAAAGTATTAGAGCTATAGCAAATTTTAGTTTTAAAAAGTTTTTAATTTCCTCTTTTTCAAAAAATCAGGTGGAAATTCACTTTATTTTCAAAAACTTTGTCCAACACTACTGCACTACTATTAACAATTCCATGGCACACCCTACTAGACCCTCAAACCTAAGATAAACATTGTCCTCAATGTTTGCACAATGAGTAGCTTGGGGCAATAAGGCAAAACAAGAAAAACATGAACAACAAAATAAAAACTATATGCAGCAAAGAAGAAAAAGAATAAAAGATCAAAACTGAATATATGGACAGAAAAATAGAAGGAATGATATACAAATGAAAGAAACAAAAGCATATACGTGCAAAAATATAAGTCAACAATTGAATACAAACATACAAAAATGGAGAAAAATAGTAAACAAGTAGTATACACAAAAATCCTAAGAGAGAAAAATCAGCAAACTAAAAACAACATTTAAACTAAAAACAAAATTCCTAAGATAATAACGTACAATCAGTTGTGCTCAGTATCAAGGAAACTCTGTGCTGAGGTGAGTTCTGTGTCGTGGCTGTGTGACAATCAATATGAATTTCAAAATAACGTCAGCATGGATGCACACATTTAAAAACAGGATTCATACACAGCTAAGACCTATTAACAGTGAAGAATGTTGAAAGTGAATGAAATCAGAGGCTCCATTGAATTTTCAAAACAAAATATGATCCTCTGCACATTAACTTTCCTGATTCTTCCAAAATTTAAGAACCATGATCTCTGCAAGTCCTGATGGGAGTTCATGAATGAAAGCAAAAGAGAACAGTTCTGGATCTGAATTTTTTTAATTTTTTTATGTTTATATATATATATATATATTTATTTATTTATTATTATTATTTTTTTATGAGCTAGGGCTCAACAACAGCCCTTATTTACAAACAATATTACTGGAAAACAAATCTGAAATTTTTTTAGTTTATATTTCTTTTATTTTTTTATTTATTTTTATTGTTTTACAAAAACAGCATGCCTAAATCTGAAACTGCAGTAAGGAACCTTGTTGCCTTACCCTTCTGCACCTCTTTTTGGTTTAAAAACAACCCTACTATCTGCAATCTTCTTTGAAAGAAGATTCACCCATCATGTGCAATCCCTTAGGGTTATTGATTAGTTGACTGGGGAGTCAACCCTCTTCGCTTTTTGTCATTTCAAGACTGTATGATATTTGCTAGGAGCAAAGAGAGACAAGAACTGGCTTTATCCTTTAATGAAAAAGGAAATAGCTTCAATTTAGTTGCTTCCTCTCTCAAGCCAGTATTGTTGAATATAGTGCATAGGGCAAGAAAATCATCTATGTGTTTATATGGATCTTCCTTACAAAGCCCATGAAAAGATGGCAACATTTGAATGATTGAGGATTTGATTTCATAGTTGCCTTGAATAGCAAGGAATTGAATATAAACGGAGGAAAAATATGCTCCTGGTGCATAGTATTTCTTGAAGGTCTTTTGTTGCTCACCCATTACAAATGGCTCACAATTACAAATGGCACACAATAGAACAAATTTCAGCAAACACAAAAATAAAAGCAAAAATTACAAGAAAACTAACAAGAAAAACAAACAAAAATACAGCAGTTTGCTGGTTTTAAAGAATAAAAAAAAATAAAATTGAAAACAAAGGAGAAGGAAATGCAAACTCAAGCAATGCTGCTCCAGTTGCAATCCATAAGCTCCTCTTGTGGCTACTGCTCCAGATCTACAAAAATTCAAAAACTGCAGCAGTAATTTATTCAAATATCTACAAGGCAATGAAGAAAAACTTAGGAAAAGAAAGAAAATTCAAAAATACTGCAGCAGTAAAATAGATTTTCTATACATGTACTGCAGCAGACATTTATTCAAATAATTGGAATGCAATAAAAAATTCTAAAACCATCCAACAATAAAAACGAAAGAAAATCATATCTACAAAAAAATAAAAACTCAAATCTACTAACTAGATCAAACCTCCTCGGCAGCGGTGCCGAAAACTTATCATGGATATTTTAGAGTGTGTGCTGATTATTATTGGTGATAAAACAAATTAAAATCAGATAAAAGGTGAGAAGAAGGAGATGAAAAATAGCAACACTAAAATATACATACCTACAAGATACAGGGTCCTTTTGTAGCAAGTTTTAAAAGTAGGAGTTTGTCCCACAGGGAGTAGTGATCTAAAACCTAATAGGCTGTGTAGAAGACTTTCAGATCTGGCTACAAATATGGCAATTCTAATCTAGTCTAAGAAAAGTAGGGAAAGAAAGAGAGTTTTTCGGGTGTCACTAAATCTAATCTACAAAATAGAAATGTAAAACTAGATCTACAAGATTGAGAGAGATGGATGGTAAAATAAAATATAAAATGGAGAAAAATAGACAGCTAGGGACGGATTCTTATTGCAAAATAGATCAAGCGTTATGGATTTGCAGCTATCCTTCACTTGGCTACACGCACAAGTGCAAGGTAGAAGAATCCAATTTAGACCAGAGGTTTGAATTAATCTTAAGGCTATAATCTATTTACTTTAATGATCACAAATCATCTTAGGGATTTCTTCCAAATCAAAGGCTTCAATTAGAACATTAAAATCACTATAGATGCTGTGGATGCAAAGCTACAAGCTCAGGCATCGACAGGCATATTAAACCTAGGAAGATCAGATGGTTATCAATAGATCTACTGGTTAAATGAATGGGTATTTCCCAAATACATAAATCCTATAGACATCTAATGGAACCACAAGATCTATAGATTTAATTAAACTTTAAAACCAACAATTTATTGAATCAAACAACTTACAATATCCATGTTCTCAGATCTGTAGTCTGTTCATCAATCCACACATCTTCATGCCAAAATTACAATTACCAAACAGATCTGAGCAGCCATCTAGATCCAATCCAACAGGTTGGATTAGAGAGAGAAGGGGGAAGAGAAGAGAGAAAATAAAACCTAAAATAAAACCTAAATGAGTCAAGGAGAACTCAGAGAATTTCCTAGTTTCCTTGCTGAAGAATTATAGCAAAGAGGATGCTTATTTATACATATGCATTGATCCCTGTGCCTTGAATTACAGCCAATCAGAGGAGAGGAATTTCATTGCAAATACTTTTAATCCATGTGATTAGTGCTCCGTCCAATCAAAGAGAAGAGACGGATCCATTTAGTTATACACAGCTGAAATGATTTGCTTCCCACCAAAAATTTCATTTGAAAAATAGTTTGCATGTGGGCAACTATCCCATGTGCTTTGGAGTTTCCAAAAATACCCCTGCTGACCAAAGATAACTCCAGCTGCAGCCCTCACATACTTGCTGCAAATTAATTGGAACCAAGCTATTGTGAATACCCAAATTAATCTCAAAATCCCTTGGCTACATTTGGAACTCGAGACACCCCCCAAGTGGTCACTGATACAGCTGATGACAGTTAGATCTCGAGCTTTGAGCAGTTCAAAGAAAGACACGAGAGGTTCAAAGCATAATAACATCTTCAGCCATCTATTCGTGAGGTGTGCTGAACATCTCTATAGGTTGGCTAAAGGTGTAGACTTGAATTCGAGAGGTTCAAGTATCCATTCGATAGGTACACAAGTGCAGTTGGGAACCTAGCAGCTTCAGGTGATAATTCGTGAGGATGGGAGTTGCTTTCAAGAGGATGATGCAGCTGTTTCGAGAGGTTGGGAGTTTGGAGTGCTCGAGAGGATGGCTGAAGCTGTCAGCTACAACTCGATAGGTTGCGCACCCCATTAATTTGAGAGGACGCAACTATAATTTGAGACATTGCTGAAGGTATGCTTGTACCAATCGATAGGTACTAAAGCAGCTGCATGTTATATTTTCAACAGGTTGGAGTGCGAGGTAACTCGAGAGGTTGAAGAACTCATCTGCCAGAGAGGATAGCAGGACGCTACTGGGCTCTACTCATCTGTTGAAGGTATGCTTGGGTAAGTTCTTGCTGGTGCAACTTGACAGGTATGCTGAAGCTGCTGCTCCTTCCATTCGACAGGATGACTGAGGGTGCAGCTTGTCCATTCGATTGGTTGGATTTCCAGCCTAATGAACCATTCGATAGGTTCAGTTCCTCTTCAGTACATTACAGCATTGCTCAAGTTTAATTCCAGCTGACTTTTCAGCAGTGCATAGCTTATCAAGATTACTTTTTAGTAATGAATCACTCGTGGCCTTCAATCATCAGCTCAAGGGGGTGATCTGTGCAGCTCTTGGGTGTATGGTGTAGTAGCTGTTTTGATTAGTGCAACAACATTTGCATGGGCTGTATTTGTAGCTACTGAAGTGTGCAGGTAAATGCTTCATGTTCTCAAGCTCTCATGCTCCCAAGTGCAACCAAAAGCGCCGAGTCGCAGATTGTAGTGCCTGTTCGCCTATATATATCCGATGTTGTTTGCTTGATCGCACTTGTTTGAAATGTTCAGCTAATGTGTCAAACCTCTGCTTTGCTAAGCTGCTTGAGTATGTAACAGATTAACTGCTGTAGCTTTCATGGGTGCAGCTGAAGTCTTCTTCTACTAAGGTAAACAATAGGTAGCTGCAGGAGGCTCTTGGTTGGCTCTGAAATGCAGCTGCTGAAAGTGAAGCTCATGGCAGCTCTAATGTGTGTAGAGCTGAAGCTTCTCAATTCCACAATGTTGTAGCTTGCTAGAGATATTATCTTCCAAACACTTTTAACTTTAAATCCTCCTTTTGGCACCTTTTTCATGAATGGCTGCATATTGCTGCTTATCTACAAAACATATTTAAAAATAATTATTAAATTGCTCAAGGTCTTACAAAAGTCAGGTTTAAAGGTGTATAAAATGGTATAACTTAGTGACTAACACACCCTCAAACCTAATCTTTGCCTATCCTCGAGTAAAGTGAAATTTAAAACAATTACCCTATAAAAATAAATGCCTCTTTCGTAGGGGGCACGGATGCATTTAGCATATGGACCAAGCCTTTTAAACTCCTATGTGATCCCTAGTGGAGGAGTGGAGTCTCCTTAGGGTTTTCAGTGAAGGTACCCACAAACTTCTCCAATAAATCAGTTAATACCAGTGCGACATGTTAAAACAGAGTTCAAACAAAATAAAATTCATTCCACACCTTACTCATTCAATTTTTTTAGAGGAGTTTAAAATAGTAAAACAACAGTTTAATACTGAAATAAGATTGACATTCTTTCACAATCAATCAACTCATATTAAGGCATTGTGTGTGAAAATTAATGCAAAGTTCACCATTAATTTGAGAATTCAGTTTTGATAATGCCCCAGACAAACTTAATTCCAGACCAAAGTCTCACCAGGTCTGTTACTCAAAATAAACATAAAGGGTGTATCATTTCACACAGCTCAAGAGCAGTTACAGCCCTTAAATAGGACTACAAGCATGAGCATAGGTAGTGCTCTAATTCTTGAAATCTTCTAACTCTCTTTACCATAGGTTGCACTGCTCTTCATCTCCATATGACAGCTCAATCCATTTCAGATCAGTAGGGTCTTTTTATTGGATTGGAATATGGCTTATGGGTCACTATGTGAAAATGGGGAATAAATAACACCAGTTGCTTAAAGTCAATCATGATTTTTGGCCGTTGTAAAGAAATTTACTAATGCAACGGCTCAAAACTGAGGTTTATGCGATACAACATCCCACTTAAATCCTGTTTTTGCGTATAAGCAAGTTTGAGCCTGTTACCTTAGGCCCCAAAATATTAATTTCTAAACGAAGGCGGGATAATACCCTTTGTTCTTCTACCCATCGAAACAGGAGCTCTAGATCTTCTTTTAAATAAGAGCCAAAGCCTCTCTGTCTCCCTCTCCCTCTCCCTCACTCTCTCTCTCAATCATCCCTCTAGCATAACACACCCCTCTCTCTCTCCATTCTGCGAGGCAGGTGACTGCTGCTCTTGCTCCTCGCTGTCGGTGACGCTACTCACTTCCAAAAAGAGGCGATGTCGCGGCGCCATTCTGGGCGGTCAAGTAATCACTGCCGTTAACATTTGCATTGACCTACTCCACGCAGCCGACCCATTCCACGCTTAAAGCTTCCTCTCGCTTAGCCCTAAACTCCCATATCTCTCTCTCACTTACGATCTTCTCTCAACGATCTCTCCTTTTTCTGTAAGTGTTCTTCTTTTCTATTGAATCCTTTAGGGTTTCTTTTCTGCATTTTGTAATTTTATTTTCCTGTTTTCAATCCTTTTAAGCATGGTTGATGATTTTTGGAACGTCAGAGCATGGAAGTTGAAGAATTTTTTCTTGATTAACTGTGGATTTGATTTTTGTGTTTACTTTTGCTGCTGAATAGTTAGGGAATCTTGATTTGATCTTATTATGTTGAATATATATGGAATCTTTGAAGCAGAAAAATAAAATAAAATAATGATAATGAAAACTTTGATAAATTTTGAACATGATCTGGGCACGAATTTGGCAAATTTAAGTGTCTTTTCAGATCCGGTGGATCTTTCTAGCTGATGGATCATTTAAAAAAAAATAGAAGTTACTTTTAAGTTCTGGTGAAACCTTTGAGCATGGTGAATTAAACACTTAGGCTAGATTATGTATGGATGTTTTGTGTTAGATCACTTAGAAGCCATTTCATAGCATGATCTGTCCCTAATTTGTTGGAAGTCGACTAATATTTTTACTTAATATTTTGGAACTTGAAGTTGTCATATCTTAAATACATATGCTTAATTGTGTAGATGCTTTTGTGTATTAGGATGAGGATTAATCTTGATGTGTTTAGTTCTGCCGTCGAGTTTTTTCTTGAACTTTCAATTATGTTGAGAAAGGATACTGAAGGATGGGGATAATAAGATATTCTAGTTATCATAATTGGACTTAAGGAAGCATGGTTTTCTATTTGGTTTCTGAAAAGCATGCTTTTAACTTTTGTGTGTGGAGAATCATCTGGAATCTTTGTTTTGTTGATGAAATGCTTCTTAAAAAGCTTTAATGATCTTCATCACAATTTGTGGAGCTATAATTCGTTAAAGTTTAGGGTCTTGTTCAGATTTCCTGTCAAAATCTTAGAATTTTTGAGTTCCATGTTTAATTTTGTCATAGTATTAATGGACTTCACATTGTTATAGTTATTTGCTACTTTTCTGCTACAGATAGTGTGTCCATAACAATCTTAAAAGTACCTGGTATAGTATCTTGGTCTTTGACCAATTGTGACAAGGGTAGGCTGCTTGGATGATCATACTTTTTGACCAGTCCTCATGATTTTGTTTGGAGGTTCTTTCATTTGGAAGAAGCAACCTATATCAGGTTTGAGGATGAACAGTAGGTGGTTCCTGGGTCGTGCCATCACAGAGATCTTTTTGTTTGCTCTTATATAGAGGCTTACTTATGATTTTTGTAGGTTAGGTTTTAGAAAAAAGGAGATTAGGTAACAAATGAAACTGGCTCTTCCTTCCAAATCATATCAAGAAGATAAATATGGAACTTCTAAGAAGGGTGCTCCTTGTATTCAGGTGCTGGGTTCTATTTCAATTTGCGGTCACCATCATCAAGACCTTCATCATCATGATTGTGTTCATGTCGATTACTCCCATTCCGGTAGAAAATAATGTAATTACGTAAATAATATGAACATGTGAGCAATTAAGAGGCCAAATAATTTTGAATGACTTAAAACAATAATGCGGCCACCTAATCATCAGCTTCAAGTTCAACTCTAAGGTCTAGGACCTCCTTCTCCCATGCTTCTTCATCAGATTCCTTTCCCTTTTGTAGCTCATTCTCCTTGTCCTGAAAGCTTGCAGATTCAAGGTATTCTTTCGGAGGTTTAGTCGAAATAATAATCCTCCCCTTCAACGATTTTGGCGAAGGGAATTCCTCTAAACATTCTTCTGATTTGGGGTAAAACAGCATGTCCCCAAATGTTTCATTGACCATCCAAAATCAAATATAGACCATGATAAATTTAATATATGCAAGAAAACAAATGATAGAATTCCACAGAAAGAAAATTGCTATTCACCTCAACTACTTTAGCGTGAAGATCTGAAGTAAGGTCTTCCTCTAGAGTTATTACGACAGGGTATGGAGATGCGGAAAAAGCATGCTTTTTAATCAATCTCAAACATGTTATGAGTTCCACTAGAGTAGTCAGCATTCTACAGTTAAGCAAAAAATCAGACATCTACAAGCAGGAATGACATGAAAACATATTATGTAATATGGGTGCAACCTATTTAAGATTTTAGAAAAGTTATGTAGTCAAAACAGAAACTGCAGGTAGGGGTTGCAAGTCCAGGCTCAGATATAAGCCATCGATAGATTAGTTTATGGGGGAAATTTCTGAAATTGTAAACAAGATTTAATGATTTATTCTACTCAAATTTGGATCAAATCTTTGCTACATTGAAAAACATTCAAAAGATTTTCTAGCACTTGTACAACTTGGATCAATAAAAACTATTGGCACCATGTGGCTTAATAGTGAGAAGAATGAGAGGGTTATATCTTAGGTGGAAGGTGGAAAAACCCTTGCTGCTGTTTAGGCTCTTCTATTAAACCAAGGACCGCGTAAATCATTTGATATACCATGGGTTGCTCTATTTGGGCAATATGTTGCTATTTCATCAGCACAATCTTACTCTAAAAACTCTTTGGAAACTACTTGGTGAGCTGAGAGTGAAAGTCTACGAACTATACTAACTGGAGCCCCTCAAAGCAAGCTTGGGAGAATAGCGTTGGTGGACACCCAGCTTGCTCACCAGATTTGCAAGAGGATGAAAGTGAGGCTTCCAAGCCTCTTGTCAGGGTATGCCAATTTCTCATCATCTCTTGACCTTTGGTTTAATTTTATGTTCTTGATGTTGTTCTTGGCTAAAAAAGGTCTTGGTCACCTATCAAATTCACTTAGAGACACCTATTTCTAGCATCTGTCTATTTCATTCAACAAAACACCTATCGGCCAATGATGTGTGAATCCTATTCTTCTCACATACTAAACAATGATATGGAAGTGATCATGAACCTTAAGAAATATTTCCGTATTCACCACTTGTCAATAATACCTTCCTTCTTATTATACTTTGCATGCTGCAGGGTAAATCTCAAACAGTTGAGGATGAGTTAGTTAGGCTTGGTGAGCAAATGGTTCATAGTTCTGAAGGGACAAGGGCTATTGCTTTAGAACTTTGCCGTGAATTTGATGATAAGTTTCTTTAGCACATTGCCACTAGAAAGGTGAGTAGTTTCTTGTGATGTACTTTCTTGTCGATTTTTTTATTTTTATTCTTTCAGTTGCACTTGGATGTACTCTCTAAATGTGTTTTTTTGGAAGAAATCTTCGATAGTAGTTAGGAGACTACTTTTTTCATTTTATGTGCAAATTGTAAGTCTTGACTGTCCCAAACAATAGTTACTAGAGCTTTGTGATTCTTCCATCCTTATAACAGTATTGAAGCGGAGTCCAATTTATGGAATTTTTTAGGCTTTTACATTCTCTTCGTTCAAATAATGTAGTTATTTTTTAATTTTAAGGTATAAGATCAGAAAAAGAGTGTGTTAGTTTTTCTTTTTCTTCCCTCACTAGCGCGTTCTTTTTTTAGATTTTAGGTGCTAGGTTTTATCTGTCCGAGTATTGGTAAACTAGTGATAAGATGGGAACAAGAGGTGCACAATTGTTCTTCTATTATGTTTGTCTTACCTCTTACTTCTTCAAGATTTAGCAGTTATACTTTCTGCCCATAGACTGAAATGTTAGTTAGATACATTAGTAAGTTGTAACAGTTTTGAACCTATGGTCTCCGAAACAATTATTTAGTAGTACTTTGGGTCCTAAGAACAAATTTTGAAGCCATGGAATCAGTATTTTATACTGTCCATTAGAAACTTCTTTATCTAATCTTTCTTTTTTTATCGGTAAATGTGCAGTTAGTAGGACCTTCTGGCCTTGTTTACTCACATAATTCGTTTTACATCCTCCTGGTTCAACAAGCATTACATTTTGATTTTTTAAGCTAAGTCTGCTCTTGAAAATTGAAAATCCAATGCATGAGCTTGTATTCATACTGCATTTGGAATTGCATGTACTTTTGGTTAGTTCTAATTATTAAAAAAGTACTTTTGTTTGGCACTGTTCAGAAATTCCGTACTTCCTTGTGAGGCATTCAGGTACTTGAAATCCTAATTAATTAATATTTGTACTTTAGCTCAACTTATAATTTTATTGATATCTATAGGGGTGAAGATGGGTCTGGTCGAGTCCAGATTTGGGTTGAGACAGTCCTAAACCATTCGGGATTGGGTCGGGTCCAAAGAAAAAATCTTGGACACATTTCATGTCCAGGTCGAGTCATATCCAGACCCAACCCATTGAAAAGTGGGTCGGATCCGGTTTAGGTCTAGGTTGCATTTGCATCCAGGTCTGGATCTATAGTTATCCAATATAGAAATGGAGGTGCAAGTCATTACTTGGGGGATGGCTTTGCTCTTCAAGTGAGCAAAATATTAGCAAATCAAGGTGTATTTATCGAGTCTTATTTGTTCAATCCGCCATCAATTTCACTAGTTATGAGTATGAGAAGCATTAGGTAGAGCTTGTTTTGTGTGGAAGAGATTCAAATCAATGCTTCCTTCAAATGTTGACTATAAATAAAAACCGTGAGGAGAAGGTCTATGCAGATTTTAAGAAATGGGTCCCTCATTTATACGTGAACAATAGTGACTATATATGTTATTACTATATTGACCCCAAGAGCAACACATCAAGTACTATCAGTGGAGACAAGGTGAAAAGCGACATTAGGGGCACGTATCTATGAAGCTATTTTTGATGTTGAAGGACCCAGAGAAATTTCTCTAGGCACACTGGTTCACACAATGGTGGTCTAATGATGTAGAACTACAGTTGGGTCTCCATCATGGGTCCAAACCTCGGCCGAAATTTCAAAATTTCGGCCGAGATGACTTGGTTTTTGCCATACCTGAGCCGTTAATATGTAAAATATTGTACACCCCCCCCCCCCCGTGCTAGAAATTGTAATTATTGGTCGAGATTCTGAAGCCCTGTTCCGATTTTTTTTTGGGGGGGTTTAAAGCCAGATCTGGCTTTTAAACCGTTGGTTTTTACTCCTCTTCCAATTTCTACTCTAGATAAAAAATATTTAAGTATTATAGCCTTTATTAGCTAGCTTATAGTGAATAATATGCACTAATTTCAGGTGAACAAGAACTCAACCTGGATAACAGGACCTTGAACAACATTAAGTCTCAATTAGCTCTTTTCTAATGAAGATCGCTCTCAGTCATTAAACCCCTTATGCAATGTGGCTAAACAATCTCACATTCTCACTAGAGAAAGATCCTCGTTAAACAATAAGTAGTATCACTTTGCGATCACCAAAAAGCAACATCAAGATGCAAATCCAATTATAAATAAATATACATTTCCTACAACTAAGTTACATAGACTATAAGAAAACTTCTGATAATAAAAAAATCACATAGAAAGTGAGGCAAGAGAACACAATACTTTGCTCCTACATGTCCTCTACTATCCAGGTGGAACAAATATGTCTAAACTATCCATAAATAATACATTTTCGAATGAAGTCAGGTCTAAATTGGGTTCAGGTCCTGGTTGGGTCTAAACTCCAAAGGACCAGACCTGACCTGACTATAACTCCGTTCTGGGACAGGTCTCCACCAACATATACCAAACGTAGACTAAATTTCAATCGGGTGGAGTCATTTGGGTTTGGGTGGCGTCCAATCAGGACAAGTTGACCCGACCCATTTGCACTCCTATAAGTCATGTTGTTTTAGCTACTCTCACGAATTTTCTTTACAGGGTGGTGGTTTGAAAGTTGTTGCAAGTTTTGAAGGAAATTTTCCTAACATAATCAAGCAGCTTCCTTTGGACAGACATTTTGATATCAACAACGTCAAAAGGGTATTTTCTATCCTGCTTAAGTGTTCCTTTTTTTTTTTTCTTTTTTTTCTGCAGTACATTTATTACTGTTGGTTATCTCATTAGTTTTCATATGATATGCCATGTTTAGGTTGTGTTGGAAGCTGATGGTTATTAGCCATATCTTATATCTCCCGAGAAAGGTTTAAGATCTCTAATTAAAGGGGTGCTGGAGTTGGCAAAAGAACCATCACGTCTTTGTGTGGATGAGGTAAAATCTGAATACCTGAATGGAAGATGCCTACTTTTTTTTGTGTTCTCTGGATTTGAATTGGTTTTCCTGTGTGACGTTTCTTTCAAACACTTCAAGTATATGCAAGACTTTGGACTTCCATTTTTTGTATGCAAATCCCCAATTAGCAAAAAGAAAACAAACTTTGGGCCTATTTAGTGCAATTTACATGTCATACCTTAATCATTGAAACATGAGGCGCTAAATAGGAGTTTTGGTAATTCTTTGACTGTTCCATGCTTCTCATGTTATTTTTTTTTGGGTGATGACAAACAGGTGCACCGTGTATTAATCGATATAGTTTCTATTGCTGCAAATGCTACACCAAGGCTTGATCTACACCATATTTAATCTCTTGTTCTATTAACTCATCTTTCTGGTTTTGGTTCATCATAATCAATTTTGTTTTCAATTTGAATTTATAACCCTATTTAACTTCAGAGGCAATGACTATTCTCATTCTGCCTCTATTATAATTCAAGTTTTGACACTCAATTTTTGTGAACAATGAGCATTTCCTTTTGTTTCAAAGTATGTGTATGGCATTTCACTACTCAATAACTCAGTTTTACTGGGGTGCCACTACTTGATTTAATGGGGAGATTCCGAAAGACTTGACCTTAGGGGCCTTTGTATGTAAAGAGTTAGAGGCACTGTTATCTAGACATGTGAGGCAATGTATTCTAGAATGTTCTCCCATCATATAGTCAGTTTTTTAATTTTACATGGCACACATACTAAAAAAGAAATTTTTAAATCAGGTTTGAGAGCAACCCACTCCTTGTAAAATTCTTTCCACTTTCTAATATTTCTAGCAAAGGACCCCCTTTTTTCATTTACCCTTGTTGGTTGATTTTCAAACTGTTCCTCGTAAACTAATTTTGAATCTATGTAATGCAATTCATCATGTTAACTCAGCATTTGTTTTCAATTACATTTGTATTTCTTCTTGCCCAACATTGGGTATGCATATTTTCTCCTCCACTTTTTTGCCGAAGTGCTAAGATTTCACTTTTTTGCCAAAACTAAGATCTCTGTTTCTGATGAATTCGTAGATGATCAAATCAATTTTTATAAACTGGTTGAAGTAGTTCAATTGACTATTTCTTTATTTTTCTTGTTTCTTCTTCTATGAAAGACCCTTCTATAAAAGATTAGCTTATTTCTATATATTATGATGCTTCTAATAGTCCAGGATTAGGCATATATTTCATCACTGTATTTTTTATTTATTTATCTGCTCTCTTTTATTAATTTTTTATATTTGGGGTTATGACTGGTTCATCATTCTTTTCACACTCTAGCTAATTCAGCTACCAAGAAAAACAAAGGATTGTGGGTTAATACTACAGGTAAAGCCTTCACATGTGCTAAACTTCACATTGCTTTGCGTATTAAAAAAATTAGGAAAATATTTTAATAAATATTTTTTGAGACTTGGTATTTCTTCATTTGAGGAATTAAATTGTGGTTTTGTCAGATGGAACTGGGAATTTTATGGCTACAAGTAGACACAAAAAGGTAACTTATTTGAGCATGAATATTCTGGTTTTGTTTAATGAGATTATCTCAGTAATGTATTATTGAAGATCAAATTTAGTTTATTATCGGTAATAAGGAAATGCATATTCTGGTTCTGATGGTTTAAAACTCATTTGTTGCTTGAACTTGTTCAATAAAAAATCAGTAGGCAACTTGATATACAAACTCATTAGTTTGTATCAGGCAATAAAAAGTGAAAAACTGGCCTAAAGTGATTGTATTGCCTGATATAATCTTATAGAAAGCTTCACTTTCTAGTACAAAAAACTGATGCAAATTGGTATGTAGTAGTTTGACTAATGCTAATGCTCACATCTGCTTCCTCACTTGCTTTGATGGTTCTTTTGTCTCTTGATTGTAATTTGCTTCCCTTGGGATTAGAATCCTAAATGAAATGCAACAGGGCTACATGTTTTGGGAATGAGAAACCATAATATAGACACTGTCCGTCTTTTGATTTATTGTAGGGTTGTTAGTTAGTCTAGAGGCTCTGCATTTTATTCTTCTGATGAATATATTGAATGTTGGCTTAATCAGGAACTTTAAACATGCTCGCATGCTCAGCTTTTGACAAGCAAAATTATTGAGGGCTCTTCTTATCAGGAATGTGCGCATGAGAGTTTAGTTCCCAATTGTAAGTTGTTGTAACGATTCCCAGATTTGACACAGTAGCGATAAGAGTCTGGTCAGGTCAAATATGTTGTCTGATGGAAATAAATCCCTATAAAAAAAATATAGCTATTATACAAATTTAGTGTAGTATAATAGCTTGGCACAAAACTACAGCCCTGTTTTGATTTATATATATAAGAAGTCTTCTTGTTTTGTTTTTTCTGCAGTACACTACAAAGGTAGTGTTGGTTTATAGGGAAGCTTAATTTAAAGTAGCTTATAAGCTACTTCCATGAATAAGTGTTTACATGACTCAAATGAGTCACCTTATGGGTTCATGCACGTAAAGTGCAGCAAACCCTTATAAAACCTACGAACATGACCGTCATCTTCCTCCTTTACATTTCATTGAAAGAAAATCTTGCAGCTATGGTCTACAAATCTAAGGACACCATGGTCACGTATAGCGATCCTAGCCCAGCCCTGATTACCTCTGATATAGGATGAGACCATAGTGCACTTCATAATCCTGCAATTTCGATTCTACATATTGCATCGGCTAGATTGTGTGAAATGCATTTTCTGTAGCATTACGTTGAAAAGACATTGTAATTCTCAAACACGACAAGCACAACATCGATAGCCGGTTACCACAACTCCACCAAAAAGGTATGCCGTAAATTTTACTAGTATAGGATTGTATCTCATAAGAGTGACTCGATGCAACAGTTGAGCTCAACATGAAAATATGAATTCTGAGCACAGATTGGTGCACTAAATTCATTCCGAAACCGCAAACCTCCTTCAAGGTGCACTGATTATACTCAAATTATAATCAAATTTAGGTTGATAAGCTAGGATACTATTTACTTGAAAGCACTAAACTCAAAAGCTCAGCAAAACCCAGAGAAGCAAGGAAGAAACCACGGCAAGCCTGATGCTCAGACTTACTGCGGCAACCTCCAGCAGATGAGGGTTGGGCTGTGCTTTTTGCATTTCGGACCTTGGATCCATTAGGGGTCTAGATGGCTATATCTTTGGGTCTTAGGTACACCATGAGCCATATGTTGAATGTTGGCTTTTAATATAAATCTATTCTATTTATCATAGATTGGTGCCACATGGTGCACTTAGGCAGTTTGAAGAACATATGTTAACACGATGTTCACGGATACCTGAACGTACATTGACTACAATAACCGTAAGAATCTACACACAGGTAGGGAATTTACTTTGCTAAACGCATGTTTGGTTTCCTTATTCGTCTATAGATTGAAATGTATGGTTTATATACGGATATAGATAGAAATTGCTATATAGAACATATAGCTGCCTTGAATTACATTACTATTTAACCTATGATGACCTGATAATGATTTATATATAGATATTCAATGAATGCATGAAAAATTATCCGGGTTATAAATAAATTCATAGTAATGTTGTCATATATATATATATATATATATATCTATATTTTGAATTGAGGCAATTCTAAGATCAAAATAGGAAGGCTTATGCTAGACTTATGCTAGGCTTATGCTAGATTCAGCTAAATGCTTGTTTATACACATGTAAGTGCAGTTTATGGTATATACAGGGTTAATATATGCTTCTATCCTAATAATATGGCATACACGATACCATGCATAATCATGCTTCGTCCTCTCTGCTATCTTTGATGTTCTGTACACATTTTGACCCTGTTTGAAGCCAAGTGATCCCGCTAACTCGGGAGCTTGATAGGATAAACCTTCATTACAAGTGATCCCGCTAACTCGGGAGCTTGATAAGTGATTCCGCTAACTCGAGAGCTTATTTTGTCTTGATTCAAGTGATCCCGCTAACTCGGGAGCTTGACAAGTGATCCCGCTAACTCGGGAACTTGATTTGCTTGTTTCTGTCAATATGTGTATCGTGTTTCTACTTGATTTCTGTACTTGTCACACCATGAGTTCATCCAGCATGTCAGCATGATCATGTAGTCACATAATAAAGCCTTGCTTATATTATATGCCTTGATTTTTGTTATGTTGGTAATCTAATGTATGACTTAGCAATGTAATATTCTCTACTGAGCTTTGATGATAGCTCATTCCATGACTTAAATGTCTTAGCTGCAGAGCTTGATCCGGAGCACGCTGCAGATCCTACTTACATGCCCGAAGAGGAGGGAGAAAACTATGACGACGAAGACGAGGAAGACGATTTCCCAGAAGAGTTCTTCCCAAAGTAGGTTTGTGGTTTGTGGAGTTAGAGGAGATAGAGAGAGAGATATAGAGATAGATAACTTTGAAAAACTTGTCTGAATTATATATGGTAGTTTCAAATATTTTATCGTTTGGATGTATAGGTTTTCTTTCCATTGTTTAGATGACGGGTGGCCGTCATTGGTGGAAAGCTATACATCAGATCTTTTATGCTTGTTTATATTGTTACTAGTACTGTATAGATAAGTAAAGCTCAGTTATTTTGCCATATTATCAACTGCCAGAATTACTACATTATTTCTGCATTTGCAAAACTTTGTACAAGAAATGACCCCTTAGATGAAAAGGATCATGTTAGGTGATCCGATGACGCGACGTTTCCAATAATGAAAGAAGGGAAACGACGGGTTGTCACAGGTGGTATCAGAGCCCAGGCGTTAAGTCATTTGGAGACTTACTTTTGGCATAAATATATGGCAAAATGTCCAATAGTTGGTTAGAAGTAGAAATTAGATTTAGTTTTTTTGCCTGATTAAGTGTTATCTGATCGAAATAGGTTGGGATGCCTCCACATCGTGGAAGAGGTCGGGGTAAACCACCATTGCCCCATTGCACTAGGCAGAATGCGATTCCAGTCGCAGGTTATGAGCATGACACTGCTTCAGGAAGTGGTGAGAATGCACACATAGCTGAAAGTCGAACGACGATGGAGAATATTGCAGAGCATACTCTGCTAGCGCAGACTCCATCAGTTTTAAATACTCCTTCGATGGGAAGTACTCTTGGAGTTGAGCAAAATGCGGGACACAATTTGCAGTTGATAGAGACTATGGTCAACACTATGGCCATGCTTGCTGTTCGACGTCCTAAGGGTTTTACAGAATTTGTCCGACTTCGACCACCGAGTTTCCATGATCAACATGACCCGATGGAGGCTGAGAAGTGGTTAACGCAGATTGAGAAAGTGCTGCAAAGAGTCACTTGTATCGAGGAAGAAAAAGTGAGTTGGGCAGCATACAAATTGGAAAGTGAGGCAGAGCCTTGGTGGCAGTCTGTAGAAAGAACAAGGATGCCCGAAGTACCATGGACATGGGCAGAGTTCACTGAGGCATTCACTAAAAAATATTTCCCGACACCCGAGAGATATAAGCTAGAGGTACAGTTTGCAACCTTAGTTCGGCCAGATGACTGTACGAGAATACGAGGCAAAATTCACACGTCTCTCTCGTTTTGTACCTTTGTTGGTCGCCATCGAGTTGATGAAAACACAAAAGTTTGAGTGCAGTTTGAAACTCTTAATCAAGGAACGCATTTCGTTGTTTCAAGCAATGACCTATGCCAATGTGATGAAATTAGCCTTGATAGTAGAAACCGATGTGGATACCATGTTCAAAAGGAGAGAAGAAAAATAGAAGGCAAGAAATGCTCCATCTCAGTCCTATAGTACTGGTCAAAGCAATAAACAACCACGATTTCAAGGACAAGCTGCATTTCAACCAGCTACAGGAGCTTATGCACGGCCATATGGTTCATCGACGTTTCCATTACCACCAAGGATTCCACGTGTTCAGAACCAATCTTTTCCACCAGTGGCAAAAAGCACATCTGAGTTTTCACAAGCACGGCCGATAGGTTCTCGCACGAGATCTTTCACGGCCTCATCAGTAGCTTTAAAAGAAATTTGTGGGAAATGTGGAAAGGTACACAAAATAGATGAGTGACGTAAAGCTTCTAGTGCATATTTTTGATGTGGCATGATGGGACACCGGATTAAAGAATTCCTGAAAATAGTCGGACTAGCAGTAAAGGCGGGACCAGTGTTACGATCGGCACGGCCTACGGTATAAGGTCGAGCTTATGCTGTCACTGCAAAGGATGCACGCACTAGTAATGACATCATTCAAGGTATGTTGGTCCATTAAATATCTACGTTAATATTTGCTATATATTATCTTTTTAGATAGAGGAAGTGCATCTAGTAAACTATAAATACTACATTATTAATTGTTAGATTTACATATTATTATTTTTGAATAAGTAAAAGTAATCCAGCTAACACTAGATGGTATGCTTTAGGTATCCTGCAATTATATCCAAAAGATGCTTATTTGTGTTATGACGCACGAGTCTTGATAGATCCTGGATCTACACACTCGTTTGTTACACCCCAGTTTGCTGAAAATTGAAGAAGTTGGGAGGTATCCCATAACCTCTTGACTTTATTCTTGATGCAACACTTCCAACTGGACAATTTCTCACAACTGATATGGTATATCGGTCGGTTGTTATCGTTTGGATCAAGGACTACTAGGGATATGAAGTAGTAGCTGACTTGATCTTACTGTCGATGCAAGGATATGACATTATCCTTGGCATGGATTGGTTGTTCAATCACCATGCGAATGTTGACTGTCGACGGAAAATTGTCTCTTTTCAGCCACAAAAGAAGAAATCAGCTAAATTCTATGGGGTACCATCAACTAATCTATCTCTGATATCCGCAATTCGAACACGGCGATTACTCGATGATGGTGCTTAGGCGTATATTGCTTTCGGGCAAAGTAAAGATCGAGAAGTGAAGACACTTTCACTTTCATATGTACCAATTGTCTGTGAATTCCCTTAGGTGTTCCCTGATGAGTTGCCAGGCTTACCTCCTGACAGGGAAGTGGAGTTCGCTATTGAGTTAGCTCCGAGTACTGATCCAATATCGAAAGCACCGTATAGAATGGCACCGACAGAGTTGAAAGAGCCCGAGCTTCTTGATAAAGGCTTTATTAGACCGAGTGTGTCTCCGTGGGGTGTACCGGTATTGTTCATAAAAAAGAAAGATGGTTCGATGCGCCTCTGCATTGATTATCGTCAACTCAATAAACTGATGAGCAAGAATAAATATCCGCTCCCCCAAATCGATGATCTCTTTGATCAATTACAAGGAGCGTGTTTCTTTTCAAAAATTGATCTACGATCCGGATATCACCAGATGAAGGTGAAAGCTAAAGATATTTCGAAGACAGCTTTCTGGACGTGCTACGGTCACTACGACTTTCTAGTCATGCCCTTCGGGTTGACCAACGCAACTGCTGCATTTATGGACTTGATGAATCGAGTCTTCAAACCTTATCTTGATTAGTGTATCGTGGTATTTATCGATGATATACTCATTTATTCAAAAACAAAGATAGAGCATGAAGATCATCTACGTCTGACATTGCAAACATTGAGAGATTCGCAGTTCTATGCAAAATTCAGTAAATGCAACTTTTGGTTGAATCAAGTCTGTTTTCTAAGCTATATTATCTTAGAAGCAGGTATTACTATTGATCCTATAAAGATCGAGGTTGTAGTATAGTGGAAGCAGCCACAGACAGTAACTGAGATCAGAAGTTTTCTAGGTCTTGCAGGTTATTACCGATGTTTTGTAGAAGGATTTTCACGACTTGCTGGACTACTCACTCAGCTCACTCAAAAGAATGTTAAATTTGAGTGGACTAAGGCTTGCGAACAGGGTTTCGAAGAATTGGAATGGAGACTCACTCAGCACCTATTTTAGCATTACCATCAGGTAGTGGTGGTTTTGTCCTCTTCAGTGATGCATCATACAGTGGGTTAGTGTTAACTGGTGAAAAATGTCACTTTTCACCCTTTAACCTCACCATTGATAGACCTGTGAGCACACTAATAAGCTTCTGTCGAATGTATTTTGTAGATAGCAATAAAAGAATATACTAATGCAGAAAAGCACACAAGAATGCCCAAAAAGGAGCTATCTCTCAGCACAGGGCAAACCCAGCAACAGCACACCAGAGGGTAGCACATCACTGAACCCTTAGAGCGCGTGGCTACAGCAGGGTAAGGCGAAGGAAGTGAAAATAGGCTGAAAGCATCCTATCAATTGGTCACCTGAAGACTTCGATAGGAGCTGAAAGCAAAGAAAGAAAGAATTCGTGCAGTTGAAGAGGTTTTCGATAGGATCTGAAGGCAGAAGAAGGATGAATTCATGTGGATTGAGGAGTTCGATAGGATCCAAGAACCTATCGAGCAACTGAAAGGAAAGAAGAAACCATCCTATCGAAAACCTACCTGAGGCGTCATAGGAACCTATCGAATGGTTTCCTGAACCTATCGAGATGAAAATGCTGGAAGAGAACCTATCGAAGGGTGATTTAGCCTTTCGATAAGAGTGAAAGCAATCCTATCGAAATAATTGCATACAGAGCGGAACCTATCGAAACGGTTCTCCAACCTATCGAAATGGTTCTCCAACTTGTCGAAGAGCATCTCTAACTTGTCGAATACTCCAGGACAAGGGCTGAGAATGCTGAAACTCTAAGAGAAGGCTCATCCTATCGGAACCTATTGAAGAGATCTAAGAACCTAGCGAAAGGACCAAAGAGCTCTATTTGGACCTGTCGAGAGCTTCCTGAATCTATCGAAATCATGTGCAGAACTTCTCATAAATTCAGCTGTGCACACGTGATTTGGTGACCTGTTGCACACAACCTGGGGCACTTGATGACCGGTACGATGGTTCCAGAAGATGCCCTAGGAAATCCTAACCGACCCATGTGCTCTAATAGAACTCTAACAAATTCTGAGGACCTTCTAGAAGGGATTTTTGGTGGGAAAAATAGAGGAGAAAGCTATATATAGAGACCCCCATTTGCCATTGGAAGGAGATCGAGGTCTGAGCCAAATTCTTAAGATTAACGCTTGCACAGCAATTCCATTTTCCCTCCTTTACCCCAACAATAGTTGGCTAATTCCCCTAGAGTAGCGAGGAGAGAGGTTAGATCTGTAATTGGGTAAGGTTAAGATTGCTATTGTGGTTCCCAGTTGCACAGACTGAGAGTGTTTCCATTGTAGAGTAATTTTAATTGCAATGTAAATGCTATTTTTAATACTTTAATTAGATCTAAAGTTCCTTTGATTTCATTTGGTGATCGATCGGATTTGTGTAGAGGAGTCTATAGATTAGCTCACCCACTTAACTGGTAGGCCTCTTGGATACCACTCGATCTCCCTGGATCTGATACTCTTGTGATTCCTTGAGTCTGTGACCTAGGAATTACAACATCTGTAGTGGTTTAAATTATTCTAATTGATGCTTCAGCTTTGGAGATCCCTAGGATGGTCTGTGACCATTAAAGTGGACAGATCATAACCTTAAGATTAGCCCAAGCTCAGGCTCCAATTGGATTTGTCTGCTGAAAATCCATGGATTTGATAAAGTCTATAGGATGGTTTGTGACCATTAAAGTGGACAAATCATAGCCTTAAGACCAGGTGGATCCTGTGATTTGCAGTGGAGCTTCTACCTTGCAGCTGTGCTTATAGCCAGTGAGGGAATTGTGTGCTCTGAACCTCTGTAGCATGATTAATTGAATCTAATTTCAGTGAAGACCAATCTCTAAGCTACTCTTCTCCATTTTCTGCTTTTTACTCTTTTCCCCTGCAAGATCTAAGTTCCCAAACTCGATCCAAGTTAGTCTATGTTAATTTTAGCTTAGCTTAAGTGACAATCCATTCCAAACCTCTCCCCTGTCTTTTAGCTAACTTAGCAATAGTTAGGGTGCCAGATCTCAACAGATCTGGAGATTTATCATATTTTTAAACCAACCTCCCTGTGGACATTCCCCTACTCACCATTCTTTTAAAGCTTGCTACAACAGATCCTGAGTACTTGCAGGTCTGTGTGAGTGTGTTCTACCTAGTTTGATGATTTTAGACCTCATTTGAGGGAAGGCAAGCACACCCAACAAGTTTTTGGCCCCGTTGCCGGGGAGGCATGTTTAGAAATTGATAGATCTAAGTTTTGATCATAGATCTATAGTTTTTGTTTGATTTTACTAACAGCATTTGTAAGTTGTGTTATTTTTCAATGTTTTGTGTGCATTTCATCAGATCTGAGGCTACCAGTGAGAGGAGAATCGTGCTGGAGACTGCTCTGTAGTTTGCATCCCTCTACTCCCCTGTTATTTTTCAGATTTGTTGATATTTTTTGTTAGAGTAGTTAGAAAATTTGGTTGATTCTGCTCGTTGTGTTGAAGATCTATTTTGCATTCAGATTTTGAGTATTGTGTGTTTGGTAGGAGAATCCTCCAACCTCATATTATTCCACTAAATCCAGAGGTTGAAAGACTTCTCAGATCTAGACCAACTACACCCACATCTGTTGCATTTAATTCTGTAGAAATGGGTGAGCAATAGCAGTCGAGAACCCTCAAGGAATTTAATGCACCAGGGGTCTATAATTCCCCCTTCTGCATTCAATTCCCAGCTACTCAGGGAAACTATGAGATAAAATCATCCATCATTCAAATGCTGCCCTCATTTCATTGCCTGACCAAAGAAGACCCCTACAAGCACATTGATGAGTTTTTGGGACTGTGCACTACATTTAATATCACAGGTTTGGGGGAAGAAGCCACCAGGATGAGACTCTTTCCTTTTTCATTAAAGGACAGAGCCAGGACCTAGTTGTCCCTATTTCCACCCAACAGCATTCAGTCCTGGAGTGATCTCCAATGTCAATTTCTGGCCAAGTTCTTCCCTATGTCAAAAACCAGCCAGTTGAGGAAGAGTATCATCTCTTTTACCCAAGATCCAACTGAAGATTTTCATCAATCCTGAGAGAGATTTAAGGAACTCCTCAAGAAATGCCCCCACCATCAAATCCCTGAATGGCAATTGGTTCAAAGCTTTTATCAGGGAATTGATGCTAAAAGCAGAGATATGATAGATGCTTCCTGTGGTGGCACCTATCTCCATAAAACTATTGAGGAGGCATGGGAGCTCTTTGATATTATTAGTGAGAACTCTATGCAAAGAGAAACCTTAGCAAGAGATCTAGAGCCTCCCAGATTGATGAAGGAGAACACCTCAAGGGGAACGATATATGAAGTGAGTGTGCCAAGTGAGTTGGAAAGGAAAGTTGACAGCCTAGCCCTGAAATTTGATAGGCTGATGGGAGCAATGCAATCACCTGTGGCTGCTAGGATGGAGGAGGCATGTGCCATATGCCAGTCCCTTGCTCATTCCCTTGAAGAATGCCCATCTGCCGACCAATTTCCTAATTTTATAACAGAGCATGTGGCTGCAGCTCAGTCTTATGGGTAGCAGCCTGCTGCTGGGTATCAATAGAGAAACCACCCCAATCTGAGGTGGAGACAAGATGCATACCCCAGCCAGCAGCAGCAGTAGCCCCAGCAGCCCATGCCCTATAGAAATGCTCAATCCTATCGAGAAGGTTATGCCCCAAGGCCTCAGTATCAGCAAATCATGGCCCAACCTGTAGCTCCTCCTGTGTCGCAATCTACACCCCCTTCAGCTGTGAGAGCACCATCCTTCGAGGAACAAGTTCTATCTTCACTTCAAAGCTTGAACACCTTAACCCAAACTGTGCACTCTCACAACCAGAGCATAAAAAAGATAGAGGACCAACTTGGTCAATTGTCTGATGCCTTAACTAGGAGAGAGGGAGGAAGGCTGCCTAGCCAACCACAGGACAATCCACGAAGGCAATTTGTAGTGGCTGAAGTTTCCTCCACCTATGAGGAAGCCAAATCTGTTATAACATTGAGAAGTAGTAAGCTAGTGGACAACCAAGTGGGTTGTGAGTCTATGAGGAACTTGGAGGAAGAAAATGAAGTGATTTCTACCAGAACACAACAAAGGCCACCAGTGGTGAACTTGAAGGAGCAATCAGTTGTGAATAAAGAGGATAATGAGGATCCTCAAGAAAAGAAAAAAATAAAAAAGAAAGAGACCCTATTGGCGAAGCCTACAAGTGAGGGAGCAATCCCATATTTGCCATTTCCTAAGGCACTACAAGCACCCTCCCCTTTTGATAAAGGGCAAGGAAAATTTGAGAAAATGATGGAGACCTTCGAGCAAGTAAAGATCAATTTGTCCTTACTTGATGCCATTAAACAAGTCCCAGCCTATGCCAAGTTTTTAAAAGAACTATGCACCCATAAAAGACAATCTAGGATACACATATCCAAGAAAGTCTTTTCAGCAGAGAAAATGAAACAAATTTTGTCGATTACAACCCCAACCAAATTTCAAGACCCCGGAACCCCCACTATCCCCTGCATCATTGGGGATCACATCATTGACAAAGCTTTATTAGATCTGGGAGCCAGTGTAAATTTGCTTCCATATTCACTATATGAGAAGCTGGGCTTGGGAGAATTAAAGCCCACACATGTGGTCTTACAGCTGGTTAACAGATTTGAAAGGAAACTTGTGGGGATAATTGAGGATGTTTTGGTTAGAGTTGACAAATTCTTCTATCCTGCTGACTTTTTGGTATTGGACATGGAACCAAGCAAATGTGCTTCTTCCATACCTATGATTCTAGGCAGGCCCTTTTTTACCACTGCCAATGCTCACATATAATGCAGGTATGGAATCATGGAAGTTTCATTTGGAAACATGAAGGTTAAACTGAATGTGTATAACACTGGCTATCAACCCTCTCCTGAAGAGGCTTGCTTTTCCATTAATGCCCAAAAGAAAGGAATTAATGATAATCCACATTGGCTGGTGCAGGACAATGCTTGGTTCACAGATGGAAACCTGCACTCAGGGAATTGACACTGGCTGAGGAAAAGATCCATGAAAGGTGCCAAGTTTGAGGAGCCTGAGGAGACTATGAACCTTTCAGACCCTCCAGATTAGCCCCTGACGTCAGTATGTATCATATGTACCATACTTTGTTTTTTTTTAGGTATTTACTTAGTTGTTAATTGATTTTTTTTCTTGCACTAATAAAATAAAAATAAAACTACCATGCTTAGTGCTTGGTCATCATTACCAGTTGTCCTGAGGTAATGGGAGCTTTCCACAAGAGAATCAAATCATGGAGCACCACAGCAACAGGGCCTGCTGAGAACTGAAACTGCGAGTGCCCAAAAATGCAGCCTTATTTGGTTTTTAGAAGTCTTCGACAGGTCAAGTTCACCTTTTGATAAGTCACATGGTGATTTCAGCAGGATGTTCAATGGTTTCAATAGGCACTGAACTTCTCGATAGGTGAAACTAACTTCTCGATAGGTTAAAAAGGGTAAAATGGAGATGTCCATAGGTTCTGGATACCACTCGAGAACCTATCAAAATGATGACTCATCTGTTGTTTAACTTATCAGAAGGATAGTTCCACCTATCGGAATCCTATCGAATCATCCCCTTTTAAGGTTTTGTCTACTCTGCTTTTGACGGGACACATGAACCTATCGAAACCATCCAGTTCATCCTATCAGAATCGTATTTCACCTCTTATATACCTGTCGATAAGTCATTTATGCCTCATTCCATACCTTCTGCAAAACCCTAGCTCTTTTCCCCTCTCTTTCGCCTCCCTCTTTCTCCACTAAATCGTCACGGAACCTTGTTTATTAGATGCCATTTTGTCGATTACATTAAACTTGCACGAAGCATTTTGCCCTGACTTTGGAAAATTGAAGGCTGTATTGCAATTTATTAAACCCTAGGCATTTCGAGGTTAGTTGCCTTCCCATCGTCAATCTGTCATTTCTCTAATTTTTAACCTCCAAGCTCCACTCCAAGTTGGTGAGTGACTAATCTCTGAGAGTAAAATGGATGAGCCGGAGGAAACTCCAGCAAACATACACCGGAGAACAACGGCTTCCACCCCCAAATCCTCCGTGAGGTCGAAGCTAGCTGACAAACCACCTGTCAAGAGGAAACTCACTAAGATGACACCTAAAAAGGCTCCTAAAGCTAAAAAAAAGCCAAAGTTGTTGAGATTCAGGAGCCTGTAGTGGAAGAAACCTTAGCGAGAGCTACTCCTCCAGTAGAGCTGCCAGCTGGGTTAACTACCCCCAATGAGTTTGTAGAAAAATTGAGTCTAGTCCCTGAGATGGATTTTGATCTGGCATATTTTGCCAACATTGGGGAGTGCCAGGGGACATTGGAATATTTGAAGAAAGAAGTACTGCTACCCCTGCTTTCACCCTTGAAGGAAAATGTCTACCCCAGGTTGGTGAAATTGTGGTATCAGAACTTGACAAAGAAGGTGGTACCTGGGGCTGAGGATATACTAGAAATCTTGATTGATGACTGGTAGCTGACTATCGATTACAGAGATATTGGGATGGCTTTGGGAGTCCCATATCAATATGACTCCACCAGAGTTAAAGGAGCACCTACAGGGGCTACATTTCGAGAAATGGCTAAAGAACTTACAAACGGAATAGTGGGCTCTGGTGAATCCTTGATGAGAAGAAACCTCCATCCTACCCTCAGACTCATTGAAACCATTTTGAGGAAAAATGTCTGTCTCTGGCCATTTGCAAGAGGGAAGGGCCCCACTAGTGGATGCCCAATACTTCTATTCAAAGGGGCAATTTGTGAATGCACCCAAGCTGATTTTTGAAACAATGGTGGACATCAATGACAAGCAAGGGTCAAAATACCGGTTTTCCGGTACGTATCGTCCGGATCTCTCGGATATCGTCCGATACATTCAATGTATCGGCGATACATTGAATGTATCGGTTTGATACATTCAAAAAATCGTTTTTTTTTTTTAAATCCCAAAAAAATCCCAAAAAATCCCAAAAAATCTGAAAAATTATATTTATTTATTTTGTATTTATTTCAACTATTTTTGCTTTTATTTTTGACATATTTGATGCATTATTTAGATGAATATATAAGTAAGATGCCTATTTTGTAACTTAACCCAAGTCACATGCCTATTTTGTAACTTATTTTTGTCTTAAGATCACATTTTTGACTTAATGTAATAGATCTTCTAACATTATGTTCGATCAGCTGATCACATGCCTATTTTATTAACAATATTTCATAATTTGATCGACGCAGACACGCAGTCACGCATAAAGTAAATTACAATATATATTGACAAAAATAAATTATATATTGTCAAAAATAATAGCTATGTTGATAAAAATAAGTTTAATTGTACATGAAAAACTTACTTTCGCGCCACACTGAACTTCAGTAGTGGTTCTTGGCCCTCATGATCATCGTCATCATCGGTCTTGAGCTTTCGGCCTTTACTATAATGTTGCCCATATTGATACCCATGATTATATTTTGAACCGAGGCTCGGTGTAGTACGTAAAGGCGGTCCTCCAAAATCGACCAGAAGTCATATGGCCCCGAATAGGTTTGTTGTGGCTGGTAGTATGGGTTACTAGTTGCTGAATCTTCGGTATTTTGCAAACTGAATCCCCCGAAGCTAGAAGTCATATAACCCATATCCGTATCATCTTGTGGTGGTGGTGGTGGTGGTGGTGTTTGATATGATCCCGACGCTCCTCTTCCTTCAACCCCTCCCATTCTAAATGTAGGAGTGTCGAACTGTGTTAACGGCGTCGAGTCATCGTCCCATGCCGCCATATCTCTATAAGGATTAGAGGTACCAGCTTCCTCCCCTCCACCACTAGTGCCAACATCCCCTCCACCATCATGCCCTCCACCATCATCCTCACCACTCCCATCATCACTACCGGGCTGCGTTTCGTCATCAGATCCAACCACTGAATGACGATTCAATCTTCTTTTCCGCCTCGGTGGTTGGGAAGCCTGCTGCTCCGCTACTTTTTCAGCATTGTCCAACCATTCAGTGCTCTCACTATCCAAGACTAGCTCTTCTCTCTCTTCGATCCATTCATTCAAAGGGTCATCCTCCTCGAATATATAATCCAACTGAATGGGATCAAAATAATCACCGTCTGCAAGGTAGAATATGATAGATGAATTAGTATAATATGTAAGTAAGACTTCATATAATTGAGGATCTAAGACTTCATGTAATTGCTTACCACGGTTGGTCCTCTGTATATTCCTGACCCTTAATCGCATGTTGTAGTGGCAGTAGACTAACTTTTCCAATCGGTCCATAGTTAGTCTATTCCTTGTCTTAGTATGAATGAGAGAGAAAGTGCTCCAATTCCGCTCGCAGTTGGACGAGGAACACGTTTGCGACAATACCCTCATTGCTATCCGCCTCAATATCGGACCATCACCTCCATAATGCATCCACCAATTAGCGGGTTTGTCGTGTTTAATTTGGGATTGCGCCAACGGGGTCCCAAATGACCCATGTCTCTTGCGAAACATGTCAATCTATAAAGATAAAACACAGTAAGGCACATCAATAAATAGATGATAATATCACATGACATTTGACTTATTACTTATAAGGTATGATACTATGATCACTCACATCTCTTATGGCTTGGCCTTGGTCCGCCAACTCAGGGAGCATTCTTTGGATTACATTGAGCAAACCGTATATACTTCATCGGTATGTATTTTCATTTCGAGCGTCGTGTATCTTGGAAAATTTGGATTCAAGTAGTGTGCTACACATCAAATATGAGCAATTTCATCAAGATATGAAAATAATGAATAAATAAATAAAATCACTACATAATTGTGCAACATGTTATACCCTGCAAGCATCTGTGTGCATCTCACCTCTTGTCGATAATCGCCAAAGATGTCGTTTATATTTTTGTAGGGCATTTGGTTTTATAGCCAATTTTGCCTTATCCATTGACTCATAACGCATTCCCATTGTTGGTTTGTCATCACCATCAACCAATCTCAACACTTGCACCAAGGGTAGTATGATCGTGTGGTCGACATCGCCCAAAAGCGTGTCTTGTAGATCAGTCAAGACAACTTCAGTGCAAGCTAGTCTCTTCGCTCGTGCGAGTCCTATTTCATGTTGATTTCATTCTTCCGACGACACCATGCTTTTCAGCTCACGCCTATATCTAGCCAAACTCTGTAGGGCTAAGAACTATGTTGCAAAACGTGTAATCATTGTTCGTGAAGGCTCTCATTAAATTGACCAGCTTGTCACTGTTGTATAGGTAGGAAGTAATCGTTCTTCCCTTTTGAATAGTTGCCTGTGCCTTGCTTCTCTTTCCTAAATCCTCAAGAATGAGGTCCACGCAATGTGCGGCACACGGGGTCCAGTACAGGTGGCGTCTCTTCGCCATTAGTTTTAATCCAGCGGCTTTGTAGTTTCACGCGCATTATGCATTACCACCAACCTCATGAACTACCATATCCATTAGTTTAAAGAGGTAGTCGGCAGTTTACGTGTTTAAGCATCAATCGATTTCAAAAATCTTGTCCGACATCATTGTAAACCAAAAAGTTTATCAAGCTCTTCTTTGTGGGACTCCATCCATCGCACATAATTGTGCAACCTCTACGATCCCATACATCCTCAAAGCTCTGACATAGGCGGTTATCTCATCGTACTCATCCATTAGTAAGGGCCCAGATATCTCATATGGAGAAGGCTTTTTAACTCTGGACCAACCGCACTTGTATCAATCATGCTTTTGAAAGTAAGTGCACTGCTTGGCTCGGAATGTGGTTGTATATAAAAACTTGACAATGGATTTTCCAAGCTTCTTCTCCATTTTTGCAAGTGAGATTGCACTCAATTTGGTTTGTTTGGAGCTTTGGTCGATACATGAATGGATCCATGGGGTAGTCTGACCTCTAGTAGGCGACTATAATCCCTCCCAGGATCTTGCCCTCATGGCAAACTGCAGTCTGCTCAACATCCTCATCAACATCAACAACATGTGGCCTATGACTAGATCCACCACCGGTGTGCATGGATGGACCCTCAACAGGACCGAAAGCCGATAATGCTTCTTCTCGATCTCAAGCTGTGCTTCCCTAGCACCCTCTCTCATAGCTCTCGCTATCTGCTCATCCTCATCCTCATCCTCATCATCCTCAGGTGCACCTGATGTAAACTCTGGATCTGGCCTCCTGATTCTCTCATACATTTCCCTATCACGATCGGCTTCAGCTTTTTTCTTTCCTTTTGCCGCTTGTAAACTAGCTCTGATATTTTCTTTTACTTCTCTGGGTACCTAGGACACCCTCTTGTCTCTCCTTTACATGAGCCGATGCTCCTTTAATCATGTGATACCTCCTCCAGCGGTTTTTTCCACAAAGATTACATTGAATCGAGTCTATTACCATCTATTCTTTGTACCATATTGCCCGCTTTGGATCATCGAGCGTACCATATTTATTTATTTCACCTGCATGAATGAGCAAACGATTGAAAATAAACATCTAATTTACACTTAAAAATAAAATTTACACTTGAAAATAAAATTTACAAGAGTAAACATCTAATTTACACTTGAAAATAAAATTTATTTTTTAATTATTGCTATTTTAAAAATATCAGATTATATTTTATCAAATTTATTTGATATTATTATAATTTTTGAATATTTATTTGATATTATTATAATTTATGAATGTTTATTTGATATTATTTTAATTTATGAATATTTATTTGATATTATTATAATATATAAATGTTTATTTGATATTATTTTAATTTATGAATATTTATTTGATATTATTATAATTTATTAATGTTTATTTGATATTATTATAATTTTTTAATGTTTATTTCATATTATTTAATTTTTGAATATTTATTTGATATTATTATAATTTATTAATGTTTATTTGATATTATTATAATTTTTTAATGTTTATTTGATATTATTTTAATTTATGATTATTTATTTGATATTATTATAATTTTTAAAAATTTATTTGAAATTTATTCCATATTATTCTAATATATTATGGGACATATCCCATAATATAAATTATTTTAATTATATGTGACAGTCACATATAATTAATATGGGTCACATATAATCAATATGGGTTACATATGATTAAATTTATTATTAAAATTAATATGTAATATGTGACCCATAAATTTAATTATATGTGACCCATATTAATTTTAAGTTTAAATTATATGTGACCCATATTGATCTTATTATTTTATTAATTATATGTGACCCATATGATATGTGACCCATATTATATATTATATGTGACCCATATTGATTACATGTGACCCTTAATTATAATTATTTATATTATTTTTGACCTATCAATTTAAATATTTTAAATGGGGTCACATATAATTATTTTTGACCCATCATATTATTTTTGACCCATTATTTATATTATTTTTAATTAATTTAAATATTTTAAATTATTTTAAATAATATTAATTATTTTAAATAATATTAATTATTTTAAATAATTTAAATAATTAATATTATAGGTAAATGATAAATTTACCTATAATATTAATTAATATTAAGGTAAATCTACACTAAATAAGTGTAGATCTACCCTTATTTAGGGTAGATCTATACTAATTTAGTGTAGATCTATACTAATTTAGTGTAGATCTACCCTTAAATAAGGTAGATCTACACTAATTTAGTGTAGATCTACACTTATTAAGTGTAGATCTACCTTATTTAAGGGTAGATCTACACTAAATTAGTGTAGATCTACCTTATTTTAGGAAATAAAATGAAATAAAATGAAATACACGTACCTTCCACGTTGATCCTGTGATATTTTATGCGATTTGGCGCCGATTTAGGGTGTAAATAATCAAAAAAGAAGAGAGGAAGAAGAGAGGAGGAAGAAGAGGGTTTACCCGACTTAAAAGTCGGGTCTATGGTGGGGCCCACCGATAATTTCAAATTATCGGATACGAACGATAATTTCAAATTATCGTTCGTATCGGACGATAATTTGATTTTTATTTTTTATTTTTCAAGTTTCACCTTTATTATCGGACGATAATTTGAAATTATCGTCCGATAATTTAAAATTATCGTCCGATACGGACGATACGGACGATATTTTGTCCGTATCGGACGATAATTTCATCATTTAACTCATGGTACGATACATAGGGTATGTATCGTACCGTTCACGCCCAAAACCGATACGTATCGTCCGATACGTATCGGTATCGGACGATATTTTGACCCATGATGACAAGGTGCTGAAGAGGCAAGCTTTTGCTAAAGGAGGAGGTCTGCCTTTTTACAGACTGATCACATGTCTGCTCAAGACTGGAAAGTATGGGATGAGGGAAATGAGCCAATGGAGAAGTTGACCATCAAATTGTATGGGAAAAGGGAATGGTCAACCAGCCTCACCTTAATTAAGAAGAGGCAGCAGAGACTCCTGCAAAGATACCCTTATCCACCTACCATACCTATCCCCTTACCCACACCTCCACCCACTTTGTTTTTTCCATTTGTATCCGTCCCTCTTCAAACAGACCTCTCTCCACCCACCTCTGAACCTATTTTACCTCTACCCACCTCCCAGGTTTTCCAACCTGACATCCTGGAACCTCCCACATTCTCTGAGCTTACCCCTACCATTTCTTCTCCACCCATTACCCAACCCATTTCTAATTTTCCCCCATCACCAACCCCTCTGCATCCACAGGGTGTGGACCTGTTTCCCACTATTGGGTTCACGGTCCTCATGACCTCAATTGTGGAGAATGTCGCTCATGAGTACACTCCACTTCCTGACTCCCCACGCCCCACTCTTCCTCATTTTAACCATGCACCCTCTTCTCCCTTCCAGCATGTCCAAAAACCTGCCCCTTCTACCTCCACCAGGCTTGACACCCTCACTCAAATTCTATCCATCCTCCAATCCATTCAATCCCATACCCTCATGAGCTCATGACTCCAATCAATTCAATCCACCCTTATCCCACCTTCTTCCGCCCCTCAACCCCCTCACCTATCCCCTCCTGCTTCACCCATACCTACCCCACACCATGCGGTTGCCCAGCCTAAGGAAATAGCCGCACCAGCTCTCCCCATACTTTCCTCACCATAGGCCACTTTACCCTCATCCCCAGATTTATTGGCCTCCATAGCAACTGAATCCCCTCTACCCTTCACCACCCCCCCACTGTTTTCCAAGATGCCTCCACCCAAACTGATCCATGGGAGGATCTAGTTCTCTCCACCCCCTCCTCTTCATCCACTACACCCCTGTCCTTACCCATTGTCCTTAGACAAACCATGTAAACACCCCCTTACCTCACCCTGCTGTATGCCATCAGGGACAACCCTTACATCCACAGGGATGTCCTGAGAGGTATGGCTGCACTCAGAGCTTCCATTGAGGCCCCTTATGAGGAGAGGATTGCCAACATCGAATTGGAACACAAAATTAAACTCCGCGATATCTCTCAAAGGTGGTCTGAAATCCTGACTCGTTATGAGTCAGCAAATCAATTGGCAGCTGCTGAGTGTCTCATTGCCAAATATGAGAAGAAGAATTCTGAGCTTCTCAAGAAAAAATTAGCCAATGCTCAAGAGATACTCAAGGCCACCAAGGAACTCTCTGATGCCAACCTACTCTATGCCGCAAAACAAATTGATATATTGGAGAAAAAGGTTGCTTCCCTTACCTCTCAGCCATTTCATCCTACCCCTCTCGCTTCCGCACCTCCTCCTACACCTCCTTCCACTCACTCCTGTCCCCCTTCTACAACTCAACCACCCCCCACCCCCCCTGTGGATGTGAACCCTCCCCCAGCCCAGGAGCCTCCCCCTACTCAACCTGCCCCTCCAAAACCTAAAAGGGTTCCCCCAAGAAGAAATTTACTTCAAAGAGATCTGCTCCTTCGGTTGCTTCTATCAAGATAGGACAGAAGCCTGCTGCCCGGTCTAAAGACGCTCCTCCCACCCAACTCCCAACCCAACCTGATGCCTCTTTCCCCTTACTGTCAAGGGAGGAAAGAAGGAAGGCTATTGTGGCTCTCGGATTGGACCCCACTGCCCTTTTTCCTTCTGATTCAGATTCAGATTCTATTGCCGCTGTTGATCCCAGGGGAAAACAACCTGCTGCCCAGTTTGAGGAGGCAGTAAAGAAGCCGCAACCAAAGGCTAAATCTAAAGGGAAAGCTCCCTTATCTAAGGATGAGCTGAAATACTTGGCTGACCTCTATGATTGGCCAGATGATGCTTGTAAATAGCTATGGTAGTTTGTTGTTTTAGTTTCTCCCTCACTTGTCTCATGTATATATTTAGATTTTTAATACAATTTTGTCTTCATGTAGTTTTGTTTTTTTTTCTTTCTGTATCACTCTTTTCCCCCTCATGCCTCCTACTTTCATAGTGTAAAACAGTGAGGACACTGTTTAGTTTAGGTTTGGGGGTATGGCATGTATGTATGCCAATAAATTAGTTAATTTTAGTGCAACTGGGCTAAAAAGAAGTGTTTGAAATTAATTAGAGTAAATTCTAACTGGAATTTTTGTAAAAAGAGGAAATTAAAAAGAACTGGTCGAAACTGAAATAAGCTGTAGTCCAACAGACTTCATGAGGCAAATGTCAATAAATTGTAAAAAATAATTTGGATGTATAGCAAACCTTGAAATGAGAGGAAATTGTGAAGATACACCCCTGAAAATTTGATGGAAGGCCATACCTAATGAGATTTGGGCCTGAAATTTTTTTTCATTGAAGAGTGCCTAGGCAATTTTTCCTGTTCTAAGGACTGATGGGATCTAATTCTAATCACTAGAAGTTAGACAATTCCAAGTTGAAACAACTTGACAGTACTCATGACATTGATGACATGAAGTAAGGCCATTCCTTGGACAGTTTGAGCCTAAAATGCCCCACCTTTACACTGCCCTTGATACACACCAGTTGAGATCTTAAAATCACAGTTTTTCTTTGATGAAAACTAGAAATTTTAAACCCAAAACCTTTTGACATGTTTCTGTTCACCCCCAATCTGAGAAATCAGGAAGAGGAAGGAGAAGAGAGGTTAGAGGAGCAAGGTGCTAAACCTAGTTGGAAGAAAGGAAAACACATTTTGTGATGTTGTGGTATTCCACTTAAAAAATATATATATATATATATATATATATATATATATATATAGAGAGAGAGAGAGAGAGAGAGAGAGAGAGAGAGAGAGAGAGAGAGAGCAAAAGGATGAGAAAGAGAAGTCACCTCATTTGAAAATCTACCAGAAGATAAGAAGCTGATCACTTCAAGTCTGAAAATTAAAAAAAAAAAAAAGTGAAAAGGTGCTAAAATGAAGAAGGTGTTGTCTAGACCACCTCCTTACCTTTACTGATTTCTCAATTTGAACCCCTTTTACCCTTTTATTCGTTTATAAAACCTCATCCATAATCCACATTACAACCCAATGAAAAGACCTTACTGATCTGAAATGGATTGAACTATCATGTGGAGATAAGGATCTGTCTAATCTATGGTAAAAAGGGTTAGAAAATTTTAGAAATTAGAGCAATGCCTATGATCATGCTTACAGCCCTATTTGAAGACTGTAACTGCTCTTGAGCTATGTGAAATTCTGCACCCTTCATTTTTGTTTTGAGTTAACAGCCCTAGTGAGACTTGGGTCTGAAATAGAATTTGATGGGGGTAGTATCAAAACAGAATTCTCAAGGAAAGGTGAGCCATGCATCGATCTGCAGACACAATGCCTTGACATGAACTGATTGATGATGGAGGAATTACTGCAAAGTTTCATGTTTTAAATTGGTGATTGTTCTGCTTAAAACCCTTTAGAACTGAAAAGACAGGATGAGAATTTATTCTAGTTTACTAAAACTCTGTTTAATAGGATGCACTATTATTAACTAACCTTATTGGAGTACCTTCACTGAAAACTCTTAGGAGACATCACTCCTCCACTAGGGATCACCTAGGGGTTTAAAAGGCTTGGTGCATATGCTAAATGCATCCGTGCTCCCTACGAAAGTGGCATTTTTATTTTCTTTTAATTCTCCTTTGCTCAGGGACTAGCAAACCTTAGGTTTGGGGGTGTGTTAAGTGGTGAAAAATGCCACTTTTCACCCTTTAACCTGACCATTGATAGACCTGTGAGTACACTAATAAGCTTCTGTCAAGTGCATTTTGTAGACAGCAATAAAAGAAGATACTAATATAGAAAAGCACTCAAGAATGCCCAAAAAGGAGCTATCTTTTAGCACAGGACAAACCCAGCAACAGCACACCAGAGGGTAGAACATCACTGGACCCTTGGAGCGCATGGCTACAGCAGGGCAAGGCGAAGGAAGTGAAAATAGGCTAAAAACATCCTATCGATTGGTCACCTGAAGACTTCGATAGGAGCTAAAAGTAAAGAAAGGAAGAATTCGTGCAGTTGAAGAGGTTTTCGACAGGATCTGAAGACAGAAGAAGGATGAATTCATGTGGATTGAGGAGTTCGATAGGATCCAAGAACCTATCGAGCAGTTGAAAGGAAAGAAGAAACCATCCTATCGAAAACCTGCCTGAGGCGTCATGGGAACCTATCGAATGGTTTCCTGAACCTATTGAGATGAAAATGCTGGAAGAGAACATATCGAAGGGTGATTGAGCCTTTCGATAAGAGTGAAAGCAATCCTATCAAAATAATTGCATACAGAGCGGAACCTATCGAAACGGTTCTCCAACCTATCGAAATGGTTCTCCAACCTGTCGAAGAGCTTCTCCAACTTGTCGAATACTCCAGGACAAGGGCTAAGAATGCTGAAACTCTAAGAGAAGTCTCATCCTATCGAAACCTATCCAAGAGATCTAAGAACCTGGAGAAAGGACCAAAGAGCTCTATTTGGACCTGTCGAGAGCTTCCTAAACCTATCGAAATCGTGTGCAGAACTTCTCAGAAATTCAGCAGTGCACACGTTGTGATTTGGTGACCTGCTGCACGTAACCCGAGGCACTTGGTGACCAACACGATGGTTTTAGAAGATGCCCTAGGAAACCCTAACCGACCCATGTGCTCTAACAGAACTCTAATAAACTCTGAGGACCTTCTAGAGACCCCCAATTGCCATTGGAGGGAGATCGAGATCTGAGCTAAATTCTAAAGATTATCGCTTGCAGAGCAATTCCATTTTCCCTCCTTTAGCCCAACAATGGTTGGCTAATTCCCTTGGAGTAGCGAGGAGAGAGGTTAGATCTGTAATTGGGTAAGGTTAAGATTGCTATTGTGGGTTCCCAGTTGCACAGACTATAGATCTGAGAGTGTTTCCATTGTAGAGTGATTTTAATTGCAATGTAAATGCTATTTTTAATGCTTTAATTAGATCTAAAGTTCCTTTGGTTTCATTTGGAGATCGATCAGATTTGTGTAGAGGAGTCTGTAGATCAGCTCACCCACTTAACTGGTAGGCCTCTTGGATACCACCCGATCTCCCTGGATCTGATACTCCTGTGATTCCTTGAGTCTGTGACCTAGGAATTGCAGCATCTGTAGTGGTTTTAATTGTTCTAATTGATGCTTCAGCTTTGGAGGAGATCCTTAGGATGGTCTATGACCATTAAAGTGGACAGATCATAACCTTAAGATTAGCCCAAGCTCAGGCTCCAATTGGATTTGTCTGTTGCAAATCCATGGATTCGATAAAGTCTATAGGATGGTCTGTGACCATTAAAGTGGACAGATCATAGCCTTAAGACCAGGTGGATCCTGTGATTTGGAGTGGAGCTTCTACCCTGCAGCTGTGGTTATAGCCAGTGAGGGAATAGTGTGCTCTGAACCTCTGTAGCATGATTAATGGAATCTGATTTCAGTGAAGACCAATCTCTAAGCTACTCTTCTCAATTTTCTGCTTTTTACTCTCTTCCCCTATAAGATCTAAGTTCCCAAACTCGATCCAAGTTAGTCTATGTTAATTTTAGCTTAGCTTAAGTGACAATCCATTCCAAACCTCTCCCTTATCTTTTAGCTAACTTAGCAATAGTTAGGGTGCTAAATCTCATACAGATCTGGAGATTTATCATATTTTTAAACCAACCTCCCTATGGATATTCCCCTTCTCACCATTCTTTTAAAGCTTGCTACAACAGATCCTGAGTACTTGCAGGTCTGTGTGAGTGTGTTCTGCCTAGTTTGATGATTTTAGACACTCATTTGAGGGAAGGCAAACACACCCAACAGTTAGGTTGCATTTTAAATCAATGGGAACGTGTAATTGCCTATGGTTCTCGTCAGTTGAAAGACCACGAGAAGAACTATCCCACTCACGACCTGGAATTAGCAGCAGTTATTTTCGCATTAAAAATCTGGAGACACTATCTGTATGGTGAAACATTCAAAATTTTCCACGATCACAAGAGTCTTAAATATCTCTTTACACAGAAAGAGTTGAATTTGAGGCAGAGAAGGTGGATGGAATTCTTGAAAGATTACGACTATTCTATTCAGTACCATCCCGACAAAGCCAATCATCTGCTCAGTTATCTCATCTTGTGACCTGGTTACAAAGATGGAAACTACTCAATGACATTGTATCATCGAGTGCCACTCTGCGAGCAACGTCAACTGGAGGTTTACTTGCTACAGTAAAGATCTGGGCTCCACTTTTCGATAGGATCAGAGAGCTCCAGATGCAAGTGCAGAGCTTATGTCCATCGGACAGGGAGTACAAAATAGGCTACAGCCAGAATTCTCAAGTAAGGATGATGGGTCCTTATTTCGAGGTCGAGTATGCGTATCTGATGATCATGCCTTACGTCAGGAAATTCTCAAAGAAGCGCATAAATCAGCCTATGTTATCCATCCTGGCAGCACAAAGATGTACCAGGATCTAAATAAGACGTTCTAGTGGAACGGTTTAAAACACGACGTAGCGGAATATGTTGCAAAGTGTTTAACCTGTCAGCAAGTAAAGGTTGAGGACAAGCACCCTACTGGTCTGTTGCAGCCACTGCCAATTTTAGAATGGAAATGGAAAAATATTTCCATGGATTTTATTCTCGGTTTGCCCCGTACTCAGAAGGGTTAAAATGCAATTTAGGTGATTGTTGATCATCTCACCAAATCGACGCATTTCTTACCCTATAGTATGCGATATATAGCCTCAAAATTAGCTGAAATATATCTGCGAGAGATTGTACGATTACATGGGATACCCGTCAGCATTGTATCAGATCGCGACCCTTTATATACTTCATAATTTTGGCAGAGTTTCCAAGAAGGTATGGGTTCCAAGTTAGACTTCAGTACTGCATTTCATCCTCAAACCGACGAGCAGACGGAGATGGTAAATCAGGTGATAGAAGATATGCTAAGGGCCTGTATGCTAGATTTTCAAGGATTGTGGGATAAGCACTTACCCCTGATCAAATTTGCATACAATAACAGCTTCCAGTCAAGCATCGGTATGGCACCATTCGAGGCACTATATGGACGCCGATGTAAATCTCCGATTAACTGGGAAGAAGCTGGAGGGAGATTGATTTTAGGCCCTGATTTGATCGAAAGCACCAATGCAGTTATTCATGTTATTCGAGAATGATTAAAGAGTGCTCAGAGTCAACAAAAGAGTTGCGCCGATCTCAAAAGAACTAGTGTTGATTTTCAGGTAATACCCGACACTGATAAGTCTTATGAATCCATGAAACTATATTATCATTTTGATAAATGGATAAATGGTATACAGATTGACGAGCACGTCTTTATTAAAATCTCTCCAACAAAAGGCGTGATGCGGTTTGGGAAACGAGGCAAGTTGAGTCCTCGTTATGTTGGACCATTCCCCATTTTGGGTAGAATAGGGAAGGTCGCATATCGACTCGCTTTACCTCCGCATCTATCTGACATTCGTGATGTATTTCACATATCGATGCTGAGAAAGTACATCAGCGATCCAATGCATGTGTTGGATTATCAACCGTTAGATATCCAGGAAGATTTAACAGTGACCGAAGAACCAGGCCAGATTTTGGACTGTAGAGATAAATTTTTGTGAACAAAGTGAATTCCACTTATTTTGATCCAGTGGAAGAATCATGGATTGCATGAGGCTACCTGGGAATGCGAAGCTGATATTCGTTCTCAGTACCCTCTATTATTTACATAAGGTACGTACTTAAAATACACCTACAATATGATTATACTTGGTCATATGAATATTTCTAAGAAATAAATTGCTTCATTTATAAATTTATTCTAATATTTTGTTGATGCACCCTGCAACCGTATATTAGGAACCACATCAAATATAGTACACCCACTAAGCCTTAGAGATAAAAAAAAATCAAATACAATTACATCATTGTAAATTAGAACTAAAAAAAAAACATATAAGTATTTGATTTTTGAACCAAAATAACAATTAGTTTTGTTTTGAAATAATTAAAAATAATTTTTTTTTTATTTTGAAGAAACAATAAAGTTGCAAATTGTTGGGGATGACACCTAAGCGAGGACACATCCCAGCATACCGCCACATGTCCCAGTTAAATAATACAAGGCCATCTATGAGCCAACCTGGTACTTTTCCATGAAATGTACTGTGAGATGGATCACAGTTTCATTAAAATAAAGTCGTTTAACATAGCAACATACATCGAAAAAGTCAACATATATTTTTCTATAGACCCTAAATCTGGTGAGTACACCTAGATACCAACGCTTTCTGCACCCAAGACCATAGGCCTCGAAATCTCGGCCAGCAAAGATTTGATCTCCTTGCCGTGACAAGGAACAGTGCTGTCCACGGCAAGCCTATATAGTTGCCGTGGCAACCCTGTGCAGATTATGTGGGTCCGAAACCCACTTCAAGTCTATTTTCTATTATTGAGTTGGGTGGTTTCTGGTTTCTTTTACCTTCCAAGCCATTTTACCTGCATGCACTCCATGAGATCTAGCCAAAAGTTGTTGCATGCTACTGATTTCCTCATGGCATCTCTCCATTTCCTGCTATTTCACTAATTTCCGCATATTTTGGTGTCTTGTGAGGTAAAAATCAGAATCCTAGCTCAAAGTTATACTTTCTTGTCTTTTAAATTCCTTAGGATGCCTCCTAGGAAAACTAGGGTATCAAAACCTCCAAAAGCCTCAGCCCAAGTAAAGGGCAAGGCCCCTGCTCCTTCCCATGACCCAATCGCTCCACCCGTTGAGTAAGAACAGCCCGTCCCATGGTGGGCTGTGAAGGCTATGGAACCCGAATGGATCATCGACGATCAACTGCTAACACCGAACGACCAGACTGCATGGTCCATTAGGTATATGGAACAGGCGCGGTTAGACGCCTTATATCAACCATTCCATACCCAGTTTTATCCGCATCTCGTCCATTTCTTTTACCAATTTTAAAAGTATCACCAACAGTTGGCCAATTGGAGACTGAAATCGATAATTGGAAATTTTATTTCAATTTACAAGACATAGCACAAGCTATGGACTGTAGTCCAAATTTCGATGTTAGTCTCGGACTGCAAATGCCTCGACAACGGGATGTGAAATTTCATCACATCACTACAAAGATGATTGATAGCCAGACCTCTTCTGCTCACGGACTTGCAGTCCGTCGCAGCCAATTATCACAAAAAATGTGGTTTCTTGACTGTGTATTTCGTTGTAATTTATACCTCATGCAGCATGAGAGAGAGCACCGAGATGTTCTCTTACAAGCTCTCACTGTGCATGAAAACAGATGGTTAAATGCCCCTAGGGTGGTATGGGAAAGCATTAAATATGTCAACATCCATTTGCAAAGCAATGTCTCTAATCCCATGCCATCATGCCCCTATCTGCATTTAATTTCCCATCTTTTAGAAAGACATTCGGATAGTGTGAATCAAGTACCCTATCAGATTCCCTAGGGTGAAGAAGTCCACACGGATAATATGCGGGTCTTTAGCCCAGCTATTTGGCGAAATGTATGTCAAAGGTCATCCCAAGCGGTTCAAAACCGCCAGGCTCGCCAGATTCGTTCTCCTCCACCACCTCCACAAGCACCACCCTTGATACCAACCCCAGACATCCCCATTCCCCCTCAATCTTACACTCAAGCTCAAGCTCAAACCAAATCAGTTCCCTTGGCACCTGAAACATACACCAATGCTGCTTTGGCACAGCTCATGCGTGAAAACCATGAGCAAACCCTTCTCCAATTCGATAATTTATATCAAAATCATTATATGCTCCATCAACGAATTGATTATGTTGAAGAAGCAACCAACATCATGATGGAGCATACATTCCAAACCGCTGCAAACCCTTACATTGGGTGGGCACACAATTTCGTCTCCCAATACACCGCAATGCAGCATTACTGGTGCCAGAATTTCAGCAAGACTTTCAGCAACAAGATGCGGGTCCTTCCTCTGCTGGTCAACAACAACCGAGTCCTCAGACTGATAAATTATAACCTCACAAGCTCGTAGTTTATATATGATATTTTAATTTTGCATCAGATTCATTTGAGTTCATCTACAACAAAATGGTAAACTTGTGTTTATTTGTGTAATATGTATATCACTCATGTCTCGAATTGATAATTGATGAGTGTTGTTATTACTGTTATTACGGTTCTATCTGTTTCATCTAGCTTTTAATTTCGGTTCTATCTGTTTTATGTCAAATTTGTTTTGTTTAATTGAGGACTCCTATATCTTACATTCCTGTATATATTCCTTGTTGTCATATACAACATGTTGTATGAGCATTACGGCATTAATGTTCACTATTGCGGCATTGACCTGCTAACCATCACCGTCTCGATTTATTTTCGAGGACAAAAATTTCTTAAATAGGGGAGAATGTAACGATTCCCAGATTTGACATAGTAGCGATAAGAGTCCGGTCAGGTCAAATATGTTGTCTGATGGAAATAAATCCCTATAAAAAATATAGCTATTATACAAATTTAGTGTAGTATAATAGCTTGGCACAAAACTACAGCCCTGTTTTGATTTATATATATAAGAAGTCTTCTTGTTTTGTTTTTTCTGCAGTACACTACAAAGGTAGTGTTGGTTTACATGGAAGCTTAATTTAAAGTAGCTTGTAACCTACTTGCATGAATAAGTGTTTACACGACTCAAATGAGTCACCTTATGGGTTTCATGCACACAAAGTGCAGCAAACCCTTATAAAACCTACGAACATGACCGTCATCTTCCTCCTTTACATTTCATTGAAAGAAAATCCTGCTCCAACGGTCTACAAATCTAATGACGCCATGGTCACGTACAGCTATCCTAGCCGAGCCCTGATTACCTCTGATATAGGATGAGACCATAGTGCACTTCATAATCCCGCAATTTTGATTCTACATATTACATCCGCTAGATTGAGTGAAATGCATTTTGTGTAGCATTACGTTGAAAAGACCTTGTAATTCTCAAACACGACAAGCACAACATCGATAGTCGGTTACCACAACTCCACCAAAAAGGTATGTCGTAAATTTTACTAGTATAGGATCGTATCTCATAAGAGTGACTCAATGCAACAGCTCTGAGCTCAGCATGAAAATATGAATTCTGAGCGCAGGTTGGTGCACTAAATTCATTACGAAACCGCAAACCTAATTCAAGGTGCACTGATTATACTCAAATTATAATCAAATTTAGGTTGATAAGCTAGGATACTATTTAGTTGAAAGCACTAAACTCAAAAGCGCAGCAAAACCCAGAGAAGCAAGGAAGAAACCACGGCGAGCCTGATGCTCAGACATGCCGCGACAACCTTATAAGGTTGCCACGGCAAGATGCTCAGCTGGTGAGCTTGCCGCGGCAACCTCCAGCAGATGAGGGTTGGGCTGTGCTTTTTGAATTTCTGACCATGGATCCATTAGGGGTCTAGATGGCTATATCTTTGGGTCTTAGGTACACCATGAGCCATCTGTTGAATGCTGGCTTTTAATATAAATCTATTCTATTTATCATAGATTGGTGCCACATGGTGCACTTAGGCAGTTTGAAGAACATATGTTAACATGATGTTCACGGATACCTGAACGTACATCGACTACAATAACCGTAAGAATCTACACACAGGTAGGGAATTTACTTTGCTAAACGCATGTATGGCTTATATATGGATATAGATAGAAATTGCTATATAGAACATAAAGTTGCCTTGAATTACATTACTATTTAACCTATGGTGACCTAATAATGATATATATATAGATATTCAATGAATGCATGAAAAATTATCCGGTTTATAAATAAATTCATAGTAATGTTGTCATATATATATATATATATATATATATATATATATATATATTTCGAATTGAGGCAATTCTAAGATCAAAATAGGAAGGGTTATGCTAGACTTATGCTAGGTTTATGCTAGATTCGGCTAAATGCTTGTTTATACACATGTAAGTGCAGTTTATGGTATATACAGGGTTGATATGTGCTTCTATCCTAATAATATGGCATACACGATACCATGCATAATCATGCTTCGTCCTCTCTGCTATCTTTGATGTTCTGTACACATTTTGACCCTGTTTGAAGCCAAGTGATCCTGCTAACTCGGGAGCTTGATAAGTGATCCCACTAACTCGGGAGCTTATTTTGTCTTGATTCAAGTGATCCCACTAACTCAGGAGCTTGACAAGTGATCCCGCTAACTCGGGAACTTGATTTGCTTGTTTTTGTCAATATGTGTATCGTGTTTCTGCTTGATTTCTGTACTTGTCACACCATGAGTTCATCCAGCATGTCAGCATGATCATGTAGTCACATAATAAAGCCTTGTTTATATTATATGCCTTGATTTTTGTTATGTTGGTAATCTAACGTATGACTTAGCAATATAATATTCTCTATTGAGCTTTGATGATAGCTCATTCCATAACTTAAATGTCTTAGTTGCAGAGCTTGATTCGGAGCATGCTGCAGATCCTACTTACGTGCCCGAAGAGGAGGAGGGAAAAGACGAGGAAGACGATTTCCCATAAGAGTTCTTCCCAAAGTAGGTTTGTGGCTTGTGGAGTTAGAAGAGAAAGAGAGAGATAGAGATAGATAACTTTGAGAAACTTGTCTAAATTATATACGGTAGTTTAAGATATTTTATCATTTGGATGTATAGGTTTTCTTTCCATTGTTTAGATGACGGGTGGCCGTCATCAGTGGAAAGCTAAACTTCAGATCTTTTGTGCTTGTGTATATTGTTACTAGTACTATATAGATAAGTAAAGCTCAGTTATTTTGCCATATTATCAACTGCCAGAATTACTACATTGCTTCCACATATGTAAAACTTTGTACAAGAAATGACCCCTTAGATGAAAAGGATCATGTTAGGTGATCCGATGACGCGACGTTTCCAATAATGAAAGAAGGGAAATGACAGGTTGTCACAGTTGTTGTGAATTTTTCTTTTTTTACTTGGTGAGTACTTTGTAGCAGTAGTGTGAACCATGGTACATGATCTGAAAGCAAATCAAGTAAATGTGAACAAAAATTTAATTTCTATGAACCTTTTTCTGGTGGATTAACTTTAACCGACTCTTAAGGATGGTTAGAATTATCTTAAATGGTTGAGACCGCCCGCATGATCAAGGGTGTTGCACCATTATATTTTGCTAGCGACACTTGGGAGGATTTAAGTGGTAGAAGTATGTTTACCATTGATATTTATACTTTAGAGTATTGCATCATTATTCAATGGTCATGTGCACAATGGAATCATTCTTTTATTAATGATATGCTATTCCCTCACTATACTGGTGAAGTTTATAAAAATTTGATCTGAAATTTTTATTTTATAAGCTACTTATTAATTTTGATATTGTTCTAGAATTTTGGATTATTTATTATTTTTAAAAAGATGGTTATATGTATCTCGTATCGTATTTCATGTGAGTACATATGCTGTCAGTTGATAAATTTTCTCTGTTTCATTTTTTTAGACTCTTTTTTTCTTAGTTCAAATCTAATTCTATTGTTGACTCAGAGTTGGGTTCCATTGTTCAAGGAATGTGATTCAAAGGAAGCTAGCATTTTAGCTATGAGATAGAAGCACGATTTTATGGTTGCCCCTCCTTTGAAATATGAGTTAGTATTAGATATTTGACCTAAGCGCCAAACCTTTTGATGCTTGGGTCATTAATTTTAGATGGCACTTTTTGAGATGTGTATGATGTGGAAACAAAATCTCACCATCTGATGGGAGAAGTAAAGGTAAATTTAGTGAGAGTTACTTTTTTCTACACAGCTGAGTAGAGTGGATACTCTTTCTTGCAATCTTTCTATTCATAAATATGGTCATGGGAAATGCTATGATTTGGTTGGAGATGTTTCTTTTCTCTTCGGTTTTGAGTATCCTCTCAGTGCATTTATGGGATTCATTTTTTGCAGGCTGGCTTTACTGGAATTGGAGTTGGGCCTATTGAACTCAATCTACGATCTATCACTTTGATGGTTCGTATCAACCGCATCTTAAACCATTGATGGTGTAAGATCATTTAAACACCATTTTGGTGTTGACGCTTAGGAGAGTCGGTCCCTTTCCTGTTATCACTATAATTTATTGCTTATACTGATCATTCTGCTTCCTTCTGTAGCAATTTCAATTTTGATCTTACTGTTTTTTTGGGATTCAGGCATGGGAATTTACTCCTGCAAAGGAGTTCTCATGGAATCTTTTATCATTGTTTACAACATCTGGAATGTTGTTTCTGGAAATTAGCTTCGTAGCCTTCTTACTTCAAGGAACCATGCAAAAGGTTTGGAAGCTTTAGCACATATATTTATTGTCTCGGGAATCATTGTTGGCATGGATATACTTCTTAAGGTATTTTTGTCTTTCCATCTTAAAATTTCTTTATACTGGTTTATCAGCTATGTGAATTGTGTTGCCCATGCATTAGAGGAATTTGGTTAAATTAGTACAGTAATAGACAATAAATTTTAGAGAAATCATGGTATCCATGGGTTGAAACTGATCTTGGACATTCAAGTAAGAGAAACAAAAAGAAGAAAATAATCCAACTTCATCTAATTGTAGACCATTCAATCATGTGCCTTTGATGATTTGCAGTCCCTCTCAAGGCGACGACATTGATGACTAATGTATATGAGTGTTTCTAAGAAGAAGAAAGGATAATAATATTCTTAATTTAATTGGTGTTTAAATAGAGAAATTGATGTGTACCCCTAATTTCATTAATTGACTTGTCATAAAATAAAATTGATGTGGAAGAAGCAACTCCCGTTGAGTAGATAATTTGACTTCTTTAAATTTTTTTAATTCAGAGGTAGTCATGGCAGTCCATTATATGATCGTTTAAGAAATCTTCATACTTGAATCTACACCCATTCACAATATGGCATCGTCCGACCAGAGGAAAAAATTGCAATGAATTCCCTTTAACTTTTGAACATCAGCTTTACTAAGAAAAATCTTATACACATCAGTTCTTGCACATGAAGAATATAAACTTGTTTGTATGGTTTAAAACTGTTTTAAATTCTATTAAAGTTAAGGAGTGTCATCGAGATATAAAGTTAGGTATCACAAAGATCAAGATTGTTGACAGTTACCAATTTATGCAGATATTTAATGGTGTGAGTGAGGTTTACTTATCAAGTGTGATAAGGAATTAAGATTCCTTATCAAGGTTTTAATCTTTTTTTTTTTTTTTCTCTGCGATTTTTTTGGTTGTGCTGCTGGCTGTGACGTGGGCTATTTGGTTCAAAAGAAATTATAATTTGTTAGGGGCTAAGATGGCTGATGGGCAGTATTCAATGAAGAAAATAGAGGACCAGTGATGCATCCCAGGTTAGTTTTGTCCTTCAGCTAGGGCTCGGGGTTGGGTTGGTGCTATTTTCAATTTGGTTATGTCCTTTTTTGTTTTGATTTCATTTTCTATCTCTTATTTGTTTGTGGTCTTGCAGCTCGCTACGTCACAAGTATGGAACCTTTTTTTCATTTTTGTTTCCTTCTTTTAGAATCATCCTTCTATTACCAATCAAAAAAAAAAAATATATTTCTAATATCTATCTTTACTTTGATTCCCTTATTTCTAGATTTGTATCAAAGGTGATTTTAAAAGACCATGGCGCTACATCTACTTGATTTGAAGATATGAAAAATCTTACGAGCAGGTTTTCAGTATTGCAATATTTAGGATATTTAGAGCGAGACCAATTCTTGTGCTGACCTACCCGCTAAGGAGGGCCTTGATGAAGCTTCGGTGGTCTAATGGAATAGCTATGACACTACTCTAAAAATAAAATAGAAACTATTTTCCCTTCGAAAAAGTCTGCATTTTACAATGTATCATGTTCTCTCAATATCTACTTCGAAAAAGTCGGCATTTTAGAACATGTGTGTGTGTGTGTGTGTGTGCGCGCGCGTATATATATATATATATATATATATATATATATATATATATATATATATATATATATATATATTGCTAATCTTTTCCTTTTGTCACTGTACATCAGCATATGAGCTTTAAAGAAACTGTTATCCTAACTCAAGCAGTATTCTTTTTGTAGGTCTGATGAAGCATAATTTTTTTTGTAGGACTATGTTGCTACAAGATGGTATAAGGCTCTGGAGCTCTGTGGATCATTTTACTTTATGTATCATTTTTTATATATTCATTTTCCAATTTTAAGCTCCTAATGTAATTATACAAAAATTCTTATACAAGTTTCTCTTATGCATATTTTTTTTTCTTGAACACATGCAAACTTTGAGTATCATTTTATTATAAAATTTATTGATGTGACTGAGTTTATTTTTATGGTAGGAAAACTCGTGGTATGAGAGCTAGGTGCAAGCTAAAAACACACAAGACCTATATCAAAAGTGGGCAGACAAATCATAAAAGAAAAGTTATCTCGACAATGAGTTGAAAGGTGCTCAATCAAAGGTGTCAAGCAATGAGACATTAAAATTTTATGTTATTGGGTTTATTGGCAACCCTAGTCTTGCTCTAATAGGGCACTGTTGAATGTATTTATAGGATCTTGTTGAATATATTAATATAATATCTTTGAATATTATAATGAGATGATGTTGAATGTATTAATACAATGTTATAGAATAATTTTATTTTTGACTTATTATTTTTCCATTTAGTTGAAAGGATTATAAATTTTTTCCCTTGTAGAGTGATATGTGGTTGATACAATATTTGTAACAGGTAAAATGACTCTGATTACAGTAAAAAAAAATTGAAGCTGTGCATTTAAAAAAATAAATAAAACAAATGGTCCATAACAGTTGTTTTCATATACCACTAATTTAGGCCATGGTTTTGGAATAAAAATAGCAACCCTTTTCCCATTAGGAACAATGGTTTAACATTGTCATTACTTTGCAACAACCACAAACAACGGTCCATAACCGTTGTTTCTTGAAGGAAATTAACAACGGCTCGTTGGTGTTGTTTACACATATCACTGATTTAGACCGTGGTTTCTAAAGAAAAATAACAAACTTTTTTTCTGTTAAAACAACGGCTTAAAAATATTGTTATTTTGTAACAGATATGGATCGTGGTTTATCTAGTAAATTAACAACAGTTTTCAGTCGTTGTTTATGAAAACCATTGCTCTATAAACAACGGCTCAAAATCGTTGTATATGACATTTACAACGGTTTTGGACCATTGTTTTTTGTCAATTTTCATGTAGTGGGTGAGGTTTATAAAGAATAAAAAGGTAAAGAGGAATTCAAAATTGAGAAATCAATAAGGTTAGGAGGTGGTATGCACACCTTCTTCATTTCAGCGTATCTTCATTGCCTTTGATATTTTCATATTTGAAGTGGCCATCTTCTCATCTTCTTCCAATTTTCAAATGAAGTGATTTCTCTTTCACATTTTTATTTTATTTTTTTGTTTTTCTTTTTCTTTTTGTATTTTTCTCATCATTTTTTTTTATGGGCTAAAATGTCACAGCTATACATCTGATACACAACTGCCTTCAAATGTGTTTTCTTCTCCAACCACCAAATGTCAAACCAGCTCTGCCTTCTTCTACTCCTTCACATTTACCTTCTGAAATCTCAGGATGAGGGTCAGGCTGCATCAGGTCATTGAGGTTTGGGTTTGAATTCTCTGGTTTTTAATAAAGAAAAAATTTGGATTTTCAAGGCTCAAATGGTGTGTATCAAGGGCAGTTCAAAGGGTAAGGATTTCTATTGTTCTAGTGTGCTTCGCTTATTGGTTGGTGGTGAAAGTTATTTAAAAATCAAAAACAGAATAAAACAGGGGATGAATCAGCACAACTCGGAAATCCTAGACCTGCAAGATACATGGTCCTTTGTAGCAAGTTTTGATAAGTAAGAGTTTGTCCCACAGGGAAAGGTGATCTAAGGTTCCAAGGGAGCCGTCTCTAGTAGTCCCTCCAGATCTGTCTACAGATTTGGCAGTCCTAAAAGGAGGGGAGTTTAAGGTCACTTATTCTAAGTATTTTAATAACTAAATTACAGAAATGATTGAGAGGATGGATGGAGTGTGGAAAATAATTATAAAAATGTGAGAAATATGTTATTGAGCCAAGGTCAGAGGAGTTTTGTAACTCAGATTTAGATCTGATGTTATAGAAATCCTGTCCAGAGGCTACATTATCACCTATGAGGAGAAAGGATCCAACCCATCTCTACTGCCATGACTCCACCCTTAGGGCTATAACCTGTCCACTTGAATGGTCACAGACTATCCCATAGGGGAGCCACTATCCAGGGATGGGTCAGAACATAACAAATAAATCATTGCAGGCACTATTTCATCCAGGCTACAAGTTCAAGAATCCATAGGGAACCTCAACCTCTAAAGTTCTATATGTGGGGCTAATAAATTTGGAAAACCATGATAGCCAGACCACAGAACCGACAAGCGATTGAGTACAACCTTGATCCAGCTTGTCCATTGCTTGAGAGAGGCTACAATGGTCCGATCCATGACCTACAATCTCTATAACCAGATCAGATCCAACATCTGATGGCAGATCTATACAAATATAGGGGAGTCTGCCTCTGTACAATCCCTCACCAGGCTTCTACAAGCTCAGGTGAAAAGAAGAAGGATCTATCTTGGATCGGTGAATCAGAATCACCCTAAGGCTATAATCTGTCCACTTAAATGGTCACAGACTATCCCAGAGGTTATCCTCCTCACGGAGCCCAAAATAAAACAAGATTATCGCTGCTACCACCATGTTCACCAGGCTACCAGCTCAAGCTCCCATGGGGATTTCAGATCTAGTAGGTCCTATGGTGGGGCTAAGGCTGGAAGACCATGATAGCCCAGACACACAGGTCACTTGGATCTAAGTGGCCCTTAAAATCAGTCCTCCATTACTTTGAAACACAGCCAAGACAATGGGGGATCACAAGGCAGCAACCTTGCACAGAGCATCTCACATATAAACAATAATACCACAAAGTACAAATCCTATTGCAAAACTTCCATTAATCTAACTCAAATACATATACAAAGTCATAGCCAGCAATTGCTGAACTATGGAGAGAAGAAAAGAAAAAGAAAAACTACTTACTGCTAAAAAGAAAGAGAAAAGAAAAGCGATCTGAGATAGGTTCCCAGATACCTAAACCTAAGCTAGGCCTGGGTATATATAGCAGTGGGGTGGCGGTGCATTAGGGTTAGGAAACCCTAATTTTAATGATGTCACGTGGCCTTATACTGATCCTTGGATGCCTCGAGGCGTGTGCACGAAGATTTGAGCGTGGGAGTGCGTGCCCTAATCACTAGAAATTTCCAGAATGCCCTCTGCTGAAGAGATGGAAGTTTAGGTTCAGAGCCTCGCTAGGTAGCTGTAGTTTCCCAAACTTGTCGCGTGATAGCTCATTGCTCTTCGCTAGGATGATTTGACACTGAAGCTTCAGCCGTCGCGAGGTTGCCTTGGTTTGCTCTTCAGACAGTCGCGCGATAAAGAGTTGAGCTCTCGCTCGGTTGGAGTTCGTGAGGTTGAAAAGAAAACACAGTCTCAAGTGTTGCGTGGTTGTAATTCAAGCAGTCGCACGGTAGATTAGTCTTCGCTGGGCAGCAGCGCGAGAACTGCGCGAGCTCTTCTCTTTACTTGGACTTCGCGAGTTCAGAACTCAAAAGAACCTCGCGAGGTTCTTTGTCTCACTCAATCTTTGCGAGCTTGGCTTTGCCTTCGCCAGGATGCTTTCTTTCTTGAATGGTGCGCGAACTGCGCGAGGCGTTCTTCTTCTGAGAACTGTACCCCGCGGCGACTGCGCGACAGCTGCATGAGGAATCTTCTGAAGCTCTCTCTCCTCAGTTATCTTAAGCGAACTTCGTGAGATTGAGAGAGGTTTGCTTTGAACTGCGCGACACTGAGCGATGTGTTCTACTCTTGAGCTTCTTGAGAGCTACGCGAAGTTGAGTTTCTGAAGCTCCTCAGTCATTCATCTGCGCGAGAGGTTGCTGTAAAGCCTTGGGAAGCTCAGCTGATCTGCGTGAGGCTTCAAAGTTCATTCTTGCTGAGGGGCATCTGGTGCCAAAGCAGGCTCCATAACAGGATTCTTGGCCTTATTTCACTGCTGATTTTTTCCTGAACAAAACACTTAAGAAGAGTTTATTAGGTGGCTAAGGATCTAATCAAAGGTTAAGTTAAGGGGTGAAAAGTGGTACTTTTCAGGTCTTAATAATTTCTAAGCTCCAACTATCCAAAGGATGGCCATACTTCATTTCTCCAATGTCATGAATGCTGTCAAGCCATTTCAACTTGGATTTGCATAACTTTTAGTAAAAAAGAAATGGTTCAATCAGTCCTTAAAGCAGAAAAATTGCCAAAACCTTCTTCAAAGAAAATTTTTCAGGCCTAACTCTTACTGGGTATGGTCTTCCATCAAATTCCTGAGGTATATCCTCACATTTTTCTCTCTTTTCAGGGTCACTAAGGACCAATTTGTGAAAAAATCTTGACATTTACTTCATAAAAGTGTTAGAGTTATAACAAATTTCAGTTTTAAAAAGTTTTTAATTTCCTCTTTTTCAAAAAATCAAGTGGAAATTCAATTTATCTAATACTGCTGCACTAGCATTAACTATTCCATGGTACAACCTGCCATACCCCAAAACCTAAGATGAACATTGTCCTCAATGTTTGCACAATGAGTAGCTAGGGGCACCAGAGCAAAGCAAGAAAAAAATGAACGGTAAAATAAAAACTATATACAGCAAAGAAGAAAAAGAAAAAAAGCTCAAAACTGAATATATGGATAGAAAAATAGAAAGCATGATATACAAATGAAAGAAACAAAAGCATATACAGGCAAAAATAGAAGTCAACAATTTAATACAAACATAAAAAAATGGAGAAAAATAGTAAACAAGTAGTATACATAAAAATCCTAAGAGAGAGAAATCAGCAAACTAAAAAAAGCATTTAAACTAAAAACAAAATTCCTAAGACAATAACCTACAATGAGTTGTGCTAAGTATCAACGAAAGTCTGTGCTGAGGTGAGTTCTGTGTTGTGGCAGTGTATGAATTAATATGAATTTCAAAATAACGTCAGCATGGACGCACACATTTAAAAACAAGATTCATACACAGCTGAGACCTATTAACAGTGAAGAATCTTGAAAGTGAACGAAATCAGAGGCTCCATTGAATTTTCAAAACAAAATATGATCCTCTGCTCATTAACTTTCCTGATTCTTTCAAAATTTAAGAATCATAATCTCAGCAGGTCCAGATGGGGGTTCATGAATGAAAACAACCCATCTGGATCTGATTTTTTTTTTTTATGTTTTAAATTTTTATTTATTTATTATTTTATTTTTTTTATTAGTTGGGGCTCAACAACAACCCTTATTTACAAACAATATTACTGAAAGACAAATCTAAAATTTTTTTGGTTTATATTTCTTTTATTTTTTATTTTTTTTATTTTTTTACAAAAACAGCATGCCTAAATCTGAAACTGCAATAATGAACCTTGTTGCCTTGTCCTTCTGCACCTCCTTTTGGTTTAAAAATAACCTTGCTATCTGCCATCTTCTTTCAATGAAGATTCACCCATCATGTGCAATCCCTCAAGATTATTGATTGATTGACTGAGGAGTCTACCCACTTCCCTTTTTGTCATTCTAAGACTGTATGTTATTTGCTGGGAGCAAAGAGAGACAAGATTTGCCTTTATCCTTGAATGAAAAAGGAAATAGCTTCAATTTAGTTGCTTCCTCTCCCAGGCCAGTAATGTTGAATGTAGTGCATAGGGCAAGGAACTCATCTATGTGTTTATATGGGTCTTCTTTACTAAGCCCATGAAAAGATGTCAACTTTGGAATGGTTGAGGATTTGATTTTATAGTTGCCTAAAATAGCAGGGAATTGAATGCCAAAGGCAGAAGAATATGCCCCTGGTGCATAGTATTGCTTCAAGGTCATTTGTTGCTCACCCATTACAAATGGCTCACAATTACAAATGGCACACAGTAGAATAAATTTTTGCAAACACAAAAATAAAAGCAAAAATTACAACAAAACTAACAAGAAAAACAAACAAAAACACAGCAGTTTGCTGGTTTTAAAGAATAAAAAAAAAAAATTGAAAACAAAGGAGAAGGAAGTGCAAACTCAGGCAGAGCTGCTCTAGCTGCACTCCGTAAGCTCCTCTTGTGACTATTGCTCCAGATCTGCAAAAATTCAAAAACTGCAGCAGTAATTTATTCAAATATCTACATGGCAAAGAAGAAAAACTTAGGAAAAAAAATAAATTCAAAAATACTGTAGCAGTAAAATAGATTTTCTATACATGTACTGCAGTAGACATTTATTCAAATAATTGGAATGAAATAAAAAATTCTAAAACCAACCAGCAATAAAAACAAAAGAAAATCAAATCTACAAAAAAAGAAAAACTCAGATCTACTAACTACATCAAACCTCCCCAGCAGCGGCGCCAAAAACTTGTTACGGATATTTTAGAGTGTGTTGATTATTATTGGCGATAAAATAATTAAAATTAGATAAAAGGTGAGAAGAAGGAGATGAAAAATAACAACTCTAAAATATATAGACCTGCAAGATACAAGGTCCTTTTGTAGCAAGCTTTAAAAGTAGGAGTTTGTCCCACAGGGAGTAGTGACCAAAAACCTAATAGCCTATATAATAAACCTCTAGATCTAGCTATAGATCTGGCAATTCTAACCTAGTCTAAGAAAAACAGGGAAAAAAAGAGAGTTTTTCGGGTATCACTAGATCTAATCTACAAAATAGAAATATAAAACTAGATCTACAAGATTGAGGGAGAGGGATGGTGAAATAAAATATAAAATGGAGAGAAATAGATAGCTAGGGACTGATTCTTATTGCAAAACAGATCAGGACTTGTGGATTTGTAGCTGTCTTTCACTTAGCTAAAAGCACAAGTGCAAGATAGAAGAATCCAATTTAGACCAAAGGTTTGAATTAATCTTAAGGCTATGATCTATCCACTTTAAAGGTCACCGATCATCCTAGGGATTTCCTCCAAATCAAAGGCTTCAATTAGAACATTAAAATCACTATAGATGTTGTGGATGCAAGGCTTCAAGCTCAGGCATCCACAAGCATATTGAACCTAGGAAGATCAAATGGTTATCAATAGATCTACTGGTTAAATGAATGGGTATTCCCCAAATACTTAAATCCTATAGACATCTAATAGTACCACAAGATCTATAGATTTAATTAAACTTTAAAACCAATAATTTATTAATCAAACAACTTACAATAACCTTGTTCTCAGATCTGTAACCTGTGAATCAATCCACACATCTTCATGCCGAAATTAAAATTACAAAACATATCTGAGCTGCTATCTAGATCTAATCTAACAGGTTGGATTAGAGAGAGAAGGGGGAAGAGAAAAGAGAAAATTAAGCCTAAATGAATCGAGGAGAACTCAGAGAATTTCCTAGTTTCCTTATTGAAGAATTACAACAAAGAGGATGCTTATTTATACATATGCATTGATCCCTGTGCCTTGAATTACAGTCAATCAGAGGAGAGGAATTTCATTGCAAATACTTCTAATCCATGTGAACAGTGCTTCGTCCAATCAAAGAGAAGAGAGAGATCCATTCAATTATACACAGCTGAAATGATTGGCTTCCCACCAAGAATTTCGTTTGAAAAATAGTTTGCATGTGGGCAGCTATCCCATGTGCTTTGGAGTTCTCAAAAATACCCCTTCCGACCAAAGATAATTCCAACTACAGCCCTCACATACTTGCTGCAAATTAATTGGAACCAAGCTATTGTGAATGCCCAAATTAATCTCAAAATCCCTTGGCTGCATTTGGAACTCGAGACAGCCTCCAAGTGGTCACTGATACAGCTCATGATAGTTAGATCTCGGGCTTCGAGCAGTTCAAAGAAAGACACGAGAGGTTCAAAGCATAATAACAGCTTCAGCCATCTATTTGTGAGGTGTGCTGAACATCTCGACAGGTTGGCTGAAGGTGTAGACTTGAATTCGAGAGGTTGATGTATCCATTCGATAGGTACTGAAGTGTAGCTGGGAACTCAGCAGCTTCAGGTGATAATTTGTTTGGATGGGAGTTGCTTTCGAGAGGATGAAGTAGCTATTTCGAGAGGTTTGGAGTTTGGAGTGCTCGAGAGGATGGCTGAAGCTGTCAGCTAGAACTCGACTGGTTGGGCACCCCATTAATTCGAGAGGATGCAGCTATAATTCGAGAGGTTGCTAAAGGCCTGCTTAAACCAATTGATAGGAACTGAAGGAGCTGCATTTTATATTTTCGACAAGTTGGAGTGCAAGGTAACTCGAGAGGTTGAAGACCTCATCTACTCGAGTGGATAACAAGATGCTGCTGGGTGCTACTCGATAGGTACTGAAGCCAAACTCGACAGGTTGGGTAAGTTCTTGCTAGTGCAACTCGACAGGTATGCTGAAGCTGCTGCTCCTTCCATTTGACATGATGACTGAGGGTGCAGCTTATCCATTCAATAGGTTCTGTTCCCCTTCAATACATCACAGCACTGCTCGAGTTTAATTCCAGCTAATTTTTCAGCAGTGCACAGCTTATCAAGATTACTTTTCAGTAATGAATCACTCGTGGCCTTCAGTCATCAGCTCAAGGGGGTGATCTGTGCAGCTCTTGGGTGTATGGTGTAGTAGCTGTTTTGATTAGTGCAACAACATTTGCATGGGCTGTATTTTGCAACTGCTGAAGTGTGCAGCTAAATGCTTCATGTTCTCAAGCCCTCATGCTCCCAAGTGCAGCCACAAACTGTTCGAGTGCTATAGTATTGTAGTGTCTGTTGTGGCTGCTCTATATATACTATTGTTGTTTGCTTGAGTGTGCACTTGCTGAAATGTGCAGCTAATGTGCCGAACCTTTGCTTTACTAAGCTGCTTGAGTGTGTAACAGATTAACTGTTGTAGCTTTCATGGGTGAAGCTGAAGTCTTCTTCTACTCAGGTAAACAATAGGTAGCTGCAGGAGGGTCTTGGTTGGCTCTGAAATGCAGCTACTGAAAGTGAACCTCATGGCAGCTCTAATGTGTAGAGCTGAAGCTATTCAACTCCACAATGCTTTAGCTTGCTAGAGATGTTGTCTTGCAGACTCTTTTAACTTTAAATTCTCCATTTGGCACCTTTTTCATTGATGGTTGCATATTGTTGCTTATCTAAAAAACATATTTAAAAATAATTATTAAACAGCTCAAGGTCTTACAAAAGTCAGGTTTAAAGGTGTATAACACGGTATAAATCAGTGACTAACACATCCCCAAACATAATCTTTGCTAGTCCTCGAGCAAAGTAAAATTTAAAACAATTACCCTATAAAACTAAATGCCTCTTTCGTAGGGGGCACGGATGCATTTAGCATATGCACCAAGCCTTTTAAACCCCTAGGTGATCCCTAGTGGAGGAGTGGAGTCTCCTGAGGGTTTTCAGTGAAGGTACCCACAAACTTCTCCAATAAATCAGTTAATACCAGTGCAACATGTTAAAACAGAGTTCAAAAAAAATAAAATTCATTCCACACCTTACTCATTCAATTTTTTTGGAGGAGTTTAAAATAGTAAAACAACAGTTTAATACTTAAATAAGATTGACATTCTTTCACAATCAATCAACTCATATTAAGGCATTGTGTGTGAAAATTAATGCAAAGCTCTACGTTTATTTGAGAATTCTGTTTTGATAATTCCCCAAACAAACTAAATTCCAGACCCAAGTCTCACCAGGGCTGTCACTCAAAATAAACATGAAGGGTGTATCATTTCACACAGCTCAAGAGCAGTTACAGCCCTCAAATAGCATTGCAAGCATGAGCATAGGCAGTGCGCTAATTCTTAAAATCTTCTAAATCTCTTCACCATAGATTACACAGCTCCTCATCTCCACATGATAGCTCAATCCATTTCAAATCAGTAGGGTCTTTTTATTGGGTTATAATGTGGCTTATGGGTGAGGTTTATAAAGAATAAAATGATAAAGAGGAATTCAAAATTAAGAAATCAATAAGGTTAGGAGATGGTATACACACCTTCTTCATTTCAGCATATCTTCATCTTCTTTGATATTTTCATATTTGAAGTGGCCATCTTCTCATCTTCTTCCAATTTTCAAATGAAGCAACTTCTCTTTCATATTTTTGTTTTGCTTTTCTATTTTTCTTTTTCTTTTTTTATTCTTTTCTTTTGTGTTTTTCTCATCATTTTTTTTTATGGGTTGGAATACCACAACTATTCATCTGATACACAACTGCCTTCAAATGTGCTTTCTTCTCCTTCCACCAAATGCCAAACCAGCTCTACCTTCTTCAACTCCTTCACCTTTACCTTCTGAAATCTCAGGATGAGGATCAGGCTGCATCAGGTCACTAAGGTTTGTGTTTGAATTCTCTGGTTTTTATCAAAGAAAAACTTGGATTTTCAAGGCTCAAATGGTGTGTATCAAGGGCAGTTCAAAGGGTAAGGATTTCTAAGCTCAAACTGTCCAAAGGATGGCGTTACTTTATTTCTTTACTGTCATGAATGTTGTCAAGTGGTTTCAACTTAGATTTGCATAACTTCTAGTGAAAAAGAATAGGTTCAATCAATCCTTAGAGCAAAAAAATTGCCAAAACACTCTTCAAAGAAAAATTTTCAGGCCTAGCTCTAACTAGGTATGGTCTTTCATCAAATTCCTGGGGTATATCCTCACATTTTTCTCCCTTTCACTAAGCACCAATTTGTGAAAATTTCTTGACATTTACTTCATAAAAGTGTTAGAGCTACAACAAATTTCAGTTTTAAAAAATTTTTAATTTCCCCTTTTTCCAAAAATCAGCTAGAAATTCACTTTATTTTCAAAAAATTAATCCAACACTGCTACACTAGTGTTAACTATTCCATGGCACACCCTGCCATACCCCTAAACCTAAGATGAACATTGTCTTCAACGTTTTCCCAATGAGTAAGTAGGAGAAGCAGGGCAAAACAAGAAAAAAATGAACAACAAAATAAAAACTATATGCAGCAAAGAAGAAAAAGAATAAAAGCTCAAAACTGAATATATGGATAGAAAAATAGAAAGAATGATGTACAATTGAAAGAAACAAAAGCATATACCTATAAAAATAGAAGTCAACAATTTAATACAAACATACAAAAATGGAGAAAAATAGTAAACAAGTAGTATACACAAAAATCCTAAGAGAGAAAAATCAGCAAACTAAAAAAAAAATTCCTAAGACAATAACCTTTAATCAGTTGTGCTAAGTATCAAGGAAAGTCTGTGCTGACACTACAAAAAATGTGTTTATTGGAGATGGCTTTTGGCCGTCTCCAAAGGTGTCTAAGTCGTCTCCAATAGTATTGGAGACGGCTTCCATGTAGTCTCAAATAGTCTCATCTCCATTGTCTTTGGAGACCAAATGGAAGCCGTTCCTAACAGTCAAGGTTATTGGAGACGGCATATGACCGTCTCCAAAGATATGTTAGAGACGTCTCTAATAAGTCATCTAGCCATTTCCAATACTTATTGGAGACGGCGTTAAGCCGTCTCCAATAAGTGACCTATTATTGGAGACGGCTTTTAGCCGTCTCCAACTTTTTTTTTTTTCTTTAAATATATATATATTTTAAATATATTTGGCAGTGGTTTTTTTATGAAATTTTTTTGGCAGTGGTTTTTTTATGAATTTTTATATATATATATATATATATATATATTTTTTTTTTAAAATTTACGTCAACAATTTTTATGCAAATTATTTTTTAAAATACTATTTTTTTTTAATGGAATTTTTTATATTCCAAGAACAAGATAATGGTGTAGACATCATATAATGATACCTCCAGCTATTAAAACAAAAAGAATGCACAATTGAAAGATCCTTCTCTGGATTGAACTCCTTTAATTGATTGGAACCATTTTTATTTTCAGATTACAGAAAAACTTGTATACACAGAAGTTGTATACAACCTGTATACACAGAAGTTTTATACAGGTTGGCCATTGCTTCTCAAAATAATAAAGTCTCCTAATGTATTGCCTTAATCGTAGTTTTTTCTTCTTCTACGGCTTTTAAACAGTAGTAGTTCTTTTATTTCTCCATGTTCATTGGAGGCGAACATAGAGCACCATTCAAAAATGAATCAGACGATCCATTCCTAGAGCTGTTACTGAATGGCCGTCTCCCGTCAGCCAGACAAGAAACGGACAACTACGCAAGTAATGCTATCTGAACTGCCTCGTTCACTAGCTTCCTCAGTCAGCCTCCTTGCTGCCTGTTCTGGGTCCTCGATGGATTTAACCATGGAAACAGCCTCCTGAAATATGTTACAAATTAAGGGAAACAGGTGACTTTCAAGAGTGGAATATAGGTTAACAACAAATCCATCATGCGAAAAAAAATATATAGGAAAAAAGAAAATTTTGAAACCTCATTTGTAACGACATCCCACAGTCCATCACTTGCAAGGATAAGAAACTCAAGGGAGCTGTCGATCACCTCTTCCTGTGGTCGTTGGCAAAGTAAATCAAATTAGACAGCTGAGACACGTTCATTTTCCACACTTGACCAATAAAAAAGTAGACAACTGAAACATGAAAAGGCGTAATGAACAACCTAGGATTTACTCACTTACATATATAGTTTAAAGTTCAATTTGATTCTCATAAAAGTGATTCACAAAAAGACATGAATCCCATCTCTTGAAAATTTTGAACAGATCATTGTATCACTAAAAAAATGGAATGTAGATTTGTTGGCTGCTCAAGATGTTAAGTTAGTTTTATCTTAAAGAATGAAAGAGATGAAATGGTATTGCAACTAGTGTGCAATAGTGTTACTGGCTTCATTATAATGAGTGATTGATCAGTCAAGATTAAATTAAGAAAACCAAAATTTGTTTCAATTTCCCAAAAATAATATAAAAGAGTCTTAGGGTTTACCACCCAGTTTAATGATTCAGTTCAACTAGCCCACCTGTGAACTATCAAATTAATCTAGAACATTGAAATATCATTTGAGAATTTAAAACAACTACGATGTTTTGATCATAAATTTTTTTGACTAGGGACTTGGAGATGTCAAGAAGTTGGACTTAATTCTCCCTTGGTCCCCTGGAAACTGTACACTGATGGATTTCAGAAGCATCTAAAACAAAGCTTACACAAGTTTGCACCAGACTCAGAGCTAGCATGTATGGTTGATGATTGATTACAGGAAAAAACAAACAGAATAAAGATAAGAATTAAATGTAGGTTACAGATAAAATCAAACACCTAAATAAATGTGATGATCATATTGTAGGGTTCTGACTGAACTTTAGAGAAGTTTCAAAGCTTTTTCATGGCTTTTTGGGGGGCTCATGATTTCTAATAAACCTGATCTCTGTGGGATCAAAAAAGATGTGTTGGCTACTTGGAACTGGATCGGTTTAGCCCTGTGAATATCCCTATGTAGTTTGTTTTCTGATTTGAAGGCATTTGAAGTATTTTTTTTATGAAAACTGTAAATTGTGGTTTTAATGCTCCATTTTACGAGATTCCAAGTTACGAATCTGTCATTTTTTGTGCTCTATTTTTTGGCTGGGTTTGAACTGAAATCTCACCCTCCATCTTTTGTCTGTGGTTTAACATCATCTAGTTGAGATCTGTGGGGTTGTGAAATTTCTTCATGATGCACCATTTACAACTTTGGGTTAGTATTTTTATAGGTTTGATTCTGTAGAGAAGGTAAATGAACTGATTTATCAAAGCCAATGCATTTGATCATTTTTTAATGGTCTTTGTTAATCCTTTGAAGCACAGTGAAGGGTCCTTGTGTTGCAGCTGGTGGTGGTTGTTCTTTTGTATTTTGTAAAGCTCATATTTGTGTTGTTGACTGTATTTTATGGCTGTGAAGCCTATGTTTTGTGGTTGTGCTTCTACTAGTGAGCTGGTGTTGTGACTGCAGTATTGGAGTTTGGATTGCTACAAATCTCCGAGAGCGGCCAGTGCTTGATTAATGATCTGTTTTACCACAGTGACTGTTGGGAACGAGTCCTATGCTTTTAACTTGGCTGAATTTTTGTTGTAATGGAAGAACCACATTGTAAATGTCGCATTGATGCTAGAAAGTCTAAGCATCAAGAATTAAATGTAGGTTACATAGACTTGGCTGTTCATTAAGCAAAAACAGTCTCAACTCTCCCCCTAACACATATAACACCACTAATGTGGAACAATTTATAGAGGTAACGGTGTGATACCCAAAACCTGATTTGAACATATGAAAGGCAATCAGTCTTTTTTGGTCAGGACAAACCTGCAATATACAGGATGGATGGCCCAAAACGGCGAATTTAGGAAAGTTAAATTTGAGATAACCACCCCACTTGAGTGCATGAATTCGACTAGATGCGGCCGAGTATAGTTCAATGTGCGATTTGTGAACCACTCCCACCAAACATTTCCTTGACCATTAATGGTTCCATTATCACCTGAAACAAGAAATGATCAAACTCAACAATAGCAAACCGCTCTTACAGACCACACTAATCTTTTTTCAGAATAAAATTCAATTCAAGATACAGAGGAAAAAAATTTATGTTTTCAGGTTGAATAGTTCTGCATCAAAATCACTAACCTTTTTTTTTATATAAAAAAATAAAATAAAAAAATAAATAAAATTAATGGGCAAAATCTACGGTACTTAATTCGCTCATTAATCTAGTGAATCAAGAATTGGGTACAACGAATCTAATTCGGTGTGACAAGCGAAGTGACTAATTAATGCTATGTATTTTATTTATAGCAAAAATTTAAAGGTATATACAGGAGATTGAACCTAATACTTCATAATTTTTCTCATTAACCAGGAGATTGAATCCTGAATTCGAATCGAGCGAATCAGCGAACGAAGTAACTATGGGAAAATCAGGCTTTGATGCCTATTACCAGGCTTCTGTTATTATAACTATGGGTAAAATCACTAACCTGTTATTATAACATCTGTTAAATTGGATCCATAAATCAGGCTTTGATGCCTATTACCAGGCAGCTCCCTGCCTCGGCCATATGAAGGCAAAGGATCGATGACAGGCCAATCGGTAGAGTCCTGAAAAAAAAAAACCCAACTCACTTGGTGAAGTTTTGAAGAGTAACACACGCTTCACATAAATTAGTATGATACTAAAAAACAAGAAATATAGCAGACTGCGAATCATGAAGATTGAATGGAGCATTGTCCATATTTCCATTTCTATACACCAAATAACTAAAGATATTAAAAGAAAAAAGTGTATTAGACTCACCGTTGATCCGAGAATCACTGCTCCCTTATCCAAAAACAGTGTGAGATGGTTAATGTAACAACCCCAGATTTTCGGAACCGTACAAGCCATATGCCACGCACGTGTATGTGTGGTTCACAAGGAAACCTGGGTCAACATATACACACGATGTGTATATGTGTGTAACATATTATATTTTTTCCTTCCTTTCACTATATAAGTGAAAGTGGAGAGAAGTCTCTCCCCTACGTAACATAATTTTAACCTAAATAGAGAGGAGGAAAATAGAGAAAGAGAAAGGAGAGTCTTGTAGAGAAGAAATGCTAAGGCCTTGTTGGAGTGTAAACCGGTGGAAGACCTGGAGAGAAGGTCGGACCAGAAACGTAGAGATCTCTTCGAAGTAACAGAGATTTGAATGTTAGATCGAACCGATTACGAGATCTGCCGATTTAGGTAAGAGATAATGCTTGATAAGGGCTTAGGTATGTCTTAATGATAACCTACAATGTATTGGGCAATGGCCGATTAATTATATTTAAGATTTAAGAAAATAGGATAGATTTCTTGAAGAATCACAGAGTGAAGGTTTCCGCTCCTCGCTCGAGCGATCTAAACGTCTCGCTCGAGCGAGGACAGAATATATATACCTGAGAATAAGTACGTTCTGGGCTCGCTCGAGCGAGACCCATATAGAAGGAATAAGCTCGCTCGAGCGAGGTATCACTTTAGGCTTCAGACACCTCGCTTTAACCGCTCGAGCGAGGATAAGAGGCCGCTCGAGCGAGGCTTGGCAATCGCTCGAGCGAGGTTAAGAGGTCGCTCGAGCAAGGCTAAGCAACCGCTCGAGCGAGGTACCAAAACTAAATTAAATTTCTTTTATGTATACAAATATACCTCATGTGAACTATGCGCTCCAGGAGTGCTAGTGACCACTGGTGACCATTCTAAGGCATGTCCTTTCACATGAAATGTAGGTTGATGTGAGATCAGTACGTGTCATCACTACGAGAAAGGATCACTGGGTTTTGCCTTAAGGTAGGGAACCTTATCGAAACATGTACATTATTCAATTTCGCATATGTGTAGTACAGATCTAATTGCTAAACTAAGTATCTCATCATGTCACATAAATAGAGCGTGCGTTTGTAGACTTCAGAAAATGAAGCCAGAGGTCCCAAGGGGACGCAAGAACTACAAGATGAATACCTATATGATACGATGTATCAGTAGCATCCCAGGGGTGCAGATGAGAACCAGTGGGGAAAGGAAAGTAAGGTGATAAGGCCTAATATATTAATAATTAGCACAATCACGGTGAATAACTATATGTAAAGCACACTTGATATTTTTATTATTTAAGGTTTGTTTAGAATACCCCACCGACGTGGCGGGATACCCACGACTGACTCAGCAGGATATCCGTGACCGGTACGGCGGTTAATCCGTATACAGTAGCGCATCCCAGGGATGTAGATTTAACAGTAGACCCCGCCACCTAGGAGAAAGGGGCTTGGGGCAGTATTCCCAGGGAATACAAAATTGATAACTGTCTAGTTAGACGACGATGGTGGGTGTTCCATCAGGGCTCGATGCTATATTGTTCGGGGACTATTTAAGTTAAAGAGTTAAGTTATTAGGCCGAATTCACAACTAAACGAGTAAGATGAGAAAGAACAAAACCATGCAAAGTAAGTAGTTGTATTCATCTTTTCCTTTAGTTATTTTGATTGTCCTTCCAGATAGTAACAGCAGATAAACTGTATTTTTCTTTTACTGCACAGCGTATATGTCAGAATTAATCTATATGTTCTTTACGTTTCTCTACTGAGCTAGGATGTAGCTCACCCCTTAGACTATACGTCGCAGGTCTAACACTCGCGACAACACAGGCTTCGAGAGACGTTGATCCAAAAGGTTCAGATTTCACGGCCGGAGAAGAGTTAGAACCTCCTCCTGAGGAATTCTTTTAGAAGTTCTTTACGTTTAGAAGTGGTGAGTAGAGAGTACTCGTGGCTTGGCATGTCAAGTCCTTTCTTTTAAATGTAATTAAATACTATACTTTCCTTTTGACGAATCATCGGGAGTGATATGATTGTCACCAATGGTTCGGGACAGTTCCTTTGCTCATGAATTGGCATGAGACCGGAACTGTCTGTTGGTTGCTAGACTTTGTTGAAACACGGAGACTTAGTTAGTTCAAAGCTTTGGTATTTTGAATTGTTGGCTTTTACTTGTTACTTGATGTTCCGCATAGATTTAAGGTGCATGACCTTGAGGGTCGTGCTGATGGCACGGATTTTGGAGCGACAAAATTTGGCCTGTCACAGTTAATGAGATGGAAGCTTCCGGTCAACCATCTCCCTCCCGGCACAAAGAGCTGTGCACCACCCTTATCAGTGAAAGAACGGAGATAAAAGATGGCATTCCGAAAGGCTTTTGTGTTAAGAGTGACCCCATCTCCAACAGCACTGAATTCAGTTATCGTAACACAGTGTGGTCGAATTGCTCTTTCCATCTTCTGTTTGCAATTTGAGATACGAGCGAAAGCCCATGGAGCCTCACTGATTGATGCGAGTATAAGAAGAACTTCCACCAGCTGAAACAAAATTCCAGTTGAATCAGTACCAAAATACCTTTCTACGAAGCAACGGAACATATGAGTTTGAGAGAAAAAGGTACAACAAGCAGCGCTTTCAAATCTACGATATTGGTATATGCTTAATGATTTAAGAATTTGCCTACAATGAGAAAAGTGCTCATTGCACATAGTGAGCTGTGTGCGGAGACCTTTCATACTCGTGCGGACTTTGAAGTGCATGGAGTTCTGTGCACATCACAATCCATGAGGCGTGCTGCTCACCGAAACTCATTGTCTGCACTCCGCTCGTTGTTGGCAAATTCATATACTAATTAATATGCATGAGATCTTATTCATAAAAAGAAATATATACATGAGATCTGAGAAAGATGGGCTCCATCATATTCTGATAAGGGAGTTTTGTGAAATTTAGAAGGATCAAGCTAGAAGAAACATCAAAGAGCAGAACAAATAACCACCTATGGACTACATTCTTACCTATCCAAAAAAAAAGAGAAAAAAAGGAGACTACATTATTTGCATCACCGAAACCATAGTCATTACTTACCGGCAAATGATATGTTATTTGCATCACCGAAACAATAGTCATGAGGTCAAATATGGCCTTAAGAATATCCAAATAAGTTTGTAAGCATAAAAGTAAACTAGAAAAAATAAAAATAAATAAATAAACCAACACCAACCAATTAAGTGTTCTCTGGAAACAATATTCCATCAATGAAGGCTCTCATTAATCCTTACAACACTAATTGGTGCTTCTAGAATTAAAAGTAGAAAAAAGAAATAAAAAGAACACGACATTTAATGCATAAAAAATAAATTTTATTTCAGAAGCTAAGAGATTGATCTCTTTGAGCCTCTCTAGAAAATCTCTGTATGAGCGTTTGGGAGAATTTATATAATCCTCTAGTTGAGGAACTGTAAAATGGTGATATTGATGAACGCTCTAAGCTCTAGGCATGTCAACGGTGGAAGCTTAGTCAGCAGAACCTAGTGCCCTGGTGTGCACCTAGCGCTATTGATGAACGCTGATCATCCACCAGACCTAGATTTTGAGATAGACCGAGTGGATTAACTTGGCATACCAGAATTAACATACAGATAGATAAGTGAGACAACATTGATGCATCTAGATATAAACTTTATGCATTAATGGCTAAATAGGTCTTGCGCCCCTACCAGCTGTCCATTAGTGAGAAGGGGAATTGGGTGTAGGGAATCATGTCTAGAAGAATCTGACAGATCAACATCTTCTCCCCGCCCTCAAATTTTCCACTGACGCATTTCCTTGCCACTTCCATGAGTGTAACTGAACTCATTCTCGATGTCGTCAATACCATCCTCTTCAGCATCTTCATCCACTCGAGGACTCCCTAAAATTTATATGAACCAACAACTTAGTGACCAGCCATTTTGATCCAAATATAATTACCACAAGAAATAAAGAGTAAAAACTAACTTATAAAATGAGAAGACTTAAATATGACAACATATTAAAGGAATTGGGGATAAAAATAAGTCAAAAGAGAATGAGCTAACCTTTTTGTCTTTTATACCTAGACTTGCACTGAGGACAAGACTGGTTCCCATCTTTTCGCTCATATTCATAACAAGGCCGGCAAACTGGGAAGGCGCACTCATTGCAAGCAACAAAAGCATCACCAGTAGCTGTAAGGCCAACAGTATCTCTGGAGATCTGACAAACTTGGCCATTCAAATGCTTCAAGGGCTTAGGCTGCATAATCCACAGAAATAAATTATGAGCAATTCATGGAAAATTGATATAATTTAAAATAATAAAAAAAGAAAGGGGCATTACTCATATAAACCCAAAAATTACATCCAAAAAACATAATCTAGCTCCAAAAAGATTCATAGGACAGCCTCGTTCTATTCTTTATTGTGTTATTGGAACACAAGCCAAGTAAATGCTATCAACAATGCTTCAAGAAAATGCACATCAGTAAGAGTTAGTGTTAGGAGCCTGTCCCATGCACCAAAGGTGATGTAGAGGTCAATCTTCGTCCACCAAACAGTTCAAACCTCTGGCGACGCTCTCATATTCTATGAATGCCAAATCGGTAGAAGGCCAAAAATCAATGAAACCGTGCTCCTAAATATTTGTGCATTTTATATATATAACACCTAAAGAGGTTTGAACCTTTTAGCGAAGGGAGATCTCCCTGTGCACAGCCCTTGGTACACTAGTTAGGCACCTAATACCTACTCAATTAGTTATAGGAACTCATAATTACTTAAGAACCTAAGAAAAAAGGGCATTAAAAACTTCTAAAATCTAAACCCATTATCTCATTTCATGGACAGAGTCTGAATATGCATAGCTTGAAACGTCATAAATGTACAGAACTCACTATAGAGAACCATCAAAACTTCAACTTTAGCGCACCCCCACTCCTAAAATAGGAACACCCAAAACTGAAATGCAAATATCTCCAACTGCTGTAATAGATACCCAAACAACTGAAAAGAGGTTAACCATTTTTAGCAAGACACCGTTATACAATGCCCCAAGAGATCCAATCAAAGTGCAATCGATCTAAAAATTGAAACCAAAGAACAAAGAACATAAATTTCAACAAAAAGAACTACAAATTTTGATAAAATACCTTGGCTAAATTTGATCAAGCAACTAGGAACCACATGTACGTAAGTAGATATTTGAAAGTAAGAAAGTAGCCAATTTTTGCAAATACTGACCCCAATGGATGTAACAAAATTAGAAACTGATCATTTCATAGATCATGCTCCGTATTGATATATCAACATGTACAGCGATTTCCACATGTTCAACCTGATTTGCTGCCAAAAAATAATATGCAGTTTACTTAGCGTATAAAGGTACATAATGATTTTTGTTTCCTTTAACGATCTTAGATTATGCTTGAGCATAGAATTAGTTATACAATTCTATATATGTATAAGAAAAGGCAAGAAAATAATGATCACATATATATATATATGATCATTATATATATATGTATCTAATAGTATATCAGTACCTCAATACAAGAAAAAGCAAGAAAATAATGATCACATATATATATATATATATATATATATATATATATATATATATATATATATATGTATGTATCTAACACACACCAAACAGGGAAAAAGCAAGAAAATGATCTTCCAACTCTATATATATATACAATGAAGTAAAAGAAGGGGAAGACGGACAATAAAGGTTTGGACGAAAGTAGTAAGATGCACTCCAGAGTGGCATAATTTAGCCCTAAATAGGACTTAACAAAGCTGAACCGAGTAGATGGGACCAAACTTAAAACTAGAGAGTGTCTGCTTTTATACTTGAGCTCAAGTTCTAGACTACAACATACATTTTTCAAGTATATGAGTAAACTGGCCCCCAGCCACCTTTCTTAAATGGTTAAGAACTTCTCTCAGCTGCAGATTAGTAAGTTAAATGTTTAAAGAAACATTACTACTACCTTTTTGGTTTACTCTACAATCATTGAACCTTAACATAGACCCACCTATGCATTCGTTGATATTTATGAACCAGGTTTGTGGTCAATAAATGAATACTTAAACTTAGTAATATAATTACATTCTCGAGATCATTTACAATAAATATATTCAATATTATGGCACTAATACTATTCACAATCCATTTCTGTTTAACGAAGATGAACAATAGGTAGTAACATTAACAACTAATAATCATGATTATTCCAAAAGGGAAGCTATTGATCAGAATTAGGAAACATAAAATGGGAAATCAAGCATAATACCCAAGAAAGAAGACATATTGCCCAGTTAGATTGTCCACATTTCCACTCCTTTGTAGCAAAACCAATTGAGGATGAATAGCCACTGCTTCTAAGTATATAGAAAATGCCCAAAAAATCTGCGACAACAACAAATATAATATATAAATTGAGTTATATCCTCTTTCAACTTTAAAGAACGGATGAACAAAAGATGAATATTTAAAGAGAGAGGGAGAGATGTGTGTGTGTGTGTGTGAAAAACTAGATGAGAAAATAACACATTTTGATACTCGAGAAATTGATCATCCTCCCTCCAAGTATAAGGTCATCAGAATAATATGATGGCAACAAAAAAAGCATCATGCATGCAAAAATAAACACAATAAGAGATGGAAACTAAAACAGATCATATGCTCAATTGTTTATCTTTTATTATACCATATGTAAGTAGAAAATTTACTAAAAGGTAAGTTCTTCAAGATCTCCTAAACTCCTATACAAAAGGATCCTATATTTTTATATAAGTAGAAACTAAATCTAGATCAGTTCTGAACAAAATTCATGCAAAAAACTAAATCTAGATGAGTTCTAAACAGAAATCATACAAAGCTTCAAAAGCTTATAGAAATCCACAAAAAAACGAGTTTATAAATAATTTAGCTTGCTTAGTGTGGCAGGCTTTTGTAACTAACTAACACTAGAACTTTACCCAACACATTTTCATTTTCAAGGCTGAACGATACCCTTGTTCTAGTTTATTAATAAAAGTACATCATTTTTAGAGCACCAAGATGTATACTTTCAGTTATCTAAGGCATGATTTATAATTTTATTGCATTTTTCTTCATTAAGGAAATACATCATACATCTTATGTGCATAAGTCTAAGCATATATGAAATACAAACCCATAGAAAAGTTCATTACATTTAACATCAACAAACCTTAAAAAAATGGATTGCTTTGTGTTATTACTGTTGCTATTCTCTACTAATCTGCTGTCGGACCTCTGCACTGCTATAAACATCTCTGCCATTAAGTGTGTTTCTATCAACACACTAATTAGCAGCTTTTTTAATCACATATTTCACTAGAAAATATAACCAGTGAGCAGTAATCTTCACTCAGAATTTAGAGAAGCAAGGGTTATTATCGCCGCTGACCTCTAAGATCTAACACAGAATTTTGAGTCACTAATAGGTCAACGACAAAATTAACGGGATTCTTATCTCATTCATAATCGTGGGCTGCAGTCTACGTTACCCCTCCCCTTGCCAAAGCATCCACCATTAAGGTTTTAAAAACTCCACATTAGTGCCAGCCCTCGCTCCCAAGTATTCCCTATGTTGAGCCTACTCATATCAGAACTCAATTAGTGGATTCTCTTGGCTTATCGGTCACCGACTTTAAGCAACCTTCGCATTTTGACCAAATCTAAGGTCGATTCAATTACAACGAAGCTCCATTTTCAATATTTTACTAAAAAATGGGGACAATGAAGAGTATCTAAATGGAGATCCATTGCATAAAACAATAGGCATCCTCCGGAGTCCATTGTATCCATCTCCACAAAAATGATGCCAGTATACAAAATCATGTGTATTTTCAGTTAGGTTTACTAATGTTACCTAGAATCTTTTTTGAAAAAATGAAAAAATAATCCATGACTGTATAAAATAACAAGTTTCTCAAGTGATAGAACACTACCTTTGATTGAATAACAAAGACGATGAAGATGGAAGATGAAGATCGCCCCATCGATGATGAAGTTCTTGCATTGACAACAACTAAAACTCTATAAACCGAAAATCCTAAATAATTCAAAACATGTGAATTGTGTCATTACAAAATCAAGACCCTAAATAATCGAGAATGCATAAATGATTCACTTAGCAAATCAATAAAAATCAGATCTCACCTATGTTTTGACAACATTCATTTTCGGAGCTCCTTACATCAAATGAATTCGTCAATTCTCTTCAAATCTCGGATTCGGAGTCCCCAAATCTAGGGTCGATTAAATCGCTGTGAAGCTCCATTTTCAATAATCTGCTCAAATTCTATACCGCATTCCTGAAATCTGACTTTTCCTTGAGTCCTCCACACCAAAAAAGCTCAAAAACTTTACAAAACCCTAAGAAAATGTATCAGAAAGGCTGAAATCTTTGTCGGAGCACGGATCGAGGTGAAAATGCTGAAATCTCTGTATCGGAGCATAGATCGAAGTGCAAATGCTCTGATATGAGTTGAGAATATAAGCAAAATCTAAGGATTTTTGAGTTTATTCAGTTTCTAGGGAAGAGAAAGGAGAGCCTAGCCGAGAAGACGAAATGACTTCGAGTTTCTCTCGAAGAAATGCCTAGTATTTTTTCTGATCTGGTATTTATATAGGAAGAGAGAGAGAGAGAGAGACAGATCATGGCCAATCTTGAGGAGAGAGAGGGGGAGTTTCAAACAAAATTAGGGTTAAGAAGAGCGATTGAGTGCTTGATAGAGATCTCTGGAAACCCCTGATTCTGATCGAGACCCTAGCTTCGTTAATTTTTTAAGAGAGTGGGAGATTGGAGAAAGAGATTAGAGAGAAAATTGGGAGATCGATTAGGGTTCCACAGGAGAGAACGAAGGAGAAAGGAGAGATTTCAGCTTGCGACGAGTTGCCGAGGCGAAGTAGATTTTACGGCATTGCTGTTGACAAGTGAAAAATACCATTTTTCACCCCTAAACTTAAGTCTTGATAGACCTTTGAGAGAACTAAATAAGTGTTTTAAGTGCCTATGTTGCAGCTAACAATAAAGACAGGCTTAACCATAAAAGCAGCTCAAAAGTGCCAAAAAGATGACAATCCATGTCAGTCCAAAGGAAGGAAGTGAAGAAACAACCTCATCAGCTGTGGAAAAGTCTAAAAGGAAGAGGCAAAGACACAGAAGAGAAGCGGGAACAATTCAACAGAGAAATGCAATCTGAGTTCTTTTAGAAAGAACCTACGTCAGAAGAACACGGAACTTCTGCGAAAAGGAATAAAACCTCGAGGCTTAGTTTGAAGAGCATATGAACTCTTGAAAGAAGATTGAACTTTCAAAAGGACAAAACACAATTCAAGAGAGATTGAACTCTGTGAAAGAGCTTGAAGCCACGGCACTTTCTTGAAAAGGCCCTTGAGCTCTGCGAAAAGGTATTCTGGAGATTCGCAGCTTTAACAAGGGCAATTCAGTAATCTGTTGCACGCGTCCCAATGCATTTTAAAACCCAAGGACATTCTGAAAGATTCTGAGCACGAACCAAAGGCATATTCCTCCCCATGTGAACACCCAAAGATGAAATTACTTGGCGGGAACTTCTAGAAGTTCCAACAGATTTTGAATTTCCTAGAATTGATGCCTCTGTTTCTTGATTGGTGAACGGATCAAGCGATTACGATTGGCCAGAACAGATCTGGATCCTGGTGCTCGACTCCTATTGGCTGATATGGATTTAACCAATTCTGATTGGTTGATGCACATTAGAGATGGACTTGGGGAAAGCTATAAATTGACGAACCATTTGCCCAATTTGGAGATCCAGATTTTGAGTTTCATTTCTAATCCCCCATTTCCCAGCCAGACAGTTTGTCTGAAATCCCTGTAATAGCTTCACTTTGATTTGCAATTGAGAGCTGTGAGACGTTTCTGTAATTCAAAAGAGAGTTGTATTCAAGACTACAAATCGAGAGTCGTGCTCTCAGAATTGTAAGCAATTGGATTTGAAAAGGTTGCTGTAAATCGTATTTTCTCAATTGGACTCATGTTAAGGGTTCCCTCTGATCTCCTTATTGCATTAGACTCCTTTAGATTTACTATTTTTTATGCAATTTCCCTTGATTCATTAATCCTGTAAGAATTAGTGTTGGTAACCTAGTCTCTTACAGCATTTGTAGTGATGTTTCCTGTTCTGAATTGAGGATTTGGATTAAAAACTATTGGATGGTTTGTGGCCATTAAAGTGGACAGACCATAGCCATAAGTGTAAGCCTAATCCTTGAATTAGATTTATCTCTCTTACATCTGTGCTTGTAGCCAGATGAAGATTGGATCACCTCTGCTGAACTGCAGTATTTCTCATTAGATTTCAAAGACCAAATCAGAGTTAGATATTACTTCTCCATCTTTGTTTCAATCACTCCCCCAACTCGGATCTGGATCATTTAGTTTAAATTTTCCTTTGTTTTTAGTTTGTTAAACGTGACAAATTCAAACCTCTCATCTTATCAGCTTTCTAGATAGGATAAGAAGCCAGATCTGGTAGCTCAGATCTGGAGGTTTATCTTACATTTTAAACAAATTCACTGTGGACGATCTTTCACTCACTTACTTTTAAAACTTGCTACAATTGGCCCTGATCTTGCAGGCTAATTCTCTTCTAACTGTGCTGATATTTCTTTAATTTCTTATATAGTCTAGAGCCACTGTAATTTGGCAACTTTAAAACTGTTTTCAAAACACACATAAATCAAGCACACTAAGATTGAACAACAGTTGCCTATATATAGGGCAAGCTGAGTTAGGTTATTTGCAGCCTCCCTACACCCAATTAGATCTCTTGGAGACGGATTCACAGGGCCGAATTGAGTTAGGTTATTTGCAGCCACTCTACACCCAATTAGATCTCTTGGAGACGGCTGAAGCCATATCTATTTATTTTAATGAGACTTTTTGAGACAAATTTTAAGGTAGTCTCTAAAGTTTTCACTGCCTATAGATAAGGACAACAATACTTAATGCATTATTTTATGTAGAGAGACGGCTATAGCCGTCTCTAATAAAAGGATTGGAGACATCTTTTGAAATGGCGCTCTCTAATATATGATTATTGGAGACAACTTCGAAAAGCCGTCTCTAATAACCGTCTCCAAAAGTCCATATTTTTGTAGTGTGAGGTGAGTTTTGTGTTGTGGCTGTGTATGAATCAATATGAATTTCAAAATAACATCAGCATGGATACACACATTTAAAAACAGTATTCATACACAGGTGAGACCTATTAACAGTGAAGAATCTTGAAAGTTAACAAAATAGAGGCTCCATTGAATTTTCAAAACAAAATATGATCCTCTGCTCATTAACTTTTCTGATTCTTCCAAAATTTAATAATCATGATCTCAGCAGATCCAGATGGGGGTTCATGAATGAAAGCAAAAGAAAACAGCCCATCTGGATCTGAAATTTTTTATTTTTTTTTTATGTTTTTATAATTTTTATTTATTTATTATTATTATTATTTTTTATCAGTTGGGGCTCAACAACAGCCCTTATTTACAAATAATATTGCTAAAGAACAAATCTGAATTTTTTTTGGTCTATATTTCTTTTATTTATTTATTTATTTTTATTGTTTTACCTAAATCTAAAACTGCAGTAAGGAACCTTGTTGCCTTGTCCTTCTGCACCTCTTTTTAGTTTGAAAACAACCTTGTTATCTGCCATCTTCTTTGAAAGAAGATTCACCCATCATGTGTAATCCAAGATTATTGATTGGTTGACTAGGGAGTCTACCCTCTTCCCTTTTTGTCATTCCAAGACTGTATGCTATTTGCTGGGAGCAAAGAGAGCCATGATCTGGCTTTATCCTTTAACAAAAAAGGAAATAGCCTCAATTTAGTTGCTTCCTCTCACAGGCCAGTAATGTTGAATGTAGTGCATAGGGCAAGGAACTCATTTATGTGTTTATATTGTCTTCCTTTCAAAGCCCATGAAAAGATGGCAACATTTGAATGGTTGAGGATTTGATTTCATAGTTGCCTTGAATAGCAGGGAATTGAATACAAAAGGGGGAAGAATCTACCCCTGGTGCATAGTATTCCTTCAAGGTTTTTTGTTGCTCACCCATTACAAATGGCTCGCAATTACAAATGGCACACAATAGAACAAATTTCAGTAAACACAAAAATAAAAGCAAAAATTACAACAAAACTAAAAACAAAAACAAAGCAGTTTGTTGGTTTTAAAGAATAAAAAAAATGAAATTGAAAACAAAGGAGAAGGAAATGCAAAATCAGGCAGAGCTGCTCCAGCTGCAATCCATAAGCTCATCTTGTAGCTACTGCTCGAGATCTGCAAAAATTCAAAAACTGCAGCAGTAATTTATACAAATATCTACAAGGCAATGAAGAAAAACTTGGAAAAAGAAAGACAATTCAGAAATACTGTAGTAGTAAAACAGATTTTCTATACATGTACTGCAGCAGACACTTATTCAAGTAATTGGAATGCAATAAAAAAATTCTAGAACCAAACAACAATAAAAACTAAAGAAAATCAGATCTACAAAAAAAGAAAACCTCAGATTTACTAACTAGATCAAACCTCTCTGGCAGCGACACCAAAAACTTGTTGCGGATACTTTAGAGTGTGTCCTGATTATTATTGGTGATAAAACAAATTAAAATCAGATAAAAGGTGAGAAGAAGGAGATGAAAGACAACAACTCTAAAATATACAGACCTGCAAGGTACAAGGTCCTTTTGTACTAAGTTTTAAAAGTAAGAGTTTGTCCTATAGGGAGTAGTGATCTAAAACCTAATAGGCTGTATAGTAGACCTCCAGATCTGGCTACAAATCTGACAATTCTAACCTATTCTAAGAAAAATAGGGAAAGAAGGATAGTTTTTCAAGTGTCACTAGATCTAATCTACAAAATAGAAATATAAAACTATATCTACAAGATTGAGGGAGACGGATGGTAAAATAAAATATAAAATGGAGAGAAATAGACAACTAGGGATTGATTCTTATTGTAAAACAGATCAAGACTTGTGGATTTGCAGTTGTCCTTCACTTGGCTACAAGCACAAGTGCAAGGTAGAAGAACCCAAATTAGACTAGAGGTTTGAATTAATCTTAAGGCTATGATCTGTCCACTTTAATGATCACAAATCATCCTAGGGATTTCCTCCAAATCAAAGGCTTCAATTAGAATATTAAAATCACTACAGATGCTGTGGATGCAAGGCTACAAGCTCAGGCATCCACAGACATATTAAACCTAGGAAGATCAGATGGTTATCAATAGATCTACTGGTTAAATGAATGGGTATTCCCCAAGTAGATAAATCCTATAGACTTCTAATGGAATCACAAGATCTATAGATTTAATTGAACTTCAAAACCAATAATTTATTGAATCAAACAACATACAATAACCTTATTCTCAGATCTGTAGTTTGTGCATCAATCCACACATCTTCATGCCAAAATTACAACTACAAAACAGATCTGAGCTGCTATCTAGATCTAATCCAATAGGTTGGATTAGAGAGAGAAGGGGGAAGAGAAGAGAGAAAATAAAATCTAAAATTAAACCTAAATGAGTCAAGGAGAACTCAGAGAATTTCCTAGTTTCATTGCTGAAGAATTACAGCAAAGAGGATGCTTATTTATACATATGCAGTGATCCCTGTACCTTGAATTGCAGTCAATCAGAGGAGAGGAATTTCATTGCAAATACTTCTAATCCAAGTGATTAGTAATCCGTCCAATCAAAGAGAAGAGAGTGCTCCATTCAATTATACACAGCTGAAATGATTTGCTTCCCGCCCAGAATTTTGTTTGAAAAATAGTTTGCATGTGGGCAGCTATCCCATGTTCTTTGGAGATCCCAAAAATACTCCTGCCGAGCAAAGATAACTCCAATAGCAGCCCTCAGATACTTGCTACAAATTAATTGGGACCAAGCTGCGGTGAATGCCTAAATTTATCTCAAAATCCCTTGGCTGCATTTGGAACTGGTCTTGTAATCGGTGATGATGACGATTAGCACTTTTCGAGCTTCGAGCAGTTCAAAGAAAGACACGAGAGCTTCAAAGCATAATAACAGCTCTATTCGTGAGGTGTGTTGAACATCTCGACAAGTTGGCTGAAGGTGTGGACTTGAATTCGAGAGATTGAAGTATCCATTCGATAGATACTGAAGTGCAGCTCAGAACTCAGCAGCTTCAGGTGATAATTCGTGAGGGTGGGAGTTGCTTTCGAGAGGATAAAGCAGCTATTTCGAGAGGTTGGGACTTTGGAGTGCTCAAGAAAATGACAGAAGCTGTCAGCTAGAACTGGACAGGTTGGGCACCCCATTAATTCGAGAGGTGTTGCGACATCTCAGTGTGCTTATTTTATTTGTTAGTGGTAAAAACAATTTAAAATCAAAGAAAGAGTAAAACAGGGGATGGAATCAGCACAACTGAGAAATCCTAGACCTGCAAGATACAGGGTTCATTTGTAGCAAGTTTTGATAAGTAAGAGTTTGTCCCACAGGGAAAGGTGATCTACAGCTCCAAAGGAGCCATCTCTAGTAGTCCCTCCAGATTTGACTACAGATTTGGCAGTCCTAAAAGGAGGGGAGTTTAAGGTTACTTATTCTAAGTATTCTAAGATAGCCTAATGAGTTAACTACAGAAAGGGTTGAGAAGATGGATGGATTGTGGAAAATAAATATAAAAGGGTGAGAAGTAGGTTATTCAGTCTAGATCAGAGGAGTTTTATAACTCAGATTCAGATCTGATGTTATGGAAATCCTGTCCAATGGCTACATTATCACCAAAGAGGAGGAAGAATTCAACTCATCCCTGTGCCATGATCCAATCCCTTAAGGTTATAACCTGTCCACTTAAATGGTCACAGACTATCCCATAGGGGAACCACAGTCCAACGATGGGTCAAAAAAAATTAATCATTGTAGGCACTACTTCATCCAGGCTACAAGCTTAGGGAATCCATAGGGAACCTCAACCTCTAAAGCCCTATGTGTGGGGCTAAGGCTGTATAGGACCATCATAGCCCAGGCACATAGAACCAGCAAGAGATTGAGTACCACCTTAGATCTATCTGTCCATTACTTGAGTGGGGCTGCAATGGTCCAATCACAAGCCTACAATCTCCATAACCAGATCAGATCTACCATCTGATGGCGGGTCTATATATATATATGGGGAGTCTGCCTCTGCACAATCTCCTGCCAGGCTTAACAGCTCAGGCTCGGGGAAGAAGGATCCATCTTGGATCGGCGGATTGGATTCACCCTAAGGCTATAGCCTGTCCACTTAAATGGTCACGGGTTATCCCAGAGGCTATCCTCCTCATGGAGCCCAAGACAAAACAAGTTAATTGCTGCTACCACCATGGTCACAAGGCTACCAGCTCAGGCTCCCATGAGAATTTCAGATCTAGTGGGTCCTGTGGTGGGGCTAAGGCTGTATAGGACCGTGATAGCCCAAACACACAGGTCACTTGGATCTGAGTGGATCCTTAGAATCAGTCCTCCATTGCTTTGAAACACAGCCAAAGTAATGGCAGATCACAAGGCAGCAGCCTTGCACAGAACAGCTCACAAATACACAAATCCCATAAGAGTACAAATCCTATTACAAAAACTCCATTAATCTAACCTCAATAGACATACAAAGGCATGGCCAGCAAGTGCTGAGCCATGGAGAGAAGAAGAAAAAGAAGAAAAAAGAAAACTACTTACGGCTACAGAAAAACAAGACTACAATGCTAAAAAACAAAACAGAGCAAAAATTGAACTCTTCCCCCCCTAAACCTAAACCAGGCTTAGGTTTATATAGCAGTGGTGTGGCGGCACATTAGGGTTAGGAAACCCTAATTTTAACGATGCCACATGGCCGAATAATGATCCTTAGATGCCTCGAGGCATGTGCATAGAGGTTTAAGCATGGGAGTGCGTGCCCTAATCCTTAGAAATCTCTAGAAAGTCCTCTGCAAAATGTTGGAAGTTAGAGTTCAGAGCTTCGCCAGGTTGCAGTCGATTCCCAGACATGTCGCGTGGTAGCTCTAGTCTTCGCGTGGTTGAGTTTAACATTAAAGCTTCAGACGTCGCGTGGTTGCAGCTTCTTGATGCTTTGAGCAATCGCGAGGTAGACAGTTAAGCTCTCGCTGGATTGGGCTTCGCGCAGTTGGATTGATAATTGTGAATAGCGCGGGAACTGCGCGAGCTTTCCACTTCACTTTGCGAGGCTAATTCTGGCTTTCGCGAGACTGCTTTCTTTCTGAATAGCGCGAGAACTACATGAGAAGTTCACTTCTTAGTGGATCTTCGTGAGGATCCTCACGAGGCATTGAGGCTTTTCTGAACTGTCCAGCAGGTTCTCTTGATATTTGCATCCACTCTTGCAAAGCCGCGAGGCGTGATTCAAGCTCTCTCCTCAGCTGTTCTGAGCAAACCGCGCGAGGGTGAGAGGGGTCTTCTTGAACTGTGCTGGAGCTATGCGACCCTTAACTTCTAAACTTCGCGAGAGCTGCGCAACTCAAGGCTTCTGAAGCTCTTTTATCACTCTAATGCGCGAGAAGTTGTTTATGAAGTCTTGGGACTTCGCGAGGACTGCGCGAAGTGTATTTTTTTGAATCCTCTAGAGCTTTGTCAGCTGCGCAAGGCTCTTCTATGGTCTGGATTCATGGTTCATTCTTCTGAGGGACTTCTGGTGCCAAAACAGTCTCCTTAGTAGGATTCATGGCCTTATTGCCCTGCTGTTTATTACCTACAGAAAACACTTAACAAGCATTTATTAGATGGCTAAGGGTCTAATCAAAGGCTAAGTTAAGGGGTGAAAAGTGGTACTTTTCAGGTCTTAACACACCCCCAAACCTAATCTTTGCTAGTCCCTTAGCAAAGCTATACTAAATCAACTATAGAATTTAAATGCCACTTTCATAGGGAGCACGGATATATTTAGCATATGTACCAAGCCTTTTAAACCCCTAGGTGATCCCTAGTGGAGGAGTGAAGTGTCCTGAGGGTTTTCAGTGAAGACACCCACAAACTTCTCAATGAAGCAGTTAACAAAAGTGCAATTTATCAGATGAGCAGTCAAGGAACAGAGTTAGTTCACCTTTAAATTAGTGGAAAAATAAGAAACTTAAACACATTGGCTGCACAGACATTTAAACAGTGTAAGCTTCTCATGAAAGCACAACATTTCTAATCAGTTTACACCAAAGACACTACACATGAGTGTCAACACTGAGCTCATCACTGGATCAAAATTTAGGTTATAGGTCACACCTAATGTATTCAAGATCAAACCAAAAACTCTCCAGGGCATACTCTCATAAAGAAAAACTGTTGAGGATGTCATTTTCTCTCAAGCTCAAGAGCAGTTACATCCCCCAAATGGGTCTGTAAGCATGAGCATAGGCATAGCTCTGAAGTTCTGGCATCATTGACAGATCCTCACCATAGATTGAACAACTCTCTGTCTCCACATGACAGCTCACTCAACTTTGGATCACAAGGGCTTTAACTGGGCTCTAATGTGGCTTATGGAGTGGGGTTAAAAAGAATGGAAGGTTGAAAAGGGGTTCAAAATTGAGAAATCAGTAGGTGAAGGAGGTGATTCATGACTTCACCTTCTTTAATTCAGCTCATTTCATCTTCTTTGAGGTTTTCAGATTTGAAGTGATCAGTTTCTCTTCTTGATTTCAATTTTTCCAATGAAAGTTCCCTCTTGACTCCTCTCTTACTCCTCTTCATTATTGTTTTTGTTTCTTTTTTATGCATTTCTCTTCTTTTTATTTTGTTTTTGCTTTTCTGAAATGCCACCATTTTCTCAGTTACCATATTGCCAGAATTTGAGGTACTTCTTCTTTCTTCACCTAATGGTGACCATAGCTAGTCCATCTTCAACTCTTTCTTCTTTACCTTCTGAATTCTTAGAGTGAGGGTAAGGTTAAATCAGATGCATAGGTTCAGGTACAGGTGCTCAGGTGCATTTTTGAAGAAATTTAGGATTTAAAGCTCAAGGGGGGTATGGGCAAAGGCAGTTGCTTAAGGTCGGTCTATTTAGGCTCAAACTGTCCAAAAGAAGGCCTTGATCCTTTCCTAAGTCTCATGAGTGCTGTCAGCTGTTTCAACTTGGAGTTACCCAACTTCTAGTGAGCATAGTGACTCAGCCAGTCCTTAGAGCTAAAAGAAATTGCCTTAGTCACTCCTCAAGGAAAAAAATTTTGTATAGGCCCAAACCTCACTGGTTATGGTCTTCCTTTGAATTCTTAAGTATGTCCTTACCTTTTTCTCTCTCTAGTGATTCACTAAGTGCTGATACAAGTAAGTTTCCTTAGTGATCTCATCATGGAAATGTGAAATATTACAAGCTTATAATGCCTAAAGTCTGAAAACAATTTTAAATTTCATTATTTTTCATGATTCTCTAGTGAATATGGCTCCATTTCCATATTACTCACAAGATTCTGCTGCACTTAGGTTAACTATTCCATTTGCAGGATCTGCCTGCCACACCCCCAAACCTATGAGGAGCAATGTCCTCACTAGTTCAAAGTTGGGTGTACAGCAAATTTATTAATGGCAAGAGAAAAGAAAATAGCATGGAGCAAAACAGACACAAGAACAGAAGAAGAGCAATGACAAAAGAAGAAGATCTATTATATAAGAGAGAAATGTACAAAAGGAAAAACAAAAGGAGAAAAATAAAAAGCAGAAACAGTAAAAATCCTAGGTACAAGCTAATCGGAGCCTGAATCAAAACCGGTCTCAACCCATCTTCTTGGCATGCTCTTGAAGGAGAGCCTCTTCCTCTTTCTTCTTTCGTGCCCGCTCTTCCTTCCGTTGGGCATCAGTTTTGGGCAAGGTTGGTGCCCTGACCCTCATTTTTTGGGTCTTTGGTTCAGGGGGGGTCACTGAAGATTTGTCTTTGGTTTGCTCAGGTGATTTGATAGGACCTTTTCCTTTAGGACTCTTCCCTTTGGGGCCCTTCCCTTTGGAGGTTGGCCCTTGCTGAGTCTGAGGGGGAATAAGAGGAGATTTAGCTTTTTCTGGCTCGGGAGGGACAAGCGGGCTCTTGCCTTTATCTTTCAGTGGTGGTGCTTCCTCAGACTGGGCAGATTGTTCTTTTCCAATTTTGATAGAGGCAGCTGTGTGAGTAGTCCTCTTAGCTGTAGCTTTCCTTCTCTGAGGATAAGTTTGCTCAGCAGGGTCAGAAGAAGGAGGAGCAACAGGATTTTTAGAACTTGGATGCACAGGTGGGGCAGAGTCAGAATCGGAATTGGAGGGAAAGAGAACAGTGGGGTCCAATCCAAGGGCTGCAGCAGCCTGTCTGCGTTCTTCTTTAGAAAGCAATCGACCATGGGGGTCATCCTGAGCATAAGCTCTGGTGGCCTTTGGTGGTGGGGATGGAGGAGCAGGCTTTTTCCCTTTTTGGGCAGCAGTGGTTCTTTTGGAGGGAGTGGGTTTCTTGGAAGGAGTCCTCTTTCTCTTGGGTGCAGGAGATTTGGCAGGGGGAGGCACTGTATCAGGAGGTGGTGGAGGTTCTTGAGTAGGGGGTGGAGGAGGTGGAGGAGGTGGAGGAGGTGGAGATGTAGATGTAGGAGCAGGGGGGATGGAAGAAGATGGTATGGGGTGTGTGGAAGGTGGAGCCTCAGGGGGTGTTGTAGCAAGAGGGGTGGCTTCAATTGGTTGGCCTGTCAGAGATGCAATCCTTTTTTGCAAAATTTCAATCTATTTTTCAGCATAAAGGAGGTTGGCATCAGAAAGCCCCTTAGTGAGCCTGTGGGTCTCCTCAGCATTATTCAGCCTTTTTTCAAACATCCGGGCTCTCTTGTGCTCCAGCTCGACATTGGCTTTCTCCATCTCCGCCTACAGTTTATAGTAAGTTGCATTAGCCTTTGTCGTAGTGAGGCTCTCCAAAATTGACTCCCACCCCTTTGAAACATCTCATGCCTTACACGTGAGCAAGCTTAGTCACTCATCTTTGCAAAGAAAGGGTACTCAATGGATTGTCTGAGTTGGGCCATTCCCCTGAGAACATCCCTCTTGATGTAGGCATTGTCCCTCATGGCATGGAGGAGGGTGAAGTAAGGAGGGGTGTAGTAGGAGTGTCGTGGTAAGATTGATAGAAATGGGTGGAAGAAGTAGAAGGTGATTGGTCCTGGGGGGGTAAAGTGGAGACTGCAGTGAGGAAGTCTAGTTGAGGGGTAGAAGGTTCTGTGTCAGTTTGTGTGGAGTGGTTAGTGGAATGAGGAGGGGGTAGGATAAGAGGGGGATGGAAGACATGGGTGGGAAAGTAAATGAAGGGGGTCCTTTGAAGGTTGGTGGTTCCGGTAAGGGAAAAAATTGAAGGGTGAGGGGTCAGAAAGGTAATGGGGGGGTGAAAAATGTGGGGGTGTTAATGGGAAAGGTAGATGGGAAGGGAATGGGGTCTGTTTGGGTGGAGGTGTGGGTAAATCGGGGTGGAGGTAATATGAGTGGGGGAAGGATAGGTAGAGTGGGGAAGGAATGGTGGGGTATGGTGTCTTGGAAGGGGATGGTTGGAGTTAAGTCAATGGGGGGAAAGTCTGGTTTGACTGTGGAGGCAGAAGTGGAAGGGGACTGGATTTGAGGGGTAGAAGGTGGTTGTGCAGAGGTGGGTGGTTTTATCAATGTTTGAAGGGTGGATTGGATGTTGGTGATGTCAGTCTGCATTTGGTCTTGGGTATGTGTTGTGTTGGATAGTTGGGTCTGAATGTCATGTATGACGGAAAGGATATGGGTAAGTGTGTCTGAGTTTGGTTGGGGTGGAGTGTGAGAAGAAGAGGCAACAGGTTGGAAAGGGGAAGTAGGGGCATGGTGGAATGTTGTAGGAGGAGAAGGAGGGTCTGGTGAGTGATGTGGGGAATTTGGGAGAGGGATATCATGGGTTGCCAGGGTGTCAAGCAATGTAGTCATGAAGGCCTGATATCCGGAAGTAGTGGCTAGGTTAAAGTCAAGGTCTGTGAGTGGAGGTGAGGTAGGGATGGTTGGGATGGTGGCTGGGTCAATATGTGGGATTTCTGTGGGAATGATAGAGGTGGTTGGTTTAGGTAAGGATCTGGCAGGGGTTATGTGAGAGGTTTTTTTTTTAATGTAGGATATCAAGGGAGGGCTGTCAGGGTTCAGTTCAGATGATGGGGGAATTGGGGGTGTGTACTGAGGTAATGTAGGTGAGGGTAGGGGGATGTCATGGGGGTCAACACTTTCCTCCAGGAACGAATCATAGGGAATTCTGGAGCAGGTATGGAAAAGGCATATAAAAGAGGGACAGGGAGAGATGGAAGAGGCAAAGAAACGGATGGAGGGGTAGGTGTGGTGGAAGGAGGTAATGCTGCAGAAGCAGAAGTGACCGAAGGTTGCACCACCTTCTTGGGAACATGAGCTTTAGCCACCTTTTTGGGAGCAGGGGTGGTCTTTGCAGCAGCAGTCCCCTCTCCTTTCTCAGAAGTAGTCTGAGCTTTCTTCTTCTTACTGGGATCCATCAGACTCCTGCTGATCCCCCATTGTCTCTTTGTGAAAGTGGTAGGGGGGAGGTCAACAGTTAACTCCCCCATTGGTATCTTGTACCCTCCCCTCAAGAGTAATTTGGTGATGAGTTTTACATAGGGGAGAGTGTGGAGCTTCTTTTTGTGCCCTATCTTTACCATAATATCCTTCATGGCCTCAAACATCAACCCGACAGCATGGAATCTGTGGCTCCGAGAGAAGGAATAGAGAGCATCAGCAATTGGGGTCCTCCTCTCCTGCTGATGGCTGGCACAATAGATGTTCTTTCAGAGAACTTGATCAATGAACAGGAGTTTGGGGTCCAGATCTCTTCTCCTGATGGAATCCCCTGTGGCCTTCAACCCACCAGTAAGGGCTTGTGCAATGGTATCAATAGGGGCACACAGAGGGGGGCCATATCCGCAGTTGGGGTTAAAGACAACAGGGATACCCATTACTTCAGCAATCAACTCAGGCTTGAGTAACATGTCAAAATTGTCAACTAACACTAGGAGGCCTGGCTGTCCACGATGGTCTGGTCTAGCCCTAATGTGCTGGTAAAAGTGTTGTACTAGTCTAGGGTAGGCTAGTGCAGGGGTAGCTTGCAGCAGTGGGGTCAAACTAGCTTTACGGATAAACTCAATGGCAGGGGTTGACAGAGGGTCCGTTTCAAAGAAAGAGAGGTCAAAAACAGCTTCAGGCTCCAAGGGAATGAGAGTCAGGAGCTCAGAGGGTGTAGAGTAGTCAAGTGTTAGCGCAGCCACATCCTACATCGCTTCCTTCCCTTTTTGTGGCACCTCAGAGGGCTTGGCTTTCTTGGGAGTGGGCTCAATGGGAGCCTTATCCCTTGCTCTTTTCACAGGTGCGCTCTTAGGGGCCATGGAACTTCTCCTCTGAGAGTGAGTAGTTGGAAAAATGAAAAGTAAAAGTTGAGGGCTGAGGCTTACCCTAAAAGTTAGGGTTCTGTTCAATCTGATGCACAAAAGATCGTGAAAGCTCTTATCAGGGGGCAACTGGTGGAAGAGGCTTTAGGAACAAATCCCCAGAATGAGAAGGTGAACGATGGATTGTAAACTGGATGCTGGAGGAGAGAGATTAATGGGAGTCAGAGCTAGGGTTTCGCTGGCTGGAGAAGAAAGAGAAAACATAAAAGGAAAGCAGCGCGGGGTTGGATTATATAAATCGTGGGGCTCGGTACGCTTTGAAAATATCAGCTCGCTGGATAGAAGTGAATGGGTCGCGAGGTTGGATGTTCATCCAAACTGCGCGAGGAATTCACACAACAGCGTTTGAACTGCGTGAGAGCATAGCAGTTCCTTATGATCTGTGCGAGAGGGAGCCAAGCCACATCTTCAGAACCGCGCGACGGCTTAAACAGAGTTAAAAAATGCACACACCCACAAGTTAGCCTTTGACCTTTGCTTTGTGGGTGGATTCTCTCACAGGCTCTCGTCTAGGGACACCCTTATTCATTCACAACAGGATTCTCCATGCTTTCCCAACAATTAATCATGCAATTGCTCAAAAAGCATTTAATCAAAACCTCATATCCAAAACATTCTCATTATCACACAATCTAATCATCATTCATTTGTTCACAAGCATCAATTCAAAGGGAACCAGAAGCAAAGCAGGCAGACAAATTGTTCAGGTCATATACATTCAAACTCTGACAAGATCACTAAAAATTCTTAAAAATAGTAAAAAGAACAAACCATACTAAAATACATGACATACACCATGCATAGATTTGTGAATCAATTTAATGAAAGATCCCCCTGCCCCTCAGGGTTTGAGGATCCTTCACCAATCAAAAATTGGCCCTTGGGATTTACCACTGGCTGGCTGGGTAACCTCCCCTCTTCTCTTTTAGCTAAGGCATTCGATAGTTGGCCTAGCTGCTCTTCCAACTTCTTTATGCTCTGACCATGAGAATTCACAGTCTGAGCTAAGGACCCCAGGTTTTGCAATGAAGTCAAGACCTGGCCCTCAAAGGAAGCATTTCTTGGCTGAGGTTGGGGTAAGATCAACTGATTTTGTTGCTGATGGGGCTGCTGCTGGTGCTGGAAATTGGACCTAGGGTCATATCCTTGATCGAACTGCTGCTGTAGCCTTTGAGGTAAGGCTAACATCTGCTGGGGCTGCATCTAATTGTCTTGCCTCCACCTCAAATTTGGGTGGTCTCTCCATTGGTAACTAGTATTTTGGTGTTGGTATCCATATGGCTGTCTGTTGTAGCCACCAGATTGTTGCTGGCCATAAGATTGCTTGTGGCATGTTCAAAACTAATTAGATCTTGCCTGCAGAGATGGACATTCCTCTCGTGTCTTTGTGGGGACTGGCATATCAGACATGCCTCCACTACTTGAGCAGCCCTTCTGGGTTGCATCACAGTCAGTAATTTATCAAACTTCCCTGAGAGGTTAGCCATCTGCAGCTGCAGGTCATTATTCCCAGACACCTCATAAACTTTTCCTCTTGACAAAGCAGCAGGCCCCACTTTTGACTCAGACACCTGACTAGTTCTTGCCAGAGATGGTTTTTGAAAAGCATTTTCATTAATTACCTCAAACAATTCCCATGCCTCATCAGCGGTCTTGTGCATGTAGGTTCCACCACAAGAGGCATCAACCATATCTCTATTTTTCTCATCAAACCCATTATAGAAGCTTTGTACAAGCTTCCAGTCTGGGATCTTGTGGTGGGGGCATTTTTTGAGCATTTTCTTAAACCTATCCCAAGCTTGATTAAAGTCCTCAGTTGGGGATTGGGCAAAAGCAAGAATCTCCTTCCTCAACTGGCTAGTTTTGGTCTCAGGGAAGAACTTTGTCAGGAACTTGGTCTGCAGGTCTTTCCATGTAGTGATGCCATTGTTAGGAAGAGTAGCCAACCAGGTACTAGCCCTATCCTTCAGAGAGAAGGGAAAGAGCCTGAGTCTAGTAGCCTCAGGTCCCAAACCAGTGATATTGAAAGTGGTACACAAGGCCAAAAATTGGTCAATATGCTTATAAGGGTCTTCCTTGCTGAGCCCATGGAAAGAGGGCAGCATCTGGATCATTGAAGTTTTAATCTCATAATTCCCTTGAACATCAGGGAATTGAATGCTGAATGGAGAGTTATAGTCATCTGGAGCATTCAACTCCTTGAGAGTTTTGGGTTGTTCTTCACCCATGAGTACTGTCTCAGATTCAATTGGGGGCTCTACTGTGGTGTGCCTGTTCCTTCTAAGTCTTCTACCCCTTTCTAGCTCAGGGTTGAAAGGCTCTAAAGTAGGACTAAGAGATCTCCTACCTAGCATACAAATGCACCACCAGCAGGGACAACTCCTTGCAAGCACATTGCACTTGACTCAAAGAATTTATCTAACAAATTTATAGCTATTTAAGTAAACATAAATTTATAGCTATCCTAAATACTGCTATGGAACTTGTAAGGGAAATAGACTGAGTTTTACAGGTTAGAGAGTTTGCAAACAGAGGTAGCTAATCTCCAAATGCAGTCCCCTGTCCTTCTCTGCTGTTGTCTAGAGCTGCAAGAATGATTAAAAATTACATCAGCAGTATCGATTATTCACAGCTATAAAGAATACTAAAAATACAAAAATCCTAGGGGCTACTATTAGATCACTTTCCCCGGCAGTGGCGCCAAAAACTTGTTGCGACATCTCAGTGTGCTTGTTTTATTTGTTGGTGGTAAAAACAATTTAAAATCAAAGAAAGAGTAAAACAGGGGATGGAATCAACACAACTGAGAAATCCTAAACCTGTAAGATACAGGGTCCATTTGTAGCAAGTTTTGATAAGTAAGAGTTTGTCCCACAGGGAAAGGTGATCTATAGCTCTAAAGGAGCCATCTCTAGTAGTCCCTCCAGATCTGACTACAGATCTGGCAGTCCTAAAAGGAGGGGAGTTTAAGGTCACTTATTCTAAGTATTCTAAGATAGCCTAATGAGTTAACTACAAAAAGGGTTGAGAAGATGGATGGATTGTGGAAAATAAATATAAAAGGGTGAGAAGTAGGTTATTAAGTGTAGATCAGAGGAGTTTTGTAACTCAGATTCAGATCTAATGTTATGGAAATCCTGTCCAATGGCTACATTATCACCAAAGAGGAGGAAGAATTCAACTCATCCCTGTGCCATGATCCAATCCCTTAAGGTTATAACCTGTCCACTTAAATGGTCACAGACTATCCCATAGGGGAACCACAGTCCAGAGATGGGTCAAAATAAATTAATCATTATAGGTACTACTTCATCCAGGCTACAAGCTTAGGGAATCCATAGGGAACCTCAACCTCTAAAGCCCTATGTGTGGGGCTAAGGCTGTATAGGACCATCATAGCCCAGACACATAGAACCAGCAAGAGATTGAGTACCACCTTAGATCTAGCTGTCCATTACTTGAGTGGGGCTGCAATGGTCCAGTCACAAGCCTACAATCTCCATAACCAGATCAGATCTAACATCTGATGGTGGGTCTATACATATATATGGGGAGTCTGCCTCTACACAATCTCCTACCAGGCTTAACAGCTCAGGCTCGGGGAAGAAGGATCCATCTTGGATCGGCGGATTGGATTCACCCTAAGGCTATAGCCTGTCCACTTAAATGGTCACAGGCTATCCCAGAGGCTATCCTCCTCATGGAGCCCAAGATAAAACAAGTTAATTGCTGCTACCACCATGGTCATAAGGCTACCAGATCAGGCTCCCATTAGAATTTCAGATCTAGTGGGTCCTGTGGTGGGGCTAAGGCTGTATAGGACCGTGATAGCCCAGACACACAGGTCACTTGGATATGAGTGGATCCTTAAAATCAGTCCTCCATTGCTTTGAAACACAACCAAAGCAATGGCGGATCACAAGGCAGCAGCCTTGCACAGAACAACTCACAAATACACAAATCCCATAAGAGTACAAATCCTATTACAAAAACTCCATTAATCTAACTTCAATAGACATACAAAGGCATGGCTAGCAAGTGCTGAGCCATGGAGAGAAGAAGGAAAAGAAGAAAAAAGAAAACTACTTACGGCTACAGAAAAACAAGACTACAATGCTAAAAACAATACAGAGCAAAAACTGAACTCTTCCCCCCCTAAACCTAAACAAGGCTTAGGCTTATATAGCAGTGGTGTGGCGGCGCATTAGGGTTAGGAAACCTTAATTTTAACGATGCCACGTGGCCGAATAATGATCCTTGGATGCCTCAAGGTGCATGCACAGATATTTGAGCATGGGAGTGCGTGCCCTAATCCTTGGAAATCCCCAGAAAGTCCTCTGCAGAATGTTGAAAGTTGGAGTTCAGAGCTTCGCCAGGTTGCAGTCGATTCCCAGACTTGTCGCGTGGTAGGTCTTGTCTTCGCGTGGTTGAGTTTAACATTAAAGCTTTAGACGTCGTGTGGTTGCAGCTTCTTGATGCTTTGAGCAGTCGCGAGGTAGACAGTTAAGCTCTCACTGGATTGGGCTTCGCGCAGTTGGATTGATAATTGTGAATAGTGCAGGAACTGCGCGAGCTATCCACTTCACTTCGCGAGGCTAATTCTGGCTTTCGCGAGACTGCTTTCTTTCTGAATAGCGCGAGAAGTTCACTTCTTAATGGATCTTCGTGAGGATCCTCGTGAGTTGTTGAGGCTTTTTTGAACTGTGCGATAGGTTCTCTTGATATTTGCATCCCGCGGCTACTGTATGACAGCTGCGCGAGGCAGGATTCTGAAGCTCTCTCTCCTCAGCTGTTCTGAGCGAACCGCGCGAGGGTGAGAGGGGTCTTCTTGAACAGCACAGGAGCTGAGCGACCCTTAACTTCTAAACTTCACGAGAGCTACGTGACTCAAGGCTTCTGAAGCTCTTCTGTCACTCTAATGCGCGAGAACTTGTTTATGAAGTCTTGGGACTTCGCGAAGACTGTGCGAAGTGTATTTTTCTGAATCCTCTAGAGCTTTGTCGGCTGCGCAAGGCTCTTCTATGGTCTGGATTCATGGTTCATTCTTCTGAGGGACTTCTGGTGCCAAAACAGGCTCCTTAGTAGGATTCATGGTCTTATTGCCCTGCTGTTTATTACCTACAGAAAACACTTAACAAGCATTTATTAGATGGCTAAGGGTCTAATCAAAGGCTAAGTTAAGGGGTGAAAAGTGGCACTTTTCACGTCTTAACAAGAGGTTGCCGAAGGTGTCCTTGAACCAATCGATAGGTACTGAAGGATCTACATTTTATATTTTCAACAGGTTGGAGTGCAAGGTAACTCAAGAGGTTGAAGACCTCATCTGCTCTAGAGGATAGTAGGATGCTGCTGGGCTCTACTCAATAGGTACTGAAGCCAACCTTGACAGGTTGGGTAAGTTCTTACTGGTGCAACTCGACAAGTATGCTGAAGCTGCTGCTCCTTCCATTCGACATGATGGCTGAGGGTGCAGCTTATCCATTCGATAGGTTGGATTTCCAAAATAATGAACCATTCGATAGGTTCAGTTCCTCTTCAATACATTGCAGCACTGCTCGAGTTTAATTCCAACTGACTTTTCAGCAGTGCATAGCTTATCAAGATTACTTTTCAGTAATGAATCACTCGTGGCCTTCAATCATCAGCTCAAGGGGGTGATCTGTGCAGCTCTTGGGTGTATGGTGTAGTTGCTGTTTTGATTAGTGCAACAACATTTCCATGGGCTGTATTTACAGCTGCTGAAGTGTGCAGCTAAATGCTTCATGTTCTCACGCTCTCATGCTCCCAAGTGCAGCCACAAACTGTTCGAGTGCTGCAGTATTGTAGTGTCTGCTGTGGCTGCTCGATATGTACAGCTGCTATTTGCTTGAGTGTGCACTTGCTGAAATGTGTAGCTAATGTGCCATACCTCTACTTTGCTAAGCTGCTTTAGTGTGTAACAGATGAACTGCTGTAGCTTTCATGGGTGCAGCTGAAGTCTTCTTCTACTTTGGTAAACAATAGGTAGCTACTGGAGGGTCTTGGTTGGTTGAGAAATGCAGCTGCTGAAAGTGAACCTCATTGCAGCTCTAATGTGTGTAGAGCTGAAGCTATTCAACTCCACAATGCTGTTGCTTGCTAGAGATGTTGTCTTGCAGACTTTTTTAACTTTAAATCCTTCTCTTGGCACCTTTTTCATGGATGGCTGCATATTGTTGCTTATCTACAAAACATATTCAAAAATAATTATTAAACAGCTCAAGGTCTTACAAGAGTCAGGTTTAAAGGTGTATAAAATGGTATAAATCAGTGACTAACATACCCCCAAACTTAATCTTTGCTTGTCCTCGAGTAAAGTGAAATTTAAAACAATTACCCTATAAAACTAAATGCCTCTTTCGTAGGGGGCACGGATGCATTTAACATATGCACCAAGCCTTTAAAACTCCTAGGTGATCCCTAGTGGAGGAGTGGAGTCTCTTGAGGATTTTTAGTGAAGATACCCACAAACTTCTCCAATAAATCCGCTAATACTAGTGCAACATGTTAAAACAGAGTTCAAACAAAATAAAATTCATTCCACACCTTACTCATTGAATTTTTTTAGAGGAGTTTAAAACAATATAATAGAAGTTTAATACTAGAATCAGGTTAACATTCCTTCACAATCAATCGACTCATATCAAGGCATTGAGTGTGAAAATTAATGCAAAGCTCACCATTAATTTGAAAATTTTGTATTGATAATGCCCCAAACAATAATTCCAGACCTAAGTCTCACCAGGGCTATCACTCAAAATAAACATGAAGGGTGTATCATTTCACACAGCTCAAGAGCAGTTACAGCCCTAAAATAGGACTGCAAGCATGGGCATAGGCAGTGCTCTAATTCTTGAAATCTTCTAACTCTCTTCACCATAGATTACACAGCTCCTCATCTCCACATGACAGTTCAATCCATTTCAAATCAGTAGGGTCTTTTTATTGGGTTGTAATGTGGCTTATGGGTGAGGTTTATAAAGAATTATAAGGTAAAGGGGAATTCAAAATTGAGAAATCAGTAAGGTTAGGAGGTGGTATACACACCTTCAATTCAGCATATATTCATCTTCTTTGGTATTTTCGGATTTGAAGTGGCCATCTTCTCATCTTCTTCCAATTTTCAAATGAAGTAATTTCTCTTTCATATTTTTATTTTCCTTTTTGTTTTTGTTTTTGTTTTTATATTCTTTTCTTTTGTATTTTTCTCATCATTTTTTTTTAAGGGCTGGAATGCCACAATTATACATCTGATATACAACTGTCTTCAAATGTGCTTTCTTCTTCTTCCACCAAATGCCAAACCAGCTCTACCTTCTTCAACTTCTATACTTTTACCTTTTGAAATCTCAGGATGAGGGTCAGGCTGCATCAGGCTACTAAGGTTTGATTTTGAATTCTCTGATTTTTATCAAAGAAACACTTGAAGTTTCAAGGCTCAAATTGTGTGTATCAAGGGCAATTCAAAGGGTAAGGGTTACTAAGCTCAAACTGTCCAAAGAATGGCCTTACTTTATTTCTTCAATGTCATGAATGCTGTAAAGCCATTTCAACTTGGATTTGCATAACTTCTAGTGAAAAAGAAAAGGTTCAATCAATCCTTAGAGCAGAAAAATTGTCAAAACACTCTTCAAAGAAAATTTTTCAGGCCTAACTCTCACTGGGTATGGTCTTCCATCAAATTCCTAGGGTATATCCTCACATTTTTCTCTCTTTTTAGGTTCACTAAACACCAATTGGTGAAAATTTCTTGACATTTACTTTATGAAAGTGTTAGAGCTACTACAAATTTTAATTTTAAAATGTTTTTAATTTCCTCTTTTTCAAAAAATCAGGTGGAAATTTAATTTATTTTCAGAAAATTTATCCAACACTGCTGCACTAGTATTAAATATTTCATGGCACACCTTGCCATACCCTCAAATCTAAGATGAACATTATCCTCAATGTTTGCAATGAGTAGCTAGGGGCAGCAGGGCAAAGCAAGAAAAAAATGAACGGCAAAAGAAAAACTATATGTAGCAAAGAAGAAAAAGAATAAAAGCTCAAAACTGAATATATGGACAAAAAAATAGAAGAATGATATACAAATGAAAGAAACAAAAGCATATACCTGTAAAAACAGTAGTCAATAATTGAATACAAACATACAAAAATGGAGAAAAATAGTAAACAAGTAGTACACACAAAAATCTTAAGAGAGAAAAATCAACAAACTAAAAAAAACATTTAAACTAAAAACAAACTTCCTAAGACAATAACCTACAATCAGCTGTGCTAAGTATCAAGGAAAGTTTGTGCTAAGGTGAGTTCTGTGTTGTGGCTGTGTATGAATCAATATGAATTTCAAAATAATGTCAGCATGAATGCACACATTTAAAAACAGGATTCATACACAGTTGAGACCTATTAACAGTGAAGAATCGTGAAAGTGAACGAAATCAGAGGCTCCATTGAATTTTCAAAACAAAATATGATCCTCTGCTCATTAACTTTCCTAATTCTTCCAAAATTTAAGAATCATGATCTCAGCAGGTCCAGATTGGGGTTCATGAATGAAAGTAAAAGGAAATAGCCCATCGGGATCTGAATTTTTTTTTTTTTTTTTTAATGTTTATATATATATATATATATATATTATTATAATTTTTTTTTTTTTTATCAACTGGGGCTCAACAACAACCCTTTTTTACAAACAATATTGCTGCAAAACAAATCTGAAATTTTTTGGTTTATAATTCTTTTATTTTTTTATTTGTTTTTAATGTTTTACAAAAACAACATGCCTAAATCAAAAACTGCAATAAAGAACCATGTTGCCTTGTCCTTCTGCACCTCTTTTTGGTTTAAAAACAACCTTGTGTGTGCCATCTTCTTTGAAAGAAGATTCACCCATCACGTGCAATCCCTTAGGATTATTGATTGGTTGACTAGGGTGTCTACCCTCTTCCCTTCTTGTCATTCCAAGACTGTATGGTATTTGTTTGGAGCAAAGAGAGCCAAGATCTGGCTTTATCCTTTAATGAAAAAGGAAATAACCTCAATTTAGTTGCTTCCTCTCCCAAGCCAGTAATGTTGAATGTAGTGCATAGGGCAAGGAACTCATTTATGTGTTTATATGGGTCTTCCTCACTAAGCCCATGAAAAGATGGCAATATTTGAATGGTTGAAGATTTGATTTCATAGTTGCCTTGAATAACAGTGAATTGAATACAAAAGGGGGAAGAATATGCTCCTGGTGCATAGTATTCCTTCAAGGTCTTTTGTTGCTCACCCATTACAAATGGCTCACAATCATAAATGGCACATAGTAGAACCAATTTCAGCAAGCACAAAAATAAAAGCAAAAATTACAGCAAAACTAAAAATAAAAACAAACAAAAACACAGTAGTTTTTTATTTTAAAAAATTAAAAAAATAAAATTGAAAATGCAGGAGAAGGATATGCAAACTCAGGCAGAGCTGCTCCAGCTACAATCCATAAGCTCCTCTTGTAGCTAATGCTCCAGATCTGCAAAAATTTAAAAACTGCAGTAGTAATTTATTCAAATATCTACAAGGAAATGAAGAAAAACTTAGAAAAAGAAAGAAAATTCAGAAATACTGTAGCAGTAAAATAGATTTTTTATGCATATACTGTAGCAGACATTTATTCAAATAATTGGAATACAATAAAAAATTCCAAAAGCAAACAGCAATAAAAACTAAAGCAAATCAAATCTACAAAAAAAGAAAAATCTGAGCTACTAACTAGATCAAAACTCCCCTGCAGCAGCGCCAAAAACTTGTTGCGGATATTTTAGAGTGTGTGCTAATTATTATTGGTGATAAAATAAATTAAAACCAAATAAAATATGAGAAGAAAGAGATGAAAATAGCAACTCTAAAATATATAGACCTACAAGATACAGGGTCCTTTTGTACTAAATTTTAAAAGTAAGAGTATGTCCCACAGGGAGTAGGGATCTAAAACCTAATAGGCTCTATAGTAGACCTCCAGATCTTGCTACAGATCTGGCAATTCTAATCTAGTCTAAGAAAAATATGGAAAGAAAGAGAGTTTTTCAGGTGTCACTAGATCTAATTTATAAAACAGAAATATAAAATTATATCTACAAGATTGAGGGAGATGAATGGTAAAATAAAATATAAAATGGAGAGAAATAGACAACTAGGGACTGATTCTTATTACAAAATAGATCAAGACTTGTGGATTTGCAGCTGTCCTTCACTTGGCTACAATTACAAGTGCAAGATAGAAGAATCTAATTTAGACCAGAGGTTTGAATTAATCTTAAGACTATGATCTGTCCACTTTAATGGTCACAGATCATCCTAGGGATTTCCTTCAAATCAAAGGCTTTAATTAGAACATTAAAATCACTACAGATGTTGTGGATGCAAGGGTACAAGCTCAAGCATCCACAGGCATATTAAACCTAGGAAGATCATATAGTTATCAATAGATCTACTGGTTAAATGAATGGGTATTCCCCAAATACATAAATCCTATAGACATCTAATGGAACCACAAGATTTATAGATTTAATTGAACTTTAAAACCAACAATTTATTGAATCAAACATCTTACAATTACCTTGTTCTCTGATTTGTAGTCTGTGCATCAATCCACACATCTTCATCCCGAAATTACAATTATAAAATAGATCTGTACTGCTATCTAGATCTAATCCAACAGGCTGGATTAGAGAGAGAAGGGGGAAGAGAAAAGAGAAAATAAAACTTAAAATTAAACATAAATGAGTCAAGGAGAACTCAGAGAATTTCCTAGTTTCCTTGCTGAAAAATTACAACAAAGAGGATGCTTATTTATACATATGCATTGATCCTTGTGCCTTGAATTGCAGCCAATCAGAGAAGAGGAATTTCATTATAAATACTTCTAATCCATGTGATTAGTGCTATGTCCAATCAAAGAGAAGAAAGAGATACATTCAGTTATACACTGCTGAAATGATTTGCTTCCTGCCAAGAATTTCATTTGAAAAACGATTTGCATGTGGGCAGCTATCCCATGTGCTTTGGAGTTCCCAGAAATACCCTTGCCGACCAAAGATAACTCCACCTACAGCCCTCACATGCTTGTTGCAAATTAGTTGGAACCAAGCTGTTGTGAATGCCCAAATTAATCTCAAAATCCATTGGCTGCATTTGGAACTCGAGACAGCCTCCATGTGGTCACTGATACAACTGATGACAGTTAGATCTCGAGCTTCGAGCAGTTCAAAGAAAGACACGAGAGGTTCAAAGCATAATAACAGCTTCAGCCATCTATTCGTGAGGTGTGTTGAACATCTTGACAAGTTGGCCGAAGGTGTAGACTTGAATTCGAGAGGTTGAAGTATCCATTCAATAGTTACTGAAGTGCAGCTGGGAACTCAGTAACTTCAGGCGATAATTCGTGAGGATGGGAGTTGCTTTCTAGAGGATGAAGCAGCTATTTTGAGTGGTTGGGAGGTTGGAGTGCTCGAGAGGATGGCTAAAGCTCTCAGCTAGAACTCGACTGGTTGGGCACCCCATTAATTTGAGAGGTTGCAGCTATAATTCAAGAGGTTGTTGAAGGCCTGCTTGAACCAATTGATAGGAACTGAAGGAGCTGCATTTTATATTTTCGACAGGTTGGAGTGCAAGGTAACTCGAGAGGTTGAAGACCTCATCTACTCGAGTGGATAGCAAGATGTTGTTGGGCGCTACTTGATAGGTACTGAAGCCAAACTCGACAGGTTGGGTAAGTTCTTGCTAGTGCAACTCGACAGGTATGATAAAGCTACTGCTCCTTCCATTCGGTAGGATGACTAAGGGTGCAGCTTATCCATTCGATAGGTTCAGTTCCTCTTCAATACATTACAACACTGCTCGAGTTTAATTCCAACTGACTTTTCAGCAGTGCACAACTTATCAAGATTACTTTTCAGCAATGAATCACTCGTGGCCTTCAGTCATCAGCTCAAGGGGGTGGTCTATTCAGCTCTTGGGTGTATGGTGTAGTAGTTGTTTTGATTAGTGCAACAACATTTGCATGGGCTGTATTTGCAGCTGCTGAAGTGTGCAGCTAAATGCTTTATGTTCTCAAGCTCTCATGCTCCCAAGTGCAGCCACAAACTGTTCGGGTGCTGTAGTATTATAGTGTCTGCTGTGGCTGCTCTATATGTACTATTGTTGTTTGCTTGAGTGTGCACTTGCTGAAATGTGCAGCTAATGTGCCGAACCTCTGCTTTGCTAAGCTGCTTGAGTGTGTAACAAATTAACTGTTGTTGATTTCATGGGTGCAGCTGAAGTCTTCTTCTACTCAGGTAAACAATAGGTAGCTGCAAGAGGCTTTTGGTTGGCTCTGAAATGCAGCTGCTAAAAGTGAACCTCATGGGAGCTCTAATGTGTGGAGCTGAAGCTATTCAACTCCACAATGCTGTAGCTTGCTAGAGATGTTGTCTTGCAGACTCTTTTAACTTTAAATTCTCCATTTGGCACCTTTTTCATGGATGGCTGCATATTGTTGCTTATCTACAAAACATATTTAAAAACGATTATTAAACAGCTCAAGGTCTTACAAAGGTCAGGTTTAAAGGTGTATAAAATGGTATAAATCAGTGACTAACACATTTACATTCGTTGTTGGAAATAGTGGATACTTTCATTTCACTGTGAATGTATGTCATGCTTGAATGATTATAAGAATTCAACTCAGCCATAGATACATACCACCTATTGTGGATTTTTGTATAAATACATGCTTGAATGATTATAAGAATTCAACTCAGTCATAGGTACATACCACCTGTTTTTGATGATTGACTAAATCCCTGAGTTAGTGGTGACCATGCTGTGAATTGTTATGGATAAGTGTCTAATTGTTAAACCCATGTGTGAACACCATTGATGAGTATGGGACATCTTTGGTGTGAAGCTCAACAAGTAGATTTTAACTGCATGGGATAGATCTTCATTAGAGGATTGTGCTCTCATCCTATAGATAATTTCAAACTCCTGAAGTCTACTTCGTGTTCTCTTGCTTATGGCTCTGTCGTTAATATGTCTGCAAATAAATTTCATTGTGAGACTTGGTCGGCTATTTTCTGACTTAAATGTCACGTAGTGAATCATATCATTGAATTTTTTAGGACGAAAATTCTTATACGGGGGGGAGAATGTAATGACCCCAAATTTCGAGGATGTTGAATCGTTGACTCTAGAGAAGAATGTGACAGATTTTGTTCGAATCTACCAAGTATCCGTACCTCACGTAAACTTTTGATGATGAAAATTCTTTAAGGAGGGATAGATGTAACAACCCTGATTTTTCTAGCACTAAATCATTGACCTTCGAAGATGATACGACAGCCTTGAACAATTTGACTTTGGGCAAGATGTTGATAACTGTGACGGGGCCTCTGGTCCATCCACCTTGATTGGGTAAATGCACCCGATACTCGAACACTGAATTGAGTCCGAACTCTTGTGAGAAGTGTGTGTGGCACACGACTCGAACTTGGGATCAGACCAGATTCTATCTCTCTTTTTATGCACCATAGTTATAATGTATGGGCTTAGCGAGTTATTATGAATTAATAAGTTAAAACAAGAAGGACGACGTGTGCGTGATCAAGGGTGATCATGTGTACCTTAGGCACGAACTGGACCCGAGCCCAATAACCCAAACAATCGCGGGTTTATAGGTATAGATATACATGGTCTATATATATGTACATACATAGATGTATGTATATAAATATTGGCGTGAACGTTATGCAGGCCACGTGACGGCACAGTGGTTAGGAGATGGGTTAGTAGATAAGAGGTCTAGAGATCAAAGCATGTTAAGTGCATTTTAGACCTATTTTTGGCCTTTTTGTAGAAGCCTGCTCACCTGTTGTGGTGTATTAGCTTCACGCTGATTCAACACCCCATAAGTTAAGAGGGGGGAGAACCTTGAACCAATAACTCACTTAGAGTTTTTTCCTAAGAGAGAACCAAGAGAGAGATCAGATGTGGGAGAAAGGAAAGGGAGCCGAGAGAGAAAGAATTCTCTTCCCCTTGCATTTTCCTCTGTAAGATCTTAGCCGTTGATCACCTCCCATTGCCCTTTTGATTGGACCACAACCCTTGATCTCAAACCCCAGCCATTGGATCATCTTCTGACTTTCCTCCCCTCTATCTCTTCTATATGTAAGAAGGTTCATAGTCCATCCACCGCAAGAACACCGATTTGTGACGCTGTGAGATCGAGGAAAATAAAATCATCGGGTAAATGGCAAGTTTGGCACCGATTCCTTTGATTTCAGCCATCGTAGTCTCCGCATGCGCGAGTTTGGAAGGTAAATTCCCAAACCCTTCACATGCGTGCCTAGATCATAGGATGATTGTGGGATTTGAGCTTGATTAGTGTGTGTTTTCGGATTGCATGCAAGGTTTGGGAAATCTGAGGTCAAATGAGAGGTGGAGAGCTTCGGCATCGATTTCTGTCGATTCGATTATCATATACCCCGTATAGACGCTTTAAAAGGTGAGATTTATGTTTTAATATTGTGAAATTAGTTTAGAAGTTGATTATGGATGATTGGGAGTGCCTGGAATGATTTTGGGTGTTTTGGATTGAAGAAAAAGAAACCAAAAGAGGGCAAGTTGTAACAGACTCGCCGCAGCGACCCTGCTCCTCGCTGCAGCAAGGGTCGTTCTAAAGTACTCATCGCAGCGAGTGCTACATAGAAATATAGACCATTTTGGCACTGTTCAAGCTTGGGGCAGTAAGCTATAGGTGCCTGAAGACCTCGCCGCTGCGACCTTTAACTCGCCTCGGTGAGTTACTATTCATAGTGCCAGCACATGCTCGGTATTTTGGTCATAACTTTCCACTCTAAACTCGGAATTGCACGATTCTCATGGTATTGGAAAGATGATAGCGAGCCTCATAAATTTATTGCAGAAGAAATTTTATGAATCAAAAGTGTTAAAGGCCAAATTTGAACGGGATGTTTGGTCAAGTTTGAAGTTAACACAAACTTTCCCATTTCTGCCTCAGTGTTGAGAAAATACTTAAGTGCGTCGAAGTCAATAGTATTTAGAATAAATTCTTAATACATTGTCGTATGATATGATGTAGATTGATTGTTAGAGATCATTAATAGGACCTTCGCCTTGCTTCTATTTCGCACGATTTCGAGATTAAGGTAGGGAAAACTCAATGCATAATTATGTTCCGATTTTTGAATTAGGGATTCATGTGAAGTAATTTGATATGTTTTGACTATGAAAAATGTGGTGCTTTGAATATGGAATTTGGATCCTTTAAAATTAGTTTGGAAATTGATCCTTTGCACATTGAATCCAAATTTTGAATTTGAAATTGAAAATTTTGAATATGAAACCCTCAAATTTTAATTTGGAATAGTAAGGGAAATTTGATGCTCAATATCATTTCATTTCGATTCATCGATCTTAATGCCACAATTGTACGGATATGAACTGATACGAACTAATACAAATTGGTAAGAACTGATATTAAGTGATATGAAAATGAGATTTGATGGAATCTGATATGAATTGATATGAGCATTGAATCTTATTTGAACTTAGAAACTTTGATCTTTGAGCATGACTTCCGAATCTGAATCTGAATAAGACTATGAACATCGAATTAAAGTCTAAAAGCTGAATATTATCATGATTATGTAATATGACTTCTGAATATGAACTATGAAGATGAATATGAATATAATATGAACTCTGAAATTCCGTGATTTGGACCGGTGTGGCGGTGAATCCGTAATTTGGACCGATGCGGTGGTTAATTCATAATTTGGATTGGTGCGGCGGTTAATTCGTTGATTGGACTGGCATAATGGTTAATCCTTGAAAATCTAAATAAGAACTCTGTGGTTAATCTCCAAAACTCTGTATAAGAACTTTGACTCCAAACTCTTAATGAGAATTTGATTCCAAAATCTGATCTCTGAATAAGAACTTTGAGGCTAATCTTTGAAACTTTGGATAAGAACTCTGAACTTCGACTACTAACTATGATTTTGAACTCCAAATTTTGAATAAGAAATTGAATTTCTATATGAAATTAAAATCCGTTAAAAATCCAAAATGTGAATCCTGCTAAGGAAATTTGAACCCTGAATCCAACTTGGAACCATGACATTCAACTTTGAATCTGAATACATATCCGAACTTGAATTGAGAACTTTGTTTTTTAGCTAAGATTTCACGAAACTCTGTTTTTATGCGTATGTCTTTGAAATCAGTTTTGTTTCCAATACAAAAATATTTTCGTTCCGATTTGAAAATGCCTTTGAATTATGATCATCAGATCTATGTTTTCAAAATATGAAATGTAGTTAGTATTGATCTTTTCTCTACTAAGCTTAGACTGTTAGCTCATCCCGACTTTATGTCACAGGTGCTGACAGTAGACAGGTCTTTGGGCTCGATTCGTGCCGAAAGTAGTAGGAAGACTTTCGCCCAGAGTCTTCGTACATATCTGGTGGGTTATGGGATTTGTATAGTTAGCCTTTGCATAGTTAGTTGTAATTTAAACCACTGTTTAGGTGACGGTAGGACGTCACTGGTGGTGTCTTTGAGTTAATTTATGTTTTGTAACAAATGGAATATCTGTACTTGTTTTATGCCATAACGATATCTCATTGATTTTTCCATTGTGCACATGAGATCTGATTTGATTTCCTTATATGCATATGATATCAGTTCTATTTCCACCCATCTGTATAGAAAAAGAAAAAAAAAATTGTTCTGAATTTTGAACACCCGACGGTTTAGTCTTCCCAGAAATTTGTGTTTTCATCTAGGTGGAAAATCGGGTTGTTACAGTTATACCCTTTAACCCGTTTCATTCTTAAAATGGGTGTAACCTTTTATTTTCTTGTCGAAATTCGATAATTTTATGTCGTTGGAACTGTATCGATGAGCACTTCACAAGAAGACTAAATCTGACTAAGAAAAATGAATATAGAAAAATTGAAATTTTTTCTAAAAGTGGGTGGGTTCCGGTGTGGAGTGCTAGCACCGAGCACAATGTGGAACATCATCTAGCACCTTTAAAATAGTCAAAATGGGTCAGATTGTTATAGTTAGGAAGTTCCTATTTAAAGGTGACTCCCGGATAGTGATTGATTCTGTCAAGAAGTCAATTTATAACAAGTATTTAATGGCTATTTACAATGATATTTGGGGATGATCTACAAAAATTTGATGAGGCTAGGGTGGTTCACATTAAGCGCAATTCCAACAGAGTAGCAGATGCTCTCGTAAAAATTGGTGTTGATTACAAGTGTAATGAGGTTTGATGGAACACAGTCCTGTCTCAACTATATGATGTAATCTGTGTTGATTGGCCTGATTTAGTGCAATGAAATATAGTTATTTTCATGAAAAAAAAATCATACATGTTTTAGTACTTTTGGCTAGTGTTCACCATTTTATGTTACAGTGTCACAACTTAGAATCCTAGCCAATCCAAAGGGCCTAGAATTCTATGTTATGACACCGTAGGTTTGTTAAGGTGATAAGCGGACATACATATCGTATAAAATCTTACATAAAACTCGGCTCCCAAAAATTGTGATCCAAAATTTCTTCTCATATTAAGTGTTCATTAAGCTTACTTTGAATTTTGAGTCCACAATACTAAATGTTCAGAAATAAAGGTACGGTTAACTATTGGAAAGTATTTCTAAATAATTAATGCATACCTGACATCGTCTAACTGGTCATCCATGTTGTCACCCTTATAAATTATGTCATCTACTGATACATCAAGTCCATCAAGGCAGTGTAGTCCATATCTTTACCTGCAGCTGTTAGTTTTTCTTAGGATGAGTTTACTCAGTTATGTAAACTCAGTGGGTTGCACAACAGATCCACCACAATCTACACAAGTGATCATGGGTGCAACTTTGTAAGTAGAAGTACATCCTTTATAATTTCAAAAAAAAATATAATAAATATTCTCATAAACATTTCATAACTATAAAGCTAAAAGGACGTAACAGATTTTAGTACATATGATGCTTCTAATGTTAATCACTTTTCTTACTTGTCTTATCAACTAAACTTACGTGTCATATCTTAAATCTTATTATAGCTTTATACACCTATACAATATACTTTGCAACGTACTTATTTTATGTAAATGACTTGTGCCAGGGCCGCTGCTTGAGCCTACCACACAAAGTCCATGTATAAATAATCACCTAACCTCCATATCATATCATACCATAAACTACCATCCAATCCGATGAGGCTGCGTGCATAAAAATCAGTGTCTCCTTACATCGAGACACTGCCGTATCATATTGTCCTTAAGACTCGTCTTGGCTGCAGACGTTCTATCCTTCCGGTGACACATAAGATATGACACATGTAGAACTTAATTTCATATTCAACTGACATTCATAACATATCATATCGTATCCGTATCTTATCGTATTCATATCTTGTCATATTTTTATTTTCTTATCATTTGAATAGAACTTAAATTAGAGTCATCCATGGTGCGATAAGCTTCATTAAACTACGCTTTCCAAGGGATGGGTTCCGTAATAATCTGGATGTACTTCATGTTGCAGCCCCTACTCTCATAGAGGTATTACATCCGTATATAGATGCCTACATTCCAAGTTTCACGTGATCGTAAAATGAACCCCCACCATGACGAAGGCTTAAAAGTCGAGTGTCGTATCTTATTTATGAACTTATCATGTGTATGTCCTATCGTATCTATATGATATGGATGTAATGCAGTGCTGATGAAAATACTTAATATAACATATATCTTATATATCCCCAACAATATATTTCGACAATTGAAGTTTAATCATAAAAAGAAATTATTCTACTAATAAGTCACACAAAAGTTAACAAGTAATGTACAAGAACAAATAGGTTAGTGAACTGATCACAAGTCAGATACAAGTTACAATAAAAGTCAAACTTTGACTTATGATGTTAGATGAAGATAAAAGATATTAACCAGACAAGAAAGTGGTTTAGAGTCTCCTAGGGACACTAAACTTGTAACGACCCGACTTTCCCCTATGCGTTCTAGGAAAAGCCGGACCGTCCAATGTTCGGGCATAAAAGTTAAAGCAGATATCTTATACAAATGCGAAAACAAAATAGATATCATATATGGCCATAAACAAAAGGTTTCAATAAATACATAACGCAAAATCATGCCCAGCGTGACCACCGGTGACGGCTGACCATCACCTAAATAGTGGTATACAAAATATGTGTATATATATACCTACTGTGGCAAGTCCAAATATACAAAAAATCCACACTATACTAAGTCTAAAAGCACTGAACTATGGATAAAAATCCTTCGACAGAAGGTCTTCTTCTGCCTCCAAAACGTAGTCAGGATCCTCTAGTCCAAGGTCCTAATCAAGATCTACATCTATGACATATGATATTGGGATGAGCTAACAGTCTAAGCGTAGTAGCGAAAAGCTCAATACCAATTTCATTTTATCAAAACAATGCATAGATTTCAATGACTAAATTCAAAAGCATTTTTGTTATATCAAATAAAGAATTCAAAACAAATATTGAGTACAGAATCACAAGATCTAAAATGTGTCATATCAAGAATTCAGATTCAAGGTTCATGTTCAAGTTCAAAGTTCATATTGTTATTATGATCAATATTCCATTGGGGCTAAAGAATCCCATTAAGTGGGAACAGAGCATTCCATTAGGCGGAAATAAGGAAAAAAAACCTTGGGGCCTCTACCCCTCTCTGGAGGCTCTACACCTCTCCCTCGATAATCAAAGTCATATTCAAAGTTCAAATTCAAGATTCATTTTCATGTTCAAGATTCATAGCTCAATGCTCATATTCATATACAAAATTCAAAGTTTAAAGAGTTCAATAATTTGGAAGATTCACATTGGAGCTAAAGCATCCCATTAAGCAGGAACAGAGCATTCCATTACGCGAAAATAAGGTCAAAAACCTTGGGGGCCTATACCCCTCTTTGGAGGCTCTACTCCTCTCCCGCGATTTCAAAGTCATATCCAAAGTTCAAATTCTAGATCCATCTTCATATTTAAGGTTTGCAGTAGCTGATGCGCTAAGTCAAAAATCATCCTCTCAGTTATCCCATCTTGTGACAGGGCTACAAAGATGGAAATTACTCAATGACAGTGTATCATCAAGTGCCACTCTTCGAGCAATGTCAACTTGAGGTTTACTTGCTGCAGTAATGATCCAATCTACACTCTTCGATAGGATCAGAGAGCTCCAAATGCAAGATGCAGAGGTTAGTTCCATTCAACAGGGAGTACAAAATGGGTTCCAAGTTGGAATTCAGTTATGCATTTCATCCTCAAATCGACGGTCAGACAGAAAGGGTAAAGGGCCTATATGCTAGATTATCAAGGATCATGGGATAAGCACTTACCCCTGATCGAATTCGTATATAATAATAGCTTCCAATCGAGCATCGGCATGACACCAGTTGAGGCACTGTATAGACGCCGATGTAAATCCCCGATTAACTGGGAAGAAGCTGAGAGCATTATGTTGATCTCTACAATATACCGTACAGATCGGCAATCATGTCTTTATCAAAATATCTCCGACAAAGGGCATGATGCAATTTAGGAAACGAGGCAAGTTAAGTCCTCACTATGTCGGACCATTTCAAGCCTTGGGCAGAATTGGTGAGGAGGCATATCGAGTTGCGTTACCTCCACACTTAGCCAGCATACACAACGAATTTCAAGTGTCTATACTAAGAAAGTATATCAGAGATCCAACCCATGTGTTGAATTATCAGCCACTGGATATTCAGGAAGATTTAACAGTAACTGCAAAGCCAGCTCAGATTTTGAATCGCAGAGACTAAATCTTGAGAATAAAACGTATTCCACTTGTATTGATCCAATGGAAAAAATCACGATTCACATGAGGCTACCTGGGAACGTGACTTTGGTATTTGCGTTCAGTATCCCCATTTATTTACCAACGGTAAGCCATTTATTTTTGTAGAATCAGTTATTCCATATGATATAACAAATTTTTGGTATACATATGTCGTTATATATATATCACAGTACAGAAGTTGAGGGAAAACATATTGTCCTCTACCAAATTGGGCTTGAATACTATATCCACAAATTAGGCTTGAACACTATCTAGTGAGTTAGTTCAGTACATTCCCCTCATTGGTTTTGTTTTGCTTACTCTATAGTACCTAGGTATGTGCGTTATAAGGTAACACAAGTAACAGTAGATTGATTTCCTATTGACTTTTGTCTTGTACTGTCATATGCCTTCAATTACTCATATAAATTACATGAACTCAAATAGTATGACAACAGTGCATACATCATGACCTGATCTCATTCCCCCACCTTCTTTTATTTTCGAGGACGAAAATCCCTTAAGTAGGGGAGAGTGTAACAGCTGCCACATTCTAATCCCGACAATATCGACTACGGACTCGAGTAGGGTCAGGCTTGTGCCAAAAATGTGACACAAAGAATTGATTTAGAATTTGAATGATGACTATTAAATAATGGAACTTTAGTGGGCCCTTATTAATAATTGAAACAACAAATGATCAAAGATTAGGTAGAAATTAAAATATTCGGAGCCCTCCTAAAGATGAAAATTTGCGTAACACAATTTTAAATAATGCATAGGACTGGTAGGCACTGAGAGGTGCCAATCCTTTGACCCAAAACCCAGGCATGCATGGAGTAAAATACCAACCAAGGCCTGATGGCCTCGCCTCAGCAACTGAGGCAAGCCTACAAATAAATTAACTAATATAAAGCTTATATATATATATATATATATAGCACACATTTAATTAAACCAAACATGACGGAAATACCAAGATAGAGCAGCACAGCAATTGGGTAGTAATGTATTAGTGGTTGCCATAAAACAAAAGGGTTCTATAATACCTGAGGTAAGCAAGTATGGTTGCCTCAGTACTTGAGGCAAGTACCTTGCCTCGAACCTTGCCTCAGCCACTTGAGGCAAGCAATACAACCTTGCCTCAGCCACTTGAGGCAACTAAACTATTTTAGTATATTTAAATAAATACTCTCAAACCACGCGTAAGCTTTGTAAATACCGGCTGTCCAGCTATCTAAGAATGCACTTAAAGTATATAAGAGTTATATAAAGCCTATTTTGGCTTATATAGGTATACACCTTATAAAAGTATGTAGGATTAGGATGGGATTGCAGCCCAAAACAACTAATAAGCTGTTTAAATTCGAATAGCCTCCATGCGTGCATGAGTCATTTCGACTCTCATGCACGCAAGCTACTCAAGCCATACAAGAACTTGCCAGCCTTCTTCTTCCTCCAAATTTATGCTAAAAATTCTGTTGCAATTTCTGCTGCTGCAAATTCTATAATCCATAGCCAAGAAACAGTGATGCTCACACACTTACGAGTTCGGCAAACTCGACACCGACATAAGTTCGGCATCATCGGAACAATAAATTCACAAAAAGATACGCTATAAACAAATCAATTCCTAGACTAGGTTCAGGTTATTGATTATTTTAAATCCAATATAATCTGTAGTAACAATCCCATCGTATCAAGGCATGTGTGCGAGTTTCGGAAAATAAATTTCAACTAGACATTTCCGAAACTTTCATGCAAATTTTATCCGAAATAAACTAGAGTTTTTGTGTAATTTATACACTCAATTATAAGCTAAATATAAGCTACATATATACGGTAAAAGACTCAGCAAACCATGTAAAACCAAGGGGTAAAGTGAAGCAGAAAATTCCCCGGCAAGCCAAGCCTGAGAGGCTTGCCGTGGCAACTTTACAAGCTTGTCGTGGCAAGGTACTCAGGCTTGTCATGGCAACATTGTGCACTATTTGGTATTTTGGTCATAACGTTTGACCCCGAACACAAATGGCACAATTCTTAAGGCATTAGAAAGGGGACAACGAGTCCTACAACTTTAATGAAGTAACTAAGTTCTAAATAGGACTTTAAAGGGTTAAAAATTAGTGACAAGATGCGGCAAGGTACTCAGGCTTGCCGCGGCAACATTATGCTCAGACCACTATATAGTATTTTCATCATAACGTTTGATCCTAAAATCGGATTGGCACGATTCCTGATGCGTTGGAAAGGGGACAACAAGCCCTACAACTTTCATGAAAGAATAAATTTCTGAATCGAATGTTTAAGGGGTCAACAATTGGTGACAAGTTACGGTAATATGCTCAGCCGCAAAGCTTGCCGTGGCAACCTATGTTGCCATCTGACGCACTAGGTGACACCTCAGTCAGGGGTTTGTGCTGGGTCGAATTAATGAGTTAGACCATATGATTTGTGACCATAAATGGTTCATATTTTGAGTCTATAATGACCCAATAAACCATTAAAAATACTAAAATGATAAACGTAAATTCTAGGTATTTGGAGCACATGACAAGTTTTGCGCAAAGACATACGTGCACGGGAAATCAGTTACGTTAAAACCTGGTATCAAAGGTAGGGAAAGTACCATACTCATTTATATTGCATTTTCTAATTTTTGTTTAGATAAGCAAGCCATGTGTAATAAGTACGAAATTGATACACATATCAGTTTAGGTTTAGCCACGTGATACAGAAATTACTCGAAGATCGGTGCAGTTTCATAAGTAATTCATGATGCATATGTTAGTACCTTCAGAAACATGAATATGTCACGTATTTTTAACTAGCGTAAGGATGATTTATAGCAGTTATGAAGATTTGCATGCCTAAGTTTTGAGATATGCCACGTATGTTTTGCATGCCTATGTTTCAATCAGTTTTGAGGTTACCAATGCCAATGTGATATCTGAGTTTTATATATAGATATGCTAGATTAAGTTCAATAAACCAAGAATGATAAGTTTGGTGTTTAAGAATATAATTTTGCCTGACTTGAGGATGATAAGCTTGGTGTAAGTAAGAGGTAGTAGTTCTATTTTTGAGTTCAGCCTTGAAACTTCAGTTGTGAAGAGCTCAATAAGTCAGTTTTGTTAAACTATTTGCCCAATTTTGATACATATGAACATGCTAACGAAATAAAATGATCATGCTATGTCAGTATGCTAGTTTTCATGATAAACAAGCCTATGAAGTTCAGTTATGCTGGACAAGTTTTTCACATGATTTTAAGATATATGTTCATGATGTCGCATGCATGGGAAACAATATGTTCATCATGTTCTCCCATGCTTGATCTTGTACATGGTCACTTCTTGCTTCTTGATACTCGTTTGCTTTATGTTAAGCCAAGCGACCCTGCTAACTTAGCTCAGGGGCTTGACCAATCTCGTGTCAAGTGACCTTGCTAACAAAACTCAAGGGCTTGACTTCTTGAACCAAGTGACCCTGCTAACTTAGCTCAGGAGCTTGACCAGTCTCGTGTCAAGTGACCTTGCTAACATAGCTCAAGGGCTTGACTTCTTGAATCAAGTGACCCTGTTAACCTCGCCCAGGGGCTTGATTATCTTAGTCCAAGTGATCCCGCCAACTCGGGAGCTTGATTTTCTTATTTCTTGGTCTTGTATATGTCTTGTTTCAGCATGATTCCTTGATCTCGCCTGATTCCTTGTCAACATGAATATGTCAGCATGAATATGTCAGCATGCATAGGATAGCATGATACAATAATTGCATGTTTTAGTGTTTGTTATGTTAAGTGATGCTAGAATAGATTAATGCTAGACTAAACCTAAGATAACATGACATGTGTTTTATTTTATTTGCTTCTAGACATGAATGAAAAAGTTAACATATAAATTAGTTGTGTAATTATCCCTACTGAGCTTTGATAATAACTCATCCTACAACTACATGTCTTAGCTGTAGATATTGCTCGTGACCCTGAGCACGAAGCTAATCCTACCTACCAGTCTGAGGAGGAGGACGAGGAGGAAGGTTATGCTGATGACTTCTTTCCTTGAGAGGATTGAGAGAGAGAGATTTATTTTTAAACACTAAACATGTATAACAGCAGTATGGATTAAGATAGTTTACTACTTCAGGTATATTTTCTATTTATATTTTCAATTTACTGCTTTAGATAAAGGAATGGATATCAGTTGTTGTCATATTTCTTTGTATCAGAGTTAATTAAATTCGCTTCTACAAATATAACACTTTGTACGCGATGCCTTTGTATGATAGGATCATGTTAGGTGATCCGACGGTGCGGCCTTTCCCATTTACGAGAAGGGGAAAAGTCGGGCTGTCACTGGTGGTATCAGAGCCTGGCGTTAAGTCTTTGGAGACTTAACTCTAGCACGGATATATGGCAAGACTTCTGATATTCATTCAGTGTTAGAGCCTAGGCTTTAGGTCTTCGAGGAACTCAAGGCTTTGGCAGTAGGTTGGTCTTCTTGGGACTGAAGGCTATGGTAGTAGGTTCTGTTTAGAGCATAAGTTGTGGATCTTTACAACCATGTTTGACTGAAGTACTCGGCCAATAGAGATCGAAGTATGCCGTTAGGATCCAAGTTAGGATGCAAATGTTGTCAAGTCATGGGCTCATGATGATCACGATCATTGTTAATGCATGATTTTTTCAAGTCAGGGGCTCAATATGGCAAATAGCAAAAGAGCTAGGACTACGCATGCTAAGAAGAATGATCATTAACAAACTAGGCAACTATCGGAGAAAATGGTCAGAACGTGGCCCAACAGACGGAGTTACAATACCGCCCACTGCACGCACTTCTTCGCTCGCACTCATTGAGTGATGCTCACGGTGCAGAATACAACACAAGATGAGGAACTGTAGGTGGGCCACAAGTGAGTGTTTCAGATGTGGCAGACTAGGACATCTGATAAAAAATTACCCTACGGCGAAAATGAAAAAGACTGCACCTGAATCTCAGCAGCCTGCTCAAGGTGTTTATCCGAAACTGACTATATCTACACCTTTGTGGTCATTCCATCACTTGAACCCTACTAGAACAGGAGCGTTCGAAGTTTCACAAATTTCACGCACCTCTTCATCCATTCCGTTAGCATTCTATGGAAAATGTGGGAAGACACATAACATGGCTAAATGCCGTAGAGCTTCTGGGGCGTGCTTTCGTTGTGGGACATCGGATTAAGGATTTGCCCAGAGATGGTGGGAACGACATCAAAGACGACACAAGATGCCCAAATCAGCAACGACAGTATCTAAGGCATGTGAACTATTTAGTTATAAGTTATAAATTATTTCTGAGAAAGGTGCATCTAAGTAAATAATTTATATATGTGTGCATCTAGTATATTATTTTCTTTTCATTAGTTTTAGAAATGATAAATTTATATTTTATTAAGTAGACACTATTTAGCTAACACTAGTATATATATATACATTAGATACCTATCAATTGTATCCAGAGGATGCCTACTTGTTGTATGAGGCACATGTTTTGGTAGATCCTGGATCGGCACATTCCTTTATTACACCCAATTTGTTGAAACGTTAGGAAAGTTGGGAGCCACCCCAGAACTTCTCGACTTTATTGTGATTGTGTCAGTCCTGACTAGACCGTCTATCACTACTAACATGGTATGTCGATCAATCATCGTTGTAATCCAAGATCACGATGACTATGAAGCAGTAGCCAAGTGATCTTACTCAATTTACTCGATATGCAAGGATTCGACATAATCCTTGGCATGGATTGGCTATCCAATCATCCTGTGAACATTGATTGTAGAAGTTGATTGCCAATAGCCTATGAATTCCCTAATATCTTCCCTGCTAAGTTGTCAGGATTTTTGCCTGGCAGGTGTTGTTTGTTATTTCTCCAGTGTGAAAAGAAACAAAGATGGATTCAGCACATCTGAAAGAAATCAAGACCTGCAAGATACAGGGCCTATTGTAGCAAGTTTTAATAAGTAAGAGTTTGTCCCACAGGGAAAAATGGTCTAAAGCTCCAAGGGATCCATCTTTAGTAGGCCCTCCAGATCTGACTACAGATCTGGCGATCCTAAATGGTAACCTAATTCCTAAACTACAGAAATGGTTGAGAAGAATGATGGAGTGTGAGAAAATAAATATAAAAAGGGTGAGAAGTAAACTATTAGGTACAGATCTGATGGGTTTTATAACTCAGACTCAGATCTGCTGCTATAGAAGTCTTGTCCAATAGCTACATTATCACCACAGAGGAGAAAGGATCCAACTCACCCCTGTGCCATAATCCTAGCCCTTATGGCTATAACCTGTCCACTCAAATGGTCACAAACTATCAAATAGGGGAACCACAGTGCATAGATGGGTCAGAACATGTTTGTCATTGTAGGCACTACTTCATCCAGGCTACCAGCTCAAGAATCCATAGGAACCTCAACCTCTAAAGTTCTGTGTGTGGGGCATAGGCTGCATATGTACACTAGCCTGGACACATAGGACCAGCAAGAGTTCGAGTACTAGCTTTAGATCTAGCTATTCACTGCTTTAGAGAGACAGCAGTGATCCAGTCACAAGCCTACAACCAGATCAGATCTGCCATCTGATGGTGGGTCTATACACATACAGGGGAGTCTGTCTCTACACAATCTCTCACAGGGCTACAAGCACAAGTGTAGAGAAGAAGAATCTGTCATAGATCTATGGATTGGCCTCACCCTAGGGCTATAACCTGTCCACTTAAATGGCCACAGACTATCCACAGAGGCTATCCTCCTCACAGAGGTTTGAGATAGAACAAGTAGATTACTGCCACCACCATGTTCACAAGGCTACCAGCTCAGGCTCCCATGGGGATTCAGATTTAGTGGATCCTGTGGTGGGGCATAGGCTTGTATATGTACACTAGCCTGGACACATAGGTCACTTGGATCTGAGTAAACCCACAAAAATAATCCTCCATTGCTTACAATACAACTTAGCAATGGAGGATCTCAAGGCGGCAGCCTTGTACAGAACAACCCTCAAACACCAATCTCATGCATGTATAACATCCTATCATAAAACTTCATTAAAACTGTTCCAAATAGACATACAAAGGCATAGCCAACCCGTGCTGGGATATGGAGAGAAGAAAAAGGTAAAAGATGATGCCTAAACCCTAACCATAGCCTACTGGAACTCTACAGCCAATTCAAGAAGATAGGAGGAATTCAGCCCTCACCTCCTCCCTTTAAACCTAAACTAGGCTTAGGCTTATATAGCAGTCGGCTGTGGGAGCATTAGGGTTAGGAAAACCCTAATTTCAATAATGCAAACGTGGCCCATTTTTGTTCGTTGGATGCCTCGGGGTGTGAGCACGGAGATTGGAGTATTGAAGTGCATGCCCTAGTTGTTGGAAGTTCCCAGACTGCCCCTGTAGAAGTGGGGGAAAGTTAAGATCCCAAGCCTCGCTAAGTAGCAAAGGTTTCCAAGTCTTATCGCATGATAGAGTGGTCATCGCGGGATTGAATTGACTTGAAGCTCCTACAATCGCGGGATAGATAATTTGGTCATCGTGGGAATGCTCTGGTCGTCGTGAGATTGCGCTTTCCATTTGAGTGGCCCGGGAATCGCATGCGCAGTTCGTTCCTTAGTGAATCTCGCAGGGATCCCCGCGAAGAAGCAATTGCATCGACCTCTGAATTGCGCAAGCAGTCCCCTGAAGATCTGCATCCCGTGGCCACTATGCGTAGAAGTGCCTGGAGCTCTCTCTCCTCAACTTGTCTGAGTGAATCGAGTGAGGATTAAATGCTCCTCTCTTAAGCTGCGCGAGACTGCGTGAGCGCTTACAACTGAGCCTCGTGAGAACTCCAAGAAGTCTGCTTCTCGAGCCCTTCTGTCATTAATCTGCACGAAAATAGCGCGAGCAATTAGTGTGCTGCCTTGAGAAACTTGTGACAACTGCGCGAAGCATTTTTCTCTGAATCACTTGAACCTTGCGATATCTGCGCGAGGCTCATTTCTTGACTTGTTGCTACTGTGCTTTGCCTATGCTGCAGCCAAGTTCTTTGTCTGGGTCTAACTTCCTTTCTTCTGTGAATGGGTTACCAGTTGCTTAGAGTTCTGGTGCGAAGGTAGGCTTCTTAGCAAGGTTAGGGCCTTATCTGCAACTGCTGCTTATTACCTACAAAATGGTCTTAACACACATTTATTAAATGACTAAGGATCTAACCGAGGTTAAGTTAAGGGGTGAAAAGTGGTACTTTTCAGGTCTTAACACACCCCCAAACCTAATCTTTGCTAGTCCCTTAGCAAAGCTTTAACTAAGCATCTACACCTTAATTAAATGCCACTTTCGTAGGGATCACGGGTACATTTAGCATATGTACCAAACCTTTTAAACCCCTAGGTGATCCCTAGTGGAGGAGTGAAGTCTCCTAAGGGTTTTCAGTGAAGATACCCACAAACTTCACTATTAAAATAGTTAAAAGTGGTGCAGTCAATGACAAAACAAATTTCAATGAATAAAGCATCAATCCACATCTCTTTAGAATTCAGAGGAAATTGCAGCAGTAATGCAAGCCATTTAAAACTCAAAAAATTTTAGCATGTGTTTGCATTTCCACTAATTATTTTACATTAGAAATTCAATGTGCACATATCAGTACCAAGCTTGCCTTAAATTTGAAAATCAGGTTGGATACAACCCCAATGAAGTTACAAGTCAAACCCAATTCTCACCAGGGCTATCTCTCAACAATGAATATCTAGGGGTGTTCACATTTAAAACAGCTCAAGAGCAGTTACAGACCCCAAATGGGCCTGCAAGCATGAGCATAGGTAAAGCTTCTAATTTCTGACATCCTCATGACTTTTCACTATAGATTAGGCACCCCCTCATCTCCACCTGACAGCTCATTTCACATAGGATCAACAAGGTCTTTACAAGGGGTTGTAATGAGGCTTATGGGTGAGGTTTATAAAGAATGAAGGGGGTAGAAATGGATTCAAAATTTTGAGAAATCAGCAAGGTAAGGAGGTGATTCATGACTTCATATCCTTCAATTCAACACAACTTCATCTTGATATTTTTCATATTCAAAGTGGCAAACTTCTTCTCTTCTTTTCAATTTTTCATATGAAGGACTTCTTTTGACTTCTCTTTCTTTTTCTCTTGATATTATATATATATATATATATATATATATATATATGATGAATTGTCACATATATACCACTGCTACACTACTATTTACAATTTGCTCTTCCTCTCCTTCCACCAACTGTTGAACCCCTCTCACTACCTTCAACTGCATCTCCTTTACCTTCTGAATTCTTAGAGTGAGGGTCAGGTTGAATCAGATCATGAGGTTAAGGTGCAAGTACTCTGATGTTTGTTGAAGAAAAATAGGATTTTCAAGGCTCAAAGAGTGTAAGCAAAAGGGCAGTTTTAATGGGTAGGAAATTTCAAGCTCAAACTGTCCAAATGAAGGCCTTGCATCATCTCCTTAGTGTTATGAGCATTGTCGATCAGTTTTGATTTGGAGATTCCTAACTTCTAGTGACAAAGTGTTGAGTTAATCAAACCTTGAAGCAGAAAAAAAAATACCAAAAACACTCTTCAACAGAAATTGATGGGCCCAAATCTCACTAGATATGGTCCTCTTTTTAACTCATGGAGTGTATTTTCACCTTTTTCTCTCCTCTTAGGTTTACTAGGTACTGATTCAAAATTTCTGATGTTATCTTCATGGTGGTACTAAGATTTTAAAATTTTCATTTTCGAAATGTCTGCACAAATTTTTAATTTCCCACAGATTTCCTCATTACAACAAGTTAGGTGGAAATTGACTTTATTCATCTCAATTACACCACCACTACTGCACTAAAGTTAACTATTCTATTGGCACACCTACCCTGCCACACCCCCAAACCATGAGGAGCAGTGTCCTCACTGGTTCAAAGGTTAGAAAGTGCAGGGTAATGTTGGGCTATTTCAAGTGCTTGCTACTGACTTTATTGAAGACAGTGAGAAGAATGGGGTAAATAAAAAATGAGTAAAGGTAGAGTGATGAATACGGAGCAGCAAGCCTAAAATATGCATAGTCCTGCAAGATACAGAGCCTGTTGTAGCAAGTTTTGATAAGTAAGAGTTTGTCCCACAGGGAAGTTGATCTCAAGCTCCAAGGGAGCTATCCATAGTAGGCTCTCCAGATCTGGCAATCATAAGTGGAAGGGGATTTAGGGTCACTATTATCTAAATTCTAAGGTATCCTAATGTCTAGATTACAGAAAGGGTTAAGAGGGATGGTGGAGTGAGAAAATAAATATAAAAGGGTGAGAAGTATGTTATTAGGTACAGATCTGATGGGTCTTGTAACTTAGACTCAGATCTGTTGCTATAGAAATCATGTCCAATGGTTACATTATCACTAAAGAGGAGAAAGAAAAGAGGAGAAAGAATCCAACTCACCCCTGTGCCATGATCCAATCCCTTAAGGCTATAACTTGTCCACTTAAATGGTCACAGACTATCGAATAGGGGAACCACAATCCAGAGATGGGTCAGAACAAGTTTATCATTATAGGCACTACTTCATCCAGGCTACATGCTCAAGAATCCATGGGAACCTCATCCTCTAAAGTTCTGTGTGTGGGGCTAGGCCTACAAAGTGCACAAGCCTGGACACACAGGACCAGCAAGAGTTTGAGTACTAGCTTTTAAGCATGGCTGTTCACTGCTTTAGAAAGACTGCAGTGATCCAGTCACAAGCCTACAATCTCTACAGCCAACTCAGATCTACAATCTGATGGGGGATCTATTCAACTATGGGGGAGTCTGTCACTGCACAATCTCTCACAAGGCTATAAGCACAAGTGCAGAGAAGAAGAATCTGTCTTAGTTCCATGACTTGGCCTCACCCTAGGGCTATAATCTGTCCACTTGAATGGTCACAGACTATCCACAGAGGTTATCCTCCTCACAAATGGCTAAGACAGAACAAGAACATTGCTGCCGCCATCATGTTCCCAAGGCTACAAGCATAAGTTCCCATGGGGATTCAGATTTAGTGGGTCCTGTGGTGGGGGAAGGCCTGTAAAGTACCTAACCTGGACACACAGGTCACTTAAATCTAAATAGCACCTTAGAAGCAATCCTCCATTACTTACAAAACAACTTAGCAACGAAGGATCTCAAGGCAACAACCTTGTACAGTACAACTCACAACAAAAACAACATCCCATAAATGTGACAGATCCTATTACAAAAACTCTATTAAAATCTATACCAGATAATCATACAAAAGGTATAGCTAGCAAATGCTAGACTATGGAGAGAAAGAAAAAGGAAAAATAAGAAAACTCCTGAACCCTAACCTTAACCTACTATAATTCTACAGTTGGTTTTTGGAGAAGAAACACAGAAGTTAAGTCTCAAAGAGAGTCTATCCTCAAACCTAAGCTAGGCTTAGGCTTATATAGCAGTCGGCTTCCCCTTCAATTAGGGTTAAGAAAACCCTAATTTCTCAATGTAGTTGCGGTCCATTCTTATCCCTTGGATGTCTCGGGGCGTGTGCACAGAGATTAAAGCATTGGAGTGCGTGCCCTCATTGTTGGAGATTCCCAAATTTCCCTTACAAAAGTGGGGAGAAGTTTAGAATTTGATCCTCGCTGGGTAGAAACAATTTCAGATCTTTTCACGTGGTAGAATTGGCGTCGTGAGGTTGAATTGACTTGAAATTCATGCAGTCGCGGGATTGGCATTTTAGTCATCGTGGAATACAATGGCTATCGTGAGATTGCTCTTTCAGCTTTGCATGGAGCGGGGATTGCTCGCGCGGTTCGTCCCTTGGTGAATCTCGCGAGAGATCCTCGCGAAAAAGTAGTGTTCATGAGTTTCTGGGTCGTGCGAGCATTTCTCAGAAGGTCTGTATCTTATGGCCACTGCGTGACAGCTGCGTGCAGGAATACCTGAAGCTCTCTCTCCTGAGTGAGTCGCGCGAAGCTTAATGGTTCTTCTTTTGAGCTGTTCGAGACTGCACGAATGCTTTAGACTGAGCCTCGCGAGGACCTCGCAAAGCCTATTTTTCAATTCTTTCTGGCACCAAACCGCAAGAGAACGACACGCAAACTGCATGACTAGTTGTTGTGCTTCCTCCAGGGCTCGCGACAACTGCGCGAAGGCATTATCTCTGGTGCAATTGAACCCTGCGACATTTATGCGAGGCATTCTTCTTGATGTATTTCTGCTTGGATATGCCTATGCTTCAGCCAACTCTCTCTCTGGGTTCATCCTTTGTTTTGCTGAGGTAGTTCTGGGGCAACAGTGAACTTCTTGGCATGGTTAGGGGTTTATTGGCAGCTGCTGTTTATTATCTGCAGAACAGGCTTAAAACACTTTTATTAAATGACTAAGGGTCCAACAAAGATTAAGTTAAGGGGTGAAAAGTGGTACTTTTCAGGTCTTAACACACCCCCAAACCTAATCTTTGCTAGTCCCTTAGCAAAGCTATAAATGCCACTTTCGTAGGGATCACGGATACATTTAGCATATGTATCAGGCCTTTTGAACCCCTAGGTGATCCCTAGTGGAGGAGTGAAGTCTCTCGAGGGTTTTTAGTGAAGACACCCACAAACTTCACCATTAAAATCAGTTAAGTGTAGTACAGATAATGACAACACAAATTCAAATGTTTAAAGTTTCATTCCACACCCATTTAACACTTAGAGGAAACTACAGCAATGTTTGCAGGTCATTTAGAACTTAAAAGTTAACATGTATTTGCCTGACCACCATTTATTTAACATTAGAATTTCAATGTATGAAAATCAGTACCCAGCTTGCCTTTGATTCAAGATCCAGGTTGGATACCACCCTAAAGAGGTAAAAATTCAGACCCAATTCTCACTAGGGCTATCTCTCAACATTAATAAACTGAGGGTGTTCATAATCTCACAGCTCAAGAGCAGTTGCAGACCCCAAATGGGTTTGCAAGCATGAGCATAGGCCAAGCTTCTAATTTCTAACATCTTCAAGGATTTTCACCATAGATTGGGCAACTCTTCATCTTCACATGACAACTCATTTGACTTTGGATCCACAAGGTCTTTTTAGAATGGGTTGTAATGTGGCTTATGGCTGAGGGGTGTAAAGAATAAAAGGGGTAAAAAGGGAATCCAAATTGAGAAATCAGCAAGGTAAGGAGTGGTTCATGACTTCACAACCTTCATTCCAGTAAAAACTTCATCTTCCTCTTCTATTTCAGAGACAAAGTGGCCAGCTTCTCTTCTTTTCAATTTTCAGATGATGATGTTCTCTAGACTTCTCTTTCTTTTTCTCTTTTTATTTGCTTTATTCATTCTTTTGACGCCATTGATACACAGCTATTCACAAGTTGCTTTTCTTCACCTTCCACAGAATATTGGACCATTCTCAGTATCTTTACCTCCTTCTCCTTTACCTTTTGAATTCTCAGAGTGAGGGTAAGGTTGACTCAGGTAATGAGGTTAAGGTGCAAGTTTTCTAGTGTTTGTGAAAGAAAAAATATGATTTTAGGGCTCAACTAGTGTATGCAAAAGGGCAGATTTTAAAAGGTTGGATTTTTAGGCTCAAACCGTCCAAATGAGGGCCTTGGATCATTTCCTTAGTCTCATGAGTGCTGTCAATTAGTTTTGATTTGGAGTTACACAACTTCTAGTGAAAAAGTCTTGATTCACTCAGTCCTTAGAGCAGAAATAATGCCAAAAACACTCTTTAAAAGAAAATGATGGGCCCAAATCTCACTAGGTATGGTCTTCAATTTTAACTCATGGGGTGTATTTTCGTCTGTTTCTCTCCTCTTAGGCTCGCTAAGTACTTAACTCAAAATTTTTTCTAATATTAGCTTCATGGTGGTGTCAAGATCAACTTCTATCTGTTTCCAAAGGTCTGCCAAAATATTTAAATTTTTAGATATTTCCTCATTGTATCAAGTAAAGTGAAAATTAACTTTATTCATCCCAGTTAAACCACCATTACTGCACTAAAATTAACTATTCTATTGGCAGACTGCCACACCCCCAAACTATTCAGAGCAGTGTCCTCACTGGTTCAGAGGGGATGAAAAGCAGTAGAATCTAAGCAGTCAGACAAAAATAAACACAGAAGAAGATAGAGAAACAGAAAATGCAAATTGCACAGTATGGAACTAAAAGAAACTTTTATGAAAATAAAAAGAAAATATGACAAAAAGATTGAAAAGGAGAAGCAAACTGGGGGGGGTCAATGTGTAGCCGGGGGAGGGTTTGAGGAAGAGGGAGGGGGAGATGCAGGGGTAACCATTGTTTTCGTCTTCTTCTTCTCTCTCTTCTCTCTTTTTTGCTTTTTCTTTTCCTCCTTGGCGAGGATCTACTGGACCTCGTCAAATTCATCCCAGAGAAATTGCAAGGGGTCCAGCTCCTTTGGCGGTGGGGGATCTTCCCAGATGGGGTAAAATTTGAGTGCGAACCCGAAGGGGGTGTCATCTGCCATTTGTGTGAGGAGGTATGGACTTGTAGGGGTAGAATAGGAGGGATGAGATGATAAGGGATTGATGGCCGGTTTAAAAGAGAGGGACGAGAGAAAATGAATCGGCGGAATTGAAATTGTGCCGCTTTTCAAACTTGGCAATAAATGAGTGTTGTGTGGGGAAACAAGAAACACACAACTGGCTCTTTGGAAAAGAGAAGGAGCATTAACTGATTGTCCAAAGATAGGCATGGTATTTAAAGAGGTAAGTGTATCGCGTGGGGATCCTCGCAAAGAGCAATCAGTGATGAGTAAAGGACATTTCTCGTGCAGCTGAGCTAGGGATCTTCCCGAGGTAGCCTAACATGGCTCATCAATTTGAAGAAGAAGCCATTGAACTCCCTGAGGTCGGTATTTGCACAGAATTATTCAGCCACCAACGACATCTATCCTCCACTTGAATTATTTTTTCAAAGAAACATATCCTCCCTAAACTTTTCCCATGAATGGCAAAAAAAATAAAATTAAAACTAGCAAACAAACAGAAAGAAACACACAAAACAGAGCAATAGATAAAAACTAGCAATTCTATTAAAGTGGAAGAAAATATTTACAAATGTAGTTATAAGAAGAAAAACCTAATCTACAATCTAAAAACTGGGATCTAATCTGATTCCGAATCTATAAGGAAATCCCAGCCCATCTTTTTATCCTGTGCCTTAAGGGAAGCTCTATCCTGTTTCTTCTTTTCCTCCCTCTCCATTTTCTTTTCAGCTGGTGTTTTCTTTGTAGTTGGAGCTTTAGGTGCCCTCACCCTTACTTTTGGTGGCTTGGGAGCTTTTGGATCCTTGGGTTCTTGAGGGGCTTTTCCTTTGCGCTTAGCAGGGGGTGGCAGGGGATTTTCCTTTGCCTTTGGCTTCAGCTTCTGCAGGGGGGACCACTGGGGACCTCTCTTTTCCTTTAGCTTTGGGTTCCTTAGTGGGGACCACTGGGGATTTCCCTTTTCCAGTGGACTCAGGTTTGGTAGGGGACTATGCCTCTTCAGACTGGGTAGCAGACTCTTTGCCAATTTTTAAAGGGACAGCTTTGGGAGCAAACCTCTTGGCAGTGACTTTCCTCCGCTGAGGATAAGTTTGCTTCTGTGGTGGTTCAGCAGAGGCCGTGGTAGGGGTAGGTTGCTCAGTAGTTGGAGGTTGCACCAGAGGAGGTGAAGCAGGAGCTTTTCCTTTATCTTTCTGGGGCTTAGGTGGTGCCTCCTCAGACTGGGCAGGTGGAGCTGGAGTAGTACTTGGCTCAGGCTTAGGCATGTGAACAGAGATGGGGCTCGACTGGTAAGGTTCATTTTGGGCAGCAGCTAATGCGGATTCCAATGAGGCTATCTTGATTTGAAATTTGAGGATGTCAGTCTCATGGATCTCCTTTTAGATTTTTTGGATTTCCTGTGCATTGTTAAGTCGTTTTTCAAGCATTCTTGCCCGGGCATTCGCGGCAGGAGCATTGGATTTCTCATACTCCCAATTTATCTGATGGTAAGTAGCTATAGCCTTGGCCTTTTGGTAGGCGTCCAAAATGTTTGTCCACCCCAATGAGATGCCCAAAAGTTGTTGTCAGTGTTCTTCCATCATTTTATCAATCTGCTCCAGCAGGGGGGTCTCAATTGATTGGCGAAGCTTGGCCATGCCCCTCAGGACATCCATCCTCAGGTAAGCATTATCTCTCATATGATGGAGGATGGTGAGGTAGGAAAGGAAATGGGAGGGTAGAAGTTAATGTTGATGGTGGGAGGGTGTGAAAGTCAGGAGGGAAGTCTGTTTAGATTTGTTTGTCAGTGGACAGGACCAAGGGAGTTGAAGTGGATGGTGGAGGGATGGGTGGAGTGATGAAGGTCTGTAGGGTGGATTGGATGGAGGTGAGTTCAGCCTGCATCTGGTCCTATTTTTTGGTATTGGTGGATAATTGTGCTTGTATGTCTTGGATAAGGGGTAGGATGAGGTTTAGTGTGTCAAAGGTAAGAGGTTGGGTTTGGGAAGAAGAGGGTACTGGTTGGAAAGGGGAGGAAGGAGCATGATGGAAAGTGGAGGGAGGGGAAGAGGGGGGTTCTGGGGAGTGGTACTGGGAGGTAATTAGGGAGTCTGGGAGAGGGGTGTAGTAGGCTGGTATTGTTTCAAGGAAGGTAGATATAAAGGCTTGGAAGCCTATGAATGTGTTAAGGGTTAAGTCAATGTCTATGAGGGGGAGTGTAGTAGATATGGCTGGGGTAGTGGTTTATGCAATGTGGAGAGTGTCAATGGTGATAGAAGGTATTGAGGGTGGTGTTTGGGAGATGGTTGGGATGGTCTCAGTTGTTTTTCATTTTTTGTAGGAGATGAGTGGGGGGCTGGTAGGCTTAGGTGGAGATAAGGAGGGAATTGTGGCTATGTACTGAGGTAAGGTAGGGGATGGTGAGTCCTCCCATGGACCAAGCACAGGTGAAGGGGGAGTGGGCATGGAGAATGGAAATAGAGGGGGTTGAGAGATGGATGCAAGAGGGGTGGTGGATGCATGGGTAACAGGTGCTGCTGCTGCAATGGAAGTGATAATCTCTGGAGGCACCTCCTTTGTAGCAGGGGTAGACCCTGATCCGGCTGCCACTTCTGTTTGCTTGGGCAGGACCTAAGCCTCAGCTTTCCTCTTTTTCTGACCCCCCATCATGCTCCTACTGATTCCCCATTGCCTCTTAGCAAAGGTAGTAGGAGTAAGGGTGGTGGTCTGCTCAGCCCTTCCTATCTTGTATCCCCCTTTGATCAGCAGCAAGGTAATGATTCCTGCATAGGGCAGAGTGTGAGGCTTCTTGTTTGACCCTAACTTATCCACTGTGTCTTTCATAGCCTCAAAAATTAGCCAAGCTGCATGGAAGCCATGGCCCATGTGGTAGGAGTAGACAACATCCGCAATGGGGGTTCTCCTTTCTTGCTGATGTCCTAAGCAATATATGTTCTTCCGCATGACTTGGTCAATGAACAGCAGTTCAGGTTCTAGTTCCCTCCTTCTGATTGAGTCCCCGGTGGCTTTTAATCCTCTAGTTAGGGCCAATGCAATTGTATCAATCGATGCACTCAGAGGGGGGCCATATCCATAGCTAGGATTAAATGCTGCTGGGATGCCCAACACTTCAGCTATCATCTTGGGGCCCACTAACATATCAAAGTCGTCAATCAGCACCAGCAAGCACCCTTGTCCATCATTGTCCTTCTTGACCTTGATGTGCTGATAAAACAGCTGCACTAGCCTGGGGTAGGCTAGTGCTGGAATTCCTCTCATCATTGGCATCAGGCCCGCTTTGCTCATAAATTATATTGCAGGGGCAGAGAGAGGTTCTTTCTCAAAAAATGGTACATCAAAGGCTGTTTTAGGCTCCAATGGAATTGACTCCATGAGCTCAGAAGGAGTACAGAACTTTGTGGTTGGTACCGCCGTCTCCTCAACTAATTCCTTTCCTTTCTTGGGGAACTTTGAAGTCTTGGCCTTTTTAGGGGTGGTCTCTGCAGGGTCCTTGTCCTCCCCTTTTCTCTTCTGTGCAGATTTTGGAGCCATGTCTAACTTTTTCCTATAGTATGAGAAACGGGAGCTGAAATCTAAGGTTTGGTTTGATTTGACGCACAGGGCACCTCAAGATCTCTGAGCAGAGGGCAATGGATGGAGGTGATATTAGGAATAACTCTATAGAATTGTGAAGTGAATGATGAGCTGTAGGAGTGATGCTGGACGGGAGAGGGAAGAGCTCTAGAAGCTAGGGTTTTACAGAGGTAAGAAGGATGAAAATAATGAAAAAGGGACAAAGCGTGGGGTTGAAATACTTATCGCGAAGCTCGACGTGCTTTGGAACATCTGGTCGCGGGTTTGGAAATGAACCTAGCAAAAGTGTTGATTAAATTTGGATTGTGCAACAATCTCTCAAGTTATCCTTGGAGCTTGCGACAGAGTGAGATTAATTCATGTGAATTGCGCGAGTGGCTCCTAGGTCTCTTTTGGATTGTGCGAAAAGCTCTGAGATTCATTTTAAATCTCACGACAGACTTAGAATCTCGCGATAGTAAATGAATTATTTCTATTGAATTGCGCGAGGGTCTCCCAGTTTACCTTGTGAACCTCACGACAGCCTGATAATCTCGTGATAACTACTGAATAGCTCGATATGGACCGCGCGAGAGGTTCACTGGTGTAAAGGAATCATGCGATGGCTGATGGATGGCCCTATGTGAATCGCACAAAAAGTTCTCAGGTACGCATGAATCTCGCGACAGCTATTGAATGTTTCCATGTGAACTGCGCGAAATTCTCTCAGACTTCCTTTTTAACCTCGTGATCACTTATGAATCTCGCGATAGTCTCCCAGACTTTCATTTTGGACCTAGCGACAGTAAGGAATAAAACAGAGAGCATGTGCTCTTTGTTCTGCCCCTTTGCCTGTTTGCTTGTGGTTGGATCCTAGGCATGACTCTCTCCTATGGCTACCTCTAGACACATGTAAACTCAATCATCCAATCAAAAACGACCTCCCATATTAGGCGTGCAACAGAAGCTATCTATTGAAAAACAGTAAGAATCAAACCATGCATCAAAAGTTCAAAACAGATTGGTCCAGATTCAGATAAGACCACGAACAAATCCTAAAGAATAGAAACAAGTAAGATAAATCAACCAAAAACATCATACATATGATACAGTAATGACACACCTATGGATCAGTTTGAAGAAGGAGGTCCTTGAAGGTGAATGGTGTCCATGAGTTCGGCAGGTTTTTCAAAACAAGGCTTAAGCCTTTGACCATTCACCTTTAAGGTTCTCCCAGACTTGGGATCCTTGATTTCCACAGCACCAGATGGAGAAACATGCATGACAATGTAAGGACCTTCCCATCTGGATTTCAATTTGCCCGGAAAAAACTTAAGTTTGGAGTTAAACAACCAAACCTTATCACCCGCAATGAAACTCTTTCTCAACAGCCCTTTGTCAAAGAAAGCTTTGGACCTTTCCTTGTAGATCCTGGCATTGGCATACGCATCCATCCTTAGTTCTTCCAATTCCGACTGCTGCAGCAACCTGTGATGACCAGCAGAAGTTAGATCTAGATTTAAATGTTTGATGACCCAATAGGCCCTGTGTTCTAACTCCACTGGGAGATGACAGGCCTTGCCATAGACCAGTCTGAATGGGGACATACCAATGGGGGTCTTATAGGCAGTCCTATAAGCCCAGAGTGCATCATTAAGCTTGTCAGCCCAATCCTTCCTATCAGTCCTCACAGTCTTCTCAAGGATATGCTTGATCTCCCTATTTAAAATTTTAACTTGCCCACTGGTTTGTGGGTGGTAGGGAGTAGCAATCCTATGGGTGACAGAATATTTCTTGAGCAAGCTCTCGAAATTTCTATTACAGAAATGGCTCCCCCCATCACTGATAATGGCTCTAGGGGTACCAAATTTGAAGAAGATATTCTGCTTTATGAACTTGAGGACAACCTGGTTATCATTAGTTCTTGTGGCAATGGCTTCTACCCATTTGGAAACATAGTCCACTGCCACTAAGATGAAATGAAAACCATTTGAAGGAGGAAAGGGGCCCATAAAATCAATACCCCACACATCAAACAGTTCTACAACAAGGATGGGCTGTAAAGGCATTGAATTTCGTTTAGACAGCCCTCCTAGTTTCTGACATCTTTCACAAGTCTTGCAGTGTGTATTGGCATCTCTGAAAAGAGAAGGCCAATAGAGCCCACATTGCAACACTTTGTCAACTATTTTTCTCCCACTAAAGTGACTCCCACAGGCATTTTCATGGCACATGGCCAGAATACTGGGGACATCACTTTCGGGGATGCATTTTCGAATGATTTGGTCTGCATAATACTTGTACAAGCTAGGTTCTTCACAGAAGAAGAATTTGACTTGTGATAAAAATAGGTCTTTGTCCATTTTTGTCCAATGGAAGGGATCTTGCCTATAACTAGATAATTGACAATATGTGCATACCAAGGAACTAAATACTAGATGGCAAACAGTTGCTCATCCAAGAAGACATCATTTGTAGCAAGGTCATCAACACCTTTTTCTAACATAATTCTGGACAAGTGGTCAGCCACCACATTTTTTACACCCTTCTTGTCCTTGATTTCGATGTCAAACTCCTGCAACAGGAGTATCCATCTAGTCAATCTGGGTTTTGCAGTGGTCAGTGAAGATGACAGTTTTAGACCCAAGTAGGTAAGGTCTAAACTTGTCCACAGCAAAAACCACTGCCAAAAGCACTTTCTCAGTGGTTGTGTAGTTCAGCTAAGCTTCAGCAAGTGATTTGCTGAGATATGCAATGACCACAGGTAGCTTATCCTTTCTCTGGCCCAAGACAGCACCTATTGCCAAGTCAGATGCATCACACATCAACTCAAAGGGTAAGGTATAGTCAGGTGTTTAGAGTACAAGAGTAGAGGTGAGGCAGATTTTTAACTTTTCAAAAGCCTCAAGACATTCAGCAAAGAAGTCAAAGGGCACATCCTGGTAGAGCAGGTGGCACAATGGTTTAGCAATTTTGCTGAAGTCTTTGATAAACCTCCTTTAGAATCCAGCATGCCCAAGGAAGGATCTGATTTGCTTGATTGTTCTTGGAGGGGGCAAATTTGCAATGAGGTCAACTTTGTCCTTGTCTACCTCAATTCCATCTTTAGAGACCACATGGCCCAACACAATCCCTTGTGTTACCATGAAGTGGCTCTTCTCCCAACTTAAGACCAAATTGGTCTCTTCACATCTTTGTAAGACTTGATGGAGGTGTTGTAGACATTGGTCAAAGCTATCCCCATAAACCAAGAAATCATCCATGAAGATTTCTAAAAATTTATCAATCATATCAGAAAAGATGGTATACATACACCTCTGAAAGGTGGCTGGGGCATTACATAATCCAAAAGGCAACCTTCTGTAAGCAAAGGTGCCGAAAGGACAAGTAAAAGTAGTTTTCTCTTGATCAAGGGGGTGCACAGGGATCTGGTTGTACCCTAAGTACCCATCAAGAAAATAGTAAAAAGCTTTCCCAGCCAACTTATCCAAAATTTGATCAATAAAAGGGAGAGGGAAGTGGTCTTTTCTGGTCTTGGAGTTGAGTTTTCGATAATCGATGCAAACTCTCTAGCCAGTGGTCTCCCTGGCTGCTCTCAACTCTCCAGAGTCAGTTGTTATCACTGTGATGTCAGACCTTTTGGGTACCACTTGGATTGGTGCCACCCATTCAGAATCAGAGATGGGGTAAATTACTCTAGCATCCAACAACTTAATGATTTCTTTCAGAACCACTTCTTACATGTGAGGATTCAATTTCCTCTGTATTTCCCTGGAGGGTGTTGAACCCTCCTCCAAATGAATCCTATGCATACAGATTGATGCATCAATCCCTCTCAGATCAGCAATGGTCTAGCCAATTGCTTTCTTGTGCTTCCTCAGAACTGTTAACAATTCCTTCTCTTGCTCACTGGTTAGAGAAGAGGAGATAATTACAGGAAGTTTCTCTTCTTTCTCGAGAAAAGCATATTTCAATGTCTCTGGCAGCTTCTTGAGCCTCAGATCAGGGGCGTGTTGGATGGATGGCAGGATTGGTGTATTATTGGTTGGAGGAAGGGGCAGCAATGTAGGTTTCTAATTGGAATGCTGCACTAAGCCCACAGAAGACCTCACTAGGGGTATGTCTTCTGACATTAAAGCTAGGCTTCCTTCCTCCACCATATTTCAAACTTCAGTTAAATCAGTGACAATACTGTTCCACTCCAGCAGAGTGGGCAGTTCTTCTTCAACAATTTCTTCTAATACATCTACTGCAAAGCATTCCTCATTGTCCAGCTGAGGGTACTTTGCACTGTTGTACACATTAAGCTCAACTTTCATATGTCTGAAAGTGACCTCCATGATCCCAGACCTGCATTGAATGTATGCATTGGCAGTGGCCAAAAATGGTCTGCCCAGAATGATAGGTATCGGGGATATACTCTTATTACAGCTCATGTCCAAAACAAGAAAGTCTGTAGGGTAGAAGAACTTGTCTACCCCCACTAGGACATTGTCAACCACTCCCATGGGATTTCCTCTCAGACCTATCAGCCATCAATAGAACAATGGGGGTGGGCTTCAGCTCCCCCAAACCTAACTGCTGATATACACTGTATGGCAGCAGGTTAACACTGGCTCCAAGGTCCGAAAGGGCCCTTCCAATCGTGTGGTCACCAATAATATAGGGAATAGTGGGTATCCCTGGGTCTTGCAACTTCTCAGGTATTGTCATGGTTAATACAGAATTAACTGTATCAGTTGCAAAGACCTTTTTAGACAAATGGCCTCTGGCCTTCCTTTTCTGAGTACAAAGGTCTTTCAAAAACTTCGCATAGGTTGGGACCTGTTGGATTGCATCAAGGAGGGGTAAATTTATCTTGACCTGCTTAAAGGTCTCCATCATTTCCTCGATCTTTGCCTGACCCTTATCAAAAGGGGCAGGGCCACTCAAAGCTTGAGGAAAAGGCAGCTGAGATACTGCTGGTTCCTCAGCTGCCAGCCTATGATTGAACTTTTATTTTTTTCTTTTTTCTATTTTTATCTCCTGCTGAGGCTCAACTACAACCTCTTTATTTTTCCCTTGTTGAAGGGTAGCAGGCAGTTCTTGACTCTGTGCTCTAACAAAGTCCTTATCATTTTCACTTGACATTTCCTTGGGAATGACCTCTCCTTGTTCTTTTCCCACCTGGTTGTCTACCAGCTTGCCAGACCTTAAGGCTGTGATGGCATTGGCCCCCTCAAAATTTGAGGAGCCCTTTGGGTTGGCTACTGGTTGGCTTGGCAACCTGCCCTCCTCTCTTTTAGCCAGAGCATTGGCTATTTGGCCAAGTTGCTCTTCTATTTTCTTAATGCTTTGACTGTGAGAAGTCACAGTCTGATTCAAGGGTCCAAGGCTTTGCAATTGGGCCAAAACCTAGTCCTCGAAAGAAGCACTTCGAGGCTGAGGTGGGGGAACTACCAATTGATTTTGTTGCTGGGGTTGCTATTGCTGCTAGAAATTCAACCTTTGGGCATAACCCTGGTTAAACTGCTGTTGTGGCCTTTGAGGTAAGGCCAACATCTGTTGTGGCTGAACATAATTGTCTTACCTCCACCTCAAATTTGGGTGGTCTCTCCATTGGTAACCAGCATTCTGGTGCTGGTATCCATATGGTTATTTATTGTAGCCACCAGAGTGTTATTGTCCAAAAGATTAGGTAGCAGCAGCATGTTCCATTACAAACTCAGGGTATTGCCCTGTAGATGGGCACTCTTCCACTGTGTGCTGTGGAGATTGGCATATCAGACATGCCTCCATCACTTGTGCAGCCATTCTGGGCTGCACCACAGTCAAAACTTTGTCAAATCTTTCAGTAAGATTGGCCATCTGCATTCTCAGGTCATCATTTTCTCTAATTTCATACATCTTTCCTTTAGAAGTTTCAGCCACCCCCAACTTAGGAGAAGGCTCTTGAACAGTTCTAGATGAGGACATCTTCTGGAAAGCATTTTCACTTATGACCTCGAACAAGTCCCATGCCTCATCAGCTGTTTTATGCATGTATGTTCCACCACAAGAGGCATCTACCATGTCTCTGCTCTTCTCATCTATCCCATTGTAGAAGCTCTGGACAAGCTGTCAGTCAGGGATCTTGTGGTGGGGACATTGTTTGAGCATCTCCTTGAATCTGTCCCAAGATTGGTTAAAATCCTCAGTTGGGGATTGGGCAAAAGCAAGTATGCCTTTCCTCAACTGGCTGGTTTTGGTCTCTGAGAGGACTCTGGGAGGTCTTTCCAAGTAGTGGTACTGTTGTTTGGGAGAGTAGACAACCAGGTGCTGGCCCTGTCCTTTAGGGAGAAAGGAAAGAGCCTTAGCCTAGTGGCTTTTGGTCCCAAACCAGCAATGGAAAATGTCATGCACAAGGCCAAGAGCTGGTCAATGTGCTTGTAAGGGTCTTCCTTGCTAAGCCCATGGAAAGAGGGAAGCATTTGGATGATGGAAGTTTTGATTTCGTAGTTTCCTTGAACATCTGGGAATTGAATGCTGAAAGGGGAATTATAATCATCTGGAGCATTCAATTCCTTCAATGTTCTAGGTTGTTCTTCACCCATGACTGCTATCTCAATTTCAATAGGGGGCTCAACTATGGTGTGTCTGTGCCTTCTCGGTCTTCTACCCCTTTCAATCTCAGGGTTAGCAGACTCTAACGTAGGACTGAGAGATCTCCTTCCTAACATACACACACACCAATAGCAGGGAAAACTATTCTAATCAACAGCTTATGGAATCTTCAAAGGAGAAATAAACTGAGGTTTTGAAGGTTAGAGAAGTGTAAACAGAGGTAGCTAGACTCTCAATGCAATTCTAGTCTCCTTCTCTGCTACAGTTCAGATTTGCAAAAAAAATTCTAAATGTAAATCAGCAGTATCAATTATTCACAAGTACAACTACCAAAGAATAAATAATCGAAAATCTAGAGTCTACTAAAAGATCAAGATCCCTGACAACAGCGCCAAAAACTTGTTGGGCTATTTCAAGTGCCTGCTGCTGACTTTATTGAAGACAGTGAGAAGAATGGGATAAATAAAAAATGAGTGAAAGGTAGAGTGATGAATACGGAGCAACAACCCTAAAATATGCATAGTCCTGCAAGATACAGGGCCTGTTGTAGCAAGTTTTGATAAGTAAGAGTTTGTCCCACAGGGAAGTTGATCTCAAGCTCCAAGGGAGCTATCCATAGTAGGCTCTCCAGATCTGGCTACAGATCTGGCAATCCTAAGTGGAAGGGGATTTAGGGTCACTATAATCTAAATTCTAAGGTATCCTAATGTCTAGATTACAGAAAGGGTTAAGAGGGATGGTGGAGTGAGAATATAAATATAAAAGGGTGAGAAGTATGTTATTAGGTACAAATCTGATGGGTCTTGTAACTCATACTCAAATCTGTTGTTATAGAAATCTTGTCCAATGGTTACATTATCACCAAAGAGGAGAAAGAATCCAACTCACCCCTGTACCATGATCCAATCTCTTAAGGCTATAACCTGTCCACTTAAATGGTCACAGACTATCCAATAGGGGAACCACAATCCAGATATGGGTCAGAACAAGTTTATCATTGTAGGCACTACTTCATCCAGGCTACAAGCTCAAGAATCCATCGAAACCTCATCCTCTAAAGTTCTTTGTGTGGGGCTAGGCCTACAAAGTGCACAAGTCTGGACACACAGGATCAGTAAGAGTTTGATTACTATCTTTTAAGCATGGTTGTTCACTGCTTTAGAAAGACTGCAGTGATCCAGTCACAAGCCTACAATCTCTACAGCCAACTCAGATATGCAATCTAATGGTGGATCTATTCAACTATAGGGGAGTCTGTCACTGCACAATCTCTCATAAGGCTACAAGCACAAGTGCAGAGAAGAAGAATCTGTCTTAGTTCCATGACTTGGCCTCACCCTAGGACTATAATCTATCCACTTGAATGGTCACAGACTATCCACAGAGGTTATCCTCCTCACAAATGGCTAAGACAGAACAAGAACATTGCTACCCCCAACATGTTCCCAAGGCTACAAGCACAAGTTCCCATGGGGATTCAGATTTTGTGGGTCCTGTGGTGGGGGAAGGCCTGCAAAGTGCCTATCCTGGACACACAAGTCACTTAAATCTAAATAGCACCTTAAAAGTAATCCTCCATTGCTTACAAAATAACTTAGCAACGGTGGATCTCAAGGCAGCAGCCTTGTACAGCATAACTCACAACAAAAATAACATCCCATAAATGTGACAGATCCTATTACAAAAACTCTATTAAAATCTATACCAGATAATCATACAAAAGGCATAGCCAGCAAATGTTGGACTATGAAGAGAAAGAAAAAGGAAAAATAAGAAAACTCCTAAACCCTAACCTTAACCTACTGTAATTCTACAATTAGTTTTTGGAGAAGAAACGTAAAAGTTAAGTCTCAAAGAGAGTCGATCCTCAAACCTAAGCTAGGCTTAGGCTTATATAGCAGTCGACTTCCCCTTCAATTAGGGTTAGGAAAACCCTAATTTTTCAATGTAGTTGTGGTCCATTCTTGTCCCTTGGATGCCTCGGGGCGTGTGCACAAAGATTGAAGCATTGGAGTGCATGCCTTAATTACTGGAGATTCGCAGATTGCCCTTGCAAAAGTGGAGAGAAGTTTAGAATTCGATCCTCGCTGGGTAGAAATGATTTCAGATCTTTTCACGTGGTAGAATTGGCGTCGCAGGGTTAAATTGACTTGAAATTCATGCAGTCGCGGGATTAGCATTTTAGTCATTGTGGAATACAATGGCTATCGCAAGATTACTCTTTCAGCTTTGAATGGCGCGGGGATTGCTCGCGCGGTTCATCCCTTGGTGAATCTCGCGAGAGATCCTCACGAAGAAGCAGTGTTCATGAGTTTCTGGGTCGCGTGAGCATTTATCAGAAGGTCTCAGATCTCGCCCATGTCACGATATGTCTTGTGAGAATACAAGCTCTCTCTCCTGAGTGAGTAGCGTGAAGCTTAACGGTTCTTCTTTTGAGTTGTGCAAGACTATGCGAATGCTTTAGATTGAGCCTCGCGAAGCCTATTTTTCAATTCTTTTTGTCACCAAACTGCGCGAGAACGGCGTACAAACTGTGCGACCAGTTGTTGTGCTTCCTCCAGGGCTCGCGACAACTGCGTGAAGGCTTTATCTCTGGTGCAATTGAACCCTGCGACATTTGCACGAGGCATTCTTCTTGATGTATTTCTTCTTGGATATGCCTATGCTTCAGCCAACTCTCTATCTGGGTTCATCCTTTGTTCTGCTGAGGTAGTTCTGGGGCAACAGTGAGCTTCTTGGCATGGTTAGGGGTTTATTGGCAGCTGCTATTTATTATCTGCAGAACAGGCTTAAAACACTTTTATTAAATGACTAAGGGTCCAACAGAGATTAAGTTACGAGGTAAAAAGTGGTACTTTTCAGGTCTTAACAGGTAATAGTCATGAAAAAGAAAAAAAATTAAACATACACAAAGCAATATAAAAAAAAACATATTCTATTATCTTGGAAAGAAATGTACAATTGGAATTACAACTATAAAAAAAGAAGTGCGAAGGAAAGAAAAGCCTAACTACAATCTAGGTTAGGAGGAGGAGGGGTCAGAATTTGAATCTGTGAACCAGTCCCAGCCCATCTGTTGTGCATGTTTCCTAAGTTCAGCTTTGTTCTCAGAACTGAGCTTGGACTTGGTTCTGTTTGTGGGAGCTTTGTTCTTTTTTTGCTTTGTTTGCTTCCCAGTAGGACCCTTTTTCTTTAGCCGCCTTGGTTGCTTTGGTTGGGCTGGTGGTTGCATCATGGTTGGAGCTTTTGGTGCCCTCACCCTCATTTTTCTGGTCTTGGGTTCAGGAGGGATCATAGGGGATTTTCCTTTTTCTTACTCAGGGGGGACTACAGGGCACTTCCCTTTTTCTAGCGGGCCATGTGGTTGTGCCACCTCAGACTGGGCAGCTGGCTCTTTGCCAACTTTAATAGAGGATGCTATATAAGCAGTCCTCTTAGCAGTGACTTTCCTCTGTTTAGGAGGAGGTGATGAAGGAGGGGCAACAGGGGTATGGGTAAGGTCAGGCTCAGGTTTGGGAATGAGGGGAGAGAGTGGGGCGGGAGGCTGAGCTGCACTTCTGGCAGCAGCCAATTCAGCTTCCAAAGAGGCTATCTTGATTTGGGCTTGCTGGAGTTCATTTTGGTAGATTTCCTTATGGATTTGGAAGATTTCCTGGGTATTGTGGAGTCTTTTTTCGAACATTCTGGCTTTCATTCTCTTCACATTTGTATTTGCCTTTTCGAGCTCCACATTCATTTGTTGATAAGCTACTTTCTTTTTCTCCTTCTCAAAGGCTTCCAAAATGTTTGCCCACCCAAGTGAAATACCCAGTAATTTAGCTCTATAGGCAATTCTCTAAGTCACTAATCTGCTACAGCAGAGGGGTCTCTATGGAGTGCCTAAGTTGGGCCATGCCTCCCAGGACATCCCTCCTAAGGTAGGGATTGTCTCTCATTGCATGGAGGAGGGTGAGGTAGGGACGGATGTAAAAGGAGTGGGTGGGTGCTATAAGAAAAGAAGAAGCTGAAAGAGCAAAATGTGATTGTTCCTGGGGGTGAAGTGTTGTTTTCATTGGTTAAGTCTAGTTGTTGGGGGAGGGCAAAAAGTTCTGAGTCTGTTTGGATGGATTTGTCAGTGAATGTTGGAGGTAGTATAAGAGGTGGGATTGAAGGCAAGGGGGGAAAGAAAATGAGGTAGGCTCACTAGGAGTAGGTGGTGCTGGGGAAGGAAAAAAGGGAATGGTGAAAGGTATGAAAGGGAATGGTTGGGTTGTAGAGTCAGGGTTGAAAGGGGAAGGGATCAGTGGGGTTTGATGGGATTGTTGAGGGATGGGCTGGTTTGTCAATGTCTGAAGTGTGGATTTGATGGTTGTGATTTCTGTTTGCACCTGGTCATGTGCTTGTATTGTTGTGGACAGTTGTGATTGAATGTCTTGGATGAGGGAGAGGATATGTGTTAGTGTGTCTGGGTTGGGTGGTGGAGGTTGTGTAGAAGATGGAACAAGTTGAAAAGGGGAGGAAGGGGCATGATGAAAAGTGGAAGGAGGAGGTGATTGGGGTTCTGGTGAGTGATGTGAGGACATATTTGGGAAATCTGGGAGGGGGGTGTAGTGGGTGGGCATGGTATCAAGGAAAGTAGCCATAAAGGCTTGGAATCTAGTGGTTGTGTTAAGATGGAGGTCTATGTCTGTGAATGGGGATGTAGTAGGAATGGCTTGAGTGGTGTCTTGGTTAATGTGAGGTGTGTTAGTGGGGATAAAAGGGATTGTGTGTGGGGGTAGTGACATGGTGGAGGTTGTGTCAGTGGTTTTCTTTTTCTTGTATGAGATCAGTGGAGGGCTGTCAGGGTTTTGTGAAGATGATGGGGGTATTGGAGCTGTGTATTGAGGTAGGGTAGGGGAAGGTGTGGGACTGACATGGGGGTGATGTCCTCCCAGGTACCAATCACAGGAAAAGGGAGTGTGGGCATGGACAATGAAGACAGAGGGGAGTGAGATGGAGTAGGGGAAGGGAAATGGGATGTAGTGGAGGAAGGGAGAGATGTTGATGGTGTAATGGGATGGGATGTGGTCAGGATAGGGGATCTTGCAGTAAAAGGTGGGGTGGATGTGGGCAGCATGAGTGGTAGTGGGATCTTGAACCACTTCTTTGGTAGCAGGGGTGGGCCTTGTAACAGCTGCCTCATCTGATTGCTTGGGAGCAGCCTAAGCCTCAGCCTTCTTCTTCTTCAGGGTTTCCATCAGGCTCCTACTGATTCCCCATTGCCTCTTGGCAAAAGTGGTAGGTGTGAGGGTGGTAGTCTCCTCTCCTATTGGTATCTTGTACCTCCCCCTCAAAAGCTATTTGGTGATGACTCTGGCATAGGGGAGTGTGTGTGGCTTCATTTTCTACCCTAGTTTCTCCACTAAGTCCTTCATTGCTTTAAAAATCAATCAGGTTGCATGGAAGCCATGGCCCAGAGAGAAAGAGTAAACAGCATCAGCAATAGGAGTCCTCTCCTGCTGATGGCCTGAGCAGTAGATGTTCTTTCTCAGGACATGGTCAATGAAAAGGAGTCTAGGCTCCAACTCTCTTCTTCTTATGGAATCCCCTGAGGCCTTTAATCCTCTAGTAAGAGCCCTCACAATGGTATCAATTGAGGCACTTAGGGGAGGGCCATATCCACAACTATTGTCAAATGCAGCTGGGATGCCCAATACTTCCGCAATCAACTTGGGGTTAATTAACATATCGAAATCATCAATCAACACGAAGAAGCCTGATTGTCCATCTTGGTCCTTGGTGACCCTGATGTGCTGATAAAAGAGTTTCACTAGCCTAGGGTAGGCTAGTGCTGGAATTCCTTTCATCAAGGGTGTCAGACCAGCCTTGCTCATAAATTCAATGGCAGAAGCATAGAGAGGCTCCGTCTCGAAGAAGGGCAGGTCGAAAGCTGTTTCAGGCTCCAAGGGGATTGAAGCCATGAGCTCAGAGGGTGTAGAAAAAGTAGGGGTTGGCTCCTCCACCTCCTCAACCACTTCCTTTCCCTTTTTCTGTGCCTTAAAAGCCTTAACCTTCTTAGGAGTGGGCTCAACAGGGGCCTTATCCCTGGCCCTTTTCTTTGGTGCACTCTTAGGGGCCATTATCAAGTCTCCTATCTGAGATAGTACCTTTGAAGATGAAAAAGGGAGACTGAGATCTGAGTGCTTACCCTAAAATCGTAGGATTCTGTTCGATCTGACGCAAAGTGAAACACGAGATCTCCTAGCAGAGGGCAACTGATGGGGATGAGGTTAGGAACAAATCCCTAAGATCCTTGTGTGAATAATGGGTTGTAGAATGAACGCTGGAGGAGAGAGGGAGAAGAGAGCCGGAAGCTAGGGTTTCACTAGCTGGAGAAGAGAGAATACTGAAAAAGGAGACAATCGCGAGTTTGGAATGTTTATCTCTGGGCTTGGCGCGCTTTGGAGATATATGGTCGCTGGATGGGAAATGGAATCTAGCGACGGTGTAAATTGCAACTTGGATTGCGCGAGAGGCTCTCAGTGTTTACCTTGGAGCTCGCGACAGCTAGTGAAGTATTCCATTTGGATTGCACGAGAGCCTCCCAGGCCTTATTTTGAACCCCACGATAGCAAAGCATTAAACAGAGAGCACGCGCTCTTCATTCTGCTATTTACATTTGTGCTGGGGCTGGATCCTAGGTATAACTCACCACCAGGGGCACCCCCAGACACTTTAAACTGACCTCCCAATTACACCATAAACATTCAAGCATAGTCATCAAAATTCATTATCCAAACAGCGTGCATTCAATCAAAAACCATCAACTCAAGAGTAATTATCAAACCAAGCATATAAAAAATCAGATCCAGACAGATTCAGACGCAAGTGAGGCCAATAAAATTTCCTATAAAATTTGAACAAAAGAAGGCAGCACAAACCTAACAAAACCAAAGTACATATAATACAACATTGACACATCTGTGGATCAGTTTAATGAAGGGTCCCCTAGAAAGTTAATGGTGTCCACAGGTTCAGCAGGTTTTTCTAAACAAGGTTTAAGCCTCTAACCATTCACCTTCAAGGTTTTCCCAGACTTGGGTTCCTTGATTTCCACAGCACCAGATGGGGAAACATTCATGACAATATAGGGGCCTACCCATCTGGATTTCAGTTTGCCAGGAAAAAATTTAAGTTTGGAGTTAAACAACCAAACCTTACCACCAGCCATGAAGCTCTTTCTCAACAAATCATTGTCAAAGAAAGCCTTGGACCTTTCCTTGTATATCTGGGCATTGGCATATACATCCATCCTCAGGTCATCCAGTTCTGATAGCTGCAGCGACCTGTGATGACCAGCAGAAGTTAGGTTAAGATTTAATTTTTTTATGGCCCAATAGGCCCTGTGTTCTAACTCTACTTGGAGATGGCAAGCCTCGCCATAAACCAGTCTGAATGGGAACATCCCAATGGGAGTCTTATAAGCAGTCCTATAAGCCCATAATGCATCATTTATCTTATCAGCCCAGTCCTTTCTGTCAGTCCTCACTGTCTTCTCAAGGATGTGCTTGATCTCCCTATTAGAAATTTCAACTTGCCCACTGGTTTGCGGGTGATAGGGAGTAGCAATCCTATGGGTGACAGAATATTTCTTGAGCAAGCTCTCAAAATTTTTGTTGCAGAAATGGCTACCTGTTGAGAACTGGAAAATACCATTTTTCACCCCTTAATCTGGGCCTTGATAGACCCTTGAGAGAACTAAATAAGTATTTTAAGTGTTTGTTTTACAGCTAACAATAAAGGCAGGCTTAACCTTGAAAGTAGCTCAAAAGTGCCAAAAAGATGAGATTCCATGTCAATCCAAAGGAAGAAAGAGAAGAAACAACCTCACTAGCTGTTGAAAGGTCTGAATTGAAGAGGCAAAGACCTGGTCTCAACCCAGAAAAGAAGTATGGAGCAATTCGAATAGAAAAATGCACTACAGAGTACTTTTCGCAAAGAACCTGAACTGTTCGCAAAGAACCTGAAACTCTGCGAAAAGAACAAAAACTCCAGGCTTAGCTTTCGAAGAGCATCTGAACTCTTTGAAGAGATGATTTACCTTTTCGAAAAGAAGAAAACTCAATTCGAACAGAACCAGAACCTTGCGAAAAGAGTTTCAGGAGTTACAACACCTTGCGAAAAGCCCCCTAAGCTTTGCGAAAAGGTATTCTGGAGGTTCTCAGCTTTTGCAAGGGCAATTCGATGTCTGTTTCACTGCCCAATGCATCTAAAAACCAAGGGACATTCCAAAAGATTCTAAGCATGAAGCGAAGGCATATTCCACCCCACGTGAGCACCCAGAGATGAAATAACTTGGCGGGAACTTTTAGAAACTCTAACAGACTTTCAAAATGCATAATAGAATCGATGCCTTTTTCACCTGATTGGCTGAACCAGATCAAGGAATTCTGATTGGCCAGAAAAGATCTGGATCCTCGTGCTCGACTACCATTGGTCAATACAGATCTGAGCACTTCTGATTGGTTGACACACATCTGAGCTGGACTTAGGGAAAACTATAAATAGACGAACCATTTGCCCAATTTGGGCATCCAGATTTCGAGTTTCATTTCTGTTGCTCCATTTCCAATTCAGATAGCTTGTCTGAAATTCCTGTAATAGCCTAACTTTTATTTGTACTTGAGAGCTGTGAGATACTTTTGTAATTCAAAAGAGAAGTGTATTCAAGACTACAAATCCGAGAGCTATTTAAGCTGTGCTCTGTAATTGTAATGGTGAATTTGAAAAGGTTGCTATGAACCGTATGTTCTCAATTGGATTCGTGTTGAGGGTTCCCTGTGATCTCCTTATTGCACTAGACTCCTTTAGATTTACTGTTTTTAAGCAATTTCCCTTAATTCATTATCCCTGTGAGAATTTGTGTTTGTAACCTAATCTCTCACAGCATTTGTAGTGGTGTTTCTCATTCTGAATTAAGGGTTCAGATTAAAGACTATTGGATGGTCTGTGGCCATTGAAGTGGATAGGCCATAGCCATAAGTTTAACTCTAATCCTTGAGTTAGATTACTTTCTCTTGCATCTGTGCTGGTAGCCAGATGAAGATTGGATAATATCTACTTTATTCTACATTTATTCTCATTTTGCAATCAAGTACTAAATCGAAGTTAGATATTATTTCTCCATTCTTATTAATTTACATCAAATCTCCCCAACTCGGATCTGGATCATTTAGTTTAATTTTTACTTTTATCATTTAGTTAACGTGACAAATTCAACCTCCCATCTTATGTACCTCGTAGATAGGATCAGAGGTCAAATCTGGTAGCTCAGATCTGGAGGTTTATCTTAAATTTTAAATCAATTCCCTGTGGACGATCTTTTACTCACTTACATTTAAAACATGCTACAATTGGCCCTGATCTTGCAGGCTAATTCACTTCTACCTGTGCTGATATTTCTTTACTCTTTTTTAATATTCTAGATTCAGTATAATTTAGTAGTTGCAAACCTGTTTTCAAAACACACATAAATCAAGCACACTAAGAAGTAACAACAAGTTTTTGGCGCCGTTGCCGGGGAATAGATTTTAAAATTGGTAGACCTAAGTTTTTCAATTTTGTAGATTTGATTTTCATTTTAATTTTTGCTTTAAACCTACACTTTGCATTCCAAGTGCTTGATTAAATGTCTACTGCAGTTTTGTATAGTAAACATTTCTGCGAGAATTTTTTATTTTTCGAAGTTTTATTCTTTGCCTTCTAGTTATTTGAATAAATCCGCCACTTTTTGTCTTTTTGTCAAATTTGGGCGAGCTGAGTTTTCTTTTTATTTTGTCAAAATACTTGAATAAGGTATCGCTGATTTTTGGATTTTTTGCAGATCCGAGCGCCTCTAACAAGGAGCATCTGACTAAAGTCGAGCAGATCTGCTTGAGTTTGCATCCTTCTCCTTTGCATTCATTTTCTATTTTTAAATTCTTGAGAACCAAGATTCTGCTTGTGTTTAATGTTTGTTTTGATTATAATTTCTCTCTGTCTTTTAGGCATCTTGATTTTATTTTTATTTTTACAAAATAAAAGAAAATGAAAACACAAATAGAAAATCTGAGTTGTTTCTCATTATTTTCGAGTAGTAAATACGGGCTCTTGTTGAGCCTGATCAAAACAAGTAAAAAAATATATATCTATAAAGAAAATTATAAAAACAAAAAAAATATATATATATAGATATCTTCCGGATGGGGTGTCTTTCTCCATTTGCATCCACTTTTTCCATCCGGACTCTTGAGATCATTTTTTTTTTTTAGGAATCATGTAGGATAATGAGTAGTGAATCATAGGGCTTTTGAATATTCAATGGACCCACTGATTTTATTTTCCTTCGAGATTTCTTCATCATAAATGGGTCTCAGCTGTGTGTGAACCCTGTTTTTAATATGTGCTCCCATGCTTCATTATTCTTTTTTATTCATACACATCATCAACAAAGGGGTCAGTCTTATGAATCTTACTTTTCACTATATATTATTCCTGCTAATCATTTTTATAATCACTTAGATTCATAAGTATCTCAGGTTTTTGGGGTTTTTCTTTGGGCTTAGGATGTATCATTTGACATTAGAGTTTCTATTTTAGGAATTTTAGTTTCAAATTCTGTTTTTAGATCGCTGATTTTTTTATTTTTTTTCTTTCTTAGGTTAATGTGTCCTAGTTTTACTGATTTTCGTCATTTTTCTGTGAGTATAGTTAGTTTCTAACTTTGTTTTCCTATTTTGCATTCACAAATTCTGTTTTTGTATCAACACTTTTCTATTTTTTTTAACTTTGTATTCAGTCCCTTACCTTGTTTTTACTGTTTCTCTGTTATTAGCATTAGTTTCCTTCCATTTGCATAGCAATCCTTCTATTTTTTAGATTTTATTTTTTTTAGCAGTTCTAGCGTTGTTTTGTTGATTTTTCTTGCATTTGTATATCATGTTTTCCATTTCCTTGCTCATATATTCAGTTTTACATTTTTATTTTCTGCTGCATATAGTTTAGATTTTTTTTACATTCTTAGTTTTTTTCTTCTTTTTACCTACGCCCTAGTCTCTCATTGTCTAGAACATTGAGGACAATGTTCATCTTAGATTGGGGTGTGCGAGATGCCAATAAAATAAGTTAATGTTTAGTGCAGCTTATGACCAGCAGAATTTTTAAAAATGAAGTAATTTCACACCTGTTGTTTTGAAAAATGAGGAAGTTAAAACTTTTTAAAATTGATTTCTAGTGTAATTCTAATACTTTCATGAAGTGAAGGCCAGAAAATTTCTAAAAAAAAATAATAATTTATGTTTTAGTAAACCTAAAAAGAGAGAAAACAATGATGATATACCTCAAGAATTTGATAGAAAACCACACCCAGTGAGATTTGGGCCTGCTGAAATGTATTCTTTGGAGGTATGAATTGGCAATTTTTTCTGCTTTAGGGACTGTTTGAACCTGCTTGTTATCACTAGAAGTTACACATATCCAAGTTAAAATAGCTTGACAGCAATCATGATATTAAAGACATGATGTAGGGCCTTCTTTTGGACAGTTTGAACTTCAAAAAGCCCCACCTTTTAAAACTGCCCTTGATACACACCATTTGAGCTTTATAAATCAAAGATTTCTTTGAAACCTCATCAACCTCATTTAGCCTAACCCTCACTCTGAGAATTCAGAAGGTAAAGGAAAGAAAGCTGAAGAAAGGTGAGTTGGGTAACAGTTTGGTAAAAGAAAAAAAAAATTATTGAAGGCAATGATGTATCGAAGAAATGTGGCATTCCGGTCAATGTTGATTTGAAAAAAAAAAGAGAAGTCATTTCATTGAAAGTTTGAAAAGAAAGAAAAAAGATGGCCACTTTGGCTCAAAATTCAAAGAAGATGATGAAATTGTGCTGAAATAAAGAAGGTGTCCATACCACCTCCTTACCTTGACTGACTTCTAAAATTTTGAACTCCATTCCAACCCTTTTATTCTTGATAAATTTCACCCATAAGCCACATTACAACCCAAGTTAAAGTCCTTCGATCAAAGATGGATTGAGTCACATGGAAATAAGGATTTGTGTAATCTATGGTGAAAAGAGCGTTGAATTCGTAACTAAAAAGCAATGCCTATGCTCACCTCATACTCCTATTTGAGGGTCAGAATTGCTCTTGAGTTGTGTGAAATAGTACAACCCTCCTACCTGCATGTTGAGTGAAAACCCTGGTGAGAGTTGGGTTTGAAATCAACTTATTTGGGGTAACATAAAAAAACTGAATTCTCAAATAGAAGGCAAGCTTTTCATTAATTTTTCTTGTAAAAACTTTTTGACACCAATCGAAAGTGAATGGTAAAGGAATTACGCAGAATTTTAGTTTTGAACTGATGTTTTCTTGAAAATCTTCTTACAACCTGACTGATGCAGGTGTGAATAATCTGATTGGATGAAAGTTTGCTTTAACAGAACTGCATTAATCTTAACTAATTTATTGGAGATGTTTGTGGGTACCTTCACTAAAAACCCTCAGGAGACTTCACTCCTCCACTAGGGATCACCTAGGGGTTTAAAAGGCTTGTTGCATATGCTAAATGCAACTGTGCTCCCTACAAAAATGGCTTTTCATTCTATTTTTAAATTTTGTCTTTGCTCAGGGACTAGCAAAGCTTAGGTTTGGGGGTGTGTTGAGAACTGAAAAATACCATTTTTCACCCCTTAATCTGGGCCTTGATAGACCCTTGAGAGAACTAAATAAGTGTTTTAAGTGATTGTTTTACAGCTAACAATAAAGGCAGGCTTAACCTTGAAAGTAGCTCAAAAGTGCCAAAAAGATGACATTCCATGTCAATCCAAAGGAAGAAAGAGAAGAAACAACCTCACTAGCTGTTGAAAAGTCTGAATTGAAGAGGCAAAGACCTGGTCTCAACCCAGAAAAGAAGTATGGAGCAATTCGAACAGAAAAATGCACTACAGAGTACTTTTCGTAAAGAACCTGAACTGTTCGCAAAGAACCTGAAACTCTGCGAAAAGAACAAAAACTCCAGGCTTAGCTTTCGAAGAGCATCTGAACTCTTCGAAGAGATGATTTACCTTTTCGAAAAGAAGAAAACTTAATTCGAACAGAACCAGAACCTTGTGAAAAGAGCTTCAGGAGTTACAACACCTTGAGAAAAGCCCCCTAAGCTTTGCAAAAAGGTATTCTGGAGGTTCTCAGCTTTTGCAAGGGCAATTCAGTAATCTGTTTCACGCGGCCCAATGCATCTAAAAACCTAGGGACATTCCAAAAAATTCTAAGCATGAAGCGAAGGCATATTCCACCCCACGTGAGCACCCAGAGATGAAATAACTTGGCGGGAACTTCTAGAAACTCTAACAGACTTTCAAAATGCATAACAGAATCGATGCCTTTTTCACCTGATTGGCTGAACCAGATCAAGGAATTCTGATTGGCCAGAACAGATCTGGATCCTTGTGCTCGACTACCATTGGTCAATACAGATCTGAGCACTTCTGATTGGTTGATACACATCCAATCGGACTTAGGAAAACTATAAATAGGCAGAACCATTTGCCCAATTTGGGCATCCAGATTCGAGTTTCATTTACTGTGCTCCATTTCCAATTCGGATAGCTTGTCCGAAATTCTGTAATAGCCTAACTTTTATTTGTACTTGAGGCGTGAGATACTTTTGTAATTCAAAGAGAAGTGTATTCAAGACTACAAATCCGAGAGCCGCTTAAGTCAGGCTCAGAATTGTAATGGTGAATTTGAAAAGGTTGTGAACGTCGTTCTCAATTGGATTCGTGTTGAGGGTTCCTTGATCTCCTTATTGCACTAGACTCCTTTAGATTTCTTGTTTTAAGCAATTTCCTTAATTCATTATCCTGAGAATTTGTGTTTGTAACCTAATCTCTTACAAGATTTGTAGTGGTGTTTCGCTCAATTAAGGGTTCAGATTAAAGACTATTGGATGGTCTGTGGCCATTGAAGTGGACAGACCATAGCCATAAGTTTAACTCTAATCCTTGAGTTAGATTACTTTCTCTTGCATCTGTGCTGGTAGCCAGATGAAGATTGGATAATATCTCGTTTGTTCTACATTTATTCTCATTTTACAATCAAGTACTAAATCGAAGTTAGATATTATTTCTCCATTCTTATTAATTTACATCAAATCTCCCCAACTCGGATCTGGATCATTTAGTTTAATTTTTACTTTTATCATTTAGTTAACGTGACAAATTCAACCTCCCATCTTATGTACCTCGTAGATAGGATTAGAGGTCAGATCTGGTAGCTTAGATTTGGAGGTTTATCTTAAATTTTAAATCAATTCCCTGTGGACGATCTTTTACTCACTTACATTCAAAACTTGCTACAATTGGCCCTGATCTTGCAGGCTAATTCACTTCTACCTGTGCTGATATTTCTTTACTGGTTCTTGTGGCAATAGCTTCTACCCATTTTGATGCATAATCTACTACCACTAAGATAAATTGATAACCATTTTAAGGAGGAAAGGGGACCATAAATTTAATACCCCAGACATCAAACAGTTTCATAATAAGGATGGGCAGTTTCATAATAAGGATGGGCTGCAAAGGCATTGATTTTCTTTTGGACAGCCCTCCTAATTTCTGACATCTCTCACATGTCTTGCAGTGTGTATTGGCATCTCTAAATAAAGAAGGCCAATAGAACCCACACTGCAAGATCTTGTCAGCTATTTTTCCTCCACTAAAGTGGCCCCCACAGGCATTTTCATGGCACATGGCCAGAATACTGGGGACAACACTTTCTGGAACACATTTTCGGATGATTTGGTCTGCACAGTATTCGTATAAGCAAGGTTCCTCCCAAAAACAGAATTTGACCTGTGAGAAGAATAGGTCTTTGTCCATTTTGGTCCAATGGGCAGGAATCTTGCCTATAACTAGATAATTTACAATGTGTGCATACCAAGGAACCAAGGATTGGATGGCAAACAATTGCTCATCCGGGAAAATATCATTTGTAGGGTCATCAACACATTTTTCCAACACAATTCTAGACAAGTGGTCAGCCACCACATTTTCCACACCCTTTTTGTCCTTGATTTCAATGTCAAACTCCTGCAGCATGAGTATCCATCTAATCAGCTTGGGCTAAGCATCTTTCTTGGACAATTGGTATTTCAATGCTGAGTGGTCTGTGAAGATTACAGTTTTAGACCCATGTAGGTAAGGTCTAAATTTATCAACAGCAAAAACTCCTGCCAGAAGCTCTTTCTCAGTTGTGGTGTAATTCAGCTGAGCTTCATCAAGTGATTTGCTGACATAGGTAATGACCACTGGCAGCTTATCTTTCCTTTGCCCCAAAACAGCACCTATTGCCAAGTCGGATGCATCACACATCAGCTCAAAGGGTAGTGCATAGTCAGGTGTTTGGAGTACAGGGGCAGAGGTGAGGCATATCTTCAAAGTTTTAAAAGCCTCAAGACATTCAGCAGAAAAATCAAAGGGCACATCTTTGCAAAGCAGGTGGCACAATGGTTTAGCAATTTTACTGAAGTCTTTAATGAACCTCCTGTAGAATCCTGCATGCCCAAGGAAAGTCTTATTTGTTTGGCTGTTCTTGGAGGGGGCAAATTTGTAATGAGGTCAACTTTGGCCTTATCTACCTCAATCCCTTCTCTAGAGACTACATGGCCCAACACAATACCTTGTGTTACCATGAAGTGGCTCTTTTCCCAACTTAAGACCAGATTGGTCTCCTCACATCTTTGCAAGACCAGGTGGAGGTGTTGTAGACATTGGCCAAAACTGTCCTCATATACAAAAAAATCATCCATAAAGATTTCCAAGAACTTGTCAATCATATCAGAGAATATGGCATACATACACCTCTGAAAGGTGGCTAGTGCATTACATAGCCCAAAAGGCATCCTTCGGTAAGCAAAGATGCCAAAATGGCAAGTAAATATAGTTTTCTCTTAGTCGTGAGGGTGCACAGGGATTTGGTTGTACCCTGAGTACCCATCAAGAACACAATAAAAAGCTTTTCCAGCCAACTTATCCAGAATTTAATCAATGAAGGGGAGAGGGAAGTGGTCTTTTCTGGTTTTAGAGTTGATCTTTCAATAATCTATGCAAACCTTTTAGCCAGTGGTCTCCCTGGCTGGTCTCAGCTCTCCAGACTCAGTTGTAATGACTGTTATGCCAGATTTCTTAAGCACCACTTGGATAGGTGACACCCATTCAGAATCAGAAATGGGGTAAATTACCCCAGCATCTAGCAATTTAATAATCTCTTTGAGGACCACTTCCTGCATGTGAGGATTTAATTTCCTCTGCATTTCCCTGGAGGGTACTGAGCCCTCCTCTAAATAGATTATGTGCATACATATTGATGCATCTATCCCTCCGAGATTTGCAATGGTCCAGCCAATTATCTTTTTGTGCTTTCTCAAGACTGTTAGTAATTCTTCCTCCTGCTCATTGGTAAGAGAGGAGGAGATAATTACAGGAAGTTTTTCACCTTTCTCAAGGAAGGCATATTTCAATATTTCTGGAAGCTTCTTGAGATCCAGATCAGGGGCTTGTTGGGTGGATGGCAAGATTGGTTCTTTGTTGGTTTGAGGAAGAGGCAGCAATGTAGGTTTCCAAATGGAATGCCGCACTAAGCCCACATAAGACTTCAATGTGGTCATGTCTTCTGTCATAATAGCTGGGCTTTCTTCCTCTACCATGTCCCAAACTTTAACTAAACTTTTGATAATGTTGCCCCAATCCAGCTGAGTGGGCAATTCTTCTTCAACAACTTCCTCTAGTATATCTGTTGTTGCCTAACATGTGCCTGATTTATGTGTGTTTTGAATGACGAATTAATGAATATTAAGTTACATAATTTTAAATTATGAAAGAGATATCAGCACATTGAGGGCTAACAATAGCCTGCAAGATCAGGGCCAATTGTAGCAAGTTTTAAAAGTAAGTATATTAAAGATCGTCCACAGAGAATTTGTCTGAAATATGAGATAGACCTCGGATCATGCTACAGATCGGCTCTATAATTATCTAGAAAGCGGATAAAAGAGAGTGTTGGGTTTTGTCACGTTTAACTAAAAGCAAATAAAGAAAAGAACTAACTAATCGATCCAGATCCAAGTTGGGAAGTGATTAAAATAAATCAAATGGAGAAATAATAACTTTCGTGATTTCGCCTTTGAATTTTAATGGAGAATCTGCAACTAAACGAGTTGATTCAATCTTCATCCGGCTACCACGGATGTAAGAGAAATAAATCTGAATTAAGGAAGGGGTTTAGACTTATGGTTATGATCTGTCCACTTAAATGGTCACGAGATCATCCAATAGTTGTTGACCTATCCTCAATTGAACATGAACATCATCGCAAGTGTCGAACTAGGTTACCAACGCTAATTAAATGCAGGAGTAATGAATCAAGGAAATTGCATGCAAAGTAGTGAATCTAAAGGAGTCTAATGCACTAAGGTGATCAATAAGAACCCTTGACATGAATCCAATGGAGAAAACACAGTTCTGACAACCTTTAAATTCAATCTTACAATTCTACAGAGCACGGCTAGATGCCCTCGGACTTGCATCTTGAATCCAATCTCCTTGGAGTTACAAATAGCTCTCGAAACTCTCAAAAGCAAATACAAAAGAAGCTATTACAGTACAGACAAGCTATCCGTAGGAAGCGGGAAATAGAAATGAACTCAAAATCTGGATGCCACAATTGGGCAAATGTCTTCTCTATTTATAGCTTTCCCTTGATCCTGCGCAATTTAATTGACCAATCGAAGTGTTCGGATCTGGATTGCCCAATGGCGATTGAGCACGGGGATCCAGATCTGTTACGTGCCAATGAAAATGCTCGATCTGGTTCAAATGATCAGCGCTAGAAGCATCAATTACTGTTATGGAATTCAAAAATCTGTTTGAGCTTCTAGAAGTTCACGCCAAGTGATTTCATCTTTGAGCGCTCACATGGGTTGGAATATGCTTTTGGATCTTGATTGGAATCTTCCAAATGTCCTCGGTCATTAAATGCATTGGGGCTGCGCGAGATTCTTGAAATGCCCTTTAAACAAGTCGTAATTCCCAGAATGTCCTTTCGTAGAGTTTAAGTGCCTTTTCAAAGTGTTTTGGCTCCGTAAGTTCTTTTCAAAGCAATTTGGCTTGAAAGTCTTTTCGCAGGACTTCTCCCGGATCTTCTATTCGAAAAGGAAATTTCAACTATTCAATGAACATGGTTCTTTCGAGTAGTTCATTACAGCTCCGTAATCAATTGAATGTAACTTTGACCTTTTAGAAAGTACTTTTTACTTTGCGATTTGAACTTTTAACTTGATTTCTTCTTTGCGAATGGATCCTTCTTCTTCTTGTCTTTTCTTGCTCTTTTAGGACCTTTTTAGCCATTCGAGGCTATTTCTTCACTCCTCTTTGAGCTTGACATGAGTTGTCGACTTTTGATCATTTAGGATGCTTTTCGGACTTGGACCTGTCTAATTGGTTAGTGTAAAATGCACACTAAAGCACTTATTTAGTCTTCTCAAGGGTCTTTCAAAGCTCATGTTTAGGGGTGAAAATGGTATTTTCACTACTTAACACACCCCAAACCTAAGCTTTGCTAGTCCCCCGAGCAAAGAAACATAAAAACAAAGTAAAGAGCCACTTTTGTAGGAAGCACAGTGCATTTAGCATATGCAACAAGCCTTTTCAACCCCTAGGTGGTCCCTAGAGGAGGAGTGAAGTCTCCCGAGGGTTTTCAAATGAAGGTGCCCACAAACTTCTCCATGAAACAGTTAACATCAAAATTATCAAATGAGCAATCAAGGAGCGAGATTAGTTACTCTTGAATCAATGATGAAACAGAAAATTTGATTATTGTTTGCACAGAATTTAAACATTTTAAGAACCTCATGAATGTTTCAATATTTCCAATCCATGAGCGACCATAGAAAATTGTACAAATGTGCCGGTGAGCTCATCATCGAATAAAAATTAGGTTGTAAGTCATACTTATTATGCTCAAGTTCCAACCCAAACACTCACCAGGTATACTCTCGTTGTTTTTGTTGAGGGGTTCATTTTCACTCAAGCTCAAGAGCGTTACATCTCCCAAATGGATCCATAAGCATGAGCATAGGCATGATTCTTAGGCAATGGCATCATTGACATCTCCTCACCATAGATTGGGTCACTTCTTATCTCCACATGACACTCACTCAACTTTGGATCACAAGGGCTTTTAATCTAGGTTTGTTTGTATGGCTTATGGAGTGAAGTTTCAAGGAAAGGCGCTTGAGCAGGGTTTGAATTTGAGAACTCGGGAAGTGCGGGAGATGGTTCATGACTCCACCTTTTGAGTTTAGCTTCTTTCTTTTGAGATTCTCACATTCCACGGTGATCAGTTCTTTCTTTGATCTTGCATTTTTTCATCATAAGGTCCCTTTTTGCTTGCAACTTTTTCACATTGTTTGTCTCTTCCTTTCTCGGTCACCATATTGCTGCTTTTTGAGGTATTTTCTCTTCATTTTCTTGATGTTGCCCGAAATGGTCCATCTTGATTCTTTCTCCTTTACCTCCTGAATTCTCGAGTGAGGAAGGCTGAATTGGTTCCATAGGTTCAGTGCAAGTACTTTTGGGTATTTTTGATGAAGAATTGTAGGATTCTGACTCAAATGGGGTACAAACAGGCAGAATTTTCTTGGTTGGTTCTGTTAGGTTCAAGCGTCCAAGAAGGCCTTGATCTTTTCCTCGATTTCATGAGTCTTGTTACTTGTTTTAATTTGGAGTTTCCTAACTTCTAGTGGATCTAATGCCTCACCAATCCTTTGAATCAAAAATTGCCTCATCACTCTTCACAGAGATGGAAAATATATGGGCTCAATTCTCACGTTATGGTTTTCCTTGAGCTTTTAAGTATGTCTTTACCTTTTCTCTTTCCCATGACTTGCTAAATGCTGATACCGGAGGTTTTCATGGTGCTAACATCATGGAAATGTAGAATATTGAAAGGTTTATGATGTCTAAATTTTGCAAAGAAATTTTAAACTTCCTAATTGTCATGATTCTTAAGTAAAATAATTCATTTCCTCGATTACTTAGGTGATTCTGTCCTTAGGTTAACTATTCCTTAGGCGGGACACTGCGCCACACACCCCAAACCTATGAGGAGCAAGTGTCCTCCTTTGGTTCAAAGGTGGTGGCATAGTCACGATTATTAGGGAAAACAATGAGAAAAATAATAGCAAGGAATTGCGAGAAAGCAAATTGCATGAACCGAAATTTGATGGAAAATAAAAGGAAAAGAGGGAGGAAAGGGAGTAAGGGTGAGGGGTTTATTTTTGTCTTTTTAAGTAGGGGACTAAAGTGGGTGCAAATGGGGAGGGAGGGTAAGAGAGGGTCATTTGGGTAGCTATCTCACCAGAAGGGGAGGTAAGGCTCTGAGGTCTGTGTGTGGTTTGGGTAGCCGGTGGTAGTGGAGGGGAAGCACTAGGACTTCTGGTCTGCTTTGGGTTGCTTGTGAGGCAACATGGAGGGCAGGGTCTTGGGGTGGGTGGTAAGGGTGCATTAGGGCTTGGATGAGCTCCAATGTGGAAGGGGTGTGGGGTGGAAGGGTGTGGGGAATAGGGTGCACGTGTAGTGGTGGTAGAATGGGTCAGTGGTGCAACTAGAGAGCCTGTCACACAGAAATGGTTCTTGTAAAATGGCAGTGGTGAGGTGCACGGTGGAGGCTCCATAGCGCATTTCTGCAGCGGGGTATCTCTTGGACTCTGCTAGTTCACTCACGTTCATGTACATGGTCCATAGGTGGTTGTTCAGGCCCACCCACACTTGCAGGCTAGGTTCCTGTCGGGCTTAGCGGCGAAGGCGGCTCGCTCTGTGTGCTCTGGCGGGAATGGGTTCAAGAACAGGCGGGGGGCAAGAGCAGGGCATGTCTTTGGATCTCCGCTCTCATTCTCCTCAACATAGCGACTTGTGGTCCGTGCTTTTGCCAAAGTTATGGGGGTGAGGACTTCAAAGGGCTCTTCCCTATCTATGTCAAACTTGGCTCTTAGGAGGGTCATAATTAGTCTTCCAAAGGGAGGCCAGCAATTTTCTTCTTCTTTATCTTGGCACTCACATCAGCCATTGCTTCGGGATGAGCATGGGGGCATTGAAAAATTGCCCTTTAGAAAAGTGGCAGATAAGGATTTCTCAGTCTTTCCCATATTTAAAATGGAGGAAAACAAAAGCACACACACTGGCTAACAAAGATTTAGGTTTTTCTAAAAAGATTGAGCGAGAATGGATAGAAAAATACCACGATCTAAGGTTTGTGCTTGAACTGAGTCGCTTTGTTTGTAAAGATCGCCCAACCCGACACGGTCATTGTGATCTCGAAAAATGGAAACGCTCAAACAATTAGGAACAAGCGGTGATATCTTTGTGGAGCTCGTGTGAGAAGAGAGTGAGCTATGGTTTTAGTGGAGCGTCGCTGCAGAGAGTGTTTGCAAATACAAAGCTAACTTCAAAACGACTAAATATACTTGAAGCTAAAATGCAAAGCACCTTTAAGTTTTGAAATATTCCAAAAGCCCTTTTTTCTATTTGAATGGCAAAAGTGCCTTCGACAAGTAGATAAGCTTCGAAAGTTTATTTCGCAAGGGACTTAGCATCGGACCTTCTATTGAAAAGGAACTCATTAACATAATTAACTATTCGAAAGAACATCTTTCTTTTCGAAAGCGATTCATTCAGCTCGAATCTATTCAATAGAACTTTGGGCTTTTCGAAAAGTAGTTTTTGCTTTGCGATTTGAACTTTTAAGTGTATTTAAACTATGCTAACAAGAAAAAGAAATAGAAAGCAGAGAAATTCAAGAAAACTATGTTGTACAAACATAATATACAATTTTCTACCATCGATTGTTGGAGATTCGTGATGACAGATGGGCAAGACAGCTCTCGAAAGTGTTGTCAATGCATGGCTTGAGCCTCGACCATTTACCTTAAGGATTCTTCCATCCTTGGGATCTGAAATATCCATCTCGAGGGAGGCCTTGATGACGAGTATGGCCCTTCCCATCCGGATCTCAATTTGCCGGAAAGAATTTAAGTTTAGAGTTGAATAACCATACCTTGGACCCCGGTATGAACTCTTTTCTCATTAAACTCCTATCATGAAATGATTTGACTTTCTCCTTATACAACTGGAGCTTGTATAAGCATCCATCCGCAGCTCTTCCAATTCGGTGAGTTGAAGTTTCCTGTGATTACCAGAAGTTAGATCCATATTAAATGTTTTAATAGCCGAAAGCTTTGTATTCTAACTCTCTGCAAATGACATGCTTTACATAGACCGATCTAAAGGGACATTCCAATTGGAGTTTTGTAGGCGACTCAGATGCCCACAAAGCATCATTAAGCAAGGACCGTCCTTTTCATCCTTCTTCTTGTTTTTTCCAAAATGTGTTTGATTTCTCTATTGAAATCTCCACTTGTCCACCGGTTTGTGGATGATAGGAGTGGCTACTCTATGAGTGACAGAGTACTTTATCAATAGAGCTTCAAACTGTTTGTTACAAAAATGGCTTCCCCCATCACTGATGATGGCTCTGGGAAAACCAAACCTGGAAAAAATGTGGTCCTTGAGAAATTTCAAAACCACTATGTGATCATTTGATTTAGTAGCTATGGCTTCAATCCACTTGGAGACATAGTCCGCTACTAAAATGAAGTTATTTCCATTAGAAGGAGGAAAGGGCCCATAAAATCTATTCCCCATACATCAAAGCACTCAACCACCGTATAGGTCAGAGGCATTGAGTTTCTTTTGGAAATGGCCCAATTTTTTGGCTTCTGCAGATTTACAAGGTGTAAGGCATCTTTAAAGATTGTGGGCCAATAAAACCACACCGCAGAATTTTTGCATTGTTTTGTTACCACCAAATGACCTCCACAGTTCTGCTCATGACACATTGACAATATGCCGTAGAATTCATGGTCGTGACACATCTTCCGATCACTTGGTTCCATAATTCTTGAATAGATAAGGATCTTCCCAAATGAAATGTTTAACTCGTGAGAAGAAAAGATCTTTATCCATTCGATTCCAATGTTGAGGAATCATCCAAGAGCCAAGAAGTTGACTATGTTTGCAAACCAAGAATCGTGGGTATTGATGGCAAAAGTTGCTCATCGAAATGATTCATTAATGGGTAAGCTATCATCCTCGGTATTGAGAATTCGGATAGGTGATCACCACCACATTTTCCACTCCTTTCTTATCCTTCTGTAGATCAAACTCCCGTAATAGGAGGATCCACACGATTAATCTGGGCTTGGTATCCTTCTTAGGGAAGGTATTTTAGGCGAGTGGTCATAAACACCACAATTTGTGAACCTAAAACATAAGACTGAATTTTTCCAATGCAAACACAATGGCCGACTCTTTCTCGGTTGTTGTGTAGTTGAGCTGGGCATCTATCATGGATCTTGGCATAAGCTATGACATGGGGAAGCTTATCCTTTCTCGCCCTAGGACAGCTCCTAGGGCATAGTCGATGCATCACACATCACTCAAAGGGCACTTGAATAGTCGGGGATGCAAGATGGGAGCCGAAATCAGACATTTCTTAAGGACCTCAAAGGTCATGCATTCATTAGTAAACACAAAAGGAACATCTTGACACAAGAAATGACAGAGTGGCTTGGAAATTTTCTTTGAAATCTTTGATGAACCTCCTATAAAATCCTGCATGCCCTAAGAAACTTCGATTTTGCTTGATTGGAGGAGGCAAATGTGCAATTAGATCAATTTTGCTTGGTCCACCTCTATGCCTTTATGGGAGACCACATGTCCTAGGACAATGCCTTGGGTGACCATAAATGACTCTTTCCCAAATTAGAACCAAATTGGTTTCTTCACATCTTTGCAACACCAACTTGAGGTGGTGTAAGCATTGGAAAAATCTCCATAAATTGAAAAGTCATCCATGAAGATCTCCATGAATTGATCAATCATGTCGTAAAAGATGGCATACATGCATCTTTGAAAAGTAGAGGGCATTGCAAAGACCAAAGGGCATCCTCCTATAGGCAAAAGTGCCAAAGGCGGTGAAGGTGGTCTTTCTTGGTCCTGTGGGTACACAGGATCTGGTTGTAACAGTACCCATCAAGGAAGCGTAGTAAGCTTTACCCGCAAGCTTATCAAGGATTTGGTCAATGAAGGGAGGAAATGGTCTTTCCTTGTCATGGTATTTAATTTTCTGTAGTCTATGCACGGACCCTCCATCCAGCTTGTTTGTCCTGGTGGACATAAGTTCACAGATTCACCTGCTACTACAATGATGCAGATTTCTTAGGCACCACCGTGGGTGCTACCCAAGCAGAATCAAATGGGGTAAATGACCCCAAAGACATCTAGCGACTTGACAACTTCCTTCATTACCACTTCTTGCATGTGAGGATTCAACCTTCTTTGCATTTCTCTAGAAGGCTTGGCATCCTCTTCCGTGGATCTTATGCATGCATACAGGGTTTATTCCTCCTAAATCAGCAATGGTCCACCAATTGCTTTCTTGTCTTGCTTTTAGAACTACCAATGACTCCTCTTCTTGCTCCTTTGTAAGGGAGGAAGAAATAATCACAGTAGTGTTTGATGATCTCCCAAAACACATATTTCAGATTTTGGGAGCTGTTTGAGTTCCAATTGTGTGAGAAAAGAGGGCAAGCAAAGGTACCTTGGTAATTTGTGGAAGAGGGAGAGGAGCAGTCTCCAAGAGGGAGAACTTGAGGATTGTTTGTGAGTGCCTTGCACAAAGCAGACTCCTTTGAATTTGATCTCCTTTTCCTTCTTTCTCGTGGATTCCCAATCATTTTTAGTTCTGGTGGAGTCTTCACCTGCAGTAAATTTTTGCAAAGACTCCTCCACAAGTTCATCCATGATGTCAACATGAAAGCACTCTTGAGAGAAATTGAGGTTGGTTATGACATTATAAACATTCAATTTGACTTTCATATTACCAAAAGAAACTTCCATGATACTGCATCGACATTGAATACAAGCATTTGTCAGAGCTGTGAATGGTCTCCTAAAATGACAGGATGGAAGTCTTTGCTTTTGGTTGGTTCCATGTCCAACACCGTAAAATCAGCAGGATAGAAGAATTTATCTACTCCTACTAGCACATCTTCAATCAATCCACAGGTTTTCTCTCGGATCTGTCTAGTTGCAACACCACTTGAGTGGGTTTTAATTCTCCCAAACCTAGCTTCTCATGCTCTGAGAATAAGGAAGCGTTGACACTAGCTCCAGATCTAGCAGAGCTTTCTCGATGGTATGCTCCCCAATGATGCGAGGATTGTGGGGATTCCAGGATCTTGCATTTTAGGGGTGTTGCAATGGATAGTACTTGGTTGATTTTCTCCAGAAAGGCCTTCTTAGATAAATGTATCCTAGATTGCCTTTTGTGGGTGCACACATCCTTCAAATTTAGCATATGCAGGACTGTTTGATTGCATCAAGCAGGTAGATTAATTTTAACTTGAATGTCTCCATCATTTCCTCAATTTTTGTGTTTCCTTTGTCAAAAGGAGAAACCGATTTCATTGCATGAGGGAATGGAGGTGGGGAACAAATCTCTCCTCCTCATCTTTTCAACAATTTTTTATTTTTACATTTTTCATTTTTTGGGTTTTAGGTAAATCAACAACCTCATTGTTTCATCATCATGTGCTTCCCGCACATCTTGTTCTTCTTCTTTCCTCTTCACTACCCAATGTTTTTATTTTATTACTCTTCCACTTCTCAAAGTGGTCAGCCTTTAATCTCCTCATGGCCATTTGAGGATTCTCCAACCATGAACCGCCCCTTAGGATTGTTCAAAGGTCGGTCAGTAGTCTCGCCTCTCTCTCTCTTAGCTAATGAATTCGAGAGGCCCAAAGTTTCTTCAATTTTTTAATGCTCGATCGTGAAGGTTCACACCGAGATAGAGTTCCTAAATTCAAGTGAACTTAAGACCGCTCTTCAAATGACAGGGACCTAGGAGGCGGGGCTGGTGTAGAATGTCTTTGCATGGGTTCTTTGTGGGTTAGGTTCTTTGAAAATTTTGTTTATTGTAAAAATTCTACCGATATGGTGAAAGGTGTTTGAAAGGTATTTGATTTTGGGCTCATTCCGATTCCACGAGATTAGGATGAGATCTCCATGGGTAGTCATTGGATTGCATCTGTCCATAAGATCGAACATGAGCTTGTTCCATCATGAGTTCGAAATTGTGATGCGAAGGACATTGATCAATTGAATGAGTAGGGACGGCATATCGCACATGCCTCCTCTACTCTTGACCCATTTGGAGCTTTAAATGAGTCCATATCAAATTTTGTGGTCAAATTATCCACTTTCCTTTCCACTCATTGACTTCATAAACTTTCCCTCTTGTGAATTGGGGATTATTCACCCTATTTGGATTCTCGGTGTCTCTTGACAGGATTCCTCTTTGGGTTGAATTTCTCCAATCACCTCAAAGAGGTCCCAAACCTCTTCAATGTCTTTTGTAAGTAGGTACCTCCACGGAGGCATCCACCATGTTCTTGCCCTTGATCAATTCCTTGATAGAAGCTTTGAACAAGCCCATTTAGGAATTTGATGGTGAGGGCATTGTCTTAATAGCTTCTTTGAATCTTTCCCATGCCTCATGGAAAGTTTCAGTTGAGTTTTGGGAGAAAGAGATGATGCTTTGTCTTAGTTGGCTGGTTTTAGTCATTGGGAAATATTTTGACAAAATTGACATTGCAAATCATTCCATGATGTGATGTCGTTTGGTGCTAACATAGATAACCATGCTCTAGCTTTGTCCTTTAATGAAAAAGGAAAGAGCCTCACTTGGTTGCCTCTGGACCAAGTCCATATGTTAAATGTTGTGCACAAAGCCGTAAATTCATCAATGTGCTTGTAAGGATCTTCTTTACTTAATCCATGAAATGAAGGCAGCATTTGGATGGTTGATGATTTGATCTCATAATTTCCCTCCACTGTGGGAAATTGAATGCGTAAAGGGAATTATAGGCACCGAGCAAAGTAGTCTCTTAACAATCTAGGTTCGTCACCCATTGTAGCGAACTACATGGTGTATGTCTTTTCTTAGGAGTCTTTCAACTTCGAATTAAAAGGAGAATCTCGAGGTTGAGAGTTCTCCTACCAAACATACAACGCAGAGAGAATTTGGTACCGCAAACCCGTCAATTAGGTGCTTTCCTTTCCTTTACGCTGTATTTGTAACTGCAGAGAGATAACAACAAAAAATGAATTAATAAATAATAAATAAAGAGAATAAAACATAGGTCTATCTATTTTAGAACAAATTCCCGTGGCCAAAACTTGTTGTTGCCTAACATGTGCACGATTTATGTGTGTTTTGAATGACGAATTAATGAATATTAAGTTACATAATTTTAAATTATGAAAGAGATATCAGACATTGAGGGCTAACAATAGCACTGCAAGATCGAGCCAATTGTAGCAAGTTTTAAAAGTAAGTATATTAAAGATCGTCCACGAGAATTTATCCAAATATGAGATAGACCTCCGGTCTACCGTATCGGCTCTATAATTATCTAGAAAGCGGATAAAAAGAGAGTGTTGGGTTTTGTCACGTTTAACTAAAAGCAAATAAAGAAAAGAACTAACTAACTGATCCAGATCCAAGTTGGGAAGTGATTAAAATAAATCAAATGGAGAAATAATAACTTTCGTGATTTCGCCTTTGAATTTTAATGGAGAATCTGCAACTAAAACAGAGTTGATTCAATCTTCATCTCGGCTACCGACAGATGTAAGAGAAATAAATCTGAATTAAGGAAGGGTTTAGACTTATGGTTATGATCTGTCCACTTAAATGGTCACATCATCCAATAGTTGTTGACCTATCCTCAATTCGTAACATGAACATCATGCAAGTCTTGAACTAGGTTACCAACGCTAATTAAATGGAGTAATGAATCAAGGAAATTGCATGCAAAGTAGTGAATCTAAAGGAGTCTAATGCACTAAGGTGATCAATAAGAACCCTTGACATGAATCCAATGGAGAAAACATCTTACAAAGAACCTTTTAAATTCAATCTTACAATTCTGAGCACGGCTAGACAAATTTCGGACTTGCGCCTTGAATCCAATCTCCTTGGAGTTACAAATAGCTCTAAACTCTCAAAAGCAAATACAAAAGAAGCTATTACGAGTGCAGACAAGCTATCGGACCGGAAAGCGTGGAAATAGAAATGAACTCAAAATCTGGATGCCACAATTGGGCAAATGTCTTTCTATTTATAGCTTTCCCTTGATCCTTGCGAAATATTGAATTGACCAATCGAAGTGTTCAGATCTGGATTGCCCAATGGCGCTTGAGCACGGGATCCAGATCTGTTCGCCAATGAAAATGCTCGATCCGTTCACCAATCAGCGCTAGAAGCATCAATTATCATTATGGAATTCAAAAATCTGTTTGAGCTTAGTTCACGCCAGTGATTTCATCTTTGAGCGCTACATGGGTTGGAATATGCTTTTGGATCTTGATTGAATCTTCAAATGTCCACGGTCGTTAAATGCATTGGGGGCGTCAGAGATTCTTGAAATGCCCTTTAAACAAGCTATAATTCCCGAATGTCCTTTCGTAGAGTTTAAGTGCCTTTTTCGCAAAGTGTTTTGGCTCCGTAAGTTCTTTTCGCAAAGCAATTTGGCTTCGTAAAGTCTTTTCGCAGGACTTCTCCCGGATCTTCTATTCAAAAGGAAATTTCAACTATTCGAACGAACATGGTTCTTTTCGAGTAGTTCATTACAAACTCGAATCAATTCAATGTAACTTTGACCTTTTCGAAAAGTACTTTTTACTTTGCGATTTGAACTTTTAACTTGATTTCTTCTTTGCGAATGGATCCTTCTTCTTCTTCAGGTCTTTTCTTGCTCTTTTAGGACCTTTTTAGCCATTGCTGAGGCTATTTCTTCACTCCCTCTTTGAGCTTGACATGAGTTGTCAGCTTTTTGATCATTTTAGGATGCTTTTCGGACTTGGACCTATCTAATTGGTTAGCTGTAAAATGCACACTAAAGCACTTATTTAGTCTTCTCAAGGGTCTTTCAAAGCTCATGTTTAGGGGTGAAAAATGGTATTTTTCACTACTTAACAATATCCACTGCAAAGCTTTCCTCATTGTCCAGCTGAGGGTTCTTTGCACTATTGTACATATTCAGTTCAACCTTCATGTGCCCGAAAGTTACCTCCATAATCCCTGACCTGCATTGAATGCATGCATTGGCAGTGGCCAAGAATGGCCTAACTGGTATAGGGGTTGTACTCTTGTTGCAGCCCATGTCCAAAATCAGGAAGTCTGCAGGGTAAAAGAACTTGTCCACCCCTACTAAGACATCCTCAACCACTCTCATAGGTCTCCTTTCAGACCTATCATCCATTAACAGCACAATGGGGGTGGGTTTTAGCTCCCCCAAACCTAGCCGATACACATATGGCAAGCAAAGAAGTTTAGAAGGGCCCTTCCAATTGTGTGGTCTCTAATTATGCAGGGAATAGTGGGTATCCCTGGCTCTTGCAACTTCTCTGGTATTGTTATGTTTAATACAGAATTAACTATATCAGTTGCAAAGACCTTTCTGGACAAATGGCCTCTAGCTTTTCTTTTCTGGGTACAAAGGTCTTTCAGAAATTTGGCATAGGCTGGGACCTGTCTAATTGGATCAAGCAAGGGCAAATTGATTTTTACCTGCTTAAAGGTCTCCATCATTTCCTCCATCTGTGCATTCCCCTTATCAAAAGGGGCAGGGCTGCTCAAAGCTTGAGGAAATGGCAACTGAGGTACTGCTGGTTCCTCAACTGCAAGCCTATGATTAAACTTTTGTTTTTTTTTTTTTCATCTTTCATTTGAGGCTCAACTACAGCCTCATTATTTTTCTCTTGTTGCAGGGTAGCAGACAACTCTTGGCTCTGTGCTCTAACATATTCTTTTTCACATTCATTCGAAAATTCTTTGGAAATGACCTCCTTGTTCCTTTCCAACCTGGTTGTCCACTAGCCTGCCAGACCTTAGGGTTGTGATGGCATTAGCTCCCTCAAAACTTGAGGAACCTCCTCCAATCAAATATTGGCCCTTAGGGTTAGCCACTGGCTGGCTTGGCAACTGCCCTCCTCTCTTTTGGCCAAGGCATTAGATATTTGGCCTAGCTGCTCTTCCATTTTCTTTATGCTTTGACTGTGAGAGTTCACAGTCTGAGTCAAGGTTCCGAGGTTTTGCAATGAGGTCAAAACTTGATCCTCAAAAGAAGCATTTCGAGGCTGAGGTGGGGGAAATACCAACTGATTTTGCTGTTGGGGCAGCTGATGATGCTGGAAATTTGACCTTGGGGCTTATCCCTGATTAAATTACTGCTGTGGCCTTTGAGGTAAGGCCAACATCTGTTGTGACTGCATGTAATTATCTTGTCTCCACCTCAAATTTGGGTGGTCCCTCCACTAGTAACCAGCATTTTTATGCTGGTATCCAAATGGCTGCTTGTTGTAGCCAACAGATTGTTGCTGGCCAAATGATTGGGCAACAGCAGCTTGTTCCATCGCATACTCAGGATATTGCCCTGCAGATGGGCACTCTTCCACTATGTGTTGTGGAGATTGGCATATTAGACATGCCTCCATCACCTGTGCAGCCCATCTGGGTTGCACCATAGTCAATAGTTTATTAAACTTATCAGAAAGATTGGTCATCTGCATTTGCAGGTCATTATTCCCATTTACTTCATACATCTTTCCTTTGAAAATTATAGCTAGTCCCATTTTAGAAGAAGGCTCTTGAATAGTTCTTGACAAGGATATCTTTTAGAAAGAATTTTCACTGATGACCTCGAACAACTCCCATGCCTCATCAGTTGTTTTGTGCATGTAAGTTCTACCACAAGAGGCATCTACCATGTCTATGCTTTTCTCATCAATCCCATTATAGAAGCTCTGGACAAGCTGCCAGTCAGGAATCTTGTGGTGGGGACATTGTTTGAGCATCTCCTTGAATCTGTCCCAGGCTTGATTAAAATCTTTAGCTGGGGATTAGGCAAAAGCAAGTATTGCTTTCCTCAACTGGCTGGTTTTTGTCTCTGGGAAGAATATTGTCAAAAATTTGGTCTTGAGGTCTTTCCAAGAACTAATGTTGTTGTTTGGGAGGGTAGCTAATCAGGTGCTGACCCTGTCCTTTAGGGAGAAAGGAAAGAGCCTTAATCTAGTGGCTTCTGGTCGCAAACCAGTAATGGAAAATGTTGTGCACGGGGCCAAGAATTGGTCAATGTGCTTGTAGGGGTCTTCCTTGCTGAGCCCATGGAAAGAAGGAAGCATTTGGATGATTGAGGTTTTAATCTCATAGTTTCCCTGAACATCTGGGAATTGAATGCTGAATGGGGAATTATAATCATCAGGAGCATTCAATTCCTTCAATGTTCTGGGTTGCTCTTCACCCATGAATGCTGTCTCGGTTTCAATAATGGGCTCAACTGTGGTGTGTCTGGGCCTTCTTAGACTTCTGGCCTTTTCTATCTCAGGGTTAGGAGGCTCTAATGTGGGACTGAGGGATCTCCTTCATAATATGCACACACACCAACAGCGGGGAAGACTACTTACAGACACATTGTAATTAACTCAAAGAATTATCTAAACAAAATTACGACTATCCTAATCAACTGCTATGGAATTTGCAAAGGAAAATAGACAGAGTTTTGAGGGTTAGGGAAATGCAAACTGAGGTAGCTAGACTCCTAGTGCAGTTCAACTTTCCTTCTCTGCTACTGTCAAGATCTGTAAAAAAATCCAAATGTAAATCAGCAGTTTCAATTATTCACAACCACAGCTACTAAAAAATATTAAAAATACAAAAATCTAGGGTCTACTAATAGATCAAAAATCCCCGGCAATGGCGCCAAAAACTTGTTGTTTGTTATTTCTCCAGTGTGAAAAGAAACAAAGATGGATTCAGCACATCTGAAAGAAATCAAGACCTGCAAGGGCCTATTGTAGCAAGTTTTAATAAGTAAGAGTTTGTCCCACAAGGAAAAATGGTATAAAGCTCCAAGGGAGCCATCTTTAGTAGGCCCTCCAGATCTGACTACAGATCTGGCAATCCTAAATGGAAAGGGATTTTAGGTCACTATTGTTTAAATCCTATGGTAACCTAATACCTAAACTACAGAAATGGTTGAGAAGAATGATAGAGTGTGAGAAAATAAATTTAAAAGGGTGAGAAGTAAGCTATTAGGTACAGATCTTATGGGTTTTATAACTCAGACTCAGATTTGTTGCTATAGAAGTCCTGTCCAATGGCTACAATATCACCACAGAGGAGAAAGGATCCAACTCACCCCTGTGCCATGATCCAATCCCTTATGGCTATAACCTGTCCACTCAAATGGTCACAGACTATCCAATAGGGGAACCACAGTTCATAGATGGGTTACAACATGTTTATCATTGTAGGCACTACTTCATCCAGGCTACCAGCTCAAGAATCCATAGGAACCTCAACCTCTAAAGTTCTGTGTGTGGGGCATAGGCATGCATATGTCACTAGCCTAGACACACAGGACCAGCAAGTGTTCGAGTACTAGCTTTAGATCTAGCTGTTCACTGCTTTAGAGAGACAACAGTGATCCACTCACAAGCCTACAATCTCTACAGCCAGATCAGATCTGCCATCTGATGGTGGGTCTACACACATACAAGGGAGTCTATCTCTGCACAATCTCTCACAGGGCTACAAGCACAAGTGCAGAGAAGAAGAATATGTCTTAGATCTATGAATTGGCCTCACCCTAGGGCTATAACCTGTCCACTTAAATGGCCACAGACTATCCACAGAGACTATCCTCCTCATAGAGGTCTGAGACAAAACAAGTAGATTACTGCCACCACCATATTCACAAGGCTACCAGCTCAGGCTCCCATGGGGATTCAGATTTAGTGGATCCTATGGTGGGGCATAGGCTTACATATGTGCACTAGCCTGGACACACAAGTCACTTGGATCTGAGTAAACCCTTAAAAATAATCCTCCATTATTTACAATACAACTTAGCAATGGAGGATCTCAAAGCAGCAGCCTTGTACAGAACAACCCTCAAACACCAATCTCATAGATGTATAATATCTTAGCATAAAACTTCATTAAAACTATTCTAAATAGGCATACAAAGGCATAGCCAGCAAGTGCTGGACTATGGAGAGAAGAAAAAGGAAAAAGATACTGCCTAAACCCTAACCTTAGCCTACTGGAACTCTATAGCCGATTCAAGAAGATAGGAGGAATTCAGCCCTCACCTCCTCCCTTTAAACCTAAACTAGGCTTAGGCTTATATAGCAGTCGGCTGTGGGAGCATTAGGGTTAGGAAAACCCTAATTTTAATGATGCAAACATGGCCCATTTATGTTCCTCGGATGCCTCGAGGCGTGTACACGAAGATTGGAGCATTGGAGTGTGTGCCCTAGTTGCTGGAAGTTCCCAGACCGCCCCTGCAGAAGTGGGGGAAAGTTAAGATCCCAAGCCTCGTTAGGTAGCAACGGTTTCCAGGTCTTGTCCTGTGATAGAGTGGTCGTCGTGGGATTGAATTAACTTGAAGCTCCTGCAGTCGCGGGATAGATAATTTGGTCATCGCGAGAATGCTCTAGTAATCGCGGGATTGCGCTTTCCATTTGAGTGGTGCGAGAATCACGCACGCAATTCGTTCCTTAGTGAATCTCACGGGGATCCCAGTGAAGAAGCAATTACATCAGCCTCTGGATTGCACGAGCAGTCCCTTGAAGATCTGCATCTCGCTGCCACTGTGCGACAGCTGCGCGCAGAAGTGCCTAGAGCTCTCTCTCCTCAGCTTGTCTGAGCGAATCGCGCAAGGATTAAATGCTCCTCTCTTGAGTTGCGCGAGACTACACGAGCGCTTACAACTGAGCCTCGCGAGAACTATGCGAAGTTTGCTTCTCGAGCCCTTCTGTCATTAATCTGCGCGAGAACAGCGCGAACAATTGGTATGCTGCCTTGAGAAACTTGCGACAACTGCCTGAAACATTTTTCTCTGAATCACTTGAACCTTGCGACATCTGCGCGAGGCTTATTTCTTAACCTGTTGCTGTTGTGCTTTGCCTATGCTGCAGTCAAGTTCTTTATCTGGGTCCAACTTCCTTTCTTCTGTGAATGGGTTACCAGTTGCTTGGAGTTCTGGTGCGAAGGTAGGCTTCTTAGCAGGGTTAGGGCCTTATCTACAGCTGCTGCTTATTACCTACAAAATGGTCTTAACACACATTTATTAAATGACTAAGGGTCTAACAGAGGTTAAGTTAAGGGGTGAAAAGTGGTACTTTTCAGGTCTTAAAAGTAGGGAAGTGGAATTCGCTAGTGATTTATCCCCGAGCACCGAGGAGGTATCAAAGGCGCCTTATCAAATGGCATCAGCGGAGTTGAAAGAACTCAAGGAGAAATTGCAAGAGCTAATTGGCAAAAGATTTATCAGACCGAGTGTGTCTCGTGGGGCACACTGATATTGTTCGTAAAGAAGAAAGATGGGTCAATGCGTCTTTGCATTGATTATCGTCAATTAAATAAACTACCAATTGAGAATCGTTATTCGCTCCCCAGAATCGACGATCTCTATGATCAGTTACAAGGAGCCCAATGGTTCTCGAAGACTGACTTACAATCGAGTTATCACTAGATGAAGGTGAAAGCTGAAGATATGTCAAAGACAGACAGCCCTCCGGACATGATATGGTCACTACGAGTTTCTTGTCATGCCCTTTGGGTTGGCCAATGCACCTGCATCATTTACAGACTTCATGAACTGAATCTTCAAGTCTTACTAAGATCAGTGTATCATAGTATTCATCAACGATATTCTCATCTACTCAAAGACGAAAGCAGAGTATGAAGGTCATCTGCATTTTACCTTGCAGACATTTCCAAACTCTCAGATGTATGTGAAGTTCAGTAAATGTGATTTTTGGTTAAATCAAGGCAAATTTTTTTGGGCCATGTTACTTCCGAAGATGGGTATGACCGTAGATCCTACAAAGATAGAGGTTGTAGTGCAATGGAAGCAACCATAAATAGTAACAGAGATCCGAAGCTTTCTAGGTTTCGCAGGCTATGACCGATGATTTGTTGAAGGGTTTTCGAAGTTGGACCACTCAAGCAGCTACTCGAAAGAATGTCAAATTCAAGTGGAATGAGGCATGTGACTCACTTCTGCACAAATCCTCGCAGTACCATCATGCAGTGGAGGTTTTATGGTATTCAGTGATGCCACGTACAGTGCGTTAGGTTGTGTATTAAACTAGAGGGAACGTGTAATAGCATATGGTTCCCGACAGTTAAAAGATCACGAGAAGAACTACCCCACTCATGACTTGGAACTAGCAGTGGTCATTTTTACATTGAAGATCTTGAGGCACTACCTTTATGGTGAAACCTTTGAGATTTTCACTGATCACAAAAGTCTCAGGTATTTTTTTTCCCAAAAAGAGCTGAATGTGAGGTAGAGAAGATGGATGGAGTTCTTGAAGGACTACGATTGTTCTATATAGTACCATCCCGGCAAAGCAAATGTAGTAGCTGATGCTCTAAGTCAGAAATCATCCTCTCAATTATCCCATCTTGTGACATGGCTACAAAGATGGAAATTACTCAATGACAGTGTATCATCAAGTGCCACTCTTCGAGCAACGTCAACTGGAGGTTTACTTGCTGCAATAATGATCTGGTCTACACTCTTCGATAGGATCAGAGAGCTCCACATGCAAGATGCAGAGCTTAGTTCCATTCGACAGGGAGTACAAAATGGGTTCCAAGTTGGAATTCAGTTATGCATTTCATCCTCAAACCGACGGTCAAACAGAAAGGGTAAAGGGCCTATATGTTGGATTATCAAGGATCATGGGATAAGCACTTACCCCTGATCGAATTCGCATATAATAATAGCTTCCAATCGAGGATCGGCATGGCACCAATTGAGGCACTGTATAGATGCCGATGTAAATCCCTGATTAACTGGGAAGAAGCTGAGAGCATTATGCTGATCTCTATCATATACCGTACAAATCGGCAATCATGTCTTTATCAAAATATCTCCGACAAAGGGCATGATGCAATTTAGGAAACGAGGCAAGTTAAGTCCTCGCTATGTCAGACCATTTCAAGTCTTGGGCAGAATTGGTGAGGAGGCATATCGAGTTGCATTACCTCCACACTTAGCCAGCATACACGACACATTTCACGGGTCTATACTAGGAAAGTATATCAGAGATCCAACCCATGTGTTGAATTATCAGCCACTGGATATTCAAGAAGATTTAACAGTAACTGCAAAGCCAGCTTAGATTTTGAATCGCAAAGACTAAATCTTGAGAATAGAATGTATTCCACTTGTATTGATCCAATGGAAAAAATCACGGTTCACATGAGGTTACCTAGGAACGCGACTTTGGTATTTGTGTTCAGTATCCCCATTTATTTACCAATGGTAAGCCATTTATTTTTGTAGAATCAGTTATTCCATATGATATAACAAATTTTTGGTATATATATGTCATTATATATATATCACAGTACAGAAGTTGAGGGAAAACATATTGTCCTCTACCAAATTGGGCTTGAACACTATATCCACAAATTGGGCTTGAACACTATCTAGTGAGTTAGTTCAGTACATTCCCCTCATTGGTTTTGTTTTGCTTACTCTATAGAACCTAGGTATGTGCGTTATAAGGTAACACAAGTAACAGTAGATTGATTTCCTATTGACTTTTTTCTTGTACTGTCGTATGCCTTCAATTACTCATATAAATTACATGAACTCAAATAGTATGACAACAGTGCATACATAATGACTTGATCTCATTCCCCCACCTTCTTTTATTTTTGAGGACGAAAATCCCTTAAGTAGGGGAGAGTGTAATAGCTGCCACATTCTGATCCCGACAATATCGACTACGGACTCGAGTAGGGTCAGGCTTGTGCCAAAAACGTGAGACAGAATTGATTTAGAATTTGAATGATGACTGTTAAATAATGGAACCTTAGTGGGCCATTATTAATAATTGAAACAACGAATGATCAAAGATTAGGTAGAAATTAAAATATTCAGAGCCCTCCTAAAGATAAAAATTTATGTAATACAATTTTAAATAATGCATAGGACTGGTAGGCACTTAGAGGTGCCAATCCTTTGACCCAAAACCCAGGCGTGCATGGAGTAAAATGCCAACCCAGGCCTGATGGCCTCGCCTCAGCAACTGAGGCAAGCCTACAAATAAATTAACTAATATAAAGCTTATATATATAGCACACATTTAATTAAACCAAACATGACGGAAATACCAAGATAGAGCAGCACACCAATTGGGTAGTAATGTATTGGTGGTTGCCACAAAACAAAAGGGTTCTATAATACCTGAGGCAAGCGAGTATGGTTGCCTCAGTACTTAAGGCAAGTACCTTGCCTCAGCCACTTGAGGCAAGCAATACAACCTTGCCTCAGCCACTTGAGGCAACTAAACTATTTTAGTATATTTAAATAAATACTCTCAAACCACACGTAAGCTTTGTAAATACCGGTTGTCTAGCTATCTAAGAATACACATAAAGCATATAAGAGTTATATAAAGCCTATTTTGGCTTATATAGGTGTACACCTTATAAAGGTGTGTGGGATTAGGATGGGATTGCAGCACAAAACAACTAATAAGTTGTTTAAATTCAGATAGCCTCCATGCGTGCATGAGTCATTTCAACTCTCATGCATGCAAGCCACTCAAGCCATACAAGAACTTGTCAGCCTTCTTCTTCCTTCAAATTTCTGCTGAAAATTCTGTTGCAATTTTTGCTGTTGCAAATTCTATAATCCATAGCCAAGAAACAGTGATGCTCACACTCTTACGAGTTCGGCAAATTCGACACCGACGTAAGTTCGGCGTCATCAGAACAATAAATTCACAGAAAGGAACGCTATAAACAAATAAATTCCTAGACTAAGTTCAGGTTATTGATTATTTTAAATCCAATATAATCTGTAGTAACAATCCCATCGTATCAAGGCATGTGTGCGAGTTTCAGAAAATAAATTTCAACTAGACTTCCGAAACTTTCATGCAAATTTTATCCGAAATAAACTAGAGTTTTTGTGTAATTTATACACTGAATTATAAGTTAAATATAAGCTACATATATAGGGTAAAAGACCCAACAAACCATATAAAACCAAGGGGCAAAGTGGAGCAGAAAACACCCCGGTAAGCCAAGCCTGATAGGCTTGCCGTGGCAACTTTACAAGCTTGCCGCGGCAAGGTACTCAGGCTTGCCACGGCAACATTGTGCACTGACCACTGTTTGGTATTTTGTTCATAACATTTGACCCCAAACTCTAAATGACACGATTCTTTAGGCGTTGGAAAGGGGACAACGAGCCCTACAACTATCTTGAAGTAACTAAGTTCTAAATATGACGTTTAAAGGGTCAAAAATTAGTGACAAGATGTCGCAAGGTACTCAGGCTTGCCGCGGCAACATTATGCTCAGACCACTGTGTGGTATTTTCATCATAAAATTTGCTCCCAAACCCAGATTAGTAGGATTCTTGATGCGTTGGAAAGGGGACAACGTGCCCTACAATGTTCATGAAGGAACAAATTTTTGAATCTAACATTTAAGGGGTCAAAAATTAGTGACAAGCCGTGGTAACATGCTCAGCTGCAAAGCTTGCCGCGGAAACCCTGCATCTGACGCACTTGGTGACACCTCTGTCAGGGGTTTGTGCTGGGTTGAATTGTTGAGCTTGACCATAAGATTTATGACCATAAATGGTCCATATTTTGAGTCTATAATGACCCAATAAACCATTAAAAATACTATAACGATAAACATAAATTCTAGGTATTTGGAGCACATGACGAGTTTTGCGTAAAGACATGCGTGCATGGGAAATCAGTTACATGAAAACCTGGAATCAAAGGTAGGAAAAGTACCATACTCATTTATATTGCGTTTTCTAATTTTTGTTTAGATAAGCAAGCCATGTGTAATAAGTACGAAATTGATACACATATCAGTTTAGTTTTAGCCATATGATACAGAAGTTACTCGAAGATCAATGCAGTTTCATAAGTAATTCAGGATGCATATGTTAGTACCTTCAGAAACATGAATATGCCACATATGTTTAACTAGCATAAGGATGATTCATAGCAGTTATGAAGGTTTGCATGCCAATGTTTTGAGATATGCCACGTATGTTTTGCATGCCTATGTTTCAATTAGTTTTGAGGTTACCAATGCCAATGTGATATCTGAATTTTATATATAGATATGCTAGATTAAGTTCAATAAACCAAGAATGATAAGTTTTGTGTTTAAGAATGATTTTGCCTTACTTGAGGATGATAAGCTTGGTGTAAGTAAGAGGTAGTAGTTCTGTTTTTGAGTTCAGCCTTGAAACTTTAGTCATGAAGAGCTCAACTTTGCTATTCCAGCTTTGATAAGTAAGTTTTGTTAAACTATTAGCCCAGTTTTGATACATATGAACATGCTATATCAGTAGGCTAGTTTTCATGATAAACATGCTTGTGAAGTTCAGTTATGCTAGACAAGTTTTTCATATGATTTTAAGATATATGCGCATGATGTCGCATACATGGAAAACAATATGTTCATCATGTTCTCGTATGCTTGATCTTGTACATGGTCACTTCTTGATTCTTGATACTCGTTTGCTTCATGTTAAGCCAAGTGACCCTGCTAACTTAGCTCAGGGGCTTGACTAATCTCATGTCAAGTGACCTTGCTAACAAAGCTCAAGAGCTTGACTTCTTGAACCAAGTGACCCTGCTAACTTAGCTTAAGAGCTTGACCAGTCTCGTGTCAAGTGACCTTGCTAACATAGCTCAAGGGCTTGACTTTTTGAATCAAGTGACCCTGTTAACCTCACCCAGGGGCTTGATTATCTTAGTCCAAGTGATCTCGCTAACTCGGGAGCTTGATCTTCTTGTTTCTTGGTCTTGTACATATCTTATTTCGGAATGATTCCTTGATCTCGCCTGATTCCTTGTCAACATGAATATGTCAGCATGCGTAGGGTAGCATCATACAATAATTGCATGTTTTAGTGTTTGTTCTGTTAAGTGCTGCTAGAATAGATTAATGCTAGACTAAACCTAAGATAAGATGACATGTGTTTTATTTTATTTGCTTCTAAACATGAATGAAAAAGCAAACATATAATTAGTTGTGTAATTATCCCCACTGAGCTTTGATGATAGCTCATCCTACCACTTCATGTCTTAGCTGCAGATATTGCTCGTGACCCTGAGCACGAAGCTGATCCTACCTACCAGTCTGAGGAGGAGGACAAGGAGGAAGGTTTTGCTGAGGACTTCTTTCCTTGAGAGGTTTGAGAGAGAGAGAGATTTGTTTTTAAACATTAAACATGTATAACAGCAGTATGGATTAAGATAGTTTACTACTTCAGGTATATTTTCTGTTTATATTTTCAATTTACTGGTTTAGATAAAGGAATGGATATCAGTTGTTGCCATATTTCTTCATATCAGAGTTAATTAAATTCGCTTCCACAAATGTAACACTTTGTACGCGATGCCCTTGTATGATAGTATCATGTTAGGTGATCCGACGGCACGGGCTTTTTCATTTATGAGAAGGGGAAAAGTCGGGCTGTCATAGGTCAGGAATAGATGACAGATCATATCCATAAGCATGGCCTCGTGGAAATCCAACCTCCAGTTCGTATAATTCATCTGTCGATCAAATTCTGCCATAGTGACCACATCGTTGTGTGAGGCAAATAGCGGCTAAGATGGAAACTGCTGGGGTGGAGGCATCTAAGGTTGTGCAGTAGGTTCTGTTTGAGTTGGCTCATCTTGGGCTTAGTCGACAGCATAATGATAGTGCCAGTCTAGGACACTCTTCTTCAACTTCTGGTAGCTCAAATTCCAATCCTTGAGTCAATACCTCTTGACATTATCGGACCATTGTTGCTCATTCGGTGATATCTCATAATCGTCTCCATCATCCTCATATTTCGCGATCATTCAGATATGAGGGGGGCCTAGGGCATCAATTTCAATGGTTTCTTTTTCGTATCCAACATCTTATCACAGGCATATTTCATCCCCTCCCAAACCACTTCCAGTGCGCTAAACCATCAATCCTCAAAAGTTGCATACAAAGCTTGTTGAAACACCCCTACCCTTCGCATCCCACCATGCAGTGGGTTGATCCCTTCGTGGAGGTGGGGGTTCGATCTTTTGCTTCTTTGAAGCCTTGACCATTGAAGTTGGGGTTTTGGAAGCAAGCTTCTTCCGAGGTGCCATGCAGGGAATAAAGAAATTCGAATTTAAATGGAAGTTACCTAGTTTTGGTGCGAATGCAAGAATGAAAGAAATAGGAGTACTCGTGGTTCTTGAAGAGAATGTTGCAAGTTCTCGCGAAAGAAAGGAGAAAAAGCCCTAATTTTTTAGGTGGGGTCGTGCGAATGAAGAGAAATGGCACTTTGTTCATATATATACTATCACAATCGCTTGAGCAAAAACCAAATTTGCTCGAGTGAATTCTAAATTACACAGAGCCAGTCAAAAAATCACTCGAGCGACTTTCAAATTCGCTCGAGCGGATTTTGTTCTGAAGGTTTCACTCGAGCGGTTTTGCAATTCGCTCGAGCAAATTCTTCAGGTGTCTTGGTAGTTAAAACAGTCCATGGACTATTCTCATGGTTTCAAAACCTATTTGTTTAACTTCACCTGCACTCAGATTTTTCACAATTATTTTCATTCATCCACCAGCATACTGAATTAAAATTTGAATATTTGATTGCTAATTACAGTGCTATTATAGAGATTGAACTCCAAATTCTTAAGCGCGACCACCATAGAATGTATTTCCTTGAATGGAAATAACCACAATCTATAACCTTAAATCAAGCATATCTATTCATAGAATTTCTAATAACTTTCTTCTTAGTTTGCACTACCAAGGATGTAATTGAAATTTGGTCCATGGTATACGAGTCTTTTGGAGACTCAGTCTCCCAATACACCTAAATTTTGCAATATGTAATGACTGTAATAAAACTGAATTATGTCGGCAACCACATTAAAGGAGAAAGTACTACAATGGAATAACTAAAATTGTGAAACATCTAGCAATTACATTGAAAGGAGCAATTGCTATAGCAAAATGACTAAGTTGGGACATCAGCCCACCGGGCTCTCTAATATCTTTACATTTTACATGACTAGTCGACACATCGTTGAATTTTCATTCCCTTAGTACATAAATACCCTTAAAATTTTAATGAACTTCAATAAAAAAGATGTGGGTACTGGTCGCAAATATCTACTTCGCATTCCCAAGTGACTTCAGCAGTTGAGTGATTTTGCCACCTCACTAGCATGAGTGGAATCCACTTGGTCCGCAAGGTCTACTCCTTACGGTCCAAAATTTGTATCCGTTCTTTCGTTACAATCAAATCTTCTTGGAGTTCGATGGGTTGGTAGTCCAAGACATGAGTCGGGTCCTTCACGTGCTTTCACAACATTGATACATGGAACACATTGTGCATACTCGATAGTTGTGGCGGCAAAGAAATCCGATATCCCACTTCGCCGACCTGGCCAAGTATCTCAAAGGGTCCAACATAGCGTAGACTTAGCTTTCCACGCCTTTCGAAATGCATTACGCCTTTAGTCGGCGAAATCATGATGAAAACGTGGTCCGCATTCTGAAAAGAATGCGCAGTGTTAGTATCGTATATGTATATGTATATACATATATATAGCAGAAAATTGGAAGTAAGTAATCCTATCAAGTTTACCTGAAACTCGACATTTGTCCTTTTGAGGTCGGCATAGTTCTTTTGTCGGCTCTACGCAACCCTCAATCTTTACCGAATCAACTGGATTGCTTCGGTTGTATTTTCAATGATTTCCAAACCTAAAATGAGTTTCTCACTGACTTCTTCCCAATTAAGTGGAGACTTGCATCTCCGACCATACAATGCCTCGAATGGCACCATTCCAATGCTCGCCTGATAACTATTATTATAAGCGAACTAGATCAGGGGTAGATGCTTGTCCCATGATCCTTGGAAATCTAGCATACAAGCCTGAAGCATGTCTTCAATTATCTGGTTCACCCTTTCGGTTTGCCTATCGGTCTTTCGCTTCTTTGAAGCCTTGACCATTGAAGTTGGGGTTTTGGAAGCAAGCTTCTTCCGAGGTGCCATGCAAGGAATAAAGAAATTCAAATTTAAATGGAAGTTACCTAGTTTTGGTGCGAATGCAAGAATGAAAGAAATAGGAGTACTCGTGGTTCTTGAAGAGAATGTGGCAAGTTCTCGCGAAAGGAAGGAGAAAAAGCCCTAATTTTCGAGGTGGGGTCGTGCGAATGAAGAGAAATGGCACTTTGTTCATATATATACTGTCACAGTCGCTCAAGCAAAAACCAAATTCGCTTCAGTGAATTCTAAATTACACAGAGCCAGTCAAAAAGTCGTTTGAGCAACTTTCAAATTCGCTCGAGCAAATTTTGTTCTGAAGGTTTCACTCGAGCAGTTTTGCAATTTGCTCGAGCGAATTCTTCCAATGCTCGCCTGATAACTATTATAAGCGAACTCGATCAGGGGTAGATGCTTGTCTCATGATCCTTGAAAATCGAGCATACAAGCCTGAAGCATGTCTTCAATTATCTGGTTCACCCTTTCGATTTGCCTATCGGTCTGAGGGTAAAATGTCAAACTGAAATCTAGCCTGGAACCCATTCCTTCTTGGAAAAGTTACCAAAACTGTGAGGTGTACAGTGGGTCTCTGTCTAAAACGATGCTGACAGGGATGTCGTACAGTCTGACAATCTCCTTGAGGTATAACTCTATAAGCTGGGTGGCTATATACCTCATGTTGTATGGTCGAAAGTCGACGGACTTGGTCAATTGATCAATGATAACCCAGATAGCATTTTTCCCTTTCACTTTCTCGGTAATCCAAGAATGAAGTCCATGGATATAGCTTCCCATTTCCACTTCGATATTGGCAAGGGGTGCAATAAACCTAAAGGGTTTTGATGGTCCAGTTTTACTTATTGACAAACTAGGCATTTCGATACGTACTCTGCGACCTCTTTGTTCAAACCTCTCTACCAAAAGTTCTTTTTTAGATCCTGCGTACATCTTGGTACTCCTAGGGTGGATGGCATACTTCGACTTGTGAGCTTCCTCTAGGATTGTGTGTCGAAGATCTAAGTTGATCAGTATGCACATTCGGCCTCTGAATAGCAATGATCTATGTGCCCTCCCTGATGGAGAAATCAGGTCGATTCCCACTAATAACATCATGTCTAATGGCCATGAGGTCCTCATCGATCATTTGTAGATCACGGATGTTTTCAAAGAGTGTTGATTGAATAATAATGTTAGCCATCAAGGCTCCAGAATCCTTAATGTCGAAACTTGTGTCGCATAAGGCCAAATCTTCAAGCAATCGCTATCGGTGTATTCTCGTGATGAGATGTGACAACTGAGTAGAGGACTTTCAACTTAGAGTGTCTGCCATAACATTGGCTTTTCCATGGTGGTATTGAATGGAACAATTGTAATCTTTAAGAAATTTCATCCATCTTCTCTGCCTTAGGTTCAAATCTTTTTGCGTGAAAAGATACGTGAGACTCTTATGATCGGTGAATATTTTGAATGTCTCACCGTAGAGGTAATTCCTCTAGATCTTCAAGGCAAAAATGATTGCTGGCAGTTCAAGATCATGAGTCGGATAATTCTTCTCATGATCTTTCATCTGTCGTGAACTGTAGGCAATGACCCATTCATTTTGGTTAAGTACATTGCCCAATCCGCTATGTGATACATCACTGAACACCACAAAACCTCCATTGCCTGACGGTATGGCAAGCACTGGCACGGTGGTTAGCTTCTTCTTGAGCTCCTGAAAGCTTTTTTCACACCGTTCGGTCCACTCAAACTTGGCATTCTTTCTTGTGAGTTGCGTGAGTGGTCCCATAATCTTGGAGAAGCCTCCTATGAATCTCTGGTAATAACCAGCAAAACTAAGGAAGCTACGAACTTCTATCACTATCTTGGTTGCTCCCATTTTATGATAGCTTCGATCTTAGCTAGGTCGACTGTTATGCCTACTTTAGAGACGACATGCCCCAAGAAGCTCACTTGCTCTAACCAGAACTCACACTTGCTCAGTTTTGCATACAGTCGGTGATCACGAAGTGTCTGGAGAGTGATGCATAAGTGTTGCTCGTGATCTTCTCTTGTCTTCAAATAGATGAGGATGTCATCTATGAAGACAACCACACATTTGTCGAGGTGTAGTTTGAACACTATGTTCATCAGATCCATAAATGACTCTAGTGTGTTTGTCAGCCCAAAAAGCATCACCAAAAACTCATAATGACCATATCTCGTTTAGAATGCAGTTTTCAAGATGTCTTCGATTTTAATCTTCAATTGATGGTAGCTTGATCTCAAGTCAATCTTCAAAAAGTACTTTTTCCGTTGAAGTTGATCAAAGAGATCATAGATTCAATGTAGTGGATAATGTTTCTAGATTGTTAGCTTGTTCAATTGACGGTAGTAGATACAGAGCCTCATCAAACCGTCTTTCTTCCTAACAAACAGACTTGGTGCTTCCCATGGAGAGACACTGGGTCTAATGAACCCCTTGTCTAACAGCTCTTGTAGTTGCTCCTTGAGCTCCTTTAATTCTGTTGGCACCATATGATACGGTACCTTTTATAGACACCCCTATTTTGCCCTCTCGGAATATACAAATTTTTTTGGTCAACCTTTGATCTCATAACCCTGATATAGGACCATGCACTGAAACAATAGTACATGGCTGAGCACAGGATGAAATAATAGCTCTGTGGCTCAGGTCCCGACTTAGGGAGACTATATACTAAAATAATAGTATATAGTCGAAATGCAGGCTGAAACAATAGTCTAACATTTCAGACCCGGCCCGGACCCGAACGACCCCGAATTAAGCGCTTAAAACCAAGCGCGTAATTCGATTGCACGCCAAACCACAAATGCACAATCAGTCACTTCTCAAACTAGACTTCCTTTCCCCAGACCAACTCGAGACTTGATCATGTGCCTGAGACCAGACGCGCGATCGAATTGAGCACTTCATCACCGGCGTGCAATTGGCCTATGCCTGGCCTAGCCTCATTGTCCTTGATCCCTAAGTTTCCTCAATTAAATGCTTCGAAAGTGGTGCTTAATTGGATTGCGCACCTCAAAATTAGTGCGCAATTAGTTCTAACGTTATTACGACTAGGAAACTCACTGAGCAAGTCAGTCGGTCGCTCACTAAGTCGGTGACCGACTCAAAGCGATTAAGCGCTGTGAAACTAGCACGTAATTCAATTAAACTCCTGGAAAAGTGCACGTAATTGAAGAAAAATCTATAAAATCTTTTTTTAATTTTGACTAAAATAAAAAGAGATGAAGAGAGACACAAAACAATGAGAGAGAACGAAATTTTTTTGGGATTTCAAAACCAGAGAACTCCGAGGACAAACCCATAAAGCAATCTAGTCATGATTTCGAGATTCAAGCGTAGAATCTTCGAGAATTCTCTATGCGGCCCCGGTCCTAGGTAAAAACCTTGGTTTTAGACCTAGGATATTTTTTTCTCTAAGTTTTAATTATTAGTTTTTCTTAATTTTCAGTCCAAGATCGTAGCACCCTTTTTTAGACTGCAAATATTTTATATCTGGTTCTAATTCTCGAAATTCAGAACCGGTTCTTAATCTGATGGTCTAATTTACCGACCCTAGGCTTTAATTCCGTTCTAAAATCTCAATTTCCAGCCCTATCATTAATTTTTGGTTCTAGATCTTAGACTCTAGAACCAGCCCTTAATCATACGGTCTAATTTTTTGATTTTGGACTCGAATTCAGTCCTAAAAATTTTAATTTTAATTTTAATTTTAATTTTAATTTTAATTCCCAATTTTAATATCTCCAAAAATTCTAAATATTAATTTTAGCTTCTATAATTTTAGTTTCACAATTTAATTCATAATTATTACTCCAAAATCGACTCTAAAAAGCTTAAAATATTATTTTACGGTCTAAAATCTAATTTATCTTTAATCTCAATCACCCGATTTGCCCAAGGGAGGTTACGGAGGGTACTCGGGAACGAGGCCAATCCTCCTTAGCATAGCGGGCCCAAACCCCCTTTTTCTTAGAATTCTAGAATTAATTAATCGCTTTTCTTATTTTTTTAGTATAATTAACTAGTAAATTTATTTTATTACAGCATAATTAATTAATTAAGTAATTAGATTTTAGTATGATTGATTAATTTCTTTAAATCAGATCGTAATTGGTTAATTTCTTGCTTTAATTAGAATTTAGTATGATTAATTTCATTACTTTAATTAGAATCTAGTATGATTAATTCATTGCTTTAATTAGATTTTTAGTATAGTTAATTTATTGCTTTAATTAGAATTTTAATAAAATTAGTTTATTTATTTTAATTAGATTTTTAATAAAATCAGTTTATTTGTTTAATTAAATTTTAATAAAATTAATTCCTTTGCTTAAATTAGAGTTTTAGTAAAATTAGTTTTCTATTTCAATTAGAATTCTGGTAGGACTATTATAATTGCTTTAGTTAAGATTTCAATACAATTAGTATACTTGATTTAATTAGAATTCCAATACAATTAGCATACTTGCCCAATTTGAATTTTAGTACAATTAGCATGCTTGAATTAATTAGAGTTTCACCAAAACTACTACATGTGCACTCCTAGTACAATTAGGAAATCTGATCACAATTAGACTTCTAATGGGATTAGGAGACTAAAATTAATCGGACTTCTAGTAGTATTAGGACACTAAATTAATTAGAATTCTAATGAGATTAAGAAACTAAATTAATTAGACTCCTAATAGAATGTGAGATTTTGATGGTACCGATACATGGCGAAGAGCTCAATTATGGCATCCCATATCCCTCTGAGAAAAAGATTGTTACTCATCCCTTTTGGGAAACATTACATACAAACTATTTCTCATATCACTGAGCCTTACCCCCCTCTTCTATTTTTATTTTTGGACAATAAATCAGAAGCCTTGCAGGATGCTCCTAGAAATGAAACTGAAAACTGATGAATGATGATTGATGCAATCACCTACTATACCCATCATACTTCTGCCTAATAACTACGGGATATGATGACCACCACCCTAGGATAGACTCCTGTATACAACTGACCTAATCAAAGAGACCTCCCCGGTTCGATGACAGCACCAATCAACTTTTTCTTCAAAACTAACTCACCAAATACTCATGACTGCTTATAGACCCAAAGTGCTCATCTCGAAACCCAGAAAAGCTCCATTGCATCTTGACGCTAGGACATTTTTTGGATTAGAAGAAGAACCCTATCAGAAGCGCTGACTTGTCCACCAAGAAAATGAAGAACGACGAAGTTACCGCCTGAAAAGTGCTACTGAAGATACCATACTGCCAATCCTACCATGCTCTTACACTAGGGCATTTTTATTTTTATTGTTTTATTGTCATTATTTCTATCGTAGCTATTTGCTTTCCCTGTTGTATTATTTTTATTTAAAAAAAAAAAAAAAAAAAGCACATATCCATCATTTGCTACCAAACTCCGGTCTGAGACACTACTGACAGCATTACTCTCGCATGTGCAGCTACGAATCAACCTTCAACTATCACCAGGCCAGCTCAGGAACCATCCAAGTCCTAATGACAATCGATGGCGCTAAAGCAACTAATAAAAAGTAAAAGTAGATGCAAGAGGTAACTAAAGAAATGAGCCAATCAGGTACATCTAAACCAAAACTTTTTATATATGTCAAAATCTTTTTATTTCTTTTTACACTTATCACCAAGGGCATCCCCCCTATATATACAACACAAACATATCATGAATACAAAAATACACGCATGCACCCCTACTCCCTATGCTATTGCTAGGATGGCCGAGCACTGCTGTCCCCAATATCATCAGCTCGGAGATCTGTAGACTAGTCCTCTGAAAACACAATCCTAGCACCTGGAGTCCTCGGAATCTCTAGATGACAAGGCCCTGCCACAAAACCCCCCTCACTCACCTGACTAGCAAATCGCCTCGATCACGAATGAGGAGGATACCTCGCAAGAACCTCACGAACAACAGAATCCTCACGAGCATCACCCCTGACACGATCATGGGACGTGTGACGAGACTGCCCTGCCGAGGAACCCATAGCCCTCGACTCCGACCCACCAAGCTGAAGAGCCAGCCTATGTATCCCCCGCTCACTCCTGCCAAATGATACTGCAGCTGATCTAGGGTCACCTGCGACTCTGCCCGCATTGTCCGACGCGTTGCCTCTAATGCCTCAGTCTGAGTCCTCTATGCAGCCATCATCTCGACAAACAAGCCATCACGACTCTGCAGCTCCCCAAGGATCCATCTCACCTCGGGAGTGACACGCGCTCGCACCGCCTATAGACTTGCCTCCTCAAGCTAATGAACCTGCATAACCACACCTAGTCAAAACTGACATATATATGAACAAAAAAAGAAACTTGGAAAAGGAAAGAATTATACCAGATCTAGCCTCTCCTTCAGAAGTCGCCCAACCGTTTCAGCAATCACTGGATCAGCAGGAGGCACAGAAGGAATAGTGAATGTAGGCGGTTATAACAGGAACAAACAAATACATCAGAAAAATACTATAATAATAAATAAACTACAAACACAATAACTAAAACATACTAGAGTAGGGATAGGAACATACACCTGAGGGAGAGCCTCAGGAGCAGAGTTCAGAACAGCCTGCACAAAGAACCAAACAAACCATCACAAGACATGTCAGAACAAAATAAAGATGAAATAACCTAAACAGAATCACGCCACATCAAAACTAAAAAAAAAAAACTATACTTAACTCTCCGGGCGTAGAGTGGCAGTAGTCGCCTCCCTCGCCTGAAGATCCTCGGCAACCCGACGCTGAAATACCGTATGATATTAGTAAGCTACTAAGAAAGCGAAACAATGACACTCAGCAAACTAATGCAATTACATAAACAAGATAAAAGATTGAATGGAACTTACCCAATGATCTAGCTTGGCCCGAAGCCCATCGCTGGATTCTCCTGACTAGAGGAAGAAACTAAAGATGGATCGCATGTCGGAATCGGACCTCCAGCAGCGAGCTCGGCTCACTACGAATAACAATAAACACATCAGTTGGCAAGCTTATGATGTTAACAATTAACAAAACCATATTTGTAAAGACACTTACCAATCGATCAATCTCAGATCGTAAGCTGGCCTCCACCTCTCGATCGACCTGCTGCTGACCGCATAATAACTCGATCATTACTGCCTGACGAGCAACCTCGTCCTCCCTCTCAGACTGTTCAAAATAAAATAAAATGAGACACTACAATCATGTCAGAATGACCAGAAGACCAAGTCCACATAATACCAAAAAAACTATAAATTAACTCACCAGGAGCCGTCGAGCCTCCACCAGTCGAGCCCCCAACTCATCCTCTGCTGCCCTAGCCTGAGCAACCGAGGAGGCTAGGGAGTGCAGCATCTCCTCATCCGGATGAGGAGCACACCCCATCCGCTCCATCGCCCTATGGAGGGCGTTCAATGCCCCCTGCACGCTCTCTGTGAGATGGCCCTGCTCCAGCGCAGCCATCCTCTCCCTTAAAGCTGATGTCGACTCCGGTCGACTGATCGTGAAGGAGCCACTCCCATGGAAGGACGTGTGAAGAGGCACCCACCACCCAATGCACTAAACCACTGCACATACTCCCGGGCATCCGCCTCATCACGTGTCCCTATAACCCTGGTCCCTCCAGCTCTAAGATTTGCTATCTGAAGCGCCATCCGCTCTGTAAAATTTTAGCCAAGAGGGCCGATCATCCTCTTTGCCACTCTGTGGCGAATCTCTTGAGGGACTCCCCGAGCGAGCCCTAGCTGCCGTACCACCCGAGATGTGTGGATCCTCTCCACCCTCTCAAAACAATGGACCCATATGTCCACATCAAAGAAGGGCCGTCTAGACTGAATCACTGGCACGTCGGCATCCTCCCTAATGCATACGGCCTCCAAATCACCTACAACCAAGCAAAAAAGCTGACCCCTCAATGAAGACTCAAATCCTAAAAGACCGAAACGAAATGAAAGAAAACACACGCATGACGAGCTATACCTGCCCCGCATGCATATCCTCAAAAAGACCGCGCGTGGTCTGAAGATCTGGAGACCAACGGCGACCCCTCAACACCTCCCTCCACATGTGCATCTGCGAAAACGTGAACCTCACCTCCAACGGAACCCCCAGACAAAGAAAAGAGTAGTGATCATATGCCCAAAACTAGAGATCAAAATAGAAGAAATGTTAAGTAGATGCTACTATCAAAAGAACAAAAAAAAATAAAGACACTATGACATCAATTAACTAAAACTCAGCTGGAGGAAGGGAAGGAAACATCCGATCGACATGGCGCCCCATCCCCAACGCTAAAGCTGCTCATAGAGATGCTCCAATACAGCCGCACCCCATGCATAGGTGGGGACTCGATCCAAGCCCCCGAGAACCATAAAAAATAACCCGAATATGCATCCCCGAGTCGAAGAAGAGAAGAGTACAGTACCAAGGAAGTGCATCAAGAATGCTCGAAGCACCCTATCTGCAGCCAACCTCAGCTCCATCACGGGCTCCCGACCTGCCACTATCACACAACGCGCCTCATAAGTCGCCTTCGCCTCTAAATGGCGCCTCCAGGGGATGAAGCCACCCGCAAACGTATCAAAAAACCAAGTGACTCGGACTACACCGGCCCTCGAGCCGCTCGACCTATATGGCACACCCAAAATCTCCTCAAACACTTCTAAATAATGTCCTGCCATCCGCCCCGTGATCGGCTCGCCCTCAAAATGAAGGCCGGTAATGCAGACCCAGTCCTTTAGAGTCAGCAACATCATGCCTACTTAAAGGAGAAGCGTCTGATGTGCCTCCCTCCACCTCTCCAAGATCGTTGCGATCAAGCTGCGATCAACCTGAAAGAGCTCTAGCTCTAGGATCAGCCCTAAGCCAAAAGACACCAGTCGTGCTCGCTGAAACTCCGACAAGGCACGGTACCAAGTATGAGTCTCGGCCCATACCGAGCTAATAGCCAGTTACGGGGGCTCCTATTGAACGAAACACAAACAATAATAGTAAGACTAACATATACCCATGACAGAAGATAAACAAATTTAAAACTAAAAGCCAGTCAAACATGCCCCAAACACTAAGAATTTACAACAAACACACAAAACATGATAAGAGCAACTGACTAGAAACATGACCTATCTTTAGATGCTGTCATGATGCATGATTGAGCACACAACCAAGGATCAATGTAGGGTTGACATAAATTAGAAGGGTTTCCAGATCCTAATGAGCCTATGTCATAACCTAAGTGGCTAAGAAAATGGAAGAACTCTTGCTCATGAGTGATTACTCGGCCTCGAGCAAAGAAATCCTTCAGCGGGAAGTGTTTGTGATCCCAATGCTCCTCAGCTGCACCCTCAGCTCTCTCGCCCTCGGGTATCTCACCCTCATCCTCAGCAACCCCATGCTCAATCTCTAGCACCTCCTCCCTGACCCCCGACTGGTCAACCTCCAATACCTCCTCTCTAACTACCTCCCCAACATCCATGTCCCCGACAGCGTCGGTCAGAGCCTCGGAAGTCTCGCCCATCTCCGCCCCTAGCAACCTCTCCAACTTAGAAACAGTAATATCGTGCTAACTAATACCCTCACCCTCCATCATAGAACAAAGAGCTCAAAAAATTGAAGAGAAGAAAAGAAACGGCACTAAAACGAACATCCGGATCACAAGATATCACGAAAACACAAAAACCCGAGCACAAAGAGATAAGGAAACAAAGAATCAAAGGCTAAAATGGATCACGTGACAAAAATGAAAAGTTTTGAACTATTTATAAGACACGCCAAAATCATGCGCATAAATTCACATGCTTAAATCAATCACGCACCACTAACACTGCGCTTAATTTGGATCAAGCGTCCAGCCATGAGCACGTAACCTACTCGTCGCCTGCTCAAACGAACCCGACCATCTGGTTGCGCGTCTCCCACCAGGCGTGTAATCATGTCAAGTATCCACATAGTGGCACGTGAATTCCAAGGGTCACCCGTACAGTAACCAGCCACCGCCCTAATCACGCACCCGACACCGTGCGTTTAATTCGATCAAACGATTGGAAACTAGCACTTAATGACATTCTGAAGCTCTGAACGTGCGTTCACCCTTTGGTGTGCAATTAATTTATGCTCCCAGAATGAAGCGTGCAATTCCCTAGAAACACAAAAAAAATTGCCCAGGATAGCACATTCCCAGCTCTGAATTGGGTGATCTCCGACGCTAATTATTAGCCTAAACCACACCCTTGTTAAGCTCGTTCCAAAACATTCCAAACTTAAAAGAAATATGCATCTTGATAACTAAAAGAAAATGCTTCAGACTAAGACCAAACTAAACTAAAAACAAATACCCCGACACCATTTTCACACACTCCAAAACTAAACAAAAAAACTTGCCCCAGCTAAGGCGAAACTAAACAAGAAAATATCACCATCGTTCATACACTCCAACTAAGCCCAAACTAAGTCAGGACAAAAAAATGATCCTAACATGCCCCGATCCAAAATAAATAAATTAAACAAATAAACCTCGCACTCAAAAACAAATCAAATAAGCTACAGAGTTAACTAAGCCAAAGTGGCCAAATATAAACAATTACAAACGAAAAATCATAATCTCCTGATAAATAAATAGAATAATTACAAAATACACTGAGGGCATACCCTCTAAATACACAACTTGAAACAAGAAACTAATAAAAAATAGCCCGTTCAGGCAATGCCAGAATCCGAATTTATTTAGGAAACTAGAAATCTCGGAGAAGCCTAGAGGGGGGAAGCACCGTGAACAAACTCTAACCGTAATAACCTCTTCCCCTTGCCCCAAACCGGCAGAAAAGAAAGAGTGGCTCACGGAAAGCCACCCATGACCTGCGGGATCCGCCCTTAGAAGCTCACCTTGGGAACCATAACAAGGAAGAGCAACTAATACGGGATCTGCAGAGCCTACTGAGGAAAAATAGGCATCGGTCACGAGAATTCTTACCCTGCCTTATCCTTGGGTTTCCTTTCTACCACCTTTTTCTCCTCCACCTCTTCCCTTAGCATGGCAGCAATTCGACTGCTACCCTACATTCCCAATCCCGTCCATTCTCAATAATCTACTCAATAAACACAACTCTTTGGGTCCAACACCCGAGATACAAAAAAGAAAAGAAGAAAAGACATTAATGAACAAGAAAATACCCAAAAAAATGCCCCAAAACTCTTAATCCCAAACTTGAAATAAGATTCAAAACAACAAGAACCCAAAAACGTTAAGCTCACACATTTATAAACTATACCTCCTGAATTATCAAACGACAAGTGTCACACCTTCAAATTATTCCAACCTGATTAAATCTAAACCAAACACATACCCCCCTTTGAAACACCACAATCCATGACAAACCTAGATGAACCAATAATCACACAACACTTAACCCCCAAAGAAACACCAATCCCCCCAAGCCTAGATAAACTAATAGGATTTAAACATTTAATACCCATCTAGAACCTTTGAAAACTCACACCTTTTAAGTCTCAGGTTGAATCAAACAACAAACCAAAACTTAACTCAAATCAAACCTTAAACCAGACAAAACTTTAAACAAAAAAAACAAACTCTCCAAAAAATGAGACCCTAACTTGTTTGGGATAAAAAAAAATGCCCCCAACAAACCGAATAGAACCAAGTAAACCCTCTAAAACAAACCCCATAAAATAAACTAATCTCAAGCTAAGCTAAATCAAAAATAAGTCAAACAAACCAAATACGCATCGAACTAACCCATTAAATAAGTTAAACAAATAAACAAGCAAAAAAAAAATGCCTCTTTATTAATAACTCGAAAGTTTTACAAGTGTCACCGGAGGCATACCTCCTGAATTTACAATCCAAAATGAAAACTTAAAACTTTAACCTACAACCCAAAACGAAGACTGGGTTCAAAACTGAGACGAAGCGAGGAGCAGATTCCACTCTGAGTGTCTAATCAGAGACTTCAGGGAGAATTGGTTGGGAAACACATCCCTCCACTTACAACACCTTCTCTTCTGCTATCTTCACCTCCTCCACTGCCGCCTCCTCAATGCAACCTTCACTCCTCCCTAAAAAGGACCGACGTAAAGACTAGCACCCTCATTCCCAATACCACCCACTCTCAGAATAATGCGGTTCACGAGCATCACCTCAAGATGAAGATCACGTGAAATAACAAACATAGGAAGAAACAACATCACATTCGGATGGTTAGGTCGCCCGATTTCACTAAAACATGAATTTCATAACACAAGATATCCAGGAAAAGGTCAAAACTCGAGACTAACTAGAGAATGAAAAGCAAATGAAAGCTCCCTCGCTTACATAAAGTATGGACTTAATCCTACGCCAAGAAACATGTGTTTGATTCGATTGAGCGCTAGGCACATTGCGCACAATCCAAAGCACGCGCTATGACTCAAGTGCTCAATGAAACCATCACTCGCGCCAACGGTGCGACGCTCCGATCCTGCTCATGCCATAAATCGCACAATAGTATTAAACGACACACCCCTACCACGCAATACAAAAGGTCACCCATATACTGACTTACTGACACCTCGATCACGAGCCATAATTAAAGCGCGTGATCTAATCGCATGCATACTTCCACATGCGTAAACACCCCCTCAAACCTGAGATCGCATGCCCAAAAACTAGCGTGTAATCGTATTGAGCGACCTAAAACAGGAGTACAATACCTGACTTTGGATGAAATCTACACCCTCACACCTTTGTATCCCATCTTGGTCAAAATTCTGTTGTCCCATCGCGTAGCCTAGCAGGCTATTTTGACAGAAAAGAAAGACCTATCCACCCATCCCATCGCGTACCCTTACATGAGAAGGAAGCATCGATAGCACCCATCCCCATCGCGATAATGTATACACATGATATCAGCTCAATATCCAGTCCCATCGCAATAAATTAACCATATCCTCATGACCCATCATGAAAAGCCAAAAGTAAACTGCCCAAAGACGAAGCCAATCACGATGCAACCACAACGTGATTTCTTTTATAATCCAAGATCTACCAAAGAAAGATACCAATGCCAGCACGCCACCACTAGCTACACTCAGTCGACATCCTATCGCGAGCATCACTACCTAAAAAAAAAAAAAAAGCTGAGACAGCACATGTCACGCCGTATGACAAAAAGAGGGAAAGAGTGATCATGTCCCATCGCTAAAGTAAAGGGCTCTCTCTCCCAATTTGATCCCCACATCCCACCAGGACTCACCCAGCATGCAGCCAAAGATAGGGAGAATCCCCAGGTCCCATCGCGACATCATTTCTCCCAAGATATCACATCACAATCTCCAAGCCCTACTACAGCAAACCTGAAGAGAAGAAATCTCCAAAGTCCCATCGTGACACTACGACGCCACCAGACTGTACAAGCTACGCACAATCCAGGTAAGTATCACCCCCAGGTAAGTACTACCCACTTTTCAATTACTCGATATTGCTTATAAATATAGTTAGCTATGATTAAGTTAAATGTTTTCAAAACCCATCTCTCTCAACTCACGAATCACTATAATCCTCCCATAAGAGATAATCATCAGTACTCGCCGAGAAGGTTAGACAGAGTATCTGGCATGCCAAGTGTCGTCTTGACAATCACAATAACGGTCGGGTCCACAAATCCTGTGCCGATGGATCTGCTCAGCGACGTCTCGAAAGCCACATTTTCTGCTATTTTACCACCGAATTGATCTTAAGTTAAAATTTCTAGAATTTCAAATTTTTAAAACCCCCAAATTTTCAAAGTCCCCTTACTAAAAAAAAGAAGCAAAAAAAGAGAGAAGAAAAAAAAAATAAAGCAACAAGATAAATAGACCCACCTCACCTTTCTTTAAATACCAAAAAAAAAATTGATTAAGCGCCCCATCACCCGCTCATAATGAATTACACCAAAACCTTACATGTAACTCCGAAGACCCCTAAACTAGCAATCAAGCACATATTCTACTACGCAGAATTGGATCAAGCACATACTCCACTATACAGAATCATTTGTTTAAACACATTAGGACTAGAATTCCTGACTTACAGGCATACCCCTGAACTCGCAATTAAGCGCATATCCCACTCTGCAGAATTGGATCAAGCACATACTCCACTACACAGAAACATTTGTTTAGACACATTAGCATTAAAATTTCCAACTTAGACGCCAACTTCAAATGAATCAAGTGCAAACGCTACTACGCAGAATTCAATTGAGCACACCTCAATTACCAGCTCAAATCAGCCATTCCCCTGGGAAACTAAACATTGAGTATATTTAATCTAAGAACTTACAAACGTCTATTAGAAAAGAAACACCTGACGTGCATTGGTGTGAGCAATGACGCGCTCAGTCTGACATGACTTGCAAAAGCCTTCGATATTATATGATACTTTATTTTAATATTATTGGTCCCTAGACCTTGTTTTAGACATTTGATTGATGCCCCGGTACCTCGATTGCATAAAATCCCTCTGTTAGCTCATGCTATGCAACGGGATGCGCCATGCGCCCACAGACCCGAAATGTGCCCTTCGACAGCTACCATTTGCCTTTCAAATGCTCTATTTTAGTTTGCACTGATAGATAAAAAAGCCAAGCATGTCATGTCAGCATCACCAATTCAAGATTGTGATTTTCCAAGAGAAACGAGAAGACACCTCGAATGAGGGGTGTCTACTTCTTCGACACGTTCTTACTTCGCAAGAGCGCACCAAAGAGGGGCATCTGTAGACACTCCCATTTTGCCCTCTCAGAATATACGAATTTGTTTGGTCAACCATTGACCTCATAACCCTGATATAAGACCATGCACTGAAACAATAGTACATGGCTAAGCACAGGCTGAAATAATAGCTTTGTGGCTTAGGTCCCGACGTAGGGAGACTATATACTGAAATAATAGTATATAGTCGAAATGCAGGCAGAAATAATAGTCTAGCATTTCAAACCCTACCCGAACCCAGACAACCTCGAATTAAGTGCTTAAAGCCAAGCACGTGATTTGATTGCACGCCAAACCACAAACGCGCAATCAATCCCTTCTTAGACCAGACTTCCTTTTCCCAGACCAACTCGAGACTCGATCACGTGCCTGAGACCAGGCGCACAATCGGATTGAGCACTTTATCACCGGCGTGCAATTGGCCTATGCCCGGCCTAGCCTCATTATCCTTGATCCCTAAGTTTCCTTGATTAAACGCTTCGAAAGTGGCGCTTAATTGGATTACGCACCCCAAAATTAGCGCGCAATTACTTCTAACATTATTAGGACTAGGAAACTCGCTGAGCAAGTTAGCCGGTCACTCACTGAGTCAGTGACCGACTCAAAGCGATTAAGCGCTGGGAAACTAGAGCATAATTCAATTAAATGCCTGGAAAAGTGCACGTAATTGAAGAAAAACCTATAAAAGCTTTTTTTAATTTCGACCAAAAAAATGAGCCGAAGAGAGACAACACAACGAGAGAGAACATAATTTTTTTAAGATTCCGAAACCAGAGAACTCTGAGGACAAACTCATAAAGCAATCTAGTCATGATTTCGAGATTTAAGCGTAGAATCTTCGAGATTTCTCTCCGCAGCCCCAGTAGGTAAAAACTTTGGTTTTAGACCTAGGATATTTTTTTCTCTTAGTTTTAATTATTAGTTTTTCTCGGAATTCAAAACCAGTTCTTAATCCGATGGTCTAATTTACCGACCCTAGGCTTTAATTCCGTTCTAAAATCTCAATTTCTAGTCCTATCATTAATTTCTGGTTTTAGATCTGACTCTAGAACCAATCCTTAATCATACGGTCTGATTTTCTGATTTCGAACCCGAATTCAGTCCTAAATATTTTAATTTTAATTTTAATTCCCTATTTTAATAACTCCAAAAATCTTAAATATTAATTTTAGTTTCACAATTTAATTCATAATTATTACTCTGAAATCGACTTTAAAAAGTTTAAAATATTATTTTACAGTCTAAAATCTAATTTATCTTTAATCTCAGCCACCCGATTTGCCCACGGGAGCTTATGGAGGGTACTCGGGAACTTTGCACATCCTCCTTAGCATAGTGGGCCCAAAACCCCTTTTTCTTAGAATTCTAGAATTAATTAATTGCTTTTCTTATCTTTTTAGTATAATTAATCAGTAGATTTATTTTATTTCAGCATAATTAATTAATTAAGTAATTAGATTTTAGTATGATTGATTAATTTCTTTAAATTAGATCTTAATTGGTTACTTTATTGCTTTAATTAGAACTTAGTATGATTAATTTCATTGCTTTAATTAGAATATGATTAATTTATTGCTTTAATTAGATTTTTAGTATAGTTAATTTATTGCTTTAATTAGAATTTTAATAAAATTAATTAATTTATTTTAATTATATTTTTAATAAAATCAGTTTATTTGTTTAATTAAATTTTAATAAAATTAATTCTTTTGCTTAAATTAGAGTTTTAGTAAAATTAGTTTTCTATTTCAATTAGAATTCTTGTAGGACTATTGTAATTGCTTTAGTTAGAATTTCAATACAATTAGTATACTTGATTTAATTAGAATTCCAATACAATTAGCATACTTGCCCAATTTGAATTTTAGTACAATTAGCATGCTTGAATTAATTAGAGTTTCACCAGAACTACTACATGTGCACTCCTAGTACCATTAGGAAATCTGATCACAATTAGACTTTTAATGGGATTAGGAGACTAAAATTAATTAGGCTTCTAGTAGTATTGGGACACTAAATTAATTAGAATTCCAATGAGATTAAGAAATTAAATTAATTAGACCCCTAATAGGGTTATAATATTATAATAGATTCACTCACTCTAACAAATTCACAACTAAACTCACAATAGAATAAGGGAAGTCTAAACTAATCAGAACTACAACAATGACGGGAAATAAAAAAAAATTAAACTATCTAAATTATAAGAAAAAATATAGTTGCTGGCGTTCGCGGGCAGACGATTCAGTAAAGAAGTAATCCACACCCGCTCTAAAGCGTGATCATTGACGTGTTCCAGCATCGATAAATATCTGCAGCTGACGATCGCAACAATCTAGGAACATTCCTAGAAAACCCTTTTTTTTAACATTCCAAACGCCACATTGCTAGAGTCCATTTGGATAGAATTAGAGCCACTGATTCAACAGGGACCAAGAGGAACCTAAAAAAAGTGTGCACCAACACCTTCGATATTGACTCGATGTCTAGAGCCAGATTGTGCAACCGTGAGCTCTTGCGAGTCCATCACAACGATGCGCTCCCTTTGAACAAAGGATAGAGTCGCCACTCGGAGCTTTGGGTGTTTTGGGATACCAAAATCAATATTCTAAGTACCGAAGTATAAATATATGACTCTAATTTACCGGTCTTTGCAAAAGGTTCTTGGGTAGGGGTTTCGGTTATCGATCGAAAAGATGCTAGGCACCCAATCAACCCGCTCGTAAGCGGTCTCTACTATGGCCGAGTCTATGTGTTGGTTATTGTTATTCACTGAAAAGTACCACTTTTCCCTCTTAACCTAGCCTATGTTGGACCTTGAAGCTGACTAATAACTCTTGTTTAGCTTATCTTGTAGTTAGTAATAACTTATGTAGCTTAACACAAAGTCCATGCCTTTGGTGCCAAGAAGAGAGAATCCAAGCAAGAGATGGCAGCTGAGCCAAAGACTGATGGAACACCATGGTGACTAGTTTGCATGTGAAAGTGGACCCAAGAAGTCCAGCAGATGTGAGAAATCTAGATGTAAGTGAAGAGAGCTGCAACAACAGCAGTTGCAGTGCATAAGAGGAGAAAATATGTTATCTCGCACAGTTGAGGTGCTGCCTCATGTGGCTAAGCCTGCGCAGAGCTACCTCGCATAGATTTTACATGCAGCACGAGGGAACTCATGAGGAATTCATGCAACTCAGTGAAGGAACTGCCCCAAAGTAGTCTCTCGCACAACAGTCATGCACTTCAGCTGTAACCAATACTCAGTGAACTCACGAAGCTCTCACGCACTAAGTCTTCATAAATCCAGCTTGCGAAGCTCTCATGAGGAACAAGTTTCATATAAGCCATGCGCACTTTCTCATGAAGCTAATCTGTACAAAGAATAATAACAAACTCATGAAGTCCTCGCATGGTTCAAGAGGAGAGAGAGCTCCAGAAATGTCCTCGCGCATTTAATAGCTCAACCCTCTACTGAGCGAGCTTTGTTATTCCTTCAACAAGAAGCCGAGCAAGATTTATAGGCATCCACGTGACACCCTCACGAGAAAAAATTATGAAGCTCTGCTGCACGGGTGCATTCAAAGCCAAAGCAGTTGTGCGACAATACAAAGTCCACCTGCATGAGTGAACAACCTTCCAAGCCAATTCTTACCTCGCAAGGACTCTATAAATCGAGCGAATGGATTAATGAACAAAAGGCAGCCCTGTGAGGCTCGGGCTCTCCACTTCTCAGTTTTAACTCAAGGACCTTTTGGGAATTTTCCAATGTCTAGGGCACACATCCAGAAGCCCTGAACTCGAGGCACACATCCAAGGCATCCAAGAGTTGTAACAGTGCCACATCTGCCCTAAAAATTAGGGTTCAATCTTATGTTGGCTAAGGCATTAGGACTAAGTATTTAAGCTGTAGATGTAACTTAGAATTATCATCCCTCCTTCATCCTCTGTTTGTGGTGAGCTCGAGTAGGCTAGGGTTAGGGTTTGATCACCCCTTTTTCCATTTTTTCTTCTCTCTTAGCCCAGTACTTGCTGGCTATATCATCCGAAAGTAGTTAGGTCTAGTTTTATTAGTTTTGTAATGGAACTTGTAACCTTTGGAATTTCGTGAAGAGCTATTGTGCACAAGGCTGCTGCCTTGAGAAATTGCATTATAAGTATTGTGTTGAGCAATGAAATTTTTACTTCAATGGTTCATTCAATCTGTTATTTTTCTGTATGCCCATGGTTTTGTTCAGCCTAAGCATGCATTTAGGATTTGAGCTGAATTGAAAGGCCCATGGGAGCTTGAGCTTGTAGCCCTGGGACCATGGTGGCAGCAGTAATTTACTTGTTCCTTCTTAGACCTCTGTGGTGTGGATAACCTCTATGGATAGCCTGTGACCATTTAAGTGGGCAGACTATAGCCCTAGGGTGATTCCAAGCCACAGATCTAAGAAGGATTCTTCTCCTCTATACTTAAGCTTGTAGCCTTGTGAGAGGTTGTTACAGGAACAAGCTCCCCTCTGTTTTACTTAACCAATATCAGATGTTAGATCTGATTTCTCTATAGTGATTGCAGACTTGTGAGCTAAGTCATTGCAGGTCCTTTGAAGCAATGACCAGCTGCATTTAAGTCCCCAAATAGCCCTTGAGCAACTATGGTCTTCACTAGTTTTTCAAGAACTAATTGCTCCCATGGATGCTTGAGCTTAGCCTGGCATACATGGTTTCTACAATAGTTTTACTATTCTGATTTGATTCATTGGGTGGAGGACATCTATTGGATAGTCTATGACCATTTAAGTGGATAGGTTACAGCCTTAAGATTAGTCTACTCCTTTGGATCAGGTTGGTTTTCTGACTTAGTCCATGTGGTTTGATCCTCTCTATTGGATAGTCTATGACCATTGAAGTGGACAGGTTATAGCCTTAAGATACCAGGTCAAATCATAAGGGTTGAGTTGATACATCTTCCTTGCAATGATATTAATGATCTAATTTGGGCCATTGGGTGGAGGACATCTATTGGACAGTCTGTGACCATTTAAGTGGACAGGTTATAGCCTTCAGATCAATCTACTCCATTGGATTAGATTGGTTTTCTAATTTAATTTATGTGGTTTGATCCTCTCTATTGGATAGCATGTGACCATTCAAGTGGACAGTTTATAGCCTTAAGATATCAGGTCAAATCATAGGAGTTGAATTAGATACCTCTTCCTTGCAGATGTGCTTGTAGCCATCTGAGGGATTGCTATAGAGACAGACCTAAGTCTAAGTTACATAGCTAATGGAACCCTAACTTAACTGCTTACTTCTACCATTTTATCTTTATTTTAACACACACCATCACCACCTTCTTCATAACCCTTTCTTTAGGATAGGACTGTACTTTATTTCTCTTCTTTTAGTGATAATTTAGTGTAGTTGTGACACCCAACTCCCTTTCTCTAGAATTGTCAGATCTGTAGCCAGATTTGGAGGCCTACTATTATAGCCCATTTTGGGTTCTAGATCAATTTCTCTGTGGGACAAACTCTTACTTAAAATTTGCTACAATAGCGTTGTATCTTGCAAGTCTGTGATTTGGTTTTGTGTTGTATTCATTCCCCATTTTATTTTGATTTGTTTTGCTTCCTTTATTTTGTCTTTATCATTTTTTATAATAAAAAGAAGCAGCAAAAACCATACCCAACAAGTTTTTGGCACCGCTGCCAGGGGCATTGATCTTTTTAGTAGACGTAAGTTGTATTATATTTTAGTTTAGAAAATTCTTTGTAGTTGTGCTTTAAATAGAATAAAACTACTACTATTTTTTGTTGGAATTTTGCAGAATTGGACAATAGCAGAAGGGAAAAGCTAGAGCTGCAGCTGGAGTTTAGCTAGCTCTGTTTGCACTTCTTTTGGCCTAAATCTTAGTCCATTTGTGTTGAAATTCCATGTCATTAGTTTAGTTGTAAATCTGTTTAGTTGTTAATTTTGTTTGAAAATTTTTTATGTGCTGTGAGCATCTTCTTTATCTACTGATTTTGTGTGTGTATGCTTGGTAGAAGGTCCTTAAACCTTGAGTTAGAGCCTCCAAACAAGGTTGAAAGGGTCCTTAGACCAAGTAACACCACACAAGCCCTTACTATTAGAACTGAGCCAGCTGTCATGGCTGAGAGGCAAAGAACTCTGAAGTAATACAATGCACTTGGGGATTACACATCTCCTTTTTGCATACAATTCCCTTCAGTTGAGGGAAATTATGAAATCAAGTCCTCCACCATTAACATGCTGCAATCTTTTCATGGGCTAAGTAAGGAAGATCCTTATAAGCACAGTGATCAATTTTTGGCACTTTGCACCACATTCAATATTGCTGGCCTGGGATCTGAAGCCACCAAACTGAGGCTTTTTCTTTTTTCCCTAAAGGAAAAAGCCAGCACTTGGCTCTCTAAGCTCCCAGCCAATAGCATTCAGTCATGGAGTGACCTCCAAAGCCAATTTATGGCTAAATTCTTTCTCATGAATAAAACTAGTTAGATGAGGGCAAACATATTGTCATTCACTCAGCCCTCCACTGAAGATTTTTATGAGGCATGGGAGAGATTTCAAGAAATATTAAAATAATATCCCCACCATCAAATTCCATAGTGGCAACTTGTGCAAGTAGTTTACCAAGGAATTAACCCTAAAAGTAGAGCTATGGTGGATGCCTCATGTGGTGGTAGTTACCTCCACAAGAAAGCTGATGAGGAATGAGATTTGTTTGACATTATTGGTGAGACTTCCATGCAGTAGGAGTCACTGTCTTGCAATGACAGCCAGACCCCAGCTAAATTGGTGAAAGAGTCCACCCCTAGAGGTAGAATGTATGAAGTTAAGGTGCAAAGTGATTTGGAAAGGAAGGTGGATCATTTGAGTTTAAAGTTTGATAAATTGATGAATGTGATGCAGCCTAGGATGGTTGCACAAGTGGAAGAGTCATGTCTGATATGTCAATCTCCCACACATTCACTTCAAGATTGTCCATTAGCCAACCAATTCCCTGATTTAGTTATGGAGCATACCAATGCTACCCAAGCATATGGGCAGCAACTTGTTGGGTACACATAGAGAACCCTCCTAAATTTGAGGTGGAGATAAGATATATAACCTCAGACCCAGCAGCAGCAATTGGCAGCTCCATACAGACCTTAGCACCAATTTAACCAAGGTTATCCACCAAGGCAGAGTTTTTAGTTGCCTGCCCCACCACCTAATCAGTTGGCCTTGCCCCTACAACAACCCAGATCCTCTTCCTTTGAAAAGAAAATGCTGGCATCTATGCAGAATTTGGGGAACTTGGTTAAAACTGTGAACTCTCATGGCTAAAGCATTAAAAAAAAGGGGTTGATGCAATCACTACCCTAAGGAGTGGCAGAGTGGTTGACAACTTAGTGGGCAGAGCAGCTGAGGAGGTCATTGAGAGTGAAAATGAAAGAAGTGTGAGTGTTGAAGAACTAAGAAATTCATCCCATGTTGTGGGGCAGCAAGGGCAAAATAAAGGGGCTGATGCAGAGCCCCAATAGCAAACAATAAATGAAGAAAAAATAAATAAATAAAAATTTGACCATAATGTGGTTAGGCATACACCTGTGGCACCAGCAGTCCCATAGCTACCATTTCCTCATGCACTTGCTGGCCCATCTCCTTGCGATAAAGGGAATGCTCAGATAGAGGAAATGATGGAGACCATCAACCAGCTCAAGATTAATTTTCCCATGCTTGATGCTATAAAATAGGTCCCTGCCTATGCTTGAGTCAGTTCTGTCTATTGCCACACCTGAGAAATTATAGGATCCAAGGGTACCTACTATCCCCTGCATAATTGGAAACCATATCATTGGTAGAGCCCTCTTAGACTTAGGGGCCAGTGTAATCCTACTCTCATATTCTGTGTATGAGGAGCTAGGTTTGGGGGAGCTAAAATCTATATCAATTGTGCTCCAGTTGGCTGATAGGTCTGAGAGGAGACCCGTGGGTGTAGTGGAGGATGATTTGGTGGGGGTGGACAAGTTCTACTATCCTACTAATTTCCTTGTTTTTGACATGGACCCTTATAAAAGTAAAACCCCAATTTCTGTCATCCTTGGAAGTCCATTCTTAGTCACTGCAAATCCTTACATATAATGTAGGTCGGGGGTGATGGAGGTGACCTTTGGGAACATGAAGGCCCAATTAAATGTGTACAATGCTGCTAGGCAACCTCAGATGGACATTAAGGACTGATGTGCAATAGATGTACTAGATGGCCTTGTGGAAGAAGAATTCTCCAATCTGCTGGATTGGGATAATGTTACTGAAAATCTGGAAAGTGTTTGGAGTATGGTTGAGGAGGCCCAAGTTCTCATGACAGAAGACAACACCAAAATAGAGTCTTCTATGGGCCTAGTGCATCATTCCAGCTGGAAACCTATGTTGCTACCCCTTCCTCAAACCACCAAGTCACTTTTACTGCCTTCCATTGAAAGTCCCCCTGAGTTGGAGCTGAAATAGCTCTCAGACACATTAAAGTATGCCTTCTTGGGGTAAAATAAAAAGCTTTCGGTGATTATCTCTTCCTCTCTCACTAGTGAGCAGGAGGAGGAATTATTAAGTCTTCTCAAGAAGCACACAAAGACAATGGGGTGGATAATAGCTGATCTTGGAGTCATTGATGCCTCAGTTTATATGCACAGAATTAACTTGGAAGAGGGTGCAAAACCCTCTAAGGAGATACAGAGAAAACTCAATCCTCACATGCAAGAGGTGGTCTTGAAGGAGATAGTAAAACTGTTGGATGCAGGGGTGATTTACCCCATTTCAGATTCAGAGTGGGTGTCACCCATCCAGGTGGTACCTAAAAAATTAGTCATCATAGTTATTACTTTTGATTTTGGGAAGTTGATGCTAGCCAGGGAGGCAACTGGCTGGAGAGTTTGTATTGATTACAAGAAACTCAACTCTAAAATCAGGAAAGACCACTTCCCTCTCCCCTTCATTGACCAAATTCTAGATAAGTTGGCTGAGAAGGTATTTTATTACTTTCTTGATGGATACTCAGGTTATAACCAAATTCCTGTGTATCCTCAAGATCAAGAAAAAACAACTTTCACATGTCCCTTTGGAACCTTTGCTTATAGGAGGATGCCTTTTGGACTGTGCAATGCCCCAATCACATTTTAGAGGTGCATGGATGCAATTTTTTTTATATGATTAATAAATTCCTGGAAATCTTCATGAATGATTTCTCAATTTATGGGGACAGCTTTAATCAATGCTTGAGTCACCTTGACCTGATTTTATAAAGATGTGAAGAGACCAATTTGGTCTTAAGTTGGGAAAAGAGCCACTTTATGGTAACACAAGGAATTGTATTAGGCCATGTGGTCTCTCAAAGAGGAATAGAGGTTGACAAGACTAAAGTGGACCTAATTTCACACCTGCCCCCACTTAGGACTGTCAAGCAAATTAGATCTTTCTTAGGACATTCTGGATTTTATAGGAGGTTCATTAAGGACTTCAGCAAAATTGTAAAGCCATTGTGCCACCTGCTATGTCAGGATGTGCCATTTGAATTTTCTGCTGAGTGTCTTAAGTCCTTTGAAGTTTTAAAAAAGTACCTTACCACTACTCCTGTAATCCAAGCCCCAGATTACTCACTCCCTTTTGAACTAATGTGTGATGCATCAAACTTGGCCATAGGTGCTATCTTAGGACAGAGAAAAGATAAGCTGCCTGTAGTGATTTATTATGCCAGCAAAATACTAGCAAAGGTTCAACTCAATTATACCACCACTAAGAAGGTGCTGCTTGCTGTGGTGTTTGCTATGGACAAGTTTAGACCCTACTTGCTTGGGTCTAAAATTATTGTTTTTACTTATCACTCAGCCCTAAAGTACCTGTTGGCCAAGAAGGATGCCAAACCAAGACTGATCAGATGGATCCTCCTATTACAAGAGTTTGATCTTGAGATCAAGGATAAGAAAGGAGTTGAGAATGTGGTGGCTGACCACATCTCTAGAATTATTTTGGAAGAATGTGCAGCAGCACTTGTCAATGAATTGTTCCCTGATGAGCAGTTATTTATTATGCAGTCTAGTGTGCCCTGGTTTGCACACATTGTCAATTTTTTTACTGTTGGTAGGATTCCCCCTCACTGGTCCAAGATGGACAAGGACCTATTTTTTTCTCAAGTCAAATATTTTCTGTGGGAGGATCCATACCTATATAAGCATTGTGCAGATTAAGTTGTAAGGAGATGTGTGCCTGAAAGTGAGTTCCATAGCATTCTTTCTATGTGCCACGAGCAAGCCTGTGGAGGTCACTTTAGTGGCAAAAAACTAGCTAAAAAAGTTTTATAATGTGGGTTTTATTAGCCTCTTTGTTCAATGATGCATACATAATTGTAAAGCTTGTGAAAAGATGTCAAAGGTTGGGAGGCATTTCCAAGAAAGATTCAATGCCCTTGCAACCCATCCTTGTGGTAGAACTTTTTTACATCTGAGACATTGATTTTATGGGTCCCTTTCCTCCTTGTATGGGTTTCAACTTCATACTTGTGGCAGTGGACTATGTGTCCAAATGGGTGGAAGCTATTGCCACAAGGACAAATGACCACACAGTTGTCCTTAAATTTTTATAGGACAATATTGTCTCCAGATTTAGCACCCTCGGAGCTATCATTAGTGATGGGGGGAGTCATTTCTGTAATAGACCTTTTGAGAATCTGCTAAAAAAGTATTATGTTAGACACAAAATCGTAACTCCCTATCACCACAGACTAGTGGGCAAGTTGAAATTTCCAATAGGAAGATAAAGCATATCTTGGAGAAGACTGTGAGAGCAGATAGAAAAGATTGGGCATAAAAGTTGAATGATGCTTTGTGGGCTTATAGGACTGCCTATAAGACCCCTATTGGTATGTCCCCTTTTAGGCTGGTCTATGGCAAGGCCTACCACCTACTAGTGGAGTTAGAGCACAGAGCCTACTGGGCTATCAAAACACAGAATTTTGATCTAACCACTACTAGTTCTCATAAGAAATTACAAATGTCAGAGCTCGATGAGCTAAGACTAAAAGCCTATACAAATGCAAGAATTTACAAGGAGAGATCAAAGGCATTCTTTGACAAGAAGCTAATGAGGAAGGACTTCAATGTTGGTACTAAGGTTTGGCTTTTCAACTCCAAATTAAAGTTCTTTCCAGGGAAGTTAAAATCCATATGGGATGGACCTTACACTGTCATACATGCATCCCCATCTGATGTTGTGGAGATCTTGGATCTTATGTCTGGGAAGATCATGAAAGTGAACGGTCAAAGTCTAAAAATTTGTGTAGAAAATTCAGTGCAGCCCCCTCAAACCATTCACCTGCATGAACCGCCCACCACTTAGTGATCCACAGTTTTGTAAAATGTGTACCATATTTTTTCAATGTGTGTTTTGTTTTGTTTAAAAATCTATCATGTAGTGTTTTTATTGTGTTGATTTACAAGTTTTGTCTATTTTGTTTTGAGTTGTATGTTGTAATGTGATGTGCAGGTGTTGTCATCTGAATTTGATCTGCCTGGACCTAATGTTGATATGCATGTTCTATTTTTGGTTGAGTGGTTGAGGTGTTGTCATTGTAAATATCATGAATCTGATATATTTGAAAATCTTTAGCATTCTAAATTTTTTGCTGTGCATATATTGGTGATGGGCTTATAATTATAATTATGAAATGGATTAAATTTGAGGTAAGTTGGTGCAAATGCACAATGGATAGGTGCATGTCAGTATTGATGCACTGGCCAATGTGCAACACTAAGAGAAAGAGTAGATTGTGCTTTCTCGCGAGGCTCTATGGCCTCAATTCCACATTCGCGAGTCACTTGAATAAATTAAAGGCTTTCTCGCTGAGTTCTTATAGGCATGTTGTTCCTCGTGAGTAAAAATACCTCTGAAGCCTGCAATGTTCAATTCCTTGAGAGGCTCTGATTCAACTCCGCGAAGTGCCCTCGCAAAACTCTTCTGTATCTGGCAAAACATTTCTCACGTGGTGGCATTCATACTGCATGAGAGCCTCGTGAGCTAACATTTTGAAGCCTGTAATGTTAATTGCCTCGTGAGGCCCTAATACTCTAATTGTATGTTCCTCGCGAATTTTAATAGCTAAGCTGTGCAAGGGATGTAAAACTACTTCGCGCACTTTGACCCAACTTGAGCTCTGCAAGTGACCTCGCGCAACGCATAGAGCTTCTAAATCTATCCTCGCGAGGCATCTTTCTTCTTCACGATAGCACTTCTAGCGAGATTGAATTCATATTACGTGAGAAAATATAGCTTCACAAGTACCTGGCGAGAACCGTGTGAAGCACGGGTTCCTTCATTTAAACCCTGCGATTTTTTAGTTTCTTCATTTCATCTCTTCCTTGCCCTAGTTCCATTGAGAACTTCCTAGCTCCCTCCTCCCTTCTTTCTTCTCTACAGCCTACTCCACTCCAACTAAGCCATTTTCCTCCTACAATTATGTTCCACATCATCTCTCGATTACTTTGAACTCGATTTGGGGGGATTTGATCCATTGTGCCACGATTAAAGTGGCACCCTAGCTTTCAGTTGGTAAGATTTTTCACACTCTCATTTGGTTTGATTGGCTACTGTTTTAAGTGTTAAATAGGGAGGACTTTGGGTGTAATTTTATTTGTGAAGTGTGCATTTCACACTCTGGGAGTTTAAAGCACCAATTTTGAGGAATTTTTATAGTCATGGCCATGGGTTCGAAATTCATTGACGCACTGGCTGCCATGCTAAACCCCTCACACAGTGGCAGCCCTGTGGCAACTCGAAAATCTGTAAGGATTGCAGAGTCCTCCATAGTGAAAACCTCTAAGATACCTCCTCCCACTATTGAACCCCAAGTAAAGCAACCTAAGGAAAGGGCAAACCCTGTGAAGAAGGCCAAGGGTGCAGCCTCTGATGCCCAAGCTCAAAAGAAGAAATCTGCTCCCAAAAAGAGGGCCAAAGACCACCACCTCTGTTAAGCAATAAAAAATACCATTTGCCACCTCCTAACCTGACCTTTGATGGACCCTTGAGCTAACTAATAAGGTGTCTTAAATATGTTTTGTAGATAAGCAATAAATTGCAACCTTAATGTAGACATCCATCTAAAAATGCCAAAGAAGCAACCTACTGCTCAACATGTGCTCAAACAACCCAAAGGCCAGCCAATCAAATAGTCCATAGAGCTTTAGAAGTTCATGAGAAGGTCATGAGCCCAACTGGGTATGCTTGGGACCAATTGCAGTTGTAAGGAATGAAGATTGAACCCACCAAGAAGCTGCTGAGTGTTGAACAAATGAAGACAGAACACCAAAGATACGCCAGCTATGAAAGCACAAAGCAGAACTTATCGAGAGGTTCTGATGCTCAAAAGCCAAGATATGGAGAGGTTCCATTAAGTTGTCGAGAGTTTCCCAGGACCTGCCGAGAGGTTGGAAATACAGCAATGGATCCTATCGAGGGGATACCTGGAGGGGATGAAGCTGTCGAGAGGTTGGGTGTTATATATGAACCTATCGAGAGGATTAGAAAGTGTGCTCCAACCTGTCGAGGAGTTAGAAGGTAAAGAAGCTAAGCTATCAAGAGGTTCTAGAAATAAAAGTAAAGATCCTGTCGAGAGGTTGGAAGAGCAATGCAATGCAACCTGTCGACAACTTACCTAAAGCCACGCTCATTAGCGTGAGGATGAACCAACTTGTCGAGAGGTTCAAAAGATCCTGTTGAGAGCTAAACTGAAGTAGTACAACAAGTCAACAGGATTGAGTATAACCTGTCGAGAAGCAAAAATGATCTTGTCGAGCACTCAACTGAGGACTTTATAACAATTCGACAGATTGTTTATAACCAGTCGAGAGGATGAGTGGTGACTGAACATAAGATGAGAAACGGGCTCCAAACCTGTCGAGAAATAAACCAACTTGTCGAAAGCTCAACTGGAGCTTTACAAAGAGGTCGACAGGATTTTCTATAAGCTGTCGAGAGGATCACTACAGAACTAGACAAAAAGTGAAAATGAACTCCGATCCTATCGACTAGTGCAACTCACCCTATCGAGAGCTACTCCAAACCGCTTGAGAAGTCTACAAAGCTGTCGAAAGCCACTGCAACCTGTCGATGTGGACATAAAGCAGATTCAGAACTTGTCAAGAGGTTCCCTGAACCTCTCGACAATCGAAGTAGGAACTTATCAGTTCCTTTCACAGCAGTCGCCAACTTCAAAGTTCTTTACACAAGTTCCAAGGCGTGTTAATGACCCTTGGGGGTATTTTGGAACTCAATTGAGCACGAATGGGAACCCTACCGCATCACATGGGCGTACTTGTTTTGGACTAATGGGGAAAGAGCTTTTAGAAGAGAAATTAGCCGCATCAGTAGCTCATAATAACAAAATTATTCTCTTGAGCTCTGATTAGCTAAAATAGATCTAAGGACAGAGAGGAAGACTATAAAAGCTTGAGGAGTTTACTGAAGAACCATCCATAAATAAAGAGAACAAGAGCCAAATCCGATCTCCATTTTCCCTCCAAAAATTCCCTCTCTTCCTTCTTCCCCCATTCTCTCTTTAGCCAATCATGATTGGCTAAACTCCTTAAGTAGCTAGGGTGAAGTTGAGAGCTATAAGTCAAGAGTTTTAAAGGCTATGTATTACAGATCTGAGTACAATAAGATTATAAGTTGTGTTATTGCAATATAATTGTGGTTTTTAAAGGTGATTCTGATCTATATTTCACTTTTTCATATTTGATTTTCTTGGATTTGATATTCCTATGGATGGTTGAGCTTGTAGCCTGGCACCCATAGCATCTACAATAGCTTACATGTTCTATTCAATATCATTAGATTAGAACAATCTCTGGGATAACCTGTGGCCACTACAAATGGACAAATCCTATCCTTAGGATTGCTTCAACACTTTGGTTGAGATTAGATTCTTATACATTGCGTCTGAGCTTATTGCCAGATGAAGGATTATAGCAAATATGTCCAATACATTGCCTTTGATCCAATTGATTTTCAGTAAAGACCAAAATCCCTAGCTGCTGCTCTCCACCTTTTGATTTTAATCTTTTCCATTCTCTTGAATTTGAGTTCAATCAATTCTAGATTATCTTGCCTTAGATTTTTGTAGTTTTTATTAAAGTGACAAATCTTCGAAGACTCTCCTCTTTCCTATTTTAATTAAGTCTAAATTAGGATAGAGTGCTACATCTGTCTTAGATCTGGAGATTTACCATAGTTTAATCACATTTCCCTGTGGACATACCCTGACTTACCTATTGAAGCTTGCTGCAACAGCCCTGGTTCTTACAGGACTGCTTGCTTGCCTTAAGCCCACTTTGCTGTACTTTGTGCATTTAATTTACTGTTTTAACCATTTAATCATTGTAAGGTAAGCAAGGCAACCAGTTTTTGGCGCCGCTGTTGGGGATCTATGTTTTAAAAGTGGTAGATCTAAGTTTTTCTCATTTTTTATTTAGATTTTTTATTACCTATTTTGTTTTTGACTAATTGCTGCTGTAATTTTTTGTAGTTTAATTTTGTGATTGCAGATCTGAATTTATTGTTTTGAAAGGAGCATGGTGCCAATTTGAGGAGCAAGTTGTGCTTAAGTTTGTATTTCTTAACTCCGTTTACATTTCTAGATCTATAGTTTTTAGATCTGCAGCATTAGTTGTGTGTCTTTGAATTTATTTTACTTAAATCTGTACTATCATTCTGTGTGTGGTTCTATATTTTTGCTGTGTATATGCTTGGGAGGAGATTGCTCCCTTAGATCCAGAAATTGAGAGACTTCTCAGACCTAAGCAACCCATACACACACCTGTGGTTGATTTTACCAGCTCTGAAATGGGTGAGCAACCTAGGACATTGAAGGAATTCAATGCATCAGGGGTTTTGAATTCCCCCTTCCACATTCAATTCCTTGCTGTCCAAGGGAATTATGAGATCAAATCCTCCATCATACAGATGCTACCCTTATACCATGTCCTGAGTAAAGAAGATCCATATAAGCACATTGATGAATTTTTAGGACTGTGCACTACCTTCGACATTACAAGTTTTGGGGAGGAAGCAACTAGGTTGAGACTCTTTCCTTTTTCATTAAAGGATAGAGCCAGAACTTGCTTGTCAATACTCCCAACCAATAGTATTCAGTCTTGGAATGACCTTCAATGTCAGTTCTTGGCCATATTTTTTCCCATGTCCAAAACAAGTCGACTGAGGAAGAGCATTATTTCATTTGCTCAGGCCCCAACTGAAGACTTTCACCAAGCTGGGAAGAGATTTAAAGAACTCTTGAAGCAATGTCCCCATCACCAAATTCCTGAATGGCAACTTGTTCAAAGTTTCTATCAAGAAATTGATCCTAAGAGCAGGGATATGGTTGATGCCTCATGTGGTGGTACATACCTCCATAAGACAGTTGATGAGGCTTGGGAGTTGTTTGATATCATTAGTGAAAACTCCATGCAAAGGGAGACCTTGTCAAGAGACCTTGAGACCCCTGCTAGAGTGATGAGAGAGACCATTACAAGAGGGAAAAGGTATGAGGTGAGTGGATACAATGATTTGGAAAGGAAAGTGGACAGCTTGACTCAAAAGTTGATAAGCTCATGGGAGCCATGCAGTCTCCAATGGCTGCCAAAGTGGAGGAGGCATGTGTGAACTGCCAGTCCCCCACTCACTCCCATGAGGAATGTCCCTCTACTGCCCAATTTTCAAACTTTATGATAGAACATGTGAATGCTACTCAGTCCTTTGGACAATAGCCTACTGCTGGTTATCATTAGAGAAACCACCCCAATTTGAGGTGGAGACAAGATACTTTTCCAGACCACCACCACCAGCAGTCACAACAGCATCCGATGCCTTATAGGAATGCCCAACCCTACCAGCAAAACTATTTTCTAAGGCCCCATAACTAGCAGCCTATGGCCCAACCAATGGCTCAACCTATGTAGCAATGTGCACCAGCCCCAGCACCCTTTAGATCCCTCACATTTGAAGAGCAAGTTTTGGCTTCACTGCAGAATTTAGGCCATTTGTCACAAATTGTCAACTCTCATAGCCAAAGTATTAAAAAGATAGATGACCACCTTGATCAGCTATGTAATACTTTGACTAAGAGAGAGGAGGGAAGGCTGCCAAGTCAGCCCATTAACAACCCAAGAGGGCAGTACATGGTGGGTGAGACTTCTTCCCATGAAGAAGCCAAATATGTCACCACTTTGAGGTGTGGAAGGCTGGTAGATAACCAGGTTGGTTTTAAGCCTGAGAACAGTCCAAAAAATGAAAGAACAATCCATGGAGATATGCAGTAGGAGCAGCATATAAAAAATAAGGGGGGTATAGATTTACCCCAAGAAAAAACTGAAAATAAAAATAAAGAAAAATCTGATGAGCTTGCTAAGGCAGTAAATGAGAGATCAGTCCCTCATTTGTCATTTCCTAATACACTTCAAGCACCTTCTCCTTTTGACAAGGGGAATGCTAAAGTGGAGGAGATGATGGAAATATTCAAACAAGTAAAGATCAACTTGCCTTTACTTGATGCTATTAAGCAAGTTCCAGCCTATGCAAAGTTCTTGAAAGAATTATGCACTCACAAAAGACAGTCTCGGATACACCTATCCAAGAAGTTCTTTTATGTTGAGAAAAGAAACCAAGTATTGTCCATTGCAACCCCAACCAAGCTTCAAGACTTTGGAGTTCCCACAATCCCCTGCATCATTGGGGATCATACCATTGAGAAGGCCTTGTTAGATCTGGGAGCTAGTGTAAACCTACTTCCATATTCAGTTTATGAGAAGTTAGGCTTGGGAGAATTGAAGCCCACACATGTGATGCTACAACTAGCTGACAGATATGAGAGGAAGCCTGTGGGAATGATAGAGGATGTATTAGTTGGGGTTGATAAGTTTTTCTACCCAACAGATTTTCTGGTGCTTGACATGGAGCGAAGCAAGTGCACCACCTTTATTCCTGTGATTTTGGGTAGGCCTTTCTTGGCCACTACCAATGCTTGTATTCAGTGCAGATCAGGAGTAATGGAAGTGTCTTTTGGCAGCATGAAGGTGAAATTGAATGTTTACAATATAGCCAATCAGCCACACTTGGATAGTGAGGATTGCTGTTTAATTGATATTTTTGATGAGCTTGTCGAAGAGACTTTGCCCATGATGCTACATGGTGATGATCTTTGTGATATTTTTGAGAATATGTGGAGTGAGATTATGGAAGAGAAGGCCCCCACACCCATGGTTGAAGAGGTGCAGGCCTTACTTTCTAATATGGGGCCAGCAACCAGGTATCCTCCCTGGAAGTCTGTTGTATTGCCTCATCCACTACTATCAAAGGCACCTTTGTTGCCTTCTCTCATATGTCCACAAGATGTAGAGTTGAAACAGATGTCTAAGGGGTCTTGAAATATATTTTTTTGGAGGCAAATCAGAAATTGCCAGTGAACATTTCTTCCTCCCTCACTGATGAGCAAGAGGAAGAACTATTGTGTGTTTTAAAGAAGCATAGGAGAGCAATTGGCTGGACTATTGCTGACCTTGGGGGTATCAACCCTGTTGTGTACATGCATAAAATCCACCTAGAAGAGGGTTCCAAACCCTCTAGAGAAATGCAGAGAAAATTGAACCCCCACATGCAAGAAGTGGTAATGAAAGAAGCAGTCAAATTGTTAGATGCTGGAATCATCTATCGAATTTCAGATTTCGAATGGGTGGTACCTACACAGGTGGTCCCTAAGAAATCTAGAATTATTGTGATTAAAACTAATTTTGGTGAGCTTGCTCCAAGTAGGGAAACCACAGGTTTGAGGGTGTGTATAGACTATCGAAATCTCAATCTGAAAATCAGAAAAGACCACTTCCCTTTGCCCTTCATTGACCAAATTTTGGATAAGTTGGCAGGCAAGATTTTCTATTGTTTTTTTTATGGATATTCGGGGTATAACCAAATCCCTATTTATCCACAAGATCAAGAAAAGATAACTTTCACATGCCCATTTGGCTCCTTTGCCTATAGAAGGATGCCATTTGGACTGTGTAATGCCCCTGCAACTTTCCAAAGGTACATATATGTTATATTTTCTGACATAATTGATCAATTTTTAGAGATATTCATGGATGATTTCTCTATTTGTGGGGACAATTTTAGCCAATGTCTACATCATCTCAGCCTTGTGTTGCAGAGATGTGAGGAAACCAACTTGGTATTGAGTTTGGAAAAGAGCCATTTCATGGTCAATCAAGGCATTGTCCTTGGCCATGTGATTTCTCATAAAGGCATTGAGGTGGACAAGTCTATAATTATCTGATTGCACACTTACCCCCACCAAAAACTATGAAATAAGTGAAATCTTTCTTGGGGCATGTTGGGTTCTATAGGAGATTCATCAAGGATTTTAGCAAGATCATAAAACCTCTTTGTTACCTATTGTGCCAAGAGGTTCCCTTTGAGTTTGATGATGAATGTCTCCATGTCGTTGGGATTTTGAAAGGTTGTTTAACCTTTACACCTATCCTTCAAGCACTTGATTTTTCTTTGCCATTCGAACTGATGTGTGATGCATCAGATTTTGCTATTGGTGTAGTCTTGGGACAAAGGAAGGATAAGGTCTCTTGTGTGATTGCTTATGCAAACAAAACCATGATTGATACTCAGTTAAATTTCACCACAACTTAGAAGGAATTATTGGCAATTATCTATGCCTTAGAGAAATTCAGGTCTTGTGTGTTGGGATCTAAGATAGTGGTGTTCACTGACCACTCAGCCCCGAAGTACCTTTTGTCAAAAAAGGATGCTAAGCCAAGATTAATCAGATGGATCCTCCTATTACAGGAGTTTGATCTTGAAATTAAGGACAAGAAAGGAGTTGAAAATGTGATTGCAGACCACTTATCCAGGATCCTAACTGAGGAGTTTGATAGGCTGCCTATCAATGATTCTTTCCCTGATGAACACCTGTTCACTATCAGCACCCCTACACCTTGATTTGCGAACATTGTGAATTACTTGGTTGTGGGTAAGATCCCCCCACTTTGGAACAAAATGGACAGGGAACTATTCTTTTCACATATCAGACATTACATGTGGGAGGATTCATACCTGTTCAAGTATTGTGCAGACCAAGTTGTGAGGAGATGTGTCCCGGATGAGGATTTCCACAGCATACTAACCATGTGTCATGAACAGGCTTTTGGATGCCATTTCAGTGGCAACAAGACAGCTGCCAAGGTGATCCAAAGTGGATTTTATTGGCCCACTCTTTTCAAGAATTCATGGCAACATTGTCGAGCTTGTGACAGATGTTAAAAAATGAGAAGTATCTCAAAAAGAAACTCCATGCCTCTACAGCCTATACTTGTTGTTGAACTTTTATATATCTGGGGAATAGATTTTATGGGCCCTTTTCCTTCTTCATATGGGTATAGTTTTATCCTTGTGGCAGTGGACTATGTGTCCAAATGGGTTGAAGCCATTGCCACAAGGACTAATAACCATAAGGCTGTCTTAAAATTTATCAAAGAAAATATCTTCTTAAGATGTGGCACCCCTAGAGCCATCATCAGCGATGGGGGCAGCCATTTCTGTAATAGAAATTTTAGAGCTTACTCAAGAAATATTGCACATCCTAGGGAAGACAAGTAGGGCAGATAGGAAGGATTGGGCCATGAGGCTTAATGATGCACTGTGGGCTTATTGGACTACCTATGAGACCCCAATTGGCATGTCCCCTTTTAGACTGGTGTATGGAAAAGCATGTCACTTGCCAATAGAGTTAGAACATAGAGCCTATTGGGCTGTTAAAGTATTAAACATTGATCTAACTTCTGCTGGCATGCACAGGAGGCTCCAGCTATTAGAGCTGGACGAGCTAAGATTGGAAGCATACTCCAATGCTCGGATCTACAAAGAGAGATCCAAAGCCTTCTATGATAAGCATTTGCTGAGGAAAGAGTTCACAGCTGGCAGCAAGGTATGGTTGTTCAACTCTAAATTAAAAAATTTCTTAGGTAAGTTGAGATCCAGATGGGAGGGACCTTATATGGTAGATCATGTATTCCCATCTGGAGCTGTTGAAATCAAGGATCTCAAAGATGGTAGGATAATGAAAATGAATGGTCAAAGGCTCAAACTTGTTGATAATGTGGTGGAGCCTGTGGTGACCATTCACCTCCAAGAACTACCAAAATGTGATTGATTCTCAACAATGTATATCATATATCATAGTTGTTATTTTTATCAGTGTTTGTTGTTATTTTTGTTTTAAATCTGATTGCCATTATAACTATGGTTGCCAATTGCGCTTGATGTTTGCATTTACAAATCATGAGTCCTTCGTAAATTATTTGAAACATGTGTCATCAACTCCAAGGCAGGAGAAATGAATGGGAGTTGAGGAGAATTAATAAATTTGTGTGGCAGATGAACTAGGAACTGAGTAGAAATCTGTTTCAACTAAGAAACCACCTGTCGAGAGGAGTGGAGAACATTTTGACAGGTTCTGGAGGAGTAAAGATGATTGTCGATAGGATCTATGAACTTGTGGACAGGTTCTGAAGGTTTTTGAGTATATTTTTGACAGGTTCAGAGTAGCTGTCGAGAGGTTTTGTGAACCTCTCCAAGTGAATTCTTTCTAAAGCTTGGAACTTATCGAGAGGATTAAATGTTGAGTTTAGAATACCTGTCGAGAGGTTCTGTAAACCTCTCGAAATGAATTATGCTGAAGTCTTAAACCCGTCGACAGGATTGAGTGAACCTCTTGAGAGGTTCAGCTACTTTTCACTCTTCGATAGGCTGTATCAACCTGTATACAACTTTCCCCTAATCCTGTCGAAGCTCAATTTTCATCCTTTTAAACCTATCGACAACTCAATCCAACCATTCGACAGCTTTATCTCTAAGCTTTATTTTCTCTCTATCGATTTCCATTTTCTTTCTTCTTCCTTTCCCTCACTAGTTCCAACTCCACTCACTGTGCCCTTGCTCCAAGTGCTTCAATTCCTCAAAAGCTACATTTTGCACCTATTGGAGACTGAATTAGTGTTGTGCACATCAAGATCTAAGAAACCCTAGGTTTTTGTTGGTAAGTCCTCCTTCACCATTCACTCTATGATTTCCTTGCTCAGTACTTTCATTGGTAATTTTTGTGGCAATTCATTTGAGGCATAGAAGATTTTTGTGAATTATTGAGATATAATTTGTGTGGATTGAGTGCCCAATGGCTGATCAAGAGGATACCCTAGCTACCCTTTTCAAAGCCCCTCCACTAAGAAATTCAGTAGGCTAACCAAGCAGCCCAAGGAGACCCCATCTGCCAAAAGGAAGTTTGTCATGGAAAAAGTTGAGAAATCTGAAAAACCTAGGAAAGCAAAGAAAGCTAAGAAGGCCCAAATTAGTGAAGATATTATTGAGGAGGCCCCTGAGACAGAACCTAACCCTATACCTGAGTTCGACCCTGTGCCTGAAATTCTTGAGCCTATGCCTAACCGTGAGGAGGAACCTGCAACCCCTGTGAACCTATCCACTCCCAATGAATTTGTGGATAAGTTAGGCCTAATTCCAGAGACAATTGTTGGCAACCCTATTTTTCTAAGGAGGAGTGTAAGGATACTTTGAATTATTTGGTGAAGGCAGGCCAGACACCCATGTTGTCCCCATTAAATGAAAAATCCTACCCTAAGCTGGTCAAGCTGTGGTATCAAAACCTCAGGAAGAAGACCAAGCCAGGTTCAACTGATCCTTGTCTGGAGATTGTAATTGTTCACCAAGAGATTATTGTGAATTACAGTGATATAGGGTTGGTTCTAGGGGTCCCTTCTATTTTTGATACATCCTATGGTCTGCCAAAACCTGAAAATGTGCATTTCAAAGCAATGGCCAGGCACCTCACTCAAGGTATTGTGGGGTCTGGGGAGTCAATAATGAGGAGAGATCTACACACCAGCATGTTGTTCATTGATTCAATTTTGAGGAAAAATATATATGTCAGTAGACATCAGCAATAGAGGAGAACCCCCATAGTGGATGCCCTGTATTTTTTCTCCAAGGGCCAGTTTATGAATGCCTCCAAGCTAGTGTTTGATGCAATGGTGGATGTCAATGAGAAATCCAAAAAGTGCAAGCCTTACCTGGCCTACCTTAAGCAGGCTCATCACTGCCTTGCTTAAGATAGGCAAATTTACTTTCCCAAATGATGAGCCAATGGTGAAGTTGACTCTAAAAGTATTTGGGAAGAGGGCTTGGTCTACCAGTAGGACCAGTAGGACCCTTATTGGGAAGAGTAAGAATAAATCAAGTGAGGATCCTGAGATAGAAGCTCCACAAGCAGTTAGCTCTGCTGCTGCACATGACACCTCTACTTCTGCTAGTTCAGAGCCTCTCCCAACAGCTGCCACTGGCACCATACCTCCTCCTGAGATCTCTACATCAGTCACCTCTGAGCCTCTACTCACATCTACTGCTCCTAGCTTGGAGCCTTCACTTGTGACCTTTACACCCACTGTTATCCCCTCCATCGATCTAATTTTGCCTATGGTCAGCTCCTTTGATGCCAGCCTCACCATTCCCCCCTTTGTCATACCTTCCATTCCAGTTTCCATTTCCCCCAGCAGCTCAGCCACCATTTCAATAATCACCACATCCACACCTTTATCAGCTCTTCTTACCATAGACCCCATCCCCACCTTACCTCCTGCTAGCCCTTCCATATCAGTTGCTGAACCTTTCAACCCTGCACCTTCCACATCAGCTGTTCCAGTTACCACTTCTCCACTACCTATACCCTTTGACATTAGCCCCACCTTCCCCTTCTCACCTATCCATACTCATGAGCTGGACCGCCTGACCACTAAGGGATATTCATCCCTACTTGACTCCATTGTGGAGGACATTGAGTATGAATATACCCCCCTACCTGACTCCCCACAACCTACCTCACCACAGCCTACCCAATTCCAGTCCACACCCACCCCGCCTTTTCTGCATGCCCCCACATCTCCCTTCCATCCCATTCACCCCATTCCACCTGCTATCCAAGCCCATATCCTACCTGAGGCCTCCACCCAAATCCTTTCCCTTCCTACCACCATCCTTGCCCAGCTCCAAACCAACACAGCCAACCAAGCTGCCATGGCCACTTGCCTACAAGCCATCCAATCAATCATAAACCCTGTTAGCCTTACCTCCCAACCTCTTCCAGTCCCTACTCCTACACACACCCCACCTCCATCTCCTTTAGCAGTGGTTTCCACTGCTGAGGTCGAACACCCACCCCCTCCTCCCCAACGCTTAATCTTAGCTGTCACCACACCTGCTACTAAACCCATTGACCCTGTTCCCATTACCCCTCCATTTACACTTACCAATGCCTCCACCCAAACAAACCCTAACCTGTCCCTATCCATCTGCCCCTTATTGCCCCACCTATGGATATCGCTCCCCCATAATCCCCACCTGTAGTAGCAACATCTAGTGCCACAAATATCGAGCACCTCATTTCCACCTCCTCAATTCCAACCCAAACTGAGCCTAACCTTGAACTCCTTCACCCTTTACCCACAATCCCCACCCCACCCATGCCATCATCCATCCCCTCTCCATTACTGGCTGGCCCTTCTTTCAGTGCTGACCTGCCCATACTACCTGCCTCTTCCTTTTCCATTCCTCCATACCCAGCCCTCCTAAATGCCATGCAAAATGAACCATACCTCAAAAGGGATGTAATTAGAGGCATGGCTGACCTCAGAACCTCAATCAAGTGGCCCTATGATGAGAAGATAAGTCAAATGGAGCGGGATCACAGAGTTCAATTGCTGGGAATATCAAAGGGGTGGGGTAGAATTTTGATTCAATACGAAGCCCAGAAGAATACTACAGCAACAGAGTAATTGAGAGCAGATGGACTCGAAAAAAGGCTAGCTGCCTCCAAAGAGGTCACCAGGGCAATAAGGGAACTATATGAAAGTAGAATTATTCTTTTAAAATGAAGGCAAATCCTCGAAGGAGAATTCTTGACAATTGCCAACACCTTCATAAGGATGAGAGAGAAAAAGGAGTCCAAGTCAAGGATGAGCCAGCAAACAATTTAGATGATTAAACTTGTACATGTCATTAGTTAGGATGTTTATGTATATTCTTTTTGTAGTTCTTTTGCCTTGCATTGTACAAATTTGTTGTGTTATAAATGAAAGTATTTTTAGTATGTTTTGTGTGAGCTGCTTTATGTCTTTATGTTTGTTTGTTTGTGTGTTTTAATTGATTGTTTGTACCTTGTTTCATGCTACTTCTTACTTTGTTTTATTTTGTTTTGTGTCTGATTTTACCCTGCTGCACATGCACTTTCTTTTTAAATCAGTGAGGACACTTCTCTTCATAGGTTTGGGGGTGTGGCAGGGTATGCCAATGGATAGTTAATGGTAGTGCAGCAGGGTTTTAATAAAATTTGTGAAAACAAAGTGATTTCCCACCTGATTTTTGAAAAATAAGAAATTAAAATCTTTATAAAACTAGATAGTGATGCAGCTCTAACATTGTCATGAAATAAATGTCAGGAATTTTCAAAAAATTAATACTGAGTGAACTGTAAAAGAGAGAAAACTATGAGGATACACCCCAGTAATTTGATGGAAGACCATACCCAGTGAGATTTGGGCCTGAATAAAATTTCTTTGAGGAGTGTTTTGGCAATTTTTCTATACTAAGGACTGATTAAATCTAGGCTTGCTCACTAGAAGTTAGGAAAATCCAAGTTGAAACAGCTTGACAGCATTCATGACATTGAGGAGATGAAGTAAGGCCATCCTTTGGATAGTTTGAGCTTAAACAATTCTCACCTTTAAACTGCCCTTGATACACACCATTTGAGCCTTGAAAATCCTAATTTTTCTTTGATAAAAACCAAAAAATTTGAACCCAAAACCCCTTGACCTATTTCACTTCACCCTTAATCTGAGAAATCAGGAAATGGAAGAAGTGAGGTTAGAGCAGCAAGGTTTGATATTTTGGTGGAAAGAGGAGGAAACACAGTTGGTGGCAGTTGTGGCATTTCAGCCCATAAAAATACAAAAATATTGGGAAAATACAAAAAAGGAAAGCATACAAAAAGAAAAAAAAAAAAAAAAAAAGTAAAAACAAAACAAAAATGAGAGAGAAGTCACTTCATTGGAAACATTGAAATGAGAATTGGAAATTGATCAGTTCAAATCTAAAAATTTAAAGAAGATGAAGCTTATGCTGAATTGAAGAAGGTGTACATGTCACCTCCTTACCTTTACTGATTTCTAAAATTTTGAATCCTTCCTTACCTTTTATTCTTTATAAACTTTACCCATAAAGCCATATTACAACCTAATAAAAGTCCCCACTGATCTTAAATGGATTGAGTTGTCATGTGGAGATGAGGAGTTGTGTAATCTATGGTGAAAAGAGTAGAAAATTTCATAAATTAGAGCAATGCCCATGCTCATTCTTACAGTCCTATATGAGGGCTGTAACTGCTCTTGAGCTACATGAAATGATACACCCTTCTATCCTATTTTGAGAAACAGCCCTGGTGAGACTTGGGTCTAAAATTAGGTTTGTTGGGGGTATTATCAAAAGAGAATTCTCAATTTGATGGTAAGCTCTGCATTAACTTTCATACAAAATGTCTTGACATGAGTTGATTGATTGTGAAGGAATTACAGCAGAGTTTCAGTATTAAACTGCTGATTTTTTGCTGAGAATCCTCTAAAATTGAATGAACAAGGAGTGGAATGAATTTGATTTTGCTTGAATTTTATTTTTAATATGCTGCATTGATATTAACTGAGTCATTGGAGAAGTTCGTGGGTACCTTCACTGAAAACTCTCAGGAGACTTCACTCCTCCACTAGGGATCACCTAGGGATTTAAAAGGCTTGTTGCATATGCTAAATGCATCTGTGCTCCCTACAAAAGTGGTGTTTTTTAGTTTCAATAATTTTTTTACTTTCTCCTTTGTTCAGGGACTAGCAAAGCTTAGGTTTGGGGGTGTGTTAAGCAGTGAAAAATACTATTTTCCACCTCCTAACCTGATCTTTGATGGACCTTTGAGCTGATTAATAAGATGTGTTAAGTATGTTTTATAGATAAGCAATAAATTATAGCCTTAGTGCAGACATCCATCTAAAAAGGCCAAAGAAGAAACCTACTGCTCAACATGTGCTCAAACAACCCAAAGGCCAGCCAATCAAATAGTCCACAGAGCTTTAGAAGTTCATAAGAAGGTCATGGGCTCCACTGGGTATGCTTGGGAGCAATTGCAGTTGCAAGGAATGAAGATTGAATCCACCAAGAGGCTGCTGAGTGTTGAACAAATGAAGACAGCACACCAAAGACCTGTGCCAGCTGTGGAAGCACAAACTAGAACCTGTTGAGAGGTTCTTATGCTCAAAAGCCAAGATATGGAGAGGTTCCATTAAGCTATCGAGAGCTTCCCAGGACCTGTCGAGAGGTTGGAAGTACAGTTGTGGATCCTATCGAGGGGATACCTGGAGGGGATGAAGCTGCCGAGAGGTTGGTTGTTATATATGAACCTATTGAGAGGATTAGAGAGTGTGCTCCAACCTGCCAAGGAGTTAGAAGGTAAAGAAGCTAAGCTATCGAGGGGTTCTGGAAATAAAAGTAAAGATCATGTCGAGAGGTTGGAAGAGCAATGCAATGCAACCTATCGACAACTTACCTGAAGTCACGCTCATTAGCGTGATGATGAACCAACTTGTCGAGAGGTTCAGAAGATCCTGTCGAGAGCCAAACTAAAGTAGTATAACAAGTTGACAGGATTGGGTATAACCTTTCGAGAAGCAAAAAGGATCTTGTCGAGCACTCAACTAAGGACTTTATAATAATTCGACAGTTTGTTTATAACCAGTCAAGAGGATGAGTGGTGACTGAACGGAAGATGAGAAATGTGCTCCAAACCTTTCGAGAAATAAACCAACCTGTCGAAAGCTCAACTGGAGCTTTACAAAGAGGTCGACAGGATTTTCTATAAGTTGTCGAGAGGATCACTATAGAACTAGATAGAAAGTGAATACAAACTCCAATCCTGTAGACTAGTGTAGCTCACCCTATCGAGAGCTACTCCAAACCTCTTGAGAAGTCTACAAAGCTTTCGAAAGCCACTGCAACTTGCCGATGTGGACACAAAGCAGATTCAGAACCTGTCGAGAGGTTCCCTATACCTCTCGATAATTGAATTAGGAACTTCTCAGTTCCTTTCAAAGCCGTCGCCAACTTCAGAGTTCTTTACACGAGTTCCAAGGCATGTTAATGACCCTTAGGGGTATTTTTGGAACACAGCTGAGCACGAATGGGAACCCTAACCGCATCACATGGGCCTACCTATTTTGGACCAATGGGGAAAGAGCTTCTAGAAGAGAAATCAACCACATCAGCAGCTCAAATTAACAAAATTATTCGCTTGAGCTCTGATTGGCTAAAACATATCTGAGGACAAAGAGGAAGACTATAAAAGCTTGAGGAGTTTACTGAAGAACCATCCAAAAATTGAGTAAACCAGAGCCAAATCTGATCTCTATTTTTCCTCTAAAAATTCCCTCTCTTCCTTCTTCCCCCATTCTCTCTTCAGCCAATCATGGTTGGCTAAACTCCTTCAGTTGCTAGGGTGAGGTTGACAGCTGTAAATCGAGAGTTTCAGAGGCTGTGTAGATGGATTGTATGTTACACAGATTGCAGATCTGAGAATAATAGGATTATAAGTTGTATTATTGCAATGTAATCATGATTTTTAAAGGTGATTCTGATCTATATTTTACTTTTTCGTATTTGATTTCCTTGAATTTGATATTCCTGTGGATGCTTGAGCATGTAGCCTGGCATCCATAGCATCTGTAATAGCTTACCTATTCTAATCAAGATCATTTGATTGGAACAATCTCTAGAATAACCTGTGGCCACTACAAATGGATAGATCCTATCCTTAGGATTGCTTCAACACTTTGGTTGAGATTAGATTCTTTTACCCTGCATCTAAGCTTGTAGCCAGATGAAGGATTGTAGCAAATCTGTCCTATACATTGCCTTTGATCTAATTGATTTTCAGTAAAGACCAAAATCCCTAGCTGCTGCTCTCCACCTTTTGATTTTAATCTTTTCCATTTCGTTGAATCTGAGTTCAATCAATTCGAGATCATCTTGCCTTAGATTTTGGTAGTTCTTAGTAAAGTGACAAATCTTAGAAGCCTCTCCTCTTTCCTGTTTTGATTAAGTCTAAATTAGGATAGAGTGCCAAATCTATCCTAGATTTGGAGATTTAGTATAGTTTAATCACATTTACCTATGGACATATCCTGACTTACCTATCAAAGCTTGCTACAACAGCCCTGGTTCTTATAGGACTGCTTGCTTGCCTTAAGCCCACTTTACTGTAGTTTGTTCATTTAATTTGCTATTTTAACCATTTAGTAATTTTAAGGTAAGCAAGACAACAACCTGCCAAAAGCCCTGACCAATCCAAGAAATAGTAGAAAAGGGCAAGGGTGTAGCCCATGAGGTCCCTGAGTTTTCCCTTGAGGAGGAGGAAGATAATGAGTACCTCAGGGTCCCTTCTAAATTTGTGTCTTCTATTAAGCTTGAGGCAAAGACTATTTTTGACAAGGTTTTCTCTGAGAACCTATCAGAGACAGCTACCTCCATTGAATACTTAGCCAAGGCCACTCTGCTACCCCTATTGAGGCCCCCTCTACAGCTAGTCTTCCCTAGACTAGTGCAGTTGTTTTATCAAAATATATGAGTGAAGACTGGGGATGATGGAAACCCAGCATTGTTGGTGCTGATAGACAAATTTGAGATGTTATTCAATCAAGCTGCAATAACTGAGATACTTGGGATACTACCCAAGTGCAGCCCTGAGTGCGGCTTGGGTCCCCTTTTGACAGCCACCATCCCAGAAATTGCCAAGGAGTTAACTGGAGAGATCATAGCCTCAGAGTTGTCCATTAGGAAGAGATCTGCACCCTAACCTGAGATTCATGGATGGGGTGTTGAGGATATTGTTCTGGGCACCAGCAGGAGAGGAGATCCCCCATTACAGATGCCCTCTACTCCTTCCACATGAACCATTATTTTGATGCTATCAAGCTAATTTTTTATGGGATGAAGGATATAAATGAGAAGGTGAAGAATGAAAAGAAGCCCCATTCATTGCCCTACTACAGGCTCATTACAGCCTCGCTAAAGCTAGGGGGATACCAATTTCAAATGAATGAGGAGACCATTCCCTTGAACCCCCGCAAAAGTGGTAAAAAGTAGTGGGAGATTAGTTGAACTCTCATTGAAAAAAAGAAGAAGAAGAAGGAGCTACTAGCTAAAGCAACTCCCACAATTCAAGAAGCAGATGATCCTGCTGTTGAAGCTGCTTCAGTCTCTGCCATTGCCAGCTCTGCTGCCCTCTCACAGGCAGCCCACTCAAGTGTGCCAGCCAGCACTACCTTACCATCCTAACCCATTACCTCATCATCCATAACCATGTCCATTCCCATGCCAGCTCCTACCTCAACCCCAGCCTCACAACCCTCCATAGTTCCATAACCACTACCACAACCCCCACAACCCAATCACCACCAACCTTATCCACCACCTCAGCCATCACTACATCTCCTACATCCACCATACATACTGAGACCACTCCTTTATCCTTATCCATATCTGTACCCTTAACTACCTACCCAGCTCACCCCAGCCCACCTGTGAACACTACATATAGAAAAAGAAAAAAATCCAAAGCCCACATAGAGCCCCAACCCACCTACATTTCTCAGACTATCCCTACCCCAGAAACCACAACCACACTAGACCCTACCCTTGAAATCCCTCACAGCTCTCCAGCTACCTCACATCAGCCCACTACACCACCCTTTGAACCTGATATCTTTGAACCCTTGGGCCATTCCATTCCTTTTTCCCCTTCTCATGACCCCTTTACATCTGAGGGGTACTCAGCTATGATGTCCTCTATCATAAGGGAAATCAATTATGAGTTCACCCCTCTCCTAGACTCACCTCACCCTCCCCATTTTACCCCTCTTCTGGATTCCCCACAGCCAACAAACTTTTACCATGCACAATCCCCATTTCAACCAATCCCAACCATCTAAATCACAACAATTATCACCCCTGACCCCTTACCTCAAATCATCAACCTATTACTCTCCTTTCAATCCCAAGTATTGGCCAACACCCAAACTTGAACAACCATTTTGGCCAACCTCCAAGCCATGAACTCCACCCTCTTAAACCATGCCTCCATTCACAATAGTTTAGCAGCCATCCAATCAACCTTATCCAACTTAACCCAACCATCACAACAATCACCTATCCCTACACCCACCCATTTACCTACTCCACCCCCTTCTCCCCAACCCCTAACCTTAGTTGTTCCTATTATCCCTCCAATTACACTTAATAATGCCTCCACTCAAACAGACCCTGAACCAGAACCAAAACCCCACCCTGAAATCCCACCTGCAGTAGCAACATCTGATGCTACCACAAATGTGGACAACTTAATCCCCACCTCCTCAATTCCAACCCAAACTAACCCTGAACTTAAAGGCCATCACCCTTTACCCTCAATCTCCACCCCACTCATGCCATTATCCATCCCCTCTCCATTGCTGGCTAGCCCTTCTTTCAGTGCTGAGCAACCCATACTATCTACCTCTTCTTTTTCCATACCTCCATACTTAACCCTCTTACATGCCATACAAAATAACCCATATCTTAAAAAGGATGTCATTAGAGGTATGGCTGACCTTAGAACCTCAATCAGGATGCCCTATGATGCAAAGATAAATCAAATGGAACTGGATCACAGAGTTGAGATGCTGAGAATATCAAAGGATTGGAAATAAATGTTTAGGCTATTTAAAGCTCAAAAGCATATTGCAGCAACAGAGAAAATAAGAGTAGATGGACTCGAGAAAAGATCAGCTGCCTCCAGAGAGATCACAAAGACCACCTGAGAACTATATGAAAGTAGAGTTGCACTTGTTGAAAAGAAGGGAAAAATACTTGAAAGGAGAGTTGCTGAAATGACTGCCAGAGAGCCTGCATAAGCAGCTAAAACTACCCCTCTTGCCACTGCCCCTCCAGGACTAAGCTGATTCACCAGATAATTCAGATGATTAGATTTACACATGTAGTTAGTGAGGATGTTTTTGTATAATCCTTTTATAGTTATTTTCCTTTACATTGTATAAATTCCTGTGTTATAAATGAAAATTTTCTTTGGCTGATTTTCTTTGGTTTCATTTTTGTTTGTTTGTTTTGTATATCTATTTCTGTGTATTTTGTGTGCTGTTGTACTTGCTTTGTTTTGTGTCTGAAGTTTATCACTGTACCATGCTGCACTAGCACTTTATCTTTGAATCAGTGATGGCACTGCTCCTCATAGGTTTTGGGGTGTGGTAAGGTTTGCCAATGAGGTAGTTAACCTAAGTGCAGCTGAACCAAGGAAGTAACATAGGAATAGAGCTACGTTCACCTAAGAAACTTTGAAAATGAGGAAATTTAGAAATTTTGCAGACCTTTAAGCTTTAAAAACTTTTAAATTTTAACATTTCCATGAGATAAATATCAAGAAAACTCACTTGTGTTAGTACTTAGTGAACCATTAAAGAGAGAAAAAGGTAAGGCATGCCTATGAGTTCAATGAAAGACCATACCTGGTGAGATTTGGGCCAACAAAAAAAATTTCTCTTTGAGGAGTGACTGAGGTAATTCTTTTTGCTCTAAGGATTGGCTGAGTCAATGTCCTCACTAGAAGTTAGGCATCTCCAAGTTGAAATAGCTGACAGTACCCATGACATTTAGGAAAGGATCAAAGCCTTCTCTTGGACAGTTTGAGCTTAAAAATATCAAACCCAGTGAACTGCTCTTGTGCATACACCTTTGAGCCTTAATTTCCAATTTTCTTCAAAATACACCTGAGTACTTCACCTAAACCTGTGGACCTGATTTAAACCTACCCCCACTCAGAGAATTCAGAAGTAAAGGAGAAAGAGTTGAAGATGGACAAGCTAGGGTCAACATTTGAGGAATCAAGAAGAAACACAAAAGGAGGATAATAGTGTAGCAGCTGGAGAGAGGGTGGCGTTTCAGAATAATACAAACAAAAAGAAAAGAAAAATGTATTCAAAGGAAAAATATAAAAACAAATTAATGAAAAGGGATTGCGAGGAGTCAAGAGGAAATTTCATTGGAAAAAGTAAAAATAAGAGAAGTTGGCCACTTCAAGTCTGAAAAATGTCAAGGAAGATGAAATGTGTTGAACTGAAGAAGGTGAAGTCATGAATCACCTCCTTCACCTGCTGATTTCTCAATTTTGCATCCTTTTCACCCTTCCATTCTTTATAACCTACACCCATAAGCCACATCACAACTCAGTCTAAGACCTTGTGATCCTAAGTTGAATGAGCTATTATGTGGAGATGAGGAGTTGTCCAATCTATGGTGAGAAATAGCCAATGATGCCAGAAATTAGGAGCTTTGTCTATGCTCATGCTTGAAGACCCATTTGGGGACTATAACTGCTCTTGAGCTTGTGAGAAAATGAAAACCCTCAAAGTTCTTTGTGAGAGACTGCTCTAGTAAGCATTGGGTCTGACATTGAATGTATTGGGCATTGCTTAAACCTAATTTTTGAATTAATAGTGAGCTTAGTACTGACATAAACTTGTTGTTTCTCTTTTTGTAAGCTGATTAGAAATAGTATGCATATATGTAAGAGTTTTTAATGAGTTAATGGTCTGTGCATATCATTTGTTTAAATTCCTCATATTTTGAAAAGAATCAAAGGTGGATTGATGCTTTGATTTTTGAACACTGATTTGGTGATATTGCACTTTTGTTAACTGTTTTTATTGAAAAGTTTGTGGGTATCTTCACTAAAAATCCTCAGGAGACTTCACTCCTCAACTAGGGATCACCTAGGGGTTTAAAAGGCTTGATGCATGAGTTAAATGCATCTGTGCTCCCTATGAAAGTGGCATTTAGATTTTTAGAATAGTTGTTTAATTTTTCCTTTGCTCAGGGACTAGCAAAGATTAGGTTTGGGGGTGTATTATTCACTTAAAAGTACCACTTTTCACCTCTTAACCTAGCCTATGCTGGACCTTAAAGCTGACTAATAACTCTTGTTTAGCTTATTTTATAGTTAGTAATAACTTATGCAGCTTAACACAAAGTCCATGCCTTTGGTGCCAAGAAGAGAGAGAATCTAAGCAAGAGATGGCAGCTGAGCCAAAGACTGATAGAACACCATGGTGGTACACACCATGGTGACTAGTTTACATGTCAATGTGAACCCAAGAAGTCTAGCAGATGTGAGAAATTTGGATGTAAGTGGCGAGAGCTACAACAGCAGTTGTTGCAGTGCATACGAAGAGAAAATATGTTATCTCGCACAGTTGGGGTGCTGCCTCACATGGCTAAGCCTGTAGCAGAGCTACCTCGCACAGATTTTACATGCAGCACAAGGGACTCATGAGGAATTCGTGCAGCTCAATGAAGGAACTGCCCCAAAGCAGTCTCTTGCGCAGCAGTCGTGCACTTAAGCTGCAACCAACACTTAGTGAACTCATGAAGCTCTCGCGCACTAAGTCTTCTGAAATCCAGCTCACAAAGCTCTCGCAAGGAACAAGTTTCATATCAGCCACATGCACTATCTCACAAAGCTAATCTGCACAAAGAACAATAACAAACTCGCAAAGTCCTCGCATGGTTCAAGAGGAGAGAGAGCTCCAGAAATGTCCTCGCACAGTTCTCGTGCATTTAATAGCTCAACTCTCTACCGAGCGAGCTTTGTTATTCCTTCAACAAGAAGCCGAGTGAGATTTATAGGCATCCAAAGTCAAAACTACTGCGCTAGTGCATTCAAAGCCAAAGTAGCTGTGCGATAATATAAAGTCCACCTACGCGAGTGAACAACCTTCTAAGCCAATTCTTACCTCGCGAGGACTCTGTAAATCGTTCGAATGGATTAATGAACAAAAGGCAGCCCCGCGAAGCTCGGGCTCTCCACTTCTTAGTTTTAACTCAAGGACCTTTTAGGAATTTCCTAATGTCTAGGGCACACATCTCGAGGCCCTTATCTCAAGGCACACATCCCAAGGCATCCAAGGGTTGTAACAATGCCACATCTGCCCTAAAAATTAGGGTTCAATCTTTTGTTCGCTAAGGCATTAGGATTGAGTATTTAAGCTGTAGATGTAACTTATATTTATCATCCCTCCTTCAACCTCTGTCTGTGGTGAGCTCGAGCAGGTTAGGGTTTGATCACCCCTTCTTCTATTTTTTCTTCTCTTAGCCCAACACTTATTGTCTATTTCCTCTGTAAGCAATTACGTCTAGGTTTATTAGTTTTATAATGGGTCTTATAACCTTTGAGATTTCGTGAAGAGCTGTTGTGCATAAGGCTGTTGCCTTGAGAAATTGCATTGTAAGTATTGTATTGAGCAATGAAATTTTTACTTTAATGGTTCATTCAATCTATTATTTTTCTATTTGCCTACAGTTTTGCTCAGGCTAAGCATGCATTTAGGATTTGAGCTGAATTGAAAGGCCCATGGAAGCTTGAGCTTGTTGCCCTGGTACCATGGTGGCAGCAGCAATTTATATGTTCCTTCTGAGACCTCTGTGGTTTGGATAACCTCTGTGGATAGCCTGTGACCATTTAAGTGGACAGACTATAGCCCTAGGGTGATTCCAAGCCACAGATCTGAGAAGGATTCTTCTCCTCTACACTTGAACTTGTAGCCTTGTGAGAGGTTGTTTCAGGAATAAGCTCCCTTCTGTTTTACTTGACCAATGTTAGATCTGATTTCTCTGTAGTGATTGCAGACTTGTGAGCTAAGTCATTGTAGGTCCTTTGAAGCAATGACCAACTACATTTATGTCCCCAAATAGCCCTTGAACAACTGTGGTCTTCACTAGTTTTTCAAGAACTATTTGCTCTCATAGATGCTTGAGCTTATAGCCTGGCATACATGGTGTCTACAGTAGTTTTACTGTTCTGATTTGATTCTTTGGGTGGAGGACATCTATTAGATAGTCTGTGACCATTTAAGTGGACAGGTTATAGCCTTAAGATTAGTCTACTCCTTTGGATCAGGTTGGTTTTCTGACTTAGCCCATGTGGTTTGATCCTCTCTATTGGATAGTCTGTGACCATTAAAGTGGACATGTTATAGCCTTAAGAGACCAGGTCAAACCATAAGGGTTGAGTTGGATACATCTTCCTTGTAATCATATTAATGATTTGATTTGGGCCATTGGGTGGAGGACATCTATTGGATAGTCTGCGACCATTTAAGTGGATAGGTTATAACCTTAAGATCAGTCTACTCTGGATCAGATTAGTTATTTTATTTAATTTATGTGGTTTGATCCTCTCTATTGGATAGCCTGTGACCATTCAAGTGGACAGGTTATAGCCTTAAGAGATCAGGTCAAACCATAGGAGTTGAATTAGATACCTCTTCCTTGCAGATGTGCTTTTAGACATCTGAGGGATTGCTGCAGAGATAGACCTATGTCTGATGGAACCCTAGCTTAACTGCTTATTTCCCACCATTTTATCTTTATTTTAATACACACCATCACCACCTTCTTCATAACCCTTTCTTTAGGATAGGACTGTACTTTATTTCTCTTCTTTTAGTGATAATTTAGTGCAGCTGTGACACCCAACTCCCTTTCTCTAGGTTTGTCAGATCTGTAGCCAGATCTTGAAGCCTACTATTACAGCCCATTTTGGGTTCTAGATCAATTTCTCTGTGCGACAAACTCTTACTTAAAACTTGCTACAATAGCCCTGTATCTTGCAAGTCTGTGATTTGGTTTTATGTTGTACTCATTTCCCATTTTATTTTGAATTATTTTGCTTCATTTATTTTATGTTTATCATTTTTTATAATAAAAAGAAGCAGCAGAAACCAATCCAAACAGTTATTTTATACTATATATATATATATATAAAAGACAAAAATGAGCAACACTTCCCCTTGCCCAAAGGCACACCGATCCTATTGAGCCTCTCGCACCCACTGAAATTTTGGCGACATAATGGCTCAATTCTAAGATATAGGAAAAGCAAAGAAGGTTGAGGAATATAGGGGAGAGCCAGAGCTCTCGGACCCTTATAGCACCGTTGTGGATCTTCGCGTGAAAGCGACGCTAGTGAGCTATCGATAACAAATGGGTTGAGGAATGGGCCTTAGCTTTTAAGGCTTCAGAGCTAGGAGGTAGGAGAGATAGGCTAGGGCCTAATTCTTGCTAAAGCTAGAGGATTGATGGTGGAAGATGGGTTGTGAACGACAAACCTAGGTGCTGGAATTTTGTGGATTTAATGCTAAAAGAAGGGGAAAACTCTAGAGGATTCTCTCTTAGAAAATTTTCAAGCCCTTAAGCAAGGGGGTGGCTCTCTATTTATAGAGATTGATGGGATTGGTGAAGCATTAAAGGGCTAATTGGGTTAGCAATTAGGTAATAGGGATCTAAGGCATTCTAGGTTTTGGGAGCTTAGAAAGGTGGGAAATGGGTTTAGTGGTAGATGATAGGGTGGGGGTTTAAATGGCTAAAGGGTTGAAAATAGACTAATGGGGGTGCAACAGTCCTAAAGCCCAGACTTTGGGGTGGTCAACAAGTCAAACTCCAAATTCAAAATCTGGACATTTTCCCATAAAATACTATTTATAAGCTTAGCATGTATATTATACACGCTAGGATTGGGAATAGTACTCCCTGAGAAAATAGGGAAGTCTGGGGCCCGCTCTAGAGCTCAATTCTGGAGGAAGAAGCCAATTTTGCCTAATGTGTATAATATACACACTAGCGTAATTTCCTGCATTTCTGCATAATTTTCAAATTGCCATAACTTTTGATATATAACTCGAATTAAGGTGATTTTTGGCTCATTGGAAAGCTGGAAGCATCCTCTTTTTAATGGTATAAGGCTTAGTTCTAGAAGATATGTTTGTAAACCGTGTCATTCCTCTTTTCATCCACTATTTAGGAGGAATTGAAACAGGTCTAGGAAGAGTTTTCATGGGTTTGGGAAGGTTAGGGTTGATTTCTAAGAGTTCAGAAAGGATTATAAAGGTTTTGTAATGATTCCTAAGGGTTTGGGAAAGGAATTTGAAAGCTCGAGGGTATGCCTTTCTCGAAGTATGTATAATTGGGCCTTGGGCCAAGTTTAAATGTCTACAGATGCCCCTCTTTAGTATCCGATCACTAATAATTGCATGCCAAAGAAAGAGACATTCAAAGAGGCCCAACGCAAATGATAACAAGTCCTCCATATTCAAAGGGAACCTCAAACATCAAAAAGGAAAAACATGAAGAGTGACGTAAGCCCAACACTTGGGAAAACGTCCGTCACTCGAGATCAAAAGTAGTGGAAGCCCCATACGATTAGGAAAACTTCCTTTCCTCAAGATTATTGATCTCCAAATGCTTAGCAATATTACTGGGCATAACCGAGATGGTGAAATAATTGATGATGTTCGATGTTCAAGTTTTATTCTGAATAAAACAGCCCACGAATGAGAGGGTGATCGACCCATACTTAAAGATTAGCGTAAAGCAAAGACGTGAAGGTCCAACAGTTTGTGTCTAATCTCATGAGGCATTGATTGCCTCATTTGATCAACCATGGGTGCCCCCTATGCGAGGTAGGGTTCGAAGTGTTTGAGTGAACTCATCAACCCCGAAGTTAATTTAGCACAACTACTCGAGCAAAGCAAATATTGATGTCGCAACACTTTTTGAGAGTGTGTGCCACTTTTGATAGTGTGCCCTGGATCAACATGACCTAGAGTACCCAATCTTCAAATAATACTAAGCAGATCCGGCCAAAATTGGGTGTCTATCGAAGAAGGCACTCAATCCTTGCCTCCGCCAACGATGATCTTATAAACAAATAATTATGTAAAAGACATGCACACATCAAGGGCAGACAAAAACAAAGGGGAATGAAAGTCCTAACCCAGAACCTGTCTGGATACTATTTACAGGAATAAATGACCATCCAACGGATACCCAGATGCAAGGCATACACTTTACAGGGATACCGTACAAATGCAGATTTCAAAGCCTACACCCTAGAATGAGCCCTTCGGAATGCATATTTGAATATAGTCGTTCGATAGGTAATTTCCTTTTTGACAAGTTGGTCTTAACCAATGATTAACCTTTTTCTGAGGAATTTGAAGCTTAAGAAACTTAAGTTCACATGAATCCAAAAACGAAGCGCTCAGTGCAAAGATTTAGAGTCGAAATCAACCCGATCGAAACATTGGCTATTTGACCGGGATTAACACTGTTGCTCCTACTTTAAAGTAGGATCCAAAGATCTAAGGTAAATCTTAGACTTAGGAAATTAATTTAATACAGTTGCATTGCCGATAAAATATTAATATTTTATCGCATTAAAGCACGCATGTGCATGGCTGCACGTCAAAAAGTACAATGACAACATAGATATCTTTTTTTCTTTTCCACAATAATTTTCTTTCTCTTTTTTCTTTTTTTGAATAAACCGGACGTCGGTGGTGAGATGCTTCCTCTGCTCTGCTCCCATGAGGTTGCCTGCCATGAGGATTTGGGCCATTTGATGTTCTTGCACATTCTCAAGGAAACGTCAGTCCTTTTTTGTTTATACAGATAACAAATGTGTATCTTAGTTAATAGAAGAAGAAAACTTTTACCTAAATTTTTTTTTTTTCTTTCTTTAAAACTTATATTTTTTTATTTTTTTATTTTTTTTCTTTTTATCTCTCTTTGCTGAGATGAAAGTATGATGCTGCAAATATGTACATGGACATAAAAAAGGAGTATATATTTTTAAGCATAGTCAAACCTGTTCATGCGGTCGAACCTGAGTGAGGTTCTGAATTTTTACTAAGGTCGGAGCACCTATCCCTTCGAATTGAATCAACCTTTTATCCTTACCTGGGTCATGCGTTTTAACGATGCGACTTTAAAGATATTCCTGACTAGGACCCGATTTGATCTAGCATAAATTACCCAAATGACGATCAAATAGGTTGGAAAGGTAACCAAAGGAGTAACTAATTTTTCTTTCTTTCTCTTTTCCAACCTCTTTTACTCACAGTGCCCCATATGGGTTTGCACCATACTCATTGTTGCCCTCTTTTTTACCTGTCGCGTCCTTTCAGGTTTTTACCACGTCTAGTTTGCTTTGAGCTTGTATTTTTTTCTTTTCTTTTCCTTTTTTTTTAAAGACCACGACATGGACGTGATTCCATCATAGCTGGCTAGATGGAGTTCTTCTGTTGTCTCTCAGCTTGGCTTGTACTGACTTAACAGATTTTGTGACTGCTCATAGACCTTAAAGAGGGCTTTCTTCAGGGATGTATCATGGCCATGGCTTACAAGGGATAGGTTTATTGGGTTCCAGTTTCCATAATACACTTCTTCCTTGGGGGATTTTCACTATACATGCCCCATAATTTTTCCATCTCTTTTCTTTTCTAGTTTTTTATTCTTTTTGCTTTTTTCAAACATCCACTTTTTAGGATTTTGCTTTTCTTATGTTTTTAGATTTTGGTGGTAACTCTTTTCTCTTTTTTTGTTGGTATAAACACACGTTTTTCCTTTTTCTGGGAGGAGTTAATAAAGGAAAGGCTAATGGCTCAAATTGGGTAGCAAAGGATATGACCATTCAAGGATGCTTTTTAGCTACTTAGCCTTCAAATGATGGCCAGTTTTATGGGGTCCTTAAGCAGTCACGTATCCATCTTATCAATACTTACCTTGCCGCGGGAGACTAGGAGTAGAATCATCACACGTATCCAACATTGATTGGCTTGGGAAAATGTTCTCTGTCCATGGTGGCGAGGCGGAGTGTGTATCCAGCATTTGTTGTAAGTGCGTGCAATCCTTCCTTGGTAGGCATGGGTGTGACACAAAGCTTGAAGCCTCTTTTCATCGATCAAGCTCAACTGCTCAAAACGGGACCTCTCTCTTTCAACTTCTAGGAGATCGAATTCCATGAGGATACAGAGTGAAGGCACTTCAACCTCAACCGGTAGCATGGCCTAGGTTCCGTACACAAAGAAAAATGGTATTGCCCCTGTAGCAGTATGGATCGATGTTTAATAGGCCCATAATGCGAAAGGTAGCATCTCAGTCCAGTCCTGATATGTGACAACCATCTTCTCAAGGATTCGAATGACTGTTTTGTTAGCCGCTTTGACGGCTCCATTGGTTTACAGTCGATATGGTGATGAGCGGTGATGTTTAATCTTGTACTGCTAGCATAAGGCTCTAATGCTCCTATTCATAAAGGTGGTCCCATTATCTGTGATGATGTCCTTGGGCATGCTGAATCGACAAATGATATTATTTTTGATAAATTTCTTGACATGACTGACTGTGATGCTCGCGTAAGATGCTACGTCCACACATTTTGTGAAGTACTCGATGGCAATGAGGATGAACTGATATCTGTTAGAAGCCTTCGAACTAACCTTTTTGACGACGTCGAGGCCCCATGTGGTAAATGGCCACGGAGTGATCATGCTATGGATATCTATTGCAGGAGCATGTATCAGGCTGGAGTACTCTTTGCATTTATACCACTTTTAAATGTACTTGCAATAGTCAGTTTCTTTGGTGATCCAAAAGTACCCTTGTCGTAAGATCTTCTTGGCGAGTAGGTGCCCATTGACGTGGGCTCCACATACTCTCACATGGATCTCTTTCATGATGTTGGCAGTCTCACTTTCAGTTAGGCATCTGAGCAAGATATTGTTATATGATCATTTGTAGAGGCACTTGCCATAGATGACATAGCTCATCGTTAATCGTTGGATGGTTCGCCTATCTATTATGGGTGTACCTTCAGGGAAAGCTTGTGATTCGAGGAAATTCTTGATATCTGGGAACCATGGAGGCTCGTCATCTAACTTTGTGGATCCCTCAATCTAGAGGTAAAAGGCTAGCTCATTTCTTTGTTCAGTCATGATCGGCTTCATTTCGATATCATAAAGAATTTTGACCATTGATTCCAAGGTGGCCAACACATCAGTAAATCGATTTCTTGCTAGCAGAACATAGGAGAAAGTAACATCATCAAAGCATGCTATCAGATCTTTGAGGTGTTCATGCTATGGGATTTACTTTTCATCTTTTATTTTTCAGTCTCCGTTGGTCTGGCATATGATTAGTTGTGAAATGAGTTACCTTCTGGTCTAAAGCTGCCTGTAGGCCAGCTACGCAGGCTTCATACACGGCCATATTATTGGTGCATGGAAAATTGAGCTTGATGGAGACTGGTATATGAGATCTCTTTGGCGAGATTAGGATGGCCCCAACTCCTTGACCTTTGGAATTTGATGCCCCATCAAAGTGCATTATCTAGGACTCTTCTGTCTCCTCGGTGTCATCCTCTGTCATGAATAAGATGTCCTCGTCCGAGAATTCAGTTCTCAAAGGTTCGTTATCAGGTAAAGAATTTTTGGCAAGATGATCAGTGAGTGCTTACCCCTTGATTAACTTCTGCGTGACATATGTGATGTCAAACTCTGATAAAAGAAGCTGTCAGCGTGCGGTTCCCCCAATAAGAGCTGACTTTTTAAATAAGCACTTCAACGGATCCATTCGTGCTAGAAGGAGAATGACTTGAGATAGCAAGTAGTGACGGAGCCTTTGTGTCGCCCAAACGAGAGCCAGGCATGCTTTCTCTATATGAGAATAGTGTGTTTCATAGTCAGTGAATTTCTTACTTAGATAGTAGATCATTTGTTCTCTTCTTTCAATTTTATTGTGCTGCCCTAGGACGCATCCCATCGAAAATTCTATTGTAGAGAGGTAAATTAGGAGTGGTCTCCCAAGGATTGGTGGCACTAAAACTGGCAATTTGAGAAGATAACTTTTGATTTTATCGAACGCGACTTGACAATTGTCGTTCCATTCAATGGGCGAATCTTTTCTTAGTAGCTTAAAGATCGGTGTGCAAATAAGAGTTAACTGTGTAATGAACTGACTAATTTATTGTATTCTACCCAAGAAGCCTCTAACTTCTTTCTTAGTAGATGGCGGTGGCATTTCGATGATAGCATTTACTTTTATCGGGTTGACCTTTATGCCTCTCCTACTAACAATGAAGACAAGTAGCTTTCCCGACATGGCGCCAAATACACATTTCTAAGGGTTCAGACACAACCTGTATTTCCTCAGTCTTTCGAACAGCTTTTGGAGGTTCACCAAGTGATCACCTCTCCCCTGAGACTTGGCTATCATGTCGCCAACATACACCTCAATTTCTCGGTGCATCATGTCATGGATGAGTGCTATCATGGCCCTTTGATATGTTGCCCCGACAGTTTTCAACCCAAATGGCATGACCCAGTAGCAGTAAGTTCCCCACAAAGTGATGAATGTTGTCTTTTCTCAATCCACCACTGCCATTTTAATTTTATTATAACCAGAGAATCCATCCATGAATGAGAGCATCCCATGCCTAGCAGTGTTATCGACCAAGATGTTGATGTGTAGCAACGGGGAGTCGTCTTTCGGACTCGCCTTGTTAAGATTTCTGAAATCGATGCATATGCGAACCTTTCTATCTTTTTTCAGTACCAGGATGATGTAGGCCAACCACTGCAGGTATTTAAAGACATGAGAAACCCCCCAACATACTGCTTGATGACTTCATCTTTCACCTTCACCATCCATTCTGGCTGGAGACATCTCAAGTTCTGCTTGACTGGCTTAACATCGGGATATAGCAGCAGCTCATGCTCGACCAAATCAGAATCCAAACCAGGCATATCCTCGTATGACCATGCAAAGACATCTTGGTATGACTGAAGGAAATCAATCATGGTTATTCTTTCTTCAGGAAATAATGACATTTCGATCTTAGTGAATCTGGGAACCTCATCAGTACCCAGAATGACCTATTTAGTCTCTTCAATAGACGGGGTAGGGCCATGCTCAAAATGGGCATACCGTTCAGGGAGCTCAGTGGGAAGCTCTTCTATTAAGTCCTCGCCATCCAGATATGTGACTCCTACATCTTCTTGTATTTCTACAGGAAAGAGTCGACTTCACGTTGGACGGGTTCTTCTACTAAGGCATCATTTTTCTTACTTTTTATAGGAATTTTGAAAGACAATATTTTTGGAGTTTTTTGTATTTTTTCTATTTTTTTATGGTTTTCCTTTTCTTCAGAGATGGGCCATTGGCAAGGTGGTCTCTAGAGACACATGGTATTGCCCGCCAAGGGCCAACCACACTTTTTATAGGTTTTTTTTTTTAGGAAGTTGGTGTCATATTTATGGCCATTTGATGCTTCCAAAGTTAGGGGCATAGAAGGCCAATTTCTCACCTGAGGTGTCGCACTTTTGCCTGATTTTATGGAGGAGGCTGATTGAGCTAGCTTTTGAGGGTCACCCCCCAACATGTTAACCATATTCATCTTGAACCTAGTCTTCAAATATTAGAATGAGTTTTGGATAGTTCAGGATGTGTGGTTATGCAAGTAGGGTTACCTCTTCTTCAAAGAGTGAAAGCAAGGTTAGGTCTATTTCAATCTCTGGGGGAATGACGTGGGGATTGGTCTCGTGGACAGTGGCCCTTTTGTGCGGGGTCAGCTATGCTGCCTCATTTGATCTATTTTAATGACCCCAACACTTACAAATATGCTTCAGATGTGTGGCTGCGGAGGGGACTCATCCTCAAGGTCTATCCCCTTAGCCTTAGCTGCAGCAATGATTCTGGCCTTCTCCTTGGCCTCTTAGACTTCTTCGATTGTCCTATAGCTTAAGCTGAATTTGACTTATTATCTTCCCTTGGCCCTGATTTGGTCCCTCCGGCCTTGTAGGCGAGGACGTAGAGCCTTTCCTTTCTAGTAGCCCCACTTCTGGAGCATGGCTACCACTGCATCCATTCCTCCTCTGATTTTCTTGATGATCTTTCTGAGGGATTCTGGCACCACTACTTCTGACACATCATATTGAAAACTATGAAGCTTTGTGTCCTCGGCTGTATGTGGTACATCCAGCACCTTGAGATTTTTTATGGTGTAGGCTATTTTCTCTCTTTTTTCTCACCCCTCTCCCATGATGGTTACAACTCTCTCTTTGAAGATGAATTTGAGCTATTAGAGTAGAGCGGAGGGGATTACCCCAATTTCATGATGCCATGGGAGCCCTAGCGGTAAGTTGAAGGACTTGATATCCATGACTTGGAATGGGATTGAGAAGGTCATTGGTCTAATGGTGAGCTCAAGATCTATTTCTCCTATCACTTCCCTCCTTGTATTATCAAACCCTCGGGCTCTTGTCCTGGCCGGTCTGAACATAGAGGGGTCGACCCCAATCTTGGTCGCGGTTCGTAGATGGCATATGTTCAATGTGGAACCATCGTCTATTAATACAAATGGCATTACCATGCTCCTAGTTTTGATCATGATATTGAGGGGCCTGGAGTGGTTTCCTCCTACTGGGAGATCGGCGTCCGAAAATAATATGGCATTGGGAGCCAACACCTGCCCGATCATCTATCCCACTTCATTTGGGATACTTTATTCGATACATGAGTGTTGTCTAGTGCTCCCATCAGAGCTTGGAAGTGAAGTGGAGATGTCATGAGTAAGTCCCATATGGTGATGTGAGTCTGTGTTCTTTTGAGTTGTGTTTTTAACACGTGCTCTCTGCTCATCTTTTTTAATGGGTGCACCACTGTAGGATCTGTTCTTTCTATTAGTTGGGTGAGCACCGATGCCTAAGGCTGCTTTGAGATCCTTCGTGATTGCGTAATGAACTCAACTACTTTTTTATTGTTGCTACCAGCATTGGCATCTATTTGATTGTAGTCGAGAAGGACCTGATGGGGATTATATGTTGGTTCGGGGATCTAGAAGGGAACGGATGGAGATGTAAGGTATGATTGGACTGGCAGGGCTAGTACGGTGACGCTGGGCCAAATGTGGTTGACTGGTGAGGGTGTGGAGAAATTGGGTCCGTTGTAATGGATTGGTGTTGGAGGTAGATTGATTGGGGGTGGAGCAAAATTGGGCCAACTATATTGGGTTAGTGTTGGAGGTGAATATACTGGTGGGGATGTGGCGACGTTGGGCTAATTATAGGAGGTTTGATCTGATTCCAAAGGTGGGGTAAAATTGGGCACCATGTAATTTACGGGGGTTTGTGCCGAATATGATTGGCACTGCGGAGGTGGGGTAAAATTGGGCTGCACTTGGTAAACGGGTGTTGCTTAATACAACCTCAACTCTAGAGGTGTTGCTTGAGGTGTTGGGCTTGGGAAATAATCTACTAAGTTCAAAGGCTCAACTACCCCGATGGTTTCACCTCCTTAATTCCACTGCCTAGGTATTTCGTAGCTTTCCCTTGTGCCAATGTATTCTAAGGGGTCGACCTCTTCCCTTTCTTCCTCCAGCACATTGATGGTGGCTCTTGTGCCCATTCCTCCCTTCGGGTGCGACGGCAACGGTGCCTAGTGGATGTTGGTATGTTGATTGGCCTGGGGGGTGCTGGGGGTATGAATTTCCCTGCCTCTATCAAATCCTCTATCGCGTGTTTTAAAGGAAAGCACCGATCAATTGGATGTCCCGGCTCTTGATGGAAATTATAATGTGCACTGGGATCATAATTCTTTGGGATTAGATTCGGTGGAGGTCGTGACTGCAGCCAAGTAACTAAGCCCTTTTCTATCAACAACGGCAAGAGGACATTTAAGGACTGTCCTAAGGGAGTGAATGAATGCTCGATTGTATCAGGCCCTTCTCTGCTTAGGCATCATCTGTGCCCATGAATTATTTCCTAGTCACTGTGCTGGAGCTTCTTGTGTCGGGACATATGTTGGGGCTTGTTATACTGCTCTAAATTAGAATGGTACTATACTGCTATAGGGCTGGGTGTTTATTATTGTCTGACATCTACCTTGGTTCTTCTTTGCTCAATAAATTTATGTATCCCACTGGCCCCACCAGCCAGATTTTTATTCAGTTGCCCTTCTCTCAATGTGTCTTTGCAATGGTTGGCATTTCTTACCAGGTCAGTGAAACTGTCTTGCTGTTAGTAGACCAAACGGTTAGAGATAACAAGTAAAACTATTTTCGAGATCATCCCAATCTATTCATCATCCGGGATGCAGTTCTTTACTTGGGCTGCTAGGGCCCTCCATCTTCCCAGGTACTCATTAAAGGCCTCATCGGGTTTTTGTTTCAACCGTGACAGATCTGATTTATGTGGTTCGATATCTCTGTTGTAGACATATTGTTCTTGAAACAAATAGGTGAGGTCTTTCCATGTTTTAAAAAACTTTTATGAGCAAGCGCTGATCCACTGCATACTGGCACATGTCTCCATAGTACGATTTTAGATGGGCAATTGGGTTGCCCGTGCCGTCGTATTTATTAAAAGTACGCACTTTAACTTTGTGGGGTAATGGAACCTTTGCGAATAGGCACAAATCTGAAAACTCAGTAGCGTGAATCTTGGTGCCGCCCAGCTTCATTAATTGCTTTTGGATCTTGTCCATTTACTCTTTTAGCAGCTCTGGCTCTTTTGAGGGCAATGTTGGGGTTGGTCCCCCTTCATTCTGAATGGCTTGTGGGTTGGTAAAGGTGGGCTGCGAGGGATTAAAACTGGCAAATGCCTCACTATTTCTGATTTCATCCTCCTCATATTAGGGATCAACATATGGTCGTGGAAGGGCGAGATTTTTGGGTGGATTATGTTGGATTTGAGTGGATATCTGGGGAGGCCACTGTGGTTGATGAGGGTTTTAATGATGTGTTTGTAGAATGAGAGGATGAGTGAATGGGGGATTTTGGATGGGTGCCTGATGAGGCCATTATATTTGGGGGAAGCTTTGATGAGGGGTTTGTTGGGTAAGTGGATGGGTGAGTTGTGGATTTTGGGCAGGTGGCAGATGAGGCCATTGGACTTGGTAGGAATTTTGAGGATTCGGTTGGAGGGTAAGTGGATGTATAAATTAAAGATGGTTGATAGTTTGGGATGGATAACCATTTTAGGTTGGGGGTGATGAGTGTGGATGGGTATGGCTCATGCCAGGTTGATGAGGTGGGTTGACCATTTGGGGAGGAATGGAGTATGTTGGTTGGATGTATGAGGGAAATTGGGGGATTGTATGAGAGGGATTTGCCATTTGAGGGGGTATGGGGGTTTGTTGGGTGTAGGTGAATGTGGGGAATTGGAGAATTTGTGGAGGGTTGGAGAATGTGACCCTTGGGTTTGGGCCTTGATGCGCTCGTGGTTGAGCATTGGGCCTTGATGGGCTTGGGTTTGGGCCCTGATGGCCCCATGGTTGATGTTGGGTGTTTTGGGTGGTGTGGATTATGGGTGGTTAATTAGGGTTGGCATTTTGAGGGAATAGGGTGTGGAGGTTTTGAAGGGTTTGTGATGGATTGGGTATTTGGGATGGTTGAGGAAGGCTTTGGGAAGCCTTCCAGGCTGGATAAGCCTTTACCATGTCCTTCATCATGGCCATTGGATTGGTTATGGGTGTGGATATGGATGGCCCTTCCGATGAAGGGGGAGATGTATGGGGAAGAGTGGGCATGCCTTGGGTGAATGTGTGGGGGAAATTGGGAATTGGAGGGGATGTGGATGGGGGAGGAAAATTGGGCATGACCTGGGTAGATGGGTGAGGAAAATTGGGCATGATCTAGGTAGATGAGGGGGAATGCGATGGATTTGGATTGGATGGGGATGGGGGAAAATGAGGGGTATGTGGAGTGAATTGGGGGAAATTGGGAATGGCTTGAGTGGATGGAAAAGAGGGTGTGTGTTGGGTAAATGGAAAAGTGGGTGGGTGTTGGGTGAATGTGAGGAATGGGATTGGATTTTGGATGGATGTGGGAGGAAAATGGAATGGATTTTGAGTGGTTGGATTTGAAGCGAAGGGAAAATGAAGCATGGCTTGGGTAAAGGTGGGGGAAATTTTGGGCATGACTCGGGGGAATGTGGAAAAATGGAGGGTATTTGGATTAGTTGTGGGAGAGTAGGGTGTATGTGGGGTTGATGTGGAAGGAAAAATCGGTGCATCGAAGGGTCCGGTAACGTTGAATCGAGATTGGGTGGAATCGGAGATGGATATTTCCTCCATGTGGGAATGTGTTGGGGAATGTGGTGGGGATGAATCGGGATTACCATAAGCCAGATCAACCGCCCAAGACATGGTTTGTTGACGGGTTGGGTATAGGTTTCTCGGGTGAGGCCCGAACACTCTCCTCCTCCTTCCCCTATGGGATGATGGAGGGTAAGGCAATGTCATGGTTACGGCACCACAAAGCCTCTATTTTAGGTTTTTTATTTTTGATTATTTTTTTTTATTTCTTGGATTATTTTTTGATTTTGTATATGACAAAAAATTTCCTCTCCCTTGGATCACTATGGTGCTTTTTTCAGGGCCTTGGAACTCACTTTTTAGGTGGTGTTCACACCCTTAATGCCTCCCACAGCAAGATTCCAATGCAACTTGGAAGAATCAAAGGAAGACCTTTGATCTATGTAAGGGAACGAAAATCCACGCGAAGACCCGATCCCTCAGAAGAGTCAATAAAAGGGCGACCCCTCTTTATTAGCGAGGGCATTTTAGGTGTCGATAGTGTGGTAATTATCGAGGGTATTAAAATCTCTAAGCAGGGGGCTCGAGAATGGTGAAAAAGGCCTTAGATTCGGGCTTCTTGAGCCAGAACAGGCTAGCGTATATATTATATACTCTAGGCTAAAATTCTGGAGATTTGGCCTAGCGTGTATATTATACACGCAAGGCAAAAAACTCTGGAAATTTAGGTTACTGTGTATATTATACACTGTTGTGCTCTTTAGTGTGTTGATTATTGTGTGGTCAAAACAAATTAAAATTAAAGTAAAATAAAAGAATGGATTCAATACAACTAAAACAATCCTAGACCTACAAGATACAGGGCCTATTGTAGCAAGTTTTGATAAGTAAGAGTTTGTCCCACAGAGAAATTGATCTAGAATCCAAAATGGACTATAACAGTAGGCCTCTAGATCTGACAATCCTAAAGAAAGGGAGTTGGGTGTCACGACTACACTAAATTAACCCTAACAAAAGAGAAATAAAATGTAGCCCTATCCTAAAGAAAGGGTTAAAGAGAAGATGGTGATGGTGTGTGCCAAAATAAAATATAAAAAATTGTGAGAAGTAAGCAGGTTAAGTTTAGAGTTAAAGCAGTAATGTAACTCAGATTCAGTCTGTCTCTGCAGTGCTCCTTTCTGAGACGCTATCAAAAGCCTCAACAAGGTAGAAGTATCCAACTTAACTCATGCCATTTGGGGTGCTCTTAAGGCTATAGGTTATCCACTCAAATGGCCACAGCCAATCTTATAGAATCTGTCAAATCCCATTGATCAAGCTAGAAATTGCTAATCTAATTCAGAGGAGTGGACTGATCATTCCCCCAACCAATGGACCAGATCAAGCCATGAATACTATTGCAGCACTATATAATGCCAGTGCTACAAGCTCTCCAGATCTGCACACAGATCTGGCTAACATACATAGATATTCCAACCCATAAAATCCTAAGTGCTTTTCCAAGGCCGATGGCTCACTGTGCCCACGAAAAGAACCATGTAACAAGCTGAATAAGGCTCTAGATTCAGCTGATCATTGCTACAAAAGGCATGTAATGACTCAGCCTCAAGCTGCAATTACTACAGGGAAACTAGATCTAACATCTAATATCGGTTAGGTAAAACGAGGAGCCAGTTCTTGTACAAACCTCCTCACAAGGCTCTAGATGCTCATGTGCAGGGGAGAAGAATCCTTATCAAACATGTGGCTAGACACCACCTTAGGGCTATACTCTATCCACTCAAATGGTCACAAGGTATCCTATTGGTCTGTCCATACCATAGAGGTCTGGGAAAGAACATATAAACTGCTGCAACCACCATGGTCCACAGGCCTCCGAGCTCTCCAGATCTCACTACAGATCCAGCATTGCTTTCCATGGGCTATCAAACCAAGGGAAATCAGATGGTAAACAATAGATCTACTAGAAATTAAATAGGGTCATCCTAAATATATGGATCCTATAGACATCTAAGGAAACCATAAGATCTTTAGATTCAATTAGTCATTAAAACAGCAATCCATTAATAAAAGCAAAACTTACAATAAACTGCCAGGCTGTAGCCTGTACACAACTACTCATCAAAAATTCCAATGTATACAAAACTGAAACAAAACTAAACCTAGCTGCTTACAAGAGGATTAGCCAAGAAATGTTGGGCTAAGAGAAGAAAAATAAGAAAAAGAGGTGATCAAGCCCTAACCCTAGCCCTAGCCTGCTGGAGCTCTTAGCCGACAGAGGATGAAAGAAGGATTGATGATTAAAACTAAACTCTAAGTGTAGCTTATATACTCTGTCCATAAGGCCTTGGCTCTGAAGAGATTAACCCTAATTTTTCTAGCTGACGTGGCACTGTTATGACCCTTGAATGCCTTAAGATGTGTGCCTCGAGATTCATGCCTCGAGAAGTGTGCCCTAGCCTTGAGAAATTCCCAAAAGGTCCTTGTGCTAAAACTAAGAAGTGGAGAGCCCATGCTTTGCGGGGCTGGCATATGCGTTAATTCATTCGCTCAATTGCAGAGCCTTCGCGAAGTAGCCTTTGGCTAGTGGGCCTGGATTTCTCGCGTAGTAGAGCTTCAGAAGCTCTCTCTCACTGAGTACTCGTGCAGGTATATTCCTGCGCTTGCATAGTAACTGGTAAGGCTTTAGAGTGCGCGAGATCTACGTGAGGAGAATTCTGGGCGTCTCTATCTTCCAGGGCTACGCAAGAACTCCGCAAGGTAACATTTTGTTCAGTATGCATATGGACTCGCTATGTTCTGCGCGCGACTGCTTTAAGGCTTGATCTGCACAAGAACTTCACGATCACAAATTCTGAGGATCTTAAACCATGAGATCTTCGCGATGTCTTTATAGATCTCCTCTTGACTGCGCGCCCCATCTGCACGAGGGCATCTTCCACTACATCCTTAACTTCGCGAGGAAGCTCCTCAACTCTGCGAGATCTATCTTTTAATACTCTAATGCAGTGCACTTGCTGCTGTTGGAGCTTCCTCCATTCTCAGCTAACTTCATCCATCTGCTAGACTTTGATCAATGATGACCAGCAAGTGAGTCACCATGGTGAGCACTACCAAGGTGTTCCATTAGGCTTTAGCTCAGCTGTCATCTTTGCATATATTCTCTCTCTTCTTTAGACCAGGAAGCAGGAGTTTTGTATTTAGCTGCACAGATTATTGCTAACTACAAAACATACTTAACACATGATTATTAGTGTGCTTTAAGGCCCAACAAAGGCTAGGTTAAGAGGTGAAAAGTAGTACTTTTCATTGAATAACACACCCCCAAACCTAATCTTTACTAGTCCCTGAGCAAAGGAAAATTTAAAACAACTACTCTAAGAATTTAAATGCCACTTTTGTAGGGAGCACAGATACATTTAGCATATGTACCAAGCCTTTTAAACCCCTAGGTGATCCCTAGTGGAGGAGTGAAGTCACCTGAGGGTTTTCAGTGATGATACTCACAAACTTCTCAATAAAATAGTTAACATAAGTATAAAATTATCAGGTCAGTTGTCAAGAAACAGAGCATCAGTTCACCTTTGATTCAATAAAAAATATAAAGAATTTGAACATATGATATGCATAAACATTCAATCACTACAGCTTCTACATAGATGCACATCATTTCCAATTAGCTCACTGCAGGGAAAAACATCACATGTAGGTAAGTACTGTGAATATCATTAATTCAAAAATTAGGTTATAGGTCCTGCCCAATACATTCAACATCAAAACCAATGCTCACCAGGGCATACTCTCACAAGGAACTTTGAGGGTTTCCACTTTCTCTCAAGCTCAAGAGCATTTACAGGCCCCAAATGGGTTAGTAAGCATGAGCATAGGCAAAGCAGCTAAGTTCTGGCATCATTGGCTAATCCTCATCATAATTGGACAATTCTTTATCTCTGCATGACAGCTCATTAAACTTTGGATCACAGGGTCTTTTGACCGGGTTGTAATGTGGCTTATGGGATAGGTTATAAGGGATAGAGGATTAAAAAGGGATTCAAAATTGAGAATTCAGTAGGTGAAGGAGGTGATTCATAACTTCACCTTCTTTAATTCAGCACCTTTCATTTTCTTTAAAATTCTTCAGACTTGAAGTGGCCAGCTTCTCCTCTTATTTTTAATTTTTCAATGAACTTTTCCTCTTGACTCCTTTCATATTCCTCTTCATTATTGTTTTTCTTTCTCTTTTTTTTTTTTGGATGCAATTTTTTTTCTTTTTTTCCTTTTTTTCTTTTTTCTTTATTTTTTTTTTTTTTGACTTGCCACCTCTCTCCTCAGCTGCTACACTACTAAGCTTTTGGTCTCTCTTCTCCATTCACCCAATATTGGCCTTATCTCGTCCATCTTCAGCTCCTTCTCCTTTACCTTCTGATTTCTCAGAGTGAGGGTAGGTTTGAATCAGGTCCATAAGTTCAAGTACAAGTACTCAGGTATATTTTGAAGAAAATTAGAAATTAAGGCTCAAAAGGTGTCTGTTTAAGCTCAAGGGCAGTTGATTAGGGTTTGGTCTATTTAAGCTCAAACTGTCCAAGAGAAGGCCTTGATCCCTTCCTAAGTATCATGAGTATTGTCAGTTGTTTCAACTTGGAGGTGCCTAACTTCTAGTGAGGGTATTGACTCAGCCAGTCCTTAGAGCTAGAAAAATTGCCTCAGTCACTCCTCAAAGAAAGGAAAAAAGAAATTTTGTAGGCCCAAATCTCACTAGTTATGGTCTTCCATTGAACTGTTAGGCATGTCCTTACCTTTTTCTCTCCTTAGTGATTCACTAAGTACTGAAATAAGTGAGTTTTCTTGATGTTCACATCATGGAAATGCTAAAATTTAAAAACTTGTACTGCTTAAAGGTCTGTAAAATTTTTAAATTTCTCAATTTTTTATGATTCTTAAGTGAACATGGCTCCATTTCTATCTTACTCACTTGATTCTGTTGCACTTAGGTTAACTACTTCATTGGCAGATCCTGCCACACCCCCAAACCTATGAGGAGTAGTGTCCTCACTTATTCAAAGGTAGATGTGGATGTGCAGCAGGCTCAAGACCGAGATATTACAAGAAAACACTCAACACAAAACAAACAACACATAAACAAATAAAGAGAAATAAACACAGTGAAGAAAACATCTTATAACAAAAAGAAATTTCTATTAAGATATAAGAATATGTACAAAGTAAGGGAAAGAACTACAAAATTACACACTAATTCCTAGCTAAATACATGTGCAAAACTTAATCATCTAATCATCTGCTAGTTCCTTCTTAATTTGGATCCCTTTAGCTTTATCTTTCTTCACAGCAGCAACTTCTTCAGCAGGACCAGTAGTGGTGGCAGGTACTCGCCCAGTTGATAGAGCTAGTTGCCTTTCCAGGATTTCAGCCTTTTGTTCAGCCAATTCAACTTGGGCTATAAGGAGCTCCCTGATCTCCTTTGAGGCAGTCAACCTCTTCTCTAATCCACCAGCTCTCAGCTTTTCTATTACAGCAGCCATTTTTTCTTATTCAGCATTCAGCTTCTCTTGTGTAGCTATACTCTCTTGGGCTTTATATAAATGCAACAGTTGTTTCCATCCCCTTGCTATGTTCTTGAGTTGTATCTCGTTATCTAATTTTATGTGATGGATCCTTTCTTCATAGGGTATCCTGATTGATATTTTAATAGTAGCCATCCCTCGACTAACATCCTTTTTAAGGTAAGAATTGGATCTCATTACATGAAGGAGGGTGCAGTATGGGGGGATGAAAAAAAAAGAGGCATGAATCAAAGGTTGTTCCTCACTTGAAGAAGGATCAGTCTGAATGAAAAAGGGGTAGGCTATGAAATTGCGGATGGAAGCTCAGGTTGGGGTTCCAGGTCAAGTTCTGTTTGGATTTACTTGAAAGAGGTGGGTATTAAGTCATCCACATCTATTGCAGCATCAGAGGTGGCCACAGCAGGGGGAATATTTGGGTCAGTTAGTGTGGAGGCTTCAGTGTAAGTAGAAAGGGGTATGGTGACTGGAATGGTTGTGGTTTCAGGGATTGGAATTGTTTGGGAGATATAGGTGGGATGGGGTGCAGTAGGGTTTTTGGTAGTTTTCTTTTTCTTCTGGTATGGGGTCTTGACAGGTGGGCTAGGGTGGGCTGGAAAAATAGGTAAGGGTGTATAAATGGGTAGGGTGTCAGTGGCTATGGTGATTAGTGATATAGGGTCAGGTAAGGGTAGTGGGCTTGTATTGGGTGTTGATGTCTGGGTTGAAGGTGGACGTGGAGTGGCAATGAGTGTAGGTAAAGGTGGTGTTAAGGGGGTTAGAGCAGGCATGGAGGTAGAGGGAATGGCTGGGGAGGTGATGGTTGTGCTGGCTGGCACAAGTGAGGTGGAGGATGCAGCAACATCAGCAGTAGCAGCTGCAGCAACAGCTGCTTCATAAATGGTGGGGGTTGCTTCTCTCAGTAACTCCTCCATCTTCTTTTTCTTCTTCTCCATCATGGAGCCACTGATTCTCCACTGTTTCTTTCCATTCTTTTTGAGGTTCAGGGCCACAGTCTCCTCCTCCCTTTTAAAGGGGTATTTCCCTCACTTCAGCAATGCAGTAATTAATCTTTAGTAGGGAAGGGCATGAGGTTTCTTCATTATTCTCACCTTCTCACATAAATCTCTAATCCCCTCAAAAGCTAACTTGGCTGCATCCAAGTAGTGGTTTCTGTGAAATGAGAAGAGGGCATCAGCTATGGGGTACCTCCTCTCCTGCTCATGCCTAGAGTAATATACATTTTTCCTCAACACTGCATCCATGAGCCTGAGGTTGGGGTGCAGATCCCTCTTTCTAATTGAGTCACTGGAGGCAGTGATCCCTCCAGTTAACTCCCTGGCTATCTCAGTAATGGTGGCAGTCAAAGGAGGACCCAAGACACACTCAGGGCTATATCTGGCTGGTATCCCCAGTATTTTTGCAATGTCTACCTAGTTGAACAGCATCTCGAAATCGTCAATTAAAATCAGCAGTGCTAGATTCCCATCATCACCAATTTTTAACCTCATATTCTGATAAAATAATCTTACTAATCTTGGGAAAACTAGCTGCATTGAGGGCCTCAACAGTGGCAGCAGAGATGCCTTGGTCAGATATTCAATGGAGGCAGAGGTCTCTAGTAGCTCCTCAAAAAAGACTTTGTCAAAAATGGTTTCAGCCTCCAGCTGGATTACTTGCACAAAGTCAGAAGGGACCCTGAGGTAGTCAGCAGTCGCTTCCTCCTCAACCTCAGGGACCACAGCTTTTCCCTTTTTCTATTTCTTCTTTGATTTTTTAAGGCCCTTAAAAGGTGGGTGCTCTCTAACCCTCTTCTTTAGGGCATATTGCTTCTTTTCTTTTAGAATTGTTGGCTCAACAACAGGTGAAGGCACCTCAAAGGTCTCCAATGTGGAGGCCTCTGCATTCCTTATAGATTTTCTAGTGGCCATAGGGCTGCCACTGGTAGACGGGTTCAGCATTGCAGCTAATGTATCTATAAATGTTGAACCCGTGGCCATAGGTGCTCAAATCGTCAATATTAGGGCTCACCAATCTTAGAAAATATAGATCACACTGAGTAAGCATAGAAGCTCTAAACTTATGCTCTTATTCTCTCTAAGAAATAAATCAATCACAGCATAGAGAGAGAAATGGAGATCATACCATTTGAGAGCTAAGGTTCCACCTAAAAATGTACACAGTGGCTCAAATCCCCCCAAACCTTGTTTGAAGTGACCAGGAGTAGCTGGGGAACAAAATGGTGAGAGGAAAATGCTTGAGGTGGTGTAGATTAAAAAGTAAAGAAGAAAGAAGAGAAAGGGGATGTCGGTTTTGGTGCTGGGAAACTAGGGCAGACAGATGAAATGAAGAAAATGAGGGGCTTCTCTAAGTTTATAGAGCACATCTTGCGGTTCGCGGAGTTGGCAACAGGTTCACGCGGAGTAGAATTCTTGTGCAGTTGGTATTTAATTCCGCGAGACATTCTGTCGCGCTGAAGAACAAACTACCTCATATTGAAATTCGTGGAGCTGAATCAGTGGCTCTGGTGTGCGAGAGCTATTACCTTTTAGAATTATTACCTCACGCAGCAGTCACGCAGAACACCACATATGGCACACTTTTACGCTCATATTGGGCTCGTGGAGCATAAAGTAACTCCGCGAGGTACTTTTACAGCCATTGCTCAGGTGTTTTAGCGCGCGAGCAAGCTAAGAGATGGCTCGCGCAGTAGATTTAAGTCTTCTAGATCTATACAATAGCATTTCTTCACAATCTTTACTCTGTTAGCTCAGTGCAGCACATTGGTTAGTGCATCCATGCTATTGTGCACCCAACCACTGTGCATGAGCACCAACCCTCAGACCGATACTTCATTCCAACCATGAAAAATATGTGTCCATTTTTAATCATCAGATCATCAACATTGCATAATCCTAAAAATAATTTTTCAGCTCAACTTCATTCAAATTATAATAAGGGCACCTCAACCATTCATCAACAAACACACAGCAAATTCAGATGACACATATGCACATGTATTCAATCATAAAATGCAAACACAGACAAGCAATATAAGCAATTCAACATCACACGAAAAACACAACTGACAGAATTCTAAAGAACACGAATCAAAACAGAATTTTCATACATATGATACACTTATTGCCAATATTTGGATCACTGGGCACTAGCTTCCTCCTGAGTAGAGGACGCATCACCAATCATAAACTGACCTTTTGAATTTGTCAGGGGTTGACTAGGCAATTTTCCTTCCTCCCTCCTATTCAAAGTATTACAAATCTGGCCTAGCTGGTTCTCAATCTTCTTGATGCTCTGTCCATGAGAGTTGATAGTCTGCACCAAGTTCCGCAAGTTTTACATTAGAGCCAGCATATGCTCTTCAAATGAAGAGGATCTGGGTTGTTGTGGGGGCAGGACAAACTAGATAGACTGTGGGACGAGTAACAGGAAATTTTACCTCGATGGGTAACCTTGATTAAACTAGTGATGGAGTCTGTAAAGAGCTACCATTTACTGCTGCTAGGATTGAGGATATGACCCTTGTCTCCACCTCAGATTTGGGTGGTTCCTCCAAGAATACCCAGCAGACTGCTGCCCAAAAGTTTGAGCAGCATTGGCATGCTCCATAATAAAATCTAGAAACTAGATGGAAGATGGACAATCATGGATAGAATGTGTGGGGGATTGGCATATCAGACAAGCCTCCTCCACCTATGCAACCATCCGGGGCTGCATCACATTCATCAATTTGTCAAATTTCAAGCTCAGGTTGTCCACCTTTCTCTCCAGATCACCTTGCACCTTCACTTCATATATTCCACCTCTAGGGGTGGCCTCTTTCACCATCTTAGCTGGGGTTTGGCTGTCATTGCGTGACAGAGACTCCTACTACATGGAATTTTCTCCTATTATGTCAAACAGGTCCCAAACTTCCTCAGCTATCTTGTGGAGGTAGCTATCACCACAGGAAGTATCCACCATATTCCTGCTCTTGGAATTAATTCCTTGGTAGAATACTTGCACTAGTTGCCACATTGGGATTTGGTAGTGGGGGCATTATTTTAACATCTCCTGGAATCTTTTCCATGCTTCATAAAAATCCTCAGTTGAGGACTGAGTGAATGATAAAATATTTGTCCTCATCTGGCTGGTTTTATTCATGGGAAAGAATCTAGCCAGGAATTTGGTTTGAAGGTCACTCCATGATTGTATGTTGTTGGCTGGGAGCTTTGATAGCCATGTGCTAGCTTTGTCCTTTAGTGAAAAAGGAAAGAGTCTCAGTTTAGTGGCCTCAGGTCCCAAGCCAGCAATATTGAAGGTAGTGCAAAGTGCTAAAAATTGGTCTACATGCTTGTATGGAACTTCTTTACTAAGCCCATAAAATAAAGGCAGCATATTGATGGTGGAGGATTTAATTTCATAATTCCCCTCAACAGAAGGAAATTGAATGCAGAAGGGAGAGGTGTACTCCCCAGGTGCATTGTACTCCTTTAATGTTCTCTGCCTCTCAGCCATGATAGTTGGTTCAGTCTCAACAGCAGGGCCCTGTGTGGTGTGTCTAGGTCTAAGGATCCTTTCAACCTCTAGATTTGGAGGTTCTAACTTAGGGTTTAAGGACCTTCGACTATGCATATACTCACACCCATAGTAAGTACAGAGAATGCTCACAAGCACACACAAAAATTAACAACTATATAGATTTACACTAAACAAATAATAAGGAATTAAATACAAATGGACTGAGATTTAGGAGAAAGGAAGTACAAACAGAGCTAGCTTCACTCCAATTGCAACTCTAGCTTTTCCTTTCTTCTATTGTCCATTTCTGTAAAATTTCATAAAGAATTAGTAGTACTTTTATTCTAATTTAGGCATAACTACAAAGAATTTGGAAGTCTAAATTATAGTACAACTCAAGTCTACTAAAAAAATCAATATCCCCGGCAGCGATGCCAAAAACTTATTGTGCGATTCCCTAGTGTGCTGATTATTGTGTGGTGAAAACAAATTAAAATCAAAGTAAAATAAAAGAATGGATTCAACAAAACTAAAATAATCCTAGACCTATAAGATATAGGGCAAACTCTTACTTATCAAAACATGCTACTATTGTAGCATGTTTTGATAAGTAAGAGTTTGTCCCACAGAGAAATTGATCTAGAAACTAAAATGGATTATAATAGTAAGCCTCCATATCTGGCTACAGATCTGACAATCCTAAAGAAAGGGAGTTGGGTATCACAACTATACTAAATTAATCCTAACAAAAGAGAAATAAAATGTAGCCCTATCCTAAAAAAGGGTTAAAGAGAAGATGGTGATGGTGTGTATTAAAATAAAATATAAAAAATGGTGAGAAGTATGCAGGTTAAGTTTAGAGTGAAAGCAGTAATGTAACTCAGATTTAGTCTGTCTCTACAGTGGTCCTTGCTGAGATGCTATCAAAAGCCTCAACAAGGTAGAAGTATCCAACTTAACTCATGCCATTTGGGGTGCTCTTAAGGCTATAGGCTGTCCACTCAAATGGCCACAGCCTATCCTATAGAGTCTGTCAAATCCCATTAATCAAGCTAGAAATTGCTAATCTAATCCAGAGGAGTGGACTGATCATTCCCCCAACCACTGGACCAGATCAGACCATGAATACTATTGTAGCACTATGTAATGTCAGTGCTACAAGCTCCCCAGATCTGTGTACAGATCTGGCTGACATCCGTAGGTATTCTAACCCATAAAATCTTAAGTGCTTTTCCAAGGCCAACGGCTCACTGTGCCCATAAAAAGGACCATGTAACAGGCTGAATAAGGCTCTAGATTCTACTGGTCATTGCTACAAAAGGCCTTTGATGACTCAGCCTCAAGCTACAATTACTACAGAGAAATCAGAAATAATATCTGATATCGATTAGGAAAAATAGAGGGGAGCCAGTTCCTATACAAACCTCCTCACAAGGCTTTAGAAGCTCATGTACAGGGGAGAAGAATCCTTCTCAAACATGTGGCTGGACACCACCTTAGGGCAGCTATACACTTTCCACTCAAATGGTCACAGGGTATCCCATTGGTCTGTCCATACCACAGAGGTTTGAGAAATAACATATAAATTACTGCAACCACCATGGTCCACGGGCCTCCGAGCTCCCTAGATCTCACTACAGATCTAGCATTACTTTTTATAGGGCTATCAAACCAAGAGAAATCAGATGGTAAATAATAAATCTACTGGAAACTGAATGGGGTCGTCCCAAATACATGAATCCTATAGGCATCTAAGGAAACCATAAGATCTTTAAATTCAATTAGTCATTAAAACAACAATCTATTAATAAAAGAAAAACTAATAATGAACTCCGTCCAGGCTGCAGCCTGTACACAACTGCTCATCAAAAATCTCAATGTATATAAAACCTATTACAAAACTGAAATAAAACTAAACCTAGCTGCTTACAAGAGGATTAGTCAGCAAATGTTGGGCTAAGAGAGAAGAAAATTGAGAAAAAGAGGTGATCAAACCCTAACCCTAGCCTTAGCCTGCCGGAGCTCTCAATCGACAGAGGATGAAGGAAGGATTGATGATTAAAACTAAACTCTAAGTGTAGCTTATATACTCTATCCATAAGGCCTTGGCTCTGAAGAGATTAACCCTAATTTTTCTAACAGATGTGGCACTATTACAACCCTTGAATGCCTTGAGATGTGCGCCTCGAGATCCTCACCTCGAGAAGTGTGCCCTAGCCTTGGGAAATTCCCGAAAGGTCCTTGTGTTAAAACTAAAAAGTGGAGCGCCCGTGCTTCACGAGGTTGGCATATGTATTAATTCATTCACGCAGTTGCAGAGCCTTCACAGAGTAGCCTTTGGGTAGTTGGAAGTGCTCAGTGGCGCAGTAAATCTTCAAATCGTGCAGTTCCTTTACGCTACAATGCTATCGCGGAGATGATCTGGAGCGCCTGGATTTCTCACGCAGTAGAGCTTCATAAGCTCTCTCTCGTTGAGTACTCGCCCAAGTATGCTCCTACGCTCGCGTAGTAACTGGTAAGGCTTCAGAGTGCGTAAGATCTGGGCGAGGAGAATTCTGGGTGTCTCTCTCTTCCAGGGCTACGCAAGAACTCCGCAAGGTAACATTTTGTTCATTATATATATGGACTCGCTATGTTCTGCGCGCGGCTGCTTTAAGGCTTGATCTCCGTGATAACTTCACGATCACAAATTCTAAGGATCTTAAATCGTGAGATCTTTGCGATGTCTTTACAACTCTCCTCTTGACTGTGCGCCCCATCTGCATGAGGGCATCTTCCACTGCATCCTTAGCTTCACGAGGAAGCTCCTCAACTCTACGAGATCTATCTTTTGATTACTCTGATGCATTGCACTTACTATTATTGTAACTTCCTCCATTCTCAGCTAACTTCATCCATCTGCTAAACTTTGGTCAATGATGACCAACAAGTGAGTCACCATGGTGAGCACTACCAAGGTGTTCCATTAGGCTTTGGCTCAGCTGTCATCTTTGCATATATTCTCTCTCTTCTTTAGACCAGGAAGCAGGGGTTTTGTATTAAGCTGCATAGATTATTGCTAACTACAAAACACACTTAACACATGATTATTATTTAGCTTCAAGGCCCAGCAAAGGCTAGGTTAAGAGGTAAAAAGTGGTACTTTTCAGTGAATAACATACACACAAGGCTAAATCTAAGGATTTTTGGCTTAGCATGTATATTATACACAATAGGCTAAAAAGTGTATATATATATATATATTTTTGGATACCAGCAGCAGACCCGAGTTGATCTATTTTTTTTAGGTTTTCTAGAAGCAGTGCTTTCAAGGACTATTTTTTCTTGTTATTTCAGGTCCCTCCTCACCATACTTAGGGATACAAGGCAGATTTAGTTCAATTAACACGCTCTCCCATGGGTTTTAAGGCTTAGTAACAGCTCGGTCACCCACCCAATATACCTCCGACGCAAGTGCCTTCTCAGATATTGGATGGGGTGGTTCCTTTGGAGATTATCCCCACTAGGGTTATTGCTCTACCGAGAACCGAGACGAGTATATCGTAACCTATTTCCCCCACTTTTAAAATCTACCCACGTACAAATGAATTAAGTCCTCTTGGTTCAAATTTTAATGTTCAATTTGAAGGGAATTTACTTAAGTTCAAAAACGGATAGTGAGAATCTCGTGCCGCCTCTACGAGCCAATGTCCACTATTGGAATATGATGACGAGAAATGTAAGTGCTCTAGTAGGCCCGCCAAATGGCTAAGCCGTTTAAATGATACAAATGAAACTAAACTATCAAGTAACCAGCCAATCAGCTAAGGTGGTAAAGAGCTCAAGTACGCCCGCCAATTGGCTAAGACGTGTAAATGACGAAAAAGTAGGGGTAAGTAAAAAAATTAAAACGTTAGTAAAAAAAAAAAAACACATGCAAAGGGGGTCAACTTCAAGTAAAAGCTCTAAAAGTCTCTAGCGGAATCGCCTTCTATGCAACCGTGGGCTCTCGCATGTCTGTCGCAACGATACGCTCCCTTTGAACAAAGGAGGCCCACCAATCAGCTAAGGCGTGTAAATGACGGAAAAGTAGGGGTAAGTAAAAAAATAAAAAATTTAGTAAAAAGAAAAACACATGCAAAGGGGGCCAACTTCAAGTAGAAGCTCTAAAAGTCCCCAGCGGAGTCGCCATCTATGCAATCGTTGGCTCTCGCGAGTCTGTCACGACGATGCGCTCCCTTTGAACAAAGGATGGAGTCGCCACCCAGAGCTTTTAGTGTTCCGGGATACCAAAATGAATATTCTAAGTATCGAAGTGCAAAAATATGACTCCGATTTACCGGTCTTTGCCAAAGGCTCTTGGGTAAGGACTTTAGTTATCGATCAGGAAGGTGTTGGGCACTTGATCAGCCCACTCGTAAGTGGTCTATACTATGGCCAGGTCTATGTGTTGGCTGTTTTATACAATATATATATATATATATATATATATATATAATTATATATATGTAAAAAAAGAGAACAATGAGCGGCACTTCCCCTTTCCCGAAGGCACATCGATCCTATTGAGCCCCTTCGCACCTGTTTAAATTTTGGCGGCATAACGGCTCAATTTTAAGATAGAATAAAAGCATAGCTCTCGGGCTCTTGTAGCAACGTTGTGAATCTTTGCATGAGAGTGACACCGGTGAGCTTCCAATAGCAAACTAGTTGAGGAATGGGCCTTGGCTTTTAAGGCTTGAGAGCTAGGAGGTGGGAGAGATAGGTTAGGGCCTAGTTCTTGTTAAAGCTAGAGGATTGATGGTGGAAGATGGGTTGTGAATGGCACACCTAGGTTTTTGGAATTTTGTGGATTTAATGTTAAAAGGAGGGGAAATCTCTATGAATGGGGATTGATGGTGGAAGATGGGTTGTGAATGGCACACCTAGGTTTTTGGAATTTTGTGGATTTAATGTTAAAAGGAGGGGAAATCTCTAGAGGATTCTCTCTTTTGGAAATTTTTCAAGCCCTTAAGAATGGGGGGGTGACTCTCTATTCATAGGGTTGGAAGGGATTAGTGAAGGGTTAAAGGGCTAATTGGGTTAGCAATTAGGTAATAGGGATCTAAGGTTTTCTAGGTTTTTGGGATCTTAGATAGATGGGAAATGGGCTTAATGGTAGATGATAGGGTGGAGCTTTAAATGGCTAAAGGGTTAAAAATAGAAATAATGGGAGTGCAACAGTCCTAAAGAAACCCACCCCAAACTTTGGGGTGGTCAACAGTCAAACCTCAAATTCGAAATCCGGACATTTCCATAAAAAACACTATTCCTAAGCTTAGCATGTACATTATACATGCTAGGCTTGGGAACAGTACTCCCTAAGAAAATAGGGAAGTTTGGGGCCCGCTATGGAGCTTAGCGTGTATAATATGCACGCTAGGCTAATTTCAGTCAAAAGTTGGCCTAGCCGCTAGTGTAATTTCCTATATTTCTGGATTATTTTCAAATTGTCATAACTTTTGATATACAACTCAGATTGAGGCGATTCTTAGCTCGTTGGAAAGCTAGGAACATCCTCTTTCCAATGGTATAGGAGGTATTCTAGAAGATGTGTCTATAAACTTTGGAATTCCTCTTTCCATCCACTATTCAAGAGGGTTTGAAACAGGTCTAGGAAGAGTTTTAATGGGTTCAGGAAGGGTTTTAAAGGTTTTGTGAAGATTTCTAAGGGTTTAGAAAATGCTTTCAGAAGCTTGAGGGTACGCCTTTCTCGAAGTATGTATCGATCGGGTCTTGGGCCAAATTTGAGTGTCTACACAGACCAATGGCAAACTCAACCTCTCGACTTGGTGGTAATCCCGATAAGTCCTTCGGGAACACGTCTGGAAATCACATGTGATGGGGATGTCAGTGATATTGACCTTCTCATCATGTTGACCTTGTATAAAAGCAAGGTATCCTTGACACCCTTGTTGTAATAACCGTGTGGCTCAGATCGCTAACACGAAAGGTGCAATGTTTGACTTGATGTCATAGAATTGGAAAGGCTTCCCTTTTGGAGGGTGAAAGGTAACCACTTTTCTAAGGCAATCGATACTTGCATGGAAAGTGGATAGGTATTCCATACCGAGGATTACATCAAATCCTTCCATATCCAACAAAATTAGATCTATCGTCGTCTCGCCGTCTTCAATCTGGATGATGACTGACCGACAAATTATGTCCATGCTGATTGAGTTCCCTATAGGAACTCACACTACTAAGATGTAGTCTAAGGGCTCGGGAGTGATACTTAGTTCCGTTGTGAATTGAGACACCACGAAGGAATGCGTAGACCCTGGGTCTATCAAAACATGTGCTTTGTGCTAATATATGTCACTACGTTAGTACATATGCAAGGTTCCTAAGTGTCATGCATGCAATTTCAGTTAAGCGTACATATGAGATGTCGTGACATTCATGAAATGTTAAAGTCAAATGAATTCCAAGGATATTATCAACCAAGAATATTGAAATAATTTGATGTTCAATAATGAAATCATACCTTGGATGACATCGTTAGTAGCTTGGGCATCCTGTGTCGAGATGGCATAGGTACGGCCCTGAATCGTAGGAGAGGGCCACTATGTACCTGCCATCGTCGCCATTCTCTTCTTTGCTTTAGGGCAATCCTTTGCCCGATGTCCTTGCTAACCACACTAGGAGCATGCCCTCGTTATCCACCTACACTCTTCCGTCTTGTATTGCTTCTCGTATTTTGAGCATGATTCTACCAGTGCAGAGGAAGCGATGTGTGAAGTGATCAGTCACAGAGTAAACCATTTTACCACCCTTAACTTAATGATGCTAGACCTTAGTTTGTTACTAATGAGATGCGTTGTGTAGATATTTAGAATAATTAGCAGATTAGAGCTAAAGTGTTAATCTTTGCTAAAATAAACTTTAAAAGCAGCAAGAATTATGATCATGAGAAGAAAAATCCACTCGAATGAAGGACCAGTCGATGAGCAAGAAAAAGAAATATCGAATGAACGTAAATATCGAACGAGCGAAAAAGAAAAGAAGAAAGAGAAATCGTGATTCACGAACATACGAAAGAAGCTATGACTGGAAGAACGAAAGTAAGATCTCGAACGTTCGGCAGAGTAGAAATCGTATAGAAAGAAGAACAATCGTATGCACGAAAGTACAAAATAAAGCTCATGTTGCTGATCACGTGAAGTCTACACTATCATGCACAGAATTAGAAAATCTCTACTACTAAAATTAAGGAGAAAAGTCCAACACGCATCTACCATCAGAGCAAGAAAGAATAAGGATTAGAAGTATAACTATATTAGGAATTTTTGTTGAGAACTTTTCTTTTATTAGAATTAGAATAATGTAAACCGACCCCTTATGATCTATAAATAAGAGGGCTCAGCATAAGAATTCCTTATTGAAGGAATTCTCATCATCAATTGATGACTGAGGTTGGGTTATTCCGATCAAAAGTAGAGTAGAGTAGTTTAGAAATCCATGGTTTCTCGAGAGCAATTGACGCCTAAGATCGGGAGCTAGAAGATTAGAGTAGAGTATCTGTAGTTTCTCGAAAGCAATTGATGCCTGCAATTAAGGGATGAAAGATATTTTTATTGCTTTCTAGTTTAAATTTATTTTCATGCATTTTACTGCTTTGTAAACATCTACAAGTTTTTTATTTGAATTGATGACCCAGATTGAGAATTTGCAGACTAGTGTAACGGTTTTACTTTTCCATCTTCAATTTTTTTGAGTTTGAATGACGCCCAAATTTTAGGAAGATTGCTGATTAGTATAAATCTGTGTTGAGGAATTCTAGCTTTTGATTAATGCCCAAATCCTAGAGGACTGAGATTCGGTGTAACGGTATTTTATTTTGTAAACATCCGAGTTCTGAAGAAATGTGATTGACACCATAATTTGGAAGGAGGATTTAAATTTATTTTTTGCAAATTAGTTTAAACAACCCATTCTCTTGTTCATATTTCTCCTGTAGTTTAGGTTCTTAAAAGACAAATAAAAGTTTCTAAGCAAACGCAAATACAATAGATTAATCACCTTCCTCATGGGAACGATCCTATACTAATGTTGTAATTTCCATTATGCACTTGCAATAGGTTAAGACTTAGTACGATTAAAAGCACGAACAAGTTTTTGGCACCGCTATCGGGGAAGCGGATTTTATTCTTTATTTTATTTTTATTTTGAAAACCAATATTTGTCTTTCTCTTTTTATTTTTATTTTTCTTTAATCACTTCGTTATCTTTCGTAAGTTTATTCGGAGTAGCGAATCAAAGGTTTCAACACTTCTTCTAACAAGAGAAGCTAGAGGCTCATATTTGTTTTCTCTCCCTGCTTTCTAAAATTAAAATGAAAATAAATAGATGTAATAATCATTCTAGCCATCCCACTCTGTTTCTAATTCCATTTACTATGACAGAGAAAGATCAATTTGTGTCTAAACCATTGGGAGAGTATTATGCATAGACACCTCTTACACCTCCCTCGTGTATTCAATTACCCCTTGTGATCGGCGATGGAACCTTCGAGATCAAACCCAGCATACTTCAATTACTTCCTATCTTTTATGAGTTTGGTGAGGAGGATCCATATATGCATGTAATGAGTTTTCTAGAAATCTGTGCAATTGTTAAGATTAAAAACTTGTCAGAATAAGCCACTCGTTTGAGGCTCTTCCCATTTTCCCTTAAAGAGAGGGCAAAGCAGTGGCTAAACTCTTTGCCCAGCAACACAATTGCTAGCTGGGAGGAATTGCAAACAAAGTTTATTACAAGGTACTTCCCAATTATTAAAACGAATCGAATCCGGACGATTATCACAACATTTCACCAATTTTCAAACGAATCTTTTGAGGAAAGTTGGAAGCGTCTTAACGAGCTTCTGAACAAGTGCCCTCATCATGAGGTCCCGTGCTTGAAGCTTGATTTTTGTGAAGGCCTTAATGAACAAACCCGACACATGATTAATGTTGCTTATGGAGGAATGTTTTGTACGTTAACTACAGAGGATGCCTAGGTACTTTTTGGGACCCTTAATGAGGAACCAATGCAACTTCATGCATTGACTGAGACTGATTCAGAGACTTTAAGGAATAAGCCTCCTAAGCGAGGAGGGTTTTATGAATTAAAGTCAACGATGAATTGCCCCACAAAGATTAAGCTTTGGAAGACAAAATTTTAGTCTTTGATGGGTATAAAATCGCACCCAACATCTCAAAAAGGAGAAGCTTGTGGTTCTAACCATGGCTCATCTCAAGAGGATCCTCAGCACCCTGTAGTACATTGTTGCCCCACAAGAGTTCAAGACCATATTGTTGCAATAAAGGATGTCATGCTGTAGAAATGTGGAAATTGCCAGCAGCATGACCAGAACCAATCGAAGTCACTTCTCGCACTTCAGCGGTTTGTTTTTAAGTTAGAAGCTCAAGTTTAGCAACTAACTATTTTAATCAAGAAAAGAGAGAATAGTTATTCTTCATCATGGCTAGATGGCACCCCAAGAGGACATACTTCTATGGGAGGCACATCAACTCCCCGAAATCTTAACTAAGCTCCTCATGGACATTATCGAGCTACCGACTCATCTATAGCAAACCCTTGCAACATATATGCATTATTATATAATCTTGTTAGGAGAGTACCCTACGATCTAAGACTTGTTGAAACGCATTCAATCGTTAGGACCTCTCTTATGTAATATAATCACATTGATCGTATGGATTTATGATCTTTCGTGATTTATCAAAGTCGAGCCGTAGTGACTACGAATCGAAGTGTCATAGAGTCTTAATATTGTTCTCCAGAATCGTAAACGGCAATTTTAGGGAATAGGAGACCTAGTGACTAGTTGTTGGATTTAAGCTTTGGAGTGTTCTTTTTATTATAAAAATATGAGAGAAATAATATGGGAAAAATAAAGAAAAGCAAAAATAAAACAAAACAAAATGGATTGAACACAGTACAAAACCAAACACAATCCTGCAAGATCCAGGGCCTGTTGCAGCAATTTTTGATAAGAAAGGGTTGTCTCACAGGGAAATCTGATCTAGAACCATAAGGGTTGTATAGTAGACCTCCAGATCTGGCTATAGATTTGGCATCACTAACCTAAACTAGAAAGCAAAGGTAAAGGAAGGGAGTTTTGGGATTTCACTATCTAAAATACTTTTAAAATAGAAAATAAAACTAAAGTTAAAGAAAGGGGATTTAGAGAAGGGTGAAAATGGATTTGGAAAATCAAATATAAAAGGGGTGAGAAGTAATAAAATAGGAACTGATATTTTTGGCTGAAACAGGGGCTGGTTAAGCTTAGTAAATGATGGATCTACATCACTCCTTCATTTGGCAACAAGCTCAAATGCAAGGAAGATAAATCCAATCCAATCCAAGGATATGGACTAGTCTTAAGCTATGATCTGTCCATAGAATGGCCACAAATCATCTCCAAAAGATATACTCCAGTCTAAGGATTGAAATCAGAACATTAAAATTATTGCAGCTCTTATAGTTGCCTGGCTATAAGCTCATGCAGCCATAGGAGGATTCAATCTATAAAATCTAAATGGAATACCAAAGAGCATTATAGATCAAACGATTCAATAAAAATAGCTTTCATTGCATATGAAAAATACTTACAATGTTCAGCCCTCTAAACTACAGTCAATGTAGACTTCCAGACCTTTACAGACTTTCACAGACTTATTACAACATAGAAATCACCTATCTACTATAAGAGGACTTAGCCAGCAAATGTTGAACTAAGGAGAGAAGAGAAAAAGGAAAAGATGACCTAACCCTCACCCTCAATGACCTAAGCATGCACCAAATTAGGGTAAAAAGTTAGATAGTTTTCTGCTAAACACTACAGCTTATATACAACTCCACTAAAAAATATTTGTGCCTTGGCCAATCAGAAAGTAGAAGAGAAATGCCCTCATTTTAGCTGCTGTCGTGGCCCATTTGTGGCCAAGTGTTGCCTCGGGAAGTGGGAAATAGCTTGGCACCTCGAGATGTGTGCCCTAACTATTGTGGAATCCGAAGAATACCCCTATGTGTTGACTGAGAAGTTGGGAGCCCGTGCCTCGCGAGGTTGAAGTTGCCTATTTTGCCTCTTGCGTGGCTCTCGTGGGGATGAATTTGCTGCAGAAGGAGGCTCGCGAGGTTCTTTTGCTTTGAATAGTATAGCTCACACAGATGAGGCTCCAGGTGGTTCAGCTCACGAGGATCTTGCCAGGATGGTTTTGTTGTTTGCGCGGATCCTCGCCAAGATGAATTGAGCTTCTCGCATGGATGGTTTCATTTCTGAAGTGTGCGACATCTGTGCAAGATCTGCGCAACGTGACTTCCTGAAGTTTGGATCCTCGCGAGGTGCTTTTCTGAAGCTTTTCCTACAGTGAACTAAGCAAGATCTACGCGAGCTCTTTATGTGCTGTAGGTTTGAACTTCACGAGATCTGCGCGAATGGATTGTTCAAGCATTTTTAATCGTGTGCGGGTTCCTCTATGCTTGTCTGCTGCGATGCAGAGCCTGCTGCAACAGTCTCCTCTGCTTAGGGCAAGCTTCCTTTTATCTGTTGGACTTCTAGGGGCCACCTTGGCAATCCAAATGATCACTATAGTGTGTGCCACCATGGTGTACTCTATGGTCTTCAATCAGCTCCAAGATTTGGCTTTAATCCTCTCTTCTTGGTCTCCAAAGTGTGGACTACTGCACTAAGCTATAGTTTTATTCTTAAGTACAAAACATGCTCAAAAGGTAATTATTAGATGGCTCCAAGATGTAGTAAAGGCTAGCTTAGGAGGTGAAAAATGGTATTTTTCAGTGATTAACACACCTCCAAACCTAATCTTTGCTAGTCCTCGAGCAAAGGAAAAGTTAAAACAGTTATTCAAAATAGTAAATGCCACTTTCGTAGGGAGCACGGATGCATTTAGCTTATGCATCAAGCTTTTTAAATCACTAGGTGATCTCTAGTGGAGGAGTGAAATCTCCTGAGGGTTTTCAGTGCAGATACCCACAAACTTCACCATTAAAACAGTTAATTATAGTGCAACCAATGACAAGAACAACTTTCAATAGATAAAGCATCCTTCCACACCTGTTCTTTATAAATTAGAGGAAATTATAGCTGTAATACAGACAATCAAAATCTAAATCAACATGTGTTTTCATTACAACCATTTAGTACACATCAGGAATTCAGTGAGCAAAAATCAGCACTAAAGTCACTATTAATTCAAAAATCAAGTGCGGATACAACTCTAATGACATTAAATTTTAGGCTCAATCCGTACCAGGGCTATCTCTCAACAATGAAAATCCAAGGGTGTTCATATTCTCATTAGCTCAAGATTAGTCATGAACCCCAAATGGGTCTGCAAGCATGAGCATTGGCATTGCGTCTAAGTTCCTGACATCTCCAAGTATTTTCACCATAGATTAGACATCTCCTCTCCACATGACAGCTCATTTCACTTTGGATCAATAAGGTCTTTTTGATGGATTGTAATGTGGCTTATGGTTGAGGTTTAAAAAGAATAAAAGGGGTAGGAGGGATTCAAGATTGAGAAATCAGCAAGGGGAGGAGGTGGCTCATGACTTCACGTTCTTCATTTCAGCACAACTTCATCTTCATTTATATTTTTCAGAGTCAAAGTGGCCAGCTTCTTCTCTTATTTTTAATTTTTAGATGAGGTACTTCTTTGACTTCTCTTTTCTTGTTCTCTCTTTTCTTTTTATATTTTAATTTTTAATTTTTTATGAAGTGCGACACATATACCATTGTTTCATTGCTTGTCTGCACTTTACTTTTCTTCTCCTTCCACCAAATGTTGAACTCCTCTCAACTGTCTTCAACTTCTTCTCCTTTACCTTCTGAAATCTCAGAGTGAGGGTAAAGTTGAATCAGGTCATGGGGTTTAGGTTCAAGTACTCTAGTGCTTATTGAAGAAAGATGGATTTTAAGGCTCGAAGAGTGTATGCAAAGGGGCAGTTGAATGGGTAGGAATTTTAGGCTCAAACTGTCCAAATGAAGGCCTTAGATCATCTCCTTAGTGTCATGAGTGTTGTCAATCAGTTTCAATTTGGAGGTGCTTGACTTCTAGTGACAAAATATTGAGTAAATCATTCCTTAGAGCAGAAAAAATACCAAAGATACTCTTCAAAAGAACTTTGTTAAGCCCAAATCTCATTGGGTATGGTCTTCAATTCAACTCATGGGGTGTATTTTCACCTTTTTCTCTCCTCTCTAGTTCACTAAGTACCAATTGAAAAAAAAATCTTGATGTTAGCTTCATGATAGTACTAATTTTTTAAAGATTTTCAGTTTTAAATGTCTATAAAATTTTTAAATTTTTTTTTCCTACATGATTAGGTAAGAATTGGCTTTATTCATCTCAATTTAACCATCACTGCTACACTAAAATTAACTATTTTCCTGGCCTACCTACCCTGCCATACCCCCAAACCTAAGTTAAATAGTGTCCTCACTATTTCATTAAACCTGTATAGGGGTAGCAGGGGTTAAAACAGAAAAAGAAAGTCAGTATAGCAAAAAAAAAAAGTAGAATGAACAGCATGAATGTAAACACAGACAAAGACACACAATGCTAGTAACACAGAAAAGACTAGTTTGATTAACAACATCAACATTACATAAGACAATGTATAGAGTGGACAACATACTGAAAATATAAAACTAGTGCTAAAACAGAAAATACAAAAAGTAATTTATTTACAACACTACAACCTAATTAGAATCTGAGTCTGAACTTAATTCAAAAGCGGGAGTCCATTCATATTTTCCCTTCTCTTTCTTCACAGTGGTGGCTTGTGCAGCACCAGCCTTTGATATTTTGGCAACTGGTTTCTTGGGCTTAGTGCTGGACGGTTCCTTGAATGATATGCCCTTGGGCACAGGAGGGTCTAGACTAAGAATGGAGGAGTGTGGCCACCAACTTTTCCAACTGGATTGACTTAATCGTGTACACTTTGTACAAGTCCAGGGAGTTCAACACCATTTTCCAATGCCTCTTCAGCCCCTCTCATTGTCTTCTTTGATCTGGGCAATCTGCCCTTCATATGGTTGCTGCACCATGGCTATGATTGATTCTATCACTGATTTGACATCACTCCCAACATAAGGGTTATCAGACATGGCCTTGGTGAGGGTATAAAATGGAATAATGGGTATGGATGAAGCAAGGACAATGGCCCTCTCTGAAGGTGTGAAACAGAGGGGGTGGTCAGGTCAAAGGAGAGGGGTGGAGATGATGGGAATGAAAGGATTGGTGCCAACTCCTCCTCATAGGTGAATGGTAGCCGAGGACTGCTCCTCCTCAGGGGGCTTAGTTTGGGTGAAGGTGGAGGTAAATGTGGGTAAAATGGGTAGCTCTTCTTCCTCAAAATCAGTTTGGGTAGAGGCAGAGACAAAGGTAGGTAAAATGAGAGGCACCTTCTCGACCTCAAAATTTGTCTGTGTGGAGGTAGAGGTGGAGGTGAATGGAATCAGGGTCAACTCTTCAATATTAGGGTCTGTCTGAGTGGCAGCTGGTGCCACTAGAGTTGAGGGCTGGGGTAAAGGTGGTGGTGTGGTTTCATGTGTGGGTATAGATGTAGGTGGCTCGGGAGGTGGGTTTAAGGTCTGAAGAGTGGTTTGGATTGAATGAAGGCTGGTTTGTATTGTGGTCTAGTTGGAGGTATTGGCCAGGATTTGGGTTTGGAGTGAGGTAAGGAGGGAAAACATCTGGGATAAGGGATATGGAATGGTTGGGATTGTAGGTGAGGTTGTTAGGATTGGTTGGAAAGGGGAAGTTGGGGCATGGTTAAATTGGGTAGGTTGTGGGGAGTCAAGGAGGGGTATATACTCATGTCTGATGTCCTCCACAATGGAGTCCATCATTGGACCCCTCAAATGTGAATGGGTCTTGGTCCTGGGTGGGGGGAAAAGGAATGGAATGGGTAGGGGAGGTAATGGGATCAAATGGGTCAGTGGTTTCACAAATGGTGGGTGGTTCAGTGACAGTGAGTTCTGGTATGGTAGTGGTTTCTGGGGTTGGAATAGAGACTGGTATAGGCATAGTTGGTTCAAGGTGTGGTATGGTACTTGGTAGGGTAGGTTCAGTGGTTGTTAGGGTTAGTTTAGAGGCTTTGTTTTTGTATTTTCTTTGTATAGGTGGGGTGGGTAGGTTAAAAGGAAAAGTGGGTTGAGTAGGAGATGGCACTTGGATAGGGATGGGTGATGGATTGATGGTGACTGGTGGTGCGATGGTGTGGGGGACTAAGCTGGCAGCATGGGTAACCTCTGATGTTGCTACTGCAGTAGTGCCAATAGCAACTGTTGCTTCTTGAATGGCAAGTGTTGTTACCTCAAGTCCCTTGTTCTTATTTTTCTTCCCCATCAGGAACATACTGATGGTCCATAACCTCCTTCCAAACTCAACTGGGGGAAGTGTCTCAGTTGGTTCCCCAATCTTCCAGTGGTATCCTCCTTATTTTAGTAAGGTTGTGATCAGCTTGCTGTATGGAAGTCCAATGGGCTTCCATTTCTTCTACACTTTGGTATGAATGTCCTGCATCCCCTCAAAAATAAACTGGGTTGCATTGAAGCAATGCCTCTAAGAGAAGGAATAAATGGCATCAGCAATGGGTTGCCTTCTCTCTTGTTGGCGCCCAACCATATAAATGTTGTTCCTAAGAATATTATCCATAAATAGTAGGTTGGGTTAAAAGTCTCCCCTCTTGATTGAGTCCCCAGAAGCCTTCTTTCCCTTAGTCAGCTTCTCAACAATCTCTGTGATAGATGCTGTCAGTGGTGCTCCCAATTTGCACTCAGGGTTGTAGGCAGCTGGAATGCCTAGAGCTTGGGCTATCTCAGATGCTCCCACAAGCATTTCAAAATCATCAAGGAGGACCAATAGTTTAGTTTGTCCAGCATTAGACTTCTTCACCCTGATGTTTTGGTACCATAGTTGTACCAGTCCGGAGTACGCCAACTCCTTTAAATGTGTCAACAAAGGCTCCAAGGAGGTCATGGTCAGAAATTCAATGGCTGCAGCAGCCAAGGGCTCCTTTTTTAAAAATGCCTTATCAAAGGCAGTCTCAAGCTCTAATGTTATGGCAGCCATGAATTCACTGGGAGTTGTTAGGGGGTCAGTCTCTGGGGCATCCTCTTCACCTTTTTTTATTTCTTGGATATTTTAGGGCTTTTGGTGACAGCCCAGACCCTCTTTTTGGGTTTCTCCACTTGGGGCTTTGGGACATCAGTGGCCACCACAGTAGAGGATGTAGCAATCCTCATGGATTTTCTAGTGGGAGTGGGTTTGTTAGTTTGTGGAGGGTTCAATAGTGAATGTAGGTAATCAAAAAATGGGAAGCTAGAGGCCATTTATCCAAAACCTTAAATATCCACCTCTTCAATCTCGAACCCAAGTTGCCTACAGCTCTCTATGGTCTCTTAGCAAAATCTCCTCCCAAAACCCAAACTATTATCCAAAAACAACTGCTAAAGAAGTACACAACTTGATAGAGTTGGAACTTACCCCAAAACTGCTAGGGTTTCACCATAGAGGCTCTACAATGGATCAGTTGGCACTTTGCTAGGTTCAAAATGTGCGGCTTGTGATGTTGAGCAAAGTGCAAGAGTCAAAAGATGGGTGGTGGAGAAACACTGGTTGTGGGGGAAAAAATTGGAGTGCGTGGCACGGGATTGTTCTCACGAACTTTTGCAAAAGATGGCTTGACAGAGTCTGGCGAGGGTTTTAAACCACTTAACCCGAGCTTCGCAAGGATCTCATGTGGATCTCGCGAAGATGAAATAAGCGAAAATGATCCACGCGAGCAGTAATCAGCTTGGAATTAACTTTGCGCAGTTCACATTGATCTGCGTGACTGGCTATTTCAGTGAAAAATTGGGGCCTCGCGAGGCTCTCACGAAGATGAGTCAAAAAGAAATGAACCTTGCGAGCGCAAAAAGGCTTGAAATCAACCATGTGAGCAGTTTAGTACACGAAAAGTGACTACTCACGTAGATCAAAATGAATTGTGCGACAGGCTACTTTAGAAAAATAGGGCCTCGCGAGGCTCTCGATAGGCTCTAATTTTATGGCAATGCTTCTCGCAAGGTTTTCTAGCACTGTCAAGCCCAATGCTATTCTGTCATCCCCGGCAGTGATGCCAAAAACTTGTTGGATTTAAGCTTTGGTGTGTTCTTTTTATTATAAAAATATGAGAGAAATAATATGGGAAAAATAAAGAAAATTAAAAATAAAACAAAACAAAATGGATTGAACATAACACAAAACCAAACACAATCCTGCAAGATCCAGGGTCTGTTGTAGCAAGTTTTGATAAGAAAGGGTTGTCCCACAGGAAAATCTGATCTAGAACCATAAGGGTTGTATAGTAGACCTCCAGATCTAGCATCACTAACCTAAACTAGAAAGCAAAGGTAAAGGAAGAGAGTTTTGGGGTGTCACTATCTACACTACTTTTAAAATAGAAAATAAAACTAAAGTTAAAGAAAGGGGGTTTATAGAAGGGTAAAAATGGATTTGGAAAATAAAATATAAAAGGGGTGAGAAGTAATAAAATAGGGACTGATATTTTTGGCTGAAACAGAGGTTGGTTAAGCATAGTAAAGGATGGACCTACATCAGTTCTTCATTTGAGAACAAGCTCAAATGCAAGGAAGAAGAATCTAATCCAACCCAGGCATATGGACTAGTCTTAAGCTATGATCTGTCCACCGAATGGCCACAGATCATCCCTAAAAGATATACTCCAGTCTAAGGATTGAAATCAGAATATTAAAATTACTGTAGCTGCTATGGTTGCCTGGCTACAAGCTCATGTAGCCATAAGAGCATTCAATCTATAAAATCTAAATGGAATACCAAAGAGCATTACAGATTGAACAATTCAATAAAAACAGCTTTCATTGCATATGAAAAATACTTACAATGTTCAGCCCTCTGAACTGCAGTCAATATAGACTTTCAGACCTTTACAGACTTTCACAGACTTATTACAACATAGAAATCAGTCCTCTCTACTAGAAGAGGACTTAGCCAGCAAATGTTGAACTAAGGAGAGAAGAGAAAAAGGAAAAGATGCCCTAACCCTCACCCTCAAATGACCTAAGCACGCCCCAAATTAGGGTAAAAAGTTAGATAGTTTTCTGCTAAACACTACAACTTATATACAACTCCACCAAAAAATATCTTGTGCCTTAGCCAATCAGCAAGTAGAAGAAAAATGCCCTCATTTTAGCTACTGTCATGGCCCATTTGTGTCCAAGTGTTGCCTCAAGAAGTGGGAAACAGCTTGGCACCTAGGGATGTGTGCCCTAACTACTATGGAATCCCAAGAATACCCTTGTGTACTAACTAAGAAGTTGGGAGCCCGTGCCTCGCGAGGTTGAAGTTGCCTATTTTTCCTCTCGTGTGGCTCTCGCGGGGATGAATTTGCTGCAGAAGGAGGCTCGCGAGGTTCTCTTGCTTTGAATAGTATAGCTCGCGTAGATGAGGCTCCAGGTGGTTCAAGTCGTGGGGATCTCGCCAGGATGGTTTTGTTGTTCACGTGGATCCTCGCCAAGATGAATTGAGCTTCTCACATGGATGGTTTTGTTTCTGAAGTGCGCTAGATTTGTGCGACAACTGTGCGATGCAACTTCCTGAAGTTCTGATCCTCGCGAGGACTGCGCGAGGTACTTTTCTGAAACTTTTCCTATAATGAACTGAGTGAGATCTGCACGAGTTTTTTATGTGTTGCAGGTTTGAACTTCGCGAGATCTCTGCAAATGGATTGTTCAGGCATTTTTAACCGTGTGAGGGTTCCTCTATGCTTGTCTGCTGCTGTGCAGAGCCTACTGCAGCAGTCTCCTCTGCTTGGGGCAAGCTTCCTTTCATTTGTTGGACCACTAGGGCCCACCTAGGCAATCCAAATGATCACTATGGTGTGTGTCACCATGGTGTACTCTATGGTCTTCAATCAGCTCCAAGATTTAGCTTTTAATCCTCTCTTCTTAGCCTCCAAAGTGTGGACTGTTACAATAAGCTGCAGTTTTATTCTTAACTACAAAACATGCTCAAAAGGTAATTATTAGATGGCTCCAAGGTGTAGTAAATGCTAGGTTAGGAGGTGAAAAATGGTATTTTTCAGTAATTAACAAACGTCTTATAAGTTACATTAGATATCAAACCACTTAAATTATAGAGGAAGCAGACACGCATCGCATTTAATATTGCCACTTGCCAACTACCCGAGTTTAAATGCCTACACTTCAACATTTAACTCGAAGTGACAGTTCATAGCTCTAGCCTCTTCCCTATAAATCAATACCCTTCCATAGACCTCTACCATTCCAAAACTTTTCTTCTTCCTCTCTCTTAACCCTAAACCCTATGATGAAAGAACCAAATCACGACAAACTCAGCAGAAGACTTGATTGTGCTCTTGAGAAAGGAAGGGTCGAGCTTTTGACAGTCATAAAAAAGTTTGAAAAGTTGAAATGCCAACAGCCCATACCTGATGCTATCGTCCACCACGAAACCCCTTTTCCCTAAACCTAACCCAAATCTAAAATCCCTTTCCTATGGCCAATTTTCCCCCACTTCCTAACCCTTACACCATTACAACCCTTCCAGAGTGAAGTTCCTTTATGATGATGATGGGTTGTAACTTCTACGGTCATCTCCCATCTGTTCCTTGTTTTCCTCGCCACCCCTCTCCATTGCTCATCGTCTCCCCTTATGTGCATTACATTCTCTTCACATAATCTTCGTAGGGGAGTAGTATAGGTTGTGAGAGGATTGCAGTGTGTTCACTTCCACTCTTCAAAGTGCTCCCCAAGTGCATTCCATTTCCCCTAAGGGAAGTGTTTGATGTGCTCTGTTTGCGAGAGACGTCTGGAAGACAGGGGGTGCAACTCCGCCAAGGTGTGGATAGTCTCTAAAGGAGGAGGGAGATAAGACTCTGATTAAGGGGGTACAATTTTGAACAAAAGCCGAGGATCGATCTTTATCAAAGAAATCTTTTGCCTCGGGCGAGTGCTGTCGGTGTCATAGTTAGGGTGTCTCTAGATTTTTACTAGGTTTAATCTTTTATGTAAGCACTTTTACTTCTCTTTAATGTAATTTGTAAATATTTGGTTTGCTATATAAAAATCTCTCTTGATTTCTTTTGATAATTATCTATCTGTGTGATCTACGCCAGATGTGATTTCTCTCAGTTTGGGGGAAATTTTTGACTATTTCTGCAGATTATAAGCCCGATTCACATAGTATAGTAGGTAAAATTTTGAGTATCCCCTATTTTTATAAAACAATGAGGACATTGTCATATTTAAGTTTAGGAGGGATACACCTTTCTATGTATATTAGTTTTTCTTAGTTTATTTGTTGCTTTATTTTTATTTATTTTGATGTAGTTTTGCTTTTTGCATAAATAAAAAAAATAAAAAAAATCTTTTTAGTTCTTAATGCAGACTTTTAGACTTTCTTTTCTGAATAGCTAATCATTGTATGTGAGTATGATAGAAAAAATTATGATTCCACAAACTTTACGATCCATCATAGTAAAAGTTCAACAATCAAACAATAGAGCAGTTACGATTCATGTCTAGCTCTCGTGAACACTATATCAGATTGAATGTTTGAAACTATACTTTGATTTAAACTATAATATTTATACTAAAGTTTTGAAATTATATAACCAGTGAGCTTTTGAGCCATATTTCCTCTTTTATTCTAAGAGAGATTGCTTTCTGTTCGAACTTAAATTTTCTTTGAACTTCTTGACTGCATTATAATGAAATCTCATATTGCTAAAAAATTAAATCAAATACTCTATAATTATGATAACTTATCTTTCTAGAATTGTTTATTGGATATATCAAAATAATATGGCAGTCATGCTAGTGAATCATGAAAATGATAAAAGGCCATTTTTTTCATTTGTTAGAGTCAAAAAGTCAAAATCCCATAAATTTATTAACCTCTTGAATCCATATTAGAAGCCTAAGCCGAATTTCTTTGTACCAAAATCTTATAAACTGTTAACTATATGTACTACCTGAAGCTTTCAACCTTTTTACCCTTATTATTTTCTAAGAATTTAGAATGCATAAGGGGAGAAGAGGGAGTGAAAGGAGTAAAAGAATAGCATATAAGGGATATGCAACAAAATGGAACATCTGAAAAAGAAATAAAATATAGTAAAATATGAGAAATCAAAAGAATTCATAAAATACGATTCTACAAAAAGAGAAGCAAGAATCTTCCAAACTGAAGAAAAATTCAAGAAGATATTTGAAACTCAAGAAAATGGGATTTACCGAAAACAAATATAAGAAAATGGGAAGAAGTTATCCAACTTTTTGGATACTTATTGAAGTAGAAATAAAAAGAAGAGGAGAAGATAGAAGAACGATGAGTTGAATACTCAAAAATTTTGAATCCTTTCTACCTTTCTTTGAAAACCTCTTAACCTAAAGCCTCCCATTACAAGCCGAAAAAAATGACCTTCTTGATTCATGGTTTACAACAACATGAGCCTACTAGAGATGTATATAATAAATACTATGAAGAAACAAGAAAGCATAGGAATAGAATTGATTATCTATTTCATGAGATTTTCTTTTATGTCAATTATCCTTTGAGTCATTCATTATATATATCATATATAGAGGACCCAAAAATTTCAATATTCTTTTTGAGAGTATGTCAATAGTGAGAGTTTGGATAAAAATATTTTCTAAATCTGCAGTTTAAAAAAATCTATGATGAATAAACTTTTCACTAATATGCACACACTCCACGCTTAATATGAATTGGAATTGTTGAGTTCTGATCAAGGATTACTGTTAGGATGAAAAGCAAAGGATGTTCGGATTATGCTTTTGAAATTGTGACAACCATATAATACTCAGCTATTACAGTTTAGTGTATAATTTTAGTCTTAAAATTCTTAAATTTTTGCTTTCTTTTAAGAAAATTTTTGAAAAATCTAAAAATATTTAAAGTTTGTAGGTACATTCATTGAAAACCTTCAGGAGATTATAACTCCTCCACTAGGGATCACCTAGGGGTTTAAAGGCTTGTTGCATCTGCTAAATGCAATCGTGCTCCCTACGAAAGTGGCATTTAATTTTTAAATTAGCATTTCTTTCCTTGTTTGCTAGGGACTAGCAAAGCTTAAGTTTGGGGGTGTGATCAGTCACAGAATATACCATTTTACCACCCTTAACTTAGTGATGCTAGACTTTAGTTTGTTACTAATAAGATGTTATGTGCAGATATTTAGAATAATGAGTAGATTAGAGTCGAAGTATTAATTTTTACCAAAATGAACTCAAAAAGCAGCAAGAGTTACGATCATGCAAAGAAAAGATTCACTCGAACGAAGGACCAGTCGATGAGCAAGAAAAAGAAATATAAAACGAATATAAATCTCAAACGAGCAAAAAAAAAAAAAGAGAAATCGTGATTCACGAACGTACGAAAGAAGCTATGACTAGAGGAATGAAAGTAAGATCTCAAATGTTCGACGAAGCAAAAATCGTATAGAACGAAGAACAATTGTACACACGAAAGTATGAAATAAAGTTCATGTTACTAATCATGTGAAGTCTACACTACCATGCATAGAATTAGAAGATCTCTATGGCTAAAATTAAGGAGAAAACTCCAGCATGCATCTACCATCAGAGCAAGGAAGAACTAAGATTAGAAGAATAGCCATCTTAGGAATCTTTTGTTTAGAAGTTTTCTTTTATTAGAATTAGAATAATATAAACCGACCCTTAAGATAAGAGGGCTCGGCATATGAATTTTTTATCGAAGGAATTCTCAGCACAATTGACGACTGAGGTTGGGTTTTCTTCCGATCAAAAGTAGAGTAGAGTAGTTTAGATATCTAAGGTTTCTCAAGAGCAATTGACGCCTGTGATCGGGAGTTGGAAGATTAGAGTAAAATATATGTAGTTTCTCATAAGCAATTGATGCCTGCAACTAAGGGATGAACTATCTTTTTATTGCTTTCTAGTTTAGATTTATTTTCATGCATTTTACTGCTTTATAAACATCTAAAAGTTTTTTATTTGAATTTATGACTCAAATTGAGAATTTGCAAATTTGTGTAACGATTTTACTTTTCCATCTTCAATTTTCTTGAGTTTGAATGACGCCCAAATTTTAGGAAGATTGTTGATTAGTATAAATCTCTGTTGAGGAATTCTAGCTTTTGATTAACACCCAAATTCTAGAGGACTGAGATACGGTGTAATGGTATTTTATTCTGTAAACATCCGAGATCTGAAGGATTGGGATTGACGACCATAATTTGGAAGGAGGAGGATTTAGATTTATTTTTTATAAATTAATTTAAACAACCCATTCTTTTATTCATATTTCTCTTGTAGTTTAGGTTTTTAAAAGACAAATAAAAGTTTTTAAACAAACGTGAATAGAACAGAATAATCACCTTCCTCATGGGAACGATCCTATACCAGTACTGCAATTTCCATTGTGCGCTTGCAATAGGTTAAAACTTAGTACAATTAAAAGCTCGAACATGAAGCTGGTACCCTTGACTGGAGTGTTGCAATAGGGTTTGAAGGGCGGGGAGGCCTTGTGGATGCAAACACAGCCAATTTTCAATTGGTGGTCTGAGCAAGTAGACTTGGCGCTCGCATCATTAACCTCGACCTCTTACTCGCCTGCTTGGAGGCATAGGACTTCGTTCGGCCTGTCCTACTCCTATTCTGATGCTCTCTTCTCCTTTGCTTGTTCTCAATGTCTTGCTCGGCGATTAAAGCCAAGTCCATGACCTCTGTAAAGGTCCTCAGCCTGGACAATGAAAATCTTTCTTTAATATCGGGCCGCAAGCCACGCTCAAACTTCTTCACCTTCATAAGTTTTGTGGCAACATGTAGGGGTGCGAACTTGAAAAGCATAGTAAACTCCGCTTCATACTCACGGATTGACATCTAGCCTTATTCCAACGATATGAACTTGACTTCCCATTGCTCCCTTACTGCATCAGGGAAGTATTACTCATTGAATTCTTCATCAAATTGAGCCCAAGTCCATGGGGCATTCAGCGTCTCTTGTAACCTGGTCCTTTCCACAGACTTTCACCAAGAGTCTACTGCTCCTACCGATTGATAGGCAAAGCCCAGTTAACCTTTTCTTCTTCGGTACTCGGAATCACATGAAGAAGTTTTTACATTTGATTCAACCATTCTTCCACTTTGAGCGAATCTGTCTGACCATGGAAGCTTGGAGGATTCATCCTCCTGAACTTCTGGAATGCAGAAGGTGGGTGTCTAGCTGCAAGTTGGGCCATCGTGTTGACCATCGTCTATAATAGTTGCCCAGTCAACCCATTGTTGTTTCCTCCTCCCAACGGAGTATTGTTCACACCCGTGGCGATTCCTTCACCACTGGATGTCCCCTCGCCGCATGAGGTGCCCATCTTGCGGAAGGCTCTAGGTCTACTGCGTGGGGCCATACTGATCTATCCCGATCAAACACAAGTTGTAATCAGCATCGATCGTGAAAATCTAACCTATAGTCATAGGGAATCTTAAGCCATCGCTCTGACACCAACTGTGACACGGGGTCTCACAGTTAACCCACACTTCTAGTGTCACACGGGACCTAACACCAAAGGTCTCTGATACCAACTGTGACGACCCGACTTTCCCCTACACGAATTTCTAGGAAAAGTCGGACCATCCAATGTTCGGACATCAAAGTCAAAACAATGTTATACAAATGCAAAAATAAAACAAATATCATATATGGCTGTAAACAAAAGGTTCCAATAAATACAAAACACAAAATCACACCAACGTGACCACTGGTGACGGTCGACAGTCACCTAAACAGTGGTATACAAAATATGTGTATATATATATATACATACTGGGCCAAGTCCAAATATACCAAAAATCTACACTATACCAGGTCTAAAAGCACTGAACTATGGATCAAAATCCTTCGGTGGAAGGTCCTCTTCTGCCTCCAGAACGTAGTCAGAATCCTCCTCTAGTCCAGGGTCCTAATCAAGATCTACACCTGTGACATATGATGTCAGGATGAGCTAACAGTCAAAGCTCAGTAGAGAAAAGCTCAATACCAATTTCATTTTATCAAAACAATGGATAAATTTCGATGGCTAAATTCAAAAGCATTTTCCTTATGTCAAATAGAGAATTCAAAAAAAATATTGAGTTCGAAATCACAAGATCTAAAATGTGTCATATCAGGAATCCAGATTCAAGGTTCAAATTCAAGTTCAAACCTCAAAGTTCAGATTGTTATTATGATCAATACTCCATTGGGGATAAAGCACCCCATTAAGCAGGAACAGAGTATTCCATTAGACGGAAACAAGGACAAAAATCTTGGGGCCTCTACCCCTCTCTAGAGGCTCTACTCCTCTCTCCCGATTTAAAAGTTAAATTCAAAGTTCAAATTCAAGATTCATTTTCATGTTCAAGATTCACAGTTCAATGCTCATATTCATATACAAAATTCAAAGTTCAAAGAGTTCAATAATTCAAAAGACTCAAATGCTCCATTGGAGCTAAAGCACCCCATTAAGCGGGAACAGAGCATTCCATTAGGCGAAAACACAGTCAAAAACCTTGGGGCCTCTGTTGGTGATTTCTCAGAGAACAAATTAAAAATTAAAGTAAAATAAAAGATAAAAAAGTACAACTAAAATAATCCTAGACTTGTAAGATACAGGGCTATTGTAGCAAGTTTTGATGAGTAAGAGTTTGTCCCACAGAAAAATTAATCTAGAATCCAAAATTGGCTATAATAGTAGGCCTCCAGATCTGGCTACAGATCTGACAATCCTAAAGAAAGGGAGTTGGGTGTCACAACTATACTAAATTACCTATTAAAAAGAAAAGAAATAAAGTGCAGTCCTATCCTAAGAAAGGGTTATGAAGAAGGTGGTGATGGTGTGTTAAAATAGAGGTGTTACATCTATACATGGATGCCTACATTCTAAGTTTCACGTGACCGTGAAATGAATCCCACCATGACGAAGGCTTAAAAGTCGAGTGTCGTATCTCTGTCACGACCCAGAATCCTAACCAATCCAAAGGGCCTAGAATTTCGTGTTATAACATCGCACGCTTGTTAAGGCGATAAGCGAGCATACATATCTTACATAAAATTGGGCTCCCAAAAATTGTAAACCAAAATTTCTTCTCATATTAAAAATTCTTTTCATTAAACTTACTTTGAATTATTAGTCCGCAATACTAAATGATCGAAAATAATGGTACGATCAAGTATTGGAAAGCCTTTCTAAATAATTAATACATACCTGACATCGTCTAACTAGTCATACACATCGTCACCCTCATAAACCGTGTCATCTACCGATACATTAATTCCACCAGGCAGTGTAATCCATATCTTCACCTGCACTTGTTAATTTTTCATGGGATGAGTTTACTCAGTCATATAAACTCAGTGGGTTGCACAACAGACCCACCATAATCTACCCAGGTGATCTTGGCCTTGTAAGTGAAAGTGAATCCTTTATAATTTCATAAAAAAACATAATAAATATTCTCATAATTATAAAGCTGAGAGGACATAACAGATTTTAATGCGCATGATGCTTCTAATGCTTATCATTTTTCTTACTTATCTTGTCGACTTAACTTACGTATCATATCTTAAATCTTATTGTAGCCCCATACACTTACACAATGTACTTTACATCATACTTATTTCACTTACTGCTCGAACCTACCACGTGAGGTTCACGTGTAGATAACCACTAACCTCCATATCGTATCGCAAACTATCATCTAGCCTGATGAGGCTACACGCATAAAAATCAGTGTCCCCTTACGCCGAGATATTGTCGTATCATATTATCCTTAAGACCCGTCGTGGCTATAAATGTTGTACCCTTACAGTGGCACGTAAGGTATGACATGTGTAGAACTTAATTTCATACTCAGCTGGTCTTCACAGCGTATCTTATCATATCCGTATCTTATTATATCCCTATCTTATCATATTTTTATTTTCTTATCATTTATATAGAACTTAAATTAGAGTGAGTCCTAGTGCGATAAGCTTCACTAAACCACGCTTTCCAAGGGACGGGTTTCATAGTAACCTAGATATACTTCGTGTGACAGCCCATACTCCGATAGAGGTGTTATATCCGTATATGGATAACTATATTCCAAGTTTCACGTGATCGTGAAATGAACCCCACCATGACTAAGACTTAAATATCATATCTTATTCTTTAACTTATCATGCGTATGTCCTATCGTATTCATATGATATGGATATAATACAGTACCGATGAAAATACTTAATATAACATATATCTTATATAACCCCAACAACATATTTCGATAATTGAAGCTTAATCATAAAACGAACTTATTCTATTAATAAGTCACATAAAAATCAATAAGTAATGCACTATAACAAATAGGTTAGTAAACTGAGCACAAGTTAGTTACAAGTTATAACAAAAGTCAAACTTTGACTCATAATATTAGATAGAGACGTAAGGTTTTAACTAAATAAGAAAGTAGTTTAGAGTCTCCTAGAGACACTTAACTTTCTGTTAAAGGAGAGAAAGATATATAAAGAGGTAACGTGTAAATCGATACATGACCCTTTGATGTGTGCCATAATATGATGATAGATTGTTCTCATTAAATCATTTGATCAAAATGAACTAGTCATTTACGTGATTTCGATATGATTTAGCCTATGTATAACTGAATCACTTATAGGCCATCAAATATTCGATACATGCATTTAAAATGGACGTGATCGAATTTAGAATGATCTAATCCTATTGATGTCATAAGTGTAATGGATGTTTAGATACCCTATAATTGGTACTATTGGTTTTAGGCTCAAATGAAAGTTTATATATTTTCACACAAATTTTGCTCAGGCAGTAAGTCAAAAGTTTCAAAGATCTTTGGGGTATTAAAATTTATAAAAATAAAGACAAGCAAATCAATGTGAACCATTAAATGTAAAAAGCATCAGATTTTATGGGGAGTCCACAATTTTACTGAGGTCAGAAATTGGTCGGATCATCGAGATTGAAATGGTCCAACGAAGACCTCCTCATCGAGTGCACAATCAAAAACAAAACACGGTAGCAACCCATCCTTGACCTAGGGCTTTCTTTCTGCCCAATCTATAGTCCTCATAGTCTATTTTGCTGGACGATGGGTTCAACCATAGGGTCAACCCTTTGACCATAAACGTCTTGTAAAATCACATAAAATATAAGGATGGGAAATTACAATTTTCATATAATCATCATAAAATCATCACATATAAGGTGTAAATGTGTAGATTTAGATAGATAGAAGGCCACCCATCTATTGAAGCGTGGACGCGGGTTCGGAGTGATCCAAATCAGGGATCTTTGGACTTACGCGTCGATTCGGCGATCTCCCAATCTTCTCGACTAGTTCTCGCTTTCGCTAAGTTTGCATCAATGAGTGTTGCTGTTATGACGAGTGAATATGTGGCACCCGAGAGTTCCTAAGAAGGTGGCATTGTCCCGGGATGCAACTTCGGCAGTGGAAAAATGCTCAAGTGCGGGTTTGTGCTTTCGCGGTATTAGAAGCGACTCGAATTCAAGCGTCATGGTGACTTTGGAGCTCAAGATTTGAGATTGGATGGGTCTTAGGTGTGAGAATCATAGAGAGAGTTGGTTATATAGAGTGAGAGAGAAAGAGAGAGGGAGATGGGTCGGCTGCTGTGTGGGGATTTCATTGGGTAGGAAGAGACGATAGAGAGGAAGAGAGAGATAAAGAGATAGAGGGAGATATGTCAATTGCTATGTGGGGTTCTCCACTTGTTCAAAGGAGAGGCACCAAAACCAAGAGCTTGAAAAGATTTGAACATGTTGGGTTGGGTTGGATTGAATTTTCTGTATCCTAATATCGGTGTGAGAGAGAGAGAGAGAGATTGGGGTTGGGAGAGAGAAGTGGACTGTAGAGAGAGAAGGCGAGTAGGGCACTCATTGAGTCGGGCTGGAATTTGGCCCGCACTCAGCTCAGAAAATGTGGTACTTTCTATCAAGCAAACCCGACCCGGTATCCAAACCAGGCTAAACATGTTGCAACCCAGATCAATCCGGGCCAAGCTTGGGCTGAGTGTTCCAACACCCGGCCCGGATATAATACACATAATATATATATATATATATTTATCCTTTTAAAGTTATAAAAAAAATTCCTTTTAATTAAATATAATTTACTTAAATGCCCTGAGATTAATTGTTGTCTGTTATAACAATTGTCCGTTATAACCATTGTGCAACCGTTGTCCGTTATAACCATTATGCAATCATTGTCCTTTCAAGCAACCGTTGTCCGTTATAATCATTATGCAACAAACTAAAATGAAATATTTGAATAAAAGCATGTACATGAGCCTCTATAATGTTAATATAATTCTTTAATTAAATTTTTAACCTTCTTCAAACTTTTATTAGAAAAAAATCAGCCCAAGCCCAACCAAATTTATTAGAAGACATAGCCCAAAAAATAGACCAACCAAATTTTATTAGAAAAAACAATAAAAAAAAAACCCTGAAAAACCCCCAAGCCCAACTCGGACCGATAGGGGTCAGGCTTGGGCTAAGTATATCGTAGCCAGGGTTAGAGCCTAACTGAAAATTTTGGGAACCTGACTCGGGTAGGTTAGGGCATGGTTGAACCCATCCCAACCCTAATCTGGCCCATTGAGAGCCATAAGGGTGAGAGAAAGAGAGAGAGAGAGAGAGAGAGAGAGAGAGAGAGAGAAATTATTAATAGCAGCAGACTGGATGCTTGGGTCGTTGGGTTGACGGGGAGAGAGAGGGAGAGAGAAGAGGGAGAGAGAGAGAGAGGGAGAGAGAATATGGGGCTATTGTGTGAGGGCTTCAACATAGAGGGAGAAAAGAGAGGATGGGTGGCTGGGTTTCTGGCTGCAAGGGTCGAAGGGAAAGAGCTCCAACAGACTCTAATTGGTTTTATAGAGAGAGAGAGAGAGAGTTGCGTGAGGTAGAACTCGGTGGGGCATGAAATAAAGAAAGAGTCCTACACTACAAAAAATGTGTTTATTGGAGATGGCTTTTGGCCGTCTCCAAAGGTGTCTAAGTCGTCTCCAATAGTATTGGAGACGGCTTCCATGTAGTCTCAAATAGTCCCGTCTCCATTGTCTTTGGAGACCAAATGGAAGCCGTCCCTAATAATCAAGGTTATTGGAGACGGCATATGGCCGTCTCCAAAGATATGTTAGAGACGTCTCTAATAAGTCATCTAGCCATTTCCAATACTTATTGAAGACGGCTTTAAGCCATCTCCAATAAGTGACCTCCTGTTATTAGAGACGGCTAAAAGCCGTCTCCAACATTTTTTTTTTCTTTAAATATATTTTAAATTATATATATATATTTGACAGTGATTTTTTTATGAAAATTTTTTGGCAGTGATTTTTTTATGAAATTTAAAAAAATAAATAAATAAATAAATAAATTTAAAAATAAATTTACGTCGACATTTTTTATGCAAATTTTATTGAAAGCAAATTTAATACACATCAATCCTTTTCTTCTTGTACATTTGAAAGCAAATTTAATTGCTACATGAGAAGTCCTATGAACAAAAGAACTGCTGTGTTGGACATTATCCCAACCCCGCCTCGCTCGCTTTAAGGCTCGTGTTCACTGGCTTCATCTCCGAAGCATTTTTGAAATTTTCCACCCTGTTTCTCTTGTTCATCTTGGCTAGCCTCACAGCTTTGGAATCTTTTGTTTTCACCTGCCTAGATGTCGCCTCCAGCTCCTACAGCTTGATATGGATTCTTGTCGCCTCAGCCTCATCCCGACGGCTCTCTGCCACCTCTATCTCTAGATGAGACGCCTTTCAGTTTCAGCAATCGTCGGAGAAAGTTAGAACTTTGATAGGCAATCTGGGAGGAACACAATCAGCCGTAGAGAGCTACAGTCAGTACTGATGTAACTCCTAGTACATGAAAGGAATGAAAAAAAAAAAAAAAAAAAGCGAAAGATGGTTGACTCAGCATGAGTGCCAGCCAAGTAATGGCTTAGGGGTTTCATTATTTACAACCTGTGAATCTATTACCTCACCCGTCACCACCAGACGGCATGTATTGAATCAGATTCTTCCCAATATTCCTCAATGATCTTAAGATAATAATAATACCCATCAGCCGGTCAATTTTCCATTCCATGTGGCATACCTTCCAAAAGGTTACCCTAAACTCGTATTTGAGTGTGATGTGTTACACGTGAAACCAAAAAAATAGCCGTTTGATGGTACACCCATGATCTAAATCAATTGTGTGAAAAATTAAAATGAAAGACCATCTCCATCGTTTGATTCAAAGCAATTGCCGTTTGATGGTACGCCCATGATCTCAAAACATCGTGTAGTTCTCTTTAACGTGAGTTTAGTCTCCTGAGAGAAGAATATTTTAATAGCATACCTTGTGAAATTCTAGGGTATCGCCTCCTGATTTTCGAAGCTCAACCATGTACAGCGTAGGGGCTACCTCGAAAATCTGTATTTAAATTCATTGATCACATTAAGAGATGAACAATTTGATTGCATCCCATCTCTGATTACTTGTCCTTTTGGTTTTCAAACAAAGATTCTGCAGAGAGTAGTACCTCTGTTGAGATGGCTAAATGGCCCTTTCTTCCAGTTTTTTTTCCTTGTAGCTTAATCTGAGATAAAAAAAACAAAAAGGGTTTTGGTCATATGCAGCAGGTAGTCTCCTTGAAGGGATAAAAACACATTACAATGCAACAAATACATGGTAGAAGAGTAGGTGAATGTTTCTATCAAATGGTGATCCTCAAGGACAACAGCAATTCAAAGAATAAAAACAGAGAGAAAGAGAGAGAGAGAGAGACTGAACAAATTACAGAATGATAAGGACAACAAATAAAAAATTTTGCACCTTGTAATTATTTTTCTTGACGGCGGTTTTCTCAATTTTTGAAATTATCTCACTAGCAGGGCATTTTGATGCAAATCTCGTTTCTCGTTTAATAAGACCCTGCCCATCATCACAAGAAACAATCGTTATGTTAGAACTTAGAACTTGGAAAAAGATCTCTACAGAAGAAAGAAAAAAAGAATAACAAAAAAACCCCGAAGGGATAAATATGGGCCCAACTAGTGTATTACAGTTATACAAAACAGCACTCTACATATTTACATTGTTTTGAATGAGTTTTACGCGAACTGATTAGGTGCTTAGTGTTTCAGTTGCAGAGCTGCAAGGAAGCAATGAACAAAAAATCAGAATACAAGCCACACTTCAATAATACCTCACACATAGTTACACTTTTTCCATCCCGATCCCAACCCGTTCTCAGATGTACTCAATACTAGCCCTGCCGGATTTTATTAGCCAATTTTTTTCATATAAATCAATTAATGTATGTGTACATAAAACGCTCCCTAATATATATATATATAATAAAATATCCAGGTTATTCGGGCTGGGTGCCTGGCTTCAGTTAACTCAGATCGGAGCATACTTGACGCAGCCTGGTCCCTAACCGGCCTTGCACCCTCAAAAAGCCCGATATTGCTAGGTCAAAAGTGCCAAAAATTTAGGCCAGCATCGTCCATTGAGAACCCTATTTGGGTGCTCATAAACTTTTCTTAATTTTTTTACTCTTTTGATAAAATAAAATATAAAAATTTAAGTCAGGACCAAATTTTGCTACCTGTACACCACTTTTGATGATACTAGATCTCTATAATTATTGGAGTGCAATATAACGCAAAGCAAGTTGTAAGCAGAAAACTCCATATAGCATCCATTGATTCCTTCTGCGTAAAGGTTTTTCAACTGCGATTGGCACTGAGAATTCAAAGAGAACAAGGGGCAGTTTGAGCTTCTAATAGAGTCAAAACTTAATTGTTACAAGCATTATGTGACACTCGTAACATTGCTAAAAAGAAAAGAAGTGATATTACTCCTGATTCTATGAAGAATAAGCACTTCATAGTAGGTTTTTAATCTTATCTAGAAAACACAGCCATAAGAAAACACAGCCAGAAGTAAAAGGACATATGCTTTCATCTAATTTTCATGCTAAAGAGAAAAAATATGCCATGAATAGAAACTGATTAATTCTATTTTGATTAAAAAAATTGAGGCCATAGTAACTTAGAGAGCAACATTTGACAACTAGCCTCTGCAAAAATTATAGTTTCATTGAGGATTATAGGAAGTCCCCCTTATTAAAGCTTCAGCAATTGTACCAGGTCCTGCCTATAAACACCAAAATCCCATTAAAAAGAACCAAGCCGCATTAAAGATGCATATAAAAGTACAGAGAGCAAACCTTCTATCACAAATAAAACTTAGAAGGGAGCAATTAAAATACCTTTGTTATAATGCAATCACATGCGCCCATCCATTTCTCCATCTGGGTCTCAAATCCTCTTATCTGCCATAAAAAAATACCTTTAAATTGGCTATCCGACAAAGCAATATAGAGTTTAGGATCAGTTTTAATGGTAGAAGAAAGAAACAGAATGGTACCTTCACGGGAACTTTCCATTCAATTGACTGCAACGTTGAGGCTAGGATCTGATTGCGTCCACAAATAATAACAATTTGCCCATAAGGCTCCTCTTCAAATAATAACCGGCCAGATTGGCTAATATGCCTGCGGCTAAGACTTTAAAGATCCTCCAAAGTCGTTAAACCTAGAAACTTTGAGCAACTCAAATTAAATAATATTAAATAATAAAAAATGGATCTCCATCAAAGTGTTGTCGGCCGATCTCCCGTTATTCCGACATGTGCTTGTTCCCTTCCACATGTCATGCATTCTCCTCACCACCTGTCAATCAACCCACCAGCTTCCATAGATTAAGTAGCATCAGTTTTAGTTTGTAGAAAACTGAAGGAAAAACTAAACATGTTGTGGTGAAGGCTTTTTGTAAGTGGCCTCTCTCATACACATGGGACCTGCTGTAGGCACATCCTTACATATTTCACTTCCAGATATGCAACCCACTTGCTACTTATCGTGCTTCAGAATCAAATGCTATTACAGAAAAACCAAACAATCTGTGTCCCTCCTTTTTTTAAAATGAGAATCTTCAACTGCCTTGTATAAACTTTCTTTTTTTAGACTATTTATTAATTAATAAATACAGACCTTAAAAGCTGATAACAGAAAATAGGGACTTGCAAAGCTAAATACCCATTGATTGGCTGCTTAGAAAACAAATAAGAAACAAAGCAATATATTTAATTTTGTCATATCAGAAAGTGCACCAAATGCTACAAAAGTGTTGACCAATCCTCAAATGGACAAAATATGGAACCTCCTTTCTCTAAACAAGGTTCTTAAGTTACCACCATCTGCAAAGTTCCTCCTCCACGTGTAGCTTATCGATTAGACAGAACAGACCAACAGCATGCTTGCTATGTGTTCAATTTCACAGACTCCGCTGGCATGAAAAACCACATCAGTCAAACAATTCTAACCATCTGAAAGATACTAATGTAAATAAACTGTTGAGCTGAGGAGGCACAAGAATCCATATTTATAACATAAGTTCAACGATCATATGGTTAAAACTGATTATTGATGCAATTTTAAGCCGAGGGCAATCCATAAATGGTGACCTTATGAATGGACGATGTAGATCTACCCGAATCAATGTCGGGAACGTGGTATAGATGACCCAAACACAGTCTTCGGCATGCGGGTGCAGGCATCCAGTAGCAAGTGTTTGATATCAGTAGACATGGACCCTATTCTTCCCAATTGTAAAAGAAAGGCAGAGCACTACCCTAATGTGCTCTACCACTTTTAACATCACACATATCTCAAAAGCATTGTATTTGCAGTTTTCTTGACCGGACCCATTCCCTCACCACCTCCCATGAGTAAAACAGCGGGCAATTGATGGTCCATCTCCAGTTCTTCTCTTAAATTATTCTGTTCATAACAAGCAGAAAAGAAACATAAAGAATGACAAATTTAACAAGCAGAAAAGAAACCCAACCAGAGGAGTTGCTCATTGGGTTCGGTTATAGTTGAGGCCTTGAGCCTAATCAGGTAAGGTTGAGCTGACCCAACCCAACTCAAAATACAAAAGGAAAAAAAAAAAGAAAACCCAGCAGTTTGGATCAAACCTGCTAAGCATTCCTTACTAGGTTTCCCACGTGCATCTGTATCACTACAATGACAACAAGATTAATCATAAATAAATGACAATGATTAAACACCAAATTGACGGCCCCCAATTCAAAAGATGACAATAAAAATAAATAAATAAAACCTACTTCATGTAGTTTTGGAAATAAAGATCCTCACGCACTTTCAAAGTCAAATCCATCGTAAGGTCTGGGTGTTTCAGTTTCAGATGCTTGTGTACAAACTCAGCAGCATGGAACAGGTTTGTGCACCCCTTGGCTCCACAACTGTACTTCCACCCATACTTTTTGTTTTGTGAGAAGTTCTCCGGCAATTCCATTAGTCTGAAGGAATAGATAGCCTTGCCTATGATTATTATCACTTAGGGGCAGCACCATTAGTCAAATCTAGTTATTTTTTTGGTCCAAACTGCCCCTAAACGAGGTATTTAGTTCGCTAAAAACTGATGGCAGCTCTAATGCAAGGTATTTAGTTTGCTAAAATCTGATGATAGCTCTAATGCGCTAAAAAATAAAAAATAAGATTGTCAAACCAATGTATTAGAATAACAAACCACCACAATCACCAACAATCCACCAACAATCACCACAATCACCAACACTGCCATTACCATCCTCACTCTTCCACGTTATCACCATTTCATGAACATCAGCACGATCATCCTCGCCTGCTTCAATCTCTTCAGCTTCACCTACTCCAATCTCCTCTTCAACTTGGTCATTTTTAGAACCTAAAACAGCTAAATGAATTACTCAAATCAATAGTCGTTCACCCCATCACCCAATAGAATAACAAATCAGTGAATAATATGCAAAAAAAGCACAACATTATTAACTTAGAATATGGAGAAGATAACAGCAGGAACAATCTAAACATATGAAGCAAGATAATTTCAGAGGTTATGAACAAAAATTATCTTCTGAAGCTCCCCAAAAATTAGCCTTTTAAAGATTAAAAAATCAGTAACTTCATCAATAAATAATATACCCATCCAAAATATGTACCCATTCAAAGTGTTGTGGAGGAGAGTCTATTGTTGAGGCGGCGGTGGTGGAGGGGGCTACAGAAAGAAAATGAATGTTTGTTAGCATGACAAATTATAGAAAACTACAAGAGAAAAATTTGTATAGAAGTTTTAAAGTAATGTTTATCATTGTTCCGATCAATCGAGTGATCAACCACTTTATTGCTTCAAGCTCTTCTCTCAAGGTGCTCACTTTTTCTTTCAATTGGCGGACCTCCTGCCCCCCTCCCCTAGACGACGACGGTCCGAAAATGCTTGCTGGGGTCACTGCCCCCCCCAAAGCCCCGGACGCGACCACGTGTGTCTGATCCCAATACCTGAGATAATACACCATCTCATCCAGTGAACTCTTGTGAGCCCTCCGCAAGTCGTTCATCTATCTTTTGCTGAAATTTTTTCATATAAATTAAATATTTAATTATTATTTTAAAAAAATCTTATAAATTAAAAAATCATCTTACCATTATCTCTGCTGTCACGTCGTTCACCGGTTTACCATCTTTTTTTGTGTGATTCAACTTCCAGTTTCACATCCTTGAGGGTGATTTCCCCTCTACCTGCTTTAACTATAAAAAATGACGAGTTTAATGTGTAAACTATAAAAAGTAGAAGTTTATTGACAAATTATAATTTATATTTGCATGTTAATACCTTGTAAATTTTATTTATGTGAGTAATGTTTTACGATACGGCTAGCTTTGCGCGATTTCTTTTATTACACTCACTAATTACCTATATCATACAAAATTATAATATGTTATATTAATAAAAAGAATTTTTTTAAATAAACAATGAGTTAGAAATTTACCTTAAACTCCTCACACTCCCAGTAACGGACAATCGACTTCCACTGGTCGTTATCCACATTATCGGGGCAATGGGCAAATCGTTCTCCCGTAGTTGTGTAGGGGTCGAAGTGCCTTTTTTTTATATGATATCGATTAGCCTTCCATCTCTGAAGCAAGGTATAGTGCAGCCATCGATAAATGTCATCATAGGAAGGCATGTCAAAAACTTCCTACATTTAATCAACAAAATTGATTATCAATCAATGTGAATATGAAATAGAAAATAAAGAATTTAATTATTTAATATAACTATGTCATTTGTTACCATCAACTCCTCATAAGCACTTTTGAAACTCTCCTTAGGAATATCTGTAAAGTTTGGAACATTTACAGGAAATCTAATGCAATCTTTCGCTATTTGCCCAATCATCGAGGACATCTTACTTTGATCATCCCCTACGACATGCCCCTTATACAATAGCACAAGAATTTTCTCTCCTCCTTTCATTTTATTTTTAAAACCAAGTACTGCTTTCCCTCGACCTTTCTTAACGTTAGGGGGTGGGGGTGGGGGTAGGGGTGGATCTACGTCGGCCATCTGACACAAATAAAAATATCAAATAATCTCATTAAATCTCAACATGTTCAAAATACATGTACCCTGGGCATTAGGTATATATATATATATATATATATATATATATATATATATATATATATATATATATATATATGTGTGTGTGTGTGTGTGTGTGTGTGTGTGTGTGTGTGTGTGTGTGTGTTACATGTACCCTGGGCATTAGGTATATATATATATATATATAGGTAACAATAAAATGTTGAGCATCTCAAAAGAACCAAAAAATATAAGAATTGAGCATTTGAATCTAAGAGTGACAACATATATTTTGAGAGCAAGTAAATTAATCATTTCACGTAGCAATAGCAGCTCATAAGTTGTATACTCACATGTAGCAGCAACTCATAGAAAAAACACTCTTAGAAACCACAACCAAAAAAAGAGGGTCTACTTTTTCAACAGAAACTACACTCTGTTGCCCATTGTTGACTATATAGAAAAAGCTCCAATGGAGGAAACTACTACTCAACAGACAGTACCACCTACAAGCAGCTGCTGCTCACTAAGAATAAAGCAACAACAAAGGTATCAAGTAGTATGAAGTCAAGGTTTACCAAATTTACTCACATTCACATCAAAACTCATTGAAATACAAACTAGAATCAAATAGGCGAAAGGATTGAAAACTCCATCTATATAGAATTGAAATCATTACATATCAATCTAAAATCAATTTTCATCTTCTTCGTCATCAATGAATCCATCGGAAGGACGTTTTCGGGTACAAGGGGCTTTGAAAGGTGCATCTACAATTGCTCCAACCACATCTTCCCTCACGATATTGAAAGTACTATCATCTTCTTGGGTACCAATTTGAACTTGGCTACCATATGGCTCACTGTCTAGTAGTATATTGTCGCCTCCACTCATATCGAAAGTGTGCCTGGGCTTGTTCTTGATGACAACATGCCAGCCTGGTTCGGTTGGATCTTCGACGTAGAAAACTTGCTTTACTTGAGATGCCAACACATAGGGTTCATCTTTCTGAGAAGCAGATAAATGTGTAAAATTCACAAGCATGAACCCTGATTGGTCTGTTTTAATACCTTTGTGTTGTCCAACATCAACCCAGTCACACTTGAATAGCACTAATTTCAGCCCTTGGCGATAAGTCAACTCAATTATGTCCACGAGACGTCCGTAATATGTGATCTCCCCTGAAACTGGATTTTTGTCCTTTGCGCTTGAATAGCTTGGAGTGCTTGCAATGACCATCACACCACTATTTTGTGTTGTAGCCTTCCTCTCCTTATTAGTTGTTCAAAATTTATAACCATTGATAGTGTATCTAGTGAATCTTCTTGCATGAGTGTATGGAAAATCAGCGAGTAAATCGAGTCTCACCGGCAACGTACTATTGGCCTCAATCATTGATTTAATCTATTAGATGCAGATAACAAAGTTAGTGCCTCTTTTAAGTGTATAAAAATAATTATCTCCTCACACTTACATGTGATTTAAACCAATTGCTAAACTGCTCTTTGTGTATATTTTGTTTCTCGTAATCAGTTTTACGTTTACGATACTTCAAGTTAATGTATGATTTATGTTGCCTGCATTGAATGGATGTGAGGTGAGTATAATGGATTGAATTCAAATGGTCGGACAATATAAAGAGGTTGGAAGTTATTACTTCACATATCGAGCGACGCTATCATCATTGAACAATACATAGTTATGCATTTGTTTACGTTCGATATTGGTGAGAATGAATTATTCGGCACCTCCAATTACAGTGTCCTCAGCATACCTGACGGGTCTATTCAATCGTGTTTCAATATTTTGTAAGTACCTTGAGCAAAATGTGAGACACTCATCAGCGAGGTATCCTTCTGCAATGGAACCTTCGGGATAGGCCTTATTGCGTACATATGACTTAAGTGTGTACAAGTATCTGCATACATAGAAATGAATGTACTTCCATTAAGGGAAATCAAACATAATTTATAAAAGTAAAGATAATTGCAGAGATTGTATGGATCATACCTTTCAATGGGATACATCCAGCGGTAATGGACAGGTCCACCAAGCATTGCCTCTGATGCTAAGTGTATGGGTAAATGGACCATAATATCAAAAAATGAAGGTGGAAAAATCCGCTCTAGGTTGCACAAAATCAATGGTATGCGCTCATGTAGACATTTGAAGTCCTCAACTCGACATGTTTTAGAGCATAACTCACGAAAGAACGTGCTTAGTTCTATTAGAGCAGAACTGACATTTTTTGGCACGGTCTTCCGAATAGCAAGAGGTAGAAATTGTTGCATAATAACGTGTGAGTTGTGACTTTTGAGCCCGGATATTTTTCGATCTTTGATGTTAACACACCTTGAAATGTTAGAGGCATAACCATCAGGAATCTTCATGCTCTTCAGGATTAGGCAGAACATCTCCTTCTCACTTTTATCCATAGAGTAACATGCAGATGGTAGATACAATTTACTGTTATCTGCATGCTCTTTTGGGTGGAGCTCATGTCTTATGTTCATTGTCATCAAGTCAAGATGTGCTTTCAAACCATCCTTTGACTTTCCTTCCAGGTCCAGTAGTATACCAACCACATTGTCGCATATATTTTTCTCGATATGCATAACATCCAAATTGTGTTTTAGTAAATTTTCTGACCAATATGGTAGCTCGAAGAATATACTCAACTTCTTCCAGTTATTTGGCATTGTTGGCATAGGAGGTGCATTTTTTGTTATTTTTTTCATCTTTTTTGGTTTCTTCACAGAATAGTCAGTTTTGGGGATCTTGCTAAAGGTATGTTGATAATTTCTTAAATTCTCTAAAATTTGCTTCCCGGTTAGTGGGGTTGGAGCTTCTCTTTCTTCAATATTTCCATCGAACCACCATTTATTCTTTCAAAATCTATGATCTAAAGGTAAAAATCGGCGATGACCCATATAACAAAGCTTCCCACAATTTGGCAACCGTTCACTGCATGTATTCTCATGGCAATAAGGACACGCTTTATATCCCTTAGTGCTCCAACCCTGCTCCAACCCGAAAGCATAGCATATCCTGGAAAGTCGCTAATTGTCCAAAGCAAGCCCGCTCGCAATTTGAAAACCTCCTCTTTGATGAATCGTATGTTTCCAACCCTTCTTCCCATAATTCCTTTAGCTCATCTATTAGAGGCCTCAGGTATACATCGATGTCATTTCTAGGACTTGTCGGACCCGGTATAAGCAATGAGAGGATCATGTTCGACTTCTTCAAGCACAACCAAGGGGGCAGATTATATGGGATAAGTACAACAGGCCATGTGTTGTGCGCAATACTCATTGTCCGGAATGGGTTGAAACCGTCACTTGCTAAACCCAATCTTATATTGCGATTTTCCTCTGCAAATGTTGGATTGATCTTGTCAAAGTGTTTCCATGCTGGAGAATCTGCAGGATGTCTTAACACCCCATCTTTAGTGCGTTTCTCATCGTGCCATCTCATGTCAGCTGCAGTTTTTGATGACAAATACAAACGTTGCAATCATTGTTTTAAAGGGAAGTGACGAAGAATCTTTGCAGGAGTCTTCTTGTCATCCTCAATCTCATGATTTTTCCATCGCGATGTCCCACAGATGTTACATTTTTCTTTTTTCTCAGACTCCTTCCAGTACAACATACAATCGTAAGGGCATGCGTCGATTTTATTGTAATTTAGTCCCAAGCCTGAAATAATCTTTTTGCTTTGTGAGAAGTTTTAAAACGTCGACTCTTTAGGCAAAACCTCCCTTAGTAAGTCAAGCAACAACGTAAAAGAGTTGTTGCTCCATCCACCAAGGGCCTTGATATGCCAAAGTTTCACAACGAAAGACAACGTCATATGTGTGTTACATCCAGGATACAAGGGATTCCCCAAATTATGCGCATATTTATAGAATTCAGAAGCACTAGCATTGGGTACATCACTTTGTTCCTGCTCCAAACCATCTGCGTCTTCATTTGGGTCCGGAAATCCAAAAGCATCTTGCACCATCCCCTTGATGTCATCAACCAAAACGTTCTCGTTGTCATCGGCTCTAATATCTACCACAATTTCATGTCTAGGCAGTGGCCCTCTCTTCTCTCCGTGATAAGTCCATACAACATAACTTTTCATCATCCCGTTTATTACCAAATGCTCTTTCAATAAGTCGGGTTCTAAGTAAACGTAATTACAGCATCTTGTACAAGGACACTTGAGCCTCCCATTGCAAGTAATTCCATGGGCTAAACCGTGATCGACAAATGCAACTAGCCCTTTGTCATACTCTCTATAATATCTTGACTTTTTTACCCAACTCTTTTCCATCATATAAAAGTTTCAAACCCCTAAAAGTATAAAAAATGTACAGTTTAATATTTTTTTAAATGATAAAGGTTTATATTTCTTATACCATATTCATTAGTTTTGCCCATTCGAGAATATCAAGTCATTTAATTGTTCACATAATATGAGTTCAGAGTTTCTCTAAAAATTTCGACAGCATCTCCACGTAGTTCTTCAAATACGCGGACTTTTCATACTATTTTATACTTTTCATTATCCACAATGGACAATGAAAAATACAAAATAATATATGAAAGTACGTATCCGAAGAACAAAGGAGAAATTGTCGAAATCATTTGAGAAAACTCTAAAAATCGTATTAGTGAACAACTAATGTACATGATATTCCCAAACTATCTATCTTCAGATAGATAATCCGAAAGGTTATATGTCAATAATTCGACATATAACTTTTCAGACGGGCACTTATTTTGTATGATGATATTCATATGTATTCAACTATATATTGACCATTAATCTATAACAAAAGTTATAGATTAATCAGCTGAATAATGAAAGGACGTGCGGACCACTTTACCGCTCACAATGTATAGATCACCCATTAAATAGAAGCTCAAAGATAAATGAGATGTGAAAAAGCGTGATTTTCTAAGAAACCGAGCTAGTGAAAGCATAGTAATATTAACATGACATTTACCACAACTATATAATAAATCTAGTTTCATCTATGTAATAAAGAAAATTAGAAATGTTGGCCAGAAGACCTACACTAAGATCCTTTGTCGTTGGATGCTTTTTCAGTGAAAAGAAAATCCCTTGGGTTATCTCAATAACATAATAATAAGATAGTCCTTAAAAAAAATTAAAGTGTCTTGTTTCCTATAGCTCTAATTCTTGGTGAAGACTAAGAAAATAGAAAAAACAGTAAATATGCGCATGCCACAAACAAAAATGAATGAGCTATATAAATGGGTGGGTGCTATTAAAGGTACCTTATTTGTATTGCAATAAGTTTTTGAAATTTTGTCTTCTGCATTACATCTTTTATACTATGAAGTATGCATTAAATTCATGTTGTGACTAGCATGCATCTCAATGCCGATAATCAGGCAGCCATGTCATAACCAGTTTAATCTTAAATGCAAGTTCTAAAAAGTATCAACTGAAAAATACATTTTTAAATCCTTAACTCAATGTGCTTACTTAAAATTTTCAACATGTTTGACGATTCATATCCATAACAGACATGATTACATATACATTTGGCACCGTTGACGATTCATGACAATCAATTAATATTGCGGGAGCTTAATATTTTTGGGTATCTTTCAAGTCACTCATTTTTTTAGGAAAGGTCTTTATATAAGAAAAAAATGATAAAATTCAATACCATCCAACGATCTACAATTAAGCTACTTAAGATCTGCAACCAAACACAATACCACACTGAAGTTCTCTGTGCTAGAGTAGAGAGCTGCCCTTTGCCTTCAAAGAGCAATCCCAAAAACAGCCTGATTATGATGGTGAACCATTGAAAAAATGATAATAATAGAAGGTGAAAAACTGCAATGGTCAACAGTGTCAACTGCGCTGCAATTGACACTGTTGAGTATGGCATTTTTTGTTTTTCTAATTTTTTTTAATATATTATTTTCAATGGTTGTGATTAAGATTTGGGTCCTTCAAGTAATCGGGTTCCATGTGAAGGACCCAAATGTTAACCACAAACATTGAAAAACAACAATAATATGTAAAATAAAGATTATCAGCTGCGCTACAAATGAACAATCGATCTTTGTTGACACCTTTGATTCTTACAAATTTTTTTTTTGATCAATATTGACTGCTGCACTTTTAAACTTTTATTATTATTATTTCAATGGTTGTAATTAAGATTTGGTTCCTTCCATGTTACCTGATCGTTGTTGTCCCAACCATCTTGGTTGGAACGCTGTCCTAGGGAACCTTTCTTCTCTCTCTCTCTCTCTCTCTCTCTATATATATATATATATATATATTATATAAAACTGACACTTGGACCAAACCCTAAGGAAGAGAAGGGGCGAACATAAAACCCCTTCCATACATAATATTTTTTAATGGTCCACGTTAGTTCTTTACTTTTGCTTCCTATATGATTTTGGTAGCAAACTGTATGATGATATTCTTGTTTAGAGGAATGATAACGCAACACATCATTGTATTTCATGCTTTGATCCATCATGAGGACTTACCTGTATACTGCTCACTGAGCTAGACCATCCTAAAGTCTCATTGATCAAAGGATTCTATGCAGGGTAGCCGATACCAATGCGTCTCACCAATATGTTTGATTTTTACATGGCCGATATGGAATCGATACAAGTATCAATATCGATCAGTATCATTATTGGTACGTATCGACCCTATAAGTGTATTTTTTAGTTGATAATTATATATTTATAATTTTTATGATTTTGAAAAAAGTTTTCCAAATCGCCAATAAGTATTGGTCCGCTGGAATCAATACCCGATACCCAATACCAAGTTGGATACATTAGTTCTAAGTATTGGTCCGCTGGTAATTATTATGATTTATGAAGGACAAGATGGTCAAATGCAAAAAACTTTCCCATTCGGGATAACATAAGGATTGTAATCACTTTTTTTGGTAGAATAACAGTTGGAGAAGGCACCATGGTACCGGATTGTACCACCGGTACATTTCGGTTCCAGACCTGCCCAATACAAACCCTAAGGAGTTAATACCACCGTGGGGCATTTTGGTCCCATACCTGCCCAATACAAACTAGTACCACCCAGTATCAGTTTGATAGAATAACTAATTATGGGACGATGATCATATTCGTAAATCTGATGTTATTAACTATGGAGATTTTTGCCACAACAGGGGACATGTCCTTTGGAGTGGAGGTGTGGACAGCGGTTTGTGCAGCAATGGAGTACATGGATCAGTTTGACAGAGACGGTGACCGTCTGAGAGAATGGTAGATGATCAAATCTGATGTTATTATGCTTGTTGACAAATTTTGGGACGATGATCATATTCGTAAATCTAATAATGCTACTTTCATTATTCTTATCCTAAGGAAAGAGGTGCATCTGAAATGAGAAAATTTAGGTCATTCTCCTTGGTTTCTAGCAGTTATAAGCTTATTGCAAAATTGTTAGCCAATAGGTTCAAAAGGGTAATCGGTGTAGTGATTTCCAAATATAAGGCATTTTCATTGAAGGGAAACAGATCCTCGTCGCACAAGAAAACATCCATTCTAAGTACTCCCAGAAAGAACAAGGTGCTTTAATTGATGTCGAAATGGAAAAAGCTTACAATAGAGTCAGCTGGGAGTATTTGTTATGGATTATGGAAAGATTGGGCTTTGGAGAGAAATAGAGAAAGTGGATTCACGGTTATCTTGCTACAGCTCCTTTTTCTATCATCATAAATGGCAAAGCATGTGGTTTTTTCGAGGCTTCCAGAGGACTAAGGCAAGGATGTCCACTTTTGCGTTGTTTATTTGAAATAGCTAAGGAAGGTCTTGCGCTCATTTTCCAATAGGCAGAGCTCGAATGTACGACTGCCGGTTTCTCAAACCCAAGGAGCAATTTTAATATTAATTTACTTGCAGATGATTCTCTAATTATGTGTGATGATAGTGCTAACTGAATCCGTTAAGTGTGCAACCTCCTTAGAGCTTATGAAGAAGCTTCTGGTCAAAAGCATAAATCTAATATTTATAGCATCAATATAGATGATTCACAATTGAGAAGTTAGGGGCCAGCAGTGTTTCTCTTATTTTTTGCATCTCGGTACCCCATCGGGAATGGTAAAATAAAGACCTCTGACTAGGACTTAAGTCAATAATAGACTTAGCCCAATTCCCTTTTAAGGGCAGACGGCTGATTTTAATTCAATCCGTCTAAGTGCTATCCCAACTTACTACTTGTCATTCTACAAATGCCCCACCAAAATCTCCCAAGAGATCAAAAGGCTCCAACGAAATTTTCTATGGGATGATCTTAGGAACGATAGGAAAATGCACCTCATCAGTTAGATAGAATAACTAAACCCAAGAAGGCAGGGCAATGGTACGTATACTCCTCAGGCTTGCCTCCTCTATTTGATGACATCAAAATCAAAAGTGTGCTATAAAAAACATATGATTGTAATGTTATGAAAGTGAGAGGAGAGTGTCTAGGAGCTGTTAATGGAATGAACCCAAATGGTAGGGTTGATGAGTCTTGCATGCAATTACATCGGAGTGGCAACTATGATTAGTGCTCACATGGAGCAGCAGGTGTTTATTACTGCTGAAGGCAGTTTCAACACAGGATTGTCAGAAGTTGGATTGGGTATTGGATTCGGACCCCTGAAGAGTGGACAATTGATGGCCATCGTACGATTAAAGATTGATTACCCCAAAAAGCATTTGTGATCATAGATTCTTAGGCATACCATCAAACACGGGTTTCACGTGTGCTTTTTTTTTTATTTGATGTTTGCTCTGTGGAAGTAATATCTAAGCACATGAGATCTGAAGACGTGGTGGGTGAAAAATTGGGACCAAATATCTCCTTCATCAAATTTAGTTTGCACATGATCTCAAAACGTTTTGTGTGAAAAATTGGGACCAAATTTCTGTATCATCTCATTCAAAGAAGCAATGGTTAGGACACATGTAAGCGGTAAACGTAATGAAAGAATCTCTAGCTGCAAATTAAGCTACTTTTATTTTCTACGGTGGATCTGTTCCAACCCAAGATGTCACGAGTCTCATGCCAGACAAGATCATCATCTGGAGATTCAAACTACCATCTAAACCGTTCAGGCTGTTCCAACGGAACGGTTTAAATTCCTCAATAAAACATTCTTCTGGATCAAATTAATACAAGTGATTTCCACATGTATCATATTGAAGAGTGCATACCACGTGTGCACAATTCATTGTGCGTTTGGCAAGAATCATTTGAGGGTTGGATTTGGATACCAGCAATGGTCAGGTCCTATTACATAGAATCGGATTTTCAGTCTTACCCAATTCACTGCACTTGAAAATAGGAGAATCTTCACTGCACTAGAAAGATCAATCAGAAAATAGACTAAATACAGATAATTAGTCCTAATCGGAATATCTAAACTACTCAAACAGAGCATCCACATATGATGCTCTGATTTTTGCATTTACAAATGCCTAGAAATGAAAAAAAAAATGTAAATAAAAACCAAAACAGATCAGTAAATTTGAAATGCAGCTTGAATGAAAATCGAAATTGAACCACACCTTAGATCTGAACTTTGTCTACTCATATTTAAGCAATTAAATGAATGATCCCTATCAAATCCGATTCAAACTGTTGGCCTGAGATCCCTACCAAATCAGACGAACGATCTAATTAGATTGACCAAAACTTAAGCCAAAGTAAAAGGGAAATTACCTAGAAAGTAAAAAAAATCTCGAATTCGACCTTCCACGCTGTGGATTTTTGGCTCCAAATCTCGATTTCGATCTGCCAACCCTATCCAAATGCCAAACTTGGATCTCCAAACCTCTGATTCCTCTCAAACCTTAGTTCTCTGCGTCAAACCTCACAATAAAAATCAAACATATTTCAGAGAGCTTGTTTGGATTATAGGGGAAGGAAGTTAGATCTACAGACCTGGATTCACCTCAAACCGAAAATTTATAGGGCCGCTATTTACAGATCTCTGCTTCAAATTGCAATGGCCGCTACAGATCTCTGCTTCAAACTACAATGGCCTCTATCTACAGATCTCTGCTTCAAACTATAAAGAGATCTCTACGTCGGAGCTCAAACGAAGGCTCCAAGGTATTGACAGATCGAAAACGAAGTTAGGCTGAGATGATGAATCTGATTGCAGATTTAAGAGAGAGGGAGATTGGAGAAAGAGATCAGACAGAAAAATTGGGAGATCGATTAGAGATTCACCATTTCAAAGAGATTAGAGAGAAAAATTGGGAGAACGAAGGAGAGAAAGGGTTTCGCTGGGGTTTTCTTCTTGGAGATCAGAGCGATTCACCTCGCGACGAGCTGCAGAAATAAAATGAATGAATGGCTAGCGTTGCCTATTTATAAGAGAGGCTGAGTTAACTTATTTGCAGCCTCAAAACGTATAACGACTTAACTAAAAGGATTTAACCAAAGACTAATCTAAAGATCTTTTGGAGCCGGCTCTCGGGCTTTTTGAGACCGTTTTTCAAATAGTCTCTTAAGGTTCCACCTGCTTATTTATGAAGCAAACCTTAGATAGAATAACTCTATATGTTATTTTATCTAAGGAGACGACTACAGCCGTCCCTAATAAAAGGATTCGAGACGGCCTTTGAAATGATCGTCTCTAACAAATGGTTATTGGAGACGGCTTCAAAAAGCCATCTCCAAGACTGGTCTCCAAAAGTCTTTTTTTTTGTAGTGCTAAAAGGACTTGTGTTCTTTCCATAATTAAGCACACAAGGTAGGTTAGAGTGTGGAGCGCCCTTATTGAGCTCGATGCTCCCCCCCATCTATCACCATTAGATAAGTCTCAAAAACTCGAGTCATAACATAGAGTCACCACACTTAAGTAAAAGAAAAGGCAGTTGACTAGTTTGAATCCGATGATAGAGATTGTTTTTTATTTCTTTCACACGATAGACCGTAATCCCGCCAACCACCAGTCGATAAGATGTTGATTCCCCCTGGCACAAATCTCAAAAAGTGAACGTAGTATATCGTGTTTTCTTTTTATATAATAGTTCTCACACCATAATTAATCTTCTTTGACAAGGCATAAGCAACGACATCTGTAAGGGTAACAAAGAAGCAATAACGGGATAAAGGAGTTGCATGCGTGCATGTGTCGACGAAGGAGCTCTTAATTTTCTGAAAAAATGAAAGAAGGTTTTAGTATTTGCAACTGAAGAAGCTTGAGGTTTCCACTGTTAAAACCATTGACTTATCTTGAATCAAATGATGGACGTCTTTTTTCGTCTCGATCTTCTACACAATAGACCTTGAGATAATAACCTACCTATCTGACATACAAATGTTGATTTTGCTTTGAATCAATACCTGATTGTATGATAGGTGTCTCAAGATCTATTGTGTGCAAGATTAGGATGAATAAAGGCAGTCAACTATTTTAACAGGGTACCCGGCTGCGGAGATCGAATATTCAGTTGCATATGCTGGTACCTGAAAAACAAATAATAATAATAATAATAATAATAATAATAAATTCAAAGTCACAAGTGCGTTCCAATAAGAAACCTGGACCTTGAAGGAGCATTGACTATTGAGAGTTAAAAAATAGAAGGGCTTCTGTGTACATAGAAGCCTCGTTATCAAGCAATAAATTACTCTACACTCGTACATAGAAAAATAAGGGGCAATGGTAAGGTCCAACTGGTTGAATAGATATGGGGTTCAACCAGTTTTACTACCATTTGATAGAAGGGAATCTTGACTTTCATTCTTTCTCTATTCTCATTGGACACGTGCAGTAAAGACTTCCTACAATCCAATGGTTGTATAATTGGTTGAACCATATATGTTGTCCAACCAGTGGGACAGACCATATTGCCCACAAAATAAGATGCAATTTCAGATACATACAGATGTGCCAAGTCGGCAGCATATAAACTCTTATCTTATTCACGACTCTTCAACTATCGTGTGTTCTCTATTTCAAATCTTCTAATGCGGTCTGCTATCTCAATTTCCATCCACCCACTTCCTCTTCCTCCAAAATCTTCCATGAAGGCTCTACAAAATAGACCAAAAATAGTTCACCTAACCTTACTATTTCTCCCCATCATCCCTCTCTACCACCATTTGATAGGCCCATTTTTATGGAATGTGTCCCCCCTACCACCTTCTAATTCTTCTTCGTCTTCTTATGCTAATTCGAGCGGCGTGCCAGAAATATTCTCCAAGCAGTGCAACTTATTTAGAGGAGAATGGGTGCCAAATAGGGAGGCGCCTTATTATACGAATGCGACTTGTTCGGCAATATACGATCACCAAAATTGCATCAAGTATGGTAGACCCGACAACGGCTTCTTAAAATGGAGGTGGAAGCCAGACGAGTGCGAGCTACCTTTGTTTGATGCGGCCCACTTCCTCCAGATTGTTAGAGGGAAATCCATGGCCTTTGTTGGAGACTCTGTGGCTAGAAACCATATGCAATCCTTGATCTGCCTATTATCTATGGTAATTCCTTTTTCTTTTTCTTTTCTTTAAATTTGGACATAACAATTGGCATAATATCTGATGATTCCTTACTATATTTATGCTTTATGAAACATTATTTGCCAGACTTGGAATGCCAAATTTGAATCATGAAAATTACTTTATACCATAGCCACCAACTTCACCAAATTTTTTAATATTCGTCAATTAAATTGGTACTTCACACCTTCAAATTAAGGTGATGGCGCCACACACATCTGTCTACCTAGCTACCCATCATCCATCGGTGTATGTGTACAATGATCTGGACCGTCCAACTAATCATACACACCGCCGGGCTTTCGACCTATTATTTGGTCGATTGGATGACCATCAGATGACCATCATTATTTTATTTTTTTTACTGGCCGTCCAACAGCATGCATGCACGCGGGTTGGACGGTTAGAATTATCTGAATCATTTCATGCATTTTGGGGCTATCCGGCTATAAGAGGAAGAGGTGTATCAGAATCAAAGAAAACATGAACCAATTAATTTCTGGTAGAGAAGAATAGGTCTGCTTGAATCAGATTCAATGGTCACCTTAATTCCTAATCTCTTAACAAAATCTAGATATATATGGTCTAAATTCATAAATTGATAAATAAAAAACAAACTTCATTTTTATTTCCGTTATTATTTCCAACACAACATATGTCTTTTCTGAATTTGTCCCATATTAATTTTCTAGATGTCACAATATTGTCCAGCTATTTAGCTTAGGCCCCGCCCCGATTTTATTTTTCGCATGGGCTTAAGTCCTCACCCAAAATACGTCATAACATGTAACACCATGATCACATATAGCTTAGGGTTAGGACATTTTTCTATCCAATATAGGACTATCTCAATCCCCCACCTTATAGAAAAGTTGTCTTAAACTCTGATACCATTATAACCCACATGACACAAGATCGTAGCCTTGTCTGGTTCTGGGCTTAAGTCCCCACCACAATTTTGTTTCTGGCATGGGCAAAGTCTCCAATCAAAATGCGTCATGATATATAGTGTCTGCAATCATATATAACCTAGGCTCAAAACCTTTGCCCATCCAATATGGGACTATCAAAGTTTGTTTGCACCAAAAAACTGGGGATGGCTTATGAACACACTTTGGCTGATATAAAATATTTTTTTGAATACATATTAGTCACAACAAACAGAACTTATTATTACTGTCTTTTCATCAAATGGTGTGCAGTAGCAAAAGTTGGTGTGCAAGTAGAAATAGTGTGTTGGAAGAAAGAGTGACGTGCGCATGCACTTTATCTTTATTGCCCAAATGCATAGGCGTACCTCTACTCGCGTCAACACATCTTTTAAAAGTGCAAACGTCCAAAACACCTTGAAACACATTGACTGCATGAAAACAGACAATGGAGATCGTTTTTCACCCCGATCTTTCACAAATCCACAAAATGAATCTTGAGACCATAAAATTACCATCAGATGGTAGGTTTTTCATTTCATGTGACATAAATACCCAAAAAATAGAATAAGATCATGTGGCACACATCACGCTAAAACATGATTTTACATTTGATCACACTAGAACATGATTCTACAAATTTCGTTTATATAATACACAATACCATTTGTATTATATATACAAAATTTGTACATTAGTAGTTTCGTAATTTTATCTATAAATTTTATTCATAAGTTGACCAAATAACATTTTAAGGGCGTATTTGGCAATCTCAAATTATCCTTTTCCTCACACATTGAATGATATTTTGCGGATCTTGGAAGTGAAGTTGTGATAATACCATTTTTATAAAACTTTTTAAAATACAATAATAGACTAAACTCTTTTCATCTAGATTCATTTCTCAAATTTTTTTAATTACTTCTTTCAAAAGCATTAACTCAAGTTTATAGAGCCCCCTACCCACCAAATTCTTACCAAATCTGCTTTCTTCTATTCGTTTTCAACAAAAGATTCGTATAAGATACATCTATGATTTTTTTAATTACTTCTTTCAAAAGCATTAACTCAAGTTTATAGAGCCTCCTACCCACCAAATCCTTACCAAATCTGCTTTCTTCTATTCGTTTTCAATAAAAGATTCGTATAAGATACATCTGCTTAAATAAACAACACTCTCTAGACAAAATAATTGTATAAGATACATCTATGACTTTTTGAAAATTAAATACATCTATGATTGGGCTATTAGTTTAAAACAGCCGGCCGGCTATTTCATATGGATACCTCTATTCGCACCTACTAAATTAGTGAGAGAGCCTCCAATGATTTGACTGATTTGAATCAGACAATAAAAATTGTTTCTCACTTCAATCTTTCTCCCAACGAATCTTGAAATCCTGAGTGGCCCATGAGACGATCAATATTTGAATCGTCATGGCACAGATCCCGAAAAAAGGTCCTAAATGCTCTTGAATCAAAGCAATTACTAATGTCTGATTGGGTGAAAGATTAGTGGAAAACGACTTCTATCATCTGATTCAAACTAATCATTGATTGTCAAATGTAGGCTCTTAGTAATTCTGTAGGTGCGAATGGTGATATTCATTTCATATATATGCATAGAGGCTCGGGGATATGCACCGAGGCGTAAAAATATCTCTACGCCAATTGATATGAGCGAGACACGTAGCTCCCTTTTTGTGAAGTGATGGATGACATTGGGACCACATTAATAATTAGAGTTATATTTTTAAAATATTTTAATACCCTTCAACCGTCATTCTTGATTTTTTTAAAGTCTCTTTCTTCTCTTCATTTTCTCAAGAATGTGTCAGACATACTTATTAAAGTATATTTTAATCAAAAAATATTGTATCCCGTTAGCGAAGCGTTAGTACCTCGACAATGAAGCGCTGATACCCAGAAATCGAGGTGCCGACACCCCGATAGCGAGATGCTGATGCCTCGTTTTAGGAGCACCGACGCTTCATTTTTAGGGGCGTCGGTGCCTCGTTTTAGGAAGCGCTGGCGTTTCATTTTAGGGGCGTCAGCACTTCGATATAAAAGTCTCGGCGCCCCTAAAACGAAGCGTTGGGGCTTCAATATGGAGGTGTTGATGCTTCGATAAAAATATAAAAAAATATTTAATGGAAGTGTGGGCGCCCCTAAAACGAAGCACTGGCACTTCAATATGTTGCTGACGCTTCGATAAAAAATAAAAATAAAAATTTAATCGAAGCTCTGGCGCCCCTAAAAAAAAGCGCTAGCGCTTCTATAAAATAATATATATATCTTAAATCGAAGCATCGACGCTCTTAAAACAAGGCACCGATGCTTCGATATTGGAGTGTCAGCGCTTCGCTGCGGAAGTGCTAACGCTTCGCTACCGAGTGCTCACATTTTTTGAATAAAATATACATGAAAAAGTAACTTGACAGTTTCTTGAAAAAATAGAGAGAAGAAAGAGAGACTTTAAAAAGGCTTTTTAAAATGTAAAAAATGACCTCTAGAAAGGTATTAAAATATTTTAAAAGTGTAACTCTAGTTAGTAATGTGGTCAAAGGATCAAAATTTCAAGTTTCATTTCGGTTTCAGAAGGGGCCGAAACTGAAAATTTAAACAGAAATTTCGGCCGATAATTTTAATCCCATACAAAAATATGACTGACCGAAATTTCGATCATTTCAGCCGAAATTTTAATCTTTGATGTAGTCCCAATGTCACTCATCACTTCACAAAAAGAAAGTTACTTATCGCGCTCATATCAATTGGCGTAGAGATATCTCTACGTCGGAGCATATTTTCTATTTTTTCATATATATATATATATATATATATATATATATATATATATATATATATATATATAAAAGGAAATTTCTTATACCTAAGGCTAAGTGTTGACAAAGTGTTTATATTATTTAAACTAACTAGCTTGCAGTAATAGGCATATTGGATGACGTTATCAAAAAAAACAAAAAAAACAGGTATGATGGATGGAACGTGCACCATTCTACTACCACATGGCCAGCCAAATTAAATTTTTGACCTTAACAGTAAACGGGATGGGATTAGGTAACGGAAAAGTGGACTGCTGAAGCTGCTTGCGTGTATCTTCCTCAACCAAAAAGTGCACTGATTTTTTTTTTATGCGATAATTGCAAACAACAGGTAGATTTTATGCAGACAAAGTACAGGTGACTGATGTGGTACGATCTAATTAGCTGCCACAACTTACAATATTGGGCACCACTGCACTTGCAGCTAATTGTGCCGTGCAACATTAACCGAACAGAGCAAAAAATTTATTTACTGCTTTGAATTAGAGAGTGGAGATTTTTTTTATCTGATCTTTTACACCATAAATCCTACCATCAGATGATACGGATGTCAAGTCTATAAGGTACACCCCCAAAAAGTATACGTGAATGATGTTTGGCAATATGCCATGATCATATTTATTTTTTGAGGCGTGTGTCTTATGAATATAACTGCCTAATGGTAGGCTTATGATCTAAAATCTTTAATATGAAAGATTAGGAAAGAATAATATTTTCATTATTATTTGATTCAAAGCAGTCAATAAGTTTTTTAGCTTTGCTGATGTGAGGTGGATATATTAGCACACAAATTAAATTAAAGTCAAAAGTGCACTTTCAGTTAGATTTGAGTCCTCATTTATAACTGACCTAATAGATTAACCTGCTAGCGGTATTATGTCAGGTAACTAATACAAACTCTAATGGAGACGCTTAAATTTGTGTGGATCATTAATGAGATGACCCTCTTTTTGGATGAAAAAATTTCTAATTTTTTATTTAAGTCATCTTTGAAAGCAACCAAACTGCAAAGAGAAAATAAAATCAATTTCCTAATTGATTTCCTATAAAATGATTTCCTATATTGATAAAAAAGATAATTTCTCGTGGAAGCGAATTTTCCACTATTTAATTAGTGTGTTTGAGAAATGATTTTTGTTGGAAATTATTATCTCTTGATTAGTGTGTTTGAAAAAAAAATTTTAAATGAGTGTTTTGTTCAAATATAAGGGCTAACTTGGATTGAAAGTATTTTCAAAAGAGACTTTTAATTTAAGTTTGTGTCTATCTTTTCTACTTTTATGAAAGTAGAACTTGATTTAAACAAATATTCATTGAGAGAAAAAGACAAAAAATTTATTTACGAAAACACTCATTTCTCACTTCGTGTTGCACTAGTCAATGTTTGACTAATTTAATCCTTACTACTATATAAAAGTAAAAATAATTTCTGTCAATTTTTATAAGACTAAATTGCCCCTAATTAGCCTCAAAATTAAAACTCTCTCTCTCTCTCTCTCCGACTGCCATGGTTCAAGTACTGCTTCACCAAGCTACAATCTTTCAGGTGAAACCAAGGTCCCCCGTATGTAAAAACCCATCCAAATTGCAATCTCCTACATGCAAGATTATTGTAACGCCTTGCATGATCCAAAATCTGGGTCAAATCCTCTCCCGCCATTACAACTTCTTCCATCCTTCAGGACTCCGAACATTTCATAAATTAGCAGCGCTAGCTTTAGACAGTGGAGAGAGAATTGGTGGTAGAAAAAGAGAAGCACCACACACTCCCGCGCACTATAGACCCAGCCGTCTAGATATCCGGAAAAGCGATAGATAATTTCTCTTTCTAACGATGGAGTCATGATTTTATAGGTCAGGAATCGAGTTTTTATAAAATGTTTGGCTTGTGTACTTTTAAATGGTACTCACTTCACCCCTAAGCTACACATGACATATAGGATAAAGGAACCATTACTTGCACTCGGAAATGTGGCCTTTGCACTGAATTTAAAGAAATACTTTATATTTTACTGATATGTGGCATCACTACAAAAAATAAGACTAATAGCGACAGTTTTTTGCAATAAAAAACTGCCGCTATTTACGAAAAAACTATTAAATGCTATTAAGACTTACCGGCAAGGGTATTAGCAGTAGTTTTTTTGTTAATAGCGGCAGTTTTTTACTACTGTTAATAGTCTTAATTTTTGTAGTGCATGTGAAAACGTAATTTGGGCTGTCTGATTTAAAATTCATGATCTATAGATCCTTAGTGGATGAGATTGGAGCAACATATGATATTTATCATATGATCTATTGTTGTCAATCGTTGAATCAAATAATAGCTTTTGACTATATTTAATCACATGATAAAGATTATATTTCGTGCTATTCTTTTGCACTTATATCTTCAAATGATAAGTTTTAAATCAAACGGTTTAGATGGAGTTATCATATAGCAAAGTTCGCCAAACTTGTTGGTCTTTGTTTTAAACTCGGTGCAAGGGCCAAGTTTCCGAATGCAAGTAATAGCTCCTACAAGATAATCATTCAAGAGGTCCATATAATGTCATTAGTGGGATGAAAAATAATCTCCATCATCACCGATTAAAATTTATGAGATTGCATCAACATCAATATCATCTAAAACCCATCCCACCATATCTTTAGGTTTACACATTTGACCCCATTTTTTTCAGTGTGAGCCTTTATCAACCTAGCTCAGTTCAATTCCCATAATTCCCCTCATCTCTTTATAGTTTGCATACAAAAAATTTGTCAACCTAACCTTTAAAGAATTCATGCTCAAGCTTGATTTGAGGGGTTAAGTTCATGTACTCGACCTGATTACAAAATTGAGTTAACCAACGAAATCAAATCAGTCTGATAATGCTTTGGTTAGTATTACCGACAAACTACTTTATGTTACAGCCACCACATTCAATAAATAAAACTTATTGAAAATGAGTGAACATCCTCGGTCTAAAATGTGGTCAAACGATAAAAAATTGAATGCGCTATGATGTGTGAGGCAGTATCGAAACGTTGGTTAAAATTTAGACCACAAAAAAAATTAATTTTTTAAATAGATAACATATGACATTGCATACGATTTCAAAAAAGGCACTATCTTGGAATTAGATGTCACGTGACATATGATCCGAGATTTGAATGCATAAGTTTATCCATACATTAAAATTCATAGACATTTTCTATTTTATAAATTTATTATTATTTTTATGATTTTATAGAACAGCACGTGCAAAGCACGTGCATGTTTACTAGTTTTATCAAAAGTCATAACCAAAGGCAAATATTAACTAATACAATTTTAAATGATATTCTATTATGTTATAAATTAACATAATAGTAACCACTATTCATTATCAAGTTACATAAGTTAGATTTTCAAAAGTCAAACTGAAATTAAGTCCAACTTTAATCAAAAATAAAATTGTCATCAATAAAAATTTGTATGGCTAAATTACAAAGTTAATAGTAAAAGATAGTAGCTACTGGAAAGTTACACGTTGAAAAAAAAAATTTAATTTTTATAAAAAAGCAAACTTTGACTAAAATTTCAACTAGACATATAGAAAATTTGGCAATTACAGCCAAGCTACAAAATTAAGATAAAAGTGTTCATATCCATCGCTAGGGTACATTGGTCAAAGTTTGATCAAATATCAACTTGTAGTAGAACTCAAACTATGACCAAATACAAAAAAAATAATCAACCAAAAATTTGGTAATATACTACTAAGTTATAAATTAACAAAATGATAACTTCTATCAGGTTAAACTAGTCAAAGTTCGAAAAAGTCAAATTGTATTACAAAGTTGTAACTTGATCCAATGTGAAACTTTGACTTATAAAAATTCACATTACCAAATTTAAAATTAATATAGTAGTAAACACTATCTATTACCAAGATACGCTAGTCAAATTTTGACAAAAGTCTAAGGTTGACCAAAAGTCAAAATTTGACCAATAAAAATGACGTAATGTATTATTAATTTTAAAATTCAAACAATGGTAGCGATTATTAGTTGTAACGTTCCACTAAACAAAAATTGACAAAAAGAAAAATTTTCATAAAAAATTTAAAATTTGACCAAAAGTCAAACTTTGATCAAGAAAAAACTTTACGGACAAGTTATTAATTTATGTAGTAGTAGACTATCCATTGCTAGGTCTCTAATTTGCCTAAAAATAAGTTTGGGGTAAAAGATTTTGACCAACAGTCATGCTTTTAACCAACAAAAATTGTGAATCTAGTATTGTATTATAAATTAGCACGAAAATATCTTTTCACTGTTAGATTGTAGCAGCCAAAGTTTATTAAAAATTAAAATTTTAAATAATAGTCAAATTTTAATCCCCAAAGTCAAACTTTGGTAATTAAAAATTTTGTAGCGTAGTACTAATTTCTAAATTATTTATCATAAAAAAAGCTTTTAAATTATTATCGAGTTATATCAATCAAACTTTCACTATAAAATATAAGACTATTAGCAACAGTTAAAAACTACCGCTATTAACAAAAAAATTGCCGCTAATAGTCTTATTTTCTGTAGTGCAAGGCCAAAAGTCCAACATAAATTTTAAAATTTAAATTTTGACCAAAGTAAAATATTAGCTAAAAAGAGTATGACGTAAATAATGTGGTGGTCATAGTGGTTGTGCTGATATGATGGTCATATAAATGAAAATTACTTTTTAAAAAGTCAAATGTTAAATTTTTTATTTTTTATTTATGTTCAATTTTAGATTAGAAATTTTAAAAAAAAAAAATCATAAATTTCTTAGTGGGAAACTCAATTTTAGTGACTTGGAAGGTTAAAATGGTTTCCTCTTAAAGTGACTTGGTGTATGGAAACTAGATTTCCATTTGGTGCTCACTTAATTTTATTTCCTCTCCTTATGTCGTTATTAAACAAAAATAACTTAAAACTAAAATTCATTTCCAACTCTTTATGACGTAATCAAACAAAAATAAACTAAAAACTAAATTTCATTTCTACTCATGTAATTACATTTTCATGTTATCAAAGAGGGGCATCACCCATACTTTCTAATTTAAAACTCCAAAATAATTTTAAAATTGATAAAAAGGTCCAAATTAAGTAGTTGAAAAGATATCACAAATAGCATGGCTTGGTTCTCAATACTATCCCACGAACGAACCCCCACTTCTACTAAATAATAAATAAAAAATAAAAAACTGAAGGTGAAACATTTAAACCATTCATCATTTATTTTAACATTGTTACATGGACGGTGAAGAGTTTGTCTTTGAAGGGAGGGGGGTGACTTTGGGGGTTTCGCTACTTCAGTTTAGGGCAAGCGGTGACCGCAACAAAATTTGGCACTACTCAGCATTCAAATGCCGGTTAGCACCCAAATTTTTATTTCTTAATCTTATAGTATTCACACCTATCGAATTATTGAGGGCACCTATGTTAAAAACTATTGATTGCTTTAAATTAGATAATAGAGATCAGATTTTATTCCGATCTTTCACATAATGAGTCTTAAGACCATCAGACAGATAATTTTTCATTCCACCAGGCACCCCTCACAGGCAAGCTTGATTTCCAGGTCGCTATTGAGATGTGTGTGATGTGGAGTTAGAAATTGAAAGTTTGATGGTAACATCCATAGTCTTAAGATCCCTTGTGTGGCGAATTGAGATAAAATATAATCTTCATCGTCTGATATAAAGCTCTCAATAGTTTCAACTTAGCTGCCTTCAGTAATTCGGTAGGAGCGAATGGAGCTACCTTTCAAATTTTTTAAACATGTCAAATTTTACATACTCAATCTTATTCAATATCATTTGTATAAAGGTATGGCAGCTCTTAGCCGAGCATTTAAATACCAAAATAATGTTAAAATTATCTTACACCATTAAAATTATACGCTTTACTTCAAACCATTGAAGTATGATTTATCATTATGTCATATGGTAAACTCTCAGATCAATCTAATAATGGCCAAGTTGTGTGGGGCTTTCCCATGTTATTTTTCTCATTAGGATATAATCTTTATAAATTTATAATCCAATTAGATATTTCAAAAACTGTCTCTTGCGATTTAATGATATCAGTTTATCGAAAGGCTACCTTTATTTCCAACCCAAGATTCTTCATTATCAAATTGGGTTCCACGTGCTTAAACTATTGATTGCTTTGAATTTCATGATGAAAACTGATGTGCATCCCAATCTTCGACACAATGAATCTTGAGATCAGGGGTCTATTATCAGACGATCAGATTTTGATTCCACGTGAACATATCTCCAAAAGTGATCCGACAGTCATGTTTAATCATGTTCATTTTTTGGGATGGTTGCCACATGGAATCAAATTTGGTCGTCTGAGGGTAGGCCCATGATCTCCAAGAGTCTATGGTGCCGAAGATTTGGACGAAAAATAATCTCCATCATCTGATTCAAAGTAGTCAACGTTTTAAAGACGTGAAACAAGGGTTGAGAAGGAAGGATCTTGGATTGTAAATAAAAGTAGCCTTATTGAAATCCATGTAAAATTGTGATCAAATGACGATTGGGGTCCATGAAAACCTGTCTTGAGAAACATTGGGTTCATGAATGCAATATGCATATGCTTTTATGTACTTATATAGGCAAATTTGATGCTTTCATCATTGCTTGGTTGTTAATTTTTTTCTAGGTGGAGCACCCCACAGATATTTCCTATCCATCAGATAACAACTCCAAACACTGGTTATTCAAACACTACAACTTCACCATTGAAAATTTCTGGTCACCATTTCTAGTAAAATCCAAGGAAACCAACCCTTTGACACTCCCAGGTGTCTTCAATCTCTACCTCAATGAAGCCGATGAGAATTGGATGACTCAGATTGAGAAATTTGATTACGTGATCGTATCGGCGGGACACTGGTTCTTTCGTCCGATAATGTACTACGAGCAAGGTCAGCTCATCGGCTGCCATTATTGCGCCGATAAAAACGTAACATACGTGACCATGTCGTATGCTTACGGAAAAGCTTTCCGGACCTCATTTGAAGCTATTAATGGATTGAAAAACTTCAAGGGGATGACGTTTTTACGGACCTTCGCGCCTTCACATTTCGAAAACGGAAAATGGAATGAGGGAGGTGACTGTTTGAGGGAAAAGCCTTTCAGAAGCAATGAAACTAGGTTAGAGGATTCTAGCATGGAGCTTTATATGACCCAAGTGAAGGAATTTAAGGTTGCAAAAAGACGAGGGAAGAGGAGAGGGTTGAAGTATGGATTGCTTGATACAACACAAGCAATGTTGCTGAGGCCAGATGGGCACCCTGGCAGGTATGGACACTGGCAACATTTAAATGTGAGTTGGCCCAAGGATTGTATTCATTGGTGCTTGCCTGGTCCTATAGATATATTGAATGATTTCTTGCTTCAAATTATGAAGATGAAAAGCTAAGTATATTCTTATGGGATGTTTTAACAAGAAGTGAGATCAAGATGTGAAAATTTATTAGGTCAGTCATGGAAAACTAGATATTTGTTGATTATTATTTTCTTTTATTTTAAATTATGTTTGCATATTTTGACATTTATTTATTTCAATATAAGTTGATAAGACTATTTTTCATCATTACTATATTTTTCATCACAGCCATTTCTCATCTATTTGAGGTTGACTTAATAAGTCATAGTTTCTTTATCATCGCTAACCTTTCAGTAACTTCATGATCCTCAATGTCTCATCTCACTGCTTCCTTTGCGAACCAAATTCGTAAGGCTATAAATAAATCCTGAAATAAAATAGCAAAATCATTTTTTTTTATGTTTATATATATTGTCGGTTTTTGTCTTGTTTTTTATATCAAAATGCATGAGTGGCTATGATCATGCCTCAAGAAGTAAAGATTATAAGTTCGAATCCTACCGGTGTTGGTCACTCGCAAGGATTTATCCCTACTAACTAGTACCTATGATGTGCGGTTGTTGCACTCACCCGAGAACTTAGTCATATTTTCTAAAAGACCGAATACCTCTTCACCAAATTTAGATATGAAGACATGGTCTAATTAAATTGATAAAGTGAATTAGAGCTAATTACACACCTTAAAGAAACGTAAACTTCATTTTTCCGTTATTATTGCGAACTTTATCACACCACCTTCGAATGTAAGAGATGCGCAATCTATTTATTTTCTGACTTTCTTCGATATTTTCCCGATTAATAAAAGAAGTTAACTTTGACAAAGAAAATAAAAATAATAACGTAGTACACGTAATTTGGATCGACACCATAGTGACAAATTTCGCTTTTGGCAATATTTCAGTAAGGGGTCATTTTTTATCATTTCACATACCTTTCAAGAAAAATTTGAAAAAGTTTCAGAAAAATTCCGGAGAGTACAAAATATATATATATAACATTTATAAAATTCTATTTATTATTTTAAAATGCCTGAAATAAAAAAAAAATCTCATTACGTTCTGTAAAATTCGTTAATTTTGTAGAAATTAATGAAAGTTCGACGATTTTAGAGAAATGATCGAAATTTAGCTGAAAGTTTCGTCTAACTCCTGTTATGATCGAGACACTATTGTTATATTTTAGTCATTCACTCATTGTTTGACTTTTACAATATTGATAGCTACGACTGATGTTGTTAAATATGCCAAGCATTATAGGCGGTGATATATCAATCAGACATATCTTTTTGAAAGCATAATACGTGTATATTCATAAAGTGAATAATGACTTAAATATACTTTTTAGAGGGCTGCTACATGCACACCACTTTATCTTTATACACACAAAAACAAACTTAAGTAGTGTGTCGATAGTAAAAGTTTGTCTACACCTGAAAAAATTATTATATTTAATCGAGAAAAATTAAGAAAAGTTTGAGTGCAACCAAAACCTGGTAGGAACACACTTTTGCTAAGTAATACATGTTTTAAATATTTATTACCCACAACAAAAAAATTATTATTACTAGCTTTTCACTAATTGGCAAAGGGTAGAAAAAGGCGTTGTCAGGTAGAAATAGTTTGAAGGAAGAAAAAGGCGATGTGGGAAACTTTTAACGTGTTTGGAGACTTGGGCTGTGTATAGCATAGCCCTTTATTAGCCCCTATCATAATCGAGTTTACCTACTTTAGTATATTCCCATCCTCTTTTGCTACTTTAGCACGTACCTCTTATCCTTGATAACTCCTTGCATGAAAATTTTTATACAGGATTTACCTATTTAGCAATTTTACCTCCTCTCTACTCACTCATTGCCAAAGCAGATTTTATTTGATCTAGTAGGGAATTAGTAGAGAGCAAAGAGGTTACTACTAGAGCAGATAAATCCTCATTTGCAGAGAGCTAGAAAAGAGAATGAGAACCAACTAAAGCAGGTGAACTCTCCTGTGGCAAGGGTTAGCAGGTAGCTATGCCATCCGCAGCCTTGATGTACTTCAACTTTTATTGTCTAAATGCATAAATACTATCCTATAACTTTTTCTAATATGCTTTCATAAGTTTTTTAATAATATTTTTAATTTTTTCGATTTCTTCCAATTTTGCCAAATTTTTCCGATGTTCTGCCCGCGACTCATTCCTTGATTTGCCCCCCTTTTCACTATATTAGAGAATCTATTTCAGGGATCATGGGTCAAAATTTTGGCCGAAATGTTTCAGTTTCGGGCATGGCTGAAACGAAACCAAAATCCAAAATTTCAGTCAAAATTGTATGGGGTTCAAAATTTCGGATTTCGGTCATGCCCGAAACCGAAATTCAACCCAAGATTTTGATCCTTGTCAGGGATTCTTAAAAGGATTGATTTGTGAAACCCAGTTCCACATATCCAAAATTTTTTCCGACTCTTTAGAAAACAATGATTATTTGTAAAGAAAAATTAACCTGTTATACTACTTCAAAAAGTTTTTGCATACTATTCTACTTCAGGAATTTTAGAAAAGAAAGGATTTAAACGATATTTTGGTCTCTCCATGAGATATTCGGTAATCGTGTGAGAAACAATTATAACTAAAACTCCCAATTAAATATACAATACCATTTGTGTTAAATGGAAATTTATAAAGGATACTTTTACAATTTTATATATCGACCAAATATTTTTTTGGGGACTTTTTTCGTAGTTTCAAATTATCTTTTCCCTAGAATGACTTTTTGAGGACATTGGAAAATGTGATAATCCCTTTTTTTAAACTTTCTTAAATAAGTATCATTTTTCTGATTTTCTCAATTTATTATGCTTTTCAAAAGTGTTAACTCTCCTTACCTCCAGATAAGCTAATGTAGCCTCTTAGCTACCAATTTTTTTAATACTATTATTTCCACCCACCAAATCTTTGAGGGCACCCACTTGGGTGTTATTTTTCAACTCTTTTCTCTTTCTCTTCCTCCATCTTTTCTGCGAGTCTTCGGTTCCGGCAAATACTCCGTTCGGGTGAGTTGTTCACCCCATGAAACCTACTTCTTTTCCATCATTATGGCGAGTCTTTCATTCCAGCGAGTACTCTGTTCCGATGAGTCATTCACCCTCATGAAGCTCACTTCTTCATATGTTCTGGCGAGATCTTTAGTCCGGTGAGTCATATACCCTCACGAAACCCACTTCTCCTTTCATTCCAGTGAGTGCTACTGCTTTGTGAAACACTTGTGAAAGTCAATTCTTCATCTTCTCCTTCTTTAAACTTATAAAAATCTCATGGAAACCTTGAAAAGAAAAAGAAATGTGAGAAGAATCAATAAAAAAAATTTGTTTGTATGTGTGACGATGGGTACCCACTGTTAGTGGTTTAAAACTGACGGTGGGTAGGCACTGTCAAATTAAAAAAAATTGTCAATAGATACTCACCGTTAGTTTTAAATCACTGACAGTGGATACCCACCTACTCACCGTCACACACAAACATTTCTTCTTTTTTTCTTACATCCTTTTTAGAGATTTTTCAAAATGAGTAGATGAATTTTGAAGTTTCCTCTCATCTTGTGTTATTTTTTTTAGAGTTTTAAGAGAGTTTCATGGTTTCTTCTTAGAGTTTTAAAAGAATTCCATGGCTTCTTCTTCTTAGAGTTTCAAAAGTTTATTGCATCTTCTTAGGGTTTCAAGAGATTGTGACAACAAAAAGACGAGTGATTGGGTTGAATACAAACAGACCGAACTGAATACCGAAACAATCGGCGTTATACATAATTTACAGATATGAATAAATGTGTATGTTTTTATAAGAATGAGGTGTGGTGATGGGAAATTTAGAAGTAGATACCTACTTCAAGGGGGCAGCAAATGAAATAATCAGCTCATAATTTACCACCGGGGTTATGCTGGGAAAATTTGTTCCGTAAAACCCTTCTCATGACCTTATTCGAGGCTGTTCTAGGGAGAGATGGGATGACCACAATGCCTGAAACCTGCATTAACACAGTATTTATCCAGTGAATAAACAATTGTGCTGTTCTATTCACCATTACGAAAGCAATAAAAATTTAGTACCTTCCATCAAAAAAAAAAAATTTAGTACCTTGAACAGAGGATTCAGTTTCTTCTGCAGCAACGAATTAAATTCAATTTTTAGTTGGTCCAAGTTTCCATCTGAAATACAGGGATCTTTGAATACCACAGCAATAAACAACTGTTCAGGACCACCTCCTACAGGTGGTACCCCAACGGCGGCCGTCTCAAGGATGTTCTTGTCAGCTCCATTACAAATGCATTCGATTTCAATGGAACTTACCTACGCGCAAAACAGTTGGCAAAGTAGGGCAAGATTTAAAGATGGAGTTGCCTTTTAACTTCTGTAAAAAGATAGGGACTGACCCTCGTTGAAACACCAAAATGGTGTTTAAATGATCTTACACCATCAATGGTTTAAGATGTGGGTGATCCGAACCATCAAAATGATACATCATAAGTTGAAGTCAGGCCCAAAATTGGTGTTTTAGAGAGAATTAAACCATTCAATCCATAGACTATAATACCAACCGTTGTCCTTATTTGTAAAGGCTGAAATTAAAGTTGATCAATCGGATGGTTCACATCCACTTATCGGCATGTTACATTGGGCCGAGATATATTCCAATGACAGACTGCCACTCAGAAAATTTATATTATCACGGACGGATGTGCGACACATGGCATAATGGTAAATCACACTTCAATGGTATGAGATAGAAAGTCTAGTTTTAATGGTGTAAGATCATTTAAACACCATTTTGGTGCTTAAATGTCAGTTTGGAGCCGTTATCCCAAAAAGATAACTTGTTTCATGAATGACCTTAATTCCCCCAAGATTCATTGTATCGTCTGCACGACCATGCGCCCTATAGTATCCTCCAGCTGTGCGCTTGAACTCATCCCCATGCCTCCGAAGAACCTGCATGTCAAAGATCAGCTAAAATTCTTTGATTTACACGGATATTATTATGATCTACGGAAGCGAAGAACATTATTGGCTGACCTTCCCATTCCAAACTGGCATGCCTCTGAAGTAAACATCATAGTGACTTGCATTCAGTAACGTGGTCGAGGCTCCAAACATGATGGGGTTAAGAGCCAGCTCCCCAATCCCTGGTGTCTTTTGCGGCTACGAATGAAAGGTATAATCAGTTTAAAAGATTTAATAAAACATTTGTATGTATGTGTCGATCAATTAATAAATAAAATAAGACAAAAAAATTTATGCATGCACGCATATGCGGGAAAACAGTTTGGAATCCTCTTTGCACAAGGTACATGATAATACTTTAAAGTGTACCCCAGGATCCGACAATATACCTAGCTCACCTACCTCACGTGGACTAAAAATTGAGCATGCCCAGGTCATCAAGAGCCCGCTTTGATCAGATGATTAGGAATATCTATCAGTATGATTTTTTGTCTGTCATGCACATGGTCGACCTGTTGACCAGCGATGTGCATGCTCCAGATAGGTAAATTTGTGCTATATGTATGGTAGGAGATCTGGGTACTCTTTAATTTCTCGTATATGAGTTAAAGGATAACTTCCTCTTGTATGTATTGGTGTGTGATTTTTGTGCATATGGGAGATGCTAATATCAACCGAGGGGGTTTTGGTAGATAGGCCACCTTGGTATTCTTGTAATTACCACAGGATAGTAAGAGCATTTTATGAGCCATCATTTTACAAAATGACAACTCATAAAATGGCATGCTCTCTTCTAATACTTGAAGAATACCAAAGGCGTTTCATTACCAAAACACTCCTGTTACCTGTCCCATGTTAATTGTCTTCTATAATCTTATAGGGGCATCTTTTTCCGGGAAAATGTTTTTCCAAAATGTCAAGGTAAAAGCTGTGACATTAGCTTTACTTTGTCCCCAATAGGTGGTAAGCACCAAAGTAGCATCCCAATTGATCGAAAGAGGTAGGCAGAGAGTGGAACTCTGATGAAAAAAGTCGATGAAGACTAGGGGCATAGCCAGGATTTTTTGCTGGTGGGGCTAGCAATGATCAATAGATGTTAATAGTAATTTTACCATCAATTTGGGAGCTTGGTCACCATAGATTTGGAGACTTATACACAAAAGATGGCTGTATAAGAACCGTATCTTATACCAATTCAAGAGTTAAATAGGGACTGAAGCCCCCACACTATTGTATGTAGCTCCGCCCCTGGAGCGGACTGTCTCCAATTACCTGCATCTCATCCGTGTTAGAAAATGAACGGCGACATAACCAGTTTTATCTGTCCATTTTTGACCCTTGTAGGGTCTTCGCATAGCTAAGAACATTCTTTGAGAACATATTTTTAAAAACTGATCTATAGGATGGCTGGGGAGGATGGAAGGCGAAGACGTCTACATTCATAATGATAAGAGGATCTGAAGAGAGGGAATTTCTATCAAGTTCAGGAATTTTAGGGTACAGCATTGAATGTTGAAAGATGTAGCATTAAGAGCTGCATAAGGTTTATGATGGGGACATCCAACTCAAGCAACCGCTCATAACATATCGGAGGCGAAAGAAGAATCCTAATTGAATTAGGATTAGTCTCTTTTATTATTTTTTAGAAAATAAAAGTTCTCTTTTATTAGAAATATGATTAGTTTCCTTATTGTTTTATTAGAAATATGATTAGTTTCTTTATTGTTTTAGAAGAATTACGATATTTCTTTTATTTGAATTAGGAATTAGAGTTATACTAGGATTTCTAATTTTAGAAGAATTAAGATATTTCTTTTATTTGAATTGGGAATTAGAGTTATACTAGGATTTCTAATTTTATGCATTGATTGGCCTATTTAAAGGCTTGTAAACACTTTTATTATAACTTTTTGGTTAATGAAAATTGCTTATGCAAAATTGAGAGTTCTAAACTTTTGTAAGGATGTGATTCTCTCAAAATGGAGAGCAATTCTTCAATTCCCGCTTGGGGTTTGGTGCGAAGCCAACGCTTCTTCTATCTCTATTTTCTTTATATCTACGGCTTACACAAGTAGCGTAACCCTAGTAATTTTATTTATTTCATAAAATCAAAAATCAACCTATTTGTTCATCATAAATCATTACTAGCCTTTTAATTTTGTTCGGTATCGAGAGAGTCCGCTTGCGAGTTCGTTCGACGCCCTAAAACTATCGGAGATCTAGCCGTTCATAAGAACTCTAGTCTTCTAGATCCGCGATAGGGAACGCACACTAAAGTAACACTATTTTGGGCCGGAATTAAATCACCTAATTGAATTTCTAGAATTTTCTGTTGTAATTTGTTATGAGAAATTGTTATTTTTTAATTGATTAAATTAATTTTAATTTTAATCTCAACCCTAACATTGCATTTAATAAGTTCTCGCATCACTTTAGCTGAAATCTGATTACATGGATGGACCGAATTGGGCACATACCAAGGTATCAGCCCAAATGAGGAGCTCTAAGTGTCATCTATTCTCTATATGCATATGAAATTATATATAAAAGAACATGTCCTGAATCATGCTAAAGCCGTGGTCTGTGGGTATGTTTGCATGTCTCATAAATTGCGCATCTTTTTGCAGATGCTTCACATTTTAAAGCATATTCCAGAATAAGACTTGTTCAAAAAAGGTTGAATGATGCTTACAATAGGATTTCCATCGCTGCCAAGTAACAAGAGAGTGCAGCCCATAGCTGGCGTACTAAATGCAGCTAACGATTGGGACTGCAACAAAGAGCCAGAAACAAATCCACCACCAATCTCGGTGCCACCACAATACTCGATGATGGGCTTGTAATGAGCTCTCCCCATGAGCCACAAGTACTCATCTACACTTGAAGCCTCACCTGTGGAGCTGAAGCTTCTACTAGGTTCCAAAGATACCACAGCTTTCATTAAGGTCAGATTTGAGAAGCCATAATCATGGTCTGATGTATCTTAGTTGTGAGCAGAGAAAAATATGAGATATATCAACTATAGCTTTCTCACTGTGTAAGGAAAAAAAAATATATATCATGGAGTACAATTTAATCTTACCTGATGGCAGACCAATCAAAGCCAGCTGTGCAATTTGTATTTTTCCAAGCTCTAACTATACTTGGAACCACACCAAGCATCGTCACCTTAGCATCCTAGAAAATTACAGAATGGATTTATGGAATATATAAAAATTACATAATGAAACAAAATCCTAAAGGTCTGAAATACAGAATCTCTAAATGGACATGCATAGAAGCAAGGAAGTCTATGAACATTTTAAGGTTTTGCTTTATAAATTTCAGTATAGTGCTTTTAATCAGTTTTATGAACCTAAACAACTTGGCAGTAGCATAATACAAAAAACTTTTGTACAGTGAGTCATTTACCAAATCAAAGATACAAGCAACTACATCAAACACTAACTTTCTTGGAGCAAATGCATATAACGATTAATTTTCAGTATTGTAATTTTAATCAGTTTTGTGATGCATGGTATCAATCGGTAAGGTCTAAGGTGACTATTACTAAGGCTACAAGTCAAAAGGTGTCGTGGTAAAGTGTCATTGTCACTAGATTGTCGAGTAGGATTTATTGGAGGTGTCAATCTGATTATTGTCTAATTGCTCATCCTCTGATGTTTCAAAGTCCTGTTATAAATTTTCCTTACCTTTCAATGACATTACAGTACTTTTTAATTTTTCATTCAATAATTTTCATGTATATAAACCTTGTGTCTATAGGGGTAAGACCCCAGTAGCAGGAAGCTTCTAATTAGTGAGAGCCTCTCCAGCTTTGGAATCTCGCTCCCGCGCCCGCAGTGTATTTGAAGCTTTTAATGACGCTCCAGCTCCCAACCTACCACATGCTTCATGCCGCTTCCAGTAAGTAAGGGCAAGGTGCACAAAGTGTGCATGTAGACAGGCTGCTCTTTAATTCCGATTTCAAAGAGAGCAAAGAGCAACAACCCCAGTCAGTAACTCACGAGTCAGGACGCGGATGAGGTGTGCGTCCACAGTCTGGGAAATTAATAAGGGACAGAGAGCAACCAATTTGGTCCAGATTAACGACACATTGAACGTAGGAGTCCAGGACGCAAAGGATCTGTGTGTTCTGAACCAGCCTCTCATTCTGACGTCATAGGCCACGAGGACAGGGATTGAAGATACACAGAAATAGTTTGTCGCCCATCGGTCGAATTCCATGCGATTTGACAGGTGGGCGCCCAACTAGGGATTACGTAGCCCCGTGACACAGTTATCAAGTGCGTCGCAGGTCATAGTTTCACTAAAACATATCATGGGCAGTAATCGAAGATTACTCGAATTGAGAACTGTAACCATCTAGGCTCCGACGAGTCACATTCTCAGACTACTGGAGACCATTCCGATTGTCTTCTAACGAATTCCGGCCATCCAGATTACTAATCCATCCTTTAAGCTTTAGGATGTAAGGGACTGTGATTTTGGAGCAATCCACAATTATTTCATGGAATATTTACAAGATTGGTTAGTATTTCGTCACAGTTTATTTTGGTCTTTTATTTAGGTTGAGTAGTCACAGGTCATTCGCGAAAAATGGAGGCATTGTTAACTGGTCAGGATGAAATATGGATAGCCGTGGGAACTGAATGTGTCTAAGCCAGTTTGACTCAGTCAAGGACTCTCCATCACACGACCCAGTGCTTTGAACTTGGGCAAAAGACTAAATGTATTATGACACAGTCTCACTATGTGTCACAATGTATTTCGGATCCATGGTCCATGATCACATATCTTCCCCATTATTTAAGAATAGACGCAGTTGTCTAATGCGTATAGGACTCCATTTTCACATGACCCAGTCCCTTTGACTTGGTCAGAGAATGTATTGCGATGCAGCCTCACTATGCATTGCAATGTATTTTGGGTCTATATCCCACGATCACACGAACTGAGGCAAAGACTGAGCTCAGACATAGAGCTTATGTGTGTCTAAGTTCATTTTGGTCAGCCGAATTCCAGACTCGAGCAAGCAGCATCTCTATTGTCTCCCCACAATTTGGGTATGATCTCTTGAGTGCTAAACCCCACCATTTTTAAATCAGAGATGTCCAACAGCTACCAATGGCTCACCACCCTACTAACTACACCCAACATTGCCTAGAAATAAACCCTAGTGGACACTTTCAAGGAAAGCCTGGATTTTGTTGCAATTTTACAATGTTAAGTCCACATCAGCAAAAGGAATCCAAATATACTTAGAAGATCCTTCGACATTCCGCCTCCAAGCAATGGGAAAACGTAATGCTATTGTCCTTTTTTCAGTGATCTCATTACATTGCATATGTTCCCTCAAAATTTGGCCTCTAAAGCCGTTTTAGTTGGAAGGGGGGCGGAGGGGCCAAGTGATGATGCAGAGCTTGATTCTCTCCAAATAGATTCCAATGCTCATTTCCTTTTCTTTATTCTCATATATTGGTTTTCTTACTTTCTTTTAATTAGGTGTTTTTTATATTTTAGCTCTACAAAAAACCAAAGCCTATCTACTAGCTATTACATCACAGCTGGATATGGTGAGATAAGGAGGTGTCATCCACATACCTCTACACAAAAGAACGAATACAATGATCATCAAATTTGAGTCTTGGAGCTGACATTTTGATGTGGTGATCAAAACAAATGTTAAGGAAGAAAATTTTCATCCTACTGCAAGGTAAGAAAAGGTAAGTCTAGGACGCCCCTTTCAGGACCAACCGAATGAGAGGAGAGTTACGCTTGATCAGAGGCCATCCAAAGCCGACGAAAAGATTGACCAAGGGGTGTCGTAGAGCGATAATGTAGTTAATGTAAAAGGATTGGAGTCGAGAATCTCTAACATAAGATATTATTTTCTTTACCTATTGTTTCTTTCACTTTTCTCTCTTCTCCTTTTTCATCTCATATCTTTTGTTCTCTATATCCAACCTATTTAGCTATTAATTTCAAGCTTTTAACTTAGACAACTTAAAATCTTTTTTAATTTCTAAATGTACAAGTGTGTTTCACAGGTGACTAATAGAAATTAGGCTGATATGCTTAACAGAAAAATTGAAAATTTGAGAAGGCTCTTCACAGATGTAAGAATTCAACAGATTGGAAAAGCTTAGTTTTTACCACATGTAAGAATGGTGTTGGAAAGCAACTGCAAGAGAGTCCCACTTCCTATGTAACATTTATTTACCGGGTGCAAGGAAATACATTCTATAAGAACTCATTAAAGAATTGTCATATAGCAGCAACGACTTCCATTTGTGTTAAACTTTCTCTGTACATAGATGTTTTATCCAACATACTTATCAACCGAAAACTGGTACAAGAAGATACAATGGCTGCACTGCAAATAGGAGAGGAAAGAAGTTAAGACTCCAAAACAAATACAACCTTCGTGCTATTTTTATATGGTTCTTATATGAAATATTTCAAGGTCATCTCGGTGGTATACATATGATTCATCTACTAATGCAATTATCATTATATGGTCTGAAGTATTTCCTGATTTTCAATAAATTCTACATCAAAATACTCAAGATCTTAAAACGTCCAACAATCATATAAATACAGAAAGATGCACATGTGACAGAACGTGTAGGGAAGTTAGCAATGTGTAGAAAATGACTACCTGCACAAACTTAGAGAATCCGGAACCAAGGGGGGATCCATTATATAGAGCCATGGATGCCCCATTTAATAGAGTAGCATAAACAAGCCAAGGGCCCATCATCCAACCAAGATTAGTAGGCCAAGCAACAACATCACCCTTACGGATATCCATGTGAGACCAAGCATCCGCAGCAGCCTTGATAGGAGTTGCATGTGTCCATGGAATTGCCTTTGGCTCTCCTGTATGAAAATAAACAACGATGAGGTCAAGTTACATGATATAGGCACTTACAAGAGCTTGATATCATGGAAATCATGACATAAGAGCCTACAGGTAAATGCATTTTTTCCAACACAAAATGACAGCTACTTTCAGGGTAGGAGCACTCTCTATATTTTAATAGTTGTAGTTGCATATCTAATGCAGTGCAAAATTTTAATCTACTGCAATACCCAAGAAGACTAGAGAAAATGGGAAGAAAAATAATTGGAAGAAAAGAAAGAAAAGGGAAATAAAAAATTTTATTGTTTAAAAGTAGCTGATCAGACGATCACAGAGCCTTCAATTTTCAATCCTGTCATTTTTATGTATTGCCTATTTTCGAGCATCGTTTGACATAGATTGATGCGAAGTTGGCCATATGAAAGTTTATCGAAGTAGCTTTCCAATGAGCCAAGAAACGCACAGTTCTTACTAGTATTGAAGAAGTTATGGTCAGGTTTCGGAGGCTGCACTGAAAGTAACGAATTTCAAAACTTCTAGTTGAAATAGGATTAGTTTCTTTTATTATTTTATTTCAGCAAATAGGATTTGTTTCTTTTATTAGAAATAGGTTTAGTTTCCTTATTATTTAGAACTTCATATTATTATTTGTGGAAAATTAGGATATTTCTTTATTTAAATTAAGAATTAGAGTTAGACTAGGATTTCCAATTTCTTACATTGAAAAAAGCATATTTAAAAGATAGCAGTGTTGCAATTTAATTTAAAGTTGAATGAATTTATTTTATTTTATTTTTTAGCTCGTTGAAGCCCTACTAGCTGTGATTAGTATTTTGTGCTCCTACAAGTTCACTAGTAGAGGAATTTTGGTGGGATATTCTTTAATTTAACCACCTTAGAAGACTAATTTCAGCCTTCCTACAGGTTTTGCTAGTTTTGTGTCAAAACGAGCACCCTCTCTAGTGGTTATCGTGCATGGATCCTATCAATACCAAGGTTTAAAATCTTGGTTTTCCGGTATGAATCTGCGAGCTCCAAAACCAATCTATATCAGATAATACGTATCGGTTTTGGGCAAAACATTCGTATGTATTGACTGATACATACCAATATATATGGGTCAATACATTTAATATATCGACCCGGTCAGGTCCGAAACCGAACATATCGAACGATATGTAACGGGTCCAGACGATATTTTGAATCACATTGCTTTCATCTAGGATATGGGTGCCCACAGATGGTACAGCTGTCAAAGGCAGCTGATTTCCTACAAAATGAATTTTTTGTGGAAATGAAAAAAAAAATTGTTACGATCTTAAGAAAATCTCATCCTTTTTCTTTCCTATGTATTACTAGTTAAGTTAGTTACGTCAAGTCCTTGCCCTTATGTGGAGAGATTGTGAGGTGCTTGGCAAGTAGGTGGATAAAGTTAAAATGTGGATTAGTAGCCCTTGGATTAGGGAAAGGATGGGTGTTTTCTCTTTTTGGATACTTGAGCCGAATTAAAGCAACTTGGTCTTGATTATTCGTAGTTGGTGCATGTAGACATATTGTCTTGCTATTTTCTTTCCTTACTTTCAACTTAAGCACGTGATACTATGGCTATGATTTAGTGTACTAGTAAAATGGGTTCAAGTCACAGTTAAAATCTTGTCCTCTTTTTGGTGATTTAGGTCCTTGAATGCTGTAGAACCATGCCATTCATCACAGGTCACACGTTGGGTGGGTCTCCACGCACCCCATTTGATTATGAAAAGGTGAAGTTTTGAAGTTCCCTTGATTTTAATTTTTTCCAAAACAAGTGTTGGTTCGCTTTAGTCTTTAATATCCACGGTGCATGTAGTATAGTTGTTTATCTTTGATAAGAGAGGACTGGGACATACTCAATTTGACCATTATGGATGGTAATGATAGAGTCCTAACATCCAAGGCGTTCTCAACACCAAAAGAGTCTAGATCATACTATTTAAAGAGTTCAACAAAACGATTTCTTTATATTTATCAAATTTCATGGAAAAAAATAAAATTCAAAGACCATCATGTGCATGCCCAGGTGAGGGCGGGGAGTCACATGAAAAGAAGTCAAATTAGCCACATATTCAACCGTGGCATCATAAATGAGGCCATAGGTTTGGGTGAATACACGAGCAACCCGACAAGCCTTATATCTTGCTACATTTCCATTCGAGTTATGCGAAAGTCAAAGACCATTTGTATCCAACTAGTTTTGACGCGGGAGAGACCCTAGACTACATGAATAAAGATGAAATGAATATTTGCATAAATTAAACTAATTTAATTAAGCAACAAATTTTCAAATAATCGTGGTACCTTAGGGTTCCATGGTTTTCCGCTTGGATGATCCCGTTTGGTTCGAGTAGGGTTCAGTCCGGGCGCTAGATCCATTAGCCTCGCAGAAGGAGGATCCTAGAAATAGAACTCTAGTTGCTTCCAGATTAGGGCATCGATCTTCGATCAAAGTGGGATCGCTGGTTTTTTCAAGGTGCTTGGATTCGGGATGGCTTAATGGCTCAAGTGAGATCTAGGGTTTATTGGATTGGGTCGATTCAACGATTCATATGAGGGTTAGGGTTTCAAATTCAGTGGATTGAATTTGATATGAAATGAAATGGAGTTTATGAGTTCAAAAAATAAAAAAGATAAAAGATAAATCGAGATAAAGATAGAAGATTGTGGGTTTCGCACCCTTGGCTTCACACCAAACCCTTCGCGGGAGAGAAGATTCACTCTTCAAAATAGCTCATCTCAAGCAGAAGCAAAATAGGTTTTCATTCATAATCAATAGTTAATTACATTGTTTATTAATGACCTTATATAGGAGGCCTCTAAAACAAAAGAAAACAATAAAACAATTACTCTAAAAAGGACAAGTTTGCCCCAAAACTACGATTTTCGTCTTTTGGCAGAGCCCACTTATGCGAAAATTCAATCGATCGATACTAAGCTCGATCGATCGAATTATATATATATAATTATATAGAAGTCTCGAGTCACAAATCGATCGATCGAAAATTGTACTCGACCAATTGATTTATATATATATATATATACATATATATATATATATACATGGGTTAAAATGCCGGAAAACCGATACGTATCGTAAATTCAAAAAACCGTGCACGGACGATACGTTAAACGATCTTTATCTTAGACGATACATTGAATGTATCAAATATTATTTATGTCTAAATGAGCGATACGGTACATTTAATGTACCGTATCGTTCACGTCCGATACCGATACGTATCGGTATCGGACGATATTTTGATCCATGTATATATATATATATATATATATATATATATATATATATATATATATATATATATATCGCATTAAGTCTCGGTTCCATTCGATCGATCAAAAATTACCTTCAATCGATCAACTGAGAACAAAACTTCGCCAAAACTTAATTTCCCACTGGCCGCAATCGATCGATCGATTCTAGGAGTTCGATCGATCGATTCTAGGTGTTCGATCGATCGATTCCAGGCGTTCGATCGATCGATTCCAGGCGTTCGATCAATCGATTGTGTAATCTCTTGTGTTCCCCTTTATGCTCCTTTACGCCTGGTTATAATTTCCATTTCGCTTCTTCCGATGTCGGGACACATGATATGGCCCAAAGCCTATGTCCACAATGTGGGCATCCTAGTCAACTCTCCTGAACCGAAAAGGTTTCATCACCGATGAAGCAGAGTCGTGATATCGATCGAGCATGTCAGGGTCTAGGCTACAAGCCTCGTCTTCATTTATCCACGCATTTTTCGATTCCGACTTGTCCATCCATTTCACCAAATACTTCTAAAATCCTCCATCATGGGTGGACACCACAATACCATCCAATATCTCTTCGATTACATCTTTCCACTGCCTGCTTGGGGAAGGAAGTGGTTGGGCCTGCAAGGGAGGGGTGGGTGTGTGGATAGGTGTTGGTTGGAAAGCGTTGCAAAGAGGAGGGGTTGAGCCCAGAGAAGGGACTAGGTCCTCCAGATTGAACGCTGAGTTGATCCCTGTATCTGGAGGAAGCTCAAGAACATAAGCATTAGGACCACTCCTTGCAACAATTCTAAAAGGCCCAGTGTCACGGGCTTAGAGCTTTTTGGCGAGCCTAATCCGAACCATGACATGATCACTTATTAGGAATTCCTTGAAACACTTATGCGTATCCGCCGATATTTTGTATTGTTCATTGTTTGAATTAATTTTATGTCTAATTTCGGCATGCAAACTATGAATATGTTGTGTGAATGCATCTGCAAACTTGGACACTTGATGTGATGCAGACATGGGGATTAAATCAAGGGGTGTTCTAGGCCTATGACTATGTACAACCTCAAACGGACTCATGCCTATGGACCTATTGACAGAATTATTATATGCAAACTCGACCATTGGCAATGTAGAATCCTAAGTCCTAATGTGATCACCAACAAGACAATGAAGGAGGTTACCTAAGCTTCTATTAGTAACTTCGGTTTGACCATCGGTTTAAGGGTGGTAGGCCGAAGAGAACTGTAGCATGGTACCCATCATGTGCCACAAGGTTTTCCAAAAATAACTAGTGAACTTTACGTCCCTATCAGACACGATGGTTTTGGATAACCCATGGAGACGGACAACCTCCTCGAAAAATAACTTTGCGATATGAGCCGCATCAAAGGTTTTAGAGCAGGGTATGAAGTGGGTCATCTTAGAGAAGCGGTCCACTATCAGAAAAATGGAATCATGCTTTCGCGGAGTCTTGGGGAGCTCGAGCATGAAATCCATAGAGATGTCCTACCACGAGGTGTGTGGCACGCGTAATGGGGTGTATAGGCCAGTGTTTTGTTTACTCAGCTTGGCCACTTAGCATGTACCACATTGTTTCACAGCCCGTGAAACATCTCTCATAAGGCTTGGCTGGTAAAACCTATCCTCGACGAGCACAATGGTCTTGTTACGCCAGAAATGTTCGGCAATCCCTCCGACATGTAACTCCCAAATGAGGAAGTCAAGCAACGAAGTGTGATGTACAGGCGATTGCCTTTGAACAAATACCCGTCCTGCAGCGTATACTTGGAGTTAGTGCTGGTTGGATTATCAAGGAGAGCAGTGTATTCCACCCCGAAATCTGGGCACTCAGGATACTCTTGTTTCAATTGCTCAAATCCAAGTTCATAGTATGCAAAGTCGCCACCCGTTGACTAAGCGCACCAGCCGCTTTGTTTTCAACATTGGCCTTGTGCTTCAATACGAATGTGAACCCTTGAAGGTATTTGACCCATGTCGCGTGTCTCGGGTTCAACTTCGTTTTGGGAGCAAGGAAGTGAAAGGCTTCATGATCGAAAAACAACATAAATTCTTGCGGTCTAAGGTAATGTTTTCAATGCCAAATAGATCGAACGACCGCATAAAACTCCTTATCATAGGTGGAGTATTTTTGCTTCACCTCGTTAAGCTTCTCGCTAAAGTAGGCCACAGGATGGCCCTCTTGGCTAAGCACTCCACCTATACCTATACCCGACGAGTCCCATGCTACTTCAAAGACTTTAGAAAAGTCTGGTCGACGCATGACGAGTGCACTAGTCATTCTCTCCTTAATCGCGGCAAAGGCCTTCGTCACGGTTTTGCTCCAGTGACACTCCCCATTTTTCATGCAATCGGTGATGGGAGAAATAATGGTGCTAAAACTTCAAATGAAGCGACGATAGAATGTAGCCAAGCCATGGACACTACAAACTTCGTGAATATTTCTAGGTTCGGGTCACTCCACAATAGCCTTTAACCTTTTTGGGGTCCGCAACCATCCCGTCGGTTGAGACAATGAATCCCAAGAAGACAACGGATCGTTGCATGAATGTGCAGTTCTTAAAATTCGCATATAATTTATCTCCCCTCAAGGTCTCGCAAACAAACCTAAGGTGGATCAATGTTGTTCCTTGTCATGACTGTAAATCAAGATGTCAAAATACAAAAGGAATTTGCCTAAGAACGACCTCAACACCTGGGTAATGAGCCTCATGAAAGTGCTCAGGGCATTAGATAGCCCAAAAGGCATGACCATCCACTGATAAAGACTATGTTTAGTCTTGAAGGCGATTTTTCACTCATCACCGGGGCAGATACGGACTTGATAGTAGCCACTCTTAAGGTCCATCTTGGAGAAGATAATGACTCCATCATATCCAACATGTCATCGAGCCTCGGTATGGGAAACTGATACTTGACCATAATCTTATAGATAGCCTGACTATCTACACACATGCGCCAAGTACCATCTTTCTTAGGTGTAAGTAGTGCAGGTACGACACAAGAGCTCAGACTCTCTTAGATGAACCTCTTCCAAATGAGCTCATCCAATTGCCGAGTTAACTCGGCGTGTTCAACCGGATTCAACCTGTAATGTTGCAGGTTCGGTAGGGTAGATCAGGAAACAAAAGTCTATGGCGTGATGAATGTCACGCACGAGAGGGAGCTCATTAGGTAAGTCTTCTGGGAAGACATCCGCAAATTCTTTCAAAATCGGCTCAACATCCTTGGGGTACTTGCCCACAGACTCGAGAGTACGCACGACGGTGACAACGTACACCACGTTCTCATCTAAATACGCTCTCAAACTCCGAAGGGCTCACAATATTGATGGTCTTAGATTGACTGCCCTTCTTTTCTGCTTTGTTGGTCGATGGTGCTTTGGGAGGCAAGGGATTTAAAGTGATCTTCTTGCCCTTATATGTGAACGTGCATACGTTAGATCGACCCAAAATGGTCATGTCCAAGTCATAAAGCCACGGCCTCCTCAAAATGATATGGCCCACATCCATCGGCACCACATCACACAACAAGGTGCCGGAACACGAGCCCAATTGAATTGGCAAGCGACACCTTTGCGACGCACGAATGGATGAAGAGTCAACCCATGCAACTTTATATGGTCTCGGGTGAGCTTCGGCTGTAAGCCCTAAGCGAGTGATGGAGTGTGTCGACACCACATTGGTGCAACTCCCGCTATTCATGATAACCCTACAACTTTTTGTTCCACATGTGGCGAATGTGTGGAAGATGTTCTCCCTACGACAATCCTCCTTTTCATCCCGTTGAGGTTGTGCAAGGGCACACCTCATGTGACAGCCCGGATTTTACTAACCTAAAATCATTGCTGTCGGATTACCGTTCAAGGCGATCCACGAGTTACCGAACACTTGGTACATCCACACTAAGCAGAACTCAAAGCAGATATCTCTAACTAAGCAGATAGAGTCATATACAACAAAAGAAAGTTTCAATTCTATATTTAAAATATATCAAAATGACGATTCTAATTTCATGCAAAGATACATGGACAAAAGAACCGAAACGAACCACCGGTGATGGCCGACCATCACCGAAACAATGGTTCACAAAACAATATCTATAATAATTACATGATTCTAAATTCTAACCATAGATGGTTGGACATACCAAGACTTAACCATAAAATTACTAAACAAATCTAACACAAATCCCAACTATGGGAAGAACTCTTCTGGAGGGGGCTCAGTCTCCTCTAGAATATAATCTGGATCTTCCTCGAGCTCCAAATCCTTATCTGTATCTGTTCCTGTGAAGTATAGTCGAAGGGTGAGCTAACAGTCTAAGCTCAATCGGGGAACCTTTTTAGCATTTAATATCATATTTCAAAGCATAAATTTCGATAACTGATTTCATAAGCACATTTCACATTTTACGAGGATTTCAAGATGTTGAACTTCAATCACACGCACAATTCAAATACTTGTTTGAAATCTTGGAACATAACTTAAAACAATAACTTAAATACTATTCCAAGCAAATATAGCATCGAAAGCCACACTTATACCGATGGGAATCCCTAACCATCATCATTCAATGAACCATTTTTCACAATTGCCCAAGCCCCGGCGTATGAGGGATACTTGTGCTAAACGAAGTTTTACCGTTGGCCAGTAGAAATGTACGGATATCCCGCCATACCGGATCACAAGGGATTCGTTTCACGTGAACCTTAAATTATTGTGCAAATTCTAACTTATAGTTTAATACCATGTAAAGTGATTACATTATAATTATTTTTGAAATCTAGAATCCATACACGAGTCCGGAGTTCTCACAAACACACTTATCACATCACATTTCGAATCGCATTTACAAAGCTTGTTTTGAAATATTCGAAAATCAAAGGTTTAAATGCACATCAACTTGTCATGTCTTATCTTATCATATCATTCAATCTATACAAAGCACATCAGATTCAATATTCTTAAGTTTCCCCTACCTCAGTCACGACTCAAGCAAAATCACACGAAGCTGTTCGAGACTTCTCGCGGATATTCACCACTTTAACCTACATCCCAAATCATCCAAAGGCCCTTTAGAAATGTCTAAGGAAGCCTAACGATCAAAGTTTCCGAAAACTTCACGAGAAAACAGCCAAAATTGCCATAACTTTGTATCTCATGCGCGCTAGTCACATGGCACACTCTGCTCACGCGAGCAAGGAACAAAGGCTCACTGGAGTCTCTTTCCCTCTGTTTCTCGTGCGCGCGAGGCTCATTGGGGCCTATCTGAAGGAATCTCATGCGCGCGAGGAGCTAAGCTCGCACACACGAGATTCAGAAACCCATCAAATCAGATCTTCCAAGTTTCTGAACTCATTCCTATCGCGATTTTCTGTCTTTCTTACCCACACTCTTCACACAATTCTACACATAATTCTACAATTTTAACATCTTTGAATTGCGGTTTCTCACCTTCTAAGCTAGCAAAACCACGCGATACAAAAGCAAGAATCGGAGCAATTTGTGCTTTCCCCTCTTTACACACAATGGGTTTCAAAACCCATCCGACCACAATCCACGCTCCACAAACTCTCACAATGTCGCAAATCGACGGCAACTACTCCTTTAAAAAAGATCGCGAAATTTTACGAAGGCTAAGAGCATAGGAGTACACGAATTTGGCGAACCTCTTCTCCTTCACAACCTTTCTCACTCTCTCTCTCTAAGTAAACAAAGCAAGAAAAAGAAATCAAAGGGATTGGTGCACGTGAGGTCATCCTCACTTATCCAAAGAGCGATTTCTTCAATGTGAGACACACACACACACGTGTGTTTGTTCCTATCCATTTGAATTGCTTGGTGTGAACATACACCTAGGTGTGTGTTAAATTGCTTTGGTACCCTTGCAAACCGCACACACCGAACTTGGTACTCGCTCAATCTCACGTGCTCACTGGTCATCACACACACATTTCGATCTTGCCAAATCCATAACAATACAGTGTACCACACCTATACATGTACCTATTTGACTTACACGGTTTCCTAAGTTTGGGATATTACATCCGCCCCTACTTATAAAAAATTTCGTCCTCGAAAATTGACCTAAGTGATTCGGATTCGAACACGCTAAGAAATGCCTACAGACAGTTAAGCTACAAAAGTGAGCTAAGTGAGACCATCAATTTCAGGGTACAAGTAGGTACTTCCATCACATGCATACTACTAATGTCAATAGCGACAGACACGCCACCCTGCATGATTCAAAATTTCAACACCACAGAAACATAAATGCAGAATCGGAAAGACACACTCACCATTAAAGCAACAAGTAACTAAGCCAAGTCACAAGATGTTCACACCCTGCAAGAGAGCATAACCAGATCTATAACCCAAATGTTTAATTAGTCAAAGCTAATTGAACCAATGTGCGTGCACAAAAATGAAAACCCTACATATCCACACACATGCACAAGAGAACTTCAACAATCGAAGTTTGTGAGTTATCATTCCTAACGAACCACACACACATCCAGTTAAACATGTTTCGATATTGTTCCGATCCCCATAACAGAATTTACAATGCTAACATACACAATAGATTCATCGACGACCACATAATAGTATTTAAACACACTAAAGCAAAACCAGTCACACCCATTAACGTTTACGTAAGACAATTTCACGACATGTCCATACCTTGCATGAAAACACGGCCATAGTAATAGCCATGACATTCCGAATTAGCCAAAGCTAATTGAATCGTCCTACCTGCACGAAAATCCACAATCTAACATCGACATTCCACATATCCACAACATTCACACTAGCAACCTCCTAACCATGCGATCATAGCACATTTATAGATAACGAAAAGCTACCAATCAAATAAGCACAATGGCTATAACACAATTCATAAAACAAAATTCCCATTCACATTCAAAAGAAAACTTCTTTTGGCCAAATTAAACCTATGAAACCATCCACATGTGGCAATCATGCCACCATAGTTTTAGGACTAAAACACCATATTTAAACTATCCACATGTGGCAACCATGCCACCATAGTTTTAGGACTTAAACACCAGCAAACTACAAAATGAATATTATATTACATTCCCAAAACAAACTCCCCCAAAATAAACTCTATGGGCCAAACTCGTCTATCAGTCCTCAGCACCACCAGGCTGCTCGTCAAAGTCCTCAGGTCCTCCCGCTCCAGAACTAGAAGCCTTGGGTACATAGGCTCGTGCAGCCGCCATGCGCTATAAATAGTCTTAAGGGTACATGTAGCGCATCGAGTCGGTCAGCAATGCCTCGTGATAATGGAGCTGGCGTGTGATCTGCTGGTTCTGCTGCTCAACCCTCTGAAGTGCCAGGTCCTGCAAATCCATCCTTCTAAAAAGTTCTGCCGTGAAGTCCGCACCATATAGAGGAATTTGCGGCTGGACTAGAACCTGTTGTGGTGGTATCGGGGCTTGAGCTGCCTGCTCGAGTCCAGGGTGAGGGGGTTGCTGTTGTTCTTGTTGTTGTTGCGCACGTTGCGCTATTTCTCTTTCCATTTTCCTTCTAACACTTCCTCGGAGGCTAGTGTAGCTAAGGTTTATATCCGTAACCCGATAAGTTTTAACATTATCCGTGTATAGGAGTTCATCCGGGTGAACCTCATAACCATCGACGTCTGATGAGGGCTCATACTGCTCAATCATTTTTTAGATTAACCGAGCATAGGGTAAACGGTTTAACACGATTGGAACTGCTCCAAGCTCGGTACGGTCGTGGGCATATTTTATTCCTTCTCTCACTAAGGCAGGTGCATTAGACCACCTGTTTTGGTGAGCCGCAAACAGGGCTTGAAGGAACGGATCCCGTCATTCTTGTTCATGACCCAAAGGAAAAAAAAAATTCCTAAAAATGATATCCAAAGGCCATAGGTGTTCTGGCAACTGGGCCCTCGTAACAGATTTCCCGGTTCCAGTCTCTCCATTGGTCTTCTGAGCCACAACGTGATGAAAATTGACTATTTCACGGATCGGGGACCCCACACCCCCCATCAACCAAGAATTCCCAAGAGCAATTCATTGCCTTGGAAATGTCTTTTTGGTCAAAGACAAGGGTCCTCTCGTCGATTGTGGCAATCAATTTAGTGTTGGTTGGGTCCGTCCGTAAAGTCTGATCAAACAACTTGACCAAGCATGGGTAGTAGTAATTGTAGAATGGCCGCAAAATGGATTTCATCCCGGTCATTGTGAGGTAATTTAGGGTCCATTCCGTGGCCTGTTGGTCTTTGAAAATATCTTTGTGAAACGACCATTCGAGTTCAAACGTTTTAAACTCCCATCATTTGGTGGGTTGGACAGGAGGATTCGATGGAGGAACCACCTTAGCTCGCTTAGAACTCGGCGGTTTGCTGGCAGATTTCTTCTTAGGATTTGAGCGTTTTGGTGCCACCCTAGGAATTTCTAAGAAAAAGAAAGAAACTAACTTTTAAAAAGGTAAAGCTTACCTTTTTTGCGAAGAATATCTATGGAATTTCGTTGGGGATTGACGGCTTAAGCGATTTCGAAGAAAATTCGATAGCACGCGAAGATGGAAGAAAACCCTAAGATCCCCCCCTTCGTCTCACGCGAAACGACCAAGAAAAGGGTTAAAACCCTTGTATAGCCCAACACTCGTGCACGCGACAACTAAAGCTAGGGCGCGCGAGCCTCAGTCCGCCACAAGGAATTGAATTCCCTTCTTTTTTGTTCTTCCTAAGTGACTCACGCAAGCGAGATTTGGACCTCGGGCACCCGAGTTCACAAACACCTCTTTGTCATGTTGATTCTTGTTTTGGTTTTCTTTCTCCCAAATTCATTCTCATCCCCACGATGTGTAGGATACCATTTGGCACTAACATTTTTACCTGCAAACCCATTGACATTAACGAAAATTTCAGGTCTCATACATCATTAATCCACCACAATTTCACATCAAATTTCCACATCTTTTAGTCCAGCAGTAATTTAACTTAAATTAAAAAACTTCAAATTTGGACTCGGTTTACTCAAACAGTTGCGGGCACGCGGCGCGCATGTCCGACTCACGTTCCCAAGTGGCTTCTTCCGGTGAATGGTTCCGCCATCTGACAAGTACCAATGGGATCCTTTTGGTGCGTAGTACTTGTTCCTTCCGATCGAGAATTTGTATCAGCTCTTCCCTAACCGTCGTCAAGTCTTCCTGAATTTCAATCGGTTGGTAATCTAGGATGTGAGTTGGATCCTTCACGCGTCGTCTCAACATCGACACATGAAATACATTATGCATGCTTGAGAGTTGCGGTGGTAGAGCAACTCTCAAGTAACTTCTCCAACGCGTCCCAAAACCTCAAAAGGTTCCACGTAACGTAGACTCAGCTTTCCACGCTTCCCGAAGCGCATTACGCCTTTAGTAGGCGAAATTTTGATGAAGACATTGTCTCCCATCTGAAAGAAATGTACTGCATTAATATTGCTACTATATGTACATATATATCGAAGTTTGCAACGCAACCAAGGCATTAAGTTTACCTGAAACTCAATGCTCATTCTTTTAAGGTCAGCATAGCTCTTGTCTGCTCTGTACGACTTTTAACCTCTCACGAATCAAACGTACTGCTTCGGTAGTGCTTTCAATAATTTATGGGCCCCAAATAAACTTTTCTCCCGTTTCTTCCCGATTGATTGGATTGGAGATTTACATCATCTCCTATATAATGCTTCATATGGTGTCATACCGATACTCGTCTAATAGCTATTATTGTGTGCGAACTCGATCAGGGGTAAATATTGATCCCATGATCCTTGAAAATCACGCATACAAGCTCGTAGCATTTCTATGATCTAATTTACCCTTTTCGTTTATCCATCTGTCAGTGGGTGAAACGCTGACTGAAGTCCAACCTCGTACCCATCCCTTTTTGAAACTTCTGCCAAAACTGTGAGGTATACAACGGATCTCAATCTAAAACAAAGCTCACAGGAATATCGTGCAGTTGGACGATCTCTTTCATGTACATTTCTGCAAGCCTACTTGCCGTATACGTCGTATTGTATGGCAAAAAATGGGCTAACTTGGTCAGTCTATCGACGACTACCCAAATGGCGTAGTGCTTCTTCGCTGTCCTTAGTAATCCCAAAATAAAATCCATGGAAATGGATTCCCACTTCCATTCTGGTATTGGTAGTGGTTGCAATAAACCAGATGGATGCCTGTGATCCACCTTTACCTGTTGACATACTAAGCACCTTGAAACGTACTCAGCGACATCCTTCTTCAAACCTCTCCACCAAAAATTATTCTTCAGATCTTGTTACATCTTAGTACCACCAGGATGGATCGCATATTTCGGCTTACAAGCTTCTTCTAAAATGGTATGCCGCAGATCGGCATTGATCGGTATACATAGATGGCCTCTAAACTGTAATGATCGATCACTCTTGATGAAGAACTCTTGACTAGTACCGTCGATCACTCCTTGCCTGAACTTCAATAATTATGCATCTTTCATTTGAAGCTCATAGATGTGATCAAAGATTGTTGGTTTGATTGTGACATTTGCCACTAAAGCTCCCGAATCTTTTACCTCGATGTTCATGTCATAAAATGAAATGTCTTCCAATAGCTTCCATCTAGGATTCCAAAAACGAGACTCAATAGCTGAGCCGAAGTCTTTCAACTCAATGCATCTGCTACTATACTAGCCTTGCATGGGTGATATTGAATGGAGCAATCGTAGTCTTTAAGAAACTTCATCCACCTTCTTTGTCTCATGTTAAGGTCCTTCTGTGTAAATAGATACTTGAGACTTATGGTCTGTGAAGATCTCAAAGGTTTCCCCATAGAGGTAATGCCTCCATATCTTCAAGGCAAGTATTACCGCTGCTAACTCAAGATCATGTGTCCAATAGTTCTTTTCATGATCCTTAAGCTGTCTCGACCCGTAAGCAATAACTCTGCTATTTTGGTTAAGCACACAGGCTAAACCGTTGTGTGACGCATCACTATAAACAACAAAACCTCCACTTCCTGATGGAATGGAAAATACTGGTGCAGAGGTCAATCTCCTCGTGAGTTCTTGAAAACTCTTTTCACATGCTTCAGTTCACTCAAACTTAACATCTTTCCTTGTGAGTCTTGTGAGTGGCCCCGAAATCTTGGAGAACCCTTCAACAAATCTCCTGTAATACCCAGCCAGACCGAGAAAACTGCAAATCTCAGTCACAGTCTTTGGTTGTTCCCATTTTAACACAGTCCCGATCTTTGCCGGATCCACTGTGACACCTGCTTCTGAGACTACATGGCCCAAAAAGTTCACTTGTTCTAGCCAAAACTCACACACCTATTGAGTTTTGCAAACAACTGGTGTTCACGCAACGTCTGTAGAGCGATCCTTAGATGTTGCTCATGTTCTTCTCTAAACCTTGAGTAGATGAGTATATCATCCACAAACACAACCACACATGTATCAAGATGTGGTTTGAACACCATGTTCATGATATCTATAAATGAAGTTGGCGCGTTAGTCAAGCCGAAAGGCATCAATAAGAACTCGTAATGCCCATATATGATTCTGAATGCCGTCTTCTGAATATCATCGGCTTTTACTTTCAGCTGATGTGACGCGGGACGACACGCTAAAACTCTAATATGCGAATTTGGGATTAAATTTAGAATGAATTGAATAGCGAAAATATTCAAAATCGTATAACACAAAATTAATTCAATGAAATTAATAAAACAATTAGATTAATCCATTTTAGCGTTCGCATGCATGAAAAATTCCCGATCTAGAAAAACGGCTTTGATGAGGGAACTCAAGTTTCGCTCTAGTTTAGGGCATCAATCGACAATCGCAATATCGTCTCTCGACTCTTCGGGGATTTTAAATGAAATAAAGCTTAAAATAATTCAGTAAAATGGAAACAATTTGGGATTTTGATTTTTATCAACGAAATTAAAGAAAGATAATACCTAACAACAACTAGAGAAAAGACAAAATAAAGGGATAGATTCCAAGGCTTCACACCGAGGGTTTTCCGAAGCTTCACACCATAGCTGTACGTCGGCTTCGCACCAAGTCGCACAAGAAGCAATTGCTCACTCCTCAAGGTTTGAAGGATGCACTCCCTCGGTTGAAAACTCTTCTCAAGCTTTCTAGGGTTTGCACAAAAGCAACTCTCTTTTCATTCAATAATCAATCAACTAATAATAAAAGTGTTTACAAAACCTTTAGATAAGCTAAGAAAACCTAAACTCGAAATAAAAGAGTCTTAAATTAATAAAAGACTAAAAAGACCAATTTTTGTAACAAAAATATAAATTTCGACTTTAGCGGCACAACGTCCACGAACGTCCATACTGGGACCACGGACGTCCGTCACCTACGAACACTGAATGTCACGGACGTTCGTGGGGCACTACGAACGTCCGTCCCACAAAAATAGTGAGACTATGATTTCACGGGCATCCGTCCTGAGCCCACGGACATCCGTTATTGGATGACGTTTTCCTGCCTCCCTTTTTCTCTTGATGATGTTGCTTTCCCTTTTGTTTCCTCTTTATGCTTTCATCTGCCTTGCTTTATGTGATGTCCCCATCATGATAGAAACCAGATCTCAAGTCGATCTTTGAAAAGAACCTTGCTCCTTGCAATTGATCAAAGAAATCATCGATCCTAGGTAAAGGATATCGATTCTTAATCGTTAACTTGTTCAGCTGACGATAGTCGATGCACAACCTCATCGATCATCCTTTTTCTTAACAAATAAGACCGCTGCTCCCCAAGGAGAAACACTTGGTCCTATGAACCCTTTGTCTAAAAGTTCTTGTAATTGCTCTTTTAATTCTTTCAGTTCAGCTGGAGCCATCCGATAAGGTGCATTAGATACTGGCTTCGTACCTAAGGCTAAGTCAATCGCAAACTCAACCTCTCGATCAGGTGGCAATCCCGGTAACTCTTCAAGAAATACATCCTGGAACTCACAAGCAACCGAAATTTTTTATATGACGTTCTTCTTTTCCCGTTGCTCCTATAAGAATGCTAAGTATCTACTACATCCATTTCTCATCATTCGTTCGGCTCGAATCGCAAAGATGAATGGTGCTACGTTCGTCTTGACTCTACGAAATCGAAATGACTTTCCTTTCGGAGGGCGGAAGGTAACTATTTTTCGCAGGCAATCAACGCTTGCATGGTAAGCGGATAACCAATCCATGCCAAGGATCACATCAAATCCTTGCATGTCTAATAAGATGAGACCTGTCGTCGTCACATGATCTTCTACTGAAATAACAATTGATCGGCAAAACATATCCGTGCTCACCGAACTTCCCGTAGGAACTGACACGGCTAGAATAAAATTTAAAGGTTCTGGAATGACACTCAATTTGGTTGCGAACTGTGAAGTCACGAAAGAGTGTGTAGAACCTGGGTCTATCAATACCCGTGCTTTGTGATAGCAAATGTCGCTACTCTGATATAAATGTAGGGTACCTATGTATCAACATACAACTCGATTTAGAGTGTATAAGTGTGTTCGGTCTCATGAACGGTAATTATTTTCAAACAACTATAATGACATTTACTAAGGAAACTAAAGTAAGAATTTATAACCCAACTATATTATACCTTAGATGGCGTTGTTGGATGTTTGAACATCCACGGCAGTGACAGCATAAGCACGGCTCTGAACAGTAGGTTGCGTAGGTCATGTAGGCCTTTGCGCTGCAGCTGATGCCTTCCCTTCACTTCTTATCTCTGGGCAATCTTTTATCATATGCCCCATCTTACCGCATTTGAAACATGTTGCTGTACCCCACCTACAATCCGTAGTCTTGTGCGATTTACCACAACGTGCACATGTCTCCTGCGGAGTAGATGATGCAGCCCTTGAAAATCCCTGCATAACTGACACTCCGATGGTAGTAGCAGGGCCAAATGGGTGGAAAGATCTAACTGGTGTAGGTATAGGTGGCCTAGCATAAGTGGTCTGGGTAAACTGCTTTGGAGTTGGTACTGTAAATCTCAGCTTCTTATTCACTGATTCATAGTTACTAGACCTCCCTTGGTTTGCCATTCCTCTACTCTGTCGGTCCCTTCTTTTACACATCTCTTCAATGTCTTCTTTGGCAACTAAAGCTTTGCTCATCACCTCCCCGTATGTTTCCAACTCAAGTATTGAAATTCTATCGAGGATATTTGGCCCTAATTCGCGCTGAAACTTCTTGGCTTTCATCCGAACAGAGGCGACATGCTCTAATGCAAATCTTGGCCACCTTGTAAACTCTATTCCATACTCTCGTACGAACATCTTCCCTTGTTTCAGGTCAATGAATTTCACTTCCATTTGATTTCTCACTTGGTTGGAAAAGTATTCCTTATTGAATTCCTCAACGAATTCCTCCCAAGTCCACAAAACACCTGGAGTAACTTGTTCCCTTGTTCTTGATACTGACTTCCACCATGGGTCTGCTTCCCCATCCAACTTGAATGCAGCCCATCGAACTCGTTCGTCTTCAGCGCATGGGAGCACATTGAAGATCTTTTCCATTTCATTTAACCACTTTTCCGCTTCAAGTGGTTCTGCTTGTCCTGAGAAACTCGGTGGACGCATTCTTCTGAACTCTATGAATGCCAAAGGTTGAGGCGGTGGAGTATATCTATTTGCATTGTTTTCGGTCATCAACTCAGTTTGTTGTGCCATAGTATTGGCCACCGTTTTCATAGCTTGTGCGATTCTTTCTCTTTCTACTCTTCCCTGATCTCCTTCATGAGGATTTTTATCCCTAACAGGAGTCCTATTCGAACCAATAGCAATGTTCTAACCCAACAAAGCATCATCCATTCCGGTCGATTCCTTTACCACTCCTTGCTGTTCGGGCTTGACCACCTCTCGGTCCTCCACCTCTAGGAGGCATACTGATCTGTCAACATGAGACAAAAGTTTCATTAATAGAGAGTCCTTGTACTCTGACAAAATCTTAAACACACAGTATAAGTCTAAGGCCTAACAGAAATTTCTAAAGCCACAACTTTGATACCAACTGTGACAGCCCGGATTTCACTAACCCGAAATCCTTATCGTCAAACCACCGTTCAAGGCGATCCACGAGTTACCGAACACTTGGTACATCCACACTAAGCAGAGCTCAAAGCAGATATCTCTAACTAAGCAGATAAAGTCATCATATACAGCAAACGAAAGTTCCATTTCTATATCTAAAATATATCAAATGACAGTTCTAACTCCATGAAAAGATACATGGACAAAAGAACCGAAACGAACCACCGATGATGGCCGACCATCACCGAAACAATGGTTCACAAAGTAATATCTATAATAATTACATGAATTTAAATTCTAACCAAAGAGGGCTGAACGTACCAACCCTTAACCACAAAACTACTAAACAAATCTGACACAAATCCCAACTATGGGAAGAACTCTTCTGGAGGGGGCTCAATCTCCTCTAGAATATAATCTGGATCTTCCTAGAGCTTTAAATCCTCATCTATATTTGTACCTGTGATGTATAATTGAAGGGTGAGCTAACAATCTAAGCTCAATAGGGGAACATTTTTAGTATTTAATCTCATATTTCAAAGCATAAATTTCCATTACTGATTTCATAAGCACATTTCACATTTTACAAGGATTTCAAGATGCTGAACTTCAATCACACACGCACAATTCAAATACATGTTTGAAATCTTGGAACATAACTTAAAACAGTAATTTAAATACTATTCCAAGCAAATACAGCATCAGAAGCCACACTTATACCAATGGGAATCCATAACCATTGTCGTTGAATGAACATTTTTCACAATTGCCCAAGCACCTGCGTATGAGGGATACTTGGGTCGAACGAAATTTTACCGTTGGCCGGTAGGAATGTACGGATATCCCGCCGTACCGGAGCACAAAGGATTCGTTTCACGTGAACCTTAAATCATTGTGCGAATTCTAACTTATAGTTTAACACCTTGTAAAGTGATTACATTAAAATTATTTTTTAAATCTAGAATCCATACACGAGTCCGGAGTTCTCACAAACACACTTATCACATCACATTTCGAATCACATTTAGAAAGCTTTTTTTGAAAGATTCGAAAATCAAAGGTTAAAATGCACATCAACTTATCATACCGTATCTTATCATATCATTCAATCTATACAAAGCGCATCAGATTCAATGTTCTTAAGTTTCCCCTACCTCAGTCACGACTCAAGTAAAATCACACGAAGCTGTTCTAGACTTATTGCGGATATTCACCACTTTAACCTACATCCCATATCATCCAAAGACCCTTTTAAAATGTCTAAGGAAGCCTAACGATCAATGTTTCCGAAAAAATCATGAGAAAACAGCCAAACTTGCCTTAACTTTGTATCTCGAGTGCGCAAGATTCAGGGTAGGGAGGGCGAGTCACATGGCACACTCAGCTCACACGAGGAAGGAACAGAGGCTCACTAGAGTCTCTCTTTCCCTCTGTTTCTCGTGCACGCGAGGCTCATTGGGGCCTATCTGAAGGAATCTCGCGCCCGCGAGGAGCAATGCTCGCGCGCACAAGATTCAGAAACCCATCTGATCTCCGAGTTTCTTAACTCGTTCTTCTAGCGATTTTCCGTCATTCTTACCCACACTCTTCACATGAATTTCTACACATAATTCTGCAATTTTAACATCTTTGAGTTGCGGTTTCTCACCTTCTAAGCTAGCGAAACCACACGATACAAAAGCAAGAATCGGAGCGATTTGTGCTTTCCCCTCTTTACACACAATGGGTTTCAAAACCCATCCGACCACAATCCACGCTCCACAAACTCTCACAGCGTCGCAAATCGACGGTAACTACTCCTTCAAACAAGATCGCGAAATGTTACGAAGGCTAAGAGCTTCGGAGTACACGAGTGTGGCGAACCTCTCTCTCTCTCTCTCTCTCTCTCTCTCTCTCTCTCTAAGTAAACAAAGCAAGAAAAAGAAATCAAAGGGGTTGGTGCACATGAGTTCATCCTCACTTATCCAAAGAGTGATTTCTTCAATGTGAGGCACACACACACACACACGCGTGTTTGTTCCTATCCATTTGAATTGCTTGCTGTGAAGCACATACACACCTAGGTGTGTAATAAATTGCTTTGGTTCCCTTGCGAACCCCACAGACCGAACTTGGTACTCGCTCAATCTCACGTGCTCACTGGTCATCACACACACTTTTCGATCTTGCCAAATCCATAACAGCACAATGCATCGCACCTATACGTGTACCTATTTGATTTATACGGTTTCCTAAGTTTTGGGATATTACACCTCACAACTAGAGCACAACCACTGTCATCACCTTCTTCATCAATAGGTGTGACATCCGACTCAAAGACTTCTTCCTCAAAAATTCCCTCATCTTCATCTCCCTCTCCTTCAAGGAAGAGATTCCTTTGAGGATCTCTCATGGGGCATTGGGCAGCAAAGTGTCACAATCTTTGGCATTTATAACACTTGATTTGAGAACTACCCCTCGAGGATTCTCCAACCACACCCTTTCCCTTGTCAAACCGAATATTGGTAGAAGTGGAATGTGTGGGTTTGAGGGGTGGGTGATGCGGGAACTTACTAAATGCAATGTTAGGACTGAGATTAGGATTAAAATTAATTTAATCAATTAAAAAAATAACAATTTCTCATAACTAATTACCACGGAAAATTCTAGAAATTCAATTAGGTGATTTAATTCCAGCCCAAAATAGTGTTACTTTAGTGTGCGTTCCCTATCGCGGATCTAAAAGACTAGGGTTCTTATGAATGGCTAGATCTCCAATAATTTCACGGCGTCGAACGAACTCACAAGTGAGTTCTCTTGATACTGAACAAAATTAAAAGCTAGTAATGATTTATGATGAACAAATAGGTTGATTTTGGATTTTATAAAATAAATAAAATAACTAGGGTTACGCTACTTACGCAAACCGTAGGTCTAAAGAAGATAGAAATGGAAGAAGAGTTGGCCTCGTACCAAACCGCAAGCGGGAATCGAAGAATCGCTCTCCATTTTGAGAAAATCGCACCCTCACGAAAGTTTGAAACTATCAATTTTGCATAAGAAATTTTCATTAACCAAAGAGTAATAATAAAAGTGTTTACAAGCCTTTAAATAGGCTAACCAATGCATAAAATTAGAAATCCTAGTATAACTCTAATTCCTAATTCAAATAAAAGAAATATCCTAATTCTTCTAAAATTAGAAATCCTAGTATAACTCTAATTCCTAATTCAAATAAAAGAAATATCCTAATTCTTCCAAAACAATAAAGTCCTAAAACAATAAGGAAACTAATCATATTTCTAATAAAAGAAACAACTCTTATTTTCTAAAATATAATAGTAAAAGAGACTAATCCTAATTCAATGAGGAATCTTGAAATTCGTTACTTTCTGTGCAGCTTCCGAAAACTGACCATAACTTCTTCAATACTTGTCGGAATTGCTAAATTTTTGGCTCGTTGGAAAGCTACTTCGATAAGCTTTCAAATATGACCAATTTCACATCAATCCGACTTCGTTTGACACTTCAAAATGGGCCAAAAATAAAAGTGACGGGATTAAAAGTTACTCTTTTTTCGATAAGTTACTTTTCTTCTTTCTGATCACTTTGATGTTCTTTCGCCTCCGATATGTTATGGGCTGTTACTTGAATTGCTTGAATCGGATGTCCCCATCAACTCTCCCCGAGTTAGACGGATTCATCCCCGATGAATGCTGGTTGTGGTAAAGGTCCAAAAGATCCGAATCAAGCTGCTGAAATTCCTCCTATATAATCCAAGTATTCTCTGTGTCGGCCTTGTTCTTCCATTTGATCGAGTACTTCTGAAGTCCCCCATGGTTGATGGACACATCTGATCTTCCAGCACTTCTTCGATGATTTCACGCATTTGCCGAGTAGGTGGGAGTAACAGTGTGGCAAGGGGAATAATTGGGTCATCGGATGTAAAAGGCTCAAAGGGGCTGGCAGGGATGGTTGAAGGGCTATGAAATGGAACAAAGTCCTCCACATTGAAAGTCGTGGTAATCCCCAATTCCGGCGGAAGATCTACGATATAAGCATTAGAACCGGCACGTTTCAAGATCTGATAGGGTCCAGCACCACGAGCTTGTAACTTCTTTGCAACTCCTTGCGGGAATCGCTCGGATCTATTTCGAACCATCACATTGGAAATCTTTAAACCGTCTGAGAATCTACAGAGAACTTGTATTTTTCATTTTTTAAATTAATTATTTTCTTAATCTCAGCATGCAACTCATGAATGCGAAGCACAAATGTGGATGCAGACTCTGATGACCTATGATGAATGGACATTGGAATGAGATCTACTAGTGTCCTAGGTTTATACCCATGCACAATTTGGAACGGACTCATGCATGTGGTTCTATTAACCGAATTGTTATATGCAAACTCAGCGATAGGTAAGATGGAATCCCAACTCCTAATGTGCTCACCCACTAGACACCTTAACAGATTTCCTAAACTCCTATTGACAACCTCGGTTTGCCCGATGATAAGCAGATGAAAATTATAGTCGGGTCCCCATTTTATACCATAGTGTCTTCTAAAGATAACTGACAAATTTAACGTCACGGTCAGACACTATCGTCTTAGGAAAGCCGTGTAGACGAACGACCTCGTTAAAGAACAGGGTAGAATGTAACTAGCATCGGAGGTCTTCGCACACGCAATGAAGTGGGTCACTTAGAGAAACGGTTCACAACAACGAACACCGAGTCGTGCTTTCGAAGGGTTAGGGAGGCCTAACACAAAGTCCATTGATAGGTCTTGCCACGGGGTGTGTGTGGCACTAGTAAAGGTGTATGCAATCCCGTGTTCTGCCTCTTTTGCTTTGCCAACTGGCAAATACGACACTGGTTGATAATTTTGGCAACATCTCTGGTGAGATTGGGCCAATAGAATCGGTCTTCAACCAATGCGACAGTTTTATTGCAACCAAAATGACAAGAAACCCCTCCGGCGTGTAATTCCCAAACAAGAAAGTCCTGCAAAGAAGTGCGGGGACTACACAATCGGTGTTTCAAGAACAAATACCCATCCTGTAGGATATATTTACTCCCTCTAACGGGTTGTCCACTGACAAGTGAGGCATACTCTTCACCAAAATCCGAACATATGGGGTAATCCTCCATGAGGCATTCGAATCTAGTTACCTCAACGCTTAATGAGTGCAATGTCGCCATTCTATGGCTAAGCGCGTCAGCCACTTGATTCTCCACACAGGCCCTATGTTTCTGCACGAAGGTAAACTATTTCGCATGTCGTGGGTTTAACTTCTTTTAAGAAATCAAAAATCGCAGGGCTTCATGATCCGAGAACAAGACGAATTCATGTGGTAGTAGATAGTGTTTCTAATATTTAAGAGATTGGACTACCGCGTAGAATTCTTTGTTGTACGTCGAGTACTTATGCCTGGCCCCATTTAGCCTTTCACTGAAATAAGCTATCGGATGGCCCTCTTGGCTCAATACTCCTCTAATACGTACGCCTAACGCGTCACACACAACTTCGAAGAACTTAGAGAAGTCAGGAAGGCGCATGACAGGAGCTTCCGTCATTCGAGACTTAATCTCCTTGAGAGCCTTAGCCGCAACAGGTGACCATTTAAACTCCCCCTTTCTGATGCAATCGGTGATAAGGGAAGTTGCCGTACTGAAGTTACGGATGAACCGCCTGTAGAACGTGGCTAACCCATGGAAGCTACAGACTTCGTGAATGTTCCGAGGTTCGGGCCATTCAACGATAGCTTTGACCTTTTCGGGGTCTACAATCATTCCATCAGAGGTCACGACGAACCCTAAGAAGACAACGCGACGTGACATGAACGTGCACTTCTTCAGGTTCGCATACAACTTCTCTCCTCGGAGAGTCACACAAACTTACCTTAAATGGTCCAAGTGTTGCTCCTTGTTGTGGTTGTAGATGAGGATGTCGTCAAATAAACCACAAGGAACTTGCCGATGAAAGGCCGTAACACTTGCGTCATAATACGCATAAATGTACTCGGGGCGTTCGAAAGCCCAAAAGGCATGACAAACCATCTTTGGTTTTAAAGGCAGTTTAGTTTTCCATTCGTCCCCGGGACGAACTCGGATTTGATGGTACCCACTCTTCAAATCGATATTCGAAAAAATTGTGGCACCAACCATCATGTCTAACATATCGTCCAATCTTGGTATCGGGAACCGATACTTGACCGTGATCTTGTTAATCGCGCGACTATCCACACACATCCTCCAAGTTCCATCTTTCTTGGGTGTGAGCAGCGCTGGCACGACACAGGGACTCAAGCTTTCCTTTATGAAGCCCTTTTGGAGAAGCTCATCAACTTGCCTTCTTAACTCCAAGTGCTCAGATGGGTTCATACGATAGTGGAGCAAGTTGGGTAAAGTAGCTCCAGGGACCAAATCGATGGCGTGTTGGATGTCCCATAGAGGTGGTAATTCATTTGGAAGGTCTTCGGGAAAGACATCCGCAAACTCATTCATGATTGGTTTGACCTCTTTTGGAACCTCAACGCCTGATTCTTTGGACTTTTCAACTATGACAAGAACATAGACGATGTCCTCTGTCTTAGCGCCTCGTTCAAACTCAAGAGGGCTAACGATGTGAACTGCCTTAAATGTCTTCTCTCTCTCTAATAGGCCTTTATCACTTGACTTTGTCGACTTCAATGTGGGTGCCTTGGGAGGTAGCGGATTGAGTTGTATTTTCTAACCTTTGTGAATGGAGGAACACACGTTCGATCGACCGAACAGTGTAACATCCATGTCATACAACCAAGGCCTCCCGAGGATGATATGCCCCACATCCATGGGCACAACATTGCACCACAAGGTGTCCTTATACGATCCGAATTGTATAAGAACCATACACCTTTGTGAAGCAGGGATAGATGATGAATTAACCCAAGCAATCTTATAGGGTTGTGGGTGAGCTACGGGCGCGAGCCCTAAACGAGAACTGTACTTTCAGAAACCACATTGGTACAGCTTCCACTGTAAACAAGGACTCGACAGGCTTTCATCCCACATGTGGCTATGGTATAAAGGCATTATACCATCGCCAATCATCACTCTCCTTCGATTGGGCTAGAGCACATCTAACCACAAGAGCCCGCGAGGTATTATCCTCTCCAACGGGATAGGAGACATCCCTAAGACACACCATTGTTCGTTCCCCTACACAATCTTCTTCATCGCTAGGGAACGACTCAGGCTAGTAAACTTTCAGCAGTACCTTCATCATGCTCATTTTTGGTGTCCTCAGCTGTGAACAGATTTCGAGATGGGCATTGTGCTGCAAAATGCCCGATGTCGTGACACTTATAACATTTATTTTGGCCACCACTCTTGGGGCCTTCGAGCATTGGACTCTTACCCTTATCGACTCGAGTTACCGGTGTAGTAACGGGATTGGACCTACCAGACGGGGGCAGTAATATTGGGCTGACTCAAGTGCATTGGACCGATAACTAAACTTATAACTAGATGGGATACTAGTTTTGAGGTATCGCTCTAGCTCTTCGACTCTAGAAAAACATTCGTCTAGATTATCAACAGGGTACGAAATAAAACAATATCCTAATTCTTCTAAAACAATAAAGTCCTAAAACAATAAGGAAACTAATCCTATTTCTAATAAAAGAAACAACTCTTATTGTCTAAAATAAAATAATAAAAGAGACTAATCCTAATTCAATTAGGATTCTTGAAATTCGTCACTTTCTGTGCAGCTTCCGAAAACTGACCATAACTTCTTCAATACTTGTCGGAATTGCTCAATTTTTTGCTCGTTGAAAAGCTACTTCGATAAGCTTTCAAATATGACCAATTTCGAATCAATCCGACTTCGTTTGACACTTCAAAATAGGCCAAAATAAAAGTGACATGATTAAAAGTTACTCTTCTTTCGATAAGTTACTTTTCTTCTTTCTGATCACTTTGATGTTCTTCTTTCGCCTCCGATATGTTATGAGCGGTTGCTTGAATTGCTTGACTAAGTCTCACCTCTCCAGTATGATATTGACCAATTTGGGATTCAGATCGCCTCACCACCATCATTTTCAAATATCATTCAAGGTCCTGAACAACAATGTAACATTATTCAAGAGTTTGAGCGGGTGAGATATCAACTCTTTTTGCAAGTCAAATCACAATCTGGTGCAAAATCTGGGAAGAGTGACTTGAGGATCTTCCGATACCTTGGCTCTCATCATGCATTCTTCAAATCTGCCAATGTATTCGATCACAGGCATACTACCTTGGCATAAATTTTGTCATTGATCAAGTAGGCGATGGTAGTATAATAAAGGAACGTACTTCTCCATAAGTCGTACCTTCATGTCCTCCCAACTGGTAATGGAAGCACAACCCGCAATCGCTCTTATGCGCTCGACATTGATTCAAAAGAGTTGAGCTTGGCCGATGAGCTTCATCTTGGCGAACCTGACACATCGCTCATCGCTCATGCCATACCACTCAAAGTGTTTATCCGTATCGGATAACCAATCGATGAAAATTTTAGAGTCCATTCTTTCGTCGAATGTTGGAACCTCAACTCGTACATTTTTGAGGAGTTTCCCATCCGGGTCGGAGTCATCTCCACGATGATCTACCCATTGGTTCTGTTTCCTATCATTCTGATGACCACTGTTCGAAGCGTGGACCATCACGCTCACGGCGTTGCTCAAGGTGCTCATCAGCACCTTCTAACCGATTGACTCAGTGTAGCAACCTACCATTGGAAGCCTCAAGGTTTATTTAGGCTTGCTCCATGGCAACCATCCGTTCATTGATCATAATCAATTCAGCCTTGATGCTTCTAAGGGCATCGGCAACCTCACTCATATCTATGGTGATCACGGCTACTAATTATGGGTTCTAAAATGTAATGTAACTATGAACCAACAAAATGGGACTTTTAACAAACACTAGATGTGCACAATTTTGATCACAATTGAAATAGAATGCAATGAAAATTAAAATGCAATAAAATTAAAATGTCACACAAATATGCCCTAACCTAGAACCTAGGCTTTGATACCAAAACTAACGCGGTACGGTGACCCTAGACTACGTGACTGAAGATGAAATGAATATTTGCCGAAATTAAACTAAATTAATTAAGCAACAAATTTTAAAATAATCGTGGTACCTTAGGGTTCCATGGTTTTCCACTTGGATGATCGCATTTGGTTCAGGTAGGGTCCAGTCCTTGCGCTAGATCAGTTAGCCTCGCAGAAGGAGGATCTTAGAGATAGAACTCTAGCTGCTTCCAGATTAGGGCATCGATCTTCGATTAAAGTGGGATCGTTGGTTTTCTCAGGGTGTTTTGATTCAGGATGGCTTAATGGCTCAAGTGAGATCTAGGGTTTATTGGATTGAGTCGATTCAACGGTTCAGATGAGGGTTAAAGTTTGGAATTCGGAGGGTTGAATTTGATATGAAATGAAAAGGAGTTTATGGGTTTAGAAAATAAGACAGAGAAAAGATAAATCGAGATAAAGATAAAAGATAGAAGATTGTGGGCTTCGCACCCTTGGCTTCACACCAAACCCTTCGCGGGAGAGAAGATTCACTCTTCAAAATAGCTCATCTCAAGCAAAAGCAAAATAGCTTTTCATTCATAAACAATAGTTAATTACATTGTTTATTAATGACCTTATATAGGAGGCCTCTAAAACAAAAGAAAACCCTAAAACAAATACTCTAAAACGGAAAAGTTTGCCCCAAAACTACGATTTCCATCTTTTGGTGGAGCCCACTTGTGCGAAAATTCAATCGATCGATGCTAAGCTTGATCAATCGAATTATATATATAATTATATAAAAGTCTCGGGTCACAAATCGATCGATCGAAAATTGTACTCAATCAATCGAAAATTACCTTCGACCAAGCAATCGACTAAGAATAGAACTTCGCCAAAATTTAATTTCCTACTGACCGCAATCGATCGATCGATCGATTCCAGGCATTCGATCGACTGTGTAACCTCTTGTATTCCCCTTTATGCTCCTTTACGCCTGGTTCTGATTTCCATTTCGCTTCTTCCCACGCCGAAACACATGATATGGCCCAAAGCCTATGTCCACGATGTCGGCATCCGGTCAAGTTTCTTACATGAAGGAAGATCAGCCAAATCTCAGGTATGATTACACTGAAGAGCTTCCATTTCTTCATCATTGCTACTTTATAGTTAGGTAGAGAAGGACAGCACAGACGATACGAGGAATGGGAATGATTTCAATGGCAATGAGAAATTCCCTATACGAAGGAGCAAAAGTCTGATAACATGCATACTTGTCAAGAGGTAAAGGAGTCACACACTTACAAACCCCTTGCGAGGCAATAGGTAATTCAAGGTCCAAAGAAGCCATACTAGCAGCAATATGAATAACATATAGAGTACCAGGGGTATCAAGTATAGTCATAGAAAACTACGAAGGGCAAGACATATTTATGGGAAGTACCAACATGGAGGAGTTAGGCTGAGGCGCGAAAGGGAGATGGTCATGCCACCTCTGGTGAGGATAACAGGTGCGAGAGGGGGAAGGTCATGCCACATCTGGCGAGGATAACTGATGTAGTCCTTCGACTAAAGAAGGAGGATCAACAGGTATAGGCAAGGGAACTACGGGAAAATACTCAATACAATCAGGAAAGAAACCTCCCCAAAGAAGGTAACATCCATGGAAATAAAAAAGCGATAAGATTTGGGATCATAACACCAATATCCCTTGGAATATTCGAATACCACTGAAGACGCACTTGATTGCTTTATCACCTAATTTTTGGCAAAGGGGATGAAGGTCTTAAACAAAACCTACACATTAAAAAATGAGAGGATTAATTAGGAACAAAAGATCATGAGAACGCAGTGTCCAATGAGAAGAATGACCATCCAATATTTGGGACGGAGTCTGATTCATCAAGAAGCAAATGATAAACATAGCCATGGACCAACAAAGCTTACATATGCATACCACGGCGCAGAGACCGTGCAATTCCAACAAGGTGTCTATTCTTAGACTCCACAACACAATTGTGTTGAAGAGTTTATGATCCAAAAGCTGACGAGTAATACACTGCATATCAGTAGTTGGATAAAAGGAGTATGAACATGTACTAATGTTGTTTAAACTATGAAATGCTAAAATCTCTACCTAAGAAGCAAAGATTTCCAAATTTCTAAGTCAAATGAACATAAAATCATGGGGAAACCCTACGGGCTTCAGTATCAATATTAGCCTAGGCCAAAACCAATACATATCAATATCGGCAGAGTTTCAAAACCAAAGTGCCACTAAATGTATGTGAGAATTTACTCGCCAGAAGCTGAACTAAAGATGAATAAAACCTCTATAAATTTTGATTTTAGGAAATAGGATTAAAATTTAAATGGAACATATATGACAAAGCGTCAATAAGTCAAGGTGTATAGTACCTGTAGTTCCAGAAGAGAAAAGGATGTTTGTGAATGCTTCTATAGGTTGTTCCACTTCATTGTAATTGTTAGCTCTGCAATTCCAACAAAAAACTCCCAGCATCAACATTGCATAAACACATCATATTTCTTATAATGTAGAAGAAAACTACTTATTTAAGCAATTATGAGATCTCTTCTATATAATTGCTTTGAAAGAGTATTGATAGATTTGAAGAACAGAAATCGCTATAAAGTGGATGATCTCAAACATGAAGCTGGTTCATGAGCAAAATAGAATGGCATAAAAATAAGTAAAATAAGTACGAACATTTTGTACCTTAAACAAAGGTAGAAAGGATAAAAAATTTAAACTTATAAGGAGACACAACAGATGGATACTACATGATTAGGGTAGAGTTCCAGTACCTAAAGAACCCTTTAGAGTCCTCACCTTTTGCTAAGGATTCCACAAGCCCAATTGCCTCTATAACATTTTGATTTTAAGAGATGTACCTTAACTTTTGCTAAGGACTCCACAAGCCATTTGCCTCTATAATATTTTGATTCTAAGAGACAAAAACTGAAGAAACGTTCATCAAAGAAGTCGACAGGTCATTGTGATAGCAAAATCTTGCTACCCTCCCATCCGATGTCATTACTGAAAGAGACACCTTCTGACGGAGACGCCACCAACAAGGATCTAGGTTTCAGGCCGTACCAAGTGTACCGGCAGAAGAATAAGCAACGGAGGAGCCAAGGAGCCACCGGAGGGAAGCCTTAAGGAGCAGCCCCAAGAGAAGAGTCTCTGTCCAGGCTCGCTGGAGCGAGCATCACCCTCACTCGAGCGAGATTCCTTCAGAAATATGGACAAACTGTCGGCCTTTGGTCGCTCGAGCAAGAGAACCTCAAAATTCAAGGCCAAAACTTTTGGCCTAAATTTGCTGGAGCGACCCTTGGTTATCGCTTGAGCGACCCCTTGTGAAGATTCCCATTCAAGCGAGAACCAAAGGTCGCTCGAGCAAGTCACGTGATGGGATTGTCCTTTTTATCATTTCTTTTTTGTTTGTCTTTTGTGTCAAATGTAAGTTACCCTTTTGGGGTAACATAGTACTTTTCTATTTTAGGGTATTCCCATTTGTAATTAGTATAAAGCATATTTTGTAAGTCATTTTTGGCATTGTTGGTTATTAATGAAAGTGCATTGCATTTTGAGCTTGAGATGAGTTTTGAAGAGTGAGTCTTCTTCCCCATGTGCGTTTGGTGTGAGGCCAAGGGTGTGATGCCCATGTTATTTTGATCTTCTCCTTACTTATTGTTCCCATTTGATCTTTCTATTTCCCCCATTAATCTCTTACATCCAATTTTTTCCCTTTTATTGATTGCCCCAATTCCCCAAACCCTTGATCTAGAGCAACCTTGATGTCCATCCTTGTGGATCGAATCCAACCCTAGCCCGTCGATTCATACCCATTGTTGGGCTTGAGCTTGTTTGAATTGCACCATTAACCGTTTCGATTCAAAAGCCCTAGTGAGGAGTTATGATTCCACCGCGAACCATGATCGAACGCCCCAACCTAGAAGGAGCTAGAGTTCTATCTCTAGGATCACCTCTTCCACATTTTCTAAAAATCTCGCGCGTCGGATTGGACCCTACATGAGCCGAGCATAGTCACTTAAGCAGAATCCCGCGAAACCCTAAGGTATCGCTTTAATTTGTAATTAATTAATTTAATTTCGGTAAATTAGCATATCATGAACACTCACGAATTTTAGAGTCATTGTCCCGCGTCACCTTCCTCCATGAGAGGACAAAAAAATGACTAATTTTCTTAAATCATCGACAAGAGCATGAAATTCAGCTTCATTAGAATTTTTATTTCCCATACGACACGCTTACCTCCCACACTCATCACCAATCAGCCTCCAACTGCAAGAAGTCCCCTCATCGCCAAGAGAAGTAATAACCGAATTATTTGGAGTACTATCCCATCTAACAAAATCTCTCTACCTTTCGTCCATCCAGACAGGACAACAGTCCATTAATTTTAAAAAATTGCATCAAAACTTGTTTACTTTCTCACAAATTTTAACCAACAGATAGAACAGCTGGAAGTGTGTACTCTAAAATCTTAAGCCAACAGAAATTTTCCATTCCATGTCTAACATGCAATGTTTCAAGGTTTGAGTGGAAATTGATTGTATTCATCTAGACAAATTTAACAGACGAACATGGGAAAAGACAAAGCACCACACTAATTGTTTTCATTGATTAAAATGTGAAAGTTCACTAAAACCATTAGGAAATTAATAAGACAAAGCACCACACTAATTGATCATGCAAATGAACATGGGAAAAGACGAATCCACAATGTTTTCAATAGTAATTCGCTCACTTCTTTTTGAGATGAAGTGTCACTGATAGATGCAGAACAATCAATTATGGTAACATTTATTCATTGTTTCTTCACATAGAACTTGACAGGACCAAACACTAAACCACAATTTTGATGGGTGAAATCAAAATCTATATTGTATAATGTGCTGAATTTTATATATATATATATATATTCAAAGAATTTCATTCCAATAATCATGCCCAAATTCAGTGTTGCAAACCCGCAGAGCTGTACATACTAAATTTGGAAACAAGGATTCAGATCTTGATTATTTCCAACTAAGGACAACAAACGACATCCCATGATGGTGTCTTTTGATTCAATTCTATGATTTGAATGAGTAGTAGGGTTAGTTATTATTTAAAAGCTCGCAAATGGGTAATTTCAGGTTTCAGAAAATTTCGGGGGTGTGATTAAAAGTTAATTAATTTTTCCTAAGAAACATATAGCTGAGAATAAAGAACGTTCCGCAAAAGGGGATAAATCATAAGCCAAATCAAGAAGATGAGACGATCCACATGCCTTGTATGACGTCCAATGGAGATCCAATGGCTGAAATGATAATCGGCAAAGATCTAACGACCAAAATGTTGAGTGAAAAAGATCCTACGGCGGAAACAAGAAATAAAAAAGATCCTACGGCTGAAAATAATATGTTAATAATCGGAATCATCCCATGTGAACATCTTCCCAATGTGCAATGATGTTGCACATGCACACATGGGTCCTTCAACAACTCATTCAAAGTGCTACATGAGGCACACATCTTTTCAATATTTTCTTGTGTCTCCGGTCTTTGAAGGGTCCAATGTCCGCATCAGAACTCCTTAATAATTTGCCTACCCGTCATGTATTAATCATTCTTATCCAATATAATGTTTTAATAATCTTCTCTGCTAAATCCTGATCAAAGTAATTTTGTATTTTATATTAAATAGTCTCTTTTCCAGACACTATAATGTTGATGCATTTATCTCATTGAAAAAATAGACCAGTGACAAATTTGTTTAAATAACCTTACAAGAGATATTCATCACAAATATCACAGAGATGATGGTTTAGATTGCTTTAATTGGCTATAACTTCAGAAATTTTATTTAACAACATTACTTCCATCAAATAAAACATTGTGCTCCAATTTTGGTCTCATGCATCTTTAGTTTAACATGACTTCACTTGGTTATTGAAATCACTAAATGTCTACAATTATTTCCAGCAGTGCATCTGTTTTCTCTTCGATCTCTCAGTTCTAAGTACTCTTTAAGATATATTGCTAGACTGTTAGTAAGGTCCCTCTTTTGTGTTGAAATTTCCTAAACGCGAAGAGAAGACAATGTCATGGGATTTAATGGACACTAAGAATGTATATTAAATCAATATACTTATAGATGAAAATATGAGAATGAAAAATAAATGTAAGTGTGCATACTTCAAATGTTCTACTCTTCCCAAAAAAGCAGGCCAAGATTCATCAGAGTCACGCAATTTCATGGTGGAAGTGGAGTCTGTAGCTGGAACCACAACTGCCATAGGTGATTGAGCATCAACAACTCTACTGCAAGGATCAAAACTGCTTTCATGAGATATATATTCCCTCCATCACACACAATAGGAAAATTCTTCATGAAGGTAACAAGAATTAAGAACTTCACCTATATAACGGAAGCTTTTTGTCACCACGGACTATAAAATCCTAGCAAACAAAAGTTAAGGGTAATAAGGTTAAGTAAAGAAAATTCTGTAAAAACAAAAACAAATAAACAAATAATTATCATTATCGTCATCGACCCCTTTCCTATGTGGGGTCAGCTTTACAAGTCTAAAAAGAGAAATTATATATAACAGAAAATAATAATAATAATAATAATAAGTAACTAGCAGTCTAGCACAAAAGAATGTATCCTGATTCAAATCCAAAGGATAAAACATTTATGCATAATTTTGGGGATGAGAAGACAAATCTATAACATGTAGTTTATGGAAGAAATTTCAGAAGCTCAGGGGAGCTTTGGAACTCTATGATAGCATGCCAAAAGAACTATCATGAGTTTTGATAGCCAAAAGGAGAATCCAAAAGTGAAGAAGTTATTCATCCACGATGTGCTAGGGTACTTTCATCAAATCCAAGGTCAATTCAAAAATAAGGAAGTCCTGCTCTCACATTAGAAAAAAAAAAAAATGAACCATAGCCTCTAAAAAGTAAATTTAGGGTTTCATGGTTTGAAAACATTAGAGAAATATAGAAAACAGAGATTGAAAGGCGCCTGAACCCGCTATATAACATGCCAGTATCAGTGCAACTCAAGCTTGGAATTGAGTTTCTAGAGAATGGGAAATGTCTCTGCTAGGGATTTACTAACCACCTTCCATGCTCTGTAGATATGTAACTTTTTGGACTAAAAAATGCATCCCATGTTGTCCTCAATGTATCAAGTCTATGATCGCCTAAGTAACTTTACCTTGAAATGGATGTTCTAAACAGAATGGATGTAGAGAAGTCAGAGGATGACATGCCTTGGTATATGCCAACACCTCTGATTCACTACATGTTGGATTGAAGGCCCTATAAGGTGCTTCTAGTTAATTGCAAAAAGTCATTGTGCTTGGATCTTTGATGTTTTCCTTCCTGTCAAGATCATTCTCAACAATGGAGACCAAAACCATCTCTAATCCCATAGTGTGCACTTCTTAAAAGAGACTACCTAAACAATAGGATTTGTGATGGGGACATCAACCGATCATACACACATGAATCACGTGAGAAGAGCCCAATTTGGGAAAGCCAAAGAAGAAAAAGAAAGCAAAGAAAAGAGCACGAAAATTGAGTTTCTGCCCAAATTCTCCTGATCAAAAGCAATTCTCAATCAATCAAATTCATCCACAGGGTTCGTCAAAACGCAAATTAAACTCGATCGATCAAGTTTCAACTTTGATCGATCGAATTCACGCACGGAATTTTTTTTTAAATGCGAATTTTAGGTTTTAGTTTCCTTTTTAGATTAGGATTCTTTATATTCTGGTTTCTTAACCTTAGTTAGGGTTTCTTAGCCTATATAATGTAAACACAATTTTAAAAAAGATGAGCGATAAATTAATGAATGGTTTGCTTTGAGCAACTTCTCGAGAACTTGTGAAGAGTTTTCAACCGAAAGAACGATTCTTTTACCAGAAGAGCGATTATTCTTCTGCATGCAATTTGGTGTGAAGTCAATTATCTTCCTTGGAACGAATCCTTAGATCTTCTACTTTTCTACCTAATTTTCTTATTGTCAAGTAAGTTAATTTACTTTGTTTCTCCTATCCAAAACCCATAAAAATCAAAATATCTTTTCTTCTAGTATTGTTGTTGGGATTTTGATTTCTAATTCCCAACCTTAATTCATTGATTCCCTTTGAATGATTTAAACCTTTTGGGCCTTAAATTATTCAAACCCTAGCAAGGAATCAAGAGACAACATCGATATTGTCGCTTGGTGCCCTGAACTAGATTAAAACTAGAGTCTATCTTTAGACCTATTATCTAGATCGGGAAAGTTCATACGCTAACGGACGCTAAATCAGATTAATCAAATTGCCCTAGTAAAATTATTAAATATTTCTGTCTTTTGGAAGGATTTTCTTGAATTTTCGCTGCTAAATAAAATCTAAAATTGATTTCAATTCACATAATTAGGGTTTAGCATTTGTCTTGTATCAAATTGGTATCAGAGCACAATCCATTTAGGGTTGTTTTGTGTTCATTCTAGATCATAGAACGCATATAGTTTGTGTTTGCATTAGTTTGTTTTTTTGCTTCAAGTGTCACCATGGATCTAGACAATTTAGATGTTCCCTTAGAGAGCTTCAACACTCAAATGGCTGTCATACAAGCCCAGCAGCAGACCCAACAAGCCCAAAAAGAGGATTTAGCAGCCCAATTCCAAGAGTTATCTACATCGATTCACGGTGAGCATTATAGGGTTAATCTCAAATTCTCAATGATCGAAGGAGGGATCCTCCAAGGCGTGAAAATCATCCCGACCCGGATGATAGGATTATGGAATTGGTTAAGGTTGACACTCCCACTTTTGAAGGAAAAATGGACCCAAAAATCTACATAGATTGGGCCACCGCCATGGACCATCATTTCAATTGGTATGATATGACGGAGGAGTGTAAAGTGAGGTTTGTCAAGATCAAACTTGTGGGACAAGCCAAATTTTATTGGACAAGCATGGAGCGACGTCAAGAAGCTCTCGACCACGGTTCCATCTTCACGTGGGCTGACATGAAAGAGAAGTTTCATGATAAATATGTTTCCCTTTCCTACAACCAACGCCTCATAGATAAATGGACAAGGAAACATGTCCGTTGGTGATTACATCAACAAATTTGAGGAATTCATGTTGAGGGTCAATGCATACAAGAGTCCTCAAGTCACCCTTTCTAGGTTTTGGCCTAGTCTACATCCAGAGCTATAAAAGGTGTGGATCCCTCACCCCGTTGGAAGATGCTATGCAAGGGTACAAGAGTCAGAGAAATACATCGAACAACCTAGCAGTGGATGAAATAGTTCCTATAACTCTGAGTCTAGGGTCATTCCTAATGAGAAGGAGAACAATTCCTATAGTCAACCTTCAAAACCTGTGAATTCTCAGGTTGACAACGGTAAAGGAAAATTAATTGAGTCCTAAGAGTGCACAACAAAAGTGTCACAAGTGTCAAAGATTCGAATAGTTTACTGCCCAATGTCCTACAAAAGTTTTGATTATTAAGGAAGAACAAGACAAAGAGCATGGCGAGATAGACAAAGAAACCTATGAGCCTGATACAATTCTGAGTGATGATGAAGAAGACGTGATTGTCAAGAGTTTAGGTTGAATTAGGAAAAAATTTAGTCCTCATAAGAGGATTGATGTGTTTCTGTTCCGCAAGAGTCATTAAAGTTGGTAGGAACATATCATCATCATAAGTTGCATGAAATAAATGAAAAGGTTATATTGAGCAATGGAAATACTGAAAAAAAAAAAATTAACGCACATAACTTGTTCAATGATTTTGCAACAGGTAAATTTGTGAAGGTTCAATTTAGACCCGAGCAAATCCCACAAGAAATTGCAAAAGGTTTAAAAACTTGCAATAATGGACTTTTTTTTATCTTCAAAATGAGTCGTTGTGATAGTCTAGATTTCCCTGTAGACGTGGGTACTAATGCGGTAATTACGTTGAAGGATCTTATGCCTTTTCTAGGTTCGGCAATGAAAACCCCAGACCCATTCCTTGTAGTTCATTCACCTGAACCGAATCCCATCTATCAACTGATTCTGAAAATACTTCCTGGACAATATGAGAAACGGATAGATGGAAAGAGTATCTTACTTCCTGAGTTTTGTTACCAACGTGAAGATGTACCACTAGCATCAAGAGTATCTTACAAGGTGGACAGTGAAGCCAAAGAGAGAACAACCGGTATTTGCGAAGAGTAGGTTTCACAACTCATCAGAGACGAGTTTCTCCCACTCGGAGGGAATTGATGGGAACATCAATCGATCATACACGCATGAATCCTGTGAGAAGACCCCAATTTGGGAAGGCATGCACGTAAAGCCAAAGAAGACAAAAAAAGTAAAGAAAAGAGCACAAAAATGGAGTTTCTGCCCAAATTCACTCGATCGAATGCAGTTATCAATCAACTCGTCAAAACTTCAAATAAACTCGATCGATTGAGTTTCAACTTGATCGATCGAATTCACAAAGAAAGTTTACGGAGTAGTTTTAGAGGAACTCGATCGATCGAGTTTCAACTTTGATTGATCGAATTCGCGCACGAAAATTTCGTTTAGATGCGAATATTAGGTTTTAGTTTCCTTTTTAGATTAAGATTTTTTCTATTCTCGATTTTTGAGCTTAGTTAGGGTTTCTTAGCCTATATAAAGGCATTGTAAACACAATTTTAAAAAAGATGAATGATAAATTAATGAATTTTTTTCTTTGAACGACTTCTCGAGAACTTGTAAAGAGTTTTCAACCGAAAGAGCAATTCTTTCACCCGAAGAGTGATTCTTCTTTTGCATGCAGTTTGGTGTGAAGCCAAATCTTCCTTGGAGCGATTCCTTGAATCTTCTACCTTTTCTACCTAATTTTCTTATTGTCGGGTAATTTAATTTAGTTTGTTTCTCTTATCGAAAACCCATAAAAATCAAAATGTCTTTTCTTCTAGTATTGTTGCTAGGATTTTGATTTCTAATTCTCAACGTTAATTCGTTGATTCCCTTTGAACAATTTAAACCCTTTGGGCCTTAAATTATTCAAACCCTAGCAAGGACTCAAGAGACAACATCGATATTGTCGCTTGGTGCCCTGAAGTAGATAGAAACAAGAGTCTATCTTGAGATCTATTTTCTAGATCGGGAAAGCTCAAATGTGACAGAGCTAAATCGGATTAATCAAATTTCCCTAGTAAAATTATTAAATATTTCTGTGTTTTGGAAGGATTTTCTTGGATTTCCACTGCTCAATAAATCTTAAATTGATTTCAATTCACATAATTAGGGTTTCGAGTTTGTCCTGCATCAATTTGTTAAAAGCTTCTAAATACATATTGGATTGGAGGTCCTATAAGGTGCTTCTAGTTGATTCCAAGTTGGGCTATCGCATAAAATAGACACCCAAGCATGAAATTATGGCCTACAGAAATTTGAAGATTTGAGTTGCAACATTCTACTTAGATTAAAAGGAGTTGGTCTTCAAAATCACTTTTAACATTTTTAGCAATTGGTGGTACAGACAACATCCTTTTCTGTGTAGTATGACATCAGCGAGGATGGGATCTCATGTTGCGGAGAAATGCAATAGACTATCACAAAAGAATGTTCCTGCTTTCTGATGCCCAAAGATCCGACCAGGCGGCAGCGACGTGCAAAGCATACGTCAAACAGAACCAAACAAGGCCAAAATTAAGGACGTACGGGATCAACCCACTTTGGTACTATCTAGAAAACTAGAAACTAATGATAATCAGCTATCTAAGGAGAGAAATACCCATTTAGGATTTATTAGACAAATGGAGAGAGATAGAGAAGGAGAGAGACAAGGCACTTTACAGACTACGTTGCAATGCAAGATGATTTGAAAACTTACAACTATCATAAACCTCTTATATGGAGTAGGACAAGGGATATGAAATGATACCTACACAATGTGGAACTAATACCAACTACAATCTCTATTAGCTCGATAACAAGCCCAACATGTAAAGCCACAATAGTATTTCTAACTCTCATATACAATATATCCAATAGTGTGCCTTAGAGTTTTGGACTACCCCCTGTGTTGTTGAATCGGCTGTTTCATGGACAAAGCAGCAATTACTTCTAAGATTCCTTTAGTAAGGATCTCTAGATATGTTAGCAATTCTTAGGAGACTCCTCGTTGTTAATAAGGATGTCATCTATGTATTCTACTCAACAGCCTAGAACATTTTCAAAGAGGTAGTGGCAACCAAGACAGTATTACCTTCTTCATCAAGACTCAAAAGAAACCTTAAAAAATATAATTTCTCTATTTCCTTGACCTCAGTTTCTTTACAATAGATGGTAGTGTATCACAAGCCACAAACTTCTCCTCCTTTGATTTCAAGAAAGAGAATGGGGATTCAAAACCCTTCTCCATTAACTTCATTTTTTCTTCCTTGAATTTACATGAAAGCACGATCAAAGAAAGAGGATCCCTTAGAAACCATAGACACCTCATTATAAGAATGAATACCATCACACTTGGAAAAGATAACAGTAAAATTATTAGAATATTTGTTTGACTACCTCTTATAAAATGTATTTCTTCTTTGATTTTGCAATCTGTCATTACAGTCCTACATGTTACCCATTCATCACTTCACCCTAGAAAATAATGTAGGGCTCTCTTTTTTTCTACAAGGAATATAAGAGGAAAATACCAAAGCTCTAGGGAGAGTTTTGTAGAGAAAACCTAAAAGGTATTGGATGATAAGATTTAGATCTCTTCTGCAAGGGTTTCATAAGCAAGAATATAACTTTTCCAGAAAAAGCTTTTGAAATTAATTTCAATTTTTAGGTTTGTAATGATTTTATGGAAATTCGGATTGCATGGAATTCTATATCAGGAAATATTAAAGCTGTGTGTTTGTGGAGATTGATCTTCTTTTGCTGTCCGTTCGGTAGATTGAAACGAGAGAAATAACCGCATATTCAAGGCTGTTGGAATGAAAGGAAATAATTTAACGGGGATGTATTCTACAAGGTATCAGAATGGACAAGGTTACTGAACGAAGGATCCATCACCCTTCCCTCTTAGGAAACAACGAAGGATTGGAAGGTAGCTTGGTACAAACCAAAGCCTCCTAAACTCGAGTCGTCGGAATCGTGGAAGCGATTAGCTTAGGGATTGTTCAAAATGTATTTCTACAAGTGTGGCAGAGGAAACCCAGTATTACTGGTTATGTTGGGATCTTTCAGGACTTCCCGAGCATATAGCTACACACCTTTGCTAGACCGTTGTCAAGACAGAGGCCTTGCACTATGAGTCGGATTTCTTTACATGATAGAGTTCGTGAGGCACTCTGCTGCAGTGATTTCATGCATTACTCAATGCTAATGTTGCTAACCATCCCTAGATATTCATTACTACAAAAGGGAGATGGATCGGATTCTAAAGAATTTGGGTCTTTCCCATTGCTCTTATAATTGCCGAGGAGCAAATTTTAGGCCAAATCAATTACCTAATGAGGGTGCAAAGGCCAGTCAATCATCAGTGAAATTGTGCAGTGAAATGTACTATAAAAAGAATGTTCTCCGAGAGGGGCCAGGGGACATGAATGATTGCAATTTTAAGGAGAGCTTAGCGCTGATAAGAAATTCAAGCAAAGAAATAGGACACGCAAAGCAATACCCAAATAGCTGGGATAAGGAGGAGGATAAGATGATTATGTCTTGGGTGGAAGTTTCTGCGCACGCGCTCACATACACCGCACTCACGCACACACATACACACCCCCACCAAATCAAAATGTCCCAAATCCAATATTTACATTTTAAGGCACACACACCCAGCCACCCAAATCCAACATTTACACTTGACCATAAAGAATAAAAATTATGGAAAAATCTGTCTAGTAAAAAATAACTAAATAGAAATTGATCGAGAAAGGAAGAATTTTAATAGAACCAGTGAAACAATATACAAAAGGAAAGCAGCAAAAGACACCACCAAACCAGTGAGAAGCTGGCTAGGGTGCGAAAGAACAAAAAAAACAGAAAATCCCCACTCCCATATCCAGAGTCAACAAACCCACACCCCCCCCCCCCCTCCCAACAACACACACACAAACAGCGGAGGGGAAGGAAAGACCAGTTTAAATCCAGGTTATCCCTTCCAGAAGGTAATCTTTGCCCTCTCCATTCTTCTAGGCAGGGCTCAGCCTGATCCACCCAATGACCAGGTCCCTCACAGACTTCAGCAGCAGCTGCAGAGGTTTTCTGATCCTCCTGGAGACCTTGTCATTCCTCTCACACCACAAAGCCCAGATCACAGCCAAAGCCGAGATATCCCAGAAATCTCCTTTGATCCCTTCACACTTAGTACCCTCTCAGGCGGCTATCAGGGTTCCACGCGCTTCATGGAACACCCAGCTGACATCAAAGGTATTTAAAACCATGCACCAGATCTTTCTGGCCACCCAACAGCGAATAACAAGGTGATTGGCAGATTCTTCTTCCCAGAAATGAAGCAACACATTGCCATGTTCTCTTTTCATTGCTATGAATGTTCCAAATTTTTGTGGGGGATGTCTGCTTATTTGATAAGTCGTATGCCTACTCCAATTTTGGGGGTAAGTCTCCATTTCAGCTGTTGTGTCATATCAAAAGTCTCTTCTTTTGCCACCTCGTGTATTTGGTTACTTGTCTTTTGCCCATATTCCTGCTATTCAGCGTACTTAGTTGGAACCTAAACCCACTCGATGTCTTTTTATTGGGTATCCTACTACACAAAAAGAGTAAAAATGTTTTGATCCTGTGACTCGTCGGATTTTAGTGATCATAGATGTTGCTTTCTATGAGGATACTCCCAACTCTAGCTTGAGGGAGAAGATTCTCAATGCCCTCTTCAAGGGGAAAAGGTGGCGTTGAAGAGGACCCTGTTATGCTACCTAGTATGGATATTGTAGAAGACTACGAAGAACGTGTAGAGAAGGGAGCAGAGCATGATAAAGAGCAGCCGCCCCAGCCCCAATCTAACGAGTGTGAAAAAAGAGAGAAAAAAATTCATGGAAAAATTCTTTGTGTGACAGAAGTTTAAGGAGGTACAAGTTCAAGATAAGAATCCATCTCAAGGCGACAATCTCTCTCATACCATTGATCAGGACCCTTTCCCCATAGACAAGTCCAGCTTCTAATCTCGATCTCCCCATTGCTCTCCGAAAGGTTCCTCGATCTTGCACTCAGTATCCCATTGGTAACTATGTGTCTTATCATGCCTTTTCTCCATCTCATAAGTCATTCATATCTTCTTTGGACTTTGTTTCTATTCCTACTTGTGTTTCTGATGCCTTAGGACAGCCTCAATGGAAAGAGGCCGTGATGCAGGAAATGAACGCTTTGTAACTAAAAAGACTTGGGATATTGTTGAACTTCCTACTGGAAAGAAGGTTGTTGGATGTAGGTGGGTCTACATCGTGAAATACAGACCAGATGGTGAGATAGAAAGATAAAAAGCACGATTTGTTGTGAGAGGGTTCACACAAACTCAAGGAGTTGATTACCAGGAGACTTTGGCTCACGTGGCAAAATCAAATACAATAAGGGTGCTCATATCCCTTGCAGCTTGCAAAGATTGGCCATTATATCAGTCAGATGTGAAGAATGCAATCTTGTATGGTGATTTGAAATAGGAAGTCTATATGGTCTTTCCTCCCAGTCATACGAGTGAGGGGAAAAAGATAAAGTGTGCAGGCTCAGAAAAGTCATCTATGAATTGAAACAATCACCAAAGGCATGGTGTAAAAAATTTAGTAATGTTATAATGAATTATGGCTATCAGAGGAGCCACTATGATCATGCCCTATTTCTCGAGAGGGGTGTGATGACTACTGCTCTTGTTATGCATATGGATAATATCATTGTCACGGGGAATGATAGTGATGAAATTCTAAAGCTGAAAGAGTACTTGAATAAAGTGTTTGATTTCAAAGACTTGGGCCCTTTGAAGTATTTCTTAGGAATTGAAGTGGCAAGGTCAACGAAGGGGATTGTCTTCTCACAGAGAAAGTATACTCTTGATGTCTTGAGTCATATAGGCATGGTGGGTTGTAGGCTTGCAGCTACTCCAATGGAAAAGAATCATAGGATCAGTGGAGAAGGGGGTGAGCCCTTAAAGGACATAAGAAAATGCCAACAGTTAGTTGGAAAACTTATCTACCTCGCTATGACTTGGCCATATATTGCTTATGTCGTGAATGTAGTGAGTCAATACATGCATGCTCCTAGGATTGTTCGTCTTGATATTGTTTACAGAATTTTTAGATATTTGAAGGGAAGCTCGGGTAGAGGCCTTCTCTATAGAAACAAAGGTAACTTGGATGTTGAAGTGTTCACTCTTAGATTTGGCTGGTTCACTCAATGATAGGAGGCCAACCATAGGTTATTGCACTTTCTTAGGAGGAAATCTGATAACCTGAAAAAGTAAAAAAAAAAAACATGTTTCAAATTCAAGTTGTGAAAGTGAGTATAGGGTAATGTCTCAAGGTGTAAGGGAAGGAATGTGGATTCGATTTATTCTTGCAGATCTTGGAATTAATGTAACTCTCCCAATGTTGTTGTATGGAGACAATGAAGCTGCAAAACACAGCTGAAAATCCAGTCTACCATAAGCACACCAAGCATATAGAAGTTGATTGTCATTTTATAAGAGAGACAGTGGAAGCTCAAGAGTTCAGCATTCCTCAAGTCAGTACTAAAGATCAACTGGCAGATATTCTAACTAAAGCAGTAGGAAGAAATCGTCTCAATGATATTACCGGCAAGTTGGGCATGATTGACATCTATGCTCCAACTTGAGGGGGAGTGTTGGCGTGTGTATAGGAAAAATCATGTAGTTGGTGTGTGTGTGTGTGTGTGTGTGTGTGTGTGTGTGTGTGTATGTGTGAGAGAGTGCTTCTTATTTCTTATTCTTTGAGGTTATATGTAAGCAGGTGTGTTGATAATGGGTGTGACGTCATTGTAAGTGATATAAATACTAATAATAGAAGAGGGTTTGAATAACAATTACTTAACCTTAATTTCCTCCATCTCTCTCCTTCTTCCTCACCTAACCCTAACCCTAAATACATAACCCAAAAATTAACTAAAATAATATCCGACACTTTTCTGGGTCACATAATATCATCTGACATGAAAACTACAAAATAGATATGCCTGCATAAAAAATTGCAAAATAATTAAATAAGACATCATTGGTGCATAATGATCCAAGAAACAAAAACTAACCTGGGTAAATATCGCTTTTGCATTTGATATTTTGAGCCTTGATGATATTTCATTAGGGGCAAAGCTATCGGCAATGGATACAACCACATAGCCGGCCAAAATGATAGCTAGGTAGATAGTCACAGCAGTGACATTCATCGGCATATCTATTGCAATTGCAGATCCTTTAGCAAGGCCCAATGTGTCTATAGCATTTGCAACTAAACTGCAAACACAAGGCAAATATATTTTTCACCACAATGTATCCAGAATTAAGCAAAAACCAATGAAAGTGTCCAACATACTATAAAATAAAAATGCTTAAATCCTTTTATTGTATACAAGAAAATCTGGCATTGAACTTCAATTGTGCAAGAGCTCATGCAGCAAAGTATGCAGATATATAAATGGACAATAGCTTATAACAAATCTTGAGCTATGCATCTGCATGATAAATCATTTCAAATTCAACGAACTCATGACATGCACCATCTGAGTGCTATATTAGATCATTGGTCTTGAACAAAATTAGACAACTTGTGTAGTAATACAGTACCATGCATAAATCAATCTATGTAACAAGGAATGAACGAAATATAGCCAATGGTAATGATTAAATAAAGCATTAAACATAAATGTGATCTGTTTTACTAGCATGGTAAAGTCTGATGCATGACAAAACACTAAACTCTACATATGCAATTGGAAATCAAATTGGGATTTAATTGAGCACCCGGAAATATCGAAGTTATCCCTAAAGCACATACAATATTTAAGAAATTCAATCTATATATAAATATATTAAGGAAATCGGTCACTTAAGAAGGTGACGTGGATTTATTGGAATTTTTTGCGAAAAATAAAATAAAAAAATCTTATTTTCTCTCTCTTAACCGATTCATCTAACTTCTCTCCCGGATATTTTTTTTTGCAACCTCAGATTCCTTGTGCGCAATTGATAGTTCCACCACTCACACAGTAGACTACCTTGAAGCAGATGATGAAAACCGTTTTTCGCCCAATCTTTCCCAAAATAGATCTTAAGATCATAGCCCAACTATCAGAAGGCCAGATGTTGGTTCGACATGGAACACATCCCCAAAAGTGTTACAAGAACCTTCCTCATGATACACCATGATCACTGATGTGTGCCACGTATAATTAACAATAAACCATTTGATAAGTAGACCATGATCTCAAGATCAATTGGGCATAAATATTGTGGCCAAAAACAATCTCCATCATATGACAAGCCAGTCAACATTGTTAACCATGAAATCATTAGTTGTGCCAAAATAAACTTCAGTTGCAAATACATCTACCCTACAAATGGTAACTGCTCCCACATCTTTGTCCCTCACAGCTCTCTATTTTAGCACTCTCTTTCTCTCCTCATGCACTGAGGAACGTGTTTCATCCCACGCAATGGGTGGGAGACCATCAAGGCAGTCAGATTAATTTCGATTTAGAGTAAATTTATTTACACTTCATGATTCTTTCTTCCCAACCCAAGTATCGCGTAAACCATTGGCTATCATTTCTGCCAAATTTCCACACGATGAATTTTGAGATCATCGCTCGACCATCATATGGTCAGATATTTATCACATTTGACACACATTGTGAAAAGTTATTTTGAGATCAACGCTCATGATCATGTTCCTTTTTGAGATCTATTTTCCACACGATGAATTTTGAGATCATCGCTCAACCATCATATGGTCAGATTTTTATTACATTTGGCAAACATTTTGAAAAGTGACTTTGAGATCATCCCTCATGATCATGGGCCCTTTTAGGGATCTCGTCACGTTGAATGATGATCGTTTGATGGTAGGCCCACAACTAAATATTTATTATGCGAGAGATTGGGACGAAAATACAACCTCCATCATCAATTTACCACTTGAAACTCTGGATAAGAAAAAAAAATCTCAAAATATTTATTTGTTATATTTATCGTTATATTTATATTACTATTTCGCTAATGTAAACATACTTATATCAGTGGTATATAATTTTATATTTTTATAATAGTGATATGTTATTTTTATTTTTATTTTATAATAGTAGTATATAATATTTTATCCTCTACCCAAATTATCAGGGATATAAGTATCTTTAAATTACTCTAATTTATCTTATAAAAAAAATTACTCTAATTTAATAATATTTATTTAATTTTAAACAGAATTTTATTTTATGTTCTTTTTACTTTTTTTTTCTAAAAAAATTCCTCACCCGTGCATCGCTCGGGGTTTTTGCTAGTTAGGTAATTAGGTCAATCTAATTTAGTGCTCCATCTACATTCGGTCCGTTCCCAATCTAGAAAATATGGTTCTAATGATAGAACTCGACTTTGACACCAGTCTAGGGCACCAAGCGACAATCAAGGTGATGTCTTTTGACTCCTCTCTAGGGTTTGAAGAATTTAAGGCTTGAGAGGATTAAAATAATCAATGGGAAATAATGGGTTTAAATAAAATGAATTAAAGAATAAATTCCAGTAACAATAAACTAAAAGAAAAATTACAATTTGTTCAGGATTAAATCAAAGAAATAAAAGGGCTAAATATTACCTGACAATAATTAAGAAAATAGGAAAGAAGATATGGAAAATCACAGGAAATTCACCAGTGAAATTCTAGGCCTCTACCCTATACTCGCGGAATTGAAGAATCGCTCTTCAACGAAAACTCATTGCAAGTTGAAATAAGAATATAAAATGTGTTGCGGCCATGCTTTACTACGATTAAGTTAACAAAACAAAAGATCGATTAATAACTCATTCCAGTTGACCCAAGTCAACCCAGCTCAACACAAAACCTAAAAGAACCCAGAAGACTCGTTACATCAACAAATGAATGTGCCTGAACAAACTCATTCTCTTTTACTTCTTAAGTCAGATGGCTTGTCCCTTTTAATAAATTTGACTAAAAGATTATGACTTATTACTCATGCAAGTAGTGAATTCAGCAAGTTGTGGATATAAAAAAATAAAAAAAAATTATTACCATGGTGTGTACAAAGTTTGAATACTTTATTTAGCGTGTTGCTCTTCCAGACCAATTTTCTATAAATGTGCACCAACTAAAGAAATAATTTATAATATATAGGGTTTACACACCAGCATTCCCTCGTTTCTAGCAGTACATCAATCGTCTCCTCCCCCTCGACCAGAAATGAGAGTCATCGGACTATAGAAAGAACCAGTCTTAACGGTTCCTCTCTCTCAATTGCTAAAGTGGTGGTAATGCTTCATGGAAAATAGTACCAAGTTGTAGATGGGTTCGGATGGGGATTTGAAAAGAGAAATGTTACCAGTCGTTTTCTAGTGACAATAACAGCTTGGTGTTGCAGGGGTTGGCATTGACAGTGGTGACTATCGGTGATCATGGCTATGGAGCTTGCACTGACAGATGACGGTGGTGGCAGTTCAATTCTCCACATGGTTTGGCTCTGATACCATGATAAATTTGGATATCCATCTCAAAACCAATTAGCTATGAGTGGAGGGGCCCAAGATTTTATAAGAGAGGTAAGGTTATGAATATCGGATGTGGGATTAAACTTCAATAGTTACTGGCAGTCTGGCAGAGACTTTTGCTGACTTTGGCCGGTTTTAAGGGATGCAAGGGCTGTTTTTTATGGATACGTTTTCAACAAGTTGAAGAAAGTATTGTAGAGGTGAGTTTTAATGGTGTAGCAGAAGATGTCAAGGCTATTGCAAAGTAAGGACTTCACAGTTATGGTTTCACGATAATGCTTTGTTGAGGCTATGACAGGCTTTTCTAGAGATTTTAATGAGCAGGGAAAGAGGCTATTGGACTGAAAGCATGGCTGAGATTAGATGATCAGCCATATGGTTTAGATTGTCAAATGGGGACGGTGACTCTTATCTATTTATTCATTAACAATGTAACGGCCTCTTTAATGAAGGCTTCTATGGAGGTTTTCGATGTGGAGTTTTTTATGGGGATAAGGGGTTTGATGGAAGATGGTATTTTTTTGGCCGGAGAACAGCCATAGTTGTCACTCCTAAACTCTTGTGCGATGGGGATGAGAAAGAAATTTTGTTTTCATTAACTGGTGAACAAATTTATTGATTGGAGTGTAACTAGTAACTTCCTTAATTGGGTGCAATCAGAAAATATCGGTGACGAACACTTTTACTTATTATTTTGGGGTGGAGAGAGGGAGAGAGAGAGAGAGAGAGAGAGAGAGAGAGAGAGAATGTGTGTATAATAATACTAGAAGCCTACAAAATGCAATATGAATGTGATTAACCATCAAAAAATTATCTTTTAAAGAATAAATTTGAAATTTTTCTAGCCATGAAATATACAAACTACATCCTTCTTTTTTGAATATTAACTACGAGTCTTAAGAATTTCATGGTAAAGAAAATTTCAGATAAACAATTCTCATATGGTTATGGCATAACATACCAGACCTCTGCTCGCAATTCCTTGAGTGTCATATAATTCAAAGGCAAATTATCAAACCCTTCATCACGCCAAACAACCATCACATCATTCAAGCTTCTCTTACCATTCACACTCAAGCAATTTCCAGCTGAATTTAAAATTGCTCCTGCCAGCCATTGACCCCCAGGATACGTGTGGCTATCCTCAGAAGTATTTTCTCGTAAAATACACATCGGAGGTACTGAAAATGATATTTTCAATTCATCCAATACCATTTTCCAATAAACCTACCAAAAGAACACTCATATAAGAGTAGAAAATAATGGCTGTGTTTGGCATTGCTCTTTGGAAGAGTAGAAAATAGCTGCTGCTGCTCTTCTTTGTTGCAAATGAATATGAGGGGAGAGAAGGATAGGAGGAAGAAGAAAGGGTAGGCTGCTCTTTGAAACATGAAAAACAGCCCTCTTTAAAAGAGCATGATGAGCATGAAAAATCATGCTCTTTTAAAGACGGCTGTTTTTCCTATTTCAAAGAGCAGCCTCCCTTTTATCTTCTTTCAATCCTTCTCTCTCTCTCTCCCCCCGTATTTCTTTGCAATAATAAAAAGCAGAAGCTGCTGCTTTTTTCTACTCTCCCAAAGAGTAATGCCAAACACAACCAATAATCCAAATTGAAGTCAAATACTAGAAGTTAAGAAGAAATCTCTCATACCTCAGGGTTCGAAACTGAAAATTCTTGGAAATCGGAGAAGCTTGAGATGGGATCCACGTATTGTGACCCAAGAAACTCTTTCCCATGCCTCTCTAACACCCGACCGATGTTTGTCGACATTGCACTCTCCCTATGCATCCACACATCAACTATTAATACTCTTCGAAGAAATTTGAAATCTAATCAGACTAGTAGACAGGAAAAATAGCAGCAGAAATGAAATCAATGTTACTGATGTAGACAATAGACCAACACCGGAAAATGAAAACAATGCTGCCGATGAGACAAAAAAATATGAAAATTAAAGATCAGATAATAAATGCAGCGAGATGTAAATTTATGCATATTACAATTTACAAATTCACACTAACTAACTTCCCATTTTCTTTTAGCATCAAAAAATTTAGAGAAATAAAAAAAATCTCAAAAGAAATGGGAACTTAACTAAACTATTTCTGAAAAAAAAAAAAAGATTTAAATATCCTTTCCTGTCAGGGAATGTCCAAGGTTATTAACATTTTAAATGGCCATTTAAAGAACGTTTTTGTATTCTGTTCTACACTCTTCCGATTTATTGCCCCAATTGAGATACCATCAATCGACATCACCATCTAAATTTGAAGAAATTCCAGAATGCCACTTTAATTCTGATCAGAAACTGTGTAAATTTTCCTTTCCTGATCATTCAAAATACTACAACTCGACTGTCATTTTGTAACCAGATTGAATTATCCTCTCATGATCTAATTAGAGAAAAATATAAATTCATACAAATTGACAGTAAAATTCGGAGAAATTCATATCCATAAAAAGTAGAGAAAAAAATATACATTTTGAAGTTTTCATATAAACGAAAAAAAATTTTGAATAAATGAAGAAGACAAAAAACTAGGGTTTTTAGAGAGAAAATTGAATAAATGAAGTTAAACAAAATACCTAGGGTTTTAGAGAGAGAGAGAGAGAATTTACAGTTGGGGAATCCAAGCAGGAGGAGTATCGAAAATAGAAGCCTTATAGCAGCCATAATACATCATCTGATGTAAGGAGAATGGGAGGTTAGGGTTTAGTAGGTGTTTCGAAATGTTCTTCCACGTTTCAGGAGTGGCAATTCCGTAATTACGCAGAATTTCTGAAAGATTTCGATGGAGTTCTTCTGCGTCTTGGACCGGTATACCGACGGCTGAGATTTGTTCCACTGTTATGAGATCGAGGGTTTCGCAAGCCATTGCCTTAAGGGTTTTTCGATCATCACCTATCAATAAAAGGGGTTTCCGATCATGGGAAGAAGATGGCAATAGGTGGATGCTGCATGCTTCGGTTGCTAACTGGATTTAGAGCTTGACTACCGTGCTCGGCCCGTTCACCTACGCATTGATTTTGTACCGTTCATTACTCGAAATCTAAGAGCCTCATATTTCGTGGTAGCTGCTGGACCGATATATATCACCATATCGGGCAGATCCCAGGCCTATATGTATCGGACATATCGACCAACCTCTCCAATATTTAGGCACCTTTTTTTCATTTTCAAAGTAATAAAAATTATAAAATTTGCAAAAAGAGCATTTTTGGTATTTTTTCTAATTCATATCCCATACGCAACGTCTGATTATGAACTCATATTTGACTTATTTGGCCCGATACAAAATGCATATCATATTCCATGGGGCCTTACCCAATACTTATTGGGCGATTTTTGTCATATATGGCAAATACTTAGAATCATGGCTGCCACTAGGGCTCTCAATGGGCCGGATTAGGGCCGGGTTGGGGTTCAATCCGGCCCTAACCTATCCGGGCCGGGTTCCCTATTTTTTCAGCTCGGCCCTAACCCAGGCTACGATGTACTCAGCTCAAGCCCGGCCCCTATTGGGCCGGGTTGGGCTTGGATGTTTTTTCGGACTTTTTTTTGACTATTTTTTTTTAATAAAATTTGGTTGGGTTATTTTTTGTAGTTGTTTTTTCTAATAAAATTAGGTTGGGTTGTTTTTTTTCTAATAAAAGTTTGAAGAAGGTTAAAAATTAATTAAATAATTATATTACCATTATAGAGGCTCAGATACATGATTTTATTCCGATATTTTATTTTAATTTGTTGCACAATGGTTATAACAGGCAACGGTTGCTTAAAAATCTATTAAAAAGTCATCCAAGTTGTGTAGCTAAAAAGCTATGCAACGGTTGCTTGAAAATAAATTAAGTCATCCAGTTTGTCCAACTAAAAAATATATGCACAAGGTTACTGCGCTTTTGACTAAAATGCCCCAAGTTTAAACCGTTCAACAATTTTATCTCAGAGCATTTAAGTAAATCATATTTTACTATATAAAAATAAGTATAATATATATATATATATATATATATATATATATATATATATATATATATATATATCCGGGCCGGGTGCAGGCCGGATGTTGCAACACTCAACCCAAGTATCCGGGTTGCAACATGCTTAGCAGGTTGGATAAGCGGTTTGTAATAAAAATACCACTTTTTTGGTAGATGCGGCAAAATCCATTAAAGCCCTAGCGCTTGACCATCCACAAAATACTAAGCGTGCGTATGCCATATCTCTCTACTGGCCCCTGCCATAGCAGAGCTCACTTGCTTCAGCAGGTTCCCATCCTCTTTATTAACATCCTGTTACATGTATCCCTTCTCCTTGATAACTCCTTGCCTAGCAAGATTTTATGCAAGATTTACCCATTCAGCAGTTCTACCCTCCTCTTTACTCACTCCTTGTCAGAGCTGATTTTATTTGCTCTGATAGGGAGCTAGCTAGTAGAGAACACGGAGGTTACTGCTAAAGCAGGTAAATCTTCCTTTGCAGGGAGTTAGAAAAGAGAATAAGAATCAACTAAAGTAGTTGAACTCTACTGTGGTAAAGGCTAGCAAAGAGCTATATCATACGCAGCCTAAGTATCCCCCACTAGCTATAGCTAAAAATCATTGATTGCTTTGGATCACATGTCAATATCATTTTTGTTGCCAATCTTTCACAAAATGGATCTTGAGAATGCAGACGGTCAAAATTTTTTTTCATACGGCACATTTTTGGCACACATCCCAAAAACTATCCTGAAAATTACATTTGAGTATTATGCTTGTCAACAACTTACAGTAGTGACTGGTAGGAGATATTTATTATTTCGTGAGGGTTGGTAGCAACCTCCTATTGCTTTTAGTATGGCACCCTCCACTCTCTAACTCCCTGTCACCACTATAGGAAGTTGGTTTACCAAAAGCGCTCCACTAAGAGCTCCTTGTCAGAGCTTAGAGCAGCTCTTAAGCCTAACGAGTTATTCCAAACGCACACAATCTGAGTTACTATTCTGTAAGCGGTGTGAGTGTCAGGTGCTCTAGGTACTTGGGTCAATTTTTGAGATGTATGTCTCGTGGAATCATCATTTGTGTTGTCTAATAGTTGTCTCATATCTATCTAAAGATCATTGGTATAAAGATAGGGATAAGAGCTAATCTATATCGTTTGCTTGAAACTAGTCAAATACCATCGAAAGTTAATGGTACGTTAGATTTACATGATAGCCATTAGTCGATATGTATTTGACTGCTTTGAATTAGAAAGCAAAGCTCTTCTTTTGTCTCAATCTTTTATACTAAAGACTTTGGATCATAGCAGCAAATAGACCGCATGGATGATGATTACATGTGACAGGTGCCCCAACAACTGACCTGAATACCAAGTAACCTAATGTCACGACTCGAAATTCTACCCCATCTCAAGGACCTAAAATTTCGAGTTATAACTCGCATGCATCTCAGATACGTTAAGTGGACATACACATAATCAAAGTTCTTATACAATAATGGTTCTATAAAATTCATGAAAGCCAATAAATAAGAGTGAAACGTAAAAGCAGTCATAAATAATGAATAAATGCGGTAAAAATTAATGAAACATCTAATAATCGATGAAGAAATAAATATCATACATAAATGACATGTACGAGGCTATAAATAAATAATAGTTGTACGAAACTAATCTCAGTACTGAGACTACAACAATCAATAATCGGCCCTAGGATCGAGGTCAACACCAAGGTCCTCCTAATACTCAGCGTCCACTGAATCAACGAAATCAATGCTAATAAGATCAAAATAGTTAGCTTCCGCTCCGTCGATATAATCACCTGCAACTGTTATATATTTGTGAAATGAGTTTACTCATTCACATAAATTTAGTGGATAAACCACCAATCCATCCCATACTACTCATGTGCATTGTGAGTATATCACGTGAGTGATAAAAATAATATCTCAATCAAATAAAAAAGAATGAATGACAAAGTCAAGTGCATATCGTACAGCTCCTATGATAACATAAATATAAGACCATGATCTAGACACTCATATCCTAATGTTCCTTACCATATCTCATAACATAACATAATATATTTTATTATTCTCACACATACGTCTGTACATCGCATGAACGTAACTAATATACTCATAAATTCTAAATGACTTATGTCAGAGTAGCTGCTTGAGGTACCATGTAAGGGTCCCCATAATATTATACTATCATATTATAACACCCTCCATATTATACTCATATCATACACCTCATCCAGTTGCAGGGACGACCAACGAGTCGTAACTCATATTGTCTCCGAGAGATCCGCCTTGACTGAAGACCTTTTTACCCTTACGGTGGCTATGCAAAGAACGACACGTACAGACTTAAGTTCTTAATCTTTTGTTGGCCTATACAGCGGTGTCTTATTATCATACTCATAATATATCTTATCTTATCGACTCATATTTTATCATACTTCTATGACCTAAATCCATAGCGAACCATGGTGCGGTAAGCTTCATAAATTACACTTTCCAAGGAATGCGTTCTGTAGTAACCTGGATATACTTCGTATAGCAGCCCATACTATCATAGAGGTGTTGTATTCATATATAGATGTTTAATTGTGAAAGGAATCCTATCATGAGTATGGCCTAAAGGTCCAAACCTCGTACCTTAACTCATATCTTATCCTATCATACTAAAATTTGGGGTGATAGGGTCACCTATATGCCACCGTATTATGAGACCACTGAATTTGTACTCACCCTACTCGTCATGATGTCCCATACCATCATGAGTTGTAGGGCATGCGAATACGATATAATTCGCGCTTTGATACTATATCAGCGAATCATCATGCCCAAGCATAAGCATGATCTTGTATACTCGCGTACATATGACCTAACTTATTCATAACTCGTATAACATAATCAAAATGGAAGTACATAACTATCACATTTACAGAAAGATTTACATTCTGATTTTAGTTATGTTTATACATATATAAATATTAATGTAACACACCAATATAAATATAGAATAGGTTAACACTGTGATTTCAATAACATAGAGGTCAGAGTTCGACTTTTACGAGGCATTGAATTTCTAATACTTTATGTTATCGAAGTGGTCGCTTTGATGCGATAAATATATATATATATATATATATATGTATATATATACTACTATAATTAAGTACTCAAACAAAAAAATTACAGCAATTCTAAATTAATTGGATCATGACCATCGATCGAAACGTTTAAGTGATTAATGTGTACTAAGTTTTGATTGTGCGAAAATGAAATTATAAAGTAAATAAGGTCGTCTGTTTGGACGAGAATTGATCGATCGATTTTGGAATTGATCGGTCGAAAATATATTATATAGACTATTCAATTCGAGTTTAGATCGATCGATTGATTTTTGAAATCGATCGGTCGAATTTAAAATAATTTAAAGTGAACAATGGTTTGGTTCTGTCCAAAATCGATCGATCAAAAATAAGCAATCGATCGATCAATTATTAATAAGGTATACATAGTCAATTTGTTTTAGAATCAATTGATCGGTTTTAAAGTCGATCGATTGATGAAATGAATTCGGAGCATGGTTTTTATACCCATCCTTATATAAGGATATTATTATACTAATCTAATAATAGTATTTGAGTACTAGTACTTAATTACAATTGTCTTATATAATCATATAACAATTATCTAATACATAATATATAATACTATATAACCTAAAATTCTTTATTAGTTAACAAGAGTTTATAACCCCAACCTTTATAATATATTAATATATAATCATTAAGTCTCATTAAACATACAACTACCAAACAAAACTCAATCGATTGAGATACTTCCTCATATAATATAATATAATTATTAACATGCTTTGGATATCATGATGACATATAATATATTATAATATTAGTCATTTGGGAGAGGCATGAATTCAATCGATCGATATATTAATCAATCGATTGAATTTAATGTGATAGCCCCCAACATTTGCTAACTTTAAAATCGATCGATTGGACATTACATCGATTGATCGATTTTAATAATTGACTAATCGATTTTAAAAGGCAACATGAAGTTGTAATGATTTTTTATCATAATCGATTGATTGAATAGTGGAAATCGATCGATCAATAATATAATTTAATAGAGTTTCGATCACGATTTTGAATCAATTGATCGATAATGATAATCGATCGATCAATCGACTGCCGGGATTTATGAACATATCCAAATTTCGAAATATAATAATTAACATGAAAATAAGAAAAATTAAATAAATAAAATCAAACCATAATTAAGGTCAGCCATCTTTTCAATCTTAGAATAATATTATATAGTAAATAAATCTATAGTTCATTTATTAGCTTGTTGATACGTGATCGAATCGTATTCTACACGACTGAATCTGAAAAGGACAAGATGAATTAATGGGTACCCACCTCTTTAAGCTTGATCGGTAGAACAATAACGATTATGGTGATAAGATTGACGTCCCACGTGATGGGTCGTTTAAGATTACTCAGTCTTCTTCCTCCTCGATCTTGACCGCAAAAATAAATCACGGTGTTCCTTATGGAAGAACACACAAAAGGCTTTAGGAAAAAGATTAAGAAGTTTTTTATAAAAGGGTAGGTAGAGAAGAAGTTGTGACGGCTAGGGTTTTCAAGAAGAAGAAAAGAAAGAGACGGCTAGGATTTCTAAAAAGATTAGAACAAGAAAAAAAAAATGTGAAAAAGATTTACGTAACTTAAACTTAAATAAGGTTTTCTTAAAATAGGATTGGTTCCGGTGTGGAACACTAACACCAAGCAAGGTACAAAATACCATCTAAAACCAATAAAAGGTTTTAGAGAATCTAGATCGTTACATGTTGAGCATTGAATTATCAAATATTTTACCCTCATATCTGCATCTTTTAATTTATTTTTACTGTCTTTTTACTTAACACGAGTTTATCTTTTTATTTCGCAGATAAAGATGAATTGTTGCAGATATGCTAGTAAATATAGCAATTTTGGACTAAAGTGTATGATGGAGTACAAAAGAAAATATAAGAATGGAGAAGGGTGCAGACATATTTTTGAGAAGCAAATAAACATTCATATTTGCTACCAATACTATTTTTTCTCTCTCATCTTTTCATCTCTCTCCTCATTAAATGACCTAGCATCCATCATCTCATCTCATCACACCAAGCATTTAATGGTCATCTGCCATCATTTCACCATTAAATATTTTTCTATATTTTTATCTTTTTCTCTTTAGCTTATACTTTCTTTTTACTTGCCTTCTTTCACAAGACATGAGCTTCATTGACTTTTATGATTTTGGAATATATTTTGTATAAGGTCAAAATCACATTTCTCATGATGGTGACTCTTTAAAAAGATATGAAAGAAAATTTGGTTTAACCCAAAGACTCAAGCAATGAAGAAATAATTATTCTAAAGATAGCCTTGGTATTATAAATAGAGTCTTCATCTTGGAGCTAGGGGGAGAGTGGTCTTAAAGTTCATTTTGATTGAAGAAGGTTAGGAGGAAGTTTTAGGATTTTCTTTCAAGTGTTATTTTAGTTTTGTATGTAATATGTTTAGAAGAAGGAAGGAACTAAGAGCTACAATTTCTGTAATGTATTATTGCTTCTATTTTTATTTTACTTTGATCATGTATTTCATTCGAGGCTAGCTTAGTAGTGCTAGGATTTTGATGAAGCCTCTTTGATGTAATATTTTCTCGTATATATGAACCCTTAAACTTTTGTTGGATTTATGTTTAGAAATTTGAATGAAAATTATTTTTGTTTATCTTTTATTAATAAAAATGCTTCTTAGATATGAGTTCAATCATATTTTTCTCATGATTTAAGATAAATTTTGTTAATCATTTGCTTAGCGAAATTTTTTTGATATTAAAATCAAATATCTATTGTGATTCAACATTGGTGAATATATTAGATGATTTGGTTTTAATTTTTAGAAGCATGGAAAAATATATATTTTTGCATGATAAAATAGAGCTTTGATGATGGTATTTTCTATAATAGCATAATTGATTTCTAGACTATTATGTGATTATTTTTCCAACAAATTTCTAAGGTTCATGTTGCCAAAAATATTATATTAAGGAGTGTAGATTCTAAACCCTAGTACACATCTTATTCGTGTTTCTATTCTACTTATATTCTTAATTAGATCACATTATCTAATAGGTAACATTTAGTTTAGTTTAATATTTATCTTTGCATATCTTAGTTTTACTTGTAATAGTTTGTCTTATTTTTAATCTCTCATATGATTTTATGCAAATCCTTTTAATTTAGTATAAGTCAAATTTCATTTCTTGATTAGATCAGGATTAGATTAAATAACCTTACTCTTAGTTTTCCTCTCTTTATAAAGTCCCTATAGGTTCGACCTCGTTCTTGCACAAGCTGCACTACATCCATTTCGTGCTCTTGTAAGTAAAACAAATTGGAAATCATTTGAAATCAATAACAAGTTTTTGGCGTTGTTGCCGAAGATTTTATTTGGAAAAGAAAAGTAGGGTTGATTTAGTTTTATCCTTCTACTAATTTCATTTAAAAAAAAAAAGAGTCAGTCAAGGTTTAAGGTAGTGGTGCATGAGCACGTGGGGACGTGATCAAGCACATCGTTTAGTTTGTGTTGACTCTTATTCACCCCACTAATCTCTGGGTTGATCTTGAGATTGAGCAAAATTTTCATTTCACCACGACAGAGGGTGCCGAAGATCCAAAAACCCTTAGGGAGTTGTTTTTCACCCATAACCATTAACCCACCTTCTTGTATAGTGCTGCATGCGACCACCGTGATACATTTTGAACTTAAGCCCCACATAATCCAATTGTTGCTAATCTTTCATGGTCTTGAAAGAGAAGATCCTTACATGCATGCATCTGAAGGATTTTCTTGAAATATGTGCAACCTTCAGATTTCAAAAAATTTCTGATGAGTCAGTATGTATGAGCTTTTTTCCTTTCTCTATAAAGGACAAGGCCAACGCTTGGTTAAATTCTTTCTCATCTGGTTCGATTATATCATGGGATCAGTTGGTAGCAAAGTTTCTTTCTAAAATTTTTCCGATGGAAAAAGCAAACTCATTGAGAAGAGAAATTTCATATTTTAGTCAAGAAGAAAATGAAAATTTTTATGAAAGTTGGGAAAGGTTTAAAGATTAGCTTTTGAAATGCCCTCACCACGGTTTTGAGATGTGGAGACTTGTTCAATATTTTTACAATGGGTTAATCCAAACTCATCGTAATATGATCAAATCCATGAATAGTGGTGGATTTTTAAGTTTGACTGATGACGAGGCATATAAGTTTTTAGAGGGATTGTCTGAGAGTTCCCAACAGTGTGATTTTTCTATTCGTCGTGATAGATCTCCCCAATTTTTTAAAAAGGGAGGTTTATATGAAGTGGGTGAGCCCATGACATCAGGGCAAAGATAGATAATTTAACAGGTAAAGCTGAGGCCTTAGCTTTAATCAAAGCCATAAATGTTGTCAATCCTGTGCAAAATGAAGTTTGTTCTATTTATGCTAGCCCCATGCATATAGCACAATCATGTCCGTCTAACTTTTCAGAGTGTTATATTAAGCAAGCATATGCAATGAACAACTTTGGAAAACTAATTGGTAGTTTATTTTCTGAGACCTATAATCCTAATTGGAAGAATCACCCAAATTTCTCATGGAGACAACCCCAACCTCCCATGAATGTAGGAGGGCAAATTCCACATTCAAATCAATTTCGTCCTCCTACACAATCATATCCTCCTGGATTTCATCAACACCCTCAATTTGTGGCACCACGTCCACAATCATCATCTTCATAATCTTTAGAGGACATATTGAAAGCATTCATGCAGTCCATAACCGAAGCCATTTCAAATCTAGAAAATTAGATTGGCAAGTTGACAACTCAAGTGGGTGAGAGGGAAAAAGGAAAATTCCCAAGCCAACTCATCCCAAATACAAAAGGGCAGTATGCAGTAAATAATTTGTCCAGCTCTACTCATGAGCAGGAGCATGTGCAGTCAATTACTACCCTTAGGTTTGGGCGAAAAATTGATAACCATGTTAAGTTGCTTGAAGTTGAAGAAAAAGAAAAGGAAATTGAAGAAGAAATTGAGACATCTGAAGATGAGGGGAATAAAAACCCTCATGAGGAGACAAGAAATTAAAAAAATGAGTGAAACCATGGGTCCTATGCTAAGAAGAAAAACTAGCTAGGTGATATTCTTGAGGTGTTTAAGCAAGTTCGCATAAAGATCCCATTCCTAGAAGCTATCCAGTAGGTTCCTTTTTATGCTAAATTTTTGAAGGACTTGCTTACAATCAAGAGAAAGACCAATGTTTCAAAGAAGGCAGTTTTGGCTGAGCACGCCAGCCCAATCATTCAATGCGAAATTCCCGTCAAGTACAAGGACCCTGGGTGTCGTACCATTTCATGTGTCATAGGGGATCATCACATAGAGCGGGCATTCCTAGATTTAGGAGCAAGTGTGAATTTATTGCCATATTCGGTTTACATCCAACTTGGTTTAGGTGAGTTGAAACAAATCCTTATGACCCTTCAGTTAGCTGATAGGTCAGTGAAAATACAAGGGGAGTGGTGGAAGATGCTCTGATCAAAGTAGATACATTTTATTTTTGGTGGATTTTGTAGTCCTAGACACCAAACTTGTCTAGAGCACGAGTGGTCAGATTCTTGTCATTCTAGGTCGGCCATTCTTGGCAACCTCAAATGCATTGATTAATTGTAGGAATGAAATTATGAAAATTTCTTTTGGGAACAGGACAGTGAAGCTTAATGTCTTTAACATCAGCATAAAACCAACTGAGGGTGAGGAGAATAGTGACATCTGTTTAATTGATAGTTTGGTTCAGGAGACACTTTCTCGATATAGTTTTGAGGATCCTCTAGAGGCTTGTTTGACCCATTTTGGTTGTGACTTTGACATCAAAAAGTCTATAGAAGAGGTAAATTCATTGCTTGATTCTACTCCTCTTATGAGTTAGATTGTCACAACCCAGATTTTTGAGATCTGTGCACGGCACACTCTTTTTCTTTCTTGCACATAGGTATATGTGTTTCACAAGGAGACCAAAACACCCTAATACTTAAAGTGCGTATATGGGAAACACACTAGTATATTCCAATTCTGATAAATATAAAAGTGAAGAAGAGAGAGAAGAGTCCTTACGTAAAACTATTCTAACCTAAATAGAGAGGAGGAGATTATAGAGAAAAAGAAGAGAGGAGCCTGGGAGAACTAGGGTTTGCATAGACTTAGATCGGCAAGGAGGATCAGAGGTAATGACGGGAGGACGAACCAGGGAGGCCGGATAGCCTAGTTGGTTTACAAATCTTAAATCGAACATGCGTGATTCATGTCAGAATGCGTTAAAAACATGATAGAGGCCTAGGAATGTTTTAAATAGTAGGAAGGATGTTGGCTGTATGTTGCCTTATAGAAGATTAAGGTAAAATGAGGGATGGAAGCATGACCTCGATCGGACCAGGACAAAAAGAATTGTTTCTCGCTCGACCGGTCTAAAGAGGCTCGCTCGAGCGAGGATGAACAAGGAAAAGAAAGACTACGGGCTCATGGCTGTCCTTAAACTAAAGGAAGGCTCGCTCGAGGTCCACATCAAAAATTTGGCTCGATTTAACCGCTCGGCGATCGATCTCGATTTGACTCGGCGAGGTCAAGAGACCGCGAGGAGTCAAGTGACCGCCGAGCGAGGCTAATGACCCATGGCGAAATGCAGTGACCATTCGGATATTAGTTTTTAATGTGAGGAACTGGTGTCCTACACCCCAAAGACCTTAGAGCATTCTAAAGTAAAATTCTTTAAATGTAGGTCGATGCATTATAACCCTCGAGGACAAGCGTGATTGAGATTACGTCGAGGTAGGAAGATTCTCGAAACATGTGCATTATTACGTGAATTCATATCGTAGTATAGTCTTTTAAATAATTGCATATACCATAAACTCTCATGATAAGTGTGTGTGTGTGTTACAATGAGAAAAATCCACGAGGTCCCAGGGGCGAAAGATAATGTGGTTCAATCAAAGAAAGGTGAAATAGAAGTATGGGGCATCCCGAGGATGCAAGAAAACAATTAGAGAAACAAAAATAATGTGATAAGGCCTAATGTAATATATCTAGCACAATCACGGTGAATAACTATATGTAAAGCACATTGATATTTTTATTATTTAAGGTTGATCAGAATACCCCAAGCGTGGGGATACCCTGACCCGACTCGGCGGGATATCCGTGACCGATGCTGACCAATCCATAGTTGAAACACATCCGAGGATGTAGATTGAGAATAGACCCGTAGCCTATGAGAAAGGGGCTTGGCGGTATTCGAGGGAATACACATAATAAGTCTAGTTAGGCAGCGATGGTGGTGGGTATTTGTTAAGTAGTGAAAATACCATTTTCACCCTAAACATGAGCTTTGAAAGACCCTTGAGAAGACTAAATAAGTGCTTTAGTGTGCATTTCTGACTAACCAATTAGAGCGAGGTCCAAGTCAGAAAAGCATCCTAAAATGATAAAAAAGTGACAACTCATGTCAAGCTCAAGAGGAGTGAAGAAATAGCCTCGACAATGGCTAAAAAGGTCTAAAGAGCAAGAAAAGACACGAAGAAGAAGGATCCATTAGCAAAGAAGAAATCAAGTTAAAAGTTCAAATCGCAAAGTAAAAAGTACTTTTCGAAAGGTCAAAGTTCATTGAATTGATTACGGGCTGTAATGAACTACTCGAAAAGAACCATGTTACATTGAGCAGTTGAAATTTCCTTTTGAATAGAAGATGCAGGGAGGCGTCCTTTGCGAAAAGACTTTCAAGCCAAATTTCTTTTGCGAAAAGAACTTCGGAGCCAAAACACTTTGCGAAAAGGCACTTAAACTCTCTGAAAGGACATTACGGGAATTACACTTGTTTAAAGGGCATTTCAGTAATCTCTGCGCTCCAATGCATTTAATGACCGAGGACATTTGGAAGATTCCAATCAAGATCCAAAAGCATATTCCAACCCATGTGGCGCTCAAAGATGAAATCACTTGGCGGGAACTTAAACTCAAACAGATTTTGAATTCCATAACGAATTGATGCTTCTAGCGCTGATTGGTGAACCGGATCGAGCATTTTCATTGGCGAAACGTCTGGATCCCGTGCTCAAGCGCCATTGGGCAATCCGGATCTGAACACTTGATTGGTCAATTCAATACATGCGAGATCAAGGAAAGCTATAAATAGAAGACATTTGCCCAATTGTGGCATCCAGTTTTGAGTTTTCATCTCTATTTCCCTACCTTTAGGTCGGATAGCCTATCTGTACCTCCTGTAATACTTCTTTTGTTTTACTTTTGAGAGTTGTTGAGAGTGATTTGTAACTCCAAGGAGATCGGATTCAAGACGCAAGTCCGAGGGCTTTCTAAAGCCGTGCTTGTAATTGTAATTTTGGATTTTAAAAGGTTCTTTGTAATTTGTGTCTTCTCCATTGGAGTCATGTCGAGGGTTACGAATGTTCACCTTAGTGCATTAGACTTCTTTAGATTCACTCACCCGCATCCAACTTCCCTTAATTCATTGTCCCTGTCTGAATTAGCGTTGGTAACCTAATTCTAGCAAAGACTTCTGATGATGTTCATGTTCGAACTAAAGAAAGGCCACAACTATTGGATGATCTGTGACCATTGGATGAGATCATAGCCATAAGTCTAAACCTATTCCTTAATTCGGATTTATTTCTCTTACATACATCTGGTAGCGGATGAAGATTGAATCTGCTCTATTGGAATCTGATTCTCCATTAAAATTCAAAGGCTAAAATACATGAAGCTATTATTTACGCATTTGATTTATTTTAAACACCTCCACAACTCGGATCCGGATCACGTGGTTAGTTCTTTTCTTTATTTGCTTTTAGTTAAAGCGTGACAAAACCCAACGCTCTCTCTTTATCTCGCTTTCTAGATAATTATAGAGCCGAGATCTAGCACAGATCGAGGTTTATCTCTCATTTTAGACAAATTCTCGACGATCTTGAAATACTTACTTTTAAAACTTGCTACAATTGGACGATCTTGCGGCTAATGTTAGCCCAGTGTCTTGATATTCCTTTCATAAGTTAACATCCATATAACTTAGCATTCTTTAATTCTTTAATTCTTTATTCATAATGCACAATTATGGCACACTTGGAGCGACAACAAGTTTTTGGCGCCGTTCTTGAATTTGTTCTAAAATTGGTAGACCTAAGTTTTTTTTTATTTTATAGATTTGATTTTCATTTTAGTTTTGCTTTAAACACTTTGTATTCCAAGTGCTTGATTAAATGTCTCTTTATTTTGTATAGAAAACCTATTTTCTGCAGATTTTTTTTTTTAAGTTTTCATTCTTTGCCTTCTAGTTGTTTGAATAAATCTTTTGCCACTCTTTTGTCTTTTGTCAAATTTGGGCGTGCTTTTTCTTTTCATTTTGTCAATATCTTTGGAATAAAATCTTCGATTTTTGGATTGTTGAAGATCTGGGCGGCCGTCAACAAGGAGCATCTGGACTAAAAGGGCGGATCTGCTTGAGTTTGCATCCTCTTCTCCTTTGCATTCATTTTCTATTTTAAATTCTTGAGAACCAAGATTATCATTGTGTTTATTGTTTGTTCGATTATAATTTCTGCATCTTTTAGGCATCTTGATTTTTTTACAAAACCAAATACAAAATAAAAGAAAATGAAAACACAAATAGAAAATCTCTTAGTTGTTTCTCATTATTTTTGATAGTAAATAAGGGCTCTTGTTGAGCACAGGTGATCCAAAACAAGTAAAAATAAAAAATAGAAAATTATAAAAATAAAAAATATATATATATCTTTCGTGTAATGTTTTCTCCATTTGCATCCACTTTTCCCATCCTGGACTCTTTGAGATCATTTTTTTATTTTTAGGAATCATGTAGGACAATGAGTAGTGAATCATAAATTTTGAATATTCAATGGACCCACTTATTTTATTTTCCTTGAGATTTCTTCATCATAAATGGGTCTCAAATTGTGTATGAACTCTGTTTTTAATATGTGCTCCCATGCTTCATTATTTTTATTCATACCCATCATCAACAAAGAAGGGTCTTATGAATCTTGCTTTTCACGTATTCACGCTAATCATTTTTTTTCACTTAGATTCATAAGTATCTCGCTTTTGGCATTAGATTTTCTGTTTTGGGCTTAGGATGTATCATTTTTTCTCTTTGGGCTTAGGATGTATCCTTTGGCATTAAAAATTCTGTTTTTAGGAATGTTAGTTTCAAATTCTTTTAAGAATTTTAGTTTCAAATTGTTTTAGATTTTCAAATTACATTTTAGGAATTTTAGCATTCTATTTTAGATTTTCAAATTACATTTTAGGAATTTTAGTTTCAAATTCTGTTTTAGGAATTTTAGTTTCAAATTCTCGCTTTTAGGAACATTGTCCTAGTTTTACTAATTTTCGTCATTTTTACGTGAGTATAGTTAGTTTCTAACTTTGTTTTCCTATTTTGCATTCACAAATTCTGTTTTGTGTCAACACTTTTCTATTTTTTAAACTTTGTATGCAGTCCCTACATTTTATTTTTTATTTGCATATAGTTTAGATTTTTCTATTCTTAGTTTTCTTTCTTCTTTTATCCTGCGCCCCTAGTTTCTCGGGTTTTCCCACCCCCCTCCCCAGTTTGGACCCCTTTAGTCCCCTACCACTCCATCCCCTCCCTAGATATGCCACCTCTCCCGGGCCATGACAGAAAATCCCTACATCCGTAGGGATGTGCGAGTGAAATGGCTGATTTCAGAGGCCTACATCCAACCCCTTATGAGGCCAAAATAAAAAATTAGAGCATTTCATGCAATTTGAGAGAGAGAAGATGAGGGATCTGGTTGGACAAACATACCAATTGGTGATGAGCAACACAAGGTAGCTATGCTCCAAGCTCAACTAGTTCAAACAGACCAAACTAGCTCAAGAAACAGAAAAGCAATGACTGACCAAACATCTGGGCCTCACCAAGAAGATCAAGTCCAAAGAGTACCGAGCTCAAGAATTCCGATCTGAGAAATCACCATCAAGTTCGATTCCAACTCTGATTCAAGTTCAACCGGTGGTATGGCGGACCCCAATGACCCAACTTATGGTAGCGACTTTGATCCAAGTTATTAATGTTTGCATGTACTTTGTTTCTAAATATAATATATAAATCATTCTTTTGTCCAATTCTGCACTTCTTTTTCTTTTCTTTTTTCTTTTTTACATTTTACATTCATTGTTACTGTAATTATTTTTTCCAATCTTTTACATTAGATCATGAGCAAGCCTATTTTATTTTTTCCTTACATCAAACCGGTGAGGACACGGTTCCTCATGAGGTTTCGCCCTCTCCTTAATCCCAGTCCCCTCATCTTTAATTTTCTTTTCTTCTATGTTTCTAGTCAATAAATTTTGCTTTCTCCAATGCTCCTTTGTCATGTTTTACTTTCTTTGTTTATGATTTCCTTCATGTTTTTCTGAATAATGGGACCATGCCACCTTTGAACCGGTGAGGACCTTTGCTCCTCATAAGTTTGGGGTGTGTGTGTGAGATCTGCCCTCGGGACGATCGGCATAAAGCGGAAAAATCACCTAAGTAAGCGGGGAAGAATTTAATGTACTTAGAATCAAGTTAACTAGGAAATTTTAAATATTCTTTGCAAAAATTTAGACATTCTAAACCTTGCGATAGTCTACATTTCCATGATGATTACACCATAAAAACATCGGTATCGTACGTAGTAGTAAGTCAAAGGAAGAAAAAAGGTAAAGATATACTTAAAAGCTCAAGGAAAAACCATAACCGGTGAGAATTGAGCTCATATATTTTCCATCTACTGTTGAAGAGTGGTGAGGCAATTTTTTTTACGATTCAAAAGATTGGTGAGGCATTGAATCCACTAAATTAGGAAACTCCAAAAATTAAAACAATGTAACACTCATGAAACGAGGAAAAGATCAAGGCCTTCTTTGGAGACTTGAACCTAACAGAACCAACCATGAAAAATCTGCCCTGTTTGTACCCCATTTGAGTCAAATCCTACAATTCTTCATCAAAAATACCCAAAAGTACTTGAACCGATGGAACCAATTCAGCCTTCCCTCACTCGAGAATTCGGAGGTGAAGGAGAAAGAATCAAGATGGACCATTTCGGGCAACATCAAGAAAATGAAGAGAAAATACCTCAAAAGCAGCAATATGGTGGCCGAGAAAGGAAGAGACAAACAATGTGAAAAAGTTGCAAGCAAAAAGGCAAAAAGGGACCTTATGATGAAAAATGCAAGATCAAAGAAAGAACGATCAGTGAATGTGAGAATCTCGAAAAGAAGAAGAAAGAAGCTAAACTCAAAAAGGTGGAGTCATGAACCATCTCCTGCACTTCACGAGTTCTCAAATTCAAACCCCTGTTCAAAGCGCCTTTCCTTGAAACTTCACTCCATAAGCCATACAAACAAACCTAGATTAAAAGTCCTTGTGATCCAAAGTTGAGTGAGCTGTCATGTAGAGATAAGAAGTTCCCCAATCTATGGTGAGGAGATGTCAATGATGCGATGCACGAGAAGCAGGCCTATGCTCATGCTGTACAGATCCATTTGGGAGATGTAAGCTCTTGAGCTTGAGTGAAACGACCCCCTCTACAAAAACACTCATGAGAGTATACGGTGGTGAGTGTTTGGGTTGGAACCTGAGCACACTAAGTATGACTTATAACCTATTTTTTATCCATAGGATGAGCTTCTTCAGGCACATTTGTATGATTTTCTATGATTTCTCACAGATTGGAAATATTGAAACATTCATGAGGTTTATAAATGTTGAAATCTCCTTGCAAACAATACAACTAAATTTCTGTAAACATGGATTCAAGAGTAACTAATTTCGATCTTTGATTGCTCATGAGATAACATTGCACTAATTCCAAGCTGTCCCATGGAGAAGTTTGTAGGTACCTTCATCGAAAACCCTCGGGAGACTTCACTCCTCCTCTAGGGATCACCTAGGGGTTGAAAAGGCTTGTTGCATATGCTAAATGCACTGTGCTTCCTACAAAAGTGGCTCTTTACTTTGTTTTTATGTTTCTTTGCTCGTGGACTAGCAAAGCTTAGGTTTGGGGTGTGTTAAGTAGTGAAAATACCATTTTCACCCCTAAACATGAGCTTTGAAAGACCCTTGAGAAGACTAAATAAGTGCTTTAGTGTGCATTTTCTATAACCAATTAGAGTCCAAGTCCAAAAGCATCCTAAAATGATAAAAAGTGACAACTCATGTCAAGCTCAAAGAGGAGTGAAGAAATAGCCTCAAAGAATGGCTAAAAAGGTCCTAAAAGAGCAAGAAAAGACCAAGAAGAAGAAGGATCCATTCGCAAAGAAGAAATCAAGTTAAAAGTTCAAATCAAAGTAAAAAGTACTTTTGAAAAGGTCAAAGTTCATTGAATTGATTACGGAGTAATGAACTACTCGAAAGAACCATGTTCTGTTCGAGCTTGAAATTTCCTTTTGAATAGAAGATGCAGGAGACGTCCTTTGCGAAAAGACTTTCGAAGCCAAATTTCTTTGCGAAAAGAACTTACGGAGCCAAAACACTTTGCGAAAAGGCACTTAAACTCTCGAAAGGACATTACAGGGAATTACGACTTGTTTAAAGGGCATTTCAAGAATCTCTCGCCCAATGCATTTAACGGCCGAGGACATTTGGAAGATTCCAATCAAGATCCAAAAGCATATTCCAACCCATGTGAGCGCTCAAAGATGAAATCACTTGGCGGGAACTTCTAAACTCAAAGATTTTGAATTCCATAATGAATTGATGCTTCTAAGCGCTGATTATGAACGGTCGAGCATTTTCATTGGCGAGCAGTCTGGATCCCGTGCTCAACGCCATTGGGCAATCCAGATCCTGAACACTTCGATTGGTCAATTCATACATGCAGGATCAAGGAAAGCTATAAATAGAAGACATTTGCCCAATTGTGGCATCCAGTTTGAGTTTTCATCTCTATTTCCCTACCTTCCGGTCGATAGCCTATCTGTACCTCCTCTGTAATAGCTTCTTTTGTTTTACTTTTGAGAGTTGTTGAGAGTGATTTGTAACTCCAAGGAGATCGGATTCAAGACCGCAAGTCCGAGGGCTTTCTAAAGCCGTGCTTTGTAATTGTAATTTTGGATTTTAAAAGGTTCTTTAATTTGTGTCTTCTCCATTGGAGTCATGTCGAGGGTTCCAATGTTCACCTTAGTGCATTAGACTTCTTTAGATTCACTCACCCGCATCCAACTTCCCTTAATTCATTGTCCCTGTCGAATTAGCGTTGGTAACCTAATTCTAGCGACTTACGATGATGTTCATGTTACGAACTAAAGAACGAGGCCACAACTATTGGATGATCTGTGACCATTGGGGATCATAGCCATAAGTCTAAACCTATTCCTTAATTCGGATTTATTTCTCTTACATCTGTGCTGGTAGCCAGATGAAGATTGAATCTGCTCTATTGGAATACAGATTCTCCATTAAAATTCAAAGGCTAAAATACATGAAGCTATTATTTCTGCATTTGATTTATTTTAAACACCTCCACAACTCGGATCTGGATCACGTAGTTAGTTCTTTTCTTTATTTGCTTTTAGTTAAACGTGACAAAACCCAACGCTCTCTCTTTATCTGCTTTCTAGATAATTATAGAGCCAGATCTGGTAGCACAGATCTGGAGGTTTATCTCTCATTTTAGACAAATTCTCTGTGGACGATCTTGAAATACTTACTTTTAAAACTTGCTACAATTGGCCCTGATCTTGCAGGCTAATGTTAGCCCCAGTGTGCTGCCGATATTCCTTTCATAAGTTAACATCCATATAACTTAGCATTCTTTAATTCTTTAATTCTTTATTCATAATGCACACAATTATGGCACACTTGGAGCGACAACAGTATTCCATCGGGGCTCGATGCTATATCGCTCGAGGATTACTTAAGTTAAGATTTTAAGTGATTAGGCCAAGTTCACAACAAATTCATAAAGAGGTTAAACAGGAACTATGCTAAGAGGTGATTGGAACTCATTGAATTATTTTTATCCTTCAAGTTGTTATATATAGAATGTTATCTTGGGAATCTATGATGTTGCTTTTCTAACATATGTGTGGAAATAATCTATATGTTCTTTTGTTTTCCCTCACAGACTGGGATGTAGCTCACCCCTTAGACTATACGTCAGTCAAGGACTAGCGGCGAGGACTTTGGGTGAGTTAATCCAAGGGCATCGGTGTCCCTACCCACAGAAGAGGCAGAACCTCCTCCTGAGGAATTTTTCTACGAATCCCGCTGCATACCTTGATAGTGAGTTGAGAGAGTACTGTGTATGGCTTGGTATATCAAGCCTCTTTATTTTGAATGTTTTAAATCATCTCTTGGTAAACCATCTAGGAGGAATAAGTATCATTAAACTTCGGGTTGTCCTTATGTCCATGAATTGGCATGGGACAAGGACACTTTGCAAGGCCAAATATATTGTTTTGAGAGGTTGATTTAGAGTAACTACATGTGTTTAAATCACAATTATGGCTTGTATATGTAAATGTTTTGTAAAGAACCGAGACGGCCTTGAAGGTCGTCTTGATGGCAAATTCGGGATGCGAAAATCGAATTTATCCTGATTGGTATTAGAGCAATTTCTTTCCAGTTACGGCCGTCATATCGTCGAGAATATAGGGACTTCTACGAGATTTTAAATTCTCATGCGGACCGTTATGTTTCCTAGAGGGAGGCCGACCGAGGGTGGTCATGATAGGAATTTCTTGATGAGATGGGTTCGTCTCGACTACAAAGCAGTGCCATTGGGAACAGGAGATTCCGAGGCGGTGGCGAGGAGAAACCAAAATCAAGGCGAGAATCAAGATCTAGGTAGCAGGATCGAGATCGGAGGGAACAAGATAGGGTGAAAGAAATGAAGAAAGAGAAGAACGTCAGAGAATGATGCACACAATGGAGACCATGGCAACTGCCATGGCACAACAAGCAGCGTCCTTGGCAGCGCATACAGTACCAGAACCACAACGAACACCTACCCCTCCAGTAGGACTTACACCTTCAGTGACATCAGCATTCACCGAGTTCAGAAGAATGAGACCTCCCAACTTTTCAGGAATGAACCTGACAATGGCCGCCGAAAACTGGTTGGGAGAAATGGAGAAGGTGTTCAGCGTACTGACATGCACAGAGGATGAGAGCGTCCGTTGGGCAGCATATATGTTAGATGGAGAAGCTGGACCTTGGTGGAAATCAGTGTCGCGGACGAGAGCACAAGAAACTCCAAACGTGCCGTGGACTTGGGACGAATTTGTAGAAGAATTCAATAAACAATATTTTCCTGAAGTTGTGAGAAATCAAATGGAGACCCAATTTTTACAACTAGCACAGGGAAGAATGACCGTGAGAGAGTATGGAGTGGAATTCATGAGACTGGCTCGCTTCGCCCCAGACTACGTAATCTCAGACGTGATGAAAGCGAAGAGGTTCCAACAGGGCTTACGGTCGGACATCCGAGGGGGTGTTGCCCTTCCAATTTGAAGACTTATGGAGAAGTAATGAGTAAGGCATTGGTGGTTGAGGAAGAAAATAATAACCGATACCTGGGAGGAACATCAAGGTAGAGAATGCCGATCCGAATAGAATGGCCAGAGGTTATGAATAAATCATATAAGAAAACAGAGGTTTATAACACCAAATCAGAAACCGTCGTTCCAATCGGGTTATGGGAGAGCTACTCCACAATCGACTCATCAAAATTATCCGTTGCTCGCATCAGGGAGATCGATGAGGTATCAAGGTCCTACTTATTCCAACAGGACTACAACTCCACAAGTTTTTCCGAGAGCTGCTAATTCATTTCCAAGGGAAACTTGTGCTAAATGTGGCAAGTCCCATAAAACAACAGACTGTAGGCAAGGAATGCGAGGCTGTTTCAAGTGTGGCAAGATAGGTCACATGATGAGAGATTGCCCTGAGACAGCCAAAGAAAAGACGGCTCCAACCTCCATGCCACAACCAATTCAAGCTCGAAAGCCTGTTATTCGAGGAAGAGCCTACGCAGTTACTGCCCAAGAGGCAGGGAGTGCACATGACGTTATCCAAGGTGAGATCTCCTTTAAAATAGAGAATTTCGGTTACAATATAATTCTAGATAAAGAATGGATTTACATTAGGATAAATATATAACCGTTATTGAACTTAGGGAGTGAAAAATTTTGTTTTATATATGTGTTATGTACGTGTATGCATGCATTATAGGTACGTTACAGATCTATGAAAAAGGGTGCTACGTAGCACATGAAAGTCGATAGACCTGTGGTCTACCACTCCTTCATTACCCCTAGATTTGCGAAAAGGATGAAGATTGTTAAAACCTGGACTTTGTGCTATCGGTGTCCATCCCAACAGAGAAATTGTGGACACTGAGTTAGTGCAAATCGGTAGTGGTGAGCATTCGGGATCACGTTGTCTCACTGAACTAGACGCAAATTTAATATTGTTGGACATGCAAGGATTGACGTAATCCTTGGCATGGATTGGCATCCCAACATTGCGCAACAAAGGACCAAGGATAAAGTTGTTGTTTTCCGTCTAACACGAGGAGATCGTTTCGATTTCAAGGGGAGAGGTCGACTCAGGTACCACTCATATCTGCAGTGAGGGCAGAACGTTTAATCAGAAAGGGGTGTAGTGGTTATTTGGCATTCTTGAAAGAAGATAAAGAAGAAAAGAATATTATCTCTGACATAGCAGTGGTGCGAGAATTCCCAGAGGTATTCCCAGAAGAATTGCCAGGAATACCTCCAGAAAGGGAAGTAGAATTTGCGATCGACTTAGCACTGTGAATGTAACACATCTCAAAAGCACCTTATAGAATGGCCCCTGCAGAATTGAAAGAATTGAAAGAACAACTGCAAGAGCTCATGGACAAGGGGTTTATACGACCAAGCGTGTCCCCGTGGGGAGCACCAGTGTTGTTTGTGAAAAAGAAAGATGGGTCAATGCGGTTGTGCATCGACTACCGCCAATTGAACAAAGTCACCGTGAAGAATCGATATCCGTTGCCAAGAATAGATGACTTATTCGACCAATTGCAGGGTGCAAAACATTTTTCCAAGATCGACCTAAGATCGGGTTACCATCAGTTAAGAGTCAGGACCGAGGACATTCAGAAAACGGCTTTTAGAACACGGTATGGACACTATGAATTTTTAGTGATGCCATTTGGACTGACGAATGCACCAGCGTCGTTTATGGATTTGATGAACCGAGTGTTTAAACCACACTTAGACTCTTGGGTTGTAGTATTTGTTGATGACATCCTAATCTACTCAAAATCAAAAGCGGAGCATGAAGAACACTTACGTGTCGCTTTACGAACTTTACGTGAACACCAACTGTACGCCAAGCTCAGCAAATGTGAGTTTTGGCTAGAAGAAGTCAGCTTTCTGGGACATGTCGTCTCCAAGCATGGTGTCACTGTAGATCCCGCTAAGATCGAGGCAGTAGTGAACTGGGAACAACCAAAAACCGTGACAGACATCCGAAGTTTCCTAGGACTGGCAGGATATTATCGACGTTTCGTTGAGGGGTTTTCGAAAATATCAGGACCTCTCACAAGGCTTACAAGAAAGGACTCAAGATTTGAGTGGAGTGAGGCGTGTGAAAAGAGTTTTCAAGAACTCAAGAGAAGACTCACCTCAGCTCCAGTGTTAGCCATTCCGTCAGGCAGTGGAGGATTCGCAGTTTATAGCGATGCTTCGTATAACGGGTTAGGTTGTGTACTAAATCAAAATAAAAAGGTAATAGCTTACGGCTCCAGACAATTGAAAGAGCACGAAAGGAACTACCCAACACACGATCTGGAACTAGCAGCAGTCATATTCGCATTAAAGATATGGCGACATTACCTATACGGAGAAACATTTGAAATTTTCACTGACCATAAAAGCCTCAGATACCTGTTTACACAGAAGGAACTGAATATGAGGCAGCGTAGGTGGATGGAATTCCTAAAAGATTACGACTGTTCTATACAGTACCATCCAGGCAAAGCTAACGTAGTGGCCGACGCCTTGAGTCGGAAGAGTTCCGCCCAGCTGGCTAGTCAAATTTCAGGTATACATCGATGGAAACTGTTGGAGGATTTAGCGTTATGTGGAGCAGACATCCAACCAAAAGCCACGGGAGCCTTCTTAGCCAACATATCAGTGAAGCCAGTGATATTTGAACACATACGAGAACTACAGATGAAAGACCCGATTCTTACAAGGATACATCAAAATGTAACTGAAGGTACTACCTCGGAATTTTCAATCAAGGAAGACGGTTCCTTAATGTTCAAGGGGCGACTTTGCATTCCGGACAATGCCGAATTACGGCGAACGATTCTTGATGAATCTCACAGGTCAAGCTATGAGATCCACCCGGAAAGCACAAAGATGTATCATGATCTGAAAAGGAATTATTGGTGGAGAGGTTTGAAACAAGATGTGGCAGAGTATGTATCACGATGTTTGACGTGTCAACAAGTGAAAATCGATCATAGACACCCCGCAGGCCTATTACAACCCTTACCCATACCGGAATGGAAATGGGAATCTATCTCAATGGATTTCGTAGTCGGGTTACCACGAACTGCAAGGAGGCATAACGCCATTTGGGTAGTGGTTGATCGATTAACTAAATCGGCACATTTCTTGCCGTACAATACAATGTACACAGCGGGAAGATTAGCGGAACTTTACATGAAAGAGATCGTTCGGCTACATGGGATTCCAATTAGCATTGTTTCAGACCGAGACCCATTATACACCTCAAAGTTTTGGAGGAAATTCCAAGAAGGAATGGGAACTAGGTTGGATTTCAGTACGGCATTTCACCCACAAACAGACGGACAAACTGAGAGGGTCAACCAAGTCATTGAAGATATGCTTAGGGCATGTATGTTAGAATTGCAAGGATCATGGGATCAACACCTACCATTGATTGAGTTTGCGTATAATAATAGTTTTCAGACGAGCATTGGGATGGCACCGTATGAAGCCTTGTAAGGAAGACAGTGTAAGTCACCAATCAATTGGGAGGAAACTGGGGAGAAATTCGTTTTGGGATCCGAGATACTTGAAGATAACGCTACCATTGTCCGCATAATCAGGGAAAGACTAAAAGCGGCTCAGAGCAGACAGAAAAGTTATGCTGACATCAAGCGGACTAGTGTAGACTTTAAGGTGGGTGAACATGTGTTCGTGAAAGTATCACCGATGAAGGGAGTGATGAGATTTGGGAAGAGGGGGAAACTAAGTCCCCGCTATCTTGGACCGTTTGAAGTTTTGGGTCGAGTGGGAGAAGTAGCCTACCGCATTGGTTTACCACCATTGTTTGATCAAGTACACAACGTGTTCCACGTGTCTATGCTTAGAAAATATCTCAATGACCCTGATCATGTGCTGAGCGGCCAATCATTCGAAATGCATGAAGATATGACCATGATTGAAGAACCCGTAGAAATTTTAGATCAAAAGGAGCAATGTTGCGAACAAAAGTGATTCCCTTAGTGCTTGTCCGATGGAAGAACCATCCGGTAAGAGGCAACATGGGAACATGAGGAACATGTTAAAGAACAATATCCTAAATTGTTCGAAATTGAAAACTGAAGGGTTCATTCGTTTGAGAATATGTCATTTAGGGTACTATGAAGACTAAGTATGTTTGCTTTTGATATGTTGATTTCAAACAATGTTTGAGAAAAATTTTTCGTTGAACTCTAAATTGATGAATCTAGTGATAAATTGAAATTTAATGAGCAAAAAGGTCCCAGATAAACGTTTCTGGTCTCGCTCGAGCGACCACTTACGACCGCTCGAGCGAGGCCACATAAAATCATACTTCCTCTCGCTCGAGCGATAACAAATCCTCGCTCGAGCGAGGTATGTAGACCGCTCGAGCGATGGTTTATAACCGCTCGAGCGAGGTAACGATATATAATAATAAGAGTCCTGTGCTCGCTCGAGCGAGGACTAATGACCGCTCGAGCGAGGCAGAACTATAAATATGGAAGAGGCCTTGGCGCCTGTTCATCTTCAAGCGAAAGAAGAGGAGAGACGAGAGAGGGGGTTAGGGCAAGCGATTTTTCAATCCTTTCGGTCCGTTTCAACCATCCGATCCATTAAAACTACTCTTCTAGGTAAAATCTAACCATCCCTAAAATTTTTCTTGTCTTTTAAATCCTCTAAATACCTAATGGCTTCAAGCCCAAACCCACAACCTAAGAAAAGGATGGCGATTCGATCGCCGTCGGCGCGCAATAAAGCGCCACAAACCTCGCAACCATCATCAAACCCACCCTCTACTCCAATCACACTGGATGATTGGTGGGGAGCGAAAATTTTTGAAGCCGAATGGGAAATACATCCCTCTTGTTTCGGGGATCCGGAGTCCACCCAGTGGACATCGAACTTCATAACCAACAATCAGCTCAAGTCCTTGCTTACGCCATTCGGGGATCGATACTACCCGAGGCTAGTGAAGCTTTTCTACCAAACCTTAAACATGAGCATCGATGAGGACGCCATACTTGTTACCATCGATGGTAACGCAATTAATTTTAGATGTGCCGACATTTCCTCCATCATGAAATGCCCCACATCTACACTTCCAAACCCTCTCATCCTACCACCTTTTTCTGGGAACGTGGATTTCCCAACGATCATCTCCGATATCACTGGCGGTAGGTCCGCCTCGGGACAATCCATCACCCGATCACAACTACCGCCGCGCATGTGGCTTTTAGACATAATCTTCAAAAAGAATTTGCACCCACCTCCATGACCAAGAACGCCGAGATGCGTTTTTGCAAGCACTACACCGCATTTCACAATAGGTGGATCAATGCACCTATGGTCATTATAAAGGCATGGCGCATGCCTCTGGAAGAAATGTGAGGGTCTTTGTCCTCCACCTATCAACCAAACTACATAGTATGCATGATTTCCGACTTTTGGATTAGCGAAATGGGAAGGGAGGATTTAGGATTCGGAGGGCGAGTTGTTCCTCACCAAACAACGTCGTCCATACCTTGCCCAAGATTGGGCCGAAACCTTAAGAGCCTCCAAACCAGCGTCGACAAGAAAAGAGACCAAGCAGTCTCGGATCACCACCCATCAAACATCAGCGGGGACTACTTCCTCCACCTCGGATTCAGCCCATACCCACCTGACACGGGCATGATGCGAGAGATCCTTCAGCAAGGAAGGGACATTAGGTTGCATCAGAGGTTCCAGGAGGCGCTACTTATCGACCTCATGGGCCATGCGTACCCGCAGACCTACATGCAGCGCGTTGGTGCCATGAGGGATTCTATATTTGGAGCATCTAGCTCCGGCCCATCTGAGGCGCCACGGTGGAGTACTGCACCGTCACAGTGGGACCAGCGATGAGGATGGCGGCAGCAGCGGCGGCGATGACTATGAAGAGGAAGAGGATTAGAAAATAGCAAATAATTCGAACACCTGGCATGTAAGATTTTGAAAAATTGAGATGGATGTTAAAATTTTGTTGGGTAAATGATAAATATGTGTGGATTGTGTATAGATAATATCTGGTTAAATTGTTTGATTTTGTCGTATGGACATTGTGGGCATGACCAACACTGATTGCTGCAAATGCGGCTAAATAGTTAAATTCCTGATTGTTATGCAAGTCAGATGACAAAAGTGGTACCGAGTTAAGAAAATAATGCCGATTTTCGAGGGCGAAAATCTTATAAGTTGGGGTGATTGTCACAACCCAAATTTTTGAGATCTGTGCACGGCACTCTTTTTCTTTCTTGCACATAGGTATATGTGTTTCACAAGGAGACCAAAACACCCTAATACTTAAAGTGCGTATATGGGAAACACACTAGTATATTCCAATTCTGATAAATATAAAAGTGAAGAAGAGAGAGAAGAGTCCTTACGTAAAACTATTCTAACCTAAATAGAGAGGAGGAGATTATAGAGAAAAAGAAGAGAGGAGCCTGGGAGAACTAGGGTTTGCATAGACTTAGATCGGCAAGGAGGATCAGAGGTAATGACGGGAGGACGAACCAGGGAGGCCGGATAGCCTAGTTGGTTTACAAATCTTAAATCGAACCTGTGCGTGATTCATCGTCAGAGGTACGTTAAAAACATGATAGATGCCTAGGAATGTTTTAAATAGTAGGAAGGATGTTGGCTGTATGTTGCCTTATAGAAGATTAAGGTAAAATGAGGGATGGAAGCATGACCTCGATCGGACCAGGGACAAAAAGAATTGTTTCTCGCTCGAGCGGTCTAAAGAGGCTCGCTCGAGCGAGGATGAACAAGGAAAAGAAAGACTCTGGGCTCGCGCGAGCGGTCCCTTAAACTAAAGGAAGGCTCGCTCGAGCGAGGGTCCACATCAAAAATTTGAAAGCTCCGATTTAACGCCGGCGATCTCGATTTGACCGCCGAGCGAGGTCAAGAGACCGCTCGGCGAGGTCAAGTGACCGCCGCGAGGGCTAATGACGATATTGGTTTTCTAATGTGAGGAACTCGGGTGTCCTACACCCCAAAGACCTTAGAGCATTCTAAAGTAAAATTCTTTAAATGTAGGTCGATGCATTATAACCCTCTGAGGACAAGCGTGATTGAGATTCGTCGAGGTAGGGAAGATTCTCGAAACATGTGCATTATTCTGTGAATTCATATGCGTAGTATAGTCTTTTTAAATAATTGCATATACCATAAACTCTCATGATAAGTGTGTGTGTGTGTTACAATGAGAAAAATCCTGAGGTCCCCAGGGGACGAAAGATAATGTGGTTCAATCAAAGAAAGGTGAAATAGAAGTATGGGGCATCCCAGGGATGCGTAAGAAAACAATTAGAGAAACAAAAATAATGTGATAAGGCCTAATGTAATATATCTAGCACAATCACGGTGAATAACTATATGTAAAGCACATTGATATTTTTATTATTTAAGGTTGATCAGAATACCCCACCGACGTGACGGGATACCCTGACCGACCGGCGAGATATCCGTGACTCGCACGGCCAATCCGTATAGTTGAAACACATCCCAGGGATGTAGATTGAGAATAGACCCCGCCGCCTATGAGAAAGGGGCTTGGGCAGTATTCCCAGGGAATACACATAATAACTGTCTAGTTAGACGACGATGGTGGGTATTCCATCGGGGCTCGATGCTATATCGCTCGAGGATTACTTAAGTTAAGATTTTAAGTGATTAGGCCAAGTTCACAACAAATTCATAAAGAGGTTAAACAGGAACTATGCTAAGAGGTGATTGGAACTCATTGAATTATTTTTATCCTTCAAATTGTTATATATAGAATGTTATCTTGGGAATCTATGATGTTGCTTTACTAACATATGTGTGGAAATAATCTATATGTTCTTTTGTTTTCCCTACGGAGCTAGGATGTAGCTCACCCCTTAGACTATACGTCAGTCAAGGACTAAGCGGCGAGGACTTTGGTGAAGTTAATCCAAGGGCATCGTGTCCGTACCACGTAAGAGGGAGAACCTCCTCCTGAGGAATTTTTCTAGGAAACCCGCTGCATACCTTGATAGTGAGTTGAGAGAGTACTGTGTATGGCTTGGTATATCAAGCCTCTTTATTTTGAATGTTTTAAATACTGTCTCTTGGTAAACCATCTAGGAGGAATAAGTATCATTAAACTTTCGGGTTGTCCTTATGTCCATGAATTGGCATGGGACAAGGACAGCTTTGCAAGGCCAAATATATTGTTTTTGAGAGGTTGATTTAGAGTAACTACATGGGGTTAAAGCACAATTATGGGTTGTATATGTAAATGTTTTGTAAGAACCGAGCCACGGCCTTGAAGGTCGTCTTGATATGGCAATTCGGGATGCGAAAATCGAAACATCACCTGATTAATGTCGAGCAATTTCTTTCCCGGCGTTACGGATCATATCGTCAGAATATAGGGACTTCTGCTAACGAGATTTTAAATTCTCATGCGGAGTTATATTTCCTAGAGGAGAGGCCGACCCGTGGTCATGATAGGAATTTCTATGATGAGAGATGGGTTCGTCTCGACTACAAGCAGTGCCATTGGGAAGCAGGGAGATTCCAGAGGCGGTGGCGAGGAGAAACCAAAATCAAGTAGAATCAAGATCTAGGTAGACAGGATCGAGATCGGAGGGAACAAGATAGGGTGAGAGAAAGAAATGAAGAAAGAGAAGAACGTCGAGAATGATGCACAATGGAGACCATGGCAATCGCCATGGCACAACAAGCGTCCTTGGCGGTAGCCGATGCGAACCACAACGAACACCTACCCCTCCAGTAGGACTTACACCTTCAGTGACATTAGCATTCACCGAGTTCAGAAGAATGAGACCTCCCAGCTTTTCAGGACAGGCAGACACAATGGCCGCCGAAAATTGGTTGGGAGAAATGGAGAAGGTGTTCAGCGTACTGACAAGCACAGAGGATGAGAGCGTCCGTTGGGCAGCATATATGTTAGATGGAGAAGCTGGACCTTGGTGGAAATCAGTGTCGCGGACGAGAGCACAAGAAACTCCAAACGTGCCGTGGACTTGGGACGAATTTGTAGAAGAATTCAATAAACAATATTTTCCTGAAGTTGTGAGAAATCAAATGGAGACCCAATTTTTACAACTAGCACAGGGAAGAATGACCGTGAGAGAGTATGGAGTGGAATTCATGAGACTGGCTCGCTTCGCCCCAGACTACGTAATCTCAGTCTGTTGGCTAAAGATGCCCCATTTATTTTCGATGATAAGTGCTTAATGACCTTTGAGAGAATAAAATCTGAGTTAACATCGGCACCCATCATTCGACCACCAGATTGGAGCATGCCTTTTGAGATCATGTGTGATGCCTCTGATTATGCAATTGGTGTTGTGTTGGGGCAAAGAGTCGGTAAACTTATCTATTATGCCAACAGGACTCTAAATGATGTACAATTGAATTATTCCACAACAGAGAAAGAGTTGTTGGCAGTAGTATTTGCGTTGGACAAATTTAGACCATACTTATTGGGATCAAAGGTCATCGTCTATTCGAATCATACAACTCTTAGATACATTTTTGCTAAAAAGGATGCTAAAGCACGGCTGATCAGATGGATATTGTTGCTTCAGGATTTTGATATCGAAATTTTGGACAAGAAGGGGTCCGAGAATGTTGTAGCCGACCATTTATCCCGTTTTGTTGTTGAATTTATGAGAATTTCGTGCCCATCACAAAAGCTTTTCCTGATGAACAATTGTTATCAATCTCCCAGTTGCCTTGGTTTGCATATATTGTCAATTATCTTATAACAGATCAAATGCCCTTTCATTGATCTAAATAAGACCAATCAAAGTTTTCAGCTGAGGTGAAACATTTCTTTTAGGATGACCCGTACTTATTTAAGTATTGTCCCGATAATATAATAAGGAGATGCATCCCTGAAAGTGAGCATCAAAATATCATCTCCTTTTGTCATGATCAAGCATGTGGAGCTCACTTTAGTTATAGGAAGACTACTACAAAGATTTTACAGTGTGGTTTTTATTGGCCTACCATTTTTTAAGATTGGCATGCATTTTGTGTAGCTTGTGAGTGTTGCCAAAAATTGGGAAGCATTTCCAAACGGAATATGATGCCATTAAACCCTCTTTTGATTATCGAGATATTGGATGTTTGGGGCATTGATTTTATGGGTCCCTTTCCAAATTCTTTTGACAATTTGTACATTCTTGTCGCAGTTGATTATGTGTTTAAGTGGGTAGAGGTTGTTGCTTGTAAAACCAATGACCACTAGGTGGTAGTAAAAAATTTTAAATATAATATTTTTGCTCGTTTCGATACACCATGTGCTATAATTAGCGATGGTGGAAAGCATTTTTGTAATAAAATTTTTGAGCAATTGGTGAAGAAATATGACATAACTCATAAGATTACAACTCCTTACCACCCACAGACAAGTGGTCAAGTTGAGATATCCAATAGGGAACTGAAGCATATTTTGGAGAAAATGGTAAATCCCAACAGAAAAGATTGGTCATTGAGACTAAATGATGCATTGTGGGCGTACCGTACTACATTCAAAACTCCAATTGGAATGCCTCCTTATCAGATGGTATATAGCAAGGCATGTCACCTCCTTGTTGAGTTAGAACATAGAGCATACTAGGCAATCAAGTGGCTGAATTTCAATCTTAACAAGGTAGGTGCTCACAAGAAGCTACAAATAAATGAGTTAGAGGAAATTCGGGGTGATGCCTACGAGTGTGCTAAATCGTACAAGAACAAAATGAAATAGGTCCAGGATCAAAATTTTTTGAGAAAATCTTTTACACTTGGTCTAATAGTTCTTTAAATTCTCGCTTGCATTTATTTCCTGGAAAATTGAGATCTCGACGGATGCATCCTTTTGTTGTTCGTAATGTCTTCCCATATGGCACTATTGATGTAACCACCCTGATTTTTGTCGACGTTGAATCATTGACCTTCGATGATAACACGACTGTTTAGACACGTTTGACTTTGGTCAAACCTCTGATGCCTGTCACGCGGTCTCTGACCCACCTATCTTAATTGGGTAAATACACCCAAACGCAAATCCAAAAACCAATTCCTAACTCGAGCACCAATTTGAAACTCGAACCCATATGTGAAGTGTGTATGTGCACACGACTCGAACCCCGGGATCGGACCAAGTTCGATGCCCACTTCTTCAAGTACTATAATTATACAACATAGATTTTTTTTTAACACTAGCACACCCGACTAAGAGTGCGTGCTTGGTGAGGCACACGCCACACACCATTGGAATCCCGAACATCTTATTTAAACATATGTATCGTAGTGTAACAGGTTATATAAAGGTTTGTGTGAATAGTCACATAAGCTCCGTGAGAGCACCAATAGTTAAGAACTTAGTTTGCACACACAAGGTCCAAGGGTCGAAATCTGTTGAGTGCATTTCATACACTAATTTTGGACCATAGGATAAGAGCCTACACATAGATTCACGGTGTGCCAGATTCACACTGAGGCAGCCCTTTTAGTATAAAAGAGACTCTCACGCAGAAATGAGAGTTCACAATTCGTAAGAGAGAACTAAGAAAGGGCCGAAAGTGAGAGAACCCCTCTTCTTCGCATGCATTTTCTTACGAGAAGTCTCAACCATTGATCCCTCTTAGATCCTTCCTCTTTTTCTTCTCAAGAGTCTCTGTTATGCTTGGAACATCAAGAAACTATGATCGTAGACGCCACTATTTTTTCGATTTCGACAATTCGCATGTGCAACCTACGAAGGTAAGCATCGTAACGTGATCTTGTGAATCTTGATTTCTAAAATTTAGGCTTGATTTATGTGTACATTTGGGTTGCATGCAAGGATTTAAGAGACTCGAGTTCGGATTAAAGGAAACAAATCATCGAAGAGACGAGCGACAGCTTCGACGTCGATTTCGACCACCATAGACACCACATACACGACCTAAGAAGGTGAGCATCGTAACAAATTCGCACTGATTTGATTCTATGAAATTAGATTAGTTTTTTCTGTCTACCTGGATTTCATGCTAAGGATTTAGAAAGGGGCAATCAAGTTGCAGAATCACAAAGATTCACTCGAGTGAATTGGCAATCGCTCGAGCGACACCTTCAGAAAAGAAGGAGAATTTCTGAGAAAAATTTACTCGAGCAAATTTTCCTCAGAAATCAGGCCAAATAGTTTGGGTCAAATTCGCTCAAGTGAATTGTTGTGTGCCACACAAAATTTGACAAATTCACTCGAACGAATTTGGGAGTCGCTCGAACGAAATCCCTTCAGAAATAGGCCAAAAGTCCTGATAAAATTCGCTCGAGCAAATTTGATTTTCACTCGAGCGAGGTGCTGAAATGGCCTTGGTATTTTAGCCATAACTTTTTACTCTGAATTCATATTGACATGATTCTAACAACGTTGGAAAGAAAATAACGAATTTATAATTTTGTGTGAAATGGTAATTTCACGAATCTGATGTTTTGAAGGTAAAAATTGAGCGGCAAGTTGGAACAAGTTCTACATGATCCAAGGTTAGCACGAACTTGTCCATTCTGCCTTAGTTTTGAGAAAATAGTTAAGTATGTCGAAGGTAGTAGTAATTAAAATCAATCCTTAATGCATCAACGTATATGTGATGTTAGAGGAAAGAATTAGTCGCCATCAATAAGGGTCATCTCACACCTTCCTTCGACGTTAGGAATTGAGGTAGGGAAAACTCAATGCACAATTTCATCTTGATTCTTGATTCATAAACTCTGTGATATAATTAAATGTAAACCTTGAATTTGAAATTGAAATTGAGCTTTTATGTATCGAATTCTGAAGATAATTTATAGGAAAATATCACTACCCAATTGCATTCGTTTTCAATCCATTGATTTATGATTGGAATTTGAATGGTGATCTTTGAACATTGAAGCTGAGTTTTGAATTTGGACATGAATTAGACCACTTTTAATTTGAATTTGAAATTGCCACTTTGAGCTTTTGAAGACTTTTGATTTTGAATCTTAGGCTTTATGATATACGAATGTGACTTTGAACTGAATCTAAACTTTGAATTTAGAACTTCGAATATGAAATTGAACTCTGAACACGAATTTGGAACTGTGAACTTAGAAATGAACCGTGACTTTGAATCTAAACTTTGTACATTGTATTGAATCTGAATATGAATTTCGAATACGAATTCTGAATATGAATTTGAATTCTGAATCCAAATTCTGAAATCAAAACATCAAATTTTGTATATGAACTCTGAACTCTGAATAAGAACTTTGAATCCAGACTTTTAACTTTGGATAAGAACTCTGTATATGAACTATGAATCCAAACTTCGGACCTTGAATATGAACTCTGAATGCGAATGTGAGCTATGAACTCTAAATTCTGAATTCTGAACTGTATGATGATATGAGCGGATCCGTGATTTGGACCGGCATAGCGGTGAATTCGTAATTTGGACCGACATGACAGTGAATCCGTGATTTGGACCGACACGGCAGTGAATCTGTGATTTGGAATGGCACTACAGTGAATCTGACTCAGTCTCTTAAGTTATGATTTAAGTGAAACATTAAGTAAGAAGACGTATGTAAATGAGAAAAAGAATAAGTAAATAAGAACCATATGAAATTTCAGAATCGACACTGTTAACCATACGTGAAACTCCTCCCTAGACGTGAGATTTTGAAAGTAAGATCTTTTGAATTCCTTTTTGACATGAAAATGCTTTTAAAATTTAGACCTTTTGGAATCTGTTTTTGTTTGATTCGAAAATGCCTTCAAAATTGTTCTCCGTTTTGATTGTAAAAATGCATCTGAAGTTTTGTCTCTATTTTTTATACAAAAAATGCTTTTGGAATTCAGCCTCCGTTTTGATCTGAAAGGTTTTCTGATTAATGATCATTGAATCTAAGCTTCGTTATGATAAAATATAATTGGTATTGATCTTTTATCTACTCAACTTCGGCTGTTTGCTCATCCTCGACATCATATGTCACAGGTGTAGATACTGAACAGGATCCCGAGCTTGAGGCTGATCCTGATTACGTGTCGGAAGAGAATCTTTCGCCAGAGGATTTCTATCCGTAGTCCATTGGTTTAGATTTGGTATGGTGTGGACCTTTGTACTTGAGACTTGATACATTTTCATTAATGGTCTTTGTATATAGTTCTTTTGTAGATTATACCACTATTTAGGTGATGGTCGGTCGTCATCGATGGTCTTTTTATTTTGGTTTATGTTATGTATATGATATCACATATGTCACAGATGGTATCAGAGCTAAGGCATTAGATTCCGTCGGAGCATAAGCTTTAGGTTCTTAGATGACCTTAGGTGTAGATGCATGAGTTAGAGATGAAATTGAAGATGATCTAGGTTTTCACGGTCACTTTTGACTAAAACATTTGATTCGATCGTGACAGGTCGTTATGGCCCCATGCAGAAGACAAAGAACCGTCCACAGCCGAGGCACCTCAAGTGGTGAGGGAACCTCAGGTGGTGCAGGAGTCGCCACTAGATCAAACGATAATCTCCTAAGAGGAGGAAGCAACAACGGGCAAGTTAGCCAGCTATTAGAGACAATGGTCAACACAATGGCCCAACTTGTAGAGAGACGCCAACCTTTTAGATTTCAGGAGTTCAGCAGGATGAAGCCTCCTAGCTTCTACGGTCAAGCCGATCTTCTCAAAGCGGAAAAGTGGCTAATCCAAATATAGAAAATTCTTCGATGGATTCCTTGCACCGAAGAAGAGAAGGTCACCTGGGTGTCCTTCCAACTAGAAGGAGAGGCCGACCCATGGTGGAAGTCCTTAGAGAGGAATAGAATGTGAGAGACACCGAATGCCCCATGGACCTAGGCACAGTTCGTAGAAACATTCAACAAGAAATACTTCTCCAACGTAGTCAGAGATCAGTGGGAAGTCAAGTTTGTCTCACAGAGCAAGGCAATATGTTTGTGTGTGAATACGAAGCCGAATTCACTAGGCTGTCCAAATTCTCCCCTCGGCATGTGGCCACTGAACTTATGAAGGCTAAGAAGTTTGAGCGTGGCCTATGACTTAGCATCAAGGAGAGACTCTCTTTGTTTTGGCTGACTACCTATGTTGAGGTCATGGAATTAGCCCTTATAGCCGAACATATTGAGAGGATGCAGCAGAGAAGAGAACAACAAAACAAGAGTAGGGCAAGTCAGGCACAATCTTATGGCCACAAGCAGGCAAGCAAGAGGCTGAAGCTATTAATGCCAGCACCACGTCATCCTACTCGGACAACATATTCGAGAGTGTCTGCACTTACACTCTCAGGACCCTTCCATCCTTCATACCCCACTACGACTGGAGCGCCAGGGGTTCAACAAACTTCACACACCTTTTTGTCTGCGCCAGTTGAATCATGTTCAAGATACGGGAAACAACATACGGCAGAAAAGTGTAGGTGGGCCACTGGTGCATGCTTTAAGTGTGGCCTGAGTGGACATTTGATAAGGTATTGTCGCAAGGCGAAGAAGGGGTAGACGCTAATAGCAAGTATTCAGAGATCCTCTCAACCTATAGTTCAGGGCCATACCTGTGCGATCTTGGCAGACGATGCCCAGACAACCAACGACGTCATTCAAGGTATGAATTCTTTATTGATTGTCGGTTATTACAATAATTTCAGTTGATGAACATCTTTAGAAATCTCCACATACTTCCTAGGCAGGTTCCATTCCATTTCACGTCTAGGATGCTATTGTAAGTTAAAGGACAAGCTAAATTCTTCTTTTATAGGAGACCTTTTGGGTCCCAATACCCAACTCACATTATATGGACTAAGGTTCCAAATGCTCAATTGCAAGTTTTTCTCAACCGTAGTTATCTTATTTCAGTATTAGTTCCTTTCAACGTGTCTGCTGACTTATTGCATCTTCATTGTGGTTCATTGCATGATTGCAATTCAGGTAGAGTGGGTGACTGAGTTTCCCAGAGACTCGGATGCCATTAGCTAAATTTCAATTGTTCCTTAGTAGTATAAACTAAGAGTCACTATAATTGTCAATGTTAGAAATTCTAGAACCTTACACTGATTAGTTATGGATAGGTTTTACTATTTGCTTGTGAATGGTTAGTCATGGATTGGTCGCTAGACGTGTGAATGGTTAGTGACTTTGATACCAAATGGAGATTGATATCGAACCTTAGATTTGATGTCAAACACTTATTGTATTCGACACCCCGTAGGACACGTAGTGAAATTTTGAGAAAGAAAATTCCTTTAAGGGGGGGAGAGTGTAACGACCCTGATTTTTGCCGACGTTGAATCATTGACCTTCGATGATAACGTGACTACTTAGACCGGTTTGACTTTGGTCAAACCTCTGATGCCTGTCACGCGGTCTTTGACCCACCTATCTTAATTGGGTAAATACACCCAAATGCAAATCCAAAAACCAATTCCTAACTCGAGCACCAATTTGAAACGCAAACCCATATGTGAAGTGTGTATGTTGCACACGACTCGAACCGCGGGATTGGACCAAGTTCGATGCCCACCTCTTCAAGTACTATAATTATACAACATAGATTTTTTTTAATACTAGCACACCCGACTAAGTGTGCGTGCAAGGTAAGGAATATGCCACACGCCATTGGAATCCCGAACATCTTATTTAAACATATGTATCATAGTGTAACAAGTTATATAAAGGTTTGTGTGAATAGTTACACAAGCTCTGTGAGAGCACTACCGGTTAAGAACTTGGTTTGCACACACAAGTCTAGGGGTCGAAATCTGTTGAGTGCATTTCAGACACTATTTTTTTACCATAGGATAAGAGCTTGCACACCAATTCACAGTGTGCCAACTTCACACTGAGGTAACCCCTTTAGTATAAAAGAGACTCTCGCACACCAATTCACAGGTAAATCTCGCACCTTTCTATTCAACCTTTTCTGGGTCAGTATCCATTCCTCGTTTCCAAAATGTTCGATGTTGTCGGTCCAACGTACTTCATCCGTCTGTATTACATAGTTACCAAGCTCGTCTTGGTAGTCCTCAATAAGTCGTGATATGAGGCGTGTGTATGGCATGGTGTTTGATGGTTTCTTCCTCATATCTAACATCCGGTTGTGGGCATCGATCAGGCCATCGATGAATATTTCTGCCGCATTAAACCATTTGTCCTCAAAGACTGTGAATAGAGCTTGCAGTAGTACTCCCACCCTTACTTCTTCTTTCCTTAAAGGATAGAGATTACATCGGAAGACGATGTCGATCCACCACATCTCGGGTGGTAATTGTGATCTCTTCACAGATTGACCAGGCCCATGTTGTCCTCGGGTCATATCTACGACTATTTAGGGAAAGGGCACTTTCTGTAGGTTTAGTGGTTCTAATCCCAAATTTTCTCTACATATTAACAGGACATTCATGGTTGTGGCTATGCGATCATGATCGAACTTAAACACTCGATCGTCTATGGTGGTACTGAGTCTCCCATCCCGTTCAACGTTGATATTCTGGTAAAAGAGTTTGACAATCCGCGGATAATAATGTCCGTGGAATGGATTAAGCAGGGTCATCAGGTTAGCCCTTTCTAGATAATTGATAGACCAAAGAAGTGCTTCCTCGCTTTCGAAATGCTGCTGGTCAAAAGACCATTTTGGCTCGAAGGTTTTGGCATCCCACTGCGGGTTGGGTGTTTCCCGTAACGGTGGAAGGGTGGAACGTGATGGGGCCTTGCCCTTTGATGTTGCAGATGGTGTCGGCTTGGAAGCCATAGGCTGTGTTTGGGTTAGCTCTTATAAGAACAGAAGCAACTCTTTGCCTGTTCTCTGTTAGAGTAGATAAAATCTACTTTGGGATAGAGTAAGCATAGAGCAGTTTTATCACTTAAAATAGCTCCCCACCAGAGCAAATGAGGCGAAGAGCTGTGTTATCAAATGTAAAAGTAGTTCTCCTTTGGAGCCAAAAAGTGAAAGAGCTACTCTTTGCCCCAAAAGAGCTAACCCAAATGCAGCCATAGAATAATGAATCGAAAATGAAGGGAAGGAAATTAGGGTTTTGGGTGTGTTACCTCACAAAATAGTTTAATTTGAGAAGAATCGGATCTGGCGAAACTTTAGGCTTGTCGATCCTCTAGTTTTGAGAGTTTCGGTGTGAGAAACACCCTCTTTCAAAGAGAAATAGGTTCGAATCCATGGGGGAGAAGAGAAAGCAAGGATCCCACACTCTAAATTTCCGAAAAATGACAAAATGAGGGTTTCTCGGCCCCTTTTAAACACTATCAGTTGCTGCAGCGACTTAAATTCTCACCATGGCGAGCTCCAATCTCGCTGCTGCAAGAGGCACATAAACAGAATTGGTTCTGTTTGTGTCTATTTTTGCTCACAATGCTTGGGGAGATTTGGTTGTGCTGTATTCCAGACTTGCACAAAACATTAACAGTGTGTGCTGAGGTGAGTTTCTACAAAACTTCGAGGAGATTTCATTTATGGTTTGTGAAATTTGGCGATGTTTGGAATTATCGAATTATTTTTCATTTTTCCTTAATATATGAGCCCTACTATACACTGGAAATAATTCACTAATCAGTGGTTCCATAAGTGCAAATTTGACTAACATATATATGATAGCAACAATTGAATCCTAGGTTCACTATAAGATTGTCATTGAATACCCATATATAAAACTTATTCCATCGTCACTACAATGATATACAAGAGTGACCATCCTTAGTCAAATAATTTCGGGTATTGATCTTTGATTTCTGCCTCTCGCTCCCACGTCGCTTCGGTGGTAGAGTGGTTGTGCCATTGGACTAAGACCAAAGGAATTTGCTTCATTCTCAAAATTTGTTCCTTTTGGTTTAAAATCTTTATCGGCTCTTCAACCATCGTCAAGTCTTCTTGGACTTCGATTGGCTGGTAGTCCAGTACATGTGACGCATCTCTCACATACTTCCTCAAAATCAATACATGGAAGGCGTTATGGATGCTAGACAGCTGTGGCGGCAAGGCGATGCGATATGCTACTTCACTAACACGACCCAAAATTTTGAAAGGGCCAATGTATCGAGGGTTGAGCTTCCCTCGCTGGCCAAATCGCATCATGCCATTAGTCGGTGAGATCTTCCAAATACATGATCTCCAACCTAGAATTCAATACTTGATATTTTAAGATCAGCATACCTATTCTGCCGGCTCTGAGCTACCTTTAATCGTTCACGTATGAGTCGAACAATTTCGTTGGTGCTTTCAATGAGTTCTGGGCCTAATAGTACACGTTCTCCAACCTCCTCCCAGTTAAGTGGAGATTTACATCAGTGACCATACAATGCTTTAAAAGGAGCTATCCCGATGCTCGATTGGTAGCTATTATTGTACGTGAATTCGACCAGGGGGAAGTGTTTCTCCCATGATCCTTGGAAATCCAACATACAGGCCTACAACATATCCTCAATGACCTGATTTATCCTTTCCGTTTGTTCGTCAGTTTGAGGGTGAAAAGCCGAGCTAAATTCCAATATGAAACCCATCCCCTCTTGAAATCGCTGCCAAAACTGAGATGTGTAGAATGGGTCCTGATCTAAAATGATGCTCGAAGGTATGCCATGAAATCTCACTATCTCCCTTAGATATAATTAAGCTAGTTTGCTTGCGGTGTAGCGTGTGCTGTATGGAAGAAAGTGTGTTGACTTGGTGAGTCGGTCGATAATTATCCAAATAGCATTATGCCCCCTCTGAGTTCTCCGCAAACCAAGTATGAAGTCCATTGAAATGTTCTCCTATTTCCACTCGGGAACTCTAGGGGCTGCAATAGACCAGCAGGGTGTCTATGGTCAACTTTGACCTGCTGACAAACCAAGCACTTTGCTACATGCTCTATGGCATCTCTTTTCAATCATTTCCACCAAAAGTTCTTCTTTAAGTCGTGGTACATCTTGGTGCTGCCCAGATGTATAACATATACGGACTTGTGGGCTTCTTCTAATATCCCGAGTCACAACTCAGCATCGGTCGGCACACATAACCGGCCTCTGAATAATAAGGACCCATCGTCCTTAATGGAAAACTTCGATTGATTACCACTGACTACTCCCTGCTTGATAGCTATAAGCTCTACATCAGTGAATTGGATTTCTTTGATCTTATCGAAGAGAGTTGATCTTATCTTGACATTGGCTAACAGAGCTCCTGAATTTTTCACTTCGAACACAGTGTCGCATGAGGTTATGCCCACAAGTAGTTTCCACCAGTGTATTCTGGCTACTAGGTGTGACAGCTGAGCAGGTGATTTTTGGTTTAGTGCGTCAACTACCATGTTTGCCTTTCCTGGATGAGACTGGATGGTACCGTTGTAGTCTTTAAGGAACTCCATCCATCTCCTCTATCTCAGATTCAGGTCTTTTTGTGTAAATAAGTACCTGAAGCTCTTGTGGTCAGTAAAAATCTCAAAGGTTTCACCATAGAGGTAATGCCTCCATATTTTTAAAGCAATGATGACCGCTGCTAGCTCTAGGTCTTACGTAGGGTAGTTCTTTTCGTGGTCTTTCACCTGCCTTGATCCATATGCGACAACTTTCTCGTGCTGATTCAATACGCAACCTAATCCATTGTGGGACGCATCGCTGAATACCGTGAATCCCCCACTGCCTGATGGTAGGGTGAGTACGGGTGCAGAGGTCAATCTCCTTTTCAACTCTTGTAAACTTTGCTCACACAACTTGGTCCACTCAAATTTAGAAGTCTTTTGGGTGAGGCACGTGAGTGGTTCAACGAGCTTCGCAAACCCTTCAACAAACCTCTTGTAGTATCCAGCTAACTGATCGCTGATTATATGTGTATCTAATTAAGTCTTAACCTATTATAAGCACACAATGAAAATTGTAATACTAGCATAAGATCATTCCCACGAGGATATGTTTTATATTTTATATATTAATTTTCTGAAACCTTATATTTATCTTTTAAAATCCTAAACTACTTGAGAAATATAAATAAAGAATGATTTCTTAAACTAAATTACAGAAAATAAATCCTAAATCCTCCTTCAGATTGTGGTCGTCAATCACAATTTTTAGCTATTGGATGTTTACAAATTTAAAATACCATTACACTATATCTCAGTCCTCTAGAATTGGTCGTCAATCAAAACTAGTATCCTTCAATATAGATTTATACTAATCTTTAATCTACCAAAAATTTGGGCATCAATCAAACTCCAGAAAATCAAAGATGAAAAATAAAAACTATTACACTAATCTGCAAACCTCAACCCGAGTAGTCAATTTAAATTAAAAATTGAAGATGTTTACAAAGCAGGAAATTTTAATAAAATAAATCTAAACTAGAAAGGAATAAAAATTATATCTTTCACTCCTGAGCTGCAGTTATCAATTGCTTCTAAAAAACGATAAATATCTACTCTAATCTTCCAGCTCTCAATCCCAGTCGTCAATTGTGATCGAGGAACCTTGGATATTTAAACTAAACTACTCTAATTTTGATCAGAAGAAAACACAACCTCAATTGTCACTTGATGCTGAGAATTTCTTCGATGACTAATTCCTATACCAAGCCCTCTTATTTGTAGATCATAAGGGATTGGTTTACAAAACTCTTAATTCTAATAAAAGAAACTACTCAAACAAAAGTATCCCATTATAACTCTAATTCCTAATTTTAATCTTCCTTATTTCAATGATTGATGTACTGCTGGATTGTTCTCCTTATTTTCAGCAACCGAGATCTTTAAGAGTCTTCTTCGTCTATCTTCTCAGATCCATAATTCACCAGACTTCTTCTTTAAGAGATCTTCTAATTTGGTTCATGACTGTGTAAGTTTTCACGTGATTAATAACAACAATAAGCTTTCATTCTGTAAAATCGTAAATCATGATTTTCTATGTTCATAGCTTTCTCACAGTTGACGATTTTCTGGACGATTTCCCATAACAATTGATTGTAATCTCTTTATATCACTTCCACTTTTAACACCTTTTTGAAGAATCGTAAATTACGATTTTCCATTTCTTTCTTCAGCAACAACGCTCAATCGTAGAATATGGTTTCTTAGCTTTCAGCTTTTACGAATCGTCTTTCTCGTTCAATTATCTTTTTTAATGCTTTTTGAGTTCATTTTGACAAATATTAATATTTTGGTTCTTTTTTACTATTTTTCTTTAATATCTGCACATTGTTAACTTATTAATAGCAAACTAAGGTCTAGCATCACTAAGTTAAGGGTGGTAAAATAGTATATTATGTGACTGATCATATCTCCAAACTTAAGCTTTGTTAGTCCCTAGCAAACAAGGAAAAATAAAATATCCTAAACTAAGAATTTAAATGCCACTTTCGTAGGGAGCACGATTAAAATTCAAAGTTCCAATACAAAGATACATCATTAAAATTCAAAAGTATTGGACTTATCATAAAAATCAAGAGAAAGGAAAAGATCCTATCAAAACCAAGAGTGCAAGTGTTGGTAGCTCTATAGGCAAAATGAGCTTAAACTGTTAGCTCGATGATCGCTCTTGGATCTTTCTTTGTCCAACTCTTGTAGCTCTGGCGGGTGGTTGCTGACTATTTTCTAAAATTTTTGGGTGATGAAATGACTGTAAGCGATGAAGCTTAATAAAATCTTAGTTTATTTTGTAATGGATTTTTAGTACAAGTAGTATAAGATAATCCCATAGGTGCAAGTGCAAGCGGTTTCCAGTAGTTGTGATATCTAAAAAATAAGCAAGATTAGACTGATCATTAGGTAGGAAATTCTAAGTACAAATGACATAAGCTAATTCTATCTAACATGAAGATAAACATCCATAGTAAGAATAACAATTCAAGATGTGTAAAAACAAGGAATTATTGAGAATCACAACTAATGCATATAAATATTATTCTACAAGTTACTACATCAATAACTAGTAAAAGTTTTACAATTAATAAGCACAAAGTTTACAAAGTACATTAAGATTTTCTACATTGACTAAGTATAAATTTACGGTTATTTGGATATTATGTGCTTATTATTAATTTATAGTTTGAGTTAATTATTAGTGTCTTTTAATTAATTTGATGTCAATACCAAAACACCAACCATGATTTAAGATTCAAGATTCAAGATGTAAATATTTGTGCGAACAAAGGCAGACACTCTCAACCGTTTAGTCAATCAAGATAAGGATCAATGACCCCTGTTGGTCTAACTAGACCCAATACTTAGTTGACATTTCAAGAACTCTTTCAAGTACGAGGTGCTCATACGAGCCTATTCATGAGATGAGAGATCAGCCATGTGAGGTTTCATGTGACACCCTGAGAATTTGAGTGCGTGTAATTAAGGACGCGAGTCATTTCACCGGTGCGCGGGACGGAGATCTGGACTACTAGGGTGAGGCCCATGTATGGAAACCATTATGTATGCTTGGACCTAATTACCTAAGACCCATAAGAAACAACTCACTTAGGCCCATGAATTGAGAGCCATGAGATGGAATGTACACAGCCTTAGAGCGTACAGGCTACACACGTAATCCAATCCACTTAGTATTTATGCCATTTATAACAAATTACCCATGCATAAGTCGTGGGATCTTCTTGTGGAAAGAAAGGAGTCGGGAAAACCATTCTTCCCTTGAACCTTAGCCTCATGAGATCATAGCCAACCGATCTCTTGAGCTCTACTTTCCTCCGCAAGCTCCGATCAGCCGAACGTCGATATCGATTTCACTACAATTCCAATGAAGGTAGATCAATCGGGAGATCGCTTTAACGCCGATAATATTGACGCCAACTTCCACAGAATTCACATGCGTAGAGACTGAGAAAGGTAACCCTCAAAACGTGATCTCGTGAATTTCAACTTCTAAATTTGGAGACCGATCACCAAAGATCTGAGCCGCATGTAGTGGTTTCGAGGATCGTACTCGTGGGCATCTCGGAGACCGATATGCCTTGATGCGATTATCCGAACCCTTGCATGTGTGCAAAAATTTAGGGATGATGATCGCCTTGTGAATTAAGCATATAATGAGATGAGGGAGTTATGAATCGGACGCCTGTTAGTCACTGGAAATGTCATTTTTCACCTCCTAACCTAGCCTTTACTACACCTTGGAGCTATCTAATAACTGTCTTTTGAGCATGTTTTATAGTTAAGAATAAAACTGCAGCTTAGTGCAACAGTCCACATTTGAAGGCCAAGAAGAGAGGATCAAAAGCCAAATCTTGGAGCTGTTTGAAGACCATAAAGTCCACCATGGTGGTACACACCATAGTGATCACTTGGATTGCCTAAGTGGGCCCTAGAAGTTCAACAGATGAAAGGAAGCTTGCCTTAAGCAAAGGAGATTGCTGTAGCAGGCTCAGCATAGCAACAAACAAGCATAGAGGAACCCTCGCATGGTTAAAATGCCTGAACAACCTATTCACGTAGATCTCACGAAGCTCAAGTCTGCAGCACATAAAGATCTCACGTAGATCTCGCTCAGTTTATAGTAGAAAAGCTTTAAAAAAGCACGTCCGCCGTCCTCGCAAGGATCAAAACTTCAGAAGATTTGCGTCACGCAAATCTCGCGCACTTCATAGATGGAGCCATCCACGCGAGAAGCTCAAATTCATCTTGGCGAGGAGCCACGCGATCTGCAAAACCATCCTGGCGAGATCCTTACGACCTGGGCTACCTGGAGCCTCATCTACGCGAACTATGCTATTCACAGTAAAGTGAACTTTGCGAGCTCTTCTTCAACAACAACTCTAGCCACGCAAGAAGCAAATCAAGTGAAGCCAACCTCGTGAGGCACGGGCTCCCTACTTCTCAGTCCATACACAGGGGTATTCTTGGGATTCCACAGTAGTCAAGGCACACTTCCCGAGGTGCCAAGCTATTTCTCACTTCCCGAGGCAACACTTGGCCACAAATGGGCCATGACAACAGCTAAAATGAGGGCATTTCCTTCTAATTTCTGATTGGCTATGTTGTATATTATTTCTCCAGTGTGAAAAGAAACAAAGATGGATTTAGCACATCTAAAAGAAATCAAGACCTGCAAGATACAGGGCCTGTTGTAACAAGTTTTAATAAGTAAGAGTTTGTCCCACAGGGAAAAATGGTCTAAAGCTTCAAGGGAGCCATCTTTAGTAGGCCCTCCAGATTTGACTATAGATCTGGCAATCCTAAATGGAAGGGGATTTAAGGTCACTATTGTTTAAATCCTATGGTAACCTAATGCCTAAACTATAGAAATGGTTGAGAAGAATGATGGAGTGTGAGAAAATGAAAATAAAAAGGGTGAGAAGTAAGCTATTAGGTACAGATCTGATGGGTTTTATAACTCAGACTTAGATCTGCTGCTATAGAAGTCCTGTCCAATGACTACATTATCACCACAGAGGAGAAAGGATCCAACTCACCCCTGTGCCATGATCCAATCCCTTATGGCTATAACCTGTCCACTCAAATGATCACAGACTATCCAATAGGGGAATCACAGTCAATAGATGGGTCAGAACATGTTTATCATTGTAGGCACTACTTCATCCAGGCTACCAGCTCAAGAATCCATAGGAACCTCAACCTCTAAAGTTCTGTGTGTGGGGCATAGGCCTGCATATGTGCACTAGCCTGGACACACAGGACCAGCAAGAGTTCGAGTACTAGCTTTAGATCTAGCTGTTCACTGCTTTAGAGAGACAGCAGTGATCCAGTCACAAGCCTACAATCTCTACAGCTAGATCAGATCTACCATCTGATGGTGGGTCTATACAAATACCGGGGAGTTTGTCTCTGCACAATCTCTCACAGGGCTACAAGAATAAGTGCAGAGAAGAAGAATTTTTCTTAGATCTGTGGATTGGCCTCACCCTAGGGCTATAACCTGTCCACTTAAATGGCCACAGACTATTCACAGAGGCTATCCTCCTCACAGAGGTCTGAGACAGAACAAGTAGATTACTGCCACCACCATGTTCACAAGGCTACCAGCTCAGGCTCCCATGGGGATTCAGATTTAGTGGATCCTGTGGTGGGGCATAGACTTGCATATGTGCACTAGCTTGGACACACAGGTCACTTGGATCTGAGTAAACCCTTAAAAATAATTCTCCATTGCTTACAATACAACTTAGCAATGGAGGATCTCAAAGCAGCAGCCTTGTACAGAACAACCCTCAAACACCAATCCCATACATGTATAACATTCTATTATAAAACTTTATTAAAACTATTCCAAATAGACATACAAAGGCATAGCCAGCAAGTGCTGGGCTATGGAGAGAAGAAAGGGGAAAAAGATGTTGTCTAAACCCTAACCTTAGCCAACTGAAACTCTACAGCCGATTCAAGAAGATAGGAGGAATTCAGTCCTCACCTCCCCTCTAAACCTAAACTAGGCTTAGGCTTATATAGCAGTCGGTTGTGGGAGCATTAGGGTTAGGAAAACCCTAATTTTATTGATGCAAACATGGCCCATTTATGTTCCTTGGATGCCTCGAGGAGTGTGCATGGAGATTAAAGCATTAGAGTGCGTGCCCTAGTTGCTGGAAGTTCCCAGACTGCCCCTGCAGAAGTGGGGGAAGTTAAGATCCCAAGCCTCGCTATGCAGCAATGGTTTTCAGGTCTTATCGCGTGATAGAGTGGTCGTCGCGGGATTGAATTTACTTGAAGCTCCTGCAGTCGCGGGATAGATAGTTTGGTCATCGCGGGAATGCTCTGGTCATCGCGGGATTGCGCTTTCTATTTGAGTGGCACAGGAATCGCGCGCGCAGTTCGTTCCTTAGTGAATCTCGCGGGGATCCCCGCAAAGAAGCAATTACATCGGCCTCTGGATTACGCGAGCAGTCCCCTGAAGATCTGCATCCCGTGGCCACTGCGTGACAGCTGTGCTCAGAAGTGCCTGGAGCTCTCTCTCCTCAGCTTGTCTGAGTGAATCACGCGAGGATTAAATGCTCCTCTCTTGAGCTGCGCGAGCGCTTACAACTGAGCCTCGCGAGAACTGCGCGAAGTCTGCTTCTCGAGCCCTTCTGTCATTAATCTGTGCGAGAACAGCGCGAGCAATTGGTGTGCTGCCTTGAGAAACTCGCGACAACTGCGCGAAGCATTTTTCTCTGAATCACTTGAACCTTGCGACATCTGCGCGAGGCTCATTTCTTGACTTGTTGCTGCTATGCTTTACCTATGCTACAACCAAGTTCTCTGTCTGGGTCCAACTTCCTTTCTTCTGAGAAACTTTTGGGGCCCACTTGGGCATTCAATGTGTACATCCAGGTGTGTTCTACCTTGGTGTTTCTTTCCTCTGTGAATGGGTTACCAATTGCTTGGAGTTCTGGTACAAAAGTAGGTTTGTTAGCAGGGTTAGGGCCTTATTTGTAGCTGCTGCTTATTACCTACAAAATGGTCTTAACACACATTTATTAAATAACTAAGGGTCTAACAGAGGTTAAGTTAAGGGGTGAAAAGTGGTACTTTTCAGGTCTGAACACACCCCCAAACCTAATCTTTGCTAGTCCCTTAGCAAAGCTTTAACTAAATATCTACACCTTAATTAAATGCCACTTTCGTAGGGATCACGGGTACATTTAGCATATGTACCAAGTCTTTTAAACCCCTAGGTGATCCCTAGTGGAGGAGTGAAGTCTCCTGAGGGTTTTCAGTGAAGATACCTTCAAACTTCACTATTAAAATAGTTAAAAGTGGTGCAGTCAATGACAAAACAAATTTCAATGAATAAAGCATCAATCCACATCTCTTTAGCATTCAGAGGAAATTGTAGTAGTAATGCAGGCCATTTAAAACTCAAATTTTTTTAGCATGTGTTTGCATTTCCACTAATCATTTTACATTAGAAATTCAATGTGCACATATTAGTACCGAGCTTGCCTTAAATTTGAAAATTAGGTTGGATACAACCCCAATGAAGTTACAAGTCAAACCCAATTCTCACCAGGGCTATCTCTCAACAATGAATATCTAGGGGTGTTCACATTTAAAGCAGCTCAAGAGCAGTTACAGACTCCAAATGGGCCTACAAGCATGAGCATAGGTAAAGCTTCTAATTTCTGACATCCTCATGACTTTTCACTATACATTAGGCACTCCCTCATCTCCACCTGATAGCTCATTTCATTTAGGATCAACAAGGTCTTTACAAGGGGTTGTAATGAGGCTTATGGGTGAGGTTTATAAAGAATGAAGGGGGTAGAAATGGATTCAAAATTTTGAGAAATCAGCAAGGTAAGGAGGTGATTCATGACTTCACATCCTTCAATTCAACACAACTTCATCTTTCTTGATATTTTTTAGATTCAAAGTGGCCAACTTCTTCTCTTCTTTTCAATTTTTCATATAAAGGACTTCTTTTGACTTCTCTTTCTTTTTCTCTTTATATTATTTTATTATTATTATTTTTTATGATGAATTGCCACATATGTACCACTGCTACACTACTGTTTACAATTTGCTCTTCCTCTCCTTCCACCAAATGTTGAACCCCTCTCACTACCTTCAATTGCATCTCCTTTACCTTTTGAATTCTCAGAGTGAGGGTCAGGTTGAATCAGGTCATGAGGTTAAGGTGCAAGTACTCTGATGTTTGTTGAAGAAAAATAAGATTTTCAAGGCTCAAAGAGTGTAAGCAAAAGGGTAGTTTTAATGGGTAGGAAATTTTAAGCTCAAACTGTCCAATGAAGGCCTTACATCATCTCCTTAGTGTCATGAGTGTTGTCGATCAGTTTTGATTTGGAGGTGCCTAACTTCTAGTGACAAAGTGTTGAGTCAATCAAACCTTAGAGCAGAAAAAATATAAAAAACACTCTTCAATAGAAATTAATGGGCCCAAATCTCACTAGATATGGTCCTCTTTTTAACTCATGGAGTATATTTTTACCTTTTTCTCTCCTCTTAGGTTTACTAGGTACTGATTTAAAATTTCTAATGTTATCTTCATGGTGGTGCTAAGATTTTAAAATTTTTATTTTCGAAATGTTTGCACAAATTTTTAATTTCCCACAAATTTCCTCATTGCAGCAAGTTAGGTGGAAATTGACTTTATTCATCTCAATTATACCACCACTACTGCACTAAAGTTAACTATTCTATTGGCAGACCTACCCTGCCACACCCTCAAACCATGAGGAGCAGTGTCCTCACTGGTTCAAAGGTCAGAAAGTGCAGGGTAATAGTCATGAAAAAGGATGAAACATACGCAGACAATATACATAAAGCAATATAAAAAAAAAATATTTTCTATTATCTTAGAAAGAAATGTACAATTGGAATTACAAGTACAACAAAAGAAGTGCAAAGGAAAGAAAAGCCTAACTACAATCTAGTTTAAGAAGAGGAGGACTTGGAATCTAAATCTGTGAACCAGTCTTAGCCCATTTGTTGTGCATGTTTCCTAAGTTCAGCTTTGTTCTCAGAACTGAGCTTGGACTTGATTCTGTCAGTGGGAGCTTTGTTCTTTTTCTGCTTTGTTTGCTTCTCAGTTGGACTCTTTTTCTTTGGCTGCCTTGGTTTCTTTGGTTGGGCTGGTGGTTGCTTCATGGTTGGAGCTTTTGGTGCCCTCACCCTCATTTTTCTGGTCTTGGGTTCAGGAGGGATCGTAGGGGATTTTCCTTTTTCTTGCTCAGGGGGGGCTACAGGGCACTTCCCTTATTCTGGCGGCCATGTGGTTGTGCCTCCCCAGACTGGGCAGCTGGCTCTTTGTCAATTTTGATAGAGGATGCTGTGGAAGCAGTCCTCTTAGTAATGACTTTCCTCTATTTAGGATAAGTTTGCTTAGTAGGAGGTGATGAAGGAGGGGCAGCAAGGGTATGGGTAAGTTCAGGCTCAGGTTTGGGAATGAGGGGAGAGAGTGGGGCGGTTTGTTGAGCTTTACTTCTGGCAGCAGTCAATTCAGCTTCCACAGAGGCTATCTTGATTTGGGCTTGTTGGAGGTCATTTTGGTGGATTTCCTTGTAGATTTGGAGGATTTCTTAGGCATTGTGGAGTCTTTTTTCGAACATTCTGGCTTTCATCCTCTCCACATTTGTATTTGCCTTTTCTAGCTCCACATTCATTTATTGATAAGCTGCCTTCTTTTTCCCCTTCTCAAAGGCATCCAAAATGTTTGTCCACCCAAGTGAAATACCCAGTAATTTAGCTCTGTGGGTAATCTCTAAGTCACTAATCTGCTGCAGCAGAGGGGTCTCGATGGAGTGCCTAAGTTGGGCCATGCCTCTCAGGACATCCCTCCTAAGGTAGGGATTATCTCTCATTGCATGGAGGAGGGTGAGGTAGGGAGGGATGTAATAGGAGTGGGTGGGTGCTATAGGAAAAGAAGAAGCTGAAGGAGCAAAATGTGATTGGTCCTGGGGGGTGAAGTGGTGTTTTCATTGGTTAAGTCTAGTTGTTGGGGGAGGGCAAAAAGTTCTGGGTCTGTTTGGGAAGATTTGTTAGTGAATGTTGGAGGGGGTAGTATAAGAGGTGAGATTGAAGGTAAGGGGGGGAAAGAAAATGAGGTAGGCTCACTAGGAGTAGGTGGTGCTGGGGAAGGGAAAAAGGGAATGGTGAAAGGTATGAAAGGGAATGATTGGGTTGTGGAGTCAGGGCTGGAAGGGGAAATGATCAGTGGGGTTTGATGGGACTGGTGAGGGATGGGTTGGTTTGTGATTTCTGTTTGCATCTAGTCCTGTGTTTGCATTGTTTTGGACAGTTGTGATTGAATGTCTTGGATGAGAGAGAGGATATGTGTTAGTGTGTCTGAGTTGGGTGGTGGAGATTGTTTAGAAGATGGAACATGTTGAAAAGGGGAGGAAGGGGCATGATGGAAAGTGGAAGGAGGAGGAGATTGAGGTTTTGGTGAGTGATGTGGTGACATATTTGGGGAATCTGGGAGGAGAGTGTAGTGGGTGGGTATGGTATCAAGGAAACTAGCCATAAAGGCTTGGAATCTGGTGGTTGTTTTAAGATGGAGGTCTATGTCTGTGGGTGGGGATGTGGTAGGAATGGCTTGAGTGGTGTCTTGGTCAATGTGAGGTGTGTCAGTGAGGATAAAAGGATTGTGTGTGGGGGTAGGGACATGGTGGAGGTTGTGTTAGTGGTTTTCTTTTTCTTGTATGAGATCAGTGGAGGGCTGTCAGGGTTTTGTGAACATGATGGGGATATTGGGGCTGTGTATTAAGGTAGGGTAGGGGAAGGTGTGGGGCTGACATGGGGGGTGATGTCCTCCTAGGTACCAATCACAGGAAAAGGGAGTGTGGGCATGGGCAATGAAGACAGAGGAGAGTGAGATGGAGTAGGGGAAGGGAAATGGGATGTTGTGGAGGAAGGGAGAGATGTTGATGGTGTAATGGGATGGGATGTTGTCAGGATAGGGGATCCTGTAGTAAAAGGTGGGGTGGATGTGGGGGCTACTATAGTAGTGGTAGTAACAGGATCTTGAACCATTTCTTTACCAGCAGGGGTGGGCCTTGTAACAGCTACCTCGTCTGATTGCTTGGGAGCAGCCTGAGCCTCAGCCTTCTTCTTCTTCTGAGTTTTCTTTAGGCTCCTGCTGATTCCCCATTGCCTCTTGACAAAAGTTGTAAGTGTGAGGGTGGTAGTCTCCTCTCCTATTGGTATCTTGTACCCCCCCTCAAAAGCAATTTAGTGATGACTCTGGCATAAGGGAGTGTGTGTGGCTTCTTTTTTTGCCCTAGTTTCTCCACTAAGTCCTTCATTGCTTCAAAAATCAACCAGGCTGCATGGAAGCCATGGCTCAGAGAGAAAGAGTAAACAGCATCAGCATAAGAGTCCTCCTCTCCTGCTGATGGCCTGAGCAGTAGATGTTCTTTCTCAGGACCTGGTTAATGAAAAGGAGTCTAGGCTCCAACTCTCTTCTTCTTATGGAATCCCCTGAGGCCTTTAATCCTCTAGTAAGAGCCCTCGCAATGGTATCAATTGAGGCACTCAGGGGAGGGCCATATCCACAACTAGTGTCAAATGCAGCTGGGATGCCCAATACTATCGTAATCAGCTTGGGGTTAATTAACATATCAAAATCATCAATCAGCATGAGGAAGCCTGGTTGTTCATCTTGGTCCGTGGTGACCCTGATGTGCTGATAAGAGAGTTGCACTAGCCTAGGGTAGGCTAGTGCTGGAATTCCTTTCATCAAGGGTGTCAGACCAGCCTTGCTCATAAATTCAATGGCAGGGGCAGAGAGAGGCTCCATCTCGAAGAAGGGCAGGCCGAAAGCTATTTCAGGCTCCAAGGGAATTGAAGCTATGAGCTCAGAGGGTGTAGAAAAAGCAGGGGTTGGCTCCTCCACCTCCTCAACCACTTCCTTCCCCTTTTTCGGTGCCTTAGAAGCCTTGACCTTCTTAGGAGTGGGCTCAACAGGTGGAGGTTGGCTCCTCCACCTCCTCAACCACTCCCTGGCCCTTTTCTTTGGTGCACTCTTAGGGGCCATTATAAAGTCTCCTTCCTGAGATAGTACTTTTGAAGATGAAAAAGGGAGACTGAGATCTGATTGCTTACCCTAAAATCGTAGGGTTCTGTTCGATCTGACGTAAAGTGAACCACGAGATCTCCGAGCAGAAGGCAACTGATGGGGATGACGTTAGGAACAAATCTCTAAGATCCTTGTGTGAATAATGGGTTGTAGAATGGATGCTGGAGGAGAGAGGGTGAAGAGAGCCGGAAGCTAGGGTTTCACTGGCTGGAGAAGAGAGAATACTAAAAAAGGAGACAATCGCGGGTTTGGAATGCTTATCTCTAGGCTTGGCGCGAGATATATGGTCGCGGGATGGGAAATGGAATCTAGCGACAGTGTAAATTGCAACTTGGATTGAGTGAGAGGCTCTTAGGGTTTACCTTGGATCTCGCGACAGCTAGTGAAGTATTCCATTTGGATTGCGCGAGAGCCTCCCAGGCCTCATTTTGGACCCCGCGACAGCAAAGCATTAAACAGAGAGCACGGGCTCTTCATTTTGCCATTTACATTTGTGCTGGGGCTGGATCCTAGGTATAACTCACCACCAGGGGCACCCCCAGACACTTTAAAATGACCTCCCACTTATAGCATAAACATTCAAGCATAGTCATCAAAAATCATTATCCAAACAGCGTGCATTCAATTAAAAACCATCAACTCAAGAGTAATTATCAAACCAAGCATATAAAAAATCAGATCCTGACAGATTCAGACGCAAGTGAGGCCACTAAAATTTCCTATAAAATTTGAACGAAAGAAGGCAGTACAAACCTAACAAAACCAAAGTACATATAATACAATATTGACACATCTGTGGATCAGTTTAATGAAGGGTCCCCTTGAAAGTGAATGGTGTCCACAGGTTCAGCAAGTTTTTCTAAACAAGGTTTAAGCCTTTGACCATTCACCTTCAAGGTTTTCCCAGACTTGGGATCCTTGATTTCCACAGCACCAGATGGGGAAACATTCATGACAATATAGGGGCCTACCCATCTGGATTTCAGTTTGCCAGAAAAAAATTTAAGCTTGGAGTTAAACAACCAAACTTTACCACCAGCCATGAAGCTCTTTCTCAACAAACCAATGTCAAAGAAAGCCTTGGACCTTTCCTTGTATATCTGGGCATTAGCATATGCATCCATCCTCAGGTCATCCAGTTCTGACAGCTGCAGCGACCTGTGATGACCAGCAGAAGTTAGGTTTAGATTTAATTTTTTTATGGCCCAATAGGCGCTATGTTCTAACTCTACTGGGAGATGGCAAACCTTGCCATAAACCAGTCTGAATGGGGACATACCAATGGGAGTCTTATAAGCAGTCCTATAAGCCCATAATGCATCATTTAGCTTATCAGCCCAGTCCTTTCTGTCAGTCCTCACTATCTTCTCAAGGATGTGCTTGATCTCCCTATTAGAAATTTCAACTTGCCCACTAGTTTGCGGGTGGTAGGGAGTAGCAATCCTATGGGTGACAGAATATTTCTTGAGCAAGCTCTCAAAATTTCTGTTACAGAAATGGCTACCCCCATCACTGATAATGGCTTTAGGGGTGCTAAATCTTGAGAAGATATTCTGCTTCACAAATTTTAGGACTACTTGATGATCATTGGTTCTTGTGGCAATAACTTCTACCCATTTTGAAACATAATCCACTGCCACTAAGATGAAATGATAACCATTTGAAGGAGAAAGGGGCCCATAGAGTCAATATCCCAGACATCAAACAGTTCCACAACAAGGATGGGCTGCAAAGGCATTGAGTTTCTTTTGGACAGTCCTCCTAATTTCTGACATCTCTCACATGTCCTGCAGTGTGTATTGGCATCTCTGAATAAAGAAGGCCAATAGAACCCACACTGCAAGATCTTATCAGCTGTTTTTCTTCTACTAAAGTGACCCCCACAGGCATTTTCATGGCACATGGCCAGAATACTGGGGACAACCCTTTCTGGAACAAATTTTCGAATGATTTGGTCTGCACAGTATTTGTATAAGCAAGGTTCCTCCCAAAAAAAGAATTTGACCTATGAGAAGAACATGTCTTTGTTCATTTTGGTCCAATGGGCAGCTGACAGTAGTGTTTGCTGTGGACAAATTTAGATCCTAGCTACTTGGGTCTAAAATTATGGTCTTCACTGATCATTCTGCCCTTAAGTACCTACTGGCTAAGAAAGATGTAAAGCCGAGGTTGATTAGATGGATCCTCCTGCTACAGGAGTTTGATCTTGAAATCAAAGACAAGAAAGGAGTAGAGAATGTGGTGGTTGATCACTTGTCCAGGATTTTAGTTGAAGAGTTTGCTGCTACACCTGTTAGAGATTCATTCCCTGATGAGCAATTGTTTGCCATTCAGTCAGTCATCCCCTAGTTTGCCAACATAGTCAATTACCTAGCTGTAGGTAGGATTCCCTTCCACTGGTCCAGGATGGACAAGGACTTGTTCTTCTCACAAGTAAAATATTTTTTCTAAGAGGATCCTTACCTGTTCAAGTACTGTGCAGACCAAGTCATTAGGAAGTGTGTCATTGATAGTGACATCCACAGTATTCTTAGCATGTGCCATGAAAATGCCTGTGGGGGACACTTTAGTGGAAAAAAGACAACAACAAAAGTACTGCAGTGTGGGTTTTATTGGTCTTCTTTGTTCAAGGATATCCATGCACACTGCCAAGCCTGTTTAAGATGCTAGAGGATAGGTGGCATTTCAAAGAGAAATTCAATGTCACTGCAACTCATCCTCTTTGTAGAGCATTTTGATATATGAGAAATTGATTTCATGGGCCCTTTTCCTCCTTCAATGGGATACAATATTATCCTTATAGTTGTGGATTATGTTTCAAAATGGGTGGAAGCAACTGCCATAAGGACAAATGATTACAAGGTTGTCCTCAAATTTATCAAGGAAAATATTTTCTCCAGATTTGGCACCCCTAGAGCCATCATCAGTGATGGGGGCAACCACTTCTGCAATAGGCACTTTGAGAACTTGCTTAAGAAGTATGCTGTTACTCATAGGATTGCTATCCCATATCACCCACAGACCAGTGGGCAAGTGGAGATTTTCAATATAGAAATTAAGCATATCTTGAAGAAGACAGTTAGGACTGATAGGAAGGATTGGGTTGTGAAGCTTAATGATGCATTATGGGCCTATAGGACAGCCTATAAGACCCCAATTGGAATGTCTTCATTTAGATTAATTTATGGCAATGCTTGTCATCTGCTAGTAGAGTTGAAAGACAAGGCCTTTTGGGCCATTAAGAGCTTGAACTTGGATCTAACTGTTGCTAGAACAAACATGAGATTGCAGCTGTCTGAGCTGGAGGAGCTAAGGTTGGATGCTTATTCCAATGTAAGGATTTATAAAGAGAAAGCCAAAGCATTATTTGACAAGAATCTCCTCAGGAAAATTTTTCTTGATGGAGCTAAGGCATGGCTTTTCAACTCCAAGCTTGAGTTCTTTCCTGATAAGCTGAGAACCAGATGGGATGAACCTTTCACTATTATCCATGCATACCCATCTGGGGCTGTGGAGATTATGGACTCCACCTCTGGGAGGATTATGAAGGTGAATGGTCAGAGACTCAAGTTGTATGTGGAAAATTCAATGGAGTCCTCTGCCACCATATACCTTTAAGAACCTACCAAATGATGAGTAATCGCCAACCATGTATATTGTGTAACATAACTATGTTTTTGTGCCTTAAAATTTTGTATGCATGTTTTTTTTTGTTAGACTCTAAATCTCTCCACTTAATGTCTGCATATGTGATCTGTGTTTTGGATAAATTGGGTGCATGCACCATGACTTGAGCATATATCTAGTTTACTAAGGTGAAAAAGGGCTGCGACAGGAAACTGTGTGCTGATGCACATGGCAGTGGGCTTGACTAGTCAAGATTGAAAATCTATGCATATAGCAGCTCGCGAGGCTCATCTTTGCGAGAGCCTCGGGAGGTTCTAATTTTTCACCGAAGATGAGCCTCGCGAGTTTATTCCTAGTCTGTGTGAGCTCGCGATATCCATGTGAGATCTTCGCGAGGCTCGGGTTCTATGATTTAAAACCCCTCACCAAGTTCTTTCACTTCTATCTTCTGCCAGAGCTCTTGAACCCATTGCCGATCAGACCTCTCATCTTCTCCTCCCACTACCAAAACTGCTCCACCATCCATCCTTCACTCTTGCACTTTGCTCAACTTCACAAGCTACACATTTTACACCTGACAAAGTCAGATTTGGTCCACTGAGCACTCACAAATTCGAAACCCTAGCGATTTGGGGTAAGATTCTCAATTTTATCTAGCTGTGTGTATTGGTCTATTGTGCCTGGATAATAGTTTGATTTTTGGAGGAGATTTGATTAAGAGACATTTGAGAGTTGTAGGCAACCTTAGGTTGTGAACTGAAGGGGTAGAAATCTAGGTTTTGAACAAATCGCTTCCCCATTTTCTGATAACCGATATGCATTGTTTAACCCTCCACAAACTGGCAAACCCACTCCCACAAGAAAATCCATGAGGATTGCTACATCCTCTACTGTGGAGGCCACTGATGTCCTAGAGCCCCAAGTGGAGAAACCCAAAAAGAGTGCTGCACCGAAAAAGAGGGTCAGGGTTGTTACCAAAAGCCCTAAAAAATCAAAGAAACTAAAAAAGGGTGAAGAGGATACCCTAGAGACAGACCTCCTAACACTCCCAATGAATTCATGATTGCCATTAAATTAGAGCTTGAGACTGCCTTTGACAAGACATTTTTTGAACAGGAGCCCTTGACTGTTGTAGCCATTGAATTTCTGACCAAGGCCTCCTTGGAGCCTTTGTTAACATATTTAAAGGAGTTGGTGTTCCCCAGACTGGTACTACTATGGTACTAAAACATCAGGGTAAAGAAATTTGATGTTGGACACCCTAGGCTGTTAGTCCTAATTAATGACTTTGAGATGCTAGTGGGCACATCTGAGATTGCCCTAGCTCTTGGCATTCCAGCTGCCTATGATCCAACATGCAATCTGGGAGCTCCACTGAGTGCCTCCATCACTGAAATTGCTGAGAAGCTGACCAAGGGAAAGAAGGCTTCTGGGGATTCAATCAAGAGGGGAGACTTTGACACCAACCTCTTGTTTATGGATAGTGTTCTTAAGAAGAACATCTATGTGGCTGGGCACCAACAAGAGAGAAGGCAACCAATTGCTGATGCCATTTATTTCTTCTCTCAGGGGCATTACTTCAATGCAGCCTAGTTGATTTTTGAGGGGATGCAGGACATTCACACCAAAGTGTAGAAGAGATAGAGACCCATTGGACTTCCATACTGCAGGCTGATCACAGCCCTGCTAAAACAAGGAGGATATCACTGGAAGATTGGGGAACCAACTGAGATCCTTCCCCCAGTTGAATTTGGGAAGAGATTGTGGACCATCAGTATGTCCATGATGATGAAGAAGAAGAAGGAAGCTGAGAGCCACCCAAAAGAGGCGAAAGCAGCTACTGCCACAGCAGCAGCAGCTACATCAGCTACATCAGCAACCACCAGCTCAGATCCACCCACCATCCCTACCCCCATGCATACCCTGTCATTTCAAACACCTTCCACAATCCCCATCCCTATTCCAGTTTCAGCTCCTGCTCAACCCACCTTTCCATTTAACTTGCCCACCCCACCTATCCAAAGAAAATACAAAAAGAAAACTCATAAACCAACCAAAGCACCCATTGAACCTACCATACCCATTACCTTACCAACACTATACCAGGCTCTGAACCTTTTCCATTAACCCAGCCCATACCAAACCTTGAGCCAACTCACATACCTAGCCCAATTCCAAACCCACCTTCCCCTTTCACAATGGATGACAGTGAGCCCATGACCACTGACATTGAACAAACCACCACCACTAAACCACCCACCACCTGGGAAACCACTGACCCATTTGATCCCATTACCTCCCCTACCCATTTCATTCCTTTTTCCCCCACCCATGACCAGGACCCATTCATATATGAGGGGTTCTCAGCAATGATGGACTCCATTGTGGAGGACATCAAACATGAGTATTCACCCCTCCCTGACTCCCTACATCCTACCCAATTTAACCATGCCCCCACTTCCCCTATCCAACCAATCCTAACAACCACACCTACAATCCCAACCATTCCAGATCCCCTAGCCCAGATACTTTCCCTTCTTACATCATTACAAACCCAAATCCTGGCCAATACCCAAAACCAGACCACCATGCAAACCTATCTCCAATCCATTAAAACCACTCTTCAGACTTTAAACCAACCACAGCCACCTACATCTATAACTATACTTGTATCCACCCTACCACCTTCACCCCAGCCCTCACCTCTAGTGATAAACAGCCCCCTGCTACCACCCAAACAGACCCTGATTCCGAGGAGCTGGTCCCTGTCCCACCTACCTATACCTCCACCTCCACACCGACAGATTTTGAGGAAGAGGCGCCACTTATATTCCCTACCTTTACATCTCCCTCTACTCACACTGACTTTGATGAAGAGCAACTACCCACTTCACCTACATTCATCTTAACCATTACCTCACCCTCCACCCAACCCGAGCCACTTGAGGAGCAGCTCCCACTTGACCTTACTTCCAACCCACCATCACCTCCACCCATAAGCTCTGAGCTGGACATCATCCCTCACCAAATGGATGACCCTAACAATTGGGCCATAGTCCCTGATGGTTCCATTCCCATTCCCCAGTTCTACACCCTCACCAAAGCCATGACGGCTGACCCCTATGTCAGGAGAGATGTTGAGCTGCTACTGGAGTCTGTCACACCTATGGTGAAGCAACCATATGAAGGTCAGATTGCCTAGATTAAGAAAGATAATGACAATGAGCTAAAGAGGCATCGACAGATGGTATTGAATTCCCTGGACCTGTACAAAGTGTATAAGATTAAGTCAATCAAGTTGAAAAAATTGGTGGCCACACTCTACTCCACATTCTCAGTCCTGAACCCTGCTGTGCTCAAGGGCATATCATTCAAGGAGCCCTCCAGCACTAAGCCCAAGAAATTAACTGCCAAAATACCTAAGGCTGGTGCTGCAACAGCCACCACAGTGAAGAAAGAGAAAGGAAAATATGAATGGACCCCCCTTCGAATTAAGTTCAGATTTGGATGAGCTTTAGGCTGTAGTGTAGATAGTTGTATTTAGAGTCTGTATTTATTTTCTGTTATAGGTAGATTTTTATAATTTCATTTCTGTGCTTTTGTCAAATTTGTAAATTTTGTTTTTCTTTATTAATTTGTATACAGTTCTTATTAATGTAATTTTCTTTTTGTGAGCCAATTTGCAATGTCTGTACTTTCTTTTAATTTTTGGCATGCCATTATTACCATACTGCTCCTACATGTTATTATTTCTGAAATAGTGAGGACACTGTTTAACTTAGGTTTAGGGGTATGGCAGGGTAGGTAGGCCAGGAAAATAGTTCATTTTAGTGTAACAGTGATGGTTAAATTGAGATGAATAAAGCCAATTCTTACCTAATCATGTAGAGAGAAGAAATTTACAAATTTTGTAGACATTTAAAACTAAAAATCGTTGAAAAATTAGCACTACCATGAAGCTAACATCAGGATTTTTTTTTTCAATTGGTTCTTAGTGAACTAGAGAGGAGAGAAAAAGGTAGAAATACACCCCATGAGTTAATTTGAGGACCATACCCAGTGAGATTTGGGCCTATCAAATTTCTTTTGAAGAGTGTTAGTGGCAATTTTTCTGCTCTAAGGACTGATTGATTCAATCTCTTTTCACTAGAAGCTAGGCGCCCCCAAGTTGAAACTGATTGACATCACTCATGACACTAAGGAGATGATCTAAGGCCTTCATTTGGACAGTTTGAGCCTAAATTTTCAACCTATTAAACTGCCCTTGTGAATACACTCTTTAGGCCTTTAAATCTAATTGTTCTTCAACAAACACTAGAGTGCTTGCACCTAAACCTCATTGACCTAATTCAATCTTACCCTCACTTTGAGATTTCAAGAGGTAAAGGAGAAGATGTTGAAGATAGTTGAGAGGAGTTCAACATTTAGTGAAAGGAGAAGAAAAGAAACCTATAAACAGCAGTGTATCAGTGGTATATGTGTGACAATTCATCACAAAAAAATAAAAAAATATAAATGAAAAGAGAAAAAGAAAAGATAAGTCAAAGAAATACTTTATCTGAAAATTGAAAAGAAGAGAAGAAGCTGACCACTTTGACTTTGAAAAACACAAATGAAGATGAAGGTGTGCTGAAATAAAGATTGTGAAGTCATGAATTACTCCTACCCTTGTTGATTTCTCAATTTTGAATCCATTCTACCCCCCTATTCATTATAAACCTCACCCATAAGCCACATTACAACCCATCAAAAAGACCTTGTTGATCCAAAGTGAAATGAGCTGTCATGTGGAGATGAGGAAGTGTCTAATCTATGGTGAAAAAGGATTTGAGGATGTCAAGAATTAGAAGCAATGCCTATGCTCATGCTTGCAGACCTATTTGAGGCCTGTGACTGATCTTGAGCTGATGAGAATGTGAACACCCTTAGAGTTTCATTGTTGAGATATAGCCCTGGTGAGAGTTGGGTCTGAAATTTAACTTCATTGGGGTGGTTTCTAAACCTGATTTTTGAATTAAAGGCAAGCTTAGTACTGGTTTGTGCACATTGTATTCCTGATGTAAACTGATTGGTGGTGATGCAAAGACATGTTGATTTTGAGTTTTAATTAGCTGCATTACTGCTGTAATTCCCTCTGATTTTTAAAGAATGGGTGTGGAATAAAGCTTTATTCATTGGATTTTGTTTTATCATAGACTGCACTCTACTTAACTGTTTAAATGGTGAAGTTTGTGGGTACCTTCACTGAAAACCCTCAGGAGGCTTCACTCCTCCACTAGGGATCACCTAGGGGTTTAAAAGGCTTGATGCATATGCTAAATGCATCCGTGCTCCCTAAGAAAGTGACATTTACTATTTTGAATAACTGTTTTGATTTTCCCTTTGCTCGAGGACTAGCAAAGATTAGGTTTGGGGTGTGTTAGTCACTGAAAAATGCCATTTTCACCTCCTAATCTAGCCTTTACTACACCTTGGAGCTATCTAATAATTATCTTTTGAGCATGTTTTGTAGTTAAGAATAAAACTGCAACTTAGTGCAACAATCCACACTTTGGAGGCCAAGAAGAGAGGATTAAAAGCCAAATCTTGGAACTGTTTGAAGACCATAAAGTCCACCATGGTGGTACACACCATAGTGATCATTTAGATGACCTAAGTGGGCCCTAGAAGTCCAACAGATGAAAGGAAGCTTGCCCCAAGCAGAGGAGACTGCTGCAGCAGGCTTTACACAGTAGCAAACAAGCATAGAGGAACCCTCATGTAGTTAAAATACCTGAACAACCCATTCGTGCAGATCTCGCGAAGCTCAAGTCTGTAGCACATAAAGAGCTCGCGCAGATCTCTCTCAATTTACTGTAAAAAAGCTTCAGAAAAGCACCTCGCGCAGTCCTCGTGAGGATCAAAACTTCAGAAGATTTGCGTCGCCCAGATCTCGTGCACTTCATAGACGGAGCCATCCACGCAAGAAGTTCAAATTCATCTTGGCGAGGAGTCGCGCGAGCTGCAAAACCATCCTGAAGAGATCCTCACGACTTGGGCTACCTAGAGCTCTGCGCGAACTGTGCTATTCACAGTAAAGTGAACTTCGCGAGCTCTTCTTCAACATCAACTCCATCCATGCAAGAAGCAAATCAAGTAAAGCCAACCTCGCGAGGCACAGGCTCCCTACTTCTCAGTCCATACACAAGGGTATTCTTGGGATTCCATAGCAGTTAGGACACACATCCCGAGGTGCCAAGTTGTTTCCCACTTCCCGAGGTAACACTTGGCCACAAATGAGCCATGACAACAGCCAAAATGAGGGCATTTCTCTTCTAATTTTTTATTGGCTATTGCATAGCAGCTACTAAGGGTTGTATATATATTGAGCTATATTATGTTTTGAGAGAGATCCGAGAATAGCTAGATCATAGTTTTTATTTAGAATTAGGGTTAGGGTTTAGTTTCTCTTCTTCTTTTCTTTTCTTTTTCTTCTTACCTTAGCACAGCAGCAATGTTGGGCTAAGTTCTTTGTAGAAGCTGAGTTTATTTTTACATTGTAATCGGTTTTGTGAATACATAGAGAGCTATTTTTGGAATTCTTTGCACAGACTGCTGTTAAGTAGTGAAAAATACCATTTTTCACCCCTAAACATGAGCCTTGAAAGACCCTTGAGAAGACTAAATAAGTGCTTTAGTGTGCATTTTACAGCTAACCAATCAGACAGGTCCAAATCCGAAAAGCATCCCAAAAAGATCAAAAAGCTGACAGCTCATGTCAAGTTTAAAGAAGGAGTGAAGAAACAGCCTCAGCAATGGCTAAAGAGGGTCTAAAAGAGCAGACAAAGACCTGAAGCAAGAGAGAAAGCCATTCGCAAAGAACTCCTACTATTCGCAAAGAAGAATGGGAGCCTAGAGTTCAATTCGCAAAGAACTTCTACTATTCGCAAAGAAGAATGGGAGCCTAGAGTTCAATTCGCAAAGAACTTCTACTATTCGCAAAGAAGAACTTGCACTTTTCAGAAAGAACCTTGAACTTTGCGAAGAAGAAAACACTCCTCGAAAAGAAGATTGAACTTTGCGAGCAGAGCTTGAAGTCATTGAACTTTGCAAAAGGCCCTCGAACTCGTGAAAAGGTATTCGAGATTCGCAGCTTTAACAAGGGCAATTTAGTAATCAACGCACGAGCCCCAATGCATTGAAAAGCCCGTAGACATTCCTAAGATTACGAGCACGAACCAAAGGCCTATTCCACTCCATGTGAACACCCAAACAAGAAATTACGTGGCGGGACCTTCTAGAAACTCTAACTACTTTACTTAAAAAGCCCTTAAACTATGTGAAATGGCATTCTGGGATTTGCAATTCGCCAAAGGGTATTTCAGAAACTTTGCACGCCTAATGCAATCAAAAGACCAGAACATTCCTAAGGTTCCAATCAAGATCCAAGGCATATTCCAACCCATGTGAGCGCCCAAAGTTAAATTACTCAAGCGGGAACTTCAAGCTCAAACAGAATTTCAAAATGCATAATGTAATTGATGCCTCTGTTTCTGATTGGTGAACCAGATCAAGCGATTCGATTGGCGAATGATCTGGATCCCGTGCTCAACTCCTATTGGTTGATACACATGTGGACTTAGGGAAAACTATAAATAGGCGAACCATTTGCCCAATTTGGGTATCCAGTTTTAGAGTTTTCATCTCTGTTTCCCTCATTCCTCGGATAGCTTTATCCGAACCCCCCGTAATCCCTTCTTGTAGTTTACCTTTGAGAGCCATTGTGAGTGATTTATACTTCCAAGTTCGGATTCAAGATCAGAAGTCCGAGGGCTCTCGAGAAGCTCGATGTAAGTCGAGGGCTCTCTAAGAAGCCGTGCTCTGTAATTGTAATTTTGGATTTTAAAAGGTTCTTTGTAATTTGTGTCTTCTCCATTGGAGTCATGTCGAGGGTTACAATGATCACCTTAGTGCATTAGACTTCTTTAGATTCACTCATCCGCATGCAACTTCCCTTAATTTTATCACCCAAGAATTAGCGTTGGTAACCTAATTCTAGCATTTACGATGATGTTCATGTTCGAACTAAAGAATAGGCCACAATGGTAGCGATGTGTCCGGTGACCATTTAAGTCTAAACCTTTTCCTTAATTCAATTTATTTCTCTTACATACATCTTTGGTAGCAGATGAAGATTGAATCTGCTCTGTTGAACTCTGATTCTCCATTAAAATTGAGGCTAAAGTACATGAAGCTATTATTTCTGCATTTGTCTTATTTTAATCACCTCCCCAACTCGGATCTGGATCATGTAGTTAGTTCTTTTCTTTATTTGCTTATAGTTAAATGTGACACAATCCAACACTCTCTTTTATCTATTCTTTTTTTAGATAATTATAGAGCCAGATCTGGTAGCACAGATCTGGAGGTTTATCTTAAATTTTAAATCAATTCCCTGTGGACGATCTTTTACTCACTTACATTTAAAACTTGCTACAATTGGCCCTGATCTTGCAGGCCAGTGTTAGCCCCAATGTGCTGATATCCCTTTCATAAGTTAACATCCATATAACCTAGCATTCTTTAATTCTTTAATTTTTGATTCATAATGCACACAATTATGGCACACTTGGAGCGACAACAACTGCTGTCTTGTGGGAACTCATTGTAAGTTCCTTTTAATCAATGAAATGCCATGTTTAAAGTTACATTAGATCTGTATTTTCTCTGTATTTTTCACATAGATTTGTATGAATTTGATGATCTCATGGTTGCATGAACTTGTAGCCGTGCAACCATGGTGACAACAATAATATTCATATTCTATCTCCTTCATTTGTGATTAGGATAACCTCTGGGATAGCATATGGCCATTCAAGTGGGCAAGGTATAACCCTAGGGCTGGTCTGAATCATAAGGTTGAGATAGATTCTTCTTTTCAGCACTTGAGCTTGTAGCCAAGTGAGAGATTGTTGCAGAGCCAAACTCTCCTCTGTTTTGCATCACCATCCTCAGTGTTTAGATATGAATTTTGTAGAGATTGAAGACTTGTGTGCTGGGTCACTTTAGGCCTTTCTATAACAATGACCAGCTGAATCTAAGTTCTCATTCAGCCTGGGATTTCTTGTGGTTTCCACTTGAGTTTTCAGGACTGTTTGCTCCTATGAATACATGAGCTTGAAGCCTTGCAAACATAGTGTCTGCAATGGTGTTCATGTTCTGATTTAATTCATTGATTGGATGAAATCCCTGGGATATGCTGTGACCATTATAGTGGACAACATATAACCACCCTATGATCAGTCCTTACCTCTGGGTTAGGTTAGATTCTTTTACCTAGCAGATGTGCTTGTAGCCATCTGAAGTACTGCTGCAGATCATGTTCTAACACTGAGTTGCATTGCTAATTTAACCTTAGCTATCTATTTCTCATCATTTTTACTTTATTTTCTCACTCCGTCATCATCTTTCTTTCCCCCTTTCTTTAGTTTTATTTTCTGTTTTTAAAGTAGTGCAGATAGTGACACCCCAAACTCCCTTTCTTTTGGATTGCCAGATCTATAGCCAGATCTGGAGGTCTACTATACAACCTTTGTGGTTCTAGATTAGAATTTCTTGTGGGACAATCCTTTCTTATCAAAACTTGCTACAACAGGCCTGGTGCAGGACTGTGTGTTTTTTAGATTGTTGTTTTCATCCATTTTACTTCACCTTTGATTTATTTTTGCCACCATATTTTTACCACCTATTTTCTTATAAAATAATCAACAAATCAAAAATTAAACTAACAACGCCTTGAGTGAGGATTTTCGTAAGTGAAAAGGGTGAACTGACCACGAAAATTCATGACCTGATGAGCCAGCTCGAGCTACCTTAAAAGTCAGCTTGAGCTGGATTTGCACAGCCTTACAAAGGTCATGTTTGAGACACCCGCTAGAGCAAGATTTTACCTAGCTCGAGCGGGAAACCACTTGAAGCTGCCCGCTTGAGCGGAAATCCTAGGCCAAATTGGCTTGGGTAAAACCAGCTTGAGCTGGTATGTGTGTGTGTGTCTGGGGGACCCGCTCGAGTGGGAATGGAACCAGCTCAAGCGGGAAACCACCTGAAGCAGCCCGCTCGAGCGAGATTCCCAGGCCAAATCGGCTCGGGTAAAACCAACTCGAGCTGGCCTGTAGGTGCCACTGGAGCCAGCTTGAGCCGGAACGAACCCAACTCGAGTTGCCTACCCTGTTTTGGCCTAGCTTGGTTTTTATCCTTGTAATCCCGTGCAGACTTGAGTGTACTATTTGCCGATGACTAAAGCATGTGTTGGGACTTATGAATTAGGAGAAATATGAGAGAACAATGATTAAGCTTGGTTGAATTGTGGCACGTGTGATCGACCGTAACTTGAGGTAGGGAAATCATACTGCAAAACCATATATTTGACTTGACCATGGGATGCTATATTAATTTTGATCGCATTTGAACAATACTTTCAGTAACGTATTGTATAATTTGGAAAACTCCTTGAATAAATAAATTTGATTTACGTACTTGATTTTAGCATTGTACACTTGGCATTTTGATTGCATTCGATCCGTTAAGCTCAATTCTTTGAATTTGAATTTTATTATGTGATATAAGTCTCCCCAACTTTTCGACTTGTGTAAATGTGATATGTTCCGAGATCATGTGCAAATGAGGAGTGGAACCTCCATGAGAGGGGTGGAGTCTCCAGGGTTATGGCCTCGTGTCCGCTACGGATTGCTCTATTCCCGCTACGGGATACTTTTCCACGAGACTTGTATTGTCTTCATGATTAGTTGTGAGTGGAGTGGAACCTCTAAGGGAGGGGTGGAGTCCCCGGGGCTACGACCCTGTTTCCGCTACGGACTGCTCTATTCCCACTACGGGATACTCACACTAATGTTATGAGATTCGTTGATATGATGTGATGTGATATGTTTGAGTTAATGCTCCATATGCTCCATCTCGTATACGCTTGCTTCCTTGATATACTATGAAATTCATTTATGTTGTCTTGATCCGCCATTGTATAGTTTCGTACGTCATTTGCATCATGATAAGACATGTTTTGAGATTTAAATTTAAAGTCTTTGCTTGATGTCGATGTATTTCAATACAATATGAATTTGAACTGTTTATCTTACTTATGCATCATTTCCATGAAGTAGAATAATAAGATATAGTTTTGCACTGTTTTTATCCCTATTGAACTTGGACTGTAGCTCATTCCTCGACTATACGTCGCAGCTGTAGGAGATGATCTTGAGAGATCCGAAGCCAGAAGACGGCCCAGATTATAACCCCGAAGAAGAGGAGGAACTACCTGAAGGGTTCTATCATTAGCTGCTTTTGGGTTGAGAGTTGGGATTCTTTTTGGGTTTTTGATATATGGTACAGTACTTGTTAGCTGAATACAATGTGTATATTTTGGTCTACTGTTTAGGTGAAGGACGACCTTCACCAGTGGATGTATATTTTGGGTATAGGTATGATGGTGTATAGCTTTTTGATATACATATGATGATGGTTGGATATCGAGTTTATGTTTCCATTTTATTTATGTTATAACTTTGTTTTTTGCTGTGTGCACTTTGCTTCCACACATTTGCAAGCTTACCAATGATGGATGGCTCGATCCTTCCTATTATCTAATTTGAGAAAAGATCGAGCTGTCTGGTAGTAAGTTATTGTACTTCGATACCATAGTATAATTGTAATTCAAATCGCATGTGTGATTTGACAGCACGGGTTTCGTGGTAAGAAAATTCGGGCTGTCACAGGTGGTATCAAAGCCCTAAGCGGTACGTCTTACGGGCAGTTAGAGTTATAACTTAGGTTTGAAGCAATGACAATTAGGTTCAGCTATTAGGTTTAGAGCTAAGACTCCAGTCTTAGGATCAATTTGACTTAGCATTTTCTTCTTCATGACAGGTTAATATGCCTCCGCGACGGGGAAGACTGAGGACCATAAATACTAGAGACAACACAAATGGTGAAGGGTTAGTCTCGGGATAAAACAAAATCCCTGTGAACAACAACAACAATGTATCTGGAGCAGGGAACAACCTTAGAAATGTTCCCAGAGAAAACACCACTCATTAGCTGCTTGAAACCATGGTGAACACCATGGCAGTCTTGGCTGAAAGAAGTCAACCATCCAGTTTCCAAGACTTTCAGAGATTGAGACCTTCAAGTTTTTATGGGCAAGCCGACCCCATGGAAGCCGAGAAATGGTTAAATCAAATCGAGAAGGTGCTTCAAAGTGTCCACTATATAGAGGAAGAGAAGGTGAGTTGGGCTTCATTCCAACTCGAGGGTGAACCGGACCCTTGGTGGAAATCGGTTGAGAGGACCCGAGGGCCAGGGACATCTTGGACTTAGGCTGAATTCACTTGAGTATTTAATGAAAAATATTTTCCGGCACCGGAGAGACGACAGTTAGAAATACAGTTTGCAAATTTGGTGCAAGGGCAGATGAGTGAGCGAGAATATGAGATGGAATTCACTCGTCTATCCCGGTTTTCCCCAGCATTAGTGGCCACTGAGTTGATGAAGACCCATAAATTTGAACATGGCTTGAAGCCGGTAATTAAGAGAGAATATCTCTATTTGAGGCAACAACATACGACCGAGTAGTAAGGTTGATCCTTATCGCTAAGAAGGATGTCGATAGTATGTGGAAAAGACTAGATGAGTAGAATAGAAGCAGAAAGACTCAATCTTAAGCTGCGAGCTCAGAACAGGCCAGCAAGAGGCCGAAGTACTTGATACCACAATCACCTAAGCCTACTCCCACGATATCTTCAAGGCCACTATACTCTGCGGCCTTACCCCCGAGACCTCCAAGGCCTTTCTATACATCGAGCCCTACAACAATGGATGGGTCGAAGGTACAACCAACCACTCATATTGCTTCCTTCGCACCAATAGAATCATGTGTGAAGTGCAGGAAGGCACACAAAACCAAAGACTATTGGAGGACGAAGGGGGCTTGTTTGAAGTGCGAGAAAATGGGGCACAGGATTCGGGAATGCTCGAAAATGAAGATGGGTGCAACCGCAAAGACCGCTACTTAGAGACCTTCACGACCTACTATGCAAGGCCGAGTGTATGCGGTTTCGACACAAGACACCCAAACTAACAATGAGGTGATCCAAGGTATAGATTCTTTTGGAATAGTTAATTTTATTTCTTTGTATTTTAGATGAAGAAGGTGCATTTGATAAAAATAGTCATTGCTATTCCATTATCTGATAATGCTAGAACATTTGCGTACTCATCACCCAAATACTTACACATATACATGAAACTCAAGTACTATACACATGTATTTGAAAAGTGATACTGCGATAGATATCTACTCTCACAGAGCTCGAGTGTTGATAGACCCAGTGTTAAGACCTGAAAAGTACCACTTGTCACCCCTTAACTTAACCTTTGATTAGACCCGTAGCCACCTAATAAGTTCTTGTTAAAGTGTTTTATGTAGGTAATAGCCAGCAGTGAAATAAGGCCAGGAATCCTGCTAAGGAGCCGGTTTTAGCACCAGAAGTCCCTCAGAAGGCTGAACTCTGAATCCAGACCTGAAATGAGCCTCGCGCAGCTGACCCAAGCTTTAGAGGATTCAAGAGAAATATGCCTCGTGCAGTCCAACTGAGCTTCCCAAGACTCTACAACAACTTCTCGCGCAGATGAGTGACTGAAGAGCTTCAGAAGCACAAACTCGCACAGCTGTCACGCAGTCGCCGCGGGATGCAATTATCAGAAGAGAACTCCTCGCGCAGTTCTCGTGCCATTCAAGAAGAAAGGCATCCTCGCGAAGATCAATTAAGACATGGAACCTCGCGCAGTTCAGAACTCATTAAAGCCTCGTGAGGTAACTCGCGAAGTCCAGTGAAGAGAAGTGCTCGCGAAGTTCTCGCGCTATTCAAATCTGTCCTCGCGAAGATCAACCCAGCGAACGCGCAACTACCTCACGACTGCTTGAACTCTAACCCCGCGACATCTGAGCCTTTGATGTCTACTCAACCTCGCGACTGCCTGAAGAGCAAACCAAGGCAACCTCGCGACGGTTGAAGTTTCAATATTAAATCATCCTAGCGAAGAGCAAAAGCTACCACGCGACAAGTCTGGGAAACAATGGCTACCTAGCGAAGCTCTGAACTTCAACGTCCATCTCTTCAGCAGAGGACCTTCAGGGAATTTCCAGCGATTAGGGCACGTACTCCCATGCTCAAATCTCTTTCACGCGCCCTAAGGTATCCAAGGATCACTATTCGGTCATGTGGCATCTTTAAAATTAGGGTTTCCTAACCCTAATGCACCGCCACACCACTGCTATAAATACCCATACTTAGCTTAGGAGAAGAGAGCCTCTCAGGGACCATCTTTTCTTTTTATATCCTGAAATAGCTGGGAACACATCTCATTTCTTGGAGACTTGATCTGAGATCGTTTTTCTTTTCTTTTTATAGCTGTAAGTAGTTTTCTTTTTCTTTTTCCTTCTCTCCATAGTCCAGCACTTACGGGCTATGTCTTTGTATGCTTTTTGAACTAGATCAATGGAAGTTTTGTAATAGGATTTGTACTCTGTAGGATTTGTGTTTGAATGTGAGATGCTCTGTGCAAGGTTGCTGCCTTGTGATCTGCCATTGCTTTGGCTGTGTTTCAAAGCAATGGCGGATTGATTCTAAGGGCCACTCAGATCCAAGTGACCTGTGTGTCTGGGCTATCATGGTCCTATACAGCCTTAGCCCCACCACAGGACCCACTAGATCTGAAATCCTATTGCTTTGGTGACCATGGTGGTGGCAGCGATATTCTTGTTTTGTCTTGGACTCCGTGAGGAGAATAGCCTCTGGGATAGTCTGTGACCATTCAAGTGGACAGGTTATAGCCCTAGGGTGATTCTAATCCACCGATCCAAGATGGATCTTTCTTCTTTACACCTGAGCTTGTAGAAGCTTGGTGGGAGATTGTACAGAGGCAGACTCCCCTATATTTGTATAGATCTGCTATCAGATATTGGATCTGATCTGGTTATAGAGATTGTAGGCTTGTGACTGGACCATTGTAGCCTCACTCAAGCAATGGACAGCTAGATCGAAGGTTGTACTCAACCTCTTGTTGGTTCTATGTGTCTGGGCTATCATGGTCCTATACAGCCTTAGCCCCACACATAGAGCTTTAGAGGTTGAGGTTCCCTATGGATTCTTGAGCTGGTAGCCTGGATGAAATAGTGCCTACAATGATTAACTTGTTTTGACCCATCCCTGGATTGTGGTTCCTCTATGGGATAGTCTGTGACCATTTGAGTGGACAGGTTATAACCTTAAGGGATTGAATCATGGCAGAGAGATGGGTTGGATCCTTTCTCCTCAGTGGTGATAACGTAACCATTGGACAAAATTTCTATAACATCAGATCTGAATCTGAGTTACAAAGCTCCTCTGATCTAGGCTCAATAACTTACTTCTCACCCTTTTATGTTTATTTTCCACACTCCATCCATCCTCTCAGCCCTTTCTATAGTTTAGACATTAGGTTACCTTAGAATGCCTAGAATAAGTGACCTTATACTCCCCTCCTTTTTAGGACTGCCAGATCTGTAGTCAGATCTGGAGGGACTACTAGAGACGGCTCCTTTGGAGCTGTAGATCACCTTTCCCTGTGGGACAAACTCTTACTTATCAAAACTTGCCACAATGGACCCTATATCTTACAGGTCTAGGATTTCTTAGTTGTGCTGATTCCATCCCCCGTTTTACTCTTTCTTTGATTTTTAAATTACTTTTACCACCAACCAATAAAGCAAGTACACACTCAGAATCCGCCAACACCCGAGGTCTACCCACTCTTTCGTAACTCCTCAATTTGCGGCTACAAAACTGCTCATGGAGCCTGAACCCTTGGAATTTGTTCTAATAGTTTCAGTTATGACCGGGAAGTCTATGAGGACAGATACCGTGTGTCGATCAGTGGTCGCCTTTATTGAAGAGCATAAAACCAAGGTGGATCTAATCTACCTAGCTATGCAAGGATTTGATATAATCCTTTGCATGGATTGGTTATACATGCACCACGCCAATGTTGATTGTCTTCGAAAAATCGTCACTTTCTGGCCCAAGAAAGGAAAATCTTTTAAGTTCTATGGTACCCAACCGAACGTTGCACCCTTGATATTTGCCATTAGAGCCGAATGACTACTAAGCAAAGGGTGTTCGGGATACCTGACTTTCTTACAAGAGGGGAAGGAGGAAAAAGTCAATCTTAGTGATATTCCTATCATGCGTGACTTCCCTAACGTATTTCCTGATGAACTACCTGGTTTACTGTATGATAGAGAGGTTGAATTTGCAGTGGACTTAGCTCCCGACACCGAATCGATATCGAAGGCGCCGTACCATATGGCACCAACTGAATTAAAGGAGCTGATTTTGGGACTGATTAAACCTGCTTACTTTCACTAGAAGTTACACATATCCAAATTGAAATAATTTGACAGCAATCGTGATATTAAAGACATGATGTAAGGCTTCCTTTTGGACAGTTTGAACCTTACAAAGCCCCACCTTTTGAAACTGCCCTTGATACACACCATTTGAGCTTTACAAACCTAAGATTTCTTTGAAACCTTATCAAATAACCTCATCAACTTCATTTAGCCTAACCCTCATTCTGAGAAGTCAGAAGATAAAGGGAAGGAAGCTGAAGAAAGGAGAAGTGAGTAACAATTTGACAACAAAAGAAGAATAATAATTGAAGGCAATGATGTATCAGCAGAAGAAATGTGGCATTCCAGTCAATGCTAATTTGAAAAAAAAAAAAGAAAAAGAAAAAAAAAAAAGAAGAAGAAAAAGAGAGAAGGCATTTCATTGGAAGTTTGAAAAAGAAAGAGAAAAAGATGGCCACTTTGGCTCTGGAAATTCAAAGAAGAAGATGAAAATATGCTGAATTAAAGAAGGTTTGTTTATCACCTCCTTACCTTGACTGACTTCTCAATTTTGAACACCATTCCACCCCTTTATTCTTGATAAATTTCACCCATAAGCCACATTACAACCCCAGTAAAGTCCTTACTGATCAATGATGGATTGAGCTGTCACATGGAGATAAGAATTTGTGTAATCTATGGTGAAAAGAGCAGTGAATTCAGAACTAAAAAGCAATGCCTATGCTCATGCTTACAGTCCTATTTGAGGGCTGTAACTGCTCTTGAGCCGTGTGAAATAGTACAACCCTCTTACTTGCATGTTGAGTGAAAATCCTGGAGAGAGTTGGGTTTGAAATCAACTCATTGGGGTAACATCAAAGCTGGATTCTTAAATAGAAGGCAAGCTGTTCATTAATTTTTCTTGTAAATAACTTTTGACATAAATTGACTGAATGGTAACAAGAATTACAGCAGAATTTTAGTTTTGAACTGATGTTTTTCTTGAAAATCTTCTTACAACATGACTGATGCAGGTGTGAATAATCTGATTGGATGAAAGTTTCAATGTAATCGCAGTGATCTTAACCGATTTATTGAAGAAGTTTGTGGATACCTTCACTGAAAACCCTCAGGAGACTTCACTCCTCCACTAGGGATCACCTAGGGGTTTAAAAGGCTTGTTGCATATGCTAAATGCAACTGTGCTCCCTACAAAAGTGACTTTTTACTTTGTTTTTAATTTTGTCTTTGCTCAGGGACTAGCAAAGCTTAGGTTTGGGGGTGTGTTGAGAACTGGAAAATACCATTTTTCACCCCTCAACCTGAGTCTTGATAGACCTTTGAGAGAACTAAATAAGTGTTCTAAGTGCTTGTGTTTCAGCTAACAATAAAGACAAAGCTTAACCATGAAAGCGACTTAAAAGTGCCAAAAGATGATAATCCATGTCGATCCAAAGGAAGAAAGAGAAGGACAACCTCACATTAAAAGGTCCGAATCAAGAGGCAAAGACCTGGTCTCAACCCAGAAAAGAAGAGTGGAGCAATTCGAACAGAAAAATGCACTACAGAGTGCTTTTCGAAAAGAACCTGAACTATTCGAAAAGAACCTGAACTCTGCGAAAAGAACTAAAAACTCCAGGCTTAGTTTTCGAAGAGAACCTGAACTCTTCGAAGAGATGATTGACCTTTTCGAAAAGAAGAGAATTCCTTTCGAACAGAACCTAAACGTTGCGAAAAGAGCTTCAGAAGTTACAACACCTTGCGAAAAGTCCCCTAAACTATGCGAAATGGTATTCTGGAGATTCCCAGCTTTTACAAGGGTAATTCAGTAATCTTTTTCACGCATCCCAATGCATTTAAAAACCTAGAGACATTCCAGAAGATTCCAAGCATGAAGCGAAGGCATATTCCACCCCATGTGAGCACCCAGAGATGAACTAACTTGGTGGGAACTTCTAGAAACTCTAACAGACTTTCAAAATGCATAACAGAATTGATGCTTATGTCGCCTGATTGGCTGAACCAGATCGAGCAATTCTGATTGGCCAGAACAGATCTGGATCCTTGTGCTCGACTACCATTGGTTGATACAGATCTGAGCACTTCTGATTGGTTGATACACATCTGAGCTGGACTTAGGAAAAACTATAAATAGACGAACCATTTGCCCAATTTGGGGATCCAGATTTTGAGTTTCATTTCTATTCCCCCATTTCCAAATCAGATAGTTTGTCTGAAATCCCTGTAATAGCCTCACTTTTACTTACAATTGAGAGTTGTGAGATACTTCTGTAATTCAAAAGAGAGTTGTATTCAAGACTACAAATCTGAGAGCTGTTTAAGCTGTGCTCTATAATTGTAATGGTGAATTTGAAAAGGTTGCTGTAAACCGTACATTCTCAATTGGACTCATGTTAAGGGTTCCCTCTGATCTCCTTATTGCATTAGACTCCTTTAGATTTACTGTTTTTCATGCAATTTCCCTTGATTCATTAATCCTGTGAGAATTAGTGTTTGTAACCTAATCTAGTGATGCTTCTTGTTCTAAATTAAGGCTTTGGATTAAAGACTATTGGATGGTCTGTGGCCATTAAAGTGGACAGACCATAGCCATAAGCCTAAGTCTAATCCTTGAGTTAGATTTATTTTTCTTACATCTGTGCTTGTAGCCATTCTCATTGGATTTCAAGGACCAAATCAAAGTTAGATATTATTTCTCCATTTTTATAAGTTTACATCAAAATTCCCCAACTCAGATCTGGATCATTTAGTTTAACTTTTACTTTTATCATTTAGTTAATGTGACAAATTCAACCTCCCATCTTATGTGCTTTCTAGATAGGATAAGAGGCCAGATCTGGTAGCTCAGATCTAGAGGTTTATCTTGCATTTTAAACAAATTCTCTGTGGACGATCTTTTACTCACTTACATTTAAAACTTGCTACAATTGGCCCTGATCTTGCAGGCTAATTCACTTCTCTCTGTGCTGATATTTTTTTATTCTTTTTAATGTTCTAGATTCATTATAACTTAGTAGTTGCAAATCTGTTTTCAAAATACAAATAAATCAAGCACACTTAGAAGCAACAACAATATTTAATATGTTTACTTCCTCTTTTATGTCGGTAAAATTAATTAAATTTTAATACTTATAAATTTGATAGATTGACTTAATTGGCATAATATCATATTGATATTATTTATTTCTAAATCTATATAATTATAAATTTATCCTTCTACTAAGACTATAATAATATATATTATTGTTGCAAGTTATATTATTATTTATTTAAAATTAATTAAGCCTAAAAATTAAATTATATTTTTATTTTATTTAAATGAATAATAGATTGTACCAACATAAAGTTTCGGGTCCGAACTTGCAGCTACGAACCCGAATTCGCGGCCACGAACCCGAGCTCGGAACCATTGATGCACCTGTCCCGGTATTTTTGTCATAATGTTTTACTCCAACCTCAGATTAATGCGATTCTTGCGGCATTGGAAAGAAGACAGCGAGCTTTACAACTTTGTGTGAAATAGCCATTTCACGAATCTGACATTTTAGAAATCAAAATAGAGCAACAAGTCGGGTTTAATTTTGAATGACTCAAGGCTATTCGAATTTAATATTATTTTTTAATTCTCATTATCAAAGTTCTTGTGTATATTATATCTTAAGGTCTTTCGATCGATGGTCATGATAAATTATAACTTAATATGTATAAATACTATTTAATTTAATTATCTAATTATTATATATATATATATATCTCAATTTTATCGCTTCAACGCGACCTCTTCGATAATATAAAGTGTTAGAGCTTCGATGCCTTTATGAAACCGAACTCTGACTTTTACGATTATCGAAATCACACTTATAATCCTATTCTATAATTATATTGGTGTGGTATGTAAATAAATATAAATATAAGCATAGTCAAAATCTAAGTATAAATCGTTATATATGTGTGATACTTTTGTATTTGCAACTTAATCAATTTATACGAGTTAAAAATATGTTAGATCATGAGTACGAGAGTGTATGAGATCATGCCTACGCTTGGGCGTGGTGACTCACTGAGATGGTATCGAAGCGAGGAATACACCGTATTCACATGCCTTACAACTCATGGTGGAATGGGACCCATGACGAGTCGAGTGAGTGTGAATTCAGTGTAAATTCGTATACGGTGGCATATACAGTGATCTTATCACCCCGAGTTTTAATACGAGAGGTTAAGATCTGAGATATGATACGAGAATCGGGCTTTGGGCCTTAGCTGTGGTGAGGTTTCTTTTACGGTCACGTGAAACTCGAAATATTGGCATCCATATACGGATGCAACATCTCTATGGCAGTATAAACTACCACACGAAGTACATCCAGGTTACTACAAAACCTTTTTCTTAGGAAGCATGAATTAGAAAGGTTGCCTCACTATGGTTTGTCATAGGATTAAGTATAAGAGTATGATAAGATATGAGTATGAGATAAGATAAGTTATGATACAAGTATGATAATAAGACATCGCTGTGTAGGCTAGTAAAAGATAAAGAACTTAAGTCTCTGTATGTGCCGTTCCTTGCGTAGCCACCGTAAGGGCAACGTCTTTCAGCCAAGACGGATCTCTGGGAGGGATTATGAGTATGAGTGCATTATGAGTGAGTTTGGCCATTATGTCTCCCCATTGGCTGGGTGGTGGAGTATGAGTATAACACGAGGGCGTTATAATATGGTGGTATGATACTATGTTGACCTTCCCATAGTAGCTCGAGCAGCGACTCTGGCACAGGTTGTTTAGGATTTTACTAGTATGTTAATTACGCTCATGCGATGTACAGACGTATGTGCTAGAATGATAATAAGACATGGTATGATATGTTATGAGATATGATAAGGTACGTTAGGATATGAGTGTCTAGATCATGGTCTTGCATTTATGATATGAGTTTTACGATATGCATGTGATTTTGTCTCTTTTGCTATCTGCTTTGAGATATTATGTTTATCACTCACAAGATGCACCCACAATGCACCTGAGTAGTATGGGGTGAATTGGTGGTGTATCCCACTGAGTTTACGTGACTGAGCAAACTCATCCCATGATAATCTAACAGTTGCAGGTGATTACGCTGGTAGAGTAGACGCCAACCATCTAGATCTCGCCGACGCTGATTTCATTGATTCCGTGGGCGTTGAGTACCCGGAGCCTTTGGAGGGCGACGCTGCCGGTTATCAAGAGGACTACGGTGCTGATCTTGATTTGAGTGCCGGTTACTGATCATTGTGGACTTGGTATTGAGTTTTATTGATACTAGTATTACGGATTTTATAGTTTATTTTATCGAATTTGTCTTCGACTGGATTTACATTTTATTGGTGGATTGTGATTTTATCACACTTATTCATTATTTATGATTACATTTATATTCCACCATATTTGTTGGATTTCACGGATTTCGTGGAACCATTATTGCGCAAGAATTCTGATTAGGTGTATGTCCGCTTAGCATATCCGGGATATGTGCGGGTCATAACTCAAAATTTTAGGCCCTCGGGATGGGGTAGAATTTCGGGTCGTGACAGGAGACCGATCACCAAAGATCTGAGCCGCATGCAGTGGTTCCGAGGATCGTATGCGTGGGCATCTCGGAGGTTGATATGCCTTGATGCGATCATCCGAACCCTTGCATGTGTGCGAAAATTTAGGGAAGATGATTCCCTCGTGAATTAAGCATACATTGAGATGAGGGAGTTATGAATCGGACGCCTTGAGTGAGGATTTTAGTAAGTGAAAAGGGTGAACAAACCATGAAAATTCGTGACCTGATGAGCCAGCTCGAACTACCTTAAAAGTCAGCTCGAGCTGGATTTGCACAGCCTTACAAAGGCCATGTTTGAGATCCCCGCTCGAGCGGGAAACCACCTGAAGCTGCCCGCTCGAGCGGGAATCCCAGGCCAAATTTTCTCGGGTAAAACCAGCTCGAGCTGGTATGTGCGTGCGTGTCTGAGGAACCCGCTCGAGCGAGAATGGAACCAGCTCGAGTGAGAAACCACTTGAAGCAGCCCGCTCGAGCGGGATTCCCAGGCTAAATTGACTTGGGTAAAACAAGCTCGAGCTGGTCTGTAGGTGCCCCTGGAGCCAGCTTGAGCGGGAACGAACCCAGCTCGAGCTGCCTACCCTGTTTTGGCCTAGCTTGGTTTTTGTCCTTGTGAGCCCATGCGGACTTGAGTGTACTATTTGCCGATGACTAAAGCATGTGTTGGGCTTTATGAAATAGGAGAAATACGAGAGAACCACGATTAAGCTTGGTTGAATTGCAGTCCGTGTGATCGATTGTAACTTGAGGTAGGAAAATCTCACTGCAAAATCATATATTTGACTTGACAATGGGATGCTATATTAATTTTGATCGCATTTGAACTGTACATTCAGTAATGTATTGTATAATTTGGAAAACTCCTTGAATAGATAAGATTTGATTTACGTACTTGATGTTGGCATTATACACTTGGCATTTTGATTGCATTCGCCCCGTTAAGCTCAATTCCTTGAATTCAAATTTGATTATGTGATATAAGTCTCCCCAACTTTCTGACTTGTGTAAATGTGATATGTTCCGAGATCGTGTGCAAATGAGGAGTGGAACCTCCATGACAGGGGTAGAGTCCACGAGGTTATGGCCTCGTGTCCGCTATGGACTGCTCAGTTCCTGCTACGGGGTGCTTTGCCACGAGACTTGTATTGTCTTCACGATTAGTTGTGAGTGGAGTGAAACCTCCAAGGGAGGGGCGGAGTCCCCTGGCTACGACCCTGTGTCCACTACAAACTGCTCTATTCCCACTACGAGATACTCACACTAACGTTATGAGATTCGTTGATATGATGTGATGTGATATGTTCGAGTTAATGCTCCATGTGCTCTTTCTCGTATATGCTTGCTTCCTTGATATACTATGAAATTCAGTTATGTTGTCTTGCTCCGAAATTGTATAGTTTCGTATGTCATTTGTATCATGATATGACATGTTTTGAGATTTAAATTTAAAGTCTTTACTTGATGCCGATGTATTTTAATACCATATGAATTTGAATTGTTTATCTTACTTATGCATCATTACCATGAAGTAGAATGATATTATATAGTTTCACACTATTTTTATCCCTATTGAGCTTTCACTGTAGCTCATTCCTTGACTATACATTGCAGCTGCAGGAGTTGATCATGAGAGATCCGGAGCAAGAAGACCCGGATTACAACCTTGAAGACGAGGAGGAATCGCCTGAAGGGTTCTATCATTAGCTGCTTTTGGGTTGAGAGCTAGGATTCTTTTTGGGTTTTTGATATATGGTATAGTACTTGTTAATTGAATACAATGTATATATTTTGCACCATTGTTTAGGTGAAGGACGACCTTCACCAGTGGATGTATATTTTGGGTATAGGTGGGATGGTGTATAGCTTTTTGATATACATATGATAATGGTTAGCTTTCGAGTTTATGTTGCAATTTTGTTTATGTTATAGCTTTGTTTTTCGCTTTGGGTACTTTGCTTCAACACGTTTGTAAGCATACCAATGATGGATGGCCCGATCCTTTCTATTATCTAATTTGAGAAAAGATCGAGCTGTCTGAAAGTGAGTTATTGCACTTCGATACCAAAGTATAACTGTAATTCAGATCATGTGTGATCTGACAGCACGGGTTTTGTGGTAAGGAAATTCGGGCTGTCACATTTCAAGTTAAAGATAATATCATCTTTTCACTTTCGAGGTTTCATGATTCATTATCAATAGTTAATATGCAAGATTTCATGTATTCTGAATTTTCATATTCAAGTTCAGTATTTAAATATACTTCTTTCTAGAAGTTCAAGTTCAAATCCCATTTCGAGTTCAAGATTCAAGTATTAAAGTTCTCATTTCTGATTCAAGATTCAAGTATTCAAGTTCCCATTTCAAGTTCAAGATTCAAGTATACAAGCATTTAAGCATTTAAGTTCAATTTCATGTTCAAGTTTCAGTTCAAATATGAGTTCAAATTCAAGTACAAGTTCAAGTTCTAGTTCGAGTGCAAGTTCAAGTACAAATTCAAGTTCAAGTTCTAGTTCACGTTCAAGTTCTAGTTCAAATGCAATTTCAAGTACAAGTTCAAATATGAGTTCTAATATGAGTTCCAGTACCAATTCAAATACAAGTTCAATTTCAAGTTCTAGTTCAAGTTCAAGTTCAAGTACAAATTCAATTTCTAGATCAAGTTCAAGCACAAGTACATGTTCAAATTCAAGTTTGAATCCCAGTTCAATCACAAGTTCCAGTTCTAATTTAAGAACAAGTACATGTTCAAGTTCAAGTTTAAATTCAAGTTCATGTACAAGTTCAAGTTCAAGTACAAAATTCAAGCATGTCATTGACTTATTTTCGTCAATCATACAATCCAAGTAGTTCATTCAAAACAGAAATCTAAGTCGGGTTTCAAAGTTCCATGACTTGATTCTAAGGGGGAAGCCAGTCGGTTCACCCTTAGACTAAGTGTTAACTTAGTTTAGAGTCCAATAAGGACTTATATTTATCGTTGTCGATGAAAGAGGCTTGATCGACTCTAATTGAAGTTTAAGGCATCAGGGTGCCTGTTTTTAATTACCCTATGTATTTGTTTGGGTTAAGTCAACTAATTGACCACTCGTCGATGGGTTAAATACCTCTTACTCATCCTATGGGTCATTTCCTTTATGGTTTGGGCCTTTGCTAGATCTAAATCTACGTGTACGTCTTTTCAAGATTCGGGCCAGTTCATTCATTATGGACTTCATTGCTTTTAAAAACATTTTGGGCTAGGTTCATGTCAGAAAATCACCTAAGACTTACCAGGCCGTGGGCTGGCTTGGCGGGTCCTAATAAAGTTCTATTTATTAAGTCAATTTACTTACTAATTACTTAGTACTTAGGCCTTTAGTGTCATTCCAAGGGTTTTGGTTCAATGACTCAGTTGACCAAGTCAACATTAGTCCCATCACATAACACCTTCATAGTGGTCACTATGATTTGGTATTTCCTAGATGTTAACGGGTTTTGAAGAAGTCAAGATTTTGACTAAAAATATCAAATTGCATATTTTTCCACAAGTTTACAGAACACCTTACAGTAAATCGCTTTCTATTTTCAACTCCGATCGAATTTTCGAGTATTACGAAAGATGGGTGAAAGAGAATCGATAAATGCATATTTTTCAGGTGGTGGCTCTAAAAAATATGATCATACATGATCATGGTCGACAAATCACTGGGATTTGACTACTTTGTTAAGGTTTTTGGGCCTTAATGTCAGGTCTATAACTCTTAGTGCCGATATCAAAATTGAACACTCAATAGCTTTTTGGAAAGCTCATTGAGTTACCTACAATTCATTTTTATATTTTGGAGGTCAAAAGTTAAAGTATCAGGATGAAATCAGGTCCATCCGATCAAAGGTCGGGTAAGATTACTGGCCGGGTGCCATGATCCGCAATTTTGCATCACAACGCTCTAGATTTTCTAGCCGATAATCCTGATAGAATTACCACGTGAAAATTCAATCAGGTCAAGGTTTAACTTTGATTTATCCCTGATTTTTTTGTGGGGTCCTGGCCACGGAAATCATAGCTCTTCAAGGGCTCTGATTTCAGGTGCAACAGGATAGCTTCATTGCCTTGTGCTCCAGGTGCCATAACTTTCAAACCGTAGGGAGTCCGGGTCTGAAATTTTTGTTGGGTATCGGGAACCCGTAAACTTATTTAATTTAATTTTCTGAGAATTTTTTAGGGTTTATTTCAATTTATTTTGCTCTCTAGTCTGAGAGCAAACTGCTGTGGGCTGCAAGGCCTATAGACTTGGGCCATCAATGGGGTCCACCTAGTGGTCCATTTCATGTCACATATTTTCGGGTCTCGGTCTGGAATGATTCCGGGTTAGTCCCAGATCCATTGATGTCTCGTTTTGGGCCCATTATATTAGTTTAATCAACACGAGTTGCTTGCTGGTACTACCCAATTCGTCGGGTATCGATCTATCTAAAAATTTCGGATTGGCTTGGCGAGCCATCCGATCAAGCTTAAATTTTTGGACACGATTACATTTTTCAAACCATTTTCTTTTCAAGATTTGATTTTTATGAAACCAGGTTTTTCAAGAAATTTTCTAATTATTTTTCAAAAACTTAATCGATGCGTTCTATAGCTTAATTTACCCAAAATTCAGGGTTTTATTGATAATGATCGATCACCGTTGATCATTCGTGATAGACATCGATCACGAGTGTCAAAATTTGATAATCTCATCAGACCATCAATCCATCAAAATGGTCAAACTTTGATCAAGAGATCATCTAGTGGTTCCGATTAAAGGTAACTATATATAGAGTTTGTGTATCGAGATTTTCCTATCCATGCATCTATCACCATCGAATTTCCTATGATCAAGTCTAAGATTTCAAGAACATAATTTTCAGAATTTAAAACTTATCAAAATTTATCATTTGATCAAGGTCCTATGATCAAGACAAGCAAGCTTTAGGCATTCATATAAAGCAATTCAAGCAAATCAAGCAAATTTCGGTATAGTCAATCGTGACCATCCGATTGGACTATTATCAAGATCAATATATGAGCTAAATTTTTTTTGAGATAATACCATACGAATCTCAGTATATTCTAGCCACAAGTCATGTGAAAAATTAAATCTAATTCCATAGAAATAAGGCAAAATTTAAATGCTAGGTCACATATAGACTATCTAGAAAGCAATCTAGAACCATACATTTTGATCATGATTAAACCAGAATATGATGAATAAAATGCTGAGATTTCACAGAGACAATTCATCAAAATTTATCTAACAATAGTCCATGAATTCTAAGAGCATTCTATGCAAAGAAAAGGCATAAATCATACTATACTACACAGTACTATCATACATATATGATCACTACTTTGACCTAGAAATCCGTGGTTAAGATGTTATTTTTCAGATATCAAAATCAGAGATTATCATCTACAATTCACATATATTCTAGCCATAAGGTTCCTTTAACCTAATTCCTATGGCATGAAAATAATAAAATCACAAATTTAGAAATCCTATACATTAGAGCAGATGGGTCATCTTTGATCAAATCTTGACCATTTGATGGGCCTTGCATGATCATATTGATCACATGCCTGGCATCCAAAGGTCATGAAAAAGATATTATTCCAGAATTTTTACAAAACTCTAATAAGAATCACATTTTTATTCACCAAAATGCAAGGAAATTCAAGAAATTTCAACTCAGTGCTGGTTTTGATTCCTTTGACTAATCTAGACCATTGGATGGCCTTGCATGATTATGTTGACCACATGCATGGAATCCAATCATGCTGGTCTAATATGTATTCTATAAAACTTAAAAAGTTTCAAAGCAAATCCATTTATTTTACAAAAATGTCAAGGAAAATTCAAGGAAATTCGAATTTTTATAGATCTTGACCTTGTAGATCAATCTAGACCATTGGATGGCCTTGCATGATCATTATAATCACATGCATGGCATCCAAACATGCTGGTCTAAATTTATTCCAGAATTCTTACAATTTTCAAATAAAAAATCAAATCTATTTTGCAAAAGCTCAAGAAAATTTAAGGAAATTTCAAAATCTATATGGTCTTGACTTGTTTGACAAATCTAGACCATTGGATGGCCTTGCATGATCATGTAGATTACATGCATGGCCTCCAAATTCATTGGTCTAATATACATTCCAGAACTTTAAACAAAAATCATTTCAAACTAGAAAAATTCAAGCAAAAATCAAGAGAAACTCTATACTATGTTGGTTTCATCCTAGATGGCCAATCAAGACCATTGGATGGCCTTGCATGATCATGTAGATCACATGCATGACCTCCAAGGTTTTGGTTATATAACATATATAACCATTCCAGAATTTGAACTTCAAAATAAACCAAGAAAAATAAGGAATTTATGGACAATAGTCCTAACTACTAGACTAAAATACCTCACAAAGAGTAATCAAGAAGTTGCCTTAGCTAGGATTCCTCTTGCTTGCTAGTTTGCTTCAAGTAGAATGTAAAAAGGGCTGGAAGAAGGCTCAATTTAATATATATTGAACTAGGGGATGAGAACAGTTGATTGGTGGTGGTAGATGTGGGTTTTGATGGCTAGATTGGAAGGGCAAATTCAAGGTAACTAGAGAGCTCTAATGGAAGTTATCAAGTGGAGAAGAAGATGGAAATGGTGTAATGAGAGCCCCTCTTATGGAATTCAAAATTTGCAAGGGCTTGGGGGACATGGGCTGAAATTTTAGGACATTTGTCCATTGTTTACTTCCCAAAGCCTTTCTCTCTCCTTCCCATTACACTCTCTCTCCTTACTCCCATGCGCCCACGGTAGTGGACCCCACTTGGGTTCCACTCCCAACTACACATCAAAGTCAACTCTCGGTTCTTATGGTCTTCAAGGTGCTTAAAATTTGTGAGCTTTCAAAGTCTAAGTTATCTTGTTGTGCATGCACATGAGTGCATCTAACACCCTAGATTTCTTCAAGGAAAATGGGTGGTGTAAGATGGGTCAAATGTTGGTCAAGTAAACCAAGGGCTAGGATTTGCTAGAGATTTGAGAAATTCCATTTTATAATTACTAAAATTAGATAATTTAATTACAATTGCCCTTGGACTTATTTAAATATTACAAGAGAGCCATTATTCAAGGCAAAACACAAACACTTAACCCAAATGTTAGTGCATCTAGTTTCCTTCAATTTTATGGGCTTATGTTTGACTCAACCCATCAAGCAATCTTATACTCATTTTCAAAATCTGATCCATTGGCGATGACTTATCATTACCACCAAGGCTTAGGCCCAATTCAGGTCAAACCTCGGGTCAGGGTCCATCAAGAAGCAATCCGGGTTGGTTACAAGGCATAAGATATGGTGTGTGGTTTACTAAATTTCTAACACACCTAAGTAAATGGGGTGCCCTATAGGTGCCACTAGAAATAGACATTATCCCATCAATCTAAGGTGGGTGCCTCACAAATTTTAGTGGACCTGGCATTAGACAGTCACTTAGCACAATCAGGGCTCATTCAACAGTTTGGCCAACACATAAATCGAGGAACAAGTGTTACAAATCACAAATCAGTTAGTCTCTTTTTGAGATCTATTCTATCGATCTAACGACATGAATTGTTGCTGCAACTATCCTAATCGCAGAAATCACATTTTTAAGTTTTACACCGATCAAATTCGATCTAGCCTTTAAGGGTCATCTGATCAAACCAGAATTCCGACTCATTTTATTTCAAAATTTATTCTTCTAGAAAACAGTTTTTCAAAAAATTATTTTTTTGTTTGTGACGATGGGTTCGTCAATCCTACATGTCAAAATATCAAATTTTCCCTATAATATAGAGTTTATCAATTTCAAACATTGCTCGATTTTAAATCAATGATCAGCCTTCAAAACTATATATTTTAGACCTGAATCTCGACATTGCTAGGCGTCATTTAACTATTGATGTTTGTTTTAGTGCGTGATAAAGTATACAGGTTTAAAGGCCAAAAGTATACAAAAGCGGTTAAAAGAGCAAAATAAAGGAAGACCCAAAACCATGACGAAGAACTGAGCTGAAAACAGAGTAAAGAAGCCCAAAAGAATCAATTTCGTTTGGTCAGCATCCTATTTGGACCTCTCGAGATGCAACAACAGAGGAAAAGAACACGAAGCAAAAGAAACAACAGTTTCGACCGGTCAAGATGTCCAAGTCGACCGGTCGAGTGGGCATATACTTCAAAACTCCAGAATGGACTAGTCGAGAGTTGAACTCGATCGGTCAAGAAGAGAAGAGCTTCAGAAGATACAAAGTGGATCGGTCGAGAGTGAACTTGACCGGTCAAAACCAAATAGAGAAAGAGGCCTTGTCAAAGATATAAAATCAACCAGTCGAAAGCAATTTCGACCGGTCGAGATTGGAGAATACAATAGCAAAGATTTTTATCTGGACCGATCAAATTGCACTTTTGATCGGTCGAATTTCAACAGAAAAGAAGAACCTGCGAAGCCTGAGAAGAACTCCAAGCTCGACCGGTTGAGTCCCATTTTTGACCGGTCGAAATAGGTATTTTTTGCGAATTCTCAGGCAAGACAGCCTGACTCTGCTGGCTTTCGAGAGTCCATGCTTATCCTTCTTCCCCAGCTGATTCTAAGGGCGATTCTAGGAGTTACTTGCCATGATTAAACATGCTACTAGGGCCTTATGATTCTATAAATAAGGACCCTAGGGTTAGAATTAGAGAGCTCTTTCCTAGGTTTAGTTTGTTTTACGTTTTTGCTTTCTAGTTTGTAGTTTCCAGGTTTTGGAGAGTTGTGAGAGTTTGTGAGATTTGTAATCATCATCCGATGATCGATTCAGCAGATCAATCTGACGATGTGTGGTTAAACTCTCCAAGTCTGGGATTTCTTGTAAAATCACAGATAAGTATTTAATTTAAATTCCATTTCCTTTTCTATTTTAAATTTTATGTGGTGTTGATTGCATATTTGTGGTTTACTGTTGTTACCGTAAATGAGCTTCTATCGATTTATTTCTATTGTTGATAATCCTAATGGCCTTGTAAGGATTAGAATTAGATCTAATAGGATACCCATCGTCAGATTAGTGCTTCTAGCCTAACTTCATAGGTTATGTGCAATGGTGCTTACTGATTAGGTGGCCAGTGATTAGACAAATCATATCGCCCTAACTGGTCTGTGACTATGAATAAGGCCTGATTCATTGACCTCGCTTTAGCTTATAGCCAAGAGTAGGACGGTTACCCATAGTTCAGATTAGATTAGGAATAGGGGATTAAGGTGTTTACGAGTCTGTGATTCAAGAGGGATCTTAGACTATTTTCTCATTGATTTGCATCTCTGCTTTTAATTGCTTTTTAGTTAATTTGATTAGGAATTTTTCTTTAAATTTTTATTTAATTAAGATTTTAGTTAGGAGTAGACGATATGTCCCTGTGGTTCGACACCCTTATACTCGCCATAGTACCTTGAACTTGTGCACTTGCAAGATTTCACATTTTAAATGATCAAATTTTTGGCATCATTGCCGGGGACTTTAGCTTTACTTAAATTATTATCTTAATCTGTAATTTTTCTAAACATAGTTTCTTTTTGGTTTTGTTTTGTAGATTTGGAGATTAGAGGCTCTAGTCTACCAAAGCTTTTCAAGGGACACCACGAGAGGCTAAGGTACATGCCCTTAGTTTCCAGAGTTTTAGGTTATTTTCAGTTTTAGTGTGTGCTAAGGTTGAGGTCTATAGACACCCAAATTTGACCTAAGGCACGATCAACCCATTCTTTGAGAAAGATGTACTCTCAAGCTTCTGAAAGCACTTCTCGAATCCTTAGAAGTTAACTCAGATCCTTAGAACCGTTCCCGAACCCTTAGAATCATATCCCGGATCCTTAGAATCCATCCCGAACCCTTAGAATCCATCCCAGACCCATTTGGACCCATATTGGACCTAGCCTAGGCCCACAAGTCCACTTCCAAAATTTCAGGCAAAAATTGGCTATGCGTGCACGCATAGCCAATTTGGCTCTTCTCCAGAACTAGGCCCGAGCACGTGCCCTAACTTCTCCGTTCTGGACCAGAGGTTTAAAGCATGTGTGCATACTATGCACGCATGCCTTAAAACCTCCATTTTCAAAAAAATGGTAGATTTGCCTTTTTGGGTTTGACTTGTGGTCCTTCCCAAAGTTTGGGGTGTGTTTCTTTAGGAACCATATGCCCCTTTAGACCTTAGAAGTCACCCTTTTCTTATGTAAGTTATAACCCCATCATCTACCATTAAACCCAATTCCCTCTTCTCCAAGCCCTAAAAATTCTCAAAAACCTTAGATTCTCTATTACCTAATTGCTAAACCCATTAGTGACCCTAAGAGCCTCTCTAATCACCTCAAACTTACAAATAGAGACCCCACCCCTCACTTTTTCTACCTTGAAAAAATTTCCTTAAGAGAGAACTCTAGAGAAATATCTCTCCTTCTTCAAGCTTCAAACCTTCCAAACCTAAAATCTTAGCTTACATCTATCAATACTAACATACACTCAATTCCAAATACCCTCCAAGCTTAGAAACCATAGCCAATACCATCATACCTTCATCCTTAACCTCCCAAACTTCTAACCTTTATCATAACTAGGACCTTTTCCTTACACCTTCGAAATTTCAGTGATTGCGAAAAACTCAATAGGAACTGAGCGCCTTCGGGCAAGGGGAAGTGTCGCTCATTTTTTTTTCTTTATATATATATATATATATATATATATATATATATATATATATATATATATATATATACTTGGCCATAATAGAGACCACTTATAAGCGGGTCGATCGGGTGTCAAACACCTTCCCGATTGATAACCGTAAATCCCTACTTAGAGGCTTTGGCGTAGACCGGTAATCCAGAGTCAAATCTAGCACTTCGGTGCATAGGATATTGATTTGAGGGTATCCTGACACACCAAAAGCTCTGGGTGGGGACTCTATATTTGAGCGCATCATCACGACGGACCCGCAAGGTCTACGGTTGCACAGATGACGACTCCACTGAGGATAGTTTTTAGAACTTATGCTTGAAGTTTTGATCGCATTGCATGTGTGTCATTTTTCTTATTATTTTGTCTTTTTTAGCCTACTCAGTTGACTGGTACTACGATTCCGCATCTTTTTGCCTAGTCTTTTGACTGACTACATTTTTATCTGCCTAAGCCGTTTGTCCTACTTGATAATTAGATTTAAATTCTCGCCATTTACATTGATGCAATTTTCGCCTAGTCGCTTGACTGACACCTATGTTTTTACTCACCCCTACGATTCGACACTTTATATTTCAGCCCAGTCACTTGATTGGCATTGTCCCTTTTTTAATTTCTTGTGGTCATATTTCACCAAGTGCACGCCAACCCATGGTGGCAGCATGGGATTCTCTTAGTCCAATTTTGTGAACAGTGGCAAAAATCCCCATTTGGACTTAAGCATAACTGCCCTCAAAAGAACCCTAAAATGAATTAGAAAAGGGAACATATTAATTGATTTTTATCGTGGGTAGCTTTTGTTCAAAGGGAGGGAAAAATAGGCAATGATACACCCACCTCGGTCCCAAGTAGAGCGGCAGCCCTAATGGTGATGATCTTGAAAATGACCACCCCATCCAGTATCTGAGAAGGTGCTAACACTGGAGGTATATCGGGTAGGTGACAAAACTTGTTATGAAGCCTAAAACCTTGGGGAGAGCGCTAGTAGAATCGAATCAGCCTTGTATCCCTTATGCATGGTAAGGAGGGACTCGAAATCATCAGAAGTCAAAAACCAAAAAGAGAGTTCATGGTGCCGTAACCACGGCATCGCCGCACTTGCAATCATCCCAAAAGGTAAGGAAAAAGAAATCTTTCGGGCCAAACCCGAGAAACCCATACCCCACCTGCTATCAAAGCATGTCGTGGCCTGTGGATCCATCTACTGTTGACCAAGATTCATCTCTACCACATGCCTACACAGAGGAGATTCCTATCTCCGTCCCATTCCCCATTACCAGACCGTTCGGTGAACCCCACATTCCCTCCACATCAACCCAAGGGACACCCAATTTTCCACTCGTATCAACCCAACATACACATGTTCCAACTGTATCCACCCAACATACACATCTTCCCCCCACATCAACCAAAAGCATCCCCAATCTCCCCCTACATCAAACTAAGTTTTGCCACCACGCCATACATCTCCCCCATCAAGTGGGCCATCTCCATCCACCCCCATGACCGATCCCATGGCCATCATAGAAGAAATGATGAGCACATTCATGGCATGGAAGGCTTCCCAAAGCCGCCCCGATCCACTACAAGTGCCATTGAATCCCCAACATATCCTCCAAAATTTTCACCTCATTCACTCAAAACATCAACCCCAATCAATCGCCCATAATCCATACCACCCAAGGCTCCTACCTTCAACTATAGAGCCATCCGAGTGGGCCTCAAAGGCCCTATGACAAATCTCAAGCCAACTTAGGCCCAAACCCAAGGGTCACATTTTCAAACCTCCCATCATTCCCTCAATTTCTCACATATAACCACACCCAACAAGCACACCCCATTCCCCCTCAAACGGCAAACCAATTCGGCTCAATTTCACAACCCGACATGAGCCTTAACCATCAAAATCCACCATACCCAACCCAACATGAGAACTCATCACATACCTTCAACCATCCCCCATTCACACATCCTCTCACCCCCAACCAAATCACCAAAGTTCCCATCAAGTACAATGGTCTCATCAAGCACCCACTCAACCCCTCCAAAATCCCCAATTCACACATCCTCTCACCCCTCAACCAAATCATCAAAATTTCCTTCAACTATAGTGGCCTCACCAGATACCCGCTCAACCCATTTAGTACCAGCCAGATAACCTCACCCCTCCACCACTATTTGTTGATGCAGGTCATCAATATGAGGAGGATGAGGCCCGAAATAGCGAAGCCTACATGGGGGCATTTGCCAGTTTCAACCCCCCACAACCCACCTTAACCAACCAATAGACAACTAGGAATGATTGGGGGTAGCCTATTGGGGGAACAACCTCAACACTACGATCTAGGGAGTTTGAATTGTTAAAAGAGCAGATGGACAAAATAAAAAAATAATTGATGAAAATGGGAGGAGCTGAGATCCATGCTACGGATTTCCCTGATCTTTGTCTATTTGTCGAGGTGCCAATGCTACCTAAATTCAAAGTGTAGTCATTTGACAAATACAATGGCACCGACAACCTATCACCCACCTCAAGTCCTACTCTGGGAATATGTACCAATATGGTGGGGATGAGCGCCTCCTCATTAAGGCGTTCCAGAAGAGCCTTACCGTTCTAACACTAAGATGGTTCACTTATATTGAACTGTTCATGATAACAACTTGGAGAGACATCACTCACCTGTTTCAAGAGCAATGTGTTTATAATATCGATATTGAACCTCACAAGTCTGATTTGGCCAAGTTGAAATAGAAATCCGATGAGACTTTTAACGAGTATCTCGGAAGGTGGAGGGCCCTAGCCACCCTGGTAAGAAACCACTTATTAGATGAGGAACAAATTGAGAAGATCTCCAAAATTGCATTACCAATCATATCAGATTTCCTTGTGTACCAGTAACAAGCCAATTTTGCCGATTTAGTGAGAAATATCAATCGCTGTGAAGATGCGGTAAGAGAAGGGCGTTTAAATAAAACTGTTGCCAGTGGAGCCGCAAATTCACAGAGCAGAGGAATGAGAAAGGGACAGGGGCAAAGGTTCAAGCAATAATGACCTCACAACCCACCACAAGCATAACACCATTCCAATTTAGGGCAGCATAACAAGCCCCAACACAAGCAGTGCCAACACAGTGACCAGGTAATGGCCCAGGGGCGTAGATTACACCCGAGCAGAGAGGGGTTGGACTTAATCGAGTATTTACTCCCTTGGGACAATTCCTTAATATACTATTGCCCTTATTGATTGATAAGGGTTTGGTTACCACATTTCAGTTGCGACCTCCACTGAATCCAATCCTGAGAAATTATGATCTCAACACACACAGCAACTTCCACCAGGGTCCATGGCATCCGACTGATCACTACTTTTTATTAAAGCACGCAATACAAGACCTGATTGAGGCGGGAAGGATCATCCCTCCAGCACCTCTCCAAGAAAATTCACACACCAATATCCTCCAAGCATCATTATCGCCACACCCGCAAGGGGGAATGGGCTTAAGGCCCAACATTAACATGGTGGAGGAAGATTTGGAAGAATTTGACCCCTCAGAGTACATCACTACAGGAGAAAGCTTTGTGATACCAAGGTAGTGGAGTCAGGGGAATGAGATCGTAGGGGTAGTCAAGCCCTTGAATTTAGCTGACTACTTCCCCAATCATACGCCCCAGGCAACACCTCTAGATTTGAGACTTTAGGCAACAACCCCCATCAACCATATTCAGCCCAATTTCACCTCACTCTCAATATACCAGCCATTTCAGACACCAATCTCTGACCACTATATGTCACCCAATTTTACATCACCCCACCAGTTCATCCATCTCGAGCACCAATCAACCATATCTGGCCCAGTATTGCCACACCCCCATTATTCCATCCACCTTCAACCCCCATCAACCATATTTGGCCCAATTTTGCCACACCACCAATTCAGTCGTCTCTGATACCATTATCCACCCTGTTCCAGATCCTCGGACTAACATATGATCCCTACCAAGTCCCTCTTAATTACAATCAGACAGATGTCAATGTTGGCAGCAACAATGAAAGAATAGTGGAGTTCCTCACACGGTCAAGAGAATTTCCAAACAGCTCGAAATACTGGTACTGGTCCAGCCCGAGGAAAGAAGAGAACTTGTAGCAGTACACCCCATGGAAAGAATGAGCTGAGAGTATGCATTAGAAACACAACTCAGGAGAACGCCGGCTCACATCACCATATGGGACATACTAATGACGTCTTCGCCACACTTCAAAGCTCTAATGGTGGCCCTGAAAGATGTTCATGTCTGTGATAAAGTCTCCCCAGATGAGGTGGGACAAATGATTGAGCAAGTGTTAGCTCTCAACGCCATCTCGTTCTCTAATGCCGACCTTCCAATTAAAGGAGGTAACCATTCCAGATCCCTCAATATCACAATAGAAATGAGAAACCTGGTGATACCATTACTATTGATAAACAATGGATTGACATTAAATATATGCCCTTTGAGAACTGTGACTAAGATAAGGGTAAATCCATCCATGTTTCGACCGACCAAGACCTTCTCTAAAAGGGAAGTGATAGGAGAAGTCGATCTTGAGCTCACCATTGGGCCAATGACCTTCTCTATCCTGTTCAAAGTCATGGATATCAAATCCACTTTTAATTTACTGCTAGGGAGCCCATGGCGGAACTAAATCGCAACAGTGCCGTCAACCCTGCACTAGAAGCTCAAGTTTATCTTAGAAGAGAAAGTTATAGCCATCCTTGGTGAGAGATGAGAAGAAGGAGAAAAGGCTGCACACAACATAGAGAACCTTAAGATGCTTGATGTACCACACATAGACGAGGACACGGACCTCCACAATTTCTGATATGATTTAGCAGCAGTAGCACCAAAATCCCTCGGCAAGGTCATCTTGAAAATAGGGGAAGGAATGATTGCAGCAGTAGTGATGCTCCAGAAGTACCAGAAAGGAAAGGGGTTGAGCCCTCGCTTACAAGGCAGGACGGACCCAGTCAGAGCAAGAGGACATTAGATCAAATTCGGTTTAGGATACAAGCCTACTGAAGAAGAGATCCAGGAAGCTAAGGAGAAGGCTTGAACAGCCGCTACAGCCAAGGCCAGGGGGATAGATCTAGAGGATGAACCCCGCCCACGTGATCAATCACATAATTTACCATTTTATCACCCTTAACTTAGTGATGCTAGACCCTAATTTACTACTAATGAAGTGCTGATGTGCAAATATTAAGAACATATAACATAATAGAACCAAAGTGTTAATCTTCGCTAAAATAAACTCAAAAAGCAGTAAAGACAATCGTACACAGATACGACCAATCGTATTAACGCGCCAGTCGGTAAGTTGAAAGAAAAAGAGAAATCATAATCACGAACAAACGAAACAGAAGAAAAGAAAGAAATTGTATTTACGATTTTTCAGAAAATGGTTGAAGACTGGAGGACACAAAGAAGAGATACGATTGTGAGTAAGAACAAAAGAAGGAGAAATCGTACTGAATAAAGGATACAATCTTAGTTACGATTGTATAAAACTAAAGCTCTTGCCACTACTGATCACGTGAGAACTACATTGTTATACATAAAATTAGAAGATCACTTGAAAAAGAAGTTCGACAAGACACGAATCTGAGAAGATTGGCGAAAGACTCCTACAAATCTCTGTTACTGAAAACACGGAGAAAAGATCTGCGCACATCTACCAACTAAAGCAAGGAAGAGTAGGATTAGAAGTTTTAGTTATATTAGGAATTTTTTATTCTTAGTAGTTTTCTTTTATTAGAATTCGAATAATGTAAACCGACCCCTTATGATCTATAAAAAAGAGGGCTCGACATAGGAGAAAACTTATCCAAGAAATTTTCAGCATCAATTGACAACTAAAGTTGGAATTCTGGAAGATCACCTTCGAGTAGGTTTTATTAAGTAAAATCATCCACAGATTTATGAAAGTTTTGTCTGACAATCAAGACCGAAGATTCTGAAAGATCAACCCTTTGGATGGTTCTACTTTGATTTCTAGTTTAGTTTTATTTTATTGTATTTTCCTGATTTGTAAACATCTAAAAGTTTTTATTTTAATTGACGCCTAAAGTCTTGAATTTGCAGATTAGTGTAACGACATTTTAATTTCCATCTTCAATTCTTCTGGTTTTTTATTGACACTCAAAACACTAGAGAGTTGTAGATTAGAATAGATCTATATAGAGAGGATTCTAGAAGTTGATTGATGACCAAAGTCTGAAAAACTTGATATACAGTGTAACATTACATAGAAAGACTGAAAGATTCTCTATGATCTAGATGGTAGAGGATTAGAATGGATTTACTTTTTGCAATTTTAGTTTAAATACCCTTTCTTTTATTCTTATTTCTCCAGTACATTAGATATTTAAAAGATAAATAAAAGTTTTCACATAAGAAATTTTGACCTTCCCTGTGAGAACGATTCTATGCTAGTACTACAATTTCCGTTGTGCGCTTGCAATAGGTTAAGGCTAAGTACAATAATAGCCACATCAAGTTTTTGGCGCCGCTGTCGGGAAGCGAAAAATTTCTCAGAAAGCTAATATTTGTTTTTCTCTTTTTATTTTTTTTAATATTTTATTTCTTTAAGCACTTCTTCATCTTTTACATGTTTATTCGGAGCAGATAATCAAAAATTTCGACACTTCTTCTGACAATAGAAGCTAGAGGCTCATATTTGTTTATCTCCATATTTTTTAAAATAAAAATCAGATAAAACTAAAAACACAAAAATATTTATATCTTTCTGGTTATACATTGTACTTGATCTGAAAACGTTAAATCTTTTACGTGTGCGATTCGTGTACTGGGAAGATATTTCGCTGCCGCCAAAGAAACAGCAGTTGACCATCACAAAATCTTGTGTCATCATTATCCATCATAAATTGTACAACGTTTCATATTCCATCTAGCCGATGCCTTGATTACTGCCAATTGACTCTCCTTAAATATCATTATGGCAAGACAATGCGAAAGGCCAGATAAATTAATTATGTCGTTTTGTCTCCCACCATTCAAGCACTTTAAATATCAGGCTAATTTCTTTACAGCATTTTCATACCTTCTAGACCCTACCATCCCATCTCCACCCATACCCATGGCAGACGACAGACCCAACAATATCCCAATCAAATTCTTTCCAATTTGGGGGGACTCGCAGCCACCAAAAGAAGTAGATACTTTGTAGTTTCTATGGGATGAGGATGAGGAAGTGCAGCGAATACTGGCTAAAGAGGAGAAGAAAAAGAATAAGAAAAAGAAAAAGAAGATGAGGAAGATGAAACCATCTGACTCATCCCCACCTCATCCCTCATCACTCCCTTCCTCTTCTTCCTTCCATCCACCACCTGCTCAACATCCTTCTCCCTAATCCCTATTTCCCTTTACGGCTTGTAGTTTCTCTTCCAAGAGCAGTAAGTTGATACATCCCGGAGCGGGAGGCCAAACCATTTTTTTGGGTGGGAAAATTTTGAAAACGCTGAGGACCAATCTTTATCGAAGAAATCTTATGCCTCGGATGTTGCTTCCGGTGTCGTAGTTAGTCTGTGTCTGGATTTTTCCTAGGTTTAGTCTTTTTATGTAATTATTTTTCCTTTTCATGTACTCTATAAATATTTCATTCAATATATGAAAATTTCTTTTGGATATTTTTGCTGTATCTAATTGTTTTCTTGAACCCATATTAGAAGCTTAAACCGAATTTCTTTTACCAAAATCTTAAAATCCCTTAACCATATATACTACCCAAAACATTCGATCTTTTATCCTTACTTTTCTAAGAATTTAGAACAGAAGAGAGAAATGGGAAGTGAAAGGAGTATGAAATAATAGATAAGGGATATGCCAAATAGGGTACAACTAAAGAAATAAACTTTCTAAAAATATAGGAGAAAAAGAAAGAAAAATCGTAAATATGATTCTACAAAAAGAGAAGTAGAAAGATTCCAAGCAAAAGAAAATTTTAAGAGGATATATGAAAAGTAAACTGAAGAAAATGGGATTTACTGAAAAAAAAGGTACAAACAAATGGGAAGAACTTATCTAACTTCTTGGATACTTATTGAAGTAGAAAAAAAAAGAAAGAAGGGAAGAATATAGGAGAGAGATGAGGTGAATTCTCAGAACTTTTGAACCCTTTCTACCTCTCTTTGGAACCCTCTTAACTCAAAGCTCCATTACAAGCCGATAAAGACCTTTTTGATCATTGGTTTGCAACAACATGAGCCTAGTAGAGATGTGTATGATATATACTATGGAAACACGGATAAGCATAAGAAATAGAATAGATTATTGTTTTCATGAGATTTATTTATCTGTCTCTCATCCTTGATATTATTCTACATATATATATCATATAGTGAGAACCCAAAAATTTTGATATTCTTTTAGAGAGTATGCTTCAGTGAGAGTTTGGATGAAATTTTTTTCTAAATCTACAATTTAGAGAAATATATGATGAATAAACTTGTCATTGATACGCACACACTCCACACTTTACATGAGTTGAAATTGTTGAGGAACTTGATCAAGGATAACTACTAGGATGAGAAGTCATGCATGGTTGGAATCGTATTTCGGAAAATCACAATAATCATGTGATGACTGACTGATAATTAGTTAGTATAAATAATAGTATAGAATTTCTTTAATTTTTAAATTTTTTTTGAAAAAGCCAAAAATATTTGAAGTTTGTAGGTAACTTCACTGAAAACCTTCAAGAAATTATAACTCTTCCACTAGGGATCACCTAGGGGTTTAAAGGCTTGTTGCATCTGCTAAATGCAATCGTGCTCCCTACGAAAGTGACATTTAAATTTGTAGTTCTAAGATAGTTTACTTTTTCCTTGTTTGTTAGGGGCTAGCAAAGCTCAAGTTTGGGGGTGTGACCAGTCACATAATTTACCATTTTATCACCCTTAACTTAGTGATGCTAGACCCCAGTATGCTACTAATGAGATATTGATGTACAGATATTAAGAACAGATAGCAAAATAGAACCAAAGTGTTAATCTTCACCAAAATGAACTAAAAAAGCATTAAGAAAGACGATTGTATGCAGATACGACCAATCTTATTAAGACGCTAGTCGGTAAGCTGAAAGAAAAAGAGAAATTGTAATCATGAGCGAACGAAATAGAAGAAAAGAAAGAAATCGTATTTACGATTTTTTCAGAAAATGCTTGAAGACTGGAGAACACAAAGTAGAGATACGATCGTGCGTAAAAGCGAAAGAAGGAGAAATCGTACAGAAGAAATGATACAATCGTAATTACGATTGTATAAAATTAAAGCTCCTACCGTTGCTGATCATGTGAGAACTACACCGCCATGCACAGAATTAGAAGATCACTTGAAAAAGAAGTTTGCCAAGACACGAATCTGAGAAGATTGACGAAAGAATTCTAAAGATCTCTGCTATTGAAAATACAGAGAAAAGACCTGCACGCATCTACCAACTAAAGCAAGGAAGAGTAGGATTAGAAGTTTTAGTTATATTATGAATCTTTTATTCTTAGTAGTTTTCTTTTGTTAAAATTCGAATAATGTAAACCGACCCCTTATGATTTATAAATAAGAGGGTTTGACATAGAAGAAAAACTTATCCAAAGAATTTTCAGCTTCAATTGAAAACTGAGGTTGAAATTTTGAAAGATCACCTTAGAGTAGTTTTTATCAAGTAAAATCGTTCACAGATTTTTGAAAGTCTTGCCTGACAACCAAGACTGAAGATTCTGAAAGATCGATCCTTTGGATGGTTTTACTTTGCTTTCTAGTTTAGGTTTATTTTATTGCATTTTCCTGGTTTGTAAACATCTAAAAGTTCTTGATTTTAATTGACGCCTAAAGTCTTGAATTTGCAAATTAGTGTAACTGTATTTTAATTTCCATCTTCAATTCTTCTGGTTTTTTATTGACACCCAAAACAATAGAGAGTCGTAGATTAGAATAGATCTGTATAGAGACAATTCTAGAAGTTGATTGACGACCAAAGTCTGGAAAACTTGATATACGGTGTAACATTATATCCAAAGATTGAAAGGTTGTCTATGATCTGGATGGCAGAGGATTAGAATAGATTTACTTTCTGCAATTTTGTTTATATACCAATTCTTTTATTCTTATTTCTCCAGTAGATTAGATCTTTAAAGACAAATAAAAGTTCAAATAAGAAATTTTGACCTTCCTTGTGGGAACGATCCTATACTAGTGCTATAATTTTCGTTGTACACTTGCAATAGGTTAAGGATGAGTACAATAATAGCCACATCAGCTACACATCAGGAGATCATTTGTGAGCGCAGGGATCATAAAAATCGACCAAAATGGGGCAACTCAGCTAACCCCACACAAAAAAGCCGTCGTTCACAAATCCAACCCCCAAATCATCCCCCAAAAATTGAAATTGACCTTGCTTCCTTATCACTCTTTGAGGAGGAGGTACCTTTGCCTATACAACCACCCATCCTGAACCATCCAAAGCCCATGTTAACAATCGAGGACAAGACTCAAGATGAACCCATGGTAAACATGATAGAGGCTGACCCTGGAAATGCATCTCAATCCTCCACAGAATATGGTAAGGGTATAACACTCCAGGTAAGGAATTGAGCATCAATGCCCTTACTGGAATCTTCGGGCAGCCCGAAATTTGACACCCTTTTTCCCAAAAAAAATAACCTATAAAAAGTGAGGATAGCCTTTGAAAAACAATACCATTCATGTATAAAGACTAGCCTTTCCAAGCGCCCTCCTCTGGAGAAAAAGAAAATCCTAAAAAAAGAGAAAATGCAAAATAATAAAAAATAGTGTCTTTTAAAATCCCTGAGAAAGAAAATGATGCCTCGAAAGAAAAACCCATTCAACATAAAATCAACCTCTTTCCTTTATAAATATAAGAAGAGGTAGGAGTCACGGACCTGGACGAGGAGGCCCTTGCTAAGGAGCTTCCCATTGAGCTTCTTGAGCAATACGCTGATTTTGAGAATGACCCTACCTAATCATTTAAGAGTCCAAAGACATCAATCTTGGAACTGAGGAGGATCCAAAAATCACGAAGATTAGAATGTCACTATCTCCTGAGGAAAGACAAAGCATGATTGATTTCCTTTGGTCATACCAGTATCGAAGAAAGATGAAAAGGTTCGCATGTACATTGACTTCAGAAATCTTAACAAATCGAGCTTGAAAGACGACTTCTCCTTGCCACACATCAATATCTTAGTCGATAACACAGCCAGGTATGGGATGCTCTCATTCATGGACGGATTCTCTAATTAAAACCAGATCAAAATGGTAGAGGCAGACCAAGAAAAGATGGTGTTCATCACTTCATGTGGCACTTTTTGCTACTAAGTCATGCCGTTCGAGTGAAAGAATGTCAGGACAACATATCAGAGGGCGATGACAACACTGTTCCATGATATGATGCATCAGAAAATTGAGGTGTACGTTTACGACATGATCGCTAAGTCACAAGAGAGAGGTGATCACCTGGTGAACCTCTAAAAATTGTTTGAAAGACTGAGAAAGTATATGTTGCGTCTGAATCCTCAGAAATGTGCATTTGGTACTATGTCAGGAAAGCTATTGGGATTCATCGTTAGCAGGAGAGGCATCGAGGTCGAGCCCATGAAAGTGAAAGTTATAATAGAAATGCCTCTGCCATCTTTCGAGAAAGAGGTAAGAGGTTTCTTGGGCCAAATATAGTACATCAGTCGGTTCATTGCACAATTAACTCCTATCTACAAGCCGATTTTCAAGTTACTAAGGAAAGACTTGCCCGCAGAATGGAATGAGGATTGTTAAGCAGTGTTCGATAAAATCAAAAGTTATCTCCTCAATCCTCCCGTTTTGGTACCACCGGTCCTCGAGAGACCACTCTTGATGTATCTCTCTACGACGAAAGTTTTGATGGGGTGCATCCTAGGCCAACACGATGAAACAGGAAGAAAAGAACAAACAATCTACTATCTAAGCAAGAAATTTATTGATTATGAGACTATTCTCATATGGAGAAATTATATTTGGCTCTCATATGGGCTACATAGAGAATTCGTCTTTACCTGCTATCTAGACACCCCATTTCTGCCCTCTTGAAGTATACAAACTTGTTTGGTCAAACTTTGACCCTTCCTATGACTTTTGAAAAGGGACCAACCCTCTCTAAGAGTCTTGAAACCCTAAAAACCCCACAATCTGGGAATTATACACCACAACAATAGTGTATAGTTAAGTCCTAGGCTGAAACCTCAGCTTGCAGACTCGGAACTGACTCAGCCCGGTAGGTTCCCAAATTATGCCCATGAATCCATGAGCATAATTAGATTGCCCGCATAAATCTATACGCATAATCAGTCCAAGTGGACTGGGGCACACTTTCTGTGCACCAACCAAAATCTAAGATTATGCGCATTTACCTATGCGCCTAATTCAATTACGCGTGGCCTTGGTTGTGCGTAGTTAGTCCAAAGTTGGAGCAGGATTAGAACTCCGAAGATTGCCTGAAGTTCCCGATTTTGCACATGGGCCCATGCACTTAACTCGATTATGCGCATGATCGCATGCGCGTAATTGAGTCCAGGCTAGTTGGAATTAGGACACCCGACTGAGCCAGGTAGCTGGTCATTCTCAAGTCAGTGACAGACTTCCATTGAATTACACGCATGGGACCATGCGTGTAATTCAATTACACGCAGGAGTCCATGAGCATAATTCCCCAACATGCCCCCATGCGCGTAATTATCCATATACCTATAAAAAGGACCCTACCCCACAACCATTCAAGACACAATTCTCATTCTTAAGCTTGTTCCTTTTGAAAATTCAGGGTTCTCTCTGAGATTTCCAAAGAAAGGGGTTGAGCTGCACTCTAAGTTTCTAGAACTGCAGACTCTTCTCTAGAAACCTCAGGGTAATGGAACTGGCCCACTAGCCTTGCCCCTCGAAGGAGTACTGAAGGAATAAGCGCTTAGCCTTAGATCCATCCCATAGGAAACCCTTGCCGAAATTCTCCCCTTAGAGCCAATTAGGTTCCTAATGTTTCCCAATATTTCTAAAATTAGCCTTAGCCTCGCCGATTTGCCCAAGGGAGCTTACGGACGATACTCGGAATGGGGTTGATCCTCCTTAGCATAACGGGCCACCACCCCATTTTAGATAGATTCCAGCAGAAGTAGGAAACCAAACTAGTTAGATCTTAGGCAGCCCATAGCTGCTAAAGTCGGCAGGCTGACATTCAGTAGGGGAGTCCAGCCCGCACCCCTCGAAGCGTGACCAGTGACGAGTTATAACGTCGATAAATATCTGTAGCTGGTGATCCCATCAACCACTGTATACTCTATCCAGAATTTGTCATCCTTTACTTTTCTGCACTTAAATATCTCTCTTTTGTTATTCTATAGCCCTTCCCCATCGCAAATAGAGTCCACTCGGACCGAATTGGGACACTTATTCCAGGACTCGAAAGGGCCTTAGAAATAGCGCGTGCCAACAGACTGACGATCACGGTGGGACGTTATTGCTAGGGTTGCCCTAGTTTGCCTAGTTGGGTTTTATTTTCTGCTTTATTTTATCACTTTTTAACACACACTCACATGTGCTTAAGCATAATTAGCGAATCATATTCCTCTCTTGAACCCTCAAAAACCACTGAGTGCATATGAGCATTCATCAGGGAGTAGAAATGTCTGGAATACATAGGATAACCTTACTAATAGTAAAGACCCACCCTTATGGGGCCTTTATAATAATCTCTCGTACGATAGCAGACTATCTCATGATTTCATCCGAAATCACCCAGAGGTTAACATGGTGGGCAAAGATGAGAAAATACTTCATACACCTCCGAGCACTAGCAATAACGACGACAGAAGAGAAAGTAGTATTGGGAAAAACTACACCACCGAACAAATTATAGGTATGAATCTCCACACATTGTCGAGAGGAGGCAGAGAAGCCCAAGAATAGCTTCAAAGTCTGGCTACCATATACAAGGCCACCATGGATCAGTAGGACCAAGAGGATTGAGAGCGACAACAAGAGAAGAGGTCACCACCTACTCCAAGCACCGTGTCGCCTCATAAATCTCCACCAAGGCAGACTACCCACACCTTTTTTAGTAATAATCAGCAAGGTAAAACTCACCTTCAAACTACAAAGAAAGACACTAGTATAAAAATGGAGGACCTTACTCGAGCTCTAGACGACTACATTGCCAAACGGGAACGTCCCAAACTTTCATTCAGATTTTGAGTTTAACATACCAGTGGATTTTAAGCCTCCTAAATTCAACAAATACAATGGTATGGAAAATCCGAATCATCACCTGACATTGTTTTGCAATGATTGTTGACCTATACGCGACAATCAAGGGCTCCTCGTCCACTACTTCCAAAGATCACTAGAAGGAGAAGCTCTTGACTGGTTCGTCGGTCTGCCACTTCACAGAATCGACATGTTCGATTACTTAGTCAATTCCTTGACCAGTTGTGCAATCGTAGATTTTTATCAAATCCGTCGCGACAATGCGCTCTATATTTAGAGTCGCCACCCAGAGCTTTTGGTGACTCGAAATACGTGAAAATCAATACATGAGCACATAAGTGTAAAAATATGACTCCGGTTTACTAGTTTATGTCGAAGGCTCTTGAGTAGGGGCTTCGGTTATCGATTGGGAAGGTGCTAGGCACCCAATCAACCCACTAGTAAGCGGTCTCTACTATGGCTGTTTGGATGTGTATATATATATATAATTATATATATATATATAAAGAAAGGAAAAATAGACAGCACTCCCCCTTGTCAGAAGGCACACCGATCCTATTGAACCCTTTCCGCTTACCAAAATTTGGACAACGTAACGGCTCAATTCTATGATAGAAGAAAAACAAAGAAGGTAGAAGAATAGAGGGGAGAGCCGGAGCTCTCGGGCCCTCGTAGTACCGCTATGGACCTTCGTGTGGATGTGCTCCCGATGAGCTTTCGGTAGCAAATGGGTTGAAGGATGGGTTTGAACCTCTAAGACTTGGTGACTAGAGGGTAGGAGAGGTAGGCTAAGGCTTTGATCTTGGCAAACCTAAGGGATATATGATGGAAGATGGGTTGTGAAGGATGAACTTTAATTTTTGAATTTGTGTGGGTGAATGCTAAAATGGAAGAAGAGGGATCACTTAATCTTTTCTCTCTTTGGAAAAATTTTCAAGCCCTAAGGTGACTCTCTATTTATAGAGGGAGAGGTGATTAGTGAAGGGTTAGGTTACTAATTGGGTTAGAAATTAGGTCATGGGCAATCTAAGGTTTTTGCGATTTTCTAGAACTTGGAGAAGAGGGATTTGGGTTTAATAGTAGATGATAGGGTGGTGACTTGAATGACATAAGGGTTATAACTTAAGCTAAAAGGGGCACTAGGGTCCTAAAGAAATAAACCCTAGACTTTGGGATGGTCCACAAGTCAAACCCCCAATGTCAATTTTAGCCATTTTTTGAAGGAAAATCAGGACCAAACTATTGAAAGTTAAAGACCCGCAGGGGCCCGGCCTGATTTGCGATTTCCTGTTCAAATTCGCGATCTTAATTTCGCCATAACTTTTGATGTATAACTCTGAATTAGGCGATTCTTGGTTCGTTGGAAAGCTGTGAACCTCTATTTTCCAATGATATAGGTCTCAGGTTGGGAAACTGTATATGAAAATTATGACACTCCTCTTTTCATCAACTATTTTGGTTGGTTCGAAATTGGTTCTATGGGTCCAATTTTGTAATTTCCTGCACAAATTCACGATCTTCATTTCGCCATAACTTTTGATGTACAGCTCTGAATTAGGTGATTCTTAGCTTGTTCGAAAGCTAGGAATCTTTACTTTTTAATGGTATAGGCCTCAGGTTCGAAAAATATCTATGAAAACTTTGGCACTCCTCTTTTCATCAGTTGTTTTGGTTGGTTTGAAACTGGCTCTATGGGTATGATTGGGCTTTCTAAGGGTCCGGGAGGGATTTTATGTGTCCGAGATGAACTCTAAGGGTTTGGGATGATTCCTAAGGGTTTAGAAAATTCTTTTGGAAGCTCGGGTATACGCCTTTTGTTAGTCACTGAATTCTGCCACTTTCTACCTCCTAATCTAGCCCTTACTAGACCTTAAAACTGTTTAATAATTGAGTTTTGAGCATGTTTATGTAGTTAAAAATAAGCTGCAGCATGAGCAACAATCCATCTCACAAGTTCCAAGAAGAGAGGTATCATAGCCAAGCATTGGAGCTGTTGGAAAAACAACGATTGAAGCATGGTGGTCTCCCACTAATGGGATTTTCAGCATGCCTTGGACCCCTAGAAGATCTACACTTAGAGGAAAGTGGGACCCACACTTAAAGGAGTGTAGCAGTAGACTGGGCAAACCAGCAGACAAGAAGAAATTCAAGCTCGAGCAGCTCTCGAGCAGACTCGAGCAGACAGAAGCTTCAGAAGAGACCTCTCGAGCAGTTGTCGAGCACATCAATGTTGCACATTCCATCCACTTGAGCACACTCGAGCAGTTCAAAACTTTGCTGTAGCAACCACTCAAGAACATCAATGTTGCTGCAAAATCCTGTCAGCAGCTCTCGAGCACTTTAAGACTGCTGCTTATATCCACTCGAGCAGTTCAGTGCCTTCAGAGCAATCCTGTCGAGAACTTGTTGAGTTGCCTTCAGAAGCATTCCATCCACTCGAGCAGATCTAACTATAGACCTTCAGCCACTCGAGATCTGCTCGAGATTATATTTTGAAGCCTCTATCCACTCGAGGCTCGGGTCCCAGCATATTTTGATAAACCTCAGGGGCAATTTTGGAACTGTTGCACACATGAGACACCTGTCCAAGTGTGCAATGCAACCTAGGGCAATACTTGGCTGATTAGGCCACGACAGTAGATCGTAACTGCCTTGATTTTCCTTCGGTCTGATTGGCCAAAGCAAAAAGCACTTTTTGGGTGTGTATGTAAAGAAATAGAAGGCATGTTTAAAGGTGAGCTCACACTAGAGAATAGGGGGTACAGCAGGGCTCATTTTAGGGTTTATGTTTTCTTTCTTTATTTTTCCTTTTTCTTCTTTCCTTAGCTCAGCATGTCTGGCTAAGCCTCTGTAATAGATAGGGTTGATTTAAGTTGTAAAAGGATTGTGTAAGAACATTGTAAAGGGTCTGAAGGTTTGCAGAGACTGCAACCTTGAAAGCTAATCCATTGTAAGTACCTTTTAAGCAATGAAAAGTTGTTTTTATTGTTTCATTAAATCTGTAAGTTCTTGTGCATTGCATTTAGATCTTTATAGATTTTCTACACCTATGGATGCATGAGTTTGTAGCCTTGCAAATATAGTGGCTATAGTGGTTTTCCTGTTATGACTTTTTAACCCCTATGACTGGAGTATATTCATGGGATATCCTGTGACCATTCAAGTGGACAGGATATAGCCCTAGGACTAGTCCATATCTCAAGGTTGGATTGGATTCTTCTTCCATGCATTTGTGCTTATAGCCCAATGAAGGACAGCTGCAGTTCCAGCTCTTGCTCTGCCTTGTCATGACTTTTTCAGTAAAAATCAATCCCTAGCTATTTACTTCCCGCATTTTCTGTTTATTTTATCAAACCATTTCCATCTTTCTCTAACCCCCTTTCTTTTATTGCAGTTTATTATTAGTTTTATTTATGTTTTTAGCTAATTGTGACAACCCCAAAAACACCCTCTCTTTACCTTACTTTCTTAAGTTTAGGTTTAAAACTGCTAGATCTGTAGCAGATCTGGAGATCTACTATTATTTTTAGATTATCAATCCCTGTGGGACAAACTCTTACTTATCAAAACTTGCTACAACAACCCTAGATCTTGCAGGACTATGATTGTTTTGTGTTGTGTGTTCTGATTTCATTTTTTGGCCCTCTTTGTATCTGTTTTGTGCCTTTTCTTTATTGCCATTATATTTGGACCATTTTTATAATAATAAAAAGTACACAGCCAAATAACACAACAAGTTTTTGGTGCCGTTGCCGGGGATTTTAGATCTATGTAGTAGATTTGAGTATTTCTTTATGTTTTCATTCAGATTTGTTTACTGCATTTGTTGTGTTTGAATAAATTACTGCTATATTTTTGGGATCTGTGCATATTTGAAGCAGTAGCAAAGAGAGATATTAACTTGCAGCTGGAGCAGCTTCTGCCATAGTTTGCATCTCTTTCTCCTTTGTTATAGTTTCATCTTTACTTTCTTTATTTTAGCAGTAGTATTTAGCACTTTTTATATTTATTGGAAGTTGTCTGTTTATTTGTTGTGTGTTGTATGCTAGGAAGAAAGTCACTCAATACTGAATTAGAACCTTTGAATCCTGAAATAGAGAGTCCTTAGACCTAGGCAAACAACACATACTCCTGTTGAACTTATAGAGCCATTTGAGATGGGTGAGCAACTTAGACCCCTGAGGGATTACTATACACCAGGGGCATATTCATCCCCTTTTGCATTCAATTCCCCACAGTCGAGGGATAATTATGAGATTATACATCAGACCATTCAAATGTTACTACCCTTTCAAGGGTTAAGTAAAGAGGACCCTTACAAGCACATTGTTGAGTTTTTATTTTTATGCACAACCTTCAAAATTGCTGGTCTGAGAGATGAAGCCACAAAAATAAGATTGTATCCTTTTTTCTTAAAGGATAAGGCTAGAAATTGGCTTAACACGCTCCCAGCAAATAGCATTATATCCTGGAATGCCTTATAAAGTCAGTTTTTCGCTAAATTTTTTCCCATGAGTAGAACCAATCAGTTGAGAAAGAGCATCATTTCTTCTGGTCAGTTCCCAACTGAAGATTTTCATGAAGCCTGGGAAAGATTTAAGGAATTGCTGAGGCAGTGCCCACAGCACCAAATCCCTAAATGACAGCTTGTTCAAAGCTTTTACTAGGGGATTGATTCTAAACGTAGAGATATGGTGGATGCTTCATGTGGTGGCACTTATCTCAGTAAGACTGATGAAGAAACTTGGGACTTGTTTTATATTATTAGTGAAAACCTCTACGCAGCAAGAGACTCTGTCAAGAAATGACATTGAGCCTGTTGCAAGAGCTGCAAGAGAACCCACTTCTAAAGGGAATTTGTATGAATTAAATGTGTACAATGACCTAGAGAAGAAGTGGATAGTTTGTCTCAGAAATTTGATAAAGTGCTAAGCGGGTTGTAGCCCCAAACAACTGCACAAGTTGGAGAGGCATGTCTAATATGTCAATCACATACACACTCACTGTTAGACTATCCATCTGCTGGTCAATATCCTGAGTTAGTAATGGAGTATACTAATGTTGCCCAATCATAGGGGCAGCAGCCTGTTGGGTATCCTTGGAGGAACACCCTAATTTGAGGTGGAGACAAGATAATTTTCAGCAGCCCCAACAGCATCAGGCATTGCCCTATAGACCATCCCAGCAGTACAATCAAGGTTATGTTCAAAGACAACAATTTCCTCAGTTAGTGGCACAAAATAGAGCCCCCTCATTTGAGGAGCAGGTTTTGTCTTCACTATAAAACCTTAGCTCCCTGTCATAGATTGTGAACTCCCACAGTCAAAGTATAAAAAAGATTAAAGACCAGCTGGGTAAAATTTCAAACACTCTGACTAAGAGAGAAGAGGGTAGGCTTCCAAGCTAGACAATGACCAACCCCAAGGGACAGTTTATGATTGGCAACGATTCCTCAACTCATGAGGAAGCTAAGGTCATCACCACCTTGAGGAGTGGTAAAGTGGTGAATAACCAAGTAGGTGGTCGATCTTGTTATATATAGTAAAATTATGTTTAAACTCAAGTCTTAACCTATTGTAAGCACACAAAGAAATGTATCTAATAACTTCTTATCTAATAACTTCTTATCTATATCTAATAACTTCTTATCTAATAACTTCTTATCTAATAACCTATTGTAAGCACACAAAGCTAAGGTCATAGATTGTGAACTCCCACGAGGAAGTTTATTTATCTAATAACTTCTTATCTATATCTTCTATTTAAATTCTTATTTTAAAAACTTCTATTTACCTTTAAAATCTACTCTACTGGAGAAATATGAATAAATGAATGGTTTCTTAATATGAAATATATAAAATAAATCCTAAATCTTCCTTCTTCGGATTGAGGTCGTCAATCCCAATCTTTAGCTATCAAATATTTATGAAAATAAACAGTACCATTATACCATATCTCTAGTTTCTTAGCATTGGTCGTCAATCAAGTTTAAGCTCCTATCAACACAGATTTAATCTAATCAACAATTTCCTAAAATCTAAGCATCAATCAAATCTTTAAAAACTAAAGATGGAAAAGTAAAAAATATTACACTAATCTGCAAATTCTAACCTGGGTCGTCAATTCAAATTAAAACTTAGAGATGTTTACAAAGCTGTAAATAAAAGAAAAGAAAATCTAAATTAAAAAGCAAATAAATATATGTTTCACCCCTCAGTCGCAGTCGTCAATTGCTTTTCAGAAACTAGGATATCTACACCAATCTTCAACACTTAATTGCAATCGTCAATTGCTCTGGAGAAATCTCTGATATCTAATCTACTCTAACTATTATACACTACTTTGATCGGAAGAAAATCCAACCTCAGACGTCAATTGATGTTGAAATTCTTCGATGCTTATTCCTATACCAAGCTCTCTTATTTATAAATCATAAGGAGTCGGTTTACAAATAGTTCTAATTCTAAAGAAACTACTAAAAATAAAAGATTCCTAATAAAACTCTAATTCCTAATTTTATCTTTCCTTGCTTAAACGGTAGATGTGCTTCTGGATTGTTCTCCTTTATTTTAGTAATCGAGATTTCTTAAAATTTATCTTCATTAATCTTCTCAGATCCGTGATTCACTAGACTTCTAATCTCATATATCTTCTAATTTTGTTCATGGAGGTGTAATATGTACGTGATCAGCAGCAACAGTAACAGTAGGAAAGCTTTTTTTTTTGGAAATTGCAAATCACAATTTCTCATTTTCTTCTCTTTCTTAGAAAATCGTTAATCACAATTTTCTATCTTTCATAGCTTCCTCAACTGACGATTCTCTGAATTACGAATTTTCGATTTTCTTCTTTTTATTTCTTTTTGTAAAATTGCAAATTACGATTCTCTGACTTTCAGTAGGCGGAAAACGTCTTTTTCGTTCAATCGTCTTATTACTTTTTGAGTTCATTTTGATGAATATTAACACTTTTACTCTATTTTACTAGTTATCTCTAATATCTGTACATCATCAACTTCTTAGTAACAAACTATGGCCTAGCATCACTAAGTTAAGGGTGATAAAATGATAAATTATGTGACTGATCGCACCCTCAAACTTAAGTTTTCGTAGTCCCTAGCAAACAAGAAAATATTAAATATCTAAATTATGAATTTAACTGCCACTTTCGCAGGAAGCACGAATGCATTTAGCAGATGCAACAAGCCTTTAAACCCCTAGGTGATCCATGGTGGAGTTGTAGTCTCATGAAGGTTTTCAGTAAAGTTACCTACAAACTTTAAATATTTTTAAAATTTTCAAAATATTTTTCAAAACTAAAAATTTAAAATATAGATTTTTATATACTAAGTTTTCAGTCAATCATTATATGTTCATTATTTTTCAAAAATCTTGCAATCTTTTACCCTTAGCTTTCCATCATTGTTATCATCCTTTATCATAACTCAATAATTTCAATTCGGTATAGCGTGAAGTGTGTGCATATCAGTGAAAAGTTTATTCATTACAGATATTTCTAAACTGTAATTTTTAGAAAATACTTTCATCCAAACTCACTTGTTAACATACTCTAAAAAATAATCGAAATCTTGGGCTCTCATAATATTATAGATATATATGAAAATTTCATCGGACAATTAGCTAAGAAGATAAATCTCATGGAAAGGATAATCAATTCTGTTCATATAATTCCTTCATTTATTCATAATATCTACTTTATAGATCCCTATTAGACTCATATTTTTGCAAATTATAAATTACAAAGGTCTTTTCTTCGGCTTATAATGGGGCTTTGGGTTTTCAGGAAAAAGGTAAAGATGATTCAAATTTATTTATGAAAATTTAACTATTCCTTCTCTTCTTATTCTATATTGTTCATCTTCAGTAAGTATCATTATTTTAGATGACTTCTTCCGATTTCTTTTCTAATATAAATTTTATTTTCTTCTCTTTTTCATAGAATCGTCTTTTACGATTTCTTTTCTTTTCTCATATTTTCATACAATAGTATTTCTTTTTACTTGTACCATTTTTCAGCAGATCCTTTATCTGTTACGCATATACTCTTTTCACTTTCTCTTCTTCCATTCTTTTTATGTTCTAAACTCTCAAAAATTGTAAGGGTCAAAGGTTAGAAAGCTTTAGGTAATACATATGGTTAAAGGTTTATAATGTTTTGGTATAAAGAAATTCAATTTCAAGCTTCTAATATAGGTTCAAAGGATAAAATGTTCTGAGAGTTTTGGTTTTTTGGCTCTGGTTAAATAAAAGATGGCCTTTGGTAATTTTCACAATTTACTAATACGGATGTCTTATTGTTTTGATATATTCATTAGACAGTTCTAAACAAATAAATCATCATATTTACAGAATACCTTGATTATAAGTTCAACATTATGAGATTAATAGTAGAGAAGTTCAAAGAAATTTAGCATGAATAAAAATAGTCTCTTTTTTAGAAGAAAAGAGGAAATAAGCTCTACAGCTCACTGGTTATATGATTTTGAAACTATAATTTAAAATATTTGCAGTTCAGATCAATCGTATAATTTCAAAAATTCTCCTGATACAGTGTTCTAGAGATGTTTTACTTTGAATTGTAACTATTTCTATTTTGATTTTAAACTACTATTACGATGGATTGATAAGAATTTTGGATTTTCATATTTTCTTTATAAATCTCATATAATGATTAACAAGAACTAAAAAAAAAATTGTACTAATATATACTAATATATTTTATTTTTCAAAATTTTTTAAAAATGATATATATATCTCCCCTAAACTTAAATAGGGCAATGTCTTCATTGTGCAAAATAGAGGACATACAAGAAAAATACTATCTTATTTTACTGCTATGTTAGTAACCGGGTATATAATCTGCAAAAAGAATCAAAATTCTTCCCCCAAACTTAGGAGAAAAATACTACCGATTCGAATAGAAAATGTTAGATGCTAGTAACGTTGTTAGTAAAAAATAGCAAAGACATTAAATAAAGAAAACTATATATTTGTCTTATATTTATATGAACTAATTACAGAAACATGGAAAGAAAATTAATTACATTAAAGAAATCCTAGAAAAAATCTAAACACACACTAAACTAAGACACTGGCAGCAACGTCCGAGAGAAATCTTCAATGAAGATCGGTCCTCCGGCTTCTAAATACGCTTAATCAACGTCTCTCATTCCTTCCCACCAAAGACATATCCACACCTTTGCAGGGTCGCTCCCCTCCTCTTCTTTAAAGTGGAAATCCACGTCGGGATCGCTACTCCAAGAGCTGTGGAACTCTCCCCTTCGTCTTCCAAATTGGTCCAAGATTCATCAACTGCACTTTTAATGCAGTTACAGGAAGAAGTTGAGGAGAGCTGAAAGATGACACATCTCAGCCCCCCATTCAGCCTACGCTGCTCCCTTGCAAAAAATTTATGAAGAGATTGTGACGTAAGTTAAGGGAGAAGATGAGCAATGGAGAAGGGTGGTGAGGAGACCAAGGATGGGATGAGACATGACACTGGAAATTATAATCCATCCTTGTCAGAAAGAAACACACATTCTAGGTTGGTTGTGACAGTGTAAAGGTTAGGAAGTGGGGGAAGATGGGTTCGTGGTATATGGTTTTAGATTTGGGTTAGGTTTAGGGTCAAGGGTAGTTTTAGTGGAAGATTCAGCATCTCGCGTGAGTCGCCGGCGCTTCAGATCTTTAACTTCCTGTTGTGCAGCCAGGAGCTCAGCCCTATGTATTTCGAGAATTTTATCAAGTTGCTTACTGAAATCGTTCTGGTTATTCTCTTCCGTCATAGGGTTTAGGGTAAGGACAGAGGAAAGGTTATGAATTGGTTTTAGTCTATAGACGGGTATGGATTTATAGGGAAGGGGCTTGACTTTGAACCGTCACTTTGAGTAAATGTTTATGTGTAGGTTCCTAGGCTAGGGTGGTTGGGAAGTGGTGAAATTGAATGCATGAGTTGTGTTTTTCTTATACAACTTTAAATGGGTCTTACTTCCAATGTTCTCGATAAGACTGATCAGTAGGTTCTCCTGTTCTCCAGAATTGTTGTTTGCAATTTTGGATAACGATCATGAGAATCTAAGATTGAAAAATCGTATTGGATACGATTGGACTTTAAACTCTCGAGAATTCACAAATTCATGCATTTCAAGTGATTAAAAATAAAGAAAAGAGCCTTTATGATTACTAATATCTCATAAATCGAAGAGGGGTCATTTCAAAAGTGCTTATGTACATATGTTACACATGTTTGCTACGGGTGAGTCGGTAGCTCGACAATCTTCAAGAGGAATTCAATGACGATTAAGGGGAGTTGATGTCTCTCCCGTAAAAGTATTTCCTCCTGGGGTGCCAACTGGCTATGGGAAAGACTAGTTACTCTCGAGAGAGAGAACCAGAATGGTTAATTACTCAACCTGAGTTTCTAACCGTGTAACGGATTCCAAGAGATTATTGAGTAGCTGCATTTGGATATTGCCATGTTGCAACCAGCTTTCGGCTAATTGCGGCAAGGCTTCCTCAATGTCGGTGTGGCCTTGGGTCTGTGTGGGGCAAAATACAGGAGAGTGCTGAGGAATATTCTGAGTTAAGCTGCAGTTAGATCTAATGGCTCCTCCTTGTTGAGATGTTGGGTGCGATTTTACACCCAGCAGAGATTGAATTTTTGTCTTCCATAGTTTGAATTGTGGAAGGCAGTCCATCATTGACTACCATTTGTATAATCCTCTCTGCCTAAGAGGTATACCCCTTGAAGTCTCAGATTCAATCTCTCCCAGTGCCCGACATTGCACTGGTTCCTCGCTAAGGTTCTCAAAAAATTCCCAAGCAGCCTCAGCAAACATGGTGTGGAACATCCCCCCACAGGCAATACAACTATATGCCGATTTTGGTCATTCAGACCTTCATAGAAAGTGAGGACTATTTGCCAACGAGAGACTTCATGATGAGGACACCCATCTAAAAGGTCGTTGAGGCGCGTCCACCCCTCATGAAGAGATTTACCCTGAGATTGTTTAAAAGTTTGAATTAGATATCGGATTTGATTCATCCTATGTATTGGAAAGTATCTCATGAGAAATCCTCGTTCCAAGTCCTCCCAACTGGTGAATGAATTCTGAGGCAAGGAATGTATCCATTGCTTTGCTCCATTTCTAAGAGAATATGAAAACAATCTCAAACGAAGAGATGATTCTGACAAATTTTGGATTCAATTAAGGTTGCACACTTCTATGGAGTGTCTTAAATGTGAATAAGGATTTTCATCCCTTAGTCCACGGAATATTAGAAGTGTTTGAAATATTTTAGGCATGATTTTGAAAGTCTCATTACCGGTCATAGGGGTTAATTGTATACATGGGGGAGGTGTAAGAGATGTTAAAGTAGAATGTTCCCCCATTGTTTTAGTTATGGTTTGACTATAATGTGTCATACTGGTATAGACACTTATTGTATTAGGATTTGGTTTTAATTTTATTTACTTTTTATTTGAGCAAGCAGGGAGAGAGACAAATCTGAGTCTCTAAATTTCATGGCCGACTGAAGTTGGAAACTTTTGATTCGCTACTCTAAATAAACCTGTAAAAGATTAAGTGATCAAAGAAGAACAAAAATATAAAGAATTATAAAAAGAGAAAGATAAATATTGGTTTCTAAAAGAATAAAAATAGAAATAAAGATAAATTCCGCTTCCCCGGCAACGACGCCAAAAACTTGATTGATCTTATTATGTATATTAAAATTATATTTAAACTCAAGTCTTAACCTATTGCAAGCGCACAATGGAAATCATAGTACTAGCATAGGATCGTTCTCACGAGGAAGTTTATTTATCTAATTACTTCTTATCTATATCTTCTATTTAAATTCTTATCTTAAAAACTTCTATTTATCTTTAAGATCTACTCTACTGGAGAAATATGAATAAAAGAATGATTTCTTAATCTAAAATGCATAAAATAAATCCTAAATCTTCCTTCTTCAGATTGAGATTGTCAATCCCAATCTTCAGCTTTCAGATATTTATGAAAATAAACAGTACCGTTACACCATATCTCTAGTTTCTTAGCATTGGTCGTCAATCAAGTCGAAGCTCCTATCAACACAGATTTAATCTAATCAACAACTTCCTAAAATCTGGGCGTCAATCAAACCTTAGAAAACTAAAGATGGAAAATTAAACCATTACACTAATCTGCAGATTCTAACGTGAGTCGTCAATTCAAATTAAAACTTGAAGATGTTTACAAAGCTGTAAATAAAAGAAAAGAAAATCCAAATTAGAAAGCAAATAAATATATCTTTCACCCCTCAACCGCAGTCGTCAATTGCTTATGAGAAATTAGGATATCTATACTAATCTTCAGCACTCAATTGCAGTCGTCAATTGCTCTTGAGAAACCTCTTATATCTAATCTACTCTAACTATTATACACTACTTTGATCGGAAGAAAATCCAACCTCAGGCATCAATTGATTCTGAAATTCTTCGATATTTATTCCTATATCAAGCTCTTATTTATAGATCATAAGGAGTCAGTTTAAAAGACTTCTAATTCTAAATAAACTACTAAAAATAAAAGATTCCTAATAAAACTCTAATTCCTAATTTTATCTTTTCTTACTTAGACGGTAGATGTGCTTCTGGATTGTTCTCCTTTATTTCAGTAACTGAGATTTCTTAAAGCTTATCTTCATCAATCTTCTCAGATCCGTGATTCACCAGACTTCTAATCTCATATATCTTCTAATTCTGTTCATGGTGGTGTAATATACACGTGATCAACAACAACAACAACAGTAGGAAAACTTCTTCTATGAGAAATCGCAAATCACAATTTCTCATTTTATTCTTTTTCTTAGAAAGTCGTTAATCATAATTTTCTATCTTTCATAGCTTCCTTAGTTAACAATTCTTTGAATTACGATTTTTCGCTTTTCTTCGTTTTATCTCTTTTTACAGAGTCGCAAATTACGATTCTCTGATTTTCAGTAGGCGGAAAACGTCTTTTTCGTTCAATTGTCTTTCTTATTGCTTTTTTAGTTCATTTTGATGAATATTAACACTTTTACTCTATTTTGTTGGTTATTTCTAATATCTGTACATCATCAACTTGTTAGTAACAAACTATGGTCTAACATCATTAAGTTAAGGGTGATAAAATGATAAATTATGTGACTAATCAGTAGGCTGTGAGGCAAAGAAGAGTGTAGAAAGAAAAGACTCAGTTCCTGTTGTTGAGCAACAGGAGGAAAATAATGGGGCTGCTGTTGAGCCCCAACAATTGAAAAAAATTAAAAAGACTTAAAATAGTGATGTGGATGCTAGGCTAGCAGTTGAGGTAATAGTAGCACCTCATCTGCCATTTCCTCAAGCTTTCAAAGGGCCTTCTCCTTTTGATAAGGGGAATGTCAGAATGGAGATGATGGACACATTCAAGCAGGTGAAAATTAATTTACCTTTGCTTGATGCCATCACGCAGGTCTCGGCCTATGCTAAGTTCCTGAAGGACTTATGCACTCAAAAGAGAAAAGCTAGGATCCATTTGTCTAAGAAAGTTTTTGCAGCTGAAAAAGTAAAATCTGTTTAGTCCATAGCTACACCAGTTAAGCTTCAAGACCTAGGGGTACCTACCATCCCCTGCATCATAGGTGACCACACCATAGGAAGAACTCTCTTGGATTTGGGAGCTAGTGTCAACCTGCTTCCATACTCAGTGTATGATAAGTTAGGTTTGGGAGAGCTAAAGCCCACACCTGTGGTCCTCCAATTGGCTGACAGGTCTGAGAGAAAACCTATGAGCATTGTGGAAGATGTGCTGGTGGGAGTAGATAAATTTTTCTACCCAACTAATTTTTGGTATTAGACATGGAGCCTACCAAGTGCAGCACTACAATACCTGTCATTTTGGGCAGGCCATTTCTGGCCACTGCCAATACATGCTTTCAATGCAGGTTTGGAATGATGGAAGTCACTTTCGGAAACATGAAAGTTAAGATGAATGTGTACAAGGCTGCCAATTAGCCTCAATTTGACAATAAAGATTGTTTTGCAATAGATATCATAGATGAATTGATGGAAGAGACCTTACCCAGACTGCTTGAATGAGATAAGGTGTTAGATGATTTTGAGGAAGTGGGGACTGAGGTTGTTGAGAAGGAGGCCCCCACTCTAGTTGCTGAAGAAATGAACACACTGGATTCTTCAGTGGGCCTAGTGCAACACTCTACATGGAGACCTACCGTGCTTCCCCTCCCTCAACCCTCCAAGGCACCTTTGCTGCCTTCTGTGGAAAGTCCACAATACCTGGAGTTGAAGTAGCTCCCAGATTCTTTGAAATATGCATTCTTGAGGCAGAATAAAAAACTACCAGTAATTATATCCTCCTCTCTCACTGAGGAGCAGGAGGAGGAATTACTGTGTCCTCAGGAAGCATAAGAAAATCATTGGATGGACAATTATTGATTTGGGAGGAATTTATCCATTTGTTTGCATGCATAAAATTTACTTGGAAGAGGGTTTCAAACTCTCTAGGGAAATACAGAGAAAGTTGAACCCTCACATGCAGGAAGTAATCATGAAAGAAATTATCAAATTGTTGGATGTTGGAGTCATTTACAATATTTCAGATTCTAAGTGGGTATCACCTATCCAGGTGGTCTCCAAGAACTTTGGCATAACAGTAACACCAAATTAGTCTGGAGAGTTGATGTCAACCAGAGAGACCACTGGTTGGAGAGTGTGCATAGATTACAAGAAATTGAACTCTAAGACCAGAAATGACCACTTCCCTTTACCTTTTATTGATCATATTTTCGACAAGTTGGCAGGCAGAGCCTATTACTGCTTTCTTGATGGATATTCTTGTTACAACCAGATACCAGTGTATCCTCAAGACCAGGAAAAGACTACTTTCACCTGTCCATTTGGTACCTTTGCCTATAGAAAGATGTCATTTAGACTGTGCAATGCTCCTGTCACTTTTCAAAGGAGCATATATGTAATTTTTTCTGATATGATTGATAAGTTTTTAGAAATATTTATGAATGACTTTTCAGTCTATGGGGATAATTTCAATCAATGTTTCCATCACCTCTATCTTGTGCTTCAAAGGTGTGAAGAAACCAACTTAGTTTTGAGCTGAAAAAAGAGCCACTTTATGGTCACTCAAGGAATTGTGCTTGGCCATGTGGTATCCCAGAAGGGCATAGAGGTTGACAATGTAAAGATTGACTTGATTTCACATCTACCCCCACTAACAACCATCAAACAAGTCAGATCATTTTTAGGACATGCTGATTTTTATAGAAGGTTTATTAAAGATTTCAACAAGATCTCCAAACCATTGTGCCGCTTGCATTGTGAAGATGTGCCATTTGTGTTTGATGTTGAATGTGTGAGAACATTTGAGATATTAAAAAAATGTTTGACCTCTGCTCCGGTGATCCAGGCCCCAGATTATACTCTACCCTTTGAATTGATGTGTGATGCATCTGATTTTACTGTTGGAGCTGTTTTAGGACAGAGAAGAGAGAAACTGCCTTGTGTAATTTACTATGCCAGCAAAACATTGACAGAAGCTCAACTGAATTATACAACCATTGAGAAAAAGCTTCTGGCTGTAGTGTTTGCTTTGGACAAGTTTATACCTTATTTACTAGGGTCTAAAGTTATAATTTTTACTGACCACTGTTGATCAGTGCAAAATAATATTTTTCACCTCCTAATCTGACCTTTGATGGACCTTTGAGTTGACTAATAATGTGTCTTGAATGTGCTTTATAGATAAACAATAAATTACAGTCTTAGTGCAGACATCAGAGGTATAGCTATGACATTTCAGCCCATATAAAAAAAATGAGAAAAATACAAAAGAAAAGAATACAAAAAGTAAGAGAAAAACAGAAAAGCAAAACAAAAATGAAAAGTCACTATATTTGAAAATTGAAAGAAGATGAGAAGATGGCCACTTCAAATATGAAAATTCAAAGGAAATGAAGATTGTGCTGAGAGAAAGGTGTGTGTGCCACCTCCTTACCTTTACTTATTTCTCAATGTTGAATCTCACTTTACCCATTTTTCCTTATAAAGCTCACCCATAAGTCACATTACAATCCAATAAAAAGACCCTACTGATCTGAAGTTGATTGAGTTGTCATGTGGAGATAAGGAGTTGTGTAATCTATGGTGAAGAAAGTTAGAGGATTTCAAGAATTAGAGCACTACCTATGCTCATGCTTACAATCCTATTTGAGGGTTGTAATTGCTCGAGCTGTATGAAATAAAACACCTTTGAAATCACTTTTGAGAATATGTCTGTGAGATAATTGGGTCTGAGATTGGACTGATTTAGACATTGTTTAAACCTTATTCTTAAATTAATAGTGAAGTATATACTGTTATGCACATAACATTCCCTTGATGATTTCAGATTAGTTATGATGAGTTTGAAAAAGGATTTAGCTACTAAATGTGTCTACATTTACTGTTTTGAACTTTCTAAAGTCAAAAGGGTAAGGTATGAAATAAAGCTGAAGTTGTTGGGATCCAACTTATAATTGCTTGCACTTGATTTAATCATGTTCATATGGAAGTTTGTGGGTAACTTCACTGAAAACCCTCAAGAGACTTCACTCCTCCACTGGGGATCACCTAGGGGTTTAAAAGGCTTAATGCATATCCTAAATGCATCTGTGCTCCCTACAAAAGTGGCATTTTCTATTTTCAATCATTGCTTTTAATTTCTCATTTGCTCAGGGACTAGCAAAGCTTAGGTTTGGGGATGTGTTGATTAGTGAAAAATATCATTTTTCACCTCCTAACCTGACCTTTGATGGACCTTTGAGTTGACTAATAATGTGTCTTGAGTGTGTTTTGTAGATAAGCAATAAATTACAGTCTTAGTGCAGACATCCACCTAAAAGTGCCAAAGAAGGGATACGTTGCTTCAACATGTGCTCATGCAGCCCAAAAGGCCAACCATCAAGCAGTTCACAAAGCCTTAGAGCTCCATGGCAATGGCATGTGTCCACATGGGCACACATGGGAGCAAGACCAGTTGCATTTGATGAAGATTGAACCCCCTAAAGGCTACTGAAGACTGGACAGAGGGAGGACAACACCCCAAAACTGTGTGCTAGCTGTGGAAGCAAAGAACAAGATATGTTGAGAGGTTAATCCAACCTGTCGACAGGTCTGTGTGCTAAGATGTGAAGATTTCGAGAGGATGACAGAACCTGTCGAATGGCTTAAGCTGCAGCAAAGCAACCTGTCGAGGAGTGCAACTGGATGAAGCAACCTGTCGAAGAATACCTGAAGCTGCATAAGAACTTATCGAGAGGTTCTAATGTGAAGAAATAGAGATTTCGAGAGGTTGACAGAACCTATCGATTGTTGCAAATCATCCTGTTGAGAGGTCGCCTGAGGCAGTGTTTCTTGCGAGGTGCAGATTGGTGCAATTCATCCTATCGAGAGGTTCCCCTAAACCTATCGAGCAGTTAGAAGCATCCTGTTGAAGACTTACCTAAAGCCGTATCAGATCTCGCAAGGTTCCATCAACATGTCGACAGGATGGCTAAAGCTGCCGGCAACCTGTCGAGAAGATACCTAGAGCTGTATAAGAGATCGACAGGTTGATTTATAACCTGTTGAGAGGACGAATGGAGTTAGGACAGCAGCTAGGTTTTGACTTCATCTTGTCGAACAAATCATTGGATCCTGTCGAGAAGTGCATCCAACCTATCGAGCAGTCAACAGATTTTGTTGAAGGCTACTCTTAACTTGTCGAATGGAGCACCAATTGGACTCAGAACCTGTCGAAAGGTTCCCTGATCCTCTCAAACCACGATTTGGGAACTTCTCAGTTCCAGTTGTAACTGCTGCTCACTTCAGTGCTCTGTGCACACATTCCAAGGCACTTTAACAACCCTTGGGGGTATTTTTGGAACACAAATGGGCGCCAATGAAAACTCTCTAACCACTTCACATGTACCTGTCCAGTTGGGACCAATTAGTGGAGAGTTTCTAGAAGCAAAATTAGTCACATCAGCAGCTCAGAATAACAGAATTACTTCCTTGAGCTCTGAGTGGCTAAAACAGATCCGAGGACAAAGGGGAAGACTATAAAAGCCTGAGGAGTTTACAGAATAACCATCCAAAAATTGAGAGAGCTCAGAGCAATTTCAAATTCCTCTTTTCCTCCAAAATTCCTTCCCTCTTCCTTCTTTCCTTTCACTCTTTAGACCAACCATGGTTGGCTAAACCCTTTTAGTAGTTAGGGTGAGGTTGAAAGCTGTAAATTGAGAGGTTTAAAGCTCTGTAGGAGGATTAAATGTTGCACAGATTGCAGATCTGAGAACAATTGGACTGAAAGTTGTATTGAATCAGTAATTATTGAATGTAAAGTTAATTTGGATCCATAAATCTCTTGATTGTCATTTGATTTTCCTAGATCTAATATCCCTGTGGATGCCTGAGCTTAAAGCCTTGCATCCACAGCATCTATAATAGTTTAGTTGTTCCAATTAAGACCCTTGAATTAGAGGAATCTCTAGGACGATCTATGACCATTAAAGTGGACAGATCATAGCCTTATGATCACTCCAATTCTCTGGTCTAGGTTGGATTCTTATACCTTACATCTAAGCCTGTAGCCAGATGAAGGACTGTTGCAAACCAGTTCCCTGCACTGCCTATGAACCAATCAATTTTCAGTAAAAGACCAAAATCCCTAGCTGCTACTCTCCTTTTGATTTTAATCCCTTTCTCCATTTCCTTAAATCTGTCTTTTTATCAGTTCTGGATCATTTGTTTTTATCTTTAATTGTCTATAGTTTTAGTAAAGTGACAACCCTCAAAAACCTCTCATCTTTCCTTTCTTGCTTTGTTTTAAACTAGGATAGGCTAGAGTATCAGATCTGTTATAGATATGGAGATTTACTACATTTTAGAACATATTTCTCTATGGACCTACCCTCACTTACCCCTTAAAGCTTGCTGTAACAGCCCTGGTTCTTGTAGGATTGATGCTACCTTGATCCCATTTCTCTGTGATTTTTTCTTTAGTTTGCTGTTTTTAACCGTTTAATACTTGCAAGGTAAGTAATACAACAACCACTCTGCCCTGAAATACATGCTACCAAAGAAAGATGTAAAACCTAGGCTGATTCGATGGATCTTACTCCTGCAGGAGTTTGTTCTCGAGATCTAAGACAAGAAAGGGGTAGAGAATATGGTAGCTGATCACTTATCCCGGATTGTGATTGATGAAAGTGCTGCAACACCACTTAAGGATTCATTCCCTGATGAGAAATTGTTTGCCATCAAGTCAAGTTTGCCCTGATTTGTAAATATTATAAATTACCTTGCTGTAGGAAGGATCACTAGTCCAAGATGGACAAAGACTTATTTTTTTCACAAGTCAAGTATTTTTTTCTGGGAGGATCCTTACCTTTATAAATATTGTGCAGACCAGGTGATCAGAAAGTGTCATTGACAGTGAAATTTACAGTATTCTGACCATATGTCATGAAAATGCCTGTGGGGATCACTTTGGAGGGAAAAAGACAGCAGCTAAGGTGCTGCAGTGTGGTTTCTATTAGTCATCCTTGTTCAAGGATGTTTTTGAGCACTGCAAGGCCTGCATGAGATTCCAAAAGATGGGGGGCTTATCAAAAAGGGATTCAATGCCATTGCAACCCATCTTTGTTATTGAACTATTTGATGTCTGGGGGATAGATTTCATGAGTCCTTTCCCTCATTCAATGGGCCTTAATTTAATCCTTGTAGCTGTTGACTATGTTTCCAAATGGGTGGAAGCTATTGTCACAAGGACAAATGATCACAGAGTTGCCCTAAGGTTTGTAAAAGAAAATATCTTCTCTAGATTTGGCACCCCTAGAGCCATTATCAGTGATGGGGGGAGCCATTTCTGTAACAGACACTTTGAGAGTTTACTCAAAAAGTATTTTATTACTTATAGAATTGCTACTTCATACTACCCACAGACTAGTGGACAGGTGGAGATTTCTAATAGAGAAATCAAGCACATTCTGGAGAAAACAGTCAGGACAAACAGGAAGGATTGGTCCCTGAAATTGACTGATGCATTATGGGTTAATAAGACGGCCTATAAGACCCCTATAGGGATGTCCCCATTCAGACTGGTTTATGGAAAAGTTTGTCATCTCCTAGTGGAATTAGAGCACAGGGCCTATTGGGTCATTAAAAGTTTAAACATGGATCTAACTTCTACTGGTTTATATAGGAAATAGCAGCTGTCTGGGCGGAAAGAACTTAGGTTGGATGCCTATTCAAATTCTAGAATTTACAAGGAGAAAGCCAAGGCCTTCTTTGAAAAGAGCCTTCTTAGGAAGGACTTTGCTGATGGAGCTAAGGTGTGACTTTTCAATTCTAAGCTGAAGTTTTTTTCAGGCAAGTTAATATCCAGATGGGATGGGTCATTTACTGTCATTCATGCATTCCAATCTAGTGCTGTTGAGATCATGAACTCTACTTCTGAAAGGGTCATGAAAGTCAATGGTCAGAGGCTCAAACTTTGTGCTGAGAAAATCGTGGAGCCCTCTGAAACCATTCATTTTCAAGAACCTCCTACTGATGTATGATCTCCAGCCCTGTATCATGTGTATCATAGCTATTGTTTGTGTTTTAAAATTTTGTAAATATTATTTTTTGTGATATGTTTTTCATGAATCTTGCTGTGTGCAACTATTGATGTGCTGTTGAGTGTGGATGAGTCTGTTTAGCATTAGGAATCATTAAACTTTAATATATGAGAGTGTGCTAGTATTCATGAGTGTTAAGTAAGCCTATTTTGCTTTCTCGAGAGGATCAACAACCTTTAAGGTATCCTCTCGAGACAATTTGTACATGATTTGGCTGCCCCTCAAGAGGATCTTGAACTTCAAAGCATCCTCTCGAGACAGTTATTCCTAAGGCAATATGGAGCTTTGACAAGCTCCAACACTTAAATGAACTGCTCGAGCATCTGCTCGAGCCAACACATCTAATGCCTCGACAAGATCTTGCGCTTGACTACAACCGCTCAATATCTGCTCGAGAAAATCAAATCTAAAGTTGTATCCTGTTGAAATGCATCTGGAGCCTTGATAGGATCATATGTTTCATTACAACCGCTCGAGATCTGCTCGAGAAAGCCATACCTGAAGCAACATCCTGTCGAAGTTCGATTTCCTGAGCTTATAAAGCTCTCGTGAGGTTCATTCTCCCGTTTCCATCTCTCTGCTAAACACTCTCAACCCTTCACTACTCCGACTTTCTTCTTCACACTCCATTGTTTGCTACCTACTACTCCACTCGACCGATATTGCTGATACTTTGATCAGCTATCCAAGCCACACAGTTCACACCAGGGATCCCCCGATTTGGACCACTATGGACTGTCCTCACAAACCCTAGCTTGGGTAAGCTCACTTCTTTCTTAGAACATTTTGTTCAGTGAGTACTTTTTACTCGATTGAGAATCTTATTTTTTTGTTGAGGATTACTGGATCTTGAGTTTAGGGAAACCTAGGGTTGAGAGAAATTGGATAGAAGATTAGGGTTTCAACATGGCTGACAATCCCGATTTTGAGGAAACCCTAACCACCTTGCTTAGCCCTACCCAAACCCAGCCTCTTTCACCAACCAGGAAATCTAAGAGGATATCCTCATCCTCAGCTCCTACAGATCCCGTGGCCCAACTACCACCCAAGAAATCCAAAGTTAGTCCCCATAAGCCAGAGAAGAAGAAGGGTGAGGGTGAGGGGGCTGCAAAGAAATAAAAGAAGGGCAAGGGAGCTGCCGTGAGTCTGACCCCTTCACTACCCCAAAGATTTTGTAGAAAATCTTAGCCTGGTACCAGAGACCACTTTTGATTTGTCATTTTTCACTAAGGAAGAGTGGGCTAAGGAAGCCATCCTGTTTTTGACAAAGGCCTCCATGGATTCTCTGTTGAAGCCTCTAGAAGAAATAGTTTACCCCAGATTAGTAAGGTTATGGTACCAGAACATTAGGGTGAAGGAGTCTGGAGGAGGGCCATATAGGAAAGACCCTGTGTTAGTAGTCATGATTGATTATTTTGAGGCAGTTGTGAACACAACTGATATAGCACAAGTATTGGAGATCCCTGCAACATATGATCTATCTTGCAACCTGGGACCCCCAATCAGTGCATAATTTAAGGAGATTGCCCAACACTTAGCTCAGGGGAAGAAGCATCAAGAGATTTTGTGATGAGGAGTGACATCAGTACAAACCTGTTATTCATGGACAGTGCGTTGAGGAAGAATGTGTTTGTGGCTGGTCCTCAGTAGGAAAGGAAGCACCCAATTGTGGATGGATTGTACTTCTTCAAGGGGCATTTCTTCAATGCTGCCAAGCTGACTTTTGAGGGGATGGAGGATATACATGAAAAAGTAAAGAAGAGGCAAACAGTGAAAGGTTTACCCTACAGCAGGCTGATCACAGCCTTGCTAAAAAAAACAGGATATGTGTGGAAAGTAGGAGAGTCCACTGCTGAGTTGTTGCCAGCTGAATTTGGAAGAAGGTAGTGGAAAATCAGCATGACATTGATCAATAAGAAGAAGGAAACTGAAGCAACCTCTCTAGGGCAGACCTCTGCAACCACATCAGCAGTAACCTTTGCAGCCTTGTCAGAGCAGCCACCTTCTACCCTTCCTTCCATTCCATTATCATCACCAACACCTCCTACCCTCCATTCCATACCTACATCACCACCTCCACCACCCTCTACCATTACTTTCATTCATGTATCAGCTCCTCCTCCTACCATAGTTTTCCCCTACAACCTTCCCACACCCCCAATCCATAAAACATACAAAAAGAAAACCCACCACCCAACCACAAAACCAAACCCATCCACTACCATACCCACTGATATACCAAGCCCAATACCATACCCACCTTCCCCTTTTACCTATGATTACATTGAGCCAATGACTACTGCCATTGAACCACCTAACCCTATTGAGCTCATTGACCCAATTCCCTCTTCTACCCATTCCCCTCTATTTCCACCTAACCAAGATCATTTCACAACATAGGGTTTCTCAGCCCTAATGGACTCCATTGTGGAGGACATTAGGCATGAGTACACCCCTCTACTCGAATCCCCATAATCCTACCATTTTAACTATACCCCTACCTCACCATTCCAATCAATCCCTCCCACCCAACCTGTACCCCCAACCATACCTGACCATCTAACCCAAATCATTTCCTTACTAACCTCTCTCCAATCCCAAATCCATACTAACACAGAAAACCAAACCTCCATCCAATCCACCCTTCAAACTTTTATTCCACCACCCCAACCACCCACACCTACCCGTCCTCCATGCCAGCATCTGTTGATATTATTTGAATTTAAAATAAATAAAACTACTAAAAATAAAAGTTTTCTAATAAAATTAAATTTTCTAATCATAATCTTCATTGCTTTGAATAGTAGATGCACACAGGACTCTTTCTCCTTAATTTCAACAACAGGAATCTTCAGAATTCTTCCGTCAATTTTCTCAGATTCGTAGAGTGCAAGACTTCTATTTTAAGAATTATTTCTATTATGTGCATGGCAGTGCATCTTTTCATGTGATCTTCAACAGTAGCGAGCTTTGATATTACAAAATGCTAAGTACGATGTCTCTTCTTTAGTCGGTAAGATTCCTCAACACGATCGATCGTATTCATTCAGTACGATTTCTTCTCTTTTGAGCATCTTCAGTGGAATCGTAATTACGATTCCTTCTTTTCTTTCTTTGGTTTCACTCTATCGAGATTACGATTAGGATCATCTTCGCGTACGATCGTCTTTTACTGCTTTTTGAGTTCATTTTGGCAAAGATTAACACTTTGACTCTATTCTGTTGTCTGTTCTAAATATCTGTACATCAGCATATCATTAGTAGCAAACTAAAGTTTAATATCACTAAGTTAAAGGAGATAAAATGATAAATTATGTGACTGATCACACTTCCAAACTTACATTTTGTCAGTCCCTAGCAAACAAGGAAGGATAAATTATCTAATCTAAAAAATTTTAATGTGACTTTCGTAGGGAACACAATTGCATTTAGTAGATGTAACATGCCTTTAAACCCCTAGGTGATCCCTAGTGGAGGAATTGTGCCTCCTGAAAGTTTTCAATGAAGTTACCTACAAACTTTAAATATTTTTAAATTTTTTCAAAAAATTAAATATATATATACTAAAACTAAAACAGATGTAACTAATTAATAGCAAACTATTACATGTTTGTTTAGATTTTCAAAAATATGATTTCATTAGCTATAACTTCCCATCCTAGAAGTTATCCTTGATCAGAAGTTCAACAATTTCAATTCATATTAAGCGTGGAGTATGTGCGTATCAATAAAGAATTCATTTATTATAAATTTTTCTAAACTGCAGTTTTAGAAAACATCTTCATCCAAATTCTCACTGTTAGCATACTCTAAAAAAAAATATCAAAATTATTGATTCTCAAAATGATATATAGAAAGAGTAATTTCAAGGATAATTGTCAAAAAGATAAATCTCATGGAATAGGATAATCGAGTCTATTTCAAATGTTTCCTGATTCTCCATAGTATTTATCATACACATCTCTACTAGGCTCATACTTTTTACAAATCGTGAATCAAAAATGTCTTTATTCGGCTTGTAATGGAGTTGTCGGTTAAAGGCTCCAAAGAAAGGTAGAAATGATTCAAAAGTTTTAAGAATTCAACTTATCTCCCACCTATTCTTCTTCATCTTTTTCTTCTTTTTTTCTATTTCAGTAAGTATGTAAAAAGTTTGGCAACTTCTTCCCATGTACAATTCTCTTAAGTAAATTCATTTTTTTCTTTTTTTCCCTCTTGAATTTATATTTTTCAGTTTGGAAGCTTTTTACTTCTCTTTCTCATTTCTTTTTTTTTTTCTCTCATTTTTTTTTTCAAAATATTTTCTCTATCAGCTATACCCTTTTTGACATTTCCCTTATCTATTCTTGCATACTTCTTTCACTGTCCTATTTCTCCCTTTACTCTAAATTCTCAGAATTACAAGGGTAAAAAGAATGAGAGCTTTCGGTAGTACATATGATTTAGGGTTTATAAGATTTTGGTACAAAGAAAATTGATTAAGACTCTAATATGGGTTTAAGGGATAAATATATTTCGAGATTTTGATATTTTGGCTCAAACGAATAAAAAGAAAGCCTTTAATCATTTTCACGATTTATTAGTAAGAATGTCATATTGTTTTGATACATACAATAAACAGTTCTAGAAAAGCATTCAACATAATAGTAGAATATTTGATTCGAATAAATAACAGTAATGAGATTTCATTAAAACAATTAAGAAGTTCGAGAAATTTACGATTTGGATAGACAGCAATCTCTCTCAAAGAAAGGAAATAAGTCCAAATGCTCACTGGGTATACGATTTTGAAATTATAGTCTAAAATTTGAAATTTAAAGCAATGTATAATTTCAAACATTCAGTTATGATACAATGTACAAGTTGGCTTAACATGAATCGTAACTGCTTCTATTATTGATGTTTGAACTTCTACTAGGATGATAGTGAAGCTCTCTCAAGGAAAGGAAATAAGTCCAAATGCTCACTGTGTATACGATTTTGAACTTATAGTCTAAAATATGAAATTTAAAGCAATGTATAATTTCAAACATTCAGTTATGATACAATGTACAAGTTGGCTAAACATGAATCATAACTGCTTCTATTATTAGTGTTTGAACTTCTACTAGGATGATAGTGAAGCTTATAGAATCGTATTGTATCTATCATTACTCTCACGTATTTGTTAACAAGGAAAATAAAAATTTAAAACAAATCAAACCTAAAAATCTAAAAATAAGAATATAACTAAAACAACACAGAAATCTGTAAATTTTTTTTTTTTTTGTCAGAAGTAATTTACATACACCATGTGTGTGTACCCCCAAATTTAAATAGGACAATGCCCTCATTGTTCATAGAAACAGGGGATAAAAAAAAATAGAGGATTTCATAAGAAAATCAGACACAAAATCTGCAAATAAAATAAAAAATTTCTCCAAACTTGGGAGAAATCACGTTCGACATATAATCTAAACTTGGCATAAGCAAAAAAATAATAGACAAAAATATGAACATAAAAGAAAATTTCTATTAATGTTAAATGGAAATTTACAATGGATGCAAAGAAGAAAAGAAACTAATTACATAAAAGATAAATCTAGGAAAAATCTAGACACGGACAGATTACGACATTGGCAGTGACCGGCCGAGGCACTAAAGTTTGCGATGGAGATCAGCCTCGGGGGTCTTCAAAATTTTTCTGCCAAAAAGATTATCCACCCTCCCGGCTCTAGGATGTCCTAAACTTGCCGCTCTTAGAAGAGAGTGTAAGTCGGGAAGGAGAATAGTAGGGATCAACAAGGAGGTGAGGGTGGTGGGGGATGAGGTGTACAAGGGGGGGAGGTGAAGATGGAGGTAGTGGAGGGTACAGTGGAGGAAGCGGATGGTTCCGTCTTTTTAATTTTCTTTCTTTTTCTTCTCTTCCTTGGCCAGTATTCACTGTACTTCCTCGTACTCGTCCCACAGAAATTACAGAGGATCTGATTCTTTTGGTGGCTGTGGGTCTTCCCAAATGGGAAAGAATTTGTTGCGTTTGTCGTCTGCTATGGTTGTGGGTATGGATGGAGTGGTAGGGTTGAAAGGATATGAATGCATTGAACAAGAATTAACCTGGATTTTAAAGAATTTGTTGCGTTTGTCATCTGCCATGGTTGTGGGTATGGATGGAGTGCTAGGGTTGAAAGGATATGAATGCATTGAACAACAATTAACCTGGATTTTAAAGCGCTTGTATGGTGGGATACAAAACGACGTAATTAATTTACCCGACCCTTCCATAATGATTTTTTAAAAAGAGTTGGTTGGCAATAAACAATGCATCGGCTGGGTTGAATATGAAACGTCGTATAATTATTATAGGTAATGATGCCATCGAAAATTTATAATGGACACCAAGTTTTCTTCTATGGCAATGTAATATCTACCCAATATATGAATCGCATACGTAAAAGATTTAAAATTTTAAGATCGAATGTCATGTATATACCAGAAAGATATCAATATTTTTGTGTTTTCAATTTTATTTGACTTTTATTTTAGAAGGCAGGGAGAGAAAACAAATCTAATCCTCTAGCTTTAATTGTCAGAAAAAGTGTTGAAACTGTCAATCCGCTGCTCCGAATAAACCTACAAAAGATAAAGAAGCGATCAAAGAAAATAAAAATAGGAAAGAAAAGAAGTTTGAAAGACAAATATCGATTTTTAAGAATTTTTCTCGCTTTCCCAGCGACGGCGCTAAAAACTTATTAGGGCTTTATTTTAAAATTTATTATGCTCTATCTTAACCTATTGCAAGCGCACAATGGAAATCATAGTACTAATGACAGGATCATTCCCACGAGGAAGTCTAAAAATCTAAAAACTTTTATTTGTCTTTAAAGAATAAAGAATGGGTTTTAATTAAACTAAAGTGCAAGAAATAAATCTAAATCCTCCTACTTCTAGATCTTGATCGTCAACCAGTCTCCTTTAGTTCTCGGATATCTACGAAATTAAAATACTGGTACACTATATCTAAGTCTCAGAATTTCGGCATCAATTAAATATGGAATTCTGTCAATATAGATTTATACTAATCTGTAACTTTTTAGAATTTGTGCGTCAATCAAACACTAGAAAACTGAAGATGGAAAATAAAATACCATTACACTAATCTTTCAAATTCTCAATCTTAGGCGCCAATTAAAATCAAGAACTATCAGATATTTACAAAGCAATAAAATAAAGCAGTAAATCTAAACTAGAAAGCAAAAAATTTTTCTTTCATCTCCTAATTGCAGGCGTCAATTGCTCTTGAGAAACTACGAATACTCTACTCTAATCTTCCAGCTCCCGATCACAATCATCAATTGCTCTCGAGGAACCTTGGATATCTAAACTAAACTAAGTTGATAGACAAGAAACTCAACCTCAGTCGTCAATTGATGCTGAGAATTCCTTCGATAGTTTATTCTGGTTGTCAGGCCCTCTTATTTATAGATCATAAGGGGTCGGTTATATTATTCAAATTTAAAATAAAGTAAACTACCAAAAATAAAAGTTTCCTAATAAAACAAAATTTTTTAATCCTAATCTTCCTTGCTTTGAATAGTAGATGTGCGTAGGATTCTTTCTCCTTAATTTCAACAGCAGGAATCTTCAGAATTCTTTCACCAATCTTCTCAGATCCGTAGGGTGCAAGACTTCTATTTTAAGAATCATTTCTATTTTGTGCATAGCAGTGCATCTTTTCACGTGATCTTTGGCAGTAGCGAGCTTTGATATTACAAAATCGTAAGTACGATTTCTCTTCTTTAATTGGTGCGATTCCTCAGCACGATCGATTGTATTCATTCAGTACGATTTCTTCTCTCTTGAGCGTCTTCAGTAGAATCATAAGTACGATTCCTTCTTTTCTTTCTTTGGTTTCGCTCTATCGAGATTACGATTGGGATCATCTTTGCGTATGATCATATTTTACTATTTTTTTGAATTCATTTTGGCAAAGATTAACACTTTGGCTCTATTTGGCTATCTGTTCTAAATATCTGCAAATCAGTATATCATTAATAACAAACTAAGGTCTAGCATCACTAAATTAAGGGTGATAAAATGGTAAATTATGTGACTGATTATGACACAAAATGGGGACTAGGCTTTAATTTTCGTCTACATATCACCTCCAAACTTATGAGCAAATCGAAGTCATAAATCGGAGTTTAGGTAACTTGTTGCGGTGTCTAGTAGGTGAGCATATTAGGAGTTGGGATTCCATCCTACCTATTGCAAAGTTTGCATACAATAATTCGGTTAATAGAACAATAGGTATGAGTCCATTTCAAATTGTGCATGGTTATAAACCTAGGACACCCTTAAACCTGATCCTGATGTTAGTTTATCAAAGGTCGTCAGAGTCTGCATCAGCATTTGCACATCGCATTTATGAATTGCATGCTGAGATTAAAAGACGAATTAATGTGAACAATGAAAAATACAAAATTTATGCAGATTCTCATAGAAGGTTCAAATAATTTCAGGAGAATGATTCCGTGATGGTTCGGAATAGGCCTGAGCGATTCCCTCAAGAGATTGCTAAGAAGTTACAAGTTTGAAATGTTGGACCCTATAAAATTTTGAAGTATACCAGTTCTAACGCTTACATCCTAGATTTACCGCCATGACTGGGGATTAGTACGACTTTCAATGTCGAGGATCTCGTTCTGTTCCATAGCCATTCAAACATCCCCCAAACCCTTTTGAACCTTCTACATCCGATATTATCCCTATTCCCCTACCTATCCCATTACCTCCACCTACACGATCATCTCGTGAGATCATTGAACATATTTTAGAGGATCAGATTGTGTCCACCGACCAAGGGAGACCTCAGAAGTACCTTGTCAAGTGGAAGAACAAAGCTGATTTGGAGAATACGTAAATAACAAGGGAAGAATTTCAACAGATTGATCTAGATCTGCTCGAGCTCTATGACAACCAATATACATCGGGGATGAATCATTCTAATGATGGGGACATCCGATTCAAGCAGCCACTCGTAACTTATTGAAGGCAAAAGAAGAATGTGAAAGTGGTCCCGTGGAAAAATTATACAGATTCAAAGGATTAGTGTATGTTTTGGTTGATTGATCGATCGTAGACATTCAATCGATCGATTGAGGACAGAGACTTGTGACTTCTGGACGAACTTATTCTTCTCAGTCGATCGATCGGTTCCAAACTTTCAATTGATCGATTGTAGACAGAGCCGTCAGGCGAATTTTCTATTTATCAGTTGATCGATCAAGCGTGTGAGACAAGTCCATCAAAAGACGGAATTTTGATTTTCTTTGACAAAACTAATCATTTTAGTATTTTATTATTTTAAAACTCTTTTATTTCGAGTTACGATTTGTTTAGCCTATTTAAAGGCTTGTAAAAACAACTTTATTACTAATGGTTAATGAAACTATTGCTTTTGCAACATTAATAACTTTGATTGAGTTTTCTGTGAGGGTGTGATTCTCTCAACCGAAGAGTGATTCTTCGTCCTGCGTGTAGTTTGATGTGAGACTAACTTTTCCTCCTCTATCTTCTCTAATTTACGAGCTATGTAAGTATCTAACCCTAATCTACCTGTTTAACCATTAAAATCTAAACTTAGCTACTCTTTTCACTCGGTATTGAAAAAGCCCGCTTGTAAGTTCGTTCGAAACCCCAAAACTGTCGGAGATCTAGTCGTTCACTAAGAACCCTAATCTTCTAGATCCGATACGGAACGGACGTGAAAGTAACACTGTTTTGGAGCAATTGCATGTGTTAGTTCTTGCATAAATACCACTATTTGTGCCTACCATATTAATGGTGGGCGCCTACACTAAAATTCGTTGACCACCTTAAATCCGACAATCATGATAATTTTTTATGCCAATCTTTGACAGAATGGATCTTCATAACGTGGGTGTGCCACTAGATGGTCAAGTTTCTGATTCCACGTGGCACAAATCCCAAAACGTGACTCTAAAATGACATGACACACATCACGCCCCAACGTGGTTTTAGGGCCACGTTTTGGGATCTAGGCCACGTGGGAAAAGAAACTTGACCGTCTGATGGCACGCCCATGGTCTCAAGATCCATTGTGGCAAAGATTGGCATGAAAAGATCACGATCGTCTAATTTAAGGCGGTCAACAGATTTCAGTGTAGGCGCCCACGAGTAATCTGATAGGTGCGAATAGAGGTACCCATGTTGATATTTACAAATGTCAACCCCCTTGAAAATAAGTAAAGGTCAATTTTTAACAGAATTCCGTCACCAAATGGAAATTCTAAGTCCCAACTATCTATTGGCATCGCTGAGGAGAGCGAATCCGTTATTATTTTGCAACTAGCACTAGTATTACTACTGTTATTTTTGAGGTAATTCACCAATCATGATTCCAAATAAAGGACACAACAAATGAAATGAAGAACACGAGTAATCTATTCACATTCCTCAAATTACAACAGATACTAAAAGAGCTCTAATCTCAACCAGAATGCATATATAGAGCATTCTTCCAACAAAAAAACACAAGTACCTCAATCATCACCACCACCAGGAAGAAGCTTCCGAGTTGCTTGAAGTGCAGTTGAGCTGGTAGTACTGAAACGTTTAACAGCTGAAGGAATGATACCTGATGGAGATACAACCTCTGCGAAAGATACGTTGTATGAGTCTGTCCCCAAACGACTCTGTAACCAACCCCGACTCCCGGAGAACCCATCAGCCATGATCCAACAGTTCTTAAAGCCAAGGCTAGTAAGTGCCTTTGCAACTATTTTTGCTGTATCAGAGTACCTGAGCAGTTGACATAGGAGACCAAATTTCATGTTTCTCAGTAACATAAGCAGATAAATAGGGGTGGTATGGGCCGCTGGTTCCTGATCTAGCCACGAAAAATGACTAAGTTCATCGGCATAAGAGTCATTTAACCCAGATAACTTCACTAGGCTATGAGATGCTGGGTTCAGCAACCAACGTCCAGGCTCTGATATCAAAGACAGAAGAATTATGGATAAAATAACTCACGAGTCCATAATCACGATATTTGAACCTTTGTTAACCCTTTTTAGATATGAAATCTTTAGAGCAGCTATTTCAGCTTCAACTTTCCTCACATTTCTGACAAGGCCTTTAATCTTGCTTGGGACTTCTTCCAAACTGAACATTAAAAAAAAAAGGGACTTAGTGGGAATATATATATGTCTCTATTTTTGTATTTGTCAGAAGAATAAACAACAGCGAGGAAAGGAATGCAAGCTTAGGAACTTAGGAAATAATAGCTACTCACGGAATTGAGATCAACTTGTTTTTAGCACTTGATGGAAGACGGGGCACCCCGGTTTTACTCTTGTCCTTCTCTGATCGAACATCAATCATGAGGTGGCTTTTTCTAGAGATCAGGTCGAGAGCCTGTGCTGGACTTAGATCACCTAGTGCATAACAAACCTTCCGCAAAATTTAGCATTAGGTATTTACTAATGGTAAGATGTTCATCGGAAACTAAGAGCTTACTGCAGGATCGTGATATTTTATATTATCTTAAAAATAGATATTGAATGCTTACTTATATCATTCATTCCCAAAATGCTCCTCACCATAAGATTGCAAATTGGATGCCATTTAAACAAATACTAGTAATTCAAACTCATCAAACTCTTGGATATAGGTCTGAGGCTCATTTCAAGCACATGGATAGCAGAACCACTGTACAAACAGTAAGACGATATATAGAATTGAAAATGCATGTATGTGATTATGTAGTAAGAAAAAACAAACTCATCAAACTCTTGGACATAGATCTGAGACTCATTTCAAGCACACAGATAGCAGAACCACTGTACAAACCGTAAGACAATATATAGCATTGAAAATGTATGTATGTGATTATGTAGTAAGAAAAATCAAAGCGAAAATGGAAATCCTTGATTTGTAGGCAAACTCTACAAGATGCCCAAATTGGTTCAGTTGAGCTGTATGATTCCTAACTTTCCAAGATATCTCCATATCTTTAGTTTACTAAAGTGATGGATCCGACATGTAATCTGGGTAATGTTTCTACTTTTCCAAGCTATTTTCATCTCACTAATTTATGATCATTGATTCTTGAAATATTTAATTCTTCACACCCTCCTGTTTTACCTGAAGTTTATTTCTATAAAACTGAAACAAAGAAAGAATTTTAGATTGCACAACACGGATTAGTTACCTTTATAACCGCGAAGGTTATAAGATACGATAGACCACAACGGTGGAACAACAAGGTATGCAAGGAACAATGTTCCAGCTGTTACCACAAAAACAGATGGATCTGTGGATGAGAGTGTTTCTACCGTCGCCGAAGCAATGGGTTTGGCCTGTTCGATAACGTTCATAGTCTGTTGTGCTGCACCGGCTACAGTCTGTTATAATTAAAAGAAAATTATAATTATCAAACCTATGAACTCATTGCAGACTCATGGTGAGGTTACAAAAGAAAATGCTTGAACTCACTTTCATAATTGAGGTTCTGAAATAACAGCATCTTAATCTTACAAAAACGATCAGAGTGAGAAAAGAAAGAGATGGTAATATGTGCTCAGGCTGAGAATTGAAGATGGTTTTCGAGTCTTGGAAGGCCACAATGTGAATTGGCAGCAGCCCAAATATGATAAATTGAGCACAAAAGTTCTTTCATACGAAAACAAGGGAAACTTTATTACTCCAATTACAAAAGAACTAGATTACACTGGTTCTCTTCATATTAGTAGAAAACTAATAGATTTTGTTAATGTTAATTAAATGTTAGTATCAATCTCAGAGAGAGCCATATTCAAAGTTCCATTTCATCAACCAGACCTGCCTGTGCACCGGTAGATTAACCTTGTGCACAGGTTGAAAACCCTGTGCACCGGTAGATTAACAGAGGGGTGACAAATCATCATAAAGAGAGCGACCTGATTGTGCCTCAGTTCACTTCTTTCATCATCATTAAGACCTAAAATGCACCCAAAAATCCAAGTAGAACTCCCATAGTCATTAAAACATTTTGAAAAAATCTCAAGAAGAATGCGACTTGAATTGCGATTTTTTATTTTGAAAAATCCAATCTTGCAAACCATTTAAAACAAAGGATTGGTATTATTGGGACCAGTGCTACGTTTCAACACCATCATCTAAGGCCAGGTTAATGGATCGAAAGTTAAGCCCTTATTTACTTTGGGGTTGTAATATACAACCACATTCTGTAGCAAACGTCTGCGGCGGACCACTCCGTAGCGGTGCTCACTCTGTTACCCCACTTTAGGGGCCCCCGCGTAGCCCTTCCACAGGTCGCCCCCTTCCGGGAGTCCATGATGGCCCACTTTGTGGCAGCTTTCACTCTGGTACCCTTCTTTGGGCCCCCGTAAGTAGCCATTTCCCCAGGTCGCTCCATTCGTGCCTCGATACTAACCAGTACTCTAAAAAAAGCCTAGGCATTAGTGGAGAGGAAAGTTAAGCGCTAATTTACTTTGGGGTCAGAACAGCCGCGATATGAAGATCTTTGATGCAAAAAATTGCCTTTGACATGGTTGAATAAGATGACAAAGATATGTTTTGTCCCAATCTTTTGCCTCAAAGATCTTTAGATCATGGCCTTCAAATCATAAGGCTTAGATGGTATTGACACACAACACAAATCCCAAAAATACCAAGTCTTTGGGCTTGTTTGATTGTTTGAAAGGCAGCGACACATTTAGGCCTCCTAATGTGTTATCTACGTAACCAACATTGCCCGTAGTGACAAGGGCATATGACGCTATGGGCTCGTACTCAATTTTGTGTAAACATGATACAAAAAGAGCAAAAACACGTTAACCCTAAAACCCATCAATCATACTTTCATGGTCAGTGGCACGTAGAAGGCCTCTAAACGAGCCTTTTGTTTTAGATGATTTGCAAGAGTAAGCTTTTTTGAATTGCAACTTTCCAAATTCTCCTAATTTTTGACAATTGTGAATCATTCAATAATTTAAGGTTCTACGAAATATTGAAAATTTTGCAAAATTCACGAATTCAATGTTCTACGAATTAACCATGAATCACTCATGAATAAATTCGCAAAATTCGTGAATCATTCATGATCTTTTTCAATAAATCGTTATTTCTAATATTTTATGCATTTTAATCTTACTTTTTTCTTTTTTTTTTCTCTAATTTTTCCCGGAAATTTTCCCGAACTTGCCAAAATTTTCCCAAATTTTAACCTCGCCGAACCCTGACTTGGTGACTATGCCTAAAACTGCCCCCAAATTTGAAGCTTCAAATCCCCCACTCCCCACAATGAGTCGGTACACCTTAGAACAAATCAGTACCCAAATGCTAAAAGACGGCTCTCATCCCAAAAAAAAAAATTTGAAAAAAAAACCCAAACAACCTTAGCAGCATTGATGACTGGCTGGGTATCAACTCCAGCGCTCTCAAGTGCCTCTTGCGCCTGCTTCGAAGCACTAGAAATCACCGGAAAAGCCACCTTCAACGCTTCATCTCCCACCCTCCTGATAATCGGCACTGCCACATCCACTCCAGGCTTCAAATTCTCCCCCAATATCTGTAACACACCATTCGCAAAATCCAAAAACGTCGAACCCACGTTCTCTATTTGATCAACAGTATCCTCCACCTGCTACAAAAATTGAGTAAGAAGGGTACCCACAACAAGTCGGGAATGAATCGGCCAGTAGAAAAGTTGGAAAAAAAATCCGGCAAAATAGGGAAAAAGTCGGAAAAAAGAATAATTATTAAAAAATATATGATAAAATGTTATAAACTAGTATTTATGTATTTAGGCAATAAAAATTGAAATATATATTGTATCTATAAACTATAGCAGTGGGAAATTGGGGAAAAAATCACCAATTTATGGAAAATTCAAAGACTTGGCCGATTAATGGGAGATGTAATCGGATGAAAAAAAATGGGAGATTTTCCTAGAATTTTTTTTTTTTCGAAAAAAAAAAAAACCCACTCCAAATTTCATACATACCTTAGTGATGGAAGTGAGGATCTGGTCTCTGGAGAGGCCAAAGGCATGGGCTTCGATGGGTGTAGAAAAGAGAGCTAATAGAGATGTAGCTGCTGCTGCTGCTGTTTTTGAGGGAGGTTTCAATTGGGCTTTGAGTTTGAGCGTAGATTTAGATTTGGGTAGTGCGTAGGATAAGGGAGGAGGGGTTGATGAAGAGGCTGCTGCTCTGACGGCCACAGCCATGAGTGACTACTACCCAGAGCTCAGCACTTGAGAGGCTCAGAAAATAAATATTATATATTTATATATACAGAGAGAAAGATTGTGTGATGGAGAGTGTCGGGAAACGATGATAAAGATTAATGGGAGGGCCTCACTTCTTCCTTGTCCAAACAAGCCGAGATCCCATTGACTCAATTTTGATCTTTTTTATATATTTTTTTTTGTTTGAAAATTAAATATTTCGGTTCACTTTTTTTTATTAATATTCGTATTGTTAATGTGCTTTTCATTTTTATTTTTTCCGTTTTCTTTTTCGATTTTCTCCTTTTGGATATATATATATATATATATATTTCCCATCCTACCTCTTAATAGGAATCAGTTCCATTCGGTTCGAATCGGTTTTCAGGCCAGTTCGGTCCACTCGATTTTCGAGTCGGATTCGGGTTTTGATCTACCATCAAAACTGCATATTTTATGCTTGAATCTCGGTGTTGCTAGGCCTCATGTAACTACTAATGCTTGCCTTTACTATGAGATATGTTACAACAGGTTTGAATGCCGAAAGTGTGCAAAAATAGTTAAAAGAGCAAAGATGTTGAACACCCGAAGCCATGGCCAAGTACTGAGCTGAAATGGAGTGAAAATGCCCCACTACAAAATATAAGAGTACCAGCGGCAGTCAAAACTTCCGCTATTAACAAAAAAATTGCCGTTAATACCCTCGTCGCTAATAGTCTTAATAGTTTTTTTGTTAATAGCGGCAGTTTTTGGCCGACACTAATTGTCCTATTTTTTGTAGTGCCCAAAAGAAATCATTTCGACTGGTCGAGATGCAATTTGAACCGGTTGAGATGCTACAGCAGCAGCAACAAAGAAACAATAAATCTTGACCGGTCGAGTACACTGGAGCTTCAGAAATTGAAAGTGGACCAGTCGAGACTGAACTCGATCGATCGAGACCAAACAGAAAGTTGGGCTTCCTTATAGATATAAACTCAACAGGTCGAAATTGGAGATTGCAGTTTAGAGAATTAAGGAGCTGGACCGATCAAAATCCATTTCGAGTGGTCGATATTCAAAGAAAACAAAGGATCGGTGCACCTGAGAGGAAATTCATAGTTCGACCGGTCGAGACTCATTCTTGACCGGTCAAGACAAGCTCTCTCTACGATTTTTCAGGCTTTTCAGCCTGTGTCTGCTATCATCCGAGAGCCCATCTCTATCCAATTTCTTCAGCTGATTTCTTGGACAATTCTAGGGATTACTTGTCGTGGATAACTATTGTACTAGGGCCTTCTGATCTATAAATAAGGATCCTATGTTTAGGAATAGGGAAACCTTTCAGTTGAGAGTTTCCTAGGTTTAGTTTATTTCTTTTTTTAGGTTTTAGTTTTCCAGTTTTTGAGAGTTGTGAGAGATTGTGTGATTTATAATCATCGTTCGATTATCAAATCAGTGACGATGAAGATCAATTCGAAGATCCGCGACTAATTTCTCAAAGGCCGGGATCCCTTGTAAATTACAGATGAGTATTTAATGTGAATTATACTTATTTTTCCTATTTTTGAATTATGTGGAACGATTGTATGTTTGAGGTTGATGAGTTTTATCGTAAACGTCCTAGTAGCGATTTGTTTCTATTTTATTTAGTCCTAATGACCTTGAAGGGATTAGGGTTAGATCTAATAGCATAGACACCTTCAGATTAGCGCTTATAGCCTAGTTACGTCGGTTACGTGCAATGATATTTACTGTTCAGGTTGCTAGCGATTAGACGGATCAGATCGTCTCGACTGGTCTGTGACTATGAATAGGACCTAATTCTTATACCGAATCTTAGCTTGTATCGAAGAGCAAGACTGTTACCTAGAAATCAGAATAGGATAGGAGTGGGACTTATGTTATTTATGAGTCTATGATCCAAGAGGGATCCCAAGCTGCTCTCTCATAACTTTTCCAATTATGTTTTTATTTACTTTTTAATTAGTTTAGTTAGAAAATTCCAACAAAAATATTCTTTTCGATTAAGACTGTAGTTAGGAAGTAAACGATAAGTCCCTGTGGTTGGACACCCTTATATTTGCCCTAGTACTAAGGACTTGTGCACTTGCAAGGTTACTATTTGAACGATCAAGTTTTTGGCGCCGCTGCGGGGGACTTCGGCTTTACTTTTAATTACTATCTTAATTTGTAAATTCTATAAATTTTCTAACCCTAGTTTGCTTTTTCTTTTATTTTATAGGTTGTATAGATCGGAGGCTCAAGTTTACCAAAGCTTGTCACGGGACGCTGCGAGAGGCTAAGGCGCATTCCTGTAATTTCCAATAGTTTTTAGGGTTTGTTTATTTTATTTCTTTGTCTTAGTTTATGCCAAGGTTAAGTTTGCAATTCACATCTTTAGAGTGACTCGACCTTGAGATTGAGAGGACTTGCTGGCGTATCCGCGCTAGTTCATGTTCCTCTCTATGCATAGTTAGTTTTGACCGCTCTAGCCGTCTAGTCCTTCTCCTGATTCATTTTAATGACAAAAGAAGAATTGCATTTGGCTAAGACTCAGAGGGAGTATTATGCACTGTCTACTTTTGCATCTCCCTCGTACATTCGCCATCCTGCAGCCTCCGGTAATGGGACCTTCGAAATTAAGCTCAACTTTATACAAATGCTTCCGAGCTTTCATGTGCTTAATAACGAGGATCCCAACAAGCACTTGGCTGATTTTCTAGAGGTTTGCACAATTTTAAAAATCACTACTCTAACGGAAGAGGCCACTCGATTGAGGTTGTTTCCATTCTTTCTAAAGGTCCGGGCAAAACGATGGCTAAACTCTTTGCCCAAGGATTCAATTGCAAGTTGGGAAGAGTTATAGAGAGTTTCTCATGAAGTACTTCCCAATTGGCAAGACAAATCAAATCCAGAAAGCTATAACTACGTTTCATCAGAATCCAGATGAATCCTTCCATGAGAATTGGGAACTGCTACGCCTCTCGCACCCTCGGCCTTGCGTAATCCGTGACGATGGCGCCGAGTTGGCATGGGCGGGCACAACGGGCACCGCTCATATTCATATGTATTCGTACTCAAGCATTTCAAATTCTCGAGTCATTTCCCTTCAAAAAAATTCCCTAATTTCCATATATATATATATTATTATTTTTTTCTAGATTATCGCGAGAAATGCTTAAATTGCATAAATGATTAATTTCATTTATCAAAGTGCTTGCGAACATTATTTAAGTACTATCAATTTAAATTTCCATTCTCGTTAACCTAATAGACAAATTCGGGTTTTATGATTTTATCGTAAAAAATTCTATTAAGTGCGGAAATATAAATAAGATAAGGCAAGAAATTTCTCCCAAAATAAAAAATTAAAAGGTCCACGTCATTCCGAGTTCCAATAAAAAGATACATTATAAATTTTCAAACGTACTGGGCTTGTCACAAAAATCAAAGTAAAGAAAAGATCTTAATAAAACCAAAAGTGTAAGGGCTAGTAGCTTTATAGACAATGAGTTTAACTATTAGCTCAATGATCACTCCTGGATCCTTAGTTGTTCAGCTCCTCTAACTCTGGTTAGGTGATTGCTGACTGTCCTCTGAAACTTTTGGGTCATGAAACGACCGTAAGCGATAAAGCTTAATAAAGTCTTAGTTAATTTTTGTAATAGATTTTCAGTATAAGTAGTATAAGAAAATTCTATAGGTACAGTGCAAGTGGGGTTTCAAGCAGTTGTGATAGTATAACTAAGCAAGATTAGGCAAAACATTAAGTAAAAATCCTAAGTGCAAGTAACATAAGCAAATTCCATTTAACATAAAGGTAAGCATCCACAAGAAGAATATCAGTTCATGATGTGCAATTTATAACTAAAGTAAGAAATAATGAGATTACAACCAAAGCATAGAGCATTATTCTACAGGTTACTTGTAACATTCCTAAATTTCGAACCCGCGTGCACTGACCAAGTGACCGTGCCTGGGATGACACATTATGCGCGTGTGCAGCTTAGAGGCAAGACTTGTGGAAAATGAAAGTTAATTAATGATTAAAACTTATTAGATTAATTGGGCCGACTGTTTGAGCCGACTAATTGGGCCAACTATTTGAATCGACTGAGGACCTTTGGGAAGTGAGCTAAGGCTTAACTTAATTGTATGAGCTCTGCACCGAACCAGAGACCCCTTTTTATGTGATATAAAATACTTTACTTAGGCATATGGATTCCACATTGGAACCAAACCTTATGGATAAGTGAATAAGAGGTAACACCCAAATGGGGGCATGTATGTTTTGCAAGGGAATCAAACCCTTTTAAAATAAAGAGCAAAGCTTCCTTTGGAAGCTAGTATCGGTTGCAAATTTTGATTGGGTTCTAGAGAGGGAAAGAGAGAGGGATTTTGAAGAAGAGGAAGGATTCATTTGAATCCGTGTGCTCCGGGCCGCAAAATCGTCGTGAGAATTATGCAAAACACGTGTGTGAGAGATCACCATCCGATCGTGACAACGTTGTTGCGATTGTGGAGCGTGGAGGAAGGCCGAATGAAACTTTGAAACCCTAGCTTGGGTGTGAGCTCGTGGATCGAGGATGTGATCAATTAAAGGTGAGAAATTTGTGTGAAATTATGATTTTTAGTTATATTAGACTTTATGTATGATGTGGGAGAAAAATTCGAAGAAAAGAAGTTTAATTTGAAGGAAAATAAGTTTTGGAAGTTGAAACCCGCGTGTGTGAGAAATCTGACAAAACCGATTGATCAAAATAAGTACCTGATCGATTGATTTTGTCAAGAGCTAAAATATGAAGGTTTCTGGAGAAATTGATCGATCGAAATGAAATTTGATCGATCGATTTATGAAACTGATTGATCGGTCTGAACACTGATCGATCGATTTGTGAAAAACAGTGTATGTGTTAGAGAGTTTATAACGGAACCAATCGATCGAAATTTGTCGATAGGCTTCATTTAGGGTCGACAAGTTTCATGTAAAGTCGACAGGAAGTGACGTGAAGATGGGATTGGTTTCTTAGTAGGCCGATCGGTTGATTTGGGAATCAATCGATCGATTTGGAAACCAATCGATCGATTTGTGAACCGATCGAACGAGTGTGGGACTGATTATACAAACAGAAATATGTGTATTTTTTAGAAGAAACCGATCAATCGAAATGTGTTTTGATCGATAGATTTTGGGAACTGATCGATCAAATTGGGATTCGATCGATCGATGTGGTCAGTTTCAGGAATTTTTCTATTTTGAGAAAGAAACTTGGGCGACTTTGGGGCTTTTCGTTTTTCATTACTTTTGACTGATAGAAAGTAAATTTGGTGTGTTCTAGGTTATGATCAAGAGGACGTGATAGGAATGTCACCTTGAGAAAAGGAAGGGTGCGTTTGGCTTCAAGTTGACGTAGGGAAAACTCCGAAACATGTGCATTTGATTACAACTAGCATGAATTTTGTGATGTGATAAAAATATGCATGCTTTGTAGAACTTGTTATTTATTAGCATGAATTTCTAGATTTCAAATATGAAAAATGTGCATGTAAATGTGTACTCATATTCGTGTGCGTGTGTAAAATCAGCCATGTGTGTGTGTGACATCAGAGAGATGTGAATAAATGTGCGTGGAAGCTTTAAAACTTCAAACTTAATTATAAAATATCATATTTCACGATGATAAACTATAAGTTAATTTCGTACTTTGATTTAAAGTTTATGCGTGATACCCAACCGACGCGGCAGGATATCCATAACCGGTACGACGGGATATCCGTACAATTGTGCTTCGGGACGGACATATATCCGTTCATTTCTTACCCATAGTGGTAAATTTCTTTAGGCATAAATTTTCCTTATACAAAGGGACTTGGGCATTATACGAATGTTTCATTGAACGACGATGGCGGGTATTCTCATCGGTATAATATTGCGGCTCTCGATGCTATATATGCTCGGGAGAGTATTTAAGTGATCAGTTTAAGTTATTCTTTTGTTATGAGAATAAGTTTTGAAAATCATGTGTTTAAAATTTGAAATCTGTATTTGATATCAGTTTTGCTTTAAGTCAAATACCTTTAAATTGTGAATCTTTGTTTAAAAAGTATGTTCGATTATGTCATGAGATATATGTGTGATATGATAATATGCCTGCTATTGGTGTTTCCTTACTGAGCTTAGATGTTCGCTCATTTCTCGACTATACGTCATTGGTACAGGTGTAAATCAGGATCAGACACAGGAGAAAGACTTAGGATCTCCCGTTTGGAGAATTCTACCTTAGGTGAGGACTTGGACTAGGCACGTTTTGGGTTTGTATGTAGGATTTTTGAGGTCGTCGGATTTTAGACTTGGTATGTACTGGGATTAAACTCAGTGTTAGAATTTGTATTGTAAGTATGTTGGGGAGCAATTATTTAGATTATATGTGTAAAGTAGAAAGATTTAGTTCTGTCTAGTGATATCTAAAATTTTATTTTCATGTATGTATTGATATATGCTTTGACTTACACTCTTATGTGTGGATATACCAAGTACTTCTGTATCCGGTTTGTAAAGTGTGATCTGACGGTCCGATTTTTCCCTAGTTTAAGATGTAAGAAAAAAAAAAAATAATATAGTACAGGATTTTATGAGGACGGGAAAAATCGGGCTGTCACATTACTTGTGACAACCCGAATTTACCCTTTATCCTATATAGGAGAGGTCGCGTCGTCAGATCACCTAACATGATCCTGTCATACAAGTGCATCGTTTACAAAGTGTTACAATTGTGGAAGCGTAATTTTAACTCTGAGAAAGAGAACATATGGCAGATAACTGATAGTCATTTACTGTCTAAAAGTAGGAATATATACAACAAGATGATATAAACCAAAAATCATGTATAGCTTTCCACCGATAACAACCATCCGTTATCTAAACAATGGAAAGAGCACCTATACATGAAGTACTGAATGTCTCAAAACATGTTGCTGTTGTTTATACAAGTTTAGTGTTTAAAAGCAAATCTCTCCCTCTCTCAAGCCTCTCAAGGAAAGAAGTCCTCAACAGAACCTTCCTCCTCGTCCTCCTCCTCCTCCTTAGGCTGGTAGGCAGGATCAGCCTCGTGCTCAGGATCACGAGCAATATCAGCAGCTAAGACATGAAGTCATAGGATGAGCTATCATCGAAGCTCGGCAGAGAAATTTATAGTGCTACTTTATATGTTAGATTTCTAATTTACGTTTAGATGCATAGATTTCAACTGAGGCACATTATATCCTATCTAATATGTAGCATCTAGCATAAAATAGCACTACACCATGTGAATCCGTACAAGTACTAAATCATGCAAAACATTGATCAGACTGACAGATTCATGTTGAACATATACGAGGAATCATGCTTCATGTTGAACAAATACACGAAATCATGCTGACAAGGAATCATAATGAAACAAGACATCAGACTGAACAAAGAATCAAGCTTTCAAGATCAAATGTCTGGCCCTTGAGCTATGTTAAGAGGGTCACTAGCATCGAGAAATCAAGCCCTTGAGCTATGTTATCAAGGTCACATGATACGAGATGAGTCAAGCCCCTGAGCTAAGTTAATAGGGTCACTTGATATAAGACCATCAAGCTCCCGAGTTAGCGGGATCACTTGCCAAGCTCCCAAGTTAGCGGGATCACTTGTTTCAAGACTTACATAGTCATGCTCCCGAGTTAGTGGAATCACTTGGCTCAAGACGAGTCAAAGACGTGTACGTGACATCAAGAATAACATGTCATGAACAATGCATGGTAACATGTATGCAAGAACATAATGAACAACATAGAAATATATAGCAAAACTGATTTGAATAACTAAACTCACATGATCATATATAATCGAAACTAGCAAAATCAGTGATCATCATGTATCGAAGCTGAACTATCATCATAATCATGCAAAGCACACATCGAGTCTGAAGCTCTTATCATCAATATACAGTATTATAAACTGATTTAACACCATCAGTCATAGTCATACATTAAAAAATGGGATATCATCAAAACTAAGCTAGCATGTGCATACATTCTTATACGTTGTATTTGAACTATACTTTTATCATGATTCATAAACCTTCCTCTAAACTAATCTAGTATCATCATGCATAAACATTAATCTGCTAATCTATCATTATCATGTCATCTAAACTGATCTAACATATTCCTAATATAATCACATATGTCGAGTTGATCTTATCATAATCATGCATCAATTTAAACTGATCTAACATATTCCTAATATAATCACATATGTCAAGTTGATCTTATCATAACCATATATCAAATTGATCTGATCATAAGCATGCAGCAAATTAAGCTGACTTAACATCATCACAGTCGACTTATATATATTAAATGGAATCTCATCTCATATCTAATTTAGCATGGTCTTGAACGGAAATAAGTATATACAATAACTTACGATCCAAGATGTGAAGGAGAAACTAACTATAACGTAGAAAGGTAATGCTTTACGTTAATGCACGAACGCATACTAGCTAACTCATTATTACGAGCTCGTCATGTGCACCAAGCACCTAATCATTTAAGTTTATAAATTTTTTTAGTATTTATAATTTTTTGTTGGGTCACCACAGACCTTACATAAGTGCTCTACATGATCACTAGTCCTAAAAATTAATATACCATACATATATATATATATATATATATATATATATATATATATATAGACCAAAGGTACCTCAGGAATACGCACAAGCCAGGCACAGGCTTGCCTCGGCAAGCAACAGGGCTGCCTAGACAAGCTTCTCAGCTTGCCTCTTGTCGAGGCAAGTCTCTCAGCTTGCCTCAACTTGTAATTAACATTTGACCCTTTAAACGTTAGATTCATGAATTTATTAATTCATAAAAGTTATAGGGCTCGTTGTCCCCTTTCCAACCCATCAAGAATCGTGTCAATCGGAGTTCGGGGTTAAAATTTAATACCGTCTTTGAAAATGAAATGACCTACAAAACTAAATTGATTCAACCAGAAGTCAAATTTATTGAACTTTACATACAGCTGAGAGTCTCTCAATGTCTGCAAAGCAAAATGCACTTCTCGATCAGGTGGTAATCCTGACAACACATAAGGGAAGACATTAGGGAATTCATAGGCAATCGGCACATCAGAAAGTGAAATCTTCTTTTCCTCCTGATCGTGACTTTGAATGAAAGCCAGATACCCTTGAGCACCATGATCAAGTAATCGTCGTGCTCGGATTGCGAAAATGAAGGGAAGTAAAGTTGACTGTACTCCGAAAAATCTAGCTGATTTTCTCCCTTGGGGTTGGAAAGTGACAATCTTCTTTCGACAATCGATATTTGCATGGTGGTTGAACAGCCAATGCATGCCAAGGATTACGTCGAATCCTTGCATATCGAGTAAAATCAAGTTGACTATTGCTTTGTATTCCCTGTAATCGTTGATCAAGACTATAATGGATCGATATACAATGTTAGTCGTGACAGAATGTCTAGTCGGAACTGACACATTTAAAATAAAGTCGAGAGGTTCTAGAGTAGCTCCTAACTTTTCCAACTTTACAGCAAACTAGGGTGTGACAAATGAATGTGTCGATCCAAGATCTAACAAAACTTGTGTCTCATACAATAAGTAGGCATCTTCTGGATATAATTGTAAGGTACCTAATATATATTTATACTAGTGTTAGCTAAATTGCTCCTGAGTAACAAAATATAAATCTATCACTTTAACTAGATGCACACATATGTATAAGATTTAACTAGATGCACTTACTTCATAAAGAAGGAAATAACTTATAATTTAGTAATTCACATACCTTGGATGATATCATTGCTAGTTTGGGCACCTTGTGCCGACACAGCATAAGCTCGGCCTTGTACCATAGGCCGTGTAGATCGAAGAGTTGGTCCTGCCTTTGATATCGTCCCTACCATCTCTGGACAATCCTTTATCTGATATCCCATCTTTCCACAACGAGAGCACGCACTAAATGCTTTATGACATTCGGCTGTCTTGTGTGCCTTCCCACATTTCCCATAGATATCAGTTGGAGCTACCGACGAAACTGCATATGAACCCGTGCGAGAGACTGTAGGTTGTGCTCATGGAACTTGAAATATAGATTGGGCAGACTGATTCAAGGGTTGTTGAACCCGAGCTGGTAATGGTGGTAACACTGCTGGGTTGTAGGGCCGCGTAGACGTTACTGTAGCAAGTTTGAATGCTGGTTGCATGGAGAATCGCGGTCCCTTAATGATTTGACTGGGACCAGAACTAAAGGACTGAGACGGAGTTTTGCGAGTTCTATTTTGCTCATCTCTCCTTTTGTACATACTTTCCACATCAGTTTCTGCTATAAGAGCTAACCGTATCACATGAGAATAGGTTATTGCTTGAAAGAACGAAATTCTCTCCTTGATCAGGGGCTTCAAACCCCGCTTAAATTTCTGTGTCTTCATGAGCTCGGTGGAGACTAGTAATGGTGCAAACCGAGAAAGGCTCATAAATTCTGCCTCATACTCGCTGACAATCATCTGACCATGTACTAACCATCCGGTATCTCTCAGGTGCTGGAAAGTACTTCTCATTAAAAGCTTCCATAAATTCTGCCCATGTCCAAGGTACTCCAAGTACTCTTGTCCGTTCTACTGACTGCCACCAGGGTTCTGCTTCACCTTCCAGTTTATAGGCTGCCCAGCTAACCTTTTCATCCTCAGTGCATGTAACTCTTTGACGGACTTTATCGATCTGTGTTAGCCATTTCTCAGCCTCCATCAGGTCGTGCTGAGCATGAAAACTCGGTGGTTGAAGCCATACAAACTCCTGAAAACCTTCTAGGGGTCTTCTCATAGCTAGCATAGCATGGTGTTCACCATGGCTTCCATCAACTGAGGATTCTGTCTCGCATTTTGCTCAACTCCAGGAACAGGCCCCATTTGGTTAACATTTGCTACGGGAGGAGTATGCTCAGCAACATTCTCCATGGTAGTCTGGCTCTCTGCCATATTCACATCTTCTCCTTGTCTTGATGCAGTGTCGTGCTCATAGCCCGCTACTGGGATTGCATTCGGACCAGTACGATGGGGTAACAGTGGTCGACCCCTTCTTCTAACTCGTCGTGGAGGCATCGTAACCTAGTATGATCAAGTAATACTTAATCAAATAAACATAGACTCAACTTACACCCTAACACTAAACCCACATCAGAAGTCTTGCCAAATGTCAGCGCCAGAATTAAGTCTCCAAAAGACTTAACGCCAGGCTCTGATACCACCTGTGACAACCCAACTTTTCCCTTTATCGTATATAGGAAAGGTCGGGTAGTTGGATCACCTACCTGATCCTGTCATACAAGTGCATCGTGTACAAAGTATTACAATTGCAAAAGCATAATTTTAACTATGAGAAAGAGAACATATGGCAGATAACTGATAGTCATTTACTGTCTAAAAGCAGGAATATATACAACAAGACGATATAAACTAAAAACCATGTACAACTTTCTACCGATATCGACCATCCGCTATCTAAACAATCGACAGAGCACCTATACATGAAGTATTGAATATCTCAAAACATGTTACTGCTGTTTATACAAGTCTAGTGTTTAAAAATAAATCTCTCTCTCTCAAACCTCTCAAGGAAAGAAGTCCTCAGTAGAACCTTCCTCCTCGTCCTCCTCCTCCTCAGGCTGGTAGATAGGATCAGCCTCGTGCTCAGGGTCACGAGCAATATCTGCAACTAAGACATGAAGTCGTAGGATGAGCTATCATCGAAGCTCAACAGGAAAATTTATAGTGCTACTTTATATGTTAGATTTTCAATTTACGTTTAAATGCATAAATTTCAACTGAGGCACATTATATCCTATCTAGTATGTAGCATTTAGCATAAAATAGCACTACACCAGGTGAATCCGTACAAGTACTAAATCAAGCAAAACATTGATCATACTGACAGATTCATGTTGAACATATACGAGGAATCATGCTTCATGTTGAACAAATACGCAGAATCATGCTAAAAAAGAATCATGCTGAAACAAGACATCAAACTGAATAAAGAATTAAGCTTTCGAGATCAAATGTCTAGCCCCTGAGCTATGTTAGCAGCGTCACTAGCACCGAGAAATCAAGCCCTTGAGCTATGTTATCAAGGTCACTTGATACGAGACGAGTCAAGTGTTGTTTAATTCTAAGTGTGCATGATTTATTTGTGTTTTGAAAACAGACTTACAAATAATGAATTGTACTGAATTTGGAAAACTAAAAAGAATAAAGAAATATCAGCACAGAGAGAAGTAAATTAGCCTGCAAGATCAGGGCCAATTGTAGCAAGTTTTAAATGTAAGTGAGTAAAAGATCGTCCACAGAGAATTTATTTAAAATGTAAGATAAACCTCCAGATCTGAGCTACCAGATCTGGCCTCTGATCCTATCTACAAAGCACATAAGATGGGAGGTTGAATTTGTCACATTAACTAAATGATAAAAGTAAAACTTAAACTAAATGATCCAGATCTGAGTTGGGGAGATTTTGATGTAAATTAATAAGAATGGAGAAATAATATCTAACTTTGATTTGGTTCTTGAAACAAAATGAGAATAAATGTAGATAAAATGAGAGATGATCCAATCTTCATCTGGCTACAAACACAGATGCAAGAGGAAGTAATCTAACTCAAGGATTAGAGTTAAACTTGTGGCTATGGTATGTCCACTTCAATGGCCACAGACCATCCAATAGTCTTTAATCTGAACCCTCAATTCAGAACAAGAAACACCACTACAAATGCTGTGAAAGATTAGGTTACAAACACTAATTCCCACAGGGATAATGAATCAAGGGAAATTGCTTGAAAAATAATAAATCTAAAGGAGTCTAGTGCAATAAGGAGATCACAGGGAACCCTCAACACGAATCCAATTGAGAACGTATGGCTCACAACAACCTTTTCAAATTCACGATTACAATTACAGAGCACAGCTTAAACAGCTCTCGGATTTGTAGTCTTGAATACAATTCTCTTTTGAATTACAAAAGTATCTCAGAGCTCTCAATTGCAAGTAAAAGTTAGGCTATTACAAGAGTTTCAGACAAGCTATCTGAATTGGAAATGGAGCAACAGAAATGAAACTCAAAATCTGGATACCCAAATTGGGCAAATGGTTCATCTATTTATAGTTTCCCCTAGGTCTAGCTCAGATGTGTATCGACCAATCAGAAGTGTTTAGATCTGTATCAACCAATGGTAGTCGAGCACGAGGATCCAGATTTGTTTTGGCCAATCAAAATTGCTTGATTTGGTTCAGCCAATCAGATGACAGAAGCATCAATTCTGTTATGTAATTTGAAAATTTGTTAAAACTTCTAGAAGTTCCCGCCAATTGATTTCATCTTCGGGTGCTCACATGGGGTGGAATATGCCTTTGGTTCGTGCTCAGAATCTGTTGAAATGTCCCTGGGTTTTTAAATGCATTGGGGCACGTGCAAAAGATTACTAAATTACCCTTGCAGATGCTAGGAATCTCCAGAATACCATTTCGCATAGTTTGGGGAACTTTTCGCAAGGTACTGTGACTTCTGAAGCTCTTTTCACAAAATTCAGGTGCTGATCGCAAGGAGTTCTCTTCTTTTCGAATAGGTCAGAAATCCTTTCGAAGAGTTCAGGTGCTCTTCGAAAACTAAACCTGGAGCTTTTAGTTCTTTTCGCAAAGTTCAGGTTCTTTTCGAAATGTTCAGATTCTTTTCGAAAAGCACTCTATAATGCATTCTTCTATTCGAATAGCTCCACACTTTCCAGGTTACAATCAGGCCTTTGTCCTCTTTAGTTTAGGCATTTTGATAGCTCGTGAGGTTGTCCCTTCTCTTTCTTCCTTTGGATCAACATGGATTATCATCTTTTTGGCACTTTTAGGCTGCTTTCATGGTTAAGCCTGTCTTTATTGTTAGCTGTAACACAAGCACTTAAAACACTTATTTAGTTTTCTCAAGGGTCTATCAAGGCCCAGGTTAAAGGGTGGAAAATGGTATTTTCTAGTTCTCAACACACCCCCAAACCTAAGCTTTGCTAGTCCCTGAGCAAAGACAAAATTAAAAACAGAATAAAAAGCTACTTTTGTAGGGAACACAGTTGCATTTAGCATATGCAACAAGCCTTTTAAACCCCTAGGTGATCCCTAGTGGAGGAGTGAAGTCTCCTGAGGGTTTTCAGTGAAGGTACCCACAAACTTCTCCAATAAATCAGTTACTATCAATGCAGTTCTGTTAAAACAGACTTTTATCCAGTCAGGTTATTCACACCTGCATCAGTCAAGCTGTAAAAAGATCTTCAAGAAAACATTAGTTTAAAACTAAAATTCAGTTGTAATTCATTTTGCCATTCACTCAGTTGGTGTCAAAAAGTTTTTATAAGAAAAATTAATGAAAAGCTTGCCTTCTATTTGAAAATTCAGTTTATGATGTTACCTCAAATAATTTGATTTCAAACTCAACTCTCACCAGGGTTTTCACTCACCATGCAAATATGAGGGTTGCACGATTTCACACAGCTCAAGAGCAATTACAATCCTCAAATAGGATTGTAAGCAGGAGCATAGGCTTTGATTTTTAGTTCTGAATTCACTGCTCTTTTCATCATAGATTACACAAATCCTTATCTCCATGTGACAGCTCATTCCATCATTGATCAGTAAGGACTTTAACTTGGGTTGTAATGTGGCTTATGGGTGAAATTTATCAAGAATAAAGGGGTTGGAATGGATTCCAAAATCTAGAAGTCAGTCAAGGTGAGGAAGTGACAGACACACCTTCTTCATTTCAGCACAATTTTATTTTCTTCTTTGAATTTTCAGAGCCAAAGTGGCCATCTTTTCCTCATTCTTTTTCAAACTTCCCATGAAATGACTCCCTTTTCTTTTTCTCTTTTTTTTTTTTTAAATTTAAATTTAAATTTAAATTATTATTTTTTTTAACAATTACTGACATGCCACATTTCTGTTGTTGATACATCATCGCTTTCAATTCTTTTTCTTCTTCTTTTACCAAATTGTTACCCAACTCTCCTTTCTTCAGCTTCCTTTCCTTTACCTTCTGAATTCTCAGAGTGAGGGTTAGGCTAAATGAGGTTGATGAAGTTGTTTAATGAGGTTTCAAAGAAATCTTAGATTTATAAAGCTCAAATGGTGTGTATCAAGGGTAGTTTCAAAAGGTGGGGCTTTTTGAGGCTCAAACTGTCCAAAAGGAGGCCTTACATCATGTCTTTAATATCATGATTGCTGCCAAGTTATTTCAATTTGAATATGTGTAACTTCTAGTGATAGTAAGCAGGTTCAAACAGTCCCTAGAGCAGAAAAAATTGCCAATTTATATCTCCCAAAAATACATTTCAGGCCCAAGTCTCACTGGGTGTAGTTATCTATCAACTTCCTGAGGTATATCATCACTGTTTTCTCTCTTTTTAGGTTTACTAAAACATCAATTTTTATTTTGAAAATTTTCTGACATTCACTTCATGAAAGTATTGGAATTACACTAAAAATCAGTTTTAAAAGTTTTAACTTCCTCATTTTTCAAGTGTGACATCACTTCATTTTCAAAAATTCTGCTGATCATCAGCTGCATTAATGTTATCTCAATTATTGGCATTTCTGCCACACCCCCAAACCTATGGTGAGCAGGGTCCGCACTGGTCCGAAGTGTATTAGCAAAGAAAAGAAACAATCAAACAGAAATCATAATGACAAGAAGAAAGAAAAGAAATGCACAATGTATGTACAATGTATTAACACAAAACCAAAATTTTATATTATAGACCCATAAAACAGATATGTACAATGTATTCTAATAACTGGGGTCAAAGTCTGTATCATAAGTTGGTTCAATGGGATCGAATCGGAGTCATCACGAGTCGAACTAGAATCAGATTGGAGTCCAACTTGATTTAGCCTTCTCCTGGATTGTGTTTTTCAGCTCGGTGTATTCCTCAGTTTTGATCTTTTTGGTGAGGCCAATATACTTTTCAAGTCTAGTAGTCCTCAATTTTTCCTGTTCAAGCTGTGCTTGCAACATGGTCACCTTGTGCTGCTCACTCCTAACCATCTGAAAAGTTTGACCCAGCAGGTCCTGCATCTTCTCTCTCTCAAATTTCATAAATAACTCCAATTTTTGAATCTGGTTTTCATAAGGGGTTCTAATGTAAGCTTGCAAATCAGCTAACCCCTTGAGGACATCTCGACAGATATATGGATTCTCTTCCATAGCCTTTTTGAGAGTGGCAAATCTGGGAATGGGAATGGAGTGGTAGGGGACCAAAGGTATCCCAGCAGTGAAAGTGGGAGAAGAGGAGTCCAAAATAATGATCTCAGGGTCTGTCTGAGTGGATTGATCAGAGAAAGTGAGGAGAGGTGAAGGGGACTAAATAAGAACTACCTTAGGTTCTGTTTGGGTAGCATGGGCAGTAGTGGTGAGGGTGGGTGGATCAACAAATACTACCTCAGGGTCGGTTTGGGTAGCATGGTCATCAACAGCAGGTACAGTGGCTAAGGTATTTGTGTGGGATGTGAAGGCTAAGGTTTGGAGAAGGGCATTTATCACAGACTGATTGTCTGTGTTGATCTGTAGTTGGGCTTGGATGGATTGGAGAAAAGTCAATATTTGGCTAATTGATTCAGGTGTGGGTGTGGTATGCATAATAGGGGCTGGTAAAACTGAAGTAGATGGTTGAGGTGCAATGGGTGAAATGGTTGTAAAGGGTGAAGTAGCCAAATGAGTGAAATGAGGAGGGTCAGGTATAGGTACAGATTCAAGCCCAATATTCTCTAAAATAGATCCTATCAGTGATGAATAAGCCTCTGTAGTGAATATCTCAGGTTCAGTTTGGGTATGAGTTACTTCAGGTGTATTAGCTGAATTAGCAGGTGAACTTGAGAAGCTTTGGAGCAGAGGAGTACTAGGAGCTTGTTCAACAAAGTCAGGGGCTAAATCTTGGATATTGTTGAGAGAGATTGGTGGTGTGAGTATGGCTGGAGTGGTTGGTGTAGAGGAGGAGTCTGCAACTGGGATTATGTTGGTTATGGGAGATGGGATTGCTTGAAAGGGTGCAAGAATAGGAGTTGGGCTAGGTGAGGTGGGTAAGATGACAACTTCTTCAAGAATGGGTGCAGCTGAAGAGCTGGTCACCACAGGAAGGACAGCTTGTTCAATGTCAGCTGCAGTTGAAATAGGTGCAGCTAAAGAGCTGATCACCTCAGGGTCTGGCAACGCAAGTTCAATAGCAGCTGCAGGGGCAGGTTCAGGTATGGCAGGTTCAATAGCACCTGCACGGGCAGGCTCCACTTCCTCCATCATTCTTTTCAACATTGCTTGACTTATAGTCCAAGCCTTTTTCCCAAACGCATGAGGAGATATAACTTCAAATGACTCTTGCTCATCAATGTCAAACTTGGCTCTTAGTAGGGCTGTGATCAGCCTACCAAATGGTATTCCAGCTAATTTCTGCTCCTTTTTTAGCTTGGTACTAATATCAGCCATGGCTTCAAAAATCAACATAGGGGCATTAAAAAATTGCCCCTTAGAAAAATGGAAGAGAGCCTCTAAAATTGGTGTCCTTCTTTCCTGGCTGTGCCCAGTGACATAAAAACATCCCCTCAAAATGGAATCCATCAGTAAAAATTGAGGTGCTAGGTCTCTCCTCATTATGGATTGTCCAGTTCCAACGATGCCTTGGGTTAAATGTACCATTTCTACGAAGAGGCGTCAAAATGGACCAAAGAGGATCATGTTGAAAAGGTATCCCCAAAGCATTCCCAATGTCTTCATAAGTGACAGTTAAATCACAATCATCAATGAAAATAACAAGAGTAGGGACATCAGCATCCTTCTTTGTCACTTTTACCAAGTTTTGGTACCATAATTTAACCATTCGTGGATAAATTTTTTCAGGAAGAGGGGTTAGGATATTGCTCAGTGAGGCATCCCTAATGTATTTCAAAGATAACTGACATTCAGGTTTGTTGTAGAAAAAGGTCTCATCAATAATAAATTCTAGAATTAGCTTCTGAGCTTCAATAAATGGGTTCGGTAGTACCAAATGAATAGGCAAAGGAGGAAGCTCAGACTCAGGGCTAGTGTCAGCTGTTGGGGTGGGTTTCTCATATCTAACCTTTTTCCCCTTCTCAATCATATCAGCTTTATCCATTGAAAGTTTTCTTTTAGCTGAAGCTTTGGTTTTTCCTTTTTTGGACGATTTGCTAATTTTCTTAGCAGAAGATTTTTGGAACATTTCAGCCAATGATTTTTCAGCTTTCCCCATTCTAAAGCTTTGTATAAAAACTCCCACAATAAATGCTGACACCAAATCAAACTTTGCAAACGATAAACAGAAGAAATGCACAGAAAAATACCAAAATTTAGGGTTTTGGTTGAACTTGTTGCTTGCTCGCTGAAATCCACTAGAACCAGAAGCAAAAAATCCCTCTCTTCAAGCTTAAATGATCGAACAAATATGAAGAAAAGTGTGGCTGAATTCTAAAAACACGCAAGGAAGGAAAGAAAAAGGGTTTCTGTGAAACAGGACGTTCTCAGAAGGCTTTCGAATATGAAACCCTTACTTCGAAAGGGTTTAAATATGCTCAAAATGATTTTCACAAAATATCTTTGAAGTTTTCGAAAAGATCAAAATAGTCCTTTTTTACAAGTGAAAATGGCATCAGTACCATTCGAAGAGCATATGGCTTCAGAAACAACTATTCGAACAACAAATAGCTTCAGAACTAACTTTTCGAAAAGCAAATCATTCTGAACTAACTATTCGAAAAGCAAATCATTCTTTTCGAGCAGTTAGTTACAGGTTCAGCTTCTTTTCGAAAAGTTAATTAAACTTTTCGAGAAGGATTTTTTTTTCTTTGTGAGTTAATTTTTTACATATTTAAACTTCTCGAATTGAAAGTAAAAATGACTAAAAACAGAGAGCAAACAACTATGCAAAAACTAAAAAACAAGCACTGGTAAAATACATATTATACAGTTGTTTATCCTCAGATATGGGATGGATCTTGATGATAGATGGTTAGCACAGGCTCTAGGGTATTTTCAATGCATGGTTTGAGCCTCTAACCATTTACTTTCAAGATTCTTCCATCACTCGGGTCCAAAATTTCAACAGCCCCAAAAGGTGATGCATGAATGACTTTATATGGCCCTTCCCATCTGGATCTCAGCTTTCTAGGAAAAAACTTAAGTTTTGAGTTAAATAGCCATACCTTAGAGCCAGCTATGAACTCTTTTCTCAACAAATTTTTATCATGGAAGGCTTTGACTTTCTCTTTGTAAGATCTTGCATTGGTGTATGCATCCATCCTCAGCTCTTCTAACTCCTCAAGCTGCAGTTTCCTGTGATTACCAGCAGTAGTAAGATCCATGTTCAAGGTTTTAATAGCCCAAAAGGCCTTATATTCTAACTCCATTGGTAAATGGCATGCTTTGCCATAGACCAATCTGAATGGGGACATGCCAATTGGGGTTTTATAGGCTGTCATATATGCCCACAATGCATCATTCAGCTTAAAGGACCAATCCTTTCTGTCCTTCTTCACAGTCTTTTCCAGCATATGTTTGATTTCTCTATTGGAAATCTCCACTTGTCCACTGGTTTGTGGATGATATGGAGTAGCTACTCTATGAGTCACAGAGTATTTTTTCAATAAAGCTTCAAAATGATTATTACAAAAATGGCTTCCCCCATCACTGATAATAGCTCTGGGAGAACCAAACCTGGAAAAGATGTTATCCTTTAAAAATTTCAGAACCACTCTGTGATCATTGGTTTTAGTGGCTGTGGCTTCAACCCATTTGGATACATAAGCCACAGCTACTAAGATAAAATTACACCCATTGAAAGGAGGAAAGGGACCCATGAAGTCTATCCCCCAAATATCAAGCAATTCAACTACCAAAATAGGCTGTAATGGCATTGAGTTTCTCTTAGAAATGCTGCCCAATTTCTGGCAGTTCTGGCAAGACTTATAGTGCTGCAGAGCATCTTTGAAAAGTGTAGGCCAATAAAATCCACACTGTAAAACCTTTGCAGCAGTTTTGTTTCCACTAAAATGACCTCCACAGGCCTGTTCGTGATACATAGAAAGTATGCTATGAAAGTCTTCTTCAGGGACATATCTTCTTATTATTTGGTTTGCACAAATCTTGAACAGATAAGGATCCTCCCAAATAAAATGTTTAACCTTTGAGAAGAAAAGATCTTTATCCATTTTATTCCAATGTTGAGGAGTTCTTCCAGTAGCCAAGAAGTTGACTATGTTTGCAAACCAAGGGGTGTGTACACTGATAGCAAAAAGTTGCTCATCAGGGAAAGATTCATTGATAGGCAGCCTATCAATCTCAGCAGTTAAAATTCTAGACAGGTGATCAGCTACCACATTCTCCGCACCCTTTTTATCTTTGATCTGTAAATCAAACTCCTGTAATAGGAGGATCCACCTGATTAATCTTGGTTTGGTATCCTTCTTAGACAGATGGTATTTCAGGGCTGAGTGGGCAGTGAACACCACTATTTGTAAACCCAAAATATATGACTTGAATTTCTCTAAAGCAAAAATAATTGCCAGCAGCTCCTTCTCAGTTGTTGTGTAATTGAGCTGTGCATCAATCATTGATCTACTGGCATAAGCTATGACATGAGGCAGCTTATCCTTTCTCGGCCCAAGAACAGCTCCCAAGGCATAATCTGATGCATCACACATCAGTTCAAAAGGTAGTGAATAATCTGGAGACTGTAATATTGGAGCTGAAATCAAACAATTTTTTAAGAATTCAAATGCCTTCAAGCATTCATTGTTGAAAACAAAAGGGACATCTTAGCACAATAAATGACAAAGAGGCTTGGATATTTTATTGAAGTCCTTAATGAACCTTCTGTAGAATCCAGCATGTCCCAGAAAACTTCTGATTTGTTTAACAGTTTTGAGAGGTGGCAAATGTGCAATTAAATCAATTTTTGCTCTGTCCACCTCAATGCCCTTGTGGGAGACATGGCCAAGGACAATGCCTTGGGTGACCATGAAATGGCTCTTCTCCCAGCTCAAAACTAGATTGGTTTCTTCACATCTCTATAACACCAATTTGAGATGATGTAAACACTGGGCAAAACTGTCTCCATAGATTGAAAAATCATCCATAAAAATCTCCATAAATTGGTCAATCATATCAGAGAAAATGGAGTACATGCATCTTTGAAAGGTAGCAGGAGCATTACAAAGACCAAAAGGCATTCTCCTATAGGCAAAAGTGCCAAAAGAGCAAGTGAATGTGGTCTTTTCCTGATCTTGTGGATACACAGGAATCTGGTTGTAACCAGAGTAACCATCAAGAAAACAGTAATAAGCTTTTCCTGCTAGCTTATCTAAAATTTGATCAATGAAGGGAAGAGGGAAATGGTCTTTTTTGGTCATTGTGTTTAGTTTTCTGTAATCAATACAGACCCTCCAACCAGTTGTTTGTCTGGTTGACATAAGCTCACCAGAATCTGAGGTTACAACAGTGATCCCAGATTTCTTAGGTACCACCTGTGTAGGTGCCACTGAAGCTGAATCTGAAATGGGGTAAATGACCCCTGCATCCAACAGTTTAACAACCTCTTTCATGATCACTTCTTGCATATGAGGATTCAGCCTCCTTTGCATTTCCCTAGAAGTCTTTGCATCTTCTTCCAAATGAATTTTATGCATGCAAACAACTGAACTGATTCCTCCCAAATCAGCAATAGTCCAGCCAATTGCTTTCTTATGCTGTTTCAATACAATCAACAACTCTTCCTCCTGCTCCTTAGTGAGGGAGGAAGAAATAATCGCAGGCAATGTTTTATGGTCTCCTAAAAACACATATTTCAAATTTTCTGGCAACTGCTTTAGCTCTACATCCGGTGGGCTGAGAAAAGAAGGTAACAAAGGTACCTTGGCTGTTTGTGGAAGGGGAAGAATAGCAGGTTTCCATGAAGAGAACCTTACTGATTGATCATGAGTTCCTTGCACAACATTTACTTCCTCAGACTTTGAGGTACAAACCATTTTTTCCATAGCATTTTTCAAGTCTGTGGTAAAATCTTCACACTGCAAAAACTGTGGTAGAGTCTCTTCCACCAGTTCATCCAATAAATCAACAAGAAAACATTCCTCGGAACTGAATTGAGGCTTTGTGACTACATTATAAACATTTAATTTCACCTTCATATTTCCAAAAGAGACTTCCATAATATCAGACCTGCATTGAATGCAAGCATTGGCTGTAGCCAGGAATAGTCTCCCCAAAATGACAGGGATGGAAGTTTTGCTTTTTATAGGTTCCATGTCCAATACCAGAAAATCAGCAGGGTAGAAAAACTTATCTACTGCTACCAATACATCCTCAATCATCCCAACTGGCTTTTTTTCAGATCTGTCTGCTAGTTGTAACACCACATGAGTGGGTTTTAATTCTCCCAAACCTAGTTTCTCATATACATAATATGGAAGCAGGTTGACACTAGCACCCAAATTTAATAAAGCCTTTTCAATGGTATGTTCCCCAATAATGCAAGGGATTGTGGGGATTCCAGGATCTTGAAGTTTAGGAGGTGTGGTAATGGACAAAACCCGATTAACTCTTTCCACAACAAAGACCTTCTTGGATAACTGTATCCTAGATTGTCTTTTGTGAGTGCAAATATCTTTCAAAAATTTTGTATATGCTGGGATTTGTTTGATTTCATCAAGCAAAGGTAGATTTATCTTGACTTGCTTGAAAGTCTCCATCATTTCATCTATTTTTGTGTTCCCTTTATCAAAAGGGGATGCAGATTTCATGGCATGAGGAAATGATAAATGAGGAACTAGTCCTTCATTTACAGCTTTAGAAATATCATTTGAATATTTTTTATTTTTCTGTTTTTCATTTTTTTGATTTTTCTGAGGTACATCAGCACCCCCAATGCTAACATCATGCTGCTCCTGCTGCATATCTCTATCAGTTTCCTCAATTTTTTCTTCTTCCTTTTCAGTACCCACTTTGTTATTTACAATTCTTCCACTTCTCAAAGTAGTGACAGTTTTTACTTCTTCATGTGAAACAGAAGCCTCTCCAACCATGAACTGTCCTTTGGGATTGTTCAAAGGTTGGCTGGATAACCTTCCTCTCTTTTGGCCAAAGTATTTGAAAGTTGACCCAATGTTTCTTCAATCTTCTTTATGCTCTGACTGTGAAAGTTCACAGTCTGAGTTAAAGACCCTAAATTCTGGAGTGAATTTAGAACTTGATCTTCAAAAGAAGGGGATCTGGAAGGGGCTTGAACTGGAGCAGATTGCTGTACAGGTTGTTGTGGAATGGGCTGCTGAAAAGTTGGCTTGGTATAAAAATTTTGCTGATAAGGCTGAGCAGTTTTGAAAGGTACTTGGTTCTTTGATTGCTGCTGCTGTTGTGATTGATAATTGCCCTGGCTCCACCTTAAATTGGGGTGTCCTCTCCATGTGTATTCATTTGACTGCATTTGTCCAAATGATTGGGCAGCATGAGCTTGTTCCACCACTAGATCTGAGAACAGTGGTGCAGCAGGACATTGATCATATGAATGAGTAGGGGACTGACATATCAGACATGCCTCCTCTACTCTTGCAACCATTGGATTTTTAAGTGAGTCCATCAATCTATCAAACTTTATGGTTAAATTATCCATCTTCCTTTCTAACTCATTCACCTCATAAATCTTTCCTTTGGTGGTTTGCTGAGTGGTCAACCTAGCAGGATTCTCAATATCTCTTGAAAAAGATTCCTGTTGAGTTGAATTTTCACCAATTACTTCAAATAAATCCCAGACCTCCTCAACTGTTTTTTGCAAGTAAGTGCCTCCACAGGAAGCATCTACCATATTCTTGCCCTTTTGATCAATTCCTTGATAGAAGCTTTGAACTAGCTGCCATCGAGGGATTTGATGATGAGGACATTGCCTTAAAAGTTCTTTAAATCTTTCTCATGCTTCATGGAAAGTTTCAGTTGAATGTTGTGAGAAGGAAATAATACTTAACTGGCTTGTTTTAGACATAGGGAAATATTTGGCTAAAAATTGACATTGCAAATCATTCCAAGAAGTGATACTATTTGGTGCTAACATAGACAACCATGCTCTAACTTTGCCCTTTAATGAAAAAGGAATGAGCCTAAGCTTAGTTGCCTCTGGACCAAGTCCAGCTATGTTGAATGTGGTGCAAAGAGACAAGAATTCATCTACATGTTTGTATGAATCTTCCTTACTCAACCCATGGAAGGAAGGAAGCATTTGGATAGTTGATGATTTGATCTCATAATTTCCTTCAACAGTAGGAAATTGAATGCAAAATGGGGAATTATAGGTACCAGGTGCAAAGTAATCCCTCAAAAGTTGAGGTTCTTCACCCATAGTAGCTGTTTCAGCAGAATTCTGTGATGATTGTCTGGTTCGTAGTAGCCTTTCAACTTCTAAATTTAGAGGGACAATCTCAGGGCTGAGAGTCCTCCTACCAAACATACAACACAGAACAGAGAATCAAATTATGCACAGTAAACCTTCAGAATTCCTTTTAAAGTAGATTCCACGCTTCAAAATGTATATGAATAACTGCACAGATTTAAACAATAGAATAGTTTAGCACTGATGTAAAGATAAAATAAAAACTTAGGTCTACCTATTTTAAAACAAATTCCCTGGCAGCGACGCCAAAAACTTGTTGTTTAATTCTAAGTGTGCATGATTTATTTGTGTTTTGAAAACAGGCTTACAAATAATGAATTGTACTGAATTTGGAAAACTAAAAAGAATAAAGAAATATCAGCACAGAGAGAAGTAAATTAGCCTGCAAGATCAGGGCCAATTGTAGCAAGTTTTAAATGTAAGTGAGTAAAAGATCGTCCACAGAGAATTTATTTAAAATGTAAGATAAACTTCCAGATCTGAGCTACCAGATCTGGCCTCTGATCCTATCTACAAAGCACATAAGATGGGAGGTTGAATTTGTCACATTAACTAAATGATAAAAGTAAAACTTAAACTAAATGATCCAGATCTGAGTTGGGGAGATTTTGACGTAAATTAATAAGAATGGAGAAATAATATCTAACTTTGATTTGGTTCTTGAAACAAAATGAGAATAAGTGTAGATCAAACGAGAGATGATCCAATCTTCATCTGGCTACAAGCACAGATGCAAGAGGAAGTAATCTAACTCAAGGATTAGAGTTAAACTTATGGCTATGGTATGTCCACTTCAATGGCCACAGACCATCCAATAGTCTTTAATCTGAACCCTCAATTCAGAACAAGAAACACCACTACAAATGCTGTGAAAGATTAGGTTACAAACACTAATTCCCATAGGGATAATGAATCAAGGGAAATTGCTTGAAAAACAGTAAATCTAAAGGAGTCTAGTGCAATAAGGAGATCACAGGGAACCCTCAACACGAATCCAATTAAGAATGTACGGTTCACAGCAACCTTTTCAAATTCACCATTACAATTACAGAGCACAGCTTAAACAGCTCTCGGATTTGTAGTCTTGAATATAATTCTCTTTTGAATTACAAAAGTATCTCACAGCTCTCAATTGCAAGTAAAAGTTAGGCTATTACAAGAGTTTCAGACAAGCTATCTGAATTGAAAATGGAGCAACAAAAATGAAACTCATAATCTGGATACCCAAATTGGGCAAATGGTTCATCTATTTATAGTTTCCCCCAGGTCTAGCTCAGATGTGTATCGACCAATCAGAAGTGATTAGATCTGTATCAACCAATGGTAGTCGAGCACGAGGATCCAGATCTGTTTTGGCCAATCAGAATTGCTTGATTTGGCTCAGCCAATCAGATGATAGAAGCATCAATTCTGTTATGTAATTCAAAAATCTATTAAAACTTCTAGAAGTTCCCGCCAATTGATTTCATCTTCGGGTGCTCACATGGGGTGGAATATGCCTTTGGTTCGTGCTCAGAATCTTCCGGAATGTCCCTGGGTTTTTAAATGCATTGGGGCGTGTGTAAAAGATTACTGAATTACCCTTACAGATGCTAGGAATCTCTAGAATACTATTTCGCATAGTTTAGGGAACTTTTCGCAAGGTACTGTGACTTCTGAAGCTCTTTTCGCAAAGTTCAGGTGCTGTTTGCAAGGAGTTCTCTTCTTTTCGAATAGGTCAGAAATCCTTTCGAAGAGTTCAGGTGCTCTTCGAAAACTAAACCTGGAGCTTTTAGTTATTTTCGCAAATTTTTGAAATGTTTAGATTCTTTTCGAAAAGCACTCTGTAATGCATTCTTCTATTTGAATAGCTCCACACTTTCTAGGTTACAACCAGGCCTTTGTCCTCTTTAGTTTAGGCATTTTGACAGCTCGTGAGGTTGTCCCTTCTCTTTTTTCCTTTGGATCAACATGGATTATCATCTTTTTGGCACTTTTAGGCTGCTTTCATGGTTAAGCCTGTCTTTATTGTTAACTGTAACACAAGCACTTAAAACACTTATTTAGTTCTCTCAAGGGTCTATCAAGGCCCAGGTTAAAGGGTGGAAAATGGTATTTTCTAGTTCTCAACATCAAGCCCCTGAACTAAGTTAACAGGATCACTTGATACAAGACCATCAAGCTCCCGAGTAAGCGGGATCACTTGTTTCAAGACTTACACAGTCAAGCTCCCGAGTTAGCGGGATCACTTGGCTCAAGACGAATCAAAGACGTGTACATGACATCAAGAATAATAGGTCATGAACAATGCATGGTAACATGTATGCAAGAACATTATGAACAACGTAGAATCATATAGCAAAACTGATTTGAATAACTGAAGTCACATTATCATATATAACCGAAACTAGCATAATCAGTGATCATCATGTATCAAAGCTGAACTAGCATCATAATCATGCAAAGCATACATTGAGTCTGAAGCTCTAATCGTCAATATACAGTATTATAAACTGATCTAACACCATTAGTCATAGTCATACATCAAAAAATGGGTTATTATCAAAACTAAGCTAGCATGTGCATACATTCTTATACGTTGTATCTGAACTATACTTTCATCACGATTCACAAACCTTCCTCTAAACTAATCTAGTATCATCATGTATAAACATTCATCTGCTGGTCTATCATTATCATGTCATCTAAACTGATCTAACATATTCCTAATATAATCACATATGTTGAGTTGATCTTATCGAGCTGATCCGATCATAATCATGCATCAATTTAAACTGAACTAGCATACTCTCATATATCGAGCTGATCTGATCATGAGCATGCGTCAAATTAAATTGACTTGACATCATCATAGCCGACTTATATATATTAAATGAAATCTCATCTCATAGCTAATTTAGCATGGTCTTGAACGAAAATAAGTATTTACAATAACTTACGATCCAAGATGCGAAGGAGAAACTAACTATAACATAACAAGGTAAAATTCCCTGCCTTAATTCAAGCTTATGCTTTACGTTAATGCATGCACGTATCCCAGCTAACTCATTGTTACGAGCTCGTCATGTGCACCAAACACCTACTCATTTAAGTTTATATATTTTTTTAGTATTTATAATGATTTATTGGGTCACCACAGACCTTACATAAGTGCTCTATATGATCACTAGTCCTAAAATTAATATACCATACATATACATAGACCAAAGGTACCTCAGGATATGCACAAGCCAGACACAGGCTTGCCTCGGCAAGCAACAAGGTTGCCTAGACAAGCTTCTCAGCTTGCCTCTTGCCGACGCAAGTCTCTCAGCTTGCCTCAAATTGTCACTAACTTTTTACCCTTCAAACGTTAGATTCATGAATTTGTTAATTCATAAAAGTTATAGGGCTCGTTGTCCCTTTCCAACGGATTAAGAATCGTGCCAATCGGAGTTCGGAGTTAAAATTTATGACCAAAATATCGAACAGGGTCAAAGGGTTGCCGAGGCAAGGTGCAGGGTTGCCGAGGCAAGCCGTTCAACTTGCACCTTGCCGCGACAAGCATGTGGGGTGCCGGGGCAAGCCTGAGACACAATTTTTCTGCATGCCTTCTTCCTCTTTTCTGACTTTTGGGCTTTCTTAGTGTGCTAGGACCTTTTACACTCTATAAATACAATATATTTTGGTGTATATATCACATATAGAACCCCTTTTATTTACTAATCCCGTATGAAAGTTTCGGAGTGCATTCTTCGAAAATTTTAACTCCAAAACCCTTCACACATGGCTTGATTTTTGAGCCGTCGATTTGATCTCATGGGATTGACATCAATGATTTAAATTCTATTTAAAACAACTAATGAAATGAACCTAGTCTAGTACTTGGTTCATTTACGACATACCTTTTTGGTGGATTTGTGGTTACGACGACGCCGAACGGGTGTTGTGGTCGAGTTCGCCGAACTTGTGAAATATGTGTCGAAGTTAGGGCCGTGAGAATTCGCCGAGAACAAGGATTCGTCTGCCAAAGCTCTTGTGACCACTTTGTAGGATCACCTTGTGATCCAAGGATTTGAATCTAAGGGTTACATTTCCAGAATTTAAGGGCATTGAGATCTAGAAGAAAGATGTGGTTGTAAGAGATAGAAGAGGATTTCTTTCTTTTGGTTTTATTTTATTTTATTTTATTACAGGTCTAGTTAGTATGGGATTTCTTCAAAGCTTGAAACGAGAAAAAGAAAGTGGCAGGAGAGCTCTTGTAGGCTTTTGCACGATTGCGTGCATGAAGCATAGTGTGAGTCACACCAACGTGGAGTCGTAAGGCGAAAGATAGCTATTATAAGCCTTATAAGGCTGGGATCCCATGCAGTGCCCACCATTTGGTTTTCAGTGTATAGGCATATAAACCATTTTTAGCGTGGCTTTAGTACAAAGCTAATACACTGCTTAAGTTTATAAGCCAATTTAAGTTTGGCTTTAGTGTAAAGCCAATACACTCATTAAAGATGTATGGCTGGTGTATGGCTCAGGTATAATTTTGCTGCACCTTTATTCAGTATATGTGATATCTAATTTACTAAAGAAAGAATATTGGGCCATCAAGGGCCCTACTTAATTCTTCAAAATTTGGGCATCAATCAAACACTGAGAAAATTGAAGATGGAAAAGAAAATACCATCACACTAATCTTTCAAACTCAAGATTTTAGGCGCCAATTAAAATAAAGAATTATCAGATGTTTATAAAGCAGTAAAAGAAAGCAATATATCTAAACTAGAAAGCAATAAAAAAATCTTGATCATTTCTCAGTCACAGGCGTCAATTACTCAAGAGAAACTAAGAATACTCTAATCTTTCAGCTTCTGATCACAGTCGTCAATCGCTCTCGAGAAACCTTAGAATCTAAACTAAATTACACTAAAGTTGTAACGACCCGACTTTCCCACACGAAATTCTGGGAACACCGAGTCATTAGATACTTGGTACATCACATTCACATGCAAAAACTCAAAGAGATATTATAATGGCTAATAATGATAATCGATTCAATTGTCATAAGAACATAAATTGAAATAAATCTACCAGTGACGGCCGTTTATCACGCAAACAGTAGTGTGTTTAATATAATAAAAAGATAAACAATGTCCAACTAAAGTTCTAAAATGTACCAAGTCCAAATCACATTCTGAACTATGGATAAAAGTCCTCTGACGGAAAATCTGTTTCGTCTTCTGGTATAAAGTTGGGATCTTCTAATTCAGGATCTGGAAGTACTTCTCTACCTGTGACACATAGTGTCGGGGTTGAGCTAACAGTCTAAGCTCAATAGAGAAAGTTCAAGGCCAAATTACATCTTATCCGATTAATGTATAGTTCGATGACAAATTTAAAAGCAATTAAATGACAAAAACAGAATTCAAAAATATCATGGGTTCAAAAGCACATATTCTGAGTTCCAGTTCCATATGAGATTCAATAGCATCGTTTCTTAGGTTTCATGAGAGTATTCATTAAATTATTTCATTATTAAATTTCAGATGCAATCTTCTTAATTCATGATGACTTAAATATATAACTTAAATATCACTAGCATAAATACAGTACTAGAGTTTTCAATAACCGATGGGAATCCCCTCGTAACCATCGTCGTTCAATGAACAATTTTCTAAGTGTTCAAGCCCCTGCGTTGTGAGGGATACTTGTGCGGTTCAATGGGCCGTCGAAACGGTTCAAAAGTATCGAAGCACAGGATTCGGTTCAAATGAATCTCCTTAAATCACATGCAAAGTTATAATACATAGGTACAATGTTCATGGTTCATAAAATAATTTTCATTCTAATTTAGTTTCAAAATTCAAAGGGTTCGGCGCTCAAAGATTCCATGATTCAAAGTTCAAAAGGTTTCAATTATTCATATGCAATAAGATTCAAGTAACTTTCAGAGTTTCGAAGGGTTCGATATTCAGAATATTCAAATAGTGCCATATGTTCAATGCAGCAAGATCCAATAAATTCGAAATCAATTTCAATGTTCATAGATTTGGTTCAAATTCATCATTAAAGTCTATGATTTAAAGTTTAAAACATAATTGTGTATTGAAAATCCCCTACCCAGGGTCCTAATATCGCAAGAAGGAAGTGAGATGATCCCTATCAATAGCGATCGATTTCCTCCTCTACATCACATACACAAGTGATATATCATTACGGATCTTGTACATTAGTAAGGTGTAGCGACACCAAGTGACCTTGTGTTCAAAAGAATTAAAACATTGCATTGGGTACCCTTTTTTTTAACTTAAAATATGATCTTATAAGCTTCTATATGCACTAGTTTGTTTATACACATATATAAATTATATGTATGTTTAACATTCAATCCAATCCCACCAGCCATCTCTAAGCTCTCCACGTTTCTATATGTCCCAATAAGTCAATTTGACTACCAAAAATTTCCCTACGTAATGTACTCTATGTGTATATAAGAACAAGGAGTTTAGTAATACAGACTCTTTGCTGGGAAAGAATCCAATTTCGGCAAGTCCCTTCTTTAAAGCTCATGTAACTTATGATTTATTTGTCAATCTTAGAGCAATAACCCATTAGAATTTTCAACCATCAGGTATCAAATAGGTTAAGAATCAAGATGGGCCAACGGTTTGACTCGGATCCTAATTTTGATCATATCCCAGACGCCCGTGCAATCAAATTCTGCACGGGACCTTGGGTATAAAACTCTGAACAAGGCAGAGCCCTCTGTTGTTGCAGTGCGCACAGTTATGACCTGGGTGAACTACAGCTCCTATTTCATGACCTTAAAGGCATTTTTTTATGTTTGATCAAGTCCGTGTGCGATGGGGCTGTATGATCAACTACTGGTGATTTATATTACGGGTCTATTAGCTACGATTGAATTTAGGCGCACAGCATACTAGGGTCACAATTATTAAGGCTGTACAATAGTTTATGTGAATCGCGACGCTACGAGGCACCACGAGTCACCCGATCTTTGCTGATCATAAAATGTGATAGTCAAATTTATAATAAATCATTAAACACTTACAGATCAGAAATTTAAAGCATAAATTGATGGTTAGAATCCCATACCTCGAATCCAATCGCCGCAAGGTAAACAAATCGTTGAATCAAAAAGTTTGAATGTCGAAGAAAACGATGCCAGTAAGGAATTAGATTCTAGGTTTGCACGCCTGATTTTTATGTTGTTCTACACGCAAGACTGATCGATGTGTGGCATCTTCACAAGTTCAATGAATGGGTGGGAGAGTCCTTCCTCCGTGCGACAATGGGCTTCCTCTTCAATTGTATAATGAGGTCGAGTGCAGAAATATAGAAGACAAACAAAGTCATGTGGTTGGGCGTTTGCTTCAAAGACAGAAATATATTGTACGAGGAGAGACGCGTTGTGGTGAGAGTCTATAGGAGAAAGAAATACAGAGAGACATGTTGTGGTGAGAATTTCCAACCAAAAGGTGGACGGTTTGGGGAACTAATCATAGAAATCAAATCTAATTGGGCCGAGACGGCCTCGAGAACCGAGGTGATGAGGAGTAGGGAATTGGGTCTTTTTTTTTTTTTTGATACGACCATTTTTAGACCGAGATGGCCTCGAGAACCGAGGAGCAAGTACGCATACACATATGATAGTTGGGGAGCAGCGTGAGGGAGCACCAACTATAGTGGTGAGGGTTAACTAACAGAACTCAACCCACACCTTGTAAAGACAAGGGTGGGAAACAGCGTGGAGGACGAGTATCGAACCCACGACCTCCTCCCTCATAATGGAGGAAGGTTACCAATTGGGCTAATGCCTCTTTGGGTCTTTTAGACCTTTAATGATACATGAGTTTATATGCTAGGAAACAAAGATAAAATATGTGAGTCTCAAGGTTCATGTGTATTCACATGGTGAGATGGGGGTGGTTTAGAGTGTTACACATTAACAACAACTAGTATACACCTCCCTTATTTGAAGGTGCATATGATTAATTAAAATATATAAAATTATTTAATAAATAAAAAATTCATCATATCGATGTATGGAAAAATGTGGGTTCCAATTTGTAAAAATATGTGCTATGTGCCCTTATTTCTTTATTCTTTTTATATATAATAATACCAATAAATGAGAAGTTAACAGTATGCAAATATATACGATTTAAAATTTTAATAAAATATAATATCCAACGGTTCGGATCGACAGTCTCAAGAATTCTATATTATGTAATGGCCCTATCATGTGCTAGCGCGACTATTTTAATCAATTATTCCCAATCAACGACATCCTGACCAAATATCAGTAAGTCAACGATAGTTGAAAATAGGGTTGTTACAAAAGTGATCTTTAGGATTCCCAACCTCAGTCGTCAATTGATGCTGAGAATTCCATCGATAAAGTTTCTCTTTATACCGAACCCTCTTATTTATAGATCATAAGGGGTCGGTTATATTATTTGAATTCTAAACAAAGTAAACTACTAAAAACAAAAGATTCCTAATAACTAAAACTTCTAATCTTAATCTTCCTTGCTTTCGATAGTAGATGCATGCAAGATTCTTTCATATTTTTCTGCAGTAGAGATCTTCAGGATTTCTTTCACCAATCTTCTCAGATCCGTGGATTAGTAGACTTCTAATTTAAGAGATCTTCTAGTTCTGTGCATAGCGGTGTATCTTCACGTGATCAACAGCAACAACTTTAATATACAATAGTAAATACGATTACATCTTTCATTCAGTAGGATTCTTCAGCTTTGAACGATCGTATCCTTGCTTCGTGTTAAACCATTCTTTGAGTGTCTTTTATAGGATCATAGTTACGATTCCTTCTTTTCCTCTTCTAACTTCGCTCATTTGTGATTACGATTGGATAGTAAGCTCTTTCTTTTGGCTTATAAACTGACGTCGAACAAGATTGGGATTCTAAGTATGTGCGATCATGATTCTTACTACTTCATAAGTTTATTTTGACAAAGATTAACACTTTAGTGGTTTTCTGCTGTCTATTCTAAATATATGCACATTAGCATCTCATTAGTAGCAAACTATGGTCTAGCATCACTAAGTTAAGGGTGATAAAATGATAAGTTATGTGACTGATCACACCCCCAAACTTACGTTTTGCTAGTCCCTAGCAAACAAGGAAAGATAAACTAATTATAACTACAAATTTAAATGTCACTTTTGTAGGGAGCACGATTGCATTTAGCTTATGTAACAAACCTTTAAACCCCTACGTGATCTCTAGTGGAGGAGTAATAGTCTTCTGAAGGTTTTCAGTGAAATTACCTAAAAACTTTAAAATATTTTTAGTTTTTTTTTTTTTTTCAAAAATCTTCCAGAAAGGGTTAATCAAAAATTTAAAATTCTATTCTACTGTTGGTACACTAATCAGTCAAACATCACATGGTTGTTATAATTTTCAAAAAAAAGATTCCATTAGCCCTGACTCCTCATCCTAGCAGTTATCCTTGATCAGAAACTCAACAATTTCAATTCATATTAAGTGTGGAGCGTGTGCATATCAATGAAGAATCCATTCATTATAGATTTTTCTAAACTGCAGATTTAGAAAACATTTTTATTCAAATCCTCATTGTTGGCATACTCTAAAAAAGATATCGAAATTTTGGGGTTCTCTCAATATGATATATATGATGAATAATTTAAAGGACAATTGACATAAAGATAAATTTCATGGAATGGATATTCAATTCATATCTTATGCATCCTGCTTCTCCATAGTATTTATTATGCACATCTATACTAGGCTCATGTTGTTGTAAATCATGAATTAGAAAGAGCTTTATTCAGCTTGTAATGGGGTTATGGGTAAAAGGCTCCGAAGAAAGGTAAAATGTAACGTCCTAAAAATTTTTTACCCTTGAATAGTATGCCTCGATATGCGTGCCCGTCGGGTCGCATGCCCGGCCTTGTGAAGAGACAATTGATAAGTTGGGATTTGAATATGTGTTAAGTGAATCAAGAAGTATGGAGAGTTGTGTGGACCTTTGAATGAGAGGAGATACACCTAGTTGTGGTGTACATGCTTAACACCTAAACCTAAAACTAGATATAAGGGAAGTAAACGAAAAGTGAATTTATTTCTCTTGGGAAGTGAGTTGTTGAGAGAGAGTTATTAAGAAAGAGAGGAGAGGGAAGAATAATCAATACCGTATAGTGAGTGTACGCATGAGGAGAAAGCAATAGGGTGAATTAATTGCGAGATTGGATCACGTAGAATTCAAAGCTTCAAGCTATGAAGCCCTAGCGTGCGTGAGAATCGGGATCGAGGAATCGATCGATTAAAAGGTAAGATTTTACATAATTTTTATAAGAAATAAATGAGTAAATTAGTTATGTAGACGAGTGGGAAAATCAAAGAGGAAAGGATAAGAATTGAGGGAAAAATATATTGGAAAAGTTAAATCATAGCTGAGAAAAAACTGACAAAACTGACCGGTCGATTTTCAAATCGACCGATCGGTTTTGTCAAGATGGAAGAGTTTGTGGGTTTCTGAACGAAACCAACTGGTTGATTTCCACAAAATAGGGAATACGAAAAATGAGTTTTGAAGAATTCGACTAGTCGATTTTAGATCGACCGGTCGATTTTGAAAACCGATCGGTCGATTTGAGAAATCGACTGATCAATTTTTGTGTGGAAGAACAAGGTCTGATTTTCTTAAGGAAAACCGGCCGGTCGAATTCATTTCGACCGGTCGATTTGGAAAACTGACCGGTCGATTTTGAGTTCGACTGGTTGATTTTGGTTGTTTCAGAATTTATTTTGTTTGAAGTGGGAACTTGTGGGAGGCATTGCGTCTTCCTGTTTTACGCCAATTTTGACATTTATTATAACTTCATGTATATTAGGGTGAGCTTGAGCCTTGGGGCTAGATGTGCTAGCGTGAGCTAAGAAGTTTAAGGGTGATTTCGTGTGAGATAGGAAAATCTCTATACCATGTGCATTTAATACGACTAGCATGTGAATTTTGATATGAAGTGGCTTGTTATCAATCACCATTGAGTTTCCATAAACTTTTAAAAATGTGAATGTGTAAGCATGTGTGTGTGTTTTAGAAATTGTGTACATGATGTGAGAATCTTTCAAGATTCATTCAGATAATGTGTGTGAAAGAATGTGTTTAAACTTTCAAATTTGATATGATTATCACACTACATGGTGATAAACTATATATATACACTATAATTTAAGGTTGAATATGTGAATACCTGATCGACTTGGCAATATAACCATGACCGACACGGCAGGATATTCGTGACCGGTACGGCAGGATATTCGTATGATCCTTTGTGATCTTGTGAATTCTATCGGGCAACGGTAATTGTGTTCGACACAATTGTCCATCATTTTTGGGACCTTAGGCACCATGTGTAAATGGCTCATTTGAACAACGATGGTGGGTATTCCATCGGGGGCTCGATGCTATACATGCTCGAGGGATTAATTAAGTGAAACACTTTAAGTTTCTTTTTTTTTTTATGTGTTATATGAATCAGTAGAAGAACATGTGATATGCTTTCTGAATTAAGAGAAATGTCTTTTGTTTCACTCAACTATCATTGAAATTGTGCATCCTTATGAGAAGAATCATGTTTCATTATGTCATACGATATATGTGTGATGTTAAGAATATGCATGCTATTAATATTTCCCTACTGAGCTTATGTTGTTAGCTCATTCCTCAACTATATGTCACAGGTACAAGAGCTGAGGCTGACGTAGAGGATCCCGTAGAGGAGGATCCTAATTTCTCTCTATGGGAGGAGGACCTTGGGCCTCATCCTGAGGATTGTTTCATTTGCGCAAAGCATGGGTAGGTCCGACTTTGGATTGATGGGTTATGGTATAGCTTTTTGGTGATGTAAAGAACATAAAGGATGGGATCATAATTGTAATATTCTTTTGTGAACCATGTTTTGGTGATGGTCGGCCATCACTGGTGGTTCTTCTCGATTCTCCTGCCCATGTGTTTGCACATGGAATTAGAACCATTATTTTATCTTTTTGAGATATAAAATTGGAGATTTCTTTTTGCCTATGATGATTTATCTGTTTAGTTAGATTTTCCTACTTTGTTTTTGCTTTGCATGTCGATGTGCCAAGTGTTCCGTTCAAGGATTGGCCTTAGCGTTGATCCGACGGTTCGAGTTTCGTGGTTAGAAAATTCGGGCTGTCACGGTTGGTATCAAAGCATAGGCTTTATAAAATTTCTGACAAGTCTTAGATTAGACTAGATGTTTAAGATTTTGTTGGAAATATAGGTACCGTCTGTTAATGGAACTTTTGTTTCATTGTAACAAATTGAGATGTACCCGAGAGGTAGAGGACGACCTAGAGGCAATCGCGATAGAAATCTGAGGAGTGGGGACAAGATCCCTACGGGTTCTAGTAGAGAGCAGAGAAACCCTCCTGAGGAGATAGATCAGAGGGATGAGGTAGCTGTTAGGATGGCACAGGCTATGGAAGCTATCACTGCCACCATGACCCAACAGACACAACAGACTGCACTATTAGCTTAGTAGACAACATTATTAGCTGCCAATAATGTGAACCATCAGCAGCCACCACCACCACCTCCACCAGTGCTATTGCCCTTGTCATTTGTAGACATTAGGAGGTTGAGGCCTCCTAGTTTTTATGGGCAGACAGATCCGCTAGAGGCAGAAAAATGGCTAAACCAGATCGAGAAACTCTTGCAGAGGTTATTATGTACAGAACAAGAAATTAGCTAGGCTTCTTTCCAGAAGGTGAAGTTAACCCATGGTGAAAGTCAGTGTTGAGGAACAGGGAGGTTGAAAATTCTCACGGACTGTGGACTTGGGAGGAGTTCGTAGAGGTGTTTAACAAAGAGTATTTCCCAAAGCAAGTGAGGAGTCAGATGAGAAGAGCTTTTCCAAATTTGGAGCAAGGGAGTATGACCGTGCGGGAGTATGGAACTAAATTTACTAGATTGTCAAGATTTGCTCCGGAATTAGTGGCTACGGAATTGATGAAGGCCAGTAAGTTTGAAGAAGGCCTAAGGCCGAATATCAGAGATAGAATTTCTATTCTAGAACTAGAAACTTATAGTGAGGTGATTGGAAAAGCGATTGTGGCAGAGAGATACATAGAAAATAGGTATAAAAGGCCGGATCAACAGAACAAGAATAAGGCAAGCTAAGGGAGAGCAAGTGACTATTACTCGGGGAATAAAAAGTCGAGGTTCACAGCCCTAGCTCCAGTTTCAAGACAACCTGTCTACACAAATTATCCTAGGACACCAGTGTCTACTCCTGTGAGACCTTTTCATATAGAAGGCCCTGCTCAGACTCAGACATCAGGAGCATCAGTTACTCAAGGATTCTCGCGAGAAGCGTTGTCTAGTCCCTAGATCACGTGCGCCTGTTGTAGCAAGCCTCATAAAACTTCTGATTGTAGACGTGGCATCGGGGGATGTTTTAAATGTGAAAAGATGGACCATATGATAAGAGATTGCCCAAAACTGAGGAAAGAAGGCACGGTTTCAACTGCTACCACACAAAGGCCTATGCGACCTACGAACCTACCATACAAGGCCGAGCTTTTGTAGTAACTATCGAGGATGCTCGGGAAAGTAACGATGTGATCTAAGGTATAATCATCTATTTATATTTAATTTAGTTTAATTGCATTTTAGCTGAATAAGGTGCATAAATAAGAATGATCTACTAGGCTTCTTTTGTGAGTGTTTAACCTTGCCATGCATGCCTAATTATCTAGTATATGTATTAACATAGGTACCTTACAACTACATAAAGAAAACAATGGTGATCGTTGTGATGCACGAGTTCTGATAGACCCATGGTCTACCCACTCGTTTATGACTCCGGAGTTCCCGGGAAGATTGAAGGTTGTTCTTGAAGCATTGGAGTTTATTTTAGACGTGTCAGTTCCTACAGGAAGTTCAATGACTACGGATAAGTGTTGTCGATCTGTTATCATACAAGTTGAAGATTGTGAGACTATGATGGATCTTATTTTGTTGAGGATGCAAGGATTCGATGTACTCCTTGGTATGAATTGGCTATCCGCTTATCATGCAAGCATTGACTGCCAATGGAAAGTCGTCACATTCTGCCTACCGAAGCAAAAGTCTTTTTGATTTGTCGGTGACAGGGGTAAGATGATACCAATCATCTCTACAGTACGAGCTGAGTGTATGATGAGGAATGGATGCAGTGGATACCTAGTGTTTTTACAAGAGAAACGAGAAGTGATGAACATTATCACCGATATTCCGATTGCTTGTGAGTTTTCAGACGTGTTTCTTGATGACTTACCAGGGTTACCACCGGATCAAGAGATTGACTTCGCAATCGACTTGGCACCAGGCACAGAGCCAATATCTAAATTGCCATAGCGAATGGCTCCTATCGAGTTGAAAGAGTTGAAGGAATAACTATAAAAATTTATAGACAAAGGCTTCATAAGACCTTGTGTGTCTCCTTAGGGAGCACAAGCCTTGTTTGTCAAGAAGAAGGACGGGATGAGACTCTTCATCGACTATCGTAAATTGAACAAGCTGACAATCAAGAACAAGTACCCCTTTCCCAGGATTGATGACCTCTTTGATCAGTTGCAAGGGGCGAAGTTCTTTACGAAGATTGACTTAAGATCGAGTTATCATCAGCTGAGAGTGAAGGCCGAAGATGTTCAGAAGATTGCATTCAGAACCAGTTATGGGCATTACGAGTTTCTAGTGATGCCTTTCGGCTTGACATACGTACCAACTTCATTTATGGATCTTTTGAACAGGGTGTTTAAACCGTATCTTGATACATGCGTGGTTTTGTTCGTGGATGTTATCCTTATTTACTCCAAGTCTAGAGAAGAACACGAGCAACACTTACACATTGCACTACAAACGCTACGTGAACATCATTTATACACCAAACGCAACAAGTGCGAGTTCTGGTTAGAGCAAGTGAGCTTTCTAGGACACGTAGTCTCAGAAGCAGGTGTGACAGTTGATCCAGCAAAGATTGAGGCCGTAGTAGATTGGGAACAACTAAAGACTGTGACTGAGATTCACAATTTTCTCAGTCTGGCTGGGTACTACAAAAGATTTGTCGAGAGTTTTTCCAAGATTTTAGGACCATTCACACAACTTACGAGAAAAGATGTCAAATTTGAGTGGACTAGTGAATGTGAAGAGAGTTTCTAAGAACTTAAGAAATAACTTACCTCTGCTCCATTACTAGCTATTCCATCAGGTAGTGGAGGATTCATTGTTTACAGTGATGCGTTGTATAGTGGCTTAGGCTGTGTACTCAATCAGGATAGAAAGGTCATTGCTTATGGGTTGAGACAACTTAATGACCATGAGAAGAATTATTCGACGCATGATTTTGAGTTAGCCGTGGTGATCTTTACACTTAAGATCTGGAGATATTATCTATATGATGAGACCTTCGAGATCTTCACAGACCATAAAAGTCTCAAGTACTTATTTACACAGAAGGAATTGAATATGAGGCAATGGAGATAGATTGAATTTCTCAAAGACTATGATTTCTCTAATTATTATCACCCAGGTGAAGCAAAGGTCGTGGAAAATGCGTTGAGTCGGAAGAGTTCGGCCCAGTTAGCTAGTCTTGTAATGGGACTATAAGACTCCGTCGATGGAAATTGTTGGAAGACCTTTCATTGTATGAAAAGAATATTGAGGTCAAAGTTTCAGGTGCCTTATTGGCTAACATCATAATCAGACCAACGATTTTTGACCGTATCTATGAGCTTCAGATGAAAGATGCAGAGCTCTTAAAGATTAGACATGGTGTAACAGACGGCACCAGAGTAGACTTTTCTACTAAGAAAGATGGATCGTTACTATTTAGAGGACATCTATGCATACAAATTGATGCCAATCTACAGAAAATTATATTAGATGAGGCTCATAAGTCCAAGTATGCTATTCATCCTGGTGGTACCAAAATGTACCAGGATTTGAGAAAAAACTATTGTTGGAGAGGATTGAAGAAAGATATTATCGAATACGTGTTTAAATGCTTGGTGTGTCAGCAAGTAAAGGTAGATCATAGACACCCAGCAGGTTTATTGCAACCTCTACCATTACCGGAGTGGAAATAGGAGTCGATCTCTATGGATTTAATTGTAGGATTACCAAGAACGGCGAAGCGTTATAATCCTATTTGGGTGGTAGTAGATCGCCTAACAAAATCAGCACATTTCCTACCCTACAACACAACATACACGACAAGCAAATTAGCAGAATTATATATGAAAGAGATCGTCTGATTATATGGTATTCTGACGAGCATTGTCTTTGATCCTGACCCGTTATATACTTCAATATTTTGGTAGAGATCCCAAGAAGGCATGGGCACGAGGTTGGATTTTAGTTCGGTGTTCCATCCACAAATCGATGGTCAAACTGAGAGAGTTAATCAAATCATTGAAGATATGCTTAGAGCCTATATGATCGAATTTCAAGGATCATGGGATCAACATTTAACATTGATTGAGTTTACATACTATAACAGTTTTCAGCAGAGCATTGGGATGGCTCCGTATGAAGCATTGTATGGATAGAGATGTTGATCTCCGATCAATTAGGAAGAAATCGGCAAAAAGTTTACATTGGGTCCGGAAGTGGTAGAGAAAAATGCGGAAGCCGTTTGTATGATTCGGGAAAGGATTAAGATAGCTCAGAGTTGGCAGAAGAGTTATGCCGATATCAAGAGGACCAGCATGGATTTCCAAGTGGGAGACCATGTATTTGTGAAAATTTCACTGATGAAAGGAGTAATGCGCTTCGAAAAGTGTGGAAAGCTAAGTCCCAGCTACATTGGACCTTTTGAAGTATTAGGGAGAGTCGGCAAAGTTGCATATAGGGTCGCTTTACCCCCGCAACTTGATAGAATGCATGATGTCTTTCACATCTCAATGCACAAGAAGATTTAACCATCAAGGAAGAGCAAGTGCAAATACTCGATCGGAAGGAGCAAATTTTGTGTACGAAGAATATTCCTTTAGTGCTTGTCAAGTGGAGAAATCATCCAGCTGAAGAAGCTACTTGGGAGTGTGAGGCGGAAATCAAGGAGCAATACCCCCACTTGTTTGAGGAGAACTGAGTAGAAACTGTACTTGTATTTTGAATTTGATTGTAACATTTCATATATGAACTAATGTATGATTTATAAAAAGACTTTTGAGTATTGAATATCTGGATGTAAAGTAACAAAATTGTGAGGAAGCAAATGCTATTAAAGCATGAAGTAGCAGATGGGTTAAAGAGAAAGAAAAGACAGATCTGGAGTCAATCTGTGCAAACCAACCAGTCGAATATCAAATCGACTGATCGATTTTCACAAAACAAAGAATAGTTTTGAAAAAAATGGGACATCTTATGAAAACCGATTGGTCAAATTGAGTTCAACCGGTCGATTTTAGAATCGACCAGTCGATCTTCCTATGAGCATTAAAGATTGATGGAATTCGACCGGTGACTTGCTTCTTATTATGTATTATAATTATATTAAATTCAAGTCTTAACCTATTACAAGCCTACAATAGAAATTATAGTACTAGCATAGGATCGTTCCCACGAGGAAGTTCATTATTTTATTAATTTCTAGTTTATATCTTTTATCTAAATCTCTATCTTAAAAACTTTTACTTATCTTTAAGATTTTCAAATCTACTAGAGAAATATAAATAAAAGAATGGGTTATTAATCTAAAGTGCATAAAAATAAATTCTCCTTCTTCAGATTAAGGTCGTCAATCTTAATCTTCAGCTTTCGGATATTTATAAAAATAAATAGTACCGTCACACCATATTTCTAGTCTCCTAGTAGTGGTTGTCAATCAAGTCTAAGATCCTATCAACACATATTTAATCTAATTAACAATCAACCATAAATTTGGGCATCAAACTTTAGAAAACTGAAGATGGAAAAGTAAAAACTGTTACCCTAATCTGTAAATCCTAACGTGAGTCGTCAATTCAAATTAAAACTTGGACATATTTACAAAGCAAATAAAATTTAAATTAGAAAGCAAAGTAAAATATATCCTTCACCCCTCAGCCGCAGTCGTCAATTACACCTGAGAAACTACAGATATCTACACTAATCTTCAACACTCAATTGCAGTCGTCAATTGCTCTTGAGAAACCTCTGACATCTAATCTACTCTAACTAGTATACACTACTGATCAGAAGAAAATCCAACCTCATGCGTCAATTGATGCTGAATTTTTTTTATGCTTATTCCTATGCTGAACCCTCTTATTTATAGATCATAAGGGGTCGGTTTACAAAGATCTAGTTCTAATAAAAGAAACTACTAAAAATAAAAGATTCCTAATATAACTCTAATTCCTAATTTAACTATAATTCCTAATTTTATCTATCCTTGCTTTCCTTAGTTGATGCGCTTCTGGAGTGTTCTTTATTGAGCAACAGCAGAATCCTTTAGATTTAAATCTTTATCAATCTTCTCATATCCGTGATTCATCAGACTTCTAATTGTAGGAGTTTTCTAATTCTAGATATGGCAATGTTAGTTCTCACATGATCTGCAACAGCAACAATAGTAGGAAAGCTTCTATTTTTAGAAAATTGTAAATAACGATTTTTTATCTTTCATAGCTTCTTTTATGGAAAATCGTAATTCACGATTTTCTATTTTCAGTAGGCTTCCTCATAGTTGACGATTCTCTGAATTACGCCGTATCGCTTTTCTCTTTTTGTCTCTTTTAAAGAATCGTAAATTACGATTCTCTGGCTTTCAGTAGGTGAAAAACTTCTTTTCGCTTGATCGACTTTCTTATTATTTTGACAAAGATTATCACTTAGGCTCTAATTTACTGCTTATCTCTAATATCTGCACATCAGTAACTCATTAATAGCAAACTATGTCCTAGCATCATTAAGTTAAGGGAGATAAAATGATACATTATGTAACTGATCAACTGGCCGATATCAAATCGACCGATCGAATTCAGAAGTTGAGACTTTTACGTTTCAAACTGACTGGCCGATTTTGAGTTCGACCGATCGATTTTCACGCATTTATATATAAAGGCTTTTTTTTGTGGATTTGAAATTACAGATATCTTTCTTATTAGTTAGGGCTCCATTTTGTTTTCCCTCTTAGAGCTCGTTGGGGAAGAGTTTCAAACAATTGAATTTGGATTCGCGCAGAATCGGATTCAAATCGCACCACAAGAGGTCAACCTAGTTCCTAAGCTTTTGGGTGATTGGATTTGCATTTTGTTTTGAACCATAGTTGGGATTATCTTGAAAAACCCTATGAATGCCACTCAAAACACGATAAACTTCGAAAGCTCTGGCTTCGAAACTACCATTTCGATGTCTTAGTGCGTTGAGACCACCTTCGACACCAACACAACCATAATCCCCATCTCCATCACAGTCACCAACACCATCTTCATCATCATCACACCACTCTTCACCACCATCATCACCACCACATTTAGAACAACCTAATGAGTGGTGGGCGAGTAAATATTTTGAAGACGAATATATCATTGACGACGCCCTGTTTCAAGAATAGGATGTCCAGGGAAATACAGTGTGGGCTAAGGATCATATCATCAAGGCTGGTTAAGGGAATATCCTTAAGCCACTATGCAAGTATTATTACCCTCGTCTCGTGAGCCTATTTTATCAGAACATGAGTGACATTAAAAATCTGAGTTTGATTAAGACCAAGATTGACAGTCGTGAGTATCGATTGGTTCACTCTGAACCACACTTGTAAAGCCCTAGAATGCTATGATTCATATGGCCAGGGAATCTAGTTATTACCCCCATTTTCGAAACCCATGGACTACTTGGAGATTAGACGTAAGATGAGCCAGGGACTACATGGGTCCGGTACGGTGATTAGGAGGATCGATTTGCCTCCTCATTTGTGGATGTTGGATACAATCATCAAGTGCAACCTCTACCCACTGCGCCACAACACTGAGAGGGTAGGGGAAGTATAGTGAGCCTTGTATTCGGCGTTTAGGGGCCGATGGCTTAGTGCGACGCAGATGGTTTTTGAAGGGATAAAGTACATACAAGGAATTGATGAAGGGTGGAGCAAAACCAAAAGATCACATTCCATATGCTCGTCTGTTATCAAGTATGATTGAGGACTACTTGGATGAGGAAGCGTATCAAATTTCTGAGGAGGAACCGAGAGGAAATGACCACGTGGAATTGTACACTTTCTTGGATTGGAATTGAACCTATAACCAACTGAAAAAGGTTCTTCATCCCGGTGAGCAAGTACCACCACTTGTACCCGAAGCCCCACAAGAACAAGGACCACAAGAATAAGGACAACAAGAACATGGACCAGAACAAGAGCAGCCCATTCCACCTGTTCATGCACCACCAGCTCAGTAAGAAGAAAAATATCATGTACCTCCTGCGCAACATGCACCTGCTACATTTGATGATGTCCTCACTCACATGGTTCGATTGGAAGAAAGGAACCGACTGTTGCATCGCCGGATGAACTATCATGAGGACGTGTTTACACGCCTGATGATAGTCCATCCGGATGCTCGTGCTTCGGTACCAGACTAAGGCACTTTACCACTGGAGCGTCTACGTCTGGTGAGGCCGTTGGAGATGAGACAGCGAGGGAGGCGGAGGCAGGACCTACTGATGAGCAGCCGGGTGACGCGGCTGCATGAGTAAGGATTATGGTGGATGGAGATATATATTTTGGGATATGCAGGAATACTTTTCTTTTAATTTTTTTTTATAATTAATACAGGGTACGGTTTGTAACTATTTGAAACTATTATGGCATGGTTGCCACCTTTGCTTCGTTATTTTGATGTGGATGTTGTAGGAATTTTAGGATTAGACGCTTCATGTATATACATCTTTCATTTTTTGAATGAACGACATTCTAATCACCTTGTTTACTATTATGATTAAATTTTTATGCATGGTGTAGAAGACTACAATGTGTGTGGCTTGATATGTCTGTGGATGTGTTACGTATGAGATGTGTAAGTGCGAGATATGTTAAGTGTGAGATATCGTTTACGTTCGTATTAAGATACATAGAACCTGACTGGAGATGTGTAGCAATTACCCTTTCAGACGGGAATTAGAAGTGAAGACCTATAGGTACATTTTCGAGGATGAAAATTCTTAAGGCGGGGAGAATGTAAGGTCCTAAAAATTTTTAATCCTTGAACAGTACGCCTCATTGTGCGTGCTCGTAGGGTCACGTGCTCGACCATGTGAAGAGACAATTGATAAGTTGGGATTAGAATGTGTTAAGTGAATCAAGAAGAATAGAGAGTTGTGTGGACCTTTGAATGAGAGGAGATACACCTAGTTGTGGTGTACATACTTAACACCTAAACCTAAAACTAGATATAAGGGAAGTAAACTAAAAGAGAATTTATGTTCTCTTGTGAAGTGAGTTGTTGGGAGAGAGTTATTAAGAAAGAGAGGAGAGGGAAGAACAGTCAATACGGTATAGTGAGAGTACGCATGAGGAGAAAGCAATAGGGTGTATTAATTGCGAGATTGGATCACATGGAATTCAAAGCTTCAAGCTACGAAGCCCTAGCTGTGCGTGAGAATCGGGGTCGAGGAATCGATCGATTAAAAGGTAAGATTTTACATAAATTTTATAAGAAATAAATGAGTAAATTAGTTATGTAGATGAGTGGGAAAATCGAAGAGGAAAGGATAAGAATTGAGGGAAAAATATATTGGAAAAGTTAAATCAGAGCTGAGAGAAAACTGACAAAATCGACCGATCGATTTTGTCAAGATGGAAGAATTTGTGGGTTTCTGAATGCAATCGACCGGTCGAATGAAAAATAACCGGTTGACTTTAAAAACTGACCAATCAAAATGAAATTGACTGGTCTATTCCCACAAAATAGGGAATACGAAAAATGAGTTTTGAAGAATTCGACTAGTCGATTTTAGATCGACTGGTCAATTTTGGAAATTGACCGATCGATTTGAGAAATCAACTGATCGGTTTTTGTGTGGAAGAACAAGGTTTGGTTTTCTTAAGGAAAACCGACCGGTCAAAATGAATTCGACCGATCGATTTTGAGTTCGACCGATCGATTTTGGCTATTTCAGAATTTATTTTGTTTGAAGTGGGAACTTGTGGGAGGCATTGCGTCTTCCTGTTTTACACCAATTTTGACATTTATTATAACTTCATGTATATTAGGGTGAGCTTGAGCCTTGGGGCTAGATGTGCTAGTGTGAGCTAAGAAGTTTAAGGGTGACTTCGTGTGAGGTAGGAAAATCTCTATACCATGTACATTTGATACGACTAGCATGTGAATTATGATATGAAGTGGCTTGTTATCAATCACCATTGAGTTTCCATAAACTTTTGAAAATATGAATGTGTAAGCATGTGTGTGTTTTAGAAATTATGTACATGATGTGAGAATCTTTCAAGATTCATTCCGATAAATGTGTGTGAAAAAATGTGTTTAAACTTTTAAATTTGATATGATTATCAGACTACATGGCGATAAGCTATATGTATGCACTATGATTTAAGGTTAAATATGTGAATGCCTGATCGACTCGGTGGTATAACCGTGACTGATACGGCAGGATATTTGTGACCGGTACGGCGGGATATTCGTACGACCCTTTGTGATCTTGTAAATTCTATCGACCAATGGTAATTTTGTTCGATACAAGTGTCCATCATTTTTTGGGACCTTAGGCACCATGTGTAAATGGTTCATTTGAATGATGATGATGGGTATTCCATCGGGGGCTCGATGCTATACATGCTCGAGGGATTAATTAAGTGAAGCACTTTAAGTTTCTTTTTATGTTGTGTTATATGAATCAGTAGAAGAACATGCGATATGCTTTCCAAATTAAGAGAAATTTCTTTTGTTTTATTCAACTATCATTGAAATTGTGCATCCTTATGAGAAGAATCATGTTTCATTATGTCATAAGATATATGTGTGATATTAAGAATATGCATGCTATTAGTATTTCCCTACTGAGCTTATGTTATTAGCTCATTCCTTGACTATACGTCACAGGTACAGGAGCTGAGGCTGACGTAGAGGATCCCATAGAGGAGGATCCTAATTTCTCTCTGGGGGAGGAGGACCTTAGGCCTCGTCCTGAGGATTGTTTCATTTGCACAAAGCAAAGGTAAGTTCAGCTTTGGATTGATGGGTTATGGTATTGCTTTTTGGTGATGTAAAGAACATAAAGGATGGGATCATAATTGTAATATTCTTTTGTGAACCATGTTTCGGTGATGGTCGACCATCACCGGTGGTTCTTCTCGGTTCTCCTGCCCATGAGTTTGCACATGGGATTAGAGCCGTTATTTTATCTTTTTGAGATATAGAATTGGAGATTTCTTTTTGTCTGTGATGATCTATCTGTTTAGTTAGATTTTCCTGCTTTATTTCCGCTTTGCATGTGGATGTGCTAAGTGTTCCATTCGGGGATCGGCCTTAGCGTCGATCCGACGGTCCGGGTTTCGCGGTTAGGAAATTCGAGGTGTAACATAAAAGGATTCCAAAGTTTTGATAATTCAGTTCAACTGTCACCTTTTCTTCTTCTTCTTTCTTTCTACTTCTTCAGTAAGTATCCAAAAAGGTGGATAACGTTTTCCCATATATATTTATTTTTTCTTCAATAAATCCCTTTTCCTTTTGATCTTTTTTTTCGGAATTCCTCTTGAATATTTTTTTTTTTCAGTTTGGAAGCCTTTTGCTTCTCTTCTTCTACACTTTCTTCATTTTCCCATTTTTTTTTTTTTAGAATTTATTTCTCCATCAGCTGTACCCCTTTTTTTGCATCCCCCTTATCTGCTCTTGCATACTCCTTCCACTCTCCTATTTCTCCCTTCATTCTAAATTTTCAGAATTACAAGGGTTAAAGATCGAAAGCTTAAGTAGTACATATGGTTAAGGATTTATAAGATTTTGGTATAAACAAATTCGGTTAGGCTCTATTATGGGTTCAAGAGGTAAATTACTTTTTGAGATTTTGGCATTTTGGCTCAAACGAATAAAATAATGGCCTTAAATCATTTTCACGATTTACTAGCAAGAGTGTCATATTGTTTTGATGCACATTATAAATAGTTCTAGAAAAACATTCAACAATCATAGAATAATTGATTCAAATAAATAACAGTAATATGAGATTTCATTGGAATAAATTCAAGAAGTTCAATGAAATTTTAATTCAAATAAAATAGAAGTCTCTCTATCAAAGAAAGGAAATAAGTTCAAATGCTCACTGGGTATACGATTTCAAAGCTATAATCTAAATATTGCAGTTTAAATCATAGTTTCAAGCATAAAATTCTGATACAGTGTACAAATGAAATTGAAGATGAATCGTAACTGTCTCTATTATTTGATGGTTGAACTTCAACTATGATGAATCGTAAGGCTTTTGGAATCTTATTTTCTTCTATCGCAACTCACATGTGATGGTTAAAAATTACCATGCTACATCATGTACTGGGCATAGGATCTGTAAAATTATTGAAAAATCTCCTGCAAACTTAGGAGAAATTACATCCGGCGTGATCACATAGAAATGGTATCATTAAGAAAAATTAGAAACAACAAAAAGTAAGAAAATAACCAAAAGAAATTTCTATTAATAAGATGAAATATTTACAGAAATTGCATAGAAAAGAAAACTAATTACATAGAGGATAAAACCTAGGAAAAATCTAGACATGGACTGACTACGACACCAACAACGACCGTCCGAGGAGAAAAGATTAATTCAATAAAGATCGGCCCCGAGGTGTTCAAAATTTTCTCGCCAAAATGATTATCCACCCTCCCCACTCCAGGATGGGTGCATCCAATAGAAGAGGGAAAAGGATGGTTCAAGAAAATGGAGGGGGCGGTGGTGTTTCAGGACATGGAGAAGAAGGTCATGGTTTATGACGTTTGGGAGATGGAGGTGGTGTAGGGCAAGTGATGCGGTGTTCCATGCAATTTGGATAATTTGTTCCCAGATCCTTTTCTCAACTCGGGACATCTAGGCTCCCTCCTGTCGGAGTCGATTTTCAAAGGCCTCACAAATTTCATACCAACTAGCGTTGTCGCCCATATTTCAGTGAGTTGGCAAAGATGGTAGAGGCAAAAGGGAGTGTTATGGATATAGAGAAAATAGGTATTTGTAATGGGATGGTGGAGAGGTGGACCGTGTGAATTTATAATGGGAGAGTGGGGAGATGAAGGGTTGCACAATATTGTGGGAAATTATTTCCTTTAATGGACAAGCGTTGAAAAGCTGACTCAGTGGGTGAATGTAATAAATATAAGGCGGTAGAAGGGCTGCACAGTGTCGGATCGAGGCATTGTAATAAATTTCGCGATCTTACGAGAATATCGTAAGCACTCGATAGTGAGACTATGACCAGATGCACTTTGTAATCACTACGAATGATTGCGACTATATTAAAAAAGTAGGAGAGTTCGTAATTACTACGTGATTCTCCACTAGTACATGATCAGTCACATAATATACCATTTTACTACCCTTAACTAAGTGATGCTAGGACTCAGTTCGCTATTAATAAGTTACTGATGTGCAAATATTAAAGAAAAATAGCAAAAGAGAACTAAAGTGTTAATATTCGTCAAAATAAACTCATAAAACAATAATAGAAGACGATTATATCAAAAGACGAGTTATCGCTTACTGAAAAGATGAAAAATCATGTTTTATGATTTTGCGGAATAAAGTGCTAAGAAGAATAGAAATCGTAATTTATGATTTTGCAAGAAAAGCCGCTCAAGAGTAAATTACGGTATAAGAGAAACGATGAATCGTAACAAAGAATCGTTCTATAGGAAGCTATGTTGAGAGAAGAAAAAAAGTGAACAATCGTAAATACAGAATCATCCAAAGAAAGTAAAAGCTAGAAAATCGTGATTTACAATTTTCAAGAAAAGAACACCTTCCGAAGTTGCTGATCATGTGAAGATTAGAACCGCCATGCATAAAATTGGAAGATCTCTTAAAGAAGAAGTCTGGCTAATCACGGATCTGAGAGATTGATGAAGAATATTCTTAAAGGACTTTGCTACTGAAATAAAGGAGAAATCCAAAAGTACATTAGCAGAATGAAAGCAAGGATAGATCAGATTAGATGTAGAGTTATATTAGGATAGTTTTACTTTAGTAATTTCTTTTATTAGAATTAGAAGTTTTATAAACCGACCCTTATAATCGATAAATAAGAGGGTTGGCACATAGGAATAACCATCAAAGGAATTCTCAGCATCAATTGACGACTGAGATTGGGTTTTCTTCCGATCAATTTAGAGTAGTGTGCAACCGTGGGAATCGAGACGATCCCGTCGCGATGATGCGCTCTCTAACGAAAAAATATAGTCGCCACCCAGAGCTTTCGGTGTCCCAGGATACCTAGTTCATTTTATGAGCACCGAAGTGCTAAACATATGACTCTGAATCTGGTCCACACCAAAGGCTCTTGGGTAGGGGCTTCGGTTATCGATCGGGAAGGTGTTAGGCACCCGATCAACCCGCTTAACGCGGTCTCTACTAATGGCCAAAAATAAAATGAAGTGAAAGAAAAGAAAATGGTTCCCTCTTACCCAAATGGGCCTCCAATCCTATTTGTGCCCCTCCATTCCTACTGAAAATTCGGCGGCGTAACGGCACAAAATGAGAGGGTAGGGAGAGCAAATGGAGATAGGAGAAGAAAGGGGAGAGCCGGAGCCCTCGGGCCCTTGTAGCACCGTAGAGGACCCTTGCGTGGCTTGCTTTTGTTGAGCTTTTGGAGGCCTGAATGGTGGAAAAAGGAGTTCTAACCACTAAGACTTACTAGCTAAGAGATGGAGAAGAGGGGCTAGGGGATCACACCCACCTAGGCTAAGGGTTTTGGGTGTAAGAGCAAGATTGGAAAGGATTTTTGAATTCTAGATTTTAGGTAAAAATAGTGCACCAAAGGGAGGAAGAACTTCTCACTTGGAGCTCTTTCTCTCTTAGGAAAAATTCTCAACCCCTAAACCAAGGGGAGGGGGGCTCTATTTATAGGAAATGGGTGGATTAGGAGGGTGTTTAGATGCTAAGCATGGTTAAGAATTAGGTAATCTAACATCTAAGGTTTTCTAGGTTTTTTGGAGCCTTGAAATGTGTGAGAAGGTCCTCCAATGGTGGATGATGTGGTGAGGCCTTAAGCCACTTAAAGGGGTGCAAATAGGCTTCAAAAGGGTGCAACAAAACTAGCAAAATACACCCTAAAGGTCAAGATGGTCAACAAGTCAAACCCCAAACACAAAATTCAGGGTAAAATCCAATAGTTACTGTTCATATGCCTGGTGCAACTATTAGTTGTGCCAGGCAAATATACAGTAAAATAGTATGTATAGTGCCTGGAAGTCAGCTCACTAGGATGGGGCCCACTTTTGAATCTGGCACAACTATTAGTTGCGCCAGGTCCCTAAGGGGCCCACATGACTTTACATTCATGTCCTCTCAGCTCGGTTTGCCATATCTTTTGACGTATACCTCCGATGGGGGCGATTCTTGAACTGTTGGAAAGCTGACGATCTCTACTTCACAACAGTATGAGACTCGATCGTAGTAGAGGGCCATAGCCAGTTCTGGTACACCACTCTTTATCCATAGCCAGGTAAGGTTAGGTTTAGGGTTCAAAATGGATTCTAAGGGTCGAGATTGGTTTCTAAAGGTTCTGGATAGGCTTGTAAGGGATCTAGGGTGATTCTTGAGGGTTTTGGGGTGATTCCTAAGGGTTCCATACATGCCATCAAAAGCTCAGAATTGCACCTCTCTCGAAAAGTGTTTCAATCGGGCCTTGGGCCAAATTTGGGTGTCTACAGATGCCCCTCTTTGGTATCCGATCACTAATGATCGTATGCCAAAGAAAAGAGACATCCGAAGAGGCCCAAGGCATTACTGACAGGTCCGCTGCATTCAGAATGAACTTCAAACATCAGGTGAGTAACATGGTGGGAAAACGAAAGCCCTGGGGTGCCAGGCTAATCATTCGTTCCTCGAGGTAATTGGTTCCCAAGCGCTTAGCGACATTACTAGGCATAACCGAGGTGGAATGAATTGCGAAAGCCCAATAGCTGGAAAAAATGTTCACCTCTTGAGTTGCAAAAGCCCGTTAGTCGGGAAAAACGTCCGCTTCTTGAGTTGATTTGAAGGTGATTGATGTTCGAGATTTATTCTGAATACAATAGTTTCGTAAGTAAGAGGGGTGATCGACCCATATTCAAAGATAGGCGCAAAGTAAACATATGTAAGGCTCCACAGTTTGCGTCCAATCCTACAAGCCATTTGACGACCTCATTAGATTATTCGCGGGTGCCCTTGTTGAAAGCAGGGTTCGAGATCATTGGGCGAACCCATCGATCCCAAAGTTTATTTAGCATGACCACCCGAGCGAAGTGAATAGATGTCACAATGCTTTTTGGGAGTGCATGCCATTTTTGAAAATGTGCCCTGGATCAACAGAAGCTAGAGCATCCAGCTTCAACTACCTTGAACAGATCCAACCAAACATTGGGTGTCTCCCAAAAAGGGGCATCCAATCTTGGCTTCCGCCAACAATGATCATAAACATCAATTAACTATGCATAACCATGCACCCATTAGGGGCAATAAGCAACAACAAAGGAGATGGAAGCCCCGACCCGGACCGGCCCGAGTATAATTTACGGGGATAAATGACCATCATACCGATACCCAGACGCATGGCATACACTTTACAGGGATACCATTGCCCATACAGGTTTTAAGTCCGCAGAAAATAAAAAGGGAAATGATCCCTTCTGAATGCATGGTTGCACATAGTTTGATTGACACATAATCTCATTCTTAACAGGTTGGTCTCAACCAACGATTACCTTTTTCCAATGGAGAATCTGAAGATTAAGACACTTAGGTTCATATGAATCCAAAGACAGAGCGTTTGGCTCAAAAGATTTAGCAGTGGAGTCGACTCGATCGAACCATCAATTGTTTGACCGGGACCGATGTCGTTGCTCCTTCCTTGAAGTAGGATCTAGATTCCAAGGCGTGCCTTTGACTTAGGATGTTATTATAGCACAGTGGTGTTGTTGATAAAATATCGATATTTTACCGCATCAGAATAGGCATGTACGTAGCTCTGTGGGGAAGCACAAATTTATTCTTTTTCTCTTTTTCTTTTTTCAAAAATTGCTTTTTTTCATCATTTTTATTTTTAAACAAGCATTATCTAGACCTCAAATCCCGGGATGCGCACGCCCAGACAATGCATACCAAGAGTCTACACCTCCGAAAATATCATATGACGAACTTGAAGTACAAGGTACTCAAGTTCACCTGAAACCAAAATATGGAGCGATCAGGGCAAAGATTTAGCGGTGGAATCAATCCGATCCAAGCATTGACTGTTTGACCAAAATTGACACCGTCGCTCCTAGTTTGAAATAGGATCCATGGATCCAAGGCGAACCTTAGACCTAAGACATTAATTTTGTACAGCTGCGTTGCCGATAAAATATTGACATTTTATCGCATAAAAAATATGCGAATGCGTAGCATGAAAACATTGATTTCTTTTTCTTTTCAAAATGATTTTCATCATTATTTTTTTTTAGACCTAACGTCGGTGGTGAGATGCTTTATCTGATTTGTCCATCACTGAGAAGTTGCCCGCTTCGAGGCTTTGAACCGTGTGATGTTCCTGCACATTCTTGAGAAAACGTAAGTCCCTTTTTTATTTATACATATAAAGAAAATGCATCCTAAACAATAGAAGAAAAAGTAGATTTCTACCTACACTTTTTCATTTTCAATATATATATTTTTTATTTTTATTTTTGGAGATTTTTTATTATTTTTCTTCATTTTTGAGATTGAAATATGATGCTGGAAATATGTACATGAAAATGAGTAGAAATATATATACATTTTTTGGTGTTTGGATTTTTCTTGATTTTTTTTTTGTTTTTGGCTTTTCTTCTTTTTTTTTGTTTTTGATGCCTTGATAGTGAGACGGAGTAACGGGTCCCATTTTGAGCATAGTCAAACTCTTTCATGCAGTTAGACCTGAGTGAGTTTCTAGATTTTACCAAGGCCGGAACGTTGATCCCTTTGGATTGAGTTAAACCTTTCTCCTTGCCTCGGGTCATACGTTTGATGGTGCGGGTTTCACAAAGACAATTCTGGTCGGGACCCGATTTGAACTAGCATGAGCGGCCCTCAAAAAGGGATCAGGGGGAGTAACCAAGAAGGCTCCTCAAACATCAATCTTCTCAATCAGTCCAACCCTTTCTTCTTTTTTTTTTTTTTTTTCTCTTTATTTATTTATCTCCTTTTTTACCCGTGGCGCCCTTTCGGGTTTTCACCACGTCATGGGTTTAGCTCTCTTACCCCAAGCGCCCTTTCGAGTTTTCACCTAGTCCGCACAAGCCCGTTGTTTTTACCCATAATGCCCTTTCGAGTTTTCACTACGTCCATCTTGCTTTGAGCTTGTATTTTTATTTTATTTTTTATTCTTTTTATTATTATTATTTTTTTTCAAGAGCCACGACATAGACGCTGATCCCGTCATAGCTGGCTGGATGGGGAACTGGTGTCGTCTCACGACTTGTCTCATGTTGACTTAACAAATATTATAACTGTTTGCGAATCTACAAAGAGGGCTTCCTTCAGGGTGTAGCTTGGCCATGGGTTAGGTTAGGATTTGAAGGTATGCTGGGCTAAAAGAGTTTCCTTGATACGACTTCAATTTTCTCAACATACTTTCTTCCTTGGGGGTTTTTACTATACATGCCCCGTGATTCTTCTATACACATTTTTTTTTGTTATTCTTTTTCCTCCATTTCAGGCAATCTCTTTTTGAGGTTTTGCTTTTTCGATTTTTTTTAGATTTGATAGTAACTTTATACACATGCATCTTTTCTCTCTCTCTCTCTTTTTTTTTGGTATATGTACACGTATATTTTTTTTTGGGGAATGAGTTTATTAAAAGAAAGGCCCAGGCTCAAGTGGGGTAGCAAAGGATATCATCATTTTTAGAGATTTTTTGGGCTACTGTGCTCGGAATGATGGCCTCTTTTGGGTGGTTCTTAAGCAGTCATGTATCTGTTTCATCAATACTTACCTTATCACGATAGACTAAGAGTAGATCCGTCAGATGTATCCAGCATTGATGGGCTCAGGAAGATGATCTCTGTCCATGGTGGCGAGGTGGATGGCGTATCCCGACAGCACTTCTCGAATGACGTATGGTCCTTCCCAGTTCAGCTTAAACTTTCCTCTTGGATCGGCATGGAGGGATGGGAAGACCATCTTTAGCATAGTGTCTACTACCTTTAGATCTCGACCGCGGACACGTTTATTGTAAGCGCATGTGATTCTCCCCTGGTAAACTTGAGTGTGACACAAGGCTAGGAGTCTCTTCTCGTCGAATAAGTTTAATTATTCAAAGCGAGATCTCTCTCTCTCTCTCTCTCTACTTTGGGTAAGCCTGATTCCATGAGGATTCGGAGTGAGGGTACTTAGACCTCTACCGAGAGGACGGCCTCGGTTCCATACACAAGGGATAATGGTGTTGCCCCGGTAGTGGTACGGATCGACATTCGGTATGCCCATAAAAGCAAATGGTAGCATTTCGCTCCAATCTCGATAAGTGACGACCATTTTCTCAAGGATGCGGATGACTGCCTTGTTCGCGGTTTCCACGGCTCCATTAGTTTGAGGCCGATAAGGGGATGAGCGATGGTGCTTGATCTTGTATTGCTCACAGAAGTCTCGAATGTGCTTATTCACAAAGTTTGTGCCGTTATCCGTGATGATATCTTTGGGCACTCCAAATCGACACACAATATTGTTCTTGAGAAACTTCTCAACTTGACTGGCCGTGATGTTGGCAGATGACGCTGCTTCTACCCACTTGGTGAAGTATTCAATGGCGACGAGGATGAATCAATGTCCGTTTAATGCTTTTGGATTAATCATTCCGACTACGTCAAGTCCTCAGGTAGCAAATGGCCAAGGAGTGGTCATGCAGTGAAGATCAATGGCAGGAGCGTGTATCAGACTGGAGTGTTCCTGACACTTGTAGCATTTTTTAATATATTTGCAACAATCCGATTCCATGGTGGTCCAAAAGTATCCCTGCTGTAGGATTTTCTTAGCGAGCATGTGACCGCTGACGTGGGCTTCGCATACTCCCTCATGGATTTCTTTTATAATATTGACCGCTTTACTTTTAGTGAGGCACCTGAGTAAGATGTTATTGTATGATCGCTTGTAGAGGCATTCCTTGCAAATGACGTAACCTGTCGCTAAACGTTGAATGATTCGTCAGTCTGTCTTGGATGTACCCTCTGGAAAAGTTAGGGTCTCAAGGAAATTCTTGATATCTGAGAACTAAGGTGGCTCATCACCTGGCTTTATAGGTTCCTCAATCTGGAGGCAGAAGGCCGGCTCATTCCTCTGGTCGATCATGATCGGCTTCATCTCAACACCACAGGGGATTTCAATCATTGAAGCCAAAGTTGCTAATGTGTCGGCAAAGCGATTCCTTATCCGAGGGACTATGAGAAAGTCACATCTTGGAAGCAAGCTATCAGATCCTCAAGGGGTTCATGATAGGGGATCCGTTTCTCATCTTTTGTCTTCCAGTCACCATTCATTTGACATATGATTAATTGTGAATCGCCAAATACTCGAAGGTGAGTTACATTCAGATCGAGAGCTGCCTGTAGACCAGCGGCTCAAGCTTCGTACTCAGCCATATTATTAGTGCAAGGGAAGTTGAGCTTGATAGAGACCGATACATGGGATCCTTTTGGTGAAATTAGGATGACGCCAACTCCTTGGCCCTCAACATTTGCTGCCCCGTAAAAGTGCATTACCCATAATTCTTCTGCTTCTTCTGTATCATCTTCTGTCATGAACAAGATATCTTCATTTGGGAATTCGGTTCTTAACGGCTCATAGTCAGGTAAAGGATTACCAGCAAGATGATCAGCAAGCCCCAGCCCCTTGATCGATTTCTGAGTGACGTACGTGATGTCGAATTCAGATAATAAAAGTTGCCATCGTGCGGTTCGTCCAGTGAGAGCTGGCTTTTCAAATAGGTATTTTAATGGGTCCATTCAGGCCAAGAGCAGTACCGCTTGAGATAGCAAATAGTGGCGGAGCCTTTGAGTAGCCCATATAAGAGCCAGATATGCTTTCTCCAGATGAGAGCAGCGTGCTTCATAATCAGTAAACTTCTTGCTCAGATAGTAAATGGCCTGCTCTCTTCTTCCCGTTTCATCGTGCTGCCCCAAGACACATCCCATCGAAACTTTTGTCGTGGAGAGATACATCAAAAGTGGTCTCCCTAGCTCAGGTGGTACCAAAACAGGGGGATTAAGGAGGTAACTTTTGATTTTTTTGAACGCTGCTTGACAATCGTCATTCCATTCAACGGGCGAATTCTTCCTTAGTAACTTGAAGATTAGCATGCAGATTGGAGTTAGCTGTGCAATGAATAGACTGATATACTGTATTCTACCCAGAAACCCTCTAACCTCTTTCTCGATAGATGGCGGTGGCATTTCAGTGATGGCTTTGACTTTGATTGGGTTGACCTCGATCCCCCTCCTACTGATGATGAACCCTAGAAGTTTCCCAGACATAGCACCAAATGCGAACTTCTGTGGATTCGAACGTAGTCTATATTTCCTCAGCCTTTCGACCAATTTTTGAAGGTTTACTAGATGGTCGCTTCGCTCCGGTGACTTGGCTATCATGCCGTCAACATACACTTCAATCTCTCGGTGCATCATGTCATGAAATAGTGCAGTCATAGCTCTCTGGTACGTTGCACTGGCATTCTTCAGCCCGAATGGCATGACTCGATAGCAAAAGGTTCCCCAGGGGGTAATGAATGCTATCTTCTCGCGATCAACCTCTGCCATTTTGATCCGATTGTATCTTGAGAATCCATCCATGAATGAGGGCATTCCATGCTCAGCAGTGTTATCAACCAAGATGTCGATGTGTGGTAGTGGGAAATCGTCCTTCGGGCTTGCTCTGTTCAAATTGCGAAAATCGATGCACATGCAGACCTTTCCATCCTTCTTTGGTACGGGCAAGATATTGGCTAGCCACTGCGGGCATTTAGATACCATGAGAAACCTCGCATCATACTACTTGATGACCTCGTCTTTGACTTTTAGCATCCATTCGGGTTGGAGACGTCTCAGCTTCTGCTTGATTGACTTCATATCAGGATAGAGGGGCAACTCATGCTTGACCAAATCAGTATTCAGACAAGGCATGTCCTCGTACGACTAGGCAAAAACATCTTGGTATGATCGAAGGAAGTCGATGATGCTTTTTCTTTCCTCAGGAGACAGTGACGTTCTGATTTTGGTTATCCTGGGAACCTCCGCAGTTCCTAGATTGATGTCTTTGATCTCTTCGACAATGGGGGTAGGGCCATACTCAAAGTTGGCAAATCGGTCAAGGAGCTCATTGGGGAGCTCCTCGAAGGGGACATCCTCGTCCATACTCGTGATCCCTACCTCTTCTTGTATTTCTACAGGGAAGGGGTCGATTTCACGTGGGACGGGCATTTTGATTAAGGCATCCTTTTGTGGGACATTTTCTGGAATTTTAAATGACAATATTTTTGGACTTTGGATTTTTTCAATGTTTTTGAGATTTTGTGTTTTTTCTATATTTTTGAGATTTTGTGTTTTTCCCATGTTTTTGAGATTTTTATTTTCTTCAGAGAAGGACCCTTGGAAAGGCGGGTTGCTATATACACAAGATATTGCTTGCCAAGGGCTTATCTCACTTTTTATAGGTTATTTTTTTTTTAGGAAATGGGTGCCAAATGTTAGGCCACTCCCCACTTCCAGGGTTTGGGGCAAAGATGCCCAGTTGCGTACCTGAGGGGCCACTTCTTTACCTATTAGGATGGAGGGTGCTGACTGATATGGCTCATTAGAGTAAGCCTCCATCATATTTATCCCCATTTCGTCTGAGATCACGTCCTCAAATGATAACTTGGTTTTGTGGTGATTTACCACAGGGGGGTTTGTTCAAGTACCGACCGTCGTTCCTCGAAAAGGGATAATGCGACCAAATCTATCTCAAAGTTGGGAAGGGAGATCTAGGGATTGGTGGGATGGACTGAGGCTATGGGTTTGTGTGGGGTCAAATGGGTTGCCCCATTTCAATCGATCTTTACAACCCTTGCACTGACAAAGGAATCCCTGATGTGCGGCCTAGGGCGAGGTTTCTCTTCTATGTTGATTCCTCGAGCTCTTGCAGGCGTGGCGACCTTGGCTTTCTCTTTGGCCTCTCGGACCTCTTGCTCTGTGGGCTTGTATCCTAGCCCGAATCTTACTTTTTATCCCTTAGCCACAATTGGCTCTCTTCTGCCTTGTAATTTGGGTCCCAGACTCCTTCCTTTCTGATAGCCCCACTTTTAGAGCATTGCCACTGCCGCTACCATACCGCCTCCCATTTTAGACATGATGCCCTCAATGGGTTCTGGGAGTATAGCCAACACCTCATATTTAAAACTGTGGAGGTCGACATCCTCAGCAGTGTTCGGTATATCCAGTATATTAGGTTTCTCCACGCTATTGGTAGCCTTCTCTTTCTCACTGTGCCCCTCTCCGATGATTGTGATAATCTTATGCCTCGATACAAATTTGAGTTTTTGGTGCAACGTGGAAGGTATGGCTCTGACTTCATATAGCCACGGGTGTCCCAATAACAGGTTAAATGAGGATTTGACATCCATAACTTGAAACAAGATGGAAAAGGTCATTGGCCCTATCAACAGCTCAAGATCAGCTTCTCCCATTATTTCTCTCCTGATATTGTCAAACCCTCTAGCGCTGGTTCTGGTGGACCTTAGCATGCACGAATCAACCCCGATCTTGGTGGCGGTCCTTAACGGGCATATATTTAATGCCGACCCATTATCAATTAGTACCAAGGGGATAATCATATTTCGGGACTCAATGGTTATATTCAAAGATTTTGAGTGCCTACCTCCTTTCTCAAGTAAATCGGCATCAGAAAATGAAATGGCATTTGGAACCATCACTTGACCAATTATCTGCCCGACTTCATCCGAGCTAACTTGAAGTGATACATGCGCATTTTTTAATACCCCCATTAATGCTTGGAAATGGATTGGGGACATCATCAATAGATCCCATATAGTGATTTGGGCAGGCATTTTTCTCAGCTGAGTCTCCAGTATATGTTCTCGACTCATCTTCTCGAAGGGGTTCACCGCGTTGTCTTTCCTTCCTTTAGGTTGGGCCTGTGCTGTTGCTGGTGCTTCTGGCTGCTTTGATATTCTCCCTGACTTGGTAACAAAATCTACTGCCCCTTCTCTGCTGCTGCTGCCAGCATTGACATCTGTTTGTTCGTAGCTTAGCGGGACCTGATGAGGATCATATGTGGGTCCCGAGAGCTGGAAAGGTATGGCTACCGGTACTTGAGGCACTTGTAATGTTGGCTCAGGAGGTGTGGGCAATACTTGATTCACCTTGGTGGTAGCGGGTTGGGTGGAAAGATTGGGCCAAATGGGGGTGGTGAAGCTTAAGGGTGGTCGCATTGGAGGGAAGGAGGTAAAAGTAGGCCATTGATAGCTGGTGGATGCTGGCGGTAGATGGGGGTATGATGGGCCGTTAGGTAATTGATTGGGGTGGTGGGGTTTACCGGTGGCTGAACTGGGGGTGATGGGGTGGGTGTAGGCCATTGATAACTGATGGGTGCGAGTGTTGGATTGGGGGCCTGGTGGCTTAAAGGGTAATCGATGGGGGTTGTGCTGTATGGTGGTAGTTGAAATGGGGCGGGCGCAAGCCATTGATGACTAGCGGGTGCGGGTGCAGGATTGAGGGCATGGGGGTTTATAGGGTAATTGATGGGGGTTGTGGTGTATGGTTGGTATGCATTGATATTTATATAATTGACGGGTGTGGTGGATGAAAAGTATGCCCGGAGATCCAAAGGTTCAAATTGTGGGGTTGGGTTGGGGAAATATTCAGACAAATATAGGGGTTCAATTATCCCAACATTTCTTTATTCATCATTCCTCGGCCATGGTGCCACATAATTCCCCCGATCACTGATATAATCGGATGGGTCAAATTCAAACTCCTCCTCATCTTCTATCATTCTGATGGTGGGTCTGGGACCTGCTCCTCCGATAGGATGTGGGGGTAGTGGCACTTGGTGAATATTAGCATGCTGAGAAGTTGTAGGGGGAATGATTTTCAAATCCTGGATGGCGTGCTTCAATGGGAAGCAGCAATCAGTAGGGTGACCCGGACCCTGATGAAAATTGCAGTGGGTATTTGGGTCATAGTTCCTTGGGATCGGGTGATGAGGAGGTTGCGGTTGGCGGATAGCCACTAATCCCTTTTCTACTAATAGGGGCAAAAGTACACTCAATGATTGCCCCAGAGGTGTGAAAACTCGGTCGTAGCAGGCTCTCCTCTGCTCCGGGGTCATTTGCATTCCTTGCCCATTCCCCATTCTCTGCATCTGCTCAGGCCTAAACGGTGCTGGTGGGGCAGCCTGAAATTGAAACGGGGTTGTATTGTTATTGGGCCGAGTATTGACAATGTTCTGGACATCGCCCCATGTTCTCTTCTCATTCCTTTGCTATGAAAATCTTCTAACCCCACTGGGTCCACTCAGCATATTCTTATTCAGATGCCCCTCCCTGATGGCGCCCTCGCATCGGTTAGCATTTCTCACCAGATCAGTGAAGCTGGTCTACTGTTGATATACCAAAAAGTCTGAAATCACTGGCAGAGTGTTCTTTGAAATCATCTCTATCTGTTCATCATCACGTATTTTGTTCCTGACCTGAGCTACCAATGCTCTCCATCGCCCCAAGTAGTTGTTGAAGGTCTCGTTCTGGTTCTGCTTTAAACGGGCCAAGTCAGACTTATGCGGCTCAATGTCTATATTATAGACATACTGTTCTTGAAAGAGATGTGTCAAGTCTCTCCACGTTTTCATCATAGACGGTTCTAAAGATGTGAACCATCTTAAAGCCGGCCCAGTCAGACTCTTTTGAAAGACTTTTATTAGCAGTCTTTTGTCCTCCCCGTATTGGCGCATGTCCCCATGTTGAGAAATGGAAAATACCATTTTCCACCCCTTAATCTGGGCCTTGATAGACCCTTGAGAGAACTAAATAAGTGTTTTAAGTGTTTGTTTTATAGCTAACAATAAAGGCAGGCTTAACCCTGAAAGTAGCTTAAAAGTGCCAAAAAGATGATGACCCATCTTGATCTGGAGGAAGAAGGAGAAAGGACAACCTCACTGGCTATCAAAATGCCTAAACTAAAGAGGACAAAGGCCTGGTTTCAACCCAAAAATAAGTTTAGAGCTATTCGAAAAGAAGAATGCACTACAGAATGTTATTCGAAAGGATTCCTGATCTTTTCGAAAGGATTACTAATCTATTCGAAAAGGTCCCCAATCTGTGCGAATAGAGCTCCAGAAGTTACAGTACCTTTTGAAAAGGTCCCCAATCTGTGCGAATAGAGCTCCAGAAGTTACAGTACCTTTAGAAAAGGTCCCCAATCTGTGCGAATAGAGCTCCAGAAGTTACAGTTCCTTTCAAAAAGGTCCCCAATCTGGGCGAAATTGTATTCTGAAGGTTCCCAACATCTGCAAGGGCATTTCCGTAATCTCTGCATGCGCCCCAATGCATTTAAAAGCCCAGGGGCATTCTAGAAGATTTTGAGCATGAACCAGAGGCATATTCCACTCCATGTGAACACCCAAAGAAGAAATTACTTGGCGGGAACTTCTAGAAGCTCAAACAGACTTTTGAATTACCTAACAGAATTGATGCCTCTGGCTCCTGATTGGCTGAACCAGATCAAGCAGTTCTGATTGGCCAGAACAGATCTGGATCCTTGTGCTCGACTCCTATTAGTTGATATGGATCTAACCAATTCTGATTGGTTGATGCACATCTGAGCTGGACTTGGGGAAAACTATAAATAGACGAACTATTTGCCCAATTTGGGTATCCAGAATTTGAGTTTCATTCCTACTGCCCCATTTCCAATTCAGATCAAGATAGCTTGTCTGAAACCTCTATAATAGCCTAGCTTTTGTCTGTAACTGAGAACTATGAGATACTTATGTAATTCAAGTGAGAATTGTATTCATTACTATAAATCTGAGAGCTGTTTTAAGCTGTGCTTTGTAATTGTAATGGTGGATTTGAAAAGGTTGCTTTCATCAGTACGTTCTCAATCGGATTCATGTTGAGGGTTCATTGTGATCTCCTCACTCATTAGACTCCTTTAGATTTACTACTTTTAAGTAATTTCCCTTAATTCACTATCCCTGTGAGAATCTGTGTTTGTAACCTGGTTCTTACAACATTTGTAGTGGTGCTTATGTTCTGACTCAGGACTTTGGATTGAAAACTATTGGATGATCTGTGCCCATGATAGTGGACAGATCATAGCCATAAGTTCAACTCAATTCTAATCCTTGAATTGGATTATTTTCTCTTACATCTGAGCTGGTAGCCAGATGAAGATTTGATACTTTCTCAATTGTGTTACACTATTTCTCACTCTGCAATCAATTACTAAGCTTAAGTAGCTATTAGTTCTCCATTCTTGTTAATTTTGCATCCAATTCCCCCAACTCGGATCTGGATCACTTAGTTTTAATTTTACTTTTAGATAATTTAGTTAATGTGACAAATTCAACCTCCCATCTTATTTGCTTTGTAGATAGGATCAGAGGCCAGCTCTGGTAGCTCAGATCTGGAGGTTTATCATATATTTTAAATCAATTCCCTGTGGACGATCTTTTACTCACTTACATTTAAAACTTGCTACAATTGGCCCTGATCTTGCAGGCTAATTAACTTCTCTCTGTGTTGATATTTCTTTATTCTTTTTAGTTTTCCAATTTCAGTATAATTCATCCTTTGCAAATCTGTTTTCAAAATACAAATAAATCATACATACTTTGAACAACAATACCCCACGGTAGGACTTCAGGTGCGCAATAGGATTGTCAATGCCATTATATTTGTCGAAGGTTGGCATTTTGAATTTGGGGGGCAGGGGGACCTCAGCGAACAGGCATAAGTCTGTGAAGTCTGTGGCGTGGATTTCAGTACCACCCATTTTCATTAACTGCTTTTGTATTTTGTCCAACTGTTCTTTCAGCTGCTCTGATTCTTTGGACACGGGAACTGCTTTCTCGGCAGTTGATTGGACTTCACTTTGGGCCACCAGGGATGGGCAATTATGGGAGGAGCGTTGAGGCTGGTCAAAGCTTTAACATAGGCCTCACTATTCCTAATGTTGTCCTCTTCATACTGCTGGTCGGCATAGTGTGCAACGAGGGTGGGATTCTCCTGTTGTTGTTGCATGGGTTGGATGGGAATGACATGAGTGGGGGTTGGGTGAGCCCATTGGGGGTGAGGAAAGGCTTGTTGGGTGATGGGAATTTGGTTTTGAGGTGGGGCCTGGTGGGGCCATTAGGTATGGGGGAAGGTTTGGAGATGGCCTTGGGGTGTGGGGCCATGGGAAAATTGGGTTTGAGGTATGGCATAGGTTTGACCCAGCTGTGAAGGTTGGGTTAAATGTTGGGGGTATTGTGGAAGGTGTGAGTGTGGGGTTCGGGATTCGGCCATGAACCCTTGGTCATTTTGGGTCATGGGCCATTGATAGGTTTGGGCCATGGACCCTTGGTAGGTTTGGGCCAAGGGCCCTTGATGGGTCTGGGCCATGGGCCTTTGATAGGTTTGAGCCAAGGGCCCTTGATGGGTCTGGCCCAATGGGCCTTGATGGGTTTGGGCCATGGGCCCTTGGTGGGTCTGGCCCAAGGGTTAGTGATCGATTCGCTCCTCACTGCACCTAAAAGGTTTGAGTCCGGTATAACTCGCTAGCGCGCTCCCCAAGGGTTCTAATCTTTGGAATGGAAACCCACCCGATATACCTCCGGCGCAAGTGCCTTCTCAGATACTAGGTAGGCTGGGACTTTTCTGGATCATCACCACTAGGGGTTGCCGCCATACTAAGACCCGAGTGTTTATGTGCTTGCCTAATCCCAACCCCTTTGAAAATCTAACCCGCAAAATAAATTAATTAAGCTCCCTAACTTGGTTCAATTTTAATTTTTTCAAAGCTTTTTTTTCTTTTTTTTTGAAAGTTTTCTTTAGTTCAAAGACTGGGGGTGATTATCCCGTGCCGCCACTACGGGCCCGCGTCCACTGATGGAATATGAGTGCTCAAGTAGGCCCCCGCCAATCAGCTAAGGCACTTTAAACGACGAAAAATTCAAAGAATTGAAAGACAATGCACAAGTAGGCCCGCCAATCAGCTAAGGCACTGAAATGACGGGAAAGTAAGGAAATTAAGAGACCATGAGCATGTAGGCCCGCCAATCGGCTAAGGCATGCAAATGACAGAAAAGTAGGGTGAGAAAAATGACTTAATTGGAGGGGTGAGTTAAAAAAACAGCAAAAATAAGATAAAAAACAGCAATAAATGTTAGGAAAAATAAACAAAGGCCTAGTTCAAGGGGAAGCTCTACAAGCTACTCCCCAGCAGAGTCGCCATCTGTGCAACCGTGGGAATCGAGACGATCCCGTCGCGACGATGCGCTCTAACGAAAAAATATAGAGTCGCTTCCCGGAGCTTTCGGTGTCCTGGGATACCTAATTCATTTTATGAGCACCGAAGTGCTAAAAATATGACTCTGAATCCGGTCCACACCAAAGGCTCTTGGGTAGGGGCTTCGGTTATCGATCGGGAAGGTGTTAGGCACCCGATCAACCCGCTTAACGCGGTCTCTACTAATGGCCAAAAATAAAATGAAGTAAAAGAAAAGAAAATAGTTCCCTCTTGCCCAAATGGGCCTCCAATCCTATTTGTGCCCCTCCGTTCCTACCGAAAATTCGGCGGCGTAACGGCACAAAATGAGAGGGAAGGGAGAGCAAAAGGAGATAGGAGAAGAAAGGGGAGAGCCGGAGCCCTCGGGCCCTTGTAGCACCGTAGAGGAGCCTTGTGTGGCTTGCTTTTGATGAGCTTTTAGAGGCTTGAATGGTGGAAAAAAGAGTTCTAACCACTAATGCCTACTAGCTAAGAGATGGAGAAGAGAGGCTAGGGGATCACACACACCTAGGCTAAGGGTTTTGGGTGTAAGAGCAAGCTTGGGAAGAGTTTTTGAATTCTGGATTTTAGGTGAAAATAGTGCACCAAAGGGAGGAAGAACTTCTCACTTGGAGCTCTTTCTCTCTTAACCAAAATTCTCAACCCCTAAACCAACGGGAGGGGGGCTCTATATATAGGAAATGGGTGGATTAGGAGGGTGCTTAGATGTTAAGCATGGTTAAGAATTAGGTAATCTAACATCTAAGGTTTCCTAGGTTTTTTGGAGCCTTGAAATGTGTGAGAAGGTCCTCCAATGGTGGATGATGTGGTGAGGCCTTAAGCCACTTAAAGGGGTGCAAATAGGCTTCAAAAGGGTGCAACAGAACTAGCAAAACACACCCCAAAGGTCAAGGTGGTCAACAAGTCAAATGTCAAACACAATTCGGGGCAAAATCCAACAGTTACTGTTCATATGCTTGGTGCAACTATTAGTTGCGCCAGGCAAATATACAGTAAAACAGTATGTACAATGCCTGGAAGTCAGCTCGTGAGGATGGGGCCCACTTTTGAATCTGGTGCAACTATTAGTTGCACCAGGCTTAAAATAAGGGAAAATTGGCCTGGCGCAACTATTAGTTGCGCCAGGCAAAGTTTAATATTGGCACAACTATTAGTTGTGCCAAGTCCCTAAGGGCCCCACATGACTTTACATTCCTGTCCTCCAGGCTCGGTTTGCCATATCTTTTGATGTATACCTTCGATGGGGGCAATTCTTGGACCGTTGGAAAGCTGACGATCTCTACTATGCAACGGTATGAGACTCGATCATAGTAGAGGGTTGTAGCCAGTTCCGGTGCACCACTCTTTATCCATAGCCTGGTAAGGTTAGGTTTAGAGTTTAAAATGGATTTTAAGGGTTGAGATTGGTTTCTAAAGGTTCGGGATAGGCTTCTAAGGGATCTAGGGTAATTCCTGAGGGTTTTGGGGTGATTCCTAAGGGTTCCATACATGCCATCAAAAGCTCAGAATTGCACCTCTCTCGAAAAGTGTTTCGATCGAGCCTTGGGCCAAATTTAGGTGTCTATAAGTAGATTTTTATTGCTTTGTAGATTAGATATCCAAGGTTTCTCAAGAGCAATTGACAACTGCAATTGGGAGCTGAAGTTTAGAGTAGATATCTGTAGTTTGTCAGAAGCAATTGACGACTGCAGCTGAGGGGTGAAAGAAATAATTTTATTGCTTTTTAGTTTAGATTTATATTAATGCAATTTCTTGCTTTGTAAACATCTTCGAATTTTAATTTGAATTGATGACTCAGGTTGAAGTTTGTAGATTAGTGTAACTGTTTTACTTTTCCATCTTCTGTTTTCTAGAATTTGACTGATGCCTATGTTTTAGGAGATTGTTGATTAGATTAAATCTGTATTGATAGGATTTTAGTATTAATTGACGACCAATGCTAGGAAGCTTGATATATAGTGTAATGGTACTATTTAATTTTATAAATATCCGATAGCTGAAGATTGTGATTGACGACCATTATCTAAAATAGGAGGATTTAGGATTTATTTTCTGTAATTTAGATTAAGAAACCATTCTTTTATTCATATTTCTCCACTAGCTTAGGAACTTAAAGGATAAGTATAAGTTCTTAGAAAATTAAGTTAATATAGATAAACCTGTCTTCGTGGGAATGATCCTATACTAGCTCTACAATTTCCATTGTACGCTTGCAATAGGTTAAGACTTTATTAGATACACATATAGGTAGCGATTAAGTTTTTGGCGCCACTATCAGGGATAACAATTTATGTTGTATCTTTTAACATCTCCGAAAATTGAGCATCCAATAGTGACCTCGAGATGCATGCCTGACTGGTCATAGAGTCATCAGAGTACTAGCAGGCCTTTTAGGGATCATGATGCAGAATCATCAAATTTACCATGAATAGTATTTACTGTTTGCAGCCATAGTATTTAGGAAAGAATTATGAAATAAGCCATATGTGGCATATGTGTAGAGTCCTGTAACCACGTACTATAAGTGGCATGTGTTAATGTGTTTTAAGTGTGTCAGAATGCTAGAGCTTCATTGATAAGGCTTATTGAAGAGTGGGAAAGGGGGAATAGGTGGGAGAGTGGGAGAAGCATTGACCGGGTGAAAGTCAACTTGATGACTGTGTTTACAACTTAGGTTGATGTCATAAGTAAGTGTACAAGTGTCTGTAGTTTAAAGCTTAGTGAGTGACAATGTACTCCTATCTTGGGTGTATATGCCTAACACCGAAGTAAGAGAGGATAAAGGGACTTAATAACCAAAGAGGAGTTATTTCTCTTTGGATGGTAGCTAGGGATTTATGAAGAGAGAGAGAGGAAGGAAGAAGGGAGTAAAACCTACAAATTTGTACGATGGATTGCGGATTAAAGACCGTGCACGAGCCTTAAATTCCGACAGGATCGCACACAGAATCTCGTGGAGGAAAAACTAGAAGCCCTAGCCTTTGAACAAACCATTCAATCAATCAAGAGATTGATTTGAGGTGAGTTTTGTTGAATTGTAATGTGAATTATGTAAATAAGTTGTGGTGCATTCAATTGTTGTTCAAAAGATAAATTAAAGATATAAAAATGAAAGAAAAATGAAAAGGAAGAGATTTGAAAAAGTGCCCGAAAAAGGGCTGAGTTTCTGACCAAATCGATTAATCGATTTAGAAAACCGATTAATTGATTTTGGTTCAGAAGTAAGCTGGGCAGAATTGCCCGAAATCGATTGATCGATTTGAAATCGATCAATCGATTCTGGAATTTTGATTAATCGATTTTAAAATCGATTAATCGTCTGAGAACTTCCAGTGGCTGGAAAATGGAGAGCTGGGAAAATCGATTGATCGATTTAAAAATTGATCAATCGAGTTTGGATTTTCGATTAATCGATTTGGGATCGATTAATCGAAGTTTGGATTTTCGATTAATCGATTAATCAATTTGGGATTTTGATTAATCAATTTTGGGAGATCAATTAATCGATTTTGATGTTTTAGTTGGCTTTTCAATTGGAGTTTGAGGTTCAAGGAGGGTCTTATACCTTCTTTATTGCATCTTTCTTAATGCTTTGCATATGCTATGGTGTACCATGGGTGGTACGAGGGAACGCAAGCATAAGGAGTTGTGCTAGACCTTGATGCTTGGACATTCAGAGACATGAGGTAGGGAACACCTTGAACATGTATTTTAATTTTCAAAAGCATCTATGTAGAGTGATTCAAATAAATATTTATGCATCAAAATGTGACTATTTAAATGTGTGTGTGACACTAAGTAAATAAATGAAAATGAGACATCCCCAGGGGATGAAAATGTGATAAAGGCATCTGTATGATGCGATTGACATAGACATTCCAGGGATGTATGTGACATTATAAAGCAAAAGTGAATAAATATTGATAAGGCCTAATCGATATGAATTAGCACAATTACAGAGTGAACAATTATATGTAGCACACATTTGATACTTTTATTATTTAAGGTTTGAACAGAATACCCTACCGACATGGTGGGATACCCATAATTCGTGACCGGTACGGCTGCCAATCCGTACACTAGTTTGACATCCCAGGGATGTGTATATGAGACTAGAAACCTCGTCGTCTATGAAAAAGGGACCTGGGCGGTATTCAAGAAAGAAACAGATATGAAAATTGTCTATTTAGACGACGATGGAGGGTATTCCATCGGGCGCCCGACTCTATAGTAAGTTGGGGAATATTTAAGTTAAGATTTAAGTAATTAGGCCGAATCAGTAACTAATATCAGCAAGTTGAGAATGAATAAACACATCTAAAGTAACAGTTGCATCTAGTGCATCTTCTCAGTTATTTAAGATGTCTTCTCAGTAATTCTATCATATAAATCATGCTTTTAAATTATTTAAGAATATATGTGAGAACTTGACTTATATGTTCAATTGTTGTTTCCTTATTGAGATAGGATGTAGCTCACCCCTTTAGACAATATGTCGCAGGTTCACTGCTTGCGGCTGCTGAGGCTTCGGGAGACGTAGATCCGGGACATTCGGATTACGTGCCTGGGGAAGAGTTGGAGCCTCCTCCTGAGGACTTCTTCTAGAGGACCCGTGCGTACTTTGAGAGTGAGTTTTGAGAGCATTCTGTACGGCTTGGTATGTCAAGTCTTATTTTGAGAAAAATATAATTAAATGATATATTCTTTTGGTGAACCATCTGGGGTGATCCTGCTTATCACTGATGGTTCGAGTCGGTTCTTCTGTTCATGCGTTAACATGCAAGTAAAACTGTCCATTGAGCTTTTGGTTTTAGAATAGCAGATGTTTATTGTATACTTATTGCAGTCCATATGTTTTACTTGATTTGTTATCACTTGGTTATACCAATGTTCCATGTGGACTTCAGGGACATGGCCTAGAGGGTTGTGCTGATGGCACAGGTTTCAGAGTGTTGAAATTCGGGTTGTCACAGTTGGTATCAAAGCTTTTTCTTTTAGAAATTCTGATAAGTCTTGCTTTATCAGTGCATAGGGACTTCTGCTAACCAAACTTTGGTTTCACGTGCAGACCGTGATGTCTTCTAGAGGAAGAAGAGGCCGACCAAGGGGCGGTCATGAGAGGAATTTACGTAGTAGAGATGACTTCATCTCGTCTACGAACAGAGTACCTATGGGAAACAGAGAGGTTCCCAAGGGTAGTGGTCTAGAGAATCAAGAACAGGCAGAGAATCAGGATCGAGATCATCAGGGTGAGATCAGATAGAACAAGAAAGAATCAGAGAAAGAAATGAGGAGAGGGAAGAGCGTCAACTGATGATGCATACCATGGAAACTATGGTGACCGCCATGGCTCAACAAGCAGCATCCTTGGTAGCTCACACTGCCAGTGATCAGCATCAGCCACCTACGCCTCCAGTAGGTCTGACTTAGATAGTGCTCTCTACGTTTATTGAGTTTAGGAGGATGCGACCTCCTAGCTTTTCAGGGCAAGTGGAGCCGATAGCTGCCGAGAATTGGCTGAGCGAGATGAAAAAGGTTTTCAGCGTGCTTACATGCACAGAAGATGAAAGTGTCTGTTGGGCAACTTACATGTTAGATGAGGAGGCTGGGCCTTGGTGGAAGTCCGTTTCTAGGACTAGGGCTCAGGAGACCCAAGGATTGCCCTGGACATGGGATGAGTTTGTGGAGGAGTTTAATAAACAGTATTTCCCCGAGGTAGTGAGGAATCAGATGGAGATACAGTTTTTACAACTCTTGTAAGGACGAATGACAGTAAGGGAGTACGAAGTGGAATTTATGAGGCTTGCTCGCTTCGCTCCTGATTACGTGATGACGGATGTGATGAAAGCGAAGAGGTTTCAACAAAGCTTGAGACCAGACGTTAGAGGAGGAGTGACACTGTTTCAGTTAAAGACCTATGGAGAGGTCATGAGTAAAGCTCTAATTATTGTGGAAGAAAATAATAATCGATATCGCCAAAGGGAATAGCAGGGAAGAGGGAGTGTAGATCAGAGTAGAACAGGGAACTATGAGCCGATGAACAAAAAGCCAAGATTTATTGCACCTAATCAAAGACAACCGTTCCAAGCAGGGTAAGGGAGACCAGCGCAGCAAACCAACCATAAGATATTTCCATTGCTTACGTCGGGGAGGCCGATACGATATGATAGCCCTGCTGCCACCACTAGAGCAGCAGTTACATAGGGTTTCTCACGAGTTGCTTCTTCCACACCTAGGGAGACTTGTGCCAAGTGTGGCAAGTCCCATAAAATGACGGATTGCAAGCAAGGGACACGAGGTTGCTATAAATGTGGCAAGGTGGGCCACATGATTAAAGATTGCCTTGAGGTGAACAAGGATAAGACGACTTCTGCTTCTATGCCACGACCGATACAAGTGAGGAAGCAGGTTGTACAAGGGAGAGTCTACACAGTCAGAGCCCAAGAAGCAGGGAACGTACATGACATCATTTCATTAAAATTTTAGATAGAGAAGGTGCATCTATTAGAAAAGAGTGTAGACTCCTTTTATACGTTAAAGTTTCTAAATAAAATATATGCTATATATGTAAACATACGTGTGTTATAGGTACATTATGAGTGTACGAGAAGGGATGCTATGTAGCATGTGAAGCAAGAGTGTTGATAGACCCAGGGTTTACCCACTCCTTTGTTACTCTGAGTTTTGAAAAAAGAATGAAGATTGTTCCGGTGACGTTGGACTTTGTTCTATCAGTGTCTATTTTGACTGGAGAATTAGTGGACACAAAATTGGTTTGTAAGCCAGTGATAGTTGGCATCGATGATAGAGAAGTGCATGAATTGGTAGCAAATTTAATATTTTTAGACATGCAAGGTTTCGATGTGATCCTTGGCATGGACTGGTTGTTACAACACTGTGTGACTATAGATTACAAGAACAAGATTATCATCTTCAGACCTAACACTAGGAGATTGTTTCGATTTCGAGGGGAGAGATCGACGCATATGCCACTTATCTCTACGGTCAGGGCCGAGCGCTTGATCAGAAAGGGTTATAGCGGTTATTTAACATTCTTGAAGGAGGATAAGGAAGAGAAGAATATTATCTCTGAGATAGAAGTGGTGTGAGAGTTTGAAGATATATTTATGAAGGAATTACTAGGATTACCTCCAGAGAGAGAAGTGGAGTTCGCCATCGACTTAACACCAGGAACGGAGCCTGTTCAAAATCACCATATAGGATGGCTCCTACTGAGTTGAAGGAGTTGAAAGAGCAGTTACAAGAACTCATGGACAAAGGGCTTGTAAGACCGAGTGTGTCTCCATGGGGAGCACCGGTCTTGTTTGTAAAGAAGAAGGATGGGTCAATGCGACTGTGCATTGACTATCGCCAGTTGAACAAACTCACCATCAAGAATTGATACCCTTTGCCTAGGATAGATGACCTATTCGATCAGCTGCAAGGAGTGAAGTATTTTTTTAAGATCGATCTGAGATCTGGATACCATCAGTTGAGAGTCAAGGCCGAGGATATTCAGAAGACTGCATTCAGGACACGGTATGGACATTATGAGTTCTTGGTGATGCCGTTTGGGTTGACGAATGCCTCAGCGTCGTTTATGGATTTGATGAATCGGGTGTTTAAACCACACCTAGACTCCTACATCGTGGTATTCGTTGACGATATCCTAATATACTCCAAATCAAAAGCGGAGCATAAAGAACACTTGAGAGTTGCTCTAGAAACTTTACGTGAACACCAACTATACACCAAGCTCAGTAAGTGCGAGTTTTGGTTAGAGGAAGTTAGCTTTTTGGGACATGTCTCAAAGCATAGTGTCATGGTAGATCCAGCTAAGATCGAAGCAGTAGTAAATTGAGAACAACTAAAGACCGTAACCGACGTCCGTAGTTTCCTTGGACTAGCCGGCTATTATCGACATTTTGTTGAGGGGTTTTCAAAGATATCAGGACTGCTCACGAGACTTACACAGAAGGATGCCAGGTTCGAATGGAGTGAAGTGTGAGAGCAGAGTTTTCAAGAACTCAAGAAGAGACTCACTTCAGTTCCAGTATTAGTAATTCTTTCAGGCAGTGGAGGGTTCGTGGTATACAGTGATGCTTCATATAATGGGTTGGGCTACGTGCTCAACCAACATAAGAAGGTGATAGCTTACAGATCAAGACAGTTGAAAGAGCATGAAAAGAACTACCCGACACATGACTTGGAACTAGTAGCGGTCATATTTGTGCTAAAGATCTGGCGACAGTATTTGTACGGTGAGACCTTTGAGATCTTTACCAACCACAAGAGCCTCAGATACTTATTTACACAAAGAGCTAAATACGAGGCAGCGCAGATGGATGGAGGTCCTCAAGGACTATGACTGTTCCATACAGTACCATTCAGGCAAGGCTAATATAGTAGCTGATGCCTTGAGTCGGAAGGGTTCAACTAAGTTGGCTAGTTTGATTTTGGGTATACACCGATGGAAGTTATTTGAAGATCTTGCACTTATGATGCAAATATCGAGTCGCAAGCTACAGGAACCTTTTTGGCTAACATATCAGTGAGACCAGTATATTTGAGCATATCCATGAGCTACGGACGAAAGACCCGACGTTAATCAAGATTCGTCAAGATGTGATTGAAGGCATAAAACCTGAGTTCTCAATGAAAGAAGATGGTTCTTTATTGTTCAAGGGCCGTCTTTGCATTCCAGATAATGCCGATCTGCGGTGAACTATCTTTGATGAAGCTCATAAGTCAAATTATGCGATCCACCCTGGTAGCACTAAAATATATCAAGATTTGAGAAAGAATTACTAGTGGAGAGGTTTGAAGTAAGACGTGGCTAAGTACGTGTCACAATGTTTGACCTGTCAAAAGGTGAAGGTCAATCATAGACACCCTACGAGATTATTGCAGCCTCTGCCTATACCAGAGTGGAAATGAGAGTCAATCTCTATAGACTACTGCGTACAGTAAAGAGATACAATGCCATTTGGGTAGTCGTAGACCGATTGACCAAGTAAGCATACTTCTTGCCTTACAACACAATGTACACGGCGGGAAGACTTGCAGAGTTATATATGAAAGAAATCGTGAGCCTACACGGGATTCCAAGCAGTAACATTTCCGATCGTGATCCATTGTACACGTCGAAGTTTTGGAAGAAATTCTAAGAAGGAATGGGAACGCGATTGGACTTCAGTTCAACATTTCATCTACAGCCTGATGGACAAACAAAGGGAGTAAACCAAGTGATAGAGGACATGCTCAGAGCGTGTATACTCGAATTGTAAGGGTCATGGGATCAACATCTACCATTGATTGAATTCGCCTACAACAACAATTTCCAAGCGAGCATTGGCATGGCACCATATGAAGCCCTTTATTAAAGGCGATATAGATCACCCATCAATTGGGAGGAAACTGGTGAGAAATTTGTTTTGGGACCCGAGATACTGGAAGATAATGCCACTTATGTTCGTATGATAAGAGCAAAACTTAAAGCGGCTCAGAGCAGGCAGAAAAGCAACGTCGATATTAAGCGGACCAATGTAGACTATAAGGGGGGTGAACACGTGTTTGTAAAAGTGTCACCGATGAAAGGCGTGATGAGATTCAGAAAGAGAGGGAAGTTGAGTCCCCGCTATGTTGGACCCTTCGAGGTTTTGGGTCGAGTTGGGGAAGTTGCTTACCGCATTGGATTACCACTGTTATTCGATCGGGTGCACAATGTGTTTCAAGTATCTATGCTCAAGAAGTATATTAATGGCCCTACTCATGTTTTGGGCAGTCAACCTTTGGAAATGCATGAAGATATGAGCATGATAGAAGAACCGGCAGAGATATTGGATCGAAAAGAATAAGTGTTGCGGATAAAAGTGATTCCATTAATGCTTGTTAGATGGAAGAATCATCTGACTGAAGAAGCTATGTGGGAAAGAGAGGTTGACGTAAAAGAACAATACCCGGCCTTGTTTGCGACAAGTTGAGAGCTAAATTATATCATCGCAAGCATGTTTGTACATCTAAACCAATCACTTAATCAAACGTTGACCGTTTTGGCCAACTTACTCAATGGAAAGAATGTGCGTTGAAAACGTGCCTTGGTGCGATGCAAACTGATCAAGAATTACCAAGAAAACAAAGCCATAGCTAATGAAGACATGCTTCACAAAGCCAATGACCAACTGATCAAGAATTACCAAGAAAGCAAAGAAAAAATAAAGTATAAATTTTTTTGAGAAATCTGTCAAAACCAATTAATCAATTTCCAAAATCGATCAATCAATTTTGGTCGATTGAACGACTGGCACATGCTAGTGAGATGACAAACTTGGGAATTTAATAATAGCAAAATTCGATTAATCGAGCTGAATTTGATTAATCAATTTTGAAAATTGATTAATCGATTTTGAAAATCGACCAATCGATTTCGCGCGGCTAAGTGTAAGTTATGAAAATCGATTAATCGATTTTTAAAATCGATCAATCGACTTTTAAAATCGATCAATCGATTTTTGCCTACATATAATAGATTTGGGATTTTTGGTTCCCATTTGAAATTCAATTTTTGTTTTTCCTTTGGGCTTCCCTCTTCTAGCAACCATAATAGCTAGGGTTTTGGGGGATTTCGGAGCGATTTCGGATAGAGAACCTCCGCCATTTGGATCTAGCGTCTTAGGTAAACCCTAGATTCCCTTTCCTTTTCAAATTGGACCATCACAGCCCTAGGTTTTTGCATTTTTTGATCAAATGCCGCCTAGAATGCGATTGGCTACGAAGCAATCTGCGTCGAAGCTCCCGGTTCGGCGTAAGAACGCCGCACCGCCACCACCATCACCATCAACTCCATGGTCACCACCTCCTTCATCAGATTCTGAATCTGATTCGACGAGCGTGTCTTCACGCGAGTCATCGCCAAAACCCCAACCACCACCCGAAAACTTGCCCCAACCAAATGAGTGGTGGGCGGCAAAGGAATTCAAAGATGAGTACATCATCGACGAAGTCTTATTTACCAACCCTGATGTCGAGGGCGAGACCTAATGGGCCTGACAATACCTTAGGAAGGCGGGTCTCGGAAACCTTTTGAACCCATTGCACAGACACTTTTATCCTCGACTCGTGCGCCTATTCTACCAGAACCTTAGGGTGGGTTAGGTTGATGACATGGTTATGATCGAGATTGACAGTCGTAGCTACACATTTACACTCTGACATGTGCACAAATCCCTAGAGTGTTACCTAGATTTTATGCCCGAGACCACCCTCTTTTCTCCATTTATCGAGAAAGCAAAATTTGAGGACATCATGACGGAGATGACTAGAGGAAATAAGGATTCAGGCAAATCCATAAAGAGGGTTGACCTACCTCCTTATATGTGGATGCTTGACTCTATAATCAAGTGTAATTTATACCCTATGCAACACGATACAGAGAGGGTCGAGTTGGTCCAGCAGGCCTTATACGCAGCATATTGCGGCCGTTGGTTCGACGCGACCAAACTCGTCATTGAGGGTATGATTTACATCAAAGGGAAGATGATGAAGGGTCCTTTGAGACCCAAGGAAAAGATGTCATATGCTTGGCTTATATCGAGCATGTTGGGATGCTACTCTGACGCCCCGGAGTATGCTATTACACCTGTTGAGAGGAAGGCTATGAACCATGTGAAGCATTACTCCATTGCTTCGTGGGGCCATAGCTATCGACTGTTAAAGAAAGCCCTGCTAGTAGAGGGACCATCAGCACCACCACCCCCACCACCACATCAGGATCCACCAGCTGAGGGAGCACCGTCTCATGGCTCAGTGCCACTCGAGGGGCAGTCCATAGTGCCACCTCCTACTACATCACGATCGCCTCCGGCTACTTCTACACCTACGTCTTCCTACCGTTGATGAGCCACTCGCCCCTCTCCTACTATAGATGATGTGTTGACCCGGATGGAGGCCAACAACCAGCAGATGAACTGCCGCTTAGACTTCCTGATGTACTATACTATGCAGTACATCTATCCCGCGGATTTCAAGCAGTGCCTCACGGAGGAGCAGACTTGGACACCTGAAGCTCCTGCTGAGGGTGCAGCTGACGCCAGTGCATCTGGTTCGAGGCCACCGCAGCAGCCAGACATAGCAGACCAGCTTGGAGAGGGGACCGCGTGAGCTTGAGATCGTGACGTTTCTTTTTAGTTGAGATTACTTTTTGGAGTTTTGTTATAATTATTTTTGGAGCTGTAATTATTTAAAAAATTCTCATGTAAGAAATTATCTTGGCATGGATGCCATTATATGGGGGGGGATCATCCTGTTTTGTAGCGAATGTGAATCAAAATTAAATTGTTGCCAATTACCTTCAATTGTGCTTTATTTTGCATCGCTATCTATGTAATTCGTTTCATACAGGATGTGTTGTAGATGAAACTGCATATGTCGATGTGTGTGGATCTTTCAATGAGGAACCTTTGAGTATATTTTTGAGGATGAAAATTCCTAAGGTGGGGAGAATGTAACATCTCTGAAAGCGTTCAACAGTGACCTCGAGATGCATGCCTGACTGGTCATAGGTTGACCGGGTGAAAGTCAACTCGATGATTGTGTTTACAACTTAGGTTGATATCATAAGTAAGTGTGGAAGTATGTGTAGTTTAAAGCTTAGTAAGTGACAATGTACACCTATCTTGGGTGTATATGCCTAACACCGAAGCAAGAGAGGATAAAGGGACTTATAACCAAAGAGGAGTTATTTCTCTTTGGATGGTAGCTAGGGATTTATGAAGAGAGAGAGAGTGAGGAATGAAGAAGGGAGTAAAAGCTATAAATTTGTACGATTGATTGCGGATTAAAGACCGTGCACGAGCCTTAAATTCCAACGGTACCACACACGGAATCTCGTGGAGCAAAAGCTAGAATCCCTAGCCTTTGAACCAACCATTCAATCAATCAAGAGATTGATTTGAGGTGAGTTTTGTTAAATTGTAATGTGGATTATGTAAATAAGTTGTGGTGCATTCAATTGTTGTTCAAAAGATGAATTAAAGATGTCAAAATAAAGGGAAAATGAAAAGGAAGAGATTTTGAAGAAGTGCCTGAAAAAGGGCTGAGTTTTTTACCAAATCGATTAATCGATTTTGGTTCAGAAGTAAGCTGGGAAGAATTGCCCGAAACCGATTGATTGATTTGAAATCGATCAATCGATTCTAGAATTTTGATTAATCGATTTTAAAATTGATTAATCGTCTGAGCACTTCTAGTGGCTGGAAAATAGAGAGCTGGAAAAATCGATTGATTGATTTTAAAATCGATTAATCGAGTTTGAATTTTCGATTAATCGATTTGGGATCGATTAATCGATTAATTAATTTTGGGAGATCGATTAACCGATTTTGACAGTTTTAGTTGGCTTTTGAATTGGACTTTAAGGTTCAAGGAGGGTCTGATACCTTCTTTATTACATCTTTCTTGATGCTTTGCATATGCTATAGTATACCATAGGTGGTACGAGGGAACACAAGCATAAGGAGCTGTGTTAGACCTTGATGCTTGGACATTCAGGAACGTGAGGTAGGGAACACCTTGAACATGTATTTTAATTTTTAAAAGCATGTATGTAGAGTGATTCAAATGAATATTTATGCATCAAAATGTGAATCTTTAAATATGTGTGTGTGACACCAAGTAAATAAATGAAAATGAGACATCCCCAGGGGATGAAAATGTGATAAAGGCATCTATATGATACGATTGACTTAGACATTCCAGGGATGTATGTGACATTGTAAAGAAAAAGTGAACAAAGATTGATAAGGCCTAATTGATATAAATTAGCACAATTACACGGTGAACAACTATATTTGGCATACATTTGATACTTTTATTATTTAAGGTTTGAATAGAATACCCCACTGACGTGGCGGGATACTCACGATTGACTCGGTAGAGTATCCGTGACCGGTACAGCGGCCAATCCGTACACCAGTTTGACATCCCAGGGATGTGTATATGAGACTAGAAATCCCGTCGCCTATGAGAAAGGGATTTGGGTCATATTCAAGAAAGAAATAGATATGAAAACTGTCTATTTAGATGACGATGGAGGGTATTCCATTGGGCGCCCGACTCTATAGTAAGTTGGGGAATATTTAAGTTAAGATTTAAGTAATTAGGCTGAATCAGTAACTAATATCAGCAAGTTGAGAATGAATAAACACATGTAAAGTAACAGTTGCATCTAGTAATCTTTTCAGTTATTTAAGATGTCTTCTTAGTAATTCTATTAGATAAATCATGCTTTTAAATTGTTTTAGAATATATGTGAGAACTTGACTTATATGTTCAATTGATGTTTCCCTATTAAGCTAGGATATAGCTCACCCCTTTAGACTATACGTCGCAGGTCCACTGCTTGCGGTTGCTGAGGCTTCGGGAGATGTAGATCCGAGAGATTCGGATTACGTGCCCGGGAAAGAGTTGGAGTCTCCTCCTGAGGACTTCTTCTAGAAGACCCGTGCGTACTTTGAGAGAGTTTTGAGAGCATTCTGTACAGCTTGGTATGTTAAGCCTTATTTTGAGAAAAATGTAATTAAATGATATATTCTTTTGGTGAACCATCTGGGGTGATCTTGCTTATCACCGATGGTTCGGGTTGGTTCTTCTGTTCATGCGTTGGCATGGAAGTAGAACTGTCCATAGAGCTTTTGGTTTTAGAATAGCAGATCTTTATTGTATACTTGTTGCAGTCCATATGTTTTACTTGATTTGTTGTCGCTTGGTTATACCAATGTTCTGTGCGAACTTCAGGGGCACGGCTTAGAGGGTCATGTTGATGGCACGGGTTTTGAGATGCCAAAATCCGGGCTGTCACATATCTATATTAATTTAAGAAAACAAGTATTTCTCTTTCTCTTGTTATATTTCTTTATATTTTCATTTTCTTTGATTGTTTCTTAAGTTTTTGCATGTTTATTCGGAGCAGTGAATCAAGGTTTCGACACTTCTTCTGACAATTGAAGTTAGAGGCTCAGATTTTTCTTCTCTCCCTATTTTGTAAAAGAAAAATAAAATAAAGCAAAAATATAAAATAATATTTTTTTATAGGAAATCGTGATCTTTTCCTAATTGGGGCTGTTTTGGGCGCATGCCGGTATTTTGGCCATAACATTGGCTACGAGTGTCGAAATTGCGCAAATGACCCCAATTCAGAAAGCTCTTTGCGATGCGCACGCCATGGCTACCTTGGATAGAATTTTTATCGAGCCCAAAATCTATTGATTATCCTTCCAAATCCCCCCTTTTAGTTGTTTCTTTTCTTTTTTGGTAATATTTCCTTTAGTGTTTAGGAGGTGATTCTGAACCCGATTTGGGCCAGATTTTTAAAAAAATACTTCTTTCATTACGTATTTTAATTTTTGCATGTATATTGGAATTTTCTATTTATGGAAAAATTTCAATAATGAAGATTTTTAGCTATATATATATAATTATTATTATAATTTTTTTTAATTTCTGCACCACTCTCATTCTAAATCTATAAATATTTTGAGTGTTTAATTGCCCTGTCACCCAACTATACCCAAAGATAGACTGAGAATGGGCATATGCGTTCCATCGGATTGACTACTGTAACAGCCCGGATTTCGCAAGCTAAAAACCCGGATCGTCAAATCACCTGTTAGGGCAATCCCACGGTTACACGAACACTGGGCACATCCACAAAAGCAGATCTCACTAGACATCTCAATTAAGTAATTAGATCCATTGTACGCTTCAAAGAAAATACACATTTCTAGGTGTAACCTGATCAAAATAACGGTTCTAAATTTCATGCCAAATGCATGAAGAGAAGAACCGAAACGAACTATCGATAATAGATATCTATCACCAACCAATAGTTCACAAAATAATATCCAAAACAATTATATTCCACAACTTATATAACAAGCCAAACAAAATAAAACTCTTGACTACTCAAACACCCACTCAATCTACTTGGGAAAGAACTCCCCGGGTAGGGGCTCAATCACCTCCTCAGGTTCGTATTCAGGATTACTCTCAAGATCCAGATCATTCTCTAAGTCCTCACCTGTGACATATAGTCGAAGAGTGAGTTAATATCAAAGCTCAATAGGGGAAAATATTAGTAGCATTCAATATCATATCTCAAGCATAATGTCACATAATTGATTTTTCATAGGCACATTCCACATTTTTCTCAATTGAATTCCATATGCAAAACTTAATCACACACATGCTTGAATCACATACTTTGTTTTAAAACATTTATCATAACTTAAAGCATTAACTTAAATACTTTTCTAAGTAAATATAGCATTAGAAGTCACATATAATACCGATGGGAATCCTACCATCGTCGTTCAATGAACCATTTACACATAAGCCCAATCCCCTACATTAGGAGGGATGCTTGTGCCAAATAAATATTACCGTTGACCGGTAATAAAATTAAACGGATATCCCGCCATATTGGAGCATAATGAATGGATATCCTGCTGTACCGGAGCACTATGAATTCTTTATGCTAAACCTTAAATGAATGTGCAGGTTCTAACTTATAGTTTCACACCGTGTAAAGTGATACATTATACTTTTTTTGGAAATGCTAATATACTTACACATTTTTAGAATTCTCACATTTCACATTTAACACATCACGCTTCCTTCTTTCACATCACATATATTCTATTCAAAACTTGTTTGAATTAAAGAATTTCATATTATAACTTATCACATCACAAAACTTGTTTGAAACAATAGAGTATCACATGCTTGTTCTTCACAAAACTCATTATGTCTTATCACATCACATTACTTAACTTATACGGAGCACAATTAATTGAAATGATCATAGGTTTCCCCCACCTCAAGTCACGCTTATCACATTCCACACATAGCACTCTTGAGAATTCACACATATGCTCAACACTTTAATCCTGCATTCAAAGTGTCCAAAAACCTCTTAAGAAATGCCTAAGAAAGCTTAAGAAACATATTTTCAAAGAATTCACACAAAAAAAATCCAAACAGGCCTGACTCGGTTTTTCGCGCGAGCGAGCCATGGAGCTGGCGCGCGCGAGCTCAGAAATTCATCTAAAAATTGGGCTAGCGATTGGATTTTAACTTACGGAAGCTAGGCACGCGAGCCTCGCACGAGCGAGACTCAGAGCCTCAAATGCTACTTATGCCTTCTTAAGGCCTCTCGTGCGAGCAAGCTTTGAAGCTCAGGCGCGCGAGAACTAGAGTTTCTTCAGATCTGAGTTTTATCTCAACTCGATCTTCTCACTTTTGTTCTCTAATTTCTCCCACACTTCTTATATATCTTATAAAATATTCTATTAACAAAATTTACATACTTTGAGTATCGATTTCTCACCTTTAATTCAACGATTCACCCGAAGATCGGATCATCTTCCTTCCATGCAAGTAAATGGGTTTCCAAACCCATTTTGATCTCTCCAAGCTCCACAACCACCACGATGCCGACACTATCACATGGTGATCTTTCACACACACAAAGCACAAATCTCACTACGATCTAGCAATTCGAAACATAGGGATTCAAGAAGATCCTTCCTCTTCAACCGTTCCACTCTTTCTCTCCAAGACAACTAAGTTCAATAAACCCAAACAAATGGGCCTTACACGTGAGACCTCCCTATCCAAGCAAGTTCTTTGCTTCCTTGCAAAGCACAAACACAAAAGTTGTGTTACACTTATCCACTTAATTCCTTTGGTGTGAGACACATACACACCAAAGTGGGTACTAAATTTCTTAGGTTCCCTTGTGAACCACAAATACCACAAATATTCACACCATTATTTGACTTCCGTGTTTGCCCAAAATTTGGGGATATTACATTCACCCCACCTTATAAAATTTTCATCCTTGAAAATTGACCAAGGTTAACCAAATGTAACCACATAGAGACGACGAAATTATTTACACCCTGATATTAATGATACCTAATAAAAGAAACCAATTTGTCAACAAGAACGTACACAAACAGTTTAATGATAATGTACTGTTGTCGATTTCAAGTGTGCTTCCCTTATTGGTTGGTGGTGAAAGTATTTAAGAATCAAAAACATAATGAAACAGGGGATGGATCAGCACAACTCGGAAATCCTAGACCTGCAAGATACAGGGTCTTTTGTAGCAAGTTTTGATAAGTAAGAGTTTGTCCCACAGGGAAAGGTGATCTAAGGCTCCAAGGGAGCTGTCTCTAGTAGTCCCTCCAGATATGTCTACAGATCTGGCAGTCCTAAAAGGAGGGGAGTTTGAGGTCACTTATTCTAAGTATTCTAATAACTAAATTACGGAAAGGATTGAGAGGATGGATGGAGTGTGGAAAATAATTATAAAAAGGGTGAGAAATATGTTATTGAGTCAAGGTCAGAGGAGTTTTTGTAACTCAGATTTAGATCTGATGTTATAGAAATCTTGTCCAGAGGCTACATTATCACCTCTGAGGAGAAAGGATCCAACCCATCTCTACTGCCATGACTCCACCCTTAGGGCTATAACCTGTCCACTTAAATGGTCACAGACTATCCCATAAGGGAGCCACTATCCAGGGATGGGTCAGAACATAACTATTAAATCATTGCAGGCACTATTTCATCCAGGCTAGCAGCTCAGGATTCCATAGGGAACCTCAACCTCTAAAGTTCCATGTGTGGGGCTAAGAAATTTGGAAAACCATGATAGCCCAGGACACATAGAACCAGACAAGTGGTTGAGTACAACCTTGATCCTGTCCATTGCTTGAGAGAGGCTACAATGGTCCGATCACCGACCTACAATCTCTATAACGGATCGGATCCGGCATCGATGGCGGATCTATACAAATATGGAGTGCCTCTGTACAATCCCTCACCTGCTTCTACAAGCTCGGTGAAAAGAAGAAAGGATCCATCTTGGATTGGTGGATCAGAATCCCCTAAGGCTATAATCATCACTTAAATGGTCATAGACTATCCCAGGTTATCCTCCTCATGGAGCCCAAAACAAAACAAGATTATCGCTACCACCATGTTCACCGGCTACCATTTCGAGATCCCATGGGGATTTCAGATCTAGTAGGTCTGTGGTGGGGCTAAGGTGGAAGACCATGATAGCCCAACACACAGTTACTTGGATCCAGTGGCCCTTAAAATCAGTCCTCCATTACCTAGGCAATGGCGGATCACAAGGCGACCTTGCACATCTCACAAATCAACAGCAATCCCACAAAGTATAAATCCTATTACAAAATTTCCATTAATCTAACTCAAATACATATACAAAGTCTTAGCCAGCAATTGCTGGACTATGGAGAGAAGAAAAGAAAAAGAAAAAGAAAAACTACTTACTGCTAAAAACAAAAGAGAAAAGAAAAGCGATCTGAGATAGGTTCCCAGATACCTAAACCTAAGCTAGGCCTGGGTATATATAGCAGTGGGGTGGCGGCGCATTAGTGTTAGGAAACCCTAATTTTAACAATGCCACGTGGCCTTCTACTGATCCTTCGATGCCTCGGGGCGTGTGCATAGAGATTTGAGCATGGGAATGCGTGCCCTAATCATTGGAAGTTTCCAGAATGCCCTCTGCTGAAGAGATGGAAGTTTGGGTTCTGAGGCTCGCTAGGTAGCTGTAGTTTCCCAGACATCTCGCATGATAGCTCATTGCTCTTTACTAGGATGATTTGACACTGAAGCTTCAGCCGTCGCGAGGTTGCCTTCGTTTGCTCTTCAGGCAGTCGCGCGGTAGAGAGTTGAGCTCTCGCTGAGTTGGAGTTATTAAGCGTCGCAAGGTTGCAATTCAAGCAGTCGCTCGGTAGATTAGTCTTCGCTGGGCAGCAGCGCGAGAACTGCGCGAGCTCTTTTCTTTACTTGGACTTCGCGAAGTTCTTTTGAGTTCTGACTGCGCGAGGTTCTTTGTCTCACTCAATCTTCGCGAGATGGGCTTTGGCTTCGCCAGGATTCTTTCTTTCTTGAATGGCCTTGACTGCGAGGCATTCTTCTTCGAGAATTATACCCGCGGTGGCTGTACGGCAATTTGCCTGAGAAATCTTCTGAAGCTCTCTCCTCAGCTGTCTTAAGTGATCTTCGCGAGATTGAGAGAAGTCTGCCTTGAACTGCGTGACACTAAGCGCTGTGTTCTACCCTTGATCTTCACGAGAGCTGCGCGGAGTTGAATTTTTGAAGCTCTCTAGTCATTCATCTGCGCGAGAGGTCGCTTGTAAAGCCTTGGGAAGCTTAGCTGATCTGTGCGAGGCTTCAAGGTGCATTCTTGCTGAGGGGCATCTGGTGCTAAAGCAAGCTTCATAACAAGATTCTTAGCCTTATTTCACTGCTGATTATTTCCTGAACAAAACACTTAAGAGGAGTTTATTAAGTGGTTAAGGGTCTAATCAAAGGTTAAGTTAAGGGGTGAAAAGTGGTACTTTTCAGGTCTTAACATGTACGTATGGAGGCATAGCACACCTCCCTTGTGCACATCTAATTTATCATTTGGTCAAAAGTGATCCATAATCAAACCTGTATGAACATGTAAATAGGCATAGAAAATTTCAGAACCACGCAAAAGATCAAATTCACATCTTTTCATAGTAAATAAGTCAACACCATGCTCATCAAATTTCTAAATTCATTTAAAAACCACTATCCATTGGTGATTCGTAAAACTCAAAATCGAACATAGGAACTCAAAATAAGGCCATTCACAAGTCCTACTATACACACATCCACAAAATTTATTATAAATGGTTTAACAAGCCAATCCATACGTAGTCAAGTATGACTACACATTGCCACACATAGGTACCTGCACGACAAGTCATCACAACAGACTTGTATTGTATTTTACTTCCAAACTATGGATAGAAAATTTAAGTCATTCACAAATAAACCATTCATATGAGAATTCTAAACCATCACCAACCAAAATTTTAAACCATCCACATTCAAACTTTAACCATAACCATCCATATTCGAAGTAATTAATCCCTTCATAACAAAGCATACATTCACATTCAACCGTTAAACTATTCACATGACATAAAAAAACCATTGAGATCAAAATTTAAACAAGTCTCCACGTGACAACCATGTCACCATAGTTTTAAAACTTATACATCAAAAGTTACAATTAATTTACCCTGTTATATTTAAAAAAAAAAAAAATTCTCCACAATGACCTCCATGGTCACCAACAGCAGCTAACTCTCATCATCTCCACCCTGATCAGACTCCTCTCCGGAGTCATCCTCACCAGATCCTGACCCGTCATCGGTCTCATCATCAGCATCATCACCAGCCTCAACATCACCAACGTCGGTAGCCATGCCAAAGCTGGAAGCATCGTAAACCGCATTGCTTAGTATCGCAAGGTGCTGTTTGAATGATTGTGGATATGCATGGCGCATCAAGTCTATGCTAATGGCCTCCTGAAATCACAGCTGTAGCCTCCTCTCATGGTTCTGCTGGAGTAATTCCCGTAGCATCTCATCCTGACTACTCGTCCTAGCCTGGGTTGGTGGTGGCACACTAGTTTGGGCTGGTTGGTCTTGCACATGTCCGGTTTGAGGGGGTTGTTATTGTCCGGCCTATTGTTGCACCTGGTGTGCAATTTCTCTCTCTTTTTCTTCTGACACTTGTTTGAAGGCCCTTAAGGCTTTGGGTCAAGTCCTTGGCTCGATAAGTTTTGACATTATTAGTAAATATGGGTTCATCTCAATGGATCTGATATCCATCAATACCGTCACGGTGTTCAAACATTCTTGATATCATCCGGGCATAAGGTAACCGGTTCACAGGTGCAGGGATAACACCTGGCCTGTTTCGGTCATAAGCTTGCTTAATTTCTTTTCTCACTAGAATAAGCACACTAAACCACCTATCCTGATGAGCTGCATAGAGGGATTGAAGAAATGGGTCCTGCCTCTCTTGTTCATGGCCTAAAGGAAATAAAATTTTCCTAAAAATGATATCTAAAGGCCACAAATGGTCTGGTAATTGGACCTGTGTCACCAATTTTCCCGTGCTGGTCGCTCCATGAGTCATATTGGTCACAATGTCCTGAAATTCTACAACTTCTCGGATTGGGGATTTTGTAGCCCCATCATCCACATATTCCAGTGGGCATCCCATAGCCTTGGAAATATCCACGTCGCTAAAAATGAATTTTCTCTCGTCAATCTCGTAAACCAATTTGGTGTCAGTCTTGTCCATTTTAAAAGTTTGGTAAAATAACTTTACCAAACACTGGTAATAATGCATGTGAAAAGGGGTCAAAAGAGATTTAAGATCATTCACTTTTAGATAATCCATCATCCATAGGGTGGTCGGTTGATCTTCAAAAACATCCCGATGAATCGACCACTCTAGCTTAATAATTTTATCTTCCCACCATGGGGCGGGTTGGGTCAAAGGAATTGGCGGAGGAGGAGCCTTTTTGCTAGAACTTGGTGGTCTCGCCGCCAATTTCATTCTAGGATTAGGGTTTGGGGATTTAGAAGTCATTCTAGGGATTGAAAATCAAAATAACATGAAAAGGAGATTGGTGGTTCAAGATTAGCATGTGTGCGTAAAAATCCGATTGAATGACAAAGAAATCCGATGAATCACATGTATGCAAAGCTCCCTCATAGAAAAACACAAACCCTAGATCTCCTCCTCTCAGGATTTGATGTGAAATGCCGTCGAGAAGGGTAAAACCCTTATATAGTCTATTCCTCGCGCAAGCGACTTAAGGTAGCTCAAGCGCGCGAGTGTCAGTTAGTCATTGGAAACTCAATTTCTTGTTTATTATATATTTTTTTCGTTTATGAGTGGCTCGTGTGAGCGAGCTTTAAACCTCGCGTGAGCGAGACTCAATAAGCTCTCAGGAAGTCGAACTTTCCTATCCGATTCCTTTGTCTGAGTGCCTTGCACGAGCGAGCACTAAAGCTCGGGTGTGCGAGAACCAGAGTATATCTATTTTGAAATATTTTTTCCATATTTTTCATTTCCTTTGCTATTATCCTTTAATTCTACCTTGTCTGAGACGCCTTTTTTTGCGTCTAACTTGTCACCAACCTTCAATGATTTTTAACATTTACCAAATCATTACACGTTCAATCAAGAAAAATCAAAATTCACACTAAATTCATAACACTTGTTCAAAATTATACAAAACTACACAAAACTCATGTAAACAAATCCGGATAAGCATCACGCACGTCCAACTCCCATTCCCACGTGGCTTCTTTTAGCAAATGGTTTCGTCACTTTACAAGCACCAACGGAATCTTCTTCGTTCGTAGTACTTGTTCCTTCCGATCAAGAATCTACACTGGTTCTTCCTTGACCATCAAGTCTTCCTGTATTTTAATCGGTTGGTAATCCAATATGTGAGTTGGATCCTTCACATATCGTCTTAGCATTGAGACATGAAATACATCGTGCATGTTTGAGAGTTGCGGTGGTAGTGCTACTCGGTAAGCAACCTCTCCAACACGTCTTAACACCTCAAAAGGTCTGACGTACCGTGAACTCAACTTGCCATGCTTTCCAAAATGCATAACACCCTTAGTCGCGAAATCTTGATGAAGACATTGTCTCCTATCTAAAATAAATACTCCGTACCAACATTGATAATTTACTGATATTCATATATATATAATTACGCAATTCATCACAACAAAACCTTAACTTTTACCTGAAATCCCACACTTATCCTTTTTAGGCCAGCATAGCTCTTCTGTTTACTTTGTGTGACCCTTAATCTTTCTCTAATCACATGTACCGTGTCAGTGGTACTCTCAAGAATCTTCGGCCCCAAAATAAATTTCTCTCCTATTTCTTTCCAATTGATTGGAGATCTACACCGTCCACCATATAAAGCTTCATACGGAGCCATAACTATACTCGTCTGATAGCTATTGTTGTATGCGAACTTGATCAATGGTAAATGTTGATCCCACGAGCCCTGAAAATCCAGCATACAACCTCGTAGCATATCTTCTATGATTTAATTTACTCGTTCAATCTGACCATCTGTCTGTGGGTGAAATACTGAACTAAAATCTAGTCTAGTACCCATACCTTCCTGAAATTTCTGCCAAAATTGAGAAGTATACAATAGATCTTAATCGAAAATGATTCTTACTGGAATATTGTGTAACTTAACGATCTCCCTCATATGCATATCTACTAGTCTACTTGTAGTATATGTCGTGTTATAAGACAAGAAATGGGCCGATTTAGTTAATCTATAAATGATCACCCAAATAGCATTATACTTCCTCACTGTCCGTGGTAATCCTAAGATAAAGTCTATTGAAATAGATTCCCACTTCCACTCAGGTATCGAAAATGGTTGTAATAACCCAGATGGATGCCTGTGATCCACCTTCACCTGCTGACAAACCAAGCATTTTGAGACGTACTTAGCAACGTCTTTCTTCAAACCTCTCCACCAAAGGCTTTTCTTTAGATCTTGATACATCTTTGTACCACCCGGATGGATTGCATATTTTGATGTATGGACCTCCTCTAAAATGGTATGATGCATATAGACATCTGTAGGGACACATAAACGCCCTCTGAATAACAATGATCCATCACTCCTGATAGAAAAATTCGGACTAGTACCATCTTTCATTCCTTGCCGAATCTTTAACAACTCATCATCTTTAATCTGAAGCTCATATATGCGATCAAATATCACAGGTCTGATCGTAACATTTGCTAAGAAAGCTCCTCAAGTTTTCTCCTCTATCCTCGTATCATACAATGATATGTCCTCTAACAGCTTCCATATGTGGAGTCCCAAAATAAGACTCAATAACTTAGTTGAAGTCTTCCGGCCTAAAGCATCTACAACCACATTCACCTTGCTTGGATGATATTGTATGGAGCAATCGTAGTCTTTAAGAAATTCCATCCACCTTCTCTATCTCATATTCAGGTCTTTCTATGTGAATAAATATTTGAGACTCTTGTGTCTGTGAATATCTCAAAGGTTTCTCCATATAGATAATGTCTCTATATCTTTAATGCGAATATCACAGCCGCTAACTAAAGGTTATGTGTCAGATAGTTCTTTTCATGATCCTTAAGTTGTCTAGATCCGTTGGCAATAACCTTCCTGTTCTGATTGAGCTCACAGCCTAAGCCGCTGTGCGATGCATCGCTATACACAACAAAACCTTCACTCCTTGATGGAATGGCTAACACTGGTGCTGATGTCAATCTCTTCTTGAGTTCTTGGAAGCTCTTTTCACATTCATCCGTCCACTCAAATTTAACATCTTTCCGTGTAAGCTTGGTGAGTGGCCCTGAATTCTTTGAAAACCCTTCCATAAATTTTCTGTAGTATCTAGCCAGACCAGGGAAACTGTGAATCTCATTCACAGTCTGCGATTGTTCCCATTTCACTACTGCCTCAATCTTTACAGGATCCATAGTAACACTTGCTTCTGAGACCACGTGTCCTAAAAAGCTTACTTCTTTAAGCCAAAACTCACATTTACTGAGTTTAGCATATAACTAGCGTTCACACAATGTCTACAGAGAAATCCTCGAATGTTGCTCATGTTCCTCTTGGGACTTTGAGTATATAAGAATATCATCTACGAACACCACAACACACATCCAAATGTGACTTGAATACTCTATTCATGAGATCCATAAATGAAGCTGGAGCATTGGTTAAACCAAAAGGCATCACAAGGAATTCATAATGCCCATACCGGGTTCTGAATGCCATCTTTTGAACATCCTCGACCTTCACCTTCAACTGATGATAACCCGATCTCAAATCTATCTTTGAAAAGAATCTTGCCCCTTGTAGTTGATCAAATAGATCATCGATTCTTGGCAAAGGATATCGATTCTTGATAGTTAATTTATTCAACTGACTATAGTCGATGTACAATCTCATCAACCCGCTCTTCTTCTTAACGAATAAGATCGGTGCTCCATAAGGAGACACACCTGGTCTTATAAAACCCTTATCCAATAGCTCTTGTAGTTGATCTTTCAACCCTTTCAATCCAGCTAGAGCTATTCTATACGACGCTTTAGACACTTGTTCAGTACCTGGGGTTAAGTCTATGGCAAACTCAACCTCTCTATCAGGTGGCAATCCCGACAACTCTTCAGGAAAAACATCTTGAAACTCACAAGCTATCAAAATTTCAGCTATCACATTCTTCTCTTCTTTATGTTCTTGCAAAAATGATAGATACCCACTACACCCATTTTTCATCATCCATTTTACATGGATCGCGGAGATGAATGGTACAAAGGTTGATCACATGTCGAGAAAGTTGAATGATTTACCCTTATCTGGGCGAAATGTAACTATCTTCCTCTGACAATTGACATTTGTATTATGTGTGGATTACCAATCCATGCCAAGGATTACATCGAATCCTTACATATCCAACAGGATCAAATTGGTCATTAATTCGTGATCTTCATATCCCCTGATGGCTACCATCACTGATCGACACACAATATCAGTTTTAACTGAATTCCTTATTGGGACTGACACATCCAAAATGAAGTCTAAGGGTTCGGGAACGACCTTCACCCTTACCGCAAATTCAGGCGTCACAAACGAATTTGTAGACCACTGGGTTTATCAGAACTCGTGCTTCATAACAAAGATAGTCACCCTTTCTATACATTTATAACGTACCTACGTTATATACACACTAAAATTTAAATACACATACAAAGAAACATATATGTCAACATAAAATAAAAATTTTACTTTTCTATGTATGCACCTTCTTCATCTAAAATTTCAGTAAGAATCTCAAATGACTTTAATTAAATAATTTATACCTTGGATTATGTCATTACTGGTATTGGCATCCTTAGTTGTGACTACATACGCTTGGCCTTGCACTGTAGGTTGTGATTGTCGTGTAGGCCTTTGTGGTCTTGCAATCACTACCTTTCCCTCACCTTTCAACATTAGGCAATCTTTTATCATGTGCCCTATTTTTCCACATTTGAAGCATGACCCAGTGCCCCTTCTACAGTTCATAGTCTTATGTGGTTTACCACAACGTGTACACTTTCCCTACGGTGTAGACGATGCTGCTCTTGAAATTCCTTGAGCAACTGACCCCTCCAATGGTATGAATAGGGCTCAAAGGATGAAATGACTTAACATGCATAGGCACAAATGGCCTATTATAATTTCCTTGAGTATAGTCCGTAGGAGCTGGTGCCGTGTACCTCGGCTTGTTATTTTTTGAATCAGAACTTCCAAACCTCCCTTGGCTTGTTTTACCTTTGTTATGTTGATCCCTTCATTTGTACATCTCATCTATATCTTCCTTTGCAACTAGAGCCTTGCTCATTATTTCCCCATATGTCTCCAATTGAAACATTGAAACTCAGTCTCGATGTTCGGTCTCAACCCGCGTTGAAATTTCTTTGCTTTCATCTTATCTGAGGCTACATGTTCCAATGCAAACCTCGACAATTTTGTAAACTCTACTCCGTACTCTCGCACGGACATTTTTCCTTGTTCAAGTTTTATAAATTTTACCTCCATTTGATCCCTCACTTGTTTCGGAAAATATTCTTCGTTGAATTCCTCTAGGAACTCTTCCCACATCCACAACATAGCTGGTGTAACTTGTTCTCTAGTTTTTGACATCGACGTCAACCATGGGCCTGCTTCTCCATCTAATTTAAATGTCGCCCATCTAATATTCTCATCTTCAGTGCATGGAAGCACACTGAAAATCTTTTCCATTTCTTTCATCCAGTTCTATGCCTCTACTGGTTCAGCTTGTCCTGAGAAACTGGGAGGACGCATTCTTCTAAATTCCATAAATGAGAATGGTTGCATTGGTGGCTGAGGTGGTGTCTATTGGTGATTATTAGCATTATTGGACGCAATCAATTTCATCTGCTGTGCCATGGCATTAGGCACTATCTCCATGGCTTATGCCATCCTTTCTATTCACATTCTTTCTCTGCCTTGATTTCCTTGTTCAAGAAGATCACCCTCTCTAACAGGATTCCTATTCGAACCCGTAGCCATGTTCTAATTCATCATAACTTGTTCATACTAGTATCCAATCCCTCATCACTTCTTGTGGTTCAGGCACAACCACCTCTTGATCGTCCTCTACCTCTAGGAGGCATCTTGTTTTGTTAACATGAAACAACAGTTTCATTAACAGAGAGTTCTAAACATACTACACAACACACTGCAACTCACTTCTAACTCGATTAGAATCGCAAAAATGAAGCTGTGATATCAACTATGCCACATATGACACAATTGATCCTCATGGAATCTAGAGCCTAAGCTCTCTCTAATACCATGTGACAACTTGAATTTTGGCACTCTGAAACTCGTGCCATTAGCACGACCCTCGAGGCCATGCCTCATAAGCCTATACAAAACATTGGTATATCCAAGCAAAGATGAAACAAAATAGAAGCATAAGAACTGATATCGAACTAAATCTCTAGTTCTACTATATAATCATCAAAATAAGTAACCCAAAAGATGGTTCTGATCTCCTGCCACCGCATGAGATTAAGAACCCACCCAAACCATAAGTGAAGACACAATAGTCACCCAGGATGGTTCGCTAAAAGAATATATCGTCATTTAATTACATTTTCTCAAAAATAGGGCTTGACATACCAAGTCGTACAGTACTCTCTCAAAAACTCAATCAAAGTACGTAGGGGGTCATCTAGAAGAAGTCCTCAGGAGGGGGCTCAAAATCCTCCCTAGGCACGAAATCCGAATCCTCCGGATCTATGCCTCCCGAAGTAGTAGCAGCCGCAAGCACCAGACCTGTGACGTATAGTCTAAAGGGTAAGCTACATCATAGCTCAATAGGGAAACAACTGAATGGGCATATAAGTTAATCTCTCACATATATTCCATGATATTTAGAAGCATGATGTATCAATGAAATAGCTGAAAAATAATTTAAATGACTAAAAAGATGCACTGAATGTAACTGTTACTTTACATGTATTTATTTGTTCTCAACTTGCTCATATAAGACAATAATTGGCCTAAACACTTAAATCGTAACTTAAATATTCCTTGATTTACTATAACATCGAGCGCCTAATAGAATACCCTCCATTGTTGTCTAATCAGACCATTTTTATTTTCATTTTTATTCATTTAATACTATCCAGGTCCCTTCCTCATAGGCGACGGGGTATAATTCTCATACATACATCCCTGAGATGTCCAACTGGTGTACGGATTGGCTGTCATACCGGTCACGAATATTCTGCCAAGTCAGTTGTGGGTATCCCGCCACGTTTGTAGGGTATTCTCCAAACCTTAAATCAAAAGGGCACTACATATAGTTATCCACCGTGTGATTGTGCTAATTATAGTATATTAGGCCTTCTCAATTCTCATTCACTTTGCTTTATATTTTCACATATAACCCTGAGATGTTTCCAGCTCAATGCATCACACAGATGCCCTTATCACATTCACATCCCCTGGGGACGCCACATACTCATTTGTCACTCAAATTTCTTACTTAGTGTTCACACACACACACTTAAGTTACACATTTATTCATTTTTATATCATTACATACATGCTCTTGTAATTAAAGTATATATTCAAGGCGTTCCCTACCTCACGCATATAATTTTTCAAGTGTCAAGGTTCAATGCGTTTCCCCATGCTTGCACTCACTTGCATAACCTAAGGTACATCATAGCATAAGCAAAACATCAAGAACGATACATAAAAGAAGGTACAAGACCCTCCCAGAACCCTAAAGTCTAAAATAAAAGTCAATAGAAACTGTCCAAATCGATTAATCGATCCCCAAAATCGATTAATCGAATTCTCAAAATCGATTAATCTATCCCAAATCGATTAATCAAAATTCCAAAATTTATTGATCAATTTTCTCAGGCTCTTGATTTTCCAACCACTGGGAGTGCACAGACGAATAATCGATTAATTGAAATACAAAAATTGATTGATCGATTTTAAATCGATCAATCGGTTTTGGGCATTATTGCCCAGCTTACTTTTAAAACAAAATCGATTAATCGATTTGGTCAGAAACCCTGTCCTTTGCGGGCATTTCTTTCAGTTTTCTCCTCTTTCTATTTTCCTTTCTTTTCTACATTTTTAATTCAACATTTAACTAATTAATCCTAGAACTAATGCACAACAACATATGCATTAAAATCAAACAAAACTCACCTCAAATCAATCTCTTGATTGATTTAATGGTTGGGTCAAAGGCTAGGGCTCTTAGCTCTGACTCCAACGAACTCTAATGCGTCGTCTCTGGAGTAATTGCTCAAGCCCGTCTTCAATTCAGAATCTCTACTAACTCCCTTGTATTTACACTCTCTTACTCTCTCTCTCTCTCTTCATAAATCTCTACATGAACCTAAATTAAAGAGAAATAACTCTTTTAAGTTATTTGCCTCTTTTAATCCATCTCTTGCCTTGGTGTAAAGCACATACACCCAAGACAGGTGTATATGATTTCTAAATTAGGTCTAACACTACGCACACATGTTTGTTCACATCAAGGCTACTTTAACTATAGTCATCGTGTTGACTTTCACTTGGTCAAACCTACAACCAGTCAGGCATGCATCCTGAGGACACTATTCAAACCCTAAACCTGGCTCTGATACCATTATGTGAAGACCTCAAATTCACTTATGCCTTCTGAAGGCCTCTCGCGCTAGCGAGCTTTGAACCTCGGGGGCATGAGAACCAGTGTTTCTTTAGATTTGAGTATTTTCTCAACTCGATCTTCTCACTTTTATTCTCTAATTTCTCCCACATTTCTTATACATCTTATAAAACATTTTATTAACAAAATTTACATATTTTGAGTATTGATTTCTCACCTTTAATCCAACGATTCACCTGAAGATCGGATCATCTTCCTTCCTTGCAAGTAAATGGATTTCCAAACCCATTTTGATCTCTCCAAGCTCCACAATCACCACGACGCTGACATGATCGCATGGTGATCTTTCACACACATATAGCTCAAATATCACTACGATCTAGTGATTCGAAACATAGGTATTCAAGAAGATCCTTCCTCTTCAACCCTTCCTCTCTTTCTCTCCAAGACAACTAAGTTTAATAAACCCAAACAAATGGGCCTTACACGTGAGACCTCCCTATCCAAGCAAGTTCTTTGCTTCCTTCCAAAGCACAAACACAAAAGTTGTGTGTACACTTATCCACTTAATTCCTTTGGTGTGAGACACATACACACCAAAGTGTGCACTAAATTTCTTGGGTTCTCTTGTGAACCACACATACCACAAACATTCACACTATTATTTGACTTATGTGTTTACCCAAAATTTGGGGATATTACAACTACGGTAACACGTAAAACCCACAGTGGAAAAGTCATCCTGTTAGATTATTTTAGGTTCTTGCTACTGACTTTATTAAAGATAGTGATAAGAATGGGGCAAATAAAAAAAATGAATGTAAGGTAGAGTGAGGATTACGGAGCAGCAAGCCTAAAATATGCATAGTCCTGCAAGATACAGGGCCTGTTGTAGCAAGTTTTGATAAGTAAGAGTTTGTCCCACAGAAAAGTTGATCTAAAGCTCCAAGGGAGCTATCTTTAGTAGGCTCTCCAGATCTGACTACAGATCTGGCAATCCTAAATGGAAGGGGATTTAAAGTCACTATAATCTAAATCCTAAGGCAACTTAATGTCTAGATTACAGAAAGGGTTAAGAAGAGTGGTGGAGTGAGAAAATAAATACAAAAGGGTGAGAAGTATGTTATTAGGTACAGATCTGATGGGTCTTGTAACTTAGATTCAGATCTGTTGCTATAAAAATCCTGTCCAATGGCTACATTATCACCAAAGAGGAAAAAGAATCCAACTCACCCCTGTGCCATGATCCAATCCCTTATGGCTATAACCTATCCACTTAAATGGTCACAGCCTATCTAATAGGGGAACCACAATCCAGAGATGGGTCAGAACAAGCTTACCATTATAGGCACTACTTCATCCAGGCTACAAGCTCAAGAATTCATAGGAACCTCATCCTCTAAAGTTCTGTGTGTGGGGCTAGGCCTACAAAGTGCACAAGCCTGGACACACAGGACCAGCAAGAGTTTGATTACTAGCTTTCAAGCATGGCTGTCGGCTGCTTTAGTAAGTCTGGAGTGATCCAGTCACAAGCCTACAATCTCTATAGCCAAATCAGATCTGCAATCTGATAATGGATCTATACAAATATAGGGGAGTTTGTCTCTGCACGCTCTCTCACAAGGCTATAAGCACAAGCGCAGAGAAGAAGAATCGGTCTTAGGTCTGTGGATTGGCTGCACCCTAGGGCTATAACCTGTCCACACGAATGGTCACAGACTATCCACAGAGGCTATCCTCCTCACAGAGGTCTAAGACAGAACAAGATCATTGCTGTCGCCACCATGTTCACAAGGCTACCAGCTCAAGCTCCCATGGGGATTCAGATTTAGTGGATCCTGTGGTGGGGGAAGGCCTGCAATGTGCCTAACCTGGACATACAAGTCACTTGAATCTAAATAAAACCTTAAAAACAATCCTCCATTACTTACGATACAACTTAGCAATGGAGGATCTCAAGACAGCAGCCTTGTACAGAACAACTCACAACAAAAGCATCATCCCATACATGCAATAAATCCTATTACAAAACTCCATTACAATCTGTACCAGATAATCATACAACAGGCATAGCTAGCAAGTGTTGGACTATGGAGAGAAAGAAAAAAAGGAAAAATAAAACTCCTAAACCCTAACCTTAGCCTACTGTAATTCTACAGTTGGTCTCAAGAAGAAGCACAGAAGTTAAGCCCTAAAAAAAAGATCCCTAAACCTAAGCTAGGCTTAGGCTTATATAGTAGTCGGCTTCCCCTCAATTAGGGTTAGGAAAACTCTAATTTATCAATGTCATTGCGGCCCATTCCTATCTCTTGGATGCCTCGAGGCGTGTGCACGAAGATTGGAGCATTAGAGTGCGTGCCCTAATTGCTGAAAGTCCCCAGATTGCCCTTGCAAAAATGGGGAGAAGTTTAGAACCCGATCCTCGCTAGGTAGAAAAGATTTCAGATCCTTCGCGTGGTAGAAATGGCGTCGCGGGGTTGAATTGACTTGAAGTTCATGTAGTCGCGGGATTGACATTTTAATCATCGCGGGATACTAATGGCTGTCGTGAGATTGCTCTTTCAGCTTTGAATGGCGCGGGGATTGCTCGCGCGGTTTGTCCCTTGGTGAATCTCACGACAGATCTTCGCGAAGAAGCAGTGTTCATGAGTTTCTGGGTCGCGCGAGCATTTCCCTGAAGGTCTGTGTCTTGCGGCCATTGCGCGACAGCTGCACGTAGGAAAACCTGGAGCTCTTACTTCTGAGTGAATCGTGCGAAGCTTAACGACTCCTCTTTTAAGTTGCGCGAGACTGCGCGAATGCTTCACTCACTTATGGTTGAGCTTCGCGAGAACCACGTGAAGACTGATTTACATTTCTTTCTATCATCAAACCGTACGGGAGCAGCGTGAGGACTGCGTGGCCAGTTGTCGTGCTTCCTTCAGGAGCCCGCGACAACTGCGCGAAGGCATTATCTCTGGTTTAATTGAACCCTACGACATCTGCGCGAGGCATTCTTCTTGGTTTGTTTCTGATTTGTTGTGCCTATGCTGTAGCCAACTATCTGTCTGGGTTCTACCTTCACATTTCTGAGGGGCTTTTGGGTCAACAGTGAGCTCCTTGGCATGGTTGGGGGGGTTATTTGCAGCAGCTGCTTATTACCTACAGAATAGACTTAAAACACATTTATTAAATGATTAAGGGCCTAACAGAGATTAAGTTAAGGGGTGAAAAGTGATACTTTTCAGGTCTTAACACATCCTCATTTTAATTATGGCGCCACTAGTCACCAACAACAAGGACCATCTGTTGTTCATCCAAGATATGTCACGGACCAAAACTTTCAACAGACCTACTTGCCACCCATGAGGCCATATTTTCCATATGACCAGTAGCAATTCAGTCCTTAGAGCAGCAGATTTGATGATACAATTGTTAAAATTCTTAGTGATTTACAATAATAGTGGCATCGGTGTTCCAAGGATTTATCCCAGCTCGCTCAAATCTCTCAAGTTTTACATTCGCACACACAATCCATTACGAAGCTGGAAGCCTAAATTGGTCAGCTAGCTACGCAATTGGTGGAACAAGAGAACAACCGATTACAGTTATGACCAGTAAGTAACCCGGGAGGACAAGTTTTTATGGGAGATACATTCATTCCTGCAGAATAGCTCCAAGTTGTTCAGCCCTTAAGAAGTATTAAGACTGTTGACAACAAGGTGGAGATGCCTACGCTAGTAGTCATCCCCGAGACCAAGGATACTGAGCCTGAAATTAAAGAGGATATTTTTCCACCAGAAAAACTAAAAACAATAAAAATTAAAAATAGACCCCAAAAAGATAATAAAGATAGTGTGTCGAATATTGTGACCGAAGTACCATATATATCGAGGTTACCCTTTTCTAATGCTTTCGGCGCACCGTCACCGTTTTATAAAAACCCAAAAAAATTAGAGGAGAGCGCATATTTTTTTCATGTCTCCTCTCTTAATTCTCAAACGAGGATATGGAACCCTGAAAATTTTCTTTCCAGACAAAGAAAGGCCAGTGATCATTATATCACTGGCACAATATGATGTAGACACCCCAATTTTGCACTCTCGAAATATACGAACATGTTCGGTCAACCTTTGACCCTGCTCATGACTTTCGAAAAGGGCTTACTTTCTCTGAAAGCTTTAAAACCCTAATACGGGGACCATATACTGAAACAATAATGTATGGTCAAATGACAGGCTGAAATAATAGCCTTGTGGTTCGGACTTGACCTAGACTGAGGAAAAGTCCCTAATTTTGTACCCTTCTAGGTGCGCACAATTAGATTGCACGCCTACATGTTGGCGTGCAATTGGCCCCCTTAGGTCAAGCTTACCCTTCCCACGGACCGCCTTAGGAGTGGATTGTGCGCTCTATACAACGCGCGCAATCTGATTGCAGGTCCGATCACTGGCGCACAATTTGTCCCCTTTTGACCTATCCTCTAATTCCCTAGACCGCCTAAACTCCCCTATTAAGCACCTAAAACATAGTGCTTAATTAGATTGCATGCACTAATAAGGGCTTGTAATTAGTTCCAATTGGATTGAAACTAGGTCACCTGGCTGAGCCAGTCAGCCTGTCACTCACTGAGTTTGTGACCGACTCAAACTGTAATATGCGCCTGGAATAAGGCACATAATTCAATTAAACGACCCATACAGGGCGCACAATTGAATTCCACCAACCAATTAAGCGCACCCCACAGGGCGCGCAATTACCGAAATACCTATAAATAGACCCCCTTACCTCGTACATCAAAAAACATCACAACGCGTCCACCCTTGGAATTTTTGAAAGTTTAGAGATTTCGAGGATTCTCTCTCCAGCACCTAGCTTCAGGTAATTTCATTAGTTCTAGTTTTTAATTCCTTTCTAGTTAAAGGTTCTAGTTCTTAAGTTCTAGCTATTTAGTTGTTAATTTCTAGTCTTAGATCTTAGATTTTAATCCTAGTTTTTAATTTTAATTCTTAGTTTCTGGTTCTCGTTCTTAGGTCGTAGAACCAATTCTTAATTTTAGTCTTCAGATCTCAAATTCTAGATCTTAAGTTCTGATTTCCGTTCATAGGTTTTAAATTCCTAATCTTAGATTTTAAGTGTTAGTTCTTAATTTCTAAGCCTTAGATTTTGAATTTTAGTTCTTAGGTTTTTTTTATCTATTTTTTTAGACCTAATTCTAGATTGTAGTCAAAGCCTTCAATTCCAGTCTTAATTCCAAATTCTAAATCTTATAAATTCACGGACTTTAATCTGTCAATCTCTATTTTTTTTTAATCCAAACTTAGTATTTTTCAATCAGGATTATTTCCAAAACAACCTTAAACCAACTGATTTGCCCCAGGGAGCTTATGGAGGGTACTCGGGAATGGGGCCGACGATCCTTCTCAGCATAGCGGGCCCAAACCTTTTTTAGATTCTTGGTATAATTAGAATATTTAAATTAATTAGATTCCTAATATAGGTAGAATATTTAAATTAATTAGAGTTCTAGTAGAATCAGGACGTTTAAATTAATTGGAGTTCTGGTAGAGTTAGAATACTTAAATTAATTAGAGTTCTAATAGAATTAGGGTATTTAAGCTAATTAGACTCAATAAAATTAGGAGACTAATACTAATTAGTCTTCTAATAGGATTAGACTTTTAAATTAATTAGATTGCTAGTAGAATTAGGAGACAAGTCCAATTAAACTTTTAAAATAATTAGAACTCTTAAAATAATTAGACTCTTAGTAAGAGTAGGAAAGATTGAAAAAAGCAATCAAACTTAGAGCAGAAGAAGGAAAACAAACTAAGCGTATAGGAGAACCAGTGCTGCTAACATTGGCAGGCCGATGATTCAGTAAAGAAGTTGAACCCACACCCTGAAAAGGCGTGATCAGTGACGTGTTGCAGAATCGATAAACATCTGCAACTAGCGATCGCAACGAACCAGGTATTTTCTTCGTAGAATTTAACTTTTCCCCTTTTTATCTCTATACTTTCCATTCTCCATCAATCGCCTTACGTCAGTCCACATAGACCAATTTGGGCCACTATTTCAGGGGACCGAAAGGAACCCAAAAAAAGTGTGCTCCAACAGACTGGCGATCGCGATGGGACTTCTTATCACCAAAGTTTCCCATGTCTAGTTTAAGTTTTCTTTTATTCATTTTTTCCTTTCTTATTTAATTTCTTCCCCCACTCACTCGACTACTGAGGATTTCCCGAAAGTGAATGTGCATTCATCAAAAGCTTGAGATGGCGGGAATTCAAAGAATAAATATCACTGACCATAATAATCCTTTGTTATAGAATTACCATGGTAACCCCATATACATCCAGGATCTGTCTAGTGAGTCCGCTCAGCACAACCCCAAGGTAAACATGACAGGTGAACAGGAAAACCCCTTTACTCCTCCAAGTACTAGCGATAACCATGATGGAAGAGACGAAACTATCAAACAAAACTTTACCGCTCGACAACTTGTGGAGCTTAGCGTTCAGAAGTTACAAAAGGGAGGCGATGATGCCGAAGAACTACTCCGAGGCCTGGTAGCTGCCTATGAGACCATCAAGGGGCGACAGGATAGACATGAGCAAGAATGACTAAGGCAAGAAGGGTCACGACCCACACTAAGCACAATCTCAGCCTACGTGTCGCCATTTGGTCGGGCCGCTTGTGCCCTCTGCAATAGCAATTGCAAAGACCGAACTCACCCTCGGGCTACCCAAAAAGACCCCACTGTAAGAGTAGAGGATTTCCCCAAAATACTCGACGAATATATGGCTAAGAGAGAACGCCCTAGCTACTCTTTCAGATTCGATAAGTTCTGTCAAGACCTGGAATTCACCTTATCCGTAGGATTCAAGCAGCCTAAGTTCAACAAATATAACGGTACGAAAAACTCGAACCACCATCTGACACTCTTCTGCAACGACTGTCGACCCATTCGCGATAATCAAGGACTCCTGATACACTACTTTCAGAGATCGCTAGAAGGGAAAACTCTCGACTAGTTCGCTGGACTTGCGCTCCATAAAATCGACACACTCAATGATCTGGCCGGACAATTCCTGGACCAGTATAAACATCTGATGCAAGAAACAATTAGTCTCAGTGATATGATGATAGCTAAGTAGAAATCTGAGAAAGACTTCATGGACTTTGTAGCGTGCTGGAGGAAGCTTGCCGCCCGCACCAGAACTCAGATGAAGGAGAAGGATGCGATCGACATCATTATAAACAATGTCAGGGAACCTCTCCGAAGCGCTCTTGTTATAAGCGATTGTTCAAACTTTGCTACTTTTCACTCACGCGCTAGCTGCATCCAACGACATATAAAGGGAGGAGATCTCGCCTTTTCGATAGTAACCTCGAGGACCACTACTTCCAACGATTCAAAGCATAATAACAACAAGAAAGCCTCTGACTCGAAGCAAGTCAATACCGTTGCCAATTAGATTCAGAACTCTGACAATAGAAACTACCAGCCAAGGAATTCTGATCAAAATCAGTATCAGAACCAAGGCCAGTAATGATATCCGAACCAAAATCAAGGTCAAAATTAGTAGAGACATCTAAACTAGAATCAAAATCATGGCCAGTATCAAAATAGGAATCAGTACCCTAATGCCCACCTGCACCATAATCAAAACACAGCACAAAATAGGCCAATCAACACCCAAAATTACAAGAACATGCCTCCATCGCAGAATTTTAATAAACAAACTAGAGGGCCTTACTAGCCAAGAAGAGAGCACTACCCTCCTCTACCCGACACCATCCCAAATATCTTTTGCCTCCTGAGTAACCAGAATCTTCTTAGATTCCGACTGAAACAGCCATGGCCATGGCCGATAAATTTAGACCATAGTATGTTTTACACATTTCATCGATACGCGAGACACAACTTGAAAGACTGTTGGGTCCTCTGAGACGTGATCTACGATATGAATGATAGAAACCAGATTGGCTGGGAAGCTCTCCGGAATTCTCACCACCAACCACCACAAAACCTGGGGATTGTTAACAACCCCATGTCGAACCACAACCAAGGGCCAGTGTCCCATATCACTATAGTAGACTTTCCCAGATGACCCCCTTTCCATACTTCTTCCTTAATCACTCGCCTTCCCTCATCTACTTCCATTATCCATCTGGTAGTCTCTAAGGCCCCCAGCCATTCGGCCACACCCTTCGACTTCAATCAGTCGAGCCACACCCCCAAGTCTGCCTCCCTATCCAAAGTTTACTCAAATCCGGGTCCAATCATTCAGGGCACAAAAGTCAAACCTCCATCAGCCTCTGCCCGAACCCCTCACTCCTCCAAACCCGTTGTCAACTCCCTCATTGTCCGATTCAGAACCTGAATACGAAGACTATGTCCTCCAAACTGTGGAGTAAATTGCGGCATGGGTAGAAAGCATCACCCAGAATACCTCAAGACAACAACAGAAGGCTACAATGGAACATCGCCCTGATAATAAGAAGAGTCAGCCGAGCAAAGGATTCGACAAGGAAGAAGCCCTGATCTCCACTTTTCTAGAAGAGGAAGATTACACTCAATATCTCCCACCATGGAATGGCATAGCTCCTCTGCGCATTCCTTCCTCAAATTTTGCTCCATTCATAAAAAGTACTAAGGCAAGTTCGTCAACACCTCAGCCAACATGCCTGATCCTTAAATCTAGAACCCACTACCCACCACCGCCATTCCCTTGGGAAAATAAAAATGACGGTGATCAGTCGTCGGAAAGGATAACAAGGGAACAAGTAATAAACCTACCTCCACCTCCTCATACGATCCCACCACCTCCGATTCTAGGACCAGGGCCTCTACCGCCTTAGTCAAATCTTAGCAGAGTTCACCGCCCTGGTAAAGAGCTAGTTTTAGAGGCAGGTCAGGAATAAAATCTTCTATGGCACCTCGAGAAAATACCAGCACATATATCAATCCTTGAGCTCATCAAGAAGTTGCTAGAACACCACAGGCTATTGATAAAGACACTAGAGGAGACACATGTAAATGAAGATACCACCTTGAATGAGCTACACGAAATCACTTCGGTCATGACACAACCTCCGACTCTCACTTTCACTGAGGCTGATATACCCAAGGAATCACTATGTGGGAGCTCCACCCCAATATACTTGACTGTTATGATTAGAGGCTTCTCGGTACCGCATGCACTGATCGACACAAGAGTAGGACTTAATATATATCCCATAACCACACTCAAGACACTGGGATAGACTAAACAGGATATATAGCCCTCCTCTTTGTCCCTCATCGTGTATGATGGTTCCCAACATTTTGTCAAAGGAACCATCAAGCTGTAAGTCCGCTTTGGGCTAGTCACTAAAGGCGTTACGTTCCATGTCTCTGACTCGTTACAATCTAATCCTAGGAAGAAAATGGCTGGAGTCCATGAAAGCGAGGGCATCTACATTTCATCAATGCATCAAGTTCCCCCACGAAGACTCCATTATCAGGGTATACGCCGATGCACCCCTTAAAGAAGTAGGTACTAATTACGTGGCAAGTATTCCAATGGCTCACAACTCCGTCCTATCTACCGGCCACATTAGGAAGGAACGGTCTCCTGACGATACCGTACTAGCTGAAATCACTCACCCTAGCTCACCCCCACATCAATCAAGATTAACAAAGAGAGCAGTTGGACCTGACCTCACCCGGCTGTATGACATAAACCCTACTACGACAAAGGGATAGGACCTCATGTACCAGCTCAGATACATCCCACATACAGGGCTTGGCAAGAATCGAAAACGACAAATAGGGTCGGTCGTCCCAAAGAAAGTTTACAAGTACACAAGGTTGGGTTATCAGTCGGACGGTAAACAAGCCGACCTCCTACCAACCTCGCCTAAATGGTCACTTTACGACCATTTCATCTATGGAACTATAGAAAAGGTCAATGTGCTAAGTAGAAAAGAAACATCCCTCATCAAACCATAGGCAACTGAAGTTGAGCAGATCATCAAAGCCTTCGTGGACCTGACAAGCTTAAGCCAAAATGATGATGACATCAACAAGTCACTTGAAGGCGTAGGACCACTCTTCGACACTGAGGAACCCTGGACTATCAAGAAAAGAAAACTATTGGAATTCGACCCGCACATTAAAGACTGGGAGTCGACCGATGAGGAGGACTTCCAAATCATCGCATTGGGAAATGAAGAAGAACCAGAGTTAGAGAAACCCTAGTGTCATAAACTAGGAGGGGAGGACTGACCCTCAATGTCGAGCAAAAAAGAAGACTACTGGACTAGTCGTACAGAAATAGAACTTGGAGACCACTTAACAGCAGAGTGGCGGAAGCTCCTCGAGGAGGTCAACAACTCCCGCGGTGAATAAATAGACTCCGATGATGAACTTGATCATCAAACCTTACTGGATAATTGGCGGTGTCTGCGCTGCTGTCCTTACCCAGAATCACCCTATTGCAACCTGTGTGCATCCGTCTTAACGTGGTGCGAAAGAGCTAAACTGTGCGAGATATGATGATCAATGAGAATGAAAGATCATCACGTTGCCTTTATAGAATTCCAAGAAGAACTAGATCTCAACGCTCCCCAGTCTCCAGATGTACCACAACTTTAGATATTCTAAAACTCATTGAAAGAGGAATGATAATCGCCATCGAGCAATGATGAGAACTACTAGTTAGATCTCCCCGACCTTGAGATGGAAGAACAACTAGGTGAGGACCTCCAAAAGTTATTCGAAGAAGAGGATGAACTACGATGCGAAGATTCAGACTCCGACAGCAACCTAGATGTCAAATCAATCCTCTCAAGATGGGAATGCCCTTGGGGATATCCCTGCATCTCCCAACCTTAGCAACCTCGCTGCTGAGTATGCATATTCATCCTAGCATATCACGATGTACAAAGCTGAGAACTTACCAGTGCAGAAGAATGTCTCAAACAACCTCAGCAGGAAGAACCTCTTCAGGCTGATTCTGAATATGAGAGCTTAAACGACTATTGCCTCTCTGCCCTTTTCGGAACTGAAATAGTTCATACGATAGAAGAAGAAGGCATATCAGTAGGGCCACTGCCATCCTCACTCATCAGGAGGATTACCTCGGATGAGGACTCTAAAAAAGAAATGCTAAATTTTAAACAGGTCCACATCATCCAAAAACTCTGACAAACGGCTCCAGCAGCCGTCCAACTTCCCCAACTAGGAGAAGCTTCTCCGTCGGTTCCTCTTTAGGCAATCGATCCTGTACCATATCTCTTATAAAAAACTAAAAAAAATAGAAAATCCTAAAACCCATAAAAATTTAAAAATAGAAAATCCCAAAAAATTAGAAGACCGCAGAAAAGGGAGGGAGCCCTTCATCTCAGATCCATTCAGCGACTAATAAGGAGACTTTTCTCTTAAAGCTATGAGTAGTGATCATCTCAACAAAATCAAGGAAGGAGTAATTGACATGATCACACACAGTTATCCTCCTACCCTCAACATCGAAGAACCTTGCCTTGACTTTGTTCTAAGTGACCCTACTACCTCTTCCTCGCGAAGCCGTTGAGCATCCCGACGAAGTAGCAAGCCCGTAATCATACCCAACGAGTTACTCCATGACTTTGAGAGAATGATGAATAGCCTCGACCTACACCTGACTAAAGATGTTGCGGTCATAAATTGTGCTGACGAAGGATTACCTCCAACAAAACTAACCCCCCAATGTAGCCATTTTGTAATATATGAACTCACAGACGATGAAGAAGGAGCATCGATCGCTGATGAGACACAGGACTTCTAATGGGTCATCAAACACTTCGATGAGCAAACTCAAACTGCCGTAGAACCTACCGAAGAAATCAATTTTAGCACTAAAGAGAAGCCGAAGAAGCTATTAATCAACATAACCCTCAGACCCAAGGAGCGACAACAGATTATTCAAGTCCTCCAAGATCACCTCAGCTCCTTCACATGGTCCTACGAAGATATGCCTGGCTTGGACTCGAGCTTAGTAGAATATCGCTTAGTCCTAAAACTCGATGCAAAACCCGTCAAGTAGAAACTTTGAAGAATGCACTCGTAAACAGTGCTGCAAGTCAAAGAGGAAGTTGACAAGCTACATAAAGCTAAATTCATACAAGTCATCCTCTACCCCAAATGGGTCACAAACATAGTACCTGCCGCTAAGAAAGACGACAGAGTAAGGGTGTGTATCGACTTTCGAAACCTCAACCAGGCATATCTGAAAGATGACTTCTCACTCTCTCACATCGACACTCTGGTCGACAATACTGTCAGACATGAGATGTTATCTTTTATAGATGGTTTCTTAGGATACAATCAAATTAAACTAGCAGAATCTAACCAAGAGAAGACTTTCTTCACTACGCCATGAGGAACATACTGTTACGTCATCATGCCTTTTGAGCTCAAGAACGCTGGAGCCACATATCAACGCGCCATGATGGCCATCTTTCACAACATGATACACAAGTGCGTGGAAGTCTACATTGACGACATATTAGTAAAGTCCCAGACTTGGGCAGGACATGCTGAAGCATTACGACTGGTATTACAGAGATAAGAAAAATATCAACTAAAGATGAATCTGAAGAAATGCGTGTTTGGAGTAACTTCCGGAAAGGTACTAGGATTCATAGATATCAAGCGAGGAATCGAATCGACCCGGTGAAGGTCAGAGCCATTCTCGAGATGCCACCTCCTAGCAACATCAAAGAACTACGAGGCCTGATAGGAAGACTGCAATTCATCAGGAGATTCATCTCCCAGCACTCAGACAAATGCGACAGTTTTTACAGACTACTTAAAGGAGGGGCCAAGTACACATGAGATGACCAGTGTCAACAAGCCTTCGACAATATCAAGAAGTACCTCCTCAACCCGCCAATACTATCACCGCTAGTACATGGAAGACCCCTAATCCTCTACGTAAGAGGGAGAAGGCCATTTACTACCTCAGTAGAATGATGGTCGAGTACGAACGCAAATACACACCAATGGAGAAGACATGCCTCGCACTGGTATGGGCCTCAACGAAATTATGACACTACTTTCGAGCACACAAGATGTTAGTCCTAGCACAAATGGACCCTCAGAAGTTTATCTTTGAGAAACCCGCTACATCCAGAAAAATACCCGATGGCATATGCTCTTATAAGAATTCAACATCACGCATGTCACGCAGAAGTCAGTCAAAGGACAGGCGATCGCCAACTACCTCGCGAACCTTCCACTCCTAGGCAATGAGCTTGCACATGAAGACTTTCCTGATGAAGATCTCCTCTCAATTCACAACGAAGAGCCCGACAAGACTTCATGGACCCTCTACTTCGACTGTGCTCTTAATCACAAAGGAAAAGGAATCAGGATAGTCCTATTGAGCCTAGAAGGAATTATCATACCGAAAGCCTTCATCGCTGGATTACGAACAACGCTACAGTTAGTGTCAAGTAGTTGAAGACAATAGGCGACTCCAAGCTTGTGATATCACAAGTCATCGGAGAATGGAAGACCAAAGAAATAAGATTGATGGCCTACTTAGAAACAGCTCAGTTCCTGATAAAGAAGTTTGAAAGAATCTCTTTCACGAACATCCCTAGACTGGATAATAAGCTCTCAGATTCTCTCGCCACACTAGCCTCAATCATTCATATACCAGTCGGGCAGAACACCAAATCCCTCTTCATCGAGAGATTAATGATACTAGCACACGAAGTCACCTGGCAAATAAAGTCGAAACTACCAACTCCACCAAAAGCTGTCATGAATGAAGAACAACCTACCTTTGGCAATTACACGAGGAAAGAATCTGACATCACAACCTTCAGATTCGAGAAATCACCAACCGACGACGGACAGCCATGGTACTTCGATATATGGAACTCCCTGAAGCATCGCCATGTCCCTCCTTACGCTACGAAGATTGAATGAAAGACAATCAGAAACTAATGCACAAGGTTCTACATCCTAGGAGAGAGCCTATACAAAGAAGCCTTCACCAAAGGAGTACTATTGTGGTGCGTTACGACTGCTAAAGGATAATACATCATCTGAGAGGCACATGCCAGTGCCTATGGCGCTCACGCCGGTAGATAAAGACTCACAGATCAGATCATAAGGTAAGGCTACTGCTGGCCAACAATGATAAGGGATTGCCACCTCTACATCCAATTCTGTAAGCAATGCCAAGAACACGCCGTGCTCATCAAAGCTCCATCAGTTGCATTGAACCCTATAACCTCACCATGGCCATTCTCGATGAGGGCCTTCACATTATCGGACCCTTACGGTTGGAAATACTCATAAGCACGCATTCATACTCACAGTGACCGAATATTACACCAAATGAGCGGAGGCCGAGTCATGTCAGAATCACTACTTCCATGCTCGTGAAGTTTATTGTTCAGAACATTATTACCCGCTTTGGAGTACCCAGGATGTTTGTCATCGATAATGGACCACAGTTCATTGCAGAATAGATGAAGAGACTATGCACAAGATTCGACATCAACCTACATCACTCGTCGCCATTCTATCCCCAGGGAAATGGACAAGCAGAGGCCACAAATATGACTCTGATCTAAATTTTAAAATGAACAGTAGAGACAAGCAATGGAGCTGACTGGCCTGAACGACTACCAGAAGCACTTTGGGCCTATAAAACTTCTATTTGCACGACCACTGGCAGAACTCCCAATCTCTTTACTATATACACCCCCATTTTGCCTTCTCAGAATATACTTTTTATTTGGTCAACCTTTGACCTCATAACATGGGAACCATGCATTGAAATAATAGTACATGGCTGAACACAGACTGAAAGAATAGCTCTGTGGCTCAGATCCTGAAGTAGGGAGACTATATACTAAAATAATAGTATATAGTCAAAATACATACTGAAACAATAGTTTTGCATTTCAGTCTAGTGACCAGACTCGGACAACCCCGAATTAAGCGCCTGAAACCCCGCACATTATTCGATTGCATGCCACATCACAAGCGCGCAATCAGTCTCCCTTTTAGACCAAACTTTCTTTCCTAGACCTATTCGAGACTCAATCACGCACTTGAAAGCAGATGAGCGATCGGATTGAGCGCTACAACACTAGTGCGCAATTGGCCTATGCTCGACCTACCTCACAGTCCTTGACCCTTAAGTTTCCTTGATTGAGTACTTCTGAAGAATCGCTTAATCAGATTGACCACGTACTACCAAGCACACAATTAGCCCTAACGCTATTAGGACTAGGAAACTCGCTGAGTAAGTCAGTCGATCACTCACTGAGTCGGTGACCAACTCAAAGCGATTAAGCACCGGTAAACCAGCGCGTAATTTGATTAAATGCCTGAAAAATGACACGTAATTGAAGAAAAACCTATAAAAGTTTTTTTTTAATTTCTAAAAAAATAACACGAGGAAGTTGGCAATTTTTTGAGAGAGAACGAATTCTTTTTGGGATTCCAAAACTAGAGAACTCCGAGGACAAACCCATAGAGCACCCTAATCATGGTTTCAAGATTCAAGCTTCTAATCTTCGAGATTTCTCCCCGCAGCCCCGACCCTTAAGTAAAAATTTAATTTTTAGTTTCCGTACATAGCTTATAATCTCTAGGTATAGGAATTTATCTTTAGTCTTAGACCATAGCTTTTCAGACCGAAATTCTCTATGTCTGGTTCTAGTTCTCTGTTTCTAGAACCAGTCCTTAATTTGATGGTCCAATACACCGACCCTAGGCTCTAATTCCGTTCTAGAATCTTAATCTATAGTCCTATCATTAATCTCTGGTTCTAATCCTTCGATTCAGAACCAATCCTTTATCATACGGCCTGATTTTTTGATTTCGAATCCGAATTCAGTCCTAAAAATTTAGTTTTAATTTCAATTTCTTAGTTTAATAACTCGAAAAATCCTAAATATTAATTCCTGTTTTTATAATTCTAGTTTACAATTTAATTCATAATTATTATTCCGAAATCAACTCTGAAAATCTTAAAAATATTATTTCACGGTCTAAAATCTAATTTATTTTTAATCTCAGCCATCCGATTTGCCCAAGGGAGCTTACGGAGGGTACTCGGGAACGAGGCCAATCCTCCTTAGCATAGTGGGCCCTAACCCCCTTTTTTTTAGGAATTTTAGAATTAATTAATTGCTTTCGTTTTATCCTTTTAGTATAATTAATTAGTAGGCTTATTATATTTCAGTATATTTAAATAAATTAAGTGCATTAGATTCTAGCATGATTGATTAATTTCTACAAATCAAATATTAATTGGTTAATTCCTTGCTTTAACTAGAGTTTAGTATGATTAATTTCATGGCCTTAATTAGATCTTAGTATAGTAAATTCCTTGCTTTAATTAGAACTTTAATAGAACTAGTTTATTTATTTTAATTAAATTTTTAATAAAAATCAGTTTATTTGTTTTAATTAGATTTTAATAAAATTAATTCCTTTGCTTAAATTAGAGTTTCAGTAAAATTAGTTTTCTCCTTTAATTAGAATTCTAATAAGACTGTTATAATTGCTTCAATTAGAATTTCAATAGAATTATTATGCCTGATTAATTAGAATTCTAGTACAATTAGCATGCTTGAATTAATTAGAATTTCACCAGAACTATTACATGTGCACTCCTAGTCTAATTAAGGGACCTGATCATAGTCAGATTTCTAATGAGATTAGGAGACCACAATTAATTGGACTCCTAGTAGTATTAGGATACTAAATTAATTAGAATTCTAATAAGACAAGGAAGCTAAATTAATTAGACTCCTGATAGAATTATAGCATTAGAATAGATCTACTCACTCTGACAAATTCATAAATAAACCTACCATAGAACCAATGAAGTCTAAATTGACCAGAATTATAACCATAACGGGAAATAAAAGGAAATTAAACTACCTAAATTAAGGAAAAGACTGTTGCTGACGTTCGCAGGCGGATGATTCAGTATAGAAGTAACCCATACCCGCTCTTAAGCGCGATCATTGACGTGCTGTAGTGTCGATAAATATCTGTAGCTGGCGATCGCAATAAATTAGGAATCCTCCTAGAAACCCCCTTTATTTTTAACATTCCAGACACCGCATCACTAGAGTCCACTAAGACAGAATTGGAAGCCACTGATTCAACAGGAACCGAGAGGAACCCAAAAAAAGCGTGCACCAACACTTACGTACAGAATGGAAGCGGTCCTACCTTATGAAATACAAGTACCATCCCTACAGATCCAACTTGATGATGAGCTATCCCTAAATGAAAGAAGGATTTCTCTACTCACAGAGCTAGAACAACTCGATGAGATGCTTCTAAGGGCAGCCAATCATGCTCAAGTATACCAGAGGAGGACGTCCAGAGCCTACGATAAGAAAGTCCTCCAGCGAACTTTTGAAATTGGAGAATTAGTTTTGAAGAAAATCATGCCTTCCAAACAAAACTGGGAAGGCCCGTATGTCATAGCAGCCGCATACCCACGGAACGCATACAAGCTGGTCAGCCATGACGAGGAAGAACTCCCTAATAGAAGACTGAAGAAAATCACCTAGTGCTCTAGCTCATCCCAAAGCTAAGCTATCACGGGATCCTCTCGACTCGACAAAGTAGCCGAAGAAGGATCGATGCTGGAGCGGACCACCTAGCACCCGCTAACTCTAACCTCTGCAACGCATATGAAAAATGTATCAGAAGAAGTGACAAAGCAAACAATGCTAACGATTAATAAAACCCAAAATTAAGATAAAACACTCACCAATTGGTCAATCTCTAAATGTAGGCTGGCCTTTACCTCCCGACCAGCCTGTTGCTGACCCCTGAGCTGCTCAACTAATGCCATCTGGCAGGCAACCTCGCCCTCCCTCTCAGTCTAGCACACATAAGGAAAATCAAACAAAACAATGACGTTAAACTAATCAGCAACCAAATGAGTATGCGCAAAACAACTAAAACAAGGAAACTAACTCACCAGAGATCGTCGGGTCTCTACCAGCTGAGCCCTCAGCTCGTCCTTCGCCCCGTCTACTCATTAGGTCGAGGAGCATGCCCCGTCTACTTCATCGCTCGATGCAGAGTGTCTATTGCTCCATGAACACCCGCGCCGAGGTGGCCCTCCTTGAGTGCAGCAACCTCTCCCTCAATGCTGAGGTAGACTCAGGACTACCAACAGCAAAAGAACCGCTACCCTGAAAGGGACACGTGAAGAGTCGACCCCCACCAAGCTCTTGAAACCACCTCGCAAACTCTCAAGCATCCACCTCATCGTGTGCCCCGATAACCCTGGTCCCCCTAGCTCTAAAATCCGTGATCTGAGCCTCCATCCGTGATGCAAAGTTTTGGCCAGAGGGATCAGTCATCCTCTTCGCCACCTTGTGGCGAATCACCGATAGGACTCCTTGAGGGAGCCCCAATTGTCGAGTTGCCTGAGAAAGGTGGATGAACTCCACCTTCTCAAAACAGTGGACCCAGATGCCCATGTCAAAGAAGGGTCGGCCAGACTGTATCACTGACTACTTAGCATCCTCCCCGACCGCATAGGGCCTCCAAATCACCTACAACCAAAAACAAGGAAACAACCATAAATCTAAAATTCGAAAAGACTAAAGACATTGACAACATGAACAACACATACCTGCCCTACATTCATATCCTCGAACAGACCTTGCACGGTCTGCAGGTCTGAAGATCGGCGATGACGTCCCAATGCCTTCCACCACACTTGTATTCGCGGGAACGTAATAGTGATCTCCGCTGGGACCCGCGGGCGTAAGAAGGCGAAGTGGTTGTACGCCCAGAACTGGGACAAATACTGAAACAATCACTAAAATAAGAAACCAAACAATTAAGACAATGAAGAAACCAACAATTAACAAAGGCTCACTTGAAGAAAAGGAAGAAAACCCCCGATGGTGGCCACACCTCTCCCTTTACGATACAACTGCTTGTAGAGGTGTACCAACACCGTCGTTGCCCAAGCATAGGTGGTGACTTGATCCATTTCCAGGATAAGTGTCAAGAACAACCCGGTAACACATCCCTGGGTGGAAGAAGAAAAGATTACTACCCCAAGGAAGTGCATCAAGAATGCACAGAGCACACGATCTGCTGCCACTCCTGACTCCACAATAGGCTCTCGGCGCGCCATCGCCTCACAATGTGCCTAAAGTAACCATCTCCGCTCCGAGTGACGTCTCGGTGGGATGTCACTCACATCCACGACATGGAATATGCCTTTCGACAATTATCATTGGGCCCCCGAATGCTCCATTTTATCTTGCGCTAATAGATAAGAAAGCCAAGCATCTCATGTCCCCGGTTCACATTTATGATTTCTCAAGAAAAATGAGAAGGCACCTCAGATGAGGGGTGTCTACTTCTTCGACGCATTCTCATTCCACAAGAACGCACCGAAGAGGGGCATCTGTAGACACTCCCATTTTGCCCTCTCAGAGTATACAAACCTGTTCGATCAACCTTTTACCTTACCCATGATCTTTGAAAAAGGACTAGCCTTTTCTGAAGACTTTAAAACCCTAATACGAGGACCATGCACTGAAACAATATTACATGGTTGAGACCCAGGCTGAAACAATAGCTCTGAGCCTTGGACCCAACTCAAACCCAGGTAGATCCTAAATTACGCGCCCTGTACAGAGCATGCAATTCAATTGAATGCCCAACACTTGGCGCGCAATTGATCACCTGCGGACCGCTCAAGAGCTGATTAAGCACCCTGTTAGGAGCGCATAATCATATTGTGCGCTCCACCACTAGTGCGCAATAGGCTCAGTTCGGACTATTCCCTAACCTTCTAGAAACTGCCTAAGATGCGATTGTATGCCCTACATGGCGCGCGCAATCGGATTATGCACTTCTGCACTAGCGCATAATCAGTTCCTAATCGAACCTGGTCTCTAACTCCCTAGACTGCCAAAAATCCCCTATTAAGCTCATGTATTCAGGCGCTTAATTGATTGAGTGCATTAATTAAGGCACACAATTAGTCTACTTAGACTAGTACTGGGATACCCGACTTAGCCAGTTAGTTGGTCACTCACTGAGTTAGTCACCGACTCAAAGTGAATGAGCATTTGGTTTCAAGTGCATAATTCAATTGAGCGCACCCCATAGGGCGCTCAATTGACCAAATACCTATCAATAGGACCCACCACCATGACTCAAACACACATAATTTTTGACACATATTTTTCTCTCTCGAGTTCCTCGCTTTCAAGCTTAGGATTTCGAGATTCCTCTCTGCGGCCCTGGCCTCAGGTATACTTTTCTTTTAATTTTTAATTCTTCTAGTTCTTAGTTCTAGATTATTGGTTCTATACTTTAGGTTTTTCTTAAGCTTTTAGTTCTAGCTCTTAGATTTTAAAATCTCTTTAGTCCCTTAATTCTTACCTTTTTTTCCCTGATTCTAGTTCTTAAGTTTTAGAACCAGTTCCTTTTTTTTTTAAATTCTAGTTCTAGATTTAGGGTCTAGCCTTCTAATTCTTTAAGTTCTAGATCTTAGATCTTAGGTTTTAATCTAAATTTCTAATTTTCTTATCTAGTTCTTAGTTTCTAGAACCAGTCTTTAATTTCAGTCTTAAATTCAGTCTTAGAATTTCAATTTTAGTTCTAAATCTCTAGTTTTAGATCTTAGATTCTTATTCTTAGATTAATTTTGACGTTTTAGTTCCTAAATTTTAGTTCTAATTCTTAACTTGATTCTCAAAACCCTCGATTTTCGATCTGTAAATCCATAATTTATAAATTCAAACTTCATTTTTCAATCTATATTATTACTAAAATAATCTCTAGCCACCCGATTTGCCCAATGGAACTTATGGAGGGTACTTGGGAACGGGGCCAATCCTCCTTAGCATAGTGGGCCCAAAACCCATTTTTTCATAATTATGATAAAATTAGGATACTTTAATTAATTAGAGTTTTGGTAGAATTAATTTACGTAGTTTATTTCATTATAGTTTTAGTAAAATTAGGAAGATTAGTATTTCTAGTAAGATTAGGAAATTAGTTAGAATCCCAATTAGATTTTGATATAATTAGATTTTCTACTGGAATTAGAACAATAATTAGACCTCTAGTCAGATTATGAGACCTAGTTGAACTAGGATTCCCCGATTAATTAAACCCTAATAGGATTAGAGAAAATTAGATCCCCGATAACCATAGCGAGAGTAGGAAAGGTGAAAGGTAATTAGAAGAGAATTAGGAAAACTAACTTGACTAAACTTACAGGCAACCCACAGCTGCTGACGTCGGCCAGCCGGCGATTCAGTAAAGGAATTCAACCTGCAAGCCCTCACTCCCCTAAAAGTGTGATCAGTGACGTGTTGCAGCATCGATAAATATTTGCAGCTGACGATCGCAATGAACCAGGTATTCTCTATTTAATATTCACACTTTCTTTTCAGCATTTAATATTTCCAAATTTATTACGCCATCACCGCCTTTGCCAGAGTCCACTTGGACCGAATTGGGCCACTTATTCCGGGGACTGAGAGGAACCCCAAAAAAGTGCGTACCAACACTTAGTTAACTTAGATAGTGTAAAAAAAATTAGTTTAGAGTTTTAACCTTTCTTTTCTTTTGAAAAATATTTTGAAAAAATAAAAAATATTTGAGGTTTGTAGGTAACTTCATTGAAAACCTTCAGGAGACTACAACTCCTCCACCAGGGATCACCTAGGAGTTTAAAGGTTTGTTGCATTTGCTAAATGCAATTGTGCTCCCTATGAAAGTGGCATTTAAATTCGTTAGTATAAAATGTTTTATGTTTCCTTTTTTGCTAGGGACTAGCAAAGAGTAAGTTTGGGGGTGTGATCAGTCACATAATATACCATTTTACTATCCTTAACTTAGTGATGCTAGGACTTAGTTTGCTACTAATAAGTTACGGATGTGCAGATATTAAAGAAAAATAGCAAAAGAGAATTAAAGTGTTAATATTCGTCAAAATGAACTCATAAAGCAATAATAGAAAATGATTAAACCAAAAGACTAGTTATTACCTATTGAAAAGATGAAAAATCATGCTTTACGATTTTGCGGAATAAAGCACTGAGAAAAATAGAAATCATAATTTACGATTTTGCCACAAGAGTAAATTACGGTACAAGAGAAATAATGAATCGTAACAAAGAATCCTTCTATAGGAAGCTGTGTTGAGAGAAGAAAAGACAAACAATCATAAATACAAAATCATCCAAAGAAAGTAAAAGCTAGAAAATCGTGATTTACAATTTTCCAGAAAAGAACACCTTCTGAAGTTACTGATCATGTGAAGATTAGCACCGCCATGCATAAAATTAGAAGATCGCTTAAAGAAGAAGTCTGGCTAATGACGAATATGAGAGATAGACAAAGAAGATTCTTAAACGACTCTATTGCTGAAATATAGGAGAAATCTAGAAGTACATTAACAGAATGAAAGCAAGGAAAGATAAGATTAGAAGTAGAGTTATATTAGGATAGTTTTGCTGTAGTAATTTTTTTTATTAGAATTAGAAGTTTTGTAAACTGACCCTTATGATCTATAAATAAGAAACTCAACAAATAGGAATAACCATTGAAGGAATTCTCAACATCAATTGACGACTGAGGTTGGGTTTTCTTCCGATCAACTTAGAGTAGATTTTTATTGCTTTGAAGATTAGATATCCAAGATTTCTCAAGAGAAATTGACGATTGCAATTGGGAGCTGAAGATTAGAGTAGATATCTATAGTTTCTCAGAAGCAATTGACGACTGCGGCTGAGGGGTGAAAGATATAATTTTATTATGATAGCCCAGATTTCGGCACCCCGAAACCCGTGCCATCAGCACGACCCTCTAAGTTGTGCCCCTAAAGTCCGTACAGGACATTGGTATAACCAAGAGACAACAAATCAAGTAAAGTATATGGACTACAACAAGTATACAATAAAAATCTGCTATTCTAAAACCAAAAGCTCAATGGACAGTTCTACTTTCATGCCAACGCATGAACAGAAGAGCCGACCCGAACCATTAGTGATAAGCAGGATCACCCCAGATGGTTCGCCAAAAGAATATATCATTTAATTATATTTTTCTCAAAATAAGGCTTGAAATACCAAGCCATACAGAATGCTCTCAAAACTCGCTCTCAAAACTCACTCTCAAAGTACGCACAGGTCCTCTAGAAGAAGTCCTCAGGAGGAAGCTCCAACTCTTCCCTAGGCACATAATCTGAATCTCCCGGATCTACGTCTCCCGAAGCCTCAGCAGCCGCAAGCAATGGACCTACGACGTATAGTCTAAAAGGGGTGAGCTATATACTAGCTCAATAGGGAAACAACAAGTTAACATATAAGTCAAGTTCTCACATATATTCCATGGTATTAACAACATGATGTAATAATAAATTTTCTAGGAAAACATCAGTTTACATGACTGAAAAATAATACACTGGGTGTTACTGTTATTACACATGTTCTCATTTTTTCTCAACTTTTCACTGATTCGGCCTAAAGACTTAATTCTGTAACTTAAATATTCCCCAACTTTCTATAGAGTCGGGCGCCCTATGGAATACCCTCCATCATCATCTAACTAGACAGTTTTTATATCATTTCTCATATATTAATGCTACCCAGGTCCCTTTCTCATAAGCGACAGGGTTTATTCTCATATCATTTCTCACGGATATCCTGCTGAGTCAGTCGCGGGTATGCCGCCATGTCGGTAGGATATTTTGTTCAAACCTTAAATAATAAAAGTATCAAATGTGCACTACATATAGTTATTCACCGTATAATTGTGCTAATTATAGTATAATAGGCCTTATCAGTTCTCATTCACCTTTGCTTTACAATATCACATACATCCCTGGGATGTCCAAGTCCATTGCATGATACAGATGCCTTTATCACCTTCTCATCCCCTGGGGATGTCTCATTTTCATTTATTTACTTGGTGTCTTACACATTTAAAAGATTCACATTTGTAAGTATTAGCATTAATTTTTATATCACTACATACATGCTCTTAAAATTTAAATACATGTTCAAGGTGTTCCCTACCTCACGTCTCTGAATGTCCAAGCATCAAGGTGTAACACGGCTCCTTATGCTTGTGTTCCCTCATACCACCTATGGTACACCATGGCATATACAAAGCATCAAGAAAGATGCAATAAAGAAGGTATAAGACACTCCTTGAACCTTAAAGTCCAATTTAAAAGTCAACTAAAACTGTCAAAATTGATTAATCGATCCCAAATCGATTAATCGAAAATCTAAACTCGATTGATCGATTTTAAAATCGATCAATTGATTTTTCCAGCTCTCCATTTTCCAGCCACTTGAAGTGCTCAGACGATTAATAGATTTTAAAATTAATTAATCAAAATTCCAGAATCAATTGATCGATTTCAAATCGATCAATCGATTTTGGGCAATTTTGCCCAGCTTACTTCTGAAAGTCAATTCTGCCCAACTTACTTCTGAACCAAAATCGATTAATCGATTTTTCAAATCGATTAATCGATTTGGTAAGAAACTCAGCCCTTTTTCGAGCATTTCTTTCAAATCTCTTCCTTTTCATTCCCCTTCTTTATTTCTTTATTTAAATCTCAATTAATTACTCAACAGCATGTTTAAAACAATCTAATATAACTCACTTTAAATCAACCCTTGGCTGATTCAATGATTTGGCTTGAAGGCTAGGGCTCCTAGCTTTAACTTCAACGATTCCAATCACGTTGAATGCGACCTTAAATGTTCAAACCCGTCTTCAATTCAAATCCTCATTAACTCTTAGCCATTACTCCTTTCTTGATCTCTCTCTCTCTCCTCTTAACTCTTCTTACCAACCCAAAACAAGGGAATTAACTTCTCTTAGGTTATTAAGTCCCTTATAAATCCCCTTGTTTCGGTGTTAGGCATATACACCTAAGATAGGTGTACATTGTCACTCACTAAGCTTTAAATTATACGTACTTGCACACTTACTTATGACATCAACCTAAGTTATAAACACAGTCATCGAGTTGACTTTCACCCAATCAACCTATGACCAGTCAGGCACACATCCCGAGGTTACTGTTCAGCGCCCCAAAATTTGGGGATGTTACATTTATTGTTTTCTAGTTTAGATTTATTTTATTGCAATTTCCTGCTTTATAAACATCTTCAAATTTTAATTTGAAATGATGACTCAGGTTGAAGTTTGAAGATTAGTGTAACGGTTTTACTTTTTCATCTCCAATTTTCTAGAATTTGATTGACGCCCAAGGCTTAGGAGATTATTGATTAGATTAAATCTGTGTTGATAGGATTTTAGTATTGATTGACGACCAATGCTAGGAAACTTGATATATAGTATAATGGTACTATTTAATTTCATAAATATCTGATAGCTGAAGATTGTGATTGACGACCATAATCTGAAGTAGGAGGATTTAGTATTTATTTTTTACAATTTAGATTAAGAAACCATTCTTTTATTCATATTTCTCTAGTAGTTTAGGAACTTAAAAAATAAGTATAAGTTTTTAGAAAATTAAGTTAATATAGATAAACTTGTCTTTGTGGGAACGATCCTATACTAGCTCTACAATTTCCATTGTGCGCTTGCAATAGGTTAAGACTTTATTAGATACACATATAAGTAAAGATTAGTATATGAGAATAAGTTGGCCGTACGTAACAAATTAAGTACGATCGAAAATCATTAACACAACCCTAAAGTTATACAATCTATGAGAATAAACAATTGCCCTAAAGAATATTGTACATAGATGTGCTACGGATGAGTCGGTAGCTCGACGGTGCCCATGAGCATATCAGTCATACTCCGGGTCTTTAAGTGATATTGTGGTCACTATCCCTTTTTCTTCATATGATATCATCATCTTTAGTCTCTACCCGTTAACCTTGAAGGTACGACCATCTTTGGGATCCTGAATGGTTACAGCCCCGTGAGGGAATGCTTCCACAACATTATAGGGACCGTCCCAACAACTTCGTAGTTTTCCTGGGAATAGTTTTAACCTCAAATTGAACAACCAAACTTGTTAGCCAAGCACAAAACTCTTTCTTAAGATATGTTTTTCATAGAATGCTTTTCTTTTGGCCTTATAAATTTGAGCATTCTCATAGACATCATTACGAATCTCCTCTAACTCATTGAGTTCGAGTTTTTGTTGTTCACGAGGTGTGGACAATTCAAAATTTAATGCTTTGATGGCCCATAGCGCTCTGTGCTCTAATTCCCCAGGTAAATGACAAGCTCTCACATACACCAAACGATAGAGGGACATGCCAATGGGTGTTTTGTAGGTCATTCTATATGCCCATAGGGCATCATGCAATATCATGGACCAATCTTTTCTATTAGGGTGAATAGTTCTCTCGAGTATCTTCTTTATTTCCTGATTAGAAACCGTCACTTGCCCACTAGTTTGCAGGTGATAAGGGGTGGCAATTTTGTGAGTAACAAAATATTTCTTTAGTAAGCCCTCAAAATATCTATTACAAAAATGGATTCTCCTATCACTTATGATGGCTCGTGGAGTTCCAAATCATGAGAAGATGTTCTCCCTAATAAAAGAGATTACTATCTTATGATCGTTAGTCTTCATGGTAGTTGCTTTGACCCATTTTGAAACACAGTTGACAGCCACAAGGATATATATAAATCCAAAGGAAGGTGGAAAGGGACCCATGAAATCTATTCCCCAAACACCAAAGGGCTTTATGACTAAGATTTGTTGGAGAGGCATCATGTTCCTTCGGGACATGACACCTGCCCTTTGACATTAGTGACAGGCCAGACAAAAGTTTTGGGCATCTTTAAATAATGATGACCAATAAAATCCTGATTGTAGTACCTTGGCGGCCATTTTCTTCCCATCAAAGTGATCACCGCAAGCATATGTATGACATAATATTGTGGGTGTCACTATCAGGGCTGCATTTCCGAATTATTTGGTCTGGGCATATCTTTAACAAGTCAGGATCCTCCCATATATAATATTTTATGCGTGAAAAGAAAACTTGTCCTATTTAGATCAAGTTAGAGGGATCTTACCTGTAGCCAAATAATTTGCGATGTTGGAATACCATGGTTCTACGATTTCGATGGCAAAAAGTTGCTCATCCGGAAAGGTATCGTGCAGGGATTCTTCGCTGATAGTTCGACAATTCAATCTGAGACAAGTATCAATCACTACATTTTTTACCCCCTTTTTATCTTTATTCCCAGAGTTAAATTCCTGCAAAAGTAAAACCCATCTTATTAGCCTTGGCACCCTTTTTTGACAATAAATATTTTAGAGCAGAGTGATCGGAGAAGATGATGATCTTCAATCCCAATAGGTACTGTTAGAATTTATCTAATATAAACACGATGGTGAGCAATTATTTCTCAATGGTAGTGTAGTTCACCTGAGCTTCAATCAAGGTTTGGCTCGCATAATAAACTACATGAGGAACCTTGTCTTTACGCTATCCTAGGACTACACCTATTGCGTAATCAGAAGCATCACACCTCACTTCAAAGGATTGGGAGTAGTCTGGAGGCTGAATGATTGGTGTTGATGAAAGAAGTACTCAGAGCTTATTGAATGCATCAAGGTAGGCATCGTCAAAGTCAAAAGGTACATCATTTGCTAACAAGCGACATAGAGGTCTTGAGATTTTCGAAAAATATTTAATGAAGCGGCGATAGAAGCCGACATGACCAAGGAAAGATCATATCTGGTAGACCGAGGTTGGTAGGGGCAGATTCGTAATAATATCTTTTTTGTATTTTGTCTTTGTCAACCTCTATTCCTCTTTTGGAGATAATATGTTCTAAGACTATGCCTTCTTGAACCATAAAATGGCTCTTTTCCAGCTCAACACTTAGTCTTCTCACATCTTTCTAGGACGAAGGTAAGGTGATCTAGACAAGTATAAAATGTTCGGCCAAATACCGAGAAATCATCCATGAATACCTCAAGGAACTTGTCTATCATGTCAGAAAATATAGCCATCATGCATTGTTGGAACGTTGCTAAGGATTACATAACCCAAAGGACATGCAACGGTATGCAAACATTCCGAAAGGACATGTGAACGTAGTCTTTTACTGGTCTTTCGGGTATACTGGAACTTGATTATACCCCAAATATCTATCCAGAAAGCATAAATATTCCTGACCCACAAATTTTTCCAAAATTTGGTCAATAAATGGTAATGGAAAATGATCCTTGTGAGTCATTGAATTTAGCTTTCGGTAGTCAATACATGTGCGCCACCTTGTGGTTTCCCGCAATGGTACCAACTCACCGGCTGAATTTTCTCTAACTATGATCCTAGATTTCTTTGGGACTACTTGAATGGGGCTCACCCACTCACTATCAGAAATCGGATAAATAATGCCAACATCTAATAGTTTCACGATTTCTTTTTGCACCACTTCCCTCATGTTTGGATTCAGCCGTTAGACACAAGAAAGTTTGTTTGGATAAATAATACCTTGTGGTTTGACTCAGTGACAGTTCATGTGACAACCCAATTTTTTTGACATATTTTTTTTTCTTTAACACGGAAAAATCGGACCGTCAGATCGTAGATCACAATCTGATATAGAAAACTTGGGATATCCACCAATAAGCGCAGAAATCAAAGCATAGATACATATGGTAGAATTAAATCAAATCTCCATTTCTATATTGAGAACATGTAATCTCAAAAGAAATAAATTAAACTAACGGTGATGGCCGATCATCACCAAAACAGTGGTGTATAATATATGGATAATATCACGAATGTACCAAGCCCAACTTACCAAACCCACAATCTACGATCCCATAACTAAGGCGAAAATCCTCAAGCGGATGATCTTCTCTTCCGGTACGTAGTCTAAATCTACCTTAAAGCCAAGGTCTCGATCAATACCTATAGTTGTGCCTGTGACGTATAGTCGGGGTGAGCTAACAGCTAAGGTCAGTGGAGGCCATTCAATATCAATTTACATTTTATTATAAGAAAGCATAGATTCAATGACACGAGTTTAAAACCATCTCTCCCAAAAACTGAATTTCAAAGCATTTATCATTTTCATTTCAAAATGGACTTTCAAAACTTTTACTTTCAAAATAGAGTTTTCATCAAAACCATATGTATAAAGGAACATATTAAATAGTCAAAAGTGCCCAAGGGTGTCCAAGTTCAAGCGAATTTGCAAACAATGTCGAATTTGCAACCAAAACAATACAAGGGTGTCCAAGGGTGTCACAATGTATCCAAGGGTGTCTCAACATTTCCAAGGGTGTCTCAATGTTTCCAAGGGTGTCATAATGTATCCAAGGGTGTCTCAATATTTACAAGGGTGCCATAATGTATCCAAGGGTGTCCAAGTTATCAATGATTGTCCAAGGGATGCATGACTTCCAAGGGATGAATGATGTTTTCAAGGGATGCATATGTAGCATATGTATGAATGCATATAAGGATTATGCCGTTGTACTAGCTCCAAGGGATGCAGTCAAAAGAATCCAAGGGATTCATAAGGCAAGTGTCACGTCAAAAGTCCAAGTGCTGGTTTAATCGACCTTTCAAAGCATCAATAATTCACATCTTGCTAATGCAGTTAAAGTAATCAATACGAGTTCAAAATCATTTTGAAATTTAACTATCATCGTACGGATCATAATCAAAACAAAATCAAAGGCATCTAATTTTTCTCATAATCAAACGAACAAACTAAATTTTCATTTAAACAAAATAAATCATAGCAACTATCATGTGCGTCTATACAAATCAAGATTTACGTACAAATAGGCATTGAGTTTCCCCTACCTCAATCTTGATGTTGTGCGAAGCCAAGCAAAGTCCTATCGATGGCTTCCCACCCTCAATCTACATCACAAGAACACAATGATGCATAAAGAATTAACTCTAATCACTAATAACTTTGACATATTTAAGTATTTTCTCAAAACGAGGCGGAAACGGACAAGTTCATGCTAACTTAGAATTTGATGCAACTTTCCCACTAAATTTTGACCTTTAAATCTTTGGATTCAGAAAATTGTTAGTTCATAAAGGTTGAAGATCTTGTTGTCCTCTTTCTAACTTCATAAGAATTGCTTCAATTAGAGTTTGAAACAGAAAGTTACGGCCAAAATACCGAGGTAGTGTTGGCAAGCTCAGTCAAAATCGATCGATTGATCAAATTTCATTTTGATCGATCGATTTCTTCAGAAACCTCTAACACGCTCACTGTTTTCACAAATTGATCGATCAGTGTTCAAACTAATCGATCGGTTTCACAAATCGATCAATCAAATTTCATTTCGATCGATCGATTTTTCTAGAAGCCTTCACATTTTTGCTCTGACAAAATTGATCGATCGGATACTTATTTCGATCGATCAGTTTTGTCAGATTTCTCCGAAACACGGGTTTCAACTTCCCAAACTCATTTTTCTTCAAATTTAACTCCTATTCTTCTAATTTTCCATTCACATAATACTTAGAATTTAACATAACTATAAATCGTAATTTCACATATCTTTGCTCACCTTTAAGTGGTCGATTCTACGCTCTTCACGAGTTGCTGCCACGGAGGGTTTCAGAGTGAAATTTGGTGATCCTGTCATTGATTGAATTGAAACGAAGCTTACGGTGAAGCTCTCTTTTAAACCGCACTACCCTTCACTCTCCCAATCGCGTATACCGCGATCACAACGGTTGATTCTCTACTGTCAACCCACACACTCAAAATCTCTAAAACTCATCAATATTGGAATCCAACGGCTCTCGCGGCACACAAATCACTACGAAGCCGATCCCTCGAAACTTAATAGAGTCAATTTGGTGTCACGACAGTGATTTCCTCAAGCTCCTCTCTTCCTCTCTCTCTCTCTACACCCAAACCCAAATAAAGCAAACTGGTAATAGCTTCCCAAAGAAGCTTTGCCTTTTATAACTTCAAGGGGCTAGTTCCCTTATGCAACACATACACCCCTTTTCGGTGTTAGCCTTATCCAAAGAACAAGATTTCGCGTGAAACGGATACACCTAAGCGAGGTGTCTCTTACTACCTAAACACTCTTTAGTTCGGTGTGGGGCCTACACCCCCAACCACTTATCAATCGAACTCGGCGTTAAGCCAATACACCTCCACGATGTATAAGCTTTGGTCCAAAAACCTCAAACGAAGTCCAAACGGACCCCAGACAATTTTATCTGAAAAATCTAAAACGGTGATGGATTTCTTAACGGACACGCACCAAATCATGACCTATGGTTTCGGATTTTTTGGGATGTTACAGTTCAACCTATAGCACACTTGTGTGTTGTAAGTATAACCAAAAACTTACTCTCCTAATCTATAGTAAGGGCAGAAGAGATAATTATCGAGAGAGTTTTGTTGGCCCCAAGAAAAGCATACTTAAGGTTGTCGAGAAGTGTTTTAAGCTCAAAGTATGGTGCTTTTTCAATGGATGGAAACAATGCTTCATTGGAAGTGGTGGGTAGAGGTTCTATCCATGGTTTCCAAGTTTTTGATTGGAGATCACGGGAAGAGGTGTCCAATAAATAAGTCACCTTCTTTGATTGTTGCTCAGGTTCCCCCAAGTCCGTACGCCATAATGCATTTTCTAACACATCCTTAGACGATACTAAAGGTAACGCTTCTTACACTATTGCATCAACTTCATCCACACAGAAGCATTCCTCATCATCAATTGAAGCCATCTGGTTCGTTGCGGAGAAGACATTTAATTGAATTGTCATATCTCCAAAAGAAACTTCCATCACACAAGTTTTACAATTTATGCAAGCATTGATCATGGAAAAAAATGGTCTACCGAGTATGACGGGAATTTGTGTTGGAGACTTCGAGCTTGGTTCCATGTCTAATACCAGGAAGTCGTTCGAAAAAACAAACTTATTGACTCCAACCATGACATCTTCAATGATTCCAATCGGCCTTCTTTCAGATCTATCGGCTAACTGAAGAGTTATCGACGTAGGCCTCATTTTCTCTAGTCTCAATTTCTCATATACTGAGTATGGTAGCAAATTCACACTGGCTCCCAGATCCAGAAGTGCCTTATTAATGGCATGGTTGCCAATAATACATGGAATTGTGGGCACCCTCGGGTCTTTGAGCTTAGGCGGTGTTTTAGCATGCAAAGCTGAGCTCACTTGCTTATTCAAGAAGACTTTTTGTGATAAATTATTCCACTAATTTTTTTAGGGTTTTATCAATGGGTGACGGTGCACAAAAAGCATTATAAAAGGGTAACTTTGGTACATAAGGTACTTCTGTCACAGAGTGAGGTGCACTGTCAGCATTATTTTTTTATATTTCTTTTTCTGATTTTTTTTATTTTTCCTGTGGGGACATTTCTTTTGTGACTTCAGGTTCTTTTTCCTTTGTCTCAGGGATGACTATTGATGTAGGCATCTCTACCTTATTATCAACAGTCTTGCAACTTCTTAAGGTCCGAACAGCTTGTATTGTGGGAATTGGTATATTTCCCTCACAAAATTGTCCTCCCAAGTTGTTCATAATTTGTGAGCACACTTGGTTACTCTCTCGTTTCACCCATTGTGTAGCTAGTTACCCAATTTGGGTTTCTAGATTCATAATGGATTGAGTGTACGAATGTAAATCTAGATTCATAATGGGTGTGACTGTTGTTGCAAATCTTGGAGGATCTGAATAATGGTAGCATCATTGTTGTTACTTTGAGGACTAGGCTGTTGCTCATAAGGTTGATATGGGACGTATGATTGTTGGAAATTTTGGGGGTATTGGGGGTGTGTATAAGATAACTCTTGTTGCACTCCCTGGTGAAACTAGGATAATTTCCCCACTGAGAATTATAAAAATTCCTAGAATCAACCCATGGAGCTGCGAATGCCTACTCTTTTTCTATCAATTCAGGATATAATCGAGCCGCAGGACATTCAATTTGGGTGTGGGTCAAGCTTTGGCAAATATAGCAGGGCCAAAGCGAACCATTGAGGCCTTGTCCTGCCATATTATGCATATTTTTGTGTTTTTAATTTTATTTGATTTTTATTTTAGAAAGCAGGGAGAGAGAACAAATCTGAGCCTCTAGCTTCTATTGTCAGAAGAAGTTTTGAAACCTTCGATTAGCCGCTTTGAATAAACCTGCTAAAGATAAAGAAGCGATCAAAGAAAAAAAAAAATAGAAAAGAAAAGACGTTTGAAAGACAAATATTGGTTTTCATATTTTATCCGCTTCCCCGACAGCGGCGCCAAAAAATTGGTATGGTCTTAAAAGTGTACTCAGTTGTAATCTATTGCAAGTGCACAACAGAAATTATAGCACTAGTATAAGGTTAATCCCACAAGGAAGGTAAAAAATTTGAATACTTTTATTTGCCTTTAAAGAATAAAGAATGGTTGTTTTAATTGAAATACAGTACATAAACTAAATCTAAATCCTCAAACTTCTGGATCCTGGTCGTCAATCAGTTTCCTTCGGTTCTCAGATATCTATAAAAATTAAAATTCCGTTACACTATATCTCAGTCCTCTAGAATTTGGTCGTCAATCAAAACCTAAAATTCTTCAATATAGATTCATACTAATCTACAATTCTCTAGAATTTAGGCGTCAATCAAACACTGAGAAAATTGAAGATGAAAAAAAAATACCATTATACTAATCTTTCAAACTCAAAATTTTAGGCGTAAATTAAAATCAAGAATTATCAGATGTTTACAAAGCAGTAAAAGAAAGCAATAAAAAGATCTTTCATCTCTCAGTCACAGGAGTCAATTGCTCCTGGGAAACTACAGATACTCTACTCTAATCTTCCAGCTTCCGATTACAGTCATCAATTGCTCTTAAGTAATCTTGGATATCTAAACTAAATTACACTAAAGTGATCTTCAGGATTCCCAACCTCAGTCGTCAATTGATGCTGAGAATTTCGTCGATAAATTTTCTCTCTATGCCGAACCCTCTTATTTATAGATCATAAGGGTCGGTCACATTATTCAAATTCTAAACAAAGTAAACTACTAAAAACAAAAGATTCCTAAAATCGCTAAAACTTCTAATCTTAATCTTCCTTGCTTTGGATATTAGATACGCACAGGATTCTTTCCTATTTTTCAGTAGCCGCGATCTTCAGGATTTTTTTCACCAATCTTCTCAGATCCGTGGATTAGTAGACTTCCAATTTAAGAGATCTTCTAGTTCTGTGCATGACGGAACATCTTCTCGTGATCAGCAACAACAACTTTAATATACAATCATAAATACGATTGCATCTTCCATTCAGTACGATTCTTCAGCTTCGAACGATCGTATCCTTACTTCGTACTAAACCAGTCATTGAGCATCTTTTATAGGATAGGATTGTAGTTACGATTCCTTCTCTTCTTCTTCTAACTTCACTCATTTGTGATTACGATTGGATAGTAAGCTCTTTCTTTTGGCTTATAAACTGGCGTCGAACACGAATGGGATCATAAGTATGTGCGATCGTGATTTTTATTGCTTCTTGAGTTTATTTTGGCAAAGATAAACACTTTGTTGCTTTTCTGCCGTTTGTTCTAAATATCTGCATATTACCATCTCATTAGTAGCAAACTAAGATCTAGCATCACTAAGTTAAGGGTGATAAAATGGTAAGTTATGTGACTGATCAGTAATATTCAGAATTCAGCATATTTCAGATTTCTATATTCAAATTCAAATTCATATATTGAAATATTCTAAATACCCAATTTATTTTCAAATTCATATATTCAAATACCCATTTCGGGTCCAAATTTAGATATTCTTCCGATATACTTTAGGTACTTTGAGTTCAAAATTTCAAATATTCAAATACTCATTTTGAGTTTAGATTTCAAATATGCAAATACTCATTTTGAGTTCAGATTTCAAATATTCAATTACTCATTTTTGAGTTCCAATTATAATTATTCTCATTCGAGTTCAAATTCAATTCCAAGTTCAAGTACAGACTCAAGTTCAACTACATGTTCTAGATCATGTTCAATTTCGGGATCTAGTTCAAACACAAATCCAAGTTCAGATTCAAATACAAACTCAAATACCAATTCAAATGCAAATTCGATACTAGTTTAAACACAATTCCAAGTCCAAGTTCAAACACCAGTTCAAATGTAAATTCAAGGTCAAATTCAAATACTAATTCCAATGCAAATTCATGTCCCAATTCAAATACTCATTTCAAATTCAAATTCAAGTCCAAATTCAAATATTAATTCCAATGCAAATTCAAGTCCTAATTCAAATACTCATTTCAAATTCATATTCAAGTCTAAATTCTTATACTAATTCGAGTCAATAGTCAAATACCCTTTCAAATACAGCTTTGGATCCAATTTCAAATACTAATTCGAGTCAAAATTCAAATACTATTTCAAATACAAATTCGAATCCAAATTCAAGTTCCAAAATCAAATTCAAACAAAAGTAAGTTATGAGTTTTCAAAGTCTATGACTTGACCCTAAGGGAGGATCTCGTTGGTTTACACTTATATCAAGTGTCAACTCTATTTAAAATCCAATGAAGACTTATGTTTATCATTGTCAATGAAAACAAAACTCGGTCGTCTTTAACGATGTTTAAGGCATCAAGGTCCCTGTATCTAAGAATTGTATTTATTTGAGTTTAATCAATTAATTGACTTCTCATTAATGAGTCAATTGTCTTAGTCTTCCTACAATTTTTGGGTATGAACTTTAGGTCTATTCTATTCTTAATAGAGACTCACTTGGGTCTTAAGTTCATTAAGTCAAGGATCTAATGGGTCATGGGTCCAATGAGTACAATGAGTTATGGGTCCAATGGGTTGTGAGTCCAATGGGTTATGGGTCCAATGGGTCATGGGTCCAATGGGTCATCTCCTATGTGGTTTGGGTCTTTACTAGATCCAAATGTAGATGTACATGCCTTTTAAAGGCCCGGGCCATTTGTATTCATCCATTATGGGCCTTTCTCAAAAAGTGTTGGTCTGGGCTCATACCTTATAAAACCATTTAAGATTTGTCGAGCCAGGGTCGGGTCTTTAACAAAATTCCTATTTATTTTACCAATCCTATGTACTAAGAAATTGGCATTTGGACTTTGTCGGGTCATCAAAATATTAGACCGGATCTTTTAACTTGGTTGACCCAATTCACATAAATCTTATCACAAGTTAGCTTCATAGTGACCCTGTGATCGGGTGTTTCCCAAGTATTCACAGGTCTAGGGTCGAGGTCCATGTTCTAGGGTTCATTATTTCAAATTCCAGACTTTCCCACAAGTGTGGTGGACACCTTGCTGTAAATCGCCCGCCAATTTTAACTCCGATCGAATTTTTTAGTGCTTCGAAGATCGGGTGAAAGGGAACTTATAATCACATATTTATCAGGTGGTGGCACTCAAAAATATGATTAGGTTTGATCATGGTCGACAGTTCACTAAGGTCTATCCTTCTTTATCAAGTTTTCGGGCCAGTTTTATTGGGCCTCAATGTCGGGTCCGCAACTCTGGATGCCGATGTTGAAATAGGACACTTAGATCCTTTTTAGAAAGCTTAACAAGTTACCTAAATTTTCCATTTACATTTAAGGAGGCAAAGGTTAAGGGATCGGGATATAATCAGGCTCATCTGATTACTGGCTAGGTGCCATGTTCCGTAGTCCTACGTTACAAATTTACCGATTTTCTCGCTGATAATTCTAATCGAATCATCGCATGAAATTTTACCCAGGCCTTATGGACAGGTCATGATCCATTCTTGATTTATCCCTGATTTTTTTGAAAAGATTTTGAGAACGGAAATCACAGCTTTTCAAGGCTCTATTTTCAGGTGCAAGAGGGTAGCTTCGTTGCCTTGTGCTCCAGGTACCGCAACTTTCAAACCGTATAGAGTTCGGGTTTAAACTTTTTATTGGGTACTGGGGACCCGTAAAATTATTTATCAAATTTTTTTTGAAATTTTTAAGTTTTTATTTCCGTTTAATTAAGTCTCTGTTCTGGGGACAAATTGTTCTGGGTTGCAAAGTCTACAGACTTTGGCCTTCGATGGGGTCCATCTAGTGGTCCATCTCCTACCAAAATTTTCGAGTCTCGGTCCGGGATGTTCCTAAGTTAGTCCCAGATTTATCAGGTCTTAATTTGAGTCCATTTTATTAGTTTTTTTTGACAAGAGTCGCTTGCCGGCACTACCCTATTCGTCGGGTATCAATCTTTCTAGAATTTTCGGATAGGCTTGGAGTGCCATCGGATCTAGCCTAAATTTTTGGGCTCGATTATGTTTTTCAAATCATTTTCAAAGGTTGGCTTTCATTAAAACCAGAATTTTCAAATATGTTTTCGATTAAATTTTTGAAAACTTAACTGATTACATTTTATAGTCTAATTACCCAAAATTAGGGATTTTATCGATACCAATCAATCACCATTAAAATTTCATGGTCAAATTTTGAAAGTCTACATCTAAGTACAGAGTTGACTAATTCCTCCAAGTTTACCAATAAACCATTTCTAAGATCAAAATTACCCAAGAGAAGTAAGCATCTAACCATAAATTTCAAACAAATCAAACAAATTCAAAATAGCCAATCATGACCATCCGATTGGTCTTCCATCAAGACTCGAATTTTACCCAAAATTTTTCTGAGAAGAATTTTTATAAAAATCATCTAATCACAGTCATTAGATATGTCAAAATTTAATTTAATCCTCATGGAAATCAAGCAAATTATCAAGACTATAGCACATGTAAGATATCAAGAAAACCTAGCAATCTAGAACCACACATTTGATCATAATTAATCAAGGAATGATGACTAAAGTTATGAGATTCCACATACACATTTAATAAAAAACATGCATTTAATAAAAAAATTCTGAGATGAATTTATATAAAACTCATCTAATCACAGTCATTAGATATGTCACAATTTAATTTAATCCTCATGGCAATCAAGCAAATTATCAAGACTATAACACATGTAAGATATCTAGAAAACCTAGCAATCTAGAACCACACATTTGATCATAATTAATCAAGGCATGATGACTAAAGTTATGAGATTCCACATATACATTTAATAAAAAACATGCATCTAATATCATATTATAGATCCTCTAATTTCCTCTAATTTCTATGCAAGAAAATAAGATTTCTTCTACACTATACTATGCATTGAATTAAAATGCATCTACAACCGCAAATTGACCTAGAATTTAGTGATCGGTATATTGATTTCCACAGATAAAAAATCTAAATTTACGACACACAACACATGTATTTTTCATCCATAAAGGTTAGTTAATCTACCTCAAATAGCATGGACATAAAAAGTCAAAAGTTTAAAATTTCTACATATTGGTGCGTAGAGATCATGTTTGATCAAATCTTGACCATTGGATGGCCTTGCATGATCATGTACATCACATGGATGTCATCCCAAGTCATTGGTCTAACATATATTTCAGAATTTCCAAAGTCTTCAAAACGATTTTTATTTCACAAAAATCCCAAAGAAAATCCAAGAAAATTCAAAATTTCTAGGTTTTGACCCATTTGGTCAATCTAGACCATTGGATGGCCTGGCATGATCATGTAGATCACATGTATGGCATCCAATTCCACTGGTCTAAATATGAGCCAGAAATTATAAAATTTTCAAATTTAAATCTAAATTTAAATTTCAAAAGTCTAAGGAAATCTCAAAAAAATCCCAAAATCCTATTGGTCTTGACCCCATAGACAAATTTAGACCATTGGATGGCCTTGCATGAACATGTAGATCACATGCATGGCCTCCAACATCACCAATCCACTATCTCATTCCAGAATATTTGAAAGATTTAATTTAAAATCCCATTTTGTTCTTCAAAAACTCAGGAAAATCCAACAAAATTCGAAATTTAATTGGTTGGACCTTATGGACCAATCTAGACCATTGGAAGGCCTTGCAAGATAATGTAGATCACCCATGATTTACAGAAAGGGACTCACTCTTTCTAAAACATTTAAAATCCTAAAGATAGGACTATTTACTGAAATAATAGTATATGGTTGATCCCAGGTTGAAACAATAGCCCTGTGGTTCAGACCCGACTTAGCCTAGGGGAGCTTTCGCATTTCGTGCCCTAATAGCAGCACACAATTCGATAGCACACATGAAGACACGCGGGCAATTGACTCCACTTGAACCAGACCCGCTCTTCCGTAAACCGCCTTGAGACTCGATTACGCACCCTCACCAGTGCGCGCAATCGATTGCGCACCCCACAACCAGCGTGCAATTGGTCCCTGTGGGACCTGGCTGGGTGCTGTCGAGAGGGTGAGCGTGTGTGACAGCCCGATTTTTGATGCTTCAAAAACCGTGCCATCAGCACGACCCTCGAGGTCGAGCCCCACAAACCTTTACAATACATTTGGTATAAGCAAGCCAAAATTTTACTCTAACGAATTCTCATAAAGAAAAAAAAGAATATAGTCATGGTCCTTAAAGGCAGTCCTTGTCCCATGCCAATTCATGGGCATAAGAACTTACCCAAGCTGTTATATGAATGTGCATCCCAAGAGTTTTATCAAAAGCATACCGAATTTAATTACATTCAATAAGGAGGCTTGATATACCAAGCCGTGCCTAACACTCTCAACTCACTCTCAAAGTACGCAATGGATCTCCTAGAAGAATTCCTCAGGAGGAGGCTCTGATTCCTCAGTGGGCACGTAGTCTGAATCCCCTGGATCAAAGTCTCCAGAAGTCCTTGTTGCCGCTAGTCCTAAACCTGCGACGTATAGTCTAAGGGATGAGCTACATCCTAGCTCAATAGGAAAACAAAGTGAACATATAGATTAAATCTCACATACATGTTAACCGTTTTGAGAGCACAATTTACTAGGTATCACCTTTAAGCAGAACAATTGATATAACTGAAATAACAAAAATGGATACAGCAGATTTCTTTTCATAGTGTTGTTTGTTCTCATCTTACTGGTTTAGTTATGAATTCGGCCTAATCACTTAAACCTTTAACTTAAATAATCCCCGAGCAATATAGCATCGAGCCCCGATGGAATACCCACCATCGTCATCTATTAGACAATTGTTACGTGTATTCCCTGGGAATACTGCCCAAGCCCCTTCTCGTAGGTGGTGGGGTCTATTATTAAATTTACATCCCTAGGATGTGCTATAAGTGTACGGATTGGCCGCCGTACCGGTCACGGATATCCTGCCGCGTCAGTCGTGGGTATCCCGCCACGTCGGTGGGGTATTCTAATCAAACCTTAAATAACGAAATATCGGTGTGCATTACTTATAGTTATTCACCGTGACTTGTGCTAATTTTTAGTACATTAGGCCTTATCATTATGCTTTAGTTTCACAGTTTGTTTTCGTCTGTATCCCTGAGATACAACTGGTTTAATACATCATTTAGATGCCCTCATTACAATATTCCGTCCCTTGGGGACTTCATGGTTTCACCTTGAAACCCATGCACACACCCCCTATTGAAAGATCATACAATACTCACCCTTTTCATAGTGTTCCACTGCATATATGGGATGACGAAATAAAATACATGTTTCAAGAATATTCCCTATCTCAACGAATTTCAAAGCACGCTTTCTCATAGAGGTTTACACTTCACGATCCTACGTCAAACCTACATTTCATGTATTTAGAATATGCTTAGAAAGGTTATAAGAATAATTGGAGCGCATAGCCTCCATATTTCTGCACCAATAATTTCAAGAACTGAGTGGTGCCTCGCGCGAGCGAGAACCATCCCCTCTCGAGCGGTCACTTGACCTCGCTCGAGCAGTCACTTGACCTCACTTGAGCGGTTAAATCGAGGTCGCTCGAGCGGTTAATCGAGTCGTCTGAAGCTTTACTGGGGACCTCGCTCGAGCGAGCTTCCCTTTTTATTTTGGGGACTGCTCGAGCGAGCCCAGAGCTGTATTTTCATAGTTTGTGCTCGCTCGAGCGAGCCCTTTAGACCGCTCGAGCGAGGAGCGGTGATTTTTACACCTCGATCTGTTCGAGAAGCAACCTCTTACTCTATTTAAGGTCCCTTTTTAGCATCAAAACCATTCAACCAATGCTTTATATATGCAACAAGAACACACCTAAGTATTATATGCATTTAACATACCTCATTCGATGTATCTTCTATAACTTAATCCAATCTTCTAACACGAATGGAGGAAATCCCTGGTCCCTCACCCAATTCCTTTCCTGATCCTCTATGGCCTGATCCAACAAGCCCTACCCTACTCCTCTTTATAAAACCTTCTCTCCTTTCTCTCTATTCTTGGTTGTCTCCTTCTAAGATTTAATTAGGTTACGTATGGGAGGGACCTCTCCACCACTTTCACTGATATAGTGAAAGAAAAAAATTTTAGTGTGTTTCACACATATACGCCCAGTGTATATATGTTAAATTGGTTTCCTTGTGAACCACACATACACGTGATTGGCACATGATGTGTACGGTTCCCAAAAATCTGGCGTTATTACATTCTCCCCACCTTAAAAGATTTTCGTCCGTGAAAATCGACCATGCCCTAGAAATCATGAACTACACAATTTATAGGCTGTTACATAGGCTAACTTGTTACACATCAGTTAGCTATTCGTAAGGTCCAATGACCTGGAGTAACCTGCTTAATGATTTCAATCGACAATTCAGTTGTACCAAACAAGAAGGCATTCATATGAAACATTCGCAGATATGCACTAATATTACATTCCCATCTAATCAAAACATATATGTATTCAAATCTTATCAGGCGCACCAAAATTATATTTTGTGACAATCATGTCACAACAGTATCAACCATTCACAACACAGTAGTTCCAAAAAAAAAAAAATGATATCTATATATCAACCTAGTCGTCGCCCTCCTTGTACTCATCATCGTCGTTGCCGGAGCCATCGTCATCCTCATATTCCTTGTCATTCGCATCATTGTCGACCACCCTGGCGGTAGTGGTACCATTTATGGCGCCCTAAATGGCGAGGGCCCGAGCTGAACACTCCAAAAATAGCATCTTCTTGTTTGCATGTATGACTGCAGGTAGGCCTGGCCCATGAGGTCGATAAGTAGTGCCTCCTGAAACCTCTGATGCAATCTGATCTCCCGCCCCTGCTGAAGGATCTCCCGCATCATGGCAGAGTCGGTAATGGGTATGGGTTGTGGAAATGAGGTGGATGGAGTGGTCGGTCCTGCCGGCGTTTGATGCGTGGTCTGTTGGGAGACTTGACGGTCTCTTTTCTTATTGACGCTAGTTTGAAGACTCTTTAGGTTTTAGCTCCAGTCTTGGGCCAAATAGGGGACGACGTTGTCAGTGAGGAATAACTCGTCGGCCCGGATCTTAAATCCTCCCTTCCCATTCCGTGAGTCTAGGAGTCGGGAAATCAACCGAGCATATGGTAGTCGGTTGATGGGTGGAGGAACAGCACCCTTTACATTCCTTTTATAGGCATGTGCCATGCCCTTTATGATGATCATAGGTGCGTTGATCCACCTATTATGGAATGCGGTGTGTAAGGCCCGCAGAAACGCGTCACGGCCTTCCTGATTATGGCCGGTTGGGTGTAGATTCTTTTTGAAAATGACGTCTAGAAGCCACATACGTGGCGGTAGTTGTGATCGGGTAATAGACTGTCCCGACGCGGACGTGCCGCCGGTGATGTCAGAAATGATCGTTGGGAATTCGACGTTCTCAGCAAAAGGTGGTAGGATGTGTGGGCTAGGGGTGTAGATGTGGGGACATCTCATGACCGATGAAATTTCGGCACAGTTAAAGATTAGTTCATTACCATCGATTGTGACGAGGATAGCGTCCTCATTCACGTTCATGTTTAAGGTTTGGTAAAATAATTTTACAAGCCTCGGGTAATACCGATCTCCGAACGGCGTAAGTAGGGTTTTAAGATTGTTGTTGGTGAGGAAATCCGATGTCCATTGGGTGGACGTTGGATCCCCAAAGCAAGAGGGATGTATATCCCATTCGATTTCAAATATTTTGGCCCCCCACCAACTGTCTAGTGTAATCGGAGTGGTGGATCGGTTTGGCAATGGTTGTGAATCTTGCGGCGCTTTGTTGCGCGCCGACGACGATCGATTCTCCATCCGCTTCTTAGGTTGTGGATTTGGGCTTGAAGCCATTAGATGCCTAGAGAGGTTTTGAAAACTACGAAAAAAAATCTAAGAGAGGGGGTAGATTTTACCTAGAAAGAGGTTTTGAACGGATCGGATCGTCACAAACCGGCTCGAATCTGACGGAGAAAGGTTGAAGAAGAGAAACCCTAAACCCTTCGCTCGGCTTCAGTTTACCGCTTGAAGATGAAATGGTGTTCTACATTCTGTCAGCCTTATATAGTCTGTCCTCGCTCGAGCGGTCGTTTGTTATCGCTCGAGCTAGTCCAGGACGCTAAATGTTATAATTTATGGCCTCGCTCGAGCGGTTGGTAAACCTCGCTCGAGCGGTCACTTGACCTCGCTCGAACGGTCACTATCCCTCGCTCGAGCGAGCCAAGGACGTGTCCTTGTCCTCACAAATCCACATCTTTACTAGTCTTCCTATTTCGAGTACTACTAATGCCATGACTAAACATACCACTCATTCAATTTTCTTCTAAAAAAATTTTGACTATTTATAATAGCACTCATTTGGTTCCTTTAACTATAATTTGATAATCGAAAAGGATATGTATGCTTCATCATACTAAGAAGAAAACTAGTTAGTGTCTTTGAACAAATTGGGGTACTGTTCCTTGACGTCAGCCTCTCGTTCCCACGTTACTTCTTCGACCGGATGGTTCTTCCATTGGACAAGCACTAAGGGAATAACCTTTGTTCGCAACACTTGTTCCTTTCGATCTAAAATTTCCACCGGCTCTTCAATCATGGTCATATCTTCATGCATCTCGAATGATTGGCCGCTCAGTACGTGATCAAGGTCATTGAGATACTTCTTGAGCATAGACACGTGGAATACATTGTGTACCTGATCAAACAATGGTGCCAATCCAACACGGTAGGCTACTTCTCCTACTTGACCCAAAACTTCAAACGGTCCAAGGTAGCGGGGACTCAGCTTGCCTCTCTTTCCGAACCTCATCACGCCTTTCATAGGCGACACCTTCACGAAAACATGTTCTCAAACCTTAAAGTCCACGCTCATCCGCTTGATGTCAGCGTAGCTTTTCTGTCTGCTTCGAGCCGCCTTTTGTCTTTCCCTGATCATGCGGACAATAGCTGCGTTATCTTCAAGTAGCTCGGGTCCCAAAACAAATTTCTCGCCAATTTCCTCCCAATTGATTGGCAATTTGCATCGTCTTCTGTACAAGGCTTCATACGGTGCCATTCCGATGCTCGTTTGAAAACTATTATTATAAGCGAACTCGATCAATGGTAGATGTTGATCCCATGATCCTTGTAATTCCAACATATAGGCCCTAAGCATATCTTCAATGATTTGATTTATCCTTTCAGTCTGTCCGTCAGTTTGTGGGTGGAACGCCGTACTAAAATCTAGTCTCGTTCCCATTCCTTCTTGAAATTTCTTCCAAAACTTTGATGTATATAATGGGTCCCGGTCAGAAACAATGCTACTCGGAATCCCATGTAAACGAACAATCTCTTTCATATAGAGCTCTTCCAGTCTTCCTGCCGTGTACATCGTGTTGTAAGGCAAGAAGTCCGCTGACTTAGTCAATCGATCGACTACTACCCAAATGGCATTATACTTCTTTGCAGTTCGCAGTAGACCGACTATGAAATCCATGGAGATAGATTCCCACTTCCATTCCGGTATGGGTAGAGGCTGTAATAGGCCTGCGGGGTGTCTGTGATCTATCTTCACTTGTTGGCACGTCAAACACCGTGACACGTACTCTGCTACATCTTGTTTCAAGCCTCTCCACCAGTAATTCTTTTTCAAATCTTGATACATCTTTGTGCTTCCCGAGTGAATAGCATAGCTTGACTTGTGAGATTCATCAAGAATTATTCGTTGCAGATCGACATTGTCTGGAATGCAAAGTCGGCCCTTGAACACTAAGGAACCATCCTCCTTGATCGAAAACTCAGATGTAATACCTTCAGTCACATCTTGACGCATCTTGGTTAGAATTGGATCTTTCATCTGTAGTTCTCGTATGTGTTCGAATATCATCGGTTTCACTGATATGTTGGCTAAGAAGGCTCCTGTGGCTTGTGGCTGTATGTCTGCGCCACATAGTGCTAGATCCTCCAACAGTTTCCATCGATGTATACCCGAAATTAGACTAGCTAACTGAGCTGAACTTTTTTGACAAAAGCATCGGCCACTATGTTAGCTTTGCCCGGATGGTACTGTATGAAACAGTTGTAGTCTTTGAGGAATTCCATCCATCTATGCTGCCTCATATTTAGTTCCTTCTGTGTAAACAGATATCTGAGGCTCTTATGGTCAGTGAAAATTTCAAACGTTTCTCCGTATAAATAATGTCGCCATATCTTCAATGCGAATATGACAGCTGCTAGTTCTAGATCATGTGTTGGGTAGTTCTTTTCGTGCTCTTTCAACTGTCTTGACCCGTAAGCTATTACCTCTTTATATTGATTTAGCACACAACCCAACCCATTATACGAAGCATCACTGTAGACCGCGAATCCTCCACTGCCTGATGGAATGGCCAACACTGGAGCTGAGGTGAGTCTCTTCTTGAGTTCTTGAAAACTCTTCTCACACGCTTCACTCCACTCAAATCTCGAATCCTTTCTTGTAAGCCTCGTAAGAGGTCCCGATATTTTTGAAAACCCCTCAACGAAACGTCGATAATAACTTGCCAGTCCAAGGAAACTTCGGACATCTATCACGGTCTTTGGTTGCTCCTAGTTCACTACTGCCTTGATCTTAGCGGGATCTACTGTGACACCATGCTTTGAGACGACATGTTCCAAAAAGCTAACCTCTTCTAGCCAGAGCTCGCATTTGCTGAGCTTCGCATACAATTGGTGTTCACGCAAGGTTTGGAGAGCAACACGTAAATGTTCTTCATGCTCTGTCTTCAATTTTGAGTAAATCAGGATGTCATCAACAAACACGACAACGCAGGAGTCTAGGTGTGGTTTAAACACCTGATTCATTTCCATAAGATGCGTTAAATCCAATCCGAATGGCATTACTAAAAATTCAGTGTCCATACTGTCTTCTAAATGTCATCTTCTGAATGTCCTCAGCCTTGACCCGTAACTGATGGTATCCAGATCTCAGATCGATCTTGGAAAAATGTTTTGCTCCTTGCAACTAATCGAACAAGTCATCTATTCTCGATAACGGATATCGATTCTTCACAGTGACTTTGTTCAATTGACGGTAGTCAATGCACAACCACATCGACCCATCTTTCTTTTTCACAAATAGCACTGGTGCTCCCCATGGAGACACGCTTGGTCTTATGAATCCTTTGTCCATGAGCTCTTGCAATTGTTCTTTTAACTCTTTTAACTCTGCAGGGGCCATCCTGTAAGGTGCCTTTGAAATAAGTTCCGTTCCTGGTGCTAAGTCGATAGCAAATTCCACTTCTCTCTCTGGGGGTAATCCCGGCAATTCTTTTGGAAATACATCTGGGAATTCTCGCACTACTGCTATCTCGGAGATAATATTCTTTTCTTCTTTATTTTCTTTCAGGAACGCCAAATAACCGCTACACCCCTTTTTGATCAAACGTTCTGCTCTGACTGCAGATATTAGTGGGACATGTGCCAATCTCTCTCCTCGAAATTGAAACGATCTCCTCGTGTTAGGACGGAATATAACAACCTTCTCCTTGCAATCCACTGTTACGCAATGATGAGACAGCCAATCTATGCCAAGAATCACGTCGAATCCATGCATCTCCAACAATATTAAATTTGCGTCTAGTTCGTAGACAACGTGATCCCGAACGCTTACTACTACCGATTTACAGACTAACTCTGTATCCACTAACTCTCCTGTTGGGATAGACACTGATAACACAAAGTCCAGCGTCTCCGGAATAATCTTCATCTTCTTTGCAAGTCTAGGGGTGATGAAGGAGTGGGTAGACCCTGGGTCTATCAACACTCGTGCGTCATGTGCTACATAGCACCCTTTTTCATAGATTTGTAACATACCTATAACACATACATATACGTACTTAGCATATACTTATTTAGAATTTCTAATGCATAAACACGGTTCTCGACACAGTCCTAATGAATGCACATTCTCTATATATAAAAAGTATAACAACTGAAATTCTTTATTTAAAGGAAATCTCACCTTGGATGATGTCGTGTACACTCCCTGCTTCCTGTGCGGTAATTGCATAGGCTCTCCCTTGAATAACTGGCTTTCGTGATTGAATAGGTCATGGCGTGGAAGCCGGGGCCGTATTCTCCTTGATTGCCTCAGGGCAATCTCTAATCACGTGGCCTATCTTGCCACATTTGAAACAGCCTCGCATTCCCTGCCTACAATCCGCCATTTTGTGGGACTTGCCACACTTGGCACAAGTCTCTCTTGGTGTTGAATTAGTAATTCTCGTAAAACCTTGGTTAGCTGTAGCTTCGTTGGGAATTGCAGGGCCCTCATACCTCATCGGTCTCCCTGATGCCAGCAACGAAAAACTTTGATGAGTAGTTTGTTGTGCTACTCTCCCATACCCTGTCTGGAACGGTTGTCTTTGATTCGGTGCTACAAACCTCGGTTTCTTATGTACCGATTCATAGCTTCCCGTCCTGTTTGGATCTATGCTTCCCTTTCCCTGTTGTTCCCTCTGACGGTATCGGTTATTGTTTTCTTCTTCGACTACTAATGCCTTACTCATGACCTCTCCGTAGGTCTTTAGCTGAAAGGGCGCAACCCCTCCTCGGATGTCTGACCTTAAACCCTGTTGGAACCTTTTCGCTTTCATCACATCCGAAATTACGTAGTCTCGAGCGAAGCGAGCCAGTCTCATAAATTCTACTCCGTACTCTCTCACGACCATCCTTCCTTGTATTAGTTGCAAGAATTGAGTCTCCATTTGATTTCTCACAACCTCCGAAAAATACTGCTTATTGAACTCTTTCACGAATTCATCCCAAGTCTAGGGCATATCTGGAGTTTCTTGTGCTCTAGTTCGCGACACGGATTTCCACCAAGGTCCAGCTTCTCCATCTAACATATATGCTGCCCAACGGACGCTCTCGTCCTCTGTGCATGTCAGTAAGCTAAACACCTTCTCCATTTCTCCCAGCCAATTTTCGGCTACCATGGTGTCTGCCTGCCCTGAAAAGTTAAGAGGTCTCATCCTCCTGAATTCGGTAAATGCTAAAGCCACTAGTGGTGTAGGTCCTACTGGAGGTGTGGGTGTCCGTTGTGGTTCTGGGGCTGCATGAGCTGCTAAGGATGCTGCTTGTTGTGCCATGGCAGTTGCCATTGTCTCCATTGTGTGCATCATCCTCTGACGCTCCTCTCTTTTTTTATTTCTCTCCCTCACTCTATCTTGTTCGCTCTGATTTCGATCCTGATGATCTCAATCCTGATCTTCTGCTTAATTTTGGTTTTCTCCCTGACCACTGCCCTCGGGAATCTCCCTGTTTCCTAATGGTACCCTGTTTGTAGGTGAGACGAAACCATCTCTACTGCGTAAATTCCTATCATGACCACCCCTGGGTCGGCCTCTTCCTCTAGGAAACATAACGGTCTACTTGAGAAACCACGGTTTCGTTAGCAGAAGTCCTTATATTCTGACGAGATGACAGCCATAACTAAAAAGAAATGGCTCTGATACCAACTGTGACAACCCGATTTTTGGTGCTTCGAAAATCGTGCCATCAGCACGACCCTCGAGGTCGAGCCCCACAAACCTTTACAATACATTTGGTATAAGCAAGCCAAAATTTTACTCTAACGAATTCTCATAAAGAAAAAAAAGAATATAGTCATGGTCCTTAAAGGCAGTCCTTGTCCCATGCCAATTCATGGGCATAAGAACTTACCCAAGCCATTATATGAATGTGCATCCCAAGAGTTTTATCAAAAGCATACCGAATTTAATTACATTCAATAAGGAGGCTTGATATATCAAGCCGTGCCTAACACTCTCAACTCACTCTCAAAGTACGCAATGGGTCTCCTAGAAGAATTCCTCAGGAGGAGGCTCTGATTCCTCAGTGGGTACGTAGTCTGAATCCCCTGGATCAAAGTCTCCAGAAGTCCTTGTTGCCGCTAGTCCTGAACCTGCGACGTATAGTCTAAGGGATGAGCTACATCCTAGTTCAATAGGGAAACAAAGTGAACATATAGATTAAATCTCACATACATGTTAGCCGTTTTGAGAGCACAATTTACTAGCTATCACCTTTAAGCAGAACAATTGATATAACTGAAATAACAAAAGTGGATACAGCAGATTTCTTTTCATAGTGTTGTTTGTTCTCATCTTACTGGTTTAGTTATGAATTTGGCCTAATCACTTAAACCTTTAACTTAAATAATCTCCGAGCAATATAGCATCGAGCCCCGATGGAATACCCACCATCGTCGTCTACTAGACAATTGTTACGTGTATTCCCTGGGAATACTGCCCAAGCCCCTTCTCGTAGGTGGTGGGGTCTATTATTAAATCTACATCCCTGAGATGTGCTATAAGTGTACGGATTGGCCGCTGTACCGGTCACGGATATCCTGCCGCGCCAGTTGTGGGTATCCCGCCACGTCGGTGGGGTATTCTAATCAAGCCTCAAATAACGAAATATCGGTGTGCATTACTTATAGTTATTCACCGTGATTTGTGCTAATTTTTAGTACATTAGGCCTTATCATTATGCTTTAGTTTCACGATTTGTTTTCGTCTGTATCCCTGGGATACAACTGGTTTAATACATCATTTAGATGCCCTCATTACAATATTCCGTCCCCTAGGGACTTCATGGCTTCACCTTGAAACCCACGCACACACCCCCTATTGAAATATCATACAATACTCACCCTTTTCATAGTGTTACACTGCATATATGGGATGACAAAATAAAATATATGTTTCAAGAATATTCCCTACCTCAACGAATTTCAAAGCACGCTTTCTCGTAGAGGTTTACACTTCACGATCCTACGTCAAACCTACATTTCATGTATTTAGAATATGCTTAGAAAGGTTATAAGAATAATTGGAGTGCATAGCCTCCATGTTTCTACACCAATAATTTCAAGAACTGAGTGGTGCCTCGCGCGAGCGAGAACCAATCCCCTCTCGAGCGGTCACTTGACCTCGCTCGAGCGCTCACTTGACCTCGCTCGAGCGGTCACTTGACCTCACTCGAGCGGTTAAATCGAGGTCGCTCGAGCAGTTAATCAAGCCGTTTGAAGCTTTACTGGGGACCTCGCTTGAGCGAGCTTCCCTTTTTTTTTGGGGGATCGCTCGAGCGAGCCCAGAGCTGTATTTTTATAGTTTGTGCTCGCTCGAGCGAGCCCTTTAGACCGCTCGAGCGAGGAGCGATGAGTTTTACACCTCGATCTGTTCGAGAAGCAACCTCTTACTCCATTTAAGGTTCCTTTTTAGCATCAAAACCGTTCAACCGATGCTTTATATATGCAACAAGAACACACCTAAGTATTATATGCATTTAACATACCTCATTCGATGTATCTTTTATAACTTAATCCAATCTTCTAACACGAATGGAGGAAATCCCTGGTCCCTCATCCAATTCCTTTCCTGATCCTCTATGGCCTGATCCAACAAGCCCCACCCTACTCCTCTTTACAAAACCTTCTCTCCTTTCTCTCTATTCTTCCTTCTCTCCTTCTAAGATTTAATTAGGTTACGTATGGGAGGGACCTCTCCCCCACTTTCACTTATATAGTGAAAGAAAAACATTTAGTGTGTTTCACACATATACGCCCAGTGTATATATGTTAAATTGGTTTCCTTGTGAACCACACATACACGTGATTGGCACATGACGTGTACGGTTCCCAAAAATTTGGGGTTATTACAGCGTGTGTAGTAAAGTGATAAAATGAAAAAAATAATTGAACTTAAATAGAGCAGAAAAAATTAAACTAGGCAAGAACTTTTTTAGCAGAAAAGTGTCCCATCGTGATCGCTAGTCTATTGGTACGTGTTTTTTCTGGGTTCCTTTCGGTCCCCGAAATCAGTGGCCCAATTCGGTCCTGTGGACTCTCGCTAGGGGCGGTGGAATAATAAACTATGAAATATTAAATTACAAAAATTAAGGAGGTGAATATTAAATAGAAAATACCTGGGTTGATCAGATCGCCTGCTACAGATATTTATCTACGCTGCAACACGTCAATGTAAACGCTTTATGGGGGTGTGGGTTAACTCCTTTGCTGAACGTCAGTCGACCGACTCCAATAGTTGTAGTCTATCCAACCTAGCTTTCTAATTATACTCTAAGTCTAATTAGCCTTAGCTTCTTATCCTACTCTAAGTTTGACTGATTACGGGTTTTCTAGGACTACTTTAACTCTAACTGGTTGAATTTCCTACTGCTACTCTAACTTTAGTTATTCCAGTCTCCTAATGTTACTCTGAATCTAATTAATTTAGTCCCCTAATACTACTCTAACTAGGAGAAATAAGGGGGTTGTGGCCCGTTATGCTAAGGAGAATCGGCCCCGTTCCCAGGTACCCTCCTTAAGCTCCCTTGGGCAAATCGGTTGGCTAAGGGCTATTTTGTAAATATTAGAGATTAAAACTGAATTTGAATTAAACACTGAATATTTAAGGATTGAAATTAAGAAATTTGAAGATTAAGGATTAAAACTAGAACTAGGGACTATGAACTAGAAGTAAGAGAGCAGGAACTAGAACTTAAGAACTGGAATTGAAAATTTGAGAACTAGAATGAAGAATTAAGATCTAGAACTTAAAACCAAAGAACTAGAACTAGAAATTAAAACCGAAGAACTAGAACTAGAAATTAAGAAATAGAAATTAAAACCTTAGAACTAGAACTAGAAATTAAGAACTAGAAAGTAAATCCTAAGAACTAGAACTAGAAATTAAGAACTAGAAATTAAATCCTAAGAATTGGAACTAGAAATTATGAACTAGAAAGTGATTACCTGAAGCTAAGCACTTCTTCCTCCTTTTAGTACTGCAGAGAGAAAAGACTTGAGCTTAGGAGAGGCCTAAGCTCGAGAGAGGGGAGATTTCTAAAAATTGGTGTGTTTGGGTGTGGTAGGGGGTCTTTTTATAGGTGTCAGGTTAATTATGTGTGTGGTACCATGTGCGCGATTGGTGAATTGAGGGCATTGAACTTTGTGTGGAATTGAATTAAGTGCAAGATCCACAATGCTTAATTCGGTTTGAGTTGGTCAGGAACTCGAGGATGGCTGGCTAACCGGGTGTCCTAGTTCCAGTGTGCCTGAAATGATTTTGTGCAGGTAGCTCTGCGTGGAATCCAATTATGCACTTTGAAGTATGTGCGAGATTGTGGAGTTCGGGCAGTCTTGGGAAACAGAGTCTCAGTCTAGTTTTGGGTTGATTTTGCGTGAGGTATGGCTCGTGAAATCGATTCCGTGCATGGGTGTTTGCGTAGAATCGGGAACTTCAAGCAGTGCACGGAAGTCTATCCTAGTCCAAGTGGGGCTAATTATGTGTGGAATGCTTTGCGTGTAATCGAATTAAGTGCATAGTAGCTTGCGCATAATCTGGGTCCTAAGGCGATCCGCGGGAAGAGCGAGCCTCATCCAAATGGGATCAATTGCGCGTGTGTATCCATGCGTATAATCGAATTTCTTGCGTCTGTAGGTGCATGAAATTTGGGATCATCTCGGGTCAGATCGGGTCCAAGCCACAGGGCTATTGTTTCAGTCTGGGTCTCAACCATATATTATTGTTTTAGTAATGGTCCTCATACTTAGGGTTTTAAGGTCTTCGCAGAAGGTCAGTCCTTTTCTGGAGATTGTGGGCAAGGTTAAAAGTTGATCGAACAGGTTTGTATAGTTCAAGAAGCCAAAATTGGGGTGTCTACAATGTGTGATGCCTCTAATTATGTAATAGGTGCACTCTTGGGACAACGAAAGGATAAGATCCATCACTTAACTTATTACGCGAGTTGAAACTTGATTGAAGCTCAGGTGAATTACACCACCACTGAGAAAGAGCTCCTCGCTGTCATGTTCGCACTAGATAATATTTGATAGTACCTATTGGGATCAAAGATCGTCATCTTCTTTGATCATTCCGCACTGAAATATTTATTGTCAAAAAAGGATGCGAAGCTCAGGCTAATTAGATGGATCCTACTTTTGCAGGAATTCAACTTTGAAATCGTTGATAAAAAGGGAGTTGAGAATGTGGTTGCAGATCATCTGTCAAGAATAGAATCGCCAGTAACCGTTAGTAAAGAATCATGCATTATACCTTTCTGGATGAGCAACTTTTTGCCATCCAATCGATGGTGCCATGATATGCTAACATCGTGAATTATTTGGCCACTGGTAAAATTCCCCCGACTTGGTCCAAATAGGACATGTATATCTTCTTTTCCAACATAAAATATTATATTTGGGAGGATCCTGATTTATTTAAGATATGTCCAGACCAAATAATTAGGAAATGTATTCCCGATAGTGACACCCATAATATTCTACGATTTTGTCACACTTATGCTTGTAGGGGCTACTTCAATGGAAAGAAAACAACTGCTAAGGCACTGCAATGAAGATTTTACTGGCCATCATTATTCAAGGATGCTTAGAACTTTTGTCTAGCCAATGACCGATGTCAAAAGGCAGGGGCCATGTCCCGAAGGAACATGATGCCTCTCCAACTAATATTGGTCATAGAATTGTTTGATGTTTGGGGCGTAGATTTCATGGGTCCCTTCCCACATTCTTTTGGATTTATGTATATACTTGTGGTTGTCGACTACATTTCAAAGCGGGTCGAGGCAGCAGCCACAAAGATAAAAGATCATAAGGTGGTGGTATCTTTTATCAGGGAATATATATTCTCACGATTTGGAATCCACGAGTCATCATAAGTGATGGAGGAAGCCATTTTTACAACAAATATTTCGAGAGCCTGCTCAAGAAATATGGAGTTACTCACAAAATCGTAACCCCCTATCACTGATCAGTCACATAATATACCATTTTACTACCCTTAACTTAATGATGCTAGGTATTGGTTTGCTAGTAATAAGTTAATAATATACAAATATTAAAGAAAAACGGCAAAAGAGAACGAAAGTGTTAATATTCATCAAAATAAACTCATAAAGCAATAAAAAGACGATTGAACCAAAAGACGAGTCATCGCCTACTGAAAAGGTTAAAAATCATGTTTTACAATTTTACGGAACAAAGTATGTAGAAGAATAGAAAATCGTAATTTATGACTTTACAAGAAAAGCCGCTTAAGAGTAAAGTACGATACAAGAGAAACGATGAATCGTAATAAAGAATCGTTCAGTAGGAAGTTGTGTTAGAAAATCATGATTTACGATTTTCTAGAGAAGATACCTTCCGCAGTTGCTGATCACATGAGAAAGATCACCGCCATGCATAAAATTAGAATATTTCTTAAAGAAGAAGTCTTGTGAATCATGAATTTGAGAGATTGACGAAGAAGAATCTCAAAAGGACTCTACTACTAAAATAAAAGTGAAATCCAGAAGTACATCAACTATAGAAAGCAAGGAAAGATAAAGATTAGAACTAGAGTTTTATTAGGATAGTTTTATTTTAGTAATTTCTTTCATTAGAATTAGAAGTCTTATAAACTGTCCCTTATGATCCATAAATAAGAGGCTCAGAATATAGGAATAACCATCGAAGGAAATTCTCAGCATCAATTGATGACTGAGGTTGGGTTTTCTTCCGATCAAAATTTAGAGTAGATTTTTATTGCTTTATAGATTAGATATCCAAGGTTTCTCAATAGCAATTGACGACTGTAATTGGGAGCTGAAGATTAGAGTAGATATCTGTAGTTTTTCAGAAGCAATTGATGACTGCGGCATAGGGGTGAAAGATATAATTTTATTGCTTTCTAGTTTAGATTTATTTTATTCCAATTTCCTGCTTTGTAAACATCTTCGAATTTTAATTTGAATTGATGACTCAGGTTGAAGTTTACAGATTAGTGTAATGGTTTTTACTTTTCCATCTTTAATTTTCTAGAATTTGATTGATGCCCAAGTTTTAGGAGATTATTGATTAGATTAAATTTCTATTGATAGGATTTTAGTATTGATTGATGACCAATGCTAGGAAATTTGATATATAGTGTAACGGTATTGTTTAAATTCATAAATATTCGATAGCATAAGATTGCGATTGACGACCATAATCTGAAGGAGGATTAGGATTTATTTTATGCAAAATTAGATTAATAAATAATTCTTTTATTCATATTTCTCCAGTAGTTTATGAACTTAAAAGATAAATATAAGTTTTCAGAAAATTAAGTTAATATAGAAAAACTTGTCTTCGTGGAAATGATCCTATACTTGCTCTACAATTTCCATTGTGTGCTTACAATAGGTTAAGACTTAATTAGATACATATATAAGTAGCGATCAAGTTTTGGGCGCTGCTGTCGGAGACAACGTTATATTTATATTAATTTAAGAAAATAAGTATTTATCTTTCTCTTTTTATATTTCTTTATATTTTCAATTTTTTTTTATTACTTAAATCTTTTGCAGGTTTATTCAGAGTGACAAATTAAAGTTTCAACTTCCCTTGATCAGAGAAGCTCGAGGCTAAGATTCGTTTCTCTCCCTGCTTTCTAGAATAAAAATAAGATAAAAATAAAAATAAAATAGACATTTACAATAACTGTTTTAGCCGCCCTGCTCAGTGATAATTCAATTTGGAATGGCAGGAAAAGGTCAATATGTGGCTAAGACGATGGGGAATATTATGCTTTAATACCTCTTATACCTCTCCCATGTATTCAAATACACCCCCAAGCCTGTAATAGGACTTTTGAAATTATGTCCAATGTCCTGCAAATACTTCCTACTTTTCATGGGCTAATGGACGAAGAACCCTATTTGTATTTAAATAAATTCAGAGAAGGGTGCAACATTATTCGAATTAAGAACTTGACAGAAGAATCCACTTGATTGAGATTGTTTGCAAATTCCCTCAGAGATGAAGTAAAGCAGTGGATAAACTCTTTGCCGTATAATTTGATTGCTAATTGGAAAGATCTGAAATGTATGTTTCTTACAAAATTCTTTTCAATCTGCAGGACGAATAAAATTTGGCATCTTGTAACTTTTCAGCAATTCCCAGATGAATCTTTGCAGGAATGTTGAAACCATCTTAAGGGTCTTCTCCGCAAGTGCCCTCACCATGAGGTTACGTGCTGGCAACTTGTGCTCACATTCTATGAAGGCCTTGAAGATGCTAACCGGTATATAATTGATGTGGCTAGTGGTGGTATGCTGAGTACATTAACAGCAGAAGAAGATTGGGAACTCTATGAAGCCCTTAGCGAGGAACCGGTGCAACACTATGCATCGGGTGAGATTGATTCGGAGACTTTAACAAATACACTACCTAAGAAAAGAAGATTATATAAATTAAAGTCAATGATGAAAGGTTATCTAAGGATAAAGTTTTGGAAAGAAAAAGTTCAATCTCTGGTGGGTACAAAATCGTACCCAACATCTCAAAAAGGAGAAGCCTGTGGTCCTAACCATGGCCTAACTCAGGCAGTTTCTTGACCTCCAACTGTTTCTTCCTACCCCACAGAAGCCCAAAACTACACTGCTACTACGGATGCCTCGTTGCAAACAGCTTACAGCTAGATGCAACATATCCGCATCCTGACACAGTTACTTAATCACCTTCGGTAATCTGTTGTAAGGTTAGACACTCAAATTGAGCAACTAACCCTTTTTGAAGGAGAGAGTAACTTACAACCTTCACATGCAGTGTGTACATATAGAGGTCGCATATTTATGGGAGCCACATCAACTCCCACTATTTTTAATTGAATTCCTCTAAAACCCGTCAAGCTACTAACTCACCGCGTAGCAAACACCTATAACATATGTATATAACTTAATTTCGAAGAGTATTCTACGATTTACAGTATGTGCAGGTACACTGAATCGTAAAGACTCTTATGTTTGGTCACAATCACTTTAAGCGTATGGATTTATGATTTCTTATGATTCATAGAGTTAAATCGTAGTGGGTACGATTTGAAGCATCATAGAGTATCTCACTTTCGTTCTATAGAATTGCAAATGACAATTATGGGGAACAGGCGATTGCAGTGGTCGATCTTATTGGTTACGTTGGAACTTGAACCCATTTAACTCATAGAGGAAGCGGGCATGCATTGCATTCAATATCTCCACTTGCCAACTACCCAAGCCTATGAGCCTATACCTTAACACGTGAACGCTTCCCTTCCCTATAAAACCAGCATTCGCCTTCCCAGAAACTCATCTCTTTCATCTTCCTTTCATACCCTAACCCTAATGGTGAAAGAAACTAAACAGTGCGATTTCAGTAAGCAACTTGATATAATCCTTGAGATACATAAGGTAGAGCTCCTGACTGTAATACAGAGAGCAGAAAATCTGAAGCGCCAACGACCTTTATTAGATGCTGAATTGTCCTTTGAAACTACCCTTGACCCTTAACCTAACCCAAATCCGACATCATATTCTAAGAGCCCATTTTCCCCCACTTCCTAATATTTATACCATCACAACCCACCCCGAATGCGAGCTCCTATATGACGATGGTGGGTTGAGCCGTCCCTCGCCACCCTTCTCCATTGCTCATGCTTTCCCTGCCAGCTATGTACATTTTCTTCACAGTCTTCTCATGGGAGCAGTACAGGTGAAGGGTGATCTGAAAATGTGTTCACTTCCCCATGCTTCACAGAACAACTGCTGTGGTATTGCATTTCTTCTAAGAAAGACCTGTGATGTGCTTAGTTTGGGGAGTGCAAGTTAGAAGATAGAGGGAGTGTTCCGACAGCTCTTGGAGTAGTGACCCTTCCAAGGAGTGGATACTCCTTTGGTAGGAAGGAATGAGAGACTCTATTCAAGCGGTTAGAAGCCGAGCATCGATTTTTATTGAAGACATCCTCTTAGACGTTGCTATCGATACCTAAGATAGTGTGTGTCTAGATTTTTCCTAGGATTATTTTCTTTTATGTAATTAGTTTTTAATTTTTTTTAGTACTTTAATTTTTTCCATTTCCATTGTTAATATTCAGTTAATATATAATATTGTTTTTTTGATTAACTTTTATTTTTTCTACTAACTGTGTAATTGTTACTAACTTTTCTTTCATTTTTGTTATTAATGTTTCTAAGAATAAAATCGCTGTGTTTTCCTCATGTTTGGGGGAATATTCTTTACAGAATTTTTTTCACATCCGATAAGTAATCAGAGATATCAATAATTTTTAGGTAAATAGTTTTAAGTATCCCCTGTTTTGTGCCAATGAGGGCATTGTCTGAATGAAGTTTGGAGGGATACACAATTTCTATGTATAATAGTAGTATAATTAGTATAGTAGTAGATCATTTAGTTTTATTTAGTTTATTTTTGTAAATATTTTTTGAATTTTTAGTTTTAATAGTTGATCATTACATAGGAATTATGATAGAAAAAAAAATTTACAAATCTTGAAAACTTACAATTTATTATAGTAAGAATTCAATAATCAGAATAAAGAACAATACAATTCATGCTTAGCTCGTGAAACACCGTATTAGAATGAATGTTTGAAACAATAGATTGATCTAAACTATAAAAATTTAGACTATAGTTTCAAAATTATAAATTAGTGAGATTTTGAGGCAAAGTTTCCTTCCCTTGAGAGAGAGACTGTTTCTATTCAAATAAAAAATTTCTTTGAACTTCTATGCTATTGTGAAATCTCCTATTGCTGAATTTAGAATCAAAATATTCTATATTTATGATAATCTGATTTTTTTTCTAGAACTATCTGTTAGAAATATCAAAGCAATAAGGCATCTATGCTAGTAAATCGTAAAGATGATTTACAACCATCTTTTGTTAAATCAGAGCCAAAAAGCCAAAATCTCAGAAAATTTTATCCCTTGAACCCATATTAGAAGCCTAAACCAAATTTCTTTGTACCAAAAATTTGATAAACCCTTAACCATAAGTACTACCCAAAGCTTTCAACCTTTAACCCTTATATTTTATGAGATTTTAGAATACAGAAGAAGGGAAGAAGAGGGAGTGGAAGGAGTAAAGTAAAAATAGATAAGGGGAATGCAAAAAAAAAGGGTACATTTGAAGAAATCAAAAGAAGAATATGGGAAAAGAGTGAAAAATCGTAAAAGGACGATTTTGAAAAAGAAGATTATGATTCTTAAAAAAAAGCTTTCAAAGAGAGGAAAAATCGTAAAATACGATTTTACAAATAATTTGAAGAAATGAGATTTATAAGAAAAATGGGAAGAAGTTATCCAAATAATGGATACTTACTGAAGTAGAAAAAAGAAGAAGCCTGAAAAGATAGGAGAAAGAAGAGGTAAATTCTCGAGAAAACTTTGAATCCTTTTCTAACTTTCTTTGACGCCTTTTGAAACCCAAAGCCCCATTACAAGCCGAAGAAAAGACCTTTTTTATTTACGACTTGCAAAAGCATAAGCTTGGTAGTGGTATGGATAATAGATATTATGGATTGCACATGTATTCATATAAATAGAGTAGATTATCTTTTCTATGAGATTGGCAATTTTTTATCTTTGATTGAATTTTTCTGAAAGAATACGTTATGAGAACCCAAAAGTTTCAAAATCTTTTTTTGAGAGTATGTCAATAGTGACATTTTGAATGAAAATATTTTCTAAATCTACGATTTAGAAAAATTTATAAAGAATAAATTGTTCACTGATGCATACACTTCCTGCTTACTATGAATTGAAATTGTTGGAGTTCTAATCAAGGATAACTGTTATAATGGAAAGTAAGGATACAAGATTGGTAATTTTATAAAATCATAATGACTATATGATGACTAACTTAGTTAATTTAGATAGTGTACAAAATTAGTTTAGATTTTTTTCTTTTCTTTTGAAAAATATTTTGAAAAATTTTAAAATATTTGAAGTTTGTAGGTAACTTCACTTAAAACCTTCAGGAGACTACAACTCCTCCACTAGGGATCACCTTGGGGTTTTAAAGGATTGTTGCATCTGCTAAATGCAATCGTGCTCCCTATGAAAGTGACAATTTAATTTTAGTATATGATATTTTATATTTTCTTGTTTGCTAGGGACTAGCAAAGCGTAAGTTTGAGGGTATGATTAGTCACATAATATATCATTTTACTACCCTTAACTTAGTGATACTAGGACTTAGTTTGCTACTAATAAGTTAATGATGTAGAGATATTAAAGAAAAATAATAAAAGAGAACCAAAGTGTTAATATTCATCAACATGAACCCATAAACCAATAAAAAGACGAATTGAACCAAAAGACGAGTCATCGCCTACTGAAAAGGTGAAAAATAATATTTTACGATTTTGCGGAACAAAGTACTAAGAGGAATAGAAAATCTTAATTAATGACTTTGAAAGAAAAGCTGCTCAAGGGTAAAGTACGATATAAGAGAAATGATGAATCATAATAAAGAATTGTTTAGTGGGAAGTTGTGTTAGAAAATTGTGATTTATGATTTTTCAGAGAAGACACCTTCTGCAGTTGTTAATCACATGAGCAAGAGCACCGTCATGCATAAAATTAGAAGATCTCTTAAAGAAGAAGTCCAGTGAATCACGGATCTGAGAGATTGACGAAGAAGAATCTCAAAAGGACTCTGCTGCTAAAATAAAAGCGAAATCCAGAAGTACATCAACTATGGAAAGCAAGGAGAGATAAAGATTAGAAGTAGAGTTATATTAGGATAGTTTTATTTTAGTAATTTCTTTTATTAGAATTAGAAGTCTTGTAAATCGATCCTTATGATCTATAAATAAGAGGCTCGACACATAGGAATAATCATAGAAGGAATTCTCAGCATCAATTGACAACTGAGGTTGTGTAATGACCCAGAAATTTTGAACCCGAACCCGATCGAACCGTGTGTGTGTCCAGCATGGCGACTAATGTCACCTTGGGCTTTTGAATAGATGATTAAATATTATAAGAATAAGTGGTGTGAAAGGAATTAAGATTAAAGCTTGTTTTGGGCCTTTAGTGAGAAGTCGTACACCGACTTGCGGTGTGTTGCTAAGTACCGAAGCTGTACCCTAGTTAAGTGGATAGAAATTAAGGGGTAAATATCCAAGATATTTACCTTTGCTTGTGTGAGTTATAAGAAAGGGAAGGCTTCTTGGGTAAGCCATTCACTTTGCAAATTTGAGAAAGAAGGAGAGTGAGAGCTTGAGTGAGAGAACCGAACACCCTTGTGAGTTTTCAACCATGTGATCGCCGCAAACTCCACACTCTTCGCAAAGCACTTGACGTCGATTCTTATTTGTTTTTTGCCGCTGTAGATCTCGACCTTTTGGAACCCCATTTTGGATTTGAAACCCCGTTTTCAAAGAGAGTTCCATCTCATGATCATCTCTCGTGCTTTGAAGAAGCTAAGAGTGATATGTGATCGTAGACAACTTTATCTTGAACTTTTCTTTGATCAATTGCGGTGGATTCGTCGTAGAAGTCTAAAAGTTAGTCTGAAAGTTCTCTTTGGATGACTCTCCGCCTAGACTGAGAAATCAATTGCTGAAAGGTATGATTGTGTTGATTTTAATGGTCTAGATTCATAGATTAAAAGATTTATTTAGTTACTTGATGTATGTGTGGAATGTTTTGTGTGAAAAATGGCTAAAAGCTAGTGAAAGATGGGTTTCTAAAACTCTAGGAATCATAGAGTTCTGTAACTTGCGCACCCGACCTTAGAGCTTTCTCGCGCGAGGAGCCTTCAGAAAGGCAGCTCTGAGCCTCGCACGATAGAGAAATAGAGACTCCAGTGAGCCTCTGATACTCGCTCGTGCGAGAACTTTAGTAAACTCAAAGCTTGCTCGCATAAGACCTCACGTGCCTAGCTTTAGTAAGCTAAAATCCAATCGCTCGCACGGGGATTTGAGGTGTCTGTGAGCTTGCGTGCCCAAGCTTCAGAGTTCGCTCACGCTAGAAATAAAGTCAGGCTTGTTTGGATTTTGTTTGTGTGAATTCTTTTAAAATATGTATCTTAAGCTTTTCCTAAGGGATTTTTGGACACTTTCAATGTAGCATTGAAGTGTTGAGCTTTCGTGTGGGTCCTCAAGAGGTTTATTGTGGATTGTCTGAGACGTGACTTAAGGTAGGAGAATCTCAAGATCACTTACATTCTATTTTAATTCACATGTGTATTTTGCAATCAAATTGAACATTGTAAATCTGATTTTTAAGTTAAATATGGTATCTGAACCTTGCATCTAAAATAAGAACTTTGATTACTTGAATCTGCCCCGAATATGGAACTTGAATCCTGAATCTTGAACTCTGCATTCGAATTATGAACTAGAATTTGCATTTGAAATATGTATTAGAATTTGCATTTGATTTATGATTCACTCGAACGACCCCTCAAATCTTGAACACTATTCCTGGCACAAGTTACCCTCGTAACGCAAGGGCTTGTTGCACTCCTGAAAAAGGGTTAATGAATGACGATGGTTAGGTAGGGGATCCCATCGGTGTTATTCCTGCTCTCAAGATATATTAATTTGAGAGGTATATTAAGTTGAGACCTAAGTCATGAATTTGGTAAGCTTTGCATCTCTGAACTAAAAAATAATGAGCATCTAAACTCCTTACCTATTTTTGAATCTGATTTGAAACTTAGCATAGGAAATTGCATCTGATCCTTGTATTTGAAATTCAGTCATTTAGTCTATTTTGAACACCTGTCTTGGAACTAATATGCTACCAATTATGTTTTACAAACCATGTTAATTAAGATATGATGTGAATGAGTTTTGTTTCTTCTACCGAGCTTAGCTGTTAGCTCACTCCGACTATACATCACAGGTACTGCTTCTGACATGCGGCTTGGGGCTACGAGAGTGACCCTGATTACGTTTCGAAGGAAGAATCCGAGATTCCTCCTGAAGAATTCTTCCCTATTTAAGAGCTTGCCTTGTCTTTTGTGTACTTTTTGAGAGATTATACTTAGGCTTGGTATGTTCAGCGTATTTTGTTTTATGTTTTAGAATTATGTAATTCTATACTTATTTCTTTTTGTGAACCATGTTTTGGTGATAGTTGGCCATCACCAGTGGTTCTTTTCGGTTCTTTGTTCATGTATTTCCACATGAAATTAGAACCATTATTTTGACTTGCTTTTGCTTAGAATTGGAGCTTCCTTTTGTTGTACTCTGATATATGTCTAGTTTTTGCCCGACTTATTGATTTATCGATAGGTTGGCGACCAGACCTTTCCGGCATTTTGGATACGAAAAAGTTGGGTCGTCATAGGTTGGGTTTTCTTCCAATCAAAATTTAGAATAGATTTTGTGCAACTGCGGATTTTCATCAAACCCATCACGACGATGCGCTCGTGTGAAAAATATAGTCGCCACCCGGAGCTTTTGGTGTCCCGGAAAGCCTAAATCAATATTGAAAGCATCGAAGTGCAAAAATATGACTCTGATTCTGGTCTACGCCAAAGGCTCTTGGGTAGGAGCTTCAGTTATCGATCGGGAAGGTGTTAGGCATCCCGACCAACCCGCTCGTAAGCGGTCTCTACTATGGCTATTTGGATGTGTATATAATATATATATATTATATATATATATATATATATTATTGTAGACACCCAAATTCGGCCCAAGGCCCGATCAGTCTGTACTCCGAGAGAGATGCACCCTTGTGCTTTCGATGGTACCCTTGAACCCCTTAGGAACCAACCTAGACCTTTAGGAACCACCCTGAACCCATTAGAACCATTCCCCTAACCCTTAGAGATCACCCCCAAACCCTAGGATCCCTTCCTAGGCTCGACTTAAACCCTTCTGGGCAATTGATGGGAGGAGAGCTACAAACTTTTACACAGACCATTGCTGAGGAGGAGCCCCATACCATTGGTAGGAGGACTTCTCCAGCTTTCCAGCAAGCCAAAGATCACCCAATTTGGAGTTGTGGTTCAAACGTTATGGCCGATTGAAGTTTCACATAAAATCATAACTTTTGCTCAGGCATATGTATTAGATACGCCCAGCCAATTTGGCCCCATGTTGGTCTCACGTATATATGAAATACGCCTAGCATTTTTGGGCCAAATTTGGCCATGCGTATATAATACATACGCCCAGCATAGGTAGGGCCCACCACAGACACTCACCTTCTCAGATCTCCTCTAGTGTTCATACAAATCACTGTACATAAACTGGGCGCATGTAATATATATGTCCAGCTTAGCTACAGTAATTGTCATCAAATGCTCGAATTTCCTCCATCTGGTTTGACCTTTTGACCATCCCCTTGGTTGAGGTGGGTGTCTTAAGGTTGGTTGCACCCCCTTTGAGCTTATTGGCAACCCTTAAGTCATCCATGGTCTCACCCCTAGGACCCTAAAAACCTAGAAAACCTTAGATGGAGGATTACCTAATTGCTAAACCAATTAGCTCTTAAGTAACCCTCTAACCCACCTCTTCTCTATAAATAAAGAGGCCCCCCCTCTTCCCAAAGGGTTGAAAAATTAAGGTTGAAAGTTAAGCTTAAGAGAGAGAGCCCTAGTGAGAGAAAAATATATATTATTTTGCATTCTTCAACTAGATTCCTCGCATGCTTAGTTCATCCTTTTCAATCATTAGGTCACCCCTTTTTAGTCAAGATTAGTCCCTAGCTTCATCCTACACTTCCTATCTACCGAATCCTAGCATTATAACCTATTCCTCTACTGTTTAAGCCACTTAAAGCCATCGGAAGCACGCCAAAGCGAAGGTCTTCCATGGTGCAACAAGGACCCGTGAGCTCCGACTCACCCCTCTCTTCCTCTACCTTCTTGGTGTTTCCTCCGTCCAAGGATTCAAGCCGTTACGCCACCGAAATTTCGGTTTGGCTCACAGCTTGATAGGACCGTATTGCCTTCGGGCAAGGGGAAGCTCCGCCCATTTATTTTTTATTTTGGCCATAGATAGAGACCGCTACGTGCGGGTTGATCGGGTGCCTAAACCCTTTCCGATCGATAACCGAAGCCCCTACCCTAGAGCCTTTGGCAAAGACCAGTAAATCAGAGTCATATTTAGCACTTTGGTGCTCAAAATATTGATTTAAAGGTTTCCCGGGTCACCAAAAGCTTCGGGTGGCGACTCTACATTTTTATTCCATCGCATGTGCATCGCCGCGATGGGTTCGAGAGAAACCATGGTCGCACAAATGGCGACTTTCCTGAGATATCACCCTAACGCTTCTCCTCTTGTTGGCCTTTTTTTTTTTACCTTTACTAACCATTGCTATTTTTTCTAATTTTCTGTTGTTTTTCCTTCATTTTTGTTGTTTTTACTAACATACTTACCCCTACGTTTCGGCTTTAAATTTCAGTATTTTTGCCTAGTCACTTGACTGGCACCTTTTTTACTTACCCCTATGTTTCAGCTTTAAATTTCAGTATTTTTGCCTAGTCACTTGACTGGCACCTTTTTTACTTACCCCTATGTTTCAGCTTTAAATTTCAGCAATGTTTACCTAGTCACTTGACTGGCACCTTTTTTTATTCACCCCTCCATTTCGGCTCTAAATTTCAGCAATTTTCGCCTAGTCACTTGAATGGCACCTTTCTTACTTTTACGATTCAGTTTTAATTTTCAGCACTTTATATTTCCCGTCTTTTCGCTTGACTGGTCCCGTCTTTTTTCTTACTTCTTGTCATATCCTAACAGTGGACGCCGGCCCATTGAGGCGGCACAGGCTTGTCATCCAAGACCCGATTTTGGGCTTAAATTCACTCCCCTTTAAAAATCTGTAATTAAAAGTGAACCAACAGTATGGGGACATAATCAAATCTATTTTTGCATGTTTCGGGTAGTTTTCGGGGGGTTTAGACACAGATATAACTTACCCGGTTCCTAGTAAGGCGGCAACCCTAGTGGTGATGATCCTGAAAAGAACCACCCCTTCCAGTACCTGAGAAGGCGCTTGCGCCGGAGGTATATCTGTTGAGTTGCCAATTCCGATCAAGCCGTAAAACCTGCAATGGTGAGAGCGTAGCTAGCCCGAATTCAGCCGTGTATCCCTAGGAAGTGGAAAGGAATGACCCGATAACACACACAGCAGTCCTCGAGAGTAACCTTCTTAGGAAACCAGTTCAAAAGACTCATTGTGGGCTTGCTATTCATCATCAAACAAGATGAATCGTTTTGCCATTTGTATATAATATATACACCACCAAAATTTCGAGAAATACTCGGTAAATAATATATCGCCCAAATTAAAATCTCAGATGGTTGTAGTATATAATATATACGCCACCAAATCTGCTTAGTTTGTCGATATAATACATACTAGTATATATTGGGTCCACCACCCAAGTTCCCCGATTAGAGGTATTAGTGCCCATGAGTGCCTGAGCCTCCCATTCAGAACGAAGGTGACTTCTCATTGATTTACTTCGGGGGATCGAGTCGTTTGTGTGGATTCCCTCACCTTCAATAGAACGAAAGGGTTCCCTTTCGTTTCTTCCGAAGAGTGACAAACCGAATTTTGACACCCCCGAAACCCATACCGTCAGTACGATCCTCCAGACCGTGCCCCAAAACTATGCACAGAATATTGGTATAATAAGCAATGATAAATGAATAAGGCAAATAATTGCATAATGCGGAAAGTAACATGCCCATCTGGCACAAACAAAAGATAGTTCTACTTTCATGCATTGCATGAACAGAGAACCGATCCGAACCATCGGTGATAAACAGATCACCTTAAATGGTTCGCCAAAAGAAATAAATCAATTTAATTACATTATTCGTCAAAAATAAAGGCTTGACATACCAAGCCATACAATCTGCTCTCAAAAACTACTCTCTGTCAAAGTATACAGCAAAGTCTCCTAGAAGAAGTCCTCGGGAGGAGGCTCCAACTCGTCTTCAGGCACGTAATCTGAATCACCATGATCTACGTCTCCCGAAGCCTCAGTTGCTGCTAACAAAGGACCTGCGACGTATAGTCTAAAGGGGTGAGCTACATCCTAGCTCAATAGGGAACAACACAGTGAACATATAAATTAAAATCTCACATATATTCTATGATATTCTAAGCACGATGTGTCTATGCATTTGCTAGAAAAATATTTTAAAGACTGATGACTTACATTCAAGTTTACTGGTAATTTGCTTGTCTTACTTTACTGTTGATTTATCATGAATGACACTGAACAGGCCTAAAGCAAAACTTAAATCTTCAACTTAAGTAATCCCCAAATAATATAGCATCGAGCCTTGATGGAATACCCACCATCGTCACCTAAATAGACAGTTGTTAAAATGTATTCCTTGGGAATACTACCCAAGCCCCTTTCTCAATAGGCGGCGGGGTTAAATCTCAACTCAACATCCTTGGGATGTGCTTACTATGTACGAATAGACCTCCGCACTGGTGTACGGATTGGCCACCGTACCGGTCACGAATATCCTGCCGCGTCAGACGTGGGTATCCCGCCACGTCGGTGGAGTATTCTAAACAAACCTCAAATAACAAAAATAACATGTGCATTACATATAATTGTTCACCGTGTAAAATGCTATCTTATATCAGTTACGCCTCAACAGTAATTATTCAATCATATATATATACATCCCTGGGATGTATAACACACTCGCATCACACTGATGCCTTTATTACTTTCTCATCCCCTGGGGATGTCTCATTCTCATTATTACTTGATCTTAGTTACTTGCATCACACAGATGCTTTTATCACACTCTTGGTGTCACACACACACCCATTTTCACAAGGCTTTTCATGGTTAAAACATTTTCAATTCTGATAAATATATCACTACATACATACTCTTGTAATTAAAGTACATGTTTAAGGTGTTCCCTACCTAAATTCTCTGAAGGTCCAAGCATCAAGGTCCCACGTGGCTCCTTGTGCTCGCTTTCACACGTACCACCTATGGTAGATCATAACACATACAATACATCACTAAAGATGAAATGAAGAAGGTCCTAGACCCTCCATGAATCTCAAAGTAAAACTAGAAAGTTAAGTAAAACTGTCAAATTCGATTAATCGACTCCCAAAATCGATTAATTTTAAATCGATTAATCAAAACACAAATTGATTAATCAAAACCCAAATTGATTAATCGATTCCCAAAATCGATTAATCGAGATTCACATTCGATTAATCGATCCCAAATCGATTAATCAAAGTCTCTAACATAATAAGGTCGATTCCCAAATCGAGTGATGGAAAATTCGAAATCGATTAGCTGATCCCAAATCGATTAATCGAAATCCAAAATCGATTAATCGATTTCCCAACTCGATTAGTCGATTTCCCCAGGTCTTGTTTCTCTAGCTACTGGAGGTACCCAGTCGATTAGTCGATTTCTAAATTGATTAATCGAACTTCCAAATCGATTAATCAAAATCCAATTCGATTAGTTGAATCGGGCATCCTTGACTTTTCAACTTCTGGGCCAAAATTGATTAATTGAACCTCAATTTTGATTAATCAATTTGGCCAGATTCAGCCCCCTTTCGGGCTGTCCTTCCAAAACCCATTCCTTTTCTTTTCTCTTCTTTTTCTAAGTCTTTAATCTATGATATTAACTATGCTAGACTGAACTTAACTCATCAACAATCTATACATTAATTTAAATAAAAAACTCACCTTCAATTTATGTCAAATTGATCAATGTCTAGGTTGGAATGGCTAGGGCTCCAACTTTAGCTTCAATGGCCCCAAACGCGTTGAATCCGACAATCAATGCTCAATCTTTCCTCAATCCAACCACAATTACTCCTCTTTACTCCCTCTCCCTCTCTCTCTCTCTCTCTCTTCAACAACCATCAAAAGGAATTTTAGGGTTATTAACCCTTATATCCTCCTTCCTGTTTCGGTGTTAAGCGTATACACCAGAGATAGGTGTATGTGACTCTAACTTAACACCATACTCTACACTTAGGTCACATTCGCACCACTTCAGTTCATCACTCCATGAGTTCACTATTTGACCATCACTTGGTCAACCCTATGACTAATCAGGCACGGATCCCGAGGTCAAAGTTAAATGCTCAATTTTTTAGGATATTACATTCTCCCCACCTTGGGAATTTTTGTCCTCGAAAATAACTCAAGGGTTCTCTGGTGTGGTACCCCACACACAGCGGTTTCACGTACCCACTTACAAAATTAAATTATGCATCACACAGTACGAGAAATAAAACTAATGCAAGTACATCCAAAAACTTATCTGTATCCCATTATAAATTTTCAAAATATACAAGTTTCTTCAATTGTTTTCGATAATTACAATCTAGAATTTGAACAGAACAACACAAAATATGTAAAAATGATCACAAAAGAGAACTATCGTCAGGCGCTCAGGCCGTCCCCTCTCTTGGCTGATCTGACACAGGGGCGGGCTGTTCTGACGGAACTGGCTACTCAGGTGGTGGCTGGGTCTCTGTAGGCTGCTCGGGCTGCTGGGGTGCCGAGCCAGATGCATCGACCACAGATGTACTCACATGGAAACTGGCACCCGTATGGAAAGCAGTTTGACCTGCAGTCCAAGCCTCCTCCTGCGCGAGGCGCTGCTGGTAGTCCAACGGATAGATGTACCGTAGAGTGTGGTACATCAAAAAGTCCATCCGCCGGTTCATCCTCTCGTTGTTGGCCTCCATCCGGGCCAACACATCCTCTTTCTTGGGTGCGAGGCGAGCCGCTCGCCGGTGGTATGAAGAAGTCAGTGTGGCTGCCACAGACTCACTGGCGGCGTAGGTGAGGCGGTGGTATGGGAGGGTGCCCCCTCCGCTGGTGGCTTGACGAGGTGTGCATCCCCCATAGGTGGGTCCTGGTGTGGCGGTGGGGGTGGTGCTACTGGTGCTGCTACATCTGGGCCCTGAGCTGGTAGGGTCCGTTTGAGTAAGTTATAGCTACGTCTCCATGAAGTAATGAAGAATTGCTTCACGCGATCCGTAGCCCTCTCCTCGTGGGGCGAGATAGAGTACTCGGGAGCGTCTGAGTAACACTACAGCATGCTTGAAATGAGGCGAGCATATGGCATCTTTTCTTTGGGCCTCAAGTTGCCCTTCATCAACTTCCTTTATGTAGACCATCCCATCTGGGATGATCATCGTAGCATCAAACCAACGGCCACAGAAGGCCGCGTAGACTGCTTGCTGCACTTTTTCCACCCGTTCGGTGTCGTGACGCATCGGGTAGAGGTTGCACTTGATTATGGAATCAAGCATCCACATGTAATGTGGGAGATCGACCCTCCTAATGGGTGATCCTGACCCCTTTTTCCCTTTGGTCATACGGGTAATTATTTCTTCAAATTTCACCTCTTCCGCAAAGGGTGGGAAGAGGGTGGTCTCGGGCATGAAGTCTAAGTAGCATTCGAGGACCTCGTGGATGTGGCGACGAGTGAAGGTATAGTCGCGACCCTCAATGGTGGTCATGACTATGTCGTCAGTAGGCCCCTCCGCCAATCCTTGGTAAAATAGGCAGACCAATCTAGGGTAGTAGGACCCACGGATTGGTTTCAAAAGGTTGCTGAGGCCACCTTTACGAGGTAATTTCGAGCCCATTGGGTCTCGCCCGACACATCGGGGTTAGTGAACAACTCTATGTAAATAATGTACTCGGTCTCGAAGGTCTTTGTCACCCACCATTCGTTTGGTTGGAGTACGTTGACAGGCGGTGGTGGAATTGGTGAAGACTCGCGTGAAGACGCTCTCGTCGAACCGGATGTGGTATCCGATGCTGACAGTGATGGAGTCCTCACCGGTGATGAGGTAGGTGGTGGCGGTGCAGCGTTCTTACGCCGAATCGGGAATTTAGACGTTGCCTTCTTCGAAGACAACCGGGTTTTTGGCGGCATCGTGGTAATAAAATCGCAAAACTAGGGTTTATATGGCCAAAAATGACAAGAAGAATCAAATCTAGGGTTTTTACCTTAGGTGTTTGAGCCGGATGCAAACGATTGCGATTCGAAATAAACAAACCATAGGTGCTCGATGGTTGAAGGAAGAGGGAGAAGAAAAGGTGCGCAAGAACCAAAACCCCAAAAGTTTCAAATGGGGAGAAATCCCCCTCGACTTATATATATAGACCCATTTCGATTAATCGATTTCTAAAATCAATTAATCGAGATTCAAAACTAGGTTCAGCCGCGCGAAATCGATTAATCGATTTCCAAAATCGATTAATTGAAACTCAAAATTGATTAATCGAAATCATTTTGATTAATCGAAATCGTGGTCTTTTAAATTTTCAAGTTTTCGAGCTCACTGGCGTGAGCCAGTCGATTAATCGAACTCCAAGTCGATTAATCGAAATCTAAAAATCGATTAATCGAATGTCACTTCGATTAATCAAAATCGTAAGGTTCCTCAAATTTCTCCCAAATTCTCAAGTGGCTCGATTAGTCGAACCTCCAGTTCGATTAATCGAAATCCCAAACTGATTAATTGAAATCCCAAATCGATTAATCGAATTGTTCTTTGATTAATCAAAATCGTATAAAATTCTTCAAATTCTTCTAAAATTCTTAAGTTACTCGATTAATCGATCTCCAGATCGATTAATCGAAATCTAAAATCGATTAATCGAAACCCAAATCGATTAATAGAAATTTCACTTCTTTCATTTCCTGAATCCTCATTAAATTTCCACTCACTGGCGCATGCCAGTCGACTAATCTACCAAAATTGATTAATCGATTTTGATCAGATTCTTCAGATTTTAAAATTTTTCTGTCTCTTTTGGTTCCTTGGTAAAGCATGACCAGTTGGTCATTGGTTTTGCGTAACACGTCATCATAGCATTTAACATTGCATTTGGAAAGCTATGTGGATAAAAAATTTTCTCTTGAATGAATTGATCAAAAGATTGACATTGAATTACAACATATAATTTAAATCCACAACCATGCATGCGGTGATACAATTTTGACTCTCAAGCTGTCGCAAACAAGCTTGGACACTGTTCTTTCGTGTCGGCCTCTTGTTCCCATGTAGCTTCTTCGGCCGGATGATACTTCCATCGAACAAGTACTAATGGAATCACTTTTGTTCGCAACACTTGTTCCTTTCTATCTAAAATCTCCACCGGCTCTTCGATCATAGTCATATCCTCATGCATCTCAAATGATTGACCGCTCAACACGTGATCAGGGTTGTTAAGATACTTTCTAAGCACAGATACATGGAACACATTGTGTACTTGATCAAATAACGGTGGCAATCCAATGCGGTAAGCAACTTCCCCTACTCGACCTAGAACCTCAAATGGTCGAAGATAGCGGGGACTTAACTTTCCTCTCTTTCCAAACCTCATCACGCCCTTCATACGTGACACTTTCACGAATATATGTTCGCCCACCTTAAAGTCTACACTAGTTCGCTTGATATCAGCGTTGTTTTTCTGTCTGCTCTGAGCCGCTTTGAGTTTGGCCCTTATCATTCAAACATAGGTGGCATTATCTTCAAGTACCTCGGGCCCTAAAACAAAGTTTTCATCCGTTTCCTCCCAATTGATGGGCAATCTATATCGCCGTCCATAAAGTGCTTCATATGGTGCCATCCCAATGCTCGTCTGAAAGGTGTTGTTATATGAGAACTCAATCAAAGGTAGGTGCTGATCCCACGATCCTTGCAATTCTAACATACATGCCCTAAGCATGTCCTCAATGATCTGATTGACCCTCTTAGTCTGTCTGTCGGTTTGCGGATGGAATGCCGTACTGAAATCTAGTCGTGTTCCCATTCCTTCTTGAAATTTCTTCTAAAACTTTGATGCATACAATGGGTCACGGTTTGAAATAATGCTACTCGAAATTCCATGCAAATGGACAATCTCCTTCATATACAGCTCTGCCAGTCTTCCCGCCGTGTACATCGTGTTGTAAGGCAAGAAGTGCGCTGACTTAGTCAATCGATCGACTACTACCCAAATGACATTGTACTTCTTTGCAGTACGCAGTTGTCCAACGATGAAGTCCATAGAGATCAATTCCCACTTCCATTCCGGTATAGGTAGAGGCTGCAATAGACCTGCGGGGTGTCTATGATCGATCTTGACTTGCTGACATGTCAAACACCGTGACACGTACTCTGCCACATCTTGCTTCAAGCCTCTCCACCAGTAATTCTTTTTCAGATCTTGATACATCTTTGTGCTTCTCGGGTGGATAGCATAGCTTGACTTGTGAGATTCATCAAGAATTGGTCACCGTAAATCGGCTTTGTCCGAAATACAGAGACGGCCCTTGAACAATAAGGAACCATCCTCCTTGATCGAAAACTCAGATCTAATGCCTTCAGTTACATCTTGACGATTCTTGGTTAGCGCCGGGTCTTTCATCTGTTGTTCATGGATATGCTCAAATATCACCGGTCTCACTGAGATATTAGCCAAGAAGGCTCCTGTAGTTTGTGACTCGATGTTTGCATCATATAATTCCAAGTCTTCAAACAACTTCCATCGGTGCATACCCAAAATTAGACTAGCCAACTGAGCTGAACTCTTCCGACTCAAGGCATCAGCCACTACATTAGCCTTGCCTGGATGGTACTATATAGAACAGTCATAGTCCTTGAGAAACTCCATCCATCTGCACTACCTCATATTTAGTTCTTTCTTGTAAACAGATATCTAAGGCTCATGTGGTCGGTGAAACTCTCAAAAGTCTCACCGTACAAGTAATGTCTCCAAATCTTGAGCGCAAATATGACCGCTGCTAGTTCCAGGTTATGTCGCAGGTAATTCTTCTCATGCTCTTTCAACTGTCTCGATCTGTACGCTATCACCTTTTTATGTTGATTTAGCACGCAGCCCAAACCAGTATACGAAGCATCATTGTATACCGCGAACCCTCCACTACCTGAAGGAATTGCAAGTACTGAAGCTGAAGTGAGTCTCTTCTTGAGTTCTTGAAAATTCTTCTCGCATGCCTCACCCCATTCGAACCTTGCGTCTTTCCATGTAAGTCTTGTGAGTGGTCCTGATATTTTTAAAAAACCCTCAACGAAACGCCGATAGTAACCCGCTAATCCAAGGAAACTACGGATGTCGGTCACGGTCTTTGGTTGCTCCCAATTCACCACTGCTTCGATCTTTGCTGGATCTACAGTGACACCATGCTTTGAGACAACGTGTCCCAAAAAGCTAACTTCTTCTAACCAAAACTCACACTTGCTGAGCTTGGCATATAACTGGTGTTCACATAAAGTCTGTAGGGCTATTCTCAAATGCTTCTCATACTCTTCCTCTGATTTTGAATAGATCAGGATGTCGTCAACAAACACTACAACACAAGAGTCTAGGTGTGGTTTAAACACCCTATTCATCAGATCCATGAATGACGCCGGGGCATTTGTCAACCCAAACGGCATCACAAGGAATTCATAGTGTCCATACCGAGTCCTCAATGCAGTCTTCTGAATATCCTCTGCCTTGATTCTCAACTGATGGTACCCAGATCTCAGATCGATCTTCGAAAAATACTTCACCCCTTGCAGTTGATCAAACAAGTCATCTATCCTAGGCAAAGGGTATCGATTCTTGATGGTAAGTTTATTCAATTGCCGATAGTCAATGCACAGACTCATTGACCCATCCTTTTACTTTACAAACAAGACCGGTGCTCCCCATGGAGACACGCTTGGTCTAACGAACCCCTTGTCCATTAGTTCTTGTAATTGCTCCTTCAATTCCTTCAACTCAGCAGGAGCCATTCTATATGGTGCTTTAGAAACAGGCTCCGTTCCTGGTGCTAAGTCGATGGTGAGTTCTACTTCTCTCTCTGGAGGTAATCTGGGTAACTCCTCCGAAAATACATCGACGAAGTCTCGCACAACTGCTATCTCAGAGATAACATTCTTCTCCTCTTTATGCTCCTTCAAAAATGCCAAACATCCACTACACCCTTTTCTGATCAATCGCTCGGCCCTGACTGTCGAGATAAGTGGCATGTGTGTCGACCTCTCTCCTCGAAATCTAAATGATCTCCTCATATTGGGTCTGAAGATGATGACCTTATTCTTGCAATCTACCGTCGCACAGTGAGTCGATAGCCAATCCATGCCAAGGATCACATCGAATCCTTGCATGTCCAACAGAATTAGGTTCGCTGGTAGCTCAAAGACGTCTTCATCCATGACCCTCACGATCATGGAGTTACAACCCTTTTTAGTATCAACCGATTTCCTAGTAGGAACAACCACGGTTAAAACGAAGTCTAACTCCTTTGGGTCGACTTTCATTCTCTTGGTGAAGCGAGGGGTAACAAATGAGTGGGTAGACCCCGGGTCTATCAACACTCAAGCTTCATATGTTACGTCGCTTCCCTTCTTATATATTTGTAACGTACCTAACCATACATACACATATATATAGGGTTTATCATCATACTAGAATTTATCACATGCAAGTTTTTCTTATATTTTATATATGGATGCACCTTCTCTATCTAAAAATTTCAAGAATTGAAATTCTTTATTTAAAGAACACTCACCTTGAATCACGTCATTTGTATTCTGAGCCTCTTGAGCTGTGACTACGTAGGCTCTCCCTTGGACGATTGGCTTCCTTGCTTGTATAGGTCGTGGAATAGGTGCTGAAGCCGTCTTTCCTTTGTTCATCTCAGGGCACTCCTTGATCAAGTGGCCCACCTTGCCACATCTAAAATAGCCCAGAGTTCCCTGCCTATAGTTAGCTGTTCTATGAGACTTGCCACACTTGGCACAAGTCTCCCGTAGCATGGAAGAAGCTGCTCGCGAGAACCCCTGAGTAACTGTAGCTTCGGTAGTAATAGCAATGTTGTCGTATCTCATTGGCCTCCCCGACGCAAGCAATGGGAATTTCTGCTGGTTGCTTTGCTGCTCCGATCTCCCATAACCTACTTGGGATGGTGGTATCTGATTATTTGGTACGAATCTCGGCTTTTTATTCACCGGTTTGTAGTTTCCCGTCCTGCTCTGGTCTGTATTCCACCTTCCTTGTTGCTCCCTCTAGCGATATTTATTATTATTTTCTTCCTCCACTACGAGTGCTTTGCTCATGACCTCACCATAGGTCCTCAGTTGGAATGGTGCTACTCCTCCCCTCATGTCCGGCTTTAAACCTTGCTGAAACCTCTTTGCTTTCATCTTCTCTGTGATGACGTAGTCGGGCACAAAGCGAGCGAGTCGCATGAACTCCACTCCGTATTCTCTCACAGTCATCTTCCCTTGTACTAACTGTAAAAATTGAACTTCCATTTGGTTCCTCACCACTTTCGGGAAATACTGCTTGTTGAATTCCTTGACGAACTCGTCCCATGTCCAAGGCATGTCTGGGGTCTCCTGAGCCCTAGTCCTAGAAACGGACTTCCACCAAGGCCCAGCCTCCCCGTCTAATATGTAGGCTGCCCAACGGACTCTCTCGTCCTCTGTACAAGTGAGCACACTAAACACCTTCTCCATCTCACTCAGCCAGTTCTTAGCTGCCATAGTGTTAGCCTGTCCTGAAAAGCTAGGAGGTCTCATCCTCCTAAACTCAGTAAAAGCAGAAGATACTGACTGTGTCAGAGCCACTAGAGGTGTCGGTGGCTGATGCTGCTCGTGGGTAATATGAGCTGCCAAGGATGCTGCCTGTTGGGCCATAGTAGCCGCCATGGTCTTGTTGGCGAATTTCTGAGTGTGTGCTTACTTTATTGGTTGGTGGTGAAAGTCATTTAAAAATCAAAGAAAGAGTAAAACCGAGGATGGAATCAGCACAACTACGAAATCCTAGACCTGCAAGATACAGGGTCCATTGTAGCAAGTTTTGATAAGTAAGAGTTTGTCCCATAGGGAAACGTGATCTACAGCTCCAAAGGAGCCATCTCTAGTAGTCCCTCCAGATCTGAATATAGATCTGGCAGTCCTAAAAGGAGGGGAGTTTAAGGTCACTTATTCTAAGTATTCTAATGTCTAAACTACAGAAAGGGTTGAGAGGATGGATGGAGTGTGGAAAATAAATATAAAGGGTGAGAAGTATGTTATTGAGCCCAGATCAGAGGAGTTTTGTAACTCAGATTCAGATCTGATGTTATAGAAATCCTGTCCAGTGGCTTCATTATCACCACTGAGGAGAAAAGATCCAACCCATCACTCTGCCATGATTCCACCCTTAAGGCTATAACCTGTCCACTCAAATGGTCACAGATTATCCCATAGGGGAACCACTATCCAAGGATGGGTCAAAACATAACCAGTAAATCATTGCACGCACTATTTCATCCAGGCTACCAGCTCAAGAATCCATAGGGAACCTCAACCTCTAAAGCTCTATATGTGGGGCTAAGGCTGTATAGGACCATGATAGGCCAGACACATAGTACCAGTAAGAGATTGAGTACAACCTTCGATCTAGCTGTCCATTGCTTGAGTGAGGCTACAATGGTCCAGTCACCAGCCTACAATCTCTATAACCAGATCAGATCCAACATCTGATGGCGGATCTATACAAATATAGGGGAGTCTGTCTCTGTATAATCTCCCACCAGGCTTCTACAAGCTCAGGTGTAAAGAAGAAGGATCCATCTTGGATCGGTGGATTAGAATCACCCTAAGGCTATAATCTGTCCACTTAAATAGTCATAGACTATCATAGAGGTTATCCTCCCCACGGAGCCCAAGACAAAACAAGAATATTGCTGCTTCCACCATGGTCACAAGGCTACCAGCTCAAGCTCCCATGGGGATTTCAGATCTAGTGGGTCCTATGGTGGGGCTAAGGCTGTATAGGACCATGATAGCCCAGACACACAGGTCACTTGGATCTGAGTGGCCCTTAGAATCAGTCCTCCATTGCTTTGAAACACAGCCAAAGTGACGGCGGATCACAAGGTTGCAGCCTTGCACAGAGCATCTCACACACAAACACAAATCTCACAAAGTATAGATCCTATTACAGAACTTCCATTAATCTAGTTCAAAATACATGCAAAGACACAGCCAACAAGTGCTGGACTATGGAGAGAAGGAAAAAGAAAAAGAAAACTACTTACAGCTATAAAAAGAAAAACTAAACGATCTCAGATCAGGTCTCCCAGAAATGAGATGGGTTCCTAGCTATTCCAGGATGTAGAAAGAAAAGAATCTCTAAGCCCCCCTAAGCCCAAGCTAAGTGTGGGTATTTATAGGAGTGGTGTGGCGGCACATTAGGGTTAGGAAACCCTAATTTTAACGATGCCACATGGCTAAATAATGATCCTTCGATGCCTTGGGGCACGTGCATGGAGATTTGAGCGTGGGAGTGCGTGCCCTAATCACTGGAAATTCCCAGAAAGTCCTCAGCTGAAGAGATGGAAGTTTGAGGTTCAGAGCTTCGCTAGGTAGCCATTATTTCCCAGACTTATCGTGTGGTAGCTTTTGTTCTTTGCTAGGATGATTTGAAATTGAAGCTTCCGCCTTCGCGAGGTTGGCTTGGTTTGCTCTTCAGGCAGTCGCGAGGTTGAGTGGACATCAGAGCCTCAGATGTCGCGGGGTTGGAGCTTAAGCAGTCACGAGGTTGATCTTCGCGAAGATAGATTTGAATAGCGTGAGAACTTCACGAGCACTTATCTTCACTGGGCTTCGCGAGTTACCTCGCGAGGCTTTGATGAGTTCTGAACTGTGCGAGGTTCCATGTCTTAACTGATCTTTGCGAGGGTGGCTTTGCCTTCGCAAGGACGCTTTCTTCTTGAATGGCGTGAGAACTGCATGAGGAGTTCTCTTCTGATAATTACATCCTGCGGCGACTGCGCGATAGCTGTGCGAGGAGTCTTCTGAAGCTCTCTCTTCTCAACCGTTCTAAGTGAACTGCACGTGGTTGAGAGAAGTTTGCTTTGAACTGCGCGAGGTGTTCTATTCTTGAGCTTCGTGAGAGCTGCACGAGTTTATGTTTTTGGGGCTCTTCAGTCAATCATCTGTGCGAGAAGTTGTTGTAGTGTCTTGGGAAGCTCAGTTGGACTGCGCGAGGCTCATTTTCAGGTCTGGATTCAGACTTCATCCTTCTGAGGGACTTCTGGTGCCAAAACAGGCTTTTTAGCAGGATTCTTGGCCTTATTTCACTGCTGGGTACTACCTACATAAAACACTTAACAAGGACTTATTAGGTGGCTATGGGTCTAATCAAAGGTTAAGTTAAGGGGTGAAAAGTGGTACTTTTCAGGTCTTAACACACCCCCAAACCTAATCTTTGCTAGTCCCTTAGCAAAGCTATATTAAACCTAATATAAAAATTAAATGCCACTTTCGTAGGCAGCACGGATACATTTAGCATATGTACCAAGCCTTTTAAACCCCTAGGTGATCCCTAGTGGAGGAGTGAAGTCTCCTGAGGGTTTTTAGTGAAGACACCCACAAACTTCTTTAATGAAACAGTTAACAAAAGTGCAATATCATCCAATGAGCAATCAAGGGGCAGACTTAGTTTACTCTTGCATCATTAAGCATAAAAGAAATTTAATTCATTGGTTGCACAGTAACTTAAACAGCATAAACTCTTCATGATTGCACAACATTTCCAATTAGTTTACAACCATAGAAAATTGCACTAGTGTGTGCCAACACTGAGCTTATCCTTTGGTCAAAAATTAGGTTAAGGTCATACATAATGCATTCAAGTTCAGACCCAAAAATTTTCCTGGGCATATTCTCATAAGGGTTTTGTTGAGGGGTTCATTCTCTCACAGGCTCAAGAGCAGTTACATCCCCCAAATGGGTCTGTAAGAATGAGCATAGGCAAAGTTCTTAAGTGCTGACATCATTGGCAGTTCCTCACCATAGATTGGATAACTCTTTATCTTCACATGACAGCTCACTCAACTTTTGGATCACAAGGGCTTTTAACTGGGCTGTAATGTGGCTTATGGAGTGGGGTTGAAAGAATGGAGGGTTGAGAAGGGGTTCAAAATTGAGAAATCAGTAGGTGACAGAGGTGATTCATGACTTCACCTTCTTGAATTTGGCTCCTTTCATCTTCTTTGAGATTTTTAGATTTGAAGTGATCAGTTTCTCTTCTTGATTTTGATTTTCCAATGAAAGTTCCTCTTGACTCCTCCCTTACTTCTCTTCCTTGTTATTTTTGTTTCCATCTTGTGGAATTTTTTGATTTTTTTTTTATTTTTTTGTTTTTACTATTCAGAAATGCCACCATGCTCCCAATTATCATACTGCCAGATTTGAGGTATTTCTTTTCCATTCACCTACCGTTGACCATAGCTAGTCCATCTTCAACTTTTTCTCCTTTACATTATGAATTCTCAGAGTGAGGGTAGGCTGAAGCAGGTTCATAGGTTCAGGTTCAAGTACTCAGGTGTATTTTAAAGAAATTTAGGATTTAAAGCTCAAATGGGGTATGGACAAGGGCAGTTACTGAAGGGTTGGTCTTATTAGGCTCAAACTGTCCAAGAGAAGGCCTTGATCCTTTCCTCAGTCTCATGAGTTCTATCAGTTATTTCAACTTGGAACTACCTAACTCCTGGTGAGTACAATGACTCAGCCAATCCTTACAACTAGAAGGGATTGCCTTGGTTACTCCTCAAAAGATGGAATTTTTTTTTTATAGGCCCAATTCTCACTGGTTATGGTCTTCCTTTGAACTTTTAAGTATGTCCTCACCTTTTTCTCTCTCTACTGATTCACTGAGTGCTGGTACAAGTGAGTTTCCTTGGTGATATTATCATAGAAATGTGGAGTATTAGAAGTTTATAATGTCAAAAGTTTGCAAAAATTTTAAACTTCTTATTTTCATGATTCCTAAGTGAACAGAGGTCCATTTCCATATTGCTCAGATGAGTCAGCTGCACTTATATTAGCTATTCCATTGGTAGGGTCTGCCTGGCACACCCCCAAACCTATGAGAAGCAGTGTCCTCACTGGTTCAAAGGTGTCTGTGCAGCAGAGTTATTACAGCATAAAAGACCAGAATAAGAAATAAAGTAACCAAGAATAGAAAACTATACAGCATATCAGAAAAGGAAAATTTCATTAAGATTAAAAGAAAATTACAAAAACGAAGGAAGAAAGGAGAGAGGGATCAGGGGTAAGGGGGTTGAGAAGGTGGGGGCAGGGGATGGCTCTTTCTTTTGCTTCTTCTTCTGCGGCTGAAGCTCTTCCTCCTTCTCCTTGGCAAGGATTTGTAGAACCTCCTCATATTCATCCCAGAGGGGTTGGAGGGGATCCGGCTCTTTAGGTGGCGGCGGGTCCAACCACATCGGGTAAAACTTGTTAGGCAGCGCATTTGGCTTGTCATCTGCCATGATTAGGATTAGGGAAGGACCGCTAGGGTGAGAGGAGATAGGATGCGATGAAGATGAACAGGGCCTCCCTGTGTATTTAAAGGCAAGGATGGTGGAAGATGAAATGGTTGAATAACATCCAAGTTGCCGCAATTAATTGAGAGTGAGTTGGGAAACGTCAAGTCCCAGCAGTCAGCGTGGGAAATGACAAATGGATTAGACTCGCGCAGCTGGGTAAGGGGATCACGAGATATCAGAATCGTGCGATTATGGGAGTTAGAGCCGGAAGTGCCATGAGATTCTGCAGCATTGAAACTCGTGACAGCGAAAGAAATGGTCTATGCGAATTGCGCGAATCTTCCCAAATCATAATTTAGAATGCGCGAGGGCCTAGTGCCAAACAGGGGCACTATAGGTAGTGCAGCCTACTCATCACAAATATTCACATAATATGCATTCAAATTCGAAAATCAGCAATTCACAGAAGAAGAAGAATAAATCATACCAATCCCACATAAACTCTATCAAGCTCAACAATATCAAACTCCACATAACCCCTAAAATTTCCTAGAACTTAAGGTAGAAACAAAAGTAGTATAGTACAACATGGACACAATCAATTGGTCGTAGATGTAGGGGTCCCATGAAAATGAATAGTGCTCATAGGATCAGCAGGTTGTTCAATGCAAGGCTTAAGCCTCTGACCATTCACTTTGAAGGTTCTCCCAGATTTGGGATCCTTGACTTTCGCAGCACCAGATGGGGAAACATTCAAGACAACATAGGGACCTTCCCATCTGGATTTTAATTTGCCAGGAAAGAATTTTAGTTTGGAGTTGAATAACCAAACCTTACCACCCGGTTCGAGGCTTTTTCTCAGCAAGCCCTTGTCGAAGAAAGCTTTAGCCCGTTCCTTGTAGATCCTGGCATTGGTGTAAGCATCCATCCTCAGCTCATCTAATTCATTTGTTGTAATGACAGATGACCGTTAGGTCCATGTTCAAACTCTTAATGGCCCAATAGGCCTTGTGTTCTAACTCTACTGGGAGGTGGTAGGCCTTGCCATAGACCAGTTTGAATGGGGACATTCCAATGGGAGTCTTATAGGTAGTCTTATAGGTTCACAGTGTATCATCTAATTTCTCAGCCCAATCTTTCCTGTCAGTCCTAACTGTTTTCTCAAGGATGTGCTTGATCTCCCTATTGGAAATTTCAACTTGCCCACTTGTTTGTGGGTGGTAGGGAGTAGCAATCCTATGGGTCACAGAATATTTCTTGAGCAAGCTCTCGAAATTCCTGTTGCAGAAATGGCTACCCCCATCACTGATAATAGCTCTAGGGGTTCCAAATCTTGAGAAAATGTTGTGCTTTACAAATTTGAGGACCACCTGGTTATCATTGGTTCTTGTGGCAATGGCTTCTACCCATTTGGAAACATAGTCCACTGCGACTAAGATGAAGTGGTAACCATTAGAGGGAGGAAAGGGGCCCATGAAGTCTATTTCCCATACATCAAACAACTCTACAATAAGGATGGGCTGTAAAGGCATTGAATTTCTTTTGGACAGCCCTCCTAATTTCTGACATCTCTCACATGCCTTGTAGTGTGTGTATGCATCCTTGAATAAGGATGGCCAGTAAAAACCACACTGCAGGACCTTGTCAGCTATTTTTCTCCCACTAAAGTGGCCTCCACAGGCATTTTCATGGCACATGGCCAGAATACTGGGGATATCACTTTCGGGAACATCTTCGGATGATCTGGTCGGCACAGTACTTGTATAGGCAAGGTTCCTCCTAGAAAAAATACTTGACCCTTGAGAAGAACAGGCCTTTATCCATTCTGGTCCAGTGGGGAGGAATCTTTCCTATAACTAGATAATTGATAATGTGTGCGAACCAAGGGACTAAGGATTGGATGGCAAATAATTGCTCATCAGGGAAGGCATCATTTGTAAGGCCATCCAGGCATTTCTCCAAGATAATTCTGGACAAGTGGTCAGCCACCACATTCTCCACACCCTTTTTGTCCTTGATTTCGATGTCAAACTCCTGTAGCAGGAGTATCCATCTAATCAGCCTAGGCTTAGCATCTCTCTTGGATAGTAGGTACTTCAATGCTGAATGGTTAGTGAAGATTACAGTTTTAGATCCTAGTAGGTAGGCTCTAAATTTGTCAACAGCATAAACCACTGCTAGAAGCTCTTTCTCAGTTGTGGTATAGTTCAGCTGAGCTTCAGCAAGTGACTTGCTGATATAAGCAATGACCACAGGTAGTTTATCTTTTCTTTGGCCCAAAACAGCACCTATTGCCAAGTCCGATGCATCACACATCAGCTCAAAAGGTAGGGTATAGTCTGGTGTTTGGAGTACAGGAGCAAAGGTGAGGCAGGTTTTCAATGTTTCAAAAGCCTTAAGATAGTCAGCAGAAAAGTCAAAGGGCACATCCTGGCAGAGCAAGTGGCACAATGGCTTAGCAATTTTGCTGAAGTCCTTGATGAACCTCCTATAAAATCCCGCATGCCCCAGGAAAGATCTGATTTGCTTGACTATTTTTGGAGGGGGCAAATTGGCAATGAGGTCCACTTTGGTCTTGTCTACCTCAAGCCCTTCTTTAGAGACTACATGGCCCAACACAATGCCTTGTGTTACCATGAAGTGGCTCTTTTCCCAGCTTAAAACCAAATTGGTTTCCTCACATCTTTGCAAAACTAGGCTGAGGTGTTGTAGACACTGGCCAAAGCTGTCCCCATAGATAGAGAAATCATCCATAAAAATCTCCAAAAACTTGTCTATCATATCAAAGAAAATGGCATACATACACCTCTGAAAAGTGGCGAGCGCATTACAAAGTCCAAAAGGCATCCTTCTGTAAGCAAAGGTGCCAAAAGGATAGGTAAAGGTGGTTTTCTCTTGGTCTTGAGGATGCACAGGGATTTGGTTGTACCCTGAGTACCCATTAAGAAAATAGTAAAAAGCTTTTCCAGCCAATTTGTCAAGAATTTGATCAATGAAGGGGAGAGGGAAATGGTCATTTCTGGTTTTAGAGTTGAGCTTCCTATAATCAATGCACACTCTCCAGCCAGTGGTTGCCCTGGCTGGCCTCAACTCTCCAGTTTCAGTCTTAATCACTATTATGCCAGATTTCTTAGGCACCACCTGGATAGGTGCCACCCAATGAGAATTAGAGATGGGGTAAATCACCCCTGCATCTAGCAATTTAATGATTTCCTTGAGGACGACTTCCTGCATGTGAGGATTTAACTTCCTCTGCATTTCCCTGGAGGGTAGTGCTCCCTCCTCAAGATGAATCCTATGCATGCAGATTGATGCATCTATTCCTCCCAGATCGGCAATGGTCCAACCAATTGCCTTCTTGTGCTTCCTCAAAACTGTTAGTAATTCCTTTTCCTGCTCATTGGTAAGGGAGGAAGAGATAATCACAGGAAGCCTATCACCTTTCTCAAGGAAGGCATATTTTAATGTTTTTGGAAGCTTCTTGAGTTCCAGATCAGGGGCCTGTTGGGCGGATGGCAAAATTGGTGCATTGGAGGTTGGAGGAAGAGGTAGCAATGTAGGTTTCCAACTGGAATGCTGCATTGAGCCCCCAGAAGACTTCGATATGGTCATGTCTTTTGATCTCCCATCTGGGCTCTCTTCCTCCACCATGTCCCAAATTTTAACTAAATTCCTGACAATGTTGCCCCACTCCAGCAGAGTGGGCAATTCCTCTTCCATAATTTCCTCTAGTGCATCCACTGTAAACCTCTCCTCATTGTCCATCTGAGGGTACTTTGCACTGTTGTACACATTCAGCTCAACTTTTATATGTCCAAAAGTTACCTCCATTACTCCAGACCTGCATTGGATGCAGGCATTGGCAGTGGCCAAGAAAGGCCTACCCAATATAACAGGCATGGGATTTGGGCTATTACTGCACCCCATGTCCAACACTAAGAAGTCGGCAGGGTAGAAAAACTTATCCACTCCCACCAAGACATCCTCAACCATTCCCAGAGGTTTCCTCTTAGATCTATCAGCCATCATTAGCACAATGGGGGTAGCTTTCAGCTCCTCCAAACCTAGTTGCAGATATACACTGTATGGCAACAGGTTAACACTGGCTCCAAGGTCTAAAAGGGCTTTTACAATTGTATGGTCTCCAATTACGCAGGGAATAGTGGGTACCCCTGGATCTTGCAACTTCTCAGGCATTGATATGTTAAATACGGAATTCACTGTATCAGTTGCAAAGACCTTTTTGGACACATGGCCTCTAGACTTTCTCTTTTGGGTGCAGAGGTCTTTCAGGAACTTTGCATAGGCTGGGACTTGTTTAATTGCCTCAAGCAGGGGTAAATTGATTTTCACTTGCCTGAAGGTCTCCATCATTTCCTCCATCTGGGCACTCCCTTTATCAAAAGGGATAGGACCATCCAAAGTCTGAGGAAATGGCAGCTAAAGTTCTGCTGGTTCCTTAGCTGCTAGCCCATGACTAAACTTCTGTTCCTTTCTTTTTTCATGTTTTTCTCCCTGCTGCGGCTCAACTACAGCCTCATTATTTTTCTCCTGCTGCAAGGTGGCAGGCACTTCTTGGCTTTGTGGTCCCACAACTTCTCTATCATGATCATTTGCATCATCTGTGGAAATTGCCTCTGGTCTGCATTACCCAGTTATCTACCACTTGCGGACCATAGGGCAGTGACAGCATTGGTGTCCTCAAACTTTGAGGAAGCTTCCTCAATTAAAAACTAACCCTTGGGGTTAGCAATTGGCTGGCAGGGCAATCTGCCTTCATCTCTCCTAGCCAAGGCTTTTGACATTTGGCTCATCTACTCTTCCATTTTCTGGAGGCTCTGATCATGAGAGTCCACAGTCTGAGCCAAGGAACCCAGGTTTTACAGTGAGGTCAAGTCCTGGTCCTTAAAAGAAACATTTCTAGGTTGAGAAGGGGGTAAGACCAACTGATTTTACTATTGATGGGGCTACTGATGGTGCTGGAAGGTAGACCTAGGGGCATTCCCTTGATTGAACTGCTGCTGTGGCCTTTGTGGTAAGGCCAATATCTGCTGGGGCTGCATGTAGTTGTCTTGCCTCCACCTCAGATTTGGGTGGTCTCTCCATTGGTAACCAGCATTTTGGTGCTGCTATCCATATGGCTGCCTATTGTAGCCCCCAGATTATTGCTGGCCATAAGATTGAGCAGCAGCAGTATGTTCCAAAACCAATTCAGGAAATTGCCCTGCAGATGGACATTCCTCCACTGTGTGGTGTGGGGACTGGCATGTCAAACATGCCTCCACCACATGAGCAGCCCTTCTGGGTTGCATCACAGTCAATAATTTGTCAAACTTCATAGAGAGATTTGCCATCTGCAGCTGCAGGTCATTGTTCCCAGACACCTCATAAACTTTTCCTCTTGGTCCAGCAGCAGGCCCCACCTTTGACTCAGATTCCTAACTAGTTCTTGCCAGGGATGGCTTTTGAAAAGCATTCTCACTAATCACCTCAAACAATTCCCATGCCTCCTCAGCAGTCTTGTGCATGTAGGATCCACCACAAGAGGCATCGACCATATCTCTATTTTTCACATCAATCCCATTGTAGAAGCTTTGTACAAGCTGCCACTCTGGGATCTTGTGGTGGGGGCATTGTTTGAGCATCTCTTTCAACCTATCCCAGGACTGGTTAAAATCCTCAATTAGGGATTGAGCAAACGCAAGAATCTCTTTCCTCAACTGGCTAGTTTTGGTCTCAGGGAAGAACTTGGTTAGGAACTTGGTCTGCAGATCTTTCCATGAAGCAATGCTATTGTTGGGAAGAGTGGTCAGTCAGGTACTGGCCCTATCCTTTAGAGAGAAGGGAAAGAGCTTGAGCCTAGTAGCCTCAGGTCCCAAACCAGTGATATTAAAAGTGGTGTACAAGGCCAAGAATTGGTCAATATGCTTGTAAGGGTCCTCTTTGCTAAGCCCATGGAAAGCTGGCAGCATCTGGATGATTGAAGTTTTTATCTCATAGTTCCCCTGAACATCAGGGAATTGAATGTTAAAAGGGGAGTTATAGTCATCCGGAGCATTCAACTCCTTGAGGGTTCTGGGTTGTTCTTCACCCATCATTGCTGTCACAGATTCACTTGGGGGCTCTCCTATGGTGTGCCTGTATCTCCTAAGTCTCCTTCCCCTTTCTAACTCAGGGTTAAGAGGCTCTAAAGCAGGGCTGAGGGATCTCCTCCCTAGCATACAAGCACACCAACAACAAGGAAAGCTTCTTGCAGGCACATTGTAAAAGAATAATTGTACAACTAACAAATTTAGCTAACTAGTTTACAGCTATTCAAAGAATACATTTAAAACTATCCTAGATACTGCTAGAAAATTTTTTAAGAAAGATAGACAGAGCTTTAAAAGTCAGAGAGTTTGCAAATAGAGGTAGCTAAGCTCCAATTGCAGTCCAACTATCCTTCACTGCTGTTGTCTAGATCTGCAAGAAAGATTCAAAATTATGTCAGCAGTATCAATTATTCACATGTGCAAAGAATACTAAGAATACAAAAACTAAGGGTCTACTAATAGATCATTTGTCCCCGGCAGCGGCGCCAAAAACTTGTTGGCGGATTTTTGAGTGTGCTTACTTTATTGGTTGGTGGTGAAAGTCATTTAAAAATCAAATAAAGAGTAAAATTGGGGAAGGAATCAACACAACTAAGAAATCCTAGACCTGCAAGATACAGGGTCCATTGTAGCAAGTTTTGATAAGTAAGAGTTTGTCCCACAGGGAAAGGTGATCTACAGCTCCAAATGAGCCATCTCTAGTAGTCCCTCCAGATCTGGCAGTCCTAAAAGGAGGGGAGTTTAAGGTCACTTATTCTAAGTATTCTAATGTCTAAACTACAGAAAGGGTTGAGAGGATGGATGGAGTGTGGAAAATAAATATAAAAGGGCGAGAAGTATGATATTGAGCCCAGATCAGAGGAGTTTTGTAACTCAAATTCAGATCTGATATTATAGAAATCCTGTCCAGTGGCTACATTATCACCATTGAGGAGAAAGGATCCAACCCATCACTCTGCCATGATTCCACCCTTAAGGCTATAACCTGTCCACTCAAATGGTCACGGATTATCCCATAGGGGAACCACTATCCAGGGATGGGTCAAAACATAATCAGTAAATCATTGCAGGCACTATTTCATCCAGGCTACTAGCTCAAGAATCCATAGGGAACCTCAACCTCTAAAGCTCTATATGTGGGGCTAAGGCTGTATAGGCCCATGATAGCCCAGACATATAGAACCAGCAAGAGATTGAGTACAACCTTCGATCTAGCTGTCCATTGCTTGAGTGAGGCTACAATGGTGTAGTCACTAGCCTACAATCTCTATAACCAGATCAGATCCAACATCTGATGGCGGATTTATACAAATATAGGGGTGTCTACCTCTGTACAATCTCCCACCAGGCTTCTACAAGCTCAGGTGTAAAGTAGAAGGATCCATCTTGGATCGGTGGATTAGAATCACCCTAAGGCTATAATCTATCCACTTAAATGGTCACAGACTATCCCAGAGGTTATCCTCCTCACGGAGCCCAAGACAAAACAAGAACATCGCTGCTACCACCATGGTCATAAGGCTACTAGCTCAAGCTCCCATGGGGATTTCAGATCTAGTGGGTCCTGTGGTGGGGCTAAGGCTGTATAGGACCATGATAGCCCCGACACACAGGTCACTTAGATCTGAGTGGCCCTTAGAATCAGTCCTCCATTTCTTTGAAACACAACCAAAGCAATGGCAGATCACAAGGCAACAGCCTTGCACAGAGCATCTCACACACAAACACAAATCCCACAAAGTACAGATCCTATTACAGAACTTCCATTAATCTAGTTCAAAATACATACAAAGACATAGCCAGCAAGTGCTGGACTAAGGAGAGAAGGAAAAAGAAAAAGAAAACTACTTACAACTACAAAAAGAAAAACTAAACGATCTCAGATCAAGTCTCCCAGAAATGAGATGGGTTCCTAGCTATTCCAGGATGTAGAAAGAAAAGAATCTCTAAGCCCCCCTAAGCCCAAGCTAAGTGTGGGTATTTATAGCAGTGGTGTGGCAGCGCATTAGGGTTAGGAAACCCTAATTTTAACGATGCCACGTGGCTGAATAGTGATCCTTCGATGCCTTAGGGCGCGTGCACGGAGATTTGAGCGTGGGAGTGCGTGCCCTAATCACTGGAAATTCCCAGAAAGTCCTCAGCTGAAGAGATGGAAGTTTGAGGTTCAGAGCTTCGCTAGGTAGCCATTGTTTCCCAGACTTGTCACGTGGTAGCTTTTGTTCTTCGCTAGGATGATTTGAAATTGAAGCTTCCACCTTCGCGAGGTTGGCTTGGTTTGCTCTTCAGGCAGTCGCGAGGTTGAGTGGACATCAGAGCCTCAGATGTCGCGGGGTTGGAGCTTAAGCAGTCGCGAGGTTGATCTTCGCGAAGATAGATTTGAATAGCGCGAGAACTTTGTGAGCACTTATCTTCACTGGGCTTCGCGAGTTACCTCGCGAGGCTTTGATGAGTTTTGAACTGCGCGAGGTTCCATGTCTTAACTGATCTTTGCGAGGGTGGCTTTGCCTTCGCAAGGACGCTTTCTTCTTGAATGGAGCGAGAACTGCACGAGGAGTTCTCTTCTGATAATTACATCCCGCGGCGACTGCGCGATAGTTGTGCGAGGAGTCTTCTGAAGCTCTCTCTTCTCAGCCGTTCTGAGTGAACTGCACGTGGTTGAGAGAAGTCTGCTTTGAACTGCACGAGACTGCGCGAGGTGTTTTATTCTTGAGCTTCGCGAGAGCTGCGCGAGTTTATGTTTCTGAGGCTCTTCAGTCAATCATCTATGCGAGAAGTTGTTGTAGAGTCTTGGGAAGCTCAGCTGGACTGCACGAGGCTCATTTTCAGGTCTGGATTCAGATTTTATCCTTTTGAGGGACTTCTGGTGCCAAAATAGGCTTTTTAGCAGGATTCCTGGCCTTATTTCACTGCTGGGTACTACCTACATAAAATACTTAACAAGGACTTATTAGGTGGCTATGGGTCTAATCAAAGGTTAAGTTAAGGGGTGAAAAGTGGTACTTTTTAGGTCTTAACAGGTCTCCATGGTGTGCATCATTCCTTTCTCTGACTCTCTCCTATTCTCTTTGATCTTGATCCTGACGATCTCGATCTCGATTCTCTCCCTGATCTTGGCTCCCTTGGCCACCACTGCCAGAAGCCCCTCCATCTCCTATAGGCTCTCTATTCGCATCCAAGATAAAATCATCTCGACTACGCAAGCTCCTACTATGACCGCCCCTAGGTCGGCCTCTTCCTCTAGGAAACATAATGGTCTGCACATGAAAACAAAGTTTTCATTAGCAGAAGTCCCTATGCTCTGACAAAAGAATGATTGTCAAAATTTCTAAAAGAAAATGCTTTGATACCAACTGTGACAGCTCGGATTTTAACACCTCGAAACTCGTGCCATCAACACGATCCTCCAGACCGTGCCCCAAAACTATGCACGGAACATTGGTATAACAAGCAATGATAAATGAATAAGGTAAATAATTACATAACACATAAAAGTAACATGCCCATCTGGCACAAACAAAAGACAGTTCTACTTTCATGCCATTGCATGAACAGAGAACCGATCGAAACCATCGGTGATAAAAAGATCACCCTAGATGGTTCGCCAAAAGAAATAAATCAATTTAATTACATTTTTCGTCAAAAATAAAGGCCTGACATACCAAGCCGTACAATCTGCTCTAAAAAACTACTCTCTGTCAAAGTACATAGCAGAGTCTCCTAGAAGAAGTCCTCGGGAGGAGGCTCTAACTCGTCTCCAGGCACGTAATTCGAATCACTCGGCTCTTCGTCTCCCGAAGCCACAGCTGCTGCTAACAAAGGACCTGCGACGTATAGTCTAAAGGGGTGAGCTACATCCTAGCTCAATAGGGAACAACACAGTGAACGTATAAATTAAAATCTCACATATATTCCATGATATTCTAAGCATGATGTGTCTATGCATTTGCTAGAAAAACAGTTTAAAAACTGATGATTTACATTCAAGTTTACTGGTAATTTGCTTATCTTACTTTACTGTTGATTTATCATGAATGACACTGAACAGACCTAAGGCAACACTTAAATCTTTACCTTAAGTAATCCCCGAGCAATATAGCATCGAGCCCCGATGGAATACTCACCATTGTCACCTAAATAGACAGTTGTTAAAATGTATTCCCTAGGAATACTACCCAAGCCCCTTTCTCAATAGGTGGCGGGGTTAAATCTCAACTCAATATCCCTGGGATGTGCTTACTATGTACTGATAGACCTCCGCACTGGTGTACGGATTGGCCACCGTACCGGTTATGGATATCCTTCCGCGTCAGTCGTGGGTATCCCGCCATGTCAGTGGGGTATTCTAAACAAATCTCAAATAATAAAAATAATATGTGCTTTACATATAGTTGTTCACAGTGTAAAGTGCTATCTTATATCAGTTAGGCCTCAACAATAATTATTCAATCATATATATATACATCACTGGGATGTATAACGCACTCGCATCACACTGATACCTTTATTACTTTCTCATCCCCTGGGGATGTCTCATTCTCATTAGATTACTTGATCTTAGTTACTCGCATCACACAGATGCTTTTATCACATTCTTGGTGTCACACACACACCCATTTTCACAAGGCTTTTCATGGTTAAAATATTTTCAATTCTGATAAATATATCATTACATATATGCTCTTGCAATTAAAGTACATGTTCAAGGTGTTCCCTACCTAAATTCTCTGAAGGTTCAAGCATCAAGGTCCCACGCGGCTCCTTGTGCTCGCTTTCACATGTACCACCTATGGTACATCATAACACATGCAATACATTACTAAAGATGAAATGAAGAAGGTCCTAGACCCTCCATGAATCTCAAAGTAAAACTAGAAAGTTAAGTAAAACTGCCAAATTCGATTAATCGATTCCCAAAATCAATTAATCGAAACACAAATCGATTAATCGATTCCTAAAATTGATTAATCGAAACCCAAATCGATTAATCGATTCCCAAAATCGATTAATCGAGATTCAAATTAGATTAATTGATCCCAAATCGATTAATCAAAGTCTCTAACATAATAAGGTCGATTCTCAAATCGAGTGGTCAAAAATCAAAAATCGATTAGTCGATCCAAAATCGATTAATCGAAATCCAAAATCGATTAATCAATTTCCCAACTTGATTAGTCGATTTCCCCAGGTCTTGTTTCTCAAGCCACTGGAGGTACCCAGTTGATTAGTCGATTTCTAAATCGATTAATTGAACTTTCAAATCGATTAATTGAAATCCAATTTGATTAGTCGAAATCGGGCATCCTTGACTTTTCAACTTCTCGGCCAAAATCGATTAATCGAACCTCAATTTTGATTAATCAATTTGGCCAGATTCAGCCCCCTTTCAGGCTGTCCTTTCAAAACCCATTCCTTTTCTTTTCCCTTCTTTTTCTAAGTCTTTAATCTATGATATTAACTATGCTAGACTGAACTTAACTCATCAATGATCTATGCATTAATTTAAATAAAAAACTCACCTTCAATTTATCTCAAATTGATCAATGTCTAGGTTGGAATGGTTAGGGCTCTAGCTTTAGCTTCAATGGCCCCAAAAGCGTTGAATCCGACAATCAATGCTCAATCTTCCCTCAATCCAACCACAATAACTCCTCTTTACTCCCTCTCTCTCTTCTTAACTCTCTCTTCAACAACCATCAAAAGGAATTTTAGGGTTATTAACCCTTATATCTTCCTTCCTATTTCGGTGTTAAGCGCATACACCAGAGATAGGTGTATGTGACTCTAACTTAACACCATACTCTACACTTAGGTCACATTCGCACAACTTCAGTTTATCACTCCATGAGGTCACAGTTTGACCATCACTTGGTCAACCCTATGACTAATCAGGCACGAATCCTGAGGTCAAAGTTAAACGCTCAATTTTTTGGGATATTACATTCAGTGAAGACCCAGACCCACATGCCACAATATTGTCCGATTCTGGGCTTAGGTCCCCACCCCGATTTTATTTTTGGCATGGGCTTAAGTCCCCACCCAAAATGCGTCATGACATGTAGCATCCGCAATCACATATAGCCTAGGGTCAGAACTTTTCCCTATCCGATGTGGGACTATTACAATCCCCCCACCTTATAGAAGAGCCGTCCTCGGATCTGATACCATTCTGTGAAGACCCAGACCCACATGCCACAATATTGTCCGGTTCTGGGCTTAGGTCCCTACCCCAATTTTATTTTTGGCATGGGCTTAAGTCCCCACCTAAAACGCGTCATGACATGTAGCGTCCGCAATCACATATAGCCCTGGGTCAGAACTTTTCCCTATCCGATGTGGGATTATTACACCAAGTGTGTCGGATCCCACCGTGGGACCTACTAAAGGTGCATATATCACCCGAGACGGGAATTTTTCTAGGGCACCAGATCATCATTCATTTAAATAGGGGAGATAATGTTCTTTTGAAAAATCCAAAAAACATATATATATATATATAGAAAAATCAAAAATCCGTATATACGTATACTTTCGGTGTGACCGTCACTACGGCGACCTCAAACCCAACCCATAGAAGGAGGACTAGGAAAGTATTCGGCCCTTACCCAAGACATCGATACAACACTCGTCAACGGATCATGTCGAGCGCCGATACATCCCCGCCATCATCCCCATCCCATTCCCATTTAGGAGAAGACCCAATCTCCAACACCTTCAACCAAACCCGATTGGATGTCACGGGTCCATTTCGAGCACCCGTGTTCGCATCCACCCCATCCCCTGCCCTTACATTTCCCCAACATACCCCCATCTCATCCTCTACTAAAAAACCTCATTTCCCAACCGACCCATACATCCCAATCTCCCATCCATACACCCTTACCGCACCCCCTACTCCCAAAGACCCCATCGGGAGCCCCATCCCCCGCCTACCTCCCACATCCTGTCCACCTCATCATCCATGCCTCCTACATCCTCTATCCCATTTACCTCATCTCACATGCCTTCCACATCACACGGCCCATCCACATCCCAACATACCCCCCTATTTACTAGGTCATGCCCAACTTTTCCCAGGGTGTGACCAGTAACCCACCATCTTCCATAGCTATACATCCACACCCTCCAAGCACAATCATTCATACCCCCCATACCCGGGTCATGCCCAATTTCACCCAACCCCCTCTGTCCTTGAATGGGCCATCACCCTCTAATATCACACCTGAATCCATGCCCTCAATGGAGGACATGAGAATGATGTATGCCCTGTGGGCTACCTCCCAGAGTCCTACATTCCAAACCCCACATCTAGGTCTCCAAAACCTCCATATCCCATTCCCCCATGACCATGCCCAACCACCTATCATCCATACCATCCAAGTTCCCCCACCTCAGTTCCAGGCCCAGGTCTAAGCCCAACAGGCCTAAGCCCTCTCATCTCAGGCCCAAACCCACACAAATCATGGACCCAAGCCTAAATATCTTTAGAACCATGGGCCTAAGCCCACTCCCAGACCCAAGCCCGCTCATCCCAGTCCTAAGCCCAGCAAACCCACCAGACCCAGAATCCTTAAGGCCCATGGGCCTAAGCCCAAGCCCATCAAACTCAGACCCAGGCCCATGGGCCCAAGCCCATCAGACCCAGGCCCAGGCCCAAAACCTTTAAGGCCCATGGGCCCCAGCCCAAACCCACAGACCCAGGTCCTAAGCCCATTAGACCCAGGCCCAGTTCCAAGCCCCCAGGGCCCTTAGACCCAGACCTATCAAACCCAAGCCCAAGGCCCATCATCCCACATAATGGCCCACATTAGGCCCCAAACATGCAGGCCCATTGGCCCAAAATCATACCAACCCCCACACCCAAGCCCAAGGCTCATCAACCCAAGCTTTCCAAAACCATCAAACCCAAACCCAAGGCCCATCCACCCACACTCATCAAGGCCCATTCATAAACCCCTTACCCCTTCACCAGTACCCTTCATTCACCTATACCCCTTATACACCCATCCCACCTCCAACGGAAAATTCGATCCACCCCATTCCTTAAAACCACGCCTACAGTATACCACCACATCAACCACACCCCCATCACCCCCAGAATGTGCACCCAGCTCAGTACATCATTCATCCACAAACCACTCATCCATTCACTCCTTCCCATCCCCTACAAGTCTTGTGGCCCCACCAGGTCATCCAACCCATCACCCCCCAGGTCTAAATAGTGGACCTCGCCCCTCACCAGTACAATGACCAACAATACGAGGAGGACAAGATTCGCAACAGTGGAGGAGCTGCCAGCTTTGGCCCCCCTAGGCCCATCATCATCACACCTAGCGAAATCAAGGGAGGCGTCCATTTCTGACCTCAAAAGAATCGAGCAAATTGAAAGAATAGATAGAATCTGAAGCGGTGCGAAGATGGGAGGGCTAGAACTACATTCGACAAACTTTTCAGACTTATGTCTGTTCTCGGATGTCCCCCTACCATAAAAATTTAAGATGTCGTCATTCAATAAATATAATGGCACCGGCAACCCCATCGCCCACTTAAAATCTTACTGTGGGGATATGTGCCAGTACGGCCGAGACAGAACGACTCCTCATCAAAGTGTTTCAAAAGAGTCTAACGGGCCCAGCACTGAGACGGTTCACGTCCCTAGAACCATCCATGATAAAAACTTGGAAAGATCTAACACACTTATTCCAAGAACAGTATGTCTATAACATGGACATATAGCCAAGGAAGTTGGATCTGGCCCGTTTGAAGCAAAGGCATGATGAAACTTTCAGTGACTACTTAGGAAGGTGGAGGGCATTGGCTGCCCAGGTGACCCACCGGATTCCTAATGATGAGCAGATTGAATTGATAACCAAGGGAGCTCTCTCAGTCATCGCAGAATTTTTGGTATATCAGCAACAGTCTAGTTTTGCTGATTTGGTCCGAAATGCCAACCGTTGCGAAGATGCTGTTAGAGAGGGCAAGTTGGGAAAGAGCATGGCCAACGAGGCCATAGGGATTTGAAAAGCTACCAAACCAAGAATCGAAAGAAGACCAGGCACAGAGGTGCAGAACATCATTTACCCCCAGGCCAATACTAATGCCCCCCCAATACAGCTCCAAGCCGCACAACCACCCCCTGCCCATTTCGAGCAAGCACCAAGGACAAACAACGGACTGAGAGCCCCATTTACCCAAGAACAGATGAGAGCATAATTCGAACGAGTGTTCATGCCATTAGGACAATCTTTAAGTGTCTTATTACCAGTGTTGCTACAAAAGGGTCTAGTCAATTTACTCCAGCCTCGCCCACCACTGTTGAGAACTGAAAAATACCATTTTTCACCCCTTAACTTGAGTCTTAATAGACCTTTGAGAGAACTAAATAAGTGTTTTAAGTGCTTGTGTTGCAGCTAACAATAAAGACAGGCTTAACCATAAAAGCAGCATAAAAGTGCCAAAAATATGACAATCCATGTCAATTCAAAGGAAGAAAGAGAAGAAACAACCTCACTAGCTGTTGAAAGGTCTGAATTGAAGAGGCAGAGACCTGGTCTCAATCCATAAAAGAAGTATGGAGCAATTCGAACAGAAAAATGCACTACAGAGGTCTTTTCGCAAAGAACCTGAACAGGCTCAAAGAACGTCTCGACATCGCTCTAAGAACTCTGCAAACGAACTAAAACTCCGAGCTTAGCTTCAAGAGCATCCGAACTCTTCAAGAGATGATCGACCTTTTCAAAAGAAGAAAACTCAATTCAACCGAACATTGCTAAAAGAGCTTCAGGAGTTACCACACCTTGCGAAAAGCCCTCTAAGCTTTGCGAAAAGGTATTCTGGAGATTCCCAGCTTTTGTAAGGGCAATTCAGTAATCTGTTTCATGCGTCCCAATGCATTTAAAAACCTAAGGACATTCCAGAGGATTCTAAGCATGAAGCGAAGGCATATTCCACCCCACGTGAGCACCCAGAGATGAAATAACTTGGCGGGAACTTCTAGAAACTCTAACAGATTTTCAAAATGCATAACAGAATTGATGCCTTTTTCACCTGATTGGCTGAACTAGATCGAGAAATTCTGATTGGCCAGAACAGATCTGGATCCTCGTGCTCGACTACCATTGGTCAATACAGATCTGAGCAATTCTGATTGGGTGATACACATCTGAGCTGGACTTAGGGAAAACTGTAAATAGATGAACCATTTGCCCAATTTGGGTATCCAGATTTTGAGTTTCATTCCTAATCCCCCATTTCCAAATCAGATAGTTTATCTGAAATCCCTGTAATAGTTTCGCCTGGTACTTGCAATTGAGAGCTGTGAGACCCTTCTGTAGTTCAAAGGAGAGTTGTATTCAAGACTGCAAATCTGAGAGCTGTTAAGCCGTGCTCTGTAATTGTAATGGTGGATTTGAAAAGGTTGCTGTAAACTGTATTTTCTCAATTGGACTCTCCTTCTGATCTCCTTATGGCATTAGACTCCTTTAGATTTACTATTTTGCATGCAATCTCCCTTGATTCATTAATCCTATGAGAATTAGTGTTGGTAACCTAATCTCTCACGGCATTTGTAGTGATGCTTCTTGTTCTAAACTAAGGCTTTGGATTAAAGACTATTGGATGGTTTGTGGCCATTAAAGTGGACAGACCATAGCCATAAGCCTAAATCTAATCCTTAAATTAGATTTATTTCTCTTACATCTGCGCTTGTAGCCAGATGAAGATTGGATCATCTCTCAAGTGAGCCGCAGACATTCTCATTAGTTTTCAAGGACCATATCAAAGTGAGATATTACTTCTCCATTTTTTTTACCTCAAACATTCCCCCAACTCGGATCTGGATCATTTAGTTTAACTTTTTACTTTTATCATTTAGTTAATGTCACAAAATCAACCTCCCATCTTATGTGCTTTCTAGATAGGATAAGAGGCCAGATCTGGTAGCTTAGATCTGGAGGTTTATTGTGCATTTTAGACAAATTCTCTGTGGACGATCTTTCACTCACTTACATTTAAAACTTGCTACAATTGGCCCTGATCTTGCAGGCTAATCCACTTCTACCTGTGCTAATATTTCTTTACTCTTTTTTTTAATATTCTAGATTCAGTATAATTTAGTAGTTGCAAACCTGTTTTCAAAACACACATAAATCAAGCACACAAAGAAGCAACAATAAGTTTTTGGCGCCGTTGCCGGGGAATTTGTTCTAAAATAGGTAGACCTAAGTTTTCACTTTAATTTTTATCAGTACTAAACTATTCTATTGTTTATACCTGTGCAATTATTCATGTCCAATTTTTGAAGAAGGTAAACTACTTAAAAAGGAATTCTGAAGGTTTGCTGTGAATAATCAGATTTTTTATTCTGAGTTGTATGTTTGGTAGGAGGACTCTCGGCCCTGAGATTGTCCCACTGAATTTAGAAGTTGAAAGGCTACTACGAACCAAACAAACAACACAAAATTCTGCTACTATGGGAGAAGAACCTCGACTTTTGAGGGATTACTTTGCACCTGGTGCTTATAATTCTCCCTTTTGCATTCAATTTCCTACTGTTGAAGGAAATTATGAGATCAAATCATCAACTATCCAAATGCTTCCTTCCTTCCATGGGTTGAGTAAGGAAGATCCATACAAACATGTGGATGAATTCTTGGCTCTTTGCACCACATTCAACATAGCTGGACTTGGTCCAGAGGCAACCAAGCTTAGGCTCTTTCCTTTTTCATTAAAGGATAAAGCTAGAGCATGGTTATCTATGTTAGCACCAAATAGTATCACTTCGTGGAATGATTTGCAGTGTCAATTTTTAGCCAAATATTTTCCAATGTCTAAAACAAGCCAATTGAGACAAAGTATCATTTCTTTCTCACAAAACTCAACTGAAACTTTCCATGAAGCATGAGAACGATTTAAGGAACTTTTAAGGCAATGTCCTCAACATCAAATTCCCAGATGGCAACTGGTTCAAAGCTTCTATCAAGGAATTGATCAAAAAGGCAAAAATATGGTGGATGCCTCCTGTGGAGGCACTTACTTACAAAAAATAGTTGAGGAGGTTTGGGACTTATTTGAAGTAATTGGTGAAAACTCAACTCAACAGGAATCTCTGTCAAGAGATCTTGAAAATCCTGCTAGGTTGAACGATCAGCAACCCACCAAAGGGAAAAGTTATGAGGTGAATGAGTTGGAAAGGAAGATGGACAATTTAACCACAAAGTTTGATAGATTGATGGACTCACTCAAAAATACAAATGTTGCAAGAGTAGAGGAGGCATGTCTGATATGCCAGTCCCCTACTCATTCAATTGACCAATGTCCGCCGCACTACGCTCCCAGATTTAATGGTGGAACAAGCTCATGCTGCTCAATCATTTGGATAGATGCAGTCAAATGAATATCCATGGAGAGCGCACCCCAATTTGAGGTGGAACCAAGGGAATTATCAATCCCAACAGTAGCAACAACCAAAGAACCAAATGCCTTTCAAAACTGCACAGCCTTAACAGCAGAATTTTTATGCCAAACCAAATTTTCAGCAGCCCATTCCACAACAACCTCTACAGCAATCTGCCCCAGTTCAAACTCCTTCCAGGTCCCCTATTTTTGAAGATCAAGTCCTAAATTCACTCCAGAATTTAGGATCCTTAACTCAGACTGTGAATTTTCACAGCCAGAGCATAAAGAAGATTGAAGAAACATTGGGATAGCTTTCAAATACTTTGGCAAAAAGAGAGGAAGGAAAGTTACCCAGCCAACCTTTGAACAATCCCAAAGGACAGTTCATGGTTAGAGAAGCTTCCAATTCACATGAAGAAGTAAAAACTGTTACCACTTTGAGAAGTGGAAGAATCATAGATAACAAAGTGGGTAATCAAGAAGAAAAAATGAGGAAATGATAAAGATATGAAGAGCAAGATAGTGATAGCAAAGGTGCGATGGACCTCGGAAAAATCAAAAAATGAAAACAAAAAATCCAAAAAGTTTCAAAATGCTTCCAAATCAGTAGATGAAGGACTAGTTCCTCATTTACCATTTCCTCATGCAATGAAATCAGATCCCTTTTGATAAAGGGAACACAAAATAGATGAAATGATGGAGACTTTCAAGCAAGTCAAGATAAATCTACCTTTGCTTGAGGCAATCAAACAAATTCCAAAGATATGCAAAATTTTTGAAAGATGTTTGCACTCACAAAAGATGCCTAGGATACAGCTTGTCCAAGAAGGTCTTTGTCGTGGAAAGAGTTAATCGTGTGTTATCCATTGCCACACCTCCTAAACTTCAAGATCCCGAATCCCCACAATCCCTTGCATTATTGGGGAACATACCATTGAAAAGGCTTTATTAGATCTGGTGCTAGTGTCAACCTACTTCCATATTCAGATATGAGAAACTAGGTTTGGGAGAATTAAAACCCACTCATGTGGTGTTACAACTAGCGCATGATCCGAAAGGAAGCCTTGGGATGATTGAAGATGTATTGGTGGGAGTAGATAAATTTTTCTATCCGCCGATTTTCTAGTTTTGGACATGGAACCAACCAAAAGCAAAACTTCCATCCCTCATTCATTTTGGGAAGACCATTCTCACATGAAATACTTGCATTCAATGCAGTGTCCGGAATTATGGAAGTCTCTTTTGGAAACATGGAAGGTAAAATTAAATGTTTATAATGCACCACACTCAATTCATCAAGAATGTTTTCATGTTGATCTATTAGATGAACTGTAGAAGGGACTTTTCAACAGCTTCTAGATGAAGAGTTCACCACAAATGTTGAAGATGCTTGGGGAAATTTCAAGAAGAAAGCTTTGTATCTCAAATTGAGGAAATAAAGGTTGTCCAAGGAACTCATAATCAATCGAAGTTTCTCTTCTTGGAAACCTGTTACTTCCCCTTCCACAAATAGCTAAGGTACCTTTGTTACCTTCTTTTCTCAGCCCACCTGATTTAGAACTGAAGCAGCTGCCAGAAAATTTGAAATATGTGTTTTTAGGAGATCATAAATCATTGCCTGCAATTATTTCTTCCTCCCTCACAAAGGAGCAAGAAGAAGAGTCATTGATAGTTTTGAAAGAACATAGAAGGGCAATTCTCGGACTATTGCTGATTTGGGAGGAATCACCTCAGTGCTTGCACAAAATCCATTTGGAAGAAGATGCAAAGCCTTCTAGGGAAATGCAAAGGAGGCTGAACCCTCATATGCAAGAAGTAGTCATGAAAGAGGTTGTTAAGTTGTTGGATGCAGGGGTCATTTACCCCATTTCAGATTCAGCTTGGGTGGCACCTACACAGGTGGTACCTAAGAAATCTGGGATCACTGTTATAGCCGCAGATTCTGGGGAGCTAATGTCAACCAGACAAACAACTGGGTGGAGAGTCTGTATTGATTACAGAAAATTAAATGCAATGACCAGAAAAGACCATTTCCCCCTCCCATTCATTGATCAGATTTTAGATAAGCTAGCAGGAAAAGCTAATTACTGTTTTCTGATATGATTGACCAATTTATGGAGATTTTTATGGATGACTTTTCAATCTATGGAGACAGTTTTTCCCATTGTTTACATCATCTCAAATTGGTATTACAGAGATGTGAAGAAACCAATCTAGTTCTGAGCTGGGAAAAGAGTCATTTCATGGTCACCCAAGGCATTGTCCTTGGCCATGTTGTTTCTCACAAGGGCATTGAGGTGGACAGAGCAAAAATTGATTTAATTGCACATTTACCACCTCCCAAAACTGTTAAGCAAATCAGAAGTTTTCTGGGACATGCTGGATTTTACAGAAGGTTCATCAAGGACTTCAGTAAAATAACCAAACCTCTTTGTCATTTGCTGTGTCAAGATGTCCCTTTTGTTTTCAATAATGAATGCATGAATGCTTTTGAATTCCTAAAAAATTGTTTGATTTTAGCTCCAATATTGCAGTCTCCAGATTATTCATTACCTTTTGAACTGATATGTGATGCATCAGATTATGCTTTGGGAGCTGTCCTGGGACAGGGAAAAGAAAAACTGCCTCATGTCATAGCTTATGCCAGTAGATCAATGATTGATGCACAACTCAATTACACAACAACTGAGAAGGAGCTGCTGGCAATTTTTTTTGCTTTAGAAAAATTCAGGTCATATGTCTTGGGGTCACAAATAGTGGTGTTCACTGACCACTCTGCTTTGAAATATCTTCTGTCTAAGAAGGATACTAAACCAAGATTAATCAGGTGGATTCTCTTATTACAGGAATTTGATTTACAGATCAAAGATAAAAAGGGGGTGGAGAATGTGGTGGCCGATCAATTGCCTAGAATTTTAATCATCGAGATTGATAGGCTACCTATTAATGAATCTTTCCCTGATGAGCAACTTTTTGCCATTAGTGTACACACTCCTTGGTTTGCAAACATAGTCAACTTTTTGGCTACTGGAAAAATTCCTCAACATTGGAATAAAATGGATAAAGATCTTTTCTTCGCAAAGGTTAAACATTTCATCTGGGAAGATCCTCATCTGTTTAAGAGTTGTGCAGACCAAATAATAAGAAAATGTGTCCCTGACCAAGAATTTCATAGAATACTTTCTATGTGTCATGAACAGGCTTGTGGAGGTCATTTTAGTGGAAACAAAACTGCTGCAAAGGTTTTGCAGTGCGGATTTTATTGGCCTACACTTTTCAAAGATGCTCTGCAGCATTGTAAGGCTTGCCGTAATCGCTTAAATTGGGCAAAGATTTCCAAGAGAAACTCAATGCCTTTACAGCCTATTTTGGTAGTTGAGTTGTTTGATGTTTGGGGGATAGACTTCATGGGTCCCTTTTCTCCTTCCAATGGGTATGTATCCAAATGGATTGAAGCCACAGCCACTAAAACAAATGATCACAAAGTGGTTCTCAAATTTCTTAAGGATCACATTTTTTCCAGGTTTGGTTTTCCCAGAGCCATTATCAGTGATGGGGGAAGCCATTTTTGTAAAAAACATTTTGAAACTTTATTGAAAAAATACTCTGTGACTCATAGAGTAGCCACTCCATATCATCCACAAACCAGTGGACAAGTGGAGATTTCCAATAGAGAAATCAAACATATTTTGGAAAAGACTGTGAAGAAGGATGAAAGGATTGGTCCTTGTCGAATGATGCATTGTGGGCATACAGGACAGCCTATAAAACCCCAATTGGTATGTCCCCATTCAGGTTGGTCTATGGCAAAGCATGCCATTTACAAGTAGAACTAGAATATAAAGCTTTTTGGGCCATTAAAACATTGAACATGGATCTAACTACTGCTGGTAATCACAGGAAACTGCAACTTGCTGAGTTGGAGGAGCTGAGAATGGATGCATACACAAATTCAAGATTTTACAAAGAGAAAGTCAAAACTTTCCATGATAAAAATTTATTGAGAAAAGAGTTCACAACTGGCTCTAAGGTATAGTTATTTAACTCAAAACTCAAGTTTTTCCCAGGAAAGCTGAGATCCAGATGGGAAGGGCCATACATCGTTATTCGCATGACTCCTTCGAGTCGTTGACATCCTTGATCCAAGTAATGGAAGAATCCTGAAAGTGAATGGTCAGAGGCTCAAACCATGCATTGAAAATACTCAGGAGCCTGTGCTGCCCATCTGTCATCACGAACCTCCAAAAATCTGATGGTAGATAACTGTACATTATGTTTTTATTTCATAATTTTTGCTTAGTTTCTTTGCTTCTGTTTTTATTCATGATTTGTCTCTTTTCGCACGGTTTAAATATGCTCCAAGCTAATTCGCAAAGTAATAATTCTCTTTTCGCAAGGTAAAATTTACTTTTCAAAAAAAACTCTGGATTTGTAACAAACTGCTCGAAAGCAAGGATTTGCTCTTCGAATAGTTGGTTCTGAAGCTATGTTCTTTTCGAATAGTTGGTTCTGAAGCTAGTTTCTTTTCGAAAAGATGTTTCTGAAGCTATTAACTTTTCGAATGGTACTAATGCCATTCAAAGTTTTTGAAAACTTAAGCAGAACTTTGCGAAATTAACTCTAAGTATATTTAAACCCTTTCGAAATAGGGGTTTCATATTCGAAAGCTTTCTGAAGAGCGACCTGTTCCACAGAAACCCTATTTCGTTCTTTCCTTGCGCGAATTGAGAAGCCTGCTTCATTTTTCTTCACCTTTGTTCGATCATTTGAGTTTTCAGAGAAGGATTTTAGCTTCTATTCTGGGGGATTTCTGCAAGCACACAACTCATTCAATCAAAAACCCTAGATCTCGGTATTTCTCTGCCCATTCTCTCTGTTTATCATTTGGAAAATTTGATTTTGTGTCAGCATCTGTTGTGGGCATTTTCATACATCAATTTAGAATGGGAAAAGCGGAGAAATCATTGGCTGCCATGTTCCCAAAATCCTCTGCTAAGAAAGTTAGCAAACCTACCCCAAAAGGAAAAGCCAAAACTTCAGCCAAAAGAAAATTATCTATGGATAAAGCGGAGAGGGTGGAGAAAGGAAAGAAAGTTCGACATGAGGAACCCATCCCTGCTGCTGCTAGCCCTGAGCGTGAGCTCCCTCGTCTGCCTATACATTTGGTACTACCAAATCCATTCATTAAAGCTCAGAAGCTAATTCCTGAGCTGATTGTGGACGAAACTTTTTTCGCCAACAAACCAGATTGCCTATTATCTCTGAAATACATAAGAGATGCCTCACTAAGCAATATTCTTACCCCCTTGCCAGAGAAAATCTACCCACGAATGGTAAAGTTATGGTACCAAAACCTAATCAAAGTCACTAAAAGAGATGCTGATGTCCCTACCCTGGTTATCTTCATTGATGATTGCGATCTTACTATCACATTTGAAGACATAGGGAATGCTTTGGGGATACCCTTCCAATTTAATCCTTCTGGTCCATTGGCTACTCCAGAAACAGCCTCCTTTAGAGAAATGGCTGCACATTTAACCCAAGGAATTGTGGGCACTGGACAGTCCATCATGAGGAGAGACCTAGCCCCCCAATTTCTATTGATGGACTCCATTTTGAGGGGAAGTTTTTATGTTACCGGGCACAGCCAAGAGAGGAGAACACCAATTCTGGAGGCTCTCTTTCACTTTTCTAAGGGGCTGTTTTTCAATGCCCCTATGTTAATTTTTGAAGCCATGGCTGATATTAGTGCCAAGTTGAAAAAGGAGCAGAAATTAGCTGGCCTCCCATTTGGTAGATTGATCACAGCCCTCCTCAGAGCCAAGTTTGACATTGATCATGAGGAACCATTTGAAGTCATTGCTCCTCACACTTTTGGGAAAAAGGCATGAACTACAAGCCAAGCCATGCTGAGAAGGATGAGAGAGGAAGGTGAACCTGCACATGCAGCTGTGAATGAACCGGCACCTGAACCTGCACCTACAGCTGTGAATGAACCGGCACCTGAACCTGCCCCTGCAGTTCTCTTAGAACCAGTTTTGCCAGCTCCTGTGGTGACCAGCTCTTTAGCTGCACCACTTCTCGAAACACTTTCCTTCCCATGGTGACCAGCTCTTCAGCTGCACCAATTTTTGAGGAAGTTGGCCTTTCACCCTCCTCCCCTATTCCAGCCCTTGCCACTTCACCTATCCCAGCTGTCCCATCTCCCATACCCTCCATTATTCCAATTATAGATACCCCCTCTACACCAACCACTCCATCCATAGTCACCCCACCAATTTCTCCCACCAATGCCCATGATTTAGCTCCAGACTTTATTGCCCCATCTCCCTGCACTCCTTTGCTCCAAAGCCCCTCAAATTCCCCTGCTCATTCATTACACACAAGTATCCCATACACGAACTGAGCCTTCCACTACAGAGGCTTATTCGTCCTTAATGGGATCTATTTTTGAAACCATGGGACTTGAACCTACCCCTATACCTGACCCTCATCATTTCACCCATTTACCTACTTCCCTTCTGACCATTGCACCTCCACCCTCCACTTGGTTGTACCAGTCCACTATGCCCACCTCTCCCCCACCTGCCTCTATTTCCCAAATACTTGCCTACCTCCAATCCATCCAAGCCCAACTCCAAATCAACACTGAAAACCAGTCTGTGACCAATGACCTACTCCAAACCTTCGCCTCCACATCACACACAACCACCCTTACCCCTTTACCTACTGTTGATTCCCATGCTACCCAAACTGAACCAGAGGTAGGATTGATTGATCTGCCCACCCACCACTCACATGCAACCCAAATCAACTCAAGTCCCTCTGGTTGCACCTCCTTCACCACTCCCCACTTTCGCTGAGCAAGCCACTCAGACCGACCCTGAAGTCCTCCTTCTGGACACTTCTTCTCCCCCTTCCACAGTTGGGATACCTTTGGTCCCCTACCATTCCATTCCCCTTCCCCGATTTGCCTCCCTCAAAAGCGCCATGGAAGAAAATCCTTATATCTGCAGAGATGTTCTAAAAGGGTTAGCTGATTTACAAGCCTACATTCGAACCCCTTATGAAAATCAGATTCAGAAGTTGGAGCTATTTATGAAATTTGAGAGAGAGAAAATGAAGGACTTGCTGGGTCAAACCTTTCAGATGGTTAGGAGTGAGCAGCACAAGGTAACCATGTTACAAGCACAGCTTGACCAAGAGAAACTGAAGACCACTAGACTTGGCAAGTACATTAGCCTCACCAAAAAGATAAAATCAGAAGAATACACTGAGCTGCAAAACACAATCCAGGAGAAGGCTCAATCAAGTTCAGACTCAATCTGATTCCAGATTACAGCGGTGACTCGATTCGAGCCAATTGAACCAACTTATGATACAAATTTTGACCCCAGCTATTAGATCACATTGTACTTATCTGTGTTATGAGTTTGTAATATAAAATTCTATTTTTTCTGTGAAATTACTGTGCATTGCTGTTCTTTCTTTTTGTCATTATATTGTTTTTCTTGATTGCTTCTTTTCTATGCTTTGGACCAGTGCGGACCCTGCTCCCCTTAGGTTTGGGGGTGTGGCAGAAATGTCAATAATTGAGCTAACATCAATGCAGCTTATGATCAGGGGAATTTTTGAAAATTAAGTATACTCACACCTGCTGTTTTCACAAATAAGGAAGGTAAAACCAATCTAGTTTTTAAAATTGATTTCTAGTGTAATTCTAATACTTTCATAAAATGAATGTCAGGAAATTTCTAAAAGAAAATTGATGTTTTAGTAAACCTAAAAAGAGAGAAAACAGTGATGATATACTTCAGGAATTTGATAGAAAACCACACCCAGTGAGATTTGGGCCTGCTGAAATGTATTCTTTGGAGGTATGAATTGGCAATTTTTTCTGCTCTAGGGACTGTTTGAACCTGCTTGTTATCACTAGAAGTTACACATACCCAAGTTAAAATAGCTTGACAGTAATCATGATATTAAAGACATGATGTAGGGCCTTCTTTTGGACAGTTTGAACTTCAAAAAGCCCCACCTTTTAAAAACTGCCCATGATACACACCATTTGAGCTTTATAAATCAAAGATTTCTTTGAAACCTCATCAACCTCATTTAGCCTGACCCTCACTCTAAGAATTCAGAAGGTAAAGGAAAGAAAGCTGAAGAAAGGGGAGTTGGGTAACAGTTTGGTAAAAGGAAAAGAAAAATAATTGAAGGCAATGATGTATCAGAAGAAGAAGTGTGACATTCCAGTCAATGTCATGTTGAAAAAAAACAAGAAAAAAAAAAAAAAAAGAGAGAAGTCATTTCATTGGAAGTTTGAAAAAGAAAGAGAAAAAGATGGCCACTTTGGCTCTGAAAATTCAAAGAAGAAGATGGAATTGTGCTGAAATAAAGAAGGTGTCCATACCACCTCCTTACCTTGACTGACTTCCCAATTTTGAACTCCATTCCACCCCTTTTCTTGTTAAATTTCACCCATAAGCCACATTGCAACCCAAGTTAAAGTCCTTACTGATCAATGATGGATTGAGCTGTCACATGGAGATAAGGATTTGTGTAATCTATGGTGAAAAGAGCAGTGAATACAGAACCAAAAAGCAATGCCTATGCTCATGCTTACAGTCCTATTTAAGGACTGTAACTGCTCTTGAGCCGTGTGAAATAATACATCCTTCTTACTTGCATGAGAGTGAAAACCTGGTGAGAGTTGGGTTTGAAATCGACTTATTTGAGGTAGCATCAAAGCTGGATTCTCAAATAGAAGGCAAGCTGTTCATTAATTTTTCTTGTAAATAACTTTTTGACACAAATTGAGTGAATGGTAAAAGGAATTACAGTAGAATTTCAGTTTAAACTGATGTTTTCTTGAGAATCGCCTTATAGCTTGACTGATACAGGTGTGAATATTCTGATTGGATGAAAGTCTGTTTTAACAAAACTGCATTGATCTTAACTGATTTATTGGAGAAGTTTGTGGGTACCTTCACTGAAAACCCTCAGGAGACTTCACTCCTCCACTAGGGATCACCTAGGGGTTTAAAAGGCTTGTTGCATATCCTAAACGCAACTAGGCTCCCTACAAAAGTGGCTTTTTACTTTATTTTTAATTTTGTCTTTGCTCAGGGACTAGCAAAGCTTAGGTTTGGGGGTGTGTTGAGAACTGAAAAATACCATTTTTCACCCCTTAACTTGAGTCTTAATAGACCTTTGAGAGAACTAAATAAGTGTTTTAAGTGCTTGTGTTGCGGCTAACAATAAAGACAGGGTTAACCATAAAAGCAGCGTAAAAGTGCCAAAAAGATGACAATCCATGTCAATCCAAAGGAAGAAAGAGAAGAAACAACCTCACTAGCTGTTGAAAGGTCTGAATTTAAGAGGCAGAGACCTGGTCTCAATCCAGAAAAGAAGTATGGAGCAATTCGAACAGAAAAATGCACGACAGAGGTCTTTTCGCAAAGAACCTGAACTGTTCGCAAAGAACCTGATACTGTTCGCAAAGAACCTGAACTCTGCGAAACGAACTAAAACTCCAGGCTTAGCTTTCGAAGAGCATCTGAACTCTTCGAAGTGATGATCGACCTTTTCGAAAAGAAGAAAACTCAATTCGAACAGAACTAGAACATTGCGAAAAGAGCTTCAGGAGTTACCACACCTTGCGAAAAGCCCTCTAAGCTTTGTAAAAAGGTATTCTGGAGATTCCCAGCTTTTGCAAGGGCAATTCAGTAATCTGTTTCATGCATCCCAATGCATTTAAAAACCTAGGGACATTCCAGAGGATTCTAAGCATGAAGCGAAGGCATATTCCACTCCACGTGAGCACCTAGAGATGAAATAACTTGGCGGGAACTTCTAGAAACTCTAACAGATTTTCAAAATGCATAACATAATTGATGCCTTTTTCACCTGATTGGCTGAACCAGATCGAGGAATTCTGATTGGCCAGAACAGATCTGGATCCTCGTGCTCGACTACCATTGGTCAATACAGATCTGAGCACTTCTGATTGGTTGATACACATCTGAGCTGGACTTAGGGAAAACTATAAATAGACGAACCATTTGCCCAATTTGGGTATCCAGATTTTGAGTTTCATTCCTAATCCCCCATTTCCAAATCAGATAGTTTATCTGAAATCCCTGTAATAGTTTCGCCTTGTACTTGCAATTGAGAGGTACATGAGACCCAGAGAGTTGTATTCAAGACTGCAAACCTGAGAGCTGTTAAGCCGTGCTCTGTAATTGTAATGGTGGATTTGAAAAGGTTGCTGTAAACTGTATTTTCTCAATTGGACTCTCCTTCTGATCTCCTTATGGCATTAGCCTCCTTTAGATTTACTATTTTGCATGCAATTTCCCTTGATTCATTAATCCTGTGAGAATTAGTGTTGGTAACCTAATCTCTCACGGCATTTGTAGTGATGCTTCTTGTTCTAAACTAAGGCTTTGGATTAACGACTATTGGATGGTTTGTGGCCATTAAAGTGGACATACCATAGCCATAAGCCTAAATCTAATCCTTAAATTAGATTTATTTCTCTTACATCTGCGCTTGTAGCCAGATGAAGATTGGATCATCTCTCAAGTGAGCCGCAGACATTCTCATTAGTTTTCAAGGACCATATCAAAGTGAGATATTACTTCTCCATTTTTTTTACCTCAAACATTCCCCCAACTCGGATCTGGATCATTTAGTTTAACTTTTTACTTTTATCATTTAGTTAATGTCACAAAATCAACCTCCCATCTTATGTGCTTTCTAGATAGGATAAGAGGCCAGATCTGGTAGCTCAGATCTGGAGGTTTATTGTGCATTTTAGACAAATTCTCTGTGGACGATCTTTCACTCACTTACATTTAAAACTTGCTACAATTGGCCCTGATCTTGCAGGCTAATCCACTTCTACCTGTGCTAATATCTTTACTCTTTTTTTTATTATTCTAGATTCAGTATAATTTAGTAGTTGCAAACCTGTTTTCAAAACACACATAAATCAAGCACACAAAGACGCAACAACAACCACCCAATCCAATCCCAAGAAACTATGACCCGAACTTGCAGTGTAACTTCCACCAGGGGTCGGGTAACCCTACGGACCGGTGCTTCCCACTAAAGGACGCGCTTCAAGATCTAATAGAGGTGAGAAAAATTATTCCCCCACCGCTTCCTCAAGGGCAAAACCAAAACATCCATCAAGCCCCTCTACCCCCGCACCCAGGAGGCCCCAGGCCTAACATCTATTGGGTAGAAGAGGAAGAAGAAGAGTTTGATCCCTCGGATTACATAAGTAATCAAAAAGAGTTTTTATTTCCCCGGTTAAGTAAGGATGAACCATGTGTAGCGGTGATAGAGTCGCTGTACTTAGCCGATTACTTCCCCCCTACGGCATACCAAGAGGAACCCTTAGATTTAGGGCTGTATTTTTCCACTCTCGCTCCCGCCTATCAAATCCAAACGGGCACAGTCCCGCCGCAATCATACACATATCCGCCTCACTCCTAATTCACCCCATAGACCCCTCCGTCACACCCAAATCCTCCCACGCCATACGTAACTCCACCATCCCCATACTGCCCTACCCCATACACACCCCCGAATCCCACCACCTAGTATACCACCCCGCCATCCCCAAATCATCTTGCCCAATGCACACTCCATCATCCCCAATTCACCCCCTTTCATCCCTGAACTCATCATCGCCCCACCAAGCCACCCCATATAAAAACCCTTCATATTCATACCCCCTGCCCCATCCACTACCCCAACATATCCCAATCACCCCGCTCCATGCACAACTCCATCATCCCCAATTTACTCCATTTTATCCACAAACCCATCATCGCCCCACCATGCCCCCCATATACAAACCCTTCATATCCATACCCCCCTGCTCCATCCACTACCCCGTCACATCCCAATCATCTCGCTCCATGCACAACTCCATCATCCTCAATTCACTCCCTTTCATCCCTGAACCCATCATCGCCCCACCATGCCACCCCATATACAAACCCTTCATATCCATCGCTCCCTGCTCCATCCACTACCTCGACATATCCCAATCACCCCGCTCCATGCACAACTCCATCATCCCCAATTTACCCCGTTCTATCCACAAACCCATCATTGCCCCACCATGCCACCCCATATACAAATCCTTTATATCCCTATCATCCCGCTCCACCCGCTCCACCTGCACCTCCAACGCTTCCCAGTCACTCCATCCCGATCAACCCCCACCATCCCTTCGCTATTTTGCCACCAATCTAGCGCCATCCCCACCCAAACAAACATACCCCTCACCCACTCCCCTTATTACCCGCCCCCAATCACCACTGGTCTTACCACACCCAAGTAATGCCGGTACAAGCCCCCTCCACACCTGCTAGTTCAACCTTGCCAATTCCTGCTACTACCATTCTGCCCCCTATTGGAGTCAACCTGGTCAGACCCGAGAAACCGACATACCCAACCCAATCATCCCCAGAATCACCATGCACTCCCTTCTTCATCCCGAAACCTGCCTATGACCTGCATCAAGTGCCGTTAAGCTATAAATAGATGGACATGAATGTTGGTTGCAACCGAGAGGAGACTGTTGAATTCATTACCCGGTCTGGTAGGATTTCTACACAGCCAGAAGCATCGGGGGCTGTTAGAGGAGAAGAGAAGAAGAAAGAGCAGGTTGCAGGGAACTCCTTTGAGAAAATGGCCAGAGAGAATGTGTTGGAGCCACAGCTCAAGAGGACACCCGCACATATTATTGTGTGGGATTTGTTAATCACGTCTCCGCTCCACTTTCAAGCCATAATAGGAGCACTCAAAGACGCACATGTTTCCGCCCACGTGACCCCAGATGAGTTGGGAGAAATAATTGGGCAAGTGTTGGCCCCAAATGCCATCCCATTCACTGGTGCAGATCTACCGCTCGAGGAGAACAACCACTCTAAGCCCCTAAATATAACAGTGGAAGTAGGGAACCTGGTGGTGCCGTTGGTCTTAATAGGCAATGGGTCGGCATTGAACGTATGCCCTCTAAGGACGGCAATCATAAACGGTGCGAACCCCAACACCTTCCGGCCATCCATAACAAGCGCCAGGGGATTCGACAACACTAGGAGAGAAATTATAGGAGAAGTAGTCCTTGACCTGATCATCGAGCCGCAAACCTTTACCATCCCCTTTCAGGTGATGGACATCAAGTCTACGTTTAATCTACTATTAGGCCGGCCGTGGCTACATGAGATCGGGGCAATACCATCAACTCTACACCAAAAACTCTAATTCATCTCAGGCGGAAGAATCGTCACAATCGTAGGTGAGAGCAGAGAAGACAGGGAGCGGAGCACTCTGCATATTGAGAATCTGAAAGTGCTTAACATGCCGCATACAGTAGATGACACCAATCTCCATCAATTTGAGTATGACTTTTCAGCCGTTACCCTCGAGTTGCCTGAAAAAACCCTTGCCAAAACTGGGGTAGGAATGGATGCAGCTGTGTTCATGCTCCACAAATGGGGCCACCAAAAAGGGAAAGGGCTGGGCCCACGCCTTCAAGGAAGAAGAGACCCCGTCAGGGCTAAGGGGCAGCAAACCAAATTTGGCCTGGGCTATAGGCCCCTTGAAGAAGAAGTCAGAGAGGCCAAGGAAAAGATAAGAGCTGCAGCAGCTGCCAGGGCCAGAGGAATCAACCTGGAAGAAGAAACTCCCGCCCGATCCGACATCCGTCAAACCTTTGTGAGCACTGGGGTGGTAAAGATTGATCTGAATGGAGAGACAAGGGTAACCCCACACAAGCCTGTTTCTGCCCATCCTACCAACCCTTACATCACCCCCCCAGACCTCGAGGTGGATTTAGCCGCCCTCTCCTTATTTAAGGAGGAAGTCCCCGAGTCCACCTGTCACTCTAGCACCAGCCGCTTTGGGCCCATCCTAACCATAGAGGACAGGGTCCCAGAGGATCCCTCCGTAAATGTGCTGAGGGAGGAACTGTAAGAGCCTACCGATGCATTTTCCAACCAAAAGGGTAAAGGTCAGGCCTCGTAGGTAAGTAGCTGGCCATCTTTGCCCCAACTCCTGGGAGCCGCCAAAAGCCATGAATACGGCATCGGCTCTCCAAAAAATAAACTGTAAAAAGTGAAGTTAGCCTCTGGGACACTCTACCCTGTATATATAGAGATCCACCTCGCCAGGGGCTAACCTCCGAAAAATTGCAAAAAACCATAAAAATGAAAAAAATATAAATTCTAAAAATATTTTCCTTTAAAATTCCTTATAAAATTAAAAATGATGTCGTGATACCTGTCCCACGTGAAGCCGACCCCTTTCCTGTATAAATACAAGAAGAGGTAGGAGTCACGAGTCTGGACGAGGAAGGTCAAATCGATGAGCTCCCCAATGAGCTCCTCTAACAATTTGCCGATTTTGAGCATGGCCCGACCCCGATCGTCGAAGAGACAGAGGACGTCAATTTGGGCTCCAAGGAGGCTCTTAGAATCACCAAAATCAGAGCATCGCTGTCCCCTGCAGAGAGAAAGGGTATGATAGACTTCCTTCGGTCATACCAAGACGTCTTCGCATGGTCGTATGAAGACATGCCTGGTTTGGATACCGATCGGTTGAGCATGAGCTGCCACTCTACCCTGATTTTAAGTCGGTTAAACAGAAGTTGAGATGCCTTCGACCTGAATGGATGTTGAAGGTGAAGGACGAGGTCATTAAGCAGTATGACGCGTGTTTCCTCATGGTATCCAAGTACCCGCAATGGCTGGCCAATATTATCCTGTACCAAAGAAAGATGGAACAGTTCGAATGTGCATTGATTTTTGAAATCTCAATAAGGCAAGCCCTAAGGATTACTTTCCATTACCCCACATTGATATCTTGGTCGATAACACTGCCAAACATGGAATGCTCTCATTCATGGACGGGTTCTCGGGCTACAATCAGATTAAGATGGCAGAGGCCGACTGAGAAAAGACCACATTCATCACTCCCTAGGGTACCTTCTGCTACAAAGTGATGCCATTCGGGCTCAAGAATGCTAGGGCAACCTACCAGAGAGCAATGACAACCCTATTCCACGACATGATGCACCGAGAGATCGAAGTGTATGTCGATGATATGATTGCTAAATCGCCAGAAAGGGATGACCACTTGGTAAACCTTCAGAATTTGTTCGAGAGGTTGAGAAAGTACAGGTTGCGGTTGAATCCCCAAAAGTGCACATTCAAAGCTATATCAGGAAAACTATTATGCTTTATTATCAGTAGGAGAGGGATCGAGGTCGATCCGACCAAGATCAAGGCAATCACTGAAATGCCACCACCGTCTATAGAGAAAGAGGCCAGAGGCTTTTTAGGCAGAATCTAGTACATCAGTCGGTTCATTGCATAGTTAACTCCGATATGCACACCGATCTTCAAACTACTAAGAAAGGATTCACCAGTTGAGTAGAATGATGACTGCCAAGCTACATTTGATAAGATCAGGGGTTACCTCCTAAATCCTCTAGTATTGGTACCATTTGTACCTGGTAGATCCCTGATAATGTACCTGTCCACGACAGTGTTTTCCATGGGTTGTGTGTTAGGACAGCATGATGAGACAGGAAGAAGAGAGCAGGCCATCTACTACCTGAGCAAGAAGTTCACTGATTATGAGACGCACTACTCTCATCTGGAGAAGGCATGCCTAGCGCTCGTGTGGGCTACTCTAAGACTTTGACACTACCTGTTATCCCAAGCCATTCTACTTCTAGCGCGGATGGATCCGTTGAAGTACCTATTCGAGAAACCTGCTCTCATTGGCCGAACTGCACAATGGTAACTTTTATTACCTGAATACAACATCACGTACGTCACTCAGAAATCGATCAAAGGGCAAGCGCTCGCTGATCATCTTGCTGAGAACCCTCTGCCTGACTACGAGCCTTTAAAGACTGAATTCCCCGATGAGGACATCCTGTTCATGACAGAAGATGGTACAGAAGAAGCAGAAGAATCATGGGTAATGCACTTTGACGGAGCATCACATGTCGAGGGCCAAGGAGTTGGCGCCATCCTAATTTCACCATTTTTCACCCCTTAATCTGGGCCTTGATAGACCCTTGAGAGAACTAAATAAGTATTTTAAGTGCCTATGTTGCAGCTAACAATAAAGACACGCTTAACCATAAAAGCAGCTCAAAAGTGCCAAAAAGATGACAATCCATGTCAGTCCAAAGGAAGGAAGTAAAGAAACAACCTCATCAGCTGTGGAAAGGTCTAAATAGAAGAGGCAAAGACCTGTAAGAGAAGCAGGGAACATTTTGAACGGAGAAATGCACTCTGAGTTCTTTAAAGAACTTGCACTTTTAGTAAAGAACCTTGAACTTTGCGAAAGAAGAAAACACTCCTCGAAAAGAAGATTGAACTTTGCGAGCAGAGCTTGAAGTCATTGAACTTTGCGAAAAGGCCCTAAACTCTGCGAAAAGGACTAAAACTCGGTGTAGCTTTGAAGAGCATCGAACTCCTCGAAAAGAAGATTGAACTTTGCGACGAGCTTGAAGTCATTGAACTTTGCGAAAAGGCCCCTGAACTCTGCGAAAAGGTATTCGGATTTGCGGCTCGTCAGAAGGTATTTGAAAAACTTTGCATGCGCCAATGCAATCAAAAGACCGGGAACATTAGGAAGGTTCCAATCAAGATTGAAGGCATATTCCAACCCATGTGGCGCCCAAAGTTAAATTACAGCGGGAACTTCGGAAGGTCAAGCGAATTTCAAACCCATAACAGAATTGATGTACGGCACGATTGGCGAACGATCGAGCATTTCCATTGGCCAAAACAGATCACGGATCCCGTGCTCAACCCTCATTGGGCAATCGGATCTAAAGCATTCTGATTGGTCAATCCGACCATACGAGGATGGAGGAAAAGTATAAATAGAAGCCATTACGCCCAAATTGGGCATCCAGTTTTAGAGTTTTCATCTCTTTCCCTCATTCCGGTCGGATAGCTTATCTGAACCCCATAATCCCTTCTTGTAGTTTACCTTTGAGAGCCATTGTGAGTGATTTGTACTTCCAAGTTGGATTCAAGGCGTAAGTCGAGGCTCTCTAAGAAGCCGTGCTCTGTAATTGTAATTTTGGATTTTAAAAGGTTCTTTGTAATTTGTGTCTTCTCCATTGGAGTCATGTCGAGGGTTACGAATGTTCACCTTAGTGCATTAGACTTCTTTAGATTCACTCATCCGCATGCAACTTCCTTAATTCATCACCCACATGCGAATTAGCGTTGGTAACCTAATTATAGCGGCATTCTGATGATGTTCATATTACGAACTAAAGAATAGGCCACAACTATTGGATGATCTGTGACCATTTAAGTGGGGATGATCATAGCCATAAGTCTAAACCTATTCCTTAATTGGATTTATTTCTCTTACATGTCTTTGGTAGCAGATGAAGATTGAATCTTTTCTGTTGAACTCTGATTCTCCATTAAAATTCCAGGCTAAAGTACATGAAGCTATTATTTACGCATTTGTCTTATTTTAAACATCTCCCCAACTCGGATCGGATCATGTAATTAGTTCTTTTCTTTATTTGCTTATAGTTAAATGTGACACAATCCAACACTCTCTTTTATCTATTCTTTTTTTAGATAATTATAGAGCAGATCGTAGCAGAGATCCGGAGGTTTATCTCTCGGTTTAGACAAAATTCTCGTGGACGATCTTGAAATACTTACTTTTAAAACTTGCTACAATTGGCCTGATCTTGCAGGCGGTGTTAGCAATGTCTTGATATCCCTTTCATAAGTTAACATCCATATAACCTAGCATTCTTTAATTCTTTAATTTTTGATTCATAATGCACACAATTATGGCACACTTGGAGCGACAACAAGTTTTTGGCCGTTGTCGGGAAGTTTGTTCTAAAATAGATAGACCTATGTTTATTTTCATTTATTTATCATTTATTAATTTTGTTGTTATTTTTTTTGGTGTGTAAAAGGAAAGGAAAGTTCTTAAATAGGCAGGTTTTTGTACCAAACTCTCTGAGTTGTATGTTTGGCAGGAGAACCCTCAATCCTGAGATTCTCCCGTTAAATTCAGAAGTTGAAAGACTCCTAAGAAACCGACATACATCACAGACATCTGCTGAAATGGGTGAAGAACAGAGATTGTTAAGAGACTACTTTGCCCCTGGTGCTTATAATTCCCCATTTTGCATTCAATTTCCCACAGTGGAGGGAAATTATGAAATTAAGTCCTCCACCATCCAAATGTTGCCTTCATTCCATGGATTGAGTAAGGAAGACCCTTGTTGTTGCCTAACATGTTCCTGATTTATGTGTGTTTTGAATGACGAATTAATGAATATTAAGTTACATAATTTTAAATTATGAAAGAGATATCAGCACATTGAGGGCTAACAATAGCCTGCAAGATCAGGGCCAATTGTAGCAAGTTTTAAAAGTAAGTATATTAAAGATCGTCCACAGAGAATTTGTCTGAAATATGAGATAGACCTCCAGATCTGTGCTACCAGATCTGGCTCTATAATTATCTAGAAAGCAGATAAAAAGAGAGTGTTGGGTTTTGTCACGTTTAACTAAAAGCAAATAAAGAAAAGAACTAACTAACTGATCCAGATCCAAGTTGGGGAAGTGATTAAAATAAATCAAATGGAGAAATAATAACTTTCTGTGATTTCGCCTTTGAATTTTAATGGAGAATCTGCAACTCACCAGAGTTGGTTCAATCTTCATCCGGCTACCAGCACAGACGTAAGAGAAATAAATCCGAATTAAGGGATAGGTTTAGACTTATGGCTATGAACTGTCCACTTAAATGGTCACAGATCATCCAATAGTTGTTGACCTATCCTCAATTGAACATGAACATCATCAAGTCTCTTTGTCGAACTAGGTTACCAACGCTAATTGCATACAGAGTAATGAATCAAGGGAAATTGCATGCAAAGTAGTGAATCTAAAGGAGTCTAATGCACTAAGGTGATCAATAAGAACCCTTGACATGAATCCAATGGAGAAAACACAGTTCTGACAACCTTTAAATTCAATCTTACAATTACAGAGCACGGCTAGATGCCCTCGGACTTGCAGTCTTGAATCCAATCTCCTTGGAGTTACAAATAGCTCTAAACTCTCAAAAGCAAATACAAAAGAAGCTATTACAGGTGCAGACAAGCTATCGGACCGGAAAGCGGGAAATAGAAATGAACTCAAAATCTGGATGCCACAATTGGGCAAATGTCTTCTATTTATAGCTTTCCTTGATCCTGAATTGACCAATCAAGTGTTCAGATCTGGATTGCCCAATGGCGCTTGAGCACGGGATCCAGATCTCGCCAATGAAAATGCTACGATCTGGTTCACCAATCAGCGCTAGAAGCATCAATTCATATGGAATTCAAAAATCTGGAGCTTCTAGAAGTTCACGCCAAGTGATTTCATCTTTGGCGCTCACATGGGTTGGAATATGCTTTTGGATCTTGATTGGAATCTTAAATGTCCCTCGGTCATTAAATGCATTGGCGCGTCGAGATCTTGAAATGCCCTTTAAACAAGTCGTAATTCCCGAATGTCCTTTCGTAGAGTTTAAGTGCCTTTTCGCAAAGTGTTTTGGCTCAAGTTCTTTTCAAAGCAATTTGGCTTGAAGAAAGTCTTTTCGCAAAGGACTTCTCCCCGGACCTTCTATTCGAAAAAGGAAATTTCAACTATTCGACAGAACATGGTTCTTTTCGAGTAGTTCATTCTGAAATCAATTGAGCAGAACTTTGACCTTTTCAAAGTACTTTTTACTTTGCGATTTGAACTTTTAACTTGATTTCTTCTTTGTAATGGATCCTTCTTCTTCTTGGTCTTTTCTTGCTCTTTTAGGACCTTTTTAGCCATTCGAGGCTATTTCTTCACTCTTTGAGCTTGACATGAGTTGTCGACTTTTGATCATTTTAGGATGCTTTTCGGACTTGGACCTGTCTAATTGGTTAGCTGTAAAATGCACACTAAAGCACTTATTTAGTCTTCTCAAGGGTCTTTCAAAGCTCATGTTTAGGGGTGAAAAATGGTATTTTTCACTACTTAACACACCCCCAAACCTAAGCTTTGCTAGTCCCTGAGCAAAGAAACATAAAAAACAAAGTAAACACATTGATGAATTTCTGGCTTTATGCACAACATTTAACATAGCTGGACTGGGTCCAGAGGCAACCAAGCTTAGGCTCTTTCCTTTTTCATTAAAGGACAAAGCTAGAGCATGGTTATCTATGTTAGCACCAAACAGCATCACATCATGGAATGATCTGCAATGTCAATTTTTGTCAAAATATTTCCCAATGACTAAAACCAGCCAACTGAGACAAAGCATCATCTCTTTCTCCCAAAACTCAACTGAAACTTTCCATGAAGCATGGGAAAGGTTTAAAGAACTGTTAAGGCAATGCCCTCACCATCAAATTCCTAAATGGCAGCTGGTTCAAAGCTTCTATCAAGGAACTGATCAGAAGGGCAAGAACATGGTGGATGCCTCTTGTGGAGGTACCTACTTGCAGAAAACAGTTGAAGAGGTTTGGGACCTCTTTGAGGTGATTGGAGAAAATTCAACCCAAACAGAATCTCTGCCAAGGACACCGAGAATCCAGCTAGGATGAATAATCCCCAAATCACAAGAGGAAAGTTTATGAAGTCAACGAGGAAAGGAAAGTGGATAATTTGACCACAAAATTTGATAGTGATGGACTCATTTAAAGCTCCAAATGGGTCAAGAGTAGAGGAGGCATGTCGATATGCGGTCCCCACTCATTCCATTGATCAATGTCATACGCATCACAATTTCAGAACTCATGATGGAACAAGCTCATGCTCGATCTTATGGAGATGCAATCGAATGACTACCCATGGAGATCTCATTTCAAAAATCAATTACCTTTCAAACACCTTTCACCATATCACAGTAAATTTTATAATAAATCAAATTTTACCTAACCAACAACAAGCCATGCAAAGCAGCCCCCTCCTAGATCCTGACCTTTGAAGAGCGGTCTTGAGTTCACTTCAAAATCTTGGAACTTTCTCGATCGTGAACCTTCATGAGCATTAAAAAATTGAAGAAACTCGGGCCAACTCTCAAATTCATTGGCTAAGAGAGAAGAGGTAAACTACCAACCAACTGTGAACAATCCTAAGGGGAGTTCATGGTTGGAGAATCCTCAAATGGCCATGAGGAAATCAAAGTGTGACTACTTTGAGAAGTGGAAGAATAATAAACAACACAAAGTGGGTAGTGAAGAGGAAAAGATGAAGAACAAGTGCGGGAACAACAATGGATAGCAATATGGTCATTGATTTACATCGAAAATTCAAAAAATGAAAAAGGAAAAATAACAAAATTGTTGAAAAGATGAGGAGGAGAAATTTGTTCCTCACCTCCCATTTCCCATGCAATGAAGTCGGTTCTCTCCTTTGACAAAGGAAACACAAAAATTGAGGAAATGATGGAGACATTCAAGCAAGTTAAAATTAATCTACCTGCTTGATGCAATCAAACAGTCCGCTATGCAAAATTTCTCAAAGAGGTGTGCACAAAAGGCAATCTAGGATACATTTATCCAAGAAGGCCTTTCTTTGTGGAGAAAATCAACCAAGTGCTATCAATTGCAACACCACCTAAGATGCAAGACCGAATCCCCACAATCCTCTGCATCATTGGGGAGCACACCATTGAGAAAGCCTTGCTAGATCTGGTGCTAGTGTCAACTCGCTTCCCTATTCATCTATGAGAAGCTAGGTTTGGGAGAATTGAAACCCACTCAAGTGGTGTTCTGACTAGGCAATGCAGATCCGAAAGGAAACCTATGGGGTTGATTGAAGATGTTTTGGTAGGAGTAGACAAGTTTTTCTACCTGACTTTTTGGTGTTGGACATGGAACCAACCAAAAGTACCACTTGCCATCCTGTCATTACAGGAAGACCATTCACAGCTCTGACTAATGCATGCATTCAATGCAGTCTGGCATCATGGAGGTGTCTTTTGGAAATATGAAAGTTAAATTGAATGTGTATAATGTTGTTACTCAACCTCAATTCTGAGGAATGTTTCCATGTTGACATCATTGATGAAATTTGGTGGAGGAGTCTTTACAAACATTTCGCAAGGTAAAGACTCCACCACAGAATTTAAAAATGATTGGGGATCCACCGAGAAGAAGGAAAAGGAGATCAAATTCAACGGAGTCTGCTGTGCAAGGCACTCACCAACAAATCATCAAGTTCTCTCTCTTGGAGACTGCTCCTCTCCCTCTTCCACAAGTTACCAAGGTACCTTTGCTGCCCTCTTTCTCGCCCACCGAATTGGAACTCAAATAGCTCCCCAAAAATCTGAAATATGTGTTTTGGGAGATCATCAAACACTACTGTGATTATTTCTTCCTCCCTTACAAAGGAGCAAGAAGAGGAGTGTTGGTAGTTCTAAAACAAAGACAAGAAAGCAATTATCGGACCATTGCCGATTTAGGAGGAATAAACCATTTGTATGCATGCATAAGATCCACACTGGAAGAGGATGCCAAGCCTTCTAGAGAAATGCAAAGAAGGTTGAATCCTCACATGCAAGAAGTGGTAATGAAGGAAGTTGTCAAGTCGCTAGATCTTTGGGGTCATTTACCCCATTTCGATTCTGCTGGTAGCACCCACAGTGGTGCCTAAGAAATCAGCATCATGCTATGAAATTAATCGTAAACTTATGTCCACCAGGACAAACAAGCTGGATGGAGGGTCCGCAGACTACGAAAAATTAAATACCATGACAAGGAAAGACCATTTCCTCCCTTCATTGACCAAATCCTTGATAAGCTTGCGCAAAGCTTACTATCGCTTCCTTGATGGGTACTCTGTTACAAGATCCTGTGTATCCATGTGTCCAAGAAAAGACCACCTTCACCGCCTTTGGCACTTTTGCCTATAGGAGGATGCCCTTTGGTCTTTGCAATGCCCTGCTACTTTTTCAAAGATGCATGTATGCCATCTTTTCTCGACATGATTGATCAATTCATGGAGATCTTCATGGATGACTTTTCAATTTATGGAGACTTTTTCCCAATGCTTACACCACCTCAAGTAGGTGTTGCAAAGATGTGAAGAAACCAATTTGGTTCTAATGGGAAAAGAGTCATTTTATGGTCACCTAAGGCATTGTCCTAGGACATGTGGTCTCCCATAAAGGCATAGAGGTGACCAAGCAAAATTGATCTAATTGCACATTTGCCTCCTCCCTATTAAGCAAATCAAGTTTCTTAGGGCATGCAGGATTTTATAGGAGGTTCATCAAAGATTTCAAAGAAAAATTTCCAAGCCACTCTGTCATTTCATGTGTCAAGATGTTCCTTTGTGTTTACTAATGAATGCATGACAGCCTTTGAGGTCCTTAAGAAATGTCTGATTTGCTCCATCTTGCGATCCCCGACTATTCAAAGGTGCCCTTTGAGTCGATGTGTGATGCATCGAGACTATGCCCTAGGAGCTGTCCTCAGGCAGAGAAAGGATAAGCTTCCCATGTCATAGCTTATGCCAGAGATCCATGATAGATGCCCAGCTCAACTACACAACAACCGAGAAAGAGTCGTGGCCATTGTGTTTGCATTGGAAAAATTCGTGCCTTATGTTTTAGGTTCACAAATTGTGGTGTTTATTGACCACTCGCCTAAAGTACCTTTTGTCTAAGAAGGATACCAAGCCCATATTAATCGGGTGGATCCTCCTATTACGGTGGAGTTTGATCTGATTAAGGATAAGAAAGGAGTGGAGAATGTGGTGGTGATCACTTATCCGAATTCTCAATCCGAGGATGATAGCTTACCCATTAATGAATCATTTCGATGAGAAACTTTTGCCATCAATACCCACAAATCCTTGGTTTGCAAACATAGTCAACTTCTTGGCTATTGGATGATTCCTCAACATTGGAATAGAATGGATAAAGATCTTTTCTTCTCACAAGTTAAACATTTCATTTGGGAAGATCCTTATCTATTCAAGAATTGTGCGAGACCAAGTGATCGAGAAAAGTGTGTCGGACCATGAATTCCACGGCATATTGTCAATGTGTCATGAACAGCTGTGGAGGCCATTTCATTAGCAATAAAACAGTAAAAATTCTGCGATGTGGTTTCTATTGGCCCACAATCTTTAAAGATGCCTTCTGACAAAGACTATAAATCTTGCGAATCGCCAAAATCGGCGGTATTTTCAAAAGAAACTCAATGCCCTGCCAATCACAGTAGTTGAGTTGTTTGATGTTTGGGGCATAGATTTTATGGGCCCCTTTCCCTTCTAATGGAAACAATTTCATCTTGGTAGTGGATTATGTCTCCAAGTGGATTGAGGCCATAGCTACCAAATCCAATGATCACAAAGTGGTTTTAAGATTCCTCAAAGACCACATTTTTCCAGATTTGGATTCCCAGAGCCATCATTAGTGATGGGGAAGCCACTTTACGAGCTTTGACTCTCTATTAAAAAGTACTCATCACTCACAGAGTAGCCACTCCTATCATCCACAAACGGGACGGTGGAGATTTCAAATAGAGAGATCAAACACATTTTGAAAAAGCTGAAGAAGCGATGAAAGGAGGTCCTTTAAGCTTAATGATGCTTTGTGGGCATAGCGCCTACAAAGACTCCTATAGGATGTCCTTTTGGTTTATGGCAAGGCATGCCATCTACCAGAGAATTAGAATATAAGGCCTTGTGGGCAATCAAAACTTTTAATATGGATCTAGCTGCTAACCACAGGAAGCTTCAACTCACCGAAGCTGGAAGAAGAGGATGGATGCCTACACTAGCTCAGTTGTACAAAGAAAAGGTTAAATCATTCCATGATAGGAGCCTCATGAGAAAAGAGTTCATACCGGGGTCCAAGGTATGGTTATTCAACTCTAAACTTAAATTCTTTCTCGGCAAATTGAGATCCAGGATGGAAGGGCCATACATCCGTCATCAAGGCCTCTCCTCAGAGTCGTGGATATTTCAGATCCCAAGGATGGAAGAATACTCAAGGTAAATGGTCGAGGCTCAAACCATGCATTGAAAACACCTGTGAGCCCTTGTCGCCACCTATCATCATGAATCTCCAAAAATCGATGGTAGAAAAGTGTATAATATGTTTGTACAACATTGTTTTTCCGATTTTTTTTTCGTCTATTTTTCTTGGCATAGTGTAAATACACTTCAAAGTTCAAATCGCAAAGTAAAAAAGTACTTTTGAAAAGTTCAAAGTTCTATTCGAATTGATTCTCGAGTCGTAATGAACTACTAAGAAGAACCATGTTCTGCATTGAATAGTTAAAATTTCCTTTTGAATAGAAAATGGGAGAAGTCCTGCGAAAAAGATCTTTACGGAGCCAAATCCATTTCAAATAGACATATCAAGCTCGGTTCTTTCACGAACTACACTTTCTCGATTTTCTTTGCCTTGTTTCAATTTTCCGGTATAATGTGACCATGCCACCTTTGAACGGTTGAGGACACTATTTCCCCATAGGTTTGGGGTATGGCAAGCAGTCTGCCCATGGGATAATTAGCATAAGGGCATCACAATCACCAAAGTAATCGAAATGAATCAATTTACTTAAGAATCATGACAATGTGGAAATTTTAAAATTTTCTTTGCAGAATTTAGACATTCTAAACCCTACAATATTCCACATTTCCATGATGTTAACACGGAAAAAATACACTTGTATTAGCACATAGAAGTCCACAGGAAGAGAAAAAGGTAAAGATATACTTAAAGCTCAAGGAAAAACCATAACCGGTGAGAATTGAGCCTATATGTTTTACATCTCTGTTGAAGAGTGACGAGGCAACCCTTTTGATTCAAAGGATTTGGTGAGGCATTAGATCCACTAGAAATTAGGAAACTTCAAATCAAAACAAGCAAGATTCATGAAATCGAGGAAAAGATCAAGGCCTTCTTTGGACGCTTGAGCTAGAACCAACCAAGAAAGATCGCCCTTGTTTGTACCCCAATTGAGCTATAAATCCTACAATGCTTCATCAAAACACCCATTTTTTTTTGCACCAACCAATGGAACCAATTGAGCCTTCCCTCACCTTGAGAATTCAGGAGTTAAAGGAGAAAGAAGTAAAGATGGAACATTTACGGGCAAATATCAAAATAAATGAAGAAGAAATACCTCAAAATGGGCGTATGGTGGGAGAAAGTAAAAGAAAACAATGTGAAAAGAAGCAAGCAAAAAAAAAAAGGCAAAAGGGAACTTTATGTTGAAAATTCAAGATCAAAGGAAGAAGAACGAGTACTTTGAACACGAGAATCTCAAAAGAAGCTAAACTCAAGAAGGTGGAGTCATGAACCACCTCCTTCAATTCCCGACTTCTCAAAAATCCAAACACCTGCTCAACCTTCCTATCCACAAACCTCACTCCACGAGCCATACAACAAACCCAAATAAAAGTCCTTGTGATCCAAAGTTGAGTGAACTGTCATGTGGAGATAAGCAGTTTCCCAATCTATGGTGAGGAGATGTCAAGGATGCCAGCACCTGAGAATCATGCCTATGCTCATGCTTACAAATCCATTTGGGAGATGTAACTGCTCTTGAGCTTGAGTGAAAATGAACCCTTCAACAAAAATCTTGATGAGAGTACACCCTGGTAAGTGTTTGGGTTGGAACTTGAGCACATTAAGTATGACTTATAACCTAATTTTTATTCAAATGATGAACTATCACGACACATTTGCATGATTTCTATGGCGCTCATGATTGGAAAGAGTGAAACATTCATAAGGTTTATAAATGTTGAAATCCCCTTGCAAACAATAAACCTAAATTTCTGTTTAAACATTGATTCAAGAGTAACTAATTTTGATCTTTGATTGCTCATGGGATGATAGTGCACTAATGCCAACTGTCCCATGGAGAAGTTTGTGGGTACCTTCACTGAAAACCCTCAGGAGACTTCACTCCTCCTCTAGGGATCACCTAGGGGTTTAAAAGGCTTGTTGCATATGCTAAATGCAACTGTGCTCCCTACAAAAATGGCTTTTCATTCTATTTTTAAATTTTGTCTTTGCTCAGGGACTAGCAAAGCTTAGGTTTGGGGGTGTGTTGAGAACTGGAAAATACCATTTTTCACCCCTTAATCTGGGCCTTGATAGACCCTTGAGAGAACTAAATAAGTATTTTAAGTGCCTATGTTGCAGCTAACAATAAAGACACGCTTAACCATAAAAGCAGCTCAAAAGTGCCAAAAAGATGACAATCCATGTCAGTCCAAAGGAAGGAAGTAAAGAAACAACCTCATCAGCTGTGGAAAGGTCTAAATAGAAGAGAGGAACATTTGAACAGAGAAATGCACTACAGAGTTCTTTTCAAGAAAGAACTTGCACTTTCGTAAAGAACCTTGAACTTGAAAGAAGAAAACACTCCTCGAAAAGAAGATTGAACTTTGCGAATGAGAGCTTGAAGTCATTGAACTTTGCGAAAGGCCCTAAACTCTGCGAAAAGGACTAAAACTCGGTGTAGCTTTGAAGAGCATCCGAACTCCTCGAAAAGAAGATTGAACTGCGAGCGAGCTTGAAGTCATTGAACTTTGCGAAAAGGCCACGAACTCTGCGAAAAGGTATTCAGGGATTTGCGGCTCGTCAGAAGGGTATTTGAAACTTTGCATGCCCCTAATGCAATCAAAAGACCAGAACATTACGGAAGGTTCCAATCAAGATCCGAGCATATTCCAACCCATGTGAGCCAAAGTTAAATTACAGGGAACTTCAAAAGCTCAAGAATTTCAAACCCATATGTAATTGATGCTTACACGATTGGCGAACGATCGAGCATTTCCATTGGCCAAAACAGATTTGGATCCGTGCTCAACCCTCATTGGGCAATCGGATCTAAAGCATTCTGATTGGTCAATCCACCATGGAGCGAGATGGAGGAAAAAGTATAAATAGAAGCCATTACGCCCAAATTGGGCATCCAGATTTTAGAGTTTTCATCTCTTTCCCTCATTCGGTCGGATAGCTTATCCGAACCCTGTAATCCTTCTTGTAGTTTACCTTTGAGAGCCATTGTGAGTGATTTGTACTTCCAAGTTCGATTCAAGGCTAAGTCCGAGGGCTCTCTAAGAGCCGTGCTTTCTGTAATTGTAATTTTGGATTTTAAAAGGTTCTTGTAATTTGTGTCTTCTCCATTGGAGTCATGTCGAGGTTACGAATGTTCACCTTAGTGCATTAGACTTCTTTAGATTCACTCATCCGCATGCAACTTCCTTAATTCATCACCCACATGCGAATTAGCGTTGGTAACCTAATTATAACATTTACGATGATGTTCATGTTACGAACTAAAGAATAGGCCACAACTATTGGATGATCTGTGACCATTTAAGTGGATGATCATAGCCATAAAGTCTAAACCTATTCCTTAATTGATTTATTTCTCTTACATCTGTCTTTGGTAGCGGATGAAGATTGAATCTGCTCTGTTGAACTACAGATTCTCCATTAAAATTCAGAGGCTAAAGTACATGAAGCTATTATTTCTGCATTTGTCTTATTTTAAACATCTCCCCAACTCGGATCTGGATCATGTAGTTAGTTCTTTTCTTTATTTGCTTATAGTTAAATGTGACACAATCCAACACTCTCTTTTATCTATTGTTGTTTTTAGATAATTATAGAGCGATCGTAGCAGATCGGAGGTTTATCTCTCGATTTAGACAAAATTCTCTGTGGACGATCTTGAAATACTTACTTTTAAAACTTGCTACAATTGGCCTGATCTTGCAGGGTGTTAGCCCCAATGTCTTGATATCCCTTTCATAAGTTAACATCCATATAACCTAGCATTCTTTAATTCTTTAATTTTTGATTCATAATGCACACAATTATGGCACACTTGGAGCGACAACAAGTTTTTGGCGCCGTTGCCGGGGAAGTTTGTTCTAAAATAGATAGACCTATGTTTATTTTCATTTATTTATCAGTCATTTATTAATTTTGTTGTTATTTTTATGCAGCGTACAGCTGTGTAAAAGGAAAGGAAAGTTCTTAAATAGACAGGTTTGCTGTACCAAACTCTCTCTGAGTTGTATGTTTGGCAGGAGAACCCTCAATCCTGAGATTCTCCCGTTAAATTCAGAAGTTGAAAGACTCCTAAGAAACCGACATACATCACAGACATCTGCTGAAATGGGTGAAGAACAGAGATTGTTAAGAGACTACTTTGCCCCTGGTGCTTATAATTCCCCATTTTGCATTCAATTTCCCACAGTGGAGGGAAATTATGAAATTAAGTCCTCCACCATCCAAATGTTGCCTTCATTCCATGGATTGAGTAAGGAAGACCCTTGTTGTTGCCTAACATGTTCCTGATTTATGTGTGTTTTGAATGACGAATTAATGAATATTAAGTTACATAATTTTAAATTATGAAAGAGATATCAGCACATTGAGGGCTAACAATAGCCTGCAAGATCAGGGCCAATTGTAGCAAGTTTTAAAAGTAAGTATATTAAAGATCGTCCACAGAGAATTTGTCTGAAATATGAGATAGACCTCCAGATCTGTGCTACCAGATCTGGCTCTATAATTATCTAGAAAGCAGATAAAAAGAGTGTTGGGTTTTGTCACGTTTAACTAAAAGCAAATAAAGAAAAGAACTAACTAACTGATCCAGATCCAAGTTGGGGAAGTGATTAAAATAAATCAAATGGAGAAATAATAACTTTCTGTGATTTCGCCTTTGAATTTTAATGGAGAATCTGCAACTAAACAGAGTTGATTCAATCTTCATGTGGCTACCAAAGACAGATGTAAGAGAAATAAATCTGAATTAAGGAAGGGTTTAGATTTATGGTTATGATCTGTCCACTTAAATGGTCACAGATCATCCAATAGTTGTTGACCTATCCTCAATTCGTAACATGAACATCATCGCAAGTCTGTCGAACTAGGTTACCAACGCTAATTGCAGGAGTAATGAATCAAGGGAAATTGCATGCAAAGTAGTGAATCTAAAGGAGTCTAATGCACTAAGGTGATCAATAAGAACCCTTGACATGAATCCAATGGAGAAAACATTTCTGACAACCTTTTAAATTCAATCTTACAATTACAGAGCACGGCTTAGGCAGCCCTCGGACTTGCAGTCCTTGAATCCAATCTCCTTGGAGTTACAAATAGCTCTAAAACTCTCAAAAGCAAATACAAAAGAAGCTATTACAGTAGACAAGCTATCCGACCGGAAAGCGGGAAATAGAAATGAACTCAAAACTGGATGCCACAATTGGGCAAATGTCTTCTATTTATAGCTTTCCTTGATCCGCAGGTGAATTGACCAATCGAAGTGTTCGAGACCGGATTGCCCAATGGCGGAGGATCGGATCCAGATCTTTCGCCAATGAAAATGCTCGATCCGGTTCGGTTCAAATCAGCGCTAGAAGCATCAATTTGCTATGGAATTCAAAATCTGTTTGAGTTTAGAAGTTCACGCCAAGTGATTTCATCTTTGAGCCACATGGGTTGGAATATGCTTTTGGATCTTGATTGAATCTTCCAAATGTCCTGGTCATTAAATGCATTGGGGCGTGCAAGAGATTACTTGAAATGCCCTTTAAACAAGTCGTAATTCCCGTAATGTCCTTTCAGAGAGTTTAAGTGCCTTTTCGCAAAGTGTTTTGGCTCAAGTTCTTTTCGCAGCAATTTGGCTTCGTAAAGTCTTTTCGCAGCGACTTCTCCTGCATCTTCTATTCGAAAAGGAAATTTCAACTATTCAATGTAACATGGTTCTTTTCGAGTAGTTCATTACGTAATCAATTCAACAGTAACTTTGACCTTTTCGAAGAGATACTTTTTACTTATGCGATTTGAACTTTTAACTTGATTTCTTCTTTGCGTAATGGATCCTTCTTCTTCTTCGTGTCTTTTCTTGCTCTTTTAGGACCTTTTTAGCCATTCTTGAGGCTATTTCTTCACTCCTCTTTGAGCTTGACATGAGTTGTCGACTTTTTGATCATTTTAGGATGCTTTTAGGACTTGGACCTGTCTAATTGGTTAGGTAAAATGCACACTAAAGCACTTATTTAGTCTTCTCAAGGGTCTTTCAAAGCTCATGTTTAGGGGTGAAAATGGTATTTTCACTACTTAACACACCCCCAAACCTAAGCTTTGCTAGTCCACGAGCAAAGAAACATAAAAACAAAGTAAAGAGCCACTTTTGTAGGAAGCACAGGTGCATTTAGCATATGCAACAAGCCTTTTCAACCCCTAGGTGGTCCCTAGAGGAGGAGTGAAGTCTCGTGAAGGTACCCACAAACTTCTCCATGAAACAGTTAACATCGTGCAAAATTATCAAATGAGCAATCAAGGAGGGATTAGTTACTCTTGAATCAATGATGAAACAGAAAATTTGATTATTGTTTGCACAGAATTTAAACATTTTAAGAACCTCATGAATGTTTCAATATTTCCAATCCGTGAGCAGCCATAGAAAATTGTACAAATGTCAAATGAGTGAGCTCATCATCCTGAATAAAAATTAGGTTGTAAGTCATACTTATTATGCTCAAGTTCCAACCCAAACACTCACCAGGTATACTCTCATGTGTTTTTGTTGAGGGTTCATTTTCACTCAAGCTCAAGAGCGTTACATCTCCCAAATGGATCTGTAAGCATGAGCATAGGCATGATTCTTAGGCAATGGCATCATTGACATCTCCTCACCATAGATTGGGTCACTTCTTATCTCCACATGACAGCTCACTCAACTTTGGATCACAAGGGCTTTTAATCTAGGTTTGTTTGTATGGCTTATGGAGTGAAGTTTCAAGGAAAGGCTTTGAACAGGGGTTTGAATTTGAGAACTCGTGAAGTGGGAGATGGTTCATGACTCCACCTTTGAGTTTAGCTTCTTTCTTTTCGAGATTCTCACATTCACGTGATCAGTTCTTTCTTTGATCTTGCATTTTTTCATCATAAGGTCCTTTTTTGCCTTTTGCTTGCAACTTTTTCACATTGTTTGTCTCTTCCTTTCTCGGCCACCATATTGCCTGTTTTGAGGTATTTTCTTCATTTTCTTGATGTTGCCCAGAAATGGTCCATCTTCGCTTCTTTCTCCTTTACCTCCGAATTCTCGTGAGTGAGGGAAGGCTGAATTGGTTCCATAGGTTCAAATGTGCAAGTACTTTTGGGTATTTTGATGAAGAATTGTAGGATTTATGACTCAAATGGGGTACAAACAGGCAGAATTTTCTTGGTTGGTTCTCATAGGTTCAAGTGTCCAAGAAGGCCTTGATCTTTCCTCGATTTCATGAGTGTTGTTACTTGTTTTAATTTGGAGTTTCCTAACTTCTAGTGGATCTAATGCCTCACCAATCCTTTGAATCGTAAAAAATTGCCTACCACTCTTCTTCAACAGAGATGGAAAATATATGGGCTCAATTCTCACCGGTTATGGTTTTTCCTTGAGCTTTTAAGTATGTCTTTCCTTTTCTCTTTCCCATGACTTGCTAAATGCTGATACCAGTAGGTTTTCATGGTGCTAACATCATGGAAATGTAGAATATTGAAAGGTTTATGATGTCTAAATTTTGCAAAGAAATTTTAAACTTCCTAATTGTCATGATTCTTAAGTAAAATAATTCATTTCGACATTACTTAGGTGATTCGTTGTCCTTAGGTTAACTATTCCTTAGGACCTGCCACACCCCAAACCTATGAGGAGCGGTGTCCTCACTGGTTCAAAGGTGGTGGCATAGTCACGATTATTAGGGAAAACAGAAAAAATAATAGCAAGGAATTGCAGAAAGCAAATTGCATGAACCAGAAATTTGAGAAAATAAAAGGAAAAGAGGGAGGAAAGGGAGTAAGGGTGAGGGTTTATTTTGTCTTTTTTCTCAAGTAGGGGACTAAAGTGGGTGCACTGGGGAGGGGAGGGTAAGAGAGGGTCATTTGGGTAGCTATCTCACCAAGGGGAGGTAAGGCTACAGCTGTGTCTGTGTGGTTTGGGTAGCCTGGGTGGTGGAGGGGAAGCACTAGGACTTGGTCTGTTTGGGTTGCTTGTGAAGCAACATGGAGGGCAGGGGTACTGGGGGTGGGTGGTAAGGGTGCAGTTAGGGCTTGGATGAGCTCCAATGTGGAAGGGGTGTGGGGTGGAAGGGGTGTGGGGGAATAGGGTACCAGGTGTAGTGGCTGGTAGAATGGTGCAGCAGTGGTGCAGCCTAGAGAGCCGGTCACCACAGAAATGGTTCTTGTAAAATGGCGGGTGAGGTGGTGGTGGAGGCTCCATAGCAGTTTAGCAGTTAGGGGTATCTCTTGACTGTATAGTTCACTCACAGTGTTCATGTACAAGTGAGGGTCCATAGGTGGTTGTTGTGCCCACCCACACTTGTGGCTAGGTTCTGTCGAGCTTAGCAGCAGAACTGGCTCGCTCGTGTGCTCGCAGAATGGGTTCAAGACATGAGGCGGGGGCAAGAGCAGGGCATGTCCGGATCTCCTGCCGCTCTCATTCTCCTCAACATAGCCCGACTTGTGGTCCGTGCTTTCTTGCCAAAGTTATGGGGGTGAGGACTTCAAAGGGCTCTTCCCTATCTATGTCAAACTTGGCTCTTAGGAGGGTCACGTAATTAGTCTTCCAAAGGGAGGCCAGCAATTTCGTTTCTTCTTTATCTTGGCACTCACATCAGCCATTGCTTCCGGGATGAGCATGGGGCATTGAAAAATTGCCCTTTAGAAAAGTGGCGACTAAGGATTTCTGGTCTTTCCCATATTTAAAATGGAGGAAAACAAAAGCCCACATGCTAACACACAGATTTAGATTTTCTAAAAGATTGAGCGAGAATGGATAGAAAAATACCACGATCTAAGGTTTGTGCTTGAACTGAGTCGCTTTTGTTTGTAAAGATCGCCTAACCGACAGTCGACTGTGATCTCGAAAAATGGAAACGCCAAACAATTAGGAACAAACGGCCGATATCTTTGTGGAGCTCGTGTGAGAAGAGAGTGAGCTATGGTTTTAGTGGGCGTCGCTCTCCAGAGAGTGTTTGCAAATACAAAGCTAACTTCAAACGACTAAATATACTTGAAGCTAAAATCGCAAAGCACCTTTAAGTTTTCAAATATTCCAAAAGAGCCCTTTTTTTTCTATTTGAATGGCAAACCGCTTTCGACAAGTAGATAGCTTGAAAGTTTATTTCGCAAGGACTTAGCATCGGACCTTCTATTCAAAAGGCATTAACATAATTAACTATTCGAAAAGAACATCTTTCTTTTCGAGCGTTCATCATAGACTCGAATCTATTCGAATAGAACTTTGGGCTTTTCAAAAGTAGTTTTTGCTTTGCGATTTGAACTTTTAAGTGTATTTAAACTATACGAACAAGAAAAGAAATAGAAACAGAGAAATTCAGAAAACTATGTTGTACAAACATAATATACAATTTTCTACGATTGTTGGAGATTCGTGATGACAGATGGGCAAGACAGGCTTCTGAGTGTTGTCAATGCATGGCTTGAGCCTCGACCATTTACCTTAAGGATTCTTCCATCCTTGGGATCTGAAATATCCACACTCACGAGGGGGAGGCCTTGATGACATGTATGGCCCTTCCCATCTGGATCTCAATTTGCGGAAAGAATTTAAGTTTAGAGTTGAATAACCATACCTTGGACCCGGTATGAACTCTTTTCTCATTAAACTCCTATCATGAAATGATTTGACTTTCTCCTTATACAATCTGAGCTTGTATAAGCATCCATCCATGACTCTTCCAATTGGAGTTGAAGTTTCTGTGATTACAATGAAGTTAGATCCTTATTAAATGTTTTAATAGCCCGAAAGCTTTGTATTCTAACTCTCACTGGCAAATGACATGCTTTGCCATAGACCGTCTAAAGGGACATTCCAATTGGAGTTTTGTAGGCGCTGTATGCCCACAAAGCATCATTAAGCTTAAAGGACCAGATCCTTTCTGTCCTTCTTTACTATTTTTCCAAAATGTGTTTGATTTCTATTGAAATCTCCACTTGTCCACTGGTTTGTGGATGATAGGTATGGCTACTCTATGAGTGACAGAGTACTTTTTCAATAGAGCTTCAAACTGTTTGTTACAAAATGGCTTCCCCATCACTGATGATGGCTCTGGGAAAACCAAACTGGAAAAATGTGGTCCTTGAGAAATTTCAAAACCACTTTGTGATCATTTGATTTAGTAGCTATGGCTTCAATCCACTTGGAGACATAGTCCATACTAAAATGAAGTTATTTCCATTAGAAGGAGGAAAGGGCCCATAAAATCTATTCCCCATACATCAAACAGCTCAACTCACTGGATTGGTCAGGGCATTGAGTTTCTTTGGAAATCGCCATTTTTGGCGATTCAGGCAAGATTTCTGGTCGTAAGGCATCTTTAAAGATTGTGGGCCAATAGAAACCACATCGCAGAATTTTTTGCAATTGTTTTATTGCCACTGAAATGGCCTCCACAGGCCTGTTCATGACACATTGACAATATGCCAGGGAATTCATGGTCCGGGACACACTTTCTGATCACTTGGTCTGCACAATTCTTGAATAGATAAGGGTCTTCCCAAATGAAATTTTTAACTTGTGAGAAGAAAAGATCTTTATCCATTCGATTCCAATGTTGAGGAATCTGTCCAGTAGCCAAGAAGTTGACTATGTTTGCAAACCAAGGACTGTGGGTATTGATGGCAAAAAGTTGCTCATCAGGAAATGATTCATTAATGGGTAAGCTATCACCCACAGTATTGAGAATTCGGGATAAGTGATGAGCCACCACATTCTCCACTCCTTTCTTATACTTAATCTGTAGACCAAACTCCTGTAATAGGAGGATCCATCTGATTAATCTGGGCTTGGTATCCTTCTTAGATGTAAGGTACTTTAGGCGAGTGGTCGATAAACACCACAATTTGTGAACCTAAAACATAAGACCTGAATTTTTCCAATGCCAACACAATGGCCCGCTGCCCTTTCTCAGTTGTTGTGTAGTTGAGCTGGGCATCTATCATGGATCTGCTGGCATAAGCTATGACATGGGGAAGCTTATCCATTCTCTGCCCTAGGACAGCACCTAGGGCATAGTCTGATGCATCACACATCGGCTCAAAGGGTCCGAATAGTCGGGATGCAAGATGGGTGAAAATCAGGACATTTCTTAAGGACCTCAAAGGTCATCATGCATTCATCGGTAAATACAAAAGGTACATCTTGACACAGAATGATGAGTGGCTTGGAAATTTTGAAATCTTTGATGAACCTCCTATAAAATCCTGCATGCCCTAAAAACTTGATTTGCTTGATTCCTGGAGGAGGCAAATGTGCAATTAGATCAATTTTTGCTTGGTCCACCTCTATGCCTTTATGGGAGACCACATGTCCTAGGACAATGCCTTGGGTGACCATAAAATGACTCTTTTCCCAGCTTAGAACCAAATTGGTTTCTTCACATCTTTGCAACACCAACTTGAGGTGGTGTAAGCATTGGGAAAAGCTGTCTCCATAAATTGAAAAATCATCCATGAAGATCTCCATGAATTGATCAATCATGTCAGAAAAGATGGCATACATGCATCTTTGAAAAGTAGCAGGGGCATTGCAAAGACCAAAGGGCATCCTCCTATAGGCAAAAGTGCCAAAGGGGCAGGTGAAGGTGGTCTTTTCTTGGTCCTGTGGGTACATAGGGATCTGGTTGTAACCAGAGTACCCATCAAGGAAGCAGTAGTAAGCTTTGCCTGCTAGCTTATCAAGGATTTGGTCAATGAAGGGGAGGGGGAAATGGTCTTTTCTTGTCATGGTATTCAATTTTCTGTAGTCTATGCAGACCCTCCATCCTGTTGTTTGTCTGGTGGACATAAGTTCACCAGATTCAGCTGCTACAACAGTGATGCCAGATTTCTTAGGCACCACCTGTGTGGGTGCTACCCAAGCAGAATCTGAAATGGGGTAAATGACCCACATCTATGACTTTACAACTTCCTTCATAACCACCTCTTGCATGTGAGGATTCAGCCTTCTTTGCATTTCTCTAGAAGGCTTTGCATCCTCTTCAAGGTGGATCTTATGCATGCAAACAGCTGGGTTTATTCCTCCCAAATCAGCAATGGTCCAGCCAATTGCTTTCTTGTGTTGTTTTAGAACTACTAACAGCTCCTCTTCCTGCTCCTTTGTGAGGGAGGAAGAAATAATAACGAGCAATGTTTGATGATCTCCCAAAATATATATTTCAGATTTTTGGGTAGTGTTTTGAGTTCTAATTGTGGGTGAGAAAGAAGGTAGCAAAGGTACCTTGGTAACTTGTGGAAGAGGGAGAGTAGCAGGTTTCCAAGAAGGGGAACTTGATGATTGTTTGTGAGTGCCTTGCACAAAGTTGACTCCCTTTGAATTTGATCTCCCTTTTCCTTCTTTTCCAATGGATCCCCAATCATTTTTTTCTTCTGTGGTGGAGTCTTCCCCCTGCAGAAATTTTTGCAAAGACTCCTCCACAAGTTCATCCATGATGTCAACATGAAAACACTCTTCAAAGAAAGAAATTGAGGTTGGTTAAAGATTATAAACATTCAATTTGACTTTCATATTACCAAAAGAAACTTCCATGATACTGCATCGACATTGAATACAAGCATTTGTCAGAGCTGTGAATGGTCTTCCTAAAATGACAGGGATGGAAGTGCTGCTTTTAGTCGGTTCCATGTCCAACACCAGAAAATCAGCAGGATAGAAGAATTTATCTACTCCTACTAGCACATCTTCAATCAATCCCACAGGTTTTCTCTCAGATCTGTCAGCTAGTTGCAACACCACTTGAGTGGGTTTCAATTCTCCCAAACCTAGCTTCTCATATACAGAATAAGGAAGCAGGTTGACACTAGCTCCCAGATCTAGCAGAGCTTTCTCGATGGTATGCTCCCCAATGATGCAGGGGATTGTGGGGATTCCAGGATCTTGCATTTTAGGGGGTGTTGCAATGGATAGCACTTGGTTGATTCTCTCCACAGCAAAGGCCTTCTTGGATAGATGTATCCTAGATTGCCTTTTGTGGGTGCACACCTCTTTGAGAAATTTTGCATAAGCAGGGACCTGTTTGATTGCATCAAGCAGAGGTAGATTAATTTTAACTTGCTTGAATGTCTCCATCATTTCCTCAATTTTTGTGTTTCCTTTGTCAAAAGGAGAAACTGACTTCATTGCATGAGGAAATGGGAGGTGAGGAACAAATCTCTCCTCCTCATCTTTTTCAACAATTTTTTTATTTTTCTGTTTTTCATTTTTTTTTGTTTTCTGAGGTAAATCAACAACCTCATTGCTTTTATCATGCTGTTGTTCCTGCACTTGTTCTTCATCTTTTTCCTCTTCACTACCCACTGTGTTGTTTATTATTCTTCCACTTCTCAAAGTAGTCACAGCTTTGATTTCCTCATGGCCATTTGAGGATTCTCCAACCATGAAGCATCCCTTAGGATTGTTCAAAGGCTGGTCAGGGTAGTCGCCTCCTCTCTCTTAGCTAATGAATTTGAGAGTTGGCCGGTTTCTTCAATTTTTTAATGCTCACCGTGAAGGTTCACTGATCCCGAGATGTAGTTCCAAGATTTTGAAGTGAACTCAAGACCTGCTCTTCAAAGGTCGAGGATTTAGGAGGGCAGGGGCTGTGCATCACGCATGGCTTGTTGTTGGTTAGGTCGCTGAAAATTTGATTTATTATAACAATTTCGCCGATATGGTCGAAAGGTGTTTGAAAGGTAATTGATTTTTGGGCTGCGCTGTTGCTAGGTAATTTCCGATTCCACGAGATTAGGATGAGATCTCCATGGGTAGTCATTCGATTGCATCATCCATAAGATCGAAATGCATGAGCTTGTTCCATCATGAGTTCGAAATTGTGATGCGTAGGACATTGATCAATGGAATGAGTAGGGGACTGGCATATCAGACATGCCTCCTCTACTCTTGACCCATTTGGAGCTTTAAATGAGTCCATCAGCCTATCAAATTTTGTGGTTAAATTATCCACTTTCCTTTCCAGCTCATTGACTTCATAAACTTTCCCTCTTGTGAATTGGGGATTATTCATCCTAGCTGGATTCTCAGTGTCCCTTGACAGAGATTCCTGCTGGGTTGAATTTTCTCCAATCACCTCAAAGAGGACCCAAAGCTCTTCAACCTGCTTTTACGCAAGTAAGACCCTCCACAAGAGGCATCCACCATGTTCTTGCCCTTCCGATCGTTCCTTGATAGAAGCTTTGAACCACCGCCATTTAGGAATTTGATGGTGAGGGCATTGCCTTATCAGCTTCTTTAAACCTTTCCCATGCTTCATGGAAAGTTTGATTGAGTTTTGGGAGAAAGAGATGATGCTTTGTCTCGTTGGTTTTAGTCATTGGGAAATATTTTGACAAAATTGACATTGCAAATCATTCCATGATGTGATGCTGTTTGGTGCTCACTTAGATAACCATGCTCTAGCTTTGTCCTTTAATGAAAAAGGAAAGCGCCTATGCTTGGTTGCCTCTCGACCCAGTCCTGCTATGTTAAAAGGTGTGCATAAAGCTACGCATTCATCACTGTGTTTGTAAGGGTCTTCCTTACTCAATCCATGGAATGAAGGCAACATTTGGATGGTGGAGGACTTAATTTCATAATTTCCCTCCACTGTGGGAAATTGAATGCAAAATGGGGAATTATAAGCACCAGGGGCAAAGTAGTCTCTTAACAATCTCTGGTCTTCGCCCATTTCAGCAGATGTCTGTGATGTATGTCGGTTTCTTAGGAGTCTTTCAACTTCTGAATTTAACGGGAGAATCTCAGGATTGAGGGTTCTCCTGCCAAACATACAACTCAGAGAGGAATTTGGTACAGCAAACCTGTTGAATTACGTGCTTTCCTTTCCTTCATACATTGTGTCGAAAATAAATGTAATTAATAAATGACTGATAAATAAATGAAAATAAACATAGGTCTATCTATTTTAGAACAAATTCCCCGGCAGCGGCGCCAAAAACTTGTTGTCGCTCCACATGTGCCTTTTTTATGTGTATTTTGAGAACGAATTAATGAATAATAAGTTACATAATTTTAAATTATGAAAGAGATATCAGCACATTGAGGGCTAACAATAGCCTGCAAGATCAGGGCCAATTGTAGCAAGTTTTAAAAGTAAGTATATTAAAGATCGTCCACAGAGAATTTGTCTGAAATATGAGATAGACCTCCAGATCTGTGCTACCAGATCTGGCTCTATAATTATCTAAAATAAAGAATAGATAAAAGAGAGTGTTGGGTTTTGTCACGCTTTAACTAAAAGCAAATAAAGAAAAGAACTAACTAACGATCCGGATCCAAGTTGGGAAGTGATTAAAATAAATCAAATGGAGAAATAATAACTTTACGTGATTTCGCCTTTGAATTTTAATGGAGAATCGCAACTAAACAGAGTTGATTCAATCTTCATCCTGCTACCAAAGACGGATGTAAGAGAAATAAATCGAATTAAGGAAGGGTTTAGACTTATGGTTATGATCCGTCCACTTAAATGGTCACAGATCATCCAATAGTTGTTGACCTATCCTCAATTGAACATGAACATCATCGCAAGTGTCGAGAACTAGGTTACCAACGCTAATTAGGGAGTAATGAATCAAGGAAATTGCATGCAAAGTAGTGAATCTAAAGGAGTCTAATGCACTAAGGTGATCAATAAGAACCCTTGACATGAATCCAATGGAGAAAACACGTTACAAAGAACCTTTTAAATTCAATCTTACAATTGAGCACGGCTAGACTAGAGCCCTCGGACTTGCGCCTTGAATCCAATCTCCTTGGAGTTACAAATAGCTCTAAAACTCTCAAAAGCAAATACAAAGAAGCTATTACGAAGTGCAGACAAGCTATCCGACCGGAAAGCGGGAAATAGAAATGAACTCAAAACTGGATGCCACAATTGGGCAAATGTCTTCTATTTATAGCTTTCCTTGATCCCGCATGTATTGAATTGACCAATCAAGTGTTCAGATCCGGATTGCCCAATGGCGCTTGAGCACGGGATCCAGATCTGTTCGCCAATGAAAATGCTCGATCCGGTTCACCAAATCAGCGCTAGAAGCATCAATTGCTATGGAATTCAAAAATCTGTTTGAGTTTAGAAGTTCACGCCAAGTGATTTCATCTTTGAGCGCTCACATGGGTTGGAATATGCTTTTGGATCTTGATTGGAATCTTCGAAATGTCCTCGGCATTAAATGCATTGGTATGCAGATTGAAATGCCCTTTAAACAAGTCGTAATTCCCGTAATGTCCTTTTCAGAGAGTTTAAGTGCCTTTTCGAAGTGTTTTGGCTCGAAGTTCTTTTCGCAGCAATTTGGCTTCGTAAAGTCTTTTCGCAGGACTTCTCCCGGATCTTCTATTCGAAAAGGAAATTTCAACTATTCAACAGTAACATGGTTCTTTCGAGTAGTTCATTACACTCGAATCAATTGAATGAACTTTGACCTTTTCAACAAGATTTTTACTTTGCGATTTGAACTTTTAACTTGATTTCTTCTTTGTGAATGGATCCTTCTTCTTCTTCAGGTCTTTTCTTGCTCTTTTAGGACCTTTTTAGCCATTGCTGAGGCTATTTCTTCACTCCCTCTTTGAGCTTGACATGAGTTGTCAGCTTTTTGATCATTTTAGGATGCTTTTCGGACTTGGACCTGTCTAATTGGTTAGCTGTAAAATGCACACTAAAGCACTTATTTAGTCTTCTCAAGGGTCTTTCAAAGCTCATGTTTAGGGGTGAAAAATGGTATTTTTCACTACTTAACAACCCTTACAAACACATTGATGAATTTCTGGCTTTATGCACAACATTTAACATAGCTGGACTGGGTCCAGAGGCAACCAAGCTTAGGCTCTTTCCTTTTTCATTAAAGGACAAAGCTAGAGCATGGTTATCTATGTTAGCACCAAACAGCATCACATCATGGAATGATCTGCAATGTCAATTTTTGTCAAAATATTTCCCAATGACTAAAACCAGCCAACTGAGACAAAGCATCATCTCTTTCTCCCAAAACTCAACTGAAACTTTCCATGAAGCATGGGAAAGGTTTAAAGAACTGTTAAGGCAATGCCCTCACCATCAAATTCCTAAATGGCAGCTGGTTCAAAGCTTCTATCAAGGAACTGATCAGAAGGGCAAGAACATGGTGGATGCCTCTTGTGGAGGTACCTACTTGCAGAAAACAATTGAAGAGGTTTGGGACCACTATGAGGTGATTGGAGAAAATTCAACGCAGCAGGAATCTCTGCCAAGGGACACTGAGAATCGAGCTAGGATGAATAATCCCCAAATCACAAGAGGGAAAGTTTATGAAGTCAACGCATTTGGAAAGGAAAGTGGATAATTTGACCACAAAATTTGATAGAGATGGACTCATTTAAAGCTCCAAATGGGTCAAGAGTAGAGGAGGCATGTCCGATATGCCACCCCCACTCATTCCATTGATCAATGTCCGCATCACAATTTCGAACTCATGATGGAACAAGCTCATGCCATCTTATGGATGATGCAATCGAATGACTACCCATGGAGATCTCATCCTAATCTCGTGGAATCGGAAATTACCAACAGCAAAGCAGAGCACTCAAAAATCAATTACCTTTCAAACCCGCTACCATATCGCTAATTTTTATAATAAATCAAATTTTCAGAAATTTAACCAACAACAAGCCATGCAAAGAGCTCACCAGCCCTCGCCTCCTAGATCCACGACCTTTGAAGAGCAGGTCTTGAGTTCACTTCAAAATCTTGAACTGCTCTCGACCGTGAACCTTCACAGTGAGCATTAAAAAATTGAAGAAACTCCGCCAACTCTCAAATTCATTGGCTAAGAGAGAAGAGGGTAACTACCACCAACCCGTGAACAATCCTAAGGGATGTTCATGGTTGGAGAATCCTCAAATGGCCATGAGGAAATCAAAGTGTGACTACTTTGAGAAGTGGAAGAATAATAAACAACACAAGGGTAGTGAAGAGGAAAAGATGAAGAACAAGTGCAGAACAACAAATTGGATAGCAATATGGCATTGATTTACATGAAAATTCAAAAAATGAAAATGAAAAATAACAAAATTGTTGAAAAGATGAGGAGGAGAAATTTGTTCCTCACCTCCCATTTCCCCATGCAATGAACTCCTTTGACAAAGGAAACACAAAATTGAGGAAATGATGGAGACATTCAAGCAAGTTAAATTAATCTACCTTGATGCAATCAAACAGTGTCCTCGCTTATGCAAAATTTCTCAAAGAGGTGTGCACCCACAAAAGGCAATCTAGGATACATTTATCCAAGAAGGCCTTTGTGGAGAAAATCAACCAAGTGCTATCAATTGCAACACCACCTAAGATGCAAGACCTCGAATCCCCACAATCCCTGCATCATTGGGGAGCACACCATTGAGAAAGCCTTGCTAGATCTGGTGCTAGTGTCAACCTCGCTTCCCTATTCGCCTATGAGAAGCTAGGTTTGGGAGAATTGAAACCCACTCAAGTGGTGTTACTAATGATGACAGATCCGAAAGGAAACCTATGGGGTTGATTGAAGATGTTTTGGTAGGAGTAGACAAGTTTTTCTACCTACCGACTTTTTGGTGTTGGACATGGAACCAACCAAAAGTACCATTGCCATCCTCATTACAGGAAGACCATTCTCACAGCTCTAATGCATGCATTCAATGCAGGTCCGCATCATGGAGGTGTCTTTTGGAAATATGAAAGTTAAATTGAATGTGTATAATGTTGTTACTCAACCTCAATTCTCGCGAGGAATGTTTCCATGTTGACATCATTGATGAGCTGGTGGAGGAGTCTTTACAAACATTTCGCAAGGTAAAGACTCCACCACGAAATTTAAAATGATTGGGGATCCACCGAGAAAGAAGGAAAAGGAGATCAAATTCAACGAGTCTGCTTTGTGCAAGGCACTCACCTGTGATCATCAAGTTCTCTCTCTTGGAGACTGCTCCTCTCCCTCTTCCACAAGTTACCAAGGTACCTTTGCTGCCCTCTTTCTCAAATTTACGAATTGGAACTCAAATAGCTCCCCAAAAATCTGAAATATGTGTTTTGGGAGATCATCAAACACTACTCGTGATTATTTCTTCCTCCCTTACAAAGGAGCAAGAAGAGGAGTCATGGTAGTTCTAAACAAGACAAGAAAGCAATTGGTCGGACCATTGCTGATTTAGAGGAATAAACCCACCAGATGCATGCATAAGATCCACTGAAGAGGATGCCAAGCCTTCTAGAGAAATGCAAAGAAGGTTGAATCCTCACATGCAAGAAGTGGTAATGAAGGAAGTTGTCAAGTTTGCTAGATGCTGGGGTCATTTACCCCATTTGGATTCTGGGTAGCACCCACACGGTGGTGCCTAAGAACTGGCATCATCATAGCAAATTGAATCTGTAAACTTATGTCCACAGGACAAACAACTGGATGGAGGGTCCGCATAGACTACAGAAAATTAAATACCATGACAAGGAAAGACCATTTCCTCCCTTCATTGACTAAATCCTTGATAAGCTTGCAGCAAAGCTTACTCGCTTCCTTGATGGGTACTTTTACAACTGAGATCCTCGTGTATCCACAGTCCAAGAAAAGACCACCTTCACCCCCTTTGGCACTTTTGCCTATAGGAGGATGCCCTTTGGTCTTTGCAATGCCCTGCTACTTTTCAAAGATGCATGTATGCCATCTTTCCGACATGATTGATCAATTCATGGAGATCTTCATGGATGACTTTTCAATTTATGGAGCGCTTTTCCCAATGCTTACACCACCTCAAGTAGGTGTTGCAAAGATGTGAAGAAACCAATTTGGTTCTAAGTCGAAAAGAGTCATTTTATGGTCACCTAAGGCATTGTCCTAGGACATGTGGTCTCCCATAAAGGCATAGAGGTGGACCAAGCAAAATTGATCTAATTGCACATTTGCCTCCTCCCGTAATCAAGTAAGCAAATCAAGTTTCTTAGGGCATGCAGGATTTTATAGGAGGTTCATCAAAGATTTCGAAATTTCCAAGCCACTGGCTATCATCGTGTCAAGATGTTCCTTTTGTGTTTACTAATGAATGCATGACCTTTGAGGTCCTTAAGAAATGTTTTAGCTCCATCTTGCATCGACTATTCAAGGCCCTTTGAGCTGATGTGTGATGCATCGGACTATGCCCTAGGAGCTGTCCTCGGCGGAGAAAGGATAAGCTTCCCCATGTCATAGCTTATGCCAGCAGATCCATGATAGATGCCCAGCTCAACTACACAACAACCGAGAAAGAGTCTGCCATTGTGTTTGCATTGGAAAATTCAGCCTTATGTTTTAGGTTCACAAATTGTGGTGTTTTATCGACCACTCGCCCTAAAGTACCTTTTGTCTAAGAAGGATACCAAGCCCATATTAATCGTGGATCCTCCTATTAAGTGAGTTTGATCTGATTAAGGATAAGAAAGGAGTGGAGAATGTGGTGGTGATCACTTATCCGTAATTCTCAATCCGAGGATGATAGCTTACCCATTAATGAATCATTTCGATGAGAAACTTTTGCCATCAATACCCACAGGTCCTTGGTTTGCAAACATAGTCAACTTCTTGGCTATTGGATGATTCCTCAACATTGGAATAGAATGGATAAAGATCTTTTCTTCTCACAAGTTAAACATTTCATTTGGGAAGATCCTTATCTATTCAAGAATTGTGCAGACCAAGTGATCGAAAGTGTGTCGGACCATGAATTCTCGGCATATTGTCAATGTGTCATGAACAGTGTGGAGGCCATTTCAGGCAATAAAAGCAGTGCAAAAATTCTGCAGTGTGGTTTCTATTGGCCCACAATCTTTAAAGATGCCTTACAAAGACTATAAATCTTGCAATCGCCAAAATCAAGCAAGATTTTCAAAAGAAACTCAATGCCCCTCACCAATCCTCGGTAGTTGAGTTGTTTGATGTTTGGGGCATAGATTTTATGGGCCCCTTTCCTTCTAATGGAAACAATTTCATCTTGGTAGTGGATTATGTCTCCAAGTGGATTGAGGCCATAGCTACCAAATCCAATGATCACAAAGTGGTTTTAAGATACCTCAAAGACCACATTTTTTCCAGATTTGGACTCCCCAGAGCCATCATTAGTGATGGGGGAAGCCACTTTAACAGTGCTTGACTCTCTATTAAAAAGTACTCACACCCACAGCGTAGCCACTCCCTATCATCCACAAACCAGTGGACAGGTGGAGATTTCAAATAGAGAGACCAAACACATTTTGGAAAAAACTGTGAAGAAGGACAGAAAGGACTGGTCCTTTAAGCTTAATGATGCTTTGTGGGCATAATCGCCTACAAGACTCCTATAGGGATGTCCCTTTCAGATCGGGTTTATGGCAAGGCATGCCATCTACCAAGAGAATTAGAATATAAGGCCTTGTGGGCAATCAAAACTTTTAATATGGATCTAATCACCGGTAACCACGTGAAGCTTCAACTCACCGAATCTGGAAGAACCGAGGATGGATGCCTACACTAGCTCCAGATTGTACAAAGAAAAGGTTAAATCATTCCATGATAGGAGCCTCATGAGAAAAGAGTTCATCACCGGGTCCAAGGTATGGTTATTCAACTCTAAACTTAAATTCTTTCTCGGCAAATTGAGATCCAGATGGGAAGGGCCATACACTCATCAAGGCCTCTCCTCAGAGTCGTGGATATTTCAGATCCCAAGGATGGAAGAATACTCAAGGTAAATGGTCGAGGCTCAAACCATGCATTGAAAACACCAGAGCCCTTGCCCACCTATCATCATGAATCTCCAAAATCGATGGTAGAAAAGTGTATAATATGTTTGTACAACATTGTTTTTCCGATTTTCTTTGTTCGCATCTATTTTTCTTGTACGCATAGTGTAAATACACTTCAAAGTTCAAATCGCATAGTAAAAAGAACTTTTCGGAAAGTTCAAAGATCTATTCAATTGATTGAGTCAGTAATGAACTACTCGAAAAGAACCATGTTCGCTCGAATAGTTAAAATTTCCTTTTCGAATAGAAAACTGGGAGAAGTCCTTTAAAAAGATCTTCGAGCCAAATCCATTTCAAATAGACATCAAGCTCAGTTCTTTGCGAACTACACTTTCTCGATTTCTTTGCCTTGTTTCAATTTTCCAGATAATGTGACCATGCCACCTTTGAACCAGGAGGACATGTTCCCCATAGGTTTGGGGTATGGCAAATGTGTCCCGCCCATGGGATAATTAGCATAAGGGCATCACAATCACCAAAGTAATCAGAAATGAATCAATTTACTTAAGAATCATGACAATGTGGAAATTTTAAAATTTTCTTTGCAAGAATTTAGACATTCTAAACCCTACAATATTCCACATTTCCATGATGTTAACAGAAAATACACTTGTATTAGCACATAGCAAGTCCACAGGAAGAGAAAAAGGTAAAGATATACTTAAAAGCTCAAGGAAAACCATAACCAAAGTGAGAATTGAGCCTATATGTTTTACATCTCTGTTGAAGAGTGATGAGGCAACCCTTTTCCGATTCAAAGGACTGGCCGAGGCATTAGATCCACTAGAAATTAGGAAACTTCAAATCAAAACAAGCAACAAGATTCATGAAAGCGAGGAAAAGATCAAGGCGAGCTAATGAACCAACCAAGAAAGATCTGCCCTTGTTTGTACCTCAATTGAGCTATAAATCCTACAATGCTTCATCAAAACACCCATTTTTCTTGCACCTGAACCAATGGAACCAATTCAGCCTTCCCTCACCTTGAGAATTCTGGAGTTAAAGGAGAAAGAAGTAAAGATGGAACATTTCTGGGCAAATATCAAAATAAATGAAGAAGAAATACCTCAAAAATGGGCAGTATGGTGACTGAGAAAGTAAAAGAAAAATAATGTGAAAAAGAAGCAAGCAAAAAAAGGCAAAAAGGGGAACTTTATGTTGAAAATTCAAGATCAAAGGAAGAAGAATGAGTACTTTGAACACGAGAATCTCAAAAGAAGCTAAACTCAAGAAGGTGGAGTCATGAACCACCTCCTTCAATTCGACTTCTCAAAATCCAAACACTGCTCAACCTTCCTATCCTCAAACCTCACTCCACGAGCCATACAACAAACCCAAATTTAAAAGTCCTTGTGATCCAAAGTTGAGTGAACTGTCATGTGGAGATAAGAGGTTTCCCAATCTATGGTGAGGAGATGTCAAGGATGCACCGAGAATCATGCCTATGCTCATGCTTACAAATCCATTTGGGAGATGTAATCGCTCTTGAGCTTGAGTGAAAAGGAACCCTTCAACAAAAATCTTGATGAGAGTACACCGGTAAGTGTTTGGGTTGGAACTTGAGCACATTAAGTATGACTTATAACCTAATTTTATTCAAATGATGAACTATCAACACATTTGCATGATTTCTATGGCTGCTCACAGATTGGAAAGAGTGAAACATTCATAAGGTTTATAAATGTTGAAATCCCCTTGCAAACAATAAACCTAAATTTCTGTTTAAACATTGATTCAAGAGTAACTAATTTTGATCTTTGATTGCTCATGGGATGATAGTGCACTAATGCCAACCGTCCCATGGAGAAGTTTAGGGTACCTTCATCAAAACCCTCAGAGACTTCACCTCCTCTAGGGATCACCTAGGGGTTTAAAAGGCTTGTTGCATATGCTAAATGCAACTGTGCTCCCTACAAAAATGGCTTTTCATTCTATTTTTAAATTTTGTCTTTGCTCAGGGACTAGCAAAGCTTAGGTTTGGGGGTGTGTTGAGAACTGGAAAATACCATTTTTCACCCCTTAATCTGGGCCTTGATAGACCCTTGAGAGAACTAAATAAGTATTTTAAGTGCCTATGTGCATTTTAACAATAAAGACACGCTTAACCATAAAAGCACTCAAAAGTGCCAAAAGATGACAATCCATGTCAAAGGAAGGAAGTAAAGAAACAACCTCATCACCGTGGAAAGGTCTAAATAGAAGAGGCAAAGACCAGAAGAGAAGCAGGAACATTTGAACAGAGAAATGCACTCTGAGTTCTTTTCAAGAAAGAACTTGCACTTTTCAGAAGAACCTTGAACTTGCGAAAAGAAGAAAACACTCCTAAAAGAAGATTGAACTTTGCTAACGAGGCTTGAAGTCATTGAACTTTGCGAAAAGGCCCTAAACTCTGCGAAAAGGACTAAAACTCAGTGTAGCTTTGAAGAGCATCCGAACTCCTCGAAAAGAAGATTGAACTTTGCTAACAGAGCTCGAAGTCATTGAACTTTGCGAAAAGGCCCACGAACTCTGCGAAAAGGTATTCTGGGATTTGCATTCGTCGTCCAAGGTATTTCAGAAACTTTGCATGCGCCCCAATGCAATCAAAAGACCAGAACATTCGGAAGGTTCCAATCAAGATCCAAGGCATATTCCAACCCATGTGAGCGCCCAAAGTTAAATTACGGGAACTTCCGGAAGCTCAAGCGAATTTCAAACCCATAATGAATTGATGCTTCGGCACTGATTGAACGAACGATCGAGCATTTCCATTGGCCAAAACAGATTTGGATCCCGTGCTCAACCCTCATTGGGCAATCCGGATCTAAAGCATTCTCGATTGGTCAATCCAAATCATGCGCAGGATGGAGGAAAAAGTATAAATAGAGAGCCATTACCCAAATTGGGCATCCAGATTTTAGAGTTTTCATCTCTGTTTCTCATTCCGGTCGGATAGCTTATCTGAACCCCTGTAATCCCTTCTTGTAGTTTACCTTTGAGAGCCATTGTGAGTGATTTGTACTTCCAAGTTCGGATTCAAGACTGTAAGTCTGAGGGCTCTCTAAGAAGCCGTGCTCTGTAATTGTAATTTTGGATTTTAAAAGGTTGTTGTAATTTGTGTCTTCTCCATTGGAGTCATGTCGAGGGTTACGAATGTTCACCTTAGTGCATTAGACTTCTTTAGATTCACTCATCCGCATGCAACTTCCTTAATTCATCACCTATGCGAATTAGCGTTGGTAACCTAATTATAGCAAAGCATTTACAAGATGATGTTCATGTTACGAACTAAAGAATAGGCCACAACTATTGGATGATCTGTGACCATTTAAGTGGACGGATCACAGCCATAAATCTAAACCTATTCCTTAATTCGGATTTATTTCTCTTACATCTGTGCTGGTAGCCAGATGAAGATTGAATCTGCTCTGTTGAACTACAGATTCTCCATTAAAATTCAGAGGCTAAAGTACATGAAGCTATTATTTCTGCATTTGTCTTATTTTAAACATCTCCCCAACTCGGATCTGGATCATGTAATTAGTTCTTTTCTTTATTTGCTTATAGTTAAATGTGACACAATCCAACACTCTCTTTTATCTATTCTTTTTTTTAGATAATTATAGAGCCAGATCTGGTAGCACAGATCTGGAGGTTTATCTCTCAGTTTAGACAAAATTCTCTGTGGACGATCTTGAAATACTTACTTTTAAAACTTGCTACAATTGGCCCTGATCTTGCAGGCCAGTGTTAGCCCCAATGTGCTGATATCCCTTTCATAAGTTAACATCCATATAACCTAGCATTCTTTAATTCTTTAATTTTTGATTCATAATGCACACAATTATGGCACACTTGGAGCGACAACATGTATCGATCTCTATCAAGCTCAACTTCCCTTGCACTAACAATATGGCTGAGTATGAAGCTTGCGCTGCCGGTCTACAAGCAGCTCTCGATCTGAATGTAACTCACCTTCGAGTATTTGGTGATTCACAGTTAATCATATACCAGACGAATGGTGACTGGAAGACGAAAGATGAGAAACTGATCCCCTATCATGAACAGCTCGAGGATCTGATAGCTTGCTTCCAAGATGTGACTTTCTCATATGTTCCTTGGAGAAGGAATCGCTTTGCCGACGCATTAGCAACTTTGGCATCAATGATTGAAATCCCCTATGGTGTTGAGATGAAGCCGATCATGATCGAGCAGAGGAATGAGCCGGCCTTCTGCCTCCTGATTGAGGAACCTATAAAGCCTGATGATGAGACACCTTGGTTTTTAGATATCAAGAATTTCCTCGACACCCTAACTTTCCCAGAGGGTACATCCAAGATAGATCGACGCACCATTCAACGTTTAGCGACAGGTTACGTCATTTACGAGGAATGCCTCTACGAGCGATCATACAATCACATCTTACTCAGGTGCCTCACCGAAAGTGAAGTGGTCAATATTATAAAAGAAATCCATGAGGGAGTATGCAGAGCCACTTCAGCGGTCACATGCTTGCTATGAAAATCCTACGACAGGGATACTTTTGGGCCACCATGGAATTGGATTGCTGCAAACATGCCCAAAAATGCTACAAGTGTCAAGAACACTCCAGTCTGATACACGCTCCTGCCATTGATCTTCACTGCATGACCACTCCTTGGCCATTTGCTATCTGGGGCCTTCACGTTGTCGGAATGATTCATCCGAAGGCATCAAACAGATATCGGTTCATCCTTGTCGCCATTGAATACTTCACCAAGTGGGTAGAAGCGGCGTCATATGCCAACATCACGGCCAGTCATGTTGAGAAGTTCATCAAGAATAACATCATTTGTAGATACGACGTGCCCAAGGATATCATCACTGATAATGGCACTAATTTCGCTAATAGGCGCATCCAGGCCTTGTGTGAGCAGTTTCGGATCAAGCATCATCGATCATCCCCATATAGGCCTTAGACGAACGGAGCTGTAGAGGCGGCCAACAAAACTCTAGTCAGCATTTTAGAGAAGATGGTAGTCACTTACAAAGATTGGAGCAAGCAGTTACCCTCCGCGCTTTGGGCCTATAGAACGTCGATCCGTACCGCTATAGGGGCAATACCATTCTCCCTTGTGTATGGAACCGAGGCTGTCCTCCTGGTAGAGGTTGAAGTACCCTCGCTCCAAATCCTCATGGAATCAGGCTTACCTGAAGCAAAGAGAGAGATCCCGCTTTGAACAATTAAACTTATTGGACGAGAAGAGACTCCTAGCCTTATGTCACACTCAAGTTTACCAGGGGAGAATCGCACATGCTTACAATAAACGTGTCCACGGTCGAGATCTAAAGGTAGGAGACACTGTGCTGAAGAAGATCTTCCCTTCCCTCCATGTCGATCCAAGAGGAAAGTTTAAGCCGAACTAGGAAGGACCTTATGTCATTCGAGAGGTGTTGCCAGGATACGCCATCCGCCTCGCCACCATGGACGGAGATCATCTTCCTGAGCCCATCAACGCTGGATACGTCCGACGGTTCTACTCATAGTCTATCATGATAAGGTAAGTATTGACGAAACAGATACATGACTGCTTAAGAATCATTCAAAAGAGGCCATCATTCCAAGCACAATAGCCCAAAAATATCCCTAAAAATGATGATATCCTTTTCTACACCATTTGAGCCTGGGCCTTTCTTCCAATAAACCCTTTCCCCTAAAAAAAATATACGTGTACATATACCAAAAAAGAGGGAGAGAGGAAAGATACATGAGTATAGAGTTACTATCAAATCCAAAAAAATTGAGAAAAGCAAAACCTTAAAAAGAGATTGTCTTAAATGGAAAAAAAAAAATAATAAAAAATATGTGTAGAAGAATCACGGGGCATGTATAGTAGAAGCCCCCAAGGAAGAAAGTATGTTGAGAAAACTAAAGCCGTATCAAGGAAACCCTTTTAAAACCCGGCATACCTTCAAAATCCTAACCCTACCCATGGCCAAGCTACACCCTGAAGGAAGCCCTCTTTGTAGGTTCGCAAGCAGTCATATTATTTGTTAACTCAACATGAGCCGAGTCGTGAGATGACACCAGAACCCCATCCAGCCGGTTATGACGGAATCTTTGTCCATGTCGTGACTTTCTGGTTCTAAGATAAAATTTTTAAAAAAAAAGAGAGAGGAAAAAGAAAAAAATTAATTTGAGTTCAAAGCAAGGTGGACGTGGTGAAAACCCGCAAGGGCATCATGGGTAAAAACAGCGAACTCACGCGGATCAGGTGAAAACCTGAAAAGGCACTTGGGATAAGAGAGTGAACCCATGGACATAGTGAAAACCTGAAAGGGCGCTACGGGTAAAAACAGGGATGACAGGCATGGCGAAAACCCGTCTTGGGCACTGTGAGCAAAAATGTCAAGAAAAGAGAGATTAGGAGAGGATCTGTTCTGGCCCACCTAGTTTAGTCTGGACCCCTTGAGCCTCTTCTCCCCTTTGCTGGGCCGCTCATGTCAAAAATTGGATCGGATCCCTATCAAGTATGTCATCTCTACCGTGTCGTCTGACACATGACCAAAGGTAAAGGCAGAAGACCAATCAATCTTGGAGAAGCTGACCTATCCATATTTAAAAAGAAAAAAATTGGAGCCTCATAAACAGGGTTTGACCATGCTCAAAAAAGGACCCACCAGTTGGCCTTGAAAATACCGACATCACAAAAAGGAGAAAATGAGAAATTTTTCAAAAAAGATAATAAATTTTCCTTTCCCATAAAAAGCCTCACACTGTGTAGGAAATTTTTTTTCAAAAAAAGATAATTGAATTTTCTTTCCCATAAAAAGCCTCACATTGTGTAGGAAAAAAATTTTAAAAAAGATAATAGATTTTCCTTTCCCATAAAAAGCCTCACACTGTGTAGGAGAAAATTTCAAAAAAGATAATAGATTTTCCTTTTCCATAAAAAGCCTCACATTGTGTAGGAGAAAATTTCAAAAAAGATAATAGATTTTCCTTTTCCATAAAAGCCTCACGCTGTGTAGAAGAAAATTTCAAAAAAAGATAATAGATTTTCCTTTCCCATAAAAAGCCTTACACTGTGTAGGAAAAAAAAAATTCAAAAAAGATAATAGAGTTTCCTTTTCCATAAAAAGCCTTACGTTGCGAGACGTATGGAAGAAAATTCAAACACCAAAAAAATATATATATATGTATATATAGCAGATTTCATTCCTATTCTTACAAACATCACGTATTGAGTGTCACGTCCCAAAAAGATAACAGCATGACACCCTTTCTATCTTCTGCCTTCTTTATAAGTATATAAAAAAAAAAAATACAAATAAAAAAAAACAATCCAAAAAATGAAAGAGATCTCTGTTAAGGGGCATCAGCCCCCCCTCTGTGTATATGATCTATGGTATGTGCAGGAACAGGTCAGGGGCAGGAACCACACTTCAAAGCACTGATCTCTGCAAGAAGAGAGTCCTCACCGGCATTTCGATCAGTCAACCACCTACCATGAAGACTCTTCTGCTGCCTTCGCGAAGCATCAGCTGCACTACGAGACTCAGTAAAAAGCCCAGTCAACCAAAGAACCTCACTCTCGGTCGTAGAAGCTCTCACCTCTGCCATCTCGGCTCTGGCCCTCTCCTTCCCCAAAGCCTCAGTCAAAGCCAGCTTCTCTATAGAAAGAGACTCAATCCTAGTCCGGAGCATCGTTTCCTTGTATGGCCAGGGTCCCATCTCTATCACATCTACCAAAACTAGGTTAGGGACAAGTAAGCCCTCAGATGCTAGCCAAACCTCGTAATCATAAGAGAGGACGCCCCCCTGAACTAAGCTGCACATGTGCGCTGATTGGCGGGTCTCCCAGAGGACTGCTATGTAGTCTAGGTCACTGAGAGAACCCCGAGAGAATATCAAAGAGCACAAGGGCGGCCTCACGGTGCACAGCACATGTTGGGTATATCCGAATTGACGGAGCACCCGAGATGGAAAATAGTAGGTACTACCAGTCAACCCCAAAAGCGTGATACCCTCACAATCTCGAGAGCGGACAATCGGAAAGGTGTTGTCCAGTCAAGGAAGTTGCCAGATCAACTCCGCGTCAGATAGCCACAGACTCAGTTCCTCGATGCTCCTATGGGGCAGTCTCGAGCACCGGATTAGAAAGCCCTGAGCCACATCCCCTCTTACCAAGCAAAATCTCGGCACGGGCCCCATGACATCCACATGCTCTCCAAGCCAAATCTGAATAAGGAGTGTACTCCCTCTAAGGATCCCAACCCGGCCTGAGGCCGAGGCATCCAGGCCCTGATACATCTCAGCCAGGACCAGGTGCACCAATGAACGACCTCCCTCCAATTCCATCAAGACATCGCACAATCCGAGGGAGAATGACTCGCCCCCAGTAAAGAAGAGAACTTCCTATAGCAAATAAAGGGCAAAGGCCTTTACGTTGAAAGGATCTCAGATTGGCAACATTCAGAGACTCGAGTCGCCAAAAAGTTCTCTCAGGAATTTCACCGAGCACCTAGTGGGCCCCCCGGCGAAGCCCTTCTCATACTCACCCCTTTTCAAACCAAGAACCGCGTGGACCGCCTTTGCATACCCCGATCTGGGTACCACTTTGGCAAGTCCCCGATGCATCCTCAGGCCAGTAATAGAGGCTAGATCTTCCAAGGCTGGGGTAAGCTCCCTAGACCCAAATCTGAAGACGTGGGCCCTATGGTCTCACGACGCCAAAGCCGCTTGCAAGAGATTGGGCAATAGAGGAATAGCAAGGAGGGAGGAAAGGTGGGATAACTCGAGGCGATCCAGAATAGCGAGCTCACCCTCGGGCAAGCTATCACACCATTTCTGCAAAAAATTGGGCCCTAGGTTCAAACAGGGAAGTATACTAGCCCCAACCTCTGTATGAGAATTAGGGCCTTTCTTGGGAAGCGGGTCCATGGACATACAAAGTTGGTCTTTATGGAAATCAGCCAATGTAGTGCGACGGACCCGCCTGAAAAAAAAAGAGGAGAGAGAAAAGAAAGAAAAAGGAGGGGCAAAAAGACCAAGCCCGGGTGAAAAGGGAAGTAAAGAGGGCCAGGTTCGGGTTATAAAGAACCCGTCGAGCCCAGTTATATGAGGCGTATATAATATATACGCCAAGGCAAAATTTTAAAATATTTTGCCAGGCGTATATATTATATACGCCAAGGCAACGTGACAGATGTTTTGCCAGGCATATATATTATATACGCCAAGGCAAAATTTCAAAAAAAATTTCAGGCATATATAATATATACGCCTAGTTAAAGAGGGCAGGGAAGTGTGGCTCCCCTCACATTAGCCCATTTTTTTTTCTACTTCCCCAAGGGAGGTACGGATTTCGCTTAGCCTACTTTTTCTCCCGAGGCAGTCCACAGTCGGGCACGCTCACGAACCCATGGGAAACCCTCGGATGACACGGTATCCATGGGTGCGAGTAATCACATGCAGTCTCAACCCCATCATTGGAGGGGCTCTGGCCCGCTTCATGCCAAGAAAAAAAAAACCATAAAGGCAGAGAGATAACCAAACGAAGCATTCATATAAACCATAAAAATCATAAAACCATCCAAAAAGTTGTTGATTCAAAAAATATTACATATCCTCTAATAAATCAATGTCTAAACTGTTTCACTCTTTCAAATTTTCAGAAAATAAACTAATCCTGGGCAACCCCTTTTAATTTCTTCCGGCGACGGGTCGCGCTTTGAAAAGTACGGGTCTCCCCCACTCGAGTCCACGCCTGAGAGATGCGGCCGAGCAGAGAACGCAACTCCTTTTCACGAGCATGCTGCATAAGCACACGAAGGGCCATCAGGTAGGGAAACAAGCAGAAAGTAAATAAGAAGGTGATTAGGTGCGATCAATATTCACTCACCACCTCAGCCTCCCTAAGTCCGATAATGTTGCGGTAGTATTCGGCTTGGTTCAGGGCCGACTCATAATCCTGCACAGCAAAAATATAAAGAGAGAGGTATTAGTCACACAGGTCATCGGCATGATCCAAGAAAACAGAAGAGCAAGGTAACAAGGGAGAGATTACCCTAGGGATCAGCTCAGGGGGTGGGATCTGAATAACTTCAGCGGATATGTGTGCCTTCTCAGCCACATACGCGACAGAAAGGCATCGTCCAAGCGCTTAAAAGTCTCCTGGACCTAAGTGGGCGAACTACCGGAAGAGCCAACATCGAAAGAGTCGGAAGGTTCAGCACCGGTAGCCTCATCAGGAGGAGCTGCCTCATCCCCCTCATTTGAATCATCATCCTGTCTAAACTACAGAGAGAAATAGTTTTTGTTCAAATAGCAGGGCAATTAAGGTAATCATATGGAAGGCTGCTAATAGAAAGAGGAAAGAACATTACCTCAGATCGCGGACCACCAAAAGCAACAAAGTTGGCACTAGGCATGAATCGGGGCAGCAGAGAACGATAGGGCAGAAGCTCATACCACATCTGATATCCCCCAGGAAAGAGAAGGTCATCAATGGGGACCCCGTGGTGGAGAAAGCGAGCAGTAAACACTTCGGTAGAACCTTCAGGAGCCAATACATCAGCTGGAGGAGCTTGGGGCACAATGAAAAGAGGTCGATACTGATGAACCACCCTCTCTCTTAGGTAATAGGCCCTAGCCCAGGACCCATAGAAAAAAATAATGCGTCAATCTAACAAAAGGCCAGAAGGGCCCACTGCAGCCAGGTTCCAGAAGGGGGATCCGATGTAGGGATCAAGGATGACCTGCTCAACAAAAAGGAGGAGGGATGTATACATTTGGTCAGAACCCATAGCATAAAAGAACTATCAAATTTGCAAAGAGAGAAATTGTTATACTTGCTCAGGGATCAATAGATCAAACTGAGAGTGCAAGCCTAACTCCAGGTGCTTCATACCCACGTCCCGACGGCGGTTCTCATGCCAATTGCTCATAAGGGGGAACGTAGGAACTTCTGAGAGAAGTAGAGGGCGACCAGGTTGGAAATGTAGATACCCCCAAACCTGAGAAAGCAAGCAGATAAAAATAGATATGCCATAAAAAAGGAAAAGTCGGACGAACTGAGACCAAAGAATAAAATACCTCAAGTGCAGGCCAAAAGCCCATAACGGAGTTGGACTCCCCAAGTACGGCTCGCACCAGGCTAGACATGAGCACCACATAACCAGCACCGCCCCAATCAAACCGATGCACAGTGTCCTAGTTCACCATAAGACTGAGAAGAAACCATGAGACCCGCCCTCCGCTGGTATTTGAAAGGAGAGTCTTGCCCAAGAGGAACAACAGAGAAATACGGGCCAACATCAGTGCACGCTCTGGCTCGAGATAAATGGCCGCATCAGGCTGGCCCAGGTCCACTAACTCATGAGGCTCGAACAAACCAACCAGCCAAGATAACTTGACTTTAGAACCACGAACGTTCTCGGAGGTTGGGTAGGCCCCTATCAGCCGAGTCACCTCCTCCCTATCAGGCGTGCGAGTAGGTTTCACTGGCACCCCTCCAATGTGAACCCCAGTAATCATGGACCAGTCTGCTGGTGTAAGGGTCATCTCAGCCATGGCCATATGAAACATCATGGTCTTGAGACGAAAGCGCTCTATTAGAGCCTTCAGATAGGCCGTGTCTTCACAGCGGGGCAGAAAATAAAATCCCCAAAACCGGCTTGAGGAAGCAGGTCCTTCACCACTGGGGGATGATAGAGTACGAGGCGCTGGAGATCGAACCAGCCACCCCAGAACATGATGTGTGGTAGAGGCTGCAAACTAAGGGGATCGGTCAAATAGGAGCAAAATGGTATGATAAAGGCATCAAAGGAAAAGAAAAGGATTCATCTGTTTACCTGGCCAGCAATCTCGAAGTTGGAAATGTGGGTGTGCTGACAATGGAGAAGGCCAATGCGGGTGGCTTCACCTTGCATTTCATACCAAGGTTGAGAGGAGCACTGTGAAATAGTGAACTACTCCCCATGAGGGCCATAGGCCATCTCTGGCCCCTCCTGTGGATCCTGCCCTTCGTCACCCGACATCTAAAAATATGGAACACACTGGTATAAGAAAGGGCTACTAAAAAAAACAAAAGAGAGAGAAGGAAAAAGAATAAAAAAAAAGGGGCAGGCAAGGACAAAAAAAAAAGAAAAGAAAAAATGTGCACTAACCCATGGTGAACAAAAAAAACCAAAAAATAATGAAAAAAAATGGAAAAAAATGATGAATGAATGAAAAACGAATGATAATGAATGAGGAAGGAGAATTATATGTATAAAAAAATAAATAGAGATGATGATGAATAAAAAAAAAAAAAAAAAAAAGAGGGGCAAGGAATCACATATACTAAAAAAAAAAGAGAGAGGCACTAATCTTTCACCACAAAAAGGAAGAGCATCGAGCTTTTCAAACAAAAAAAGAAAAAGAAGAGAGAAGAAAAAAATAACAAAAAAGGCAAGCGAAAAAAAAAAGAGAAAAAAGATGCACTAATCCATCATAAAAAAAAACAAACAAAAAAAAAATAACAACAACAACAACAAAAAATGAAAAAAATGATGTTGAATGATGGAGGATGATATATGTATAAAAAAATGATGAAAAAAAATGAATGACGATGCAAATAACTAACAAAAGAGAGGGGCATAGGCATAAGGAATCACATACACTTGAAAAAAAAAGCATTAATCTTTCACCACGAAAAAGAAGAACATCAAGCATTATAATCAAAATCTAAAGGAAAGATGAGGGAGAGGTTGGTGATTACCTTCAATGGGAGAGGAAATAGATCCAAAAATCGGCGGAGAGTGAACGTTTTAATCGGTACGCGAGACTCCCGGTGATAGAACTCAAGCAAATTCAAATGCAAAAACCCTAAGGGGCTGTCCCGGACTTGAGAAAGAAGGAGGGAAGAAGATAGAATTTGAAAGAGAGGGCCCCTTTTATGCTAAGGCTCGGGCAGTTTTAAAACTGCCAGATTTTGGTCAGGCATATATAATATATACGCCCGGCCATTTTTTTCGTAGATCTAGCAGGCGTATATAATATATACGCCCGACGATTTTTTTTTCAAGATTTGCCAGGCATATATATTATATACGCCTAACCAATTTTTGGCTTTAATGACCCAACGAGCCCTCTGTATGCTCTAGATCAAGGCCCGGTCCCTCTTAGAAGCCCATGAATCACCAGGCGATGGTGCGCACATCTCCCAAATGGCCCCTCGAGCTCCCTCCGATTGGCCCAAAGGGACCGTGCTACAGTAAACGGATCTAGATCGGTAAGCGCCCGCCGGGTGCTCCCATAAAATCATAAAAAAAAAAAAGAGAAGAAAGAAAAAAGATTCACATAAAATAACAAAACAAAAAAAGAGAAAAATCCTGAAACACGACACTAGTTCTCAAAAGAGCGTCACAACGCCTGTTTGCCCCACTCCGAGAGCCATGTTAAATCAATTCAGAATGATCGGTTTCACCCGAAAATTCTCAAACCTTGTTTTACATAGGGACACCTCATGTCTGATCCGACAGGCAGAATACTGGCCACGTTTACCCCCGGTCATTAGGAAACCGCTCCTAAACCCACTTCCCTAAATAGGATAGCAGGGTCTAATTTGTTTAAAGACCAAAACCACGCATCCCCGGGAGTCAAGACCTGATCCGGCAGGCAAACCAAAGACCTATCACCAGAATACGCACGTCCTTGAGGTGTATCAACATGGAAAGTGGGTCCGCCTAAAGATACATGCAAAAATAAAAATGGTTTGAGCATGCTCAAAGTCTCGAATTGACATGTGCAAAAGAAAAAAAAAGAGAGAAAAAAAAGAAGAAGAAGAAGAAGAAAAAGAAAAAAGAAGGAGAAGGTTCGGGATAACAACCTTTTGTTATGTAGTTAAAATCCTGAGTAGGTTGAACCCACCTTCCAAGCTTTGGCTATGATCATCCACCTTCTGATCTATGATTGACTAAGAGTGCACCTAACTTCAGATCATTCGAAAAGTCTATTGTCAGTTAAAACTGACCCGTCAAAAATGAAATTACAACCAACCAAACTATATGCAAACATACAGACCGAAGGGCCCATTCCCTTTTATTTCCTTTTGCACAGGCTTAAAACCTGTATATGCACGGTGTCCCTGTTGAATGTACGCACTTGCGTCTGGTATCCGCAGGATGGTCTTTTGTCCTCGTAAATTGTACCTTAGGGTTGAGGCTTCCGTCCGCGCCTATTTGCTGCTTGTTGCCCCTGATGGGTGTCTGTCTGTGCATAGTTAGTAAGATGTGATTTCATTGGGGATGGAGGCTAGAATTGACCATCTCTTTCAATGGATGTTTGGTCCTAGCCCGATATTTTTAGCTTTGTCTCAAGTTAAGGCACTCCAGTTCGGGTGAATCAGGAGCACCTCACCACCGGAACGTGCACATCCCCAAGGTGTACCTATCCCCGGCAGAGCGCACGCACTCTCAAAGCGTATCAACTGGTATTTGATCCACTTAAAGAGTTGTGCAAGAATAAAATTGACTGAGGTCCTTGAGCTTTGCTTAGAGGCCTCGAAACAAAAGAAAATTTAGAAAATAACATACAAAAATTCACTTTGAAAATGGGCATACATTCCCAAGAAGTGTCGTGACATCAATATTCGCTTCACTAGGGTAAATCATGCTAAAGCAACCTCGAGGTTGATGGGTTCTCCCAAAGACTTCGAGCCTTACCTAGGTAAGGGTACCCGTGGCCAATCCAATGAAGCTATTGATACCCCATAGGATTGGACACAATTTATAGGCCTTCGCTTTGTGCACTTCGCATCGATCCCGAAGCATAGACCGACCACCACGTTTCATGGAGCTGTCTGGTTCAGATTAATACTCAACATCACAAATCTATAATTTCCCTCAGGAAGTGGATGATATCCCGGCTAGCGGGCTTACACTTTCTGTGATCATCGCAGTTATGCCCAGTAATGTCGCAATACGCTTGGGGACTGTTAGCTTTGAGGTACGGACGATATCTGGAAATGAGAGGGCTTACGTACACTCACCATCACCATGGATGTTTAAGAATTGAGTTGAACAAGGCAGACCTACCAAACGTGCCTTGGACCTCTTCGGATGTCTCTTGTCTTTAGCATCCGATCATTAGTGATCTAATACCAAAGAGGGGCATCTGTCGACACCCAAATTTTGCCCAAGGCCTGATCAGTCTGTACACCGAGAGAGATGCACCCCTGTGCTTCTGATGGCACCCTTAAACCCTTAGGAACCAACCCAGACCTTTAGGAATCACCTTGAACCCATTAGAGCCATTCCCCTAACCCTTAGAGATCACCCCCAAACCCTAGGATCCCTTTCTAGGCCCGACTTAAACCCTTCTGGGCAATTGATGGGAGGAGAGCTACAAAATTCTACACAGACAATTTCTGAGGAGGAGCCCCATATCATTGGAAGGAGGACTTTTCCAGCTTTCCAGCAAGCCAAAGATCACTATTGTTGCTTCTTAGTGTGCTTGATTTATGTGAGTTTTGAAAACAGATTTATAGCTGCTAAATTACAGTGGCTCTAGACTATATAAACAAATAAAGAAATATCAGCACAGTTAGAAGAGAATTAGCCTGCAAGATCAGGGCCAATTGTAGCAAGTTTTAAAAGTAAGTGAGTGAAAGATCGTCCACAGAGAATTTGTCTAAAATGTAAGATAAACCTCCAGATCTGAGCTACCAGATCTGGCTTCTTATCCTATCTAGAAAACTGATAAGATGAGAGGTTTGAATTTGTCACGTTTAACAAACTAAAAACAAAGAAAAATTTAAACTAAATGATCCAGATCCGAGTTGGGGAGTGATTGAAACAAAGATGGAGAAGTAATATCTAAATCTGATTTGGTCTTTGAAATCTAATGAGAATAATGACTCAACAGAGGTGATTCAATCTTCATCCTGCCACAAGCATGTATGTAAGAGAGATAAATCTAATTCAAGGATTAGGCTTACGCTTATGGCTATGGTCTGTCCACTTTAATGGCCACAAACCATCTAATAGTCTTTAATCCAAATCCTCAATTCAGAACAATAAACATCACTACAAATGCTGTAAGAGACTAGGTTACCAACACTAATTCTTACAGGATTAATGAATCAAGGGAAATTGCATGCACAACAATGAATCTAAAGGAGTCTAATGTACTGAGGAGATCAGAGGGAACCCTTGACATGAGTCCAATGGAGAATGCATAGTTTACAAAGAACCTTTTTAAAATTCATTTACAATTTCTGAGCAGGCACGCTCGATTTGCAGTAGTGGATGCAAACTCTCCTTTGAGTTACTGCAGTATCTCACAGCTCTCAAATACAAGTACAAAGTAGGCTATTACAAGGATTGCAGACAAGCTGTCTGGCTGGGAAATGGGGGATTAGAAATGAAACTCAAAATCTGGATGCCCCAATTGGGCAAATGCTTCATCAATTTATAGCTTTCCCCAGGTCCAGCTCAGATGTGTATCAACCAATCAGAGGTTCTCAGATCTATATTGACCAATGGTAGTCGAGCACGGGGATCGAGATCTGTTCTGGCCAATCAGAATTCCTCGATCTGTTTCATCCAATCAGGTGAAAAAGGCATCAATTCTGTTATGCATTTTGAAAGTTTGTTAGAGTTTCTAGAAGTTCCTGCCAAGTTATTCCCTCTCTAGGTGCTCACGTGGGGTGGAATATTCCTTCGCTTTATGCTTAGAACCCTCTAGATTGTCCCTAGGTTTTAAAACGCATTGGGATGCGTGCAACAGATTACTGAATTGCCCTTGTTAAAGCTGCGAATCTCCAGAATACCTTTTCGCAGAGCTTAGGGCCCTTTTCGCAGTCCGTGACTTCGAAGCTCTTTTCGTAATGTTCAATCTCTCTTCAATTGTGTTTTCTCCTTTCGCAAAGTTCAATCTTCTTCAAGTGTGTTTACTCCTTTCGCAAAGTTCAATCTTCTCTTCGAGGAGTTCAGATGTTCTTCAAAGCTACGCCTGAGTTTTAGTCCTTTCGCAGAGTTCAAGGTTCTTTATTTAAAAGTGCGTGTTCTTTGCGAAAAAGAACTCAGAGTGCATTCTCTGAATTGTTCCTGCTTCGCCACAGGTGTCTTTGCCTCTTTACTTTAGACCTTTCAACAAATTGATGAGGTTGTTTCTTCACTTCCTTTCTTTGACCGATATGGATTGTCATCTTTTGGCACTTTTAAGTCGCTTTTATGGTTAAGCCTTTATTGTTAGCTGCAACATAGGCACTTAAAACACTTATTTAGTTCTCTCAAAGGTCTATCAAGACTTAAGTTTGGGGTGAAAAATGGTATTTTTCACTTGTCAACACACCCCCAAACCTAAGCTTTGCTAGTCCCTGAGCAAAGAAAAAAATAAAAAAAACAAAGTAAAGAGCCACTTTTGTAGGGAGCACAGTTGCATTTAGCCTATGCAACAAGCCTTTTAAACCCCTAGGTGATCCCTAGTGGAGGAGTGAAGTCTCCTGAGGGTTTTTAGTGAAGGTACCCACAAACTTCTTCAATAAGTTAGTTAAGATCACTGCAGTTCTGTTACAGCCACTTTCCTCAATTGATTATTCGCACTTGCATCAGTTATTTTGTAAGAAGGTTTTTCAAGAAAGCTATCAGTTTAAAACTAAAATTCTGCAGTAATTCTTGTTACTACTCAGTCGATTTATGTCAGAGGCCATTTACAGGGAAAATTTACGAACAGTTAGCCTTTGATTTAGGAATCCAGCTTCGATGTTGCCCTAATCAATTGATTTTAAACCCAATTCTCACCAGGATTTTCACTCAATAAGCAAATGAGAGGGTTGTACTATTTCACACAGCTCAAGAGCAGTTACAGTCCTCAAATAGGACTGTAAGCAGGAGCATAGGCATTGCTTTTAGTTATAAATTCACTGCTCCTTTCGCCATAGATTACACAAATTCTTATCTCCATGTGATAGCTCAATCCATCAATGATCAGTAAGGACTTTTACTTGGGTTTGATTATGGCTGATGGGTGGAATCTCTAAAAAGGGTTGGAAAGGTGTTCATATTTGAGAAGTTAGTCAAGGTCAGGAGGTTATATGCAAACCCACTTTTCTTCAGCATAGTTTCATCTTCTTCTTTTGAATTTCCAGAGCCAAAGTGGCCATCTTTTTCTCTTTCTTTTTCAAACTTCCAATGAAAATGCCTTCTTTCTTTTGTTTTGCTCAAATATTTTTCTTTTTCGAATTAGCACTGACTGCATGCCACATTCCCTCTGCTGTTTCATCATTGCCTTCAACTTTCACCCTACTTTTGCTATTAAATTGTTACTCAATTCGCCTTCCCTCAGCTTTCTTCCCTTTCTCTTCTGACTTCTCGGGGTAGGGTTAGGCTAAATGAAACTGATGAGGTTTATTGGATGAGATTTCAAAGGATTCATCGATTTATCTGACTCAACTGGTGTGTATCAAGGGCAGTTTTAAAAGGTGGGGCTTTGTAAGGTTCAAACTGTTCAAAAGGAGGCCTTACATCATGTCTTTAATATCATGAGTGCTATCAAAATATTTCAATTTGGATATGTGTAGCTTCTAGTGTAAGTAAGCAGATTCACATAGTCCTAAAAGCAGAAAAGATTGCCAAAGCATACCTCCAAAGAATACATTTCAGGCCCAAACCTCACTGGGTGTGGTTTTATATCAACTTCTTGATGTATATCTTCACTGTTTTCCTTCATTTTAGGTTTACTAAAACATCAATTTCTTTTGGAAATTTCCTGACATTTACTTCAAGAAAGTCTTTAGAATTACAGTAGAAATTCATTTTAAAAAGTTTTAACTTCCTCATTTTTCAAAACAACAGGTGTGAAATGACTTCATTTTCAAAAGTTTCTTGATCATAAGTCGCAAACAAGCATTAACTTACTTATTTTATTGGCATACCGCCATACCCCCAAACCAAAGGGGAGCAGGGGTCCACATCGGTCCAAAAGCAGAGGATAAATATAAGAAAGAAAAACAACAAAAGTAATGATGGCAAGAAGACATGTAAATGCATGAGTATACACAAAACAGAATTTTCTATTACAACTTTATAACACAAAAAGTACAAGGAGAGCTAATAACTGGGGTCAAAATCTGTATCATAGGTTGGTTCAGGTGGCTCCGAACTGGAGTCACTGTCAGAATCAGAGCTAGAGTCAGTGTTGGAGTCTGAACTTGATTGAGCTTTCTCCGGAATGGTGTTTTGTAGCTCAGTATACTCCTCAGATTTGATCTTTCTGATGAGGCCAAGGTGTTTGGTGAGGCTAGTGGTCTTCAATTTTTCTTGATCCAGTTGGGCTTGCAACATGGACACCTTGTGTTGCTCAGTCCTCACCAGCTGAAATGTTTGACCCAGCAGGTCCCGCATTTTATCTCTTTCAAATTTCATAAAAATCTCTAACTTCCGGATTTGGTTTTCATAGGGGGTGCGGATGTAAGCTTGCAAATCAGCTAGCCCCTTTTGAACATCTCTGCGGATATAAGGGTTATTTTCCATGGCTTTGATGAGGGTGGCATATCGGGGGAGGGGAATGGAATGGTAGGGGACTAAAGGTGGCCCAGCTGTGGTAGGGGGGGGAGAAGTGGCTAGAAAGGGGACAGCAGGGTCTGTCTGAGTGGCTTGCTCAGAGAAAATGGGGAGTGGTGGAGGGGATGGAATCAAAGGAGCTTCAGTTTGAGTATGTGCTGCCTGGGTAGTAGTGGTGGGGGTGGGCAGATCAACCAATATTACCTCTGGATCCGTTTGGGTGGCCTGGGAAGAAAAAACAGGTACAGGGGTAATGGTGGTTGTTTGGGATGTGGAAGCTAAGGTATGGAGCAGTTCCATGGTTACAGACTGATTGTCTGTGTTGATTTGAAGTTGGGCTTGGATGGATTGGAGGTAGGTAAGGATTTGGGTAATGGATGCAGGTGTGGGAGAGGTGGGCATAGTAGAGACTGGGACAACTGAGGTGGATGGAGGAGGTGCAATGGCTGTAAAGGGAGAGGTTGGAAAGTGGGTGAAGGGAGGAGGAGCAGGTATAGGGGTGGGGTCTAGTTCCATGGTTTCAAAAATATAACCCATTAAAGAAGAGTAGGCCTCTGTAGTGAAGGGCTCAGGTTCAGGTGTCGGGGAGGTCTTAGGTGTGTGGGTTGATGGAGCAGGGGAATTTGAGGGGCTTTGGAGCAGAGGAGTGCAGGGGGATGGGGCAATAAAATTTGTAGGTAACTCCTCTAAAGCCTGGGCATTGGAGGGTGAAATTGGTGGTGTGAGAATGGTTGGAGTGGTTGGTGTAGAGGGGGAGTCCACAATTGGAATGATGGAATGTTTGGGAGATGGGACAGCTGGGATAGGTGAAAGTGCAGGGGCTTGAGTAGGGGAGTAGGGTGCAAGGGCAACTTCCTCCAAAGTAGGTGCAGCTGAAAAGCTGGTCACCAAAGGTACTGGCAGAGATGTTTCAAGAAGTGGGGCAGCTAAAGAGCTGGTCACCACAGGAGTTGGCAGAACTGGATCAGGCAAAGTTGATTTTGACAAATTTGGATCTGGCAACATGGCAGGGGCAGGCTCAATTGTAAGCTCAAATTCAGCTGCAGGGGTGGCTTCAGGTGGCGGCTCATCTGTAAGGGTGGGTTCTGGCTCACTCACAACTGCAGGTTTAGGTGCAGAAGTAGGGGCATGTGCAGGTTCACCTGCCTCTCTCATCCTTCTCAGCATAGCCTGGCTTGTAGTCCAAGCCTTTTTCCTAAAATTGTGAGGGGTAATGACTTCAAATGGCTCCTCACTATCAATGTCGAATTTGGCTCTGAGGAGGGCTGTGATCAATCTGCCAAATGGTAGGCCAGCTATCTTCTGCTCTTTCTTCACTTACAATCGACATCAGCCATAGCTTCAAAATTAACATAGGGCCATTGAAAAGCGCCTTGGTGAAATGAAAAAGGGCCTCTAAAATTGGTGTTCTCCTCTGTTGGTTATGCCCAGTGACATAAAAGCTGGCCCTCAAAATGGAATCCATCAAGAGAAACTGGGGAGCAAGATCTGTTGTCATGATGGAATGCCTAGTGCGCACAATACCTTGGGTTAAATGGGCAGCCATCTCTCTAAAAGAGCCGTTCGAGCAGCCAAAGGACCAGAGGGATCAAATTGGAATGGTATCCCTAAAGCGTTCCCTATGTCTTCAAATGCCACAGTAAGATCGCAATCATCAATGAAAATTACAAGGGTAGGGACATCAGCATCTTTTTCAGTGACCTTGACTAGGTTTTGGTACCATAACTTCACCATTATTGGGTAAATTTTCTCTGGCAAGGGGGTAAGGATATTGCTTAGTGAATCCTCTCTAAGGTATCTTAAGGATGGCAAGCACTCTGGTTTGGTGACGAAAAAAGTTTCGTCTACAATCAGCTCGGGTAATAGCTTCTGAGCTTCAATGAAGGGATTTGGTAGGACCAAATGAATGGGCAGAGGAAGCTCAGCTCGTGGCTAGCAAGCGTAGGGTGGGTTCCTCATGTCTAATTTTCTTTCCTTTCTCCACCCTGTCTGCCTTATCCATTGAAAGTTTTCGTTTAGCTGAAGTTTTAGCTTTTCCTTTTGCTTTTGGGGTCGATTTGCTCACTTTCCTCGCAGAGGATTTGGGAAACATTGCAGCTAATGACTTCTCTGCTTTTCCCATTCTAGATTGATGTATAAAAATGCCCAAAATAGATGCTGACACAGAATCAAATTACTAAATGATAACCAGAGAGAATGGGTAGAGAAATACCGAGATCTAGGGTTTATGTTTGAACGAGTTGTTTGCTTTGCAGAAATCCCCCAGATTACAAGCTGAAATCCTTCTCTGAAAATGCAAATGATCTACACAATCAGTTACAAAAGGGTAGTGAACTTGTTAACTCGTGCAAGGAGAGAGCGAAGTAGGGTGGTAGTGAAGAGTTGCTCTACAGAAAGAGTTTGAAATGAAACCCCGACTTCGAAAGGGGTTTAAATATACTCAAAGTTAATATCGCAAAGCGCCTTTAAGTTTTTGAAAAGTTCCAAAAGAGACCTTTTTACAATTGCGAATGGCATCAGTACCATTCGACAAGTTAACAGCTTCAGAAACATCATTTCGCAAAGGAATTAGCTTCAGAACTATCTTTTCGAAAAGAAAATGGCTTCAGCACCAACTATTCGAAAAGCACATCTTTGCTTTCGAGCAGTTCATTACAGCTCCAGAGTCTATTCGAAAAGCAATTTGGACTTTGCGAAAAGCGAATTATGACTTTGCGACTGAACTTTAAGCATGTTTAAACTATGCGAAAAGAGATAAAAGGTAAATGAGAAAATAAGCAAAAACTATGATATACAAACATAATGTACAGTTTTCTACCATCAAAATTTGGAGATTCGTGATGATAGATGGGCAGCACAGGCTCCTGGGTATTTTCAATGCATGGTTTGAGCCTCTGACCATTGACCTTTATGATTCTTCCATTACTTGGATCAAGGATGTCAACAGCTCCCGAAGGGGCTGCTTGAATGACAGTGTATGGCCCTTCCCATCTGGATCTCAGTTTTCCTGGGAAAAACTTGAGCTTTGAGTTAAATAACCATACCTTAGAACCAGCTGTGAACTCTTTTCTCAATAAATTTTTATCATGAAAAGTTTTGACTTTCTCTTTATACAATCTTGAATTTGTGTATGCATCCATTCGCAGCTCTTCTAACTCAGCAAGTTGCAATTTCCTGTGATTACCAGCAGTAGTTAGATCCATGTTCAATGTTTTAATGGCCCAAAAAGCTTTATATTCTAACTCTACTGGTAAATGGCATGCTTTGCCATAGACCAACCTAAATGGGGACATACCAATTGGGGTTTTATAGGCTATCCTATATGCCCACAATGCATCATTCAGCTTAAAGGACCAATCCTTTCTGTCCTTCTTCTTCACAGTCTTTTCCAAAATATGTTTGATTTCTCTATTGGAAATCTCCACTTGTCCACTGGTTTGTGGATGATATGGAGTGGCTACTCTATGAGTCACAGAGTATTTCTTCAACAATGTTTCAAAATGTCTATTACAAAAATGGCTTCCCCCATCACTGATAATGGCTCTGGGAAAACCAAACCTGGAAAAAATGTGATCCTTAAGAAATTTCAAAACCACTTTGTGATCATTTGTTTTAGTAGCTGTGGCTTCAATCCATTTGGATACATAATCCACAACTACTAAAATGAAGTTATTCCCATTGGAAGGAGGAAAGGGACCCATGAAGTCTATCCCCCAAACATCAAACAACTCAACTACCAAAATAGGCTGTAAAGGCATTGAGTTTCTCTTGGAAATGCTGCCTAATTTCTGACAGTTCTGGCAGGACTTACAATGCTGCAGGGCATCCTTGAAAAGTGTAGGCCAATAAAATCCATACTGCAAAACTTTTGCAGCAGTTTTGTTCCCACTAAAATGACCTCCACAGTTCGTTTCATGACACATAGAAAGTATTCTATGAAATTCTCGTGACACATTTTCTTATTATTTGATCTGCATAACTCTTAAACAGATAAGGATCCTCCCAGATGAAGTGTTTAACCTTTGAGAAGAAAAGATCTTTATCCATTCTATTCCAATGGTGAGGAATTCTTCCAGTAGCCAAAAAGTTGACTATGTTGGCAAACCAAGGAGTGTGTACACTAATGGCAAAAAGTTGCTCATCAGGGAAAGATTCATTGATAGGCAACCTATCAATCTCAGCAGTTAAAATTCTGGAGAGGTGATCAGCCACCACATTCTCCACCCCTTTTTAATCTTTAATTTGTAGATCAAATTCCTGTAATAGGAGAATCCACCTGATTAATCTTGGTTTGGTGTCCTTCTTAGACAGAAGGTATTTCAAGGCAGAGTGGTCAGTGAACTCCACTATTTGTGAACCCAAGACATATGACCTGAATTTTTCTAAAGCAAAAACAATTGCAGGCTCCTTCTCGCTTGTTGTGTAATTGAGTTGTGCATCAATCATTGATCTACTTGGCATAAGCTATAACATGAGGCGGCTTATCTTTTCTCTCGCCCAAGGGCGCTCCCAAAGCATAATCTGATGCACATCAGTTCAAAAGGTAATGAATAACTGAGACGCAATATTGGAGCTGAAATCAGACAATTTTTTAGAAATTCAAAAGCCTTCATGCATTCATTATTGAAAACAAAAGGGGCATCTTGACACAGCAAATGACAAAGAGGTGTAGTTATTTTATCAAGTCCTTGATGAACCTTCAGAAATCCAAAGATGTCCTAAAAAACTTGATTTGTTTAATGAGCTTTTGGGAGGTGGTAAATGTGCAATTAACTCAATTTTTGCTTTGTCCACCTCAATGCCCTTGTGGGAAACAACATGGCCAAGGACAATGCCCTGGGTGACCATGAAATGGCTCTTTTCCCAGCTCAAAACCAGATTGGTTTCTTCGCATCTTTGTAGTACCAATTTGAGATGGTGTAAACATTGGGAAAAACTGTTGCCATAGATTGAGAAATCATCCATAAAATCCTCCATAAATTGATCAATCATATCAGAAAAAATTGTATACATGCATCTTTGGAAGGTAGCAGGAGCATTACAAAGACCAAAAGGCATTCTCCTATAGGCAAAAGTGTCAAAAGGGCACGTGAATGTGGTCTTTTCCTGATCTTGTGGGTACACAGGAATCTGGTTGTAACCAGAGTAACCATCAAGAAAACAGTAATAAGCTTTTCTTGCTAGTTTATCTAAGATCTGATCAATGAATGGGAGGGGGAAATGGTCTTTTTTGGTCATTGCATTTAATTTTCTGTAATCAATACAGACTCTCCATCCAGTTGTTTGCCTGGTTGACATAAGCTCACCAGAATCTGAGGTTACAACAGTGATTCCAGATTTCTTAGGTACCACCTGTGTAGGTGCTACCCAAGCTGAATCTGAAATGGGGTAAATGACCCCTGCATCCAACAACTTAACAACCTCTTTCATGACCACTTCTTGCATATGAGGGTTCAACCTCCTTTGCATTTCTCTAGAAGGCTTTGCATCTTCTTCCAAGTGGATTTTTTGCATGCAAACAGCTGGACTGATTCCTCCTAAATCAGCAATAGTCCAGCCAATTGCCCTTTTATGTTCTTTCAAGACTATCAACAGCTCTTCTTCTTGCTCCTTTGTGAGAGAGGAAGAAATAATGGCAGACAATGATTTATGATTACCTAAGAACACATACTTCAAATTTTCTGGCAGCTGCTTTAGTTCTAAATCGTGGTAGAAAAGAAGGTAACAAAGGTACCTTAGATGTTTGTGGAAGGGGAGAGTAGGTGTTTCCAAGAAGAGAAACTTGCTGATTGATTAAGAGTTCCTTGCACAACATTTATTTCCTCAGAATTTGAGATACAACTTGCTTTATTTTCAGCATATCCCTAAGCATCTTTAACATCTGTGGTGAAGTCTTCACCTTGCAGAAATTGTTGTAAAGTCCCTTCCACAAGTTCATCCAATAGATCAACATGAAAACATTCTTCAGAGCTGAATTGAGGCTGTGTGACTGCATTATAAACATTTAATTTTACCTTCATGTTTCCAAATGAGACTTCCATAATACCAGACCTGCATTGAATGCAAGCATTTGTCAGAGCTGTGAATGGTCTTCCCAAAATGACAGGGATGGAAGTTTTGCTTTTGGTTGGTTCCATATCCAAAACTAGAAAATCAGCAGGATAGAAGAATTTATCTACTCCCACCAATACATCTTCAATCATCCCTACTGGCTTTCTTTCAGATCTATCTACTAGTTGTAACACCACATGAGTGGGTTTTAATTCTCCCAAACCTAGTTTCTCATATACAGAATATGGAAGTAGGTTGACACTAGCACCCAGATCTAATAAAGCCTTTTCAATGGTGTGTTCCCCAATAATGCAAGGGATTGTGGGGATTCCAGGATCTTGAAGTTTAGGAGGTGTAGCAATGGATAACACCTGGTTAATTCTTTCCACAGCAAAGACCTTTTTGGACAACTGTATCCTTTATGCAAACTAGTGAGTGCAAACATCTTTCAAAAATTTTGCATATGCTGGAATTTGTTTGATTGCCTCAAGCAAAGGTAAATTTATCTTGACTTGCTTGAAAGTCTCCATCATCTCATCTATTTTTGTGTTCCCTTTATCAAAAGGGGATACAGATTTCATTGCATGAGGAAATGGTAAATGAGGAACTAATCTTTCATCTACAGCTTTAGAAGTGTTTTCAGAAATTTTTTTACTTTTCTGTTTTTCATTTTTTTGGTTTTTCTGAGGTACATCAGCAACCCCACTGCTATCACTATGCTGCTCTTGCTGCATATCTTTATCCTCTTCCTCATTTCTTTCTTCTTCAGTACCCACTTTGTTATCTATCATTTTTCCACTTCTCAAAGTGGTGACAGTTTTTACTTCTTCATGTGAATTAGAAGCTTCTCCAACCATGAACTGTCCTTTGGGATCGTTCAAAGGTTGGTAGTAACTTTCCTTCCTCTTTTGCCAAGGTATTTGAAAAGTCCCAATGTTTCTTCAATCTTCTTTATGCTCGGGCCAGAAAATTACGCTTGAGTTAAAGATCCTAAATTAGTGAATTTAGGACTTGATCTTCAAAAAGAAAGGGACCCGAAGGGTTTTGAATCGGGGCATCACGCATGTGTTGTTGTGGAATGGGCTGCTGAAAGTTTGGTTTGACATAAAAATTCTGCTGATACGACTGTGCAGTTTTGAAAAGCATTTGATTCTTTGGTTGTTCCCTTGGTTCCACCTCAAATTGGGGTGTGCCCTCCATGGATATTCATTTGACTGCATCTGTCCAAATGATTGAGCAGCATGAGCTTGTTCCACCATTAAATCTGGGAACTGTGATGCAGCAGGACATTGGTCAAGTGAATGAGTAGGGGACTGGCATATCAGACATGTCTCCTCTACTCTTGAAATATTTGGAGTTTTAAGTGAGTCCATTGATCTATCAAACTTTGTGGTTAGATTTTCCATCTTTCTTTCTAACTCATTCGCCTCATAGATCTTCCCTTTGGTGGGTTGGTGGTTGTTCAACCTAGCAGGATTTTCAATTTCTCTTGACAGAGATTCCTGCTGAGCTGAGTTTTCACCAATCACTTCAAATAAGTCCCAAACCTCTTCAACTATTTTTTGCAAGTAAGTGCCTCCACAGGAGGCATCCACCATATTTTTGCCTTTTTGATAAATTCCTTGATAGAAGCTTTGAACCAGCTGCCACCTAGGAATTTGATGATGAGGACATTGCCTTAACAGTTCCTTAAATCTTTCCCATGCTTCATGGAAAGTTTCAGTTGAGTTTTGGGAGAATGAAATGATACTTTGTCTCAATTGGCTTGTTTTAGACATTGGGAAATATTTGGCTAAGAATTGACACTGCAAATCATTCCAAGAAGTGATACTATTTGGTGCTAACATGGATAACCATGCTCTAGCTTTATACTTTAATGAAAAAGGAAAGAGCCTAAGCTTGGTTGTACGGACCCAAATCCTATGTTGAATGTGGTGCAAAGAGCCAAGAATTCATCCACATGTTTGTATGGGTCTTCCTTACTCAACCCATGGAAGGAAGGAAGCATTTGGATAGTTGATGACTTGATCTCATAATTTCCTTCAACAGTAGGAAATTGAATGCAAAAGGGGGAATTATAAGCACCAGGTGCAAAGTAATCCCTCAAAAGTCGAGGTTCTTCACCCATAGTAGCAGAATTCTGTATTGTTTGTTTGATTCGTAGTAGCCTTTCAACTTCTAAATTTAATGGGAGAATCTCAGGGCTGAGAGTCCTCCTACCAAACATACAACTCAGAACAAAAAAAAAAATCTGATTATGCACAGCAAACCTTCAGAATTCCTTTCAGTAATTTCCCTTCTTTAAAAACCTGAATATGAATAACTGCACAAGTATAAACAATAGAATAGTTTAGTACTGATAAAAATTAAAATGAAAACTTAGGTCTATCTATTTTAGAACAAATTCCCCGGCAACGGCGCCAAAAACTTGTTGTTGCTTCTTAGTGTGCTTGATTTATGTGAGTTTTGAAAATAGATTTATAGCTGCTAAATTACAGTGGCTCTAGACTATATAAACAAATAAAGAAATATCAGCACAGTTAGAAGAGAATTAGCCTGCAAGATCAGGGCCAATTGTAGCAAGTTTTAAAAGTAAGTGAGTGAAAGATCGTCCACAGAGAATTTGTCTAAAATGTAAGATAAACCTCCAGATCTGAGCTACCAGATCTGGCTTCTTATCCTATCTAGAAAACTGATAAGATGAGAGGTTTGAATTTGTCACGTTTAACAAACTAAAAACAAAGAAAAATTTAAACTAAATGATCCAGATCCGAGTTGGGGGAGTGATTGAAACAAAGATGGAGAAGTAATATCTAAATCTGATTTGGTCTTTGAAATCTAATGAGAATAACTGCAGCTCAACAGAGGTGATCCAATCTTCATCTGGCTACAAGCACAGATGTAAGAGAGATAAATCTAATTCAAGGATTAGGCTTACGCTTATGGCTATGATTTGTCCACTTTAATGGCCACAAACCATCCAATAGTCTTTAATCCAAATCCTCAATTCAGAACAATAAACATCACTACAAATGCTGTAAGAGACTAGGTTACCAACACTAATTCTTACAGGATTAATGAATCAAGGGAAATTGCATGCACAACAATGAATCTAAAGGAGTCTAATGTCAGGAGATCGAGGAACCCTTGACATGAGTCCAATGGAGAATGCATAGTTTACAGCAACCTTTTAAAATTCATCCTTACAATTTACAGAGCACGACTTAACAGCTCTCGGATTTGCAGTCTTGGATGCAAACTCTCCTTTGAGTTACAGCAGTATCTCACAGCTCTCAAATGCAAGTACAAAGTAGGCTATTACAAGGATTGCAGACAAGCTGTCTGGCTGGGAAATGGGGGATTAGAAATGAAACTCAAAATCTGGATGCCCCAATTAGGCAAATGCTTCAATTTATAGCTTTCCCAGTCCCTCAGATGTGTATCAACCAATCGAGGTTCTCAGATCAGATTGACCAATGGCGATTGAGCACGGGATCGAGATCTATTCTCGCCAATCGTAATTCCTTGATCTGCTTCAAATAATCAGGTGAAAAAGGCATCAATTCTGTTATGCATTTTGAAAGTTTGTTAGAGTTTCTAGAAGTTCCCACCAAGTTATTCCCTCTCTAGCTGCTCACGTGGGGTGGAATAGTCCTACGCTGTATGCTTAGAACCCTCTGGAATGTCCCTAGGTTTTAAAATGCATTGGGGCATGCAACAGACATCGAATTGCCCTTGTTAAAGCCGAATCTCCGAATACCTTTTCGCAGAGCTTAGGGCCTTTTCGCAAAGTGCTGTGGCTTCTGCAGCTCTTTTCGCACAGTTCAATCTCTCTTCGAATTGTCGTTTGTCGCTTTCGCAAAGTACAATGTTCTCTTCGAAGTGTGATTTCTCCTTTTCGCAAAGTTGAATCATCACTTCGAGGAGTTCAGATGCACTTCGAAAGCTAAGCCTGGAGTTTTAGTCCTTTTCGCAGAGTTCAAGGTTCTTTATGAAAAGTGCGTGTTCTTTCGAAAAGAACTCAGAGTGCATTCTCAATTATTCCTCGCTTGCTTACGTGTCTTTGCCTCTTTACTTTCGACCTTTCAACAGCTGATGAGGTTGTTTCTTCACTTCCTTTCTTTGGGCTGACATGGATTGTCATCTTTTTAGCACTTTTAAGCTGCTTTTATGGTTAAGCCTGTCTTTATTGTTAGCTGCAACATAGGCACTTAAAACACTTATTTAGTTCTCTCAAAGGTCTATTAAGACTTAAGTTTAGGGGTGAAAAATGGTATTTTTCACTTGTCAACAATCACCCAATTTGGAGTTGTGGTTACAAAGTTATGGCCGATTGAAGTTTCACATAAAATCATAACTTTTGCTCAGGCGTATATATTAGATACGCCCAGCCAATTTGGTCCCATTTTGGTCAGGCGTATATATTATATATGCTTGGCATTTTGGGGGCAAATTTGGCCAGGTGTATATAATACATATGCCCACCATAGGTAGGGCCCACCACGGACACTCACCTTCTCAGATTTTCTCTAGTTTTCATGCAAATCATTGTACATAAACTGGGCGTATGTAATATATACGCCTAGCTTAGCTGCATTAACTATCATCAAATGCTCAAATTTCCTCCATCTGGTTTGACCTTTTGACCATCCCCTTGGTTGAGTTGGGTGTCTTAAGGTTTGTTGCACCCCCTTTGAGCTTATTGGCAACCCTTAAGTCACCCATGGTCTCACCCCATCATTTGCCATTGAAACCGGTTTTCCAAACCCCTAGGACCCTAGAAACCTAGAAAACCTTAGATAGAGGATTACCTAATTACAAAACCAATTAGCTCTTAAGTAACCCTCTAACCCACCTCTTCTCTATAAACAGAGAGGCCCCCCCTCTTCCCAAAGGGTTGAAAAAATAAGGTTGAAAGTTAAGCTTAAGAGAGAGAGCCCTAGTGAGAGAAAAATATATATTATTTTGCATCCTTCAACTAGAATCTCAGCATGCTTAGTTCATCCTTTTCAATCCTTTTCAACCATTAGGTCACCCCTTTTTAGTCAATCTTAGTCCCTAGCTTCATCCTACACTTACTATCTATCGAATCCTAGCATTAGAACCTATTCCTCTACCGTTTAAGCCACTTAAAGCCATCCGAAGCACGCCAAAGTGAAAGTCTTCCACAGTGAAAAAGGCTCGTGAGCTCCGGCTCACCCCTCTCTTCCTCTACCTTCTTGGTGTTTCCTCCGTCCAAGGATTCAAGCCGTTACACCGCCGAAATTTCGCTTTGGCTCAAAGCTTGATAGGACCGTATTGCCTTCGGGCAAGGGAAGCTCTGCCCATTTGTTTTTTATTTTGGCCATAGATAGAGACCGCTACGTGCGGGTCGATCGGGTGCCTAAACCCTTCCTGATCGATAACCGAAGCCCCTACCCTAGAGCCTTTGGCAAAGACCGGTAAATCAGAGTCATATTTAGCACTTCGGTGCTCAAAATATTGATTTAAAGGTTTCCCGGGTCACCAAAAGCTCCGGGTGGCGACTCTACATTTTTATTCCATCGCATGTGCATCGCCGCGATGGGTTTGAGAGAATCCATGGTCGTACAATTATATATATAAAAAGAAATTAAAATGAGCGGCACTTCCCCTTGCCCGAAGGCACACCGATCCTATTGAGCCCCTCCCACTTGCCAAAATTTAGGCAGTGTAACGGCTCAACTCTAGGATAGAGAAAAAGCAAATAAGGTAGGGGAATAGAGGGGAGAGCCGGAGCTCTTGGGCCCTTATAGCACCGCTGTGGTCCTTCGTCCAAGAGCGATGCCGGTGAGCTTCCAATTGCAAACGGGTTGTTGGATGGGTTCTACACTCTAAGGCTAGGAAGCTAGAGGGTAGGAGAAGAGGACTAAGGCATAGTTCCTACCAAAATCGGGAGATTGATGATGGAAAATGGGATTGAAAGAGATGAACTCAGTTATGGAATTTTATGGGTTTAGTGCTAAAATGGGACATGGGGGATCACTTACTCTTTTCTCTCTTTAGAATTTTTTTTCAAGCCTTTGTAAAGAGAGGGGCGCCTCTCTATTTATAGGAAAAAGGGAGGTTAGGAGGGTACTTAAGTGCTAATAGGGTTAGCAATTAGGTAATCTTCTAATCTAAGGTGTCCTAAGATTTTGAGAGCTTGGAAATGTGGGCAATGTGTTTCAATGGTAGATGATAGGATGAGGTTTCAAATGATTAGAGGGTTGCAAATAGGGTAAATGAAGGTACAATAGTCCGAATGAAACCCACTCTAAACATAGGGATGGTCAACAAGTCAAACCCCCAAAGTGATTTTCGAGCAAAATCTAAGATTTACTGTAGTTAAGCCTGGCGTGTGTATTATCCACACCAAGTATAGCTACAGTGCCAAAGAAATCCAGAGCCCGCTGGGGGGGGGGGCATCTATGCTTGGCGTGTATATTATCCACGCCAGGCAAAATCTTGTAAAACTGCCCGATCTTCAAATCACCATAACACTTGATATATAACTCCGATTTAGGAGATTCTTAGCTTGTTGGAAAGCTGAAGAAGTCTTCTTTTCAATGGTATATAATATAGATCTAGTATAAGTCTATGTAAACTTTGGCACTCATCTCTTTAACCACTACTTAGGTGGGCTCGAAACTGGCCCGAGAAGGGTTCTAATGAGTCTGGGAAGGCTGAGGTTGATTCCTAAGGGTTTAGGATGATTCCTAATGATTCCTAAGGGTGTGGGAAATGCTTTCGGAAGTAGGGGGAGTGCCCTTCTCGAAGTATGTGTTGATCGGGCCTTGGGCCAAATTTGATTGTCTACAGATGCCCCTCTTTGGTATTCGATTGCTAATGATCGAATGCTAAAGATAAGAGATATCTGAAGAGGCCTAAAGCATCACTGACGAGTCCACCATATTCAGATTGAATCTCAAACATCATGTGGGTAATATGGTGAGTAAACGGAAGCCCTGTATGCCAGAAAAATGTCTGTTCCTCAAGGTTATCAGTCCCTAAGCGCTTAGCGATATTACTGGGCATAATCGAGATGGAACAAGTTGCAAAAGCCCAATATACTAGGAAAAACATTTGCTTCTCAAGATGATTGAAGATGTTTGATGTTTAAGTTTCATTCTGAATAAAATAGCTCCGTAAGTGCGAGGGTGATTGATCCATACTTAAAGATAGGCGCGAAGCAAATACGGGAAGATCCATAATTTGTGTTCAATCCCATGAGGCATTGACTGCCCCACTTGACTGGCCACAGGTGCCCCTACATGAGGTAGGGTTCGAGACTTTTGGGTGAACCCAACAATCTCGAGGATAATTTAGCACAACCACCCAAGTGGAGCGAATATTGATGTCGTAATACTTTTTGGGAGTGTGTGCCATTTGTTGATAATGTGCCCTGGATTAATATGTCCTAGAGTATCCAACTTCAAATAATACTGAACATATCTAGCCAAAATTAGGTGCCTACCAAAGGAGGCACTCAATTTTGGTCTCCGTCAATGATGATCTCACAAACAAACAATTATGCAAAAACATGCATACTTCAGGGGTGAATAAAAACAAAGGGGAATGGAAGTCCCGACCCAGAACCCATTTGGGCACTATTTACAGGAACAAATGACCATCCAACGGATACCCAGACGCATGGCGTACACTTTACAGGGATACCATATAAATGCAAGTTTTAAGCCTGCACCCTAGAATGAGCCCTTCGGAATGCATATTTGAACATAGTCGTTCAATAGGTAATTTCTTTTTTCACATGTTTGTCTCAACCAATGATTGACCTTTTTCGGAGGAATCTGAAGCTTAAGACACTTAAGTTCACATGAATCCAAAAATGGAGCGCTCAGCATAAAGATTTAGCAATGGAGTCAACCCGATCGAAACATTGACCGTTTGACCGGGATTGACATCGTTACTCCTACTTAAAGTAGGATCTAAAGATCCAAGGTGAACCTCAAACTTTAGAATATTAATTTAGCATAGCTGTGTTGTCAATAAAATATTGACATTTTATCGCATTGAAACACGCATATGCATAGTTGTGCGTGAAAAAAAGTATCATGAAAACTCAGCTATCTTTTTCCTTTTTCAAATGATTGTGTTTTCCATTTTTCATTTTTTTTTTGAATAGACTGAATGTCAGTGGTGAGATGCTTTATCTAATTTGTCCATCGCTGAGAGGTTGCCTGCTTCGAGGCTTTGGACCATTTGATGTTCTTGCACATTCTCAAGAAAAACGTCAATCTCTTTATTTATTTATATAGGTAACAATATGCTCTAAATTAACAGAAGGAGCAGCAAACCTTTACCTACACATTTTCAATTTTCAAGATTTATATATTTTTTGGATTTTTATTTTTCAGAGATTTTTTGTTCTTTTTGTTCATTTTTGAGATGGAAGTACGATGCTGTAAATATGTACATAGAAGGAGTATATATTTTTTGGATTTTTTTGGATTTCTTATTTTTGTTGTTTTTTCTTTCTTTTCTTTTGGGTTTTTTGTTTGATGCCTTAACAATGAGGTGAAGTAACGGGTCCCATTTTGAGCATAATCGAACCCTTTCATATGGTCGGACCTAGTGAGGTTTAGAATTTTACAGAGGTCGAAGCATCCATCCCTTTGGATCAAATCAATCTTTTATCCATACCTCGAGTCATACATTTGACGGTGCAGTCTAAAAATATATCTGATCAGGACCTGATTTGAGCTAACATGAGCGGCCCGATTGGCAACCAGTTAATTCAGAATTGTAACCAAGGGAGTACCTAAAGATTTCTTCTTCTCCTTTTCTTTTTTTCTTTACTTTTTTACTCACAATGCCCAAGATGGGTTTTCGTCGTGCCCATTATCACCCTCTTTTTTACCCGTAGCGCCCTTTCGGGTTTTTTACTATGTCCATAAGTTTTTGCATTTTTACCCCAGGCGCCTTTCCAGATTTTCACCTGGTCTACACAAGCTCGCTGTTTTTATCCATGGCTCCCTTTCGGGTTTTCACCACGTCCTTTTTGCTTTGAGCTTATATTTTGTTATTATTATTTTTTTCAAAGGCCACGACATGGATGTTGACTTTGTCATAGCCGGCTGGATGAAATTTATTTGTTGTCTCACAGCTTGACTCGTTCTGACTCAACAGATACTTTGACTACTCGTGGACCTTAAAGAGGGCTTTATTCAGGGATGTATCTTGGCCATGGGTAAGGTTAGGAATTTTGAAGGTATTCTAAGTTAAAAAGGTTTCCTTGATTGGGTTCTAACTACTGTAATATACTTCTTCCTTGGGAGATTTTGATTGTACATGCCCCACTTTTTTTTTTCTATTTTTTTGTTTTTGTTGCTTTCTACTCTTTTTTTAGACATCCTCTTTTTGGGATTTTGCTTTTCTGATTTTTTTTTTTTAGGAATTGATGGTAAATCTTTTTTTTTCTTTAGTTGGTATATACACTTTTTCGGTCTTCTTTTATGGGGAGGGGTTTAATGAAAGAAAGGCCAATGGCTTAATGGGTGTAGCAAAGGGTATGATCATTCAGGGACGCTTTTTGGCTACTTGCCTTTGAAATGAAGGTTTCTTTTATGGGGTCCTTAAGCAGTCACATATCCATCTTATCAATACTTACTATGGTGGCGAGGCGCAGCGTGTATCCAGGGAGTGCTTCTCGGATGACAAAGGGCCTTTCCCAATTGGGCTTAAATTTTTCGTTTGGATTGGCGTGGAGAGATAGGAAGATTTTCTTGAGTACGGTGTCTCCCACTTTCACATCTCGATCACGAACACGCTTGTTGTAAGCACATGCGACCCTTCTCTGATAGGCCTGGGTGTGACACATGGCTAGGTGCCTTTTCTCATCTAGCAGATTCAATTGCTCAAAGCGAGACCTTTCTCTTTCGGCTTCTGGTAGACCCGAGTCGATGAGGATGTGGAGTGAGCGTACTTCAACTTTGACTGAGAGGACGGCTTTGGTTCCATACACAAGGGAAAATGGTATTGCTCCTGTAGCGGTACGGATTGACGTTCGATAAGCCATAGTGCAAGTGATAATATTTCACCCTAGTCGTAGTATGTGACAACCATCTTTTCAAGGATACGAACGACTATTTTGCTAGCTGCTTCTACTGCCCCATTGGTTTGCAGCCGAAACAGAGGCAGCTCGTGCTTGACCAAATTGGTATCTAAACCAGGCATGTCCTTGAATGACCGTGCAAAGACGTCTTGGTATGACCGAAGGAAATCAATCATGCTTTTTCTTTCCTCAAGAGACAGTGACGTTTCGATCTTAGTGATTCTAGGAATCTCCTCGGTACCCAGATTGACATCTTTAGTCTTTTCATGCTCAGAATTGGTGAATTGGTCAAGGAGCTCATTGGAGAGCTCCTCAATAAGGATTTCCTCATTCAGACTCGTGACTCCAACCTCTTCTTATATTTCTACAGGAAAGGGGTTGATTTCACATGGGACGTATTTTTTTATTTAAGGCATCATTTTTCTTGATTTTATCAAGAATTTTAAAAGATAATATTTTTAGAATATTTTGTATTTCTTTTATTATTATTTTTTAGATTTTTATTTTTCTTCGGATGTGGGCCCTTGGCAAGGCGGATCTCTATATACACTGGGTATTGCCTGCTAAGGGCTCTTTAAAATATCACATGACCTGACACATTTTGACTCAGGCAAAGTGCCTCCTAGATGATGAGTGAGACAAATTCCCCTAATGGAACCGTACCTTTGCTACCTACCTATGGGAGATTTGGCATGGAAAATGCGTGACCATTTATTTGGACAGGCAGGGCTTGAAGAACTGAGTGGTGTTTGCAAGCATTGAACCCTCACATATGATTCCTAATACGACCCGTTGGTTTACCTAGAAAAGGGTGTTATGACATGGAGAGTTCGGTCAATGAGTTATTGAAAAATGACCTTGACTTCAAAATAACCATTGATGATGGGAATGGCATCACAGGCCCCAGGTTCATAATGGTGAATGAGGATGATTTGCATGGCTTTGAGAGGATGGATGTGAATGATTTTAGGCTGCTAAGTGCAAATGATTTCATCCATGGGGGGATGAATAACCTTGGGTTTATTGAGCTGACTGATTTTGGATTAGCAGGAATGGTAGATTTTAGCTTTTGGGGAATGAATGACTTGGATGTTGGGAACAAGATGGGTGAAGGAATGACCCCCAAGGATTACAGATACTGCAATTAAGACGTTTGGTGGCAACTTCCTTATCCCGAACCAAAGGTGGGGTGCTGATTATTTCTTTAGAGCACAATTGCCTCCTTTGCAAAATAGAAGAAGACACCATGATTTTCAACTTTGGGGGTCCAATGGTCAATTGAGCATTTCTCTTTTTGTTTTCCAGTACTTTCGTACTCATAATTGAGGCGCACCACACTGTAAACCCAAATTTCGAGTTCAAATTGGTGTAAGAGATACAGGCCTTTTCATCATTTATCATTGCATATCATACCATCCTAACCTTTGGGCCATCACTTGCTCCTTTTTATTGAGGGGAGAATTCTTAATCAATAAGATATCCTTTCCAAATCCCGTCGAAGCCTCGACATTAAGAGTGATAGAAAGACTCTTAGCATGGTATGTCGATGCGATGCTCTGGGCATTGCAGGCCCACGGATGGTCTGAATGTGGAGTGAGCTTAATGACCATGATTACCATGGGCTCGAAGCTTGATATCAATATCACCCATTATCAGTCTCATTGGGCTTCTTGGTGCTCCGTTGCATGGCTCCATAGACAAGTTGAGACTGATAAAAGATATGCTGAAAGTTTATCCTGATCCTTCACAACCCTTTTTTCTGCTTTGGAGGGGTTCAAAATTGTTCGGGCCTTTATGTGAAACCATTTAACCATTGGGGGCAATGGTATTCTTCTGCCTTTTCGCCACGAGAGTTGAGTCTAGGAGATTTTCTTTGACCAACATCATGGGTATTTCCAAAGGCATTATTGGTAGACTTTCAATGACCACCTCGATCTGCACGCTTTTGACTCTAGTGCCTCTCGACTTTCGACTAACCATTCAAAAGAGGTTGTGAGGTGGTAATTGACTTGCTCCTTTATTTTTCTATGAGGGTAGAGGTACGCCTCTCCTTGGGGATGACTTTGCCTTGGTCCTTCATCCTCATCTCGATCCAATGCCTCCCTGGGCTCATCCGATGATTGCGGATCATTGGAGAATTTGCCACTTTCATGGGGCTTTGGATTAGATGAAGGCAATGGGTCTTTGAATTGGCATCTCCAAGTTTTCTTGGGTCACACACTAGTTGGCATAGATGAGAGACATTTGAGCAGGTCCAAGGTTGGACCTTCATATTGCACTGATTTTGAAAAGCGAGGACTCGAATATGTTAGCTTATAATCCCCACTTTCAAATATCTCGTTCTCATCCTCTTGGTCATCAAAGAACCACTTACCATCAATGATGTCTCCATTGTTCAAAAATCTGATAGATTGACCAGTTGGGGGTGAGGGATTGAAACTAACGATCGACCACATGTAGGCTTTGCTATTTTGGACCTCATCCTCCACATACTGATGACTTGCATCGGCAAATGGTTGGGGATTGAAATTGAAAAATGCCCCCATATAGATCCCACTATCTCTGGCTTCCTCATCATATTGGTTATCCGTATCAATGAATGGGGGAGGGATGAGGTCATCTTGTTGATTCTAAGTGGGCTGCATGGGGGTCTGATGGGGCCATTGCAGATAGGGAAAGCTTTGATGAGTTGCTTGTGGGGTAAGGGGGTGGGTGAATGGCAGGTTTTGGGTGGTTTGAGTGGGTGCCGGATGGGACCATTGTGCATTTTGGGAATTTTGGAGAATGAGTGAATGGGTAATAGGATGTAAAAATTAGGGATTTTGGATGGTTGGAGATGGGTTCCCGTGTTGGGATGGGTATGATGGGCATGGATGGATGGGGCTCATGTTCGTTTGAGGAATTGGGAATAATGAGTTTTTAATTTGAGGAGGAATGGGGACTTGTTGGGTGTAAGTGAATGTGGGATATTGGGGGAGTGATGGAGGGTTTGAAAATGGGGCTCTCGGGTGTGGGCCTTGATGTGCTTGGGGGTAGGGCATGGAGCTTAGATGGGCTTGGGCCATTGGGCTTTGGTGGGTCTGAGCCATTAGGCCTTGGTGGCACTAAGCCATTGGGCCTTGGTGGGTCTAGGCCATTGGGCCTTGTTGGGTTTGGGTCATTGGGCTTTGGTGGGTCTCGGCCATTAGGCCTTGGTGGGCTAGGGTATAGGGTGTTGGGCTTTGAGGCTCACTCAAATGGCCCTATGGTTGATAGGTGCCTTGGGAGGTATGAACAATGGGGGATTAGGGTCGGCATTTTGGGGGAATGAGACATGGAGGTTTTGGAGTGTATGGGCTGGGTTTGGAGATGTGTGGGATGGATGGGGGAGGCTTTGAGAAGCCTACCAAATTGTGTAGGCCTTGACCATTTCATCCATCATGATCATGGGATCGGGTGTGGGGGTGGATATAGATGGTCCATCCTATAAGGGGGGAGCATGGGACATATATTCGATAGGTGTGAGGGAAAAATTGGGCATAGCCAAGGTAAAATCGGACATGACTTGGGTAGATGGGATGGAATGTGGTAGGTTTGGATTAGATGTGGGCATGGTTGGCATGGATGGAGAAAATTGGGGCATAGTTTGGGTGGAGGTGTGGGGGAAATGGTGTGTGTGTTGGAAAAATGGAAAATTGGGCATGGTTTGGGAAAGTTGGGCATGACCTGGGTAAAGGAGGGAGAAAACTGGGGTGAATTTTGAGAGGTGGTGGATGGGAAAAAATTAGGGTTATTTGGATCGGATGTGGAAGGAAAATTTGGCAATATTTGAGTAGATGAGGGGAAGTGTGATGGATTTGAATTGGATGTGGAGGGAAAATGGGAAGTATGTTGGTTTAAAAATTGGGGGGTATTTTGGATTGGTATGGGAGAAAAATGGGATGTATGTTGTGTGGATGGATGTGGAAAATTGGGTATGGTGGATGGATTGGGTACTGATACCTCGGGTGGGGCCCGAAAAGTTTTCTCCTCCCCCTACGGGACGATGGAGGGTAAGGTGATGCCATTGTGCCGGCACCACAAGTCTTTTTTTATTTTGATTTTTTTTTATTTTTTTTATTTTTGATTTTTTTAATTTTTGGATAAAGTAAATGAACCTTTATAGGATGAGTTCTAGGGCCTTTGGAATTCCCGTTTCGGGCGGTGTTCGCACCCCAAATATTTTCTGTGGCGGGATCCCGATACACTTCAGAAGAATCAAAGAGAAAAACCCTTGATCTATATGAAGTCATGAGAATCTACGCGACAACCCGTTCCCTCGAAAAAAGTCAATAAGAGGGTGACCTCTTTTGACCGGCAAGGGAGTATTGGGTGTCGAAGAGTGCGAGATTTATCAGAGATGTTAAACCGCTAAGCGGGGTACTCGGGGAAGTGAGAAAGGCCTCAGATTCGGGCGGCCTTGCCCAAAACAGGCTTGGCGTGTGTATTATATGTGCCAGGCTAAAATATGGAGATTCTGGCTTGACGTGTATATTATACACGCCAAAGTAGTTCTGGGAAAAAGAAGCTTGGTGTGTGTAATATACACGCCAGAATAGTTTTGGAAAAAAGTGGCTTGGCGTGTATTTTACATGCGCCAGGTAAAAATAAGGTATATATTTATATTGATAGAAGAACAGCAAGCCCAAAATTGGTCTCTTTTTCTAGTTTTTTGGAAGCAATGCTTCCAGAGACTGATTTTCTTATTATAATGGGTCCCTCCTCTCCGATCCTAGGGATACAAGGTTGATTCGGGGTAACTAAATGCACTCCGCCAAGGTTTTAAGCTTTGTAACCAGCTCAGTCACCCACCCGATATACCTCCAGCGCAAGTGCCTTCTCATATATTGGATGGGTGGTTCTTTTCGGGATCATCACCACTAGGGCTGCCGCCGTAATAAGAACCGAGATGTTTGTATCTTTGTCTAAAATTCTCAAACCTTCTAAAATCTACCCCCGCAAAAATTTAATTAAGTCCCCCTCATGGTTCAATTTCAATTTCAATTTTAAGGGAGTTTGTTTAATGTTCAAAAACTGGGGGTAATGGTCCCGTGCTGCCTCTACGAGTCGGCGTCCACTGATGGGATATGATTAAACGTAAAATAATACACAAGCAGGCCCGCCAATCAGCTAAGGCGTGTAAACGACAAAATTTAAATGCGTAAGTAAGCCCGCCAATTGGCTAGGCATATAAATGAAGGAATTTAAATATGTACGTAAGCCTGCCAATTGGCTAAGGCATGTAAATGACGAAAAATAAATGAAAGTAAAGACAATGCTTAGTAGGCTCGCCAATTGTCTAAGGCGTGTAAATGACGAAAAAATAGTGGTAAGTAAAGAATGACGGAATCGTAGGGGTGAGTACAAAAGTGAAAGAGAAATGACAAAAGTAAAAATAAGAAAGACACATGCAAAAAACAAAGGGCCAACTTCAAGTAGAAGCTCTAAAGTATGTCTAGCAGACTTGTCATCCGTGAAACCGTGGATTTTTATCAAACCCATCGTGACGATACACTCGTGTGAAAAATATAGTCGCCACCCAGAGCTTTTGGGTCCCGAAAAATCTAAATCAATATTGAAAGCACCGAAGTATAAAAATTTGACTCTGATTTTGGTCTACAACAAAGGCTCTTGGGTAGGGGCTACGATTATTGATCGGGAAGGTGTTAGGCACCCGACCAACCAGCTAGTAAGTGGTCTCTACTATGGCTGTTTGGTTGTGTATATAATATATATAATTATATATATTAAAAGAAAAGAAAATGAGCGGCACTTCCCCTGGCCTAAAGGCACACCGATCCTATTGAGCCCCTCCCGCTTGCTAAAATTTGGATAGCATAATGGCTCAATTTTAGGATAGAGGAAAAGCAAATAAGGTAGAGGAATAGAGGGGAGAGCTGAAGCTCTCGGGCCTTGTAAGACCGCTGTGGTCCTTCGTGTGAGAGCGACGCCGGTGAGCTTCCAATAGCAAACGAGTTGTTGGATGGGTTTTACACTCCAAGGCTAGGAAGCTAGAGGGTAGGAGAAGAGGACTAAGGCCTAGTTCCTACCAAAACTGGGAGATTGATGATGAAAAATGGGATTTAAAGAGATGAACTCAGTTATAAAATTTTATGGGTTTAGTGCTAAAATGGGAGATGGGGGATCACTTACTCTTTTCTCTCCTTAGAATTTTTTTTCAAGCCTTTGTAAAGAGAGGGGTTCCTCTCTATTTATAGGAAAAGGAGAGGTTAGGAGGGTACTTAAGTGCTAATAGGCTTAGCAATTAGGTAATCTTCTAATCTAAGGTTTCCTAGGATTTTGAGAGCTTGGAAATGTGGGCAATGGGTTTCAATGGTAGATGATAGAGTGAGGTTTCAACTGACTAGAGGGTTACAAATAGGATATGCAACAGTCCTAATGAAACCTACTCTAAACATAGGGATGGTCAACAAGTCAAACCCCAAAAGTGATTTTCGGACAAAATCCAAGATTTACTGTAGCTAAGCCTAGCGTGTGTATTATCTACGCCAAGCATAGCTACAGTGCCAGATTTCTGGGAAAAAATGGCTTGGCGTGTATATTATCTACGCCAGGCAAAACCCTGCAAAACTACCAAATCTTCAAGTCACCATAACATTTGATATATTACTTCGCTTGAGGCGATTCTTAGCTCGTTGGAAAGCTGGGAAAGTCCTCTTTCCAATGGTATATAACACATCACTAAAATAGGTATGTGTAAACTTTGACACTCCTATCTTTAACCACTACTCAGGAGGGTTCGAAACTAGCTCGGAAAGGGTTCTAATGGGTTTGAGAAGGCTGAGGTTGATTCCTAAGGGTTTAGGATGATTCTTAAGGATTTTGGAATGACTCTTAAGGGTTTGGGAGATGCTTTCGAAAGCTTGAGGGGTGCACCCTTAAGCTTTCGGAATTTGTGTCGATCGGGCCTTAGGCCAAATTTAGGTGTCTACAGATTTTTATTAGTTTGTAGATTATCCAAGGTTTTTCAAGAGTAATTGACGAGTGCAATTGGGAGCTGAAGATTAGAGTAGATATTTGTAGTTTCTCAAAAGCAATTGGCGACTGCGGATGAGGGGTGAAAGATATAATTTTATTGCTTCCTAGTTTAAATTTATTTTATTATAATTTCATGCTTTGTAAACATCTTTGAATTTTATTTTGAATTGATGACTCAGGTTAAAGTTTGCAGATTAGTGTACTGTTTTTTACTTTTCCATCTTCAGTTTTCTAGAATTTAATTGACGCCCAATTTTTAGGAGATTGTTGATTAGATTAAGTCTGCATTGATAGGATTTTAGTATTGATTGATGACAAATGCTAGGAAACTTGATATATAGTGTAATGGTACTGTTTAAATTCTTAAATATCCGATAGCTGAAGATTGTGATTGATGACCATAATCTGAAGGAGGATTAGGATTTATTTTCTATAAAATTAGATTAAGAAGCAATTCTTTTATTCATATTGCTCCAGTAGTTTAGAAACTTAAAATATAAATATAAGTTTTTATAAAATTAAGTTAATATAGAAAAACCTGTCTTCGTGGGAACGATCCTATACCAGCTCTACAATTTCTATTGTGCGCTTGCAATAGGTTAAAACTTAATTAGATATACATATAAGTAGCGATCAATCACCCGTAAACCAGTGGGCAAGTAGAGTTTTCCAACCGAGAAATAAAGAAAATACTGAAGAGAACTATTCGCCCTGATAGGAAAGATTGGTCCCTAAGATTTCATGATGCCCTGTGGGCCTATAGAACAGCCTATAAAATACCCATTGGCATGTCGCCTTACCGGCTGGTATACCGGAAAGCTTGCCACCTACCTATGGAATTAGAGCACAGAGCGCTATGGGCTATTTAATCATTGAATTTTGAGTTGTCCACATCTAGTGAGAAACAAAAACTTTAACTCAATGAGTTAGAGGAAATTTGTAATGATGCCTATGAGAATGCTCGAATTTATAAGGCCAAAACCAAAGCTTTCCATGATAAACACATCCTGATAAAGAGTTTTGAGTCTGGCCAACAAGTTTGGCTATTCAATTCGAGGTTAAAGCTATTCTCAGGGAAACTACGAAGTCGTTGGAATGGATCGTATAATGTCATGGAAGCATTTCCTCACGGAGTTGTGACCATCCAGGATCCCAAGGACAATCGTATTTTCAAGGTTAATCGGCAGAGACTCAAGCTGATGGTATCATTAAAAGAAAAAGGAACAGTTCCCACAATATCATTAAAAGACCTGGAGTATGGCTGATATGCTCACGGGCATTGTCGAGCTACCGACTCATCCGTAGCAAGAATCTATGTATAATGCCCTGTAGGTTATTTTATTTGCTCTTTTCAATTGTATGAAATTAGGATTATTTTGATGGTTTACTATCACACGTAATAAAACTATGTATGAATGAGAAACCATGAATTAAGTAATTGCTTCATTTTTGAGAATATTGTAGTGATTACAATTTCTCACAGAGTGAGAATTCTCTCACAATCGATCATAGTGATTATGATTGAAGAGAGGATAGTTGTCCAGTCTGGCTTGTGCATTTTCTGGCAAACAACACGGTTATCAAATGTGATGCCTCGACTAACACTATGCAGCTACATTTAATCCGTTCAAAATTTATTATGTTCTCCTACGGGTTCGACTTTTTCAACGCTTGTCCATTAAGGGAAATAAATCGCAACCTTCTATCTACCCTACACCACCATAAATACACCCTTTGTCTCATTCCCAGACATTCCTTCTACTTCTTTCATTTCAGCCCATCACCATTCACCATGCCTAACGAACCTTACTGGCCTTGCCTTCAAAGATTAATCAGACAGGTAATCACCCTGGATACGATGGAAATCTGCCGACTGCAAGAAGAAATCTTTCGACTTCAGAAGGAGCGAAGGGTTTTGCAAAATCTTCTCGACTCTATCCGAAACACTGAGCTATTCCTACTCCCTTCCATTTCTTCTCTGCCTCACTTACCACCACCCCCTCCTCCTCCATTTTCTTAATACGTCCTTTTTCCCTTTCCGGCTTGCAGTTCCTCTTCCAAGAGCAGCAAGTTGAGGACATCCTAGAGTCGGGAGGGCAAACCATCTTTTTGATGGGACAATTTTGGTTAGAAGCCAAGGGCTGATCTTTATCGAAGAAATCTTTTACCTCGAGCTATTGCTATTAGTGTCATAGTTAGCCAATGTCTAGATTTTTTCTACATTTAATCTTTTATGTAATTATTTTTACTTCATTTTCCTGTACTCTGTAAAAATTTCGTTCAATATACAAAAATTTCTTTTGGATATCTTTGTTATTTCTAATTCTTTTTTTTTATGGTGTTATTTTTGTTTCTTTATGCCGGAAGTGATTTCTCCTAAGTTTGAGAGAGATCTTTGATTTTTCTTGAATATTATTCACTCAGTATAGTCACAGCACCATTGCGGTAATAATTTTTTTTAGTATTCCCTATTTTGCCAACAATGAGGACATTGTCCTATTTAAGTTGGGGAGGGGGGTACACACTCTCTGTGTATACTATTTTTGCTCTTTGCGCTTTTTGCATTAATTTTTTTTTTTTAAGTTCTTAATTCTGGTTTTAGAATTTCTTTTTAGGATAGTTTTGTTTTAAATTTTTCTTTAGTTAACCATTGCATGTGAATTAAGATAAATGTAGATTCCATTTACATAACCATCATCATAAAAGAAGTTCAAACAAGTAGCTGATATTCATGCCTAGTTTTCCAGTACACTGTATCATAACTGACTGTTTGAAACTACACATTGCTTTAAATTGTAGAATTTAGATAATAGTTTCAACAAAATTTATACCTAGTGAACTTTTAAACTAATATTCTTTCTTTGGTGAGAGACTACTGTTATCCAACTCTAAATTTATTTTGAACTTCTTGACGTGCATTCCAATGAAAATCTCAATCGTTGTTATGTGAATCAAATTTCTATAATTATGTTGTTAGTTTTTCTAGAACTGTGTGTTACATGCATCAAAGCGATATGGCCTTCTTGCTAGCAACCTTGGAAATGATAGAAGGCCATCTTTAATTCGTTTGAGCCATAAGAGAAAATCCCAAAAAAAAAATATATATATATATATTTATCCCTTAAACTCATATTAGAAGCCTAAATCGAATTTCTTTGTACCAAGATTTAAAAAAAAAAAAAAAACTTAACCAAATGTACTACCCAAAGCTTTCAACTTTTACCCTCAATTTTTTTTCTGAGAATTTTAGAACAGAAGGGAGAAATAGGGGGTGAAAGGAGTATGGAATAGCAGAGAAGAGATAAGCCAGAAAAGAGTACAACTAAAAGAAATTTTTTTTTTGAAAATATGGGAGAGAAGAGAAATCATAAATACAATTCTACAAAAAGAGAAGCAAAAAGCTTCCAAAGGAAATTTCAAGAGGATACCTGAAATAAAATAAACTGAAGAATATGGGATTTACTTAAAAAAAAAAAAAGGAAAATACAAGTAAATCAGAAAAAGTTATCCAGCTTTTGGATACTTACTGAAGTAGAAAAGAAAGAAAGAGAAGAAGAAGATAGGAAAGAGATGAGCTGAATTCTCAGAAATTTTGAATCCTTTCTACCCTTCTTTGAAACCTCTTAACCCATAGCCCCATTACAAGTCAAGAAATACCTCTTTGATCCTTGGTTTGCAAAAGCATGAGTCTAGTAGAGACGTGCATGATACATACTATTGTAACTCTGATAAGCATATGAATATAGTAGATTATCTTTTTCATGAGATTTATTTATCAGTCATTTGCCCTTGATATTATCACACATAACATCATATGGAGAGAACCCAAAAATTTCGATATTCTTTTAGAAAGTATGCCTCAGTGAGAGTTCGGATGAAAAGATTTTCCAAATCTGTAAATTAGAAAAATATATGATGAATAAACTTGTCATTGATACGCACACACTCCATGCTTTACATAAATTGAAATTGTTGAGGATCCTGATCAAGGATAATTACTAGGATGAGAAGTCATGTATGCATGGAATCTTATTGCTGAAAATCATAATAACCATGTAGTGATTGACTGATAATTAGTTAGCGTAAATTATAGTATAGAATTTATATTTTTTATTTCAAAAACATCTTTTAAAAATCCAAAAATATTTGAAGTTTGTAAGTAACTTAACTGAAAACCTTAAGGAGACTATAACTCCTCCACTAGGGATAACCTAGGGGTTTAAAGGCTAGTTGCATATGCTAAATGAAATCATGCTCTCTACAAAAGTGGCATTTTAATTTGTAGTTCTAGGATAGTTTATTTTCCCTTGTTTGCTAGGGACTAGCAAAGCTTAAGTTTGAGGGTGTGATCGGTCATATAATTTATGAATTTATCACCCTTAACTTAGTGATGCTAGACCCCAATTTGCTACTAACGAGATATCTATGTACACATATTCAGAACAAATAGCAGAATAGAGCCAAAGGGCTAATCTTTGCTAAAGTGAACTCAAAATATAGTAAGAAAGTGATCGTAAGCAAGCACGAGTAATCGTATCGAGAACCAATCCATAAGCCGAAAGAAACATGAGATACGATCGATTGAATGACCAATCGGAAGCTCGGTAGAATGAAAGAAGCTAAGAAAAGGGAACAATCGTACTTACGATTCCCCAAAGAGACGCTGAAGACTGGAGGATAAAAAGGAGAAATAAAATCAATCGAAAGGGAGAAATCATACTAAAGATGAGAACAATCATAAATTACGATTGGTCAAAATTAAAGCTTCCACTATTACTGATCAAGTGAGATATACACCACCATGCACAGAATTAGAAGATCACTTGAAATAGAATTTTGGCAACCCACGGATCTGAGAAGATTTGTAAAGATATAAAAGAAAAATCTAGAAGATCTCTGCTACTGAAATCATGGAGAAAAGTCCTGTACGCATCTATCATCCCAAAGCAAGGAAGATTAGAATTAGAAGTTAGAGTTATATTAGGAAACTTTTGTTTTAGTAATATTCTTAGAATAATGTAAACCGACCCCTTATGATCTATAAATAAGAGGGCCAGACATAGGAGAAAGATCATCCAAGGAATTTTCAGCATCAATTAACAACTGAGGTTGGAATTCTGAAAGATCACCGTAGAGTAGTTTTTATCAATTAAAATCATCCACAGTTCGCTAGAAGTCTTGCTTGACAACCAAGATCGAAGAAGCTAAAAGATCAACCCTTTGGATGATTCTACTATTGCTTTCTAGTTTAGATTTATTTTATTGCACTTTACTGCTTTGTAAACATTCAATTCTTCTTGATTTTAATTGATGCCTAAAATTGAGAGTTTGAGGATAATAGTGTAACGATTTTTTATTTTCCATCTTCAGTTTTCTTTAATTTGATTGATGCTCAAATTTTGAAAAGATTGTTGATTAGTATAAATCTTTGTTAAGGAAATCTTGAATTTGATTGATGCCCAAATTCTAGAGGACTGAGATATGGTGTAACTGTACTTTACTTTTGTAAGCATCCGAGAACTGAAGGATTGTGATTGACGACCATAATCTGGAAGGAGGATTTAGATTTACTTTTCTTGAAATTAGTTTAAATAACCATTCTTTTATTCTTATTTTTCCAGTAGATTAGATTCTTAAAAGACAAATAAAAGTTTTCACAACACAAAATACACGAAATTTTGACCTTCCTCATGAGAACGATCCTATACTAGTGTTGTAATTTTCATTGTGCACTTGTAATAGGCTAAGGCTAAGTAAATAATAGCCATGAACAGTACTGCCCTGATTTCATGCAGCCAAGGGCACCCCAGTAGAAGATTGAAAGTGAATTTAATGCCCATAACTTGAAAGGGGATAGAGAAGGTCATTGGCTCAATTTTGAACTCAAGATCAACTTCTCCTATTACCTATCTTCTTGTGTTATCAAATCCTCGGGCTCCTGTCTTGGTTGGCCGAAACATGGATGGATCGACCCCTATTTTGGTTGTAGTTCTCAATGGGCACAGATTTAAAGTTGATCCATTGTCTATCAATACCAACGATATCACTAAATTCCCAATTTCTGCTGTGATATTGAGGGATCTAGAATAGTTTTCCCCTTCAATTGGAAGATCGATGTCGAAGAACGAGATAGCATTGGGAGCGGACACTTGACCAATCATTTGTCTCACCTCATCTCAGGAAACTTTATTGGAGACGTGAGCGTCTTTCAGGGAGTTTTTCTTAACTCCCTAGATAGTGATGTGGACAGAGTTTTTCTTAACTGTGTTTCCAATGCATATTCCTGATTCATTATTTTCATGGGGTGTACTGCCGCTGGTTCCCTTCTTTCCTCAGGTTGGGCTGGTACTGACACTTCCTTGTCGATGGTACCGGTACCTCCGACTTCATTGTCGTTGTCAGTATTAATATCTTTTTTACTGTAGTTGAACAGGACCTGGTGGGGATCATAGGTCAGTCCAAGGATCTGGAACGAGGTGGATGAGGGTATCAGAGATGTTTGGGTTGGTGGTATGGCAACACTAGACCAATTGCGGTGGAATGGTGCCGGAGGTGGATAAGTTGATGGGGGTGTGGCAAAACTAGGCCTACTGTGATTGATTGGTGATGAAGGTGATGATAGATTGGGTGCTATGTAGTGGTTCGAGGTTGGTGTTGGAAATGGTTGGTATATTGGGGATGAGGTTAAGATGTGCTGAATATGGTTGATGGGGGCTGGTGCCAGAAAATAGAGTCTTAAATTTAGAGGTGCTGCTTGGGGCGTAGGGTTGGGGAAGTATTCGGCTAAGTTCAAAGGCTCGACTACCCCTATAATTTCACTCTCCTGACTCCACCGCCTTGGTGTCCTGAAGCTTTCCCTTGTGTTGATGTATTCTAAGGGGTCAAATTCTTCCTCATCTTCCTCCACCATGTTAATGGTGGGCCACGGGCCCATCTCACCTTGTGGGTATGGCGACAACGGTGCTTAAGGATATTTGTGTGCGAAGTTTCTTAGGGAGGTGCTGGAGGGATAATCTTCCCTGCCTCGATCAGATCTTGTATCGTGTGCTTTAATGGAAAGCAACGATCAGTTGGATGCCCAGACTCTTGGTGGAAATTGCAGTGCGTGCTAGGGTCATAATTTCTCGAAAGTGGATTTGGTGGGAGTCATGGTTGGAATGGAGTAACCAAACCCTTTTCAACCAGCAAGGGCAAAAGGATATTCAATGATTGCCCCAAAGGTGCGAACACTCAGTTAAATCAGGCCCTTCTCTACTCAGGGGTCATTTGTGCCCTTGACCATTTGTGAGTCTTGGTGCTAGCTCTGCCTATGTAGATGCTTATTGTACCACCCCAACTTGAAATGGTGCGACACTGGTGGTGGGCTATGAGGTCATTATTGCTTGGACCTCCACTCTTATTCTTCTTTCATTCCTTTGCTCAGAAACTTTATGGGCCCCACTGGCCACAGTTTTGTTCAAACGTCCCTCTCTTACCTTGTCCTCATAGTGGTTGGTGTTTCTTATTAGGTTCACAAAGCTGGCCTACTACTGGTATACCAAAAAGTCAGATATAACTGGTAGTGCTATTTTTTAGATCATCTCAATATGTTCCTCATCTGGTGTTCAATTCCTTACTTGAGCTGCCAAGGCCCTCCACCTTCCAAGATATCATATGTTTCATTGGACTTTTGTTTTAATCGAGCCAAATCAGATTTGTGAGGCTCGATATCAATGTGGTACATGTACTATTCTTGAAATAGGTGGGTGAGGTCTCTCCACATTTTCATCATGGAGGGTTCGATAGAAATGAACCACCGTAAAGTTGGGCCTATGAGACTTTTTTAGAACACTTTGATGAGGAGTTGTTCATCTCTTCCATACTGGCACATGTCTCGACAATATGATTTCAGATGCGCAATAGGGTTGTCGGTGCCACTATTTTAATCAAATGACGACACTTTGAATTTGGGCTGCAATGGTACCTCGACAAACAGACACAAATAAGAGAAATCGGTAACGTGAATTTCGGCTCCCCCAACTTCATCAACTATTTTTGGATCTTGTCCATTTATTCTTTTAATAGTTTTGATTCCCTGGACTGTAAAACTGGGGCTGCTCCCCCACTAGGCTGCCCCATTCATTCCTGAGTGCCTGCTGGTTGGTGAAGATTGGATGAGGGGGGTGTTAGAACTGACAAATGCCCCACGTAGGCCCCACTATTTCATACTTCATCCTCCTCATATTGATGGTTTGTATCAATAAGTGGAGGAGGGATGAGGTTATCGGGCAGATTCTGAATGGGTTGAGTCAGTGCTTGGTGAGGCCACTCTACTTGATAAGGATTTTGTGACTGGTTTGTGGAGTGAGAGGATGTGTGAATAGTTTGAGTGGGTGCTTGATGAGGCCATTGGGGTTGGTAAGGATTTTGATGAGTTGGTTTGGGGGTATGTGGATGGGTGACTGGGATTTTGGAGGGGTTGAGTGGGTTCTTGATGAGGCCACTGTGCTTGATGGGAATTTTGATGATTAGGTTGGGCGTAAGAGGATGTGTAAATTGGGGTTGGTTGAAGGTTTGTGATGGGTTCCCTTGTTGGGTTTGGTATGGGTTTACCATTTGAAGGGGAATGGGGGGTGTTGGTTGGAGAAATTGGGGGAATGATGAAGGGTTTGAAAATGTGATCCTTGGGTTTGGGACGGAAGGGGCTTGTGGTTGGACATGGGGCCATGAGGTCCACTTGGATGGCTCCATGGTTGATGGTGGGATCCTTGGGTGGTTGGTTGGGATTGTTGTTTTGGGCAGATAAGGTGTGAAGATTTTGGAGGGTTTGTTGTGGATTTAAGGCCACTTGGGATGGATTGGGCAAGCTTTGTGAGGCCTTCCATGCTGTGAAGGATCAAATCATGTCCTCCATCATGACCATCAGGTCTGTCACGAGAAGGGATTGGGAGTGTTCCCTTGATGGGGAACATGTATAAGGTGGTGGTAGTGCTTGGTTTGAGGTGGAGGGAAAATTGGGTGCATCTAAGCTAGGGTTGGGGGATTGGAGATAGGAATTTCCTCCATTTCGAGATGTGGTGGGGATGTTTCTGCAACGGATGTTACAACCTGCCACACCATAGTTTGATAGCGGGTGGGGTATGGGTTTTTTGGGTAAGAACCAAAGACTTTCTTTTTCCTCCCTCTCCCCTCACAAGATGGTGGGTTCGGCGATGCCATGTTTACGGCACCACAAGCTCTTTTGGGTTCTTTTAGGTTTTTGGATGATTCTTGAGTATTATTATTTTTATTTATTTTTTCAATGATTTTCTTGATTTGGATTATTTTTCACAAATTTTGCCTCAATTTTCTTTCTCTTTCTTTTTCCTGGGTTTTTTTCCTCCTCCCCTTATGGTGCTTGCCGGGGCCTCGGAACTCCCTTCTCAGATGGCATTAAGATTCCTAAGGCTTCCTACAGCGGGACCCAGATGCCCACTTTAAGAATCAAAGAGAAGATTTCTTGATCTTTAAAGGCACGAATTTTCACACGACACCCCGATCCCTCAGAAGAGTCAATAAGAGGGTGAACTCTCATGACCGGCGAGGGTGTTTTTAGGATATAGGAATTATCAAGAGCCTTGATACCAACGTACGCAGGGACTTTGCGAGTTCGTCGCGTGGATGCACTAAAAAATGGAGTCACCACCCGAAGCTTTTGGTGTCCCGGGATACCCAAAATAAATATCGTGAGCACTGAAGTGCGATATATGACTTCGAATCACCGGTCAATACCAAAGCCTCTAGGGTAAGGACTTTGGTTATCAATCAGGAAGGTGTTAGGCACCCGATCAACCTGCTCGTAAGCAGTCTCTACTATGGCCAATTATGTATATATATATATATATAATAGAGAAAAGTGAGCGGCACTTCCACTTGCCCAAAGGCACTCGGATCCTATTAGGCTTCTGCAAACACTGAAATTTCAGTGGCATAACGGCCCAAGTCCTATGATAGAGGAAAAGCAAAAAAGAAGGTAGAGGAATAGAGGGGAGAGTCGGAGCTCTCAGGCCCTTGTAGCACTGTTGTCGGATCTTCGTGCTGGAGTGACACCGGTGAGCTTTCCAATAGCACAAGGGGTTGAGGAAAAGGTCTTAACTAGCTAAGGCTTGGAAAGTATGAGCCTGGGGGTGATGAACTTCATAAAGCATGGGTGGATTGATGATGGAGGATGTAGTGGTGTATGGGAAGAGCTAAAGCTAAGGCTTGGAAGGTATGAAACTTGGGAATGGAGGGTATTTGTGTAGAGTTTTGGCAATTTGAAATTTCCAAAAAAGGTGTTTAACAAGGGGGAGGGGGTGGCTCTCTATTTATAGATGGAGAGGTAATTAGTGAAGGGTTAAGGTTCTAATTTGTTGAGCTATTAGGTAATGGGCCATCTATGCTTTTTGAGGTTTTTGGGAGATTGGAGAAATGTGCGTTGGGTTTAATGGTAGATGATAGAGTGATGGTTTGAATGACAAAAGGATATAACTTAAAGTTGGGAGGGGTATAACAGTCCTCAAACTTTGGGAAAGTCGACAAGTCAAATTTGCAAAGTCAAAATCTTTTTAGAAAAAAAGTTTTTAAGCCATGCGTGCATATTATGCACACATGCCTTAAATCTTACTCCAGAACCTAGAAGTTAAGGCCCCGCGTTGGGGCAGATCTTAAGCAAAAGCCAAATTAGCTATGCATGCATACAATGCACACATAGCCAATTTTTGTCAGAAATTGCCTATACTACGCACACATAGCCAATTTTTAGGAGAAAGATGGCAAGCTGATTTTTGGACCTGAAGTGGGTTCAGTATGGGTTCGATAGGTTTAGTTTGGGTTTTATGGGTCAAGTTGGAGTTTCTAAGGTTTTGGGAAGGGTTCTAAGGGTTCAGGGATGGTTTTAAAAGGTTTGGGTTAATTTCCAAGGGTTCAGGAAGTGCTTTCGGAAGCTCAGAAGTACGTCGTTCTCAAAGTATGGGTCAATCGAGCCTTGGGCCAAATTTTTGTGTCTACATGCTCATACTACCATATTTTCAATTTCTCGATATATAATCCGATCTATCAGTCTAAGTTCAGGTTACATCCTAAGGTTTCAATAATTTTTTCATAGAGCATCGTAAAATTCATTTGATGATTAAGAGAGGTATTTATTTACTTATTTGGGGTAAGGACCTTAGGTCCACTCCCTCCCATTGACAACTCATCAATCATTGACCTTAGGCCTTAGGCCCAATAGCCTATGGTCTCAACTATGGTCTAACTCAATTATTCTAGTAGCTGGGAATAAGGATGCCAACCACATTATCCCTATCAGGTTTAAGTAGGGTCATTTGACCTAATCCAATCCAAACTCGTAAGGTCAGAGGTCAATGGGTCATTTCCTAGGTCTTTTGAACCTTCACTAGATCCAATTTTTGGTATTAAAGCCTTTACAAGGTCTAGGCCTATAAGTGGGAGCAAACAATTTTAAGGGGGGGGGGAGTGATTTATCAGTTTTTCAAAACAAGTTTTGGGCTGGGCCATAACTATGGCGATATGTCTTAGACTCAAAATTTATTGAGTCATGGGCCAGGTATTTGGGTCTTCTTGTTCTACTTATAATTTTCCAATATTCAAGCTTTTGAGCCATCAAGGGTCCAGTCCAAGGCTTAGTTAATGAGGTCAACTTTAACCAAGCTCCACAATACTTCCACAGTGGTCACTGTGATTTGGTATTGCATATATGGTCACAAGTTTCTAAGGAAAAGTCCAGATTTTGACCAAATCCCTCATTTTGCAGATTTTTCCACAAGTGTACCAGACACTTTGCGGTAAAACGTATGCCATTTTCAACTCCAATAGAATTTTTGAGTCTGAAAATAACTGAGAGAAAAAGTGCCGATAAAATCATCTTCCCAGGTGGTGGCACTCAAAAATCTTACCAGGTTTGATCATGGTCCTCAGATTATAGAGATTTGTCTTTTCTTAACAGGGCATCGGACCAGATTAAATGGTCTTCAATGGCGGGTTGATAACTTTCGGTTCCAATAACGAAGTCAGACACAGGGGTCAATTATGGCCTGTAACTGTGTGCCACTTGACCCAGTTTCGTGCCATGGTTTTTCTTATATTCTAGCCATTAAGGTAAGTGAAAGTTTCAAGTGAAATTTCATATTGGTTGGTCTGGGGAAAAGGTCAAGGTTTGACCCTAAATTTGTACAGATTTTTCGGAGGACATTTTGCACAGGAAATCCTAGCCTTTCGGAGGCCCAAATTTTTTGTGCAAACAAGACAGATTTGCTACCTTTTGCTCCATACTCTACGTAAATCAAGATATAGGGATCGAAGGTCTAATTTTTAGCAGGGTCATCGGAAACGCATTTATTTGTCTTAACTAATTTTTTAGGATTTTTCTACAATACGTTACTTATTATTTTACACTCAGGCCGAGAATGTTCTGTTGTGGGCTTTAAGGCCTACAAACTGGGCCATTGATGGGGTCCACCTAGTGGTCCATCTTATGCACACAAATCATGATTTTGACCTGGGATGACTCCAGATTGATCATAGATCAATCAAGATCTCTTTTTAAGATCCGCCCTATCGATCTAACGACACGAATTGTTGTTTTCACAATCTTATTTGGCAAACACAAATTTAGTCCCATATCGGGCAATTTCAGTCTAGCCTCTTAGGGCCATCAGATTACATCAAAATTTTGGGCATATTTTCATTTTGAAAATATCGTTATTCCAGCAATCAATTTTTTAAAGATCAATTTATTCAAGATCACTATTCAATTAAATTTTCAATCTAGTTGTCAATTTCCCTATGGTCTATCAGACTCAATTTTTTCGGTTTCCATCTGATGATGACAAATCACTGTTGATCTTTCGTGATCAAAAGTGGTCATGAGTATCCTGTAACACTAATCCCTTGATTTCTGTGTTGGTCAAACTACTGATTGAGACTTGACTATGTCAGGTGATTGCCTGAGGCTAGGTCCACCAAAATTTGTTAGGCACCCACCTTAGATTGACGGGATATAGCCTATTTCTAGTGTCACTCATAGGGCACCTTATTTATTAGAATGGGTGTGTTAGTAAATTAGTAAAACACACACCACATCTCATACCTTGTGACCCTGGGTCAAAATATTGTCCGATACCGATACGTATCATCCGATATGTATTGGTTTTGGACATGGGCAATATGATAAAATGGGTTTTTATCATATCCCCCCTAAAACATAGTATTTATCATCCGATACGGACAATTTATCGCCCGTATCAGACGATAAATTGAAATTATTGGACAATAATTTCAAGTTATCGTCCGATAATTTCATGTTTTCTGAAGTATCTCTAAAACTACCAAATTATCGTCCGATATGGACGATAATTTAACCGTATCGTCCATATCTGATGATAATTTGAAATTATCGGACGATAATTTCTTGTTTTCTTAGGTGGGTCCCCCCTTCGAATTTGATGTACGAAAAGGGCTTTAAAACCCTCTTTCTTTAGGTTTTTTCTACAGCAGCCCCTTTGTTTCCTTTTTTTGTTGTTGTGGTTCAACCGGAGAGCATATAGTTGCCATTTTGACGCCGAATCGACACCCGAAAAGTGTGGGATTGCCGCCAAATCACCGAAGAACGTAGAGAAGGTACGTGTTTTATGATTTTTGGTCATTTTCCCCTCATTTTCTTATATTTTAGGGGTTAAAATTTCAAGATCTGCCCTTCAATATCGTAGATCTACCTTAAATTTCAAGACCTACTCTTAAAATTTCAAGATCTACCCTAAAATTTCAAGATCAACCCTTAAATTTCAAGAGCTACCCTTAAATTATTTATAAAAATTAATTTAAAATGAGACATGGGACATGTGTGACACATGTGTTGTATATATATATATATCCTTTGAGTTATTAATACATGTGTGACATGTGTCACTTGTGTCATGGGGTATGTGACACATGTGACACATTAATTACATGTATGACACATCAATTACACACGTGTCAGATGTGTCACAACACATGTAATTGATGTGTCACATACACATATAATTGATGTGTCACACGTGTCACAGATGTGACACATATCCCATGACACATCAATTACACATGTCACATGTGGCATATGGCATGGGGTTTGTGACACATGTGACACATCAATTACATGTGTTGCGACATATGTAATTGATGTGTCACACATGTGACAATACCCCATGACACATCAATTACACATGTGTCGCATGTGGCATGAGGTATGTGACACATGTGACACATCAATTGCACATGTGTCGCGACACATGTAATTGATGTGTCACATGTGTCACACATGTGACACATACCCCATGACACATCAATTACACATGTGTCACATGTGTCGCATGTGTCATGGGGTATGTGACACATGTCACACATACGGACATACCCCACGATGAATGTGACACATCAATATCAAATAAATATGATTTTGAAATAAATATGATTTTCAAATATCTTAAAAATTAGAATAGTATGATTTTCTAATGTTTTCAAAATTAGAATCATATCAACTAAATACTATTTTCAAATGTAATCTAAACATTTTAAAAATTAGAATAATATGAAATAAATATGATAAAATATGATCTAATATTTTAAAAATAAGAATAATATCAAATATATTTTCAAATGTAATCTAAATTTTTTAAAAATTAGAATAATATCACATAAATTTGGTAAAATATAATCTAATATTTTAAAAATAAAAATAATATCAAATAAAATTTTAAAAATTAGAATAATATCAACTAAATTGGGTAAAATATAATCGAATATTTTATAAATAAGGATAATATAAAATAAATTTTCAAAAATTATAATAATATCAAATAAATTTAATAAAATATAATATATTATTTTAAAAATAAAAATAATATCAAATAAATTTGATAAAATATAATCTAATATTTTAAAAATAAGGATAATATCAAATAAATTTTCAACAATTAGAATAGTATCAAATAAATTTAGTAAAATATAATCTAATATTTTAAAAATAAGAATAATATCAAATAAATTTTTTTAAAATTAGAATAATATCAAATAAATTTAATTTTCAAGTGTAATCTAAATATTTTAATTTAATCCAATCGCTTGTTCATTCATGCAGGTGAAATTAATAAATATGGTACGTGGACAAGATCCAATTTGACAATACGACACAACAATAGATGGTGATAGACTCTGAATAGAATGTAAGCTTTGTGAAAAAAAATTATTGAGAGGAGGTATCATACGGTTGAAGGAGCATGTGGGTCACGTTAAGAGAGAGACAAAAGGATGTTCCAATATACCCAGAGAGGTGAGACAAGCTGTCAGAGCCAATTTACAGGCGACAAAGGGAAAGAAAAAAGCAGAAGCCAACCGAAATAGAGAAATGTATGAGAGAATAAGGATGGGAGATCCAGAATTTTTTGCACCTGGACTTGAGAATGATGAGGATGAGGATGAGTAGACAGCGAGAGTCATGAGGGAGAGTGCTAGAGAAACAAGATAGCGACGAGATCAGGAAGAAGCCGATTATTTGTTTCGGTCTGCTGGTGGTGGATCTAGTCATAGGCCAAATGTTGTTGATGATGATGAGGATATTCATGAGACTGTCGGGTTGTATATGTTAGCATCAATGAGGGAGACCAGGTCATCTACTATAGGCCGTACTAGAGGTCCCATGGATCCGTACATGAATCAGACAGAAAGCTCCAAGCAAACTAAATTGAGTGCAATTTCACTAAAAAAATGGGGGAAGAGGCCTGGAAAATTGACTGCAAAGTTCATGATATACAATCACATTTTGAGTTAAGTTGTGGAGTCGCCGTACTTTAAAAGTATGATTGATACAAGTGTAGAAGCTGATCCAAGAGTTAAAAAGCCTTTTGCATATGAGGAATCTGTGCCCTTATTAGATGATGAGTATAAGAAGATAAGAGCTTGTGTGCACAACTTTCACGAAGTATGGGATGAGAGAGGTTACACAATTATATGCGATGGATGGACCGGTCCCACAAGGAAGAGTTTGATCAACTTTTTTATCTACAGCGATGTCGGGACAATATTTCTAAAATCAGTTGATGCTTTTAAACACACGAAGACGACTAATTACCTCTACCAACTAATGGATAAGGTAGTTGAAGATGTTGGAGAGAAGCAGGTTATACAGGTGGTAATAGACGATGCCACAAATTGTAAAGCTACAGGCAGACATTAAGGTTGAAGAGACCTCACTTGTACTGGACTCCGTGTGACACTCATTACGTGGACCTCATTCTTGAGGATTTGAGAAAGAGAAGCAAGGCACAAGCAACTATTCAGAAGGGAAGATCGATTACTTCCTACTTGTACAATAGTGACAAGTTGGTGAGTCTAATGAGAGACTTCACTAAGAATGAGCTGCTTCGGCCTGCGATTACACGATTTGTGATACAATTTCTAGCCCTATAGAGCTTGGCTAGATATAGTCGTGAGCTGAAAAGTATAGTCAGCTCAGAAGAATGAAGAAAATATGAGTTAGAGCTCCCACGATCAAAGTGACCTGCTTTGAATGAAGTTGGTGACCTGATCTATTGCCCCTAGTTTTAGGCAGATGTTGACCACCTGATCGCTATCACTACCCTATTGGTACAAGTGTTGAGGTTGGTAGATGGTGATGAGAAACCAACGATGGGGTATGTTTACGAGTCAATGGATAAGGCAAAATTGGCTATTAAAAATAAATGCCCTATAAAATATAAATGATATTAGATGATTATCAATAAGAGGTGGGATGCACAATTCTACCAGTACTTGCATGCTGCAGGTATCATATGTTAAACTGCTTATGTAGTGATTTTTATTTATTTATTATTTTTCATATTATTAACTATTTTCATATACTGATGAGATTGCTCATATTTGATGTATAGAATACTACTTGAATCCGGTCTTCCAGTATATGCGACGCTCTGAGTTGAGTGGGGCTGATGAAGTGTACAACAGTTTGCTCAATGTGATCCAACGAATCCCTGAGTTAGCTGACCAAGGTCAAGCCATCAAAGGTGTGAGTAATCATACCCTATAACTAATAAGTCAAATGTCATATGAACATTATATTTATATGTTGGTTATTATATTCTATCTTTATAGATTAACATGTTCCGTAAGAGACATGGGTCATTTAGGACCCCATTGGCTCAATCCCAAATCAAGCACGATAAATCCGTCGATTGGTGGATGCACTATGGAGGTGATGGTCTAATACTGAGGCAGGTTGTAATGAGGTTTTTATTGCAAACATGGTCCTCGTCCAACTATGAGCGAAATTGGAGCACCTTCTCTCATTCACACGAAGACACGGAATAGGCTAACTATGGAATGATTGGAAAAGATAGTCTACTGCCACTACAACATGCGATTAAGGGTAAAAAATATACATAGGATCAACCGTGGTAAGCAATTATATGAAGTGTTAGTTTATACAATTTTTATTGATGTAATTGATGAGGCATGTACTAATTCATCTATCATATTCTACCTTACAGATAGTGGATCAAAGAGAGAGAAGAGCTAGTGTTAGATACTGAGGGTACTGCATGGCTAGACAATGCTGAAAGAGTAGCAGAGGAGCAGGCTTCCCAACCATCAAGGTGAAAAAAAAGATTGAATCACCATTCAGTGGTTGAATCTGATGACAAAATGCATCCCGATAGTAATAATGATGATGATGGGAGTGCTGGAGGTGATGGTGGAGGCAATGAAACCCACATTGGCACTAGTGGTAGAGGAGATGATGTTGATCCCTCTTATTCTTATGGAGGTATTGCCTCATGGGATGATGAGCTGAAATCTTACCAAACACCACCACCACCACAAGGTCCACAAGATGATGCGAGTTATATGACTTCTAGCTTCGGAGGATTTAGTTTGCAAAACACCGAAGATTCAGCAACTAGTAACCCATACTACCGGCCTCAACGAACCTACCCCGACCCATATGACTTCGTTGGTCAAATTTTTGGAGGACCGGCCTTTATTTATTACACCTTGCCATATTCATCGCTAATGCCTCAGTTTCAAGGGGATACATATGATCATGGGTATCAATATGGCCAACATTACAGGGAAAGCTCACGCACCGATGATAATGATCACGAGGGAGAAGAACCACCATGAAATTTAATGTGACTTTTAAGTTTTTCATGTACAATATACCTTTTAATTTTGATAATGAGTCATGTACAATGTAATTTAGGTTCTACATTGATAAAATTATGCAATATGCATCAAATAAGCCTAAAATAAATTTTTAAAAAGTTGAAATAAATAGAAAATCATTAAATTTAAGTTTTCTGATATTTTTAGTATATTTTGAGATTTTTGGGAAAAAAAATAAAAATTTCAATGTACCAAACTGATACATTGAATGTATCGGACGATACCCGATACGTATCATCCTGGAGGTTAGGACGATACGTACTAGTTTTTCGGTATTATGACCCATGCTTGTGACCAGCCTATACTAATTCTTAATGGACCCTGACCTGAAGTTTGACCTGAATTGGGCCTAAGCCTTGGTAATGATGTGGAGATCATCACCAACGGATCAGATTTTTATGATGGTCATAGGACTAGTTGATGGGGTTGAGTCAAACCTAACCCATGAAATTCAAAGAACTAGATGCACTAATACTTGGGGTTAGGTGTTTGTGGCTTGCTTGGAACAAAGGTCCCCTTTTGTAATTTTGAATAAAGCCCAAGGGCATTACAAGTAAATTTTCTAACTTTGGTAATATAAATTTGATTTATTCAAATCTCAAGCAAATCCTAGCCCTTAAGCCATATGACCCAAGTTTGACCGATCTTACAACAGTAAATAATTTTGGAGAAATCTAGGATAATAGATACACCCTTACACATGCACCACAAGATAAGTTGGACATTTGAAAATCACCAAATTTGAAGGCACAAAAGACCACAAAAGATAAGATTTGACTTGAGCGTGCGGTGTGAAGTGAATCCAAGTGCGGTCCAATGTCACATGCACATGGAGCCTTGGAGGAGAGAGGAGAGAGAGAGAGACCTTTTACTTGGAAGAAAAGAGGGGCTTTGGGAAGAAAACAGATGGACACATTCTAAAATTTTCAGCCCATGTCCCCTAGCCCATTAGCAAAACTTGAATTCCATAGGGGGACTCCTCATTCCACTTTTTTCATCTTCTTCCTCCACTTGAAACCTCCATTGAAGCTCTTCTCCTACTGTGCAATAGTGGATTCTTATCGATCCGTTGTGACGATGCGCTCGTATGAAAAATATAGAGTCGCCACGTGGAGCATTTGGTGTCCCGAGAAATCCAAATCAATATTGAAAGCACCAAAGTACCAAATATGACTCTGATTTACCGATCCACGCCAAAGGCTCTTGGGTAGGGGCTTCGGTTATCAATCGCGAAGGTGTTAGGCACCAGATTGACCCGCTCATAAGCGGTCCTTACTATGGTCGGGTCTATGTGGGGCTGGTTTATATAATATACATATATATATAATTATATATATAAAAAAAGAAATAATGTGAGTGGCACTTCCCCTTGCCCGAAGGCACAACGATCCTATTAAGCCCTCCCTGTTTGCCAAAATTTGGGCAGTGTAATGGTTCAATTCTATGATAGAGGAAAAGCAAAGAAGGTAGAGGAATAGAGGAGAGAGCCGGAGCTCTCGGGCCCTTATAGCACCGATGTGGATCTTCACGCGAGAGCGTCTTTGATGAGCCTCCAAAAGCAAATGGGTTGAAGGATAGGTCTTAAACTCTGAGGCTTAGGAGGTAGGAGGAAGGATAGGTAGGCTAGGAGGTAGTTCTTGCCTAAGCTAAGGGATTGATGATGGAAAATGGGATCTAAAGAGCCAAAAGGGGTGCTGGAATTTTTAGGGATATATGCTGGAAAATGGAGAAGGAAGTCTCTAATATTTTTTCTCCCTTTGGAATTTTTTCAAGCCTTTCATCAGGGGGGGGGTGGCTCTTTATTTATATTGGAAGGTTGGATTAGGGGAAGGTTTAAGTCCTAATGGGTTTAGCAATTAGGTAATCCCAATCTAAGGTTTTCTAGGGTTTTAGGGGCTTAGATAGGTGGGAAATGGGTTTCAATAGTAGATGATGGGGTAGGCTTCTAAATGTTAAAAAGAGTAAAAAACAAGGATAGTGGGGGTGCGACAGTCCTTCCGAAATCAACCCCAATGGATGGGGTGGTCAACAAGTCAAACTCTAATTTCAAATTTTGAGCAATTTCCCAAAAATTACCGTTCCTAAGCCTAGTGTATGTATTAGACATGCTAGGTATAGGAACTGTGCTCCCTGAGAATCCCGGAGGTTCAGAATCCGCTGTGGGGTTCACAAAAGTCAATTTTTTCCTAGTGTGTCATTTAGACACACTAGGCCAAAATCTGCTAAAATTGGCCTAGCGTGTCTATTAGACACTCAAGGCAAATTTCCCGTAATTCTGCCCGATTTTCAAACTGCCATATCTTTCGGTATATAACTCGGATTGAGGTGATTCTTGGCTTGTTAGAAATCTGGGAACATCCTTTTTCCAATGGTATAAGACTCAGTTCCAGCAAAGGTTTGTGCAAATTATGACACTCCTCTCCTCAACCACTGCTCGGGAGGGTTTAAAATGGGTTCAGGAGGGGTTCTATTGGTTAGGGTTGACTCCTAAGGGTTAGAGATAGGCTTCTAAGGGTTCGGGTTAGGTTCTAAGCATTTGGGAAGTGTTCGCAAAAGCTCAGAGGGTACACCTTTCTCGAAGCATAAGTTAATCGGGCCTTGGGCCAAATTTGGGTGTCTACAGATGCGTATTCGATCACTAATGATCACTTGCCAAAGAAAGAGATAGCCGAAGAGGCCCAAGGCACACTAACGGGTCTATCATATTCAATGCGAACATCAAACATCTAATGGTAACATGGTGAGTATATGGAAGCCCTGTATGTCAAAAAAAATGTTCCTTCCTCAAGGCTATCGTTCCCGAACCTCTTAGTGACATTACTGGGCATGACTGAGATGGCGCAAGTTGCCGAAGCCCAACGTGTTGGGGAAAAATGTTCGCTCCTTGATATGATTGGTGAGCTGTGATGTTTGAGTTTCATTTTGAACAAGATAGCCCCATAAGCGGGAGGGTGATCCACCTATACCTCAAGATGGGCGTAAAGCAAACGACGTAAAGATCCACAGTTTGTGCCCAACCTTACGAGGCATTGATTATCCCATTTGATTGGTCATCCGTACCCCTATGCGAGGTAGGGTTAGATATTTTTGGGCAAACCCATCGATCCCGAGGTTAATTTAGCACAACTATCCGAGTAGAGTGGATATTGATGTCACAACGCTTTTTGGGACTGTATGCAATTTTCAAGCCACATATTTTTTTTATTTGGTGTTTTTCTATATATATATATATTTTTTGTTTTTTTTTTTTTGGATGTTTGTTCAAGGTTTTTGAGTGTGCTCATCAACCCTAAACATTTTATTTTAGCACCGTTTCTTGAGCGGATCAAATGAAGGTTGATATGATTTTTGGGAACATGGGTAGCTGATGGACTAGGCAAGCAAAATTGTCTACCGGGCCAGACCTGACTGAAACAGAGACAACAAGGGGCCAAAACAAGCCTAGCGTGTGTATTAGACACTCTAGGCCAAATCTGGAGACAAATAAGCTTAGTTATTGTAATACACACGCTAGGCCAAAATTGGGGGATTTATGCCTAGCATCTCTATTAGACACGCTAGGCCAAATCTAGAGATAGACATGCTAGGCCATTTTATGTTTTAAAAGAGGTCAGGCGTGACCAGAGACCCAAAAAGGCTCATAATTCAAACCTCTCCTCTCTCCCACTCTTCAAACAAAAATGGGAACCCTACCTTGTGTCCCATAGATCTAATTCAAACCTTGGCATCGCCCCTGTGTCGTTATTGCCAATCGAATCACGTATTCTACGCCGGATCTAGGGTTCCAATTTTCACCAAGGTAGTCATTTAAAAACCCTGTTTCTTTTGAATTTCTTTTGATTTTATGCCAATGTGGTTAGGGTTCTTGCATGTAGATGATAAAGGGGTGTTTATTTCCTGCTAATGTGATCCTTTGTGATCCCTATGGTGCTTTTGTGTGCATTTTTGTAAGGATTTTGGTGAAAACTTGGGTGATTTTCTTTTTTATTTTTTATTTTTATTTTATCAATGCATTAGGGCCTCTGTATATAGGGGAGAAATAGATTTTTTTGCAAAAGCAAAATACCTTCGATTGTTTTAGTGATGTTGGGGATGGATTTCGGTAACAATTTGGTCAATTTGTCCCCGTTCCCCCTCTTTTTCTTTGGTAAATGGTGGCCCTTTTTGAAAAAATTTATGTGGCCAAAAATCGCTATTTTTTTTTATCAGAAAAGAGAGATTATTATTTTTGTTTTTGCTATTTCTTTTTGGTGCTTTTTTTTTAAATGACCGAACGTATCTCCCCCCACTTTTTTTAATTTTTCTTGGACATTTGGTATGAGGCATACTTACCTTAGTTTGGCTTCATGTTTCCTAGACAAGCATTCAATTTCCTCTTGCTCATCATCCCTTAACATTTGGTGGTGTATCTCTTTTCAGGATCGCATGACCAATCAAGTGATGAGGACTAGGCTCATGGGGGTAGCCCTAATGTGATCTTTGGTATCCGAGGTGAGCGCCTTGTCCAGGTGCAGCGCTCTTTTCGCATCTGGTATGAGATGCAGGGCAAGGCGGCCTACAGTGGGTTGCTTCATCAACAATACACCCACATCTCAAATTTTGGGATTGCTAGCCAGGTAAAGAGAAGAGTTCTTCGGTTGCTTCCCTTTGTTATTTTTGATGCTCCTTTATTATAGGATCTGACATCCTCCATTCTTTTGATGAAGCCCCTGCCCTAAATCATGTTTCGTGGGGGGTGGTTTCACCTTTAACACTTTTATGCCCACCTTCCTTACGCCGTGAGGTTTCTTCTCACCTAGGCTAGTTTTGGAGACATCCTATCCTACCCGGCCATGCGGGGTGACTCGGCCTACGTGAAGACCTTGGTAGAGAGTTTTCATTCAAAGATGATGACCTTTCATATGTCCGTAGCTGAGATGACCATCACTCCCGTGGATTGGTTTATGATTACGGGGATTGCGATTAGAGGGGTTCCAGTGGTCTTTCCTTGCGTCCCTGATCGTGAGGAGATGGCTCGACTGATTGGGGCCTACCCTTCCTCCAACAACATGACCGGGTCTGAGGTCAAGTTGTCTTTGTTGGAGAGTCTATTTGAGGCCGATGAGCTGGTTGATCCACACCAGCCCGATGTGGATGTCATCATCAAGCCTTAGCAGGCCCTGATGCTGGCTCGCATCTCCCTTCTTCATGTTCTGGGCAAGACCATTCTTGCCAATGCCAGTGGGGGTCATGTCGCACTGTCCCTCCTTTCTATGATGGAGCATTGGGCAGACGTGCAACATTTGGATTGGGGCGGTGCAGGGTATGCGGTGCTGATGGACAGCCTAGCTAGAGCCTCGGTTGGTGAGGTCACCTCTGTCCTTGGTTTTTAGCCCATGATTGAGGTAACTCATTTGATTTTGCCCTTCCCGGTCCATCATTTCTGACTTTCATTCATTTTTTATATGTTCCTTACTTGTCCATCTTTTCAGATTTGGGGGTACCTACACTTCCAACCTGGCCTCCCCTTGCTCTTTTTTGATGAGTACACCTACCCCCTCATGAGTTGCTGGCACACTGACCATCGCCGGGAGTCAGGGATGAAGCACTTAGAACTGGGCCTGAGGTCTCAGTTTGACCTGATGATCCCTAAGTAGGTTTGAATCTCTCTTTTCTTTATCAATTAGAGCTTTGAGTTTATGATTGCATTTGACTGACCGATGGGCTTTCTCTTTGGTATAGATTATATTTGATCCGTATGTCAGCTCCCCTTTCTTAGAGTGCACCGTTGTAGGGTGGTCACGGCTGTTCGTAGACTATGTGTTGTCTTTTTCTATGGTGCTTGGGTCCGGGTCTATTATCTTGAGGAGAGGGTCATGCACCAGTATCAAGATTTCTTCGCTGTGCCGTTGGGTCCTCGCGAGGATGTTATGGCACCAGGGGGTACAGTCGAGGAGCTCTCTGGGAGACTTATCCATCATCGAATTCCTGTCGATGGCCTTTTTCAGTATAGGGGGTACCAACAGTGGCACGAGTCTCTCCCTTTTCGGACCCTCCTTCCACGCTTCATTCCACGTGCCAATTTTTTTGCATTCGGAGGGCCACAGACCCAAGTACATTCTCTTACCCTTTCTTTGCTTGTTGGTTCATCTTCCTGATTTGCTAGGGTATTGCTTTACTGATTGTTTTTCTTTCTCTTTTTTCTTTTTCAGTTTGAGGAGGTAGCGAGACCAGGCGAGGGTGTAGAGGCAAGACCTTTGAAGGGGGCAGGTGTAGCACCCTTGGGTACTTCTGGTGCAGGGCCTTCAGGGACGTCTGCCCGTAGGGACCCCAGGTGCTTTTAGGCATATGGATGACACATTTCTCTCTAAGCTGTGTACCGACATGGCTGAGCGTGCCCGTCTTTCTGACAAGGCAGTTAGAGTACCTCCCGCCGGGCTGATCCTAGGGGTGAGTTCCCTTCCTTTAGGGTGTGCATGTCCTCCTCCATTTTCTTTTTAGTCTACTGATTTCTCCATTCTCCCCCCCTTTTGTAGGTTTACGAGTTAGCCGTTCAGTAGGCAGATTACTACCGTCACATCGCTGACCTTCGGGAGGCTGAAGTGGTGAGTATGATATTGGGTTGTCCCTTCTGCATTTTGTAGGTTTATGCTTTCCCCTACTGGTCCTTTTGATGTGATGGTTCAGCATGCTCGGGAGAAGGAGCCACATTCACTACTTAGCCGGCTGTCCCAGGCGTGGTCCCATGTGGGTGATACCCGGACGTTTCAAAGGACTAAGCGCTCGCGGAAGAGGGACTAGGCGCTTGGGAGCATGATTGGATGTTGCCCCTATTGTTTTTTTTTGTTTCCATGAACACTTGATTATTGAGTATTTGGAACAATTTGTAATAGTATTGTGATAACTTGGTGCACTTTGGATATTCGGGATTTATTTTGAATTTTGAATGGGCATCTTTGCTCTTCTTCCTTGATTGTTATTTCCTGTTTTGGATGTCACGTACTTGCCTGAAACATGAGAGATAGGTTAGATGGCTTTGTGCAACTGTAATTATACCTCGTACTCTTCTGCAAGATAGACATGAGTCTGGTGAAAATAGGGGAATGCCCCTTGATTTATGTCGTAATGGCCAGGGCCCATGTGTTTCTCCTTTGTTTGTTGTGAGCCTGGTTCCTGTAAAAGGAGAGTGTAAAATAGGTTAAGTGGTAAACCCAGGGGTCCCAACTCGTGGCCTGGGGTGCAAAAAAAAGAGAAGTTTAGTTTATTGTATGCAGGCAAATTGGTCCTAAGGGATGGGAAGACAAATTTTCCCCTTTTCCCCCCTCTTTTTTCACTTCTTCCTTCTTTTTGGTTTAGCGTGTCTATTACACAAGCTAGGCATTTATGTGCCTTTTTTGGCCTAGTGTGTGTAATAGACACACTAGGCAAAATTTTGTTTTTTTGGCCTACCGTGTGTAATAGACACGCTAGGCATTTTCTATGGTTTTTTGAACTAGCGTGTCTATTACACACGCTAGGCATTTTTGGGCATATGGTATTTTGAACTGCCATGTCTATTACACACGCTAGGCAATTTTGGGCGGTGGCGAGCCTATAAGGCCCGAGAGAGCCCTCATTTTTCTCTATCCTAAGTTGAGTTTTGGATTTTGCTTCAACTTTTTTGCCATTTCTTCCTAAGGGTGGGTCCATTGTCCTACATTGAATCATGATTCCTTTAAATGGCTTTGTATGACCATGGACCGGCTTCACGACCCCACCTCGCCGGGTGGGTTCGAGACCTCTATACTTCCCTCTTTGGGTGTGGGGCCCAGTTTTCTGAAGAGATGGCTTGATAGCATGAATGAAAGTGAACTTGCAAGTTTAGATCAACTTGTTTGTGCCCGTCTCTCGTCTTTCCTTGATGTTCCTCTGTTTTGGGACCTCATTCATGCGGCAGTTTTACGTTGGGATGTGGAAACCTATGTCTTTCGCCTTAGGACCCGTGAGCTAACTGTTGTTGCTTCTTTGTGTGCTTGATTTATTTGTGTTTTGAAAACAGGTTTTCAACTGCTAAGTTATAATGAATTCAAAATATTGAAAAGAGTAAAGAAATATCAGCACAGATAGAAGTGAATTAGCCTGCAAGATCAGGGCCAATTGTAGCAAGTTTTAAATGTAAGTGAGTGAAAGATCGTCCACAGAGAATTTGTCTAAAATGCAAGATAAACCTCCAGATCTGAGCTACCAGATCTGGCCTCTTATCCTATCTAGAAAGCACATAAGATGGGGAGGTTGAATTTGTCACATTAACTAAATGATAAAAAGTAAAAGTTAAACTAAATGATCCAGATCCGAGTTGGGGGAACGTTTGAGGTAAACTTATAAAAAATGGAGAAGTAATATCTAACTTAGATTTGGTCCTTGAAATCTAATGAGAATGACTGCAGCTCAACTGAGAGATGATCCAATCTTCATCTGGCTACAAGCGCAGATTTAAGAGAAATAAATCTAATTCAAGGATTAGGTTTAAGCTTATGGCTATGGTCTGTCCACTTTAATGGCCACAAACCATCCAATAGTCTTGAATCTAAATCCTTAATCTAGAACAAGAAACATCACTACAAATGCCGTGAGAGACTAGGTTACAAACACTAACTCTCACAGGATTAATGAATCAAGGGAAATTACATGAAAAATAGTGAATCTAAAGGAGTCTAATGCAAGAAGGAGATCAGAGGGAACCCTTAACATGAGTCCAATGGAGAATGCACGGTTTACAGCAACCTTTTCAAATTCACCATTACAATTACAGAGCGCAGCTTAAACAGCTCTCAGATTTGTAGTCTTGAATATAACTCTCCTTTGAATTACAGAAGTATCTCACAGCTCTCAATTGCAAGTAAAAAGTGAGGCTATTATAGGGATTTCAGACAAACTATCTGATTTGGAAATGGGGGAGTAGGAATGAAACTCAAAATCTTGATACCCAAATTTGCCAAATGGTTCGTCTATTTATAGTTTTCCCTAAGTCCAGCTCAGATGTTTATCAACCAATCAGAAGTGCTCAGATCTGTATTGTACAATGGCAATCGAGCACAAGGATCCAGATCTGTTCTGGCCAATCAGAATTCCTCGATCTGGTTCAGCCAATCAGGTGAAAAAGGCATCAATTCTGTTATGCATTTTGAAAGTCTGTTAGAGTTTCTAGAAGTTCCCGCCAAGTTATTTCATCTCTGGGTGCTCACGTGGGGTGGAATATGCCTTCGCTTCATGCTTAGAATCCTCTGAAATGTCCCTAGGTTTTTAAATGCATTGGGATGTGTGAAACAGATTACTGAATTGCCCTTGCAAAAGCTGGGAATCTCCAGAATACCTTTTCGCATAGCTTAGGGGACTTTTCGCAAGGTGTTGTAACTCCTGAAGCTCTTTTCGCAATGTTCTGGTTCTGGTCGAATTGAGTTTTCTTCTTTTCGAAAAGGTCAATCATCTCTTCGAAGAGTTCAGATGCTCTTACAAAGCTAAGCCTGGAGTTTTAGTTCTTTTCGCAGAGTTCAGGTTCTTTGCGAACAGTTCAGGTTCTTTGCAAAAAGTGCTCTGTAGCGCATTTTTCTGTTCGAATTGCTCCATACTTCTTTTCTAGGTTGAGACCAGGCCTTTGCCTCTTCAATTCAGACCTTTCAACAGCTAGTGAGGTTGTTTCTTCTCATTCTTTCTTTGGATTGACATGGATTGTCATCTTTTTGGCACTTTTATGGTTAAGCATGTCTTTATTGTTAGCTGCAACACAAGCACTTAAAACACTTATTTAGTTCTCTCAAAGGTCTTTCAAGACTCAAGTTCAGGGGTGAAAAATGGTATTTTTCAGTTCTCAACACACCCCCAAACCTAAGATTTGCTAGTCCCTGAGCAAAGACAAAATTAAAAACAAAGTTAAAAGCCACTTTTGTAGGGAGCACAGTTGCATTTAGCATATCCAACAAGCCTTTTAAACCCCTAGGTGATCCCTAGTGGAGGAGTGAAGTCTCCTGAGGGTTTTCAGTGAAGGTACCCACAAACTTCTTCAATAAATCAGTTAAGATCACTGCAGTTCTGTTACAGCGAACTTTCATCTACTCTGTTTATTCACACCTGCATCAGTCATGTTGTAAGAAGATTTTTCAAGAAAAACATCAGTTCAAAACTACAATTCTGTTGTAATTCTTGTTACTACTCAGTCAATTTATGTCAAAGGTTATTTACAAGAAAAATTAATGAACAACTTACCTTCGATTTAGGAATCTAGCTTCGATGTTACCCCAATGAGTTGATTTCAAACCCAACTCTCACCAGGATTTTCACTCAACATGCAAGTAAGAGGGTTGTACTATTTCACACGGCTCAAGAGCAGTTACAGCCCTCAAATAGGACTGTAAGCATGAGCATAGGCATTGCTTTTAGTTCGGAATTCCCTGCTCTTTTCACCATAGATTACACAAATTCTTATCTCCATGTGATAGCTCAATCCATCATTGATCAGTAAGGACTTTACTGGGGTTGTAATGTGGCTTATGGGTGAAATTTCTCAAGAATAAAGGGGTGGAATGGTGTTCAAATTTGAGAAGTCAGTCAAGGTAAGGAGGTGATATACAAACCTTCTTTACTTCAGCATATTTTCATTTTCTTTTTTGAATTTCCAGAGCCAAAGTGGCCATCTTTTTCTCTTTCTTTTTCAAGCTTCCAATGAAATGCCTTCTCTCTTTTTGTTTTGCTCAAATATTATTTTTTTTTTTTCAAATTAGCATTGACTGGAATGCTACATTTCCTCTGTTGTTACATCATTGCCTTCAACTTGTACCCTTCTTTTGTTATCAAATTGTTACTCAATTCTCCTTTCTTCAGCTTCCTTCCCTATATCTTCTGACTTCTCGGAGTGAGGGTTAGGCTAAATGAAGTTGATGAGGTTTATTGGATGAGGTTTCAAAGGAATCTTAGATTTGTACAGCTCAAATGGTGTGTATCAAGGGCATTTTCAAAAGGTGGGGCTTTGTAAGGTTCAAACTGTCCAAAAGGAGGCCTTACATCATGTCTTTAATATCACGAGTGCAATCAAATTATTTCAATTTGGATATGTGTAACTTCTAGTGCAAGAAAGCAGATTCAATCAGTCCCAAAAGCAGAAAAAATTGCCAATTCATACCTCCAAAGAATACATTTCAAGCCCAAACCTCACTGGGGTGGTTTTTTTATCAAATTCCTGAGGTGTATCCTCAATGTTTTCCTTCTTTTAAGGTTTACTAAAGCATCAATTTTCTTTTGGAAATTTCCTGACATTCACTTCATGAAAGTATTAGAATTACACTAGAAATTAATTTCAAAAGGTTTTTAACTTCTTCATATTTTTTCTTTTTTTTTTTTCAAAACAGCAGGTGTGAAATTACTTTATTTTCAAAAATTCCACTGATCATAAGTTGTACTGATGTTAACTCAATTATTGATTTCTGTCACCCCCCCAAACCAAAGGGGAGCAGGGTCCACGCTGGTCCAAAGCAGAGAAATGATATAAGCAAGGAAGAAAAAAAAATCATGATGACAAAAGGACAGACAGAAATGCACAGGAATTACAGAAGCAACAACAGAATTTTATATTACAAACTCATAACACAGATAAGTACAATGTGATCTAATAACAGGGGTCAAAATCTATATCATAAGTTGGTTCAATTGGCTCAGAACTGGAGTCACTGTCAGAATCAGAACTAGAATCAGTATTGGAGTCTGAACTTGATTGAGCTTTCTCGTGGAGTGTGTTTTGCAGCTCAGTGTATTCCTCTGATTTTATCTTTTTGGTGAGGCCAATGTACTTGCCAAGTCTAGTGGTCTTCAGTTTTTCTTGGTCAAGCTGTGCTTGCAACATGGTCACCTTGTGCTACTCACTCCGAACCATCTGAAATGTTTGACCCAGCAAGTCCTTCATTTTCTCTCTCTCAAATTTCATAAATAACTCCAACTTCCGAATTTGGTTTTCATAAGGGGTTCGAATGTAGGCTTGTAAATCAGCTAACCCCTTTAGAACATCTAGACAGATGTAAGGATTTTCTTCCATGGCTCTTCTGAGGGTGGCAAATCTGGGAAGGGGAATGGAATGGTAGGGGACCAAAGGTGTCCCAGCTGTGGGAGGGGGAGAAGAAGTGTCCAGAAGGAGGACTTCAGGGTCGGTCTGAGTGGCTTGCTCAGAGAAAGTGGTGGGAGTGGTGAAGGGGATGCAACCAGAGGGACTTCAGGTTCAGTTTGGGTTGCATGGGCAATAGTGGTGGGGGTGGGCAGATCAACCAATACTACCTCTGGTTCAGTTTGGGTACCAAGGGAATCAACAGTAGGTACTGGGGTAATGGTGGTTGTGTGGGATGTGGAGGCTAAGGTTTGGAGCAGGTCATTGGTCATGATGGTTTTACATGTTGATTTGGAGTTGGGCTTGGATGGATTGGAGGTAGGCAAGTATTTGGTTTATAGATGGTGGGGAGAGGTGGGCATAGCGGTGGACTACAATCAAGTGGAGGGTGGGGGTGCAATGGCTGTAAAGGGAGAAGTAGGTAAGTGAGTGAAATGATGAGGGTCAGGTATAGGGATATGTTCAAGCCCCATGGTTTCAAAAAGAGATCCCATTAAGGAAGAATAACCCTCTGTAGTGAAAGGCTCAGGTTCAGGTGTATGGGATACTTCAGGTGTGTGGGCTGAATGAGCAGCTGAATTTGAGGGGCTTTGGAGCAGAGGTGTGCAGGGAGATGGGGCAATAAAGTCTGCAGCTAAAACATGGGCATTGGTGGGAGAAATTGGTGGTGTGAGTATGGTTGGAGTGGTTGGTGTAGAGGGGGAATCTATAATTGGAATAATGGAGGGTATGGGAGAGGGGACAACTGGGATAGGGGAGGAGGGTGAAAGGCCAACTTCCTCAAGAATTGGTGCAGCTGAAGAGCTGGTCACCATGGCAAGGATAGTTTCTTCAAAAATGGGTGCAGCTATAGAGCTGGTCACCACAAGGTCTGGCAGAGCTGCTTCAAGAAGTGGTGCAGCTAAAGAGCTGGTCACCACAGTTTCTGCCAAAACCGGTTCTAAGGGGCTGAGGGCGGGTTGTGTTCAGTTCATTACCGGTGCAGTGCAGTGTGAGTTCACCTTCCTCTCTCATTCTTCTCAGCATGGCTTGGCTTGTAGTCCAAGCCTTTTTCCCAAAATTGTGAGGAGCAATGACTTCAAATGACTCCTCATTATCAATGTCAAACTTGGCTCTGAGGAGGGCTGTGATCAATCTACCAAATGCGAGGCCAGCTAATTTCTGCTCCTTTTTCAACTTGGCACTAATATCAGCCATGGCTGCAAAAATTAACATAGGGGCATTGAAAAATTGCCCCTTAGAAAAATCAAAGAGAGCCTCCAGAATTGGTGTTCTCCTCTTGGTCGTGCCCAAAGATGACATAAAACTTCCCCTCAAAATGGAGTCCATCAATAGAAATTGGGGATAGGTCTCTCCCCGGTGCCCACAATTCCTTGGGTTAAATGTGCAGCCATTTCTCTAAAGGAGGCTATTTCTGGAGCAGCCAATGGACCAGAAGGATCAAATTGGAAGGGTATCCCCAAAGCATTCCCTATGTCTTCAAATGTGATAGTAAGATCGCAATCATCAATAAAGATAACCAGGGTAGGGACATCAGCATCTCTTTCAGTGACCTTGATTAGGTTTTGGTACCATAACTTCACCATTCGTGGGTAAATTTTCTCTGGCAAGGGGGTAAGGATATTGCTTAGTGAGGCATCTCTTATGTATTTTAAAGATAACAGGCAATCCGATTTGTTGACGAAAAAAGGTTCGTCCACAATCAGCTCGGGAATTAGCTTCTGAGCTTCAATGAATGGATTTGGTAGTACCAAATGTATAGGCAGAGGAGGAAGCTCAGGCTCAGGGCTAGCAGCAACAGGGATGGGTTCCTCATGTCGAACTTTCTTTCCTTTCTCCACCCTATTCGCTTTATCCATAGATAATTTTCTTTTGGCTGAAGTTTTGGCTTTTCCTTCTGGGGTAGGTTTGCTAACTTTCTTAGTAGAGGATTTTGGGAACATGGCAGCCAACGATTTCTCCGCTTTTCCCATTCTAAATTGATGTATGAAAAATGCCCACAACAGATGCTGACACAAAATCAAATTTTCCAAATGATAAATAGAGAGAATGTGCAGAGAAATATCGAGATCTAGGGTTTTTGATTGAACGAGTTGTTTGCTTGCAGAAATCCCCCAGACTAGAGGCTAAAATCCTTCTCTGAAAACTCAAATGATCGAACAAAGGTGAAGAAAAATGTAGCAAGCTTCTCAAATCGCGCAAGGAAAGAACGAAATAGGGTTTCTGTGGGAATGTGTCGCCTTCTTTAGAAGATTTCAATATGAAACCCCTACAAAGGGTTTAAATATACTCGGAGTTAATTTCGAAAGTTCTTTTTAAGTTTTCAAAAGTTCCAAAATAGACCTTTTACAACCGCGAATGGCATCGCATTCATTCAAAAGTTAATAGCTTCGTAAACATCTTTCGAAGAAACTAGCTTCAGAAATATCTTTTCGAAAAGAAAATATCTTCAGAACCAACTATTCGAAAAGCAAATCCTTGCTTTCAAGCAATTCGTTACAAATCCAAAGTCTTTTTGAAAAGTAAATTGAACTTTGCGAAAAGATAATTACTACTTTGCGACTTAACTTGGAGCATATTTAAACCATGCGAAAAGAGACAAATCATGAATAAAAACAGAAACAAAGAAACTAAGCACAAACTATGAAATAAAAACATAATGTACAGTTATCTACCATCAGATTCTTGGAGGTTCGTGATGACAGATGGACAGCACAGTTTCCTGGGTATTTTCAATGCATGGTTTGAGCCTCTGACCATTTACTTTCAGGATTGTTCCATTACTTGGATCAAGGATGTCAACATCTCCCGAAGGAGCTGTCTGAATGACAGTGTATGGCCCTTCCCATCTGGATCTCAGCTTTTTCCTGGGAAAAACTTGAGTTTTGAGTAAAATAACCATACCTTAGAGCCAGCTGTGAACTCTTTTCTCAATAAATTTTTATCATGGAAAGTTTTGACTTTCTCTTTGTAAAATCTTGAATTTGTGTATGCATCCATTCGCTCCCCAACTCAAAGAAGTTGCGCTTTCGTGATTACCGAGAATTAAATTCATGTTCAATGTTTTAATGGCCTAAAAAGCTTTATATTCTAACTCTACTGGTAAATGGCATGCTTTGCCATAGACCAACCTGAATGGGGACATACCAATTGGGGTTTTATAGGCTGTCCTGTATGCCCACAATGCATCATTCAAATTTTAAAGGACCAATCCTTTCTGTCCTTCTTCACAGTCTTTTCCAAAATATGTTTGATTTCTCTATTGGAAATCTCCACTTGTCCACTGGTTTGTGGATGATATGGAGTGGCTACTCTATGAGTCACAGAGTATTTTTTCAATAAAGTTTCAAAATGTTTATTACAAAAATGGTTTCCCCCATCACTGATAATGGCTCTGGGAAAACCAAACCTGGAAAAAATGTGATCCCTAAGAAATTTAAGAACCACTTTGTGATCGTTTGTTTTAGTGGGTGTGGCTTCAATCCATTTGGATACATAATCCACAGCTACTAAAATGAAATTATACCCATTGGAAGGAGGAAAGGGACCCATGAAGTCTATCCCCCAAACATCAAACAACTCAACTACCAAAATAGTCAGAAGGCATTGAGTTTCTCTTGGAAATGCTGCCCAATTTCTGACAGTTCTGGCAAGACTTACAATGCTGCAGGGCATCTTTGAAAAGTGTAGGCCAATAAAATCCACACTGCAAAATCTTTGCAGCAGTTTTGTTTCCACTAAAATAACCTCCACAGGCCTGTTCATGACACATAGAAAGTATTCTATGAAATTCTTGGTCAGGGACACATTTTCTTATTATTTGGTCTGCACAACTCTTAAATAGATAAGGATCTTCTCAGATGAAATGTTTAACCTTTGAGAAGAAAAGATCTTTATCCATTTTATTCCAATGTTGAGGAATTCTTCCAGTAGCCAAAAAGTTGACTATGTTTGCAAACCAAGAAGTGTGTACACTAATGGCAAAAAGTTGCTCATCAGGGAAAGATTCATTGATAGGCAGCCTATCAATCTCAGCAGTTAAAATTCTAGACAGGTGATCAGCCACCACATTCTCTACCCCCTTTTTATCTTTGATCTGTAAATCAAATTCCTGTAATAGGAGAATCCACCTGATTAATCTTGGTTTGGTATCCTTCTTAGACAGAAGGCATTTCAAGGTAGAGTGGTCAGTGAACACCACTATTTGTGAACCTAAGACATATGACCTGAATTTCTCTAAAGCAAAAACAATTTCCAGCAGCTCTTTCTCAGTTGTTGTGTAATTGAGCTGTGCATCAATCATTGATCTACTTGCATAAGCTATGACATGAGGCAGCTTTTCTTTTCTCTGTCCAAGGACAGCTCCCAAAGCATAATCTGATGCATCACACACCAGTTCAAAAGGTAGTGTATAATCTGGAGACTACAATATTGGAGCTGAAATCAAACAGTTTTTAAAGAATTCAAAAGCCTTCATGCATTCATTATTGAAAACAAAAGGGACATCTTGGCACAGCAAATGACAAAGAGGTTTGGTTATTTTACTGAAGTCCTTAATGAACCTTCTGTAAAATTCAGCATGTCCCAAAAACTTCTGATTTGTTTAACAGTTTTGGGAGGTGGTAAATGTGCAATTAAATCAATTTTTGCTCTGTCCACCTCAATGCCGTTGTGGGAAACAACAAGGCCAAGGACAATGCCTTGGGTGACCATGAAATGGCTCTTTTCCCAGCTCAAAACTAGATTGGTTTCTTCACATTTCTGTAATACCAATTTGAGATGATGTAAACACTGGGAAAAACTGTCTCCGTAGATTAAAAAATCATCCATAAAAATCTTCATAAATTGCTCAATCATATCAGAGAAAATAGAATACATGCATCTTTGAAAGGTAGCAGGAGCATTACAAAGACCAAAAGGCATTCTCCTATAGGCAAAAGTGCCAAAAGGGCAAGTGAATGTGGTCTTTTCACGATCTTGTGGGTACACAGAATCTGGTTGTAACGAGTAACCATCAAGAAAGCGATGAATAGCTTTTCCGCTAGCTTATCTAAAATCTGATCAATGAATGGGAGGGGAAATGGTCTTTTTCGGTCATTGCATTTAATTTTCGTAATCAATGCAGGACTCTCCACCCATTGTTTGTCTGGTTTACATAAGCTCACGAATCCGAGGTTACAGGTGATCCCAAATTTCTTAGGTACCACCTGTGTAGGTGCCACCCAAGCTGAATCTGAAATGGGGTAAATGACCCCTGCATCCAACAACTTAACAACCTCTTTTATGACCACTTCTTGCATATGAGGGTTCAGCCTCCTTTGCATTTCCCTAGAAGGCTTTGCATCTTCTTCCAAATGGATTTTATGCATGCAAACAGCTGGACTGATTCCTCCCAAATCAGCAATAGTCCAGCCAATTGCCCTTCTATGTTCTTTCAAAACTATCAACAGCTCTTCCTCTTGCTCCTTTGTGAGGGAGGAAGAAATAATTGCAGACAATGATTTATGATTTCCTAAAAACACATATTTCAAATTTTCTGGCAGTTGCTTTAGTTCTAAATCAGGTGGGCTGAGAAAAGAAGGTAACAAAGGTACCTTAGCTGTTTGTGGAAGGGGGAGAGTAGTAGGTTCCCAAGAAGAGAAACTTGCTGATTGATTATGAGTTCCTTGCACAACATTTATTTCCTCAGAATTTAAGATACAAACTGTTTCTTCTTCAAAATTTCCCCAAGCATCTTCAACATTTGTGGTGAAATCTTCACACTGCAGAAACTATTGTAAAGTCCCTTCTACAAGTTCATCCAATAGATCAACATGAAAACATTCTTCAGAGCTGAATTGAGGCTGTGTGACTGCATTATAAATATTTAATTTTACCTTCATGTTTCCAAAAGAGACTTCCATAATACCAGACCTTCATTGAATGCAAGCATTTGCTGTAGCCAGGAATGGTCTTCCCAAAATGACAGGGGTGGAAGTTTTGCTTTTGGTTGGTTCCATGACCAAAACTAGAAAATCAGCAGGATAGAAGAATTTATCTACTCCCTCCAATACATCTTCAATCATCCCAACTGGCTTCCTTTCAGATCTGTCTGTTAGTTGTAACACCACATGAGTGGGTTTTAATTCTCCCAAACCTAATTTCTCATATACAGAATATGGAAGTAGGTTGACACTAGCACCCAGATCTAATAAAGCCTTTTCAATGGTATGTTCCCCAATAATGCAAGGGATTGTGGGGATTTCAGGATCTTGAAGTTTAGGAGGTGTGGCAATGGATAACACCTGATTAATTCTTTCCACAGCAAAGACCTTCTTGACAACTGTATCCTAGACTGTCTTTTATGAGTGCAAACATCCTTCAAAATTTTTGCATATGCTGGAATTTGCTTGATTGCCTCAAGCAAAGGTAGATTTATCTTGACTTGCTTGAAAGTCTCCATCATTTCATCTATTTTTGTGTTCCCTTTATCAAAAGGGGATACATATTTCATTGCATGAGGAAATGATAAATGATGAACTAGTCCTTCATCTACAGATTTGGAAGCATTTTCAGAAACTTTTTGGATTTTTTGTTTTTCATTTTTTTGATTTTTCTGAGGTCCATCAGCACCCCCACTGCTATCATTATGCTGCTCTTGCTGCATATCTTTATCATTTTCCTTATTTTTTTCTTCTTCAGTACCCACGTTGTTATTTATGATTCTTCCACTTCTCAAAGTGGTAACAGTTTTTACTTCTTCATGTGAATTAGAAGCTTCTCCAACCATGAACTGTCCTTTGGGATTGTTCAAAGGTTGGCTGGGTAACTTTCCTTCCTCTCTTCTTGCCAAAGTATTTGAAGGCTGTCCCAATGTTTCTTCAATCTTCTTTATGCTCTGGCTGTGAAAATTCACAGTCTGAGTTAAAGATCCTAAATTCTGGAGTGAATTTAGGACTAGATCTTCAAAAGAAGGGGACCTGGAAGGGGCTTGAATCAGCCGCAGCAAAAGTGTTGTTGTGGAATGGGTCAATTGAAAATTTGGTTTGGCATAAAAATTCACCGATAAGGTGTGCGCTTTGAAAGGCATTTGGTTCTTTAGTTGTTGCTCATTGGGATTGATAATTCCCTTGGTTCCACCTCAAATTGTGGTGTCCTCTCCATGGATATTCATTTGATCATCCGTCCAAATGATTGAGCGGCATGAGCTTGTTCCGAGGACATTGGTCAATTGAATGAGTAGGGGACTGGCATATCAGACATGCCTCCTCTACTCTTGCAACATTTGGATTTTTAAGTGAGTCCATCAATCTATCAAACTTTGTGGTTAAATTATCCATCTTTCTTTCCAACTCATTCACCTCATAAATCTTCCCTTTGGTGGGTTGCAGATTGTTCAACCTAGCAGGATTTTCAATATCTCTTGACAGAGATTCCTGTTGAGTTGAGTTTTCACCAATTACTTCAAATAAGTCCCAAACCTCCTCAACTATTTTTTGCAAGTAAGTGCCTCCACAGGAGGCATCCACCATATTTTTGCCTTTTTGATCAATTTCTTGATAGAAGCTTTGAACCAGCTGCCATCTGGGAATTTGATGATGAGGACATTGCCTTAAAAGTTCCTTAAATCGTTCCCATGCTTCATGGAAAGTTTCAGTTGAGTTTTGTGAGAAAGAAATGATACTTTGTCTCAATTGGCTTGTTTTAGACATTGGGAAATATTTGGCTAAAAATTGACACTGCAAATCATTCCAAGAAGTGATACTATTTGGTGCTAACATAGATAACAATGCTCTAGCTTTATCCTTTAATGAAAAAGGAAAGAGCCTAAGCTTGGTTGCTTCTGGACCAAGTCCAGCTATGTTGAATGTGGTGCAAAGAGCCAAGAATTCATCCACATGTTTGTATGGATCTTCCTTACTCAACCCATGGAAGGAAGGAAGCATTTGGATAGTTGATGATTTGATCTCATAATTTCCTTCAACAGTAGGAAATTGAATGCAAAAGGGAGAATTGTAAGCACCAGGTGCAAAGTAATCCCTCAAAAGTCGAGGTGCTTCACCCATAGTAGCAGAATTATGTGTTGTTTGTTTGGTTCGTAGTAGCCTTTCAACTTCTAAATTCAGTGGGACAATCTCAGGGCTGAGAGTCCAACCAAACATACAACTCAGAATAAAAAAATCCAATTATTCACAGCAAACCTTCAGAATTCCTTTTTATGTAGTTTCCCTTCTTCAAAAATTGGACATGAATAACTGCACAGGTATAAACAATAGAATAGTTTAGTATTGATAAAAAATAAAAGTGAAAACTTACGTCTACCTATTTTAGAACAAATTCCCCGGCAACGGCGCCAAAAACTTGTTGTTGCTTCTTTGTGTGCTTGATTTATTTGTGTTTTGAAAACAGGTTTTCAACTGCTAAGTTATAATGAATTTAAAATATTGAAAAGAGTAAAGAAATATCAGCACAGATAGAAGTGAATTAGCCTGCAAGATTAGGGCCAATTGTAGCAAGTTTTAAATGTAAGTGAGTGAAAGATCGTCCACAGAGAATTTGTCTAAAATGCAAGATAAACCTCCAGATCTGGCCTCTTACCCTATCTAGAAAGCACATAAGATGGGGAGGTTGAATTTGTCACATTAACTAAATGATAAAAGTAAAAGTTAAACTAAATGATCCAGATCCGAGTTGGGGAACGCTTTGAGGTAAACTTATAAAAATGGAGAAGTAATCTCTAACTTTGATTTGGTCCTTGAAATCTAATGAGAGTATTGCACTTAAGCGAGAGATGATCCAATCTTCATGCTACAGCAGATGTAAGAGAAATAAATCTAATTCAAGGATTAGGTTTAAGCTTATGGCTATGGTCTGTCCACTTTAATGGCCACAAACCATCCAATAGTCTTGAATCCAAATCCTTAATCTAGAACAAGAAACATCACTACAAATGCCGTGAGAGACTAGGTTACAAACACTAACTCTCATAGGATTAATGAATCAAGGGAAATTGCATGAAAAACAGTGAATCTAAAGGAGTCCAATGCAAGAAGGAGATCAGAGGGAACCCTTAACATGAGTCCAATGGAGAATGCACGGTTTACAACGACCTTTTCAAATTCACCATTACAATTACAGAGCACAACTTAAACAGCTCTCAAATTTTTAGTCTTGAATATAACTCTCCTTTGAATTACAGAAGTATCTCACAGCTCTCAATTGCAAGTAAAAAGTGAGGCTATTACAGGGATTTCAGACAAACTATCTGATTTGGAAATGGGGGAGTAGGAATGAAACTCAAAATCTGGATACCCAAATTGGGCAAATGGTTCGTCTATTTATAGTTTTCCCTAAGTCCAGCTCAGATGTGTATCAACCAATCAGAAGTGCTCAGATTTGTATTGACCAATGGTAGTCAAGCACGAGGATCCAGATCTGTTCTGGCCAATCAGAATTCCTCGATCTGGTTCAAATTAATCGTGAAAAAGGCATCAATTCATTATGCATTTTGAAAGTCTGTTAGAGTTTCTAGAAGTTCCCGCCATGTCTCGGGTGGAATATGCCTTCGCTTCATGCTTAGAATCCTCTGAAATGTCCCTAGGTTTTTAAATGCATTGGGACACGTGAAACAGATTACTGAATTGCTCTTACAAAAGCTGGGAATCTCTAGAATGCCTTTTCGCATAGCTTAGGGGACTTTTCGCAAGGTGTTGTAACTCCTGAAGCTCTTTTCGCAATGTTCTGGTTCTGTTCGAATTGAGTTTTCTTCTTTTCGAAAAGGTCAATCATCTCTTCGAAGAGTTCAAATGCTCTTCAAAAGCTAAGCCTGGAGTTTTAGTTCTTTTCACAGAGTTCAGGTTCTTTGCGAAAAGTGCTCTGTAGCGCATTTTTCTGTTCGAATTGCTCCATACTTCTTTTCTGGGTTGAGACCAGGTCTTTGCCTCTTCAATTCAGACCTTTCAACAGCTAGTGAGGTTGTTTCTTCTCTTTCTTTCTTTGGATTGACATGGATTGTCATCTTTTTGGCACTTTTATGCTGCTTTTATGGTTAAGCCTATCTTTATTGTTAGCTGCAACACAAGCACTTAAAACACTTATTTAGTTCTCTCAAAGGTCAATGAAGACTCAAGTTCAGGGGTGAAAAATGGTATTTTTCAGTTCTAAACACAAAAACTTGTTGTTGCTTCTTTGTGTGCTTGATTTATTTGTGTTTTGAAAATAGGTTTTCAACTGCTAAGTTATAATGAATTTAGAATATTGAAAAGAGTAAAGAAATATCAGCACAGATAGAAGTGAATTAGCCTGCAAGATCAGGGCCAATTGTAGCAAGTTTTAAATGTAAGTGAGTGAAAGATCATCCACAGAGAATTTGTCTAAAATGAAAGATAAACCTCCAGATCTGAGCTACCAGATCTGGCCTCTTATCCTATCTAGAAAGCACATAAGATGGGGAGGTTGAATTTCACATTAACTAAATGATAAAAAGTAAAAGTTAAAATAAATGATCCAGATCCGAGTTGGGGGAACGTTTGAGGTAAACTTATAAAAAATGGAGAAGTAATATCTAACTTTGATTTGGTCCTTGAAATCTAATGAGAATGACTACAGCTCAACTTAGAGATGATCCAATCTTCATCTGGCTACAAGCGCAGATGTAAGAGAAATAAATCTAATTCAAGGATTTGGTTTAAGCTTATGGCTATGGTCTGTCCACTTTAATGGCCACAAACCATCCAATAGTCTTGAATCCAAATCCTTAATCTAGAACAAGAAACATCACTACAAATGCCGTGAGAGACTAGGTTACAAACACTAACTCTCACAGGATTAATGAATCAAGGGAAATTGCATGAAAAACAGTGAATCTAAAGGAGTCTAATGCAAGAAGGAGATCAGAGGGAACCCTTAACATGAGTCCAATGGAGAATGCATGGTTTACAACAACCTTTTCAAATTCACCATTACAATTACAGAGCACAGCTTGAACAGCTCTCAGATTTGTAGTCTTGAATATAACTCTCCTTTGAATTACAAAAGTATCTCACAGCTCTCAATTGCAAGTAAAAAGTGAGGCTATTACAGGGATTTCAGACAAACTATCCGATTTGGAAATGGGGGAGTAGGAATGAAACTCAAAATCTGGATATCCAAATTGGGCAAATGGTTCGTCTATTTATAGTTTTCCCTAAGTCCAGCTCAGATGTGTATCAACCAATCAGAAGTGCTCAGATCTGTATTGACCAATGGTAGTCGAGCACGAGGATCCAGATCTGTTCTAGCCAATTAGAATTCCTCGATCTGGTTCAGCCAATCAGGTGAAAAAGGCATCAATTCTATTATGCATTTTAAAAGTCTGTTAGAGTTTGTAGAAGTTCCCGCCAAGTTATTTCATCTCTGGGTGCTCACGTGGGGTGGAATATGCCTTCGCTTCATGCTTAGAATCCTTTGAAATGTCCCTAGGTTTTTAAATGCATTGGGACACGTGAAACAGATTACTAAATTGCCCTTGCAAATGCTAGGAATCTCCAGAATACCTTTTCGCATAGCTTAGGGGACTTTTCGCAAGGTGTTGTAACTCCTGAAGCTCTTTTCGCAATGTTCTGGTTTTGTTCGAATTGAGTTTTCTGCTTTTTGAAAAGGTCAATCATTTCTTCGAAGAGTTCAGATGCTCTTCAAAAGCTAAGCCTGGAGTTTTAGTTCTTTTCGCAGAGTTCAGGTTCTTTGCGAACAGTTCAGGTTCTTTGCGAAAAGTTCTCTTTAGCTCATTTTTCTGTTCGAATTGCTCCATACTTCTTTTCTGGGTTGAGACCAGGTCTTTGCCTCTTCAATTCAGACCTTTCAACAGCTAGTGAGGTTGTTTCTTCTCTTTCTTTCTTTGGATTGACATGGATTGTCATCTTTTTGGCACTTTTAAGCTGCTTTTATGGTTAAGCCTGTCTTTATTGTTAGCTGCAACACAAGCACTTAAAACACTTATTTAGTTCTCTCAAAGGTCTATCAAGACTCAAGTTCAGGGGTGAAAAATGGTATTTTTCAGTTCTCAACACACCCCCAAACCTAAGCTTTGCTAGTCCCCGAGCAAAGACAAAATTAAAAACAAAGTAAAAAGCCACTTTTGTAGGGAGCACAGTCGCATTTACAATATGCAACAAACCTTTTAAACCCCAAGGTGATCCCTAGTGGAGGAGTGAAGTCTCCTAAGGGTTTTCAGTGAAGGTACCCACAAACTACTTCAATAAATCAGTTAAGATCACTGCAGTTCTGTTACAGCAAACTTTCATCCACTCTGTTTATTCACACCTGCATCAGTCATGTTGTAAGAAGATTTTTCAAGAAAAACATCTGTTCAAAACTACAATTCTGCTGTAATTCTTGTTACTACTCATTCAATTTATGTCAAAGGTTATTTACAAGAAAAATTAACGAACAACTTACCTTCGATTTAGGAATCCAGCTTCGATGTTACCCCAATGAGTTGATTCCAAACCCAACTCTCACCAGGATTTTCACTCAACATGCAAGTAAGAGGGTTGTACTATTTCACACGGCTCAAGAGCAGTTACAGCCCACAAATAGGACTGTAAGCATGAGCATAGGCATTGCTTTTAGTTCGGAATTCCCTGCTCTTTTCACCATAGATTACACAAATTCTTATCTCCATGTGATAGCTCAATCCATCATTGATCAGTAAGGACTTTACTGGGGTTGTAATGTAGCTTATGGGTGAAATTTCTCAAGAATAAAGGGGTGGAATGGTGTTCAAATTTGAGAAGTCAGTTAAGTTAAGGAGGTGATATACAAACCTTCTTTACTTCAGCATATTTTCATTTTCTTTTTTGAATTTCCAGAGCCAAAGTGGCCATCTTTTTCTCTTTCTTTTTCAAACTTCCAATGAAATGCCTTCTCTCTTTTTGTTTTGCTCAAATATTTTTTTTTTTTTTCAAATTAGCATTGACTGGAATGCTACATTTCCTCTGCTGTTACATCATTGCCTTCAACTTGTACCCTTCTTTTGTTATCAAATTGTTACTCAATTCTCCTTTCTTCAGCTTCCTTCCCTTTATCTTCTAACTTCTCGGAGTGAGGGTTAGGCTAAATGAAGTTGATGAGATTTATTGGATGAGGTTTCAAAGGAATCTTAGATTTGTACAGCTCAAATGGTGTGTATCAAGGGCATTTTCAAAAGGTGGGGCTTTGTAAGGTTCAAACTGTCCAAAAGGAGGCCTTACATCATGTCTTTAATATCACGAGTGCTATCAAATTATTTCAATTTGGATATGTGTAACTTCTAGTGCAAGAAAGCAGATTCAATCAGTCCCAAAAGCAGAAAAAATTGCCAATTCATACCTCCAAAGAATACATTTCAGGCCCAAACCTCACTGGGGTGGTTTTTTTATCAAATTCCTGAGGTGTATCCTCACTGTTTTCCTTCTTTTTAGGTTTACTAAAGCATCAATTTTCTTTTGGAAATTTCCTGACATTCACTTCATGAAAGTATTAGAATTACACTAGAAATTAATTTCAAAAGGTTTTTAACTTCTTCATATTTTTTCTTTTTTTTTTTTCAAAACAGCAGGTGTGAAATTACTTTATTTTCAAAAATTCCACTGATCATAAGCTATACTGATGTTAACTCAATTATTGATTTCTGTCACCCCCCCAAACCAAAGGGGAGCAGGGTCCACGCTGGTCCAAAGCAAAGAAATGATATAAGCAAGGAAGAAAAAAAATAAATCATGATGACAAAAGGACAGACAGAAATGCACAGGAATTACACAAGCTACAACAGAATTTTATATTACAAACTCATAACACAGATAAGTACAATGTGATCTAATAACTGGGGTCAAAATCTGTATCATAAGTTGGTTCAATTGGCTCGTAATCGAGTCACCTAATCGTAACTAGAATCGATTGAGTCCTAACTTGATTGAGCTTTCTCGTGGAGTGTGTTTTGCACGGTATTCCTCCGATTTTATCTTTTGGTGAGGCCAATGTACTTGCCAAGTCTAGTGGTCTTCGCTTTTCTTGGTCAAGTCAGGCTTGCAACATGGTCACCTTGTGCCGCCACTCCAACCATCTCAAATGTTTGACCCAAAGAAGTCCTTCATTTTCTCTCTCAAATTTCATAAATAACTCCAACTTCTGAATCTGGTTTTCATAAGGGGTTCGAATGTAGGCTTGTAAATCAGCTAACCCCTTTAGAACATCTAGACAGATATAAGGATTTTCTTCCATGGCTCTTCTAAGGGTGGCAAATCTGGGAAGGGGAATGGAATGGTAGGGGACCAAAGGTGTCCCAGCTGTGGGAGGGGGAGAAGAAGTGTCCAGAAGGAGGACTTCTGGGTCGGTCTGAGTGGCTTGCTCAGAGAAAGTGGTGGGAGTGGTGAAGGGGATGCAACTAGAGGGACTTCAGGTTCAGTTTGGGTTGCATGGGCAATAGTGGTGGGGGTGGGCAGATCAACCAATACTACCTCTGGTTCAGTTTGGGTACCATGGGAATCAACAGTAGGTACAGGGGTAATGGTGGCTGTGTGGGATGTGGAGGCTAAGGTTTGGAGCAGGTCATTGGTCACAGACTGGTTTTCTATGTTGATTTGGAGTTGGGCTTGGATGGGTTGGAGGTAGGCAAGTATTTGGTTAATAGATGTAGGTGGGGGAGAGGTGGGCATAGCAGGGACTGGTACAACTGAAGTGGATGGAGGGGGTGCAATGGCTGTAAAGGGATAAGTAGGTAAGTGAGTGAAATGATGAGGGTCAGGTATAGGGATAGGTTCAAGCCGAATGGTTTCAAAAAGAGATCCCATTAAGGAAGAATAAGCCTCTGTAGTGAAAGGCTCAGGTTCAGGTGTATGGGATACTTCAGGTGTGGGGGCTAAATGAGCAGCTGAATTTGAGGGGCTTTGGAGCAGAGGTGTGCAGGGAGATGGGGCAATAAAGTCTGTAGCTAAAGCATTGGCATTGGTGGGAGAAATTGGTGGTGTGAGTATGGTTGGAGTGGTTGGTGTAGAGGGGGAATCTATAATTGGAATAATGGAGGGTATGGGAGAGGGGACAGCTGGGATAGGGGAGGAGGGTGAAAGGCCAACTTCCTCAAGAATTGGTGCAGCTGAAGAGCTGGTCACCATGGGAAGGATAGTTTCTTCAAAAATGGGTGCAGCTATAGAGCTGGTCACAAGAAGTGGTGCAAAGAGCTGGTCACCACAGTTCCCAAAACCGTTCTAAGGGTATGCTGAGGCGTGTTCAAAAGTGTGTTCATTACTACAGTGCAGTGTGTGCACCACCTTCCTCTCTCATTCTTCTCAGCATGGCTTGGCTTGTAGTCCAAGCCTTTTTCCCAAAATTGTGAGGAGCAATGACTTCAAATGGCTCCTCATTATCAATGTCAAACTTGGCTCTGAGGAGTGATCAATCTACCAAATGGGAGGCCACCACTTTCGCTCCTTTTTCAACTTGGCACTAATATCAGCCATGGCTGCAAAAATTAACATAGGGGCATTGAAAAATTGCCCCTTAGAAAAATCAAAGAGAGCCTCCAGAATTGGTGTTCTCCTCTCTTGGCTGTGCCCAGTGACATAAAAACTTCCCCTCAAAATGGAGTCCATCAATAGAAATTGGGGGGATAGGTCTCTCCTCATGATGGACTGTCCAGTGCCCACAATTCCTTGGGTTAAATGTGCAGCCATTTCTCTAAAGGAGGCTGTTTCTGGAGTAACCAATGGACCAGAAGGATCAAATTGGAAGGGTATCCCCAAAGCATTCCCTATGTCTTCAAATGTGACAGTAAGATCGCAATCATCAATAAAGATAACCAGGGTAGGGACATCAGCATCTCTTTCAGTGACCTTGATTAGGTTTTGGTACCATAACTTCACCATTCGTGGGTAAATTTTCTCTGGCAAGGGGGTAAGGATATTGCTTAGTGAGGCATCTCTTATGTATTTTAAAGATAACAGGCAATCCGGTTTGTTGATGAAAAAAGTTTTGTCCACAATCAGCTCGGGAATTAGCTTCTGAGCTTCAATGAATGGATTTGGTAGTACCAAATGTATAGGCAGAGGTGGAAGCTCAGGCTCAGGGCTAGCAGCAGCAGGGATGGGTTCCTCATGTCGAACTTTCTTTCCTTTCTCCACCCTATTCGCTTTATCCATAGATAATTTTCTTTTGGCTGAAGTTTTGGCTTTTCCTTTTGTGGTAGGTTTGCTAACTTTCTTAGCAGAGGATTTTGGGAACATGGCAGCCAACGATTTCTCTGCTTTTCCCATTCTAAATTGATGTATGAAAAATGCCCACAACAGATGCTGACACAAAATCAAATTTTCCAAATGATAAATAGAGAGAATGTGCAGAGAAATATCGAGATCTAGGGTTTTTGATTGAACGAGTTGTTTGCTTGCAGAAATCCCCCAGACTAGAGGCTAAAATCCTTCTCTGAAAACTCAAATGATCGAACAAAGGTGAAGAAAAATGTAGCAAGCTTCTCAAATCGCGCAAGGAAAGAACGAAATAGGGTTTCTGTGGAACAGGTCGCTCTTCAGAAAGATTTCAATATGAAACCCCTACTTCGAAAGGGTTTAAATATACTCAGAGTTAATTTCGCAAAGTTCTTTTTAAGTTTTCAAAAAGTTCCAAAATAGACCTTTTTACAACTGCGAATGGCATCAGTACCATTCAAAAAGTTAATAGCTTCAGAAACATCTTTTCGAAAAGAAACTAGCTTCAGAAATATCTTTTCGAAAAGAAAATATCTTCAGAACCAACTATTCGAAAAGCAAATCCTTGCTTTCAAGCAATTCGTTACAAATCCAAAGTCTTTTTGAAAAGTAAATTGAACTTTGCGAAAAGATAATTACTACTTTGCGACTTAACTTGGAGCATATTTAAACCATGCGAAAAGAGACAAATCATGAATAAAAACAGAAACAAAGAAACTAAGCACAAACTATGAAATAAAAACATAATGTACAGTTATCTACCATCAGATTCTTGGAGGTTCGTGATGATGATGGGCAAAGACAGTTCTCGGTATTTTTCAATGCATGGTTTGAGCCTCACCATTTACTTTCGTGATTCTTCCATTACTTGGATCAAGGATGTCATCAGCCTCAAGGAGTCATTCGAATGACAAGATGTATGGCCCTTCCCATCTGGATCTCAGTTTTCCTGGGAAAAACTTGAGTTTTGAGTTAAATAACCATACCTTAGAACCAGCTGTGAACTCTTTTCTCAATAAATTTTTATCATGGAAAGTTTTGACTTTCTTTGTAAAATCTTGAATTTGTGTATGCATCCATTCTCCTCCAACTCAAAGAAGTTGCGCTTCGTGATTACCAACAGTAGTTAGATCCATGTTCAATGTTTTAATGGCCCAAAAAGCTTTATATTCTAACTCTACTGGTAAATGGCATGCTTTGCCATAGACCAACCTGAATGGGGACACACTAATTGGGGTTTTATAGGCTGTCCTGTATGCCCACAATGCATCATTCAGCTTAAAGGACCAATACTTTCTGTCTTTCTTCACAGTCTTTTCCAAAATATGTTTGATTTCTCTATTGGAAATTTCCACTTGTCCACTGGTTTGTGGATGATATGGAGTGGCTACTCTATGAGTCACAGAGTATTTTTTCAATAAAGTTTCAAAATGTTTATTACAAAAATGGCTTCCCCCATCACTGATAATGGCTCTGGGAAAACCAAACCTGGAAAAAATGTGATCCTTAAGAAATTTAAGAACCACTTTGTGATTGTTTGTTTTAGTGGCTATGGCTTCAATCCATTTGGATACATAATCCACAGCTACTAAAATGAAATTATACCCATTGGAAGGAGGAAAGGGACCCATGAAGTCTATCCCCCAAACATCAAACAACTCAGCTACCAAAATAGGCTGTAAAGGCATTGAGTTTCTCTTGGAAATGCTGCCCAATTTCTGACAGTTCTGGCAAGACTTACAATGATGCAGGGCATCTTTGAAAAGTGTAGGCCAATAAAATCCACACTGCAAAACCTTTGCAGCAATTTTGTTTCCACTAAAATGACCTCCACAGGCCTGTTCATGACACATAGAAAGTATTCTATGAAATTCTTAGTCAGGGACACATTTTCTTATTATTTGGAGTTTTAGTTCTTTTCACAGAGTTTAGGTTCTTTGCGAACAGTTTAGGTTCTTTGCGAAAAGTGCTCTGTAGCGCATTTTCCTGTTCAAATTGCTCCATACTTCTTTTCTGGGTTGAGACCAGGTCTTTGCCTCTTCGATTCAGACCTTTCAACAACTAGTGAGGTTGTTTCTTCTCTTTCTTTCTTTGGATTGACATGGATTGTCATCTTTTTGGCACTTTTAAGCTACTTTTATGGTTAAGCCTGTCTTTATTGTTAGCTGCAACACAAGCACTTAAAACACTTATTTAGTTCTCTCAAAGGTCAATGAAGACTCAAGTTCAGGGGTGAAAAATGGTATTTTTCAGTTCTCAACACTAACGCCAACACTTAAGGAGCTCTCCATTTTGTTAGGTTTGAGGCTGCATCGAGGACCTGTTAAGGTGGTACCAAAGTCAGGTTATGCAAAGGCCATCCACCAGACTTTAGGATTGAAAAAGGATGATTATGAGAAAAGTCTTGCCGGTGGGTTCACCAGGTGTTCGGTGAAATTCCTGAGAGAACTTTTTGGTGATGAAAGTTGGCAAAAATTATCGGTCAAGAATATTCATAACATGAAAGCTTTCGCTCTTTGCCTTCTCTCAGAGGTCCTTTCTTACAACGGAGGGGAGAGCTTCTCTTTCACGCTCTGCTGCGACGTACTGGCGGAGCTTGAAGGGGGGCGCTCTGTGATGCATTTGGTATTGGCTGAGCTTTACCATTGTCAGGATGCCTTTGCCTTGGGTAAGGTGGAGTGCTTTCAGGGATGCCCTGTTCTGCTTCAGGTCTGGTTTGGGGAGCATCTTGCCATCTTGGGGTCTGTGCCCCACTTTTATGTTGTCTAGGGAGAGGTGCCTCGCTGCTTTTTGGGTCGATTCTCCAAGTTGCCATAGGAGAATATATATGAGCTACGCCTTTGGCTGACTGAGGGCAAGTTGGTATGGAGACCTCCATGGCTTAGCAGGACCTTCTCGATAGTTTGTTCTAAAGACCACGAGGGTATCACCCTTCTTGACTTGACTGGTAGTACCTATTACTTCCCATCTCAGGTGTTGCGCCAGTTTGGTTATACTCAGCATGTTGCTTGTGTGACCAAACCACCCCTATGTACCATTATATTCTCTCAGAGGTCCTATGGGGATCTGGATAGGATAGCCACTCTTTGGGAGATGCATCAATCGTTGCATATGTGAAATCTAGAGCAAGGGAATCCAACTTTGACTTCTTTAGAGTAAGAGGCTTAGATACTATCTGAGAGGCCTTCTAGACATTGCTAGGACCAGGCGAAGAGTAGTGATGTAGGGGGGCCTTGGAGGAGGAAAGAGTCGGTGCTTTGGACCTAGATTGAGTTGTTGATAGATAGAAGCGGATCCTGCACGAGCGACTAGAGAAAGAGCTGGTCAGAGCATATGTTGCAGAGGCGAGAGCCAGTGTTGCAGAGTGTGAGGTCCTTCATCTGCAAGGAGCACTGAGTGAAGCTCTTGGTGCTACTGATGCTTCTCAAAAGTGATATAGGGGCCTTCATGGTCGATGGATGACTGATCAGAAAGTGCTTGAAGCTGCTTTATGTGTAGAGATTCGTGTCTTGAAGCGTGAGTTGGGTCGTTGACCTGGTCCTGCACATACTTTTTGCATAGATCAAAACACTATAGGAAGGGGCATAAGAACCCTTAATAGATACCTTTTTGGTATATTATTATTTTTTTTGGCTTTTTTTTGTCTCTCTTTTCTTTCTTTTTGTAAAGGTAAAGAGTTGGGTACCACACCGATTATCTTTTTGAGATGTGGTGCAAGTCAAGTGTAAAGATGAAAATTGAAAAGGGAAATCTATTATCTTTTTCTTGTTTTCTTTATATGTATAAAAAGGAAAAGGGAAATCTTTAATCTTATATAAGTATCATTTCTTCTATCTCTCTCTCTTTCTTTTGTTTAATGCCTTGACAATGAGGTGAAGTAATAGGCCCTATTTTGAGCATAGTCAAACCCGTTAATGGTCAGTCCTGAGTGAGGTTTGGGATCCATATCCATCCCTTTAGATTGAATTAACCTTGTATCCTTACCTCAGGTCATGCATTTGACGGTGCGGTCTGAAGGATCTGCCTAATCAATACCTGATTTGAGTGAACATGAGCGGCCCAATTGGCAATAAGATAATCGAGAATGTAACCGGGAGTAACTAAAGATTTTCCTCTTTTTCTTTTCTCCTCCATTCTTTTTTATTTTATATATTTTTTTCTCTTAACCTTTTTTACTCACAGCGCCCAAGATGGATTTACACCATGCCTGTTATTGTTCCCCCCCTTTTTTTTTTCACCCGTAGCACCCCTACGGGTTTTCACTACATCCATGGGTATGCATTTTTACCCCAGGCGCCTTTTCAGGTTTCCACCTGGTCCACACAAGCTCGTTGTTTTTACCCGTGGCGCCCCTTAAGGATTTCACCACGTCCATCTTGCTTCGAGCTTGTATATTCTTTTTTCTTTCCTCTTTTTCAAAGACCACGACATGGACGTCGACTCTATCATAGCCGGTCGGATGGAGTTTTTTCGTTGTCTCACAGATTGGTTTGTGTTGACTTAACGGATACTGTGACTGCTTGTAGACCTTAAAGAGGGCTTTCCTCAGGAATGTATCTTGGCCATGGGTTTGAAAGGGATAGGTTGAGAATTTTGATGATATTCTCGGGTTAAAAGGTTTATTTGATTGGGTTCCTAGTTGCCATAATACACCTCTTCCTTGGGAGATTTTTACTGTGCATGCCCCATGATATTTCTATATATTTTTTGTTCTTTTTCTTTTCAGACAATCTCTTTTTGGGATTTTATTTTCCCGATTTTTTTTCATTTTGAGGGTAACTCTTTTCTCTTCCCTCTTCTGTTGGCATATATACACACATTTTCTTTTCCTGGGAGGGGTTTATAAAAGAAAGGCTCATGGCTCAATAGGTGTAGCAAGGGGTATGAGTGTTAAGGGATGCTTTCTGGGCTACTTGGCTTTGAAATGATGGCCTCTTTTGCGGGGTCCTTGTTGATCGGTATTTCAGACTGCTGCTATTTTATTAAGAATAGTGGAGAGAATAAATCCAGAGTGGAGATGTGGAGATGGGTCATTACAGCAAGTCTAAAACACATACAGTCCTGCAAGATACAGGGTCCATTGTAGCAAGTTTTGATAAGTAAGAGTTTGCCCCACAGAGAAATTGATCAAGAATCCAAAATGGGCTATAATAGTAGACCTCCAGATTTGACTATAGATCTGACAATCCTAAAGAAAGGGAGTTGGGTGTCAAGACTACACTAAATTAATCCTAAAAACAAAGAAATAAAATGTAGCCCTATCCTAAAGAAAGGGTTAAGAGAAAGATGGTGGTAGTGTGTGCCAAAATAAAATACAAAAATTATGAGAAATAAGGAGGTTAAGCTAGAGTTAAAGCAGTGATGTAACTCAGATTTAGTTTGTCTCTGCAATGTTCCTTACTGAGACGCTATTAAAAGCCTCAACAAGGTAAAAATATATGATTTAACCCATGCCATTTGGGGTGCTCTTAGGGATATACTCTGTCCACTCTAATGGTCAGAGGGTATCCGATAGAGTCTGTCAAATCCCACTGGTTAAAACAGACATTGCCAATCTAACCCAGGGGAGTGGGCTGATCATTTCCCTAGCCACTGGGCCAGATCTAGCCATGAATGCTATTGCAGCACTATATAATGCCAGTGCTACAAGCTCCCCAGATCTGCGCACAAACCTAGCTGGCATCCATAGGTATTCCAATCCATAAGATCTTAAGTGCTTTCCTAAGGCCAACTGCTCACTGGTACCCACAAAAGGACCATGCAACAGGTTGAATAAGGCTTTAGATTCAACTAGTCATTGCTACAAACGGCCAGCAATGACTCAACCTCAAGCTGTAATTACTACAAAGAGATCAGATCTAACATCTGATGTCGGCTAGGTAAAACAGAGGGGAGCCAGTTTCTATACAAACCTCCTCACAAGGCTCTAGAAGCTCATGTGTAGGGGAGAAGAACCCTTCTCAAACATGTGAATGGACACAACCATAAGGCTATACTCTGTCCACTTGAATGGTCACAGGGTATCCCATTGGGCTGTCCATACCACAGAGGTCTGAGAAAGAATATGAAAACTGCTGCAACCACCATGGTCCACAGGCCTCCGAGCTCCCTGGATCTCACTACAGATCCAGCATTGCTTTCCATGGGCTATCAAACCAAGGAAAATTAGATGGTAAATAATAGATCTACTAGAAATTGAATGGGCTAGTCCCAAATACATGGATCCTATAGACATTTAAAGAAACTATAAGATCTTTAGATTCAATTAGGTATTAAAACGACCATCCATTGATGAACACAAAACTTACAATGACTGTCTCCAGGCTGCAACCTATACACAATTGCTCATCCACAATCCCAATGTATACCAAAAACCTATTACAAACTAAAATAAAACTAAACCTAACTACTTATAGGGGGGTTAGCTAGCAAGTGCTAGGCTAAGAGAGAAGGAAAATAAGAAAAGGAGATAATCAAACCCTAACCCTAGCCTGCTGGAACTCACAGTCGACAGAGGATGAAGGAAAGATAAAAATAATAAACTCTAAGTACAACTTATATACTCTGTCAAAATGGCCTTGGCTCTAAGGAGATTAACCCTAATTTTTCTAGTAAACGTGGCACTTTTTTAACCCTTGGATGCTTGGAAATATGTGCCTCAAAGACCATGGCTTGGGAAGTGTGCCCTAGCCTTGGGAAATTCCCAAAAGGCCCTTGATTTAAAACTGGGAAGTGGAGAGCTCGAGCTTTGAGGGGCTGGTATATGCTTTTAGCTCATTCACGTAACTGCTTTACCTTTGCTGAGTTGCCTTTGGCTAGTGGGAAGTGCTTGCTCGTGCGTTAGCTATTCATTTGATCATGCAGTTCGCTGGCACTGCAATGCTATCGCGGAGATGATCTAAAGTGCCAGGATTTCTTGCTCAGTTGAGCTTTAGAAGCTGTCTCTCGCTAAGTACTCGCGTAGTTATGCTCTTGTGCTCACATAGTCCATGGTAAGGCTTTAGAGTGTGCGAGATCTACACGAAGAGAATTCTTGGCGTCTCTCACTTCCAAGGCTACGCGAGAACTCCGCGAGGAGACATTTTGTTTAGTGTACATATGGACTCGCTGTGTTCTTCACACGGTTGCTTTGAGGCTTGATCTCCGTGAGAGCTTTGCGACCATAGATTTTGGGGATTTTAACCTGCGAGATCTTCGTGTGGTCATTTCAGCTATCCTTCTGACTGTCCGATGTATCTGTGTGAGGGCCTCTTCCACGACATCTTTAGCTTCACGAGGAAGCTCCTCAACTCTGCGAGGTCTATCTTTTGCTACTCTGCTGCATTGCACTTGATGCTGTCACAGTCTCCTCCCTTCTGAGCTAACTTCATTCATCTGCTAGACTTTGGTCAGTGGTGATTAGCAACAATGAGTCACCATGGTGAGCACTACCAAGGTGTTCCATTAGGCTATGTCTCAGCTGTGATCTTTGAGTGTATTCTCTCTCTTTTGGGCTAAAAAGCAATGAGTTTGTATTAAGCTTCACATTTTATTGCTAACTACAAAACACACTTAACAAATGGTTATTAGTCTGCTTCAAGGTCCAGTAAAGGCTAAGTTAAGAGGTGAAAAGTGGAACTTTTCAGTGAATAATAGTCCTTAAGCAGTCACGCATCTATTTTATCAATACTTACTTTACCGTAGGAGATTTAGGAATAGAATTATTGGACGTATCCAGTGTTGATGGGCTCAAGAAAGTGATCTCCGTCCATGGTGGCAAGGCAGAGTGTGTACCCTGGGTGCATTTAGGGATGACGTAAGGTCCCTCCCAATTGGGCTTGAATTTCCCTCTAGGATGGATGTGGAGAGTAGGGAAGATCTTCTTGAGTACAATGTCACCCACCTTTAAATCTCGGATGCGAACACGCTTGTTGTAAGCACGTGCGATCCTTCTTTGATAGGCCTAGGTGTGACACAAGGCTAGGAGCCTCTTCTTGTCTAGTAGGTTCAGTTACTTAAAGAAGGACCTCTCTCTCTTGGCTTCAGGTAGATCGGACTCGAGGAGGATGTAGAGTGAGGGTACTTCAACCTCAACCGGCAAGACAACCTCGGTTCCATACACAAGGGAGAACAGTGTTGCCCTTGTAGTGGTTCGGATCGATGTTCAATAGCCCATAATGCAAAGGGTAACATTTCACTCCTATCACAGTATGTGACAACCATCTTCTCGAGGATGCAGACGACTATTTCGTTAGCAGCCTAGATGGCTCCGTTGCTTTGCGGCATATATGGTGATGAGAGATGGTGCTTGATTTTGTACTATTGGCAGAGGGATCTAATTCGTTTATTCACAAAGTTGGTGCCGTTATCCGTGATGATGTCCTTGGGCATGCCGAATCGACACACGATGTTATTTTTGATGAACTTCCTGACATGATTGGCCGTAATGTTTGTGTAAGATGTTGCTTCTACCCATTTAGTGAAGTACTCGATGGCAACGAGGATAAACTGATGCCCATTTATTGCTTTTGGATTGAGTTTTCCTACTACGTCGAGACCCCATGTGGCAAATGGGCAGGGAGTGGTCATGCTGCGTAGATCTATGGCTGGAGCATGTATCAGACTAGAGTGTTCTTAGGATTTGTAGCACTTCTACACATGCTTACAATAATCAGTTTCCATTGTTGTCCAGAAATACCCTTGCCATAAGATCTTCTCGGTGAGCATGTGCCCATTGACGTGGGCACGCATACTCCATTGTGGATCTCCTTCATAATGTTGGCAGCCTCACCCTCAGTTAGAAATCGGAGCAAGATATTGTTATATGACCGCTTGTAGAGGCACTAGCCACAGATGACGTAGTTCGCTGCTAAACGTTGGATGGTCTACCTGTTAGTCTTGGATGTACCTTTAGGGAATGCTTGAGTCTCGGAGAAATTCCTGATATTTGAGGACCATGGAGGTTCATCATCTAACTTTTTGGATCTCTCAATCTGGAGGCAAAAGGCTGGCTCATTCCTTTGCTCGATTATGATTGGTTTCACCTTAATGCCACAGGGGATTTCTACCTTTGATGCCAATGTTGCTAGTGCATCGGCAAAATTATTTCTTGCTTGTGGGACATAGGAGAAGGTAACATCATTGAAGTATGCTATCATATCTTCTAGGTGCTCATGGTATGGGATTAGCTTTTCATCCTTTGTCTTTTAGTCTCTGTTGGTTTGGTAAATGTTCAGTTGTGAGTCACCAAACACCCTGAGATGAGTTACATTCAGGTCCAAGGCTGCTTGTAGGCCTGCTATGCAAGATTCATATTCGACCATGTTGTTATTGCAGGAGAAGTTGAGCTTGATGGAGACTGGTATATGAGATCCTTCTGACGAGATCAGAATAGCACTAACTCCTTAACCTTCAGCATTTGCTGCCCCATCGAAGTATATTACACAGGACTCCTCTATCTCTTCTGTGTCATCCTCTGTCATGAACAAGATGTCTTCATCTGGGAATTCAATTTTCAAAGGCTCGTAGACAAGTAAGGGAATCTCGACCAGATGATCAGCTAGTGCTTGCCCCTTTATTGACTTTTGAGTGACATACGTGATGTAGAATTCAGATAAGAGAAGTTGTCAGCGTGTAGTTTAACCAGTGAGGGTCGGCTTTTCAAATAGGTACTTTAACGGATCCATTTGTGCCAGGAGTAGAACAGCTTGAGATAACAAGTAGTGACGGAGCCTCTATGTCGCCCATACTAGAGCCAAGCATGCTTTCTCTAGATGAGAATAGCGTGTCTCGTAATCAGTGAATTTCTTACTCTGGTAGTAGATGGCCTGCTCTCTTCTTCCTGTCTCATCATGCTGCCCTACGACGCATCCCATCAAAACTTCTATCATGGAGAGGTACATTAATAGCGGTCTCTCGGATATTAGTTGTACCAACACAGATGGGTTGAGAAGGTAGCTCTTGACCTTATCAAATGTTGCTTGACAGTCGTCGTTCCATTCAACTGGTGAAACTTTCCTCAATGCATGAAGATCAGTGTGTAGATAGGAGTGAGTTGTGTGATGAATCGACTGATTTATTGTATCCTGCCTAAGAAGCCTCTGACCTCTTTCTCGATAGATGGCGGTGGCATTTAAACGATGGCTTTTATCTTGATTGGGTCAACCTCGATGCCTCTTCTACTGACGATTGTTGACAAGTGAAAAATACCATTTTTCACCCCTAAACTTAAGTCTTGATAGACCTTTGAGAGAACTAAATAAGTGTTTTAAGTACCTATGTTGCAGCTAACAATAAAGACAGGCTTAAACATAAAAGCAGCTCAAAAGTGCCAAAAAGCTGACAATCCATGTCAGTCCAAAGGAAGGAAGTGAAGAAACAACCTCATCAGCTGTGGAAAAGTCCAAAAGGAAGAGGCAAAGACCTGTAAGAGAAGTAGGGAACAATTCGAACAGAGAAATACAATACAGAGTTCTTTTCGCAAAACACCGCACGTTTCTAAAGAACCTGCACATTTCGTAAAGAACCTGGAACTCTGCGAAAAGGAATAAAACCTCCAGGCTTAGTTTTCGAAGAGCATCTGAACTCTTCGAAAAGAAGATTGAACTTTGCGAAAAGGAGAAAACACAATTTGAAGAGAGATTGAACTCTGCGAAAAGAGCTTCAGAAGCCACAACACTCTGCGAAAAGACCCTACACTCTGCGAAAAGGTATTCTGGAGATTTGCAGCTTTAACAAGGGCAATTCAGTAATCTGTTGCACGCGTCCCAATGCGTTTTAAAACCCAAGGACATTTCGAAAGATTCTGAGCACGAACCAAAGGCATATTCCTCCCCATGTGAACACCCAAAGATGAAATTACTTGGCGGGAACTTCTAGAAGTTCCAATAGATTTTTGAATTTCCTAACAGAATTGATGCCTCTGTTTCTTGATTGGCTGAACCAGATCAAACAGTTCTGATTGGCCAGAACAGATCTGGATCCTGGTGCTCGACTCCTATTGGCTGATATGGATTTAACCAATTCTGATTGGTTGATGCACATTAGAGATGGACTTGGGGAAAGCTATAAATTGACGAACCATTTGCCCAATTTGGGCATCCAGATTTTGAGTTTCATTTCTAATCCCCCATTTCCCAGCCAGACAGTTTGTCTGAAATCCCTGTAATAGCTTCACTTTGAGTTGCAATTGAGAGCTGTGAGACGTTTCTGTAATTCAAAAGAGAGTTGTATTCAATTTAAGAGGCTCTGTAATTGTAACGGTGGATTTGAAAAGGTTGCTGTAAACCGTATTTTCTCAATTGGAATCATGTTAAGGGTTCCCTCTGATCTCCTTATTGCATTAGACTCCTTTAGATTTACTATTTTTTATGCAATTTCCCTTGATTCATTAATCCTGTAAGAATTAGTGTTGGTAACCTAGTCTCTTACAGCATTTGTAATGATGTTTCTTATTCTGAATTAAGGATTTGGATTAATAACTATTGGATGGTTTGTGGCCATTAAAGTGGACAGACCATAGCCATAAGTGTAGCCTAATCCTTGAATTAGATTTATCTCTCTTACATCTGCGCTTGTTGCCAGATGAAGATTGGATCACCTCTGCTGAACTGCAGTATTTCTCATTAGATTTCAAAGACCAAATCAGAGTTAGATATTACTTCTCCATCTTTATTTCAATCACTCCCCCAACTCGGATCTGGATCATTTAGTTTAAATTTTCCTTTGTTTTTAGTTTGTTAAACGTGACAAATTCAAACCTCTCATCTTATCAGCTTTCTAGATAGGATAAGAAGCCAGATCTGGTAGCTCAGATCTGGAGGTTTATCTTACATTTTAAACAAATTCTCTGTGGACGATCTTTCACTCACTTACTTTTAAAACTTGCTACAATTGGCCCTGATCTTGCAGGCTAATTCTCTTCTAACTGTGCTGATATTTCTTTAATTTCTTATATAGTTTAGAGCCACTGTAATTTGGCAACTTTAAAACTGTTTTCAAAATACACATAAATCAAGCACACTAAGAAGCAACAACAACGATGAAGCCTAGTAATTTTCCTAACATGGCATCGAATGCGCATTTCTGAGGGTTCAAATGCAACCTGTATTTTCTCAGCCTCTCAAACAACTTTTGGAGGTTTATCATGCTAATCATGTCATCAACGTACACCTCAATTTCTCAGTGCATCATGTTGTGGAAGAGTGTTGTCATCTCCCTTTGGTACATCGCCCCAACATTCTTCAACCCGAATGGCATGACTCAGTAACAGAAAGTTTCCTAAGGAGTAATGAATGCTATCTTCTCTTAGTCTGCTTCAAACTTTTTTATCCGATTGTACTCCGAGAATCCATCCATAAATAAGAGCATCCCATGCCTGACAGTTTTATCGACCAAGATATCGATGTGTGGCAATGGAAAGTTGTCTTTCGGGCTCGCCTTGTTCAGGGACGATATTGGCCAGCCATTGTGGGTATTTGAAGACTATGAGAAACCTTGCATCGTACTACTTGATAACCTCGTATTTTACTTTCAGCATCCACTCTGGCTTGAGGTGTCTCAACTTCTGCTTGACCGGCTTAACATTTGGATATAGTGGTTGCTCATGCTCTACCAAATTGATATCCAAACCAGACATATCCTCATATGACCATGCAAAGACGTATTGGTATGATCAAAGAAAATCAATCATGCCTCTTCTTTCCTTGGGAGATAGCAACGTTTCGATCTTGGTGATTCTAGGAACCTCCTCAGTACCAAGATTGATGTCCTCTATTTCTTCAATGATCGAGGTAGGGCCATGCTCAAAATCGACAAATTGGTGAAGGAGCTTATTGGGAAGTGTTGTCGCTCCAAGTGTGCCATAATTGTGTGCATTATGAATCAAAAATTAAAGAATTAAAGAATGCTAGGTTATATGGATGTTAACTTATGAAAGGGATATCAGCACATTGGGGCTAACACTGGCCTGCAAGATCAGGGCCAATTGTAGCAAGTTTTAAAAGTAAGTATTTCAAGATCGTCCACAGAGAAGTTTGTCTAAACTGAGAGATAAACCTCCAGATCTGTGCTACCAGATCTGGCTCTATAATTATCTAAAAAAGAGAATAGATAAAAGAGAGTGTTGGATTGTGTCACATTTAACTATAAGCAAATAAAGAAAAGAACTAATTACATGATCCAGATCCGAGTTGGGGAGATGTTTAAAATAAGACAAATGCAAAAATAATAGCTTCATGTACTTTAGCCTCTGAATTTTAATGGAGAATCTGTAGTTCAACAGAGTAGATTCAATCTTCATCTGGCTACCAGCACAGATGTAAGAGAAATAAATCCGAATTAAGGAATAGGTTTAGACTTATGGCTATGATCTGTCCACTTAAATGGTCACAGATCATCCAATAGTTGTGGCCTCTTCTTGATTCGTAACATGAACATCACTTTGTAAATGTGTATAATTAGGTTACCAACGCTAATTCGCAGTGGGTGATGAATTAAGGAAGTTGCATGCGGATGAGTGAATCTAAAGAAGTCTAATGCACTAAGGTGAACATTCGTAACCTCGACATGACTCCAATGGAGAAGACACAAATTACAAAGAACCTTTTAAAATCCAAAATTACAATTACAGAGCACGGCTTCTTAGAGAGCCCTCGACTTTCACGCCTTGAATCCGAACTTGGATGTACAAATCACTCACAATGGCTCTCAAAGGTAAACTACAAGAAGGATTACGGGGGTTCGGATAAGCTATCCGGAATGAGGGAAAGCAGAGATGAAAACTCTAAAACTGGATGCCCAATTTGGGCGAATAAGCTTCTATTTATACTTTTCCTCCATCCTGCGCATGGCATGGATTGACCAATCAGAATGCTTTAGATCCGGATTGCCCAATGAGGGTTGAGCACGGGGATCCAGATCTGTTTTGGCCAATGGAAATGCTCGATCCGGTTCGCCAATCGTGCGAAGCATCAATTCGTTATGGGTTTGAAATTCGCTTTGAGCTTGGAAGTTCCCGCCAGTAATTTAACTTTGGGCGCGCTCACATGGGTTGGAATATGCCTTGGATCTTGATTGGAACCTTCCGAATGTTCTGGTCTTTGATTGCATTAGGGCGCATGCAAAGTTTCTGAAATACCTTCGGACGAGCCGCAAATCCTCGAATACCTTTTGCGAGTTCAGGGGCCTTTTTCAAGAAAGTTCAATGACTTCAAGCTCGTCAGAAAGTTCAATCTTCTTTTCGAGGAGTTCAGATGCTCTTCGAAAGCTACACCTGGAGTTTTAGTCCTTTTCGCAGAGTTTAGGGGCCTTTTCGCAAAGTTCAATGACTTCTGAAGCTCTGTTCGCAAAGTTCAATCTTCTTTTCGAGGAGTGTTTTCTTCTTTTCGCAAAGTTCAAGGTTCTTTACGAAAAGTGCAAGTTGTTTACGAAAAGAACTCTGTAGTGCATTTCTCTGTTCGAAATGTTCCCTGCTTCTCTTACAGGTCTTTGCCTCTTCTATTCAGACCTTTGAAAGGTAATTGATTTTTGGGCTGCTGCTGCTGTTGGGGCTGGTAATTTCCCTGATTCCACCTGAGATTAGGATGAGATCTCCATGGGTAGTCATTCGATTGCATCTGTCCATAAGACTGAGCTGCATGAGCTTGTTCCATCATGAGTTCTGGAAATTGTGATGCAGAAGGACATTGATCAATGGAATGAGTGGGGGACTGGCATATCAGACATGCCTCCTCTACTCTTGACCCATTTGGAGCTTTAAATGAGTCCATCAGCCTATCAAATTTTGTGGTTAAATTATCCACTTTCCTTTCCAGCTCATTGACTTCATAAACTTTCCCTCTTGTGAATTGGGGATTATTCATCCTAGCTGGATTCTCAGTGTCCCTTGACAGAGATTCCTGCTGGGTTGAATTTTCTCCAATCACCTCAAAGAGGTCCCAAACCTCTTCAACTGTTTTCTGCAAGTAAGACCCTCCACAAGAGGCATCCACCATGTTCTTGCCCTTCTGATCAGTTCCTTGATAGAAGCTTTGAACCAGCTGCCATTTAGGAATTTGATGGTGAGGGCATTGCCTTATAGCTTCTTTAAACCTTTCCTATCCTTTATGGGAAGTTTCAGTTGAGGTTTGGGAGAAAGAGATGATGCTTTGTCACAGTTGGCTGGTTTTAGTCATTGGGAAATATTTTGACAAAAATTGACATTGCAAATCATTCCATGATGTGATGCTGTTTGGTGCTAACATAGATAACCATGCTCTAGCTTTGTCCTTTAATGAAAAAGGAAAGAGCCTAAGCTTGGTTGCCTCTGGACCAAGTCCAGCTATGTTAAATGTTGTGCACAAAGCCAGAAATTCATCAATGTGTTTGTAAGGGTCTTCCTTACTCAATCCATGGAATGAAGGCAACACTTGGATGGTGGAGGACTTAATTTCATAATTTCCCTCCACTGTGGGAAATTGAATGCAAAATGGGGAATTATAAGCACCAGGGGCAAAGTAGTCTCTTAACAATCTCCGGTCTTCGCCCATTTCAAAGCAGATGTCATGATGTATGTCGGTTTCTTAGAGTCTTTCAACTCAATTTAACGGAGAATCTCGTGATTGAGGGTTCTCCGCCAAACATACAACTCGAGAGGAATTTGGCACAAATAAAACTGTTGAATTACGTGCTTTCCTTTCCTTCATACTTGTACCACGTAAATAACAATGTAATTAATAAATGACTGATAAATAAATGAAAATAAACATAGGTCTATCTATTTTAGAACAAATTCCCCGGCAGCGGCGCCAAAAACTTGATGTCGCTCCAAGTGTGCCAAAATTATGTGCATTATAAATCAATAATTAAAGAATTAAAGAATGCTAAATTATATGGATGTTAACTTATGAAAGGGATATCAGCACCTTGGGGCTAACACTGGCCTGCAAGATCAGGGCCAGTTGTAGCAAGTTTTAAAAGTGAGTATATTAAAGATCGTCCACAGAGAATTAGTCTGAAATATGAGATAGACCTCTAGATCTGTGCTACCAGATCTGGCTCTATAATTATCTAGAAAGCAGATAAAAAGAGAGTGTTGGGTTTTTGTCACGTTTAACTAAAAGCAAATAAAGAAAAGAATTATCTAACTGATCCAGATTCAAGTTGGGGAAGTGATTAAAATAAATCAAATGGAGAAATAATAACTTTCTGTGATTTCGCCTTTGAATTTTAATGGAGAATCTGCAACTAAATAGAGTTGATTCAATCTTCATCTGGCTACCAAAGACAGATGTAAGAGAAATAAATCAATTAAGGAAGGGTTTAGACTTATGGTTATGATCTGTCCACTTAAATGGTCACGAGATCATCCAATAGTTGTTGACCTATCTCAATTCGAACATGAACATCATCGCAAGTGTCATGTAACTAGGTTACCAACGCTAATTCGTACAGGGGTAATGAATCAAGGGAAATTGCATGCAAAGTAGTGAATCTAAAGGAGTCTAATGCACTAAGGTGATCAATAAGAACCCTTGACATGAATCCAATGGAGAAAACACAGTTTACAGCAACCTTTTAAATTCAATCTTACAATTACAGAGCACGGCTTTAGAAAGCCCTTACAATTACAGAGCACGGCTTTAGAAAGCCCTCAGACTAGCAGTCTTGAATCCGATCTCTTTGGCGTTACAAAAGCACTCAAAGAATTCTCAAAAAGCAAAAGAGAGGAAGAAATTACAAGGTACAGATAGACTATCTGACCAGAAGGAGGGAAATAGAAATGAAAACTCAAAATCTGGATGCCTCAATTGGGCAAATGTCTTCTCAATTTATAGCTTTCCCTCTATCCTGCACAAGGCTGAATTGACCAATCAGAAGTGCTCAGATCTGTATTGCCCAATGGCTGTTGAGCACGGGGATCCAGATCTGCTTCGCCAATGAAAATGCTCGATCCGTTCACCAATCGAGCGTTAGAAGCATCAATTTGTATGGGAATTCAAAAGTTTGTTTGAGCTTCTAGATGTTCCCGCCAAGTGATTTCATCTTTGGGTTTTCACGTATGGAATATGCCTTTGGTTTGTGCTTGGAATCTTCCTAATGTCTTTGGGCTTTTAATTACATTGGGGCGTGCAGAGTTTATCGAAATGCCCTTCAAAGTGGTCAGAAATCCTCAAAGATGCCATTTCGCAGAGGTTAAGGGTCTTTTCGCAAAGTAGGTTGGCTCCAAGTTCTTTTCGCAGCGTAAGTTCTTTTCGCAAAGCAGAAGTTCTTTTCGCAAAGCACTTCTCTTCTTTTCTCAGAGGTAAATCTTCTATTCGAGGAGTGTTTTCTTCTTTTCGCAAAGTTCAAAGTTCTTTGCGAATAGTAGATGTTCTTTGCGATTTGAACTTTTAGCTTCCATTCTTCTTCTTTAGGTCTTTTCTTGCTCTTTTAGGACCTTTTTAGCCATTGCTGAGGCTATTTCTTCACTCCCTCTTTGAGCTTGACATGCGTTGTCAGCTTTTTGATCATTTTAGGATGGTTTTCGGATTTGGACCTGTCTTTTTGGTTAGCTGCAATATGAACACTAAAGCACTTATTTAGTCCTCTCAAGGGCCTTTCAAGGCTCATGTTTAGGGGTGAAAAATGGTATTTTTCACTACTTATCAATCATCCAATAGTTGTGGCCTATTCTTTAGTTCAGAACATGAACATCACTGTAAATGCTGCTTGAATTAGGTTACCAACGCTAATTCGCACAGGGATGATGAATTAAGGGAAGTTGGATGCGGATAAGTGAATCTAAAGAAGTCTAATGCACTAAGGTGATCATTCAGAACCCTCGACATGACTCCAATGGAGAAGACACAAATTACAGCAACCTTTTAAAATCCAACGTTACAATTACAGAGCATGGCTTCTTAGAGAGCCCTCAGACTTACAGTCTGAGCTTCTCAGAGAGCCCTCAGATTTACAGTCTTGAATCCGAACTTGGAAGTACAAATCACTCACAATGGCTCTCAAAGGTAAACTACAAGAAGGGATTACAGGGGGTTCAGATAAGCTATCTGACCGGAATGAGGGAAACAGAGATGAAAACTCTAAAATCTGGATACCCAAATTGGGTAAATGGTTCGTCTATTTATAGTTTTACCTAAGTCCAGCTCAGATGTGTATCAACCAATCAGAATTGGATAGATCTGTATCAACCAATAGGAGTCGAGCACCAGGATCCAGATCTGCTCGCCAATCGAAATGCTTGATCCGGTTCACCAATCGTGAAACAGAGGTATCAATTGCTATGTAATTCAAAAATCTGTTTGAGCTTCTAGAAGTTCCCGCCAAGTAATTTCATCTTTGGGTGTTCACATGGGGTGGAATATGCCTTTGGTTCGTGCTCGTAATCTTCCGGAATGTCCTTGGGTTTTAAAATGCATTGGCGGCGCAAAGTTTCGAATACCTTCGGACGAGCAAATCCTCGTAATGCCATTTCGATAGTTTAAGGGCTTTTTCAAGAAAGTAGTTTGGCTCGTAAGCTCTCTTCGCAGCATTTTGGCTTCAGGAGATCTTTTCGCAGCAAAGCATTTTGGCTTCAGGAGATCTTTTCGCAAAGCTTTTTGGCTTCAGGAGATCTTTTCGCAAAGGACTTCTCTTCTTTTCGCAGAGTGTTTTCTTCTTTTCGCAAAGTTCAAAGTTCTTTGCGAATAGTAGAAGTTCTTTGCGAATAGTAGAAGTTCTTTGCGAATTGAACTCTAGGCTCCCATTCTTCTTTGCGAATTGACTTTTAACTTGATTTTTTCTTTGTGAATGGCTCTCTTTCTTGCTTCAGGTCTTTGTCTGCTCTTTTAGACCCTCTTTAGCCATTGCTGAGGCTATTTCTTCACTCCCTCTTTGAGCTTGACATGCGTTGTCAGCTTTTTGATCATTTTAGGATGGTTTTCGGATTTGGACCTGTCTTTTTGGTTAGCTGCAATATGAACACTAAAGCACTTATTTAGTCCTCTCAAGGGTCTTTCAAGGCTCATGTTTAGGGGTGAAAAATGGTATTTTTCACTACTTAACAGGAAGCTCCTCAATGGAGATCTCCTCGTCCAGACTTGTGATTCCTATCTCTTCTTGTATTTCTATAGGAAAAGGGTCGATTTCATGTGGGACGGGTGTTAATCTCTGAAAAGTACCACTTTTCACCCTTAACCTAACCTTTGATAGTCCTTTGAGGTAGCTAATAATGACTGTTAAGTGTGTTTTGTAGATAGTAGGAAAAATATAGCTTAGTGCTGCAATCCTTCATTTTCAAGCCAAGAAGAAGGAATTTTGAGTTAAGCTAAGGAGCTGATGAGTTTACAATGAATGCACCATGGCGCTTCACACCATTGGGTCTATTTAGCATGCTTTGGGTCCTAGAAGGCTTGTTGAGGGAGAGAAGTGGAGCCCAAGTAGAGATGGAGTGTTGCTGCAAAGGATTTAAATGGAATAGTTATTGAATATGTTGTGTTGTAGCAAACTATACAAAGAACACACTCAGCAAACCAGCAACTACAAAAGCTTCAACAACTGCAATACTAAAGTCTTAGGCAACATATATATGCTATCTAGCAGTTGAGATTGAGTTCCACATGATGAAGGCCTGAAGCAAGAGCAACCTCTGAAGTTGTTGTTCAATGCTCTAAATTCCTCAAACCTTGAGCAGCTGTTGTGCTGCTGCCCTAATGTATTGAAGCAGCTAGAGACCTGAAGATTTAAAGCATGAGTTGCTGCACTGAAACCTACTGCTGTATTACTGAGGAAACCAAGTTATTGAGCTGCTGGGTGAAGACTCAACCCTCTTAGATACAATTACTGCAGTTAACCCCAAGAGCTGCATGGAAGACACCATAGTCACCAGTAGAGGAGCTGCTACACTTGAACCTCATGAGCTGTTACATGAAGACTGTTGTATACACTCGAGTAGATCAGCTGCTCCACACTCCAACCACTCGAGCAGCTAGTAGTAAGCAGCACTGAACCTGTCAAGCTGGGCACTTCAAGACCCGAAGCACACATGTCAAGAAGTTGCAGACATGCTGCCACATTAACCCATCTCAAGCAGATGAGTGTACATGTTGAGCAGCTGTTATACAAGCTCGAGCAGATCAGCAACCCATAGATGTTGCAGTAGTGAACTCTCGAGCAGCTAAGATTGAACCTCACAAGCAGTTGCACAACTGATGACAAACCTGTCGAGCAGTTCATTGTTCTATTTTATACAAGCTCGAGCAGTTCAGCCATCCTCTCGAGCTGGAAACAAGGAGAATCTGAACCCTCGAGCAGTTCACTTTATCCACTCGAGTAGTTCCCTGCTAATTTAAACCTGTTCAGCACTTTAAAGTGCTGTCATTTATGCATCTCGAGTAGTCCTAAACCTGTCGAGCAACTTAAAAGGCTATTTCATCCTGTCGAGATCCTCACGAGATCCTGTAGAGGACAGAATTCTGAAGCAACCTAAAGCATTCATCCTCTTGAGAACAGCTCGAGAACTGCTCGAAAAGTGAAAATCTGAAGCCCATCTGCTCGAGGCACGGGTTCCAGCAGTTGTCCTTAATATTCAGGGGAATTTTTAGGATTCCATAGCTTCTAGGGCACATATCCCAATGTGCTTAGCTGTCCCACACATCCCAAAGCATTACTTGGCCATAAATGGGCCACGACACTAGCTCTAAAAGTGGTTATTTTTTATTGGCTATTGCACACTAATGATGTATAGACTGTCTATATATAGTAAATAGATGTTTTACAAAATTATCCAGATTAGCTGGATCAGATCCAGGATTAGCCTGAGTTCATTTATCTTTTTAGGGTTTTAGTTTTCTTTTTTACTTTTTCTCTTTCTTCTTCCTTAGCTTAGCTGCAAGGTTGGGTTTATTTTCTTTGTAGCAGCTAGGCCCATTTCAGTTTTATAATCAGTTTTGTATAAGCATTGAGAGCAGTTTTGGGGATTTGCACAGACTGTTGCCTTGAGGGAAAATCATTGTAAATCAGTTTTAGGCAATGAAATGCCATTTTTAAAGCTTCATCTCATCTTTATTTTATTGTGTTTTCTCACACAAAGTTGTTTGGGTTTTATGCACCTGTGGTTGCTTGTGCTTGTAGCCCTACAACCATGGTGGTAGCAGTGGTATCCCTATTCTATCTCTAACCTCTGTGATTTGGATAACTTCTGGGATACCCTGTGACCATTCTAGTGAGCAAGGTATAGCCCTAAGGCTGGTCTGAATCACAGGGTTGAGCTGGATTCTTCTCCTCTGCACTTGTGCTTGTAGCCAAGTGAGAGACAACTGCAAACCCAATTCCTCCTCAGTTTTCCAAAACCATTTTCAGTTAATAGATCTGAGTTTTTTTACACAGATTGTAGACTTGTGAGTTGGGTCATTGTAGGCCTTTTTATAGTAATGACTAGCTGAATCTAAGTCCCCATTCAACTTGTGATTTCTTATGGTTCCCATTTGATTTTCACAGATTGTTTGATCTTATAGATGCATGAGCTTGTAGCCTTGCAAACATAGTGTCTGTTGATTAAATCCATTGGTTGAATGAAATCCCTGGGGTATTTTGTGATCATTTAAGTGGACAAAATACAACCCTAAAATTAGTTCATTCTTTTGGAATAGGTTAGATTCTTCTACCTTACAGATGTGCTTGTAGCCATCTGAAGGACTGCTGTAGATCTAGTTCTTGATCTGAGTTGCAGTGCTGATCTACCCATAGTTGTCTACTTCATCTTTTTACTTTATTTTATCACACCTTCATCACCCTTCTTCTTCCCCCTTCTTTAGCTGTAGTTTATTGATGTTTTTAGTTTAGTTGTGACACTTGAACACTCTCTCTTTACCTTGCTTTCTAGTTTAGGTTTTGAGTTGTCAAATCTGTAGCTAGATCTGGGGATTTACTATACAACCCTTGCGGTTTAGATCATCACTCCCTATGGGAAAAACTCTTACCTATTAAAGCTTGCTACAATAGGCCCTATATCTTGTAGGTCGTGTTTAGATTGCAGTTTTGTGTGCTATTTCACTCCATTTCACTCCCTTCTTTTCTTTGATTTATTTTTACCCACACATTTTTAATAAATAGTACAAGCAATTCTATAACTGAACAAGTTTTTGGTGCTGCTGCCGGGGAGTTTTGATCTAGGTATAAATCTAAGTTTTTATTTAGATATATTTGTTGTAGATGTAGTGTTGAATAAATCAAAGTTGTAGTTTTTGTTTTATTTTTTTATTTTTTCCTTTATTTTCTATTTTAGGTTTTTTTTGTGTCATTGAAGTGTTTGTATAAATTACAGTTGTAATCCTTTCTTTTATTTTACTATTTTTATGTTTTAAATTTATTGCCTGTTTAGTGTTTGAATAAATTCCTGCTGAAATTCTTGATTTTTGTAGGCTTGAAGCAGTAGCAAATAGAGGAGTTTAGCTGCAGTTGGAGCATTCCTGCATTAGTTTGCATCTCTATCTCCCCTGTTTTTAGTTCATTTATGTAATCTTAAATTTTAGCAGTTGTATTAGCTTGTAGTTTTATTTATCTATTTGTTGTAAGCTACCCTTGTTTTTATGTGTGTGTTGTATGCTGGGAAGAAGGTCTCTCAATCCCCAGCTAAAACCTTTGAATCCTAAGATTGAGAGAGTCCTAAGCCCTTAGCCAGCAACACACACCCCTGCTGAAAATTTAGTAACAGCTGAGATGGGTGAGTAGCCTAGACCCCTTAGGGAATATAATGCACCAGGGGCATACTTATCCCCCTCTTGGATTCAACTCCCTACTTCTGTGGGTAATTATGATATCAAGGCTCAAACCATCCAAATGTTACGAAGCTTTCATGGGTTGACCAAGGAAGACCCTTACCAGCACATAGATTAGTTTCTTTCTCTATGTACTACCTTTAATATTGCTGGTCTGAGAGAAGAAGTTACCAAACTGAGGCTTTTTCCTTTTTCCCTAAAGGATAAAGTCCGAAATTGGCTCACCATGCTCCCAGCAAACAACATACAGTCTTGGAATGACCTACAATGCCAATTCTTGGCTAAATGTTTCCCAATTGGTAAAACCAACTAGTTGAGGAGGAGCATTATGTCTTTTGCTCAATCCCCAACTGAACAATTTCATGAAGCTTGGTATAGATTTAAAGAGTTGTTGAGTCAGTGCCCACACCACCAGATTCCTAAGTGGCAGCTTGTGCAAAGCTTCTACCAGGGGATAGATGCTAAAAGTAGATCCATGATTGATGCATCATGTGGTGGAGACAAGCTGATTTGCCTCAAACCCAGCAGTAGCAGGCACAGCTCTACAATTCCAACTAGCAATCCCCCCATGGTTATGCACTAAGACGACATTTCTCACATCAGTCCCCCCAGTCAGGTCAAATAGCTTTGCCCCACCACAACCAAGAGCCCCCTTCTTTGAGGAGCACATTTTGTCTTCATTGCAAAACCTTAGCTCCTTATCACAGACTGTGGATTCCCACAATTAGAGCATCAAGAAAATAGAAGACCAACTGGGTCACATCTTAGATGCTCTGACAAGAAGGGAAGAGGGCAGGAACCCAAGCCAAACTGCGAACAATCCCAAAGGGCATTATATGATTGGTGAAGTTTCTTCAACCAATGAGGATGCTAGGGCCAATCATGCCCTGAGGACTGGTAAGGTGGCGGAGCACCAAGAGATTTTCAATGGAAAAAGGTGTGCAAGAGAGAGAGAGGACTGAGTTACTGCTGTAATGTAGCAGGAGCTGAACAATGGGCTGCTCTTGAGCCTCATTTAAAAAATAAAATAAAATTTAATTAAAAATAAAATTTTTTAAAAAGAAATTATTTTTTTTACCATTTTGAGCCCCATTTCCTCATGCTTTTAAGGAGCTTTTTTCTTCTTACCAAGGAGAAGGCTTTGAGGGAGGAAATGAGGACTGTTGTACAGTTGTTGCCCTTGATGGATGAGATGGGTTGAGGAGTGTAAAATTGTGAAGTTTGGACTGAGGAGGCACTCACCATGTGGTCCCTCAGTCTTCTATTGGTTGCCCACCTGTTATGGAGCTGGAGCTGCTCCCTGCATCTAGCATGTAACTGTAAATTGCTGAGCTGGAGGATCTCAGGTTTGATGCAAATGCAAAGGTATGACCTTTCAGTTTTTTATTACAATTCCTTCCAATTCAGCTAAGATTCAGATGGGGTAGCCAAAATTTTTGTCATTCACGTACCACCATCTAGACAGTTGTATAAATATTGTGTTTGTGTGATCTGATTTTGTATGAATCTTGCTTTCAAATGTGCGCTATTAATGTTGATAATTATTTACCATCAATTTAGATTCATACTCAGATCATTTTTAGGAAGTTTTGTTTAGGATTTTACTATTTTAGGTGTTTAGTATTGTGAATGTGTTGTATATACCTTCTATTTTTAGTATAATTTTTGAGATATATAGTTGTTGTTTTTAGGAATTTGTGTAGTTGCTTTATTTTCTTAGTTGTTATTTTGAATAAATTCTTTTTTTTCTTTGTTTTAGTATAATTTTCTGCTTCTTTTACTTTATTTTCAATTTAATTTTCTGCTGTGCTTTAGTTATTTGTTGTTTACAAACCCTACTGCCCCTATACATGCCTACTGACACAATGAGGACAATGTTTATCTTAGGTTTGGGGGTATGGCAGGGTGGTAGGCCAGTAAAATAGTTAATTTTAGTGAAGCATTGTTGGTTGAATTGAGATGAATAAAGTCAACTCTTACCTAATCATGTGAGAATGAGGAAATTTTTAAAAAAATTACAAACATTTAAAATTGAAAATTTTGAAAAAATTAGCACCTCCATGAGGCTAATATCAAGAAATTTTTTTCAATCAGTACTTAGTGAACTAGAGAGGAGAGAAAAAGCTAAAAATACACCCCATGGGTTAATTTGAAGACCATACTCAATGAGATTTGGGCCTATCAGATTTCTTTTGAAGAGTGTTTTTGGCAAATTTTCCTACTCTAAGGAATGACTGACTCAATCCCACTTCATTAGAAGTTAGGCACCCCCAAATTCAAACTGATTGGCAGCACTCATTACACTAAGGAGATGATCTAAGGCCTTCATTTGGATAGTTTGAGCTTAAAATTTCCTACCCATTCAACAACCCTTTTGCATACACTCTTTAAGCCTTTAAAATCCTATTTTTCTTTGACAAACACCGGAGTACTTGCGCCTTAACCTCATGACCTGATTCAACCTAACCCTCACTCTGAGAATTCAGAAGGTAAAGGAGAATAAGTTGAAGATAGGTCGGGTGGGTTCAACATTTGGTGGAAGGAGAAGAAAAGAAATCTATAAAATAGCAGTGCAACAATGGTATATGTGTGTGGCACTTCATAAAAAAAATAAATAAATAAAATAAATAAATAATATAGAAGAGAAATCAAGAGAATTACTTCATCTAAAAATTGAAAGAAAGGGAAGAAGTTGGCCACTTCGGATCTGAAAATATATTAAGGAAGATGAAGCAGTGCTGAAATGAAAGTTGTGAAGTCATGAATCACCTCCTCCTCTTGCTGAATTCTTAGTTTTGAATCCGTTCTACCCCTTTTATTCTTTATAAACCTCACCCATAAGCCACATTACAACCCATTGAAAAGACCTTGTTGATTCGAAGTGAAATGAGCTATCATGTGGAGATGAGGAGTTGTTCAATCTATGGTGGAAGTGCTTGAGGGTGTCAAGAATTAGATGCAATGCCTATGTTCATGCTTGCGGGCCTATTTGAGGTCTGTGACTGACCTTGAGCTGATGAGAATGTTAACACCCTTGAATTTTCATTGTGAGAGATAGCCTTGGTGAGAATTGGGTCTGAAATTTAATTTCATTGGGGTAGTATCTACATCTAATTTTTGAATTGAACGCAAGCTTGGTACTGATATTTGCACATTGAATTCCTGATGTAAACTGATTGGTGGTGATGCAAACACATGTTGATTTTGAGTTTAAATTATTTACATTATTGCTGTAATTTCCTCTGATTTTTAAAGAATGGGTGTGGAATGATATTTTATTTATTAAAATATGTTTTGTCATTGGCTGCACTATACTTACCTATTTTAATGGTGAAGTTTGTGGGTATCTTAACTGAAAACCCTCAGGAGACTTCACTCCTCCACTAGGGATCACCTAGGGGTTTAAAAGGCTTGACGCATAAGCTAAATGCATCCATGCTCCCTACGAAAGTGGCATTTACTGTTTTGATTAACTATTTTTAATTTTTCCTTTGCTTGAGGACTAGCAAAGACTAAGTTTGAGTTCTTCTATTAAGGCTTCATTTTCTTTGATTTTCTCAGAAATTTTGAAAACTAATATTTTTGGACTTTGCATTTTTTCTATTTTGCTAAGATTTTTATTTTCTTCAAAGATGGGCTCTTGGCAAGGCAGGTCTCTATATACACATGGTATTGCCTACCAAGAACTGATCTCACTTTTTATAGGTTATTTTTTTTTGGGAAGCTGGTGCCATATTTACGTCCTTTTGATGCTTCCAGAGTTAGGGGCACTGAAGCCCAATTCCTCACTTGAGGCGTTGCACCTTTACCTACTTTGATGGAGGAGGTTGATTGAGATGACTTTTGGAAGTCAGCCTCCATCATGTTTATCATGGGCTTGTCCGGGATCCGGTCTTTAAATGTCAACCTGGGTTTGTGGGGGCTTATGGCAGGGGGTGCATTGACCGGGGGGGCTCTTCCTCGAAGAGGGACAAGGATTCTAGGTATATTTCTAGATCAGGGGGGATGATTTGGGGATTGGTTGGGTGGATAGCGGCTACCGGTTTGTGGAGGTTCAGCTGTGTCGCCCTATTCTGATATATTTTTATGACCCCTGTGCTCACAAACGTGCTCCAGATGTGAGGTCATGATCAGGGTGGGTCTTCTAGGTCTATTCCCCGGGCCTTGGCAGTGGCAATGGTTCAAGCTTTCTCTTTGGCCTCTTGGACCTCTTCTTCGGTGGGCTTATAACCTAACCTAAATCTAATCTGTTGCCCACATCTGGCCCTGACTAGATCCTTCTTGCCTTGTAAACGGGGTCCCAATCCTTTGCCTTTTTGATAGCCCCATTTCTGGAGCATGGCCATAACTGTAGTCATTCCACCTCCTGCTTTGGTGATAACTTCTCTGATAGGTTCTGGTGTTACTGTCAATACATCATACTGGAAGTTGTTTAAGTCTGTATCTTCAGTAATATGTGGCACATCCAACACTTTGAGGTTTTCGATGTTGTGTGTGACCTTTTCTCCTTCCTCCTATGCTTCACCCAAAATGGTGATGATCTTTTGCTCTGAAACGAACCTTAGCTTCTGGTGCATAGTCGAAGGTATTACTCCTATTTCGTGTAGTCACAGACAACCTAGCAATAGGTTAAAGGTGGATTTGATATCCATAACTTAGAATGGGATGTTGAAGGTCATTGGCCAATGATGAGCTCAAGATTGACTTCTCCAATTATTTTTCTTCTTGTGTTATCAAATCATCTGGTGCTTGTTCTAGCTGGCTTGAACATGGAGGGATCCACCCCTATCTTGGTTACAGTTCTCAGGGGGCATACATTCAAGACCGATCCATTTTCTATTAGTACTAATGGAATCACCAAATTTCCTGCTTCCACCGTGATGCTGTAGGGTTTGGAATGATTACTCCCCTTAATTGGAAGATCAACATTTGAAAAGGAGATGGCATTGGGAGCCAATACCTGCCCAATTAACTGTCCCATTTCGACCGAGATCACTTGGCTTGATACATGTGCGTCTTTCAGTGCACCCATCAGAGCTTGGAAGTGAAGTGGGGAGGTCATTAAAAGGTCTCAAACGGTGATATGAGCTGGCATTCTCTTCAGCTGTGCTTCCAGTATGTGATCCCTACTCATTTTTTCGAAGGGGTGCACTGCAACAGGTTCCTTCTTTTCTTCTATTCAGGATGGTACCGCTACCTCAGGTTGTTTAGAGATTCTTCCTGATCAAGTATTGAAATCAACTGCTCCCTCTCTGTTACTGCCTATATTGACATCTGTCTGATTATAACTAAGCGGGACTTGATGAGGATAGTAGGTTAGCTCTGAGATCTGGAATGGAGTGGATACAGGCCTCGGGGGTGCTTGGATTGGTGAATTGGGGAGGATAATACTTGGTTAACTTCTGCTAGAGGTGGATGGGTCGAAGGAGTGGTGAACATGGGCCAAATGAGATTTACGAGAGTTGGGGATGACTATATCGGTGATAGTATGACATGGGGAGGCCAGTGGTAAGCAACCGGTGTCAAGGGGGAGGGGAGTACCATGCATCAAATAAGTGGAAGGGATGGGTGTTTGATATGAAGATAAGTCAGGTTGGACATAACTGACGGGAGCTGGTGCCGAAAAGTACATCCTTAAATCTAAGGGCTCCTCTTGGGGTGATGAATTGGGGAAGTAGTCAGCCAAATTTAAAGGCTCAATTACCCCTATGCTTTCGTTCCCTTGATCCTCCTGCTATGGTGCTATGCAATTCTCTTTAATACTGATATACTCAGAGGGGTCAAATTCTTCTCCATCCTCCTCTATCATGTTGGTAGTAGGTCTTAAGCCCATTCCCCCTGGTGGATGCGGTGGTAGGGGGCCTTGATGTATATTGCCATGTTGGTTCGCCTGGGGGAGTGCTGGTGGATTCATTTTGATGGCTTCTATCAAATCTTGTATCTAATGCTTGATTAGTCATGTGGCCCTGCCCTTGATGGAAATTGCAGTGAGTATTGGGGTCATATTTTTCGGGGATAGGGTTTGGTGGTGGGCGTGGTTGGAGAGGCATAACCAAACCCTTCCCGACCAATAGTGGCAAAAGAATGCTTAAGGATTGTCCCAATGGTGTAAAGACTCAATCAAATCAAGCCCTTCTTTACTCTGGGGTCGTCTGTGCCCCTTGCCTATTACTCGTTCTCTATATCGGTTTGCTTCGTGTTGGAGTCGATTGTGCTGCCTTGAACTGGAAGGAGACCATATTGATGCTAGGCCTGACATCTACCGTTTGAATATTTGTCCCGATTCCCCTCTCATTCGTCTGCTCAATAAACTTTTGGACTCCACTGTTCATGATTTTATTTAACCACCCTTCTCTTATTGTATCCTCGCAACGGTTGGCGTTCCTTACCAAATCAGCAAAGTTGAACTATTGTTGGTATATTAAGAAGTCTGAGATTACTGGTAGAGTGTTTTTTAAGATCACTCGATTTGCTCATCATTAGGTATTCTATTCCTCACTTGAGCTGCCAAGGCTCTCCATCGTCCAAGGTAATCAGTAAATGCTTCATCAGGCTTTTGCTTTAGTCGGGCTAGATCTGACTTGCGGGGTTCGATGTCTATGTTGTAGACATACTGCTCTTGGAATAGGTGGGTCAGATCTTTCCAACTTTTAATCATGGATTGTTCAAGGGAAGTGAACTATCTCAAAGTTGGGCCGTAAGGCTCTTCTAGAACACTTTGATGAGGAGTCTTTTGTCTCCGCCGTACTGGCACATGTCCCCACAGTAGGACTTGAGGTACGCAATGGGGTTGCCTGTGCCATTGTATTTGTCAAAGGTTGGCATCTTAAATTTTTGGGGCAAAGGGACTTCTGCAAACAGGCATATGTCAGTAAAGTCCGTGGCATGAATTTCAGATCCATCCCTCTTCATCAGCTATTTCTGGATTTTGTCCATTTATTCTTTTAACAGCTCTGACTCTTTGGATGGTGGGGTTGGCCCTCCAGCAGGCTGCCTCCACTCACTTTGGACTGCCTGTGGGTTAGTCTGCATGTGATGTGGGGGGATAAAATTGGCAAATGCCCCAATGTATGCCTCACTATTCTGGGCTTCATCCTCCCCATATTGATTGCTAGTGTCAATAATAATTGAGGGAGGAGTGGGATTGATGGGATTCTGGAAGTTCAATGCCACACACCATCCCCTCATAAATCATCTCACATTCCATTCCATCTTCTATTCATGCCTACCATTTCCACTTCAACACCTTCCACAATCACCACCACCATCCTTGTGTCAGCTCCAACTCTAACTCCCGAATTTCCATTTACCCTACCCACTCCCACCATAAAAAGATAGTACCAAAAGAGAACCCACCATCTTAAATCAACACCCATTGTATCTGGCCCATCTATTTCCCTACCAACAAGTCCACCCATTCCAATTCCTGAACCCGCTGCCAGACCCAACCCTACCCAGGCCCCACCTTCCCCATTTACCTATGATAGTGTGCCTATGGCCACTACCTTTGAACCCATTCACCCCACTGTTGAGAATTGCAAAATACCATTTTCCACCCCTTAATCTGGGTCTTGATAGACCCCTAAGAGAACTAAATAAGTGTTTTAAGTGTTTATTTTACAGCTTACAATAAAGGCAGGCTGAACTCTGAAAGTAGCTTAAAAGTACCAAAAAGATGATAACCCATCTTGATCAGGAGGAAGAAGGAGAAGGGACAACCTCACTGCCTGTCAAAATGCCTAAACGAAAGAAGACAAAGGCCTGATTTCAGCCTGGAAATAAGTTTGGAGCTATTCAAAAAGAAGAATGCATTACATAATGCTATTCGAAAGGATTTCTGATCTATTCGAAAAGAAACTAAACACTGCGAAAATAACTAAAGCTCCAGGCTTGGTTTTCGAAGAGCACCTGATCTATTCGAAAGGAACCAAACTCGCTGATGATCTATTCAAAAGGAAGAAAACTCCTTGCGAACAACACCAGTTCTATGCGAATAGAGCTCCAGAAGTTACTTGTCCTTTCGAAAAGACCTCCAATCTGTGCGAATAGAGCTCCAGAAGTCACATTTCCTTCCAAAAAGGCCCCCAATCTGTGCGAAATTATATTCCAAAGATTCCTAGCATCTGCAAGGGCATTTCAGTAATCTCTGCACGTGCCCCAATGCATTTAAAAGCCCAGGGGCTATCTGGAAGATTCTGAGCATGAACCAGAGGCATATTCCACGCCAAGTGAACACTCAAAGATGAAATTACTTGGCGGGAACTTCTAGAAGCTCAAACAGATTTTTGAATTACCTAACATAATTGATGCCTCTGTCTCCTGATTGGCTGAACCAGATCAAGCAGTTCTGATTGGGCAGAATAGATCTGGATCCCTATGCTCGACTCCTATTGGTTGATATGGATCTAACCAATTCTGATTGGTTGAGGCACATTTGAGCTGGACTTGGGGAAAACTATAAATAGACGAACTATTTGCCCAATTTGGGCATCCAGAATTTGAGTTTCATTCCCGTTGCCCCATTTTCCAATTCAGATCAAGATAGCTTGTCTGAAACCTCTGTAATAGCCTTGTTTTTGTCTGTAATTGAGAACTGTGAGATACTTGTGTAGTTCAAGTGAGAATTGTATTCAAGACTACAAATCCAAGAGCTATTTTAAGCTGTGTTATGTAATTGTAATGGTGGATTTGAAAAGGTTGCTTTCATCAGTACGTTCTCAATCGGATTCATGTTGAGGGTTCATTATGATCTCCTCACTCATTAGATTCCTTTAGATTTTCTATTTTTAAAGTAATTTCCCTTAATTCACTATCCCTATGAGAATCTGTGTTTGTAACCTGGTTCTTACAGCATTTGTAGTGGTGCTTATGTTCTGAATAAAGACTTTGGATTGAAGAAGAAAACTATTGGATGATCTGTGTCCATGATAGTGGATAGATCATAGCCATAAGTTCAACTCAATTCTAATCCTTGAATTAGATTATTTTCTCTTACATCTGAGCTGGTAGCCAAATGAAGATTTGATACTTTCTCAACTGTGCTACTCTATTTCTCATTCTGCAATCAATTACTAAGCTTAAGTTAACTGTTATTTCTCCATTCTTATTAATATTGCATCCAATTCCCCCAACTCGGATCTGGATCACTTAGTTTAAATTTTACTTATAGATAATTTAGTTGATGTGACAAATTCAACCTCTGATCTTACTTGCTTTGTAGATAGGATTAGAGGCCAGATCTGGTAGCTCAGATCTGGAGGTTTACTAAACATTTTAAATCAATTCTCTATGGATGATCTTTTACTCAATTACATTTAAAACTTGCTACAATTGGCCCTGATCTTGCAGGCTAATTGATTTCTCTCTGTGCTTATATTTCTTTCCTTTTTTTTCTAGTTTTCTAATCAAAGTATAATTCATCCTTTGAAAAACTTGTTTTCAAAATACAAATAAATAATGCACACTTAGGAAGACAACAAGTTTTTGCCGCCGTTTCTTGGGAATAGATTTTAAAATTAGTAGACCTAAGTTTTTTTTTTAAATTATTTTTACATCAGTGCTAACTGTTCTGTTGTTTAAATCTGTGCAGTTATTCATATACATTTGAGCTTGGAATCTACTTAGTAAGGAGTATTGAAGGTTTGCTTTGCATAATTTTTCTCTCTGTTTCTGTGTTGTATGTTTGATAGGGGGACTCTAAATCCTGAGATTGTCCCTCTGAATTTAGAAGTTGAAAGGCTACTAAGAAACAGGCAAACATCATAGAATTTTGCTGAGACTGCTACTATGGGTGAGCAACCTAGACTCTTGTGGGATTACTTTGCACTTGGTGCATATAATTCCCCATTTTGCATTCAATTTCCTACTGTTGAAGGAAATTATGAAATCAAATCATCAACTATCCAAATGCTTCCTTCCTTCCATGGTTTGAGTAAGGAGGATCCATACAAGCATGTGGATGAATTCTTGTCTCTTTGTACAACATTTAACATAGCTGGACTGGGTCCAGAGGCAACCAAGCTTATGCTCTTTCCTTTTTCAATAAAGGACAAATCTAGAGCATCGCTATCCATATTGGCACCAAGTAGTATTACTTCTTGGAATGATTTGCAGTGTCAATTTTTAGCCAAATATTTCCCTATGTCTAAGACCAGCCAGTTGAGACAAAGCATTGTTACTTTCTTGTAACACTCAATTGAAACATTCCATAAAGCATGGGAAAGGTTTAAGGAACTTTTAAGGCAATGCCCTCGTCATCAAGTTCCCCAATGGCAACTTGTTCAAAGCTTCTATCAGAGAATTGATCAAAAGGGTAAGAATATGGTAGATGCCTCCTGTGGAGGCAGCTATTTGCAAAGAATAGTTGAGGAGGTCTGGGACCTATTTGAAGTTATTGGTGAAAATTCAACCCAACAAGAATCCCTATCAAGAGACATTGAGAATCCTGCTCAGTTGAATAAAGAGCAGACTACCAAGGGAAAGATTTATGAGGTGAATGAGTTGGAAAGGAAGGTGGACAATTTAACCAGCAAGTTTGATAGATTGATGGACTCATTTCAAAGTCCAATTGTTGTTAGAATAGAGGAGGCATGTCTGATATGCCAGTCCCCTTCTCATTCCCATGATCAATGTCCAGCTGTACCACAGTTCCCAAATCTAGTTGTGGAGCAAGCTCATGCTACTCAATCATTTGGACAGTTGCAATCTAATGAATATGCATGGAGAGGGCACCCCAATTTAAGGTGGAGTCAAGGCAATTATCAATCACAACAGCAGCAGCAACCAAAGCACCAAGTACCTTTCAAAACTATTTAGCCATACCAGCAAAATTTCTATACCAAGCCTAATATTCAGCAGCCCATTCCACAATAGATGGCACAACCTGTGCATCAATCTGCCCAGCTCAGCCTCCTTCCAAATCCCCTTCTTTTGAAGACCAAGTTCTAACTTCACTCCAGAATTTAGGGTCTTTAACTCAGACTGTAAACTTTCACTGTCAGAGTATTAAGAAGATTGAAGCTACATTGGGTCAACTTTCAAATACTTTGGCCAGAAGAGAGAAAGGCAGGTTACCCAGCCAACCCTTGAACAATCACAAAGGACAGTTCATGGTTGGAGAGGCCTCTTTTTCTCATGAAGAAGTAAAAGCTATCACCACTTTGCGAAGTGGAAGAGTTCTAAACAACAATGTGGATACAAAAAAAGAAGAAGAAAAAATTGAGAAAACTGCTAGGAACATGCAGTAGGAGCAACATGATGTTAGCATTGGGGGTGCTGATGCACCTCAGAAAAATAAAAAAAATGAAAAACAAAAAAATCAAAAAAATTCTGGAGACGATGCTAAGGCTATAAATGAAGGACTAGTTCCTCATTTACCATTTCCCCATGCCATAAAATCTGTATCCCCTTTTGATAAAGGGAATTCAAAAATAGACAAAATGATAGAGACTTTCAAGCAAGTCAAGAAAAATCTTCCTTTCTTTGATGCAATAAAGCAAGTCCCAGCCTATGCAAAGTTCTTGAAGGACATTTGCACACACAAAAGACAATCTAGGATCCAGTTATCCAAGAAAGTCTTTGCTGTGGAGAAAGTCAAATAGGTTTTGTCCATTGCCACACCTCCTAAACTCCAAGATCCTGGAATCCCCACAATCCCTTGCATTATTGGAGAACATACCATTGAAAAGACTTTATTAGATTTGGGTGCTAGCGTTAACCTGCTTCCATATTCTGTATATGAGAAACTAGGTTTAGAAGAGTTAAAACCCACTCATGTGGTGTCACAACTAGCAGACAGATCTGAAAGAAAGCCAGTTGGGGTGATTGAGGATATGTTGGTAGGAGTAGATACGTTTTTCTACCCTGCTGATTTTCTGGTATTGGACATGGAACCTACAAAAAGCAGAACTTCCATTCCTGTCATTTTGGGGAGACCATTCCTGGCTACAGCCAATGCTTGTATTCAATGCAGGTCTGATATTATGGAAGTGTCCTTCAGAAATATGAAGGTGAAGTTAAATGTTTACAATGCAGTTACCCAGCCTCAGTTCGGTTCTGAGGAGTGCTTTCATGTTGATTTGTTGGATGAAATGGTAGAGTAAACTCTACCTCAGTTCCTACAATGTAAGGATTTAATCACAGATGTTGAAGATGTTTGGAGAAATGTTGTGGAAGAAACAACCTGTGCCTCAAAGACTGAAGAGGTCAACACTATGCAAGAAACTCCTGTCCAAACAGTTAGGTTTTCTTCATGGAAACCTGCTGTTTTTCCCCTTCCACAAGCAGCAAAGGTGCCTTTGTTACCTTCTCTTCTCAGCCCACCTTATGTAGAGCTGAAATAGTTGTCAAAAAATTTGAAATATGTGTTTTTAGGAGACCATAATATATTACCTGTGATTATCTCTTCCTCCCTCACTGAGGAGCAGGAGGAAGAGTTGATTGTATTGAAGCAGCATAAGAGGGCAATTGGCTGGACTATTGCTGATTTGGGAGGAATCAGCCCAGCTGTTTGTATGCATAAAATTCACTTGGAAGAAGGTGCAAAGCCTTCTAGAGAAATGCAGAGGAGGCTGAATCCTCATATGCAAGAAGTGGTCATGAAGGAGGTTGTTAAGTTGTTGGATGCAGGGGTCATTTACCCCATCTCAGATTCAGCTTGGGTGGCACCTACACAGGTGGTACCTAAGAAATCTGGGATTACTGTTGTAACCTCAGATTCTGGTGAACTCATTTCAACCCGACAAACAACTGGTTGAAGGGTCTGTATTGATTATCGAAAGCACAACACAATGACCACAAAAGACCATTTCCCTCTTCCATTCATTGATTAGATTTTAGATAAGCTAGCAAGAAAAGCTTATTATTGTTTTCTTGATGGTTACTCTGGTTACAACCAGATTCCTATGTATCCACAAGATCAGGAAAATACTACATTCACTTGCCCCTTTGGCACTTTTGCTTATAGGAGGATGCCTTTTGCTCATTGTAATGCCCCTGCTACCTTTCAAAGATGTATGTACTCCATTTTCTCTGATATGATTGACCAATTTATGGAGATTTTTATGGATGACTTTTCAATATATGGAGATAGTTTTGCCCAATGTTTACATCATCTCAGCCTGGTGCTACAGAGATGTGAAGAAACCAATTTAGTTTTGAGCTGGGAGAAGAGCCATTTCATGGTCACCCAAGGCATTGTCCTTGGCCATGTTGTCTCCCATAAGGGCATTGAGGTGGACAGAGCAAAAATAGATTTAATTGCACATTTGCCTCCTCCCAAAATTGTTAAGCAAATCAGAAGTTTCTTAGGGCATGCTAGATTTTATAGGAGGTTCATTAAGGACTTCAGTAAAATATCCAAGCCTCTTTGCCATTTATTGTGCCAAGATGTCCCTTTCATTTTCAATGATGAATGCCTTAGGGCATTTGAATTCTTAAAAAACTGTTTGATTTCAACTCCAATACTTCAGTCTCAAGATTACTCCCTGCCCTTTGAGCTAATGTATGATGAATCAGATTATGCTTTGGGAGCTGTTCTTGGGTAGAGAAAGGATAAAGCTGCCTCATGTCATAGCTTATGCCAGTAGATCAATGATTGATGCACAGCTCAATTACACAACAACTGAGAAAGAGCTGCTGGCAGTTGTTTTTGCTTTGGAGAAATTCAGGTCATATGTTTTGGGTTCACAAATTGTGGTGTTCACTAACCACTCAGCCCAGAAATACCTTCTGTCTAAGAAGGATACCAAACCAAGATTAATCAGGTGGATCCTCCTATTGCAGGAGTTTGATTTGCAGATTAAAGATAAAAAGGGAGTGGAAAATGTGGTGGTTGATCACCTGTCTAGAATTCTGACTGCTGAGATTGATAGGTTGCCTATCAATGACTCTTTTCCTGATGAGCAACTTTTTGCTATCAGTGTGCATACCCCTTGGTTTGCAAATATAGTCAACTTTTTGGCTACCGGATGGACCCCCCAACACTAGAATAAAATGGATAAGGATCTCTTCTTTTCCAAGGTTAAGTATTTTATTTGGGAGGATCCTTACCTGTTCAAGATTTGTGCAGACCAAATCATTAGAAGATGTGTCCATGAAGAAGACTTCCACAACATACTTTTCATGTGTCATGAGCAGGCCTGTGGAGGTCATTTTAGTGGAAACAAAACTGCTGCAAAGGTGTTGCAGTGTGGTTTTTATTGGCCCACACTCTTCAAGGATGCACTGCAGCACTGTAAGTTTTGTCAGAACTGCCAGAGATTGGGCAGCATTTCCAAGAAAAATTCAATGCCTTTATAGTCCACCTTGGTAGTTGAATTGTTTGACATTTGGGGGATAGATTTTATGGGACCTTTTCCTCCTTCAAATGGCTTTAATTTCATCTTAGTAGCTGTGGATTATGTTTCCAAATTGGTTGAAGCCACAGCCACTAAAACCAATGACCACAGAGTTGGCTTTAAATTCTTAAAGGATAACATTTTTTCCAGGTTTGGTTCCCCCAGATCCATTATCAGTGATGGGGGAAGCCATTTTGTAACAAGCATTTTGAAGCTCTATTGAAAAAGTACTCTGTGACTCACAGAGTAGCTACTCCATATCATCCACAGACCAGTGGACAAGTGGAGATTTCCAACAGAGAAATCAAACATATACTGGAAAAGACTAAGGAAGGACAGAAAGGATTAGTCCTTTAAGCTGAATGATGCATTGTGGGCATATAGGACAGCCTATAAGACCCCAATTGGCATGTCCCCATTCAGATTGGTCTATGGTAAAGCATGCCATTTACCAGTGGAGTTAGAATATAAGGCCTTTTGGGCCATTAAAGCTTTAAACATGGATCTCACTACTACTGGTAAGCACAGGAAACTGCAGCTCTCTGAGTTGGAAGAGCTAAGGATGGATGCATACACCAATGCAAGATCTTACAAAGAAAAAGTTAAGGCTTTCTATGACAAAAATCTGCTGAGAAAAGAATTCACAGCTGGCTCTAAGGTATGGTTATTCAACTCAAAACTCAAGTTTTTTCCTGGAAACCTGAGATCCAGATGGGAAGGGCCATATACTGTCATTCAAGCATCTCCATCCGGAGCTGTTGAAATTATGGACCCGAGTGATGGAAGAACTTTGAAAGTAAATGGTCAGAGGCTCAAACCATGCATTGAAAATATTCTGGAGCCTGTGATGACCATCTATCATCAAGAGCCTCAACAAATCTAATGTCACACAACTATATCATATGTATTTTAACTGTGTCTGTTATGTGATTCTTTTTTTTGCATAGTTTTGTGTAATTGTTTTTCTCTATTTTAGTCATGTTTTAGTTAAATTTTCTTTTAGGCATCATAAGTTCTGAAAGCTTTGAGGTTTTAACTGATTGAGATAATAAATTCCAATGATTTTAATGTGGAGATTTTGTTAAAAATAAAAAAAAATTCAGTTCTGTACTTTAGAGCATTTGTTCAAAAGTAAATTCATGCTTTTCGGAAAGTTTTATAGTCAATGCAAAAAATCAATTCGCAAAGGAAAATTCAGTTCGAAAAGTATAAACTCCTTTTCGAAAAGGATCTAAACCTGTAACTATAACTGCTCGAAAAGAATGGTAAACTTTATGAATAGATGCAGATCTTTTCGAATAGATGTTTCTGAAGCCATTTGCTTTGCGAATAGATGTTTCTGAAGCCATTTTCTTTGCGAAAGGTACTGATGCCTTTCTCCTTTTCGAAAATGACTTTTTTGAACTTTTTGAGGAAATCAATAATGCTTTGCGAAATCGATTTAAACATATTTAAAACCATTCGAATAGAGGTTTTCATATTCGAAAGCATTTCCAGCTTGTCCTGTTTCGCAGAAAACCCATCTTTTTCCATCTCTGCGTTCTTTTGGAATCCAGATCCAATTTCCTTCATTTTTTTTCCACTGATTAAGCTTGAAGAGAAGGATCTTCTGCCTCTGACTCCGGTGGATTTGATCAAGCGGTCAGAGATTTCGAGCAAACCCTAGGTTTTGGTATTTTTCTCTCCATATCCTCTGTCTGTGCTTTAAGCATATATTGTCTAGGATTCAAGAGAGTTGTCTGTTAATTGTTATTAGAAGGAGGAATTATTTGAACGAGTTTTTAGAAATTTTTAAAATGGGGAAAGTTGAAAAATCGTTGGCTAAGATGTTCCCTAGGTCTTATGCTAAGAAAGCTAGGAAATCCTCCACCAAAGGAAAAGCAAAAACCTCAGCCAAGAGGAAATTGTCGATGGATAAGGCTGATAGGATTGAGAAGGGAAAGAAGGTTAGAATTGAGGAACCCATCCCAGAAGCTGACCCTATTCCTGAGACTGAGCTTCCTCCTCTTCCTAAGCATTTGGTACTTCCAACGAATTTCACTGAAGCTCAGAAGTTGATTCCAGAGCTTAATGTGGATGAGAATTTTTTCTTAAACAGACCAGAATGTAAGCTATCCCTGAACTACATCAGGGATGCTTCACTGAGTAATATCTTGACCCCTCTTCCAGAGAAGATTTATCCTAGAAAACAAAACATGGTGAAAGTGAATGAGAAGGATGCTAATGACCCAACTCTGGTAATTTTTATTGATGATTGTGATTTAACCATCACTTTTGAAGATATTGGAAATGCCCTGGGGATGCCATTTCAGTATGATCCTACTGGCCCTTTGGTTGCACCTGAGACAACTTCTTTTAGAGATATGGCTACCCATCTAACCCAAGGCATAGTTGGAACTGGGCAGTCCATCATGAGGAGAGACTTAGCACCCCAATTTTTGCTGATGGATTCTATTTTGAGTCAGAAAAGAAGGACACCCATTCTGCAAGCCCTCTTTCACTATTCTAAAGGGCAATTCTTTAATGCCCCTATGCTGATTTTTGAAGCAGTGGCTGACATCAGTGCCAAGATGAAGAAGGAACAGAAAGTGGCTGGAATACCATTTGGAAGGTTGATCACAGCCCTACTAAGGGCTAAATTTGACATTGATGAGCAAGAGCCTTTTGAGAATGTAACACCTCAAGCTTTTGGGAAGAGGTCTTGGATTACAAGCCAAACTATGTTGAAAAGAATGAGGGAAGAGGCAGAGCCAGCTCAGGAGGCTGCTATACCTAAACCTGAGGTACCCAGCTCTTTAGCTATACCCATTGCACCTGCAGCTGCCATTGAACCTACTACCATTGTTGAGGAGACCATCATCATGTCTACCTCACCTATCATAGTACCTATTGTTAAGTAGTGAAAAATACCATTTTTCACCCCTAAACATGAGCCTTGAAAGACCCTTGAGAAGACTAAATAAGTGCTTTAGTGTGCATTTTACAGCTAACCAATCAGACAGGTCCAAATCCGAAAAGCATCCCAAAAAGATCAAAAAGTTGACAGCTCATGTCAAGATTAAAGAAGGAGTGAAGAAACAGCCTCAGCAATGGCTAAAGAGGGTCTAAAAGAGCAGACAAAGACCTGAAGCAAGAAAGGGAGCCATTCGCAAAGAAAAAATCAAGTTAAAAGTCAATTCGCAAAGAAGAATGGGAGCCTAGAGTTCAATTCGCAAAGAACTTCTACTATTCGCAAAGAACTTCTACTATTCGCAAAGAACTTTGAACTTTGCGAAAAGAAGAAAACACTCTGCGAAAAGAAGAGAAGTCCTTTGCGAAAAGATCTCCTGAAGCCAAAATGCTTTGCGAAAAGATCTCCTGAAGCCAAAATGCTTTGTGAAGAGAGCTTTTGGAGCCAAACTACTTTGCGAAAAAGCCCTTAAACTATGCGAAATGGCATTACGGGATTCTGACTCGTCCAGAAGGGTATTTCGAGGAAACTTTGCACGCGCCCCAATGCGTTTTAAAACCCAAGGACATTAGGAAGATTACGAGCACAGAACCAAGGCATATTCCACCCATGTGAACACCCAAAGATGAAATTACTTGGCGGGAACTTCTAGAAGCTCAAACAGATTTTGAATTACATAGCAATTGATGCCTCTGTTCTGATTGGTGAACCGGATCAGCAGCATTTCGATTGGCGAACAGATCCGGATCCCGGTGCTCGACTTCTATTGGTTGATACAGATCTATCCAATTCGATTGGTTGATACACATCTGAGTGCTTAGGGAAAACTATAAATAGACGAACCATTTGCCCAATTTGGGTATCCAGATTTTAGAGTTTTCATCTCTGTTTCCCTCATTCCTCGATAGCTTATCCGAACCCCCAGAATCCCTTCTTGTAGTTTACCTTGAGAGCCATTGTGAGTGATTTGTACTTCCAAGTTCGGATTCAAGATCAGAACTGAGGGCTAAGAAGCTCAGATCCGTAAGTCCGAGGGCTCTAAGAAGCCGTGCTCGTAATTGTAACGTTGGATTTTAAAAGGTTCTTTGTAATTTGTGTCTTCTCCATTGGAGTCATGTCGAGGGTTCAATGATCACCTTAGTGCATTAGACTTCTTTAGATTCACTTATCGCATCCAACTTCCCTTAATTCATCATCCTGCGAATTAGCGTTGGTAACCTAATTCAAGCAAAGATTCTGATGATGTTCATGTTACGAACTAAAGAATAGGCTACGATGATCTGTGACCATTTAAGTGGGCAGATCAGACCATAAGTCTAAACCTATTCCTTAATTCGGATTTATTTCTCTTACATCTGGCTTTGGTAGCCGATGAAGATTGAATCTGCTCTGCTGAACTAGACTCTCCATTAAAATTCGTGAGGCTAAAGTACATGAAGCTATTATTTCGCATTTGTCTTATTTTAAACATCTCCCCAACTCGGATCCGGATCATGTAGTTAGTTCTTTTCTTTATTTGCTTATAGTTAAATGTGACACAATCCAACACTCTCTTTTATCTATTCTTTTAGATAATTATAGAGCGAATCTGGTAGCACAGACGGAGGTTTATCTCTCGGTTTAGACAAACTTCTCGTGGGCGATCTTGAAATACTTACTTTTAAAACTTGCTACAATTGGCTACGATCTTGCAGCCGGTGTTAGCCCCTAATGTCTTGATATCCCTTTCATAAGTTAACATCCATATAACCTAGCATTCTTTAATTCTTTAATTTTTGATTCATAATGCACACAATTATGGCACACTTGGAAGCGACAACAAGTTTTTGGCGCATTGTCGGGAAGTTTGTTCTAAAATAGATAAACCTATGTTTATTTTCATTTATTTTAATTTTTGCTTTAAACGCACTTTGCATTCCAAGTGCTTGATTAAATGTCTACATGATTTTGTATAGAAAACTTTCTTTAGCAGAATTTTTTTTTTTTTTTTTACGGTTTTTATTCTTTGCCTTCTAGTTATTTGAATAAATCTGCTGCCACTCTTTGTCTTTTGTCAAATTTGGCGTGCTTTGAGTTTCTTTTTAGTTTTGTCAATACTTGAATAAGGTACTGCTACAGTTTTTGGATGTTTGCAGATCTCGAGCAAATTCAACAAGGAACATCTGGACCAAAGTCGGAGCAGATTCGCTTGAGTTTGCATCCTTCTCCTTTGCATTCATTTTCTATTTTAAATTCTTGAGAACCAGCAGTTCTGCTTGTTTTAATGTTTGTTTTGATTATAATTTCATTGTCTCTTAGGCATGCTGATTTTTTTTTTACAAAACCAAATACAAAATAAAAGAAGCTGAAAACACAAATAGAAAATCTCTGAGTAAAGTGGATAATTTGACCACAAAATTTGATAGGCTGATGGACTCATTTAAAGCTCCAAATGGGTCAAGAGTAGAGGAGGCATGTCTGATATGCCAGTCCCCCACTCATTCCATTGATCAATGTCCTTCTGCATCACAATTTCCAGAACTCATAAATTCTACCATTTAGATCTGTAGTGAGCCTGCTATTTTCTTTGTTTTTCCCTTACAACAACAAGTGTGGACACGGTTCCTCACACGTTTCCCCCAATTTCCAGGTTGTTACGCACTTATTGGGGAATTAAATGCAGAAAGTTACTTTCTGCCGCCTCCCACACGCATGCGCCCAATGCTACTTAATGACCCACGCTGATTCCTGGGCCATGAGCATTCCCAATGCCCCCCCATTCAAGTCCCACCCTTTCGGCTTCCCCACCTTACCTATAAATAACCAACCTCTACCAAATTCCCCCACATCTTTCCCCACCCTTCCAAAATGGCCGACGACCAAGCCAATAAGCCACCACACCGCTTTTACCCCATGTGGCTGGACCCACCACCACCGAAGGTGCCAGATCCGCTCCCTCCGGGACGAATTTGAAGAGGTTCTCGCGATTTTGGCCAAAGAAAAGGAGGCCCAACTCGGCCCTCGGAAAAAACAAAAATCAACCTTCCCCGCCACTTCCACCTCCACACCCCCACCCCCTCCCCTAAAACACATCTATTCTGTTTTATTTTCTTTTTTTTTTATGTAAAATATTTCTAGTTAATAAACTTTACTTTCTCCCATTCTCCATGTCATTTTCTCGTTTTATTTTTCTTCTTATTGTTGTCGCTTTGCTTCAATTTTTCCGGTATAAAGTGACCATGCCACCTTTGAACGTGAGGACACTGTTCCCCATAGGTTTGGGGGTGTGGCGGATACAAGTCCTACCTAGGGAATAGTTAACATAAGGGTAGCAGAATCACCTAAGTAATTAGGAAATGTATTAATTTACTTAAGAATCATGACAACTAGAAAATTTAAAATTCCTTTGCCAAATTTAGACATTCTAAACCTTGCGATATTCTACATTTCCATGATGATTACACCATAAAAACATCTTGGTATCGACGTAGTAAGTCAAAAGGAAGAGAAAAGGTAAAGATATACTTAAAAGCTCAAGGAAAAACCATAACCGGAGAAATTGAGCCCATATATTTTCCATCTCTGTTGAAGAGTGATGAGGCAATTTTTACGATTCAAAGGATTGTCGAGGGCATTAGCTCCACTAGAAGTTAGGAAACTCCAAATTACAACAAGTAACAGCACTCATGAAACTGCGGAAAAGATCAAGACCTTCTTTGGACAGCTTGAACCTAACAGAACCAACCAAGCAAAACCTGCCCCTGTTTGTATCCCATTTGAGTCAGAATCCTACAATTCTTCATCAAAATACTCAAAAGTACTTGAAACCTATGGAACTAATTCAGCCTTCCTCACTCGAGAATTCGGAGGTAAAGGAGAAAGAATCAAGATGGACCATTTCTGGGCAACATCAAGAAAATGAAGAGAAAATACCTCAAAAACAGGCAATATGGTGACTGAGAAAAGAAGAGACAAACAATGTAAAAAAGTTGCAAGCAAAAAGGCAAAAAAAGGGACCTTATGTTGAAAAATGCAAGATCAAAGAAAGAACTGATCACTGTGAATGTGAGAATCTCGAAAAGAAGAAGAAAGAAGCTAAACTCAAAAAGGTGGAGTCATGAACCATCTCCTGCACTTCCTGAGTTCTCAAATTCAAACCTCTGTTCAAACTGCCTTTCCTTGAAACTTCACTCCATAAGCCATACAAACAAACCTAGATTAAAAGCCCTTGTGATCCAAAGTTGAGTGAGCTGTCATGTGGAGATAAGAAGTGACCCAATCTATGGTGAGGAGATGTCAATGATGCCATTGCCTAAGAATCATGCCTATGCTCATGCTTACAGATCCATTTGGGAGATGTAAAATCTCTTGAGCTTGAGTGAAAATGAACCCCTCAACAAAAACAGATGAGAGTATACTGGTGAGTGTTTGGGTTGGAACTTGAGCACCTTAAGTATGACTTATAACCTAATTTTTATCCATAGGATGGGCTTCTTCGGCACATTTGTATGATTTTCTATGATTCACGATTGGAAATATTGAAACATTCATGAGGTTTATAAATGTTTAAATTCTGCAAACAATAATCAAATTTTCTGTTTCATCATTGATTCAAGAGTAACTAACCACTGCTCCTTGATTGCTCATTTGATAATATTGCACCGATGTTAACTGCTTTCATGGAGAAGTTTGTGGGTACCTTCACTGAAAACCCTCAGGAGACTTCACTCCTCCTCTAGGGATCACCTAGGGGTTGAAAAGGCTTGTTGCATATGCTAAATGCACCTGTGCTTCCTACAAAAGTGGCTCTTTACTTTGTTTTTTATGTTTCTTTGCTCAGGGACTAGCAAAGCTTAGGTTTGGGGGTGTGTTAAGTAGTGAAAAATACCATTTTTCACCCCTAAACATGAGCCTTGAAAGACCCTTGAGAAGACTAAATAAGTGCTTTAGTGTGCATTTCTGACTAACCAATCGATGTGTCCAAATCCGAAAAGCATCCCAAAAGATCAAAAAGTCGATGACTCATGTCAAGATTAAAGAAGGAGTGAAGAAAACCTCAAAGAATGGCTAAAGAGGGTCTAAAAGAGCGCATAAAGACACAAGCAAGAAAGAGAGCCATTCGCAAAGAAAAAATCAAGTTAAAAGTCAATTCGCAAAGAAGAATGGGAGCCTAGAGTTCAATTCGCAAAGAACTTCTACTATTCGCAAAGAACTTTGAACTTTGCGAAAAGAAGAAAACACTCTGCGAAAAGAAGAGAAGTCCTTTGCGAAAAGATCTCCTGAAGCCAAAATGCTTTGCGAAAAGATCTCCTGAAGCCAAAATGCTTTGCGAAGAGAGCTTCTGGAGCCAAACTACTTTGCGAAAAAGCCCTTAAACTATGTGAAATGGCATTCTGGGGATTTACAGCTCGTCCGAAGGGCATTTCAGTAAACTTTGCACGCGCCCCAATGCGTCTTAAAACCCAAGGACATTCCGGAAGATTTTGAGCACGAACCAAAGGCATATTCCACCCCATGTGAACACCCAAAGATGAAATTACTTGGCGGGAACTTCTAGAAGCTCAAACAGATTTTTGAATTACATAACAGAATTGATACCTCTGTTTCACGATTGGTGAACCGGATCAAGCATTTCGATTGGCGAACAGATCTGGATCCCGGTGCTCGACTCCTATTGGTTGATACAGATCTATCCAATTGATTGGTTGATACACATCCGATGGCTTAGGAAAACTATAAATAGACGAACCATTTGCCCAATTTGGGTATCCAGATTTTAGAGTTTTCATCTCTGTTTCCCTCATTCGGTCCGGATAGCTTATCCGAACCCCTGTAATCCCTTCTTGTAGTTTACCTTTGAGAGCCATTGTGAGTGATTTGTACTTCCAAGTTCGGATTCAAGATCAGAACTGAGGCTCTCTAAGAAGCTCGATCAGAAGTCCGAGGGCTCTCTAAGAAGCCGTGCTCTGTAATTGTAACGTTGGTTTTTAAAAGGTTGGTGTAATTTGTGTCTTCTCCATTGGAGTCATGTCGAGGGTTCTGAATGATCACCTTAGTGCATTAGACTTCTTTAGATTCACTTATCCGCATCCAACTTCCTTAATTCATCATCCACAATGCGAATTAGCGTTGGTAACCTAATTCAGCGGCATTCTGATGATGTTCATGTTACGAACTAAAGAATAGGCCTGACTAGTGACAGATCTGTGACCATTTAAGTGAGATCATGACCATAAGTCTAAACCTATTCCTTAATTCGATTTATTTCTCTTACATCATCTTTGGTAGCCGGATGAAGATTGAATCGCTCTGTTGAACTCTGAGACTCTCCATTAAAATTCAGAGGCTAAAGTACATGAAGCTATTATTTCTGCATTTGTCTTATTTTAAACATCTCCCCAACTCGGATCTGGATCATGTAGTTAGTTCTTTTCTTTATTTGCTTATAGTTAAATGTGACACAATCCAACACTCTCTTTTATCTATTCTTTTTAGATAATTATAGAGCCAGATCTGGTAGCACAGATCTGGAGGTTTATCTCTCAGTTTAGACAAACTTCTCTGTGGACGATCTTGAAATACTTACTTTTAAAACTTGCTACAATTGGCCCTGATCTTGCAGGCCAGTGTTAGCCCCAATGTGCTGATATCCCTTTCATAAGTTAACATCCATATAACCTAGCATTCTTTAATTCTTTAATTTTTGATTCATAATGCACACAATTATGGCACACTTGGAGCGACAACACCTATCCCATCACCTATCCCAGCAGTTCCATCACTCATCACCACCACAATCCCCATTGCAGATTCTCTCCCAACACCTACCAATCTAGCCATACTTACACCACCAATTTCACCTAACAATTTCCCAGATATACCAACAGATTTTGTTGTAAACTCACCTAGCACTCCTCTCCTACAAAGCTTCTCAGGTTCACCAGCCCATCAGCTCATACACCTGAAATCACCCATACTCCTGAACCTGAGATATTCACCACTGAGGCATATTCATCCTTGATGGGATCTATCTTGGAGAATATTGGGCATGAATATGTCCCGGCACCTGACCCCCCCCAATTTACTCATTTGGCTACTTCCCCCTTTACAATCATCCCACCTATTACTCTTCAACCACCTACACCAATCATACCAGTCACCACTCTGCCTACCACACACACACCTGACCCAATTAGCCAAATCTTCACCTTCCTCCAATCTATCCAAGCCCAGCTGCAGACCAACACAGACAACCAGTCTGTGACAAATTCCATTCTCCAAACCTTGGCCTCCACATCCCAACCAACTACCTCAGCCACAGTACCCGCCACTTCTGACCATGCTACCCAAACAGAATCGGAGGTAGTGCTTTTAGATTCACCTTCCCCCACCCCCACTGTTGGGATACATATGGTCCCCTACCACTCCATTCATGTTCCACGTTTTGCCACTCTTCAAAGGGCTATGGAAGAGAACCCTTACATCTCTAGTGATGTCCTTAAGGGGATTGCTGATCTTCAAGCTTACATAAAGACTCCTTATGAGGACAAGATTAGGAAGTTGGAGCTGTTTATGCAATTTGAAAGATATAAGATGCAGGACCTGCTGAGCCAAACATATCAGATGGTTAGGGGTGAGAAGCACACAGTTGCCATCTTAAAAGAGAAGCTTGTACAAGAAAAACTGAGGGCTGATAGACTTGAAAATATATTGGCCTCACACGAAAGATCAAGTCTGAAGAGTACACCAACTCCAAGCCACAATCCAAGAGAAAGCTAAATCAAGTTCAGACTCCAATACTGACTCAAGTTCAGAATCCAATACTGACTCCAGTTCTGACCCCACTGAACCAACTTATGATACATATTTTGACCCTAGTTATTAGACTATCTTGTAAATTTTTTATTTTTTTGTTGTTTGTTTAGTGTTTAATTAATGTTTACTGTTTACTTCTGTTGATTTGTCCATTACTGTGAAATTTTTTCTTTTCTCTCTGTCATTGTGTTTTTTTTTTTTTTTGCTTATCCACTTCTGGACCAGTGAGGACACTGCTCCTTATAGGTTTGGGGGTGTGACAGAGATGCCAATAATTTACTTAACATTAATGCAGCTTATGATCAGCAGAATTTTTGAAAATGAAGTGATTTCCCACCTGTCTTTGAAAAATGAGGAAGTTAAAACTTTTTAAAATTGATTTCTAGTATAATTCTAATACTTTCATAAAGTGAATGTCAAAAAATTTCTAAAAGAAAATTGATGTTTTAGTAAACCTAAAAAGAGAGAAAACAGTACTGATATACCTCAGGAATTTGATAGAAAACCACACCCAGTGAGATTTGGGCCTGAAATGTATTCTTTGGAGGTATGAATTGGCAATTTTTTCTGCTCTAGGGACTGTTTGAACTTGCTTGTTATCACTAGAAGTTACACATATCCAAATTAAAATAGCTTGACAGCAATCATGATATTAAAGACATGATGTAAGGCCTCCTTTTGGACAGTTTGAACTTCAAAAAGCCCTACCTATTGAAACTGCCCTCGATACACACCATTTGAGCTTTATAAATCCAAGATTTCTTCGAAACCTCATCAACCTCATTTAGCCTAACCCTCACTCTGAGAATTCAGAAGGTAAAGGAAAGAAAGCTGAAGAAAGGTGAGTTGAGTAACAGTTTGGTAAAAGAAAAAGAAAATTAATTGAAAGCAATGATGTATCAACAGAAGAAATGTGGCATTCCAGTCAATGTTGCTTTGAAAAAAAAAAAAAAAAAAAAATAGAAAAAGAAAAAGGAAAAGTCATTTCATTGGAAGTTTGAAAAAGAAAGAGAAAAAGATGGCCACTTTGGCTCTGAAAATTCAAAGAAGAAGATGAAATTGTGCTGAATTGAAGAAGGTGTGTCTATCACCTCCTGACCTTGATTGACTTCTCAATTCTGAACTCCATTCCACCCCTTTATTCTTGATAAATTTCACCCATAAGCCACATTACAACCCAAGTTAAAGTCCTTACTGTTCAAAGATGGATTGAGCTGTCACATGGAGATAAGTATTTGTGTAATCTATGGTGAAAAGAGCAGTAAATTCAAAACTGAAAAGCAATGCCTATGCTCCTGCTTACATTCCTATTTGAGGGTTGTAACTGCTCTTGAACTATGTGAAATAGTAAAACCCTCTTACGTATATGCCGAGTGACAACCCTGGTGAGAGTTGGGTCTGAAATCAACTTATTTGGGGTAACATCATAGCAGGATTCTCAAATAGAAGGCAAGCTTTTCATTAATTTTTCTTTTAAAACTTTTTGACACAAAATGAGTGAATGGTAAAAGAATTACAGTAGAATTTCAGTTTTAAACTGATGCTTTCTTGAGAATCCTCTTACAGCTTGATTGATGCAGGTGTGAATAATCTGATTTGATGAAAGTCCGTTTTAACAAAACTGCATTGATATTAACAGATTTATTGGAGAAGTTTGTGGGTACCTTCACTGAAAACCCTCAGGAGACTTCACTCCTCCACTAGGGATCACCTAGGGTTTAAAAGGCTTGTTGCATATGCTAAATGCAATTGTGCTCCCTACAAAAGTGGCTTTTTACTTTATTTTTAATTTTATCTTTGCTCAGGGACTAGCAAAGCTTAGGTTTGGGGGTGTGTTGAGAACTGGAAAATACCATTTTCCACCCCTTAATCTGGGCCTTGATAGACCCCTAAGAGAACTAAATATGTGTTTTAAGTATTTATTTTACAGCTTACAATAAAGGCAGGCTGAACTCGGAAAGTAGCTTAAAAGTACCAAAAAGATGATGACCCATCTTGATCTGGAGGAAGAAGGAGAAGGGACAACCTCACTGGCTGTCAAATTGCCTAAACGAAAGAAGACAAAGGCCTGGTTTCAGCCTGGAAATAAGTTTGGAGCTTTTCGAAAAGAAGAATGCAATACAGAATGCTATTCAAAAGGATTCCTGATCTATTCGAAAAGAACCTGAACACTGCGAAAAGAACTAAAGCTCCAGCTTTGGTTTTCGAAGAGCACCTAATCTATTCGAAAGGAACCAAACTCGCTGATGATCTATTCGAAAAGAAGAAAACTCCTTGCGAATAGCACCAGTTCTATGCAAATAGAGCTCCAGAAGTTACTTGTCCTTTCGAAAAGACCTCCAATCTGTGTGAATAGAGCTCCAGAAGTCACATTTCCTTTCGAAAAGGCCCCCAATCTGTGCGAAATCGTATTCCAAAGATTCCCAGCATCTGCAAGGGCATTTTAGTAATCTCTGCACGTGCCCCAATTCATTTAAAAGCTCAGGGGCATTCTGGAAGATTCTGAGCATGAATTAGAGGCATATTCCACTCCATGTGAACACCCAAAGATGAAATTACTTGGCGGGAACTTCTAGAAGCTCAAATAGATTTTTGAATTACCTAGCAGAATTAATGCCTCTGTCTCCTAATTGGCTGAACCAGATCAAGCAGTTCTGATTGGCCAGAACATATCTGGATCCCTGTGCTCGACTCCTATTAGTTGATATGGATCTAACCAATTCTGATTGGTTGAGGCACATCTGAGCTGGACTTGGGGAAAACTATAAATAGACGAACTATTTGCCCAATTTGGGCATCCAGAATTTGAGTTTCATTCTTGTTGCCCCATTTTCCAATTCAGATCAAGATAGCTTGTCTGAAACCTCTGTAATAGCTTAGCTTTTGTCTGTAATTGAGAACTCTGAGATACTTGTATAGTTCAAGTGAGAATTGTATTCAAGACTACAAATTCGAGAGCAGTTTTAAGCTGTGTTCTGTAATTGAAATGGTGGATTTGAAAAGGTTGCTTTCATCAGTACGTTCTCAATCGGATTCATGTTGAGGGTTCAATATGATCTCCTCACTCATTAGATTCCTTTAGATTTGCTATTTTTAAAGCAATTTCCCTTAATTCACTGTCCCTGTGAGAATCTATGTTTGTAACTTGGTTCTTACAGCATTTGTAGTGGTGCTTATGTTCTGAATCAAGACTTTGGATTGAAGAAGAAAACTATTGAATGATCTGTGTCCATGGTAGTGGACAGATCATAGCTATAAGTTCAACTTAATTCTAATCCTTGAATTGGATTATTTTCTCTTACATCTGAGCTGGTAGCTAGATGAAGATTTGATACTTTCTCAATTATGCTACACTATTTCTCATTCTGTAATCAATTACTAAGCTTAAGTCAACTGTTATTTCTCCATTCTTATTAATATTGCATCCAAGTCCCCCAACTCGGATCTGGATCACATAGTTTAAATTTTACTTGTAGATAATTTAGTTAATGTGACAAATTCAACCTCATCTTACTTGCTTTGTAGATAGGATTAGAGGCCAGATCTGGTAGCTCAGATCTGGAGGTTTACCATACATTGTAAATCAATTCTCTGTGGATGATCTTTTACTCACTTACATTTAAAACATGCTACAATTGGCCCTGATCTTGCAGGCTAATTGATTTCTCTCTGTGCTGATATTTCTTTCTTTTTTTTTCTAGTTTTCTAATCAAAGTATAATTCATCCTTTGAAAAATCTTTTTTCAAATACAAATAAATCATGCACACTTAGGAAGACAACACCTACTGAGCCAGTTACTTACCCTACCCATTCCCTACCACCTATCCATACCCATGACCTGGTGCAGTTCACCACTGAGGGGTACTCAGCCTTGATTGACTCCACTGTGGAGGATATTGGGCATGAGTACACACCTCATCCGGACTCTCCATAGCCTGACCATTTCCACCATGCCCCTACATCACCTTTCCATCCAATCCCACCTACCCAACCTGTTACTCAAGCCTTACCAGACACCTTTGCCCAAATCATTTCCCTCCTTACCTCTCTCCATACCCAACTCCTTACCAATACTGAACATCAAGTCACCATACAAGCCAGCCTACATTCCATCCAATCTACTCTTTAGACCTAACACCCACCAGCCCAATAGCCTACGCCCATACTTGTACCCACACCACCTCCTTCCCCCCAGCCTTCTACTTCTGTGGTAACAGTAGCTGCTGGCACACAGACTGACCCTGACTATGATGAGTTGGTCTTTATCATATCTACCTCCACCTCTACTGTTGTTATTTACTGAAAAGTACTACTTTTCACCTCTTAACCTATCCTTTACTACACCTTGTAGCCATTTAATAATCTTCTTTTGAGTTTATTTTGTAGGTAAGAATAAAAGTTGCATCTTAGCATAATAGTCACGCTTTAGAGGCCAAAAAAAGAGAGATTTAGAAGCCAAGGTCTACATCCCTGCTAAAGAACAGATGGAATGCCATGGTGGTACACACCATGGTGATCATTTTGAGTGCCTAAGTGTGCACTAGAAGTCCAGTGGATGAGAGGAGCATGGACTAAAGCAAAGGCAGCTTCTGCAGCAAGCTGTGAAAGGCAGCAGGCATGTTTAGAAAACTCTTCGCGTGGTTCTCACAGAGTTCAGTCCATCCAAAAGAAACTTCACATGGACCTCACGAGGATAGAACCAACAATACCAAGGCAGTCCCGTAGAGATCTCGTGCAGCTCAAGAGGTGAGATACGCCCAGAAATATTCTCACACAGCTCTCGCGAGCTCTCGCGCGCTTCAAAGCTCAAAGCATAGCCTGAAGGCGATAAAGCTCAGCAGCCTGAAGGCGATAAAGCCCATTGATACGAATGACGTGGGTTGTTGTGTGATTTCTTGTGCTTACATAGAGAGCTCGAGTCCCCTCAATGACTTCACCTTAAGATACTTTTGTCCCATCGTTTAACCTTACATGCCTAGCAAAGGCGACTCAAATCAAGAGGAGAGGAAACTCTCTATCGTCCCATCTCGACAACACCAAGAGCAGTAGCCAGCCAGTCCCACCCCAAGCGAAGGCCTCCCACTGACAACAAATCAGGTAAGAAAAATACCCCTTCTTTTACTCGATATTTATTATAAAATATAGTTAGCTAAGATTAAGTCAAAAGTTTTCAAAAATTTGTCTCTCTTGACTTGCCAATCACTTTAGTCCTCCCATAAGAGACAATCATCAGTATTCGTTGAGAAGGTCAGACGGAGCATCTGGCATACCAAGTATCATCTTCACAACCACATAAATGGTCGGGTCCATAAATCCCATACAAGTGGATCTGCTCAGCGACGCCTTAAAAGCCACATTTTTTACAGATTTACCATCGAATTGATCTTAAGTTAAAACCTCCCAAAATTCTAAAATTATATTTTTTTTTTTCAAAAAGAATAAAAAATAAAATAAAAATAATAAATCCTCTATGTATCAAAATTCACTTCAATCTGTTCTATCCCCTGGGAAATTGAGCACTAAATATACTCAACCCTGAGAAATCACAAATGTCAACTGGGAAAAGGACACCCGATGAGCCATTGGTGTGAGCAATGACACACCTGGTCTGACATGATCTGGGAAAGACTTCGCCATTATATGATATTACATCTTATTATTATCTAATCACTTGACCTTGTCTCTGGACATTTGTATGACGCCCCCCGGTGCCTTGATTGTGTCATTTTCCCGCTGTTTGACTGCCCCTTACAGTAAGTCATGCCATGCGACGGGATGCCCCTTGCACCCGCAGATGAGGATATGATAATTTTCCTACTGTTTGACTGCCCCTTACAACAGGTCATGACACGCGACAGGATGCCACTTACCCCCAAGAATTAGGATACATTGACTTCGCCCATTGACAGCTACTCGCAGTAGGTCACGATATGCGACAGGATGCCCCTCGCATCCACAAGGAATATGCCCTTTGACAGCTACCACTGGGCCCCCAAATGCTCTATTTTCGCTTGCATTGATATATAAGAAAGCCAAGCATATCATATCAGCATCCCCAGTCAACCTTTGTGATTTGCCAAAAGAAACGAGAAGGCACCCTCGAGAGAGGGGTGTTTACTTTTTCGACGCATTCTTACTTTGCAAGAATGCGCCGAAGAGGGGCATTGGTAGACACCCTAATTTTGCCCTCTCGAAGTATACTAACATGTTTGGTCAACCTTTGAACCCATCCACGACTTTCGGAAAGGACTTACCTTCTCTGAAAGCTTTAAAACCCTAATACGGGGACCATATAATGAAATGATAGTGTATGGTCGAAATACAGGCTGAAATAATAGCCTTGTGGTTTGAACCCAACCTAGACCGGGGAAAAGTCCCTAATTCTGTGCCCTTCCAGGCGCGTGCAATTAGATTGCATGCCTGCACGCCGGCGTGCAATTGGTCCCCTTGGGCCAGGGTTACCCTTCCCACAGACCGCCTTAGGAGTGGATTGCGCGCTCTATACAATGCGTATAATCTGATTTCACGTCCGATCACTGGCGCACAATTTATCCCCTTTTGACCTTTCCTGTAATTCCCTAGACGGCCTAAACTCCCCTATTAAGCGCCTGAAATAGAGCGCTTAATTGGATTGCACGCACTAATAAGGGCGCGCAATTAGTTCCAATTGGAATGGAACTACAACACCCGGCTGAGCCAGTCAACCGGTCACTCACTGAGTCTGTGATAGACTCAAAGTGTATTAAGCGCCTGGAACAAGGCGCATAATTCATTTAAATGACCCATACAGGGCACACAATTGAATTCCACCAGCCAATTAAGCGCACCCCACAGGGTGTGCAATTGCCGGAATGCCTATAAATAGACCCCCTTACCTTGTATCAAAAAACATCACAATGTGTCCAACCTTGGAATTTTCAAAAGTTTAAAGATTTCAAGGATTCTCTCTCCAACACCTGGCTTTAGGTAATTTCCTTAGTTCTAGTTTTTAATTCCTTTCTAGTTCTAGGTTCTAGTTCTTAAGTTCTAGCTATTTAGTTCTTAATTTCTAGTCTTAGATCTTAGATTTTAATCCTAGTTTTTAATTTCAATTCTTAGTTTCTGGTTCTAATTCTTAGGTCCTAGAACTAGTTCTTAATTTTAGTCTTCAGATCTCAAATTCTAGTTCTTAAGTTCTGATTTCCGTTCATAGGTTTTAAATTCCTAATCTTAGATTTTAAGTGCTAGTTATTAATTTCTAAGTTTTAGATTTTGAATTTTAGTTCTTAGGTTCTTTTTATCCTTTTTTTTAGTCCTAATTCTAAACTGTAGTCATAGCCTTCGATTCCAGTCTTAATTCCAAATTCTAAATCTTATAAATTCACGGACTTTAATCTGCCAATCTATATTTTTTTTAAATCCAAACTTAGTACTTTTCAATTAGGAATATTTTCAAAACAACCTTAAACCAACCAATTTGCCCAAGGGAGCTTGTGGAGGGTACCCGGGAACAGGGCCGATCCTCTCCAGCATAGCGGGCCTAAACCTTCTTTAGATTCTTGATATAATTAGAATATTTAAATTAATTAGATTCCTAATATAGTTAGAATATTTAAATTAATTTGAGTTCTAGTAGAATCGGGGCGTTTAAATTAATTAGAGTTCTGGTAGAGTTAGAATACTTAAATTTATTAGAGTTCTAATAGAATTAGGGTATTTCAGCTGATTAGACTCTCAATATAATTAGGAGACTAATACTAATTAGACTTCTAATAGGATTAGAACTTTTACATCTTATTATTATCCGATCACTTGACTTTGTCTCTGGACATTTGCATGACTCCCCCCGGTACCTCGACTGTGTCATTTTCCCACTATTTGACTGCCCTTTGCAGCAAGTCGTGCCATGTGACGGGATGCCCCTTGCACCTGCAGATGAGGATATGATGATTCTCCTACCGTTTGACTTCCCCCATTGACTACTACTCGCAGTAGGTCACGATACGCGACGGGATGCCCCTCGCATCTACAAGGAATACGCCTTTCGACAGCTACCAGTGGGCCCTTGAATGCTCCATTTTAGCTTGCACTGATAGATAAGAAAGCTAAGCATGTCATGTCAGCATCCCCAGTCAACCTTTGTGATTTGCCAAAAGAAACGAGAAGGCACCCTTGGGAGAGGGGTGTCTACTTCTTCGATGCATTCTTACTTCGCAAGAACGCGCCGAAGAGGGGCATCTGTAGACACCCAAATTTTGCCCTCTCGAAATATACTAACATGTTCGGTCAACCTTTGAACCTATCCATGACTTTCGGAAAGGACTTATCTTTTCTGAAAGCTTTAAAACCCTAATACGGGGACCATATACTGAAATGATAGTGTATGGTCGAAATACAAGTTGAAATAATAGCCTTGTGGTTCGAACCCGACCTAGACTGGGGAAAAGTCCCTAATTCCTCACCCTTCCAGGCGTGCACAATTAGATTGCATGCTTGCACGTCGGTGTACAATTGGTCCCCTTGGGCCAAGGTTACCCTTCCCACAGACCGCCTTAGGAGTGGATTGCACACTCTATATAGTGCGTGTAATCTGATTTCACGTCCGATCAGTGGCACACAATTTGTCCCCTTTTGACCTGTCCTCTAATTCCCTAGACCGCCTAAACTCCCCTATTAAGCACCAGATATAGAGCACTTAATTGGATTGCACGCACTAATAAAGGTGCGCAATTAGTTCCAATTGGACTGGAACTAGGACACCCGACTGAGCCTGTCAGCCGGTCACTCAATGAGTCCGTGACAGACTCAATGTGTATTAAGCACCTGGAACAAGGCGCATAATTCATTTAAATGACCCATATAGGGCAAGCAATTGAATTCCACCGGCCAATTAAGCGCACCCCACAGGGTGCGTAATTATCAGAATACCTATAAATAGAACCCCTTACCTCGTAAATTAAAAAAACATCACAACGCGTTCGGCATTGGAATTTTCAAAAGTTTAGAGATTTCAATGATTCTCTCTCCAGCACCTAGCTTCAGGTAATTTCCTTATTTCTAGTTTTTAATTCCTTTCTAGTTCTAGGTTCTAGTTCTTAAGTTCTAGCTATTTAGTTCTTAATTTCTAGTTTTAGATCTTAGATTTTAATCCTAGTATTTAATTTCAATTCTTAGTTTCTGGTTCTAGTTCTTAGGTCCAAGAACCAGTTCTTAATTTTAGTCTTCAGATCTCAAATTCTAGTTCTTAAATTCTGATTTCCTCTCATAGGTTTTAAATTCCTAATCTTAGATTTTAAGTGTTAGTTATTAATTTCAATGTTTTAGATTTTGAATTTTAGTTCTTAGGTTCTTTTTATCTTTTTTTTTAGTCCTAATTCTAGACTATAGTCATAGCCTTCGGTTCCAGTCTTAATTCCAAATTCGAAATCTTATAAATTCACAGACTTTAATCTGCCAATCTATATTTTTTTTAAATCAAAACTTTGTACTTTTAAATTAGGATTATTTCCAAAACAACCTTAAACCAACCGATTTTCCCAAGGGAGGTTATGGAGGGTACCGGGAACGGGCCGATCCTCCTCAGCATAGCGGACCCAAACCTTTTTTTCTTGATATATTTAGAATATTTAAATTAATTAGATTCCTAATACAGTTAGAATATTTAATGTAATTAGAGTTCTAGTAGAATCAGGACGTTTAAATTAATTAGAGTTTTGGTAGAGTTAGAATACTTAAATTAATTAGAGTTCTATTAGAATTAGGTATTTAAGCTGATTAGACTCTCAATAGAATTAGGAGACTAATACTAATTAAACTTCTAATAGGATTAGGACTTTTAAAATAATTAGATTGCTAAAAGAATTAGGAGACTAGTCCAATTAAACTTTTAAAATAATTAGAACTCTTAAAATAATTAGACTCTCAGTAGGAGTAGGAAAGATTGAAAAAAGCAATCAGACTTAGAGTAGAAGAAGGAAAACAAACTAAACGTCTAGGAGCCTCAATACTGCTGACATCAACAGGCCGATGATTTAGTAAAAAAGTTGAACCCACACCCTGGAAAGGCATGATCAGTGAGGTATTGCAGTGCTAATAAATATCTGCAACTGGTGTTCGTAGCGAATCAAATATTTTCTTCCTAGAATTTACCTTTTCCCCTTCTTACCTCTATACTTTCCACTCTCCATCAATCGCCTTACGTCAGAGTCCACATAGACCAATTTGGGCCACTATTTCAGGGGACCGAAAGGAACCCAAAAAAATCACGCACCAACACCTGAGTATGTCTGATATACTCATGGGCCCCGTCGAGCAACCGACTCATTTGTAGCAAAATCGTCTAAAATATGTAAACTAACTCTCTTATTTTGTTTTAGTTAGATTTTTTTTTTATCCCATCAAGTTATAATTAAAATCATGGAAAAACACGATCAATCGTAAGATACTTTCTGCTGTACAATATTATGTTCTCGAGTGATCATATGGATTTACTACATTCTAAACCTCACAGGAGCGAAAATTTTGAAAATAAAATAAAATTTGAAGTGTCCCCCGCTTTTGCACAATGACGACATTGTCCAATTCAATTTTGGGGGGATACACAACTTCTGTGTATAGTAATTAGTTAATTAGTATAATCAATTTCACTTAGTTTGTTGTTGCATAATATTTTGTAATTTATAGATGATCATTATATGTGAATTACAATAGAAAAAAAGTGTAAATCTTGAAAACTTACGATCCATTATAGTAGGAGTTCAATAATCAGAATAAAGAACAATTACAATTTATGCTTAGCTCATTGAACAATGTATTTAAATGAATGTTTGAAACAATAGATTGTTCTAAACTGCAAATTTTTTCCTATTCTCTCTCACAAAAGAACTAAAAAAAATCGTAAAAGGACCATTTTGAAAAAGAAGATTACGATTCTTAAGAAAAAAGCTTTCAAAGAGAAGAAAAATTGTAAAATACGATTTTACAAACCAATTGAAGAAATAGTTTTTATTAAAAAAAAGGAAAGAGGTTATCCAATTCATGGATACTTACTGAAGTAAAAAAAATAGAAGCTGAAAAGATAGGAGAAAGAAGAGCTAAATTCTCTGAAAAATTTTGAATTCTTTTCTACCATTTTTTTATTCCTTCTGAAACCCAAAGCCCCATTACAAGCCGAAGGAAAGACCTTTTTGATTCACGATTTGCAAAAGTATAAACCTATTAGAGATATGAATAATAGATATGAGATTCATATGAATAGAGTATTTTATCTTTTTTTATGAGATTGACAATTTTTTATCTTTGACTATATTTTTTTGAAATAAACATTGAGAGAACCCAAAAAGTTTTGATATCTTTCAGAGAGTATGTCAATAGTGAGATTTTGAATGAAAATATTTTCTAAAAATTGCAGTTTAGAAAAATTTATGATGAATAAACTTTTCACTGATGCATACACTCCTGCTTACTATGAATTGAAATTGTTGAAATTCTAATCAAGGAAAAGTGTTATAATGGAAAGTAAGGATAAAAGATTGGTAATTTTAGAAGATCATAATGACTATGTGATGACTAAATTTGTGTAGAAACTCCCATTTTTTCCTCTCAGAGTATACAAACCTGTTCCGTCAACCTTTGACCATGCCTATGATCTCCGAAAAAGGACTAGCCTTCTCTGAAGAGTTTAAAACCCTAATACGGGGACCATGCACTGAAACAATAGTACATGATTGAGACTCAGGCTGAAACAATAGATCTGAGCCTCGGACTCGACTCAAACCCAGGTAGATCCTATATTATGCACCCCATATAGAGTGCACAATTAAATTGAAAGCCCAACACCTGGCGCGCAATTGATCACATGCGGACAACTCAAGAGCTGATTAAGCGCCTTATCAGGAGCGCGTAATCATCTTGTGCACTCCACCACCAGCACACAATAGGCTCATTTTGGACTAGTCCCTAACCTTCTAGAAACCGCCTAAGACGTGATTGTATGCCTTACATAGCCGTATAATCGAATTTTACGCTTTTGCACTAGTGCATAATCGGTTCCTAAGCGAACCTGGTCTCTAGCTCCCTAGACCGCCAAAAATCCCCTATTAAGTGCATGTATTCAGGCAATTAATTGATTGAGCACACTAATCAGGGCGCGCAATTAATCTACTTAGACTAGGACTGGGATACCCGGTTGACCCAGTCAGTCGGCCACTCACTGAGTTAGTCACCGACTCAAAGTGATTGAGCGTTTGGTTTCAAGTGCATAATTCAATTGAGCACATCCGAACGGGCATGCAATTAAACTTCACCGACCAATTAAGCGCACCCCATAGGGCGCGTAATTGACCAAATACCTATAAATAGGACCCACCACCACGACTCAAACACTCACAATTTTCGACACATTTTTTTCTCTCGAGTTCCTCGCTGCGGACCTGACCTCAGGTATACTTTTCTTTTAGTTTTTAATTCTTCTAGTTCTTAGTTCTAGTCCTTAATTCTAGTTATTAGTTCTAGATTATTGGTTCTAGACTTTAGGTTTCTCTTAAGCTTTTAGTTCTAGCTATTAGATTTTAAAATCTCTTTAGTCCCTTAATTCTTACCATTTTTTCCCTGATTCTAGTTCTTAGGTTCTAGAACCAGTTCACTTTTTCTTAATTCTAGTTCTAGATTTAGGGTGTAGCCCTCTAGTTCTTAAGTTCTAGATCTTAGATCTTAGGTTTTAATCAAAATTTCTAATTTTCTTATTCTAGTTCTTAGTTTCAAGAACTAGTCTTTAATTTTAATCCTTAATTTCAGTCTTAAATTTAGTCTTAGAATTTCTGTAACATCTCTGAAAATTGAGCGTCCAATAGTGACCTTGGGATGCGTGCCTGACTTGTCGTAGGTTTGACCAAGTGAAAGTCAAATACTAGACTTAAAAAAAAAGGATCTATTAGGTGTGATGTGAATGGGTCCTAATGGGGTTAGGAAATTATTTTAAAGGTCACATACACCTATCTTGGGTGTATGTGCTTCACACCAAGCAGGAGAGAGAGTTAAGAGGGTATGCTAGGTTAAAAGAATTCATTTCTCTTTAGTTGGTTGGTGAAGAGAATTAAGAAGAGAGAGAGAGAGTAAAGAAGTGGAGTAATTGCATGGGAAGTTAATGTGGGTTCCAGATTTAAGAAGGATTCAAGCATTTAATATCGGATTCGACGTATTAGGAACCGTTGAAGAAAAAGCTAGAAGCCCTAGCCTTTGAACCAACCATTCAATCAATCAAGAGATTGATTTGAGGTAAGTTTTGTTGAATTGTAATGTGAATTATGTAAATAAGTTGTGGTGCATTCAATTGTTGTTCAAAAGTTAAATTAAAGAGTAGAAATGAAGGAAAAATGAAAGGAGTGAAGGCTGGAAGAAATACCCGCAAAGGGCTGAAATTCTGACCAAATCGATTGATCGATTTCTGAAATTGATCAATCAATTTTGGTCTGGAAGTTATCTGGGCAGAATGGCCCGAAACCGATTGATCGATTTGAAATCAATCAATCGATTCTGAAAATTCTATTAATCGATTTAAAATCAATTAATCGTCTGAGCAGTTCCAGTGGCTGGAAAATGGAGAGCTAGGAAAATCGATTAATCGATTTTAAAATCGATCAATCGAGTTTAGATTTTTGATTAATCGATTTGGGATTGATTAATCGAAGTTTGGATTTTCGATTAATCGATTTGGGATTTTGATTAATCGATTTTGGGAGATCAATTAATCAATTTTGACAGTTTTAGTTAGCTTTTGAATTGGACTTTAAGGTTCAAGGAGGGTCTTGTACCTTCTTTATTACATCTTTCTTGATGCTTTGCACATGCCATGGTGTACCATAGGTGGTACGAAGGAACGCAAGCATAAGGAGCCGCGTTAGACCTTGATGCTTGGACATTTAGAGACGTGAGGTAGGGAACACCTTGAACATGTATTTAAATTTCAAGAGCATGTATGTGGTGATATAGAAAAGAATGCTAATGCATAGAAAATTGTAAATCCATTGTGTATGTGAATACAAAGCAAGTAAATGAAAATGTGACATCCCCAGGGGATGAGAATGAGGTAAAGGCATCTGTGTGATGTGGTGAACTTAGACATCCCAAGGATGTATTAGACATTGTAAGGCAAAAGTGAACAAAGAATGAAAACGCCTAATCGATATTATTTAACACAATTACACAGTGAATAAATATATATAATGCACATTTGATACTTTTTTTATTTAAGGTTTAAACAAAATACCCCACCGACATGGCGGGGTACCCATGACTTACTCGACAGAATATCCGTGACCGGTACGGCGGCCAATCCGTACACCAGTAGCACATCCCAGAGATGTTGATATGAGAATAGACCCCATAGCCTATGAGAAAGGGACCTAGGTAGTATTGAAAATGAGCACAATAATATGAAAACTGTCTATTTAGACGACGATGCAGGGTATCCCATCGGGCGCCCGACTCTATAGAAAGTTGGGGAATATTTAAGTTAAAGATTTAAGTCTTTAGGCCGAATCATGAGAAATTTGAGAACAAATGAGAACATGTGAAATACCAGTGTGATTCGTTAAGATGTGATTGAAGGCATCAAACCTGAGTTCTCAATGAAAAAAGATGGTCCCTTATTGTTCAAGGGCCACCTTTGCATTCCAGACAATGCTGATCTGCATCAAACGATGGGTCACAAATCAAATTATGTGATCCACCCTGGTAGCACTAAAATGTACTAAGATTTGAGAAAGAATTATTTGTGGAGAGGTTTGAAGCAAGACGTGGCTAAGTATGTGTCACAATGCTTAACGTGTCAGCAGGTGAAGATCGATCATAGACACCATGTGGGGTTATTGCAGCCTCTACCCATACCAGAGTGGAAGTGGGAATCGATCTCTAGACTTTATCGTGGGATTACCACATACTGCAAAGAGATACAATGCCATTTGGGTAGTCGTAGTCCGACTGACCAAGACAGCACACTTCTTACCTTACAACACGATGTACACGGCGGGAAGACTTGCAGAGTTGTATATGAAAGTGATCATGCGCCTACAAGGAATTCCAAGCAGTATCATTTTTGATCGTGACCCTTTATATACATCAAAGTTCTAGAAGAAATTTCAAGAAGGAATGGGAACGCGACTGGACTTCAGTTCAGCTTTGCATCCGCAAACGGATGGGCAAATAGAGCGAGTGAACCAAGTGATAGAGGGCATGCTCAGAGCATGTATGCTTGAATTGCAATGGTCATGGGATCAACACCTACCGTTGATTGAATTCACCTACAACAACAATTTCCAAGCAAGCATTGGCATGGCATCGTATGAAACTCTCTATGGAAGGCGATGTAGAACACCCATCAATTGGGAGGAGACCGGTGAAAAATTTGTTTTGGGACCCGAGGTACTTGAAGATAATGCCACTTATGTTTGTATGATAAGAGCAAAAATTAAAGCGGCTCAGAGCAGGCAGAAAAGCTACGCCGATAAAAAGTGGACCAGTGTAGACTATAAAGTGGGTAAATGCGTGTTTGTTAAAGTACCATCGATGAAAGGCATGATGAGATTCAGAAAGAGAGGGAAGCTGAGTCCCCGCTATCTAGGACCATTTGAAGTTTTGGGTCGAGTTGGAGAAGTTGCTTACCACATTGGATTGCCACCATTATTTGATCGGGTACAGAACGTCTTCCACATATCTATACTCAGGAAGTATATTAATGGTCCTGATCATGTGTTGAGCGGTCAACCATTAGAGATGCATGAGGATATGAGCATGATTGAAGAACCGACGGAGATATTAGATTGAAAGGAACAAGTATTGTACACCAAAGTGATCTCTTTAGTACTTATTCAATGGAAAAATACTCCGGCCGAAGAAGCTACGTGGGAAAGAGAAGCCGACATGAGAGAGCAATACCCAGACTAGTTTGTGGTAGGTTGAGAGTTTAATTATATCATCACAAGCATATTGTAAATCTAAACCGATTCTGTAATCAAACGTTGACCATTTGGCCAACCTATTTAATGGAAAGAGTGTGAATCGAAATCGTGCTGTGATGCGATGACGAACGCATGGCTAATGTTCATTATGTCATGCAATAACTAATGAAGACATGCTTCACAAAGCCAATGACCAACTGGTCAAGAACTACCAAGAAAAAATGAAGGAAAAATAAAATAGAAAATTTTTGGAAAATCAGTCAGAATTGATTAATCGATTTTGGAAATCGATCAATCGATTTTGGTCGATTAAATGGCTGGCACACGCCAGTGAGATGAAAAACCTTGAATTTAGTAATAGTAAAATTCAATTAATCGAGCTGAATTCGATTAATCGATTTTGGAAAATCGATTAATCGATTTTGAAATTGATCAATTGATTTTGCACGGCTCAGGTTAAGTTACAAAAATCGATCAATCGATCTTTGCCTATACATAACAGATTTGGGTTTTTTGGTTCCCATTCAAAATCCAGTTATGGTTTTTCTTTTGGATGCCATTTTTCTTTCCTCTTCTAGCTACCATAGCAGCTAGGTTTTGGGACTTTTGCGGATTGATTTCGCATCGGAACCCTAGCCATTTAGATCTAGCGCTTCAGGTAAACTCTAGATCCACATTTTTTTTCAATTTGGACCATCACAGCCCTAATTTATTTTTAATTTTTGATTCAATATGCCGCTCAGAACATGATTGGCCACGAAACAATCGACGTCTAAGCTATCGGTTCGGCATAAGAACGCCGCACCGCCACCACCATCACCAACTCCTTCATCAGATTCTGAATCTAATTCGACGAGCGCGTCTTAACGCGAGTCGTCGCCGATACCCCAACCGCCACCCGGAAACTTGCCCCAACCAAATGAGTGGTGGGTGGCAAAGAATTTTGAGGACGAGTATATAATCGATGATGCCTTGTTTACCGATCCTGATGTTGAGGGAGAGACCAAATGGGCTCGAAACTACCTCGTGAGTGCGGGCCTCGGGAATATTTTTAAGCCGCTACACGAGTATTACTACCCTAGACTCATTCGACTATTTTATCAGAACCTAAAACAGGGCAGCGTCGATGACACCGTCAAGACCGAGATCGACGGTCATACCTATGTTTTTACCCAATGACATGTCCACCAATCCCTAGAATGTTACCTCAACCATGTACCCGAGATCAACCTTTTTCCCCCATTCGTTCAAGAAGTTTCAATTGAGGAGATTAGGACGAAGATGACTAAAGGGATCGGGGGATCCGGGACATCGATAAGGAGGGTAAACCTTCCCCATTACATGTGGATGCTTGATTCAATAATCAAGTGTAACCTTTACCTAATGCGCCACGATACTGAGAGGGTGGAGTTGGTCCAACAGGCCCTATATGCACCATACTGCGGCCGTTGGTTCAACGCCACCAGGATCATCTTTGAGGGGATGATCTACATTAAGGGAAAGATGATGAAAGGGCCTTTGAAACCCAAGGAGAGTATGCCCTATGCCCGACTCATCTCTACCATGTTAGAGTGTTATTCTAGCACCCCCGAATATGCCATCTCAACCATAGAGTAGAAGGCCACCGACCACGTGAAATATTACTCCATCTCTTCGTGGGGCTACATCTACTGTATGCTAAAGAAGACCTTACCAGCTGGCGTACCAGCACCTGCTCAGGCTGGCCAAGTACCACCACCACCCCAAGATCCACCAGCTGAGGGAGCACCGTCTCATGGCCCAGTTCCACCCGAGGGGCAGCCCATAGTGTCACCTCCTACTATGTCATGATCATCTCTAGCTACTTCTACACCTACGTCATCCTACTGTCGGCGAGCCACTCGTCCCGCTCCTACTATCGACGACGTGTTGACCCGGATGGAGGCCAACAATCAACAGATGAACTGCCGCTTAGATTTTCTGATGTACCACACTATGCGGTACATCTATCCTATAGATTTCTAGCAGTGCCTCACGGAGGAGCAGACTTGGACATCGGCGCTCTGCTGAGGGGTGCTTGTTGTGGAGCATCTGGTTCGAGCCTACAACCATGACGGGGGAACAATGACAGACGTAGCCGACCAGCCCGGAGAGGGGACCGTGTGAGCTGAAGATCATGACATTTCTTTTTGTTGTGCTAACTTTTGGAGTTTTGTGTATTAACTCCCAAATTGTAATTATTTTGGATTGTAAATTTTGGAAAATGTAAGTAGTGTGAAGGGGTATCTCTCAAGCTATCTTGCATGAGTGCCATTTTACTTTTAAATTCTTGTTTATGGCTGCGGGTAACCACTGTTTAGTAAGTGCACCAAGTTTCTATATGATCAATTATTTTAGCTTGTGTTGTTCCTTTGAATAGTTGAAATTGTAATTAGTTTTTATGCAAAATGTGTGGGTTGTTTCTATTGAATGGACTTATAACTGTCTGTGTGTGTGGATTCCATCGACATACCTTTGGGTCCATTTTCGAAGACGAAAATTCCCAATGTGGGGAGAATGTAACATCTCCGAAAATTGAGCATCCAACAGTGACCTTGGGATACGTGCCCAACAGGTCGTAGGTTTGACCAAGTGAAAGTGAAATAGTAAACTTAAAAAAAAGAATCTATTAGGTGTGATGTGAATCGGTCCTAAGTATGGGGTTAGGAAATTATTTTAAAGGTCACATACACCTATCTTGGGTGCATTTAATATCAGATTCGACGTATTAGGAACCGTTGAAGCAAAAGCTAGAAGCCCTAGCCTTTGAACCAATCATTCAATTAATCAAGAGATTGATTTGAGGTGAGTTCTGTTGAATTGTAATGTGGATTATATAAATAAGTTGTGGTGCATTCAATTGTTGTTCAAAAGATGAATTAAAGAGTAGAAATGAAGGAAAAATGAAAGGAGTGAAGGCTGGAAGAAATGCCCGTAAAGGGCTAAAATTTTGACCAAATCAATTGATCGATGTTTGAAATCAATCAATCGATTTTGGTCTGGAAGTTATCAGGGCAGAATGGCCCGAAACCGATTGATCGATTGGAAATCGATGAATCGATTCTGAAAATTTGATTAATTGATTTAAAATCGATTAATCGTCTGAGCACTTCCAGTGGCTGAAAAATGGAGAGCTGGGAAAATCGATTGATCGATTTTAAAATCGATCATTTAAAATTGATCAATCAAGTTTGGATTTTCGATTAATCTATTTGGGATCGATTAATCGAAGTTTGGATTTTTGATTAATCGATTTGGAATCGATTAATTGATTTGGGATTTCGATTAATCGATTTTGGGAGATCAATTAATCGATTTTGATAGTTTTAGTTGGCTTTTGAATTGGACTTTGAGGTTCAAGGCGGGTCTTGTGCCTTCTTTATTACATCTTTCTTGATGCTTTGCACATGCCATGGTTTACCATAGGTAGTATGAGGGAACGCAAGCATAAGGAGCCGTGTTAGACCTTGATTCTTGAACATTCAGAGACGTGAGATAGGGAACACCTTGAATATGTATTTAAATTTCAAGAGCATGTATGTAGTGATATAGAAAAGAATGCTAATGCATAGAAAATTGTAAATCCATTGTGTATGTGAATACAAAGCAAGTAAATGAAAATGTGACATCTATGTGATGCGGTGAACTTAGACATCCCAGGGGATGAGAACAAGGTAAAGGCATCTGTGTGATGCGGTGAACAAGGTAAAGGCATCTGTGTGTAAAAACAACTGCCAGCAGTTCTTTCTCAGTTTTTGTGTAATTGAGCTGTGCATCAATCATTGATCTACTAGTATAAGCTATGACATGAGGCAGCTTATCCTTTCTCTACCCAAGAACAGCTCCCAAAGTATAATCTGATGCATCACACATCAGCTCAAAGGGCAGGGAGTAGTCTGGAGACTGAAGTATTGGAGCTGAAATCAAAAAGTTTTTTAAGAATTTAAATGCCCTAAGGCATTCATCATTGAAAACAAAAGGGACATCTGGGCACAATAAATGGCAAAGAGGCTTGGATATTTTACTGAAGTCCTTAATGAACCTCCTGTAAAATCCAGCATGCCCCAAGAAACTTCTGGTTTGCTTAACAGTTTTGGGAGGAGGCAAATGTGCAATTAAATCTATTTTTTCTCTGTCCACCTCAATGCCCTTATGGGAGACAACATTGGCAAGGACAATGCCTTGGGTGACCATGAAATAGCTCTTCTCCCAGCTTAAAACTAAATTGGTTTCTTCACATCTCTGTAGCACCAGGCTGAGATGATGTAAACATTGGGTGAAACTGTCTCTATATATTGAAAAGTCATCCATAAAAATCTCCATAAATTGGTCAATCATATCAGAGAAAATGGAGTATATACATCTTTGAAAGGTAGCAGGGGCATTACAAAGACCAAAAGGCATCCTCCTATAAGCAAAAGTGCCAAAGGGGCAAGTGAATGTGGTCTTTTCCTGATCTTGTGGATACACAGGAATCTGGTTGTAACCAGAGTAACCATCAAGAAAACAATAATAACCTTTTCCTGCTAGCTTATCTAAAATTTGATCAATGAATGGAAGAGGGAAATGGTCTTTTCTGGTCATTGTGTTGAGCTTTCAGTAATCAATATAGACCCTCCAACCAGTTGTTTGTCTGGTTGAAATGAGCTCACCAGAATCTGAGGTTACAATAGTAATCCCAGATTTCTTGGCTACAACCTGTGTAGGTGCCACCCAAGCTGAATCTGAGATGGGGTAAATGACCCCTGCATCCAACAACTTAAGAACCTCCTTCATGACTACTTCTTGCATATGAGGATTCAGCCTCCTCTGCATTTCTCTAGAAAGCTTTGCACCTTCTTCCAAGTGAATTTTATGCATGCAAACAGCTGGACTGATTCCTCCCAAATCAATAATAGTCCAGCCAATTGCCCTCTTATGCTGCTTCAGTACAATCAACAACTCTTCCTCCTGCTCCTCAGTGAGGGAGGAAGAGATAATCACAGGCAATGTTTTATGGTCTCCTAAAAACATATATTTTAAATTTTCTGGCAATAATTTCAGCTCTACATCAGGTCGGCTGAGAAGAGAAGGTAAAAAAGGTACTTTGGCTATTTATGGAAGGGGAAAAATAGCAGGTTTCCATGAAGAAAACCTTGCTGTTTGGAGATGAGTTTCTTGCACAGCATTGACCTCTTTAGTCTTTGAGGCACAAGCTATCTCTTCCACAACATTTCTCCAAACATCTTCAAAATCTGTGATTAAATCCTTACACTTCAAAAACTGAGGTAGAGTTTCCTCTACCAGTTCATCCAACAAATTAACAAGAAAACACTCCTCCGAATTGAACTGAGGCTGGGTAACTGCATTGTAAACATTTAACTTCACCTTCATATTTTCGAAGGACACTTCCATAATACCAGACCTGCATTGACAGGAATGGTCTCCCCAAAATGACAGGAATGGAAGTTCTGCTTTTTGTAGGTTCTATGTCCAATACCAGAAAATCAGTAGGGTAGAAAAACTTATCTACTCCTATCAACACATCTATTTCCCCCAACTCGGATCTTGATCACTTAGTTTAAATTTTACTTTTAGATAATTTAGTTAATGTGTCAAATTCAACCTCCCATCTTACTTGCTTTATAGATAGAATTAGAGGCCAGATCTGATAGCTCAGATCTGGAGGTTTACCATACACTTTAAATTAATTCCCAGTGGACGATCTTTTTCTCACTTACATTTAAAACTTGCTACAATTGGCCCTGATCTTGCAGGCTAATTGATTTCTCTCTGTGCTGATATTTCTTTCTTTTTTCTAGTTTTCTAATCAAAGTATAATTCATCCTTTGAAAAATCTATTTTCAAAATACAAATAAATCATGCACACTTAGGAAGACAATAAGTTTTTGGCACCGTTTTCGGGGAATAGATTTAAAAATTGGTAGACCTAAGTTTTTTTATTTTATTTTTACATTAGTGCTAACTGTTCTATTGCTTAAATCTGTGCAGTTATTCCTATACACTTGACTTGGAATCTACTCAGTAAGGAGTATTGCAGGTTTGCTTTGCATAATTTTTCTCTCTGTTTCTGTGTTGTATGTTTGGTAGGAGGACTCTCAATCCTGAGATTGTCCCTTTGAATTTAGAAGTTGAAAGGCTACTAAGAACCAGACAAACATTACAGAATTTTGCTGAGACTGCTACTATGGGTGAGCAACTAAGACTCTTGAGGGATTACTTTGCACCTGGTGCATATAATTCCCCATTTTGCATTCAATTTCCTACTGTTGAAGGAAATTATGAAATCAAATCATCAACTATCCAGATGCTTCCTTCCTTCCATGGTTTGAGTAAGGAGGATCCATACAAGCATGTGGATGAAATCTTGTCTCTTTGTACCACATTCAACATAGCTGAACTGGGTCTAGAGGCAACCAAACTTAGGCTCTTTCCTTTTTCATTAAAGGACAAAGCTAGAGCATGGCTGTCCATGTTGTCACCAAATAGTATTACTTCTAGGAATGATTTACAGTGTCAATTTTTAGCCAAATACTTCCCTATGTCTAAGACCAGCCAGTTGAGACAAAGCATTGTTACTTTCTCGCAACACTCAACTGAAACTTTCCATGAAGCATGGGAAAGGTTTAAGGAACTTTTAAGGCAATGCCCTCATCATCAAGTTCCCCAATGGCAGCCTGTTGAAAGCTTCTATCAGGGAATTGATCCAAAGGGTAAGAATATGATAGATGCCTCCTGTGGAGGTACCTATGTGCAAAGAATAGTTGACGAGGTCTGGGACCTATTTGAAGTTATTGGTGAAAATTCAACCCAACAAGAATCTCTATCAAGAGACATTGAGAATCCTGCTCTGTTGAATAAAGAGCAGACTTTCAAGGGAAAGATTTATGAGGTGAATGAGTTGGAAAGGAAGGTGGACAATTTAACCACCAAGTTTGATAGATTGATGGACTCATTTCAAAGTCCAATGGTTGCTAGAGTAGAGGAGGCATGTCTAATATGTCAGCCCCCTACTCATTCCCATGATCAATGTCCAGCTGCACCACAGTTTCCAGATCTAGTGGTGGAGCAAGCTCATGCTACTCAATCGTTTGGACAATTGCAATCTAAAGAATATGCATGGAGAGGGCACCCCAATTTAAGGTGGAGCCAGGGCAATTATCAATCACAACAGCAACAACAACCAAAGCACCAAGTACCTTTCAAAACTGTTCAGCCATACCAGCATAATTTCTATACCAAGCCTAATTTTCATTAGCTCATTCCACAACAGATGGCACAACCTGTGCATCAATCTGCCCCAGCTCAGCCTCCTTCCAGATCCCCTTCTTTTGAAGACGAAGTTCTAACTTCACTCCAGAATTTAGGGTCTTTTACTCAGACAGTAAACTTTCACAGTCTGAGTATTAAGAAGATTGAAGATACATTGGGTCAACTTTCAAATACATTGGCCAGAAGAGAGGAAGGCAGGTTACCTAGCCAACCCTTGAACAATCCCAAAGGACAGTTCATGGTTGGAGAGGCCTCTTTTTCTCATGAAGAAGTAAAAGCTATCACTACTTTGAGAAGTGGAAGAGTTGTAAATAACAATGTGGTTACAGAAAAAGAAGAAGAAAAAAATGAGAAAACTGCTATGAACATGCAACAGGAGCAACATGATGTTAGCATTGGGGGTGCTGATGTACCTCAGAAAAATCAAAAAAATGAAAAACAGAAAAATCAAAAAAATTCTGGTGACGCTGCTAAGGCTGTAAATGAAGGACTAGTTCCTCATTTACCATTTTTCCATGCCATGAAATTTGCATCCCCTTTTGATAAAGGGAATACAAAAATAGATGAAATGATGGAGACTTTCAAGCAAGTCAAGATAAATCTTCCTTTGCTTGATGCAATAAAGCAAGTCCCAGCCTATGTAAAGTTCTTGAAGGACATTTGCACACACAAAAAATAATCTAGGATCCACTTATCCAATAAGGTCTTTGCTGTGGAGAAAGTTAAACAAGTTTTGTCCATTGCCACACCTCCTAAACTCCAAGATCCTGGAATCCCCACAATCCCTTGCAATATTGGGGAACATAGCATTGAAAAGTCTTTATTAGATTTGGGTGCTAGCGTTAACTTGTTGTCTTCCTAAGTGTGCATGATTTATTTGTAACCTTGCTGTCTTCCATCACCAATTATGGTTATTAAGTAACCTCAGATTCTGGTGAGCTCATTTCAACCAGACAAACAACTGGTTGGAGGGTCTGTATTGATTACCGAAACCTCAACACAATGACCAGAAAAGACCATTTCCCACTTCCATTGATTGATCAGATTTTAGATAAGTTAGCAGGAAAAGCTTATTATTATTTTCTTGATTGTTACTCTGGTTACAACCAGATTCCTGTGTATCCACAAGATCAGAAAAAGACCACATTCACTTGTCCCTTTGGCACGTTTGCTTATAGGAGGATGCCTTTTGGTCTTTATAATGCCCCTGCTACCTTTCAAAGATGTATGTACTCCATTTTCTCTGATATGATTGACCAATTTATGGAGATTTTTATGGATGACTTTTCAATATATAGAGACAGTTTCACCCAATGTTTACATCATCTCAGCCTGGTGCTACAGAGATGTGAAGAAACCAATTTAGTTTTAAGCTGGGAGAAGAGCCATTTCATGGTCACCCAAGGCATTGTCCTTGGCCATGTTATCTCCCATAAGGGCATTGAGGTGGACAAAGCAAAAATAGATTTAATTGCACATTTGCCTCCTCCCAAAACTGTTAAGCAAATCAGAAGTTTCTTGGGGCATGCTGGATTTTACAGGAGGTTCATTAATGACTTCAGTAAAATATCCAAGCCTCTTTGCCATTTATTATGCCAAGATGTCCTTTTTGTTTTCAATGATGAATGCTTTAGGGCATTTAAATTCTTAAAAAACTGTTTGATTTCAGCTCCAATACTTCACTTGCCCCTTTGGCACTTTTGCTTATAGGAGGATGCCTTTTGGTCTTTGTAATGCCCCTGCTACCTTTCAAAGATGTATATACTCCATTTTCTCTGATATGATTGACCAATTTATGGAGATTTTTATGGATGACTTTTCAATATATAGAGACAGTTTCACCCAATGTTTACATCATCTCAGCCTGGTGCTACAGAGATGTGAAGAAACCAATTTAGTTTTAAGCTGGGAGAAGAGCTATTTCATGGTCACCCAAGGCATTGTCCTTGCCAATGTTGTCTCCCATAAGGGCATTGAGGTGGACAGAGAAAAAATAGATTTAATTGCACATTTGCCTCCTCCCAAAACTGTTAAGCAAACCAGAAGTTTCTTGGGGCATGCTGGATTTTACAGGAGGTTCATTAAGGACTTCAGTAAAATATCCAAGCCTCTTTGCCATTTATTGTGCCCAGATGTCCCTTTTGTTTTCAATGATGAATGCCTTAGGGCATTTAAATTCTTAAAAAACTTTTTGATTTCAGCTCCAATACTTCAGTCTCCAGACTACTCCCTGCCCTTTGAGCTGATGTGTGATGCATCAGATTATACTTTGGGAGCTGTTCTTGGGCAGAGAAAGGATAAGCTGCCTCATGTCATAGCTTATGCCAGTAGATCAATGATTGAAGCACAGCTCAATTACATAACAACTGAGAAAGAACTGCTGGCAGTTCTTTTTGCCTTGGAGAAATTCAGGTTAAAGATAAAAAGGGTGTGAAAAATGTGGTGGCCGATCACCTATCTAGAATTCTGACTGCTGAGATCGATAGGTTGCCTATCAATGACTCTTTTCCTGATGAGCAACATTTTACTATCAGTGTGCATACCCCTTGGTTTGCAAATATAGTCAACTTTTTGGCTACCGGAAGGACCCCCCAACACAGGAATAAAATGGACAAAGATCTCTTCTTTTCAAAGGTTAAACATTTTATTTGGGAGGATCCTTACCTGTTCAAGATTTGTGCAGACCAAATCATTAGAAGATGTGTCCATGAAGAAGACTTCCACAACATACTTTCCATGTGTCATGAGCAGGCCTGTGGAGGTCATTTTAGTGGAAACAAAGCTGCTGCAAAGGTTTTACAGTGTGGATTTTATTGGCCCACACTCCTCAAGGATGAACTGCAGCACAGTAAGTCTTGCCAGAACTGCCAGAGATTGGGCAGCATTTCCAAGAAAAATTCAATGCCTTTGCAGCCCATTTTGGTAGTTGAATTGTTTGACATTTGGGGGATAGATTTTATGGGACCTTTTCCTCCTTCAAATGGTTTTAATTTCATCTTAGTAGCTGTGGATTATGTATCCAAATGGGTTGAAGCCACAACCAATAAAACCAATGACCACAGAGTTGTCCTTAAATTCTTAAAGGATAACATCTTTTCCAGGTTTGGTTCCCCCAGAGCCATTATCAGTGATGGGGGAAGCCATTTTTATAATAAGCATTTTGAAGCTCTATTGAAAAAGTACTATGTGACTCACAGAGTAGCTACTCCATATCATTCACAGACCAGTGGACAAGTGGAGATTTCCAACAGAGAAATCAAACATATACTGGAAAAGACTATGAGGAAGGACAGAAAGGATTGGTCCTTTTGGCTGAATGATGCATTGTGGGCATACAGGACAACCTATAAAACCCCAATTGGCATGTCCCCATTCAGATTGGTCTATGGTAAAGCATGCCATTTACCAGTGGAGTTAGAATATAAGGCCTTTTGGGCCATTAAAGCTTCAAACTTGGATCTTACTGTTGTTGGTAAGCACAGGAAATTACAGCTCTCTGAGCTGGAAGAGCATAGGATGGATGCATACACCAATGCAAGATTTTACAAAGAAAAAGTTATGGCTTTCTATGACAAAAATCTGCTGAGAAAAGAGTTCACAGCTGGCTCTAAGGTATGGTTATTCAACTCAAAACTCAAGTTTTTTTCTGAAAAGCTGAGATCCAGATGGGAAGGCCATATACTGTCATTCAAGCATCTCCATCCGGAGCTATTGAAATTATGGAGCCGAGTGATGGAAGAACCTTGAAAGTAAATGGTCAGAGGCTCAAACCATGCATTGAAAATATTCTAGAGCCTGTGATGACTATCTATCATCAAGAGCCTCCACAAATCTAATGTCACACAACTGTATCATATGTATTTTAACTGTGATTTTTGCATAGTTTTGTGTAATTGTTTTTCTCTGTTTTAGTCATGTTTTAATTAAATTTTCTTTGAGGAATCATAAGTTCTGAAAGCTTTGTGGTTTTAATTGATTGAGATAATAAATTCCGATGATTTTAATGTGGAGATTTTGTTAAAAATAAAAAAAAAATTTCAGTTCTGTACTTCAAAGCAATTGTTTAAAAGTAAATTCATACTTTTCGAAAAGTTTTACAGTCAATTCGAAAAGTTTTACAGTCAATGCGAAAAATCTATTCGCAAAGGAAAATTCAGTTCGAAAAGTATAAACTCCTTTTCGAAAAGAATCTGAACATGTAACCACAACTGCTCGAAAAGAATGGTAAACTTTATGAATAGATGTAGATCTTTTCGAATAGATGTTTCTGAAGCCATTTGCTTTGCGAAAGGTACTGATGCCTTTCTCCTTATCGAAAAGGACTTTTTTGAACTTTTCGAGAGAATCAATAATGCTTTGCGAAATCGATTTAAACATATTTAAAACCATTCGAATAGAGGTTTTCATATTCGAAAGCACTTCCAGCTTGTCCTGTTTCGCAGAAAACCTTTCTTTTTCCATCCCTGCGTTCTTTTAGAATCCAGATCCAATTTCCTTCATTCTTTTTCCGCTGATTAAGCTTTAAGAGAAGGATCTTTTACCTCTGACTCTGGTGGATTTGATCAAGCGGTCAGAGATTTCGAGCAAACCCTAGGTTTTGGTATTTTCCTCTCCATATCCTCTGTCTGTGCTTTAAAAATTTGATTACTGTTTAAGCATACATTGTCTGGGATTCAAGAGAGTTGTTTGTTAATTGTTGTTAGAAGGAGGAATTATTTGAACGAGTTTTCTAAAAATTTTAAAATGGGGAAAGATGAAAAATCGTTGGCTAAGATGTTCCCTAGGTCTTCTACTAAGGAAGCTAGCAAATCCTCCACCAAAGGGAAAGCTAAAGCCGCAGCCAAGAGGAAATTGTCGATGGATAAGGCTGATAGGATTGAGAAGGGAAGGAAGGTTAGAATTGAGGAACCCATCCCGGAAGCTGACCCTATTCCTGAGATTGAGCTTCCTCCTCTTCCTAAGCATTTGGTACTTCCAAACCCTTTCATTGAAGCTCAGAAGCTGATTCCAGAGCTTAATGTGGATGAAAATTTTTTCTTGAACAAACCAGAATGTAAGCTATCCCTGAACTACATCAGGGATGCTTCACTGAGTAATTTCCTGACCCCTCTTCCAGAGAAAATATACCCAAAAATGGTGCGATTATGGTACCAAAACATTGTGAAAGTGAGTGAGAAGGATGCTGATGACCCAACTCTGGTAATTTTTATTGATGATTGTGATTTGACCATCACTTATAAAGATATTGGAAATGCCCTAGGGGTACCATTTCAGTATGATCCTGCTGACCCTTTGGCTGCACCTGAGACAGCTTCTTTTAGAGATATAGCTGCCCATCTAACCCAAGGCATAGTTGGAAATGGGCAGTCCATCATGAGGAGAGATTTAGCACCCCAATTTTTGCTGTTAGATTCCATTTTGAGAGGGAGTTTCAATGTCACTGGGCACAATCAGGAAAGAAGGACACCCATTATGGAGGCCCTCTTTCACTTTTCTAAAGGACAATTTTCAATGCCCCCATGCTGATATTTGAAGCAATGGCTGACATCAGTGCCAAGATGAAGAAGGAACAGAAAGTGGCTGAAATACCATTTGGAAGGTTAATCACAGCCCTACTGAGGGCTAAATTTGACATTGATGAGCAAGAGAGTTTTGAGATTGTAACACCTCATGCTTTTGGAAAGAGGGCATGGACAACAAGCCAAACTATGTTGAAAAGAATGCGGGAAGAGGCAGAGCCAGCCTAGGAGGCTACTATACCTGAACCTGAGGTGATCAGCTCTTTAGCTGCACCCATTGCACCTGCAGCTGCCATTGAACCTACTACCAATGTTGAGGAGACCATCATCATGTCTACCTCAACTATCACAGCACCTATCCCGTCACCTATCTGAGCAGTTCCATCACTCATCACCACCACAATTCCCATTACAGATTCTCCCCCAACACCAACCATTCCAGTCATACTTACACCACCAATTTCACCTAACAATTTCCTAGATATACCCACATATTTTTTTACAAACTCCCCTAGCACTCCTCTCCTACAAAGCTTCTCAGGTTCACCAGCCCATTCAACTCATACACCTGAAATCACCCATACTTTTGAACCTGAGATATTCACCACTGAGGCCTATTCATCCTTAATGGGATCTATCTTGGAGAATATTGGGCATGAATATGCCCCAATACCTGACCCCCCCCCCCCAATTTACTCATTTGGCTACCTCCCCCTTTACATTCATCCGAACTATTACTCTTCAACCACCTACACCAATCATACCAGTCACCACATTGCCTACCACACCCACACCTGACCCAATTAGCCAAATCTCCGCCCTACTCCAATTTATCCAAGCCCAGCTGCAGACCAACACAAACAATCAGTCTGTGACAAATTCCATTCTCCAAACCTTGGCCATCTAAGCCCAACCAACTACCTCAGCCACAGTACCCTCCGTCTCTAACCATGCTACCCAAACTGAACCTGAGGTAGTACTTTTAGATTCACCTTTCCCCATCCCCACTGTCTCTGACCTTGCTATCAAAACTGAACCTGAAGTAGTACTTTTAGATTCACCTTCCCCGACCCCCGCTGCATGGATACATATGGTCCTCTACCGATGTCCTTAAGGGGATTGCAGATCTTCAAGCTTACATTAAGACTCCTTATGAAGACAAGCTTCGGAAGTTGGAGCTATTTATGCAATTTGAGAGAGAGAAGATGCAGGACCTACTACACCAAACCTATCAGATGTTTAGGAGTGAGAAGCATACAGTTGCCCTGTTGTAAGAAGAGCTTCTCAATGAAAAGCTGAGGGCAGTTAGAGAAAAAGAGAGGGCTGATAAACTTGACAAATATTTGGGCCTCACCAGAAAGATCAAGTGTGAAGAGTACATAGAACTCCAAGCCACAATCCAACAGAAAGCTGAATCAAGTTCAGACTCCAATACTGATTCCAGTTCTGACTCCAGTTCTGACTCCATTGAACCAACTTATGATACAGATTTTGATCCTAGTTAGTAGACTACCTTGTACATATTTTATGTTGTTTGTTTAGTGTTTAATTAATGTTTACTGTTTACTTCTGTTGATTTGTCAATCACTGTGCATTTTTTTTCCCTTCTCTCTATCATGGTGCTTATTTATTTTTCTTTCTTTTTGCTTATCCACTTATGGACCAGTGAGGACACTGCTCCTCATAAGTTTGGGGGTGTGGCAGAGATGCCAATAATTTATTTAACATTAATGCAGCTTATGATCAGCAGAATTTTTAAAAATGAAGTGATTTCCCACCTATTTTTGAAAAATAAGGAAGTTAAAACTTTTTAAAATTGATTTCTAGTCTGATTCTAATACTTTTCATGAAGTGAATGTCAGAATTTTTCCAAAAGAAAATTGATGTTTTAGGAAACCTAAAAAGAGAGAAAACAGTGATGGTATACCTCAGAAATTTGATAGAAAACTACACTCAGTGAGATTTGGGCCTGAAATGTATTCTTTGGAGGTATGAATTGGCAATTTTTTCGGCTCTAGGGACTATTTGAACCTGCTTGTTATCACTAGAAGTTACACATATCCAAGTTAAAATAGCTTGACAGCAATCATAATATTAAAGACATGATGTAAGGTCTCCTTTTGGACAGTTTGAACTTCAAAAAGCCCCACCTTTTAAAACATGCCCTTAATACACACCATTTGAGCTTTATAAATCCAAGATTTCTTTGAAACCTCAGAAACCCCATCGACCTCATTTAGCCTAACCCTCACTCTGAGAATTCAGAAGGTAAAGGAAAGAAAGCCGAAGAAAGGTGAGTTGGGTAACAGTTTGGTAAAAGAAAAAGAAAAATAATTGAAGGCAATGATGTATCAGTAGAAGAAATGTGGAATTCCAGTCAATGTTGCTTTGAAAAAATTAAAAAAAAAAAAATGAAAGGGAAAAGGAAAAGTCATTTCATTGGAAGTTTGAAAAAGATGGCCACTTTGGCTCTGAAAATTCATAGAAGAAAATGAAATTGTGCTGAATTGAAGAAGGTGTGTCTATCACCTCCTTACCTTGACTGACTTCTCAATTTTGAACTCCATTCCACCCCTTTATTCTTGATAAATTTCACCCATAAGCCACATTACAACCCAAGTTAAAATCCTTACTGATCAAAGATGGATTGAGCTGTCACATGGAGATAAGGATTTGTGTAATCTATGGTGAAAAAAGCAGTATATTCTGAACTGAAAAGCAATGCCTATGCTCCTGCTTACAGTCTTATTTCAGGGCTGTAATTGCTCTTGAGCTGTGTGAAATAGTACAACCCTCTTATTTGTATGTTGAGTGAAAACCTTGGTGAGAGTTGGGTTTGAAATCAACTTATTTGGGGTAACATCATAGCAGGATTCTCAAATAGAAGGCAAGCATTTTATTAATTGTTCTTTTTAAAACTTTTTGACACAAACTGAGTGAATGGTAAAAGAATTACAGTAGAATTTCAGCTTTGAATTGATGTTTTCTTGGGAATCCTCTTACAGCTTGACTGATGCAGGTGTGAATAATCTGATTAGATGAAAGTCTGTTTTAAACAAAACTACATTGATATTAATTAATTTATTGGAGAAATTTGTGGGTACCTTCATTGAAAACCCTCAGGAGACTTTACTCGTCCACTAAGGATCACTTAGGGGTTTAAAAGGCTTGTTGCATATGGTAAATGCAACCGTGCTCCCTACAAAAGTGGCTTTTTACTTTGTTTTTAATTTTTTCTTTGCTCAGGGACTAGCAAAGCTTAGGTTTGGGGGTGTGTTGAGAACTGGAAAATACCATTTTCCACCCCTTAATTTGAGCCTTGATAGACCCCTGAGAGAACTAAATAAGTGTTTTAAGTGTTTATTTTACAACTGACAATAAAGGCAGGCTTAACTCTGAAAGTAGCTGAAAAGCACCAAAAAGATGATTACCCATCTTGATCTGGAGGAAGAAGGAGAAGGGACAACCTCACTGGCTGTCAAAATGCCTAAACTAAAGAAGACAAAGGCCTGGTTTCAGCCTGGAAATAATTTTCAAGCTATTCGAAAAGAAGAATGCACTATAGAATGCTATTCGAAAGGATTCCTGATCTTTTCGAAAAGAACTTGAGCGCTGCGAAAAGAACTAAAGCTCCAGGCTTGGTTTTCGAAGAGCACCTGAACTATTCGAAAGGAACTAAATTTGCTGATAATCCTTTCGAAAAGAAGAAAACTCCTTGCGAACAACACCAGTTCTATGCGAATAATGCTCCAGAAGTTACTTATCCTTTTGAAAAGACCTCCAATCTGTGCGAATAGAGTTCTAAAAGTCACATTTCCTTTCGAAAAGGCTCCCAATCTGTGCGGAATCGTATTCTAAAGAATCCCAGCATCTGTAAGGGTATTTTAGTAATCTCTGCATGCGCCCCAATACATTTAAAAACCCAGGAGCATTCTGGAAGATTCTGAGCACGAATTAGGGGCATATTCCACTCCATGTGAACACCCAAAGATGAAATTACTTGGCAGAAACTTCTAGAAGCTCAAACAAATTTTTGAATTACCTAATTGGCTGAACCAGATCAAGCAGTTCTGATTGGCCAAAACAGATCTGGATCCTTGAGCTCGACTCCTATTAGTTGATATGGATCTAAACAATTCTGATTGGTTGATGCACATCTGAGCTGGGCTTGGGAAAAACTATAAATAGATGAACTATTTGCCAAATTTGGGTATCCAGAATTTGAGTTTCATTCCTGCTACCTCATTTTCCAATTCAGATAAAGATAACTTGTCTGAAACCTCTGTAATAGCCAAGCTTTTGTCTGTAATTGAGAACTGTAAGATACTTATGTAATTCAAGTGAGAATTGTATTCAAGACTACAAATCCGAGAGCTGTTTTAAGCAGTGTTCTGTAATTGTAATAGTGGATTTGAAAATGTTGCTTTCATCAATACGTTCTCAATCGGATTCATGTTGAGGGTTCATTGTGATCTCCTCACTCATTAGATTCCTTTAGATTTGCTATTTTTAAGTAATTTCCCTTAATTCACTATCCCTGTGAGAATCTGTGTTTGTAACCTAGTTCTTACAGCTTTTGTAGTGGTGCTTATGTTCTAAATCAAGACTATGGATTGAAGAAGAAAACTATTGGATGATTTGTGTACATGACAGTGGACAGATCATAGCCATAAGTTCAACTCAATTCTAATCCTTGAATTGGATTATTTTATCTTACATCTGAGCTAGTAGCCAGATGAAGATTTGATACTTTCTCAACTGTGTTACACTATTTCTCATTCTGCAATTAATTACTAAGCTTAAGTTAGCTATTATTTCTCCATTCTTATTAATTTTGCATCCAATTCCCCCAACTCGAATCTGGATCACTTAGTTTAAATTTTACTTTTGGATAATTTAGTTAATGTGGCAAATTCAACCTCCCATCTTACTTGCTTTGTAGATAGGATTAGAGGACAAATCTGATAGCTCAGATCTGGAGGTTTACCCATACATTTTAAATCAATTCTCTGTGGACGATCTTTTAGTCACTTACATTTAAAACTTGCTACAATTGGCCCTGATTTTGCAGGCTAATTGATTTCACTCTGTGCTGATATTTCTTTCTTTTTTCTAGTTTTCTAATCAAAGTATAATTCATCCTTTGAAACATCTATTTTCAAAATACAAATAAATCATGCACACTTAGGAAGACAACAAGTTTTTGGCGCCGTTGACGGGGAATAGATTTTAAAATTGGTAGACCTAAGTTTTTTTTTTTTTTTTTTTATCAGTGCTAACTGTTCTGTTGCTTAAATCTGTGCAGTTATTCCTATACATTTGAGCTTGGAATCTACTCAGTAAGGAGTATTGTAGGTTTGCTTTGCATAATTTTTCTCTCTATTTCTGTGTTGTATTTTTGGTAGGAGGACTCTCAATCCTGAGATTGTCCCTCTGAATTTAGAAGTTGAAAGGCTACTAAGAACCAGACAAACATCACAGAATTTTGCTGAGACTGCTACTATGGGTGAGCAATCGAGACTCTTGAGGGATTACTTTCCACCTAGTGCATATAATTCCCCATTTTGCATTCAATTTCCTACTGTTGAAGGAAATTATTAAATCAAATCATCAACTATCCAAATACTTCCTTCCTTCCATGGTATAAGTGAGGAGGATCCATACAAGCATGTGGATGAATTCTTATCTCTTTGTACCACATTCAACATAGCTGGACTGGGTCCAGAGGAAACCAAGCTTAGGCTCTTTCCTTTTTCATTAAAGGACAAAGCTAGAGCATGGCTGTCCATGTTGCCACCAAATAGTTACTTCTTGGAATGATTTACAGTGTCAATTTTTAGCCAAATGCTTTCCTATGTCTAATACTAGCCAGTTGAGACAAAGCATTGTTACTTTCTCGCAACACTCAACTGAAACTTTCCATGAAGCATGGGAAAGGTTTAAGGAACTTTAAGGCAATGCCCTCATCATCAAGTTCCCCAATGGCAGCTTGTTCAAAGCTTCTATCAGGGAATTGATTAAAAGGGTAAGAATATGGTAGATCCCTCCTGTGGAGGCACCTATTTGCAAAGAACAGTTGAGGAGGTCTGGGACGTATTTGAAGTTGTTGGTGAAAATTCAACCCAACAAGAATCTCTGTCAAGAGACATTGAGAATCCTGCTCGGTTGAATAAAGAGCAGACTACCAAGGGAAAGATTTATGAGATGAATGAGTTGGAAAGAAAGGTGGACAATTTAACCACCAAGTTTGATAAATTGATGGACTCATTTCAAAGTCCAATGGTTGCTAGAGTAGAGGAGGCATGTCTGATATGCCAGTCCCCTACTCATTCCCATGATCAATGTCCAGCTGCACCACAGTTCCAAGATCTAGTGGTGGAGCAAGCTCATGCTACTCAATCGTTTGGACAGTTGCAATCTAATGAATATGCATGGAGAGGGCACCCCAATTTAAGGTGGTGCCAGGGCAATTATCAGTCACAATAGCAACAGCAACCAAAGCAGCAGATACCTTTCAAAACTGTTCAGCCATACCAGGATAATTTCTATACCAAGCCTAATTTTCAGCAGCTCATTCCACAACAGATGGCACACCCTGTGCATCAATCTGCCCCATCTCAGCCTCCTTCCTGATCCCCTTCTTTTGAAAACCAAGTTCTATCTTGACTCCAGAATTTAGGGGCTTTAACTCAGACTGTAAACATTCACAGTCAGAGTATTAAGAAGATTGAAGACACATTGGGTCAACTTTCAAATACATTGAGGTAGGTTACCCAGCCAACCCTTGAACAATCCCAAAGGACAGTTCATGGTTGGAGAAGCCTCTTTTTCTCATGAAGAAGTAAAAGCTATCACTATTTTGAGAAGTGGAAGAGTTGTAAATAACAATGTGGATACAGAAAAAGATGAAGAAAAAAATTGAGAAAACTGCTAGGAACATGCAGCAGGAGCAGCATGAGTTTAGCATTGGGGGTGCTGATGTACCTTAGAAAAATCAAAAAAATGAAAAACAGAAAAATCAAAAAAATTCTGATGCTAAGGCTGTAAATGAAGGACTAGTTCCTCATTTTCCATTTCCCCATGCCATGAAATCTGCATCCCCTTTTGATAAAGGGGATACAAAGATAGATGAAATGATGGAGACTTTCAAGCAAGTCAAGATAAATCTTCCTTTGCTTGATGCAATAAAGCAAGTCCCAGCCTATGCAAAGTTCTTGAAGGACATTTGCACACACAAAAGACAATCTAGGATCCAGTTATCCAAGAAGGTCTTTGCTATGGAGAAAGTTAAACAAGTTTTGTCCTTTACCACACCTCCTATACTCTAAGATCCTAGAATCCCCACAATCCCTTGCATTATTGGGGAACATACCATTGAAAAGGCTTTATTAGATTTGGGTGCTAGTGTTAACCTGCTTCCATATTCTGTATATGAGAAACTAGGTTTGGGAGAGTTAAAACCCACTCATGTGGTGTTACAACTAGCAGACAGATCCGAAAGAAAGCCAGTTGGGGTGATTGAGGATGTGTTGGTTGGAGTAGATAAGTTTTTCTACCCTGCTGATTTTCTAGTATTGGACATGGAACCTACAAAAAGCAGAACTTCCATTCCTGTCATTTTGGGGAGACCATTCTTGACTACAGCCAATGCTTGTATTCAATGCAGGTCTGGTATTATGGAAGTGTCCTTCGAAAATATGAAGGTAAAGTTAAATGTTTACAATGCAGTTACCCAGCCATAGTTCAGTTTTGAGGAGTGTTTTCTTGTTGATTTGTTGGATGAACTGGTAGAGGTCAACGCTGTGCAAGAAACTCATGTCCAAACAATAAGGTTTTCTTCATGGAAACCTGCTATTTTTTCCTTTCCACAAACAGCCAAGGCACCTTTGTTACCTTCTTCTCTTCACCACGATGTAGAGTCAAAACAATGCTTAAAATTTGAAATATGTGTTTTTAGGAGACCATAAAATACTGCCTGTGATTATCTCTTCCTCCCTCATTGAGGAGCAGGAGGAAGAGTTGTTGATTGTATTGAAGCAGCATAAGAGGGCAATTGACTAGACTATTGCTGATTTGGGAGGAATCAGTCCAGCTGTTTCCATGCATAAAATTCACTTGGAAGAAGGTGCAAAGCCTTCTAGTGAAATGTAGAGGAGGCTGAATCCTCATATGCAAGAAGTGGTCATGAAGGAGGTTGTTAAGTTGTTGGATGCAGGGGTCATTTACTCCATCTCAGAGTCAGCTTGGGTGGTACCTAAGAAATGTAGGATTACTATTGTAACCTCAGATTCTGGTGAGATCATTTCAACCAGACAAACAACTGGTTGGAGGGTCTGTATTGATTACCGAAAGCTCAACAGAATGACCAGAAAAGACCATTTCCCTCTTCCATTCATTGATCAAATTTTAGATAAGCTAGCAGGAAAAGCTTATTATTGTTTTCTTGATGGTTACTCTGGTTACAACCAGATTCTTGTGTATCCACAAGATCAGGAAAAGACCACATTCACTTGCCCCTTTGGCACTTTTGCTTATAGGAGGATGCCTTTTGGTCTTTGTAATGCCCCTGCTACCTTTCAAAGATGTATGTACTCCATTTTCTCTGATATGATTGACCAATTTATGGAGATTTTTAGGGATGACTTTTCAATATATGGAGACAATTTCGCCCAATGTTTACATCATCTCAGCCTGGTGCTACAAAGATGTGAAGAAACCAATTTAGTTTTAAGCTGGGAGAAGAGCCATTTCATGGTCACCCAAGGCATTGTCCTTGGCCATGTTGTCTCCCATAAGGGCATTGAGGTGGACAAAGCAAAAATAGATTTAATTGCACATTTGCCTCCTCCCAAAACTGTTAAGCAAATCAGAAGTTTCTTGGGGCATGCTGGATTTTATAGGAGGTTCATTAATGACTTCAGTAAAATATCCAAGCCTCTTCGCCATTTATTGTGCCAAGATGTCGGTTTTGTTTTCAATGAGTAATGCCTTAGGGCATTTGAATTCTTAAAAAACTATTTGCTTTCAGCTCCAATACTTCAGTCTCCAGACTACTCCCTGCCCTTTGAGGTGATGTGTGATGCATCAGATTATGCTTTGGGAGCTATTCTTGGGCAGAGAAAGGATAAGCTGCCTTATGTCATAGCTCATGCCAGTAGATCAATGATTGATGCACAACTCAATTACACAACAACTGAGAAAGAACTGCTGGCAGTTGTTTTTGCCTTGGAGAAATTCAGGTCATATGTTTTGGGTTCACAAATTGCGGTGTTCACTGACCACTCAGCCCTGAAATACCTTCTCTCTAAGAAGGATACCAAACCAAGATTAATCAGGTGGATCCTCCTATTACAGGAGTTTGATTTACAGATTAAAGATAAAAAGAGTGTGGAAAATGTGGTGGCTGATCACCTGTCTAGAATTCTGACAGCTGAGATTGATAGGTTGCCTATCAATGACTCTTTTCCTGATGAGCAACTTTTTGCTATCAGTGTGCATACCCCTTGGTTTGCAAATATAGTCAACTTTTTGGCTATTGGAAGGAACCCCCAACACTGGAATAAAATGGACAAAGATCTCTTCTTTTCAAAGGTTAAACATTTTATTTGGGAGGATCCTTACCTGTTCATGATTTGTGCAGACCAAATCATTAGAAGATGTGTCCATGAAGAAGACTTCCACAGCATACTTTCCATGTGTCATGAGCAGGCCTGTGGAGATCATTTTAGTGGAAACAAAACTGCTGCAAAGGTTTTACAGTGTGGATTTTATTGGCCTACACTCTTCAAGGATGCATTGTAGCACTGTAAGTCTTGTCGGAACTGCCAGAGATTGGGCAGCATTTCCAAGAAAAATTCAATGCCCTTACAGCCCATTTTGGTAGTTGAATTGTTTGACATTTGGGGGATAGATTTTATGGGACCTTTTCCTCCTTCAAATAGTTTTAATTTCATCTTAGTAGCGGTGGATTATGTATCCGAATGGGTTGAAGCCACAGCCACTAAAACCAATGACCACAGAGTTGTCCTCAAATTCTTAAAGGATAACATCTTTTCTAAGTTTGGTTCCCAGACCCATTATCAGTGATGGGGGAAGCCATTTTTGTAACAAGCATTTTGAGGCTCTATTGAAAATGTACTCTGTGACTCATAGAGTAGATACACCATATCATCCACAGACCAGTGGACAAGTGGAGATTTCCAACAGAGAAATCAAACATATACTGGAAAAGACTGTGAGGAAGGACCGAAAGGATAGGTCCTTTAAACTGAATGATGCATTGTGGGCTTACAGGACAGCCTATAAGACCCCAATTGGCATGTCCCCATTCAGATTGGTCTATGGTAAAGGATGCCATTTACCAGTGGAGTTAGAATATAAGGCCTTTTAGGCCATTAAAGCTTTAAACATGGATCTCACTACTGCTCGCAATCATAGGAAACTGCAGCTCTCTGAGTTGGAAGAGCTGAGGACGGATGCATACACCAATGCAAGATCTTACAAAGAAAAAGTTAAGGCTTTTTATGACAAAAATTTGCTGAGAAAAGAGTTCACAATTGGCTCTATGGTATGGTTATTCAACTCAAAACTCAAGTTTTTTCCTGGAAAGCTGAGATCCAGATGAGAAGGGTCATATACTGTCATTCAAGCATCTCCATCCGGAGATATTGAAATTATGGACCTGAGTGATGGAAGAACCTTGAAAGTAAATGGTCAGAGGCTCAAACCATGCATTGAAAATATTCTGGAACCTGTGATGGCCATATATCATCAAGAGCATTTGTTTAAAACATTTGTTCAAAAGTAAATTCATACTTTTCGAAAAGTTTAACAGTCAATTTGAAAAGTTTTACAGTCAATGCGGAAAATCAATTCGAAAAGGAAAATTCAGTACGAAAAGTATAAACTCCTTTTCGAAATGAATCTGAAATTATAACTACAACTGTTCGAAAAGAATGGTAAACTTTATGAATAGATGCAAATCTTCTCGAATAGATGTTTCTGAAGCCATTTGCTTTGGGAAAGGTACTGATGCCTTTCTCCTTTTCAAAAAGGACTTTTTCAAACTTTTTGAGTGAACCAATAATGCTTTGAAAAATTGATTTAAACATATTTAAAACCATTCGAATAGAGGTTTTCTTATTCGAAAGCACTTCCAGTTTGTCCTGTTTCACAGAAAACCTTTCTTTTTCCATCCCTGCGCTATTTTGGAATCCAGATCCAATTTCCTTCATTTTTTGTTCGCTGATTAAGCTTGAAGAGAAGGATCTTTTGCCTCTAACTCCGGTGGATTTGATCAAGCAGTCAGAGATTTCGAGCAAACCCTAGGTTTCGGTATTTTCCTCTCCATATCCTCTGTCTGTGCTTTAAAAATTTGATTTCTGTTTAAGCATACATTGTCTGGGATTCAAGAGAGTTGTTTGTTAATTGCTGTTAGAAGGAGGAATTATTTGAACGAGTTTTTAGAAATTTTTAAAATGGGGAAAGCTGAAATATCGTTGGCTAAGATGTTCTGTAGGTCTTCTGCTAAGAAAGCTAGCAAATCCTCTACCAAAGGAAAAGCTAAAACCTCAGCCAAGAGGAAATTGTCGATGGATAAGGTTGATAGGATTGAGAAGGGAAAGAAGGTTAGAATTGAGGAACCCATCCCGGAAGCTGACCCTATTCCTAAGACTGAGCTTCCTCCTCTTCCTAGGCATTTGGTACTTCCAAACCCTTTCATTGAAGCTCAGAAGCTGATTTTAGAGCTTAATGTGGATGAAATTTTTTTTTTGAACAAACTAGAATGTAAGTTATCCCTGAACTACATCAGGGATGCTTCACTGAGTAATATCCTGACCCCTCTTCCAGAGAAAATTTACCCAAGAATGGTGAGATTATGGTACCAAAACATGGTGAAAGTGATTGAGAAGGATGCTGATGACCCAACTCTGGTAATTTTTATTGATGATTGCGATTAAACCATCACTTATAAAGATATTGGAAATGCCCTGGGGATACTATTTAAGTATGATCCTGCTGGCCCTTTGGCTGCACCTGAGATAGCTTCGTTTAGAGATATGGCTGCCCATCTAACCCAAGGCATAGTGTGAACTGGGCAGTCCATCATGAGGAGAGACTTAGCACCCCAATTTTTCCTAATGGATTCCATTTTGAGAGGGAGTTTGTATGTCACTGGGCACAGTTAGGAAAGAAGGACACCCATTCTGGAGGCCCTGTTTCACTTTTCAAAAGGGCAATTCTTTAATGCCCCCATGCTGATATTTGAAGCAATGGCTGACTTCAGTGCCAAGATGAAGAAGGAACAGAAAGTGGCTGGAATACCATTTGGAAGGTTGATCACAGCCCTACTGAGGGCTAAATTTGACATTGATGAGCAGGAGCCTTTTGAGATTGTAACACCACATGCTTTTGGGAAGAGGGCTTGGAATGCAAGCCAAACTGTGTTGAAAAGAATGAGGGAAGAGGCAGAGGCAACACAGGAGGTTGCTATACATGAACCTGGGGTGACCAGCTCTTTAGCTGCATCCATTGCACCTACAGCTGCCATTGAACCTACTACCAATGTTGAGGAGACCATGATCATGTCCAGCTCACCTATCACAACACCAATCCCATCACCTATCCTAGAAGTTCCATCACTCATCACCACCACAATTCCCATTGTAGTTTCTCCCCCAACACCAACCATTCCAATCATACTTACCCCACCAATTTCACCTAACAATTTCCCAGATATACCCACAGATTTTGTTGTAAACTCACTTAGCACTCCTCACCTACAAAGCTTCTCAGGTTCACCAACCCATTCAGCTCATCCACCTGAGATCACCCATACCTTTGAACCTGAGATATTCACAACTGAGGCTTATTCATCCTTAAAGGGATCTATCTAGGTGAATATTGGGCAAGAATATGCCCCAGTACCTGACCCCCCCTCCCAATTTAGTCATTTGGCTACTTCCCCCTTTACATTCATCCCACCTATTACTCTTCAACCACCTACATAAATCATACCAGTCACCACTCTGCCTACCACACACACACCTAACCCAATTGGCCAAATCTTCAACCTACTCCAATTTATCCAAGCCCAGGTGCAGACCAACACAGACAACCAGTCTGTGACAAATTCCATTCTCTAAACCTTGGCCATCCAAGCCCAACCAACTACCTCAGCCACAGTACCCTCCATCTCTAACCATGCTACCCAAACTGAACCTGAGGTAGTACTTTTAGATTCACCTTCCCCCACCCCCACTGCTGGGTTACATATGGTCCCTTACCACTCCCTTCATGTTCCACATTTTGCCACTCTTCAAAGGGCTATGGAAGAGAAACCTTACATTTCTAGCGATGTCCTTAAGGGGATTGCAGATCTTCAAGCTTACATTAAGACTCCTTATGAAGACAAGATTCATAAGTTGGAGCTGTTTATGCAATTTGAGAGAGAACATGCAGGACTTGCTGCACCAAACCTATCAAATGGTTAGGAGTGGAAAGCACATAGTTGCCCTGTTGCAAGTAGAGCTTCTCAATGAAAAGCTGAGGACAGTTAGAGAAAAAGAGAGGGCTGATAGACTTGAGAAATATTTGTGCCTCACCAGAAAGATCAAGTATGAAGAGTACACAGAACTCCAAGCCACAATCCAAGAGATAGCTGAATCATGTTCAGACACCAATACTGACTCTAGTTCTGACTCCATTGAACCAACTTATGATACATATTTTGATCCTAGTTATTAGACTACCTTGTACATGTTTTTTGTTGTGTAATTACTGTTTGTTGTTTACTTCTGTTAATTTGTCAATTATTGTGCATTTGTTTTTCTCTATCATTGTGCTACATTTTTTACTTTGCTTATCCACTTCTGGACCAATGAGGACACTGCTCTTCATAGGTTTGGGGGTGTGGCAGAGATGCCAATAATTTAGTTAACATTAATGCAGCTTATGATCAGCAGAATTTTTGAAATTGAAGTGATTTCACACCTATTTTTGAAAAATGAGGAAGTTAAAACCTTTTAAAATTGATTGCTAGTGTAATTCTAATACTTTCATGAAGTGAATGTCAAAAAATTTTCAAAAGAAAATTGATGTTTTAGTAAACCTAAAAAGAGATAAAACAGTGATGATATACCTCATGAATTTGATAGAAAACCACACCCAGCGAGATTTGGGCCTGAAATGTATTCTTTGGAGGTATGAATTGGCAAATTTTCCTGCTCTAGGGACTATTTGAACCTGCTTGTTATCACTAGAAGTTACACATAACCAAGTTAAAATAGCTTGATAGCAGCCATGATATTAAAGACATGATATAAGGCCTCCTTTTGGACAGTTTGAACTTAAAAAAGCCCCACCTTTTAAAAATTTCCTTTGATACACACCAGTTGTGCTTTATAAATCCAAGATTTCTTTAAAACCTCATCAACCTCATTTAGCCTAACCCTCACTCTGATAATTCAGAAGGTAAAGGAAAGAAAGCTGAAGAAAGGTGAGTTGGGTAACAGTTTGGTAAAAGAAAAAGAAAAATAATTGAACGCAATGATGTATCAGCAGAAGAAATGTGGAATTCCAGTCAATGTTGCTTTGAAGAAAAAAAGGGGAAAAGGAAAAGTCATTTCAATGAAAGTTTGAAAAAGAAAGAGAATAAGATGGCCACTTTGGCTCTGAAAATTCAAAGAAGAAAATGAAATTGTGCTGAATTGATGAAGGTGTGTCTATGACCTCCTTACCTTGACTGACTTCTTAATTTTGAACTCCATTCCACCCCTTTATTCCTGATAAATTTTACCCATTAGCCACGTTACAACCCAAGTTAAAGTCCTTACCGATCAAAGATTGATTGAGCTGTCACAAGGAGATAAGGAATTGTGTAATCTATGGTGAAAAGAGCAGTAAATTCAGAACTGAAAAGCAATGCCTATGCTCTTGCTTACAGTCCTATTTGAGGGTTGTAACTGCTCTTGAGCTGTGTGAAATAGTACAACCCTCTTATTTGTATGTTGAGTGAAAACCCTGGTGAGAGTTGGGTTTGAAATCAACTTATTTGGGGTAACATCATAGCAGAATTCTCAAATAGAAGGCAAGCTTTTCATTAATTGTTCTTTTTAAAACTTTTTGACAAAAACTTAGTGAATGGTAAAAGAATTACAACAGAATTTCAGATTTGAACTGATGTTTTGTTGGGAATCCTCTTACAGCTTGACTGATGCAGGTGTGAATAATCTGATTTGAGGAAAGTTTGTTTTAAAAAAAGCTGCATTGATATTAAGTGATTTCTTGGAGAAGTTTGTGAGTACCTTCACTGAAAACCCTCAATAGACTTCACTCCTCCACTAGGGATCACCTAGGGGTTTTAAAGGCTTGTTGCATATGCTAAATGCAACTGTGCTCCCTACAAAAGTGGCTTTTTACTTTGTTTTTAATTTTGTCTTTGCTCAGGGATTAGCAAAGCTTAGGTTTGGGGTTGTGCTGAGAACTGAAAAATACCATTTTTCACCCCTTAATCTGGGCCTTAATAGACCCCTGAGAGAACTAAATAAATATTTTAAGTGTTTGTTTTACAGCTGACAATAAATGCAGGCTTAACTCTGAAAGTAGCTTAAAAGCACCAAAAAGATGATGACCCATCTTGATCTAGAGGAAGAAGGGACAACTTCACTGGCGGTCAAAATGCCTAAACTAAAGAAGACAAAGGCCTGGTTTCAGCCTGAAAATAAGTTTCGAGTTATTCAAAAAGGAGAATGCACTACAGAATGCTATTCGAAAGGATTCCTAATCTAATCAAAAAGAACTTGAACACTGCAAAAATAACTAAAGCTCCAGGCTTGGTTTTCGAAGAGCACCTGATCTAATCGAAAGGAACCAAATTTTCTTTGAGAAATCGATTTAAATATGTTTAAATTGATTTCGCAAAGCATTATTGATTCTCTCGAAAAGTTCAAAAAATTTCTTTTCAAAAAGGAGAAAGGCATCAGTACCTTTCGCAAAGCAAATGGCTTCAGAAACTCCTTTTCGAAAAGAATGGTAAACTTTATGAGTAGATGCAGATCTTTTCGAATAGATGTTTCTGAAGCCATTTGCTTTGCGAAAGGTACTGATGCCTTTCTCCTTTTCGAAAAGGACTTTTTAAAACCTTTCGAGAGAATCAATAATGCTTTGCAAAATCGATTTAAACATATTTAAAACCATTTGAATAGAGGTTTTCATGTTCGAAAGCACTTCCAGCTTGTCCTGTTTCGCAGGAAACCTTCTTTTTCCATCCCTGCGCTCTTTTGGAATCCAGATGCAATTTCCTTCATTTTTTTTCCGTTGATTAAGCTTGAAGAGAAGGATCTTTTGCCTCAGACTCCGGTGGATTTGATCAAGCAGTCAGAGATTTTGAGCAAACCCAAGGTTTTGGTATTTTCCTCTCCATATCCTCTATCTGTGCTTTAAAATTTTGATTTCTGTTTAAGCATACATTGTCTCGGATTGAAGAGAGTTGTTTGTTAATTGTTGTTAGAGGGTGGAATTATTTGAACGAGCTTTTAGAAATTTTTAAACTGGGGAAAGCTGAAAAATCGTTCGCTAAGATGTTCCCTAGGTCTTCTGCTAAGAAAGCTAGGAAATCCTCCACCAAAGGAAAAGCTAAAACCTCAGCCAAGAGGAAATTGTCGATGGATAAGGCTGATAGGATTGAGAAGGGAAAGAAGGTTAGAATTGAGGAACCCATCCCGGAAGCTGACCCTATTCCTAAGACTGAGCCTCCTCCTCTTCCTAAGCAGTTGGTACTTCCAAACCATTTCATTGAAGCTCCGAAGCTGATTCCAGAGCTTAATGTGGATGAATATTTTTTCTTGAACAAACCAGAATGTAAGCTATCCCTGAACTACATCAGGGATGCTTCACTGAGTAATATCCTGACCCCTCTGCTAGAGAAAATTTACCCAAGAATGGTGAGATTATGGTACCAAAACATGGTGAAAGTGAGTGAGAAGGATGCTGATGACCCAACTCTGGTAATTTTTATTGATGATTGTGATTTAACCATCACTTATAAAGATATTGGAAATGCCCTGGGGATACCATTTCAGTATGATCCTGCTGGCCCTTTGGCTGCACCTGAGACAACTTCGTTTAGAGATATGGCTACCCATCTAACCCAAGGTATAGTTGGAACTGGGCAGTCCATCATGAGGAGAGACTTAGCACCCCAATTTTTACTGATGGATTCTATTTTGAGAGGGAGTTTGTATGTCACTGGGCACAGCCAGGCAAGAAGGACACCCATTCATGAGGCCCTCTTTCACTTTTCTAAAAGGCAATTCTTCAATGCCCCCATGCTGATATTTGAAGAAATGGCTGACATCAGTGCCAAGATGAAGAAGAAATAGAAAGTGGCTGGAATACCATTAGGAAGGTTGATCACAGCCCTATTGAGGGCAAAATTTGACATTGATGAGCAAGAGCCATTTGAGATTGTAACACCTCATGCTTTTGGAAAGAGGGCTTGGAATACAAGCCAAACTATGTTGAAAAGAATGTGGGAAGAGGCTGAGCCAGCCTAGGAGGCTGCTATACCTGAACATGAGGTGACCAGCTCTTTAGCTGCACCCATTGCACCTGCATCTGCCATTGAACCTACTACCAATGTTCAGGAGACCATCATCATGTCCACTTCACCTATCACAGCACCTATCCCATCACCTATCCCAGCAGTTCCATCACTCATCACCACCGCAATTCCCATTGCAGATTCTCCCCCAACACCAACCATTCCGCCATACTTTTACCACCAATTTCACCTAACAATTTCTCAGATATACACACAGATTTTGTTGTAAAGTCACCTAGCACTCCTCGCCTACAAAGGTTCTCAGGTTCACCAGCCCATTCAGCTCATACACCTGAAATCACCCATACTTCTGAACCTGAGATATTCACCACTGAGGCCTGTTCATCCTTGATGGGATCTATCTTAGAGAATATTGGGCAAGAATATGCCCCAGTACCTGACCCTCCCCAACTTACTCATTTGGCTACTTCCCCCTTTACAGTCATCCCACCTATTACTCTTCAACCACCTACAGCAATCATACCAGTCACCACTCTCCCTACCATACACACACCTGACGCAATTGGCCAAATCTTCACCTTCCTCCAATCTATCCAAACCCAGCTGCAGACCAACACAGACAACTAGTCTGTGACAAATTCCATTGTCCAAACCTTGGCCTTCCAAGCCCAACCAACTACCTCAGCCATAGTACCTCCATCTCTAACCATGCTACCCAGACTGAACCTGAGGTAGTACTTTTAGATTCACCTTCCCTTACCCCCACTGCTAGGATACATATGGTCCCCTACCACTCCATTCCTGTTCCACGTTTTGCCACTCTTCAAAGGGCTATGGAAGAGAACCCTTACATTTCTAGTGATGTCCTTAAGGGGATTGCAGATCTTCAAGCTTACATTAGGACTCCTTATGAAGACAAGATTCAAAAGTTTGAGCTGTTTATGCAATTTGAGAGAGAGAAGATGCAGGACCTGCTGCACCAAACCTATCAGATGGTTAGGAGTGAGAAGCACAGAGTGCCCTGTTGGAAGAAGAGCTACACAATGAAAAGCTGAGGACAGTTAGAGAAAAAGAGAGGGCTGATAGACTTGAGAAATATTTAGGCCTCACCAGAAAGATCAAGTCTGAAGAGTACACAGAACTCCAAGCCACAATCCAAGAGAAAGTTGAATCAAGTTCAGACTCCAATACTGACTCCAGTTCTGACTCCATTGAACCAACTTATGATACAGATTTTGATCCTAGTTATTAGACTACCTTGTACATGTTTTTTTGTTGTTTGTTTAGTGTTTAATTAGTGTTTACTGTTTACTTGTGTTGATTTGTCAATTACTGTGCCTTTTTTTTTTTCCTTTCTCTTTATCATTGTGCTTATATATTTTTTTCTTTCTTTTTGCTTATCCACTTCTGGACCAGTGAAGACACTGCTCCTCATAGGTTTGGGGGTGTGGCAGAGATGCCAGCAATTTAGTTAACATTAATGCAGCTTATGATCAGCAGAATTTTTGAAAATGAAGTGATTTCCCACCTGTTTTTGAAAAATGAGGAAGTTAAAACTTTTTAAAATTGATTTCTAGTCTGATTCTAATACTTTCATGAAGTGAATGTCAGAAAATTTCTAAAAGAAAATTCATGTTGTAGTAAACCTAAAAAGAGAGAAAACAGTGATGATATACCTCAGGAATTTGACTGAAAACCACACCCAGTGAGATTTGGGCTAGAAATGTATTGTTTGGAGGTATGAATTGGCAATTTTTTCTGCTCTAGGGACTGTTTGAACCTGCTTGTTATCACAACAAGTTACACATATCCAAGTAAAAATAGCTTGATAGCAATCATCTTATTAAAGACATGATGTAAGGTCTCCTTTGGGACAGTTTGAACTTCAAAAAACCCCACCTTCTAACATTGCCCTTGATATACCCCAGTTGAGCTTTATAAATCCATGATTTCTTTGAAACCTCATCATCCTCATTTAGCCTAACCCTCACTCTGAGAATTCAGAAGGTAAAGGAAAGAAAGCTGAAGAAAGGTGAGTTGAGAAACAATTTGGTAAAAGGAAAAGAAAAATAATTGAAGGCAATGATGTATCAGTAGAAGAAATGTGGAATTCCAGTCAATGTTGCTTTGAAAAAATTAAAAAAAAAAAAATGAAAGGGAAAAGGAAAAGTCATTTCATTGGAAGTTTGAAAAAGATGGCCACTTTGGCTCTGAAAATTCAGAGAAGAAAATGAAATTGTGCTGAATTGAAGAAGGTGTGTCTATCACCTCCTTACCTTGACTGACTTCTCAATTTTGAACTCCATTCCACCCTTTTATTCTTGATAAATTCCACCCATAAGCCACATTACAACCCAAGTTAAAGTCCATACTGATCAAAGATGGATTGAGCTGTCACATGTAGATAAGGACTCGTGTAATCTATGGTGAAAAGAGCAGTAAATTCAGAACTAAAAAGCAATGCCTATGCTCCTGCTTACAGTCCTATTTGAGGGTTGTAACTGCTCTTGAGCTATGTGATATAGTACAACCCTCTTATTTGTATGTTGAGTGAAAACCCTGGTGAGAGTTGGGTTTGAAATCAACTTATTTGGGGTAACATCATAGCAGGATTCTCAAATAGAAGGCAAGCTTTTCAAAATATTATTCTTTTTAAAACTATTTGACACAAATTGAGTGAATGGTAAAAGAATTATAGGAGAATTTCAGCTTTGAACTGATGTTTTCTTGGGAATCCTCTTACAGCTTGACTGATGCAGGTGTGAATAATCTGATTTGATGAAAGTCTATTTTAAACAAAACTGCATTGATATTAACTAATTTATTGGAGAAGTTTGTGGGTACCTTCACTGAAAACCCTCAGGAGACTTCACTCCTCCACTAGGGATCACCTTGGGGTTTAAAAGGCTTGTTGCATATGCTAAATGTAACTATGCTCCGTACAAAAGTGACCTTTTACTTTGTTTTTAATTTTGTCTTTGCTCAGGGACTAGAAAAGCTTAGGTTTGGGGGTGTGTTGAGAACTGAAAAATGCCATTTTCCACCCCTTAATCTGGGCCTTGATAGACCCGTGAGAAAACTAAATAAGTATTTTAAGTGTTTGTTTTACAGCTAACAATAAAGGCAGGCTTAACTCTGAAAGTAGCTTAAAAGCACTAAAAAGATGATGACCCATCTTGATCTGGAGGAAGAAGGAGAAGGGACAACCTCACTGGCTGTCAAAATGCGTAAACTAAAGAAGACAAAGGCCTGGTATCAGCCTTGAAATAAGTTTGGATCTATTCGAAAAGAAGAATGCACTACAGAATGCTATTCGAAAGGATTCCTGATCTATTCGAAAAGAACCTGAACACTGAGAAAAGAACAAAAGCTCCAGGCTTGGTTTTCGAAGAGCACCTAAACTATTTGAAAGGAACCAAATTTGCTTTGCGAAATTGATTTAAATTTGTTTAAATCGATTTCACAAAGTATTATTGATTCTCTCGAAAAGTTCAAACAAGACCTTTTCGAAAAGGAGAAAGGCATCAGTACCTTTCGCAAAGCAAATGGCTTTAGAAACTCGTTTTTGAAAAGAATCTGAACCTGTAACCACAACTACTCGAAAAGAATGGTAAACTTTATGAATAGATGCAGATCTTTTCGAATAGGTGTTTCTGAAGCCATTTGCTTTGCGAAAGGTACTGATGCCTTTCTCCTTTTCGAAAAGGACTTTTTTTAACTTTTCGAGAGAATCAATAATGCTTTACGAAATCGATTTAAACCTATTTTAAACCATTCGAGTAGAGGTTTTCACATTCGAAAGCACTTCCAGCTTGTCCTATTTTACAGAAAACCTTTCTTTTTCCATCCCTGCACACTTTTGGAATCTAGATCCAATTTCCTTCATTTTTTTTCCGCTGATTAAGCTTGAAGAGAAGGATCTTTTTCCTCTGACTCCGATGGATTTGATCAAGCGGTCAGAGATTTCGACCAAACCCTAGGTTTTGGTATTTTCCTCTCCATATCCTCTGTCTGTGGTTTAAAATTTTGATTTTTGTTTAAGCATACATTGTCTGGGATTCAAGAGAGTTGTTTGTTAATTTTTGTTAAAAGGAGGAATTATTTGAACGAGTTTTTAAAAAATTTTAAAATGGGGAAAGCTGAAAAATCGTTGGCTAAGATGTTCCCTAGGTCTTCTGCTAAGAAAGGTAGCAAATCCTCCACCAAAGGAAAAGCTAAAACCTCAGCCAAGAGGAAATTGTCGATGGATAGGGCTGATAGGATTGAGAAGGGAAAGAAGGTTAGAATTGAGGAACCCATCCTAAGTGAACCCTATTCTCGAGACCAGCTTCCTCCTCTTCCTAAGCATTTGGTACTTCCAAATCCTTTCATTGAAGCTGAGAAGCTGATTCCAGAGCTTAATGTGGATGAAAATTTTTTCTTGAACAAACCAGAATGTAAGCTATCCCTGAACTACATCAGGGATGCTTCACTGAGTAATATCCCGACCCCTCTTCCAGAGAAAATTTACCCAAGCATGGTGCGATTATGGTAATTTTTATTGATGATTGTGATTTAACGATCACTTATAAAGATATTGGAAATTCCCTGGGGATACCATTTCAGTATGATCCTGCTGGCCCTTTGGCTGCACCTGAGACAGCTTCGTTTAGAGATATGGCTACCCATCTAACCCAAGGCATAGTTGGAACTGGGCAGTCCATCATGAGGAGAGACATAGCACGCCAAATTTTACTAATGGATTCTATTTTGAGAGGGAGTTTGTATGTCACTGGCCACAGCCAGGCAAGAAGGACACCCATTCTGGAGGCCCTCTTTTACTTTTCTAAAAGGCAATTCTTCAATGCCCCCATGCTGATATTTGAAGAAATGGCTGACATCAGTGCCAAGATGAAGAAGGAACAGAAAGTGGCAGGAATACCATTTGGAAGGTTGATCACAGCCCTACTGAGGCCTAAATTTGACATTGATGAGCAAGAGCCTTTTGAGATTATAACACCTCATGCTTTTGGGAAGAGGACTTGGAATACAAGCCAAACTATGTTGAAAAGAATGAGGGAAGAGACAGAGCCAGCCCAGGAGGCTGCTATACCTGAACCTGAGGTGACCAACTCTTTAGCTGCACCCATTGCACCTACAGCTGCCATTGAACCTACTACAAATGTTGAGGAGACCATGATCATGTCAACCTCAGCTATCACCGCACCTGTCCCATCACCTTTCCCAGCAATTCCATCACTCATCACCACCACAATTCCCATTGCAGATTCTCCCCCAACACCAACCATTCCAGTCATACTTACCCCACCAATTTTACCAAACAATTTCCCAGATATACCCACAGATTTTGTTGTAAACTCACCTAGCACTCCTCACCTACAAAGCTTCTCTGGTTCACCAACCTATTCAGCTCATACACCTGAGATCACCGATACCTCTGAACCTGAGATATTCACAACTGAGGCCTATTCATACTTGATGGGATCTATCTTGGAGAATATTGGGCATGAATACGCCCCAGTAACTAACCCCCCCCCCCCCCAATTTACTCATTTGGCTACTTCCCCCTTTACATTCATACCACCTATTACTCTTCAACCACATACACCAATCATACCAGTCACCACTCTGCCTACCACACACACACCTCACCCAATTAACAAAATCTTCAACCTACTCCAATTTATCCAAGCCCAGCTGCAGACCAACATAGACAATCAGTCTGTGACAAATTCCATTCTCCAAACCTTGGCCATTCATGCCCAACCAACTACCTCAGCCACAATACCCTCCGTCTCTAACCATGCTATCCAAACTGAACCTGAGGTAGTACTTTTAGATTCACCTTCCCCCACCCCCACTGCTGGGATACAGATGGTCCCCTACCACTCCATTCATGTTCCACGTTTTGCCACTCTTCAAAGGGCTGTGGAATAGAACCCTTACATTTCTAGCGATGTCCTTAAGGGGATTGCAGATCTTCAAGCTTACATTAAGACTCCTTATGAAGACAAGATTCAGAAGTTGGAGCTATTTATGCATTTTGAGAAAGAGAAGATGCAAGACCTGCTGCACCAAACCTATCAGATGGTTAGGAGTGGAAAGCACATAGTTACCCTGTTGCAAGAAGAGCATCTCAATGAAAACTTGAGGACAGTTAGAGAAAAAGAGAGGGCTGATAGACTTGAGAAATATTTGGGCCTCACCAGAAAGATCAAGTGTGAAGAGTACGCAGAACTACAAGCCACAATCCAAGAGAAAGCTGAATCAAGTTCAGACTCCAATACTGACTCCAGTTCTGACTCCATTGAACCAACTTATGATATAGATTTTGATCCTAGTTATTGGACTACCTTGTACATGTTTTTTGTTGTTTCTTTAGGGTTTAATTAATGTTTACTGTTTACTTGTGTTGATTTGTCAATTACTGTGCATTTTTTTTTTGCTTTCTCTCTATCATTGTGCTTATATTTTTTTTTCTTTCTTTTTGCTTATCCACTTTGGGACCAGTGAAGACACTGCTCCTCACAGGTTTGGGGATGTGGCAGAGATGCCAATAATTTAGTTAACATTAATGCAACTTATGATCAGCAGAGTTTTTGAAAATGAAGTGATTTCCCACCTGTTTTTGAAAAATGAGGAAGTTAAAACTTTTTGAAATTGATTTCTAGTCTGATTCTAATACTTTCATGAAGTGAATGCCATAAATTTTCCAAAAGAAAATTGACGTTTTAGTAAACCTAAAAAGAGAGAGAACAGTGATGATATACCTCAGGAATTTGATAGAAAACCACACCTAGTGAGATTTGGGCCTGAAATGTATTCTTTCGAGGTATGAATTGGTAATTTTATCTACTCTAGGGACTGCTTGAACCTGCTTGTTATCACTAGAAGTTACACATATCCAAGTTAAAATAGCTTGACAGCAATCATGATATTAAAGAAATGATGTAAGGCCTCCTTTTAGACAGTTTGAACTTCAAAAAGCCCCACCTTCTAAAACTGCCCTTGATACACACCAGTTGAGCTTTATAAATCCAATATTTCTTTGAAACCTTATCAACCTCATTTAGCTTAACCCTCACTCTGAGAATTCAAAAGGTAAAGGAAAGAAAGCTGAAGAAAGGTGAGTTGGGTAACAGTTTGGTAAACGAAAAAGAAAAACAATTGAAGGCAATGATCTATCAGCAGAAGAAATGTGGAATTCCAGTCAATGTTGCTTTGAAAAAAAAAAAAAAAGGGAAAAGGAAAAGTCATTTCATTGGAAGTTTGTAAAAGAAAGAAAAAAAGATGGCCACATTGGCTCTGAAAATTCAAAGAAGAAAATGAAATTGTGCTGAATTGAAGAAGGTGTGTCTATCACCTCCTTACCTTGACTAACTTCTCAATTTTGAACTCCATTCCACCCCTTTATTCTTGATAAATTTCACCCATAAGCCACATTAGAACCCAAGTTAAAGTCCTTACTGATCAAAGATGGATTGAGCAGTCACATGGAGATAAGGATTTATGTAATCTACGGTGAAAAGAACAGTAAATTCAGAACTGAAAAGCAATGCCTATGCTCCTGCTTATAGTCCTATTTGAGGGTTGTAACTACTCTTGAGCTGTGTGAAATAGTGCAACCCTCTTATTTGTATGTTGAGTGAAAACCCTGGTGAGAGTTGGGTTTGAAATCAACTTATTTGGGGTAACATCATAGCAGGATTCTCAAATAGAAGGCAAGCTTTTCAAAATATTATTCTTTTTAAAACTATTTGACACAAATTGAGTGAACGGTAAAAGAATTATAGGAGAATTTCAGCTTTGAACTGATGTTTTCTTGGGAATCCTCTTACAGCTTGACTAATGCAGGTGTGAATAATCTGATTTGATGAAAGTCTATTTTAAACAAAACTACATTGATATTCACTGATTTATTGGAGAAGTTTGTGGGTACCTTCACTGAAAACCTTCAGGAGACTTCACTCCTCCACTAGGGATCACCTAGGGGTTTAAAAGGCTTGTTGCATTTACTAAATGCAACTGTGCTCCCGATAAAACTGGCTTTTTACCTTGTTTTTAATTTTACCTCTGCTCAGGGACTAGTAAAATGGTATCCCTAGGGCATTTCCAATATCTTTATATGTTATGGTTAAATCACAATCATCAATAAAAATTACCAGAGATGGGTCATAAGCATCCTTCTGACTCACTTTCACCATGTTTTGGTACCATAATCGCACCATTCTTGGGTAAATTTTCTTTGGAAGAGGGGTCAGGATATTACTCAGTGAAGCATCCCTGATGTAGTTCAGGGATAGCTTACATTCTGGTTTGTTCAAGAAAAAATTTTCATCCACATTGAGCACTGGAATCAGTTTCTCAGCTTCAATGAAAGGATTTGGAAGTACCAAATGCTTAGGAAGAGGAGGAAGCTCAGTCTCAGGAATAGGGTCAGCTTCCGGGATGGGTTCTTCAATTCTAACCTTCTTTCCCTTCTTAATCCTATCAGCCTTATCCATCGACAATTTCCTCTTGGCTGAGGTTTTAGCTTTTCCTTTGGTGGAGGATTTGCTAGCTTTCTTAGCAGAAGACCAAGGGAACATCTTACCGAACGATTTTTCAGCTTTCCCCATTTTAAAAATTTCTAAAAACTCGTTCAAATAATTCCTCCTTCTAACAAAAATTAACAAACAACTCTCTTGAATCCTAGACAATGTATGCTTAAACAGAAATCAAATTTTTAAAGCAGACAGAGGATATCGAGAGGAAAATACCAAAACCTTGGGTTTGCTCGAAATCTTTGACCGCTTGATCCAATCCACCAGAATCAGAGGCAAAAGATGTTTCCCTTCAAGCTTAATCAGCGGAAAAAAAATGAAGGAAATTGGATCTGGATTCCAAAAGAGTGCAGGGATGGAAAAAGAAAGGTTTTCTGCGAAACAGGACAAGCTGGAAGTGCTTTCGAATATGAAAACCTCTATTCAAATGGCTTTAAATATGTTTAAATCGATTTCGCAAAGCATTATTGATTCTCTCGAAAAGTTCAAAAAAGTCCTTTTCGAAAAGGAGAAAGGCATCAGTACCTTTCGCAAAACAAATGGCTTCAGAAACTTCTATTCGAAAAGATCTGCATCTATTCATAAAGTTTACCATTCTTTTCGAGCAGTTGTGGTTACAAGTTCAGATTCTTTTTGAAAAGGAGTTTTTGAAGTCATTGGCTTTGCGAAAGGTATTGACGCCTTTCTCCTTTTTGAAAAGGACTTTTTTGAACTTTTCGAGAGAATTAATAATCCTTTCCGAAATCGATTTAAACATATTTAAATTAATTTTGCAAAGCATATTTGGTTCCTTTCAGATAGTTCAGGTGCTCTTCAAAAACCAAGCCTGGAGCTTTAGTTCTTTTCACAGTGCTAAGGTTCTTTTCGAACAGATCAGGAATCCTTTCGAATAGATCAAGAATCCTTTCGAATAGCATTCTGTAGTGCATTCTTCTTTTCGAATAGCTCCAAACTTATTTCCAGGCTGAAACCAGGCCTTTGTCTTCTTTAGTTTAGGCATTTTGACAGCCAATGAAGTTGTCCCTTCTTCTTCCTCCAGATCAAGATGGGTCATCATCTTTTTGGTGCTTTTAAGTTACTTTCAGAGTTAAGTTTGCCTTTATTGTCAGTTGTAAAACAAACACTTAAAATACTTATTTAGTTCTCTCAGGGGTCTATCAAGGCCTAGATTAAGGGGTGGAAAATGGTATTTTCTAGTTCTCAACAGGTAGGAGAATCTCAAGATCACTTACATTCTATTTTAATTCACATGTGTATTTTGCAATCAAATTAAGCATTATAAATCTGATTTTTAAGTTAAATTTGACACCTGAACCTTGCATCTAAAATAAAAACTTTGATTACTTGAATCTGCCCCAAATATGGAACTTGAATCCTAAATCCTGAATCTTGAACTCTGCATTTGAATTATGTACTAGAATCTTTATTTGAAATATGTATTAGAATCTGCATTTGATTTATGATTCACTCGAACGACCCCTCAAATCCTGAACACTATTCCTGGTGCAAGTTACCCTCATAACGCAGGGGCTTGTTGCACTCCTGAAAAAGGGTTCATGAATGACGATGGTTAGGTAGGGGATCCCATCGGTATTATTCCTGCTCTTAAGATATAATAATTTGAGAGGTATATTAAGTTGAAACTTAAGTCATGAATTTGGTAAGCTTTGCATCTCTGAATTAAAAAACAATGAGCATCTAAACTCCTTACCTATTTTTGAATCTGATTTGAAACTTAGCATAGGAAATTGCATCTGATATTTGTATTTGAAATTCAGTCATTTAGCCTGTTTTGAACACCTATCTTGGAACTATTATGCTACCACTTATGTTTTGCAAACCATGTTAATTAAGATATGATGTGAATGAGTTTTGTTTCTTCTACTGAGCTTAGCTATTAGCTCACTCTGACTATACGTCAATGGTACTCCTTCAGCCATGCGGCTCGGGGCTACGAGAGCGACTGTGATTATGTTCCGAAGGAAGAATCTGAGATTCCTCCTGAAGAATTCTTCCCTATTTAGGAGCTTGCCTTGTCTTTTGTGTACTTTTTGAGAGATTATACTTAGGCTTGGTATGTCCAGCCTATTTTGTTCTATGTTTTAGAATTATGTAATTCTATACTTATTTCTTTTTGTGAACCATGTTTTGGTGATGGTTGGCCATCACTGGTGGTTCTTTTCGATTCTTTGTTCATGTGTTTCCACATGAAATTAGAACCGTTACTTTGACTTGCTTTTGTTTAGAATTGGAGCTTCCTTTTGTTGTACTCTGATATATGTCTAGTTTCTGTCTGGCTTATCGATTTATCGATAGGTTAGTGAACAAACCTTTTTGACATTTTGGATATGGAAAAGTTGAGTCATCACAGGTTGGGTTTTCTTCCAATCAAAATTTAGAATAGATTTTGTGCAACCGCGGATTTTCATCAAACCCGTCACAACGATGCACTTGTGTGAAAAATATAGAGTCGCCACTCGGAGCTTTTGGTGCCCCGGGAAGCCTAAATCAATATTGAAAGTACCGAAGTGCAAAAATATGAATCTGATTCTGGTCTACAGCAAAGGCTCTTGGGTAGGAGCTTCGGTTATCGATCGGGAAGGTGTTAGGCACCCCGACCAACCCGCTCGTAAGCAGTCTTTACTATGGTTGTTTGGATGTGTATATAATATATATATATATATATAATTATATATATATATAAAGAAAATAAAATGAGTGATACTTCCCCTTGCCCGAAGCCACACCGATCCTATTGAGCTCCTCCCGCTTACTGAAATTTGGGCAGTGTAATGCCACAATTCTAGGATAGAGGAAAATCAAAGAAGGTAGAGGAATGGAGTGGAGAGCCAGAGCTCTCAGGCCCTTGTAACACCGCTGTGGTCCTTCATGTGAGAGCGACGCCGGTGAGCTTCCAATAGCAAATGGGTTGTTGGATGGGTTCTACACTCTAAGGCTAGGAAGCTAGAGGGTAGGAGAAGAGGACTAAGGCATAGTTTCTACCAAAACTGGGAGATTGATGATGGAAAATGGGATTGAAAGAGATGAACTCAATTATGGAATTTTATGGGTTTAGTGCTAAAATGGGAGATGGGGGATCACTTACTCTTTTCTCTCTTTAGAAATTTTTTTCAAGCCTTTGTAAAGAGAGGGGCGCCTCTCTATTTATAGGAAAAAGGGAGGTTAGTAGGGTACAAGTGCTAATAGGGTTAGCAATTAGGTAATCTTCTTATCTAAGGTTTCCTAGGATTTTGAGAGCTTGAAAATGTGGGCAATGTGTTTCAATGGTAGATGATAGGGTGAAGTTTCAAATGACTGGAGGGTTGCAAATAGGGTAAATGAGGGTACAATAATCTGAATGAAACCCACTCTAAACATAGGGATGGTGAACAAGTCAAACCCCAAAAGTGATTTCGGACAAAATTTAATATTTACTGTAGCTAAGCCTTCCATGTGTATTATCCACGCCAAACATAGCTACAACGCCAGAGAAATCCAGAGCCCGCTGGGGGGGGGGGCATCTATGCTTGGCGGTATATTATTCATGCCAGGCAAAGTCCTGTAAAACTGTCTGATCTTCAAATCACCAAAACTTTTGATATATAACTCCGATTAAGGAGATTCTTAGCTTGTTGAAAAGCTGGAGAAGTCCTCTTTTTAATGATATATAATATAGATCTAGTATAAATCTATATAAACTTTGGCACTCATCTCTTTAACTACTACTCTGGAGGGTTTGAAACTGGCCCGGAAAGGGTTCTAATGGGTCTGGGAAGGCTGAGGTTGATTCCTAAGAGTTTTGGATGATTCCTAATGACTCCTAAGGGTGTGGGAAATTCTTTCAGATGCTCGGGGGGTGTGCCCTTCTCGAAATATGTGTCGATCGGGCCTTGGGCTAAATTTGGTTGTCTAAAGATGCCCCTCTTTGGTATCTGATCACTAATGATCGAATGCCAAAGATAAGAGACATCTGAAGAGGCCCAAAGTATCACTGACGGGTCAGCCATATTCAGATTGAATCTCAAAAATCAGGTGGGTAACATGGTGAGTAAATGGAAACCATGTATGTAAAAAAAAACGTATGTTCCTCATGGTTATCAGTCCCCAAGCGCTTAGCGACATTACTAGGCATAATCAAGATGGAACAAGTTGCAAAAGCCCAATATACTGGAAAAAATGTCTACTTCTCGAGATGATTGAAGATGTTTGATGTTTAAGTTTCATTCTGAATAAAATAGCTCCGTAAGTGCGAGGGTGATTGATCCATAATTAAAGATAGGCGCGAAGAAAATACGCGAAGATTCATAGTTTGTGTCTAATCCCATGAGGTATTGACTGCTCCATTTGATTGGACACAGGTGCCACTACATGAGGTAGGGTTCGAGACTTTTGAATGAACCCAACAATCTCGAAGATAATTTAGCACAACTACCCGAGCGGAGCAAATATTGATGTCGCAACATTTTTTGGGAGTGTGCGCCATTTTTTTATAATGTGCCCTAGATCAACATGACCTAGAGTACCCAACTTAAAATAATACTGAACAGATTTGGCCGAAATTAGGTGCCTACCAAAGAAGGCACTCAATTTTGGTCTCCGTCAATAATGATCTCACAAACGAACAATTATGCAAAAACATGCATACATCAAGGGCGAATAAAAACAAAGGGGAATGGAAGTCCCGACCCAAAACCCATCCGGGCACTATTTATGAGAACAAATGACCATCCAACGGATACCTAGACGCATGGCATACACTTTACAGGGATACTGTATAAATGCAAGTTTTAAGCCTGCACCCTAGAATGAGCCCTTCGAAATGCATATTTGAACATAGTCATTCGATAGATAATTTCTTTTTTCACAGGTTGGTCTCAACCAACGATTGACCTTTTTATGAGAAATCTGAAGCTTAAAACACTTAAGTTCACATGAATCCAAAAATGGAGCGCTCAGCGTAAAGATTTAGCAGTGGAGTCAACCCAATCAAAAGATTGATCGTTTGACCGGGATTGACATTGTTGCTCCTACTTTAAAGTAGGATATAAAGATCCAAGGTGAACCTCAAACTTTAAAATATTAATTTAGCATAGGTGCGTTACCGATAAAATATTGACATTTTATCGCATTGAAACACGCATATGCATAGTTGTGTGTGAAAAAAAGTATCATGAAAACTCAACTATCTTTTTCCTTTTTCAAATGATTGATTTTTTCATTTTTTATTTTTTTTTTAATAGACTAGATGTCAGTGGTGAGATGCTTTATCTAATTTGTCCATCGCTGAGAGGTTGCCTGCTTCGAGGCTTTAGACCATTTGATGTTCCTACACATTCTCAAGAAAAACGTCAGTCTCTTTATTTGTTTATATAGGTAACAATATGCTCCAAATTAACAGAAGGAGAAGCAAACCTTTACCTACACATTTTCAATTTTCAAGATTTATATATTTTTAAGATTTTTGTTTTCAAAGATTTTTTGTTCTTTTTTTCATTTTTGAGATGGAAGTACGATGCTATAAATGTGTACATGGAAGGATTATATATTTTTTGAAATTTTCTGGATTTCTTATTTTTGTTGTTTTTTCTTTCTTTTCTTTTGGTTTTTTTGTTTGATGCCTTAACAATGAGGTAAGTAGCGGGTCCCATTTTGAGCATAATCGAACCCTTTCATATGGTCGGACCTGAGTGAGGTTCAAAAATTTTACAGAGGTCGAAACATCCATCCCTTTTGATCGAATCAATCTTTTATCCTTACCTTGGGTCATATGTTTGATGGTGCAATCTAAAAATATATCTGATCAGGACTGGATTTGAGCTAACATAAGCGGCCCAATTGGCGACCAGTTAATTCAGACTTGTAACCAAGGGAGTACCTGAAGATTTCTTCTTCTCCTTTTCTTTTTTTCTTAACTTTTTTACTCACAATGCCCAAGATGGGTTTTCGTCGTGCCTGTTACCGCCCTCTTTTTTACCCTAGCTCCCTTTCGGGTTTTTTACTATGTCCATGGGTTTCTGTATTTTTACCTCAGGCGCCTTTCCAGGTTTTCACTTGGTCTACACAAGCTCGTTGTTTTTAACCGTGGCTCTCTTTCGGGTTTTCACCACGTCCATTTTACTTTGAACTTATATTTTGTTATTATTTTTTTTTTTCAAAGGCCACGACATGGATGTTGACTCCGTCATAGCCGGCTAGATGAAATTCATTTATTGTCTCATAGCTTGACTCGTGTTGACTCAACTGATACTATGACTGCTAGTGGACCTTAAAGAGGGCTTTATTGAGGGATGTACTGGGCCATAGGTAAGGTTAGGAATTTTGATGGTATTATGGGTTTAAAAGGTTTCCTTGATTGGATTCTAACTGCCTTAATATACTTCTTCCATGGGGATTTTGATTGTACATCCCCAACTTTGTTTTTTCAATTTTTTTATTCTTTTTGCTTTCTTTTCTTTTTTCAAACATCCTCTATTTGGGATTTTGCTTTTCTGATTTTTTTTTTTTAGGATTTGATGGTATATCTTTTTTTTTTTTTTTTTTTGGTTGGTATATACACTTTTTCAGTCTTCTTTTCTGGGGAGGGGTTTAATGAAAGAAAGGCCAATGGCTCAACGGGTGTAGCAAAGGGTATGATCATTCAGAGATGCTTTTTGGCTACTTAAATTTGAAATGATGGCCTCTTTTATGGGGTCCTTAAGCAGTCACATATCCATCTTATCAATACTTACCTTGCCGTGGAGACTTAGGAATAGAATCGTCCGATGTATCCAGCATTGATGGGATCAGGAAAGTGATCTCCGTCCATGGTGGGGAGGCGGAGCTTGTATCTAGGGAGTGCTTCTCAGATGATAAAGGGCCCTTCTCAGTTGGGCTTGAATTTTCTGCTTGGATTGGCGTGGAGAGATTGGAAGATTTTCTTGAGTACGATGCCTCCCACTTTCACATCTCGATCATGAACACGCTTGTTGTAAGCACGTGCGATCCTTCTCTCATAGGCCTTGGTGTGTGTTAAGTAGTGAAAAATGCTAGTTTTCACCCCTTAACCTGACCTTTGATGGACCTGTGAGCACACTAATAAACACCTGTTGAGTCTGTTTTGTAGATAACAATAAAAGACAAGAATAGTGCAGAAAACCACTCAAAAATGCTGCACAAAGAAGTCCATCTCTCAGCACAGTGCAGACCCAACAATGGCACAACGAGGGCTGCACACCATTGGGCCCTTGGGGCGCGTGACAACAGTAGGGCAAGGCGAAGAAAGTGAAAACAGGCTGAAAACATCCTATCGAGAGGTTATCTGAAGACTTCGATAGGAGCTGAGAGCAAGAAAATGGAGGAATTCGTGCAGTTGGAAAGGTTTTGATAGGATCTGAAGGCAGAGAAAGGATGGATTCGTGTAGATTGAGGAGTTCGATAGGATCCAAGAACCTATCGAGCAGCTAAAAGAAAGGAAGAAACCATCCCATCGAAAGCCTGCCTGAGGTGTAAAGGAAACCTATCGAATGGTTGCCTGAACCTATCGAAATGGGGAAGCGGGAGCTCAGACCTATCAAAATGCACATGAATATTTCGATAGGAGTGAGAACAATCCTATCGAAATGCTGGCATGTAGAACCCAACCTATCGAAAAGCTCACCCAACCTGTCGAATTCTCCAGACAAAGGGGCAGAGAACACTAAAGCGTTAAGAGAAGGCTCACCCTATCGTAACCTATTGAAGAGATCTGAGAACCTAGCGAAAGGACCAAAAAGCTCCATTTGAACCTGTCGAAAGCTTCCTCAACCTGTCGAAATCATGTGAAGAACTTCTCAGAAAATAGGTTGTTCACACGCTGCAACTTGGTGACCTGCTGCATGCAAACCGAGGCACTTTTGTGGCTGACACGATAATTCAAAAGATGCCCTAGGAAACCCTAACCAACCCATGTACTCTGACTGAACTCTAACAAACTCTAAGGACCTTCTAGAAGGGAATATTAGCAGGAAAAATAAGAGAGAAAGCTATATATTGAAATCCCCAATGGCAATTGGGGGGGGATCGAGATTGGGATCAAATTCTTGAGATCAGAGTTTACAGTGAAATTCCATTTTCCCTCTTTTAGCTCAACTATTGTTGGCTAATTCCCTAGGAGCAGCGAGGAGAGAGGTTAGATCTGTAATTGGGTAAGGTTGAGAGTGTTATTGTGGGCTAATTGCTGCACAGACTATAGATCTGAGAGTATTTCATTGTAGAGTAAATTTTATTGTAACGTAAATGTTATTTTTATTGTTTTAATTAGATCTATATTTCCTTTGGTTTCATTTGGTGCTCGATCGGATTTGTGTAGAGGAGTCTGTTGATCAGTTCACCCACTTAACTGGTAGACCTCTTGGATACCATCTGATCTCCCTAGATCTAATATCCCCATAACTTCTTGTGTCTGTGACCTAAAAATTACAGTAGTTGTAGTGGTTTTAATACTCTGATTGAAACCTTTGGTTTAGAGGAAATCCCTAGCATGATTTGTGACCATTGAAGTGGACAGATCATATCCTTAAGATCAGTCCAATCTCTGGTTTCAATTGGATTCTTCTACCATAAACCTTTGGATCGGATGAGGTCTATAGGATGGTTTGTGACCATTGAAGTGGACATACCATACCTTAAGATAAGTTAAATCCTTTGGTTTAGAGTGGAGTCTTCTACCCTGCAGCTGTGCTTGCAGCCACTGAGGGATTTGTGTGCTTTGAACCCCTGTTACATGATCAGCTCAACCTGATTGCAGTGAGACCAATCTCCAAGTTGCTCTTCTCCATTTTCTATTTTTAAACCCTTCCACTTGCAAGATCTAGATCTCTGGACTCGATCTCAGCTAGTTTACATTTCATGTGTAGTTTAGTTTAAGTGACAACCCTTTAAAACCTCTCCCCTTTCTTTTACTAACCTAGTATTAGGTAGGGTGCCAGATCTCTTTCAGATCTGGAGATTTACCATATTTTGAACTCACCTCTCTGTGGACATTCCCTTACTTACCTTTCTTTTAAAACTTGCTACAACAGGCCTCGACTACTTGCAGGTCTTGTATGTGATCTGCCTTGATTTGTGTGAATTTAAACCCTTTTTAAAGGCAAGGCAGACAATCCAACAATGTGACACAAGGCTAGGAGCCTTTTCTCATCTAGCAGGTTCAACTGCTCAAAGCGAGACCTTTCTCTTTAGGCTTCTAGTAGACCCGAGTCGATGAGGATGTGGAGTGAGGGTACTTCAACTTCGACTGAGAGGACCACTTCGGTTCCATACACAAGGGAAAATGGTATTACTCCTGTAGTGGTACGGATTGACATTCGGTAAGCCATAGTGCAAGTGGTAATATTTCGCCCTAGTCGTAGTATGTGACAACCATCTTTTCAAGGATATGAATGACTATTTTGCTAGCTGCTTCTACAATCCCAATTGTTTGCAGTCGAAACAGAGGCAGCTCGTGCTTGACCAAATTGGTATATAAACCAGGCATGTCCTTGAATGACCGTGCAAAGACATCTTGGTATGACCAAAGGAAATCAATCATATTTTTTCTTTCCTCGAGAGACACTGACGTTCCGATCTTAGTGATTCTAGGAATCTCCTCGGTACCCAGATTGACATCTTTAGTCTTTTCAATGATCAGCATAGGGCCATGCTCAGAATTAGTGAACTGGTCAAGGAGCTCATTGGGGAGCTCCTCAATAAGGATTTCCTCATTCAGACTCGTGACTCCTACCTCTTCTTATATTTCTACAGGAAAGGGGTTGATTTCACGTGGGACGTATTTTTTTATTTAAGGCATCATTTTTCTTGATTTTATCAAAAATTTTAAAAGACAATATTTTTAAAATATTTTGTATTTCTTTTATTAATTTTTTTTAGATTTTTATTTTTCTTCGGAGGTGGCCCTTGGCAAGGCGGATCTCTATATACACAGGGTATTGCCTGCCAAGGGCTCTTTAAAATATCACATGACCTGACACATTTTGATACAGGCAAAGTGCATCCTAGATGATAAGTGAGACAAATTCCCCTAATGGAACCATACCTTTTCTACCTACCTGTGGGAGATTTGGCATGGAAAAGGCGTGGCCATTTATTTGGACAGGCAGGGCTAGAAGAACTGAGTGGTGTTAACGAGCATTGAAACCTCGCATATGATTCCTGATACGACCTATTGGTTTACCTAGAAAAGGGTGATATGACATGGAGAGCTCGGTCCATGAGTTATTAAAAGAAAGGTTAAATGACCTTGACTTCAAAATAACCATTGATGATGGGAATGGCATCACGGGTCCCAGGTTCATAATGGTCAATGAGGATGATTTGCATGGCTTTGAGAGGATGGATGTGAACGATTTTAGGTTGCTAAGTTCAAATGATTTCATACTTGGGGGGATGAATAACCTTGGCTTTATTGAGCTGACTGATTTTGGATTAGCGGGAATGGTGAATTTTAGCTTTTGTGGAATGAATGACTTTGGATGTTGGGAACAAGATGGGTGAAGGAATGACCCCCAAGGATTACAGATACTACAATTAAGATGTTTGGTGGCAAGTTCCTTATCCCGAACCAAAGGTGGGGTGCTGACTATTTCTTTAGAGCACAATTGCCTCCCTTGTAAAATAGAAGAAGACAGTGATTTTCAACTTTGGGGATCCAATGGTCAATTGGGCATTGCTCTCTTTGTTTTCCAGTACTTTCGTACTCATAATTGAGGCCCACCATGCGGTAAACCCAAAATTTGAGTTCAAATTGGTGCAAGAGTTACAAGCCTTTTCATCATTTATCATTGCATATCATGCCATCCTAACCTTTGGGTCATCAGTTGCTCCTTTTTATGGAGGGGAGAATTCTTAATCAACAAGGTATCCTTTCCTAATCCCGTCAAAGCCTCGACATTAAGAGTGATAGAAAGACTCTTAGCATGGTATGTCGATGTGATGCTCTGGGCATTGTGGGCCCACGGATGGTCTGAATGTGGAGTGAGCTTAACGACCATGATTGCCATGGGCTCAAAGCTTGATATCGATATCACCCACTAGCAGTCTCATTGGGCTTCTTGGTGCCCCGGTGCATGGTTCCATAGACAAGTTTTGACCGATAAAAGATATGCTGAAATTTAATCCTGATCCTTCACAACCCTTTTTTCTGGTTTGGAGGGGTTCAAAATTGTTCGGGCCTTTATGTGAAACAATTTGGCCATTGGGGGCAATGGTATTCTTCTGCCTTTTCGCCACGAGAGTTGAGTCTCCAGTTAGGAGATTTTCTTTGACCAACATCATGGGTATTTCCAAAGGAATTATTGGCAGACTTTCAATGACCACCTCAATCTGCATGCTTTTGAATCTAGTGCCTCTTGATTTTCGAGTAACCATTCTAAAGAGGTCATGAGGTGTTCATTGACTTGCTCCTTTATTTTTCTATGAGGGTAGAGGTACGCCTCTCCTTGGGGATGACTTTGCCTTGGTCCTTCATCCTCATCTCGATCCAATGCCTCCTCGAGCTCATCCGAAGATTGCGGATCAATGGAGAATTTGCCACTTTCATGGGGCTTTGGATTAGATGAAGGTAATGGGTCTTTGAATTGGCGTCTCTAAGTTTTCTTTGGTTGCACACTAGTTGGCATAGATGAGAGACATTTGAGCAGGTCTAGGGTTGGACCTTCATATTGCATCGATTTTGAGAAGCAAGGACTCGAATATGTTAGCTTATAATCCTCACTTTCAAATATCTCATCCTCATCCTCTTGGTCATCAAAGAACCACTTACCATCAACGATGTCTCCATCGTTCGACAATCCGATAGCTTGACCTTTTGGGGGTGAGGGATTGAAACTAACGATCGCCCCCATGTAGGCTTCAGTATTTTGGACCTCATCCTCCTCATACTGATGACTTGCATCGGCAAATGGTTGGGGATTGAAATTGGAAAATGCCCCCATGTAGACCCCACTATTTCTGGCTTCCTCATCATATTGGTTATCCGTGTCAATGAATGGGGGAGGGATGAGGTCATCTTGTTGATTCTGAGTGGGCTGCATAGGGGTCTGATGGGGCCATTGCAGATAGGGAAATCTTGGATGAGTGGCTTGTGGGGTAAGGGGGTGGGTGAATGGCGGGTGGGTGGTTTGAGTTGGTGCCGGATGGGACCATTGTGCATTTTGGGAATTTTGGAGAATGAGTGAATGGGTAATAGAATGTAAAAATTAGGGATTTTGGATGGTTGGAGATGGGCTCCCGTGTTGGGATGGGTATGATGGACATGGATGGATGGGGCTCATGTTCGTTTGAGGAATTGGGAATAATGAGTTTTTAATTTGAGGAGGAATAGGGACTTGTTGGGTGTAAGTGATTGTGGGATATTGGGGGAGTGATGGAGGGTTTGCAAATGGGGCTCTCGGGTGTGGGCCTTGATGTGCTTGAGGATAGGGCATGGAGCTTAGATGGGCTTGGGCCATTAGGTTTTGGTGGGTCTGGGCCATTAGGCCTTGGTGGGACTGAGCCATTGGGCCTTGGTGGGTCTGGGCCATTGGGCCTTATTAGGTTTGGGTCATTGGGCTTTGGTGGGTCTGGGTCATTAGGTCTTGGTGGGTTTGGGCCATTGGGCTTTGGTGGGCTAGGGTATAGGGTGTTGGGCCTTGAGGCCCACTCAAATGGCCCTATGGTTGATGGGTGCCATGGGTGGTATGAACAATGGGGGGTTGATTAGGGTCGACATTTTGGGGGAATGAGACATGGAGGTTTTGCAGTGTATGGGATGGGTTTGGAGATGTGTGGGATGGATGGGGGAGGCTTTGAGAAGCCTACCAAATTGTATAGGCCTTGACCATTTCATCCATCATGATCATGGGATCGGGTGTGGGGGTGGATATAGATGGTCCATCCTATAAGGGGGGAGCATGGGAAATAGATTCGATGGGTGTGAGGGAAAAATTGGGGATGGCCTAGGTAAAATTAGGCATACTTGGGTAGATGGGAGGGAATGTGGTAGGTTTGGATTGGATGTGGGCATGGATGGCATGGATGGAGAAAATTGGGGCATAGTTTGGGTGGAGGTGTGGGGGAAATGGTGTGTGTTGGAAAAAGGGCAAATTGGGCATGACCTGGGTAAAGGAGGGAGAAAACTGGGCTGAATTTTGAGAGGTGGTGGATGGGAAAAAATTAGGATTATTTGGATCAGATGTGGAAGGAAAATTTGGCAATATTTGAGTAGATGAGGGGAAGTGTGATGGATTTGAAATGGATGTGGACGGAAAATGGGAAGTATGTTGGTTTAAAAACTGGGGGGTATTTTGGATTGGTATGGGAGAAAAATGGGATGTATGTTGTGTGGATGGATGTGGAAAATTGGGTATGGTGGATGGATTGGATACTGATACCTCGGGTGGGGCTCGAAAAGTTTTCTCCTCCCCTACGGGACGATGGAGGGTAAGGCGATGCCATTGCGCGACACCACAAGTCTTTTTGGATTTTGATTTTTTTTTTTTTTTTTTGGATTTTTTTGGTTTTTGGATAAAGTAAATGAACCTTTATAGGATGAGTTTTGGGGCCTTTGGAATTCCCATTTCGGGCAGTGTTCGCACCCCAAATATTTCCTGTGGCGGGATGTCGATACACTTCGGAAGAATCAAAGAGAAAACCCCTTGATCTATGTAAAGTCACGAGAATCTACGCGACGACCCGATCCCTTGAAAAAAGTCAATAAAAGGGTGACCTCTTTTGACCGGCAAGGGCGTATTGGGCCTCGAAGAGTGCGGGATTTATCAGAGATGCTAAACCGCTAAGCAGGGGACTCGGGGAAATGAGAAAGGCCTCAGATTCGGGTTGCCTTGCCCAAAACAAGCATGGCATGTGTATTATATGAGTCAGGCCAAAATATGGAGATTCTGGCTTGGCGTGTATATTATACACGCCAGAGTAGTTCAGGGAAAAAGAAGCTTGGCGTGTGTAATATACACGCCAGAACAGTTATGGAAAAAAGTGGCCTTGCATGTATTTTACATGCGCCAGGTAAAAATAAGGTATATATTTACATTGATAGAAGAACAACAAGCCCAAAATTGGTCTCTTTTTCTAGTTTTCTGGAAGCAATGTTTCCGGGGACTGACTTTCTTATTATAACGGGTCCCACCTCTCTGATCCTAGGGATACAAGGTTGATTCGGGGTAACTAAATGCACTCCCCCAGGGTTTTAACCTTTGTCACCAGCTCAGTCACCCACCCGAGCGCAAGTGCCTTCTCAGATACTGGATGGGGTGGTTCCTTTCTGGATCATCACCACTAGGGGTTGCCACCATAATTAGAACCGAGATCTTTGTATCTTTGCCTAAAATTCTCAACCCTTGTAAAATCTACCCCCGCAAAAATTCAATTAAGTCTCCCTCTTGGTTCAATTTTAATTTCAATTTTAAGAGAGTTTCTTCAATGTTCAAAAACGTGGGGTAATGGTCCCGTGTTGCCTCTACGGGTCGGCGTCCACTGATGGGATATGATTAAACATAAAACAATACACAAGTAGGCCCGCCAATCAGCTAAGGCGTGTAAACAATGGAATTTAAATACGTAAGTAAGCCCGCCAATCGGCTAGGCATATAAATGACGGAATTTAAATATGCAAGTAAGCCTGCCAATCGGCTGAGACATGTAAATGATGAAAAATAAATGAAAGTAAAGACAATGCTCAAGTAGGCCCGCCAATTGGCTAGGGCGTGTAAATGATGGAAAAATAGGGGTATGCAAAGAATGATGGAATCGTAGGGGTGAGTACAAAAATAAAAGAGAAATGACAAAAGTTAGTAAAAATAAGAAAGACACATGCAAAAAACAAAGGGCTAACTTCAAGTAGAAGCTTTAAAGTATCTATCCCCAGTAGAGTTGTCATCCATGAAATCGTAGATTTTTATCAAACCCATCGTGATGATGCACTCGTGTGAAAAATATAGAGTCGCCACCCAGAGCTTTTGGGTCCCGGGAAACCTAAATCAATAGTGAAAGCACCGAACTGTAAAAATTTGACTCTGATTCTGGTCTACACCAAAGGCTCTTGGGTAGGGGCTTCGGTTATTGATCGGGAAGGTGTTAGGCACCCGACCAACCTGCTCGTAAGCAGTCTCTCCAATGGCTGCTTGGATGTGTATATAATATATATATAATGATATATATTAAAAGAAAAGAAAATAAGCGGCACATTCCCTTGCCTAAAGGCACAACGACCCTATTGAGCCCCTCCCGCTTGCAAAAATTTGGACAGCGTAATGGCTCAATTTTAGGATAGAGGAAAAGTAAATAAGGTTGAGGAATAGAGGAGAGAGCTGAAGCTCTCAGCCCTTGTGGCACTCCTGTGTTCCTTCGTGCGAGAGCGACTCCAGTGAGATTCCAATAGCAAACGGGTTGTCGGATGGGTTCTACACTCTAAGGCTAGGAAGCTAGAGGATAGGAGAAGAGGACTAAGGCCTAGTTACTACCAAAATTGGGAGATTGATGATGGAACATGGGATTGAAAGAAATGGACTCAGTTATGATGTTTTATGGGTTTAGTGCTAAAATGGGAGATGGGGGATCTCTTACTCTTTTCTCTCTTTAGAAATTTTTTTCAAGCCTTTGTAAAGAGAGGGGTGCCTCTCTATTTATAGGAAAAGGGGAGGTTAGGAGGGTACTTAAGTGCTAATAGGGTTAGCAATTAGGTAATCTTCTAATCTAAGGTTTTCTAGGATTTTGAGAGCTTGGAAATGTGGGCAATGGGTTTCAATGGTAGATGATAGGGTGAAGTTTCAAATGACTAGAGGGTTGCAAATAGGATATGCAATAGTCCTAATGAAACCCACTCTAAACATAGGGATGGTCAACAAGTCAAACCCCAAAAGTGATTTTCAGGCAAAATCCAAGATTTACTATAGCTAAGCCTAGCGTGTGTATTATCTGCTCCAAGCATAGCTACAGTGCCAGAGAAGTCCAGAGCCCGCTGGGGGGGGGGGCATTTATGCTTGGCGTGTATATTATACATGCCAAGCCATTTCTGGGAAAAGATGACTACGCGTGTATATTATCCACGCCAGGCAAAATCCTGCAAAACTGCCCAATCTTCAAGTCACCATAGCGTTTGATATATAACTTCGATTGAGGCGATTCTTAGCTCGTTGGAAAGCTAGGGAAGTCTTATTTCCAATGATATATAACATAGCACTAAAATAGGTGTCTGTAAACTTTGACACTCCTATCTTTAACCACTACTCAGATTGGTTTGAAACTAGCCCGGGAAGGGTTCTAATGGGTCTGGGAAGGCTGAGGTTGATTCCTAAGGGTTCAGGATGATTCCTAAAGATTTTGGGATGAATCCAAAGGGTTTGGAAAATGCTTGCAGAAGCTCGAGGGGTGCACCCTTCTCGAAGTTTGTGTCGATCGGGCCTTGGGCCAAATTTGGGTGTCTATAGATTTTTATTAGTTTGTAGATTAGATATCCAAGGTTTTTCAAGAGCAATTGACGAGTGCAATTGGGGTATGAAGATTAGAGTAGATATTTATAGTTTCTCAAAAGCAATTGACGACTGCGGCTGAGGGGTGAAAGATATAATTTTATTGCTTCGTAGTTTAAATTTATTTTATTATAATTTCCTGCTTTGTAAACATCTTCGAATTTTATTTTGAATTGACAACTCAGGTTAATGTTTGCAGATTAGTGTAATGATTTTTACTTTTCCATCTTCATTTTTCTAGAATTTGATTGATGCCCAAGTTTTAAGAGATTGTTGATTAGATTAAGTCTGTATTGATAGGATTTTAGTATTGATTGATGACCAATGCTAGGAAACTTGATATATAGTGTAACGGTGCTGTTTAAATTCTTAAATATCTGATAGCAGAAGATTGTGATTGATGACCATAATCTGAAGGAGGATTACGATTTATTTTCTGTAAAGTTAGATTAAGAAGCAATTCTTTTATTCATATTTCTCCAGTAGTTTAGAAACTTAAAATATAAATATAAGTTTATAGAAAATTAAGTTAATATAGAAAGACCTGTCTTGGTGGGAATGATCCTATACTAGCTCTACAATTTCTATTGTGCGCTTGCAATAGGTTAAAACTTAATTAGATATACATATAAGTAGCGATCAATCACCCGTAAACCAATGGGCAAGTAGAGGTTTCCAACCGAGAACTAAAGAAAATACTGAAGAGAACTATTCGCCTTAATAGGAAAGATTGGTCCCTAAGATTTCATGAGGCCCTGTGGGCCTATAGAACAGCCTATAAAATACCCATTGGCATGTCGCCTTCCTGACTGGTATACCGAAAAGCTTGCCACCTACTTATGGAATTAGAGCACAGAGCGCTATGGGCTATTTAATCATTGAATTTTGAGTTGTCCACATCTAGTGAGCAACAAAAACTTTAACTCAATGAGTTAGAGGATATTCGTAATGATGCCTATAAGAATGCTCAAATTTACAAGGCCAAACCAAAGCATTCCATGATAAACACATCTTGATAAAGAGTTTTGAGTCTGGCCAACAAGTTTGGCTATTCAATTCGAGGTTAAAGGTATTCCTAGGGAAACTACGAAGTCATTAGAACGGACCGTATAATGTCATGGAAGCATTTCTTCGCGAAGTTGTGACCATCCAGGATCCCAAGGACAATCGTATCTTCAAGGTTAATCGGCGGAGACTCAAGCTGATGGTATCATTAGAAGAAAAAGGAACAATAACCACAATATCATTAAAAGACCCAGAGTATGGCTGATATGCTCCTGTCTTGGTTGGCCAAAACATGGATGGATCGACCCCTATTTTTGTTGCAGTTCTTAGTGGGCACATATTTAAAGTTGATCCATTGTCTACCAATACCAACTATATCACTAAATTCCCAATTTTTGCTGTGATATTGAGGGATCTGGAATAGTTTCCCCCTTCAATTTCAAGATTGATGTCGGAGAATGAGATAGCATTGGGAGCGAACACTTGACCAACCATTTGTCTCACCTCATCATAGGACACTTTATCGGAGACGTGAGCGTCTTTCAGGGAGTTTTTCTTAACTCCCTAGATAGTGATGTGGACAGATTTTTTCTTAACTGTGTTTCCAATGCATATTCCTGACTCATTATTTTCATCGGGTGTACTGCCGCTGGTTCCCTTCTTTCCTCAGGTTGAGCTGGTACCGACACCTCTGTGTCGATGGTACCGGTACCTCCGACTTCATTGCCACTGTCAATATTAATATCTTGTTTATTGTAGTTGAACAGGACCTGGTGGGGATCATAGGTCTGTCCAGGGATCTGGAACAAGGTGGATGAGGGTATCAGAGATGTTTGGGTTGGTGGTATGTTAACAATGGACCAATTGTGGTGAATTGGTGTCGGAGGTGGATAAGTTGATGGGGTGTGGCAAAACTAGGCCTACTGTGGTTGATTGGTGATGAAGGTGATGATAGATTGGGTGATATGTAGTGGTTCGAGGTTGGTGTTGGAAATGGTTGGTATATTGGGGATGAGGTTAAGATGTGCTAAATATGGTTGATGGGGGCTGGTGCCAGAAAATAGAGTCTTAAATTTATAGGCGCTGCTTGGGGCGTAGGGTTGGGGAAGTATTTGCCTAAGTTCAAAGGCTGTACTACCCCTATAATTTCACTCTCCTGACTCCACCGCCTTGGTGTCCTGAAGCTTCCCTTGTGTTGATGTATTCTAAGGGGTCAAATTCTTCCTCATCTTCCTCCACCATGTTAATGGTGGGCCACGGGCCCATCTCACCTTGTGTGTATGGCGACAACGGTGCTTAAGGATATTTGTGTGCAAATTTTCTTAGGGAGGTGCTAGAGGGATAATCTTCCCTGCCTCGATCAGATCTTGTATCGTGTGCTTTAATGGAAAGCAGCGATCAGTTGGATGCCCAGACTCTTGGTGGAAATTGCAGTGCGTGCTAGGGTCATACTTTCTCGAAAGTGGATTTGGCAAAGATCATGGTTGGAATGGAATAACCAAACCCTTTTCAACCAGCAAGGGCAAAAGGAAATTTAGTGATTGCCCTAAAGGTGCGAACACTCAGTTAAATCGGGCCCTTCTCTACTCAGGGTTCATTTGTGCCCTGGACCATTTCTGGGTCTTAGTGCTGGCTTTGCCTATGTCGATGCTTATTGTACTGCCCCAAATTGAAATGGTGCTACACTGGCTGTGGGCTGTGAGGTCATTATTGCTTGGAACTCCACTCTTATTCTTCTTTCATTCCTCTGCTCAGAAACTTTATGGGCCTCACTGGCCAGAGTTTTGTTCTACCTCCTCCTCATAGCGGTTGGCATTTCTTATTAGGTCCGTAAAGCTGGCCTACTGCTAGTATACCAAAAAGTCAGATATAACTGGTAGTGCTATTATTTAGATCATCTCAATTTGTTCCTCATCTGTTATTCAATTCCTTACTTGAGCTGCCACGACCCTCCACCTTCCAAGATATTATATGTTTCATTGGAATTTTGTTTTAATCGAGTCAAATCAGAGTTGCGAGGCTCGATATCAATGTGGTACACATACTATTCTTGAAACAGGTGGGTGAGGTCTCTCCATGTTTTCATCATAGATGGTTCGATAGAAATGAACCACCGTAAAGCTGGGCCTATGAGACTTTTTTAGAACACTTTGATGAAGAGTTGTTCATCTCTTCCATACTGGCACATGTCTCCACAATATGATTTCAGATGAGCAATAGGGTTGTCGGTGTAGCTGTTTTAATCAAATGACGGCACTTTGAATTTGGGCGGCAATGGTACCTCGACAAACAGACAAAAATCAGAGAAATCGATAACGTGAATTTGGGCTCCCCCAACTTCATCAACTATTTTTGGATCTTGTCCATTTATTCTTTTAATAGTTTTGATTCCCTAGACTATAGAACTGGGGCTGCTCCCCCACTAGGCTGCCCCCATTCATTCTTGGGTGCCTGCTGGTTGGTGAAGATTGGATGAGGGGGGTGCTAGAACTGACAAATGCCCCACGTAGGCCCACTGTTTCATACTTCATCCTCCTCATATTGATGTCCTATATCAATAAGTGGAGGGGGGATGAGGTTATCAGGTGAATTTTGAATGGGTTGGGTCAGTGCCTAGTGAGGCCACTCTACTTGATGAGGATTTTGTGACTGGTTTGTGGAGTGAGAGGATGGGTGAATAGTTTGAGTGGGTGCTTGATGAGGTCATTGGGGTTGGTAAGGATTTTGAAGACTTGGTATGGGGGTAAGTGGATGGGTGACTGGGATTTTGGAGGGGTTGAGTGGGTGCTAGATGAGGCCACTGTGCTTGATGGGATTTTTGATGATTAGGTTGGGGGGTAAGAGGATGTATAAATTGGAGTTGGTTGAAGGATTGTGATGGGTTCCCTTGTTGGGTTTGGTATGGGTTTACCATTTTAAGGGGAATGGGGGGTGTTGGTTGGAGAAATTGGGGGAATGATGAAGGGTTTGAAAATGTGACCCTTGGGTTTGGGATAGAAGGGGCTTGTGGTTGGACATGGGGCCTTTGAGGTCCACTTGGATGGCTCTATGGTTGATGGTGGGATCCTTGGGTGGTATGGATTATGGGTGGTTGTTTGGGATTGTTGTTTTGGGCAGATAAGGTGTGAAGATTTTGGAGGGTTTGTTGTGGATTTAAGGCCACTGGGGATGGATTGGGCAAGCTTTGTGAGGCCTTCCATGCTGTGAAGGATCAAATCATGTCCTCCATAATGACCATCGGATCAGTCACGGGAAGGGATAGGGAGTGTTCCCTTGATGGGGAAAATGTATAAGGTGGTGGTAGTGCTTGGTTTGAGGTGGAGGGAAAATTGGGTACATCTTAGCTTGGGTTGGAGGATTGGAGATAGGGATTTCTTCCATTTTGGGATGTGGTGGGGATGTTTCTGCAACGGATGTTACAACCGGCCACACCATAGTTTGATAGCGGGTGGGGTATGGGTTTTTTCGGTAAGGACCAAAGACTTTCTTTTTCCTCCCTCTCCCACCATGAGATGGTGGGTTCGACAATGCCATGTTTACGACACCACAAGCTCTTTTGGGTTCTTTTAGGTTTTTGGATGATTCTTGATTATTATTATTATTATTATTTTTTTCGATGATTTTCTTGATTTGGATTATTTTTCACAAATTTTGCCTTAAATTTCTTTCTCTTTCTTTTTCCTGGGTATTTTTCCTCCTCCCCATATGGTGCTTGTCGGGGCCTCGGAACTCCCTTCTCGGATGGCATTAAGATTCCTAAGGCTTCCTACAGCAGGACCCAAATGCCCTCTTTAAAAATCAAAGAGAAGATCTCTTGATCTTTAAAGGCACAAATTTCCACACGACACCCCGATCCCTCGAAAAAGTCAATAAGAGGGTGAACTCTCATGACCGGCAAGGGTGTTTGGGTGTTTTTAGGATGTAGGAATTATCAGGAGCCTTAATACCAACATACATAGGGACTTTGCGAGTTCGTCACGAGGATGCACTAAATAATGGAGTCGCCACCCGGAGCTTTTAGTGTCCCGGGAAACCCAAAATAAATATCGTGAGCACTAAAGTGCGATATATGACTCCAAATCAGCAGTCAATACCAAAGCCTCTAGAGTAAGGACCTTGGTTATCAATCGTGAAGGTGTTAGGCACCCGATCAACCCGCTCGTAAGCAGTCTCTAGTATGGCCAAATATGTATATATATATATATGTATATAATAGAGAAAAGTGAGCGGCACTTCCACTTGCCCAAAGGCACTCGAATCCAGTTAGGCTCTCTACAAACACCGAAATTTCATCGGCCTAACGGCCCAAGTCCTATGATAGAGGAAAAGCAAAAAAGAAGGTAGAGGAATAGAGGGGAGAGCCGGAGCTCTCAGGCCCTTGTAGCACCGTTGTCAGATCTTCACACTGGTGCGACACCGGTGAGCTTTCCAATAGCACAAGGGGTTGAGGAAACGGTCTTAACTAGCTAAGGCTTGTAAAGTATGAGCCTGGGAGTGATGAACTTGGTAAAGCATGGGTGGATTGATGATGGAGGATGTAGTGGTGTATGGGAAGAGTTAAAAGCTAAGGCTTGGAAGGTATGAAACTTGGGAATGGAGGGTATTTGTGTAGAGTTTTGGCTATTTGAAATTCCAAAAAAGGTGTTTAACAAGGGGGAGGGGGTGGCTCTCTATTTATAGATGGAGAGGTGATTAGTGAAGGGTTAAGGTTCTAATTTGTTTAGCTATTAGGTAATGGGCCATCAATGTTTTTTAAGGTTTTTGGGAGCTTGGAGAAATGTGCGTTGGGTTTAATGGTAGATGATAGAGTGATGGTTTGAATGACAAAAGGATGTAACTTAAAGTTGGGAGGGGTATACCAGTCCTCAAACTTTGGGAAAGTCGACAAGTCAAATTTACAAAGTCAAAATCTGCCATTTTTTTAGAAAAAAAGTTTTAAGCCATGCGTGCATATTATGCACGCAGGCCTCAAACCTGGCCAGATTTTTGAGTGCCACCACGTGGGAAGATGATTTTATCGGTACTTTTTCTCTCAGTTATTTTCGGACTCAGAAATTCGATTGGAGTTGAAAATGGCATACGTTTTACCGCAAAGTGTCCGATACACTTGTGGAAAAATTTGCAAAATGAGGGATTTAGTCAAAATCTGGACTTTTCCCTTGAAACTTGTGACCATATATGCAATACCAAATCACAGTGACCACTGTGGAAGTATTGTGGAGCTTGGTTAAAGTTGGCCTCATTAACTAAGCCTTGGACTGGAGGACTTGACCCTTGATGGCTCAAAAGCCTGAATATTGGAAAATTATAAGTAGAACAAGAAGACCCAAATACCCGGCCCATGACTCAGTAAATTTTGAGTCTAAGACATCTTGCCATAGTTATGGCCCAGCCCAAAACTTGTTTTGAAAAACTGATAAAAGCACCCCCCCCCCCTTAAAATTGTGTGCTCCCGCTTATAGGCCTAGACCCTGTAAAGGCTTGAATACCAAGAATTGGATCTAGTGGAGGTCCAAAAGACCTAGGAAATGACCCATGGACCTCTAACCTTACGAGTTTGGATTGGATTAAGTCCAATGACCCTACTTGAAACCTAATAGGGATAATGTAGTTGGCATCCTTATTCCCAGCCACTGGAATAATTGAGTTAGATCATAGTTGAGACAATAGCTATTGGGCCTAAAGCCTAAGGTCAACAATTGATGAGTTGTCAATAGAAGGGAGTGGACCTAAGGTCCTTACCCCAAATAAATAAATAAATACCTCTCTTAATCATCAAACGAATTTTACGATGCTCTATGAGAAAATTATTGAAACCTTAGGATGTAACCTGAACTTAGACCGATAGATCGGAAAATAGATCGAGAAATTGAAAATATGGTAGTATGAGCATGTAGACAAAACAATTCGGCCCAAGGCTCGATTGACCCATACTTCAAGAACGGTGTACTTCTGAGCTTCCAAAAGCACTTCCTAAACCCTTGGAAATTAACCCAAACCATTAAAAACCATCCCCGAACCCTTAGAACCCTTCCCGAAACCTTAGAAACTCCAACCAGACCCATAAAACCCAAACTAAACCTATCGAACCCATACTGAACCCACTTAAGGTCCAAAAATCAGCTTGCCATCTTTCTACTAAAAATTGGTCATGTGTGCATTGTATGAACATATAGGCAATTTCTGACAGAAATTAGCTATGTGTGCTTTGTATGCATGCATAGCTAATTTGGCTTTTGCTTAAGATCTGCCCCAGTGTAGGGCCTTAACTTCTAGGTTCTGGAGTAAGATTTTTGATCATGGTCCTCAGATTATAGAGATTTGCCTTTTCTTAACAGGTCATCAGACCAGATTAAATGGTCTTCAATGCCGGGTTGATAACTTTCGGGGCCAATAAGGAAATCAGACACAGTGGCTTGTTTGAAAGCTTTAGAAGTTAGGCTTATTTTCTGTATCAATTTTCAGGGCTAATTATTCATAGATCGTGATAGAATCAGGTCCGTAGAATCAGGGGTCAATTATGGCCTCTAACTGTGTGCCACTTGACCTAGTTTCGCGCCATGGTTTTTCTTATATTCTAGCCATTAAGGTGAGTGAAAGTTTCAAGTGAAATTTCATATTGGTTGGTCTGGGGAAAAGGTCAAGGTTTGACCCTAAATTTGTACAAAATTTTTGAAGGAGTTTTTGCGTAAGAAATCCTAGCCTTTCAGAGGCCCAAATTTTTTGTGCAAACATGACAGATTTGCTACCTTTTGCTCCGTACTTTACATAAATCAAGATACGGGGATCTAAGGTCTAGTTTTTAGCAGGGTCATCAGAAACCCATTTATTTGTCTTAACTAATTTTTTAGGATTTTTCTATAATACGTTACTTATCATTTTACACTCAGGTCCGAGAGTGTTCTGTTGTGGGATTTAAGGCCTGCAAACTGTGCCATTGATGGGGTCCACCTAGTGGTCCATCTTATGCACACAAATCATGGTTTTGACCTGGGATGACTCCAGATTGATCATAGATCAATCAAGATCTCTTTTTAAGGTCCGCCCTATCGATCTAACGACACAAATTGTTGTTTTCACTATCTTATTTGCCAAACACAAATTTAGTCCCATATCGGGCAATTTCGGTCTAGCCTCTTAGGGCGATCCGATTACATCAAAATTTTGGGCATATTTTCATTTTGAAAATATCGTTATTCCAGCAATCAGTTTTTTAAAGATCAAATTATTCAAGATCAGTATTCAATTAAATTTTCAATCTAGTTGTCAATTTTCCTATGGTTTATCAGACTCAATTTTTTCGGTTTCCATCGGATGATGGCAAATCACTGTTGATCGTTCTTGATCAAAAGTGGTCATGAGTATCCTGTAACACTAATCCCTTGATTTCTGTGTTGGTCAAGCTATTAATTGAAACCTAACTATGTCAGGTGATTGCCTGAGGCTAGGTTCACCAAAATTTGTCAGGCACCCACCTTAGATTGACGGGATATAGCCTATTTCTAGTGTTACTCATAGGGCACCTCATTTATTAGAATGGGTGTGTTAGTAAATTAGTAAAATACACACCACATCTCATACCTTGTGACCATGGTTCAAAATATCATCCGATACCGATACGTATCGGTTTTGGACATGGGCGATATGATAAAATGGGCTTTTATCGTATCCCCCCTAAAACATAGTATTTATCGTCCGATATGAGCAATTTATCGCCCATATCAGACGATAAATTGAAATTATTGGACGATAATTTCAAGTTATCATCTGATAATTTCATGTTTTCTGAAGTATCTCTAAAACCACCAAATTATCATCCGATATGGACGATAATATAACCGTATCGTCCATATCGGATGATAATTTGAAATTATAGGACGATAATTTCTTGTTTTCTTAGGTGGGTCCCCCCTTCGAATTTGATGTACGAAAAGGGTTTTAAAAGCCTCTTTCTTCAAGTTTTTTCTACAGCAGCCCATTTGTTTCCTTTTTTTGTTGTTGTGGTTCCACCGGAGAACACGTAGTTGCCATTTTGATGCCGAATCGACACCCGAAAAGTGCGGGATCGCCGCCAAATCATTGAAGAACATAGAGAAGGTACGTGTTCGATTTTTGGTCATTTTTCCCTCATTTTCTTACATTTTAAGGGTTAAAATTTCAAGATCTACCCTTCAATATGGTAGATCTACCCTTAAATTTCAAGATCTACTCTTAAAATTTCAAGATCTACCCTAAAATTTTAAGATCAATCCTTAAATTTCAAGATCTACCCTTAAATTATTTATAAATATTAATTTAAAATGGGACATGGGACATGGGACATGTGTGACGCATGAGTGTGTGTATATATATATATATCCCTTGAGTTATTAATACATGTGTGTGTTAAGACCTGAAAAGTACCACTTTTCACCGCTTAACTTAATCTCTATTAGACCCTTAATCATTTAATAAATGTGTTTTAAGTCTATTCTGTAGGTAATAAGCAACAGCTGCAAATAAACCCCTAACCATGCCAAGAAGCTCACTGTTGTCCCAGAACTACCTCAGTAGAATGAAAGATGAACCCAGACACAGAGTTGGCTGCAGCATAGGCACAGCAAAGCAGAAACAAACCAAGAAGAATGCCTCGCACAGATGTCACAGGGTTCAATTGAACTAGATATAATTCCTTCGCGCAGTTGTCGCAGGCTTTTGAAGACAGCACACAAACTGGTCGTGCAGTATTCGCACCGTTCTCGCGCGGTTTGGTGCCTAAAAGAATTGAAAAGTAGACTTCGCAAGATCCTCACGAAGCTTAGTCTTAAGCACTCATACAGTCTCGCGTAGCTCAAGAAAGGAGTCTTCAATCGTCGCACGATTCACTGAAGAGAGAGGGCTCCAGGCACTCCCGCGCGCAGTTGTCGCGCAGTGGCCGTGGGATACAAACCTTCAAGGAAATGCTCACGCAATTCATAGGACAATAAACAGTGCTTCTTCGCGAGGATCCCCATGAGAATAACCAAGGGACGAACCATGCGAGCAATTTCTGCGCCATTCAAAGCTGAAAGAGCAATCTCACGACAACCAGAAGTAACCCACGACGACCAAAATGTCAATCCCGTGACTACATGAGTTTCAAGTCAATTCAACCCCGCGATGCCAATTCTACCACGCGGCAAGATCCGGAAATCTTTTCTATCCAGTGAGGATCAGGTTCTAAACTTCTCCCCACTGCTACAAGGGCAATCTGGGAATCTCCAGCAATTAGGGCATGCACTCCAATGCTCCAATCTCCGTGCACACGCCCCGAGGCATCCAAGGGACAAGAGTGGGCCGCAATTGCATTGATGAAATTAGGGTTTTCCTAACCCTAATTCAGAGAGAACCGACTTCTATATAAGCCTAGCTTAGGTTTAAGGACGGACTTTTAGTCTTGACTTCTATGCTTCTTCTGTGATCAGCCTTCCAAATGGTATGCCAGCTATTTTCTGTTCCTTTTTCATCTTGGCACTGATGTCAGCCATGGCTTCAAAAATGAGCAGAGGGGCATTGAAGAATTGACCCTTAGAGAAATGAAAAAGTGCCTCCAAAATTGGTGTTCTTCTTTCCTGGCTGTGCCCAGTGACATAGAAACATCCTCTCAAAATGGAATCCATCAGCAAACAGTGGGGTTCTAAGTATCTCCTCATGATGGACTATCCATTTCCAACTATGCCTTTGGTTAGATGGGCAGCCATTTCTCTAAAAGAAGCAATTTCTTGTGTAGCTAATGAACTAGCAGGGTCATACTGAAATGGTATCCCCAAAGCATTTCCAATGTCTTCATAAGTAACAGTTAAATCGCAATTATCAATGAAAATTACAAGAGTAGGGACATCAGCATCCTTCTCTGTCACTTTTACCAAGTTTTGGTACCATAATCTCACCATTCGTGGATAAATTTTCTCTTGAAGAGGGGTTAGGATATTGCTCAGAGAAGCATCCCTGATGTATTTAAAGGATAGCTGACATTCAAGTTTGTTGGAGAAAAAGTTCTCATCAATAATAAGCTCTGGAATCAGCTTCTGAGCTTCAATGAAAGAATTTGGTAGTACCAAATGCATAGGCAGAGGAGGAAGCTCAGGCTCAGGACTACCAGCAGCTGTTGGGGTGGGTTCCTCATATCTAACCTTCTTCCCTTTCTCAATCCGATCAGCTTTATCCATCGATAGTTTCCTTTTGGCTGAGGTTTTGGCTTTTCCTTTTGTGGTGGGTTTGCTAATTTTCTTAGCAAAAGATTTAGGGAACATTGCAGCCAGTGATTTTTCAGCTTTCCCCATTTTAAAACATTGTTTGAATCTCCCACAATGAATGCTGATACCAAATTAAGCTTTGCAAAACACAAATAGAGGAAATGCACAGAAAAATACCGAAATCTAGGGTTTTGGTTGAACTTGTTGATCGCTTGATGAAATCCACCAGAACCAGAAGCAAAAAGTCCCTCTCTTCAAGCTTAATTCATCGAACCAAAATGAAGAAAATTGGGGCTGAATTCTAAAAGCACACAAGGATGGAAAGAAAATGGGTTTTCTGTGAAACAGGACGCTTTGGGAAGGCTTTCGAATATGAAACCCTTGCTTCGAAAGGGTTTAAATATGCTCAAAATGATTTTCGCAAAGTATCCTTGAAGTTTTCGAAAAGTTCAAAACAGTCCTTTTTACAAAAGAGAATGGCATCAGTACCATTCGAAAAGCACATGGCTTCATAAACAATATTTTGAAAAGCAAATAGCTTCAGAACTAACTATTCGAAAAGCAAATAGCTTCAGAACTAACTATTCGAAAAGGAAATAATTCTTTTCGAGCAGTTAGTTACAGGGCCATTTCCTTTTCGAAAAGGAAATTAAATTTTTCGAAAAGAAGTTTTTTTTCTTTGCAAATTAATTTTTCACATATTTAAACTTCTCAAAATGAGTGTAAACGTGACTAAAAACAGAAAGAAAGAAACTATGAAAAAAAACTATAAAACAAACACAGGTAAAATACATATGATACAGTTGTTTATCATCAGCTATGTGAAGGTTCTTGATGATAGATCGTCAGCACAGGCTCCAGGGTATTTCAATGCATGGTTTGAGCCTCTGACCATTTACTTTCAACATTCTCCCATCACTTGGGTCCAAAATTTCAACAGCCCCAGAAGGAGATGCATGAATGACAGTATATGGCCCTTCCCATCTGGATCTCAGCTTTCCAGGAAAAAACTTAAGTTTTGAGTTGAATAACCATACCTTGGAGCCAGTTAAGAACTCTTTTCTCAGCAGTTTTTTGTCATAGAAGGCTTTAACTTTCTCTTTGTAAGATCTTGCATTGGTGTATGCATCCATTCTCAGCTCCTCCAACTCAGCAAGCTGCAATTTCCTGTGATTACCAGCAGTAGTAAGATCCATGTTCAAGGTTTTAATAGCCCAAAAGGCCTTATATTCTAACTCCACCGGTAAATGGCATGCTTTGCCATAGACCAATCTGAATGGGGACATACCAATTGGGGTTTTATAGGTTGTCCTGTATGCCCACAATGCATCATTCAGCTTAAAGGACCAATCCTTTCTGTCCTTCTTCACTGTCTTTTCCAGTATATGTTTGATTTCTCTATTGGAAATCTCCACTTGTCCACTGGTCTGTGGATGATATGGAGTAGCTACTCTATGACTCACAGAGTATTTTTTCAATAAAGCTTCGAAATGCTTATTACAAAAATGGCTTCCCCCATCACTGATAATAGCTCTGGGGGAACCAAACCTGGAAAAGATGTTGTCCTTTAAAAATTTCAGGACAACTCTATGGTCATTGGTTTTAGTGGCTGTGGCTTCAACCCATTTGGATACATAATCCACAGCTACTAAGATGAAATTACAACCATTTGAAGGAGGAAAGGGACCCATGAAATCTATCCCCCAAATATCAAACAATTCAACTACCAAAATAGGCTGTAAGGGCATTGAGTTTCTCTTGGAAATGCTTCCAATTTCTGCCAGTTCTGACAAGACTTACAGTGCTGCAGTGTATCTTTGAAAAGTGTAGGCCAATAAAATCCACACTGCAAAACCTTTGCAGCAGTCTTGTTTCCACTAAAATGACCTCCACAGGCCTGTTCATGACACATGGAAAGTATGCTCAGAAAGTCTTCTTCAGGGGCACATCTTCTTATTATTTGGTCTGCACAAATCTTGAACAGATAAGGATCCTCCCAAATGATATGTTTAACCTTTGAGAAAAAAAAATCTTTATCCATTTTATTCCAGTGTTGAGGAGTTCTTCCAGTAGCCAACCAAGGGGTGTGTACACTGATAGCAAAAAGTTGCTCATCAGGAAAAGATTCATTGATAGGTAACCTATCAATCTCAGCAGTTAAAATTCTAGACAGGTGGTCAGCCACCACATTCTCCACACCCTTTTTATCTTTGATCTGTAAATCAAACTCCTGTAATAGGAGGATCCACCTGATTAATCTTGGTTTGGTATTCTTCTTAGACATAAGGTATTTCAGGGCTGAGTGGTCAGTGAACACCACAATTTGTGAACCCAAAACATATGACCTGAATTTCTCCAAAGCAAAAACAATTGCTAACAGCTCCTTCTCAGTTGTTGTGTAATTGAGCTGTGCATCAATCATTGATCTACTGGCATAAGCTATGACATGAGGTAGCTTATCCTTTCTCTGCCCAAGAACAGCTCCCATAGCATAATCTGATGCATCACACATCAGCTCAAAAGGCAGTGAATAATTTGGAGACTGTAATATTGGAGCTGAAATCAAACAATTTTTTACGAATTCAAATGCCTTCAAGCATTCATTGTTGAAAACAAAAGGGACATCTTTGCACAATAAATGACAAAGAGGCTTGGATATTTTACTGAATTCCTTAATGAACCACTTGTAACATCCAGCATGCCCTAGAAAACTTCTAATTTGTTTAACAGTTTTGGGAGGTGGCAAATATGCAATTAAATCAATTTTTGCTCTGCCCACCTCAATGCCCTTGTGGGAGACAACATGGCCAAGGGGAATGCCTTGGGTGACCATGAAACGGCTCTTCTCCCAGCTCAAAACTAGATTGGTTTCTTCACATCTCTGTAACACCAAGTTGAGATGATGTAACCACTGGGCAAAACTGTCTCCATATATTTAAAAATCATCCATAAAAATCTCCATAAATTGGTCAATCATATCAGAGAAAATAGAGTACATGCATCTTTGAAAGGTAGAAGGAGCATTACAAAGACCAAAATGCATTCTCCTATAGGCAAAAGTGCCAAAAGGGCAAGGGAATATGGCCTTTTCCTGAGCTTGTGGATACATAGGAATCTGGTTGTAACCAGTGTAACCATCAAGAAAACAATAGTAAGCTTTTCCTACTAGCTTATCCAAAATTTGATCAATGAATGGAAGAGGGAAATAGTCTTTTCTGGTCATTGTGTTTAGTTTTCTGTAATTAATACAGACCCTCCAACCAGTAGTTTGTCTGGTTGAAATAAGCTCCCCAGAATCTGAGGTTACAACAGTGATCTTAGATTTCTTAGGTAACACCTGTGTAGGTGCCACCCAAGCTGAATCTGAAATGGGGTAAATAACCCCTGCATCCAACAACTTAACAACCTCTTTCATGACCACTTCTTGCATATGAGGGTTCAACCTCCTCTGCATTTCTCTAGAAGGCTTTGCATCTTCTTCCAAATGAATTTTATGCATACAAACAGGAGGACTGATTCCTCCCAAATCAGCAATAGTCCAGCCAATTGCCCTCTTATGCTGTTTCAATACAATCAACAACTCTTCCTCCTGCTCCTCAGTGAGGGAGGAAGAAATAATCACTGGCAATGTTTTATGGTCCCATAAAAACACATATTTCAAATTTTCTGACAGCTGTTTCAGCTCTACATCAGGTGGGCTGAGAAAAGAAGGTAACAAAGGTACCTTGGCTGTTTGTGGAAGGGGAAGAATAGCAGGTTTCCATGAAGAGAGCCTTGCTAATTGAACTTCAGTTCCCTGCACAACATTAACTTCCTCAGACTTTCAGGTATGAACTATTTCTTCCATAGTATTTCTCCAAGCATCTTTAAAATCTGTGATTAAATCTTCATATTGCAAAAACTGTGGTAAAGTCTCTTTTACCAGTTCATCCAACAAATCAATAAGAAAGCATTCCTCAGAATTGAATTGAGGCTGTGTAACTGCATTGTAGACATTTAACTTTACCTTCATATTTCTAAAATAGACTTCCATAATACCAGACTTGCATTGAATGCAAGCATTGGCTGTAGCCAGAAATGGTCTCCCCAAAATGACAGGGATGGAAGTTTTGCTTTTTGTAGGTTCCATGTCCAATACCAGAAAATCAGCAGGGTAGAAAAACTTATCTACCCCTACCAACACTTCCTCCATCATCCCAACTGGCTTTCTTTCAGATCTGTCTGACAGTTGTAACACCAAATCTAGTTTCTCATATACAGAATATGGAAGCAGGTTGACACTAGCACCCAAATCTAATAAAGCCTTTTCAATGGTATGGTCCCCAATAATGCAAGGGATTGTGGGGATTTCAGGATCTTGAAGTTTAGGAGGTCTGGTAATGGATAAAACCTGATTAACTCTTTCCACAGCAAAGACCTTCTTGGATAACTGTATCCTAGATTGTCTTTTGTGAGTGCAAATATCTTTCAAAAATTTTGCATATGCTGGGACTTGTTTGATTGCATCAAGCAAAGGTAGATTTATCTTGACTTGCTTGAAAGTCTCCATCATTTCATCTATTTTTGTGTTCCCTTTATCAAAAGGAGATGCAGATTTCATGGCATGGGGAAATGGTAAATGAGGAACTAGTCCTTCATTTACAGCTTTAGAATCATCATTAGAATATTTTTTATTTTTCTGTTTTTCATGTTTTTGATTTTTCTGAGGTACATTAGCACCCCTAATGCTAACATCATGTTGCTCCTGCTGCATATCTCTAGCAGTTTCCTCAATTTTTTCTTCTTCCTTTTCAGTACCTACATTGTTATTTACAATTCTTCCACTTCTCAAAGTAGTGACAACTTTTACTTCTTCATGTGAAACAGAAACCTCTCCAACCATGAACTGTCCTTTGGGATTGTTCAAAAGTTGGCTGGGTAACGCTCCTTCCTCTCTTTTGGCCAAAGTATTTGAAAGTTGACCTAATGTTTCTTCAATCTTTTTTATGCTCTGACTGTGAAAGTTTACAGTCTAAGTTAAAGACCCTAAATTCTGGAGTGAATTTAAAACTTGGTCTTCAAAAGAAGGGGATCTGGAAGGGGTTTGAACTAGAGCAGATTGTTGTACAGGTTGTTGTGGAATGGGCTGCTGAAAATTTGGCTTGGTATAAAATTTTTTTTGATAAGGCTGAGCAGTTTTGAAAGGTACTTGGTTCTTTGGTTGCTGCTGCTGTTGTGATTGATAATTTCCCTGGGTCAACCTTAAATTTGGGTGCCCTCTCCACGCATATTCATTTGGCTGCATCTGTCCAAATGATTGGGCAGCATGAGCTTGCTCCACCACTAAATCTGGGAACTGTGGTGCAGCTGGACATTGATCAAGTGAATGAGTAGGGGACTGGCATATCAGACATGCCTCCTCTACTCTTGCAACCATTGGATTTTTAAGTGAGTCCATCAATCTATCAAATTTTGTGGTTAAATTATCCATCTTCCTTTCCAACTCATTCCCCTCATAAATCTTTCCTTTGGTGGTTTGCTGATTATTCAACCGAGCAGGATTCTCAATGTCTCTTGACAAAGATTCCTATTGAGTTGAATTTTCACCAATTACCTCAAATAAATCCCAGACCTCCTCAACTATTTTTTGCAAGTAGGTGTCTCAACTGGTTGTTCTTAGACATAGGGAAGTATTTGGCTAAAAATTGACACTGGAAATCATTCCAAGAAGTGATACTATTTGGTGCCAACATAGACAACCATGCTCTAGCTTTGTCCTTTAATGGAAAAGGAAAGAGCCTAAGCTTGGTGGCCTCTGGACCAAGTCCAGTTATGTTGAATGTGGTACAAAGAGACAGAAATTCATCCACATGCTTGTATGGATCTTCCTTACTCAAACCATGGAAGGAAGTAAGCATCTGGATAGTTGATGATTTAATCTCATAATTTCCTTCAACAGTAGGAAATTGAATGCAAAATGGAGAATTATATGCTCCAGGTGCAAAGTAATCCCTTAAAAGTCTAGGTTCTTCACCCATAGTAGCTATCTCAGCAAAATTCTGTGATGTTTGTTTGGTTCTTAGTAGCCTTACAACTTCTAAATTCAGAGGGACAATCTCAGGACTGAGAGTCCTCCTACCAAACATACAACACAGAACAGAGAATCAAATTATGCACAGCAAACCTTCAGTATTCCTTTCAAAGTAGATTCCACACTCAAAATGTATAGGAATAACTGCACAGATTTAAACAATAGAACAATTAGCACTGATGTAAAATAAAAAAAAAACTTAGGTCTACATATTTTAAAACAAATTCCCCAGCAATGGCGCCAAAAACTTATTGCTACTCTAAGTGTGCATGATTTATTTGTGTTTTGAAAACGTACTTGCAAATGATGAATGATACAGAATCTAGAAACTTAAAATGAATAAGGAAATATCAGCACAGAGAAAGCTAATTAGCCTGCAAGATCAGGGCCAATTGTAGCAAGTTTTAAATGTAAATGAGTAAAAGATCGTCCACAGGGAATTTATTTAAAACGTAAGATAAACCTCCAGATCTGAGCTACCAGATATGGCCTCTGATCCTATCTACAGAGCAAATAAGATGGGAGGTTGAATTTGTCACATTAACTAAATGATGAAAGTAAAATTAAAACTAAGTGATCCAGATCTGAGTTGGGGGAATTGGAAGTAAAATTAATAAGAATGGAGAAATAACAACTAACTTCAGCTTAGTACTTGATTGCAGAATGAGAAATAGTGTAATATAGATGAAAAAGTATCAAATCTTCATCTGGCTACCAGCTCAGATGTAAGAGAAAATAATCCAAATCAAGGATTAGAATTGAGTTGAACTTATGGCTATGATCTGTCCACTTCAATGGGCACAGATCATCCAATAGTTTTCAATCCAAAATCTTGATTCAGAGCATATGCACCACTACAAATGTTGTAAGAATCAGGTTACAAACACAAATTCTCACAGGGATAATGAATTAAGGGAAATTGCCTTAAAAACAGCAAATCTAAAGGAGTCTAATGACTGAGGAGATCACAATGACCCTCAACATGAATCCGATTGAGAATGTACTGATGAAATCAACCTTTTCAAATCCACCATTACAATTACAGAGCACAGCCTAAACAGCTCTCAGATTTGTAGTCTTGAATACAATTCTCACTTGAATCTACACAAGTATCTCACAGCTCTCAGTTACATACAAAAGCTAAGCTATTACAGATGTTTCAGACAAGCTATCTTGATCTGAATTGGAAATGGGGCAGCAGGAATGAAAATTAAATTCTGGATCCTCAAATTGGGCAAATAGTTCATCTATTTATAGTTTTCCCCAAGTCTAGCTCAGATGTGTATCAACCAATCAGAATTGGTTAGATCTTCATCAACCAATAGGAATCGAGCACAAGGATCCAGATCTATTTTGGCCAATCAGAACTACTTGATCTGGTTCAGCCAATCAGATGATAGAAGCATCAATTCTTTTATGTAATTTAACAATCTGTTAGAGCTTCTAGAAGTTACCGCCAAGTGATTTCATCTTCGGGTGTTCACATGGGGTGGAATATGCCTTTGGTTCATGCTCAGAATCTTCTGGAATGTCCCTGGGTTTTTTAAGTGCATTGGGGCACGTGCAAAGATTACTGAATTACCCTTGCAGATGCTAGGAATCTTCAGAATACCATTTCCCACAGTTTGGGGAACATTTCGCAAGGTACTGTGACTTCTGAATCACTTTTCACACAGTTCTGGTGTTGTTCGCAAGGAGTTCTCTTCTTTTCGAATAGGTCAGAAATCCTTTCGAAGAGTTCAGGTGCTCTTCGAAAGCTAAGCCTGGAGCTTTTGGTTCTTTTCACAAAGTTTGGGTTCTTTTCGAAAAGTTTAGATTTTTTTTAAAAAGTTCAGATTCTTTTCGAAAAGCAATCTGTACTGCATTCTTCTGTTCGAATAACTCCACACTTCCTTCCGGGTTGAAACCAGGCCTTTGTCCTCTTTAGTTTAGGCATTTTGACAGCTAGTGAGGTTGTCCCTTCTCCTTCTTCCTCTGGATCAACATGGATCCTCATCTTTTTGGCACTTTTAGGCTGCTTTCTGGGTTTAACCTGCCTTTATTGTTAGCTGTGAGACAAACACTTAAAACACTTATTTAGTTTTCTCAAGGGTCTATAAAGACCCAGGTTAAGGGGTGGAAAATGGTATTTTCTAGTTCTCAAGACCCTCCACCCCACCTCTTATCCTACTGCCTCCAACTTACACTGTCAAAAAGACACAGACTGACCCAGAACATATCTCCCTTCCCCCACAAATCGACTTACCCCCTGTTACCCCCCCTTCTCCCCCCCAGGACCAATCACACTTTGCTCCTTCTACTTCCTATCTGCCCATCGCACCAACACATTATTTTTACCGCCCTCACTATCCTCCATCACATGAGGTATAATCCTTACCTAAGAAAGGATGTCCTAAGGGGCATGACCAAACTTCGCCAATCCATTGAGACCCCCCTGCTGGAGCAGATTGATGACATGAAGGAGGCCCACAGAAAATAACTACTGGGCATCTCAATCGGGTGGAAAAATATCCTAGAGGCCTATCAGAAGACCAAAGCTACAGCTGAGTATAATGCGCTGAATTTGGAGCTGGAGAAAGCAACTGCTGCTATAGAGAAGGTGCAGGCCAAAATGTTTGAAAAGAGGCTAAACAATGCCTAGGAGATCTTCAGAATATAAAAGGAAATCCATGAGACTGACGTCCTCAAACACCAAATCCAAATAGCCTCCTTGGAATCCACATTGGCTGCTGGCAGAAATACTCCTCTGTAGCCCACACCACTCTCTGTTCACATGCCCGACCCTTAGCCTAAACCTACTTCAGCTCCAGCTATCAAGTTTGAGGAGGCACAACCTAAGACCCAACAAGAGAAAGGGAAGGCCCCAGCTGCACCTCCTCCATCACCTCCTACAGAGCAGCCTCCACTTCCCAAGGCCTCTACTGCACCTCCACAAGAGCAAACTTATCGTAAGTAGAGGAAAGTCACTGCTAAGAGGTCTGTTCCTTAAGCTGCTCCTTTAAAAATTGGTAAAGAGCTTGCTGCCCAGTCAGAGGAGGCACAATCCTGGGCAGCCTGAGTCCATCGCAAAAGGGAAATCCCCAGTGGTCCCCATTGAGGAAGCCAAAGGCAAAGGAAAAGGTAAATCCCCTACAACCCCCTGCAAAGAAGAAAGGAAAAGCCCCTCAAGAACCCAAGGAACCAAACGTACCCCAGCAACCAAAAGTAAGGGTGAGGGCACCTAAAGCTCCAACTGCCAAGAAAACACCAGCCGAAGCAAAAAAGGAAATGGAAGAAAAGAACAAACAGGACAAAGCTGCCCTTAAGGCACATGCTCAAAAGATGGGCTGGGATTTCCTCACAGATTCAAATTCAAATTAAACCATCGATTTTAGATTAGGTTTTTTTTATGCCTTTGCATTTTTTTTTCTAGTTATTGTAATTCCAATTGTACATGTTTTTTATAGTTAATATATGTTTTCATTTTTTGTCTATTGATCTGTTCTGTGTGGTTGTTCAAGTTTTTATTTTTGTGCCATTTTGTCATGGGACATGTCTTTAGGGTGGTTATGATCATTTCAATTAAAAATCAATGTGACGGTTGACTTCAATCATACGATTCAAGTGGTTTCCTTTTCATACTTGTGTTGACAAGTGAAAAATACCATTTTTCACCCCTAAACTTAAGTCTTGATAGACCTTTGAGAGAACTAAATAAGTGTTTTAAGTGCCTATGTTGCAGCTAACAATAAAGACAGGCTTAACCATAAAAGCAGCTCAAAAAGTGCCAAAAAGATGACAATCCATGTCAGTCCAAAGGAAGGAAGTGAAGAAACAACCTCGTCAGCTGTGGAAAAGTCTAAAAGGAAGAGGCAAAGAACTGTAAGAGAAGCAGGGGACAATTCAAACAGAGAAATGCACTACAGAGTTCTTTTCGCAAGGAACCTGCACTTTTCGTAAAGAACCTTGAACTCTGCGAAAAGGACTAAAATCCCAGGCGTAGCTTTCGAAGAGCATCTGAACTCCTCGAAGAGAAGATTGAACTTTGCGAAAAGGTCCCCAAGCTTTGTGAATAGATCTCCAGAAGTTACAGTTCTTTTCGAAAAGGTCTCCAATCTGTGCGAAAAGAGCTTCGGTCACTTTAAAAAGACCCTTAAGCTTTGCGAAAAGGTATTCTGGAGATTCGCAGTTTTAACAAGGGCAATTCAGTAATCTGTTGCACGCATCCCAATGCATTTTAAAACCCAAGGACATTCCGAAAGATTCTGAGCACGAACCAAAGGCATATTCCTCCCCATGTGAACACCCAAAGATGAAATTACTTGGCGGGAACTTCTAGAAGTTCCAACAGATTTTTGAATTTCCTAACAGAATTGATGCCTCTGCTTGATTGGTCGAACCAGATCAAGCCTGATTGGCGTAACAAATCGGATCCCGGTGCTCGACTCCTATTGGCTGATATGGATTTAACCAATTCTGATTGGTTGATGCACATCTGAGATGGACTTGGGGAAAGCTATAAATTGACGAACCATTTGCCCAATTTGGACATCCAGATTTTGAGTTTCATTTCTAATCCCCCATTTTCTAGCCAGACAGTTTGTCTGAAATCCCTGTAATAGCTTCACTTTGATTTGCAATTGAGAGCTGTGAGACATTTTTGTAATTCAAAAGAGAGTTGTATTCAAGACTACAAATCTGAGAGCTGTTTAAGCTGTGCTCTGTAATTGTAACGGTTGATTTGAAAAGGTTGCTGTAAACCGTATTTTCTCAATTGGACTCATGTTAAGGGTTCCCTCTGATCTCCTTATTGCATTAGACTCCTTTAGATTTACTGTTTTTCATGCAATTTCCCTTGATTCATTAATCCTGTAAGAATTAGTGTTGGTAACCTAGTCTCTTACAACATTTGTAGTGATGTTTCCTGTTCTGAATTGAGGATTTGGATTAAAGACTATTGGATGGTTTGTGGCCATTAAAGTGGACAGACCATAGCCATAAGTGTAAGCCTAATCCTTGAATTAGATTTATCTCTCTTACATCTGTGCTTGTAGCCAGATGAAGAGTGGATCACCTTTGCTAAGCTGCAGTTATTCTCATTAGATTTCAAAGACCAAATCAGATTTAGATATTACTTCTCCATCTTTGTTTCAATCACTCCCCCAACTCGGATCTGAATCATTTAGTTTAAATTTTCCTTTGTTTTTAGTTTGTTAAACGTGACAAATTCAAACCTCTCATCTTATCAGCTTTCTAGATAGGATAAGAAGCCAGATCTGGTAGCTCAGATCTGGAGGTTTATCTTACATTTTAAACAAATTCTCTATGGATGATCTTTCGCTCACTTACTTTTAAAACTTGCTACAATTGGCCCTGATCTTGCAGGCTAATTCTCTTCTAACTGTGCTGATATTTCTTTAATTTCTTATATAATCTAGAGCCGCTGTAATTTGGCAACTTTAAAACTGTTTTCAAAACACACATAAATCAAGCATACTTGGAGGAACCAACAAGTTTTTGGCGCCGTTGCCGGGGAATTTGTTCTAAAATAGATAGACCAAAGTTTTCCCTTTTAATTTTGTTTATCAGTACTAAACTATTCTATTGTTTATACTTGTGCAGTTATCCAATTTTCGAAGAAGGGAAACTACTTAAAAAGAAATTTGGAAGGTTTGCTATGAATAATCAGATTGATTTTATTTTCTGAGTTGTATGTTTGGTAGGAGGACTCTCAGCCCTGAGATTCTCCCATTAAATTTAGAAGTTGAAAGACTACTACGAACCAAACAAACAACACAGAATTCTGCTACTATGGGTGAAGAACCTCGATTGTTGAGGGATTACTTTGCACCTGGTGCTTATAATTTGCCCTTTTGCATTCAATTTCCTACTGTGGAAGGAAATTATGAGATCAAATCCTCAACTATCCAAATGCTCCCTTCTTTCCATGGGTTGAGTAAGGAAGACCCATACAAACATGTGGATGAATTCTTGGCTCTTTGCACCACTTTCAACATAGCTGGACTGGGTCTAGAAGCAACCAAGCTTAGGCTCTTTCCTTTTTCATTAAAGGATAAAGCTAGAGCATGGTTATCCATGTTAGCACCAAATAGTATCACTTCATGGAATGATTTACAATGTCAATTTTTAGCCAAATATTTCCCAATGTCTAAAACTAGCCAATTGAGACAAAGTATCATTTCATTCTCCCAAAACTCAACTGAAACTTTCCATGAAGCATGGGAAAGATTCAAGGAACTGTTAAGGCAATGTCCTCATCATCAAATTGTGGTGCGTTCAAAGCTTATATCAAGGAATTGATCAAAAAGGCAAAAATATGGTGGATGCTTCCTGTGGAGGCACTTACTTACAAAAAATAGTTGAAGAGGTTTGGGACTTATTTGAAGTGATTGGTGAGAATTCAACTCAGCAGGAATCTCTGTCAAGAGAAATTGAAAATCCGGCTAGGTTGAACAATCACCAACCCACAAAAGGGAAGATCTATGAGGTGAATGAGTTGGAAAGAGTAGAGGAGGCATGTCTGATATGCATGTCCCCTACTCATTCAGTTGATCAATGTCCTGCTGCATCACAGTTCCCAGATTTAATGGTGGAACAAGCTCATGCTGCTCAATCATTTGGACAGATGCAGTCAAATGAATATCCATGGAGAGCACACCCCAACTTGAGGTGGAACCAAGGGAATTACCAATCCCAACAACAGCAACAACCAAAGAATCAAATGCCTTTCAAAACTGCACAGCCTTATCAGCAGAATTTTTATGTCAAACCAAACTTTCAAAGAACCCATTCCAGCAACAACTGCAAAGATGCTCGATTCAAAACCCTTCCGTGTCCCTTTCTTTGAAGATCAACTTAAATTCACTCAGAATTTAGGGATCTTTAACTCAAACTGTGAATTTTCACACCAGAGCATAAAGAAGATTGAAGAAACATTGGGACATCTTTCAAATACCTTGGCAAAAGAGAGGAAGGAAAGTTACCCACCAACCTTTGAACAATCCCAAAGGATGCTTCATGGTTGGAGAAGCTTTTAATTCACATGAAGAAGTAAAACTTGTCACCACTTTGAGAAGTGGAAAATGATAGACAACAAAGTGGTATCAAGAAGAAAGAAATGAGGAAGAGGATAGCAGAGCAAAGATAGTGATAGCAAGTAAGCATGTACCTCGTAAAAACCAAAAATGAAAACAAAAAGTAAAAATTTCAAAAAACACTTCTAAAGTCAGAGATGAAAGATTAGTTCCTCATTTACCATTTCCTCATGCAATGAAATCAGATCCCCTTTGATAAAGGGAACACAAAATAGATGATATGATGGAGACTTTCAAGCAAGTCAAGATAAATTTACCTTTGCTTGAGGCAATCAAACAAATTCCAGCATATGCAAAATTTCTGAAAGATGTGTGCACTCACAAAAGACAATCTAGGATACAGTTGTCAAAGAAGGTCTTTGCTGTGGAAAGAATTAGTCAGGTGTTATCCATTGCTACACCTCCCAAACTTCATGATCCTGGAATCCCCACAATCCCTTGCATTATTGGGGAACACACCATTGAAAAGGCTTTATTAGATCTGGGTGCTAGTGTCAACCTACTTCCATATTCTGTATATGAGAAGCTAGGTTTGGGAGAATTAAAACCCACTCATGTGGTGTTACAACTAGCAGACAGATTTGAAAGAAAGCCAGTAGGAATAATTGAAGATGTATTGGTGGGAGTAGATAAATTCTGCTATCCTGCTGATTTTCTAGTTTTAGATATGGAACCAACCAAAAGCAAAACTTCCATCCCTATCATTTTGGGAAGACCATTCCTAGCTACAGCAAATGCTTGCATTCAATGCAGGTCTGGTATTATGGAAGTCTCATTTGGAAACATGAAGGTAAAATTACATGTTTATAATGCAACACACGTACCTCATCAAGAATGTTTTCATGTTGATCTATTGGACGAACTTGTGGAAGGAACTTTACAACAATTTCTGCAGGGTGAAGACTTCACCACAGATATCAAAGATGCTTGGGGATATGCTGAAAAAGAAGCAAGTTGTATCTCCAATTCTGAGGAAATTAATGTTGTGCAAGGAACTCTTAAACAATCAGCAAGTTTTTCTTCTTGGAAACTGCTACTCTCCCTTCCACAAACATCTAAGGTACCTTTGATACCTTCTTTTCTCAGCCCACCTGATTTAGAACTAAAGAAGCTACCCAAAAATTTGAAGTATGTGTTCTTGGGTAATCATAAATCATTGCCTGCCATTATTTCTTCCTCTCTCACAAAGGAGCAAGAGGAAGAGTTGATAGTCTTGAAAGAACATAAAAGGCTATTATCGGACTATTGCCGATTTAGGAGGAATCACCCAAATTGCTTGCATGCACAAAATCCACTTGGAAGAAGATGCAAGGCCTTCAAGGGAAATGGAAAGGAGGTTGAACCCTCATATGCAAGAAGTGGTCATGAAAGAGGTGGTTGTTGTTGGATGCTGGGTCATTTACCCCATTTCAGATTCAGCTTGGGTAGCACCTACATGTGGTACCTAAGAAACTGGAATCACATTGTAACCTTAGATTCGTGAGCTTATGTCAACCAGGCAAACAACTAGATGGAGAGTCCAGATTGATTACGAAAAATTAAATGCAATGACCGAAAAGACCATTTCCTCCCATTCATTGATCGATATTAGATAAGCTAGCAGTGAAAAGCTTATTACCGCTTTTCTTGATGGTTACTCGTTACAACCATATTCCCGTGTACCCACAAGATCGTGAAAAGACCACATTCACGTGCCCTTTTGGCACTTTTGCTTATAGGAGAATGCCTTTTGGTCTTTGTAATGCTCCCTGCTACCTTCCAAAGATGCATGTATGCAATTTTTCCGATATGATTGACCAATTTATGGAGATTTTATGGATGATTTCTCAATCTATGGCAACAGTTTTTCCCAGTGTTTACACCATCTCAAATTGGTACTACAAAGATGCAAAGAAACCAATCTGGTTTTGAGTGGGAAAGAGCCATTTCATGGTCACCTGTGGCATTGTCCTTGGCCATGTTGTTTCCACAAGGGCATTGAGGTGGACAAAGCAAAATTGAGTTAATTGCACATTTACCACCTCCCAAAATCGTTAAACAAATCAAGTTTTTAGGACATGTCGGATTTTATGAAGGTTCATCAAGGACTTCAAAGAAATAACTAAACCTCTTTGTCATTTGTTGTGCCAAGATGTCCCTTTTGTTTTCAATAATGAATGCATGAAGGCTTTTGAATTCCTAAAACTGCCCGATTTCAGCTCCAATATTGCGCTCAGATTATTCATTACCTTTTGAACGATGTGTGATGCATCGATTATGCTTTGGGAGCTTGTCCTTGGACAGAGAAAAGATAAGTCATGTTATAGCTTATGCCAAGAGATCAATGATTGATGCACAACTCAATTACACAACAACCGAGAAGGAGTGCTAGCAATTGTTTTTGCTTTAGAAAATTCAGTCATATGTCTTGGGTTCACAAATAGGGTGGTGTTCACCACCACTGGCTTTAAAATACCTTCCGCCTAAGAAGGACACCAAACCAAGACTCATCGTGGATTCTCTTGTTACAAGAGTTTGATCTACAAATTAAAGCTAAAAAAGGAGTGGAGAATGTGGTGGCAGGTCACCTCTCCAGGATTTTAACAGCTGAGATTGATAGTTTGCCTATCAATGAATCTTTCCCCGATGAGCTTTTTGCCATTAGTATACACTCCTTGGTTTGCAAACATAGTCAACTTTTTGGCTATCGAAGAATTCTCAACATTGGAATAGAATGGATAAAGATCTTTTCTTCTCAAAAGTTAAACACTTCATCTGGGAGGATCCTTATCTGTTCAAGAGTTGTGCAGATCAAATAATAAGGAAATGTGTCCCTGACCAAGAATTTCATAGAATACTTTCTATGTGTCATGAACAGGGCCTGTGGAGGTCATTTTAGGGGGAACAAAACTGCTGCAAAAGTTTTGCAGTGTGGATTTTATTGGCCTACACTTTTCAAGGATGCCCGGCAGCATTGTAAGTCCTGCCTGAACTGTCAAAAATTAGGCAGCATTTCCAAGAGAAACTCAATGCCTTTACAGCCTATTTTGGTAGTTGAGTTGTTTGATGTTTGGGGGATAGACTTCATGGGTCCCTATCCTCCTTCCAATGGGTATACTTTCATTTTAGTAGCTGTGGATTATGTATCCAAATGGATTGCAGCCACAGCTACTAAAACAAATGATCACAAAGTGGTCTTGAAATTTCTTGAGGATCACATTTTTTCCAGGTTTGGTTTTCCCAGAGACATTATCAGTGATGGGGGAAGCCATTTTTGTAATAGACATTTTGAAACATTGTTGAAGAAATACTCTGTGACTCATAGAGTAGCCACTCCATATCATCCACAAACCAGTGGACAAGTGGAGATTTCCAATAGAGAAATCAAACATATTTTGGAAAAAACTGTGAAGAAGGACAGAAAGGATTGGTCCTTTAAGCTGAATGATGCATTGTGGGCATATAGGACAGCCTATAAAACCCCAATTGGTATGTCCTCATTTAGGTTGGTCTATGGCAAAGCATGCCATTTACCAGTAGAGTTAGAATATAAAGCTTTTTGGGCCATTAAAACATTGAACATGGATCTAACTACTGCTGGTAATCACAGGAAATTGCAACTTGCTGAGTTAGAAGAGCTGCGAATGGATGCATACACCAATTCAAGATTATATAAAGAGAAAGTCAAAACTTTTCATGATAAAAATTTATTGAGAAAAGAGTTCACAGCTGGTTCTAAGGTATGGTTATTTAACTCAATGCTCAAGTTTTTCCCAGGAAAATTGAGATCCAGATGGGATGGGCCATACACTGTCGTTCAAGCAGCCCCTTCGGGAGCTGTTAACATCCTTGATCCAAGTAATGGAAGAATCATAAAGGTCAATGGTCAGAGGCTCAAACCATGCATTGAAAAAACCTGTGAGCCCGTCACCCATCCATCATCACGAATCTTCAAAAATCTGATGGCCGAAAACTGTACATTATGTTTGTATATCATAGTTTGTGCTTATTTTTTCTGTTTCTATTTTTTTTTCTCTTTTCGCAAAGTTTAAATATGCTCAAAATCAAGTCGCAAAGTAATATTTCGCCAGAAGTTCAATTTACTTTTCAATAGATCTGGTCGTAATGAACTACCGAAGAGAAGATGTGCTCTTCTAATAGTTGTTTCGAAAAATTTTCTTTCCAATAGTTGGTACTAAAGCCATTTCTTTTCAAAAAGTAATTCAAGCTAACTCCTTTATGTAAATGATGTTTCAAGTCGTTAACTTGTCGAATGGTACTGATGCCATTCACAATTTTAAAAAGGACTCTTTTGGAACTTTTCGAAAACTTAAAAGCACTTTGCGATATTAACCTTGAGTATATTTAAACCCTTTCGACGGTGGGGTTTTCATTTCAAAACTCTCTCTGCAAAGCGACTCCTCTCACGAAAACCCTACTTCGTTTTTTTTTTTTTTCTTTGCACGATTTAACAAGTCTACTACCCTTTTTGCAACTAATTGGTTAGATCATCTGTATTTTCAGAAGAGGATTGCAGCTTATAATCTGGAGGATTTCTGCAAAGCAAACAACTCGTTCAAATGTAAACCCTAAATCTTTTATTTTACCCATTCTCTCTGGTTATCATGTAGTAAGTTGTTCTGTGTCAGCATCTATTTTTGGGCATTATTATACATCGATTTAGGATGGGAAAAGTAGAGAAATCATTGGCTGCAATGTTTACCAAATCCTCTGCTAAAAAGGTGAGCAAATCGACCCCAAAAGCAAAGGGAAAAACCAAAACTTTAGCTAAACGGAAACTTTCAATGGATAAAGCGGACAGGGTAGAAAAAGAAAAGAAAATTAGACATGAGGAACCCACCCCTGCTGCTGCTAGCCCTGAGCCTGAGCTTACTCCTCTGCCCATTCATTTGGTTCTACCCAATCCCTTCATTGAAGCTCGGTTACTACCCGAGCTAATGGTTGACGAAACTTTTTTCGACACCAAACCAGAATGCCTGCCATCCTTAAGATACCTTAGAGAAGCTTCACTAAGCAATATCCTTACCCCCTTGCCAGAAAGAATTTACCCAAGAATGGTAAAGTTGTGGTACCAAAACCTAGTCAAGGTCACTGAAAAAGATGCTGATGTCCCTACCCTTGTCATTTTTATTGATGATTGCGATCTGACTGTGACTTTTGAAGACATAGGGAATGCTCTAGGGATACCATTCCAATTTGATCCCTCCGCCCTTTGGCCCCAAATTGCCTCTTTAGAGAGATGGCTGCCCATCTAACTCAAGGTATTGTGGGCACAGGCGGGCCATCATGAGAAGAGACCTTGCCCCCAATTTCTATTGATGGATTCCATTCTAAGGTAGTTTTATGTCGGGCACACCAAGAGAGAAGATCACCAATTTTAGAGGCCCTCTTTCATTTTTCCAAGGCGCTTTTCAATGCCCCTATGTTAATTTTTGACGCCATGATGTCACATTTACAAGCCAAAGAGAAAGAGTGAAGATAGTCGTGGCCTACCATTTGGCGATTGATCACAGCCTCCTCCGAGACAAATTTGACATTGATACTGAGGAGCCCAGTGAAGGCATAACACCACACAATTTTGGAAATAAGGCATGGACTACAAGCTAGGCTATGAAGGATGAGAGATGAACACATGCCCTATTGTTGCACTGTAACTCAGCCAGTGAGTGAGCCGGAACTCACCCCTGCAGCTGAACCTGAAATTGACATCAACCCTGTATTTGTGAGCGAGCCAGAACCCATCCCTGAAGCTGAATTTGAGCATCCAAATGAGCCACTGCCATGTTGCAGATCCAACGTTGTAGAACCAGCTCGCTAATCCTGTGGTGACCAGCTCTTAGCTGCACCCTTATATGAAACCCCTCCCTTTGGTGACCAGCCTCATGCACATACTCTGGAGGAAGTCATCCCTACCCTACTCCCCCACTCCAGCCCTTGACAATTCACCTATTCCAGCTGTCCCCTCTCCCATACTTCCCATCATTCCAATTTCGAACTCCCCCTCTACACCAACCACTCCAACCATTCTCACACCACCCATTTCACCCTCCAATGCCCAAGTTTTAGAAGAGTTAGCAGGATATATTGCCCCATCTCCTGCACTCCTCCGCTCCAAGCCCCTCACATTCCCCGCCCATCACCCCACACACCGCCTCCCCACACCAACCCCGAGCCCTCACTACAGGCTTCTCTGCTTTAATGGGCTCTATTTTGAAACCATGGAACTAGACCCTCCCTATACTCTCCTCCTCCATTCACCCACATTCCAACCTCTCCAGCCATTGCACCTGCACCCTTCACCTCAGTTGTCCAAGTTTCTACTATGCCCACCTCTCCCACACCTGCATCCATTACCCAAATCCTTACCTACCTCCAATCCATCAAAGCCCAACTTCAAATCAACATGCATAATCACCAGAATCATGGAACTGCCCATAGCTTAGCTTCCACATCCCAAAAACCACCATTACCCCTGTACCTATTTTTTTCTTCCCAAGCCACCCAAACGGATCCAGAGGTAATATTGGTTGATCCGCCACCCCACCACTACTACCTGTGCAACACATCAAATCAAGCCCTTTGATTCCATCCTCCACCACTCCCCATTTTCTCTGAAAGACGCCACCCATGCACCTGTCCCCTTTCTAGCCACTTCTCCCCCCCCCACCCCAGCCGGGCCACCTTTAGTCCCCTACCATTCCATTCCTCCCCGATATGCCACCCTCATCAAAGCCATGGAAAATAACCCTTATATCCGCAGAGATGTTCAAAGGGCTAGCTGATTTGCAAGCTTACATCCGCACTCTATGAAAACCAAATCGTAAGTTAGAGATTTTTATGAAATTTGAAAGAGATAAAATGGGACTCTGGGTCAAACATTTCAGGTGAGGATGAAAGCAACACAAGGTGTCCATGTTGCAAGCCCAACTTGGATCAAGAAAAATTGAAGACCACTATCCTCACCAAACACCTTGGCCTCATCAAAGATCAAACTGAGGAGTATCGAAATAAAACACTATTCCAGAGAAAGCTCAATGCAGTTCAGTCTCCAACACTGACTCTAGCTCGATTCGACAAAGGACTCCATTCGAGCCACGAACCAACTTATGATACAGATTTTGACCCCAGTTATTAGCTTTCATTGTACTTGTTGTGTTATACAGTTGCAATAGAAAATTCTATTTTGTATACTACTGTGCATTTTTTTCTGTCTTCTTGCCCTTATTACTTTTGTTGTTTTTTCTTTCTTATATTTTTCCTCTGTTTTGGACCAGTGTGGACCCTGCTTCCCTTTGGTTTGGGGGTATGGCAGGTATGCCAATAAAATAAGTAAGTTAATGCTTATTGTAGCTTATGATCGAAACTTTTGAAAATGAAGTCATTTCACACCTGTTGTTTTGAAAAATGAGGAAGTTAAAACTTTTTAAAATGAATTTCTACTGTAATTCTAAAGACTTTCATGAAGTAAATGTCAGGAAATTTCCAAAAGAAAATTGATGTTTTAGTAAACCTACAATGAAGGAAAACAGTGATGATATACCTCAAGAAGTTGATAGAAAACCACACCCAGTGAGATTTGGGCCTGCTGAAATGTATTCTTTGGAGGTATGAATTGGCAATTTTTTCTGCTCTAGGGACTGTTTGAACCTGCTAGTTATCACTAGAAGTTACACATATCCAAGTTAAAATAGCTTGACATCAATCATGATATTAAAGACATGATGTAGGGCCTTCTTTTGGACAGTTTGAATTTCAAAAAGCCCCACCTTTTGAAACTGCCCTTGATACACACCAATTGAGCTTTATAAATCCAAGATTTCTTTGAAACCTCATCAACCTCATTTAGCCTAACCCTCACTCTGAGAATTCAGAAGGTAAAGGAAAGAAAGCTGAAGAAAGGTGAGTTGGGTAACAGTTTGGTGAAAGAAAAAGAAAAATAATTGAAGGCAATGATGTATCAGCAGAAGAAATGTGGCATTCCAATCAATGTTGATTTAAAAAAAAAAAAAAAAAAAAAAAAAGAAAAAGAGAAGGCATTTCATTGGAAGTTTGAAAAAGAAAGAGGAAAAGATGGCCACTTTGGCTCTGAAAATTCAAAGAAGAAGATGAAATTGTGCTGAATTGAAGATGGTGTGTCTATCACCTCCTTACCTTGACTGACTTCTCAATTTTGAACTCCATTCCACCCCTTTATTCTTGATAAATTTCACCCATAAGCTATATTTCAACCCAAGTTAAAGTCCTTACTGATCAATGATGGATTGAGCTGTCACATGGAGATAAGGATTTGTGTAATCTATGGTGAAAAGAGCAGTGAATTCAGAACTAAAAAGCAATGCCTATGCTCCTGCTTACATTCCTATTTGAGGACTATAACTGCTCTTGAGCTGTGTGAAATAGTGCAACCCTCATATTTGGATGGTGAGTGAAAACCTTGGTGAGATTTGAGTTTGAAATCAAATTATTTGGGGTAACATCAAAACTGAATTTTCAAATAGAAGGCAAGCTTTTCGTTAATTTTTCTTGTAAAAACTTTTTGACACGAACTGAGTGAATGGTAAAGGAATTACAGCAGAATTTTAGTTTTGAACTGATGTTTTCTTGAACATCTTCTTACAACCTGACTGATGCAGGTGTGAATAATCTGATTGGATGAAAGTTTGCTTTTAATGTAATCGCAGTGAACTTAACTAACTTATTGAAGAAGTTTGTAGGTACCTTCACCGAAAACCTCAGCAGACTTTCACCTCCATTAGGGATCACCTAGGGGTTTAAAAGGCTTGTTGCATAGGCTAAATGCAACTGTGTTCTACAAAAGTGGCTCTTTACTTTGTTTTTTTGTTATTCTTTCTTTGCTCGTGGACTAGCAAAGCTTAGGTTTGGGGTGAAGGACAAGTGAAAAATACCATTTTTCACCCCTAAACTTAAGTCTTGATAGACCTTTGAGAGAACTAAATAAGTGTTTTAAGTGCCTATGTTGCAGCTAACAATAAAGACAGGCTTAACCATAAAAGTAGCTCAAAAAGTGACAAAAAGATGACAATCCATGTCAATCCAAAGGAAGGAAGTGAAGAAACAACCTCGTCAGCTGTGGAAAAGTCTAAAAGGAAGAGGCAAAGACCTGTAAGAGAAGCAGGGGACAATTCGAACAGAGAAATGCACTACAGAGTTCTTTTCGCAAAGAACCTGCACTTTTCGTAAAGAACCTTGAACTCTGCGAAAAGGACTAAAACTCCAGGCGTAGCTTTCGAAGAGCATCTGAACTCCTCAAAGAGAAGATTGAACTTTGTGAAAAGGTCCCCAAGCTTTGCGAATAGATCTCCAGAAGTTATAGTTCTTTTCGAAAAGGTCTCCAATCTGTGCGAAAAGAGCTTCAGAAGTCACAGTACTTTGCGAAAAGACCCTTAAGCTTTGCGAAAAGGTATTCTGGAGATTCACAGCTTTAACAAGGGCAATTCAGTAATCTGTTGCACGCGTCCCAATGCATTTTAAAACCCAAGGACATTCCGAAAGATTCTGAGCACGAACCAAAGGCATATTCCTCCCCATGTGAACACCCAAAGATGAAATTACTTGGCGGGAACTTCTAAAAGTTCCAACAGATTTTTGAATTTCCTAACAGAATTGATGCCTCTGCTTGATTGGTCGAACCAGATCAAGCCTGACATTGGCGTAACAGATCCGGATCCCGTGCTCACTACCTATTGGTCGATATGGATTTAACCAATTTGATTGGTTGATGCACATCCGAGATGGACTTGGGGAAAGCTATAAATTGATGAACCTTTGCCCAATTTGGACATCCAGATTTTGAGTTTCATTTCTAATCCCCATTTTCCACCTGCATTTGTCTAAAATCCCTGTAATAGCTTCACTTTGATTTGTAATTGAGAGCTGTGAGACATTTCTGTAATTCAAAAGAGAGTTGTATTCAAGACTACAAATCTGAGAGCTGTTTAAGCTGTGCTCTGTAATTGTAACGGTGGATTTGAAAAGGTTGCTGTAAATCGTATTTTCTCAATTGGGCTCATGTTAAGGGTTCCCTCTGATCTCCTTATTGCATTAGACTCCTTTAGATTTACTATTTTTCATTCAATTTCCCTTGATTCATTAATCCTGTAAGAATTAGTGTTGGTAACCTAGTCTCTTACAGCATTTGTAGTGATGTTTCATGTTCTGAATTGAGGATTTCGATTAAAGACTATTGGATGGTTTGTGGCCATTAAAGTGGACAGACCATAGCCATAAGTGTAAGCCTAATCCTTGAATTAGATTTATCTCTCTTACATCTATGCTTGTAGCCAGATGAAGATTGTGTCACCTCTGCTGAGCTACAGTTATTCTCATTAGATTTCAAAGACCAAATCAGATTTAGATATTACTTCTCCATCTTTGTTTCAATCACTCCCCCAACTCGGATCTGGATCATTTAGTTTAAATTTTCCTTTGTTTTTAGTTTGTTAAACGTGACAAATTCAAACCTCTCATCTTATCAGCTTTCTAGATAGGATAAGAAGCCAGATCTGGTAGCTCAGATCTAGAGGTTTATCTTACATTTTAAACAAATTCTCTGTGGACGATCTTTCACTCACTTACTTTTAAAACTTGCTACAATTGGCCCTGATCTTGCAGGCTAATTCTCTTCTAACTGTGCTGATATTTCTTTAATTTCTTATATAGTCTAGAGCCGCTGTAATTTGGCATCTTTAAAACTGTTTTCAAAACACACATAAATCAAGCAGACTTAGAGGAACCAACAACTTGTGGGCCCTGTCTGAACTCCTCGCGGAGTCCTTACCGCGCGCAAAGCAAAACTCCACACCTTCCTCTGTGCAGCTGCGCGACCCACAGGATCCCCTTAATTGCACAGGTTAAATTTAGCCACTCATTTTCTGCTCTTTCTCTTTTCCCAGAATCTGTTGTGTGTTTCTTCATTCCCCACGCAATGATCATTTATTACCAAGCTTGAAAAGGGGCACAACTTTAAATCTGCTGATTCATGTTCCACCGTCCAACTCTTTTAAATCGGCCCTCAGTTCCTCTTCATCTCATCCCTCCTCCTCTAACCCTAGCAGTCTATACCTCCTCACAACCCTGGCAGATGACAACCCCTTCGGGTTTCCCATTAAATTCTACCCCATCTGGGAGGATCCCCTACCGCCTACGGAGCCAGACCCATTACAATTTCTTTGGGATGAGTATGACGAGGTACAGAGGATCCTCGCCAAGGAGGAAAAGAAAAAGAGGAAACAGGAGAAGAGAGAGAAGAAGAAGCGAAAAATGGATCCACCTACATCTCACCCATCGACACCCCTTTAATCCCTTCCCCCCCCCCTCCATTTTGTCTTTTCTTTTTCCATCATTTTGTAATATTTTCTTTTTCTTTTAATGCAAGTCTCTTTTAGTTCCATACTGTTCAGTTAGCATTTTCTGTTTCTCTGTCTTTTGCAATTTTTATTTTTGTCTTTCTGACTGGAATCTCTTACTTTTTATCACCTTTGAACCAGTGAGGACACTGCTCCGAATGGTTTGGGGGTGTGGCAGTCTGCCTATAGAATAGTTAATTTTAGTGTAGTAATGGTAGTATAACTGAGATGAATAAAGATAATTTCCATTTAACTTGATACAATGAGGAAACATGTAAAAATTTAAATATCTTTGCCGACTTTTCGAAACAGAAAAAGTTAAAAAAAAATAAAAAATCTTGACACCACCATGAAGCCAATATTAGAAAAAAATTTCAGTTAGTACTCAGTGAACCTAAGAAGAGAGAAACAGATGAAAATACACCCCATGGGTTAAATTTGATGACCATACCTAGTGAGATTTGGGCCCAGCATTTTCTTTTGAAGAGTGTTTTTGACATTATTTTTGCTCTAAGGACTGATCGAATCAAGACTTTTTCACTAGATGTTGTACAACTCCAAATCAAAACTAATTGACAGTACTCATGAGACTAAGGAAATGATCCAAGGCCCGTATTTGGATAGTTTGAGCCTGAAAATCTAACCTTTTATAAATCTGCCCTTTTGCATACACTAGTTGAGCCTTAAAATCATAATTTTATTTCACAAACACCAGAACACTTGCACCTTAACCTTGTGACCTGAGTCAACCTTACCCTCATTTTGACAATTTAGAAGGTAAAGGAGGAGGTAAAGATACTGAGAATGGTCCAACATTCTGTGGAAGGTGAAGAAAAGAAACTTGTGAGCAGCTGCGTATCAATGGCAGTTGTGTGGTAGTTCATCAAAAGAATGAATAAAAAAATATAAGGAGAAAAAGAAAGAGAAGTCTAGAGGACAACATCATCTGAAAATTGAAAAGAAGAGGAGAAGCTGGCCACTTTGAGTCTGAAATATAAAAATAAAGATGAAGTTTTTGCTGAAATAAAGGTTGTGAAGTCATGAATCACTCCTTACCTTACTGATTTCTTAATTTGGACTCCCTTTTTACCCCTTTATTCGTTACATCCCTCAACCATAAGCCACATTACAACCCATTCAAAAAGACCTTGTGGATCCAAAGTTAAATGAGCTGTCATGTGGTGATGAGGAGTTGTCCAATCTATGGTAAAAATTTTTGAAGATGTCAGAAATTAGAGGCTTTGCCTATGCTCATGCTTGCAGGCCCATTTGGGGGCCGCAACTGCTCTTGAGCTGTTGAGAATGTGAACACCCTCAGGTTATTAATGTTGAGAGATAGCCCTAGTGAGAATTGGGTCTGAACTTTAACCTCACTGGGGTTGTATCCAACCTGAACTTTGAATTAAAGGCAAGCTGGGTATTGATTTTTATACATTGAAATTCTAATGATAAATGAATGGTGGTAAGGAAAACACTTATTAATTTTTTTTAATTTTAAATGGCCTACAACATTTCTATAGTTTCCTTTAAACATCAAAATCTGTGTTGTCATTATCTGCACTATATGTAACTGATTCTAATGGTGAAGTTTGTGGGTGTCTTCACTGAAAACCCTCAGGAGACTTCACTCCTCCACTAGGGATCACCTAGGGGTTTAAAAGGCTTGGTACATATGCTAAATGTACCCATGATCCCTATGAAAGTGGCATTTAATTATAGCTTTGCTAAGGGACTAGCAAAGATTAGGTTTGGGGGTGTGTTAAGACCTGAAATGTACCACTTTTCACCCCTTAACTTAGTCTCTGTTAGACCATTAATCATTTAATAAATGTGTTTTAAGTTTATTCTGTAGGTAATATGCAGCAGCTGCAAATAAACCCCTAACCATGCCAAGAAGCTCACTGTTGCCCCAGAACTACCTCAGTAGAATGAAAGATGAACCTGCAGAGTTATGCAACATAGGCACAAAGAAAGCGTAAACAAACCAAGAAGAATGCCTCACATAGATGTGGCAGGGTTCAATTGAACCAGATATAATTCCTTCGCGCAGTTGTCGCGGGCTTCTGGAGACAGTAAATAAACTGGTTGCACAGTATTTATGCCATTCTCTCGCGATTTGGTACTGAAAAGAATTGAAATGCAGACTTCACGAGGTCCTCGCGAGGCTTAGTCTTAAGCACTGGCGCAGTCTCGCAGTCTCGCACAACTCAAGAAAGGAGTCTTCAATCGTCGCGTGATTCACTGAAGAGAGAGGGCTCCAGGCACTCCTGCGCACAGTTGTCGCACAGTGGCCACGGGATACAAACCTTAAAGGAAATGCTCGCGCAATTCATAGGCCCATGTACACTGCCTCTTCACGAGGATCCCCGCGAGATTCACCAAGGGACGAACCGCATGAGCAATTCCCACGCCATTCAAAGCTGAAAGAGCAATCTCACGACACCCAGAAGTATCCCTCGACGACCAAAATGTCAATCCCGCGACTTCATGAGTTTCAAGTCAATTTAACCCCGCGATGCGAATTCTACCATGCGGCAAGATCTGGAATCTCTAGCAATTAGGGCACGCACTCTAATGCTCCAATCTCTGTGCACACGCCCCGAGGCATCCAAGGAAAAGAATGGGCTGCAATTGCATTGATGAAATTAGGGTTTTCCTAACCCTAATTCAGAGAGAACCGATTGCTATATAAGCCTAAGCCTTGCTTTGGTTTAAGGACAAACTTTTGGTCTTGACTTCTGAGCTTCTTCTTGAAATCGACTGTAGAATTACAGCAGGCTAAGGTTAGGGTTTAGGAGTTTTCTTTTTCCTTTTTCCTTGACTCCATAGTCCAGCACTTGCTGCCTATGCCTTTTGTATGATTATTTGGTATAGATTGTAATGGAGTTTTTGTAATAGGATCTATTGCATGTATGGGATGGCGTTCTTGTGTGAGTTGTTCTATACAAGGCTGCTGCCTTGAGATCCTCCATTGCGAAGTTGTATTGTAAGCAATGGAGGATTGCTTGTAAGATTTATTTTAGATCCAAGTGACCTGTGTGTCCAGGTTAGGCACATTGCAGGCCTTCCTGCACCACAGGATCCACTAAATCTGAATTCCCATTGGAGCTTGAGCTGGTAGCCTTGTGAACTTGGTGGCGGCAGTAATGTTCTTGTTTTGTCTTAGACCTCTGTGAGGAGGATAGCCTCTGTGGATAGTCTATGACCATTCATGTGGACAGATTATAGCCCTAGGGTGAGGCCAATCCACGGAACTAAGATAGATTCCTCTTCTTTGCACTTGTGCTTGTAGCCTTGTGAGAGATTGTGCAGAGACAGACTCCCCTATATTTGTATAGACCCACCATCGGATTGCAGATCTGATCTGGCTGTAGAGATTGTAGGCTTGTGACTGGATCACTACTGTCTTTCTAAAGTAGTGAACAGCTAAGCTTAAATAGCTAATACTCAAACTCTTGCTGGTCCTGTGTATCCAGGCTCGTGCACTTTGTAGGCCCAGCGCCACACACAGAACTTCAAAGGTTGAGGTTCCTATGGATTCTTGAGCTTGTAGCCTGGATGTAGTGCCTTCAATGATAATCTTGTTCTGACCCATCTCTGGGTTGTGGTTCCCCTGTTGGATAGTCTCTGACCATTTAAGTGGACAGGTTATAGCCATAAGGGATTGGATCATGGCACAGGGATGAGTTAGATCCTTTCTCCTCTTTGGTGATAATGTAGCCTTTGGACAGGACTTCTATAGCAGCAGATCTGAGTCTGAGTTATACAACCCATCAGATCTGTACCTAATAGCATACGTATCATCCTTTTATATTTATTTTCTCACACTCCATCCTCTTTCTTAACCCTTTCTGTAGTTTAGACATTAAGTTACCTTAGGATTTAGATTATAGGGACCTTAGGATTTAGGATTGCCAAATCTGTAGTCAGATCTGGAGAGCCTACTAAAGATAGCTCCCATGGAGCTTTAGATCGACTTTCCCTGTGGGAGAAACTCTTACTTATCAAAAGTTGCTACAACAGGCCCTGTATCTTGCAGGACTGTGCATATTTTAGGCTTGCTGCTCCGTAATTCTCACTCCACCTTTCATTCATTTTCATTCACTTCATTCTTGTCACTGTCTTCAATAAAGTCAGTAGCAAGCACCTAAAATATCCGAATAAGTTTTTGGCACCGCTGTTGGCGATCTTGATCTAATAGTAGACTCTAGATTTTTGTATTCTTTATTCTTTGGTAGTTGTACTTGTGAATAATTGATACTGCTGATTTACATTTGAAAATTTTCTTGCAGATCTGGACCGTAGCAGAGAAGGATGGTAGAATTGCATTGGGAGTCTAGCTACGTCTGTTTGCACTTCTCTAACCTTTAAAATCTCAGTTTATTTCTCCTTTGAAGATTCCATAGCAGTTGATTAAGATAGTTGCAATTTTTGTTAAGTATAATGTGCCTGCGAATAGTCTTCCCTGCTATTGGTGTGTATGTATGTTAGGAAGGAGATCCCTCTGTCCTACATTAAAGCCTGCTAACCCTGAGATAGAAAGGGGTAGAAGACTGAGAAGGCACAGACACATCACAGTCAAGCCCCCTATTAAAATTGAGACAACAATTATGGGTGAAGAACAACCTTGAACATTGAAGGAATTGAATGCTCTGAATGATTACAATTCTCCATTCAGCATTCAATTCCCAGATGTTCAGGGAAACTACGAGAGCAAAACTTCCATCATCCAAATGCTTCCCTCTTTCCATGGGCTTAGCAAGGAAGACCATTACAAGCACATTGACCAGTTCTTGGTCCTGTGTGTGACATTCTCCATTGCTGGTTTGGGACCAGAAGCCACTAGGTTAAGGCTCTATCCTTTTTCCTTAAAGGACAGGGCCATGACTTGGTTATCTACTCTCCCAAACAATAGCATCACTTCCTGGAAAGACCTCCAAACAAGATTTCTGTCTAAATTATTTCCAGAGACCAAAACAAGCCAGTTGAGGAAAGGCATACTTGCTTTTGCCCAATCCCCAACTGAAGATTTTAACCAAGCCTGGGAAAGATTTAAAGAGATGCTCAAACAATGTCCCCACCACAAGATCCCTGACTGGCAGCTTGTCCAGAGCTTCTACAATGGGATTGATGAGAAGAGCAGAGACATGGTAGATGCCTCTTGTGGTGGAACATGCATGCATAAAACAGCTGATGAGGTATGGGACTTGTTCGAGGTCATAAGTGAAAATGCTTTCCAGAAGATGTCCTCATCTAGAACTGTTCAAGAGCCTTCTCCTAAGCTAGGGCTGGCTGAGACTTCTAAAGGAAAGATGTATGAAGTTAGGGGAAATGATGACTTGAGAATGTAGATAGCCAATCTTATTGAAAGATTTGATAAACTTTTGACTGTGGTGCAGCTCAGAATGGCTGCACAAGTGATGGAGGCATGTCTGATATGCCAATCTCCACAACACACAGTAGAAGAGTGCCCATCTGCGAGGCAATACCCTAAGTATGTAATGGAACAGGCTGCTGCTGCCTAATCTTTTGGACACCAATAATCTGGTGACTATAATAACAACTATATGGATACCAGCACCAAAATGCTGGTTACCAATGGAGAGACCACCCAAATTTGAGGTGGAGGTAGGACAATTATATGCAACCACAACAGATGTTAGCCTTACCTCAAAGGCCACAGCAGCAGTTTAACCAGGGTTATGCCCCAAGGTCGAATTTTCAACAACAACAGCAGCCCTAGCAACAGAATCCATTGGTAGTTCCCCCACCTTAGCCCCGAAGTGCTTCTTTCGAGGACCAGGTTTTAGTCCAATTGCAAAGCCTTGGACCCTTGAATCAGACTGTGACTTCTCACAATCAAAGCATAAAGAAAATAGAGGAGCAGCTTGGTCAAATAGCCAATGCCTTGGCTAAAAGAGAAGAGGGTAGGTTGCCAAGCCAGCCAGTAGTCAACCGTAAGGGCTAGTATTCGATTGGAGAAGGCTCCTCAAATTCTGAGGGGGCTAATGCCATCACAGCCCTAAAGTCTGGCAGGTTGGTAGACAACCAGGTGGGAAAGGAATAAGGCGAGGTTATCCCCAAGGAAATGTCGAGTGAAAGTGATAAGGACTTTGTTAGAGCACAGAGTCAAGAATTACCTGCTACCCTTCAACAAAGGAAAAATAAAGAGGTTGTAGCTGAACCTCAGCAGGAGATAAAAATAGAAAAAAGAAAAAAACAAAAGTTCAGTCATAGGCTTGCAGCTGAGGAACCAGCAGTACCTCAACTGCCATTTCCTCAAGCTTTGAGTGGCCCTGCCCCTTTTGATAAATTTACCCCTGCTTGATGCAATCCGACAGGTCCCAGCCTATGCAAAGTTTTTGAAAGACCTTTGTACTCAGAAAAGGAAGGCCAGATCTAGTTTTCCAAGGTCTTTACGACTGATACAGTTAATTCTGTATTAACCATGACAATGCCTGAGAAGTTGTAAGCCCCAGGGATACCCACTATTCCCTGTATTATTTGAGACCACACGATTGGAAGGGCCCTTTTAGACCTTGAAGCCAGTGTTAACTGCCATATTGTGTATCGACTAGGTTTGGGGGAGCTGAAGCCCGCCCCCATTGTTCTATTGATGGCTGATAGGTCTGAGAGGAAACCCATGGGAGTGGTTGAGGATGTCCTAGTGGGGGTATACAAGTTCTTCTACCCTGCAGACTTCCTTGTTTTGGACATGGGCTACAATAAGAGTACATCCCCGATACCTATTATTCTGGGCAGACCATTCTTGGCCACTACCAATGGATGCATTCAATGCAGGTCTGGGATCATGGAGGTCAGTTTCAGACATATGAAAGTTGAGCTTAATGTGTACAACAGTGCAAAGTACCCTGAGCTGGACAATGAGGAATGCTTTGCAGTGGATGTATTAGGAGAAATTGTTGAAGAAGAACTACCCACTCTGCTAGAGTGGGGCAACATTGTTACTGATTTAACTAAAGTTTGGAACATGGTGGAGGAAGGAAGCCTAGCTTTAATGCCAGAAGACATGTCCCTATTGAGGTCTTCTGTGGGCTTAGTGCAGCATTCCAATTGGAAACCTACATTGTTGCCCCTTCCTCCAACCAATAATACACCAATCCTGCCATCCATCCAACAAGCCCCTGATCTGGAGCTCAAGAAGCTTCCAGAGACATTGAAATATGCTTTCCTCTAGAAAGACGAGAAACTTCCTGTAATTATCTCCTCTTCTCTTACCAGTGAGCAAGAGGAGGAATTGCTAACAGTTCTGAGGAAGCACAAGAAAGCAATTGGCTGGACCATTGCTGATTTAGGAGGGATTGATGCATTGATCTATATGCATAAGATTAATCTAGAGGAGGGCTCAACACCCTCCAGGAAAATGCAGAGGAAACTGAATCCTCACATGCAGGAAGTGGTCCTGAAAGAAATCATTAAATTGCTGAATGCTGGGGTAATTTACCCCATCTCTGATTCTGAATGGGTAGCACCAATCCAAATGGTACCCAAGAAATCTAGCATAACAGTGATCACAACCGAGTCTGGAGAGTTGAGACCAACCAGGGAGACCACTGGCTAGAGAGTTTGCATCGATTATCGAAAAATCAACTCCAAGACCAGAAAAGACCATTTCCCTCTCCCCTTTATTGATCAAATTTAGATAAGTTGGCTAGGAAAGCTTTTTACTGTTTTCTTGATGGGTACTCAGGGTACATCTAGATCCCTGTGCACCCTCTTGATAAAGAGAAAATTACTTTTACTTGTCCTTTTGGTACCTTTGCTTACAGAAGGATTCCTTTTGGACTGTGTAATACCCCAGCCACTTTCAGAGGTGTATCTATGCCATCTTTTCTGATATGATTGATAAATTTTTGGAAATTTTTATGGATGATTTTTCGGTTTATGGGGATAGCTTTGACCAATGTCTACAACACGTCCATCAGGTCTTACAAAGATGTGTGGACACCAATTTAGTCTTAAGTTGGGAAAAGAGCCACTTCATGGTAACACAAGGAATTGTGTTGGGCCATATAGTCTCTAAAGATGGAATTGAGGTAGACAAGGTCAAAGTTGACCTCATTGTAAATTTGCCCCCTCCAAGAACAGTCAAGCAAATCAGATCTTTCCTTGAGCATGCTGGATTCTACAGGAGGTTCATCAAAGACTTCAGCAAAATTTCTAAACCATTGTGCCACCTGCTCTGCCAGGATGTGCCCTTTGACCTTTTTGTTGAATGACTGAAGGCTTTTGAAACTCTTAAAAATCTGCCTCACCACTGCCCCTGTACTCCAAACACCTGACTATACCCTGCCCTTTGAGTTGATGTGTGATGCATCTGACTTGACAATAGGTGCTGTCTTGGGCCAGAGAAAAGATAAGCTGCCTGTGGTCATTGCATATCTCAGTAAATCACTTGCTGAAGCTCAGCTGAACTACACAACAACTGAGAAAGAGCTTATGGCAGTGGTTTTTGCTGTGGACAAGTTTAGACCTTACCTACTTAGGTCTAAAACTGTCATTTTCACTGACCACTCAGCATTAAAGTACCTACTGTCCAAGAAAGATGCAAAGCCCAGATTGATTAGATGGATACTCCTATTGCAGGAGTTTGACATCGAAATCAAGGACAAGAAGGGTGTAGAAAATGTGCTGGCTGACCACTTGTCCAGATTTATGTTGGAAAAAGGTATTGATGACCTTGCTATAAATGATGTCTTTCCGGATGAGCAACTGTTTGCCATCCAATCTTTAGTTCCTTGGTATGCACATATTGCCAATTATTTAGTTATAGGAAAGATTCCTGCCCATTGGACAAAAATGGACAAAGACCTATTTTTCTCACAAGTCAAATTCTTTTTCTGGGAAGAACCTTGCCTGTACAAGTATTGTGCCGACCAAATCATTCGAAAATGTGTTCCTGAAAATGATGTCCCTAGTATTCTGGCCATGTGCCATGAAAATGCCTGTGGGAGTCACTTTAGTAAGAGAAAAACAACTGATTAAGTGTTGCAGTGTGGGTTCTATTGGCCTTCTCTTTTCAGAGATGCCAATACACACTGCAAGACCTGTGAAAGATGTCAGAAATTAGGAGGGCTGTCTAAACGAAATTCAATGCCTTTACAGCCCATCCTTGTTATAGAACTGTTTGATGTGTGGGATATTGATTTTATGGGCCCCTTTCCTCCTTCAAATGGTTTTCATTTCATCTTAGTGGCAGTGGACTGCATTTCCAAATGGGTAGAAGCCATTGCCACAAGAACTAATGATAATCAGGTTGTCCTCAAGTTTATAAAGCAGAATATCTTCTCCAGATTTGTCACCCTTAGAGCCATTATCAGTGATGGGGGGAGCCATTTCTGCAACAGAAATTTCGAGAGCTTGCTCAAGAAATATTCTGTCACCCATAGGATTGCTACTCCCTACCACCCACAAACCAGTGGGCAAGTTGAAATTTCAAATAGGGAGATTAAGCACATCCTTGAGAAGACTATGAGGACTGATAGGAAAGATTGGGCTGACAAGCTTAATGATGCACTGTGGGCTTATAGGACTGCCTATAAGACTCCCATTGGTATGTCCCCATTCAGACTGATTTATGGCAAGGCCTGTCATCTCCCAGTGGAGTTAGAACACAGGGCCTATTGGGCCATCAAACATTTAAATCTAGATCTAACTTTTGCTGGTCATCACAGGTTGCTGCAGCTGTCCGAATTGGAAGAGCTAAGAATGGATGCGTATGCTAATGCCAAGATCTACAAGGAAAGGTCCAAAGCTTTCTTTGACAAGGGGCTGTTGAGAAAGAGTTTCACAGCTGGTGATAAGGTTTGGTTATTTAACTCCAAACTTAAATTTTTTCCTAGCAAATTGAAATCCAGATGAGACGGTCCCTACATTGTCATGCATCTTTCCCCATCTGGTGCTGTGGAAATCAAGGATCCCAAAATTGGGAGAACCTTGAAGGTGAATGGTCAGGGGCTTAAGCCTTGTTTTGAAAAACCTGCCAAACCCATGGACATCATTCACTTTCAAGGGGATCCTTCTTTATGCTGATCCACAGATGTGCCATCACTGCATCATATGTACTTTGATTTTGGTAGATTTATCTTGCTTTTTTTTGTTAAAATTCTCTAGGAATTGTTAGTGGTCTCATCCAATTCTGGACCTGTTTGGTTTAAACTTTTGATGCTTGGTTTGATTCTTACTGCCCTTTAATTGATAGCTTTTGTTGAATACATAATGTGGGAGTTTAGGGGTGTGTCATTTCTATTCTTTTGTTGAATGCATATGCAAAAGGGAAAAACATAAAGCACATGCTGTCTATTTTATACCTTGCTGTCGCTGGGTCTAAATAGAAGCCTGAGAGACTCTCGTGCACTACAGACAGCATACTTCATTAGCTGTCGCGAGATTCTAAGGCTGTCGCGAGGTTAAAAAGGAAGTCTGAGAGAATTTCACACAGTTCACATGGAAACATTCAATAGCTGTCGCGAGATGCATGTGTACCTGAGAACCTCTCGCGCGATCCACATAGAGCTATTCATTAGTTATCTCCAGATTCCAAGACTATCGCGAGGTTCAGAAGGTAAACTGGGAGATTCTCGCATAAATCAACAGAAATACTTCATTTGTTGTCACGATATTCTAAGGCTGTCGTGAGATTCAAAATGAACCTCAGAGCTTTTCACGCAATCCAAATAGAGACCTAGGAGCCGCTCGCGCAATTCACATGAATTCATCTCACACTGTCGCGCGCTCCAAGGTCAACCTGGGAGATTGTCGCGCAATCTAGATTGAATCAACACCTTCGCTAGGTTCATTTCCAACCCGTGACCAGATGTTTCGAAGCGCGCCGAGCTTCGCGATAAGTATTTAAACCCCGCGCTTGGTTCCTTTTCCATTATTTTCTTCCTTCTTCCCTCTGTGAAACCCTAGTTTCTGGCACTCTCCCCCCTCTCTCCTCTAGCATCAATCCTACAGCTCATCATTCACTCCACAAATCTACAGAGTTGTTCCTAGCATAACCCCCATCCATTGCCCTCTGCTCAGAGATCTCGCGGTGCCCTGTGCATCAGATCAAACATAACCCTAAGATTTCAGGGTAAGCGCCTAGATCTCTATCTCCATTCCTCACATTAGAAGATAGAGTTTGAAATGGCTCCCAAGAGTGCACAGAAGAGAAAGGGGAAGGATAAGGACCTTGCAGAGACCACCCCTAAAAAGGCCAAGACTTCAAAGTCACCTAAAAAAGGAAAGGAAGTGGTTGAGGAGGCGGCGGAACCAACCCCTAAGTTCTCTGCTCCTTCTGAGCTCATGGTGTCAACTCCATTGGAGCCTGAGACAGCCTTTGATCTACCATTTTTTTAGAAGGAACCTCTCTCTGCCCTTGCAGTACAGTTTATGAGCAAAGCGGGCCTGAGGCCATTGATGAGAGGAATTCCAGCACTAGCCTACCCTAGGCTAGTGCAACTGTTCTATCAGCACATCATGGTCAAGAAGGACAAAGATGGATAAGTATGCTTGCTGGTGCTGATTGACGACTTTGATATGTTAGTGAGCCCCAATGTGATTACTGAAGTCTTGGGCATCCCAGCCGCATTCGACCCTAGCTGTGGATATGGCCCCCCTCTAAGTGCATCGATTGATATAATTGCACGGGCCTTAACTAGAGGATTAAAGGCCATAGGGGACTCGATCAGAAGGAGAAAATTGAAACCTGAACTCCTGTTCATTGACCAAGTCCTGCGAAAGAACATATACTACTCAGAACATCAGCAGGAGAGGAGAACCCCCATTGCGGATGCTATCTACTCCTTCCACCTGGGCCATGGCTTCCATGCAGCCTGGCTAATTTTGGAGGCAATGAAAGACATAGTGGAGAAGATAGGGACCAATAAGAAGCCTCACACACTCTCTTATGCCAGGGTCATTATCTTGCAGCTACTCAAGGGAGGGTACAAGATAGAAAGAACTGAGCAGACCACTACCCTTGCCCCTACTACTTTTGCCAAGAGGTAATGGGGAATCAGCAGGAGTCTGATGGAGGTCTAGAAGAAAAAGAAAGTTGAGGCACAGGCCCTTCCCAAACAAGCAAAAGAGGCAGCTGGAACAAGGTCTACCCCTGCTACCAAGGAGGTGCTCACAGAGCATGTTGCCACCACCACCTTTCTGCTCCCCCATTTCCTCCACCTTTTACACCACCCTCTTCCATCTATCTCTCACCCTCCTCTGTTTACATCATCCATGCCCACTCCCCCTTCATCTGTGATTGGTACCTGGGAGGACTCCCCATCCCCTACCATACCTCAGTACACAGCCACAATTCCCCCATCAGCTATACATAAACCTGCCAGCGCTCTCCTCATTTCCTATAAAAAATGAAAAACCACTGACAAAATCCCCACCATCTCCCAGACCCCACCCTCAATCCCTTTCCTCCATACTGACACACCACACCTTGAACAAGACACCACCCCAGTCATACCTACTACATCCCCCATCACAGACATTGACTTAACCCTTAACTCATCCATAGGCTTCCAAGCCTTTCTGTCTATCTTCCTTGACACAATGCCTACCTACTACACCCCTCTCCCAGACTCCCCAACTACATCACACCATCACTCCCCAGAACCCCACTCTTCCCCTCCTTCCACTTTCCACCATGCACCTTCCTCACCTTCCCAACCAATACCCTCTTATTCACAGACCCAACCTCCCAGCCCTGACACACTGACCCTTATCGTATCCCTTATCCAAGACATCCAAGCCCATTTATCCACCACAACCCAAAAATAGAACCAGATGCAGATTGAACTCACCTCCATCCAATCCACCATACACACCTTAACCAACCCACCCATCCCTCCACCACCCACTACAACCCCCCTGGTCCTGTCCATTGAAAAAAAAACCCAAACCGACTTCCCTCCTGACTTACAACCCCCCCACCATCAACATTACCTTTTACCCCCCATTCCCTTTCATACCTTTCACCATTCCCATTTTTCCTCCCCCATCACCCCCTACTCCTACTCAGCCTACCCCATTCTCATTTCCCCCTATACCCTCTGTTGCTACTCTAAGTGTGCATGATTTATTTGTGTTTTAAAAACGTACTTGCAAATGATGAATGATATTGAATCTAGAAACTTAAAATGAATAAGGAAATATCAGCACAAAGAGAAGTTAATTAGCCTGCAAGATCAGGGCCAATTATGGCAAGTTTTAAATGTAAATGAGTAAAAGATCGTCCACAGGGAATTTATTTAAAATGTAAGATAAACCTCAAGATCTGAGCTACCAGATCTGGCCTCTGATCCTATCTACAGATCAAATAAGATGGGAGGTTTAATTTGTCACATTAACTAAATGATAAAAGTAAAATTAAAACTAAGTGATCCAGATCTAAGTTGGGGGCATTGGAAGTAAAATTAATAAGAATGGAGAAATAACAACTAACTTCAGCTTAGTACTTGATTGCAAAATGAGAAATAGTGTAATATAGATGAAAAAGTATCAAATCTTCATCTGGCTAGCAGCTCAGATGTAAGAGAAAATAATCCAAATCAAGGATTCGAATTGAGTTAAACTTATGGCTATGATCTATCCACTTCAATGGACACAGATCATCCAATAGTTTTCAATCCAAAATCTTGATTCAGAGCATATGTACCACTACAAATGCTGTAAGAATCAGGTTACAAACACAAATTCTCACAGGGATAATGAATTAAGGGAAATTGCCTTAAAAATAGTAAATCTAAAGGAGTCTAATGACTGAGGAGATCACAATGACCCTCAACATGAATCCGATTGAGAATGTACTGATGAAAGCAACCTTTTCAAATCCACCGTTACAATTATAGAGCACTGCCGAAACAGCTCTCAGATTTGTAGTCTTGAATACAATTCTCACTTGAATCTACACAAGTATCTCACAGCTCTCAGTTACATACAAAATCTAAGCTATTACAGATGTTTCAGACAAGCTATCTTGATCTGAATTGGAAATGGGGCAGCAGGAATGAAACTCAAATTCTGGATTCCCAAATTGGGCAAATAGTTCATCTATTTATAGTTTTCCCCAAGTCTAGCTCAGATGTGTATCAACCAATCAGAATTGGTTAGATCTATATCAACCAATAGGAATCGAGCACAAGGATCTAGATCTATTTTGGCCAATCAGAACTGCTTGATCTGGTTCAGCCAATCAGATGCCAGAAGCATCAATTTTGTTATGTAATTCAACAATCTGTTAGAGCTTCTAAAACTTCCCGCCAAGTGATTTCATCTTCGGGTGTTCACATGGGGTGGAATATGCCTTTCGTTCGTGCTCAGAATCTTTTGGAATGTCCCTGGGTTTTTTAAATGCATTGGGGCCCGTGCAAAAATTACTGTATTATCCTTGCAGATGCTAGGAATCTTCATAATATCATTTCGCACAGTTTGGGGAACTTTTCGCAAGGTACTGTGACTTCTGAAGCTCTTTTCGCACAGTTCTGGTGCTGTTCGCAAGGGGTTCTCTTCTTTTCGAATAGGTCAGAAATCCTTTCGAAGAGTTCAGGTGCTCTTCGAAAGCTAAGCCTGGAGCTTTTGGTTCTTTACGCAAAGTTTGGGTTCTTTTCGAAAAGTTTAGATTCTTTTCGAAAAGCAATCTGTACTGCATTCTTCTATTCGAATAACTCCACACTTCTTTCCAGCTTGAAACCAGGCCTTTGTCCTCTTTAGTTTAGGCGTTTTGACAGCTACTGAGGTTGTCCCTTCTCCTTCTTCCTCCGGATGAACATGGATCATCATCTTTTTGGCACTTTTAGGCTGCTTCCAGGGTTTAGCCTGCCTTTATTGTTAGTTGTGAAACAAACACTTAAAACACTTATTTAGTTCTCTCAAGAGTCTATCAAGACCCAGGTTAAGGGGTGGAAAATGATATTTTCCAATTCTCAACACACCCTCAAACCTAAGCTTTGCTAGTCCCTGAGCAAAGACAAAATTTAAAAACAGAATGAAAAAGCCACTTTTGTAGGGAACATAGTTGCATTTAACATATGCAACAGACCTTTTAAACCCCTAGGTGATCCCTAGTGGAGGAGTGAAGTTTCCTGAGGGTTTTCAGTGAAGGTACCCACAAACTTCTCCAATAAATTAGTTAATATCAATGCAGTTCTGTTAAAGCAGACTCTTATCCAGTCAGGTAATTCATACTTGCATTAGTCAAGCTGTAAAAAAAATCTTTCAAGAAAACATCAGTTTAAAACTAAAATTCTGCTGTAATTCCTTTTACCATTCACTCAGTTTGTGTCAAAAAGTTTTTACAAGAAAAATTAATGAAAAGTTTCCCTTCTATTTGAAAATTCAGTTTTGATGTTACCCCAAATAATTTAATTTCAAACTCAACTCTTACTAGGGTTTTCACTCATAATGCAAATAGGAGGGTTATACTATTTCACCTGACTCAAGAAGATTCTGATCCTCAATAATTGCTTTTAGCTCAATTCACTGCTCTTTTCACCATAGATTACACACATCCTTATCTCCATGTGACAACTCAATCCATCATTGATCAGTAAGGACTTTGAGATGGGTTGTAATGTGGCTTATGAATGAAATTTATCAAGACTAAAGAGATGGAATGGAATTCAAAATTGAGAAGTCAGTCAAGGTAAGGAAGTGGTGGACACACCTTCTTCATTTCAACACAATTTCATTTTCTTCTTTGAATTTTCAGAGCCAAAGTGGCCATCTTTTTCTCTTTCTTTTTCAAACATCCAATGAAATGACTTCTCCTTTTTTTTTTTTTTTTTTTCAAAGCAACATTGACTGGAATGCCACATTTCTTTTGCTGATACATCATTGCCTTCATTTCTTTTTCTTTTTCTTTTACCAAACTATTACCCAACTCTCCTTTCTTCAGCTTTCTTTCCTTTACCTTCTGAATTCTCAGAGTGAGGGTTAGGCTAAATGAGGTTGATGAGGTTGGTTGATGGGGTTTCAAAAAAAACTTGGATTTATAAAGCTCAACTGGCGTGTATCAAAGGCAGTTTCAAAAGGTGGGGCTTTTTAAAGTTCAAACTGTTCAAAAAGAGGCCTTACATCATGTCTTTAATATCATGATAGGTGTCAAGTTATTTCAATTTGAATATCTGTAACTTCTAGTGAAAGCAAGCAGGTTCAAACAGTCCCTAGAGCAAAAAAAATGGCCAATTCATATCTGCAAAGAATACATTTCAGGCCCAAGTCTCACTGGGTGTAGTTTTCTATCAAATTCCTGAGGTATATCATCACTGTTTTCTCTCTTTTTAGGTTTACTAAAACATCAATTTTATTTTGAAAATTTTCTGACATTCACTTCATGAAAGTATTGGAATTACACAAAAAATCAGTTTTTTTAAAAAAATTCTAACTTCCTCATTTTTCAAAACAACAGGTGTGGAATTACTTTATCTTCAAAAATTCTACTGTGATCATAAGCTGCACTGCTTTTAACTAAACAGTTGGTTGTCACGCCCCCAAACCGATGATGAGCAGTGTCCTCACTGGTCCGATGTGCATAAGCAAAGAAACAATCAAACAGAAATCATAATGACAGAGAAGAAAGAAAAGAAATGCACAGTAATTACTAATTAATAAAAGTTAACAGAAAACAGGAGTTACATATTACAGACCCAAAAAACAAACATGTACAATGTAATCTAATAATCAGGGTCAAAATCTATATCATAAGTTGGTTCAATGGGATCAGAACTGGAGTCACTGTCAGAGCCAGAACTTGAGTCAGTATTGGAGTCTGAACTCGATTTAGCCTTCTCCTGGATTGTACCTTGCAGCTCGATGTATTCCTCAGATTTGATCTTTTTGGTGAGGCCAATATACTTTTCAAGTCTAGTAGCCCTCAATTTTTCCTGTTCAAGCTGTGCTTGCAACATGGTCACCTTGTGCTGCTCACTCCTAACCATCGAAAAAGTTTGACCCAGCAAGTCCTGCATCTTCTCTCTCTCAAATTTCATGAACAATTCCAATTTTCGAATCTGGTCTTCATAAGGGGTTCTAATGTAAGCTTTTAGATTAGCTAACCCCTTGAGGACATTGCGACAGATATAAGGGTTCTCTTCCATAGCCCTTTTGAGAGTGGCAAATCTGGGAATGGGAATGGAGTGGTAGGGGACCAAATGTATCCCAGCTGTGGGGGTGGGAGAAGAGGAGTCTAAAAGTATGACCTCAGGGTCAGTTTGAGTGGCTTGATTAGAGAAATTAAGGAAAGGTGAAGGGGAATCAAAAAGTACTACCTCGGGTTCTGTTTTGGTAGCATGTCAGCAACAGCAGGTATAGTGGCTAAGGTGGTTGTGTGGGATGTGGAGGCTAAGGTTTGGAGAAGGGAATTTGTCACAGACTGATTGTCTGTGTTGATCTGTAGTTGGGCTTGGATGGATTGGAGAAAGGTAAAGATTTGGCTGATTGATTCAGGTGTGGGTGTGGGATGCAAAGTAGGGGTTGGTAAAATTGATGTAGATGGCTGAAGGGCAATGGGTGAAATGGCTGTAAAAGGGTCTGGTAAAGCAGATTCTTGGGCAGCTACAGGGGCTGGTTCAGCTATGGCAGGTTCAATGGCAGATGCAGGGGCTGGTTCAGCTTCTTCCCTCATTTTATTCAACATGGTTTGGCTTGTGGTCCAAGCCCTCTTCCCAAATGCATGAGGGGAAATAATCTCGAACGGCTCTTTCTCATCAATTTCAAATTTGGCCCTTAACATGGCTGTGATCAGCCTTCCAAATGGTATGCCAGCTATTTTCTGTTCCTTTTTCATCTTGGCACTAATGTCAGCCATGGCTTCAAAAATGAGCATAGGGGCATTGAAGAATTGACCCTTAGAGAAATGAAAAAGTGCCTCCAAAATTGTCTTTTCTTTGTCTGTGATGACATAGAAACATCCTCTCAAAATGGAATCCATCAGCAAACAGTGGGGTTCTAAGTCTCTCCTCATGATGGACTGTCCACTTCCAACTATGCCTTTGGTTAGATGGACAGCCATTTCTCTAAAAGAAGCTATTTCTGGTGCAGCTAATGGACCAGCAGGGTCATATTGAAATGGTATCCCCAAAGCATTTTCAATGTCTTCATAAGTGAGTTAAATCGCAATCATCAATGAAAATTATAAGAGTAGGGACATCACCATCCTTCTCTGTCACTTTTACCAAGTTTTGGTACCATAATCTCACCATTCGTGGATAAATTTTCTCTGGAAGAGGGGTTAGGATATTGCTCAGAGAGGCATCCCTGATGTATTTCAAGGATAGCTGACATTCAGGTTTGTTGGAGAAAAAGTTCTCATCAATAATAAGCTCTGGAATCAGCTTATGAGCTTTAATGAATGGATTTGGTAGTACCAAATGCATAGGTAGAGGAGGAAGCTCAGGCTCAGGACTAGCAGCAGCTGTTGGGGTGGGTTCCTCATATCTAACCTTCTTCCCTTTCTCAATCCGATCAGCTTTATCCATCGATAGTTTCTTTTGGCTGAGGTTTTGGCTTTTCCTTTTGTGGTGGGCTTGCTAATTTTCTTAGCAAAAGATTTAAGGAACATTACAACCAGTGATTTTTCAGCTTTCCCCATTTTAAAACTTTGTTTGAATCTCCCACAATGAATGCTGATACCAAATTAAGCTTTGCAAAACACAAACAGAGGAAATGCACAGAAAAATACCGAAATCTAGGGTTTTGGTTGAACTCGTTGATCGCTTGATGAAATCCACCAGAACCAGAAGCAAAAAGTCCCTCTCTTCAAGCTTAATCCGTCGAACCAAAATGAAGAAAATTGGGGCTGAATTCGAAAAGCACGCAAGGATGGAAAGAAAATGGGTTTTCTGTGAAACAGGACGCTCTGGGAAGGCTTTCGAATATGAAACCCTTGCTTCGAAAGGGTTTAAATATGCTCAAAATGATTTTCGCAAAGTATCCTTGAAGTTTTCGAAAAGTTCAAAACAGTCCTTTTTACAAAAGAGAATGGCATTAGTACCATTCGAAAAGCACATGGCTTCAGAAACAATATTTCGAAAAAGCAAATAGCTTCAGAACTAACTATTCGAAAAGCAAATAGCTTCAGAACTAACTATTCGAAAAGGAAATAGCTTCAGAACTAACTATTCGAAAAGCAAATAATTCTTTTCGAGCAGTTAGTTACAGGACCATTTCCTTTTCGAAAAGAAAATTAAACTTTTCGAAAAGAAGTTTTTTTTCTTTGCGAATTAATTTTTCACATATTTAAACTTCTCGAAATGAGTGTAAACATGACTAAAAACAGAAAGAAAGAAACTATGAAAAAAAAACTACAAAACAAACACAGGTAAAATACATATGATACAGTTGTTTATCATCAGGTATGTGAAGGTTCTTAATGATAGATCGTCAGCACAGGCTCCAGGGTATTTTCAATGCATGGTTTGAGCCTCTGACCATTTACTTTCAAGATTCTCCCATCACTTGGGTCCAAAATTTCAACAGCCCCAGAAGGAGATGCATGAATGACAGTATATGGCCCTTCCCATCTGGATCTCAGTTTTCCAGGAAAAAACTTAAGTTTTGAGTTGAATAACCATAACTTGGAGCCAGTTATGAACTCTTTTCTCAGCAGATTTTTGTCATAGAAGGCTTTAACTTTCTCTTTGTAAGATCTTGCATTGGTGTATGCATCCATTCTCAGCTCCTCCAACTCAGCAAGCTGCAGTTTCCTGTGATTACCAGCTGTAATAAGATCCATGTTCAAGGTCTTAATAGCCCAAAAGGCCTTATATTCTAACTCCACTGGTAAATGGCATGCTTTGCCATAGACCAATCTGAATGAGGACATACCAATTGGGGTTTTATAGGCTGTCCTGTATGCCCACAATGCATCATTCAGCTTAAAGGACCATCCTTTCTGTCCTTCTTCACAGTCTTTTCTAGTATATGTTTGATTTCTCTATTGGAAATCTCCACTTGTCCACTGGTCTGTGGATGATACGGAGTAGCTACTCTATGAGTCACAGAGTATTTTTTCAATAAAGCTTCGAAATGCTTATTACAAAAATGGCTTCCCCCATCATTGATAATAGCTCTGGGGAAACCAAACCTGGAAAAGATGTTATCCTTTAAAAATTTCAAGACAACTCTATGGTCATTGGTTTTAGTGGTTGTGGTTTCAACCCATTTGGATACATAATCCCCAGCTACTAAGATGAAATTACAACCATTTGAAGGAGGAAAGGGACCCATGAAATCTATCCCCCAAATATCAAACAATTCAACTACCAAAATAGGCTGTAAAGGCATTGAGTTTCTCTTAGAAATGCTGCCAAATTTCTGGCAGTTCTGACAAGACTTACAGTGCTGCAGTGCATCTTTGAAAAGTGTAGGCCAATAAAATCTACACTGCAAAACCTTTGCAGCAGTTTTGTTTCCACTAAAATAACCTCCACAGGCCTGTTCATGACACATGGAATGTATGCTATGAAAGTCTTCTTCAGGGACACATCTTCTTATTATTTGGTCAGCACAAATCTTGAACAGATAAGGTCCTCCCAAATAAAATGTTTAATCTTTGAGAAAAAAAAATCTTTATCCATTTTATTCCAGTGTTGAGGTGTTCTTCCAGTAGCCAAAAAGTTGACTATATTTGCAAACCAAGGGTTGTGTACACTGATAGCAAAAAGTGGCTCATCAGGAAAAGATTCATTGGTAGGTAACCTATCAATCTCAGCAGTGAAAATTCTAGACAGGTGGTTAGCCACCACATTCTCCACACCCTTTTTATCTTTGATCTGTAAATCAAACTCCTGTAATAGGAGGATCCACCTGATTAATCTTGTTTTGGTATCCTTCTTAGACAGAAGGTATTTTAGGGTTGAGTGCTCAGTGAACACCACAATTTGTGAACCCAAAACAAATGACGTGAATTTCTCCAAAGCAAAAACAATTGCCAATAGCTCCTTCTCAGTTGTTGTGTAATTGAGCTGTGCATCAATCATTGATCTACTGGCATAAACTATGACATGAAGTAGCTTGTCGTTTCTCTGCCCAAGAACAGCTCCCAAAGCATAATCTGATGCATCACACATCAGCTCAAAAGGCAGTTAATAATCTGGAGACTGTAATATTGGAGCTGAAATCAAACAATTTTTTAAGAATTCAAATGCCTTCAAGCATTCATTGTTGAAAACAAAAGGGACATCTTGGCACAATAAATGACAAAGAGGCTTGGATATGTTACTGAAGTCCTTAATGAACCTCCTGTAAAATTCGGCATGCCCCAGAAAACTTTTGATTTGTTTAACAGTTTTGGGAGGTGGCAAATGTGCAATTAAATCAATTTTTGCTCTGTCCACCTCAATGTCCTTGTGGGAGACAACATGGCTAAGGACAATACCTTGGGTGACAATGAAACGGCTCTTCTCCCAGCTCAAAACTAGATTGGTTTCTTCACATCTCTGTAACACCAAGTTGAGATGATGTAAACACTGGGCAAAACTGTCTCCATATATTTAAAAATCATCCATAAAAATCTCCATAAATTGGTCAATCATATCAGAGAAAATGGAGTACATGCATCTTTGAAAGGTAGCAGGAGCATTACAAAGACCAAAATGCGTTCTCCTATAGGCAAAAGTGGCAAAAGGGCAAGTGAATGTGGTCTTTTCCTGATCTTGTGGATACACAGGAATCTGGTTGTAACCAGAGTAACCATAAAGAAAACAATAGTAAGCTTTTCCTGCTATCTTATCAAAAATTTGATCAATGAATGGAAGAGGGAAATAGTCTTTTCTGGTCATTGTGTTTAGTTTTCTGTAATCAATATAAACCCTCCAACCAATTGTTTGTCTAGTTGAAATAAGCTCCCCAGAATCTGAGGTTACAACAGTGATCCCAGATTTCTTAGGTACCACCTGTGTTGGTGCCACCCAAGCGGCCCCTACATCCAACAACTTAACAACCTCTTTCATGACCACTTCTTGCATATGAGGGTTCAGCCTCCCCTGCATTTCCCTAGAAGGCTTTGCATCTTCTTCTAAATGAATTTTATGCATGAAAATAGCTAGACTGATTCCTCCCAAATCAGCAATAGTCCAGCCAATTGCCCTCTTATGTTGTTTCAATACAATCAACAACTCTTCCTCCTGCTCCTCAGTGAGGGAGGAAGAAATAATCGCAAGCAATGTTTTATGGTCCCATAAAAACACATATTTCAAATTTTCTGGCAGCTGTTTCAGCTCTACATCAGATGGGCTGAGAAAAGAAGGTAACAAAGGTACCTTGGCTGTTTGTGGAAGGGGAAGAATAGCAGGTTTCCATGAAGAGGGCCTTGCTAATTGATCATGAGTTCCCTACACAACATTAACTTCCACAGACTTTTGGGTACAAACTGTTTCTTCCACAATATTTCTCCAAGCATCTTTAAAATCTGTGGTTAAATCTTCATACTGCAAAAACTGTGGTAAAGTCTCTTCTACCAGTTCATCCAACAAATCAACAAGAAAGCATTCCTCAGAATTGAATTGAGGCTGTGTAACTGCATTGTAGACATTTAACTTTACCTTCATATTTCTAAAAGAGACTTCCATAATACCAGACCTGCATTGAATGCAAGCATTGGCTGTAGCCAAGAATGGTCTCCCCAAAATGACAGCGATGGAAGTTTTGCTTTTTGTAGGTTCCATGTCCAATACCAGAAAATCAGCAGGGTAGAAAAACTTATCTACCCCTACCAACACATCCTCAATCATCCCAACTGGCTTTCTTTCAGATCTGTCTGCTAGTTGTAACACCACATGAGTGGGTTTTAACTCTCCCAAACCTAGTTTCTCATATACAGAATATGGAAGCAGGTTGACACTAGCACCTAAATCTAATAAAGCCTTTTCAATGGTATGGTCCCCAATAATGCAAGGGATTGTGGGGATTCCAGGATCTTGAAGTTTAGGAGGTGTGGTAATGGATAAAACCTGATTAACTCTTTCCACAACAAAGTCCTTCTTGGATAACTGTATCCTAGATTGTCTTTTGTGAGTGCAAATATCTTTCAAAAATTTTGCATATGCTGGGACTTGTTTGATTGCATCAAGCAAAGGTAGATTTATCTTGACTTGCTTGAAAGTCTCCATCATTTCATCTATTTTTGTGTTCCCTTTATTAAAAGGGGATGCAGATTTCATGGCATGGGGAAATGGTAAATGAGGAACTAGTCCTTCATTTACAGCTTTAGAATCATCATTAGAATATTTTTGATTTTTCTGTTTTTCATTTTTTTGATTTTTCTGAGGTACATTAGCACCCCTAATGCTAACATCATGCTGCTCCTGCTGCATATCTCTAGCAGTTTCCTCAATTTTTTTTTCTTCCTTTTCAGTACCCACATTGTTATTTACAATTTTCCACTTCTCAAAGTAGTGACAGCTTTTACTTCTTCATGTGAAACAGAAACCTCTCCAACCATGAACTGTCCTTTGGGATTGTTCAAAGGTTGGCTTGTAACCTGCCTTCCTCTCTTTTGGCCAAAGTATTTGAAAATTGACCCAATGTTTCTTCAATATTTTTTATGCTCTAACTGTGAAAGTTTAAAGTCTGAGTTAAAGACCCTAAATTCTGGAGTGAATTTAGAACTTGGTCTTCAAAAGAAGGGGATCTGGAAGGAGTTTGAACTAGAGCAGATTGCTGTACAGGTTGTTGTGGAATGGGCTGCTGAAAATTTGGCTTGGTATAAAAATTATGTTGATAAGGCTGAGTAGGTTTGAGAGGTACTTGGTTCTTTGGTTGCTGCTGCTGTTGTGATTGATAATTGCCCTGGGTCAACCTTAAATTCGGGTGCCCTCTCCATGCATATTCATTTGACTGCATCTGTCCAAATGATTGGGCAGCATGAGCTTGCTCCACCACTAAATCTGGGAACTGTGGTGCAGCTGGACATTGATCAAGTGAATGAGTAGGGGACTGGCATATCAGACATGCCTCCTCTACTCTTGCAACTATTGGATTTTTAAGTGAGTCCATCAATCTATCAAATTTTGTGGTTAAATTATCTATCTTCCTTTCCAACTCATTCACCTCATAAATCTTTCCTTTGGTGGTTTGCTGATTATTCAACCGAGCAGGATTCTCAATGTCTCTTGACAAAGATTCCTGTTGAGTTGAAATTTCACCAATTACCTCAAATAAATCCCAGACCTCCTCAACTATTTTTTGCAAGTAGGTGCTTCCACAGGAAACATCTACCATATTCTTGCCCTTTTGATCAATTCCTTGATAGAAACTTTGAACAAGCTGCCATCGGGAAATTTGATGATGAGGGCATTGTCTTAAAAGTTCTTTAAACCTTTCCCATGCTTCATGGAAAGTTTCAGTTGAGTGTTGTGAAAAGGAAATATTATTTTATCTCAACTGGCTGGTCTTAGACATAGGGAAGTATTTGGCTAAAAATTGAAGTAAAATTAATAAGAATGGAGAAATAACAACTAACTTCAGCTTAGTAATTGATTGCAGAATGAGAAATAGTGTAATATAGATGAAAAAGTATCAAATCTTCATCTGGCTACCAGCTCAGATGTAAGAGAAAATAATCCAAATCAAGGATTAGAATTGAGTTGAACTTATGGCTATGATCTATCCACTTCAATGGACACAGATCATCCAATAGTTTTCAATCCAAAATCTTGATTCAGAGCATATGCACCACTACAAATGCTGTAAGAATCAGGTTACAAACACAAATTCTCACAGGGATAATGAATTAAGGGAAATTGTCTTAAAAACAACAATTCTAAAGGAGTCTAATGACTGTGGAGATCACAATGACGCTCAACATGAATCCGATTGAGAATGTACTGATGAAAGCAACCTTTTCAAATCCACCGTTACAATTACAGAGCACAGCCTAAACAGCTCTCAGATTTGTAGTCTTGAATACAATTCTCACTTGAATCTACACAAGTATCTCACAGCTCTCAGTTACATACAAAAGCTAAGCTATTACAGAGGTTTCAGACAAGCTATCTTGATCTGAATTGGAAATGGGACAGCAGGAATGAAACTCAAATTCTGGATCCTCAAATTGGGCAAATAGTTCATCTATTTATAGTTTTCCCCAAGTCTAGCTCAGATGTGTATCAACCAATCAGAATTGGTTAGATCTGTATCAACCAATAGGAATCAAGCACATGGATCCAGATCTATTTTGGCCAATCAGAACTGCTTGATCTGGTTTAGCCAATCAGATGATAGAAGCATCAATTCTATTATGTAATTCAACAATCTGTTAGAGCTTCTAGATGTTCCCTCCAAGTGATTTCATCTTTGGGTGTTCACATGGGGTGGAATATGCCTTTGGTTCGTGCTTAGAATCTTTTGGAATGTCCCTAGGTTTTTTAAATGCATTGGGGCACGTGTAAAAATTACTGAATTACCCTTGCAGATATTAGGAATCTTCAGAATACCATTTCCCACAGTTTGGGGAACTTTTCACAAGGTACTATGACTTCTGAAGCTCTTTTCGCACAGTTCTGGTGCTGTTCGCAAGGAGTTCTGTTCTTTTCGAATAGGTCAGAAATCCTTTCGAAGAGTTCAGGTGCTCTTCAAAAGCTAAGGCTGGAGCTTTTGGTTCTTTTCGCAAAGTTTGGGTTCTTTTTGAAAAGTTCAGATTCTTTTTGAAAAGTTCAGATTCTTTTCGAAAAGCAATATGTACTACATTCTTCTGTTCGAATAACTCCACACTTCTTTCCAGGTTGAAACCAGGCCTTTGTCCTCTTTAGTTTAGGCATTTTGACAGCTAGTGAGGTTGTCCCTTCTCCTTCTTCCTCTGGATCAACATGGATCATCATCTTTTTGGCACTTTTAGGCTGCTTTCTGGGTTTAGCCTGCCTTTATTGTTAGCTGTGAAACAAACACTTAAAACACTTATTTAGTTCTCTCAAGGGTCTATCAAGACCCAGGTTAAGGGGTGGAAAATGGTATTTTCCAGTTCTCAACACCCTCCATCCCACCTCTTATCCTACCGCCTCCAACTTACACTGACAAAAAGACACAGACTGACCCAGAACTTATCTCCCTTCCCCCACAAATCGACTTACCCCCTGTTACCACCCCTTCTCCCCCCCAGGACCAATCACAGTTTGCTCCTTCTACTTCCTATCTGCCCATCGCACCAAAACATTATTTTTACAGCCTTCCCTACCTCACTATCCTCCATCACATGAGGTATAATCCTTACCTAAGAAAAGATGTCCTAAGGGGCATGACCAAACTTCGCCAATCAATTGAGACCCCCCTGCTGGAGCAGATTGATGACATGAAGGAGGCCCACAGAAAACAACTACTGGGAATCTCATTGGGGTGGAAAAATATCCTGGAGGCCTATCAGAAGACCAAAGCTACAGCTGAGTATAATGCGCTGAATTTGGAGCTGGAGAAAGCAACTGCTGCTATAGAGAAGGCGCAGGCCAGAATGTTCGAAAAGAGGCTAAACAATGCCTAGGAGATCTTCAGAATATAAAAGGAAATCCATGAGACTGGCCTCCTCAAACACCAAATCCAAATAGACTCCTTGGAATCCACATTGGCTGCTGCCAGAAATACTCCTTTGCAGCCCACACCACTCTCTGTTCACATGCCTGACCCTGAGCCTAAACCTACTCCAGCTCCAGTTGTCCAGTTTGAGGAGGCACAACCTAAGACCCAGCAAGAGAAAGGGAAGGCCCCAGCTGCCCCTCCTCCATCACCTCCTACAGAGCAGCCTCCACCTCCCAAGGCCTCTACTGCACCTCCACAAGAGCAAACTTATCCTAAGCAGAGGAAAGTCACTGCTAAGAGGTCTGCTCCCAAAGCTGCTCCTTTAAAAATTGGCAAAGAGCTTGCTGCCCAGTTTGAGGAGGCACAATCCCGGCCAGCCTGAGTCCATCGCAAAAGGGAAATCCCCAATGGTCCCCACTGAGGAAGCCAAAGGTAAAGGAAAAGGCAAATTCCCTGCAACCCCCCTGCAAAGAAGAAAGGAAAATCCCCTCAAGAACCCAAGGAACCAAAAGTAAGGGTGAGGGCACCTAAAGCTCCAACTGCCAAGAAAACACCAGCCGAAGAAAAAAAGGAAATGGAAGAAAAGAAGAAACAGGACAAAGCTGCCCTTAAGGCACATGCTCAAAAGTTGGGCTGGGATTTCCTCACAGATTCGGATTCGGATTAAACCATCGATTTTAGATTAGGTTTTTTTTATGCCTTTGCATTTTTTTTTCTAGTTATTGTAATTCCAATTGTACATGTTTTTTATAGTTAATATAAGTTTTAATTTTTTGTCAATTGATCTGTTCTGTGTGGTTGTTCAAGTTTTTATTTTTGTGCCATTTTGTCATGGGACATGTCTTTAGGGTCGTTATGATCATTGCAATTAGAAATCAATGTGACGGTTGACTTCAATCATACGATTCAAGTGGTTTCCTTTTCATACATGTGGGCCCTGTCTGAACTCCTCGCGGAGTCCTTACTGCGCTCAAAGCAAAACTCCACACCTTCCTCTGTGCAGCTGCGCGACCCACAGGATCCCCTTAATTGCATAGGTTAAATTTAGCCACTCATTTTCTACTCATTCTCTTTTCCCATAATATATTGTGTGTTTCTTCATTCCCCACGCAATGATCATTTATTACCAAGCTTGAAAAGGGGCACAACTTTAAATCCGCCGATTCATGTTCCACCGTCCAACTCTTTTAAATCGGCCCTTAGTTCCTCTTCATCTCATCCCTCCTCTTCTAACCCTAGCAGTCCATACCTCCTCACAACCATGGCAGATGACAACCCCTTCAAGTTTCCCATCAAATTCTACCCCATCTGGGAGGATCCCCTACCGCCTACGGAGCCGGACCCATTACAATTTCTTTGGGATGAGTATGACAAGGTATAGAGGATCCTCGCCAAGGAGGAAAAGAAAAAGAGGAAACAGGAGAAGAGAGAGAAGAAGAAGCGAAAAATGGATCCACCTACATCTCACCCATCGACTCTCCTTTGATCCCTTTCCCCCCCCCATTTTGTCTTTTCTTTTTCCATCTTTTTGTAATATTTTCTTTTTCTTTTAACGCAAGTCTCTTTTAGTTCCATATTGTTCAGTTAGCATTTTCTGTTTCTCTTTCTTCTGTTGTTTTTATTTTTGTCTTTTTGACTGGAATCTCTTGCTTTTTATGACCTTTGAACCAGTGAGGACACTGCTCCGAATGGTTTGGGGGTGTGGCAGTCTGCCAATAGAATAGTTAATTTTAGTGCAGTAATTGTGGTATAACTGGGATGAATAAAGATAATTTCCACTTAACTTGATACAATGAGGAAACATGTAAAAATTTAAATATCTTTGCAGACTTTTCGAAACAGAAAAAGTTTAAAAAAAAAAAAAAATCTTGACACCACCATGAAGCCAATATTAGAAAAAAATTTCAGTTAGTACTCAGTGAACCTAAGAAGAGAGAAACAGATGAAAATACTCCCCATGGGTCAAATTTGATGACCATACCTAGTGAGATTTGGGCCCAGCATTTTCTTTTGAAGAGTATTTTTGACATTATTTCTGCTCTAAGGACTGATCGAATCAAGACTTTTTCACTAGAAGTTGTGCAACTCCAAATCAAAACTAATTGACAGTACTCATGAGACTAAGGAAATGATCCAAGGCCCGCATTTGGACAGTTTGAGCCTGAAAATCCAACCTTTTATAAATCTGCCCTTTTGCATACACTAATTGAGCCTTAAAATCATAATTTTCTTTCACAAACACCAGAACACTTGCACCTTAACCTCATAACCTGAGTCAACCTTACCCTCACTCTGACAATTCAAAAGGTAATGGAGAAGGAGGTAAAGATACTGAGAATGGTCCAACATTCTGTGGAAGGTGAAGAAAAGCAACTTGTGAACAACTGCGTATCAATGGCAGTTGTGTGGTAGTTCATCAAAAGAATGAATAAAAAAATATAAAGAGAAAAAGAAAGAGAAGTCTAGAGGCCAACATCATCTGAAAATTGAAAAGAAGAGGAGAAGTTGGCCACTTTTTGTCTGAAATATAAAAAGAAAGATGAAGTTTTTGCTGAAATAAAGGTTGTGAAGTCATGAATCACTCCTTACCTTACTGATTTCTTAATTTGGACTCCCTTTTTCCCCCTTTATTCTTTACATCCCTCAGCCATAAGCCACATTACAACCCATTCAAAAAGACCTTGTGGATCCAAAGTTAAATGAGCTGTCATGTGGTGATGAGGAGTTGTCCAATCTATGGTAAAATTTTTTGAAGATGTCAGAAATTAGAAGCTTTGCCTATGCTCATGCTTGCAGGCCCATTTGGGGTCTGCAACTGCTTTTGAGTTGTTGAGAATGTGAACACCCTCAGGTTATTAATGTTGAGAGATAGCCTTAGTGAGAATTGGGTCTGAACTTTAACCTCACTGGGGTTGTATCCAACCTGAACTTTGAATTAAAGGCAAGCTGGGTATTGATTTTTATACATTGAAATTATAATGATAAATGAATGGTGGTAAGGAAAATACTTATTAATTTTTTTTAATTTTAAATGGCCTACAACATTTCTGCAGTTTCCTCTAAAGTGTTAAAAAGAAATTGGATGTGGAATGAAGCTTTAGACATCAAAGTCTGTGTTGTCATTATTTGCACTATATGTAACTGATTCTAATGGTGAAGTTTGTGAGTGTCTTCACTGAAAACCCTTAGGAGACTTCACTCCTCCACTAGGGATCACCTAGGGGTTTAAAAGGCTTGGTACATATGCTAAATGTACCCATGATCCCTACGAAAGTGGCATTTAATTACAGCTTTGCTAAGGGACTAGCAAAGATTAGGTTTGGGGATGTGTTAAGACCTGAAATGTACCACTTTTCACCCCTTAACTTAATCTCCGTTAGACCATTATTCATTTAATAAATGTGTTTTAAGTCTATTCTGTAGGTAATAAGCACAGCTGCAAATAAACCCCTAACCATGCCAAGAAGCTCACTGTTGCCCCAGAACTACCTCAGCAGAATGAAAGATGAACCCAGACAGAGAGTTGGCTGCAGCATAGGCACAGCAAAGCAGAAACAAACCAAGAAGAATGCCTCACATAGATGTCGTAGGGTTCAATTGAACCAGAGATAATTCCTTCGCCCAGTTGTCGCTGGCTTCTGAAGACAGCAAACAAACTGGCCGCACAGTATTTGCGCCATTCTCGCGCGATTTGGTACCAGAAAGAATTGAAAAGCAGACTTCGCTAGGTCCTCGCGAGGCTTAGTCTTAAGCACTGGCGCAATCTTGCGCAGTCTCGCACAACTCAAGAAAGGAGTCTTCAATTGTCGCGCGATTCACTGAAGAGAGAGGGCTCCAGGCACTCCTGCGCACAGTTATCGCGTAGTGGCCGCGGGATACAAACCTTCAAGGAAATGCTCGCACAATTCATAGGCCCATGAACATTGCCTCTTCACGAGGATCCCCGCGAGATTCACCAAGGGACGAACCGCGCGAGTAATTCCCGCGCCATTCAAAGCTGAAAGAGCAATCTCGCGACTGCTAGAAGTATCCCTCGACGTCCAAAATGTCAATCCAGCGACTGCATGAGTTTCAACTCAATTCAACCCCGCGATGCCAATTCTACCATGCGACAGTAATGTTCTTGTTTTATCTTAGACCTCTGTGAGGAGGATAGCCTCTGTGGATAGTCTGTGACCATTCAAGTGGATAGATTATAGCCCTAGGGTGAGGCCAATCCATGGAACTAAGATAGATTCCTCTTCTCTGCACTTGTGCTTGTAGCCTTGTGAGAGATTGTGCAGAGACAGACTCCCCTATATTTGTATAGACCCACCATCGGATTGCAGATCTGATCTGGCTGTAGAGATTGTAGGCTTGTGACTGGATCACTGCTATCTTTCTAAAGTAGTGTACAGCTAAGCTTAAACAGCTAATACTCAAACTCTTGCTGGTCCTGTGTGTCCAGGCTTGTGCACTTTGTAGGCCTAGCCCCACACACAAAACTTTAGAAGTTGAGGTTCCTATGGATTCTTGAGCTTGTAGCCTGGATGAAGTAGTGCCTACAATGATAATTTTGTTCTGACCCATCTCTGGGTTGTGGTTCCCCTGTTGGATAGTCTCTGACCATTTAAGTGGACAGGTTATAGCCATAAGGGATTGGATCATGGCACAGGGATGAGTTAGATCCTTTCTCCTCTTTGGTGATAATGTAGCCATTGGACAGGACTTCTATAGCAGCAGATCTGAGTCTGAGTTATAAGATCCATCAGATCTGTACCTAATAGCATACTTATCATCCTTTTATATTTATTTTCTCACACTCCATTCTCTTTCTTAACCCTTTCTGTAGTTTAGACATTAAGTTACCTTAGGATTTAGATTATAATGACCTTAAATCCCCTTCCATTTAGGATTGCCAAATCTGAAGAGCCTACTAAAGATAGCTCCCTTGGAGTTTTAGATCGACTTTTCCTATGGGACAAACTCTTACTTATCAAAACTTGCTACAACAGGCCCTGTATCTTGCAGGACTGTGCATATTTTAGGCTTGCTGCTCCGTAATTCTCACTCCACCTTTCATTTATTTTCATTCACTCCATTCTTATCACTGTCTTCAATAAAGTCAGTAGCAAGCACCTAAAATATCCGAACCGTGTGACATGTGTCACTTATGTCGTGGGGTATGTGATACATGTGACACATCAATTACACACGTGTCACATTTGTCGCAACACATGTAATTGATGTCTTACATGTGTCACAAAGCCTACTAAAGATAGCTCCCTTGGAGCTTTAGATCGACTTTTCCTGTGGGACAAACTCTTACTTATCAAAACTTGCTACAACAGGCCCTGTATCTTACAGGACTGTGCATATTTTAGGCTTGCTGCTCCATAATTCTCACTCCACCTTTCATTTATTTTCATTCACTCCATTCTTATCACTGTCTTCAATAAAGTCAGTAGCAAGCACCTAAAATATCCGAACCGTGTGACATGTGTCACTTATGTCGTGGGGTATGTGATACATGTGATACATCAATTACATATATGACACATCAATTACACGTGTCACATTTGTCGCAACACATGTAATTGATGTGTCACATGTGTCACAGATGTGAGACATATCCCGTGACACATCAATTACACATGTCACTTGTGACATGTAGCATGGGGTATGTGACATATGTGACACATCAATTACACGTGTTGCGACATACGTAATTGATGTGTCACACATGTGACAATACCCCATGACACATCAATTACACATGTGTTGCATGTGGCATGGGGTATGTCACACATATGACACATCAATTACACATGTGCCATGACACATCAATTACGCATGTGTCACATGTGTTGCATGTGTCATGAGGTATGTGACATAAGTCACACATCAATTACACATGTCACACATACGGACATACCCCACGATGAATGTGACACATCAATATCAAATAAATATGATTTTGAAATAAATATGATTTTCAAATATCTTAAAAATTAGAATCATATCAAGTAAATGCTATTTTCAAATATAATCTAAACTTTTTAAAAATTAGAATAATATGAAATAAATAAGATAAAATATAATCTAATATTTTAAAAATAAGAATAATATCAAATAAAATTTCAAATATAATGTAATTTTTTTTAAAATTAGAATAATATCAAATAAATTTGGTAAAATATAATCTAATATTAAAAAAATAAGAATAATATCAAATAAAATTTTAAAAATTAGAATAATATCAATTAAATTGGGTAAAATATAATCTAATATTTTATAAATAAGGATAATATCAAATAAATTTTCAAAAATTGTAATAATATCAAATAAATTTGGTAAAATATAATCTAATATTTTAAAAATAAGAATAATATCAAATAAATTTTCAAATGTAATCTAAATTTTTCAAAAATTAGAATAATATCAAATAAAATTTTAAAAATTAGAATAATATCAAATAAATTTTGTAAAATATAATCTAATATTTTAAAAATAAGGATAATATCAAATAAATTTTCAAAAATTAGAATAGTATCAAATAAATTTTGTACAATATAATCTAATATTTTAAAAATAAGAATAATATCAAATAAATTTTCAAATGTAATCTAAATTTTTTTAAAATTAGAATAATTTCAAATAAATTTAATTTTTAAGTGTAATCTAAATATTTTAATTTAATCCATTTTCTTGCTCATTCATGCAGGTGAAATTAATAAATATGGTACGTGGACAAGATCCAGTCTGACAAAATGACACAATTATAGATGGTGATAGACTCCGAATAGAATGTCAGCTTTGTGAAAAAAAATTATTGGGAGGAGGCATCACACGGTTGAAGGAGCATTTGGGTCACGTTAAGAGAGAGATAAAAGGATATCCTAATATACCCAGAGAGGTGAGACAAGCTGTCAGAGCCAATTTATAGGCGGCGAAGGGAAAGAAAAAAGCAGAAGCCGACCGAGATAGAGAAATATATGAGAGAATAAGGATGGGAGATCCTGAGTTTCTTGCACCTGGACCTGAGGATGATGAGGATGAGGATGAGTAGACAGCGAGAGTCATGAGGGAGAGTGCTAGAGAAACATGACAACGACGAGATCAGGAAGAAGCTGATTATTTGTTTCAGTCTAGGTTGAGGTGCCCATCCATGCGTTCTACTGGTGGTGGATCTAGTCATAGGCCAAATGTTATTGATGGTGATGAGGATATTCCTGAGACTGTCGGGTTGCATATGTTATCATCAATGAGGGAGACAGGTCGTCTACTACAGGCCGTACTACAGGTCCCATAGATCCGTACATGAATCGGACAGAAAGCTCCAAGAAAACTAAATTGAGTACAATTTCACTGAAAAAATGGGGGAAGAGGCCTGGAAAATCGATTGTAAAGTTTGTGATATACAATCACATTCCGAGTTAAGTTGTGGAGTCGCCGTACTTTAAAAGTATGATTGATACAAGTGCAGAAGCTGATCCAAGAGTTAAAAAGCCTTCTGCATACGAAGAATCTAGGCCCTTATTAGATGATGAGTATAAGGAGATAAGAGCTTATGTAGACAACTTCCACGAAGTATGGGATGAGAGAGGTTGCACAATTATATGCGATGAATGGACCGGTCCCACAAGGACGAGTTTGATCAACTTTTTTATCTACAACGATGTAGGACAGTATTTTTTAAATTAGTTGATGCTTCTAAACACACGAAGACGACTGATTACCTCTATTAACTAATGGATAAGGTAGTTGAAGATGTTAGAGAGAAGCAGGTTGTACAGGTGGTAACAGACGATGTCGCCAATTGCAAAGCTACATGTAGATAGTTAAGGTTGAAGAGACCTCACTTGTACTGGACTCCGTGTGACGCTCATTACGTGGACTCATTCTTGAGGATTTGGGAAAGAGAAGCAAGGCACTGACAACTATTCAGAAGGGAAGAATGATTACTTCCTACCTGTACAATAGTGACAAGTTGGTGAGTCTAATGAGAAACTTTACTAAGAATGAGCTACTTTGGCCTGCGATTACACGATTTGTCATACAATTTCTAGCCATACAAAGCTTGGCTAGATATAGTCGTGAGCTGAAAAGCATAGTCAGCTCTGAAGAATGGAGAAAATATGAGTTAGAGCTCCCATGATCAAAGTGACCTGCTTTGAATAAAGTTGGTGACCTGATCTATTGCCCCTAATTTTGGGCAGATGTTGACCACCTGATCGCTATCACTACCCTGTTGGCGCAAGTGTTGAGGTTGGTAGATGGTGATGAGAAATCAATGATGGGGTATGTTTATGAGTCAATGGATAAGGCCAAATTGGCTATTAAAACTAAATGCCCTATAAAATATAAACGATATTGGATGATTATCAATAAGAGGTGGGATGCACAATTTTACCAGTACTTGCATGTCGCAGGTATAATATATTAAACTGCTTATGTAGTGATTTTTATTTATTTATTATTTTTTATATTATTCACTGTTTTCATATACTGATGAGATTGCTCATATTTGATGTATAGCATACTACTTGAATCTGGTCTTCCAGTATACGCGACGCTTCTAGTTGAGTGGGGCTGATGAAGTGTACAGCGGTTTGCTCAATGTGGTCCAACGAATCCCAGAGTTGGCCGACCAAGGTCAAGCCATCAAAGATATGAGTAATCATAGCTTATAACTAATAAGTCAAATGTCATATGAACATTATATTGATATGTTGGTTATTGTATTCCATCTTTATAGATTAACATGTTTCGTAAGAGACATGTCATTTGGGTCCCCATTGGCGCAATCCCAAATCAAGCACAATAAATTCGTTGATTGGTGGATGCACTATAGAGGTGATGGTTCAATACTGAGGCAGGTTGCAATGAGGGTTTTATTGCAAACATGTTCCTGGTCCAAATGTGAGCGGAATTAGAGCACCTTCTCTTGCATTCACATGAAGACAAGGAATAAGCTAACTATGGAATGATTGGAAAAGTTAGTCTACTTCCACTACAACATGTGATTAAGGGTCAAGAATATACAAAGGATCAACCATGGTAAACAATTATATGAAGTCTTAGTTTATATAATTTTTATTTGATGTAATTGATGAGGCATACACTAATTCATCTATCATATCCTACCTTACAGATAGTGAATATTTTGATCCCATCCAGTTGGATTACATATTCATGGAGGATGACCCTTTAAATTAGTGGATCAAAGAGAGAGAAGAGCTAGTGTTGGATACTAAGGGCATTGCATGGCTAGACAATGCTGAAAGAGTAATAGAGGAGCAGGCTTCCCAACCATCGAGGCAAAAAAGAAGATTGAATCACCATTCAGTGGTTGAATCTGATGACGAAACACATCCCGATAGTAATAATGACAATGATGGGGGTGCTGGAGGTGATGGTGGAGGCGATGAAACCCACGTTGGCACTAGTGGTAGAGGAGATAATGTTGATCCCTCGTATTCTTATGGAGGTATTGCCTCATGGGATTATGAGCCAGAATCTTACCAAACACCACCACCACCACCACAAGGTCGACAAGATGATGTGGGTTATATAACTTCTAGCTTCGGAGGATTTAGTTTGCAAAACACTGAAGATTCAGCAACCAGTAACCCATACTACCGGCCTCAACCAACCTACCCCGACCCATATGACTTCGTTGGTCAAATTTTTGGAGGACTGACCTTTACTTATTACACCTAGCCATATTCATCGCTAATGCCTTAGTTTCAAGGGGGCACATATGATAATGGGTATCAATATGTCCAACATTACAGGGAAAGCTCACGCACCGATCATGATGATCACGAGGGGGAAGAACCACCACGAAATTCAATGTGACTTTAAAGTAAGTTTTTCATGTACAATATACCTTTTAATTTTGATAATGAATCATGTACCATGTAATTTAGGTTCTACGTTGATAAAATTATGCAATATGCATCAAATAAGCCTAAATTAAATTTTAAAAAAGTTGAAATAAATAGAAAATCATTAAATTTAATTTTCTAATATTTTTAGTATATTTTAGGATTTTTGTGAAAAAAAATAAAAATTTCAATGGATCAAACTGATACATTCAATGTATCGCCGATACATTGAATGTATCTGACGATACCCGATATGCATCATCCTGGAGGTCAGGATGATACGTACCAGTTTTTCGGTATTTTGACCCATGCTTGTGACCAGCCCAGACTAATTCTTAATGGACCCTGACCTGAAGTTTGACCTGAATTGGGCCTGAGCCTTGGTGGTGATGTGGAGATCATCACCAACAGATCAGATTTTTATGATGGTCATAGGACTAGTTGATAGGTTGAGTCAAACCTAACCCATGAAATTCAAAGAACTAGATGCACTAATACTCGGGGTTAGGTGTTTGTGGCTTGCTTGGAACAAAGGTCCTCTTTTGTAGTTTTAAATAAAGCCCAAGGGCATTGCAAGTAAATTTTCTAACTTTGCTAATATAAATTTGATTTATTCAAATCTCAAGCAAATCCTAGCCCTTAATCCATTTGACCCAAGTTTGACCCATCTTACAACACTAAATAATTTTGGAGAAATCTAGGATAATAGATACACCCTTACACATGCACCACAAGATAAGTTGGACATTTGAAAATCACAAAATTTGAAGGCACAAAAGACCACAAAAGACAAGATTTGACTTGAGCGTGTGGTGTTAAGTGAATCCAAGTGGGGTCCACTATCACATGCACATGGAGCCTTGGAGGAGAGAGGAGAGAGAGAGAGAGAGATGTTTTACTTGGAAGAAAAGAGGGGCTTTGGGAAGAAAACAGATGGACACATTCTAAAATTTTCAGCCCATGTCCCCTAGCCCATTAGCAAAAATCAAATTCCATAGGGGGGCTCCTCATTTCACCTTTTTCATCTTCTTCCTCCACTTGAAACCTCCATTGAAGCACTTCTCCTACTGTGCAACAGTGGATTCTTATCGATCCATCGCGACGATGCGCTCGTATGAAAAATATAGAGTCTCCACCTGAAGCTTTTGGTGTCTCGAGAAACCCATATCAATATTGAAAGCACCAAATATGACTCTGATTTACCGATCCACGCCAAAGGCTCTTGGGTAGGGGCTTCGGCTATCAATCGGGAAGGTGTTAGGCACCCGATTGACCCGCTCATAAGCGGTCCTTACTATGGCCGGGTCTATGTGGGGCTGATTTATATAATATACATATATATATAATTATATATATATATAAAAGAAACAATGTGAGTGGCACTTCCCCTTGCCCGAAGGCACAACGATCCTATTGAGCTCTCCCTGCTTGCCAAAATTTTGGCAGTGTAATAGCTCAATTCTATGATAGAGGAAAAGAAAAGAAGGAAGAGGAATAGAGGGGAGAGCCGGAGCTCCCAGGCCCTTATAGCACCAATGTGGAACTTCTCGCGAGAGTGTCTTTGATGAGCCTCAGAAAGCAAATGGGTTGAAGGATAGGTCTTAAACTCTGAGGCTTAGGAGCTAGGAGGAAGGATAGGTAGGCTAGGAGGTAGTTCTTTCCTAAGCTAAGGGATTGATGGTGGAAAATGGGATTTAAAGAGCCAAAAGGGGTGCTGGAATTTTTAGGGATATATGTTGGAAAATGGAGAAGGAACTCTCTAATATTTTTTCTCCCTTTGGAATTTTTTCAAGCCTTTCATCAGGGGGGGTGGCTCTCTATTTATAGAGGAAGGGTGGATTAGGGGAAGGTTTAAGTCTTAATGGGTTTAGCAATTAGGTAATCCCAATCTAAGGTTTTCTAGGGTTTTAGGAGCTTAGATAGGTGGGAAATGGGTTTCAATAGTAGATGATGGGATAGGCTTCTAAATGTCAAAAGAGTTAAAAACAAGGTTAGTGGGGGTATGACAGTCCTTCTGAAACCAACCCCAATGGATGGGGTGGTCAACAAGGCAAACTCTAATTTCAAATTTTGAGTAATTTCCAAAAAATTATTGTTCCTAAGCCTAGTGTATGTATTAGACACGCTAGGTATAGGAACTGTGCTCCCTGAGAATCCCAGTGGTTCAGAATCCGTTGTGGGGTTCACAAAAGTCAATTTTTTCCTAGCGTGTATTTTAGACACGCTAGGCCAAAATCTGCTAAAATTGGCCTAGCGTGTCTATTAGACACTCAAGGCAAATTTCCCGCAATTCTACCCGATTTTCAAATTGCCATATCTTTCAGTATATAACTCGGATTGAGGTGATTCTTGGCTTGTTAGAAATTTGGGAACATCCTTTTTCCAATGCTATAGGACTCAATTCCAGTAGAGGTCTGTGCAAACTATGACACTCCTCTCCTCAACCACTGCTTGGGAGGGTTTCAAATGGGTTCGGAGGGGTTCGGGTTGACTCCTAAGGGTCAGAGATAGGCTTCTAAGGGTTCAGGTTAGGTTCTAAGCATTTGGGAATTGTTCTCAAAAGCTCGGAGGGTACACCTTTCTCGAAGCATAAGTTAATCGGGCCTTGGGCCAAATTTGGGTGTCTATAGATGCCCCTCTTTGGTATTCGATCACTAATGATCGCATGCCAATGAAGGTGACATCCGAAGAGGCCCAAGGCACACTAACGGGTCTATCATATTCAATGCGAACATCAAACATCAAATGGTAACATGGTGAGTATATGGAAGCCCTGTATATCAGAAAAAATGTCTGTTCCTCAAGGCTATCGTTCCCCAACCTCTTAGTGACATTACTGGGCATGACCGAGATGGCGCGAGTTACAAAAGCTCAATGTGTTGGGAAAAAATGTTCGATCCTTGATATGATTGGTGAGGTGTGATGTTTGAGTTTCATTTTGAACAAGATAGTCCCATAAGCGGGAGGGTGATCCACCTATTCCTCAAGATGGGCGTAAAGAAAATGATGCGAAGATCCACAGTTTCTGCTCAACCTTACGAGGCATTGATTGCCCCATTTGATTGGTCACCCATGGCCCTATGCGAGGTAGGGTAAGAGATTTTTGGGCAAACCCATCGATCTCGAGGTTAATTTAACATAACTATCCGAGCGGAGCAAATATTGATGTCGCAACACTTTTTGGGAGTGTGTGCAATTTTTCAAGCCACATATTTTTGTTATTTGGTGTTTTTCTATATATATATATATATATTTTTTTTTTTTCTGTTATTTTTTTATGTTTGTTCGAGGTTTTTGAGTGTGCTCATTGACCCTAAACATTTTATTTTAGCACCGTTTCCCAAGCGGATCAAATGAAGGTTGATATGATTTTTGGTAACATGGGCAGCTGGTGGTCTAGCCAAGAAAAACTATCTATCGGGCCAGACCTGACTGGAACAGAGACAACAAGGGGCCAAAATAAGCCTAGCGTGTGTATTAGACACGCTAGGCCAAATCTGGAGAGAAATAAGCTTAGTGTTTGTAATACACACGCTAGGCCAAAATTGGGGGATTTATGCCTAGCGTCTCCATTAGACATGCTAGGCCAAATCTGGAGATTTTATTCCTAGCATGCCTATTAGACACGCTAGGCCATTTTATGTTTTAAAAGCGGTCGGGCGTGACCAGAGACCCAAAAAGGCTCATAATTCAAACCTCTCCTCTCTCCCACTCTCCAAACAGAAACGGGAACCCTACCTTGTGTCCCACAGATCTGATTCAAACCTCAGCATCGCCCCTGTGTCATTATTTTCGATTGAATCGCGTATTCTATGCAGGATCTAGGGTTCTAATTTTCACCAAGGTAATTATTTAAAAACCCTCTTTCTTTTAAATTTCTTTTGATTTTATGCCAATGTGGTTAGGGTTCTTGCATATAGATGATAAAGGGGTGTTTATTTCTTGCTAATGTGATCCTTTGTGATCCCTATGGTGCTTTTGTGTGCATTTTTGTAAGGATTTTGGTGAAAACTTGGGTGATTTTCTTTTTTATTTTTTATTTTTATTTTATCAATGCATTAGGGCCTCTGTATATAGGGGAGAAATAGATTTTTTTGCAAAAGAAAAATGCCTTCGATTGTTTTAGTGATGTTGGGGATGGATTTCGACAACAGTTTGGTCGATTTGTACCCGTTCCCCCTCTTTTTCTTTGGTAAATGGTGGCCCTTTTTGAAAAAATTTATGTGGCCAAAAATCGCTATTTTTTTTTATCAGAAAAGAGAGATTATTATTTTTGTTTTTACTATTTTTTTTTGGTGTTTTTTTTTTAAATGACCGAACGTATCTTCCCCCTCTTTTTTTTATTTTTCTTGGACATTTGGTATGAGGCATACTTACCTTAGTTTGGCTTCATGTTTCCTAGACAAGCATTCAATTTCCTCTTGCTCATCATCCCTTAACATTTGGTGGTGTATCTCTTTTCAGGATCGCATGACCAATCAAGTGATGCGGACCAGGCTCATGGGGGTAGCCCTAATGTGATCTTTGGTATCCAGAGTGAGTGCCTTGTCCAGGTGTAGTGCTCTTCTCACATCTGGTATGAGATGAAGGGCGAGGCGGCCTGCAGTGGGTTGCTTCATCAGCAATACACCCACATCTCAAATTTTAGGATTGCTAGCCAGGTAAAGAGAAGAGTTCTTTGGTTGCTTCCCTTTGTTATTTTTTATGCTCCTTTATTATTGCATCTGACATCCTCCATTCTTTTGATGAAGCCCCTGCCCTAGATAATGTTTCGCGGGGGGTGGTTTCACCTTTAACACTTTTATGCCCACTTTCCTTAAGCCGTGAGGTTTCTTCTAACCCAGGTTAGTTTTGGAGACTTCCTATCCTGCCTTGCCATGTAGGGTGACTCGGCCTATGTGAAGGCCTTGGCGGAGAGGTTTCGTTCGGAGATGATGACCTTTCATATGTCCGTAGCTGAGATGACCATCACTCCCGTGGATTAGTCTATGATTACGGGGATTGCGATTGGAGGGGTTCCAGTGGTCTATCCCTGCATCCTTGATCATGAGGAGATGACTCGACTGATTGGGTCCTACCCTTCCTCCAACAGCATGACCGGCTCTGAGGGCAAGTTGTCTTGGTTGGAGAGTCTATTTGAGGCCGATGAGCTGGTTGATCCACACTAGCCCGATATGGATGTCATTGTCAAGCCTGAGCGTGCCCTAATGATGGCTCACATCTCCCTTCTTCATGTTATGGGAAAGACCATTCTTGCCAATTCCAGCGGGGGTCATGTCGCACTATCCCTCCTTTGTCTGATGGAGCACTGGGCAAACGTGCAACATTTGGATTGGGGCGGTGCTGATGGACAACCTAGCTAGAGTCTCGGTTGGTGAGGTCACCTCTGTCCTTGGTTTTTAGCCCGTGATTGAGGTAACCCATTTGGTTTTGCCCTTCCCCATCCATCATTTCTGACTTTCATTCATTTTTGATATGTTCCTTACTTGTCCATCTTTTCAGATTTGGGGGTACCTACACATCAAACCTGGTCGCCCCTTGCTCTTTTCTGATGAGTACACCTACCCCCTCATGAGTTGCTGACACACTGACCATTGCCGGGAGTCGGGGATGAAGCACTTGGAAGTGGGCCTGAGGTCCTAGTTCGACCTGATGATCCTTGAGCAGGTTTGAATCTCTCTTTTCTTTATCGATTAGAAATTTAAGTTTATGACTGCATTTGACTGACCGACGAGCTTTCTCTTTGGTATAGATTATATTTGACCCATACATCAGCTCCCCTTTCCTAGAGTGTGCCGTTGTAGGGTGGTCACCATTTTTCATAGACTGCGTGTTATCTTTCCCTATGGCGCTTGGGTCCGGGTCTATTATCTGGGGGAGAGGGTCGTGCACCAGTATCGAGATTTCTTCATTGTGCCGTTGGGTCCTCCCGAGGATGTTATGGCACCAGGGGGTATAGTCGAGGAGCTCTCTGGGAGACTTATCCATCATCGAATTCTTGTCGATGGCCTTTTTCAGTATGGGGGGTACCAATAGTGGCACGAGTCTCTCCCTTTTCGGACCCTCCTTCCACGCTTCATTCCACGTGCCAAATTTTTGGCATTCGAAAGGCCACGGAGCCAAGTACATTCTCTTACCCTTTCTTTGCTTGTCAGTTCATCTTCCTGATTTGCTAGGGAATTGCTTTACTGATTGTTTTTCTTTCTCTTTTTTCTTTTTCAGTTTGAGGAGGCAGCGAGGCCTGGCCAGGGTGTAGAGGCAAGACCTTTGGAGGGGCCAGGTGTAGCACCCTTGGGTACTTCTGGTGTAGGGTCTTTAGGGACGTCTACCCACAAGGACCCCAGGTGCTTTTAGGCATATGGATGACACATTTCTCTCTGAGCTATGTGCTGACATGGCTGAGCGTGCCCGTCTTTCTAACAATGCAATTAGAGTACCTCCCCCCGGGCTGATCCCAGGGGTGAGTTCGCTTCCTTTAGGGGTGTGCATCTCCTCCATTTTCTTTTTAGTCTGCTGATTTCTCCATTCTCCCCCCCTTTTGTAGGTTTATGTGTTAGTCGTTCAGTAGGTAGATTACTACCATCACATCGCTGACCCTTGGAAGGCTGAAGTGGTGAGTATGATATTGGGTTGTCCCTTCTGCATGTTATAGGTTTATGCTTTCCCCTAACTAATCCTTTTGATGTGATGCTTTCAGCATGCTCGGGAGAAGGAGCCACGTTCACTACTTAGCCAGCGTTCCCAGGCGTGGTCCCGTGTGGGTGATACCCGGACGTTCCAAAGGACTAAGCGCTTGTGGAAGAGGGACTAGACGCTTGAGAGCATGATTGGAGGCTGCCCCTATTGTTTTTTTTTTCTTTCCATGAACACTTGATTATTGAGTATTTGGAATAATTTGTAATAGTACTGTGATAGCTTGGTGCACTCTGGATATTTGGAATTTATTTTGAATTTTGAATGGGCATCTTTGTTCTTCTTCCTTGATTGCTATTTCCTATTTTTGATGTCACGTACTTGCCTGAAACATGAGAGATAGGTTAGATGGCTTTGTGCAACTGTAATTATACCTCGTACTCTTCTGCAAGATAGCCATGAGTCTGGCAAAAATAGGGGAATGCCCCTTGATTTATGCATCGGCCATAATGGCCAGGGCCCATGCGTTTCTCCTTTGTTTGTTGTGAGCCTGGTTCCTGTAAAAGGAGAGTGTAAAATAGGTTAAGTGGTAAACCCAGGGGTCCCAACTCGTGGCCTGGGGTGCAGAAAAAAGAGAAGTTTAGTTTATTGTATGCAGGCAAATTGGTCCTAAGGGATGGGAAGACAAATTTTCCCCTTTTCCCCCCTCTTTTTTTTTCCTCTTCCTTCTTTTTGGTTTAGCGTGTCTATTACACACGCTAAGCATTTCTGTGCCTTTTTTGGCCTAGCTTGTGTAATATACACACTAGGCAAAAATTTTGTTTTTTTGGCCTAGCATGTGCAATAGACACGCTAGGCATTTTCTATGGTATTTTGAACTTGTGTGTCTCTTACACACGCTAGGCATTTCTGGGCGGTGGCGAGCCTATAAGGTTCGAGAGAGCACTCATTTTTCTCTATCCTAAGTTTTGTTGTCTATTTTGCTCCAACTTTTTTACCTTTTCTTCCTAAGGGTGGGTCCATTGTCCTACATTGAATCATGATTCCGTTAAATAGCTCTATATGACCATGGACCCGCTTCATTACCCTACCCCGCCGGGTGGGTTCGAGACCTCTATACTTCCCTCGTTGGGTGTGAGGCCCAGTTTTCGGAAGAGATGGCTTGATAGCATGAATAAAAGTGAACTTGCATGTTCGGATCAACTTGTGTTGGCTCGTCTCTCGTCTTTCCTTGATGTTCCTCTGTTTTGGGACCTCGTTCATGCGGCGGTTTTGCATTGGGATGTGGAAACCTATGTCTTCCGCCTTAGGACCTATGAGCTAACTCCAACACTTAAGGAGCTCTCCATTTTGTCAGGTTTGAGGCTACATCAAGGACCTGTTATGGTGATACAAAAGTCGGGTTATGCAAAGGCCATCCATAAGACTTTAGGCTTGAAAAAGGATGATTATTAGAAAAGTCTTGTTGGTGGGCCCACCAGGTGTTTGGTGAAATTACTGAGAGAACTTTTTGGTGATGAAAGTTGGCAAAAATTATCGATCAAAAATTTTCATAACATGAAAGCTTTCGCTCTTTGCCTTTTCTCAGAGGTCCTTTCTTACAACGAAGGTGAGAGCTTCTCTCTCGCGCTTTGCTACGACGTACTGGCGAAGCTTGAAGGGGGGCGCTCTATGATGCATTTGGTATTGGCTGAGCGTTAACATTGTCTGGATGCCTTTGCCTTGGATAAGGTGGAGGTTTTCGGGGATGCCCTATTCTGCTTTAGGTCTGGCTTGGGGAGCATCTTGCCATCTTGGGGTTCGTGCCTCACTTTTATGTTGTCCGGGGAGAGGTGGCTCGCTGCTTTTTAGGACAATGCTCCAAGTTTCCATAGGAGAATATACATGAGCTATGCCTTTGGCTGACTGAGGCCGAGTTGGTATGGAGACCTCCATGGCTTGGCAAGACCTTCCCGATAGTTCAATCAAAAGACCACGAGGGTATCACCTTTCTTGACTTGACTGGCAGTACCTATTACTTCCCAACTTGGGTGTTGCGCCAGTTTGGTTATACTCAGCATGTTACTTGTGTGACCAAACCACCCCTATGTACCTTTATATTCTCTCGGGGGTCCTGTGGTGATCTAGATAGGATAGCCACTCTTTGGGAGATGCATCAATCGACGCATATGTGCAATCTAGAGCAAGGGAATCCGACTGTGACTTCTTCAGAGTATGAGGCTTAGCTACTATCTGAGAGGCCTTCTAGACATTGCTAGGACTAGGAGGAGAGTAGTGATGTAAAAGAGGAAAGAGTCGGTGCTTTGGACCCAGATTGAGTTGCTGATAGATAGTAGCGGATCCTGCACGAGCGACTAGAGAAAGAGCTAGTCAGAGCATATGTTGCAGAGGCGAGAGATAGTGTTGCAGAGTGTGAGGTCCTTCGTCTGCAAGGAGCTCCAAGTGATGCTCTTGGTGCTACTGATGCTTCTCAGAAGCGATATAGGGGCCTTCATGGTTGATGGATGGCTGATCGGAAAGTGCTTGGAAATGCTTTATGTGTAGAGATTCATGTCTTGAAGCGCGAGTTGGGTCGTTGACTTGGTCCTGCACATACTTTTTGCATAGATCAAAACACTATAGGAAGGGGCATAAGAACCCCTAATAGATACCTTTTTGGTATATTATTATTTTTTTTTACTTTTTTTTATCTCTCTTTTCTTTCTTTTTGTAAAGATAAAGAGTTGGGTACCACATCGATTATCTTTTTGAGATGTGGTGCGAGTCAAGTGTAAAGATGAAAATTGAAAAGGGAAATCTATTATCTTTTTCTTGTTTTCTTTATATGTATAAAAAGGAAAAGGAAAATCTTTAATCTTATATCAGTATCATTTCTTCTATCTCTCTCACATTTTTTTATTATATGCCTTAACAATGAGGTGAAGTAATAGGTCCTATTTTGAGCATAGTCAAACCCGTTCATGGTCGGTCCTGAGTGAGGTTTGGGATCCTTTACCAAGGTCAGAATATCCATCACTTTAGATTGAATTAACCTTGTATCCTTACCTCAGGTCATGAGTTTGACGGTGCGGTCTGAAGGATCTGCCTAATCAATACCTGATTTGAGTGAACATGAGCGGCCCAGTTGGCAACAAGATAATCGAGAATGTAATCAAGGGAGTAACTGAAGATTTTCCTCTTTTTCTTTTCTCCTCCTTTGTTTTTTATTTATTTTTATTTTTTTCTCTTAACCTTTTTTACTCACAGTGCCCAAGATGGATTTTTGCCATGCCCGTTATTGTTCCCCCCCCCCCCCCCTTTTTTTTACCCGTAGCACCCCTATGGGTTTTCACTACATCCATAGGTATGCATTTTTACCTCAGGAACCTTTTCAGGTTTTCACCTGGTCCACACAAGCTCGTTGTTTTTACCCATGGCGCCCCTTAGGGTTTTCACCACGTCCATCTTGCTTCGAGCTTGTATATTCTTTTTTCTTTCCTCTTTTTCAAAGACCACAACATGGACGTTCACTCCGTCATAGCCGGTCGGATGCAGTTCTTTCGTTGTCTCACAGATTGGCTTATGTTGACTTAACGGATACTGTGACTGCTTGTAGACCTTACAGAGGGCTTTCCTCATGAATGTATCTTGGCCATGGGTTTGAAAGGGATAGGTTGGGAATTTTGATGATATTCATGGGTTAAAAGGTTTCTTTGATTGGGTTCCTAGTTGCCGTAATACACCTCTTCCTTGGTGGATTTTTACTGTGCATGCCCCATGATATTTCTATATATTTTTTATTCTTTTTCTTTTTAGACAATCTCTTTTTGGGGTTTTGCTTTCCCGATTTTTTTCATTTTGAGGGTAACTCTTTTCTCTTCCCTCTTCTATTGGCATATATACACACATTTTATTTTCCTGGGAGGGGTTTATAAAAGAAAGGCTCATGGCTCAATAGGTGTAGCAAGGGATATGAGTGTTAAGGGATGCTTTCTGTGCTACTTGGCTTTGAAATGATGGCCTCTTTTGCGAGGTCCTTCTTGGTCGGTATTTCAGACTGCTACTATTTTATTAAGAACAGTGGAGAGAATAAATCCAGAGTGGAGATGTGGAGATGGGTCATTACAGCAAGTGTAAAATACACACAGTCCTGCAAGATATAGGGTCCATTGTAGCATGTTTTGATAAGTAAGAGTTTGCCCTACAGAGAAATTAATTAAGAACCCAAAAAGGGCTATAATAGTAGACCTCCAGATCTGGCTACAGATCTGGCAATCCTAAAGAAAGGGAGTTGGGTGTCACGACTACACTAAATTAATCCTAAAAATAGAGAAATAAAATGTAGCGCTATAAAAAAGAAAGGGTTAAAAGGAAGATGGATGTAGTGTGTACTAAAATAAAATACAAAAATTATGTGAAATAACTAGGTTAAGCTAGAGTTAAAGCAGTGATGTAACTCAGATTTAGTTTGTCTCTGCAGTGTTCCTTGCTGAGACGCTATTAAAAGCCTCAACAAGGTAAAAATATCCGGTTTAACCCATGCCATTTGGGGTGCTCTTAGGGCTATACTCTATCCGCTTTAATGGTCACAGGGTATCCGATAGAGTCTGTCAAATCCCATTGGTTAAAAGAGACATTGCCAATCTAACCCAGGGGAGTGGGCTTATCATTCCCCCAGCCACTGGGCCAGATCCAGCCATGAATGCTATTGTAGCACTATGTAATGCCAGTGCTACAAGCTCCTCAGATCTGCGCACAGACCTAGCTGACATCCATAGGTATTCCAACCCATAAGATCTTAAGTGCTTTGCTAAGGCCAACTGCTCACTAGTGCCCACAAAAAGGGCCATGCAACAGGTTGAATAAGGCTTTAGATTCAGCTGGTCATTACTACAAACGGCCTGCAATGACTCAGCCTCAAGCTATAATTACTATAAGGAGATCAGATCTAACATCTGATGTCGGCTAGGTAAAATAGAGGGGAGCCAGTTCCTGTACAGACCTCCTCACGAGGCTCTAGAGGCTCATGTGAAGGGGAGAAGAATCCTTCTCAAACATGTGAATGGACACAACCATAGGGCTATACTCTGTCCACGTGACTAGTCACAAGGTATCCCATTGGGCTGTCCATACCACAGAGGTCTGAGAAAGAACATGAAAACTATTGCATCCACCATGGTCCACAGACCTCTGAGCTCCCTGGATCTCACTACAGATCCAGCATTGCTTTCCATGGGGCTATCAAACCAAGGGAAATCAGATGGTAAATAATAGATCTACTAAAAACTGAATGGGCTAGTCCCAAATACATGGATCCTATAGACATCTAAAGAAACCATAAGATCTTTAAATTCAATTAGGCATTAAAATGATAATCCATTGATGAACACAAAACTTACAATGAACTGTCTCCAGGCTGCAGCCTATACACAACTGCTCATCCACAATCCCAATGTATACCCAAAACCTATTACAAACTGAAATAAAACTTAGCCAACAAGTGCTGCGCTAAGAGAGAAGGAAAATAAGAAAAAGAGATGATCAAACCTTAACCCTAGCCTGCTGGAGCTTGCAGCCGACAGAGAATGAAGGAAAGCTGAAAATAATAAACTCTAAGTACAGCTTATATACTCTATCAAAATGGCCTTGGCTCTAAGGAGATTAACCCTAATTTTTCTAGCAGTCGTGGAACTTTTTTAACCCTTGGATGCCTAGAGATATGCACCTCAAAAATTGCACCTCGGGAAGTGTGCCCTAGCCTTGGGAAATTCCCGGGGCTGGTATTTGCTTTTAGCTCATTCGCATAGCTACTTTACCTTTGCAGAGTTGACTTTCGCTGGTGGAAAGTGCTTGCTCGCACGTTAGCTATTCATTTGATCGCGCAGTTCACTAGCACGGTAATGCTATTGCAGAGATGATCTGGAGCGCCAAGATTTCTTGCTTAATTGAGCTTCAGAAGCCCTCTCTCGCTAAGTACTCGCACAGTTATGCTCCTATCCTCGAGTAGTCAATGGTAAGGCTTTAGAGTGTGTGAGATCTGCGCGAAGAGAATTCTTAGCGTCTCTCTCTTTTAGGCCTACGCGAGAACTCTGTGAGGTGACATTTTGTTCAGTGTACATATGGACTGCTGTGTTCTTCACGCAGTTGCTTTGAGGCTTGATCTCTAGGAGAGCTTCGTGACCACAAATTCTGGGGATTTTATCCTGTGAGATCTTCGCAAGGTCATTTCAGCTGTCCTTCTGACTGCACGGCGTATCTGTGAGAGGGCCTCTTCCACTACATCTTTAGCTTTGCAAGGAAGCTCATCAACTCTGTGAGGTCTATCTTTTACTGCTCTGGTGCATTGCACTTGCTGCTGTCGCAGTCTCCTCCCTTCTCAGCTAACTTCACTCATCTGCTAGACTTTGGTCAATGGTGATCAACAACAATGAGTTACCATGGTGAGCACTACCAAGGTGTTCCATTAGGCTTTGTCTCAGTTGTCATCTTTGAGTGTATTCTCTCTCTTTTGGGGCAAAAAGTAAGGAGTTTGTATTAAGCTGCACATTTTATTGCTAACTATAAAACACACTTAACAAATAGCTATTAGTCAGCTTCAAAGTCTAGCAAAGGCTAAGTTAAGAGGTGAAAAGTGATACTTTTTAGTGAATAACAGTCCTTAAACAATCACATATCTATTTTATCAATACGTACCTTGCCGTACGAGATTTAGGAATAGAATCGTTAGACGTATCCAGCGTTGATGAGCTCAAGAAAGTGATATCTGTCCATGGTGGCAAGGTGAAGTGTGTACCCTGGGTGCATTCAGGGATGACGTAAGGTTCCTCCCAGTTGGGCTTGAATTTCCCTCTATGATCGGCGTGGAGAGTAGGGAAGATCTTCTTGAGTACAGTGTCACCCACCTTTAAATCTCGGATGCGAACACGCTTGTTGTAAGCACGTGCAATCCTTCTTTGATAGGCCTAGGTGTGACACAAGGCTAGGAGTCTCTTCTCATCTATCAGGTTCAGTTGCTTAAAGAAGGACCCCTCTCTCTTCGCTTCAGGTAGATCGGACTTGAGGAGGATGCGGAGTGAGGGTACTTCAACCTTAATCAGTAAGACAACCTCGGTTCCATACACAAGGGAGAATGGTGTTGCCCCTGTAGTGGTTCTGATTGAAGTTCGATAGGCCCATAATGCAAAGGGTAACATTTCACTCCGATCACGGTATGTGACAACCATCTTCTCGAGGATGCGGATGACTGTTTTATTGGCAGCCTAGATGGCTCCGTTGGTTTGCGGCATATATGGTGACGAGAGATGCTGCTTGATTTTGTACTATTAGCAGAGGGCTCTAATTCATTTATTCACAAAGTTGGTGCCGTTATCCGTGATGATGTCCTTGGGCATGCCGAATCGACACACAAAGTTATTTTTGATGAACTTCTCAACATGACTGGCTATAATGTTTGTGTAAGATGTTACTTCTGCCCATTTAGTGAAGTACTCGATGGCAACGAGGATAAACTGAAGCCCATTTATTGCTTTTGGATTGACTTTTCCGACTTCGTCGAGACCCCATGTGGAAAATGGGCAGGGAGTGGTCATGCTGTGTAGATCTATGGATGGAGCATGTATCAGACTAGAGTGTTCTTAGATTTGTAGCACTTCTGCATGTGCTTACAACAATTAGTTTCCATTGTTGTCCAGAAATACCCTTGCTATAAGATCTTCTTGGTGAGCATGTGCCCATTGATGTGGACCCGCATACTCCATTGTGGATCTCCTTCATAATCTTGGCAGGCTCGCCCTCAGTTAGATATCAGAGCAAGATATTGTTATATGATCACTTGTAGAGGCACTAGCCACAGATGACGTAGTTCGCCACTAAACATTGGATGGTCTGCATGTCAGTCTTGGACGTACCTTCAGGGAAAGCTCGAGTCTCGGAGAAATTCTTGATATTTGAGGACCATGGAGGTTCATCATCTAACTTTTTGGATCCCTCAATCTGGAGGTAAAAGGCTGGCTCATTCGTTTGCTCAATTATGATTGGTTCACCTTAACGCCATAGGGGATTTCTACCTTTGATGCCAATGTTGCTAGTGCATCGGCAAAATTATTTCTTGCTCATGGGACATAGGAGAAGGTAACATCGTCGAAGAATGTTATCATATCTTCGAAGTGCTCATGGTATGGGATTAGCTTTTCATCCTTTGTCTTCCAGTCTCTGTTGGTTTGGCAAATGATCAGTTGTGAGTTGCCAAACACCCTGAGTGAGTTACATTCAGGTCTAAGGCTGCTTGTAGGCCTGCTATGCAGGATTCATATTCAGACATTTTGTTAGTGCAGGAGAAGTTGAGCTTGATGGAGACTGGTATATGAGATCCTTTTGGCGAGATCAGAATAGCGCCAACTCCTAAACCTTCAGCATTTGCTGCCCCATCGAGGTATATTACACAGGACTCCTTTATCTCTTCTGTGTCTTCCTCTGTCATGAACAAGATGTCTTCATCTGGGAATTCAATTTTCAAAGGCTCGTAGACAGGTAAGGGATTCTCGACCAGATGAATAGCTAGTGCTTGCCCCTTTATTGACTTCTGAGTGACATACGTGATGTAGAATTCAAATAAGAGAAGTTGTCAGCGTGTAGTTCAACCAGTGAGGGTCAGCTTTTCAAATAGGTACTTTAATGAATCCATTTCTGCCAGGAGTAGAACGGCTTGAGATAGCAAGTAGTGGTGGAGCCTCTATGTAGCCCATATGAGAGCCAAGCATGCTTTCTCCATATGAGAATAGTGTGTCTCGTAATCAATGAATTTCTTACTTTGGTAGTAGATGGCCTGCTATCTTCTTCCTGTCTCATCATACTGCCCTATGGCGCATCCCATTGAAACTTCTGTCATGGAGAGGTACATTAATAGCGATCTCTCGGATATTAGTGGTACCAACACAGGTGGGTTGAGAAGGTAGCTCTTGACCTTATCAAATGTTGCTTGACAGTCGTCGTTCCATTCAACGGGTGAAACTTTCCTCAATGCATGAAGATCAGCGTGAAGATAGGAGTGAGTTGTGTGATGAATCGACTGATTTACTGTATCCTACCTAAGAAGCCTCAAACCTCTTTCTTGAGAGATGGTAGTGGAATTTAAACAATAGCTTTTATCTTGATTGGGTCAACCTCAATGCCTCTTCTGCTGACGATGAAGCCTAGTAATTTTCCTAACATGGCATCGAATTCGCATTTCTGAGGGTTCAGGCGCAACCTGTATTTTCTCAGCCTCTCAAACAACTTTTGGAGGTTTATCAGATGATCACCTCTCTCTAGTGACTGTCTAATCATGTCATCAATGTACACCTCAATTTCTCAGTGCATCATGTTGTGGAAGAGTGTTGTCATCATCCTTTGGTACGTCGCCCAAACATTCTTCAACCCGAATGGCATGACTCGATAACAGAAAGTTCCCTAAGGAGAAATGAATGCTATCTTCTCTTAATCTGCTTCAGCCTTTTTGATCTGATTGTACTCAGAGAATCCATCCATAAATGCGAGCATCCTACACCTGGCAGTGTTATCGACCAAGATATCGATGTGTGGCAATGGGAAGTTGTCTTTTGGGCTCGCCTTGTTCAGGTTTCTGAAATCGATGCACATGCTAACCTTTCCATCTCTCTTTGGTACAAGGACGATATTGGCCAGCCATTGTGGATATTTGAAGACTATGAAAAACCCTGCATCGTACTGTTTGATGACCTCATCTTTTACTTTCAGCATCCACTCTGGCTTGAGGCGTCTCAACTTCTGCTTGATCGGCTTAACATCTGGATATAGTGGTTGCTCATGTTCTACCAAATCGATATCCAAACCAGACATATCCTCATATGACCATGCGAAGACGTATTGGTATGATCAAAGAAAATCAATCCTGCCTCTTCTTTCCTTGGGAGATAGCAACGTTTCGATCTTAGTGATTCTAGGAACCTCCTCGGTACCCAGATTGATGTCCTCTATTTCTTCAATGATCAGGGTAGGGCCATGTTCAAAATCAACAAATTGGTTAAGGAGCTCATTGGGAAGCTCCTCAGTGGGGATCTGCTCGTCCAGACTTGTGACTCCTATCTCTTCTTGTATTTCTACAGGAAAAGGGTCGATTTCACGTTGGATGGGTGTTAATCTCTGAAAAGTACCACTTTTCACCCCTAAACCTAACCTTTGATAGACCTTTGAGCTAGCTAATAATGACTGCTAAGTGTGTTTTGTAGATAGTAGGAAAAATATAGCTTAGTGCTGCAATCCTTCATTTTCAAGCCAAGAAGAAGGAATTTTGAGTTAAGCTAAGGAGCTGATGAGTTTACAATGAATGCACCATGGTGCTTCACACCATTGGATCTATTTAGCATGCTTTGGAGTCCAAGAAGGCTTGTTGAGGGAGAGAATTGGAGCCCAAGTAGAGATGGAGTGCTGTTGCAAAGGATTTAAATGGAATAGTTATTGAATATGTTGTGTTGTAGCAAACTATACAAAGAACACACTCAGAAATCTAGCAACTACAAAAGCTTCAACAGCTGCAATACTAAAGTCTTAGGCAACATATATATGCTATCTAGCAGTTGAGATTGAGTCCCACATGATGAAGGCCTGAAGTAAGAGTAGCCTCTCAAGCTGCTGTTCAATGCTCTAAATTCCTCCAACCTTGAGCTGCTACTGTGCTACTGCCCTAATGTATTCAAGCAACTGGAGACTTGAAGATTTAAAGTAGGAGTTGCTACACTGAAACCTACTGTTGTATTGCTGAGGAAACCAAGTTGTTGAGCTGCTAGGTGAAGACTCAACCCTCTTAGCTCCAACTGCTACATTTAACCCCAAGAGCTGCATGGAAGACACCATAGCCACCGGTAGAGGAGCCGCTACACTTTAACCTCATGAGTTGTTGCATGAAGACTGCTATATACACTCGAGAAAATCAGCTGCTCCACACTCCAAGCACTCGAGCAGTTAGTAGTAAGTAGCACTGAACCTGTCGAGCTGGGCACTTGAAGACCTGAAGCACACATGTCGAGCAGTTGCAGACATGCTGCCATATTAACCCATCTCAAGCAGATGAGTGTACATGTCGAGCAGCTATTATACAAGCTCGAGCAGATTACCAACCCATAGATGTTGCAGTAGCAAACTCTCGAGCAGCTGAGATTGAACCTCGCAAGCAGTTGCACAAGTGATGACAAACCTGTCGAGCAGTTCACTGTTCTATTTTAGACAAGCTCGAGCAGTTCAGCCATCCTCTCGAGCTGGAAACAAGGAGAATCTAAAACCTCAAGCAGTTCACTTTATCTACTCGAGTAGTTCCCTACTGATTTGAGCCTGTCGAGCACTTTAAAGTGTTGTCATTTATGCAACTCGAGCAGTCCGAAAGCTATCGAGTAGCTTAAAAAGGCTATTTCATCCTGTCGAGATCCTCATGAGATCCTATAGAGGAAAAAATTCTGAAGCTGCCTGAAGCATTCATCCTCTTGAGAATTGCTCGAAAAGTGAAAATCTGAAGCCCATCTACTCGAGGCACGGGTTCCAGCAGCTGCCCTTAATATTCAGGGGCATTTTTAGGATTCCATAGCTTCTAGGGCACACATCCCAATGTGCTTAGCTGTCCCACACACCCAAAGCATTACTTGGCCATAAATGGGCCACGACACTAGCTCCAAAAGTGGTTATTTTTTATTGGCTATTGCACACTAATGCTGCATAGACTGTCTATATATAGTAAATAGTTGTTTTGTAAAATTATCCAGATTAGCTGGATCAGATCCAGGATTAGCTTGAGTTCATTTATCTTTTTAGGGTTTTAGTTTTCTTTTTTACGTTTTCCCTTTCTTCTTCCTTAGCTCAGCTGCAAGGTTGCGTTCATTTTCTTTGTAGCAGCTAGGCCCATTTAAGTTTTATAATTGGTTTTGTATAGGCATTGAGAGTAGTTTTGGGGATTTGCACAGACTGTTGCCTTGAGGGAAAATCATTGTAAGTCAGTTTTAGGCAATGAAATGCCATTTTTAAAGCTTCATCTCATCTTTATTTTATTTTGTTTTCTCAAATAGATTTGTATGGGTTTTATGCACCTATGGTTGCTTGTGCTTGTAGCCCTGCAACCATGGTGGCAGCAGTGGTATCCCTATTCTATCTCTAACCTTTGTGATTTGGATAACCCCTGGGATACCCCTATGACCATTCTATTGGGCAGGGTATAGCCCTAAGGCTGGTCTAAATCACAGGGTTGAGCTGGATTCTTCTCCTCTGCACTTGTGCTTGTAGCCAAGTGAGAGACAGCTGCAACCCAATTCCTCCTCTGCAAACCATTTTCAGTGAATAGACCTGATTTTTTCTACACAGATTGAAGACTTGTGAGCTGGGTCATTGCAGGCCTTTTTGTAGTAATGACTAGCTGAATCTAAGTCCCCATTGAGCCTGTGATTTCTTATGGTTCCCATTTGATTTTCACAGACTGTCTGATATTATGGATGCATGAGCTTGTAGCCTTGCAAACATAGTGTCTGCAATGGTTTTCATGTTTTGATTAAATCCATTGGTTGAATGAAATCCCTGGGGTATTTTGTGACCATTTTAGTGGACAAAATACAACCCTAAGATTAGTTCATTATTTTCGAATAGGTTAGATTCTTCTACCATACAGATGTGCTTGTAGTCATCTGAAGGACTGCTGCAGATCTAGTTCTTGATCTAAGTTGCAGTGCTGATCTACCCACAGTTGTCTACTTCTTCATCTTTTTATTGTATTTTATCCCACCTTCATCACCCTTCTTCTTCCCCCTTCTTTAGCTGTACTTTATTTATGTTTTTAGTTTAGTTATGACACTAGAACACCCTCTCTTTACCTTGCTTTCTAGTTTTCGTTTTGAGTTGTTAGATCTGTAGCTAGATCTGGGAATTTACTATACAACCCTTGCGGTTTAGATCATCACTCCCTGTGGGACAAACTCTTACTTATTAAAGCTTGCTACAATAGGCCCTACATCTTGCAGGTCGTGTTTAGATTGCGGTTTTGTGTGCTATTTCACTCCATTTCACTCCCTTCTTTTCTTTGATTTATTTTTACCCACATTTTTAATAAAATAGTACAAGCAATTCTATAACCCAACAAGTTTTTGGCGCCGCTCTCGGGGAATTTTGATCTAGGTATAAATCTGAGTTCTTATTTAGATATATTTGTTGTAGATGTAGTGTTTGAATAAATTACAGTTGTAGCTTTTGTTTTATTTTTTTATTTTTTCCTTTATTTTCTGTTTTAGGTTTTTTTTTGTGTCATTGAAGTGTTTGTATAAATTACAGCTGTAACCCTTTCTTTTATTTGACTATTTTTCTGTTTTAAATTTAATGCCTGTTTAGTGTTTGAATAAATTCCTACTGAAATTCTTGATTTTTGTAGGCTTGAAGCAGTAGCAAATAGAGGAGTTAAATTGCAGTTGGAGCATTCCTGCATCAGTTTGCATCTCTATTGTTAAGACCTGAAAAGTACCCCTTTTCACCCCTTAACTTAATCTCTGTTAGACCCTTAGTCATTAAATAAATGTGTTAAGCCCAGTTTGTAGGTAATAAGCAGTAGCTGCAGATAAAGCCCTAACCATGCCAAATAAGCAGTAGCTTATTTTTACCCCAGAAGCTCCTAAGAAGAAAGGAAGTTGGACCCAGACAGAGAAGTGGCTGCAGCATAGGCACAACACAGTAGCAACAAGTCAAGAAGTGAGCCTCGTGCAGATGTTGCAGGGTTCAATTGAATCAGAAACAATGCTTCACACAGTTATCAATGGTTTCTGAAGGCAGCACACCAACTGCTCGCGCTGTTCTCACGCAGATTGATGATAGAAGGGATTAAAAAGTAGACTTCACATAGTTCTCGTGAGGCTCAGTTGGAAGCTCTCGTGTAGTCTCGTGCAGTCTCACGCAACTCAAGAGAGGAGCATTTAATCATCGCGCAATTTACTGAGGAGAGAGCTCCAGGCATTCCTACACGCAGCTGTCATGCAATGGCCGCGAGATGTAGATCTTCGGGGAACTGCTCGTGCAATCAAGAGGCCTATGCACATTGCTTCTTCGCAAGGATCCCCGCAAGATTCACCAAGGAATGAACTGTGCACGCAATTCCCGCCCCATTCAAATGGAAAGCGCAATCCCGTGACGATCAGAGCAATCTCGTGATGACCAAACCATCTATCCTGTGACTGTTAGAGCTTCAAGTCAATTCAATCCCGTGACGCCAACTCTATCACGCGACAAGACCTGAAAATCCTTGCTACCTAGCGAGGCTCGGGATCTTAACTTTCCCCCACTTCTGCAGGGGCAGTCTGGGAACTTCCAGAACTCGGGCACACACTCCAATGCTCTAATATCTATGCACACGCTCCGAGGCATCCAAGGAACAGTAATGGACCACATTTGCATCATTAAAATTAGGGTTTTCCTAACCCTAATGCTCACACAACCGACTGCTATATAAGCCTAAGCCTAGTTTAGGTTGAGGGGGTTGTTCTTCTTGAATCGACTATATAGTTTCAGTAGGCTAAGGTTAGGGTTTAGGCAGCTTCTTTTTCCTTTTTCTTCTCTCCATAGTCTAGCACTTGCTGGCTATTTGTATATTTATTTGGAACAGTTTTAATGGTGTTTTATAATAGGATGTTATACCTATATGGGATTGAAGTTTGAGGGTTGTTCTATACAAGGCTGCTGCCTTGAGATCCTCCATTGCTAAGTTATATTGTAAGCAATGGAGGATTAATTTTTATGGATTTATTTAGATCCAAGTGACCTGGGTGTCCAGGTTAGGCACATTGCAGGCCTATGCCCCACCACAGGATCCACTAAATTTGAATCGCCATGGGAGCTTGAGCTGGTAGCTTTGAGAACATGGCGGTGGCAGTAATCTACTTGTTCTGTCTCAGACCTCTGTGAGGAGGATAACCTCTGTGGATAGTCTGTGACCATTTAAGTGGATAGGTTATAGCCCTAGGGTGAGGCCAATCCACAGATCTAAGACAGATTCTTCTTCTCTGCACTTGTGCTTTTAGCACTATGAGAGATTGTGCAGAGACAAACTCTCCTGTATTTGTATAAACCCACCATCAGATGGTAGATCTGGTTTGGTTGTAGAGATTGTAGGCCTGTGACTGGATCACTGCTATCTTTCTAAAGTAGTGAACAACTAGACCTAAAGCTAGTACTCAAACTCTTGCTTGTCCTGTGTGTCTAGGCTAGTGCACATTGCAGCCCAGCCCAACACACAGAACATTAGAGGTTGAGGCTCCTATGGATTCTTGAGCTGGTAGCCTGGAAGAAGTAGTGCCTACAGTGATAAACTTGTTCTGACCCATGTCTGGAGTGTGGTTCCCCTATTGGATAGTCTGTGATCATTTAAGTGGACAGGTTATAGTCATAAGGGATTGGATTATGGCACAGGGGTGAGTTGGATCCTTTCTCCTCTTTGGTGATAATGTGCCATTGGACATGATTTCTATAGCAGCAAATCTGAGTCTAAGTTATAAGACCCATCAGATTTGTACCTAATAGCTTACTTCACACCCTTTTATATATATTATCTCACACTCCATCATTCTTCTCAACCATTTCTATAGTTTAGGCATTACGTTACCATAGGATTTAAATAATAGTGACCGTAAATCCCCTTCCATTTAGGATTGCCAGATCTGTAGTCAGATCTGGAGGGCCTACTAAAGATAGCTCCCTTAGAGCTTTAGATCATTTTTCCCTGTGGGACAAACTCTTACTTATTAAAACTTTCTACAACAGGCCCTGTATCTTGCAGGTCTGTGTATTTTTAGACTTGTTGATATGTAGATTTAATCCACCTTTGATTTATTTTCACTAACACATTCTTATCACTGTTTTCAATAAAGTTAGTAGCAAGCATCTAAAATATCCTAACAAGTTTTTGGCGCCGTTGCCGAGGATTCTTGATCTAATAGTAGACCCTAGATTTTTATAGTTTTTATTCTTTGGTAGCTGTGCTTGTGAATAACTGATACTACTGAATTATATTTGGAAAGTTTCTTGTAGATCTGGACAGTAGCAGAGAGGCAAGTTGAACCGCACTTGGAGTCTAGCTACCTCTCTTGGCATTTCTCTAACCCTTAAAAACCCAGTCTATTTCTCCTTTGTAAATTCCATAGCAGTTGATTAGGATAGTTGTAATTTTGTTAATTGCAATGTGTCTGCAAGTAGTCTTCCCTGCTGTTGGTGTGTATGCATGTTAGGAAGGAGATCCCTCAGTCCCACATTAAAGCCTCCTAACCCTAAGATCGAAAAGGCCAGAAGACTAAGAAGGCCCAGACACACCACAGTTGAGCCCCTTACTGAAACTGAGACAGCAGTCATGGGTGAAGAGCAACCCAGAACATTGAAGGAATTGAATGCTCCTGATGATTATAATTCCCCATTCAACATTCAATTCCCAGATGTTCAGAGAAACTATGAGATTAAAACCTCAATCATCCAAATGCTTCCCTCTTTCCATGGGCTCAGCAAGGAAGACCCCAACAAGCACATTGACCAATTCTTGGCCCTATGCATAACATTTTTCATTACTGGTTTGGGACCAGAAGCCACTAGATTAAGGCTCTTTCCTTTCTCCCTAAAGGACAGGGCCAGCACCTGGTTAGCTACTCTCCAAAACAACAGCATTAGTTTTGGAAAGACATCCAGACCAAATTCTTTCTAGAGATAAAAACTAGCCAGTTGAGGATAGCAGTACTTGCTTTTGTCCAATCCCCAACTGAGGATTTTAATCAAGCATCAAACAGATTCAAGGAGATGCTCAAACAATGTCCCCACCACAAGATCCCTGACTGGCAGCTTGTCCAGAGCTTCTATAATGGGATTGATGAGAAAAGCAGAGACATGGTAGATGCCTCTTGTGGTGGAACTTACATGCACAAAACAGCGGATGAGGCATGGGATTTGTTCGACGTCATCTGTGAAAATGCTTTCCCAAAGATGTCCTTGTCAAGAACCGTTCATGAGCCTTCTTCTAAAATGGGACTAGCTAAAACTTTCAAAGGAAAGATGTATGAAGTAACTGGGAATAATGACCTCAAAATACAGATGGCCAATCTTTCTAATAAGTTTGATAAACTATTAACTGTGGTGCAACCCAGATTGGCTGCACAGGTGATGGAGGCATGTATGATATGCCAATCTCCACAACACATAGTGGAAGAGTGCCCATCTGCAAGGCAATATCCTGAGTATGTGATGGAACAAGCTGTTGCTACCCAATCATTTGGCCAACAACAATTTGTTGGCTACAACAAGCAACCATTTGGATACCAGCACCAGAATGCTGGTTACCAGTGGAGAGACCACCCAAATTTGAGGTGGAGACAAGATAATTACATGCAGCCACAACAGATGTTGGCCTTACCTCAAAGGCCACAACAACAATTTAACTAGGGATATGCCCCAAGGTCAAATTTCCAAGATCAGTGCCCTAGCAAAGAAAAAAATCATTGGTATTTCTCCACCTCAAATTCGAAATGCTTCTTTTGAGGATCAGGTTTTGGCCTCATTGCAAAACCTTGGAACCTTGACTCAGACTGTGAACTCTCACAGTCAAAGTATAAAGAAAATGGAAGAGCAGCTACGCCAAATATCCAATGCTTTGGCCAAAAGAGAAGAGGGCAGGTTGCCAAGCCAGCCAGTGGCCAACCCTAAGGGCAAATATTTGATTGGAGAAGGTTCCTCAAGTTTTGAGGGAGCTAATGCCATCACAACCCTGAGGTCTGGCAGGCTGGTGGGCAACCAGGTTGGACAGGAACAGGAGAGGTCATTTCCAAAGAATTTTCGAATGAAAGTGAAAAGGAATTTGTTAGAGCACAGAGCCAAGAGTTGCCTATTACCCCGCACTTTCTGACCTTTGAACCAGTGAGGACACTGCTCCTCATGGTTTGGGGGTGTGGCGGGGTAGGTCTGCCAATAGAATAGTTAACTTTAGTGCAGTAGTGGTGGTATAATTGGGATGAATAAAGTTGATTTTCACCTAACTTGCTGCAATGAGGAAATTTGTAAAAAAAAAAAAAAAAAAATTAAAATATTTTTGCAGACATTTCGAAACTGAAAATATTAAAATCTTGGCACCACCATGAAGCTAATATCAGAAATGTTAAATTAGTACCTAGTAAACCTAAGAAGAGATAAAAAGGTGAAAATACACTCCATGAGTTAAAAAGAAGACTATATCTAGTGAGATTTGGGCCCATCAATTTTTGTTGAAGAGTGTTTTGGTATTTTTTCGGCTCTAAGGTTTGATTGACTCAACTCTTTTTACTAGAAGTTAGGCACCTCCAAATCAAAATTGGTTGGCAGCACTCATGACACTAAGGAAATGATTCAAGGCCCTCATTTGGATAGTTTGAGCCTGAAAACCTAACCTTTTAAAACTACTCTTTTTCCATACACTCTTTGAGGCTCAAAAAGTCCTATTTTTCTTTAACAAACACTAGAGTACTTGCACCTTAACCTCATGACCTGATTCAACCTCACCCTCACTCTGAGAATTCAGAAGGTAAAGGAGGAGTTGAAGGAAGTGAGAGTGGTTCAACATTTGGTAGAAGGAGAAGAAAAGTAACCTATGAACAACAGTGTGTTGGTGGTATTTGTGTGGCAGTTCATCATAAAAATCATAAAAATAAAAAGAGAAAAAGGAAGAGAAGTTTGGAGAAGAACATCATCTAAAAATTGAAAAGAAGAGGAGAAACTGGCCACTTTGATTCTGAAATATATCAAGTAAGATGAAGTTGTGCGGAAATGAGGTAGTGAAGTCATGAGTCACTCCTTAACTTGCTAATTTCTCAATTTTGATTTCATTTTTACCCCATCATTCTCTATATCCCTCACCCATAAGCCACATTACAACCCATTGAAAAAGACCTTGAAGATCCAAAGTGAAAAGAGCTGTCAGGTGGAGATGAGGGAGTGCCTAATCTATGGTGAAAAGCCATGAGGATGTCAAAAATTAGAAGCCTTACCTATGCTCATGCTTGCAGGCCCATTTGGGGTCTGTAACTGCTCTTGAGCTGCTTTAAATGTGAACACCCCTAGATATTCATTGATGAGAGATAGCCTTGATGAGAATTGGGTCTGACTTGTAACTTCATTAGGGTTGTATCCAATCTGATTTTCAAATTTTAGGCAAGCTTGGTACTGATATGTGCACATTGAATTTCTAATGTAAAATGATTGGTGGAAATGCAAACACATGCAAAAAAAAATAAAAAATTTTAAGTTTTAAATGGCCTGCATTACTGCTACAATTTCCTCTGAATTCCAAAGGAAAGTGGATTGATGCTTTATTCATTGAAATTTGTTTTACCATTGACTGCACCACTTTTAACTATTTTTATTGAGAAGTTTATGGGTATCTTCACTGAAAACCCTCAGGAGACTTCACTCCTCCACTAGGGATCACCTAGGGGTTTAAAAGGCTTGGTATATATGCTAAATGTACCCGTGATCCCTACAAAAGTGGCATTTAATTATTTAAAGTTTTGCTAAGGGACTAGCAAAGATTAGATTTGGGGGTGTGTTAACACCTAAAAAGTACCACTTTTCACCCCTTAACTTAATCTCTATTAGACCCTTAGTCATTTAATAAATGTGTGTTAAGCCCAGTTTGTAGGTAATAAGCAGCAGCTACAGATAATGCCCTAACCATGCCAAGAAGCTTACTTTTGCCCCAGAAGCTCCTAAGAAGAAAGGAAGTTCGTCCCAGATAGATAATTGGCTGCAGCATAAGCATAGCACAGCAGCAACAAGTCAAGAAGTGAGCCTCGTGCATATGTCATAGGGTTCAATTGAATCAGAAACAATGCTTCGCGCAGTTGTCACGGGTTTCTGAAGGCAGCACACCAACTGCTCGCACAGTTCTCGCACAGATTGATGACAGAAGGGATTAAATTGCAGACTTCACGCAGTTCTCGCGAGGCTCAGTTGGAAGCTCTCACGCAATCTCGTGCAGCTCAAGAGAGGAGCATTTAATCATCACCCGATTCGCTGAGGAGAGAGAGCTCTAGGAATTCCTGTGCTCACCTGTCACGCAGTGATCACAAGATGCAAATCTTTAGGGAACTGCTCGCGCAATCCAGAGGCTTATGCACATTGCTTCTTCGTGAGGATCCTCGTGAGATTCACCAAGGAATGAATTGCGCGCGCTTCTAGGGCCATTCAAATGGAAAGCGCAATCCCGCGACGATCAGAGCAATCCCGCGATGACCAAACCATCTATCCCGTGACTGCAAGAGCTTCAAGTTAATTCAATCCCGCGACGCCAACTCTATCACATGACAAGACCTAGAAATCCTTGCTACCTAGTGAGGCTCAGGATCTTAACTTTCTCCCACTTCTGAGGGGCAGTCTGGGAACTTTCAAAACTAGGGCACGCACTCTAATGCTCCAATCTTCGTGCACACGCCCTGAGGCATCTAAGGAATAGTAATGGGCCACATTTGCATCATTAAAATTAGGGTTTTCCTAACCCTAATGCTCACACAGTCGACTACTATATAAGCCTAAGCCTAGTTTAGGTTGAGGGGGTTGTTCTTCTTGAATCGACTGTATAGTTCCAGTAGGCTAAGGTTATAATTTAGGCAGCTTCTTTTTCCTTTTTCTTCTCTCCATAGTCCAGCACTTGCTGGCTATGCCTTTGAATGTTTATTTGGAATAGTTTTAATGGTGTTTTATAATAGGATGTTATACATATATGGGATTGAAGTTTGAGGGTTGTTCTGTACAAGGCTGTTGCCTTGAGATCCTCCATTGCTAAGTTGTATTGTCTGTAATAGAGGATTGTTTTTAAGGATTTATCTAGATCCAACTAACCTGTGTGTCCAGGTTAGGCACATTAAGGCCTACGCCCCACCACAGGATCCACTAAATTTGAATCCCCAAGGGAGCTTGAGCTGGTAGCCTTGTGAACATGGTGGTGGTAGTAATCTACTTGTTTTGTCTCAGACCTCTAGGAGGAGGATAGCCTCTGTCGATAGTCTGTGATCATTTAAGTGGACAGGTTATAGCCCTAGGGTGAGGCCAATCCACAGATCTAAGACAAATTCTTCTTCTCTGCACTTGTGCTTGTAGCCCTGTGAGAGATTGTGCAAAGACAGACTCCCCTGTATTTGTATAGACCCACCATCAGATGGCAGATCCGATCTGGCTGTAGAGATTGTAGGCTTGTGACTGGATCACTGCTGTCTTTCTAAAGCAGTGAACAACTAGACCAAAAGCTATTACTCAAACTCTTGCTGGTCCTGTGTGTCCAGGCTAGTGCACATTGCAGGCCCAGCCCCACACACAGAATTTTAGAGGTTGAGGTTCCTATGGATTCTTGAGCTGATAGCCTAGAAGAAATAGTGCCTACAATGATAAACTTGTTCTGACTCATCTCTGAACTGTGGTTCCCCTATTGGATAGTCTGTAGCCATTTAAGTGGACAGGTTATAGCCATAAGGGATTGGATCATGGCACAGGGGTGAGTTGGATCCATTCTCCTCTTTGGTGATAATGTAGCCATTGGATAGGAATTCTATAGTAGTAGATCTGAGTTTGAGTTATAAGAGCCATCAGATATGTACCTAATAGCTTACTTCTCACCCTTTTATATTTATTATCTGACACTCCATTCTTCTCAACCATTTCTATAGTTTAGGCATTAGGTTACCATAGGATTTAAATAATAGCGACCTTAAATCTCCTTCCATTTAGGATTGTCAGATCTGTAGTCAGATTTGGAGGGCCTACTAAAGATAGCTCCCTTGGAGCTTTAGATCAATTTTTCCTGTGGGACAAACTCTTACTTATTAGAACTTGCTACAACAGGCCCTATATCTTGCAGGTCTGTGTATTTTTAGACTTGCTGCTATGTAGATTTCAATCCACCTTTGATTTATTTTCACTAACACATTCTTATCACTGTTTTCAATAAAGTTAGCAGCAAGCTTCTAAAATATCCTAACATCTATCTTCCCTATTTTTATTTCATTTCTTCAATCTTAAATTCTAGCAGTTGTATTAACTTGTAGTTTTATTTATCTATTTGTTGTAAGCTACCCTTGTTTTGTTGTGTGTGTTGTATGCTGGGAAGGTCTCTCAATCCCAAGCTAGAACCTTTGAATCTTGAGATTGAGAGAGTCCCGAACCCTTAGCCAGCAACACACACCCCTACAGAAAATTTAGTAACAGTTGAGATGGGTGAGCAGCCTAGACCCCTTAGGGAATATAATGCACCAGGGGCATACTTATCCCCCTCTTGCATTCAACTCCCTACTTCTATGGGTAATTATTAGATCAAGGCTCAAACCATCCAAATGTTACCCAACTTTCATGGGTTGAACAAGGAAGACCCTTACCAGCACATAGATCAGTTTCTTTCTCTATGTACTACCTTTAATATTGCTAGTTTGGGAGAAGAAGTTACCAAACTGAGGCTTTTTCCTTTTTCCCTAAAGGATAAAGCCCGAACTTGGCTTACCATGCTCCCAACAAATAACATACAGTCTTGGAATGACCTGCAATGCCAATTCTTGGCTAAATTTTTCACAATTAGTAAAACTAGCTAGTTGAGGAGGAGCATTATGTCTTTTGCTCAATCCCCAACTGAACAATTTCATGAAGCTTGGGATAGATTTAAAGAGTTGTTGAGTCAGTACCCACACCACCAGATTCCTAAGTGGTAGCTTATGCAAAATCTTCTACCAGGGGATAGATGCTAAAAGTAGATCCATGATTGATGCATCATGTGGTGGCACATACCTAAGCAAGACTGATGTAGAGGCTTGGGATTTGTTCAATGTGATAAGTGAGAACTCCATGCAGCAGGAGTCTTTGTCAAGAAATGACATTGAACCAGCGGCTAGAGGTTTAAAGGAACCCACTTCTACTGGAAAATTGTATGAATTAACTGTATACAATAACCTAGAGAGGAAGGTGGACAACTTGTCTAAAAAATTTGAGAAAGTGTTGAGTGTGTTGCAGCCACACATGGCTGCACAGGTTGGAGAGGCATGTTTGATATGCCACTCACCCACGCACTCCAATCTTGATTATCCATTTGCTAGTCCATTTCTAGAGATAGTAAATGAGCAAGCCAATGATGTCCAATCATTTGGACAACAGTCAGCTAGGTATACTTTGAGGAACTACCCAAATTTGAGGTGGAGACAAGTTGATTTACCTCAAACCCAGCAGGAGCAGGCACTGCCCTACAATTCCAACCAGCAGTCCCCTCATGGTTATGCACTAAGAAAACATTTCTCACATCAGTCCCCCCAGTCAGGTCAATTAGCTTTGGCTCCACCACAACCAAGAGCCCCCTTCTTTGAGGAGCAGGTTTTGTCTTCATTACAAAACCTTAGCTCCTTATCACAGACTGTGGATTCCCACAATCAGAGCATCAAGAAAATAGAAGACCAGTTGGGTCACATCTTAAATGCTCTGACAAGAAGGGATGAGGGCAGGATCCCAAGCCAAACTATGAACAATCCCAAAGGGCATTACATGATTGGTGAAGTTTCTTCAACCAATCAGGATGCTAGGGCCAATCATGCCCTGAGGATTGGTAAGGTGGTGGAGCACCAAGAGATTTTTATTGGAAAAAGGTGTGCAAGAGGGAGAGAGGATTGAGTTACTGCTATAGTGTAGCAGGAGCTGAACAATGGGCTGCTCTTGAGCCTCATTTAAAAAAAAAATTAATTAATTAAAAAAGAATTTTTTTAAAAAGAATTTTTTTTTTTACCATTTTGAGCCCCATTTCCTCATGCTTTTAAGGAGCTTTTTTCTTCTTACCAAGTAGAAGGCTTTGAGGGAGGAAATGAGGACTATTGTACAGTTGTTGCCCTTGATGGATGAGATGGGTTGAGGAGTGTGAAATTGTGAAGTTTGGACTGAGGAGGCAATCACAATGTGCTCCCTCAGCCTTCTATTGGTTGCCCACCTATTATGGAGCTGGAGCAGCTCCCTGCATCTAGCATGCAACTATAAATTGCTGAGGTGGAGGATCTCAGGTTTGATGCAAATGCAAAGGTATGGCCTTTCAGTTTTTTATTACAGTTCCTACCAATTCAGCTGAGATTTAGATGGGGAAGCCAAAATTTCTGTCATTCATGCACCCCCATCTGGACTGTTGTATAAATATTGTGTTTGTGTGATCTAATTTTGTATGAATCTTGCTTTCAAATGTGTGCTATTAATGTTGATAATTATTTACCATCAATTTAGATTCATACTCAGATCATTTTTAGGAAGTTTTGTTTAGGATTTTACTATTTTAGGTGTTTAGTATTGTGAATGTGTTGTATATACCTACTGTTTTTAGTGTAATTTCTGAGATATATAGTTGTTGTTTTTAGGAATTTGTGTAGTTGCTTTATTTTCTTAGTTGTCATTTTGTATAAATTCTTTTTCTTCTCTATTTTAGTATAATTTTTTGCATTCTTTTACTTTATTTTCTCTTTAATATTCTGTTGTACTTTAGTTGTTTTTCATTTACAAACCCTACTGCCCCTATACATGTCTACTGAAACAATGAGGACAATATTTATCTTAGGTTTGGGGGTATGGCAGGGTGGTAGGCCAGTAAAATAGTTAATTTTAGTGCAGCAGTGTTGGTTGAATTGAGATGAATAAAGTCAATTCTTACCTAATCATGTGAGAATGAGGAAATTTTAAAAAAAAAATTACAGACATTTAAAATTAAAAATTTTGAAAAAATTAGCACCTCCATGGGGCTAATATCAAGAAATTTTTTTCAATCAGTACTTAGTGAACTAGAGAGGAGAGAAAAAGCTAAAAATACACCCCATGGGTTAATTTGAAGACCATACCCAGTGAGATTTGGGCCTATCAGATTTCTTTTGAAGAGTGTTTTTGGCGAATTTTCCTGCTAAAAAAATGACTGACTCAATCTCTTTTCACTAGAAGTTAGGCCCCCCGAAATTGAAACTGATTGGCAGTACTCATGACACTAAGGAGATAATCTAAGGCCATCATTTGGATAGTTTGAGCTTAAAATTTCCTAGCCATTCAACCGCCCTTTTGTATACACTCTTTGAGCCTTTAAAATAATTTTTTTTTTTGACAAACACTGGAGTACTTGCACCTTAACCCCATGACCTGATTCAACCTAACCCTCACTCTGAGAATTCAGAAGGTAAAAGAGAGGAAGTTGAAGGTAGGTGGGGTGGGTTCAACATTTGGTGGAAGGAGAAGAAAAGAAAGCTATAAAACAGCAGTGTAGTGTAGCAATGGTATATGTGTGTGGCACTTCATAAAAAAAAAAAAAGTAAATAAAAATAGAAGAGAAGTTAAGAGAATTACTTCATCTAAAAATTGAAAGAAAGAGAAGAAGTTGGCCACTTCGGATCTGAAAAAATATTAAGGAAGATGAAGCAGTGCTGAAATAAAAGTTGTGAAGTCATGAATCACCTCCTCCTCTTACTGATTTCTCAGTTTTGAATCCGTTCTACCCCTTTTATTCTTTATAAACCTCACCCATAAGCCACGTTACAACCCATTGAAAAGACCTTGTTGATTTGAAGTGAAATGAGCTGTCATGTGGAGATGAGGAGTTGTTCAATCTATGGTGGAAGTACTTGAGAATGTCAAGAATTAGATGTAATGTCTATGCTCATGCTTGCAGGCCTATTTGAGGTCTGTGACTGACCTTGAGCTGATGAGAATGTTAACACTCTTGAATTTTTATTGTGAGAGATAGCCCTAGTGAGGATTGGGTCTGAAATTTAATTTCATTGGGGTAGTATCTACATCTGATTTTTGAATTGAACGCAAGCTTGGTAGTGATATTTGCACATTGAATTCCTGATGTAAACTTATTGGTGGTGATGCAAACACATGTTGATTTTGACTTTAAATTGTTTGCATTATTGTTGTAATTTCCTTTGATTTTTAAAGAATGGGTGTGGAATGATGTTTTATTTATTAAAATCTATTTTGTCATTGGCTGCACTATACTTAACTATTTTAATGGTGAAGTTTGTGGGTATCTTCACTGAAAACCCTTAGGAGACTTCACTCCTCCACTAGGGATCACCTAGGGGTTTAAAACGCTGGATGTATAAGCTAAATGCATCCATGTTCCCAACCAAAGTGGCATTTACTATTTTGATTAACTATTTTTAATTTTTCCTTTGCTCGAGGACTAGCAAATATTAGGTTCGGGTTTTTCTATTAAGGCTTCATTTTCTTTGATTTTCTCAGAAATTTTAAAACTAATATTTTTGGATTTTGCATTTTTTCTATTTTGTTAAGATTTTTGTTTTCTTCAAAGATGGGCTCTTGGCAAGGCAGGTCTCTATATACACATGGTATTGCCTGCCAAGGGCAGATCTCACTTTTTATAGGTAATTTTTTTTTGGGAAGCGGGTGCCATATTTACTGCCTTTTGATGCTTCCAGAGTTAGGGGCACTGAAGCCCAATTCCTCACCTGAGGCGTTGCACCTTTACCTGCTTTGATGGTGGAGGCTTATTGAAATGACTTTTGGGAGTCAGCCTCCATCATGTTTATCATGGGCCTGTTCAGGATCCGGTCTTCAAATGCCAACCTGGGTTTGTGGGGTTTATGGCAGGGGGTGCATTGATGGGGGGGCTCTTCCTCGAAGAGGGACAAGGATTCTAGGTCTATTTCTAGATCGGGGGGGGGGATGATTTGGGGATTGGTTGGGTGGATAGCAGCTACCGGTTTGTGGAGGTTCTGCTCTGTTGCCCTATTCATATCTATTTTTATGACCCTTGTGCTCACAAACGTGCTTCGGATGTGAGGTCATGATCGGGGTGCGTCTTCTAGGTCTATTCCCCGAGCCTTGGCAATGGCAATGGTTTGGGCTTTCACTTTGGCCTCTTGGACCTCTTCTTCAGTGGGCTTGTAACCTAACCTAAATCTGATCTGTTGCCCACATCTGACCCTAACTAGATCCTTCATGCCTTGTGAACGGGGTCCCAATCCTTTACATTTTTGATAGCCCCATTTCTGGAGCATGGCCATAACTGTAGTCATTCCACCTCGTGCTTTGGTGATGACTTCTCTGATAGGATCTTGTGTTACTATCAATACATCATACTAATAGTTGTGGAAGTCTGTATCTTCAGCAATATGTGGAATATCCAGTACTTTGAGGTTTTCGATGTGGTGTGTGACCTTTTCTCCTTCCTCCTATGACTCACCCAAAATGGTGATGATCTTTTGCTCTGAAACGAACCTTAGCTTCTGGTGCATAGTCGAAGGTATTGCTCTTATTTCGTGTAGCCACAGACGACCTAGCAGTAGGTTAAAGGTGGATTTGATATCCATAACTTGAAATGAAATGTTAAAGGTCATTGGCCAATGATGAGCTCAAGATTGACTTCTCTAATTATTTCTCTTCCTGTGTTATCAAATCCTCTGGCGCTTGTTCTAGCTGGCCTGAACATGGAGGGATCCACCCCTATCTTCGTTACGGTTCTCAGGGGGCATACATTCAAGACCGATCCATTGTCTATTAGTACTAATGGAATCACCAAATTTCCTACTTCCACTGTGATGTTGAGCGTTTGGAATGATTACTCCACTTAATTAGAAGATCAGCATCTGAAAAGGAGATGGCATTGGGAGCCAATACCTGCCCAATTATCTGTCCCATTTCGTCCAGGGTCACTTGGCTGGATACATGTGCGTCTTTCAGTGCACCCATCAGAGCTTGGAAGTGAAGTGGGGCGGTCATTAAAAGGTCTCAAACGGTGATATGAGATGGCATTCTCTTCAGCTGCGTTTCCAGTATGTGATCCCCGCTCATTTTTTCGAAGGGGTGCACTGCAATAGGTTCCTTATTTTCTTCTATTCAGGATGGTACCGCTACCTCAAGTTGTTTAGAGATTCTTCCTGATCAAGTATTGAAATCAACGGCTCTCTCTCTAATGCTACCTATATTGAAATCTGTCTGATCATAACTGAGTGTGACTTGATGAGGATCATAGGTTAGCTCCGAGATCTGGAATGGAGTGGATACAGGCCTCGGGGGTGCTTGGATTGGTGGATTGGGGGTGGATAATACTTGGTTAACTTCTGCTAGAGGTGGATGGGTCGGAGGAGTGGTGAACATGGGCCAAATGAGATTTATGGGAGTTGGGGATGACTGTATCGGTGATAGTATGGCATGGGGAGGCCAATGGTAAGCAACCAGTGTCGAGGGGGGGGGGAGGAGTACCATCCATCAAATAAGTGGAAAGGATGGGTGTTTGATATGAAGATAAGTCAGGTTGGACATAACTGACGGGAGCTGGAGCTGAAAAGTACATCCTTAAATCTAAGGGCTCCTCTTGGGGTGATGAATTGGGGAAGCAGTCAACCAAGTTTAAAGGCTCGATTATTCCTATGCTTTCGTTCCATTGATCCTCCTGCTGTGGTGCTATGAAATTCTCTTTAATACTGATATACTTAGAAGGGTCAAATTCTTCTCCATCCTCCTCTATCATGTTGGTAGTAGGTCTTAGGTCCATTCCCCTTGGTGGATGCGGTGGTAGGGGGACTTGATGTATATTGGAATGCTAGTTCGCTTGGGGGAGTGTTGGTGGAATGATTTTGATGGCTTCTATCAAATCTTGTATCTAATGCTTTAAGGGGAAGCATCGATCAGTCGAGTGGCCCTGGCCTTGATGGAAATTGCAGTGAGTATTGGGGTTGTATTTTTCGGGGATAGGGTTTGGTGGTGGGGGTGGTTGGAGAGGCATAACCAAACCCTTCCCGACCAACAGTGGCAAAAGAATGCTTAAGGATTGTCCCAATGGTGTAAAGACTCAATCAAATCAGGCCCTTCTTTACTCCGGGGTCATCTATGCCCCTTGCCTATTACTCGTTCTCTATATCGGTTTGCTTCATGTTGGAGTCGGTTGTGCTGCCTTGAACTGGAACGGGACCATACTAACGCTAGGCCTGGCATCTACCGTTTGAATATCGGTCCCGATTCTCCTCTCATTCCTCTACTCGGTAAGCTTTCGGACCCCACTATTCATGATTTTATTTAACCACCCTTTTCTTATTGCATCCTTGCAACGATTGGCGTTCCTTACCAAATCAGCAAAGTTGGACTGCTGTTGGCATACCAAGAAGTCAGAGATTACCGGTAGATTGTTTTTTAAGATCATCTTGATTTGCTCATCATCAGGTATTCTATTCCTCACTTGAGCTGCCAAGGCTCTCCATTGTCCAAGGTTATCAGTAAATGCTTTATCAGGCTTCTGCTTTAGTCGGGCTAGATCTGACTTGCGGGATTCAATGTCTATGTTGTAGACATACTGCTCTTGGAATAGGTGGGTCAGATCTTTCCAACTTTTAATCATGGATTGTTCAAGGGAAGTGAACTATCTCAAAGTTGGGCCTGTAAGGCTCTTCTAGAACACTTTGATGAGGAGTCGTTTGTCTCCGCCGTACTGGCCCATGTCCCCATAGTAGGACTTGAGGTGCGCAATGGGGTTGCCCGTGCCATTGTATTTGTCAAAGGTTGGCATCTTGCATTTTTTGGGCAAAGGGACTTCTGCAAACAGGCATAGGTCGGTAAAGTCCGTGACATGAATTTCAGATCCACCCATCTTCATTAGCTATTTCTAGATTTTGTCCATTTATTCTTTTAACAGCTCTGACTCTTTGGATGGTGGGGCTGGCCCTCCAGCAGGCTGCCTCCACTCACTTTGGACTGCCTATGGGATGTGGGGAGATAAAATTGGCAAATACCCCAATGTATGCCCCACTATTTTGGGCTTCATCCTCCTCATATTGATTGCTGGTGTCAATAATAATTGAGGGAGGAGTGGGATTGATGGGATTCTAGAAGTTCAATGCCACACACCAACCCCTCAAAAATCATCTCACATTCCATTCCATCTTCCATTCTTGCACCCATGCCTACCATTTCCTCTTCAACACCTTACACAATCACCACCACCATCCCTGCATCAGCTCCAACTCCAACTCCTAAATCTCCATTTACCCTACCCACTCCCACCATAAAAAGATAGTACCAAAAGAGAACCCACAACCTTAAATCAGCACCCATTGTATCTGGCCCATCTATTTCCCTACCACCAAGTCCACCCATTCCAATTCCTGCACCCACTGCCATACCCAGCCCTACCCAGGTCCCACCTTCCCCATTTACCTATGACAGTGTGCCTATGGCCACTGTCTTTGAACCCATTCACCCCACAGAGCCAGTTACTTCCCCTACCCATTCCCTACCACCTATCCATACCCATGACCTAGAGCAGTTCACCACTGAGGGGTACTGAGCCTTGATTGACTCCATTGTGGAGGATATTGGGCATGAGTACACACCTCTTCTGGACTCTCCACGGCCAGACCATTTCCACCATGACCCTACATCACCTTTCCATCCAATCCCACCTACCCTACCTGTTACACCAGCCTTACCAGACACCTTTGCCCAAATCATTTCTCTCCTTACCTTTCTCCAAACCCAACTCTGTACCAATACTGAACATCAGGTCACAATACAAGCCAGCCTACATTCCATCCAATCTACTCTTTAGACCTTACACCCACCAGCCTAATAGCCTACGCCCATACTTGTACCCACACCACCTCCTTCCCCCAGCCTTCTACTTCTGTGGTAATAGTAGCCGCTGCCACACAGACTGACCCTGACTATGATGAGTTGGCCCTTACCATATCTACCTCCACCACTACTGTTGTTATTCACTGAAAAGTACCACTTTTCACCTCTTAACCTAGCCTTTACTACACCTTGTAGCCATTTAATAATCTTCTTTTGAGTTTATTTTGTAGTTAAGAATAAAAGTTGCAGCTTAGCATAACAGTCATGCTTAAGAGGCCAAAAAAAGAGAGATTTGGAAGCCAAGGTCTACATCCCTGTTAAAGAATAGATGGAATGCCATGGTGGTACACACCATGGTGACCATTTTGAGTGCCTAAGTGTGCACTAGAAGTCTAGTGGATGACAGGAGCATGGACCAAAGCAAAGGCAACTTCTGCAGCAAGCTATGAAAGACAGCAGACATGCTTAGAAAATTCTTCGCATGGTTCTCGCAGAGTTCAATCCATCCAAAAGCAACTTCATGTGGACCTTGCGAGGATAGAACCAGCAATACCAAGGGATCCCTGCAGAGATCTCACGTAGCTCAAGAGGAGAGAGATGCCCAGAAATCTTCTCACACAGCTCTCACGAGCTCTCACGCGCTTCAAAGCTCAAAGCATAGCCTTGCGAGCTACAGTATTCAATGCAATTTAGCCTAGCAAGAGCCTCGCGAACTAAAACATTTGAAGCTCATCTCCGCAAGCCAGGGCTATGCAACATAAATTCAATCGCACGAGGTCTCTCCAGCAGCCAATCCAGCTTCGCGATGCCCTGTAAACTGGAAGATCATTTGAGCAAAGAGCCACGCGAGAAGCCAAATGGGCAATTCAACTATGTAAAGCTCGGGCTCATATTTTCTCAGTGAATATTAGCGACTCTTTAGGGATTTCACCACTGCTAGGGCACACATCTCGAGGTCTTACTCTGTTCCCACACATCTCGAGGCATCCAAGGGCTGCGAAGGAGCCACACATGTAATGAAATTAGGGTTTTCTTCCCTATTGGCCAAGGCCTTAGTGACTGAGTATATAAGCTGTAATCTAGTTTAGAAACTCATCTCTTCCTCAATCTAAAATCGGCTGAGAGCTTAAGGCAGATTAGGGTTAGGATTCGGTCATTCTCCATTTTTCTTTTCTTCTTCCTTAGCCCAGCACTTGATGGCTAAGTCCTTTGTAAGCAGTTATAGTTTGCTTTAGTTTTGTAATGGACATTATGTTGAACATTGGGAGCTGATTTGAGCTTGTGCATAGGCTGTTGCCTTCGAGGGCACCATTGTAAGATTCTTTTATGATTTGCCATTTTTTATTGTTTAAAATTAGATCTGTAATCTCTGTGTTTTCCTTGCATAGATTTCTATTTGATTAATACATAGATTTTTATAAGTTTGATACTCCTACTGTTGTTTGAGCTGATTTGCCTTGCAACAATGGTGGGAATAGCAGTATCCCTGTTCTGTCTCAGTCTTTAGTGATTGAACCTCCTCCTTATGATAGTTTGTGACCCTTTAAGTGGATATATTATAGTCTTAAAAGCAATCTAAATAATAGACCTGAGATGGATTCTACTTCTCTGCACATGAGCAGGTATGCCTTCTGAGAGATTGTGCAAAGCCAAACTTTCCTCTGTTTGTAATGCCACCATCAGGCTTTAGATCTAATTTGGTTGCAGAGATTGTAGACTTGTGAGCTGGGTCATTGTAGGCCTTTTTGTAGCAATGACCAGCTGAGTCTAGAGCCCCTTTTAGCCCTTAATTTGAGGTGGCTTCCACCTAATTTTAAGGACAAATTGCTCCTATGGATGCATGAGCTAATTAACATTGCAAACATAGTGTCTGTAATGATTCTCTTATTCTGATTTAACCCATTGATTGGAGGAAATCTCTTGGATAGTCTGTGACCATTTAAGTAGACAGGTTATAGCCTTAGGATCAATCCCTTCAAGTGGTTGAACCTCCTCCCTTAGATAGTCTGTGCCCATTTAAGTGGATAGGGTATAGCCTTAAGAGGAGTATAGATTGCAGGGTTATTTTAGATTCTTTTACCTGTTGATGATCTTGTAGCCTTCAGAAGGATTCCTGCATAATTAGTTCTAGATCTGAGTTACATCACTAACTTATTCTTAGCTGCATACTTCTCATCATTTTTTATATTTATTTTACCACACCACCATCACCTTCTTTTAACCTTTTATGCATTCTAGGACTGCTCTTTATTTGAATTTAGTTTTAGTTTTAGTTGTGACACCCAACTCCCTTTCTTTAGGATTGCTAGATCTGTAGTCAGATCTAGAGGCCTACTAACACAACCTTTTCTGGGTTCTAGATCAAAATTTTCCTGTGGGACAAATTCTTACTTATCAAAACTTACTATAATAGACCCTGTATCTTGTAGATTTTTGTTTATTTTAGACTTGCTGATTTCACCCATTTTTGCATCTCTCCACCACTGATTTATTTTTTCCACTATTTTCTAATAAAAATAATCAACATCTAGGTAAATATTCCAACACGTTTTTGGCGCCGCTGCCGGGAATCTTTGATCTAATTAGTAGACTTGAGTTGTATTGTATTATATTTGTGTTTATCAAAATTCTTTGTAGCAGTGCCTGATTTTGAATAAAAAAGTACTACTGATTTTCCATTGGATTTGACATATTTGGACAACAGCAGAAGGGAGAAATTGGAGCTGCAACTAGAGCTTTGCTACCTCTAGTTTGTATTTCTTTTCCCCTGCATCTCAGTTGCATTTTCTGTTATATTGATTTCCAGTAGCTCAGAGTACTTGTCAGTGACTGTTCTATTTATAAATTCTTTTAAGTGTGCTGTCTAAGTTCTTCTTTACCTGTGTTGTGTGTGTATGCTTGATAGAAGGTCCCTTAACCCTGACCTAGAACCTCCAAATCCTGAGATTGAGAGGACTCTTAGACCAAGAAACACTAGACATACCCCTGTTGATATTACTGTGCCAGCTGAGATGGGTGAGCAACAGAGAACCCTGAAGGAATTTAATACACCAGGGGCATACACATCCCCCTTCTGTATTCAATTCCCTACAGCTCAGGGCAACTAAGAAATTAAATTCTCCACCATCAACATGCTGCCATCTTTCCATGGGTTAAGTAAGGAAGACCCATATAAGCACATCGATGAGTTCTTGGCACTTTGCACCACATTCAACATTGCTGGCTTGGGAGATGAAGCCACCAAACTGAGGCTTTTTCCTTTTTCTATAAAGGATAAAGCCAGGTCTTGGCTCTCCATGCTCCCAGCCAACAGCATACAGTCTTGGTATGATCTCCAATGCCAATTTTTCGCTAAATTTTTCTCAATGAACAAAACTAGCTAGATGAGGAAGAACATACTTTCATTTGCTCAGTCCTATACTGAAGATTTTCATGGAGCATGGGAAAGGTTTCAAGAGCTGTTAAAGCAATGTGGACACCACCAAATTTCTCAGTGGCAACTTGTTCAAGTCTTCTACCAAGGAATTGATCCCAAGAGTAGGGATATGGTGGATGCCTCATGTGGAGGTACCTATCTCCACAAGACAGTTGATGAGGCTTGGGAACTATTTGACATTATAAGTGAGAATTCCATGCAGCAGGAGTCTCTGTCCCACAATGACATTGAGACTCCAGCTAGAATGGTAAAAGAATCCACCTCTAGAGGTGGGATGCTTGAAGTCAATGTGCATAGTGGCCTTGAGAAAAAGGTGGACAAGCTTATGAGTGTGATGCAACCTAGACTGGCTGCATCAGTGGAGGAGGCATGTCTGATATGCCAGTCCCCCACACACTCAATTGTGGACTGTCCATCAGCCAACTAATACCCTGAACTAGTCTTGGAACATGTCAATGCTTCCCAGGTATATGGGCAACAACCTGTTGGATACAAATGGAGAAACCACCACAATTTGAGGTGGAGGTAAGACACATATCAGTAACCCCAACAGCAGCAATTGGCAGTACCATACAGACCATAGCCATAGGTCAATCAAGGATATGCACCTAGGCAAAAATTTTAGCTGCCTGCCCCACAGCCAAACAACTTGGTTTTGCCCCCATCACAGCCCCGATCCACTTCTTTCGAAGACCAAATATTGGCAGCAATGCAAAATCTGGGAACCATAACATAGATTGTGAACTCTCATGGTCAAAGCATTAAGAAAATAAAGGACCGATTGGGTCAAATCTGCAATGCTTTGAACAAGAGAGAAGAGGGTAGGTTGCCTAGTCAACCCTTGGCCAACCCTAAGGGTCAATACATGATTGGAGAAGGCTCCTCTACTCATTAGGAGGCTAATGCAATTACCATCCTAAGGAGTGGCAGGGTGGTTGATAATTAGGTAGGCGAGGTAGCTGAGGAGACCGAAGAGAGTTAAAAAGAAAAGAATGTCAGTGAAAGGGAAGAGCTGAACTCATCCCCTGCTGTGGAGCAATAGGAAGAAAATAAGCGGGCTGATGTTGAGCCCCAACAAAAAGAAATAAATGAAGAAAAAAGGAAAAAATAAAAATTTGACCATGATATTGCTAGTCATGCTGCTGAGGTATCAGCAGTACCACAGCTGCCATTTCCTCATGCACTTGTTGGCCCATCTCCTTTTGATAAGTGGAATGCTCAGATGTAGGAAATGCTAGAGACCTTCAACCAGGTCAAGATTAATTTGCCCCAGCTTGACGCCATTAAACAGGTCTCCTCTGTCTATGCCAAGTTCTTAAAGGACCTTTGCACACAAAAGAGAGAAGTAAGAGTGCTGCTGTCCAAGAAGGTCTTTGCCGCAGAACATGTAAAATCAGTGTTGTCCTTAGCCACACCTGAGAAATCAATGTTGTCCCAAGGGTACCTACCATCCCCTGTATCAATGGAAACCATACCATAGGCAGAGCCCTCTTAGACTTGGAGGCCAGTGTCAACCTGCTCCCATATTCAGTATATGAGGAGCTAGGTTTGGGGGAGGTTAAACCTACTCCAATTGTGGTTTAGCTGGCTGACAAGTCTGAGAGAAGACCTATGGGTGTGGTTGAGGATGTTTTGGTGGGGGTGGGTAAGTTCTACTACCCTGTTGATTTTCTGGTTTTGGACATGGACCCTTGTAAAAGTAAAACCCGAATTCCTGTCTTCTTGGGTAGGCCATTCTTGGCCATTACCAATGCCTACATTCAATGCAGGTCTGGGGTAATGGAGGTAACTGTTGGGAACATGAAGGCCTAGTTAAATGTGTACAATGCTGCCAAGCAACCTCAGCTGGACATTAAGGACTGATGTGTAGTGGAAGTACTAAAGGACCTTATAGAAGAAGAGTTATCCAATCTACTGGATTGGGAAATAGTTTATGAGAACCTAGAGAATGTTTGGAGAGAGGTTGAGAAGGAGGCCTAATTTTCATAACTGAAGACATCACCACATCAGAGTCTTCAGTGGGTCTAGTGCAGCATTCCAGCTGGAAACCTACATTGCTGCCCCTGCCTCAAACTTCCAAGGCACCGTTGTTGCCTTCCATTGAAATCCCACCAGATTTGGAGCTTAAACAACTTCCAAACACATTAAAGTATGTCTTCTTGGGGTAGGACAAAAAACTTCCAATGATCATCTCTTCCTCTCTTACTAGTGAGCAGGAAGAGGAATTATTGATTGTCCTTAGTTATCACAAAAGGGAAATAGACTGGACAATAGATGATCTAGGGGGGATTGATGCCTCTGTGTGCATGCACAAAATGCACTTGGAAGAGGGTATAAAACCCTCTAGAGAGATGCAGAGGAAATTAAATCCTCACATGCAGGAGGTGGTCTTGAAAGAAATAGTGAAACTGTTAGATGGAGGGGCAATCTACCCCATTTCAGATTCAGAGTGGGTGTCACCTATTCAGGTGGTCCCTAAAAAGTCAGGCATAAAAATTGTCACTTTTGATTCTAGGGAGTTGATGTCAACCAGGGAAACCACTGGTTGGAGAGTGTGCATTGATTATAGGAAGCTTAACTTTAAAACTAGAAAAGACCACTTCCCTCTCCCCTTCGTTGACCAAATTCTAGAAAAATTGGCTGGGAAAGCATACTACTACTTTCTTGATGGATACTTAGGTGATAACCAAATACCTGTGTATCCTCAAGACCAGGAGAAAACCACATTCACCTGTCCATTTGGCACGTTTGCATATAGGAGAATGCCTTTTGGACTATGCAATGCCTCAGCCACATTTCAGAGATGCATGTATGCTATTTTTTCAGACATGATTGACAAGTTTCTGGAAATCTTTATGAATGATTTCTCAGTTTTTAGGGACAGTTTCAGTCAATACTTAATCCACCTCAGCCTAGTGCTACCAAGATGTGAAAATACCAACCTGATCTCAAGCTGGGAAAAGAGCCACTTCATGGTAACACAAGGAATTGTGTTAGGCCATGTGGTTTCCCACATAGGAATAGAGGTGGATAGAGCTAAAGTTGACTTGATCTCACACTTGCCACCACCCAAAACTGTCAAACAAATCAGATCATTCCTTGGGCATGTAAGATTTTATAGGAGGTTCATCAAGGACTTCAACAGAATTGCTAAACCCTGTGCCACCTGCTTTATTAGGATGTGCAATTTGATTTTTCTACTGAGTGCCTTGAGGCATTTGAAATCTTAAAGAAATGCCTAACCTCTGCCCCTATGATTCAGGCCCCAGACTACTCTCTCCCTTTTGAGCTGATGTTTGATGCATTAGACCCGGCTGTAGGTGCTATCCTAGGATAGAGAAAAGATAAGCTGCCCTGTGTGGCATACTATGCCAGCAAAACCTTGGCAGAAGCTCAACTCAATTACACCACAACTGAGAAGGAGCTTTTGACAGTTGTTTTTGCTATGGATAAATTCAGACCTTACCTACTTGGGTCTAGAATTGTTGTTTTCACTGACCACTCAGCCCTTAAATACCTACTAGCCAAGAAGGATGCCAAGCCCAGATTGATCAGATGGATCCTTCTATTGTAGGAGTTTGATCTTGAGATCAAAGACAAAAAGGGAGTAGAAAATGTAGTGGCTGATCACTAGTCTAAAATTTTGTTAGAGGAATGTGCACCTACACCAGTTAGAGACTTTTTCCCAGATGAGCAACTATTTGTTTTTCAGTCTATTGTGCCATAGTTTGCCAACATTGTTAACTACTTGGTTGTTGGCAGGATCCTTTCCCATTGGTCTAAAATGGACAAAGACTTGTTCTTTTCACAAGTCAAGTTCTTTTCCTAGGAGGATCCGTGCCTATACAAGTACTGTGCAGACCAGATCATAAGAAAATGTGTCCCTAATTGTGACATGCCTAGAATTCTGAGCATGTGCCATGAAAATGCCTATAGGGGTCACTTCAGTGGGAAAAAGACAACAACTAAGGTGTTGCAGTGTGGTTTTTATTGGCCCTCCTTGTTCAAAGATGCATATGCACATTGCAAAACCTATGTCAGATGTCAAAGGATGGATGGCTTGTCAAGAAGAAATTTAATGCCATTGTAGCCCATTCTTGTGGTAGACTTATTTGATATTTGGGGAATTGATTTTATGGGCCCCTTCCCCCCTTCAGATGGTTATAATTTTATCCTTGTGGCAATGGACTATGTATCCAAGTGAGTTTAAGCCATTGCCACAAGGACCAATGACCACAAGGTTTCCTAAAATTCATCAAAGAAAATATCTTCTCTAGATTTGGCACCCCCAGAGTAATCATCAGTGATAGGGGCAGCCACTTCTGTAATAGAAATTTTGAGAGCTTGCTCAAGAAATATTCTGTTACCCACAGGATTGCAACTCCCTACCACTCACAAATCAGTGAGCAACTTAAAATTTTTAATAGGGAGATAAAGCACATCTTAGAGGAGACAGTGAGGATAGATAAGAAAGACTAGGCCATAAAGTTGACTGATGCACTGTGGGCTTATAGGACTGCCTATAAGACCCTAATTGGCATGTCCCCTTTCGGACTAGTTTATGGTAAGGCTTGTCATCTACCAGTGGAGTTGGAACATAGAGCCTATTGGGCTATTAAAACTCTGAATATTGATCTAACACCTGCTAGTATACACAGGAAGCTGCAGCTGTCAGACCTTGAGGAGTTGAGATTGGATGCTTCTGCCAACTCAAGGATTTATAAGGAGAGATCCAAAGCTTTCTTTGATAAGGGACTGATGAGGAAAAACTTCAAAAATGGTGGCAAGGTATGGTTATTTAACTCCAGGCTTAAATTTTTCCCAGGAAAATTGAGAACGAGATGGGATGGTCCTTATACTGTGATTCATGCATCCCTGTCCGGGACTGTGGAGATCATGGACCCCAAGTCTGAGAAGATCATGAAAGTGAATGGGCAGAGGCTTAAGCCTTGTATAGAACACTCTGTTGAGTCACTTGTTACCATTCATCTTCAAGAACTTCCCACTGATAACTAATCCACAGTCATGTAAATTATGTACCATAGTTGTTTTGCCTTTGTCCTTGAAATGTGTGCTTGTCATTTCTGTCATTGATGCTTGTAGTGTGTCTAGTGTGATGTATTAGGTTTTGTGATTGTTTAAAGTGTTTTGAGAAGTTGAATCTATGTTTATGAGCATGGTTCTAATATAGTTTATGCATGAACTATTTCAGTTGGGTAAAATGTACACTTGAATTGCTAAGCATCACCTTGCATGTGCTATGATTTAAATTCTTTGTTTACTAGCATCTATATATTGAATGTTTGTAGGCATAGATATTAAAGGTGTGTGCTTGAGCCATGTGTCTAAATGTTTTGAAAAGCATAGAGCTGTGACAGACCCAGCAGGGATTGCTACAGTACTGAGAAAGGACCTGAGAATATAATTAAACAGAGCCCCGCGAGGCCCTATTTTATCTACCAAGGCCTGTCACATAGTTTATTTTGAACTGTGTGAGCAGTTATGTCTTTCCCAGCAACTGTGTGACGGGCTACCCCTTGATACTCGCGAGGATCTGTTTTTCACTGAATATGCAAGTCGCGTAGATCCATTGGAACTATGCGACACCCATTTTAGTCCCTTGCTCTCGCGAGGATGATTTGCATGAATATAAGCCTCGTAAGATCCAATATGGATCCTCACGAAGCTCGGGTATATAAATTTAAACCCTCGCAAGCTCTGTCATTCTTATTCATCCTAAAGCTCTCGCGATCCATTTCCTTTCCAAAATCTCCAACTCTCTTCACCACTGTCCATTACTACTCCACCACTCACTTTGCAACCTCACACTTTGTCCAGCAACTGATTTCAAGCATTTTACACCTGGAAAAGTGTTGCTTGTCCAACTATGGAGCCACATTTACGAAACCCTAGGTTTCTGGGTAAGTTTTTCAACTTTTTTTAGCGAGCTATCTTTGGGTAGTGGTGTTGGATTTTAAGAAGTTGTTTGTGTTAAGAAATTCTGTTGAGCTATAGACAAACTAGGTTTTTAATTTCAAGTGTAAAACCCTATATTTTTAAAGATGTGGCTACCAAAGCCCCCTTTGTGGATGCCCTAGAGGACATTTTGGACCCTCCACCTACTGATATTCCTATTGCCTCTAGGAACTCTATCCGAATAGTAGAGGTCTCCAGTAGGGAGGTCACGAATTCTGCTGCTCCCCAGACTGAGCCCTAGTGGAAAAGACCAAACAGAGGGTTGCCCCAGCGAAAAGGGCCAGAACTGCAGCCCAAAACCCTAAGAAATCAAAGAAAAAGTAGAAGAAGGGAAAAGATGTGGTCACTGAGATTAACCTTCTGACCACCCCCACTGAATTCCTGGCTGCCATCAAATTGGAGCCAGAGACTGCCTTTGACAAGGCCTATTTTATGATGGAGACCTTGACAACCCCTTCATTGGAGTTTCTTACCAAGGCCTCTTTGGTGCCCTTGTTGGGTCACCTAAAAGAATTGGTGTACCCTAGGTTGGTTAGACTATTCTACGAGAACATCAGGGTAAAGACAGATGATGATGGAAACCCTGTGTTCTTGATTTTAGTGGATGATTTTGGGATGCATATGGGCCCAGCTCAGATTGCCCAAGTGTTAGGCATCCCAGCAGCTTATAACCCTGAGTGCAGCTTGGGGGCCCCTCTGTCAGCCTCCATTGATGAGATAGCTCAAAAAATTATAAGAGGGATAAAGGCATTTGTGGATTCCATAAGAAGGAGAGATTTGGATCCCAGCCTGATGTTCATGGACTAGGTGCTGAGGAAGAACATTACTGTTCTGGCCACCAACAAGAGAGAAGGGCACCAATTGCTGATGTCATCTTCTCCTTCTCTCAGGGGCATTGGTTCAATGCAGCCCAGTTGGTGTTTGAAGCCATGAAGGATTTACATGAGAAGATCCATAAGAAGTAGAAGCTTCATGCCCTTCTTTATTATAGGCTGGTCACAGCCTTGCTGAAGAAGGGGGGACTATCAAGTACAAATAGGGGAGGAGACTGAAACCTTTCCCCCTGTGAAGTTTCGTAAGAGGCAATGGGGGATTAGCATGACCCTGATAGACAAGAAGAAGAAACAGAAGAGGGCAGTAGCACCCACAGTTCAGGAAGCAGTTGCAGATGCAGCTGTCACATCAGCAGCTACCCCATTCATTTCACTTGATGCCAACTCAACCATCCCACCCCCTATTCCATCATCACTCCCCATACTTGTGTGCCTACCCTCACACCAGCAGCCCCTACTCAACCATTGCCCATTTACCCTGCCCACCCCAGCCCACCTGTCAAAAGAACCTACCCCACTGAGCCTCCAAACCACAGCCTCCAAACCCACCACAGCCCCCACTGAGCCTCACCAACCAATCACCTTACCAGAACCTACTTCCCTACCACAACCTATTTCAAGCCTAGACCCCATTCCATTACACCACCCTATCCTAACCTTTGAAACCATTGACATTGAGCAACCCACCACCAGTGAACCCATAGAACCTAACTAATTTCACCCCCTTGACCATTCTATTCCTTTTTCCCCCACACATGTCCAAGAACCATTCACCACAGCCCTCCCTGACTCCCCACAGCCCACCGACTTTCTGCATGCCCCACTTCACCTTTCCAACCCATCCCAACCACCCAACCCACAGTCCCTATCTTACTAGACCCCTTCTCCCAGATACTTATCCTCTTAGCCTCCCTACAAACCCAAGTCTTATCCAACACCCAAACCCAAGCCACCCTCCAAACAAGTAGACAATCCATTCAGTCCCCCCTGCTCACCTTATCCCCACCAACACAAACTCCTATCCTTACCCCTGTCCCTATACCTACACCACACCTATCTCCCCCACCCTTGGACATTGCAGCAACATCAGATGTTGCCACACACAATAACTCTGAACCAGATATCTCCTCACCTGTACCCACTCCCCCTCCTTCACCTCAGCCCCTTCCCTTTGTGGTTACAGCAAATGCTGCAACCCAGACTGAACCTGAACCCTTGGAGTTGAGCCCTCTCCCACCAACCCAGTTGGACCCTGGGCCTACTCAACTTGTGTACACCTAAGCTGCTACCCAATAAGACCTTACATTCACCCCTGCCTCTACCCAAACTGAAGAGGAGGAGCTGCCACCCACCCTACCCATTCAATCATCCACCCCATCATATTTACTCATTCCCTACCACAGCATGGAGGTCCCCACTAAGAGGACCATGTTCCTTGCTTCCTCATTGACCCCCCACCATTTGCAGATCTTAAGAGATCCATGGATGACCACCCTTACATCAATCAAGATGTCATCAGAGGGATGACAGAGCTAAACACCAAGGAAAAACACCATTTCCTAGCTAAGATTGAGCAGCTAAAGCTAGAACATAGAGTCGATAAGAGGAAAACTGACCAGGAAGTGGTGCGAGCAATGGACTTGTACCTAGAGTCCAAGGCAAAGGCAGAAGTGTTAGACGAACAACTTAAAAATGCTAAAGTGGCCATTCAGATCATTGAAGAGAGAGCTAAAAAATATCTCCAACTGGCAAATTCACTTCAGACAACATTGACCACCATGAAAGGTGAACAAATGGCCAAGCTATCAGCAGCTCTTGGCATTCAAATCAATGAGCTCTCCCAAATTCCACAGCAGAAAAGCAGCACCATGAGAAGAAAAACTACCTTCAAAATAACTAAAGTTGGTGTTGCCACAACCAAGGGTGTTAAGAAAGAAAAAGGAAAATCTCAGGATCAAATTAATGTAGACTCAGATTCAGCTTAAGTTTTTGTGTGTTAGTATGTACTTAGATTTTATCTTCTTACTTGTCAGTTGTAATTAATATGCATTTAGCTTTTAATTCCATGGTCTATCTGTGATTTAGTGTTTCATTCCCAGCTTTTGCACATGTAGTATCTTGTACATTAATTTTGATGAGTACAATATTCTTTTTTCTGCCACTTTGCTTGTTCTTTCATTCCTGTGGTTTTGTTTACTGTGTTTTTTGTTCTCATTTGTACTGATGTAATTCACAGTTCTTAGTAATGCATTTTTCTATTTTGAACCACTTGTGTATGTCTATCATTGTTTTATTTGCACTATCTTCCTACCCTGTTGCCCACCTTTACATCTATCTTTTAAATAGTGAGGACACTATTCCTAATTGGTTTGGGGGTATGGCAGGGTAGGCCAGTGAGTTAGTTAACCTAAGTGCAGCAGTATCAATGAGTAGAAATGAATAGAATGAAGTTCACCTAAGAAAATTTTGAAAAAAGGAGGAAAATTAAAAATTAATGCAAACTTTTAACATTGAAATCATTTAAAATTCAACACATCCATGAGGTGAACATTAAGAAAATTTATTTTTATTAGCACTTAGTGAACCTTTGAGGAGAGAGAAAGGTGAGGACATGCTCATGAGTTCAATTAAAGACCATACCTAATGAGATTTGAGCCTACAAATTTTTTTTTATTTTTTTTCTTGAAGAGTATTTGGCAAATTTTTTCTGCTCTAAGGACTGATGGACTCAGACTTTTCTCACTAGAAGTTAGGTACCCCCAAGTTGAAACCTATTGATAGTAATCATGACACTAAGGAAAGGTTCAAGGACTTCATTAGGATAGTTTGAACCTAAAAGATCAAACCTGTGAAATTACCCTTTTTCTTACACTTTTTAAGCTTTAAAGCCCCATTTTTCTAAAACAAACACCAATATACTTGAACCTGAGCCTCTTAAATTGACTCAACCTTTCCCTCACTCTGAGAATTCAGAAGGTAAAGGAGAGGATGTTGAAGATAAGTGAGTGAAAGTTTGACAGTGGAGAAAGGTGAAGAAGAGAGGAGCAGATCTGTAAAGCTAGTGTAGCAGTTGTAATTGTGTGGCAACCATCATAAAAAAAAATATATATAAATACAATAAACAAGAAGGGAAGATGAAAGAAAGAGAAGTCACAAGAAGAACTTCATTGGAAAAGTTGAAAAGAAGGGGAGAAGTTGGCCACTTTAACTCTGAAAACTCAAAAAGAAGATGGAGTTATGCTGAAATGAAGAAGGTGAAGTCATGAATCACCTCCTACCTTTACTGATTTCTAAGTTTTTGGATCCCCCTTTTTACCCTTTTATTCTTTACAACCCTCATCCATAAGCCACAATACAACCCATGAAAAGCCCTTGTTGATCCAAAGTCAAATGAACTGTCATGTGAAGATAAGGGACTGTCTAATCTATGGTGAGAGGGCTTGAGGATGTCAGAAATTAGATGTATAGCCTATGCTCATGCTTGCAGACCCATTTGGGGTTTGTAACCACTCTTGAGCTTGAGTGAAATGTAACACCCTTTAAATCATTTTTGAGAGGCAACTATGTTGAGCATTGGGTCTGAGATGGAACTTATTGGGCATTGTGCAAACCTCTGTTTTGAATTAATGGTAAGCTTAGGACTGGTTGCTTACACTATGTTTTTTGATGAAAACTGATTGGAAGTGATGTGCATACATGCATGATTGATGTGTTAAATTATTTGCATATACTGTTTTGAAATTCTTCACACTTTGAAAGATCAAAGGTTGACTGATACTCTAATCAGTGAAAAACTGATTTGATATTTCCTTGCACTTGTGTTAACTATTTCTGTTGAGAAGTTTGTGCGTATCTTCACTAAAAACCCTCAGGAGACTTCACCCCTCCACTAGGGATCACCTAGGGGTTTAAAAGGCTTGATGCATAAGCTAAATGCATCTGTGCTCCCTACGAAAGTGGCATCTACATTTTTAAATTAGTTGTTTAATTTTTCCTTTACTCGACGACTAGCAAAGATTAGGTTTGAAGGTTTGTTATTTACTGAAATACCTCTTAACCTAGCCTTTACTACACCTTGTATCCATTTAATAATCTTCTTTTGAGTGCCATAGTGGTACACACCATGGTGATCATTTTGAGTGCCTAAGTGTGCACTAGAAGTCCAGTGGATGAGAGGAGCATGGACCTAAGCAGAGGCAGCTTCTGCAACAAGCTATTAAAGGCAGCAGGCATGCTTAGAAAACTCTTCGCATGGTTCTCGCAGAGTTCAATCCATCCAAAAGCAACTTCGCGTGAACCTCGCGAGGATAGAACTAATGTTGTCATGCTTACCTTATAATTATTAAATGGTTAAAACAACAAATTAAATGAACAAACTACAACAAGTGGGCTTAAGGCAAGCAAGCAGTCCTGCATGAACTATGGCTATTGTAGCAAGCTTTAATAGGTAAGTTAGGATATGTCCACAGGGAAATGTGATTAAACTATGGTAAATCTTCAGATTTATGACAGATCTGGCACTCTATCCTAATTTAGACTAAATCAAAACAGAAAGGAGGAGAGGTTTCTAAGATTTGTCACTTTACTAAGAACTACAAAAATCAAAAGAAAATTGATCCATAACTGATTAATCTGAGATGATTTAAGGGAATGGAAAAGATTAAACTTAAAAGGGTGGAGAGCAACAGCTAGGGATTTTGGTCTTTACTGAAAATCAATTGGATCAAAGGCAATGTATAGGACAGATTTACTACAATCCTTCATCTGGCTACAACCTCAGATGTAAGGTATAAGAATCTAATCTCAACCAAAGAATTGAAGTAATCTTAAGGTTATGATCTATCCATTTTAGTGGCCACAGATCATCCCAGACATTATTCTAATGGCAGGATCTTGATTGAAATAGGTAAACTATTGCAGATGATGTGGGTGCCAGGATACAAGCTCAAGCATCCATAGAAATATCTAATCCAAGGAAATCAAATACGAAAAATTGAAATATAGATCAAAATCACCTTTAAAAACCATAATTACATTGTAATAACACAACTTACAATCCTATTGTGCTCTGATCTGTAATCTGTGCAACATACAATCCATCTACACAGCCTCTGAAACTCTCAATTTACAGCTCCCGATCTCACCCTAGTTACTGAAGGGGTTTAGCCAACTATGATTGGCTGAAAAAGAGAATGAGGGAAGAAGGAAGAGAGGGAGTTTTTGAAGGGAAAATAGAGATCGAATTTGGCTTTGGTTCTCTCAATTTCTGAATGCTAGCTCTGTGAATTCTTCAAGCTTTTATACTCTTCTCTCCTCTCAGATCTGTTTCAGCCAATCAGAACTCAAGAGAATAATTTTGTTATTCTGAGCTGCTGATGTGGCTAATTTCTCTTCTAGAAGTTCTTTCCCCATTGGTCCAAAATAGGTAGGCTCATGTGATGCGATTAGGGTTCCCATTCATGCTTAGTTGTGTTCTAAAAATACCCCCAAGGGTCATTAACATGCCTTGGAACTCGTGTAAAGAATTTTAAAGTTAGCAACTGCTATGAAAGGAACTGAGAAGTTCTTAATTCGATTGTCGAGAGGTTCAGGAAACCTCTCGACAGGTTCTGAGTCAGCTTGGTGTTCTCATCGACAGGTTGAAATGGCATTTGACAGGTTTGTACACATCTCGAGAGGTTTGGAGTAGCTCTCAATAGGTTGCATTGCACTAGTCGACTAGATTGGAGTTCGTTTTCACCTTTGGTCTAGTTCCGTAGTTATCCTCTCGACAGCTTATAGAAAATCCTGTCGACATCTTTGTAAAGCTCCTATTGAGGATTCGACAGGTTGCTTGAACCTCGAGAGGATGAGAGTGGCTTTAGCTGAGTTGTCGACGGGTTCCTTGCACTACTCGACAGGTTGGCTAGAACTAATTGATAAAATCATAACTTCTACCTGAGCTACCTCAATCCTCTCGATATCTTATATAAACTCTTGTCGACTGGTTGCTGGATCCTCACGAGCTCCCCTGCATCTCAAGGTAAGACTTCAACAGGTTCTCTTCTGATGCACCTCCAACCTCTCAATAAGTAAGCCTGCACTCCCAAAACCTCTCGACAGGTTCTTTTCTTCAATCCCAAATGCTTGACAGGTACTGGGAAGCTCTCAACAGCTTCATATACACATCCAACCTCTCGACAGCTTCATTCCTTTCTATCAGGACCTTTCGACAAGTTGATGCAACATCTCGACATCTTGGCTTTTGAGCATCAGGACCTCTCAACAAGTTCTGCTTTGTGTTTCCATAGCTAGCATAGATCTTTGGTGTGCTGTCTTCATTTGTTCAACACTCAGCAGCCTCTTGGTGGGTTCAATCTTCATTCCTTGCAACTGCAATTGGTCCCAAGCACACCCAATTAGGCCCATGACCTTCTCATGAACTTTTAAAGCTCTGTGGACTATTTAATTGGCTGGCCTTTGGATTGTTTGAGCACATGTTGAGCAGTAGGTTGCTTCTTTGGCCTTTTTAGATGGGTGTGTGCACTAAGGCTGCAATTTATTACTTATCTACAAAACATACTTAAAACACCTTATTAGTCAGCTCAAGGGTCCATCAAAGGTCAGGTTAGGAGGTGAAAAATGCTATTTTTCACTGCTTAACACACCCCCAAACCTAAGCTTTGCTAGTTGTTGAGACCAAAAAAGTACCACTTTTCACCCCTTAACTTAGCCTTTGATTAGACCCTTAGCCATCTAATAAAGGTTTGTTAAGTGTTTTCTATAGGTAATAAATAGCAGTACAATAAGGCCAGGTATCTTGTTAAGGAACCCATGATTGGCATCAGAAGTCCCTCAAAAGAATGAGCCATGAATCCAGATCTGAGGTAAGCCTCGCGCAGCTGACAAAGCTCCAAAGGATTTAGGAATTTAGGCTTCACGCAGTCCTCGCTATGTTCCCCAAGACTTCACGAGAAGTTCTCACGTAGTGGAGTGACAGAAGAGCTTCAGAAGCCTTGAGTCGTCCAGCTCTCCCGAAGTTCAGAAGTTAAAGGTCGCGCAGTCTAGAAACTATCAAAGCCTCGCGAGGATCCTTGCAAAGTTCCATTAAGAAGTGAACTTCTCGCGCAGTTCTTACACTGTTCAGGAAGAAAGCAGCCTCACAAAGCCAGAGTTAGCCTCGCGAAGATCTATTGTGAAATGGAATGCTCGCGCAGTTCTCGCGCTATTCACAAGTAGCAATCCAACCTCGCGAAGCCCAATCCAGCGAGAGCTTAACTATCTACCTCGCGACTGCTCAAAGCATCAAGAAGCTGTAACCTCATGATAGCTGATGCTTCAGAGTTAAACTCATCCTCGCGAAGTCAGTGCTACCTCGCGACAAGTTTCAGAATCGACTGCAACCTGGCGAACCTCTGATCTCCACCTTCCATAGCTTCACCAAAGGACTTTCTGGGAATTTCCAAGGATTAGGGCACGCACTCCCACACTTGAATCTCTGTGCACACACCCCGAGGCATCCAAGGATCATTAATAGGCCACGTGGCATCACTAAAATTAGGGTTTCCTAACCCTAACATGCCCCACACCCATTGCTATATAAACCTAAGCCTGGTTTAGGTTTAAAAAAGAATTTTTAGACTTAGACTTTTAGAGAGACTTGAGAGCGGAGACCTTATCACTGATAAGAGATATGAGATTGTTTTCTTTTCTATTCTTCTATAGTTGTAAGTAGTTTTCCTTTTTCTTTTTCTTCACTCCATGGCCCAGCACTTGCTAGCCATGCCTATGTATGTTTATTGAGATTAGATTAATGGAATTTGTGATTGGGTGTTGGACTTTTATAGGATTCGTGTGTTTGTGAGTTACTCTGTGAAAGGATGCTGCCTTGTGATCCGCCATTGCTTTGGCTGTAATTCAAAGCAATGGAGGACTGATTCGAAGGATCCATTTAGATCCAAGTGTGTCTAGGCTATCATGGTCCGATACAGGACCCACTAGATCTGAAATCCCCATGGGAGCCTGAGCTGGTAGCCTTGTGACCATGGTGGTGTCAGCAATATTCCTGTTCTATTTTGGACTCTATGAGGAGGATAGCCTCTGGGATAGTCTGTGACCATTCAGGTGGATAGGCTATAGCCTTAGGGTGAAGCCAATCCGTAGGATATAAGATGGATTCTTCTTCTCTGCACATGTGCTTGTAGCCTTGTGGGAGATTGTACAGAGACAGACTCTCCTATATGTGTATAGACCCGCCATCAGATGTTAGATCTGATCTGGTTATGGAGATTGTAGGCTTGTGACTGGACCATTGTAGTCCCACTCAAGCAATGGACAGCTAGATCTAAGGTGGTACTCAATCTCTTGCCGGTTCTATGTGTCTTGGCTATCATGGTCCCATATAGCCTTAGCCCCACACATAAAGCTTTAGAGGTTGAGGTTCCCTATGGATTCTTGAGCTTGTAGCCTGGATGAAGTAGTGCCTACAATGATAAACTTGTTTTGACCCATCTCTGTATTGTGGTTCCCCTATGGGATAGTCTGTGACCATTTAAGTGGACAGGTTATAACCTTAAGGGATTAGATCATGGCACAGGGATGAGTTGGATTCTTTCTCCTCTTTGGTGATAATGTAGCCATTGGACAGGATTTCTATAACTACAGACCTGGATCTGAGTCATAAATTCCAGCAGATATGAACCCAATAGCATACTTCTCACCCATTTATATTTATTTTACCACACTCCATCCATTTTCTCAACCCTTTCTATAGTTAATTCATTAAGCTACCTTAGGATATTTAGAATATGTGATCCTAAACTCCCTTCCTTTTAGGACTACTAGATCTGTAGTCAGATCTGGAGGGACTACTAGAGATGGCTCCCTTGGAGCTGTAGATCACTTTTCCCTGTGGGACGAACTCTTACTTATCAAAACTTGCTACAAATGGACCCTGTATCTTGCAGGTCTAGGATTTCTCAGTTGTGCTAATTCCATCCCCTGTTTCACTTTGATTTTAAATTACTTTTACCACCAACAAATAAAGTAAGCACACTGGGAATCACAAACAAGTTTTTGGCGCCGTTGCCGGGGATAAGATGAACTATTAGTAGACCCTTAGTTTTTGTATTTTTAGTATTCTTTGTAACTGTGAATAATTGATACTGCTGATGTAATTTTGAATCTTTCTTGCAGATCTAGACAACAGCAGAGAAGGACAATGGACTACATTTGGAGATTAGCTACCTATGTTTGCAATTCTCTAACCTTTAAAACTCAGTCTAGTTTCTTTGAAAATTCCATAGCAGTTATTTAGGATAGTTGTAAATTTATGTTTTCTTAAAATAGCTGTAAATTTGTTAGAAAATTCTTTGAGTCAAGTGCAATGTGCCTGCAAGGAGTTGTCCTTGCTGGTGGTGTGTTTGTATGTTAGGTAGGAGATCTCTTAGTCCTACTTTAGAGCCTTTCAACCCTGAGCTAGAAAGGGGTAGAAGACTTAGAAGGAATAGGCACACCACAGTAGAGCCCCCAATTGAATCTAAGACAGTAGCCATGGGTGAAGAACAACCCAGAACTCTCAAGGAGTTGAATGCTCCGGATGACTATAACTCTCCATTTAGCATTCAATTCCCTGATGTTCAAGGGAATTATGAAGTTAAAACTTCTATCATCCAGATGCTGCCCTCTTTCCATGGGCTTAGCAAGGAGGACCCTTACAAGCATATTGATCAATTTTTGGCCTTGTGCGCCACATTCAATATCGCTGGCTTAGGACTTGAGGCTACTAGTCTCAGGCTCTTTCCCTTCTCTCTGAAGGATAGGGCTAGTACCTGGCTGGCCACTCTTCCCAACAATAGCATTGCATCTTGAAAAGACCTACAGACCAAGTTCCTGACAAAGTTCTTCCTTGAGACCAAAACTAGCCAGTTGAGGAAGGAAATTCTTGCTTTTGCCCAATCCCCAACTGAGGATTTTAATCAAGCCTGGGATAGGTTTAAGGAAATGCTCAAACAATGCCCCCACCACAAGATCCAAGACTGGCAGCTTGTACAAAGCTTCTACAATGGGATTGATGAGAAAAATAGAGATATGGTTGATGCCTCTTGTGGTGGAACCTACATGCACAAGACTGGTGATGAGGCATGGGAATTGTTTGAAGTAATCAGTGAAAATGCTTTTCAAAAGCTATCCCTGGCAAGAACTAGTCAGGAGTCCGTGTCAAAAGTGGGGCCTACTGCATTGTCAAGAGGAAAAGTTTATGAGGTGTCTGGGAATAATGACCTGCAGCTGCAGATGGCAAACCTCTCTTTGAAGTTTGACAAATTACTGACTGTGATGCAACCCAGAAGGGCTACTCAAGTAGTGGAGGCATGTCTGATATGCCAGCCCCCAAAACACACAGTAGAGGAATGTCCATCTGCAGGGCAATATCCTGAATTGGTATTGGAACATGCTGCTGCTGCGCAATCTTTTGGCCAGCAATAATCTGGTGGCTACAACAGACAACCATTTGGATACCAGCACCAAAATGCTGGTTACCAATGAAGAGACCACCCAGATCTAAGGTAGAGGCAAGACAATTATATGCAGCCCCAAAGGCCACAGCAACAGTTCAATCAAGGATATGCCCCTAGGTCTAATTTCCAACACCAGCAGTAGCCCCATCAGCAACAAAATCAATTGGTCTTACCCCCATCTCAACCCAGAAATACTTCTTTCGAGGACCAGGTCTTGACCTCACTGTAAAACCTGGGGTTCGTGGCTCATACTGTGAATTCTCATGGTCAGAGCATAAAGATGATGGAAGAGCAGATTGGCCAACTAGGGAATGCCTTAGCTAAAAGAGAGGAGGGGAGGTTGTCCAGTCAGCTAGTGGTTAATCCTAAGGGCCAATTTTTGATTGGTGAAGGATCCTCAAACCTTGAGGGACAGGGGGAACTTTCATTAAATTGATTCACAGAACTGCGCATTGTGTATGTTATGTATTTTAGTATGGTTCATTTTTTTTTCTGTTTATAGGAATTTCTAGTGATCTTGTCGGAGTCTGAATGTATATGACCTGAAAATTCTTCTTCCTGCTTTGGTTCTTATTCACTTTGAATTGTTGATTGTGATTGAACAAATGATGGTGGTACTGTTTTGATAATGAGAATACTGTTTGAATATGATGTTTTAATTAAATGCTTTTTGAGTAATTGCATGCTTAAATGTTGGGAACGCATGAGGGAATCTCTTTTAGAATGACTGTGGGTGTCCCTGGAAAAGAGAATGTGAGAGAATCCACCCACAAAACAAAGGAAAATGACAGACTAATGGGTGTGTGATCTTTATCACTGTTTTAGCTGTCATGAGGTTCTGAAAAATAGGCGTGGTTTCTTCTCGCGTAGTTCATAAGATGTTATCCTGCTAAGCTGTCACGAGATTCAATACAATTGTGTGGACTCTCTCGCGCGATCCAAATGAAAGTCCAATCTCGTGACCCACTCCTTCCCATCTAGCGAGCAGACATTTTCAAAGCGCGCCAAGCCTCGCGATATATATAATCCAACCTCGCGCTGCTTTCCTTTTCTGTTTTCTCTTTCTTCTCCAGCCAACGAAACCCTAGCTCTAACTCCCATTAATCTCTCTCCTCCAGCATTCATTTTCCAGTCCATCATTCATCTTCTAATTCTGGGGATTTGTTCCTAAAGCCTCCTCCACTAGTTGCCCCCTGCTAGGAGCTCTCGCGGTCTTTCGTGCATCAGATTGAACAGAACCCTAAGTTTTAGGGTAAGCCTCAGCTCTCAACCTTTTCTTTTCATTTTTCAAACTGCACATTCACAGAGGAGAAGTTCAATGGCCCCTAAGGGCGCACCTGTGAAAAGAGCAAGGGATAAGACTCTCGTGGAGCCCACTCTCAAGAAGGCCAAGTCCTCAAAGGTGCCGCAAAAAGGGAAAGAAGTGGTTCAGGAAGTGGCTGAACTAACAACTGATTACTCTACACCCTCTGAGCTCCTGACTCCCATTCCCTTGGAGCCTGAAGCTTTTTTTGACCTATCTTTCTTTGAAATGGAACCTCTATCAGCCCCTGCCATTGAGTTCATGCGCAAGGCTGGATTGGCCCCCCTGCTGCAAGCTATCCCTGCACTAGCCTACCCTAGATTAGTGCAACTCTTTTACCAGCACATTAGGGTTAGACCAGATCAACGTTGGCAGCCAGGCCTCCTTGTGTTAGTTGACAATTTTAAAATGTTACTCAGCCCTGAGTTGATTGCTGAAGTAATGGGCATCCCTGCTATCTTTGACCCCAACAGTGGATATGGCCCCCCTGTGTGTGGCCCCATTGATACCATTACACAGGCCCTTACTAGAGGATTGAAGGCCACCGGGGATTCCATCAGCAGAAGAGACCTGGACCCTAAACTTCTGTTCATTGATCAAGTTCTGTGGAAGAACATTTATTGTGCCAGCCATCAGCAGGACAGGAGGACCCCTATTGCTGATGTTATTTATTCCTTTTCTCTGGGCCACGATTTTCATGCTGCAAGGTTGATTTTTGAAGCAATGAAGGATGTGATGGTGAAGCTAGAACAGAAAAAGAAGCTCCACACTCTCCCCTATGCAAGACTCATTACGAAATTACTTTTGAGGGGGGGTACAAGATACCAGTGGGGGAGTTAACTATTGACCTCACCCCTACTACTTTTGCAAAGAGGCAATGGGGGATCAGCAGGAGTCTAATGGATCCGCAAAATGAGGGTGAGGGCACCAAAAGCTCCAACCATACCCAAAACTGCAGCCCAAAGAAAGGCAGAGAGGGAACAAAAGAAAAAAGAGGAAGAGGCTCTCCTTCGAGAGCATGCCAAGAAGATGGGTTGGGACTGGGTTTGATTCAGACTCCGATTAGCTTGTACCTAGGATTTTTCCTGTTTCTGAATTTTCTTTTTCTCCTGTTGTTTTTCATTTTATACATTTCTCTCTTATAATAGATCTTCTTTTGTCATTGCTATTTTTCTGTCTTGTGTCTATTTTGCTCCATGTTATTTCCTTTTATTTTCCCTTAATAAATCTACTGCACACCCACCTTTGAATCAGTGGGGACACTTCTCCTCATAGGTTTAGGGGTGTGGCAGGCAGATTCTGCCAATGAAATAGTTAACCTAAGTGCAGCAGAATCTTGTGAGTAATATGGAAATGGAATCATGTTCACTGGAGAATCAGAACAATAATGAAATTTAAAATTTTTTCCAGACTTTAGGCATTACAAACTTTTAAAATTTCATATTTCCATGATGAGATCACCAAGGAAACTCACTTGTATCAGCACTTAGTGAATCATTAGAGAGAGAAAAAGGTAAGGACATACTGAAGATTTCAAAGGAAGACCATAACCAGTGAGATTTGGGCCTATACAAAAAAATTTTCTTTGAGGAGTGACTAAGGCAATTTCTTCAAGCTCTAAGGACTGGCTGAGTCACTGTGCTCACTAGAAGTTAGGCAACTCCAAATTAAAATAACTGACAGCATTCATGAGACTTAGGAAAGGATCAAGGCCTTCTTTTGGACAGTTTGAGCCTAAACAGACAAACCTTAAGCAACTGCTCTTGTCCATACCCCCTTTGAGCCTTAAATCATAATTTTCCTCAAAAATACACCTGAGTACTTGCACCTGACCATATGTATCTGATTTAACCTTACCCTTACTCTGAGAATTCAGATGCTAAAGGAACAAGAGTTGAAGATGGACTAGCTATGGTCAACATTAGGTGAATAAAGAAGAAGTACCTCAAATTCTGGTAGTATGGTAACTGAGAAAATGGTGGCATTTTAGAAAAGCAAAAACAAAATAAAAAGAAGAAAAATGCATAAAAAAGAAACAAAAACAATAATGAAGAGGAGTAAGAGAGAAGTCAAGAGGAAACTTTCATTGGGAAAATCAAAATCAAGAAGAGAAACTGATCACTTCAAATCTGAAAACCTCAAAGAAGATAAAAGGAACTGAATTAAAGAAGGTGAAGTCATGAACCACCTCCTTCACCTACTGATTTCTCAATTTTGAACCCCTTTTCAACCTTCCATTCTTTTTAACCCCACTCCATAAGCCATATTACATCCCAGTTAAAGCCCTTGTGATCCAAAGTTGAGTGAGCTGTCATGTGGAGATAAAGAGTTATCCAATCTATGATGAGCATCTGCCAATGATGCCAAAACTTCAGAGTTATGCCTATGCTCATGCTTACAGACCCATTTGAGGGATGTAACTGCTCTTGAGCTTGAGAGACAATGAAACCCTCAACAGTTCTTTATGAGAGTATGCCTTAGAGAGTTTTGGGTCCGATATTTAATGCATTAAGTATGATCTACAACCTAATTTTTGATCCAGTGATGAGCTCAATGTTGATACACCTGTGTAGTGTAGTGTCTCTGGTGTACACTGATTGGAAATGTTGTGCTTTCATGAGAAGCTTATACTATTTAAATTTCTGTGCAGCCAAGGTGTTTGAATTTCTTATATTTTTACTGATACAAGGGTGAACTAACTCTGTTTCTTGACTGCTCACTTGATAATAATGCACTTTTGTTAATTGTCTCATTGAGAAGTTTGTGGGTGTCTTCACTGAAAACCCTCAGGAGACTTCACTCCTCTACTAGGGATCACCTAGGGGTTTAAAAGGCTTGGAACATATGCTAAATGTATCTGTGCTCCCTACGAAAGTGACATTTAATTTCTGTAGTTATTTAATGTAGCTTTGCTAAGGGACTGTAGACACCCAAATTTGGCCCAAGGCCCGATCAGTCTGTACTTAGGGAGAGATGTACCCCTGTGCTTCCGATGGCACCCCCCTTAGGAATCTACCTAGACCAGTAGGAATCACTCTAAGACCTTTAGAGCCATTCCCCTAATCCTTAGAAGCCACCCCTACACCCTAGAATCCCTCCCCATACCTAACTTAAACCCTTCTGGTAGTTGATGGGAGGAGAGCTACAGAATTTCACACAGACTAGTACCATGGATGAGCCATATACCATTGGAAAGAGGACTTCTTCAGCTTTCCAACGAGCCAAAGATCACCCAATTTGGAGCTACGGTTCAAATGTTATGGCCATTTTAAGTTTCACATAAAATCATGAATTTTACTCAGGCGTAGATATTACATACGCCCAGCCATCTTTACCCCAGATTACTCAGGCGTATATATTATATGCGCCTGCCTATTTTGGGGAAAATTTGGCTGGGCGTATATAATATATACGCCCAGTATTGGTGGGACCCACCACGGGTTTCATCTTCTCAAAACTCCCCTGATTTTGGTAAAAATTACTATTCCTACAGTAGCTCAAATTTTCTCCATCTAGTTTGACCTTTTGACTATCCCCTTGGCTGAGGTGCGTGTCTTGAGATTGGTTGCACCCCCTTTGAGCTTATTGGCAACCCTTAAGTCACCCATAGTCTCACCCCATCATCCGCCATTGAAACTAGTTTCCTAAAACCCTAGGACCTTGAAAACCCAAAAAACCTTAGATGGGGGATTACCTAATTGCTAAACCAATTAGCTCTTAAGTAAGCCCCCTAACCCATCCCTTCTCTATAAATAGAGAGGCCTCCCTCTTCCTTAAGGTTTGGAAGAAATTGGAGGTTAAGGATTTGGAGCCCAAGAGAGAACCCTAGTGAGAGAAAGTGCACTCATTTCCCAGAATTCCGGCAAGCTTAGTTCATCTTTTCCAATCCATTTCCACCATTACACCACTCCCTTTAGCTAAAACCTAGCCTCTAGCTTCACTCTACACCCACTACATTATTGAATCCTAGCATTAGAACCCATTTTCATACCATTTAAGCCATCGGAAGCATGCCAAAGCGAAGATCTTCCACGGTGCAACAAGGGCCCGTGAGCTCCGGCTCACCCCTCTCTTCCTCTACCTTCTTGGTGTCTCCTCCATCCAAGGATTCAAGCAGTTACACCGCCGAAATTTCGGTTTGGCTCAAAGCTTGATAGGACCATATTGCCTTCGAGCAAGGGGAAACTCCGCCTTTTTTTTATTTTTGGCTATAGATAGAGACCGCTATGTGCGGGTTGATCGGGTGCCTAAACCCTTCCCGATCGATAACCGAAGCCCCTACCCTAGAGCCTTTGGCAAAGACCGATAAATCAGAGTCATATTTAGCACTTCGGTGCTCAAAATATCGATTTGAAGGTTTCCCGGGTCACCAAAAGCTCCAGGTGGCGACTCTACATTTTATCCAAGGCGAGCGCATCGCCGCGACGGGTTCGAGAGGATCCACGGTCGCACAGATGGCGACTCTGCTGGGGAATTCACCCTAGCGCTTCCCCTCTTGTTGGCCTTTCCTTTTATTTTGTTATTTTACTAACCATGGCTATTTTTTGTTCTAATTTGCTATTGTTTTTCATTATTTTTTGTTATTTTTACTAACGTACTCACCCCTACAATTCAGTCCTTTAAGTGCCTTAGCCGTTTGGCGGGCCTACTTGCACCTTAAATTTCAGTTTTTACGATTCTAGTCATTTAAGCCGCCTTAGCCGTTTGGCGGGCCCGCTCGCATTTATTTTCACGTCATTTAAATTTTGGTCATTTACTACACTTTACTTTATTTCGGTCATCATATTTCACCTTTGAACGCCGGGCCGTTGTGGCAGCACGGGTTTGCCATCCTATGCCCGATTTCGGACTTAATTTCACTCCCCTATAAAAATTCGTAATTAAAAATGAACCAACAGTATGGGGACATAATTGAATTTATTTTTGCATTTTTGGGTAGTTTCCGGGGGGTTTAGGCACAGATACAATTTACCTGGTTCCCAGTAAGGCGGCAGCCCTAGTGGTGATGATCCTGAAAAGAACCACCCCTTCCAGTACCTGAGAAGGCGCTTGTGCCGGAGGTATATCAGTTGGGTTGCCAATTCCGATCAGCCCGTAAAACCCGCATTGGTGAGAGCGTAGAAAACCCAAAATTCAGCCGTGTATCCCTAGGAAACGGAAAGGAGAGACCCGATAACAAACACAGCAGTCCCTGGGAGCATTTCTCCCAAGAAACCAGTTCAAAGACCCACATTCGGGCTTGCTGTCTACTTTCAAACAGAACCTTTTGCCTGGCGTATATAATATATACGCCCAAAAATCTTAGATTTACAGGCGTATATAATATATCGCCCACCAAATCTGCACTTTTTGGTCGGTATGCATAATATATACCCGATATATCTTTGAATGAAAGAACTCGACACGAGGCCCAATCCACCACCCCAATTCCCCGATTAGCGGTATTAGTATCCTCGGTAGCCTCCCACATTTTCTAACACAATATGCCCTCACCAAAAAGAAGGCGACTTCTTATTGATTTGCTCCGGGGGATCAGGTCATTTGCGTGGATTCCCTCGCCTTCAATAGAACGAAAGGGTTCCCTTTCGCTTCTTCCGAAGTGTGTCGGATCCCGCCGTGAGACCTACTAAAGGTACATATATCGCCCGAAACGGGAGTTCAACCTGGGCACCAGGTCATCAGTCATCTAAGTAGAGGGGAGTTAATTGTAAAAAAAGAGAAAGAAAATCCTCATCTTCAAAAAAAATCCACCTTCAAAAAAATGAGAGAGAAAAAAAATCAATCAAAATCAAAAATCAAAAATCACCAAATTCACTTTTCAAAATCACAGAAAAAAAAAACAAAAAAAAAATCATCATTTTCCAAAACCCAAAAAAAACACACAAAGAAAAACAATAAAAAATATACCTTGGTGTGACCGGCACTACGGCGACCTCAAATCCGGCCCGGAGGAGAAGAACCAGGAAGGTATTCGGCCCTTATCCGCGACATCAATACAACACTCGTCGGTGGATCATGTCAAGAGCTGATACATCCCCACCGTCATCCCCTTCCCATTCCCGTATAGGAGAAGACCCGGTCTCCAACACCTTCACCCAAGCCAAGTTCGATATCACGAGCCCATTTGGGGCGCCCGTATTCACCTCCACCTCATCCCCTCCCCTTACATTCCCCCAAAATACCCTCTTTTCATCTCCTACTGAAACCCCTCATTTCCCAGCCGATCCTTACATCCCCATCTCCCATCCAAACACCGTTATCGCATCCCCATACTTCCAAAGACCCCCCAGGGAGTCCCATCCCCCACCTACTTATCACGTTCCATCCCTCTCATCACCCATGCCCCCAACATCCTACATCTCATCCACCCCATCTCATATACCATCCACATCCCAACATATTCCCCCGTTTACCCAGGTCATGCCCAATTTCTCCCAACCACCTCCATCCTCAAGTAATCCGTCACCCCCCAATCCCACGCCTGAGTTCATGCCCTCGATGGACGACATGAGAACAATGTATGCCCTGTGGGCTGCTTCTCACAACCCTACCTCTCAAACCCCGCATCCAAATTTCCAAAACCTCCACACCCCATTCCCTCCTAACCATGCCCAACCACCCATCGTCCATACTTCCCAGAATCCCCCGCCTCAATCCCAGACCCAAACCCACACAAATCCATGGGCCCCAGCCCAAACACCTCTAGAGACATGGGCCTAGACCAAAAACCCTCAAATCCTATGGGCCCAAGCTTATCAGGCCCAGGCCCCAGCCCAAACACCTCCAAACCTATCGGCTCAAGCCCAAACCCACCAAGCCCAGGCCTCAGCCCAAACACCTCCAAACCCATGGGCTCGAGCCCAAACCCACCAAACCTGCACCTGCACCAAAGACCAAAACCCCGGGCCCAAGCCCAAACCCACTAGACCTGCACTCAAGTCCAAGCCCCCAGGCCCATGGACCCAAACCCACCCTCACGCCCCAAAGAGTCTAAACTCAACAAGGCCAATTGGCCCAAACTCATATTAATCCCCACACCCCGACACAGGGCCCGTCGATTCGAGACTTCCAAAACCATCAAACCCAAAGCCCCCAAACCCAAGTCCCATCCGCCCATGCTCATCAAGGCCCATTCACTAACCCCATACCCCCCCACCAATACCCTTCATTCACCTATACCCCTTACGCCTCCATCCCCCCTCCAATGGGAAATCCAATCCATTCCATTCCTCAAAACCAAAACATCCCGCCATCTCAATCACACCCCCAGAATGTACCACCAACTCAACACATTACTTACCCACAAAACGCTCACCCATTTATCCCTTCTCATCCCCTGCAAACCATGTGGCCCCACCAAGTCATCCAACCCATCACCCCCTTAAGTCCAAATAGCGTAGCTCGCTTCTCACCAATACCAATGACCAACAAAGACGAGGAGGATGAGATCCGCAACAGTGGAGGAACTGCCAGTTTTAACCCTCCAGGGCCCACCATCATCACACCTAGGGTCGAACCAAATCAAGGGGAAGCAATCCCCGCCATAGCCTCGAAGGAACCAGAGCAGTTGAAAGAACAAATAGACAGAATACAGAAGCAGCTGATGAAGATGGGAGGAATGGAACTACACTAAACAGACTTTTCAGACCTATGTCTGTTCTCTGACGTCCCCCTGCCACAGAAATTCAAGATGCCATCATTTGATAAGTATAATGGCACTGGCAACCCCATCTCCCACTTGAAATCTTATTGCGGGGATATGTGCCAGTATGGCGGAGATGAACGACTCCTCATCAAAGTGTTCCAGAAGAGTTTAACGGGCCCGACACTGAGATGGTTCACATCCCTGGAACCATCCATGATAAAAAATTGGAAAGATTTGACACGCTTATTTCAAGAACAGTATGTCTATAACATGGACATAGAACCAAGGAAGTCGGACTTGGCCCGATTAAAGCAAAGACATGATGAAACATTCAGTGCTTACTTAGGGAGGTGGAGGGCCTTAGCCGCTCAGGTAACTCATCGAATTCCCGATGATGAGCAAATTGAATTGATAACAAAGGGAGCCCTCCCAGTCATCGCAGATTTTTTAGTATATCAGCAGCAGTCAAGTTTTGCTGATCTGGTTCGAAATGCCAACCGTTGTGAATACGCCATTAGAGAGGGCAAGCTAGGAAGGAATGCGGCCAACGGGGCCATTGGAGTTCAAAAAGCCGCCGAACCAAGAATTGAAAGAAGACCAGGGACAGAGGTACAGAACATTGTTTACCCCCAGGCCAATACCAACGCCCCTCGATACAACTCCAGGTTACACAACCACCCCAGACCCGTTTCGAGCAAGTACCAAGGCCAAGCAATGGACCAAGAGCCCCGTTTACCCCGGAATCGATGAAAGCACGCTTCGAATGAGTATTCACCCCGTTGGGGCAATCCTTGAGTGTCTTACTGCCGGTGTTACTACAGAAAGGCCTGGTCAATTTTCTCCAGCCTCGCCCCCCACCCCACCCAATACCAAGGAATTATGATCCAAATCTGCATTGCAATTTCCACCAGGGACCGGGTCACCCTACGGACCGGTGCTTCCCGTTAAAGCACGCGGTCCAAGATTTGATAGAGGCGGGAAAGATCATACCCCCGCCACTTCCCCCAGGGCAGAACCAGAATATCAATCAAGCCCCTCTACCAACGCACCCAGGAGGCCCCAGGCCTAACATACATTGGATAGAGGAAGAAGAAGAAGAGTTTGACCCTTCAGATTATATTAGCAATCAGGAGGAATTTTCGCTCCCCAGGTCAAACGAAGATGAACTATTTGTTGGGGTGATCAAGCCACTGTATTTTGCCGATTATTTTCCCACACCAGCTTGCCAAGAGGAGCCCTTAGATTTAGGGCAGTATTTTTCGACCCTCGCTCCTGCATATCCAATCCAAATGGGCACAGCCCTGCCGCAATCATACGCATATCCACCCCACGCCCAATTTATCCCATACACCCCTCCGTCACACATAAATCATCCTATTCCTTATGCAATTCCGCCATCCCCATATTATCCTACCCCATACACGCCCTCAAGTCCCTCCACCCAATGTAATGCTCCGCCATCCCCAAGTTACCCCAAGCCATACACGCCTTCAAGTCCCGCCACCCAATTTACCCCATACACCCCTCCATCACCCTCGAATTACCCTACTCCATGCGCCACTCCGTCATCCTCAATCTATCCCATTTCATCTACCAACCCATCCCCATCCCACCATGCTACAAACCCTTTATATCCCCCCAATCCACCCACTAACCCGCCATGTTGTTGGTGATTCTAAGTGTGCAGGATTTATTTGTGTTTTGAAAACAGACTTACAGAGGATGAATTTACTAAAAGAATATGAAAATATCGGCACAGAGAGATCTCAATTAGCCAGCAAGATTAGGGCCAATTGTAGTAAGTTTTAAAATATAAGTGAGTAAAAGATCGTCCACAGGGAATTGATTTTAAAATGCAAGATAAACCTCCAGATCTGGGCTACCTGATCTGGCCTCTTATCCTATCTACAAAGCACATAAGATGGGAGGTTGAATTTGTCACATTAACTAAATGATAGAAGTAAAAGTTAAACTAAATGATCCAGATCTGAGTTGGGGGAATTTTGATGTAAACTTATAAAAATGGAGAAATAATATCTAACTTTGATTTGGTCCTTGAAACACAATGAGAATGACTGCAGATTAAATGAGAAGTGATCTAATCTTCATCTGGCTACAAGCACAGATGTAAGAGAAATAAATCTAACTCAAGGATTAGATTTAGGCTTATGGCTATGGTCTGTCCACTTCAATGGCCACAAACCATCCAATAGTCTTTAATCTAAACCCTTAATTTAGAACAAGAAATATCACTACAAATGCGGTGAGAGATTAGGTTACAAACACTAATTCCCACAGGGTTAATGAATCAAGGGAAATTGCATGAAAAACAGTAAATCTAAAGGAGTCTAATGCAATAAGGAGATCAGAGGGAACTCTTAACACGAATCCAATTGAGAATGTACGGTTTACAGCAACCTTTTCAAATTCACCATTACAATTATAGAGCATAGCTTAAACAGCTCTCAGATTTATAGTCTTGAATACAACTCTCTTTTGAATTACAGCGGTATCTCACAGCTCTCAATTGCAAGTAAAAGTTAGGCTATTACAGGGATTTCAGACAAACTAGCTGATTTGGAAATGGGGGAATAGGAATAAAACTCAAAATCTGGATACTCAAATTGGGCAAATGGTTCATCTATTTATAGTTTTCCCCAGGTCTAGCTCAGATGTGTATCGACCAATCATAAGTGCTCAGATCTGTATCAACCAATGGTAGTCGAGCACAAGGATCCAGATCTGTTCTGGCCAATCAGAATTGCTCGATCTGGTTCAGCCAATCAGGCGACATAAGCATCAATTCTGTTATGCACTTTGAAAATCTGTTAGAGCTTCTAGAAGTTCCCGCCAAGCGATTTCATCTTCGGGTGCTCACATGGGGTGGAATATGCCTTCGCTTCATGCTTAGAATCTTCTAGAATGTACCTAGGTTTTTAAATGCATTGGGATGCATGAAAAAGATTACTGAATTACCCTTCCAAAAGCTAGGAATCTCCAGAATACCATTTCGCATAGTTTAGGGGCTTTTGGTAAGGTACGGTGACTCCTGAAGCTCTTTTCGCAAAGTTCAGGTTCTGTTCGCAAGGAGTTCTCTCCTTTTCGAATAGGTCAATCATCCTTTCGAAGAGTTCAGGTGCTCTTCGAAAACTAAGCCTGGAGATTTTAGTTCTTTTCGCAGAGTTCAGGTTCTTTTCGAAATGTTCAGATTCTTTTCGAAAAGCACTCTGTAGTGTATTTTTCTGTTCGAATTGCTCCACATTTATTTTCTGGGTTGAGACCAGGTCTTTGCCTCTTCAGTTCAGGCATTTTGACAGCTAGTGAGGTTGTCCCTTCTCTTTCTTCCTTTGGATCGACATGGATTATCATCTTTTTGGCACTTTTAGGCTGCTTTCATGGTTAAGCCTGTCTTTATTGTTATCATAATAAGCACTTAAAACACTTATATAGTTCTCTCAAGGGTCTATCAAGGCCTAGGTTAAAGGGTGGAAGACGGTATTTTCTAGTTCTCAACACACCCCCAAACCTAAGCTTTGCTAGTCCCTTAGCAAAGCCAAAATTAAAAATAGAATAAAAAGCCACTTTTGTAGTGAACACAGTTGCATTTAGCATATACAACAAGCCTTTTAAACCCCTAGGTGATCCCTAGTGGAGGAGTGAAGTCTCCTGAGGGTTTTTAGTGAAGGTACCCATAAACTTCTCCAATAAATTAGTTAAGATCAATGCAGTTCTGTTAAAGCAAGCGTTCATCCAATCAGATTATTCACACCTGCATTAGTCAGGCTGTAAGAAGATTTTCAAGAAAACATCAGTTCAAAACTAAAATTCTACTGTAATTCCTTTTACCATTCACTCAATTTGTGTCAAAAAAATTATTTACAAGAAAAATTAACGAACAGCATGCCTTCTATTTGAGAATCCAGCTTTGATGTTACCCCAAATAAGTCGATTTCAAAACCAACTCTCATCAGGTTTTCACTCAACATGTAAGTAAGACTGTTGTACTATTTCACACGGCTCAAGAGCAGTTACAGGCTACAAATAGGACTGTAAGCATGAGCATAGGCATTGCTTTTTAGTTCTGAATTCACTGCTCCTTTCACCATAGATTACACAAATCCTTATCTCCATGTGACGGCTCAATCCATCATTGATCAGTAAGGACTTTTACCTTGGGTTATGCTGTGGCTTATGGGTGAAATTTATCACGAATTCAAGGGTGGAATGGAGTTCAAAATTGAGAAGTCAGTCAAGGTAAGGAGGTGGTATGGACACCTTCTTTATTTCAGCACAATTTCATCTTCTTCTTTGAATTTTTAAAGCCAAAGTGGCCATCTTTTTCTCTTTCTTTTTCAAACTTCCAATGAAATGCCTTCTTTTTTTTCTCTTTTTTTTTTTTTTTTTTTTCAAAGCAACATTGACTAGAATGCCACATTTCTTCTGCTGATACATCATTGCCTTCAATTATTTTTCTTTTTACCAAACTGATACCCAACTCTCCTTTCTTCAGCTTCCGTTCATTTACCTTCTAAATTCTCAAAGTGAGGGTTAGCCTAAATGAGGTTGATGAGGTTTCAAAGAAATCTTGGATGTATAAAGCTCAAAATGGTGTGCATCAAAGGCAGTTTTAAAAGGTGGGGATTTTTGAAGTTCAAACTGTTCCAAAAGGAGGCCTTACATCATGTCTTTAATATCATGATTGCTGTCAAATTATTTCAATTTGGATATGTGTAACATCTAATGAAAGTAAGCAGGTTCAATCAGTCCGTAGAGCAGAAAAAATTGCCAATTCATACCTCCAAAGAATACATTTCAGGCCCAAATCTCACTGGGTGTGGTTTTCTATCAAATTCTTGAGGTATATCATCACTGTTTTCTCTCTTTTTAGGTTTACTAAAACATCAATTTTCTTTTGGAAATTTTCTGACATTCACTTCATGAAAGTATTAGAATTACACTAGAAATTAATTTCAAAAGTTTTTAACTTCCTCATTTTTCAAAACAACAGGTGTGAAATTACTTCATTTTCAAAAATTCTACTGATCATAAACTGCATTGATGTTAACTCAATTATTGACATTTCTGCCACACCCCCAAACCTAAGGTGAGCAGGGTCCGCACGGGTCCAAAGCAAAGAAAAGAAACAATCAAGCAGAAATCATAATGAGAAGAAGAAAGAACAGAAATGCACAGTAATTACACAAGAAAAACCATAATTTTATATTACAAACTCATAACACAGATAAGTACAATGTGATCTAATAACTGGGGTCAAAATCTGTATCATAAGTTGGTTCAATGGGATCAGAACTGGAGTCACTGTCAGAGTCAGAACTAGAATCAGTATTGGAGTCTAAACTCGATTTAGCCTTCTCCTGGATTGTGTTTTGCAGCTCAGTGTATTCCTCTGATTTGATCTTTTTGGTGAGGCCAATGTACTTTCCAAGTCTAGTAGTCCTCGCTTTTGTCAGGCTCGCAACATGGTCACCTTGTGCTGCTCACTCCGAACCATCTGAAAAGTTTGACCCAGCAGGTCCTTCATTTTCTCTCTCTCAAATTTCATGAATAACTCCAATTTTCGAATATGGTTTTCATAAGGGGGTCTAATGTAAGCTTGCAAATCAGCTAACCCCTTGAGGACATCTCTATAGATATATGGATTTTCTTCCATGGTCCTTTTGAGAGCGGCAAATCTGGGAATGGGAATGGAATGGTAGGGGACCAAAGGTATCCCAGCTGTGGGAGTGGGAGAAGAGGGGTCCAGAAGGATGACTTCAGGGTCGGTCTGATTAGCTTGATCAGAGAAAGTGAGGAGAGGTGAAGGGGACTCAACCAGAGGTACTTCAGATTCAGTTTGGGTAGCATGGGCAGTAGTGGTGAGGGTGGGCAGATCAACCAATACTACCTCAGGTTCAGTTTGGGTAGCATGGTCATCAGCGTGCACGATGGTTATGGTAGTTGTGTGGGATGTGGAGGCTAAGGTTAGAGAAGGTCATTGGTCACAGTCGATTATCTGTGTTGATCTCAGAGTTGGGCTTGGATGGATTGGAGAAAGGTAAGTATTTGGCTAATAGATCTGTGTGGGGAGGTATGCATAGCAGGGGCTGGTAAAACTGAAGTGGATGGTGGAGGTGCAATGGGTGAAATGGCTGTAAAGGGAGAAGTAGCCAAGTGAGTGAAATGAGGAGGGTCAGGTATAGGGACAGGTTCAAGCCCAACGTTTCCAAAAATAGACCCCATCAATGATGAATAAGCCTCTGTAGTGAAAGGCTCAGGTTCAAGGGTATGGGATACTTCAGGTGTGTGGGCTGAAGGAACAGGTGAACTTGAGAGGCTTTGGAGAAGAGGAGTGCAAGGAGATTGTTCAATAAAATATGTGGCCAAGTCTTGGGCATTGGTGGGAGAAATTGGTGGTGTGAGTATGGTTGGAGTGGTTGGTGTAGAGGGGGAATCTGCAATTGGGATAATGGTGGGTATGGGAGATGGGACTGCTGGAATAGGTGAAGTGGCAGGAGCTGGACTAGGTGAGGAGGGTAAAATGCTAACTTCTTCAACAATGGGTGCAACTGAAGAGCTGGTCACCACAGGAAGGATAGCTTCTTCAAGAATGGGTGCAGCTAAAGAGCTGGTCACCTCGTGGTCCTGCAAAGGTGTTCTATGGGAGCCGTAGGGCGTGTCATGTATGAGGTGTCCACTAACCGCAGATGCAGCTCAGAGCAATTGCAGTGTGTTCACCTTCCTCTCTCATTCTTTTTCAAGATTGCTTGGCTTGTAGTCCAAGCCTTTTCCCAAAAGTATGAGGAGCTATGACTTCAAATGGCTCCGTCATCAATGTCAAATTTAGCTCTTAGTAGGGTCAGTGATCCTACCAAATGGGATTCGGCTAATTTCTGCCTCCTTTTTCAACTTGGCACTAATATCGCCATGGCTTCAAAATTAACATAGGGGCATTGAAAATTGCCCTTAGAAAATGAAAGAGAGCCTCTAAAATTGGTGTCCTCCTTTCTTGGTCGTGCTTATGACATAAAAACTTCCTCAAAATTGAATCCATCAATAAAAATTGAGGTGCTAGGTCTCTCCTCATTATGGATTGTCCAGCCCAACGATCCCTTGGGTTAAATGTGCCCATTTCTCCGAAGGAGGCGCTCGTACCAATGGACCAGAAGGATCATATTGAAAAGGTATCCCCAAAGCATTCCCAATGTCTTCATATGTGACAGTTAGATCACATTCATCAATAAAGATAACAAGAGTAGGGACATCAGCATCCTTTCTGCACTTTTTACCGTGTTTTGGTACCATAATTTCATAAATTTTCTCTGGCAGAGGGGTAAGGATATTGCTTAGTAAGGCATCCCTCATGTATCTTAAAGATAGCTGACAGTCCGGATTGTTGACGAAAAAAGTTTCGTCCACAATAAGCTCAGGAATCAGCTTCTGAGCTTCAATGAATGGATTTGGCAGTACCAAATGCATAGGCAGAGGAGGAAGCTTAGGCTTAGGACTAGCAGCTGCAGGGATGGGTTCCTCATATCTAACTTTCTTCCCTTTCTCAATCCTATCAGCTCTATCCATTGATAGTTTTCTTTTGGCTGAAGTTTTGGTTTTTCCTTTTGGGGTTGGTTTGCTAATTTTCTTAGCAGAAGATTTTGGGAACATGGTAGCCAGTGATTTTTCAGCTTTCCCCATTCTAAAATTGTGTATAAAAATGCCCACAACAAATGCTGACACAAAATCAAACTTTGCAAATGATAAACAGAGGAAATGCGGAGAAGAATACCGAAATCTAGGATTTTGGTTGAACGTGTTGCTTGCTTGCTGAAATCCACCAGACCAGAAGCTAAAAATCCCTCTCTTAAAGCTCAAATGATCGAACAAATGTGAAGAAAAGTGTGGCTGAATTCTAAAATCACGCAAGGAAAGAAAGAAATGGGGTTTCTGTGGAAGCAGACGTTCTCGAAGCTTTGAATATGAAACCCTTACTTCGAAAGGGTTTAAATATGCTCAAAGTTAATTTCGCAAAGTCATTTTTAAGTTTTCGAAAAGTTCCAAAACATACCTTTTTACAATAGAGAATGGCATCAGTACCATTCGAAAAGCTAACAGCTTCAGAAACAACTTTTCGAAAAGCAAATGGCTTCAGAAGCAACAATTTGAAAAGCAAATGGCTTCAGAAACAACTATTCGAAAAGCAAATCATTGCTTTCGAGCAGTTCGTTACGAATCCAGATTCTTTTTGAAAAGTAAATTGAACTTTGCGAAAAGACAATTTTTACTTTGCGACTTAACTTTTCACATATTTAAACATCTCGAAAAGAGAACAAACATGAATAAAAACAGAGAAAAAGAAAACTAACAAAAACTATGGAACAAAAACATATTGTACAGTTGTATACCATCAGATTTGGGGAGGTTCTTGATGATAGATGGGCAGCACAGGCTCCTGGGTATTTTCAATGCATGGTTTGAGCCTTTGACCATTTACTTTCAAGATTCTTCCATTACTTGGGTCTAAAATGTCAACAGCCCCAGAAGGAGCTGCATGAATGATAGTATATGGCCCTTCCCATCTGGATCTCAGCTTTCCAGGAAAAAACTTAAGTTTTGAGTTAAATAGCCATACCTTAGAGCCAGCTGCGAACTCTTTTCTCAACAAATTTTTATCATGGAAGGCTTTGAGTTTCTCTTTGTAAGATCTTGAATTGGTGTATGCATCCATTCTCAGCTCCTCTAACTCAACAAGTTGCAGTTTCCTGTGATTATCAGCAGTAGTCAGATCCATGTTCAATGTTTTAATAGCCCAAAAGGCTTTATATTCTAACTCCACTGGTAAATGGCATGCTTTGCCATAGACCAACCTGAATGGGGACATGCCAATTGGGGTTTTATAGGCTGTCCTATAGGCCCACAATGCATCATTCAGCTTAAAGGACCAATCCTTTCTGTCCTTCTTCACAATCTTTTCCAGTATATGTTTGATTTCTCTATTGGAAATCCCCACTTGTCCACTGGTTTGTGGGTGATATGGAGTAGCTACTCTATGAGTCACAGAGTATTTTTTTAATAAAGCTTCAAAATGTTTATTACAAAAATGGCTTCCCCCATCACTGATAATAGCTCTGGGAAAACCAAACCTGGAAAAAATGTGATCCTTTAAAAATTTCAGAACCACTCTGTGATCATTGGTTTTAGTGGCTGTGGCTTCAACCCATTTGGATACATAATCCACAGCTACTAAAATGAAATTACACCCATTGGAAGGAGGAAAGGGACCCATGAAGTCTATCCCCCAAATATCAAACAATTCAACTACCAAAATGGGTACGTAAAGGCATTGAGTTTCTCTTGGAAATCTTGCCCAATTTAGGTAGTTCAGCAAGACTTTCTGATCTTTGAGCATCTTTGAAAAGTGTAGGCCAATAAAATCCACCTTTGCAAAACCTTTCTTGCAGTTTTATTTCCACTAAAATTACCTCCACAGGCTGTTCATGACACATAGAAAGTATTCTATGAAATTCTTGTTGAGGACACATCTTCTTATTATTTGTATGCACAACTCTTAAGCAGATAAGGATCTTCCCAAATGAAATGTTTAACCTTTGAGAAGAAAAGATCTTTATCCATTTTATTCCAATGTTGAGAATTCTTCGATGTAGCCAAAAAGTTGACTATGTTTGCAAACCAAGGTGTGTATACTAATAGCAAAGTTGCTCATCGGGGAAAGATTCATTGATAGGCGGGGCTATCAATCTCGATTAAAATTCTAGGCACGGTGATCGTACCACCACATTCTCCACACCCTTTTATCTTTGATTTGTAAATCAAATTCACCTAATAGGAGGATCCACGATTAATCTTGGTTTGGTGTCCTTCTTGATGTAGAAGGTATTTCAAAGGCGAGTGGTGATGAACACCACTATTTGTGAACCCAAGACATATGACCTGAATTTCTCTAAAGCAAAAAGAATGTCCAGCAGCTCTTTCTCAGTTGTTGTGTAATTGAGCTGTGCATCAATCATTGATCTACTGGCATAAGCTATGACATGAGGCCGCTTATCCTTTCTCTGTCCAAGGACAGCTCCCAAAGCATAATCTGATGCATCACACATCAGTTCAAAAGGCAGTGAATAATCTGGAGACTGTAATATTGGAGCTGAAATCAAACAGTTTTTTAAGAATTCAAATGCCTTCATGCATTCATTGTTGAAAACAAAAGGGACATCTTGGCACAATAAATGACAAAGAGGATTGGTTATTTTACTGAAGTCCTTAATGAACCTTCTATAAAATCCAGCATGTCCCAGAAAACTTCTGATCTGTTTAACAGGTTTGGGAGGTGGTAAATGGGCAATTAAATCAATTTTTGCTCAGTTCACCTCAATGCCCTTGTGGGAGACAACATGGCCAAGGACAATGCCTTGGGTGACCATGAAATGGCTCATCTCCCAGCTCAAAACTAGATTGGTTTCTTCACATCTCTGTGACACCAATTTGAGATGATGTAAACACTGGGCAAAACTGTCTCCATAGATTGAAAAATCATCCATTAAAATCTCCATAAATTGGTCAATCATATCAGAGAAAATAGAGTACATGCATCTTTGAAAGGTAGCAGGAGCATTACAAAGACCAAAAGGCATTCTCCTATAGGCAAAAGTGCCAAAAGGGCAAGTGAATGTGGTCTTTTACTGATCTTGTGGGTACACAGGAATCTGGTTATAACCAGAGTAACCATCAAGAAAATAGTAATAAGCTTTTCCTCCTAGCTTATCTAAAATCTGATCAATGAATGGGAGAGGGAAATGGTCTTTTCTGGTCATTGAATTTAATTTTCTGTAATCAATACAGACCCTCCACCCAGTTGTTTGTCTGGTTGACATAAGCTCACCAGAATCTGAGGTTACAACAGTGATCCCAGATTTCTTAGGTACCACCTGTGTAGGTGCCACCCAAGCTGAATGTGAAATGGGGTAAATTACCCCTGCATCCAACAACTTAACAACCTCTTTCATGACCACTTCTTGCATATGAGGGTTCAACCTCCTTTGCATTTCCCTAGAAGGCTTTGTATCTTCTTCCAAATGGATTTTATGCATGCAAACAGCTGGACTGATTCCTCCTAAATCAGCAATAGTCCAGCCAATTACCGTTCTATGTTGTTTCAAAACAATCAACAGCTCTTCCTCCTGCTCCTTTGTGAGGGAGGAAGAAATAATCGCAGGCAATGATTTATGGTTTCCTAAAAACACATATTTCAAATTTTTAAAAGCTTGATTCTAAATCAGGTGGGCTTAGAAAAGAAGGTAGCAAAGGTACCTTAGCTGTTTGTGGAAGGGGAAGAATAGCAGGTTTCCAAGAAGAGAAACTTGCTGATTGATTATGAGTTCCTTGCACAGCATTTACTTCCTTAGACTTTGAGGTACAAAATGTTTCTTCCTCGGAATTTCCCCAAGCATCTTTAGAATCTATGGTTAAATCTTCACACTGCAAAAACTATTGTAAAGTCCCTTCCACCAGTTCATCCAATAGATCAACATGAAAATATTCCTCAGGGCTGAATTGAGGCTGTGTGACTGCATTATAAATATTTAATTTCACCTTCATATTTCCAAAAGAGACTTCCATAATACCAGACCTGCATTGAATGCAACCATTTGCTATAGCCAGGAATGGTCTTCCCAAAATGACAGGGATGGAAGTTTTGCTTTTTGTAGGTTCCATGTCCAAAACTAGAAAATCAGCAGGATAGAAAAATTTATCTACTCCCACCAATACATCTTCAATCATCCCAACTGGCTTTCTTTCAGATCACATACGCTGGTTGTAACACCACATGAGTGGGTTTTAATTCTCCCAAACCTAGTTTCTCATATACAGAATATGGAAGTAGGTTGACACTAGCACCCAAATCTAATAAAGCCTTTTCAATGGTATGTATCCCAATAATGCAAGGGATTGTGGGGATTCCAGGATCTTGAAATTTAGGAGGTGTGGTAATAGACAACACCTGATTAACTCTTTCCACAGCAAAGACCTTCTTGGATAACTGTATCCTAGACTGTCTTTTGTGAGTGCAAACATCTTTCAAAAATTTTGCATATGCTGGAATTTGTTTGATTGCCTCAAGAAAAGGTAGATATATCTTGACTTGCTTGAAAGTCTCCATCATTTCATCTATTTTTGTGTTCCCTTTATCAAAAGGGGATACAGATTTCATTGCATGAGGAAATGGTAAATGAGGAACTAGTCCTTCATTTACATCTTTAGAAGCATTATCAGAATCTTTTTGATTTTTTGTTTTTTCATTTTTTTTATTTTTCTGAGGTACATCAGCACTCCCACTGCTAACATTATGCTGCTCCTGCTGCATATCTTTATCATTTTTCTCACTTTTTTCTTCTTCAGTACCCACTTTGTTATTTATAATTCTTCCACTTCTTAAAGTTGTGACAGTTTTTACTTCTTCATGTGAAATAGAAGCCTCTCCAACCATGAACTGTCCTTTGGGATTGTTCAAAGGTTGGCTGGGTAACTTTCCTTCCTCTCTTTTGGCCAAAGTATTTCTAAGCTGACCCAATGTTTCTTCAATCTTCTTTATGCTCTAACTCTGAAAGTTCACAGTCTGAGTTAAAGATCCTAAATTCTAGAGTGAATTTAGGACTTGATCTTCAAAAGAAGGGGACCTAGAAGGGATTTGAATTGGAGCAGATTGCTGCACAGGTTGTTGTGGAATGGGCTGCTAAAAATTTGGCTTGGCATAAAAATTCTACTGATAAGGCTGCGCAATTTTGAAAGGCATTTGGTTCTTTTGTTGCTGCTGCTGTTGTGATTGATAATTCCCCTGGCTCCACCTCAAATTGGGGTGCCCTCTCCATGGATATTCATTTGACTGCATCTGTCCAAATGATTGGGCAGCATGAGCTTGTTCCACTACTAGATCTCAGGAGCGTAGTGCGGCGAGGACATTGGTCAATTGAATGAGTAGGGGACTGGCATATCAGACATGCCTCCTCTACTCTTGCAACCATTGGATTTTTAAGTGAGTCCATCAATCTATCAAACTTTGTGATTAAATTATCCATGTTTCTTTCCAACTCATTCACCTCATAAATCTTTCCTTTGGTGGTTTGCTGATTGTTCAACCTAGCAGGTTTTTCAATATCTCTTGACAACGATTCCTGTTGAGTTGAGTTTTCACCAATTACTTCAAATAAGTCCCAAACCTCCTCAACTATTTTTTGCAAGTAAGTGCCTCCACAGGAAGCATCTACCATATTCTTAACTTTTTGATCAATTCCTTGGTAGAAGCTTTGAACAAGCTGCCATCGGGGAATTTGATGATGAGGACATTGCCTTAAAAGTTCCTTAAATCTTTCCCATGCTTCATGGAAAGTTTCAGTTGAGTTTTGTGAGAAGGAAATAATACTTTGTCTCAGTTGGCTTGTTTTAGACATTGGGAAGTATTTGGCTAAGAATTGACACTGCAAATCATTCCAAGAAGTGATACTATTTGGTGCTAACATAGACAACCATGCTCTAGCTTTGTCCTTTAATGAAAAAGGAAAGAGCCTAAGCTTGGTTGCCTCTGGACCAAGTCCAGCTATGTTGAATGTGGTGCAAAGAGACAAGAATTCATCCACATGTTTGTATGGATCTTCCTTACTCAACCCATGGAAAGAAGGAAGCATTTGGATAGTCGATGATTTGATCTCATAATTTCCTTCAACAGTAGGAAATTGAATGCAAAAGGGAGAATTATAAGCACAGGTGCAAAGTAATCCCTCAAAAGTCAAGGTTCTTCACCCATAGTAACTGTTTCAGTAGAATTCTGTGTTGTTTGTCTGGTTCGTAATAGCCTTTCAACTTCTAAATTCAGAGGGACAATCTCAGGGCTGAGAGTCCTCCTACCAAACATACAACACAGAACAGAGAATCAGATTACAGCAAACCTTCAGAATTCCTTGTGAAGTAAATTCCCTTCTTCAAAATGGATATTAATAACTACACAGATATAAACAATAGAATATTTTAGTACTGATGTAAAAATAAAAATGAAAACTTAGGTCTACCTATTTTAAAACAAATTCCCCAACAACGGCGCCAAAAACTTGTTGGTGATTCTAAGTGTGCATGATTTATTTGTGTTTTGAAAACAGACTTATAGAGGATGAATTTACTAAAAGAATATGAAAATATCAGCATAGAGAGATCTCAATTAGCCTTCAAGATCAAGGCCAATTGTAGCAAGTTTTAAAATATAAGTGAGTAAAAGATCGTCCACAGGGAATTGATTTTAAAATGCAAGATAAACCTCCAGTTTAGGCTACCTGATCTAGCCTCTTATCCTATCTACAAAGCACATAAGGTGGGAGGTTGAATTTGTCACAGTAACTAAATAATAAAAGTAAAAGTTAAAATAAATGATCCAGATCTGAGTTGGGGGAATTTTGATGTAAACTTATAAAAATGGAGAAATAATATCTAACTTTGATTTGGTCCATGAAACACAATGAGAATGACTGCAGATCAAATGAGAAGTGATCCAATCTTCATCTGGCTACAAGCACAGATGTAAGAGAAATAAATCTAACTCAAGGATTAGATTTAGGCTTATGGTTATGGTCTGTCCACTTCAATGGCCACAGACCATCCAATAGTCTTTAATCTAAACCCTTAATTTAGAATAAGAAATATCACTACAAATGCTGTTAGAGATTAGGTTACAAACACTAATTCCCACAGGGTTAATGAATCAAGGGAAATTGCATGAAAAATAGTAAATCTAAAGGAGTCTAATGCAATAAGGAGATCAGAGGGAACCCTTAACACGAATCCAATTGAGAATGTATGGTTTACAGCAACCTTTTCAAATTCACCATTACAATTACAGAGCACAGCTTAAACAACTCTCAGACTTGTAGTCTTGAATACAACTCTCTTTTGAATTACAGAGGTATCTCACAGCTCTCAATTGCAAGTAAAAGTTAGGCTATTACAGGGATTTCAGACAAACTAGCTGATTTGGAAATGGGGGAATAGGAATGAAACTCAAAATCTGGATACTCAAATTGGGCAAATGGTTCATCTATTTATAGTTTTCCCCATGTCTAGCTCAGATGTGTATCGACCAATCAGAAGTGCTCAGATCTGTATCAACCAAAGGTAGTCGAGCACAAGGATCCAGATCTGTTCTGGCCAATCAGAATTGCTCGATCTGGTTCAGCCAATCAGGCGACATAAGCATCAATTCTGTTATGCACTTTGAAAATCTGTTAGAGCTTCTAGAAGTTCCCGCCAAGTGATTTCATCTTCGGGTGCTCACATGGGGTGGAATATGCCTTCGCTTCATGCTTAGAATCTTCTGGAATGTCCCTAGGTTTTAAAATGCATTGGGACGCGTGAAAAAGATTACTGAATTACCCTTGTAAAAGCTAGGAATCTCTAGAATACCATTTCGCATAGTTTAGGGGACTTTTCATAAGGTACTGTGACTCATGAAGCTCTTTTCACAAAGTTCAGGTTCTGTTCGCAACGAGTCTCTTCTTTTCGAATAGGTCAATCATTCTTTCGAAGAGTTCAGGTGCTCTTCGAAAACTAAGCCTGAAGCTTTTAGTTCTTTTCGCAGAGTTCAGGTTCTTTTCGAAATGTTCAGATTCTTTTCGAAAAGCACTCTGTAGTGCATTTTTCTGTTCGAATTGCTCCATATTTCTTTTCTGGGTTGAGACCAGGTCTTTGCCTCTTCAGTTCAGGCATTTTGACAGCTAGTGAGGTTGTCCCTTCTCTTTCTTCCTTTGGATCGACATGGATTATCATCTTTTTGGCACTTTTAGGCTGCTTTCATGGTTAAGCCTGTCTTTATTGTTAGCTGTAAGACAAGCACTTAAAACACTTATTTAGTTCTCTCAAGGGTTTATCAAGGCCTAGGTTAAAGGGTGGAAGATGGTATTTTCTAGTTCTCAACACATGTCCCGGTCATCCCGCTCAATGAACAATTCTATCGCCCCCAATTTACCCCACTTCATCCACAAACCCGCCACCATCCCATCATACCTCCCCATATACAAATGCTTCATACCCCCATCATCCCGTGCCCACCACACCTCAAACGTCTCCCCATCCCTCCAGCCCAGTCACACTCCGGCCATCCCTTCGCTATTTTGGCCCTAATCCAACTCCACCACCACCCGGACAAGCAACCCCTCACCCAATCCCCGCATCACCCAATCACCACTGGTCTTACCATGCCCAGGTAATGCCAGTACAAGCCCCCTCCGTGCCCACAACTCCAATTCTGTCAATTCCCCCCACTACCATTCCACCCCCCATTGGAGTTAACCTGGTCAGACTCGACAAACCAGTATATCCGGCCCAATCCTCCCCGGAATCCTCACGCACCCCATTTCTCATCCCAAAACCTGCTTATGACCCGCATCAGGTACCATTAAGCTATCAGCAGACGGACATGAATGTTGGGTGCAACCAAGAGGAGGCTGTTGAGTTTGTCACTCGATCGGGCCGGATTTTTGCCCAGCCAGAAGCATCAGGGGCAGTCAGAGGAGAAGAAAAGAAGAAAGAATAGGCCACAGGAAATCCCTTTGAAAAAATGGCCAGGGAACATATACTGGAGACACAGCTCAAGAGAACGTTCACACATATTACCGTGTGGGATTTATTGATCACGTCTCCACTCCACTTTCAAGCCCTAATGGGAGCGCTCAAGGACGCGCATGTCTCCACCCATGTAACTCCAGATGAAGTAGGGGAAATAATAGGGCAAGTGTTGGCCCCAAACGCCATCTCTTTCACCGATGTGGACCTACCGATCGAGGGGAATGACCATTCTAAACCCCTGAATATAACAGTGGAAGTAGGGAACTTGGTGGTACCGTTGGTCCTGATTGACAACTGGTCGGCGCTGAATGTATGCCCTCTAAGGACGACAATCAAAATTGGGGCGAACCCCGACACCTTCTGGCCATCCATATCAAGCGCAAGGGGATTCGACAACACTAGAAGGGAAATCATAGGAGAAGTAGACCTTGACCTGATCCTCAGACCGCAAACCTTCCCCACCCCCTTCCTAGTAATGGACATCAAGTCTACCTTCAACCTGCTGTTGGGCCGGCCGTGGATACATAAGCTCGAAGCAATACCATCTACCCTGCACCAAAAGCTCTGATTTATCTCAGAAGGAAAATTTGTCACCATCCTAGGTGAGAGCAGAGAAGATATGGGGAAGAGCGCTCTGCACATTGAGAATTCGAAAGTGTTGAACATACCGCACACAGCTGAGGACGCCGATCTCCATCGATTTGAGTATGACTTCTCGAATGTTACCCTCGAACCAACTGAAAAGACCTCGGATAAAACTGGAGGAGGAATGGATGCAGTTGTGTTCATGCCTCACAGATGGGGCCATCAAAAAGGGAAAGGACTGGGCCCGCGCGTTCAAGGAAGAAGAGACCCCATCAAGGCCAAGGGGCAACAAACTAAATTCGGCTTAGGCTACAGGCTCAGAGAAGAGGAAGTCAGAGAAGCCAAGGAGAAGATGAGAGCTACAGCAGCCGCCAAGGCCAGAGGAATCATCTTGGAAGAGGAACCTCACGCTCACCCCCACATCCGTGAAACCTTTGTGAGCGCCGGGGTAGTAAAAATTGATCTGAATGGGGAGACGAGGGTAACCCCACATAAGCCTACTATAATCCACCCCACCAATCCCTACATCATCCCCCCAGGTTTCGAAATGGACTTAGCCACCCTTTCCTTGTTCGAGGAAGAAGTGCCCCGATCCACCCCTCACTTCAGCACCAACCACTCTGGGCCCCCCCTGACCGTAGAGGATAAGGTCCCGGAGGATCCCTCTGTAAATATGTTGAGGGAAGAAATGCAAGAGCCTACCGATGCCACTCCTGATCAAAGAGGTAAAGGCCAAGCCTCCCAGGTGAGTAACTGGGCATCCTTGCCCCAACTCTTGAGAGCCGCCAAATGCCATGAAAGTGGCACCGACTCTCCAAAAAAAAACAACCTATAAAAAGTGAGGTTAGCCTCTGGACCACTCTACCTTGTATATATAGAGATCCACCTCGCCAGGGGCTGACCTCTGAAAAAATACAAAAGATCATAAAAATAGAAAAAATACCAATTCCAAAAATATTGTCCTTTAAAATTCCCAATAAAGTTTAAATCAATGTCGGGATACCCGTCCCACGTGAAGCCAACCCCTTCCCTGTAGAAATACAAGAAGTGGTAGGAGTCACGAGTCTGGACGAGGAAGGCCAAACCGACGAGCTCCCCAATGAGCTCCTCAAACAATTTGCCGATTTTGAGCATGGCCCTACCCCGATCGTCGAAGAGACAGAGGATGTCAATTTGGGCACCACAGAGGCCCCCAGAATCACAAAAATTGGAACGTCGTTGTCCCCTGAGGAGAGGAAAGGTATGATAGACTTCCTTCGGTCATACCAAGATGTCTTCGCATGGTCGTATGAGGACATGCCTGGTTTGGATATCGATCTGGTTGAGCATGAGTTACCACTCTACCCCGATGTTAAGCTGGTGAAACAGAAGCTGAGATGACTCCGACCCGAATGGATGTTGAAGGTGAAGGATGAGGTCATTAAACAGTATGACGCAGGTTTCCTCATGGTATCCAAGTACCCACAGTGGCTAGCCAATATTGTCCCCGTACCAAAGAAGGACGGAAAGGTCCAAATGTGAATCGACTTTCAAAATCTCAACAAGGTGAGCCCTAAGGACGATTTCCCACTGCCACACATCGACATCTTGGTCGATAACACTGCAAAGCACGGGATGCTCTCGTTTATGGATGGATTCTCAGGATACAATCAGATGAAGATGGCAGAGGTTGATCGCGAGAAGACAGCGTTCATTACCCCCTGGGGAACCTTCTGCTACAAGGTAATGCCATTCGGGCTAAAGAATGCTGGGGCGACCTATCAAAGAGCAATGACGACCCTGTTCCACGACATGATGCACCGAGAGATCGAAGTATACGTTGATGACATGATTGCCAAATCACCAGAAAGGGAGGACCACTTGATAAACCTGCAGAAGCTATTCGAGAAGCTGAGAAAATACAGATTGCGGTTGAATCCCCAGAAATGCGCGTTTGGCGCTATGTTCGGAAAGCTATTGGGCTTTATTATCAGTAGGAGAGGGATCGAGGTCGATCTGACCAAGATCAAGGCCATCACTGAGATGCCACCACCATCTACAGAGAAGGAAGTCAGAGGCTTCTTAGGCAGGATCCAGTACATCGCGATTCATACGATTAACTCCGATATGCACACCAATCTTCAAGCTACTGAGAAAGGACTCACCAGTTGAGTGGAAGGATGACTGCCAGGCTGCATTCGACAAGATTAAAGGTTATCTCCTGAAACCTTCGGTATTGATACCACCCGTACCCGATAGACCCCTGATAATGTACTTATCCACGACTGAGTTTTCCATGGGCTGTGTGTTAGGACAGCATGATGAGACGGGAAGAAGAGAGCAGGCCATCTATTAACTAAGCAAGAAATTCACTGATTACGAGACACGCTATTCTCATCTGGAGAAAGCATGCCTGGTGCTCGTTTGGGCTACTCAGAGACTTCAACACTACCTGTTATCCTAGGCCATTCTACTTCTAGCACGGATGAATCCGTTGAAGTACCTATTCGAGAAACCTGCTCTCACTGGCCGAACCGCACGTTGGCAACTACTCCTATCCGAGTTTGACATTGCTTATGTCACCCAGAAGTCAATTAAGGGGCAAGCACTCGCCGATCATCTTGCTGAGAACCCTCTGCGGAACTATGAGCCTCTAAGGACCGAATTCCCCGATGAAGACATTTTGTTCATGACCGGCGAGGATACAGAGGAAACGGAAGAGCCCTGGGTAATGCACTTCGATGGGGCATCGCATGTTGAGGGCCAGGGAGTTGGCGCCATTCTTATCTCACCAAAAGGATCCCATATACCCATCTCAATCAAATTGAACTTCCCATGCACCAACAATATGGCTGAGTATGAGGCTTGTACAGCTAGTTTACAGGCGGCTCTCGATCTAAATATAACTCACCTTAAGGTCTTTAGAGATTCACAGTTAATTATATGCCAAACCAACGAGGATTGGAAGACCAAGGATGAGAAACTGATCCCATACCATGAACATCTGGAGGATCTGATAACTTGCTTTGAGGAACTCACCTTCTCTTATGTGCCACGAGCAAGAAATCGGCTTGCTGATGCCCTGGCCACCCTGGCCTCTATGGTTGAGAATCCATATGGAGTGGTGATGAAGCAGATCATGATAGAGCAGAGGAATGAACCAGGTTTCTGTCACCTGATCGAAGGACCTACAGAGATAGAAGATGAACCACCCTGGTTCTCAGACATCAAGAATTTCCTTGAGACCCGAACTATCCCGGAAGGAACATTAAAGGTAGACAAACGCACCATCCAGCGATTGCCAACAAACTATGTCATCTGCGGCGATCTCCTGTATAGACGGTCTCACGACAATATTCTGCTCTGATGCCTAACCCAGAAAGAAGCGGTTAAGATCATGAAGGAGATTCATGAAGGGGTCTGCGAAGCCCACGTCAGTGGTCACATGCTTGCTAAGAAAATTCTAAGGCAAGGATACTTTTGGACTACTTTGGAGACTGATTGTTGCAAGCACGTACAGAAGTGCTACAAATGCCAAGATCACTCCAGCCTAATACATGCTCCGGCCATTGACTTGCACAGCATGGCCACCCCTTGGCCGTTCGCCACTTGGGGTCTCGTCGTCGTCGGCAAGGTCAATCCTAAGGCTTCCAATGGACATCAATTCATCCTCGTCGCTGTGGAATACTTTACAAAATGGGTAGAGGCGGCCTCCTACACGAGCATTAAAGCTAGCCATGTTGAGAAGTTCATCAAGAACAACATCATTTGCAGATTTGGCATACCCAAAGATATCATCACTGATAATGGCACTAATTTCGCTAATAGGTGCATCCGGGCCTTGTGTGAGCGGTTCAAGATCAAGCATCATCGTTCATCCCCGTACAGGCCTCAAACAAATGGAGCAGTAGAGGCAGCCAACAAAACTCTGATCCGCATCCTGGAGAAGATGGTAGTTACTTACAGAGATTGGAGTGACCAGTTACCCTTCGCACTTTGGGCCTATAGAATGTCTATCCGCACCGCAACAGGGGCAACACCATTCTCCCTTGTGTATGGGACTGAGGCCGTGCTACCCGTTGAGGTCGAGGTACCGTCGCTTCATATCCTTTTGGAATCCCATCTACCAGAAGCTAAGAGGGAAAGAGCCCGTTTTGAAGAGCTAGACCTAATTGACGAGAAAAGACTCCTAGCCTTGTGCCACACTCAGGTCTATCAGAGGAGAATTGCACATGCTTACAATAAGCGCGTCCGCAGTCGAGACCTGAAGATAGGAGACACTGTACTGAAGAAAAATTTTCCGTCTCTCCACGCCAATCCGAGAGGGAAGTTTATGCCAAATTGGGAAGGACCGTACGTCATCCGAGAAGTTCTGCCAGGATACGCTGTTCGCCTCGCCACCATGGACGGAGACCACTTTCCCGAGCCCATCAACGCTGGACACCTCCGTAAGTTCTACTCATAGGTCTTGGGACAAGGTAAGTTTTGATAAAAGTAGATGTGTGACCACATAAGGGCCCCATAAAAGAGGCCATCATTTCAAAGTCAAGTGGCCAAAAAAATATATTCCCTGAAAACCTTCACCCCTTTTTGCTACACACTTCGGGCCAACAACCATTTCTTTCATATACCCCACCCAAAATTCCAAAGAAGAAGAAGAAGAGAAGGGAGGAAAAATCCAAACCCAAAAAAAAGAAGGAGAAGGCGCCCCCAAAAAAAAAAAGCAACAAAGAAAAAGAGGGGTACCCCAAAAAGACAAAAAAAAAAACAAAAAACCCCAAACAAAAAATGAATGATGACTGGGGCATAAAAAGTCCCCCAAAAGAAGAAAAAGGAGCCCCCGAATCTAGAAATCACCCCAAACTTAGATCCAAATCCCCAGAAAAACCCAACCTATTTGAACCCCAACCACATTACAACCCGAAAGAAAACCCTCTTTAAGGTCCACAAGCGGTTATAACATCTACTGCATCAGAACCGGCCGAGTTAACAAACCACACAGAACTTCATTCAGCCGGCTATGACGGAATTGACGCCCATGTCGTGGCTTTCTGGTTCTTAGAAAAAAAAAAAAAAAAGGAAAAAAAAAAGAAGAAAGAAAAAAAGAAGAAAAAAATTTAATTTGAGTTCAAAGCAAGACGGACGTGGTGAAAACCCGAAAGGGCGCCACGGGTAAAAACAGTGAACTCACGCGGACCAGGTGAAATCCTGAAAAGGCACCTGGGGTAAGAAAGCGAACCCATGGACGTGGTGAATACCCGAAAGGGCGCTACGGGTAAAAACAGGGATGACAGGCATGGCGAAAACCCGTCTTGGGTGCTATGAGCAAAAACTGTCAAGAAAAGAGAGATTAGGAGAAGATCATCTAGCCTTGGATCTCTTAAGCCTCTTCTCCCTTTGATGGGCTGCTCATGTTGGAAATTGGATCGGATCCCAATCAAGTATGTCGTCTCTACCTTGTCGTCGCGCATGACCAAAAGGAAAGGCAGAGAACCAATCCAATCCCAGGGCAGCTAACCTTCCCATGTTTAAAGGAAAAAACCTGTGCCTCACCAACAGGGTTCGACCATGCTCAAAATAGGACCCACTGGTTTGGCCCCATAAAAAACCTCACCCTATGAGGAAGAAAATTCCAAAAAAGATAATAGATTTTCCTTTCCCATAAAAAACCTCACCCTGTGAGGAAGAAAATTCTAAAAAAAAGATAATAGATTTCCCTTTCCCATAAAAAACCTCAACCTGTGAGGAAGAAAATTCCAAAAAAGATAATAGATTTCCCTTTCCCATAAAAAACCTCACCCTGTGAGGAAGAAAATTCCAAAAAAGATAATAGATTTCCCTTTCCCATAAAAAACTCACCCTGTGAGGAAGAAAATTCCAAAAAAGATGATAGATTTCCCTTTCCCATAAAAAACCTCACCCTATGAGGAAGAAAATTCCAAAAAAGATGATAGATTTCCCTTTCCCATAAAAAACCTCACCCTGTGAGGAAGAAAATTCCAAAAAAGAAAATAGATTTCCCTTTTCCACAAGAAGCCTCACCCTGTGAGGAAGATAATTCCAAAAAGAAAATAGATTTTCCTTTTCCACAAAAAGCCTCACCTTGTGAGGAAGAAAATTCCAAAAAAAATAGATTTCCCTTTTCCATAAAAAGCCTCACACTGTGGAGGAGAAAATTCCAAAAACAAAAAAGAAGGGGAGAAACCCCGCCAGAAAAAAAAAAAAAGAAAAAATCCCATAAAAAGTCTTACATTGCAGGATTACAAAAAGAAAAAAAAGAGCGCATGCATAGATTTCATTCCCTTTCTTTACAAGTGTTGCCCGCTGAGTGTCACATCCCAAAAAGATAACGACATGACACAGTTCCTATTTTTGCTGCTTTCTTTACAACAAAAAGCAAAACCCAAAATGTATATAGCTGTGTATATATGAAAAAAAATGAAAAAAAGAAGAGAAAAAGATAACCCAAAAAGAGATCTCTGTTAGGGGGCTTTCCCCCCGTGTATATGATCTATGATATGTGCAGGAACAGTTCAAGGGCCGGGAGCACGCTTCAATGCGCTAATCTCTACAAGCAGGGAGTCCTCGTGGGCATTTCGATCAGACATCCACCTACCATGAAGACTCTTCGTCTCGTGAAGCTTGACTGGGACTCAGATCAAAGACCGATCAATCAAGAACCTCGCTCTCGGTCATTTGTCACCTCCGCAATATCAGCTCTGACCCTTTCTTTCTCCAAAGTCTCGATCAAAGCCAGCCTCTCTACGGAAAGGGACTCGATCCGGGTCCGAAGCATCGCTTCCTTATATGGCCAGGGCCCGGTCCCTACCACATCTACCAAAGCTGGGCTAGGAGTAGGTAATTCCTCAGATGTCAGCCAACCCTCGTAACCCGGAGAGACAACGCCCCCCGGAACCAAGCTACACATATGCGTCGATTGGCGGGTTTCCCAGAGGGCAGCTATGCGATCAAGATCACTAAGAAGAATGCGAGAGTATCGAGAGAGCACGAGGTGGCCTCATGCGGTGCACCACATCTTTGAGTATACCCGAATTGGCAGAGCACTCAAGATGGGAAGTAGTATGTGCTACCGGTTAGCCCCAAAAGTGTGATGCCCTCACAATCCCGAGAGCGGACAATCGGAAAGGTGCCGTCCATCCAGGGAAGTTGCCAGGTCAACTCTGCATCAGATAGCCACAGGCTCAGTTCCTCGATGCTCCCACCAGGCGTCGAACTCGGATCGAAAACCCGAGCCACATCCTCTAATCAACAGAATCTCGGCATAAGCCCCATGATAGCCAAATGCTCTCCTAACGGATCCCGAACAAGCGGGCTCACTGAAAATCCCAACCCGCCCGAGGCGACATCAAGCCTCGATACATCTCCGCCAGACCAGGTGTTCAATGAGCGACCTCCCTCCGATTCGGTCAAAACATCCACATAGCAGGAAAAGCTCTCACCCCCAGTGAAGAAGAGAACCTCCGACAGTAAATAAAGAGCAAAGGCCTTCACATTGAAGGGATCTCGAATAGGCAACTTTCGAAGGCTCGAGTCACCGAAAAGTTCTCTCAAGAATTTCACCGAACACCTGGTGGGCCCTCCGGCAAAACATTTCTCATATTCACCCTTCTTCAAGCCAAGGACCGCGTGGACCGCCTTTGCATACCCCGGTTTGGGCACTACTTTGGCAAGGCCTCGATGCATCTTCAAGCCGGTGAGGGAGGCTAACTCTTCCAAAGTTGGGGTCAGCTCCCTAGACCCAAATTTAAAAACATGGGCCCTATGGTCCCATGATGCCAAGGCCGCCTGTAGTAGGTTTGGCAACAGAGGAACAACAAGGAGAGAAGAAAAACGGGACAACTCGAGGCCATTCAGAATAGCAAGCTCGCTCTCGGCCAAACTATCATGCCATTTTTGCAAAAAGCTGGGCCCCGGGTCCAAACAGGGAAGTATACACGTCCTCGTATAAAAGCTTGGGCCCCCTTTTGCAGGCAGGTCCATCGGCGTGCGAAGAGGTTCTTTATCGGTCAATATATGGCCATGGGCCCCCTAGAAAAAGAGGGGAGAGAAAGAAAATAAAAGGAGGGGCAAAACAGCCAAATCAAAGTAAAAGAGGAGACAAGGAGGGAACCAGGCGCGGGTTATAAGGAGCCCGCTGGGTACAGTCTATAGCAGGCGTATATATTATATACGCCAAGGCAAATTTTGAACAATTTTTGCCTGGCGTATATAATATATACGCCCGACCATTTTTGCTGGGGATTGGTCTATTGATTGCTGAATGTTGGCCTGGCGTATATAATATATACGCCCGATTTAAGCCGAGGCTGGTAAGGCCCCCCCCTTCACTGGTCTATTTCTTTTCCCAAGAAGGGACGTAGTTATTTTGACCCACCTTTTCGTCGCAAGAGCGCACATGGGCGGCCATGCCACACCCGTGAGAAACACCCGGGTGGCGCGCCGCCCGTAGCTCACATACGAAGGGTCACCTGCATGATCAACCTCATCATTGGAGAGGTGCCAGTTCATTCCGAGCAAGGAAAAGAGGAAGGAAACCACCAAAGCAAAGGAATACCCAAATAAAACATTCATATAAACCATAAAAATTATAAACCATCCAAACAAATTTATTATTATTATTTTTTTTTATTACATATCCCCAAATAAGGCCAAGTCTAAACTGTTTTATTATGTCAAATTTGCAGGAAATAAACTAATCCTGGGCAGCCCCCTTCGACTTCTTCCGGCGCCGGCTCGCACTTTGAAAGGTACGGGTCTCCCCCACCCGAGTCCATGCACGAGAATCTGGCTAAGCAAGGGCGACTCCTTTTCACGAAAGCACGCCAAAAGCCATCGGTAGAAACAAGCAGAAAATAAACTAGGAAAATGACTAGGTTGGGCACATTCACTCACCACGGTCTCCCTAAGCCCAACGAGGTTCTGAGTACTCGGCGACTCACTTGACTCATAATCACGGCGATGAAAAAAGGAGGTGTTAGTCACGGGCCATCGGCATAATTCAAAGGGAAAGAGAAAGCAACAAGGTAGAGATTACCCGAGAATCAGCTCGGGAGGTGGGACTGGATACCGGCAGAAATTCGTGCCTTTTCGGCCACGTCGGCACACACGTGTGACAAAAAGGCATCATCCAGGCACTTGAAGGTCCCCTGGACCTCGACGGGCGAGCTACCAGAAGCACCGGCACTAGAAGGGTCGGAGGGTCCAGCACCTGAAGCCACGCCGGAGGCACCAGCCCCGGAAGGATCGGAAGGTCCAGCACCTGTTGCATCATAGGGAACAGTCTCCTCTTCCCCCTCATCTGAGTCGCCGCCCTGCTCAAACTGTAGAGAGAAATGTTTTATCATTAAGGGCGACAGGTCAATCAAAGTAACCACATGAAAGCTGCTGAATGAAAGAAGAAAAGGGGCATTACCTAAGATCGCGGCCCGCCAAAAGCTAAAAAGTTAGCACCAGGCCCGAAGCGAGGCAGCAAGAAATGATAGGGTAGGGAGTCGTACCAAGACTGATACCCCCCATGCAGGAGAAGGTCATCGATAGGAACCCCATGATGAAGAAAGTGAACAGTGAGCTCATCAATGGAGCCCTCTGGGGCCAACACGTCGGCGGGAGGAGCTTGGGGCACGGCAAAGAGAGGGCGATACTGATGAACCGCTCTCTCCCCTAAATAGTAGGCCCTAGTCGAGGACCAGTAGAGAAAGATGATACGACGGTCCAGCAAAAGACGAGAGGGGCCCACTAAGGCCAAATTCCAGAAGGGGGATCCTATGTAAGCGTCGAGGATGACCTACAAAAGAAGAAAAAATCGGAAGGGGTGGCGCACATTTGATCAGAACCCCTAGCACACAGAAGTTGAGCTACCAAATTTATAAAAAGGGAATTGTTTTACACTCATGGGATCAATAAATTAGGTCATGGTTCATACCTATGTCACGGTGACCCACGTGCGATTACTCATGAGGGAATGTAGCAATGTCGGGAAGCGAGGCGGCGACAGTGAAAGTGAAGCTACCCCAGACACGAAAGCGGCGGTGAGGACAGGTATGCTATAAAAGAAAATTGAGTAAACTAAAAACAAAAGATAAAATACCTCGATGGCAGGCCAGAAACCCACAATGGAGCTAGACTCCCTAAGAACGGCCCACTTTAAGCTGGACATGAGTACGGCATAGCCAGCGCCGCCCCAATCGAATCGATGCACGGTCTCCCAGTTCACCATCAGGCTGAGCAGGGATAAAGAGACTCGCCCTCCACTGTTGTTGGAGAGGAGAGTCTTGCCCAGGAGGAACAGTAAGGAGATGCGGGCCAACATAAGTGCACGCGCAGGCTCGATGTAAATGTCCATGTCGGGCTGCCCCTGGTCCACCAACTCATTAGGCCCAAACTGATCAACCAACCAGGATAGCTTGACCTCCGAGCCCCGAACATTCCCTGAGGACGGGTAGGCCCCTAGCAGCTGAATCACCTCCTCCCTACCTGGTGTGCGGGTAGGTACCACGGGCACAGCTCCGATACGGACCCCAGTGATCATAGACCAGTCTGCCGGAGTGAAGGCAATCTCTGCCACGACCATGTGGAATGTCATCGTCTCGGGGCGAAAATGCTCTATCAGCACTTTTAAATAGGCCTGACGCTCTTCTGTGGGCACGAAATGAAGTCCCCAAAATCGGCAGCAGTAAGTAGGTCCTTCACCACTGGGGGAAGGTAAAGCACAAGGCGCTGGAGGTCAAACCAACCGCCTCGGAACATAATGTACGGCAGGGGCTGCAAATAAAAGCCATCAATCAGATAGGGGCAGGCAGATATAATAAGGGCATCAAAGGAAAGCAAAAGCGGAAAGGAGGAGGGGGTCCATCTGTTTACCTTACCAACGATCCCGAAGTTGGACATATGGGTGTCTTTGGCGATGAGGAGGCGGTGTGGGCCTCATGCATCTCATACCAAGGGGAGGCTGAGACACAATGAACTGTTCCCCACGGGGCCCGTAGGCCATTTCCGGCCCTTCGTGCTGATCATGCCCCTCGTCATCAGACATCCTGAAAACATGAGACGCATCGGCATATGAGGGGTTGCCAACAAAAAAGAAGAAAGAGAAAAATATGTATATGCACTAATCCAAAGAAGAATAAAAAAAAAAAAAAACAACCATGTGTGTATGTATACTAATCCAAAACAAAAAAAAAAAGAGATGTGTGTGTGTGTGTGCTAACTAAAAAAAAAAAAAAAACATGTGTGTATGTATACTAATCCAAAACAAAAAAAAAAGAGATGCGTGTGTGTGTGTGCTAACTAAAAAAAAAAACATGTGTGTATGTATACTAATCCAAAACAAAAAAAAAAAGAGATGTGTGTGTGTGTGTGTGCTAACTAAAAAAAAAAACATGTGTGTATGTATACTAATCCAAAACAAAAAAAAAAAGAGATGTGTGTGTGTGTGCTAACAAAAAAAAAAACATGTGTGTATGAATGCTAATCCAAAACCAAAAAAAAAGAGAGATGTGTGTGTGTATACTAAACTAAAAAAAAAAAAAAACATGTGTGTATGTATACTAATCCAAAACCAAAAAAGAGAGATGTGTGTGTGTGTACTAAACTAAAAAATAAATAAAAATATGTGTGTATGTATACTAATCCAAAACAAAAAAAAAGAGATGTGTGTGTGTGTGTGCTAAACTAAAAAAAAAAAACATGTGTGTATGAATACTAATCCAAAACCAAAAGAAAGAGAGATGTGTATGTGTGTGTACCAAAAAAAAAAAAAAAAAAAAAAACAGCATGTGTGTGTATACTAATCCAAAACAAAAAAAAGATGTGTGTGTGTGCTAAAAAAACAAAAAAAACTCATGTGCATATACTAATCCGAAAGAAAGGATGGGTGTGTGTACTAAAAGAAAAACAAAAAACTCATGTGTATATACTAATCCGAAAGAAAAGATGTGTGTCTGTACTAAAAGAAAAAAACAAAAGAGTCATGTGTGTGTGGGTACTAATCCAAAAAAAGAGATATGTGTGTATATAAAAAAAAAAAAACAAAAAAACAAAACCATGTGCGAGTGTGCTAATCCAAAAAAGATAAGATGCGCTAATCCATCGAAAATAAAAAAAGAAAGAGAAAATAGGATGAGATGAATAAATAATAGATGAAAAAAATAGGCCTAAGGAAAAAAAAAAAAAAAAAAGAAAAGCAACAAAACCGAGAGAAAAGGAACATAGGCATCACATATGTTTAAATGGAAATGAAAAAAAGAAAAAGCATTTCACCATAAAAGAAAAAAAAAGAGAGAGAGAAAAGAAAAATAATAATGTCATCAAAATACAAAGAGAAAGTAAGGGAAGGTAATGATTACCTTCAATGGGGGAGAAAAATGAAGAGCGGCGGAGGATAAGCGCCTTTCGATCCACGCCCGCGACCGCCGGTAATGGAATTCAAGCCAAATAAAAAAAAAAACCCTAAGGGGTTGTCCCGGACTCAAGAAGAAAGGAGGGAGGAGGAGAGAATTTGAAAAGGGGGCCCCTTTTGTGCTCGGGATCGGGCAGTTCGTAACTGCCAAATTTTAGACGGGCGTATATAATATATACGCCCGACCATTTTTTATCAGATTTTGGTCAGGCGTATATATTATATACGCCCGACCAAAATAAATGATTTTAAAGCGCCGACCTCCTTTTTTCGATTTTAAGGCCCAACGGCCCCCTTGTATGCTATGGACCTCGATCCGGCCCCCCTTCGAAGCCCACGTGTCGTCGGCCATGGTGCACACATCCCCAAATGACCCTTCAAGTTTCCTTCGATTGGCCCAAAGGGACTGTGCTACAGTAAACGGTTCCAGATCCGTAGGCGCCCACCTAATGCGCCCACAAAATCAAAAAAGAGAAAAAAAATAAAAGAGAAAGAAAAAAATATACAATGCTGGTTCTCACAAGGGCGTTGCAACGTCTGTTTGCCCCACCCCGAGAGGCGTGTTAAATCAATTCGGAATGATCGGGTTCACTCGAAAGCTCTCGAACCCCGTCTCATGTAGGGACACTCTGTACCTGATCCAGCAGGCAAATGAATTTCATACATCATTGGGAGCATACACTTAGCCCCAGATCTCCCCCAGCAGAAGTCAAGGCCTGATTCGGCAGGCAAACCAAGAACGCATCACCGGAATGCGCACGTCCCTAAGGTATATCGACATGGCAAGTCGATTCGCCCAAGGATACATGCAAAAATAAAGGCAGCTTGAGCATGCCCGGAGTCTCAATCAAAACAAAAAAAGAAGAAAAAAGGAAAGAAAAGGAGAAAAAATGACAACTTGTTGCTGGTTAGTGAAAACCCTGAGTGGGTTGACCCCACCTTCCACGCATTCACTCTGGTCATCCGCCTTCGGATTGATATTGACAAAGAGTGCCCCCAACTTCAGACCATTCGAAGAGTCTATTGTCAGTCGAAACTGACCCGCCAAAAATGAAATTACAACCAACCAAACTATGTGCAAACATACAGACCAAAGGGCCCTTTTCCCTTTTATTTCCTTTTACACAGGCTTAAAACCTGTATAGGCACGGTGTCCCTATATGTATGCACTTGCATCTGGGTATCCGCAGGATGGTCGTTGTCCTCGTAAATTGTACCTTAGGGTCGAGGCTTCTGTTCGTGCCTATTTGCTGCTTACCGCCCCTGATGGGTGTCTGTTTGTGCATAGTTAGTAAGATGTGATTTCATTAGGGACGGAGGCTGGAAATTAGCCATCTCTTTCGAGGGATGTTTGGTTCTAGCTCGATCTTTAGCTTTGTCTCGAGTTAAAGCACTCCGGTCCGCGTGAATCAGGGGCACCTCACCACTGGAACAAGCACATCCCCTAGGTGCACCTATCCGTGGCAGAGCGCACATATTCTTAAAGTGTATCAATTGGCATTTGATCCACTTAAAGAGTTATGCGAAAATAAAGTTGTCAGAGGTCATCGAGCTCTGCTTAGAGGCCTCGAAACAAAAGAAAATTCAGAAAATGACAAAAAAAATTATTCAGAAAATGGGCATGAATTCCCAAGAGGTGTTGCGACATCGATATTCGCTCCACTCGGGTAAATCATGCTAAAGCAACCTCGAGGTTGATGGGTTCGCCCAGAAACTCTGAGCCTTACCTAGGTAAGGGCACCTGTGGCCAACCCAATGGAGCGGTCATTATCCCATAGGATTGGACACAGTTTGAAGGCCTGCGCTTTGTGTGCTTCGCATCAATTCCGAAGCATAGATCGATCATCCCATTTCATGGAGCTGTCTGGTTCAGATTAAGACTCAACATCAAAAATATATAATTCCCCTCAGGAAGTAGACAATATCCCAGCTAGCGAGCTTACACTTTTTGTGATCATCGCAGTTATGCCCAGTAATGTCGCAATGCCCTTGGGGACTGTTAGCTTTGAGGTACGGACGATATCCCGAAATGAGAGGGCTTACGTACGCTCACCATCACCCTGAATGTTTGAGAATTGATTTGAACCAGGCGGACCCATCAAACGTTCCTTGGACCTCTTCGGATGTCTCTTGTCTTTGGCATCCGATCATTAGTGATCGAATACCAAAGAGGGGCATCTGTAGACACCCAAATTCGGCCCAAGGCCCGATCAGTCTGTACTTCAGGAGAGATGTACCCCTGTGCTTCCGATGGCACCCCCCTAAACCCTTAGGAACCTACCTAGACCAGTAGGAATCACTCTAAGACCTTTAGAGCCATTCCCCCAATCCTTAGAAGCCACCCCTACACCCTAGAGTCCCTCCCCAGACCTAACTTAAACCCTTCTGATGGTCGATGGGAGGAGAGCTACAGAATTTTACACAGACTAGTACCATGGATTAGCCATATACAATTGGAAAGAGGACTTCTTTAGCTTTCCAACGAGCCAAATATCACCCAATTTGGAGCTACGGTTCAAAAGTTATGGCCGTTTTAAGTTTCACATAAAATCATGAATTTTACTCAGGCGTAGATATTACATACGACCATCTTACCCAGTTACTGCATATATATTATATACGCGCCTATTTTGGAAAATTTGGTGGGCGTATAATATATACAGATAGGTGGGACCCACCACGGGTTTCATCTTCTAAAAACTCCCCTGATTTTGGTGAAAATTACTGTTCCTAAATTGGGCGTATATAATATATACGCCCAGCTTAGCTATAGTAACTGTCATCAGTAGCTCGAATTTTCTCAATCTAGTTTGACCTTTTGACTATCCCCTTGGCTAAGGTGGGTGTCTTGAGATTGGTTGCACCCCTTTTGAGCTTATTGGCAACCCTTAAGTCACCCATAGTCTCACCCCATCATCCGCCATTGCAACTAGTTTCCCAAAACCCTAGGACCTTGAAAACCCAAAAAACCTTAGATGGGGGATTACCTAATTACTGAACCAATTAGCTCTTTAGTAAGCCCCCTAACCCATCCCTTCTGTATAAATAGAGAGGCCTCCCTCTTCCTTAAGGGTTGGAAGAAATTGGAGGTTAAGGATTTGGAGCCCAAGAGAGAACCCTAGTGAGAGAAAGTGAACTCATTTCCCAAAATTCCAGCAAGCTTAGTTCATCTTTTCCAATCCATTTCCACCATTACATCACTCCCTTTAGCTAAAACCTAGCCTCTAGCTTCACTCTACGCCCCCTACTTTATAGAATCCTAGCATTAGAACCCATTTTCACACCATTTAAGCCATCGGAAGCACGCCAAAGCAAAGATCTTCCACGGTGCAACAAGGGCACATGAGCTCCGACTCACCCCTCTCTTCCTCTACCTTCTTGGTGTCTCCTCCATCCAAGGATTCAAGCCGTTACGCCGTCGAAATTTCGGTTTGGCTCAAAGCTTGATAGGACCGTATTGCCTTCGGGCAAGGGAAAACTCTACCTTTTTTTTATTTTTGGCCATAGATAGAGACCGCTACGTGCGGGTTGATCGGGTGCCTAAACCCTTCCAGATCGATAACCGAAGCCCCTACCCTAGAGCCTTTGGCAAAGACCGGTAAATCAGAGTCATATTTAGCACTTTGGTGCTCAAAATATCGATTTGAAGGTTTCCCGAGTCACCAAAAGCTCTGGGTGGCGACTCTACATTTTATCCAAGGCGAGCGCATCGCCGCGACGGGTTCGAGAGGATCCACGGTCGCACAGGGACTAGCAAAGATTAGGTTTGGGGGTGTGTTTGGACTTGAAAAGTACCACTTTTCACTCCTTAACTTAGCCTTTGATTAGACCCTTAGCCATCTAATAAAGGTTTGTTAAGTGTTTTCTGTAGGTAATAAACAGCAGTGTAATAAGGCCAAGTATCCTGTTAAGGAAACCATGATTGGCACCAGAAGTCCCTCAGAAGAATGAGCCATGAATCCAGATATGAGGTAAGCCTCGCGCAGCTGACAAAGCTCCAAAGGATTCAGGAATTTAGGCTTTGCACAGTCCTCGCTACGTTCCCCAAGACTTCACAAGAAGTTCTCATGTAGTGGAGTGACAGAAGAGCTTCAGAGCCTTGAGTCACGCAGCTCTCGCGAAGTTCAGAAGTTAAAGGTCGCGCAGTCTCGCGCAGTCCAGAAACTATCAAAGCCTCGCAAGGATCCTCACGAAGTTCCATTAAGATGTGAACTTCTCAGGTAGTTCTCGTGCTATTCAGGAAGAAAGCAGCCTCGCGAAAGCCAGACATAGCCTCGCGAAGATCTATTGTGAAATGGAATGCTCGCGTAGTTCCCGCACTATTCACAAGTAGCAATCCAACCTCGCGAAGCCCAATCTAGCGAGTGCTTAACTATCTACCTCGCGACTGCTTAAAGCATCAAGAAGCTGCAACCTCGCGACAGCTGAAGCTTCAGAGTTAAACTCATCCTCGTGAAGTCAGTGCTACCTCATGACAAGTTTAGGAATCGACTGCAACCTGGCAAACCTCTGAACTCCACCTTCCATCGCTTTAGCAGAGGACTTTCTAGGAATTTCCAAAGATTAGGGCACGCACTCCCACACTCAAATCTCTGTGCACGCATCTCAAGGCATCCAAGGATCATTAATAGGCCACGTGGCATCGCTAAAATTAGGGTTTCCTAACCCTAATGCGCCGCCACACCCACTGCTATATAAACCTAAGCCTAGTTTTAGTTTAAAAAAGAATTTTTAGACTTAGACTTTTAGAGAGACTTGAGAGCGGAGACCTTATCACTGATAAGAGATCTGAGATCGTTTTCTTTTCTATTCTTCTATAGTTGTAAGTAGTTTTCCTTTTTCTTTTTCTTCTCTCCATGGCCCAGCACTTGCTGGCCATGCCTATGTATGTTTATTAAGATTAGATTAATGGAATTTATGATTGGGTATTGTACTTTTATAGGATTCGTGTGTTTGTGAGTTGCTCTGTGCAAGGCTGCTGCCTTGTGATCTGCCATTGCTTTGGCTGTGATTCTAAGTAATGAGGACTGATTCTAAGGATCCATTCAGATCCAAGTGACCTGTGTGTCTGGGCTATCATGGTCTGATACAGCCTTAGCCCCACCACAGGACCCACTAGATCTGAAATCCCCATGGGAGCCTAACCTGGTAGCCTTGTGACCATGGTGGTGGCAGCAATATTCCTGTTCTGTTTTGGACTCTATGAGGAGGATAGCCTCTGGGATAGTCTGTGACCATTCAAGTGGACAGGCTATAGCCTTAGGGTGAAGCCAATCCGTAGGATCCAAGATGGATTCTTCTTCTCTGCACATGTGCTTGTAGCCTTGTGGGAGATTGTACAGAGGTAGACTCCCTTATATTTGTATAGACCCGCCATCAGATGTTAGATCTGATCTGGTTATGGAGATTGTAGGCTTGTGACTGGACCATTGTAGTCCCACTCAAGCAATGGACAGCTAGGTCTAAGGTGGTACTCAATCTCTTGCTGGTTCTATGTGTCTGGGCTATCATGGACCTATACAGCCTTAACCCCACACATAGAGCTTTAGAGGTTGAGGTTCCCTATGGATTCTTGAGCTTGTAGCCTGCATGAAGTAGTGCCTACAATGATAAACTTGTTTTGACCCATCTCTGGATTGTGGTTTCCCTATGGGATCGTCTGTGACCGTTTAAGTGGACAGGTTATAACCTTAAGGGATTGGAGCATGGCACAGGGATGAGTTGGATTCTTTCTCCTCTTTGGTGATAATGTAGCCATTGGACAGGATTTCTATAACTGTAGACCTGAATCTGAGTCATACATTCGAGCAGATCTGAACCCAATAGCATACTTCCCACCCTTTATATTTATTTTCCCACACTCCATCCATCTTCACAACCCTCTCTGTAGTTAATTCATTAAGCTACCTTAGGATATTTAGAATAAGTGACCCTAAACTCCCTTCCTTTTAGGACTGTCAGATCTGTAGTCAGATCTGGAGGGACTACTAGAGATGGCTCCCTTGGAGCTGTAGATCACTTTTCCCTGTTGGGCAAACTCTTATAAAAAATTGCTAGAAATGGACCCTGTATCTTGCAGGTCTAGGATTTCTCAGTTGTGCAGATTTCATCCCCTATTTCACTTTGATTTTAAATTGCTTTTACCACCAACAAATAAAGTAAGCACACTGGGAATCGCAAACACTAGTCTCTGAGCAAAGGAGAAAGTAAAAACAATTATTGAAAATGAAAAATGCCACTTTTGTAGGGAGCACAGATGTATTTAGCGTATGCATCAATCCTTTTAAACCCCTAGGTGATCCCTAGTGGAGGAGTGTAGTCTCCTGAGGGTTTTCAGTGAAGGTACCCACAAACTTCTCCAATGGATCAGTTAATATCAATGCAGCATATTGAAAGCAAAATTCAACCACAATCAAATTCCTTCCACACCTTGTTCATTCAATCTTAGAGGATTCTTAGCAGAAAATCAGCAATTTAAAATAGAACTCTGCTGTAATTCCTTCATAATCAATCAACTCATGTCAAGACATTCTCTATGAAAATTAATGCAGAGCTTACCATCAAATTGAGAATTATGTTTTAATAATGCCCCCAACAAACTCAATGTTAGACCCAAGTCTCACCAGGGTTGTCTCTCACACAAAATAGAAGGGTGTATCATTTCACACAGCTCAAAAGCAGTTACAGCCCTCAAATAGGGCTGCAAGCATGAGCATAGGAGATGTTCTAATTTATAAAGTTTTCTAACTCTTTTCACCATAGATTATACAAATCCTCATCTCCACATCACAGCTCAATCAATTTCAGATCAGTAAGGACATTTTATTGGGTTGTCATGTGGCTTATGGGTGAGGTTTACAAAGAATAAAGGGGAATGAAAGGATTCAAATGTGAGAAATCAACAAGATAAGGAGGTGATTTGCAACTTCACAACCTTCATTTCAGTATAATTCCATCTTCTTTTGGAATTTTTAGAGCCAAAGTGGCCAGCTTCTTCTCTTCTTTTTCCAAATATCTGATGAAATGACTTCCTCTCACTCTTTTGTTTTGCTTTTCTATTTTTCTTTTCTTTTTGTATGCTTTTTGTACTTTTTCCTCCATCTTTCTTTTTATGGGTTGGGATGCCACAATGCCACCAAGTGTGCTTTCTTCTCTTTCAACCAAACATCAAACCTTGCACCTCTAACCTCACTTCTCCTTCCATTTCCTAATTTCTCAGATTAAGGATGAACTAAAATAGGTCAAGGGGTTTTGGGTTCAAATTTTCTGGTTTTTATCAAAGAAAAATTGGGATTTTCAAGGCTCAAATGGTGTGCATTAAGGGCAGTTCAAAGGTGGGAATTTTTAAGCTCAAACTGTCCAAAGGGTTACTTCATGTCCTCAATGTCATGAATGTTGTCAAGCTGTTTCAATTTGGATTTGTCTAACTTCTAGTAAACAAAACTAGATCCAATCAGTCCTTAAAGCAGAAAAATTGCCAAAACACTCCCCAATGAAATTTTATTCAGGCCTAAATCTCACTAGGTGTGGTCTTCATCAAATTTCTTAGGGATATCCTCACAGTTTTCTCTCATTTCAAGTTCACTCAGTATGAATTTTTTGAAAATTTCTTACATTTGCTTCAAGACAATGTTAGAGCTGCAGCACTATTTAGTTTTAATTTTTTTTTAAATATCCTCTTTTTCAAAAATCAAGTGGGACTTCACTTTATTTTCACAAATTTTATTTAACATGGCTGCATTAACATTAACTATCCATTGGCATACCCTGCCACACCCCCAAACCTATGAGGAGCAGTGTCCTCACTGATTTAAAAAGAAAGTGTATGTGCAGCAGGGTAAAATCAGACACAAAACAAAACAAAACAAAGTAAGAAGCAACATGAAACAAGGTATAAATAATCAATTAAAACATACAAACAAATAAACATAAAGGCATAAAGCAAGTAACACAAAATATACTAGAGAGACATTTCATTTATAACACCAAAAATTTGTACAATGCAAGGGAAAAGAACTACAAAAGGAATGTACACAAACATCCTAACTAATGACATGTACAAGTCTAATCTTCTCAATTTTTTGCTGGCTCATCCTTGACTTGTACTCCTTTTCCTCTCTCATCCTTATCAGTAGTAGCAGTTGAACTAGCTGGAGGGGCAGTGGCCTGTGCAAGTTCTATGCTAGTCAGTTCAGTAACTCTCCTTTCAAGGATTTATGCCTTCTTTTCAGCAAGCAGAACTCTACTTTCATAGAGTTCCCTAGTGGCCTTTGTGACTTCTTTGGAGGCAACTAACCTTTTCTCGAGTCCATCTGCTCTCAATTTCTCTGTTGCTGCAGTGTTCTTCTAGGCTTCATATTGAATCAAAATTCTACCCCACCGCTTTGAAATTCCCAGTAATTAAACTATGTGCTCCCGCTCCATTCGATGTATCTTCTCATCATAGGACCTCCGGATTGAGGTTTTGAGGTCAGCCATGCCTCTAATGACATCTCTTTTGAGGTAGGGGTCATTTTGTATGGCATTTAGGAGGGCTGGGTATGAAGGAATGGAAAAGGAAGAGGCAGGTAGTATGGGCAGGTCTGCATTGGAAGAAGGGCCAGCCAGCAATAGAGAGGGGATGGATGAGGGCATGGGTGGGGTGGGGATTGAGGGTAAAGGGTGAAGGACTTCAAGGTCAGGCTTAGTTTGGGTTGGAATTGAGGAGGTGGGAATTAGGCGTTCGACATCTGTGCCAGCATCAAATGTTGCTACTACAGGCGGGGATTGTTGGGGGGTGATTTCCAAAGGTGGGGCAATAAGGGGCAAATGGATAGGGACAAGTTGGGGTTCAGGGTCTGTTTGGGTGGAGGCATTGCTAAGTGTAAGTGGAGGGATAATGGGAATAGGTTCAATGGGTGTAGTAGCAGGTGTGGCGATAGCTAAGGTTAAGGGTTGGGGAGGAGGTGGTGGGTGTCCTACCTTAGTAGTGGAAACCACTGCTAAAGGAGATGGAGGTGGGGTGGGTGTAGGAGTAGGGACTGGAAGAGGTTGGGAGGTAAGGGTAACAGGGCTTATGGTTGATTGGATGGCTTGTAGGTAGGTGGCCATGGCAGCTTGGTTGGCTATGTTGGTTTGGAGCAGGGCAAGGATGGTGGTAAGAAGCGAAACAATTTGGGTAGAGGCCTCAGGTAGGATATGGGTTTGGGTAACAGGTGGAATGGGGTGAATGGGATGGATGGGAGATGTGGGGGCATGCATAAAAGGTGGGGTGGGTGTAGACTGGAATTGAGTAGGCTGTGGTGAGGTAGGTTGTGGAGAATCAGGTAAGGGGGTATATTCATACCCAATGTCATCCACAATGGAGTCAATTAGGGAGGAATATCTCTCAGTGGTCAGGGGGTCCAGCTCTTGGGTATGGGTAGGTGAGAAGGAGAAGGTGGGGCTAGTGTCAAAGGGTATGGATAGTGGAGAAGTGGTGAATGGATCAGCTGATGTGGAAGGTGCAGGGCTGAAAGGTTCAACAGTTGATATGGATGGGCTAGCTAGAGGTAAGGTAGGGATGAGGTCTATGGTAAGAGGAACTGGCGGAGGTGTGGATGTGGTGATAGTTGAAAGGGTTGCTGAGCTGCTAGGGGGAATTGAAATTTAGATGGAAGGTATGGCAGGGGAGGGGATGGCGAGGCTGGCATCAGTGGAGCTAATCACAAGCACAAATACAGCTGTGGAGGGAATGAATAAGGGTGAAAAGGGTAAAAATGGAAGTACTGAGGTGGGACCAATAGATGTGAGCAGAGGCTCAGAGGTGACTGATGTAGAGATCTCAGAAGGAGGTACTGGGCTAGTAGTGGCTATAGGGAGAGGCTCTAATCTAGCTGAAGTAGAGGTGCCAGGTGTAGCAGCTGAGCTGGCTGCTTGTGGAGCTCCTATCTCAGGGTCCTCTGCTGACTTGTTCTTGCCTTTTCCAATCAAGATCCTGTTGGCAGACCAGGCCCTCTTCCCAAATACTTTTGGAGTCACCTTCACCACTGGCTCATCATTTGGGAACGCAAATTTTCCTCTCTTCAGCAAGGCAGTGATGAGCCTAATGTAAGGTAGGGTAGGTAAGGCTTGCACTTTCTGAATTTTCTCAATGACATCCACCATTGCATCAAATACCAGCTGGGTAGCATTTATAAATTGTCCCTTGGAGAAAAAGTACAAGGCATCTACTATGGGGGTTCTCCTTTCTTGCTAATGTCCACTGACATATATATTCTTCCTCAAAATTGAATCAATGAACAACATGATGGGGTGTAGATCTCTCCTCATCAAGGACTCCCCATACCTCGCAATACCTTGAGTTAGGTGTCTGACCATAGCTCTAAAGGATACACTCTCAGGATCTGCTAGGCCATAAGTGGTATCAAAAACTGATGGGACCCCTAAAACCAACCCTATATCACTGTAATTCACAATAATCTCTTGGTGATCAATTACAATCTCCAGACAAGGATCAGTTAAACCTAGCTTGGTCTTCTTCCTATGGTTCTGATACCACAGCTTGACCAGCCTAGGGTAGGATTTTTCATTTAATGGGGTCAGCATGGGTGTCAGGCCTGCCTTCACCAGATAATTCAAAGTATCCTTACACTCCTCTTCCTTAGAAAAATAGGGAGTGTCAACAATTGTCTCTGGAATCAGGCTTAAGGCATCCACAAATTTATTAGGAGTAGACAGGTTCACAGGGACTTCAGATTCCTCCTCAGGGTTAGGCTTAGGCACAATGTTAGGCTCAGGCAAATGCTCTGCCTCAGGGGTCTCCTCAACTATTTCTTCACTGATTTGAACCTACTGGATTTCTTAGCTTTCTTAGGCTTGATAGATTTCTCAGCTTTATCCATGACAAGCTTCCTCTTGGCAGGTGGGGTTTCCTTGGGCTGTTTGGTTAGCCTACTAGATTTCCTAGTGGAAGGGGCTTTGAAAACGGTAGCTAGGGTAGCCTCTTCATCAGTCATTGGGTACTCAATCCACAAAAATTATATCTCAATAATTCATAAAAATATTCTAGGTCTCAAATGAATTACCACAAAAATTACCAATGAAAGTACTGAGAAAGGAAATCATAGAGTAAATCGTGAAGGAGGACTTACCAATAGAACCCTAGGGTTTCTTAGATCTCAATGTGCACGGCACCAAATCAGTCTCCAATAGGTGTAAAATGTAGCTTTTGAGGAATTGAAGCACTTGGAGCAAGGGCATGGTGAGTGGAGTTGGAACCAGTGAGGGAAAGGAAGAAGAAAGAAAATGGAAATCGGCAGAGAGAAAATAAGCCTCAAAGAAAAGTTGTTGAATGGCTGAATTGAGTTGTTGATAGGTTTAAAACGGTGAAAATCGAGTTTCGATAGGATTGGGACAAGGTTTTGACGGGTTGATACAAACTGTCGAAAAGTGAAATGTAACTGAAGGTCTCGAGAGGTTCACTTAATCCTGTCGACGAGTCAAGGCTCTAGGTAAAAAAATCACTTCGACACGTTCACAGAACCTCTCGACAGGTACCCTGAACCTGTCGATAATACACTCAAAAACCTTCAGAACTTGTCGACAAGTTCATAGATCCTATCGACAATCATCTTTACTCCTTTAGAACCTGTCGATAATTAACTTAAACCTCTCGACAGGTCCCAGATCTTGTTGAAATGCATACTGGGAACCTTTAGAACCTGTCGAAATGTTCTCCACTCCTCTTGATAGGTAGTTTCTTAGTTCAAATAGATTTCTACTAAGCTCCTAGTCCATCTGTCACACAAATTTATCAATTCTCCTCAACTCCCATTCATTTCTCCTGCCTTGGAGTTGATGACACATGCTTCAAACCTACTGATTATGGACTCATGATTTGTAAATGCAAATATCTAGCGCAATTGGTAACCATATTTACAACGCCAACCAGATTTAAAACAAAAACAGCAGCACACACTGACAAAAATAGCAGCTATGATACATAGTATACATTGTTGAGAATCAATCATATTTTGGTGGTTCTTGGAGGTGGATGGTCACCACAGGCTCCACCACATTATCAACAAAAAGTTTAAACCTTTGACCATTCACCTTCATTATCATACCATCTTTGAGATCATTGATTTCAACAGCTCCAGATGGGGATACATGCTCTACCATGTAAGGTCCCTCCCATCCGGATCTCAACTTACCTGGGAAAATTTTCAATTAGAGTTGAACAACCATACCTTGCTGCCAGCTGTGAATTCTTTCCTCAGCAAATGCTTGTCGTAGAAGGCTTTGGTTTTCTCTTTGTAGATTTGAGCATTAGAGTATGCTTCCAATCTTAGCTCTTCCAGCTCTGACAGCTGGAGCCTCCTGTGCATGCCAGTAGAAGTTAGATCAATGTTCAATACTTTAACAACCTAATAGGCTCTATGTTCTAGCTCTACTGGCAAGTGACATGCTTTTCCATACACCAGTCTGAAAGGGGACATGCCAATTGGGGTCTTATAGGCAGTCCTATAAGCCCACAGTACATCATTAAGCCTCATGGCCCAGTCCTTCCTATCTACTCTAGCTGTCTTCTCTAGGATGTGCTTTATCTCCCTATTTTAGATTTCAACCTGCCCACTAGTCGGGGGGTGGTAGGGAGCTACAATCCTATGTGTAACAGAATATTTCTTATGTAAGCTCTCAAAATTTCTGTTACAAAAATGGCTGCCCCCATCACTGATGATAGCTCTAAGGGTGCCAAATCTTGAGAAGATATTTTCTTTGATAAATTTTAAGACAGCCTTATGGTCATTAGTCCTTGTGGTAATGGCTTCAACCCATTTAGACATATAGTCCACTACCACAAGGATAAAACTATACCCATATGAAGAAGGAAAAGGGCCCATAAAATATATTCCCCAGATATCAAAAAGTTCAACAACAAGTATAGGTTGTAGAGGCATGGAGTTTCTTTTTGAGATACTTTCCTTTTTTGGCATTTGTCATAAGCTTGACAATGCTGCCATGCATTCTTGAAGAGAGTGGGCCAATAAAATCCACTTTGGAGCACCTTGGTAGCAGTCTTGTTGCCACTGAAATGGCCTCCACTGAAATCCTCATCAAGGACACATCTCCTCACAACTTGGTTTGCACAATGCTTGAACAGGTATGGATCCTCCCACATGTAATGTCTGATATGTGAAAAGAACAGCTCCTTGTCCATTTTTTTCCAATGTGGGGGGATCTTACCCACAACCAAGTAGTTGACTATGCTTGCAAACCTAGGTGCAGCCATGCTGATAGGCAGTCTATCAAACTACTTAGTTAGGATCCTCGATAAGTGGTCTACAACCACATTTTCAACCCTTTTTTGTCCTTAATTTCAAGATCAAACTACTGTAATAGGAGGATCCATCTGATCAATCTTGTCTTAACATCCTTCTTTGACAAAAGGTACTTCAGGGCTAAGTGGTCAGTGAACACTCTATCCTAGATCCCAACACAGAAGACCTGAATTTTTGTAAAGCATAGACAATTGCCAACAATTCCTTCTCAGCTGTGATGTAATTTAACTGAGCATCAATCATGGTTTTACTTGCATAAGCAATCACACAAGACTACACCAATAGCAAAATCTGATGCATTACACATCGGTTTGAATGACAAAGAAAAATTAGGTGCTTGAAGGATAGGTGCAGAGGTTAAACAATCTTTCAAAAGCTCAAAGGCATGGAGACATTCATTATCAAACTCAAAGGAACCTCTTGGCACAACATGTGACACAGAGGTTTTATGATCTTGCTAAAATCCTTGATGAATCTCCTATAGAACCCAGCATGCCCCAAGAAAGATCTAACTTATTTCACAGTTTTTGGTGGGGGTAAGTGTGCTATCAGATCAATTTTAGCCTTGTCTACCTCAATGCCTCTGTGGGAAACCACATGGTCAAGGATAATGCCTTGATTGACCATGAAATGGCTCTTTTCCTAACTTAACACCAAGTTGGTTTCCTCACATCTTTACAGCACAAGGTTGAGATGGTGTAGACATTGGCTAAGGCTATCCCCAAAAATAGAGAAATCATCCATTAATATCTCTAAAAATTGATCAATCATGTCAGAAAATATAGCATACATGCACCTTTGGAAAGTTGTAGGGGAATTACACAGTCTAAATGGCATCCTTCTATAGGCAAAGGTGCCAAATGGGCATGTGAAACTTATCTTTTCTTGATCTTAGAGATAAACAGGGATTTGGTTATACCCCGAATATCCATCAAGAAAATAATAGAAAGCCTTGCCTGCCAACTTATCCAAAATTTGGTCAATGAAGGGCAAAGGGAAGTGGTCTTTTCTAGTTTTCAAATTGAGCTTTCGATAGTCTATACACACCCTCCAACCTATGGTTTCCCTAGTTGGAACAAGCTCACCAGAATCAAATTTAATCACAGTAATGCCAGATTTCTTAGGGACCACCTGAGTATGTGCCACCCATTCGGAATCTGAAATTGGGTAGATGACTCCAGCATCTAACAATTGGACCACTTCTCTCATTACCACTTCTTGCATGTGGGGGTTCAATTTTCTCTGCATTTCTCTAGAGGGATTGGAACCCTCTACCAAGTGGATTTTATGCACGCATACAGCAGGGTTGATACCCCCAAGGTTAGCAATAGCCTAGCCTATTGCTCTCTTATGCTTCTTTAAAATACACAACAATTCCTCCTCTTCCTCATCAGTGAGAGAGGAAGAAATGATCACTGAAAATTTCTAGTTTGCCTCCAAAAAACATGTCAAGGTCTTAGGCAGCTGTTTCAACTTTACATCTGGTGGACATATGAGAGAAGGCAACGAAGGCGCCTTTGATGGTGGTGGAAGAGGCAATGCAGCAGGTTTCCAAGGAGGATACCTTATTGCTAGCTCCATATCAGAAAGTAAGGCTTTCACCTCTTCAACCATGGGTGTGGGGGCCTTCTCACCATGCAGCAGCTTGGGCAAAGTCTCTTCCACAAGCTCATAAAAAATACCAATTAAAAAGCAATTCTTACTATCCAAGTGAGGTTGATTGGCTGCACTATAAACATTCATTTCACTTTTATGTTGCCAAAGGATACCTCCATTACTCCTGATCTACACTGAATACAAGCATTGGCAGTGGCTAAGAAGGGCCTGCCCAAAATCACTAGAATAGAGGTGGTGCACTTGCTTGGCTCCATGTCAAGTACCATAAAATCTGCTAGGTAGAAAAACTTATCAACTCTAACTAATACATCCTCTATCATTCCCACAAGCCTCCTCTCAGATCTGTCAGCTAGTTGTAGCACCACATGTGTGGGATTCAATTCTCCCAAGCCTAACTTCTCATAAACTGAATATGGAAGTAGGTTTACACTAGCTCCTAGATCTAACAAGGCCTTCTCAATGGTATGATTCCCAATGATGCAGGGGATTGTGGGAACTCTAGGGTCTTGAAGCTTGGTTGGGTTTGCAATGGACAACACTTGGTTTCTTTTCGCTGCACAAAAGACCTTCTTGGATAGGTGTATTCGAGACTGTCTTTTGTGGGTGCACAATTCTTTCAAGAACATTACATAGGCTGGAACTTGCTTAATAGCATCAAGTGAAACCAAGTTAATTTTTCCTTGTTTGAATGTTTCCATCATCTCCTCTACTTTAGCATTCCCCTTGTCAAAAGGAGAAGGTGCTTGAAGTGCATTAGGAAATAGCAAATGGGGGATTGATCTCTCATTTGTTGTCTTAGCAAGTTCATCAGATTTTTCTTTATTTTTATTTTTAGTTTTTTCTTGGGGTACATCCACACCCCCTTTTTTTTTATGTGCTGCTCCTACTGCATATCTCTATGGGTTGTTCTTTCATTTCTAGGACTATTCTCAGGCTCAAAACCAACCAGATTATCAACCAGCCTTCCACTCCTAAAAGTGGTGACAAATTTGGCTTCTTCATGGGAAGAAGTCTCACCCACCATGTACTACCCTCTTGGGTTATTCATGGGCTGACTTGGCAGTCTTTCCTCCTCTCTCTTAGTCAAAGTATTAGATAGCTGACCAAGTGGTCCTCTATCTTTTTAATACTTTGGCTATGAGAGTTGATAGTTTGTGATGAAGGGCCTAAATTCTACAGTGAAGCCAGAACTTGCTCTTTAAATGTGAGGTATCTAGAGGGTGCTGAGGCTGGTGCACTTTGCTGCACAGGTTAAGCCATTGGTTGGGCCATATGCTACTGGTAATGGGGCCTTGGAAAATAGTTCTGCTAGTAGGGTTGGGTATTCCTATAATGTATCAGATGCTGTTGTGACTACTGCTGCTGCTGGTTTGGAAAGGTGTCTTGTCTCCATCTCAAATTGGGGTGGTTTCTCCAATGATAATCAGCAGTAGGCTGTTGTCCAAAGGACTGAGTAGTATTTTCATCACAAAGTCTAGAAATTGGGCAGCAGAGGGACATTCCTCAAGGGAGTGAGTGGGGGACTGACAGATCACACGTGCCTCCTCCCCTTTGGCATCCATTAGAGACTGCATGGTTCCTAGGAGCTTATCAAACTTTTGAGTCAAGTTGTCTACTTTCCTTTCCAAATCATTATATCCACTCACCTCATATATTTTCCCTCTTATAGTGGTCTTTCTCACCAATCTAGCAGGGGTCTCAAGGTCTCTTGACAAGGTCTCCCTTTGCATAGAGTTTTCACTAATAATATCAAACAACTCCAAAGCCTCATCAGCTGTCTTATGAAGGTATGTACCACCACATGAGGCATCAACCATATCCCTACTCTTAGGATCAATTCCTTGATAGAAACGTTGGAGAAGTTGTCATTCAAGAATTTGATGATAGGGACATTGCTTCAAGAGTTTTTTAAATCTCTTCCATGCTTGGTGAAAGTCTTTAGTTGGGGCTTGAGAAAATGAAATAATGCTCTTCCTCAGTTGACTTGTTTGGACATGGTGAAAAACTTAGCCAAAAACTGACATTGAAGGCCATTCCAAGATTGAATACTATTGGTTGGGAGCATTGACAATCAAGTTCTGGCTTTATCCTTTAATGAAAACGGAAAGAGTCTCAACCTGGTTGCCTCCTCCCCCAAACCTGCAATGTTGAAGTTAGTGCACAGTCCTAGGAATTCATCAATGTGCTTATATGGATCTTCTTTACCCAGGCCATGGTATGAGGGTAGCATCTGTAAGATGGAGGATTTGATCTCATAGTTCCCTTGAACAGCAGGGAATTGAATGCAAAAGGGAGAATTGTACACCCCTGGTGCATTGAATTCCTTCAATGTCCAAGATTGCTCACCCATTGTAGAGCTATCAAAATCAATCACAGGTGTGTGTGTATGGGTTGCTTAGGTCTGAGAAGTCTCAACTTCAGGATCTAAGGGAGCAATCTCAGAATTAAGAGATCTCCTCCCAAGCATACACAGAACAAAAATATAGAACAACACACAGAATGACAGTACAGATTTAAGTAAAAAAAATTCAAAAACACACCTAATGCTGCAGATTTAAAAACTACAGATCTAGAAATGTAAACATAGTTAAGAAATGCAAACTTAAGCACAACTTACTCCTCAAATTGGCATAATGCTCCTTTCAACAGAACAAATCCAGATCTGCAATCACAAAATTAAACTACACAAAACTACAGCAACAATTAGTCAAACACAAAATAAGCAATAAAAATCTAAATCTAAAATGAGAAAAATATTGATCTACCACTCTTAAAAATACACATCCCTGGCAGCAACGCCAAAAGCTTTTTGTCTTTCTTACCTTACAATTATTAAATGGTTAAAACAACAAATTAAATGAACAAACTATAGCAAGTGGGCTTAAGGCAAGCAAGCAGTCCTGCAAGAACCAGGGCTGTTGCAACAAGCTTTAATAGGTAAGTCAAGGTATGTCCACTGGAAAATGTGATTAAACTATGGTAAATCTCTAGATCTATGACAGATCTGGCACTCTATCCTAATTTAGACTAAATCAAAACAAAAAGGAGGAGAGGCTTCTAAGATTTGTCACTTTAGTAAGAGCTACAAAAATCAAAAGTAAATTGATTCATAACTGATTAAACTCAGATTCAAGGGAATGGAAAAGATTAAACTCAAAAGGGTGGAGAGCAGCAACTAGAGATTTTGGTCTTTACTGAAAATCAATTGGATCAAAGGCAATATATAGGACAGATTTGCTACAATCCTTTATCTGGCTACAAGCTCAGATGCAAGGTATAAGAATCTAATCTCAACCAAAGTATTGAAGCAATCCTAAGGTTATGATTTGTCCATTTTAGTAGCCACAGATCATCCCAGAGATTATTCCAATGCCAGGATCTTGATTGGAACAGGTAAACTATTACAGATGCTGTGGGTGTCAGGCTTCAAGCTCAAGCATCCATAGGAATAACTAATCCTGGGAAATCAAATACGAAAAAGTGAAATATAGATCAGAATCACCTTTAAAAACCATAATTATATTAGAATAATATAACTTATAATCCTATTGGGCACAGATATGCAATCTGTGCAGCATACAATCAATCTATACAGCCTATAAAACTCTCAATTTACAGCTCTCGACCTCACCCTAGTTACTAAAGTGGTTTAGCCAACCATGATTGGTTGAAAAGAGAATGAGGGAAGAAGGAAGAGAGAGGGAATTTTTGAAGGGAAAATAGAGATCAAATTTGGCTCTAGTTCTCTCAATTTCTGGATACTAGCTCTGTGAATTCTTCAAGCATTTATACTCTTCTCCTCTCTTCTCAGATATATTTCAGCCAATCAGAGCTCAAGAGAATAATTCTGTTATTCTGAGCTACTGATGTGGCTGATTTCTCTTCTAGAAGTTCTTTCCCCATTGGTCTAAAATTGGTAGGCCCATGTGATGCGGTTAGGGTTCCCATTCGTGCTTAGTTGTGTTCCAAAAATACCCCCAAGGGTCATTAACATGCCTTAGAACTCGTGCAAAGAATTCTGAAGTTGGCAACTGCTGTGAAAGGAACTGAGAAGTTCTTAATTTAATTGTCGAGAGGTTCAGGGAACCTCTCGATAGGTTGAAATGACTTTCGACAGGTTTGTAGGCTTCTCGAGAGGTTTAGAGTAACTCTCGATAGGTTGCGTTGCACTAGTCGACAGGATTGGAGTTCGTTTTCACCTTCTGTCTAGTTTTACAGTGATCTTCTTGGCAGCTTACAGAAAATCTTGTCGACATCTTTGTAAAGCTCCCATTGAGCTTTCGACAGGTTGCTTGAACCTCGCGAGGATGAGCGTGGCTTCAGCTGAGTTGTCGATAGGTTCCTTGCACTGCTCGACAGGTTGGCTAGAACTAGTCGACAAGATTGGTAGAGAAATCTTAACTTCTGCCTGAGCTACCTCAATCCTCTCGACATCTTATATAAAATCTTGTCGACTGGTTGCTGGATCCTCATGAGCTCCCCTGCATCTCAAGGTAAGACTTCAACAGGTTCTCTTCTGATGCACCTCCAACCTCTCGATAAGTAAGCCTGCACTCTCAGAACCTCTCGACAAGTTCTTTTCTTCAATCCCAACTGCTCGACAGGTACTGGGACCTTCTCAATAGCTTCATATACACATCCAACCTCTTGAAAGCTTCATTCCTTTCTCTCAGAACCTTTTGACAGGTTGATGCAACCTCTCGACATCTTGGCTTTTGAGCATTAGGATCTCTCGACAAGTTTTGCTTTGTGTTTCCACAGCTGGCACAGATCTTTGGTGTGCTATCTTCATTTGTTTAACACTCAGCAGCCTCTTGGTGGATTCAATCTTCATTCCTTGTAACTACAATTGGTCCCAAGCACACCCAATTAGGCCCATGACCTTCTCATGAACTTCTAAAGCTCTGTGGACTATTTGATTGGTTGGCCTTTGGGTTGTTTGAGCACATGTTGAGTAGTAGGTTGCTTCTTTGCCCTTTTTAGATGGATGTCTGCACTATGGCTATAATTTATTATCTATCTACAAAACATACTTAAAACACCTTATTAGTCAGCTCAAGGGTCCATCAGAGGTCAGGTTAGGAGGTGAAAAATGGTATTTTTCACTGCTTAATAACCAGAAATACAAAGGCAGCCCTGCAGAGATCTCACATAGCTCAAGGGATGAGAGACGCCCAAAAATCTTCTCATGTAGCTCTCACGTGCTTCAAAGCTCAAAGAGTAGCCTCGCGAGCTATAGTATTCAATGCAATTCAGCCTAGCAAGAGCCTCGCAAACTGAAACATTTGAAGCTCATCTGCGCGAGCAAGGGCTATGAAACATAAAGTCAACCATGCGAGGTCTCTCTAGCTGCCAATCTTTCTTTGCGACGCTCTGTAAACTGTACGATCATTTGAGCGAAGAGCCACGCGAGAAGCCAAATGGGCAATTCAACTGCGCAAAGCTCAGGCTCATATTTTCTCAGTGAATATCAGGGGCTCTTTGGGGATTTCCCCACTGCTAGGGCATACATACCAAGATCCTAATCTATTCCCACACATCCCAAGGCATCCAAGGGCTGCAGAGGAGCCACACATGTAATGAAATTAGGGTTTTCTTCCCTATTGGCCAAGACCTTAGTGACTGAGTATATAAACTGTAATCTAGTTTAGAAACTCATCTCTTCCTCAACCTAAAATCGGCTAAGAGCTTAAGGCAAATTAGGGTTATGATTCGGTAATTCTCCATTTTTCTTTTCTTCTTCCTTAGCCCAGCACTTGCTGGCTAAGTCCTTTGTAAGCAGCTCTAGTTTGATTTAGTTTTGTAATGGACATTGTGTTGAGCATTGGGAACTGATTTAAGCTTGTGCACATGTTGTTGCCTTTGAGGGCACCATTGTAAGATTCTTTTATAATTTTCCATTTTTTATTACTTAAAATTAGATTTGTAATCTCTGTGTTTTCCTTGCATAAATTTTTATTGGATTAATAAACATATTTTTATAGGTTTAATACTCCTATTATTGTTTGAGCTGATTTGCCTTGCAACAATAGTGGGAACAATAATATCCCAGCTCTGTCTCAGTCTTCTGTGATTGAACCTCCTCCTTTGGATCGTCTGTGACCATTTAAGTGGACAGATTATAGCCTTAAGAGGAATCTAAACAATAGATCTAAGATGGATTCTTCTTCTCTGCACATGAGATGGTAAGCCTTGAGAGAGATTGTGCAAAGCCAAACTTCCCTCTGTTTGCAATGCCACCATCAGGCTTTAGATCTGATTTGGTTGTAGAGATTGCAGACTTGTGAGTTAGATCATTGCAGGCCTTTCTGTAGCAATGACCAGCTAAGTCTAGAGCCCCTTTTAGCCCTTAATTTGAGGTGTCTTCCACCTAATTTTAAGGACTGATTGTTCCTATGGATGCATGAGCTGATTAGCCTTGCAAACATAGTGTCTGCAAGGATTTTCTTTTTCTGATTTAACCCATTGATTGGAGGAAATCTCTTGGATAGTCTGTGACCATTTAAGTGGACAGGTTATAGCCTTAGGATCAATCCCTTTAAGTGGTTGAACCTGCTCCCTCGGATAGTCTGTGACCATTTAAGTGGGCAGGGTATAGCCTTAAGAGGAGTATAGATTGTAGGGTTATTTTGGTTTCTTTTGATGAGCTTGTAGCCTTTAGAAGGATTCCTGCATAATCAGTTCTAGGTCTGAGTTACGTCACTAACTTATTCTTAGCTGCATACTTCTCATCATTTTTTATATTTATTTTATCACACCACCATAACCTTCTTTTATCAGATCTGTAATCAGATTTGGAGGGCTACTAACACAACCCTTTCTGGGTTTTAGATCAAAATTTCCCTGTGGGACAAACTCTCACTTATCAAAACTTGCTACAACTGACCTTGTATCTTGTAGGTCTATGTTTATTTTAGACTTGCTGATTTCGCCCATTTTTGCGTCTCTCCACTAATTTATTTTTTCCATTATTTTCTAATAAAAATAATCTGCATCGAGATAAATATTCCAACAACTACTACACAAACTGATTTTGAAGAGGAGGAGCTGCCCCTGATACCATTGACCTTCACCTATGAGGAGGAGTTGGCACCTATCCTTCCACCCCCATCATCTCCACCCACCTACATTGACCTGACCAACAACTTTGTTTTACACCATAGGATTGATGACATTGATGACAGGGCCATTATCCTTGATTCATCCATCCCCATTCCTTAGTTTTACACCCTCACCAAATCTATGTCTGCTGATCCTTACGTTCGGAGAGATGTGAAATTAGTAGTGGAGCATGTGACAACAATGGTTAAGCAGTGTTATGAATACCAGATGTCTCTCATGAGGGAGGATCTGCAGAAGGAGAAGAAGGTGCACTGGCAACAACTGAAAGGTGCTTTGGATCTGTATATGGTGTATAAGATGAACGATGCTCAGTTGGGGAGGCTGGTAGACACACTAACCACCTCCTTTTCAATAATGAACCCTTCACTGCCTAAGGGCGTGTCTCTCAAGGAACCTTCCATGGGGAAGAGCAGCACCAAGCCACAGAAACCAGTTCCAACTAGAACCAAGGCTGGTGTTGCACAAGCTGAGACTGTGAAAAAAGGGAAGGACAGAGCAAAATGGAACCCCATTGCCTTAGATTCAGACTCAGATTCTGATTAGGATTTAGTGTAATAGTTTGCACTTAGGTTTTGTTGTCTATATTTTCTGTTTTAGAATGGTTGTATATTTTCAATCTCTTATTAATTTTGTATATAGTCTTGGTCACTATTGATTTTGTTCATGAAAATGTCTTTTATGTGATGCATTGTGAATGAAAATTTATTTTCTTTATTTGATTTTTCATTACTATTGTACATTCATGTTTTCTGTTGTATATGGTTATTCCTTTGCCTATCCTGATGTCCCTACCTATCCTTTGTAACAGTGAGGACACTATTTATATTAGGTTTGGGGGTATGGCAGGATAGACCAATGAGATGGTTAAGCTAAGTGTAAGCAGCGGTAGTTAGATTTAAACAAATAAAGTGAAGTTTCACCTAAGCAAATTTGAAAAAGGGAGATTTAAAATGTATAGTAGACTATTTAATACTGAAATATTTTAAAAGTTCAACACTTCCATGAAGAGATCATCAAGAAAATTTTTCACAATCAGTATATAGTGAACCAATAAAGAGAGAAAAAGGTGAGAACATGCACCATGAGTTCAATTGAAGACCATACCCAATGAGATTTGGGCCCATAAAAAAATTTACCTTTTGAAGACTGCCTTTGGTAAATTTTTGTGCTCTAAGAAATGGCTGACTAAAATATTTTCACTAGAAGTTAGGCATTCCCAAGTTGAAACTGTTTAACAGAACTCATGACATTATGGACATGATCTAAGGCCATCCTTTGGACAGTTTGAGCTTAAAATTTTCTACCCATTCAACTACTCTTTTCCATACAGTCTTTGAGCCTGAAAAATCTATTTTTCTTTGAAAAATACCAGAATAATTGAACTTGAACCTCTTGACCTAATTCAGCCTTACCCTCAATTTGATAATTCAGAAGGTGGAAGGAGAAGAAGCGAGGATAGGTGAGCAGTTTGACATTTGGTGGAAGGAGAAAGAGAAGGGAGAAAATCTAAGAAAAGCACTGTATCAGTTGTGTGGCTGTGGCAACCATCATTAAAATATATATATATATATATATATATAATAAAAATAAAAATAAAAAGAGAAAAAGAAAGAGAAGTCAAGTGAAGTACTTCATTTGGAAATTGAAAAGGAGAAAAGAAGTTGGCCACTTTGATTATCAAAAATATAAAGAAAGATGAAGTTGTGCTGTAATGAAATAGGTGAAGTCATGAATCACCTCCTCCCCTTGTTGATTTCTCAAATTTGAATCCCTCTTTACTCTTTTTATTCTTTATAAACCTCAACTCGAAGCCACATTACAACCCAATAAAAGACCTCAGTGATCCAAAGTAAATTGAGCTGCTATGTGGATATGAAGGGATGTCTGATCTATGGTGAAGAGAAACATGATAAAGTCAGGAAATAGAGTCAATGCCTATGCTTATGCTTACAGGCCTACTGGAGGTCTGTAACTGATCTAGAGCTGGAGTGAAATTGAACACCCTTCAAGTCATTTGTGAGAGACTGCCCTGGTGAGGATTGGGTCTAAGATTAAATTTATTGGGGCACTGTGTGAACCTGATTTTTGAATTAATGGTGAACTTTATACTGATTTGCACACATTACACTCTTGATGTCTTCAGACTGGTTGTGATGAGCATGCATAAGGATTTAGGTATTAAATTGTTTACATTTATTGTCTTAAAATTTATTTGATTTGAAAGAGCAAGGTGTGGAATTATGCTTGGTATGCTGAAATATAACTTATCACTGTGTGCACTTATTTGAACTGTTTTAATTAGGAAGTTTGTGGTTACCTTCACTGAAAACCCTCAGGAGACTTCACTCCTCTACTAGGGATCACCTAGGGGTTTAAAAGGCTTGATGCATAAGCTAAATACGTTTGTGCTCCCTATGAAAGTGACATTTAAATTGTTAGAGTAGTGTTTAGTTTTTACTTTGCTCGAGGATTAGCAAAGATTAGGTTTGGGGGTGTGTTAATAACTAAAAAATACCATTTTTCACCTCCTTACCTAGCCCTTACTAGAACTTAGAGCTGTTTAATAATTGCTTTTTGAGTGTTGTTTCTTAGTTAGCAATAATCTGCAGAGAAGTGCAGAAATCCATCTAGCAAAAGCCAAAAGGAGGGAGATTTGAGTCAACAGTTAACTGATGAGAAGGCCCATGCATGATAGAGTGTTGTAGCAGATTGTCCATTAGCAACAAGAGTTCAGAAAATGAAGCTCAAGTAGTTAAAGTGGTTGTCAAGAGTTGGCTAGTGTCATTTTTATGGACCTCGAGCAGTTCTATCATCCTCACTAGCTATTGAATTATACCTCTCGAGCAGTTGCTGAAGCTACAACCATCCTGTCAAGTTATTGCAGCAACCTCTGGTGTTTGACTACCTAAAGCAAGCAACCTGTTGAGCTACACACTTTACCTTCTCGAGCAGTTGCTGAAGCAAACTAACCTCTCATGCACTTTAATGTACTGATCTATGAAACTCGAGTTGTCCAATTCAACCACTTGAGTAGTTCCCTGGACCTATGAAGTATCTTGTTGAGTTATTATGTGCAGAAAAGAACCTAGCGAGATCCTGTTGAGCTACTGTCTGCAGTACTCAAGTTGTATTTCTGAAGGTCACTGATCCTCTTGAGATTCATTCCTGAAGCCTTTATCTTGTTGAGAACCTCTCGAGGTCGATATGTTGAGGCTCAAACCGCTCGAGGTATGAGTTCAAACATGTGTCTATCAGCTTTGGAGGGCATTTTGGAAATTCATCAGCACAGAGGATACATGACTTAACTGCCCCACATGTGCACAGCTATTCTAACGAACTTGGGGCAATACTTGGAAGAAATGCAACCACCTCAGCAGGTCTTATAACTGATTTGATTCTCCTCTTTTCTGATTGGCCAAGGCGGATCAAGTTCACTTAGGAATTCTATAAATAGAGGAGAATAAACCCGATCTAGGCATTCAGAGATTTAGGAATTTTTGAATTGTTTTCCTACCTTTTCTACTTATTCTTTTTCTTCTTCTCTCCTTAGCCCAGTCATGGTTGGCTAAATCTCTATAGCAGCTAGGATTAGTTGATCTGTAATTTGATTTGTGAGAGCATTGTATGAGGTGTGGAATTGCAGAGACTGTAGATCCGAGAGTAATTTGTTATAAGTTATTTTTTGAGCAATAAATTACTGGTTGTAATGATCATTTAATTTGTAGATCTATTAGTTTGTTATCAGATTTCTATAGATTTTATGCTCCTATGGATGCATGAACTTGTAGCCTTGCATCCATAGCATTTGCAGTGGTTTTACAATTTTATTTCTTTCCCTCATGAGTGGATTATATTCATGGGATACTCTTTGACCATTTGAGTGGACAGAGTACAGAGCTAGGACTAGTCCATATCTCAGGAAAAATTTTGATCCTTCTAACTTTCATTTGTTCTTATAGTCAAATGAAGGATTGCTACAGATCCATCTTCTAATCTGCTTTGCAAATCAGTTTTACAGTGAAAACTATCTCCTAGCTATTCATTCTCCATAGTTGAAATTTATTTTACCAAAACATCTATCCTCTTCCTCAATTCTCTCTCCCTTTATCTCTGATTTGGTTTTTAAATCTACTTTTAATTAGATCTAGTCTATTTCTATTTTTAGTTTAGTGACAACCACAAAACTCCATCTCTTTTTCCTGTGTTCCTTAGTTTTAACTTAGAATAGTATTAAGATTGCTAGATTTGTAGCAGATATGGAGATCTACTACCTGTTAGATCACAAATCTTTGTGGGACAAACTCTTACTCATTTAAAACTTGCTACAACTGGCCTTGATCTTACAGGATTGTCTATAATTGCTATTGTTTGGTACTATTTTATTTTTATTTTGTGCACAACAGTTATAATCCAACAAGTTTTTGGCACCGCTGCTGGGGACTTGAGATCTGAGTATTTCTTTTAGTTAGTAGATCATATTTGTATTTGAATTAATGTTGTTGTAGTTTTTGTAATTTTTTTTTATTTTTTTTCTTAGATCTGGAGTTGTAGCTAGGAGAGGTGCAAATTGCTTGCAGTTGGATCTGATTCTGCCTGAGTTTGCAGTTCTTGTTCCTTTGATTACAATTTCAATTCTATAATTTTTAAATTTAGCAGCAGTACTTAGTGTATTTGTTTTTGTGTGTTTATTAGCTATAATTTGTTCCTACTATGTGTTGTATGTTTGGTAGATGGACTCTTAACCCTGAGATTTTACCTTTAAATCTTGAAGTTGAGAGGATCCTTAGAGCTAGACAACCAACACACACCCCGCTGAGATGGGTGACCAACCAAGACCATTGAGGGAATATTATGTACCAGGGGTGTACTCATCTCCCTTCTGCATTCAATTTCCCAATGCTGAGGGCAACTATGAAATTAAGACCCAAACCATCCAAATGCCGCCATCTTTCCATGGGCTTAGTAAGGAGGATCCTTATAAGCACATCGATGAATTTTTGCCTCTATGCACCACATTCCAGATTGCTGGTCTAGGAGATGAGGCCACAAAACTAAGGCTTTTTCCTTTTTCAATAAAGGACAAAGCCAAAAATTGGCTCAACATGCTTCCACCCAACAACATAACGTCATGGAATGCCTTGCAATGTCAGTTTTTAGCCAAAATTTTTCCTATGAATAAAACCAGCCAGTTGAGGAAGAGCATCGTCTCCTTTGCTCAATTCCCAACTGAGGATTTTCATGAGGCATGGGAAAGGTTTAAAGAGTTGCTAAGGCAGTGCCCTCACCATAAGATCCCTAAGTGGTAGCTTGTCCAGAGCATCTACCAAGGGATTGGCTCTAAGAGTAGAGATATGACTGATGTCTCATGTGGTGGCACATACCTCAACAAAACTTATCAGGAGGCTTGAGAATTATTTGATGTGATAGTGAAAACTCCATGCAGCAGGAGTCCTTGTCAAGAAATAACATTGAACCAGCTGCTAGACTGACAAAAATAGCACCCACTTCCAAGGAAAACTTATATGAGCTGACTGTGTACAATGACCTGGCTAAGAAGGTGGACAACTTGTCCCATAAATTTGATAAGGTGTTGAGTGTGCTGCAGCCCCAAGCTGTTGCACAGGTGTAAGTGGCATGTTTGATATGCCAGTCACCTACTCATTCACTGCTAGACTGTACCTCAGCTGGTCAGTACCTTAAATTGCTCATGGAGCATGCCCATGCTGCCCAATCATATGGGCAGAAGCCTGCTAGGTACCCATGGAGAATCCACCCAAAGCTGAGGTGGAGATAAGAGAATTATCAGTAACCCTAGCAGCAGCAGCCAACATTGCCATATAGAGCAGTTCAGCAGTATAACCAAGGTTATGCCCCTAGGCAGTAATTTGTTCTGCCTGCTCCACAGCCAAGTCAGTTAGCTTTTCCCCCACCACAGCCTAGAGCACCCTCATTAATTAACTATATTGGCAAACCAGGGCATACTTATCTGCACAGTAAAGAGCTGATCATCTGGGAAGGAGTCATTAATGGGCAAGCTCTCTGTTTTAGCTGCTGGGATGCTTGACAGATGGTCGGCCACCACTTTCTCAACTCCCTTCTTGTCTTTAATCTCCAAATTGAATTCTTGTAAGAGAAGAATCTATCTGATTAGTCTTGCTTTGGCTTCCTTTTTGGACAAGAGGTATTTTAAAGCTGAGTGGTCAGTGAAAAGAATGATTTTTAATCCTAACCCATAAGACCTGAATTTTTCTAAAGCAAATACGATGGCTAATAGCTCTTTCTCAGTTGTAGTATAATTCAATTGAGCGTCAACCATTGATTTACTAGCATATACTGCCGCAGAAGGTTCCTCGTCTTTCCATTGACCCAAAACTGTCCCAATGATACAGTTTGATGCATCACACATCAGCTCAAATGGCATAGAAGTCAGGGGCTTGCAAGATGGGAGCTGTAGTCAAACAAATCTTTAACAGCTCAAAAGCAGCTTGGCATTCCTCATTAAAGACAAAAGGAACATCCTGACAAAAGGAACATCATTATAGAAGTCCTTGATGAACCTCCTATAAAACCCAGCATGGCCCAGAAATGACCTAACTTGTTTGACAGTTTTGGGAGGGGGCAGATGAGCAATTAAATCAATCTTAGCTTGATCAACCTCGATTTATCTGTGAGAGACAACATGTCCTAGAATAGTGCCTTGAGTCACCATGAAGTGACTCTTCTCCCAACTCAGAACTAGGTTGGTCTCCTCACACCTTTGTAGTACAGAACTGAGATGGTTCAGGCATTGGCTAAAATCATCTTCATAAATGGAGAAATCATCCATAAAGATCTTCAAAAACTTATCAATCATGTGAGAGAAGATAACATACATGCATCTTTGGAAAGTGGCAGGTGATTACACAACCCAAATGGCATCCTTCTGTATGTAAAGGTTCTAAATGGGCAAGTGAATGTGGTTTTTTCTTGGTCCTGAGGGTAGACAGGGATCTGATTGTACCCTGAATATCCATCAAGAAACCAGTAATAGGCCTTACTTGCCAGCTTGTCCAAAATTTGATCTATGAAGGGCAAATGGGAAGTGATCCTTGCTGGTTTTTTCATTGAGCTTTCGGTAATCTATGCATACCCTCCAACCAGTGCATGCGTTGGAATCACCAATTCAATGCTTCAACAACTATAATGCCAGATTTCTTGGGTACTACTTGGGTAGGTTCTACCCATTGAGAATCTGAGATGGGGTAAATTATCCCAGCATTTAGGAGTTTGACTACCTCCTTCATCACAACCTCCTACATGTGCGGGTTGAGTTTTCTTTGCATATCTCTGGAACGTTTAGAGCTTTCCTCAAGATGAATTTTATGCATGCACACAACAGGGTTGATTCCCCCTAGGTCTGCAATGGTTCATCCTATTGCCTTCTTATGCCTTTTTAGTACACAAACTAGTTCTTTTTCCTGCTCAGGAGAGAGGGAAGAAGAGATTATCACTGGTAATTTGTTATTGTCTCCTAAAAAGGCATATTTCAAAGCTTTTGGGAGTTGCTTTAACTCTACCTTTAGGGGATTGATGAGGGAGGGCAATAGGGGTGCCTTAGAGGGGGGTGGGAGAGGCAACAAAGCAGGCCTCCATGGATTGTGCTTTGCTGGTTCTACTTCAGAAGAGACAAGTTTCACATGCTCAATCTCAGAGGTGGGAACCTTCTCTACCTCTGTTTCCTTCCATACTTCAGCTAGCTCATTAAACCATTCCTTATAATGTAGCAGCATATTCAAATTTTCTTGCACACCTTTTTAACATCCCGAAAAAAATAGTCCTCATCGAGACGAGGTTGATTTGCTGCATTGTACACATTCAATTTGACCTTCATATTTCTAAATGGCACTTCCATGATTCCAAACCTGCATTGAATACAAGCATTAGTTGTTGCCAAAAAGGGCCTTCCTTGTATTACAAGTATGGTAGTGACACTCCTACCTGGCTCCATATTGTTGGGTTATTTTAAGTGCTTGCTACTGACTTTATTAAAGACAGTGATAAGAATGGGGTAAATGAAAAATGAATGAAAGGTAGAGTGAGGATTACGGAGCAGCAAGCCTAAAATATGCACAGTCCTGCAAGATACAGGGCCTGTTGTTGCAAGTTTTGATAAGCAAGAGTTTGTCCCACAGAGAAGTTGATCTAAAGCTCCAAGAGAACTATCTTTAGTAGGCTCTCCAGATCTGACTAAAGATCTGGCAATCCTAAATGGAAGGGGATTTAAAGTCACTATAATCTAAATCCTAAGGCAACTTAATGTCTAGATTACAGAAAGGTTTAAGAAGAATGGTGGAGTGAGAAAATAAATATAAAAGGGTGAGAAGTATGTTATTAGGTACAGATCTAATGGGTCTTGTAACTCAGAGTCAGATCTGTTGCTATAAAAATCCTGTCAAATGGCTACATTATCACCAAAGAGGAGAAAGAATCCCACTCACCCCTGTTCCATGATCCAATCCCTTATGGCTATAACCTGTCTACTTAAATGGTCACAAAAGGGGAATCACAATCCAGAGATGGGTCAGAACAAGCCTACCATTGTAGGCACTACTTCATCCAGGCTACAAGCTCAAGAATCCATAAGAACCTCATCCTCTAAAGTTCTGTGTGTGGGGCTAGGCCTACAAAGTGTACAAGCCTGGACACATAGGACCAGAAAGAGTTTGAGTACTAGCTTTCAAGCATGGCTGTTCACTGCTTTAGTAAGACTACAGTGATCCAGTCACAAGCCTACAATCTCTATAGCCAAATCAGATCTGCAATCTGATGATGGATCTATACAAATATAGGAGAGTTTGTCTCTGCACAATCTCTCACAAGGCTACAACCGCAAGCGCAGAGAAGAAGAATCTGTCTTAGGTTTGTGGATTGGCTCACCCTAGGGCTATAACCTGTCCACTTGAATGGTCACAGATTATCCACAGAGGCTATCCTCCTCACAAAGGTCTAAGACAGAACAAGATCATTGTTGCCGCCACCATGTTCACAAGGCTACCAGCTCAAGCTCCCATGGGGATTCAGATTTAGTGGATCCTGTGGTGGGGAAAGGCCTGTAATGTGCCTAACCTGGACACACAGGTCACTTGGATCTAAATAAAACCTTAAAAACAATCTTTCATTGCTTACGATACAACTTAGCAATAGAGGATCTCAAGGCAGCAGCCTTGTACAGAACAACTCACAACAAAAACATCATCCCATACATGCAATAAATTCTATTATAAAACTCCATTATAATCTATACCATATAATCATACAAAAGGCATGGTCAGCAAGTGCTGGACTATGGAGAGAAAGAAAAAGGAAAAAGAAAACTCCTAAACCCTATCCTTAGCCTACTGTAATTCTCAGTTGGTTTCAAGAAGAAGCACAGAAGTTAAGTCCCAAAAGAGATCCCTTAAACCTAAGCTAGGCTTAGGCTTATATAGCAGTCGACTTCCCCTCCATTAGGGTAGAAAACCCTAATTTATCAATGTGATTACGGGCTATTCTTATCCCTTGGATTCCTCGAGGCATGTGCACAGAGATTGGAGCATTAGAGTGCGTGCCCTAATTGCTCGAAGTCCCCAGATTACCCTTACAGAAGTGGGGAGAAGTTTAGATCCTGATCCTCGCTGGATAGAAAAGATTTTAGATCCTTCCACATGGTAGAATTGGCATCACGAGGTTGAATTGACTTGAAATTCATGCAATCACGGATTGACATTTTATTTATCGCGGGATACTAATGGCTATCGCGGGATCGCTCTTTCAGCTTTGAATGGCGCAGAGATTGCTTGCGAGGTTCGTCCCTTGGTGAATCTCGCGACAGATCTTCGCGAAGATGCAGTGTTCATGAGTTTTTAGGTCGCGCGAGCATTTTCCTGAAGGTCTGTATCTCACGGGCACTACGCACAGGAATACCTGGGGCTCTCACTTCTGAGTGAATCGTGCGGAGCTTAAAGACTCCTCTTTTGAGCTGCGCGAGACTGTGTGAATCCTTCACTCACTTATGGCTGAGCTTCCTGAGAACCACGTGAAGACTGATTTGCATTTCTTTCTATCATCAAACTGCGCGAGAGCAGTGTGAGGACTGCACGACCAGCTGTTGTGCTTCCTCCAAAAGCTCGTGACAACTGCGCGAAGGCATTATCTCTGGTTCAATTGAACCCTGCGACATTTGCGCGAGGCGTCCTTCTTGTTTTATTTCTGCTTTGATGTGCCTATGCTTCAACCAACTCTCTGTCTGGGTTCATCCTTCATTTTGTTGAGGTAGTCCTGGGGCAACAGTGAGCTCCTTGGCATGGTTAGGGGTTTATTTGCAGCTGCAGCTTATTACCTACAGAATAGACTTAAAACATATTTATTAAATGATTAAGGGCCTAACAGAGATTAAGTTAAGGGGTAAAAAGTGGTACTTTTTAGGTCTTAACACACCCCTAGACCTAATCTTTGCTAGTCCCTTAGCAAAGTTGTAATTAAATGGCACTTTTGTAGGGATCACGGGTACATTCAGCATATGTACCAAGCTTTTTAAACCCTAGGTGATCCCTAGTGGAGGAGTGAAGTCACCTGAGGGTTTCAGTGAAGACACCCACAAACTTCACCATGAAAATCAGTTAAGTATAGTGCAGATAATGACAACACATATTCAAATGTTTAAAGTTTCATTCCACAACCAATTTTTTTAACACTTAGAGGAAACTGCAGCAATGTTGCAGACCATTTAAAACTTAAAAGTTAACATGTGTTTGCCTGACCACCATTCATTTAACATTAGAATTTCAATATATAAAAATCAGTACCCAACTTGCCTTTAATTCAAAATCCAGGTTGAATACTACCCTAATGAGGTTAAAATTCAGACCCAATTCTCACTTGGGCTATCTCTCAACATTAATAACCTGAGGGTGTTCACATTCTCAATAGCTCAAGAGCAGTTGCAGACCCCAAATGGGCTTACAAGCATGGGCGTAGGCCAAGCTTCTAATTTCTGACATCTTCCAGGATTTTCACCATAGATTGGGCAACTCATCATCTCCACATGACAGCTCATTTGACTTTGGATTCATAAGGTCTTTTTGAATGGGTTGTAATGTGGCTTATTGCTGAGAGGTGTACAGAATGGTAAAAAGGGAGTTCAAATTAAGAAGTCAGCAAGGTAAGGAGTGATTCATGACTTCACAACCTTAATTTCAGCAAAAACTTCCTCTTACTTGATATATTTCAGAATCAAAGTGGCCAGCTTCTCCTCTTATTTTCAATTTTCAAATGATGTTGTTCTCTAGACTTCTCTTTTATTTTCTCTTATTTATTTTTTTTTTCTTTTTATTATTTTTATTTTTATTTTTATTTTTATTTTTTTTATTCATTCTTTTGATGAACTGCCACACACTGCCATTGATACACAACTATTCACAAGTAGGTTTTCTTCACCTTCCATAAAATGTTGGACCATTCTCAGTATCTTTACCTCCTTCTCCTTTACGTTCTGAATTCTCAGAGTGAGGGTAAGGCTGACTCAGGTGTTGTCGCTCCAAGTGTGCCATAATTGTGTGCATTATGAATCAAAAATTAAAGAATTAAAGAATGCTAGGTTATATGGATGTTAACTTATGAAAGGGATATCAGCACATTGGGGCTAACACTGGCCTGCAAGATCAGGGCCAATTGTAGCAAGTTTTAAATGTAAGTGAGTAAAAGATCGTCCACAGGGAATTGATTTAAAATTTAAGATAAACCTCCAGATCTGAGCTACCAGATCTGGCCTCTGATCCTATCTACAAAGCACATAAGATGGGAGGTTGAATTTGTCACGTTTAACTATAAGCAAATAAAGAAAAGAACTAACTACATGATTCAGATCCGAGTTGGGGAGATGTTTAAAATAAGACAAATAATAATAGCTTCATGTACTTTAGCCTCGAATTTTAATGGAGAATCAGAGTTCAACAGGCAGATTCAATCTTCATCTGCTACCAAAGACAGATGTAAGAGAAATAAATCCGAATTAAGGAATAGGTTTAGACTTATGGCATGATCTGTCACTTAAATGGTCACAGATCATCGACTAGTGGCCTATTCTTTAGTTCGTAACATGAACATCCGTAAATCTTTGCTAGAATTAGGTTACCAACGCTAATTACAGGGTGATGAATTAAGGGAAGTTGCATGCGGATGAGTGAATCTAAAGAAGTCTAATGCACTACGGTGAACATTGGAACCTCGACATGACTCCAATGGAGAAGACACAAATTACAAAGAACCTTTTAAAATCCAAAATTACAATTATAGAGCACGGCTTCTTAGAGAGCCCTCAGACTTACAGTCTGAGCTTCTCAGAGAGCCCTCAGACTTACAGTCTTGAATCCGAACTTGGAAGTACAAATCACTTACAATGGCTCTCAGAGGTAACGTACAAGAAGGGATTACAGGGGTTCGGATAAGCTATCGGCCGGAATGAGAAACAGAGATGAAAACTCTAAAATCTGGATGCCCAATTTGGGCGAATGGCTTCTCTATTTATACTTTTCCTCCATCCTGCGCATGGCATTTGGATTGACCAATCAGAATGCTTTAGATCTGGATTGCCCAATGAGGTTTGAGCACGGGATCGGATCTGTTTTGGCCAATGGAAATGCTCGATCTGGTTCGCCAATCGGTGCGAAGCATCAATTCATTATGGGTTTGAAATTGCTTGAGCTTCCGGAAGTTCCCGCCAGTAATTTAACTTTGGGCGCTCTGGGTTGGAATATGCCTTGGATCTTGATTGGAACCTTCCTAATGTTCTGGTCTTTTGATTGCATTGGGGCGCATGCAAAGTTTCCTGAAATACCCATCGGTCGAGCTGCTAATCCCCAGAATGCCATTTCACAGAGTTCAGGGGCCTTTTCGCAAAGTTCAATGACTTCAAGCTCTGCTTGCAAAGTTCAATCTTCTTTTAGGAGTGTTTTCTTCTTTTGCAAAGTTCAAGGTTCTTTCTTGAATAGTATAAGTTCTTCTTGAATTGAACTCTAGGCTCCCATTCTTCTTTGCGAATAGTAGAAGTTCTTTGCGAATTGAACTCTAGGCTCCCATTCTTCTTTGCGAATAGTAGAAGTTCTTTGAATGGCTCTCTCTCTTGCTTGGTCTTTATGCGCTCTTTTAGACCCTCTTTAGCCATTCTTTGAGTTTCTTCACTCCTTCTTTAAACTTGACATGAGTCATCGACTTTTGATCTTTTGGGATGCTTTTGATTTGGACCTGTCACGATTGGTTAGGCAAAATGCACACTAAAGCACTTATTTAGTCTTCTCAAGGGTCTTTCAAGGCTCATGTTTAGGGGTGAAAATGGTATTTTCACTACTTAACACACCCCAAACCTAAGCTTTGCTAGTCCACGAGCAAAGAAAGCGTAAAAGCAAAATAAAGAGCCACTTTTGTAGGAAGCACCTTGGTGCATTTAGCATATGCAACAAGCCTTTTAAACCCCTAGGTGATCCCTAGAGGAGGAGTGAAGTCTCTGAGGGTTTTCGGTGAAGGTACCCACAAACTTCTCCATGGGACGATTGGCATTAGTGCCTTTGTCATCCACGAGCAATCAAAGATCAAAATTAGTTACTCTTGAATCAATGTTTAAACAGAAATTTAGGTTTATTGTTTGCAAGGGATTTCAACATTTATAAACCTTATGAATGTTTCACTCTTTCCAATCTGTGAGCAGACCATAGAAATCATGCAAATGTGTCGTGAGTTCATCATTTGAATAAAAATTAGGTTATAAGTCACACTTAATGTGCTCAAGTTCCAACCCAAACACTTACGGTGTACTCTCATCAAGATTTTTGTTGAAGGGTTCATTTTACTCAAGCTCAAGATTACATCTCCCAAATGGATTTGTAAGCATGAGCATAGGCATGATTCTCAGTCTTGGCATCCTTGACATCTCCTCACCATAGATTGGGAAACTGCTTATCTCCACATGACAGTTCACTCAAATTTGGATCACAAGGACTTTTAGGCTGGGTTTGTTGTATGGCTCATGGAGTGAGGTTTCAGGGATAGGAAGGTTGAATAGGTGTTTGGATTTTTGAGAAATCAGGAATTGAAGGAGGTGGTTCATGACTCCACCTTCTTGAGTTTAGCTTCTTTTGAGATTCTCGTGTTCAAAGTACTCAGTTCTTCTTCCTTTGATCTTGAATTTTCAACATAAAGTTCCCCTTTTTGCCTTTTTTTTTTTTGCTTGCTTCTTTTTCACATTGTTTTTCTTTTACTTTCTCTCGGTCCACCCTCTTGCCCATTTTTGAGGTATTTCTTCTTCATTTATTTTGATATTTGCCCAGAAATGTTCCATCTTTACTTCTTTCTCCTTTAACTCCTAAATTCTCAAGGTGAGGGAAGGCTGAATTGGTTCCATTGGTTCAGGTGCAAGAAAAATGGGTGTTTTGATGAAGCATTGTAGGATTTATAGCTCAATTGGGGTACAAACAAGGCGAGATCTTTCTTGGTTGGTTACATTAAGCTCAAAAAGTCCAAAGAAGGCCTTGATCTTTTCCTCGATTTCATGAATGTTGTTGCTTGTTTTGATTTGGAGTTTCCTAATTTCTAGTGGATCTAATGCCTCATTGATCCTTTGAATCGGAAAAGGGTTGCCTCAGTCACTCTTCAACAGAGATGTAAAACATATAGGCTCAATTCTCACTGGTTATGGTTTTTCCTTGAGCTTTTAAGTATATCTTTACCTTTTTCTCTTCCTGTGGACTTGCTATGTGCTAATACAAGTGTATTTTCCTGGTGTTAACATCATGGAAATGTGGAATATTGTAGGGTTTAGAATGTCTAAATTCTTGCAAAGAAAATTTTAAAATTTCCACATTGTCATGATTCTTAAGTAAATTGATTCATTTCCTGATTACTTTGGTGATTGTGATGCCCTTATGCTAATTATCCCATGGGCAGGACCTGTTTGCCATACCCCCAAACCTAAGATGAACATTGTCCTCAATGTTCTAGACAAGGAGAGACTAGGGGCAGCAGGGTAAAAGAAGGAAGAAAAACTAAGAACAGAAAAAATCTAAACTATATGCAGCAGAAAAAATAAAAATGTAAAATTGAAGATATGAGCAAGGAAATGGAAAACATGATATACAAATGCAAGAAAAATCAATAAAACAATGCTAGAACTGCTAAATAAAATCTAACAAATAGAAGGATTACTATGCAAATGAAAGGAAAGCAATGCTAATAAAAGAGAAACAGTAAAAGCAAGGTAAGGGACTGAATAAAAAGTTAAAAAAGAAAAAGAAAAGTGTTGATACAAAAAAAACAGAATTTGTGCTCCAGAAAGATCTTTTCGCAAAGGACTTCTCCCCAGATTTTCTATTCGAAAAGGAAATTTTAACTATTCAAACAGAACATGGTTCTTTTCGAGTAGTTCATTACAGCTCCAGAATCAATTCGAATAGAACTTTGAACTTTTCGAAAAGTACTTTTTACTTTGCGATTTGAACTTTGAAGTGTATTGACACTATGCGTACAAGAAAAATAGACAGAAACAGCAAAAATCAGAAAAACAATGTTGTACAAACATATTATACACTTTTCTACCATCAGATTTTTGGAGATTCATGATGATAGGTGGGCAGCAAGGGCTCCTGGGTGTTTTCAATGCATGGATTGAGCCTCTGACCATTTACCTTGAGTATTCTTCCATCCTTGGGATCTGAAATATCCACAGCTCCTGAGGGGGAGGCCTTGATGACAGTGTATGGCCCTTCCCATCTGGATCTCAATTTGCCAGGAAAGAATTTAAGTTTAGAGTTGAATAACCATACCTTGGACCCCGGTATGAACTCTTTTCTCATGAGGCTCCTACATGGAATGATTTAACCTTTTCTTTGTACAATCTGGAGCTAGTGTAGGCATCCATCCTCAGTTCTTCGATTCGGTGAGTTGAAGCTTCCTGTGGTTACCATGCAGTTAGATCCATATTAAAAGTTTTGATTGCCCACAAGGCCTTATATTCTAATTCTCTTGGTAGATGGCATGCCTTGCCATAAAATCTGAAAGGACATCCCTATAGGAGTCTTGTGGCGATTCAGATGCCCACAAAGCATCATTAAGCTTAAAGGACCATCCTTCTGTCCTTCTTCACAGTTTTTCCAAAATGTGTTTGATCTCTCTATTTGAAATCTCCACACATCCTTTGGTTTGTGGATGATAGGGAGTGGCTACTCTGTGAGTGTGAGTACTTTTTAATAGAGAGTCAAAGCACAAAAGTGTTTTCCCCATCACTAATGATGGCTCTGGGGAATCCAAATCTGGAAAAATGTGGTCTTTGAGGAATCTTAAAACTACTTTGTGATCATTGGATTTGGTAGCTATGGCCTCAATCCACTTGGAGACATAATCCACTACCAAGATGAAATTGTTTCCATTAGAAGGGAAAGGGCCCATAAAATCTATGCCCCAAACATCAAACAACTCAACTACCGAGATTGGCTGCGGGCATTGAGTTTCTTTTGGAAATCTTGCCCAGTTTTTGGCGATTCGCAAGATTCTGATCTTGTAAGGCATCTTTAAAGATTGTGGGCCAATAGAAACCACCTTTGTAGAATTTTTGCACTGTTTTATTGCCCTTTGAAATGGCCTCCACAGCTGTTCATGACACATTGACAATATGCCGAGAATTCATGGTCCGGGACACACTTTACGATTACTTAGTGCGCACAATTCTTGAATAGATAAGGATCTTCCCAAATGAAATGTTAAACAAGAGAGAAGAAAAGATCTTTGTCCATTCTATTCCAATGTTGAGGAATCATCCAATAGCCAAGAAGTTGACTATGTTTGCAAACCACGCAGGTATTGTGGGTATTGATGGCAAAAGTTGCTCATCGAAATGATTCATTAATGGGTAAGCTATCATCCTCGGTATTGAGAATTCCGGATAAGTGATCACCACCACATTCTCCACTCCTTTCTTATCCTTAATCAGTAGATCAAACTCGTAATAGGAGGATCCACTGATTAATCTGGCTTGGTATCCTTCTTAGGCAGAAGGTACTTTAGGGCGAGTGGTCGATAAACACCACAATTTGTGAACCTAAAACATAAGGCCCTGAATTTTTCCAATGCAAACACAATGGCCAGCACTCTTTTTCAGCTTGTTGTGTAGTTGAGCTGGGCATCTATCATGGATCTGGGCATAAGCTATGACATGGGGAAGCTTATCCTTTCTACTGCCTAGGACAGCTCCTAGGGCATAGTCTGATGCATCACACATCACTCAAAGGGCACCTGAATAGTCGGGGAAGATGGGAGCTGAAATCAGACATTTCTTAAGGACCTCAAAGGCATCATGCATTCATTAGTAAACACAAAAGGAACATCTTGACACAATAAATGACAGTGGCTTGGAAATTTCTTGAAATCTTTGATGAACCTCCTATAAAATCTGCATGCCCTAAGAAACTTACGATTTGTATGATTAGGGAGGAGGCAAATGTGCAATTAGATCAATTTTGCTTGGTCCACCTCTATGCCTTTATGGGAGACCACATGTCCTAGGACAATGCCTTGGTGACCATAAAATGACTCTTTTCAGACTTAGAACCAAATTGGTTTCTTCACATCTTTGCAACACCAACTTGAGGTGGTGTAAGCATTGGGAAAAAGTCTCCATAAATTGAAAAGTCATCCATGAAGATCTCCATGAATTGATCAATCATGTCGAAAAGATGGCATACATGCATCTTTGAAAAGTAGCAGGGCATTTGCAAAGACCAAAGGGCATCCTCCTATAGGCAAAAGTGCCAAAGGGCGGTGAAGGTGGTCTTTCTTGGTCACAATGGGTACGAGGATCTGGTTGTAACAGTACCCATCAAGGAAGCGATAGTAAGCTTTGCTGCAAGCTTATCAAGGATTTGGTCAATGAAGGGAGGAAATGGTCTTTCCTTGTCATGGTATTTAATTTTCTGTAGTCTATGCACCCTCCATCCAGTTGTTTGTCCGGTGGACATAAGTTTACTCAGTTGATTCTTAGGCAGATGCAGGCACCACTTGTGGGTGCTACCCAAGCAGAATCGAAATGGGGTAAATGACCCCAAAGATCTAGCTTGACAACTTCCTTCATTACCACTTCTTGCATGTGAGGATTCAACCTTCTTTGCATTTCTCTAGAAGGCTTGGCTTCCTCTTCCGTGGATCTTATGCATGCATACTGGGTTTATTCCTCCTAAATCAGCAATGGTCCACCAATTGCTTTCTTGTCTTGTTTAGAACTACCTGACTCCTCTTCTTGCTCCTTTGTAAGGGAGGAAGAAATAATCACAGTAGTGTTTGATGATCTCCCAAAACACATATTTCAGATTTTTGGGGAGCTGTTTGAGTTCCAATTCTGGTGAAATTTGAGAAAAGAGGCAGCAAAGGTACCTTGGTAACTTGTGGAAGAGGGAGAGCGAGTCTCCAAGAGAGAGAACTTGATGACTGTTGGTGAGTGCCTTGCACAAAGCAGACTCCCGTTGAATTTGATCTCCCTTTTCCTTCTTTCTCAGTGGATCCCCAATCATTTTTAAATTCTGTGGTGGAGTCTTTACCTTGCAGAAATGTTTGTAAAGACTCCTCCACCAGCTCATCAATGATGTCAACATGGAAACATTCCTCATTTTTCAAAACAACAGGTGTAAAACGAGGACACATTAACCTAAGAAAGAAAAAAAAATCAGCGATCTAAAAACAGAATTTGAAACTAAAATTCCTAAAACAGAAAATCTAATGCCAAATGATGTATCCTAAGCCCAAAGAAACAAACCCAAAAGCCTGAGATACTTATGAATCTCAGTGATTATAAAAATGATTAGCAGGAATACAGTGAAAGGCAAGTTTCATAAGATTGACCCCTTTGTTGATGATGTGTATGAAAAAAAAAAAAAATAATGAAGCATGGGAGCACATATTAAAAACAGGGTTCACACACAGCTGAGACCCATTCATGATGAAGAAATCTCGAAGGAAAATAAAATCAGTGAGTCCATTGAATATTCAAAACAGCCTATGATCCACTACTCATTATCCTACATGATTCCTAAAAAAGAAAAATGATCTCGGAGTCCGGATGGGAAAAGTGGATGCAAATGGAGAAAACATTTCATCCTAAGATATCTATATTGTTTTTATAATTTTCTATTTTTATTATTATTATTATTTTTTACTTGTTTTGGATCACTGGGCTCAACAAGAGCCCTTATTTACTCTTCTGAAAATAATGAGAAACAACTCGTAGATTTTCTATTTGTGTTTTCAGCTTCTTTTATTTTGTATTTGGTTTGGTAAAAAAAATAAAAAATCAGCATGCCTAAAAGACAGCCGAAATTATAATCAAAACAAACATTATACACAACAGAATTGCTGGTTCTCAAGGATTTAAAAATAGAAAATGAATACAAAGGAGAAGGATGCAAACTCAAGCGGATCTGCTCCACTTTGGTCCAGATGTTCCTTGTTGGACGGCTGCTCGGATCTGCAAACATCCAAAAAAGCTAGCAAGTATTGACAAAAATAAAAAGAAAAACTCAAAGCACGCCCAAATTTGACAAAAAGACAAAAGAGTGGCGTGACATTTATTCAAATAACTAGAAGGCAAAGAATAAAAACTCGTGAAAAATAAAAAATAAAATTCTGCTGCTGATAAAAGCAGGTTTTCTATACAAAGCTGCAGAGACATTTAATCAAGCACTTGGAATGCAAAGTGCAGGTTTAAAGCAAAAATTAAAATAAAAATCAAATCTACAAAATAGAAAAACTTAGATCTACCAATTTTAAAATCTATTCCCCGGCAACGGCGCCAAAAACTTGTTGTCGCTCCAAGTGTGCCATAATTGTGTGCATTATGAATCAAAAATTAAAGAATTAAAGAATGCTAGGTTATATGGATGGTAACTTATGAAAGGGATATCAAGACATTGGGGCTAACACATCGGCCTGCAAGATCGTGCCAATTGTAGCAAGTTTTAAATGTAAGTGAGTAAAAGATCGTCTACGAGAATTGATTTAAAATTTAAGATAAACCTCAGATCTGAGCTACGGATCGGCCTCGATCCTATCTACAAAGCACATAAGATGGGAGGTTGAATTTGTCACGTTTAACTATAAGCAAATAAAGAAAAGAACTAACTACATGATCCAGATCCGAGTTGTGGAGATGTTTAAAATAAGACAAATGCAGAAATAATAGCTTCATGTACTTTAGCCTCTGAATTTTAATGGAGAATCTGTAGTTCAACAGAGCAAATTCAATCTTCATCTGCTACCAAAGACAGATGTAAGAGAAATAAATTGAATTAAGGAATAGGTTTAGACTTATGGTCATGATCATCCCACTTAAATGATCACGGATCTAATAGCTGTGGCCTATTCTTTAGTTCGTAACATGAACATCATCGTAAATCTTTGCTAGAATTAGGTTACCAACGCTAAGCATAGGGTGATGAATTAAGGGAAGTTGCATGCGGATGAGTGAATCTAAAGAAGTCTAATGCACTAAGGTGAACATTCGTAACCTCGACATGACTCCAACGGAGAAGACACAAATTACAAAGAACCTTTTAAAATCCAAAATTACAATTCAATTACAGAGCACGGCTTTAGAGAGCCCTCGGACTTCTATGAGCTTCTCAGAGAGCCCTCGACTTCTGATCTTGAATCCGAACTTGGAAGTACAAATCACTCACAATGGCTCTCAAAGGTAAACTACAAGAAGGGATTACGGGGGTTCAGATAAGCTACCGACCGAATGAGGGAAACAGAGATGAAAACTCTAAAACTGGATGCCCAATTTGGGCTAATGGCTTCTATTTATACTTTTCCTCCATCCTGCGCATGGTTGGATTGACCAATCAGGAATGCTTTAGATCCTGGATTGCCCAATGAGGTTTGAGCACGGGATCCAGATCTGTTTTGGCCAATGGAAATGCTCGATCCGGTTCGCCAATCGTGCCGAAGCATCAATTTTTATGGGTTTGAAATTCTGTTTGAGCTTCGGAAGTTCCGCCGGTAATTTAACTTTGCGCTCACATGGGTTGGAATATGCCTTGGATCTTGATTGGAACCTTCCGGAATGTTCACGGTCTTTTGATTGCATTAGGCGCGTGCAAAGTTTCTGAAATACCCTTGAACGAGTACCAAATCCCCAAAATTCCATTTCGCAGAGTTCAGGGGCCTTTTCGCAAAGTTCAATGACTTCTGAAGCTCTGTTCGCAAAGTTCAATCTTCTTTTCGAGGAGTGTTTTCTTCTTTTTGCAAAGTTCAAGGTTCTTTGCGAATAGTAGAAGTTCTTTGCGAATTGAACTCTAGGCTCCCATTCTTCTTTGTGAATAGTAGAAGTTCTTTACGAATTGAACTCTAGGCTCCCATTCTTCTTTGCGAATAGTAGAAGTTCTTTGCGAATGGCTCTCTCTCTTGCTTCAGGTCTTTGTCTGCTCTTTTAGACCCTCTTTAGCCATTGCTGAGGCTGTTTCTTCACTCCTTCTTTAAACTTGACATGAGCTGTCAGCTTTTTGATCTTTTTGGGATGCTTTTCGGATTTGGACCTGTCTGATTGGTTAGCTGTAAAATGCACACTAAAGCACTTATTTAGTCTTCTCAAGGGTCTTTCAAGGCTCATGTTTAGGGGTGAAAAATGGTATTTTTCACTACTTAACACCAGGTCATAAGGTTAAGGTGCCAGTGTTCTGGTGCTTGCGAAAAAAAAAACAATATGATTTTAAGGCTCAACTACTATTGCAACAGGGCAGATTTTAAAAGGTTGGATTTTCAGGCTCAAACTGTCCAAATGAGGGCCTTGGATCATTTCCTTAGTCTCATGAGTGTTGTCAATTAGTTTTGATTTGGAGTTGCACAACTTTTAGTGAAAAAGTCATGAATCAATCAGTCCTTAGAGTAGAAATAATGCTAAAAACACTCTTCCAAAGAAAATTCTGGGCCCAAATCAAACTAGATGTGGTCTTCAAATTTTACTCATGGGGTGTATTTTCGTCTGTTTCTCTCCTCTTAGGCTCACTGAGTACTTAACTCAAAAAAATTTCTAATATTAGCTTCATGGTGGTATCAAGATCTACTTTTTCTGTTTTCAAAAGTCTGCAAAAATATTTAAATTTTTACATGTTTCCTCATTATATCATGTTAAGTGGAAATTAACTTGATTTTTCTCAGTTATACCACCATTACTGCAGTAAAATTAAATATTTTATTGGCAGACTACCACACTCCCAAACTATTCGGAGTAGTGTCCTCACTGGTTCAAATGTGATAAAAGGCAGTAGAATCCAATCAGACAGACAGAAATAAACACACCAGAAGACAGTGAAATAGAAAAATAATGCTAACTGATCAATATAGAATTAAAAGAAACTTTCATTGAAATAAAAAGGAAAAAATTACAAAAGAAAAGGGGGAATGGATCAAGGGAGAGTCGAGGGGGGAGGGTTTGAGGAAGATGGTGGGGGAGATGCTGGTGGGTCCATTTTTCTCTTCTTCTTCTCTCCCTTCTCCTTCTTCTTTCTTTTCTTTTCCTCCTTGGCGAGGATCTTCTGAACCTCGTCATACTCATCCCAGAGAAATTGTAAGGGGTCCGGCTTCTTAGGCGATGGGGGATCCTCCCAGATGGGGTAGAATTTGTTGGGGAACCTGAAGGGTGTGTCATCTGCCATCAGAGTGAGGAGGTATGGACTGCTAGGGTTGGAATAGGAGGGATGAGATGAAAAGGAACTGATGGCCGATTTAAAAGAGGTGGATGGTGGAATATGAATCGGCAGATTTTAATTTGTGCCCCTTTTCAAACTTAGCAATAAATGAATGTTGTGTGGGGAAAGAAGAAACACACAACTGGTTCTTAGAAAAGAGAATGAGCATTAAATGAATGTCTAAAGAGAGGCATGGTATTTAAGGTGATCAGTGTATCGCCGGGGATGCTCGCGAAGAATAATCAGTGATGAGTAGTTTACATTTCTCGTGCAGCTGAGCTGGGGACCTCTGCGAACAATCCTGACATGGCCCATTGTTGAGAACTGGAAAATACCATTTTTCACCCCTCAACCTGAGTCTTGATAGACCTTTGAGAGAACTAAATAAGTGTTCTAAGTGCTTGTGTTTCAGCTAACAATAAAGACAGGCTTAACCATAAAAGCAGCTTAAAAGTGCCAAAAAGATGATAATCCATGTCGATCCAAAGGAAGAAAGAGAAGGGACAACCTCACTAGCTGTTAAAAGGTCTGAACTGAAGAGGCAAAGACCTGGTCTCAACCCAGAAAAGAAGTATGGAGCAATTCGAACAGAAAAATGCACTACAGAGTACTTTTCGCAAAGAACCTGAACTATTTGAAAAGAACCTGAACTCTGCAAAAAGAACTAAAAACTCCAGGCTTAGCTTTCGAAGAGCACCTGAACTCTTCGAAGAGATGATTGACCTTTTCGAAAAGAAGAGAACTCCATTCGAACAGAACCAGAACGTTGCGAAAAGAGCTTCAGGAGTTACAACACCTTGCGAAAAGTCCCCTAAACTATGCGAAAAGGTATTCTGGATATTCCCAGCTTTTGCAAGGGCAATTCAGTAATCTTTTTCACTCGTCCCAATGCATTTAAAAACCTAGGGACATTCCAGAAGATTCTAAGCATGAAGCGAAGGCATATTCCGCCCCATGTGAGCACCCAGAGATGAAAGAACGTGGCGGGAACTTCTAGAAACTCTAACAAACTTTCAAAATGGATAACAGAATTTATGCTTTTGTCACCTGATTGGCTGAACCAGATCGAGCAATTCTGTTTGGCCAGAACAGATCTGGGTCCTTGTGCTCGACTACCATTGGTTGATACAGATCTGAGCACTTCTGATTGGTTGATACACATCTGAGCTGGACTTAGGGAAAGCTATAAATAGACGAACCATTTGCCCAATTTGGGCATCCAGATTTTGAGTTTCATTCCTATTCCCCCATTTCCAAATCAGATAGTTTGTCTGAAATCCCTGTAATAGCCTCACTTTTACTTGTAATTGAGAGCTGTGAGATACTTCTGTAATTCAAAAGAGAGTTGTATTCAAGACTACAAATCTGAGAGTTGTTTAAGCTGTGCTCTGTAATTGTAATGGTGAATTTGAAAAGGTTGCTGTAAACCGTACATTCTCAATTGGACTCATGTTAAGGGTTCCCTCTAATCTCCTTGATTCATTAATCCTGTGAGAATTAGTGTTGGTAACCTAATCTCTCACGGCATTTGTAGTGATGCTTCCTGTTCTAAATTAAGGCTTTGGATTTAAGACTATTGGATGGTCTGTGGCCATTGAAGTGGACAGACCATAGCCATAAGCCTAAACCTAATCCTTGAGTTAGATTTATTTCTCTTACATCTGTGCTTGTAGCCAGATGAAGATTGAATCATCTCTTAGTTGATTTACAGTCATTCTCATTGTATTTCAAGGTCCAAATCAGAGTTAGATATTACTTCTCCATTTTTTATAAGTTTACCTCAAAATTCCCCCAACTCGGATCTGGATCATTTAGTTTAACTTTTACTTTTATCATTTAGTTAATGTCACAAATTCAACCTCCCATCTTATGTTTTCTAGATAAGATAAGAGGCCACATCTGGTAGCTCAGATCTGGAGGTTTATCTTGCATTTTAGATAAATTCTCTGTGGACGATCTTTTACTCACTTACATTTAAAACTTGCTACAATTGGCCCTGATCTTGCAGGCTAATTTACTTCTCTCTGTGCTGATATTTCTTTACTCTTTTTAATGTTCTAGATTCATTATAACTTAGCAGTTGCAAACCTGTTTTCAAAACACAAATAAATCAAGCACACAAAGAAGCAACAACAAGTTTTTGGCGCCGTTGCCGGGGAATTTGTTCTAAAATAGGTAGACCTAAGTTTTCACTTTTATTTTTATATCAGTACTAAACTATTCTATTGTTTATACACATGCGCGATTATTCATATCCAATTTTTGAAGAAGGGAAACTACTTAAAAAGGAATTCTGAAGGTTTGCTGTGAATAATCAGATTTTTTATTCTGAGTTGTATGTTTGGTAGGAGGACTCTCAGCCCTGAGATTGTCCCACTGAATTTAGAAGTTGAAAGGCTACTACGAACTAAACAAACAACACAGAATTCTGCTACTATGGGTGAAGAACCTCGACTTTCGAGGGATTACTTTGCACCTGGTGCTTATAATTCTCCCTTTTACATTCAATTTCCTACTATTGAAGGAAATTATGAGATCAAATCATCAACCATCCAAATATTTCCTTCCTTCCATGGGTTGAGTAAGGAAGATCCATACAAACATGTGGATGATTCTTGGCTCTTTGCACCACATTCAACATAGCTGGACTTGGTCCAGAAGCAACCAAGCTTAGGCTCTTTCCTTTTTCATTAAAGGAAAAAGCTAGAGCATGGTTATCTATGTTAGCACCAAATAGTATCACTTCTTGGAATGATTTGCAGTGTCAATTTTTAGCCAAATACTTTCCAATGTCTAAAACAAGCCAATTGAGACAAAGTATCATTTCTTTCTCACAAAACTCAACTGAAACTTTCCATGAAGCATGGGAAAGATTTAAGGAACTTTTAAGGCCATGTCCTCATCATCAAATTCCCAGATGGCAACTGGTTCAAAGCTTCTATCAAGGAATTGATCAAAAAGGCAAAAATATGGTGGATGCCTCCTGTGAAGGCACTTACTTGCAAAAAATAGTTGAGGAGGTTTGGGACTTATTTGAAGTAATTGGTGAAAACTCAACTCAACAGGAATCTCTATCAAGAGATATTGAAAATCCTGCAAGGTTGAACAATCAGCAAACCACCAAAGGAAAGATTTATGAGGTGAATGAGTTGGAAAGAAAGATGGATAATTTAACCACAAAGTTTGATAGATTGATGGACTCACTTAAAAATCTAATGGTTGTAAGAGTAGAGGAGGCATGTCTGATATGCCAGTCCCCTACTCATTCAATTGACCAATGTCCCATTGCACTACGCTCCCATTTAGTGGTGGAACAAGCTCATCTTTGCTTTCACCATTTGGACAGATGCAGTCAAATGAATATCCATGGAGAGGGCACCCCAATTTGAGGTGGAGCCAAGGGAATTATCAATCACAACAGCAGCAACAACCAAAGAACCAAATGCCTTTCAAAACTGCACAGCCTTATCAACAGAATTTTTATGCCAAACCAAATTTTCAGCAGCCCATTCCACAACAACTTGTGCAGCAATCTGCCCCAGTTCAAATCCCTTCCAGGTCCCCTTCTTTTAAAGATCAAGTCCTAAATTCACTCCAGAATTTAGGATCTTTAACTCAGACTGTGAATTTTCACAGCCAGAGCATAAAGAAGATTGAAGAAACATTGGGACAACTTTCAAATACTTTGGCCAAAAGAGAGGAAGGAAAGTTACCCAGCCAACCTTTGAACAATTCCAAAGGACAGTTCATGGTTGGAGAAGCTTCTATTTCACATGAAAAAGTAAAAACTGTCACAACTTTGAGAAGTGGAAGAATTATAAATAACAAAGTGGGTACTGAAGAAGAAAAAAATGAGGAAAATGATAAAGATATGCAGCAAGAGCGGCATAATGATAGCGAGTAAAAGATGTACCTCAGAAAAATCAAACAAATGAAAAACAAAAAATTCAAAAAAATTCTGAAAATGCTTCCAAAGCTGTAGATGAAGGACTAGTTCCTCATTTGCCATTTCCTCATGCAATGAAATCTGTATCCCCTTTAGATAAAGGGAACACAAAAATAGATGAAATGATGGAGACTTTCAAGCAAGTCACGATAAATCTACCTTTGCTTGAGGCAATCAAACAAATTCCAGCGTATGCAAAATTTTTGAAAGATGTTTGCACTCACAAAAGACAGTCTAGGATACAGTTATCCAAGAAGGTCTTTGCTGTGGAAAGAGTTAATCAGGTGTTGTCCATTGCCACACCTCCTAAACTTCAAGATCCTGGAATCCCCACAATCCCTTGCATTATTGGGGAACATATCATTGAAAAGGCTTTATTAGATTTGGGTGCTAGTGTCAACCTACTTCCATATTCTGTATATGAGAAACTAGGTTTGGGAGAATTAAAACCCACTCATGTGGTGTTACAACTAGCAGACAGATCTGAAAGGAAGCCAGCTGGGATGATTGAAGATGTATTGGTGGAAGTTGATAAATTTTTCTATCCTGCTGATTTTCTAGTTTTGGACATGGAACCTACCAAAAGCAAAACTTCCATACCTGTAATTTTGGGAAGACCATTCCTGGCTACAGCAAATGCTTGCATTTAATGCAGGTCTGGTATTATGGAAGTCTCTTTTGGAAACATGAAGGTAAAATTAAATGTTTATAATGCAGTCACACAGCCTCAATTCAGCTCTGAGGAATGTTTTCATGTTGATCTATTGGATGAACTGGTAGAAGGGACTTTACAACAATTTCTGCAGTGTGTAGATTTCACCACAGATGCTAAAGATGCTTGGGGAATTTCTGAGGAAGAAACAGTTTGTATCTCAAAGTCTGAGGAAGTAAATGTTGTGCAAGGAACTCATAATCAATCAGCAAGTTTCTCTTCTTGGAAACCTGCTACTCTTCCCCTTCCACAAACAACTAAGGTACCTTTGTTACCTTCTTTTCTCAGCCCACCTGATTTAGAACTGAAGCAGCTGCCAGAAAATTTGAAATATGTGTTTTTAGGAGATCATAAATCATTGCCTGTAATTATTTCTTCCTCCCTCACAAAGAGCTGTTGATTGTTTTGAAAGAACATAGAAGAGCAATTGGCTGGACTATTGGTGATTTGGGAGGAATCAGTGCAGCTGTTTGCATGCACAAAATCTATTGGAAGAAGATGCAAAGCCTTCTAGGGAAATGCAAAGGAGGCTGAACCCTCATATGCAAGAAGTGGTCACGAAAGAGGTGGTTAAGTTGTTTGATGTAGGGGTCATTTACCCCATTTCAGATTCATCTTGGGTGGCACCTACACAGGTGGTACCTAAGAAATCTGGGATCACTGTTGTAACCTCAGATACTGGTGAGCTTATGTCAACCAGATAAACAACTGGGTGGAGGGTCTGTATTGATTGCAGAAAATTAAATTCAATGACCAGAAAAGACCATTTCCCTCTCCCATTCATTGATCAGATTTTAGATAAGCTAGCAGGAAAAGCTTATTACTATTTTCTTGATGGTTACTCTGGTTACAACCAGATTCCTGTGTACCCACAAGATCAGGAAAAGACCACATTCACTTGCCCTTTTGGCACTTTTGCCTATAGGAGAATGTCTTTTGGTCTTTGTAATGCCCCTGCTACCTTTCAAAGATGCATGTATTCTAGTTTCTCTGATATGATTGACCAATTTATGGAGATTTTTATAGATGATTTTTCAATTTACGGAGATAGTTTTTCCCAGTATTTACATCATCTCAAATTGGTGTTATAGAGATGTGAAGAAACCAATCTAGTTTTGAGCTGGGAAAAGAGCCATTTCATGGTCACCCAAGGCATTGCCCTTGGCCATGTTGTTTCCCACAAGGGCATTGAGGTGGACAGAGAAAAAATTGATTTAATTGCACATTTACCACCTCCCAAAACTGTTAAATAAATCAGATGTTTTCTGGGACATGCTGGATTTTACAGAAGGTTCATTAAGGACTTCAGTAAAATTACCAAGCCTGTTTGTCATTTGTTGTGCCAAGATGTCCCTTTTGTTTTTAATAATGAATGCATGAAGGCATTTGAATTCTTAAAAAACTGTTTGATTTCAGCTCCAATATTGCAGTCTCTAGATTATTCAGTACCTTTTGAACTGATGTGTGATGCATCAGATTATGCTTTGGGAGCTGTCCTTGGACAGAGAAAGGAAAAGCTGCCTCATGTCATAGCTTACGCCAGTAGATCAATGATTGATGCACAGCTCAATTACACAACAACTGAGAAGGAGCTGCTGGCAATTGTTTTTGCTTTAGAGAAATTCAGGTCATATGTCTTGGGTACACAAATGGTGGTGTTCACTGACCACTCTGCCTTGAAATACCTTCTGTCTAAGGACACCAAACCAAATTAATCAGGTGGATTCTCCTATTACAGAAATTTGATTTACAGATCAAAGATAAAAAAGGGGTGGAGAATGTGGTGGCTAATCACCTGTCTAGAATTTTAACTGCTGAGATTGATAGGCTGCCTATCAATGAATCTTTCCCTGATGAGCAACTTTTTACTATTAGTGTACACACTCCTTGGTTTGCAAACATGGTCAACTTTTTGGCTACTGGAAGAATTCCTCAACATTGGAATAAAATGGATAAAGATCTTTTCTTCTCGAAGGTTAAACATTTCATTTGGGAAGATCCTTATCTGTTTAAGAGTTGTGCAGACCAAATAATAAGAAGATGTGTCCCTGACCAAGAATTTCATAGAATACTTTCTATGTGTCATGAGCAGGCCTGTGGAGGTCATTTTAGTGGAAACAAAACTGCAAGGTTTTGCGGTGGATTTTATTGGCCTACACTTTTCAAAGATGCTCTACAAAGACTGTAAATCTTGCAGAATCGCGAGAAATTGGGCAAGATTTCCAAGAGAAACTCAATGCCTTCTGACCTATTTTGGTAGTTGAGTTGTTTGATGTTTGGGGGATAGACTTCATGGTTCCCTTTCCTCCTTCCAATGGGTATAATTTCATTTTAGTAGCTGTGGATTATGTATCCAAATGGATTGAAGCCACAGCCACTAAAACCAATGACCACAAAGTGGTCCTTAAATTTCTAAAGGATCACATTTTTTCCAGGTTTGGTTTTCCCAGAGCTATTATCAGTGATGGGGGAAGCCATTTTTGTAATAAACATTTTGAAACTTTATTGAAAAAATACTCTGTGACTAATAGAGTAGCCACTCCATATCATCCACAAACCAGTGGACAAGTGGAGATTTCCAATAGAGAAATCAAACATATACTGGAAAAGACTGTGAAGAAGGACAGAAAGGATTGGTCCTTTAAGCTGAATGATGCATTGTGGGAATATAGGACAACCTATAAAACCCCAATTGGCATGTCCCCATTCAGGTTGGTGTATGGAAAAGCATGCCATTTACCAGTGGAGTTAGAATATAAAGCCTTTTGGGCCATTAAAACATTGAACATGGATCTAACTACTGCTGGTAATCACAGGAAACTACAACTTGCTGAGTTGGAGGAGCTGAGAATGGATGCATACAAAAACTCAAGAGTTTACAAAGAGAAAGTCAAAGCTTTCCATGATAAAAATTTGTTGAGAAAATAGTTCATAGCTGGCTCTAAGGTATGGTTATTTAACTCAAAACTCAAGTTTTTTCCTGGAAAGCTGAGATCCAGATGGGAAGGGCCATATACTATCATTCAGGCAGCTCCTTCTAGAGCTGTTGACATCCTAGATCCAAGTAATGGAAGAATCTTGAAAGTAAATGGTCAGAGGCTCAAACCATGCATTGAAAATACCCAGGAGCCTGTGTTGCCCATCTATCATCAAGAACCTCCCCAAATCTGATGGTATACAACTGTACAATATGTTTCTATTTCATAGTTTTTGCTTAGTTTCTTTTTCTCTATTTTTATTCATGTTTGTTCTCTTTTCGTATGGTTTAAATAGGTGAAAAGTTATGTCGCAAAGTAAAGATTGTCTTTTCGTAAAGTTCAAATTACTTTTCCAAACGAATCTGGATTTGTAATCAATCTTTCAGCAAGGATTTGCTATTCGAATAGTTGTTTCTGAAGCTATTTTCTTTTCGAAATGATGTTTCTGAAGCCATTTTATTTTCAAAAATATGTTTCTGAAGCTATTAACTTTTTGAATGGTACTAATGCCATTCTCAGTTGTAAAAAGGTTTATTTTGGAACTTTTCAAAAACTTAAAAAGGACTTTGCGAAATTAACTCTGAGCATATTAAAACCCTTTTGATGTAAGGGTTTCATATTTGAAAGCTTTCTGAGAATGACCTGTTCCACAGAAACCCTATTTCTTTCTTTCCTTGCGTGATTTGAGAATCTAGCCACACTTTTCTTCACCTTGGTTCGATCATTTGAGCTTTCAGAGAAGGATTTTAGCTTCTAGTCTGGGGGATTTCAACAAGCAAGCAACACATTCAATCAAAAAACCCTAGATCTCGGTATTTCTCTGCGCATTCTCTCTGTTTATCATTTGAAAATTTTGATTTTGTGTCAGCATCTGTTGTGGGCATTTTCATACATAAATTTAGAATGGGAAAAGTGGAGAAATCATTGGCTGCCATGTTCCCAAAATCCTCTGCTAAGAAAGTTAGCAAACCTACCCCAAAAGGAAAAACCAAAACTTCAGCCAAAAGAAAACTATCAATGGATAAAGCTGATAGGGTGGAGAAAGGGAAGAAAGTGAGACATGAGGAACCCATCCCTGCAGCTGCTAGTCCTGAGCCTGAGCTTCCTCCTCTGCCTATACATTTGGTACTGCCAAGTCCATTCATTGAAGCTCAGAAGCTAATTCCTGAGCAGATTGTGGACGAAACTTTTTTCGTCAACAAACCAGATTGTCTGCTATCTTTAAGATACATGAGAGATGCCTCACTAAGCAATATCCTTACCCCTCTGCCAGAGAAAATTTACCCGCGAATGGTGAAGTTATGGTACCAAAACCTGGTAAAAGTCACTGAAAGAGATGCTGATGTCCCTACCCTGGTTATCTTTATTGATGATTGCGATCTAACTGTCACATTTGAAGACATAGGGAATGCTTTGGGGATACCCTTCTAATTTGATCCTTCTGGTCCATTGGCTGCACCAGAAGCAGCCTCCTTTAGAGAAATGGCTGCACATTTAACCCAAGGAATTGTTGGCACTGGACAGTCCATAATGAGGAGAGACCTAGCACCCCAATTTTTATTGATGGATTCCATTTTGGGTATTGGTGGATAAATGGGCTTGGATGTCTTGGATAAGGGATAGGATAAGGGTCAGTGTGTCAGGGCTACGAGGTTGGGTTTGTGGAGAAGAGGGTACTGGTTGGTAAGGTGAGGAAGGTGCATGATGGAAAGTGGAGGGAGGGGAAGCGTGGGGTTCTGGGGAGTGATGCAGTGAGGTAGTTGGGGAGTCTGGGAGAGGGGTGTAGTAGGCATGCATTGTTTCAAGGAAGGTAGACAGAAAGGCTTGGAGGCCTATGGATGTGTTAAGGGTTAAGTCAATGTCTGTGAGGGGGAATGTAGTAGGTATGGCTGGGGAGGTGCTTTCTTCAAGGTGGGTTGTGTCAATGGGGATAGAAGGGATTGAAGGTGGTGTCTGGGAGATGGTTGGGATGGTCTTAGTGGTCTTTCATTTTTTGGAGGAAATGAGTGGGGGGCTTGCCGGTTTATTTGTAGCTGATGGGGGAATTGTGGTTGTGTATTGAGGTAAGGTAGGGGATGGGGAGTCCTCCCAGGTACCAAGAACAGGTGAAGGGGGAGTGGGCATGGAGAATGGAAACATAGGGGGGTGAGAGATGGATGCAAGAGGGGTAGTGGATGCAGGAGGAAAAGGTGGAGGGGGAATGGGTGCTGCTGCAACGATGGTACTAATAGGCTCTGGGGGCACATCCTTGGTAGCAGGGGTAGATCCTGATCTGGCTGCCTCTTCTGCTTACTTGGGCAGGGCCTGAGCCTTAGCCTTCTTTTTCTTCTGGGCCTCCATCAAGCTCCTGCTGATTCCCCATTGCCTCTTGGCAAATATTGTAGGGGTAAGGGTGGTGGTCTGCTCAGTCCTTCCTATCTTGTATCCCCCCTTGAGCAGCAGCAAGGTAATGATTCTTGCATAGGGTAGTGTGTGAGGCTTCTTATTTGTCCCTATTTTCTCTACTATGTCTTTCATTACCTCAAAAATTAGCCAGGCTGCATGAAAGCCATGGCCCATGTGGAAGGAGTAGACAACATCCGCAATGGGGGTTCTCCTCTCCTATTGATGTCTGGAGCAATATATGTTTTTTCGCAGGACTTGGTCAATGAACAGGAGTTCAGGTTCCAATTCTCTCATTCTGATCGAGTCCCCTGTGGCTTTTAATCCTCTTGTCAAAGCTCTGGCAAATGTATCAATGGAAGCCCTACGGGGGGGCCATATCCACAGCTATGGTTGAATGCGACTGGGATGCCCAACACTTCAGTAATAACTTTGAGGTTCACATGCATCTCAAAATCATCAATCAGCACTAGCAAACAAGCTTGTCCATCCTTGTCCGTTTTGACCCGGATGTGCTGATAGAACAGCTGCACTAGCCTAGGGTAGGCTAGTGCTGGAATTCTTCTCATTAATGGCATTAGGCCCTCTTTACTCATGAACTATACTACAAGGGTAGAGAGAGGTTCCTTCTAAAAAAAAAGGTACATCAAAGGTTGTTTCTGGCTCTAATGGAATTGACACCATGAGCTCTGATGGAGCAGAGAAATTAGGGGTTTGTTCCGCTGCCTCCTCATCCACTCCCTTTCCTTTTTTGGGTGACTTTGAAGTTTTGACCTTTTTAGAGGTAGTCTCTGTAAGGTCCTTGTCCTTCCCCTTTCTCTTTTTTGTAATTTTTGGAGTCATTACTAACTCTGTCTTCTAGTATGAGAAACAGAGACTGAGATCTAGGGTTTGGTTTGATTTGACACACAGGGCACTGCGAGATCTCTGAGTAGAGGGCAATAGATGTGTGTGATGCTAGGAATAACACTGTGGATTTATGGAGTGAATGATGAGCTATAGGATGGATGCTGGAGGAGAGAGGGGAAAGAGCGCCAGAAGCTAGGGTTTCGCAAAGGGAAGAAGGAAGATAATAATGGAAAAGGGACCAAGCGCGGGGTTAAAATACTTATCGCGAAGCTCAGCGCACTTTGGAACATCTGGTCTCGGGGTTGGAAATGAACTTAGCAAAAATGTTGATTCAATCTGGATTGCGCGACAATCTCCCAGGTTGACCTTGGAGCATGCGATAGTGTGAGATGAATTAATGTGAACTGCGCGAACAACTCCTAGGTCTCTATTTAGATTGCGCGAAAAGCTCTGAGGTTCATTTTAAATCTCGTGATAGCCTTAGAATCTCGCGACAGCAAATGTAGTATTTATGTTGAATTGCTCGAGCGGCTCCTAGGTCCCTTTTGAACCTTGTGATAGCTTCTGAATCTCGCAACAGCAAATGTATAGCTCTAAGGGGATGGCGCGAGAGGTTCTTAGGTGTACATGAATCACGCGACAGCTAATGGATGGCTCTATGTGGATCACACGAGAGGTTCTCAGGTACACATGAATCTCGCGATAGCTATTGAATGTTTTCATGTGAACTGCACGAAATTCTCCCAGACTTCCTTTTCAACCTCGCGACAGCCTTAGAATCTTACGACAGCTATTGAATGTTTACTGTTTGTAGTGCGCGAGAGTCTCCCAGGCTTTTATTTGGACCCAGCGATAGTAAGGTATAAAACAGAGAGCATGTGCTCTCTGTTCTGCCCTTTTGCACGTTTGCTGTGGTTGGATTCTAGGCGTAACCCTCACCATGGCTACCTCTACATACATGAAAACTCAATCATACAATCAAGGACAACAAAAATTGACCTCCCACATTGGGCTTTCAACATAAGCTATCAATTGAAAGCAGTAAGAATCAAACCAAGCATAAAAAATTTAGAACAGATAGGTCCAGATTCAGTTAGGACCACTAATAAATCCTAGAGAAAATAAATAAAAGAAAGCAAGATAAATCAACCAAAAACTAAGTACATATGTTACAGTAATGACACACCTGTGGTTCAGTTTGAAGAAGGATCCCCTTGAAAGTGAATGGTGTCCATGGGTTCGGCAGGTTTTTCGAAACAAGGCTTAAGCCTCTGACCATTCACCTTCAAGGTTCTCTCAGACTTGGGATCCTTGATTTCCAAAACACTAGATGGGGAAACATGCATGACAATGTAGGGACCTTCCCATCTGGATTTCAATTTGCCAGGAAAGAATTTAAGTTTGGAGTTAAACAACCAAACCTTATCACCAGTTATGAAACTCTTTCTCAATAGCCCCTTATCAAAGAAAGCTTTGGACCTTTCCTTGTAGATTCTGGCATTAGCATACGCATCCATCCTTAGTTCGTCCAATTCAGACAATAGCAACAACCTGTGAAGACTAGCAGAAGTTAGATCAAGATTTAAATGTTTGATGGCCCAAGAACTGGTCTGAAAGGGGACATACCAATGGGAGTCTTATAGGCAGTCCTATAAGCCCACAGTGCATCATTAAGCTTGTCAGCCCAATCCTTCCTATCAGTCCTCACAATCTTTTCAAGGATATGCTTGATCTCCCTATTTGAAATTTCAACTTGCCCGCTGGTTTGTGTGTGGTAGGGAGTAGCAATCCTATGGGTGACAGAATATTTCTTGAGCAAGCTCTCGAAATTTCTGTTGTAGAAATGGCTCCCCCCATCACTGATAATAGCTCTAGGGGTGCCAAATCTGGAGAAGATATTCTGCTTTATGAACTTGAGGACCACCTGATTATCATTAGTTCTTGTGGCAATGGCTTCTACCCCATTTGGAAACATAGTCCATTGCCACTAAGATGAAATGAAAACCATTTGAAGGAGGAAAGGAGCCCATAAAATCAATACCCCACACATCAAACAGTTCTATAACAAGGATGGGCTGTAAAGGCATTGAATTTCGTTTAGATAGCCCTCCTAATTTCTGTCATCTTTCATAGGTCTTGCAGTGTGTATTGGCATCTCTGAAAAGAGAAGGCCAATAGAACCCACACTATAACACTTTGTCAGTTATTTTTCTCCCACTAAAGTGACCCCCACAGGTATTTTCATGGCACATGGCCAAAATACTAGGGATATCACTTTCGAAAATACATTTTCGAATGATTTGGTTTGCATAATACTTGTACAAGCAAGGTTCCTCCCAAAAAAAGAATTTGACCTGTGAGAAAAATAGGTCTTTGTCCATTTTTGTCCAATGGGCAAGAATCTTACCTATAACTAAATAATTTATAATATGCGCATACCAAGGAACTAATGATTGGATGGCAAACAATTGCTCATCCGGGAATACATCATTTGTAGCAAGGTCATCAACACCTTTCTCTAACATAATTCTGGACAAGTGGTCAGCCACCACATTTTCTACACCCTTCGTGTCCTTGATTTTGATGTCAAACTCCTGCAACAGGAGTATCCATCTAATCAATCTGGGCTTTGCATCCTTCTTGGACAGTAGGTACTTTAATGCTGAGTGGTCAGTGAAGATGACAGTCTTAGACCCAAGTAGGTAAGGTCAAAACTTGTCAACAGCAAAAACCACAGCTAGAAGCTCTTTCTTAGTTGTTGTGTAATTCAGTTGAGCTTCAGCAAGTGATTTGCTGAGATATGCAATGACCATAGGTAGCTTATCTTTTCTATGGCCCAGGATAGCACCTATTGCCAAGTCAGATGCATCACACTTCAACTCAAAGGGCAAGGTATAGTCAGGTGTTTGGAGTACAGGGGCAGAGGTGAGGCAGATTTTTAGAGTTTTAAAAGCCTTCAGACATTCTGTAGAGAAGTCAAAGGGCACATCCTGGCAGAGCAAGTGGCACAATGGTTTAGTAATTTTGTTGAAGTCTTTGATAAACCTCCTGTAGAATCCAGCATGTCCAAGGAAGGATTTGATTTGCTTGATTGTTCTTTTAATGAGGTCAACTTTGGTCTTGTCTACCTCAATTCCATCTTTATAGACTACATGGCCTAACACAATTCCCTGTGTTACCATGAAGTGGCTCTTCTCCCAACTTATGACCAAATTGGTCTCCTCACATCTTTGTAAGACCTTGTGGAGGTGTTGCAGACATTGGTAAAAGCTATCCTCCTATAAGCAAAGGTACCGAAAGGACAAGTAAATGCAGTTTTCTCTTGATCAAGGGGCTGCACAGGGATCTGATTGTACCCTGAGTACCCATCAAGAAAATAGTAAAAAGCTTTCCCAGCCAACTTGCCCAAAATTTGATCAATAAAGGGGAGAGGGAAGTGGTCTTTTCTGGTCTTGGAGTTGAGTTTTCGATAATCGATGCAAACTCTCCAGCCAGTGGTCTCCCTGGCTAGTCTCAACTCTCCATACTCGGTTGTGATCACTGCTATGCCAGATTTCTTGGGTACCACCTGGATTGGTGCCACCCATTCAGAATTAGAGATGGGGCAAATTATCCCAGCATCCAGCAATTTAATTATTTCTTTCAGGACCACTTCCTGCATTTGAGGATTCAGTTTCTTATGCATTTCCCTAGAGGGTGTTGAGCCCTCCTCAAGATGAATCCTATGAATACAGATTGATGCATCAATCCCTCCTAAATTAGTAACGGTGCAGCCAATTGCTTTCTTGTGCTTCCTCAAAACTGTTAGCAATTCCTCCTCTTGCTCATTGGTAAGAGAAGAGGAGATAATTACAAGAAGTTTCTCGTCTTTCTCGAGGAAAGCATATTTCAATGTCTCTGGAAGCTTCTTGAGCTCCAGATCAGGGGCTTGTTGGATGGATGGCAGGATTGGTGTACTGTTGGTTGGAGGAAGGGGCAGCAATGTAGATTTCCAATTAGAATGTTGTACTAAGCCCACAGAAGACCTCACTAGGGACATGTCTTCTGGCATTATAGCTAGGCTTCCTTCCTCCACCATGTTCCAAACTTTAGTTAAATTAGTGACAATGTTGCCCCACTCCAGCAGAGACGGTAGTTCTTCTTCAACAATTTCTTCTAGTACATCCACTGCAAAGCATTCCTCATTGTCCAACTGAGGGTACTTTACACTTTTATGTACATTAAGCTCAACTTTCATATGTCTGAAAGTGACCTCCATGATCTCAGACCTGCATTGAATGCATGCATTGACAGTGGCCAAGAATGGTCTGCCCAGAATAACAGGTATCGAGGATGTACTCTTATTGCAGCCCATGTCCAAAACAAGGAAGTCTATAGGGTAGAAGAACTTGTCTACCCCCACTAGCACATCCTCAACCACTCCCATGGATTTCCTCTTAGACCTATCAGCCATCAAACCTAGCTCCCCCAAACCTAGCTGCTGATACACACTGTATGGCAGCAGGTTAACACTGGCTCCAAGTTCCAAAAGGGCCCTTCCAATTCTGTGGTCTCCAATCATACAGAGAATAGTGGGTATCCCTGAGTCTTGCAACTTCTCAGGCATTGTCATGGTTAATACAAAATTAACTGTATCAGTCGTAAAGACTTTTTTGGACAAGTGGACTCTGTCCTTCGTTTTCTGAGTACAAAGGTCTTTCATAAATTTTGCATAGGCTGGGACTTGTCCGATTGCATCAAGCAGGGGTAAATTTATCTTGACCTGCTTAAAGGTCTCCATCATTTCCTCGATCTGTGCCTGCCCCTTATCGAAAGGGGCAGGGCCACTCAAAGCTTGAGGGAATGGCAGCTGAGGTATTGCTGGTTCCTTAGTTGCAAGCCTATGACTAAACTTTTATTTTTTTTATCTTTTCTATTTTTATCTCCTGTTGAGGCTCAACTACAACCTCTTTATTTTTCCTTTGTTGAAGGGTAGCAGGCAGTTCTTGACTCTGTGCTCTAACAAAGTCCTTATCACTTTCACTCAACATTTCATTGGGAATGACCTCTCCTTGTTCCTTTCCCACCTAGTTGTCTACCAACCTACTAGACCTTAGGCATGTGACGGTATTAGCCCCCTCAAAATTTGAGGAGCCTTCTCCAATGGAATACTGGCCCTTAGGGTTGTCTACTGGCTAGCTTGGCAACCTGCCCTCTTCTCCTTTAGCCAAGGCATTGGCTATTTGGCCAAGCTGCTCTTCTATTTTCTTAATTCTTTGACTGTGAAAAGTCATAGTCTGATTCAAGGGTCCAAGGCTTTGTAATTGGGCCAAAACCTGGTCCTCGAAAGAAGCACTTCAGGGCTGAGGTGGGGGAACTACTAATTGATTTTATTGCTGGGGCTGCTGTTGCTGCTAGAAATTTGACCTTGGGGCATAACCCTGGTTAAACTACTGTTGTGGCCTTTGAGGTAAGGCCAACATCTGTTGTGGCTGCATATAATTGTCCTGCCTCCACCTCAAATTTGGGTGGTCTCTCTATTGGTAACCAGTATTTTGGTGCTGATATCCATATGGTTGTTTATTATAGCCACCAGACTGTTGTTGTCCAAAAGATTAGGCAGCAGCAGCCTGTTCCATTACAAACTCAGGGTATTGCCCCGCAGATGGGCGCTCTTCTATTGTGTGTTGTGGGGATTGGCATATCAGACATGCCTCCATCACTTGTGCAACCATTCTGGGCTGCACCACAGTCAAAAGTTTATCAAATCTTTCAATAAGATTGGCCATCTGTATTCTCAGGTCATCATTTCCCTAAACTTTATACATCTTCCCTTTAGAAGTCTCAGTAAGCCCCAGCTTAGGAGAAGGCTCTTGAACAGTTCTAGATGAGGACATTTTCTAAAAAGCATTTTCACTTATGACCTCGAACAAGTCCCATGCCTTATCAGCTATTTTGTGCTTGTACGTTCCACCACAAGAGGCATCTACCATGCCTCTACTCTTCTCATCTATCTCATTGTAGAAGCTCTGGACAAGCTGCCAGTCAGGGATCTTTTGGTGGGGACATTGTCTGAGCATCTCTTTAAATTTGTCCCAGGCTTGGTTAAAATCTTCAGTTGGGGATTGGGCAAAAGCAAGTATGCCTTTCCTCAACTGGCTCGTTTTGGTCTCTGGGAAAAATTTAGACAGAAATCTTGTCTGAGGTCTTTCCAGGAAGTGATGCTGTTGTTTGGGAGAGTAGATAACCAGGTCATGGCCCTGTCCTTTAGAGGAAAAGGAAAGAGTCTTAACCTAGTGGCTTCTGGTCCCAAACCAGCAATGGAGAATGTCATGCACAGGGCCAAGAGCTGGTCAATGTGCTTGTAAGGGTCTCCCTTGCTAAGCCATGGAAAGAGGGAAGCAATTGGATGATGGAAGTTTTGATTTAGTAGTTTCCCTGAACATCTGGGAATTGAATGCTGAATGGAGAATTGTAATCATCCGGAGCATTCAATTCCTTCAATGTCCTAGGTTGTTCTTCACACATAACTGCTGTCTCAATTTCAATAGGGGGCTTGACTGTGGTGTGTCTGTGCCTTCTCGGTCTTCTACCCCTTTTTATCTCAGGGTTAGCAGGCTCTAATGTAGGACTGAGGGATCTCCTTCCTAACATGCACACACACCAACAGCAGGGAAGACTATTCGCAGGCACATTGCACTTAACAAAAATTGCAACTATCTTAATCAACTGCTGTGGAACCTTCAAAGGAGAAATAGACTGAGTTTTGAGGGTTAGAGAAGTGCAAATAGAGGTAGCTAGAATCCCAATGCAATTCTACTCTCCTTCTCTACTACGGTCCAGATCTGCAAGAAAAATTCCAAATGTAAATCAGTAGTATCAATTATTCACAAGTACAGCTACCAAAGAATAAAGAATCAAAAATCTAGAGTCTACTAATAGATCAAGATCCCCGACAACGACGCCAAAAACTTGTTGGGCTATTTTAAGTGCTTGCTACTGACTTTATTGAAGACAGTGATAAGAATGGGGTAAATGAAAAATGAATAAAAGGTTGAGTGAGGATTATGAAGCAGCAAGCCTAAAATATGCACAGTCCTGCAAGATACAGGGCCTATTGTAGCAAGTTTTGATAAGAGTTTGTCCCACAGAGAAGTTGATCTAAAGCTCCAAGAGAGCTATCTTTAGTAGGCTCTCCAGATCTGACTACAGATCTGGCAATCCTAAATGGAAGGCGATTTAAAGTCACTATAATCTAAATCCTAAGGCAACTTAATGTCTAGATTACAGAAAGGGTTAAGAAGAGTGGTGGAGTGAGAAAATAAATATAAAAGGGTGAGAAGTATGTTATTAGGTATAGATCTGATGGGTCTTGTAACTCAGACTCAGATCTATTGCTATAGAAATCCTGTCCAATGGCTACATTATCACCAAAGAGGAGAAAGAATCCAACTTATCCCTGTGCCATGATCCAATCCCTTATGGCTATAACCTGTCCTCTTAAATGGTCACAGACTATCCAATAGGGGAACCCCAATCTAGAGATGGGTCAGAACAAGCTTACCATTGTAGGCACTACTTCATCTAGGCTACAAGCTCAAGAATCCATAGGAACCTCATCCTCTAAAGTTCTGTGTGTTGGGCTAGGCCTACAAAGTGCACAAGCCTGGACACACAGGACCAGCAAGAGTTTGAGTACTAGCTTTCAAGAATGGTTGTTCACTGCTTTAGTAAGACTGCAGTGATCCACTCACAAGCCTACAATCTCTACAGCTAAATTAGATCTACAATCTAATGATGGATCTATACAAATATAGGGGAGTCTGTCTTTGCACAATCTCTCATAAGGCAACAAGCACAAGCGCAGAGAAGAAGAATCTGTCTTAGGTCTGTCAATTGGCTTCACCGTAGGGCTAGAACCTGTCCACTTGAATGGTCACAGACTATCCACAGAGGCTATCCTCCTCCCAAAGGTCTAAGACCGAACAAGATCATTGCTGCTGCCACCATGTTCACATGGCTACCAGCTCAAGCTCCCATGGGGATTTAAATTTAGTGGATCCTGTGGTGGGGAAAGGCCGGCAATGTGCCTAACCTGGACACACAGGGCACTTGGATCTAAATAAAACCTTAAAAACAATCCTCCATTGCTTACGATACAACTTAGCAATGGAGGATCTCAAGGCAGCAGTCTTCTACAGAGTAACTCACAACAAAAATATCATCCCATACATGTAATAAATCCTATTACAAAACTCCATTACAATCTATACCATATAATCATATAAAAGGTATTGCCAGCAAGTGCTGGACTATGGGGAGAAAGAAAAAGAAAAAAGAAAACTCCTAAACCCTAACCTTAACCTACTGTAATTCTCAGTTGGTTTCAAGAAGAAGCATAGAAGTTAAGTCCCAAAAGAGATCCCTTAAACCTACGCTAGGCTTAGGCTTATATAGCAGTCGGCTTCCCCTCCATTAGGGTTAGGAAAATCCTAATTTATCAATGTGATTATGGCCCATTCCTGTCCTTTATATGCCTTGGGGCATGTGCACGGAGATTGGAGCATTGGAGTGCATGCCCTAATTACTAGAAGTCCCCAGATTGCCCTTACAGAAGTAGGGAGAAGTTTAGACCCCGATCCTTGCTGGGTAGAAAAGATTTCAAATCCTTTCGCGTGGTAGAATTGGCGTCGCGGGGTTGAATTGACTTGAAGTTCATGCAGTCGTGGGATTGACATTTTATTCATCGCGGGATACTAATGGCTGTCGCAAGATTGCTCTTTCAGCTTTGAATGGCGCAGGGATTGCTCGCGCGGTTCGTCCCTTGGTGAATCTCGCGATAGATCTTCACGAAGAAGCAATGTTCATGACGCGCGAGCATTTCCCTGAAGGTCTGTATCTCGCAGACACTGTGCGATAGCTGCGTGCAGGAATACCTGGGGCTCTCACTTTTGAGTGAATCGTGTGAAGCTTAACAACTCCTCTTTTGAGCTGTGCGAGACTGTGCGAATGCTTCACTCACTTATGGATGAGCTTCGCGAGAACCACACAAAGATTGATTTACATTTATTTCTGTCATTAAACTGCACAAGAGCAATGCGAGGACTGCGCGACCTGTTGTTGTGCTTCCTCCAGAAACTCGTGACAACTGCACGAAGGCATTATCTCTGGTTCAATTGAACCCTGTGACATTTGTGCGAGGCGTCCTTCTTGTTTTATTTTTGCTTTGATGTGCCTATGCTTCAACCAACTCTCTGTCTGGGTTCATCTTTCATTCTGCTGAGGTAGTCCTGAGGCAACAGTGAGCTCCTTGGCATGGTTAGGGGTTTATTTATAGCTGCTGCTTATTACCTACAGAATAGACTTAAAACACATTTATTAAATGATTAAGGGCCTAACAGAGATTAAGTTTAGGGGTGAAAAGTGGTAATTTTCAGGCCTTAACACATATCCAGCACCAAAAAGTCAACATGTGATCCCCAATGATGCACGAGATAGTGGGGAGGCCAGGGTCTTGAAGTTTGGGGGGAGTTGTAATAGACAGGACTTGCATCACTTTTTCTGCTAGAAAGACCTTCTTGGATAGGTGTACCCTAGATTTTATTTTATGGGTGCAGAGGTCTTTCAAAAATTTGGCATAGGCTGGGGCTTGTTTAATTGTATCAAGTAAAGGTAAATTAATCTTTACTTGTTTGAAAGTTTCTATCACTTCTTCTATTTTACCTTGCTCCTTATCGAAAGGGGAAGGTGCTTGTAGTGCCTTAGGAAATGACAAATGTGGGATTGCTCCCTCATTAGCAACCTTGGCCAATTGATCATCTTTCTTTTTAATTTTTTTCTTTTCTTAAGGATCCTCATTATCCTCTTTATTCATAGCTGGTTGTTCCTTCAGGTCCACTACTGGTGGCCCTTGTTGTGTTCTTATAAAAATCACTTCATTTTCTTCCTCCAAGCTCCTCACAGGCTCACAGCCCACTTGGTTGTCCACTAGCTTACCACTTCTCAATGTGGTAACAGATTTGGCTTCCTCATAGTTGGAGGAAACTTCACCCACTACAAACTGTCTTTGTGGGTTGTCTTGTGGTTGGCTAGGCAACCCTCCTCCCTCTCTCCTAGTCAGAACATCAAACAACTGACCAAGTTGGTCCTCTATCTTTTTTATGCTTTGGCTGTAAGAGTGCATAGTTTGGGATAAGGAGTTCAAGTTCTGCAGTGAAGACAGAACTTGTTCCTCAAAGGAAGATGCTCTCGCAGCCAGAGGAGGTGCAAATTGCAGCACAGGAGGAGCTATAGGTTGGGCCATGGGTTGCTGATACTGAGGCCTTGGAATATAACCTAGGCTATAGGGCTGAGCAATTTGTAGGGCATGGGCTACTGGGGCTGCTGCTGCTGGCCGGGGTATGCATCTTATCTCAACCTCAAATTGGGGTGGTTTCTCCATTGATACCCAGCAGCAGGCTGCTGCCCATATGACTGAGTTGCAGCCACATGCTCTGTTATAAAATCAGGAAACTGGCCAATAGATGGGCATTCTTCAAGGGAGTGAGCAGGGGACTGGCATATGGCACATGCCTCCTCCACCTTAGCAGCCATAGGTGACTGCATTGCTCCCATCAACCTATCAAATTTCAGGGCTAGACTGTGCACTTTCCTTTCCAAATCACCTGGCACACTCACTTCATATAACTTCCCTCTTGAAGTATACTCCTTCACCAACCTAGGAGGCTCTAGGTCTCTAGCCAAGGTTTTCCTTTGTATAGAGTTCTCACTAATGATGTCAAACAGCTCCCATGCCTCCTCAGCAGTTTTATGGAGGTAAGTGCCACCACAGGAAGCATCTATCATGTCTCTGCTCTTAGAATCAATTCCCTGATAAAAGCTTTGGACCAATTTCCATTCAGGGATTTGATGGTGGGGGCATTTCTTTAGGAGTTCCTTAAATCTCTCCTAGGATTGATGAAAATCTTTAGTTGGATCTTGGGTAAAAGAGATGATAACCTTCCTCAACTGGCTAGTTTTTGACATAGGAAAGAACTTGGCCAATAATTGACATTGGAGGTCGCTCCAGGACTGAATGCAGTTGGGTGGAAGCATGGACAACTAGGTCCTGGCTCTGTCCTTTAATGAAAATGGAAAGAGTGTCATCCTGGGGGCCTCCTCCCCCAAACCTGTGATGTTAAATGTAGTGCACAATCCTAAGAACTCATCAATGTACCTGTAGGGGTCTTCTTTAGTCAGGCCATGAAATGAGGGCAGCATTTGAATTATGGAAGATTTTATCTCATAGTTTCCTTGAGCAGCTGGGAATTGAATGCAGAAGGGGGAATTATAGACCCCTAGTGCATTAAACTCCTTGAGGGTTCTCGGCTGCTGTTGCTCACCCATTTCTATAGAGTCAATTGCAACAGATGTGGGTGTAGCTGGTTTGGATCTGAGAAGTCTTTTAACCTCACGATTTAGTGGAATAATCTGTGGTTGGAGAGTTCTCCTACCAAACATACAAGACTCAAAATCTGAATGCAGAACAAATCCTCAACACAATAAGTAGAATCAACCGAACTTTCTAACTACTCTAAAAATCAATAAATCTGAAAAATAAAAGGGGAGTAGAGGAATGCAAACTATAGAGCAGCCTCTAGCACAATTCTTCTCTCACACTGTAACCTCAGATCTGATGAAATGCATACAAAATACTGAAAATTAACAAAACTCACAAATGCAGTTAGTTAAATTAAACAAACAACTACAGATCTATGATCAAAACATAGATCTACCAATTTCAAAACACACCTCCCCGACAGCGGCGCCAAAAACATGTTGGGAATTTCTAGTGTGCTGATTTATTCTATAATGATAAAGACAAAATAAAATCAAAATAAACCAGGGGATAGATTCAGCACATCTAAAATATCCTAGACCTGCAAGATACAGGGTCTGTTGTAAAAAGTTTTAAAAAGATGGTGAGTAAGGGAACGTCCACAAGGAGGCTAGGTTGGTTAAGAATGTGGTAAAACTCAAGATCTGTAAGAGATCTGGCACCCTAACTAATGCTAAGTTAGCTAATAGACAAGGGAGAGGTTTAAAAGGGGTTGTCACTTAAGCTATACCAAAATTAAAAAAACACTGGCTTGGATCGAGTTTAGGAATGTAGATCTTGCAGGGCCAAGGAGTTAAAAATAGAAAAATGGAGAATAGTAGCTTGGAGATTGGTCTCACTGAATTCAGATTAGGTTAATCATGCCACAGAGGTTCAGGGCGCACAATTCCCTCAACTGGCTATAGGCACAACTGCAGGGTAGAAGACTCCACTCAAAATCACAGGATCTAACTGGTCTTAAGGCTATGATCTATCCAGTTGAATGGTCACAGACCATCCTATGGACTTAATTTAATCCAGGGATTTACAGTAGAGGAATCCAATTGGAGCCTGAGCTTGGACTAATCTTAAGGCTATGATCTGTCCACTTTAATGGCCACAGATCATCCTAGGGATCTCCTCCAAAGCAAAAGCATCAATCAAAACAATTAAAACCACTACATATGGTGCAATTCCAAGGTCACAGACTCAGGAAATTACAGGAGTTTCAGATCCAGGGAGATCAGATGGTATCCAAGAGGTCTACTAGTTAAGTGGGTGAGCTGATCTACAGACTCCTCTATACAAATTTGATCGAGCACCAAATGAAACCAAAGGAACTTTAGATCTAATTATAGAATTAAAAGCAACATTTACATTGCAATCAAACTCACTCTACAATGAAAATGCTCTCAAATCTGTAGTCTGTGCAGCAGTGAACCCACAATAGCACTCTCAACCTTACCCAATTATAGATCTACCCTCTCTCCTCGCTACTGCAGGAAAATTAGCCAACCATTGTTGGGCTAAAGGAGGGAAAATGAAATTTCTCTGCAAGCTCTAATCTCCAAAATTTTGCTCATATCTCGATCTCCCCCCAATTGCAATTGGGGGTCTCTATATATAGCTTTCTCCTTTATTTTTCCCGCCAAAACTCCTTTCTAGAAGGTCCTCAGAGTTTGTTAGGGTTTTGTTAGAGCACGTGGGTCGGTTAGGGTTTCCTAGGGAATCTTCTAGAACTGTTGTGCCGGTCACCAAGTGCCTCGGGTTGCATGCAGTAGGTCACCAAGTCATAGCGTGTGCATAGCTGAGTTTCTGAGAAGTTCTACACACGATTTCGACAGGTTGGGAAAGCTTCCGACAGGTTCTGGTAATGTTGTTTAGTCCTTTCGCCAGGTTCTCCAATCCCTTCAATAGATTTCGATAGGATGAGCTTTGAGGCTTCATCTTCACTGCAATTTATCTAGAGCATTCGACAGGTTGGAGGAGTAGTTCGATAGGTTGGGAGACCATTTCGTCAGGTTGTAGCTTTGCATTTCATCACTTTGATAGGATGGCTCTCACTCCTATCGAAAGGCTCAAACATCCTTCGATAGGTGCTGTTCCAGCACCTCCATTTCGTTAGGTTCAGGAGGTCTTTCGATAGGTTCTGGAGACCTTTCGATAGGTTCAGGAACCCTCGATAGGTTCCATTTTCTCCTCAGGTAGATTTTGTCAGGATGAAATATGTCTTTCTCTCAACTGTTCAATAGGTTCTTAGATCCTATCGAATTTCACAGTCCTCACGACTTCTTCTTCTTTCTACCTTCAGATCCTATCGAAACCTCATCAATCTGCATGAATTCCTCTAATTTAACTCTTAGCTCCTATCGAAATCTTCAGATGTGTTGTCGATAGGATATTTTTGGCCTGTCTTCACTTCCTTCGCCTTGTTCTACTGCAGCCAAGCACTCTAAGGGTCCAGTGATGTGCTACCTTCTGGTGTGCTATTGCTGGGTCTATCCTGTGCTGAGAGATGGCCCTTTTGTGGGCATTCTTGAGTGGTTTTCTACATTATTATCATCTTTTATTGTTGTCTACAAAATACACTCGACATAGGCTTATTAGTGTGCTCACAGGTTAAAGGGTGAAAAAGTGGTATTTTTCACCCTTTAACACTATCCTCCTTTTGTGTTTCTTCTTCATTCACCTAATGTTGACCCTAGCTTATCCATCTTCAACTCCTCCTTTATCTTCTGAATTCTCAGAGTGGGAGTAGGTTTGAGTCAGGTCCACAGGTTTAGTTGCAAGTACTCAGGTATATTTTGAAGAAAACTAAAAATTAAGGCTCAAAAGGTGTATGCACAAGGGCAGTTTACTGAGTTTGGTATTTTAAAGCTCAAACTCTCCAAGAGAAGCCCTTGATCCTTTCCTAAATGTCATGGATACTGTCAGCTATTTCAACTTGGAGATGCTTAACTTCTACTGAGGACATTAACTCAGCCAACCCTTAGAGCAAAAAGAATTGCCTCAGTCACTCCTCAAAGAGGAAAAAATTATGTAGGCCCAAATCTCACTAGGTATGGTCGTTCATTGAAATCTTAGGCATGCCCTTACCTTTTTTTCTCTTTAATGGATCACTAAGTATTGATAGAAGTGAGTTTTCTTGGTGTTCACCTCATGAAAATGTTAAAATTTCAAAGTTTTTAATGCCTAAATGTCTGCAAAGTTTTTACATTTCCTCATTTTCATAGTTTCTTAGGTGATCACAGCTCTATATCTATCTCACTCACTTGATTCTGCTGGACATAGGTTAACTACATTATTGCCAAACCTTGCCACACCCTCAAACCTATGAGGAGCAGTGTCCTCACTGATTCAAAAATAAAGGGCATGTGCAGCAGGTTATCATACATAAAATCAGATACAAAATAAAGCAAGAAGCAGAATCAAACAAAGCATACACAAATAATTAAAACAAAAAGACATAAAGCGAATCACACAAACTATACCAAAAAGAAATTTCATTTATAACACAGAAATTTATACAATGCAAAGGAAAATAACTATAAAAAGATTGTACAAAAATATCCTAACTAATGACATGTGCAAGTCTAATCATCAGAGTTTTTTGCTGCTTCATCCATGTCTTGAATTCCTTTTCCTTTTATTTTCTTCAGAGTAGCAGCCTTGAACTGGGGTCTTTTTGAAATAGTTTTTCTTAGCTTAGGGGTGTTTTTCTTTTTGGGAATGGGCTCTTACTTTGAAGCAGGTTCCTGGATCATGATTCCAAACCTGATTTTTCTAGGCTCCCTGGGTTTAGGGGCTGCTTCCTTTTGAGGTGCTTCTATATTGAATTGTTTGGCAATAGCTGCTGCTAACTCCCTGTCACTAATTTCAGTTAATATCCTCTGTAATGCCTCAATAGTCACAGCATAGTCATAAGCTCTGTCCTCCACTAATCTCAAGTATGTCTGCAGTTTCTTGATGACATCCTCCATCCCCTCAGCCTTATTATTTTCTTGATTGTATTAGATCATTATCTCCCTCCAATCCTGCTTGATTCACTTCTTCTCTAACTTGTGAGCAAGCAGCACTAATTTGAATTTATCAAGGAGGGACTGCCTCACTGATGTTATGAGATCAGCTATTCCCCTAACCACATCCCTCTTGATGTATGCATTTTTCTTCATGGCTTGAAGGAGTGTGTAGTATGGAGGCCTAAGGTTAATAGAGGCTGATAATATGGGTTACTCAGCACTGGAGGAAGGGCCAGCTAGCAAGGGAGAGGGGATGGATGAGTGGAGGTGGAGGGTATGGGCTAGGGGACTTCAAGGGTAGGTTCAGGGTTTGATTGAGTGGAGGCATTGGTAAACATAGTAGGAGGGATTTTTGGGATAGGTTCAATGGGTGCAGCAACAGGGGAGGTTATAGCTGAGGTTATAGATTTGGGAGAAGATGGTGGAGTGGGTAAAAGGGTGGGTGTAGGGATAGGTAGGTGTTGTGATGGTTGGGTTAAAACTGAGAAGGTTGATTGGATGGTTTGTAAGCTAGTTTGAATTAAGGCCTAGTTTTGGAGAGTGGAGTTCATGGATTGAAGGTTGGCCTCAATTGATGATTCGGTTTAGGTATCGGCCACTACTTAGGCTTGAAGGGAGAGGAGGAGGTTTAGGATTTGGGGTAACAGGTCAAGGGTGATAGGTGTCGTGAGAAGGATGGGTGCAATAAGTTGAAATAGGGAAGTGGGTGCATGAGTGAAGTTAGTTGGCTGTGGTGATGGAGGTGTAGGGGCAAATTGATGGGGCTATGGTGAATCTAGAGGAGGGGTGAAATGAGGAGGGTGAGGAGAGTCTGGGAGAGGGGTAAATTCATAGTTGATTTTTTCTATGATAAAGGTCATCATGGCTGAGTATCCCTCTCCTATAAAGGGGTCTTGATAATGGGTAGGAGAGAAAGGAATGGATTGGCCCAAGAGTTCAAGGAACTCAGGTTCAAAAGGTGTGGAGGTTTCAATGGGCTGATGTGAGGTAGCTGGAGAGCTGTGAGGGATTTCAAGGGTGTGAGGCTCAGGTTCATAGGCTTGGGCTATTGAGGGTGGTGGTAGGCGAATGGTTGGGTCTAGAATGACTATGGTTTCTGGGGTAGGGATAGTTTGGGAAACATAGGTGGGTTGCGGTTCTGTGTGGATTTTGGTTAATTTTCCTTTCTTTTTATAGGTAGTTTTCACAGGTGGGTTAGGGTGGGCTGGGTAGGAAGTCACAGGTGTAAGAAAAGTTAAAGATGTGTTAGATATGGTTTGGTTAGTTATGACTGATGTGATTGGAAAAGGTATAGGTAAGGTCTCAGTAGGTATGGTGGCTGTGGGAGTTGGTGAAATAGGCTAGGGTAAAGTTAATGAGACTATGGAAGGTTGTGAGGCTGGGATTGAGGTAGGAGCTGGTATGGGCATTAAAGGGATGGCTGGCCCAATAGAGTCTTGTTGAGAGTCGTGACGGGGTTGGCATGAGAACTTGAAGTAGTGGTGAAGAGGTGGGGGCGATGAGAGTGGCCATAGCGAGAACGATGGCATTGCTTCTTGAATTGTGAAATTTGCTTGACTTGACTCCTTCTTCTTTTTCTTTTTCTCTATCAAGGTGCCATTGATCCCCCATTACGTTTTGCCACATTTTCCGAGGGCCAGAGTAATAGTCTCCTCATCCCTCTAAAATTGATAGCCTCCTAGTTCAACAAGGCTGTAATAAGCCTATAGTAGGGAAGTGTTGTCGCTCCAAGTGTGCCATAATTGTGTGCATTATGAATCAAAAATTAAAGAATTAAAGAATGCTAGGTTATATGGATGTTAACTTATGAAAGGGATATCAGCACATTGGGGCTAACACTGGCCTGCAAGATCAGGGCCAATTGTAGCAAGTTTTAAATGTAAGTGAGTAAAAGATTGTCCACAGGGAATTGATTTAAAATTTAAGATAAACCTCCAGATCTGTGCTACCAGATCTGGCTCTATAATTATCTAAAAAAAGAATAGATAAAAGAGAGTGTTGGATTGTGTCACATTTAACTATAAGCAAATAAAGAAAAGAACTAACTACATGATCCAGATCCGAGTTGGGGAGGTGTTTAAAATAAGACAAATGCAGAAATAATAGCTTCATGTACTTTAGCCTCTGAATTTTAATGGAGAATCTGTAGTTCAACAGAGCAGATTCAATCTTCATCTGGCTACCAGCACAGATGTAAGAGAAATAAATCCGAATTAAGGAATAGGTTTAGACTTATGTGATCATCACTTAAATGGTCACGGACACATCATTAGTGGCCTATTCTTTAGTTGAACATGAACATCATGTAAATGCTAGAATTAGGTTACCAACGCTAATTCGCAGGTGATGAATTAAGGAAGTTGCATGCGGGTGAGTGAATCTAAAGTAGTCTAATGCACTGAGGTGGACATACAGAACCCACAACATGACTCCAATGGAGAGGACACAAATTACAGCAACCTTGTAAAACCCAAAATTACAATTACATAGCACGGCTTCTTAGAGAGCCCCCAGACTTACTACGCCGAGCTTCTCGAGAGCCCTCGGACTTACGATCTTGAATCCAAACTTGGAAGTACAAATCCCTCACAATGGCTCTCAAAGGTAAACTACAAGAACGGATTACAGGGGGTTCAGATAAGCTATCTGACCGGAATGAGGGAAACAGAGATGAAAACTCTAAAATCTGCATACCCAAATTGGGCAAATGGTTCGTCTATTTATAGTTTTCCTAAGTCCGGCTGGATGTGTATCAACCAATAGAGTCGAGCACCGGATCCAGATCTGCTCGCCAATCGAATCGCTTGATCTGGTTGACCAATCAGAAACAGAGGCATCAATTACATTATGCATTTTGAAATTCTGTTTGAGCTTCTAGAAGTTCCTTGAGTAATTTAACTTTGGGTGCTCACATGGGTTGGAATATGCCTTGGATCTTGATTGGAACCTTCCTAATGTTCTGGTCTTTTAATTGCATTGGGGCGGCGTGCAAAGTTTCTGAAATACCCTTGGACGGTAAAATCCCGAATGCCATTTCACATAGTTTAAGGGCTTTTTCGTAAAGTAGTTAGAGTTTCTAGAAGTTCGCCAAGTAATTTCATCTTTGGGTGTTCACATGGGGTGGAATATGCCTTTGGTTCGTGCTCGAATCTTAATGTCTGGGCTTTTCAATGCATTGGGGCTCGTGCGAGATTACTAAATTGCCCTTCTTAAAGTCGAATCTCGAATACCTTTTCAGAGTTCGAGGCCTTTTCGCAAAGTTCAATGACTTCAAGCTCTCGCAAAGTTCAATCTTCTTTCGAGGAGTGTTTTCTTCTTTCGCAAAAGTTCAAGGTTCTTCTGAAAAGTGCAAGTTCTTCTGAATAGTAGAAGTTCTTTGCGAATTAAACTCTAGGCTCCCATTCTTCTTTGCGAATAGTAGAAGTTCTTTGCGAATTGAACTCTAGGCTCCCATTCTTCTTTGCGAATTGTAGGAGATCTTTTCGAATGGGTTTCTCTCTTTCTTCAGGTCTTTGTCCGCTCTTTTAGACCCTCTTTAGCCATTCTTGGTTGTTTCTTCACTCCTTCTTTAAACTTGACATGAGCTATCGCCTTTTGATCTTTTGGGATGCTTTTCGGATTTCTGTCGATTGGTTAGCTGTAAAATGCACACTAAAGCACTTATTTAGTCTTCTCAAGGGTCTTTCAAGGCTCATGTTTAGGGGTGAAAAATGGTATTTTTCACTACTTAACACCCCCCCAAACCTAAACTTTGCTAGTCCCTCAGCAAGGAAACGTAAAAGCAAAATAAAGAGCCACTTTTGTAGGAAGCACAGGTGCATTTAGCATATGCAACAAGCCTTTTAAACCCCTAGGTGATCCCTAGAGGAGGAGTGAAGTCTCCTGGGGGTTTTCAGTGAAGGTACCCACAAACTTCTCCATGGGACAGTTGGCATTAGTGCATTGTCATCCCATGAGCAATCAAAGATCAAAATTAGTTACTCTTGAATCAATGTTTAAACAGAAATTTAGGTTTATTGTTTGCAAGGGGATTTCAACATTTATAAACCTTATGAATGTTTCACTCTTTCCAATCTGTGAGCAGCCATAGAAATCATGCAAATGTGTCAGCAGTAGTTCATCATTTGAATAAAAATTAGGTTATAAGTCATACTTAATGTGCTCAAGTTCCAACCCAAACACTTACCAGGGTGTACTCTCATCAAGATTTTTGTTGAAGGGTTCATTTTCACTCAAGCTCAAGAGCACTTACATCTCCCAAATGGATTTGTAAGCATGAGCATAGGCATGATTCTCTGGTGCTGGCATCCTTGACATCTCCTCACCATAGATTGGGAAACTGCTTATCTCCACATGACAGTTCACTCAACTTTGGATCACAAGGACTTTTAGGCTGGGTTTGTTGTATGGCTCGTGGAGTGAGGTTTCAGGGATAGGAAGGTTGAACAGGTGTTTGGATTTTTGAGAAGTCAGGAATTGAAGGAGGTGGTTCATGACTCCACCTTCTTGAGTTTAGCTTCTTTTGAGATTCTCGTGTTCAAAGTACTCAGTTCTTCTTCCTTTGATCTTGAATTTTCAACATAAAGTTCCCCTTTTTGCCTTTTTTTGCTTGCTTCTTTTTCACATTGTTTTTCTTTTACTTTCTCAGTCACCATACTGCCCATTTTTGAGGTATTTCTTCTTCATTTATTTTGATATTTGCCCAGAAATATTCCATCTTTACTTCTTTCTCCTTTAACTCCTGAATTCTCAAGGTGAGGGAAGGCTGAATTGGTTCCATTGGTTCAAGAAAATGGGTGTTTTGATGAAGCATTGTAGGATTTATAGCTCAATTGGGGTACAAACAAGGGCAGATCTTTCTTGGTTGGTTCTTAAGCTCAAGTCGCCCAAAGAAGGCCTTGATCTTTTCCTCGGTTTCATGAATGTTGTTGCTTGTTTTGATTTGGAGTTTCCTAATTTCTAGTGGATCTAATGTCCTTTGAATCGTAAAAGGGTTGCCTCAGTCCACTCTTCAACGAGAGATGTAAAACATATAGGCTCAATTCTCACCGGTTATGGTTTTTCCTTGAGCTTTTAAGTATATCTTTACCTTTTTCTCTTCTGTGGACTTGCTATGTGCTATTACAAGTGTATTTTCCTGGTGTTAACATCATGGAAATGTGGAATATTGTAGGGTTTAGAATGTCTAAATTCTTGCAAAGAAAATTTTAAAATTTCCACATTGTCATGATTCTTAAGTAAATTGATTCATTTCCGATTACTTTGGTGATTGTGATGCCCTTATGCTAATTATCCCATGGGTGGACCTGCTTGCCATACCCCAAAACCTAAGATGAACATTGTCCTCAATGTTCTAGACAATGAGAGACTAGGGGCAAGTAGGTAAAAGAAGAAAGAAAAACTAAGAATGTAAAAAATCTAAACTATATGCAAGCAGAAAATAAAATGTAAACTCAAGATATGAGCAAGGAAATGGAAAACAGATATACAAATGCAAGAAAATCAACAAAACAATGCTAGAATCAAGCAACAAAATCTAACAAATAGAAGGATTACTATGCAAATGAAAGGAAACTAATGCTAATAACAGAGAAATAGTAAAAGCAAGGTAAGGGACCTAATACAAAGTTAAAAAAAAGAAAAGAAAAGTGTTGATACAAAACTGAATTTGTGAATACAAAATAGGAAAACAAAGTTATAAACTAACTATACTCACGTAAAAATGACGAAAATCAAGAAAACGAGGACACATTAACCTAAGAAAGAAAAAAATCACGATCTAAAACAGAATTTGAAACTAAAATTCCTAAAACAAAATCTAATGCCAAATAGATGATGTATCCTAAGCCCAAAGAAACAAACCCAAAAGCACGAGATACTTATGAATCTAAGTGATTATAAAAATGATTAGCAGGAATAGTTGAAAAGCAAGATTCATAAGATTGACCCTTTGTTGATGATGTGTATGAAAAAAACAAAATAATGAAGCCTGCGTGCACATACTAAAAACAGGGTTCACACCCAGGTGAGACCCCTTTATGATGAAGGACTCTCGAAGGTAAACAAAATCAGTGGGTCCATTGAATACTCAAAAGCGACCTATGATCCACTACTCATTATCCTACATGATTCCTAAAAAAATGATCTCAAGAGTCCAGATGGGAAAAGTGGATGCAAATGGAGAAAAACAGCCCATCCGGAAGATATCTATATTGTTTTTATAATTTTCTATTTTTTTTTTTTTTTCTTGTTTTGGATCAGCCCGGGCTCAACAAGAGCCCTTATTTACTACTGCTGAAAATAATGAGAAACAACTCAGAGATTTTCTATTTGTGTTTTCAGCTTCTTTTATTTTGTATTTGGTTTTGTAAAAAAAATAAAAAATCAGCATGCCTAAAAGACAGCAGAAATTATAATCAAAACAAACATTAAACACAGTAGAATTGCTGGTTCTCAAGAATTTAAAAATAGAAAATGAATACAAAGGAGAAGGGATGCAAACTCAGCGGATCTCGCTCCACTTTGGTCCAGATATGTTCCTTGTTGAATGACTGCTCGGATCTGCAAACATCCAAAAAACGCGATCTAGGGGTTTCCTCTGTTTGGGTTTCTTTACTTTGAACAGATCGCGCAGCTGGGCTCTACCCTTTTGATTTCTGACAAGAGAAAAAGCGCAGAAGATTAGAATAGATGGTGGTTATTCGTGTGGAGCTCGTGAGAGAAGAGGGTGAGCTAGGGTTTTGAAAAGGGGTTTTGCTTGGGAGAGTTTAAAAAATCTTGAGAAAGTGTAGTTTCGAAAGAATCGAGCTTGATATGTCTATTCGAAATGGATTTGGCTCCAGAAAGATCTTTTCGCAAAGGACTTCTCCCCGGATTTTCTACTCGAAAAGGAAATTTTAACTATTCGAGCGAACATGGTTCTTTTCGAGTAGTTCATTCTGACTCGAGAATCAATTCGAATAGAACTTTGGACTTTTGAAAGTACTTTTACTTTGCGATTTGAACTTTGAAGTGTATTTACACTATGCGTACAAGAAAATAGACGAAACAAAAATCGGAAAAACAATGTTGTACAAACATATTATACACTTTTCTACCATCGATTTTTGGAGATTCATGATGATAGGTGGGCAGAAGGGCTCCTGGTGTTTTCAATGCATGGTTTGAGCCTCGACCATTGACCTTGAGTATTCTTCCATCCTTGGGATCTGAAATATCCACGCTCCCGAGGGGAGGCCTTGATGACGATGTATGGCCCTTCCATCTAGATCTCAATTTGCTGTGAAAGAATTTAAGTTTAGAGTTGAATAACCATACCTTGGACCCTATGAACTCTTTTCTCATGAGGCTCCTATCATGGAATGATTTAACCTTTTCTTTGTACAACTGGAGCTAGTGTAGGCATCCATCCTCGGTTCTTCGATTCGGTGAGTTGAAGCTTCCTGTGGTTACCGACAGTTAGATCCATATTAAAAGTTTTGATTGCCCACAAGGCCTTATATTCTAATTCTCTTGGTAGATGGCATGCCTTGCCATAAACCGATCGAAAAGGACATCCTATAGGAGTCTTGTAGGCTTACATGCCCACAAAGCATCATTAAGCTTAAAGGACCATCCTTTCTGTCCTTCTTCAGCTTTTTCCAAAATGTGTTTGATCTCTCTATTTGAAATCTCCACATCCCATGGTTTGTGGATGATAGGGAGTAGCTACTCTGTGAGTGACAGTACTTTTTAATAGAGAGTCAAAGCACTGTTAAAGTGGCTTCCCCCATCACTAATGATGGCTCTGGGGAATCCAAATCTGGAAAAAATGTGGTCTTTGAGGAATCTTAAAACCACTTTGTGATCATTGGATTTGGTAGCTATGGCCTCAATCCACTTGGAGACATAATCCTGACTACCAAGATGAAATTGTTTCCATTAGAAGGGAAAGGGGCCCATAAAATCTATGCCCCAAACATCAAACAACTCAACTACCGAGGATTGGCTGCGAGGCATTGAGTTTTCTTTAAATCTTGCCGATTTTTGGCAGTTACAAGATTCTAAAGGTCGTAAGGCATCTTTAAAGACTGTGGGCCAATAGAAACCACACAGCAGAATTTTTGTTGTTTTATTGCCAATCGAAATGGCCTCCACAGCCTGTTCATGACACATTGACAATATGCCGTGGAATTCATGGGACACACTTCGATCACTTGGTCTCATAATTCTTGAATAGATAAGGATCTTCCCAAATGAAATGTTTAACTTGTGAGAAGAAAAGATCTTTATCCATTCTATTCCAATGTTGAGGAATCATCCAATAGCCAAGAAGTTGACTATGTTTGCAAACCAAGGATCGTGGGTATTGATGGCAAAAGTTGCTCATCGAAATGATTCATTAATGGGTAAGCTATCATCCTCGATTGAGAATTCGGATAAGTGATCACCACATTCTCCACTCCTTTCTTATCCTTAATCAGATCAAACTCTGTAATAGGAGGATCCACGATTAATCTGGCTTGGTATCCTTCTTAGGCAGAAGGTACTTTAGGGCGAGTGGTCAAGAACACCACAATTTGTGAACCTAAAACATAAGGCAATTTTTCCAATGCAAACACAATGGCGCAGCTCTTTCTCGCTTGTTGTGTAGTTGAGCTGGGCATCTATCATGGATCTGGCGGCATAAGCTATGACATGGGGAAGCTTATCCTTTCTCTGCCCTAGGACAGCTCCTAGGGCATAGTCTGATGCATCACACATCAGCTCAAAGGGCACCGAATAGTCAGGACTGCAAGATGGGAGCCGAAATCAGACATTTCTTAAGGACCTCAAAGGTCATGCATTCATTAGTAAACACAAAAGGAACATCTTGACACGATGAAATGATGAGTGGCTTAGAAATTTTATCGAAATCTTTGATGAACCTCCTATAAAATCTCGCAAGCCCTAAGAAACTTTGATTTGCTTAATAGTTCGGAGGAGGCAAATGTGCAATTAGATCAATTTTTGCTTGGTCCACCTCTATGCCTTTATGGGAGACCACATGTCCTAGGACAATGCCTTGGTGACCATAAAATGACTCTTTTCCCACTTAGAACCAAATTGGTTTCTTCACATCTTTGCAACACCAACTTGAGGTGGTGTAAGCATTGGGAAAAGTCTCCATAAATTGAAAAGTCATCCATGAAGATCTCCATGAATTGATCAATCATGTCGAAAAGATGGCATACATGCATCTTTGAAAAGTAGCAGGGCATTGCAAAGACCAAAGGGCATCCTCCTATAGGCAAAAGTGCCAAAGGGCGGGTGAAGGTGGTCTTTTCTTGGTCTGTGGGTACACAGGATCCGGTTGTAACCAGAGTACCCATCAAGGAAGCAGTAGTAAGCTTTGCTGCAAGCTTATCAAGGATTTGGTCAATGAAGGAGGGGAAATGGTCTTTCCTTGTCATGGTATTTAATTTTCTATAGTCTATGCAGACCCTCCATCCAGGTTGTTTGTCTGGTGGACATAAGTTTACTGATTCAATGCTACAATGATGATGCCAGATTTCTTAGGCACCACCGTGTGGGTGCTACCCAAGCGAGAATCTGAAATGGGGTAAATGACAAAGATCTAGCCTTGACAACTTCCTTCATTACCACTTCTTGCATGTGAGGATTCAACCTTCTTTGCATTTCTCTAGAAGGCTTGGCATCCTCTTCCGTGTGGATCTTATGCATGCACATTGGGTTTATTCCTCCTAAATCAGCAATGGTCCACCAATTGCTTGCTTGTCTTGTTTAGAACTACCAACAGCTCCTCTTCTTGCTCCTTTGTAAGGGAGGAAGAAATAATCATGTGTAGTGTTTGATGATCTCCCAAAAACACATATTTCAGATTTTTGGGAGCTGTTTGAGTTCCAATTGTGGGTGAGAAAAGAGGGCAGCAAAGGTACCTTGGTAACTTGTGGAAGAGGGAGAGGAGCAGTCTCCAAGAGAGAGAACTTGATGATCGTTGGTGAGTGCCTTGCACAAAGCACTCCGTTGAATTTGATCTCCCTTTCCTTCTTTCTCGGATCCCCAATCATTTTTAAATTACGTGGTGAAGTCTTTACCTTGCGAAATGTTTGTAAAGACTCCTCCACCAGCTCATCAATGATGTCAACATGGAAACATTCCTCAGAGAATTGAGGTTGAGTAACGATTATACACATTCAATTTAACTTTCATATTTCCAAAAGACACCTCCATGATGCCGGACCTGCATTGAATGCATGCATTAGTGTAGCTGTGAGAATGGTCTTCCTGAATGACAGGATGGCGGTGGTACTTTTGGTTGGTTCCATGTCCAACACCAAAAAGTCACAGGGTAGAAAAACTTGTCTACTCCTACCAAAACATCTTCAATCAACCCCATAGGTTTCCTTTCGGATCTGTCATTCTGTAACACCACTTGAGTGGGTTTCAATTCTCCCAAACCTAGCTTCTCATAGATGTAATAGGGAAGCAGTTGACACTAGCACCAGGATCTAGCAAGGCTTTCTCAATGGTGTGCTCCCCAATGATGCAGGGATTGTGGGGATTCTGTGGTCTTGCATCTTAGGTGGTGTTACAATTGATAGCACTTGGTTGATTTTCCACAAAGAAAGGCCTTCTTGGATAAATGTATCCTAGATTGCCTTTTGTGGGTGCATACCTCTTTGAGAAATTTTGCATAAGCTAGGACCTGTTTGATTGCATCAAGCGTAGGTAGATTAATTTTAACTTGCTTGAATGTCTCCATCATTTCCTCAATTTGTGTTTCCTTTGTCAAAAGGAGAAACCGACTTCATTGCATGGGGAAATGGGAGGTGAGGAACAAATTTCTCCTCCTCATCTTTTCAACAATTTTGTTATTTTTACATTTTTTCATTTTTTGAATTTTTCGATGTAAATCAATGACCATATTGCTATCCAAATTGTTGTTCTGCACTTGTTCTTCATCTTTTTCTCTTCACTACCGTGTTGTTTATTATTCTTCCACTTCTCAAAGTAGTCACAGCTTTGATTTCCTCATGGCCATTTGAGGATTCTCCAACCATGAACATCCCTTAGGATTGTTCACAGTTGGTAGTTTACCCTCTTCTCTCTTAGCCAATGAATTTGAGAGTTGGCCCAGAGTTTCTTCAATTTTTAATGCTCACCGTGAAGGTTCACACGAGACAGAGTTCCAAGATTTTGAAGTGAACTCAAGACCTGCTCTTGAAAGGTCGTGGATCTAGGAGGGGGCTGGTGCATCACGCATGGCTTGTTGTTCGTTAGGTCAGCTGAAAATTTGATTTATTATAAAATTCACGATATGGCGAAAGGTGTTTGAAAGGTAATTGATTTTAGCCGCTATTGGTAGTAATTTCCGATTCCACGAGATTAGGATGAGATCTCCATGGGTAGTCATTCGATTGCATCTCATCCATAAGATCGAGCCGCATGAGCTTGTTCCATCATGAGTTCGGAAATTGTGATGCGAAGGACATTGATCAATGGAATGAGTGGGGACCGCATATCGACATGCCTCCTCTACTCTTGACCCATTTGGAGCTTTAAATGAGTCCATCACTATCAAATTTTGTGGTCAAATTATCCACTTTCCTTTCCAGCTCATTGACTTCATAAACTTTCCTCTTGTGAATTGGGAATTATTCATCCTAGCTGGATTCTCGGTGTCCCTCGCAGATTCTTTGGGTTGAATTTTCTCCAATCACCTCAAAGAGGTCCCAAACCTCTTCAACTGCTTTTCTGCGACGTAGGTACCTCCACAAGAGGCATCCACCATGTTCTTGCCCTTCGATTAGTTCCTTGATAGAAGCTTTGAACCACCGCCATTTAGGAATTTGATGGTGAGGGCATTGCCTTATGATTCTTTAAACCTTTCCCATGCTTCATGGAAAGTTTCATTGAGTTTTGGGAGAAAGAGATGATGCTTTGTCTCAGCTTGGGTTTTAGTCATTGGGAAATATTTTGACAAAATTGACATTGCAAATCATTCCATGATGTGATGTTGTTTTGGTGCTAACATAGATAACCATGCTCTAGCTTTGTCCTTTAATGAAAAAGGAAAGAGCCTAAGCTTGGTTGCCTCTGACCTCCGGCTATGTTAAATGTTGTGCATAAAGCGAGAAATTCATCAATGTGTTTGTAAGGGTCTTCCTTACTCAATCCATGGAATGAAGGCAACATTTGGATGGTGGAGGACTTAATTTCATAATTTCCTCCACTGTGGGAAATTGAATGCAAAATGGGGAATTATAAGCACCGGCAAAGTAGTCTCTTAACAATCTCGTTTCTTCACCCATTTCAGCAGATGTCCGTGATGTATGTCGGTTTCTTAGAGTCTTTCAACTCAGAATTTAACAGGAGAATCTCAGATTGAGGGTTCTCCGCCAAACATACAACTCGTAGAGAGTTTGGTACAAAGAAAACTGTCTATTTAAGAACTTTCCTTTCCTTTTACACACCAGACATAAAAAATAACAACAAAATTAATAAATGACTAACAAAAGAGTGGCAGCAGCATTTATTCAAATAACTAGTAGGCAAAGAATAAAAACTCAGAAAAATAAAAAATAAAAATTCTGCAAAGAAAACAGTTTTCTATACAAAGCTCAGAGACATTTAATCAAGCACTTGGAATGCAAAGTGCAGGTTTAAAGCAAAAATTAAAATAAAAATCAAATCTACAAAATAGAAAAACTTAGGTCTACCAATTTTAAAATCTATTCCCCGGCAACGGCGCCAAAAACTTGTTGTCGCCCCAAGTGTGCCATAATTGTGTGCATTATGAATCAAAAATTAAAGAATTAAAGAATGCTAGGTTATATGGATGTTAACTTATGAAAGGGATATCAAGACATTGGCTAACACCCTCCCGCAAGATCGTGGCCAATTGTAGCAAGTTTTAAATGTAAGTGAGTAAAAGATCGTCCATGTGGAATTGATTTAAAATTTAAGATAAACCTCAGATCTGCTACGATCCGGCTCTATAATTATCTAAAAAAGAATAGATAAAGGAGAGTGTTGGATTGTGTCACATTTAACTATAAGCAAATAAAGAAAAGAACTATCTACATCATCCAGATCCGAGTTGGGGCGGTGTTTAAAATAAGACAAATGCGAAATAATAGCTTCATGTACTTTAGCCTCAATTTTAATGGAGAATCTATAGTTCAACAGAGCAGATTCAATCTTCATCGGCTACCACAGATGTAAGAGAAATAAATCCGAATTAAGGAATAGGTTTAGACTTATGGTCGTGATCTCCACTTAAATGGTCACAGATCCATCATAGTCATGGCCTATTCTTTAGTTCGTAACATGAACATCATTTGTAAATGCTTGAATTAGGTTACCAACGCTTAATTCACAGGATGATGAATTAAGGGAAGTTGGATGCGATAAGTGAATCTAAAGAAGTCTAATGCACTAAGGTGACCATTCGTAACCTCGACATGACTCCAATGGAGAAGACACAAATTACAAAGAACCTTTTAAAATCCAATTTACAATTACAGAGCACGGTTTAGAGAGCCCTCGGACTTCTGATCCGAGCTTCTCGAGAGCCCTCAGTTCTGATCTTGAATCCGAACTTGGAAGTACAAATCACTCACAATGGCTCTCAAAGGTAAACTACAAGAAGGATTACAGGGGTTCAGATAAGCTATCCGACCGAATGAGGGAAACAGAGATGAAAACTCTAAAATCTGGATACCCAAATTGGGCAAATGGTTCGTCTATTTATAGTTTTCCCTAAGTCCAGCTCAGATGTGTATCAACCAATAGGAGTCGAGCACCAGGATCCAGATGTTACGCCAATCGAATCGCTTGATCCGATTCAACCAATCGTGAAACAGAGGCATCAATTATTATGCATTTTGAAATTCTCGCTTTGAGCTTCCGGAAGTTCTGTAATTTAACTTTGGGCACTCACATGGGTTGGAATATGCCTTCGAATCTTGATTGGAACCTTCCGGAATGTTCCTGGTCTTTTGATTGCATTGGGGCGCGTGCAAAGTTTCCTGAAATACCCTTCGGACGAGCTGCAAATCCCCAGAATGCCATTTCGCATAGTTTAAGGGCTTTTTCAGAAGTAGTTAGAGTTTCTAGAAGTTCCCGCCAAGTAATTTCATCTTTGGGTGTTCACATGGGGTGGAATATGCCTTTGGTTCGTGCTCGTAATCTTCCTAATGTCTCTCGGGCTTTTCAATGCATTGGGGCTCATGTGATAGACATTAAATTGCCCTTCTTAAAGTGCGAATCTCCGAATACCTTTTCGCAGAGTTCAGGGCCTTTTTCGCAAAGTTCAATGACTTCAAGCTCTGCAAAGTTCAATCTTCTTTCGAGGAGTGTTTTCTTCTTTCGCAAAGTTCAAGGTTCTTTACGAAAAGTGCAAGTTCTTTTGAATAGTAGAAGTTCTTTGCAATTGAACTCTAGGCTCCCATTCTTCTTTGCGAATAGTAGAAGTTCTTTGCGAATTGAACTCTAGGCTCCCATTCTTCTTTGCGAATAGTAGGAGTTCTTTGTGAATGGCTTTCTCTCTTGCTTCAGGTCTTTGTCTGCTCTTTTAGACCCTCTTTAGCCATTGCTGAGGCTGTTTCTTCACTCCTTCTTTAAACTTGACATGAGCTGTCAGCTTTTTGATCTTTTTGGGATGCTTTTCGGATTTGGACCTGTCTGATTGGTTAGCTGTAAAATGCACACTAAAGCACTTATTTAGTCTTCTCAAGGGTCTTTCAAGGCTCATGTTTAGGGGTGAAAAATGGTATTTTTCACTACTTAACAGGAAGTGAATGGGTTTCTTCTTAGTCTTTACCTTCTCGTGTATATCCTGCATCCCCTCAAAGATCAACTTGGCAGGACCAAGTAATGGTTCATATGGAATAAGTAGAGTGCATCCACAATGAGAGACCTCCTCTCCTGCTCATGTATAAAATAGTACACATTTTCCCTCAACACCCCTTCCATAAATCTCATGTTAGGGTACATATCTCTCTTCCTAATGGACACTCCTGAGGCTGTGATCCCTCTAGTCAACTCCTTGGCAATTTTCGAGATGGTGGCTGTCAAAGGGGGACCCAAGCCACACTCAGGGCTATACTTGGCTGATATCCCAAGTATCTCAGCTATGGCTGCCTGATTGAAGAGCATTTCAAACTTATCTATCAATACCAGCAATGTTGGGTTCCTATCATCCCCAGTCTTCACTCTAATATTCTGATAAAATAACTGTACTAGTCTAAGGAAGACTGGCTGCAGTGGGGGCTTCAATAGGGGCAGCAGAGTTGCTTTGATTAGGTGCACAATGGAGGCTACAGTCTCAGGAAGTTCCTCAAAGAGAACTTTGTTAAAAATGGCCTCTACCTTCAGTTTAGTTGCAGTCACAAATTTAGAGGAGACTCTGAGGTACTCAGTATCTTCTTTCTCTTTAGGGTCAACTTCAGGGATCTTATGGGCCACAACCTTGCCCTTTTTCTGCTTTTCATTATTTTTTCAGGGCTTTTGGCAGGTGGGTGCTCTCTGGCCCTCTTCTTAGGGGCAGATTTCTTTTTAGCTTGGGCATCAGAGGCCACTGCCTTTCCCTTCATCACTGGGGCTGTCCTCTTCTTAGTTGGTTGCTCCACTTGGGGCTCAACAGTGGGTGTAGGTACCTCAGAGGTCTCCAAAATGGAGGCCTCTGCTATCTTCACTTATTTGCGAGTTACCCCAGGGCTGCCAGTATGTGGAGGGTTTAGCATGGCAGTCAATGCATCAATAAATTTTGTACTCGTTGCTATGGCTACTCAATTACTCAAAACTAGGGCTTTAAATAGCTCAAACTTCCATCGATGGAATGCCCACAAATCCCTCTCCTCTTAACTCTAAAATAGTAGCAAATGAAATCGAATAAGAGGATGAAAGATCTTACCAACAATTTGCTAGGGTTCCACCCCATACATTGCATAATGGTTAAAATCCCCCCAAACCGAGTTCACAATGACCAGGAGGTGTTGGGGAATAAAATTGTAGGAGAAAACTAGCTGAGGTGGAGTGGATTAGGCTGTATAAAGGAAAGAAGAAGAGAGGGAGTGCGAAAGTGCTCAGTGAAGGCTAGGGCAAAGAGATAGAATGGAGAAAATGAAAAAAATCACAGGGTTTATAAGGCTGATCCTGTGCCTCAAGCGACTGTCACCAAGTACTCGCAAGATATATTTCTCTTGTAGTACAAATTTAATCTCACAAGTACTGTCGAAAAGTAGAAAGTTTCCTCGCGAGGACAGATTTAGAGGCTCTATGTGCCTCATGAGGTAATTTGCAGAGCTGAATCTGGGCCTTAGCGCGCGAGGCAATTTTGCATCCTTCGTGCAACTAGAGGAGCAAGGCCTCGTGAGGCTTAAAATGTCTGAATGTTGTTCTTCACATAGTTCCATATTGTTGCCAAGATAGAGCCTCTCGAGGCTCACTATCAGGCTTCAACAAGCACCTTTTGCTCGCAAAGCTCTCGCTTGGTACAAAACTGCCATCAAAACTATGCGAGAAAGCTTACAATTGGCTTGGGAATGTGAAAATGAAGCCCTAGAGTCTCACGAGAAAGCAACACTTAACATTTTTCGCAGTGCTACACATTGGCCAGTGCATCCATACTGACATGCACCTATCCATTGTGTATCAGCACCAGCCCCTTCAAATGTACTCCATTTCATCATGCTAATTGTGTGCCCATCACCAACATGTGTACATCACAAATTCAAAATGCTAAAGAGATTCATTTAAAGCAAATTCTTGACCATTACAAAGACAGCTCCTCAACCATAGCAACAACAGTCATGCACATCAATATCAAGTCTATGCACATTAAATTCAGATGAAAAATATGCACATGACATTTTCAACACACAATTCAAAACAACAAAAAAAATAGACAAATCAACATCACACTAAAAACTCTACTTGACAGATTTTTAAGCAAAACAAAATAAAATTTTCAACACATTTGGTATATATTTTACGAAGTTCTGGATCACTAAGCAGTGGAAGGTTCATGTAGGTGAATGGCCTGAAGGGGCTCCACTGAATTTTCTCTACAAATTTTTAGCCTTTGACCATTCACTTTCATGATCTTCCTAGACATAGGATCCAAGATCTCCATAGCACCAGATGGGGAGGCATGGATGACAGTGTAAGGTCCATCCCATTCGGATTTTAACTTCCCTGGAAAGAACTTTAATTTGGAGTTGAAAAGCCAAACCTTAGTACCAAGATTGAAGTCCTTCCTCATTAGCTTCTTGTCAAAGAATGCCTTTGATCTCTCCTTGTAAATTATGGCATTGGTATAGGCCTCTATTCTCAATTCATCAAGCTCTGACATTTCTAATTTCCTTTGAGAACTAGTAGTAGTTAGATCAAAATTCAGTGTTTTGATAGCCCAATAGGCTTTGTGCTCTAACTCCATTGGTAGGTGGCAAGCCTGGTCATAAATCAGCCCAAATGGGGACATGCCAATAGGGGTCTTATAGGCTGTCCTATAAGCCCACAAAGAATCATTCAGCTTTTGTGCCCAATCCTTTCTATCTATCCGCATAGTCTTCTCCAAGATATGTTTGATTTCCTTATTAGAAATTTCAACTTGTCCACTGGTCTGTGGGTGGAAGGGAGTTATAATTTTGTGTGTAACAGAATACTTTTTGAGTAGGTTATCCAAAGGACTGTTACAGAAATGACTCCCTCCATTACTAATGATAGCTCTGGGGGTGCCAAATCTTGAGAAGATATTGTCCTTCAAAAATTTTAGGACAACTGTGTGGTCATTGGTCCTTGTGACAATGGCTTCCACTCATTTGGACACATAGTCCACTGCCACAAGTATGAAATTGAAACCCATAGGAGGAAAGGGGCCCATAAAATCAATGCCCTAGATGTCAAAAAGTTCTACCATAAGGATGGGCTGCAATGGCATTGAATCTTTTTTTGGAAATGCCTCCCAACCTTTGACATCTCTCATAGCTTTACAATGTATGTATGCATCTTTGAATAAAGAACTCCAATAAAAACCAAATTACAACACTTTTGCTATAGTATTTTTTCCACTAAAGTGACCTCCACAAGCTTGCTCATGACACATAAAAAGAATGTTGTGAAACTCACTTTCAGGCATACTTCTTCTAACAACCTGGTCTACACAGTGCTTGTAAAGGTATGGATTCTCCCACAAAAAATGTTTGACCAGAGAGAAGAATAGGTCTTTGTCCATCTTGGACCAATGAGGGGGAATCCTACCAACAGCAAGAAAATTGATAATGTGTGCAAACCAAGGCACACTAGACTACATAGCAAATAGCTGTTTATCAAGGAACAATTCATTGACAGGTGTTGTTGCTGCACATTCTTTCAAAATAATTCTAGAGAGGTGGTCAGCCACCACATTCTCAACTGCCTTTTTATCCTTGATCTCAAGATCAAACTCCTGTAATAGGAGGATCCATCTGATCAACCTTGGTTTGGCATCCTTTTTGGCCAATAGGTATTTCAAGGCTGAGTGATCAGTAAAAATAATAATTTTAGACCCCAGTAAAGTAGGGTTTAAACTTGTCCACAGCAAACACCACAATAAGCAACTCCTGCTCAATTGTGGTATAATTGAGCTGAGCTTCAACTAGTGTTTTGCTTGCATAATAAATCATTGCAGGCAACTTAGCTCTTCTTTGTCCTAAGACAATACCTATGGGTAAGTCTGATGCATCACACATCAGTTCAAAGGGGAGTGAGTAATATGGGGCCTGAATTACTGGAGTAGTGGTAAGGCACTTTTTAAAGACCTCAAAGGCCTCAAGGCACTCAGCAGAAAATTCAAATGGCACATCCTGACATAGCAGGTGGCACAATGGCTTGGCAATTTTGTTAAAGTCCTTAATGAACCTCCTGTAAAATCCAGCATCTCCTAAGAAGGATCTGATTTGCTTGACAGTCCTGGGTGGAGGAAGGTGTGAAATCAAGTCCACTTTAGCCTTGTCAACCTCAATTCCTCTGTGAGAGACTACATGGCCTAACACAATTCCTTGTGTCACCATAAAGTGACTCTTTTCCTAGCTTAGGACCAAATTGGTCTCCTCACATCTTTGTAAAACCAGGTCAAGGTGACTCAAGCACTGGCTATAAGCTGTCCCCAAAAATTGAGAAATCATCTATGAAAATTTTCAGGAATTTATCAATCAAATCAGAAAAAATAGCATACATGCACCTCTGAAATGTGGCTGGGGCATTACACAGTCCAAAAGGCATCCTCTTGTAAACAAAGGTGCCAAAGGGACATGTGAAAGTGGGTTTTTCTTGATCTTGAGGATACACAGGGATTTGGTTATACCCTGAGTATACATCAAGAAAGCAATAAAATGCCTTCCCAGCCAGCTTATCTAGAATTTAGTCAATGAAAGGGAGAGGGAAGTGGTCTTTCCTAGTTTTGCAGTTAAGTTTCCTATAATCAATGTAAACTCTCTAGCCAGTGGGCTCTCTGGTTGGCATCAACTCTCCAGAATCAGAAGTAATAACTGTTATGCTTGACTTTTTAGGTACCACCCACTCTGAATCTAAAATGGGGGAAATCACCCCTGCATCCAACAGTTTTACTATCTCTTTTAGAACCACCTCTTGCATGTGAGGATTAAATTTCCTCTGCATCTCCCTAGAGGGTTTTGCACCCTCTTCCAAGTGAATTTTGTGCATGAAAATTGAGGCATCAATGCCTCCAAGATCAGCTATTGTCTACCCCATTACCTTTTTATGCTTCTTGAGAACACTCAATAATTCTTCTTCCGCTCACTAGTGAGAGAGGACGAGATAATCACTGAAAGCTTATTGTTTTGCTCCAATAAGACATACTTTAATATGTCTGGGAGCTGTTTCAGCTTCAGCTCAGGGGGACTTTCAATGGAAGGTAACAAAGGTGCCTTAGTGGTTTGAGGAAGGGGCAACAATGTAGGTTTCCAACTAGAATGCTACACTAGGCCCACAGAAAACTTAATTTTGGTGTTGTCTTCTGTCATGAGAACTTGGGTCTCCTTCTCAACCATACTCCAAATATTTTCTAGGTTCTCAGACACATTGTCCTAATCTAGCAGATTGGATAATTCTTCTTCTACAAGGCCATCTAGTACATTAATTGCACAGCAGTCCTCAATGCCCATCTGAGGCTGCCTTGTAGTATTGTATATATTGCGCCTTCATGATCCCAAAGGTCACCTCCATCACCCCTGACCTTCATTGAATGTAAGCATTTGTAGTGGCCTAGAATGGTCTGCCAAGGATGGCAAGAATTGGAGTTTTACTTTTGTAAGGAAATCAGCAGGATAGTAGAACTTGTCCAGCCCCACCAAAACATCCTCCACGACACCCACAGATCTCCTCTCAGATCTAGTAGCCAGTTGGAGCACAACTGATGTGGATTTTAGATCCCCCAAACCTAGCTCCTCAGACACAGAATATGGGAGCAGGTTCACACTGGCCCCTATGTCCAAGAGGACTTTACCAATGGTATGATTTATGATTATACAGGGGATAGTAGGTACCCCTGGATCCTATAATTTCTCAGGTGTGGCAATGGATAGAACTAACTCAACATTCTCAACAGTAAAAACCTTTTTGGACAACTGCACCCTTTCCTTTCTTTTCTGTGTGCAGAGGTCCTTCAAAACATTAACATAGGTAGGGACCTATTTTATAACATCAAGGAAGGGCAAATTAATCTTGACCTACTTGAAGGTCTCCATCATTTTCTCTATCTGAACAATCCCCTTATCAAAAGGAGATGGACCAGCAAGAGCATGAGAAAATGGCAGCTATGGGACTGTTGGTGCCACAACTGCATGCCTAACCAGATCATGGTCAAATTTTTATTTTTTTCTTTTTCCTTCATTTATTATTTACTGTTGAGGCTCAACATCAAACTGTTTATTTTACCCTTACTGATCCACAGCAGGGGATGACTTCTTTGGTTCTTCAACACTCACATTTCTTTTATTTTCACTCTCCATGACCTCCTCAGTTTCTCTACCCACTAAATTATCAACCACCCTACCACTTCTTAGGATAGTGATTGCATTAGCCTCCTCATGGGTAGAGGATGCTTCCCTAATCATGTCTTGCCCTTTTGGATTAGCCAATGGTTGACTAGGCAATTTGCCCTCCTCTTTCCTATTCAAAGCATTATAGATTTGATCCAGCTGGTCCTTTATTTTTTTAATGCTTTGCTCATGAGAGTTCATAGTTTAGACCAAGTTTCCCAAATTCTACATAGATGCTAACATTTGCTCTTCAAAGGAAGAGGATCTGAGCTATTGTGGGGGTAAGACCAACTGATTGGGCTATTGGGTAGGCAACTGAAAATTCTATCTTGGTGGATAACCTTGATTAAATTGGTGCTAAGGTCTGTATGGAGCTGCCCACTGCTGCTACTGGGACTGTTGGTATGTATCTTTTCTCCACCTCAAATTTGGGTGGTTTCTCCATGTTTACCTAGCAAGTTGCAGCCCATATGTTTGGGCAGCATTGGCATGCTCCATAACTAAATCAGGGAATTGGTTGACTGATGGACAATCTTAGAGTAAATGTGTGGGAAATTGGCATATCAGACATGCCTCTTTCACTTGTGCAGCCATCCTAGGCTGTATCAAATTCATCAACTTGTCAACCATGAAACTCAAATTGTTCATCTTTCTTTCCAGATTACTTTATACCTTAACTTCATATATTCCACCTCAAGGGATGGACTCTTTCACCAATTTAATTGGGGTCTTGCTATAATTGCGAGACAGTGACTCCTGCTGCAAGAAATTTTCCCCTATGATGCCAAACAACTCTTAAGCCTCATCAGTTGTCTTGTGGAGGTAAGTACCACCACAGGAGGCATCCACCATATCCCTACTTTTGGGATTAATTTCTTGGTAAAATACTTACACCAGTTGCCACTGTGGAATTTGATGGTACGGGCATTATTTTAACATCTCCTGAAATCTCACCCATGCCTCATAAAAATCCTCAGTTGAGGAGTGAGTAAATGACAATATGTTTGTCCTCATCTGATTGGTTTTATTCATGGAAAAGAATTTAGCCAAATATTGGCTTTGGAGGTCACTCTATGTTTAGATGCTATTGGCTGGGAGCTTAGAGAGCTAGGTGCTGGCTTTGTCCTTTAGGATAAAAGGATAAAGCCTCAGTTTGGTGGCTTCAAGTTCTAGGCAAGAAATATTGAAAGTGGTGCAAAGTGCTAAAAATTGGTCAATGTGCTTGTAAGGATCTTCCTTAATGTGCCCATGAAAGGATGGCAGCATGTTAATGGTGAAGGACTTGATTTCATAGTTTGCGTCAACTAAAGAGAATTGTATGCAAAAGGGAGATGTGTAATCCCTAGGTGCATTATATTCCTTCAGAGTTCTTTACCTCTCAGCCATGACAGTTGACTCAGTTTCAACAGGAGGGCCTTGTGTGGTGTTTCTTGGTCTAAGGACCCTTTCAACCTTAGGATTTGGAGGTTCCAACTCAGGGTTAAGGGACCTTCTTCTAAGCGTACACAAAAAATTAGTAGGTAAAGAAAATGCTCATAGCACAGAGAAAAAAATAAATTTCAAACAAAATTAATAAATAAACAGATTTACAACTAAACTAATGACCGGGAATTTAACACAAGTGGACTGAAATTTAGGATAAAAGAAGTGTAAACAAAGCTAGCTAAACTCGAGCTACAGCTCTAGTGTTTCCCTGTTGTTGTTGTCCAATTCTGCAAAAATTCTATAAAAAATTAATAGTACTTTTTATTCTACTCAAGGCACAGCTACAAATAATTTTCTAAACAAAAATATAATATAACTCAAGTCCACTAAAAAAATCAATGTCCCTGGCAGCGGCGCTAAAAACTTGTTGGTTTGTTTATGTATGCTGATGTTATTTAAAGTGATGAGATGGTAAAAATCAGAATACAAAGGTGGAGTGAAATGGCTATAAAAATAGCAACCAAAAGTACACATAGCCTGCAAGATACAAGGCTATTGTAGCAAGTTTTAAGTAAGAGTTTATCCCACAGAGACATTGATCTAGAACCCAAAATGGGCTATAATAGTAGGCCTCCAGATCTGACTATAAATTTGACAATCCTAGAGAAAGGGAGTTGGGTGTCACAACTACACTAAATTAACACTACAAGAAGAGAAACAAAGTGCAGTCCTATCCTAAAGAAAGGGTTATAAAGAAGGTGGTGATGGTGTGTGTGAAAATAAAGATAAAATTGATGGGAAGTAAGCAATTAAGCTAAAGTTAATTAAGTTATGTAACTCATATTTAGGGTTGTCTCTGTAGCACATCCCTCAGATGGCTACAAGCACATCTGCAAGGAAGAAGTATCCAACTCAACCCTTATGGGTTGGCCTGATCTCTTAAGGCTATAATCTGTCCACTTCAATGGTCACAGACTATCCAATAGAGAGGATCAAATCATGTGGACTAAATTAGAAAATCAATCTGATCCACTGGAGTTGACTGATCTTAAAGCTATGACTTGTCCACTTAAATGGTCCCAGACTATCCAATAGATGCCCTCCACCCAATGGCTAAAATCAGAACATGAAAATGATTGCAAACACCATGTATGCCAGGCTACAAGCTCAAGCATCCATGGGAGCAAATAGTTCTTGAAAAACTAGTGAAGACCACAATTGTTAAAGGGCTATTTGGGGACTTAAATGCAGCTGGTCATTACTACAAAAGGCCTACGATAACTCAGCTCACAAGTCTACAATCACTACAGAGAAATCAAATCTAACATTTGATATTGGTCATGCAAAATAAAGGGGAGCCTTTTCCTGCAATAACCTCTCACAAGGCTATAAGCTCAAGTACAGAGGAGAGGAATCCTTCTCAGATTTATGGCTTGGAATCACCCTAGGGCTATAGTCTGTCCACTCAAATGGTCACAGGCAACCCAAAGAGGTTATCCACACCATAGGTGACTAAGATGAAACATGTAAACTACTACTGCCACCATGGTCCTAGGGCTACAAGCTCAAGCTTCCATGGGCCTTTCAATCAGCTGAAATGCTAAAGGCATGCTTAGCCTAAACAAAACTATGGGCAAATAGAAGAATAACTGATTAAGTATACAATTACAGTACCAATCCCATTGAAAAAAAATACTCACAATGCAATTTCTCAAGGCAACAGCCTTGTGCACAACAGCTCTTCATACAATCCCAAAGGTTACAAGACCTATTACAAAACTAAATAAAACTATACATAATTGCTTATAGAGGATTTAGCCAGCAAGTGTTGGGCTAAGAGAGAAGAAAAATGGGAAAAAAAATTGATCAAACCCTAATCCTAGCCTGCTCGAGCTCACCATAGACAGAGGTTGAAGGAGAGATAAAAATTTTAAGTTAAAATTGTAGCTTATATACTCAGTCCTTGATCCCTTGGCTCAGAGAAGCTTAACCCTAATTTCCTAGCAGATTTGGCACTGTTACAAGCCTCGCATGCCTTGGGATATGTGCCTCGAGATCAAGGCCTCGAGACATGTGCCCTGGACCTAGGGAAATCCTCAAAAGGTCCCTAAGTTAAGTCCGAAAAGTGGAGAGCCCGAGCTTCGTGGGGTTGCCTTCTGCACATTAATTCTTTTGCATGGCTCACAGAGTACTCGCGAGGTTAGAATTGGCCTTAGACGCTATTTGTTCGCGCAGTAGATCTTCAAATGGTCGCACAACCACTTTTGCCTTTAACGCACTCGCGAGGAAGAATTTGGCTTTAAATGCTGCTTTCTTGGGCTCAAGGATGTAATCTTATTGCACAGTTGCTCTGCCTTGTAATGTTGCCACGAGGATGAGTTGCACAACTTAGTGCGCGAGATCCTCGTGAGTTCCTTAGGCATTGATTTCAGCTAAAGTGCACAACTGCTGCGTGAGTTCCTTGTGCACCATATCTTAGTTGCACGAGGAAGCTTTGTTGTAGCTTTAGCCACGCGAGGCAGCACCTCAACTGTGTGAGATAGCTCATTTGCTCTTCTACTGCTATGCAGTTTCTGCTGTTTCAGCTCTCTCCACTCACACCTATACTTCTCTCATCTGCTAGACTTTCTTGGTCCATTATGACATGCAAAACAGTCACGATGGTGTGTACCACCATGGTGTTCCATCAACCTCTGGTTTTGCTGTCATCCTTGGCTTGAATTCTCTCTCTTCTTGGCACTGAAGGTATGGACATTGTGTTAAGCTGCATAAGTTATTACTAATCTATAAAATAAGTTAAACATGAGTTATTAGTCAGTTTCAAGGTTCAAAAAAGTCTAGGTTAAGAGGTGAAAAGTCACACTTTTTAGTGAATAACACAGACCCTATCTGAGTTGGCAGATAAAGACATAGTAGCAGTAACTGCCAAACTCTACACTGCAGCAGCTCCTTCCCCTACAACTGCCCCTGGTCCCAAGAGAAATCAACCCTTAGAGTCAAGATAAAAGAACCATCTCGAAAACCTGCACCTACTACCAAGAAAAGCAACAACACAAAGCACAAAAAGACCACTGCTAAGAGATCCCTGTCTGCTGCAATTGCCCTCAAGAAATAAAAAGGGAAGGATGTATAGGAACCTGCAGATGTAGAATCAGATGATGCAAATTTGTAGTTGTAGTTAGTTAGGATTTCTTTACTTTCTAGAATTTTTTGTATTTATTTTCACTTGCATTGTACATATTACTGTTTTATGGATAAAAGTTCTTTTTGGTATCTTTTGTTTGAGTGTTGTTTAGTTTTGATTATTTCTGTTGTTTATTAATTTCACTTGCCTTGTTTTGTATGTTATTCGTATAAATATACCCTGCTGCACATGTTCTTTATCTCTGAAACAGTGAGGACAATGTTCCTCATAGGTTTGGGGGTGCGGCAGGGTATGCCAATGATGTAGTTAACCTAAGTGCAGCACAATCAAGTGAGTAAGATAGAAATAGTGCTAAGTTCACCTAAGAAACTCTGAAAATGAGGAAATTTAAAAATTTTGCAGACCTTTTGACATTAAAATCTTTTAAAATTTTAATATTTCCATGAGGTGAATGCCAAGAAAACTCAGTTGTGTCACCACTTAGTGAACCATTAAAGAGAGAAAAAGGTGAGGACATGCCCATGAGTTCAATGGAAGACCATACCTAGTGAGATTTGGGCCTACAAAACTTTTTTTCTTTTTGAGGAGTATCTTTGGTAATTCGTTTTGCTCTAGGGAGTGGCTAAGTTGACCATTTTCTCACTAGAATTTAGGCATCTGCAAATTAAAACAACTAACAACACTTATGACATTTAGGAAGTAATCAAGGCCTTCTCTTGGATGGTTTGAGCCTAAAGATATCAAACCTAGTAAACTGCCCTTGTGCATACACCTTTTGAGCCTTAAAATTCTACTTTCTTCAAAATACACTAGAGTATTTGCACCAAAATCTGTAGACCTGATTCAACCCTACCCCCAGTCTGAGAATTCAGAAGGTGAAGAGAAGAAGTTGAAGATAGACAAGCTAAGCTCAACATTTAGTGAATGGAGAAGAAACACAAAAGGAGGACCACAGTGTAGCAGCTGGGAGGAGGGTGGCATTTTAGAAAAATAAAAACAAAAAGAAAAGAAAATGTATCCAAAAGAAAAAAAATAAATGGAGAGGAAGAGAGAGGAGTCAAGAGAAAATTCCATTGGAAAAAGTGAAAATAAGAGGAGAAGCTGGCCACTTCAAGTCTGAAAAATATCAAAGAAAATGGAATATGCTGAATTCAAGAAGGTGAAGTCATGAATCACCTCCTTCACCTACTAATTTCTTAATTTGTACCCTTTTCACCCTTCCATTCATTTTAACCTTCACCCATAAGCCACATTATAACCCAGTCATGATACCTTATGATCCCAATTAGAATGAGCTGTCATGTGGAGATGAGGAGTTGCTTAACCTATGGTGAGAAATGGTTAATGATGCCAGAATTTAGAAGCCTTGCCTATGCTCATGCTTGCAGACCCATTTGAGGACTGTAACTGCTCTTGAGCTTGTGTGAAAATGAAAATCATCAAATTCAATTGTGAGAGAATGTGTTGAAAGGTTTTTGTTACTTCTTTTTATTAAAAAAATGATAATGACAAAATAAAGGAAGCAAAACAAAACAAAACAAAATGGGGAATGAATACAACACAAAACCAAATCACAGACCAGCAAGATACAGGGCTATTGTAGCAAGTTTTGAGTAAGAGTTTGTCCTACAGAGAAATTGATCTAGAACCCAAAATGGGTTATGTTAGTAGGCCTCCAGATCTGGCTACAGATCTGACAATCCTAGAAAAAGGGAGTTGGGTGTCACAACTATACTAAATTAACACTAAAAAAGGAGAAATAAAGTACAGTCCTATCTTAAAGAAAGGGTTATAAAGAAGGTGGTGATGGTGTGTGTGAAAACAAAGATAAAATTGATGGGAAGTAGGCAATTAAGCTAAAGTTAATTTAGTTATGTAACTCAGATTTAGGGCTATCTCTGGAGCAAATCCCTCAAATGGCTATAAGCACATCTACAAGGAAGAAGTATCCAACTCAATCCTTATGGTTTGACCTGGTCCCTTAATACTATAACCTGTCCACTTCAATGGTCACAGACTATCCAATAAAGAGGATCAAACCACATGGACTAACATAGAAAACCAATTTGATCCAATGGAATGGACGTATCTTAAGGCTATAACCTATCCACTTAAACGGTCACAGATTATCCAATAAATGTCTTCCACCCAATGGATCAAATTAAAACATAAAAACTATTGCAGACACCATGTATAGCAAGCTACAAGCTCAAGCATCCATGGGAGTAAATAGTTCTTGAAAAATCAGTGGAAACCACAGTAGTTCAAAAGCTATTTAGGGCTTATAAATGAAATTGGTCATTGCTATAAAAGACTTGCAATGACTCAGGTCACAAGCCTGTAATCTCTATAGAGGAATCAGATCTAACATCTGATGTTGGTCAAGTATAACAGAGGGGAGCTTGTTCCTGTAACAACCTCTCACAAGGCTACAAGCTCAAGTGCAAAGGAGAAGAATCCATCTCAAATCTGTGGCTTGGAATCACCCTAGGGCTATAGTCTGTCCACTTGAATGGTCACAGGCTATCCATAAAGGTTATCCTCACCACAAAAGATTGAGATGGAACAAGTAAATTATTGCTACCACCATAGTCCCGGGGCTACAAGCTCAAGCTTCCATGGGCCTTTCAAATCTGCTCAAGTCCTAAATGCATGCATAGATTGAAAAAAACTATGGGCAAATAGAAAAATAACAGATTGAACGAACAATTAAAGTACAAATTTCATTTATCAAAATACTGACAATGCAATTTCTCAAGGCAGCAGCCTTGTGCACAACAGCTCACCAATGACTCCCAATGTTCACAAGACCTATTACAAAACTGATGAAACTAAGCCTAATTGCTTACAGAGGATATAGCCAACAAGTGCTGGGCTAAGAGAGAAGAAAAAATAGAAAAAGAGGAGATCAAACCCTAACCCTAGCCTGCTCGAGCTCAAAGCTGATAGAGGTTGAAGGAGGGATGATAAAATTCTAAGTTAAATTTATAGCTTAAATACTCAGTCCTAATGCCTTAGCCAACAGAAGATTGCATCCTAATTTTTAGGGCAGATGTGGCACTGTTATAACCCTTGGATGCCTTGGGATGTGTGCCTTAAGATCAGGGCCTCGGGATGTGTGCCCTAGACTTAGGAAAATCCCCAAAAGTTCCTTGAGTTAAGACTGGGCAGTAGAGCCCGAGCATCGCGGGGTTCACTTCAGCTCATTAATTCTTTCGCTCAGCTTGCAGAGTCCTTGCGAGGTAACATTTAGCTTTGAAAGCTCCTAGTTTGCACAGGTGGACTTTGAATACTCACGCAGCTGCTTCGTGCTTTTTGAGGTGGAATTTGTCTTTGAATGTCCTTTTTCACACAGCAGGTCTTTAAATGGTCGCGCAGCTGCTTTGGCCTTTAGTGCTTTCGCGCAAAAGAATTTACAGTGCTTGGCTTTGCTCGTGTTGTAGTGCTTTAGGTATCTCCTGTCGTGAGTATCTCATGAAGTAAAAGTTGAATCTCTCTTGGCTTCTTATCAAATGAAGAACGCAGCTCGCCAGGTAGAAGGTATAGCTTTGAAGTGCGTGAGGAAATTTTTGGAGCTCTCTTTCCTCTTTAACCACATCAGGACTTTGCGAGTTTGTTATTGTTCTTTATGCAGATTTGGCGTCACGAGACAGTGCGCACGGCTGATATAGGACTTGTTCCTTGCGAGAGCTTCGCGAGGTGGATTTCTGAAGGCAAGTTCACTGAGTGTTGGTTACAGCTGAAGTGCCCGACTCCTGCACGAGAGAATGCTTTGGGGCATTTCCTTCACTAAGCTTCACAAATTTCTCGTGAGTTCCCTTATGCTACATGTAACATTTGTGCGAGGTAACTCTGCTGCAGGCTTAGCCATGCGAGGCAGCACCTCTACTGTGCGAGATAACACATTTGCTCCTCTGCTGCTGTTGCAGCCTTCTCCTCTCACATCTATAAATCTTTCATCTGTTGGACTTCTTGGGTCCACTTTAACATGCAAACTAGTCACCATGGTGTGTACCACCATGGTGTTCCATTGATCTTTGGCCCAACAGTCTTCTTTGGCTTAAATTCTTTCTCTTTTTGGCACCAAAAGTTGGGATTTTGTACTAAGCTGCATAATTATTACTAACTACAAAACAAGCTAAACAAAGGATTATTAGTCAGCTTCAAGGTCTAGCAAAGGCTAGGCTAAGAGGTGAAAAGTGGTACTTTTCAGTGATTAACAGAATGCCCTATTAAGCATTGGGTCTGACATTGAAAGTATTGGGCATTGTTTAAACCTAAATTTTGAATTAATGGTGAGCTTAGTACTGACATGCACTTACTATTTTTCTTGTTGTAAGCTGATTGGAAATAATGTGCATGCAGGTAAGAGTTTTTCATGTTCAATTGTCTGAGCATTTCATGTGTTTGAAATTCCTCACATTTTGGAAAAGAATCAAGGGTGGACTGATACTCTGTTTATTAAAAACTGATTTGATAATGAGTGCACTTTTTTTAACTATTTTATTAAGTAGTTTATGGGTATCTTCACTGAAAACCCTTAGGAGAGTTCACTCCTCAACTAGATATCACCTAGGGGTTTAAAAGGCTTGATGCATAAGCTAAATGCATCCACGCTCCATACAAAAGTGGCATTTACATTCTTAGAGTAGTTGTTTAAATTTTGCTTTGCTCAAAGACTAGCAAAGATTAGTTTTGGGGGTGTGTTATTCACTGAAAAGTACCACTTTTCACCTCTTAACCTAGCCTTTGCTACACCTTGGAGCTGTCTAATAATCCCCTGTTTAGCATATTTTGTAATTAGTATAAAAGTTGCAGCTTAGTAAAAAGTCTAAGCTTTTAAAGCCAAAAAGAGAGAGTTTAATGCTAAGATGTGGAGCTGAGGTAAGAATAGAAAATACACCTTGGTGGCACACACCATCGTGACCACATGGCATGCCTAAGTGGACCCAGGAACTTCAACAGATGAGAAGAAGTTGGACTCGAGTGGAGAAGGCAGCAGCAGCAACATGCACATTGTAGCAGTGGAGCAGAAGCCTGCCTCGCACAGTCAGAAACATGGCCTCGTGCAGTGTAAATCCGCAGAAGCTACCTCGCGAAGTCAACACCTACAACACAAATCATCCTCGCAAGGCAGCTCGCGCAACGCACTAAAGAGGAGCTTCAGAAATCCTTCTCGTGAAGTTCTCACGAAGTCAGGGCAATTCATTCTCATTTCATGTCGCGAAGCACTCGCACAGTCCATGGTAGGAAAGTCTAAGAAATGCCGTGTGAAGAGTTCTCGTGCAGCTCATTTAGACAGAAGACTTCAGCCGCTCGAGCAGCTTTCGTGCAACTCTAGAGGAGAGAGACGCCCAGAAAAGCTCTTGTGCAGCTCAAGACACCGCCTTATCCATGCGAGGTGCAAAATTCAGTGCTTCATCCACACGACACCTATGTGAGCGAAATACTTGAAGCTCCACTGCGTGAGCTAAGATAAATCACTGCACGAGCGATATACTTCCAAGCTAACTCTCAGCCACATGAGCAGTTTTCCCAGCTAAATTCTACCTTGCGAGCACACTTCATATCATGCGACTGCATTGCACAAGCAAAGCCAGACCCGTGAAGCTCGACTTCTCTTTATAAACATAGGGATACTTTGGGGATTTCCTCAGGTCCAGACCACACATCTTGAGCCCTAATCTCTATGCACGCATCCTGATGCATCCAAGGGTTGTAACCAAGCCACGTCTGCCATAAAATGAGGGTTTAATCTCCTCTTGGCCAAGGCATTAAGCACTGAGTACAAAAGCTATAATTTAACTGATTTTTCCTATCTTTCCTTCAACCTTAGTCAGCTGTAAGCTCTAGCAGATTAGGGTTAGGGTTAGATCATTATCTTTTTCTATTTTTCTTCTTCCTTAGTCCAGCACTTGCTGGCTATGACTTTTGTAAGTAATTACGCATAGTTTGATTTAGTTTTTTGTAATGGGTTTTGTACACATCGGGATTTGTTGAGGGTTGTTCTGCACATGGCTGCTGCCTTGAGGACATCTCATTGTAAGTGTTTGTTTAATTAATGAAATGTCTATTTTAATGCTTATTCAATCTGCTATTTTTTAATTTGTTTATAGTATTGTTTGATCTATGCCATATACTTAGGATTTTACTGATTTGAAAACCCCATGGAAGCTTGAGCTTATAGCCCTGTAACGATGGTGGTAGTAGCATTTTTCATGTTCCATCTCAGTCCTCTGTGATTTGGATAGCCTCTGTGGATAGCCTGTGATCATTTGAGTGGATAGACTATAGCCCTACGGTGATTCCAAGCCACATATCTGAGATAGATTTTTATCCTCTGCACTTGAGCTTGTAGCCTTGTGAGAGGTTATAGCAGGAGCAAGCTCCCCTATATTTTACATGATCATAATTAGATGTTTGATCTAATTTCTCTGTAGAGATTCCAGACTTGTTAGCTGAGTCATTGCATGCCTATTATGGCAGTGACCAACAGCATTTAAGTCTCCAAATAGCCTTTGAACAACTGTGGTTTCCACTAGTTTTTCAAGAGTTGTTTGCTCCTATGGATGCCTGAGCTTGCAGCCTAACAAACATAATGTCTGTAATGATCTTTATGTTCTTATTTGATCCATTGGTTGGAGGAAACCTACTGGATAATCTGTGACCATTTAAGTGGAAAGGTTATAGCCATAAGATCAATCCATTCCCTTGGAACAAATTAGTTTTCTGATTTAATTCTTGTGTTTTGACCCTCTCTATTGGATAGCCTGTCACCATTGAAGTCGACAGGTTATAGCCTTAGGAGACCAGGTCAAACCATAAGAGTTGAGTTAGATTCTTCCACCTTATAGATGTGCTTGTAGCCATCTGACGGATTGCTTCAGAGATAGCACTAAATCTGAGTTATATAACAGAAATAACCTTAGCTTAGTTGCCTACTTCCCATCAATTTTTATCTTTGTTTTAACACACACCATCATCACCTTCTTCATAAACCATTGCTTTAGGATAGAGCTGCACTTTTTTTCGCTTCTTTTAGTGTTAGTTTAGTGTAGTTGTGACACCCAACTCCCTTACTCTAAGATTGCCAGATCTGGAAGCCAACTAATATAGCCCTTTTGGGCTTTTAGATCAATTTCTCTGTGGGACAAACTCTTACTTACTCAAAACTTGCTACAACAGCCCTATATCTTGCAGGTTGTGTATATTTTAGACTTGCTATTTTGCCCATTTCCATCTATTCATTCTTAATATATTTTCTCCATTATTTTTCAATAAAATAGCAGCAAGCATCTCAACATAGACCCAACAACCTGTCAAGAATCTTTTGAGATCCTGTCGAGCTGAAATGCCTGAAGCTATTAAACCTCACGACCTGCCTTCTGAAGCTAGTTATCCACTCAAGAACCTCTCGAGATCTGCTCGAGAATGCAACTTGAAGCTATCGGAAGCATTCCAACTGCTCGAGAACCACTCGAGATTCATGTTTTGAAGCCTCATCCACTCGAGGCACGGGTTCCAGCCTTCTCATTCAACATTCAAGGGCATTTTTGGGAATCCACAGCACGTAGGGCACACATCCCAAGGTGGTGAGCTATTTCCTACTTTCTCAAAGAATCACTTGGCCACAAATGGGCTATGACACCACTTTAAAAGTGTCTTAATTCGGATTGGCTAAAGCACATAATGGTTGTTTGGATTGTATAAATGGAGCTATAAGTTGTCTTGGGTTCACGTAGGATTAGGTTTCATAGGAGCTAGGATTAGCCTGAGCTCACTCTTAGGGTTTCCATTTTTTGATTAAGGTTTCTTTTCTGTATTTCCATTTCCTTAGCTCAGCATCCATGTTAGGTTAATTCCCTTTGTAGCAGCTAGGTATATTTATGTTTTGTAATGGGTTTTGTGTAATAACTTAGTGAGCAGTTTTGGGGTTTTGCAAACACTATTGCCTTGAGGGCAATCATTGAAAGTTCTTTTTATTCAATGAAATGCCATGTTTAAAGCTCCATTAAATCTGTTTGTTTCCTATGTTTTTCACATAGATTTGTATGGGTTTAATGCACCTATGGATGCATGTCCTTGTAACCATGCACATATAGTGGCTACAGTGGGTTTATTGTTCGAGTTTAACCCATTGACTGGACCACATCTATGGCATTGCCTGTGACCATTTAAGCGGACAGGTGTTGGTGCGTGCTTTTTCTGGGTTCCTCTCGGTTCCCGTTGAATCAGTGGCTTCCAATTCTGTCCTGGTCGACTCCAACGATGCAGTGATTGGAATGATTAAAAATAAAGGGGTATTCTAATTTATTATGATCGCCAACTGTAGATATTTATTGACGCTGCAACATGTCAATGATCAAGCTTAAGAGCGGTATGGGTTACTTCTACACTGAATCGTCTGCCTGCGAACGTCAGCAACATTCTATTCCTTGGGTTAGATAGTTTAATTTCCTCTTTATTTCCCTTTATGGTTATAATTTTGGTCAGTTTAGACTTCCCTGGTTCTATTATGAATTTGATTATATAGGTTTATTCCAATCCGGTTAGGAGTTCAATTAATGTTGATTTCACAATTCTATTAGAAGTCTAATTAATATTAGTTTCCCAATACTACTAGAAGTCCAATTAGTTTTAGTCTCCTATTGATACAAGGAGTGCATGTATAATAGTTCTGGTGAGACTTTAATTTTTTTAGGCATATTAGGTGTACTAGAATTCGAATTGAATAAGGTATAATAATTCTATTGAAATTCTAGTTGAAGCAATTATAGCAGTCCTGTTAGAATTCTAATTGAAATAAAAGATTAATTTTACCAAACACTAATTTAAGCAAAGGAATTAATGCTAATAAAATCTAATTAAGACAAATAAACTAATTTTTTCCAAATCTGATTAAAATAAACAAACTAATTTTGTAAGAATCTCTAATTAAAGCAATGAATTAACTGTGCTAAAAAAATCTAATTAAAGCAATGAATTTAATCCCATTAAATTCTAATTGAAGTGAGGAATTGATCAATTAAACTCAGATTTAAAGAGATCGATCAGTCATACTAAGATTTAAGACACTTAATTAAGAATGCTAAAATAAAATAAACCTACTAATCAATCATACTACAAATATAAAACTAAAGCAATAATTAATTTTGAAATTCCTAAAAAAAGGGGTTTGGGCCCGCTATGCTAAGGAGGAATGGCTTCATTCCAGAGTACCCTCCATAAGCTCCCTTGGGCAAATTGGGTGCCTAGGATTGAAAATAAACTGAATTTTTGGACCGTAAAATAATATTTTGGACTTTCCGGAGTTGATTTCAGGATAATAATTATGAATTAGATTGTAAACTAGAATTATAAAACTAGAATTGATATTTGGGATTTTTGAATGTATTAAAAATAGGGAATTAAAGCTATAATTTAAATTTTGCGGACTAAATTCGGGGTCGAAATCAGGAAATCAGGCCGTATGATTAAGGACTGGTTCTAAATTGAAGGATTAGAACTAGAAATTAATGATAAGAATATAGATCGAGATTTTAGAACTGAATTAAATTCTAGAATCGATATATCGGACTGATAAATTTGAAATAGAGAACTAGAACCAGATATATGGAATTTCGGTCCGAAAAGGGTGCTACGGTCTAAAAATAATAAAAGAAATAATAGAATTCCTAGATCTAGAGATTAGAAGCCATGGTTGCAAATTAAAAGATCAAATCCTTACCTAATGTTGGGGCTACGGAGAGAAATTTTGAAGATTCGAAGCCTAAATCTCGAAATCATGACTAGCCTGCTTTATGGGTTTGTCCTCGAAGTTCTCTAGTTTTGGAATCCAAAAAAAAATCCATTCTCTCTTGAAAAATTGCCAGCCTCTTGGGTGAATTAGGAAAAAAATCTTTTATAGGTTTTTCTTCATTTACGCGCCCTGTTTCAGGCGTTTAATTGAATTACGCGTCAGTTTCTTGGCGCTTAATCGCTTTGAGTCGGTCACCGACTTAGTAAGCGACTAGCTGACTTGCTCAGTGAGTTTCCCAATCCCAACAAAATTAGGGCTAATTGCGCTCGTGATGGCAGGTGCACAATCTGATTAAGCGTTTAGTCAGAAGCGCTTAATCAAGGGAACTTAAGAGTTAAGGGTAATGATACTAGGTCGGGCGTAGGCCAATTGTGCGCTGGTTTTCTGGCGCTCAATCTGATCGCGCATCCAATTTAAGGCACGTGATCGAGTCTCAAATAGTTATGAGAAGGGAAGTTTGGTCTGAAAGGGGGACTGATTGGGCGTTTGTGGTCTGGCACGCAATTGAATTACGTGTGGGGTTTCAGGTGCTTAATTCGGGGTTGTCTTGGTCTGGTCTCTAGAATGAAATGCAAGACTATTGTTTCAGCCTGCATTCCAACTATAAACTATTATTTTAGTATATAGTCTCCCCATATCGGGATTTGAGCCACAAAGCTATTGTTTTAGTATATAGTCTCCCCATGTCAGGATCTAAGCCACAAAGCTGTTATTTCAGCCTGTGTTCAGTCATGTACTATTATTTCAGTGCATGATTCCCATATCAGGGATAAAAGGTCAAAGGTTGACCGAACAAAACATATTCCGAGAAGGTAAAATGGGGGTGTCTACAGATGCCCCTCTTTGGGGTGCTCTTGCGAAGTAAGAACGCATCGAAGAAGTAGACACCCCTCATTCGAGGTGTCTTCTCGCTTCTCTTAGGAATTCCCAAATGTAAATTGGTGATGCTAACGTGACATACTTGGCTTTCTTATCTATCAGCGCAAGCTAAGATGGAGCATTTGAAGGACAAATGGTAGCTGTCGAAGGGCACATTACGGGTCTGTGGGTGCATGGCGCATCCCGTCGCATGGCGTGAGCTAACAGAGGGATTTTACGCAATAAAAGTACCGACGCATCAATCAAATGTCCAAAAGAAGGTCCAGGGACCGATAATAAAAGAGGATAAAATAGGATTAAATATCGAAGTCTTTTGCAAGTCATGTCAGACCAAGAGCGTCATTGCTCACACCAATGCGCGTTAGGCGTTCTTTTTCCAATAGGCATTTGTTTGTTCTTAGATTAAATATATTCAATGTTCAGTTTCCTAGGGGAATAGCTGATTTAGGCTAGTAATTTTAGTGGGGTCTTATGAGGTGTGCTTAATTGAGTTCTGCGCAGTGGCATGTGTGTTTGATTCATCTGGAATTCAGAGGTCAGTAAATTAGGAATTTTAATGCTAATGTGTTTGAACTAATGATCCTGCGTAGTGGCGTATGCGCTCAATCCAATTTCGTGCAGTGGGATATGCACTTGATTGCAAGTTCAGAGGTTGGTCTGTAAATTAGGTAATCTAAGTTGGGTATTCTAGCCCTAATGTGTCTTAACCAATGATTCTGCGTAGTGGAGTATGCACTTGATCCAATTCTGCGTAGTGGGATATGCGCTTGATTACAAGTTCAAGCGATGCTAGGAGTTAAAGGTCGGGTTCTAGTTTAATTTAAAGGAAGGTGAGTCAGGTCTTTGTTCTTCTTTTCTTTTCCTTTTTTGGTAGTTTTTATTTTTTTTATTTTTTAGCAAAGGGATTCCCTTCTTTTTTTTTCTTTTTTGAAATAAAGGGAGTTCTGAAAATTTGAAATTTTAGAGATTCTAACTTAAGATCAATTTGGTGGTAAAACGATAGAAAATGTGACTTCCGAGACGTCACTGAGCAGATCCATTGGTACGGGATTTGTGGACCGAACTGTTATTGTGGTTATCAAGACGACACTTGGTATGCCAGATACTAAGTCTAGCCTTTTCGACAAGTACTAATGATTGTCTCTTATAGGAGGACTACAATGGTTCGCGAGTCGAGAGAGACGAGTTTTGAAAACATTTGATTTAATCATAGTTAACTATATTGATAGGCAATATCGAGTAATTTTAAAAAGTGGGTAGTATTTACCTGTAGTGATACTTACCTGGGTTGCACACAACTTGTACGGTTCGTGATGGTGTTGTAATGTCGCGATGGGATTTTGTGGCTATTACTGTGATGCAGTGCTCTAGATGCGATGTCGCGGTGGGACTTTTGAGATTTGTTCTCTTCAGGCCTACTGTGGTAGGGCTTGGAGGTTGTGATGCGACGTCTTGGGAGAAATAATGTCACGACGGGACTTGAGGGTGGATTTGGAAGAGAGAGAGAGTCTGTTGACTTAGCGATGGGACGTGACTGGGCTGTCCCTCTTTTCGTTATGGGGCATGGCATGCGCTACCTGAGCCTTCTTTTATTTTCAGGTAGTGAGGTTTGCGATAGGATGTCGGCTGGATGTAGTTAGCAATGGGACATTGGTAAGATGTTATTTGCATGATGGAACATTGTTGTCATTCTTTGGTGGATCTCGGGTTACGGAAGAAATCTTGTTGCATTGTGATTGATTTCGTCTTTGGGCAGTTTACTTTTAGCTTTTTGTGATGGGATTATGAGAGTATGGTTAATTTATTATGATGGGATTGGGTATTGAGGTGACATTGCTGCATGTGCACGTTATCGCAATGGGGTCTTCCTTCTTTGGTGGGGTCATGAGGGCATTGCGGTAAGGGGCGTGTGTCTTGCCGCGATGGGATTAAGGGTGATTGATGCTATAGGACAGGTGAGTATGTCTTTTTTTTTTTCTTTTTTTTTTGGGACAGCTTGTGAGGCTACATGATGGGACAGAACGGTGTGACCACGACGTGATAAAAGAATCTTGGCCGCGATGGGACAAAAGGGTCTTGAGGGAATAAATTTGGTTCCAAATTAGGTATTACGCGCCAGTTTTTGGGCGCTCAATCTGATTGCGTGCCTCAGTTTGGGCGTGCGATCTCAGGCTTGATGGATCATTTACGCGCATGCATGTGTGCTTGTAATTAGATTATGGCTATAATCCTGGCACGTGATCGAAGCGTCACCTGGTCAATATGCAGTCAGTGTATAGGTGGCCTTTCATATTATGCATTTACAATGGGTCATTTAATTGGTTTGTGTGGTTTAGACTATGCACGACCAGAGCATAACGTGGATGGCGAGGGCAATGGTTTAATTGCGTGCTCGGGTAAGAGCGCGTATTTTGGATTGTGCGCCATGTGAGTGGCGCGTGATCTAATTAAGCACATGTGTCCGAGCGCGTGATTGAGTCCATACTCTATATAAGTGAAAGAACTTTCATTTGTTTTTCATTTTGGTTTAGTCTCGAGTTTTAACCTTTTTTGAATATCTTGTGTTTTTAAGTTCATATTTTAGTGATATCGAGAGATCTAACCATCCGATTGGGATATTGTTTCTTCCTATATTCATAATTTTGCGTGATCTCCGTCCTGAGGTGATGCTCATAGACGGTGTTGTTCTGGGAATGGGTGGTATTGGGAATGAGTGAGCTTGTCTTCACGTCAATCCTTTTTAAGGAGCAGTGAAGGCAGTGCTGAAGCGACAACGGTGGAGGAGGCGAAGTTGGCGGAAGAGTAGGAGTAAAGCATGGGGGGATGTGTTTCCTAACCAATGCTCCCTGAACCCTCTGATTGGACGATCCGAGTAGAATCTACTCCTCACTTCATCTCAGTTTCAAACCCAATTTAAGTTTTGGGTTATAGGTTAAAGCTTTAGGTTTTCGTTTTGGGTTGTAAATTCAGGAGGTATGCCTCTGGTGATAATTATAAAATTTTAAATTATAAATGAAGGGGCATTTCTTTTGTTCTTATTACGCTTGTTTATTCGTTTGTTTAAATTCATTAGCGAATTAGTTGAATTTATCTTATTTATTTGACTTATTTTAAGGTTTAGTTTAGAGTTTTAGGATTTATTTTGAATTTATTCAGGGCGTAACCCGAGGTTAATTTGTCTTATTGAGTCTGGTTTAGAGAATTTATTTGGTTCTATTAGATTAATTGGGGGCATTTTTTTTAACTATTCAGGGTCTCACTCCAGGGAATTGTTGTTGTTTGTTTTTATTATTTAATTTAAAGTTTTTGTTGGTTTAAGGTTTGATTTTAACTTGAGTTTTAGTCTTTTATTTGTACTTAACATGAGGTTAAAAAAGTGTGAGTTTTCAAAGGTTCTAGATAGGTGTTAAATGTTTAAATCCTATTGGTTTATCCATTTTGCCTTGGATATGTGTCTCTTAGGGGGTTAAGCGTTGTGTAAATATTGGTTCACCTATGTTTGCCATGGATTGTGGTCTTTCAAAGGGTATGTGTTTGGTTTAGATTTAGTTTAAGTTAGAAGGGTTTAAAGGTGTGACATTTGTCATTCTGTGGTTTAGGGAACATAGCTTATAAATGTGTGAGCCAAAAGTTTTGGACTCTTATTTTTTTTTGAATTTTATTTTGAGTTTGGGATTGAAGGTTTTGAGGCATTCTTTTGGGGCATTTTTTTCTTAATTAATGTCTTTTCTTCCCTTCTCTTTTGTATCCTGGGTATTGGACCCGAAGAATTGCGTTTATTGAGCGGGTTCTTGAGAATGAGCGAGATTGGGAATGCAAAGTAACACTTGAATTGCTGCCGTGCTAAGGGAAGAGATGGAGGAGAAAAAGGTGGTAGAAAGGAAAGACAAGGAAAAGGCCGGGTCAGAGTTCTTGTGACGATGCCTATTTTTCCTCGATAGGCTCTACGGATTTACCAATAGTTGCTCCTCCTTTTTAGTGTTTCCAAGGCAAGCTGCTAAGGGCAGATCCTGCAGGTCCTGGGTGGCTTTCTGTGAGCCACTCTTTCTTTTCTGTTGGGTCAGGATAAGGGGAAGAGGTTATTACTGCTAGAGTTCGTTTAGGGCGCCTCCTTGCTCTGGGTTTCTCCGAGATTTCAAGTTTCCCGAATGAATCTTGATTCAGGGATTGCCTAAACGTACGGATTTTAAGTTTCTTATTTTAAGTTGTATATTCAGAGGGTATGCCCTCGGTGTATTTTTGTATTCATTTATTTATTTATGAAGCGGTTATGATTTTAATTCTTTTATAAATTCCAGTTTAGTTTGTTTTGCAGATTATTTGATTTATTTGGAATGTGAGATTTACTTGTTGAATTTATTTATTTTAGATTGGGACATGTTAGGAGTATTTTATTTTGTGTTTTGATTTAGTTTGGGGTTAGTTAGAGTGTATGAATGGTGAGGACATCTTTTTCTCTTAGTGTATAGAAGAAAAAAGAAAGGGGGCATTTTTAATTAAATATTAATTGGGGTTGTGTGTTATATGGGGAATTCTTTTTTTTTTTTAGTTTTAGATCGGTGTTAGTTGAGGCAAAATTTTAGCTTTAGTCTTAGTTTGGGGCAAGTCTCCTTCTTTTTTTGTTTTCTCTTTGGTTGGGGTGTGCGAATGGTGTCAGGTCATTTTTTTTTGTTCTCCTTTTTTTTTAAGGCGTATATTTTCCAAGTTAGGGGTGTTCTTGGATCAGTCTTGACAAGGGGACAGTTTGGACTGGTAATTAGTATTAGGAATCTCCTAGTTTAGGTCTGTGAAAGTGCTATTTTGTATCTATATAATTTTTTGTTTTCTAGGGAATTGCGCGCCAAGTTTAAAGTGCGTATTCCAAAGCGACAAAATATTATTAAGCGTCAATGTTAAGTCATTTAATCGAATTAAGCGTAGGGGGAGGAGCACTGGATTAGGGCTGTAGCGATTACTGTGGAAGTGACTGTTGGCATTCACGCACTCTGATATGTGCGTTTGATGTAGTTACGCACCTGGAGGGCGACGCGCAATCAAGTGGTCGGGTTAGTTTGAGCAGGCGACGATTCGGTTGCGCGCTCTAGATTGATCGTGTAATCCGAATTAAGTGCTACCAAGGTGGTGCGTGATTGGTTTGTGCACTTGGATAAGCGTGTAATTTGATTGTTCCCTATAAATGGCATAAAGTTTCTCTTTTTCTTTGCGCGATCCATTTTAGTCTTTGATTCTCTAGTTTTCTTGTTTCTGTGCGCTCTAGTTTTCATGTTTTCGAGATATCTTGTGATCTGGTCATCCATTTTGGACGTCGTTTCTTCTGTTCTCTTTAGTTTTTCTAGCTCTTTGCTCTAGGATGGAGTCTGAGGGTGGTGGTAGACCTGCCCTTTCTATTTCTGAGTTGGAAAGGATGCTAGGGGTAGAGATAGGTGAGATGTCTGAGTCCCGGACCGATGTTGTCGGGGAGGCAGATGTTGGGGAGGTAGTTGGAGAGGAGGTATTAGAGTTTGACCAGTCGGTGATCTGGGAGGAGGTGCTGGAGATTGAGCAGGGGGTTGTTGAGGGTGAGGGTGAGAGAGTCAAGGGTGAGATACCCGCGGGTGAGGGAGCTGAGGGTGTAGCTGCGGAGCACCAGGGTGCGGCTGCGGAGCATCTGGATCGCCGATGCTTCTCGCTGGAGGATTTCTTTGCTCGAGGCCAGGTAAGCATTCACGAGCAAGAGTTCTTTCATTTCTTTAGTGACTTAGGTCATCACATAGGCTTATTAGGATTTGGAACCCTTCTAATTTATGTCGAACCTACATTAATGACTGATTGTATATTTTACTGATGGTTGCATCTAGAGGTAGGTTATGTCACATTTTTATTCAGTTGTTCTCATCACTGTTTTGTGTGTTTGTTGTTATTGTTATGTGTTTGGAGCATGTTTGATTTACTTTTAACTCTTTTTCTTTTGTTTTAAAATTTGTTTGCCTTTCGTCATAAGTATGTGTTAGTATTATTGTTATTGTTTATGTTTCGTTCAATAGGAGCCCCCGCAGTTGGCTATCAGCTTGGCATGGGCCGAGTCTCATGCTTGGTATCATGCCTAGTCGAAGTTTCAACAGGCACAGCTAGTGTCTTTCAGTTTTGGACTGATTTTATTGTTGGAACCCTTTCAGGTCAATCGTGGCCTGATCGCAGCGATCTTGGTGAGGTGGAGGGAGGAGCATCAGGCACTTCTCTTTCCAGTAGGCATGATATTACCGACTCCATAGGATTAGGTCCGCATCATCGGTCTTCATTTTGAGGGCGAGCCGATCACGGGGTGGATGGCAAGGCATTATTTAGAGGTGTGTGAGGAGATCTTGGGTGTGTTGTTTAGGTTGAGCGGCTCGGGGCCAGGTATAGTTCGAGTCACTTGGTTTTCTGATATGTTTGCTAGTGGCTTTGTCCCCCCGAGGTGCCATTCAGAGGTAAAGGCGGCCTATGAGGCGCGCTGTGCAGAAGTAGCGGGTCAAGAGCTCATGGTGGGCCGGGATTGGCTGCGGATTGGGTGCTCCGAGCATTCTTGATGCACTTCCTTGGTGTCGTGCTTTTCTCTTCTTCGACTCGAAGATGCATCACCGAGTTATTTTTTATGGTACTTGGGGATCTGGTTCAAGTCCCTACCTATGCGTGGGGTGCGGTTGCGTTGGTGCATCTTTATGAGCAGCTTTACCGTCAGGGATAGGTTGTCGCATCGATCGAGGGTTTCCTTCCATTCATCTAGGTGAGTTTTAATTAATTATCGTTGTAATGTCTTTAGTTCAGTTAATTTTTGGTTGTTTAATGGTAAACGTTTCTCCTCATGTGTCGTTGTTGTTGTTATTATTTTCCTTTCAGTTTTGGGTGTATAACCACTTCGCTTTCCTTCGTCCGGGGGTTCCGCTGGGTGTGAAGTTTATGTTACCGTGGATGCAAGTGTGGAGGGAGGCGTTGAGGGGATGTCGCTGGTCTTCGAATCTTCAGACCACGCACAGCCTCTTTAAGGATATGCATGCAGGGCAGGTATAGATTGCCACTCGTACGCTTTCTTTTTGTTTTGGTGTTTTAGGATTTAAGTTTTCATTGAGAGATCGGCTCTTTTGTTTGGTTATAGGTGATCTGGAGGTCGTATGAGGATGAGGAGGATGCAGGCATGCCAGTGATTGAGTCTGGCCGGGCCTTCTTTGATGTGGACATATGGGTCCACTATTTTGAGAGTGTAGAGTGGATCTACACTTCTTGAGTAGTACGAAAGCTGGGGCTCCCTCAGGGAGTCCCTCCAGAGATTCGCCACAGAGTGGCGAAGAGGATGACCGGCCCTCCTGGCTAGAATTTTATAGCATGGATGGCCCTTTAGATAGCAAATTTTAGAGCTAGGGGGACCAGAGTTAGAGCGACATGTGACGAGGCAGACGCTCGGGAGTATGCACGGTGGTTTAGTTCATTGGGTGGCAGGCACTTCTTCACACGTCCATAAAATGGGAGCAGCTCTTTCGTGATCGGAGGGTCGGAGTCAGCGTCAGCTTTGAGAGAGACTGGCTGCATTAGAGTAGGCTCATCTTATTGTGAGCGTGTGAGGGGCATTAGACGCTCTCCATAGGGCGATGGAGCAGATGGGGTGTGCTCCTCATTCTGGTGAGGAGATGCTACAGTCTTTAGCCTCCTCAGTCGCTCAGGCCAGGGGAGCGGAGGAAGAGTTGGGAGTTTGTTAGCCGAGGCTCGACAACTCCTGGTGAGTTAATTTATTTATTTTTTATTATGTGGACTCAATTTTCTAGTCGTTCTGATGTGGTTGTGGTGTCTTATTTTATTTTGTCTTGAACAGTCTGAGAGGGAGGGTGAGGTCACTTGTCAGGCAGCACTGCTGGATGTCTATCGCAGTCAACAGCTAGCTCACCGGGAGATAGTGGGCAGTCTACGATCTAAGATTGACCGATTGGTAAGTGTGTTCAAGAGTATGGTTTTGCTTAGTTCTTAGCATTGTGAGCTTGTCGACTGATATGTTTATTATTATTTATAGAGAGCCGAGCTGACTTTCAGAGGTCCCGTTCGTGCATTTGATCCGTCTTCAGTTGCCTCCTCTAGTCGGGAGGAACCAGCGATGGCTCAGCTTCGGGCTAAGCTAGATCATTGGGTAAGTTCCATTCAATATTTCAACTGGTTTGTATCATTACATTAGTTTATTAGGTGTCATTGTTTTGCTTTCTTAGTAATTTACTGATATCATGTGGTATTTCAACGTTAGGTTGCTGAGGATCTTCAGATGAGGGAGGCGACTATTGTCTCTCTACATCTAGAGAGCCAGGTAAAGTTTCTTTTGATGTGGGATAATTCTATTTTGGTTATTCCATCTTTATCTTGTTCTGACATATCTTGTGTTGGATTATCTGGTTCTTTGTGCAGGCTGTTTCAAATTCCACTCTTGAGGCCTCTTCTCAGGAGTCTATTCCTATCCCTACTCAGGTATGTTTTAGTTATTGTGTTTGTAGTTTATTTTTCATTATAGTATTTTTGATGTATTTATCTATTTTTGTTGCAGTCGCCTACGTTTACTGTCCCTCCAGTGCCTTTTGCTAATCTAGTGATCGCTGAGATAGTTGAGCGACTCCTGAGGGAGAGGCTTGATCTGGTATGGTTCTTTCCTTTTTCCAAGTTTCTTATCTTGTTCATATATGTGTTAGTTTTTTTTTTTTTTGCTTGACTTGGTGCGGTTATGCAGGTTCGTCAGCTAGAGGAGGCGCGTCTAGTGGCTGCACGAGCGCGCATTACTCTTGAAGCGAGATGACTCCTTGAGGAGACGCGAAGTTAGGCTAATTTCTTTGATGAGATGATGGCCACTCAGATGACTCATACTGAGGCATTAGAGGCAGATCGTCTGATGACGCGGGTAGAGATGCAGGAGTCCTTAGATCAGCTACAGTATCACCTGCTGAGGAGTGAGCGAGGGATATATAGGCTAGCTCATCAGTTTGGTGGATCGTATTCAAGGGCGACGGGTTCCTCGGCTGGATAGTCTCGTTGCACGTTCCATGATCGTGCCAGGGGTGATGCTTGCGAGGATGTAGTGCTTCGTGAGGTTCTTGCGAGGTATCCTCTTTGTTCTCGATCGAGGCAGTTTGTTAGCCAAACGAATGAGGGGGGATCTGTGGAAAAGCCTCGTTGTTTAGAGGTTCCACTGATTCTGGGTGTCGAGATTGTATTTTCGGAGGACCAGTCCACAGACCTCCGAGCTGATGATACTGGGGACAGCAGTGCTTGACCGTCCCAGCGGCATCGTAGGGATTAGGTGTGTGAGTGTGTAGGGTTCTTTTTTGTATCTATAACATGTGTGTTGTTGTATATATAGGGGGAGTCCCCAGTGATAGGTGTAAAAGGAAATGGAAAATTTTTTTGGCAAATATATATAGAGAGATTTTTTTTATTTAGATGTTCCTGATTGGCTCCTCTTTCTTTTACTTACCTCTTGCGTCTACTTTTGCTGTCAGTTTCTTTAGCACCGTCAACCTTCATTGGGATTTGGATGCTTCCTGAGCTGACCTAGTGATGGTTGAAGGCTACTTCGTATATACACATGTGAAAGTAACATCATCAGTAGTTTTGTTCACCCCCTTGCCGGTTGTCAAGGGGGGTGAGTATCTCAGATCGGAGTTTGGTAGCAAAAGATGGGCATGTGCTCTTTTATTTTTTTTTCTTTTTCTTTTTTTTCTTTTATTTTTGAAAAAAAAATAATGTATTAGGGAAAGTAAATAGCTAGAACAAAAATAATAAATAAATAAACAATAAAATAAAAATGCCTCAGTGTAGGAGCGTGGTAGGATCGGCAGTACGGTATCTTCGATAGTGCTTTTCAGAGGGTAACTTCGTTATTTCTTATCTTCTTTATGGACAAGCCGGCGCTTCTGACATGATTCTTTTCCTAATTTAAAAAAATGCCCCAACGTCAATATGCAATGGAGCTTTTCTGGGTTTCGAGATAAGCACTTTGAGTCTATAAGCAGTCGTGGGTATCTGGTGAGTTCGGGTTGAAGGAAAGGGGTGATCGGTACTGTCACCGAACCGGGGAGGTCATCTTTATGATTGTATCAGTTGTATATGGGGTCTATCCTAGGGTGGTGGTCATCCTATCCCATGTTTATTAGGGAGAAGTATGGTACGTATAGCAAGTGATTGTGCCAGTCGTCATTTATCAGTTTTCGATATCATTTCTAGGAATATCCTGCAAGGCTTCTAATTTATTATCCATAAAACAAAAATAGCAGAGGGGGGTAAGGCTCAGTGATGCGAGGAGTAGTTTATATCTAATGCTTTCCAAAAGGGATAGGGAATAGTCTTTTTCTCAGAGGGGTGCGGGATGCCATGATCGAGCTCTTCGTCATGCTTAGGCACTATCCAAATCTCATATTCTATGGTTAGCAGGTGTTTATCCTCCTCCCTCCACCTTACAACGACATCTAGTAGTATGGGGATATCAAGGGCGCCCTCGTAGCTTGTTTATACACTTCTAGTGATATTACCAGGGGTGTCCTCAAGGCCTGCTTATGCTTCCCTAAGCTCATTGGCTTGTTCATTCGTCATAATGCTCTCATTCAATTTTTTTGGACGTGTAAATGCGTATCTTTTTTTGAACGCATCGTACTAGCGTAAGAATGATGAGTTTTGATTGAACCTAACATCTTAATTTTTTTTTGCTCTAACGTCTCCTCCAATGGAGGGGGAAGGGAAATGAGGATCAGGTGTAACTTATACTTTTGAAAGAGGTTAGATAGGTCACTAGTCCTTTAATCAAATTGCCCGAGTGAGAAAAAAGGTGGGCAATAGATCAAAGGTCTTAAGGATATTCTAAGAATTGAAGGCGTACGACCAATGAATGGGTCGTGACGACTATGGGGGTGGTAAGTATCAGTATTTAACCATGGGATGTAATGATCACAAGGTTAGGGGTCGTATTTTCTAAGGTACATTGGGTTCCAAGGACTAGGGAGTTCTTCCCCATCTTGGTTCGCAAGTTTATAGGCATTTCTAGGGTATGCAGCTATTAAGACATATGGGCCTTCCCAGTTTGGTTTCAGTTTTCCTTTCGGGCGGGCGTGCTTGGAAATCATAATTTTCTTCAAGATTAATTCTCCAATATTAAATGTTTGTTCGAGGACTTTCTTATCATAAGCCCTTCCCACTCTCCTCTGATATACCTGAGCATGATCAGCTACCTTTAGACGTGTTTCATCGAGCAGCTCTAGCTGCGTGAGTAGGGAAATTCTCCTCTCGTCTAAGGATTACTCATCATCGAGTTGAATGCATAAAGATGATACTTATATCTCATATGGTAGGACTGCCTCCATCCTGTAGGTGAGGAGGTAGGGAGTTTGGCCAGTTGTCGTACGAATAGAGGTCCTATAGGCCGACAGTGCTTATGGTAGTCGTTTAGGCTAGTCAGCTCCATTGCTTGTTTCTACTATACATTTTAAGATTCGAATTAGCATTTTATTCCTAGCTTTTGCCTGTCCATTGCCTTAAGGGTAGAACAGTGACGAGTGGCTTAGATCGATGTTGAACTTCTTGCATAATTTCTTCATCTTCTCCGTGATGAACTATGGTCCATTGTCAGTGACAAACATCTTGGGCACTCCAAATCTAGTGATAATATTCTGAATGATAAACTTCACGAGTGTTGAAGTGGTGATTTTGACATAGGATTCAGTTTCTGCCCATTTGGTGTAGTATTTGGTTGTTGTAAGAACAAGCGCGTGCTTCTGAGTGTTACCAACTGTGTCAGTGAAAGGGCTAATGACGTAGAAGGCCCACGTCAAGAATGGCCATGGCGAAGTCATAGTATTTAATGCAACTGATGGAGCTTTGATGAGTGAGGCGTGTTCTTGGCATTGATTGCAGGATTGAATTTAGAGGTGGCAATCTCTGATAATTGTCGGCCATAAGTAAAATTGTCGTGTAACTTGATCGGCGAGTCTCTGTCTATCGGAGTGGGCACCGCAGGCACTGGCGTGTGCTTCTTGGATGATGTATTGTCCTTCAACAGTCGTGATGCATCGTAGTAGTACTCCTTTGGTGAAGGCTTCTTTGTATAATGTTTCACCGAGTATGCAGAATGGGGCGCATCCGTTCCTTATAGTCTTTTGTTTGATTTTCATAGCGTACGAAGGAACATGTCGATATTTCAAGAAATTCCAAATGTCGAAGTACTTTGGTTGTCCATCGTCAGTCAGTGATTTTTTAAATCTGAATATAACAACTTCGATTTTCATCTTGTCATGTTTTTTCGGTGTGATTGCTCCTTTTGGTCCTGCACTTGTGGGGAGGATGTGTAATTCTCTCTTAACGGTCGATGCTACCTCGTGGGTGGGTACTGTCAGCTTTTCAATGAAGGCCTTGGTATTTTGTCCAAGTATTTGGATGACCGAGGCTAGCGTGACTAAAGAATCTGCGAGCTCATTTTCTAATCTAGGGATGTGCGTAAAAGAGATTCTTTTAAATTTCTTTACTAAATATTGAGCGGTTTCTAGGTATGCCATTAGTTTCCTTTCCTTAGTTTTCCATTCTCCTATAACTTGTGAAATTACTAGTTTCGAGTCACCGATAGTTTTTAATTGTTTAACTCCTAATTGTAGTGCTGCTCGGAGTTCAACTATAAAGGCTTCATATTCTGCGACATTCTTAGTGATAGGGAAATCTAGCTGAAAAGCTTTAGGTATGACCACTCCTTCTGAGCTTAGGAGGACTATCTCGATGCCTTTTCCTTTGTGGTTTAGAGCACCGTCAAAATAGAGGGTCCATGAGGTCTTATCGGGCTCTTCGTTATGAATCGTGAATAGGTCTTCATCGAAAAAATTCGCGTGTATGGGTTCATCGTTCGGGAGTGGGAGGTCTATAAGATAATCAGTGATGGCTTGTCCTTTGATCGATTTCTACGTGAAATAAGTGATGTTGAATTCTTGTAATAGCATGTGCCAGCTAGCGATCCTTCCTGATGTTGCGGGCTTTTCGAATACGTACTTTAGAGGATCCATTCGAGCTAGTACTAGTATTTTATGTGCTCCAAAGTAGTGTCATAATTTGGTCAAGGCCCACACCAATGTGAGGCAAGTCTTCTCCATCGGAGTATAATTTTGTTCATACTCAACCATCGTCCTACTGAGGTCGTAGATTACCTTCTCTCTCTTACCGTTTTCTTCGTATTGTCCCAGGATTACTCCCAATGCTTTGTCGTTCGCTGAGAGGTATAAAATCAAGGGTTTTTCGAGGACAAGTGGAGATAGTATAGGTGCGTTAAGGAGGTATTTCTTAATATTGTCGACGGCTTGCTGACACTGATCTTCCCATTTACATTCAGCTCCTCCTTTAAGTAGCCTGTAGAAAGGATGGCATCTGTCTGAATGCTGGGAGATAAATCTCCTGATGAATTACAACCTTCCTGTCAGGCCTCGTAATTCTTTGATATTACTGGGAGGCAGAATCTCAAGGTTGGCTCTGACTTTTATAGGGTCAACCTCGATCCCTCGCTTGCTAACTATAAAACCAAGTAATTTCCTAAGGTGACTCCGAAAACACATTTCTTTGGGTTCTTTTTTAGCTGATACTTCTTAGCTCTCTATAAAACTAGTCGGAGCGCTTCAACATGTCCTACTCGCATTTGGGACTTCACTAATATATCATCAACGTAGACTTCTACACACTTATAGATCATGTCATAAAAGATAGCCATCATGGCGCGTTGATACGTGGCTCCAGTGTTCTTGAGCCCAAAAGGCATGGTGATGTAACAGTAAGTCCCCCATGGTGTGGTAAAGGAAGTCTTCTCTTGGTCGGACTCTGCCAATTTGATCTGATTATATCCAGAGAAACCGTCCTTAAAGGATAGCATCTCATGTCCTGCGGTGTTGTCAACTAGAGTGTCAATTTGTGAAAGTGGAAAGTTATCTTTTGGGCATGCCTGGTTGAGGTTTCGGAAGTCGATGCAAACCCCTACTCTACCATCTTTCTTGGCGACAGGTACTATGTTGGTGACCCACTTAGGGTAAAGAATGACTCGAATAAATTTGGCTTTGTGTAATTTGTCAACTTCTTCTTTGACTTGAAGGGCAATTTGTGGGTGCATGCTACAGAGTTTTTGCTTAACACGCTTTGCATCAGGTTCTAAGACGAGGCGATGCTCTACTAATCTCAGGTCTAAACCAGGCATGTCCTCATAGGACCATGCAAAAGAGTCGAGCTGTTCTTGCAGGACTTGTGTAATTTGTTGGCGTTCCTTAGAGCTAAGTGCTGCACTAATCAATAGCTTCTTAGGTTTCTCTTCAGTGCCAAAGTTAAGCTCTTCCATGGGTTCTGCGGCAGCTTGGGTTTGCTCATCGAAACGCTTGATAACTCGTTGGAAGTCTAGTGCCTCCTAGGTAATTGGTGTTGTCGATTCTAAGTGTGCTTGATTTATTTGTGTTTTGAAAACAGGTTTGCAACTGTTAAGTTATAATGAATCTAGAACATTAAAAAGAGTAAAGAAATATCAGCACAGAGAGAAGTGAATTAGCCTGCAAGATCAGGGCCAATTGTAGCAAGTTTTAAATGTAAGTGAGTAAAAGATCGTCCACAGAGAATTTGTCTAAAATGCAAGATAAACCTCCAGATCTGAGCTACCAGATCTGGCCTCTTATCCTATCTAGAAAGCACATAAGATGGGAGGTTGAATTTGACACATTAACTAAATGATAAAAGTAAAAGTTAAACTAAATGATCCAGATCCGAGTTGGGGGAATTTTGAGGTAAACTTATGAAAAATGGAGAAGTAATATCTAACTTTGATTTGGTCCTTGAAATACAATGAGAAAGACTACAAATCAACTGAGAGATGATTCAATCTTCATCTGGCTATAAGCACAGATGTAAGAGAAATAAATCTAACTCAAGGATTAGGTTTAGGCTTATGGCTATGGTCTGTCCACTTCAATGGCCACAGACCATCCAATAGTCTTAAATCCAAAGCCTTAATTAAGAACATAAAGCATCACTACAAATGCCGTGAGAGATTAGGTTACAAACACTAATTCTCACAGGATTAATGAATCAAGGGAAATTGCATGAACAACAGTAAATCTAAAGGAGTCTAATGCAATAAGGAGATCAGAGGGAACCCTTAACATGAGTCCAATTGAGAATGTACGGTTTACAACAACCTTTTCAAATTGCACTTAAATAAATTTCCTCGATTTGTAGTCTTGAATACAACTCTCTTTTGAATTACAGAAGTATCTCACAGCTCTCAATTGCAAGTAAAAGTGAGGCTATTACAGGGATTTTAGACAAACTATCTGGTCTGGAAATGGGGGAATAGGAATGAAACTCAAAATCTGGATGCCCAAATTGGGCAAATGGTTCGTCTATTTATAGTTTTCCCTAAGTCCAGCTCAGATGTGTATCAACCAATCAGAAGTGCTCAGATCTGTATCGACCAATGGTAGTCGAGCACAAGGATCCAGATCTGTTCTAGCCAATCAGAATTGCTCGATCTGGTTCAGCCAATTAGGTGAGAAAAGCATCAATTATGTTATGCATTTTAAAAGTTTGTTAGAGTTTCTAGAAGTTCCCGCCAAGTTATTTCATCTCTGAGTGCTCACATGGGGTGGAATATGCCTTCGCTTCATGCTTAGAATGCTCTGGAATGTCCCTAGTTTTTTAAATGCATTGGGATGCATGAAAAAGATTACTGAATTGCCCTTGCCAAAGCTGGGAATCTCCAGAATACCTTTTCTCATAGTTTGGGGGACTTTTCGCAAGGTGTTGTAACTCTTGAAGCTTTTTTCGCAATGTTCTGGTTCTGTTCGAATGGAGTTTTCTTCTTTTCGAAAAGGTCAATCATCTCTTCGAAGAGTTCAGGTGCTCTTCGAAAGCTAAGCCTAGAGTTTTTAGTTCTTTTTGCAGAGTTCAGGTTCTTTGCGAAAAATACTCTGTAGTGCATTTTTCTGTTCGAATTGCTCCATACTTCTTTTCTGGGTTGAGACTAGGTCTTTGCCTCTTCAGTTCAGACCTTTTAACAACTAGTGAGGTTGTCCCTTCTCTTTCTTCCTTTGGATCGACATGGATTATCATCTTTTTGGCACTTTTAAGCTACTTTTATGGTTAAGCCTGTCTTCATTGTTAGCTGAAACACAAGCACTTAGAACACTTATTTAGTTCTCTCAATGGTCTATCAAGACTCAGGTTAAGGGGTGAAAAATGGTATTTTTCAGTTCTCAACACACCCCCAAACCTAAGCTTTGCTAGTCCCTGAACAAAGATAAAATAAAAACAAAGTAAATAGCAACTTTTGTCGGGAGCACAGTTGCATTTAGCATATGCAACAAGCCTTTTAAACCCCTAGGTGATCCCTAGTGGAGGAGTGAAGTCTCCTGAGGGTTTTCAGTGAAGGTACCCACAAACATCTTCAGTGAATCAGTTAAGATCACTGCAGCTCACATAAATAATTTCATCCAATCTGTTTATTCACACCTGCATCAGTCATGTTGTAAGAAGATTTTCAAGAAAAACATCAGTTCAAAACTAAAATTCTACTGTAATTCTTGTTACTACTCAGTCAATTTATGTCAAAGGTTATTTACAAGAAAAATTAATGAACAACTTGCCTTCTATTTAGGAATCCAGCTTTGATGTTTCCCCAATGAGTTGATTTTAAACCCAACTCTCAACAGGAATTTCACTCAACATGCAAGTAAGAGGGTTGTACTATTTCACACGGCTCAAGAGCAGTTACAGCCCTCAAATAGGACTGTAAGCATGAGCATAGGCATTGCTTTTAGTTCAGAATTGACTGCTCTTTTCACCATAGATTACACAAATTCTTATCTCCATGTGACACCTCAATCCATCATTGATCAGTAAGGACTTTACTGGGGTTGTAATGTGGCTTATGGGTGAAATTTCTCAAGAATAAAGGGGTGGAATGGTGTTCAAAATTGAGAAGTCAGTCAAGCTAAGGAGGTGATACACAAACCTTCTTTACTTCAGCATATTTTCATCTTCTTCTTTGAATTTCCAGAGCCAAAGTGGCCATCTTTTTCTCTTTCTTTTTCAAACTTCCAATGAAATGCCTTCTCTCTTTTTTGTTTTTCTCAATATATATATATATATATATTTTTTTTCGAATTAGCTTTGATTGGAATGCCACATTTCTTCTGCTGATACATCATTGTCTTCAATTTTTATTCTTCTCTTGTTGTCAAACTGTTACTCAATTCTCCTTTCTTCAGCTTCTTTCCCTTTATCTTCTGACTTCTCAGAGTGAGGGTTAGGCTAAATGAAGTTGATGAGGTTATTAGATGTGGTTTCAAAGAAATCTTAGATTTGTAAAGCTCAAACGGTGTGTATCAAGGGCAGTTTCAAAAGGTGGGACTTTGTAAGGTTCGAACTGTCCAAAAGGAAGCCTTACATCATGTCTTTAATATCACGAGTGCTATCAAATTATTTCAATTTGGATATGTGTAACTTCTAGTGCAAGTAAGCAGGTTCAATCAGTCCCAAAAGTAGAAAAAATTGCCAATTCATACGTCCAAAGAATACATTTCAAGCCCAAACCTCACTGGGTGTGGTTTTTTTTTTTATCAAATTCCTGAGGTGTATCATCACTGTTTTCCCTCTTTTTAGGTTTACTAAAACATCAATTTTCTTTTGGAAATTTCCTGACATTCACTTCATGAAAGTATTAGAATTACACTAGAAATTAATTTCAAAAAGTTTTTAACTTCTTCAATTTTTTTCAAAACAGCAGGTGTGAAATTACTTCATTTTCAAAAATTCCACTGATCATAAGCTGTACTGATGTTAACTCAATTATTGATTATTGACATTTCTGTCACACCCCCAAACCAAAGGGGAGCAGGGTCCACACTGGTCCAAAGCAATGAAGAGAACCAAGCAAGAAAAAAAATCATGATGACAAGAGGACAGACAGGAATGCACAGTAATTTCACAAGAAACACCAGAATTTAAATTACAAACTCATAACATAGATAAGTACAAAGTGCTTTAATAACTAGGGTCAAAATCTATATCATAAGTTGGTTCAATGGGCTCAGAACTAGAGTCACTGTCAGAGTCAGAACTAGAATCAATATTGGAGTCTGAACTTGATTTGGCTTTCTCCTGGATTGTGTTTTGCAGCTCAGTGTATTCCTCTGATTTGATGTTTTTGGTGAGGCCAATGTACTTGCCAAGTCTAGTGGTCTTCAATTTTTCCTGGTCAAGCTGTGCTTGCAACATGGTCACCTTGTGCTGCTCACTCCAAACCATCTGAAAGGTTTGACCCAGCAAGTCCTTCATTTTCTCTCTCTCAAATTTCAGAAATAACTCTAATTTCCGAATCTGGTTTTCATAAGGGGTTCTCATGTAGGCTTGTAAATCAGCTAACCCCTTTAGAACATCTCTACAGATATATGGATTTTCTTCCATGGCTCTTCGGAGGGTGGCAAATCTGGGAAGGGGAATGGAATGGTAGGGGACCAATGGTATCCTAGCTATGGGAGTGGGAGAAGAAGTGTCCAGAAGGAGGACTTCAGGGTCGGTCTGAGTGGCTTGCTCAGAGAAAGTGAGGAGTGGTGAAGGGGACTCAACCAGAGGTACTTCAGGTTCAGTTTGGGTAGCATGGGCATCAACAGTAGGTACAGGGGTAATGGTAGTGGTGAGGGATGTGGAGGCTAAGGTTTGGAGAAGGTCATTGGTCGCAGACTAGTTTTCTGTGTTGATTTGTAGTTGGGCTTGGATGGATTGGAGGTAGGCAAGTATTTGGTTAATAGATTCAGGTGTGGGGGAGGTGTGCATAGCAGGGACTGGTACAACTGAAGTGGATGGTGGAGGTGCAATGGGTGAAATGGCTGTAAAGGGAGAAGTAGGTAAGTGAGTGAAATGATGAGGGTCAGGTTCAAGCCCCACGATTTCAAAAATAGATCCCATTAATGAGGAATAAGCCTCTGTAGTGAAAGGCTCAGGTTCAGGTGTATGGGATACTTCAGGTGTGTGGGCTGAATGAGCAGGTGAATTTGAAGGGCTTTGGAGCAGAGGAGTGCAGGGAGATTGGGCAATAAAGTCTGCAGCGAAAACTTGGGCATTGGTGGGAGAAATTGGTGGTGTGAGTATGGTTGGAGTGGTTGGTGTAGAGGGGGAATCTACAATTGGGATAATGGTGGGTATGGGAGATGGGACAGCTGGGATAGGTGAAGTGGTAGGGGCTAGACTAGGTGAGGAGGGTAAAAGGCTAACTTCCTCAAGAATTGGTGCAGCTGAAGATCTGGTCACCATGGGAAGGATAGTTTCTTCAAGAATGGGTGCAGCTAAAGAGCTGGTCACCACAGGGTCTGGCAGAGCTGCTTCAAGAATTGGTGCAGCTAAAGAGCTGGTCACCTCAGGATCTGGCAAAACCGGTTCTAAGGGAGCTGCAGGGGGGGGTTCATTAACAGCTGCAGGTGCAGGTGCAGGTTCACCTTCCTCTCTCAGTCTTTTCAGCATGGCTTGGCTTGTAGTCCAGGCTTTTTTCCCAAAATTGTGAGGGGCTATGACTTCAAATGGTTCCTGGTCATCAATATCAAATTTAGCTCTGAGGAGGGCTGTGATCAATCTACCAAATGGGAGTCCAGCTAGTTTCTGCTCCTTTTTCAACTTGGCACTAATATCAGCCATGGCTTCAAAAATTAACATAGGAGCATTGAAAAACTGCCCCTTAGAAAAATGAAAGAGAGCCTCTAAAATTGGTGTTCTCCTCTCTTGGTTGTGCCCGGTGACATAAAAACTTCCCCTCAAAATGGAATCCATCAATAAAAATTGGGGTGCTAGGTCTCTCCTCATTATGGACTGTCCAGTGCCAACAATTCCTTGGGTTAAATGTGCAGCCATTTCTCTAAAGGAGGCGCTCAGTGCGACCAATGGACGGAAGGATCAAATTGGAAGGGTATCCCCAAAGTATTCCCTATGTCTTCAAATGTGACAGTTAGATCGCAATCATCAATAAAGATAACCAGGGTAGGGACATCAGCATCTTTTTCAGTGACTTTTACCAGTTTTTGGTACCATAACTTCACCATTCGCGGGTAAATTTTCTCTGGCAGAGGGGTAAGGATATTGCTTAGTAAGGCTTCTCTCATGTATCTTAAAGATAGCAGACAATCTGGTTTGTTGACGAAAAAAGTTTTGTCCACAATCAGCTCAGGAATTAGCTTCTGAGCTTCAATAAATGAATTTGGCAGTACCAAATGTATAGGCAGAGGAGGAAGCTCAGGCTCAGGACTAGCAGCTGCAGGGATGGGTTCCTCATGTCTCACTTTCTTCCCTTTCTCCACCCTATCCGCTTTATCCATTGATAGTTTTCTTTTGCCTGAAGTTTTGGTTTTTCCTTTTGGGGTAGGTTTGCTAACTTTCTTAGCAGAGGATTTTGGGAACATGGCAGCCAATGATTTCTCCGCTTTTCCCATTCTAAATTTATGTATGAAAATGCCCACAACAGATGCTGACACACAACCAAATTTTTCAAATGATAAACAGAGAGAATGCGCAGAGAAATACCAGGATCTAGGGTTTTTTGATTGAACATGTTACTTGCTTGTTGAAATCCCCCAGACTAGAAGCTAAAATCCTTCTCTGAAAGTTCAAATGATCGAACCAAGGTGAAGAAAAGTGTGGCTAGATTCTCAAATCACGCAAGGAAAGAAAGAAATAGGGTTTCTGTGGAAAAGGTCGTTCTCAGAAAGCTTTCGAATATGAAACCCTTACTTCGAAAGGGTATAAATATGCTCAGAGTTAATTTCGCAAAGTCCTTTTTAAGTTTTCGAAAAGTTCCAAAATAGACCTTTTTACAACTGCGAATGGCATCAGTAACATTCGAAAAGTTAATAGCTTCAGAAACATCTTTTCGAAAAGAAAATAGCTTCAGAACCAACTATTCAAAAAGCAAATCCTTGCTTTCGAGCAGTTAGTTACAAATCCAGATTCTTTTCAAAAAGTAAATTGAACTTTGTGAAAAGATAATTTTTACTTTGCGACTTAACTTTTCACATATTTAAACCATGCGAAGAGAGAGAAATCATGAATAAAAATAGAGAAAAAGAAACTAAGCAAAAACTATGAAATAAAAGCATATTGTACAGTTGTATACCATCAGATTTGGGGAGGCTCTTGATGATAGATGGGCAGCACAGGCTCTTGGGTATTTTCAATGCATGGTTTGAGCCTTTGACCATTTACTTTCAAGATTCTTCCATTACTTGGATCTAGGATGTCAACAGCTCCAGAAGGAGCTGCCTGAATGACAATATATGGCCCTTCCCATCTGGATCTCAGCTTTCCAGGAAAAAACTTAAGTTTTGAGTTAAATAACCATACCTTAGAGCCAGCTGTGAACTCTTTTCTCAACAAATTTTTATCATGGGAAGCTTTGACTTTCTCTTTGTAAACTCTTGAGTTTGTGTATGCATCCATTCTCAGCTCCTCCAACTCAACAAGTTGCAGTTTCCTGTGGTTACCAGCAGTAGTTAGATCCATGTTCAATGTTTTAATGGCCCAAAAGGCTTTATATTCTAACTCCACTGGTAAATGGCATGCTTTGCCATAGACCAACCTGAATGGGGACATGCCAATTGGGGTTTTATAGGCTGTCCTATATGCCCACAATGCATCATTCAACTTAAAAGACCAATCCTTTCTGTCCTTCTTCACAGTCTTTTCCAGTATATGTTTGATTTCTCTATTGGAAATCTCCACTTGTCCACTGGTTTGTGGATGATATGGAGTGGCTACTCTATGAGTCACAGAGTATTTTTTCAATAAAGTTTCAAAATGTTTATTACAAAAATGGCTTCCCCCATCACTGATAATAGCTCTGGGAAAACCAAACCTGGAAAAAATGTGATCCTTTAGAAATTTAAGAACCACTTTGTGGTCATTGGTTTTAGTGGTTGTGGCTTCAATCCATTTGGATACATAATTCACAACTACTAAAATGAAATTATACCCATTGGAAGGAGGAAAGGGACCCATTAAGTCTAACCCCCAAATATCAAACAACTCAACTACCAAAATAGGCTGTAAAGGCATTGAGTTTCTCTTAGAAATGCTGCCCAATTTCTGACAGTTCTAGCAAGACTAACAGTGCTGTAAAGCATCTTTGAAAAGTGTAGGCCCATAAAATCCACACTGCAAAACCTTTGCAGCAGTTTTGTTTCCACTAAAATGACCTCCACAGGCCTGTTCATGACACATAGAAAGTATTCTATGAAATTCTTGGTCAGGGACATATCTTCTTATTATTTGGTGTGCACAACTCTTAAACAAATAAGGATCTTCCCAGATGAAATGTTTAACTTTGAGAAGAAAAGATCTTTATCCATTTTATTCCAATGTTGAGGAATTCTTCCAGTAGCGAAAAAGTTGACTATGTTTGCAAACCAAGGAGTGTGTACACTAATAGCAAAAAGTTGCTCATCAGGGAAAGATTCATTGATAGGCAGCCTATCAATCTCAGCAGTTAAAATTCTAGATAGGTGATCAGCCACCACATTCACCACACCTTTTTTATCTTTGATCTGTAAATCAAATTCCTGTAATAGGAGAATCCACCTGATTAATCTTGGTTTGGTGTCCTTCTTAGACAGAAGGTATTTCAAGGCAGAGTGGTCAGTGAACACCACAATTTGTGAACCCAAGACATATGACCTAAATTTCTCTAAAGCAAAAACAATTGCCAGCAGCTCCTTCTCAATTGTTGTGTAATTGAGCTGTGCATCAATCATTGATCTACTGACATAAGCTATGACATGAGGCAGCTTTTCCTTTCTCTGTCCAAGGACAGCTCCCAAAGCATAATCTGATGCATCACACATCAGTTCAAAAGGTAGTGAATAATCTGAAGACTGCAATATTGGAGCTGAAATCAAACAGTTTTTTAAGAATTCAAATGCCTTCATGCATTCATTATTAAAAACAAAAGGGACATCTTGGCACAACAAATGACAAAGAGGCTTGGTTATTTTACTGAAGTCCTTAATGAACCTTCTGTAAAATCCAGCATGTCCCAGAAAACTTCTGATTTGTTTAACAGTTTTGGGAGGTGGTAAAGGTGCAATTAAATCAATTTTTGCTCTGTCCACCTCAATGCCCTTGTGGGAAACAACATGGCCAAGGACAATGCCTTGGGTGACCATGAAATGGCTCTTTTCCCAGCTCAAAACAAGATTGGTTTCTTCACATCTCTGTAACACCAATTTGAGATGATGTAAACACTGGGAAAAACTATCTCCGTAAATTGAAAAATCATCCATAAAAATCTCCATAAATTGGTCAGTCATATCAGAGAAAATGGAATACATGCATCTTTGAAAGGTAGCAGGGGCATTACAAAGACCAAAAGGCATTCTCCTATAGGAAAAAGTGCCAAAAGGGCAAGTGAATGTGGTCTTTTCCTGATCTTGTGGGTACACAGGAATTTGGTTGTAACTAGAGTAACCATCAAGAAAACAGTAATAAGCTTTTCCTGCTAGCTTATCTAAAATCTGATCAATGAATGGGAGAGGGAAATGGTCTTTTCTGGCCATTAAATTTAATTTTTTGTAATCAATACAGACCCTCCACCCAGTTGTTTATTTGGTTGACATAATCCGAGGTTACAAATAAAGGATCCCAAATTTCTTAGGTACCACCTGTGTAGGTGCCACCCAAGATGAATCTGAAATGGGGTAAATGACCCCTGCATTCAACAACTTAACAACCTCCTTCATGACTACTTCTTGCATATGAGGGTTCAGCCTCCTTTGTATTTCCCTATAAGGCTTTGCATCTTCTTCCAAATGGATTTTGTGCATGCAAACAGCTGGACTGATTCCTCCCAAATCAGCAATAGTCCAACCAATTGCCCTTCTATGTTCTTTCAAAACAATCAACAGCTCTTCCTCCTGCTCCTTTGTGAGGGAGGAAGAAATAATTGCAGGCAATGATTTATGATCTCCTAAAAACACATATTTCAAATTTTCTGGCAGCTGCTTCAGTTCTAAATCAGGTGGGCTGAGAAAAGAAGGTAACAAAGGTACCTTAGATGTTTGTGGAAGGGGAAGAGTAGCAGTTTTCCAAGAAGAGAAACTTGCTGATTGATTATGAGTTCTTTGCACAACATTTACTTGCTCAGAATTTGAGATACAAACTGTTTCTTCCTCAGAATTTCCCCAAGCATCTTTAGCATCTGTGGTGAAATCTTCACACTGCAGAAATTGTTGTAAAGTCCCTTCTACCAGTTCATCCAATAGATCAACATGAAAACATTCCTCAGAGCTGAATTGAGGTTGTGTGACTGCATTATAAACATTTAATTTTACCTTCAGGTTTCCAAAAGAGACTTCCATAATACCAGACCTACATTGAATGCAAGCATTTGCTGTAGCCAGGAATAGTCTTCCCAAAATTACAGGTATGGAAGTTTTGCTTTTGGTAGGTTCCATGTCCAAAACTAGAAAATCAGCAGGATAGAAAAATTTATCTACTCCCACCAATACATCTTCAATCATCCCAATTGGCTTCCTTTTAGATCTGTCTGCTAGTTGTAACACCACATGAGTGGGTTTTAATTCTCCCAAACCTAGTTTCTCATATACAGAATATGGAAGTAGGGTGACACTAGCACCCAGATCTAATAAAGCCTTTTCAATGGTATGTTCCCCAATAATGCAAGGGATTGTGGGGATTCCAGGATATTGAATTTTAGGAGGTGTGGCAATGGACAACACCTGATTAACTCTTTCCACAACAAAGACCTTCTTGGATAACTGTATCCTAGACTGTCTTTTGTAAGTGCAAACATCTTTCAAAAATTTTGCATATGGTAGAATTTGTTTGATTGCCTCAAGCAAAGGTAGATTCATCTTGACTTGCTTGAAAGTCTCCATCATTTCATCTATTTTTGTGTTCCCTTTATTAAAAGGGGATACAGATTTCATTGCATGAGGAAATGGCAAATGAGGAACTATGTCTTCATCTACAGCTTTGGAAGCATTTTCAGAATTTTCTTTAATTTTTTGTTTTTCATTTGTTTGATTTTTCTGAGGTATATCAGCACCTCCACTGCTATCATTATGCTGCTCTAGCTGGATATTTTTATCATTTTCCTCATTTTTTTCTTCTTCAGTACCCACTTTGTTATTTATAATTCTTCCACTTCTCAAAGTTGTGACAGTTTTTACTTCTTCATGCGAAATAGAAGCTTCTCCAACCATGAACTGTCCTTTGGGATTATTCAAAGGTTGGCTGGGTAACTTTCCTTCCTCTCTTTTGGCCAAAGTATTTGAAAGCTGTCCCAATGTTTCTTCAATCTTCTTTATGCTCTGGCTGTGAAAATTCACAGTCTGAGTTAAAGATCCTAAATTATGGAGTGAATTTAGGACTTCATCTTCAAAAGATGGGGACCTGGAAGGGATTTGAACTGGGGTAGATTGTTGTACAAGTTGTTGTGGAATGGGCTGCTGAAAAATTTGCTTGGCATAAAAATTCTGCTGATAAGGCTGTGCAGTTTTGAAAGGCATTTAGTTCTTTGGTTGCTGCTACTGTTGGGATTGATAATTCCCTTGGCTCCACCTCAAATTGGGGTGCCCTCTCCATGGATATTCATTTGACTGCATCTGTCCAAATGATTGAGCAGCATGAGCTTGTTCCACCACTAAATCTGGGAACTGTGGTGCAGCAGGACATTGGTCCATTGAATGAGTGGCATGCCTCCTCTACTCTTGCAACCATTGGATTTTTAAGTGAGTCCATCAATCTATCAAACTTTGTGGTTAAATTGTCCATCTTTCTTTCCAACTCATTCACCTCATAAATCTTTCCTTTGGTGGTTTGCTGATTGTTCAACCTAGCAGGATTTTCAATATCTCTTGACAGAGATTCCTGTTGAGTTGAGTTTTCACCAATTACTTCAAATAAGTCCTAAACCTCCTCAACTGTTTTTTGCAAGTAAGTGCCTCCACAGGAGGCATCCACCATATTTTTGCCTTTTTGATCAATTCCTTGATAGAAGCCTTGAACCAGCTGCCATCTGGGAATTTGATGATGAGGACATTGCCTTAAAAGTTCCTTAAATCTTTCCCATGCTTCATGGAAATTTTCAGTTGAGTTTTGTGAGAAAGAAATGATACGTTGTCTCAATTGGCTTGTTTTAGATATTGGGAAGTATTTGGCTAAAAATTGACATTGCAAATCATTCCAAGAAGTGATACTATTTGGTGCTAACATAGATAACCATGCTCTAGCTTTGTCCTTTAATGAAAAAGGAAAGAGCCTAAGCTTGGTTGCTTTTGGACCAAGTCCAGCTATGTTGAATGTGGTGCAAAGAGCCAAGAATTCATCCACATGTTTATATGGATCTTCCTTACTCAACCCATGGAAGGAAGGAGGCATTTGGATGGTTGATGATTTGATCTCATAGTTTCCTTCAACAGTAGGAAATTGAATGCAAAAGGGAGAATTATAAGCACCAGGTGCAAAGTAATCCCTCAAAAGTCGAGGTTCTTCACCCATAGTAGCAGAATTCTGTGTTGTTTGTTTGGTTCGTAATAGCCTTTCAACTTCTAAATTCCGTGGGATAATCTCAGGGCTGAGAGTCCTCCTACCAAACATACAACTCAGAATAAAAAATCTGATTATTCACAGCAAACCTTCAGAATTCCTTTTTAAGTAGTTTCCCTTCTTCAAAAATTGGATATGAATAACTGCACAGGTATAAACAATAGAATAGTTTAGTACTGGTATAAAAAATAAAAGTGAAAACTCAGGTCTACCTATTTTAGAATAAATTTCCCGGCAGCGGCGCCAAAAACTTGTTGTCGATTCTAAGTGTGCTTGATTTATTTGTGTTTTAAAAACAGGTTTGCAACTGCTAAGTTATAATGAATCTAGAACATTAAAAAGAGTAAAGAAATATCAGCATAGAGAGAAGTGAATTAGCCTGCAAGATCAGGGCCAATTGTAGCAAGTTTTAAATGTAAGTGAGTAAAAGATCGTCCACAGAGAATTTGTCTAAAATACAAAAGAAACCTCCAGATCTGAGCTACCAGATCTAGCCTCTTATCCTATCTAGAAAGCACATAAGATGGGAGGTTGAATTTGTCACATTAACTAAATGATAAAAGTAAAAGTTAAACTAAATGATCCAGATCCGAGTTGGGGGAATTTTGACGTAAACTTATGAAAAATGGAGAAGTAATTTCTAACTTTGATTTGGTCCTTGAAATACAATGGGAAAGACTGCAAATCAACTGAGAGATGATTCAATCTTCATCTGGCTACAAGCACAAATGTAAGAGAAATAAATCTAACTCAAGGATTAGGTTTAGGCTTATGGCTATGGTCTATCCACTTCAATGGCCACAGACCATCCAATAGTCTTAAATCCAAAGCCTTAATTTAGAACAGAAAGCATCACTACAAATGCCATGAGAGATTAGGTTTCAAACACTATTTCTCACTGGATTAATGAATCAAGGGAAATTGCATGAACAACAGTAAACCTAAAGGAGTCTAATGCAATAAGGAGATCAGAGGGAACCCTTAACATGAATCCAATTGAGAATGTATGGTTTACAACAACCTTTTCAAATTCACCATTACAATTACAGAGCACAGCTTAAACAACTCTCAGATTTGTAGTCTTGAATACAACTCTCTTTTGAATTACAGAAGTATCTCACAGCTCTAAATTGCAAGTAAAAGTGAGGCTATTACAGGGATTTCAAACAAACTATCTGGTTTGGAAATGGGGGAATAGGAATGAAACTCAAAATCTGGATGCCCAAATTGGGCAAATGGTTCGTCTATTTATAGTTTTCCCTAAGTCCAGCTCAGATGTGTATCAACCAATCAGAAGTGCTCAGATCTGTATCGACCAATGGTAGTCGAGCACAAGGATCCTGATCTGTTCTGGCCAATCAGAATTTCTTGATCTGGTTCAGCTAATCAGGTGACAAAAGCATCAATTTTGTTATGCATTTTGAAAGTTTGTTAGAGTTTCTAGAAGTTCCCGCCAAGTTATTTCATCTCTAGGTGCTCACATGGGGTGGAATATGCCTTCACTTCATGCTTAGAATCCTCTGGAATGTCCCTAGGTTTTTAAATGCATTGGGACGCGTGAAAAAGATTACTGAATTGCCCTTGTAAAAGCTGGGAATCTCCAGAATACCTTTTCCCATAGTTTAGGGGACTTTTTGCAAGGTGTTGTAACTCCTGAAGCTCTTTTCTCAATGTTCTGGTTCTGTTCGAATGGAGTTTTCTTCTTTTCGAAAAGGTTAATCATCTCTTCGAAGAGTTCAGGTGCTCTTCGAAAGCTAAGCCTGGAGTTTTTAGTTCTTTTCAGAAGTTCGTGTTCTTCGAGCATTCGAGTTCTTTATGAAAAGTACTCAGAGTGCATTTTTCTTCAAATTGCTCCATACTTCTTTCAGGTTGAGACCGTGTCTTTACCTCTTGATGGACCTTTTAACAGCTAGTGAGGTTGTCCCTTCTCTTTCTTCCTTTGGATCAACATGGATTATCATCTTTTTGGCACATTTAAGCTGCTTTTATGGTTAAGCCTGTCTTTATTGTTAGCTGAAACACAAGCACTTAGAACACTTATTTAGTTCTCTCAAAGGTCTATTAAGACTCAGGTTAAGGGGTGAAAAATGGTATTTTCCAATTCTCAACAATTGGTGCTCTTTCTTCATCCTCGGTAAGTTCGTATACTGCGAAGTTACTACTCTGGGAACCTAAATTTGCGGAGGGTAACTCTTCATCAGTACAATTTATAACCGAGAGATCTTCGGTAAGGTAAAGGTCAAGGCTATTGATTCTTCTCTCAAAGTCATGAAGTATCTCGTCTAGCATGATCACAGGCTTGTCATTTAGCTTGGATGCTTTACGTCCTTGTATGGGAAATAGGTTAGAAAACTTAGGAGAAGTGTCTCCTTGTTGGCCACAAATCTGGCTAGGGATGAAGTGTTCTCTTCCTTTTCTGAGGTTTTATGATTTTTTTTTATTTTGTATTTCCAAATTTTTAGGGTTTTCTATTTTTTCTATTTTTTTATTTTTGATAATAAATATGGTACAGGGTAGGTCGCCTCAAGGGCCATTGGGAGAGTTGCTTCCTCTAGTTGAGGGAGGGAGACGGCTGTTGGAGCCGTTCGAATGATTTTTTGAGAAGTGCGGACTTGTGAATTTGGCATTTTTTTTTTTTTTATAGTCCTCAGCTAATGAGACCTTTTGAATGAGTGACGCGGTGATAGTGGCACTGATGTTTGGATTTTCTCTGTCATGTTAATGGCCTCTTCATCAAAGAAACTCTGAAGATCATAATCGATTGAGCTCTCATCCTCTGGGTCACAATAATATTGTTCTTCCCGCTGAGGGGAGTCTACCAAAGGATCCTCAAGAGTAGTGAGTTCCTTTCCTTGATCTTCGTAATATGTTGGGATGAGCATGCATGCTTGAATGTGAGGTTGATAATAGTGAAGAATGTAGGGGGATTCCCAAGCACATTCCCATCCCTCTGTATTAGAATCGAAGACGGTATCGAACTCATCTTCTTGATCTAATAACACTTGAAGTCCTAAATTAGCTCGCTCGGTGAACTCGAGTGCAGGGAGATCTATCCAGTAGTCTTCATCATCACTCGGGGGAGGTTGCCATTCCTCTTCGAGAGATTTCCAAAATGTTTGGAGTTGAGACAAATCTGGGGATATAGAAGTGTCTAGTTCGAGTTCCTCTTCGAACTCTATAAAAGCGGGTTGAGTGTTTCCTTTTAGATCAAATGGATAGCTATCAGGATTCTCTGATCCTTGTGTCAGTAGCTGAACTAGTAGGTCATTGCCAATTTCTATCATCGCGAGGTTGTAATGGTTTGATTCCTCTATCGCAGGCCATCGGGTCCACTTGGTGAAATGTTCTAATATATAAGTGCATGCCCTACAGTGGGGCCAGTAAGGGTGAACGATACAAGGGGAATCCCACTGGCATTGCCACCCTCCAAGGCCAAGGTTGAGGCAGATGCTATATGGGTTAAAATTCTCTTACAGGGTGTCATCCTCTTCCCACATTGAGTGCAAGTGCTCTTCGTCATCTTGTAGGGCAGCTATATGAAAGTCTTCATCATCGATAGATTCCCAATCTTCTAACTATGGTTTGGTTCTAGGAGGTTCTTCTCTTCTCTTTTCTATGGACTCTTTGAGATCAAACAGGGGTTTGACACCTTATCGAGTCCGGTGTGAGGGACATATCCAAGTTGGTACATGAGATCCCACCCTTTTGTCGTGGTGGGGTTGATGTCGTGAAGTTTGGTGAGGTCTGGACTGACCTCTCTCCTCACTGAGTTTTGTTGAAGCATTAGGGGAGAACTAGGACGGTCAGGGGGATAGATTTCCACAACGGTTGCCTCTCCCGGGGTTTGGGTCTTTTGAATGTGACCTGTATTTAACACATAATCGTGAGCGATTGGTATGCTCATCGTGTAATCAGTATCCATCTCCTAGAGGGGTGCATCAGCACATATACGGATAATGGAGTCCTCGTGTGAGAATTTAATGCATTAATTGTATGTGGATGCGACGGTCCCTTTCTTTCGGATTCAATGAATGCTCAATGGTTGTTTCGTTCTCTTGGCTTGGAGTCTATCGATGCGGCAACTTGGGCTGTAGTCTAGAGAATGTGATCTCCATACTCGTGTTCAGAATCAGACGAAGGGAGAGGTAATGGCATCGCTTCAGGATTTGGAGGGGTGTTGGGGAATTTCAGTGTGCTAATTTATTGTGTAATGGTAAAAGTAAAATAAATTCAAAATAAAACAGAGAATGAATTCAGCACATCGAAAATATCCTAGACCTATAAGATACAAGGTCCTTTGTAGCAAGTTTTAATAAGTAAGAGTTCGTCCCACAGGGAGTAGTGATCTAAACCTAGAAGGAGTATAGTAGACCTCCAGATTTGGCTACAGATCTAGCAATTCTATGAAAACAGGGAAAAGAAAGAGAGTTTTTTTGTTTCACTAGATCTAATTCTACTAAACTGAAATAAAACTAAACTAAAAGATGGAGGAAGATGGATGGACAAATAAAGATCAAATGGTGAGAAATAGGCAGCCAGGACCTAGTTCTTATTATAAAACAGATCATGATCTGAGGATATGCACCCATCCCTCAACTGGCTATAAGCACAGCTGCAAGGTATAAATTCCACTCCAAATCACAGGATCCACATTGCCTTAAGGCTATGATCTGTCCACTTTAATGGTCGCATACCATCCTATAGGCTTTATCGAATCCATGGATTACAGCAGATGAATCCAATTGAGGCCTGAACTTAGATTTACCTTAAGGTTATGGTCTGTCCACTTTAATGGTCACAGACCATCCTAGAGATCTCCTACAAATCCAGAGCCTCAATTAGAACACTTAACCACTACAGATGCTGCAATTCTAAGGTCACAGACTCAAGGAATTGCAAGCATGTCAAACCCAGGGAAATCAGATGGTCATCAAGAGATCTACCAGTTAAGTGCGTGAGCTGATTAACAAACTCCTCCACACAAATCCGATCGAGAATCTAATGGGCCACAAGATCTTTAGATCTAACTAAGCATTAAAAACAACATTATCATTGCAAACAAGGTCACTCTTATATTGAAAATACTCTAAGATCTGTAGTCTGTGCATCAATCCACATTTCTTCACGCCGAACTTACAATTACAAAAGAGATCTGAGCTGCTATCTAGATCTAATCCAACAGGCTGGATTAAGGAGAGAAGGGGTAAAAGAAAAAGGAAAATAAAAACCTTAAACTAAACCTAAATGAGCTCAGGAGAACTCAGGCTATTCCTTCGTTCCTACTTTCCTTGCTTAAGAAAAACAGCATAATAGATGAGTATTTATACATATGCATCGATCCATGTGTCTTCAGTTGCAGCCAATCAGAAGAGAGAATTTCAGTTTAAGCTTAATCTTGTTTAAGAGTTTCAACCAATCAAAGAAGAGATAGGGATCTGGTTTCATTTATGCCCAGCTGAAGCTAATTTGTTTCCCGCCAACAATTAGTTCACACCCATGTGTAGAGTTTTATGCCCAGCTGATGTGTCTTTGCAGCTCTCAAAAATGCCCCCGCCGGCCACTGATGTTTGCTAATGAAACCCGAGATAAATCCCTGAGATGTGTGGGACATTGGGATGTGTGCCCTAGAAGCATTAGAATCCCCAAAATGTCCTTAAAGTGTGAAATAAATGGCTGGAACCCGTGCCTCGATAGGTTGGAGCTTCAGAACTTCGATCTCAATAGGTTCAGGCATTTGTCCGATAGGTTGGATGGGCTTCAGGTATGCATTTCGACAGGTTCTCGACAGGTTCTAACAGGAGCTCGACAGGTTCATTCAACCATTCGACAGGGTGCTTGGCAGGTTCATTTTCAGCATCAAAACCTCTCGACAGGTTCACGACAGGTTCAAATAACCATTTGATAGGTAGCGACAGGTTCATTCAACCATTTGATAGGTTGCGACAGGTTCAATTTTAGCCTTTTTTCAGCACTGTAGCTTGATTTCAGCACATACCAGCCCGTGGGGTTGAACCGACCATTCGAAAGTTTAGATCTGATCATTCTAAACCACTCGAGGGGTTGGTTTTCAACATGAACCACTCATGGGGTTCACTAAATCATGCATTTAAACCACTCGAATGGTTGCACCAGCCCTCTAAACTGCTCGAATTTCTTCAAGTTTGCAGTTGTGTTGCTCATGGCTTCCGTCATCAGCTCGAGTAGATGATCTTCAACACTTAAAGTACTCAAGTGCATTAATGTTGTAGCTATAATATGCCACTTGAATTGCTCTGCAGCTGTTCTTCAAGCCCCCCAAAGCATGCTAAAAAGCCCCAATGGTGTGAACCACCATGGTGCCTTTTCAACAAATCTATCAGCTCTACTGCTAAACACAAAATTCCTTCTTCTTGGCTTCAAAAGCATGGATTGCAACATTAAGCTCTTATTTTGCTGTTATCGGTAAAAATACACTTAAACGACATTATTAACATGCTCAAAGGTCCATCATAGGTCAGGTTAAGGGGTAGAAAGTGGTATATTTCAGTGCTCAACACACCCCTAAACCTAACCTTTGCTAGTCCTCGAGCAAAGTGAATTTTAAAACAACTAACCTATGAAATTAACTGCCACTTTCGTAGGGAACACGGATGCATTTAGCACATGCACCAAACCTTTTAAACCCCTAGGTGATCCCTAGTGGAGGAGTGGAGTCTCCTGAGGGTTTTCAGTGAAGGTACCCCCAAACTTCTTCAATAAAATTAGTTAATACTCAGGCAATCATGTTAAAACAGAGTTTATGAGAAATAAAATAAATTCCACACCATGTCCATTTAATTCTAGAGGATTTTCAATAGAAAAATCATTAATTCAAAACCTAAAATTCTGCTGCAGTTCCTTCATCATCAATTAGTTCATGTCAAGGCATTGTGCCTGAAAATTAATGCGGAGTTCACCTTTAATTAAAGAATTCTATTTCGATAATGCCCCAAACAAATCAGATTTCAGACCCAACTCTTATCGGGGTTGTTACTCATAATAAAAATAGAAGGGTGCATCATTTCACACAGCTCAAGAGCAGTTGCAGCCCTCTAATAGGACTGCAGGCATGGGCATAGGCATTGCTCTAATTTCTGAAATTTTCTAATTATGTTCACCATAGATTAAACAAATCCTCATCTCCACATGACAGCTCGATCCATTTCAGATCAGTAGGGTCTTTTTATTGGGTTATAATGTGGCTTATGGGTGAAGTTTATGAAAGACCAAAGGGGTAAAAAGGGAGTCAAATTGAGAAATCAGTAAAGGTAAGGAGGTGGTTCATGAGTTCACCTTCTTCAATTCAGCACAGTTCCATTTACTTCTTGAATTTTTAGATTTGAAGTGGTGTTAAGACATGAAAAGTACCACTTTTCACCCCTTAACTTAGCCTCTATTAGACCCTTAGCCATCTAATAAATGTGTGTTAAGTCATTTCTGTAGATAATAAACAGCAGCTGCAATAAGGCCTGAACCCTATTAAGGAGCCCACTTTTGCCCCAAAAGTCCCTCAGAAGGATGAAAGCTGAACCCAGACAAGAATTTAACCTCGCGCAGCTTTCACAAGTTTTAAAGGATTCATAAATTAAGCCTCGCGCAGTCCTCGCGAGTTTCCCAAGACTTCATTTCCAATTGCCCGCACTGTTCTCGCGCAATTGAGTGATAGAGGGGCTTCAGAATCATACTTTGCGCAGCTCTCGTGAAGTTCAAATATAAATGCTCACGCAATCTCACGCAGCTCAAGAAAGCAGCTCTCAAACCTCGTGCAGTTCACTCAGATCAACTGAAGAGAGAGAGCTCCAGGTATTTCGGCGCGCAGTGGCCGCGGGATGCCAAACTTCAGAAAAACCTCTCGCGCAGTTCAGAGACCAATGCACATCACTTCCTCGTGAAGATCCATTGAGAAACAAACTACTCACGCGATTCCCGTGCCATTTAGAAGGAAAGTGTAATCCTGCGAAGACTAGAGCAATCCAGCGAGGATTCAATGCTCTATCGCGGTACTGCCTCAGCTGCAACTAAGACAACCCAGCGATGGCAAAAATTTCAAGCTAATCCAATCTCGCGAAGACCGTGCTACCACGCAACAGTCTTGGAAACCAATGCTACCTGGCAAGACTCTGAACTCTAACTCTCCCTCACCTCTGCAGAGGACATTCTGGGAACCTTCGTGCACACACCTTGAGGCATCCAAGGGACAGTATTAGGCCATGTGGCATCGTTAAAATTAGGGTTCCCTAACCCTAATGTGCTGCCAAACTAACTGCTATATAAACCTAAGCCTGGTTTAGGTTTAGGGGGTTCTCTGCTTAGAATAGAATTTTGTCTATCTTCTTCTTGTAGTAGCTACAGATCTCTAGTAAGGTTTAGGTAGATTTCTTTTTGCTTTTTCTTCTCTCCATAGTCCAGCATTTTTTGGCTATGCCTTTGTATGACTATTTGAAATAGATTAATGGAGTTTCATGATAGGGTGTTTTACTTTTAAGGGATTTTTGTGAGTTATTCTGTACAAGGCTGTTACCTTGAGATCCTCCATTGCTAGGACGTATTGCAAGCAATGGAGGACTGATTTTATGGTTTACTTAGATCCAAGTGACCTGTGTGTCTGGGCTAACATGCTCCCAAACAGGCCTAGCCCCACCGCATGACCCACTAGATTTGTAGTCCCCATGGGAGCAATGAGCTTTTGTAGCCTTGTGAACATGGTGGTGGCAGCAATGTTTCTTGTTCTATCTTGAGTTTTGTGAGGAGGATAACCTCCGGGATAGTCTGTGACCATTTAAGTGGACAGGTTATAGCATTAAGGTGAAGCCAACCCACAAACTCAAGACTAATTATTCTTTTTTGCACTTGTGCTTGTAGCCCTGTGAGAGATTGTGCTGAGATAAACTCCCCTGTATGTGTATAGACCCGCCATCAGATGGCAGATCTGATTTGGTTAAAGAGATTGTAGGCTTGCGACTGGATCACTGCAGTCTCTCTATAGCAGTGGACAGCTGGATTTAGGCTGCACTCAAACTCTTGCTGGTTCTATGTGTCTGGGCTAACATGCTCCCATACAGGCCTAGCCCCACACATAGCACTTTAGAGGATGAGGTTCCCTATGGATTCTTGTGCTTATAGCCTGGATGATGTAGTGCCTACAATGATAAACTTGTTCTGACCCATCTCTGGATTGTGGTTCCCCAATTGGATAGTCTGTGACCATTTAAGTGGACAGGTTATAACCATAAAGGGATTGGATCATGGCACAGAGATGAGTTGGATTCTTTCTCCTCAGTGGTGATAACGTAGCCATTGGACAGGACTTCTATAGCAGCAGATCTGAATCTAAGTCATGAAACCCATCAGATCTGAACCTAATAGCATACTTCTCACCCTTTTATATTTATTTTCTCACGCCATCTTCTTTCTTAACCCTTTCTATAGTTTAGACATTAGGATACCTTAGAATTTAGATTTTAGTGACCCTAAATCCCCTTCCATTTAGGATTGCAAGATTTGTAGTCAGATCTGGAGGGCCTACTTAAGATGGCTCCCTTAGAGCTTAAGATCAACTTCCCTGTGGCCCAAACTCTTATTTATCAAAACTTGCTACAACAGGCCTTGTATCTTGCAGGATTGTGCATATTTTAGGCTTGCTACTCTGTCATTTTCAATGCACCTTTCATTCATTTTCATTCACCCCATTCTTATCTCTGTCTGCAATAAAGTAAGTAGCAAGCACTTAAAAATAGCCTAACAAGTTTTTGGCGCTGCTACCGGGGATATTGATCTTTTAGTAGACTCTAGATTTTTGATTCTTTATTCTTTGGTAGCTGTACTTGTGAATAATTGATACTGCTGATTTACATTTGAAAATTTTCTTACAGATTTGGACCGTAGCAGAGAAGGAGAGTAGAATTGCACTGGGAGTCTAGCTTCCTCTGTTTGCACTTCTCTTAACCTCAAAACTCAGTCTATTTATCATTTGAAGATTCCATAACATAGCAGTTGATTAGGATAGTTGCAATTTTTATTAAGTGCAATGTGCCTGCAAATAGTCTTCCCTGCTGTTGGTGTGTGTGCATGTTAGGAAGGAGATCCCTCAGTCCTACATTAGAGCCTGCTAACCCTGAGATAGAAAGGGGTAGAAGACCGAGAAGGCATAGACACACCACAGTTGAGCCCCATATTGAAATTGAGATAGCAGTTATGGGTGAAGAACAACCTAGAACATTGAAGGAATTGAATGCTAAAGATGATTACAATTCTCCATTCAGCATCCTATTCCCTGATGTTCAAGGAAACTACGAAATCAAAACTTCCATCATCCAAATGCTTCCCTCTTTCCATAGGCTTAGCAAGGAAGACCCTTATAAGCACATTGACCAGTTCTTGGCCTTGTGCACGACATTCTCCATTGTTGGTTTAGGACCAGAAGCCACTAGGTTAAGGCTCTTTCCTTTCTCCCTAAAGGACAGGGCCATGACCTGGTTATCTACTCTCCCAAACAACAACATCACCTCCTAGAAAGACCTCCAGATAAGATTTCTGTCTAAATTTTTCCCAGAGAACAAGACCAGCCAGTTGAGGAAAGGCATACTTTCATTTTCCCAATCCCCAACTGAAGATTTTAACCAGTGCTAGGATAGATTTAAAGAGATGCTCAAACAATGTCCCCACCACAAGATCCCTGACTGGCAGCTTGTCCAGAGCTTCTATAATGGGATTGATGAGAAGAGCAAAGACATGGTAGATGCCTCTTGTGGTGGAACGTACATGCATAAAACAACTAATGACGCATGGGACTTGTTCGAGGTCATAAGTGAAAATGCTTTTCAGAAGATGTCCTCTTCTAGAACTATTCAAGAACCAGCTCCTATGCTGGGGGTGGCTGAGACTTCTAAAGGAAAACTGTATGAAGTTAGGGGAAATGATGATTTGAGAATGCAGATGGCCAATCTTACTGAAAGATTTGATAAACTTTTGACTGTGGTGCAGCCCAGAATGGCTGCACAAGTGATGGAGGCATGTTTGATATGCCAATCTCCACAGCACACAGTAGAAGAATGCCCATCTGTGGAGCAACACCCTGAGTTTGTAATGGAACAGGCTGTTACTACCCAATCTTTTAGACAGCAACAATCTGGTGGCTACAATAGACAACCCTATGGATACCAGCACCAAAATATTGATTACCAATGGAGAGACCATCCAAATTTGAGGTGGAGTCAAGACAATTATATGCAGCCACAACAGATGTTGGCCTTACCTCAAAGGCCACAACAGCAGTTTAACTAGGGTTATGCCCAAAGGTTGAATTTCCAACAACAGCAGCCCCAGCAACAAAATCAATTGATAGTTCCCCCACCTCAGCCCCGAAGTGCTTCTTTTGAGGACCAAGTTTTGGCCCAATTGCAAAGCCTTGGACCCTTAAATCAGACTGTGACTTCTCACAGTCAAAGCATTCAGAAAATAGAAGAGTAGCTTGGCCAAATAGCCAATGCTCTAGCTAAAAGAGAGGAGAGCAGGTTGCCAGGCCAACCAATTGCCAACCCTAAGGGCCAGTATTCCATCAAAGAAGGCTCCTCCAATTTTGAGGGGGCCAATGCCATAACTGTCCTAAGGTCTCATAGGATGGTAGACAACCAGGTGGGAAAGGAACAAGGAGAGGTCTATCAGAAGGAAATGTCATGTGAAAGTGATAAGGATTTTGTTAAGGCACAGAGTAAAGAACTGCCTGTTGCCCTTCAACAAGGGAAAAATAAAGAGGTTGTAGTTGAGCCTCATCAGGAGATAAAAATAGAAAAAAGAAAAAAACAAAAGTTCAGCCATGGGCTTACAATGAGGAAGCTGACCTCATTTGCCATTTCCTCAAGCTTTGAGTGGCCCTGCCACTTTTGATAAGGGTCAGGCACAGATCGAGGAAATGATGGAGACCTTTAAGCAGGTCAAGATAAATTTACCCCTACTTGATGCAATCCGACAGGTCCCAGCCTATGTAAAGTTTCTGAAAGACCTCTGTACTCCAAAAAGGAAGGCCAGAGCCCATTTGTCCAAGAAGGTCTTTGCGATTGATACAGTAAATTCTGTATTAACCATGACAATACCTGAGAGTTGCAAGACCCAGGGATACCCACTATTCCCTATATTATTGGTGACCACACGATTGGAAGGGCCGTTTTAGACCTTGGAGCCAGTGTTAACCTGCTGCCATACAGTGTATATCAGCAGTTAGGTTTAGGGGAGCTGAAGCCCACCCCCATTGTTCTATTGATGGCGGATAGGTCTGAGAGGAAACCCATGGGAGTGGTCGAGGATGTCCTAGTGGGGGTAGACAAGTTCTTCTATCCTGCAGACTTCCTTGTCTTGGACATGGGCTGCAACAAGAGTACATCTCTGATACCTATTATTCTAGGCAGACCATTCTTGGCCACTGCTAATGCATGCATTCAATGCAGGTCTAGGATCATGGAGGTCACTTTCGAACATATGAAAGTTGAGCTTAATGTGTACAACAGTGCAAAGTCCCCTCTGCTGGACAATGAGGAATGCTTTGCAGTGGATGTACTAGAAGAAATTATTGAAGAACTACACACTCTGCTGGAGTGGAGCAACATTGCCACTGATTTAACTAAAGTTTGGAACTTGGTGGAGGAAGGAAGCCTAGCTTTAATGCTAGAAGACACACCCCTAGTGAAGTCTTCTGTGGGCTCAGTACAACATTCCAATTGGAAACCTACATTGTTGCCCCTTCCTCCATCCAACAATACACCAATCCTGCCATCCATACAACAAGCCTCTGATCTAGAACTCAAGAAGCTACCAAAGACATTAAAATATTCTTTCCTCGAGAAAGAAGAGAAACTTCCTGTGATTATCTCCTCTTCTCTTATCAGTGAGCAAGAGGAGTAGCTAACTGTTTTGAGGAAGCACAAGAAAGCAATAGGTTGGACCATTGCTGATCCAGGAGGAATTGATGCATCAATCTGTATGCATAGGATTCATCTAGAGGAGGACTCAACACCCTTCAGGGAAATGCAAAGGAAACTTAATCCTCACATGCAAGAGGTGGTTCTAAAAGAAATCATTAAGTTGCTGGATGCTGGGATAATTTACCCCATCTCTGATTCTGAATGGGTGGCACCAATCCAGGTGGTACCCAAGAAATCTGGTATAACATTGATCAAAACCGACTCTGGAGAGTTGAGACTAGCCAGGGAGACCACTGGCTGGAGAGTTTGCATCGATTATCGAAAACTCAACTCCAAGACCAGAAAAGACCACTTCCCTCTCCCTTTTATTGATCAAATTTTGGACAAGTTGGCTGGGAAGGCTTTTTACTATTTTCTTGATGGGTACTCAGGGTACAATCAGATCCTTGTGCACCCCCCTGATCAAGAGAAAACTACATTTACTTGTCCTTTTGGCACCTTTGCTTATAGAAGGATGCCTTTTGGACTGTGTAATGCCCCAGCCACCTTTCAGAGGTGTATGTATGCCATTTTTTCTGATATGATTGACAAATTTTTGGAAATTTTCATGGATGACTTTTCGATCTATGGGGATAGCTTTGACCAATGTCTACAACACCTCCATCAAGTCCTACAAAGATGTGAAGAAACCAATTTGGTCTTAAGTTGGGAGAAGAGCCACATCATGGTAACTCTAGAAATTGTGTTGGGCCATGTAGTCTCTAAATATGGAATTGAGGTAGACAAGGCGAAAGTTGACCTCATTAAAAATCTGCCCCCTCCAAGAACAGTTAAGCAAATCAAATCCTTCCTTCGCCATTCTGGATTCTACAGGAGGTTTATCAAAGACTTCAGTAAAATTGCTAAGCCATTGTGCCACCTGCTCTGCCAGGATGTGCCCTTTGACTTCTCTGCTGAATGTCTGAAGGCTTTTGAAACTTTGAAAATTTGCTTCACCTCTGCCCCTGTACTCTAAACACCTGACTATACCCTGCCCTTCTAGTTGATGGGTGATGCATCTGACTTGGCAATAGGTGCTGTCTTGGGCCAGAGAAAGGATAAGCTGCTTGTGGTCATTGCATATCTCAGCAAATTACTTGTTGAAGCTCAGCTGAACTACACAACCACTGAGAAAGAGCTTCTGGCAGTGGTTTTCGCTGTAGACAAGTTTAGACCTTACCTACTTAGGTCTAAAACTGTCATCTTCACTGACCACTCAGCATTAAAGTACCTACTGTCCAAGAAGGATGCAAAGCTCAGATTGATTAGATGGATACTCCTGTTGCAGGAGTTTGACATCGAAATCAAAGACAAGAAAGGTGTAGAAAATGTGGTGGCTGACCACTTGTCCAGAATTATGTTGGAGAAAGGTGTTGATGACCTCACTATAAATGATGTATTTCTGGATGAGCAATTGTTTGCCATCTAATCTCTAGTTCCTTGATATGCACATATTGTTAATTATCTAGTTATCGGCAAGATCCCTTCCCATTGGACAAAAATGGATAAAGACCTATTTTTCTCACTGGTCAAATTCCTTTTCTGGGAGGAACCTTGCTTGTACAAGTATTGTGCAGACCAAATTATTCGGAAATGTGTTCTCGAAAATGATATCCCCAGTATTCTGGCCATGTCCCATGAAAATGCCTGTGGGGGTCACTTTAGTGGGAGAAAAATAACTGACAAAGTGTTGCAGTGTGGTTTCTATTGGCCTTCTCTTTTCAGAGATGACCATACACACTGCAAGGCCTGTGACAGATGTCAGAAACTAGGAGGGCTGTCTAAACAAAATTCAATGCCTTTACAGCCCATCCTTATTGTAGAACTGTTTGATGTGTGGGGTATTGATTTTATGGGCCCCTTTCCTCCTTCAAATGGTTTTCATTTTATCTTAGTGGCAGTGGACTACGTTTCCAAATGGGTAGAAGCCATTGCCACAAGAACTAATGATAATCAGGTGGTCCTCAAGTTCATAAAGCAAAATTTCTTCTCCAGATTTGGTACCCCTAGAGCCATTATCAGTGATGGGGGGAGCCATTTCTGCAACAGAAATTTTGAGAGCTTGCTCAAGAAATATTCTATCACCCATAGGATTGCTACTCCCTACCACCCACAAACCAGTGGGCAAGTTGAAATTTCAAATAGGGAGATCAAGCATATCCTTGAGAAGACTGTGAGGACTGATAGGAAGGATTGACAATGACTTAATGATTTGTGGGCTTATAGGATCGCTATAAGACCCCCATCGGTATGTCCCTTTCGATCGATCTATGGTAAGGCTGGAGTTAGAACACAAGGCCTATTGGGCCATCAAACATTTAAATCTAGATCTAACTTCTGCTGGTCATCACAGGTTGCTGCAGCTGTCGAAATTGGAAGAACTAAGGATGGATGCATATGCCAATGCAAGGATCTACAAGCAAAGGTCCAAAGCTTTCTTTGACAAAGGGCTGTTGAGAAAGAGTTTCAATGATGGTGATAAGGTTTGGTTGTTTAACTCCAAACTTAAATTTTTTCCAGGCAAATTGAAATCTAGATGGGAAGGTCCTTATATTGTCATGCATGTTTCCCCATCTGGTGCTGTGGAAATCAAGGACCCTAAGTCTGGGAGACTCTTGAAGGTGAATGGTCAGAGGCTTAAGCCTTGTTTTGAAAAACCTGCCAACCTTTTCGACATCATTCACTGTCAAGGGGATCCTTCTTCAAACTGATTCCACATGTGTGTCATTACTGTAGCATATGCACTTAGTTTTTGGTTGATTTATCTTGCTTTCTTTAGTTTCTATTCTCTAGGATTTGCTAGTGGCTTTATATGAATTTTGCCCTATCTGTTGTGAACTTATGATGCTTGGCTTGATTCTTCCTATTTTTAAATTGATAGCTTTTGTTGAATGCCTAATGTGGAAGGTCATTTTTGTTGTCCTTAAGTGTATGATTGAGTTTACATGTGTCTAAAGACAGTCATAGGAGCGAGTCATGTCCAGGATTCAACCATAACAAAAATGTAAAAGGGCAGAACAGATAGCACTTGCTCTTTGTTTTATACCTTACTGTCGCTGGATCGAAGGAGGAAGCCTGGGAGACTATCGTGAGATTCATATGCTCTCGCGAGGTTAAAAGAGGAAGCCTGGAAACCTATCGTGAGGTTAAAGGAGGGAGTCTGAGAGAAGATTGCGCAGTTCACCTGGTCACATTCTATTCGCTATCGCGAGATTCATGTGTAGCTGAGAGCCTCTCATACAATTCATATAGAGCCATACATTACCTGTCGCGAGATTATCAGTCTGTCGCGAGATTCAAGATGAACCTCAGAGCTTCTCGCACAATCCAAATAGAGCCTTAGGAACCGCTCGCGCAATTCACATGAATTAATCTCACTCTGTCGCGCGCTCCAATGTCGACTTTAGAGATTGCCGCGCAATCCAGATGTAATCAACACCCTCGTTAGGATTATTTCCAACCCCACGACCAGCCGTTCCAAAGCGCTCCGAGCTTTGCGATAAGTATTTCAACCCCGCGCTTTGTCCCTTTTTCATTATCTACTTCCTTCTTCCCTCTGTGAAACCCTAGCTTCTGCCGCTCTCCCTTCTCTCCTCCAACATCACTCCTACAGCTCATCATTCGCTCCACAAATCTATACAAGTGTTCTTATCATCACCCCCATCCATTGCCCTCTACAAAGAGATCTTGAGGTGCCCTGTGCATCAACTCAAACAAAACCCTATCTCTCCGTCTTCATTGCTCATATTAGAGGACAGAGTTATAAATGGCTCCCAAAATTACACAAAAGAGAAGGGTAGGACAAGGACCCTGCAGGGACCACCCCTAAAAGGGCCAAGACTTCAAAGTCTCTCAAAAAAGGAAAGGAAGTGGTTGAGGAGGCGGCGGTACCAACCACTAAGTTCTCTACCCCTTCTGAGCTCATGGAGTCAATCCCATTAGAGCCTGAAACAGCCTTTGATGTACCCTTTTTGAGAAAGAACCTCTCTCTGCCCCTGCAGTACAGTTCATAAGCAAAGCGGGCTTGATTCCATTGATGAGAGAAATTCCAACACTAGCCTACCCAAGGCTAGTGCAGCTGTTTTACCAGTACATCAAGGTCAAGAAGGGCAACGATGGATAAGAGTGCTTGTTGGTGATGATTGATGATTTTGATTTGTTAGTAAGCCCTAAGATGATTGCTGAAGTATTGGGCATCCCAGCAGCATTCAATCCTAGCTGTGGATATGGCCCCCCTCTGCGTGCATCAATTGACACAATTGAAAGGGCCCTAACAAGAGGATTAAAAGCCATTGGGGACTCAATCAGAAGGAGGGAACTTGAGCCTGAGCTACTATTCATTGACCAAGTCCTGCGGAAGAACATATATTGCTCAGGACATCAGTAGGAGAGAAGAAATCCCATTGGGGATGTTGTCTACTCCTACCACATGGGCCATGGCTTCCATGCAGCCTAGCTAATTTGAAGCTATGAAAGACACAGTGGCGAAATTAGGGTAAAAAAAGAAGCCTAACACCCTACCCTATGCAAGAATCATCACCTTGCTGCTGATCAAGGGGGGCTGCACGATAGGAAGAACCGAGCAAACCACCACCCTTACCCCTAGTACCTTTGCCAAGAGGCAATGGGGAATCAGCAAAAGCTTGATGGGGGGTCAGAAAAAGAAGAAAGCTGAGGCTCAGGCCCTGCCCAAGCAAGCGTATAAATTGAATCAAAATCTCACCCTCACATAATAGCAAAGGCCTCCAGAGCTCATCACTTCCATCCTCAGCAAGACCCACACCCCCTCCACCTTTTATTCCTGCATCCTCTACTCCTCTTGCATCCATCTCTCACCCCCCTCTGATTCTATTCTCCATGCCCACTCCCCATTCACCTATGCTTGGTCCATGGGAGGACTCCCCTTCCCCTACCTTACCACAATACATTGCCACAATTTCCCCCTCCATTCCCCCCTCCATTCCAACTAAGCCTGCCAATCCCCCCACTCATCTCTTACAAGAAACGAAAACCTACTCAGAGCATCCCAACCATTTCCCTGACCCCACCCTCAATACCTTTCATCCCCATTGAGCCACCCCACCTTAAAGAGACCACAACCCCAGCCATATCTGCTATATCTCCTCTCTCCGACATTGACTTAACCCTAAACACATCCATAGGCTTCCAAGCCTTCATCTCTACATTCCTTGAAACCATGCCTACCTACTACACCCCTCTGCCAGACTCCCCAACTACCTCATAGCACATTTCCTTAGAACCCCACACTTCCCCTCCCTCCACTTTCCATTATGCTCCTTCCTCCCCTTTTCAACCCGTACCCTCTTCTTCCCAATCCCCACCTCCTAACTTTGACACACTAACCCTCATCCTACCCCTGATCTAAGACATCCAAGCCCAGTTATCCACTAATACCCATAAACAGGACCAGATGCAGGCTGAACTCACCTCCATCCAATCCACCCTCCACACCTTAACCACCCCACCCATCCCTACCCCATCCACTTCAACCCCCCTGGTCCTGCTCACTGACAAGACCACCCAAACAGACTTCCCTCCTGAATCATTACCCCTCCCACTATCACCATTACCTCTTCCCTACCCTTCTCCTTTACCCCTTTTCCCCATTCCAATTTTCCATTCCCCATCACCCCCAACTCCTGTTGAGCCTACACCCTTCACCTTTCCCCCTATTCCCTCCATTACCCCTCTTATCCTACCCCCTCCCACCTTCTCTGCCAAATCTACCTAAACAGACCCAGAACCTGATTCCATTCCCCCACCACTTGACTTCCCTACTATCATTCCCCCTTCCCCCCCCGGACCAAGCACACTTCTCTCCTTCCACCTCCTATCTGCCAATTACACCCAAACATCATTTCTACAGCCCTCCTTACCTCACCATCCTACATCACATGAGGGAAAATGCTTACCTGAGGAAGGATGTCCTGAGGGGTATGGCCAAGCTATGCCAATCAATTGAGACCCCCTTGCTGGAGAAGATTGATGAGATGACGGAGGCCCACAGCGAGCAACTACTGGGCATCTCTGTGGGGTGGAAAAATATTGTGGAGGAATATCGGAAGACGAAAACTTCAGCTACTTATTATCAGATTAATTGAGAGTATGAGAAATCCAATGCTGCATCAGCGACTGCCCAGGCAAGAATGCTTGAAAAATGACTTAACAATGCCCAAGAAATCTAAAAAATCTAAAAAGAGATCCATGAGACTGACGCCCTCAAATTTCAAGTCCAGATAGCCTCATTGGAAAAGGCATTGGCCACTGCCAGAAATGATCCTTACCACCCAACCCCACTCTCTGTTCACATGCCTCAGCCTGCGCCAACGACTACTCCAACTCCACCTGCCCAGTCTGAGGAGGCACCACCTAAGCCCTAAAAAGATAAAGGAAAAGCTCCTGCTTCACCTCCAACGGCGCAACCAACAACTACTGAGCAGCCTCCACCTCCCAAGGCCTCTGCTGCACCTCCCCAAGAACAAACCTATCTGCAGCGGAGGAAAGTCATAGCCAAGAGGTCTGCTCCCAAAGTTGTCCCCTTAAAAATTGGCAAAGAGCCTGCTGCCCAGTCTAAAGAGGCACAGTCCCCTGCCAAACTTGAGTCCATTAGTAAAGGAAAGTCACCAGTGGTCCCCACTGAGGAACCTAAAGCTAAAGGAAAAGGGAAAGCCCTAGTGGTCTCCCCTGCAGAAGCTGAAGCTAAAGGCAAAGGCAAAGGAAAATCCCCTGCCACCCCCCTGCTAAGCGAAAAGGCAAAGCCCTTTAAGAACCCAAGGAACCAAAGGCTCCCAAGGCACCAAAAGTAAGGGTGAGGGCACCTAAAGCTCCAACTGCGGTGAAAACACTAGCCTAGAAGAAAAAGGCAAGGGAGGAGAAGAAGAAAGAGGATAGAGCTACCCTCAAGGCAAAGGCTAAACAGATGGGCTAGGATTTCCCTACAGATTCTGATTCAGATTAGGTCCTAGCTTCTAGATTATATCTTAGGTTTTTCTTTTTTTAATTCCACTTCTAACTATTTTTATTCCACTTTAATAGAAATTCTTATTTTCTCTATTGCTTTGTTCTGTGGGTTTCTTTCTGATTGTTTGTTACTTGTGATTTTGTTCTTTTTGCCATTCATGGGAGAAGAGTTTTTGGGAGGATATTTTTCTTTGAACCAGTAATCCATGTCGCGAAGATGGTGTTTATATAAATCTGTGCGAATACCTGCCTCAGGATTTTCAATGGCTTCCTCTTCAAATTGATGTGCCATCATAAGTGTACCTCGCAAAGATCCCCAGCTCAGCTGCACGAGAAATGTCCTTTCCTCATTACTTATTGCTCCTCGGGAGGATCCCTGCGCGCTACACTTACCTCTTTAAATACCATGCCTCCCTTTGGACATTCATTTAATGCTACTTTTCTTTTCCAAAGAGCCAGTTGTGTATTTTCTTCTTTCCCCACACAACCGTCATTTATTGCCAAGTGTGAAAATGGGCGCAATTTTAATTCCGTCGATTTATGTTCCCTCGTCCCTCTCTTTTAAACCGGCCCTCAGTCCCTTTTTATCTCATCCCTCCTCTTCTAACCCTAGAAGTCCATACCTCCTCACACAGATGGCGGATGACAGCCCCTTTGGCTTCCCAATCAAATTTTACCCCATCTGGGACGATCCCCCACTGCCTAAGGATCCGGACCCCTTGCAATTTCTCTGGGATGAGTATGACGAGGTCCAGCGGATCTTGGCCAAGGAGGAATAGAAAAACAAAAAAAGAGAGAAGTTAGAGGAGAAGAAAAAGAAAAAAAGGGAGAAGCGAGAGAAGAAGAAAAAGAAAAATATGGCACCACATGCATCTCCCCCTCCATCTTCCTCCAACCCTCCCCCGGCTACACCTTAACCCCCCCCCATTTTCTCTTTTCTTTTTTCCATCTTTTTGTCATATTTTCTTTTTCTTTTAATGAAAGTTTTCTTTTAGTTCCATACTGTCCAGTTTTGCATTTTTATTGCTCTCTCTTCTTCTGTGTTTATTTCTGTATGTTTCCTTGGATTCTACCGTTTATTCTCACCTCTTAACCGGCGAGGACACTGCTCCTCCTAGGTTTAGGGGTGTGGCAGGTAGGTCTGCCAATAACATAAGTTAACTTAAAGTGCAGCAGAATCATGTGAGTAACATAGAAATGGAGCTGTGTTCACTTAAGAATTATGAAAATTAAAGAATTTAAAACTTTTTGCAGATCTTTAGACATTATTAATTTCTAAATTTTCACATTTCCATGATGAGAACACCAAGAAAACTCACTGGTATCAGCACTTCATGAATCATTGAAGAGAGAAAGAGGTAAGGACATGCTAAAAAAGTTCAAAGGAAGACCATCACCAGTGAGAATTGGGCCTACAAAATTTTTTTATTTTTATTTTGAGGAGTGATTAAGGCAAATTTCTTCTAGCTTTAAGGACTGGCTGAGTCAATGTGTTCACTAAAAGTTAGGTAACTCCAAGTTGAAACAACTGATAGCACTCAATGACACTTAGGAAAGGATCAAGGCCTTCTCTTGGACAGTTAGAGCCTAAACAGACCTAACCCTAAAGCAACTGCCCTTGTTCATACACACTTTGAGCTTCAAAGTCCAATTTTCTTTCAAAACACACCTGAGTACTTGTACCTGAACCTATGGATCTGATTTAACCTTACCCTCACTCTGAGAAGTCAGAAGGTAAAGGAGAAAGAGTTAAAGATGGACTAGCTAGGGTCAATATTGGATTAGTGGAGAAGAATTATCTGAAGTTCTAGCAGTGTAACAACTGAGGAAAAAGGTGGCAATTCATCAAAGCAAAAAAAATAAAAAATAAAAAAACTGCACCAGAATGAAAAGAAAACAATAATGAAGAGTAAGAGAGGAATCAAGAGGAAACATTCATTAGAAAAAAATCAAACAAGAAGAGAAACTGATCACTTCAAATCTGAAGATTTCAAGGAAGATGAAAGGAGCTGAATTAAAGAAGGTGAAGTCATGAATCACCTCCTGCACCTACTGATTTCTGAATTTCAAACCTCTTTTTCAACCTTCCAATTCTTTTTATAACCCAATACCATAAGCCACATTACAGCCCAGTTAAAGCCCTTGTGATCCAAAGTTGAATGAGCTATCATGTGGAGATAATGAGTTGTCCAATCTATGGTAAAAATCTGCCAATGTGCCAGAACTTGAATGCTATGCCTATGCTCATGCTTACAGACCCATTTGGGGGATGCAACTGCTCTTAAGCTTGAGAGACAATGAAACCCTCAAAATTTCTTTGTGAAAGTATGCCCTAGAGAGTTTTGGGTCTGATATTGAAAGTATTGGGCATGACCTACGACCTAATTTTTAATTTAATGATGAGCTCAGTGCTAACACACATGTGTAGTTTCCCTGTTGTGAACTGATTGGAAATGTTGTGCTATCATGGGAAGTTTTTGATGCTTAAACATCTGTGCAGACAATGCATTTAAATTTCTTATATTTTTACTGATTCAGGAGTGAACTGATGCTCTGTTTCTTGATAGCTGACTTGAATCTTGCACTTCTACTAACTATTTTATTGAGAAGTTTGTGGGTATCTTCACTGAAAACCCTCAAGAGACTTCACTCCACTAGCGATTACCTAGGGTTTTAAAAGGCTTGGTACATATGCTAAATGTATCCGTGCGCCCTACGAAAGTGGCAATTAATTTCTGTAGATTTTTAGCGTAGCTTTGCTAAGGGACTAGCAAAGATTAGGTTTGGGGGTGTGTTATGACATGAAAGTACCACTTTTCACCACTTAACTTAGCCTCTGTTAGACCCTTAGCCATCTAATAAATGTGTGTTAAGTCATTTCTGTAGATAATAAATAGTAGCTGTAATAAGGCCTGAACCCTATTAAGGAGCCCACTTTTGCCCCAGAAGTCCCTCAGAAGGATGAAAGTTGAACCCAGACAAGAATTTAACCTCGCGTAGCTTTCACAAGCTTTAAAGGATTCAGAAATTAAGCCTCGCGTAGTCCTCATGAGTTTCCCAAGACTTCATTTCCAATTGCCCACACTGTTCTCGCGTAGTTGAGTGACAGAGGGGCTTCAGAATCATACTTCGTGTAGCTCTCACGAAGCTCAAATATAAATGCTCGCGCAGTCTCGAGCAGCTCAAGAAAGCAGCTCTCAAACCTCATGCAGTTCACTCAGATCAACTGAAGAGAGAGAGCTCCAGGTATTTCGGTGCATAGCTACAGCACAGTGGCCGCGGAATGCAACACTTTAGAAAAACTCTCACACAGTTCAGAGACCAATGCACATCACGTCCTCGTGAGGATCCCCGCGAAGATCCATTGAGAAACAAACTGCTCGCACGATTCCTGCGCCATTCAGAAGGAAAGTGCAATCCCACAAAGACCAGAGCAATCCAGTGAAGATTCAATGCTTTATCGCGCGACTGCTTCAGCTACAACTAAAACAACCTAGCGACGGCTAGAATTTCCAGCTAATCTAATCTCGCGAAGACCGTGCTACCATGCGACAGTCTTGGAAACCAATGCTACCTGGTGAAACTCTGAACTCTAACTCTCCCTCACCTCCACAGAGAACATTCTGGGAACTTTCAGCAAATAGGGCACGCATTCCAACTCTCCAAGTTCCATGCATGCGCCCCGAGGCATCCAAGGGACAGTATTAGGCCATGTGGTATCGCTAAAATTAGGGTTCCCTAACCCTAATGCACCGCCAAACTAACCGCTATATAAACCTAAGCCTTGTTTAGGTTTAGGGGGCTCTCTGCTTAGAATAGAATTTTGTCTATCTTCTTCTTGCAGTAGCTGCAGATCTCTAGTAAGGTTTAGGTAGATTTCTTTTTGCTTTTTCTTCTCTCCATAGTCCAACATTTGCTGCCTATGCCTTTGTATGACCATTTGGAATAGATTAATGGAGTTTCATGATAGGGTGTTTTACTTTTATGGGATTTTTGTGAGTTATTCTGTACAAGGCAGTTATCTTGAGATCCTCCATTGCTAGGATGTATTGCAAGCAATGGAGGACTGATTTTATGGTTTACTCAGATCCAAGTGACCTGTGTCTGGGCTAACATGCTCCCATACAGGCCTTGCCCCACCACAAGAGCAACTAGATCTGAAGTCCCCATGGGAGCAATGAGCCTTTGTAGCCTTGTGAACATGGTGGTGGCAGCAATGTTTCTTGTTCTATCTTGAGCTTTGTGAGGAGGATAACCTCTGGGATAGTCTGTGACCATTTAAGTGGACAGGTTATAGGCTTAGGGTGAAGCCAACCTGCAGACTGAAGACGGATTATTCTTCTTTGCACTTGTGCTTGTACCCCTGTGAGAGATTGTGCTGAGACAAACTCCCCTGTATGTGTATAGACCCTCCATCAGATGGCAGATCTTGTTTGGTTATAGAGATTGTAGGCTTGTGACTGGATCACTGCAGTCTCTCTAAAGCAGTGGACAGCTGGATCTAAGGTTGCACTCAAACTCTTGTTGGTTCTATGTGTCTGGGCTAACATCCTCCCATACAGGCCTAGCCCCACACATAGCACTTTAGAGGTTGAGGTTCCCTATGGATTCTTGTGCTTGTAGCCTGGATGATGTAGTGCCTACAATGATAAACTTGTTCTGACCCATCTCTGGATTATGGTTCCCCAATTGGATAGTCTGTGACCATTTAAGTGGACAGGTTATAGCCATAATGGGATTGGATATTGGCATAGAGATGCGTTGGATTCTTTCTCCTCAGTGGTGATAACGTAGCCATTGGACAGGACTTCTATAGCAGCAGATCTGAATCTGAGTCATGAAACCCATCAGATCTGAACCTAATAGCATACTTCTCACCCTTTTATATTTATTTTCTCACGCCATCTTCTTTCTTAACCCTTTCTATAGTTTAGACATTAGGATACCTTAGAATTTAGATTTTAGTGACCCTATATCCCCTTCCATTTAGGATTGCAAGATTTGTAGTCAGATCTGGGGGGCCTACTAAAGATGGCTCCCTTAGAGCTTAAGATCAACTTCCCTGTGGGACAAACTCTTATTTATCAAAACTTGCTACAACAGGCCTTGTATCTTGCTGAATTGTGCATATTTTAGGCTTGCTACTCTATTATTTTCAATCCACCTTTCATTCATTTTCATTCACCCCATTCTTATCACTGTCTTCAATAAAGTAAGTACCAAGCACTTAAAAATAGCCTAACAAGTGGCCAGTTTCTAATCCTCTTTTCAGTCCTTCAATGAAATGACTTTTCTTTCTCATTCTTTTTCTTTGATTTTTCTATTTTTTTTTTTTTATGGACTGAAGTGCCATAACACCACCAAATGTGCTTCTTCTTTCTTAACCAAACATAAAAATTGGCTCTACCTTCTTCAATTCCTTCACCTTTACCTTCTGAAATCTCAGAGTGAGGGTCAGGCTATATCAGGTCGCTGAGGGTTTAGGTTCAGATATTCTGGTTTTTTGCAAAGAAGACTGGGAATTTTTAGGCTCAAATGGTGTATTTCACGGGCAGTTCAAAAGAGTAGGGATTTTAAGCCCAAACTGACCAAGGGATGGCCTTACTTCATGTCCTTAATGTCAAGAATGTTGTCAAGCTGTTTCAACTTAGATTTGCCTAACTTCTAGTGATCGAAACTAGGTCCAATCAGTCCTTAGAGTAGAAAAATTGCCAAGACATTCTTCAAAGAAAAAAATTTCGGCCCAAATCTCACTGGGTATGGCCTTTCATCAAATTTTTTGGGGGGGTATCTCACAGTTTTCTCTCAATTCAAGTTCACTAAACATCAATTTTTTGAAAATTCTTGACATTTGCTTCATAAAAAATGTTAAAACTACAGCTCATTTCAGTTTCAAAAAGTTTTTAATTTCCTCTTTTCCAAAAAAATCAGGTGGGAAATCACTTTATTGTCAAAAACTTTTTCAACATAGCTGCACAAAACATTAACTCATTTTATTGGTACACCTGCCATACCCTCAAACCTAAGATGAACATTGTCCTGAATGTTCTAGACAAAGATAAACTAGGGGCAGCAGGGCAATGAGAAAGAAAAAAATAATATATGAACAGAAAAATCTAAACTATGCAGCAGAAAATAAAAATGTAAAATTGAATACATGAACCGAAAAATGAAAAAATGATATACAAATGTAGGAAATTACTGCTAAAACAGAAAAAACAACAAAATAAGGCTAGAAATGTGAAACAAATGAAAAGAAACTAATGCTAGTAACAGAAAAATAACAAGCCAAAGTAAAGAACTTAATATAAAACTATAAAAATAGAAAATGCAAATATAAAAACCGAATTGCATACAAAAACAGGAAAAAAAATTAGAAACTGAATATAATCACAGAAAAAATGTAAAAAATCCGTAAAACTAGGACACCTTAAACCTAAGAAAGAAAAATCAGCAATCTAAAAACAGAATTTTAAACTAAAATTCCTAAAATAGAAAATCCTAAAAGAAACTCTAAACCACCTGTGCCAAAAGAAACCCCCCTGCTGCTTTTGTGAGTATGAATCAATATGAATTTGAAATTGATGAAGCATGGGAGTACACAATTAAAAATAGGATTCATACATAGCTGAGACCTATTTATGGAGCAAAAATCTTGAAGGAAAATAAAATCAGTGGCTCCATTGAATATTCAAAACAGCCTATGAGCCACTTCTCATTATCCTACATGATTCCTAAAAATGAAAAACCATGATCTCAGCAGGTCCAAATGGGAAAAATGAATAAAAACAAAGAAGAACAGTCCATCTGGAAAATATTTTTATATTTTTATAATTTTCTATTATTTTTTTTTTATTTGTTTTGGGTCAGCCCGGGCTCAACAAGAGCCCTTATTTACTACTGCTGGAAAATAATAAGCAACAAATCAGAAATTTTCTATTTGTGTTTACATTTTCGTTTATTTTTGTATTTGGTTTTTAAAAAAATTAGCATGCCTAGAAGACAGGAGAAATCAAAATAAACATCAAACACAACAAAACAGCTAGTTCTCAAGAATTCAAAAATAGAAAATGAGTGCAAAGGAGAAAGAGGATGTAAACTCAAGCAGATCTGCTCTTGCTGCAATTCAGATGCTCCTTGTTTGGCAGCTGCTCCAGATCTGAAAAAAATCCATAAAACTGCAGCAGTACCTTATTCAAGTGTATTGACAAAAATAAAAAGAAAACTCAGGCTACTGCCCCAATTTGACAAAAAGACAAAAGAGTGACAGCAACATTTATTCAAATAACTATAAGGCAAAGAGTAAAAATTCAGAAAAATAAAAAAATTCTGCTATAGTAAAATAGGTTTTCTATACAAAATGGCAGTAGACATTTAATCAGCACTTGGAATGCAAAGTGCAAGTTCAAAGCAAAAATTAAAATGAAAATCAAATCTACAAAATTGAAAAACTCAAATCTACTATCTACATGAAAACTCCCCGGCAGCAGTGCCAAAAACTTGTTGGGTAAAAGCAAAATAAAACAGAAAATGAATTCAACACATCAAAAATATCCTAGACCTGCAAGATACAGGGTCCTTTGTAGTAAGTTTTAATAAGTAAGAGTTTGTCCCACAAGGAGTAGTGATCTAAACCTAGGAGTATAGTAGACCTCCAGATCTGGCTACAGATCTGGTAATTCTATGAAAACAGGGAAAAAAAAGAGAGTTTTTCTGTGTCACTAGATCTAATTCTACAAAACTGAAATAAAACTAAACTAAAAGATGGAGGAAGATGGATGGACAAATAAAGATCAAATGGCAAGAAATAGCCAGCCAGGACCTGGTTCTTATTACAAAACAGATCAAGATCTGAGGATATTCACCCATCCCTCAACTGGCTATAAGCACGGGCTGCAGGGTATAAATTCCACTCCAAATCACAGGATCCACCTGCCCTTAAGGCTATGACCTGTCCACTTTAATGGTCACAGACCATCCTATAGGCTTTATCGAATCCATGGATTGCAGCAGATGAATCCAATTGAGGCCTGGACTTAGATTTCCCTTAAGGTTATGATCTATCCACTTTAATAGTCATAGACCATCCTAGAGATCTCCTACAAAGCCAGAGCCTCAATTAGAATAGTTAAAACCACTACAGATGATGCAATTCCAAGGTCACAAACTCAGGGAATTGCAGGCTTGCCAAACCCAGGGAAATCAGATGGTCATCAAGAGATCTACCAGTTAAGTGCGTGAGCTGATTAACAAACTCCTCTACACAAATCCGATCGAGAATCTAATGGGACCACAAGATCTTTAGATCTAACTAAGCATTAAAAATAGCATTATCATTGCAAACAAGGTCACTCTTACAATGAAAATACTCTCAGATCTGTAGTCTGTGCATCGATCCACATTTCTTCATGTCGAACATACAATTACAAAACATATCTGAGCTGCTATCTAGATCTAATCCAACAGGCTGGATTAGAGAGAGAAGGGGGAAAAGAAAAATGAAAATAAAAACCTAAACTAAACCTAAATGAGCTAAGGAGAACTTAGGCTATTCCTTCATTCCTACTTTCCTTGCTTAAGAAAAACAACAGAATAGATGAGTATTTATGCATATGCATCGATCCATGTGTCTTCAGTTGCAGCTAATCAGAAGAGAGGATTTCAGTTTAAGCTTAATCCCTATTTAAGAGTTTCAACCAATCAGAGAAGAGATAGGGATCTGGTTTTGTTTATGCCCAGCAGAAGCTAATTTGTTTCCCGCCAATAATTAGTTCACACCCATGTGTAGAGTTTTGTGCCCAGCTGATGTGTCTTTGCAGCTCTCAAAAATGCCCCTGCCGGCCACTGATGTTTGCTAATGGCACCCGAGATAAATCCCTGAGATGTGTGGGACAATGGGATGTGTGCCCTAGAAGCATTAGAATCCCCAAAATGTCCTTAAAGTGTGAAATAAATGGCTAGAACCCGTGCCTCGATAGGTTGGAGCTTCAAAACTTCGATCTTGATAGGTTCAAGCATCTGTTCGATAGGTTGGATGGGCTTCAGGTATGCATTTTGATAGGTTCTCGATGGGTTCTAACAGGAGCTCGACAGGTTCATTCAACCATTCGACAGGATGCTTGATAGGTTCATTTTCAGCATCAAAACCTCTCGACAGGTTCCCGACAGGTTCAAATAACCATTCAATAGGTTGCAACAGGCTCATTCAACCATTCGATAGGTTGCGACAGGTTCAATTTTAGCCTTTTTTTAGCACTGTAGCTTGATTTCAGCACATACAAGCACGTGGGGTTCAACCGATGTTAGGATATTTTATGTGCTTGCTGCTAACTTTATTGGAGATAGTGATAAGAATGGGGCTAGTGAAAATCAAAGGTGGATTGAAGAGCAGCAAGCCTGAAAATACACAGACCTACAAGATACAGGGCCTGTTGTAGGAAGTTTTAATAAGTAAGAGTTTGTCCCACAGGGAAAGTTGATCTAAAGCTACAAGGGAGCTATCTTTAGTAGGCCCTCCAGATCTGGCTACAAATCTGCAAATCCTAAATGGAAGGAGATTTAAGGTCACTATTATCTAAGTCCTAAGGTAACCTAATGCCTAAACTACAAAAATGGTTGAGAAGAATGATAGAGTGTGAGAAAATAATTAAAAAAGGGTGAGAAGTAAGCTATTAGGCACAGATCAGATTGGTCTTATAACTCAGACTTAGATCTGCTGCTATAGAAATCCTGTCCAATGGCTACATTATCACCAAAGAGGAGAAAGGATCCAACTCACCCCTGTGCCATGATCCAATCACTTATGGCTATAACTTGTCCATTTGAATGGTCACTGACTATCCAATAGGGGAACCACCATCCAGAGATGGGTCAGAACAAGTTTATCATAGTAGGCACTACTTCTTCTAGGCTACCAGCTCAAGAATCCATAGGAACCTCAACCTCTAAAGTTCTGTGTGTGGGGATAGGCCTGCAATGTGCACTAGCCTGGACACACAGAACTAGCAAGAGTTTGAGTACTAGCTTTTAAGCCTAGCTGTTCACTGCTTTAAAAAGACAGCAGTGATCCAGCCACAACCCTACAATCTCTACAGCCAGATCATATCTGCCATCTGATGGTGGGTCTATACAAATACAGGGGAGTCTGTCTCTGACACAATCTCTCACAAGGCTACACGCACAAGTGCGGAGAAGAAGAATCTGTCTTAGATCTGTGGATTGGCCTCACCCTAGGGCTATAATCTATCCACTTAAATGGTCACAGACTATCCAGAGAGGCTACCCTCCTCATAGAGGTCTAAGACAAAATAAGAACATTGCTGCCACCACCATGTTCACAAGGCTACCGGCACAAGCTCCCATGGGATTCAATTTTAGTGGATCCTGTGGTGGGGCTAGGCCTGCAATGTGCCTAACCTGGACACACAGATCACTTAGATCTAAATATCTCCTTAAAAACAATCCTCCATTGCTTACAATACAACTTAGCAATGGAGGATCTCAAGGCAATAGCCTTGTACAGAACAACTCACAAAACACCAATCACATACATGCATAAAATCCTATTATAAAACTCCATTAAATCTAGTCCAAATAGACATATAAAGACATAGCTAGCAAGTGCTGGACTATGGAGAGAAGAAAAAGGGAAAAAGAAACTACCTAAACCCTAACCTTAGCCTACTGTAATTCTACAGTTAGCTCAAGGAGTACAGAAGTCCCCTAAACCTAAACTAGGCTAAGGCTTATATAGCAGTCAACTCTCTGAGAATTAGGGTTAGGAAAACCCTAATTTATCAATGCTATTGTAGCCCATTTCTGTTCCTTGGATACCTCAGGGCGTGTGCACAGAGATTAGAGCATTGGAGTGCGTGTCCTAGTTGCTGGAAGTTCCCAGATTACTCCTGCAGAAGTGGGAGAGAATTTTAGATCCCGAGCCTCGCTAGGTAGAAATGAATTCCAGGTCTTGTCGCATGATAGAATTGGCTTCGCAGGATTGGATTGATTTGAAGCTCTTGCAGTCACGCGATTGGTACTTTGGTCATCGCGAGGATGCTCTGGTCGTCGCGGGATTGCTCTTTCCATTTGAATGGCGCGGGAATTACACACGCAGTTCGTTCCTTGGTGAATCCTGCGAGGATCCTTGCGAAGAAGTAAGGTGCATGGGCTTCTGGATCGTGTGAGCAGTTCCCTGAGGGTCTGTATCCCGCGGCCACTGCGTGACAGTTGCACGCAGGAATGCCTGGAGCTCTCTTTCCTTAGTGAATCGTGTGAAGATTAAGGGCTCCTCTTTTGAGCCGTGCGAGACTGCACGAGTGCTTCGCGAGTGCTTATAACTGAGCCTCACGAGAACCGCGTGAAGTTTACTTTTCAATTCCTTCTGTCATCAATCTGCATGAGAACGACACGACCAGTTGATGTGCTGCCTTCAGAATCTCGCGACAACTGTGCAAAGCATTCTTTCTGGTTCAATTGAGCCCTGCGACATCTACGTGAGGCTCACTTCTTGACTTGTTTTTGCTTTGCTGTGCCTAGGCTGCAGCCAATTCTCTGTGTTGGTCCAACCTCCTTTCTTCTGAGGAACTTTTGGGGCAACAGTAGACTTCTTGGCATGGTTAGGGCCTTATCTGCAGCAGCTGCTTATTACCTATAGGATGCACTTAAAACACATTTATTAAATGATTAAGGGTCTAACAGAGATTAAGTTAAGGAGTGAAAAGTGGTACTTTTCAGGTCTTAACACACCCCCAAACCTAATCTTTGCTAGTCCCTTAGTAAAGCTATAACTAATTAAATGCCACTTTCGTAGGGATCACAGGTACATTTAGCATATGTACCAAGCCTTTTAAACCCCTAGGTGATCCCTAGTGGTGGAGTGGAGTCTCCTGAGGGTTTTTAGTAAAGATACCCACAAACTTCACCATTATAACAGTTAAGTATAGTGCAGTTAATGACAACACAAATTTCAATGTATAAAGCTTCATTCCACACCCATTCTTTAACACTTAGAGGAAACTGCAGCAGTGATGCAGGCCATTTAAAACTCAAAATTTAGCATGTGTTTGCATCATCACCATTCATTTAACATTAGAAATTCAATGTGGAAAAATCAGTACCCAGCTTGCCTTTAATTCAAACTTCAGGTTGGATACAACCCCAATGAGGTTAAAATTTAGACCCAATTCTTACTAGGGCTATCTCTCAACATTGACAATCTGAGGGTGTTCACATTCAAAACAGCTCGAGAGCTGTTAATGACCCCAAAATGGGCCTGCAAGCATGAGCATAGGCAAAGCTTCTACTTCCTGACATCCTCATGACTTTTCACCATAGATTGGACAGCTCCTCATCTCCATATGATAGCTCATTTCACTTTGAATCTATAAGGTCTTTTTGAATGGGTTGTAATGTGGCTTATGGGTGAGGGATATTAAGAATCAAGGGGTAAAAAGGGAATCAAAATTAAGAAATCAGCAAGGTAAGGAGTGATTCATGACTTCACAACCTTTATTTCAGCAAAACTTCATCTTACTTGATATATTCCATAATCAAAGTGGCCAGCCTCTCCTCTTATTTTTAATTTTCAGATGATGTTCTTCTCTAGCCTTCTCTTTCTTTTTCTCTTTTTATTTTTATTCAATCATTTTATGATTTTTTATGATGAACTGTCACACAAATACCATTGATACACTACTATTCATAAGTTGCTTTTCTTCACCTTCCACAGAATGTTGGACCATTCTCACTATCTTTAACTCCTCCTTTACTTTTTGAATTCTCAGAGTGAGGGTGAGGTTGAATCAGGTCATGAGGTTAAGGTGCATGTGCTCTGGTGTTTGTCAAAGAAAAGTAGGATTTTTTTAAGGCTCAACTACTGTATGCAAAAGGACAGATTTTAAACGGTTGGATTTTTAGGCTCAAACTGTTCGACTGAAGGCCTTGGATCATTTCGTTAGTATCATGAGTGCTGTCAATCAATTTTAATTTGGAGGTGCCTAACTTCTAGTGAAAAGGTCTTGATTCAATCAGTCCTCAGAGCAGAAATAATGCCAAAAACACTCTTCAAAAGAGAATGATAGGCCCAAATCTTACTAGGTATGGTCCTCAAATTAACCCATGGGGTGTATTTTCACCTGTTTCTCTCCTCTTAGGTTTACTGAGTACTAACTGAAAAATTTTCTGATGTTAGCTTCATGGTGGTATCAAGATTTTAACATTTTCAGTTTCGAAAAGTCTGCAAAAATATTTTATTTTTTTCACAAATTTCCTCATTGTATCAAGTTAGGTGGAAATTGACTTTATTCATCCCACTTACACCACCATTACTGCACTAAAGTTAACTATTCCATTGGCAGACCTACCCTGCCACACCCCCAAACCATGAGGAGCAGTGTCCTCACTGGTTCAAAGGTGAGAAAGTGCAGGGTAATAGTCAGGAACAAATAACATACAAAAAAAATAATAAACAAACTCTGATAATGCACTCAAATCAATATACAGAAATAAACAATTCTATTAACTTAGAAAAACATGTACAATTGTAATTACAATAACTAGAAAAGAAGTGCAAAGGCACGAAAAGCCTAATCTACAATCAAGGTTTTAGGAAGAGGAAGAATCTGAATCTGAATCTGAATCTGTAAACCAGTCACAGCCCATCTTTTGTGCAAGTTTCCTAGGTGCAGCTTTGTCCTCTTTCTTGAGGGCTTGCTTCTCAATTGGACTTGTTTTCTTGTAGGAAATGAGTGGAGGGTGTTGGCGGCTTTGGGTGTGCTTACATTATTGGTTGGTGGTGAAAGTCATTTAAAAATCAAAGAAAGAGTAAAACAGGGGATGAATTCAGCACAACTCAGAAGTCCTAGACCTGCAAGATACAGGGTCCATTATAGCAAGTTTTGATAAGTAAGAGTTTATCCCACTGGGAAAGGTGATCTACAGCTCTAAAGGAGCCATCTCTAGATTTGACTACAGATCTAAAGATGACTACAGATCTGACTACAGATTTGGCAGTCCTAAAAGGAGGGGAGTTTAAGTCCACTTATTCTAAGTATTCTAATGTCTAAACTACAGAAAGGGTTGAGAAGATGGATGGAGTGTGGAAAATAAATATAAAAGGGTGAGACGTATGTTATTGAGCCAAGGTCAGAGAAGTTTTATAACTCAGATTCAGATATGATGTTATAGATCCTGTTCAGGGGCTACATTATCACCACTGAGGAGAAAGGATCTAACCCATCACTCTGCCATGATTCCACCCTTAAGGCTATAACCTGTCCACTCAAATGGTCACAGATTATCCCATAGGGGAGCCACTATCCAGGGATGGGTCAAAACACAACAAGTAAATCATTGCAGGCACTATTTCATCCAGGCTATCAGCTCAAGAATCCATAGGGAACCTCAATCTCTAAAGCTCAATATGTGGGGCTAAGGCTGTATAGGACCATGATAGCCCAGACACATAGAACCAGCAAGAGATTGAGTACAACCTTCGATCTAGTTGTCCATTGCTTGAGTGAGGTTACAATGGTCCAGTCACCAACCTACAATCTCTATAACCAGATCAGATCCAACATCTAATGGTGGATCTATACAAATATAGGGGAGTCTGCCTCTGTACAATCTCTCACCAGGCTTCTACAAGCTCAGGTGTAAAGAAGAAGGATCCATCTTGGATCGATGGATTAGAATCACCCTAAGGCTATAATCTGTCCACTTAAATGGTCACAGACTATCCCAAAGGTTATCCTCCTCACGGAGCCCAAGACAAAACAAGAATATCGCTGCTACCACCATGGTCACAAGGCTACCAGCTCAAGCTCCCACGGGGATTTCAGATCTAGTGGGTCCTGTGGTGGGGCTAAGGCTGTAGGACCATGATAGCCCAGACACACAGGTCACTTAGATCTGAATGGCCCATAAAATCAGTCCTCCATTGCTTTGAAACATAGCCAAAGCAATGGCAGATCACATGGCAGCAACCTTGCACAGAGCATCTCACACATAAACACCAATCCCACAAAATACAGATCCTATTACAGAACTTCCATTAATCTAGTTGAAAAAGACATACAAAGACATAGCCAGCAAGTGCTGGACTATGGAGAGAAGGAAAAAGAAAAAGAAAACTACTTACAGCTAAAAAGAAAGAGAAAAGAAAAATGATCTGAGATGTGTTCCCAGATACCTAAACCTAAGCTAGGTATGGGTTTATATAATAGTGGGGTGGCAGCGCGTTAGGGTTAGGAAACCTTAGTTTTAACGATGCCACGTGGCCTAACAGTAACCCTTGGATGCCTCAAGGTGGGTGCACGAAGATTTAAGCATGGGAGTGCGTGCCCTAATCGCTGGAAATTCCTAAAAGGTCCTCTACTGAAGAGATGGATGTTTAGGTTCAGAGCTTCGCTAGGTAGCTTTAGTTTCCTAGACTTATCGCGTGGTAGCTCTTTGCTCTTCGCTAGGATGATTTGACATTGAAGCTTCAGCCGTCGCGAGGTTGCTTTGGTTTGCTCTTCAGGCAGTCGCGCTGTAGAGAATTGTGCTCTCGCTGGATTGGGCTTCTCGAGGTTGAGTAGAAAATGCAGTCTCAGATGTCGCGGGGTTGAATTTTAAGCAGTCGTGAGGTTGCTCAGTCTTTTTTGGGCTGATCTTCGTGAGAGTGAATTTGAACTACGCGAGAACTTTGCGAGCACTTCTCTTTATTGGACTTCGCGAGTTACCTCGCGAGGCTTTAATGAGTTCTGAACTGTGCGAGGTTCCATGTCTTAATTGATCTTCGTGAGGATGGCTTTACCTTCGCAAGGATGTTTTCTTCTTGAATGGCGCGAGAACTGTGTGAGGAGTTCTTCTGATAATTGCATCCCGCGGCGACTGCGTGACAGCTGCGCGAGGAATCTTCTGAAGCTCTCTCGCCTCCGCCGTTCTGAGCGAACTGCACAAGATTGATAAAGGTCAGCTTTGAACTGCGCGACACTGCGTGATATGTTCTACTCTTGAGCTTCACGAGAGCTGCGCGAGTTTGAGTTTCTGAGGCTCTTCAGTCACTCATCTGTGCGAGAGGTTGCTGTAAAGTCTTGGGAAGCTCAGTTGAACTGCGCGAGGCATATTTCTCTTGAATCCTCTAAAGCTTGGGTCAGCTGCGCGAAGCTCATTTAAGGTCTGGATTCAGAGTTCATTCTTCTGAGGGATTTTTGGTGCCAAAGCAGTCTCCTTAATAGGATTCCTGGCCTTATTTCACTACTGATAATAACCTACACAAAACACTTAACAAGAACTTATTAGGTGGCTAAGGGTCTAATCAAAGGTTAAGTTAAGGGGTGAAAAGTGGTACTTTTCAGGTCTTAACACACCCCCAAACCTAATCTTTGCTAGTCCCTTAGCAAAGCTACATTAAATCTACTCTAAAAATTAAATGCCACTTTCATAGGGAGCACGGATACATTTAGCATATGTACCAAGCCTTTTAAACCCCTAGGTGATCCCTAGTGGAGGAGTGAAGTTTCTTGAGCATAGGCTGTGTTCTTAAGTGCTGACATCATTGGCAGTTCCTCACCATAGATTGGATAATTCCTTATCTTCACATGACAGCTCACTCAACTTTGGAGCACAAGGGCTTTTAACTGGGCTGTAATGTGGCTTATGGAGTAGGGTTAAAAAGAATGGAAGGTTGAACAGGGGTTCCAAATTGAGAAATCAGTAGGTCACAAAGGTGGTTCAGGACTTCACCTTCCATAATTTAGCTCCCTTCATCTTCTTTGAGATTTTTCGATTTGAAGTGATCAGTTTCTCTTCTTGATTTTGATTTTCTAATGAAAGTTCCTCTTGACTTCTCTCTTACTCCTCTTCATTATTATTTTTGTTTCTTTTTACTGGAGTTTCCTTCTTTTTATTTTGTTTTTGCTTTTCAAAAATGCCACCATATTCTCAGTTACCATACTGCCAGATTTTTGAGATCCTTCTTCTCCATTCACCTAATGTTGACCATAGCTAGTCCATCTTCAACTCTTTCTCCTTTACCTTCTGAATTCTCAGAGTGAGGGTAGGTTGAATCAGGTTCATAGGTTCAGGTTCAAGTACTCAGGTGTATTTTGAAGAAATTTAGGATTTAAAGCTCAAAGGGGGGTATGGACAAGGGCAGTTGCTTTAGGATTGGTCATTTTAGGCTCAAACTGTCTAAGAGAAGGCCTTGATCCTTTCCTAGGTCTCATGAGTACTGTCAGTTGTTTCAAGTTGGAGTTACCTAACTGCTAGTGAGCATAGTGACTCAGCCAGTCCTTAGAACTAAAAGAAATGCCTTAGTTACTCCTCAAAGAAAAGAAAATTTTTGTAGGCCCAATTCTCACTGGTTATGGTCATCCTTTAAACATTCAAGTATGTCCTCACCTTTTTCTCTCTCTAATGATTCAATAACTGCTGATACAAGTAGGTTTCCTTGGTGATATTATCATGGAAATGTGGAATATTAGAAGTTTATACTGTCTAAAGTTTGCAGAAATGTTAACTTTCTTATTTGCATGATTCTTAAGTGAACATAAATCCATTTCCATATTACTCAGATGAGTCTGCTGCACTTATGTTAACTATTCCATTGGTAGGGTCTGCCTGCCATACCCTCAAACCTATGAGTAGCAGTGTCTTCACCGGTTCAAATTGAATGTGCAGCAGAACTATTGAGGCTAAAAGAAAAGGAAAGAGCAGGGAACAAAACACACAACAGGCAAAGCAAGATAGTAAAGACAGGGGAAAAGTTATGAAAAATTAGAAATGTACAAAATACAAGAAAATAGAAGCAAAAGAAACTGAGAAAATCCTAAGTACAATCTAGTTAGAATTTGTCTCAAAACTTGTCCCATCCCATCTTCTTTGCATGCTCTTGCAGGAGAGCCTCTTCTTCTTTCTTCTTTCGGTCCCTCTCTGCCTTTCTTTGCTCGGGAGTTTTGGGTATGGTTGGAGCCCTGACCCTCATTTTTCCCTTCTTTGGTTCAGGAGGGATCTCTGAAGATTTATCAGTGGTTGGCTCAGGGGGTTTGGTGGGAGATTTTCCTTTGGGGCCCTTACCTTTGGAGGCTTGCCCTTGCTGAGGTAGAGGGGGAATAAGAGGTGGTTGGGCTGGTGCTGGCTCAAGAGGGGCAATAGGGGATTTAGCCTTTGCTTGCACCTGAGGCAGGAGAGGACTTTTCCCTGTTACTGGTATAGGGGGAGCCACAGAAGATGGATCTGATACTTTGGCTGTAGGAATGGCAGGGCTCTTCCCTTTCACGGGCTGGCTTAGTGGTGGTGCCTCCTCAGACTGGGCAGATTTTTCTTTTCTAATTTTCAAAGAGCGACTTGGGGGAGTAGTCCTCTTGGTATCAACCTTCCTTCGCTGAGGATAGGATTGGTCAGCAGGGCTGGCTGAAGGAGCAGCAACAGTAGTGGGGGCACTAGGATCCCTAGGTGGTGCAGCATCAGATTCTGAGTCAGAAGGAAAGAGCCCAGTAGGGTCTAATCCAAGGGCAGCAGCAGCCTGTCTGCATTCCTCTTTGGAAAGTAGGCGACCATGGGGATCATCCTGAGCAGAAGCTCTGGTGACCTTTGGAGGTGGGGATGGAGGGGCCGACCTTTTACCTTTTTGGGCTGCAATGGCTCTTTTAGAAGTGGGCTTTTTCTTGGAAGGAGTGCATTTTCTTTTGGGAGCAGGAGAGGGAACAAGGGGGGCAATGAGAGAGGAGCCGGAGCTGCAGTAGGGATTTGAGCAGGAGCACCAGGTTGTGTAGGTACTGCAGAAGGAACTGCAGTAGGCATTTGAGGAGAAACAGGAGGAGCTACCAGAGTTGGGGCTGTGGGAGGTGGGGGAACAGATTGTGTAGGTGTTGGGGTAGGGACAGTGGAAGAAGATGGGCCTGGTTGTGTGGAAGAAGATGGGGCCTCAGGGGGAGCTGTGGCGAGAGGGGTGGCCTGTATGGGTTGGGAAAGTAGGAAGGCAACTCTCTCTTCCAAGATTTCAATTTTCTTATTAGCCCATAGGAGATTGGTATCTGCAAGCTCCTTACTGAGTGGGTTGATCTCCTGAGCATTGTTTAATTTTTTCTCTAATAGCCTGTTGTGCTTTTTTGCCCTCTCTGCATTGGCCTTTTCAATCTCAGTAGTCATTCTGTAATACATTGCCACAGCCTTGTTCACATTTAGGGTGTCCAAAATTTTCTCCCACCCTTTGGAAATATCTCTCAGCTGCTCGTGCTGAGCAAGCTCAAGTCACTAAGTTTCTTCAGCAAGGGGTATTCGATGGCTTGGTAGAGTTGGGCCATGCCATTGAGAACATCCCTCTTGATATAGGGATTGTCCCTCATGGCATAGAGGAGGGTGAAGTAGGGAGGGGTGTAATAGGAGTGTCTGGGCACTATTGGTAGAAATGGAGTGAAAGAAGTAGATGGTGATGGATCCTGAGGGAGAAAAGTGGGGGTTGTAGAAATGGTTGGGGTTGTCTGGGTTGAATGGTCAGTGAATTGAGGAGGGGGTGGGAGAAGAGGGGGAATGGAAGGTATGGGTGGAAAGTAAAATGAAGGAAGGGCAGCGGATGTGGATGGTTGTGGTAAGGAAGAAGAAGGGATGGTGAAGGGTTGAAATGGAAGGGGTGGGGGGCAAATAGGGGGGGTGGAATGGGAAAGGTGGATGGGAAGGGAATGGGGTTTGTTTGGGTAGAAGTGTTGGTAAATTGTGGTGGAGGTAATATGAGGGGGAGAAGGATAGGTAGAGTGGGGAAGGAGTGGTGGGGTATGGTATCATGGGGTGGGAAAGGTGTAGATAAGGCAACTTGGGGTAGGTCTGGTGGAACTGTGGAGTCAGAGGTGGAAGGGGGTTGGATCAATGGGGTGGTATGAGGTGGTGTTGGGATTGGTGGGTTTGTAAATGTTTGAAGGGTGGCTTGTATGGTGGTTATGTCAGTTTGCATTTGGACTTGGGTCTGTGTGGTGTTGGAGAGTTGGGTTTGGATGTCATGTATGAGGGAAAGGATATGGGTAAGGGTATCAGAGGTTGGTTGAGGTGGAGTATGAGGATAGGAAGGAACAGGTTGGAAAGGGGAAGTTGTGGCATGATGGAAAGTGATAGGGGGAGAAGGTGAAAGGGCTGGGGAGTGATGTGGTGAAGGGAGTGGTGAATTTGGGAGAGGGATGTCATGGGTGGGTAAGGTATCAAGCAAGGTAGTCATGAAGGCCTGATACCCTGAAGTGGTGGCTAAGTTAAAGTCCAGGTCATGCAGAGGTTGGACTAAGGGTTGGTCAATATGGGGTGTGTCTGTGTGAAGGACAGGGGAGGTGGAAGTGGGTAAAGGTATGGTAGCTGTTGTGTGAGAGGGCTTCTTTTTTAGGTAGGTTATCAATGGAGGGCTGTCAGGATGTGGATCAGATGATATGGGAGAGACTGGGGCTATATATTGAGGTATGGTGGGTGAAGGTGGAGTGTTGTCCTAGGGTTCAACACTTTCTTCCCAGGTACAAATAATAGTGGGAGGTGGAATGGAAAAAGGAGATAAAAGAGAGAAAGGGAGAGATGGAATAGGTGAAGAAGTTAGTGGAGAGGCAAGTGTGGTGGATGGAGGGATTGCGCAGTAGAGGTGATGTGCTCGCGCCACCTTCTTTAGGGGGGGGTTTTAGCCTTCTTTTTGGGGGTCGGGTGGCCTTTGCCACAACTCCCTCTCCCCGCTGGAAACATTCTCGAGCTTCTTCTTCTTCTTCTTCGGGATCCATTAGACTTCTGATCCCCCATTGTCTTTTTGGCAAAGTGGTGGGAGTGAGGTCAGCAGATAACTCCCCCACTGGTATCTTGTACCCTCCCCTCAGAAGTAGTCTGGTGATGAGTCTTCCATAGGGGAGAGTGTGGATTTTCTTTTGCAGCCCTAGCTTCACCATTGTATCCTTCATAGCCTCGAAGATCAACCATGCAGCATTAAATTCGTGGCCCAGAGAGAAGGAATAGAGAGCATCAACAATTGGTGTCCTCCTTTCTTGTTGATGGCTGGAGCAATAGATATTCTTCCTCAGCACTTGATCGATGAACAGCAGTTTGGGCTCCAAATATTTTCTTCTGATGGAGTCCCCTGTGGCCTTCAAACCTCTTGTAATGGCCTGGGCAATTGTGCCAATGGGGGCACTCACAGGGGCACCATAACCGCAGCTGGGATCAAAACTGGCAGGGATGCCCATGACTTCAGCAATTAACTCTGGGCTAAGCAGCATCTCAAAATTGTCAACTAATGCAAGGAGGCCTGGCTGCCCCTCTATGTCTGGTCTGACCCTAAGGTGCTGGTAAAAGAGTTGCACTAACCTAGGGTAACCTAGTGCAGGAATCATTTGCATCAAGGGGAACAATCTAGCTTTGTGCAAGAACTCAATGGCAGGTGCTGACAACGGGTCTGATTCAAAGAAAGAGATATCGAAAATGGCTTCAGGCTTTAAGGGAATGGAAATGAGGAGCTCAGAGGGTGTAGAATAATCAAGTGTTTGTGCAGCCACCTCAGGAACCACCTCCTTCCCTTTTTGTTATGCCGTAGAGGACTTGGCTTTCTTAGGGGCAGGCTCCACAGTGGCCTAGTCCCTGGATCTCTTCACAGGTGCACTTTTAGGAGCCATCAAGATTTTTCTTGGTGAGTGTGCAGATGAAATTTTGAAAGGAAAGATAAAGAGCTGAGTCTAACCCTAAAAGTTAGGGTTCTATTCAATTGGACACACGGTGGATCTCAAGAGCTCTTAGCAGGGGGCAACTATTGATGGAAGCTTTAAGAACAAAAATCTAGAATTTCAAAGTGAACAATGAACTGTGGACAGGAAGCTGGAGGAGAGAGGTTGAGAGGAATGGGAGCTAGGGTTTCGCTGGCAGGAGAGGAAAGAGAAAGCAGTAAAGAAAAGCAGCGCGAGGTGGGATTTAAATATCGCGAGGCTCGACGCACTTTGAAAATATCCACTCGCTGGCTGGGAATGAATGGGTCGCGAGATTAGATGTTCCTTTAAACTGCGCGAGGCAGCCCACCCAGTTATATCTGAAACTCGTGACAACAAAACAAAGTAGTTCTTTATGAACTGCGCGAAAGGGGACCAAACCCATTATTCAGAACCCTACGATGGCTTAACCGAGGTAGAATTCACTCACCCACTAGTCAGCTTTTTGACCCTGACTTTATGGGTGGATTCTCTCACAAACTCTCTTCCAGGGACACTTATAAGCATTATAAAGCATTCACAAATTCCCATACTCTCAAGGCATTAAATTCACACATCATAAAAAGCATTCAAATACTACATTATCATTCAATCGCTTGAAATTAGCAAACAAGGGGAACAGGAATAAAAGTAGGCATAAAGCACTAAACTCATATTCCAAAAAATTGCTACAAATTCCTCTAAACTGTAAAGTACATATTATACAAAGGTGAACAGTTCTTATCATCAATTCAATGAAAGATCTCCTTCAGGGTCTGAGGATCCTTCACCAATCAAAAATTGGCCCTTGGGATTAACCACTGGTTGACTGGGCAACCTTCCCTCTTCTCTTTTGGCTAAGGTGTTCGCTAGTTGTCCAATCTGTTCTTCCATCTTCTTGATGCTTTGACTATGAGAGTTCACAGTCTGAGCCAAGGAACCCAGGTTTTACAGTGAGGTCAAGACCTGGTCCTCGAAAGAAGTATTTCTAGGTTGAGAAGGGGGTAAGACCAACTGATATTGCTGCTGATGGGGCTGCTGATGGTGCTGGAAAGTAGACCTAGGGGCATTCCCTTGATTGAACTGCTGTTGTGGCCTTTGTGGTAAGCCCAACATCTGCTGGGGCTGCATGTAGTTGTCTTACTTCCACCTCAGATTTGGGTGGTCTCTCCATTGGTAACCAGTATTTTGGTGCTGATATCCATATGGTTGTCTATTGTAGCCCCCAAATTGTTGCTGGCCATAAGATTGAGCAGCAGCAGCATGTTCCAAAATCAATTCAAGAAATTGCCCTGCAGATGGACATTTCCTCTTGATCCAGCAGCAGGCTCCACCTTTGACTCAGATTCCTGACTAGTTCTTGCCAGGGATGGATTTTGAAAAGCATTCTCACTAATCACCTCAAACAATTCTCATGCGTCCTCAGCAGTCTTGTGCATGTAGGATCCACCATAAGAGGCATCGACCATATCTCTATTTTTCTCATCAATCCCATTGTAGAAGCTTTGTACAAGCTGCCACTCAGGGATCTTGTGGTGGGGGCATTGTTTGAGCATCTCTTTAAACCTATCCTAGGACTGGTTAAAATCCTCAGTTGGGGATTGAGCAAACGCAAGAATCTCTTTCCTCAACTGGCTAGTTTTGGTCTCAGGGAAGAACTTGGTGAGGAATTTGGTCTACAGGTCTTTCCATGAAGCAATGCTATTGTTGGGAAGAGTGGTCAGCCAAGTACTGGCCCTATCCTTCAGAGAGAAGGGAAAGAGTCTGAGCCTAGTAGCCTCAGGTCCCAAACCAGTGATATTAAAAGTGGTGCACAAGGCCAAGAACTGGTCAATATGCTTATAAGGGTCCTCCTTGCTAAGCCCATGGAAAGCTGGTAGCATCTGGATGATTGAAGTTTTTATCTCATAGTTCCCCTAAACATCAGGGAATTGAATGCTAAAAGGGAAGTTATAGTCATCCGGAGCATTCAACTCCTTAAGGGTTCTGGGTTGTTCTTCACCCATAATTGCTATCACAGATTCACTTGGGGGCTCTCCTGTGGTGTGCCTGTCTCTCCTAAGTCTCCTTCCCCTTTCTAACTCAGAGTTAAGAGGCTCTAAAGAAGGGCTGAGGGATCTCCTCCCTAGCATACAAGCACAATAACAACAAGGAAAGCTTCTTGCAGGCACATTGCAAAAGAATAATTATACACTAACAAATTTATCTAACAAGTTTACAGCTATTCAAGGAATACATTTAAACTATCCTAGATACTGCTAGAAATTTTTTTTAAGGCAGATAGACAGAGTTTTAAAAGTCAGAGAGTTTGCAAACAGAGGTAGCTAAGCTCCACATGCAGTCCACTGTCCTTCGTTGCTGCTGTCTAGATCTGCAAAAAAGATTTAAAATTATGTCAGCAGTGTCAATTATTCACATGTGCAAAGAATACTAATAATACAAAAACTAAGGGTCTACTAATAGATCATCTTTCCCCGACAACGGCGCTAAAAACTTCTGGGTGGCTTCTGGTGTGCTTACATTATTGGTTGGTGGTGAAAGTCATTTAAATATCAAAGAAAGAGTGAAACAGGAGATGAATTCAGCACAACTCAGAAGTCCTAGACCTGTAAGATACAGGGTCCATTGTAGCAAGTTTTGATAAGTAAGAGTTTGTCCCACAGGGAAAGGTGATCTACAGCTCCAAAGGAGCCATCTCTAGTAGTCCCTCCAGATCTGACTACAGATCTGGTAGTCCTAAAAGGAGGGGAGTTTAAGGTCACTTATTCTAAGTATTCTAATGTCTAAACTATAGAAAGGGTTGAGAGGATGGATGGAGTGTGGAAAATAAATATAAAAGGGTGAGAAGTATGTTATTGAGCCAAGGTCAGAGAAGTTTTGTAACTCAGATTTAGAGATGATGTTATAGAAATCCTATCCAGGGGCTATATTATCACCACTGAGGAGAAAGGATCCAACCCATCACTTTGCCATGATTCCACCCTTAAGGCTATAACCTGTCCACTCAAATGGTCACAGATTATCCCATAGGGGAGCCACTATCCAGGGATGGGTTAAAACATAACAAGTAAATGATTACAGGCACTACTTCATCCAGGCTACCAGCTCAAGAATCCATAGGGAACCTCAATCTCTAAAGCACTATATGTGGGCCTAAGGCTGTATAGGACCATGATAGCCCAGACACATAGAACCAGCAAGAGATTGAGTATAACCTTCGATCTAGCTGTCCATTGCTTGAGTGAGGCTACAATGGCCCAGTCCCCAGCCTACAATCTCTATAACCAGATCAGATCTAACATCTGATGGCGGATCTATACAAATATAGGGGAGTCTGCCTTTGTATAATCTCTCACCAGGCTTCTACAAGCTCAGGTGTAAAGAAGAAGGATCCATCTTGGATCGGTGGATTAGAATCACCCTAAGGCTATAATCTGTCCACTTAAATGGTCACAGACTATCCCAGAGGTTATCCTCCTCACCGAGCCTAAGACAAAATAAGAATATCGCTGCTACCACCATGGTCACAAGGCTACCAGCTCAAGCTCCCATGGGGATTTTAGATCTAGTGGGTCCTGTGGTGGGGCTAAGACTGTAGGACCATGATAGCCCAGACACACAAGTCACTTGGATCTGAATGGCCCTTAGAATCAGTCCTCCATTGCTTTGAAACACAGCGAAAGCAATGGCGGATCACAACGCAGCAGCCTTGCACAGAGCATCTCACACATAAACACCAATCCCACAAAGTACAGATCCTATTACAGAACTTCCATTAATCTAGTTCAAAAACACATACAAAGATTTAGGCAGCAAGTACTGGACTATGGAGGGAAGGAAAACGAAAAAGAAAACTACTTACAGCTAAAAAGAAAGAGAAAAGAAAAATGATCTGAGATGTGTTCCTAGATACCTAAACCTAAGCTAGGTATGGGTTTATATAGCAATGGGGCGGCAGCGCATTAGGGTTAGGAAACCTTAATTTTAACGATACCACGTGGCCTAACAATGACCCTTGGATGCCTCGAGGCGCATGCATGGAGATTTGAGTGTGGGAGTGCGTGCCCTAATCGCTAGAAATTCCTAGAAGGTCCTCTATTGAAGAGATGGAAGTTTAGGTTCAGAGCTTCGCTAGGTAGCTGTAGTTTCCCAAACTTGTCGTGTGGTAGCTCTTTGCTCTTCGCTAGGATGATTTGACATTGAAGCTTTAGCCATCACGAGGTTGCCTTGGTTTGCTCTTCAGGCAGTCACGCGATAGAGAATTGCGCTCTCGTTGGATTGAGCTTTGTGAGGTTGAGTAGAAAACACAGTCTCAGATGTCACAGGGTTGAAGTTCAAGCAGTCGCGAGGTTGCTCGATCTTCACTGGGATGATCTTCGCGAGAGTGAATTTGAACAGCGCGAGAACTTTGCGAGCCCTTCTCTTTACTGGACTTCGCGAGTTACCTCGCGAGGCTTTAATGAGTTTTGAACTGCGCGAGGTTCCATGTCTTAATTGATCTTCACGAGGATGGCTTTGCCTTTGAAAGGATGTTTTCTTCTTGAATGGCGCGAGAACTATGCGAGGAGTTCTTCTTCTGATAATTGCATCCCGCGATGATTACGCGATAGCTGTGCAAGGAATCTTTTGAAGCTCTCTCTCCTCAGCCATTCAGAGTGAACTACATGAGATTGAGAGAGGTCAGCTTTGAACTGTGCGACATTGCGCGATGTGTTCTACTCTTGAGCTTCGCGAGAGCTGCATGAGTTTGAGTTTCTGAAGCTCTTCAGTCACTCATTTGCGCGAGAGGTTGCTGTAAAGTCTTGGGAAGCCTAGTTGAACTGCGCGAGGCATATTTCTCCTGAATCCTCTAAAGCTTGGGTCAGCTGTGCGAGGCTCATTTCAGGTCTGGATTCAGAGTTCATTCTTCTGAGGGATTTCTGGTGCCAAAACAGGATTCTTAACAGGATCCTAGCCTTATTTCACTACTGATTATTACCTACACAAAACATTTAACAAGAACTTATTAGGTGGCTAAGGGTCTAATCAAAGGTTAAGTTAAGGGGTGAAAAGTGGTACTTTTTAGGTCTTAACAGAGGGCTGTCAGGTTTATGTGAAGATGATGGGGGTATTGGGGCTATGTATTGAGGTAGGGTAGGGGATGGTGAAGGGCTGACATGGGGGGTGGTTTCCTCCCAGGTACCAATCACAGGTAAAGGGGTGTAGGGGAGGAAGGGAGAGATGTTGATGGTTGAATGGGAGGGGATGTTGGCAAGATAGGGGGTGCTAGAGTAAAAGGTGGGGGGGAAGTGGGGGCTGCTACAGCAGTGGTGGTGACAGGCTCTGGAATCTCCTGTGTAGTAATAGGAGTGGGCCTTGTAACATATGCCTCTTCTGCTTGCGTGGGAAGGGCCTGAGTCTCAGCATTCTTCTTCTTTTGTTCTTACATCAGGCTTCTGTTGATTCCCCATTGCCTATTGGCAAAAGTAGTAGGGGTAAGGGTGGTAGTCCCCTCTATTTTTACTATCCTGTACCCCCCCTTTATTAGCAGCTTGGTGATGACTCTGGCATAGGGGAGTGTGTGTGGCTTCTTGTTCTGCCCCAATTTCTCCACCAGGTCCTTCATTGCCTCAAAGATTAACCAGGCTGCATGGAAGCCATGGCCTAGAGAAAACGAATAGACAACATCAACAATAGGAGCTCTCCTCTCCTACTGATGGCTTGAGCAATAGATGTTCTTTCTCGGGACCTGGTCAATGAAAAGGATTCCAGGCTCCAACTCTCTTCTTCTGATTGAATCCCCTGAGGCCTTTAATCCTCTAGTCAAAGCCCTTGCAATTGTATCAATTGAGGCACTCGGGGGGGGGGGCATATCCAGAGCTAGGGTCAAATGCAGCTGAGATACCAAAAATCTTAGCAATCACCTTGGGGCTAACTAGCATTTCGATGCCATCAATCAACACCAGGAGTCCAGCCTGTCCAAATTTATCCTTGGTGACCCTGATGTGCTGGTAAAAGAGTTACACTAGCCTAGGGTAGGCTAGTGCTGGTATTCCTCTCATCAATGGTGTCAGGCCAGCCTTGCTCATGAACTGCATAGCAGGGGCAGAGAGAGGCTCCTTCTCGAAGAAGGGCAAGTTAAAAGTTGTCTCAGGCTCCAAGGGGATTGAAGCCATGAGCTCAGAGGGGTTGGCTCCTCCACCTCCTTAACCACTTCCTTCCCTTTTTTCTGTGCCTTTGAAGTCTTGACCTTTTTAGCAGTGGTCTCAACAGGGGCCTTATCCTTGCCCCTCTTCTTTGGTGCACTCTTGGGGGCCATTCCAAACTCTACTTTTGAATATGAGAAATGGGGACTAAGATTTGAGTGCTTACCTTAAAATTGTAGGGTTTGGTTCAATCTGTCGCATAGGGCACCGCGAGATCTCTTAGCAGAGGGCAATAGATGGGAGTGATGCTAGGAAAAAATCTGTAGATTCCTGGTGTGAATGATGGGTTGTAGGATCGACACTAGAGGAGAGAGGAAAAGGAGCGCTGGCAGCTAGGGTTTCGCTGGATGAAGATGGAAGAGAGAGTACTGGGAAGGGAGACAAGCGCGGGGTTAAAATACTTGTCGCTAAGCTTGGCGTGCTGCGGAATATCTGGTCATAGGATTGGAAGTGAAACCTAGCGAAGGTGTTATTCAACTTGGATTGCATGATAATCTCCTAGGTTGACCTTGGAGCGCGTGACAGCATGTGAAGAATTCATGTGAATTGCGCGAGAGGCTCCTAGGCCTCCTTTTGGATTGCGCAAAAGGCTTTGAGGTTCACTTTGAATCTCGCGATGGCCTTTGAATCTTGCGATAGCTAATGAAGTATTCCTTTTGAATTGCGTGAGAGTCTCCGAGGCTTCCTACTGACAGCTAGTGAAATGCTCTATTTGGATCACGCGAGAGGTTCCCAGGTTTACTTGAATCTCGCGACCGCTATTGAATGGTTCTATGTGAACTGCACGAGAGTCTCTCAGGCCTCCTTTTGAATCCAGCGACAGCAAAGTAGTAAACATAGAGCATGTACTCTTTATTCTACCATTTCCATTTGTGCTGTGGCTGGATCTTAGGCATGACTCTCACCACCAGGGTACCCCCAGACACGTTAAGATTAAACATTCAAGCAAAGACAACAAAAATAACCCTCCCACATTATGCATTCAAGCAAAAATAATCAATCCAAGATCAGTAATCATCAAACCAAGCAGAAAAAATTCAAATAAGACAGGTCCAGATTCCAGTCGGGCCACTAAAATTTCCTAGAGAATTTGAACAAAAGAAAGCAAGACAAATCTAACAAAACCAAAGTACATATGATACAATATTGACACACCTGTGGATCCGTTTAATGAAGGATCCCCTTGAAAGTGAATGGTGTCCATGGGTTCAGCAGGCTTTTCAAAACAAGGCTTAAGCCTCTGACCATTCACCTTCAAGGTTTTCCCAGACTTGGGATCCTTGATTTCCACAGCACCAGATGGGGAAACACTCATGACAATGTAGGGACCTTCCCATCTGGATTTCAGTTTGCCAAGAAAAAATTTAAGTTTGGAGTTGAACAACCAAACCTTGTCAGTAGCCATGAAGCTCTTTCTCAACAGACCCTTGTCAAAGAAAGCCTTGGACCTTTCCTTGTAGATCCGGGCATTGGCATTTGCATCCATCCTCAGCTCATCCAATTCTGACAGCTGTAGTAACCTTTGATGACCAGCAGAAGTTAGGTCTAGATTTAAATGTTTAATGGCCTAATAGGCCATGTGTTCTAACTCTACTGGGAGATGACAGGCCTTGCCATAGACCAGTCTGAATGGGGACAACCCAATGGGAGTCTTTTAGGCAGTCCTATAAGCCCACAGTGCATCATTTAGCTTTTCAGCCCAGTCCTTCCTGTCTGTCCTCATAGTCTTCTCAAGGATGTGCTTGATCTCTTTATTTAAAATTTCAACTTGCCCACTAGTTTGTGGGTGGTAGGGAGTAGCAATCCTATGGGTGAGAACATATTTCTTGAGCAAGCTCTCAAAATTTCTATTGCAGAAATGGCTACCCCCATCACTGATAATGGCTCTAGGGGTGCCAAATCTTGAGAAGATATTCTGCTTTACAAACTTGAGAACAACCTGATTATCATTAGTTCTTGTGACAATGACTTCTACCCATTTTGAAACATAATCCACTGCCACTAAGATGAAATCATAACCATTTGAAGGAGGAAAGGAGCCCATGAAGTCAATACCCTAGACATCAAACAATTCCACAACAAGGATGGGCTACAAAGGCATTGAGCTTCTTTTGGACAGCCCTCCTAATTTTTGACATCTTTCACAGTTCATGCAGTGTGTATTGGCATCTCTGAATAAAGAAGGCCAATAGAACCCACACTACAAGATTTTGTCAGTTGTTTTTCTTCCACTAAAGTGGCCTTCACAGGCATTTTCATGGCACATGGCCAGAATACTGGGGACATCACTTTCTGGAATACATTTTCGGATGATTTGGTCTACACAATACTTGTATAAACAAGGTTCCTCCCAGAAAAAGAATTTGACCAGTGAGAAAAATAGGTCTTTGTCCATTTTGGTCAAATGGGCAAGAATCTTACCTATAACTAGATAATTGAAATGTGTGCATACCAAGGAACCAAGGATTGGATGGCAAACAATTTCTCATCCAGGAAAACATCAGTTGCAAGGTCATCAACACCTTTTTCCAACACAATTCTGGACAAGTGGTCAGCCACCACATTTTCTATACCCTTTTTGTCCTTGATTTCAATGTCAAACTCCTGCAACAGGAGTATCCATCTAAGCAGTCTGGGCTTAGCATCCTTCTTGGATAATAGGTACTTCAATGCTGAGTGGTCGGTGAAAATTACAGTTTTAGACCCAAGTAGGTAAGGTCTAAATTTGTCCACAGTAAAAACCACTGCCAGAAGCTCTTTCTCAGTTGTATAATTTAGCTGAGCATCTGCAAGTGATTTGCTAAGATAGGCAATGACCATTGACAACTTATCTTTTCTCTAACCCAAAACAGCACCTATTGCCAAGTCAGATGCATCACACATCAACTCAAAGGGCAGTGCATAGTAAGGTGTTTGGAGTACAGGGGCAGAGGTTGGGAAAATCTTCAAAGTTTCAAAAGCCTCAAGACATTCAACAAAAAAGTCAAAGGGCACATTCTGGCAGAGCAGGTGGCACAATGGTTTAGCAATTTTGCTGAAGTCTTTAATGAACCTCCTATAGATTCCAGCATGTCCAAGGAAAGATCTAATTTATTTGACTGTTCTTGGAGGGGGCAAATTTGTAATGAGGTCAACTTTGGTCTTATCTACCTCAATCCCATTTTTAGAGACTATATGGCCTAGCACAATACCTTGTATTACCATGAAGTGGCTCTTTTCCAAACTTAAGGCCAAATTGGTCTCTTCACATCTTTGCAAGACCAGGTGGAGGTGCTGCAGGCATTGGCCAAAACTGTCCCCATATACAGAAAAATCATCCATAAAAATTTCTAAGAATTTGTCAATCATATCCGAGAATACGACATACATACACCTCTAAAAAGTGGTTGGAGCATTACACAGCCCAAAAGGCATTCTTCGGTAAGCAAAGGTGCCAAAAGGACAAGTAAATATAGTTTTCTCTTGAACAAGAGGGTGCACAGGGATCTGATTGTACCCTGAGTACCCATCATGAAAACAGTAAAAAGCTTTTCCAGCCAACTTATCCAGAATTTGATCAATGAATGGGAGAGGGAAGTGGTCTTTTCTGGTCTTAGAGTTGAGCTTTCGATAATCGATGCAAACTCTCTAGCCAATGGTCTCCCTGGCTGGTCTTAGCTCTCCACACTTAGTTGTGATGGATGGTAGGATTGGTGGTTTCTTGGTTTGAGGAAGGGGCAGCAATGTAGGTTTCCAAATGGAATGCTACACTAAGCCCACAGAAGACTTCAATGTGGAAATGTCTTCTAGCATTACAGCTGGGCTTCCTTCCTCTTCCATGTCCCAAACTTCAGTTAAACTTGTGACAATGTTGCCCCACTCCAGCAGAGTGGGCAATTCTTCTTCAACAACTTCTTCTAGTACATCCACTGCAAAGCTTTCCTCATTGTCCAGCTGAGGGTACTTTGCATTATTGTACACATTAAGCTCAACCTTCATATGTCCGAAAGTTACTTTCATGATCCCTGACCTGCATTGAATGCATGCATTGGCAGTGGCCAAGAATGGCCTACCTAGAATAACAGGTATAGGGGATGTACTCTTGTTGCAGCCCATGTCTAAAACAAGGAAGTCTGCAGGGTAAAAGAACTTGTCCACCCCCACCAAGACATCCTCAACCACTCCCATGGGTCTCCTTTCAGACCTATCAGCCATCAACAGCACAATGGGGGTGGGTTTTAGCTCCCCCAAACCTAGCTGCTGATACACACTGTATGGCAGCAGGTTAACACTAGCTCCAAGGTCTAGAAGGGCCCTTCCAATTGTGTGGTCTCCAATTATAGGGAATAGTGGGTATCCCTGGGTCTTGTAACATCTCTGGCATTGTCATGTTTAATACAGAATTAACTGTATCAGTTGCAAAGACCTTTTTGGACAAATGGCCTCTAGCTTTTCTTTTCTGAGTACAAAGGTTTTTCAAAAATTTGGCATAGGCTGGGACCTGTCGAATTGCATCAAGCAGGGGCAAACTGATTTTTACTTGCTTAAAGGTCTCCATCATTTCCTCAATCTGTGCATTCCCCTTATCAAAAGGGGCAGGGCCACTCAAAGCTTGAGGAAATGGCAATTGAGCTACTGCTGGTTCCTCAGCTGCAAGCCTATGACTAAACTTTTGTTTTTTTCTTTTTTCATCTTTTATTTCCTGCTAAGGCTCAACTATAGCCTCTTTATTTTTCCCTTGTTGCAGGGTAGCAAGCAACTCTTGGCTCTATGCTCTAACAAAGTCTCTTTCACTTTCACTCGACAATTCTTTGGGAATGACCTCTCCTTATTCCTTTCCCACTTGGTTATCTATCAGCCTACCAGACCTTAGGGTTGTGATGGCATTAGCACCCTCAAAACTTGAGGAGCCTTCTCTAATCGAATATTGGCCCTTAGGGTTGGCCACTGGCTGGCTTGACAACCTGCCCTCTTCTCTTTCGGCCAAGGCATTGGATATTTGGCCAAGCTGTTCTTCTATTTTCTTTATGCTTTGACTGTGAGAAGTCACAGTCTAAGTGAAGACTCCAAGGCTTTGCAATGAGGTCAAAACCTGGTCCACGAAAGAAGCATTTCGGGGCTACGGTGGGGGAACTACTAACTGATTTTACTGCTGGGGCTGCTGCTAATGCTGGAAATTTAACCTTGGGGCATATCCCTGGTTAAACTGCTGCTGAGGCCTTTGAGGTAAGGCCAACATCTGTTGTGGCTGCATATAATTGTCTTGTCTCTACCTCAAATTTGGGTGGTCTCGCCATTGGTAACCAGTATTTTGGTGTTGGTATCTAAATAGCTGTTTGTTGTAGCCACCAGATTGTTGTTGGCCAAATGATTGGGCAGCAACAGCTTGTTCCATCACATACTCAGGATATTACCCTATAGATGGGCACTCTTCCACTGTGTGTTGTGGAGATTGGCATATCAGACATGCCTCCATCACTTGTGCAACCAATCTGGGCTGCACCACAGTTAATAGTTTATCAAACTTATCAGAAAGATTGGCCATCTGCATTCTCAGGTCATTGTTTCCACTAACTTCATACATCTTTCCTTTGGAAGTTTCAGCAAGCCCCAGCTTAGGAGAAGGCTCTTGAACAGTTCTTGATGAGGACATCTTTTGGAAAGCATTCTCACTGATGACCTCGAACAAGTCCCATACCTCATCAGCTATTTTGTGCATGTAAGTTCCAGCACAAGAGGCATCTACCATGTCTCTGCTTTTCTCATCAATCCCATTATAAAAGCTCTGGACAAGCTGCCAGTCAGGGATCTTGTGGTGGGGACATTATTTGGGCATCTCCTTAAATCTGTCCCATGATTGATTAAAATCCTCAGTTGGGGATTAGGCAAAAGCAAGTATTGCTTTCCTCAACTGGCTGGTTTTTGTCTCTGGGAAGAATTTGGTTAGAAATCTTGTCTGTAGGTCTTTCCAAGAAGTGATGCTATTGTTTGGGAGAGTAGCTAACCAGCTGCTGGCCCTGTCCTTTAGAGAGAATGGAAAGAGCCTTAACCTAGTGGCTTCTGGTCTCAAACCAGCAATGGAGAATGTTATGCACATGGCCAAGACTTGGTCAATGTGCTTGTAAGGGTCTTCCTTGCTAAACCTATGGAAAGAGGGAAGCATTTGGATGATGGACGTTTTAATCTCATAGTTTCCCTGAACATCTGGGAATTGAATGCTGAATAGGGAATATAATCATCTGGAGCATTCAATTCCTTCAATGTTCTAGGTTGCTCTTCACCCATGACTGCTGTCTCAATTTCAGTAGGGGGCTCAACTGTGGTGTGTTTGTACCTTCTTAGTCTTCTTCCCCTTTCTATCTCAGGGTTAGGAGGCTCTAATGTGCGACTGAGAGATCTCCTTCCTAACATACACACACACCAACAGCAGGGAAGACTACTTGTAGACACATTACAATTAACAAAATTACAACTATCCTAATCAACTGCTATGGAATTTTCAAAGGAGAAATAGACTAAGTTTTTGAGGGTTAGAGAAGTTCAAACAGAGGTAACAGGCCCTGTATCTTGCAGGTCTGTGTATTTTTAGGCTTGCTGCTCTTCAATGCACCTTTGATTTTCACTAACCCCATTCTTATCACTGTCTCCAATAAAGTTAGCAGAAAGCACTTAAAATATCCTAATAAGTTTTTTGCGCCGCTGCCGGGGAATCTTGATCTATTAGTAGACCCTAGATTTTTGTATTCTTTATTCTTTGGTAGCTGTGCTTGTGAATAATTGATACTGCTGATTTACATTTGAAAATTTTCTTACAGATCTGGACAGCAGTAGAGAAGGAAAGTAGAACTGTAGCAAGTTTTAATAAGCAAGAGTTTGTCCCACAGGGAAAGTTGATCTAAAGCTCCAAGGGAGCTATCTTTAGTAGGCCCTACAGATCTGGCTACAGATCTGGCAATCCTAAATGGAAGGGGATTTAAGGTCACTATTATCTAAGTCCTAAGGTAACCTAATGCCTAAACTACAGAAATGGTTGAGAAGAATGATGGAGTGTGAGAAAATAATTTAAAAAGGGTGAGAAGTAAGCTAGTAGGCACAGATCTGATGGGTCTTATAACTCATACTCAGATCTGCTGCTATAGAAATTTTGTCTAATGGCTATATTATCACCAAAGAGGAGAAATGATCCAACTCACCCCTGTGCCATGATCCAATCCCTTATGGCTATAACCTGTCTATTTGAATGGTCACAGACTATCCAATAGGGGAACCACAATCCAGAGATGGGTCAGAACAAGTTTATCATTGTAGGCACTACTTCTTCCAAGCTGCCAGCTTAAGAATCCATAGGAACCTCAACCTCTAAAGTTTTGTGTGTGGGGCTAAGCCTGCAATGTGCACTAGCCTGGACACACAGAACCAACAAGAGTTTGAGTACTAGCTTTTAAGCCTAGCTGTTCACTGCTTGAGAAAGACAGTAGTGATCCAGTCACAAGCCTACAATCTCTATAGCCAGATCAGATCTGCCATCTGATGGTGGGTCTATACAAATACAGGGGAGTCTATTTCTGGACAATCTCTCACAAGGCTACAAGCACAAGTGCAGAGAAGAAGAATCTGACTTAGATCTGTGGATTGGCCTCACCCTAGGACTATAATCTATCCACTTAAATGATCACAGACTACCCACAAAGGCTACCCTCCTCACAAAGGTCTAAGAAAGAACCAGAACATTGCTGCCACCACCATGTTCAAAAGGCTACCAGCCCAAGCTCCCATGGGGATTCAGATTTAGTAGATCCTGTGGTGGGGCTAGGCTTGCAATGTGCCTAACCTAGACACACAGGTCACTTAGATCTAAATATCTCCTTAAAAATAATCCTCCATTGCTTACAATACAACTTAGCAATAGAGGATCTCAAGGCAACAACCTTGTACGGAACAACTCACAAAATACCAATCCCATACATGCATAAAATCCTATTATAAAACTCCATTAAATCTAGTCCAAATAGACATACAAAGACATAGCCAACAAGTGCTAGACTATGGAGAGAAGAAAAAGGGAAAAAGAAACTACCTAAACCCTAACCTTAGCCTACTGCAATTCTACAATTGGCTCAAGAAGGAGTACAGAAGTCCCCTAAACCTAAACTAGTCTTAGGCTTATAGAGCTGTCAGCTCTCTGAGAATTAGGGTTAGGAAAACCCTAATTTATCAATGCTATCATGGCCCATTTCTATTCCTTGGATGCCTCGGGGTGTGTGCATGGAGATTCGAGGATTGGAGTGCATGCCCTAGTTGCTAGAAGATCCCAGATTACCCCTGCAAAAGTGGGGAGAAGTTTAGATCTCGAGCCTTGCTAGGTAGAAATGAGTTCCAGGTCTTGTCGCATGATAGAATTTGCTTCGCGAGATTGGATCGACTTGAAGCTCTTACAGTCGCGAGATTGGTACTTTGGTCATCGCGGGGATGCTCTGGTCGTCGCAGGATTGCTCTTTCCATTTGAATGGCACAGGAATTACGCGTGCAGTTTGTTCCTTGGTGAATCCCACAAGGATCCTCGCGAAGAAGCAAGGTGCATGGGCATCTGGATCGCGCAAGCAGTTCCCTGAAGGTCTATATCTCGCGGCCACTGCGCGACAGCTGTGCGCAAGAATGCCTGGTGCTCTCTCTCCTCAGTGAATCGTGCAAAGACTAAGGGCTCCTCTTTTAAGCTGCGTGAGACTGCGCGAGTGCTTCATGAGCGCTTATGACTAAGCCTCACGAAAACAGCGTGAAGTCTGCTTTTAAATTCCTTCTGTCATCAATCTGCGCAAGAACGGAGTGGCCAGTTAGTGTGCTGCCTTCAGAAGCCCGTGACAACTGTGTGAAGCATTCTTTCTGGTTCAATTGAGCCCTACGACATCTGTGCGAGGCTCACTTCTTGACTTATTTCTGCTTTGCTGTGCCTAGGCTGCAACCAATTCTCTGTCTTGGTCCATCCTCCTTTCTTCTGAGGAACTTTTGGGGCAACAGTAGGCTTCTTGGCATGGTTAGGGCCTTATCTGCAGCTGCTGCTTATTACCTATAGGATGGACTTCAAAAACATTTATTAAATGATTAAGGGTCTAACAGAGATTAAGTTAAGGGGTGAAAAGTGGTACTTTTAAGGTCTTAACAATCGACCATTCGAGAGGTTGGATCTTATCATTCTAAACCACTCGAGGGGTTGGTTTTCAACATGAACCACTCGTGGGGTTCATTAAATCATGCATTTAAACCACTCGAGGGGTTGGTTTTCAACATGAACCACTCGTGGGGTTCACTGAATCATGCATTTAAACCACTCGAATGGTTGCACCAGCCCTCTAAACTACTCGAATTTCTTCAAGTTTGCAGCTATGCTAGTCATGGGCTTCCATCATCAGCTCGAGTAGATGATCTTCAACACTTAAAGTACTCGAGTGCATTAATGTTAAAGCTATAATATGCCACTTGAATTGCTCTGCAATTGTTCTTTAAGGCCCCCAAAGCATGCTAAAAAGACCCAATGGTGTGAACCACCATGGTGCCTTTTCAACAAATCTATCAGCTCCACTGCTAAACACAAAATTCCTTCTTCTTGGCTTCAAAAGCATGGACTACAACATTAAGCTCTTATTTTGTTGTTATCTGTAAAAACACACTTAAAATGACATTATTAACATGCTCAAAGGTCTATCATAGGTCAGGTTAAGGGGTAGAAAGTGGTATATTTCAATTCTCAACAAGGGGTTAAAGGTTCTGGCGGCTGGCGATGGAGGGATGGTCTCCTAGACCTAAAGGAATGGACTCGTATCTGAGTGAACTTTGGATATGGAGGTAGGCTTGGCAGGGAAATGTGAGTGATCAGGGTCGAGGGATGTAGGGGTGAGGATGTTCTCGCTGGTGTGGCGAAAGCAGCAGAGGGTTGGATGCGAGTGATTAAAGTAGAGGGCTGGAAGGAAGGTTGTCTGGGGAGATCCAGGGTAGTGACCTGGGCTGGTGTTGCTTGTTTGTGGTTAGGCATGGGGTTTTTTATGATCCCTATATTTTGTTGGGGTTGGGATTTCTAAGCACTTCCCAATCAATTTGATTTCGGTCGTTCATATCATAGATCACATCCCTAAGGACCCAACAATCTTCTAAGTCGAGTCCTGCATACCGATGGAAGGCAGAGTATTTACCATAGTCTAGATTGGCAGGCTAGAGGTGGGGTTTTCCTTGCAGGAATCGGAGGAGATTTTGTGTGTTAAGAAGATGGAAAATATTGGGTATTATATCCGGTAAAGGGGGATAGTGTTCCTGCCTTAGTTGGTCAGGGCCTCTGGTTGGGTTGAAGTTGTGCGGTGTTATTATAATTTGGCACATGGGCCGGTTGACTCCGTGTCATGTTTTGATTTTGATAGGTGTTAGGATACTGATTCCTATTCTAGTATTGGCCTTGACTTTGATTCTGGCCTTGGTTTTGGTTCGTGTATCTCTGCTGACTAGCACCTTGATTTTGGTTGGTATACCCTTGTTTGTTTTGACTCTGTCCAAAATATCACGGTTTGAAGTTTCTGCCACCAGAGTTTTATCGTTGGTTGACAATGGCATTGACCTGCTCGATTCCAAAGGCTTTCTTATTGTTTTTTTATTTTGATTCACTGAAAGAGCCCACTTTCGATGTGACTATGGATAGAACAAGGTTTCTGCCTTTAATGTGTCGCGCTAGTCGGGATGCTTGGGAGTGGAGTGCAATGAAGTCGGGGCAATCACTTATGACAAGTGCGCTCTTTAACGGTTCCCTAGTGTTGTCGATAATAATATCAACCGAGTCCTTCTCTTTCATTGAAGTGTCAGTCCTGATAATAAGTTTTCTCCATCTAGCCATGAAGTCGATAAATTCTTCATCAGGTCCTTGCTTCGCTGCCATTAGGTCGCTGAGACAAACTGTCTCTTGGATCAAATGTTAATACTGGTATAGGAATTGACCGACTAATTCATGAAAGGTTTGGATCTTATAAAGTGAGAGTCCCACAAACAAATCTAAAGCTTCTCCTTCTAATGAGCGTTGGAAGTAGTGAATGAGAAGTCCTTGATTGTCACGTTTGGGTCGGCAATCATTACAAAAGAGGGTCAAGTGATGGTTCAAATTTCCGGTGCTGTTATATTTAGTGAATTTTTGTGGCTTAAATCCTATTGGTAAATTAAACTTGATGTCTCCGCAAAATTTGTCGAATCTGAACGAGTGACCAGGACGCTCTCTCTTGGTCATGTCATCGAGCATTTTCGGGAGATCTTCTATTTTAATGGTGCGGTCTTTTGGAGCAACTTGTGAGAAAACCTTGTCCAGAGGGTGGTTGAATAATGTGTGGGCAGGTTGTCACAATGAGGTGGCGCAAGCTGACACCATGCTTGGGGTAGGCAATGGTCTCTCTTGTCGCTCTTGTTCTTTTAAAAATTGTTGTGACCTAATGGTTTCGTATGCGACGGCCAACCCTCGAAGCAATTCTTCGGAGTCATCGTCTCCTCTTTGTATTCTTTGAATACTGAGTTCTATGATTTGTTAGGCAGTAAGGTTTTGTCTGGTGCCACCATCTCTCCCATCATGATTGTTCCCGGAGTGTGGGATAGAGTAGGGATTCTCTTGCTCACCAGCCATATTAATCTCACGTTGTCGTGGTCTAGAACCATGAAGTGGTTCTTCTCCGTACATGGGGTTGTCATGATATCCCCACAATGGTGGGTCTCCTAACCTCACTCTTTGTACACCAGACATCTCAAGTCTTTGGAGAAGACTCATATATATATGAAAGAGAACCTAAACGACATGATGGGAAGAAGGAAATAGGGAGATAGGATGGAAACTAACTATCTAGAAAAAGAGTTAGCAAAAGGGTCCCATCGTAATCACCAATTCTGTTGGTGTGCACTTTTCTTGGGTTCCTCTCCGTTCCCAATGAATCAATGCCTTGCAATTCTGTCCTAGTGGACTCTTGTGATGCGGTGTTTGTGTAGACACCCAAATTCGGCCCAAGGCCCGATCAATCTGTACTTCGGGAGAGATGTACCCCTGTACTTCCAATGGCACCCCTGAACCCACAAGAATCTACCCAGACCTTTAGGAATCACCCTGAACCCTTTAGAACCATTCCCCAACCCTTAGAGATCACCCCTAAACCCTAGATTCCCTTCCCATACCTAACTTGAACCTTTCTGAGTAGTTGATAGGAGAGGAGCTACAAATTTTTATATAGACCATTACCAAGGATGAGCCACATATCATTGGAAAGGGGACGTCTCCATCTTTCCAACAAGCCAAACATCACCCAATTTGGAGCTATGGTTTGAAAGTAATGGCCGATTGAAGTTTCACATAAAATCATAAAAATTTTGCTCAGGCATGGATATTACATACGCCCAGTCAATTTAGCCCCGGATTAGTCAGGCGTATATATTATATACACCTGACTATTTTGGGGGAAACTTGTCCGGGCGTATATAATATATATGCCCAGCATAGGTGGGACCCACCACAGGCTTCATCTTCCCAAAGCTCCCTTAGTTTTGGTGAAATTTACTGTTCCTAAACTGGGCGTATATAATATATACGCCTATCTTAGCTACAGTAACTGTCATCAGTTGCTCGAATTTCCTTCATCTAGTTTGACCCTTTGACCATCCCCTTTGTTGGGGTGGGTGTCTTGAGGTTGGTTGCACCCCCTTTGAGCTTATTGGCAACCCTTAAGTCACCCATTGTCTCACCCTATCATCCGCCATTAAAATCAATTTCCCAAAACCCTAGGACCCTGAAAACCTAGAAAACCTTAGATGGGGGATTACCTAATTGCTAAACCAATTAGCTCTTAAGTAATCCCTTAACCCCTCCCTTCTCTATAAATAGAGAGGCCCCCCTCTTCCCAAAGGGTTGAAAATTTGGTTGATTAGAGAGCTTAAGAGAGGGAGAGAGAGTCCTAGTGAGAGAAAATGCCATTTATTTTTTTAGAATTCCAACAAACTTAGATCATCCATTCCACTCCATTTCAACCATGAGATCACCTTCTTTTAGCCAAAATCTATTCCCTAGCTTCACTCTACACTCCCTATCTATCAAATCTTTGCATTAGAGTCCATTTTAATATCATTTGAGCCATCGGAAGTACGCTAAAGCAACTATCGTCCATGATGCAACAAGGGCCCTTGAGCTCCGGCTCACCCCTCTCTTCCTCTACCTTCTTGGTGCTTCCTCCGTCCAAGGATTCAAGCCGTTACGCCGCCGAAATTTCGGTTTGGCTCAAAGCTTGATAGGACCGTATTCCCTTCGGGCAATGGGAAACTCCGCCCTTTTATTTTTCTTTTTGGCCATAGATAGAGACGGCTACGAGCGGGTTGATCGGGTGCCCAAACCCTTCCCGATCGATAACCGAAGCCCCTACCCTAGTGCCTTTGGCAAGGACTGGTAAATCAGAGTCATATTTAGCACTTCGGTGCTCAAAATATTGATTTGAAGGTTTCCTGGGTCACCAAAAGCTCTGGGTGGCGACTCTACATTTTTCATCAAAAGCGAGCGCATCGCCACGACGGGTTCGTGAGGATCCTTGGTCGCACAGATGGCGACTCTGCTGGGGATATCACCCTAGCGCTTCCCCTCTTGTTGGCCTTGTTTTTTTGTTACTAACTATTGCTGTTTTCTTCTTATTTTCTGTAGTTTTATTTTATATTTTTGTTGTTTTTAATAACATACTCACCCCTACGATTCAGTCCTTTAAGTGCCTTAGCCGATTGGCGGGCCTACGTGCGCCTTTAAATTTCTGTTTTTCCGATTCTTGTCATTTAAGCCGCCTTAGCCGTTTGGCGGGCTCGCTCGCATTTACTTTTCACGTCATTTAAATTTCAGTCATTTACGAGCCTTAGACATTTGGCGGGCCTACTTGCATCCTTTATTTCGGTCATCATATCTCACCTTTGAACACCGGCCCGTTGAGGCGGCACGGGTTTGTCATCCCCGACCCGATTTTTGGATTTAATTTCACTCCCCTTTAAAAATCTGTAATTAAAAGTGAACCAACAGTGTGGGAACATAATTGAATTTATTTTTGCATTTTCGGATAGTTTTCGGGGGGTTTAGGCACAAATACAATTTACCCGATTCCCAGTAAGGCGGCAGCCCTAGTGGTGATGATCCTGAAAAGAACCACCCCTTCCAGTACCTGAGAAGGCGCTTGCGCCGGGGTATATCGGTTGGGTTGCCAATTCCGATCAAGCCGTAAAACCCGCATTGGTGAGAGCGTAGACAACCTAAAATTCAGCCGTGTATCCCTAGGAAATGGAAAGGAGGGACCCGATAACATACACAGCAGTCCCCGAGAGCATTTCTCCCAAGAAACCAGTTCAAAGACCCACATTCGGGCTCGTTGTTCACTGTCAAACTAAGTCGATGAGTGTTTTGCCAGCGTATATATTATATATCACCAAAATCGAGAAAATAGCCAGGCGTATATAATATATACGCCCAGCCAAAATCCCTGGATTTAAGCCAGGCGTATATGATATATACGCCCAACCAAAATATGTATTTTTTGGTCGGGCGTGAATAATATATACGCCCAGTATATACTGGGCCACACCAATCCGACCTGAGGCCCAATCCATCACCCCAAGTCCCCAATTAGCGGCATTAGTGCCCGCAGTAGCCTCCCACATCCTCTAACACCCAACATGCCCCCGCCCAATCAAAAGAAGGCAACTTCTCATTGATTGCTCCGGGGGATCGGGTTGTTTGGGTGGATTCCCGCACCTTCAATAGAACGAAAGGGTTCCCTTTCGCTTCTTTTGAAGTGTGTCAAATCCCGCCGTGGGACCTACTAAAGGTACATATATCGCCCGAGACGGGAGTTGACCCTGGGCACTAGGGTCATTATTCATCTAAGCAAAGGCGAGTTAATCTCCATCTAAAAAAAAAAAATCATCTTCAAAAAAACAACCCAAAAAAAATCTCTCTTCAAAAAAAAGAAAAAAAAAATCATCATCATTTTCCAAAAAAAAAAAAAAACCCCAAACAAAAACAAACAAAACAAACACAAAAAAGAAAAGAAAACAAAAACAAAAAAGTATATTTTGGTGTGACCGTCACTACGACAACCTCAACCTCGTCCCGTAGAAGGAAGGTATTCGGCCCTCATCAGCGACATCGATACAACACTCGTCAGTAGATCATGTCAAGAGCCGATACGTCCCCACCGTCATCCCCATCCCATTCCCACGTAGGAGAAGACCCGATCCTCGACACCTTCGCCTAAACCCGGTTCGATATCACGGGTCCTTTTGGGGCACCCGTGTTCACATCCACCCCATCCCCCTCCCTCACATTCTTCCAACATACCCCCTTTTCATCCCCTACTGAAACCCCTCATTTCCCAACCGATCCATACATCCCCATCTCCCATCCAAACACCCTTACCGCATCCCCATATTCCCAAAGGCCCCATAGGGAGCCCCATCCCTCGCCTACTTCCCACGTTCCATCCCTCTCATCATCCATGCCCCCTACATCCCACATCCTACATCCCATCCACCTCATCTCACATACCATTCCCACCACCTGGCCCATCCACATCCCAACATACCCCCCCATTTACTCGGGTCATGCCCAATTTCTCCCAAGCCCCTCCATCATTAAGTGAGCCATCACCCCCCAATCTCATACTTGAATCCATGCCCTCAATGGAGGACCTGAGAACAATGTATGCCCTGTGGGCTGCTTCTCGGAACACTACATCTCAAACCCCGCATCCAAATCTCCAAAACCTCCATACCCCATTCCCTCTTAACCATGCCCAACCACCCATCGTCCATACCTCCCAAAATCCCCCACCTCAATGCCAGACCCAAACCCATACAAATCCATGGGCCCAAGCCTAAACACCTCTAGAGCCAAGGGCCCAAGCCCAAGCCCATCAGACCCAGGCCCAAGCCGAAGCCCATCAGGCCCAAGCCCAAAACCCTCAAAACCCATGGGCCTAAGCCCAAGCCCATCAGACCCAAGCCCAGGCCCAAAATCCTCAAGACCCATGGGCCCAAGCCAATCAGGCCCAGGCCCAAGACCCTTAAAACCCATGGGCCTAAGCTCATCAGACCCAGGCCCAGAATCCTCAAGGACCATGGACCCAAGCCCATCAGGCTCAGATCCAGACTCGAAACCCTCAAAACCCATGGTCCCAAGCCCAAACCCATCAGACCCAAGCCCAAGTCCAAGCCCCCCAGGGCCTCTGGACCTAAACCTATCAAGCCCAAGCCCAAGGCCCATTGACCCAGAGTCATACTAACCCCCACTCCCAAGCCCAAGGCCCATCAATACAAGCCTTCCAAAACCATCAAACCCAAACCCAAAGCCCATCCACCCACGCTCACCAAGGCCCATTCACTAACCCCATACCCCCCCACCAGTACCCTTCATTCACCTATACCCCTTACGTCCCCATCCCGCCTCCAACGGGAAATCCGATCCATCCCATTCCTCAGACCCACAACATCCCGCCACCTCAACCGCATCTCCCTCAACCCCAGAATGTGCACCCAGCTCAGCACATCACTTACCCACAAACCGCTCATCCATATATCCCTTCTCATCCCCTACAAACCATATGGCCCCACCAGGTCATCCAATCCCTCACCCCCCAAGTCCAAATAGCATAACTCTCCCCTCACCAATACCATGACCAACAGTATGAGGAGGATGAGATCCGCAACAGTGGAGGAGTTGCCAGCTTCAACCCTCCTAGGCCCACCATCATCACACCTAGGTTCGAACAAAATCAGGGGGAAGCAGTCCCCACTACATCCTCAAAAGAGCCAGAACAGTTGAAAGAACAAATAGACGGAATACAGAAGCAACTAATGAAGATGGGAGGAGTAGAACTGCATTCAACAGACTTTTCAGACCTATGTTTGTTCTCCGATGTCCCCCTGCCACAGAAATTCAACATGTCAGTATTCGATAAGTATAATGGCACTGGCAACCCCATCGCCCATTTAAAATCTTACTGTGGGGATATGTGCCAGTATGGCGGAGATGAACGACTCCTCATCAAAGTGTTCCAAAAAAGTCTAACGGGCCCAGCTCTGAGATGGTTCACATCCCTGGAACTGTCCATGATAAAAAATTGGAAAGATGTGACGCGATTATTTCAAGAGCAATATGTCTATAACATAGACATAGAGCCAAGGAAGTCAGATTTGGCCCGTCTAAAGCAAAGACATGATGAAACATTCAGTGCTTACTTGGGAAGGTGGAGGGCATTGGCCGCTCAGGTAACTCATCGGATTCCCGATGATGAGCAAATTGAATTGATAACCAATGGAGCCCTCCGGTCCCATCGCAGATTTTTAGTATATCGGCCATCAAGTTTTCTTGATCCGTGCAAAATGCCAATCGTTCTTGAAAGACGCCATTAGAGAGGGCAGGTTAGGAAGGAATGTGGCCAACGAGGCCACCAGGGTTCGAAAAGCTACCGAACCAAGAATTGAAAGAAGACCAGGGACAAAGGTACAAAACATTGTTTACCCCCAGGCTAATACCAATGCCCCCCCGATACAGCTCTAGGTTACACAACAACCCCTGGCCCGTTTCGAGCAAGTACCAAGGCCAAGCAACGGACCAAGAGTCCTGTTTACCGAGGAACAGATGAAAGCACTGTTCAAATGAGTGTTCACACCATTGGGGCAATCCTTGAGTGTCTTGTTGCCAGTGTTGTTATAAAAAGGCTTGGTAAATCTGCTCTAGCCTCGACACCACCCCATCCCATACCGAGGAACTATGATCTGCATTGCAATTTCCACCAGGGATCGGGTCACCCTATGAACCGGTGCTTCCCGTTAAAGCACGCGGTCCAAGATCTGATAGAGGCGGGAAAAATCAATCCCCCGCCACTTCCTCAAGGGCAGAACTAGAATATCCATCAAGCCCCTCTACCACCGCACCCAGGAGGCCCCAGGCCTAACATATATTGGATAGAGGAGGAAGAACAAGAGTTTCACCCTTCGAATTATATCAGTAATCAGGAGAAATTTTCACTCCCCAGGTCGAACGAAGATGAACTATCTGTTAGGGTGATCGAGCCATTGTATCTAGCCGATTATTTCCCCACACCGGCATACCAAGAGGAGCCCTTAGATTTAGGGCAGTATTTTTCCACCCCTGCTCCCGCCTACCAAATCCAAACGGGCACAGCCCCGCCGTAATCATACGCATATCCCCCCACGCCCAATTTACCCCATACACCCCTCCGTCACACCCAAATCATCCCATACCATACACAACTCCTCCATCCCCGTGTTATCCTACCTCATACACACCCTCAAGTCTCTCCACCCAATACACTACTCCGCCATCCCCAAGTTACCCCATTCCATACACACCTTCAAACCCCACCACCCAATTTATACCATACACCCCTAAATCACCCCGCTCCATGCACAACTCCATCATCCCCAATCTATCCCACTTCATCTACAAACCCATCATCATCCCACCATACCACCCCCTATACCAACTCTTCATATCCCCCTATTCCACCCACTACCCCGCCATCCCCCAATCTTCCCGCTCCATGCACCACTCCACCACCCCTAATTTGTCATACGTCATCCACGAATCCGGCATCATCCCACCCTGTCACCCCATATACAAACCCTTCATATCCCAATCACCCCGCTCCTCAGATGCCTCCCCATCCCTCCATCCCAGTCACACTCCCGCCATCCCTTCGCTATTTTGGCCCAAATTCAACTCCACCGCCACACAAGGAAGCAAACCCTCACCCAATCCCCTTATCACCTGCTCCCAATCACCACTGGTCTTACCAAGCCCAGGCAATACCTGTACAAGCCCCCCTTGCACCCGCAAATTCAACCCCACCAATTCCCACCACTACCGTTCTGCCCCCTATTGGAGTCAACCTGGTGGGACCCGAGAAACTGGCATGTCCAACCCAATCTTCCCCAGAATTACCATGCACCCCTTTCCTTATCCTAAAACCTGCCTATGACCCGCATCAGGTGCCATTAAGCTATGAACAAACAGACATGAATGCCTGCTGCTACTCTAAGTGTGCATGATTTATTTGTATGTTGAAAACATACTTGCGAATGATGAATGCTACTGAATTTGGAAAATTAGAACGAATAAGGAAATATCAGCACAGAGAGAAGTTAATTAGCCTGCAAGATCAGGGCCAATTGTAGCAAGTTTTAAATATAAGTGAGTAAAAGATCATCCACAGGAAATTTATTTAAAATATAAGATAAACCTCCAGATCTGAGCTACCAGATCTGACCTCTGATCCTATCTATAGAGCAAATAAGATGGGAGGTTGAATTTATCACATTAACTAAATGATAAAAGTAAAATTAAAACTAAGTGATCCAGATCTAAGTTGGGGAGATTTTGATGTAAATTAATAAGAATGGAGAAATAATATCTAACTTTGATTTGGTCCTTGATGCACAAATGAGAATAAATGTAGATCAAATGAGATGTGATCCAATCTTCATCTGGCTACAAGCACAGATGCAAGAGAAAGTAATCTAACTCAAGGGTTAGAGTTAAACTTATGGTTATGGTCTGTCCACTTCAATGGCCATAGACCATCCAATAGTCTTTAATCTGAACCCTTAATTCAGAACGAGAAACACCACTACAAATGCTTTGAGAGATTAGGTTACAAACACAAATTCTCACAGGGATAATGAATTAAGGGAAACTGCTTAAAAAATAGTAAATCTAAAGGAGTCTAGTGCAATAAGGAGATCACAGGGAACCCTCAACATGAATCCAATTGAGAGCGTACGGTTCACAGCAACCTTTTCAAATTCACCATTATAATTACAGAGCACAGCTTAAACCGCTCTCGGATTTGTAGTCTTGAATGCAATTCTCTTTTGAATTACAGAAGTATCTCACAGCTCTCAATTACAACTAAAAGCTAGGCTATTACAGGAGTTTCAGACAAGCTATCTGAATTGGAAATGAGGCAATAGAAATGAAACATGAAATCTGGATGCCCAAATTGGGCAAATGGTTCATCTATTTATAGTTTCCCCCAAGTCTAGCTCAGATGTGTATCGACCAATCAGAATTGGTTAGATCTTATGTAAATTAATAAGAATGGAGAAATAATATCTAACTTTGATTTGGTCCTTGATGCACAACTGAGAATAAATGTAGATCAAATGAGATGTGATCCAATCTTCATCTGGCTACAAGCACAGATGTAAGAGAAAGTAATCTAACTCAAGGGTTAGAGTTAAACTTATGGTTATGGTCTGTCCACTTCAATGGCCACAGACCATCCAATAGTCTTTAATCTGAACCCTTAATTCAGAACGAGAAACACCACTACAAATGCTGTGAGAGATTAGGTTACAAACACAAATTCTCACAGGGATAATGAATTAAGGGAAATTGCTTAAAAAATAGTAAATCTAAAGGAGTCTAGTGCAATAAGGAGATCACAGGGCACCCTCAACACGAATCCAATTAAGAGCATACGGTTCACAGCAACCTTTTCAAATTCACCATTACAATTACAGAGCACAGCTTAAACAGCTCTCGAATTTGTAGTCTTGAATACAATTCTCTTTTGAATTACAGAAGTATCTCACAGCTCTCAATTACAACTAAAAGCTAGGCTATTACAGGAGTTTCAGACAAGTTATCTGAATTAGAAATGAGGTAATAGAAATGAAACTTGAAATCTGGATGCCCAAATTGGGCAAATGGTTCATCTATTTATAGTTTCCCCCAAGTCTAGTTCAGATGTGTATCGACCAATCAGAATTGGTTAGATCTGTATCAACCAATGGGAGTCGAGCCCAAAGATCAAGATCTATTTTGGCCAATCAGAACTGCTTGATTTGGTTCAGCCAATCAGATGACAGAAGCATCAATTATGTTATGTATTTCAAAAATCTGTTAGAACTTCTAAAAGTTCCCGCCAATTGATTTCATCTTCGGGTGCTCACATGGGGTGGAATATGCCTTTGGTTCGTGCTCAAAATCTTTCAAAATGTCCCTGGGTTTTTAAATGCATTGGGGCACGTGTAAAAGATTACTGAATTACCCTTACAGATGCTAGGAATCTTCAGGATGCCATTTCGCATAGTTTGGGGAACTTTTCAAGACGTGACTTCAAGCTCTTTTCGCAGCTTCCGTGCTCGCAAGGAGTTCTCTTCTTTTCGAATAGGTCAGAAATCCTTTCAAAGAGTTCAGGTGCTCTTCGAAAACTAAGCCTGGAGCTTTTAGTTCCTTTCACAAAGTTCAGGTTCTTTTCAAAATGTTCAGATTCTTTTCGAAAAGCACTCTGTAATGCATTCTACTATTCGAATAGCTCCACACCTCTTTCCAGGTTACAACCAGGCCTTTGTCCTCTTTAGTTTAGGCATTTTGACAGCTCGTGAGGTTGTCCCTTCTCTTTCTTTCTTTGGATAAACATGGATCATCATCTTTTTGGCACTTTTAGGTTGCTTTCAAGGTTAAGCCTGTCTTTATTGTTAGCTGTAACACAAGCACTTAAAATACTTATTTAGTTCTCTCAAGGGTCTATCATGGCCCAAGTTAAAGGGTGGAAAATGGTATTTTCTAGTTTTCAACACACCCCCAAACCTAAGCTTTGCTAGTCCCTGAGCAAAGACAAAATTAAAAACAGAATAAAAAGCCACTTTTATAGGGAACACAGTTGCATTTAGGATATGAAACAAGCCTTTTAAACCCCTAGGTGATCCCCAGTGGAGGAGTGAAGTCTCCTGAGGGTTTTCAGTGAACGTACCCACAAACGTCTCCAATAAATCAGTTAATATCAATGCAGTTCTGTTAAAGCAGACTTTTATCCAGTCAGGTTATTCACACCTGCATCAGTCAAGCTGTAAAAAGATCTTCAAGAAAACATTAGTTTAAAACTAAAATTCAGCTGTAATTCCTTTTACCATTCACTCAGTTGGTGTCAAAAAGTTTTTATAAGAAAAATTAATGAAAAGCTTGCCTTCTATTTGAAAATTCAGTTTTGATGTTACCCCAAATAATTTGATTTCAAACTCAACTCTCACCAGGGTTTTCACTCACCATGCAAATATGAGGGTTGTACTATTTCACACAGCTCAAGAGCAATTACAGTCCTCAAATAGGACTGTAAGCAAGAGCATAGGCATTGCTTTTCAGTTCTGAATCTACTGCTCTTTTCTCCATAGATTACACAAATCCTTATCTCCATGTGACAGCTCAATCCATCATTGATCAGTAAGGACTTTGACTTGGGTGGTACTGTGGCTTATGAGTGAACTTTATCAAGAATAAAGAGGTGGAATGGAATTCAAAATTGAGAAGTCAGTCAAGGTAAGGAAGTGGTAGACACATCTTCTTTATTTCAGCACAATTTCATCTTCTTCTTTGAATTTTCAGAGCCAAAGTGGCCATCTTTTTCTCTTTCTTTTTTCAAATTCCCAATGAAATGACTTTTTCTGACTTTTTTCCTTTTCAAAGCAACATTGACTGCAGTGCCACATTTCTTTTGTTGATACATCATTGCCTTTAATTATTTTTCTTCTTCTTTTACCAAACTGTTACCCGACTCTCCTTTCTTCAGCTTCCTTTCCTTTACCTGAATTTTCAGAGTGAGGGTTAAGCTCGATGAGGTTGATTAGGTTGGTTGATGAGGTTACAAAGAAATCTTGGATTTATAAAGCTCAACTGGTGTGTATCAAAGGTAGTTTCAAAAGGTGGGGCTTTTTGAAGTTCAAACTGTCCAAAAGGAGGCCTTGCATCATGTCTTTAATATCATGATTGCTGTCAAGTTATTTCAATTTGAATATGTGTAACTTCTAGTGATAGTAAGCAGGTTCAAACAGTCCCTAGAGCAGAAAAAATTGCCAATTCATATCTCCAAAGAATACATTTCAGGCCCAAGTCTCACTGGGTGTAGTTTTCTATCAAATTCATAAGGTATATCATCACTGTTTTCTCTCTTTCTAGGTTTACTAAAACATCAATTTTATTTTGAAAATTTTCTGACGTTCACTTCATGAAGGTATTGGAATTACTCTAAAAATCAGTTTTTAAAAAATTTTAACTTCCTCATTTTTCGAAACAATAGGTGTGAAATTACTTTATCTTCAAAAATTCTACTGTGATCATAAGCTACACTGATTTTAACTAAACTATTGGTAATTCTGCTACATCAACCCCAAACCAAAGATGAGCAGTGACCTCACTGGTCCAAAATACATTAGCAAAGAAGCAATCAAATAAAAAGCATAATGTTAGAGAAGAAAGAAAAGGAATGCACAGTAATTACTAATGAACAAAATTTTAACAGAAAACCAAAGGTACATATCACAGACCCACAAAACAAACATGTACAATGTAATCTAAAAACTGGGGTCAAAATCTGTATCATAAGTTGGTTCAATGGGATCAAAACTAGAGTCACTGTCAGAGTCAGAACTAGAATCAGTATTGGAGTCTGAACTCGATTTAGCCTTCTCCTGGATTGTGTTTTGCAGCTCGGTGTATTCCTCAGATTTGATCTTTTTTGTGAGGCCAATATACTTTTCAAGTCTAGTAGCCCTCAATTTTTCCTGTTCAAGTTGTGCTTGCAACATGGTGACCTTGTGCTGCTCACTCTTAACCATCTGAAAAGTTTGACCCAACAGGTCCTGCATCTTTTCTCTCTCAAATTTCATGAACAACTCCAATTTCTGAATCTAGTCTTCATAAGGGGTTCTAATGTAAGCTTGCAGATCAACTAACCCCTTGATCACATCGCGACAGATATAAGGGTTCTCTTCCCTAGCCCTTTTGAGAGTGGCAAATCTGGAATGGGAATGGAGTGGTAGGGGACCAAAGGTATGCCGGCAGTGGGAGAAAAGGAGTCCAAAAGTATGACCTCAGGGTCTGTTTGGGTGGCTTGATCAGCGACATTAAGGATGGGTGTAGGTGTATCCAAAGGTAGTGCCTCAGGTTCAAATTGGGTAGCATGATCAGACACAGTAGGGATGGGTGAATCTAAAACTATTACCTCTGGATCTGTTTGGGTAGCATGGCCAGCAACAACACATACAGTGGCTAAGGTGGTTGTTTGGGATGTGGAGGCTAAGGTTTGGAGAAGGGAATTTATCATAGACTGATTGTCTGTGTTGATCTGTAGTTGGGCTTGGATGGATTAGAGAAAGGTAAATATTTGGCTAATTGATTCAGGTGTGGGTGTGGTATGCAGAGTAGGGGCTAGTAAAATTAAAGTAGATGGTTGAGGTGCAATGGGTGAAATGGCTGTAAAGGGGGAAGTAGCCAAATGGGTGAAATGAGGAGGGTCAGGTATAGGTACAGATTCAAGCCCAATATTCTCCAAGATAGATCCAATCAGTGACGAATAGGCCTCTGTAGTGAATATCATAGGTTCAGGGGTATGAGTTATTTCAGGTGTATGAGTTGAATGGGCAGGTGATCTTGAGAAACTTTGGAGAAGAGGAGTGCTAGGAGATTGTTCAACAAAATCTGGGGCTAAATCTTGAACATTGTTAGGAGAAATTGGTGGTGTGAGTAAGGCTGGAGTGGTTGGTGTAGAGGGGGAGTCTGCAATTGGGATTATGTTGGTTATGGGAGATGGGACTGCTTGAATGGGTGAAAGAATAGGAGCTAGGCTAGGTGAGGTGGGTAAGATGATAACTTCTTCAACAATGGGTGCAGCTGAAGAGCTGGTCACCATAGGAAGGACAGTTTGTTCAATGTTAGCTGCAGTTGAAATAGGTGCAGCTAAAGAGCTGGTCACCTCAGGGTCTAGTAAAGTAGATTCTTGGGCAGCTGAAGGGGCTGGTGCAGGTATTGCAGGTTCAATGGTAGCTGCAGGGGCTGGGTCCTCTTCCTCCCTCATTCTATTCAACATGGTTTGGCTTGTAGTCGAAGACTTTTTCCCAAAAGCATGAGGAGATATAACTTCAAATGGCACTTGCTCATCAATGTCAAATTTGGCTCTTAGTAGGGCTGTCATCAACCTACCAAATGGTATTCCAACTAACTTTTGCTCCTTTTTCAGCTTGGTACTAATATCAGCCATGGCTTCGAAAATCAACATAGGGGCATTGAAGAATTGCCCCTTAGAGAAATGAAAGAGAGCCTCTAAAATTGGTGTCCTGTCTTGACTGTGCCCAGTGACATAAAAATATCCCCTCAAAATAGAATCTATCAGCAAAAATTGAGGTGCTAAGTCTCTCCTCATGATGGATTGTCCAGTTCCAACTATGCCTTGGGTTAAATGTGCAGCCATTTCTCTAAAAGAGGTTGTTTCAGTGCGGCAATGAGACCAAATAGGATCATATTGAAATGGTATCCCCAAAGCATTTCCAATGTCTTCATAAGTGACAGTTAAATCACAATCATCAATGAAAATTACAATAGTAGGGACATCAGCATCCCTCTCTGTCACTTTTACCAAGTTTTGGTACCATAATCTCACCATTCACGGATAAATTTTCTTTGGAAGAGGGGTTAGGATATTGCTCAGTGAGGCATCCCTAATGTATTTCAAAGATAACTGACATTCAGGTTTGTTGTAGAAAAAGGTCTCATCAATAATAAACTCTGGGATCAGCTTCTGAGCTTCAATGAATGGGTTTGGCAGTACCAAATGCATAGGGAGAGGAGGAAGCTCAGGCTCAGGACTAGGGTCAGCTACTGGGATGGGTTCCACATGTCTAACCCTCTTCCCCTTCTCAATTCTATCCACTTTATCCATCGAAAGTTTTCTCTTGGCTGAGGTTTTAGCTTTTCCTTTTTTGGAGGGTTTGCTAACTTTCTTAGCAGAGGATTGTAGGAACATTGCGGCCAATGATTTTTCAGTTTTCCCCATCTTAAAGTTTCGTTTTAATCTCACACAATGAATGCTGATATCAAATTGAACTTTGCAAAACACAAACAGAAGCAATGCATAGAAATATACCGAAATCTAGGGTTTTGGTTGAACTCTTTGAACACTTGATGATATCCACCAGAATCAGAAGCAAAATGTCCCTCTCTTCAAGCTTAATTAGTGGAACAAATAAGAAATAAATTGGATCTGAACTTTAAAAGCACACAGAGATGGAATGAAAATGGGTTTTTTGTGAAACAGGACACTTAGGGAAGGTTTTCGAATATGAAACCCCTGCTTCGAAAGGGTTTAAATATGCTTAAAACGAGTTTCGCAAAGTATCTTTGAAGTTTTTGAAAAGTTCAAAACGGTCCTTTTTACAAAAGAGAATGGCATCAGTACCATTCGAAAAGCACTTGGCTGCAGAAACAATATTTTAAAAAGCAGATAGCTTCAGAACAAACTATTCAAAAAGCAAATAACTTCAGAACTAACTATTCGAAAAGCAAATAGCTCTTTTCGATTAGTTAGTTACAAGGCCAGATCCTTTTCGAACAGAAAATTGAACTTTTCGAAATGAATTTTTTTTCTTTGCGAATTCATTATTCACATTTTATAAACTTCTCGAATTGAGTGTACACATGACTAAAAATAGAGAGAAGAAACTATGACAAAAAAAACTACAAAACAAACACAGGTAAAATACATATGATACCGTTGTTTATCATCAGATATGTGGAGGTTCTTGGTGATAGATAGTCAGCAGAGGCTCCAGAGTATTTTCAATGCATGGTTTGAGCCTCTGACCATTTACTTTCAAGATTCTCCCATCACTTGGGTCTAAAATTTCAACAGCCCCAAAAGGAGATACATGAATGACAGTATATGGCCCTTCCCATCTGGAACTCAGCTTTCCAGGAAAAAACTTAAGTTTTGAGTTAAATAGCCATACCTTAGAGCCAGCTATGAACTCTCTTCTCAGCAGATTTTTGTCATAGAAAGCTTTAACATTTTCTTTGTAAGATCTTTCATTGGTGTATGCATCCATTCTCAGCTCCTCCAACTCAAAAGTGCGCTCTGTGATTACCAGCAGTAGTAAGATCCATGTTCAAGGTTTTAATAGCCCAAAAGGCTTTATATTCTAACTCCACTGGTAAATGGCATGCTTTGCCATAGACCAATCTGAATGGGGACATGCCAATTGGGGTTTTATAGGCTGTCCTATATGCCCACAATGCATCATTAAACAAGGACCAATCCTTTGTCCTTCTTCACGGTCTTTTCCAAAGATATATTTGATTTCTCTATTGAAATCTCCACTTGTCCATGGTCGTGGATGATATGGAGTAGCTACTCTATGAGTCACAGAGTACTTTTCAATAAAGCTTCAAAATGCTTATTATAAATGGCTTCCCCATCACGATAATAGCCTGGGGAACCAAACTCGAAAATGTTGTCTTTTAAAAATTTCAAGACAACTCTATGATCATTGGTTTTAGTAGCTGTGGCTTCAACCCATTTGGATACATAATCCACAGCTACAAAGATGAAATTACAACCATTTGAAGGAGTAAAAGGTCCAATGAAATCTATCCCCCAAATATCAAACAATTCAACTACAAAAATGGGTTGTAAAGGCATTGAGTTTCTCTTGGAAATGCTGCCCAATTTTTGGCAGTTTTGACAAGACTTACAGTGCTGTAGTGCATCTTTGAAAAGTGTAGGCCAATAAAATCCATACATAAAAAGTATGCTATGAAAGTCTTCTTCAGAGGCACATCTTCTAATTATTTGGTCTGCACAAATCTTGAACAGATAAGGTTCCTCCCAAATAAAATGTTTGACCTTGAGAAGAAAAGATCTTTATCCATTTTATTCCAGTGTTGAGGAGTTCTTCCAGTAGCCAAAAAGTTGACTATATTTGCAAACCAAAGGGTGTGTACACTGATAGCAAAAAGTTGCTCATCAGGGAAAGATTCATTTATAAATGACCTATCAATCTCAGATTAGAATTCTAATGTGGTCACCACCACATTTTCACACCCTTTTTATCTTTAATCTGCAAGTCAAATTCCTGTAATAGGAGGATCCACCTGATTAATCTTGGTTTGGTATCCTTCTTAGACAGAAGGTATTTCAAGGCTGAGTGGTCAGTGAACACCACTATTTGTGAACCCAAAACATATGACCTAAATTTCTTCAAAGCAAAAACAATTGCCAGCAGCTCCTTCTCAGTTGTTGTGTAATTGAGCTGTGCACCAATCATTGATCCACTGGCATAAGCTATGACATGAGGCAGCTTATCCTTTCTCTGCCCAAGAACAACTCCCAAAGCATAATCTGATGCATCACACATCAGCTCAAAAGGCAATGAATAGTCTGGAGACTGCAGTATTGGAGCTGAAATCAAATAATTTTTTAAGCATTCAAATGCCTTCAAGCATTCATTGTTAAAAACAAAAGGGACATCTTGGGACAATAAATGACAAAGAGGCTTGGATATTTTACTGAAGTCCTTAATGAACCTCCTGTAAAATCCAGCATGCCCTAGAAAACTTTTGATTTGTTTAACAGTTTTGGGAGGTGGCAGATGTGCAATTAATTCAATTTTTGCTCTATCCACCTCAATGCCCTTGTGGGAGACAACATGGCCAAGGACAACGCCTTGGGTGACCATGAAATGGCTCTTCTCCCAGCTTAAAACTAGATTGGTTTCTTCACATCTCTGTAACACCAAGTTGAGATGATGTAAACACTGGGCAAAACTGTCTCCATATATTGAAAAATCATCCATAAAAATCTCCATAAATTGGTCAATCATATAAGAGAAAATGGAGTACATGCATCTTTGAAAGGTAGCAGGAGCATTACAAAGACCAAAAGGCATTCTCCAATAGGTAAAAGTGCCAAAGGGGCAAGTGAATATGGTCTTTTCCTGATCTTGTGGATACACAGGAATCTGGTTGTAACCAGAGTAACCATCAAGAAAATAATAATAAGCTTTTCCTGCTAGCTTTTCTAAAATTTGATCAATGAATGGAAGAGGGAAATGGTCTTTTCTTGTCATTGTGTTTAGTTTTTTGTAATCAATACAGACCCTCCAACTAGTGGTTTGCTTGGTTGAAATGAGCTCACCAGAATTTGAGGTTACCACAGTGATCTCAGATTTCTTAGGTACCACCTGTGTAGGTGCCACCCAAGCTGAATCTGAGATGGGGTACATGACCCCTGCATCCAACAACTTAACAACCTCCTTCATGACCACATCTTGCATTTGAGATTCAGCCTCCTCTGCATTTCCCTACAAGGCTTTGCATCTTCTTCCAAATGAATTTTATGCATGCAAACCGCTAGACTGATTCCTCCTAAATCAGCAATAGTCCAGCCAATTGCCCTCTTATGCTGTTTCAATATAATCAACAACTCTTCCTCCTGCTCCTCAGTGAGGGAGGAAGAAATAATCACAGGCAATATTTTTTGGTCTCCTAAAAACACATATTTCAAATTTTCTGGCAACTGTTTCAGCTCTACATCAGGTGGGCTAAGAAAAGAAGGTAACAAAGGTACCTTGGCTGTTTGTGGAAGGGGAAGAATAGCAGGTTTCCATGAAGAGAACCTTGCTGATTGATCATGAGATCCTTGCACAGCATTTACTTCCTCAGACTTTGAGGTACAAAATGTTTCTTCCTCAGCATTTCTCCAAGCATCTTTAAAATCTGTGGTTAAATCTTTACACTCCAAAAACTATGGTAATGTTTCTTTTACCAGTTCATCCAACAAATCAATAAGAAAACATTCCTCAGAACTGAATTGAGGCTGTGTAACTACATTGTAGACATTTAACTTTACCTTCATATTTTCAAAAGACACTTCCATAATACCAGATCTTCATTGAATGCAAGCATTGACTGTAGCCAGGAATGGTCTCCCCAAAATGATAGGGATGGAAGTTTTGCTTTTTGTAGGTTCCATGTCCAATACCAGAAAATCAGCAGGGTAGAAAAACTTATCTACCCCTACCAACACATCCTCAATCACCCCAACTGGCTTTCTTTCAGATCTGTCTGCTAGTTGTAATACCACATGAGTGGGTTTTAACTCTCCCAAACCTAGTTGCTCATATACAGAATATAGATGCAGGTTGACACTAGCACCCAAATTTAATAAAGCCTTTTCAATGGTATGTTCCCCAATAATGCAAGAGATTGTGCGGATTCCAGGATCTTGGAGTTTTTGAGGTGTGGTAATGGACAAAACCTGATTAACTCTTTCCACAGTAAAGACCTTCTTAGATAACTGTATTCTAGATTGTCTTTTGTGAGTGCAAATATCTTTCAAAAATTTTGCATATGCTGGGACTTGTTTGATTGCATCAAGCAAAGGAAGATTTATCTTAACTTCCTTAAAAGTCTCCATCATTTCATCTATTTTTGTGTTCCCTTTATCAAAAGGGGATTCAGATTTCATGGCATGGGGAAATGGTAAATGAGGAACTAGTCCTTCATTTACAGCTTTAGAATCATTATCAGAATCTTTTTTATTTTTCTATTTTTTATTTTTTTGATTTTTTTGAGGTACATCTTCAATGCTAACATCATCTTTGCTCGCGCATATCTCTTGATTTCCTCAATTTTACTTCTTCCTTTTCGACACATTGTTATTTACAATTCTTCCACTTCTCAAAGTAGTGACAACTTTTACTTCTTCATGTGAAATGTAAACCTCTCCAACCATGAACTCCTTGGGATTGTTGAAAGGTTGGTATAACTCCTTCTCTCTTTTGGCCAAAGTATATGAAAGTTGACCTAATGTTTCTTCAATCTTCTTTATGCTTTGACTATGAAAGATTATAGTCTGAGTTAAAGACCCTAAATTTTGGAGTGAATTTAGAACTTGGTCTTCAAAAGAAGGGGATCTGGAAAGGGTTTGAACTGGAGCAGATTGTTGTACAGGTTGTTATGGAATGGGCTGCTGAAGATTTGGCTTGGTATAAAAATTCTGCTGATAGGGCTGAGCAGTTTTGAAAGCTACTTGGTTCTTTGGTTGCTACTGCTGTTGTGATTGATAATTGCCTTGGCTCCACCTTAAATTGGGGTGCCCTCTTAATGCATATTCCTTTGACTGCATCTGTCCAAACGATTGGGTAGCATGAGCTTGCTCCACCACTAAATCTGGGAACTGTGGTGCAGCTGGACATTGATCAAGAGGATGAGTAGAGGACTGGCATATCAGACATGCCTCCTTTACTCTTGCAACCATTGGATTTTTAAGTGGGTCCATCAATCTATCAAACTTTGTGGTTAAATTATCCATCTTTCTTTCCAACTCATTCACCTCATAAATCTTTCCCTTGGTGGTTTGCTGATTGTTCAACCGAGCAGGATTCTCAATGTCTCTTGACAAAGATTCCTGTTGAGTTGAATTTTCACCAATCACTTCAAATAAATTCCAGACCTCCTCAACTATTTTTTGCAAGTAGGTGCCTCCACAGGAAGCATCTACCATATTCTTGCCCTTTTGATCAATTCCTTGATAGAAGCGTTGAACAAGCTGTCATCGAGGAATTTGATGATGAGGGCATTGCCTTAAAAGTTCTTTAAACCTTTCCCATGCTTCATGGAAAGTTTCAGTTGAGTGTTGTGAAAAGGAAATAACATTTTGTCTCAACTAGCTGGTCTTAGACATAGGGAAGTATTTGGCTAAAAATTGACACTACAAATCATTCCAAGAAGTGATACTACTTGGTGCCAACATAGACAGGCATGCTCTAGCATTGTCCTTTAATGAAAAAGGAAAGAGCCTAAGCTTGGTTGCCTCTGGACCCAGTCCAGCTTTGTTGAATGTGGTGCAAAGAGACAAGAACTCATCCACATGCTTGTATGGATCATCCTTACTTAAACCATGAAAGGAAGGAAGCATCTGGATAGTTGATGATTTTATCTCATTATTTCCTTCAATAGTAGGAAATTAAATGCAAAATGGAGAATTATATGCACCAGGTGCAAAGTAATCCCTCAAAAGTCTAGGTTCTTCACCCATAGTAGTAGTCTCCGTAGAATTCTGTGATGCTTGTCTAGTTCTTAGTAGCCTTTCAACTTCTAAATTCAGAGGGACAATCTCAGGATTGAGAGTCCTCCTACCAAACATACAACACAGAAACAAAGAATCAAATTATGCACAACAAACCTTCAGTATTCCTTTCAAAGTATGTTCCACGCTCAAAGTGTATATGAATAACTGCACAGATTTAAACAATAGAACAGTTAGCACTGATGCAATAATAAAATAAAAACTTAGGTCTACCAATTTTAAAATAAATTCCCCGGAAGCGGCGCTAAAAACTTGTTGCTGCTCTAAGTGTGCATGATTTATTTGTATGTTGAAAACATACTTGCGAATGATGAATGCTATTGAATTTGGAAAATTAGAACAAATAAGGAAATATCAGCACTGAGAGAAGTTAATTAGCCTGTAAGATCAGGGCCAATTGTAGCAAGTTTTAATTGTAAGTGAGTAAAAGATCGTCCACAGGGGATTTATTTAAAATGTAAGATAAACCTCCAGATCTGAGCTACCAGATCTGGCCTCTAATCCTATCTATAGAGCAAATAAGATGGGAGGTTGAATTTGTCACATTAACTAAATGATAAAAGTAAAATTAAAACTAAGTGATCCAGATCTGAGTTGGGGAGATTTTTATGTAAATTAATAAGAATGGAGAAATAATATCTAACTTTGATTTGGTCCTTGATGCACAAATGAGAATAAATGTAGATCAAATGAGATGTGATCCAATCTTCATCTGCCTACAAGCACAGATGCAAGAGAAAGTAATCTAACTCAAGGGTTAGAGTTAAACTTATGGTTATGGCCTGTCCACTTCAATGGCCACAGACCATCCAATAGTCTTTAATCTGAACCCTTAATTCAGAACAAGAAACACCACTACAAATGCTGTGACAGATTAGGTTACAAACACAAATTCTCACAGGAATAATGAATTAAGGGAAATTGCTTAAAAAATAGTAAATCTAAAGGAGTCTAGTGCAATAAGGAGATCACAGGGAACCCTCAACACAAATCCAATTGAGAACTTACGGTTCACAGCAACCTTTTCAAATTCACCATTACAATTACAGAGCACAACTTAAACAGCTCTCGGATTTGTAGTCTTGAATACAATTCTCTGTTGAATTACAAAAGTATCTCACAACTCTCAATTACAACTAAAAGCTAGGATATTACAGGAGTTTCAGACAAGCTATCTGAATTGGAAATGAGGCAATAGAAATGAAACTCAAAATCTGGATGCCCAAATTAGGCAAATGGTTCATCTATTTATAGTTTCCCCCAAGTTTAGCTTAGATGTGTATCGACCAATCAGAATTGGTTAGATCTGTATCAACTAATGGGAGTCGAGCACAAGGATCCAGATCTGTTTTGGCCAATCAGAATTGCTTGATTTGGTTCAGCCAATCAGATGGCAGAAGCATCAATTTTGTTATGTATTTCAAAAATCTGTTAGAACTTCTAGAAGTTCCTACCAATTGATTTCATCTTCGGGTGCTCACATGGGGTGGAATATGCCTTTGGTTCGTGCTCAGAATCTTCCGAAATGTCCCTGGGTTTTTAAATGCATTGGGACGCATGCAAAAGATTACTGAATTACCCTTGCAGATGCTAGGAATCTTCAAAATACCATTTCGCATAGTTTGGGAACTTTTCGCTAGGTACTTTGACTTCTGAAGCTCTTTTCGCACAGTTCTTGTGCTATTCGCAAGGAGTTCTCTTCTTTTCGAATAGGTCAGAAATCCTTTCGAAGAGTTCAGGTGCTCTTCGAAAACTAAGCCTGGAGCTTTTAGTTCTTTTCGCAATGTTCTGGTTCTTTTCGAAATGTTCAGATTCTTTTCGAAAAGCACTCTGTAATGCATTCTTCTATTCGAATAGCTCCACACCTCTTTCCAGGTTACAACGAGGCCTTTGTCCTCTTTAGTTTAGGCATTTTGACATCTCGTGAGGTTGTCCCTTCTCTTTCTTCCTTTGGATCGACATGGATCATCATCTTTTTGGCACTTTTAAGCTGCTTTCATGGTTAAGCCTGTCTTTATTGTTAGCTATAACACAAGCACTTAAAACACTTATTTAGTTCTCTCAAGGGTCTATCAAGGCTCGGGTTAAAGGGTGGAAAATGGTATTTTCTAGTTCTCAACAATGCCAGGTGCAACCAAGAGGAGGTTGTTGAATTTGTTACCCTGTCAGGCCGGATTTCTACACAGCCAGAAGCATCAGGGGCCGTTAGAGGAGAAGAGAAGAAGAAAGAATAGGCCATAGGGAATCCCTTTGAAAAAATGGCCAGAGAGCACATACTAGAGACGCAGATCAAGAGAACACCCGCACATATTACTGTGTGGGACTTGTTAATCGCATCCCCCCTCCACTTCCAAGCCCTGATGGGAGCACTCAAAGACGCACATGTCTCCACTCACGTAACTCCAGACGAAGTAGGAGAAATAATAGGGCAATTGTTGGCCCCAAATGCCATCTCATTCACTGATGCAGACCTACCAATCGAGGGGAATGACCACTCTATGCCCTTGAATATAACAGTGGAAGTAGTAAACTTGGTGGTGCCATTGGTCCTAATAGACAACGGGTCGGCATTGATCGTATGCCCTCTGAGAACAGTAATCAAAATTTGGGCAAACACCAACACCTTCCGGCCATCCATATCAAGCGCCTGGGGATTCGACAACACCAGAAGAGAAATCATAGGAGAAGTAGACCTCGACCTGATCCTCAGGCCGCAAACCTTCACCACCCCCTTTCAGGTGATGGACATCAAGTCTACTTTCAATCTGCTGTTGGGCCGGCCATGGATACATAAGCTCGAAGCAATACCATCTACCCTACACCAAAAGCTCTGATTCATCTTGGAAGGAAAAATTGTCACCATCCTGGGCGAGAGCAGAGAAGACAGGGAAAGAAGCACTCTGCACATTGAGAATCCGTAAGTGTTGAACATACCGCACACAGTAGAGGACGCCAATCTTCACCGATTCGAGTATGACTTCTCAGCCGTCACCCTCGGACCAACTAAAAAGAGCCCGAATAAAACTGGGGGAGGAATGGACGCAGCTGTGTTCATGCTCCACAGATGGAGCCATCAAAAAGGGAAAGGGTTGGGCCCACGCCTCCAAGGAAGAAGAGACCCCGTCAAGGCCAAGGGGTAACAAACTAAATTCGGCTTAGGCTACAAGCCCAGAGAAGAAGTCAGAGAGGCCAAGGAAAAAATAAGAGCCGCAGCAGTCGCCAAGGCCAGAGGAATCATCTTGGAAGAGGAACCTCATGCTCACCCCCACATCCGTGAAACCTTTGTGAGCGCCGAGGTAGTAAAAATTGATCTAAATGGAGAGATGAGGGTAACCCCACATAGGCCTACTTCAATCCACCCCACCAATCCCTACATCATCCCCTCAGACTTCGAAATGAACTTGGCCGCCCTTTCCTTATTCGAGGAAGAAGTTCCCCGGTCCACCCATCGCTCCAACGCCAACCACTCTGGGCCCATCCTAACCATAGAGGACAGGGTCCTAGAGGATCCCTCTGTAAATATGTTGAGGGAGGAACTGCAAGAGCTTACCGATGTCTCTCCCAATAAGAGAGGTAAAGGCCAAGCCTCGCAGGTGAGTAACTGGGCATCCTTGCCCTAACTCTTGGGAGCCGCCAAATACCGTGAAAACGACAGTGACTCCCCCAAAAAAAACAACCTATAAAAAGTGAGGTAAGCCTCTTGACCACTCTGCCTTGTATATATAGAGATCCACCTCGCTAAGGGCTGACCTCCGAAAAAATGCAAAAGACCATAAAAATAGAAAAAATACTAATTCTAAAAATATTGTCCTTTAAAATTCCCAATAAAATTAAAATTGATGTCGTGATACCCGTCCCATGTGAAGCGGACCCCTTTCCTGTAGAAATACACGAAGAGGTAGGAGTCACGAGTCTGGACGAGGAAGGTCAAACCGATGAGCTCCCCAATGAGCTCCTCAAACAATTTGCCGATTTTCAGCATGGCCCTACCCCGATCGTTGCAGAGACAGAGGATGTTAATTTGGGCACCAAAGAGGCCCCTAGAATCACCAAAATCATAACATCGCTGTCCCCTATGGAGAGGAAAGGTATGATAGACTTCCTTCGGTCATACCAAGATGTCTTTGCATGGTCGTATGAAGACATGCCTGGTTTGGATACCGATCTGGTTGAGCATGAATTGCCACTCTATCCCGATGTTAAGCCAGTTAAACAGAAGCTGAGATGCCTCCGACCCGAGTGGATGTTGAAGGTGAAGGACGAGGTCATTAAGCAGTATGACGCAAGTTTCCTCATGGTATCCAAGTACCCGCAGTGGCTAGCCAATATCGTCCCCGTACCGAAGAAGGATGGAAAGGTTCGAATGTGTATCGATTTCTGCAATCTCAATAAGGCAAGCCCTAAGGACGACTTCCCACTACCCCACATCGATATCCTGGTCGATAACACTGCAAAGCATGGAATGCTCTCATTTATGGATGGATTCTCAGGATACAATCAGATAAAGATGGCAGAGGTTGATCACGAGAAGACAACGTTCATTACCCCCTAGGGAACCTTCTGCTACAAAGTAATGCCATTCGGGCTAAAGAATGCTAGGGTAACCTACCAAAGAGCAATGATGGCCCTGTTCCACGACATGATGCACCAAGAGATCGAAGTATATGTCGATGACATGATTGCCAAATCACCAGAAAGGGAGGACCACTTGATAAACCTTCAGAAGCTATTCGAGAGGTTGAGAAAGTACAGGTTACGGTTGAACCCCCAGAAGTGCGCCTTCGGTGCTATGTCAGGAAAGTTGTTGAGCTTTATTGTCAGCAGGAGAGGGATCGAGGTCGATCCGACCAAGATCAAGGCCATCACTGAAATGCCACCACCGTCTATAGAGAAGGAAGTCAAAGGCTTTTTAGGCAGAATCTAGTACATCAGCCGATTCATTGCACAGTTAACTCCGATATGTGCACCAATCTTCAAACTACTGAGAAAGGACTCACCGGTTGAATGGAATGATGACTGCTAGGCTACATTCGATAAAATTAAAGGTTACCTCCTGAAACCTTCGGTATTGGTACCACCCGTACCTGATAGACCTCTGATAATGTACCTATCAATGACAAAGTTTTCCATGGGCTATGTGCTAGGACAGCATGATGAGACCGGAAGAAGAGAGCAGGCCATCTATTATCTAAGCAAGAAATTCACTGATTACGAGACACGCTATTCTCATCTGGAGAAAGCATGCTTGGCGCACATTTGGGCTACTCAAATACTTCGACACTATTTATTATCCCATGCTGTCCTACTTCTAGCACGGATGGATCGGCTAAAGTACCTATTCGAGAAACCTACACACTGGCTGAACTGCACGATGGAAACTACTCCTATCCGAATTTGACATTACTTATGTCACCCAGAAGTCAATCAAGGGACAGGCACTCACTGATCATCTTGATGAGAACCCTCTGCCAGACTATGAGCCTCTAAGGACCGAATTCCCCGATGAGGACATTTTGTTCATGACTGACGAGGGTACAGAGGAAATAGAAGAGTCTTGGGTAATGCACTTTGATGGAGCATCGCATGTTGAGGGCCAAGGAGTTGGCGCCATTCTTATCTTGCCCTGAGGATCACATATACCCATCTCAATCAAATTGAACTTCCCATGCACCAACAATATGGCTGAGTATGAGGCTGTACAGATAGGGTTTACAATAAATATAACTCACCTTAGGGTCTTTGGAGATTCACAGTTAATTATATGCCAGACCAACGGAGATTGGAAGACCAAGGATGAGAAACTGATCCCATACCATGAACATCTTGAGGATCTAATAACTTCCTTTGAGGAGGTCACCTTCTCCTATGTGCCACGAGGAAGAAATCGGTTTGCTGATGCCTTGGCCACCCTGGCCTCTATGGTTGAGATTCCATACGGAGTTGTGATGAAGCCGATCATGATAGAGCAGAGGGACGAGCTGGCTTTCTGTCACCTGATCGAAGGACCGATAGAGTTAGATGATGAACCACCCTGGTTCTCGGACATCAAGAATTTCCTCGAGACCTGAACTATCCCAGAAGGAACATCGAAGGTAAACAGACGCACCATCCAGTGATTGGCAACGAACTACATCATTTGCGGCAATCTCCTGTATAGACGATCTCACGACAATATTATGCTCCGATGCCTAACTCGAAAAGAGGCGGTTGAGATCATGAAGGAGATCCATGAAGGGGTCTATGGGGCACACGTCAATGGACACATGCTTGCGAAGAAAATTCTAAGACAAGGATACTTTTGGACCACTTTGGAGACCGATTACTGCAAGCACGTGCAGAAGTGCTACAAATGCCAAGAGCACTCCAGTCTAATACATGCCCCAGCCAACGGGCATCAGTTCATCCTTGTTGCTGTGGAATACTTCACAAAATGGGTAGAGGCAGCCTCCTACACGAGCATTAAGGCTAGTCATGTTGAGAAGTTCATCAAGAACAACATCATTTACAAATTCGGCATACCAAAAGATATCATCACTGATAATAGCACTAATTTTGCCAATAGGCGCATCCGGGCCTTGTGTGAGCAATTCCAGATCAAGCATCATCGATCATCCCCATACAGTGACGGATGAATGGAGCGAGAGGCGACCAAGAAAACTCTCGATTCAGATCACGGAAGATGGTAGTTACTTACAGAGATTGGAGTGAGCAGTTACCCTTCGCACTTTGGGCCTATAGAATGTCTATCCATATCGCAACAGGGGCAACACCATTCTCCCTTGTGTATGGGACCGAGGCCGTGCTACCCGTTGAGGTCGAAGTACTGTCACTCCGTATCCTTTTGGAATCCCATCTACCTGAAGCTGAGAGGGAAAGAGCCCGCTTTAAGTAGTTGGATTTAATTGACGAGAAAAGACTCCTAGCCTTGTGCCACACCCAGATCTATCAGAGGAGAATTACACGTGCTTACAATAAGCGTGTCCACAATCGAGATCTGAAGGTAGGAGACATTGTACTGAAGAAAATTTTCCCGTCTCTCCACGCCGATCCAAGAGGGAAGTTTAGGCCAAATTGGGAAGGACCCTACATCATCCGAGAGGTTTTGCCAGGATACGCCGTTCGCCTCGCCACCATGGACGGAGACCACTTTCCTGAGCCCATCAATGCTGGATACCTCCGTAAGTTCTACTCATAGGTCTTGAGACAAGGTGAGTTTTGATAAAAGTAGATGCGTGACCACTTAAGGACCCCATAGAAGAGGCCATCATTTCAAAGACAAGTAGTCCAAATCCCTGAAAGCCTTCACCCTTTTTGCTACACACGTCGGGCCAATAACCATTTTTTTCATATACCCCTCCCAAAATTCCAAAAAAAGAGAAAAGAGAAGAGAGGAAAAATCCAAACCAAAAAAAAAGAAAAAAGAGAAAGAAGAAGAAGAAAGCAAACCCCCCCCAAAAAAAGAGGGGGACCAAGAAAAAAGAAATGACTGGGGCATAAAAAGCCTTTGGAAAGAAAGACGAGTCACCAAATTCACTCAAAGCTTAGATCCAAATTCCCAGAAAAACCCAACCTGTTTGAACCTCGGCCACATTACAACCCGGAAGAAAGCCCTCTTTAAGGTCTACAAGCAGTCATAACATCTACTGCATCCGAACAAGCTGAGTTAACAAACCACACAGAACTTCATTCAGCCGGCTATGACGGAATCGACGTCCATGTCGTGGCCTTCTAATGCTAAAGAAAAAAAAGAGAAGAAGAGAAGAAAAAAAAGAAAAAAAAAAGAAAAAAAAAAAGAGAAAAAAAAGAAAATTAATTTGGGTTCAAAGAAGATGGACGTGGTGAAAACCCGAAAGGGCACCACGGGTAAAAACAGTGAACCCACGCGGACCAGGTGAAAACCTGAAAGGGCGCCTGGGGTAAGAAAGCGAACCCATGGACATAGTGAAAACCCGAAAGGGCACTACGGGTAAAAACAAGGATGACAGGCATGGCGAAAACTCGTCTTGGGCGCTATGAGCAAAAGTGTCAAGGAAAGAGAGATTAGGAGAAGACCTGTCCTGGCCCGCCCACTTCAGTTCGAACCCCTTGAGCCCCTTTCCCCTCTTTTCGATGAGCCACTCATGTGAAAATTAGATCAGATCCCGATCAAGTATGCCATCCCTACCGCGGCGTCTGACGCATGACCAAAAGCAAAGACAGAAGACTAGACCAATCCCTGGGAAGCCGACCTTCCCATGTTTAAAGAAAAAAAAAAAAAAAAAAACCTGGATCTCATGAACAGGGTTAGACCGTGCTCAAAAAAGACCCACTGGTTTGGCCTGGTAATTACCGACATCACGAAAGACCCAAAAGGAGAAAATTTCAAAAAAGTTAATAGATTTCCCTTTCCCATAAAAAACCCCACACTGTGGAGGAGAAATTTTCAAAAAAAGATAATAGATTTCCCTTTCCCATAAAAACCCCACACTGTGGAGGAGAAAATTTCAAAAAAGATAATAGATTTCCCATTCCCATAAAAAACCTCACACTGTGGAGGAGAAAATTTCAAAAGAAGATAATAGATTTCCCTTTCCCATAAAAAACCCCACACTATGAGGAGAAAATTTCAAAAAAGATAATAGATTTCCCTTGCCCATAAAAGAGCCCACACTGTGGAGGAGAAAATTTGAAAAAAGATAATAGATTTCTCTTTCCCATAAAAAGCCCCACACTGTGGAGGAGAAAATTTCAAAAAAGATAATAGATTTCCCTTTCCCATAAAAAGCCCTACACTATGGAGGAGAAAATTTCAAAAAAAGGTAATAGATTTTCCTTTCCCATAAAAAGCCCCACATTGTGAAGGAGAAAATCTCCATAAAAAGCCTTACATTGTGAAACGTACGAAGGAAAAAGTCAAAATATGAAAAATATATGTATAGATTTCAGTCCATTTCTTACAGTATTACGTGCGGAGTGTCACGTCCTAAAAAGATAACGACATGACACACTTTCTATTTTGTTGCTTTCTTTATAGATAAAAGAAACAAACAAAAAAAAATATATATTTGTATATATATAACAACAAAAAAAAAGAGAAGAAAAATAACCCGAAAAGAGATCTCTGTTATGGGGCATTCCTCCCCTCCGTGTATATGATCTATGATATGTGCAGAAACAGGTCAAGGGCAGGGACCACGCTTCAAAGCGCTAATCTTTGCAAGCAGAGAGTCCTCGTGAGCATTTCTATCAAACATCCACCTACCATGAAGACTCTTCTGTTGTCTCCGTGAAGCTTCAGCTGCGCTGCGAGACTCCGTCAAAAGCCCAGTCAATCGAAGAACCTCACTCTCGGCAGTGGTGGCTCTCACTTCTGCAATCTCCGCTCTGGCCCTTTCTTTCTCCAAAGCCTCAGTCAAAGCCAGCCTCTCTACAGAAAGAGACTCAATCCTGGTCCGAAGCATCGCTTCCTTACATGGCCAAGGCCCCGTCGCTATCACATCTACAGAAACTGGGCTAGGGGTAGGCAATTCCTCAGATACCAGCCAAACCTCGTAATCAGGAGAGACGACGCCCCCCTGAACTAAGCTGCACATGCGCGCTGATTGGCAGGTCTCCCAGAGGGTGGCTATGCGGTCGAGATCCCTGAGAGAACCCCGAGAAAATATCAGAGAGCACAAAGGTGGCCTCACAAAGCATGGCACATGTTGAGTATACCCAAACTGACGAAGCACCCGAGATGGGAAATAATATGTGCTACCGGTCAACCCCAACAGGGTGATACCCTCACAATCTCGAGAGTGTACAATCGGAAAGGTACCGTCCAACCAGGAAAGTAGCCAAATCAGCTCCGCATCTGATAGCCACGTACTCAGCTCCTCGGCGCTCTCATGAGGCAATCTCGAGCACCGGATCAGAAAGCGCCGAGCCATGTCCCCTCTTATCAAACACAATCTCGGCACAGGCCGCATGATAGCCAAATGCTCTCCTATCCAAATCTGAACAAGGAGCGGGCTCCTGCTGAAAATCCCAACCCGGCCCGAGGCCGAGGCATCCAGGCCCCGATACATCTCAGCCAAGACTAGGTGCACCAATGAGCGGCCTCCCTCCAACTCAGCCAAGACGTCGCACAGCCCAAGGGAAAAGGTCTTGCCCCTAGTAAAGAAGAGAACTTCCGACAGCAAGTAAAGGGCAAAGGCCTTTACATTGAAAGGATCTCGAATGGGCAACTCTCGGAGACTCGAGTTGCCGAAAAGTTCTCTCAGGAATTTCACCGAACACCTAGTGGGCCCTCCGAGGAAACATTTCTCATACCCACCCTTTTTTAAACCGAGAACCGCATGGACCGCCTTTGCATACCCCGGTTTGGGCACCACTTTTGCAAGGCCCCGATGCATCTTCAAGCCAATAATAGAGGCCAGCTCTTCCAAGCTTGGGGACAACTCCCTAGACCCAAATCTAAAGACATGGGCCCTATGGTCCCACGACGACAAAGCCGCTTGCAGTAGGTTGGGCAGCAGAGGGATAGCAAGGAGAGAGGAAAGGCGGGACAACCCGAGGCAATTCAGAACAGCAAGCTCGCTCTCAGCCAAGCTATCATGCCATTTTTGCAAAAAACTGGGCTCCGGGTCCAAACAAGGAAGTATACCAGCCCCCGTATAAGAGCTTGGGCCCCTTTTCGAAGGCGGTTCCATCGACGTACAAAGATGTTCTTTATAAAATCAGTCAATGTATGACGATGGACCCACTAGAAAAAAGAAAGGGAGATAAAAGATTAAAGGAAGGGCAAAAAGGCCAAACCAGGATGGAGGAGGAGGCAAGGGGGGACCAGGCTCGGGTTATAAAGAGCCCGCTGAGCCCAAATTATAGCGGGTGTATATATTATATACTCCAAGGCAAAAGTTTGAAACATTTTGCCAGGCGTATATAATATATACGCCCTGCCATTTTAACTATGGATTTACCAGGCGTATATATTATATACGCCCGGCCATTATTGCTGAACATTTGCCGGGCGTATATAATATATAAGCTCAGTTTAAAGCCGGGGCTGGCAAGGCCCCCTCTCATAGTGGTCCATTTTTGTTCCCCAAGGAGGAACTTATTTTTTTAGTTGGCCCACTCTTTCATCTCGGGGCAGTCCACAAGCGGGCATACTCGCACAACCGGGGGGGGCCCCCGGAGGACGCACTACCTGTAGGTTATATACGGAGAATCACCTGCAAGATCGACTCCATCATTGGAGGGGTGCCGGCCCGTGTCCGGCCCACCAAAAAATAAAAAGGGGGAAACCATCAAAGCAAGGGGATAACCAAATGAAACATTCATATAAAGCATAAAAATTATAAACCATCCAAAAAAAATTGTTGTTTAAAAGTTATTACATATCCCCAATAAAGCCAAGTCTAAACTGTTTCATTATGTCAAATTTGCAGAAAATAAACTAGTCCTGGGCAGCCCCCTTCGACTTCTTCCGGCGCCGGCTCGCGCTTTGAAAGGTACGAGTCTCCCCCACCCGAGTCCACGCCTGAGAAATACGGCTGAGAAGGGAACGCGATTCCTTTTCACAAGCACGTTGTAGAAACACACCAAAGCCATCAGGTAGAGAAACAGGCAGAAAGTAAGTAAAGGAAATAACTTGGTTGGGTCAACATTCTCTCACCACCTCGGTCTCCCTAAGCCCAACAAGGTTACGATAATATTCGGCTTGACTCATTGCTGACTCATAATCCTGGCCAGTAAGAAAAAAAGAGTGTCAGTCACATAGGCCATCGGCATAATTCAAAGAGAAAGAGAGTAAAGCAACAAGGTAGAGATTACCCCAGGGATTAGCTCAGGAGGTGGGACCTGGATAGCTTCAGCAAAGATTCGTGCCTTCTCGGCCACGTTGGCACACACGCACGACAGAAAGGCATCATCTAAGAGTTTGAAAGTCCCCTGGACCACGATAGGCGAACTGTCAGAAGCACCAGCACTAGAAGGGTCGGAGGGTCCAGCACCTGAAGCCACGCTTGAAGCACCAGCCCCAGAAGGATTGGACGGTCCAGCACCTGTAGCATCATAAGGAGCAGCCGCCTCATTCCCTCATCTGAGTCGCCGCCCTGCTCAAACTGTAGAGAGAAATATTTCAACATTAAAGGTGGTAGCTCAATCAAAGTAATCACAAGGAAGTTGCTAAATAAAAACAGAAAAGGGGCATTACCTGAGATCGTGGCCCGCCAAAAGATAAAAAGTTAGCACCAGGCATGAAGCGGGGCAGCAAGAAATGATAGGGCAGGGAATCGTACCACGACTGATACCCCCCGAGCAAGAGAAGGTCATCGATAGGAACCCCATGGTGAAGAAAGTGAGCAGTAAGCTCATCGATGGAGCCTTCGGCGGGAGGAGCTCGGGCACGACACAGAGAGGGCGATACTGATGAACCACTCTCTCCCCTAAATAATAGGCCCTAGACCAGGACCCATAAAGGAAGATGATGCGACGGTCCCGCAAAAAGCGAGAAGGATCCATTGTGGCCAAGTTCCAAAAGGGAGATCCTATGTAGGGGTCGAGGATGACCTGTAAAAGAAGAGAAAATAGAGGAAGGATACACACATTTGGTCAGAACCCATAGCACACAAGAGCTGTCAAATTTATAAAAAGGGAATTATTTTACCCCAGGATCAACAGGTCAAAGCGAGGCGCCCCTAACTCCAAATGCTTCATACCTCGTCTGGCGACTCACACGTGCGATTACTCATGAGGGGGAACGAGTAACTTGGACAAGCGAGGCGACCGTTGGAAGTGAAGATACCCCCAAATCTGAGAAAGCAAGCGGATAAAGACAGGTGTGCTCTAAAAGAAAATTGGACAAGCTAAAACCAAAGGATAAAATACCTCAATGGCAGGGCAGAAACCCACAATGGAGCTAGACTCCCCAAGAACGGCTCGCTTTAGGCTGGACATGAGTACAACATAGCCGGCGCCGCCCCAATCAAATCGATGTACGGTTTCCCAATTCACCATCAGGCTGAGCAGGGACAAGGAGACTCACCCTCCGCTGGTGTTGGAGAGGAGAGTCTTGCCCAGGAGGAACAGCAGAGCAATGCGGGCTAGCATATGTGCGCGTGCGGGCTCGAGATATTTGGCCATGTAAGGCTGGCCCTGGTCCACTAACTCGTGAGGCTTAAACTGATCAACCAGCCAGGACATCTTGACCTCAGAACCCCGAATATTCCCAGAGGTCGGGTAGGCCCCAATCAGTCGAATCACCTCCTCCTTTCCCGGTGTACGGGTAGGTACCACGGGCACCCCTCCAATATGGACCCCAGTGATCGTAGACCAGTTCGTAGGTGTAAAGGCCATCTCTGCCACAACCATGTGAAATGTCATGGTCTCGGGGTGAAAACGCTCTATCAGAGCCTTCAAGTAGGCCGTATCGGCCCTCACGGCGGGACACGAAATGGAATCCCCGAAACCGGCATCGGTGAGCAGGTCCTTCATCACTGGGGGAAGATAAAGCACGAGGCGCTGGAGGTCAAGCCAACCGCCTCGAAAAATAATGTGCGACTGGGGCTACGAACAGAAGGCATCAATCAGATAAGGGCAAGGTAGTATAATGAAGACATCAAAGGAAAACAAAAGCGGAAAAGGGGAGGGGACTCATCTGTTTAACTGATCGACGATCCCAAAGTTGTACATGTGGGTGTGCTGGCAGTAGAGGAGGCCGGTACGGGCAGCCTCGCCTTGCATTTCATACCAAGGCTGGGAGGAGCGCTGAGACACGATGAACTGTTCCCCACGGGGACCGTAGGCCATCTCCGACCCTTCTTGCTGATCATGCCCTTCGTCACAGGACATCCTGAAAATATGAGACGCATCGGCATATGAGAGGGGTGCCAACAAAAAAAAAGAAAAGAAAAAAAAATAAAAATAAATAAATATATATATATGCACTAATCCAAAGAAAAAAGAAAAAAATCTCATAAAAAAAAAAACCCATGTGTGTATGTGTACTAATTCATCAAAAATAAAGAAACAAAAAATATAATAAATATATACGAGTATACTAATCCGAGAAAAAAGAGAGATGTGTGTGCGAGTATACTAAATCCAAAAAAAAAAAAGAGAGATGTGTGTGCGAGTATACTAATCCAAACAAAAAAAAAGAGATGTGTGTGCGAGTATACTAATCCAAACAAAAAAAAAAGAGATGTGTGTGCGAGTATACTAATCCAAACAAAAAAAAAGAGATGTGTGTGTGTACTAATCCAAAAAAAAAAAGAGATGTGTGTGTGTGTACTAATCCAAAAAACAAGATGTGTGTGTGTACTAATCCAAAAAACAGATGTGTGTGTGTGCTAATCCAAAAAAAGATGTGTGTGTACTAATCCAAAAAAAAATGCGTGTGTATGTGTACCAATCCAAAAAAATGTGTGTGTACTGACCCATTAACAAAAAAAATGTGTGTGCATATTAATCCAAAACAAAAAAAAAAATGTGTGTATAAATGTACTAACCCATCAACAAGCAAAAAAAAAGTGTGTGTATACTAAACCACAAAAAAAAAGATAATAATAATAATATATACATATATCCGTATACTAATATATGTATGCGCTAATCCAAAAAGAAAAGAGAGAGACACCAATCCATCAAATAAAATGCACTAATCCATCAAAAACAAAAAAGAGAAAGAAAAACAAAATAAGTGAATGATGGATGGAAAATAGGCCTAAGGAATCAATTATTTCAAAGAAAAGGGGGGAAAAACAACTAAAACAAAAAAAAAGAGAAAAGGAAATATAGGCATCACAAAGCATTTCATCATACAACAAAAAAAAAAAAGAGAGGCAATATCACCAAAAATTCAAAAGAAAAATGAAGGAAAGGTAATGATTACCTTCAATGGGAGAGAAAAAAACAAATGTCGGCGGAGGATAAGCGTCTTTTGATCCACACCCGCAACCGCTGGTAATTGAACTCAAGCCGAATCAAATGCAAAAACCCTAGTGGGCTGTCCCGAACTCAAGAAGGAAGGAGGGAGAGAGATAGAATTTGAAAAGGGGGCCCCTTTTGTGCTCGGGCTCGGGCAGTTTTGTAACTGCCAGTTTTTAGACAGGCGTATATAATATATACGCCCGACCATTTTCGCCAGATTTTGGTCAGGCGTATATAATATATACGCCCGACCAGAAATGGTAGTTTTTTTAACTACCCGGCCATTTTCGATTTTGAGGCCCGACGGACCCCCTCTAGTATGCTATAGACCCCGGTCCAGACTCCCCTTAGAGGACCACGTATCATCGGGCAAGGGTGCATGCATCCCCAAATGACCCTTCGAGTTCCCTTCGATTGGCCCAAAGGGACCGTGCTACAACAAACGGATCTAGGTCAGTAGGTGCCCACCTATTGCGCCCACAAAATCAAACAAAAAAAAAGAATCAAAAAAAAAAGAGAAAGAAAAAAAGAGGAAAAAAAAAGAAAGAAAATGCTAAAAGTGACACTAGTTCTCAGAAGAGCATCGCAATGTCCATTTGCACCACTCTGAGAACCATGTTAAATCAATTTGGAATGATCAGGGTCCACCCGAAAGTTCTCGAATCCCGTCTTACACAGGGACGCCCCATACCTGATCCGGCAAGCAAATGAATTTCATTCATCACCGGTCACTCCAGGGAGCATACACTTGGCCCCAGATCTCCCCCAATAGAGGTCGAGGCCTGATCCGGCAAGCAAACCAAGAACCCATCACCGAAATGCGCACGTCCCTAAGGTATATCAACATGGCAAGTTGATTCGCCTAAAGATACATGAAAAAATAAAGGCAGTTTGAGCATGCCCAGAGTCTCAACCTGACATGAAAAAAAGAAAAAAAGAGAGAAAAAAGGAAAAAAAAAAAGAAAAAAAAGGGGAGAAGAAATAACAACCTGTTGCTGCTCAGTAAAAATCCTGAGTGGGTTGACCCCACCTTCCAAGCATTCGCTCTGGTCATCCACCTTTGGATTGACGTTGACCAAGAGTGCCCCCGGCTTCAGACCCTTCAAAAAGTCTATTGTCAGCCGAAACTGACTCGTCAAAAATGAAATTACAACCAACCAAACTATGTGCAAACATACAGACCGAAGGGGTCATTCCCTTTTATTTTCCTTTTACACAGGCTTAAAACCTGTATAGGCACGGTGTCCCTATTGAATGTACGCACTTGCGTCTGGGTATCCGCAGGATGGTCATTTGTCCTCGTAAATTATACCTTAGGGTCGAGGCTTCCGTTCCCGCATATTTGCTGCTTATCACCCCTAAGGGGTGTCTGTCTGTGCATAGTTAGTAAGATGTGATTTCATTAGGGACGGAGGCTAGAATTGGCCATCTCTTTCAAGGGATGTTTGATTCTAGCCCGATCTATTTTAGCTTTATCTCGAGTTAAGGCATTCCGATTCATGTGAATCAGGAGCACCTCGCCACCAGAACGAGCACATCCCCAAGGTGCACCTATCCCTGGCAGAGCGCATCCATTCTTAAAGCGTATCAATTGACATTTGATCCACTTAAAGAGTTGTGCAAGAATAAAGTTGTCAGAGGTCCTTGAGCTTTGCTTAGAGGCCTCGAAACAAAAGAAAATTCAGAAAATGACACAAAAAAAATTACTTAGAAAATGGGCATGCATTCCCAAGAAGTGTTGTGACATCAATATTCGCTACACTCAGGTAAAGCGTGCTAAAAAAACCTTGAGGTTGTTGGGTCCGCCCAAAAGACTTCGAGCCTTACCTATGTAAGGGCACCCGTGCCCAATCCAATGGAGCTGTCAATACCCCATAGGATTGAACAAATTGATTAGACCTTCGCTTTGTGTGCATCGCATCAATTCTGAAGCATAGATCGATCATCCCGTTTCATGGAGCTGTCTGGTTCAGATTAATACTCAACATCACAAATCTATAATTTCCCTCAGGAAGTGGACGATATCCCAGCTAGCGAGCTTATACTTTTTGTGATCATCAGAGTTATGCCCAGTAATGTCACAATGCGCTTGGGGACTGTTAGCTTTGTGGTACGGACAATATCTCGAAATGAGAGGGCTTACGTACACTCACTATCACCATGAATGTTTGAGAATTGAGTTGAACCAGGCAGACCCATCAAACATGCCTTGGACCTCTTCGGATGTCTCTTGTCTTTGGCATCTGATCATTAGTGATTGAATACCAAAGAGGGGCATCTGTAGACACCCAAATTCGGCCCAAGGCCCGATCAATCTATACTTCGGGAGAGATGTACCCCTGTACTTCCGATGGCACCCCTGAACCCATAGGAATCCACCCAGACCTTTAGGAATCACCCTGAACCCTTTAGAACCATTCCCCAACCCTTAGAGATCACCCCTAAACCCTAGATTCCCTTTCCATACCTAACTTGAACCTTTCTGAGTAGTTGATAGGAGAGGAGCTACAAATTTTTATACAGACTATTACCAAGGATGAGCCACATATCATTGGAAAGGGGACATCTCCAGCTTTCCAACAGGCCAAACATCACCCAATTTGGAGTTATGGTTCTAAAGTTATGGCCGATTGAAGTTTCACATAAAATCATAAAAATTTTGCTCAGGCGTGGATATTACACACGCCCAACCAATTTAGCCCCAGATTAGTCAGGCGTATATATTATATACGCCTGACTATTTTGAGGGAAATTTGGCCGGACGTATATAATATATATGCCCAGCATAGGTGGGACCCACCACGGGCTTCATCTTCCCAAAGCTCCCTTGGTTTTGGTGAAATTTACTGTTCCTAAACTGGGCGCATATAATATATACGCCTAGCTTAGCTACAGTAACTGTCATCAGTTGCTCGAATTTCCTTTATCTAGTTTGACCCTTTGACCATCCCCTTTGTTGGGGTGGGTGTCTTGAGGTTGGTCGCACCCCCTTTGAGCTTATTGGCAACCCTTAAGTCACCCATTGTCTCACCCTATCATCCGTCATTAAAATCAATTTCCCAAAACCCTAGGACCTTGAAAACCTAGAAAACCTTAGATGGGGGATTACCTAATTGCTAAACCAATTAGCTCTTAAGTAATCCCTTAACCCCTCCCTTCTCTATAAATAGAAAGGCCCCCCTCTTCCCAAAGGTTGAAAATTTGGTTGATTAGAGAGCTTAAGAGAGGGAGAGAGAGTCCTAGTGAGAGAAAATGCCATTTATTTTTTCAGAATTCCAACAAACTTAGATCATCTATTCCACTCCATTTCAACCATGAGATCACCTTCTTTTAGCCAAAATCTATTTTCTAGCTTCACTCTACACTCCCTATCTATCAAATCTTTGCATTAGAGTCCATTTTAATACCAATTGAGCCATCGAAAGCACGCTAAAGCGACGATCGTCCACGATGCAACAAGGGCTCGTGAGCTCCGGCTCACCCCTCTCTTCCTCTACCTTCTTGGTGCTTCCTCCGTCCAAGGTTTCAAGCCGTTACGCCGCCGAAATTTCGGTTTGGCTCAAAGCTTGATAGGACCGTATTCCCTTCGGGATAGAGAAACTCCGCCCTTTTATTTTTCTTTTTGGCCATAGATAGAGACGGCTACGAGCGGGTTGATCGGGTGCCCAAACCCTTCCCGATCGATAACCGAAGCCCCTACCCTAGAGCCTTTGGCAAGGACCGGTAAATCAGAGTCATATTTAGCACTTCGGTGCTCAAAATATTGATTTGAAGGTTTCCTGGGTCTCCAAAAGCTCTGGGTGGCGACTCTACATTTTTCATCAAAAGCGAGCGCATCGCCATGACGGGTTCGTGAGGATCCTTGGTCGCACAGTTTGGAATGATTAAAAATAAAGGGGTATTCTAATTTATTGCGATCGCCAACTGCAGATATTTATCGATGCTGCAACACATCAATGATCATGCTTAAGAGCGGGTATGGGTTACTTCTATACTGAATCGTCCACCTGCGAACGCCAGCAGCATTGGGCTAGATAGTTTAATTTCCTCTTTATTTCCCTTTATGGTTATAATTTTGATCAGTTTAGGCTTTCCTAGTTCTTTTATGAATTTGATTATATAGGTTTATTCCAATCCGATTAGGAGTTCAATTAATGTTGATTTCCCAATCCTATTAGAAGTCTAATTAATATTAGTTTCCGTTGTTTACTTCTAAGTGTGCTTGATTTATTTGTGTTTTGAAAACAGGTTTGCAACTGCTAAGTTATAATGAATCTAGAACATTAAAATGAGTAAAGAAATATCAGCACAGAGAGAAGTGAATTAGCCTGCAAGATCAGGGCCAATTGTAGCAAGTTTTAAATGTAAGTGAGTAAAAGATCGTCCACAGAGAATTTGTTTAAAATGCAAGATAAACCTCCAGATCCGAGCTACCAGATCTGGCCTCGTATCCTATCTAGAAAGCACATAAGATGGGAGGTTGAATTTGTCACATTAACTAAATGATAAAAGTAAAAGTTAAACTAAATGATCCAGATCTGAGTTGGGGGAGTTTTGATGTAAACTTATAAAAATGGAGAAATAATATCTAACTTTGATTTGGTCCTTGAAATGTAATGAGAATGACTACAGCTCAACTGAGAGATGATCTAATCTTCATCTGGCTACAAGCACAGATGTAAGAGAAATAAATCTAACTCAAGGATTAGATTTAGGCTTATGGCTATGGTCTGTCCACTTTAATGGCCACAGACCATCCAATAGTCTTTTAATCCAAATCCTTAATGTAGAACAAGAAGCATCACTACAAATGCCGTGAGAGATTAAGTTACAAACACTAATTCTCACCGGATTAATGAATCAAGGGAAATTGCATGCAAAACAGTAAATCTAAAGGAGTCTAATGCAATAAGGAGATCAGAGGGAACCCTTAACATGAGTCCAATTGAGAATGTACGGTTTACAGCAACCTTTTCAAATTCACCATTACAATTACAGAGCACAGCTTAAACAGCTCTAAGATTTGTAGTCTTGAATACAACTTCTCCTTTGAATTACAGGAGTATCTCACAGCTCTCAATTGCAAGTAAAAGTGAGGCTATTACAGGGATTTCAGACAAACTATCTGATTTGGAAATGGGGGAATAGGAATGAAACTCAAAACCAAATTGGGCAAATGGTTCGTCTATTTATAGTTTTCCTTAAGTCCAGCTCAGATGTGTATCAACCAATCGGAAGTGCTCAGATCTGTATCGACCAATGGTAGTCGAGCACAAGGATCCAGATCTGTTCTGGCCAATCAGAATTGCTCGATCTGGTTCAGCCAATCAGACGACAAAAGCATCAATTTTGTTATGCATTTTGAAAGTTTGTTAGAGTTTCTAGAAGTTCCCGCCAAGTTATTTCATCTCTGGGTGCTCACATGGGGCGGAATATGCCTTCGCTTCATGCTTAGATCTTCTGGAATGTCCCTAGGTTTTTAAATGCATTGGGACACGTGAAAAAGATTACTGAATTGCCCTTGCAAAAGCTGGGAATCTCTAGAATACCTTTTCGCATAGTTTAGGAGACTTTTCGCAAGGTGTTATAACTCCTAAAGCTCTTTTCGCAACATTCTGGTTCTGTTCGAATGGAGTTCTCTTCTTTTCGAAAAGGTCAATCATCTCTTCGAAGAGTTCAGGTGCTCTTTGAAAGCTAAGCCTGAAGTTTTTAGTTCTTTTCGCAGAGTTCAGGTTCTTTTCGAACAGCTCAGGTTCTTTGCGAAAAGTACTCTGTAGTGCATTTTTCTGTTCGAATTGCTCCATACTTCTTTTCTGGGTTGAGACCAGATCTTTTCCTCTTATGTTCGGACCTTTTAACAGCTAGTGAGGTTGTCCCTTCTCTTTCTTCCTTTGGATCGACATGGATTATCATCTTTTTGGCACTTTTAAGCTGCTTTTATGGTTAAGCCTTTCTTTATTGTTAGCTGAAACACAAGCACTTAGAACACTTATTTAGTTCTCCCAAAGGTCTATCAAGACTCAGGTTGAGCGGTGAAAAATGGTATTTTCCAGTTCTCAACACACCCCCAAACCTAAGCTTTGCTAGTCCCTGAGCAAAGACAAAATTAAAAATAAAGTAAACAACCACTTTTGTAGGGAGCACAATTGCATTTAGCATATGCAACAAGCCTTTTAAACCTTTAGGTGATCCCTAGTGGAGGAGTGAAGTCTCCTAAGGGTTTTAAGTGAAGGTACCCACAAACTTCTTCAATAAATCAGTTAATATCACTGCAGTTCTGTTATAGCAAACATTCATCCAATCTGTTTATTCACACCTGCATCAGTCATGTTGTAAGAAGATTTTCAAGAAATGCATCAGTTCAAAACTAAAATTCTGCTGTAATTCTTGTTACCACTCAGTCAATTTATGTCAAAGGTTATTTACAAGAAAAATTAATGAACAACTTGCCTTCTATTTAGGAATCCAGCTTTGATGTTACCCCAATGAGTTGATTTCAAACCCAACTCTCACCAGGATTTTCACTCAACATGCAAGTAAGAGGGTTGAACTATTTCACACGGCTCAAGAGTAGTTACAGCCCTCAAATAGGACTGTAAGCATGAGCATAGGCATTGCTTTTAGTTCGGAATTCATTGATCAGTAAGGACTTTACTGGGGTTGTAATGTGGCTTATGGGTGAAATTTCTCAAGAATAAAGGGGTGGAATGGTGTTCAAAATTGAGAAGTCAGTCAAGGTAAGGAGGTGATACACAAACCTTCGTTAATTCAGCATATTTTCATCTTCTTCTTTGAATTTCCAGAGCCAAAGTGGCCATCTTTTTCTCTTTCTTTTTCAAACTTCCAATGAAATGCCTTCTCTCTTTTTGTTTTTCTCATTTTTTTTTTTTTTTTTTTTTTTCAAATTAGCATTGACTGGAATGCCACATTTCTTCTGCTGATACATCATTGGCTTCAATTTTTATTCTTCTTTTGTTGTCAAACTGTTACTCAATTCTCCTTTCTTCAGCTTCCTTCCCTTTATTTTCTGACTTCTCAGAGTGAGGGTTAGGCTAAATGAAGTTGATGAGGTTTCAAAGAAATCTTAGATTTGTAAAGCTCAAATGGTGTGTATCAAGGGCAGTTTCAAAAGGTGGGGCTTTGTAAGGTTCAAACTGTCCAAAAGGAGGCCTTACATCATGTCTTTAATATCACGAGTGCTATCAAATTATTTCAATTTGGATATGTGTAACTTCTAGTATAAAGGTGTTCAATCGGTCCCAAAAGCGTAAAATTGCCAATTCATACCTCCAAAGAATACATTTCAGGCCCAAACCTCACTGGGTGTGGTTTTTTATCAAATTCCTGAGGTATATCATCATTGTTTTCCCTCTTTTTAGGTTTACTAAAACATCAATTTTCTTTTGGAAATTTCCTGACATTCACTTTATGAAAGTATTAGAATTACACTAGAAATTAATTTCAAAAAGTTTTTTTTTCAACTTCTTCATTTTTTTCAAAACAGCGGGTGTGAAATTACTTCATTTTCAAAAATTCCACTGATCATAATCTGTACTGATGTTAACTCAATTATTGATTATTGACATTTCTGTCACACCCCCAAACCAAAGGGGAGTAGGGTACACACTGGTCCAAAGCAAACAAGAGAAACAAGCAAGAAAAAAAAAATCATGATGACAAGAGGACAGACAGAAATGCACAGTAATTTCACAAGAAAAACTAGAATTTATATTACAAACTCATAACACAGATATGTACAAAGTGCTTTAATAACTGGGGTCAAAATCTGTATCATATGTGGTTTCAATGGGCTCAGAACTGGAGTCACTGTCAGTGTCAGAACTAGAATCAGTATTGGAGTCTGAACTTGATTTAGCTTTCTCCTGGATTGTGTTTTGCAGCTCAGTGTATTCCTCTGATTTGATCTTTTTGGTGACGCCAATGTACTTGCCAAGTCTAGTGGTCTTGGCTTTTCTGGTCAAAATTTGTGCTTGCAACATGGTCACCTTGTGCTGCTCACTCCGAACCATCTGAAAGGTTTGACCCAGCAAGTCCTTCATTTTTCTCTCTCTCAAATTTCATAAATAACTCCAATTTCCGAATCTAATTTTCATAAGGGGTTCTAAGGTAGGCTTGTAAATCAGCTAACCCCTTGAGAACATCTCGACAGATATATGGATTTTCTTCCATGGCTCTTCTGAGGGTGGCAAATCTGGGAAGGGGAATGGAATGGTAGGGGACCAAAGGTATCCCAGCTGTGGGAGTGGGAGAAAAAGTGTCCAGAAGGATGACTTCAGGGTCGGTCTGAGTGGCTTGATCAGAGAAAGTGAGGAGTGGTGAAGGGGACTCAACCAGAGGTACTTCAGGTTCAGTTTGGGTAGCATGGGCAGTGGTGATGGGGGTGGGCAGATCAACCAATACTACCTCTGGTTCAGTTTGGGCAGCATGGGCATCAACAGTTGTGTGGGATGTGGAGGCTAAGGTTTGGAGAAGGTCATTGGTCACAGACTGGTTTTCTGTGTTGATTTGTAGTTGGGATTGGATGGATTGGAGGAAGGCAAGTATTTGGTTAATATATGCAGGTGTGGGGGAGGTGTGCATAGCAGGGACTGATAAAACTGAAGTGGATGGTGGAGGTGCAATGGGTGAAATGGCTGTAAAGGGAGAAGTAAGTGAATGAGTGAAATGATGAGGGTCAGGTATAGGGACAGGTTCAAGCCCCACGTTTTCAAAAATAGATCCCATTAATGAGGAATAAGCCTCTGTAGTGAAAGGCTCAGGTTCAGGTGTATGGGATACTTCAGGTGTGTGGGCTGAATGAGCAGGTGAACTTGTGGGGCTTTGGAGCAGAGGAGTGCAGGGAGATTGGGCAATAAAGTCTGCAGCCAAAACTTGGACATTGGTGGGAGAAATTGGTGGTGTGAGTATGATTGGAGTGGTTGGTGTAGAGGGGGAATCTGCAATTGGGATAATGGTGGGTATGGGAGATGGGACAGCTGGGATAGGTGAAGTGGCAGGAGCTGGACTAGGTGAGGAGGGTAAAAGGCCAACTTTCTCAAGAATTGGTGCAAAAGCTCCATGGGAAGGATAGTTTCTTCAAGAATGGGTGCAGCTAAAGAGCTGGTCACCACAGGGTCTAGCAGAGCTGCTTCAAGAATTGGTGCAGCTAAAGAGCTGGTCACCTCAGGATCTGGCAAAACCGATTATAAGGGAGCCGAGGCGGTTCATTAAATGCAGGTGCAGGTTCACCTTCCTCTCTCAGTCTTTTCAGCATGGCTTGGCTTGTAGTCCAAGCCTTTTTCCCAAAATTGTGAGGGGCTATGACTTCAAATGGTTCCTGGCCATCAATATCAAACTTAGCTCTGAGGAGGGCTGTGATCAATCTACCAAATGGGAGTCCAGCTAATTTCTGCTCCTTTTTCAACTTGGCACTAATATCAGCCATGGCTTCAAAAATTAACATAGGGGCATTGAAAATGAAAGAGAGCCTCTAGAATTGGTGTTCTCCTCTCTTGGTTGTGCCCGGTGACATAAAAACTTTCCCTCAAAATGGAATCCATCAATAAAAATTGGGGTGCTAGGTCTCTCCTCATTATGGACTGTCCAGTGCCAATAATTCCTTGGGTTAAATGTGCAGCCATTTCTTTAAAGGAGGTTATACAGTGCGACCAATGGACCAGAAGGATCAAATTGGAAGGGTATCCCCAAAGCATTCCCTATGTCTTCAAATGTGACAGTTAGATCGCAATCATCAATAAAGATAACCAGGGTAGGGACATCAGCATCTTTTTCAGTGACTTTCACCAGGTTTTGGTACCATAACTTCACCATTCGCGGGTAAATTTTCTCTGGCAGAGGGGTAAGGATATTGCTTAGTGAGGCATCTCTCATGTATCTTAAAGATATCAGACAATCCGGTTTGTTGACGAAAAAAGTTTCGTCCACAATCAGCTCAGGAATTAGCTTCTAAGCTTCAATGAATGGATTTGGCAGTACCAAATGTATAGGCAGAGGAGGAAGCTCAGGCTCCGGACTAGCAGCTCCAGGGATGGGTTCCTCATGTCTCACATTCTTCCCTTTCTCCACCCTATCGGCTTTATCCATTGATAGTTTTCTTTTGGCTGAAGTTTTGGTTTTTCCTTTTGGGGTAGGTTTGCTAACTTTCTTAGCAAAGGATTTTGGGAACATGGCAGCCAATGATTTCTCTGCTTTTCCCATTCTAAATTTATGTATGAAAATGCCCACAACAGATGCTGACACAAAATCAAAATTTTCAAACGATAAACAGAGAGAATGCGCAGAGAAATACTGAGATCTAGGGTTTTTGATTGAATGTGTTGCTTGCTTGTTGAAATCCCCCAGACTAGAAGCTAAAATCCTTCTCTGAAAGCTCAAATGATCGAACAAAAGTGAAGAAAAGTGTGGCTAGATTCTCAAATCACGCAAGGAAAGAAAGAAATAGGGTTTCTGTGGAACAGGTCGTTCTAAGAAAGCTTTCGAATATGAAACCCTTACTTCGAAAGGGTTTAAATATGCTCATAGTTAATTTCGCAAAGTCCTTTTTAAGTTTTCGAAAAGTTCCAAAATAGACCTTTTTACAACTGAGAATGGCATCAGTACCATTCGAAAAGTTAATAGCTTCAGAAACATCTTTTCGAAAAGAAAATGGCTTCAGAAACATCATTTCGAAAAGAAAATAGCTTCAGAAACAACGATTTGAAAAGCAAATCCTTGCTTTCGAGCAGTTCGTTACAAATCCAGATTCTTTTCGAAAAGTAATTTGAACTTTGCGAAAAGACAATTTTTACTTTGCGACATAACTTTTCACCTATTTAAACCATGCGAAAAGAGAACAAACATGAATAAAAACAGAGACAAAGAAACTACGCAAAAACTATGAAATAAAAATATATTGTGCAGTTGTATACCATCAGATTTGGGGAGGTTCTTGATGATAGATGGGCAGCACAGGCTCCTGGGTATTTTCAATGCATGGTTTGAGCCTCTGACCATTTACTTTCAAGATTCTTCCATTTCTTGGATCTAGGATGTCAACAGCTCCAGAAGGAGCTGCCTGAATGATAGTATATGGCCCTTCCCATCTAGATCTCAGCTTTCCAGGAAAAAACTTGAGTTTTGAGTTAAATAACCATACCTTAGAGCCAGCTGAGAACTCTTTTTTCAACAAATTTTTATCATGGAAAGCTTTGACTTTCTCTTTGTAAACTCTTGAATTTGTGTATGCATCCATTCTCAGCTCCTCCAACTCAGCAAGTTGCAGTTTCCTGTGATTACCAGCAGTAGTTAGATCCATGTTCAATGTTTTAAGGGTCCAAAAGGCTTTATATTCTAACTCCACTGGTAAATGGCATGCTTTGCCATAGACCAACCTAAATGGGGACATGCAAATTGGGGTTTTATAGGCTGTCCTATATGCCCACAATGCATCATTCAGCTTAAAGGACCAATCCTTTCTGTCCTTCTTCATAGTCTTTTCCAGTATATGTTTGATTTCTCTATTGGAAATCTCCACTTGTCCACTGGTTTGTGGATGATATGGAGTGGCTACTCTATGAGTCACAGAGTATTTTTTGAATAAAGTTTTAAAATGTTTATTACAAAAATGGCTTCCCCCATCACTGATAATAGCTCTGGGAAAACCAAACCTGGAAAAAATGTGATCCATTAGAAATTTAATAACCACTTTGTGGTCATTGGTTTTAGTGGCTGTGGCTTCAATCCATTTGGATTCATAATCCACAGCTACTAAAATGATATTATACCCATTGGAAGGAGGAAAGGGACCCATGAAGTCTATCCCCCAAACATCAAACAACTCAACTACCAAAATAGGCTGTAAGGGCATTGAGTTTCTCTTGGAAATGCTGCCCAATTTCTGACAGTTCTGGCAAGACTTACAGTGCTGCAGAGCATCTTTGAAAAGTGTAGGCCAATAAAATCCATACTGCAAAACCTTTGCAGCAGTTTTGTTTCCACTAAAATGACATCCACAGGCCTGTTCATGACACATAGAAAGTATACTATGAAATTCTTCTTCAGGGACACATCTTCTTATTATTTGGTCTGCACAAATCTTAAACAGATAAGGATCTTCCCAAATAAAATGTTTAACCTTTGAGAAGAAAAGATCTTTATCCATTTTATTCCAATGTTGAGGAATTCTTCCAGTAGCCAGAAAGTTGACTATGTTTGTAAACCAAGGGGTGTGTATACTAATAGCAAAAAGTTGCTCATCAGGGAAAGATTCATTGATAGGCACCTATCAATCTCAAATAGCTAAAATTCTAGACAGGTGATCAGCCACCACATTCACCACACCCTTTTTATCTCTGATCTGTAAATCAAATTCCTGTAATAGGAGGATCCACCTGATTAATCTTGGTTTGGTGTCCTTCTTAGACAGAAGGTATTTCAAGGCAGAGTGGTCAGTGAACACCACTATTTGTGAACCCAAGACATATGACCTGAATTTCTCTAAAGCAAAAACAATTGCCAGCAGCTCCTTCTCAGTTGTTGTGTAATTGAGTTGTGCATCAATCATTGATCTACTGGCATAAGCTATGACATGAGGTAGCTTTTCCTTTCTTTGTCCAAGGACAACTCCCAAAGCATAATCTGATGCATCACACATCAGTTCAAAAGGTAGTGAATAATCTGGAGACTGCAATATTGGAGCTGAAATCAAACAGTTTTTTAAGAATTCAAATGCCTTCATGCATTCATTGTTGAAAACAAAAGGGACATCTTGGCACAACAAATGACAAAGAGGCTTGGTTATTTTACTGATGTCCTTAATGAACCTTCTGTAAAATCCAGCATGTCCTAGAAAACTTCTGATTTGTTTAACAGTTTTGGGAGGTGGTAAATGTGCAATTAAATCAATTTTTGCTCTGTCCACCTCAATGCCCTTGTGGGAAACAACATGGCCAAGGACAATGCCTTGGGTGACCATGAAATGGCTCTTTTCCCAGCTCAAAACTTAATTGGTTTCTTCACATCTCTGTAACACCAATTTGAGATGATGTAAACATTGGGAAAAACTGTCTCCGTAGATTGAAAAATCATCCATAAAAATCTCTATAAATTGGTCAATCATATCAGAGAAAATGGAATACATGCATCTTTGAAAGGTAGCAGGGGCATTACAAAGACCAAAAGGCATTCTCCTATAGGCAAAAGTGACAAAAGGGCAAGTGAATGTGGTCTTTTCCTGATCTTGTGGGTACACAGGAATCTGGTTGTAACCAGAGTAACCATCAAGAAAACAGTAATAAGCTTTTCCTGCTAGCTTATCTAAAATCTGATCAATGAATGGGAGAGGGAAATGGTCTTTTCTGGTCATTGAATTTAATTTTCTGTAATCAATACATACCCTCCACCCAGTTGTTTGTCTAGTTGACATAAGCTCACCAGAATCTGAGGTTACAACAGTGATCCCAGATTTCTTAGGTACCACCTGTGTAGGTGCCACACAAGCTAAATCTGAAATGGGGTAAATGCCCCCTGCATCCAACAACTTAACAACCTCTTTCATGACCACTTCTTGCATACGAGGGTTCAGCCTCCTTTGCATTTCCCTAGAAGGCTTTGCATCTTCTTCCAAAGGGATTTTGTGCATGCAAATAGCTGGACCGATTCCTCCCAAATCAGCAATAGTCCAGCCAATTGCCCTTCTATGTTCTTTCAAAACAATCAACAGCTCTTCCTCCTGCTCCTTTGTGAGGGAGGAAGAAATAATCGCAGGCAATGATTTATGATCTCCTAAAAACACATTTCAAATTTTTTGGCAGCTGCTTCAGTTCTAAATCAGGTGGGCTGAGAAAAGAAGGTAACAAAGGTACCTTAGCTGTTTGTGGAAGGGGAAGAGTAGCAGGTTTCCAAGAAGAGAAACATGCTGATTGATTATGAGTTCCTTGCACAACATTTACTTCCTCAGACTTTGAGATACAAACTGTTTCTTCCTCAGAATTTCCCCATGCATCTTTAGCATCTGTGGTGAAATCTTCACACTGCAGAAACTATTGTAAAGTCCCTTCTACCAGTTCATCCAATAGATCAATATGAAAACATTCCTTAGAGCTGAATTGAGGCTGTGTGACTGCATTATAAACATTTAATTTTACCTTCATATTTCCAAAAGAGACTTCCATAATACCAGACCAGCATTGAATGCAAGCATTTGCTGTAGCCAGGAATGGTCTTCCCAAAATGACAGGTGTGGAAGTTTTGCTTTTGGTAGGTTCCATGTCCAAAACTAGAAAATCAGCAGGATAGAAAAATTTATCTACTCCCACCAATACATCTTCAATCATCCCAACTGGCTTCCTTTCAGATCTGTCTGCTAGTTGTAACACCACATGAGTGGATTTTAATTCTCCCAAACCTAGTTTCTCATATACAGAATATGGAAGTAGGTTTACACTAGCACCCAGATATAATAAAGCCTTTTCAATGGTATGTTCCCCAATAATGCAAGGGATTGTGGGGATTCTAGGATCTTAAAGTTTAGGAGGTATGGCAATGGACAACACCTGATTAACTCTTTCCACAACAAAGAACTTCTTGGATAACTGTATCCTAGACTGTCTTTTTGAGTGCAAACATCTTTCAAAAATTTTGCATATGCTGGAATTTGTTTGATTGCCTCAAGCAAAGGTAGATTTATCTTGACTTGCTTGAAAGTCTCCATTATTTCATCTATTTTTATGTTCCCTTTATCAAAAGGGGATACAGATTTCATTGCATGAGGAAATGGCAAATGAGGAACTAGTCCTTCATCTACAGCTTTGGAAGCATTATCAGATTTTTTTTGAATTTTTTGTTTTTCATTTGTTTGATTTTTCTGAGGTACATCAGCACCCCCGCTGCTATCATTATGCTGCTCTTGTTGCATATCTTTATCATTTTCCTTATTTTTTTCTTCTTCAGTACCCACTTTGTTATTTATAATTCTTTCACTTCTCAAAGTTGTGACAGTTTTTACTTCTTCATGTGAAATAGAAGCTTCTCCAACCATGAACTGTCCTTTGGGATTGTTCAAAGGTTGGCTGGGTAACTTTCCTTCCTCTCTTTTGGCCAAAGTATTTGAAAGCTGTCCCAATGTTTCTTCAATCTTCTTTATGCTCTGGCTGTGAAAGTTCACAGTCTGAGTTAAAGATCCTAAATTCTGGAGTGAATTTAGGACTTGATCTTCAAAAGAAGGGGACCTGGAAGGGATTTGAAGCTAGGCGATTCTTGCAGTTGTTGTGGAATGAATGCTGAAAATTTGGCATAAAAATTCTGCTGATAAGGCTGTGCAGTTTTGAAAGGCATTTGGTTCTTTGGTTGCTGCTGCTGTTGTGATTGATAATTCCCTTGGCTCCACCTCAAATTGGGGTGCCCTCTCCATGGATATTCATTTGACTGCATCTGTCCAAATGATTGAGCAGCATGAGCTTGTTCCACCACTAAATCTGGGAACTGTGGTGCAGCAGGACATTGGTCAATTGAATGAGTAGGGATCGATATCGTATATCCTCTACTCTTGCAACCATTGGATTTTTAAGTGAGTCCATCAATCTATCAAACTTTATGGTTAAATTGTCCATCTTTCTTTCCAACTCATTCACCTCATAAATCTTTCCTTTGGTGGTTTGCTGATTGTTCAACCTAGCAGGATTTTCAATATCTCTTGACAGAGATTCCTATTGAGTTGAGTTTTCACCAATTACTTCAAATAAGTCCCAAACCTCCTCAACTGTTTTTTGCAAGTAAGTGCCTCCACAGGAGGGATCCACCATATTTTTACCTTTTTGATCAATTCCTTGATAGAAGCTTTGAACCAGCTGCCATCTGGGAATTTGATGATGAGGACACTGCCTTAAAAGTTCCTTAAATCTTTCCCATGCTTCATGGAAAGTTTCACTTGAGTTTTGTGAGAAAGAAATGATACTTTGTCTCAATTGGCTTGTTTTAGATATTGGAAAGTATTTAGCTAAAAATTGACACTGCAAATCATTCCAAGAAGTGATACTATTTGGTGCTAACATAGACAACCATGCTCTAGCTTTGTCCTTTAATGAAAAAGGAAAGAGCCTAAGCTTGGTTGCCTCTGGACCAAGTCCAGCTATGTTGAATGTGGTGCAAAGAGCCAAGAATTCATCCACATGTTTGTATGGATCTTCCTTACTCAACCCATGGAAGGAAGGAAGCATTTGGATGGTTGATGATTTGATCTCATAATTTCCTTCAACAGTAGGAAATTGAATGCAAAAGGGAGAATTATAAGCACCAGGTGCGAAGTAATCCCTCAAAAGTCGAGGTTCTTCACCCATAGTAGCAGAATTCTGTGTTGTTGGTTTGGTTCGTAATAGCTTTTCAACTTCTAAATTCAGTGGGACAATCTCAGGGCTGAGAGTCCTCCTACCAAACATACAAATCAGAATAAAAAATCTGATTATTCACAGCAAACCTTTAGAATTCCTTTTTAAGTAGTTTCCCTTCTTCAAAAATTGGATATGAATAACTGCACAGGTATAAACAATAGAATAGTTTAGTACTGGTATAAAAATAAAAGTGAAAACTTAGGTCTACCTATTTTAGAACAAATTCCTCGGCAATGGCGCGAAAAACTTGTTGTTTACTTCTAAGCGTGCTTGATTTATTTGTGTTTTGAAAACAGGTTTGCAACTGCTAAGTTATAATGAATCTAGAACATTAAAAAGAGTAAAGAAATATCAGCACAGAGAGAAGTGAATTAGCCTGCAAGATCAGGGCCAATTGTAGCAAGTTTTAAATGTAAGTGAGTAAAATATCGTCCATAGATAATTTGTTTAAAATGCAAGATAAACCTCAAGATCTGAGCTACCAGATCTGGCCTCGTATCCTATCTAGAAAGCACATAAGATGGGAGGTTAAATTTGTCACATTAACTAAATGATAAAAGTAAAAGTTAAACTAAATGATCCAGATCTGAGTTGGGGGAGTTTTGATGTAAACTTATAAAAATTGAGAAATAACATCTAACTTTGATTTGGTCCTTGAAATGTAATGAGAATGACTGCAACTCAACTGAGAGATGATCCAATCTTCATCTGGCTACAAGCACAGATGTAAGAGAAATAAATCTAACTCAAGGATTAGATTTAGGCTTATGGCTATGGTCTGCCCACTTTAATGGCCACAGACCATCCAATAGTCTTTTAATCCAAATCCTTAATGTAGAACAAGAAGCATCACTACAAATGTCGTGAGAGATTAAGTTACAAACACTAATTCTCACAGGATTAATGAATCAAGGGAAATTACATGAAAAATAGTAAATCTAAAGGAGTCTAATGCAATAAGGAGATCAGAGGGAACCCTTAATATGAGTCCAATTGAGAATGTACGGTTTACAGCAACCTTTTCAAATTCACCATTACAATTATAGAGCACAGCTTAACCAGCTCTAAGATTTGTAGTCTTGAATACAACTTCTCCTTCGAATTACAGGAGTATCTCACAGCTCTCAATTGCAAGTAAAAGTGAGGCTATTACAGGGATTTCAGACAAACTATCTGATTTGGAAATGGGGGAATAGGAATGAAACTCAAAACCAAATTGGGCAAATGGTTCGTCTATTTATAGTTTTCCCTAAGTCCAGCTCAGATGTGTATCAACCAATCAGAAGTGCTCAGATCTCTATCGACCAATGGTAGTTGAGCACAAGGATCCAGATATGTTCTGGCCAATCAGAATTGCTCGATCTGGTTCAGCCAATCAGGCGACAAAAGCATCAATTTTGTTATGCATTTTGAAAGTTTGTTAGAGTTTCTAGAAGTTCCCGCCAAGTTATTTCATCTCTGGGTGCTCACATGGGGCGGAATATACCTTCGCTTCATACTTAGATCTTCTGGAATGTCCCTAGGTTTTTAAATGCATTGGGACGCATGAAAAATATTACTGAATTGCCCTTGCAAAAGCTGGGAATCTCCAGAATACCTTTTCACATAGTTTAGGGGACTTTTCGCAAGGTGTTGTAACTCCTGAAGATCTTTTTGCAATGTTCTGGTTTTGTTCGAATGGAGTTCTCTTCTTTTCGAAAAGGTCAGTCATCTCTTCGAAGAGTTCAGGTGCTCTTCGAAAGCTAAGCCTGGAGTTTTTAGTTCTTTCTCGAGTTCGAGTTCGTGTTCTTTTCAATATTCAGTTCTTGAAAAGTACTCTGTAGTGCATTTTTCTAATCGAATTGCTCCATACTTCTTTTCTGGGTTGAGACCAGGTCTTTGCCTCTTCAGTTCGGACCTTTTAACAGCTAGTGAGGTTGTCCCTTCTCTTTCTTCCTTTGGATCGACATGGATTATCATCTTTTTGGCACTTTTAAGCTGCTTTTATGGTTAAACCTATCTTTATTGTTAGCTGAAACACAAGCACTTAGAACACTTATTTAGTTCTCTCAAAGGTCTATCAAGACTTAGGTTGAGCGGTGAAAAATGGTATTTTCCAATTCTCAACAGTTTCCCACTTCTACTAGAAGTCGAATTAGTTTCAGTCTCCTATTGGTACAAGGAGTGCATGTATAATAGTTCTGGTAAGACTTTAATTTGATCAGGCATATCAGGTGTACTCGAATTGTGATTGAATAAGGTATAATAATTCTATTGAAATTCTAGTTGAAGCAATTATAGCGGTCATGTTAGAATTCTAATTGAAATAAAAGACTAATTTTACCGAAACTCTAATTTAAGCAAAGGAATTAATGCTCATCAAATCTAATTAAGACAAATAAACAAATTTTTACCAAATCTGATTAAAATAAACAAACTAATTTTGTAATAATCTTGAATTAAAGCAATGAATTAACTGTGATAAAAAAATCTAATTAAAACAACGAATTTAATCCCATTAAATTCTAATTGAAGCGAGAAATTGATCAATTAAACTCAGATTTAAAGAAATCGATCAATCATACTAAGATTTAAGCTACTTAATTAATTAAGCATGCTAAAATGAAATAAACCTACTAATCAAGCATACTAGAAATATAAAACTAAAGCAATTAATTAATTATAAAATTCCTAAAAAAAAAGGGGTTTGGACCCGCAATGCTAAGGAGGATTTGTTCCTGAGTACCCTATGTAAGCTCCCTTGGGCAAATCGTGTGGCTAAGATTGAAAATAAACTGAGTTTTTAGACTGTAAAATAGTATTTTAGACTTTTCAGAGTTGATTTCAGGATAATAATTATGAATTAGATTGCAAACTAGAATTAAAATTTAGAATTTTTGAAAGTATTAAAAATAGGGAATTAAAGCTACAATTTAAATTTTGCGGACTAAATTCGGGTTCAAAATCGGGAAATCAGGCCGTATGATTAAGGACTGGTTCTGAATCGAAGGATTAGAACTAGAAATTAATGATAGGACTATAGATTGAGATTTTAGAACTGAATTAAAGTCTGGAATCGGTATATAGGACCATAGATTAAGGACTGGTTCTAGAAACAGAGAACTAGAACTAGATATATGGAATTTCAGTTTGAAAAGGGTGCTACGGTGTGAAAATTAAAAAAAAAATAATAGAATTCCTAAATCTAGAGATTAGAAGCCATGGTTGTGAATTAAAAGATCAAATCCTTACCTCAAGGTCGGGTTTGCCGAGAGAAATCTCGAAGATTCGAAGCCTGAATCTCAAAATCATGAGTAGGTTGCTCTATGGGTTTGTCCTCGAAGTTCTTTGGTTTCGAAATCCTAAAAAAAATTCGTTCTCTCTTGAAAAATTGTCAGCCTCTGGGGCGAATTAGGAAAAAAATCTTTTATAGGTTTTTCTTCAATTACGTGCCTTGTTTCAGGCATTTAATTGAATTATGCATCAATTTCCTAGCGCTTAATCGCTTTGAGTCGATCACCGACTCAGTGAGCGACCGGCTAACTTGCTCTGTAAGTTTTCCAGTCCCAACAAAATTAGGGGTAATTGCGCGCGTGATGGCAGGTGCGCAATCTGATTAAGCGTTTAGGCATAAGCGATTAATCAAGGGAACTTAAGAGTTAAGGATAATGAGACTAGGTCGGGTGTAGGCCAATTACGCGCTGGTTTTCTGGTGCTCAATCTGATCGCATGTTTGATTTAAGGCGCGTGATCGAGTATCGAATAGGTCTGAGAAAGGAAGTTTGGTCTGAAAGGGGGACTGATTGCGCGTCTGTGGTCTGGCACCCAATCGAATTATGCGTCAGGTTTCAGGTGCTTAATTCGGGGTTTTTCGGGTCTGATCTCTAGAATGAAATGCAAGACTATTGTTTCAGTCTGCATTTCGACTATGTACTATTGTTTCAGTATATAGTCTCCCCATGTCGGGATCTGAGCCACAAAGCTATTGTTTCAGCCTATGTTCAGCCATGTACTATTATTTCAGTGCATGGTTCTCATATCAGGGTTAAAAAGAAGGTCAAAAGTTGGCCGAACAAAACATCTTTTGAGAAGGCAAAATGGGGGTGTCTACAATAGGGTATAGCCCTAAGACTAGTCTAGATCAAAGGGCTGAGCTGGATTCTTTTTCTCTACACTTATGCTTGTAGCCAAGTGAGAGATTGTTGCAAAGCCAACTTCTCCTCTATTTTATATCACCATTTTTAGTAATTTCTAGTGGTTTTCACTATATCTTCATGGACTGTTTGCTCCTATGGTTGCATGAGCTTGTAGCCTTGCTAACATAGTGTCTTCAATGGTTTTCCTGTTTCAACTTTAACCCTTGATTGGATGAAGTCCCTGGGATATTCTGTGACCATTTAAGGGGACATAATATAACCCTAAGATCAGTTCAAATCTCTGGGTTAGGCTCAATTCTTCTACCTTGCACTTGTACTTGTAGCCAAGTGAAGGAATATTGCAGATTTAGTTCTTGATCTGAGTTATAGTGAAGATTAGCCATAGCTGTCTACTTCTTCATATTTTTAATGTATTTCACCACACCATCATCATCCTTCTTTCTCCTTTTCTTTAGTTGTAGTTTTATTTCTGTTTTTAGTTTAGTTTACTTTTGTGACACCTAAATACCCTCTCTTTACCTTGCTTTCTAGTGTAGGTTTAGAGTTGTCAAATCTGGAGTTTACTATACCCCTTTAGATTTTTAGATCATCACTCTCCGTGGGGCAAACTCTTACTTATCAAAACTTGCTACAACAGTCCTGGACCTTGCAGGACTGTGAGTTTATTTTGGTTGTGTGTTCTAATCCCATATTTTTACTCTCCTCTATTTTGATCTTTATTTCCATCATATTCTGATCATCATTTTTACAATAAAAAGAACCCAACCAGAATTAACCAACAAGTTTTTGGCGCCCAAAGGTATGGCTTTTCATTTTTGTATTGAAGTTCTTTTCTTTACAGCTGAGGTCCAGATGGGATGACCAATTTACTGTCATTCATGCTTCCCCATCCGGACTACTGAGAACATGAAGCCTAAGCATTGGGAAGAATCATGAAGGTTAAGGAGCAGAGGCTCATATTCTGTTTTGAAAATTCTGTGGAGCCTCTGAAATCATTCACTTTCAAGACCTTCCACTTAAGGAAATTGTGTTTAGGATTTTACTATTTTAGGAGTTTAGTATAGTTGCTGTTTTTATTATACCTACTATTTTTTTTGTTCAATTGCTGATTACTTTTCATGTAATTTCTATTTATATAATTGTTGTTTTAGGAATTTGTGTAGTTGTTTTGTTTTCTTAGTTGTCATTTTGGGTATATTCTCTTTTTCTCCTTCTTAGTGTAATTTTCTGTAATCTTTTAGTTTAGTTTTCTCTTGGTTTACTGTTGTAGTTTAGTTAGTTTTTTCTTTTACAAACCCTACTGTCCTTAATGAGACTACTGTTAAAACAGTGAGGACACTGTTTATCTTAGGTTTGGGGGATATGACAGGGTGGTAGACCAGTAAAATAGTTAATTTTAGTGCAGCAATTTTAGGTAAATTGAGATAAATAAAGTCAATTCCCACCTAACAATATTAGAAAGAGGAAATAAAAAAAAATTTGCAGACACTTTAAAACTAAAATCTTTGAAAAGTTAGCACCACCATGAAGCTAACATCAAGAAATTTTTTTCAATTAGTACTTTGTGAACTAGAAATGAGAGAAAAAAGTGAAAATACACCCCATGAGTTAAATTGAAGACTATACCCAGTGAGATTTGGGCCTATCAAATTTCTTTTGAAGAGTGTTTGTGGCAATTTTTTTTGCTCTAAGGAATGACTGACTCAATCCCTTTCAACTAGAAATTAGACACTCCAAATTAAAACTATTTGACAGTACTTATGACACTAAGGAGATGATCTAAGGCCTTCATTTGGATAGTTTGAGCTTAAAATTTCCTACCCATTCAACTGCCCTTTGCATACACTCTTTGAGCCTTTAAATCCATTTTTCTTCAATGAACACTAGAGTACTTGAACTTAAACCTCATGACCTAATTCAACCTGACACTCCCCCCCTCGTGAAAATTCAGAAGGTCAAGGAGAAAGATAGGTGGGCTGGGCCCAACATTTGGTGGATGGAGAAGAAAAGTAAACTGTAAACAGTAGTGTAGCAGTGGTATATGTGTGGTGTTTCATAAATAAAAAAATAGATATATAAATAAATAAATAAATAAAAAATATATATATATATAGAAAGAGAAGTCAAGAGAAGAACTTCATCTGAAAATTGAAAAGAAGAGAAGAAGCTGGCCCCTTTGGATCTGAAAAACAACAAAGAAGATGAAGCAGTGCTGTGATGAAGTAGGTGAAGTCATGAATCACCTTCTACCCCTTGTTGATTTCTCAGTTTTGAATCCATTCTACCCCTCATATTCTTTTTAAACCTCAAACATAAGCCACATTACAACCTATCAAAAAGACCTTATTGATCCAAAGTGAAATTAGTTGTCATGTGGAGATGAGGAGATATCTAATCTATGGTGAAAAGTTCTTAAGGATGTCAAGAACTTAGATGCAATGCCTATGCTCATGCTTGCTGGCCTATTTGAGGTTTGTGACTAATCTTGAGCTGATAGCTCACTGAAGGTTAAATCATGCAAGTTGTTCTTGCTGAAAACTCAAGCCTAAAATCAAGCTGCTGTTGTGCTGAATTAAAGCCATATCAAGATGCATGACTGCTACTCTGATGTACTCAATCAGCTATTGTTGTTGCTGCCCTTATACATTCAGGATCTGCTCCAACAACTCTTGAGCAGTCCAATATTGAAGCATTAAACCTGTCATGCTGCATATTTAAACTGCTCAAGCAGCTTAAAGTGCTACTAATTTCATCCTCTCGACCTGGCTAAGGAACCTGTCGAGCACATTTTCTGAAGCCAACACTCATTCGAGCAGCTCATGCAGTGAATAACCAGCCTGTCGAGTTGTTGTGCTGGGGTTTTTATCTTGTCGAGCAGCTGATGCGTTCACTCGAGCAGCTGCAACACTGAAAATCAAAATAGGTAATATATGCTATCGAGCAGTTCAATTGATGAAAACTAGAAGTTAGCAGCCTGTCGAGCTGCAGCCGAGAGCTGCTACAATCCACTTGTCTTCAGCAGTATGTAAGCCTCTTGAGCTGATGTTCAAAGCTCTAAATCCCTCCAACCTCAAGCATCTGCTGTTGCTGCTGCCTTAATGCATTTCAGCAGCTTGAGACCTGAATATTTGAAGCAGGAGTTGTAGCACTGAAGCCAACCATTAAAGCTATCGAGCAGCTGCAAATACTGAACCTTAGAGGTGCTGTCTTCAAGCACTTGAGCAGTTCACACACCTAAAGCAGTCGAGCAGTTCACACACCTAAAGCAGCTTCAAAAATGTAAGTCGAGTAGATCTCAAGTGGATCACTTTCAAGCTCTTAAAGCACTCAAGCAGCTCAAGAACCCAGCTATATTGATCCTCTCGAGCACTTAAAGTGTTGTGTTTTATGCCCTCGAGTAGTTCACTACCTCAATTCCAGCCACTCGAGCACTTTAAAGTGCATATTTTATCCACTCGAGCAGTTTTGAAGTGAACCTGTCGAGTTGCATGGCTGAAATATTCATTAAATCAACGTATCAACCTGAAATGCCTGAAGCTATTCAACCTCACGAGCTGCCTTCTAATGCTAGTTATCCACTCGAGAGGCTCGAGATATGCTCGAGAATGCAACCTGAAGCTGCCTAAAGCATTCCAACTGCTTGAGAACCACTTGAGATTCATGTTCTGAAGCCTCATCCACTCGAGGCACGGGTTCCAACCTTCCCATTCAACGTTCAAGGGCATTTATGAGATTCCACAACACCTAGGGCACACATCCCAAGGTATTGAGTTGTTCCCCACTTCTCCAAAGCATCACTTGACTACAAATGGGCCATGACACCAGCTCCAAAACTGTCTTAATTCTGATTGGCTAAAGCGCATAATGGCTATTTAGATTGTATAAATAGAGCTATAAGCTATCTTGGGAAGGGAGCCAGGATTAGCCTGAGCTCACATAGGATTAGGTTTTCATGGGAGCCAAGATTAGCCTGAGCTCACTTTTAGGTTTACCATTTTTAGATTAGGGTTTCTTCACTTTATTTCTGTTTCCTTAGCTTAGCAGCCATGTTGGGTTAATTCCCTTTGTAGCAGCTAGGTATATTTATGTTTTGCAATCTGTTTTGTGTAATAACTTAGTGAGCAATTTTTGGGTTTGGCAAGGACTGCTGCCTTGAGGGCAATCATTGTATGTCCTTTTTATTCAATGAAATTCCATGTTTATAGTTCCATTAAATCTGTATTTTTCCTATATTTTTCACATAGATCTGTATGGGTTTAATGCACCTATGGATGCATGTGCTTGTAGCCATGCATACATAGTGGTTGCAGTGGGTTTATTATTCTAGTACAACCAATTAACTGGACCACATCTATGGGATAGCCTATGACCATTTAAGCGGACAAGGTATAACCCTAAGACTAGTCTAGATCAAGGGCTGAGCTGGATTCTTTTTCTCTGCACTTGTGCTTGTAGCAAAGTGAGAGATTGTTGCAGAGCCAACTTCTCTCTTTTACATCACCATTTTCAGTGAATAGACCTAAGATCTTGCACTGATTGCAGACTTGAGAGCTTGATCATTAGAGGCCTTTTGGTAGCAACGACCAGTTGATTCCAATGCCCCATTCAAACTGTGATTTCGAGTGATTTTCACTACATCTTCATAGACTATTTGCTCCTATGATTGCATGAGTTTGTAGCCTTGCAAACATAGTGTCTGCAATGGTTTTCCTGTTTCAACTTTAACCCTTGATTGGATGAAGTCCTTAGGATATTCTATGACCATTTAAGTGGACAAAATATAACCCTAAGATCAGTTCAAATATCTGGGTTAGATTGGATTCTTCTATCTTGCACTTGTGCTTGTAGCCAAGTCAATGAATGCTGCAGATCTACTTCTTGATCTGAGTTGCAGTGAAGATTAGCCCATAGTTGTCTACTTCTTCACATTTTTTTTTATTTCACCACACCATCATCATCCTTCTTTACACCCTTTCTTTAGTTATAGTTTTATTTCTGTTTTTAGTTTAGTTTAGATTTGTAACACCTAAACACCCTCTCTTTACCTTGCTTTCTAGCATAGGTTTAGAGTTGCCAGATCTACAGTCAGATATGGAGTTTACAATACACCTTTAGGTTTTTAGATCCTCACACTCTGTGGGGCAAACTCTTACTTATAAAAACTTGCCACAACAGCCCTGGACCTTACAGGACTATGAGTATATTTTGGTTGTGTTATAATATGATATTTTTACTCTCCTTTATTTTTGTCTTTATTTCCATCATATTTTGATCATCATTTATATAATAAAAAGAACACAACCAGAATTAATGAACATCGACCAAGTTGTTGATGTGTGGCCATGGGAAATCGTCATTCGAGCTTGCCTTGTTCAAGTTTTTGAAGTCGATGCATATGTGAACCTTTACTTCTTTCTTTGGTACAAGGACAATATTGGCTAGCCATTATGGGTATTTAGAGACCATGAGAAACCCTGCATCGTACTACTTGATGACTTCATCCTTTCCTTTCAACATCCATTTTGGCCTGAGGCATCTCAATTTTTACATGACCAGCTTAACATCCGGATAAAGTGGTAGCTTATGCTCGACCAATTTGGTATCCAGACCAGGCATGTCCTTGTATGACCTTGCGTAGATGTCTTCGAATGATCGAAGGAAAGCAATCATGCTTTTTCTTTCCTCGGGAGATAGCGACATTTCGATCTTGGTGATTCTAGGAATCTCCGCGGTCCCTAGATTGACGTCCTCTATTTCTTCAACAGTTGGCGTAGGGCCATGCTCGAAGTTGGCAAACCGTTCAAGGAGCTAATTTGGGATCTCCTCGGTAGGGATTTCCTCGTCCAGACTCGTGACTCCTACCTCTTCTTGAATTTTTACATGAAAGGGGTCAACTTCAGGTGGGACGGGTTTTTTTGTTAAGCCATCATTTTCTTTGATTTTCTCAAGAATTTTGAAAGATAATTTTTTTGGATTATTTTGTATTTCTTTTATTTTTTTAGGTTTTTCTTTTTCTTCAGAAATGAGCCTTTGGTAAGGCGGGTCTTTATATACAAACTTTTTACAAGTTATTTATTTTTGGGATGTCGGTGTCGTTTTCCCTGCCATTCGATGCTTCCAGAGTTAAGGGCATTGACGCCCAATTCCTCACCTGCAGTGTTGCCCCTTTACTTGGCCTTGTAGAGGAGGTTTATCGAGATGGCTTTTAGGGGTCAGCCTCCATCATATTTATCCTGGGCTTGCCCAGGACTCTATCCTCAAATGTTAGCATGTGTTTTTCGTGGTTTACCACAGGGGGTTGCATTGATGGGGGAGTCTCCTCCTCGAAGAGGGACAAGGATGCTAGATCTATTTCTATAGTAGGCGGAATGATTCAAGGATTGGTTGGGGGAACAGCAGCCATCAGGTTAGTTGTGTTGCCCCATTCTCATCAATCTTCATGACCCCTGTGCTCACAAATGTACTCCAGATGTGAGGCTGTGATCGGGGTGCATCTTCCAAGTCTATTCCTCGGGCTTTTATAGCAGCGATGGTTTGGCCTTTTCTTTGGCCTCTCAGATTTCTTCTTTAGTAGGCTTGTAGCTACAACTAAATCTGACCTGCTGACTGGGTCTTTCCAGCCTTGTAAACGAGGTCCTAATCCCATACCTTTCTGATAGCCCCATCTTTGGAGCACGGCCATAGCTGTGATCATTTCACCTCCAGTCTTCATGGTGATCCTCTTGAGGAGCTCAGGGACCAATGTTAATACATCATATTCAAAGTTGTGGAGGTATGTGTCTTCGATCATGTGTGGCACATCCAATTCTTTGAGGTTCTCGATGTTGTGGGTGACTTTTTCACTTTCCTCCCATCCCACACCCAGAATGGTGACGATCTTTTGCTCTGAAACAAATATGAGATTTTTGTGAGGGTCAAAGGTATTGCCCCGACCTCATGTAGCCATGGTTTCCCTAATAGTAGATTGAATGTGATTTGATGTCCATAACTTGGAAAGGTATGGAAAAGGTCATTCACCCAATGATGAGCTAAAGATCAACTTCTCCAATTATTTCTCTCCTTGTGTTATCGAATCCTCTAGCGCATGTTCTTGCTGGCCTAAATGTAGAGGGATCCATTCCTATCTTAGTTACGGTTATCAGGAGGGACACATTTAAAGCTGATCCATTGTCCATTAATACCAATGGAATTACCAAGACCCCAGCTTCTACCAATTGATTGAGGGGTTTGGAATGATTATTTCCCTCACCCGACAAATCAACATCTGAAAAATAGATGGCATTGGGAGCCAACACCTGCCCAATTATCTATCCCACTTTGTCTGGGATTACTTGAATAAACACATGTGCATCTTTTAATGCTCCCATCAGAACATAGAAATGGAGTGGAGATGTCATTAATAGGTCCTAGACTGTGATGTGAGTTGGCATTCTTTTCAACCGAGGTTCCAGTATATGATCTCTACTCATTTTTTCCAAGGGGTTTACCGCAGTAGGTTCTATCTTCTCTTTCGACTGGATTTGTATCGGTACTTCAGGCTATTTAGAGATTCTTCCTGATCAGGTAACAAAATCCGCTGCCCCCTCTCTGCTACTGCCTGCATTGATATCTGTTTGATCATAACTAAGTGAAACTTGACAGGGATCATAGGTTAGTCTTGGGATCTAGAATGGAGTGGAGGCACATCTCGGGGGTGCTTGCATTTGTGGATTGGAATGGGTGGATAGCATTTGGTTAACCTCTGCTAATGGTGGATAGGTCATAAAGGTGGAAAAAGTGGGCCAAATGGGGTTAATGGGGTTTGTAGGTATCTTTATTGGTAGTGGGATGATAGGGGTGTGCCATTGGTAATTAATCGGTGCTGGAAGGGGATAAGGGCCGAAATTGGCCATTGGGTAATTGGTAGGGGTTTTTGTTGTGTACGGTTGATATAAGTGAGGTTGGACATAGTTGACAGGAGCTGGTGGTGGAAAATACATCCTCAAATCTAAGGGTCCTGCTCGGGGTGTGGGATAGGGAAAGTAATCAACCAAATTTAGGGGCTCGATTACTCTAATGCTTCTATCTTCTTGATCTCTTCGCTTCGGTGCTATAAAGGCTTCATGGGTGAGGATATACTCCAAAGGGTCAAACCCTTCACCATCTTCCTCTATCATGTTGACGATAGGCCACCTGGTGGGTGTGGTGGCAACGGTACCTGATGTATATTAGCATACTGGTTTGCTTGAGGAAGTCCTACAGGAATATCCTGTGGCCCGATCCTTGGTAGAAATTATAGTGGGTATTGGGATCATAATTTATTCGGATTGGATTTGGCGGTGGTCATGGCTGGAGCGTGGTGACCAACCCTTTTTCGATCAATAAGGGCAACAAGATATTCAAGGATGACCCCAAAGGTGTAAAGACTCGGTCAAAATGAGCCTTTCTTTGTTTCAGGGTCATCTGTGCCCCCTGTCCATTTTCGGTCCTCTGCATCAGCTCGCTTCATGTTGGGGCTGGATGTGCCACTTTAAACTGGAACGGGGTTATTCTAGCATTGGGTCATTTATTTACAACCGTCTATATATTTGCCCCAATTTTTCTCTCATTCCTCTGTTCAGTGAACCTTCAAACACCGCTGTTTACGATTTTATTTAGCCTCCCTTCTCTTATGACATCCTCACAATGATTGGCATTTCTCACAAAGTCAGCAAAGCTGGACTACTGTGGTACACCAGGAAATTTGAGATGATCGACAGAGCACTTTTCAAGATCATCTCGATTTGCTCATCATCGGGTATTTTGTTCCTTACCTGAGCTGCCAATGCCCTCCATCGCCTAAGGTAGTCACTAAATGCTTCGTTAGACTTCTGCTTCAGCCGAGCTAGATCAGACTTGTAGGGTTCAATGTCTATATTGTAGACATACTATTCTTGGAAAATATGGGTTAGATCCTTTCATGTTTTAATCATGGAAGGTTCTAAGGAAGTGAGCCACCTTAAAGTCGGGCCTGTGAAACATTTTTGGAAAACTTTTATGAGCAAATGCTCATCCCTTCCATACTGGCACATGTCCCCACAGTAGGACTTGAGATGTGCAATGGAGTTGCCTGTGCCATTGTATTTGTCAAAGATTAGCACCTTGCACATTGGGGGTAAAGGGACTTCGGCAAAGAAGCACAAGTCAAAAAAGTTTGTGGCATGGATTTTAGCTCCACCCATCTTCATCAGCTATTTTTAGATCATTTCCATTTATTCTTTAACAGCTCTAACTCCCTAGATGGTGGGGTTGGCCCCTCAATTGGCTGCCCCTATTCACTTTGGGCTGTCGGTGGGTTGGTGAATACGGGTGGTGGGGGATTGAAACTAGTGAATGTCCCCGCATAGGCCTCATTATTCATGATCTCATCCTCCTCATATTGTGGTTCCACATAAGATGGAGGGAGAGTGAAGTTATCCTGTTGGTTCTGAGTAGGCTGGATGGGTGCTTGCTGTGACCACAGTACATGGGGGAAGGTCTGATGAGTAACTAGCGAGGTGAGTTGTGGATTTTGGGCCGGTGCATGACGAGGGAACTGCATTTAGGGAAATCCTTGGGGATGAATTTGAGAGGTAGAGGGATGGGTGAATTGGGGGTAGTTGATGGTGTGGGATGGATTCCCATACTGGATTGGGTGTGAGGGATGTGGATGAGTGAGGCCCATGTCATGTTGAGAGATTGGATGAGATGGGTGCATTATTAGAGAGGGAATGGGGGCCTATTGGGTGAATGCAGGATATTATGGGAATTGTAGAGGGTTTGAAAATGGGGATCCTAGGTTTGGACCTTTATGGGCTCGGGTATAGGCCTTGATGGCTTGGGCATAGGGTATGAGGCCTTGATGAGCTTGGAGTACTGGGCCTTGGTGGGCTTGGGGTAATGGACCTTGATAGGTTGGGGTATTGGGGCCTTAGTGGGCTTGGATCTAGGCTATTGGGCCTTGATGGGCTTGGGCCTGGGCTATTAGGCCTTGGTGGTCTTGCGATATTAGGCCTTGATGGGCTTGGGTATTGGGCCCTTATGGGCTTGGGGTACTGGGCCTTGATGGGCTTAAGGTATTGGTCCTTGATGGGCTCAGGGTATTGGGCCATGATGGGCTTGGGATATTGGGCCTTGGTGGGCTAAGATATGAGGTGTTGGGCCGTGAGGCCCACTCAAATGGCCCCATGGTTGATGGGAGCCTTGGAAGGTATGGATAATGGGAGGTTGATTAGGTTTTGGGAGAATGAAGTATGAATGTTTTGTAGTGTATGGGATGGGTTTGGAGATGTGGAGGATGGATGAGGGAGGCTTTGAGAGGTCTTCCAAATTGTGTAGGCCCTGACCATTTCATCCATCATGGTCATGGGATTGGGTGAGGGGGTGGATGTAAATTATCCATCTGATGAGGGGGGAGTATGGGGTGTGGATGGGATGGGTGTATGGGAAAAATTAGGCATTGCCTGGGAAAAATTGAGCATGACTTGGGTAGATGGGGAGATGTGTGATGGATTTGGAAAATTGGGCATGGTATGGATGGATGTGAAAATAATGGGTGTATTTTGGATAGACGTATGGGAAAAATGGGGTGTATTTAGAGTGGATATGGGACGAAAATGGGGCGTTTGTTGGATGGATGTTGATGGGGGAAGTTGGACATGGTTTGGTAAATGAGGGGAAAGGGGTATTGGATTTTTGGTGATTTGAGTGGTGGTGGATGGGAATACCGGTGCACTGAAGGGTCCGATGATGGTAAGTGGCGGTTGGGTGAGCAGAATGGAGATAGGTATATCCTCCAAATGGGAATGTGTTGGGGAACGTGGCGAGGATGAATAGGGATCAAAATAAGCTGGATCAACCGCCCACAACATGGCTTGGTGGCGGGTTTGGTATGGATGCCTCGGGTGGGGCCCAAAAAATTTTCTCCTCCCCCTGCAGGATGACGGAGGGTAAGGCGATGTTGTTGTGCAGGTACCACAAGCTTTCCTTTTTTGGATTTTAATTTTTCTTATTTAGTAATTTTTTAATTTTTAGGATAAAGATTTGAACCTTTTTATGATGTCTTCTGGGGACTTGGAATTCCCATTGCGAGTGGCATTCGCACCCCTAATATTTCCCACGGCGGGATCCTGACGCACTTCGGAAGAAACATAGGAAACCCTTTGTTCTATGTGAAGGCACAGAACTCCACGGAACAACCCGATCCCTCGATAAAAGTCAATAAGAGGTTGACCTCTTTTGACCGACGAGGGTGTATCGAGTGCTGAAAAGTGTAGGATTTATCGGAGGTACTAAACCACTAAGCGAGGGACTCGGGAATAGTGAACATAAGACCTCAGATTCGGGCTGCTGGTCCAGAACGGTCTAGCGTATGTATTACATGCGCTAGGCAAAAAATCTGGAGATTTGTCTTAGCGTATGTATTACATATGCTAGGCTATTTCTGAGATTTTTGACTTACCGTATCTATTAGGTACGCTAGGCAATTTCTGGAGACTTTTCGCTTAGCGTATGTAATACATACGCTAGGCAAAAATTTATATATTCTATATATTTTGACAGTAGCAGCAAGCTCGAAATTGGTCTATTTTTCTAGGTTCTTGGAAGCAGTGCTTCTAGGGACTATTTTGGCTTGTTATTTCGGGTCCCTCCTCACCGCACCTAAGGATACAAGGTCGATTTGGGACAACTAACACACTCCCCAAGGGTTTTAGGGCTTTTTCATAAGCTTGGTTACCCACCCGATATACCTCCAGCGCAGGTGCCTTCTCAGATACTAGATGGGGTGGTACTTTTTTGGGTCATCGCCACTAGGGGCTGCCGTTGTACTAAGAACTGGGACGTTTGTATCACTGCCTAAATTCCCATCCTTTAAAATCTGCCCACGCAAAAAATGATTTAAGTCCCTCAGTTCACTTTTAAGGTTCAATTTTAAATTCAATTTTTGAAGGGAGTTTACTTATGTTCAAAACCTAGTTGTGACAATCCCGTGCTGCCTCTACGGGCTAGCGTCCACTATTGGTATATGATTGCTTGAATATAAAAGCTCAAGTAGGCTTGCCAAATGGCTTAGGCGGTAAAATGCGCAAGTAAGCCCGCCAATTGGCTAAGACGTGTAAATGTCAAAAAACAAAAATAAATGCTTAAGTAAGCCCGCCAAACGGCTGATGCGTGTAAATGATGGAAAAGTAGGGGTACGCAAAAAGTGACAGAATCATAGGGGTGAGTATGAGAGAAAAAAAAGACAAAGAGGGTTAGCAGAGTAAAAAACAAACAAAAAGGCCAATATTTCAAGGAGAAGCATTACAAGCTACTCCCCAGCAGAGTCGCCATCTGTGCAACCGTGGGCTCTAGCAAGTCCATTGCAACGATGCGCTTATATAAATAAAATATAGAATCACCACTCGGAGATTTTGGTGTCTCAAGAAACCTAAATCAATATTGAAAACACCGAAGTGCAGAAATATGACTCTAATTTCGGGCTACGCTGAAGGCTCTTTGATAGGGCCTTCGGTTATCGATCGAGAAGGTGTTAGGCACCCGATCAACCCGCTCTTAAGTGGTCTCTACATATGGCCAAGTAAAAAAAGAACAAAAAAAAAAAATAGCACTTCCTCTGGCCCGAAGGCACTCGAATCCTATTTAAGCCCCTCGCACTCATTGAAATTTCGGCTAAGGGGTAGTTTCAGCTAAATCTCAAGGATTGATGGTGTGAAATGGGATCTAAAGAGCAAAAAGGAGATGGAGCTCACTAACATTTTCTCTCTCTTTAGAAAATTTTCATGCCCTTAATCCAAAGGGGGGGGCTCTCTATTTATAGATAAAGGGAGGATTAGTGAGGGGTTTAAGTCATAATTGGGTTAGCAATTAAGTAATCCTAGATCTTAGGTTTCCTAGGATTTTGGGAGATTAGATAGGTGGGAATTTGGTTTCAATGGTAGATGATGGGGTGGGATCCTAAGTGGTAAAAGCGTTAAAAGAAGGCTAGTAGGGGCATAACAGTCCTACCGAAATCAACCCTAAGGGATGGGGTGGTCAGCAAGTCAAATCCCACATTTGATTTTTAACCAAAATAAAAAAAACCTGGAGGTTCAGAGCCCGCTGTGGGGGCCCATAAAAGTCAAAATTTTTCCTAACATATGTAATACATACGCTAGGCCAAAACCTACCAAAATTGGCATAGTGTATGTAATAAATACGCTAGGCCAAAAATTGGCATAGTGCATGTAATACATACGCTAGGCAAATTCGTGTAATTCAGCTTCAATTTCAAACTGCCATAACTCTTGGCGTATAAATTGGATTGAGGTGATTCTTAGCTTATTGGAAAGCTGGGAACCTCCTCTCTGAGAGGGTAAGTCTTAGCTCTGGCAGAGGCTTGTGCACACCTTGGCACTCCTCCGGTTATCCACAGCCTGATAGGGCTCAAAAAGGGTTCGAGAGGGGCTTCTAAGGGTTTGAGATAGGCTTCTAAGGGTTTAGGTTAGGTTCTAAGGGTTTGGGAAGTGCTCTCAAAATCTTGAGGGTTACGCCTTTCTCGAAGTGTAAGTTAATCGGGCCTTGGGCCAAATTTGGTTGTTTACATATGGTTGTCGGCGTAAATCTCCACTTAACTGGGAAGAGGTTGGAGAGAGAGTCTTGTTAGGCCCAAAGCTTATTGAAAGCACAAATGACGCAATCAGAATCATTCATGAAAGATTGAAAGTCACTCAAAGCCGGTAAAAGAGTTATGCCGACCAGAACACGACAAATGTAGAGTTCCAGGTAAAGTCTATTGAAATCAATTACACCAAATTTCCCATTCTCTATCTGCAAACACTGATTTTATACGTTCTTTTTAGAATGGAGACCACGTGTTCATCAAAAGTTTGCCTACTAAAGGCCTGATGCATTTTGGAAGGCTTGGAAAGCTTAGTCCCCGCTATGTCGGACCTTTTAAGGTGTTGGACCGGATTGGAGAAGTAGCTTACCGAATTGCCTTACCACCGCAACTATCAAGCATCCACAATGTCTTCCATGAGTCGATGTTGGGGAAGTATGTGAAAGACTCAACCCATATGTTAGACTTGAGCTCCAAGGAGATCTCACTGTGGCGGAAGAACTAGTAAAAATTTTGGATCGCAAGGAGCAGACATTAAGGACTAAGCGGATTCCGCTTGTGCTAGTAAGATGGTGAAACCACTCAATCGCCGATGAAACGTGGAGCGCAAAGCCAAAATCTGCGATCAATACTGTAGACACTCCCATTTTGCCCTCTCGGAGTATATAAGTTTGTTTGGTCAACCTTTGACCTTGACTATGACTCTTCGAAAAGGTTGAAACAATAGTATATGGCTGAACACAGGCTGAAACAATAGCTTTATGGGTAAGATCCCATAAAGGTATGGACCATATACTGAAATAATAGTATATGGTTGGACATAGGCTGAAACAATAGCTCTGTGGTCCATATCCCATAACCCTAGGGGTGGGGACTATATACTGAAACAATAGTATATAGCCAAAATGCAGGCTGAAACAATAGCCTTGTACCTCGGAACTGACCCAGACCTAGGACAATCCTGAATTACGCGCACTGAACCATGAACGCAATTCGATTGAACGCCACACCACCAATGCTCAATCAATCACTGTCAGACCAAACTTCCCCTCCTTTCGACTGCCTTGAAACCTGATCGCGTGTTCTACCAAGTGCGCGCAATTGGATTGTGCGTCTAACCGCTGACGCTCAATTGGTCTGTTTCAGACCTGGTCTATAAGTCCTAAGACCACTAAAACTCCACAATTAAGCGCAATACATGAAGTGCTTAATCGGATTGTGCATTCTAAACTGGGTACACAATTGTGAGCGATCGGTGGTCACTCCAGTCGGTCGCCAACTCAAAGTGGTTAAGCGCCTGACACAAGGCGCATAACTCAATTAAGCACCCCAGATAGGGCATGTAATTGAAGTTGACCGACTAATTACACGCACCCCACAGGGCCCGTAATTCGCAAAATACCTATAAATAGACCGCCTTACCTCGACCCAAAAGAAAATAGCTACGACTTTGAGATTCGAGTTTTGAATTCCGTGCCTTCAAGCTTAGATTTCAAGATTCCTCTCTACAGCCCCAGCCTTAGGTATAATTTTCCTTCTAGTTTTTTTAATTTTTAGTTCTTAGTTCTAGTTCTTAGATCTCAAATTTTAACAATTAGTTTTAATTTTCCATCCTCGGCAGTAACTCCTTTTAGTTTTAATCCGTAATTTCAATACCCGACTTCAGTTCTTAGTTTCTGGAACCAGTTAGTAATCTGATCATTAAAACTTGCCTTACTTTAAATCCTACTTTTACCCCTAAATCTCAAGTTTCAGTTCTATCATTAATCTCTGCTTCTAGTTCTTAGTCCCTAGAACCGGCCCTTAATCATACAGTCTGATTTTCTTATTTCCGTCCCGATTTCTGTCCTTAAATTTTAGATTCTAGTCCTAAGTTACAGATTCCTTATAGTTCTAGATTTTAAATCCTGTTATTAATCCATAATTATAATCTAAAAATTATTGCCTTTTCAATCCGAAAATATCGTCTTATAATTCAAATTCAAGTTACTTTAATCTTAGCCACCTGATTTGCCCAAGGATGCTTACGGAAGATACGCGAGAACAAGGCTGATCCTCCTTAGCATAGTTGGCCAAAACCCCTTTTCTTTAGATTTTCAATAAAATTAGTATATTTACTTTAATTAGAGTTTTAATAAAACTAGTATTTTTTTAATTAGAGTGTCAATAGAATTAATATATTCCTAATTAGTCTCTGTAGAATTACATATTTGCACTCCTAATAGTATTAGGAAACTCAATTGACTACATTTCTAATAAGATTAAGACACTTAAATTAATTAGACTCCTACTAGAAGTAGGAGACCTTTTTCAATTTGACTTCTAGTAGAACTAGGAAAGTTAATTAGACTAGGGTTAAAAATAGAAAGACCCAAAAAAAACAACTAAAGTTAGAGTAGTACTAGGCATCTCACAATTAACTAGACTCCTAATAGAATTAGGATACTTGAAATTAATTAAACACCTAATAGAATTAAAACACTTAAGTAATTGGATCCTAGTAGAAGTAAGACATTAGGAATAAGTAGACCCATAACAACATTAGGAAGTTTAGATTAGTCAAATATAATTAAGAGAGATACTCAAACTAAAAGCAAAAGACCAAAAGAATAGTTAGAGTCAAGAAAGTACTAGGAATCCTATGCGTAATTAGACTCCCAGTAGAATTAGGAAACTTAACTTAATTAATCAATGCAACAAAAGGAGAATAGGTTATCTAGACATTCGAGTGACCCAGTGCTGGTAACGTTGGTAGGCCAACGATTCTGTAAAGAAGGAACCCTCACCTCCTCACAAGTGTGATCAATGACATGTTGCAACGTCAATAATATCTATAGGTGGCGATCACAATGAACTAGGTATTTTCATCATGAATTTACCTCTTTAATTTTAGAACTTATTATTTTCTAGGGAAATTTGCATTTTCAACCTACAAATTTACTTATTTGCAAAAACGGCCCTATAGTTTGAAACTGTGCAAAATAGGCCAGCTCCAAGCCAAGCCGTTTCTACTTCAGCATCCACCTATTTTTTCGTTATATATATATGTTTATTTTTCATTTTTTTTATTGTCTATTTTTTCAGTTCCGACTATAGTAGCGCTTGCTTATAATTGCGGGTCGTGGTACTCGATATTTTAAGCGCTATCTTGGACGCTATTTTACGATAATGGACGATATTTTATGATCGCGATCGCTAACATATGATAGATTTTATGGTACGAAGAAAAAAAAGAGATTACTGTGTTTATTAGTTAGTGATCTACCAAAAATATAAGAACATAAGACATAAGGAAAGCAAAAAAAAAAAATATTTAAAAACTCGCTAACATACCGCTATCTTAAAATTGCGGTCACTTATAAAAAAAAAAAAATTTTATTTTTTTTATAAGATATCGACCGATATTTTAAGATATCGCCCTCTATCCTAAGATGGCGGCCAATATTTAAAATAAATAAATAATTTATAAGTATAGCGGCCACTAACATATCGCTAACTTAAAAAAAAAAAAAAAAAAAAAAAAATTATTTTTATTTTTATAAGATATCGGCCGATATTTTAAGATATCGGCCGATATTATAAGATAGCGGCCGATATCTTATAAAAAATAATATATATATATATTTTTTAAGTTAGCGGTATGTTAGCTGTCGCTAACTTATTAAAAATTTATTTTATTTATTTATTTTTTTTTTTTTTTTAAGATATCTAAAATATCGGTCGATAACTTATAATATCGGCCGATATTATAAGTTTTTTTTAAGTTAGCGGTATGTTACCGGCCACTATCTTAAGATACTAATAATAATAATAAATTTTTTTTTTTTTTTTTTTTTTTGAAGTTAGCGGTATGTTAATGGCTGCTATACTTATAAATTTTTTTTTTTTATTTTAAATATCGGCCGCTATTTTAGGATAGCGGGTGATATCTTAAAATATCAGTCGATATTTTATAAATAAATAGAAAAAAAAGAATTTTTTTTTTATAAGTGACCGTAATCTTAAGATAGCGGTATGTTAGCAAGTTTTTTAATTTTTTTTTTTTTTTATTTTACTTATGTCTTATGTTCTTATATTTTTGGCAAATCACTAACTAATAAACATAGTAATCTCTTATTTTTCTTCGTACCCTAAAATCTATCATATGTTAGCGATCGCGATCATAAAATATCGTCCGTTATCGTAAAATAGCTTCCAAGATAGCGCTTAAAATATCGAGTACCACGACCCGCAATTATAAGCGAGCCCTATTATAGTCGGAACTGAAAAAATAGATAATAAAAAAAATGAAAAATAAACATATATATATATATATGTTTAAAATGAAAAACAGGTGGATGTTGAAGTAGAAACAGCTTGGCTTGGAGCTGGCCTATTTTGCACAGTTTCAAACTATAGGGCCGTTTTTGCAAATAAGCATATTTGTAGGGCCGAAAATACAAATTTCTCTATTTTCTAATTAATCACTCCACCACCCATCGCTAGAGTCCACTTGGGACCGAATTGGGCCACTAATTTTGGGTACCAAAAGGAACCCAAAAAAACCGCATACCAACAAGTACCCACACCTTTTTGAGTGAAGTTCGTTAGAGTAAGGGTACTTGTATTAACAGACTAGCAAATTGTAATGTAATGACTACTCTTATAAGATGTAAAAGTATTTTGACTTCAAAATTTTTTGAGTCACTACATTCAACCTGCACTAGATAGTATGGTGCCCCAAAGGTCGACATTGCTAAGTTTTACTCTAAAGATGTTGTGGTCTAGTTCGGTATGACACATTACAACATGAGTCCTAGTGCATCCAAATTAAAGAGAACTCCTTGATGAATCAAATAAGGTAGTATAAGGTGGACCCTTCCAATTTGAAAATTTAAAGGGAAGTTATGCTTAAAATTTTCTCCATAGCGCGACGTTAAGTAGTAATTGAAGGATGTGGATACAAGGATAACAGAGGAATTTGGATAGTTCAAGATCATGAGTTTGATAGTTCTTCTCATGGTTTTGGAGCTATCTTAAGCAATGACCCGTTCATTTTGGTTAAGCACATGGCCCAATCCACTGTGTGACGCATCGCTGAACATTATAAAACCACCACAGCCTGCCGATATGGCAAGTATCAGTGCATAGGTTAACCTTTTCTTGAGCTCTTGGAAGCTCTGTTCACGCCATTCAGTCCATTCAAACTTGTTATTCTTTCTGGTGAGTTGTGTGAGTGGTCTCGAAATCTTGGAGAATCCTTCAACAAATCAGCAGTAATAGCTAGCTAAACCGAGGAAGCTACAAACAACTGTCACTATCTTCGGTTGATCCCATTTCACAATAGCTTCAATCTTGGCTGGATCAACTGTAATGCCTGCTTCAGAGATGACATGTCCTAAGAAGCTAACCTATTCCAGACAGAACTCACACTTTCTCAACTTTGCATACAATTGGTGATCACGAAGTGTTTACAGAGCCACATGCAGATGCTATTCGTGATCTTTTCTCATCTTTGAATAGATGAGAATGTCATCTATGAAGATGACCATGCACTTATCGATGTATGGTCTGAACACCCTGTTCATTAGATCCATAAATTACGTTGGCACATTCATCAACCCAAATGGCATCACCAAACATTCATAGTGGCAATATCTTGTGCGAAAGGCGGTTTTCGAAATTTCCTAGACTTTGATCTTCAACTGATGGATTAATGGTGAGCTGCTCAAGAGGATTAATGGTGAGGCTTTTAGTGCGTCTACTTGACTTGATTGTGCTGAAGGTGCTATTTGCTGTAATGTGCCACTTGAGCTGGTAGTTTGCTGCATATATAAAATGCTTGAGCTACAAGTTTGCTGCTCAGCTTGTATATATCTGCTCAAATGGTGCAGTGCAGCAGCTATAGAGAGCTCAAGATTCAAATGCAGAAGTTGGTTGCTTGCTTAGATCTCTATATAATCTGTTCCATCATTCTATTATGTTTGGGTCAACTTTACCTCTCTCTGTAGGACTTCTAGGGACCAAAGGCATGCTAAACAACCCCTATGGTGTGAACCACCTTGGTACATTCACTGTAATTCCCATAAGCTCCACTGTTTGTCTCAAAATTTTTTCTTCTAGGCTCATAAATGATGGATTGCTGCACTAAGTTATAATTTATTGTCATCTATAAAAACACACTTAAAAATTTATTATTAGCCAGCTCAAAGGTTCATTAAAGGCTAGGATAGGAGGTGGAAAGTGGTATATTTCAGTGATCAACAATATATATCCTTTTGGCAAGATTAGAATAGTGCCAACTCCTTGACCTTCAGCATTTGCTGCCCCGTCGAAGTGCAACACCCAGGATTCCTCTGTCTTCAATGTATCATCCTCTGTCATAAATAAGATGTCTTCATCTGGAAATTCAGTTCTCAAAGGCTCATAATCAGGTAAGGGGCGCTCTACAAGATGATCGACGAGTGATTGTCCCTCAATCTACTTATGAGTGATATATGTGATGTCAAATTTAGATAACAGAAGCTATTAGCGTGCGGTCCACCCAGTGAGGGCCAGCTTCAAAACAAGTATTTTAGTGGATTCATTCTTGCTAGGAGTAGAACGGCTTGAGATAGCAAGTAGTGACGGAGCTTCTGTGTAGCACAAATGGGAATTAGGCATGTTTTCTCCAGATGAGAATAACGTGTCTCATAATCAATGATTTTCTTACTGAGTTAGTAAATAGACTCTCCTTCATGTCTCCTCATGCTAACCTAGGATGCTACCCATTGAAACTTCTATTGTTGAGAGGTACATTAAGAGTGGTCTCCCTAGCTCAGGTGGTACTAACACTGGCGGGTTGAGAAGGTAGCCCTTGATCTTATCAAATGCTGCTTGATAGTCGTCGTTCCATTCAACAGGTGAATCTTTTCTTAGTAGCTTGAAGATCAACGTGTAGATAGGCGTGAGCTGTGCAATGAACCGACTGATGTACTAAATCCAGCCTAAGAAGCCTTTGACCTCTTTCTCGGTAGATGGTGGTGGAATTTCGACGATAGCTTTTACCTTAACCGGATCGACCTCGTTGCCTCTTCTGCTGATGATGAAGCCTAGTAGCTTTCCGAACATGGCACCGAATGCACATTTATGAGGGTTCAAACACAGCCTATACTTAGTCTTTCGAATAGCTTTTGGAGGATTATCAGATGGTCACCTCTCTCTAGTGATTTCGTGATCATGTTATCGACGTACACCTAAATTTCTCGGTGCATCATGTCATGGAAGAGTGCAGTCATCACCCTTTGGTACATCACCCCGACATTCTTCCATCCAAATGGCATGACTCGGTAACAAAAAGTTTCCCATGGAGTAATGAACACTGTCTTCTTTCGGCCTGCTTTTTCCATCTTGATCTGATTGTATCCGAAGAACCCATCCAGGAATGAGAGCATCCCATGTGTTACAGAGTTATCGACTGTTGAGCATTGAAAAATACCACTTTCCACCTCCTAACCTAACTTTTAATAGACCTTTGAGCTGGTTAATAATGAGTTTTTAAGTGTATTTTTAATGATAAGAAGCTATAGCTTAAGGGAGCAATCCATCATTTTAGAGCCAAAAAGAATGAATTTTGAGTTAAGTTGTGGAGCTGGTGGATTTATAAAGAGTGCACCATGGTAGTCATTTAGCATGCTTCGAGGTCCTAGAAAACCTACTGAGGGAGAGAAGTGAAACCTAAAGTTTAATGGAGTGTTGTTGTAGTGGATTAAAGAGAACAGTTGTTGAACACATCGTTGCTGTAATAGATGCGATAACAGAGGATATGCCTTGGTGGTATATACCTTGGTGGTCATTTTGGTAGCCCAAGTGCGCACTATAAGTCAAGCAGACGAAAGAAGAGTGGACCCATGCAGAGGAGATTGTTGCAACAGTCTGTGCATAGCAGCAACTATGCATAGAGGAAGTCTCACATAGCTAAGAGCAAACTCGTGCAGTCCTCGCTCAACATAATTGGCCTGAACAACCCTCTCGTGCAACTCTCGCAAAGCTCAATCCCACAATAGAAAAAGAAATCACGCAATGCACTTAAAACTTACACACAACTCACGCAGCTCAAGAGGAGAGAGATGCCCAGAAGATTTTCTCACAAAGATCTCACGAAGTCCTCGCGCGCCTCCAAGACAGAGTCAGCCACACGAGACGTGCAACCCATCCTGGTGATCCACCTCACACAGCTCAATGCTCATCCTCGCGATAGCCTGGCGAGACGCAATGTAGCCCAGCGAGAGCCTCGCGACTTGAATAATCTATAGAACCATTTGTGTGAGCTATGCTACCCAATGTAAAAGGGACCTCACGAAGCTCATTCAAGTGTAAGATCAACTGCATGACAGCTTCATGAGAGGCCAAATTACAGCACTTATCCCGTGCGAAGCTTGGGATCTCCACTTCTTACTCCATACACAGGGACAATTTGGGGACTTCCCCACTTGTAGGGCACACATCCCGAGGTTCTCATCAATTTCACACATCTTGAGGTATCCAAGGGTCACCATGGAGCCACGTCTTCAAGCAGAAATTAGGGTTTTCTCTTATGTGTTCCTATTGGCCAAGGCAATGAGAGACTTAGTATTTAAGTTGTAATGTTCTAGCAAAAAATCATCTCATCTCCAACCTAAATTAGCTTTGAGCTCGAGAGTGCTTAGGTCATTAGGGTTAGGATTAGATCATCACCTTTTTTCTTTCTTCTTCCTTAGCTCAACATTTGCTGGCTAAGATATTTTGTAAGTAGCTAGTTTATTTCAGTTTGTAATGGGTGTTGTGTGAGCATTGGGGGCTGATTTGATTTTTGTATTCTTTGTTGCCTTGAGGGCATACATTGTAAGTTCCATTTCGATCAATGCAATGCCATTTTTCTAGCTTAGTTGAATTTGTATTTATTTTATGTTTTGTGCATGGATATCTATGGATTTGATACACGCATAGTTGCTCGAGCTTGTAGCCCTGCAACCATGGTGATAACTGCAATTATCTTGTTCTATCTCAGCCATCTGTGAGGAAGATAGCCTCTGTGATAGCCTGTGACCAATCAAGTGGACAGACTATAGCCCTAAGGCTGGTCTAAATCACAGATCTGAGATAGATTCTTCCTCCCTGCACTTGAGCTTGTAGCCAAGTGAGAGATAGTGCAGATCCAAACTCCCCTTTTTGTTGCAATTCAATTATTAGATTTTAGATATGATATTTTGTAGAGATTGTTGACTTGTGAACTTGGTCATTGCAGGCCTTTTGTAGCAATGACCAGCTGAGTCTAAGTCCCCATTCAAAATTTGATTGTCTTTGGTTTCCAGTAGACATTTAAGGGTTGTTTGCTCCTATGAATGCTTGAGCATGTAGCCTTACAAACATATTGTTTACAATGGTATTTATATTTTGATTTGATTCATTGGTTGGCGGAAATCTCTTGGATAGTTTCTGCCCATTTAAGTGGACAGATTATAGCCTTAGGATCGTTCCAATCCCTTAGATTAGGTTAGTTTTATGAGTTTAACCCATGTAAATTGATCATCTCCCTATGATAGTCTGTGACCATTTATGTGGACAGATTTAATTAACAGGGGTTGATTTGGATCCCTCTACCTTGTAGATGAGCTTGTAGCCATCTAAAGGAATACTGCAGAATCAACTTTGGATCTAAGTTGCACAACTGATTTAATCTTAGCTGCATACTTCTTATTATTTTACCTTTATTTTACCATCCCATCAACACTTTCTTTAAAACCCTTTCTTTAGTGTAGACTACATTTCATTTCTTAGTTTAGTTTTAGTTGTGACAACCTAAAAACACTCCCTTTCTTTAGGATTGCCAGATCTGGAGGCCTACTAAATAACCCTTGTGGTTCTAGATCAATTTCCCTGTGGGACAAACTCATACTTACTTTTAAAACTTACTACAATAGGCCCTGAATCTTGCAGGATTGTGGTATTTTTTTAGAGTGCTATTTTCATCCCTTTCATTCTACCTTTTTATTCTGATATTTACCATCTCATTTTAATAATAATAACAGCAAGAATCTAAAATAATCCAACAAGTTTTTAGCACCACTACTGGGGAATCTTGATCTAATTAGTAGACCTGAGTGTATATTTGTGTACTTTATTCATTTGTAGCAGTACCTGTTTCGAATAAAAAGTACCACTAATTTTGTATTAGCTTTTGCAGAATTGGATAGCAGAAGAAGGGAAAAGCTTGCACTGCATCTGGAGCTTAGCTACCTTTAGTTTGCATTTCTTTCCCTTTAGATCTCAGTTCCATTTCTGTTGTATTGATTTTTAGTAGCTCAGTAGTACTTGTTAGTAGTTCTGTTTGTTTATAAATTCTTTAAGTGTGCTATCTGTGTTGTTCTTTACTTGTTGCAGTGTGTGTGCATGCTGGGTAGGAGGTCCCTTCACCCTGACTTAGAACCTACAAATCCTAAGATAGAGAGGGCCCATAGACCTAGGAACACCACTCAAGCCCCTGCTATGGATACTGAGCCAGTCGTAGAGATGGGTGAGCAACAGAGAACATTGGAGGAATTCAATGCACCAGGGGTATATACCTCCCCTTTCTGCATTGCTTTCCCTACTATTCAAGGAAACTATGAGATTGAATCATCCATCATTCAAATGCTACCATAATTTCATGGGCTGAGTAAAGAAGACCCATATAAGTACATCGATAAGTTCTTGGCTTTGTGCACTACATTCAACATTGCTGGCTTTGGAGAGGAAGCCACCAAACTGAGGCTCTTTCCTTTTTCATTAAAGGACAGAGCCAGAACTTAGCTTTCCATACTCCCATCAAACAGCATACAGTCATGGAATGACCTCTAATGCCAATTTTTGGCTAAATTTTTCCCAATGTGAAAAACAGGCCAGTTGAGGAAGAGCATAATTTCCTTTGCTCAATTCCCAACCGAGGACTTTCATCAAGCTTAGGAAAGGTTTAAGGAACTTTTGAAACAATGTCCCCACCACTAAATTTCTGAGTGGCAGCCTGTCCAGAGCTTCTACAAAGGAATTTATCTCAAGAGCAGGGATATGGTGGATGCCTCATGTGGGGGTACTTAGCTCCACAAAACTGTTGATGAGGCTTGGGAGCTTTTTGATGTTATAAGTGAAAATTCCATATAACAAGAGTCTCTGCCTTGAAATGACATTGAGATTCTTGCTAAAGTGGGGAACGAGGTCAGCTCTAATGGAAGGATGTATGAATTAAGTGCGCCCAGTGATTTAGAGAGGAAGGTGGATAGCCTGAGCCTCAAATTTGATAAATTAATGAGTGGGCTGCAGCCTAGACTAGTTGCACAAGTGGAAGAGGCATGTCTAATATGCCAGTTTCCCACACATTCACTTGAGGAATGTCCATCAGCCAACCAATATCCTTAATTGGTCTTGGAACATGCCAATGCTGCTCAATCATATGGGCAACAACCTGCTGGGTATCAATGGAGAAACCATCCCAATTCAGGTAGAGACAAGACACATATCAACAAGCCCAACAGCAACAATTGGAATTACCTTATAGACCACAACCATAGTTTCAGCGGGGCTATGCACAAAGATAGGCCTTCCAGCAGCCCCACAACCTAACCAATTGGCACTGCCACCACATAAGCCTAGAACCCCCTCCTTTGAAGAACAGGTTTTGTCATCACTACAAAATCTGGGTTCTCTATCACAGACTGTGAACTCTCACAGTCAAAGCATAAAAAAGATAGAGGACCAGCTAGGCCAAATTTTGAATGCATTGGCTAGAAGAGAGGAGGGAAATCTTCCTAGTCAACCCTAGCCAACCCTAAGGGTCAATTTATGATTGGTGAGGGCTCCTTAACTCATGAGGAGGCTAAGGCACTCACTACCCTAAGGAGTGGTAGGGTAGTTGACAATCAGGTTGGCAGGGAGGCAAAGGAAAAAAATAAGACTGATAAAGAGAGGAATGTGAGTGTGGAAGAGGAGAAGAACTCATCTCCTGCTGCTCAGCAGCAGGTGAAAAATAATGGGGTTGTTGTTGAGCCCCAACAGGAAGAAATAAATGAAGAAAAAAGAAAAATAAAAATTTGATCATGATATAGCGAGGCATGCAGTTGAGGTACCAGTCGTACCACAGCTGTCATTTCCTCATGCATTAAAAGACCCTTCCCCTTTTGATAAGGGGCAAGCAAAAATGGAGGAAATGATGGAGGCCTTAAAGCAAGTTAAGATCAATTTACCTCTGCTTGATGCCATCAACTAGGTCCCAGCCTATGCAAAGTTTCTCAAAGACCTTTCTACCCAGCACAGGAAGTTTAGGGTTCATTTATCTAAAAAGGTTTTTGTAGTTTAGAATGCCCAGCCTGTGTGGTCTATCTCCACACCAGCAAAATTGCAGGATCCACGGGTACCTACTATCCCCTGCATCATTGGGGAACATACCATAGGCAGAGCCCTCCTTGACTTGGGAGTTAGTGTCAACCTGTTGCCATACTCTATGTATGAACAACTAGGTTTGGGAGAACTGAAACCAACATTTTTTGTGCTTCAGTTGGCTGACAGGTTTGAGAGAAGGCCTATGGAAATGGTAGAAGATGTCCTAGTTGGAGTAGACAAATTCTTTTATCCTACTGATTTTCTTATTTGGATATGGATCCTTCAAAAAGTAGCACCTCCGTTCCTGTCATTTTGGGCAGGCCATTTTTGCCACAGCCAATGCTTGTATACAATATAGATTAGGGATAATGGAGGCGACTTTCGGGAACATGAAGGTCAACTTCAATGTGTACTGTGCTACCAAGCAACCTCAATTGGCCAATGAGGACCGATTTACATTAGATGTACTAGATGACCTTTCAGAGGAAAATGTATCCAATCTGCTAGATTGGGATATAACTGGTGAGTAGTTTGAACATATTTGGAGTAAGGCTCATGAGGAGGAGGCCCCAATTAACCTGGTTGAAGACAACAACACATCAAAGTCTTCAAGGGGCCTAGTGCAACATTCCACATGTAGATCTAAACTGCTGCCCCTGCATCAGCCTTCAAAGTTACCTCTGCTGCCATATCGTCAGCCCACCAGATTTGGAGCTGAAACAACTCTCCAGCACTCTCAAATATGCATTCTTAGGGCAAGATACAAGATAAAAAATTGCCTGTGATTATTTCATCTTCCCTCACTGAGGAGCAAGAAGAGAAGCTGATTGATGTGCTCAAGATGCATAGAAAGGAAATTGGATGGACTATAGCTGATCTGGGGGAAATTAACCCAGCTGTGTGTATGCACAAAATTCATCTGGAAGAGGATTCCAAACCCTTTAGGGAGATACAAAGGAAGTTAAATCCTCATATGCAGGAGGTGGTGAGGAAGGAAGTGGTAAAACTACTTGATGTTGGAGTAATATATCCAATTTCTGACTCTAAATGGGTGTCACCTTCACAGATGGTGCCCAAGAAGTATGGAATCACTGTAGTGCCTAATAAGTCTGGAGAATTAATGCCAACCAGTGAGACCACTGCTTGGAGGGTCTGTATTAACTACAGAAAACTAATCTCTAAGACTGAGAGGGACCAGTTTTCACTGCCCTTCATTGACCAGATTCTGGATAAGTTAGTAGGCAAAGCTTACTATTGCTTTCTTGATGGATACTCTGGTTACAACTAGATCCCTATGTATCCACAAGACCAGGAGAAAATAACTTTCACTGTCCCTTTGGCACCTTTGCTTACCGAAGGATGCCTTTTAGACAGTGTAATGTTCCTGCTACTTTCCAGGCATGCATGTTTGCAATTTTTTTGACATGTTAGACAAGTGTTTGAAGATTTTTAGGGATGATTTTTCTGTGTATGGTGATGATTTTGATCAGTGTTTGCAGCATCTATCTCTTGTGCTTTAGAGATGTGAGGAAACCAACCTAGTGTTGAGCTGGGAAAAGAGCAATTTCATGGTTACCCATGGAATTGTTCTTGGTCATGTGGTTTCCAACAAAGGAATTGAAGTAGATATGGTAAAAATTGATCTGATCTCACATTTGCCTCCTCCAAAAACTGTCAAGCAAGTGAGATCTTTTCTTGGGCATGCTGGTTTCTACAGAAGGTTTATCAAGGAATTTTCAAAAATTTCTAAACCTCTATGCCACCTGCTGTGTCAGGATGTGCCTTTTATATTCATTGATGAGTGCATGACTACCTTTGAGGTTCTAAAAAAAATCATGACTTCTGCTCCTATCATCCAAGCCCCAGATTACTCCCTTCCCTTTGAGCTTATGTGTGATGCTTCAAATTTTGCAATTAGTGCAGTTTTGGGGCAGAGGAAATATAAATTACCCAGTGTAATTTATTATGCCAGTAAGACATTGATTGATGCTCAGTTGAATTATACCACAACTGAGAAAGAGTTATTGGATGTTGTCTTTTCTTTAGAGAAATTTAGGCCTTATGTCTTAGGGTCTAAAATCATTGTGTTCACTAACCACTCTGCCCTGAAATACCTGTTCTCTAAAAAGGTAGCCAAGCCTAGGTTGATCAGATGGATCCTCCTGTTAGATGAGTTTAATCTAGAGATCAAAGATAAAAAGGGTGGAAAAAGTGATTGCAGACCACTTGTCTAGAATTTTAACTGCTGACTATGCACACATGCCTGTCAATGATTCTTTCTCGGATGAGAATCTTTTTACTATCACTATGAGTGTTCCTTGGTTTCTAAACATTGTGAACTATTTGGCTACAGGATGAATCCCCCCACATTGGTCCAAGATGGATAAAGTCCTGTTTCTCATGTCAAATATTTTTTTGGGAGGATCCTTACCTTTACAAATGTTGTGCAGACCAAATTGTGAGGAGGTGTGTTCCTGAAAATGAATTCCACAACATTCTGTCAATGTGCCATGAGCAGGCCTGTGGAGGTCATTTTGGGGGAGAAAAACTATTGTTAAGGTGCTCCAAAGTGGATTTTACTGGCCATCCTTGTTTAAGGATGCAATGGAGCACTGCAAGACCTGTCAAAGATGTCAACAGATGGGGGGCATATAAAAAAGATATTCAATGCCATTGCACCCCATCCTTGTGGTAGAACTGCTTGATGTATGGGGAATAGACTTCATGGGTCCATTTCCTCCTTCCTATGGGTTTAATTTCATTCTTGCGGTTGTGGACTATGTGTTCAAATGGGCAGAAGCCATTGCCACAAGAACCAATGACCACATAGTTATCCTTAGATTTTTGAAGGATAATATCTTCTCCACATTTAGCACTCCCAGAGCCATCATTAGTGATGGGGGGAGTCATTTCTGTAATAAGTACTTTGAGAGACTACACAAGAAGTACTCTGTTACACATAAAGTAGCTTCTCCATACCACCCACAGACCAGTGGGAGAGTGGAGATCTCTAACAGAGAAACCAAGCACTTTTTGGAGAAAACTGTGAGGACTGATAGGAGGGACTTGTCCCTGAAGCAGCAGGATGCCTTGTGGGCTTATAGGACTGCCTATAAGACCCCTATTGGAATGTCCCGTTTTAGACTGGTCTATGGAAATGCTTGTCATCTACCAGTGGAGTTAGAACATAGAGCCTACTGGGCTATTAAAACTCTGAATTTGGATCTAACTGCTGCTGGTTCACACAGGAAATTGTAGCCAGCTGAACTAGAGGAGTTAAGAATGGAGGCCTATGCAAATTCAAGAATTAATAAGGAGAAAGCCAAAGCTTTCTTTGACAAAAGCCTGCTAAGAAAGGACTTTGAAACTGGCACCAAGGTATGGTTATTCAACTCTAAACTGAAATTCTTCCTAGGTAAGTTAAGATCTAGATGGGATGGCCCTTTTGTTGTAACTCATGCATCCCCATCTGGGGTTGTGGAGATCATGGACCCCACTTTTGGGAAGATCATGAAAGTAAATGGTCAAAGGCTTAAACCGTGTGTAGAAAAATCTGAGGAGCTAGCTGAGACCATCTACCTTCAAGAACCTCCCACTAATAAGTGATCCACACCCTTGTAACTTACGTACCATAGCTATTTTGTTTTGTGTACTTTTAAAATTTAGTCATTTGCTATTTTTGATTTGCTGTTTTAGTTTGTGTGATTGTGTAAGTGTCTAGAAAATTTGAATCTAGGTTGAGTCTTCACCTAGGGATTGAGCAATCTACATGTGTAATTTGAGTATAAGGTGGATAGTGCAGTGTAGAGTTTAAATTGATTAACTGCTTTGATCTGTGTTGTGAACATATGTTAGGCAATGGGCAAGAGTGTCACATCTGTGAAATAGTTGAAATGTGACAGAAATATGGTGTTGGTGCACCATGGCACGGTGCATGACAGTTTTAATGCACATGCCAATGGGCTGGCAATGAGAAGCAGTCAATTTAGCCTTGTCGCAAAGCTCAAGCACCCTCGCGAGCAGTTATCAAGGCAAATTTGGCCTTCTTGCATGGCTAACTGAGCCCCACGCGCTGTAATTCAGGCAGACATGAGGTGCTCGTGAGGCTCTGATGTGCAAATTTTATCTTCGCGAGAGCCTCGCGAGCATACTGCCTGAAGGATCAACAGTAATGAGCATCGAAAGGCCCCTTGTTCTCATCAAATATGCCTCTTGCAAAGCTCATTTTCATCTGTGCGACAAGTACTTTTCAGGGTTATTTCTGCTCGCGAGGCTCAATTCCTTTAATCCCATCCTCGCGACAACCCTGCGAGAGCCTCGCGAAGCATGAGTTTCATTCATTTAAACCCGTGAGTGCTTCTTCTTCATTCCATCTCTCTCTGCCCTAACTTCCAACACAAATCATAGACCCGTCACTTCCACTCTTTCACCTTCACTGCCCATTTTGCCCCTGCTTTTACACCCTACTCCTATCACTTTGCTTCACGTCTGCTCCCGAGCATTTTACACCTGACAAAAAGTAAATTAGTTCATTGTGCACATTCTAAGCTAAAACCCTAGCTATCGGAGGGTAAGTGTTTATTTTCACAGCTGTGAGTTTAATTTTAGTTTCCTCTGGAATATTGTTTTTTGTGGGGGAGGAATTTGTGTGGTGACACCTCAATGGAGTCGTAGGTACCTAGGGTTTGTATTCCCAGACCTAGAATTTGATATTTAGTGAAATGACTGATAAAGCCCCTTTTGGGGAAGACCGTGAGGACCTGTTGAACCCCCCACCTACTAACCTCCCCACAGTAATAAGAAAATCAGTGAGGATTATTGAGGCATGCACTGTGGAGGGCACTGATGCCCCTGTCCCCTAATTTAAGAATCCCAAAAAGAAAAATGCACCAAAAAAGAGGGCTAGGGCTGTTACTGATAAGCCTCAGAAGGCTAAGAAGTAGAAGAAGGGCAAGGAGGTTGTCCTTAAAGTTAATCCCCTGACAAGCCCTACTGATTTTATGGCTGCCATTAAATTTGAGCTCGAGACTGCCTTTAATAAGGAATTTTTTAAGAAGGAGCCCTTGACTGCCCGAACAATAGAATTTCTGACCAAGGCCTCCTTGTTACCTCTGCTCAGGCCCCCATTAGAGTTAGCATTTCCTAGGTTAGTCCAACTTTGGTATCAGAACATAAGGGTGAATGAGGATGACAATGGACACCCACTATTTTTAATCCTTATTGATGACTTTAAGATGTTGGTGGATCCATTTGTGATAGCCCAAGTCCTAGGGATACCAGCTGCCTATAATCCTGAGTGTACTTTGGGAGCTCCCCTGATTGCTTCAATCACTAAGTTTGCTGGGAGGATAAGACATGGGAAGAAAGCATCAAGCCATCAAGAGGGGAAATTTAGAGTCAAGCTTGTTGTTCATGGATGGAGTTTTGAGAAAAAATGTTTTCTGCTCTGGGCACCAGTAGGAGAGAAGGGCACCCATAGCTGATGCCCTTTATTCTTTCTTCCTGAGGCGTTACATTAATGCAGCCCAACTTATATTTGAGTGAATGTAAGATATTCATGAGAAGGTGAAGAAGAAACAAAGGCCACATGCACTTTCCTGCAGCAGGTTGATCACAGGCCTGCAAAAACATGGTGGATATCAGTTTAAGATGAGGGAACAAACAGAGACATTGCCCCAAGTGAAATTTGGGAAGAAGCTGTGAGGGATCAGTATGACACTCATGAAGAAAAAGAAGAAGGTGACTAAGGCAGCCCCCACCATTCAGGAATTTGTTGCTGTTGTTGCTACAGCTGCATCTCCTGTTGTTGTTCATACTACTGGACCTCCTGTTGCCAGCTCGACCATCCCACACACCACCAGCCCTATGCGAGTTCCTCCTCCACCTACCATTTCATCCCTTGCATTTACCACAATCCCCATCCCCAGTCCCACCATTTCTACCCCAGCCCTTACTGCATTACCCACTCCTATCCCTGTGCCAACCCCTAGCCAACCCACCTTTTCTTTCACATTACCCACTCTACCTATTACTAGAAAATACACTAAAAGGAAATCCTCTACACAACCCACAATAGCTATTGAACCTCCCCAATCCATTAACCTACCTAACCCTCTTACTGTACCCCAACCTATACCAGATATTGATCAACCCACTACCTCTCACCCATTGAACCTGACACCTTAGACCCCTTTGAACAGTCCATCCACTTTTCCCCTTCCCCTTCTCATGACCTAGACCCATACACCACTGAGGGAAACTCAACCATGGTGGACTCCATTAGGGGCATTAGGTATAAGTTCAAACCTCTCCCTGACCCCCCACAGCCTACCCATTTCACCCCTGACCCACCAACCCAACTCCACCATCCCCCGACCTTACCTTTTCAGCCCATCCTAACCACTCCACCCACCATCCCAGCCATTCCAGATCCATTACCGCAGATATTCTCCCTCCTTACCTCACTACAAACCCAACTTCTTGCCAATACCAAAAACTAGTCCACTTTCCAAACTAGCCTACAATCCATCCATTCAACCCTATAATCTTTTATCCCTTCAACCCAGCCACCTTTATCTTCACCCATACTTGTACCTACCCCCCCTCCTTCACCTCAGCCTTCATTTTCAGTACCTACAATCGCAGCTGCCACCCAAACAGATCCTCATGTTGAGGACTTGACCTTGGTCCTTGTTCCCTTTAGTTCACCTCAGTCACTACCTTCTGTGATACAGTAGCTACTACCACTCAGATTGACATTGACCGTGTGGAGCTGTTCCTTACCTAACCCTCCCTGGCCTCTACTTTCACCCAAACTGATTCTGAAGTAGTGTACCTACCCCTCCTTATCCTTACCTTTACATCTACCTTTGCCCAAACAAAACCTGAGCCTAAGGAGATGGTTCACATCCCACCCACTTTCACCTGTACCCACACCCAGACTGAGCCCAATGAGGAGGAGCTGGCACGCACTCTTCCACATCCATCATCTGTCCCATCACCATCATCCATTGTCCTGGCTTCTTCAAATACCAACCCCCATTTTCCACTCTCAGAAGAGCCATGGAAGACAACCCCTATATCAGGAGGGATGTGATAAGAGTAATGGCTGAGATCAACACTGTAATCAAGCAGCCATTCCTAGCTCAGATTGCATAGTTGCAGCTGGACCATAGAGTGGAGAAGAAGAACTGGGAACAATTATTACTGAAAACCCTCAACCTATATGAAGAGCAGATGAAGAAATCATAAATGCTGGGAAGACAGGTAAAGACACTCCAAAAATCCTTCTCAGTAGTACACCCAACTTCATCAGCTGGGGTGTCTATCAATGAGCCTACCATGCAGAAGGGCAGCACCAAGCCACAAAAGCCAGCTGCCAAGAGGACAAAGGCTCGTGCTGCCAAAACTGAGAATGGTAAGAAGGAAAATTTGAAGAGGGAGTATAAAAAAATAGTAGAAAAATATGGATGGGAGCCAGTTACTCTATCTAGCTCAGATTTAGATTAGGTTTTAGTGTGTCAGTTGTACTTAGGTTTTAGTTTCTGTTTTTATACATGTACAAATTTTCATTTTTAGTGTCTTGTATACTGTTTTTATGAATGCAATTTCTCTTTTATCTACTTGTCTTTGTTGTAGTTTTCCTTGTCTTCTTTTCTGCATGATATTTTGCTAATTTGTGTGTTCTTTTATGATTGTACCCTGCTGGCCCCTGTGGGCTTACTCTTTGAATCAATGAGGACACGGTTCCTCATAGGTTTGGGGGTGTGGCAGGGTAAGCCAATGGGATAGTTAACTTAAGTGCAATAGTATTAAGTGAGTAAGAAATAAATAGAGTGAAGTTCACCTAAGAAATTTTTAAAATGAGAAAACTTAAACTGATGCAAAGTTGTTAACACTAAAATCATTTTAAAAAATTCAATGCTGCCATGAGGTGAATATCAAGAAATTATTTTTTTTCAGTAATTAGTGAGCCAGTGAGGAGAGAAAAAGGTGACGACATGCCTATGAATTCAATTGAAGACCATACCTAGTGAGATTTGGGCTTACAAAAAAATTTCTCCTTAAAGAGTGTCTTTCGTAAATCTTTTCTGCTCGAAGGACTGACTAATTCAACCCCTTTTTACTAGAAGTAAGGGACCTCCAAGTTAAAACTTTTGACAACATGCATAATACTGAGGAGGTGATTAAGACCTTCATTTGGACAGTTTGAGCCTAAAAGTACCAACCCATTGAAACTGCCCTTTTGCATACACTTTTTGAGCTTTCAAATCAATTTTTCTTCAAGACACACCAGAGTACCTATACCTCAACCTGTAGACCTGATTCAACCCTACCCTCACTCTGAGAATTTAGAAGGTAAAGGAGGAGGAGATGAAACAGGGCAAGCTGAGTGCAACATTTGGTGAATGGAAAAGAGAAGCAATATCAAGAGGATACCTTCATCTAAAAATTGGAAAGAAGCAGAGAGGCTAGCCACTTTAAATTTGAAAAATGTCAATGAAGATGAAATATGTTGAATTCAAGAAGGTGAAGTCATGAATCACCTCCTACACCTGTTGATTTCTCAGTTTTTGAACCCCATTTTCCCCTTTCATTCTTTAGAAACCTCAACCATAAGCCACATTGCAACCCATGTAAAAGCCCTTGTTCATCCAAAGTGAAGGGAGTTGTGTGATCTATGGTGAGAAGAAGTAGATGATGCCAGAAATTAGGAGCAAATGCTATGCTCATGCTTGTAGACCCATTTGGAGTCTGCAACTGTTCTTGAGCCTTTTACAAATGAAACACCCTTTAAATTCATTTTTGCGAGGAAACCCTGGTGAGCATTGGATCTGAGATAGAACTTATTGGGCATTGTTTGAACCTAATTTTTGAATCACTGGTAAGCTTAGTATTGGTTTGCAGACTGTGTTTCTTGATGTCAGCTGATTGGTTTGAGGAGTACACATGCATGATTTAGGTGTTAACTGTTGAAATTCAATGTCTTGAAACTCCTCAAATTTGAAAGATCAGAAGTGGGCTGATACTCTATTTGTTGAAAACTGATTTAAGCATGCTAGCACTTGTGTTATCTATTTTATTGAGAAGTTTATGGGTACCTTCACTGGAAACCCTCAGGAGACTTCTCTCCTCCACTAGGGATCACCTAGGGGTTTAAAAGGCTTGATGCATAAGCTAAATGCATCCGTGCTCCCTACGAAAGTGACATTTAAATTTTTAGAATAGTTGTCTAAATTTTGCTTTTCTTGAGGACTAGCAAAGATTAGGTTTGGGGTGTGTCAAGCATTGAAAAATTCCATTTTTCTACTCTTAACCTAGCCTTTACTACACCTTGGAACCATCTAATAAACACCTTTTGAGTGTGTTTGTAGTTAAGAATAACTTTGCAGCTTAGTACAATAGTCCTCTCATTTGGAGGTCAAAGAAGAGTGTTTTTAAGCTAAGCCTTGAAGTAGATGCAAGAACAGAGGATACACCATGGTGGTATAAACCTTGGTGGTAATTTTGGTAGCCCAAGTATGCACTAGAAGTCAAGCAGATGAAAGAAGAGTGGACCCATGCAGAGGATACTGTTGCAGCAGTCTGTGGACAGCAACAGCTATGCATAAAGGAAGTCTTGTGCAGCTGAGAGCAAACTCGATCAGTCCTCATGCAGCCCAATTAGCCTAAACAGCCCCTAGTGCAGCTCTCACATAGCTCAATCCTGCAACAATAAAAGAACTGGCGCAGTGCATTTAAAGCTTGCACATAACTCGTGCAACTCTCACATAGCTCAATCCTGCAACAGTAAAAGAACTCGCACAGTGCATTTAAAGCTCACACACAACTCGCGCAACTTAAGAGGAGAGAGTTGCCCAGAAGATTTTCTTGCGAAGACCTCACACACCTCCAAGACAAAGCCAACCACACGAGATGTGCAGCCCATCCTAGCGATCAACCCCACGCAACGCAATGCTCATCCTCGCGACAACCTCGTGAGACATAATGTAGCCCAGCGAGAGCCTCGCGACTTGAGCAATCTAGAGAGCCATCTACGCGAGCTATGCTACCAAATGCAAAAGGGACCTCACGAAGCTCATTCAATTGCAAGATTAACTGCGTTTCAGCTTCATGAAAGGCCAAATTACAACACTTCATCTACGTAAAGCTCGGGATCCCCACTTCTCAGTCTATACACAGGGACACTTGGGGATTTCCCCACTTCTAGGGCACACATCCCAAGGTTCTCATTGATTTCACACATCCCAAGGCATCCAAGGGTCACCATGGAGCCATGTCTTCAAACCAAAATTAGGTTTTCTCTTCTATGTTCCTATTAGCCAAGGAAATGAGAGACTTAGTATTTAAGTTGTAATGTTTTAGCAGAAAATCATCTCATCTCTAACCTAAATTGGTTGTGAGCTTGAGAGTTCTTAGGTAATTAGGTTTAGGGTTAGATCATCCCCTTTTTCCTTTTTTCTTCCATAGCTCAACATTTGCTGGCTAAGATCTTTTGTAAGTAGCTAGTTTATTTCAATTTGTAATGGGTGTTGTGCGAGCATTGGGGGCTGATTTGATTTTTGTACTGGCTGTTGCCTTAAGGGCATACATTGTAAGTTCCATTTCAATCAATGCAATGCCATTTTTCTAGCTTAGTTGAATCTGTATTTATTTTATGTTTTGTGCATGGATATCTATGGATTTGATACACCCATGGTTGCTCCAGCTTGTAGCCCTACAACCATGGTGGTAATTGTAATTATCTTGTTCTATCTCAGCCATCTGTGAGAAAGATAGCCTCCCTCTGTGATAGCCTGTGACCATTCAAGTGGATAGACTATAGCCCTAAGGCTAGTCTAAATCATAGATCTGAGATAGAGTCTTCCTCCCTACACTTGAGCTTGTAGCCAAGTGAGAGATAGAGCAGATCAAAACTCACCTTTTGTTGTAATGGGATTATTAGATTTTAGATCTGATATTCTGTAGAGATTGCAGACTTGTGAGCTTGGTCATTGCCGGCTTTTTCTAGCAATGACCAGCTGAGTCTAAGTCTCTATTCAACCTCTGATTGTCTGTGGTTTCCACTAGAATTTTAAGGGTTGTTTGCTCCTATGAATGCTTCAGCTTGTAGCCTTGCAAACATAGTGTCTGCAATGATATTCATGTTCTGATTTGATTCATTGGTTGGAGGAAATCTCAAGGATAGTCTGTGACCATTTAAGTGGACAGATTATAGCCTTAGGATCAATCCACTCCTTAGGACTAGGTTAATCTTCTTTGTTTAACCCATGTGAATTGATCATCTCCCTAGGATAGTGTGTGACCATTTAAGTGGACAAATTATAGCCTTAAGAGAGTAGTTAATTCACAGGGGTTGAGCCGTTACACCGCCAAAATTTCTGCGGGTGCGAAGGGCTCAATAGGATCAGTATGCCTTCGGGCAAGGGGAGGTGCAGCTCACTTTTTCTCTCTTTATATATATCTATATCTATGTATATATATATATATATATAATTACATCTAAATATAGACCTGGCCATAGTAGAGACAACTTACGAGCGGGTCAATTGGGTGCCTAACACCTTCCCGATTGATAATCGAAGCCCCTACCCAAGAGCCTTTGGCGTTGACCGGTAAATCGGAGTCATATTTTACACTTCGGTGCTCATAATATCAATTTTGGTATCCTGGAATACCAAAAGCTCTTTGTGGTGACTCCATTTTTTAATGAGCGCATCATCGCGACGAACTCGCGAGAATATATACACTAAAAGCTCTGGGTGGCGACTCAATCGGGTCTGCTGCTGTACTAAAAATATATACATATATAAATTTTGGCCTTGCGTGTTTAAAACACATGCAAAGCAAAAAATCACCAGAATTAGCCATGCGTATATATTACACATGCTAAGCCAAAAAATTAGAAATTGTACCTTGCGCATATAATACATGCGCAATGCCAAATTTCCGCAATTTTTTACCTTGTGTATATAATATACATTAGCTTATTTTGACTGAGCAGCCCAAATTTGGGGCCTTTTTCCATAGTTTCCTGTATCCCGCGCTTAGTGGTTTTAATGCTCCCAATAAATCCCACATTTTTTACACCAAAAATGCCCTCGCCGGTCAGGAGAGGTCACCCTCTTATTGACTATTCTGAGGGATCGGGTTATCGCGTGGATTTTCGTGCCTTTACATAGATCAAAGGATTCCCTTTGATTCTTCCAAAGTGCATCGGGATCCCGTTGTGGGAGGCATTAGGGGTGTGAACGCCACTCGAAAAGGAAATTTTGAGGCTCCAAAGAACATCGCAAGAGAAGAAGATCCAAAAAGTTTTCACTTCTAAAAAAAAATTCAAAATCACCAAAAAATGAAAAATCTAAAAAAGTGAGCTTGTGGTCTTGAAACTACGACATCGCTGTTATTCACTGAAAATATCACTTTTCACCTCTTAACCTAGCCTTTACTACACCTTGAAGCTGACTAATAACTCTCTGTTTAACACGTTTTGTAGTTAGTAATAATTTGTGCAACTTAATATAAAGTCCATGCCTTTGGTGCCTAAGAGAGAGAGAATTTAAGTGAAGGATGACTGCTGAGCCAAAGAATGATGGAACACCATGGTGGTACACTCCATGGTGACCATTTTACATGTCATGACGGACCAAGGAAGTCCAACAGATGAGAGAAGTGTGGATGTGAGTTGAGAGATGTGCAACAGTAGCAGCTGCATAGCAGAGGAGCAAACAAGATGTTATCTCACACAGTAAGAAATGTTGCCTCGCATTGTTTAAGTTTGCAGCAAAGCTTCCTCGCGCGGATGTTACATGCAGTACAAGGGAACTCACAAAGAAGTTGCATAGCTCGGTGAAGGGATTATTTTAGAGCACTCTCTCGCACTGCAGTCGCACGCTTCAGTTGAAATCAACAGTTAAGATCCTTGGGAAGCTCCCACGCACTAAGCCTTCAGAATCCAACTTGCAAAGATCTTGCGAGCAATTGGCACAAAGAACAACAACAAGCTCGCGGAGTCCCCGCGTGGCCAAAGAGGAGAAAGGGCTCCAGAAATGTCCTCGCGCAGCTCTCGTGCGCTTGACAGCTTAACCCCATACCTAGCGAGCTGTTCTACTCATTACAAGAGAAGCTGAGCAAAATGTGAAGCCTTCCTCACGAGAACCTCGTGACAGAAAGTACCTAAAGCTCTGTCGCATGAGCAAAGCCAAATCAATGCAACTCACCCTAGCAATAGCATTGCAGTGCAGAGCAATTGTGCGACCATTCAAAGACCTTCTGCGTGAGAAAGGAACTTTTCAAGCTAAAATTCTACCTCCCGAGCAGTTCACAAACTAAGCAAATGAATTAATGAGCCAAAGGCAGCCTCGCGAGGCTCGGGCTCTTCACTTCTCATTTCATATCTAGGGAGCTTTTGGGGATGTCCCTAGGTCGAGGGCACACATCCCAAGGCTATGATTTTAAGGCACACATCCCAAGGCATCCAAGGGTTATAATAATGCCACATCTGCTAGAAAATTAGGGTTTAATCTTCTCTTAGACAAGGCATTAAGGGCTGAGTATATAAGCTGTATTTTTAACTTAAAATTTTGTCATCCCTCCTTCGACCTTTGTCAACTGTGAGCTCGAGCAGCCTAGGGTTAGGGTTTGATCACCTCTTTTACCATTTTCTCTTCTTCCTTAGCCAAGCACTTGCTAGCTATGTTCCCTATAAGTAATTAGGCTTTAGTTTTAATAGTTTTGTAATGGGCCTTGTGAACATTGGGAGTCATTGGTGAGCTCTTATGCACAAGGCTGCTGCCTTGAGAAATCTCATTGTAAGTAATGTTTTGATCAATGAAATTTATGTTTTAAAGATTTATTCAATCTATTTTTTTCCTATTTATCCATAGTTTTGTTCAATCTATGCCATACATTTAGGACTTGAGCTGATTTAAAGGCCCATGGAAGCTTGAGCTTGTAGCCCTGGGACCATGGTGGCAGCAACAATTTACATGTACCATCTCAGTCTTCTGTGGTGAGGATAACCTCTGTGGATAGCTTGTGACTATTCAAGTGGATAGACTATAGCCCTAGGGTGATTCCAAGCCATTGATCTGAGAAGGATTCTTCTCCTCTGCACTTGAGCTTATAATCTTGTGAGAGGTTGTTGCAGGAGCAAGCTCCCCTCTGTTACACTTCACCAACATTAGATGTTAGATCTGATTTCTCTGTAGAGATTGCAGACTTGTGAGCTGAGTCATTGCAAGCCTTTTGTAGCAATGACCAGCTGCATTTAAAGTCCCCAAATAGCATTTGAACTACTGTGGTTTCCACTGGTTTTTTAAGAACTATTTGCTCCTATGAATGCCTGAACTTGTAGTGTGACATACATGGTGTCTGCAATAGTTTTCATGTTCTGATTTGATCCATTGGGTGGAGGACATCTATTGGATAATCTGTGACTATTTAAGTGGACAGGTTATAACTTATGATCAGTTTATTCTATTGGATCAGATTAATTTTCTGATTTAGTCCATGAGGTCTGATCCTCTCTATTGGATAGTCTATGACCATTGAAGTGCACAAGTTATAACCTTAAGAGACTAGGTCAAACCATAAGGGTTGAGTTGGATACTTCTTCCTTGCAGATGTGCTTATAGCCATCTGAGGAATTTGCTGTAGAGACAGCCCTAAATCTGAGTTACATAACTGAATTAACTTTAGCTTAATTGCCTACTTCCCCTCATTTTATCTTTATTTTCATACACACCATCACCACCTTCTTCATAACTCTTTCTTTAGGATAGGACTGCACTTTATTTCTCTTTTTTTAGTGTCAATTTAGTGTAGTTACGACACCCAACTCCCTTTCCCTAGGATTGTCAGATCTGGAAGCCTACTAACATAACCCATTTTGGGTTCTAGATCAATTTCTCTATGGGATAAACTCTTACTTACTCAAAACTTACTACAATAGCCCTGAATCTTGTAGGCTATGTATTTCAGATTTGTTGTTTTAACAAATTTTTATTTCTTCACTTTTTGATTTATATTTCTTCATCACTATTTTCTCACCAATAACAAGACAGCAATCTGAAAGTAAGCAACAAGTTATTGGCGTCATTCTCGGGGATATTGATGTTTTTAGTAGACCTGAGTTGCATTATAATTTAGAATAGAAAATTCTTTGTAGCTGTGCCTTAAATAGAATAAAAAGTACTACTAATTTTTTTTGGAATTTTTGTAGACTTGGACAACAGCAGCAGGGAAAAGCTAGACCTACAGTTGGAGTTTAGCTAGCTCTGTTGGCACTTCTTTTATCCTAAAATTCAGTTCATTTGTGTTGAATTCCCTGTCAATAGTTTAGTTATAAATCTGTTTAGTTGAGATTTTTGTTTGTAAATTTTTTTTTTTTTTTTTTGTGAGCATCTTCTTTACCTGCTGATTCTGTGTGTGTATGCTTGGTAGAAGGTCTTTAAATCCTGAGTTGGAACCTCCAAATCTTGAGGTTGAAAGAGTCCTTAGACTGAGAAACAACACACCAACCCCTACTGTTGAAACTAAGCCAGCTGTCATGGCTGAGAGGCAAAGAACTCTGAAGGAATACAATCCACCTGGGGATTACACATCTCCCTTTTGCATACAATTTCCTTCAGTTGAGGGAAACTATGAAATCAAGTCCACCATTAACATGTTGTCATCTTTTCATGGGCTCAATAAGGAAGATCCTTACAAGCACATTGATCAATTCTTAACACTTTGCACCACATTTAACATTGCTGGCCTCGGACCTGAAGCCACCAAACTTAGGCTTTTTCCTTTTTCCCTAAAGGAAAAAGCCAGCACCTGGCTCTCTAAGCTCCTTGCCAATAGCATCCAGACATGGAGTGACCTGTAAAGCCAATTTCTAGCTAAATTCTTTTCCATGAATAAAACTAGTTAGAAGAGGAGAAACATATTGTCATTTACTCAGTCCTCATCTGAAGATTTTCACAAGACATGAGAGAGGTTTCAAGAGATGTTAAAATAATGCCCCCACCACCAAATTCCACAGTGGCAACTTGTGCAAGACTTTCACCAAGGAATTAATCCTAAATGTAGGGACATGGTGGATGCCTCATGTGGAGGTAGTTACCTCCACAAGACAACTAATGTGGCTTGGGAGTTGTTCGACATTATAAGGGAGAACTCCATGCAGCAGGAGTCACTATCTCGCAATGACAGCCAGACCCCAGCTAAATTAGTGAAAGAGTCCACCCCTAGAGGTGGAATGTATAAAGTTAAGGTGCTAAGTGAATTGGAAAGGAAGGTGGACAATCTGAGTTTAATGTTTAACAAATTGATGAATGTGATGCAGTCTAGGATGGCTACAGAAGTTGAAGAGGCATGTCTAATATGCCAATCTCCCACACATTCACTTCAAGATTGTCCATCATCCAATCAGTTCCCTGAGTTAGTTTCAAAACATGCCAATGTTGCCCAATCATATGGGCAACAACCTACTGGGTACACATGGAGAAACCACCCAAATTTGACGTGGAGACAAGATACATACCCTCAACCTCAGCAGTAGTAGTTGGCAGCTCCATACAGACGTCAACACCAATTTAATCATGGTTAACAACCAAGGTAGAATTTTTAGTTACCTGCCCCACATCCCAATCAGTTAGTCCTGCCCCCACAGCAACCCAAATCCTCTTCCTTTGAAGAGCAAATGCTGACATCTATGCATAGTTTGGGAAACTTGGTTCAAACTGTTAACACTCATGGGCAAAGCATCAAAAAAATAGAGGACCAGCTAGATCAAATCTGTAATGCTTTGGGTAATACATGATTGGAAAAGGCTCCTCTACCCATCAGAAAGCTAATGCAATCACTACCCTAAGGAGTGGCAGAGTGGCTAACAACTTAGTGGGAGGCCATGGAGAGTGAAAATGAAAGAAAGGTGAGTGTCGAAGAACCGAGAAATTCATCCCCTGCTGTGGAGCAACAAGGGCAAAATAAAGGGGCTGATGTTGAACCCCAATAGCAAATAATAAATGAAGAAAAAAGAAAAAAAAAAAATTTGACCATGATGTGGTTAGGCATGCAGCTGTTGCACCAGCAGTCCCACAACTGCCATTTCCTCATGCACTTGTTGGCCCATCGCCTTTTGATAAGGGGAATGCTCAGATGGAGGAAATTATGGAGACCTTCAAGTAGGTCAAGATCAATTTGCCCCTGCTTGATGCTATAAAATAGGTCCCTGCCTATGCTAAATTCTTGAAGGACCTCTGCACACTGAAAAGAAAAGCAAGGGTGCAGTTGTCCAAAAAGTTTTTTGCTGTTGAGCATATTAAGGCAGTTCTGTCAATTACCACACCTGAGAAATTACAGGACCCAGTGGTACCTACTATCCCCTGCATAATTGAAAACCATACCATTGGTAGAGCTCTTTTGGACTTAGCGGCCAGTGTGAACCTGCTCTCATATTCAATGTATGAGGAACTAGGTTTGGGAGAGCTAAAATCCACGTCAGTTGTGTTCCAGCTGGCTGAAAAGTCTGAGAGGAGACCTGTGGGTGTGGTGGAGGATGTTTTGGTGGGGGTGAACAAGTTCTACTATCCTGCTAATTTCCTAGTTTTGGACATGGAGCCTTGCAAAAGTAAAACCCCAATTCCTGTCATCCCTAAAAGGCCATTCTTGGCCACTGTAAAGGCTTGCATACAATGCAGGTCAGGGGTGATGGAGGTGACCTTTGGGAACCTGAAGGCCCAATTAAATTTGTATAATATTGCTATGCAACCTCAGATGGACATTGAGGACTGTTGTGCAATAGATGTACTAGATTGTCTTGTGAAAGAAGAATTTTCCAATCTGCTGGATTGGGATGATGTTACTGAAAACCTAAAAAATATTTGGAGCATGGTTGAGGTGGAGACCCAAGTTCTCATGACGGAAGACAACACCAAAATAGAGTCTTCTGTGGGCCTAGTGTTGCATTCCAGCTGGAAACCTACATTATTGCCCCTTCCTCAAACTACCAAGGCACCTTTGTTGCTTTCCATTGAAAGTCTCCCTGAGCTGGAGCTAAAGCAGCTCCCGAACACATTAAAGTATGCCTTCCTAGGGCAAAACAAAAAGCTTCCAGTGATTATCTCTTCCTCTCTCACTAGTGAGCAGGAGGAGGAATTATTGAATGTTCTCAAGAAGCACACAAAGGCAATGGGGTGGACAATTGCTGATCTAGGGGGCATTGATGCCTCAGTTTGTATACACAAAATTCACTTAGAAGAAGAGGATGTAAAACCCTTTAGGGAGATGCAGAGGAAACTCAATCCTCACATGCAAGAGGTGGTATTGAAGGAGATAGTAAAACTGTTGGATGCAGGGGTGATTTACCCCATTTTAGATTCATAATGGGTGTCATCTATCCAGGTGGTACCCAAAACGTCAGGCATAACAGTTATTACTATTGATTCTAGAGATTTGATGCCAGCCAGGGAGACCACTGGCTGGAGAGTTTGCATTGATTACAGAAGACTCAACTCCAAGACCAGGAAAGACCACTTTCCTCTCCCTTTCATTGACCAACTTCTAGATAAGATGGCTGTGAAGTGTTAAGACCTGAAAAGTACCACTTTTTACCCCTTAACTTAACCTTTGATTAGACCCTTAGCCATCTAATAAGTTCTTGATAAGTGTTTTATGAAGGTAATAATCAGCAGTGAAATAAGGCCAGAAATCCTACTAAGGAGCCTGTTTTGGCACCAGAAGTCCCTCAGAAGGATGGACTCTGAATCCAGACCTGAAATGAGCCTCGCGCAGTCCAGCTAAGCTTCCCAAGACTTTACAATAACTCCTCGCATAGTTGACTGACTGAAGAGCTCCAGAAGCACAAACTCGCGCAACTCTCGTGAAGCTCAAGAGTAGAACACATTGCACAGTCTCGTGCAGTTCAAAGCAGACTTCTCTCAACCTCGCATAGTTCGCTCAGAACGGGTGAGAAGAGAGAGCTTCAGAAGACTCCTTGTGCAGCTGTCGCATAGTCGCCGTGGGATGTAATTATCAGAAGAGAACTCCTCGCACAGTTCTCGTGCCATTTAAGAAGAAAGCATCCTTGTGAAGGCAAGGCCATCCTCGCGAAGATCAATTAAGACATGGAACCTCGCGCAGTTCAGAACTCAGTAAAGCCTCGCGAGGTAACTCACGAAGTCCAGTGAGAGAAGTGCTCGCGAAGTTCTCACGCTATTCAAATCTGTCCTCGCGAAGATCAACCCAGTGATCATGCAGCTACCTCGCGACTGCTTGAACTCCAACCCCGCGACACTAAAGCTTTAATGTCTACTCAACCTCGCGACTGCCTGAAGAGCAAACCAAGCCAACCTCGCGAAGGTTGAAGCTTCAATATTAGATCATCCTAGCGAAGAGCAAAAGCTACCACGCGACAAATCTGGGAGACAATGGCTACCTAGCGAAGCTCTGAACCTCAAACTTCCATCTCTTCAACAAAGGACTTTCTGGGAATTTCCAGCAATTAGGGCACGCACTCCCACACTCAAATCTCTGTGCACGGGCCCCGAGGCATCCAAGGATCACCATTAGGCCACGTGGCATCATTAAAATTAGGGTTTCCAAACCCTAATGCGCCGCCACACCACTGCTATATAAACCCATACTTAGCTTAGGTTTGAGGGGGTTTTTCAGAGAGATCACCTCTCATTTCTTAGAGACTAGATCTGAGATAGTTTTTCTTTTCTTTTGTAGCTATAAGTAGTTCTCTTTTTCTTTTTTTTCCTTCTCTCCATAGTGCAGCACTTGCTGGCTATGTCTTTGTATGCATTTTGAACTAGATTAATGGAAGTTCTGTAATAAGATCTATACTTTGTGGGATTTGTGTTTGAATGTGAGATGCTCTGTGCAAGGCTGCTACCTTGTGATCCGCCATTACTTTGGCTGTGTTTCAAAGCAATGGAGGACTAATTCTAAGGACCTTTCTGTTGTCGCTCCACATGTGCCTTTTTTATGTGTATTTTGAGAACGAATTAATGAATAATAAGTTACATAATTTTAAATTATGAAAGAGATATCAGCACATTGAGGGCTAACAATAGCCTGCAAGATCAGGGCCAATTGTAGTAAGTTTTAAAAGTGAGTATATTAAAGATCGTCCACAGAGAATTAGTCTGAAATATGAGATAGACCTCCAGATCTGTGCTACCAGATCTGGCTCTATAATTATCTAGAAAGCAGATAAAAAGAGAGTGTTGGGTTTTTGTCACGTTTAACTAAAAGCAAATAAAGAAAAGAATTATCTAACTGATCCAGATTCAAGTTGGGGAAGTGATTAAAATAAATCAAATGGAGAAATAATAACTTTCTGTGATTTCGCCTTTGAATTTTAATGGAGAATCTGCAACTAAATAGAGTTGATTCAATCTTCATCGCTACCAAGACAGATGTAAGAGAAATAAATCAATTAAGGAAGGGGTTTAGACTTATGGTTATGATCATCACTTAAATGGTCAAGATCATCCAATAGTTGTTGACCTATCCTCAATTCGTAACATGAACATCATCGCAAGTGCCGCCGTAACTAGGTTACCAACGCTAATTGCATGCGGGGTAATGAATCAAGGAAATTGCATGCAAAGTAGTGAATCTAAAGGAGTCTAATGCACTAAGGTGATCAATAAGAACCCTTGACATGAATCTCAATGGAGAAAACACGATTCTGACAACCTTTTAAATTCAATCTTACAATTACAGAGCACGACTTTAGAAAGCCCTTACAATTACAGAGCACGGCTTTAGAAAGCCCTCAGACTAGCAGTCTTGAATCCGATCTCTTTGGCGTTACAAAAGCACTCTCAGCAATTCTCAAAAAGCAAAAGAGAGGAAGAAATTACAAGGGGTACAAATAGACTATCTGACCGGAAGGAGGGAAATAGAAATGAAAACTCAAAATCTGGATACCCAAATTGGGCAAATGGTTCGTCTATTTATAGTTTTTCCTAAGCTTTCGGCTCGATGTATTAACCAATCGTAATTGGATAGATCTGTATCAACCAATAGGAGTCGAGCACCGTGATCCAGGATCTGTTCGCCAATCAAAATGCTTGATCCGTTCACCAATCGTGAAACAGAGGCATCAATTACATTATGTAATTCAAAAATCTGTTTGAGCTTCTAGAAGTTCGCCAAGTAATTTCATCTTTGGGTGTTCACATGGGGTGGAATATGCCTTTGGTTTGTGCTCGAATCTTCCTAGGAATGTCCTTGGGTTTTAAAACGCATTCGTGCAAAGTTTCTGAAATACCTTGGACGAGCAAATCCGAATGCCATTTTGCATAGTTTAAGGCTTTTTCAGAAAGTAGTTTGGCTCGAAGTTCTTTTCGCAGCATTTTGGCTTCGAAGTTCTTTTTCGCAAAGCATTTTGGCTTGAAGTTCTTTTCGCAAAGCATTTTGAGGAGATCTTTTCGCAAAGGTCATTCTTCTTTTCGCAAAGGTCATTCTTCTATTCGAGAGTGTTTTCTTCTTTCATAAGTTCAAGGTTCTTTTGAATAGTAGAAGTTCTTTTGAATTGACTTTTAGCTTCCATTCTTCTTTGCGAATGGATCCTTCTTCTTCTTCAGGTCTTTTCTTGCTCTTTTAGGACCTTTTTAGCCATTGCTGAGGCTATTTCTTCACTCCCTCTTTGAGTTTGACATGCGTTGTCAGCTTTGTGATCATTTTAGGATGGTTTTCGGATTTGGACCTGTCTTTTTGGTTAGCTGTAAAATGCACACTAAAGCACTTATTTAGTCTTCTCAAGGGTCTTTCAAGGCTCATGTTTAGGGGTGAAAAATGGTATTTTTCACTACTTAACACTTTCGGATCCAAGTGACCTGTGTGTCTGGGCTATCATGGTCCTATACAGCCTTAGCCCCACCACAGGACCCACTAGATCCGAAATTCCCATGGGAGCTTGAGCTGGTAGCCTGGTGACCATGGTGGTGGCAGCAATATTCTTGTTTTGTCTTGGGCTCCGTGAAGAGGATAGCCTCTGGGATAGTCTGTGACCATTCAAGTGGACAGGTTATAGCCTTAGGGTGATTCTAATCCACAAATCCAAGATGGATCCTTCTTCTTTACTCTTGAGCTTGTAGAAGCCTGGTAGGGGATTGTACAGAGGTAGACTCCCCTAGATTTTTATAGATTCGTTATCAGATGTTAGATTTGATCTGGTTATAGAGATTGTAGGCTTGTGACTAGACCATTGTAGCCTCACTCAAGCAATGGACAACTAGATCGAAGGTTATACTCAATCTCTTGTTGGTTCTATGTGTCTGGGCTATCATGGTCCTATAAAGCCTTAGCCCCACACATAGAGCTTTAAAGGTTGAGGTTCCCTATGGATTCTTGAGCTGGTAGCCTGGATGAAATAGTGCCTGCAATGAATAATTTGTTTTGACCCATCCCTGGATTGTGGTTCCCCGATGGGATAGTCTGTGACCATTTGAGTGGACAGGTTATAACCTTAAGGGATTGAATCGTGGCAGAAGTGATGGGTTGGATCCTTTCTCCTCAGTGGTGATAATGTAGCCATTGGACAGGATTTCTATAACATCAGATCTGAATCTGAGTTACAAAACTCCTCTGACCTAGGCTCAATAACATACTTCTCACCCTTTTATATTTATTTTCCACACTCCATCCATCCTCTCAACCCTTTCTGTAGTGTAGACATTAGGTTACCTTAAAATACCTAGAATAAGTGACCTTAAACTCTCCTCCTTTTTAGGACTGCCAGATCTGTAGTCAGATCTGGAGGGACTACTAGAGAAGGCACCCTTGGAGCTGTAGATCACCTTTCCCTGTGGGACAAACTCTTACTTATCAAAACTTGCTACAATGGACCCTGTATCTTGCAGGTCTAGGATTTCTTAGTTGTACTGATTCCATCCCCTATTTTACTCCTTCTTTGATTTTTAAATAACTTTTACCACCAACCAATAAAGAAGCACACAATCAGAATCCGCCAACAAGTTTTTGGCGCCGTTGCCGGGGACAGATGATCTATTAGAAGACCCTTAGTTTTTGTATTCATAGTATTCTTTGCAAATGTGAATAATTGATACTGCTGACATAATTTTTTAACCTTTCTTTCAAATCTAGATAGCAGCAGTGAAGGACAGTTGGACTGCAATTGGAGCTTAGCTACCTCTGTTTGCAAACTCTCTAACTTTTAAAAACTCTGTCTTTCTTGAAAATTCTCTAGCAGTATTTAGAATAGTTGTAAATGTATTCTTTGAATAGCTGTAAATTAGTTAGATAAATTTGCTAAATTGTAAAGTTATTTTTTTTGCAATGTCCTTGCAAGAAGCTCTCCTTGCTATTGGTGTGCTTGTATGCGAGGGAGGAGATCTCTCAGCCCTGCTTTAGAGCCTCTTAACCCTAAGTTAGAAAGGGGAAGGAGACTTAGAAGAGACAAGCACACCACAGGAGATCTCCCAAGTGAACTTGTGACAACAAATATGGGTGAAGAACAACCCAGAATTCTCAAGGAGTTGAATGCTCTGGATGATTATAACACCCCTTTTAGCATTCAATTCCCTGATGTTCAGGGGAATTATGAAATAAAAACTTCAATCATCCAGATGCTGCCCTCTTTCCATGGGCTTAGCAAGGAGGACCCGTACAAGCATATTGACCAGTTCTTAGCCTTGTGCACCACTTTTAATATCACTGGTTTGGGACCTGAGGCTACTAGGCTCAGACTCTTTCCCTTCTCTCTGAAGGATAGGGCCAGTACCTAGTTGACCACTCTTCCCAAAAATAGCATTGCTTCATGGAAAGACCTACAAACCTAGTTCCTGACCAAGTTCTTCCCTGAGACCAAAACTAGCCAGTTGAGGAAAGAGATTCTTGCTTTTGCTCAATCCCCAACTGAGGATTTTAACCAGTCCTGGGATAGGTTTAAAGATATGCTCAAATAATGCCCCCACCACAAGATCCCAGAGTGGCAGCTTGTACGAAGCTTCTATAATGGGATTGATGAGAAAAATAGAGATATGGTCGATGCCTCTTGTGGTGGATCCTACATGCACAAGACTGCTGAGGAGGCATGGGAATTGTTTGAGGTGATCAGTGAGAATGCTTTTCAAAAGCCATCCCTGGCAAGAGCTAGTCAGGAATCAGAGTCAAAGGTGGGGCCTGCTGCTGGATCAAGAGGAAACGTTTTTGAGGTGTCTAGGAACAATGACCTGCAACTGCCGATGGCAAACCTCTCTATGAAGTTTGACAAATTACTGACTGTGATGCAACCTAGAAGGGCTGCTCATGTGGGGAAGGCATGTCTGATATGCTAGTCCCAACAGCACACAGTGGAGGAATGTCCATCTGCAGGGCAATTCCCTGAATTGGTTTTGGAACATGCTGCTGCTGCTCATTCTTATGGCCAGCAACAATCTGAGGGCTACAACAGACAGCCATATGGATACCAACACCAAAATGCTGGTTACCAATGGTGAGACCACCCTAATCTGAGGTGGAGGCAAGACAACTACATGCAGCCCCAGCAGATGTTGGCCTTACCACAAAGACCACAGCAGCAGTTCAATCAAGGGAATGCCCCTAGGTCTAACTTCCAGCACCATCAGCAGCCCCACCAGCAACAAAATCAATTGATCGTACCCCCATCTCAACCCAAAAATACTTCTTTCGAGGACCAGGTCTTGACCTCACTATAAAACCTGGGTTCCTTGGCTCAGACTGTGAATTCTCATGGTCAGAGAATCAAGAAGATGGAAGAGCAGATTGGCCAACTAGCGAATACCTTAGCCAAAAGAGAAGAGGGAATGAAAAAATAGTCAACCAATGGTTAACCCCAAGGGCTAATTTTTGATTGGTTAAGGATCCTTAAACCCTGAAGGGGATCTTTCATTGAATTGATGTTAAGAACTGTACACCTTTGTATGATATGTACTTTACAGTTTAGAGGAATTTGTAGTGATCTTGTTAGAGTATGAGTTTAGTGCTTTATGCCTACTTTTATTCCCGTTCCCTTTGTTTGACAATTTCAAGTGATTGAATGATGATGGTGTTGTTTGAATGCTTTTCATGATGTGTGAATTTAATGCTGTGAGAGCATGGGAATTTTTGAACGTTTTATAGTGCTTATGGGTGTCCTTGGAAGAGAGCCTGTGAGAGAATCCACCCACAAAATCAAGGTCAAAAGGCTGACTAATGGGTGTGAGAATTCTGACTCTAGTAAGCCATCGCGGGATTCTAAAAATTTGGTTTCGTTTCCTCTCGCGCAGTTCATAAAGAATTAAGTTGCTTTGCTGTCGCGAGTTTCAGATATAGCTGGGTGGGCTGCCTCATGCAGCTTAAACGAACATCCAATCTTGCGACCCATTCATGCCTATCCAGCGAGCGAATATTTTCAAAGCGCACCGAGCCTCGCGATATTTAAAATCCCACCCCGCGCTGCTTTTCTTTACTGCTTTCTCTCTCCTCTCCTACCAGCGAAACGCTACCTCCCACTCCTCTCAATCTCTCTCCTCCAGCATCCTGTCTACAGTTCATTGCTCACTTTGAAATTCTAGATTTTTGTTCTTAAAGCTTCCATCAACAGTTTCCCCCTGCTAGGAGCTCTTGTGATCTACCGTGCATCAAATTGAACAGAACCCTAACTTTTAGGGTAAGACTCAGCTCTTAATCTTTTCTTCCAAAATTTCAACTGCACACTCACCAAGGAGAATCTTGATGGCTCCTAAAAGTGCACCTGTGAAGAGAGCAAGGGACCAGGCCACCGTGGAACCTGCCCCTAAGAAAGCCAAGTCCTCTACGGCATAACAAAAAGGGAAGGAGGTGGTTCCTAAGGTGGCTGTAAAAACACATGACTACTCTACTCCCTCTGAGCTCCTCATTTCCATTCCCTTAGAGCCTGAAGCCATTTTTGATATATCTTTCTTTGAAACTGAGTCGTTGTCAGCACCTGCCATTGAGTTCTTGCGCAAGGCTGGTTTGTTCCCCTTGATACAAGTGATTCCTGCACTAGCCTATCCAAGGTTAGTGCAACTCTTTTACCAGCACCTTAGGGTCAGACCAGACACACATGGGCAGCCAAGCCTCCTTGTGTTAGTTGACAATTTTGAGATGCTGCTTAGCCCAGCGTTGATTGCTGAAGTCATGGGCATCCCTGCCATTTTTTATCCCAACTGCGGTTATGGTGCCCCTGTGAGTGCCCCCATTGACACAATTGCACAGGCCATTACTAGAGGTTTGAAGGCCACAGGGGACTCCATCAGAAGAAGAGATTTGGATCCCAAACTACTGTTCATCGATCAAGTGCTGAGGAAGAATATCTATTGCTCCGGCCATCAGCAAGAGAGGAGGACACCAATTGCTGATGCTCTCTATTCCTTCTCTCTAGGCCACAGATTTAATGCTGCATGGTTGATTTTTGAGGCCATGAAGGATATGATGGTGAAGCTCGGGCTGTAAAAGAACATCCACACTCTCCCCTATGGAAGACTCCTCACTAAATTACTTCTGAGGGGAGGGTACAAGATACCAGTGAGGGAGTTATCTGCTGACCTCACTCCCACCACTTTTGCCAAAAGACAATGGGGGATCAGCAGAAGTCTGATGGATCCCCAAAAGAAAAAGAAGAAGGCTGAAGCTCAGGTTGTTTCTGAGCAGGGAGAGGGAACTGCTGTGGCAAAGGCCACCCCTGCCCCCAAAAAGAAGGTTAAAGCCCCTGCTCCAAAGAAGGTGGTGCGAGCTTCTGTCACCTCTGCTTCTACAGCAATACCTCCATCGACCACACTTGCCTCTCCATTAGTTTCTTCGCCTATTCCATCCCTCCCTTTCCCTCTCTTATCTCCCTTTTCCATTCCACCTCCCACTGTGATTCGTTCCTGGGTGGAAAGTGTTGGACCCCATGACAACACTCCCCCTTCACCCACCTTACCTCAATACACAGCCCCAGTATCTCCACCATCATTTGACCTCAACCCTGACAGCCCTCCCTTGATAACATACCTTAAAAAGAAAACTTCTCACACAACCCCTGCCTTATCTTTACCTACTTCCACCTCCCCTGTCATTCTAACAGATACACCCACATCGACCAACCACTAGCCCAATCCCTCCCAACTACATCTTCACTCCATGATCTTGACTTTAACCTAGTCACCACTTCAGGGTATCAGGCCTTCATGACTACCTTGCTTGATACCTTGCCCACCCATGACATCCCTCTTCCAGATTCTCCACTCCCTTCCCCACATCACTCACCAGACCTTTCATCTTCTCCCCTTACAACTTTCCATCATGCCCCCACTTCCCCTTTCCAACCTGTTCCCTCCTATCCTCATACTCCACCCCAACCAATCTCAGATACCCTTACCCATATCCTTTCCATCATTCATGACATCCAGACCCAACTCTCCACCACCACACAAACCCAAGCCCAAATGCAAACTGACATCACCAACATATAATCCACCCTTCAAACATTGACAAACCCACCCATCTCTACACAACCTCCTACCACCCCACTCATCCAGCCCCCTTTAACCTCTGACTCCACAGTGCACCTAGACCTCACCCCAATTGACTTACCTACACCCTTCACCCTCCAAGACACCATACCCCACCACTCCTTCCCCACTCTACCTATCCTTTCCCCACTCTACCTATCCTTCCCCCACTAATATTACCTCCACCACAATTTACCAACACTTCTACCCAAACATACCCCATTCCTTTCCCATCCACCTTTCCCATTCAACCCCACACATTTGTAACCCCACCACTTCCATTTCGGCCCTTCACCATTCCATTTTTTCCTTACCCATAACCATCCACCTCCACTGACCATCCTTCATTTACTTTTCCACCCATGCCTTCCATTCCACCCCTTTTCCCACCCCCTCCTCAATTCTCTGACCATTCAACACAGACTGCCCCAGCCCTTTCCACCCCTCCTCTTGACTTCATCCCTCCAACCCCCACTATTCCCTCCCAGGATCAATCACCTTCTACTTCTTCCACTCCATTTCTACCAATCTTACCCAGACACTCCTATTACATCCCTCCCTACTTCACCCTCCTCTATGACATGAGGGACAATGCCTATATCAAGAGGGATGTTCTCAATGGCATGGCCCAACTCCGACATCCATCGAATACCCCTTGCTACAGAAAATGAGTGACTTGAAGCTTGCTCACAGCGAGCAGCTAAGAGATATTTTCAAGGGGTGGGAGGCAATTTTGGAGACACTCAATGCGAACAAGGATGCGACAACTTATTACAGAATGACTACGGAGATGGAAAAAGCCAATGCAGAACGAGCAAAAAAGCATGCCAGGTTGTTAGGAAGGAAACTGAACAATGCTCAAGAGATCAACAAACTCTGTAAGGAGCTTGCAGATACCAATCTCCTGTGGGCTACCAAGAAAATTGAGATTTTGGAGCAGAGAGTTGCCTTCCTACTATCCCAACCAATTCAGGCCATCCCTCTTGCCACAGCACCCCCTGAAGCCCCATCCTCTTCCACACAACCAGGCCCATCTTTTTCCACTCCCCCTGCCCCTCCACCTACACAACCTGTTCCCCCACCTCCTACACACATGGGCAGCCAAGCCTCCTTGTGTTAGTTGACAATTTTGAGATGCTGCTTAGCCCAGCGTTGATTGCTGAAGTCATGGGCATCCCTGCCATTTTTTATCCCAACTGCGGTTATGGTGCCCCTGTGAGTGCCCCCATTGACACAATTGCACAGGCCATTACTAGAGGTTTGAAGGCCACAGGGGACTCCATCAGAAGAAGAGATTTGGATCCCAAACTACTGTTCATCGATCAAGTGCTGAGGAAGAATATCTATTGCTCCGGCCATCAGCAAGAGAGGAGGACACCAATTGCTGATGCTCTCTATTCCTTCTCTCTAGGCCACAGATTTAATGCTGCATGGTTGATTTTTGAGGCCATGAAGGATATGATGGTGAAGCTCAGAAAAGAACATCCACACTCTCCCCTATGGAAGACTCCTCACTAAATTACTTCTGAGGGGAGGGTACAAGATACCAGTGAGGGAGTTATCTGCTGCCCTCACTCCCACCACTTTTGCCAAAACACAATGGCGGATCAGCAGAAGGCTGATGGATCCCCAAAAGAAAAAGAAGAAGGTCAAGCTCGTTGTTTCGAAAGGGGAGAGGGAACTGCTGTGGCAAAGGCCACCCCTGCCCCCAAAAAGAAGGTTAAAGCCCCTGCTCCAAAGAAGGTGGTGCGAGCTTCTGTCACCTCTGCTTCTACAGCAATACCTCCATCGACCACACTTGCCTCTCCATTAGTTTCTTCGCCTATTCCATCCCTCCCTTTCCCTCTCTTATCTCCCTTTTCCATTCCACCTCCCACTGTGATTCGTTCCTGGGTGGAAAGTGTTGGACCCCATGACAACACTCCCCCTTCACCCACCTTACCTCAATACACAGCCCCAGTATCTCCACCATCATTTGACCTCAACCCTGACAGCCCTCCCTTGATAACATACCTTAAAAAGAAAACTTCTCACACAACCCCTGCCTTATCTTTACCTACTTCCACCTCCCCTGTCATTCTAACAGATACACCCACATCGACCAACCACTAGCCCAATCCCTCCCAACTACATCTTCACTCCATGATGATCTTGACTTTAACCTAGTCACCACTTCAGGGTTTCAGGCCTTCATGACTACCTTGCTTGATACCTTGCCCACCCATGACATCCCTCTTCCAGATTCTCCACTCCCTTCCCCACATCACTCACCAGACCTTTCATCTTCTCCCCTTACAACTTTCCATCATGCCCCACTTCCCTTTCCAACCTGCTCCTCCTATCCTCATACTCCACCCCAACCAATCTCAGATACCCTTACCCATATCCTTTCCATCATTCATGACATCCAGACCCAACTCTCCACCACCACACAAACCCAAGCCCAAATGCAAACTGACATCACCAACATATAATCCACCCTTCAAACATTGACAAACCCACCCATCTCTACACCACCTCCTTCCCCCCCACTCATCCAGCCCCTTTAACCTCGACTCCACGGCACCTAGACCTCACCCCAATTGACTTCCCTACACCCTTCACCCTCCAAGACACCATACCCCACCACTCCTTCCTCACTCTACCTATTCTTTCCCCACTCTACCTATCCTTCCCCCACTAATATTACCTCCACCACAATTTACCAACACTTCTACCCAAACATACCCCATTCCTTTCCCATCCACCTTTCCCATTCAACCCCACACATTTGTAACCCCACCACTTCCATTTCGGCCCTTCACCATTCCATTTTTTCCTTACCCATAACCATCCACCTCCACTGACCATCCTTCATTTACTTTTCCACCCATGCCTTCCATTCCACCCCTTATCCTACCCCCTCCTCAATTTACTGACCATTCAACACAGACTGCCCCAGCCCTTTCCACCCCTCCTCTTGACTTCATCCCTCCAACCCCCACTATTCCCTCCCAGGATCAATCACCTTCTACTTCTTCCACTCCATTTCTACCAATCTTACCCAGACACTCCTATTACATCCCTCCCTACTTCACCCTCCTCTATGACATGAGGGACAATGCCTATATCAAGAGGGATGTTCTCAATGGCATGGCCCAACTCCGACATCCATCGAATACCCCTTGCTACAGAAAATGAGTGACTTGAAGCTTGCTCACAGCGAGCAGCTAAGAGATATTTTCAAGGGGTGGGAGGCAATTTTGGAGACACTCAATGCGAACAAGGATGCGACAACTTATTACAGAATGACTACGGAGATGGAAAAAGCCAATGCAGAACGAGCAAAAAAGCATGCCAGGTTGTTAGGAAGGAAACTGAACAATGCTCAAGAGATCAACAAACTCTGTAAGGAGCTTGCAGATACCAATCTCCTGTGGGCTACCAAGAAAATTGAGATTTTGGAGCAGAGAGTTGCCTTCCTACTATCCCAACCAATTCAGGCCATCCCTCTCGCCACAGCACCCCCTGAAGCCCCATCCTCTTCCACACAACCAGGCCCATCTTTTTCCACTCCCCCTGCCCCTCCACCTACACAACCTGTTCCCCCACCTCCTACAACCCCAACTCCGCTCCCTCCTCTTGTTCTTACTCAAGTTTCTGCTCCTGCTAAAGTCTCTACTCCAGCTCCTGCTCCTGTCTCAGTGCCTCCCCCTGTTCCCTCTCCTCCCCCCAAAAGAAAACGGACTCCTTCCAAGAAACCTCCCACTTTCAAAAGAGCCACTGCAGTTCAAAAAGGAAAAGGCCAGCCCCTCCATCCCCACCTCCAAAGGTCACCAGAGCTTCTGCTCAGGATGATCCCCATGGTCGCCTACTTTCCAAAGTGGAACGCAGACAGGCTGCTGCTGCCCTTGGATTGGATCCTACTAAGCTTTTTCCTTCTGACTCTAACTCTGATTCCGCACCACCTCGGGATCCCAGTGCCCATACTACTGTTGCTACTCCTTCATAAAGCCCTGCTGAACAAACTTATCCTCTGAGATGGAAGGTTGCTGCCAAGAGGACTACTCCCCCAACTGCCTCTTTGAAAATTGGAAAAGACAAATCCGCTCAATCTAAGGAGGCACCACCAATAAGCCCGCCAGTGAAAGGGAAGAGCCCTGCCATTCCTGCAGTAAAAGAACAAGATAAATCTTCTGTGGTTCCTCCTAAGATTGCAAAAGGGAAAAGTCCTCCCCTGCCTCAGGTGAAAGCAAAAGATAAATCCCCTGTTGTCCCTCCTGAGCCAGCACAAGCCCAATCCCCACTTATTCCCCCTTCGACTCAGCAAGGGCAAGCCTCCAAAGGGACGAGCTCCAAAGGCAAGGGCCCCAAAGAAAATTCTCCCACCAAACCCCCTGAGCCAACCACTGACAAATCCTCCGAGATCCCTCCTGAACCAAAGAGGAGAAAAATGAGGGTCAGGGCTCCAACTGTACCCAAAACTGCTGACCAAAGAAAGGCAGATAGAGAACGACAGAAGAAAGAGGAGGAGGCCTACCTTCAAGAACATGCCAGGAAGATGGGTTGGGAAAAGTTTTGAGCCAGAGTCTGACTAGATTGTACCTAGGATTTTTTCTGTTTTTGCACTCTGTTGTTTCTATTTTCTTCTAGTTTGTACACTTCTCATTTTTAATAGATTTTCCTCTTTTGTCACTACTATTTTGCCTTGTTTATTGTGTGTTTTGATCCTTGTTATGTTCTCCTCTCTTTACCCTTAATAAATCTGCTACACAGACACCTTTGAATCAGTGAGGACACTGCTCCTCATAGGTTTGGGGGTGTGGTAGGCATACCCTGCCAATGGAATAGTTAACCTAAGTGCAGCAGACTCATCTGAGTAATATGGAAATGGATCTATGTTCACTTAAGAATCATGAAAATAAGAAATTTAAAATTTCTGCAAACTTTTGACATTATAAACTTTTAATATTCCACATTTCCATGATAATATCACCAAGGAAACTTCATTGTATCAGCACTTAGTGAATCATTAGAGAGAGAAAAAGGTGAGGACATACTTAAAAGTTCAAAGGAAGACCATAACCAGCGAGAATTGGGCCTATGAAAATTTTTCCATCTTTTGAGGAGTAACTAAGGCAATCTCTTCTAGTTCTAAGGACTGGCTGAGTCACTGTGCTCACTAGAAGTTAGCAACTCCAAGTTGAAACAACTGACAGTACTCATGAGACTTAGGAAAGGATCAAGGCCTTCTCTTGGACAGTTTGAGCCTAAAAGGACCAACCCTAAAGCAACTGCCCTTGTCCATACCCCCCTTTGAGCTTTAAATCCTAAATTTCTTCAAAATACACCTGAGTACTTGAACCTGAATCTATGAACCTGCTTCAGCCTACCCTCACTCTGAGAATTTAGAAGGTAAAGGAGAAAAGATTAGAAATGGACTAGCTATGATTAACATTAACTGAGAACATGGTGGCATTTCTGAAAAGTAAAAAACAAAAATAAAAAGAAGAAAATTCCATAAAAAGGAAACAAAAATAATAATGAAGAGGAGTAAGAGAGGAATCAAGAGGAACTTTCATTGGAGAATCAAAATCAAGAAGAGAAACTAATCACTTCAAATATGAAAATCTCAAAGAAGATGAAGGGAGCTGAATTCAAGAAGGTGAAGTCATGAATCACCTCTGTCACCTACTGATTTTTCAATTTTGAACCCCTTCTCAACCTTCCATTCTTTCAACCCCACTCCATAAGCCACATTACAGCCCAGTTAAAGCCCTTGTGATCCAAAGTTGAGTGAGTTGTCATGTGAAGATAAAGAGTTATCCAATCTATGGTGAGGAACAGCCAATGATGTCAACACTTAAGAACTCTACCTATGCACATGCTTACAGACTCATTTGGGGGATGTAACTGCTCTTGAGCCTGAGAAAATGAACTCCTCAACAAAACCTTTATGAGAGTATGCCCTGTAAAGTTTTTTGGGTCTGAACTTGAATGCATTATGTATGACTTATAACCTAATTTTTAATCTGATGATGAGCTCAGTGCTGGCACACACTTATGCAGTTTCCTGTGGTTGTAAACTGATTGGAAATGCTATGCATTCATGAAAAGTTTATGCTGTTCTGTGCAACCAATGGATTAAATTTCTTTTATGATTACTGATTCAAGAGTAAACTAAGTCTGCTCCTTGACTACTCACTTAATGATATTGCACTTTTGTTAACTATTTCATTGATAAGTTTGCGGGTGTCTTCACTGAAAACCCTCAGGAGACTTCACTCCTCCACTAGGGATCACCAAGGGGTTTAAAAGGCTTGGTACATATGCTAAATGTATCTGTGCTCCCTACGAAAGTGGCATTTAAAATTTATAGTAGGTTTAATGTAGCTTTGCTAAGGGACTAGCAAAGATTAGGTTTGGGGGTGTGCTAAGACCTGAAAAGTACCACTTTTCACCCCTTAACTTAACCTTTGATTAAACCCTTAGCCATCTAATAAGTTCTTGATAAGTGTTTTATGAAGGTAATAATCAGCAGTGAAATAAGGCTAGGAATCCTGCTAAGGAGCCTGTTTTGGCACCAGAAGTCCCTCAGAAGGATGGACTCTAAATCCAGACCTGAAATGAGCCTCGCACAGTCCAGCTGAGCTTCCCAAGACTTTACAATAACTCCTCACGCAGTTGACTGACTGAAGAGCTTCAGAAGCACAAACTCACATAGCACTTGCGAAGCTCAAGAGTAGAACACATCGCGCAGTCTCACGTAGTTCAAAGCAGACCTCTCTCAACCTCACACAGTTCGCTTAGAACGGATGAGAAGAGAGCTTCAGAAGACTCCTTGCGCAGCTGTCGCGCAGTCGCTGCGAGATGCAATTATCAGAAGAGAACTCCTCATGTAGTTCTCGCACCATTCAAGAAGAAAGCATCCTTGCGAAGGCAACGCCATCCTCGCGAAGATCAATTAAGACATGGAACCTCGCACAGTTCAGAACTCAGTAAAGCCTCGTGAGGTAACTCGTGAAGTCTAGTGAGAGAAGTGCTCGCAAAGTTCTCGCGCTATTCAAATCTATCCTCGCCAAGATCAACCCAGCGATCGCGCAGCTACCTCGCAACTGCTTTAACTCCAACCCCGCGACACTGAAGCTTTGATGTCTACTCAACCTTGTGACTGCCTGAAGAGCAAACCAAGCCAACCTTACGAAGGTTGAAGCTTCAATATCAGATCATCCTAGAGAAGAGAAAAAGCTACCATGCAACAAGTCTGGGAGACAATGGCTACCTAGCGAAGCTCTGAACCTCAAACTTCCATCTCTTTAGCAGAGGACTTTCTGGGAATTTCCAACAATTAGGGCAGGCACTCCCACGCTTAAATCTCTGTGCACGCGCCCCGAGGCATCTAAGGATCACCATTAGGCCACGTGGCATTGTTAAAATTAGGGTTTCCTAACCCTAATGCGGTGCCACACCACTGCTATATAAACCCATACTTAGCTTAGGTTTGAGGGGGTTTCTCAGAGAGAAAAATCCTAGAATAGCTGGGAACACCTCTCATTTCTTGGAGACTGGATCTGAGATAGTTTTTCTTTTCTTTTGTAGTTGTAAGTAGTTCTATTTTTCTTTTTTTTCCTTCTCTCCATAGTCCAGCACTTGCTGGCTATGTCTTTGTATGCATGTTGAACTAGATTAATGGAAGTTCTGTAATAGGATCTATACTTTGTGGGATTTGTGTTTGAATGTGAGATGCTCTGTGCAAGGTTGCTGCCTTGTGATCTGCCATTGCTTTGGCTATATTTCAAAGTAATGGAGGACTGATTCTAAGGGCCTTTCGAATCCATGTGACCTGTGTGTTTGGGCTATCATGGTCCTATATAGCCTTAGCCCCACCACAGGACCCACTAGATCTGAAATTCCTATGGGAGCTTGAGCTGGTAGCCTGGTGACCATGGTGGTGGCAGTGATATTCTTGTTTTATCTTGGGCTCCGTGAGGAGGATAGCCTCTGGGATAGTCTGTGACCATTCAAGTGGACAGGTTATAGCCTTAGGGTGATTCTAATCCACTGATCCAAGATGGATCCTTCTTCTTTACACCTGAGCTTGTAGAAGCCTGGTGGGGGATTGTACAGAGGCAGACTCCCCTATATATTTATAGATTCGCTATCAGATGTTAGATTTGATCTGGTTATAGAGATTGTAGGCTTGTGACTAGACCATTGTAGCCTTACTGAAGTAATGGACAGCTAGATCGAAGGTTGTACTCAATCTCTTGTTGGTTGTATGTGTCTGGGCTATCGTGGTCCTATACAGCCTTAGCCCCACAGATAGAGCTTTAGAGGTTGAGGTTCCCTATGGATTCTTGAGCTGGTAGCCTGGATGAAATAGTGCCTGCAATGATTAATTTGTTTTGACCCATCCCTGGATTGTGGTTCCCCTATGGGATAGTCTGTGACCATTTGAATGGACAGGTTATAACCTTAAGGGATTGAATCATGGCAGAAGTGATGGGTTGGATCCTTTCTCCTTAGTGGTGATAATGTAGCCATTGGACAGGATTTCTATAACATCAGATCTGAATCTGAGTTACAGAACTCCTCTGATCTGGGCTTAATAACATACTTCTCACCCTTTTATATTTATTTTCCACACTCCATCCATCCTCTCAACCCTTTCTATAGTGTAGACATTAGGTTACCTTAGAATACCTAGAATAAGTGACCTTAAACTCCCCTCCTTTTTAGGACTGCCAGATCTGTAGTCAGATCTGGAGGGACTACTAGAGAAGGCTCCCTTGGAGCTGTAGATCACCTTTTCCTGTGGGACAAACTCTTAGTTATCAAAACATGCTATAATGGACCCTGTATCTTGCAGGTCTAGGATTTCTTAGTTGTGCTGATTCCATCCCCTGTTTTACTCTTTCTTTGATTTTTAAATGACTTTTACCGCCAACCAATAAAGAAGCACACACTCAGAATCCGCCAACAGGAAGCCATTTCACTGCTTTCTTGATGGATTCTCAAGGTATAACCAAATCCCTGTGTATCCTCAAGATTAAGAAAAAACTACTTTCACATGTCCCATTGGCACCTTTGCTTACAGGAGGATGCCCTTTGGACTGTGTAATTCCCTAGCCACATTTTAGAGATGCATGTATGTAATTTTTTCTGATATGATTGGCAAGTTCCTAGAAATCTTCGTGGATGATTTTTTAATATATGGGGACAATTTTAGCCAATGCTTGGGCAACCTTGACCTGGTTTTACAAAGATGCGAAGAGACCAATTTGGTCTTAAGCTGGGAAAAGAGCCACTTTATGGTAACAGAAGGAATTTTGTTAGGCCATGTGGTCTCCCAAAGAGGGATAGAGGTTGACAAGGCTAAAGTGGACCTGATCTCACACCTTCCCCCACCCAGGACTGTCAAACAGATCAGATCCTTCTTAGGACATGCTGGATTTTACATAAGGTTCAATAAGGACTTCAACAAAATTGTAAAGCCATTGTGCCACCTGCTATGCCATTTGAAATTTTTGTTGAGTGCCTTGAGGCCTTTGAGGTCATAAAAAATGCCTTACCACTGGTCCTATAATCCAGGCTCCAGATTACTCACTCCCCTTTGAACTGATGTGTGATGCATCAGACATGGCCATAGGTGTTGTCTTAGGATAGAGAAAAGATAAGCTGCCTGTAGTGATCTATTATGCCAGTAAAATACTAGCTGAAGCTCAGCTTAACTACACCACCATTGAGAAGGAGCTACTTGCTGTGGTATTTATTGTGGATAAGTTAGGCCCTACTTGCTTAGGTCTAAAATTGTTATTTTTACTAATCACTCTGCCCTGAAAAATCTGTTGGCTAAGAAGGATGCCAAACCAAGGCTGATCAGATGGATCCTCTTGTTACAGGAGTTTGATCTTGGGACCAGGGACAAGAAAGGAGTTGAGAATATGGTGGCTGACCACCTCTCTAGAATTATTTTGGAAGAATGTGCAACAACACCTGTCAATGAATTATTCCCTGATGAGCAGTTATTTGCTATGCAGTTTTTGCACACATTGTGAATTTTCTTGCTGCTTATAGGATCCCCCCTCACTGGTCCAAGATGGATAAGGACCTATTTTTCTCTCAGGTCAAACATTTTCTGTGGGAGGATACATACCTATATAAGCATTGTGTCGATCAAATTGTTAGGAGATGTGTGCCTGAAAGTGAGTTCCACAACATTCTTTCTATGAGCCATGAGTAGGCCTGTGGAGGTCACTTTAGTGGTAAAAAGACAGCTTTAAAAGTTTTACAATGTGGGTTTTATTGGCCCTCTTTATTCGACGATGCATACATACATTGCAAAGCCTGTGAAAGATGACAAAGGTTGGGAGGCATTTCAAAGAAAGATTCAATGCCATTGCAGCCCATCCTTGTGGTAAAACTGTTTGACATCTCGGGGATTGATTTTATGGGCCCCTCTCCTCCTTCTATGGGTTTTAATTTAATACCTGTGGTGGTAGACTATGTGTCCAAATGGGTGGAAGCCATTGCCACAAGGACAAATGACCACACAGTTGTCCTTAAATTTTTAAAGGACAATATCTTCTCCAGATTTGGCACTCCCAGAGCTATTATTAGTGATGGGGAGAGTCATTTTTGTAATAGGCCTTTTGAGAATTTGCTCAAAAAGTATGTTGTTACACACAGAATTGCAACTCCCTACCACCCACAGACCAGAGTTGAAATTTTTAATAGGGAGATCAAGCACATCTTGGAGTAGACTGTGAGGACAGATAAAAAGGATCGGGCACAAAAGCTGAACGATGCTTTGTGGGCTTATAGGACTGCCTATAAGTTGGTATGTCCCCTTTCATGCTGGTCTATGGCCAGGCCTGTCACTTGCTAGTGGAGTTAGAGCACAGAGCCTACTAGGCTATTAAAACACTGAATTTTGACCTAACTACTGCTGGCCTCACAGGAAATTGCAACTGTCAGAGCTTGATGAGCTGAGACTGGAAGCCTATGCAAATACAAGAAGTTACAAGAAGAAATTCAAGGCATTCTCTGACAAGAAACTGATGAGGAAGAACTTTAATGCTGGGACCAAGGTTTGGCTTTTCAACTCCAAATTAAAATTCTTTCCAGGGAAGTTAAAATTCAGATGGGATGGACCTTACACTATCATCCATGCCTCCCCATCTGGTGCTATGGAGATCTTAGATCCCATGTCTGGAAAAATCATAAAAGTGAATGGGAAAAGGCTAAAAATTTGTGTAAAAAATTCTGTGGTGCCTCCTCAGAACATTCACCTGCATGAACCTCCCATTGATTAGTGATCCACAACTTTGTACACTATGTACCATAGTTGTTGCATTTGTGTTTTGTGTTGTTTAAAAATCTGTCATGCAGTATTTTTTATTGTGATGTAGATCTGCATGATTTGTTTTGTTTTATATTCAGTTGTTGTTAATGAGTTGCATGTGTGTCACCTGAATTTAATGTACAGGGTCCTGATGTTGGTGTGAATGTGTTTATTGCTGCTATTGTTGTTGATGTGCGGAAATTTAAATGTTCATGAATCTGCTGCAAGTTAAATTCATCTTAATGCTAACATATTTACTCTATGAATATGTGGATAATGGTCATTGAAATTATCATGGTGAAATGGGTGAATTGGGAAGAAATGTGGTGCATGTCAGTATAAATACACATGCCAAGGTGCCAACACTGAGAAGGTTAAACTGTGCTTTCTCACGGGGCTTTATGGCCTCAAGTTCACATTCGCGAGCCAGATGTAGGCTTTCTCATGGAGTTCTAATAAGAATGTTATTCTCCGCAAGAGCCTCGCGAGCAAAAGTTCCTGCTAAAGCCTAATATTGAGCCTCGCGAGGCTCTATCTTGTTCGCAACATGGAGCTGTGTGAAGAAAGGAAATCACGCAGCATGGAGCCTCGCGAACAAACTTCTGAAGCTCACTAAAATAAATTTTCCTCACGATTTCCTTTGCTTCAGCTGCGTGAGAGTTACACCTACCTTCTTGCGTGACTCAAATACAACATCAGCTCCGCGAATGTCCTTACAGTATCTTGAGTCTCTTAAATGCCATTTCTCGTGAGGTGGCATTTCTACTGCGCGAGAAGATTTTACTTGGTGAGAACTGTGCAAGGCACCGGTTCCTCCATTTAAACCCTGCAATTTTCCCATTTCCCCATTCTCTTTTTCTTTTCCCTAAGTCTCACTGAGCACTCTCGAGCTCCTCTCTCCCTTTCTTCTTCTCCCCTGCCTAAAACACTCCAACTCAACCACTTCTCTCCTGCCATTGTGTTCCACAATAGATCCTGGTCATTTTGCACCCGGTTTGAGGAGATTTGATACAGTGGACAACTTTTTGATAGAAACCCTAGCTCTTTGGTGGTAAGATTTCTTACTCTCTTAGTTGAGTTGATTGGATACTATTTTAGTGTTAAATAGGGAGGAATTTGGGTGAAATTTTTTTTTTTTTTGGAGTGTGCATTACACAATTAAAGTTCATATTTTGAAGGATTTGTGTAGCCATGGCCACGAGTTCTAAATTTATTGATGCCATGGCTGCCTTGGTGAAGCCTACACCTACTGGTAGCCCTTTGGCCACTCAAAAATTTGTGAGGATTACAGAGGCCTCCACTGTGGAGACCTCTTAGGTACCTACACAAGATGTAGAGCCCCAAGTGGAAGTGACTAAGAAGAGGGTTGCCCTTCCAAAGAAGGCCAAAACTGTGGCCTCTGATGCCCCAATTGCTAAGAAGAAATATGCTCCTAAAAAGAGAGTCAGAGTCCAACCACCTACTAAGAGCCCTGAGAAATCTAAGAAAAAGCAGAAAAAGGGCAAGGGAGTGTTCCCTGAGGTGGTCCCTAAGGATGCCCCATCTGAGTTTGGGACTGCTATCAAGCTGGAAGCAGAAACTGTCTTTGATAAGGCATTCTTTGAGCATCTGCTAGAGTCTACTGCATTAATAGATTACCTCACCCAGGCCTCTTTGCTACCCTTATTAAGGCCCTCACTACAGCTGGTCTTCCCTAGACTTTACAAAAATATTAGGGTGAAGACTGGGGATGATGGGAACCCAACATTGCTGGTGCTGATAGACAATTTTGAGATGCTGTGTAACCAAACAACAATTGCTGAGATTCTTGGGATACCAGCTGCATACACTCCTGAGAGTGGGTTAGGTGCACCATTGACATCCACAATCCCAGAGATTGCCAAGGAGCTCATAGGAGGGGTCACAGCCTCTGGGTTATCAATTAGGAAGAGAGATCTACATCCAAACCTGAGATTTATGGATGGGATACTTAGAAAGAATTTGTATTGCTCTAGGCACTAGTAGGAGAGGAGGTCCCCCATTGCTGATGCCCTTTACTCCTTCCACATGAACCACTATATTGATGTTGTAAAGCTTATTTTTTATGGAATAAAGGATATTCATGACAAAGTGAAGGAGCAGAAGCCCCACTCATTGCCCTACTGCAGCTCATTATAGCCTTGCTATAGCTAAGGGGCTATCACTTTCAGATGAATGAGGAAACATCGGCCCTGACCCCCAGCAAATGTGGAAAGAAGCAGTGGGAGATCAGTGGTAACATGATAGAAAAGAAGAACAGGAAGAAAGAGGAGCTGCTAGCTGAAGCAGCCCGCACAATTCAAGTTGTTGTTGCTACTGCCTCTACTGGTAACTCTCAAGTAGCCACCCCAACTGTGCCAACCAGCCCTACCATACTCTCACCTATAGCCACCCCTATTACCACTGCACCCACCACTGTAACCTTAGCAATCCCAACCTCTGCACCTACTACCATCACACCAACCCCACAATCATCCATAGTTACATCAACTATAAATGTTCCTTTACCCATTTCCTCAGCCACAACTAGCTCATCCATCTATACAACACCTGATGTGACCATATCATTACCTCCACCTACATACATATCCCATCTCAGCCCCCTGCCAAGGTCACATATAGGAAGAGGAAATGAGCAAAAGCCCCCACTCAACCCCATCCTATCTGTGTCTCCCAACCCATCACTACCCCTGCTACAACACCCTCACCAGCCCAAGCCACTTCAGTACCCCATGTTGAGAGTGAGCCCTAAATTCTTGCCATTCCACACAGCTCCCCACTAGCCTCACCTCACCCCAGTGAACCCTCTAGCACCATTGAACCTGACACCATTAAACCCTTGGGTCAATCCATTCCTTATTCCCCTACCCATGATCATGACCCCTTTTCTGGAGAGAGATACTTAGCTATGATGGCCTCTCTTATAGGGGAAATAAATTATGAGTTTACACCTCTCCCAAATTCTTGCCATCCCACACAGCTCCCCACTAGGCTCTCCTGACCCCACTGAACCCTCTATCACCATTGAACCTGATACCATTAAACCCTTCGGTCAATCCATTCCTTATTCCCCTACCCTTGAGCATGACCCCTTTTCTAGAGAGGGATACTCGGCTATGATGACCTCTCTTATAGGGGAAATCAATTATGAGTTTACACCTCTCCCAGATTCACCACAACCTCATCATTTTACCCCTACACCTTATTCACCCCTACCACAGCACATTACTCCTACACCTACTTCACCATAGCCCACCTACTTCACCAGAGCCCATTAAACCCTTGGGTCAATCCATTACTTATTCCCCTCCCCATGACCATGACCCCTTTTCTGTAGAGGGATACTCAGCTATGATGACCTCTCTTATAGGGGAAATCAATTATGAGTTTACACCTCTCCCAGATTCACCACAACCTCATCATTTTACTCCTACACCTTATTCACCCCTACCACAATACATTACTCCTACACCTGCTTCACCACAGCCCACTAACTTTCATCATGCACCCACATCACCATTTCAACTAATCACAATCACCCAACCCACAACCACTATCATACCAAATCCCTTATCCCAAATCCTTAACCTCCTCCTCTCCCTTCAAACCCAAGTAATGGCTAACACCCAATCCAAAACATCCATGGAGGCCAACCTTCAAGCCATAAACTCCACCCTCCAAACCCAGGCCACCATTCAAACCAGTTTACAAGCCATCCAGTCCACATTGGCAGCTTTAACCCAGCCTTTCCAACAGCCATTTGTCCCGTCACCTACCCATTTACCTACACCACCCCCATCTCCCCAGCCCTTAACCTTAACAACAACAACAATTGTTGTTACACCCATTGAACCTATTCAAGAAATCTCCCCAATTACACTTACCAATGCCTCAACCCAAACAGACCCTGAACTAGAACCCCAACCTGACCTTATATCCAGTATTGCCCCACCTCTAGTACTCCCTTACCTAGAACTCCAATCTGCAATCCCACCTGTAGTAGCAACATGTGATGCTACCATAGATTTGGAAAACCTAATCCTCAGCTCCTCAATTCCCACTCAAACTGACTGTGAGGTAATAGACCTCACCATACTTGATCTTGCACACCCCCAGCCTATACCCTCTACTTCCACCCCACCCATGACATTATCCATCCCTTCACCATTGCTGGCTAGCCCTTCTTCACCTCCGGAGCAGCCCATACTACCTTCCTCTTTCAACCCCATGCCCCCATATTACACCCTCCTTAGTGCCATGTAGGAAAATGCCTACATCAAAAGGGACGTAGTTATAGGCATGGCTGGCTTGAGAATCATAGTGAGGCAACCACTCCTAGATAAAATAAAGTTCTTGGAACTAACTCATAAGATGGAGAAAAAGAGAATCAAACATGGATGGAGGGAGACACTGTTGAAATACAATGAAGAAAAGAATTGAGCTGATGGGATGGACGATGTAATCAAGTTTTGAAGGAATCCCTGAGATTGGTGGAGGATAGGGCAAATGAGTATGCTAGGATTGCACATGCACTGCACCAAACCTTAGTAGATATTGGTGACAGAGACTTGACAGAAGCAGCTGCCAAATTCTTACTGCTAAAGTCCCTCCAAGGGCAACTGCTCCTAAACCCCAGGAGCCCAAAAAGATAAAACCTGGGATCAACATAAAAGAGCCTATACCAAAGCCTGCCCCAAAGCCTGCAACAACTCTAAGAAAAAGAGCCAGCAACAAGCAGCGAAAAGTTACTTCAAAGAGCTCTCAGTCCACTGCTGCTACTCTCAAGAAAGCAAAAGGGAAAGGAGTCTAGGACACAACTGAAGCAGCAGAAAGTTCAGATGATTAGATACTGTACATGTATTTAGCTAGGATGCTTTTATAATTATTTTCACATGTATTGTACAATTCCCTGTTCTATAAATGAAAATCTTTTTGTTAGCTTTTGTCTGATGTTTATTTGGTCTACTTTAATTCTGTTATTTGTTTGTTTATTTATTTTTAGTTGTTTGGGTGAGTTCTGTTTGTTATTGTTACTTAGTCTATTTTTGTCTAAATTTTACACCAATACCCTACAGCACATGACCTTTATCTTTGATTCAGTTAGGACACTGCTTCTCATAGGTTTGGGAGTGTGGCAAGGTTTGTCAATGAGGTAGTTAACCTAAATGCAACAGAACCAAGGAAGTAAGATAGAAATAGAGCTAAGTTCACCTAAGAAACTTTGAAAATGAGAAAATTTAAAAATTTTGCAGACCTTTAGGCATTAAACACTTTTAAATTTTAACATTTTCATGAGGTGAACACCAAGAAAACTCACTTGTGTCAGCACTTAGTGAACCATCAATGAAAGAAAAAGGTAAGGACATACCTATGAGTTCAATGGCAGACCATACCTAGTGAGATTTTGGCCTACAAAATTTTTTTCTCTTTGAGGACTGTCTTAGGCAATTCTTCTTGCTCTAAGGATTCGTTGAGTCCATTCGCTCACTAGAAGTTAGGCATCTCCAAGTTAAAATAGCTTACAGTACCCATGACATTTAGAAAAGGATCAAGGCCTTCTCTTGGACAGTTTGAGCTTAAAAATACTCAAACCTGATAAACTGCCCTTGTGCATATACCCTTTGAGCCTTAATTTCCAATTTTCTTCAAAATACACCTGAGTATTTGCACCTAAACCTATAGACCTGATTCAAACTTACCCCCACTCTGAGAATTCAAAAGGTAAGGGAGAAGGAGTTGAAGATGGACAAGCTAGGGTAAACATTTGGTGAGTAGAGAAGAAACACACAAGGAGAACAACAGTGTAGCAGTTGGGAAGAGGAGGGTGGCATTTTAGAAAAATAAAAACAAATAGAAAAGAAAAAAGTATCAAAAAGAAAAATAAGAAATGAAATATATAATGAAAAGGAATAGAGAGGAATCAAGAGGAAAGTTCATTGGAAAAAGCAATAATAAGAGGAGAAGCTGGCCACTTCAAGTTTAAAAATATCAAAGAAGATGAACTATGTTGAAATTCAAAGAAGGTGAAGTCATGAATCACCTCCTTCACCTGCTGATTTATCAATTTTGCATCCTTTTCACCCTCCCATTCCTTGCAACCAACACCCATAAGCCGCATTACAACCAAGTATAAGACCTTGTGATTCTAATTAGAGTGAGCTATTATGTGGAGATGAGGAGCTGTCCAATTTATGATGAGGAATAGCCAGTGATGCCAGAATTTAGGAGCCTTGCCTATGCTCATACTTGTAGGCCCATTTGGGGGCTGTAATTGTCCTTGAGCTTGTGTGAAAATGAAAACCCTCACAATTCTCTGTGAGAGACTAACCTGGTAAGCATTGGGTCTATCATTGAATGTATGGGGCATTACCTAAACCTAATTTTTGAATGGATGGTGAGCTCAGTACTGACATGCATTTGCCATTTTTCTTTGTGTAAGCTGATTGGAAATGATGTGCATTCATGCATGAATTTTTAATGATTAAATGGTCTGTGCATTTTATTTGCTGAATTTCCTCACATTTTGAAAAGAATCAAGGGTGGACTGATGCTTCGATTATTAAATACTGATTTGGTGATGTTGCACTATTGTTAACTATTTTCATTGAGACGTTTGTGGGTACTTTCATTCAGGAGACTTCACTCCTCCACTAGGGATCACCTAGGGGTTTAAAAGGCTTGATGCATAAGCTAAATGCATCTGTGCTCCCTACAAAAGTGGCATTTAAATTCATAGAATAGTTGTTTAAATTTTGCTTTGCTCGAGGACTAGCAAAGATTAGGTTTAGGGGTGTGTTATTCACTGAAAAGTATCACTTTTCACCTCTTAACCTAGCCTTTACTATACTTTGAAGCTGACTAATAACTCTCTGTTTAGCTTGTTTAGTAGTTAGTAATAATTTATGCAGCTTAATACAAAGTCCATGCCTTTGCTGCCAAAGAGAGAATTTAAGTCAAGGTGACTGCTGAGCCAAAGAATGATGGAACACCATAGTGGTACACACCATGGTGACCATTTTTCATGTCATGATGGAACAAGGAAGTCCAGTAGAGGAGATAAGTGTGGATGTGAGTGGAGAGATGTGCAACAGTAGCAACTACATAGCAGAGGAGTAGACAAGATGTTATCTCACACAATAGGAATGTTGCCTCGCGCTGTTTAAGTCTGCAACGAAGCTTCCTCGCATGGATGTTACATGCAGTACAAGGGAACTTGTGAAGAAGTCGCAAAACACAGTGAAGGGATTATTTCAGAGAACTCTCTCGCCCAGCAGTTTCACGCTTCAACTGAAATCAACACTTAAGATCCTCGCGAAGCTCTCGCGCACTAAGCCTTCAGAATCCAACTCGCGAAGATCTCGCAAGGAACAAATCCCATATCAGCTACGTGCACTATCTCGCACGGCCAATTGGCGCAAAGAACAATAGCGAGCTCGCGAAGTCCTCACGTGGACAAAGAGGAGAGAGGGCTACAGAAATGTCCTCGCACAGCTCTCGCGCACTTGACAGCTTAGCCCCATACCTAGCAAGTTGTTCTACTCATTACAAGAGGAGCAGAGCGAAATGTGAATCCTTCTTCATAAGAACCTCACGACAGAATGTACCTGAAGCTCTGCCGCTCGAGCAAAGCCAAATCAATGCAACTCACCCTAGCGACAACATTGCAGTGCAGGGTAATTGCGTGACCATTCAATGACCTTCTGTGCGAGAAAGGAACTTTCCAAGCCAAAATTCTACCTCACGAGTAGTTCACAAACCGCACGAATGAATTAATGAACCAAAGGCAGCCCCGTGAGGATCGGGCTCTTCACTTCCCATTTCATATCTAGGAACCTTTTGGGGATGTCCCCAGGGCTAGGGCACACATCTTGAGGCCCTGATTTCAAGGCACACATCTCAAGGCATTCAAGGGTCGTAACAATGCCACATTTGCTAGAAAATTAGGATTTAATCTTCCCTTAGACAAGGCATTAAGGGTTGAGTATATAAGCTGTATTTTTACCTTAGAATTTTATCATCCCTCCTTCAACCTCTGTCAGCTGTCAGCTCGAGCAGGCTAGGGTTAGGGTTTGATCATCTCTTTTTCCATTTTCTCTTCTTCCTTAGTAAAGCACTTGCTGGTTATGTCCCCTATAAGTAATTAGGCTTAGTTTTATCAATTTTGTAATGGGTCTTGTGAACATTAGGAGTCATTGGTGAGCTGTTATGCACAAAGCTGCTACCTTAAGTAATGTTTTGATCAATGAAATTTATGTTTTAAAGGTTTATTCAATATGTTATTTTCCTATTTGTCCATAGTTTCATTCAATCTATGCCATACATTGAGGACTTGAGCTGACTTGAAGGCCCATGGAAGCTTGAGCTTGTAGCCCTAGGACCATGGTGACAGTAGCAATTTAGATGTTCCATCTCAGTCTTTTGTGGTGAGGATAACCTCTATGGATGGCCAGTGACCATTCAAATGGACAGACTATAGCCCCCATAGTGATTCCAAGCCACAGATCTGAGATGGATTATTCTCCCCTATACTTGAGCTTGTAACCTTGTGAGAGGTTGTTGCAGGAACAAGCTCTCCTCTGTTACACTTGACCAACATCAAATGCTAGATCTTATTTCTCTGTCTAGATTACAGACTTGTGAGCTGAGTCATTACAATCCTTTTATAGAAATTACCAGCTGCATTTAAAGTCCCTTTGAACTACTGTGGTTTCCACTGGTTTTTCAAGAACTATTTCCTCCCATGAATGCCTGAGCTTATAGCTTGACATACATGGTGTCTGTAATAGTTTTCATGTTCTAATTTGATCCATTGGGTGGAGGGCATCTATTGGATAATTTGTGACCATTTAAGTGGACAAGTTATAGCCTTAAGATCACTCTATTCTATTGGATCAGATTGGTTTTCTGATTTAGTACTTATGGTTTGATCCTCTCTATTGGATAGTCTGTGACCATTGAAGTGGATAGGTTATAGACTTAAGAGACCAAGTCAATCCATAAGGTTTGAGTTGGGTACTTCTTTCTTGCAGATGTGTGCTTATAGCCATCTGAGGGATTTGTTGCATAGACAGCCCTAAATCTGAGTTACATAACTGAGTTAAGTTTAGCTTAATTGCCTACTTTCCCTCATTTTATCTTTATTTTCACACACACCATCACCACCTTCTTCATAACCCTTTCTTTAGGATAAAACTGTACTTTATTTGTCTTCTTTTAGTATTAATTTAGTGTAGTTGTGAATCCCAACCCCCTTTCCCTAAGATTGTCAGATCTGTAGCCAGATCTGGAGGCCTACTAACATAACCAATTTTGGGATCTAGATCAATTTCTCTGTGGGACAAACTCCTACTCAAAACTTGCTACAATAGCCCTGTATCTTGTCGGTTGTGTATTTCAGATGTACTATTTTAAGAAATTTTTATTTCTTCACTTTTTTATTTATATTTCTTCACCATTGTTTTCTCACCAATAACCAGACAACAATCTGAAAGTAACGAACAATCGCCTCATCCTCCATCTTCCCGTAGGGGCTGGAGAAATGAAGTGTTCGGGCCTCACCCAAGGAATCCATACCCGACCCGCCACCAAACCATGTCTTGGGCGGTCGATCCGCTTACGCCAATCCCGATTCATCCCCACCACCTTTCCCATCACATTCCCATATGGAGGAGATACCCATCTCTTATTCCCCCGCCCAATCCCGATTCCACGCCACTTTTCCATCCACCACCACTCAAAATCCACCCCATTTTTCCTCCACTACCACCCAAAATTCACCCCATTTCCCATCCATCACCACTCAAAATCCACCCCACTTTCTCTCGACATTTCCACCTCCTTTTCCCTCCACATATACTCAAAATCTATTCCATTCTCCTCTCACAACCAATCCAAATGCACCCCATGTTTCCACATCTACCCGGGTCATTCCCAATTTTTGCCAATCCACCCAAGCCATGCCAAATTTTCCCCCATCCGCTCCACATACACCCCACTTTCCCTCTACATCCAATCTAAATACACCACATTTTCTCAAATCCACCCAAGCCATGCCCAATTTTTCCAAATTCACCCAAGTCATGCCCAATTTTTCCCATACACCCCTCTCATTTGAAGGACCATCCACATCCACCCCATTATCCAATCCTATGTCCAGGATGGAGGACATAATAAGGGCGTACACCTAATGGAAGGCTTCTCAAAGCGTTCCTGATCCATCATCAAACTCCCAACATACTCTCCAAAATCTCCATTCCTCATTCCCCCAAAATATCAACCTTAATAAACCGCGCATAATCCATACCACCCAAGGCTCATGGAACCATCTGAGTAGGCCTCAAAGGCCCCATGTCCAATCCCAAGCCCATGCCCAAACAAACCCAAGGGCCACATTTCCATACCGACCAGAATTCCCCACATATATCCACACCGAGCAAACCCTCATTCCCCCTCAAATGATAAACCCATCTCATCTAATCCTCCAATCCGGCATGAGTCCCATTCATCCACATTCCTCAAACCCAACCCAATATGGGAATCCATCCCATACGATCCACCATACACAATTCGCCCATCCACTTACCCCATAAACAAATCATCAAAGCCTACAATGGTCCCACCAAGCCCCCATCCCTCATTCAAAATCAGCCATATAATCTCACCCCTCCACCGCCATTTATTGATGCGAGTATGAAGAAGATGAGGCTTAAAATAGTGGGGCCTACATGGGGCATTCACCAATTTTAACCCACCACCACCCACATACACCAAAAAGCAGAGAGCTTGGAACGAGTCAAGGCAGCCTAGTAGGGGAGCAACCCCGGTACTACCATCCAGAGAGTTCAAATTGTTAAGAGAGCAAATGGATAAAATTCAGAAACAATTGATGAAGTTGAGAGGGGCCAAAATCCATGTCATTGATTTTTCCAACCTATGCTAGTTTTTCAAGGTGCCACTACCACCCAAATTCAATGTGCCTACTTTTGATAAATAGAATTGCATGGGTAATCTAATTGCGTATATGAAATCCTACAGTGGAGATATGTGCCAATATGGTGGAGATGAACGATTCCTCATCAAAGTGTTCCAAAAGAGCCTCATTGGCCTGACATTGAGGTGATTCAATTCCATTGAACCATCTATGATAAGAAAGTGGAAAGACCTCACCCACCTATTCTAAGAACAATATGTCTATAACATAGACATCAAACCACCCAAATCAGATCTGACATGTTCAAAATAAAAATCCGATGAGACTTTTAACGAGTATTTCAAGCGGTGGAGGGCCCTGACAGCCCAGGTGAGGAATCACATAACAGATGAGGAATAGATCGAGATGATCTTCAAAACGTCATTACTAGTCATATCGAATTTCCTTGTGTACCAGCTACAAGCCAGTTTTGTTGATCTTGTACGAAATGCTAATCGCTGCGAAGATGCCATAAGAGAGGGCCAATTAAATAAAACTGTGGCCGGTGGGGCCCGCAAGTTCACAGGGTAGAGGAATGAGAAAAGGACAGGGACTGAAATCCAAGCAATAATGTCCTCACAACCCACTACCAGCATAATACCATTCTAATTTGGGATTGTACAACAAGCCCTAGTATAAGCAAATTAGATGCAGAGGCAGGGCAACGTCCCATGGGCATAGTAGACTCCTGAATAGAGAAGAGTCCTATATAACAGAGTATTCACTCCCCTGGGACAATCCCTAAATTTTCTCTTGCCTTTGTTGATAGAGAAGGGTTTGGTTACTCAACTTCAGCCACGACCTCCACCAAATCCAATCCTGGGGGATTACGATCCAAGAACACATTGTAGCTTCTATCAGGAACCAGGGCACCCAACCAATCGCAACTTTCTATTAAAGCATGCCATCTAAGAGCTGATAGATGTAGGGAAGCTCATTCCCCCGACACCTCCCAAGAAAATATGCACACCAATATTCATCAGGCACAGTTGCCACTTCTCCCGCAAGGAGGAATGGGCCCAAGGGCTACCATTAACATGCTAGAGGAAGAAATAGAAGCGGTTGACCCCTCAGAATATATCAGTGCGGAGGAAAGCTATGAAACGCCCCGATAGTGGAACTAAGAAAGTGAAACCATCAGGGTAATCGAGCCTCTAAACTTAGACAATTATTTCCCAGACTCAACACCCCAAGCAGCATCGCTAGATTTGAGGTTATATTTTCCCACACCTGCTCCCGTTAATCAGGTTCAACCCAGTTGGGCCTCACCTCCAATATACCATCCCTTTCTGACACCAACCCTTGCCAATTATATGGTGCCCAGTTTTACCTCACCCACAGGATTAACTCTGATTAACCACATTTGGCCCAATTTTACCACACCATCATTAGCCCATCCACTTTCACCTCCAACACCAACCCAAAATAGTTGTCATAATTTTGTCACATCATCATCAGTCTAGCCGCCTTCTATACCAGTCTACCACATTTGGCCCAGCATTGCCACACCAACCATGCTAGTTCAATCACATCTGGCATCTCCATCAGTCCTATTTCAAATTCTGGGACTAACATATGATTCCCATCAAGTCCCGCTCAACTACAACGAAACGGATGCCAATATAGGCGGCAACAAAGAAGGGGTAGTTGAGTTTATTACATGATCAAGCAGAATCTCCAAGCATCCTAAGATACTGGTACCAGCTCAGCCAGAAGAGAGAAGGGAACCCACAGCGATTCATCCCATGGAATGCATGAGCCGGGAATATGCGCTAAAAACTTAGTTGAGGCGAACTTCGACCCACATCACCATCAAGGACCTATTAATGACATCTCTAGCACACTTTCAAACTCTAATCGAGGTACTAAAAGATGCCCATGTATCAGGCAAGGTCTCCCCAGATGAAGTAGGGTAGATGATTGGGCAAGTGTTGGCTCCCAATGCTATCTCATTTTTCCACGCCGATCTTCCAGCAGGAGGGAATCATTCAATATCCCTCAATATTACAGTCAGAACAAGGAACATGGTGATTCTGTTGGTGTTAATAGACAATGAATCAACATTAAATGTGTGCCCTTTGCAAACATCGACCATGATTGGGATCGATCCGACTATATTTCGACCAGCGAAAACGGGAGCCCGAGGGTTCGATAATATAAGAAGAGAAGTGGCAAGAGAAGTTGATCTTGAGCTCACCATCGGGCCAGTGACCTTCTCCATCCCCTTCCAAGTCATGAATATCAAAGCCACCTTCAATCTACTACTAGGGCCCCCATGGCTGCACGAAATTGGGGCAATACCTTTGACCTTGCATAAAAAACTCACATTTATATCAGATCAGAAGATCATTACTATCATAGGAGAGGGGTGAGAAGAAATAGAAAAAATGGCCCATAGCATAAAAAATTATAAGATGCTAGATGTACCAGATGAAACTAAGGACACAAAGCTTCATAGTTTTTAATATGATGAGTTAGAGGCAGTGGCACCGGAATCCCCAGAAAAGGTCATAAAAAAAACTGGCGGAGGAATGGTAGCAGTAGTAGCTATGCTCGAGAAATGGGGCTACCAGAGAGGCAAAGGTTTGGGTCCTCACCTACAAGGCTGGAGAGACCCCATCAAAGCAAAGGGTGATCAATAAATCAAATTAGGTTTAGCCTACAAGCCTACCGAAGAAGAGATCCAAGAGGCCAAGGAAAAGGCTCATGCTATTGCCGTCGCCAAAGCCAAGGGGATAGACTTGGAAGATGAACCCTATCCATGGCCATACATCAGGAGCACATTTGTAAGTATTGGGGTCATTAAACTTGATCAAAATGGGGGAACACAGTTAACCCCACACAAAAAGGTCGCCATCCACCAATCCAATCCCTAAATCATTCCTCTGAAAATTGAGATAGACTTGGCCTCCTTATCACTCTTCGAGGAGGATGTACCCCCGCCCATACAGCAACCGGTCCTAAACCACCCCAAGCCCATGTTAATGCTTGAGGACCAGGTCCCAAACAAGCCAGTATAAACATGATGGAAGCTAACCATCAAAAGCCATCTCAAATAGCTCCATATACAATACCTCATAGGGTCATGGCATCGTAGGTAAGAAATTGAGCGTTAGTGCCCCTAACTCTAGAAGCATTAAATGGTCGTAAATATGGCACCAACTTCTCCAAAAAAAAAAAACCTTTAAAAAGTTAGATTAGCCCTTGTAGGCAATACCATGTGTATATAGAAACCCGCCTTGCCAAGGGCCCATCTCCAAGGAAAGAAAAATCATAAAAAAATAGATAAAACACAAAAAAGTTCAAAAATATTATCTTTTAAAATCCTCGAGAAAAGCAAAGAAAATGATGCCTTAATTAAAAAACTCATTCGATGTGAAGTCGACATCTTTCCTGTAGAAATACAAAAAGAGATAGGAGTCACGAATCTGAATGGCAAAGATTTAACCTAGGAACTTCCCAATGAGCTCATTGAATGATACATCGCTTTTAAGCATGGGCCTACCCAGATTATTGAAAAGATTAAAGATGTCAATCTGAGTATCGAGGATGTTTCTAGAATCACTAAGATCGGAACATTGTTGTCTCTCGAGAAATGAAAAGGCATGATTGATTTTCTTTGGTCATACCAAGACGTCTTTGCATGGTCATACGAGGACATGCCTGGTTTGAACACCGATTTGGTCAAGCATGAGTTATCATTGTATCCAAACGTTAAGCCAGTCAAGCAGAAGTTGAGACGTCTCTGGCAAGAATCGATGTTGAAAGTGAAGGATGAGGTTATCAAGCAGTACAATGCCAGATTTCTCATGGTCTCCAAATGCTCACAGTGGTTGGCCAGTATTTTACTGGTACCAAAGAAAGATGGAAAGGTTTGCATTTTCATTGATTTCAGAAACCTCAATAAGGCGAGCCCAAAAGATGACTTCCCTTTGCCGCACATCGACATCATGGTTGATAACACTTCTATGTATGGAATGCTCTCATTCATGGATGAGTTTATGATTACAATTAGATAAAAATGGTAGAGGCGGACCAAGAAAAGGTTGCGTTCATCACTCTGTGGGGCACTTTCTGCTACCGGGTCATGTCGTTCGAGTTGAAAAATGCAACATATCAGAGAGCGATGACCACGTTGTTACACGACATGATGCACAAAGAAATTGAGGTGTACGTTGACGACATGATAGCCAAGTCTCTAGAGAGAGGTGATCATCTAGTGAACCTCCAAAAGCTATTTAAAAGACTGAGAAAATCCAGGCTATGGTTAAACTCGCAAAAATGTGCATTCTGCGCCATGTCAGGAAAATTATTGGGCTTCATCGTCAGCAGAAGAGGCATCAAGGTCGATCCAGTGAAGGTAAAATCTATCATCAAAATGCCACCACCATTGGCCGAGAAAGAGGTCAGAGGCTTCTTGGGCAGAATACTGTACATCAGTCGGTTCATTGCACAATTAGCTCCTATCTGCACACCGATCTTCAAGCTACTATGAAATGATTCACCCATTGAATGAAATGATGATTGTCAGGCAGCATTTAATAAGATTAAAAGCTATCTCTTCAGTTCTCTAGTTTTGGTATCCCGAGTACCCGGAGGCCACTCCTAATGTATCTCTCAACAATGGAATTCTCGATGGGATGCATCCTAGGGCAGTACGATAAAATCAAAAGAAGAGAACAAGCCATCTACTATCTGAGCAAGAAGTGTACCAATTATAAGACACACTATTCTCATTTGGCGAACGCATGCGTGACTCTCGTATGGGTTACACAGAGGCTTCGTCACTACTTGTTATCTTAGGAAGTTCTCCTCTTAGCTCAAATGGATCCATGAAAGTACTTATTTGAAAAATCGGCTCTCACTGGCAGAACTACATGCTGGCAACTTCTTCTATCAAAGTTTGACATCACATATGTCATGTAAAAGTCAATCAAAGGGCAAGCACTCGCTTATACGAGCAGTACAAGATCAATCAACACTGCTCGTCACTATCGATCGCAAACCAACAGAGCTGTCAAAGCTGCCAACAAGACAGTCATTTGCATCCTTGAGAATATGGCCGTCACTTACCGAGATTAGAGTGAAAAGTTACCTTTTGCACTATGGGCCTATCGAACGTCGATCCGTACCGCTACAGGGGCAACACCATTCTCCCTTTTGTATGGAACTGAGGTCGTGCTACCAATTGAAGTTGAATCTCTACATCCTCATCGAATCCGATCTACCAAAAGCTGAAAGAGAGAGGTCCCACTTTAAGTAGTTGAACCTGATCAATGAGAAAAGGCTCCTAGCCTTGTGTCACACCTAGACCTATCAAAGGAGGATCACACATACAATAAGTGTGTTCACACTCGAGATTAAAAAATAGGTTGCACGGTACTCAAGAAAATCTTCCCTTCTCTCCATACTGACCCGAGAGGGAAATTCAAGCCCAATTGGGAAGGGCCTTATGTCATTAGAGTAGAATTGCCTGGATACGCACTCTGCCTAGCCACCATGGATGGAGGTTATTTTCTCGAGCCCATCAACGCTAGTTATGTACGACGATTTTACTCGTAGTCTCCCGCAGCAAGGTAAGTATTATAAGATGGATACATGACTGCTTAAGGACCCGATAAAAGAGGCCATCATTTCAAAGGCAAATAGCCAAAATGTGTCCCTTAATGCTCATATCCTTCACTACCCAATTTGGGCTAATAACCTTTCCATCATAAGTCCTTCACAGAAAAAGGGAAAATGTATATACCCAAAAAATAAAGAGAAAAAGAGTTATGATCAAAATCCAAAAAAAATTAGAAAAGCAAAATCCCAAAAAGCGGAGGTCTGAAAATAAAGCAAAAAGAATAAAAATAGAAAAGAAAAGAGAGAAAAATCATGGGCATGTACAGTAAAAATCTCCCAAGAAAGAAGTATATTACGGCAGCTGGAACCCAATCAAGAAAAACCTTTAGAACTAAAGAATACCTTCAAAATTCCTAACTTATCTCTTCTAAGCCACGGCCACGATACATCCTTGAAGAAAGTCCTCTTTAAGGTCTATAAGCAGTCACAGTGTCGATTGAGTCAGCCCAACCTGAGCTAAGAGACAATAGAAGAACTCCATCCAGTCGACTATGACTGAATCGATGTCCATGTCGTGGCCTTTGAAATGATCTTAAAATGAAAGAAATTTTTTTTTTTTTTTTTTAAATAATAGTAATAAATAAAAATATACTAACTCAAATAAAAATGGACATGCTGAAAACCCGCAAAGGTGCCACGGGTAAAAAGATCGAGCTTGTACGGACCAAGTGAAAACCTAAAAAGGCGCTTCGGGTTCAAATGTAAAAATCCATGGACGTAGTGAAAGGGTGCTACAAGTAAAAAAGAGGGCGATAATGGGCATGACAAAAATCCATCTTGGGTGTTGTGAGTAAAAAGGTTAAAACAAAAAGAGAAAAAAAGAAAATCTTCACTTACTCACTTGGTTACATTCTTGAATTATCTGGTTGCTAATTGGGCCACTCATGTTTGCTCAAATCGGGTCCGGACCGGGTATATCTTCAGACTATACCGTCAAACGCATGACTAGAGGGAAGGCTAAGATGTTATATCAATCTAAAGGGATGGATGTTCTGACCTTGGTAAAAATTTTGGACCTCGCTCAGGCCTACCGGATGAACAGGTTCAACCATTCTAGAAATGGTACCAGTTATCCCCGTTACCCCCCCCCCTCATTGTTAAGGCATGAAACCAAAAAAAAAGTAAAGAAAGAAAGATAAAAATCAGAAAAAATTCAAAAATATATACTCCTTTTTATGTCCATGTACATATTTGCAGCATTGTACTTTCATCTCAAAGGAGAGAAAAAGGAAAAACCAAAAAAATCCATAAAATATAAGCTTTGAAGAGAGAAAATAAAAAAATAAAGGTAAAAGTTTACTTCTATATAAATAAAAAAGGGACTGACATTTTCTTTAGAATGTACAGGAACATCAAATGGCCCAAAGCCTCGAATCAAGCAACCTCTCGAGTTGCTAAAACATTCCATGTCAACAACGGCTTTGGATGAATCAGATGAAGCATATCATCACTAACCAATGACATCGGTCTATTCAAAATATGAAAAAAAAATCATTTTGAAAAAGACAAAAAGATATTTGTGTTTTCATTATATTTTTTGACGCACAGCTACGCACATGCATGCTTCACTGTAGTAAAATGTCAATATTTTTTTTGGCAACACAGTTGTGCTAAATTAATGTCCTAAATCTAAGATTTACCTTAGATCTTTGAATCCTACTTGAAAGTAGGAGTGACAGTGTTAATCTCGATCAAACAGTCAATGCTTCAATCAGATTGATTTCACCGCTAAATGAAATTACATATCAAACAACTATGTTCCTACATGGATGTAGAAGGGATCTTTTCCCTTGATTATTCTCAGGCGCAAGCTTAACACCTGAACGGTATCCATGTAAAGTGTACGCCATGCTTCTAGGTATCCGTTGGATGATTGTTGTTCCTGTAAATGGTACCCGAACAGGATCTGGGTCGGGACTTCCATTCGACTTTGTTATTTATTTCCCCTAATGGGCCCATGTTTCTGCATAGTTAATCTATTTATAAGATCATTAATAAAAGTGGCACACACTCTCAAAAGGCGTTGTGACATCAATATTCGCTCCCCTCGAGTAGTTTTGCTAAATTAACTTCAGGGTCGATGAGTTCGCTCAAACACTCCTAACCCTATCTCGTGTAGGGGCACTCGTGGTCGATCAAATAGTGCAATCAATTCCACTTAAGATTGGGCACAAACCATTGGATCTTCGCATCATTGCTTTCCAGTAATATTTCAGTATGGGTCGATCACCCTCCACCTCGCGGGGCAATCTTATTCCAAATTATTCTTAAATATATTGTGCGTCTTCATTTACACCATCTCAGTTATGCCCAGTAATGTCACTAAGCACTTGGGGACCGATAATCTCTAGGAGCGGATGTTTTCCCAACATATTGGGCTTCAGCTACTTTTTCTCTGAATGGACGTTTTCCCAACATATTGGGCTACTGCGACTATTCGTATTTTTTTTTCTTTTTATTTTTGATTTTTGAGGTTTGTTTTGAATATCACGGACCCATTAGCATTTGGCTTGGGCCTCGTAGGATGTGTCTTTCTTTGGCATGCGATCACTAGTGATCAGGTACCAAAGAGGAGCATTTATAGACACCCAAATTTGGCCTAAGCCTAGATTGACCAATGCTTCGAGAAAGGGGTACCGCTGAGCTTACAAAAGCATTTCCTAAACCCTTAGGAATCATCCTGAAATGCTCAAGAATAATCCCAAGCCCTTAGGAATCATCCCAAACCCTTAGGAATCAACCCGAACCCTTAGAACCCTTCCTAGACCCTTAGAAAACCCAACTAGAGCAGTTGCTGGAAAGGGGAGTGTCAAAGTTTACATAGAGTTTTGTAGGAGCTAGGACCTATACCATTGAATGTAGTGATTCCCAGCTTTCCAACGAGCCATGAATCGCCTCAATCCGAGTTGTATATCAAAAGTTATGGCGATTTGAAAAACATAAAAAAATGCAGGAAATTACACTTGCGTCTATATTATATACGCAAGACCTATTTGGCTTCTTCCTTCAGATTTTAGCCTCAGAACGGGCTCTGGACTTCCCTATTTTCTCAGGGAACACTGTTCCTAAGCCTAGCGTGTACATTATACATGCAAGGCTTAGGAATAATGTTTTCTGGGAAAATGGCCGAATTTCGCTTTTGGGGCTTGACTTTTTTACTACCCCAAAGTCTAGGGTTGGTTTCTTTAGGACCCTAGTGACCCCACTAGCTCTCTTTATAACCCTTTTGCCACCTAATCCATCACCCTATCTTTTACCATTAAAGAACAAATCCCATCTCTCCAAGTTCCCAAACTCCTAGAAAACCTTAGATATAGGATTACCTAATTTCTAACACAATTGGCACCTTAACCCCTCACTAATCCAACCTTCCTCTATAAATTGAGAGTCACCCCCCCCCCAACTTGTTTTAGGATCTTTTGAAATTTCCAAGAGAAGAAACCCTTGCAAATTGGCTCCTCATTGCCTAAACTTCCTTCGTGCCTCCTACGCTCCAAGCTTAGCTCATCTCATACCTTTACTTCCATCCCATACCCTCTAAGCCATAGCAAGCTCAGATCATATCCTCATCCATCATGTTATTGGAAGCTCATTGGTGATGCTTTCACATGAATGTCCAACCACTGGTGCTAGAAGGGCCCGAGAGCTCCGTCTCTCCCTGGCCTCTATTCCTCTACCTTGTTTACTTGTCCTCGATCGTATAATTGAGCCATTACGCCGCCAAAATTTTCGTGGGTGCGAATGGCTGAATAGGATCGGTGTGACTTCAGGCAAGAGGAAGTGCCTCTCACTTTTTCTCTCTTTATATATATATTTATATACATCTAAACATAGACCTAGCCATAGTAGACATCGCTTACGAGGGGGTTGATCCGATGCCCAACACCTTCCCGATTGATAACTGAAGTTCCTACCCAAGAGTTGTGGGCGTTGATTGGTAAATCGGAGTCATATTTTACACTTTGGTGCTCATAATATCGATTTTGGTATCTCGGAACACCAAAAGCTCCAGGTGGCGACTCCATTTTTTTAGTAAGCGCATCGTCGCGGTGAACTCACGAGAGCCACGGTTGCACAATAAAGAAAAGAAAAATAGAAAGAGAAATATAGATTTTCAGAAAAATTACATTCTCTGGCAGCGGTGCCAAAAACTTGGTAGCTCTTAAACTATTCCTTGTCTTAACCTATTGCAAGCGCACAATGGTTTTGAAGCACGAGTATAGGATCAATCCCACATGAAAGATTTTGATTGCTAAAAACTTCTATTTGTCTTTAAAGAATAAAAAAATGATGTTTTTTGTTTAAAACTAAAGTGCAAAAAATAAGTCTATTCTATGATTTTTAAAATCGTTACACTAGCTCTCATGTCTCTCATATCTTAGGCATCAATTAAAATCTGAAATTCTCTCGAAATCCTAAATTGCTGAAAATAAAAATGTAGAAAATATATTGCAGTAAAATAAATCTAATCCTCCTAGATTCTAGTTGTCAATTAAAAGTTATCTGTCCTCAAATATTTACGTTCAGAAAGTAAACTCACTGAAAAGTAAATTGTAGGAAAAGTAAATTTAAACTACCCGAATCTTCCAGAATTTCTCCCTTAGTTGTCAATTAAGATTGAAAATCCTAGGACGTAATACAAGCAGAAATTGAAAGCAATTCTAACGTGAAGAAAGTAAAAGACTAAAAATAAAAGATTGAAAATGAAACTACTCTAGGGTTGATCTTTCATCCTACCAATCTTAGTTGTCAGCTATGATCGAGAATTCTAGGATGATTATTCAAGCAGCATGTTCTCTTATTTATAGATTCACAAGAGGCCTGTTACAATAAATTAGGACTCTAAAGAAAGTAAACTACCTAAAATAAATCTTCCTAAAACTACTCTTCCTAATGCATATCCTTCTTTCTTCAGCTATTATGGGCGTGTAGGATTTCTCTCCTGATCTACAGCAGCAGTGTTTCTCACCAATCTCTCAGATCCGTGAAGTACATGGATACCATTTTTTAGAGTTTTCGATTCTGTTCATGGCTATGCATTCTCACGAGACTTTTCAGCACTGTGCATGAGCTTCATAGTACAAAATCGAGGATATGATTTTGTATTCTTCTCTGTTTCTTCGTTCGATTTCAACTCGATCGCTCATAATTCACCTTGTTCTTTCTCTCCTAGTCTTCTCTTCAGCAGAATCGTTAGTTATGATTTCTTTCTTTCTTTTGGTTCAGATTCTTGATTTCGCTTTGACTGGCTCATAAGTTTCATGATTTCTCTTTGTCAGCTAGAGAACTGGTGCTTCAACTATGATTCTTCTGCGATCTTCTTTCTTATTGCATTATGGGATCATTTTGGCAAAGATTAACAGTTTGTTCTTCTTCTGTATAGTGTTCTAAATATTCACCAATCAACGCATCATTTGTAGCAAACTGTGGACTAATAGCTCTTAGTTCAGGGTTCTAAACTGGTAAATTTTGCTATTGATCACACTGCCAAACATAAGTTTTGCTAGGCCCTAGCAAACGAGGAAAGATATGTAAACCTAACTAAAATTGAAATGCCACTTTCGTAGGGGGTATGTGTTGAGAACTGGAAAATACCATTTTTCACCCCTTAACCTAAGTCTTGATAGACCTTTGAGAGAACTAAATAAGTGTTCTAAGTGCTTGTGTTTCAGCTAACAATAAAGACAGGCTTAACCATAAAAGCAGCTTAAACTGCCAAAAAGATGATAATCCATGTCGATCCAAAGGAAGAAAGAGAAGGGACAACCTCACTAGCTGTTAAAAGGTCTGAACTGAAGAGGCAAAGACCTGGTCTCAACCCAGAAAAGAAGTATGGAGCAATTCGAACAGGAAAATGCACTACAGAGTACTTTTCGTAAAGAACCTGAACTGTTCACAAAGAACCTGAACTCTGCGAAAAGAACTAAAACTCAGTAGCTTAGTCAAGAGCACCTGAACTCTTCGAAGAGATGATTAACCTTTTCGAAAAGAAGAAAACTCCATTCGAACAGAACCAGAACTTTGCGAAAAGTGCTTCAGGAGTTACAACACCTTGCGAAAAGTCCCCTAAACTATGCGAAAAGGTATTCTGGAGATTCCCAGCTTTTGTAAGGGCAATTCAGTAATCTTTTTCACGCGTCCCAATGCATTTAAAAACCTAGGGACATTCCAGAGGATTCTAAGCATGAAGCGAAGGCATATTCCACCCCATGTGAGCACCCAGAGATGAAATAACTTGGCGGGAACTTCTAGAAACTCTAACAAACTTTTAAAATGCATAACAGAATTGATGCTTTTGTCACCTGATTGGCTGAACCAGATCGAGAGCAATTCGATTGGCGTGCTCGACTACCATTGGTCGATACTGATCGAGCACTTCGATTGGTTGATACACATCCGAAATGGACTTAGGAAAACTATAAATAGAACCATTTGCCCAATTTGGGCATCCAGTTTTGAGTTTCATTCCTATTCCCCATTTCCAAACCGGATAGTTTGTCCGAAATCCTGTAATAGCCTCACTTTTACTTGCAATTGAGAGTCAGAGATACTTCAGAATTCAAAAGAGTTGTATTCAAGACTACAAATCTAAGAGTTGTTTAAGCTGTGCTCTGTAATTGTAATGGTGAATTTGAAAAGGTTGCTGTAAACCGTACATTCTCAATTGGACTCATGTTAAGGGTTCCCTCTGATCTCCTTATTGCATTAGACTCCTTTAGATTTACTGTTGTTCATGTAATTTCCCTTGATTCATTAATCCTGTGAGAATTAGTGTTTGTAACCTAATCTCTCACGGCATTTGTAGTGATGCTTTCTGTTCTAAATTAAGGCTTTGGATTTAAGACTATTGGATGGTGTGTGGCCATTGAAGTGGACAGACCATAACCATAAGCCTAAACCTAATCCTTGAGTTAGATTTATTTCTCTTACATCTGTGCTTGTAGCCAAATGAAGATTGAATCATCTCTCAGTTGATTTGCAGTCTTTCTCATTATATTTCAAGGACCAAATCAAAGTTAGATATTACTTCTCCATTTTTTATAAGTTTACCTCAAAATTCCCCCAACTCGGATCTGGATCATTTAGTTTAACTTTTACTTTTATCATTTAGTTAATGTGGCAAATTCAACCTCCCATCTTATGTGCTTTCTAGATAGGATAAGAGGCCAGATCTGGTAGCTCAGATCTGGAGGTTTATCTTGCATTTTAGACAAATTCTTTGTGGACGATCTTTTACTCACTTACATTTAAAACTTGGTACAATTGGCCCTGATCTTGCAGGCTAATTCACTTCTCTCTGTGCTGATATTTCTTTACTCTTTTTAATGTTCTAGATTCATTATAACTTAGCAGTTGCAAACCTGTTTTCAAAACACAAATAAATCAAGCACACTTAGAATCGACAACAGTATGATTGTATTTAGCAGATACAATAAGCCTTTAAACCCCTAGGTGATCCTTAGTGGAGGAGTTGTGTCTCATGAAGGTTTCTAGTGAAGTTAGAAACAAATTTCAAATATTTTTTTTTTGAATTTTTCAAGCTTTTGCTTTTTTCGAAACTAACTTTATGAACTCTAAACTACTATTAGTACACTAGCTAGTCATCACATGGTTGGTAATATTTTCAAATTTAAGATTCCATCCATCCACTACTTCCAATCCTAGCAATTATCCATGATTAGATACTCAACAGTTTCAATTCATGTAAAGTGTGGAGTGTGTGCATACCAATGATAGAATTTATTCATTATAAATTTTTCTAAGTAGCTTTCATCCAAGCAATCACTGTGACATACACTTAAAAAGAATATTGAAATTTGTTAGGTCTCTCATGATATGTATACTGAATAATTCAAGAACATATGGCAAGAAGATAAATCTCATAGAAAAGATAATCCATTCTATCATCATGTTGTTAGATTTTCGTAGTGCTTACTAGAGACATCTCTTCTAGGCTCTTACCTTGTAAATCTCGGATCAAAGAGGTTTTTGCTCGGCTTGTAATGGGGATTTAGGTTAAAGGTTCTAAAGAAATGTAAAAGAATTCAAAGTTCTGAGAAATCAGTCTATCTCTCACCTATTCTTCTTCACCTTTTTCTTTTTCATCTTCAGTAAGGATCTAAAAAGTTAGATCACTTCTTTCCATTTTATTTCTTTAGTAAATCCCTCTTTTTCTTTTTCAAGTACTCTCTAGATTTTTCTCAATTTCACAGTTTGAAAGCTTCTTTTCTTCACTTTTCATTACTTTTTCTCCCATATTTTCCATATTCAGATTTTATTTTTTTATCAGACGTACCCTTTTTAGCATTTCCCTTTTTCGGTTTTTGCATACTCCTTCCACTCTCTTATTTCTCCCTTCGTTCCAAATTCTCAGAAGTATAAGGGTTAAAGAATGAAAGCTTTAGGAAGTACATATGGGTAGGGTTTATAAAATTTTGGAACAAAGAAATTCAGTTTTAGGCTTCTAACATGGCTTCAAGAGATAAATTGTCTGGGAATTTTTGCTTTTTGGCTAAAACCTATCAAGAATGGCCTCCTTTCATTTCCAAATTTACTAGCAGTGATGCCATATTGTGTTATATGACAAACATTTCTAGAAAAATAGATAACACAATCCTAAAATTAGATTGAAAAAGCAGCAATGAGATTTCAATTAAAAATTGCCACGAAGTTCAAGGAAAAATTGGTACATATAGGCATAGAAGTCTCTCACAAAGAAAGGAAAAGTTACAAAAGCTCACTAGGTAAAATATTATGAAATTATGATCTAAATTATGCTATTTAAAGCAATTATAATTTCAAAAATTCAGTTATAACAAAAGTGTTCAAAAGGACTAAACATGATTATTAACTACTTCCTATCGTAGATTTCGAACCTCTATTACGATGAGGGTAATGGGTTTCGAATCAGATTTCATCTAATCATTACTCACATGTGTAGGTTAACTAGAAAAGAGAAGCACAGACCTAAAAAAAATCTAGAAATAATCCTAAAAACAGATTTAAAATATTTAAATTTAAAAAAAAAAAATTCAAAATTTTTTATTTTTATTTATATATAATAATCTACATAATATACACAACAATGGAGGATCCTACATAATATACACAACAATGTCCCCCCCCAAACTTAAATTGGACAATTTCGTCATTCTTAACATAAAAAATTGGCGGCACCAAAAATATAATCATGGGGCCAAATGTACCAGACACATAGTATGGGAAAATAAAATGAAATCCTTCCCCCAAACTTGGAGGAGAGAACATCCGACAATAACTAAAGAGAAACAACACGAAGAATGAAAAAGAAACTTAAAGATTATCAACAAAATAATTTCTACTAATATCTAAAAGAAATTAATTACAAAGATTGTGTTAGAAAAGAAAAGAAAACTAATTACAAACGGAGAAAACCTTGGAAAAATCTAGACATGGACAAACGCAGACCGGCAGCAACCATCCTCGAGACGTAAAGATTTACGTAGTAGAGCCATCTCGGGGGTTTCCAAAATTATCCCGCAAAAAAGATCATCACCTCCCGACTCCGGGATGTTCTCAACTTGCCACCTCCGGAAAAGGAACTGCAAGTCGGGAGGGAAGAAGGGTGGTTCAACAAGGTGGGGAGGGCAGAGGATTAGGAGGGGGTGTATGGTGATGGTGGATTGTTATAGAAGACTCAACATTTGGTATAGGTCGTTGATGCCTCAGCCTCTCTATCTTGCCCAAGAGTGCAAGGATCTTGGCCTTCTCCCTTTCAATATGGCGATCATGTGATGACCTTGAATTTCCATGCGCGGAAGGACAAAACATGGAACCTCCTAGCCATCAGATCGTAGGACACAATCTGAAATACAGAATCGTCTCTGGTATAGGGATGCACTGTGACAACCATATTTTCTCGAACAGACTTCTGGGAAAACCAGATCATTCGTATCAATGTTCACACTAACTGCTTTGATACCAACTGTGACATCCCGATTTTCCCCCTCATTAGATATCTGGGAAGATCGGATTGTCACGCACTCAATGAACTCATATATGTGCGAAAGTAAGGCAGATAAAACATAAGGTACAATGAACAAAAGATTTCCATCATTCCCAATACGAAAAAAAATGTACAACCCACCGGTGATGGCCGATCGTCACCTAAACAGTGGTAAAAACTATACTAAATATACATGAGTCAAGTCTAGAGAATGTACCAAGTACAAAAGACAATATATCCACACTAGGGTGGCAGATTTTCATCTACTTCCGGGGTGTAGTAAGGATCCTCCTTGAGTTCTTGATCCTGTCCTACGTCTTCACCTGTATCTGTGACATATAGTTAGGGATGAGATTTAGTCAAAGCTCAGTAGGGAGAAAATCAATGCCAAATCACATTTATCATTCTAATTCGTAAACTTGATGAATAGCTTTAATCTTCTCATATTAATTATAGAAAAATAAGACACTAAGTTTGAAAGCATGAATCTAAAACATGTCATGTAACGATGCAGAGCATATGAGAAACAAATACAAGTGAGAACAAGGAAACATATCCAATACGAAATATCCTAGGGAACAAGTATATCAGAGAATAATCATTTCTGAGACCAAGTGTATCAAATAACAATCATATCAGAGTACAAGTATGTCAGAGGAAAAATCATGTCATCGAAACTTCACACATTAGGGCAAAGCATCCCATAGATGGATCAGAGCATTCCATAACGAAAATGAGGTTTGAAAACCCCAGGGACTCCACCCCTCATTTGGAGCCTCCACTCCTCTTTGCACATGAATTCAAAGTCAAACAGTTCATAGGAAGTCATACCCTGGATCACATCATTGTTTACTTCGACATCATGTGTGGAAACCCCATAAGCTCAGCCATGTACAGTTGGTCATGAGGGTTTCTAAGTGGGTGTCACTGCTATAGCCTCTTTCTTTGCGTCGAGACATTCCCTAATCCTATATCTCATCTTGTCACATCTGAAACATGCTCCTGTTGTCTTCTTACAATCCTCAGTCTTATGCGACTTCCCGCATCTCATACTTGATCCTATCGGTGCTTACGAAGCGGCTCGAGAAGTTTGTTTAGCCTTTGACACCCTGGTCATTGTGGGATTTCTGTGGCGGAAAGGCCTCATGGGTGTAAAAGTAGGTGGCCTTGAAGATGCAGTTTGAGTAGGTTAAGAGGATGGCGCATCAAGAACTTCGAGCTCTTGTTATCCAGCTCGGAGGCATGCGACACTGCTCGGCCTCGTCCACTCTTGTTTTGTTCTCTCTTTCTCTTGTACATATTTTCAATGCCTTTTTCTGCAATAAGGGCCAATTCCATGACCTAAGCATAGGTTGTTGCCCTAAACATGGAGATCCTTTCTTTAATGATGGGCTTCAGGCCCCGTTCAAATTTTAGGGTCTTCATCAATTTTGTAGTTATGTGTAACGATGCAAAATGAGACATCCTAGTGAACTCAGCCTCATATTCTCACATCGTCATCTGACCCTACTCTAATGATGTGAATTGGACCTCCATCTGATATCTCACTTGTCTAGGATAATATTGATCACTGAACACTTCTGTGAATTCAGCCCACATCCATGGGACGTTTGGTGTCTCTTGCACTTTGATCCTCTCGACGGATTTCCACCACGGACCCACCTCCTTCTAATTGGAAGGAAGCCCAACTCACTTTTTCCTCTTCAGTGCAAAGAATTCTTCAAAGGATATTTCTATTAGATTTAACCATTTTTCCCCTTCAAGCAGATCAGTCTAACCATAAAAATGATGTCTCATCCTCCTGAACTCCTAGAAACCCGACAACTGGCATCTCTCTGCAAGCAATGCCATCTGTTGGGCCATGGTATTCACCATGGTCTTGAGTAGTTTTCTATCATTTCCATTGCCATTCCCTCCTACAGAGGAGGTGTTGTTGCCCAAGGGAGTCGTATTTGCCCCAGTAGCAGTCCCTTCGTCACTTGTCGTGCTTCTGGTGCGCACGGTCCTTGGTCTTCCTCTTAGGGGCATACTGACCTGTCACGATCATACACTAGGTTTATTTAACATGATCAAGGAAATCCAGCCCCAAGGTCTGATGGAAATCAATTGCCATAGCTCTGAACCTAAGCCATAGCTCTGGATCCCCATGAAACATACAACCTAGTCTCTGATACCAATTGTGATGACCCTGAATTTCCACGTGCGAAAGGACAAAATGTGAAAACTCTGAGTTGTCAGATCATAGGACACAATCTTAATTATAGAATCATCATTAGTATAGGATGCACTGTGATGACCCAATTTTCTACACAAATTTCTGTGAAAACCAGATCATCTGAATTAGTATTCATAGTGATTGCTCTGATACCAACTGTGACGACCTTGAATTTCCATGCGCAGAAGGACAAAATGTGGAAACTCCAAGCAGTCAGATCGTAGGACAATCAGAATTACATAATCAACTTTGGTATTAAGATGCACTGTGGCGACCCAATTTTCCTGCATAGATTTCTGCGAAAACAGGATCATCCGAATCAATGTTCACACTAACTACTCTATACAAATAATGATGACCCTGAATTTCCACTCACAGAAGGACAAAACATGGAAACTCTGAGCCGTCAGATCGTAGGACACAATCCGAATTACAGAATCATCTTTGGTATCAAGATACACAGTGACAACCCAATTTTCCTGCATGGATTTTTATGAAAACTGGATCATTCGAATCAATGTTCACACTAACTGCTTTGATACCAACTGTGACAGCCCAATTTTCCCCCTCATTAGATATCTAGGAAGATCGGACCGCCACGCACTCAATGATTCATATATGTGTGGAAGAAAGGTAGATAAAACATTAGGCAAAATGAACAAAAGATTTTAATCATTCCCAACATGAACAAAATGGTACAACTCACCGGTGACGACCGACTATCACCTAAATAGTGGTTAAAACTATACGAAATATACACGAGTCCAATCTAAAGAATGTACCAACTAGAAAACACAAAATAGATCCCCACTATGTGGAGGCTAGAAAAAGTCCTTGTGTGGCAGATCTTCCTCTGCCTTTGGGGTGCAGTCAGGATCCTCCTCGAGTTCCCGATCCTGCCCTACATCTTCACTTGTACCTGTGACATATAGTCAAGTATGAGCTACAGTCCAAGCTCTATAGGGAGAAAATCAATGCCAAATCACATTTATCATTCTAATTCATAGAATTGATGACTAGCTTTAATCTTCTCATATTAATTGTAGAAAAATAAGATAGTAAGTTTGAAAGCATGAATCTAAAACATGTCATGTAACGATGTGGAGCATATGTGAAACAAATACAAATGATAGCAAGGAAACATATCAAGTACGGAATATATTGGGAAACAAGTATATCAGTGAGCAATCATACCTGAGAACAAGTATATCAGAGAACAATCATATTTGGGTACAAGTATGTCAGAGGAAAAATCATGTCATTAGAACTTCACACATTAGGTCAAAGCATCCCACAGCTGGAACAGAGCATTTTGTAACGGAAGCGAGGTTTGAAAACCTCAGGGACTCCACCCCTCTAATGGAGCCTCCACTCCTCTTTGCAACTAATGTGAGATCAAAACATCAACCTGAAGTATCATGCCAGAGCATCCTGTAGCAGGAACAGAGCATTCCATAGTGGAAACAAGGTTTGAAAACCCCGAGGACTCCACCCCTCTCTTGGAGCCTCCACTCCTCTTTGCACATGAATTCAGAGTCAGACAGTTCTTAGATCTGATCAGAGTTCGAGAATGTGGAATCTAACGGTTCTGAGTGTATCAACATGCTAAGATACAAAATGAAATGATCATGCATGAAAGAAATTTAAGTCATTAACCATTCAAAGAGTTTTAAATATGTGTATGTAGTGCCATTCTGAATCATAAATCAAATTTATAATAACATCAGTAACCATGATTTGAGAAAAAATATAATCGTGAAATGAAGTTTTCCCTACCTTAGTTTCAAAGTTGTGCGGAATAATTTCGTAAATCAAACGAAGGCTCTATCAATGGATCATAATGGTTCATAAACCATGTGTTAAAGACAGAGAATTTGCATAACTCAAGTCTTCACTACCTTTCAAGAGGAAATTTTGAGACAGTCCAAAGACAGGGGAATTCATTCGAGCGAGTTTCAAGGTCGCTCGAGCAAGTTCACAAGGCACACCAAAACTCTCTCAAGTGAGTTTTACCCGACCCGTTTTAGCCTGAATTTTCTCAGTGCACTCGCTCAAGTGAGTGCTTCAGAAGGAATCTCGCTTGAGCAAGTGTATTGAGAAAATTCAAGCTAAAATGGGTCTAGTAAAAATCCTTGAGCAAGTTTTGGTGTGCCATGTGAACTCGCTCAAGTGACTGTCAAACTCGCTCGAGCGAATTCCCCTGTCTTTGGATTGTCTCACCTTTTCCTCTAGAAAGGCTGTGAAGATTTCAATTATGCCAATTCTCCATCATTAATACATGGTTTATGAACCATTATGATCTAGGTGGAATGCGAGAAAACCATTGATAGAGCCTTCTGTCGATTTACAAAATTGTTCTGCACTACCTTGAAACTAAGGTAGGGAAAACATTACATATTTCTTTCTGAATCATGAATATCGATATTATAATTTCATTTACATCAATGACACTACATACATGACTTTGAAGAAATTCAAATTCTCAAACTTAGTTACTTTCATATGAATATTTCATTTACTCTATGATATGTGATCTCAAATTAGTTGCAAAGATGAAAGAGGAAGTCCTTGTTTGACTCATTCTGCATATGCTTTGTGAGATACGATGATTTCAAGAGATGAAGTCCTTGGGTTTTCAAACATCATTTCTATTAGATGCTGTTGTTCTATCTTAATGTTGAATATTTGATATCATTTATACATTATGTGATAAATCTTTGATGATTTGTCCTAACTGCTGGACTATGCTCATCCTTTACTACGTCTGTCTAAAGGCGTGAGGCGGGATGCATCGATGATGATCTAACTAACTGAGAAGGAAGATCTTTTGAGGACTATTTATAGGCTCCACATAGTGTGAATCTATTTTGTGTTTTGTACTTGGTACATTCTCTAGACTAGACTCATGTATATTTAGTATAGTTTTTACCATTGTTTAGGTGACGGTCAGCCGTCCCCGGTGGGTTGTATAGTTTTTTTCATGGTGGGAGTGATGGAAATTGTTTTTTCTGCCTTGCTTCCGCACATATATGAGTTCATTGAGGGTGTGATGGTCCGATCTTCTCAGATATCTAATGAGGGGGGAAATCAGGTTGTCACTGTTGGTATCAAAGCGGTCAGTGTGAACATTGATTTGGATGATCCAATTTTCCCAGAAATCTATGCAGGAAAATTGGGTTGTCACAATGCATCCCGATACCAAAGATGATTCTGTAATTCAGATTGTGTCCTATGATCTGACGGCTTGGAGTTTCCACATTTTGTCCTTCCGCGCATGAAAATTCGGGGTCGTCACAGATCAAGTCTTCTGCTAAGCTCAACATTATAGGGTTCTTCTGCAATGGTGATGGGGTTGGTTGGAGATGGTAGGCAAAAGGAAATCAATAATGAATGGCGAGGGTTTACGATGGGACATGGCTTTAAAGGGAGGTGGCTACGGATTTGAAACATCGCTTAAAGAAATCTCGAAGGGATATGTATTTATGTTTTGGCAGGGACAGGTGGCGATAATGAATGCAATGCATGTTCAAGTTCCCTTACGCATAAATGAGGTACAACTTCCAAGGTGATCGAATGAAAATCTTCTACGAATCAAATCATAATCACTATGATGTGGTCGTACGAAATAATATGGAAGAAAGAGAATTTTACGAGCATACGTTCGCTCATATTTTAATAGAATACAACTGAGAAGGTCTTACGATCGCTCTTGTTTTGGTACGATTTGAATTGTAATACACTTATCACAAGAATTCCTAAAAGAAACAAAAAGAAGTAATGCACATATGTTAGTATCTGCTACGTATGAGTCGATAGCTTGACAGGACCTTTAAGGAACTCGAATTTGATTAGTGGGGCGGATGTCTCCCCCATAAACACTTGTCCTATGGAGTTGCTTACTGGCTGCGATGGTAACAAGCCACTTTCCCTCTAAGCCATCTACAAAGTTAGTTGCCCAATCTGGCCTTCTAGCTGCGGGATGGACTAGGTATGTGAGTGTAAAACATAAGAGAACTGAGCAAGTTGTGATAGATCTTTAGAATGATGATGAGACTACTGCTACAATTCTCAGAGGATCAAAATAACAGTGGCATCAGTTCCGCTGCTCTATGGCCTATACTGTTGATGCACAGTAGGCTATTGTGGTCCCATTGGTAGGCGGTAGGGATGGTTAAAATTCTGACTAGGAGGATATCGGGGCAACACAATAGATGGCCATTGTTGTTCCCCACTTGTGGAGCCATAGTTGAAACTTGGATGGTTTCTCCACTGCTGGATTTAGGAATTCTTGTAATCACTCCTTTAGAATGCACAAACCTATTCCTTTTCCACAACAACCAGGAATAATGGGGCAGCCGGGCATTCGGTTACACCGCGGGTCAAACTCTGGCAAATTGCATAGGCTCCAATGGCTCTTTCGAGAGCACTACATTTAGGGGTCATCCAGGATGCAACTTTCTATTCCAAGACCTCCACCTTTGTGCTAATGTCATTGTCCTTCTTTACTTTGTCATTGCTGACATCGTAAAGGCCACCCCTAGAAAGAGGAGAGTGGCGAATCACATCGGGATTAGAGTTTTGCATGCCTGTTTCTGTACTGAATTATCGGCCAACTTCTCAAACAAATCTGAGGACTGTCATCCATTTTGGGCCCTAAAGGTCCCTCCACTCGTAGTATGAACCATCTATTGGTTGCCCTCAGTATAGGCCTGCTCGACACTTCATGATGAGGACATTTTTGTAAGAGATCTTGCATATGTTCCCAGCTCTCGTGAAACAATTCTCTAGACAATCGCCTGAAGGTTTGAATTGCTCTGCGAATTTGGTTGGTTTTACCAATCGGGAAATACTTGGTGAAAAATTTGGCTTGTAGTCTATTCCAAGAGGTAATACTACCAACAGGAAAAGAAGTAAGCCACGCTTTCCCTCGGCCTTTGAGAGAGAAAGGAACAACTGTAGTTTGATAGCCTCATCATCAAGTGCTGAGATATTCAACATGGTACAGAGTTCTATAAAATCTCTAAGATGTGGATAGGGATCTTCGTGATCAAGCCCATGAAAACTAGGAAGGGCTTGCAGCGTGTTAAACTTGATCTCAAAGTTCTGACCATTTGCAACCTCGGATAAGGTAATGGATGAGGGCGCGATCAATATAACTGGGGTGTAATGTCCCTGAATGGGCCATCTTCGGCCATTGTAACAGATTCTCTTGCAGAAGTTCGGTTATAAGCTAAGTTCTAAAAGAGAGTCCACTCAATTTCTGGATCACACTCAAAAGGATTTGAATTTTCATTTCTGGATCACACTCAGAAGTTCGATTATTAAATTTTTTATTTTTTCATTTTTATAATTTCTATTTTAGAATAACAGGCAGAGAGAAGACAAATCTAGGCCTCTAGCTTCCATTGTTAGAAGAAGCTTTGAAACTTTTATCTGCTGCTCTGACTCAAGCCTACAAAACTATAAGAAGTAAGAAAAGAAAATAAAAATAAGGTAAAGAAAAATATAAGGATAAATATTGGTTTTCAGAAAAACTGCCTTCCTCGACAGTGGCGCCAAAAATTTGGTTGCTCTTGAACTATTCCTTGTCTTACCCTATTGTAATCGCACTTTGGTATTGTTGGACGAGTATATGATCGATCCCACAGTGAAGATTCTGATTTCTAAAAACTTCTATTTATCTTTAAAGAATAAAAAATTGATGCTTTTGTTTAAAACTAATGAGCAGAAAATAAGTTTATTCTATGAAATTTTAAATTGATGCTTTTGTTTAAAACTAGTTCTCAAGTCTCTCAGATCTTAGGCGTCAATTAAAATCTAAAATTCTCTTGAAATCCTAACTTGATAAAAATAAAAATGCAGAAAATAAATTGCTAAAAAATAAATCTAATCCTCCCCCTTCCAAAATCTAGTCATCAATTAAAATCTATCAGTCCTCAGATATTTACATGTACAAATTAAAGTGCAAGAAAGTAAATTCACAAAAAAGTAAATTTAAACCACCCTGATCTTCCATAAATTCTCCCTTAGTTGTTAATTAAGTTTGAAAATCCTTGGATGTGTATAAACAAAAATTTATAGCTATTCTAAAGTGCAGAATGTAAAAGACTGAAAATAAAACTACTCTAGGGTTGATCTCTCGTCCTCCCAATCTTAGTTATCAGCTATGATCTAGATTGTTAGGATGATTATTCAAGACACTGGTTCTCTTATTTATAGACTCACAAGAGGCTTATTACAATAAATTAGGATTCTAAAAAAAGCAAACTACCTAAAACAAATCTTCCTAAAACTACTCTTCCTAATGCATATCCTTCTTGCTTCAGCTACTAGAGGCGTGTAGGATTTCCCTCTCGATGTTTAGCAACAGTGTTTCTCTCCAATCTCTCAGATCCGTGAAGTACATGGATACCCTTTTTTATAGTTTTTGACTTTGTGCATGGCTATGAATTCTCACGTGACTTTTTAGTAGTGTGCATGAGTGATCAGTCACATAATTTATAATTTTATCACCCTTAATTTAGTGATGTTAGGACTTAGTTTGCTACTAATAAGTTACTGATATGCAGATATTAAAGATAAATAGTAAAAGAGAGCCTAAGTGTTAATATTCACCAAAGTGAACTCAAATAGAAGTAAGAATGACGATTGAGCGTGTAAAGACTATTTGTCAATACAAGAAAGCTGAGAAATTGTATTTAACGATTTTTCACTACAACTGAAGTTAAAAGAAGAAAGAAAGAAATAAGAAATCGTAATTTTACAATTCTTTAAAAAGACGATTCTTCAGAAGTGACAAAAGAGTAAAGACGATTTGATACAGAGAGAAAGGCAATGAATTGTGAATAGAAAATCGTCCAGTATGAAAGTCATGAAAGAAGAGAAAATCGTGAGTTACGATTTTCCAAAGAAGCTACAAAAGAAGAAATTGTTATCTACGATTTCCAAAAAAATAGAAGCTTTCCTATTTACTGTTATTGATGTTGATCACGTGAGAGCTATCACCGCCATGAATAGAATTAAAAGAGTCCTAGAATTAGAAGTTTAGCTAATCACGGATCTGAAAAGATTGGTGAAGATATACTCCGAAAAAATCTGCTGCTAAAGATTAAAGGACCCTCCAGAAGCGCATCAACTAAAGAAAGCAAGGAAAAGATGAAATTAGAAGTAGAGTTATATTAGGATAGTTTTTACTTCTTTGATTAGATTTAGAACTTATAAACCAACTCCTTATGATATATAAATAAGAGAGCTTGGTGTAGGAATAGACATCAAAGAATTTCAACATCAATTGATGCTTGAGGTTGGATTTTCTTCTGATCAATAGTATAAAATAGTTAGAGTAGATAAGATATCAGAGGTTTTTCAAGATCAGTTAATGACTACAATTCAATGCTGAAGATTAGAGTAGATATCTGTAGTTTCTCAGAAATAATTGATGACTGCGACTGAGGGGTGAAGGATATATTTTACTTTGCTTTTTAGTTTAAATTTACTACTTTGTAAACATCTCCAAGTTTTAATTTGAATTGATGACTTAGGTTAGAATTTGTAGATTAGTGTAACGGTTTTTACTTTTTCATTTTCAGTTTTTTAAGGTTTGATTGATGCACAGATTTTAGGAAGTTGTTGATTAGATTAAATCTGTATTCATAGGATCTTAGACTTGATTGACGACCAATGCTAAAAAACTAGAGATATGGTGTAATAGTACTATTTAAATTCATAAAATATCCGATAGCTGAAGATTGGGATTGAAGACCTCAATAAGAAGGAGGATTTAAATTTCTTTTTTGCACTTTAGATTAAAACAAATTCTTTTATTCATATTTCTCCAGTAGATTAGATCTTAAAGATAAATAGAAGTTTTTAAAATAAGGATTTAAATAGAAGATATAAATAAGAAATAAATAGATAGACAAACTTCCTCGTGGGAACGATCCTATGCTAGTACTATGATTTCCATTGTATGCTTGCAATAGGTTAAGACTTGAATTTAATATAATTAGATATCCATAAAATAAGCCGATCAAGTTTTTTGCGCCGTTGCCAGGGAAGCAAAATTTATCTTTATTTCTATTTTTATCTAATATTTTTATACTTTAAGAAACCAATATTTATCTTTCTCTTTTTATATTTCTTTATATTTTTAACTTCCTTTGATCACTTCTTAATCTTTTGCAGGTTTATTCGGAATAACAGATCAGACTATAAATAATTCTACGGGCCCCAGAAATTTAGAAGCTTAGATTTGTTCCTCTCCCTGCTTGCTAAAATAAAAAATAGAAAATATTTAAAACAAAACTAAATACAGTAACTGTTCTAACCAAACTATCCTGTTATTAAAACAATTCATTATGACGGGCAGTGATCAGAACATGACTAAGACCATGGGGGAATATTATGCACAGACACCTCTTATATTATGCTCATGTATACAATTAGCCCCTATGACTGGTAATGAGACTTTTAAAATTACGCCAAAAGTATTTCAAACGCTTCCAATATTCCGTGGGCTAAGGGATGAAAATCCTTATTCATATTTAAGACAGTTTATAGAAGTGTACAACCTTATCCGAATCCAAAATTTGCCAGAAACATCTCTTCGTCTACGGTTATTTTCATATTCTCTTAGAGATGAAGCAAAGTAGTCGATAGATTCTTTGCCTCATAATTCGTTCTTCAATTGGGAGGACTCGGAACGAGGATTTCTCATGAAATACTTCCCAATACACAGAATGAATCAAATCCGATATCTTATTAGAACTTTCCAACAATCTCCTGATGAATCTCTTCAAGAGGGGTGGGCGCGCCTCAACGATCTCTTATATAGGTGTCCTCTTCATGAAATCACCCGTTGGCAAATAGTGCTCACTTTCTATGAAGGTCTGAATGACAAAACCTGGCACATAGTTGATGTTTCAATGGCAGGATGTTTCGTACTTTGTTTGCTGAGATTGCATGGGAATTCTTTGAAAACTTTAGCGAGGACCAGTGTAATGCCAAGTACCAGGCGAGATTAAATCAGAGACCCTAAGGAGTATACCTCTTAGGCAGAGAGGACTATACAAATTAAAGTCAATGATAAATTACCTTCCAAAATTAAAACTTTGGAAGACAAAAATTCAATCTCTGGTGGGTATAAAATCGCACCCAACATCTCAACTAGGAGAAGCTTGTGAACCTAACCACGACCTAACTCAGAAAATTCCTCAGCACTCTCTATTATTTTGCTCCACACAGACCCAAGACCATACTGATGCTGAGGAAGCCCTATTGTAATTAGCCGAAAGCCTACTACAGCATGGCCGAATTCAAACACAAGTACTTAATAATGTAGACACCCAAATTTGGCCCAAGGCTCGATCGAAGCACACTTTGAGAGAGGCACACTTCTGAGCTTCCAATGACAGGTATCGTGACCTTAGGAATCTTCCCAAAACCTTAGGATCCATCCCAAACCCTTAGGAAATACCCTTGATCCCTTAGAAACCTCCCTGAACCTTTAGAAATCAATCCCAAACTTTAGAAACCCTTCCGAACCCATACCTTGACTTTATCAGGCAATGATGAAAGAGTGGTGTACCAGGACTAGCTGAGATCTTCTGCTATAATTGAATCATATACCATTTAAAAGTAGAAGTCTCCAGCTTTTCGACAAGCCAAGAATCATCTCATTTAGAGTTGTGCATCGAAAGATATCGCGTTTCAAATTTTCTAGCAAAATTAGGGTTTTCGGTGAGGGATCCATATGAATTTGACGCATGTAATACATGCGCCAAGCCATTTCTAAGAAGAAACGGCTTGGCGCAAGCATTAGTTGTGCCAGGTTTAAGTGGGTCCCCCTGTGGCCTTGCAACTTCCCATGCACTGTTTTACTGTACCTTTGCCTGGCACATCTATTAGTTGTTCCAGGCTTAGCTACAATAACCCTAGGTTTTTTGCTCAAATATCATCTTTGGGGTTTAACTTGTTGGCCATCTTGATGCCCTGGGTGTGTTTCACTTGTTCCATTGCACTCTTCCTTATCCTATTTGCCACCGTCAAGTGATTTGAAACACTACCCTATCATCCAACATTGGAGCTACTTTCACACTTTTCTAAGCTTCAAAGATCCTAGGAAACCTTAGATGCTTGATTACCTAATTGCTAATCCAACTGAAGCCTCTAAGCATCCTCCTAACCTCTCCTTTTCCTATAAATAGAGAGGTACCCCTCCCTTTGAAAGGGCTTGAAAATTTTCCCTAAGAAAGAAGCTCCCTGTCCCTTTGGTGCCCCCCTTTTGCATACAAATTCTAGAATTCCCAAACCATCTTTAGACCTTACCTTTCCTCAAATATCCCCAAGTTTAGGAGAGAGTCATCCTCTAGCCTTCCTTCTCTACCTCTTAGCTATCAAGTCCTATGAGCTAGAACCCTTATTCTAATCATTCAAGCCATTAGAAGTTCACTGAAGCACGCCTATGCAAGGATCCACAATGGTGCAACAAGGGCCTGAGAGCTCCGGCTCTCCCCTCTACTCCTCTACCTTCTTTGTTCTTCCTCTATCCTCGCATTTGTGTCGTTACGCCGCTGAACTTCCTGTAGGAACGGAGGGGCATAAATAGGATTTTGGTGCTCTAGGGCAAGAGGAAGGACCTTTTTTTTGCTTCGTTTATTTTATTTTTGTTTTGGCCATAAGTAGAGACAACATTAAGCAAGATGATCGGGTGCCTAACACCTTCCCGATCGATAATCGAAGCCCCTACCCAAGAGCCTTTGGCATAGACCGGTGAATCAGAGTCATATTTGACACTTCGGTGCATTTAATATTGATTTAGGTTTCCCGGGACATCAAATGCTCCGAGTGGGAACTCTAAATTTTTCACGAGTGCGCATCCTCACGACGGGATCGTTAAAAATCCATGGTTGCATAGATGGCAACTATGCTGGGGAGTAGCTAGTAGAGCTTCCCACTTGAATTTTAGCCTTTTTATTTCATTTCACTAACCTTATTGTTATTTATTATTTATTTTTTTTACTCACCCCTACGATTCTATCAATTTTCTCTCCCCTACTTTTATGTCATTTACTAGCCTTATCCGATTGGTGGGCCTACTTGCGCATCGTCTTTAAAAATTCTTACTTTTCCCATCATTTACATGTCGTAGTCAATTGGCGGGCCTATTTGCGCATTGTCTTTACGTTTCTTTAAATTTTCTGTCATTTACATGCCTTAGCCATTTGGCAGGCCTACGTGCATATTTACTTTCTCATGATCATATACTATCAGTGGACACCGGCCCGTAGAGGCGGCACGGGACCATCACCACCCATTTTTGGACTTTAAAGAAAAACTCCTCTAAAAATTAAATATTAAAATTGAACCAACAAAGGGGACTTAATTGAATTTTGTGGGGTTAGACTTTCAAGGGTTGGGCCATTTTTAGGCAAAGATACAAACACCCGGTTCTTAGTACGACTGCAGCCCCTAGTGGTGATGATCCGGAAAAGTACCAACCCACCTAGTGTCTGAGAAGGCACTTGCGCTAGAGGTATATCGGGTGGCTAACCTATCTCGTTACACAACCTAAAACCCGTGGGAGAGAACGTTAGGGGACTTGCATCAGCCTTGTATCCCTTAGGTTCGACGAGGAGAGACCCGGTGCAATTAAGCAAGCTATCCCCGGAAGCATAGCTTTCAGAAAAACCAAAAAACAGAGACTCATTTTTGTGTTTGTTTACATCAAACTGTTTGATTGCTTTGTCTTACATCGCCATGCCAAAATTCTGATTTTGCTCTAGAGCAACTAATACATGAGCCAAGCTTAGAAACTGAGCAATTTTGCCTAGCGCATCTAATACTTGGGCCAAGCCTATTTTAGGCAATGCAGCCTGAATCTGCGGCCTATCTCACCATCCTAGATTCCCCGATTAGTCGTTCTGCACCTCTGTTGTTGGTGTTCTGAGTGTGCATGATTTATTTGTGTTTTGAAAACAGGTTTGCAAATGCTAAGTTATACTGAATCTGGGAAAAAATAAAGAAATATCAGCACAGAGAGAAGTGAATTAGCCTGCAAGATCAGGGCCAATTGTAGCAAGTTTTACATGTAAGTGAGTAAATGATCGTCCACAGAGAATTTGTTTAAAATGCAAGATAAACCTCCAGATCTTAGCTACCAGATCTGGCCTCTTATCCTATCTACAGAGAACATAAGATGGGAGGTTGAATTTGTCACATTAACTAAATGATAAAAGTAAAAGTTAAACTAAATGATCCAGATCTGAGTTGGGGGAATTTTGATGTAAATTTATAAAAATGGAGAAATAATATCTAACTTTGATTTGGTCCTTGAAACACAATGAGAATGACTGCAGGTCAAATGAGAGATGATCCAATCTTCATCATGCTACAAGCACAGATGCAAGAGAAATAAATCTAACTCAAGGATTAAATTTAGGCTTATGGTTATGGTCTGTCTACTTCAATGGCCACAAACCATCCAATAGTCTTTAATCTAAACCCTTAATTCAGAACAAGAAATATCACTACAAATGATGTGAGAGATTAGGTTACAAACACTAATTCCCACAGGGTTAATGAATCAAGGGAAATTGCATGAAAAATAGTAAATCTAAAGGAGTCTAGTGCAATAAGGAGATCAGAGGGAACCCTTAACACGAATCCAATTGAGAATGTACGGTTTACAGCAACCTTTTCAAATTCACATTTACAATTACAAAGCACAGCTTAAACAGCTCTCAGATTTGTAGTCTTGAATACAATCCTCTTTTGAATTATAGAGATATCTCACAGCCCTCAATTGCAAGTAAAAGTTATGCTATTACAAGGTTTCAGACAGGTGAGCTGATCTGGAAATGGGGGAATAGGAATGAAACTCAAAATCTGGATACCCAAATTGGGCAAATAGTTCATCTATTTATAATTTTCCCCAGGTTTAGCTCAGATGCGTATCGACCAATTAGAAGTGCTCAGATCTGTATCAACCAATGGTAGTCGAGCACAAGGATCCAGATCTATTCTGGCCAATCAGAATTTCTCGATCTGGTTCAGCCAATCAGGCGACATAAGCATCAATTCTGTTATGCAATTTGAAAATCTGTTAGAGCTTCTAGAAGTTCCTGCCAAGTGATTTCATCTTCGGGTGCTCACATGGGGTGGAATATGCCTTCGCTTCGTGCTTAGAATCTTCTCGAATGTCCCTAGGTTTTTAAATGCATTGGGACAAGTGAAAAAGATTACTGAATTACCCTTGCAGAAGCTAGGAATCTCCAAAATACCATTTCGCATAGTTTAGGAAACTTTTCAGAATACCGTGACTCTCAAGCTCTTTTCGCAAAGTTCAGGTTCTGTTCGAAAGGAGTTCTCTTCTTTTCGAATAGGTCAATCATCCTTTCGAAGAGTTCAGGTGCTCTTCGAAAACTAAGCCAGGAGCTTTTAGTTCTTTTCGCAGAGTTCAGGTTCTTTTCGAAATGTTCAGATTCTTTTCGAAAAGCACTCTGTAGTGCAATTTTCTGTTCGAATTGCTCCACATTTCTTTTCTGGGTTGAGACCAGGTCTTTGTCTCTTCAGTTCAGGCATTTTGATAGCTAGTGAGGTTGTCCCTTCTCTTTCTTCCTTTAGATTGACATGGATTATCATCTTTTTGGCACTTTTAGGCTGCTTTCGTGGTTAAGCCTGTCTTTGTTGTTAGCTGTAAACAAGCACTTAAAGCACTTATTTAGTTCTCTCAAGGGTCTATCAAGGCTCAGGTTAAAGGGTGAAAAATGGTATTTTCTAGTTCTTAACACACCCCCAAACCTAAGCTTTGCTAGTCCCTGAGCAAAGATAAAATCAAAAACTGAATAAAAAGCCACTTTTGTAGGGAACACAATTGCATTTAGCATATACAACAAGCCTTTTAAACCCTAGGTGATCCCTAGTGGAGGAGTGAAGTCTCCTGAGGGTTTCCAGTGAAGGTACCCACAAACTTCTCCAATAAATTAGTTAATATTAATGCAGTTCTGTTAAAGCAGACATTCATCCAATCAGATTATTCACACCTGCATCAGTCAAGTTATAAGATGATTTTCACGAAAACATCAGTTCCAAACTGAAATTCTGCTGTAACTCTTTTACTATTCACTTGATTTGTGTCAAAAAGTTTCTAAAAAAATAATTAGTGAAAAACTTGCCTTCTATTTGAGAATTCAGCTTTGATGTTACCCCGATGAGTTGATTTCAAACCCAACTCTCTCCAGGGTTTTCACTCAACATGCAAATAAGAGGGTTGTACCATTTCACACGGCTCAAGAGCAGTTACAACCCTCAAATAGGACTGTAAGCATGAGCATAGGCATTGCTCTTTAGTTCTGAATTCACTGCTCTTTTTACCATAGATTACATAGATCCTTATCTCCATGTGACAGCTCAATCCATCATTGATCAGCAAGGACTTTTCTTGGTTTGTAATGTGGCTTATGGGTGAAATTTATCAAGAATAAAGGGGTGGAATGGAGTTCAAAATTGAGAAGTCAGTCAAGGTAAGGAGGTGATAGACGCACCTTCTTCAATTCAACACAATTTCATCTTCTTCTTTGAATTTTCAGAGCCAAAGTGGCCATATTTTTCTCTTTCTTTTTCAAACATCCAATGAAATGCCTTCTCCTTCTTTTTTTTTTTGTTTTTTTTTTTTTTTTCAAGGTAACATTGACTGGAATGCCACATTTCTTCTGCTGATACATTATTGCCTTCAATTATGATTCTTCTTCTTTTATCAAACTGTTACTCAATTCTCCTTTCTTCAGCTTCCTTCCCTTTATCTTCTGACTTCTCAGAGTGAGGATTAGACTAAATGAGGTTGATGAGGTTTCAAAGAAATCTTAGATTTATAAAGCTCAAATGGTGTGTATCAAGGGCAGTTTTAAAAGGTGGGGCTTTGTAAGGTTCAAATTGTCCAAAAGGAGGCCTTACATCATGTCTTTAATATCATGATTGCTGTCAAGTTATTTCAATTTGAATATGTGTAACTTCTAGTGAAAAGAAGTAGGTTCAAACAGTCCCAAGAGTAGAAAAAATTGTCAATTTTTTTCTGCAGGCCCAAATCTCACTGGGTGTGGTTTTCTATCAAATTCTTGAAGTATATCATCACTGCTTTCTCTCTTTTTAGGTTCACTTCAACATCAAATTTTTTTTTTTTTTTTTTTGGAAATTTTCTGACATTCACTTCATAAAAGTATTAGAATTACACTAGAAATCAATTTTAAAAGCAAAATTTTAACTTCCTCATTTTCAAAACAAAACAACAGGTGTGAAATTACTTCATTTTTAAAAAATAAAATTCTGCGGATCATAAGCCGCATTGATGTTAACTCAATTATTGACATTTCTACCACACCCCCAAACCTATGGTGAGCAGGGTCCATACTGGTCCGAAGCAAAGAAAAGAAACAATCAAGCAGAAATCATAATGACAAGAAGAAAGAACAGAAATGCACAGTAATTACACAAGAAAAACCAGAATTTTATATTACAAACTCATAACACAGATAAGTACAATGTGAGCTAATAACTGGGGTCAAAATCTGTATCATAAGTTGGTTCAATGGGATCAGAACTGGAGTCACTGTCAGATTCAGAACTAGAATCAGTATTGGAGTCTGAACTCGATTTAGCCTTCTCCTGGATTGTGTTTTGTAGCTCAGTGTATTCCTCTGATTTGATCTTTTTCGTGAGGCCAATGTACTTTCCAAGTCTAGTAGTCCTTAGTTTTTCCTGTTCAAGTTGTGCTTGCAACATGGTCACCTTGTGCTGCTCACTCCTAACCATCTGAAAAGTTTGACCCAGCAGGTCCTTCATTTTCTCTCTCTCAAATTTCATGAATAACTCCAATTTCCGAATCTGGTTTTCATAAGGGGTTCTAATGTAAGCTTGCAAATCAGCTAACCCCTTGAGGACATCTCGATAGATATATGGATTCTCTTCCATAGCCCTTTTGAGAGCGGCAAATCTGGGAATGGGAATGGAATGGTAGGGGACCAAAGGTATCCCAGCTGTGGGAGTGGGAGAAGAGGGGTCCAAAAGGATGACTTCAGGGTCGGTCTGATTGGCTAGATCCGAGAAAGTGAGGAGAGGTGAAGGGGGCTCAACAAGAGCTACCTCAGGTTCAGTTTGGGTAGCATGGGCAGTAGTGGTCAGGGTGGGTGGATCAACCAATACTACCTCAGGTTCTGTTTGGGTAGCATGGTCATCAACAGTAGGTACAGTGGCTAAGGTAGTTGTGTGGGATGTGGAGGCTAAGGTTTGGAGAAGGTCATTGGTCAGAGACTGATTATCTGTGTTGATCTGTAGTTGGGCTTGGATGGATTGGAGAAAGGTAAATATTTGGCTAATAGATTCAGGTGCGGGTGTAGTATGCATAGTAGGGACTGGTAAAACTGAAGTGGATGGTGGAGGTGCAATGGGTGAAATGACTGTAATGGGAGAAGTAGCCAAGTGAGTGAAATGAGGAGGGTCAGGTATAGGGACAGATTCAAGCCCAACATTTTCAAAAGTAGACCCCATCAATGATGAATAAGCCTCTGTAGTGAAAATCTTAGGTTTAGGGGTATGGGTTACTTCAGGTGTGTGGGCTGAAGGAGCAGGTGAACTTGAGAGGCTTTGGAGAAGAGGAGTGCTAGGAGATTGTTAAATAAAATCTGTGGCCAGGTCTTGGGCATTGGTGGGAGAAATTGGTGGTGTGAGTATGGCTGGAGTGGTTGGTGTAGAGGGGGAGTCTGCAATTGGGATAATGGTGGGTATGGGAGATGGGACTGCTGGAATAGGTGAAGTGGCAGGAACTGGAGTAGGTGAGGAGGGTAAAATGACAACTTCTTCAAGAATGTGTGCAGCTGAAGAGCTGGTCACCACAGGAAGGATAGCTTCTTCAAGAATGGGTGCAGCTAAAGAGCTGGTCACCTCAGGGTCTGGCAAAGCAGGTTCTAAGGGAGGTGCAGGGGCAGGTTCATGTATGGCAGGTCCACTAGCAATGCAGATCTGAGCTCATGTAGCAATTGCAGTGGCTCACCTTCCTCTCTCATTCATTCAAGACATTGCTTGGCTTGTAGTCCAAGCCTTTTTCCCAAAAGTATGAGGAGCTATGACTTCAAATGGCTCCTAGTCATCAATGTCAAACTTAGCTCTTAGTAGGGCTGTGATCAGTCTACCAAATGGGATTCCAGCTAATTTCTGCTCCTTTTTCAACTTGGCACTAATATCAGCCATGGCTTCAAAAATTAGCATAGGGGCATTGAAAAATTGCCCCTTAGAAAAATGAAAGAGAGCCTCTAAAATTGGTGTCCTCCTTTCTTGGCTGTGCCCAGTGACATAAAAACTTCCCCTCAAAATTGAATCCATGAGTAAAAATTGAGGTGCTAGGTCTCTCCTCATTATGGACTGTCCAGTTCCAACGATCCCTTGGGTTAAATGTGCAACCATTTCTCTGAAAGAGGCTGCAGTGCGACCAATGGACTAGCAGGATCATATTGAAAAGGTATCCCCAAAGCATTCCCAATGTCTTCATATGTGACAGTTAAATCACAATCATCAATGAAAATAACAAGAGTAGGGACATCAGCATCCTTCTCTGTCACTTTTACCAAGTTTTGGTAACATAATTTCACCATTCGCGGATAAATTTTCTCTGGCAGAGGGGTAAGGATATTGCTCAGTGAGGCATCCCTAATGTATTTCAAAGATAGCTGACAGTCCGGTTTGTTGACGAAAAAAGTTTCATCCACGATAAGCTCAGGAATCAGCTTCTGAGCTTCAATGAATGGATTTGGCAGTACCAAATGCATAGGCAGAGGAGGAAGCTCAGGCTCAGGACTAGCAGCTGCTGGGATGGGTTCCTCATGTCGAACCTTCTTCCCTTTCTCAATCCTATCAGCTCTATCCATTGATAGTTTTCTTTTGGCTGAAGCTTTGGTTTTTCCTTTTGGGGTTGGTTTGCTAATTTTCTTAGCAGAAGATTTTGGGAACATGGCAGCCAGTGATTTTTCAGCTTTCCCCATTCTAAAGTTGTGTATAAAAACACCCACAACAAATGCTGACACCAAATCAAACTTTGCAAATGATAAACAGAGGAAATGCATAGAAAAATACCGAAATCTAGGGTTTTGGTTGAACTTGTTGCTTGCTCGCTGAAATCCACCAGAACCAGAAGCTAAAATCCCTCTCTTCAAGCTTAAATGATCGAACAAATGTGAAGAAAAGTGTGGCTGAATTCTAAAATCACGCAAGGAAAGAAAGAAATGGGGTTTCTATGAAACATGACGTTCTCAGAAAGCTTTCGAATATGAAACCCTTACTTCGAAAGGGTTTAAATATGCTCAAAATTATTTTCGCAAAGTAATTTTTAAGTTTTCAAAAAGTTCAAAATAGTCCTTTTTACAACAAAGAATGGCATCAGTACCATTCGAAAATCTAATAGCTTTAGAAATAACTTTTCGAAAAGCAAATAGCTTCAGAAACAACTATTCGAAAAGCAAATCATTGCTTTCGAGCAGTTCATTACAAATCCAAATCCTTTTCGAAAAGCAAATTGAACTTTACGAAAAGACAATTTTTACTTTGCGAAATAATTTTTCACATATTTAAACTTCTCGAAAAGAGAACAAACATGACTAAAAATAGAGAAATAGAAAACTATGCAAAAACTATAGAACAAAAACATATTGTACAGTTACATACCATCAGATTTGGGGAGGTTCTTGATGATAGATGGTCAGCACAGGCTCCTGGGTATTATCAATGCATGGTTTGAGCCTCTGACCATTTAGTTTCAATATTCTTCCATCACTTGGGTCTAAAATTTCAACAGCCCCAGAAGGGGCTGCATGAATGACAGTATATGGCCCATCCCATCTGGATCTCAGCTTTCTAGGAAAAAACTTAAGTTTTGAGTAAAATATCCATACTTTAGAGCCAGCTATGAACTCTTTTCTCAACAAATTTTTATCATGGAAGGCTTTGACTTTCTCTTTGTAAGATCTTGAATTGGTGTATGCTTCCATTCTCAGCTCCTCCAACTCAGCAAGTTGCAGTTTCCTGTGATTACCAGCAGTAGTCAGATCCATGTTCAATGTTTTAATAGCCCAAAAGGCTTTATATTCTAACTCCACTGGTAAATGGCATGCTTTGTCATTGACCAATCTGAATGGGGACATGCCAATTGGGATTTTATAGGCTATCCTATATGCCCACAATGCATCATTCAGCTTAAAGGACCAATCCTTTCTGTCCTTCTTCACAGTGTTTTCCAGTATATGTTTGATTTCTCTATTGGAAATCTCCACTTGTCCACTGGTTTGTGGATGATATGGAGTAGCTACTCTATGAGTCACAGAGTATTTTTTCAACAAAGCTTCAAAATGTTTATTACAAAAATGGCTTCCCCCATCATCGATAATAACAGAAAACCAAACCTGGAAAAAATGTTATCCTTAAAAATTTTCAGAACTACTCTGTGATCATTGGTTTTAGTGGCTGTGGCTTTAACCCATTTGGATACATAATCCACAGCTACTAAAATGAAATTACACCCATTGGAAGGAGAAAAGGGACCCATGAAGTCTATCCCCCAAATATTAAACAACTCAACTACCAAAATGGGTTGTAAAGGCATTGAGTTTCTCTTGGAAATGTTGCCCAATTTTTGGCAGTTCTGGAAAGACTTACAGTACTGCAGAGCATCTTTGAAAAGTGTAGGCCAATAAAATCCACACTGCAAAACCTTTGTAGCAGTTTTGTTTCCACTAAAATGACCTCCACAGGCCTGTTCATGACACATAGAAAGTATGCTATGAAATTCTTCTTCAGGGACACATCTTCTAATTATTTGGTCTGAACAAATCTTAAACAGATAAGGATCTTCCCAAATAAAATGTTTAACCTTTGAGAAGAAAAGATCTTTATCCATTTTATTCCAATGTTGAGGAATTCTTCCAGTAGCCAAAAAGTTGACTATGTTTGCAAACCAAGGGGTGTGTATACTAATAGCAAAAAGTTGCTCATCAGGGAATGATTTATTGATAGGCAGCCTATCAATCTCAGTAGTTAAAATTCTAGACAGGTGATCAGCCACCACATTCTCCACACCCTTTTTTTCTTTGATCTGTAAATCAAATTCCTGTAATAGGAGGATCCACCTGATTAATCTTGGTTTGGTGTCCTTCTTAGACAGAAGGTATTTCAAGGCAGAGTGGTCAGTGAACACCACTATTTGTGAACCCAAGACATATGACCTGAATTTCTCTAAAGCAAAAACAATTGCCAGCAGCTCCTTCTCAGTTGTTGTGTAATTGAGCTGTGCATCAATCATTGATCTACTGGCATAAGCTATGACATGAGACAGCTTATCCTTTCTCTGTCCAAGGACAACTCCCAAAGCATAATCTGATGCATCACACATTAGTTCAAAAGGCAGTGAATAATCTGGAGACTGTAATATTGGAGCACAGCTTAAACAACTCTCAGATTTGTAGTATTGAATACAATCGTCTTTTGAATTACAGAGATATTTCACAGCCCTCAATTGCAAGTAAAAGTTATGCTATTACAAGGTTTTAGACAGGCGAGCTGATCTGGAAATGGGGGAATAGGAATGAAACTCAAAATCTGGATACCCAAATTGGGCAAATAGTTCATCTATTTATAATTTTCCCCAGGTCTAGCTCAGATGCGTATTGACCAATCAGAAGTGCTCAGATCTGTATCAACCAATGGTAGTCGAGCACAAGGATCCAGATCTGTTCTGGCCAATCAGAATTGCTCGATCTGGTTTAGCCAATCAGGCGACATAAGCATCAATTCTGTTATGCAATTTCAAAATCTGTTAGAGCTTCTAGAAGTTCCCGCCAAGTGATTTCATCTTCGGGTGCTCACATGGGGTGGAATATGCCTTCGCTTCGTGCTTAGAATCTTCTCGAATGTCCCTAGGTTTTTAAATGCATTGGGACACGTGAAAAAGATTACTGAATTACCCTTGCAGAAGCTAGGAATCTCTAAAATACCATTTCACATAGTTTAGGAAACTTTTCGCAAGGTACTGTGACTCCTGAAGCTCTTTTCGCAAAGTTCAGGTTCTGTTCGCAAGGAGTTCTCTTCTTTTCGAATAGGTCAATCATCCTTTCGAAGAGTTCAGGTGCTCTTCGAAAACTAAGCCTGGAGCTTTTAGTTCTTTTCGCAGAGTTCAGGTTCTTTTCGAAATGTTCAGATTCTTTTCGAAAAGCACTCTGTAGTGCATTTTTCTGTTCGAATTGCTCCACATTTCTTTTCTGGGTTGAGACCAGGTCTTTGCCTCTTCAGTTCAGGCATTTTGACAGCTAGTGAGGTTGTCCCTTCTCTTTCTTCCTTTGGATCGACATGGATTATCATCTTTTTGGCACTTTTAGGCTGCTTTCATGGTTAAGCCTGTCTTTATTGTTAGTTGTAACACAAGCACTTAAAACACTTATTTAGTTCTCTCAAGGGTCTATCAAGGCCCAGGTTAAAGGGTGGAAAATGGTATTTTCTAGTTCTCAACACTGTTTAAGTTTTGCATTATCCAACACCCAATACGCCCCCGTCGATCAAAGGAAGGTGACTTCTTTTTTACCCGTTTCGGGGGATCGGGTTGTTTGCATCGATTTTTGTGCCTTCAATTGATCAAAGGGCTTTCCTTTAATTCTTCTGAAGCTCATCGAGGTCTTGCCGCGAGACTTATTTAGGGTACGAAAGCCACCCAAGACGGGAATTCAAAGGCCCCAGAATCCTTAAATCATTTCTTATATAAAAATATTCAAAAAATTAAATAATCAAAAAAACCAAAATAGGGATTTGTGGTGTCAGCATAACGGCATCACCTTCACCTTCTCCCTCGTCATCCTGTAGGGGAAGGAGGAAACTTTACAGGAGCCACCCGAGGCACCCGTACCCTACCCGATATCGAGCCATGTCGTGGGCAGTGGACCCAGCCTATGCCGATCCCGACTCATCCCTGCCACATTCTCCAACTCATTCCCATATAAGAGAGACCTTCACATCCATCCCCCTTACCCAATCATTTTTACCATCACTGGGCCCTTCGGTGTGCCCATCTTCCCATCCACCACCTTTTAAAACCCTCAAAATCTATCTCCCCCTTCTCCATCATTTTCCCAAACCATGTCCATTTCCCCCCCCCCCATATCCATGCCAAATCAACCACATTTTCTATTCACATCCAACATACCCCATATTCCCTTCATTTCCACCATACCCAACTTTCCACATCCATCCACACCACATACATCCCAACCCTCCACATCCAACCCAAACTTTTCCTCCACATCCAATCCTCATAACACCCATTTTCCCACATACATCCAATCAATGCCCAATTAATCCCAATCCCCTCCAAATACACCCCATTTCCCCTTATTCTTCGATCCACCCCATATCCCCTCATCTACCTAGGTCATGCCCAATTTTTCCCACACCTCCACTTCATCCACACCCCAAATACCCTCAAATGCACCATCTCCATCTGATCCCACTCAAATGGCCATGATGGAGGAGATGGTTCGGGTCTACACCAGTTGGAAGGCCTCCCAAAATAACCTCTCTTATCCACACTACACATCCATCAACCCCTCCCATACACTATCAAGCCTCCATGCCTCATTCCCCCATGATCCCCATCAAAGCCCCATCATCCATACCATCCAAACCCCCATTACCGAAAACCTCCAAGGCCCAATGGCCCAAATCCCCATCACCGAGAACCATCAGGGGCCCATGACCCATATATCCTAAGACCCAATGACCCAGATCCATCAAGGCCCAATGGGCAGGACCAATCAAGGCCTAATGGGCAGGACCAATCAAGGCCCAATGGGCTAGACCCATCAAGGCCAAATGGGCCAGACCCACCAAGGCCTCATGACCCAAACTCCCCAAGGCTTTATGGCCCAAACCCATCAGAGCTCTTTACCATACACCTAAGCCCAACAAGTCCCAAACCTTGGAGCCTCGCACCCATACCCTTGGAAATTCCTCCAAAATTTCACTCACCCACAACCCTCATACCCACTTCAAGCCCATGCCTTGCATCAACCCCAATTTACCCATGCCCCTATGCCCCAAAGCCATCTTCAAGCTTTTCTCCATACCCAATGGCTCCATTAGGCCCCACCCCAAAATCTCACTTCCACTCATCCCGTCACTCCGTAAAATTTCCCTCATAATGGTCTCATCCGACGCCCATTCAGTCCATGCAACAAGAATAGGAGAATCTCGCCCTCACTATACCCTATGCAGACCAATAGTATGAAGAGGAAGAGATCAGTAATAGTGGGGATTATGCCGGGGCATTGGCCAACATTAATCCTCCTCCCATAATAACCAATCCCCTGGTAGCACAGAGTGAATCCTGACCGATTACTAAAAGAGTAACCCCCCTGTCTAAGGAGTTAGAGCAGCGGAAAGAACAGCTAGACAAAATCTAGAAACAACTGTTGAAGATGAGTGGAGCCGAAATCCATGCCATAGACTTATCAGACTTGTGTTTATTTGCTGAGGTCACCCTACCCCTAAAATTTAAAATGCCGATTTTTGATAAATATAATGGCACTAGCAATCCCATTGCACACCTCAAATCTTATTGTGGGGACATGTGCCAGTATGGGGGAGATGAAAGACTACTGATAAAGGTCTTTCAGAAAAGTTTAACTAGTCTGGCCTTGAGGTGATTCATGTCTCTAGAACCATCTATGATAAAGACATGGAAAGATCTGACTCACTTGTTCCAAGAGCAATATGTTTTCAATATAGACATTGAACCTCGCAAGTCAGACTTTGCTCGATTAAAGCAGAACCATAATGAAACCTTCAGCGATTACTTAGGGCATTGGAGAGCTATGGCAGCTTAGGTGAGAAATAGATTACCTGATGATAAACAAATTGAGATGATTTCAAGAAATACTTTGGCAGTGATCTCAGACTCCGTCATTTACCAACAGCATTACATCTTTGCTTATTTAGTAAGAAACACCAATCATTGCGAGGATGCTATCAGGGAAGGTCCTCTGAGCAAGAACGTACTTGGAGGAGTCAGCAGGGTCAGAAGGTTTTCTGAGTAGAGAAATGAGAAAAGAGCAGAGCCGATTTTCAGAATATTGCCAACACCTGGCCCAATGCTAATATAATCCCGTTCCAATTCAAAGCCGCCCAACCAGCTCTAATCCGAAGCGAGCTGATGTAAAGAATTGGGAATGGGCAGGGAGCACAAATGACTCTAGAGTAGAGAAGGGCCCACTATGACCGAGTATTTACACCCTTAGAGCAATCACTGAATGTAGTTTTACCTTCATTAATAGAAAAAGGATTAGTCACAGCCCTCCAACCATGACCTCCTCCAAATCCCATCCCAAGGAACTAGGACCCCAACACTCATTGCAATTTTTATCAGGGACTAGGTCACCCAACCGATCGCTGCTTTCCATTAAAGCATGAAATACATGATTTAATTGAGGCTGAGAAAATCATTCCACTTGCACCTTCCCAAGTGAATCAACACACAAACATACATCAAGCACCGTTGCCCCCCACACCCTCCCGGTGGGGCAGGTCCGAGACCCATTATCGGTATGATCGAAGAGGATGATGAGGAATTTGAATTTGATTCGTCAGATTACATTAGTGACCGAGAAAGTTTTGTAGCACCGAGGCAAAGAGATCATGAAGAAAGAGGTATCAGGGTGATTGAACCCTTGAAATTATCAGATTATTTCTCCAACCCTACACCCCAATTGAACCCTTAGATCATAGGGCTTATTTCCCACTACCCACTCTTATCAATTATGTACAAATTAATGCCTATCAACCATACACTGTCACCCCCATTAATTACCTAATAGCCCATCATGTCCCCCATATTCCACCACCTCCTATCAATTATCAGTGGTCCACCCCTACCCCATTACCCTTGGTGCAACCATCTACAAACCTCGCCACCCCTAGTTGGCCCATTTTCTCCACCCACCCATCTCTGTCAGAGATTAGCCAAGTCTCGCCTACCCTTCCTGAGCCATCAGTACAAGCGCATTAGATACCGACAGCCACTCCATTTCAGATCTCGGGACTAACCTACAATGCTCATCAGGTCCCACTCAGTTACGAGAAGACAAACATCAATGCCGGTAATAGTAAGGAAGGGGCAGTTGACTTTGTCACGAGATCTGGTAAAATCTTAAAGCAACTAGAAACGCTGGTAGCAACACAAGCCCAGCCAGAGGGGAAGAAAGATAGTGCAGTGAACTCATTCGAGAAAAAAGAGTAGACAGCACATGCTGGAGACTCAGATGAGAAGAATGTCAGCTCATATCATGGTCTGGGACTTATTGATGACATCCCCACTTCATTTTCAAGCCTTAATGGGGGCATTAAATTCAGGTAGCTAATTGGACAGGTGATGGCTCCCAATGCCATTTCGTTTTGAAACGCCGATTTATCGGAGGAAGGAAATAGTCATTCAAAATAAATCCCTCAATATCATTATGGAATCCCTGAAAGATGATAATCCCCTCGGTATTAATTGATAATGGGTTTGCTCTAAATATATGCCCCCTGAGAACAGCTACAAAGATTGGGGTAGATCCGTGCATGTTGAGACCTATAAGAACTAGTGCCAGAGGTTTTGATAACACGAGAAGGGAGATAATGGGAGAAGTAGACCTTGAGGTGGTGATTCGGCCAATGACCTTATCCATACTATCTCAAGTAATGGATATCAAGTCCTCTTTTAATTTATTTCAAGGGCGCCCATGGTTACAGGCACAAGAAGCATAAGTTCGTGTCTGGGCAGAAAATTATCACCATCATAGGTGAAGGACACGATGAAAAGGAAAAGGCCACCCACACATTGAGAACCTAAAAGTGTTGGACGTGCCACATACAACTGAGGATACCGACCTCCACAATTTTGAATACGAGGTATCAGCTGTAGTCCCAGATCCCCCGGAAAGCATCACTACAAGAATCGGAGGTGGAATGGTAGCGGCAGTGGCCATGCTCCAGTAATGGGGCTATCAAAAGGGTAAGGACTAGGGCCCCGACTGCAAGGTAGGAGAACCGGTCAAGGCCAAGGGAGGCCAGCAGGTCAGATTTGGGCTAGGTTACAGGCCCAAAAGAAGAAGAAGACCGAGTGGCTAAGGAGAGAGCCTGTGCCACGACAGCCGCAAGAGCCAAGAGGATAAACCTATAGGAGAAGCCCTGTCCCAGGCCTCACATCAGAGATTCATTTGCGAGCGTCAAGGTTGTGAAAATTGATCGGAATGGGGTAACTAAATTAACCCCACATAAACTCGCGACACCTGTTCACCCCACCAATCCCAAGATTATCCCTCCCAGCCTAGAAATATACATGGCCGCTTGGTCTCTCTTTGAGGAATGATGTCCCATACATGCACAATCTCCCCCTGTGGTAAACCATCACAGGACTATGCTAACGTTTGAGGATAGAACCTCAGACGAACCTAGAATCAACATGATGGAGGCTAACTCCAAAGAGCCACATCAGTCAGCACCCTCCATCCAAATCCAAATAGGTAAATGAGTGGCATCTCAGGTACGCAATTGGGCACCTATGCCCCAAACTCTGGAAGCGACAAGTGGCCTGAAATACGACACCCATTTCCTAAAAAAAAACAACCTACAAAAAGCGAGATGAGCCCTTTACAGGCAATACCATGTATATATAGGGACTCGCTTTGCCAAGAGCCCATTTTCAAAGAAAACGAATATCCCAAAAACATAGAAAAAATAAAAAACCCAAAAATATTATCTTTTAAAATTCTGAATAAAATCAAAGAAAAGGATGCCTTAATCAAAAATCCCATCCCACGTGAAGTCGACCCCTTTTCTGTAGAAATACAAAAAGTGGTAGGAGTCATGACTTTGGACGAGGAGATCCCTACTGAGTAGCTTCCTAAGGAACTCCTTGAACGGTTTCCCGACTTTGAGCATGGTCCTACCCCTATTGTTGAAGAAATCGAGGATGTCAATCTAGGTACTGATGAGATTCCAAGAATCACCAAGATCGAAACATCGTTGTCTCTCGAGGAAAGAAAAAGCATGATCGATTTCCTTTGGTCATATCAAGACGTCTTTGCATGGTCATACGAGGACATGCCTAGTTTCGACACCGATTTGGTCGAGCATGAGTTGCCACTCTACCCTGATATCAAGCCGGTCAAGCTGAAGTTGAGACGACTCTGACCCGAGTGGATGCTGAAATTCAAGGACGAGGTCATCAACCAATATGACGCAGGATTCCTCATGGTCTCCAAATGCCCCAAGTGGCTAGCCAATATCATTCCAGTGCCGAAGAAGGATAGAAAGGTCGGTATGTGCATTGATTTTAGAAACTTGAACAAAGCGAGCCCGAAGGACGATTTCCCGTTACCGCACATCAACATCTCGGTCGATAACATTGCTAAACATGGGATGCTATTATTCATGGACGAATTCTTTGGATATAATCAAATCAAGATGGCAGAGGCAGACTGAGAGAAGAGAGCATTCATCACTCCCTAGGGAACTTTCTGTCACCGTGTCATACCATTCACGTTGAAGAATGTCGGTGCAATGTATCAAAGAGAATTATGATGACACTATTTGATGACATGATGCTCCAAGAAACTGAGGTATACGTCGACGACATGATCACCAAGTCACCGGAGAGAAGTGACCATCTGATAAATCTCCAAATGTTGTTTGAGAGGCTGAGAAAATATAGGTTGTGGCTAAATCCTCAAAAATGTGCATTCGGCGATATGTCAGGAAAACGATTGGGCTTCATTATCAGCAGAAGAGGTATCAAGGTTGACCCAATCAAAGTGAAAGCTATCATGAAAATGCCACTACCATCTACTAAGAAAGAGGTCAGAGGGTTCTTGGGCTGGATATAGTATATCAGTCGGTTCATTGAACAACTCACGCCTATTGTCACACCGATCTTGAAGTTGCTAAGGAAAGATTCTCCTATTAAATGGAATGACGACTGTCAGGCAGTGTTCGATAAAATCAAAGGTTACCTTCTCAATCTGCCAGTTTTAGTCCCCCCCGAGCCAAGGAGACAGCTCTTAATGTATCTCTCCACAACGGAGGTCTTGATGGGATGTGTCCTAGGGCAGCATGATGAAATAGGAAGAAGGGAGTAGGCCATCTACTATTTGAGCAAGAAATTTACTAACTACGAGACGAGCTATTCTCATATAGAGAAGGCATGCTTGGCACTCGTATGGGCCACCCAGAGGCTCCGCCATTACTTATTATCCCAAGCCGTTCTACTCCTTGCACGAATGGATCTGTTGAAGTACCTATTCGAAAAGCCAGCTCTCACTGGGCAAACTGCACGCTGACAGCTCCTACTATCCAAATTCTATATCATGTATGTCACTCAAAAATCAATCAAGGGGCAAGCACTCACCGATCACCTTGCCAACAACCCATTGCCAAACTATGAGCCTTTGAGAATCAAATCCCCTAATGAAGACATCATATTCATGACAGAGGATGATATAGAAGAAGCAGAGGAATCCTGGGTAATGCATTTTGATGGGCAGCGAATGCCGATGGCCTGGGAGTTGGCACTATTCTAATTTTTCCAAAAGGGTTGCACATACCAGTTTCTATCAAGCTCAACTTCCCATGCACCAATAACATGGCTGAATATGATGCCTATGCAGCAGGAATGCATGCAGCACTAGACCTAAAAGTCACTTACCTCAGGGTATTTGGCGATTCGTAACTAATCATATGTCAGACAAATGGAGATTGGAAGATAAAGGATGAGGAATCACTTCACCGACGCTTTAGCAACTTTGGCATCAATGATAGAGATCCCCTATGGTGTCAAGATGAAGCCAATTATCATTGAATAGAGGCCAGAGGAATGAGCCAGCCTTTTACCTATAGATTGAGGAACCCCTAAATCCTGATGATGAGCCACCATGGTTCTTAGATATCAAGAATTTCCTCGAGACTCGTACTTTCCCTGAGGATACGTCCAAGACGGACTGACGGACCATTCAACGTCTAGCGGTAGGCTACATCATCTGTGATGACTGCCTTTAAAAACAATCTTTTAATAACGATTTGCTCAAGTGCCTTATAGAGGATGAAGTAGTTAACATTATGAAGGAGATCCATGAGAGAGTATGCGGTGCCCACATCAATGGTCATATGCTCGCTAAGAAAACCCTACGACAATGATACTTCTTTACCACTATGGAATCTGGTTACTGCAGACACGTTCATTAATGGTACAAGTGCTAGGAACATTCCAGTCTGATACACGCTCCTGCCATCAATCTACATTGCATGACCACTCCTTGGCCATTCATCACATGGGGCCTCAACGTCATTGAAAAAGTCAATCCGAAAGCATAAAAAAGGTAATAGTTTATCCTCTTCGTCATTGAATACTTTACCAAATGTGTAGAGGTAGCGTCATATACAAACATCACGGCCGGTCAGGTCGAGAAGTTCATCAAAAGTAACATTATTTGCCGATTTGGCATACCCAAGGACATCATCACAGATAACGGCAAAAACTTTGCGAATAAGCACATCAAGGCCTTCTGTGGCAGTATAAAATCAAGCACCATCGCTCCTCGCCTATCGGCCACAAACCAATGGAGCCATAGAGGCTACTAACAAAACTGTCATCTGCATCCTCGAGAAAATGGTCATCACCTATCGAGATTGGAGTGAGATCTTGCTGTTTGCATTATGGGCCTAGAGAATGTCGATTGGTACCGCTACAGGGGCAACACCATTCCCCCTTATATATGGAACTGACGTTGTCTTAGCGGTAGAGGTTGAGGTGCCATCACTCCATATACTCCTTGAGTCAGGCCAACTCGAAGCTGAAGGAGAGAGATCCTGCTTTGAGTAGTTGAACCTGCTAGACGAGAAAAGGCTACTGGCTTTATGTCATAGCCGAGTCTATCAATGGTAAATCGCACGCGCTTAAAACAAACGTGTTTGCGGTCGAGATCTGAAGGTAGGAGACATGGTACTCAAGAAGATCTTCCCATCCCTCCACGTCGATCCGAGAGGAAAATTCAAGCCCAACTGGGAAATACCTTACGTCATTTGAGAAGTGCTCCTGGGGTACGCCATCCGCCTCGCCACCATGGACGAAGATCACTTTCCTGATCCCATCAATGTTGGGTATGTCCGACGATTCTACTCATAGGGTCTCCGCGGTGAGGTAAGTATTGATAAAATGGATATGTGACTGCTCAAGGACCCCACAAAAGAGGCCATCATTTCAAAGCCTAGTAGCAAAAAAAAAAGGTCCTAAATGCTCATACCCATTGAGCCGTTGGCCTTTCTTTCAATAAACCCCTCCCAGGAAAAGAAAATGTGTATACATACACCAACAAAAGAAAAAGAAAAAGAGTTACCATTAAAAACAAAAAAATCAGAAAAGCAAAACCCAAAAAAGAGATTATCAAAAAGTGTAAAAAATATATATAGAGAAAAGGTGGGGCATGTACAGTCATGGTCTCCCAAGGGAAGCGTATTATGGCAACTAGAACCCAATCAAGGAAACCATTTTAACCCAGAATACCTTCAAAATCCTAACCTTACTCATGGCCACAATACAACCCAAAGAAAAGCCCTCTTTGAGGTTTGCGAGTAATTAAAGTATCTATCGAGTCAGCACAAGTCAAGCTGGGAGACAACGAGAACCCCATCCGGCCGGCTATGCCGACATCGACGTCTATGTCATGGCTTTTGAAAAATAAAATAAAAAGAAAAAGAAAATTGAATAAAAACATACAAGCTCAAAGCAAGAGGATGTGGTAAAAACCCGAAAGGGCACAATGGGTAAAAACAATGAGTTTGTGTGGACCAGGTGAAAACTTGAAAGCGCTCTTGGGGTAAAAATGCAAACCCATGGATGTAGTGAAAACCCAAGAGGGCGCTACGGGTAAAAAAGGGTAACAACGGGAATGACGAACCCACCTTGGGCATTGTGAGTAAGGATGTTGAAATGAAAATGAAAGAAGAAAAGATAAAAAGAAGAAATCCTTCTGTCACTTATCCATGCCATCCTATCCCCCTACCGGGCCACTCATGTTGGCTCTAGTCGGGTCCCGAAAATGTGTGTCTTCTAGATTGCATCGTCAAACATATGACCCAGGGTAAGGAGAGAGGGTCGATTTGATCCAAAGGGATGGATGTTCCGGCCTTGGTAAAACTTGCTAACCTCACTTGAACCCAATCACGTGAAAGAGGGGTTTGACCATGCTCAAAAGGGAACCCATCTTCCTCCCGATAATTAAGGCATCAAACCAAAAAAATTGAGAGAAGAAGAAAAAGAAAAAACCACAAAAGAGTAAATGATCTTCTCTTCCCAGCACTATGCAGACCCCACTCCGGGATGATTGGCTCGATGACCGAAAAAGCCACTTTTGTAAAAGATAATACATTTTCCTTTCCCATTTTCACACCCACACTCTGAGCACCACAGGAATAGTGGACACAAACCCCTAGTATATCATTTTATGAAAACAAAGTAGGGAGGATAAAATCCTTATAAAAAGATAGATTTCCTTTTTTTGATTACAAGTTTGTACATGGCTGACACCACATCCTCAAAAGATAATATGTGTGATGTCTAGCATCTATCTAGCTTCTTTCTTTCTTTTTTACAAAAGTGCAAAAAAATAACAAAAAAATATAAAGAAAATATGCATACTAAAAAATATGTATCTGAATAGGGGTTCTTATGCCACCTTCTCTATGTCTGATCTGTGCAAAAAGATATGTGCAGGATGGAGTCAACGACCCAGCTCGCGCTTGAAGGCACAAATCTCTACACGTAGGGCATCCTCCTGTGCATCTCGCTTGGTCATCCAGCGACTGTGAAGGCTCCTATACTGCTTCTGAGATGCATTGGTAGCGCTAAGAGCATCATTCAAGGCTCCTCCCAGACGAAGGACCTCGCACTCAGCTACATCAGCTTTGTCCTTTGCCATTTCTGCTCTAACCTTTTATTTTTTTGAATGGTCATGCGGAATGCATTTCTCATCCACTAGAAGCTCAATAAGGGCTCGAAGCACCGACTCCTTCTTCGGCCAAGGCCCTCCCACATCGTCGCTCTCTGCCTGATCCAGATGATTAGCAGTAGGCTGCTCGGATAACAGCTAGGCCTCGTACTCGGGGGAGGGTAGAACAAAACTCCCTTGCTCCAAGCCGCACATAAGCGTCGACTAACGCATCTCCTAGAGAGCAGCAATCCGATCCATGTCCCCAGAGGACCCCCAAGAAAAGGTCAAATCACATAAAGGTGGCTTCGTCCCTCAAGGCACCTACTGAGAGCAGTCGAACTGACGCAACACCCGAAATGGGATGTAGAAGATACTGCCAGTCAATCCAAGGAGGGTGATGCCCTCACGATCTCTAGAGCGAACCACTGGGAAGGTCTGATCTAACCAAGGAAGTCTCCATACCAGCTCTGCATCAGTCAGCCAAAGCTTCAACTCTGACATCTCTCTGTTGAAGTATGTGGCACCTGCTCAAAAAGTATCGGACCACCTCTCCAACGAACGATATAGAAGTGAGGCACTGATCCCAAAATGGCAAGATGATCTCATAGCAAGACCTAGAGCAGAAGCGGACATCCCTTGAGGCACCCTGTTGGTCTATTTTAAATGCTTGCTACTGACTTTATTGAAGACAGTGATAAGAATGGGGTAAATGAAAAATGAGTGAAAGGTAGAGTGATGATTACGAAGCAGCAAGCCTAAAATATGGGCAGTCCTGCAAGATACAGGGCCTATTGTAGAAAGTTTCGATAAGTAAGAGTTTGTCCCACAAGGAAAGTGATCTAAAGATCCAAGTAGGCTCTCCAAATCTGACTCCAGATCTGGCAATCCTAAATGGAAGGGGATTTAGGGTCACTATAATCTAAATTCTAAGGTATCCTAATGTCTAAACTATAGAAATGGTTGAGAAAATGGATGGAGTGTGAGAAAATAAATATCAAAGGGTGAGAAGTATGCTATTAGGTACAGATCTGATGGGGTCTTAAAACTCAAACTCAGATCTGTTGCTATAGAAATCTTGTCCAATGCCTACATTATCACGAAAGAGGAGAAAGAATCTAACTCACTCATGTGCCATGATCCAATCCCTTAAGGCTATAACCTGTCCACTCAAATGGTCACAGACTATCCAATAGGGGAACCACAATCCAGAGATGAGTCAGAACAAGTTTACCATTGTAGACACTACTTCATCCAGGCTACAAGCTCAAGAATCCATAGGAACCTCATCCTCTAAAGTTCTGTGTGTGGGGCTAGGCCTACAAAGTGCATGAGCCTGGACACACAGGACCAGCCAGAGTTTGAGTATTAGCTTTTACGCATGGCTGATCAATGTTTTAGAAAGACTGCAGTGATCCAGTCACAAGCCTACAATCTCTACAGCCAACTCAGATCTGCAATCTGATGGCGGATCTATTCAACTATTGGGGAGTCTGTCACTGCACAATCTCTCACAAGGCTACAAGCACAAGTGCAGAGAAGAAGAATCTGTCTTAGTTCCATGAATTGGCGTCATCCTAAGGCTATAATCTGTCCACTTGAATGGTCACAGACTATCCACAGAGGCTATCCTCCTCACAAAGGTCTAAGACAGAGCAAGAACATTGCTGCCGCCACCATGTTCACAAGGCTACAAGCACAAGTTCCAATGGGGATTCAGATTTAGTGGGTCCTGTGGTGGGGGAAGGACTGCAAAGTGCCTAACCTGGACACACATGTCACTTAGATCTAAATAGTACCTTACAAGCAATCCTCCATTGCTTACAAAACAACTTAGCAATGGTGGATCTCAAGGCAGCAGCCTTGTACATCACAACTCAACAAAAACAACATCCCATACATTCAATAGATCCTATTACAAAAACTTCATAAAAATCTATACCAGATAATCATACAAAAGGCATAGCCAGCAAGGGCTGGACTATGGAGAGAAAGAAAAAGGAAAAAGAAAACTCCTAAACCCTAACATTAGCCTACTGTAATTCTACAGTTTGTTTTTTGGAGAAGAAGCACAGAAGTTAAGTCCCAAAAAGAGATCCCTTAAACCTAAGCTAGGCTTAGGCTTATATAGCACTCGGTTCTCTCCTAGTTAGGGTTAGGAAAACCCTAATTTCATTAGTGCAATTGTGGCCCATTCTTGTCCCTTGGATGCCTCGGGGCATGTGCACGGAGATTAGAGCATTGGAGTGTGTGCCCTAATTACTGAAAGTCCCCAGATTGCCCTTGCAAAAGTGGGGAGAAGTTTAGAACCCGATCTCACTGGATAGAAAAGATTTCTAGATCTTGCCACGTGGTAGAATTGGCATCGCGGGGTTGAATTGACTTGCCGTCGCAGGGTTTACGTCTTGGTCATCGCGGGGTACTAATGGCTGTCGCGAGATTTCTCTTTCAGCTTTGAATGGCGCAGGGATTGCTCGTGCGGTTCGTCCCTTGGTGAATCTCACGACAGATCTTCATGAAGAAGCAGTGTTCCTGAGTTTCTGGGTCGCGCGAGCATTTCCCTGAAGGTCCGTATCTCGCAGCCACTGCGCGACAGCTGCGCGTAGGAATACCTAGAGCTCTTATTTCTGAATGAATCGAGCGAAGCTTAACGACTCCTCTTTTGAGCTGCGCTAGACTGCGCGAATGCTTCACTCACTTTTGGCTGAGCTTCGCGAGAATCGCACGAAGACTAATTTGCCTTTCTTTCTGTCATCAAACCGCCCGAGAGTAATGCGAGGACTGCACGACCAGTTGTTGTGCTTCCTTCAGGAGCTCACGACAACTACACGAAGGCATTATCTCTAGTTTATTTATGCTTTGATGTGCCTACGCTTTAGTCATCTGAATTTGATATGCCTGGACCTAATGTTGATATGCACGTTCTATTTCTAGTTGAGTGGTTGAGGTGTTGTCATTGTAAATGTCCTGAATCTGATATATTTGAAAATCTTTAGCATTCTAAATTTTTTATTGTGCATATGTTTATGATGGGCTTACAATTATAATTATGAAATGGATTAAATTTTAGGAAAGTCGGTGTAGATGCACAATATATAGGTGCATGTCAGTATTGATGCACTGGCCAATGTGAAACACTAAGAGAAAGGGTAGATTGTGCTTCCTCACAAGGCTCTATGGCATCAATTCGACATTTGTGAGCCACTTGAATAAATTAAAGGCTTTCTCGCGGAGTTCTTATAGGCAAGTTGTTCCTCACGAGCAAAAAGACCTCTGAAGCCTGCAATGTTCAATTCCTCGTGAGGCTCTGATTCAACTCCGCAATGTGCCCTCGCGAGACTCTTCTGTATGTGGTGAAACATTTCTCGCGAGGTGGCATTCGAACTGTGCGAGAGCCTCGTGAGCTAACATTTTGAAGCCTGTAATGTTAATTTCCTCGTGAGGACCTCTTCCTCCAATTGTATGTTCCTCACAAAGTTTAACAGCTAAGCTGCGCGAGGGATGCAAAACTGCTTCACGCGCTTTGGCCCAACTTCAGGTCCGTGAATGACCTCGCGAGATGCATAGGGATTCTAAATCTATCCTCATGAGTCATCTTTCTTCTTCATGACAGCACTTCTTGCAAGATTGAATGTTTAGTGCATGAGAAATGTGCCCCGTGAGTACCTGGCAACAGCCGCGCGAGGCACGGGATCACACTATTAAACCCTACAATCTTTTCCATTTCCTCCATTCTCTCTCTTTGCCCTAACTTTCATTGCACAAGACAGAGCTTCTCTCTCCCTTCTGTCTTCTCTACAGCCTAATCCACTCCAACTCAGCAAATTTCCTCCTACAAATGTGTTTCGCATCACCTCCTGGTTACTTTGAATTTGGTTTGGGGGGATTTGATCCATTGTGCCATGGTTGAAGTGGAACCCTAGCTTTCAGTTGGTAAGATTTTTCACACTCTCATCTGGTTTGATTGGCTACTATTTTAAGTGTCAAATAGGGAGGAAGTTGGGCGCAATTTCATTTGTGAAGTGTGCTTTATACACTATGGGAGTTTAAAGCCCTAATTTTGAGGAATTTTTATAGTCATGGCCACAGGTTCACAATTCATTGACGCACTGGCTGCCATGCTAAACCCCTCACATATTGGCAGCCCTGTGGCCACTAGAAAATGTGTGAGAATTGTAGGGGCCTCAATAGTGGAGATGTCTGAGATGCCTCCTCCCACTGTTAAGCCCCAAGTGGAGCAACCTCAGGAAAGGGCAGCCCTTGTGAAGAAGGCCAAGGGTGTGACCTCTAATGCCCAAGCTTAAAAGAAGAAATTTGCTCCCAAAAAGAGGGCTAGAGACCACCCACCTACCCAAAGCCCTGAGAAATCTAAGAAAAAGCATAAAAAGGGCAAGGGTGTAGCCCATGAGGTCCCTAAGTTTTCCCTTGAGGAGGAGGAAGATAATTAGTACCTCAGGGTCCCTTCTGAATTTGTGGCTTCAATTAAGCTTGAGGCAGAGACTATTTTTGACAAAATTTTCTTTCAGGACCTATCAGAGACAGCTGCCTACATCACATACTTAACCAAAGCAACTCTGATACCCCTGTTGAGGCCCCCACTGCAGCTATTATTCCCTAGACTAGTGCAGCTATTTTATCAAAATATAAGAGTGAAGACTGGGGATGATGGGAACCCAGTATTGCTGGTGCTGATACACAAGTTTGAGATGCTATTTAATCAGGCTACAATAGCTGAGATACTTGGGATACCAGCCAAGTACAGCCCTAAGTGTGGCTTGGGTCCCCCTTTGATAGCCACCATCCCTGAAATTGCCAAGGAGTTGACTGGAGGGATCACAGTCTTAGGGCTTTCCATTAGGAAGAGAGATTTGCACCCTAACCTGAGATTTATGGATGGGGTGCTGAGGAAAAATATTTATTATTCTGAGCACCAGCAGGAGAGGAGGTCTCCCATTGCTGATGCACTTTTCTCCTTCCACCTGAACCACTACATAGATGCAGCCAAGCTAATTTTTGAGGGAATGAAGGATATCCATGAGAAGGTGAAGACTGAAAAGAAGCCCTATTCATTGCCCTATTACAGGCTCATTACAGCCTTACTGAAGCTAGGGGGATTCCAATTTCAAATGGATGAGAAGACCATCACCTTGGTCCCCAATAAAAATGGTAAAAAGCAGTGGGGGATTAATAGAACTCTCATTGAAAAGAAAAAGAAGAAGAAGGAGATGCTAACTGAAGCATCTCTCACAATTCAAGAAGCAGTTGCTGCTACTACTGAAGCTGCTCTTGTCTCTGCCATTGCCATCTCTGCTACCCTCTCTCAGGCAGCCCACTCAAGTGTGCCAACCAGCACTACCTTACCATCTGAGCCCATTACCTCATCATCCATACCCACTTCCATTCCTATGCCAGCTCCTACCTCAACCCTAGCCTCACAACCCCCCATAGTTCCATCACCTCTACCACAGCCAATTTTACCCACTACCTCAACCATCAATACATCTCCTATATTCACCATACATACTGAGACCATTCCTTTATCCTGATCCATATTCGTACCCTTAACTACCTACCAAGCTCACCCCAGCCCACCTGTGAACACTACATATAGAAAAAGAAAAATATCCAAAGCCCACACAGAGCCCCAAGCCACCTACATTTTCCAAACTAACCCTACCCAGAAACCACAGCCACACCAGATCCTACCCTTGAAATCCCTCACAGCTCTCAAGCAACCTCACATCAGCCCACTGCACCCTATAAACCTGATATCTTTGAACCCTTGAACCATTCCATTCCTTTTTCTCCTTCCCATGACCCCTTTGCATCTAAGGGGTACTCAACTATGATGTCCTCTATCATAGGGGAAATTAATTATGAGTTCACCCCTCTCCCAGACTCACCTCACCCTCCCCATTTTACCCCTCTTCCAGATTCCACACAACCAACAAACTTTCACCATGCACTCACCTCCCCATTTCAACCAATCCTAACCATCCAAACTACAACAACTATCATCCCTGACCCCGTTACCTCAAATCCTCAACCTATTACTCTCCCTTCATTCTCAAGTATTGGCCAACACCCAAACCCAAGCAACCATTAAGGGCAACCTCCAAGCAATGACCTCCACCCTCCAAAACCAGGGCTCAATTCAAACTAGTTTACAAGCCATCCAACCAACCTTATCACTTTTAACCCAACCATCACAACAACCAACTATCCCTACACCCACCCATTTACCCACTCCACCCCCGTCTCCCCAACCCATAACCTTAGTTGTAACCTCCCTTGTTACTGCACCCATTAAACCTTTTCCCATTATCCTCCAATCACACTTACAAATGCCTCCACCCAAACAGACCATGAACCTAAGTCAAAACCCCAACCTGAAATCCCTCCTACAATAGCAACATCTAATGCTGCCATAGATGTAGACAACCTAATCCCCACCTCCTCAATTCCAACCCAAACTAACCCTAAGGTAATAAATCTCACTGAACCTAAAATTAAAGTCCATCACCCATTACCCTCAATTCCCACCCCACTCATGCCATCATCTATCCCCTCTCTATTGATGGTTGGCCCTTCTTTCAGTGCTGACTAGCCCATACTACCTGCCTCTTGCTTTTCTATACCTCCATACTTAATCCTCTTACATGCCATGCATAGTAACCCATACCTTAAAAAGGATGTCATTAGAGACATGGCTGACCTCAGAACCTCAATCAGGATGCCCTATGATGCAAAAATAAATAAAATAAAGTTGGATCACAAAATTAAGATGCTGAGAATATCAAAGGCCTAGAAAGAAATGTTGAGGCTATTTGAAGCTCAAAAGCATACTGCAGGAACAGAGAAAATGAGAGTAGATGCACTCGAGAAAAGGTTAGCTGCCTCCAGAGAGGTTACAAAGGCCACCCGAGAACGGTATGAGAGTTGAGTTGAACTTGCTGAAAAGAAGGCAGAAATACTCGAAAAGAAACTTACTAAAATGACTGCTGGAGAGCCTACAGAAGCAGCTAAGACTACCCCTCTTGCCACAGCCCCTCCAACCAGTTCAACTGCTACTGCTTTGAAGCAAGAAAAAAGAAAAGGAGTACAAGTCAAGGCTGAAGCAGTAGAAGATTCAGATGGTTGGATTTGTACATGTAGTTAGTTAGGATGTTTTTGTATAATCTTTTTGTAGTTATTTTCCCTTGCATTGTATAAATTCTTGTGTTATAAATAAAAATCCTCTGTGCACGTTATCTTTGAATCAGTGAGGACACTGCTCCTCATTGGTTTGGGGGTGTGGCAAGGTTTGTCAATGACATAGTTAACCTAAGTGCAACAGAACCAAGGAAGTAAGATAGAAATAGAGCTTAGTCCGCCTAAGAAACTTTAAAAATGTGAAAATTTAAAATTTTGCAGACCTTTAGGCATTAAACACTTTCAAATTTTAACATTTTCATGAGGTGAACACCAAGAAAACTCACTTGTGTCGGCACCTAGTAAACCATTAAAAGAGAAAAAGGTAAGGACATGCCTATGAGTTTGTTGTTGTTCTAAGTGTGCATGATTTATTTGTATTTTGAAAACAAATTTACAAATGATGAATTATACTGAAATTGGAAAAATAAAAAGAATAAAGAAATATCAGCACAGAGAGAAGTTAATTAGCCTGCAAGATCAGGGCCAATTGTAGCAAGTTTTAAATGTAAGTGAGTAAAAGATCGTCCATAGGGAATTGATTTAAAATATATGATAAACCTCCAGATCTGAGCTACCAGATCTAGCCTCTGATCCTATCTACAAAGCAAATAAGATGGGAGGTTGAATTTGTTACATTAACTAAATTATCTAAAAGTAAAATTAAAACTAAGTGATCCAGATCCGAGTTGGGGAAATTGGATGCAAAATTAACAAGAATGGAGAACTAATAGTTACTTAAGCTTAGTAATTGATTACAGAGTGAGAAATTGTGTAACACAGTTGAGAAAGTATCAAATCTTCATCTGGCTACGAGCTCAGATGTAAGAGAAAATAATCCAATTCAAGGATTAGAATTGAGTTGAACTTATGGCTATGATCTATCCACTATCATGGGCACAGATCATCCAATAGTTTTCAATCCAAAGTCTTGAGTCAAAACATAAGCACCACTACAAATCCTGTAAGAACTAGGTTACAAACACAGATTCTCACAGGGATAGTGAATTAAGGGAAATTACTTAAAAGCAGCAATTCTAAAGGAGTCTAATGAGTGAGGAGATCACAATGAACCCTCAACATGAATCCGATTGAGAATGTACTGAAGAAAGCAACCTTTTCAAATCCACCATTACAATTAGAGAGCACAACTTAAAACAGCTCTTAGATTTGTAGTCTTGAATTACATAAGTATCTCACAGTTCTCAGTTACAGACGAAAGCTAGGCTATTACAAAGGTTTCAGACAAGCTATCTTGATCTGAATTGGAAATGGGGCAGCAGGAATGAAACTCAAATTTTGGATGACCCAAATTGGGCAAATAGTTCGTCTATTTATAGTTTTCCCCAAGTCCAGCTCAGATGTGCATCAACCAATCAAAATTGGTTAGATCTATATCAGCCAATAGGAATCGAGCACAAGGATCCAGATCTATTCTGGACAATCAGAATTGCTTGATCTGGTTCAACCAATCAGGAGACAGAGGCATCAATTCTGTTATGCAATTCAAAAATCTATTTGAGCTTCTAGAAGTTCTCGCCAAGTAATTTCATCTTTGGGTGTTCACATGCGGTGGAATATTCCTCTGGTTCATGCTCCAAATCTTTCAGAATGCCCCTGGATTTTTAAATTCATTGGGGCACATGCAGAGTTTACTGAACTGCCCTTACAGATGCTGAGAATCTTCAGAATACCATTTCGAAAGGTACTGTTACTTCTGAAGCTCTATTCGCACAGATTGGAGACCTTTTCGAAGGGAAAAATAACTTCTAGAGCTCTATTCGCATAGATCTGGTACAGTTCGCAAGGAGTTTTCTTCTTTTTAAATAGATCATCAGCAAGTTTGGTTCCTTTCAAATAGATTAGGTGCTCTTCGAGAACCAAGTCTGGAGCTTTTGTTCTATTCACAATGTTCAGGTTCTTGTTGAATAGATCAGGAATCTTTTCGAATAGTATTCTGTGGTGCATTCTTCTTCTCGAATAGCTCCAAACTTATTTCCAAGCTAAAACCAGGCCACTGTCTTCTTTAGTTTAGGCATTTTGACAGCCAATGAGGTTGTCCCTTCTCCTTCTTCCTCCAGATTAAGATGGGCCATCATCTTTTTGGTACTTTTTAAGCTACTTTCAGAGTGAAGCCTGCCTTTGTTGTTAGCTGTAAAACAAACACTTAAAGCACTTATTTAGTTCTCTCAGGGGTCTATCAAGGCCCTAATTAAGGGGTGGAAAATGGTATTTTCCAGTTCTCAATAGAGTTTAATGAAAGACCATACCTAGTGAGATTTGGCCTACAAATTTTTTTCTCTTTGAAGAGTGTCTGAGGCAATTCTTTTTGCTCTAAGGACTGGTTGAGTCAATGTCCTCACTAGAAGTTAGGCATCTCCAAGTTGAAATAGCTGACCGTATCCATGACATTTAGGAAAGGATCAAGGCCTTCTCTTGGACAGTTTGAGCTTTAAAATATCAAACCCAGTAAACTGCCCTTGTGCATACACCTTTTGAGCCTTAATTTCTAAGTTTTCTTCAAACTACACCTAAGTACTTGCACCTAAACCAGTGGACCTGATTCAAAGCTACGCCCACTCTGAGAATTCAGAAGGTAAAGGAGAAGGAGTTGAAGATGGACAAGCTAGGGTGAACATTTAGTGAATGGAGGAGAAACACAAAAGGAAGACAACAGTGTAGTAACTGGAAAGATGGTGGCATTTCAGAATAATACAAACAAAAAGAAAAGAAAAATGTATAAAAGGAAAAACAGAAAAATAAATTAATGGAAAAGGATAGAGAGTAGTCAAGAGGGAATTTCATTGGAAAAAGTAAAAATATGAGGAGAAGCTGGCCACTTCAAGTTTGAAAAACGTCAAGGAAGATGAAATGTACTGAACTAAAGAAGGTAAAGTCATGAATCACCTCCTTCACTTGTTGATTTCTCAATTTTGCATCCTTTTCACCCTTCCATTCTTTATAACCTACACCCATAAGCCACATTACAACCCAGTCTAAGACCTTGTGATCCTAAGTTGAATGAGTTGTTATGTGGGGATGATGAGTTGTCCAATCTATGGCGAGAAATAGCCAATGATGCCAGAATTTAGGATTTTTGCCTATGCTCACACTTGCAGACCCATTTGAGGCTATAACTTCTCTTGAGCTTGTGAGAAAATAAAAACCCTCAAAGTTCTTTGTGAGGGACTGCCCTGGTAAGCATTGGCTCTGATATTGAATGTATTGGGCATTGCCTAAACCAAAATTTTTAATTAATAGTGAGCTCAGTACGGCCATAAACTTGTTGTTTCTCTTATTGTAAGATGATTGGAAATAGGATGCATACATGTAAGAGTTTTTAATTAGTTAATGGTCTGTGCATACCATTTGTTTAAATTACTCAAATTTTGAATCAAAGGTGAACTGATGCTCTGTGTATTGATAGCTGACTTGATAATGTTGTACTTTTGTTAACTGTTTCATTGAGAAGTTTGTGGTACCTTCACTGAAAACCCTCAGGAGACTTCACTCCTCCACTAGGGATCACCTAGGGGTTTTAAAGGCTTGATGCATAAGCTAAATGCATCTGTGCTCCCTACAAAAGTGGCATTTACATTCTTAGAATAGTTGATTTGATTTTTCCTTTGCTCAAGGACTAGCAAAGATTAGATTTGGGGGTGTGTTATTCACTAAAAAGTACCACTTTTCACCTCTTAACTTGGCCTTTGCTACACCTAGTAGCTGTCTAATAATCCTCTGTTTAGTGTGTTTTATAGTTAGTAATAAATTATGCAGCTTAACATAAAGTTCATGCCTTTGGTGCCAAGAAGAGAGAATCCAAGCAAGAGATGACAGCTGAGCCAAAGACTGATGGAACACCATAGGGACTAGTTTGCTTGTTAAAATGGACCCAAGAAGGCCAGCAGATGTGAGAAATCTAGATGTAAGTGGAGAGAGCTGTAACAGCAGTAGCTGCAGTGCATAAGAGGAGAAAATGTGTTATCTCGCACTGTAGAAGTGCTGCTTCACGCTGTTGAATTCTGTGGCAAAGTTTTCTCACACAGCTAATATATGCAGCAGAAGAGAACTCGTGATGTAGTCGCGCACTTCGGCTGCAACCAACACTCAAAGACCTCGTGAAGCTCTCGTGCAATAAGCCTTCAGAAATTCAGCTCGCGAAGCTCTCGCGAGGAACAAGTTTCATGTCAGCTGCGCGCACTATCTCGTGAAGGTAATCTCCACAAAGAACAATACAAACCCGCAAAGTCCTCGCATGGTTCAAGAGGAGAGAGAGCTCCAGAAATGTCCTCGTGCATTTAATAGCTCAACTCCCTACCGAGCGACCTTTGTTATTCCTTCAACAAGAAGTTGAGCGAGATTTAAAGGCATCCTCATGACACCCTCGCGAGAGAAAATTCTGAAGCTTTGCCGCGCGAGCAAGCCAAGCACTACAACTTCTTCTGCGTGAGTGCATTCAATTCTAAAGCAGCCGTGCGACAATATAATTTCCACCTACGCGAGTGAACAACTTTCTAAGCCAAATGCTACCTCACGAGCACTCTGTCAATCGTGTGAATGGATTAATGCACCAAGGCCATCCCCGTGAAGCTCGGGCTCTCCACTTCTCAGTCTTAAATGAAGGACCTTTTAAGAATTTCCCCAGGTCTAGGGCACACATCCCGAGGCCCTAATCTCGAGGAACATATCCCAAGGCATCCAAGGGTTGTAACAGTGCCACATCTACCCTAAAAATTAGGGTTTACTCTTTTGTTACCTAAGGCATTAGGACTGAGTATTTAAGATGTAGATGTAACTTAGAATTTTTATCACTCCTTCAACCTCTGTCTGTGGTGAGCTCGAGCAGACTAGGGTTAGGGTTTGTTCACAACTTTTTCCATTTTTTCTTCTCTCTTAGCCCATCACTTGCTGGCTATAGTCTCTATAAGCAATTAGGTCTAGTTTTAATTAGTTTTGTAATGGGTCTTGTAACCTTTGGGATTTTGTGAAGAGGTGTTGTGCACAAGGCTACTGCCTTTAGAAATCTCATTGTAAGTATTTTGTATCAATGAAATTTGTACCTTAATTCTTCATTCAATCTATTATTTTTCTATTTGCCCATAGTTTTGTTCAGGCTAAGCATGCATTTAGGATTTGAGGTGAATTGAAAGGCCCATGGAAGCTTGTAGCCCTGGGACCATGGTGGCAGCAGCAATTTACGTGTTTTTTCTCAGACCTTCGTGGTGTGGATAACCTCTGTGGATAGCCTGTGACCACTTAAGTGGATAGACTATAGCCCTAAGGTGATTCTAAGCCACAGATCTGAAAAGAATTCTTCTCCTTTGCACTTGAGTTTGTAGCCTTGTGAGAGATTTTTGCAAGAACAGGCTCCCCACTATTTTACTCGACCAATATCAGATGTTAGATCTGATTTCTTTGTAGTGATTGAAGACTTTTGAGCAAGGTCATTGTAGGTCCTTCGAAGCAATGCCTAGCTGCATTTAAGTCCCCAAATAGCCCTTGAACAACTATGGTTTGAGTAAGGAAGATCCATACAAGCATGTGGATGAATTCTTGTCTCTTTGTACAACATTCAACATAGCTGGATTGGGTCCAGAGGCAACCAAGCTCAGGCTCTTTCCTTTTTCATTAAAGGATAAAGCTAGAGCATGGTTGTCCATGTTGCCACCAAACAGTATTACTTCTTGGAATGATTTGCAATGTCAATTTTTAGCCAAATACTTCCCTATGTCTAAGACCAGCCAGTTGAGACAAATTATTGTTTCCTTCTCCCAACACTCAACTGAAACTTTTCATGAAGCATGGGAAAGGTTTAAAGAACTTTTAAGGCAATGTCCTCATCATGAAATTCCCCAATGGCAGTTTGTTCAAAGCTTCTATCAGGGAATTGATCAAAAGAGCAAGAATATGGTAGATGCTTCATGTGGAGGCACCTATTTGCAAAAAACAGTTGAGGAGGTCTGGGACCTATTTGAAGTTATTGGTGAAAATTCAACTCAACAGGAATCTTTGTCAAGAGACATTGAGAATCCTGCTCGGTCGAACAATTAGCAGACCACCAAGGGAAAGATTTATGAGGTGAAGTTGGAAAGGAAGATGGATAATTTAACCACCAAGTTTGACAGATTGATGGACTCACTTAAAAATCCAATGGCTGCAAGAGTGGAGGAGGCATGTCTGATATGTCAGTCCCCTACTCATTCCCATGATCAATGTCCACCTGCACCATAATTCTCAGATCTAGTGGTGGAGCAAGCTCATGCTGCCCAATCGTTTGGACAGATGCAATCTAATGAATATGCATGGAGAGGACACCCCAATTTAAGGTGGAGCTAGGGCAATTATCAATCACAACAGCAGCAATAACCAAAGAACCAAATACCCTTCAAAACTATTCAGCCTTACCAACAAAATTTTTATACCAAGCCAAATTTTCAGCAGCCCATTCCACAACAAATGGCACAACCTGTGCAGCAATCTGCTCCAGTTCAAACCCCTTCCAGATCCCCTTCTTTTGAAGACCAAGTTCTAACTTCACTCTAGAATTTAGGGTCTTTAACTCAGACTGTAAACTTTCACAGTCAGAGTATAAAGAAGATTAAAGAAACATTAGGTCAACTTTCAAATACTTTGGCCAAAAGAGAGGAAGGCAAGTTACCCAGCCAACCCTTGAACAATCCTAAAGGACAGTTCATGGTTGGAGAGGCTTCTGTTTCACATGAAGAAGTAAAAGCTATCACTACCTTGAGAAGTGGAAGAGTTGTAAATAACAATGTAGGTACTAAAAAGGACGAAGTAAAAATTAAGGAAGCTGCTAGGAACATGCAGCAGGAGCAGCATGATGTTAGCATTGGGGGTATTGATGTACGTCAGAAAAAAAAAAAAATGAAAAACCAAAAAATCAAAAAATTCTAGTGATGATTCTAAAGCTATAAATGAAGGACTAGTTCCTCATTTACCATTTCCCCATGCCATGAAATATGCATCTCCTTTTGACAAAGGAAGTACAAAAATAGACGAAATGATGAAAACTTTCAAGCAAGTCAAGATAAATCTTCCTTTGCTTGATGCAATCAAGCAAGTCCCAGCCTAAGCAAAAATTTTGAAGGACATTTGCACACACAAAAGACAATCTAGGATCCAGTTATCCAAGAAGGTCTTTGCTGTGGAAAGAGTTAAACAGGTTTTGTCCATTACCACACCTCCAAAACTCTAAGATCCTGGAATCCCCACAATCCCTTGCATTATTGGGGAACATACCATTGAAAAGGCTTTATTAGATTTGGGTGCTAGTGTCAACCTGCTTCCATATTCTATATATGAAACACTAGGTTTGGGAGAGTTAAAACCCACTCATGTGGTGTTACAACTAGTAGACAGATCTGAAAGAAAGCCAGTTGGGGTGATTGAGGATGTATTGGTAGGGGTAGATAAGTTTTTCTACCCTGCTGATTTTTTGGTATTGGACATGGAACCTATAAAAAGCCGAACTTCCATCCCTGTCATTTTGGGGAGACCATTCCTGGCTACAGCCAATGCTTGCATTCAATGCAGATCTGGTATTATGGAAGTGTCTTTTTGAAATATGAAGGTAAATTTAAATGTTTACAATGCAGTTACCCAGCCTCAATTCAGTTATGAGGAATGCTTTTTTGTTGATTTGTTGGATGAACTGGTAGAAGAAACTTTACCACAGTTTTTGAAGTGTGAAGATTTAACCACTGATTTTGAAGATGTTTGGAGAAATGTTATGGAAGAGACAGTTTGTGCCTCAAAGTCTGAGGAAGTCAAAGCTGTGTAAGAAGTTCATGTCCAATCAGCAAGGTTTTCTTCATGGAAACCTGCTATTTTTCCCCTTCCACAGACAGCCAAGGTACCTCTGTTACCTTCTTTTCTCAGCCCACCTGATGTAGAGCTGAAACAGTTGTCAGAAAATTTGAAATATGTGTTTTTAGGAGACCATAAAATATTGCCTGTGATTATTTCTTCCTCCCTCACTAAGGAGCAGGAGGAAGAGTTGCTGATTGTATTGAAACAGCATAAGAGGGCAATTGGCTGGACTATTACTGATCTGGGACGAATCAGTCCAGCTGTTTGCATGCATAAAATTCACTTGGAAGAAGATGTAAAGCCTTCTAGAGAAATGCAAAGGAGGCTGAATCCTCATATGCAAGAAGTGGTCATGAAGGAGGTTGTTAAGTTGTTAGATGCTGGGGTCATTTACCCCATCTAAGATTCAGCTTGGGTGGCACCTACACAGGTGGTACCTAAGAAATCTGGGATCACTATTGTAACCTCAGATTCTGGTGAGCCCATTTCAACTAGACAAACAACTGGTTGGAGGGTCTGTATTGATTACAGAAAGCTAAGCACAATGAGCAGAAAGGACCATTTCCCTCTTCCATTCATTGATCAGATTTTAGATAAGTTAGCAGGAAAAGCTTATTACTGTTTTCTTGATGGTTACTCTGGTTACAACCAGATTCCTGTGTATCCACAAGATAAGGAAAAGACCACATTCGCTTGCCCCTTCGGCACTTTTGCCTATAGGAGGATGCCTTTTGGTCTTTGTAATGCTCTTGCTACCTTTCAAAGATGTATGTACTCCATTTTCTCTTATATGATTGACCAATTTATGGAGATTTTTATGGATGACTTTTCAATATATGGAGACAGTTTTGCCCAGTGTTTACATCATCTCAGCTTGGTGTTACAGAGATGTGAGGAAACCAATTTAATTTTGAGCTGGGAGAAGAGCCATTTCATGGTCACCCAAGGCATTGTCCTTGGCCATGTTGTCTCCCATAAGGGCATTGAGGTGGACAAAGCAAAAATTGATTTAATTGCACATTTGCCTCCTCCTAAAACTGTTAAGCAAATCAGAAGTTTTTTGGGGCATGCTGGATTTTACTGGAGGATCATTAAGGACTTTAGTAAAATATCCAAGCCTCTTTGCCATTTATTGTGCGAAGATGTCACTTTTGTTTTCAATGATGAATGCCTTAGGGCATTTGAATTCTTAAAAAATTGTTTGATTTCAGCTCCAATACTACAGTCTCCAGATTATTCACTGCCTTTTGAGCTGATGTGTGATGCATAAGATTATGCTTTGGGAGCTGTTCTTGGGCAGAGAAAGGATAAGCTGCCTCATGTCATAGCTTATGCCAGTCGATAAATGATTGATGCATAGCTCAATTACACAACAACTGAGAAAGAGCTGCTGGCAGTTGTTTTTGCCCTGGAGAAGTTCAGGTCATATGTTTTGGGTTCATGAATTGTGGTGTTCACTGACCACTCAGCCCAGAAATACATTCTGTCTAAGAAGGATACCAAACCAAGATTAATCAGGTGGATCCTCCTATTACAAGAGTTTGATTTGCAGATTAAAGACAAAAAGGGTGTGGAAAATGTGGTGGCTAATCACCTGTCTAGAATTATAACTGCTAAGATTTATAAGTTGCCTATCAATGACTCTTTTCCTGATGAGCAACTTTTTGCTATCAATGTGCATACCCCTTGGTTTGCAAATATAGTCAACTTTTTGGCTATTGGGAGGACCCCTCAACACTGGAATAAAATGGATAAAAATCTCGTCTTCTCAAAGGTTAAACACTTTTTTTGGGAGGATCCTTACCTATTCAAGATTTGTGCATACCAAATCGTTAGAAGATGTGTCCATGAAGAAGACTTCCACAGCATACTTTCCATGTGTCTTGAACATGCATGTGGAGGTCATTTTAGTGGAAACAAAACTGCTGCAAAGGTTTTGCAGTATGGATTTTATTGGCCTACACTCTTCAAAGATACACTGCAGCACTAACATTGCAGCTCTCTGAGTTGGAAGACCTGAGGATGGATGCATACACCAATGCAAGATCTTACAAAGAAAAAGTTAAGGCCTTCTATGACAAAAATCTGCTAAGAAAAGAAGTCACAGCTGGCACCAAGGTATGGTTATTCAATTCAAAACTCAAGTTTTTTCCAGGAAAGCTGAGATCCAGATGGGAAGGGCCATATACTGTCATTCAAGCATCTCCATCTGGAGCTGTTGAAATTATGGACCCAAGTGATGGGAGAACCTTGAAAGTAAATGGTCAGAGGCTCAAACCATGCATTGAAAATATTCTGGAGCCTGTGATGACCATCTATCATCAAGAGCCTCCACAAATCTGATGTCACACAACTGTATCATATGTATTGTAACTGTCTCTGTTCTGTGATTATAGAATAGTTTTGTAATTTTTTATTTTTTATTTTTTCTATTTTAGTCATGTTTTAGTTAAATTTCCTTTGAGGAATCATGAGTTCTGAAAGTTTTGTGGTTAAATTTGAGTTTTGTACTTCATAACTTTTGTTCAAAATTTTCGAAAAGTTTTACAATCATTTCGTAAAGAAAAATTCATTTCGAAAAGTACAATCTTCTTTTAAAAAAGGATCTAAACTTGTAACCACAACTGTTCGAAAAGAATGAATTTGCCTTTTGAATAGTTGTGTCTGGAGCTTTTTGCTTCTCGAATAGTTGTGTCTGAAGCTCTATGCTTTTCGAATAGTTGTTTCTGGAGTCTTTTGCTTTTCGAATGGTACTGATGCCATTCTCCTTTTTGAAAAGGACTTTTTTGAACTTTTCAAAAACTTCAATAAGGCTTTGCGAAATTAATTTAAGCATATTTAAACCCATTCGAAGCAAGGTTTTCATATTCGACAGCATTCCAGCCCGTCTTGTGTCGCGAAAAACCCATTTTTTTTCTCTACGTTCTTCGGGAGCTCAGAACGAATTACCTTCATTTCTTTGCCACTGATTATTCTTGAAAAGAAGAACATTTGCCTCTGGTTTTGGTGGATTTGATCAAGCGGTCAGAGATTTTGAGCAAACCCTAGGTTTTGGTATTTTTCTACCCATATGCTCTGTCTGTGCTTTCAAGATTTGATTTTTTTTTTCTGTAAACACACATTGTCTGAGATTCCAGAGAGTTGGTAGTTAATTGTTGTTAAAAGGAGGAACTTTTTAAAGAACTATTTAGAAATTGTTAAAATGGGAAAAGCAGAAAAATCGCTGGCTGTAATGTTCCCTAGGTCTTCTGCTAAGAAAGTTAGTAAGCCCTCCACCAAAGGAAAAGCCAAAAGCTCAGCCAAGAGGAAACTGTCAATGGATAAGGCTGATAAAATTGAGAAAGGAAAGAAGGTTAGAATTGAGGAACCCATCCCCGCAGCTGACCCTAGTCCTGAGCCTGAGCTTCCTCCTCTTCCTATGCATTTGGTACTGCCAAACCCTTTCATTGAAGCTTAGAAACTGATCCCAGAGCTTATTGTTAATGAGAATTTTTTCTTGAACAAACCTAAATGTAAGCTATCCTTGAACTACATCAGGGATGCTTCACTGAGAAATATCCTAACCCCGCTTCCAGAGAAAATTTATCCAAGAATGGTGAGCCAAAACATGGTGAAAGTGACTGAGAAGGATGCTGATGTCCCAACTCTTGTAATTTTCATTGATGATTGTGATTTAATAGTCACTTATGAAGACATTGGAAATGCCTTGGGAATACCATTTCAGCATGATCCGGTTGGTCCTTTGGCTGCACCAGAGACAGCTTCTTTTAGAGAAATGGCTGCACATCTAACCGAAGGCATAGTTGGAACTGGACAGTCCATCATGAGGAGAGACTTAGCACCTCAATTTTTGCTGATGGATTCCATTTTGAGAGGTTGTTTTTATGTCACTGGGCACAGTCAAGAAAGAAGGACACCCATTTTGGAGGCCCTCTTTTATTTTTCTAAAGGGCAATTCTTCAATGCCCCTATGCTGATTTTTGAAGCCATGGCTAACATTAGTGCCAAGATGAAGAAGGAACAGAAAATAGCTGGGCTACCATTTGGAAGGCTGATCACAACCCTACTTAGGGCTAAATTTGACATTGATGAGCGAGAGCCATTTGAAATTGTATCCCCTCATGCTTTTGGGAAGAGGGCTTGGACTACAAGCCAAACCATGTTGAATAGAATGAGGGAGGAAGCTGAGCCAGCTCAAGAACCTGATATACCTGCACCTGAGGTGACCAGCCCCTTAGCTGCACCCATTGCTCCTGCAATTGCTAGTGAACCTGCTATACCGGAACCAGAGGTGACCAGCTCTTTAGCTGCACCTATTGCATCTGCAGCTGACATTGAACATACTACCATTGAGGAGGTACCCAGCTCTTTAGCTATAGCCATTGATGAGGAGATCATCATCTTACCAACTTCTCCTCTCACAGCTCCTATCCCTTCACCTTTCCTAGCAGTGCCATCACTCATCACCACCATAATCCCAATTACAGATTCTCCCTCTACACCAACCACTCCAGCCATACTTACACCACCAATTTCACCTAACAATTCCCAAGCTATTGCCACAGATTTTGTTGAACACTCTCCTGGCACTCCTATCCTCCAATGTTTCTCAGGTTCACCAGCTGATTCAGTCCATACACCTGAAACTACCCATACTCCTGAACCTGAGTTATTCACCACTGAGGCCTATTCATCCTTGATGGGATCTATCTTGGAGAATATTGGGCATGACTCTGTCCTCATGACTGATCCCCCTCAATTCACTCATTTGGCTACAGGTCATCCCCCCCATTGCCCCCTAACCATCTCCATCAATCATACCAGCCCCTACTCTACCTACCCCACCCACACCTGACACAATTAGCCAAATCTTCAACTTACTCCACTCTATCCAAGCTCAGCTTCAGATCAACACAGACAACTAGTCTGTGACAAATTCCATTCTCCAAACCTTGGCCTCCACATCCCAACCAACTCTTCCCACTGCTTACCCAAATGCTACCCATAAGTACCATTTTTAGATCCACCCATCCTTACTGTCTCTGATCAAGCCACCCAAACTGACCCTGAGGTAGTGCTTGTAGATTCATCTTCTCCCACCCCCACTGCTGGGATACATATGGTCCCCTACCACTCCATTCCCATCCCACGTTTTGCCACTCTTAAAAGGGCTATGGAAGAGAACCCTTACATCTTTCGTGACATCCTTAAGGGGATTGTAGATTTCCACGCTTACATCAAAACTCCTTATGAAGATCAGATTCAGAAGCTAGAGCTATTTATGAAATTTGAGAGAAATAAGATGCAAGACCTGTTGAGCCAAACATTTCAGATGGCTAGGAGTGAACAGCACAAAGTTACCATGTTACAAGAGAGTCTGGCACAAGAAAAACTGAGGATTGATAGACTTGCCAAATATATTGGCCTCACCAAAAAGATCAAATCTGAGGAGTACACTGAACTTCAAGCCACAATCCAAGAGAAAGCTAAATCCAGCTCAGACTCCAATACTGACTCAAGTTCTGACTCCAACAGTGATTCTAGTTCTGACCCCATTGAACCAACTTATGATACAGACTTTGACCCTAGTTATTAGAATATCTTGTACATGTCTGTTTTGTTGGTTCTGGAGTGTGTAATTAATGTTTACTGTTGAATTTTGTTAATTTGCGATTACTGTGCATTTCTTTTCTTTCTTCTCTGTTAATATGCTCTTTGTTTTTTGTTCTTTTCTTTTTTCTTATTCACTTCTGGACCAGTGAGGACACTACTCATCATAGGTTTGGGGGTGTGGCAGAATTGCCAATAGTTTAGTTAACATCAATACAGCATATGAGCAGCAGAGTTTTTGAAATTGAAGTGTTTTCACACCCGCTTATTTTTGAAAAAAATGAGGATGTTAAAACTTTTTAAAATTAATTTCCTAGTGTAATTCTAATACTGTCATAAAATGAATGTCAGAATGTTTCCAAAAGAAAATTGATATTTCGGTAAACCTAAAAAGAGAGAAAACAGTAATGATACACCTCAACATGTTGATAGAAAACCACAGCCAGTGAGATTTGGGCCTAAAATGAATTCTTTGGAGGTTTGAATTGGCATTTTCTTCGCTCTAGGAATTTGTTTGAACACCTTACTTTCACTAGAAGTTACACATATCCAAATTTAAATAATTTGACAGTAATCATGATATTATAGACATGATGTAAGGCCTCCTTTTTGACAGTTTGAGATTCAAAAAGCCCCACCTTTTGAAACTGCCCTTGATACACACCATTTGAGCTTTATAAATCCAAGATTTCTTTGAAACCTCATCAACCTCATTTAGCCTAATCCTCACTCTGAAAATTCAGAAGGTAAAGGAAAGGAAGCTGAAGAAAGGAGAGTTGGGTAACAGTTGGTGATAAAAAAAAAAAAATAGTTGAAGGCAATGATGTATCAGCAGAAGAAGTGTGGCATTCCAGTCAATGTCATTTTGTAAAAAAAAAAAAAATTAAATAAATAAATAAAGGGGGAAGAAAAGTCATTTCATTTGAAGTTTGAAAAAGAACGAGAAAAAGATGGCCACTTTGGCTCTGAAAATTCAGAGAAAATGAAATTGTGATGAATTAAAAAAAGGTGTGTCTGTCACTTCCTTACCTTGACTGACTTCCAGATTGTGAAATCCATTCCAACCCTTTTATTCTTGATAAATTTCACCCGTAAGCCACATTACAACGCATGTTAAAGTCCTTACTGATCAATGATGGATTGAGCTGTCACATGGAGATAAGGATTTGTGTAATCTATGGTGAAAAGAGCAGTGAATTAAGAACTAAAAAGCAATGCCTATGCTCTGGCTTACAGTCCTATTTGAGGGCTGTAACTGCTCTTGAGCTGTGTGAAATAGTACAACCCTCTTACTTGCATGTTGAGTGAAAATCCTGGTAAGAGTTGGGTTTGAAATCAACTTATTGGGGTAACATCAAAACTGAAGTCTCAAATAGAAGGCAAGCTTTTCATTAATTTGTCTTGTAAAAACTTTTTGACACAAACTGAGTGAATGGTAAAAGGAATTATAGCAGAATTTTAGTTTTGAACTGATAGTTTCTTGACATTCCTCTTACAGTCTGACTGATGCAGGTGTGAATAATCTGATTGGATAAAAGTATGCTTTAACAGAACTGCATTGGTATTAACTGATTTATTAGAGAAGTTTGTGGGTACCTTCACTGAAAACCTTCAGGAGACTTCACTCCTCCACTAGGGATCACCTAGGGGTTTAAAAGGCTTGTTGCATATGCTAAATTCAGCTGTGCTCCCTAACAAAATGGCTTTTCATTCTGTTTTTAAATTTTTTCTTTGCTCAGGGACAAGAAAAGCTTAGGTTTAGGAGTGTGTTGAGAACTGGAAAATACCATTTTCCACCCCTTAACCTGCGTCTTGATAGACCTTTGAGAGAACTAAATAAGTGTTTTAAGTATTTGTTTTACAGCTAACAATAAAGGCAGGCTTAACCCTGAAAGCAGCTTAAAAGTGCCAAAAAGATGATGATCCATTTTGATCTAGAGGAAGAAAGAGAAGGGACAGCCCCACTGGCTGTCCAAATGCCTAAACTAAAGAGGACAAAGGCCTGGTTTCAACCTCGAAAGATGTTTAGAGATACTCGAAAAGAAGAATGCATTACAGAATGCTTTTCGATAGGATTCATGAACTATTCAAAAAGAACCTGAACTCTGCGAAAAGAACTAAAAGCTCCAGGCTTAGTGTTCGAAGAGCACCGGATTTATTCGAAAAGTTACCTAACCTATTCGAAAAGATACCTAACCTATTCGAAAAGAAGAAAATTCCTTGCGAACAGCACCAGATCTGTGCAAATAGAGCTTCAGAAGTTACAATGCCTTTCGAAAAGGTCTCCAAACTATGCGAAATGGTATTCTGTAGATTTCTAGCATCCGCAAGGGCAATTAAGTAATCTCTGCACATGCCCCAATGCATTAAAAAACCTAGGGACATTTCGAAAGATTCTGGGCACGAACCAGAGGCATATTCCACTCCATGGGAACACCCAAAGATTAAATTACTTGGTAGGAACTTCTAGAAGTTCAAACAGATTTTTGAATTACATAACAGAATTGATGCTTCTGTCGCCTGATTGGCTAAACCAGATCAAGCAGTTCTGATTAGCCAAAACAGAACTGGATCCTTGAGCTCGACTCTTATTGGTTGATACAGATCTAACCAATTCTGATTGGTTGATACACATCTGAGCTGGACTTGGGAAAAAACTATAAATAGACAAACTATTTGCCCAATTTAGGTATCCAGAGTTTGAGTTTCATTTCTGCTCCCCATTTCCAATTCAGATAGCTTGTCTGAAACCTCTGTAATAGCCTAGCTTTTATTTGTAACTGAGAACTGTGAGATACTTATGTAATTCAAGTGAGAATTGTATTCAAGACTACAAATCCGTGAGCTGTTTAAGCTGTGCTCTGTAATTGTAATGGTGGATTTGAAAAGGTTGCTTTCAACAGTACGTTCTCAATCGGATTCATGTTGAGGGTTCCTTGTGATTTCCTTACTCATTAGACTCCTTTAGATTTACTATTTTTAAAGCAATTTTCCTTAATTCATTATCCCTGTGAGAATCTGCGTTTGTAACCTAATTTCTTACAACATTGGTAGTGGTGCTCATGTTCTGAATCAAGAATCTGGATTGAAGACTATTGGATGATCTGTGTCCATGACAGTGGACAGATCATAGCCATAAGTTCAACTCAATCCTAATCCTTGAGTTGGATTATTTTCTCTTACATCTGAGTTGCTAGCCAGATGAAGATTTGATACTTTCTCGACTGTGCTACACTAGTTCTCATTCTGCAATCAATTACTAAGCTTAACTCAACTATTATTTCTCCATTCTTATTAATTTTACATCCAATTCCTCCAACTCGGATCTGGATCACTTAGTTTAAATTCTACTTTTAGATAATTTAGTTAATGTGACAAATTCAACCTCTCATCGTATTTGCTTTGTAGATAAGATTAGAGGCCAGATCTGGAGGTTTACCATTCATTTTAAATCAATTCCCTGTGGATGATCTTTTACTCACTTACATTTAAAACTTGCTACAATTGGCCCTGATCTTGCAGGCTAATTACTTTCTCTCTCTGCTGATGTTCCTTATTCTTTTTAATTTTCTAGATTCAGTATCATTTGCAAATCTGTTTTCAACATACAAATAAATCATGCACACTTAGAATAGCAACAAGCATATTGAGTCTATTATGTCCATTGCCACACCTAAGAAATTACAGGACCCAGGGGTACCTACTATCCCCTACATAATTGAAAACCATACCAATGGTAGAGCCCTCTTATACTTAGGGGCCAGAATGAACCTGCTCCCATATTCTGTGTATGAGGAGCTAGGTTTGGGGGAGCTAAAAGTCACATCAGTTGTACTCCAACTGGCTGATAGGTCTGAGAGGAGACCTGTGGGTGTGGTGGAGGATGTTTTGGTGGGGGTGGACAAGTTCTATTATCCTACTAATTTCCTTGTTTTGGACATGGACCCTTGCAAAAGTAAAACCCCAATTCCTGTCATCCTTGGAAGGCCATTCTTGGCCACTGCAAATGTTTGCATACAATGCAGGTCAGGGGTGATGGAGGTGACCTTTGGGAACATGAAGGCCCAATTAAATGTGTAGAATACTGCTAGGTAAGCTCAGATGGATATTGAGGACTGCTATGCAATAGATGTACTTGATGGCCTTGTGGAAGAAGAATTATCCAATCTGCTGGATTGGGATAATGTTGCTGAAAATTTTTAAAAGTATTTGGAGTATGGTTGAGGAGGAGGCCCAAGTTCTCATGACAGAAGACAACACCAAAATAGAGTCTTCTGTGGGCCTAGTGCAACATTCCAGTTGGAAACCTACATTGCTGCCCCATCCTCAAACCACCAAGGTACCTTTGGTACCTTTCATTGAAAGTCCCCCTGAGCTGGAGCTGAAATAGCTCCTAGACACATCAAAGTATGCCTTCTTGGGGCAATACAAAAAGTTTCCAGTGATTATCTCTTCCTCTCTCACTAGTGCACAGGAGGAGGAATTATTGAGTGTTCTCAAGAAGCACACAAAGGAAATGGGGTGGACAATTGCTTATCTAGGGGGCATTGATGTCTCAGTTTGCATGCACAAAATTCACTTGGAAGAGGGTGCCAACCCTCAAGGGAGATGCAGAGGAAGCTTAATCCTCACATGCAAGAGGTGGTCTTGAAGGAGATAGTAAAACTGTTGGATGCAGAGGTGATTTACCCCATTTCAGATTCAGAGTGGGTGTCACCCATCAGGTGGTACCTAAAAAATCTGGCATCGCAATTATTACTTCTGACTCTGGGGAGTTGATACCAGCCAGGGAGACAATTGGCTGGAGAGTTTGTATTGATTACAGGAAACTCAACTCTAAAACTAGGAAAGACCACTTCCCTCTCCCCTTATTTGACCAATTGTAGATAAGTTGGCTGGGAAGGCATTTTACTATTTTCTTAATGGATACTCAGAGTGTAACCAAATCCTTGTGTATCCTCAAGATCTAGAAAATACCACTTTCACATGTCCCTTTGGCACCTTTGCTTATAGAAGGATGCCTTTTGGACTGTGCAGTGCCCCAGCCATATTTCAGAGGTGCATGTATACAATTTTTTCTGATATGATTAAAAAATTCCTGAAAATCTTCATGGATGATTTTTTAATATATGGGGACAGCTTTAGCCAATGCTTGAGCCACCATGACCTTGTTTTACAAAGATGGGAAGAGACCAATTTGGTCTTATGCTAGGAAAAGAGCCACTTTGTGGTAACATAAGGAATTGTGTTAGGCCATGTGGTCTCTCAAAGAGGAATAGAGGTTGACAAGGTTAAAGTGGACCTGATCTCACACCTGCCCCCACCCAGGACTGTCAAGCAAATCAGATCCTTCTTAGGACCTGCTGGATTTTATAGGAGGTTTATTAAGGACTTCAGCAAAATTGCCAAGCCATTGTGACACCTACTATGTCAACATGTGCCATTTGAATTTTCTGCCGAGTGCCTTGAGGCCTTTGAGGTCTTAAAAAAGTGCCTTACCACTGCTCCTGTAATCCAAGCCCCAGATTACTAACTCTCTTTTGAAATAATGTGTGATGCATCAGACTTGGCCATAGGTGTTGTCCTAGGGCAAAGAAAAGATAAGCTGCCTGAAATGATTTATTATACCAAGAAAATACTAGCTGAAGCTCAACTTAATTACACCACCACTGAGAAGGAGCTGCTTGCTGTGGTGTTTGTTGTGGACATGTTTAGACCCTACTTACTTAGGTCTAAAATTGTTATTTTTACTAATCACTTAGCCTTAAAATACTGTTAGGATATTTTCAGTGCTTGATACTGACTTTATTGGAGACAGTGATAAGAATGGGGTTAGTGAAAATGAATCAAAGGTGGATTGAAAACTATGGAGCAGCAAGCCTAAAAATACACATTCCTGCAAGATACAGGTCCTATTGTAGCAAGTTTTGATCAGTAAGAGTTTATCCCACAGGGAAAGTTGATCTAAAGCTCCAAGGGAGCTATCTTTAGTAGGCTCTCCAGATCTGGCAATCCTAAATGGAACGGGAATTAAGGTCACTATAGTCTAAGTCCTAAGGTAACTTAATGTCTAAACTACAGAGAGGGTTAAGAAAGAGGATGGAGTGTGAGAAAATAAATATAAAAGGGTGAGAAGTATGCTATTAGGTACAGATCTGATGGGTCTTATAACTCAGACTCAGATCTGCTGCTATAGAAATCATGTCCAATGGCTACATTATCACCAAAGAGGAGAAAGGATCCAACTCACCTCTGTGCCATGATCCAATCCCTTATGGCTATAACCTGTCCACTTAAATGGTCACAGACTATCCAATAGGAGAACCACAATCTAGAGATAGGTCAGAACAAGTTTATCATTGTAGGCACTACTTCATCCAGGCTACCAGCTCAAGAATTCATAAGAACCTCAACCTCTAAAGTTCAGTGTGTGGGGCTAGGCCTACAGCGTGCACTAGCCTGGACACACAAAACCAGCAAGAGTTTGAGTACAAGCTTTTAAGCTTGGTTGTTCACTACTTTAGAAAGACAGTAGTGATCCAGTCACAAGCCTACAATCTCTACAGCCAGATCAGATCTGCCATCTGATGGTGGGTCTATAGAAATATAGGGGAGTCTGTCTCTGCACAATCTCTCACAAGGCTACAAGCACAAGTGCAGAGAAGAAAAATCTTTCTTAGATCTGTGGATTGGCCTCACCCTAGGGCTATAATCTATCCACTTGAATGGTCACAGAACAGAGGCTACCCTCCTCACAGAGGTCTAAGACAGAACAAGAACATTGTTGCCGCCACCATGTTCACAAGGCTACCAGCTCAAGCTCCCATGGGGATTTAGATTTAGTGGGTCCTGTGGTGGGGCTAGGCCTGCAATGTGCCTAACTTGGACACACAGGTCACTTGGATTTAAGTAAAACCTTAAAGACAATCCTCCATTGCTTACAATACAACTTAGCAAAGGATGATCTCAAGGCAGTAGCCTTGCACAGAATAACTTACAAAACACCAATCCCATTCATGCAATAGATCCTATTACAAAACTCCATTAAAACTATACCAAATAATCATACAAAGGCATAGCCACCAAGTGCTGGACTATGGAGAGAAGGAAAAAGGAAAAAGAAAACTCCTAAACCCTAACCTTAGCCTACTATAATTCTACAGTCGGTTTCAAGAAGAAGTACAGAAGTCAAGTCCCTTAAACCTAAGCTAGGCTTAGGATTATATAGCAGTCGGCTCTCTGTGAATTAGGGTTAGGAAAACCCTAATTTATTAATGCTATCATGGCCCATTTTTATTCCTTGGATGCCTCGGGGCGTGTGCACAGAGATTGGAGCATTAGAGTGCGTGCCCTAGTTGATGGAAATTCCCAGATTGCCCTTACAGAAGTGGGGAGAAGTTAAGAACCTGAGCCTCACTAGATAAAAAGGCTTTCCAGGTCTTATGACATGATAGAATTGGCATCACGGGGTTGCTTTGACTTGAAGCTCTTGCAGTCACGGGATTGATATTTTGGTTGTCGCGGGAATGCTCTGGTCGTCGCGGGATTGCTCTTTCTATTTGAATGGCGTGGGAATTACGCGTATAGTTTGTTATTTGGTGAATCCCGCGGCGATCCTCACGAAGAAACAATGTGCATGGGCTTCTAGATCACGTGAGCAATTCCTTGCAAGTTTATATCTCGCGTCAACTACGGACAGCTGCGTGCAGCAATGCCTGGAGCTCTCTCTCTTCAGTGAATCGCGTGGAGTTCGAAGACTCCTCTTTTGACCTGCGCGAGACTATGCGAGTACTTCGCGAGAGCTTAAGACTGAACTTTGTGAGAACTGTGTGAAGTCTATTTTTCAATTCCTTCTGTCATCCATCTGCTTGTGAACGGCGCTAAGACTGCGCGACCAGTTGGTGTGCTCCCTTCAGAAGCTCGCGACAACTGCGCAATGCATTCTTTCTAGTTCAATTGAGCCCTGCGACATCTGCGCAAGGCATTCTTCTTGATTTGTTTTTGCTTTACTATGCCTATGCTGCAACCAATTCTCTGTCTGGGTTCAACCTTCTTTCTTCTGATGAACTTCTGGGGCAATAATAGGCTTCTTGGCATGGTTAGGGGCTTATTTGTAGTTTCTGCTTATTACCTACATGATAGACTTAAAACACATTTATTAAATGATTCAGGGTCTAACAGAGATTAAGTTAAGGGGTGAAAAGTGGTACTTTTCAGGTCTTAACAAATACCTGTTAGCCAAGAAGGATGCCAAATAAAGGATGATCACATGGATCCTCCTATTGCAGGAGTTTGATCTCAAGATCAAGGATAAGAAAGGAGTTGAGAATGTGGTGGATAACCACCTCTCTAGAATTATTTTGGAAGAATGTGCAGCAGCACCTGTCAATGAATTATTCCCTGATGAGCAATTATTTGCTATGCAGTTTAGTGTGCCATGGTTTGCTCACATTGTCAATTTTCTTATTGGTTGTAGGATTCCCCCTCACTGGTCCAAGATGGATAAAGACCTATTTTTCTCTCAGGTCAAACATTTTTTATGAGAGGATCCATACCTATATAAACATTGTGTAGATCAGGTTGTTAGGAGATGTGTGCCTGAAAGTGAGTTCCACAGTATTCTTTCTATGTGTCATGAGCAAGCCTGTGGAAGTAACTTTGGTGCCAAAAAGATAGCTACAAAAGTTTTGCAATGTGGGTTTTATTGGCCCTCTTTGTTCAAAGATGCATACATACATTGCAAAGCCTATGAAAGATATCAAAGGTTGGGAGGCATTTCCAAGAAAGATTCACTGCCCTTGAAACCCATCCTTGTGATAGAACTTTTTGACATATGGGGCATTGATTTTATGGGTCTCTTTCTCCCTTCTATGGGTTTCAACTTCATAGTTGTGACAGTGGACTATGTGTCCAAATGGGTGGAAGCCATTGCCACAAGGACAAATGACCACACAGTTATCCTTAAATTTTTAAAGGACAATATCTTCTCCATATTTGGCACCCCCAGAGCTATCATTAGTGATGGGGGGAGTCATTTCTGTAACAGGCCTTTTGAGAATCTGCTCAAAACGTATTCTGTTACACACAGAATTGCAACTCCCTACCACCCATAGACCAGTGGGCAAGTTGAAATTTCTAATAGGTAGATCAAGCATATCTTGGAGAAGACTGTGAGGACAGATAGAAAGGACTGGGAACAGAAGCTGAATGATGCTTTATGAGCTTATAGGACTGCCTATAAAACCCTTATTGGCACGTCCCCATTTAGGCTGGTTATGGGCCTACCACCTACCAGTGGAGTTAGAGCACAGAGCCTATTGGGCTATCAAAACACTGAATGTTGATCTAACTACTGCTGGTTCTCATAGGAAATTGCAAATGTTAGAGCTTGATGAATTGAGAATGGACGCCTATACAAATGCCAGGATCTAATTACAGGGAGAGATCAAAGGCATTCTTTGACAAGAAGCTAATGAGGAAGGACTTCAATGTTGGTACTAAGGTTTAGCTTTTCAACTCCAAATTAAAGTTCTTTCCAGGGAAGTTAAAATATAGATGGGATAGACCTTACACTGTCAACCATGCTTCCCAATCTGGTGCTGTGGAGATCTTGGATCCTAAGTCTGGGAAGATCATGAAAGTGAATGGTCAAAGGCTGAAAATTTGTGTAGAAAATTCAATGTTGCCCCCTCACTGCTTAGTGATCCACAATTTTGTAAAATGTGTATCATATTTGTCGAATGTGCATTTTGTTTTGCTTAAAAATCTGTCATGTAGTATTTTTATTATGTATTGATTTACATGATTTGTCTATTTTGCTTTGAGTTGTGTGTTGTAATGTGATGTGCATATGTTGTCATCTGAATTTGATGTCCTTGGACCTAATGTTGATATGCATGTTTTATTTCTGGTTGAGTGGTTAAGGTGTTGTCATTATAAATGTCATGAATCTGATATATTTGAAAATCTTTAGCATTCTAAATTTTTTGATGTGCATATGTTGGTGATGGGCTTTCAATTATAATTATTGAATGGATTAAATTTGAGGAAAGTCGGTGCAGATGCACAATTGATAGGTGCATGCCAGTATTGATGCACTAGCCAATGTGCAACACTAAGAGAAAGGGTAGATTGTGCTTCCTCGCGAGGCTCTATGGCCTCAATTCCACATTCGCGAGCCACTTGAATAAATTACAGGCCTTCTCACGGAGTTCTTATAGGCAAGTTGTTCCTCACGAGAGCCTCACGAGAAAAAAGACCTCTGAAGCCTGCAATGTTCAATTCCTTGCGAGGCTTTGGTTCAACTCCGCAATGTGCCCTTGCGAGACTCATGTTTCTGGCACAACATTTCTTGCGAGGTGGCCTTCATACTGTGCGAGAGCCTCGCGAGCTAACATTTTCAAGCCTATAATGTTAATTGCCTCGTGAGGCCCTGATACTCTAATTGTACGTTCCCCATGAACTTCAACAGCTAAGCTACGCGAGGGATGCAAAACTACTTCGCTCGCTTTGGCCCAACTTGAGCTCCTCAAATGACCTCGCGAGACGCGTAGGGCTTCTAAATCTATCCTTGTGAGGCATTTTTCTTCTTCATGACAGCACTTCTCGGGAGATTGAATATTTAGTGCACGAGAAATGTGCCCCGCGAGTACCTGGCAATAGCTGCGTGAGGCACGGAATCACACTATTAAACCTTGCGATCTTTTCCATTTCCTCCATTCTCTCTCTTTGCCTTAACTTCCATTACACAAAATCGAGCTTCTCTCTCCCTTCCTTCTTCTCTATAGCCTAATCCACTCCAACTCAGCAAATTTCCTCCTACAATTGTGTTCTGCATCACCTCCTAGTCATTTTGAATTCGGTTTGGGAGGATTTGATCCATTGTGCCACAGTTGAAGTGGAACCCTAGCTTTCAGTTGGGAAGATTTTTCACTCTCATCTGGTTTGATTGGCTACTGTTTTTAGTGTTAAATAGGGAGGACGTTGGGTGCAATTTCATTTGTGAAGTGTGCTACACACACTCTGGGAGTTTAAAGCCCTAATTTTGAGGAATTTTTATAGTCATGGCCACGGGGTTGGAAATTCATTGACGCACTAGCTGCCATGCTAAACCCCTCACACACTGGCAGCCCTGTGGCCACTCAAAAATCTGTGAGAATTGCAGGGGCCTCCATAGTGGAGACCTCTGAGATGCCTCCTCCCACTGTTGAGCCCCAAGTGGAGCAACCTAAGGAAAGGGCAGCTATTGTCAGATTCCAATTTGCTGATTTTATTGTGTGGTGAGAACAAATTAAAAATCAAAGTAAAATAAAACATGGAAATAGCACAACTAAAATAATCCTAAGCCTGCAAGATACAGGGCTATTGTAGCAAGTTTTGATAAGTAAGAGTTTGTCCCACAGAGAAATTGATCTAGAATCCAAAATGGGTTATAATAGTAATCCTCCAGATCTGGCTACATATCTGACAATCCTAAAGAAAGGGAGTTGGGTGTCACAACAACACTAAATTACCTATTAAAAAGAAAAGAAATAAAGTGCGGTCCTATCCTAAGAAAGGGTTATGAACAAGGTGGTGATGGAGTGTTAAAATAAAGATAAAAGGATGGGAAGTAAGCAGTCTAGGCTAAAGTTCATTCAGTTATGTAACTCAGATTTAGGGCTGTCTCTGCAGCAAATCCTTACTAAAGTGCTATCAATAACTTCAGTAAGGTAGAAGAATCCAACTTAACCCAGGCCATTTAGACTACTCTTAAGGTTATAATCTATTCACTTAAATGGCCACAGACTATCCAACAGAGCCTGTCAAATCCCATTGATTGAGTCAGAAAAGCTAACCTAATCGAAAGGAGTGGGCTAATCTAACCTAATCCAATAAATCAAATCAGGCCATGAATACCATTGCAGACACTACGTTTGCCAGGCTATAAGCTCCCCAGATCTGCTTATAGATCTGCCAGACATTCATAGGAGTTTCAAACCATAAAATCCTATGGTGTGTCAAAGGCCAATGAGTTGACACATAGGAAAAGCAACAGGTTGAATAAGGACATAGATTCAGCTGGTCATTGCTACAAAAGGGCTATAATGACTCAGCCCCCAAGTCTTCAATTACTACAGAGAAGCCAGATCTAACATCTGATAGTGGTCAAGTAAGACAAAGGAGAGCCTGTTCCTGCATAATCTCTCACTACACTTCAAGTTCAAGTGCAGAGAAAAAGAATCCATCTCAGATCTATGACCAAGACTGCCTTAGGGCTATAGTCTGTCAACTTTAATAGTCACAGGCTATCGATAGAGGCTCCCTTACCCACAAATGATGAGATAGAACATGTAAACTACTGCAGCCACCATGGTCCCAGGGCTACAAGCTCAAGCTTCCATGGTCCTTTCAGAAAGCTCAAATCCTAAATGCATGCTATAGCCTGAACAAAACTATGGGCAAATAGGAAAATATAAACATTTAAGATACAAATTTTATTGATCTAACTTAACAACAATGAAATTTCTCAAGGCAGCAGCCTTTTGCACAATAGCTCTTCACAAAAATCATAATGTTTAAATGACCCATTATAAAACTAAATAAAACTACACCTAGTTGCTTACCAAATATTTAGCCAGCAAGTGTCGGGCTAAGAGAGGAAAAAAATGGAAAAAGAAGTGATCAAACCCTAATCTGCTTGAGCTCTCAGCCGACAAAGTTTGCAGGAGAAAGTGATTGATAATTTCTAAGTTACAAGCACAACTTATATACTTGGCCCTAATATTGTGGCTAAGAGAAGAGTAAACCCCAATTTTTCGAGCAGATGTGGCACTGTTACAACCCTTGGATGTCTTGGGATGCATGCATCGGGATCCATGCCTCAGGATGTGTGCCCTAGACCTGGGGAAATCCCCAAAAGGTCCTTGAGTTAAGATTGAGAAGTGGAGAGCTCGAGCTTCACGAGGCTGGCGCCTCCATATCACTTCTGTTGCGCAGCTATAGAGTATTCACGGAGTAGAGTTTGGCTTTGAATATTATTGTCTCGCGCAGTAGGACTTTGGATGATCGCGTAGTAGATCCTCAAAAATTTTCTTTTGTGAGGTACTCGCGTAGATGCCTTTGCATCTCACTCGGTTCAGGGTTAAGCTTCTAGGGGCGTTAGAGCTGTGCGAGAGAACTTTTGGGTGTCTCTCTCTTCCAGAGCCACACAAGAACTTCGCGAGGTTTTTACTGTTGTTCACGCCAATTGGGCTCGCGAGGTAGTGCGTGCGATTGTATTAAGGCTTTATCCTTGCGAGAACTTCACAAGCTGTATTTCTGAAGGCTTAGTGCGTGAGAGCTCCACGAGTTTCTTCACATGTTGATTACAGCTGAAGTGCGCGACTGTTGCGTGAGAGGTTGCTTTGGGACAACCCCTTCATTGAGCTACGTGACTTCTTCACAAGCTCAAATATGTTGCATGTCTTAGCTGTGCAAGGGAGCTTTGCTAGTAAATTGAACAGCGTGAGGCATCGCCTCAACTATGCGAGATAGGTCATTGGCTCCTCTGCTGCTATGCACATGCTTCTATTGCAGCTTCCTCTACTCTCACCTATACTTTTTTCATCTGCTGGACTTTCTTGCTCTATTATGACATGTAAAATATTCACCATGGTGTGTACCACCATGGTGTTCCATTACTTTCTGGTTCAGCTGTCATCTTTTGGTTGAATTCTCTCTCTTCTTGGCACCAAAGGTAAGGATTGTGTGTTAAGCTGCACAATTTATTACTAACTATAAAACAAGCTAAAAAGGAGTTATTAGTCAGCTTCAAGGTCCAGTAAAGGCTAAGTTAAGAGGTGAAAAGTGGTACTTTTTAGTGAATAACACACCCCCAAACCTAATCTTTGCTAGTCCCTGAGTAAAGCAAAATTTAAATAACTACTCTAAGAATATAAATGCCACTTTCGTAGGGAGCACGAAGGCATTTAGCATATGCATCAAGCCTTTTAAACCCTTAGGTGATCCCTAGTAGAGGAGTGAAGTCTCCTGATGGATTTCAGTGAAGGTACCCACAAACTTCTCAATGAAACAGTTAACAAAAGTGCACACAGTGGTTAATCAGTTTGAAATAAATACAGTTCATTTCATCCTTGCTCTGTCAAAATTGAAGGAGTTCAAAAGTAGTATATGCAAACAATTTAACATCTCAGTCATGCATGCATGCTCATCACATCCAATCAACTGACACCAAGAAAAGAAAATATATAAAATAGTACTAAGCTTACCAGTGCATCAAAATTCAGGTTTAAACAATGCCCCAATGATTTCAATCTCAGACCTAATGCTTACCAGGGTTGTCTCTCATAAATGAATTTAAGGGTGTATCATTTCACAGAAGCTCAAGAGCTGTTACATACCCCAAATGGGTTTGCAAGCATGAGCATAGGCAGTTCTTCTAATTTTTGATATCATAAAGTACTCTCACCATAGGTTAGACATTCTTTTATCTTCACATAACAGTTCATTTGACTTTGGATCAACAAGGGCTTTTCATGGGTTGTAATGTGGCTTATTGTTGAGGGTTGTAAAGATTAAAAGGGGTAAAGAGGGATTCAAAACTGAGAAACCAACATAGGTAGGAGATGATTCATGACATCACCTTGTTCATTTTAGCCAACTCCATCTTCTTTTGAAATTCTAGAGCTAAAGTTACCAACTTCTTCTCTTCTTTCTAACATTTCCAATGGAATTCTTCTTTTGACGTCTCTTTCTTTTCTCTTTCCTTTTTGTTTCTTGTATTTATATATATATATATATATTTCTTTTATTTTTATTTTTTACTTTTTTATTATGATTGTCACACATCTACAACTGCTACACAGTTATTTATAGATCTCCTTCTCTCTTCTCCTCCTCTTACCAAATGTTAAACTTTTATTCACCTATCTTTAACATCCTCTCCTTTATCTCTAAATTCTCAGAGTGAGGGTATGGTTGAATTAGGTTAAGAGGTTCAGGTTCAAGTACTTTGGTGTTTGTTGAAGAAAAATAGGGCTTTAAGGCTCAAAAAGTGTATGTACAAGGGTAGTTTCACAGGTTTGATCTTTTAGGCTTAAACTATCCAAATGAAGGCCTTGATCCTTTCCTTAGGGTCATGATTACTATCAAACAACATCAACTTGGGGTGTCTAACTTCTAGTGAAAAGGGCTTGACTTTGTCCTTAGAACAGAAAAAATTTGCCATAGACACTCTTAAAAAAAAAAATTATAGGCTCAAAGCTCACTGGGTATGATCTTCAATTGAACTTAAAGGGGTATGCTTTCACCTATTTCTCTCCTTACTGGTTCACTAACTACTATTTATAAAAGAATTCCTGATGTTCACCTCATAGAAGTATTGATTTTTCAATGATTTTAGTATTAAAAAGGTCTGCACAGTGTTTAAATTTCCTCACTTTCAACATTGCTTAGGTGAAATTCATTCTATTTATTCCTCACTTAGTTAAGACTGCTGCACTTAGGTTAACTATATCATTAGCAATCCTTGCCACACCCCCAAACCTATGAGGAGCAGTGTCCTCACTGATTCAAAGATAAAGGGCATGTGCAGCAGGGAACATAGACAAAATCAGATACTAAATAAAGCATATAAAAGCAAGAAATAAGGCACACACAAGCAACTAAAACAAATAAACTACTTATGAAGCAAAAATGGAACCAAACTAAACTAAACTAAAAATGAATTTCATTGTTAAAACAAACATGTGTACAATGCAAGGGAAAAGTGATCTACAAAAAGTATATCCTAACTAAGTACAGGTGCATAGTTAATCATCTGAATCCTCTTCTACATTAGGTGGTTCCTGAATTTCTTTGCCCTTGGCCTTCATCAAAGCTACAGCAGCAGCAATAAACTGGGACCTTTTGGAAGTAGTGTTTCTTGGCCTGGAGGTGCCTTTCTTTTTTGGAGTGGGCTTTGGCTTGGAAGTAGGTTCTTTGATTTTGATTCCAGGTCTGACTTTGCTAGGCTCCTTGGGTGGAGGGGCTGTTTCCTGGTGAGGTACATCAGGGTTTAATTGTTTGGAAACAGCCTCTGCTAACTCCCAGTCACTATGTTCAGTTATGTTCTTCTGCAGTGCTGCAATAGTCACTTGATAGTCAAAAGCATTGTCCTCTGCTACTCTCAGGTCTGCCTGTAATTTCTTTATTACATCCTCCATCCCCTCAGCCCTAGTCTTTTCTTCATTGTATTGTATCATTATCTCTTGCCAAAAAACTCAAAAAGAGAGTCATTTTAGGCTGCTCTCTCTGCTGTTATACATTCTGGACCATCAGTTTTTGCCTGGCACAAGTATTAGTTGCGCCAGTAAAAAAACTAGAATTTATAACTGGCGTAACTAATAGTTGCACCAGCTTTAAAATCTAAGTTTTTACCTTGGCGCAACTAATAGTTGGGCCAGTGTAAAAACAGTGCCCTGCAACCTGGGCACATGTATTAGTTGCACCAAGTCTGTGTAACAGCACACCAGCCAGAATCTATAGCCTTCTTCACCTCCCGAGTCCCCCGACCAGTGCACTTAGTGCCTTATTTAGGCCTAGCCATCTCTGACACCCAATACGCCCCTGCCGGTCAAGAGAGGGCAACCTCTTTTTGGCCCATTATGAGGGATCAGGTTGTTTGCCTCAATTTTTGTGCCTTCAATAGATCGAAGGTTCTCCTTCAATTCTTTCGAAGTGCGTCAGAATCGTCGTCGCGGGTCCTGAATTAAGCTACAAGGGCCATCCAAAAAGGGAATTCCAAGGCCTCAGAACCTTTGTTTTTTAAACACTTTTTCAAAAAATTCAAAAAAATCAAAAACCTAAAAAATAGTTTGTGGTGCCGGCACAACGGCATCATCTTGCTAGTCGCCGTCCCATAGGGGAAGGAGGAGGATTTTTGGGCCTTATCCAAGGCACCCTTACCCGACCCGCTCTCGAAGAATGTCATGGGTAGTGAACCCGGCTTACGCCGATCCCGACTCATCCCCGCCACATTCTCCAATCCACACCCATTCAGGAGAAGTTTTTGCCACCATCCCCCTCACCCAACCCCCCTTTACCGTTACCGGCCGGTTTGGCACCCCCATTTTCCCAACCAATACCCTCCAAAATATCCAAAGTCCAACACCCCATTCTCCACCTTTTGCCCAAACCATACCCATGCCAAGTCCAACCCATTTCCCTTCCACATCCACACAAAATCCATTCTCCCAATCCATATCCATGCCCCATTTCCCATCTTCCCCCTATAGGCCCGATCCACCCACATTCACATACACCAATTCCTCCCTATCCAATCCCCCACAAATCCCCCCATCTACCCAGGTCATGCCCATTTTTACTGGGCCAATGCCCAGTTTCTTCAAAACATCCACACCCCACCAACCACCATCCCCAAACATCCCTAATCCCTCCCCATCCTTTACCCCACCTCAACTCTCCAATCCACCCCAAATCCCACCTCTTACCATAGCCACACCCGATCATACCAGGACTATGCCCAATTTCCCCTCTCCACCCCCCACATCCAATCCTCCTTCCATGACCATGATGGAGGAGATGTTCCAAGCCTACTCCATGTGGAAGGTTTCCTAAAACACCTCTCCTCCTCCACACCCCACATCCCTAAACCCATCTCACACCCTAGCCAATCTCCATGCCTCACTCCTAAATGACCCCATCAACACCCCATAATCCACACCATCTAAACTCCCATTATCCACATGCCCCAAGGCCAAATGGCCCAAACCCTCTTTTCTCACATACCCTAAGGCCCATTGGCCCAAATCCCCTTGTCCCACATGTCCCAGGGCCCCATGACCCAATACCCCACCACCAAACCTACCCAGGGCCCATGGCCCAGACCTATCCAGACCCCTTGGGGCAAACCCATCAAGGGCCCATGGCCCAAACCCACCAAGGGTCCATAGCCCATATCCACCAAGGGCTCATGGTCCATACCCACCAAGGTCCATTGGGCCAAACCCATCAAGGGCTCATGGCCCTGACCCACCAAGGCCCATTGGGTCAAACCCACCAAGGGCCCGTGGTCCAGATCCAACAAGGCCCATTGGGCCAAACCCATCAAGGCCCATGGTCCAAACCCACCAAGGGTCGATGACCCAGACCCACCAAATCCCATTGGGCCAAACCCATCAAGGGCCCATGGATCAAACCCACCAAGGGCCCATGGCCCATACCCACCAAGGCCCATTGGGCCAAACCCATCAAGGGCCTATGGCCCAGACCCACCAAGGCCCATTGGCCAAAACCTACCCAGACCCATTGGCCCAAACCCACCAAGGCCCATTGGCCCAAACCCATCGAGGCCCATGGCCCAAACCTACCGAGGCCCATGGCCCAAACCCATCAGTGGCCCATAGCCCAAAATGACCAAGGCATCATGACCCAAACCCAAACCCAAACCCCACACTCATACCTTCCACAATACCGTCAACATTTCACCCAACCTTCACAGCCAGGTTAAACCCATGCCATACCCCAAACCCAATTTTCCCATGGCCCCACACCCCAGGGCCATCTCCAAACCTTCCCCCATACCCAATGGCCCCATCAGGCCCCACCTCTAAACCAAAATCCCATCACCCAACAAACCTTTCCTCATCCCCAATGGGCTCACCCCACCCCCACTCATGTCATTCCCGTCCAACCCACGCAACAACAATCAGAGAATCCCATCCTCACTGCACATTATGCCGACCATCTGTATGAGGAGGACGAGATTAGGAATAGCGAGTCCTACGCTAGGGCATTGACCAGCCTTAACCATCCTCCTATAAATGCCCACCCCTTGGTGGCTGAAAGTGAAGTTCAACCGATGGCCGAGAAAGTGGCCCCTGCATCGAAAGAGTCAGAACAGCTAAAAGAACAGTTGGATAAAATATAAAAGTAGCTGATGAAAATGGGTGGTGCTGAAATCCATGCCATGGACTTCACGGATTTGTGGTTGTTCGCTGAGGTCCCCCTGCCCCCCAAATTTAAAATGCCATCCTTTGACAAATATAATGGCATTGGCAATCCTATTGCGCACTGAAGTCCTACTGTGGGGACATGTGCCAATACGGAGGGGACGAAAGACTACTAATAAAAGTCTTTCAGAAGAGTCTTACCGGTTCAGCTTTGAGATGGTTCTCATCTTTAGAACCATCCATGATGAAAATGTGGAAGGACCTGACACACCACTTTCAAGAATAATATGTATACAATATAGACATTGAGTCGCGTAAGTCAGACTTGGCCCGTTTAAAACAGAACCAGAATGAGACCTTCAACGACTACTTAGGACGCTGGGGAGCACTGACAGCTCAGGTCAGAAATAGAATACCTAATGATGAGTAGATAAATATGATCTCAAAGAATACTCTGCCAGTGATGTCAAACTTTTTAGTGTACCAGCAGCAGTTCAGCTTTGCTGATCTGGTGAGAAATGCAAATCGATGTGAGAATGTCATCAGGGAGGGTCGTCTGAGTAAGAACATGCCAAGTGGACCCAGTGGGGTTAGGAGGTTTTCGGAGCAAAGGAATGATAAGAGAATAGGGGGCGAGGTTCAAAAATAGCCAATACTAGGCCCAATAACAATACTACCCCGTTTCAATTTTAGGTAACCCCACTAGCACCAGTCAGGCCTGAGCAGATGCAGAGAATAGGGAATGAGCAAGGAGTGAAAATGAGTTTGGAGTAGAGGAGAGCCTGCTACGATCGAGTTTTTATGCCTCTGGGGCAATCATTGAGTGTACTTCTAATTTTGTTTGTAGAAAAGGGATTAGCCACTATCTGTCAACCGCAACCTCTTCCTCACCCGATCCCAAGGAATTATGACTCGAATACCCACTGCAATTTTCATTAGGGTCCGAGTCACCTTACTGATCGTTGCTTCCCCTTGAAGCATGCCATCCAAGATTTGATCGATACCGGGAAAATCATTCCCCCTACACCTACTCAGCATGCTAATATTCACCATGTGCCACTACCCCCAAATCTTACCAGAGGAGCAGGCCCCAGACCCATCGTCAAAATGATAAAAGATGAGGGGGAGTTTGAATTTTACCCATCTTATTATATCAGTGATCAGGAGAGTTATGTGGCCCCGTTGTCGAGGAACATGGAAGAAAGGAACATAGGGGTAAATGAGCCCTTGAATTTGTTAGAATATTTCCCCAACCCGACCTCACAAATTGAACCCTTGGATCTCAGGGCATACTTTCCACCCATAAACACCCATCAATTATCTACATATCAATGCACACCAACCATACACCACAACCCCCATCAATTATCCAATAAGCCAACAGACCCCCAATCCTACGCCTGCACCCTCCAGTTATCAATGGCCAGCGCCCACCCCATTTCCCCCAGTTCAACTACCGGCGAACTCTACCGCCCCCATCAATTACCCAATAAACCATCAGGCCCCCAATCCCACACCCACACCCATCAATTATCAATGGCCAGCGTCCTCCCCGTCACTCCAAGTTTTGCCTGTGAACTCCACCACCCCGGTCAATTACCTAACGACCCATCAAACCCCCTATCTCCCACTAGCACCTGCCAGCTATCAATGGCTTACCTTTACCTCCTTCCCCACAATACCATCACCCTCAAGCTTCACCACCCCCATTTGGCCTAATTTTTCCACCCAACCTGCTTCCACTGAAATAAATTAGGTGTTGCCCACACCTCTTGAGCCGACAGTGTAAGAGCCTCAAGTACCGACAACCATACCTTTCCAGCTCTTAGGACCAACCTATGACCCTCATCAGGTCCCGCTAAGCTACAAGCAAACAGATGTCAATGCCGACAGCAACAGCAGAGAAGGGGCAACAGATTTTATTACTAGGTCAGGGAGGATATCGAAGCAGCCAGAAGCGCTAGCAGTAGCACAGGCTCAACCAGAGGTGAAGAAAGATAGCACTGTGAACCCCTTCAAAAAAATGATTCGAGAATACATATGAGAGACTCAACTGAGAAGAATGCCCGCCCATATAACCGTCTAGGATCTATTGATGACGTCTCCACTCCATTTTCAAGCATTAATGGGGGCGCTAAAAAATATGCATGTATCACTCCAAGTTAGCCCAGATGAAGTAAGCCAGATAATTGGGCAATTGATGGCTCCGAATGCCTTCTCATTTTTCGATGCTGATTTACCTGAGGAAGGGTCTAGCCAGTCAAAGTCTTTGAATATAATAGTTGAGTTCAGAAATATGGTCATTCCCCTGGTCTTGATTGATAATGGGTCCGCATTAAACATATGCCTGTTAAGAACCGCCACTAAGATCGGGGTCGATCCATGCATGCTGAGGCCCACCAGAACCAGCGTAAGAGGGTTTGACAATACCAGGAGAGAAATAATGAGAGAAGTTGATCTTGAGCTGTTGATAGGGCCAATGACCTTTTCCATCTTGTTTCAAGTCATGGATATCAAATCTTCATTTAATCTATTATTGGGGCAACCGTGGCTGCACGAGGTTGGAGCCATACCTTCCACTTTATACCAGAAACTGAAGTTTGCATTTGGGCCCAAAATTATTACAATCATCGACGAGGGGCATAGCGAGAAAGAAAAGCCCGCCAATAGCACTGAAAAACCCAATGTGTTGAATAGCTCAGGACGTCGACCTCCATAGTTTTGAATATAAGGTGTCAACGATACTCCCGGAGTCCATTGAGGGCATCATGCCTAAAACAGGAGGCAGTATGGTAGCAGTGATGCCTATGCTCCAAAAGTCAGGCTACCAGAAAGGCCGAGGACTCGGGCCCAGATTACAAGGCAGAAGAGAGCCAATGGTGGCTAAGGGACAGAAAGTAAGATTCGGGCTGGGATACAAGCCCACAGAGCAAGAGGTCCGAGAGGCTAAAGAAAAAGCCAGGGTCACCGCAGCGATAAGAGCTCGAGGAATCAACATAGAAGAGAAACCTCGCCCTAGGCCACACATCAGGGATTCCTTTGTCAGCGCTGGGGTTGTAAAGATCGATTGAAATGGGGTAACCCATTTGACCCCACACAAACTCACAGCCCCTATACATCCCATCAATCCCCAGATCACCCTACCAAGTTTGGAAATAGATTTGGCTGCGTTGTCCCTCTTCGAGGAACGACAGCCAATACCCGAATAAACACCCCTTGTGGTAAATCACCATAAAGTGGTATTAACATTTAAGGATATCATCTCAGATGAAATGGGGGTCAACATGATGGAGGTTGACTCCAATGAGCCATATCAGTCAACACCCTCCATCCAAACAAGTAAAAGAGCGGCCCCTCAGGTACGCAGCTGGGCATCTTTACCCCAAACTCTGGAAGCAGGGAGTGGCCTAAAGTTTGGCACCTATTTCCTAAAAAAAACAACCTATAAAAAGTTAGATAAGCCCTTGGCAGGCAATACCTTGTATATACACAGACTCATGCTGCTAAGGGTCCGTCTCCGAAGAAATACAAAACCTCAAAAACATTGAAAAAATAAAAAATCCCAAAAATATAGAAAAAATACGAAACCCAAAAATATTATCTTTTAAAATTCCAGATAAAATCACACAAAAAGATGCCTTAATCGAAATACCCGTCCCACGTAAAATCGACCCCTTTCCTGTAGAAATACAAGAAGAGGTAGGAGTCGAGTTTGGATGAGGATAGTCCTTTGGAGGAGCTCCCCAATGAGCTCCTTGACCGGTTTGCCGATTTTGAGCATGGCCCTACCCCCGTTGTCAAAGAGACAGAAGATATCAATCTAGGGACTAAGGAGATTCCTAGAATAACCAAAATCGAAACGTCAGTGTCCCCTGAAGAAAGAAAAAGCATGATCGACTTCCTTCGGTCATACCAAGACATTTTTGCTTGGTCGTATGAGGACATGCCTGATTTGGACACTGATTTGGTTGAGCATGAGTTGCCTCTCTACCCCGATATGAAGCCGATTAAGCAGAAGCTGAGACATCTCCGACCCGAGTAGATGTTGAAAGTCAATGATGAAGTCATCAAGCAGTATGATGCAGGGTTTCTCATGGTATCCAAATACCCACAATGTCTAGCCAATATTGTGCATGTGCCGAAGAAAGATGGAAAGGTTCGCATGTGCATCGATTTCCATAATTTGAATAGGGCAAGCCCAAAGGATGATTTCCCATTACCACACATCGACATCTTGGTCGATAACACTGATAAGCACGGGATGCCTTCATTTATGAATGGATTCTCAAGATATAATTAGATAAAGATGGCACAGGCCGATTGGGAGAAGACTGCATTCATCACTTCGTGGGGAACCTTTTGCTATCGAGTCATACCATTTGGACTAAAAAATGTCGGCGCAACGTACCAAAGGGCTATGACCACACTGTTTCACGACATGATGCACCGAGAGGTTGAGGTGTACGTTGACAATATGATAGCTAAGTCACTGGAGCGAGGTGATCACTTGGTAAACCTTTATAAGCTATTTGAGAGGCTGAGAAAGTACAAGTTATGTCTAAATCCACAAAAGTACGCTTTTGGTGCTATATCTGGAAAATTGTTAGGATTCATGGTCAGCAAGAGAGGGAACGAGGTCGACCCAGTCAAGATTAAAGCCATCACAGAAATGTCGCCACCGTCTACTGAGAAGGAAGTTAGAGGGTTCTTGAGCATAATACAATATATCAGTCGGTTCATTACATAGCTAACTCCAATCTGCACGCCGATCTTGAAACTACTAAGGAAGAACACGCCCGTTAAATGGAATGACGACTGTCAGGCAGCGTTCGATAAAATTAAAGGCTACCTCCTTAACCCACCTGTGGTGGTACCACTCAAGCCAAGGAGACCACTCTTGATGTATCTCTCCATGACAGAAGTCTTGATGGGATGTGTCTTAAGGTAGCATGACGAGACAGGAAGAAGAGAGCAGGCCATTTACTATCTAAGCAAGAAATTTACTGATTATGAGATGTGCTATTCTCATCTGGAGAAAGCGTGTCTGGCTCTTGTATGGGCTACTCAGAGGCTCCACCATTACTTGTTATCCCAGGTCGTTCTACTTTGTGCCTGAATGGATCTGTTAAAATACCTATTCGAAAAGCCAGCTCTCACTGGGCAGACTGCACAATGGCAGTTGTTATTGTCTGAGTTTGACATCACGTACATCACTCAGAAGTCAATCAAGGGGCAGGCACTCACTGATCATCTTGCCGACAATCATTTTCCAAATTATGAACCTTTGAGAACTCAGTTCCCCGATGAGGAGATCCTGTTCATGACGGAAGACGATACTGAGGAAGCAGAAGAATCATGGGTAATGCACATCGATAGGGCAGTAAATGTCGAAGGTCATGGAGTTGGCACCATTCTAATTTCACCAAAAGGATCCCATATACCCATCTCTATTAAGTTCAACTTCCCTTGCACTAACAACATGGCTGAGTATGAAGCTTGTGCCGCTGGTCTGTAGGCGGCTCTCGATCTGAATATAGCTCACCTCTGAGTGTTTGGCGATTCACAATTAATCATATGCTAGGCGAACAGTGACTAGAAGACGAAAGATGAGAAATTGATCCCTTACCATGAACACCTCGAGGAACTGATAACTTACTTCCAAGATGTGACATTCTCATATGTCCCTCGGAAATGGAATCACTTTGCTGGTGCACTAGCAAGTTTGGCGTCAATGATAGAAATCCCATACGGTGCTAAGATGAAGCCGATCATGATCGAGCAGAGAAGTGAGCCAGCCTTCTGCCTCTAGATTGAGGAACCTACAAAGCCTGATGATGAGCCACCTTGGTTCTCAGATATCAAGAATTTCTTCAAGACCCTACCTTTCCCTAAGGGAACATCCAAGACGGACTGGCAAACCATTCAACATTTAGTAGCAGGCTACATCATTTGCGGGGAATGCCTTTACAGGCAATCGTACAATAGCATTCTACTCAGGTGCCTTACTGAAAGTGAAGCGACCAACATCATGAAGGAGATCCACAAAGGAGTATGCGGAGCCCACATTAGCGGTCACATGCTTGCTAAGAAAATTCTACGGCAGGAATACTTTTGGACCACTATTGAATCAGATTCTTTTGAAACATGTTGAAATGCTACCAAGTGTCGGGGAACACTCCGATTTGATACGCTCACGCCATTGATCCTACGCATGACCACTCCTTGGCCATTTGCAACTTGGGGCCAGTTTGATACACGCTCCTGCCATTAATCCAAAGGCATCGAACGGGCATCGGTTCATCCTCGTCGCCATTGAATACTTTACCAAGTTGGTAGAAGCAGCATCATATGCCAACATCATGGCCAGTCACGTCGAGAAGTTTATCAAAAATAATATTGTGTGTCGATTTAGAGTCCCCAAAGATATCATCACGGACAATGGCACAAACCTTGCGAATAAGCGTGTCCGATCCTTCAGCGAGCAATACAAAGTCAAACACAATCGCTCGTCACCTTATCGGCCTCAAACTAATGGAGCTGTGGAGGCTGCGAATAAGACAGTCGTCCGCATCCTTGAGAAAATGGTCATCACTTATCGAGATTGGAGTGAAATGCTGTCATTCGCTTTATGGGCCTACAGAACATCGATCCGTACTACTACAGGGGCAACTCCATTCTCCCTTGTGTATGGAACTAAGGTCATCCTACCAGTAGAGGTTGAAGTACCCTCGCTCTGAATCCTCATGGAATCAGGCTTACCCAAAATAGAGAGAGAGATCCCACTTTGAACAATTGAACTTATTAGACAAGAAGAGATTCCTAGCCTTGTGCCACACTCAGGTATACCAGGAGCGAATCGCACGCGCTTACAACAAACGTGTCCATGATTGAGATCTAAAGGTAGGAGACACTGTGTTGAAGAAGATCTTCTCATCCCTCCACGCCGATCCGAGAGGAAAGTTCAAGCCAAACTAGGAAGGACCTTATGTCGTTCGAGAGGTACATATGCCATCCACCTCGCCACCATGGACGGAGATCATCTTCCTAAGCCCATCAATGATGGATACGTCCAACGGTTCTACTCTTAGTCTATCACGTCAAGGTAAGTATTGGTGAAACAGATACGTGACTGCTTATGAACCACTCAAAAGAGGCCATCATTCCAAAACATAATAGCTAAAAAGCATCCCTAAAAATGATGATATCCTTTGCTACCCCATTTGAGTCAGGGCCTTTCTTTCAATAAACCCCTTCCAAAAAAAAAAAGTGTGTGTACATATACAGAAAAAGGAGAAATAAAGTTACCATCAAAATCCAAAAAAAAGTAAAAAAGCAAAACCTCAAAAAGAGATTGCCTGAAATGGAGCAAAAAGAACAAAAAAAAATGTGTAGAAGAATCACGGGGCATGTACAGTAAAAACCTCCAAGGGAGAAAGTATGTTGAGAAAACTGAAGCCGTATTAAGAAAACACTTTTAGCCTAGCATACCTTCAAATCCTAACCTAGCCCATGGCCAAGCTACACTCTGAAGAAAGCCCACTTTTAGGTTTACAAGCAGTCATAATTTCTGTTAAGTCAACACAAGCCAAGTTGTGAGACGACACCAGAACCCCATCCAGCCGGCTATGATGGAATCGACATCTATATTGTGGCTATTGAAAAAAGAAATGAGGAAGAAAAAATAAAATAAAAATACAAGCTCAAAGCAAGATGGACTTGATGAAAACCCGAAAGGGCGCTACGGGTAAAAATACCTAGTTTTTGTGGACCAGGTGAAAACTCGAAAGGGCGATTAGGGTAAGAGGGCTAAACCCTTGGACGTGTTGAAAACCCGAAAAGGCACCACAGGTAAAAAAAAGAGATAAATAAAAAAAAGGAAAAGAAAAGAGAAATAATTAAAAAAGAAAGGTTTGGACCGATTGAGAATATTGATGTTTGAGGAGCCCTTTTATTACTCTTCCTATACCCTCTTGTCCTACTGGGCAACTCATGCTAGTTCGAATCAGGTCCCGACTAGAATTGTCTTTGTGAAACTGCACCATCAAACGTATGACCTGAGGCAAGAGAAAGGTTTAACTCAATCCAAAGGGATCAACGTTCCGGACTTCGTAAAATCAGAAAACTCACTCAGGTCACACTGCATGAAAGAGTTCGACTATGCTCAAAATGGACCCATTACTCCGTCTCGCTGTTAAGACATCAAAAAAAAAAGAGAGAGAGAAAGCCAAAAAAAAAAAATCAAGAAAAATCCAAATACCAAAAAAAATGTGCATATATTTCTACTCATATTTCTAGCATCATATTTCAATCTCAAAAATGAAGAAAAAAAAAAATCTAAAAAAATATATTGAAAATGAAAAAATATAGGTAGAAATGTACTTTTCCTTCTGTTGTTTAGGATGCATTTTCTTTACATGTATAGACAAAAATGGGACTGACCTTTTCTCGAGAATATGCAGTCACACGGTCCAAAGCCTCGAAGCGGGCAACTTCTCAGCGATGGACAAATCAGATGAAGCATCTCACCACTGACTCAGGCCTATTCAAAAAAAGAGAGAGAGAAAATCATTTTGGAAATGAAAGAATAAATTTGTGCTTCCACGCACAGCTACGAACATGCGTGTTCTGATGCGGTAAAATGCCGATATTTTATCAGCAACACCACTATGCTATAGTAACGCCATAAGTCTAAAGTATGCCTTGTATTCTGGATCCTACTTTAAAGTACGAGCAATGGTGTCAATCCCGATCAAATGGTCAATGTTTTGATCAAGTTGGCTCCACTGCTATATCTTCGAGCTAAGAACTCTGTTTAGGATTCATATGAACTTAAGTGTCTTAAGCTTTAGATTCTCCGTTGGAAAAGGTCAATCGTTGGTTGAGACCAACCTGTTGAGAATGAGATTACGTATCAATCAAACTTTGTGCAACCATGCATTCAGAAGGGTTCATTTTCCTTTTATTTTTCTACAGGCTTAAAACCTATATGGGCAACGGTATCCCTGTAAAGTGCACACCATTCGTTTATTTCAGTAATTATACCCGGGCAGGTCTGAGTTGGGGCTTCCATCGCCTTTGTTATTGCTTATCGCCCCTGATGGGTGCATATTTATGCATAGTTAATAGATATTTATGATCATTATCAGCAGAAGATAGAATTGGATGCCCCTTTTTGAGAGACACCCAATGATTGGTTTGACCTATTTAGCAGTACTTGAAGTTGGATGCTCTAGGTCATATTGATCCGGGGTACATTTTCAAAATGGCACGTCCACCCAAAAAGCATTGTGACATCTATTCACTTTGCTCGGGCAGTCATGCTAAATAAACTTTGGGATCGATGGGTTCGCCCAAAGATCTTGAACCCTGGATTCATTAGGGGCACCCGTGAACAGTCAAATGGGGCAATCAAATGCCTCGTAGGATTGAACACAAACTTTTGAGCCTTGCGTATGTTTACTTTGCACCTATCTTTAAATGTAGGTCGATCACCCCTCTTACTGACGAAGTTGTTGCATTCAGAATGAATTTTAAACATCAAATACCTTCAATATCATCCTGAGAAGTAAATGCATTTCCCGACTATAGGGAGTTCGCAACTCATTCCACCTCGGCTATGCCCAGTAATGTCGCTAAGCGCTTGGGGACCGATTACCTTGAGAAATGAATATTTAGGCTTTCGTTTTCTTATCATGTTATTCATTTGATGTTTGAAGTTCGTTCTGAATGCAGTGGACCCATCAGTAATGCCTTGGGCCTCTTCGGATGTCTCTTTTCTTTTGCATTCAATCATTAGTGATCGGATACCAAATAGGGGCATCTGTAGACACCTAAATTTGGCCCAAGGCCCGATTGGAACACATTTCGAGAGAGGTGCACTTCTAAGCTTTTGATGGCATGTATGAAACCCTTAGGAATCTTTCTAAATCCTTAGGAAACTTTCCGAACCCTTAGGAATCAACCCTAACCTTCCCGAACCCATTAGAACCCTTTCCTGAACCAGTGTCAAACCCTTCCGAGTAGTGGTTGGAAAGAGGAGTACCAAAATTTACACAGACCTCTTCAGAAGCTGAATTATAAACTATTGGAAAGAGGACTTTTCTAAGTTTCCAACATGTCAAAAATCACCTCAATCGGAGTTATATATCAAAAGTTATGACCATTTGAAAATTGGGCTATTTTGGAGGAATTTTTGCCTGGCGCAACTAATGGTTGCGCCAAGCCATTTTCCCCCAGAATTTGTCTGGCGTGACTATTAGTTGCGCGAGGCTTTTTTTCCCCATAAATGGCCTGGTGCAACTAATAGTTGTGCCAGGTATAAATGGGTCCCCCCACCCCTCGCGAAGCCAACTTCTAGGCTACTGTACAGAACTGGTTTATTGTACATTTGCCTGGCGCAACTATATTAGTTGCGCCAGACATATGAACAGTAACCTCTGGATTTTGCCTCGAAAATCATGATTGGGGTTTGACTTGTTGACCACCTTAGTCCTTGGGGTGTATTTTGATAACTTTATTGCACCCTTTTAATACCTATTTGCAACCCTGAAGTGATTTAAAACACTAACCCATCATCCACCATTAAAACCATTCCCCCACATTTCTAAGCTCTCAAAATCTTAGGATACCTTAGATTTGAGATTACCAAATTGTGAAACCCATTTAGCTCTTAAGTGGTCTCCTAATCAACCCATTTCTTATAAATAGAGCCCCCCACCCCTTGGTTTAAGGGTTGAGAATTTTTACCTAAGAGAGAAAGATCTTAAAGTGAGAAGATCTTTCCCCCTTTGGTGCACCATTGCTCATACAAATTTTAGAATTCCAAAACCCCTTTTGAGTGATATTTTCTACCTTAGATCCCTTAGTTTAGGTACATGCTACCCATTTACCTTCCCTCTATACCTCTTAGCTAGCAAGCCTTAGAGGTTAGAACTCCTATTTCCACCATACAAGCCTTCAAGAGCTCATCAAAAGCAAGCAAACGCAAGGCTCTCTTATGGTGCTACAAGGGCCCGAGGGCTCCGGCTCTCCCCTTTCTTCTCCTATCTCTTGTTTAGTTTTTCCCATCCTCCCATTTGTGCCGTTACGCCGCCAAATTTTTGGTAGGAAAAGAGGGGCACAAATAGGATTTAAGGCCCATTTGGGCAAGAGGAAGCCATTTTCTTTTCTTTTACTTTACTTTTGTGTTAGCCATTCGTAGAGACTGTGTTAAGCGGGTTGATTGGGTACCTAACACCTTCCCGATCGATAACCGAAGCCCCTACCCAAGAGCCTTTGGTGTGGACCAGATTTAGAGTCATTCTTTTAGCACTTCAGTGCTCATAAAAATGAACTAGGTTTCCCGGGACACCAAAAGCTCCGAGTGGCGACTCTATATTTTTGCAAGCGAGCACATCGCGACGATGGGATCGTCACAAATCCCATCGTTGCACACCCGTACCTCGCGCAACTCTCGCCAGGTTCTCACGGAGTAGATTCCTTGCGCAGTATATAGCTAACCTGGTGAGAGGTTCTGTCGCGAAGAAAAGTAGAGCCTCACGAAGATAGATTAAAAAGATTCAAGTGCCTCGCGAGGCTCTTCGTAGAGTTAAATTCTGGCTCAAGCGTGCGAAGCAGTTGCTCATATCTCACGTAGCTAGAGTAGCGAAGCCTCGCAAGTATTAAAATATAAGTCCCAAGCACCTCACAGGGCTCACTATCAGGCTGCAGCATATGTCCTTGTGCTCGTGAAGCTCTCAAACGGTATAAAATATCCATCAGAACTCTGTGAGAAAGCTTTAGGTGGCTGGCGAGCTTGAAGTTTAGGCTATTTAGCCTCGTGAGAGAGAAACACTTAACCCTTTCTCTCAGCTTGTGCCCTGGACTATGCATGTACAATATCATGCACCAATTCAGTGTGCATCAGCACCAACTCTTCAACATGTACTCCATTTCATCATGACAATTAACTTACCCATTTTCAATATTGGAACATCCCAAATTCAGAATTCCAAAGATAATCTTTCAGCTTAAATTCATGTCATGTATTGTGAGAGCATCTCAACTATCAGCACATACTTGAACATTAAATTCACATGACAGATATGCACTTGCACTCAAAATAAAAAGGAATAGAGCAAAATCAAACACATAAGCAAATCAATACCTTAAAAGCTATAATTAAAATTTTTTTAAGCAACATAAAACAAAACACAATCAATACATATGGTACACATATTCTTTATTTCTTTACCACCCACCTCCACCCACCTTCACTTTTCATGACCTCCTTAGTTGCCCTGTCCTACTAAATTATCATCCACATGGGTAGAGGATGCTTCACCAATCATGTACTGCCCCTTGGGGTTGGTAAGGGTTGACTAGGCAGTCTACCCTGCTCTCTTTTGTTCAAAGCATTACAGATTTGACCCAACTGGTCCTCTATTTTCTTAATGCTTTGCCCATGAGCATTCACAGCTTGGACTAGGCTCCCTAAATTCTACATGGATGCCAGCATTTGCTCTTCAAAAGAAGAGGATCTGGGCTATTGTGGGGGCAAGGCAAACTGGTTGGGCTGTGGGGCAGGCAACTAAAAATTCTATCTAGGTGGGTATCCCTAGTTTAACTGGTGTTGGGGCCTGTATGGAGCTACCAAGTGCTGCTGCTGGGGTTGAGGGTAATTATCTTTTCTCCACCTCAAATTTGGATTGGTTCTCCATGAGTACCCAGTAGGTTGCTGCCCAAATGCTTCGGTAGCATTGGCTTGCTCCATAACAAAATCTGGGAATTAGTTGGCTGATGGATAATCTTGGAGTAAATGTGTGAGAGATTGGCATATCAGACATGCCTCCTCCACTTGTGCAACCATTCTAGGTTGCATCACATTCATCAATTTGTCAAACTTCAAGCTCAGGTTGTCCACCTTCCTCTCCAACTCACTTTGCATCTTAACTTCATACATTCCCCCTCTAGGGGTGGACACTTTCACCAACTTAGCTGGGGTCTAGCTATCATTGCGAGACAGTGACTTCTGCTGCATAAAATTTTCTCCTATAATGTCAAACAGCTCCCAAGCCTCATCAGCTATCTTGTGGAGGTAACTACCACCACATGAGGCATCCACCATATCCTTGCTCTTGGGATTCATTCCTTGGTAAAATACTTGCACTAGTTACCACAGTAGAATTTGGTGGGGGGGCATTGTTTTAACATCTCCTAAAATCTCTCCCATGCTTCATAAAAATCCTCAGTTGAGGACTGAGTAAATGACAAAATACTTGTCCTCATCTGGCTGGTTTTGATCATGGGAAAGAATTTAGTCAGGAATTGGCTTTGGAGGTCACTCCATGTTTGAATGCTATTAGCTTGGAGCTTAGAGAGTCAATTGTTGGCTTTGTCCTTTAGGTAAGAAGGAAAAAGCCTCAGTTTGGTGGCTTCAGGTCCCAAGCCAGTAATATTGAAAGTGGTGCAAAGTGCCAAAAATTAGTCAATGTGCTTGTAAAGATCTTCCTTTCTAAGCCCATGAAAAGATGGCAGCATGTTGATGGTGGAGGACTTGATTTCATAGTTTCCCTCCACTAAAGGGAATTGTATGCAAAAGGGAGATGTGCAATCCCCTGGTGCATTGCATTCCTTCAGGGTTCTTTGCCTCTCAGCCATATTAGCTGGCTCAATTTCAACAGTAGGGCCTTGTGTGGTGTGTCTTGGTCTAAGGACTCTTTCAACCTCAGGATTTGGAGTTTCCAACTTAGGGTTAAGAAACTTTCTTCGAAGCATACACACAGATAAAGCAAGTAAGGAAAATGCTCACAGCACAAAAAAAAATTTCTAACTAAATTAACAACTAAACAAATTTACAACTAGACTAATTACAGGGAATTCAACATTAAAGGACTAGGTTTTACGGTAAAAGAAGTACAAATAGAGCTAGCTAAACTCTAGCTGTAGCTCTAGCTGTTCCCTTTTGTTGTTGTCCAATTATGCAAGATTCCAAAAAGAATGAGTAGTACTTTTATTCTACTATGACACAGCTACAAAGAATTTTCTAAAATAAAATATAATACAACTCATGCCTACTAAAAAGATCAATTTCCCCAGCAGCGGTGCCAAAAACTTATTGTCGGATTCCAGTGTGCTGATTTCATTGTGTGGTGAGAACAAATTAAAAATCCAAGTAAAATAAAAGATGGAAATAGTATAACTAAAATAATCCTAAGCCTGCAAGATACAGGGCTATTGTAGAAAGTTTTGATAAGTAAGAGTTTGTCCCATAGATAAATTAATCTAGAACCCAAAATGGGCTATAATAGTAGGCCTCTAGATCTGGCTATAGATCTGACAATCCTAAAGAAAGGGAGGTGGGTGTCATAACTACACTAAATTACCTATTAAAAAGAAAAGAAATAAAGTGTAGTCCTATCCTAAGAAAGGATTATGAAGAAGGTGGTGATGGTGTATTAAAATAAAGATAAAAGGATGGAAAGTAAGCAGTCTAGGCTAAAGTTCATTCAGTTATGTAACTTAGATTTAAGGTTGTCTCTGCAGCAAATCCTTACTAAAGTGCTATCAATAACCTCAGCAAGGTAGAAAAATCCAACTTAACCCATGCCATTTAGACTGCTCTTAAGGCTATAATCTATCCACTTAAATGGCCACAGACTATCCAATAGAGTTTGTCAAATCTCATTAATTGAGTCAGAAAAGCTAACCTAATCCAAAGGAGTGAGCTGATCTAACTTAATCCAATGAATCAAATCAGGTCATGAATACCATTACAGATACTATGTTTTCCAGGTTACAAGCTCCCCAGATATGCTTACAGATTTGGCAAACATTCATAGGAGTTCTAACCCATAAAATCCTATGGGTGTGTCAAAGGCCATCAACACAATGAGCTGACACATAGGATAAGCAACAGGTTGAATAAGGACTTAGATTCAGCTTGTCATTGCTACAAAAGGGCTACAATGACTCAGCCCCTAAGTCTACAATCACTATAGAGAAGTCAGATCTAACATCTGATAGTGGTCAAGTAAGACAAGCTCTCACTAGGCTACAAGCTCAAGTGCAGAGAAAAAGAATCTATCTCAGATCTGTGACCAAGATTGCCCTAGGGCTATAGTCTGTCCACTCAAATGGTTACAGGCTATCCACAGAGGCTCCCTTACCAACAAATGATGAGATAGAACATGTAAACTGCTGCTGCCACCATGGTCCCAGGGTTACAAATTCAAGCTTCCATGGGCCTTACAAAAAGCTCAAACCTTAAATGCATGCTATAGCCTGAACAAAACTACGGGTAAATAGGAAAATAACATATTAAATAAATATTTAAAGCACAAATTCCATTGATCTAAGTTACCAATAATGAAAATTTTCAAGGCAGCAGCCTTGTGCACAACAGCTCTTCACAACAATACCAATGTTTAAATGACCCATTACAAAACTAAATAAAACTACACCTAGTTGCTTACCAAAGATTTAGCCAGCAAGTGTTGGGCTAAGAGAGAAGAAAAAAATTAAAAAAGAAGTAATCAAATCCTAACCGTAACGCTAATTTTCTTGAGCTCTCAGCCGACAGAGGTTGAAGGAGGAAGTTATTGATAGTTTCTAAGTTACAAGCACAACTCATATATGTAGTCCTAATGATGTGGCTGAGAGAAGAGTAAACCCTAATTTTTCAAGCAAATGTGGCACTATTGCAACCCTTGGATGTCTTGGGATGCATGCATCAGGATCTGTGCCTCGAGATGTGTGCCCTAGACCTAGGGAAATCCCTAAAAGGTCCTTGACTTAAGATTAAGAAGTGGAGAGCTCAAGCTTCGCGAGGCTGGCTCCTGCATATCACTTCTGTCGCACAGCTACAAAGTGTTCACAAGATAGAGTTTGGCTTTGAATATTTCTATCTCGCGCAGTAGGACTTTGGATGATCGCGCAGTAGAGTTTCAGAAGTTTTCTTTCAGCAGGTACTCGCATAGATGTCTTTGCATCTCACTCGATTTAGGGTTAAGCTTCTAGGCGCTTGAGAGCTACATGAGAGAACTTCTGGGCGTCTCTCTCTTCCAGAGCCATGCGAGAACTCTGTGACGTCTTTATTGTTGTTCACACCAATTGGTCTTGCGAGGTAGTGTGTGCGGCTGTATTAAGGCTTGATCCTTGCAAGAACTTAGCGAGCTATATTTCTGAAGGCTTAGTGCGCGAGAGATCCATGAGTTTCTTCACATATTAATTGCAACTGAAGTGCGCGACTGCTGCGCGAGAGGTTACTTTGTGATAACCCCTTCATTGAGCTGCGTGACTTCTTCGCGAACGCGAATGTGCTGCATGTCTTAGCTGCATGAAGGAGCTTTGCCAATGAATTGAACAGCCCGAGGCAGCACCTCAACTGTGCGAGATCTGTTGCTATGCACATGCTTTTGTTGCAGCTTCCTCCACTCTCACCTATACTTCTTTCATCTGCTGGACTTTCTTGGTCCATTATGACATATAAAATAGTCACCATTGTGTGTACCACCATGGTGTTCCATCACTTTCTGGTTCAGCTATCATCTTTTCCCTGAATTCTCTCTCTTCTTGGCACCAAAGATAAGGACTTTGTGTTAAGCTGCATAATTTATTACTAACTATAAAACAAGCTAAAAAGGAGTTATTAGCCAGCTTCAAGGTCTAGGAAAGGCTAGGTTAAGAGGTAAAAAGTGGTAATTTTCAGTGAATAATAGCAGCCCCTGTGAAGAAGGCCAAGGGTGTGGCCTCAGATGCCCAAGCTCAAAAGAAAAAATTTGCTCCCAAAAAGAGGGCCAAAGACCACCCACCTGCCAAAGGCCCTGAGAAATCTAAGAAAAAGTAGAAGAAGGGTAAGGGTGTAGCCCATGAGGTCCCTGAGTTTGCCCTTGAGGACGAGGAAGATAATGAGTACCTCAGGGTCCCTTTTGAATTTGTGGCTTCAATTAATCTTGAGGCAGAGACTATTTTTGACAAGGTTTGCTTTGAGGAGCTTCCAGAGATAGTTGCCTCCATTGAATACTTAACTAAAGCCACTCTGATACCCCTATTGAGGCCCCCACTGCAACTAGTCTTCCCTAAACTAGTGCAGCTATTTTATCAAAATATAAGAGTGAAGACTAAGGATGATGGGAACCCAACATTGTTGGTGCTGATAGACAAGTTTGAGATGTTATTCAACCAGTCTGTAATAGCTGAGATACTTGGGATACTAGCCAAGTATAGCCCTGAGTGTGGTTTGGGTCCCCCTTTGATAGCCACCATCTCAGAAATTACCAAGGAGTTGATTGGAGGGATCACAGCCTCAGGGTTATCCATTAGGAAGAGAGATCTGCACCCTAACATGAGATTTATGGATGGGGTGTTGAAGAAAAATATTTATTGCTCTTGACACCAACAGGGGATGAGGTCTCCCATTGCTGATGCACTTTACTCCTTCTACCTGAACCCCTACATAGATGCAGCCACACTAATTTTTGAGGGAATAAAGGATATCCATGAGAAGGTGAAGACTGAAACGAAGTTCCATTCATTGCCCTACTATAGGCTCATTATAGCCTTACTGAAGCTAGGAGGATACCAATTTCAAATGGATGAGAAGATCATCACCTTCGCCCCCAGTAAAAGTGGCAAGAAGCAGTGGGGGGTTAGTGGAACTCTCATTGAAAAGAAGAAGAAGAAGAAGAAGAAGAAGGAGCTGCTAGCTGAAGCAACTCCCACAATTCAAGAAGCAACTGCTACTGCTGCTGAAGCTGCTTCAGTCTCTGCCATTGCCAGATCTGCTGCCCTCTCTCAGGCAGCCCACAAGTATGCCAACCAGCTCTACCTTACCATCTCAGCCCATTACCTCATCTTCCATACCCACTCCCATTGCCATGCCAGCTCCTACCTCAACCCCAACCTTACAACCCCCCATAGTTTCATCACCTCTACCATAGCCAATTTTACCCACTACCTCAAGCATCACTACATCTCCTATATCCACCATACATACTGAGACCATTCCTTTATCCTTACCCATATCTGTACCCTTAACTACCTACCCAGCTCACCCTAGCCCACCTATAAACACTACATATAGAAAAAGAAAAAATCCAAAGCCCACACAGACCCCAACCCCAGAAACCATAGCCACACCAGACACTACCCTTGAAATCCCTCACAGCTCTCCAGCTACCTTACATCAGCCCACTTCACCCTTTAAACCTGATACCTTTGAACCCATGGGCCATTCCATTCCTTTTTTCCCCTTCCCATGACCCCTTTGCATCTGAGGGGTACTCAGCTATGATGTCCTCTATCATAGGAGAAATTAAATATGAGTTCACCCCTCTCCCAGACTCACCTCAACCTCCGCATTTTACCCCTCTTCCAAATTCCACACAGCCAACAAACTTTCACCATGCACCCACCTCCCCATTTCAACCAATCCCAACCATCTAAACCACAACAATTATCACCCCTGTCCCCTTACCTCAAATCCTCAACCTATTACTCTCCCTTCATTCCCAATTATTGGCTAACACCCAAACCCAAATAACCATTGAGGCCAAACTCCAAGCAATGACCTCCATCCTCTGATATCAGGCCTCAATTCAAATCAATTTATAAGCCATCCAATCAACCTTGTCACTTTTAACCCAACCATCGCAACAGCCAACTATCCCTACACCCACCAATTTACCCACTCCACCCCCTTCTCCCCAACCCATAACCTTAGTTGTAACCTCCCCTGTTACTGCACCCATTAAACCTTTTCCCATTATCCCTCAAATCACACTTACAAATGCCTCCACCCAAACACACCCTGAACCTGAACCAGAGCCCCAACCTGAAATCCCACCTATAATAGCAACTCTAATGTTGCCACAGATGTAGACAATCTAATCCCCACCTCCTTAATTCCAACCCAAAATGACCTTCAGGTAATAGACCTCATTGAGCCTGAACTTGAAGTCCATCACCCTTTACCCTCAATCCCACCCCAGGCATGCCATTATCCATCCCCTCTCCATTGCTAGCTGGCCCTTCTTCCAGTACTGACCAGCCCATACTACCTGCCTCTTCCTTTTCCATATCTCCATACTTAACCCTCCTATATGCCATATATAGTAACCCATACCTTAAACATGATGTCATTAGAGACATGGCTAACCTCAGAACCTCAATCAGGATGCCCTATGGCACGAAGATAAATAAAATGAAGTTGGATCACAAAATTGAGATGCTGAGAATATCAAAGGGCTGGAAGGAAATGTTGAGGCTATTTGAAGCTCAAAAGCATACTGCGGTAATAGAGAAAATGAGAGCAAATGCACTCGAGAAAGGTTAGCTACCTCCAGAGAGGTCACAGAGGCCATTCGGGAATTGTATGAGAGTAGAGTTGAACTTGCTGAAAAGAAGGTAGAAATACTCGAAAGGAGACTTGCTGAAATGATTGTCGGAGAGCCTACACAAGTAGCTGAGACTACCCCTCTTGCCACTACCCCTCCAGCTAGTTCAACTGTTGTTGCTTTGAAGCAAGAAGAAAGAAAAGGAGTCCAACTCAAGGTTGAAATAGCAAAAGATTCAGATGATTAGATTTGTACATGTAGTTAGTTAGGATGTTTTTGTATAATCTTTTTGTAGTTATTTTCCCTTGCATTTTATAAATTCCTATGTTATAAATAAAAATCCTCTTTGCCTGATTTTGTTTATTTTCATTTATGTATGTTTGTTTGTTTTGCTTTATCTGTTTCTGTGTGTTTTGTTTACTGATATACTTGCTTTATTTTGTATTTTATTGTCCCAAAATACCCTGCTGCACTTGCACTTCATCTTTGAATCAGTAAGGACACTGCTCCGCATAGGTTTGGGGGCCAATGATGTAGTTAACCTAAGTGAAGTACAGCTAAGGAAGTAAGATAGAAATAGAGCTTAGTCCACCTAAGGAACTTTGAAAATGTGGAAATTTAAAATTTTACAAACCTTTAGGCATTAAACACCTTCAAATTTTAACATTTCCATGCAGTGAACACCAAGAAAACTCACTTGTGTCAGCACCTAGTAAATCATTAAAAAGAGAAAAAGGTAAGGACATGCCTATGAGTTCAATGAAAGACCATACCTAGGGAAATTTGGGCCTATAATAATTTTTTCTCTTTGAGGAGTGTCTTAGGCAATTCTTTTTGCTCTAAGGACTGGCTGAGTCAATGTCCTCACTAGAAGTTAGGCATCTCCAAGTTCAAACAGTTGATAGTATCCATGACATTTAGGAAAGGATCAAGGACTTCTCCTGGACAGTTTGAGCTTTAAAATACCAAACCTAGTAAACTACCCTTGTGCATAAAATTTTTGAGCCTTAATTTCTAGTTTTCATCAAAATACACCTGAGTACATGCACCTAAACCTGTGGACGTGATTCAAACCTAACCCCACTCTGAGAATTCAGAAGGTAAAGGAGAAGGAGTTGAAGATGGACAAGCTAGGGTCAACATTTGGTGAATGGAGGAGAAACACAAAAAGAGAATAACAGTGTAGCAGCTGAAAAGAGGGTGGCATTTCAGAATAATACAAACAAAAAAAAGAGAAAAATGTATAGAAGGAAAAACAGAAAAACAAATTAATGAAAAGGGATAGAGAGGAGTTAAGAGGGAATTTCATTGGAAAAAGTAAAAATAAGAGGAGAAGTTGGCCACTTCAAGTCTGAAAAATGTCAAGGAGGATGAAATGTGTGGAACTAAAGAAGGTGAAGTCATGAATCACCTCCTTCACCTGCTGATTTATCAATTTTGCATCCTTTTCACCCTTCCATTCTTTATAACCTACACCCATAAGCCACTTTACATCCCACTCTAAGACCTTGTGATCCTAAGTTGAATGAGGTGTTATGTGGAGATAAGGAGTTATCCAATCTATGGTGAGAAATAGCCAATGATGCTAGAATTTAGGAGCTTTACCTATGCTCATGCTTGCAGACCCATTTGGGAACTGTAACTGCTCTTGAGCTTGTGAGAAAATGAAAACCCTTAAAGTTCTTTGTGAGGGACTACCTTGGTGAGCATTGGGTCTAATATTAAATGTCTTAGGCATTGCCTAAACCTAATTTTTGAATTAATAGTGAGCTCAGTACTGATATAAACTCGCTGTTTCTTTTGTTGTAAGCTGATTGGAAATAGTATGCATACATGTAAGAGGTTTTAATGAGTGAATGGTCTGTGCATACCATTTCTTTAAATTCCTCACATTTTGAATCAAAGGTGAACTAATGCTCTGTGTATTGACAACTGACTTGATAATGTTGCACTTTTGTTAACTGTTTCATTGAGAAGTTTGTGGGTACCTTCATTAAAAACCCTCAGGAGACTTCACTCCTCCACTAGGGATCACCTAGGGGTTTAAAAGGCTTGATGCATAAGCTAAATGCATATGTGCTCCCTACAAAAGTGGCATTTACATTCCTAGAATAGTTGTTTTGATTTTTCCTTTGCTCAGGGACTAGCAAAGATTAAGTTTGGGGGTGCATTATTCACTGAAAAGTACCACTTTTTATCTCTTAACCTGGCCTTTGCTACACCTTGTAGCTGTCTGATAATCCTTTGTTTAGTGTGTTTTTAGTTAGTAATAAATTGTACAGCTTAACACAAATTCCATGCCTTTGGTGCCAAGAAGAGACATAATCTAAGCAAGAGATGGCAGCTAAGCCAAAGACTGATGGAACACTATGGTGACACACACCATGGTGACTAGTTTATGTGTTAAAGTGGACCCATGAAGGCCAGCAGATGTGAGAAATCTGGATATAAGTGGAGAGAGCTATAATAGTAGCTGCTACAGTGCATAAGAGGAGAAAATGTGTTATCTCGCACAGTAAAAGTGCTACCTCGCGCTGCTGAAGTCCGCAGCAGAGTTATCTCGTGTAGCTAATATATGTAGCACAAGAGAACTCGCGATGCAGTCATGCACTTCAGTTGCAACCACCACTCAAAGACCTCGTGAAGCTCTCGCGCACTAAGCCTTCAGAAATCCAACTTGTGAAGCTCTTGTGAGGAACAGGTTTCATGTCAGTCGCTCGCACTATCTCACGAAGCTAATTTGTACAAAGAACAATAACAAACTCGCAAAGTCCTCACGTGGTTCAAGAGGAGAGAGAGCTCCAAAAATGTCATTGCGCAGTTCTCGTGCATTTAATAGCTTAATCCTCTACCGAGTGAGCTTTGTTATTCCTTCAACAAGAAGCTGAGCAAGATTTACAGGCATCCTTACGACACCCTCGCGAGAGAAAATTTTGAAGCTCTGTCGCGCGAGCAAGCCAAGCACCGCAATTTCTTCTGCGCGAGTGCATTCAATGCCAAAATAGTTGCGCAATAATACAAAGTCCACCTATGTGAGTGAACAACTTTCCAAGCCAAATGCTACCTTGTGAGCACTCTGCTAACTGCACGAATGGATTAATGCACTAAGGCCAGCCCCGCGAAGCTCGAGCTCTCCACTTCTCAATCTTAACTCAAGGTCCTTTTAGGAATTTTCCTAGGTCTAGGACACACACATCCCGAGGCCTTGATCTCGAGGAACACATCCCAAGGCATGCAAGGGTTGTAACAGTGCTACATCTGCCCTAAAAATTAGGGTTTACTCTTATGTTGGCTAAGGCATTAGGACTGAGTATTTAAGCTATAGATTTAACTTAAAATTTTTATCACTCCTTCAACCGTTGTCTATGGTGAGCTCGAACAAACTAGGGTTAGGGTATGATCACCTCTCTTTCCATTTTTTCTTCTCTCTTAGCCCATCACTTGCTGCCTATATCCACTGTAAGCAATTAGGTCTAGTTTTAATTAGTTTTGTAATGGGTTTTGTAACCTTTGGGATTTATACCTTAATTGTTCATTCAATCTATTATTTTTCTATTTGCCCATAATTTTTTTCAAGCTAAGCATGCATTTAGGATTTGAGCTGAATTGAAAGGCCCATGGAAGCATGAGCTTGTAGCCCTGGGACCATGGTGGCAGCAGCAATTTACATGTTTCTTCTCAGACCTCTGTGGTGTGGATAACCTCTGTGGATATCCTGTGACCATTGAAGTGGACAGACTATAGCCCTAGGGTGATTCCAATCCATAGATCTGAGAAGGATTATTCTCCTCTGCACTTGAGCTTATAGCCTTGTGAGAGGTTGTTGCAGGCACAGGCTCCCCTCTATTTTACTTGACCAATATCAGATGTTAGATCTGATTTCTCTGTAGTGATTACAGACTTGTGACCTAAGTCATTGCCGGTCCTTTAAAACAATGACCATCTGCATTTATGTCACCAAATAGCCCTTGAACAACTGTGGTCTTCACTAGTTTTTCAAGAACTATTTGCTCTCATGGATTGTTGAGCTTGTAGCCTGGCATACATGGTGTCTGCAATAGTTTTACTATTCTGATTTGATTCATTGGGTAGTGGACATCTATTGGATAGTCTGTGACCATTTAAGTGGATAGGTTATAGCCTTAAGATCAGTCTACTCTTTTGGATCAGATTGGTTTTATGACTTAGTCGATGTGATTTGATCCTCTCTATTGGATAGTCTGTGACCATTGAATTGGACAGGTTATAGCCTTAAGAGACCAGGTCAAACCATAAGGGTTGAGTTGGATACATCTTCCTTGTAATGATATTAAGGATCTGATTTAAGCCATTGGGTGGAGGACATCTATTGGATAGTCTGTGACCATTAAAGTGGACAGGTTATAGCCTTAAGATCAGTCTACTCCTTTGGATTAAATTGGTTTTCAGATTTAATTTATGTGGTTTGATCCACTCTATTGGATAGCCTATGACCATTTAACTGGACAGGTTATAGCCTTAAGAAATCAGGACAAACCATAGGAGTTGAGTTGGATACATCTTTCTTGCAGATGTGCTTGAAGCCATCTGAGGGATTCCTAAAGAGACATACCTAAGTCTAAGTTTCATAGCTGATGTAACCCTAGCTTAACTGCTTACTTCCCATCATTTTATCTTTATTTTAACGCACACCATCACCACCTTCTTCATAACCCTTTCTTTAGAATAGGACTGCACTTTATTTCTCTTCTTTTAGTGTTAATTTAGTGTAGTTGTGACACCCAACTCCCTTTCTTTAGGATTCTCAAATCTGTAGCCAAATCTGGATGCCTACTATTATAGCCCATTTTGGGTTCTAGATCAATTTCTTTGTGGGACAAACTCTTACTTAAAACTTGCTACAATAGCCCTGTATCTTGCCGGCCTGTGGTTTGGTTTTGTGCTCTATTCATTCCCCATTTTGTTTTGTTTTGTTTTGCTTCCTTTAGTTTGTCTTTATCATTTTTATAATAAAAGGAAGTAGCAGAAGCCATTCCCAACAATGCGGGCTCCCTCCTCGACGGCATTACATACACCACCAAGGAAAGCATCATTGAGGCGCCTGAAGGTCCCGGACCTCCACAGTCAAACTACCAAAGGTACCTAAGGAGCCAGCTCCAGCAGGATCAGCAGTACCCATCGCTACCCCATCATCATCATCAGAATCACCTCCTTGCTCAAATTGTGAAAAGAAATAGGATTTCCATTAGTCGAGATCACAAGTCAATGAAAGCCACAGGGAACCAATCTGAAAGAGAAGGAAGAACTACCTGGGAGCGTGGGCCACCAAAAGCTAAGAATTTTATGCTAGGAACGAAGCATGAGAGAAGAGATCGATAAGGCAAAGACTCATACCACATCCGATAGTCCCCGGGCATCAGGAAGCCATCGATAAGGACCCATTTTGACGGAATCCGGTAGTGACCCCCTCCATACTACCCACGGGCACCATGACATCTGCAGGAGGAGCCAAGGGCATAACAGGATAGTCTTAATACTGATGAACTACCCGCTCCTCCAGGTAATAGGCTTTGACTCATGCCCCAGAGAAAAAGACAATGCGGCGGCCGATGAAGAGGCGAGATGGCCCTACAGTGGCTCGATCCCACTAAGGAGAACCAATGTAGGGGTCATATATAATCTACCCAAATCAAGGAGTGTCCAATTAGTCAAACATGCAGCATAATATAAAGGAGAAGTTCAGAAATGAAAAAGGGGAAAAATAGCCTTACCTACTCCGGTATCAGCAGGTCAAATTGATACCTTAGGCCCATCTCTAGGTGTTTCATGCCAGCATCCCTGCGGCGGTGCGTATTCCAATTACTCAGAAGCGGATAAGTGTATATATCAGAGTGAAGAAGGGGGCATAAGAGACAAGTTAGAAGTAGAGAATTATCATCCAAATAAATTGAGGAAAGCAAAAGAGTCATAGGTTACCTCCAAAGCAGGCCAAAAGTCGACAACGAACTTTGCGTTGCCAACAGAGACTTGGACTAGGTTGGACATCAACGAGGCATAGGCATCCCCTCCCCAGTCATATCTATGTATGTTATTCCAATTGTCCATGAGGCTGAGTAAGGTTAGGGAGACCCATCCGCCGCTGGCATTTGAGAAGAGGATCTTACCCAATAGTAAGAGGAGCGAGATGCGGGCCAACATAACCGCGCACTTGGGCTCAATAAAAATGTCCACTTCTGGCTGCCCCAGATCTACCACCAACTCATTCATCTCAAAAATATCAGACAACCAAGACAATTTTGACCTCAGTACCATGCAGAGTTATGGAGGAGGGATAAGTCCCTATCAATCGAATGATCTCATCCCGATCAGGCACTACAAGGTTGGCCACCGGAACCCCCCCTATCCAGATCCCCGTAATCATGGCCCAACCTATGAGAGTCAGCGTCATCTTGGCCATGGCCATGTGATAGGTCATGGTCTAAAGACGGAAATGCTCAAGAAGGGCCCTCAGATAGGTCGCGTCAGCTCGCATGGCTAGGTATGAAAGGAACTCTTCAAAGCCGGCCTGCCCAAGCAAGAACTTCACGATCAGTGGACGGTAGCGATAAAACTGTTGAAAGTCCAACCAACATCCTTGAAACATGATATGGGGCATGTCCTGCACCATGGTAAAAGAGGCGTCAGATCATGCAAATACAGAAAGATCGCACAAGAAAAAAAAAATTGAATTTATCCCTTTACCTTGCCGGCGATACCGAAATTGGAAATATGAATATGTTGTTGATGGAGGAGGCTAGCATGGGCAACCTCGCCCTGCATTTTATACCAATAGCCGGCAGGTCGTTCCACCACAAAGAGTTGTTCTCCCTGGGGACCATAGACCATTTTTGGCCCCTCTTCTTGTTCTTCCTCCTGCACGTATTCTTTTTCGCTCAGCATTCTAGGGCAAATATGAGCAATCATGTTAGGTGTGATCAAATGATGAAAAATCATTGTGCTACAGGTCAAGGGAAGGTAAGTATGCTAATCCCCTCTCCTTTTTCTTCAGAAAAAATAAAATCAAAATAATAATAATAAATTTTCCCTTCCTTTTTATAAAATTAAAAAATAAAAGAAATCCTTTCTTTATGTGCAAAAAAAAAAAAAAAATTATATATACAAAAAAAAATCCTTTCTTTATGTACAAAAATAAAAACAAAAATTATATATATACAAAAATTTCTTTCTTTATGTGTAAAAATAAAAACAAAAACAAAAAATGGATATATGTCCTAATTAAACCCATAAAAAAAAGCTAAAATAGGGTATCATTCATGGAATAAACATCAAACCCATGATCAATAATCATGCTTACAAGAGAAATAACCCATTTATCATCTAAGAAAGTAAGATTCATAAAATAATTGTAAAAGATTTCAAGAAAAATAAAAAAAAAATAAGTTTAAAGTAATTACTTTAAAAAAAAAGTAGGTCCTTGATCCAGCGTAGAGCGGGCGTTTAATTAGCACGAGTGAACACCGGGAATGAAGCACACATGGAATTGATCCAAGGGAACCCTAGGAAGGGGATGTATTTTGGTTTGGAGAGGGAGGGAGAGAAAAATTCAAAATAACCCTCTTTTGGCTCAGGCTTTGGGGGTTTAAAATCATCCCCAGGTTTTGCTTGGTGCATGAGTTAAATGCGCCAAGTGTATTTTTGCCCCCATTTGGCCTGGCAGAAGTAATGCATGTGCCAGGCTACTTTCGGGCTGGGTTCTGGCTAGGGGTGGTTTGTACACACCTGGCCTGACCCCTTTTCTTTTGTTTTGTCATTCTATTGGTGCAAACGTCCCCAAATGGTACGTCGATCTTCATTTGATCTTCCCGAGAAGCTGTGCTAGAATAAATGGATCGAGATCGATGAGCATGCTCAAAGAATCCTGATCACACAAAAAATCATAACATAAAAATCCAAAAAAAAAATTCACATAAAATCATAACATAAATCCAAAAAAAATCACATAAAAATCCATATCAAAATCCACATAAAATCACAAACAAATCCCATATAAAAATCTACATAAAATCATAAAAATCTCCACATAAAATAATAAAAAATTCTACATAAAATAATAATAAAAAGCAACACATACTCCCAAAAAGCGTTGCGATATCTATTCACTCCGCTCGGGTAGTAATGCTATATCAATTTTGGGATCGTTGGGTTTACTGAAAGACCTCAAACTCTGCTTCATGTAGGGGCACCCGTGACCAGTCAAATGGGGCAGTCAATGCCTCATAGGGTTGGACGCAAACTGTGAACCTTTGTGTATTTGCTTTGTGCCTATCTTTAAGTATGGGTCGATCACCCTCTTACTCACGGAGTTGTTGGATTCAGAATGAAACTTGAACGTCGAACATCTTCAATCATCTTGAGAAGAGGATATTTTTCCCAACATATTGGGCTTTTGCAACTTGCTCCATCTCGATTATGCCTAGTAATATCGCCAAGCGCTTGGGGACCGATGACCTTTAGAAACAGACATTTTTCCCAGCATACAGGGCTTTCATTTTCTCACCATGTTACTCACCTGATGTTTGAGGTTCATTTTGAATATAGTGGACCCATCAGTAATGCCTTGGGCCTCTTTGGATGTCTCTTGTCTTTGGCATTCAATCATTAGTGATGAGATGCCAAAGAGGGGCATCTGTAGACACCAAAATTTGGCTCATGGCCCGATCGAAGCACACTTCCAGAAAGGCGCACTTCCGAGCTTTCGATGGAAGGTATCGTAACCTTAGGAACCTTCCCAAAATCTTAGGAGTCATTCCAAACCCTTAGGAATCACCCCTGATCCCTTAGAAACCTCCTCAAACCTTTAGAAACCAATCCCAACCTTTTTTTAACCCTTCTGAACCCATACCTACATTTTCCCGGGCAATCATAAAAGTGTGGTGCACTAAGACTAGCTGAGATCTACTATGATTGAATCATATACAATTGAAAATTAGAAGTCTCCATCTTTCTGACAAGCCAAGAATCATCTCATTCAGAGCTGTCCATCGAAAGATATCGCGTTTCAAATTTTTCGGCAAAATTAGGGTTTTGGGTGGGGGATCCATATGAATTTGGTGCATGTAATACATGTGCCAAGCCATTTCTGAGAAGAAATGGCTTGGTGCAAGTATTAGTTGTGCTAGGTTTAAGTGGGTCCTCCCGCGACCTTACTACTTCTCATGCACTGTTTTACTGAACCTTGCTTGGCGCATCTATTAGTTATGCCAGGCTTAGCTACACTAATCTTAAGTTTTTTGCTCAAATTTCATCTTTGGGGTTTGACTTGTTGAACATCATGATGCTCTAGATGTGTTTCACTTGTTCTGTTGCACCCTTCCTTATCATATTTGAAACCCTCAAGTGATTTGATGCACTACCCTATCATCCACCATTGGAGCTACTGTCACACTTTTCTAAGCTTCAAAGATCCTAGGAAACCTTAGATACATGATTACCTAATTGCTAATCCAACTTAAGCTTCTAAGCATCCTCCTAACCTCTCCTTTTCCTATAAATAGAGAGGTACCCCACCCTTTGAAAGGGCTTGAAAATTTCCCTAAGAGAGAAGATTAAGAAAGAAGCTCCCTCTCCCTTTGGTGCCCCCCTTTTGCATACAAATTCCAGAATTCCCAAACCTTCTTTAGACCTTACCTATCCTCAAAAATCCCCTAGTTTAGGTGAGAGCCATCCTTTAACCTTCCTTCTCCACCTCTTAGCTATCAAGCTCTAGGAGCTAGAACCCTTTTTCTAACCATACAAGCCATTGGAAGCTCATTGAAGAACGCCTACGCAAGGATCCATAGTGGTGCAACAAGGGCCCGAGAGCTCTGGCTCTCCCCTCTACTCCTCTACCTTCTTTGTTCTTCCTCTATGCTCACATTTGTGTTGTTACGCTGTCGAAATTTTGGTAGGAACGGAGGGGCACAAATAGGATTTTGGTTCCCTAGGGCAAGAGGAAGGACCTTTTTTTACTTTCATTTTTATTTTGGCCATAAGTAAAGACCACATTAAGCGGGTTTATCAGGTGCCTAACACCTTCCCGATCGATAACCGAAGCCCCTACCCAATAGCCTTTGGCGTAGACCGGTGAATCAGAGTCATATTTAGCACTTCAGTGCACTTAATATTGATTTAGGTTTCCCAGGACACCAAAGCTCTGAGTGGCGACTCTAAATTTTTCACGAGTGCCCATCGTCGCGACGGGATTGTTAAAAATCCACGATTGCTCAAATAATCTCCTGGGATCCATTACACGGTTAGAAACTCAGGTTGAGCAATTAACCATTTTGGTTACTCGAGAGAGAGTAATTATTCTTCCTCATGGTCAGTTGGCACCCTAGGAGGAAATACTTTTGTGGGAGGAACATCAACTCCCCTTAATCATCATTGAATTCCTCTTGAATTTGTCTAGCTACCGACTCACCCGTAGCAAACACATGTAACATATGTACATAAGTACTTTTGAAATGACTCTTTTACAATTTATACAATATCACTGAATCGTAAAGACCCTTTTCCTTGGTTTTAATCACTTGGAGCACATGGATTTACAAATTCTCATCAAGAATAGATTCCAGTCGTAGCGAGTACGATTTTCTAGTCGCAGATTCTCGTGATTGTTATCCAAAATTGTAAACAACAATTCTGGGGAACAGGAAAACCTGGTGATCAGTCTCTTCGGGAACATTAGAATTGAAACCCATTTAAAACCTATATAGGAACAGACATGCAGTGCATTCAATTTCACCACTTCCCAACTACCCTAACCTAGAAACCTACGCATCGACACTTATTTTGAAGTGATGATTCAAAACAGAGCTTCTTCCCTATAAATCCATAACCAGCCATAAACCAACTCATCTCTTTCGTCTTCCATTTTCCCTACCTAAAAAACCCATGACAGAAGAGCATAAACAAAGTGATTTCAGTAAAAGACTCGATCAAATTCTTGTAAAACATAGAGCTGAGCTCCTAGTTCTACAATAGAAGTAGAAGATCTGAAGCGCTAGCGACCTACTCAAGATGCTGAATCATCCACCAAGACTACCCTTGACCCTAAACCTAACCCAAATCTGAAAACATATGCCATGAACCCATCGTCTCCCACTTCCTACACTTTACACCATCACAACCCACCCCAAATGCGTGTTCCTTTATAAGAAGGATGGGGTGTAATTTCTAGTGTTATTTCCCATCCCATCCTTAATCTCCTCACCACCCGTTTCCATTGCTTACCTACTCCCTTCGCTTGCGCTATATTCCCTTCACAGTTTTCGCAAGGGAGCAATATAGGCAAAAGATGAGTCAGAGAGGCAATCAATTCCCGCTCTTCAAAGGACTTTCACAGTGGCTTGTATTTCTTCCCAAAATGAGAAATGTGATGTCCATTACTTGGCGGGACTTGGAAGATAGAGGGAGCGACCTACCAAGGAGTGGAAACTCCTTTGTTATGTAGGAATGAGAGACTTTGATTAAAGGTGGTTAGAAGTCGAGGACCGTCCTTCATTGAAGAATCCTTATCTCGTACATTGCTGCCAATGTCGTAGTTTAGTGTGTGTCTAGATTTTTTCTAAGAATTTCTTTCGATGTAATTAATTTTTTTTCCATATTTCTCTAAGTAGTTCATATATGTAAATAGTTCTTTTATTATATTTGTTGTTTCTAATCATTTTTTTTAGATTCTATAGAACCGATAGTAATTTTCTCCCTAGTTCGGGGGAAGAATTTTTATTCTTTTTGCAGATTATAAGTCCGGTAACTATCATCGTACTAAAATAAGGTAATATTTTTCCTGTGTGTCCCCTGTTTTGCACAATGAAGACATTGTCATAATTATGTTTGGGGGGGATACATATCAATTTTAAAAATATAACATATTATAGTTTTTTTTCTTTAGAATTTTTTTTTTGAATTTTCTAAAATTAAGAAAGTTAATCATTATATGGGAATTATGATAGAAAATATGAAAATTCAAAATTCTTAGCAACCCATCATAGTAGTAGTTCAAAAATGAAAATAAAAATAGTTATAATTCAAAGTAAAGCATCTCTAGAACACTATATCAGGAGAATGTTTGAAATTATACGACTATTTTGAACTGCAAATATTTCTGATTATAGTTTTAAAATCATATAACCAGTGAGCTATAGAGCCTATTTCCTCTTTTATTTTGAGAAAGGGAGACTATTTTTATTAATGCTAAATTTTCCTTGAACTTCTCTACTAGTTGAAATCTCATAATGTTGAACGTAGAATCATGATATTCTGTAAATATGAAGATTTATTTGTTTAGAATTGTCTATTAAATATATCAAAGCAATAAGACATCCATATTAGTAAATCGTGAAAATGACCAAAGGCCATCTTTTGTTACACTAGGCCAAAAAACTCAAAATACCTGAATATTTTATCCTCTGAACCCATATTAGAAGCCTAAAAACTAAATTTCTTTTTACTAAAATTTTATAAACCTTTAACCATATGCACTGCCCAAAATTTTCTATCCTTGATCCTTACAATTTTTGAGAGTTTAGAATGTAAAAAAAGGGGAAAAGAGGGAGTGAAAGGAGTATATGCGTAACAGATAAATGATCTGCTTAAAAGGGTACAAGTAAGAAGAAATACAATCGTATGAAAATATGGGAAAAGCAATAAAAGAAATCGTAAAAAGACGATTCCACGAAGATAAAAGAATAAAAAAAGAGAAGCAAAAAGCTTCCAACTAGAAAAGAAAAATGGGATTTTTACTATAAAAGAAATAGGAAGAAGTTATCCAAAATAAGGATACTTACTGAAACTGAAAAATATAGAAAAAGATGAGAAGGAAGAGCTAAATTCTCATAAATAATTTTGAATCCTTTTTACCTTTTTTTTTAAACTTGTTAAAAACCTAAAGCCCCATTACAAGTCGAAGGAAGGACCTTTGTGATTTACGATATGCAAAATATGAGTCTAGTAGGGATATATAAAATAGATACTATGAATAAATGGAGAACTTATATAAACATAACTTATTATCCTTTCCATGAGATTTATCTTCTTAGATAATTGTCCGATAAAATTTGCATATATATCTATAATATTGTGAGAACCCAAAACTTTGATTATCTTTTAGAGTATACCAATAAGTGAGAGTTTGAATGAAAATATTTTCTAAAAACTGCAGCTTATAAAAATCTATGATAAATAAACTTTTCACTGATATGCACACACTCCACGCTATACAGAATTGAAATTATTGAGTTATGATAAAAGATAATTACGATGATGGAAAGCTAAGGATAAAAGATTTAAAAATTTTGAAAAATAATGAAAATCTAATGATTGACTGAGTAATTAGTATATAAAAATCTATATTTTGAATTTGTAGTTTTGAAAAATATTTCGAAAAACCTAAAAATATTGGAAGGTTTTAGGTAACTTCACTGAAAACCTTCAGCAGACTACAACTCCTTCACTAGGGATCACCTTGAGGTTTAAAGGCTTGTTGCATCTGCTAAATGCAATCGTGCTCCCTACGAAAGTGGCATTTAAATTTTTAGTTTTAGGATAGTTTAATTTTCCTTGTTTGTTAGGGACTAGAAAAACATAAGTTTGAGGGTCTGATCAGTCACATAATTTACCATTTTATCACCCTTAACTAAGTGATACTAGGACTTAGTTTGCTACTAATAAGTTACTGATGTGCAAATATTAAAGATAAACAGTTAAAGAGAGCCTAAGTATTAATATTCATCAAAGTGAACTCAAATAGCAGTAAGAATGATGATTGAGCGTATGAAGATGATTCGCTGATACAAGAAAGCTGAGAAATTGCATTTAACAATTTTCTGCTACTGCTGAAGTAAAAAGAAGAAAGAAAGAAATAAGACATCATAATTTTACGATTCTTTAAAAAAACGATTCTTCAGAAACGACAAAAGAGTAAAGATGATTTGATACAGAAGAGAAAGGCAATAAATAATAGAAAATCGTCCAGTATGAAAGTCATGAAAGAAGAGAAAATCGTGATTTACGATTTTCCAAAGAAGCTACAGGAGAAGAAACTGTTATCTACGATTTTCAAAAAATAGAAGCTTTCCTATTTACTGTTATTGTTGTTGATCACGTGAGAGTTATCACCACCATGAACAGAATTAGAAGAGTCTTAGAATTATAAGTTCAGCTAATCACGAATCTAAGAAGATTGATGAAGATATACTCCGAAGGACTCTGCTGCTGAAGATTAAAGAACCTTCTACAAGCGCATCAACTAAAGGAAGCAAGGAAAGATAAAATTAAAAGTAGAGTTTTATTAGGATAGTTTTTACTTCTTTTAATAGATTTAAAACTTGTAAACTGACTCCTTAGGAATAATCATCGAAGAATTTCAGCATCAATTGACGCCTGAGGTTGGATTTTCTTTTGATCAGTCGTGTAAAGAGTTAGAGTAGATTAGATATCAGAGGTTTCTCAAGAGCAATTGACGACTGCAATTGAGTGCTACAAATTATAGTAGATATATGTAGTTTCTTAGGAGCAATTGACGACTGCGGCTGAGAAGTGAAGGATATATTTTACTTTGCTTTTTAGTTTAAATTTACAGCTTTATAAACATCTCCAAGTTTGAATTTGAATTGAAGACTTAAGTTAGAATTTGCAGATTAGTGTAACGATTTTTACTTTTCCATTTTTTGTTTTCTAAGGTTTGATTGATGCCTAGATTTTAGAAAGTTGTGATTAGATTAAATCTGTATTGATAGGATCTTAGACTTGATTGACAACCAATGCTAAGAAACTAGAGATATGATGTAACGATACTGTTTAAATTTATAAATATCCAATAGCTGAAGATTGGGATTAACGACATCAATCAGAAGGAGGATTTAGATTTATTTTATGCACTTTAGATTAAAATAAATTCTTTTATTCATATTTCTCCAGTAGATTAGATTTTAAAGATAAATAGAAGTTTTTAAAATAAGGATTTAAATAGAAGATATAAATAAGAAATAGATAGATAGACAAACTTCCTCGTGGGAATGATCCTATGCTAGTATTATGATTTCCATTGTGTGCTTGCAATATGTTATGACTTGAATTTAATATAATTAGATATACATAAAATAAGCCGATCAATGAGCTATATAGTACAAAATCGAGGGTACAATTTTGTATTCTTCTCTGTTTCTTCATTCGATTTCATATTGATCGCTCGTAATTCACCTTGTTCTCTCTCTCCAGGTCTTCTATTCTACAGAATCGTTAGTTACGATTTCTTTCTTTCTTTTGGTTCGGATTCTCGATTTTGCTTTGACTGACTCATAAACTTTACGATTTCTCTTTGTCATCTAGAGAATTGGTGCTTCAACTATGATTCTTCTCCGATCTACTTTCTTACTACTTTATGGGATCATTTTGGCATAGGTTAACACTTTATTCCTCTTTTGTATACTGTTCTACATATTCACCAATCAACCCATCATTAGTAGCAAACTGTTGACTAATAGCTCTTAGCGGTGGGTTCTAAACTGGTAAATTATGTTACTGATCTCACCCCCAAACTTAAGTTTTGCTAGTCCCTAGCAAACAAGGAAAGATATGTAAACCTAACTAAAATTTTAATGCCACTTTTGTAGGGAGCACAATTGCATTTAGCAGATGTAACAAGACTTTAAATCCCTAGGTGATCGCTAGTGAAAGAGTTGTGTCTCCTAAAGGTTTCCAGTGAAGTTAACTACAAATTTATTTTTTTATTTTTTTGAATTTTTCAATTCTTTTTTTCAAAACTAACTTTTTGAACTATAAACTACTATTACACTAGCTAGTCAATACATGGTTGTTAAAATTCCAAAAATAATATTCCATCCATCCACTACTTCCCATACTAGAAGTTATCCTTGATTAAATACTCAACAATTTCAATTTATGTAAAGTGAAGAGCGTGTGCATACTAATGACATAATTCATTCATTATAAATTTTTCTAAGCTGCAAATTTAGAAAATATTTTCATCCAAACTCTCACTGTGACATACACTTAAAAAGAATATTGAAATTTGTTGGGTCTCTGACAATGATATTTATACTGAATAATTCAAGGACATATGGCAAGAAGATAAATCTGATAGAAAACATAATCTGTTCTATCTTCATGCTATCAGATTTCGATTGTGCTTATAGAGACATCTCTACTAGGATCTTACCTTATAATTCTAAAGGTCTTTGCTCAGCTTGTAATGGGGTTTTAGGTTAAAGGTTATAAAGAAAGGTAAATGGATTCAAAGTTCTGAGAATTTAATCTATCTCTCATCTATTAATCTTCATCTTTCTCTTTTTCATCTTCAGTAAGGATCCAAAAATTTGGATCACTTCATCCCATATTATTTCTTTGGTGAATCCCTCTTTTCCCTTTTTTCTATTTTTGCATACTCCTTCCACTTTCATATTTCTCCCTTTGTTCTAAATTCTCAGAACTACAAGGGTAAAAGGATGAAAACTTTAGGAAGTACATATGGTTAAGGTTAATAAAATTTTGGTACAAAGAAATTCAATTTCAGGCTTCTAATATGAGTTCAAGAGGTAAATTGTTAGGGAATTTTACTTTCTGCCTCAAATGTATCAAGAATGGCCTCTTATCATTTCCAAATTTACTAGCAGTGATGCCATATTGTGTTTTAAGACAAACAATTTTAGAAAAATAGATAACACAATCATAGAGATGGATTCCAAAGGCAGCAATGAGATTTTAATTAAAAACAGTCACGAAGTTCAAGGAAAAATTAAAACATATAGGCATAGTAGTCTCTCTCAAAGAAAGGAAAAGTTTCAAAAGATCACTTGGTAAAATATTCTGAAACTATATCTAAATTCTGTAATTTAAAGCAATTATAGTTTTAAAAATTCAGTTATAATACAAGTGTGCAAATGCACTAAACAAGATTATTAACTGCTTCCTATCGTAGATCTCAAACTTCTATTAAGATGAGGGTAATGGGTTTGAAATCGGATTTCATCTATTATTTACTCACATGTGATGGTCAACTAGAAAAGAAAAACACAGACCTAAAAAAAATCTAGAAATAATCCTAAAAATAGAATTTTCAAATAATTAAATTTTTAAAAAAAATGTTTTTTTTTGCAGAAATTTTTTATTTTTATTTTATATATAATAATCTACATAATATACACAACATTGTACCCCCCTAAAACTTAAATTGGATAATGTCCTCATTGTTAACATGAAAAACAGGGGGTACCAAAAAGATAATCATGGTGCCAAATGTACCGGGCACATAGTATGGGCAAATAAAATTAAGTCCTTCCCCCAAACTTGGAGGAGAGAACATCCGACAGTAACTAAAGAGAAACTGTAACAGCCTAAAAATTTTGACTTTGAATAGTATACCTCAAGATGCGTGCCTGTCTGGTCACTTATTTGACCAAGTGAGAATGACTTGGTGGTTTGTGTTAGGTTACACTACATGAGAAAGAGAATGGATGTGTGGTGTAAGAACAGTTCACGTGGGTCATATACAGTCACTAGTGTGTGTGTTTCTGTGACAGCCCGTATTTCGGCATCCTGAAATCCGTGCCATCTGCACGACCTTCAAGGCCGTGCCTTAAATTCATATCATAACTCGCCGATATATACAGCCAAACTGTAATTGAAGCACATGCGAACACTCCAAATAAAAATAAGAAGTTATAGGAGAGTTGATCCTACAAGGCTGTCCCTGTTCCATGCCAATTCATGGACATAAGGACACACCCAAAAGTTTAATGACAATTATTCTTCTTAAATAGTTTACCAAGAGACAGTATTTAAACCTTCCAAATAATGAGGTTCGATATATCATGTCATACACAGTACTCTCTCAACTCACTCTTAGGGTATGCAGCGGGTTTCCTAGAAGAATTCCTCAGGAGGAGGTTCTGTCTCTTCAGTGGGTACGAACTCCGATGCCCTTGGATTAACTTCACCTGAAGTCCCTACCGCCGCTAGTCCTTGACCTGTGACGTATAGTCTAAGGGGGTGAGCTACATCCTAGCTCCGTAGGGAAAACAAAAGAGCATATAGATCATCCTTCACACATATGTCAGTAACTTAATAAAACATAAATTTTCAAGAAACATTTATGTACAATAATTTGGATAACAGGAAAAACTCAAAGGTTCCAATCACTACTTATCCTAGCTTTGTTTAATCTCTTTATAAGCTTGTTCGTGAACTTGGCCTAATCACTTAAATCTTAACTTAATTAATCCTCGAGCAATATAGCATCGAGCCCCGATGGAATACCCGTCATCGTCGTCTAACTAGACAGTTGTTAAGTGTATTCCCCGAATCTTGCAGCCCCTTCCTCATAGGCGGCGGGGTCTATTCTCAAACTACATCCCTGGGATGTTATAATTGTACGGATTGGCCGCCGTACCGGTCACGGATATCCTGCCGAGTCAGTCGTGGGTATCCCGCCACGTCGGTGGGGTATTCTAATCAACCTTAAATAACAAAAGTATCAATGTGCTTTACATATAGTTATTCACCGTGATTGTGTTAAATATATTACATTAGGCCTTATCACGTTATCTTTGTTTCTCTGTTTGTTTTCTTACGCATCCCTGGGATGCCCATGCTTCTATTTCACCTTTCTTTGATTTAACCACATTATCTTTCGTCCCTTGGGGACCTCAGGATTTTCCACATTGGAACACGCACACACACCCTTATCATGAGGATTTATGAAAAATATACTATTTAAAAGGACTATACTACACATATGAGTTCACAGAATAATGCACATGTTCGAGAGAATTCCCTACCTCGACGAATCTCAAAGCACGCTTGTCCTTAGAGGGTTAAAATGCATCAACCTACATTTAAAAAGAATTTTACTTTAGGATGCTCTAAGGTCTTTGGGGTGTAAGACACCCGAGTTTCTTATATTAGGAAACCAATATTTGCCGCGGTCATTATTAGCCCTCGCCGGCGGTCACTTGACCTCGCCGGCGGTCTCTTGACCTCGCCGGCGGTCAAATCGAGATCGCTCGAGCGGTTAAATCGAGCTTTCGAATTTTTCTGTGGACCCTCGCTCGAGCGAGCTCCCCTTTAGTTTTAGGGACCGCTCGAGCGAGCCCAGAGCCACATTTTTCTATATTCATCCTCGCTCGAGCGAGCCTCTTTAGATCGCTCGAGCGAGGAACAATGATTTTGTCCCTCGATCAGATCGAGAATATGCTTCCACTCATCATTTACCCTTTATCTTATACAAGGAACCATTTAGCCAACCTCTTTCCTACTATTTAAAACCTTCCTAGGCATCTATCATGTCCTTAACGTACCTCTGACGATGAAACCGCACCGGTCTGATTTATGATTTGAATATCTACTCGGTTATCCGACCTCCCTGGTTCGTCCTCCCGTCGTTTGCTCTGATCTCCTTTGCCGACCTAAGTCTCAACGAACCCTAGTTCTCTACCAGGCTCTTTTCTTCTTTCTCTCTATATTCTCCTTCTCTCTATTTAGGTTAGAATAGATTTACGTAAGGGTTCCTCTCTCTCCTTTTCACTTTTATATCTAAATTTTTTGGGATATACTAGTGTGTCTCCCACGTACACACTTAAAGTATTTGGGTCGTTTTGGTCTCCTTGTGAAACACATATACCTATGTGTGTATGCGTGCCGTGCACAAATCGTGAAAAAAATCTGGGTTGTGACAATCACCCCAACTTATAAGATTTTCGCCCTCGAAAATCGATATTATTTTCTTAACCAGGTACTACCTCTGTCATACAACTCGCATATCAAATCGGAAATTTACATAAATTGCCGCATTTTGCAGCAACCAGTGTTGGTCATGCCCACAATTTTCCATACAACAAAACATAACAATTAACCAAAATATTATCGATATCTTATCCCATAAATATTTATCATCTACTCAAACACAACCTTGTGACATTCATGTCACGATAGTTTGAAGAAAATTTTAACCTACATCTCAAAAGTTTCAAAATATTACATGCCAAGTGTTCAAATGTTTGCTACTATCTAATCCTCATCCTCTTCATAGTCGTCGTCGTCGTTGTAGTCATCCTCGCCATCATCATCGCCATCGTCCACCGTGACGGCTGTGGTACCCACTGTGGCGCTCCTCGTAGTCGGGCCGGAGCTAGATGCTCCAAAAATAGCGTCCCTCATGGCACCTACGCGCTGCATGTAAGACTGCGGGTATGCCTGGCCCATGAGGTCTATGAGTAGCGCCTCCTGGAGCCTCTGTGCTCGATCTCCCTCCCTTCTTGTCAAGGATCTCCTGCATCATGCCCGTGTCGAGTGGGTATGGGCTGCGGTATCGAGTAGAGGAAGTAGTCGGTCTGCCGATTGCTTGATGGGTGGCTGATCGGGAGACTTGTCGGTCTCTCTTTGTCGGCTGGTTTGGAGGGTCTTAAGGTTTCGGCTCAATCTTGGGCAAGGTATGGGGCGACGTTGTCGGTGAGGAACAACTTCGTCCTCCAATCCTAAATCCTCCCTTCCCATTTCGCGAATCCAAAGTCGGAAATCAACCGAGCATATGGTAATCGGTTGATCGGTGCTGGAACAGCACCCCTTTCATTCCTTTTGTAGGCATGCGCCATGCCTTTTATGACCACCATAGGTGCGTTGATCCACCTATTGTGAAATGCGGTATGTAGTGCTCGCAAAAACGCATCTCAGCGTTCTTGGTCATGGCCGGTTGGGTGCAAATTCTTTTTGAAGATAATGTCTAAAAGCCACATGCGCGGCGGTAATTGTGATCGGGTGATGGATTGTCCCGAGGCGGTCCTGCCGCCAGTGATGTCGGAGATTATCGTTGGGAAATCTACGTTCCCAGAAAAAGGTGGTAGGATGAGTGGGCTAGGGGTGTAGATGTGAGGACATTTCATGATTGAGGAAATGTCGGCACATCTGAAAATTAACTCATTACCATCGATGGTAACGAGTATGGCATCCTCATCAACGTTCAATTGTAGGGTCTGGTAAAATAATTTCACTAGCCTCGGGTAGTATCGATCCCCGAACGGCGTAAGTAGGGTCTTGAGCTGATTGTTGGTGATGAAGTCCGATGTCCACTGGGTGGACGCCGGATCTCCGAAACAAGAGGGGTGTATTTCCCACTCGGCTTCAAAAATTTTTGATCCCCACCAATCATCCAGTGTGATTACCCTAGAGGGTGGGTTTGATGGTTGTTGAGAGTTTTGTGTTGTGGTAAGCAAAGTCGCCATCCGTTTCTTTGGTTGGGGGTTCGGGCTTGAGGCCATCTAGTATAATAATGCAAAAAGAAGGAAAAACCTTAGGAAATAGGTAGAGTTTACCTAGGAGAATCGTCTTAACGGATCGGATTGCTCAAATCCGTTTGGAATCGGAAGAAAATTGGTTGAAAACGGCTGCTCTAACCTTTTCCCCGATCGCCTTTCTTTTCTCTCGCTTGAAGATGAACAGACGCCCTGGTCTGTCATATTTATAGTTCTGCCTCGCTCGAGCGGTCATTGGCCCTCGCTCGAGCGAGAACAGAAATCATATTATTATATACTGTTACCTCGCTCGAGCGGTTATAAATCATCGCTCGAGCGGTCTACATACCTCGCTCGAGCGAGGATTCGTTATCGCTCGGGCGAGAGGAGTATGATTGTATGTGGGCTCGCTCGAGCGGTCATAAGTGGTCGCTCGAGCGAGACCAGAAACATTTCTCTGGTACTTTTTTTTTTTTTTTTTTTTTTTTTTTTTTTGCTCATTTAGTTTCAATTTATCACTAGTTTCATCAATTTAGAGTTCAACGAAAAAAATTTCTCAAACATTGTTTGAAATCAATATATCAAAAGAAAACATACATAGTCTTCATAGTACCCGAAATTACATATTCTCAAACGAATGAAACCTTCAGTTTTCAAGTTCGAACAATTTAGGATATTGTTCTTTAACATCCGCCTCACGTTCCCATGTTGCCTCTTCGGCCGGATGGTTCTTCCATCGGACAAGCACTAAGGGAATTACTTTTGTTTGCAACACCTGTTCCTTTTGATCTAAAATTTCTACGGGTTCTTCAATCATGGTCATATCTTCATGCATTTCGAATGATTGGCGCTCAAAGACGTGATCAGGGTCATTGAGATATTTTCTAAGCATAGACACGTGGAACACGTTGTGTACCTGATCAAACAATGGTGGCAAACCAATGCGGTAGGCTACTTCTCCCACTCGACCCAGAACTTCAAACGGTCCAAGATAACGGGGACTTAGTTTCCCTCTCTTCCCAAATCTCATCACCCCCTTCATCGGTGATACTTTCACGAACCCATGTTCGCCCACTTTAATGTCTACACTAGTCCGCTTGATGTCAGCATAACTTTTCTGTCTGCTCTGAGCCGCTTTTAGTCTTTCCCTGATCATGCGGACAATGGCAGCGTTATCTTCAAGTAGCTCGGGTCCCAAAACGAATTTCTCCCCAGTTTCTTCCCAATTGATTGGCGACTTACATCGTCTTCCGTACAAGGCTTCATACGGTGCCATCCCAATGCTCGTCTGAAAACTATTATTATAAGCGAACTCAATCAATGGTAGATGTTGATCCCATGATCCTTGCAATTCTAACATACATGCCCTAAGCATGTCTTCAATGACTTGGTTGACCCTCTCAGTCTGTCCGTCTGTTTGTGGGTGAAACGCCGTACTGAAATCCAACTTAGTTCCCATTCCTTCTTGGAATTTCCTCCAAAACTTTGATGTATATAATGGGTCTCGGTCTGAAACAATGCTACTTGGAATCCCATGTAGCCGAACGATCTCCTTCAACGCTAATCTTCATTGTGTACATCGTGTTGTACGGTAAGAAATGTGCCGACTTAGTTAATCGATCAACCACCACCCAAATGGCGTTATGCCTCCTTGCAGTTCGTGGTAACCCGACTATGAAATCCATTGAGATAGATTCCCATTTCCATTCCGGTATGGGTAAGGGCTGTAATAGGCCTGCGGGGTGTCTATGATCGATTTTCACTTGTTGACACGTCAAACATCGTGACACATACTCTGCCACATCTTGTTTCAAACCTCTTCACCTATAATTCTTTTTCGATCACGATACATCTTCGCTTTCCCGTGGATCGTGATAGCTTGACTGTGGGATTCATCAAGAATCGTCACGTAATTCGGCGTTGTCCGGAATGCAAAGCCGCCCTTTGAATGTTAAGGAACCGTCTTCCTTGATCGAAAACTCAGAGGTCGTACCTTCTATTACATTTTGATGTATCCTTGTTAGAATCGGGTCTTTCATCTGTAGTTCTCGTATGTGTTCAAATATCACTGGCTTCACTGTTATGTTGGCTAAGAAGGATCCTGTGGCTTGTGGTTGTATGTCTGCGCCACACAATGCCAGAGCTTCCAACAACTTCCATCGATGTATACCCGAAATTAGTCTAGCCAGTTGGGCCGAACTCTTTCGACTCAAGGCGTCAGCCACTACGTTAGCTTTGCCTAGATGGTACTGTATAGAACAATCATAATCTTTGAGGAATTCCATCCACCTACGCTGCCTCATATTCAGTTCCTTCTGTGTAAACAGGTATCTGAGGCTTTTGTGGTCAGTGAAAATTTCAAATGTTTCTCCGTATAGATAATGTCGCCATATCTTTAATGCGAATATGACTGCTGCTAGCTCTAGATCGTGTGTTGGGTAGTTCCTTTCGTGCTCTTTCAACTGTCTGGAGCCGTAAGCTATCACCCTTTTATATTGATTTAGTACAACCCAACCTGCTATCGAAGCATCATCAGAATCGCAAATCCGCCAACTCGATGGAATGGCTAACACTGGGGCTGAGGTGAGCCTCTTCTTGAGTTCTTGAAAACTCTTCTCACTCGCCTCACTCCACTCAAATCTTGAGTCCTTTCTTGTAAGTCTCGTAAGAGGTCCTGATATTTTTGAAAATCCTTCTGACGTCGATAATAACCACCGAGGAAACTTGAATGTACATCACGGTTTTTGGTTGTTCCTAGTTCACTACTGCCTCGATCTTAGCGGGATCTACAGTGACACCATGCTTGGAGACGACATGTCCCAGAAAGCTAACCTTTTCTAGCCAAAACTCACATTTGCTGAGCTTGGCGTACAGCTGGTGTTGACGCAAGGTTTGTAGAGCGACACGTAAGTGTTCTTCATGCTCTGTTTTCGATTTTGAGTAGATTAGGATGTCATCAACAAATACTACCACACAGGAGTCTAAGTGTGGTTTAAACACTCTATTCATCAAGTCCATAAACGCCGTGCGCATTCGTCAAATCCGAATGGCATCACTAAAATTCATAGTGTCCATATCGTGTTCAAAGCGAAGCCGTTTTACGAATGTCCTCGTACGACTCTTAACTGATGATAACCCGATCTTAGGTCGATCTTGGAAAAATATTTTGCACCCTGCAATTGGTCGAATAAGTCATCTATCCTTGGCAACGGGTATCGATTCTTCACCGTGACTTTATTCAATTGGCGGTAGTCGATGCACAACCGCATCGATCCATCTTTATTTTTCACGAACAACACTGGTGCTCCCCATGGAGACACGCTTGGTCGTATGAATCCCTTGTCCATGAGCTCTTGCAGTTGTTCTTTCAATTCTTTCAACTCTGCAGGGGCCATTCTATAAGGTTCTTTTGAAACAGGTTCCGTTCCTGGTGCTAAGTCGATCGCAAATTCTACCTCCCTTTCTGGAGGTAATCCTGGCAATTCTTCTGGGAATACATCTGGGAATTCTCGCACCACAGCTATGTCAGAGATAATATTCTTTTCTTCTTTATCCTCTTTCAAAAATGCCAAATAACCACTACACCCTTTCCTGATTAAACGCTCGCTTCTTCTGACATGAGATATGAGTGGTACCTGAGTCGACCTCTCCCCTTGAAACCGAAACGATCTTCTCGTGTTAGGACGGAAAACAACAACTTTATCCTTACAGTCCACTGTTGCGCAATGTTGGGACAGCCAATCCATGCCAAGGATTACGTCGAATCCTTGCATGTCCAACCATATTAAATTTGCGTCTAATTCGTGGACCGCGTGATCCCGAATGCTTACTACTACCGATTTGCAAACTAACTCAGTGTCCACTAATTCTCCTGTTGGGATGGACACTGATAACACAAAGTCCAGCGTTTTCGGAATAATTTTCATCCTTTTTGAAAATCTAGGGGTGATGAAAGAGTGGGTAGACCCTGGGTCTATCAGCACTCGCGCGTCATGTGCTACGTAGCACCCTTTCTCATAAATCTGTAATGTACCTACAATGCATGCATATACGTACATAACATATACTTAATACAAGAATTTTTCACTCTTAAGTTTAATAACAGTTATATAGATATTTATCCTAATGGAAAATTCATTCATTATCTAGAGTTGTATTGCAAACGAAATTCTTTATTTTAAAGGAGACCTCACCTTGGATAACGTCGTGTACACTCCCTGCTTCTTGGGCGGTAACTGCGTAGGCTCTCCCTCAAATAACAGGCTTTCGAGATTGAATAGGTTGTGGCATGGAAGTTGGAGCCGTCTTTTCTTTGACTGCCTCAGGGAAATCTCTAATCATGTGGCCTATCTTGCCACACTTGAAACAGCCTCGCATTCCCTGCCTACAGTCGGTTGTTTTGTGGGACTTGCCACATTTTGCACAAGTTTCTCTTGGAAATGAATTAGCAGCTCTCGGAAAAACTTGTGGAGTTGTAGCCCTGCTGGAAAAAGTAGGACCTTGATACCTCATCGATCTCCCCGATGCCAGCAACGGATAATTTTGATGAGTCGGTTGTTGTGCAGCTCTCCCATAACTTTGACCGAACGATCAAGCTTTACGATTTGGTGTTATAAACCTCGGTTTCTTATATGCCGATTCATAACCCCCTGTCCTGTTTAGATCGATGCTTTCTCTGCCTTGATGTTCCCTCTGACGGTATCGGTTATTATTTTCTTCCTCAATCACCAATGCCTTACTCATTACTTCTCCATAAGTTTTCAGCTGGAAGGGCACAACCCCTCCTCGTATGTCCGACCTTAAGCCCTGTTGGAACCTCTTCGCTTTCATCACGTCTGAGATTACGTAGTCTGGAGCGAAGCGAGCCAATCTCATGAATTCCACTTCATATTCTCTCACGGTCACTCTTCCCTGTGCTAGTTGTAAAAATTCGGTCTCCATCTGATTCCTCACAACTTCAGGAAAATATTGTTTATTGAATTCTTCTACAAATTCGTCCCAAGTCCACGGCACATCTGGAGTTTCTTGTGCTCTCGTCCGCGACACTGATTTCCACCAAGGTCCAGCTTCTCCATCTAACATGTATGCTGCCCAACGGACGCTCTCATCCTCCGTGCATGTTAGTACACTAAACACCTTCTCCATTTCTCCCAACCAGTTTTCGGCGGCCATCGTGGTCTACACGCCTCAAAAGTTGGGAGGTCTCATTCTTCTGAACTCGGTGAATGTTGAAGCCACTGAGGGTGTAAGTCCTACTGGAGGGGTAGGTGTTCGTTGTGGTTCTGGTACTATATGCACTGCTAAGGACGCTGCTTGTTGTGCCATGGCAGTTGCCATGGTCTCCATTGTGTGCATCATTCTCTGGCGTTCTTCTCTTTCTTCATTTCTTTCTCTCACCCTATCTTGTTCCCTCTGATCTCGATCTTGCCTATCTAGATCTTGCCCCTCTGCTTGATTTTGGTTTCTCGCCATTTGCTCTGAATCTCCTGTTTCCCAACGGCACTCTGTTTGCAGGTGAGATGAACCCATCTCCACTGCGCAAATTCCTATCATGGCCACCCTTGGGTCGGCCTCTCCCTCTAGGAAACATAACGGTCTGCATGAGAATTCTTAATCTCGTTAGCAGAAGTCCCTATATTCTGATGATATGATAGTCAGAACTATGGAAAGAAAGGCTTTGATACCAACTGTGACAGCCCAAATTTTGGCATCCCGAAATCCGTGCCATCTGCACGACCTTCAAGGCCGTGCCTTAAATTCATATCATAACTCGCCGATATATACAGCCAAACTGTAATTGAAGCACATGCGAACACTCCAAATAAAAATAAGAAGTTATAGGAGAGTTGATCCTACAAGGCTGTCCCTGTTCCATGCCAATTCATGGACATAAGGACACACCCAAAAGTTTAATGACAATTATTCTTCTTAAATAGTTTACCAAGAGACAGTATTTAAGCCTTCCAAATAATGAGGTTCGATATATCATGTCATACACAGTACTCTCTCAACTCACTCTTAGGGTATGCAGCGGGTTTCCTAGAAGAATTCCTCAGGAGGAGGTTCTGTCTCTTCAGTGGGTACGAACTCCGATGCCCTTGGATTAACTTCACCTGAAGTCCTTGCCACCGCTAGTCCTTGACCTGTGACGATAGTCTAAGGTGAGCTACATCCTAGTCTGTAGGGAAAACAAAAGAACATATAGATCATCCTTCACACATATGTCAAGAATTTAATAAAACATAAATTTTCAAGAAACATTTATGTACAACAATTTGGATAATGTGAAAACTCAAAGGTTCCAATCACTACTTATCCTAGCTTTGTTTAATCTCTTTATAAGCTTGTTCGTGAACTTGGCCTAATCACTTAAATCTTAACTTAATTAATCCTCGAGCAATATAGCATCGAGCGATGGAATACCCGCCATCGCCGTAACTAGAGTTGTTAAGTGTATTCCCCGAATATCGCGAGCCCCTTCCTCATAGGCGGGGTCTATTCTCAAACTACATCCTCAGGATGTTATAATTGTACGGATTGTCCGTGCATCGGTCACGGATATCCTCGAAGTCAGTCAGGTATCCCGCCACGTCGGTGGGGTATTCTAATCAACCTTAAATAACAAAAGTATCAATGTGCTTTACATATAGTTATTCACCGTGATTGTGTTAAATATATTACATTAGGCCTTATCATGTTATCTTTGTTTCTCTGTTTGTTTTCTTACGCATCCCTGGGATGCCCATGCTTCTATTTCACCTTTCTTTGATTTAACCACATTATCTTTCGTCCCCTGGGGACCTCAGGATTTTCCACATTGGAACACGCACACACACCCTTATCATGAGGATTTATGAAAAATATACTATTTAAAAGGACTATACTACACATATGAGTTCACAGAATAATGCACATGTTCGAGAGAATTCCCTACCTCGACGAATCTCAAAGCACGCTTGTCCTTAGAGGGTTAAAATGCATCAACCTACATTTAAAAAGAATTTTACTTTAGGATGCTCTAAGGTCTTTGGGGTGTAAGACACCCGAGTTTCTTATATTAGGAAACCAATATTTGAGTGATCACCGGACCTCGCTCGCGCGGTCATTAGCCCTCGCTCGAGCGGTCACTTGACCTCGCTCGAGCGGTCTCTTGATCTCGCTCGAGCGGTTAAATCGAGCTTTCGAATTTTTCTGTGGACCCTCGCTCGAGCGAGCTCCACTTTAGTTTTAGGGACCGCTCGAGCGAGCCCAGAGCCATATTTTTCTATATTCATCCTCGCTCGAGCGAGCCTCTTTAGATCGCTCGAGCGAGGAACAATGATTTTGTCCCTCAATCAGATCGAGAATATGCTTCCACTCATCATTTACCCTTTATCTTATACAAGGAACCATTTAGCCAACCTCTTTCCTACTATTTAAAACCTTCCTAGGCATCTATCATGTCCTTAACGTACCTCTGACGATGAAACCGCACCGGTCTGATTTATGATTTGAATATCTACTCGGTTATCCGGCCTCCCTGGTTCGTCCTCCCGTCATTTCCTCTGATCTCCTTTGCCGACCTAAGTCTCAACGAACCCTAGTTCTCTACCAGGCTCTTTTCTTCTTTCTCTCTATATTCTCCTTCTCTCTATTTAGGTTAGAATAGATTTACGTAAGGGTTCCTCTCTCTCCTTTTCACTTTTATATCTAAAATTTTTGGGATATACTAGTGTGTCTCCCACGTACACACTTAAAGTATTTGGGTTGTTTTGGTCTCCTTGTGAAACACATATACCTATGTGTGTATGCGTGCCGTGCACAAATCGTGAAAAAAATCTGGGTTGTGACAGTTTCACACACTTTGGCGTGTTAGTGTTTCACACTTGAGATATGTGTTTTGGGGTTACACCAATTTGAGTGTATGTTGTTTGCTTGGGAACAAATCCCATTGAGCCTTATGTGAATAGGCAAGCTTCTTGTAGAAGCTATACCCGATTTGCACAAGGGGTTTTGGTTTTGGGTTTTTGAGGAGAGAAGAAAGAGAGAAAGAGGAAGAAGAAGAGAGAGTGAAGCTATAGAGAAGGAAGAAAATGCTCAAGGATTTGTGTGTGGAGACCGTACACGAGCTTTAAATCCCAACAAAATAGCGCGTATGATTTGGGGATTTGGAAGCTAGGAACCGTAGCTCCTGATTCAAGCCGTGGAATCGATCATATGATTTGATTTGAGGTAAAGATTTGTAAATCTATGATGTGTATGATAATTTAGTTTAGATCTTATGCATAAATAATGGATTAAAGAAGAAAAATTGAAGAAAATTGGGTTTCAAGGTTCAAACCCGAGAAGTGCTCAGAAATTGCCAAAATCGATTGATCGATTTTTGATAGAATATAAATTTGAGAGGAACTTCACGAAACTGATCAATCACAAAAAAAATTTGGTTAATCGATTTTCAAAATCAATTAATCTATTTTGAAGATCGATTAGTCGATTTTGCCTGAGCTTACTGACACTAACTCAGTATTTTGGCCATAAATATTTGTGCTAAACTCCGATTGATGTGATTCTTATTGTGTTGGAAAGAAGTTAGCAAGCCCTACAACTTTTGTGAATTGAACAAACTTATGAATAAACCATTTTACAGGTCAACATTTAGTTATAAGCTGGGTCAAATTTTGATTTTTTCGATAAATGAAACTGATTAATCAAGTAAAATCGATTAATCAATTTTTAAATTTTGATTAATCGAAATTGAGTCAATTAATCGACTAGTCACAACCAGTGAGCAAGATTTTTTATTGTTTGAAAATCGATCAATCGATTTTGGAAAATCGATTAGTCGATTTTGTCAGAGTTGAGTTGCCAGTACTGCTTTAGTATTTTGACGATAACATTCTACTTCGAAATCCGATTGATGCAATAATCATGGCGTTAGAAAGAGGACAACTAACTCTACAACTTTTATGATATAACCATTTCGTGAATCCAAAGATTTAAAGGTCAAAATTTAGGGCGAAAATTATATCAAACTCTATATTATCATGAACTTGCCCATTTCTGCCTCATTTTTGAGAGACCCTTGAATAAGTCTAGGTTTTTAGTGAGTAGAGTTAATCCTTGATGCATCATTGTGTGCTTGTGATGTAGATTAAGGGTGAAAGGCCATCGATAGGACCTTGCTTGCTTCAAGGTTAAGGTAGGGAAAATTTAATATCCTATTGCATTTTTGAAATTGATTCATAGATGCCTTGATTTAATCAAATGAAAATCATAAGTGTAATTTGAAGTGTTGCTATTTAAAATCAATGCTTGAATCTAATTGGACGTATAGGGGAACTTCAACACAAACTTGTATGTTTAACTTTGATTCATAGTTTCTTTGAGGTATTTATATGAAAAATGATAAGTTTCTTTGATGTATTTAGATGAAAAATGATGAGTTTTCTTAATATATTTTGATGTAAGTTTGATAGTGATTTGAAATATAACTTGAAGTCCTTGCAAAATAGAAATTTGAAATCCTTGAGTTGAAAATGGTGACTTTGAACTATAAACTTAACCTAGAATTTGTACTATGGTATTCGATTTTAAACTTGATTTTTAAATGGTGAGTTTTAAAACCTTTGAACCAGGAATGTGAGCTTTGTACCGTGAATTAGAAATCTGAACTAGAATGTGAACTCAGAATCGTTGAGTCTTGTAGATTTGTCAGAAAGTACACCCTTGGACCGCTGTGGCAGGATTTATGTACACCCTTGGACACCCTTGGACTGCTGTGGCGGGATATATTATGCCCTTGGACTATTTTTATGGGATTTTACAAACTCCTTTGGACACTGTTATGAGTCATGTACGCCCTTGGACCGCTTTCGCGGGATTTTATATACTCCTTTGGACTTTGTTGTGCTTATGCCTGCCCTTGGACCATTTTTATGGGATTTACGTACCCCTTTGGACTTTGTTGTTCTTATGTACACCCTTGGACTGCTTTCGCAGGATTTTACGTACTCCTTTGGACCTTGTTGTGACTCGGTACACCCTTGGACCGCTATGACGGTATTCACGTACACCCTTGGACCGCTTTCATGGTATTTTACATACTCTTTGAATTATACTTCATGAATCAAATCATAAGTTGTGAGATTAAAGTGGACCGTTATGGGCGGATATTGTGTATGTGGACCACTATGGGCGGATTATGTGTATGTGGACCGCTATGGGCGGATTATGCTTGTCGTGGACTACTATTGGCGGAGTATAAGTACCATGTGGGCCGCCGGGGTGGATTTTATATGATAAATAAATGTTTTGAAATCACTTTTGTGTCTGAAAATGAAATCAGTTTTGTATGATAAGCAAATCAGCTTTTAAATCAGTTTTGTGTGAAAAAGGAAATCGGTTTTGAAATCAGTTTTGTGTGATATGGAAGTCAGTTTTGAAATCAGGTTGTGGGATAAGAAAATAGTATTTGAAATCAGTCTTTGTTTGATAAGAAAAGTACCTTTGAAATGAGTTTCAATTTTAAATAAGAAAGGTTTGATTATGACATTGAATCTATGTTTCGTTATGCTAAGATGTAAAATTGTGTTGAGTTTCCTCTACTGAGCTTAGATGTAGCTCACCCTTCGACTATACATCACAGGTATAGCTTCAATTTGGACACCGGACTTGCAGATTGGAGAATTGAGGAATGCTATGATGTTCGGGGTCATAGATTGAGTACTTTATGGAGTTTGGTGAGTTCAGACTTGGTACCCTTTGTACTCGTATGTAATTTTGTACACCACTATTTGGTGATGGTTCGCCATCACCGGTGGTTTGTTTGAGTTATGTACTAATGGATATTAGAATTAGAGATTTATTTATGCCATGTTTTTATACCAAGTAATTCTGTATTCGGATCGTATTCTACGACCCGATGGTCCAGGTTTTCCCATTTGGTTTTGGTGTAAAGTTAAAGAAGAAAAAAAATATATATCTCGAAAAATTCAGGTTGAAAAAATTCGGGCTGTCACAGAAACAACACCAAAAATTAAAAAGAAAATTAAAGATAATCAACAAAAAAATTTCTATTAATATCTAAGAGAAACTAATTACAAAGATGGTGCCAAAAAAAAAAGAAAACTAATTACAAAAGGAGATAACCTAGGGAAAATCTAGACATGGACAGACGCAGACATCGGCAGCAACTATCCTTGAGACATTAAGATTTATGCAGTAGAACCATCTTGGGGGTTTCCAAAATTATCCCGTTAAAAAGATCGTCACCTCCCGACTTCGATATGTCCTCAACTTGTCGCCCCCGAAATAGGAACTGCAAGTCGAGAGGGAAGAAGGGTGGTCTAAGAAGGTGGGGAAGGTGGAGGGTTAGGAGGGGTGTATGGTGAATGGGGATTGTTATTGATGACTCAGCATCGGATATGGGTCGTTACTGCCTCAGCCTCTTTATATTGGCCAAGAGAACAAGGATCTCGACCTTCTTCCTTTCAATAAGGTGATCAAGTCTTCTGCTGAGTTCATCATTATTGGGTTCTTATACCATGCTGATGGGGTTGGAGATAGTAAGCAAAAGAAAATGGAAAATGAATGGAGAGGTGTGCAACCGTGGAATTTATCAATCCGTCACGATGATGTGCTCAAAAATAGAGTCGCCACCCAAAACTTTTGATGTCCCGGGATATCCAAAATCAAAATCATGGGCACTAAAGGGCTAGATTTGACTCTGATCCAGTCTATGCCAAAGCCTCTAGGCAAGAACTTCGGTTATCAATTGGGAAGGTGTTGGGCACCTGATTGACCTGCTCATAAGCGGTCTCTACTATGGCCAACTATAAAAAATGAGACTAAAAACGAGCGGCACTTCCTCTTGCACGAAGGCACTGTGATCCTATTTGAGTTCCCTGCAATAACAAAAATTTCAGCGGCGTGATGGTTGAAATTCTAGGATAGAGAAAAAGCAAAAGAAGGTAGAGGAAATGAGGGGAGAGCAGGAGGTCTCGGGCCCTTGTAGCACAGTTTGTCAGATCTTCGCATGGATGCGGCACCGGTGAGCTTCCGAAAGCAAGATGGATTGATAGAAGGGTTCTAACTTCTAAGGCTTGAAGGCTTGGAAAGCTAAGAATGATGATAGGGTAATGATCTGTGGAAAGGCTTCAAAGCTTAGGTAGGATGGAAATGGCTGCATAATGGTGTGAGGGTTATGGAAGCTAAGGCTTGGTTTTAGAAAATAAGGAATGGTTGAGATGGAAGGATATTTTTCAAGAGTTTCTTCTCTTAGATTTTCAAAAAGCGTTTAAATAAGGTGGGGGTGGCTCTCTATTTATAGAGTTGAGGGTAATTGGTGAGGGTTTAGGGTGCTAATTGGTAGAGAAATTAGGAAATCCTAGATCTAAGGTTTTTGAGGTTTTTAAGGGCTCGGGAAGAGGTAGTTGGGTTTTAATGGTAGATGGTAGGGTGAGGTTTTGAATGGCACAAGAGTGAATAATAAGGCTTATAGGGGCATTATGGTCCTATAGAAACACAACTTGAAACTTGGGGTGGTCCACAAGTCATACCCAGAAGTTGAAATTCGACCATTTTTGAAGAAAAATCAGATTTTAAGCTGTGCATACATCGGTTGTACGAATAGCTTAGGAATAGTGTTTCCTGTTAAAACTAAGAAGACTAGAGCCCACTTCGGAGCCATTTGGAAGCAAAAATTTGAAATTTGGTTGTGCGTACATTGGATGTACGCATAGCCAAATTCTGGCCAGAAATTGTTTATGCGTACATCCAATGTACGCTGGGGTAAATTCCTGCACTTTTCTGCCTTTTTCAAATTGCCATAACTTTTGATGTACAACTCAGAATCAAGCAACTCTTGGCTCGTTGGAAAGCTAAGAACTTCTACTTTCTAATGGTCTAGGCCTTAGCTCTAGTAGATATCTATATAAACTTTGACTCCTAAGGGTCAGGGAAGGGTTCTCAAGGATTGGGTTTAGTTCTAAGGATTCAGGAGGTACTTTTGGAAGCTCAGGAGTACGCCATTCTCAAAGTATGGGTCAATTGAGCCTTGGGCCAATTTTGGGTGTCTGCAGATGCCCCTCTTTGGTGTTTGGCTTCTAGCAACCAAATGCCAAAGAAAGAAACACCCAATCTTGGTCTCTACTAAGGATGAAGTTACAAACGGTTCTACTATGCAGAAACATTGGCCCATCTGGGGCTACAAACAACAAGGCGATGGAAGTCCTGACCCATGACTACATACAATTTACAGGAACAAATGACCATCCAACAGATACTTGATCAGTCACAGAATATACCATTTTATCACCCTTAACTTAGTGATGCTAGGACTTAGTTCCCTACTAATAAGATGCTGATGTGAAAATATTAAAGAAAAATAGTAAAAGAGAGCCAAAGTGTTAATATTCATAAAAATAAACTAAAAAGCAGTAAAAAGATAATTGAGCGTAAGAAGACGATTCGCCACCTACTGAAAGATGAGAAATCATAATTTATGATTCTTCAAAAGACGAATCTTTACAAAGCGACAAAAGAGTTAAAGGTGATATAGAAGAAAGCGATTGTTTGCTATAGAGAATTGTCCAGTATGAAAAATAGAAAATCGTGATTTACGATTTTCTAAGAAAGAGAAGAGAAAAAGGATAATTGTGAATTATGATTACGATTATGGAAGCTTTCCTATTGTGCTGATCATGTGAGAATTTCCACCACCAAGAACAAAAGTAGAAATCTTTAATTAGAAGTTTGACTAATCACGAATCTGGGAGATTGATGAAGAAGAATCTTAAAAGGAATCTGCTGCTGCTATTAAGGAAAGAAATCCGAAACAAATCAAATATCCAGAAGCAAGGAAGAATAAAATTAGAATTAGTGTTATATTAGGAATCTTTTATTTTAGTAGTTTCTTTTATTAGAATTAGATCTCTGTAAACCGACCCTCATGATCTATAAATATGTGGGTTCGGTATAGGAATAATAATTGAAGAATTTTACAACATCAATTGATAGTTGAGGTCTGTGTTTCTCCCGATCAAAGTAGTTTAAGATTCATAAAGTAACATCATCCACAGCTCTCTGAGGTTTTGCCTGACAATCAAGGCTGAGGAAGCTGAAAGATCAACCATTTGGATGGTTCTACTTCTGCTTTTTAGTTTAAATTTTATTTTATTTTTAGTTTAGATTTTATATGGTTTGTAAACATCTTTGAATTTTGATTTGAAGTGACGACTCAGGTTAAAGTTTGCAGAGTAGTGTAACGGTTTTACTTTTCCACCTTCAATTTTCTCAAATTTGATTGATGCCCAGATTTTAGGAGATTGTTGATTAGATTAAATCTGTGTTGAAGAATTTTAGTATTTGAATGACGACCAAATTTTGGAAGGTTATAATACAGTGTAATGGTATTTTAAATTTATAAACATCCGATAGCTAAAGGTTGAGATTGGCGACCTCAATCTGAAGAAGGAGGATTAGTATTTATTTTTATGCAATTAGATTAATAAACCAATTCTTTTATTCCTATTTCTCCAGTAGTTTTAGACTTAAAAGATAAAAATAGTCTTTAAAACAGGAATATAAAAATCTATAAGAAGATAATCACTTCTTTGTGGGATCGATCCTATCGCTACGTTATAATTTCCATTGTGCGCTTGCAATAGGTTAGGGCTTGATTTTAATTTAAATATATACATACTATAAGTCGGTCAAGTTTTTTGTGTCGTTGCCAAGGAAGCCCTTTATCTTTTATTTTTATTTATATTCCCATTTTAAAAATAAATATTTATCTTTCTCGTTTAATACTTTTTTATATTTTAACTTTATTTAAATCACTACTTAATCTTTCGTAGGTTTCTTCGGAGCGACGACTCAGAGTCTCAACTTTCCCTGATTAGTGAAGCTCGAGGATTAGATTTTCTGTCTCCCTGCTTTCTAGAATAAAAATTAGATAAAATTAAAATTCAAATAGATATTTATAATAACTGTTTTTAGTCACCTTGCTATGATGTCAGTATGGCAGGAAGAAACCAATATATGGCTAAAACCATAGGGGAATACTATGCATTGACACCTCTTACACCTCCCCCATGTATTCAAATATACCCTACAGCTGGTAATACGACCTTCGAAATTACGCCCAATACACTTCAAATACTTTCAACTTTTCATGGGCTAACGGATGAAGACCCATATTTACATTTAAATAAGTTCGTGAAAGCATGTACTATCATTCAAATTAAGAACTTAATGGAAGAATTCACTCGGCTAAGGCTGTTTGCATATTCCCTTAGAGATGAAGTAAAGCAGTGGATAAACTCTTTGCCTCATAATTTGATCGCTAACTAGGAAGGATTGGAACCCATGTTTCTTATGAAATTCTTTCCAATCAGCAAAACGAATAAAATTTGGCACCTTATCAAGACGTTTCTACAATTTCTGGATGAATCTCTTCAAGAATGTTGGAGCCGTCTTAAGGATCTTTTGCACAAGTGCCCTCACCATAGGATTGCGCATTGGCCACTAGTGCGCATTTTCTATGAAGGCCTTGGAGATGCAACCCGGCATATGATTGATGTGGCCTATGTTGGTATGTTTCGTAACTTAACATCAAAAGAAGCCTAAGAACTCTTTGAGACCCTTAGCGAGGAACCGGTAAAACACCACGCACTGGTTGAGGTTGACTCAGAGACTTTAACAAGTACGCTTCCTAAGCAATGAAGACTTTACAAATTAAAGTCAATGATGAAAGGTTTTTTGAGAATGAAGTTTTGGAAAAAAAAGTTTAACCTCTGGTGGGTATAAAATCGTACCCAACATCTCAACAAGGAGAAGCCTGTGATCCTAACCATGGCCCAACTCAATCAGTCTCCCGACTTCCTACTATTCCTTCTTACCGCACAGAGAATCAATACCACGTTGCTACAAAGAATACTTTGTTGTAAATGGCTTACAGCTAAATGCAACAAAGTCATATCCAGACACAGTTACTTAACCACCTGGGGTAATCTATCGAAACATTGGAAACTCAGTTTGAGCAGCTATTACCTTTCGATAGAGAAAGTAATGCACTACCTTTACATGCAGTTGGTACGTCTAGAGGACATATATTTATGGGAGGCACATCAACTCCCTTTGTTTTTAATTAATTCTCTAGAACTTGTCGAGCTACCGACTCACCTATAGCAAGCACTTGAAATATATGTATATGATATTTTAAAGAGTATTCGACGATTTACAGTATATGAAAGTACACTTAATCGTAAAGCCTCTTTTCTCGTGTCACAATCACTTAAAGTGTATCGATTTACTATTTCTCGTGATTCGTAGAGTTAAATTGTAGCGAGTACGATTTGAAGCGTCATAGAATTTCACTTTCGTTCTATAGAATTGCAAATGACAATTTTGGGGAACAAGCGACTACAGTGATCAATCCTATCGGTTGCATTAGAGCTTAAACCCATTTAATTCATAAAGGAAGCAGACACGCATCGTATTCAATATCTCCACTTGCCAACCACTATTGGTTACTTAGGTATACTGATGTTTTTTAAAGTGATGAGATGGAAAAAATCATGAATACAAAGGTGGAGTGAAATGGTTATGAAAATAGCAACGTAAAGTATACATAGCTTGTAAGATATAGGGCTATTATAGCAAGCTTTAAGTAGGTAAGAGTTTGTCCCACAGAGAAATTGATCTAAAACCCAAAATGGGCTATAATAGTAGGCCTCCAATTCTGGCTACAGATTTGACAATCCTAGAGAAAGGGAGTTGGGTGTCACAACTATACTAAATTAACACTAAAAGAAGAGAAATAAAGTGCAGTCCTATCCTAAAGAAAGGATTATAAAGAAGGTGGTGATGGTGTGTGTGAAAATAAAGATAAAATTGATGGGAAGTAGACAATTAAGCTAAAGTTAATTCAGTTATGTAACTCAGATTTAGGGCTATCTCTACAGCAATTCCCTCAGATGACTACAAGGACATCTACAAGAAAGAAGTATCTAACTCAACCCTTATGGTTTGACCTGATCTCTTAAGGCTATAACCTATCCCCTTAAATGGTCACAGACTATCCAATAGAGAGGATGAAACCTTATGGACTAAGTAAGAAAACCAATCTGATCCAAAGGAGTAGACTGATCTTAAGGCTATAACTTGTCCACTTAAATAGTCATAGACTATCCAACAGATGTCATCCACCCAATGGCTTGAATCAGAACATGAAAACCATTGCAGACACCATGTATGCCAGACTACAAGCTCAAGCATCCATGGGAGCAAATAGTTCTTGAAAAACTAGTGGAAACCATAGTTGTTCAAGGGCTATTTGGAGACTTAAAAGCAGCTGGTCATTGCTACAGAAGGCCTGCAATGACTCAGCTCATAAGTCTGCAATCACTACAGAGAAATCAGATCTAACATCTGATATTGGTCAAGTAAAATATTGGTCAAGTGTAGAGGAGAAGAATCCTTCTCAGATTTGTGGCTTAGAATACCCTAGGGCTATAGTCTGTCCACTTAAATGGTCACAAGCTATCCACAAAGGTTATCCTCACCACAAGAGTCTGAGAAGGAACATGTAAACTGTTGTTGCCACCATGGTCCCAGAGATACAAGCTCAAGCTTTCATGGGCCTTTCAATCAGCTCAAATCCTAAAGACATGTTATAGCCTGAACAAAACTATGGGTAAATAGGAAAATAACAGATTGAATGAACATTTAAATTACAAATTTCATTTAGCAAAATTACCTACAATGCAATTTCTCAAGGCAATAGCCTTGTGCACAATAGCTCTTCACAAAATCCCAAAGATTATAAGACCCATTACAAAACTAATAAAACTAATCCTAATTGCTTACAAAGGCTATAGCCAGCAAATACTGGACTAAGAGAGAATAAAAATGGAAAAACAAATGATCAAACCCTAACCCTAGCCTGCTCGAGCTCACTATAGACAGAGGTTGAAGGACAGATAAAGATTCTAAGTTACAACTGCAACTTATATACTCAGTCCCTAATGCCTTGGCTCAGAGAAGATTTACCCTAATTTCCTAGTAGATGTGGCACTATATCAACCCTTAGATGCCTTGGATCTGTGCCTTGAGATCTGGGCCTCGAGATGTGTGCCCTAGACTTGAGGAAATCCCTAAAAGGTCCTGGGAGTTAAGACCGAGAAGTGGGGAGCCCGAACCCTGTGAGGCTTCCTTCTGCATATTAAATCTTTCGTGCGGTTTGCAAAGTCCTCGCAGGGTAAGATTTTGGCTTGGGAGGCCCTTGGTTCACACATCAAATCTTCAAATGGTTGCGTAGCAACTTTGCACTACAATGCTATCGTGAGGATGAGTTGCACTGCTTAGCTTGCTCGCATAGTACAGCTTCAGAAGTTTCTCTCGCGAGGGTGTCGCGAGGCTGCATTTTAACTCTCACTCGGCTTCTTTTCACATGATCACACAGTTAGCTTGGTACAGGGTTGAACTTCTAGGCGCGCGAGAGCTGCGTGAGATATTTTCTGGGCATCTCTATCCTCCAAAGCTACTCGAGAACGTCACGAATTAGTTGTTGCTCTTTATGCAAACTGGCCTCACGAGATAGTGCGCATGATTAATATAACCTTTGATCCTCATGAGAACTTCACGAACTGGATTTCTGAAGGCTTAGTGTCTGAGAACCTCGTGAGTTCCTTATGTGTTGATTACAGCTTAAGTCTGCGACTGCTGCGCGAGAGACTGCTCTGTGATAATCCCTTCACTAAGCTGCATAGCTTCTTTGCGAGCTCTATTGTGTTGAATGTAACATCTGCGTGAGAAGACTTTACTAGTGAATTGAATAGCGCAAGGCAACATCTCAATTGTGCGAGATAACTCATTTGCTCCTCTGTTGTTATGCAGTTGTTGTTATTGTAGCTCTCTCTACTCCCATCTATGCTTCTTTCATCTGTCAGACTTCCTTGGTCCATCATGACATGTAAAATAGTCACCATGGTGTATATGTGATAGCCCCGGATTTCGGCACCCCGAAACCCGTGCCATCAGCACGATCATCTTGACCGTGCCCTTTGCTAAGCACGGAACACTGGTATATCAAGCATTGTAATAGAATAATAAATGAAATTGCGGAATTTAAATCTATATCAATCAACTCCCCAAAAGACAGTTCTACCCTCATGCCTCTGCATGAATGGAGAACCGATCCGAACCATCGATGACAGCAATCATCACGGATGGTTCGTCCCAAAAGAATTATCCCAACTCCTTATATACATGGTTTTAACAAAATCAAGGCTTGACATACCGAGCCGTACAAAATCTCTCTAAAAGCCCTCAAAGCGGCACAACGGAGTCCTCTAGAAGAAGTCCTCAGGAGGTGGCTCCAACTCGTCATAGGCCGCAAGGTCTGACTCGCCGGGATCAGCGTCTCCTGAAGCCTCGGCAGCTGCTAGTAGTGAACCTGCGACGTATAGTCTATAGGGTGAGCTACATCCTAGCTCAATAGGGAACAAACATGGTTGAACATATAAATTATAACTCACATATATTCCATGATATGCCATGCATGATGTGTCTATGCAGTTATTGATGAAAACAGTTAAAAGCATTTCATTTTACTATTCATTACTTATGTTTTCATTTATTCATCAATGATGCTGAAAAGGCCTAAAGCAAAACTTAAACTTTCAACTTAAGTAATCCCCGAGCAATATAGTATCGAGCCCCGATGAGATACCCTTCATCGTCATCTATATAGATAGTTTTAACGTATTCCCTGGGAATACCATATAGTACCCAAGCCCCTTTCCCCTGGGGATTGGTGGCGGGGTTTCACTTGTCTCAATCCAACACCCCTAGGGTGTGCTTACTATGTACGGATAAGCCTCCACACTGGCCTACGGTTTCGCCGCCGTATCGGTCACGGATATCCTGCCGTGTCAGTCGTGGATATCCCACCACGTCGGTGGGGTAACCTATCAAACCTCAAATAAAAAAAATATCGGTGCCTTACATATAGTTATTCACCGTGTAAGTGTGCTATCTTATATCAGTTAGGCCCTATCAAACATGATTCAAATTTTGGATACATCCCTGGGATGTATCCATTTATTTGCATCACACCTGATGCTCTTGTCTCTTTACTTCTTCATCCCCTGGGGATGGCTCATTATGATTACTCTTACGAATGTCACACGCACACACACTTTTCACAATTCTTAAGCAATAAAACATTTGAGTTGAATTCTATATCACTACATACATGCTCTTGTAAAATAAAGTACATGTTCAAGGTGTTCCCTACCTCAACTCTTCATTTGATCAATGCATCAAGGTCCCACGTGGCTCCTTGTGCACTAGTCCATACGTACCACCTATGGTACCACATAACAGGTGAAACGCATCACAAAGGATGCAATAAAGAAGGTCTAATACCCTCCAAGAATCTTAAAGTCAAACTCAAAAGTCAACATAACTTATCTCAGTCGATTAATGGAACTCCAAAATCGATTAATCGAATCTGATTCGATTAATCGATTTCCAAAATCGATTAATCGAAAGTCAATATCAATTAATCGATTCTCAAATCGATTAATCGAGATTCTCATTCGATTAATCGAATCTTAATTCGATTAATCAAAATTCTCTGTTCAGCCAAGTCGATTCTCAATTCGAGTAATCGAGTTCCTAAAATCGATTAATCGATCCCAAATCGATTAATCAAAAATTGAAATCGATTAATCGAAATCCCATTTCGATTAGTCGATTTTCCCAAGTCTTTTCCTCCAGCCCCCTGGGGTCCACTGGAGGTTCCCAGTCGATTAATCGATACCTAAATCGATTAATCGAAATCCAAGGTCGATTAATCGAACTCCAATTCGATTAATCGAAATTGGGGTTCACTGACTTTTCAACTTCCTGGCCAATTTCGATTAATCAAAACCCAATTTCGATTAATCAAAATTGTCAGATTCAGCCCTTTTTGAGCTGTTCTTCCCCATCTTTTTCCATACTTTTTCCTCTATTTTTCTAAACCATTATCCTATGATTTAAACCATTTTCAACTACAATTTAGACTCTACCATCTATGCATCTTATTCACAAAATTTTACCTTGAATCAATCTCAAATTGATTTCAAATCTATGGTTGGAAAGGCTAGGGTTCCAGCTTTGCTTCTAGCGGATCCCTCGCGTCGAATCCGACGTTGTTGCAATCTCCCTTCCTCAACTAGCATTTACTCCTCTCTTTACTTCTCTCTCTCTCTTCTTTACTCTCCTTCAACAACCATCAAACTCTTGCTTTTAGGGCTATTAAACCCTTTTATCCCTTTCCTCACTTGTGTGTTGAGCACATACACCGCGGTAGGTGTATGCGATTTCACATTCACAACACACACCACATAGGCATTCAACCCATCACATCTTGTCCGTTCATCACATTCTATGCTAATTATCGAACTCCTAATTGGGCAAACTTGTGACCAATTGGGCACAAATCCCGAGGTCATAGTTTAGCGTGATTTTTCGGGCTATTACATCCTCCCCACCTTGAGAATTTTCGTCCTCGAAAATAACCCAAGGTTTATCTGTCTAGGTCTCTCCCCCCCCCACACTCTCAGGTGAGGTGGTCGAGTAGACCTAGACGCATTCAGATAGTTACAATTTTGGCATAGAATTGAAAGTTGACTAATTGAAACAATTTATATCAAAAATTGTGATTTGTATTATAATTGAAAATTTTATAATGCCAAATAAATTGGCGTACAAAAGAAATTTACAGGTACACAAGCAAAATGCAAAAAGAAATACAAGACTCAGACAGTCCCCTCGTCAGGCTGGTTGGGTGCGACAGGAGCTGGTGTGTCTGTTGGAGCTGACGGTGGCTACGGTGGTGGCGACTGCGCTGGCTGGGTGGTCGGCTGTGGCTGCGGCGTCTCGGTCGGCGGAGCGGAGGTAGATGTGGAAGGAACCGCGTCTGCAGTGGTGGGATGGAAGACGGGTCCTCGGTGGAAGGCGGTGCGTCCAGCAGTCCACTCCTCCTCCTGTGCGAGGTAACGGCGGTAGTCGGTAGGATAGATGTGGCGGAGGGTGTGAAATAGGAGGAAGTCCATCCTCCGGTTCATCCTTTCGTTGTTGGCCTCCATACGGGCCAACACCTCCTCGATGGTCGGCCCAGATGATGCGGCGCGCCGGCGGTAGGATGAGGTGGGTGTCGCGGGCGCGGAGTGGGCAGGTGGCGTCGGTGAGGCTGCGGTGTGAGAGGGAACCCTCTCCACGGATGGCTCGGCGGGGATAGGGTGTGCTCCACCCACGGGTGGGTCCTGCTGAGGTGGTGGGGGTGGTGGCGGTGCTACCGCTGCTGCTGGGGCTGGAGCGGGACCCGGAGCCGGTAGGGTCCGCTTTAGCAGATTGTAGCTACGGGTCCATGAAGACTTCGAAAACGTCTTCACGCGATCCGTAGCCCTCACCTCGTGAGGCGAGATGCTGTAGGAGGGGTCATTGGAGTAACACTCCAACATGCTCGAGATGAGCCGAGCATATGGCATCTTCTCCTTGGGCCGCATGTTGCCCTTCATCAGCTTCCCTTTGATGTACCTCATCCCTTCTAGGATGACCATGGTAGCATCAAACCATCGGCCACAGAAGGCCGCATAAAGTGCCTGTTGCACTTTGTCCACGCGCTCGGTGTCGTGGCGCATTGGGTAGAGGTTGCACTTGATTATTGAATCAAGCATCCACATGTAGTGTGGAAAGTCAACCCTCTTAATGGAGGATCCCAACCCCTTTTTCCTGTTGGTCATACGGGTCATGATTTCTTCGAATCGAGGGTCCTCCTCGAAGGGTGGGAATAGGGTAGTCTCGGGGGTGAAATCGAGGTAACATTCGAGTACCTAGTGTATGTGGTGGCGGGTTATTATGTACTCCCGACCCTCAATGGTGGTCTTAACCACGTCGTCGGTAGGGAGAATAATCTAACTAACCTAGGGTAGTAGGAACCCCGGATTGGTTTGAGAAGGTTGCCGAGGCCGGCATTGTTAAGATAGTTTCGAGCCCATTGGGTCTCGCCCGGCAAATCGGGATTTGTGAATAGGGTAGGGTCGATGATGTATTCGACCTCAAAGGTCTTGGCCGCCCACCATTCGTTTGGTTGCACCACATTAGTGGGTGGTGGGGGCATTGGGGTCGATTCGCGGGAAGACTCGCGCGTAGATGCGCTCGTCGAACCGGAGGTGGTCTCCGATGCCGACGGTGATGGAGTTCTCACCGGCGATGGGGTAGGGGGTGGTGGCGCGGCGTTCTTACGCCTAACCGGGAGTTTAGAAGTCGCCTTCTTTGAAGATAATCGGGTTTTGGGCGGCATTTTTAGAAAACTAGGGTTTTTCTAATTCAAATTGAAGGGAAAAGCAAAATTTTAGGGTTTACCGTGGTTTTAGATGCGAAAATGGGTGTGAATCGCCGGAAAATCCAACCCTAGACCGCTTGGTTGGATGGAGAAGAAGGAGAAGTTGAAGCGCCCAAAAATTCGAAAGCTCAAATGATTTCGAATGGCAAAGAAAATCCCCAAATTTCAATATATAGGCCCCGTCTCGATTAATCGAAATTTAGAATCGATTAATCGAGATTCAAAACTAGGTTAAGCCGCGTAAAATCGATTAATCGATTAATCAAAAGCCAAATTCGATTAATCGAAACCATTTCGATTAATCGAAATCGTATCTGTTTAAAATTTTAAATTTTTGAGCTCACTGGCGCGAGCCAGTCGATTAATCGAAATCCATTTCGATTAATCAAAATTCCAAAATTGATTAATCGAATTTCACTTCGATTAATCGAAATCGTGTAGTAACTTCTTAATTTCCAGAATTCCTTAAGTAATCGATTACTCGAAATCCATTCCGATTAATCGAAATTTCAAAATTGATTAATCGAAATTATCTTCGATTAATCGAAATTGTCTATCTGCACTCAATTTCTTCCAAGTCTCTTTAGTAAATCGATTAGTCGAGTTTCCAGTTCGATTATTCGAAATCTCAAAACCGATTCATTAGTTTACTCTCAATTGTTCTTACATTCCCAGTTTGTTCGATTAATCGAACCTGCAGTTTGATTAATCGAATTCCCAAAATCGATCAATCTATCCCAAATCGATTAATCGAAATTATAATTCGATCAATCGAAATTGCATCCTATGTATATTCCAACTCTCATTTTCATTTCCAGACACTGGCACATGCCAGTCGACTAATCGAACAAAATCGATTAATCGAAATTCCAAATCGATTAATCGATTTGAAATTTGATTAATCAGTTTTGCCCAATTTCTGCAGATTTTCTATTTCTTTGGTTCTTTGATTTCTTTTGGTAGTTTATGACCTCAAGTGGTTCATAGTTCCATAGAGTTGCATACACTTGATCATGTACTCTTGCTTGATCTCTAGATCCAAACTTTTGGTTCCTCTATCATGCTCATGTCCTAACATCTCTATAGGTTGCTTTCCTAACACATGAGCGGATCATTCACGTACACGAGCATCGATATGTGGAAGACATTATGTACTCGATCAAACAGCGGTGGTAAACCAATGCGATATGCAACTTCACCTACTCGTCCCAAAATTTCAAATGGTCCAACATAACGTGGACTTAACTTCCCTCTCTTGCCAAATCTCATTACACCTTTCATAGGTGACACTTTCACAAACACATGCTCGCCCACTTTGTAGTCAACACTAGTCTGCTTCATATCGGTATTAACTTTTACGTCTACTACATCTTTGTCTTCAACCTTTCTCGATAATTGAACAACGGTGGCGTTGTCTTCAAGTAGTTTGGTCCTAATACAAATTTCTCACTGTTTCCTCCCAATTGAGGGTGACTTGCATCGTCGTCCATCTGAGCTTCATACGGTGCCATGCCAATGCTCGTTTAGCTGTTGTTATACGAACTTCGAGCATCGGTAGATACTCATCCAGTATCCTTGCATATCAAGCATGCATACGCTCGAGCATGTCTTCTATTACTTAGTTCACTCGCTCTCGCCCATCGGTTTGAGGATGGAAAAATTTGAACTAAAGTCTAGTCGTGTTCCCATTCCTTCTTGAAATTTCTTCCAAAACTTGGGCGTATATAGTGGATCACGATGCGAAACTATCTTGCTTGGAATCCCATGTAATCTTACAATCTCCTTCATGTATAAATCTGCGATCTTCTGCTTTGTATGTAGTATTATTGTCGGCAAAAGTCTTGTTGATTTGGTCAATCGGTCTCTGACGACCCAAATGGCATTGTGTCTCTTGGCGATGCAGAGGTAATCCAACAATGAAGTCCATTGATATCGATTCCCACTTCCATTCTGGTATTGGTAAAGGTTGCAATAGTCCAGCAGGATGTCTATGATCAACCTTCACTTGTTGACAAGTCAAACACCGTGACACGTACTCGGCCACGTCTTGTTTCAGTCCTCTCCACCAGTAGTTCTTTTTCAAATCTTGGTACATTTTGGTGCTACCAGGGTGGATAGCATAATTTGACTTATGGGCCTCATCAAGAATCGTTCGTCTTAGATCGGCATTGTCCGGAATGCAGAGACGGCCTTTAAACAACAACGAACCGTCTTCTTTTACTGAGAAGTCCGACCTAATGCCTTCACTCACGTCTTGATGAATTTTCGTTAATGCCGGATCTTTCATCTGTAGATCGTGGATATGCTCAAATATCACTGGCCTTACTGATATGTTAGCCAAAAAGGATCCGGTGTCCTTTGACTCAATGTTCGCATCATAGAATGCCAGGTCTTCCAATAATTTCCATCGGTGCATACCCAAAATCAAACAAGCTAACTGAGCTGAACCTTTTCGACTCAATGCATCAGCTACAACATTCGCCTTGCCAGGATGGTATTGTATGGAGCAATCATAATCCTTGAGGAATTCCATCCACCTGCGCTGTCTCATGTTGAGCTCTTTCTGTGTAAAGAGATATCGGAGGCTCTTATGATCGGTGAAAATTTCAAAAGTCTCGCCATACAAGTAATGTCTCTAAATCTTCAGCGCAAAAATGACTGCTGCTAGTTCCAAGTCATGAGTCGGGTAATTTTTCTCGTGTTCTTTCAGCTGTCTTGATCCGTAAGCTATCACCTTCTTGTGTTGGTTGAGCACACAACCAAGGCCAGTCAGACACGTCATTGTGCAGATCCTCCATTGCTGAAGGAATCGCTAGCACTGGAGCCGAAGTGAGTCTCATTTTGAGTTCTTGAAAACTCTTCTCGCATGCCTCACTCCACTCAAACCTTGAATCTTTTCGTGTCAGCTTTGTGAGAGGTCCCGATATCTTTGAAAACCCCTCGACGAAATGTCGATAATAGCCTGCTAAGCCCAGAAAACATCAAACATCGGTCACTGTCTTTGGTTGCTCCCATTTAACTATTGCTTCTATCTTTGCTGGATCTACAGTGACACCATGCTTTGAGACAACATGTCCCAAAAAGCTAACTTCTTCCAACCAAAACTCACACTTGCTGAGTTTGGCGTACAATTGGTGTTCACGTAGCGTCTGTAGAGCAATCCTCAAATGTTCTTCGTGTTCCGTCTTGGATTTGGAGTATATCAAAATATCATCAACAAATACTACGACGCAGGAGTCTAAGTGTGGTTTAAACACTCGGTTCATCAGATCCATAAACGACGCCGGAGCATTCGTCAATCCAAACGGCATCACAAGGAATTCATAGTGTCCATATCGTGTCCGGAAAGCTGTCTTCTGGGCAAAGGGTAGCGGTTCTTCACAGTGAGTTTGTTCAATTGTCGATAGTCAATGCATAGCCGCATTGACCCATCCTTTTTCTTGACAAACAAGACCGGTGCTCCCCATGGAGATACACTTGGTCTAACAAACCCCTTGTCCATAAGTTCTTGTAGTTGTTCCTTCAACTCCTTTAACTCAGCAGGAGCCATTCTATAAGGTGCTTTTGAAATAGGCTCCGTTCCTGGTGCTAAGTTAATGGCGAATTCTACTTCTCTTTCTGGTGGTAATCCAGGCAATTCTTCTGGAAACACGTCGGCGAAGTCTCGCACAACTGCTATCTCAGAAATGACGTTCTTTTCTTCCTTGTCCTCCTTTAAGAAAGCTAAGTATCCACTGCAACCCTTTCTGATCATTTTCTCGGCCCTTACTGCTGAAATCAGTGGCACAGATGACGACCTCACTCCTTGAAACCGAAATGATCGTCTTGTGTTGGGTCTGAAAATGACTACCTTGTTCTTGCAATCGACGGTTGCACAATGCTGCGCCAACCAGTCCATGCCAAGGATCACATCAAACCCTTGCATGTCTAACAGTATCAACTTTGCTTCTAGTTCGTGCACCTCTAAGTCTCGAACTGCTACAATGATGGATTTGCATGCTAACTCCGTGTCTACTAACTCTCCAGTTGGAATAGACACAGATAGGACGAAATCCAACGTCTCTGGAACAATCTTCATCTTCTTGGCGAAACGTGGAGTGACGAATGAGTGGGTAGACCCTGGGTCTATCAACACTCGAGCGTCATATCCACCGAAGCATCCTTTTTCATATATGTTTAAAGTACCTATAGTGTACATACATACATACAATAATTTACACATCAATTTACACTCTTAATTCACATACAGCTTTTTGTATTGAGAAAAGAATCTATACAATTTCTAATGCATGCTCCTTCTCTATCTAAAATTTTAATGAAATGAAAATTTTCTTTAATTTTAACGAGTCTCACCTTGGATGACGTCATGCACGTTCCCTGCTTCCTGAGCAGTGACTGCATAGGCTCTCCCCTGAACGATCGGCTTCCTTGCTTGAATGGGTCGTGGTGCTGCAACTGAAACCGTCTTTCTCTTATCCGTCTCGGGGCAATCCTTGATCAAGTGGCCCACCTTGCCACATCGGAAACAACCCCTAGTTCCCAATCTACAATCCACCGTCCTATGAGGCTTGCCACACTTTGCGCAAGTCTCCAGGTCTCGAAAAGAAGACGAGAACCCTGTGTGATAGTGGCGCCAGTAGACATGGCAGGGCTCTCATAGCGAAAAGGTCTTCCCGACGCAAGTAACGGAAACCTCTGTTGGTGTTGTTGTTGCGCCGGTCTTCCGAAACCCCCTTGGAACTGTGGTCTCTGATTTTGGGCTACGAACCTCGGCTTTTTGTTCACCGGTTCGTAGGCCCCCGTCCTTCCTTGTTCATTTCCTCCTCTCTGCTGCTCCCTCTGTCTATATCTATTTGTATTTTCCTCTTCGACCACCAGTGCTTTACTCATGACCTCTTCATAGGTCCTCAGTTGAAATGGAGCTACGCCTCCCCTAACCTCAGGCTTCAAACCTTGCTGAAACCTCTTGGATTTCATCACTTCGGTAGCGACGTAATCCGGAGCAAAACGGGCAAGTCGTAGAAACTCTACCCCATATTCTCTCACTGTCATTCTCCCTTGCACTAATTGTAAAAATTGTATCTCTAATTGGTTCCTCACCACTTCTGGAAAATATTGTTTGTTGAACTCCTCAACAAACTCCTCCCAAGTCCAAGGCAACTCTAGGGTCTCCTGAGTCCGAGTTCATATCACGGACTTCCACCAAGGCCCAGCCTCCCCATCCAACATGTAAGCTGCCCATTTCACACTCTCATCTTCCGTGCATGTCAGCACGCTAAAGACTTTCTCCATCTCCATCAGCCAGTTCTCAGCGGCCATTGTGTCTGCCTGCCCAGAAAATGAAGGAGGTCTCATCCTCCTAAACTCTGTAAAAGATGAGGGCACAGGCAACACAGGTCCTACAGGTGGTGTAGGTGGCTGTTGTTCTCTTGACGCATGAGCTACAAAGGATGCGGCTTGTTGTGCCATGGCAGCTGCCATAGTCTCCATAGTGTGCATCATCCTTTGTCGCTCCTCTCTATCTTCTTGTCTTTCTCTCAATCTTTCTTGCTCTCTTAGATCTTGATCCTGATGATCTCGATCCTCTTCATCACGTTGTCTACTACTACTGCCCCCTGGGGCCTCAGTACCTCCTAAAGGCACTCTATTAGTAGGAGAGATGTAACCATCTCCACTACGTAGACTCCTCTGTTGGACTCCCCTTGGTCGGCCTCTTCCTCTAGATGAGATTTGCGGCTGCATTTGAAACCAAAGTTTCGTTAGCAGAAGCCCCTATGTTCTGACCCAAAGAATAATTGTCAGAATTGCTAAAAGAATTAACTCTGATACCAACTGTGACAGCCCCGGATTTCGGCACCCCGAAACCCGTGCCATCAGCACGATCATCTTGACCGTGCCCTTTGCTAAGCACGGAACACTGGTATATCAAGCATTGTAATAGAATAATAAACGAAATTGCAGAATTTAAATCTATATCAATCAACTCCCCAAAAGACAGTTCTACCCTCATGCCTCTGCATGAATGGAGAACCGATCCGAACCATCGATGACAGCAATCATCACGGATGGTTCGTCCCAAAAGAATTATCCCAACTCCTTATATACATGGTTTTAACAAAATCAAGGCTTGACATACCAAGCCGTACAAAATCTCTCTAAAAGCCCTCAAAGCGGCACAACGGAGTCCTCTAGAAGAGGTCCTCGGAGGTAAGGTGACTCACGGGATCAGCGTCTCCTGAAGCCTCGGCAGCTGCTAGTAGTGGACCTGCAACGTATAGTCTATAGGGTGAGCTACATCCTAGCTCAATAGGGAACAAACACGGTTGAACATATAAATTATAACTCACATATATTCCATGAAATGCCATGCATGATGTGTCTATGCAGTTATTGATGAAAACAGTTAAAAGCATTTCATTTTACTGTTCATTACTTATGTTTTCATTTATTCATCAATGATGCTGAAAAGGCCTAAAGCAAAACTTAAACTTTCAACTTAAGTAATCCCCGAGCAATATAGCATCGAGCCCCGATGAGATACCCTTCATGGTCATCTATATAGATAGTTTTAACGTATTCCCTGGGAATACCATATAGTACAGAAGCCCCTTTCCCCTGGGGATTGGTGGTGGGGTTTCACTTGTCTCAATCCAACACCCCTGGGGTGTGCTTACTATGTACTGATAAGCCTCCGCATTGGCCTACGGTTTCGCCGCCGTATCGGTCACGGATATCCTGCCGTGTCAGTCGTGGATATCCCACCACGTTGGTGGGGTAACCTATCAAACCTTAAATAACAAAAATATTGGTGCCTTACATATAGTTATTCACCGTGTAAGTGTGCTATCTTATATCAGTTAGGCCCTATCAAACATGATTCAATCCTGGATACATCCCTGGGATGTATCCATTTACTTGCATCACACCTGATGCTCTTGTCTCTTTACTTCTTCATCCCCTGGGGATGGCTCATTATGATTACTCTTACGAATGTCACACGCACACACACTATTCACAATTCTTAAGCAATAAAACATTTGAGTTGAATTCTATATCACTACATACATGCTCTTGTAAAATAAAGTACATGTTCAAGGTGTTCCCTACCTCAAGTCTTCATTTGATCAATGCATCAAGGTCCCACGTGGCTCCTTGTGCACTAGTCCATACGTACCACCTATGGTACCACATAACAGGTGAAACGCATCCCAAAGGATGCAATAAAGAAGGTCTAAGACCCTCTAAGAATCTTAAAGTCAAACTCAAAAGCCAACATAACTTATCTCAGTCGATTAATCGAACTCCAAAATCGATTAATCGAATCTGATTCGATTAATCGATTTCCAAAATCGATTAATCGAAAGTCAATATCGATTAATCGATTCTCAAATCGATTAATCGAGATTCTCATTCGATTAATCGAATCTTAATTCGATTAATCGAAATTCTCTGTTCAGCCAAGTCGATTCTCAATTCGAGTAATCGAGTTCCTAAAATCGATTAATCGATCCCAAATCGATTAATCGAAAATTGAAATCGATTAATCGAAATCCCATTTCGATTAGTCGATTTTCCCAAGTCTTTTCCTCCAGCCCCCTGGGGTCCACTGGAGGTTCCCAGTCGATTAATCGATACCTAAATCGATTAATCGAAATCCAAGGTCGATTAATCGAACTCCAATTCGATTAATCGAAATCGGGGTTCACTGACTTTTCAACTTCCTGGCCAATTTTGATTAATTGAAACCCAATTTCGATTAATCGAAATTGTCAGATTCAGCCCTTTTCAAGCTGTTCTTCCCCATCTTTTTCCACACTTTTTCCTCTATTTTTCTAAACCATTATCCTATGATTTAAACCATTTTCAACTACAATTTAAACTCTACCATCTATGCATCTTATTCACAAAATTTTACCTTGAATCAATCTCAAATTGATTTCAAATCTATGGTTGGAAAGGCTAGGGTTCCAGCTTTGCTTCTAGCGGATCCCTCGCGTCGAATCCGACATTTATTGCTCGAATCTCCCTTCCTCAACTAGCATTTACTCCTCTCTTTACTTCTCTCTCTCTCTTCTTTACTCTCCTTCAACAACCATCAAACTCTTGCTTTTAGGGCTATTAAACCCTTTTATCCCTTTCCTCACTTGTGTGTTGAGCACATACACCGCGGTAGGTGTATGCGATTTCACATTCACAACACACACCACATAGGCATTCAACCCATCACATCTCGCCCGTTCATCACATTCTATGCTAATTATCGAACTCCTAATTGGTCAAACTTGTGACCAATCGGGCACGGATCCCGAGGTCATAGTTTAGCGTGATTTTTCAGGCTATTACAGTATACCACCATGGTGTCATATCAATCTTTGGCTCAACTATCATTCTTTGCTTGAATTCTCTCTTCTTAGCACAAAAGGCATGGACTTTACGTTAAGTTGCACAAATTATTACTAATCTACAAAACAAGCTAAACAAGAGTTATTAATCTGCTTCAAGGTTCAGCAAAGGCTAGGTTAAGAGGTAAAAAGTGGTACTTTCAGTGAATAACAACCACCCAAGCCTATAAGCCTATGCCTTGACACGTGAACCATTCCCCTTCTCTATAAAACCAGCCTTCACCTTCTCAAAATCTTATCTCTTTCGTCTTCCTTTCATACCCTAACCCTAATGACGAAAGAAACCAAACAAAGTTATTTTAGTAAGCAACTTGATAGAATCCTTGAGATACATAGAGATGAGCTCATGGCTGTAGAACAAAGAGTTGAAAACCAAAAGCGCCAACAACCTATTCAAGATGTTGCATCATCCTCTGAAACTACCATTCACCCTAAACATAACCCAAATCCGACATTACATTTCAAAATCCCATTTTCCCCACTTCCTAACCTTTATACCATCACAACCCACCCTGAATGCGAGCTCCTATATGATGATGGTGGGTTGAGCCATCCCTCGCCACCCCTCCCCATTGCTTATCTTCTCTCTTTGCTTACGCTACATTCTCTTAACATAGTCTTCACAAGAGAGCAGTATAAGTGGAGGATGATCTAGAGATGTGTTCACTTTCCTCTCTTCAAAGGACCTCCACAAAAGGATTGCATTTCTTCCACGAAAGGAATGTGAGGTGCCCTTTTTATGGGAGGAGGGAGAGGTGTCCGCTTCCATCTCCTCAACTTCTTTGATCAACTACAATAAGGGTGTAGTTGATGGGTCAAGGGGGATGCACGATAAAGAAGGGCACAGAGAAGTGTTCATCAACTTTTGGAAGAGCGGCCCTGCCAAGGTGTGGATACTCCTTTGGTAGGAAGGAATGGGAGACTCTGATTGAAGGTGGTTAGAAGCCGAAGACCGATCTTTATCGAAGATTTCTTTTCAGACGTTGCTGCCTTTGTCATGTCTAACATAGTATGTTTTTAGATTTTTCCTAGGTTTACACTCTTTTATGTAAATAGTTTTTCTTCGTTGATGTTCATTGTAAATATTCAGTTATATATATAATTTTTTTTTTACTAACTATCATTTTTTTTTTAGTAACAGTGTGTGTTACTAACATTACAAACATTTTTTCTTCTTACTAACATTTTTGTTATTGATACTCCGAGAATAAGCTGTAGATATTTTCTCTCAAGTTTGGGGGAGAGTATATATCTGGTAACAATTTTTTTCAGTAAATAATCAGTATATCAATAATTATTTTATTATTATTATTTTGTGTCTCTTATTTTTTATGCCAATGAGGGCATTGTCCGATTTAAGTTTGGGGGGACACATAATTTCTGTGTAGAGTAGTTTTATTTTTTTATTTTTAGTAAATTTACATTTTTTTCTGATCAATGCATAGGTATTATGATAGAAGAAATTACAAATGCAGAAAACTTATGATTCATTATAATAGAAGTTTAATAATTTTAAAATTTAAAATAGCTATAATTCATGCTTAGCTCATTGAAACACTATATTAGAATGAATGTTTGAAATAATAGATTGATCTAAACTATAAAAAGTTAGACTAGAGTTTCAAAAATCATAAATCAGTGAGATTTTGAGTCATATTTCCTCTTTTCTTTTGAGAGAGACTATTTTTATTCAAATCGCAAAAAATTCTTTGAACTTCTATACTGATATGAAATCTCATATTGCTGAATTTAGAATCGAATTATTTTATGAATATGATGAACTGATTTTTTGTCTAGAGCTATCTATTAGAAATATAAAAGCAATAAGGTATTTATGCTAGTAAATCGTAAAGATGATTTAAGGCCATCTTTTGTTTAAATCAGAGCAAAAAAATCTAAAATTCTAAAATATTTTATCCTTTGAACTCATATTAGAAGCATAAAATGAAATTTCTTTGTACCAAAATTTTATAAACCTTTAACCATATGTACTACCCAAAGCTTTCTACCTTTAACCCTTACAATTTCTGAGAGTTTAGAAGAGAAAAAGAGGGAGTGAAAGGAGTAAAAGAAGAACAGATAAAGGGAATGCTAGAAGAGGTATAAAGAAAGAAATTTAAAGAAAATATGAGAAAAGAAAGAAAAATCGTAAAAAAATAATTTTTGAAAAAGAAAATTACAATTTAGCATAAAGCTATAAGGAAGGGAAAAATCGTAAAACATGATTTTATAGCTTAAGAACTGGGATATATATATATATAAAAGAAATAAATGGGAAGAAGTTATCCAATCATGGATACTTACTGAAGTGGAATAGTAGAAGAAGATAGGAAAAAGAAGAGCTAAATTCTCATAAAAACTTTGAATCATTTTTTACCTTTACTTGATACCTTCTGAAACCCAAAACCCCATTACAAGCTGAAGGAAAGACCATTCTGATTTATGATTTGTAAAGGCATAAGCCTAGTAGAGATAGGGATAATAGATATTATGGATTGTATAAGGAATCATAAGAATAGGATAGGTTTATCTTTTCCATGAAATTTATTTTTGCAATTATCTTTGACTGAATTCTTCTGAAAAATATACTGAGAGAACCCAAAAGTTTTGATATCTTTTTGAGAGTATGTCAATAGTGAGTTTTTGAATAAAATATTTTCTAAATTTATGATTTGGAAAAATTTATGAAGAATAAACTATTCACTAGTGCATATACACTCTGTTCTTATTATGAATTGAAATTGTTGGAGTTCTAATCAAGGATAACTGTTGTAATGGAAAATAAGGATAAAGGACTAGTAAGTTAAAAAAATCGTAATAGACTATGTATTGACCAATTAAGTAGATTAGTTAGATTTTTATTAACTTTTTATTTTTAAAGAAAAAAATAGATTAAAAATAAAAATAAAAAATATTTGATGTTTGTAGTTAACTTCACTAAAAACCTTTAAGAGACTACAACTCCACTAGTGATCACCTAGGGGTTTAAAGGCTTGTTGCATCCGCTAAATGCAATCGTGCTCGCTACGAAAGTACCATTTAATTTCTTAGTTTATACTTCCTTGTTTGCTAGGGACTAGCAAAGTTTAAGTTTTGCAGCGTGATCAGTCACAAAATATATCATTTTATCACCCTTAACTTAGTGATGCTAGGACTTATTTTTCTATTAATAAGATACTGATATGCAGATATTAAAGAAAAATAGTAAAAGAGAGCCAAAGTATTAATATTCATCAAAATAAACTCAGAAAGCAGTAAAAAGACAATTGAGCGTAAGAAGATGATTCGCCACCTACTGAAAGCTGAGAAATAGTAATTTACGATTCTTCAAAAGACGATTCTTCAGGAAGCAACAAAAGATTAAAAGGCAATACAGAAGAAAGTGATCGTTCATTATAGAGAATTGTCCAGTATAAAAGATAGAAAATCATGATTTACGATTTTCTAAGAAAGAGAAGAGAAAAGGGATAATCGTGAATTATGATTATGATTATAGAAGTTTTCCTATTGCTGCTGATCACAAGAGAATTTCTACTACCAAGAACATAATTAGAAGAACTCTTTAATTAGAAGTTTGGCTAATCAGGGATCTGCGAGATTGATGAAGAAGAATCTTAAAAGGACGCTGCTGCTTGTATTAAGAAAAGAAATTCGGAACACATCAAACAGCTAGAAGCAAGGAAGAATAAAATTAGAATTAGAGTTATATTAGGAATCTTTTATTTTAGTAGTTTCTTCTATTAGAATTAGATCTCTGTAAATTGACCCTTATGATCTATAAATAAGAGGACTCAGCATAGGAATAATCATAAAAAAATTTCACAGCATCAATTGACAACTGAGGTCTGTATTTTCTCTCGATCAAAGTAGTTTAGGATTTATAAAATAGCATCTTCTATAATTCTCCGAGGTTTTGCCTGACAACCAAGACTGAGGAAGTTGAAAGATCAACCCTTTGGATGGTTCTACTTTTGCTTTCTAGTTTAGATTTTATTTTATTTTTAGTTTAGATTTTATATGCTTTGTAAACATCTTTGAATTTTGATTTGAATTGCTGACTCAGGTTAAAGTTTGCAGATTAGCGTAACAGTTTTACTTTTCCATCTTTAATTTTCTTAAATTTGATTGACCTCCAGATTTTAGGAGATTGTTGATTAGTTTAAATCTATGCTGAAGAATTTTAGTGTCTAATTGATGACCAAATTCTGGAAGTCTACAATAAGGTGTAACGGTATTTTAAATTTATAAACATCCAATAGATGAAGGTTGAGATTGATGACCTTAATCTGAAGAAGGAGGTTTAGGATTTATTTTTATGTAATTAGATTTGGAAACCCATTCTTTTATTCATATTTCTCCAGTAGTTTAAGACTTAAAGGATAAAGATAGTCTTTAAAACAGAAATATAAAAATCTATAAGAAGATAATTACTTCTTCGTGGGATCGATCCTATCGCTACGCTATAATTTCCATTGTGTGCTTGCAATAGGTTAAGTCTTGATTTTAATTGAAATGTATACATACTATAAGCCGGTCAATACCCAGACGCATCAGCGTACACTTTATAGGGATACCGTACCCAAATGCAGGTTTTAAGCCAACAACTGAGAATGATTAAGGGAAAGGAACCGATTGATCGACTTTTAAGATTTACGTAAAGCAAAGACGCGAAGATCTAATGGTTGTGCCCAATCTCATGAGACATTTGATTTCCCTACTTTGGTTGGTAGAGGTGCCCCTATGCGAGGTAGGGTTCGAGGTCTTGGAGCATACTCATCGACTCCAAAGTTAATTTAGCACAACAACTCGGGCGGAACAAATATTGATGTCGAACCACCTTTTGGGAATGTTTGCAACTTACCATTTTGTACTTTATTAGTTTTGTTTTTTTTCTTTTTCTTTTCTTCTTCTTTTTTTCTTATTTTTGCTTTTTGTATGAGTGCCTTGAAAAAGACCAAGTACGAGTTGTGGCTTTGGAATACGAGAACCCTCATTTACATGCTTCTCGAAAGTGCTATGAAGGCCTTCTTGGTCAACGGATGAGTGACCGCAATGCTCGCAAAGACGTGCTTCTCTGTAGGATCTGTGCCTTGTTGGCCTGACCTGTACATACTTCAAAAATAGATCAAACAAAAAAGGAGAGGGGTAAAAAAACCCTAATAGATTATATTTTTGTTTTTCGGGTTATATGTTTATTTTGTTTTTGTTTCTTTTTCAAAGGTGTAAAGGTTGAAAGCACAACACCATACAAATTTTTTTTTTTTTTTGTGATGTGGTACAAGCAAAGTATAAAAATGAAAATGAAAAGGGAACTCTTTTTTTTGGTTTACATACATTTTTGTTTGATGCCATAAACGTGAGGGGAGGTAATGAGAGTCCCATTTTGAGAATTGTCGAACCCGTTCATGCAGTTGGGCCGGAGTGAGGTCCATAATTTTATCAAAGTTGAAGGATCCATCCCTTCAGATTGGGTTAACCTTTTATCCTTACCTTTGGTCATGTGTTTGACGGTGTAATCTGTAGATACACCTGATCAGGATCCGATTTGAGCTAACATGAGCAGCCCGATTGAAGACCAGATAGTCTGAAATTATAATCAAAGGAGTAACTGATAATATTTTTCTTTTCTTTTTCTTACTTTTTTTCTTTTCTTTAACAACCTTTTTACTCACAACGCCCAAGATGGGTTTTCACCATGCCTGCTATCGCCCTCGTTTTTACCTGTAGCGTCCTTTCGAGTTTTTACTGTGTCCATAGGTTTCTTACTTTTTTACCCCAGGCACCTTTTCTTGTTTTCACCTGGTCCGTACAAGCTCGCTCTTTTTACCACTGGCGCCCTTGCAGGTTTTTACCACGTTCATTTTGCTTTGAGCTTGTAAAATTTTTCTTTATTTTCTTTTTTCTTTCATTCATTTTATTTTCAAAGACCACGTCATGGACGTCGATTCTGTCATAGACAGCTGGATGGCATTCTTTGTTGCCTCTTAGCTTGGCTTGTGCTGACATAACTAATACTGTGACTGCTCATAGACCTTAAAGAGGGCTTTCTCTAGGGATGTATCATTGCCATGGGTTAGAAGGGATAGGTTAGGAATTTTGACGGTATTATTGGATTTAAAGATTTTTCTTGATTGCGTTTCAGCTGCCGTAATACACTTCTCCCTTGGGGGATTTTTACTGTACATGCCCCATATTTTTTCGTTTCTATTTTTTATTCTTTTTGTATTTTTTTCAGACATCCTCACTTTGGGATTTTGCTTTTTGATTTTTTTATTTTTGATAATAACTCCTTTTGCTTCTTGTTTTGGGAGTTTCTCTCTTTTTTCTTTTTTTGGTATATATATACATTTTTTGGGAGGGGTTTATGAAAGAAAGGCCACTAGCTCAAATTTGGTAGCAAAGGCTATGAGCATTCAGCAACGCTTTTTGACTACTTGGCTTTGAAATAATGGCCTTATTTAAGAGGCCCCTAAGCAGTCACGTATATATTTTTATCAATACTTACCTTACCGCAGGACACTAAGGGTAGAATCACCGTACTTATCCAGCATTGATTGGCTTGGGAAAGTGATCTACATCCATTGTGGCGAGATGAAGCGTGTATCCAAGGAGCACCTCTCTGATGACGTAGGGCCCTTCCCAGTTGGGCTTGGATTTCCCTCGAGTATCTATGTGAAGAGAAGGGAAAAAATTCTTGAGTACCGTGTCACTCACTTTCAATGCTCGAATGCATACACATTTGTTGTAAGCATGGGTAATTCTTCCCTGATTGACATAGGTACGACACAAGGCATGAAGCCTCTTCTCATCGATCAGGCTCAACTATTCGAATCAAGCTCACTATCTTTTGGCGTTCAGCAAATCGGACTCAATGAGGATACAGGGTGAGGGTACTTCGACCTCAATTAGAAGCAATGCCTTGGTTCCACACAAAAGGGAAAATGGTGTTGCCCCTGTAGCGGTACGAATTGACGTTCGATAGGCCCATAGTGTGAAGGGTAGCATTTCACTCCAATCTCGATATATGACGACCATCTTCTCAAGGATTCAGACCAATATTTTATTAGCAGCTTCGACGGCTCTGTTGGTTTGCGGCCAGTATGGTGAAGAGCGATGATGCTTTATTTTATATTTCTCGCAGAAGGCTCTGATGCACTTGTTCACAAAGTTTGCGTCATTGTCCGTGATGATATCTTTGGGCATGCCGAAGCGACAAATGATGTTGTTCTTGATAAACTTCTCAACATAGATGGCCGTGATGTTCATGTAGGATGTTGTCTCTACTCATTTGGTGAAGTACTCGATGGGAACAAGGATGAACGGATGCCCGTTGGAAGCTTTTGGGTTGACCTTTTCAACGACATCGAAGCCCCAGGTGGCAAACGGCCATGGAGTGGTCATGCTGTGAAAATCTATAGCAGGATTGTGTATCAGACTAGAGTGTTCTTGGCACTTGTAGCACTTCTGAATATGCTTGTAACAGTCAGTTTCCATGGTGGTCTAAAAATATCCTTATCGTAGGATCTTTTTAGCGAACATGTGTTCGTTGACGTGTGCCCCGAATTCCCCTTCAAGGATCTCCTTCACGAAGTTGGGTACCTCACTTTCAGTTAGGCAACTGAGCAGAATCTTATTATATGATTACTTGTAGAGGCATTCACCGCAGATAACATAATTCAACGTTAGACATTGGATGGTTCATCTGTCTATCCTTGACGTGCCTTCAGGGAATGCATGTGTTTCGAGGAAGTTCTTGATATCTAAGGACCATGGAGGCTCATCATCTAACTTTGCTGATCTCTCAATCTAAAGGCAGAAGGCCGGCTCATTCCTTTGCTCAATCATAATTGGCTTCATCTCGACGCCATAGGAGATTTCTACCATTGATGCCAAAGTTGCTAGTGCATCAGCAAATTGATTTCTCGCGCACAAAACATAGGAGAAAGTAACATCATCGAAGCACGTGATTAGATCTTTAAGGTGCTCGTGCTAAGGGATTAACTTCTCATCCTGTCTTCCAATCTCCGTTGGTTTGGCATATGATCAGCTGGGAGTTGCCAAACACTCTAAGGTGGGTTGCATTTAGGTCCAGAGTTGCCTGCAAGCCAGCTATGCAGTCTTCATACTCGGCCATATTATTGGTGCATGGGAAATTGAGCTTGATGTGGACGGGTATGTGAGACCCATTTGGTGAGATTAAAATGGCGCTGACTCCTTGACCTTCAGCATTTGATGCCCCATCAAAGTGTAATACCTAGGACTCTTCTACATCTTCTGTGTCACCCTCTGTCATGAACAAGATGTCCTTATTAGGAAACTTGGTTCTCAGGGGTTCATAATTTGGTAAAGGATTCTCAGCAAGATGATCAACGAATGCTTGCCCCTTAATTGACTTTTGGGTGACATACATGATGTCAAACTCTAATAAGAGGAGCTGTTAGTGTGCGGTCCACCCAGTAAGAGCCAGCTTTTTGAACAGATACTTCAACAGATCCATTCATGCTAGAAGGAGAATTGCTTGAGATAGTAAGCAGTGACGAAGCCTCTGTGTAGCCCAAACGAGAGCTAGGCATACTTTTTCCAGATGTGAATAGCATGTCTCGTAGTCAGTGAATTTCTTGCTCAAATATTAAATGGCCTGCTCCCTTCTTCTGGTTTTGTATTGCTGCCCTAAGACACATCCCATTGAGAATTTTGTCATTGAGAGATACATTAAGAGTGGCCTCCCAGGGATTGGTAGTACCAGAATAGGCGGGTTGGGAAGGTAGCCTTTGATTTTGTCGAACGTTGCTTGACAATCATTACTCCATTCAACTGGTGAGTCTTTCCTCAATAATTTGAAGATCAGTGTTGATTAATCACATAATATACCATTTTATCACCCTTATCTTAGTGATGCTAGACCCCAGTTTGCTACTAATAAGTTGATGAAGTGCAGATATTAAGGTTAAATAATAAAAGAGAGCCAAAGTATTAATCTTTGTCAAAATGAACTCAAAAAGCAGTAAGAAAGACGGTTGAGCGTAAAAGATGATTCGACACATGCTTAAAGCCAGAAATTGTACTTTGCGATGGAACATAGTGAAAGAGAAACTGAGAAATCATAATTTACGATTCATCAGAAGACACTTCATGTAAAGTACAAAAGAGAATCGCGATCATTCGTAATGCCAAATTGTTCTTGGAGAATTGAGCGGAACAAAGAAAATCATAACTATGATTTTACAGAAATATTAGACACTTATTGCTACTGAACGTAAAATCTACACCACCATGCATATAATTGGAAGACCTCTTGAATTAGAAGTTTGGCAGATCACAAATTCGAGAAGATTGATGAAGAGAGATTCTTAAAGGACTCTGCTGCTAAAACAAAGGAACAATCCAAGAGCGCATCAACTATCTAAAGCAAGGAAAAATTAGGATTAGAAGTTAGAGTTATATTAGGAACCTTTTATTCGTAGTAGTTTCTTTTATTAGGATTAGAACAATGTAAATCGACTCCTTATAATCTATAAATAAAAGAGCTCGACATAGGAGAATAATTATCGAAGGAAACTAAGGTTGGGTTTTGTTCCAATCAAATTTAGTGTAGTTTAGTTTATATATCCAAGGTTTCTCAAGAGCAATTGACGCCTATAATTGGGAGTTGGAAGATTAGAGTAGAGTATCCACAGTTTCTCAGGAGCAATTGCAACTGCGACTGAGGGAAGAAAGATATTTTTATTGCTTTCTAGTTTAGATTTATTTTCATGCACATTTACTGCTTTGTAAACATCTAAATTTTTTTTTATTTGAACTCACAACTCAGATTGAGAATTTGTAGATTAGTGTAATAGTTTTTACTTTTCCATCTTTAATTTTCTTGAGTTTGATTGATGCTGAAATTTTAGGAGAACTGTTTGTTAGATTAAATCTGTGTTGGGGAATTCTAGTTTTTGATTGATGCTTAAATTCTAGAGGACTGAAATACGGTGTAACAATACTTTAATTTTGCAAATATTCGAGAACTGAAGGATTGCGATTGACGACCATAATCTAGAAGGACGATTTAGTTTTATTTTTTGCAATTAGTTTTAAACAAACTATTCTTTATTCATAGTTCTCCAATATTTTAGGATCTTAAAAGACAAATATAAGCGCTGGAACTAAACGAAACTATAAAAAAGAAATCACTTCCCCATGGGAACAATCCTATACTAGTGCTGCAATTTCTATTATGCGCTTATAATGGAAAGTTATTGGCGCCATTGCCGAGGAAGCGGATTATTTTTTTTCTTGTTTTGTTTTGTTTGAAAAGCCAATATTTGTCTTTCTCTTTTTATTTTTCTTTACATTTTTTATTTTCTTTTATCACTTCTTAAGTTTTTGCAGGTTCATTCAGAGCAGCGAGTCAGAGGTTCCAACACTTCTAGTGACAAGAGAAGCTAGAGGCTCATATTTGTCTTCTCTCCCTCCTTTCTAAAAGAATAAATGTATATATATATAAATAGACAGCTATGCAAGGCCACGACACACCTTTTTCATCAAGTAACCAATCGACTTATGTTCCGATGGAATACCCGACCACCCCCTTTTACCCAATCATAGCGAAAACAGAGCAAGCCTTTGTTTCTCAGTGGGGTAGTTTCGAGAAGTCTTATAATCCTCAGTGGGGAAACTATTGTGACTTCCCAAGGGTAACTCAATAAGAATTATCTTATGTTTACCCACAATATTCTCAGAACTACCAACAGGTATATGCCTCAAACCAATCTTTTGACCAACGGTCCAAGGGAAATAATGATGCTACTATTGTTCAGATCCTCCAAGATCTACAACAACAGGCGCACCAACATTCTAAGGAGCTGTCTTGACTTACTCAAATCTCCCAAGACTTACATTCCTGTACTTAATCCATTATTAACCTGGAAATCAAAATTGGGCAACTAGTTACACAATGGGTGGAGAAAGAAAATAACCAAGTATGTTCACTAACAATGAACAACTTGGGAAAGGAATTCAGTGAGGGAAATACTCCAACTCCCACATCTCAAGTTGTTTATACCATAAGAAGTGGTAGAACTATTGATAATAGGATAGAGATAGCTACACCAGTAGCCATCCCTGAGACCGAGGAAAAAGGAAGGGAAGCCATAGAAGAAGTCCAACTGCTAGAAAAATAAAAAACATTAGAAAAAGAAAATCAAAAAATATTAATAAAGGCATTGCACATAACTCTATAACTGAGGTACCTTAGGTACCAAAGTTACCATTTCCTAATGCTTTTGGTGCACCGTCACCTTTTGATAAAAACCCCAAAAAGTTAGAAGAAATCACTAAAATCTTCAAAGAAGTGAAGATTAACTTACCCCTCCTGGAGGCAATCAAGTAAGTCCCAGCCTATGCACAATTCCTGAAAGAGATGTGCACGCAGAAACGGAAACGGCAAAATAATATCTCACAAAATGTTTTTCTAACAAAGCAAGTAAGCTCAGTCTTGCAAGATAGAACTCTATCCAAGCTGAAGGATCTTGGAGGGCCCACAATTTCATGATTCATAGGTGGCCATGTAATAAACAAAGCACTACTGGATCCAGGAGCCAGCGTAAATATACTGTCATACTTTGTCTACGAAAAATCAGAACTCGAAGAAATGAGGCCTACTTCAGTAAATCTTCAATTAGGCGACAGATCAGAGAGAAGGCCGATAGGAATTATTGAAGAAGTAATGGTTGGGGTCGGTGTTAAGTAGTGAAAAATGCCACTTTGCACCCTTTAACCTGACCTTTCATGGATCTGTGAGCACACTAATAGGTCTCTGTTGAGTACATTTTGTAGATAGCAGCAAAATCTGGTAATAATGCAACAAACCACTTAAGAATGCCCACAATGAAGTCATCTCTTAGCACCATGCAGACCCAACAATAGATCAAGGGGAAAGAAGTGAAGATAGGTCCAAAACATCCTATCGAGAGGATGTCTGAAGACTTCGATAGGAGCTGAGGAGTAAAAGGAAAGAATTCGTGCAGTTGTGAAGGGTTCGATAGGACCGAAAGGTAGAAGAAGGATGAATTCCTATGGATTGAGGAGTTCAATAGGATTTTAGAACCTCTCGAGCAAAGAAAGGGAAGAAGAAACTATCCTATCGAAAACTTGCCTGAAGTGTCAAAGGAACCTATCGAACGGATCTGGGAACCTATCGAACGGATCTGAGAACCTAGCGAAAGGACTAAAATGCTTGATTCCAACTTGTCGAAGGCTCCCTGAACCCATCGAAATGAAGATGCTGAAATTCAACCTATCAAAGGATGCTTAAGCCTTTCGATAGGAATGAGAGCCAACCTATCGGGATGATGGCACACAGAGCTGAACCTGTCGAAAAGGACCACTGGACCTATCAAACTACTCAGCCAACCTATCGAATACTCCAGATATTGGGCTGAGGGTCCTGAAGCTTCAAAGAGAGAACTCATCCTATCGGTACCTATCGAAGAGACCGGGGAACCTATCGAAAGGAACTACAAGCTTACTTTTAACCTATCAAAAGCTTCTCCAACCTGTTAAAATCATGTGCTAAACTTCTCAGAAACTATGCTATGCACATGCTGAGACTTGGTGACCTATCGCACGCAAACTGAGGCACTCTGGTGATCGGCGTGACGTTCTGGAAGATGCCCTAGAAAGTCCTAACCAACCCATGCGCTTTAATAGAACTCTAACAAACTTTGACAACCTTCTAAAAGGGATTTTTGGCGAGAAAAATAGAGGAGAAAGCTATATATTGAGATCTCGAATTACCGTTGGGGAGGATCAAAATTCTGAGCAATTTTTCAAAGATCAGAGCTTAGAGTGAGATTCCATTTCCCTCCTTCAGCCTGACCATGGTTGGCTAAATCCCTAGGAGCAGCAAGGAGTGAGTTACATCTGTAATTGGGTAAGGTTAAGAGTGTTGTTGGGGTTAATTGTTGCACAGACTACAGATCTGAGAGCATTCCATTATAAGAGTGACCTTGTTTACAATGAAAATGCTATTTTCAATGTTTTAATTAGATCTAAAGCTCTTTTGATTCCTTTTGGTGCTCGATCGGATTTATGTAGAGGAGTTGCTTGATCAGCTCACCCACTTAACTGGTAGACCTCTTGGATATCCTCTGAATTACCTGAATCTAATATCCCTGTAATTTCCTGCATCTGTGACCTAGAGATTACAGCATCTGTAGTGGTTTTAATTGTTCTAATTGAGGCTCTGGCTTTGTAGGAGATCTCTAAGATGGTCTGTGACCATTAAAGTGGACAGATCATAACCTTAAGGTAAATATGAGCTCAGGCCTCAATTGGATTCATCTGCTGCAATCCATAGATTCGATAAAGCCTATAGGATGGTCTGTGACCATTAAAGTGGACAGATCATAGCCTTAAGGCCAGCTGGATCCTGTGATTCAAAGTGGAATTTATACCCTACATCTGTGTTTGCGGACAGTGCTTGTGGCCAGCTGAGGGAGTTGTGTGCTTTAGAACCCCTGTAATAATCTTAGCTCGACCTGATTGCAGTGAAGACAACCTCCAAGTTGTTCTTCTCCATCTTTTGAGTTTTTAAACCTTCCATCTATAAGATCTAAAGCTCCAGATTTGATCTAAAACAAATCTGCAATTTAATTGTAGTTTAGTTTAAGTGACAACTCATTTCAAACCTCTCCCCTGTCTTTTAAACTAAAGTAGAGATAGTTAGGATGCCAGATCTTTTACAGATCTGGAGATTTGCCATAATTCTAACCAACTTCCCTATGGACATTCCCTTACTTACCATTCTTTTAAAGCTTGCTACAACAGATCCTGAATACTTGCGGGTCTACATGAGTATGTCTGCCTAGTCTTATTGATGATTTTAGACCCTCATTTGAGGGTAGGCAAACATTGCCAACAAATGTTTTACGCCGCTACCGGGGAACGCAGTTTAGAAATTGATAGATCTATGTTTTGATCATAGATTTATAGTTTTTATTTGATTTTACTAACTGCATTTGTGAGTTTTGCTATTTTTTCAGTATTCTGGTGTCCAATTCACCAGATCTGAGTACAGAGTGAGAGGAGAGCTGTGCTGAAGGCTGCTCTATAGTTTGCATCCCTTCTCCTCTGTTTATTTTTAGATCTGTTGATTTTTTAAATTAGTTAATCAATTGTGTTCCTATTTGTTGTGTAAGGATTTACTCTGCATTCAGTTGTGGGTGTTGTATGTTTGGTAGGAGAACACTTCAACCTGAGATTATTCCACTAAATCTAGAGGTTGAAAGGCTTCTTAGAACCAGACCAACTACATCCATAGCTGTTGACATTGAATCTGTCAAAATGGGTGAGCAGCAGCAGCCTCGAACTCTTAAGGAATTCAATGTACCAGGGGTCTACAATTTTCCCTTCTGCATTCAATTTCCTGCTGCTCAAGGAAACTATGAGATCAAATCGTCCATCATTCAGATGTTGCCCTCATTTCATGGCCTGACCAAGGAGGATCCCTATAAGCATATAGATGAATTCTTAGGACTGTGCACCACCTTCAACATCACAGGTTTGGGGGAGGAGGCCACCAGGATGAAACTCTTTCCTTTTTCCTTAAAGGATAGAGTCAGGACCTAGTTATCTCTGCTTCCACCTAACAGTATTCAGTCCTGGAGTGATCTCCAATGTCAGTTTTTGGCCAAATTCTTTCCTAGGTCAAAGACTAGTCAGTTAAGGAAGGGTATCATCTCTTTTACCCAAGATCCAACTGAAGACTTTCATCAATCCTGGGAGAGATTTAAAGAACTCCTCAAGAAATGCCCTCACCATCAAATCCCTGAATGGCAATTGGTTCAAAGCTTTTATCAGGGAATTGATTCAAAGAGCAGGGACATGATAGATGCCTCTTGTGGAGGCACTGGTCTTCATGAAACTGCTGGGAGGCATGGGAGCTCTTTGACATCATCAGTGAGAACTCTATGCAAAGGGAAACATTTGCAAGAGATCTAGACCCTCATAAATTGATAAAAGAGAACACCTCAAGAGAAAAGATATATGAAGTGAGTGTGCCAAGTGAGTTGGAAAGGAAAGTGGACAACTTAACTCTGAAATTTGCTAGGCTGATGGGAGCAATGCAGTCACCTGTGGCTGCTAGAGTGGAGGAGGCATGTGTTATATGCCAGTCCCCTGCTCACTCCCTAGATGAATGCCCATCAGTTGCCCAATTTCCTGAATTTGTAACAGAGCAGGTGGCTGCAACTCAAGCCTATGGACAGCAGCCTACTGCTGGGTATCAATGGAGAAACCACCCCAATCTGAGGTGGAGACAAGATGGATACCCACATCAGCAGCAGCAGCCCTAGCAGCCGATGCCCTACAGAAATGCTCAGCCCTATCAAGAAGGTTATGCCCCAAGACCTCAATATCAACAAACCATGGCCCAACCTATAGCTCCTCCTGTGCAGCAAGCTGCACCTACTCCAGCTGTGAGAGCACCATCTTTTAAGGAACAAGTTCTATCTTCATTACAGAACTTGAACACCTTAACCCAAACTGTGCACTCTCACAACCAGAGCATCAAAAAGATAGAGGACCACCTTGGTCAGCTGTCTGATGCTCTGATTAGGAGAGAAGGAGGAAGGTTACCTAGCTAACCACAAGATAATCCACGAAGACAATCTGTAGTGGGGGAAGTTTCCTCCACCTATGAGGAAGCCAAATATGTGACAACTTTGAGGAGTGGTAGGCTAGTGGACAATCAGGTGGGCTGTGAGCGTTGAGAAGTTTGAAGGAAGAGAATGGAAGGAGTTTTCCAAAAACACAACAAAGGCCACCAGTGGTGGACCTGACAGAATCACCCAGTGTCAATAAAGAGGATGGTATGGCTAAGGCTGCAAGTGAGGGAACACCCCCATCCTTGCCATTTCCCAAGGCATTGCAAGGACCCTCCCATTTTAACAAAGGGCAGGGCAAAATTGAGGAAATGTTATAGACGTTTAAACAAGTACAGATCAATCTACCTTTACTGGATGTCGTCAAACAAGTCCCAGCCTACGCCAAATTTCTGAAGGAGTTATGCACCCATAAAAGACAGTCTAGGACATACTTGTCCAAGAAAGTCTTTTCAGCAGAGAAGGTAAAACACATTCTGTCCATTGCAACCCCCACCAAACTTCAAGACCCTAGAGTGCCCACTATCCCCTGCATCATTGGGGATCATAAAATTGGGAAGGCCTTATTGGACCTAGGAGCTAGTGTGAACTTACCGCCCTATGCAGTCTATGAAAAATTAGGCCTGGGAGACTTGAAGCCCACACCTGTGGTTCTGCAACTGGTTGACAGGTCCGAAAGGAAGCCTGTTGGAGTCATTGAGGATGTCCTGGTGGGAGTTGACAAGTTTTTTTACCCTGCTAACTTTGTGGTGTTAGATATGGAGCCAAGTAAAGGTCTTTCCTCCATCCCTGTGATTCTGGGCAGGCCCTTCCTGGCCACTGCCAGTGCCTGTAGATCTGGAATCATGGAGGTCTCCTTTGGCAACATGAAAGTAAAGCTACATGTATATAGCACCAGCTCGCAACCCCCTTTTGATGAAATCTATTTTTCCATTACAGGGTTGGAGGAGGCTCTGCATGATAATCCTCAACAGCTACTGCAGAGCAATGATTGGCCTATAGAGACAAAATTACAACCAGGGGTTGAACAATTGCTGAGGAATGGATCCAAGAAGGATGAAAAGTTCAAGGAACATGGGGAGGCCATTAACCTTCCAGATCCTCCAAATTAGCACCTGCAGTTGAGTATGTGTCATATGTATCATATTTTGCTTCTGTTTTAAATTTTTTTTTTACTTTGCATCTCTAGTAGAATTCTTTTGCAATAAATATGCCATATTCTCTAGTGGGTTGCCTTTTCAAATTTGCCAGCTGCTCTAAGATAAGGGGAGCTCATCCACATAAGAATCCAATCATAGGGCCGCACAACAACAGTGCCTGATAAGTGTTGAAGCTAAGGGTGCCCAAAAAGGTAGCTTTATCTGGGTTTTGGAACCTTCGATAGGCCTAATCTACATTTTGTTAGGTTTCATGGTGATTTCGATAGGATATCTAATGGTTTCGATAGCAACTGGATGTTTCGACAGGTAAAACCAACTGCTCAATAGGTTAAATAAGGGCAAACAAAGATTTCGATAGGTGCTGAGTACATATCGGGCACCTATCGAAAAGATGTTGTCTCTGCAGTTTAAACCTATCGATTGGTTGGTCTCACCTATCGAAATCCATAAAAATCATCCCTTTTGAAAGCTTTGATTTCTAAGCTTTCGATAGGACGCATCAACCTATCAAAACCATCCCATTCATCCAATCGAAATCGCATTTTCACGTATATATACCTATCGATAGGTCATTTGTGCTTCATTCCTTACCCTCTGAAAAACCCTAGCTCTCTTCCTCACTTTTTTGCCTCCCTCTTTCTCTACTAAATCCTCACAGAATCTTCGGCTATTTAGTGTGCCATCTTATCAATACATTCAGCCTGCGTAGAGGAGCATTTTGCCCCTGATTTTAAAAAAATTGGAGCGGTGCATTGCTAACTTTGTGATACCCTAGGTACCTGGAGGTGAGTTACCTTCCTACCATCACTTTGTTGTCTTTCTAAGTTTTCCTATTTCAAGTTGGTGAGAAAGTACTCCCTGAGATTACAATGGAGGAGCCTGACGAAATGCTAGCCAGCATACACCGGAAATCAACTACATCCACCCCTAAATCCTCCAAGAAAGCGCTACCTACCACCAAACTACCTGTAAAGAGGAAGCTCGCTGAGGGGACACCCAAAAAGAGTCCTAAAGCTAAGAAAGCCAAAGCTATTGAAATCCAGGAACCTGTGGTAGAAACACCCTTAGAGAGAGCTACCCCTGACAGCCCCATTGCTGTAGAGCTTTCGGCAATACTAACGATCCCCAATGAATTTGTTGACAGGTTAAACCTTGTCCCTGAGACCGAATTTGATCTGGCATATTTTACCAACATTGGAGAGTGCCAGGAAGCACTTAGCTATTTGAAGAAAGAAGGCTTGTTGCCCCTACTGTCGCCATTGAAAGAATCAGTGTATCCCTGGCTGGTGAAGTTATGGTACCAAAATCTGAAGAAGAAGGTGGCACAGGGGACTGATGATGTATTAGAAATTTTGATTGATGATTGGAAACTGACTATCGATCACAGAAACATAGGAATGGCTTTGGGGGTCCCATACCAATTTGACCCCAACCGCGCTGAGGGAGTACCTGTGGGAGCTACATTTAAGGATATGGCCAAGCAGCTAGCCAATGGGATTGTGGGTTCTGGAGAATCACTGATGAGAAGAGACCTCCATCCTAGTGTCAGATTCATGGATACCATCCTAAGGAAAAATGTCTATGTTACAAGACATTTGCAGGAGAGAAGGTCCCCATTAGTGGATGCTTTATTTTATTGTTCCAAGGGGTAGTTCGTGAATGCACCTCAGCTGATCTTTAAAACTATGGTGGACATAAATGACAAGGTGCTAAAAAGACAGGTTTTTACTAAGGGAGGAGGCCTACCCTTCAGCAGACTCATCACCTGTCTACTCAAAGCCAGAAAATATAGGATCAAGGAGGCTGAGTCAGTGGAGACAATGGCTCTGAAGGTTTTTGGAAAGAGGGCATGGTCTACAAGTTTAACCCTGATTCAAATGACCAAGCCGGTTGAGGCAGAGAAGGAGTTGCCCACTACCTCAGCAGCAGATCATGCTGTCGACATTCCCCCATCCACCATTCCTCCTACATCACCCACTTTTTCATCCACCTTACCTACACCATCACCTACACCTAGGATCCTAGAACTCCCCACCTTCTCTGAGCTTATCCCCACCATGTCTTCCCCACCTTCGCTCAAACCCCTTCCTGATTTTCCCCCTCCACTGCTTCCTATACATACACAGGGTTTGGACCAGTTCACTTCTACTGGTTTCTTTGCCCTCATTTCTTCAATTATGGAGGATGTTGCTCATGAATACACCCCACTTCCTGACTCCCCCCACACCATTCCTCCTCATTTTACCCATGTCCCAGCCTCTCCTTTCCATCCCATTCATTCACCCATCCCCTCTACTTCCACCCTGCCTGATTCTTTCACCCAAATCCTCTCTCTCCTTCACTCCATTCAGGCCTAGGTAGCCACTAACATTGACCACCAAGCCCTCATGAGCTCATGTCTCCAATCAATTCAATCCACCCTCACTCCCCCCACTTCAGTCTCCCAACCCTTTCCCACTTCTTCTCCCTCCCCTGATCCCTCACTTTTCCATTTCTCTCCTCCCTTTTCACCTATGCCCTCCCCCATCCCTATTGATATCCTTTTTGTGGAGTTAGCCGCTCTATCTTTATCCCCACCTTCCCCCCCAGCACCTGTTTTACCTTCATCCCCACCTGCACTTGTTTCTGTAGTCGCTGATATACCCACCACCCATTTCCCTTTTTCCTCCCCCCCATTTTCCAGGATGCCTCCACCCAAACTGATCCATGGGAGGATCTGGTTCTTTCCACCCCCTCCTCTTCATCCACTCCACCCTTATCCTTGCCTCTTATCCTTCGCCAATCCATGTACATTCCCCCTACCTCACCCTCCTGTATGCAATGAGGGACAACCCTTACATCCACAGGGATGTCTTGCGAGGTATGGTTGTCCTTCGAGCTTCCCTTGAAGCCCCTTATGAGGAGAGAATTGCCAACATCAAATTACAACATCGAATTCAACTCCGCGATATCTCTAAAGGGTGGGCTGAAATTCTAACTCGTTATGACTCAGCAAAGCAAGTGGCAACGGCTGAGAGTCTCATTGCCAAGTATGAAGAATTTTGAGCTCCTCAAGAAAAAGTTAGCCAATGCTCAGGAGATCATCAAGGCCACCAAGGAGCTCTCAGATGCTAACCTCCTCTATGCTACCAAGAAGATTGATGTTTTAGGGAAAAAGGTTACCTCCTTGTTGTCTCAACCCTTTGAGCCTACCCCTCTTGCTACAGCACCCCTTGCTGCACCTCCCTCCCCTCCCCCATGTCCCCCCCTACAACTATTCCTTCCGCGACCCCACAGGTGGATGTTGCCCCTCCTGCCACTGCCCCTCCTCCAGCACCTCCTGCCTCACAACCACCTCCCACCCCACCTGTGGAGGCTCCCCCTCCCCCTCCTGCTGAAGTACCTCCACCTGACAAACCTATCCCTCCCAAATGGAAGAGGACTTACTCTAAAAGAACCACCACCGCCAAGAGATCTGCTTCTTCTACTGCCACTATAAAAAAATGGAAACAACCTACTGCCCCATCCAAGGAAGCTTAGCCCCCCAGGTCCTCCCCTCATTATGACACCCATGGCACCCTACTCACTAGGGATGAAAGAAGAAAGGCTGTTGCGGCTCTAGGACTGGACCCCATGGCCCTTTTCCCTTCCGATTCGGATTCTGATCCTGTGCCTGCGATTGATCCTAAAGGCAAAAAGCCTGTTGCCCAGTCTGAGGAGGCACGCGCTAAACAACCTAAGCAATCCAAATCCAAGGGCAAAACCCCTGCATCTAAGCGGTAGCTGGCACCAAGCTGTATGAATGTCGCCATGTGTTGTTTCAGTTTTTTTTTTCTTTGTTTCATTTGTCTCTTGTATATATTTGACATTTTTGTTGTGCTATTCTATAGATATCTTCTTACCCTGTCTCCCTCTTGATTGCTTTTTCTCAAAATAGTGGGGACACTATTTAGTTTAGCTTTGGGGCTATGGCAGGTGTGCCAAAGAAATAAGTTAATACTTTGTGCAGCTATGTTGAAAAAGTTTTTGACAATAAAGTGATTTCCCAGCAGATTTTTTTTGGAAAAGAGGAAATTAAAAACTTTTTAAAACTAAAAAGAGTTGTAGTCTTAACATTTTTCATGAAGCAAATGTCAAGAATTTTCAAAAAAAAAAATTTGATGATTAATGAACCTGAATGAGAGAAAACTGTGAGGATACCCCCCAGAAATTTTGATGGAAGAGCATACCCAGTGAGATTTGGGCCTGAAAATGCAAGTGATCATACCAGGTTCGATCCCCGGCAGTGGCACCAAAAACTTGTTAGGTTATTTTAAGTACTTGCTGCTAACTTTATTGGGAGTGGTGAAAAGAATGGGGTTAGTGAAAAGCAAAGGTGGATTATAGAGCAACAAGCCTAAAAATACACAGACCTGCAAGATACAGGGCCTGTTGTAGCATGTTTTAATAAGTAAGAGTTTGTCCCACAGGGAAAGTTGATCTAAAGCTTCAAGGGAGCTATCTTTAGTAGGCCCTCCAGATCTGGCTACAGATCTGGCAATCCTAAATGGAAGGGGATTTAAGGTCACTATTGTCTAAATCCTAAGATAACCTAATGCCTAAACTACAGAAATGGTGGAGAAGAATGATGGAGTGTGAGAAAATAAATATAAAAGGGTGAGAAATAAGCTATTAGGTACAGATCTGATGGGTCTTATAACTCAGACTCAGATCAGCTGCTATAGAAATTTTGTCCAATGGCTACATTATCACCAAAGAGGAGAAAAGATCCAATTCACCCCTGTGCCATGTTCCAATCTCTTATGGCTATAATCTGTCCACTTGAATGGCCACAGACTATCCAATAGGGGAACCACAGTCCAGAGATGGGTCAGAACAAGTTTATCATTATAGACACTACTTTATCCAAGCTACCAGCTCAAGAATCCATAGGAATCTCAACCTCTAAAGTTCTGTGTGTGGGGCTAGGCCTGTAATGTGCACTAGCCTGGACACACAAAACCAACAAGAGTTTGAGCACTAGCTTTTAAGCCTAGCTGTTCACTACTTTAGAAAGACACCAGTGATCCAGTCACAAGCCTGCAATCTCTACAGCCAGATCAGATTTGCCATCTGATATTGGGTCTATACAAATACAGGGGAGTCTATCTCTGCACAATCTCTCACAAGGCTACAAGCACAAGTGTAGAGAAGAAGAATCTGTCTTAGATCTGTGGATTGGCCTCACCCTAGGACTATAATCTGTCCACTTGAATGGTCACAGACTATCCACAGAGGCTATCCTCCTCACAGAGGTCTGAGACAGAACAAGAATATTGCTGCCACTACCATATTCACAAGGCTACCAGCTCAAGCTCTCATAAGGATTCAGATTTGGTGAATCTTGTGGTGGGGCATAGGCCTGCAATGTGCCTAACCCAGATACACAAGTCACTTGGATCTAAATAAAACCTTAAAAACAATCCTCCATTGCTTACAATACAACTTAGCAATGAAGAATCTCATGGCAGGAGCCTTGTACAGAACAACTCACAAAACTCCAATCCCATACATACATAAAATCCTATTATAAAACTCCATTAAAACTATTCCAAATAGACATACAAAGGCATAGCCAGCAAGTGCTGGACTATGGAGAGAAGAAAAAGGGAAAAGAAAACTATCTAAACCCTAACCTTGGCCTACTGCAATTCTATAGTTGGTTCCAGAAGAAGGAGTACAGAAGTCCCTTAAACCTAAACTAGGCTTAGGCTTATAGAGCAGTCAGCTCTATGAGAATTAGGATTAGGAAAACCTAATTTATTAATGCTATCATGGCCCATTTCTTTTCCTTGGATGCCTCGAAGCGTGTGCAAGGAGATTAGAGTATTAGAGTGCGTGCCCTAATTGTTGGAAGTTCCCAGATTACCCCTGCAGAAGTGGGGAGAAGTTAAGATCCCGAGCCTCGCTAGGTAGAAATGAGTTCCAAGTCTTGTCGCATGATAGAATTAGCGTCGTGAGATTGGATTGACTTGAAGCTTTTGCAGTCACGGGATTGGTACTTTGGTCATCGCGGGGATTGCTCTTTCCACTTGAATGGCGTGGGAATTACGCGCACAGTTCGTTCCTTGGTGAATCCCGCGGGAATCCTCATGAAGAAGCAAGGTGCATGGGCTTCTAGATTGAGCGAGCAGTTCCTTGAAGGTCTGTATCCCGTGGCCACTGCGCACAGGAATGCCTGGGGCTCTCTCCTCAGTGAATCGCGTGAAGATTAAAGGCACCTTTCTTAAGCTGCACGAGACTTCGCGAGAGCTTATGACTGAGCCACACGAGATCCGTATGCATGCTTTTACTCCTTACATCATCAATCGCATGAGAACGGCAAGACCAGGTTGGTGTCTTTGTCTTGAAGCCTGTGTGAAGCATTCTTTCTGGTTTAATTGAGCCCTGCGACATCTGCGCGAGGCTCACTTCTAGACTTGTCTCTGCTTTGTTGTGCCTAAGCTGCAGCCAGTTCTATCTGGGTCTAACTTTCTTTCTCCTGAGGCACTTCTGGGGCAAAAAGGTAAGCTTCTTGGCATGGTTAGGGCCTTATTTATAGCTGCTGCTTATTTCCTACAAAATGGGCTTAGCACACATTTATTAAATGACTAAGGGTCTAACTGAGATTAAGTTAAGGGGTGAAAAGTGGTACTTTTTAGGTCTTAACACACCCCCAAACCAAATCTTTGCTAGTCCCTTAGCAAAGCTTTAACTAATTAAATTCCACTTTCGTAAGGATCACAGGTACATTTAGCATATGTACCAAGCCTTTTAAACCCCTAGGTGATCCCTAGCGGAGGAGTGAAGTCTCATGAGGGTTTTCAGTGAAGATACCCATAAACTTCACTATTAGAATAGTTAAGTATAGTGCAGTTAATGACAACACAAATTTCAATGTATAAATCTTCATTCTACACCCACTCTTTAACACTTAGAGGAAACTGCAGCAATAATGCAGGCCATTTAAAACTTAAAATTTAGCATGTGCTTGCATCACCACCATTCATTTTATATTAGAAATTCAATGTGTAAAAATCAGTACCCAGCTTGCCTTAAATTCAAAATTCAGGTTGGATACAACCCCAATGAGGGTAAATTTCAGTCCTAATTCTTACCAGGGCTATCTCTCAAAATTGACAATCTGAGGGTGTTCACATTCAAAACAGCTCAAGAGCAGTTACAGACCCCAAATGGGCCTGCAAGCATGAGCATAGGTAAAGCTTCTAATTTCTGACACCCTCATGACTTTTCACCATAGATTGGACAGCTCCTCATCTCCACATGACAGCTCATTTCACTTTGGATCTACAAGGTCTTTTTGAATGGGCTGTAATGTGGCTTATGGGTGAGGGATATAAAGAATCCAGGGGTAAAAAAGGAAATCAAAATTATGAAATCAGCAAGGTAAGGAGTGATTCATGACTTCACAACCTTCATTTAAGCAAAACTTCATCTTACTTGATATATTCCAGAATCAAAATGAGAAGATAAGAAGGGAAACGAAAGAAGAGCCTAAGTACAATCTAGTCTAAGAGGAGGAATCAGAATCCGAATCTGTAAACCAGTCCCAACCCATCAGTTTGGCATGTTTCCTCATTTCAGCTTTGCTCTCATAACTGGGCTTGGACTTGGTTCTATCTGAGGGAGCTTTGGTTTTTTTCTTCTTGGGTTTCTTCTCAGTTGAGCTCTTTTTCTTCTGCTGCCTTGGTTTCTTTGGCTGGGCTGGTGGTTTCTTCATGGTTGGAGCCTTTGGTGCCCTCACCCTCATCTTTCTGGTTTTGGGTTTAGGAGGGATCATAGGTGATTTTCCTTTGTCTGGCTCAGTGGTGGCTGCTGAGGACTTCCCTTTTTCTTTGGGCTCAGGCTGGCCAGGGAGTTTTGCCTCCTCAGACTGGGCAACTGGCTCTTTGCTAATTTTAATAGAGGTTGCTGTGTAAGCAGTCCTCTTAGCAGTGACTTTCCTCTATTTAGGATAAGTTTGCTCAATTGGAGGTGCAGCAGGGGTTTGTGTAGGTTGGGGCTGCTCTGTAGGAAGTGATGAAGGAGGGGCAGCAGGGGCCTTCCCTTTATCTAATTGGGCAATTGATTGTGCCTCCTCAGACTGGGCAACTGGGGTTTGGGTAGCTTTAGGCTCAAGTTCTACCATGTGGATAGAGAGTGGGGTGGGTTGCTGAGCTGCAGTTATGGCAACAGCCAATGCAGCTTCCAATGAGGAGATCTGAATTTTTGCTTTGAGGAGGTTAGTGTCATGGATTCCCTTTTGGAGTCTGAAGATCTCCTGGGCATTGTTGAGTCTCTTTTCAAACATCCTGGCCTTCATTCTCTCCACATTTATATTGGCCTTCTCTAGCTCCAAATTCATCTGATGATATGCCGCCATGGTCTTTGCCTTCTCATAGGCCTCCAAGATGTTGGTCCACCCCAGGGAGATACCCAGTAATTACTTTCTGCGGGCTTCCTCAATTTTATCAATCTGCTATAGCAGGGGGGTCTCAATGGACTGCCTAAGTTGGGCCATGTCCCTCAGGACATCCCTCCTAAGGTAGGGATTGTCCCTCATGGCATGGAGGATGGTGAGGTAGGGAGGGATGTAAAAAGGGTGTTTTGGTGCAATGGGAAGGGAGGAAGTGAAAGGAACAAAATGTGATTGGTCCTGGGTGGGGGGGGTGGGGTTATCAGTGGTGAAGTCTAGTTGTTGAGGGAGGGTAGTAGGTTCTGGGTCTGTTTGTGTCTGTTTGTCAGTGAATGTTAGAGGGGGTAGGATAAGAGGTGGGATGGAAGGCAGGGGGGGGAATGAAAATGAGATAGGCTCACTAGGAGTAGGGGGAGATGGGGGAGGGAAAAAGAGAATGGTGAAAGGTATGAAAGAGAATGGTGGGATTATGGGGACAGGGTTGGGTGGGGAAAGGACCAAGGGGGTTGGGGTGGTTTGTTGAGGGGTGGGTGGGTTTGTTAATGTGTGAAGTGTGGATTTAATGGATGTGAGTTCTGTCTGCATTTGATCCTGGGTGTGTGTAGTGGTGGATAGTTGGGATTGGATGTCTTGGATGAGGGAGAGAATGAGTGTCAGTGTGTCTGGGTTGGGGGGTTGAGTTTGTGTAGAAGATGGCACAGGTTGAAAAGGTGAGGAAGGTGCATAATGGAAAGTGGAAGGGGGGGAGATTGGGGTTCTGGTGAGTGATGTGGTAATGTAATTGGGGAATCCGGGAGGGGGTGTAGTGGTTGGGCATGGTGTCAAGGAAACTAGCCATAAAGGCTTGAAATCCTGTGGTTGTGTTAAGGTTTAAGTTAGTGTCTGTGAATGGGGATGTAGTAGGCATGGTAGGGGTGGTGTCTTCTTCAATGTGAGGTGTGTTAGTGGGGAAAAAAGAGATTGTGGGTGGTTTCTCGGAGATGGTGGGAGTTGTCTCAGTGGTTTTCATTTTCTGTAGGAAATGAGTGGAGGGATGTCAGGTTTATGTGAAGATGATGGGGGTATTGGAGCTGTGTATTGAGGGAGGGTAGGGGATGGTGAGGGGTTCACATGGGGAGTGGTCTCTTCCCAGGTATGAATCACAGGAGAAGGGGGTGTGGGGATGGATAATGAAGACAGAGGAGGGTGAGAGAGATATGGAATAGGGGTAGGGGATGCTGGAGTAAAAGGTGTGGGGGCTGTGATGGCTGCTGCAGCAGTGGTGGTCACAGGCTCTGGAATCTCCTCTGTAGTAACAGAGGCGGCCCTTGTAATAGCTGCTTCTTTAGATTGCTTGGGAGGGGCCTGAGCCTCAGCTTTCTTCTTCTTCTATGCTTCCATCAGGCTTCTGCTGATTCCCCATTGCCTCTTGGCAAAAGCAGTAGGGGCAAGGGTGGTAGTCCCCTCTATTTTTACTATCTGACCCCCCCTTTATTAATAGCTTGGTGATGACTCTGGCATAGGGGAGTGTGTGTGGCTTCTTGTTTTTCCCCAATTTCTCCACCAGGTCCTTCATTTCCTCAAAGATTAACCAGGCTGCATGGAAGCCATGGCCCAGAGAAAATGAATAGACAACATCAGTAATAGGCGCTCTCATCTCCTGCTGATGGCCTGAGCAATAGATTTTCTTTCTCAGGAAGTGGTCAATGAAAAGGAGTCCAGGCTCCAACTCTCTTCTTCTAATAGAATCCCCTGAGGCCTTTAATCCTCTAGTCAAAGCCCTTGCAATTGCAGCTGGGATGCCCAATACCTCTGCAATCACCTTGGGGCTAACTAACATGTCGAAGTCATCAATCAACACCAGTAGACCTGCTTGTCCATCTTTATCCTTGGTGACCCTGATGTGCTAGTAAAAGAGTTTCACTAGCCTAGGGTAGGCTAGTGCTGGAATTCCTCTCATCAAGGGTGTCAGGCCAGCCTTGCTCATAAACTACACGGCAGGGACAGAGAGAGGCTCCTTCTTGAAGAAGGGCAGGTCGAAAGTTGTCTCAGGCTCCAAGGGGATTGAAGCCATGAGCTCAGAGGGTGTAGAAAACTCAGGGGTTGGCTTCTCCACCTCCTCAACCACTTCCTTCCCTTTTTTCGGTGCCTTTGAAGTTTTGACCTTTTTAGCAGTGGGCTCAATAGGGGCCTTATCCTTGCTCCTTCTCTTTGGTGCATTCTTAGGGGCCATTCCAAACTCTACTTTTGAATATGAGAAATGGGGACTGAGATTTGAGTGCTTACCCTAAAATTATAGGGTTTGGTTCGATTTGTCGCACAAGGAACCACAAGATCTCTAAGCAGAGGGCAATTGATGGGGATGACGGTAGGAACAACTTTATAGATTCCTGGTGTTAATGATGGGTTGTAGGGTGGACGTTGGAGAGAGGGAGGAGAGCGTCAGAAGCTAGGGTTTCGCTGGATGAAGAAGGAAGAGAGAGTACTGGAAAGGGATACAAGCACGGGGTTAAAATACTTGTCGCTAAGCTTGGCGCGCTTTCAAAATATCTGGTCGCGAGATTGGAAATGAAACCTAGTGAAGGAGCTATTCAACTTGGATTGCACGACAATCTCCCAAGTTGACCTTGGAGCGCGCAACTGTATTTGAAGAATTCCATGTTAATTATGCAAGAGGCTCCCAGGTCTCCATTTGGATTGCACAAAAGGCTCTGAGGTTCATTTTGAATCTCGCGATAGCCTTTGAATCTCGTGGCAACTAATGAAGTATTCTTTTTGAATTGCGCGAGAGTCTCCCAGGCTTCCTGCTGAACCTCGCGACAGCTAGTGAAATGCTCTATTTGGATCGCGTGAGAGGTTCCCAGGTTTACTTGATGCGACAGCTATAGAAGGGTTCTATGTGAACTGTGTGAGAGTCTCTCAGGCCTCCTTTTGAACCCAGAGACGGCAAAGTAGTAAACAGAGAGCATGTGCTATCTATTTTGCCATTTCTATTTATGTTGTGGCTGAATCCTAGGCATGACTCTCAACCATAGGTGCCCCCAGACACATTAAGATCAAACATTAAAGCATAGACAGCAAAAATCATCATCCAACATTGTGCATTCAGGTAAAAACCATCAATCCAATAGCAGTAATCATCAAACCAAGCAGAAAGAATTCAAACCAGACAGGTCCAGATTCAGGTGGGGCCACTAAAAATTCCTAGAAAATTTGAACAAAAGAAAGTAAGACAAATCTAACAAAACCAAAGTACATATGATACAATATTGACACAGCTGTGGATTAGTTTAATAAAGGATCCCCTTGAAAGTGAATGATGTCCATGGGTTCAGCAAGTTTTTTGAAACAAGGCTTAAGCCTCTGACCATTCACCTTCACGGTTTTCCCAGACTTGGGATCCTTGATTTCCACAGCACCAAATGGGGAAACACTCATGACAATGTAGGGACCTTCCCATCTAGATTTCAGTTTGCCAGGAAAAATTTTTAGTTTGGAGTTAAACAACCAAACCTTGTCACCATCTATGAAGCTCTTTCTCAACAGACCCTCGTTAAAGAAAGCCTTGGACCTTTCCTTGTAGATCCGGGCATTGGCATATGCATACATCCTCAGCTCATCCAATTCTGATAGTTGCAGCAACTTGTGATGACCATCAAAAGTTAGGCCTAGATTTAAATATTTAATGGCCCAATAAGCCCTATGTTCTAACTCTACTTGGAGATGACAAGCCTTGCCATAAACTAGTCTGAATGGGGACATACCAATGGGAGTCTTATAGGCAGTCCTATAAGCCCACAATGCATCATTTGGCTTGTCAGCCTAGTCTTTCATGTCACTCCTCACAGTCTTCTCAGGGATGTGTTTGATCTCCCTATTAGAAATTTCAAATTGCCCACTGGTTTGTGGGTGGTAGGGAGTAGCAATGCAATGGGTGACAGAAAATTTCTTGAGCAAGCTCTCGAAATTTCTGTTGTAGAAATGGCTACCCCCATCACTGATAATGGCTCTAGGGGTGCCAAATCTTGAGAAGATATTTTGCTTTATAAACTTGAGGACAACCTGATTATCATTAGTACTTGTGGCAATAGCTTCGACCCATTTTGAAACATAATCCACTGCCACTAAGATGAAATGATAACCATTTGAAGGAGGAAAGGGGCCCATAAAGTCAATACCCTAGACATCAAACAATTCCACAACAAGGATGGGCTGCAAAGGCATTCAGTTTCTTTTGGACAGCCCTCCTAATTTTTAACATCTTTCACAGGTCCTGCAATGTGTAGTGGCATCTCTGAATAAAGAAGGGCAATAGAACCCACACTGCAAGACTTTGTTAGCTATTTTTCTTCCACTAAAGTGGCTTCCACAGGCATTTTCTGGAACATACTTTCGGATGATTTGCTATGCAGAATACTTTTATAAGCAAGGTTCCTCCTAGAAAAAGAATGTGACCTGTGAGAAAAATAGGTCTTTGTCCATTTTGGTCCAATGGGCAAGAATCTTGCCTATAACTACATAATTGACAATGTGTGCATACCAAAGAACCAAGGACTGGATGACAAACAATTACTCATCCGAGAAAATATCATTTGTAGCAAGGTCATCAACACCTTTTTCCAACACAATTCTGGACAAGTGGTCAGCCACCACATTTTCCACACCCTTTTTATCCTTGATTTCAATGTCAAACTCCTGCAACAGGAGTATCCATCTAATAAGCCTGGGCTTAGCATCCTTCTTGGACAATAGATACTTCAATGCTGAGTGGTCAGTGAAGATTACAGTTTTAGACCCAAGCAAGTAAGGTCTAAATTTGTCCACAGCAAAAACCACTGCCAGAGGCTCTTTCTCAGTTATAGTGTAATTCAGATAAGCGTCAGCAAGTGATTTGCTAAGATAGGCAATGACCACAGACAACTTATCTTTCTTTTGGCCCAAAACAGTACCTATTGCCAAGTCGGATGCATCACACATCAACTCAAAGGGCAGTGCATAGTCAAGTGTTTGGAGTACAGGGGAAGAGGTGAGGCAAATCTTTAAAGTTTCAAAAGCCTCAAGACATTTAGCAAAAAAGTCAAAGGGCACATCCTGGCAGAGCAGGTGGCACAATGGTTTAGCAATTTTGAAGATGTCCTTAATGAACCTCCTATAGAATCCAGCATGACCAAGGAAAGATCTGATTTGTTTGACTATTCTTGGAGGGGGCAAATTTGTAATGAGGTCAACTTTGGCCTTATCTACCTCAATCCTATCTTTAGAGACTACATGGCCCAACACAATACCTTGTGTTACCATCAAGTGGCTCTTTTCCCAACTTAAGACCAGATTGGTCTCCTCACATCTTTGCAAGACTAGGTGGAGGTGTTGCAGACATTGGTCAAAACTGTCCCCATATACAGAAAAATTATTCATAAAAATTTCCAAGAATTTGTCAATCATATTAGAGAATATGGCATACATATACCTCTGAAAGGTGGCTGGGGCATTACACAGCCTAAAAGGCATCCTTCGGTAAACAAAGGTGCTAAAAGGACAAGTAAATGTAGTTTTCTCTTGATCAAGAGGTTGCACAGGGATCTGGTTGTACCCTGAATACTCATTAAAAAAACAGTAAAAAGCTTTTCCAGCCAACTTATCCAAAATTTGATCAATGAATGGGAGAGGGAAGTGGTCTTTTCTGGTCTTAGAGTTGAGCTTTCGATAATCTATGCAAACTCTCCAGCCAGTGGTCTCCCTAGCTGGTCTCAGCTCTCCAGACTCAGTTGTGATAACTGTTATGCCAGATTTCTTGGGCACCACCTTGATAGGTGCCACCCACTCAGAATCAGAAATGGGGTAAATTACTCCAACATCTAGCAATTTGATTCTTTCTTTGAGGACCACTTCCTGCATGTGAGGATTCAATTTCCTCTGTATTTCCCTGGAGGGTGTTGAGCCCTCCTCTAAATGGATCCTGTGCATACAGATTGATGCATCTATCTCTCCTAGATCTGCAATGGTCCAACCAATTGCCTTTTTATGCTTCCTCAAGACTGTTAGTAATTCTTCCTCTTGCTCATTGGTAAGTGAGGAGGAGATAATTACAGGAAATTTTTCATCCTTCTCAAGGAAAGCATATTTCAATATTTTTGGAAGCTTCTTGAGATCCAGATCAGGGGCTTGTTGGGTGGATGGCAGGATGGGTGTTTTGTTGGTTTGAGGAAGGAGCAGCAATGTAGGTTTCCAAATGGAATGCTACACTAAGCCCACAAAAGACTTCAATGTGGTCATGTCTTCTGGCATTACAACTGGGCTTCCTTCCTCTACCATGTCCCGAACTTCAGTTAAACTTGTGACAATGTTGCCCGACTCTAACAGAGTGGGCAGTTCTTCTTTAACAACTTCTTCTAGTACATCCACTGCAAAGCTTTCCTCATTGTTCAGCTGAGGGTACTTTGCACTGTTGTACACATTAAGTTCAACCTTCATATGTTTGAAAGTTTCCAAAAATAGAGAAGCAAAAAGCTTCTAAGCTAAAAAATTCAAGAGGATACCTGAAGAAAAGAACCAACTGAAGAAAAAAGATATACACAAGAGACAGAAAAAAATAATGGGAAAACGTTACCTAACTCTGGATACTTACTGAAGAAGAAAAGAAAAAAAGAAAAAGATAGGCGAAAGAAAAACTAAATTCTCAGAAATCCTTGAATCCTTTCTACCTTTCTTTGCAACCTTTTAACCCAAAGCCCCATTACAAGCCAAATAAAGACCTTTTTGATTTGTGGTTTACAACAACATGAGCCAGATAGAGATGTTTATAGTAAAGACTATAAAAAAATAAAGAAGCATATGAATAGAATTGATTATCCATTCCATGAGATTTATCTTTTTAGTCAATTGTCCGTTGAAATTTATCATACATATCATATACTGAGAGAACCCAAAAATTTTTGACATCTTTTTGTGAGTAAGTCAATAGTGAGAGTTTGGATGAAAATACTTTCTAAATCTACAATTTAGAAAAATCTATGATGATTAAATTTTTCATTGATACGCAGACACTCCATACTTTACTGAGTTAAAAATGCTGAGTTCTGATTAAGGATAATTGCTATGATGGAAAGTTAAGGATAAAGGATTGGTACTTTTTGAAAATCATAACAACCATGTGATGATTAAAATTAGTTAATGTACAAAAGTAGTTTAGATTTTTAATTTTTATTTTATGTTGATTTAAAATTAATTTTTTTTTAAATCCAAAAATATTGAAGTTTATAGGTAATTTCACTGGAAACCTTTATGAGACTATAACTCCTCCACTAGGGATCACCTAGAGGTTTAAAGGCTTGTTGCATCTGCTAAATGCAATCGTGATCCCTATGAAAATGGCATTTAAAGTTTTAAATTAGTTTATTTCCTTGCTTGCTACGGACTAGCAATGCGTAAGTTTGGGTGTGTGATCAGTCACATAATATACCATGTTATCACCCTTAACTTAGTGATGCTAGACCCCAGTTTCCTTCTAACAAGTTGATGATGTACAGATATTAAGGTTAAATAACAAAAGAGATTGAAAGTGTTAATCTTCATCCAAATGAACTCAAAAAGTAGTAAGAAAGAAGATCAAGCGTAAAAGACGATTTCATACATGCTTAAAGCCAATCGTACTTTGCGATGGAATGTAGTGAAAGAGAAACTGAGAAATCGTAATTTATGATTCTTCAGAAGACACTTCAAGCAGAGTGTGATACAAAAGAGAATGCCCATCATTCTTAATAACAAATAGTTTTTTGAGAGTTATGAGTTGAACAAAGAAAATCGTAACTACAATTTTACTAAAATAGAAGACTCTTGTTGTTGTCGAACGTAAGATCTACACCGCCATACATATAATTGGAAGACCTCTTGAATTAGAAGTTTGGCGTATCATGGATACGAGAAGATTGATGAAGAGAGATTCTTAAAGGACTACTATTAAAACAATGGAGAAATCCAAGAGCACATCAACTATCCAAAGCAAGGAAAAATTAGGATTAGAAGTTAGAGTTATAATAGGAACCTTTTATTCTTAGTAGTTTCTTTTATTAGGATTAGAATAATGTAAATTGACTCCTTATGATCTATAAATAAGAGAGCTCGCCATAGGAGAAGAATTATCGAAGGAATTCTCAGCATCAATTGACGACTAAGGTTGAGTTTTCTTTCGATCAACTTTAGTTTAGTTTAATTTTGATATCCAAGGTTTCTCGAGAGCATTTGCGCCTGCAATTGGGAGCTGGAAGATTAGAGTAGAGTATCCGTAGTTTCTCAGGAGCAATTGACACCTGTGACTGAGGGATGAATGATCTTTTTATTGCTTTCTAGTTTAGATATATTTTTATGCACTTTTACTGCTTTGTAAACATCTAAAATTTTGTTATTTAAATTGACGACTCAGATTAAGAATTTGCAGATTAGTGTAATGGTTTTTACTTTTCCATCTTCAATTTTCTTAAGTTTGATTGACGCCCAAATTTTAGGAGAATTATTGATTAGATTAAATCTGTGTTGACAAATTCCAATTTTTGATTGATGCGTAAGTTCTAGAGGATTGAAATACAGTGTAATGGTACTTTAATTTTGTAAACATTCGAGAACTAAAGGATTGTGATTGACGACCATAATCTGGAAGGAGGATTTAGTTTTTTTTTTTGCAATTAGTTTGAAATAAAACATTCTTTATTCATAATTCTCCAGAAGTTTAGGATCTTAAAAGACAAAATATAAGCACTTGAACTAAATGAAACTATAAAAAAGAAATCACTTCCTCGTGGGAATGATCCTATACTAGTGCTGCAATTTCCATTGTGCTCTTCCAATAGGTTAAGACTTTAATCCGATAATAGAAGCCAAATAGGTGTGAAGATAGGAGTGAGTTGTGCAATGAACCAATTGATGTATTATATTCTATCCAGGAAGCCTCTGACTTCCTTCTCGATTGATGGTGGAGGCATTTCGACGATGGCTTTCACTTTCACAGGATTAACCTCGATGCCCATTCTGCTAATAATGAACCCCAGTAGTCTTCTCGACATGACACTGAATGCACATTTCTGAGGGTTCAGACATAGCCTGTACTGTCTCAATCTTTTGAATAGCTTCTGAAGGTTCACTAGATGATCACCTCTCTCCTGCGACTTTGGATCATATCATCGACATACACCTCAATTTCTCGATGCGTCATGTTGGGGAATAGTATTTCATCGCCCTCTAATATGTTGCATCAATATTTTTTAATCCAAACGGCATGACTCGATAGCAGAAAGTTCCCTACGGAGTGATGAATGTTGTCTTCATCGATCCACCTCTACCATTTTGATTTGATTATAATAAAAAAAATGGTCCATGAGTGAGAGCATCCCATGCCTAGCAGTATTATCGACCAAGATGTCGATGTGTGGCAAAGAGAAGTCTTCTTTTGGGCTCACCTTGTTGAGATTTCTCAAGTCGATGCACATTCGAACCTTTCCATCCTTCTTCGACACTGACACAATGTTGGCTAGCGACTGCAGGAATTTGGAGACCATGAGGAATCATGCATTGTACTGCTTGATGACTTCATTCTTCACCTTTAACATCCATTCTGGTCAGAGACGCCTTAATTTCTGGTTGATGGGCCTTATATCAGGATACAACGATAACTCATGCTCTAACAAATCTGTGTCTAAGCCAGGCATATCCTCGTATGACCAAGTGAAGATGTCTCGATATGACCGAAGGAAATCAATCATGCATTTTCTTTCCTCAGGAGACAACGATGTTCCGATCTTGGTGATTTTAGGATCCTCCTCAGTCCCCAGATTGACCTCTTCGGTCTCTTCAACTATTGGGGTAGGGCCATTCTCAAAATTGGTGTACTGTTTGAGGAGCTCATTGTGTAGCTCCTCAGCTGGTACCTCCTCATCCAGACTCATGAATCCTACCTCTCCTTATATTTCTATAAGAAAGAGGTCGATTTCATGCTGGATGTGTTGTTCATTTAAGGCATTTTTTTTTTTTTTTTCTAAAATTTTAAAAGATAATATTTTTGGATTTTTTTGCATTTCTTCTTTTTTTTTATGGTTTTTTTGTTCTTCGGAGGAGGGCCCTTGGCAACACTGATCTCTATACATGCATAGCAATGCTTTCCAAGGGCTAATCTCACTTTTTATAGGTTGTTTTTTTGGGAAGCGTGTGTCGAATTTCAGTCCACTAGAAGCTTCCAGAATTAGGGGCATTGATGCCCAATTCCTTACCTGGGGTGTTGCACTCTTACTAGGTTCTATAGAGGTGGTAGATTCAGATTGCTTTCCAGTGTTAGCTTTCAAGATATTTACCATGGGTTCATCTTGAAGCTGGTCCTCGAATGTTAACATGGGCTTGGAATGGTTAAGGATCAGTGGTCGTACTAGCAAGGTACCTCCTCCTCAAAGAGAGATAGGGAGGCAAGGTCTATTTCAATTTCAGGGGCGATGATTTAGGGATTGGTCTCATGGATAGGGTCTTTTTGTGTAGGGTTAGCTGGGTTGCCTCGTTTTGGTCGATCTTGATAACCCTTACACTCACAAAGGTATTTCAGATGTGTGGTCACTTCCAAGTTTATTCCCCTAGCATTGGTTTCACTATTGTGTGGGCCTTTTCCTTAGCCTCTTGAACCTCTTCTTCTGTGGGCTTGTATCCTAACCCCAATTTTATTTGCTACCCTCCTCTTGCTCTCACCGGGTTCCTCCTGCCTTGCAAGCGAGGTCCCAATCCTTTGCCTTTTTGTAACCCAATTTCTGGAGCATGGTCGCTGCTGCAATCATTCCTTCCTCAGTTTTTTCGGTAACCTTTCCAAAGGATTTCGGAGCCACGACTACTAAATCATACTGGAAACTGTGAAGATCTGTGTCCTCAGCCGTGTGTGGCACGTCCAGCATCTTGAGGTTTTCTATGATGTGTGAAGTTCTTTCTCTTTCTTTCTGACCTCACCCAGGATGGTATGACCTTCTTCTTTGATATGAACTTGAGCTTCTGGTGGAGGGTTGAGGGCACCACCCAGATTTTGTGTAGCTACGAGCGCCCTAGCAATAAATTAAAGCTTGACTTGATATCCATGACCTGGAAGGGAATGGAGGTCATTGGCCCAATGGTGAGCTAAAGGTTAACTTCTTTAATTACTTCCTTCCTGGTGCTATTAAACCCTCGGGCTCCTATCTTAGCTGGCGGTAACAAGGATGGATCAACCCTGATCTTTGTCGTGGTTCTTAGAGGGCATACATTTAATGCTAACCCATTGTCTACTAGTACCAATGGTATCACCAAATTTCCTCTTTCCATCGTGATGTTGAGGGATCTGGAATGGTTGCCCCCTTCAGTTGGAAGATCAGCGTTTAAAAAGGAGATGGTATTGGGAGCCAACACTTGCCTAATCATTTATCCCACCTCATCTGGGGACACTTTATCGGAGACATGAGCATCATTCAGGGCCGCCATTAAAGCTTTGAAGTGTAGCAGAGACGTCATTAGTAAGTCCCAGATGGTGATGAGGGCTAGAGTTCTTCTCAATTATGTTTCTAATGCATATTTCTGACTCATTCTTCCATGGGCTGAACCATCACAGGTTCCCTTCTTTCCTCGGTTTGGATTGGTGCTGGTACCTCTAGCTGTTTAGAAATTCTGTTTGATCGTGTAAGGAATTTGACAGTCCCTTCATTACAGCTACCGTCAGTATTAGCATCTATCTGACTGTAATTGAGTGGGACCTAATGGGGATCATAGGTTGGTCCAGGGATCTAAAATGGGGTGGATGGGGGTATCGAAGATGATTGGACTCATGGCATTGCAAAATTGGACCAAATATGGTTGACCGATGTTGGAGATGGGTAGACTGGTGGTAATGTTATGGCACTGGGCCAACTGTAGTTGACTGGTGCTGGAGGTGGGATAAAATTGGGCACCATGTAATTGATGGGGGTTGGTGCTGGAGATGGCTGGTATAACTCTAGTGAGGTAAAACTGGGCTGAATATGGTTAATTGGAGCTGGTGCTAGAAAGTATAGCCTCAGATCTAGAGGTGTCGCTTGGGGTGAGGGAATGGGGAAATAGTCGGCTAAATTCAGAGGCTCGACTACCCCTATGATTTCATTCCCTTGGTTCCACTGCCTTGGAAACTCTAAGCTTCCTCCTATGCTGATGTATTTTGAGGGGTCGAACTACTCCATATATGCCTCTAACATGTTGATGGTGGCCCTTGGGCCCATTCCTCCTTGCGGGTGTGGTGGTAATGGTGCATGGAGAATGTCGGTGTGAGTGGGATGATCTTCCCTGTCTTAATTAGATCCTGTATCGCATGCTATGAAGGAAAGCATTGATCTGTTGGATGTCTCGTCTCTTGATGGAAATTGCAGTGTGTGCTGGGATCATAATTCCTATGGATTGGATTTGGTGGAGGTCAAGGTTGAAGTGGAGTAACCAAACCGTTCTCTATCAGCAAAGGTAAGAGGACATTTAAGGATTGTCCCAGGGGAGTGAATACTCGATTATGTCGGGCCCTTTTCTATTCGGGGGTCATCTGTGCCCATGAATAATTGTCAGGTCTCTGTGTTGAACCTGCCTATGCTAGGGCTTCTTGTGTTGCCCCAAATTGGAATGGTGTCATGCTTGCGGTGGGTTGTGAAGTCATTATTGCTTGAACTTCTGCCCCTGTTCTCTTCTCATTCCTTTGCTCAATAAATTTTTAGACCCCACTGGCTACAATTTTATTTTATTAGACCTCTCTCACTGCGTCTTCATAGCGGTTTACGTTCCTAATAAGGTTGATAAAGTTGGCCTACTGCTGGTACACCAAAAAAATTGATATAACCGATAGTGCACTTTTCGAGATCGTTTCTATCTGCTCCTCAACTAATATTCGGTTCCTCACTTTGGCTCTTAGGGCCCTTCACCTTCCGAGATATTCGTTGAAAGTCTCATCAGATTTTTGTTTTAACTGTGCCAGATCTGATTTGCGCAGTTCCATGTCTATGTTATAGACATATTGTTCTTGGAACTGGTGGGTGAGGTCTCTCCACTTTTTATCATAAATGGTTAAATAGAAGTGAACCACCTCAAGGCTAGACCGATGAGACTTTTCTGGAACACTTTGATGAGGAGTTGTTCATCTCCGCCATACTGGCACATATCCGCACAATATGACTTAAGGTGGGCAATGGGGTTGTCGGTGCCGTTATATTTGTCAAATGACGATACTTTGAACTTAGGTGGCAAAGGCACCTCGGCGAAGAAACACAAATTGGAAAAATCAGTAGCATGTATTTCAGCTCCTCCCATCTTCATTAACTATTCCTGGATCTTGTCAATATGTTCTTTCAACAGCTCTGATTCTTTGGACGGTAATGTTGGGGCTGCTCGCCCAATAGGATGCCCCCAATCATTCTAGGCATCTTGGTGGTTGGTAAATGTGGGTTGTGGTGGGTCGGAGCTGGTGAGTGCCCCTACTTAGGCCCCATTATTTCGGACCTCATCCTCTTCATATTGATGCCCCACATCAACAAATGGTGGAAGGACAAGATTATCGGGTGGATTCTGAACGGGTTGAATGGGTGCTTGCTGAGGCCATTGGAGTTAGTAAAGGTTTTGGTGACTAATTTGTTGGGTGAGAGTGGTGTGTGGATGGTTGATTTTGGAGGGGTTGAGTGGGTGCCTGATGAGGCCATTGCATTTGGAGGAAACTTTAGGGATTGGGTTGAGGAGCAAGGGGATGCGTGAATTATGGATGGTTGTATGCTTGGGATGGATTCCCATATTGGGTTAGGTGTGATGATTGTGGATGGATATGACTCATACTGGGTTGGTGAGTTGGTGGAAGGGGTTTTCTATTTGAGGGGGAATGGGGTGCGTTTGTTGGATGTATGTGGGAAATTAGGGGAATTGTGGTGGGCTTGGAAATGTGGCCCTTGAGTTTGAGTGGGCATGGGCTTGGGATTAGACATGGGGCTTTTGGGGCCGAATTGGATGGCCCCATGGTTGGTGATGAGAGCCTTGGATGGCATGGATTATGGGTGGTATATTAGGATTGGGATTTTTGGTGAATGGGGTATGAAGATTTTGGAAGTTTTGTTGTGGATTCAATGGTGCTTGGGATGAATTAGGAAGACTTTGGGAAGCTTTCCATATTGTATATGCTCTCACCATTTCCTCTATCATGACCATGGGATCGGTCATGGGACGGGGTGCGGAATGTTTCCTAGATGGGGGAAATGTATGGGGTGGTGGTGGTGCTTGGTTTGAAGTGGCTGAAAATTTGGGTATGACTTGGGTTGATGCGGGGGGGAAATTGGTCATGACTTGGTTTGAGGTGGGGGGAACATGTGTATGATGGGCTGAGGTAAGGGGAAAATTGGGCATAACTTGGGTTGATGTGGGTGGAAATTGGGCATGACTTGGTTTGATGTGGGGGGAACATGTGTATGTTAGGGTGAGGTATGGGGGAAATTGGGCATGACTTGGGTTGATGTGGAGGGGACATGTATTTGTTGAAGTGACATAGGTGTGGATTAAATGTTGGGTCCACTGAACGGCCCGTTGATGGTAAATGGGGGTTGGATGAGTGTGATGGAGATATGAACCTCCTCTGTTTGGGAATATGGTGGGGATACTTCGGCATTGGCAGCAGATGTTACAACCAGCCACACCATGGCTTCATATTGGGTAGGATAGAGGTTTTTTGGGTAAGGCCCGAAGACCTTCTTTCTTCCCCTACGGGATGGGGGGTATGGCGATGCCATTGCTATGGCAACCAAGGATCTCTTTTGGTTCCATTTTTACTTTGATGATTTTTTTTTTTTTCGGTGGTTTTGATTTGATGATTTTTTTTTTGGTGATTTTCTTGATTTTGACATTTTCTTTGTAGCTTTTTATAACAACAAAAATACCTTTTGGATCTCTTTCTCTTGTTTTCTCCTTGGTGCCTTTTGGAACTCCCTTAAGATGGTGTGAACACCTCTGATATTTCCTACGGCGGGACCCAGATGCCCCTTTTAAGAGTAAAAGAGAAACCTCTTGATCTTTAAGGGCACGGGTTTTTGCGATACCGATCTCTCTAAAGAACCAATAAGAGGGTGACCCCTCTTGATCGGCGAGAGCATTTTTGTATTGGGGATGTAGGACTTATCGGGATTGTCGGAACTAACTTACGGGGGATTCGAGGAACTGTAACAAAGGCACCCAATTCTGAAAAAATATATATAAGCTATGCGTACAACGGATGTACATATGAACAAATTTTTCTAAAATTTAACCAATGCATACAATGGATGTACGCACAGCTTAATATACCTATTTTTTCCAGACTGTAGATCCGAGTTGGGCTAAAACAAGGATTTTCGAGGCAATGCCTCTCGGGACTTCTTTTTTTGCTTTATCGGGTCCCTCCTTTCCTTGCCTAAAGGGATACAGGGCCGTTTTGATGCAACTAACATGCTCCCCAACATTTTAGGCTAAGTAACATGTTCGGTCACATACCCAATATACCTCTGACGCAAGTGCCTTCTCAGATACTATTAGGCTGATTTTTAAGTGCTTGTTACTGACTTTATTGGGGGCAGTGATAAGAATGGGGTGAATAAAAATGAATGAAAGGTGGATTGAAAATGATAGAGTAGCAAGCCTGAAATATGCACAATCCTACAAGATATAGGGCCTGTTGTAGCAAGTTTTGATAAGTAAGAGTTTGTCCCACAGGGAAGTTGATCTTAAGCTCCAAGGGAGCCATCTTTACTAGGCCCTCCAGATCTGACTACAGATCTGGCAATCCTAAATGGAAGGGGATTTAGGGTCTAAAATCTAAATTCTAAGGTACACTAATGTCTAAACTATAGAATTGGTTAAGGAAGAAGATGGAGTGAGAAAATAAGTATAAAAGGGTGAGAAGTATGCTATTAGGTTCAGATCTGATGAGTTTCATGACTCAAATTTAGATCTGCTATTATAGAAGTCCTATCCAATGGCTACATTATCACCACTGAGGAGAAAGAATCCAACTCATCTCTGTGCCATGATCCAATCCCTTTATGGCTATAACCTGTCCACTTAAATGGTTACAGACTATCCAATTGGGGAACCACAGTCCAGAAATGGGTCAGAACAAGTTTATCATTGTAGGCACTACTTCATCCAGGCTACAAGCACAAGAATCCATAGGGAACCTCAACCTCTAAAGTGCTATGTGTGGGGCTAGGCCTGTATAGGAGCATGTTAACCCAGACACATAGAACCAGCAAGAGTTTGAGTGTAGCCTTAGATCCAACTGTCCACTGCTTTAGAGAGACTGCAGTGATCCAGTCGTAAGCCTACAATCTCTATAACCAAACCAGATCTGTCATTTGATGGTGGGTCTATACACATACAGGGGAGTTTATCTCAACACAATCTCTCACAGGGCTACAAGCACAAGTGCAGAGAAGAACAATTCGTCTTGAGTCTGTGGGTTGGCTTCACCCTAAGGCTATAACCTGCCCACTTAAATGGTCACAGACTATCCCAGAGGTTATCCTCCTCACAAAGCTCAAGATAGAATAAGAAACATTTCTGCCACCACCATGTTCACAAGGCTATAAAAGCTCATTGCTCCCATGGGGACTTCAGATCTAGTGGGTCCTGTGGTTGGGCTAGGCCTGTATGGGAGCATGTTAGCTCAGACACACAGGTCACTTGGATCTGAGTAAACCATAAAATCAGTCCTCCATTGCTTGCAATATGTCCTAGCAATGGAGGATCTCAAGGTAACAGCCTTGTACAGAACAACTCACAAACAAAAATCCCATAAATGTAAAACACCCTATCATAAAACTCCATTAATCTATTCCAAATAGTCATACAAAGGCATAGCCAGCAAGTGCTGGACTATGGAGAGAAGAAAAAGTAAAAAGAAATCTACCTAAACCTTACTAGAGATCTACAGCTACTGCTAGAAGAAGATAGACAAAATTCCATTCTAAGAAGAGAGACCCCTAAACCTAAACCAGGCTTAGGTTTATATAGCAGTTAGTTTGACGGCGCTTTAGGGTTAGGAAACCCTAATTTTAATGATGCCACATGGCCTAATACTGTCCCTTGGATGCCTCGAGGCACGTGCATGAAACGTAGAGTGTTGGAATGCGTGCCCTAATTGTTGGAAGTTCCCAGAATGTCCTCTCTAGAGGTGAGGGAGAGTTAGAGTTTAGAGCCTCGCCAAGTAGCACTGGTTTATAAGACTGTCGCGTGGTAGCACGGTGTTCACGAGATTGAATTAGCTTGAAATTCTAGCCGTCGTGTGGTTATCTTAGTTGCAGTTGAAGCAGTCATGCGATAGAGCATTGAATCCTCCCTGGATTGCTCTGGTCTTTGCGGGATTGCACTTTCCTTCTGAATGGCACAGGAATTGCACAAGCAGTTTGTTTCTCAATGGATCTTCGTGAGGACGTGATGTGCATTGGTCTTTGAACTGCGCGAGAGGTTTTTCTGAAGTTTTGCATCCCGCGGCCACTGCGCAACAGCTGTGCGCAGAGATACCTAGAGCTCTCTCCCCTCAGTTGATCTGAGTGAACTGCGCGAGGTTTGAGAGCTGCTTTCTTGAGCTACATGAGACTACGCGAGCATTTATATTTGAGCTTCGCGAGAGCTGCACGAGGTATAATTCTTGTCTGGATTTAGCTTCCATCCGTCTGAGGGGTTTCTGGGGAAAAAGTGGGCTCCTTAACAGGGTTCAAACTTTATTATAGCTATTGTTTATTACATACAGAAATGACTTAACACACATTTATTAGATGGCTAAGGGTCAAACAGAGGCTAAGTTAAGGGGTGAAAAGTGGTACTTTTATGTCTTAATAGATACTAGATGGGGTGGCTCTTTTCGAGATCATCACCACTAGGGCTGTCGCTCTAGTTGGAACCAGGTCGGATGTATCATAACTTATTTTTCCCCTTTTGAAAAATCTACCTACGAGAAACAAATTGTTATGTGCCTTAATTCATTTTTAAATTTCAATATTTAGGGAAGTTACTCTTAAGTCCAAATGGGGCATTCGCCACCCTTCTCAATCTGGGTTGTGAGAGTTCTGTGGCGCCACTACGGGCCGATGTTCATGTTGAGAACTAGAAAATACCATTTTCCACCCTTTAACCTGGGCCTTGATAGACCCTTAAGAGAACTAAATAAGTGTTTTAAGTGCTTGTGTTACAACTAACAATAAAGACAGGCTTAACCATGAAAGCAGCCTAAAAGTGCCAAAAAGATGATAATCCATGTTGATCCAAAGGAAGAAAGAGAAGGGACAACCTCACGAGCTGTCAAAATGCCTAAACTAAAGAGGACAAAGGCCTGGTTGTAACCTGGAAAGTGTGGAGCTATTCGAACAGAAGAATGCATTACAGAGTGCTTTTCGAAAAGAATCTAAACATTTCGGAAAGAACCTGAACTTTGCGAAAAGAACTAAAAGCTCTAGGTTTAGTTTTCGAAGAGCACCTGAACTCTTCGAAAGGAATTCTGACCTATTCTAAAAGAAGAGAACTCCTTGCGAACAGCATCTGAACTTTTCAAAAAGAGCTTCAGAAGTCACAGTACCTTGCGAAAAGTTCCCCAAACCATGCGAAATGGTATTCTGGAGATTCCTAGCATCTGCAAGGGTAATTCAGTAATCTTTTGCACGTGTCGCAATGCATTTAAAAACCCAGGAACATTTTGAAAGATTCTGAGCACGAACCAAAGGCATATTCCACCCCATGTGAGCACCCGAAGATGAAATCAATTGGCGGGAACTTCTAGAAGTTCTAATAGATTTTTGGATTACATAATAGAAGTGATGCTTCTGTCATCTGATTGGCTGAATCAAATCAAGCAATTCTGATTGGCCAAAATAGATCTGGATCCTCGTGCTCGACTACCATTGGTTGATACAAATCTAAGCACTTCTAATTGGTCAATACACATCTGAGCTAGACCTGGGGGAAACTATAAATAGATGAACCATTTGCCCAATTTGGGTATCCAGATTTTGAGTTTCATTTCTGTTGCTCCATTTCCAATTCAGATAGCTTGTCTGAAACTCTTGTAATATCCTAACTTTTACTTGCGATTGAGAGCTATGAGATACTTTTGTAATTCAAAAGAGAATTGTATTCAAGACTACAAATCCGAGAGCTGTTTAAGATGTGCTCTCCAATTGTAATGGTGAATTTGAAAAGGTTGCTGTGAACCGTACGTTCTCAATTGGATTCGTGTTGAGGGTTCCCTGTGATCTCCTTATTGCACTAGACTCCTTTAGATTTACTATTTTTCAAGCAATTTCCCTTAATTCATTATCCCTGTGGGAATTAGTGTTTGTAACCTAATCTTTCACAGCATTCATAGTGGTGTTTCTTGTTCTGAATTGAGGGTTCAGATTAAAGACTATTGGATGGTCTGTGGCCATTGAAGTGGACATACCATAGCCATAAGTTTAACTCTAATCCTTGAGTTAGATTACTTCCTCTTGCATCTGTGCTTGTAGCCAGATGAAGATTGGATCATCTCTCATTTGATCTACATTTATTCTCATTTTATTTCAAAAACCAAATCAAAGTTAGATATTATTTCTCCATTCTTATTAATTTACATCAAAATCTCCCCAACTCAGATCTGGATCATTTAGTTTAATCTTTACTTTTATCATTTAGTTAATGTGACAAATTCAACCTCCCATCTTATGTGCTTTGTAGATAGAATCAGAGGACAGATCTGGTAGCTCAGATCTAGAGGTTTATCTTACATTTTAAATAAATTCTCTATGGACGATCTTTTACTCACTTACATTTAAAACTTGCTACAATTGGCCCTGATCTTGCAGGCTAATTTACTTCTCTCTGTGCTGATATTTCTTTATTCTTTTTAGTTTTCCAAATTCAGTACAATTCATTATTTGTAAGTCTGTTTTCAAAACACAAATAAATCATGCACACTTAGAATTAAACAACAAGTTTTTGTTTTAAAATAGGTAGACCTAAGTTTTCATTTTGTTTTTATCTTTACATCAGTGCTAAACTATTCTATTGTTTAAATCTGTGCAGTTATTCATATACATTTTAAAGCGTGGAATCTACTTTGAAAGGAATTCTGAAGGTTTGCTGTGCATAATTTGATTCTCTATTTTGTGTTGTATGTTTGGTAGGAGGACTCTCAGCCCTGAGATTGTCCCTCTAAATTTAGAAGTTGAAAGGCTACTACGAACCAGACAATCATCACAGAATTCTGCTGAAACAGCTACTATGGGTGAAGAACCTCGACTTTTGAGGGATTACTTTGCACCTGGTGCCTATAATTCTCCATTTTGCATTCAATTTCCTACTGTTGAAGGAAATTATGAGATCAAATCATCAACTATCCAAATGCTTCCTTCCTTCCATGGTTTGAGTAAGGAAGATCCATACAAACATGTGGATGAATTCTTGTCTCTTTGCACCACATTCAACATAGCTGGACTTGGTCCAGAAGCAACCAAGCTTAGGCTCTTTCCTTTTTCATTAAAGGACAAAGCTAGAGCATGGTTGTCTATGTTAGCACCAAATAGTATCACTTCTTGGAATGATTTGCAGTGTCAATTTTTAGCCAAATATTTCCCTATGTCTAAAACAAGCCAGTTGAGACAAAGTATTATTTCCTTCTCACAACATTCAACTGAAACTTTCCATGAAGCATGGGAAATATTTAAAAAACTTTTAAGGCATTGTCCTCATCATCAAATCCCCCGATGGCAGCTTGTTCAAAGCTTCTATCAAGGAATTGATCAAAAGGGCAAGAATATGGTAGATGCTTCCTGTGGAGGCACTTACTTGCAAAAAATAGTTGAGGAGGTCTGGGATTTATTTGAAGTAATTGGTGAAAATTCAACTCAACAGGAATCTTTGTCAAGAGATATTGAGAATCCTGCTAGGTTGAACACTCAGCAAATCACCAAAGGAAAGATTTATGAGGTGAATGAGTTAGAAAGGAAGATGGATAATTTAACCACAAAGTTTGATAGATTGATGGACTCACTTAAAAATCCAATAGTTGCAAGAGTAGAGGAGGCATGTCTGATATGCCAGTCCCCTACTCATTCATATGATCAATGTCCTGCTGCACCACAGTTCACAGATCTAGTGGTGGAACAAGCTCATGCTGCCCAATCATTTGGACAAATGCAATCAAATGAATATGCATGGAGAGGACACCCCAATTTAAGGTGGAGCCAGGGCAATTATCAATCGCAATAGCAGCAGCAATCAATGAACCAAGTACCTTTCAAAACTACTCAGCCTTATCAGCAGAATTTTTATACCAAGCCAACTTTTCAGCAACCCATTCCACAACAACCTGTACAGCAATCTGCTCCAGTTCAAGCCCCTTCCAGATCCCCTTCTTTTGAAGATCAAGTTCTAAATTCACCCCAGAATTTAGGGTCTTTAACTCAGACTGTGAACTTTCACAGTCAGAGCATAAAGAAGATTGAAGAAACATTGAGTCAACTTTCAAATACTTTGGCCAAAAGAGAGGGAAGGAAGGTTACCCAGCCAACCTTTGAACAATCCCAAAGGACAGTTCATGGTTGGAGAGGCTTTTGTTTCACATGAAGAAGTAAAAACTGTCACTACTTTGAGAAGTGGAAGAATTGTAAATAACAAAGTGGGTACTGACAAGGAAGAAGAAAAAATTGAGGAAAATAATAGAGATATGCAGCAGGAGCAGCATGATGTTAGCATTGGGGGTGCTGATGTACCTCAGAAAAATCAAGAAAATGAAAAACAAAAAAATCAAAAAGATTCTGATAATGCTTCTAAAGCTGTTGATGAAGGACTAGTTCCTCATTTACCATTTCCTCATGCCATGAAATCTGTATCCCCTTGTGATAAAGGGAACACAAAAATAGATGAAATGATGGAGACTTTGAAGCAAGTCAAGATAAATCTACCTTTGCTTGATGCAATCAAACAAATCCCAGCATATGCAAAATTTTTGAAAGATATTTGCACTCACAAAAGACAATCTAGGATACAGTTATCCAAGAAGGTCTTTGCTGTGAAAAGAGTTATTCAGGTTTTGTCCATTACCACACCTCCTAAACTTCAAGATCCTGGAATCCCCACAATCCCTTGCATTATTGGGGAACATACCATTGAAAAGGCTTTATTAGATTTGGGTGCTAGTGTCAACCTGCTTCCATATTCTGTATATGAGAAATTAGGTTTGGGAGAATTAAAACCCACTCATGTGGTGTTACAACTAGCCAGATAGATTTGAAAGAAAGCCAGTTGGGATGATTGAGGATGTATTGGTAGGAGTAGATAAGTTTTTCTACCCTGCTGATTTTCTGGTATTGGACATGGAACCTACAAAAAGCAAAACTTCCATCCCTGTCATTTTGGGGAGACCATTCCGGGCTACAGCCAATGCTTGCATTCAATGTAGGTCTGGTATTATGGAAGTCTCTTTTGGAAATATGAAGGTCAAATTAAATGTTTATAATGCAGTCACAAAGCCTCAATTCAGTTCTGAGGAATGTTTTCTTGTTGATTTATTGGATGAACTAGTGGAAGAGACTCTACCACAGTTTTTACAGTGTGAAGATTTTACCACAGACTTGAAAAATGCTTGGAAAAATGCTATGGCAAAATCGGTTTGTACCTCAAAGTCTGAGGAAGCAAATGTTGTGCAAGGAACTCATGATCAATTAGTAAGGTTCTCTTCATGGAAACCTGCTATTCTTCCCCTTCCACAAACAGTCAAGGTACCTTTGTTACTTCTTTTCTCAGCCCACCGGATGTAGAGCTAAAGCAGTTGCCAGAAAATTTGAAATATGTGTTTTTAGGAGACCATAAAACATTGCCTGCGATTATTTCTTCCTCCCTCACTGAGGAGCAGGAGGAGCTGTTGATTGCATTGAAACAGCATAAGAAAGCAATTGGCTGGACTATTGCTGATTTGGGAGGAATCAGTCCAGCTGTTTGCATGCATAAAATTCATTTGGAAGAAGATGCAAAGCCTTCTAGGGAAATGCAAAGGAGGCTGAATCCTCATATGCAAGAAGTGGTCATGAAAGAGGTTGTTAAACTATTGGATGCAGGGGTCATTTACCCCATTTTAGATTCTGCTTGGGTGGCACCTACACAGGTGGTACCTAAGATATCTGGGATCACTATTGTAACCTCAGATTCTGGTGAGCTTATGTCAACCAGACAAACAACTGGTTGGAGGGTCTCAGATGATTGATTCTGAGAAAACTAAACACAATGACCAGAAAAGACCATTTCCCTCTTCCCTTCATTGATCAAATTTTAGATAAGCTAGCAGGAAAAGCTTATTACTGTTTTCTTGATGGTTACTCTAGTTACAACCAGATTCCTGTGTATCCACAAGATCAGGAAAAGACCACATTCACTTGCCCTTTTTGCACTTTTGCCTATAGGAGAATGCCTTTTGGTCTTTGTAATGCTCCTGCTACCTTTCAAAGATGCATGTACTCCATTATCTCTGATATGATTGACCAATTTATGGAGATTTTTATGGATGACTTTTCAATCTATGGAGACAGTTTTGCCCAGTGTTTACATCATCTCAAATTGGTGTTACAGAGATGTGAAGAAACCAATCTAATTTTGAACTGGGAGAAGAGCCATTTCATGGTCACCCAAGGCATTGTCCTTGGCCATGTTGTCTCCCACAAGGGCATTGAGGTGGACAGAGCAAAAATTGATTTAATTGCACATTTGCCACCTCCCAAAACTGTTAAACAAATCAGAAGTTTTCTGTGACATGCTGGATTCTACAGAAAGTTCATTAAGGACTTCAGTAAAATATCCAAGCCTCTTTGTCATTTATTGTGCCAAGATATCCCTTTTGTTTTCAACAATGAATGCTTGAAGGCATTTGAATTCTTAAAAAACTGTTTGATTTCAGCTCCAATATTACAGTCTCCAGATTATTCACTGCCTTTTAAACTGATGTGTGATGCATTAGATTATGCTTTAGGAGCTGTTCTTAGGCAGAAAAAGGATAAGCTGCCTCATGTCATAGCTTAGGCCAGTAGATCAATGATTGCTGCATAGCTCAATTACACAACAACTAAGAAGGAGCTGTTGACAATTATTTTTGCTTTAGAGAAATTCAGGTCATATGTTTTGGGTTCACAAATAGTGGTGTTCAATGACCACTCAGCCCTAAAATACCTTCTGTCTAAGAAGGATACCAAACTAAGACTAATCAGGTGGATCCTCCTATTATAGGAGTTTGATTTACAGATCAAAGGTAAAAAGGGTGTAGAGAATGTGGTGGCTGATCACATGTCTAGAATTTTAACTGCTGAGATTGATAGGCTGCCTATCAATGAATCTTTCCCTGATGAGCAACTTTTTGCTATCAGTATACACAACCCTTGGTTTGCAAACATAGTAAACTTTTTGGCTACTGGAAGAACTCCTCAACATTGGAGTAAAATGGATAAAGATCTTTTCTTCTCAAAGGTTAAACATTTTATTTGGGAGAGGATCCTTATCTGTTCAAGATTTGTGCAGACCAAATAATAAGAAGATGTGTTCCTGAAGAAAACTTTCATAGCATACTTTCTATGTGTCATGAACAGGCCTGTGGAGGTCATTTTAGTGGAAACAAAACTGTTGCAAAGTATTTGCAATGTGGATTTTATTGGCCTACACTTTTCAAAGATGCTCTGCAGCACTGTAAGTCTTGCCAGAACTGCCAGAAATTGGGCAGCATTTCTAAGAGAAACGCAATGCCATTATAGCCTATTGTGGTAGTTGAATTGTTTGATATTTGGGGGATAGACTTCATGGGTCCCTTTCCTCCTTCCAATGAGTGTAATTTCATCTTAGTAGTTGTGGATTATGTATCCAAATGGGTTGAAGCCACAGCCACTAAAACCAATGATCACAGAGTGGTTCTGAAATTTTTAAAGGATAACATTTTTTCCATGTTTGGTTTTCCCAGAGCTATTATCAGTGATGGGGGAAGCCATTTTTGTAATAAACATTTTGAAGCTTTATTGAAAAAGTACTCTGTGACTCATAGAGTAGCTACTCCATATCATCCACAAACCAGTGGACAAGTAGAGATTTCCAATAGAGAAATCAAACATATACTGGAAAAGACTGTGAAGAAGGACAGAAAGGATTGGTTCTTTAAGCTGAATGATGCATTGTGGGCATATAGGACAGCCTATAAAACCCCAATTGGCATGTCCCCATTTAGATTGGTCTATTGCAAAGCTTGCCATTTACCAGTGGAGTTAGAATATAAGGCCTTTTGGGCTATTAAAACCTTGAACATGGATCTTACTACTGCTGGTAATTACAGGAAACTACAGCTTGAGGAGTTAGAAGAGCTGAGGATGGATGTATACACCAATGCAAGACCTTACAAAGAGAAAGTCAAAGCCTTCCATGATAAAAATTTGTTGAGAAAAGAGTTCATAGCTGGCTCTAAGGTATGGCTATTTAACTCAAAACTTAAGTTTTTTCCTGGAAAGTTGAGATCCAGATGGGAAGGGCCATATAAAGTCATTCATGCATCACCTTCTGGGGCTGTTGAAATTTTAGACCCGAGTGATGGAAGAATCTTGAAAGTAAATGGTCAGAGGCTCAAACCATGCATTGCAAATACCCTGGAGCCTGTGCTAACCATCTATCATCAAGATCCATCCCATATATGAGAATAAACAACTGTATAATATGTATTTTACCAGTGCTTGTTTTATAATTTTTGCATAGTTTTTTGCTCTCTGTTTTAGTCATTTTTACTTTCAATTCGAGAAGTTTAAACATGTAAAATGAACTCGCAAAGAAAAAAATCCTTCTCGAAAAGTTTAATTAACTTTTCGAAAAGGAGCTGAACTTGTAACTAACTGCTCGAAAAGAATGATTTGCTTTTCGAATAGTTAGTTCAGAATGATTTGCTTTTCGAAAAGTTAGTTCTGAAGCTATTTGCTGTTCGAATAGTTATTTCTGAAGCCATATGCTCTTCGAATGGTACTGATGCCATTCTCACTAGTAAAAAAGGACTATTTTGAACTTTTCGAAAACTTCAAAGATATTTTGCGAAAATCATTTTGAGCTTATTTAAACCCTTTCAAAGTAAGGGTTTCATATTCGAAAGCCTTCTGAGAACGTCCTGCTTCACAGAAAACCCTTTTTCTTTCCTTCCTTGCGTGATTTTAGAATTCAGCCACACTTTTCTTCATATTTGTTCGATCATTTAAGCTTGAAGAGAGGGATTTTTTGCTTCTGGTTCTGGTGGATTTCAGCGAGCAAGCAACAAGTTCAACCAAAACCCTAGATTTCGGTATTTTTCTGTGCATTTCCTCTGTTTATCATTCGCAAAATTTGATTTGGTGTCAGCATTTATTGTGGGAGTTTTTATACAAAGCTTTAGAATGGGGAAACCTGAAAAGTCATTGGCTGAAATGTTCCAAAAATCTTCTGCTAAGAAAATTAGCAAACCGTCCAAAAAAGGAAAAACCAAAGCTTCAGCTAAAAGGAAACTTTCAATGGATAAAACTGATATGATTGAGAAGGGGAAAAAGGTTAGATATGAGGAACTCACCCCAACAGCTGACACTAGCCCTGAGTCTGAGCTTCCTCCTTTGCCTATTCATTTGGTACTGTCGAACCCATTTATTGAAGCTCAGAAGCTAATTCCAGAATTTATTGTTGATGAGACATTTTTCTACAACAAACCTGAATGTCAATTATCTTTGAAATACATTAGGGATGCCTCACTGAGCAATATCCTAACCCCTCTTTCAGAGAAAACTTATCCACGAATGGTGAAATTATGGTACCAAAACTTGGTAGAAGTGACAGAGAAGGATGCTGATGTCCCTACTCTTGTTATTTTCATTGATGATTGCGATTTAACTGTCACTTATGAAGACAATGGGAATGCTTTGGGGATACCTTTTCAACATGATCCTGCTGGTCCACTGGCTGCACCAGAAACTGCCTCTTTCAGAGAAATGGCTGCACATTTAACCCAAGGCATCGTTGGAACTAGACAATCCATAATGAGGAGAGACCTAGCACCTCAATTTTTACTGATGGATTCCATTTTGAGGGGATGTTTTTATGTCACTGGGCACAGCCAGGAAAGAAGGACACCAATTTTAGAGGCTCTCTTCCATTTTTCTAAGGGGCAATTTTTCAATACCCCTATGTTGATTTTTGAAGCCATGGCTGATATTAGTACCAAGCTGAAAAATGAGCAGAAATTAGCTGAAATACCATTTGGTAGGCTGATCACAGCCCTACTAAGAGCCAAGTTTGGCATTGATGAGCAAGAGTCATTTGAAGTTATATCTCCTCATGCGTTTGGAAAAAAGGCTTGGACTACAAGTCAAGCAATGTTGAAAAGAATGAGGGAGGAAGTGGAGCCTGCCCTGCGCTCTTGAACACTGCCATACAGAACACCCCTGGCTATTGAACTTGCCATACCTGAACTTGCCCCTGTAGCTACTATTGAACCTGCTTTGCCAGACCCTGAGGTGACCAGCTCTTTAGCTACACCTATTTCAACTGCGGCTGACATTGAATAAGCTGTCCTTCCTGTGGTGACCAGCTCTTCAGCTGCACCCATTCTTGAAGAAGTTGTCATCTTACCCACCTCACCTAGCCCAACTCCTATTCTTGCACCCTTTCAAGCAATCCCATCTCCCATAACCAACATAACCCCAGTTGCAGACTCCTCCTCTACACCAACCACTCCAGCCATACTCACACCACCAATCTCTCTCAATAATATCCAAGATTTAGCCCCTGACTTTGTTGAACAAGCTCCTAGTACTCCTCTACTCCAAAGCTTCTCAGGTTCACCTGCTAATTCAACTAATACACCTGAAGTAACTCATACCCAAACTGAACCTGAGATATTCACTACAGAGGCCTATTCATCACTGATAGGATCTATTTTAGAGAATATTGGGCTTGAATCTGTACCTATACCTGACCCTCCTCATTTCACTCATTTGGCTACTACACCCTTTACAACCATTTCACCCATTGCACCTCAACCATCTACTTCAGTTTTACCTGCCCCTACTATACATACCACACCCACACCGAATCAATTAGACAAATATTTACCTTTCTCCAATCCATCCAAGCCCAACTAGATCAACAGACAATCGATGCATGACCAATGCCCTTCTCCAAACCTTAGCCTCCACATCCCACACAACTACCTTAGCCACTGTACCTGCTGTTGATAACCATGCTACCCAAACAGATCCTGAGATAGTCCTTGTAGATCCACTCATCCCCACCATTACTGCCCATGCTACCCAAACAGACCCTGAGGTAGTTCTTATTGAGTCCCCTTCACCTCTCCTTACTTTATCTGATCAGTCAACTTAGACAGACCCTGAGATCATTATGTTGGACTCCTCTTCTCCCACTCCCACTGCTGGGATACCTTTGGTCCCCTACCACTCCATTCCCATTCCCAGATGTGCCACTCTCAAAAAGGCTATGGAAGAGAATCCATATATCTGTCGAGTTGTCCTCAAGGGCTGATTTGCAAGCTTACATTAGAACCCCTTATGAAAACCAAATTCGAAAATTGGAGTTATTCATGAAATTTGAGAGAGAGAAGATGCAGGACCTGCTGGGTCAAACTTTTCAGATGGTTAGGAGTGAGCAGCACAAGGTGACCATGTTGCAAGCACAGCTTGAACAGGAAAAATTGAGGACTACTAGACTTGAAAAATGTATTGGCCTCACCAAAAAGATCAAAACTGAGGAATACACCGTGCTGAAAAACACAATCCAGGAGAAGGCTAAATAAAGTTTAGACTCCAATACTGATTCTAGTTCTGACTCTGACAGTGACTCTAGTTCTGATCCCATTAAACCAACTTATGATATAGACTTTGACCCCAGTTATTAGAATACATTGTACATATCTGTTTTATGGGTCTATAATATAAAATTTTGGTTTTGTGTTAATACATTGTACATCCATTGTGCATTTCTTTTCTTTCTTCCTGTCATTATGATTTATGTTTGATTGTTTCTTTTCTTTGCTAATATACTTCGGACCAGTGCGGACCCTGCTCACCATAGGTTTGGGGGTGTGGCAGAAATGCCAATAATTGAGTTAACATTAATGCAACTGATGATCAGTAGAATTTTCGAAAATGAAGTGATTTCACACTTGAAAAATGAGGAAGTTAAAACTTTTAAAACTAATTTTTAGTGTAATTCCAATACTTTCATGAAGTGAATGTCAGAAAATTTTCAAAATAAAAATTAATGTTTTAGTAAACCTAAAAAGAGAGAAAACAGTGATGACATACCTCAGGAAGTTGATAGATAACTACACCCAGTGAGACTTAGGCCTGAAATGTATTTTTGGGAGATATAAATTGGCCATTTTTTCTGCTCTAGGGACTGTTTGAACCTGCTTACTATCACTAGAAGTTACACATATTCAAATTAAAATAACTTGACAGCAATCATGATATTAAAGACATGATGTAGGGCCTCCTTTTGGACAGTTTGAGCCTCAAAAAGCCCCACGTTTTGAAACTGCACTTGATACACACCATTTGAGCTTTATAAATCTAAGATTTCTTTGAAACCTCATCAGACAACTTCATCAACCTCATTTAGCCTAACCCTCACTCTGAGAATTCAGAAGGTAAAGGAAAGGAAGCTGAAGAAAGGAGAGTTGGGTAACAATTTGGTAAAAGAAGAAGAAAAAGAATTGAAAGCAATGATGTATCAACAAAAGAAATGTGGCATGTCAATAATTGTTAAAAAAATAAAAATAAAAATAATAAAAAGAAAAAAAGAGAAAAAGAAAAGGGAGTCATTTCATTCGAAGTTTGAAAAAGAATGAGGAAAATATGGCCACTTTGGCTCTGAAAATTCAAAGAAGAAAATAAAATTGTGCTGAAATGAAGAAGGTGTGTCTGTCACTTCCTCACCTTGACTGACTTCTAGATTTTGGAATCCATTCCAACCCCTTTATTCTTGATAAATTTCACCCATAAGCCACATTACAACCCAAGTTAAAGTCCTTACTAATCAATGATGGAATGAGCTGTCACATGGAGATAAGGATTTATATAATCTATGGTGAAAAGAGCAGTGAATTCAGAACTAAAAAGCAAAGCCTATGCTCCCGCTTACAATCCTATTTGAGGACTGTAATTGCTCTTGAGCTGTGTGAAATAGTGCAACCCTCATATTTGCATGGTGAGTGAAAACCCTGGTGAGGGTTGAGTTTAAAATCAAATTATTTGGGGTAACATCATAAACTAAATTTTCAAATAGAAGGCAAGCTTTTCATTAATTTTTCTTATAAAAACTTTTTGACACCAACTGAGTGAATGATAAAGGATATACAGCTGAATTTTAGTTTTAAACTAATATTTTCTTGGAGATCTTTTTACAGCTTGACTAATGCAGGTGTGAATAACCTGACTGGATAAAAGTCTGCTTTAACAGAACTACATTGATATTAACTGATTTCTTGGAGAAGTTTGTGGGTACCTTCACTGAAAACCCTTAGGAGACTTCACTCCTCCACTGGGGATCACCTAGGGGTTTAAAAGGCTTGTTGCATATGCTAAATGCAACTATGTTCCCTACAAAAGTGGCTTTTTATTCTATTTTTAATTCTGTCTTTGCTCAGGGACTAGCAAAGCTTAGGTTTGGGGGTGTGTTGAGAACTAGAAAATACCATTTTCCACCCTTTAACCTGGGCCTTGGTAGACCCTTGAGAGAACTAAATAAGTGTTTTAAGTGCTTATGTTATAGCTAACAATAAAGACAGGCTTAACCATGAAAGCAGCCTAAAAGTGCCAAAAAGATGATAATCCATGTTGATCTAAAGGAAGAAAGAGAAGGGACAACCTCACGAGCTGTCAAAATGCCTAAACTAAAGAGAACAAAGGCCTGGTTGTAACCTGGAAAGTGTGGAGCTATTCGAACAGAAGAATGCATTATAGAGTGCTTTTTGAAAAGAATCTGAACATTTCGAAAAGAACCTGAACTTTGCGAAAAGAACTAAAAGCTCCAGGTTTAGTTTTCGAAGAGCACCTGAACTCTTCAAAAGGATTTCTGACCTATTCGAAGAGAAGAGAACTCCTTGCGAACAGCACCTGAACTTTGCGAAAAGAGCTTCAGAAGTCATAGTACCTTGCGAAAAGTTCCCCAAACTATGTGAAATGGTATTCTAGAGATTCCTAGCATCTGCAAGGGTAATTCAGTAATCTTTTGCACGCGTCCCAATGTGTTTAAAAACCCAAGGAACATTTCGAAAGATTCTGAGCACGAACCAAAGGCATATTTCACCACATGTGAGCACCCGAAGATGAAATCAATTGGCGGGATCTTCTGGAAGTTCTAACAAAATTTCGAATTACATAATAGAAGTGATGCTTCTGTCATCTAATTGGCTGAATCAAATTAAGCAATTCTGATTGGCCAAAACAGATCTGGATCCTCGTGCTCGACTACCATTGGTTGGTACATATCTAAGCACTTCTTATTGGTCGATACACATCTGAGCTAGACCTGGGGGAAACTATAAATAGATGAACCATTTGCCCAATTTGGGTATCCAGATTTTGAGTTTCATTTCTGTTGCTCCGTTTCCAATTCAGATAGCTTCTCTGAAACTCTTGTAATAGCCTAACTTTTACTTGCAATTGAGAGTTGTGAGATACTTTTGTAATTCAAAAGAGAATTGTATTCAAGACTACAAATCCGACCGCTATTTAAGCTGTGCTCTGTAATTGTAATGGTGAATTTGAAAAGGTTGCTGTGAACCGTATGTTCTCAATTGGATTCGTGTTGAGGGTTCCCTGTGATCTCCTTATTGCACTAGACTCCTTTTGATTTACTGTTTTTCAAGCAAGTTCCCTTGATTCATTATCCCTGTGGGAATTAGTGTTTGTAACCTAATCTTTCACAGCATTTGTAGTGGTGTTTCTTATTCTGAATTGAGGGTTCAGATTAAGGACTATTGGATGGTCTGTGGCCATTGAAGTGGACATACCATAGCCATAAGTTTAACTCTAATCCTTGAGTTAGATTACTTCCTCTTGCATCTGTGCTTGTAGTGAGATGAAGAATGGATCATCGCTCATTTGATCTACATTTATTCTCATTTTATTTCAAAAACCAAATCAAAGTTAGATATTATTTCTCCATTCTTATTAATTTACATCAAAATCTCCCCAACTCAGATCTAGATCATTTAGTTTAATCTTTACTTTTATTATTTAGTTAATGTGACAAATTCAACCTCCCATCTTATGTGCTTTGTAGATAGGATCAGAGGCCAGATCTGGTAGCTCAGATCTGGAGGTTTATCTTACATTTTAAATAAATTCTCTGTGGACGATCTTTTACTCACTTACATTTAAAACTTGCTACAATTGGCCCTGATCTTGCAGGCTAATTTACTTCTCTCTGTGCTGATATTTCTTTATTCTTTTTAGTTTTCCAAATTCAGTACAACTCATTATTTGTAAGTCTATTTTCAAAACATAAATAAATCATGCACACTTAGAATTAAACAACAGTTCACTAGTGGAATATGACAAGAGAAAATGATAGGGCCAGTCAAGTGACTAGGCAGAAATTATAAAGAAATATAAATGGCAGGAATTTAAGCTAAATTATCATATAACCCGCAAAATGGCTAAGGTGGTAAATGACTCAAGTAGGCCCGCCAAATGGCTTAGGTGATAAATGACGAAAATCTTAGGGTTAGTAAAAAAATTGCAAAATTGTAGGGGTAAGTAAAAAAAATATAAATATAAACAAGAAGTGAAAACACATGCAATGGGGCTATTTCAAGGAGAAATTCTAAAAACTATCCCTAGTGGAGTCGCCATTTGTGCAACTGCAGATTTTATCAATCCGTCATGGTGATGCCCTCAAAAATGGAGTCGTCATCCGAAACTTTTGGTGTCCAGGGATACCCAAAATCAAAATAGTGGGCACCGAAGTACTAGATTTGACTCTGATCCCATCTATGCCAAAGACTTTAGGCAAGGACTTCGATTATCAATCAAGAAGGTGTTAGGCACCCATTGACCCGCTCGTAAGCTGTCTCTACTATGGCCAAGTGTAAAAAAAAGTAAAAAAATGAGCAGCACTTCCTCTTGCCCGAAGGCACTTTGATCCTATTTGAGCCCCCCACAATCATCACAATTTTGGCAGTGTAACGACTCATATTCTAGGATAGAGGAAAAGCAAAAGAAGGTAGAGGAAATAAGGGGAGTGTAGGAGCTCTCGACCCCTTATAGCACTATTTGCCAGATCTTCACGTGGATGCGGCATCGGTGAGCTTCCAAAAGCAAGATGGATTAATAAAAGGGTTCTAACATCTTAGGCTTAAAGGCTTGGAAAGCAAAGAATGAGAGCAGGGTGATGATCTATGCTAAGGCTTCAAAGCTTATGAAGGATGGAAATGGTTGTGTAATGGTGTGAGGGTAATGGAAGCTAAGGCTTGGTTTTAGAAAATAAGGAATGGTTGAGATGGAAGGATACTCTTCAAGAGTTTCTTCTCTTAGATTTTTAAATAGTGTTTAAAAATGGGGGGGGGGGGTGGATCTCTATTTATAGAGTTGAGGGTAATTAGTGAGGGTTTAGGGTGCTAATTGGTTTAGAAATCAGGTAATCCTAGATCTAAGGTTTTTGAGGTTTCAATGGCTTGGAGAAGAGGGAGTTGGGTTTTAATTGTAAATGATAGGTTGAGGTTTTGAATGGCACTAGAGTGAATAATAATGCTTAAAGGGCCATTATGGTCCTAAAGAAACATACCTTGAAGCCTGGGGTGGTCCACAAGTCAAACGCACAAGTTGAAATTCGGCCATTTTTGAAGAAAAATCATATTTTAAGCTATGCGTACATTTTTTGTATGCATAGCTTAGGAACAATGTTTCCCGTCAAAACTAAGAAGTCTAGAGCCCACTTCCGAGCCATTCTAAAGTAAAAATTATGTTTGGATATGCATACATTGGATGTATGCATAGCCAAATTCTGGCCATAAATTGCTTATGCGTACATCCATGTACACATGAGTAAATTCCTGCACTTTTCTGCTTCTAAACACCTAAATTTGGCCCAAGGCCTGATCGAAACATACCTCGAGAGAGGTGCACCCCCGAGCTTCTGATAGCACCCCCCATACCCTTACGAATCTTCCCAAACCCTTAGAAACTTGCCCAAACTGTTAGGAATTACCCCGACCTCTCTGGACCCATAGTTAACCCTCTCGAGCAATGGTTAGAGAGAGATGTGCCAGGGTTTGCAGGGATCTCTACTAAGACTAAATATTATACCATTGAAAAGTAGAGGTTCTCAGCTTTCCAACAAGCTAAGAATCACCTTAATCCGAGTTATACTTCAAAAGTTATGGCAATCAGAAGAGACTCAAAAAATGCACCTAATTGAAGCTCTCGAGAACCACTCGATGGGATGGGCATGCTTGGCATGTATAATACACGAGCCAAGCCATTTCTAGAAGAATGTTGCTTGGCATGTATATTATACATGCCAAACATGGATGGGCCCCCCAACGGGCTCTAGACTTCCCAGGCACTGTGCATATGCCTGGCGTGGATAATACATGCGCCATGCTTAGCTACAGTAAATCTTGGATTTTGCCCAAATTTCACTTTTAGAGTTTGACTTGTTGACCATCCCAATGTTTAGGGTGGGTTTCATTAGGACTGTTGCACCCTCATTTACCCTATTTGCAACCCTCTAGTAATTTAAAATCCCACCCTATCATCTACCATTGAAGCCCATTGCCCACTTTTCCAAGTCCTTAAGATCCTAGAAAGCCTTAGATTAGAAGATTACCTAATTGCTAACCCTAATTAGCTCTTAAGTACCCTCCTAACGTTCCTTTTTCTTATAAATAGAGAGGCACTCCCCTTTACAAATGGCTTGAAAAAATTTCCAAAAGAGAGAAAAGATTAAGAGAGACCTTTTCCCCCCTTTGGTGCACCAATCCCATACAAATTCTAGAACCTCAAAGCTCCCTTAAAACCCCATCTTCCATCAAAAACCTCTTAGTTTAGGTGACTGCTACACTTTAACCCTCTTCTCCTATCTCTTAGCCATCAAACCTTAGAGGTTAGAACCCACATTCCATCTACTCAAGCTATCAGAAGCTCTCCAAGTGCACCTACGCGAAGGTCCACAGCTATGCAACAAGGGCCCGAGAGCTCCGCGTCTCCCCCCTACTCCTCTACCTTCTTAGATTTTCCCTTGTCCTTGAATTTGTGTCGTTATGCCGCCAAAATCTCGGTAATTTTAGAGGGGCACAAATAGGATCAAAGTACCTTTGGGCAAAAGGAAGTGTTCTTTTTCATTTTATTTTTCCTTTTATTTTGGCCATAAGTAGAGACCGCATTTGAGCGGGTTGATCGGGTGCCTAACACCTTCCCGATCGATAACCAAAGCCCCTACCCAAGAGCCATTGGTGTGAATCGGTAAATCAGAGTCATGTTTGGTACTTCGATGGATTTAATATTGATTTGACATTTCTCGGGACATCAAAAGTTCCCGGTGGCGACTCTAGTTTTATATTAAACAAGCGCATCGTCGCGATGGACTTGCGAATGCCCACGGTTGCATAGATGCAACTCTGCTGGGGAGAGCTTATAGAGCTTCCCCTTGAATTTTTGGCCTATTTTTGTTTGTTTATTTTTTTTATTTACTAACCTCTTTTGCTTCATTTCTTTGATACATACCCCTACAATTCCATCTATTTTTACTTACCCCTACTTTTCCATCATTTAAGCGCCTTAGCCGATTGGAGGGCTTACTTGAGCATTGTCTTTACTTTCATTTATTTTTTGACATTTATATGCCTTAGACGATTGGCGGGCCTACTTGCGCATTTACACACCTTAGCCGTTTGGCGAGCCTACGTGTGCTTTTTCACAATCATATCTCATCAATGGACGCCATCCTGTGGAGGCGGCACGGGATCATCACCTGTCGTTTTTGAAAATTAAGCAAACTCCCTTAAAAATTAAAGTTAAAATTGAATCAAGAGGGGGACGTAATTGAATTTTGTTGAGGGTAGATTTTGTAAGGGTTGAGAATTTTAGGTAAAGATACAAGCACCCAGTTCTTAGTACGGTGGCAGCCCCTAGTGATGATGATCCGGAAAAGTACCACCCCATCCAGTATTTGAGAAGGCGCTTGCACCGGAGGTATATAGGGTGGGTGACCGATCCAGTTACGAAGCTTAAAACCCTTGGGGGAGTGTGTTAGTTGTCCCGAATAAACTGGTATCCCTAGGTTCAGTGAGGAGGGGCCCGTTATAACAAGAAAATCAGTCCCCGAAAGCATTGCTTGCAGAAAACCCGAAAAAGAGACCAATTTCGGGCTTACTATTTGCTGTCAAAATATAAATATAAATCCCATTTTACCTAGCGCGTGTAAAATACACACCAAGCCATTTTTACCCTGAACTGCTCTGGCATGTATAAAACACACGCCAAGCCATTTTTTTTCCAGAACTACTCTGGCGTGTATAATATACACGCCAAGCCAAAATCTCCAGATTTTGGCCTGGCGCATATAATACACACGCCAAGCCTATTCTAGGCTAGCCAGCCCGAATTTGAGGCCTATTATCACCTTCTTGAGTCCCCCGCTCAGTTGTTTAGCACCTCTAATAGGTCTCGCACTCTTCGACACCCAATACGCCCTCACCGGTCAAAAGAAGTTACCTTCTTATTAACTCGCTCTAGGGGATCGGGTTGTTTGCATGGATTCCCGTGCCTTCACATAGATAAAAGGGTTTCCCTTTTGATTCTTTCGAAGCACATCGGGGTCCCGCCGCAAGAGTTATTTAGGGTACAAATACCACCCGAAATGGGAATTCAAAGGCCTCGGAGTTCTTCATTATAAAGATTCACTTATTTAAAAAAAAAAAAAAACCCAAAAATATATAGCCTTTGGCTCCGGCATAACGGCATCACCTTACCCTCCATCATCTTGTAGAGGAAGGAGAAAATTCTACGGACCCCACCCGAGGCATCCGTACCCAACCCGTCACCAAGCCATATTGTGGATGTTAGATTCGACATACGCCGATCCCGATTCATCCCCGCCATGCTCCCCAACCCATTCTCATTCAGAGGAAATGTTCACCTCCATTCCACTCACCCAACCATCACTCACCGTCACCAAACCCATCGGTGCACCCCTTTTTCCATCCACCCAGCTCGAAACCCCCAAAATTCGATCACCCATTCCCCCTCATTTTCCCAAACCATCTCCACCTCCATGTCCATTCCAAACCCATCTCATATTCCATCCACATCCACCTAAAACCCGACTCTGTTTCCCACCTTTACCACCATACCCCAGTTTTCATCCTCCCAACATATATCCGAATCTTCTGCATTTACCCATACCACACCCGGTTTCTCCAACCCACCACACACCCCATCTACCTAGGTCATGCCCAATTTTACTAGGGTCGTGTTCGATTTTTCCCACACGTTCGCCTCATTCCCACCCCACATTCCATTGGGTGCACCATCTACATCCACCCCCTCACCCAATCCAATGGCCATGATGGAGGACATGGTCAGGGCCTACACCAGCTGGAAGGCTTCTCAAAGCAACCTCCCCTATCCGCCCCTCACAAACCCATCTCATACTCTCCCAAAACTCCATGCCCCTTTATCCATACCACCGAAGACCCTCACCAACCATGGGGTCATTAGAGCGGACCTTAGCCCCCCATGGGCCAGACCCACCAAGGCCCAATATGCCAGACCCATCAAAAGCCCAATGGGCCAAACCCACCAAGAACCAATGGGCAGACCCATCAAAGCCCAATGGGCTAGACCAACAAAGGCCCAATGGGCCAGGCCATTCAAGGCCCAATGAGCCAGACCCACCAAGGTTGCATGGTCCAGACCCACCCAGGCCCTATGGCTAAAGCCCATCCAAGCTGCTTACCTTATACCCAAGCCCAGCAAGGCCCAAACCTTAGAACCTCATACCCTCACCCTCCATAATTCCCTCAAAATCCCATTCACTCATCATACCCAACCTAATACAGGAACCAATCTCACACCGTTCATCAACCCCAACTCACCCATCCTCCTACATCTCAAAATCATCCCCATGAATTCCCCGAGGCATAATGGCCTCATCAAAACCAAACCTCCACCACCCCATCATTCCACCAAATTTTCCCCATGTACAGTGGTCCCATCCAGCACCCCTTCAGACTACCTATCACCAACAGGAAAATCTCACCCTTCCGCTGTTTTATGAAGATCCACAATATGAGGAAGATGAGATAAGAAACAGCGGGCTTATTTGGGGGCACACACAAGTATCAATCCTCCGCCACCCGTAATCACCAACCCACCCACAGTGCAAAGCGAATGGAGGCCGGCAGTCAAAAGAATGACACCACCATCCAAAGAATCCAAGCAATTAAAGGAATAGCTAGACAAGATCCATAAACAATTAATGAAAATGGGGGGAACTGAGATCCATGCCACAAACTTTTCTGACCTTTGCCGCTTTGCTGAAATCCCCTTACCCCTGAAATTCAAAGTGTCGATCTTCGACAAATATAATGGCACGGGTAACCCCATTGCACATCTCAAGTCCTACTGCAGGGACATGTGTCAGTACGGAGGGGATGAGCGCTTTCTCATAAAGGTCTTCTAAAATAGCCTTATGGGCCCGACCTTAAGGTGGTTCACTTCAGTGAAACCTTCCATGATCAAAACTTTGAAGGGTCTGGCCCACTTCTTCCAAGAGCAATATGTCTACAACATAGACATTGAACCCAGAAAATCAGACCTGGCCCGACTAAAGCAGGAGCCCGATGAAGCATTCAATGATTATCTTGGGCGATGGAGGGCACTGGCATCTCAGGTCAGGAACAGAATACCTGATGATGAGTAGATTGAAATGATTTTTAAAAACACCCTCCCAATCATCTCAGGCTTCTTGGTATACCAACAGCAATCCAGCTTTGCTGATTTAGTAAGGAACGCCAATCGCTGTGAGGATGTGATAAGGGAGGGACGGTTGAACAAAATGGCAAACAGTGGAGTCAAGAGGTTCGCTGATCAGATAAATGAAAGAAGAACTGGGAGGTGCAAACAGTCGGCAATATATGACCCAATACTAGCACAACCCCATTCTAATTTAGGGCAGCCCAGCCAATCTTAACCAGAAGCGAGCCGGCACTGAGAATCGGAAATGGCCAAGGGGCACAGATGACCCCAGAGCAGAGAAAAGTCTATTTTGATCAAGGCTTCACACCCTTGGGGCAGCCCCTGAAGATTTTACTGCCTTTGTTAATTGAAAAGGGTTTGGTCACAGCACTCCAGCCACGACCCCCGCCAAATCCAATTCCGAGGAACTATGATCCCAACACCCATTACAACTTCCACAAAGGACCAGGCCCCCCAACTGATCATTGTTTCCCCCTAAAGCATGTGATACAGGACTTAATAGAGGCTAGTAAGATCATCCCTCCGGCACTTCCCCAAGCTAACCACCATGCGAATATACACCAAGTGCCACTAACACCACACCAACTAGGAGGGGCAAGTCCAAGACTAACTGTCAGCATGGTAGAAGAGGATGAAGAGGAGTTTGACCAGTCAGAGTATACCCGTGGCGAGGGAGATTTTGTAGCACCACGGCAAAGAGACTGGGAGGACATAAGCATTGGGGTGATTGAACCTTTGAATTTTGTTGATTACTTTCTTAACCCCACACCACAAGCAGAACCCCCAGATCTTAGAGTATATTTCCCATTGCCAAATCCCATCAATTACGTCAAAATCAATTCATATCGGCCATACACAACCACCCCCGCCAACTACCCAATGGTCGATTGTGTCTCCCATCCCCCTCAATCACCGATCAACAATCAATGGCCCACCCCTGTCACATCACCCCGATACAGTCATCCACAATCCTTGCCAACCCCATTTGGCCCACTTGCTCCACCCTTCCATCTATTATAGAAGTTAACCAGGTGATCATCGCCCATCCCAATTGTCGTCGCTCCAAGTGTGCCATAAATGTGTGCATTATGAATCAAAAATTAAAGAATTAAAGAATGCTAGGTTATATGGATGTTAACTTATGAAAGGGATATCAGCACATTGGGGCTAACACTGGCCTGCAAGATCAGGGCCAATTGTAGCAAGTTTTAAAAGTAAGTATTTCAAGATCGTCCACAGAGAAGTTTGTCTAAACTGAGAGATAAACCTCCAGATCTGTGCTACCAGATCTGGCTCTATAATTATCTAAAAACAAGAATAGATAAAAGAGAGTGTTGGATTGTGTCACATTTAACTATAAGCAAATAAAGAAAAGAACTAACTACATGATCCAGATCCGAGTTGGGGAGATGTTTAAAATAAGACAAATGCAGAAATAATAGCTTCATGTACTTTAGCCTCACGAATTTTAATGGAGAATCAGAGTTCAACAGAGCGATTCAATCTTCATCGGCTACCGGCCAGATGTAAGAGAAATAAATCGAATTAAGGAATAGGTTTAGACTTATGGGCGTGATACATCACTTAAATGGTCACGGATCATTCATCGTGGCCTATTCTTTAGTTCGAACATGAACATCCTTTGTAAATCTTTGCTAGAATTAGGTTACCAAGCTAATTACATACGGAGTGATGAATTAAGGGAAGTTGCATGCGGATGAGTGAATCTAAAGAAGTCTAATGCACTAAGGTGAACATTGAACCCTCGACATGACTCCAATGGAGAAGACATAAATTACAACCTTTTAAAATCCAAAATTACAATTCTGAGCACGGCTTCTTAGAGAGCCCTCGGACTTCTGATCTTGAATCCGAACTTGGAAGTACAAATCACTCACAATGGCTCTCAAGGTAAACTACAAGAAGGGATTACGGGGGTTCGGATAAGCTATCGTAGGAATGAGGGAAACAGAGATGAAAACTCTAAAATCTGGATACCCAAATTGGGCAAATGGTTCGTCTATTTATAGTTTTCCTAAGCCGACTCAAATGTGTATCAACCAATCGAATTGGATAGATCTGTATCAACCAATAGGAGTCGAGCACGGGATCCGGATCTTACGGCCAATCGGAGAATCGCTTGATCTGGTTCACCAATCGAAGCAGAGGCATCAATTTTATGCATTTTGAAATCTGTTTGAGCTTCGGAAGTTCCCTTGTAATTTAACTTTGGGCGCTCACATGGGTTGGAATATGCCTTGGATCTTGATTGGAACCTTCGAATGTTCTGGTCTTTTGATTGCATTAGATGCAAAGTTTCTTGAAATACCCTTTCGCGAAATCCCAGAATGCCATTTCGCATAGTTTAAGGGCTTTTTCGCAAAGTAGTTAGAGTTTCTAGAAGTTCCCGCCAAGTTATTCCCTCTCTAGGTGCTCACGTGGGGTGGAATATTCCTTCGCTTTATGCTTAGAATCTTCCGGAATGTCTCTGGGCTTTTCAATGCATTGGGGCGCGTGCAGTAGATTACTGAATTGCCCTTGTTAAAGCTGCGAATCTCTAGAATACCTTTTCGCAGAGTTCAGGGGCCTTTTCGCAAAGTTCAATGACTTCTGAAGCTCTGTTTGCAAAGTTCAATCTTCTTTTCGAGGAGTGCTTTCTTCTTTTCGCAAAGTTCAAGGTTCTTTATGAAAAGTGCAAGTTCTTTGCGAATAGTAGAAGTTCTTTGCGAATAGTAGTTCTTTGCGAATTGAACTCTAGGCTCCCATTCTTCTTTGCGAATAGTAGAAGTTCTTTGCGAATTGAACTCTAGGCTCCCACTCTTCTTTGCGAATAGTAGAAGTTCTTTGCGAATGGCTCTCTCTCTTGCTTCAGGTCTTTGTTTGCTCTTTTACCCTCTTTAGCCATTGCTGAGGCTGTTTCTTCACTCCTTTAAACTTGACATGAGCTGTCAGCTTTTTGATCTTTTTGGGATGCTTTTCGGATTTGGACACATGATTGGTTAGGTATAAAATGCACACTAAAGCACTTATTTAGTCTTCTCAAGGGTCTTTCAAGGCTCATGTTTAGGGGTGAAAAATGGTATTTTTCACTTGCCCCACAAACCTAAGCTTTGCTAGTCCCACGAGCAAAGAAAGCGTAAAAGCAAAATAAAGAGCCACTTTTGTAGGAAGCACAGTGCATTTAGCATATGCAACAAGCCTTTTAAACCCCTAGGTGATCCCTAGAGGAGGAGTGAAGTCTCTGAGGGTTTTCGGTGAAGGTACCTACAAACTTCCCCATGGGACGGTTGGCATTAGTGCCTTGTCATCCCATGAGCAATCAAAGATCAAAATTAGTTACTCTTGAATCAATGTTTAAGCGAAATTTAGGTTTATTGTTTGCAAGGGATTTCAACATTTATAAACCTTATGAATGTTTCACTCTTTCCAATCTGTGAGCAGTCATAGAAATCATGCAAATGTGTGAGTTCATCTTTTGAATAAAAATTAGGTTATAAGTCATACTTAATGTGCTCAAGTTCCAACCCAAACACTTACCGGGTGTACTCTCATCAAGATTTTTGTTGAAGGGTTCATTTTCACTCAAGCTCAAGAGCATTACATCTCCCAAATGGATTTGTAAGCATGAGCATAGGCATGATTCTCAGTCTTGGCATCCTTGACATCTCCTCACCATAGATTGGGAAACTTGCTTATCTCCACATGATAGTTCACTCAACTTTGGATCACAAGGACTTTTAAATTTGGGTTTGTTGTATGGCTCGTGGAGTGAGGTTTCAAGGATAGGAAGGTTGAGCAGTGTTTGGATTTTTGAGAAGTCGAGAATTGAAGGAGGTGGTTCATGACTCCACCTTCTTGAGTTTAGCTTCTTTTGAGATTCTCGTGTTCAAAGTACTCAGTTCTTCTTCCTTTGATCCTGAATTTTCAACATACAGTTCCCCTTTTGCCTTTTTTTTTGCTTCTTTTTCACATTGTTTTCTTTTACTTTCTCAATCACCATACTGCCCATTTTTTGAGGTATTTCTTCTTCATTTATTTTGATATTTGCCCAGAAATGTTCCATCTTTACTTCTTTCTCCTTTAACTCCTGAATTCTCAAGGTGAGGGAAGGCTGAATTAGTTCCATTGGTTCGGTGCAAGAAAATGGGTGTTTTGATGAAGCATTGTAGGATTTATAGCTCAATTGGGGTACAAACAAGAGATCTTTCTTGGTTGGTTACATTAAGCTCAAGTCATCCAAAGAAGGCCTTGATCTTTTCCTCGGTTTCATGAATCTTGTTGCTTGTTTTGATTTGGAGTTTCCTAATTTCTAGTGGATCTAATGCCTCGGCCATCCTTTGAATCGAGAAAAGGGTTGCCTCAGTCACTCTTCAACGAGATGTAAAACATATAGGCTCAATTCTCACCGGTTATGGTTTTTCCTTGAGCTTTTAAGTATATCTTTACCTTTTTCTCTTCCTTTTGGACTTGCTATGTGCTAATACAAGTGTATTTTCCTGGTGTTAACATCATGAAAATGTGGAATATTGTAGGGTTTAGAATGTCTAAATTCTTGCAAAGGAAATTTTAAAATTTCCACATTGTCATGATTCTTAAGTAAATTGATTCATTTCCTGATTACTTTGGTGATTGTGATGCCCTTATGCTAATTATCCCGTGGGCAGGACCTATTTGCCATACCCCCAAACCTAAGATGAACATTGTCCTCAATGTTCTAGACAAGGAGAGACTAGGCGCGGGTAAAGAAGAAAGAAAAACTAAAACGAAAAAATCTAAACTATATGCGTGAGAAAAAATAAAAATGTAAAACTGAAGATATGAGCAAGGAAATGGAAAACATGATATACAAATGCAAGAAAAATCAACAAAACAATGCTAGAACTGCTAAATAAAATCTAACAAATAGAAGGATTACTATGCAAATGAAAGGAAACTAATGTTAATAAAAGAGAAACAGTAAAAGCAAGGTAAGGGACTGAATACAAAGTTAAAAAAGAAAAAGAAAAGTGTTGATACAAAAAAAACAGAATTTGTGCTCGAAAGATCTTTTCGCAAGGACTTCTCCCAGTTTTCTATTCGAAAGGAAATTTTAACTATTCGAGCAGAACATGGTTCTTTTCGAGTAGTTCATTCTGACTCGAGAATCAATTCGAATAGAACTTTGAACTTTTCGAAAAGTACTTTTTACTTTGCGATTTGAACTTTGAAGTGTATTTACACTATGCGTGCAAGAAAAATAGACAGAAACAGCAAAAATCAGAAAAACAATGTTGTACAAACATATTATACACTTTTCTACCATCAGATTTTTGGAGATTCATGATGATAGGTGGGCAGCAAGGGCTCTTGGGTGTTTTCAATGCATGGTTTGAGCCTCTGACCATTTACCTTGAGTATTCTTCCATCCTTGGGATCTAAAATATCCCAGACTCTGAGGAGGCCTTGATGACAGTGTATGGCCCTTCCCATCTGGATCTCAATTTGCCAGGAAAGAATTTAAGTTTAGAGTTGAATAACCATACCTTGGACCCCGGTATGAACTCTCTTCTCATGAGGCTCCTATCATGGAATGATTTGACCTTTTCTTTGTACAATCTGGAGCTAGTGTAGGCATCCATCCTCAGTTCTTCCAGTTCAGTGAGTTGAAGCTTCCTGTGGTTACCAGCAGCAGTTAGATCCATATTAAAAGTTTTGATTGCCCACAAGGCCTTATATTCTAATTCTACTGGTAGATGGCATGCCTTGCCATAAACCAGTCTGAAAGGGGACATCCCTATAGGAGTCTTGTAGGCAGTTCTGTATGCCCACAAAGCATCATTAAGCAAGGACCATCCTTTCATCCTTCTTTCTCAGTGGATCCCCAATCATTTTTAAATTCTGTGGTGGAGTCTTTACCTTGCAGAAATGTTTGTAAAGACTCCTCCACCAGCTCATCAATGATGTCAACATGGAAACATTCCTCAGCAGAGAATTGAGGTTGAGTAACAGCATTATACACATTCAATTTAACTTTCATATTTCCAAAAGACACCTCCATGATGCCAGACCTGCATTGAATGCATGCATGCATTAGTAGCGAGAATGGTCTTCCCGAGAATGACAGGGATGGCGGTGGTACTTTTGGTTGGTTCCATGTCCAACACCAAAAAGTCAGGTAGAAAAACTTGTCTACTCCTACCAAAACATCTTCAATCAACCCCATAGGTTTCCTTTCGGATCTATCATTCATTTGTAACACCACTTGAGTGGGTTTCAATTCTCCCAAACCTAGCTTCTCATAGGCGAATAGGAAGCAGGTTGACACTAACACCGGATCTAGCAAGGCTTTCTCAATGGTGTGCTCCCCAATGATCAGGGATTGTGGGGATTCGAGGTCTTGCATCTTAGGTGGTGTTGCAATTGATAGCACTTGGTTGATTTTCTCCACAAAGGCCTTCTTGGATAAATGTATCCTAGATTGCCTTTTGTGGGTGCACACCTCTTTGAGAAATTTTGCATAGCGAGGACTGTTTGATTGCATCAAGCGGTAGATTAATTTTAACTTGCTTGAATGTCTCCATCATTTCCTCAATTTTGTGTTTCCTTTGTCAAAAGGAGAAGCGACTTCATTGCATGGGGAAATGGGAGGTGAGGAACACATTTCTCCTCCTCATCTATTTCAACAATTTTGTTATTTTTACATTTTTCATTTTTGAATTTTCGATGTAAATCAATGACCATATTGCTATCCATTTGTTGTTCACGCACTTGTTCTTCATCTTTTCCTCTTCACTACCCTTTGTGTTGTTTATTATTCTTCTACTTCTCAAAGTAGTCACGACTTTGATTTCCTCATGGCCATTTGAGGATTCTCCAACCATGAACTGTCCCTTAGGATTGTTCACGGGTTGGTGGGTAGTTACCCTCTTCTCTCTTAGCCAATGAATTTGAGAGTTGGCCGAGTTTCTTCAATTTTTTAATGCTCTGTGAAGGTTCACGATGCGAGGCAGTTCAAGATTTTGAAGTGAACTCAAGACACGCTCTTCAAAGGTCGAGGATCTAGGAGGCGGGGGCTGGTGCATCTTTGCATGGCTTGTTGTTGGTTAGGTGCTGAAAATTTGATTTATTATAAAAATTCGATATGGCGAGGTTTGAAAGGTAATTGATTTTTGGGCTCTTTCTTGCTATTAGGGTAATTTCCGATTCCACTCGAGATTAGGATGAGATCTCCATGGGTAGTCATTCGATTGCATCATCCATAAGACTGTTCCATCATGAGTTAAAATTGTGATGCGAGAAGGACATTGATCAATGGAATGAGTGGGGGCGGCATATCGGACATGCCTCCTCTACTCTTGACCCATTTGGAGCTTTAAATGAGTCCATCGATCTATCAAATTTTGTGGTCAAATTATCCACTTTCCTTTCCAGCTCATTGACTTCATAAACTTTCCCTCTTGTGAATTGGGGATTATTCATCCTATTTGGATTCTCGGTGTCCCTTGGCGAGATTCTGCTGGGTTGAATTTTCTCCAATCACCTCAAAGAGGTCCCAAACCTCTTCAAACTTTTACGCGTAGGTACCTCCACAAGAGGCATCCACCATGTTCTTGCCCTTCCGATCGGTTCCTTGATAGAAGCTTTGAACCATGCCATTTAGGAATTTGATGGTGAGGGCATTGCCTTATGATTCTTTAAACCTTTCCCATGCTTCATGGAAAGTTTCATTGAGTTTTGGGAGAAAGAGATGATGCTTTGTCTCGGTTGGCTGGTTTTAGTCATTGGGAAATATTTTGACAAAATTGACATTGCAAATCATTCCATGATGTGATCTTTGTTTGGTGCTAACATAGATAACCATGCTCTAGCTTTGTCCTTTAATGAAAAGGAAAGAGCCTAAGCTTGGTTGCCTCTGGACCAGTCCAACTATATGTTAAATGTTGTGCATAAAGCCGTAGAAATTCATCAATGTGTTTGTAAGGGTCTTCCTTACTCAATCCATGGAATGAAGGCAACATTTGGATGGTGGAGGACTTAATTTCATAATTTCCCTCCACTTGTGGGAAATTGAATGCAAAATGGGGAATTATAAGCACCGAGGCAAAGTAGTCTCTTAACAATCTCTGTTCTTCACCCATTTCAGAGATGTCATGATGTATGTCGGTTTCTTAGGAGTCTTTCAACTTCGAATTTAGCAGGAGAATCTTAGGATTGAGGGTTCTCCCCGCCAAACATACAACTTCGAGAGAGTTTGGTACAAGAAACTGTCTATTTAAGAACTTTCCTTTCCTTTTACACATACCTGTTGCATAAAAATAACAAAATTAATAAATGGTGATAAATAAATGAAAATAAACATAGGTCTATCTATTTTAGAACAAAGTTCCCAAACGGCGCCAAAAACTTATAAATCGCTCCAAGTGTGCCATAAATGTGTGCATTATGAATCAAAAATTAAAGAATTAAAGAATGCTAGGTTATATGGATGTTAACTTATGAAAGGGATATCGGCACATTAGGGGCTAACACGGCACCGCAAGATCGCCAATTGTAGCAAGTTTTAAAAGTAAGTTTTTCAAGATCGTCAACAGAGAAGTTTGACAAAACTGAGAGATAATCCTCCAGAACTGTGCTACCAGATCTGGCTCTATAATTAACTAAAAACAAGAATAGTTAAAAGAGAGTGTTGGATTGTGTCACATTTAACTATAAGCAAATAAAGAAAAGAACTAACTACATGATCCAGATCCGAGTTGGGGAGGTGTTTAAAATAAGACAAATGCGAAATAATAGCTTCATGTACTTTAGCCTCACGAATTTTAATGGAGAATCAGTAGTTCAACAGAAGCGATTCAATCTTCATCGGCTACCGGCCACGATGTATGTAAGAAATAAATCCGAATTAAGGAATAGGTTTAGACTTATGGGCATGATCTCATCCACTTAAATGGTCACAGATCGTACTAGTCATGTGGCCTATTCTTTAGTTGAACATGAACATCATTTGTAAATCTTGCTAGAATTAGGTTACCAACGCTAATTAAGGGAAGTTGCATGCGGATGAGTGAATCTAAAGAAGTCTAATGCACTAAGGTGAACATTCGTAACCCTCGACATGACTCCAATGGAGAAGACATAAATTACAACAACCTTTTAAAATCCAAAATTACAATTACAGAACACGGCTTCTTAGAGCCCTCGGACTTCGATCGAGCTTCTCGAAGAGCCCTCGGACTTCTGATCTTGAATCCAACTTGGAAGTACAAATCACTCACAATGGCTCTCAAGGGTAAACTACAAGAAGGGATTACGGGGGTTCGGATAAGCTATCGTAGGAATGAGAAAGCAGAGATGAAAACTCTAAAATCTGGATACCCAAATTGGGCAAATGGTTCTCTATTTATAGTTTTCCCTAAGCCGGCTCAAATGTGTATCAACCAATCGAATTGGATAGATCTATATCAACCAATAGGAGTCGAGCACCGGGATCCAGATCTGTTACGGCCAATCGTAAGCTTGATCTGGTTCACCAATCGAGAAACAGAGGCATCAATTACGTTATGCATTTTGAAATTCTGCTTGAGCTTACGGAAGTTCCTTGAGTAATTTAACTTTGCGCTCACATGGGTTGGAATATGCCTTGGATCTTGATTGGAACCTTCCTAGGAATGTTCTGGTCTTTTGATTGCATTAGGCGCATGCAAAGTTTCTGAAATACCCTTGACCGAATTTGCAAATCCCGAATGCCATTTCGCATAGTTTAAGGGCTTTTTCGCAAAGTAGTTAGAGTTTCTAGAAGTTCCCGCCAAGTTATTCCCTCTCTAGGTGCTCACGTGGGGTGGAATATTCCTTTGCTTTATGCTTAGAATCTTCCGGAATGTCTCTGGGCTTTTCAATGCATTGGGGTAGCGTCGTCTCGAATTGCCCTTGTTAAAGCTGCGAATCTCGAATACCTTTTCGCGAGTTCAGGGCCTTTTCGCAAAGTTCAATGACTTCTGAAGCCCTGTTCGCAAAGTTCAATCTTCCTTTCGAGGAGTGTTTTCTTCTTTTCGCAAAGTTCAAGGTTCTTTACGAAAAGTGCAAGTTCGTTGCGAATAGTAGAAGTTCTTTGCGAATAGTAGAAGTTCTTTGCGAATTGAACTCTAGGCTCCCATTCTTCTTTGCGAATAGTAGAAGTTCTTTGCGAATTGAACTCTAGGCTCCCATTCTTCTTTGCGAATAGTAGAAGTTCTTTGCGAATGGCTCTCTCTCTTGCTTCAGGTCTTTGTCTGCTCTTTTAGACCCTCTTTAGCCATTGCTGAGGCTGTTTCTTCACTCCTTCTTTAAACTTGACATGAGCAGCTTTTGATCTTTTTGGGATGCTTTTCGGATTTGGACCTGTCTGATTGGTTAGCTGTAAAATGCACACTAAAGCACTTATTTAGTCTTCTCAAGGGTCTTTCAAGGCTCATGTTTAGGGGTGAAAAATGGTATTTTTCACTACTTAACACCAATCCCTCAGCACAGATACCTTTCACCTCGTTCCAGCTTCTGAGACTAACTTGCGATCCCCATCAGGTCCTACTCAGTTATGATTAAACAGATGTCAATGCTGGTAGCAGCAAGGAGGGGGAAGTGGATTTTATTACCCGATCAGGAAGAATCTCTAAACAACCTAAAGTATCGGTACCAGCCCAGCCTGAAGAGAAGAAATAACCTACTGTGGTGAACCCCTTCGAAAAAATGAGTAGAGAACACATACTGGAAACATAATTGAAGAGAATGCTAGCCCACATCATCGTTTGGGACCTCTTAATGACATCACCACTCCATTTCCAAGCTTTAATGGGAGCATTAAAAGATGCACATGTGTCTATCCAAGAAACCTCAGACGAAGTGGGACAAATAATTGGACAGGTGTTGGCTCCCAATGCCATCTTTTTTTCAAATACTAATTTACCAGATGAGGGAAATAATCACTCCAAACCCCTCAACATCACTGTAGAAGCCGAGAACCTGGTGATTCCATTAGTATTAATAGACAATGGATCAGCCTTGAATGTATGCCCTCTGAGAACCGCTACCAAGATAGGGGTGGATCCTTCCGCATTCAGCCCAGCAAAAGCAAGTGTCAGAGGATTTGATAAAATGAGAAGAGAGATAATTGGAGAAGTCGACCTTGAGCTCGTCATCGGGCCAATGACCGTTTCCATACCCTTCCAAGTTATGGACATCAAGTCTACATTTAATATGCTATTAGGGCGCCCCTAGTTACATGAGGTTGGGTCAATACCTTCAACCCTGCGCCAAAAGCTTAGATTTGTGTAAGAGCAGGAAATCGTCACCATTCTAGGTGAGGGGCAGGAGGAAAGAGAAAAAGCTACCCACAACATTGAGAATCCCAAGGTGTTAAATGTGCTGCACACGACCGAACATGTAGACCTTCATAACTTTAAATATGGTGTATCGATGGTAATCCCTGAGCCCCTCGAGAGGATCACTCTGAAGAATGGTGGTGGAATGGTCGTGGCAATAGCCATGCTCCAGAAATGAAACTATAAAAAAGGAAAGGGCTTAGGACCCCGACTGCAAGGCAGGAGAGAGCTTGTCAAGGCCAAGGGAGGGCAACAAGTCAGATTTGGGTTAGGCTACAAGCCCACTGAACAAGAAGTCCGAGAGTCTAAGGAAAAGGCCTGAACAATAGCCGCTGCTAGAGTGTTGTTGTCCTAAGTGTGCATGATTTATTTGTATTTTGAAAACAGATTTGCAAAGGATGAATTATATAGGAATTGGAAAACTGAAAAGAATAAAGAAATATCAGCACAGAGAGAAGTTAATTAGCCTGTAAGATCAGGGCCAATTGTAGCAAGTTTTAAATGTAAGTGAGTAAAAGATCGTCCACAGGGAATTGATTTAAAATGTATGATAAACCTTGGATCTTAGCTACCGGATCGGCCTCGATCCTATCTACAAAGCAAATAAGATGGGAGGTTGAATTTGTCACATTAACTAAATTATCTAAAGTAAAATATAAACTAAGTGATCCAAATCCGAGTTGGGGAATTGGATGCAAAATTAACAAGAATGGAGAAATAATAGCTACTTAAGCTTAGTAATTGATTGCAGAGTGAGAAATAGTGTAACACAATTGAGAAAGTATCAAATCTTTTCAAGGATTAGAATTGAGTTGAACTTGTGGCTATGATCTGTCCACTGTCATGGACACAGATCATCCAATTGTTTTCAATCCAAAGTCTTGATTTAGAACATAAGCACCACTACAGATGCTGTAAGAACCAGGTTACAAGCACAGATTCTCACAGGGATAGTGAATTAAGGGAAACTACTTAAAAGCAACAAATCTGAAGGAGTCTAATGAGTGAGGAGATCACAATGAACCCTCAACATGAATCTGATTGAGAACGTATTGATGAAAGCAACCTTTTTAAATTGACCATTACAATTACAGAGCACAGCTTAAAACAACTCTCAAATTTGTAGTCTTGAATATAATTCTCACTTGAATTATATAAGTATCTCATAGTTCTCAGTTACAGACAAAAGCTAGGCTATTACAGTGGTTTCCGACAAACTATCTTGATCTGAATTGGAAATGGGGACAGCAGGAAAGAAACTCAAATTCTGGATGCTCAAATTGGGCAAATAGTTCATCTAATTATAGTTTTCCCCAAGTCCAGCTCAGATGTGCATCAACCAATCAGAATTGGTTAGATCTATGTCAACGAATAAGAGTCGAGCACAAGGATCCAGATCTATTCTGGCCAATCAGAACTGCTTGATCTGGTTAAATCGAGACAGGCATCAATTCTGTTAGGAAATTCAAAAATCTGTTTGAATTTCTAGAAGTTCCCGCTAAGTAATTTCATCGTTGGGTGTTCACATGGAGTGGAATATGCCTCTGGTTAATGCTCAGAATCTTCCAGAATGCCCCTAGTTTTAAATGTATTGGGGTGCATGCAGAGATTATTGAAATGCCCTTGCAGATGCTGAGAATCTTTAGAATACGATTTTGCACAAATTGGGGGCCTTTTCGAAAGGAAATGTGACTTTTGGAGCTCTATTCGCATAGATCTGGTGTTGTTCGCAAGGAGTTTTCTTCTTTTTGAAAAGATCATCAGTGAGTTTGGTTCCTTTCGAATAGATCAAGTGCTCTTCGAAAACCAAGCCTGGAGGTTTAGTTCTTTGCGCAGTGTTCAGGTTCTTTTCAAATAGATCAGGAATCCTTTCGAATAGATCAGGAATCCTTTTGAATAGCATTCTGTAGTGCATTCTTCTTTTCTAATAGCTTCAAACTTATTTCTAGGGTCAAACCATGCCTTTGTCTTCTTGAGTTTAGGCATTTTGACAGCCAATGAGGTTGTTCCTTCTCCTTCTTTCTCCAGATCAAGATGGGTCATCATCTTTTTGGTACTTTTTAAGCTACTTTCAGAGTTAAGCCTGCCTTTGTTGTTAGCTGTAAAACAAACACTTAAAGCACTTATTTAGTTCTCTCAAGGGTCTATCAAGGCCCAGATTAAGGGTGGAAGTTGGTATTTTCCAGTTCTCAACACACCCTTAAACCTAAGCTTTTGCTAGTCCCTTAGCAAAGACAAAATTAAAAATAGAATGAAAAGCCACTTTTGTAGGGAACACAGTTACATTTAGCATATGCAACAAGCCTTTTAAACCCCTATGTGATCCCTAGTGGAGGAGTGAAGTCTCCTGAGGGTTTTCAGTGAAGGTACCCACAAACTTCTCCAATAAATCAGTTAATATCAATGTAGTTCTGTTAAAACAGACTTTCATTCAATCAGATTATTCACACCTGCATCAGTCAAGCTTGTAAGAGGATCCTCAAGAAAACATCAGTTCAAAACTAAAATTCTGCTATAATTCCTTTTACCATTCACACAGTTTGTGTCAAAAAGTTTTTACAAGAAAAATTAATGAAAAGCTTGCCTTCTATTTGAGAATCCTGCTATGATGTTACCCCAAATAAGTTGATTTTAAACCCAACTCTCACCAGGGTTTTCACTCAACATGCAAGTAGGAGGGTTGTACTATTTTACACAGCTCAAGAGCAGTTACAACCCTCAAATAGGATTATGGCGAGGAGCATAGGCTTTGCTTTTTAGTTCTTAATTCACTGCTCTTTTCACCATAGATTACACAAATCCTTATCTCCATGTGACAACTCAATCCATCTTTGATCAATAAGGACTTTAACTTGGGTTGTAATGTGGCTTATGGGTGAAATTTATCAAGAATAAGGGGCTGGAATGGAGTTCAAAATTGAGAAGTCAATCAAGGTACAGAGGTGATAGACACACCTTCCTCAATTCAGCATAATATCATCTTCTTCTTTGAATTTTCAGAGCCAAAGTGGCCATCTTTTTCTCTTTCTTTTTCAAACTTCCAATGAAATGACATTTCCTTTTCCCCCCCCTTTTTTTTTTTTTCAAAGCAACATTGACTGGAATGCCACATTTCTTCTGCTGATACATCATTGCTTTCAATTATTTTTATTTTTCTTTTACCAAACTGTTACCCAACTATCCTTTCTTCAGCTTTCTTTCCTTTACATTCTGAATTCTCAGAGTGAGGGTTAGGCTAAATGAGGTTGATGAGGTTTCAAAGAAATCTTGAATTTATAAAGCTCAAATGGTGTGTATCAAGGGCAGTTTCAAAAGGTGGGGCATTTTGAAGTTCAAACTATTCAAAAGGAGGCCTTACATCATGTCTTTAATATCATGATTGCTGTCAAGCTATTTTAATTTGGGTATGTGTAACTTCTAGTGATAACAAGCAGGTTCAAATAGTCCCTAGAGCAGAAAAAATTGCCAATTCATACCTCCAAAGAATTCATTTTAGGCCCAAATCTCACTGGATGTGGTTTTCTATCAAATTTCTGAGGTATATCATTGCTATTTTCTCTCTTTTTAGGTTTACTGAAAACATCAATTTTGTTTTGGAAATTTTAAACATTCACTTAATGACAGTATTAGAATTACACTAGAAATTAATTTTAAAAAGTTTTAACTTCCTCATTTTTTAAAAACAAACAGGTGTGAAATCACTTCAATTTCAAAAAATTTTGCTAATCATAGGCTGCATTGATGTTAACTAAACTATTGGCATTTCTCCCACACCCCCAAACCTATGAGGATTAATGTCCTCACTGGTTCAGAAGTGGATAAGCAAAAAGAAAAGAAAAAAAAAATAATAAGCACAAGGATAGAGAAAAACAAATGCACAGTAATTGCAAATTAACAAAAGTCAACACTAAACATTAATTACACACTACACAAATAACAAAAAAAAACAAAAAAAAAAATTACAAGGTAGTCTAATAACTAGGGCCAAAATCTGTATCATAAGTTGGTTCAATGGGATCAGAATTGGAGTCGATGTTAGATGCGAACCTTGAGTCGATTAGGAGTCTCGAACTTGATTTAGCTTTCTCTTGGATTGTGGCTTCAAGTGCGGTGTACTCCTCAGACTTGATCTTTTTGGTGAGGCCAATATATTTTCAGTCTCAGTTTTTCTTGTTCAAGCTTCTCTTGTAACATAGCAACTTTGTGCTTCTCACCCCTAACCATCTGAAATGTTTGGCTCAACAGGTCCTGCATCTTATCTCTCTCAAATTGCATAAATAGCTCCAGTTTCCGAATCTGGTCTTCATAAGGAGTCTTAATGTAAGCTTGAAGATCTGCAAACCCCTTAAGGACATCACGAAAGATGTAAGGGTTCTCTTCCATAGCCCTTTTAAGAGTGGCAAAACGTGGAATGGGAATGGAGTGGTGGGGGACCATATGTATCCCAGCAGTGGGGGTGGGAGAAGATGAATCTAAAAGCACTACCTCAGGTTTAGTTTGGGTAGCTTGATCAGAGATAGTGGGGATGGGTGGAGGTGAATCCAAAAGAACTACCTCAGGTTCTGTTTGGGTAGCATGGTCAGAAGTGGAGGGTACTGTGGCTGAGGTTGTTGGTTGGGATGTGGAGACCAAGGTTTGGAGAATGGAATTTGTCACAGACTGGTTGTCTGTGTTGGTCTCTGGGCTTGGATAGATTGGAGAAAGGTGAAGATTTGGCTAATTGGGTCAGGTGTGGGTGTGGTAGGTAGAGTGGTGGTAGGATAGAGGTTGATGGGGGAGGAGCAGGGGGTGGGAGGACTGTAAGGGGGGAAGTAGCCAAATGAGTGAATTGGGGGGGGGCAAATATGGGGATAGATTCATGACCAATATTCTCCAAGATAGATCCCATCAAGGATGAATAGGCCTCAGTGGTGAATATCTCAGGTTCAGGAGTATGGGTGATTTCAGGTGTATGAGCTGAATGAGCTGGTGAACCTAAGAAGCTTTGGAGGAGAGGAGTGCTAGGAGAGTTGACAAAAAAATATGTGGATATATCTGGGAAATTGTTAGGTGAAATTGGTGGTGTAAGTATGGCTGGAATGGTTGGTGTTGGGGAGAATCGCAATTGGGATTGTGGTGATGATGAGTGATGGTCTGCTGGGATAGGTGATGGGATAGGTGTTGTGATAGGTGAGGTGGGCAAGATGATGGTCTCCTCAACAATGGGTACATCTAAAGAGCTGGTTACCTCCACAATGGTGGTAGGTTCAATGGCAACATCAGGTGCAATGGGTGCAGCTAAAGAGCTGGTCACCTCAAGTTAGAGTATGACCTCCTAGGCTGGCTCAGCCTCTTCCCTCATTCTATTTAATATGGTTTGGCTTGTAGTCCAAGCCCTCTTCCCAAAGGCATGAGGTGTTACAATCTCAAAAGGTTCTTGCTCATCATTGTCAAATTTAGTCCGTAGTAGAGCTATGATTAACCTTCCAAATGGTATTCCAGCTATTTTCTGTTCCTTCTTCATTTTGGCACTGATGTTAGCCATTGCTTCAAAAATCAGCATAGGGGCATTGAAGAATTGCCCTTTAGAAAAGTGAAAGAGGGCCTCCAAAATGGGTGTCCTTCTTTCTTGACTGTGTCTAGTGACATACAAACACCCTCTCAAAATGGAATCCATCAGTAAAAATTGGGGTGCTAAGTCTCTCCTCATGATGGACTGCCCGGTTCCAACTATGCCTTGGGATGAGCGGCCATATCTCTGAAATAAGTTGTTTCTAATGCAGCCAAATGGTCAGCAAGATCAAACTTAAATGGTATCCCCAAGGCATTTCCAATGTCTTCATAAGTGATGGTTAAATCACAATCATCAATAAAAATTACCAGAGTTGGGGCATCAGCATCCTTCTCAGTCACTTTCACCATGTTCTGGTACCATAATCTTACCATCCTTGGATAAATTTTCTCTGGAAGAGGGGTTAGGATATTGCTCAGTGAAGCATCCCTGATGTAGTTAAAGGATAACTTACTTTCAGGTTTGTTCAAGAAAAAATTCTCATCCACATTAAGCTCTGGTTACAGCTTCTGAGCTTCAATGAAAGGGTTTGGCAGTACCAAATGCTTAGGAAGAGGAAGAAGCTCAGTCTCAAGAATAGGGTCAGCTTCTGGGATAGGTTCCTTAATTCTAACCTTCTTTCCCTTCTCAATCCTATCAGCCTTATCCATCAACAGTTTCCTCTTGGCTGAGGTTTTAACTTTTCCTTTGGTGGAGGGTTTGCTAATTTTCTTAGCAGAAGACCTGGGGAACATCTTAGCCAGCGATTTTTCAGCTTTCCCCATTTTAACAATTTCTAAACACTTCTTCAAATATTTTCTCCTTCTAACAACAATGACCAGACAACTCTCTTGAATCCCAGACAATGTATGCTTACACAGAAATCAAATTTGTAAAGCACAAACAGAGGATATGAAGAGAAAAATACCAAAACCTAGGGTTTGCTCGAAATCTTTGATCGCTTGATCAAATCCACCAGAATTAGAGGCAAAAGATTCTTCTCTTCAAGCTTAAGAATTGAAGGAAATTGGATCTAAGCTCCAAAAGAATGCAGAGATGGAAAAAGATGGGTTTTCTGCGAACCGGGACACGCTGGAAATGCTTTCGAATACGAAACCCTCGCTTTGAATGGGTTTAAATATGCTTAAATCAATTTCGCAAAGCATTATTGAAGTCTTCGAAAAGTTCAAAAAAGTCCTTTTCAAAAAGGATAATGGCATCAGTACCATTCGAAAAGCAAATGACTTCAGAAACATCTATTCGAAAAGCAAATGGCTTCAGAAACATCTATTCGAAGTGTTCTACATCTATTCATAAAGTTTATCATTCTTTTCGAGCAGTTGTGGTTACAGGTTTAGATCCTTTTTGAAAAGGAGATTATACTTTTCGAAATGAATTTTACTTTGCAAATTGATTTTTCACATTGACTGTAAAACTTTTCGAATTGAGTGTAAACTTATCGATTTGACTGTAAAACTTTTCAAAAAGTAAGAATTTACTTTTGAACAAATGTTCTGAAGTACAAAACTGATTTATATATATATATATATATATATATATATATTTTAACAAAATCTTCATATTAAAATCATTGGAATTTATTATCCCCATCAATTAAAACCACAAAACTTTCAGAACTTATGACTCCTCAAAGAAAATTTACTAAAACATGACTAAAACAGAGAAAAACATTACACAAAACTATGCAAAAATCACAAAACAGACAGTTAAAATACATAAGATACAGTTGTGTGACATCAGATTTGTGGAGTCTCTTGATGATAGATGGTCATCACAGGCTCCAGGATATTTTCAATGCATGGTTTGATCCTCTGACCATTTACTTTCAAAGTTCTGCCATCACCTGGGTCCATAATTTCAACAGCTCCGGATGGAGATGCTTGAATGACAGTATATGACCCTTCCCATCTGGATCTCAGCTTTCCAAGAAAAAAATTGAGTTTTGAGTTGAATAGCCATACCTTAGAGCTAGTTGTGAACTCTTTTCTCGATTTTTGTTATAAAGCCTTAACTTTTCTTTGTAAGATCTTGCATTGGTGTATGCATCCATCCTCGACTCTTCCAACTCGAGCTATTTCTTGTGATTACCAGCAGTAGTAAGATCCATGTTTAAAGTTTTAATGGCCAAAAAGGCCTTATATTCTAACTCCACTGGTAAATGGAATGCTTTACCATAGACCAATCTAAATGGCGACATGCCAATTGGGGTTTTATAGGCTGTCCTATATGCCCACAATGCATCATTCAGCTTAAAGGACCAATCCTTTCTGTCCTTCCTCACAGTCTTTTCCAGTATATGTTTGATTTCTCTGTTGGAAATCTCCACTTGTCCACTAGTCTGTGGATGATATGGAGTAGCTACTCTTTGAGTCACAGAGTACTTTTTCAATAGAGCTTCAAAATGCTTATTACAAAAATGGCTTCCCCCATCGCTGATAATGGCTCTAGGGGAACTAAACCTGGAAAAGATGTTATCCTTTAAGAATTTAAGGACAACTCTATGGTCATTGGTTTTAGTGGTTGTGGCTTCAACCCATTTGGATACATAATCCACAGCTACTAAGATGAAATTAAAACCATTTGAAGGAGGAAAAGGTCCCATAAAATCTATCCCCCAAATATCAAACAATTCAACTACCAAAATGGGCTGTTGAGGCATTGAATTTTTCTTAGAAATGTTGCCCAATCTCTGACAGTTCTGACAAGACTTACAGTGCTACAGTGCATCTTTGAAGAGTGTGGGGCAATAAAATCCACATTGCAAAACCTTTGCAGCAGTTTTATTTCCACTAAAAGGACCTCCACAGGCCTATTCATGACACATGGAAAGTATGTTGTGGAAGTCTTCTTCATGGACACATCTTCTAATGATTTGGTCTGCACAAATCTTGAACAGGTAAAGATCCTCCCAAATAAAGTGTTTAACCTTTGAAAAGAAGAGATCTTTATCCATTTTATTTCAGTGTTGGGGGGTCCTTCCAGTAGCCAAAAAGTTGACTATATTTGCAAACCAAGGGGTATGCACACTGATAGCAAAAAGTTGCTCATTAGGAAAAGAGTTATTGATAGGCAACCTATCAATCTCAGCAGTTATAATTCTTGACAGGTGATCAGCCACCACATTTTCCACACCCTTTTTGTCTTTAATCTGCAAATCAAACTCCTACAATAGGAGGATCCACCTGATTAATCTTGGTTTGGTATCCTTCTTAGACAGAAGGTATTTCAGGGCTGAGTGGTTAGTGAACACCACAATTTGTGAACCCAAAACATATGACCTGAATTTCTCCAAAGTAAAAACAACTGCCAGCAGCTCTTTCTCAGTTGTTGTGTAATTGAGCTGTGCATCAATCATTGATCTACTGGCATAAGCTATGACATGAGGCAGCTTATCCTTTCTCTGCCCAAGAATAGCTCTCAAAGCATAATTTGATGCATCACACATCAGTTCAAAGGGTAGGAAATAGTCTGGAGACTATAGTATTGGAGCTGAAATCAAATAGTTTTTTAAGAATTCAAATGACCTAAGGCATTCATCATTGAAAACAAAAGGGACATCTTGGCACAATAAATGGCAAAGAGGCTTGGATAGTTTACTGATGTCCTTAATGAACCTCCTCTAAAATCCAGCATGCCCCAAGAAACTTCTGATTTGCTTAACAGTTTTGGGAGGAGGCAAATGTGCAATTAAATCTATTTTTGCTCTGTCCACCTCAATGCCCTTATGAGAGACAACATGGCCAAGGACAATGCCTTGGGTGACCATGAAATAGCTCTTCTCCCAGCTCAAAACTAAATTGGTTTCCTCACATCTCTGTAACACCAGGCTGAGATGATGTAAATACTGGGCAAAACTGTCTCCATATATTGGAAAGTCATCCATAAAAATCTCCATAAATTGGTCAATCATATCGGAGAAAATGGAGTACATACATCTTTGAAAGGTAGCAGGGGCATTACAAAGACCAAAAGGCACCTCCTATAAGCAAAAGTGCCAAAGGGGCAAGTGAATGTGGTCTTTTCCTGATCTTGTGGATACACAGGAATCTGGTTGTAACCAGAGTAACCATCAAGAAAATAGTAATAAGCTTTTCCTGCCAGCTTATCTAAAATCTGATCAATAAATGGAAGAGGGAAATGGTCCTTTCTGGTCATTGTGTTGAGCTTTTTGTAATGAATACAGACCCTACCAGTTGTTTGTCTGGTTGAAATGAGCTCACCAGAATCTGAGGTTACAACAGTGATCCCAGATTTCTTAGGTACCACCTGTGTAGGTGTCACCCAAGCTGAATCTGAGATGGGGTAAATGACCCCTGCATCCAACAACTTAACAACCACCTTCATGACCATTTCTTGTATATGAGGATTCAGCCTCCTTTGCATTTCTCTAGAAGGCTTTGCACCTTCTTCCAAGTGAATTTTATACATGAAAATAGCTGGACTGATTCCTCCCAAATTAGCAATAGTTCGGCCAATTGCCCTCTTATGTTGTTTCAATACAATCAACAACTCTTTCTCCTGCTCCTCAGTGAGGGAGGAAGAAATAATCACAGACAATGTTTTATGGTCTCCTAAAAACACATATTTCAAATTTTCTGGCAACTGTTTCAGCTCTACATTAGGTGGGCTGAGAAAAGAAGGTAACAAAGGTACCTTGGCTATTTGTGGAAGGGGAAAAACAACAGGTTTCCATGAAGAAAACCTTGTTGTTTGGACATGAGTTTCTTGCACAGCTTTGACCTCTTCAGTCTTTGAGGCACAAGCTGTCATAACATTTCTCCAAACATTTTCAAAATCTGTGGTTAAATCCTTACACTACAAAAACTGTGGTAGAGTTTCCTCTACCAGTTCATCCAACAAATCAACAAGAAAGAACTCCTCAGAACTAAACTGAGACTGGATAACTGCATTGTAAACATTTAACTTCACCTTCATATTTCCAAAAGACACTTCCATAATACCAAACCTGCATTGAATACAAGCATTGGCAGCCAGGAAGTTATGCTTTTTGTAGGTTCCATATCCAATACCAAAAAATCAGCAAGGTAGAAAAACTTATCTACTCCTACCAACACATCCTCAATCACCCCAACTGGCTTTCTTTCAGATCTGTCTGCTAGTTGTAACACCACATGAGTGGGTTTTAACTCTCTCAAACCTAGTTTCTCACATACAGAATATGGAAGCAGGTTGGCACTAGCACCCAAATCTAATAAAGCCTTTTCAATGGTATGCTCCCCAATAATGCAAGGGATTGTGGGGATTCCAGGATCTTGGAGTTTAGGAGGTGTAGCAATGGACAAAACCTATTTAACTTTTTCCACAGCAAAGACCTTCGTGGATAGCTGGATCCTAGATTGTCTTTTGTGTGTGCAAATGTCCTTCAAAAACTTTGCATAGGCTGGGACTTGTTTGATTGCATTAAGCAGGAAGATTTATCTTGACTTGGTTGAAAGTCTCCATCATTTCGTCTATTTTTGTATTCCCTTTATCAAAAGGGGATGCAGATTTCATGGCATGGGAAAACGGTAAATGAGGAACTAGTCCTTCATTTACAGCTTTAGCATCATCACCAGAATGTTTTTTATTTTTTTGTTTTTCATTTTTTTTATTTTTCTAAGGTACATTAGCACCCCCAATGCTAACATCATGCTACTCCTGCTGCATGTTTCTAGCAGTTTTCTCATTTTTTTCTTCTTCTTTTTCTGTATCCACATTGTTATTTACAACTCTTCCACTTCTCAGAGTAGTGATAGCTTTTACTTCTTCATGTGAAACAAAGGCCTCTCCAACCATGAACTGTCCTTTGAGATTGTTCAAGGGTTGGTTGGGTAACCTGCCTTCCTCTCTTCTGGCCAAAGTATTTGAGAGCTGACCCAATGTATCTTCAATCTTCTTTATACTCTGACTGTGAAAGTTTACAGTCTGAGTTAAAGACCCTAAATTCTGGAGTGAGGTTAGAACTTGGTCTTCAAAAGAAGGGGATCTGGAAGGAGGTGATTTGAGATGATTTGATGTGCAGGTTGTGCCATCGGTTGTGGAATAAATTTCTTGAAAATTAGGCTTGGTATAGAAATTTTGCTGGTAGGGCTGAACAATTTTGAAAGGTATTTGGTGCTTTGGTTGTTGCTGCTATTGTGATTGATAATTTCCCTGGCTCTACCTTAAATTGGGGTGCCCTCTCCATCCATATTCATTAGATTGCAACTGTCCAAACGACTGGGCAGCATGAGCTTGCTCCACCACAAGATTTGGGAACTGTGGTGCAGCTGGACATTGATCATGGGAATGAGTAAGGGACTGGCATATCAGACATGCCTCCTCTACTGTAGCAACCATTGGATTTTGAAATGAGTCCATCAATCTATCAAACATGGTGGTTAAATTATCCATCTTTCTTTCTAATTCATTCACCTCATAAATCTTTCCCTTGGTAGTCTGCTCTTTATTCAACTGAGCAGAATTCTCAATGTCTCTTGATAGAAATTCTTATTGGGTTGAATTTTCACCAATAACTTCAAATAGGTCCCAGACCTCCTCAACTGTTTTTTGCAAATAGGTGCCTCCACAGGAAGCATCTACCATATTCTTACCCTTTTGATCAATTCCCTGATAGAAGCTTTGAACAAGCTGCCATTGGGGAATTTGATGATGAGGGCATTGCCTTAAAAGTTCCTTAAACCTTTCCCATGCTTCATGGAAAGTTTCAGTTGAGTGTTGTGAGAAAGAAATAATATTTTATCTCAACTGGCTGGTCTTAGACATAGGGAAGTATTTGGCTAAAAATTGACACTTCAAATCATTCCAAGAAGCAATACTATTTGGTGGCAACATGGACAGCCATGCTCTAGCTTTGTCCTTTAATGAAAAAGGAAAGAGCCTAAGCTTGGTTGCCTCTGGACCTAATCCAGCTATGTTGAATGTGGTACAAAGAGCCAAGAATCCACCCACATGCTTGTATGGATCCTCCTTACTCAAACCATGAAAGGAAGGAAGCATCTGGATAGTTGATGATTTGATTTCATAATTTCCTTCAACAGTAGGAAATTCAATGCAAAATGGAGAATTATATGCACCAGGTGCAAAGTAATCCCTCAAGAGTCTAGGTTGTTCTCCCATAGTAGCAGTCTCAGCAAAATTCTGTGATGTTTGTCTAGTTCTTAGTAGCCTTTCAACTTCTAAATTCAGAGGGACAATTTCAGGATTGAGAGTTCTCCTACCAAACATACAATACAGAAACAGAGAGAAAAATTATGCAACGCAAACCTTCAATACTGAGTAGATTCCAAGCTCAAATGTATAACTGCACAAATTTAAATAACAGAACAGTTAGCAGTGATGTAAAAATAATAAAAAAATCTTAGATCTACCAATTTTAAAATCTATTCCCCGACAACGGCGCCAAAAACTTGTTGTTGTCCTAAGTGTGCATAATTTATTTGTATTTTGAAAACATATTTGCAAAGGATGAATTATACTGGAATTGGAAAACTAAAAAGAATAAAGAAATATCAGCACAGAGAGAAGTTAATTAGTCTGCAAGATCAGGGCCAATTGTAGCAAGTTTTAAATGTAAGTGAGTAAAAGATCGTCCACAGGGAATTGATTTAAAATGTATGATAAACCTCCAGATTTGAGCTATCAGATCTGGCCTCTGATCCTATCTACAAAGCAAATAAGATGGGAGGTTGAATTTGTCACATTAACTAAATTATCTAAAAGTAAAATGTAAACTAAGTGATCCAGATCCAAGTTGGGGGAATTGGATGCAAAATTAACAAGAATGGAGAAATAATAGCTACTTAAGCTTAGTAATTGATTGCAGAGTGAGAAATAGTGTAACACAGTTGAGAAAATATCAAATCTTCATCTGGCTACCGACACAGATGTAAGAGAAAATAATCCAATTCAAGGATTAGAATTGAGTTAAACTTGTGGCTATGATCTGTCCACTTTCATGGACACAGATCATCCAATAGTTTTTAATCCAAAGTCTTGATTCAGAACATAAGCACCACTACAAATGTTGTAAGAATCAGGTTTCAAACACAGATTCTCACAAGGATAGTGAATTAAGGGAAATTACTTAAAAGCAGCAAATCTAAAGGAGTCTAATGAGTGAGGAGGTCACAATGAACCCTCAACATGAATCTGATTGAGAACGTACTGATGAAAGCAACCTTTTCAAATACACCATTACAATTACAGAGCACAGCTTAAAACAGCTCTCAAATTTGTAGTCTTGAATACAATTCTCACTTGAATTACATAAGTATCTCACAGTTCTCAGTTACAGATAAAAGCTAGGCTATTACAGTGGTTTCAGACAAACTATCTTGATCTGAATTGGAAATGGGGCAGCAGGAATGAAACTCAAATTCTGGATGCCCAAATTGGGCAAATAGTTCGTCTATTTATAGTTTTCCCCAAGTTCAGCTCAGATGTGCATCAACCAATTAAATTGGTTAGATCTATATCAACTAATAGGAGTCAAGCACAAGGATCCAGATATTTTCTGGCCAATCAGAACTTCTTGATCTGGTTCAGCCAATCAAGAGATAGAGGCATCAATTTTGTTAGGAAATTCAAAAATCTGTTTGAACTTCTAGAAAGTTCCCGCCAAGTAATTTCATCTTTGGGTGTTCACATGGAGTGGAATATGCCTCTGGTTTGTGCTCAGAATCTTCCAAAATGTCCCTGGGTTTTTAAATGCATTGGGGTGCGTGTAGAGATTACTGAAATGCCCTTGCAGATGCTGGGAATCTTTAGAATACGATTTCGCACAGATTGGGGGCCTTTTCGAAAGGAAATGTGACTTCTGGAGCTCTATTCGCATAGATGTGGTGGTGTTCGCAAGGAGTTTTCTTCTTTTCGAAAATATCATCAGCGAGTTTGGTTCCTTTCGAATAGATCAAGTTCTCTTCAAAAACCAAGCCTGGAGCTTTAGTTCTTTCCGCAGTGTTCAGGTTCTTTTCGAATAGATCAGGAATCCTTTCGAATAACATTCTGTAGCGCATTCTTCTTTTCGAATAGCTTCAAACAAATTTCCAGGGTGAAACCAGGCCTTTGTCTTCTTGAGTTTAGGCATTTTGACAGCCAATGAGGTTGTTCCTTCTCCTTCTTTCTCCAGATCAAGATGGGTCATCATCTTTTTGGTACTTTTTAAGCTACTTTCAGAGTTAAGCCTGCCTTTGTTGTTAGCTGTAAAACAAACACTTAAAGCACTTATTTAGTTCTCTCAAGGGTTTATCTAGGCCCAGATTAGGGGGTGGAAATTGGTATTTTCCAGTTCTCAACATAGAGCCAAGGGAATAAACCTAGAAGAGGAACCCCGTCCTAGACCTCACATCCAAAATACCTTAGTGAGCGTAGGCATTGTGAAGGTTGACCAGAATGGGGCAACACATATAACCCCCCACAAACCGATAGCCCCTGTCCACCCCACTAATCCCCAAATTATTCCCCCCAACCTGGAAATAGACCTAGCCGCTTTATCCCTTTTTGGGGAAGAGCCTTTCATACTTGCACAATCTTCCCCTATGGTAAACCACCACAAGACCTTGCAGATGGTTGAGGACAGAATCCTAGACGAACTCAGAATCAATATGATGGAGGCTGACTCTAAAGAATCACAGTAATCCCCCTCAAACAGGTAAAGGAGCGGCACCACAGGTACAAAATTGGGTGTCTATGCCCCAAATTCTGGAAGTATCGGGTGGCTTAAAATTCGGCACTCGCTTTCCCACAAAAAATAACCTGTAAAAAGTGAGTTGAGCCCTTGGCAAAAAATACCATGTGTATATAGGGACCTACCTTGCCAAGGGCCCATTTTCAAAGAAAAAGAAAAGTCTAAAAAAATAAAAGAATTACCAAATAATCCAAAAAAATTGTTGTCTTTTAAAATTCTTGATAAAATCAAGAAAAAGGATGCCTTAATTGAAAAGCTCGTCCCATGTGAAATCGACCCCTTTCCTGTAGAAATACAAGAAGTAGTAGGAGTCACGAGTCTAGGCGAGGAAATCCCTACTGAGGAGCTCCCCAATGAACTCCTGTAATGATTTGCCGACTTTGAGCAAGGTCGTACCCCTATTGTTGAAGAAACAAAAGACGTCAATATAGGGACTGAGAAGACGCCTAGAATCACCAAGATAGAAACATCACTATCTCCCGAGGAAAGAAAAAGCATGATTGATTTCCTTCGGTCATACTAAGACATCTTCGCATGGTCATATGAGGACATGCCTAGTATTGATACCAATTTGGTCAAGCATGAGTTGTCGCTATATCCAGATGTTAAGCCGATTGAGCAGAAGTTGAGACGCCTCAGGCCAGAATGGATGCTGAAAGTGATGGATGAGGTCATCAAGCAGTACGATGCAGGATTTCACATGGTCTCTAAGTACCCACAATGGCTAGTCAATATCGTCCCTATATCGAAGAAGGAAGGAAAGGTCTGCATGCGCATTGGCTTCAAAAATCTCAACAAGGCAAGCCCAAAGGACGATTTCCCGTTGTCACACATCGACCTCTTGGTCATAACACTGCCAGGCATGGGATGCTCTCATTTATGGATGGATTTTTTTTTATAAAATCAGATCAAGATAGCAGAAGCAGACCGAGAGAAGACAGTGTTCATCACTCCATGGGGAACTTTTTGTTATCGAGTCATGCCTTTTATACTAAAAAATGCTGGGGCAACATATCAGAGAGCGATGACAGCACTCCTCCACAACATGATGCACTGAGAAATTAAGGTGTACGTTGACGATATGATTGCCAAATCACCGAAAAGAGGTGACCATCTGGTGAACCTCCAGAAGCTGTTCGAAAGATTAAGGAAATATTGGCTATGTCTGAACCCTTATAAGTGTGGATTCGGTGCCATGTTTGGAAAACTACTGGGCATCATTGTCAGTAGAAGAGCATCGAGGTTGACCCAATTGAGGTAAAAGCCATCATCAAAATCCCACCACCATCTACCAAGAAAGAAGTCAGAGGCTTCTTAGGCAGAATACAGTACATAAATCAATTCATTGCCCAACTAACTCCTATTTGCACGCCGATCTTCAAGTTACTAAGGAAATATCTGCCAGTCAAATGGAATGATGATTATCAGGCAGAATTTGATAAAATTAAAGGTTACCTCCTCAACCCACCAGTGTCGCCCGAACCCTGGAGCCCACTCTTAATGTATCTTTCCACAATGGAAGTTTCAATGGGATGTGTCCTAGGGCAACATGATGAAACAAGAAGAGAGCAGGCACTTTATTACTTGAGCAAGAAATTCACTGATTATGAGACACACTATTCTCATATGGAGAAAGCATGTTTGGCTCTCATATGGGCTACCCAGAGGCTCCACCACTACTTGCTATCTCAATTTGTTCTACTCCTAGAGCGAATGGATCCATTGAAGTACCTATTCGAAAAGTCGGCTCTCACTGGCTGAACTGCATGTTGGCAACTTTTCCAATCTGAATTTGGCATCACATATGTCACACAGAAGTTCATCAAGGGGTAATCACTTGCCGATCATCTTGCCGAGAATCCTTTACCTGACTATGAGCCTTTGAGAATTGAATTCCCAAATGAGGATATTTTGTTCATGACAGAGGATGATACAACGGAGACAGAGGAATCCTGGGTAAAGCACTTTGACGGTGCAGTAAATGCCGAGGGTCAAGGAGTCGGCGCTATTCTCATTTCACCAAAGGGGTCTCACGTATTAGTGCCAATCATGCTCAACTTCCCATGCACAAACAACATGACAGAATATGAGGCATGCGCAGCAGGCTTACAAGTGGCATTGGACCTAAAAGTAACTCATCTCAGGGTGTTTAGCGACTCATAATTGATCATATGCTAGACAAATAGAGATTGAAAGACAAAGGATGAGAAGTTTATCCCATACCATGAGCACCTCAAAGATCTGATAGCATGCTTCGATGATATTACGTACTCTTATGTCCCAAGACTGAGAAATCAATTTGCCGATGCACTAGCAACCTTGGCATCGATGGTCAAAATTCCGTATGGTGTCGAGATAAAGTCGATAATGATTGAGCTAAGGAATGAGTTGGCCTTCTGCCTCCAGATTGAGGGACCCCCAAAGTTAGATGATGAGCCTCCATGGTTCTCAGATATCAAGAATTTCCTTGAAACTCAAACTTCCCAGAAGGTACGTCCAAGATGGGCAGGCAGACCATCCAACATTTAGCGGCCAATTACGTCATCTGTAGTGAGTGCCTCTACAAGTGGTCATATAATAATATCCTTCTCCAATGTCTAATTGAGGGCGAGGCAACCAACATTATGAAAGAGATCCATGAGGGAGTACAGGGGGCCCACGTCAATGGGGGCATGCTTTCCAAAATGATCCTATGGCAAGGATATTTCAGAAGTGCTATAAATACCAAGAACACTCCAGTTTCATACATGCTCCTGCCATAGATCTACGCAACATGACCACTCCGTGGCCATCCACCAGTTGGGGCCTTGACGTCATCGGAAAAGTCAATCCAAAAGCTTCAAACGGGCATCAGTTTATCCTCATCGCTATTGAATACTCCACCAAATGGGTAGAGGCGGCATCCTATACAAATATCATGGCCAGCCATGTTGAAAAGTTCATCAAGAACAATATCATTTGCTAATTTGGTGTACCCAAGGACATCATCACGGACAATGGTGTTAAGACCTGAAAAGTACCACTTTTCACCCCTTAACTTAATCTCTGTTAGACCCTTACTCATTTAATAACTGTGTTTTAAGTCTATCCTATAGGTAATAAGCAGCAGCTACAGATAAGGCCCTAACCATGCCAAGAAGCCTACTGTTGCCCCAGAAGTTCCTCAAAAGAAAGGAGGTTGAACCCAGACAGAGAATTGGCTACAGCATAGGCACAGCAAAGCAGAAACAAGTCAAAAAGAATGGCTGGCACAGATGTCACAGAGTTCAATTGAACCAGAGAGAATGCTTCGCGCAGTTGTTGCGGGCTTCTGAAGGTAGCACACCAACTGCTCACACCGTTCTCGTGCGATTTGATGACAGAAGGGACTGAAAAGCAGACTTCGCGTGGTTCTCACGAAGCTCAGTCATAAATGCTTGTGAAGCACTCGCGCAGTCTCATGTAGCTCAAAAGAGGAGCCCTCAATCTTCGCATGATTCACTGAGGAGAGAGCTCCAGGCATTCCTACGCGTGGCTGTTGCGCAGTGGCCGCAGGATACAAACTTTCAAGGAACTGCTCGGGCGATCCAGAAGCCCATGCGCATTATTTCTTCCCGAGGATTGCCGTGGGATTCATCAAGGAATGAGCCGCGCGCGTAATTCCCACACCATTCAAATGGAAAGAGCAATCTCGCGATGACCAGAGCATCCCCGCGATGACCAAAGTACCAATCCCGCGACTGTAAGAGCTTCAAGTCAAATTAACCCCACGACGCCAATTCTATCATGCGATAAGACCTGGAAAGCCTTTCTACCTAGCGAGGCTCGGGTTCTTAACTTCTCCCCACTTCTGTAGGGGCAATCTGGGAACTTCTAGCAACTAGGGCATGCACTCCAATGCTCTAATCTCTGTGCACACGCCTCGAGGCATCCAAGGAATAGAAATGGGCCATGATAGCATTAATAATTTTGGGTTTTCCTAAGCCTAATTCATAGAGAGCTGACTGCTATATAAGCCTATGCCTAGTTTATGTTTAGGAGACTTGTCTTCTGTACTCCTTGAAACCAATTGTAGAATTACAGTAGGCTAAGGTTAGGGTTAGACAATTTTTTTTTCCCTTTTTCTTCTCTCCATAGTCCAGCACTTGCTGGCTATGCCTTTGTATGTCTATATGGAATAGTTTTAATGGATTTTATAATAGGATTTTATGCATGTATGGGACTGGTGTTTTGAGAGTTGTTCTGTACAGGGCTGCTGTCTTGAGGTCCTCCATTGCTAAGTTGTATTGTAAGCACTGGAGGATTATTTTTAAGGTTTTATTTAGATCTAAGTGACCTGTGTATCTAGGTTAGGCACATTGCAGGCCTAGCCCCACCACAGGATCCACTAAATCTGAATCCCAATGGGAGCTTGTGCTGGTAGCCTTGTGAACATGGTGGTGGTAGCAATGCTCTTGTTCAATCTTAGACCTCCGTGAGGACGATAACCTTTGTGGATAGTCTGTGACCATTCAAGTGGACAGGTTATAACCCTAGGGTAAGGCCAATCAACAGATCTAAGGTAGATCCTTCTTCTCTACACTTGTGCTTTTAGCCTTGTGAGAGATTGTGCAGAGACAGACTCCCCTATATTTGTATAGACCCACCATCAGATGACAGATCTGATCTGGCTATAGAGATTGTAGGTTTGTGACTGGATCACTGCTGTCTTTCTAAAGCAGTGAACAACTAAGCTTCAAAGCTAGTACTTAAACTCTTATTGGTTCTATGTGTCCAGGCTAGTGCACATTGCAGGCCTATCCCCACACACAGAACGTTAGAGGTTGAGGTTCCTATGGATTCTTGAGCTGGTAGCCTGGAAGAAGTAGTGCCTACAATGATAAACTTGTTTTGACCCATCTCTGGATTGTGGTTCCCCTATTGGATAGTATGTGACCATTTAAGTGGACAGGTTATAGCCATAAGGGATTGGATCATGGCATAGGGGTGAGTTGGATCCTTTCTCCTCTTTAGTGATAATGTAGCCATTGGACAGGATTTCTATAGCAGCAGATCTGAGTCTGAGTTATAAGACCCATCAGATCTGTACCTAGTAACTTACTTCTCACCCTTTTATATTTATTTTCTCACACTCCATCATTCTTTCCAATCATTTCTGTAGTTTAGGAATTAGGTTACCTTAGGATTTAGATAATAGTGACCTTAAATATCCTTCCATTTAGGATTGCCAGATCTGGAGGGCCTACTAAAGATACCTCCCTTGGAGCTTTAGATCAACTTTCCCTGTGGGACCAACTGTTACTTATTAAAACTTACTACAATAGGCCCTGTATCTTGCAGGACTGTGTATTTTTAGGCTTGCTGCTCTGTAGTTTTCAATCAACCTTTGATTTATTTTCACTAACCCCATTCTTATCACTGTCTCCAATAAAGTCAGTAGCAAGCACTTAAAATAAACCAACAAGTTTTTGGTGCCACTGCCGAGGAATCTTGATCTATTAGTAGACCATAGATTTTTGTATTCTTTATTCTTTGGTAGCTTACTTGTGAATAATTGATACTGCTGACTTACATTTGGATTTTTTATTACAGATCTGGACGATAGCAGAGAAGGAAAGTTGAACTGCACTGGGAGTCTAGCTACCTCTGTTTGCACTTCTCTAACCTTTAAAAACTTAGTCTACTTCTCCTTTGAAAATTCGTAGCAGTTGACTAGGATAGTAGTAATTTTTTTTAATTGCAATGTGTCTGCAAGTAGCCTTCCCTGCTATTGGTGTGTGTGCATGTTAGGAAGGAGATCTCTTAGTCCCACATTAGATCCTCCTAACCCTGAGATAGAAAGGGGCAGAAGACCAAGAAGTCACAGACATACCACAGTCGATCCCCCTATAGAAATTGAGATAGCAGTCATGGGTGAAGAGCCACCTAGAACATTGAAGGAATTTATTGCTCCTGATGATTATAATTCCCCATTCAGCATTCAATTCCCAGATGTTTAGGGAAACTATGAGATTAAAACCTCCATCATCAAAATGCTTCCCTCTTTCCATGAGCTTAGCAAGGAAGACCCTTACAAGCACATTGACCAATTCTTGGCCCTGTGCACAATATTCTCCATTGCTGGTTTTGGACCAGAAGCCACTAGGTTAAGGCTCTTTCCTTTCTCCCTAAAGGACAGGGCCAACAATTGGTTAGCTACTCTCCCAAACCACAGCATCACTTCTTGGAAAGACCTACAGACAAGATTTTTGACCAAATTCTTCCCAGAGATAAAAACCAGTCAGTTGAGGACAACAATACTTGCTTTTGCCCAATCCCCAACTGAGGATTTTAATCAATCTTAGGAAAGATTTAAGGAGATGCTTAAACAATGTCCCCACCACAAGATCCTTGACTGTCAGCTTGTCCAAAGCTTCTATAATGGGATTAATGAGAAAAGCAGAGACATGGTAGATGCCTCTTGTGGTGGAACTTACATGCATAAAACAACTGATAAGGCATGAGACTTGTTCGAGGTCATCAGTGAGAATGCTTTCCAAAAGATGTCCTCATCAAGAACTGTTCAAGAGCCTTCTCCTAAGCTGGGGCTTGCTGAAACTTCCAAAGGAAAGATGTATGAAGTTAGTGGAAACAATGACCTGAGAATGCAGATGGCCAATCATTTTGATAAGTTTGATATGCCAATCTCCATAACACACAGTGGAAGAGTGCCCATCTATAGGGCAATATCCTGAGTATGTGATGGAACAAGCTACTGATGCCCAATCATTTGGCCAGCAATAATCTGGTGGCTACAGCAAACAACCATTTGGATACTAGCACCAGAATGCTGGTTACCAGTGGAGAGACCAACCAAATTTGAGGTGGAGACAAGACAATTATATGCAGCCACAATAGTTGTTCACCTTACCTTAAAGGCCACAACAGCAGTTTAACCAAGGATATGCCCCAAGGTCAAATTTTCAGCATCAGCAGCAGCCCCAGTAGCAAAATCAGTTGGTAGTTCTCCCACCTCAGCCTCGAAATGCTTCTTTCGAGGACCAGGTTTTGACCTCATTGCAAAGCCTTGGAGTCTTGACTCAGACTGTAACTTCTCACAGTCAAAGCATAAAGAAAATAGAAGAACGGCTTGGCCAAATATCCAATGCCTTGGCCAAAAGAGAAGAGGGCAGGTTGCCAAGCCAGCCAGTGGCCAACCCTAAGGGCCAATATTCGATTGGAGAAGGCTCCTCAAGTTTTGAGGGTGCTAATGCCATCACAACCCTAAGGTCTGACAGGCAGGTAGATAACCAAGTGGGAAAGGAACAAGGAGAGGTCATTTCTAAGGAACTTTTGAATGAAAGAGAAAGAGACTTTGTTAGAGCACAAAGCCAGGAGTTGCCTGCTACCCTGCAACAAGGGAAAAATAAAGAGGCTATAGTTGAGCCTCAGCAGAAAATAAAAGATGAAAAAAGAAAAAAAAAAAGTTTAGTCATAGGCTAGCAGCTGAGGAAGCAGCAGTACCTCAGCTGCCATTTCCTCAAGCTTTGAGTGGCCCTGCCCCTTTTGATAAGGGGAATACACAGATAGAGGAAATGATGGAGACTTTTAAGCAGGTAAAAATCAATTTGCCCCTGCTTGATGCAATTCGACAGGTCCCAGCCTATGCCAAATTTCTGAAAGACCTTTATACCTAGAAAAGAAAAGCTAGAGGCCATTTGTCCAAAAAGGTCTTTGCAACTGATACAATTAATTTTGTATTAAACATGACAATGCCAGAGAAGTTACAAGACCCAGGGATACCCACTATTCCCTGCATAATTGGGGACCACACAATTGGAAGGGCCCTTCTAGACCTTGGAGCTAGTGTTAACCTGCTGCCATACATTACGCATCAGTAGCTAGGTTTAGGGGAGCTAAAACCCACCCCTACTGTGTTGTTGATGGCTGATAGGTTTGGGAGTGGTTGAGGATGTCTTGGTAGGGGTGGACAAGTTCTTCTACCCTACAGACTTCCTTGTTTTGGACATGGGCTACAACAAGTGTACATCCCCAATACCTGTTATTTTGGGCAGGCCATTCATGGCCACTGCCAATGCTTGCATTCAATGCATGTCACGAATCATGGAAGTAACTTTCAGACATATGAAGGTTGAGTTTATGTGTATAACAGTGCAAAATACCCTCTGCGGGACAATAAGGAAAGCTTTGCAATGGATGTACTAGAAGAAGTTGTTGAAGAAGAATTGCCCACTCTGCTGGAGTGGAACAACATTGTCACAACTTTAACTGAAGTTTAGGACGTGGTAGAGGAAGGAAGCCCAGTTGTAATGCCAGAAGATATGTCGACATTCAAGTCTTCTGTTGGCTTAGTGCAACATTCCATTTGGAAACCTACATTGTTGCCCCTTCCTCAAACTAACAAACCACCAATCCTGCCATCCATCCAATAAGCCCTTGATCTGGAGCTCAAGAAGCTTCCAGAAACATTGAAATATGCTTTCCTTAAGAAAGATGAAAAACGTCCGATAATTATCTCCTCCTCTCTTAACAATGAGCAAGAGGAGGAATTAATAACAGTCTCGAGGAAGCATAGAAAGGCAATTGGCTAGACCATTGCACATCTAGGAGGGATAGATGCATCAATCTGTATGCACAGGATCCATCTAGAGGAGGGCTCAACACCCTCCAGGAAAATGCAGAAGAAATTAAATCCTCACATGCAGGAAGTGGTCCTAAAGGAAATCATTAAATTACTAGATGCTAGGGTGATTTACCCCATTTCTGATTCTGAATGGGTGGCACCTATCCAGGTGGTGCCCAAGAAATCTGGCATAATAGTTATCACAACTGAGTCTGGAGAGCTAAGACCAACCAGGGAAACCACTGGCTGGAGAGTTTGCATCGATTATCGAAAGCTCAACTCCAAGACTAGAAAAGACCACTTCCCTGTCCCCTTTATTGATCAAATTTTGGATAAGTTGGCTGGAAAAGCTTTTTACTGTTTTCTTGATGGGTACTCAGGGTACAACCAGATCCCTGTGCACCCTCTTGATCAATAGAAAACTATATTTACTTGTCCTTTTGGCACCTTTGCTTACCGAAGGATGCCTTTTGGGCTGTGTAATGCCCCAGCCACTTTTCAGAGGTGTATGTATGCCATATTCTCTGATATGATTGACAAATTCTTAAAAAAATTTATGAATGATTTCTCTATCTATGGGGACAGTTTTGGCCAATGTCTGCAACACCTCCACCTGGTCTTGCAAAGATGTGAGGAGACCAATTTGATCTTAAGTTGGGAAAAGAGCCACTTCATGGTAACACAAGGTATTGTGTTGGGCCATGTAGTCTCTAAAGATGGAATTGAGGTAGACAAGGCCAAAGTTGACCTCATTGCAAATTTGCCCCCTCTAAGAATAGTCAATCAAATCAGATCTTTCCTTGGACATGCTTGATTCTATAGGAGGTTCATCAAAGACTTCAATAAAATTGCTAAACCATTGTACCACCTGCTCTGCCAGGATGGGCCCTTTGACTTTTCTGCTGAATGTCTTGAGGCTTTTAAAACATTGAAGATTTGCCTCACCTCTGCCCCTGTACTCCAAACACCTGACTATACACTACGCTTTGAGTTGATACGTGATGTATCTGACTTGGCAATAGGCACTATTTTAGGTCAGAGAAAAGATAAGCTGCCAGTGGTCATTGCCTATCTCAGCAAATCACTTGTTGAAGGTCTGCTGAATTACACCACAACTGAGAAAGAGCTTCTGGCAGTGGTTTTTATTGTGGATAAATTTAGACCTTATCTACTTGGGTCTAAAACTATAATTTTCACAGACCACTCAGCATTGAAGTACCAATTGTCGAAGAAGGATGCTAAGCCCAGGCTGATTAGATGGATACTCCTGTTGCAAGAGTTTGACATTAAAATCAAGGATAAAAAGGGTGTAGAAACTGTGGTGGCCGACCACTTGTCCAGAATTGTGTTGAAGAAATGTATTGATGATCCTACAAATGATATCTTCCCGGATGAGCAATTGTTTTCCATCTAATCCTTAGTTCCTTGGTATGCACACATAGTCAATTATCTAGTTATAGGCAAGATTCCTGCCCATTGGTCCAAAATGGACAAAGACCTATTTTTCTCACAGGTCAAGTTCTTTTTCTGGGAGGAACCTTGCTTATATAAGTATTGTGTAGACCAAATCATCTAAAAATGTGTTCCAGAAAGTGATGTCCCCAGTATTCTGGCCATGCGCCCTGAAAATGCCTGTGGAAGCCACTTTAGTGGAAGAAAAATAGCTGACAAAATCTTACAGTGTGGGTTCGGTTGGCCTTCTTTATTCAGAGATGCTAATACACACTACAGGACCTATGAAAGATGTCAAAAATTAGGAGGGCTGTCCAAAAGAAACTCAATGCCTTTGCAGCCCATCCTTGTTGTGGAACTATTTGATGTCTGGGGTATTGACTTCATGGGCCCCTTTCCTCCTTCAAATGGTTATCATTTCATCTTAGTGGCAGTGGATTATGTTTCAAAATGGGTAGAACCCATTGCCATAAGAACTAATGATAATTAGGTTGTCCTTAAGTTTATAAAGCAGAATATCTTCTCAAGATTTGGCACCCCTAGAGCCATTATCAGTGATGGGGGTAGCCATTTCTGCAACATAAATTTTGAGAGCTTGCTCAAGAAATATGCTGTCACACATAGGATTGCTACTCCCTACCACCCACAAACCAGTGGGCAAGTTGAAATTTCTAATAGGGAGATCAAGCACATCCTTGAGAAGACTGTGAGGACTAACAGGAAGGACTGGGCTGAAAAGCTTAATGATGCACTATGGGCTTATAGGACTGCCTATAAGACTCCCATTGGGATGTCCCTTTTCAGACTAGTTTATGGCAAGACTTGTCATCTCCCAGTAGAGTTAGAACACAGGGCCTATTGGGCCATCAAACATTTAAATCTAGACCTAACTTCTGCTGTTCATCACAGGTTGCTGCAGCTGTCAAAATTGGATGAGTTGAGGATGGATGCATATGCCAATGCCCGGATCTACAAGGAAAGGTCCCAAGCTTTCTTTGACAAGGGGCTGCTGAGAAAGAGCTTCATAGCTGGTGACAAGGTTTGGTTGTTTAACTCCAAAATTAAATTTTTTTCTGGCAAATTGAAATCCAGATGGGAAGGTCCCTACATTGTCATGAGTGTTTCCCCATCCGGTGCTGTGGAAATCAAGGATCCCAAGTCTGGGAAAACCTTGAAGGAGAATGGTAAGAGGCTTAAGCCTAATTTTGAAAAACTTGCTGCACCCATGGACACCATTCACTTTCAAGGGGATCCTTCATTTAACTAATCTACAGGTGTGTCAATATTGTATCATATATAATTTGATTTTGTTAGATTTGTCTTGCTTTCTTTTGTTCAAATTCTCTAGGAAATTTTAGTGGCCCCAGTTGAATCTGGACCTGTCTGGTTTGATATTTTTTGGTGTGATGATTACTGCACTTGGATTGATTATTTTTTCTTGAATGCATAATGTGGGAGGGTGATTTTTGTTTTCCTTGCTTGAATGGTTGATTTTAATGTGTCTGGGGGTGCCCCTGGTGGTGAGAGTTATGCCTAGGATACAACCACAACACAAATGGAAATGGCAGAACAGAGAGCACATGCTCTATGTTTACTACTTTGCTATCGCTGGGTTCAAAAGGAGGCTTGAGAGACTCTCACACAGTTCACATAGAACCGTTCAATAGCTATCGCGAGATTCAAGTACACCTGAGAACCTCTCGCGCGATCCAAATAGAGCATTTCACTAGCTGTCGCGAGGTTCAGCAAAAAGCCTGGGAGACTCTCGCGCAATTCAAAAAGAATACTTCATTAGCTGTCGCGAGATTCAAAGTGAATCTCAGAGCTTTTCGCGCAATCCAAATGGAGACCTGAGAGCCTCTCGCACAATTCACATGGAATTCTTCACATACTGTCGCGTGCTCTAAGGTCAACCGGGGAGATTATCGCGCAATCCAAGTTGAATAGCACCTTTGCTAGGTTTCACTTCCAATCCCGCGACTAGATATTCCACAGCGCACCAAGCTTAGCGATAAATATTTTGACCCTGCACTTGTCTCCATTTCCAATACTCTCTTCCTTCTTCACCTTGCGAAACCCTAGCTTCCAGTACTCTTCTGCCTCTCTCCTCCAGCATCCACTCTACAACCCATCATTCACACCAAGAATTTACAGATTTGTTCCCAACTTCATCCCCATCAGTTGCCCTCTGCTCATAGATCTCATGGTGCACTGTACGTTAGATTGAATCAAACCCTAGGATTTTAGGGTAGGCACTCAGATCTCAATCTCCCTTATTCATCTTTCAAGATAGAATTTTTAATGGCCCCTAAGAGCACACAAAAGAAAGGGGGCAAGGATAAGGCCCCTGTTGAGACCACTCCTAAGAAGGCCAAGACTTTAAAGGCACCAAAAAAAGGGAAGGAAGTGGTTGAGGAGGTGGAGGAGCCAACCCTTGAGTTTTCTACCCCTTCAGAGCTCATGGCTTCAATCCCCTTAGAGCCTGAAATAGCTTTTGACCTGCCATTCTTTGAGAAGGAGCCTCTCTTTGCCCCTGCCATTCAATTTATGAGCAAGGCTGGCCTGACAACCATGATGAGAGGAATTCCAGCACTAGCCTACCCTAGGCTACTGCAACTGTTTTATCAGCACATCAGGATAATCAAGGATAAAGATGGACAATCATGTTTTTTAGTGCTGATTGACGATTTTGAGATGTTAGTGAGCCCCAAGCTGATTGCAGAAGTATTGGGCATCCTAGCCGCGTTTGACCCTAGCTGTGGATATGGCCCACCCTGAGTGCCTCAATTGACACCATTGTCAGGGCGCTGACTAGAGGATTAAAGGCCTTAGGGGATTCTATCAGAAGAAGAGTGTTGGAGCCTGGACTCCTGTTCATTGATCAAGTCCTGAGAAAGAACATTTACTGCTCAGGACATCAGCAGGAGAGGAGAGATCCCATTGCGGATGCTATCTATTCTTTCTCTCTGGGCCATGGCTTCCATGCAGCCTGGTTAATGTTTGAAGCTATGAAAGATCTGGTGGAGAAGTTAGGGTAGAACAAGAAGCCTCACACACTCCCCTATGTCAGAGTCATTACCAAGATGCTAATAAAGGGGGGGGTATAAGATAGCAAAAACAGAGGGGACTTCCACCCTTGCCCCTACTACTTTTACCAAGAGGCAATGGGGAATCAGCAGGAGCCTGATGGAGGCCCAGAAGAAGAAGAAAGCTAAGGCTCAGGCCCCTCCCAAGCAAGCTACTGAGGAAGCTATCCCAAGGTCTACCCCTGCTACCAAAGAGGTGCTCCCAGAGCCTGTCATTACCACTGTTGCAGTAGCCACCTTAGCTCCCCCACCTTTTACTCTATGATCCCCTATCCTAACCACATCCCCTACCCCATCTCTCTCACCCTCCTCTGTCCTCATTATCCATGCCCACTCCTGTTGTTGTTCTAAGTGTGCATGATTTATTTATATTTTGCAAACAGTTTTGCAAATGATACTGAATCTAGAAAATTAAAAAGAATAAGAAACATCAACACAGAGAGAAAGTAATTAGCCTACAAGATCAGGGTCAATTGTAGCAAGTTTTAAATGTAAGTGAGTAAAATATCGTCCACAGGGAATTGATTTAAAATGAATGGTAAACCTCCAGATCTGAGCTACCAGATCTGGCCTCTAATCTTTTCTACAAAGCAAATACGATGAGAGGTTGAATTTATCACATTAACTAAATTATCTAAAAGTAGAATTTAAGCTAAGTGATTCAGATCCGAGTTGGGGGAATTGGATGCAAAATTAATTAGAAGGGAGAAATGATAGTTGACTTAAGCTTAATAATTGATTGCAGAATGAGAACTAGTGTAGCACAGTCGAGAAAGTCTCAAATCCTCATCTGGCTACCAGCTCAGATGTAAGAGAAAATAATCCCACTCAAGGATTAGCATCGAGTTTGAGCTTATGGCTATGATCTGTCCACTGTCATGGACACAGATCATCCAATAGTCTTTAATCCAGATTCTTGATTCAGAACATAAGCTCTACTACAAATGCTGTAAGAAATTAGGTTACAAACGCAGATTCTCACAGGGATAATGAATTAAGGGAAATTGCTTTAAAAATAGTAAATCTAAAGGAGTCTAATGAGTAAGGAGATCACAAGGAACCCTCAACATGAATCCGATTGAGAACGTACTATTGAAAGTAACCTTTTCAAATCCACCATTACAATTACAGAGCACAGCTTAAACAGCTCTCTGATTTGTAGTCTTGAATACAATTCTCACTTGAATTACATAAGTATCTCACAGTTCTCAGTTACAAACAAAAGCTAGGCTATTACAGAGGTTTCAGACAAGCTATCTAAATTGGAAATGGGGCAGCAGAAATGAAACTCAAACTCTGGATACCCAAATTGGGCAAATAGTTCATCTATTTATAGTTTTTCCCAAGTCCATCTCAGATGTTCATCAACCAATCAGAATTGGTTAGATCCATATCAGCCAATAGGAGTCGAGCACCATGATCCAGATCTGTTCTGGCCAATCATAACTGCTTGATCTGGTTCAGGCAATCAGGAAATAGAGGCATCAATTCTGTTAGGAAATTTAAAAATCTGTTGGAACTTCTAGAAGTTCCCGCCAAGTAATTTCATCTTTGGGTGTTGACATGGGGTGGAATGTGCCTCTGGTTTGTACTTTGAATCTTCTAGAATGCCCTTCGGTTTTTAAATGCATTGGGGTGCGTGCAGAGATTACCAAATTGCCCTTACAGATACTAGGAATCTTCAGGATACCATTTTGCAAAGTTTGAAGACCTTTTCGAAAGGTATTGTAACTTCTGAAACTCTATTTGCACAGATTGGAGACCTTTTCGAAAAGAACTGTAACTTCTAGAGATCTATTAGCAAAGATTGGGGACCTTTTCGCAAAGATTGGGGACCTTTTCGAATAGCATTCTGTAGTGCATTCTTCTTTTCGAATAGCTCCAAACCTCTTTCCAGGTTGAAACCAGGCCTTTGTCCTCTTTATTTTAGGCATTTTGACAGCCAGTGAGGTTGTCCTTTCTCCTTCTTCCTCCAGATCAAGATGGGTCATCATCTTTTTGGCACTTTTAAGCTACTTTCAAGGTTAAGCCTGCCTTTATTGTTAGCCATAAAATAAACACTGAAAACACTTATTTAGTTCTCTCAAGGGTCTATCAAGGCCCAGATTAAGGGGTGGAAAATGGTATTTTCCTGTTCTCAACAACTCCCCCTTCACCTGTGATTGGTACCTGGGAGGACACCACCTCCCATGTTAGCCCCTCCCCATCCCCTACCTTATCTCAATACACAGCCCCAATACCCCCTTCATCTTCACAACACCCCGACAACCCTCCACTCATCTCTTACAGAAGAAAGAAAACCACTAACACCACACCAACCATCTCCTAGACACCACCCACAATCCCTTTTATCCCCATTGACACACCTCACATTGAAGAAGACACCACCCCTGCCATACCTACTACATCCCCATTCACAGACATGGACCTTAACCTCAACACAACCACAGGATTCCAAGCCTTCATGGATACTTTCCTTGACACTATGCCCACCCACTACACCCCCCTCCCGGACTCCCCAATTACATCACAACATCACTCACCAGAACCCCAATCTCCCCCTCCTTCCACTTTCCATCATGCAACTTCCTCACCTTTTCAACTTGTGCCATCCTCTACCCAAACTCAACCCCCCAACCCAAACACACTGGCACTCATCCTCTCCCTCATCCAAGATATCTAATCCCAATTATCCACCACTACACACACCTAGGACCAGATGCAGACTAACCTCACATCCATCAAATCCACCCTACAGACATTAACCAATCCATCCATCCCTCAATAATCCACTCCAACCCCCCTGGTCCTTTCCCCTGACTCTCACATCCAAGACTCCAGCCCTGACTCTCAACCCCATTCACCACCCACAATCCCTTTTATCCCCCCAAACCCCCCATTCCCTTTCATACCTTTCACCATTCCCTTCTTCCCTCCCCCACCACCACCTACTCCTAGTGAGCCTCCTTCATTTTCTTTTCCCCCCATGCCTTCCATCCCACCTCTTATCCTACCCCCTCCAACATTCACTGACAAATAGACCCAAATAGACCCAAATAGACCCAGAACCTGTTACCCTCCCCCAACAACTTGACTTACCCACTTTTATCTTCCACTTCGCCCACTCAGGACCAATCACATTTTGCTCCCTCCCCTTCCTCTCTTCCTATCGCACCCAAACACTCCTTTTACATCCCTCCCTATCTCACCATCCTCCATGCCATGAGGAACAATCCCTACCTTATGAGGGATGTCTTGAGGGGCATGGCCCAACTTCGACAGTCCATTGAGACCCCACTGCTGCAACAGATTGATGAAATGAAGGAAGTCCACAGAAAGCAACTACTGGGTATCTCCCTGAGGTTGACTAATATCTTGGAGGCCTATCAGAAGGCCCAATCTATGACTGCTTATCATAAGCTGAATTTGGAGCTAGAGAAAGCCAACACTACCGTAGAGAAGATGAAAGCAAGACTTTTTGAAAAGAGGCTCAACAATGCCCAGGAGATCTTCAGACTCCAAAAGGAAATTCCTGAAACAAACCTCCTCAAAGCCAAAATACAGATAGCCTCATTGGAAGTTGCATTGCTTGCTGCCAGAACTGCAGCTCAGCAGCCACCCCACTCTCTATCCGCATGCCAGAACCTGAGCCTAAAGCTACCCCAACCTCAGCTGCCCAGTCTGAGGAGGCACCACCAATTGCCCAACCAGATAAAGGGAAGACCCCTGCTACCCCTCCTTCATCAACTCCTACAGAGTAGCCTCCACCTATCAAGACCCCTGTTGCACCCCCTACTGAGCAAACTTATCCTAAACAGAGGAAAGTCACTGCTAAGAGGACTGCTTACACAGTAGCCTCTATTAAAATTGGCAAAGAGCCAGCTGCTCAATCTGAGGAGGTAAAACCCCCTAGCCAGCCTGAGCCCAAAGATAAAGGGAAGTCCGCAGCAGCCTCCACTGAGCCAGACAAAGGAAAATCACCTATGATTCCTCCTGAACCCAAAACCAGAAAGATGAGGGTGAGGGCACCAAAGGCTCCAACCATGAAGAAACAACCAGCCCAACCAAAGAAATCAAGGCAGCCTAAGAAAAAGACTCCAGCTGCGGGCAAAGCTAGGAAGAAAACAAGTCCAACTAAGAAGCAAGCCTGTAAGAAAGAGGACAACATTGCACTTAGGAAACATGCACAAAAGATGCGCTGGGACTGGTTCACAGATTCAGATTTAGATTCCTCCTCCTCTTAGAACCTAGATTGTAGATTAGGCTTTTCGTGCCTTTGCACTTCCTTTCTAGTTATTGTAATTACAATTGTAAATGTTTTTCCAAGTTAATAGAATTTTTCGTCTTTTTGTATATTAATTTATGTGTCATATCTGTTTTGTGTGCTTGTTTATTTTTTTTTAAATTAGTCTTCATATTATTCACTTTTGTCAGTAACATAGGAGATGAATTTAGAGAGGCCATTCTCATTTGAAATAGGAATCCATGTTAAGGGTAGATGTAGATGGCAACTGAGTGGATGCATGACATTGTGCAAGTACAGGCCTCAGCACAAATGATGCACAGAGGTCGAGTGTTGATCTCGATCAAGGGGTTAAAATGGCCTCATTCTCATAATCGTGGGCCATGTCAGAGCTTGCTTGCGGAACCCTGAGCGTGCGCAAACCAGAATTCCACATCTTCCAGTGTGCAGCTGCGCGATACGCGGGATCACCTTAAATACCAAGGCTAAATTTAGACCATCATTTACTGTGAGCTCTCTTTTCCCATAATCAGTCGTGCGATTCATCATTCCCCGAACACCACCAATTTATTGCCAAGCTTGGAAAGGGATAAAACTTTAATATACCGATTCATAGTCCACCGTCAAAGTACTTTAAATACGCAGCTAGTTTGTCTTCATCTCATCCTTTCTCTTCTAACCCTAGCAGTTCGGCCCTCCTCATAACCATGGCGAATAAAAAACCCAACGAGTTCCCAAACAAATTCAATCCTATGTGGTTGGACCCCCCACCGCCTAAGGAGCCGGACCCATTACAATTTCTTTGGGATGAGTATGATGAAGTCCAGCAGATCCTGGCCAAGGAGGAGAAGAAAAAGGAGAAGAGAGAGAAGAAACAGAAAAAAATCGAACCGCCTGCATCTCCCCCACCATCTTCCTCAAACCCTCCACCACCGATTCCCCCTTGATCCCTGTTCTCCCCCCCCCTTATTTTGTCTGTTCTTAGAATTTTACTTTTCTTTTAAAATCTTTTTGTAATATTTTTTATATATTATAATGAATTGTTCTTTTTGTTCTATACTGTTCAGTTTCCCATCTTTGCTTAGTTCTATTTGGCTGCTCTTATGTATTTTTGTTTGTCTTCTTGTGTGATTATTTGTTCTGTATGGAATCTACTACACTTTCTCACCTTTGAACCAGTGAGGACACTGCTCCTCATGGTTTGGGGGTGTGACAGGGTAGGTCTGGCAATAGAATAGTTAACTTTAGTGCAGTAATGGTGGTGTAACTGGGATGAATAAAGTCAATTTCCACCTAACTTGCTGCAAAGAGGAAACTTGTAAAAAACTAAAATATTTTTGCAGACTTTTCGAAACTGAAAATGATAAAATCTTGACACCACCATGAAGCTAACATCAGAAAATTTTCCAGTTAGTACTCAGTGAACCTAAGAGGAGAGAAACAATGAAAATACACCCCATGGGTTAATTTGAGGACCATACCTAGTGAAATTTGGGCCCACCATTTTCTTTTGAAGAGTATTTTTGGCATTAGTTTTTATTCTAAGGACTGAGTGAATCAAGACTTTTTCACTAAAAGTTGGGCACCTCGAAATCAAAACTGATTGACAGCACTCATGCCACTAAGGAAATGATCCATGGCCTTCATTTGGACAGTTTGAGCCTGAAAATCCAACCTTTTTAAAAAAAGTTGCCCTTTTGCATACACTAGTTGAGCCTTAAAAATCTTACTTTTTTTTTACAAACACCAGAATACTTGCACCTTAACCTCATGACCTGATTCAACCTTATCCTCACTCTGAGAATTCAGAAGGTAAAAGAGAAGGAGTTAAAGATAGTGAGAGTGGTCCAACATTCTATGGAAGGTGAAGAAAAGCAACTTATGAACAGCATTGTATCACTGGTATTTGTGTGGCAGTTCATCATAAAAAAAAAATCATAAAAAGATTGAATAAAAAAAAATATTAAAAAAAAAAGAGAAAAAGAAAGAGAAGTCTAGAGAAGAACATCATTTGAAAATCAAAAAGAAGAGGAGAAGCTGGCCACTTTGATTCTGGAATATATCAAGAAAGATGAAGTTTTGTTGAAATGAAGGTTGTGAAGTCATGAATCACTCCTTACCTTGCTGATTTCTTAATTTTGATTCTCTTTTTATCCCTTGATTCTTTACATCCCTCACCCATAAGCCACATTACAATCCATTCAAAAAGACCTTGTAGATCCAAAGTGAAATGAGCTGTCATGTGGAGATGAGGAGCTGTCCAGTCTATGGTGAAAATCCATGAGGATGTCAGAAATTAGAAGCTTTGCCTATGCTCATACTTGCAGGCCCATTTGGGGTCTGTAACTGCTCTTGAGCTGTTTTGAATGTGAACACCCTCAGATTGTCAATGTTGAGAGATAGCCCTGGTAAGAATTGGGTCTGAATTTTAGCCTCATTGGGGTTGTACCCAACCTGAATTTTGAATTTAAGGCAAGCTGGGTACTAATTTTTACACATTGAATTTCTAATGTAAAATTAATGGTGGTGATGCAAATACTTGCTAAATTTTGAGTTTTGAATGGCCTGCATTATTGTTGCAGTTTCCTCTAAGTGTTAAAGAATGGGTGTGGAATGAAGCTTTATACATTGAAATTTGTGTTGTCATTAAACTGCACTATACTTAACTGTTCTATTGGTGAAGTCTGTGGGTATCTTCACTGAAAATCCTCAGGAGACTTCACTCCTCCACTAGGGATCACCTAGGGGTTTAAAAGGCTTGGTACATATGCTAAATGTACTCGTGATCCCTATGAAAGTGGCATTTAATTAGTTACAGCTTTGCTAAGGGACTAGTAAAGATTAGGTTTGGGGGTGTGTTAAGACCTGAAAAGTACCACTTTTCACCCCTTAACTTAATCTCTGTTAGACCCTTAATCATTTAATAAATGTTTTTTAAGTCTATCCTGTAGGTAATAAGCAGCAGCTATAGATAAGGCCCTAACCATGCCAAGAAGCCGACTGTTGCCCTGAAAGTTCTTCAGAAGAAAGGAGGTTGAACCCAGACAGAGAATTGGCTACAGCATAGGCACAGCAAAACATAAACAAGTAAAAAAGAATGCCTCACACAGATGTCGCAGGGTTTAATTGAACCAGAGAGAATGCTTCGTGCAGTTGTCGTGGGTTTCCAAAGGCAGCACACCAACTGCTGGCATTGTTCTCGCGTGGTTTGATGATAGAAGGGATTGAAAAGTAGACTTCGCGCAGTTCTCATGAGGCTCAGTCATAAGCACTCTTGAAGTACTCGCGCAGTCTCGCGTAGCTCAAAAGAGGAGCCCTTAATCTTTGCATGATTTACTGAGGAGAGAGAGCTCCAGGCATTCCTGTGCAAGGCTGTTGCGTAGTGGCCGCGGGATACAAACTTTCAAGGAACTGCTCGCGCGATCCAGAAGCCCATGCACATTGTTTCTTCGTGAGGATCGCTGCGAGATTCATCAAGGAAGGAGCCGCACGCGCAATCCCCACGCCATTCAAATGGAAAGAGCAATCCCGCGATGACCAAAGCATCCCTGCGATGACCAAAGTACCAATCCCGTGACTGCAGGAGCTTCAAGTCAAATCAACCCCGCGATGCCAATTCTATCACGTGATAAGACCTGAAAAGCCTTTCTACCTAGCGAGGCTCGGGTTCTTAACTTCTCCCACTTCTGTAGGGGCAATCTAGGAACTTTCAATAACTAGGGCACGTAGTCCAATGCTCTAATCTCTGTGCACACGCCCTGAGACATCCAAGGAATAGAAATGGGCCACGATAGCATTGATAAATTAGGGTTTTCCTAACCCTAATTCACAGAGAGCTGACTGCTATATAAGCCTAAGCCTAGTTTAGGTTTAGGGGACTTGTCTTCTATACTCCTTGAAACCAACAGTAAAATTGTAGTAGGCTAAGGTTAGGGTTTAGGTAGTTTCTTTTTCCCTTTTTCTTCTCTCCATAGTCCAGCACTTGTTGGCTATGCCTTTGTATGTCTATATGGAATAGTTTTAATGGATTTTATATTAGGATTTTATGCATGTATGGGACTGGTGTTTTGAGAGTTGTTTTGTACAAGCCTGCTGCCTTGAGATCGTCCATTGCTAAGTTGTATTGTAAGCAATGGAGGATTGTTTTTAAGGTTTTATTTAGATCTAACTGACCTGTGTGTCTAGGTTAGGCACATTGCAGGCCTAGCCCCACCACAGGATCCACAAAATCTGAATCCCCATGGGAGCTTGTGCTGGTAGCCTTGTGAACATGGTGGTGGCAGCAATGTTCTTGTTCTATCTTAGACCTCTGTGAGGAGGATAGCCTCTGTGGATAGTCTGTGACCATTCAAGTGGATAGGTTATAGCCCTAGGGTGAGGCCAATACATAGATCTAAGACAGACCCTTCTTTTCTGCACTTGTGCTTGTAGCCTTGTGAGAGATTGTGCAGAGATAGACTCCCCCGTATTTGTATAGACCCACCATTAGATGGCAGATCTGATCTGACTGTAGAGATTGTAGGCTTGTGATTGGATCACTGCTGTCTTTCTAAAGCAGTGAACAGCTAAGCTTCAAAGCTAGTACTCAAACTCTTGCCGGTTCTGTATGTCTAAGCTAGTGCACATTGCAGGCCTAGCCCCACACACAGAACTTTAGAGGTTGAGGTTCCTATGGATTCTTGAGCTGGTAGCCTGGAAGAAGTAGTGCCTACAATGATATACTTGTTCTGACCCATCTCTGGATTGTGGTTCCCCTATTGGATAGTCTGTGACCATTTAAGTGGGCAGGTTATAGCCATAAGGAACTGGATCATGGCACAGGGGTGAGTAGGATCCTTTCTCCGCTTTGGTGATAATGTAGCCATTGGATAGGATTTCTATAGCAGCAGATCTGTGTCTGAGTTATAAGACCCATCAGATCTGTACCTAGTAGCTTACTTCTCACCCTTTTATATTTATTTTCTCAGACTCCATCATTCTTCCCAACCATTTCTGTAGCTGAGGTATTAGATTACCTTAGGATTTAGATAATAGTTACCTTAAATCTCCTTCCATTTAGGATTGTCAGATCTGTAGCCAGATCTGGAGGGCCTACTAAAGATAGCTCCCTTGGAGCTTTAGATAAACTTTCCCTGTGGGACAAACTCTTACTTATTAAAACTTGGTATAACAGGCCCTGTATCTTGTAGGACTGTGTATTTTTAGGCTTACTGCTCTGTAGTTTTCAATCCACCTTTGATTTATTTTCACTAACCCCATTCTTATCACTGTCTCCAATAAAGTCAGTAGCAAGCACTTACAATAAACCAACAAATGGCACTAACTTTGTGAACAAGCGAATCAAAGCCTTTTGCAAGCAATATAAAATCAAACATCATCACTCATCACCATATCAGCTGCAAACCAATGGTGCCATGGAAGCTACTAACAAAATAGTCATCCGCATTCTTGAGAAGATGGTCGTCACATACCAAGATTGGGGTGAAATGTTACCCTTTGCACTGTAGGCCTATAGAGCGTCGATTCGTACCGCTATAGGGGCAACACCGTTTTCCCTTGTGTATGGAACCGAGGCCATGTTATCAGTTGAAGTTGAAGTACCCTGTACATTCTCATCGAATCAGGTCTACCAGAGGCTGAGAAGGAGAGGTCCCGCTTTGAGTAGCTAAACCTGCTGGACGAGAAAATGCTACTGGCCTTGTGCCACACCCAGGTTTACCAAGGGCGAATCGCACGCACTTACAACAAACATGTTCACGGTCGAGATCTGAAAGTGGGTGATACTGTACTCAAGAAAATCTTTTCGTCTCTCCACGCCGATCCAAGAGGGAAATTCAAGCCCAGTCGGGAGGGACCTTATGTCATCTGAGTACTCCCTAGATACGCACTCCGCCTCGCCACCATGGACAGAGATCACTTTCCTGAGCCAATCAACGCTAGATATGTTGGACGATTCTATTCCTAAGTCTCCCACAGTAAAGTAAGTACTGATAAAAATGGATTTGTAACTACTTAAGGATACTTTGAAAAAGAGACCATCGTTCCAAAGCCAAGTAGCCAAAAAGTGTCCCTAAATGATGATACCCTTTGCTACACCCGTTGAGCCATTGGACTTTCTATCATAAACCTTTCCCCAAAAAAGAAGACGGAAAAAGTGTATATACTAAACAAAAAAAAGAGAAAAAGAGTTGCCATCAAGTCCTAAAAAAAATCATAAAAGTGAAATCCCAAAAAAGAGATTGTCTGAAAAGCAAAAGAACAAAAATAAGAAAAAAAAGTGGGGCATGTACAGTCAAAATCCCCCAAGGAAGAAGTGTATTATCGCAGTGGGAACCCAACCAAGGAAACTGTTTAAAATCCAAAATACCTTTAAAATTCCTAACCTATCCCATGACCACGATACATTCTAAGAAAAAGCCCTCTTTAAGCCCACAAGCAGCCACAGTATCCATTAAGTCAACACAAGCCAGGCTGAGAGACGACAGAAGAACTCCATCAAGTCAGCTATGACGGAATCGACGTCCATGTCATGGCCTTTTGATAAAATAAAATAAAAGAAAAATAAAAAAATACAAGCTCAAAGCAAAAAATATGTGGTGAAAACTCGAAAGGGCGCTATGGGTAAAAATAGTGAGCTTGTGTGGACCAGTGAAAACCTCAAAAGGCGCCTAGGGTAAAAAAGCATACCCATGGACGTAGTGACAACCTGAAAGGGTGCTACGGGTAAAAATGAGGGAAGCGATAGGCACGGTGAAATCCCGTCTTGGGCGCTGTGAGCAAAATGGTTGTAAAAGAAAATAGAGAAAGAAAAGAGAAAGTCATCAATTACTCCCTCGGTTACAACCCTAATCCATATGATCCTCTTAGGCCGCTCATGTTTACTCAAATTGGGTCCCAACCAAGAATGCCTTCATAATTGCACTGTCAAACACATGACCCGAGGCAAGGATAAAAGGTTGATTCGATCCAAGGGGATGGGCATTCTGGACCTCACCCAGGTCCAACCTTGGAGGATTTTGACTATGCACAAATTTGGACCCGCTACATCCCCTCACGCTTAAGGTATCAAAGAAATTTTTTGCGAAAGATAATAAATTTCCTTTCCCATTATCAGGCAGGCATTGTGCGCCATCCACCCGGGATGAGTGATTTGATTACCAAAGGGACCACATTTGCAAAAGATAATAAATTTTCCTTTCCCATTTTCAGGCTGGCATTGTGCACCCCTGACTTCAGGATGATTGGTCTGATGACTGGAAGGACCACATTTGCAAAAGATATTAAATTCTCCATTACCATTTTCAGGCTAGCACTGTGCGCCCCCCAGCCCAGGATGATTGATTTGATGACCGGAGGGACCACATTTTCAAAAGATAATAAATTTTCCTTTCCCATTTTCAACCCGACACTGTGCGCCCCCCACTCCGGGATGATTGGTCTGATAACCGAAAAGACCACGTTTGCAAAAGATAATAAATTTTCCTTTCCCATTTTTAGGTCGGCACTGTGTGCACCACGTCTCCAATGGAATGATTGGCATGGTATCCCGGTTAGCCCCTTTTCAAAAATAGAGAAAAGATCAAATTTATGCAAGAAAATAGATTTCCCTTTTTCATTTACATATCTGCACTATGCTCACACCACATCTCAAAAAATAACATATGTGATGCCTTGCGTACCTTCTTTTACAAAAATTAAAAAAAGAAAAAAAACATAAAGAAAATATGTATACCCAAGAAAAATATTGGGCAGGGGTTCTTATGTGCCTTCATGTGGTAATTTGATCTATACAAAAAGATATGCGCAGGATGAAATCAATGACCCAACTCGCGCTTTAGGGCACATATCTCTGCATGTAAAGTGTCCTCCCGAACATCCCGCTCTGTCATCCAGCGTCCATGAAGACTCCTATACCGTTTCCTGGAGGCATCGGTAGCACCCAGAGAGTCACTCAAGGCTCCTTCCAGATGAAGGACCCCACACTCAGCTACATCAGCTCTGATTTCTATTGCCTCTGCTCTAACTTTTTATTTCTCTAATTGATCATGCAGAATTCGTTTCTCATCTACCAGCAGCTCAATATGGGATCGAAGCATTGACTCCTTCTTTGGCCAAGGCCCCTCCACATCACTACTCTCTGGCAAATCCAAGTGATAAGTAGAAGGCCTATCAGATAATAGCCAAGTCTCATACTCTGGAGAGATCATAACTAAATTCCCCTGCTCTAAATCGCACATATGCGTCGATTGACATGTTTCCCAGAGAGCAGCTATCCTATCCAAGTCTCCAAGGGATCCCCGAGAGAAAATTAGTTGCATAAGGGTGGTGTTGCCATACCGGGCACCTGTTGAGAGCAACCAAACTGGCACAACACTAGATATGGGAAATAGTAAGTGCGGTCGATCAAACCAAGAAGAGTGATGCCCTCGCAACCCCTAGATCGAATTACCGGGAAAGCCCTGTCCAACCAAGGAAGTCTCCACACCAGTTCAGCGTCAACCAGCCAAACTTCAGCTCTTGTATATTCCCCTGTGGCAGCTTGTGACATCAACTCAAGAAGCAGCGAGCCGCCTCACCGCGAATGACATAAAAGTGGGGCACGGGTCCTAAGATAACAAGATGCTCCCTAAGCTAAATTTGGAGCAAGACGGGACATCCCCGGAGGCCCTCCACCTTGCCCCAAGCAAAGGCATCAAGGCAGCGATAAAGCTCTGCCAGCACCATATGCATCATGCAACGGCCTCCTCAATTCCGCCAAGACATCGCAGAGTGCAAGCCAGATACTCTCTCCCCCAATGTATAAAAGAACCTAGGAGATAAGGCAAAGGGCAAAGGCCTTCAGATTATGAGAGTTTTTGACCGACAATTTTCATAAGTTTCCCTCTCCAAAAAGATCTCTAGGAATTTCACCGAACACCTGGTGGGCCCACCAATGAGACTTTTCTCATAATCGGTTTTTTTCAAACCCAAAGTCATGTTTAGCATAACCCGATTTGGGCGGTACTCTGGCAAGGTCTCTATGTAGCTTCAGACCCGATAGATTTGAGAGCTCCTCGAGAGTAGGAGTTAACTCACAGTTCCCAAAATGGAAGACATGAGTGTCAACTTCCCAAAATGAAGCCGCTGCATAAATGAAATCCCAAAGAGGAGGAACTCCAAGGAAATACGAGAGATGGGCCAATCCAAGATGATCCAAACCCGCGAGCTCACTCTCATTCAAACTCTCAAGCCACTTCTTTAAAAATCTGGGCCCCATGCTCAAAGAGGGAAGTATAGTGGTCCCGGCCCGCGAGAGGCGGGGTCGGAAAGTGGGTCCATTGTCATACAAAGATGTTCTCGAGATAAAATTCAATGTAGGACGATGGACCCACCCATGGGCAAGCAAAAAGAAAAATGACAATAAAAAATACTAAGTCTAAATCAAAAGACGGAGAAATAAGTGCATTCTCGAGCTTAAAAGGCCCCACATTCCCCAGAAGGCACCTGGCGTGTATATTATACATGCCAAGCCATTTATCTCTAGAATCTGCCTGGTGTGTGTATTACACACGCCAAGCCAATTCTCCCCCAGAGTTGCCTGGCATGTATATTACACACGCCATACCACTATTGCCACCCAAAGAGAAAAAGAGAGGGTAGGGGAGGTCCTTTTTGTTGGCCCCCTAGCTAGCCCACCTGCATTTCCTACGATTAATTTTTCAAGCATCACAGACCATATGCTGGGATACAAGGAGTTAACATCTAACCGTCATATAACTTTCTTCTTTCAGGAAGAATCCGCACAGAGGTTAATGTCTTGGCCGGAATTAACCAAGGCATGGCTTGAGAAAAAAAAACCGAGCCCATCCTGCAAATGATCCAGTATACGACAGCAAGCAAAAGGGTGATAGAACATGCAATAAAAAAGAGGGCACTAACATTCATCCAGAAAAATTGAAAACCATCCAAAACATAGTGTCATATCATCCATTACATGTTTCCAAAACCAAAAAATGTATGTCCCAAGAGTCTAAAAATGTCTAATCAAATCAAAGCAGGTCTAATCCTTATCAACACCCTTGGATTTCTTATGACCGCGCGAGGTACTGTGGTATGTCCGAACCTCCCCTACCTGAGACCACGCCTGCGATAACCTCCTGAGCAACGATCGCGACTCCTCACGAGCGTGCTGTAAACATCATACCAGGTGATCAGTTTGAGTAAAAGTAAGAGTAGCAAACTAAAATGTCAGTGTCGATCAACAAAGCACTAACCATTTCCACATCCCGAAGACCTGCGATATTGAGATAATACATGGCCTGATTCATAGCCGACTCGTAGTTCTGCACAAAAGAAAAAAAAGAGATATCATCTATAGGGGCCATAAGCATCAAAACAGGCATTTCTCTGAAAAGGTAGTGTACGAGAAAGAAAACTCAACCCTGGGACCAGTTCAGGTGGGGGGGTCCGAACTGCTTCAGCAGATAGGCGGGCCCGCTCGGCAACATCAGCACATAAACTCAAAAGAAAGGCATCATGAAGGCATTTGAAGGTCCCCTGAACCTTAGCAATCGAACTTCCAGAAGGACTCTTACCAGAGGGGTCTGAAGGACCAGCACCCATAGCCTCAGCAGGACTTGCCTCCGCCTCATCATCATCGTCAAAATCATCTCCCCCGTTGAACTATGGAAAGAAGCAAGGTTTCAGTCAGTGGAGACAAAATTGAATCAGAACCATTGGAAACATGCCTAAAGAAAAAGGAGAACTACCTGAGATCACGGACAGTCAAAGGCTAAAAAGTTAGCGCCAAGTACAAAACTCGAAAGGAGGGACCGATAGGGCAGGGACTCACACCACATCGAGTATCCCCCAGGCACGAGAAGATCATCAATAGAGACCACATGATGGAGGAATCTGGAGGAAAGCTCCTCGATAGTACCCTCAGGAGACATAAGATCCGTAGGAGGAGCCCACGACACGGTAAAATGATCTTGGTACTGATGTACCACTCTCTCCCCTAGGTAATATGCCCTAGACCAGGCCCCATAAAAGAAAATGACACGACGATCAACCAAAAGGCGGGACGGGCCCACGGCAGCTCGGTCCCAAAGGGAGAACCAATGTACGGGTCAATTGGTCATAAGTTGATATGTATCCACACCTGCTTTGGGATCAGCAATGGTAAAGAGAATCCTATTAGTCAATAGACACCATCAAACCCCAAAAAAGGGGGAGAGAAGAGAAAAGTATCCATACCTGCTTTGGGATCAGCAAATCAAATTGGGACCTCAGGCCCAGCTCTAAATGCTTCATTCAGACATCCCTGCGGCGATTCTTGTGTCAGTTGCTCATAAGGGGATATGTGTAAGCATCGGAAAAAAGGCGAGGGTGACCAGGCTGGAAGTGCAAGTACCCCAAAATCTGAAAAGAGCAGTAAACATAAAAGATGTGTCAAAGGCAGGATGAATGACTAGCCAATAAACCAAGGGAAGTGAGTCAGGGGTTACCTCAATCGCAGGCCAGAAATCGATAATAGAATCTATGTCCCCAACTGAGGCTCGAGCCAATCAAGACATCAGCACGGTGTATCCAGCCCCGCCCCAGTCGTACCAGTGCACATTGTCCCAATTTCCTATAATACTAAGCAAGGACAATGAAACCCGACCTCCACTGTCATTGGCAAAAAGAGTCTTGCCCAAAAGGAAAAGGAGCGAGATGCGAGCCAACATCAAGGCACACCCAGGCTCAATGGGGATATCTTCATCCGACTGTCCCAGATCCACCAATTCGTTCTCACTATACAAATTGGCCAGCCAAGATAACTGAACATCAGTGCCATGCTTATGCTGAGAAGAGGGGTAATCCCCAATCAATTGAACCACCTCGTCCTGACGTGGTACGTGAAGGTTGGTCACCAGTGTGCCCCCTATCCTAATCCCCGTAATCATCGACCAATTAACCAGGGTGATGGTCATCTCGGCTATCAACATGTGGACAGTCATAGTCTTAGGGTGAAAGCATTCAAGTAGGGCCTTCAAATTGGCCGAGTCACCCCCTCATGGCAGGACACAAAAGGAAATCCCCAAAACTGGCCTGGGCAAGGAGAAACTTCACAACCAGAGGAAGGTAGAGGTAAAAGCACTGGAGGTCGAACCAACCCCCACGAAATTTAATCGATGGCAAGGCCTGCATCAAAATAAAGAAGTATTAGATCCTGAAGATAAAGCAAGCTCGCACAAAGAAAAGACAAAGCGACCAAATAAAACTTGTTTTATTACCTTGCCGGCAATCCCAAAGTTCGAGATATGCATGCGCTATTGATTAAGTAGTCCGGTATGGGATGCTCTTAGTTGAGTGTTCTAAACTGGTAAATTATGTGACTGATCACCTGTCATGAACATGTTTGAGGCAGAAGAGCCATCTCGATCCACCCCCACCCATAGAACCGGGTAGGGATACTGCACCCTGTAGAAACCCCAATTTTGCCCTCTCGGAGTAGACAAACCTCTTCGGTCAACCTTTGACCCTGCCCACGATCTCCAGAAAAGGACTGACCTTTTTTGAAGACCATAAAACCCTAAATATGGGGACCATTAAAGAAATAATAGTATATGGTTGAGACCCAGGTTGAATCAATAGCCCTGTGGCTCGGACCCGATCTGACCTGGGAAGATCCCGAATTTTGCGCACTTACAAATGAACGAAATTCGATTGAAGTGTGGATACACGCGCAAAATTGGCCCCATTTGGGCCAGACTCGCTCATCTCGTGGACCACCAAAGGACTCGAATTACACGCATGGTACTATGCGCTTAATTTAGTTACATGAAGGCCTCTCTAGGCGCAATTAGTCCCACTTGGACTGGGTACAGACTAACATGCACCCCCTAAAGTCCACGATTCCATGCATACACTCCTGCGCGGAATCAGTCCAGAATTGGACTGGGATTCTACTTCCCAAGACTACCCGAACTCCCCGATTTTACGCTAATATCCCTGCGTGGAATTGGATTTCACACAAAGTCACATGCACGGAAGTAGTTCCAAGGTACAATGGAACTAGGAGAACAATCTAGCTGGTCACTCCCGAGTTAGTGACCGACTCGCAGTGAATTAAGCGCATTACACTATGCGCGGAATTCAATTGAGCGCTTTGGGGCATGCGCGCAATCCACCTAATGCACACATGGACCCATACGCAGAATTAGCTCGATACCTATAAAAAGACCCCCTTCCACGCCGAAACTCACAATTTTAAGAGGAATCTCTTCTCTCTCGAGCTCAAGCCTCTCCCACGAAGCTCGAGTTTCTCTCTGCGACACTAGGAGGAAGAAGCATTTAACTTCAGGTAATCTCTTTCTAGTTCTTAGTTTCTCTTTCTAATTCTAGTTCTTAGTTCTAGTTCTTAATTCCTAATTCCTAGTTCCTAATTTTCTAGCTCTAGATCTTCATTCTTAATTTCAGGTTCTAGTTCTAGTTCCTAATTTCTTACATCTAGTTCATAGTCCTTAGTTCTAGTTCTAATTTTCAGGTCTTAACTCTTAAATTCATAATTTTTTATTCCAAAATTTGCAATTCAAATTCAGTTTTACTTATACAAAATACCCCTTAGCCAACCGATTTGTCCAAGGGAGCTTACGGAGGGTACCTGGGAATGGGGCCGATCCTCCCAAGCATAGTGGGCCTCATCCAACTTTTTTATAGGTTTAGCAGAAATAGGAGACTAGACTAGATTTACTATAGGCTACCCTCTCCAAAAGTCCAAAAATCCTAGTCTTGGGACTATATGCTAAACACATAGCATACAATCAAGTATCAGCGGGTCTTCAATTTTCAATCCTGCACTTTTATGTATGGCTTATTTTGAAGTGAAAATAAAGTTCGATTGATGCAAAATTGGTCAGATTTAAAGCTAATCGAAGTAGCTTTCCAACGAGACAAAAAGCGAGTAATTCCTATAAGTATTGAAGAAGTTATGGTCAGTTTTCGGAAGTCGCATAGAAGGTGACAAACTTCAAGACTCCTAATTGAATTAGGATTAGTCCCTTTATTATTTTATTTTAGAAAATATTTATTTTAGAAAATAGGATTTGTTTCTTTTATTAGAAATAGGATTAGTATCCTTATTGTTTTAGACCTTTATGTTATTCTTTTAGAAGAATTAGAAATAAGAGTAACACTAGGGTTAAGAATTGGAACATTTCTTTTATTTGAATTAGGAATTAGAGTTGCACTAGGATTCCTAGTTTTATGCACCTATAAATAGACCCCCCTACCCCACACACCACACATTCAATTCTCAAGTTTCTTCCCTCCAAGCTTAGGAATTTCGAGGATCTCTCTGTGGCGCTTGAAGGAGGGAGAAACACTCAGCTTCAGGTAATCTCTTCCGAGTTGTAGTTCTTAATTTTTAGTTCTAGATCTTAGTTCTTAATTTCCAGTTCTAGTTCTTAGTTCTTAGTTCTAGTTCTTAGTTTTAGTTTTTAGTTCTTAATTCTTAATTCTTAGTATCAATTCTTAATTCTTAATTTTTAGTTCAAATCCAGTCTTTAATTTCCAGTATTTACAAAATTTCCCTTAGCATAGTCGATCCTCCTAAGCATAATGGGCCACAACCCCTTGTCTAATTAGAGTAGCAATAGGAGGCTAAAGTAGCTAGAGTTAGAGTACTACTAGGAGACCCACAACTAATTAGAATCAGAGTAGGATTTGAAGACCAAACTAGTTAGATCATAGGCAACCCACAACTACTGAAGTTGGCAGGCCGACGTTTAGTAAAGGAGTTTAACTCACACCCCACAACGTATTCGCGCTTGATCAGTGACGAGTTACAACATTGAAAAATATTTGTAGCTGGCAATCGCAACAACCTAGGTATTCTCCATTTAAAAATCATCTTCCTTTATTTTTTCTGCAGTTAAATATTGTCCTTTCATTATCCTAATATATCTCTGCAGGTGCATATAGAATAATCCCCTTTATTATCTTATCGCTTTTCACTAACCCTTACAAACAGAGTCCACTTGGGACAGAATTCGGCCCCTTCTTCCAAGGACCAAAAGGGACACAGAAAAAGTGCATACGAACAAACTGGCGATCGCGATGAGACTCTTTTCGCCAGGGTTGCCCCATTTTAATTAGTTTGGTTTTTTTACCTTTCTGCTTTCTTTTTCATTTTGCACACGCTCACACTGTATACTAAAGTTTTCAAAAAAAAATAAAATAATAAAAAAATAAAAAAAATAAAAAAGGTTAGACAAAATAAAACTGCCAGGCATCAGGAAATTGAACTTTAATGATATTGACCAACCCTCATGGGGCCTCCCTAGCAGTCCCTGGTATAACGTTAGACCATCCCCATGGACAAGACAACATCGTAGTCGGGTATATATGGTTAGTGAGAGTGAAAAGTACCCCTTTGCTCCACAGAATACAAATGACAGTGACAACAATGGAGAAAATGGTATTGAGTGAAGCTACCCCACTTGCCAAGTTATGGACCACATTGCCAATGCACTCACAAAAGGAGGAAAAGAAGCCGACACCTTGCCCCAGTCTCTGACTGACCTATACAAAGTTATAAAAGACCAGAGACAAGTTACTTTGAAAAGCAGATGAGAAGAAAGGACATCGATCCGTTCGACTACTCCAACACATAACACACACCCTTCACACCTCCTACGATAACAACTGCCGAAGACAACCCTCTCCCGAGACACCTAAAAATGATACCACGATAAATACGAACTACCTCCATCAATTTCTAGACAATTACATGGCTAACAGAGAACGCTCTAACTACACTTTTGGATTCGACAAATTCTGTTGAGACCTCGACTTCACTGTACCCACGGGCTTTAAACTGCTAAAATTCAACAAATATAACGGTACAGGAAATTCGAACCATCACCTGGCACTATTTTGCAACCACTGTTGACCAACCCGCACTAATCATAGGCTCCTCATCCATTACTTTCAACGATCTTTAGAAGGAGAAGCCCTTTAATGATTCACCACCCTACCCTTAGCCGAAATCGAAACGTTCGAAAACTTAGTCAACAAATTCTTAGACCAATACCAACACCTGACCCATGAAGAGATCGGTCTTGTTGACTTGATGGATATAAGACAACGAAGACTTCGCGACGTTTGCTAACCGCTGGAGGAGGCTCACTGCCTGAATAGGGAATCAAATAAAAGAAAATGATGCGATAGAGATTGTGATCAGGAATACCCGAGAACCCTTTCGAAGCACTCTCATTCTAAGCGACCATCACGACTTCGCAAGCATTTATCAACGTGCTTTACGCATACAACGTCACATGAAGGAGAGGAATCTTATTCTCTCTACACTAACATCCAACAAATTCTCCTCCAATGACCCTGAGACAAACACCCTAAACGAGACTCTAAGCCCCGAAAAAATCAACACAAACCAAGGACAAAATCAAACAAACCCTCAACCATACCACCCATATGACCAAGCTAAAGATCTATACACAAACTTGTACCCTGATCATAACCAATCTCTATGTCCTAATATGAATCAAGACGAACATCCCAACAATACCACCTTCTACAACTAGTTATTTGACCAAACCCAATCAAGACCAAACTTGCATACAATACCATACCAGCCAACCCTATCTTTTATGACCCCTTACCATACCATACTAAACCATACCTCAAATCAAACTCTACACCTCCAACTGCTTTTTGTCCATTCCACAGAGTAAGCCTAATCCGTAGAATCGAACCTCCCTCGGAGCACTCCACACCATTGACTCACAAACAACTAATCCTATCCCACGTACCAGTAAGCATGAAGTCACCTTTCACCCTAAACATGCCACCAAGATCACTAAAATCCAACCTATCACCAAACTTACTTTGAATCAACTCATCACTAAAATCGACACAGCCATTCCTAAACTAATATGACCTAACACCAAAATCACCAAACATATCTCTGAAATGCCCCACCCTATCACAAAAGTCATCAAACACGATTCCAAAGAAACCCAACCGAATCTTAACATCAACAAATTAACCTCCAAACCAACTCGACCTACCTTCAAACTCGATAACTTACCTACCAATGAGTCAACCACTATGCTCCCCGAGCTTAGATCCAAACCAACCTTACGACCGATACCTGGACAAATTTACATACCGGTTCTAGAAGAATTTTTCAAACTAATCTATCCATATAGTACAACACCATTTACACTTAAACCGATCACAAAACTAAACTCTGAACCTAAACCCAAAATTAAATCAATTCCGGAACCAATCCACCAATATACTACAACACCATTTATACTTAAACTGATCACAAAGCTAAACTTCGAACCTAAACCCATGATCGAATCCATTCCCAAAATCACTGGCCTTCTCACTCCCAAACCAACTCTTGGACCAATCATCCCACAAATTCATGAACTAAACCTTGAACCTAAACCTCCAACTGAGTCCATTCCTAAAACCGTAAGCCCCCTCGCATCTGAACCAAGGTAAAAATTCGAATGCATGATCAGACACATGATCGAGCACATCCCTCCACCAATCGCAGAACCGACCCTTCAATTAATCTCGACACCTAACCCAAAACATGAACTCATTACATAACACATTATCCCACTAACCTTAGAATCAACTCTTGAACCAATCATCACGCCCACTTCGACATCAACTTCCAAACCTGAACTTATCACTAACTCTATCATTTCACTTACCCCAGAACACACCTCCGATGATAAAGTCATCAACAAACTCATCACCCCACCAACATTAGAACCAACTCTCAAATCAACCCCTATGCACACCTCAGAACCTAAACTCACTACCAAACTCATCACCTCACCAACTTCAAAACAAAATCTTGAACCCAAATTTGTTATCAAACATACCCCCGAACCATCCACTTCGCTCACCCCAAAATCAAATCTCAAACCGATCTTAGAACCAACTCACAAATCGATCTCTACACCAACCTTAAAACCTGAACTGAGCACCCAACTTAGCACCTCACCAACCACGAAACTGAGCCCCAAACTCAAACATATTATAAAAACTAAACTTATCATCAAAACCAAACCTATTATCAAAACTAAATCTAACATCGAACTCAAACCTATCATCAAACCTAAACCTGTTATCAGACCCAACATTGTCACCAAACCTAAATCAACTGTTGAACATAAACTTGTCACTAAACCTATCATTAGACCTAAACCTATTATTAGATCCAACATTGTCGCAAAACCTAAATCCACCATTGAACATAAAGTTGTCACCAAATCTAAGACTATCATCAAACTCGAACCCATCATTTAACCTGAACTAGGCATCGAACCCGAACATACTATCAAACCAAAACCTATCATCAAGCTTGAACCTAGCATCGAACCTAAACTAATCATCAAACCCGAGCATGATCCTATCATCGAACCTAAACTAATCATCAAATCTGAACTTGTCACCAAATCAAAATTGATCAAATCCGAACATATCATCGAAACTACCTCTACAACATCAATATCAATCATTGAAATTATCGATAAACCAATCAAAAGGTCCATCAGTCCTCCCACTCTCGAAACTAAAACAAGCTTCAATCCTACAACCCTGATCAACATCCAAATCAATAGGTCGCCAAATCGTCAAATCTCATGATAACATGAAACCAACATCACAACTAAAATCCCTTCTAATCACTGGATCCAAATCTCCATAGACCTCACGAACAAAACCTTCAAAGGACCCCAACCAACAAAACTACTACACCAAACTCTCGACACTAAATCTCCTTCAAAAATTATAAATAAAACTTTAAAATAACCTCACAATAAGCCCAAGGTACACATCAAACAAAACAAGCGTAATCAAACAAAACTGAACCTCCCCACATGAAAGAAACGTCAACCTTGGCCCACCTTCATGCCTCTTCCTCTTACTTTACCTTTGCCTTATCCTCTCATTACCTTTGCAATACTACCGTCCCTCTCAACGGTTTATGCTCCAACTTTACCTGTAAACAACTTTCCAACCACCCACGAATGACCCTGAAGAACTCTCTAACAACTCTACATCCCAACTCTACAAGTTGCCGTACTCCATCGAGAAACTAAAGAAGGGCCCATTTCACAAGGAGCCACCAACAATAAAAGACTTATCAAAAGAAGAAGTTAAATGACACCAAACCTACTTTGACAAATCTCGTATCATCCAAGACACAAACCTAAACATAACATCTCTCTCATCCCATATCTATCAAATCGAAAGGGATCGAGGACCCTGAAGCAAATTATCCAACAGTTACTCCATCTAACCATTTGAGTTAGCCTCTGCTCAAGGAACTAATGTTGTACCATAACACAAAACTTAATAATAATAATATAAACAAATATAAAAAAATAGAAAAGAAAAAAAAACTAAAAGTATAAATGCCCAAAAATATAAATACTCAAAAACAGAAATACTCTTTTATGCCCCAAACCCTTTGAACTCATACCCAACCGAGAATCTGAACTTGGGGAGCTAGTGCTAAAGAAACAATGACCCCAGGATGCTACCCAAAGCTAGATCATCATGTCTGGTAGCCTAAACAGGCATACTTATACTTATCATCCCCGTAGTCATCACAAGGCATTTGCCAGTCGTAGGTTATTATTTTCGAAACCATTGTTGGAATCAATTGACTCATTAACCACTTTCCAATTCGAGAAAGTTGATCGAAAGGACTAATGGATCATAAAACTCTCTTTTTGAAATATAGAAAACTCTAGATTCTCATACACCTCTTCCACCATTGGAGTTGATATTAGAGAACAAAAAAATGAAAATGTAAAGTTCCATCAAATCTCATAATTCTTGTGTTAGTAGGTTGTTTCAAATATATAGATATATATATATATATGCTTCAAAAAAGAGAGAAAAGAAGCACAACTGAGCGAGAGCATGCGATGAATGAATAATCAATGAATTCAGGGAAGCATAAGCGAAACTATGAGGGCACCCCTAGTATTTCCCACCAGGGAGGCATAAGCAAATCCGTGAGGGCATCCCTGACATCTGCACACTACTAGATGTTGTTGTACGGGGGCGGGAGGAGGACAAACTCCTGCTAACCAAAGAATTTAATGATTTGATGGTGCCGAAATATCACGAAGAGCTCAATTATGGCACTGCATTATCCACCTGAGAAGAAATTAGTTGACTACTATTTCAAAATTTGGTTGAATAAGAAGATATCCCCAGATCAATAAACCTTACCTCCTCTTAACCCTTAATTTTTTTTCTCTCCGGACAATGAGTCAAATGATTTTCAAAATCTCCTTGAGGATAAAGCTAAAAACTCTTGAATGGAAAGTTATGCAATCAGTCATTATTTATCATTCACCTCATCCTTGTTGAAGGCTACGATACATGATGATCAGTCAGTACTTACAAAATCAAGCCCATCATGTGGCTGAGATAATCCAAACTACTTCCTGACATGGGATCACTACAAACGCACTCCAGGATATCTGTGAGTCTGATAAAAGTCCCATTGTCACTTGACATTGGGGCCTTTTTTTAAGCACTAGCACCTTGGTAGCAATAATTATGTCCCAAGACCAACACGCCAAACTAGGGCATTTTTTAATTTTTTCAATTTTTCAATTTTCAGTTTAATTCTTACCTTTCTACAATAGAACCCCAAAAATAAGCACATCAAATATAAGATAGCAAAGACACGCTCAACATACACCGAAAATAAAAAGTTACCCATAAATGAAAACTAAACACAAAACAACATGATAAACAAAAAAAAAACTTTATTCATAACTAAATATTTGTACAAGTGTCACCGGAGGCGTACCTCCTAAACATACAATCCAAAATGAAAACACGAAAACTAACCTACAACCTAAAACAAAAACATAAAACCCAAAATGAACACAAGCCCAAACCGTGACGCGCGAGAGGTTCAATCAAAAGAAACAGAAAAGTGAGAGAAAAGGTTGGATAACACCCTTTCCATCCATTTGGAGGACTTCCCTCCCGCCATCTTCACCTTCTAACAAAAGGGACAGATGTATACTGTCTCTCGATCCGAATACCCCCCCAAGCCATAGCGACACCTCCAATCACGCCATTTGAGATTGCCTCAGGACAAAGAATGCACAAAATTTGATTGTACGCATGGATACACAAATGCAATTGGCCCCATTTGGGCCAGACTCGCTCTTCTTGTGGACAGCCTTAGGACCCAAATTACATGCATGCTACTATGCGCTTAATTCAATTACACGCATGCCTCTCTGCGCGTAATTAGTCCCACTTAGATGTGTACAGACTGCCGTGCACCCCCTAAAGTCCATGATTCGATCCATACACTCCTGCGCAGAATCGATTCCACATGTTGAACCACAAGCGGAATCAGTCCAGAACTGGACTGGCACTCTACTTCCCAAGACCGCCCGAAGTCTCCGATTTCGCGCTAATCTCCCTGCGAGGAATTGGATTCCACGCATAGTCACATGCACGAAATTAGTTCGAAGGTACACTGGAATTAGGACAACCGCCTAGTCAGTCACTTCCGAGTTAGTGACCGACTCAAAGTGAATTAAGCGCATTACACTATGCACGAAATTCAATTGAGTGCTTCGGGGCATGCGCGCAATCCACCTATTGTGCACATGCCCCATACGTGGAATTAGCCCGATACCTATAAAAAGACCCCCCTTCCATGCCCAAACTCACAATTTTAAGAGGAATCTCTTCTCTCTTGAGCTCATGCCTCTTTCAGGAAGTTTGAGTTTCTCTCTGCAGTCTTAGGAGGAAGAAGCGCTTAGCTTCAGGTAATCTCTTTCTAGTTCTTAGTTTCTCTTTCTAGTTCTAGTTCTAGTCCTTAGCTCTAGTTCTTAATTCCTAATTCTTAGTTCTTAACTTTCTAGCTCTAGATCTTAATTCTTAATTTCAGGTTCTAGTTCTTAAGTTCTAGTTCCTTATTTCTTACATCTAGTTCATAGTCCTTCGTTCTAGTTCTAATTCTCATGTCTCAACTCTTAAATTCTTAATTTTTTATTCCTAAATTCCCAATTTAAATTTAGTTTAACTTATACAAAATACCCCTTAGCCATCCGATTTGCCCAAGGGAACTTATTGAGGGTACCCGAGAATGGGGTCGATCCTCCCAAGCATAGCGGGCCTCACCCCCCTTTTTGATAGGTTTAGAAGAAATAGGAGACTAGACAAGATAGACTTTACGCTACCCTCTCCAAAAGTCTGAAAACCCTATGGTCTTGGGGCTATGTGCTAAACACATAGCATACAATAGAGTATCAGTGGGTCTTCAATTTTCAATCCGATCACTTTTATGTCTGGCCTATTTTAAATTTTCAAACAAAGTCGGATTTATGAGAAATTGGTTAGATTTGAAAGCTTATCGAAGTAGCTTCCTAACAACCCAAAAAATGCACAATTTTGATAAGTATTGAAGTAGTTATGGTCAGTTTTTGAAACCTGCGCTGAAGGTGACGAGCTTCAAGACTCCTAATTGAATTACGATTAGTCCCTTTATTATTTTCTTTTAGAAAATAAAATTTGTTTCTTTTATTAGAAATAGGATTATTTTCCTTATTATTTTATAACTTTATTTTATTCTTTTCGAAGAATTAGAAATTAGAGTAACACTAGGATTAAGAATTGGGACATTTCTTTTGTTTGAATTAGGAATTAGAGTTACACTAGGATTCCTAATTTTATGCACCTATAAATAGATCCCCCTACCCCACACACCAAACATCCAATTCTCAAGTTTCTCCACTCCAAGCTTAGGAATTTCGAGGCTCTCTCTGTGGTGCTGGAAGGAGGGAGAAGTGCTCAGCTTCAGGTAATCTCTTCCTAGTTCTAGTTCTTAATTTTTAGTTCTAGATCTTAGTTCTTAATTTTCAATTCTAGTTCTTAGTTCTTAGTTCTAGTTCTTAGTTTTACTTTTTAGTTCTTACTTTTTAATGTTTAGTTTCAATTTTTAATTTAAATTCAGTCTTTAATTTCTAGTATTTACAAAATTTCCCTTAGCCTAGCCGATCCTCCTTAGCATAACGGGTCACAACCCCTTTTCTAATTAGAGTAGCAATAGGAGGCTAAAGTAGCTAGAGTTATAGTACTAGGAGACCAACAACTAATTAGAATCAGAGTAGGATTAGAAGACCAAACTAGTTAGATCTTACGCAACCCACATCTGCTGAAGTTGGTAGGCCGGCGTTTAGTAAAGGAGTTTAACCCAGACCCCACAACATATCCGCACATGATCAGTGACGAGTTACAGCGTCGATAACTATCCGTAGCTAGCAATCGTAACAACCCAGGTATTCTCCCTTTAAAATTCGTCTTCCTTTATTTTTTTTACAATTAAATATTATCTTTTGAATATCCTAATATATCTCTGTAGGAGCATATAAAATAGTCCCCCTTATTATCTGATCACTTTTCTCCAACCCTTGCAAACAAAGTCCACTTGGGACCGAATTGGGCCACTTCTTATAGGGACCGAAAGGAACCCAAAAAAAGCGTGTACCAACTCACCCCAGGTAAGAAATTGAGCATCGATTCCCATAACTCTAGAGGTTTCAAGTGGCCAAAATTTCAGCACCAACTTCCCAAAAAAACAACCTATCAAAAGAGAGGATATCCCTTCGCAAGCGATGTCGTGCATGTTTAGAGACCCTCCTTACCAAGGGCCCACCTCTGTAGAAAATGAAAACCCTAAAAAATAGAAAAAGTATAAATAATAAAAAATATTGTCTTTTACGATTCTAAAAAAAAAAGTAAAAATCATGATGAAGAGCATGTCCAACGTGAAATCGATCTCTTTCTTGTAGAAGTATAAGAAGAGGTAGGAGTAACGGATCTGGACGAGGGGGTCATAGTTGAAGAGCTCCCCAATGAACTCTTTGAGTAATATGTCGATTTTGAGAATGGCCCTTCCCCAGTCATTGAAGAAACTGAGGAGATCAATCTGGGAATAGAGGAGGATCCTAAAAATATAAATATCGAAACATCACTATCTCCTGAGGAACGACAAAGCATGATTGATTTCCTTTGGTCATATCGAGACATCTTTGCATTGTCATATGAGGACATGCAAGATTTGGATACCGATTTGCTCGAGCATGAGCTGCCACTATATCCCGATGTAAAATTTGTCAAGCAGAAATTGAGGCATCTCAGGCCTGAATGGATGTTGAAAGTGCATGACGAGGTCATCAAGCAGTACAATGCAGGTTTCCTCATGGTCTCCAAATATCCACAGTGGTTGGCTAATATCGTGCCATTATCGAAAAAATATGGAAAGGTTCGCATGTGCATTGATTTTAGAAATCTTAATAAAGCGGGCCCGAAAGATGACTTCCCCTTGCCACACATCAATATCTTGGCCGATAATACTGCCAGGCATGGGATTCTCTCGTTCGTGGACTATTTTTTTGGGTACAGCCAGATCCGAATGGTAGAAAAGGACCGAGAAAAGATAGGCTTCATCACTCCATGGAAAACTTTTTGTTATCGGGTCATGCCTTTCGGTTTAAAAAATGTTAGAGTAACATATCAAAGGGCAATGATAACACTGTTCCACGGCATGATGCATCAGGAAATTTATGTGTACGTCGATGACATGATCACCAAGTCACAGGAAAGAGGTGATCAACTAGTGAAACTCCAAAAATTGTTCAAAATATTGAGAAAATATAGGTTGCATTTGAACTCTCAGAAATGTGCATTCGGTGCTATGTTAGGAAAGTTACTAGGCTTCATCGTCAGCAGGAGGGGCATCAAGGTTGACCCAGTGAAAGTAAATTCCATTGTAGAAATGCCTCCACCATCTACTGAGAGGGAGGTCAGAGGCTTCTTGGGAAGAACTTAGTATATTAGTTGGTTCATTACACAACTAACTCCTATCTGCACCCCGATCTTCAAATTACTGAGAAAGGATTTGACCGTCAAATGGAATGATGATTGTCAAGCAGCATTCAATAAGATCAAGAGCTATCTTCTCAACCCCCTAGTTTTGGTACCACCAGTCTCTAGGAGACCACTCTTAATGTGCCTATCTACAACGAAATTTTCAATGGGATGTGTCCTAGGGTAGCACAATGAGACTGGAAGAAAAGAGTAGGCCATTTACTACCTGAGCAAGAAATTCACCAATAAACATGCTATTCTCATCTGGAGAAAGCATGCCTGGTTCATGTTTAGGTGACACAGAGGCTTCGTCACTATCTGCTATCCTAGGTAGTTTTCCTTCTGGCATGAATGGATCTCTTGAAATACTTGTTTGAAAAGCCGGCTCTCACTGGGCGATTATCAGAATTTGAAATCACGTACGCCACCCAGAAATCGATCAAGGGGCAAGCACTCGTTGGTCATCTTGCTAAATATCCCTTACCTGATTATGAACCCATGGGAACCAAATTCCTTGAAGACATTTTGTTTATGACAGAGGATAACACAAAAGAGGTAGAGGACTCTTGGGTAATGTACTTTGATGGGGCATCAAACTCTGAATGTCAAGGAGTTAGCACTGTTTTAATTTCAACGAAAGGATCCCATATTTTGGTCTCTCTCAAGCTCAATTTCCCTTGCACCAATAACATGGCCGAATATGAGGCCTGCATAGCGGGCCTGCAAGTAGCTCTTGACCTAAATGTGACCCACCTCAAGGTATTTGGTGACTCACAGCTAATCATATACCAAACAAATGGAGATTGGAAAAAAAAGGATGAAAAATTAATCTCGTACCACGAGCACCTTGAAGATTTGATCACGTGCATCGACGATGTTACTTTTTCTTATGTCTTACGAGTGAGAAATCGTTTCATTGATGCACTAGCGGGGCCGTCGAAGGAGCGGATAAATTCTTACTATAGTTCATACCTTCCATTTTCTCACGTAGGGCCCGTTCATATGAGTGGTTTAGTTGTTGAGTTTTGTTCAAGCAAGATCTGGTTTGTTCATAGGCAGTCTCTTCAATGAGTTGGAAAAAGTCTCCCCACTCCTGGCCAGTTTCTAGATTTATTAAGATGTTACTTCCGTTTGGTTTCCCCTGGTGCAAGAAAAAGGAGTCGAAGAGAACTGTTCTACAATGCATTTTTCTCTTTTTATTTCGTTCTTTTTCTTTTGGATACACGTCAGCATGTTTTCGTGGTCCTATATCTGTTGTAGGTACATTCGTTCACATCTACGCAACATTTTTCTTCCTTGTTGAATTTCTCGTAGAATCATGGGAATTCAAGTGTAGCCTTCCATCTGTGGGAGGTTTAATTTTAGTGACGGTGCAGTTTCCCTTACTCATTGTAAGAATTTTCAAGTAACAAAACAGTCAATGTGTAATTAGGAATTATTTCAGAATTAGACCATAATTTAAATTTTTCCATATAATTCAAACTAGATTTCCAATTAAATCTCATACATAAATCACGTAGAAGTCGTTCTGGCCCCATCAAGACAAAACCAGTTATAGAAAAGAATTGGTAATTCCATTTCTAATGATCTGGGGTAAGGATCTTGGCTTGTAGTCTCTCTATATCGGTCGTCATACGACGAAGGCTCTTCTCAATATTTTTCAAGCGCTTCAGGTCGTCAGCATAGTTATCATCTATTTGTTTCAGTTCCATCAAGAGTCAAGCCATCCTAAGTTTATCACTTCGAACTACACCCAACAACTCTTGTGTGGATGTCTGCATCTGGCGGTCTTCGAGTACATCACGGTTCAAGGTCTTTTGGTTGTGCTCAAGTGATTCTCATAAGAATGTGAATTGTTCAATCACAGTTTCTCTATTAGTGTCCATAGTGTACACATGCCCCTTCAATGAACTCATTTGAAATAGGTTCAAGTTTTTCTAGTTAAAATTCAAGTAAAAAGAAAACATGCAAGATTTTCAAAGTTTCTCAAGACTTTAAATAATCAGAATTTTCAAGACAAGGTTTTATAGGTGTCAATTTTAACCAATCAAGAAAAAAATACAAGGGTGATCAAAATTTTCGAAAAGAGATACTATGACTTATTAATTTAAGCCAATCATGACAAAAATATATGATCAGAGTGTTCAAAAAGAGATTTTATCTTGAACATCAAGATGATTCATAGCTAGTTTTTTTTTCCCACAAAATCCCTTAAGGTTTCTTGCTCTTGCCATTAAAACAACTTGGCAATGCAATTCCAATTTTCAAACAACAAAACAAAAACATTAACATTTATTTTTCCAAAATTTCAAAAATAATTTGCATTTTCCATAAAATAGGTGGCAAGGCATCCAAATAAATGAGGGTAGTTTGTTTGCATTTTAGATTCTAGCTCCCAGGAAGCACTTTCAACATCCTGGTTTCTCCAAAGAACTTTCACTAGGGGACTGGTTTTGGAGTGTAAATGTTGTTCCTTCTGATCTAGAATCTGCACGGGTCTCTCCGTGTAGGTCAAGTCTTCTCATAGTTCGATGACTTCTTCAGGAAACAAGTGACTCGGATCCGGAATATATCTTTGCAACATAGAGATATGGAAAATAATATGTACATGTGTCATCTTTTCAGGGAGTTACAGTTGACATGCCACAATTCCAATCCTTTCGATTATCTAGTAAAGTCTGATATAACGAGGCTTCAGCTTGCCTCGTTTACCAAACCGAATTACATCTTTAGTCGGGGACACTTTAATGAAAGCTTTTTCTCCAACTTCAAATTCTAGGATTTCCCTCTTCGTATCGGCATAACACTTTTGACGGTCCTGTGTGGCTATCAACCAGGATCAAATCACCATAATCTTCTCGATAGTTACCTGGGCCAACTCGAGGCCATGTATTTGTCTTTCGTTGACTTCACTCCAACAAAGCAGAGATCGACAAGGTCTCCCATACAGGGCTTCACACGATACTACTTTAATGTTGCTCTAATAGCTGTTATTATAAGCAAGCTCACAAAGGCAACTATTGGTCCCAACTTCCTTGAAACTCGAGAACACAATCTCTCAGCATGTCTTCTAATATTTGGATCCTCCGTTCAAATTGTCCATTAGTCTGGGGATGGTAAGTTGTACTCATCTTAATCATAGTTCCCAATGCTTTCTGAAATGATTACCAAAATTCTGAGGTAAAGTGTGAATCTCGGTCTGATACAATGGACAAAGGAATGCCATAGGGTCGTACGATCACAGAGATGTACAAACTAGCTAATTGCTCAAGCGGAGCTGTCTGTTAAGTAGGCAAGAAATGCATTGATTTTGTTAGGCGATTCACAATTACCCAAATCTTATCGTAACCTTTACTTGTCGTAGGGAGTCCTGACACAAAGTCCATAGTGATGTGCTCCAATTTCCACTAGGTAATATCTAATAGTCATAAAGGTCTTGTAGGTCTCTGATGTTTTTCCTTGACTCGCTGACACACCAAGCATCGACAAATGAATTCCGCAACGTCCTTGCTCATTCTAGACCACCAATAATTTTGTCTCAGATCATGATACATTTTCGTACTACTTGGGTGAATGGCATGCTTGGAATGATGTGCTTCGCTAAAGATCTCCTTTCTCAACTCAGCATCATTCGGAACACACAATCTCCTTTTGAAACATAGGGCTCCGTCAGACAAAATAGAAAATTCAGGAAGTGTGCCATCATTCACCTTCTGTCGGTGTTCTCTAACTGAGGATCTAAGTTTTGCACTTCGAACACCTTATTCTTGATTAGAAGCTTCAACTTCAAACTATCTACTAAAAGCTTCAGACTAATACCATTCAGGGGGTTCTGACTATAAGACATATGGAAACATGCTCAGCTTTCTTGCTGAGGGCATCGACAACTAAATTTGCTTTCCCCTCGTGATATAGAATCATGTAACCAAAATCATTAAGAGTTTCCATCTAACGTCTCTGCCACAAATTCATCTCCTTTTGAGTGAAAAGGTATTTCATATTCTTATGGTTGGTAAAGATGACCAATTTCTCACCATACAGGTAGTGTCTCCATATCTTCAAAGCAAACACAATAACAACCAATTCTAAATCATACGTTGGGTAGTTTCTCTCATGGTCCTTCAATTGAAGTGACACATAAGCAATCACTCTACCCTTTGACATCAACACGCAATCCAATCCAAATGGGATGCGTCAAAGTAGACTTCATAACCATCACTTCTCGAGGGAAGAGTCAGGATCGGTGTCATAGTAAAGTGCTTCTTCAGTTCCTGAAAACTATGTTCACGAGCAGGAGTCCATTCAAACTTGGCCTTCTTCTTGGTTAGTTCAGTGAGGGGTTTCACTAAATTAGAGAATCCTTCCATAAATAGATGGTAATAGCTTGCCAGTTCAAGGAAGCTACGTACCTTAGTCACACTAGTCAGCCTATTCCAACTCATCATGGTTTCAATCTTAGCGAGATCAATAGAAACTCCATCTCCGGACACTACATGTCCTAAGAAGGCAACTTTTGTCAATCGGAACTCACATTTAGAGAACTTTGCATATAACAGATGTTCTCGAAGGGTCGTAAGGGTAATTCTTAGGTGTTTCTCATGTTCTTCCGGATTTGGCAAGTATATCAGGTTATCATCGATGAAGGCCATGACGAACTTATCAAGGTAAGGGTTAAAATATTAGTTCATGAGGTCCATAAATGATGTCGGGGCATTCATCAAACCAAAAGGCATAACGATAAACTCATAATGACCGTATCGAGTTTGGAAAACAGTCTTTGGTATGTCTTCTTCATGAACTCGCAACTGATGGTAGCCGGTATGCAAGTCAATCTTTGAAAAGACTCGAGTGGCTGGAGTTGATCGAACATGTCGTCAATCCTCAACAAGGGTTACTTGTTCTTTATCGTAATATGGTTTAGTTTGTGATTATCTATGCACAATCGTAGGGTACCCTCCTTCTTGACGAATAAGACAGGAGCTCCCCAATCGTAGGGTACCCTCCTTTGTCTTCAAGCTCTTGCAATTGCTTCTTCAACTCTTCCATTTCCTTCGGTGCCATTCGGTAAGGTGGTTGGGATATTAGATTTGTTTCAGGTATCAAGTAAATTTGAAACTTGATCTCTCGAAATAGCGGTAAGCCAGACAATTCTTCCAGGAACACATTTGAAAACTCTTCTAATCACAAGGACTCGATCAAGGGTCAAATCAAATTCCTTTTGTACAAGGTTGGAAGCAACAATAAATACATGTTACAACGACGAGGGTATGATAGGAACGTTTCAGGTTGACCAGGGATTTTCAAAGTTAAAGTTTTATAATGACAATTAAGACACACATGATGAAATGAAAGCCAATCCATTCCAAGGATGACGTCGAAGTTTCCCATGTTCAACAAAAAGAAGTCGGCTCCTACAGAGTAGTCTTTAATGTATAAGATACACGACAGGTACACTATTCGAATCTTAACTTGTTCACCAGTAGGGGTAATCACATACCATTTCTCAACAAGTTTCATAGGTTATATAATTATATTACTAGAAAAAGATGGTGATATAAATGAATGAGATCACCCAAGGTTTCTCAAAACTTTAGCTAATTGTTGGGAAATAAACATCGTACCTGCATTGACGACAGGGAATGCTTTCGCCTCTCCTTTAGTCAAATCATAGACTCGTCCATGAGTCTAGTTTCTTTCCTTCAGCTATCTATTGCTTCACTTGGCGAGTCAGACAGTATCTCATCATATGTCCTTTCGGTTCACATTTGAAGCACGCGCCTAGTGCCATATGACAAGTTGTTGAGGTATGGCCGACTTTTCCACAGTGCCGGCAGGGTCCTGCCGCGGGTTTCATTTTCTCAACAGGGGTTACTTCCTTAACTTTCTGTCTCTTATCCTTAGGTTTCTCTCCCTTCCTAGCTTTAAGGTTAGGTCAGGGTTTTCCAATTTGAATCTTTCGGTTGTTATGATTCCTCAAATCACAACTTGTGAGGAATTCCACGTTCTCAGCCTCAATCAGAAGAGACTTCTCAAGTACTGCCTCAAAGGTTTCTAGCTAGTAAGGAGACACAAAAAGATGGATATTGGGCTTTGTGCAACCGTAGATTTTTATCAAACTCATCGCGACGATGCACTCGTGTGAAAAATATAGAGTTGCCACCCGAAGCTTTTGGTGTCTCGGGAAACCTAAATCAATATTATAAGCACCGAAGTGCCAAAAATATTACTCTGATTCACTGGTCTACGCCAAAGGCTCTTGGGTAGGGGCTTCGGTTATCGATTGAGAAGGTGTTAGGCACCCGATCAACCCGCTCGTAAATGGTCTCTACTATGGCCAGGTCTATGTGGGGCTGATTTATATAATATATATATATATATATAATTTTATATATTAAAAAAAAAAAGTAAAATGTGCAGCACTTCCCCTTGCTTGAAGGCACATTGATCCTATTGAGCCCTTCTTGCTTGTTGGAATTTGGGCAGCGCAATGGTTCAATTCTAGGTAGAGGAAAACATAAAGAAGATAGAGGAATAGAGGGGAGAGCCGGAGCTCTCGGGCCCTTGTAGCACCGATGTGGTCCTTTGCACGAGAGCGTCCCCAGTGAGCTTCTGATAGCAAACGGGTTAGGAGATGGGCTCTAATCTCTAAGGCTTGGTACCTAAGAGGTAGAGGAAGAAGGCTAGGGGGTAGTTCTAGCTAAATCTCAAAGATTGATGATGGAAAAAGTGGTTTAAAGGGCAAAGATCAACTCTGGAATTTGTATGGGATTGGGGCACCAAAGGCGGAAAAAGGTCTCTCTGAATCTTCTCTCTTTTGGATTTTTTTCAAGCCTTTGTAAAGGGAGGGGTGCTTCTCTATTTATAGGAAAAAGGGAGGTTAGGAGGGTACTTAAGAGCTAATTAGGATTAGCAATTAGGTAATCTTCTAATCTAAGGTTTCCTAGGATCTTAAGGTCTTGGAAAAGTGGGCAATGGTCTTCAATGGTAGATGATAGGGTGAGGTTTCAAATGACTAGAGGGTTACAAATAGGGTAAATAGGGGTGCAACAGTCCTAATGAAACCCACCCTAAACATTAGGGTGGTCAACAAGTCTAACCCCAGAAGTGAAATTCGAGTAAAAACCAACAGTTACTATAGCTAAGCTTGATGTGTGTATTATACACGCCAAGTATATGTACAATAACAGAGAAGTTAAGAGCTCACAGGGGGACCCACCTATACTTGGCGTGTGTAATATACACACCAAGCCATTTTTGAAAAGAAATGGCTTGGCGTGTGTATTATCCACGCCAAGTAACATCCTGTCAAACTGCCCAATTTTTAAATCGTCATAACGTTTAATATACAACTCTGATTAAGGCGATTCTTGGCTCATTGGAAAGCTGGGAAAGCCCTCTTTCCAATGGTATATAAATCAGCTTTACAAAAGGTCAATATAAATTTTGGCACTCCTCCTTCCGTTCACTGCTCAAGAAGGTTCAGAAACTAGTCCGGGACGGGTTCTAAGGGGTTCGAGAAGGTTGGGGTTGATTCCTAAGGGTTTGGAATAATTCCTAAGGGTTTTGGTATGATTCCTAAGGGTTTGGGAGATGCTATCGGAAGCTTAGGAGGGGTTACCTTTCTCAAAGCATGTTTCGATCAGGCCTTAGGCGAAATTTAGGTGTTTACAGATGCCTCTCTTTGGTATCCGATCACTAATGATCGAATGCCAAAGACAAGAGACATCCGAAGAGGCCCAAGGTAACACTGAGAGGTCTGTTGTATTTTGAATTAACCTCAAACATCAGGTGGGTAACATGGTGAGTAAATGGAAGCCCGGTATGTCGAGAAAAATGTCTGTTCCTCATGGTTATCGGTCCCCAAGCGCCTAGCGACATTACTAAGCATAATCGAGATAGAGCGAGTTGCAAAAGCCTAATATGCTAGGAAAACCATCTGCTTCTCTAGATGATTGATGATGTTTGATGCTCAAGTTTCATTCTGAATAAAATAGCTATGTGAGTGAGAAGGTGATTGACCCATACTTAAAGAGAGGCACGAGACAAATGCACGATGGTCCACAATTTGTGTCCAATCATACGAGGCACTGATTGACCCATTTGACCGGCCACTGGTGCCCCTACGTGAAGCAGGGTTCGATGTCTTTGGGTGAGCCCATTAACCTTGAAGTTATTTTAGCATGATTACCAGAGTGGAGCTAATTGATGCCGCAACACTTTTTGGGAGTACATGCCGCTTTTAATAGTGTGTCCTGAATCAATATGACCTAGATTACTCAACTTCAAATAATACTCGACAGATCCGACCAAAATTGGGTGCCTACCGAAGGAGGCACTCAATCTTCATCTCCGTCAACGATGATCTTTTTATCGAACAATTATGCAATAATATGTACTCATTAGGGGATAATAAAAATAAAAGTGAATGAAGGCCTTGACCCAGAACCCGTCTAGGTACTATTTACAGGAACAAACGGCTATCCAACGGATACCCAGATGCATGGCGTACACTTTACAAGGATACCGTACAAATGCAGGTTTTAAGCTTGCACCCTAGAATGAACCCTTCGGAATGCATATTTCAGCATAGTCGTTCGATAGGTAATTTCTTTTTTGATAGGTTGGTGTCAACCAATGATTGACCTTTTTCTGAGGAATCTGAAGCTTAAGACACTTAAGTTCACATGAATCAACAAATGGAGTGCTCAGCGCAAAGATTAGCAGTGGAGTCAACCCGATCAAAACATTGACCGTTTGACTGAGATTGACACCGCTGCTCCTACTTTAAAGTAAGATCCAAAGATCCAAGGCGAACCTCAGACTTTAGGACATTAATTTAGCACAGCTGCATTGTCGATAAAATATTGATATTTTACCGCATCGAAACATGCATGTGCATAGATGTGTGTGAAAACGCAGATTTCTTTTTTTTCTTTTTCAAATGATTGTTTTTTTCATTTTTTTGGAATAGACCGGCGTCTGTGAAGAGATGCTTCATTTGATATGTCCATTGCCGAGAGTTTGCTGGCTTTGAGGGTTTGGACCATTTGATGATCCTGCACATTCTTAAGAAAACGTCAGTTCCCTTTCTTATTTATATAGGCAACAACATATGCATCCTAAATAATAGAAGGAGAAGCAAACTTTTACCTACATTTTTTATTTTTCAAGATTTATACATATATATATTTTTTAGATTTTTTTTTGTTCTTTTTCTTTATTTCGAGATTGAAGTACAATGCCATAAATGTGCACATGGGCATAAAAAAGGAGTGTATATATTTTTTTAAGAATTTTTTAGATTTTTTGGTTTTTGTTGTGTTTTCTTTCTTTTCTTCTTTTTTTGTTTGATGCCTTAACAATGAGGCGAAGTAACAGGTCCCATTTTGAGCATAGCCGAATCCATTCATGCGGTTGGACCTGAGCGAGGTTCAATATTTTTTTATCAAGGTTGGAACGTCTATCCCTTTAGATCGATTTAACCCTTTATCCTTACCTCGGGTCATACGTTTGACGGTGCGACATAAAGATATACCTAATCGAGATTCGATTTGAGTTAATATGAGCGGCCTAAATGAAGATCAGAGCTCGGGATTGTGACCAAGGGAGTAACTGAAGTTTTTCTCCTTTTTTCATTTTTATTTTATAATATTTTTACTCATAGCGCCCGAGACGGGTTATCGCCATTCCCGTTGTTGCCCGCTTTTTTACCCGTAGCACCCTTTCATTGTTTCACTATCTCCATGGGTAAGCATTTTTACCCCAGGTACCTTTTCAAGTTTTCACCTAGTCTGCACAAGCTCGCTCTTTTTACCCATAGTGCCCTTTCGGATTTTCACTAGGACCATTTTACTTTGAGCTTGTATATTTTCATTTTCATTTTCTTTTCTTCTTTTTTCTTTCATAGACCATGACATGGACGTCAATTCCATCATAGCCGACTGATGGAATTCCTTATGTTGTCTCCCAGCTTAGCTCGTGCTAATTCGATGGATACTGTGACTGCTTGTAGACCTTAAAGCGGGCTTTCTTTAGGGATGTATCTTGGCCATGGGATAGGTTAGAAATTCTTGAAGGTATTCTCGGGTTAAGAAGATTTTCTTAATAAGGTTCCAGTTGCTGTAATATTTCTTCCTTGGGGAATTTTGATTGTACATGCCCCACTTTTCCTTTTCTATTTTTTTTCTTTTTACTTATCCTCTTTTGGGATCTTGCTTTTCTAATTTTTTTTAGATTTTGATGGTAACTCTTTATTTATTTTTTTGTTTGGTATATACACTTTCTCTTTTTCGAGGGAGGGGATAATGAAAGAATAGGCCATTGACACAAGATGGGGTAGTAAAGGGTATAACTGTTCAAGGATACTTTTGGGTACTTGGCTTTGGAATGATGGCCTCTTTTATGGGGTCCTTATGCAGTCATGTATCTGTATTATCAATACTTACCTTACCGCAGGAGACTTAGGAATAGAATCGTCGAATGTATCTAGCGTTGATTGGCTCAGAAAAGTGATCTCGGTTCATGGTAGCAAGGCCGACATATGATGTAAGGTTCTTCCCAGTTGGGCTTGAATTTTCCTCTTAGATCAACGTGTCATCATCTCCCTTTGGTATGTCGCCCCAGCATTCTTCAATCCAAATGGCATGACTCGGAAACAGAAAGTTTATCACTGAGTACTGAACATTGTCTTCTCTTGGTCTGCTTTGGCCATCTTGATCTGATTATATATGGAAAATATGTCCAGGAACGACAGCATCCCATCCCTAACAGTGTTATCGACCAAGATGTCGATGTGTGGCAATGGGAAGTCATCCTTTGGGCTCGCCTTGTTCAGATTTCTGAAGTCAATGCATATGTAAACCTTTCTATCTTTCTTCGGTACCGAGATGATGTTGGCTAACCATTGAGGGTACATGGAGACTATGCGAAACCCTGCGTCCTACTATTTGATGACCTCGTCCTTCATATTCAGCCTCCATTCTGGCCTGAGGAGTCTCAACTTCTGCTTGACCCGCTTAATATCTGGATATAGCGACAGCTCATGCTACACCAAATCGGTATCTAAACCAGGCATGTCCTCCTCTAACCATGCAAAGCCGTCTCGATATGATCGAAGGAAATCAATCATGCTTTTTCTTTCCTAAGGAGATAGCGACGTTCCGATCTAGGTGATTCTAGGAACCTCCTTCGCACCCAGGTTGACATCCTCTGTTTCATCAACAATCGGGGTAGGGCCATTCTCAAAATTGGTGTATCATTTAAGGAGATCATTGGGAAGCTCCTTAGTAGGGATTTCTGTATCCAGACTCGTGACTCCTACCTCTTCCTTTATTTCTACAGGAAAGGGGTCAATTTCACGTGGGACGAATTTTTCTATTAAGGCACTATTTTCTTTGATTTTTTCGGGACTAAAGATATATTTTTTGGATTATTTTGTATTTCTCTTATTATTAATTTTTTTGGATTTTTCTTTTTCTTCGGAAGTGGGCCCTTGGCAAGGCGGGTCTCTATATACACAAGGTATAACCTGCCAAGAGCTAAGCTCACTTTTTAAAGGTTGTTTCTTTTTAGGAAGCAAGTGCCGAATTTGTGGCCATTTGATGCTTCTAGAGATGGAGGCATTGACGCCTAATTCCTCACCTAAGGTGTCGTACCTTTACCTGCTCTGATAGAGAAGGCTGATTGAGATGGCTTTTGGGAGTCGGCCTCCATCATGTTTATCATTAGCTCATCTTAAACATGATCCTCAAAGGTTAACAATAGTTTGGAATGGTTCAAGATGGGTGGTTGCACAGGCATGGGTATCTCGTCTTCAAAAAGTGATAATGAGGCGAGGTCTATTTCAACTTCTGGAGGGATGATTTGGGGATTGGTCTTGTGGATGGCCACCTACTTATATGGGATTAATTACATTGCCCCTTTTAGTTGATTTTGATGACCCATGCACTCACGAATCTGGTTTCGATGTGAGGTCTCGGGCGGGGTTCACCCTCCAAATCTATTCCTCAGGCTTTGGCAGTGGCTATGGTTCAAGCCTTTTTCTTGGCTTCCTTAACTTCTTCCTCAGTGGGCTTGTAACCTAACCCAAATCTGACATGTTGTCCACCTTTCGCTCTGACTGGGTCTCTCCTGCCTCGCAAATAGGGACCCAAACCATTTCCTTTCTGATAGCCCCACTTTTAGAGTATGGCCACTGCTGCGTCCATTCCTCCTCTGGTTTTTTTTATAACCTTTCTGGAGGAATCTGATGCTACTGCTGATACATTGTAATGAAAATTATGAAGGCCCGTGTCCTCAACTGTATGAGGTACATCCAACACCTTAAGGTTCTCGATGTTGTGGGCCATTTGCTCTCTTTCTTCTCACCCTTCTCTCATGACTATTATGACCTTCTGCTCTGATATGAATTTGAGTTCTTGGTGTAGACTGTAGGGCATCACCCTAATTTCATGCAGCCACGTGCGTCCTAGTAGTAGGTTGAAAGAGGACCTGATGTCCATGAGTTGGAATGGGATTGAGAAGGTCATTGGCCCAATGGTGAGCTCAAGATCAACTTCTCCTATCACCTCCCTCCCGGTATTATCAAACCTTCTTGCACTTGTTCTGGCTGGCCTGAATGTGGAGGGATCAACCCCTATTTTTGTTGCAGTTCTGAAGGGGCATACATTCAATGATGAACCATTGCCTATCAGCTCTAAAGGGATTATTAAGTTCTTTGATTCCATCATGAAGTTGAGGGGTTTGGAATAGTTACTTCATTCACTTGGAAGGTCGTCATCTAAAAATGAGATGGCATTGGGGGCTAAAACCTACCCAATTATTTGTCCCACCTCATTAGGGGTTACTTGGATGGAAATAGAGCAAAGATGTCATTAACAGGTCCTAGACTGTGATGTGGGCTGGCATTCTCTTTAGTTGAGTTTCTAGTATGTGCTCACTGCTTATTTTTTTGATGGGGTTAACTGCGGCTGGTTCCTTCTTCTCTTCTGGTAGGGGTGGTACCGATACTTCATGGTTTTTAGAGATTCTTCCTGATTGGGTAACAAAATCAACTACCCCTTCTCCATCGCTACCGTTATTGATGTTCGTCTGTTCATAACTGAGCGGAACTTGATGGGGATCATAGGTCGGCCCTATGATCTGAAATGGGGTGGGTGAGAGTATCTAAGAGCCTGTATTAATGGCACGACATAACTGGGCCAAATCTGGTTGATTGGTGCTGGAGATGGATAAACTAGTGGTAGTACAAAAAAATTAGGCCCATTGTAATGGAGTGGTACTAGAGGTGGATTGATTGGGGGTGGAGCGAAATTGGGCTAGTTGCATTGGATTGGTGCTGGCGATGGATTGGGTGACACATAGTGATCAGCTATTGGTGTTGGGAATGGCTGATATATTTGGGGTGAGTAAAAATTAGGCTCCACATGATTGACAGGCATGAGTGTAGGGAAATACATCCTCAAATCTAGGGTTTCTACTTTCTGCGTAGGGTTTGGGAAATAATCGGCTAGATTTAATGGCTCGATCAACCCTATGATCTCATTCTTATGACCCTGCTGCCCGGGTGGCATGAAACTCTCATTTTCAGTGATGGATTCTGAGGGATCGAATTCTTTCATTCCTTCCTCCAACATGTTAATGGTGGCCCTTAGGCCCATTCCTCCCTGCGGGTGCAGCGGTAACGGTGCCTGCCTGATATTAGTGTGTAGGTTTGCTTGGGGGGGTGCTAGGGGTATGAGTTTCCCTGCCTCTATCAAATCCTTTATCGCGAGTTTCAAAGGAAAGCACCGATCAGTTGGATGTCTCGGCTCTTGATGGAAATTATAATGTGTGCTGGGATCATAACCTCTAGGGGCAGATTTAGCAGAGGTCGTGGTTGGTGTATGGTGATCAGATTCTTTGCGGCTAGTAGGGGCAACAAGATATTTAGGGACTGCCCCAGGGGAGTGAATATTTGGTTATATCGGGCCCCTCTCTGCTCAGGGGTCATTTGCCCCCAGGGGACATTGTTATGCCTTGGAGCTGGATGTGTTAGTGCTGGTGCCAGTTGTGCTGCTGTGAACTGAAAGGGGACCATGTTGGTGTCGGGTTGTGTGTTCATTATACTTTGTACCTCTGCCCCTGCTCCACTCTCAGTCTTCTATTCGGTGAACTTTCAGACCCCACTGGCCCCACTAGACACATTCTTACTCAAACATCCCTCTCTAATTGCGTCCTCACAACAGTTGGCATTCCTTACCAAGTCAGCAAAGTTGGACTGTTATTGGTATACTAAAAATTTTGAGATAACTGGAAGAGTATTTTTTAAGATCATCTCGATTTGCTCATCATCGAGTATTCTATTTTTGACTTGTGTTGCCAATGCCCTCCATCGCCCCAAGTAGTCACCGAATGCTTCGTCGGGCTTCTACCTTAGTCGGGCTAGATCTAACTTACGGGGTTCAATGTCTATGTTATAGACATATTGCCCTTAGAATAAATGGGTAAGATCTTTCCATGTTTTAATCATGGATGGTTCCAGGGAAGTGAACCATCTCAAAGTCGGGCCTGCGAGACTTTTTTGAACACTTTGATGAGGAGTCGTTCATCTCTGCCATATTGACACATGTCCTCGTAGTAGGACTTGAGGTATGCGATGAGGTTGTCGGTACCGTTATTTTTGTCAAATTATGGTACTTTGAATTTTGGTAGCAAAGGCACCTCGGCGAATAAACACAGATCTGAGAATGAATCTCGGTTCCCCCTAACTTCATTAGCTGCTTCAGGATTTTATGCATTTGTTCTTTCAGTTGCTCAGATTCCCTAGATGGTGGGGCTGGGGCTGTTCCCTCAAGAGGCTGCCTCCCCTCATTTTGGATGACCATTGGGATTGGTATGTGTGGGTGGCAGGGGATTCAAGTTGGTGAATGCCCCCGCGTAGGCCCCACTATTTTGGACCTCATCTTCCTCGTGTTGTTGATCAACATACAGTGGAGGAAGGGTGAGGTTATCCTACTGATTTTGAATGGGTTGGGAAGGTGCTTGATGAGGCCAATGGAGTTAGGGGAAACTTTGATGAGTGGCTTGTGGGGTGACTGGATGAGTGAATGGTGGATTTTGGGCAGGTTCTTGAAGAGGCCATTGTATAGTTTGGATATTATGGGGATTTAGTTGAGGAGTGAGTGGATGGGTAAATTGGGGATGGTTGATGGTATGGGATGGATTCCCATATTGAGTTAGGTGTGAAAAATGTGGATAAATAGGGCCCAAGCCGGATTGAAGGATCAGATGAGAGGGGTGTATTATCTGAGGGGGAATGGGGGCATGTTTGGTATAGGTAAATGTGGGATATTGGGGGAATGATGAAGGTTGTGGGTATGAGGTTCTAAGTTTTGGGCCTTGCTGGGCTTGGGTATAGGGTAAGGAGCTTGGATGGGCTTGAGCCATAGGGCCTGGGTGGGTCTGGACCATGCGTCCTTTGTGGGTTTGGCCCATTGGGCCTTGATGGGTCTGGCCATTAGGCCTTGATAGGTCTAGCCCATTGGGCTTTATGGGTCTGACCCATTGGGCATTGGTGGGTTTAGCCCATTGGGCGTTGGTGAGTCTGCCCCTTAGACCTTGGTGGGTCTAGCCCATTGGGCCTTGGTGGGCTTGGGCCATTAGGCCTTGGTCGGTTTGGGCTATTGGGCCTTTTGGTTTGGCCCAGTGGGCCTTGGTCAACTTGAATCTAGGTCATTGGGCCTTGAGGCTCGTTCAAATGGTCCCAAGGTTGATGGGAGCCTTGGATGGTATGGACAATTGGGGCTTGATTAGGGTTTTGAGGGAATGGGGTGTGGAGATTGAGATTTTGAAGGGTTTCCAAATGGTGTAGGCTTTCACCATGTCCTCCATCATGGACATGGGGTCGGGTATGTGGTTGGAAGTGGATGGCTCACCTAATGAGGGGGATGTATGGGAGAAAATAGGCATGATCTGGGTAGAGGTAGGAAAATTGTGCATGGTTTGTGAGGATGGGGAAAATCGGGTATGTTGGATGTGGAAGGAAAAGCGGGGTGTATTGGGATTTGTGAGGGGAGATTGTGGTGCATTTGGAGTGGAAGAAAAAATTTCCATGGTTTGGGTGGAGGGAAAATTGGGCATGACCTGAGTGTATGGAGGGAAATGTGGTGGATTTTGGATGAATGAGGGGAAATTGGGTGTATTTGGAGGGGATTGGGATAAATTGGGCATTGCCTGGGTGTATGTGGAAAAATGGGGATTGTTGGGATTGGTTGTAGAGGAAAATTTTGGATTGGATGTGGAGGGAAGTTGGGGTGTATGGGGTGTTTGTTTGATGGATGTGGGAAAATTAGGGGTTCTTTGGATTGATGTAGGAGAATTGGGAATGGTATGGATGGATGTGGAGGTAAGATGGGAGAGATTTTGAGTGGATGTGGAAGGGAAATAGGGCATGGCTTGTGTAGATGGAAAAAAAATGGGTGTGTGTTGGGTGAATGAGGGGAAGGAGTTTAGATTTTGGATGGATGTGGGAAGACAATGGGGTAAATTTTGAGGGAATGACGTGGATGTGGATGGGTATACGGGTGCACCATAGGGTCAGGTCACATCAGAATGGGATGGAATGGGGGAATCAGAAATGGGGATTTCTTCCATGTGAGAATGAGTTGGGGAACGTGGCAGGGATGAATCAGGATCGACATAAGCCGGATCAACTGCCCATGACATGGCTTGGAGGCGGGTTGGGTATGGATGCCTCAAGTGGGGCCCGAAAAATTATCTCCTCCCCCTTCGGGATGATGGAGGGTAAGCCGATGCCGTTGTGCCGGCACCATAAGCTCTTCCTTTTGGATTTTGATTTTTTTTTTCTTGATTTTTTTTTTTTGGATAAAGCAAATGAACCTTTCGAAGATGAGTTCTGTGGCCTGGGAATTTCTATTTTGGGTGGTGTTTGTACCTTAAATATTTCCCACGGCGGGATCCCGACACACTTCGGAAGAATCGAAGGGAAATCCCTTGATCTATGTGAAGGTATTGGAATCCACGCGACAAACCCGATCCCTCAGAACAAGTCAATAAGAGGATGACCTCTTTTGACTAGCAAGGGCACATTGGGTGTCAAAAAGTGCGGGATTTATTGGAGGCACTAAACTACTAAGTGAGGAACTCAGGGAGGTGAAGATTGACCTCAGATTTAGGCTGCCTATCCCAGGGCGGACTTGGCGTGTGTATTAGCTGCGTCAGGCCAAATTTTGGAGAATATGGCTTGGAGTGTGTATTATACACGCAAGGCTAATTCTGTTCTGTTTTGGCTTGGCGTGTGTAATATACACTCCAGAGCAATTTTGGGTAAAAATGGCTTGGCGTGGATTTTATACAAGCCATGCAAAAATAGAATATATAACTAGAGTGATAGCAGAACAGCAAGCCCAAAATTAGTCTTTTTTTGTGGTTTTCTGGAAGCGATGCTTTCGGAGACTGACTTTCTTGTTATAACAAGTCCCTCCTCTCCAATCCTAGGGATACAAGGTTTGATTCGGGGCAACTAAATGCACTCTCCCAAGGTTTTAAGCTTTGTAACCAGCTCGGTCACCCACCCGATATACCTCCAGCGCAAGCGCCTTCTCAGATACTGGATGGGGTGGTTCCTTTTTGGATCATCACCACTAGGGGCTGCCGCAGTACTAAGAATTGGGACGCATGTATCTTTGCTTAAATTCCCACCCTTTTGTAAAATCTACCCAATGGAAAAATTCAATTAAGTCCCCCTCTTAGTTCAATTTTAATTTCAATTTTAAGCGAGTTTGTTTAATGTTCAAAACCCGGGGATGATGGTCTCGTGCTAAGGCGTGTAAATGACGGAAAAATAGGGCTAAGTAAAAAATGACGGAATCGTAGGGGTAAGTAAGCAAGAAATGAACAAAAAGTTAGTGCAAATAAAAAACACATGCAATGAAAAAAGAAAGGCCCAAAACTTCAAGGGGAAGCTCTACAAGCTATCCCGAGTAGAGTCGCCATCTCTGCAACCGCATATTTTTATCAAACCCGTTGCGACGATGTGCGGGTGTGAAAAATATAGAGACGCCACCTGGAGCCTTTGGTGTCCCGAGAAACCTAAATCAATATTATAAGAACTGAAGTGCCAAAAATATGACTCTAATTCATAGGTCTATGCCAAAGGCTCTTGAGTAGGGGCTTCGATTATCGATTGGGAAGGTATTAGGCACTCGATCAACCCACGCATAAGTGGTCTCTACTATGGCTAGGTCTATGTGGGGCTGGTTTATAATATATATATATATATATATATATATATATATATATATATATATATATAAAAGAAGCAAAATGAGCACACCGATCCTATTGAGCCCTTCCTGCTTCCCGAAATTTGGGCAGCGTAATGGCTCTATTCTAGGATAGATGAAAAGGCAAGGAAGGCAGAGGAATAGAGGGGAGAGTCGGAGCTCTCGAGCCCTAGTAGCACCGATGTGGTCATTCATGCGAGAGCATTGCCGGTGAGCTTCCGATAGCAAATAGGTTAGGAGACGGGTTCTAATCTCTAAGGCTTGGTAGCAAAGAGGTAGAGGAAGAAGGCTAGGGGGTAGTTGTAGCTAAATCTCAAAGATTGATGGTAGAAAATGAGATTTAACGGGCAAAGATCAATTCTGGAATTTGTATGAGATTGGGGCACCAAAGGGGGAAAAAGGTCTCTCTTAATCTTTTCTCTCTTTTGAATTTATTTTAAGTCTTTGTAAAGGGAGGGGTGCCTCTCTATTTATAAGAAAGAGGGAGGTTAGGAGGGTACTTAAGAGCTAATTAGGGTTAGCAATTAGGTAATCTTCTAATCTAAGGTTTCCTAGGATCTTAAGGTCTTGGAAAAGTGGGCAATGGTCTTCAATGGTAGATGATAGGGTGAGGTTTCAAATGACTAGAGGATTGTAAATAGGGTAAATAGCGGTGCAACAGTCCGAATGAAACCCACCCTAAACATTGGGGTGGTCAACAAGTCAAACCCCAAAAGTGAAATTCGAGCAAAAATCAATAGTTACTGTAGCCAAGCTTTGCATCTGTATTATCCACGCCAAGAATATATACAGTAACAGAGAAGTTCAAAGCTCACGGGGGGGCCCACCTATACTTGTCATGTGTAATATACATGCCAAGCCATTTCTGGAAAGAAATGGCCTGGCGTGTGTATTATCGATGCCAAGCAACATCCTGTCAAACTGCCTGATTTTCAAATCGCCATAATTCTGATTGAGGCAATTCTTGGCTTATTGGAAAGCTGGGAAATTCCTCTTTCCAGTGTTATAAACTCATCTCCAGCAGAGGTCTGTGTAAACTTTGACACTCGTCCTTCCATCGACTACTCAGGAAGGTTCAAAAACTAGTCTGAGACGGGTTCTAAGGGGATCGAAAAGGTTGGGGTTGATTCCTAAGGGTTTGGGATGATTCCTAAGGTTTTTGGTATGATTCCTAAGGGTTTGGGAGATGCTATCGGAAGCTCAAGGGGGGGTCGCCTTTCTTGAAGTATGTTTCGATCGGGCCTTGGGGCAAATTTGGGTGTCTACAAACTTCCATTCCTCGTCTTGGATTAGTTGGGTAGCATAACAAGCGATCTGATTAAAGCGGACGTTATACTACCTCATGTCCAAAGCACCTTGCTCTTGCTTGAGGAACTTAGTTTCCTTCTTTCGTCATTGTGCCTTAGTGATATAAGCTCGATGGGAAAGAGTTAACAAATCGTCACCATAGTATAGGGAATTCGTCTGCTGGGATTCTTTCTTCAATCGTCACCCACCAGTTCCTCCTTCAAAAAGAAAGGTCGCTAGTTTGGCCCATTCAGCTTCAGGACATTATAAAACTGTCAGCAATCTTTCAACTCTTTCTTTCCTTCTTCCGTCGTTGTGCCATGGTGAAATAAGCTTGATGGAAAGAGTTCACGAAACATCACTATAGTATAGGGAATTTGTAACGTCCGAAAAATTCTGTACCTAAACAGTGCACCTCGATATGTGGACCAATGGGTCAAATGTTTGACCGCATCAACTTTGACTTGGTTAACTTAAGTTAGTTAGTATGGGTTGGATTTATTATGCGAGGGAGGTGTGGGGGATACAGTTAAAGGCATATTCACGCACATATATATTAATTAGTTATAGGTGTTTAACACACAAGGCATGTGTTAAGTTCTAAAACAAAAAGAGGAAGAGAAGTTACTTCTCTTAGGTTTGTTTAGAAAATTTAAGGAGAATAAATGAGAGAGAGATTTGAGCTATGAGATCTAGAGAAGGGCATTCAATACAAGTAATTGGGCTCGGAAGGTTAGAGGATCGAGCTCGGGATCAAGAGAGTGGAGATTTGGGGCTTAGGAAACCCTAGTGCAAGAGATCTAACCGTTTGAATGGGGTAAGAGCTACAAATTCGAGTTTTGTTAAATTAATAAATAGAGAATGTAAAACTGCTATGTATTAGCTAAAAGGATAATGAATAGGATGGATGATGAAGAAGTGAGAAAGAACATGTTCAGATCTGAAGGTGTGTAAAATCGATTGAACGAAATTAAAAATCGTTCAATCGATTTTGACCAAAGAAGAGATAAGGAAGAAAGCAAATGAATTTTGAAGGAAACGTTCGAACGATGTTAGAAATCGTTCGATTGATTTGAATTCTGAAGGAACCGATCGAACAATTTTACAAATCGTTCGATCGATTTAGGAACCTGTGTGAACGATTTGAAAATCATTCAATCGGTTTGATAATTGGTAAAAATATTGTAGGATGAATATTTATGGGATCGATCGAAGGAAATATAATTCGTTAGATCAATTTTGGAATTTCGTTCGATCGATTTTACAAATCGTTTGATCGATTTTACAAATCGTTTGATCGATTTAAATTCATTCGATCGATTTCTAAATCGTTCGATCGATTTGGATAAAATTCAAATTTTGTTATGTTTTACTAGCGAGTTGTTCATGTGTTGGGGTTAGGCTTCTAACCCAATGTTCTTACACTGATAGTGATGAAATAAATGTGTTTGGCCAGGTCTAGTTTAAGCCGGACCTTGTGATGGTTGAATGTTAGCTCGGATTGGAGAATCCGGAAGTGTAAACGCGAGTGAGGTAGGGGAATATCTGAACTCGTACCCTTAATTACGATAACATGTATATGATGATAATCTATGAATGCATGTTTCCTGAAAGCTGAGTTGAATTATAATGTATTCACGTTCAATATAAGTTGCAAATGAAAAATGTAGAGTAGTATTAAAAATGAGAAATGTTATGTGAAGAAGTGAACTAGTAAAAGAGTTCAATCATCTCAGGGATGTATGTGTATTATGGGCATTGGAAGGGTGCATCGGAGAGTGTGACATCCCAAGGATGTACGGTGGATGTAAGGATCCACGAACTTGAACATATGTAAATGAGGTTGAACAGGCTGGGAACTTATATTTATTTAGCACGATCACACGGTGAATAACTATATGTAGCACACAATTGATTTACGGTTTGGAGAATACCCAACTGACGCGGCGGTATATCCGTGACTAACGCGGCAGGATATCTGTGACCAGTACGGCGGCGAATCCGTGCACCAGTAGACATCCCAGGGATGTATAGTAGTGATGTACCCGTCGCCTATGAGAAAGGGATGTGGGTCAAGTTAATAGCAAAAATAGTCTAATTAGACGACGATGGAGAGTATTCCATCGGGGCTCGATGCTATATTGCTTTGGGATAATTTAAGTTAACTGTTTTAAGTCATGAGACCAGCCTTGTTGAAATCATAAGCATTAATGAACATCAGATGTCATGAGTAGAATAATAAAAGCACTCTGTTTATTTTATTGCATCTCCAATGGTTTTCAGTTAAATTACATTGATGAACTCATGCTTTATATATGTCATGAAATGTATGTGAGTAAGTAAGATGTACCTGATCAGATATTGTCCCTATTGAGCTAGGATGTAGCTCACCCTTTTTTACTGTACGTCACAGGGTTAGAGTTAGGAGCTGCTGCTGGTGAGGTTGATCCCGAGGACTTAGATTACATTTCGAGGGAAGAATCTGAGCCTCCTCCTGGGAAGTTCTTCTAGGAGATTTACTGCATATTTGAAATTTTGTAAGGGAGAGATTTAAGGCTTGGCACGTCCAGCCATATTTTATTTCTTTTTGTAACAGTAAAGACACATGTAATATTCTTTTGTCGAACCATTTTGGGTGACCGTAGTAACGGCACTGATGGTTTGGGTTAGTTCTTTTATCCATATAGAGGTATGGGATTAGAACTATCTTTTGATTAATGTTTTGATGTGGTCTATTGTAGAATTGGAGATATGTTCTGCACTATATTCTTATTGTATATTATGCTTGGTTGGATGTACCAAGTGTTCCACATATTATATGGGGCACGTCCTTGAGGGTCGTGCTGATGGCATAGATTTTGGGGTGTCAAAAGTTGGGCTATCATAGTTGGTATCAAAGCAGTTTGTTAGGATTTCTGGCAAATCTTAGATTATTGTCAGAGTGAAGGGATCTTTTACTGATGAAACTTTGGTTTCATGTGTAGAGCGCGATGTCTTCTGGAAGAAGGGGTCGACCGAGAGGTAGCCAGAATAGGACCCAGAGGGGTGATGAGGAGTTTTAAGCAGGGTATAGTAGTAGAGACCAAGAAACTTCTCGTGAGGGAGATCAGAGGAGTTAAACAGCTGATCGTATCGCATTGGCTATGGAGACTACGGCCACTGTAATGGCTCAGCAGACACATCAGACTGTGATACTGGCTGAGCAGACGACACTATTAGCAGCTAATAATGTCAATAATGTCAGTAGTCATCAGCCACCACCACCACCCCCTCCTCCTTCAACATTGTTACCCTCGTCGTTTGTTGATTTTAGGAGATTGAGACCTCCTAGCTTCTATGGGCAGACAGATGCATTGGACGCAGAAAAATGGTGAAACCAGATAGAGAAGCTTCTAGACAGATTGCAAAGTATAGAGAATGAGAAGGTAGGATGGGCTTCCTTCCAGCTTGAGGGAGATGCCGATCCATTGTGGAAATCTGTACTAAGGAGGAAGGAAATTGCGGAACCACATCGCCCATGGAATTGGGCAGATTCTGTTAGAGAATTCAATAGAGAGTATTTCCCTAAGCAGGTGCGAGTACAAATGAGAAGAGACTTTGCAAATTTACAGTAAAGAGGCATGTCTATGTGAGAGTACCGTGTAGAGTTTACACGGTTGTCCCGGTTTCCACCAGAGTTAGTATCCACAGTGATCATGAAGGCAGCCAAGTTTGTAGAAGGTCTAAGACCAAACATCCGTGAAAGAGTGTCAATTTTTGAACTTGAACGTTATGCGGATGTAATGGGAAAAGCAATAGTGGCTGAGAGGGATATATATGGTGTGTACAAAAGAAGGGATCAACAGGATGGACTGTGACCAGACCAGGGAAGGGTGGGTGAGTATGACTCAGGGAACAAAAAGCCAAGATTTACAACATCGGCCCCACTCCCTAGACAGATAGCGTATGCAAATATTTCCAGACCGGCTGTATCCGCATTGGCGAGACCCATCCGATATGAGAACTCTACAGCCACCACAGGAGTGTCCGCTAAGCAAGGCTTCTCAAGGGCAGCCTCTTATACACCAAGAGAGACTTGTGCCAAATGTGGCAAGCCTCATAGGACAGTTGATTATAGACGGGGTATGAAAGGATGTTATCGATGTGGAAAGATAGGCCACATCATCAGAGATTGTCCCGAAATGGCAAAGGCAAGAACAGCTTCTGCTCCTGCACCGAGACCAATCCAATCTAAGAAACCAATCATACAGGGAAGAGCCTATGCAGTTATGGCTCAGGACGCTCAGAATTCCAACGATATCATACAGGGTGAGTTTTTATTTAGAATGATTTGTGCATTGTGTTAAACAGCTCGAAAACACATTTAAGTTTTATTTTATTTTGAGAAATATCCATCTAGGTAACGTGTGAGAGATTAGATATTCTAATTAACATTATATAAATGTGTTGCATGAGTGGAATGCTGAGCGAGGTATGCCTTATAGGTACTTTACAAGTGTATGGGAGGGGGAGTGATGTCGCGTATGTGGCAAGAGCACTAATGGATCCAGGATCTACCCATTCATATGTCACACCTCGATTCGCAAGGAAGATGAAAGTTAAGCCAGAGACTTTTGATTTTGTCTTGGTAGTGTCCATTCCGACTGGAAAATCGATGGATACAAACTTAGTCTACAAGTCAATGGTTGTAGCCATTAAAGATGGGGATATTTATGGGGAAGTTTTTGAGTTGCCAGTAGATTTGATTTTGCTTGACATGCAAGGATTCGATGTGATCCTTGGCATGGACTGGTTGTCACAACACTGTGCAACAGTCGATTGTAAGAACATGAGTGTCACCTTTAGGCCGAATAAGAGACGGTCTTTTCGATTTGTAGGAGTGAGGACGAAGTTTCTACCACTCGTGTCTGCTATCGAAGTAGAACGTTTGATCATAAGTGGATGCAGTGGTTATCTGGCTTTCCTAAAGGATGACAAGGAAGAGAAACATGTTGCCTCAGAGATTTCAGTGGTGTGTGAATTTGACGACGTTTTCCCAGACAAACTACCAAGACTACCTCTAAAAAGAGAGGTCAAATTTGCTATCGACTTGGCACCAGGAACGGAGCCGGTTTCTAAGGCCCCATATAGGATGGCTCCGGCGGAGTTGAAGGAGTTGAAGGAGCAATTACAGGAGCTCTTAGACAAAGGGTTTGTGAGACCAAGTGTATCTCCTTGGGGTGCGCCGGTCTTGTTTGTCAAGAAGAAGGACGGGAAGTTGTGCATTGACTACCGTTAGTTGAACAAACTCACTATAAAGAACAAGTACCCATTGCCAACGATAGATGATTTATTTGACCAACTGTAAGGGGCAATATACGGACACTACAAATTCTTAATGATGTCATTTGGGTTGAAAAATGCGCCGGCATCGTTTATGGATCTAATGAATCGAGTGTTTAAACCACACCTAGACTCTTTCGTCGTTGTGTTCGTCGACGATATCCTCATATACTCTAAATCAAAGCAAGAACATGAAGCACACTTGAGAACTGCTCTACAAACATAGCGTGAACACCAGTTGTATGCCAAACTCAATAAGTGTGAGTTTTGGTTGGAGGAAGTAAGCTTTTTGGGGCATGTTGTCTCAAAGGAGGGTGTCACGATAGATCCAGCAAAGATCGAAGCTGTAGTGCAATGGGAACAGCCTAAGACGGTGACTAATATACACAGTTTCTTTGGTCTAGCTGGGTATTACCGGGGCTTTGTGGAGGGATTTTCAAAGATATCAGGGCCACTAACGAGGCTCACACGAAAGGACGTGAGAATCTAGTGGACCGAAGCTTGTGCGAAGAGCTTCTAAGAGCTTAACAAGCACCTCACTTCAGCTCCAGTACTTGTAATTTCGACAGGCAGTGGGGGTTTTGCAGTCTATAGTGATGCTTCACATCACGGTTTAGGCTGTGTACTCAACCAATATAAGAAAGTAATTGCATATGGATCGAGACAGCTGAAAGAACACGAGAAGAATTACCCAACGCATGACCTTGAATTAGCAGCAGTCATTTTTGAGTTAAAAATTCGGAGGCACTACTTATATGGGGAGACTTTTGAGATCTTCACTGACAATAAAAGCCTTCGATATTTATTCACACAGAAGGAGCTAAACATGCGACAACGAAGGTGGATGGAGTTTTTCAAAGACTATGACTGCTCCATTCAATATCACCCAGGCATGGCAAATGTTGTCGTGGATGCTTTGAGTCGGAAGGGTTCAACTTAGTTAGCTAGTCTGATGCTGGGAATGCACAGGTGGATATTATTTGAAGACCTGTCATTATATGACGCGACGATTGAGGTACAAGCTTCAGGTGCTCTGTTGGCCAATATTTCTGTGAGATCGACAATCTTCGAACACATACACGAGTTACAGACGAGAGACTCCGAGTTAGTCAAGATTCGGTAAGAAGTGATGGACGGTATTAGATAGGATTTCTCTATAAGGGAGGATGGTTCCTTATTATTCAGGGGATATCTATGTATTCCAGTCGATGCCAGTCTACGACAAATCATTTTGGATGAAGCTCAAAAGTTTCAATACGCGATCCATCCTGGTAGTACAAAGATGTATCAAGACATGCGTAAGAACTACTAGTGGAGAGGTTTGAAAAGCGACGTAGCGGAGTACGTGTCAAAATGTTTGACGTGTCAACAGGTGAAAGTCGACCATCGACACCCTGCTGGATTATTGCATCCTCTACCATACCAGAATGGAAATGGCAGTCAATCTCCATGGATTTCATAGTGGGGATGCCATGGACGGCGAAGAGGCACAACGCTATATGGGTTGTCGTGGATAGACAGACAAAGCCAGCTTATTTCTTATCCTACAACATGATGTATACTGCTGGACGACTCGTGGAACTCTATATGAAGGAGATAGTGCAGCTGCACGGCATTCTGAGCAGCATTATATCTGATCGTGACCCATTGTATACCTCTAAATTTTGGTAAAAGTTTTAAGAAGGTATAGGCACTCGATTAGATTTTAGTACGGCGTTTCATCCACAAACTGATGGGCAAACGGAATGAGTAAATCAAGTGATAGAAGACATGCTCAGGGCATGTTCGCTCGAATTACAAGGCTCGTGGGATCAACATCTACCGTTGATCGAATTTGCATATAACAACAATTTTCAAGCGAGCATCGGAATGACACCGTATGAAGCTCTCTATGGGAGGTGATGCAGATCACCCATCAATTGGGAAGAAACCAGAGAAAAATGTGTTGGGTCCAAAAATTCTTTAGGATAATGCCATGTTTGTAAGAATGATTAGAGATAGGCTCAAGGCAGCCCAGAGTCAGCAAAAGAGCTATGTCAATTTTAAGAGAACAAGCCTCGGTTTTGCCGTTGGCGATCACGTATTTGTGAAAGTATCACCCATGAGGGGTGTAATGAGGTTTGGGAAGAAGGGGAAGCTATGTCCTCATTATATAGGACCTTTTGAAGTTTTGGGTCGAGTTGGTGAAGTAGCCTATCGCATTGGTTTGCCTCCATTGTTTAATAGTGTACACAACGTTTTTCATATTTCAATGCTCCGAAAGTACGTAAAGGACCGCACACACATTTTAGGCGGTCAGCCGATTAAGCTACATGAGAATATGACTATGATTGAAGACACTACTCAAATTTTAGATAGAAAGGACAAAACTCTGCGTACTAAGATCATTCCATTAGTACTCGTCAAGTGGGGCACTCATCCAGTCGAGGAAGCGACTTGGGAGCGAGAGGCTGAAATCAAGGAATTGTATCCCCATTTGTTTGAGCAATAGTACATGAGTACTAGTCCCAATTCTGTTTTGTCATTCTTAGTTGAAACTCAAATTGTGTGAACAAATGAATGTAAATTTGTTTTGGAAGATGTTTTGTAATGATGCGTGTTGAGATTTTACGTTCCGGTCTAAGAGTTTGAATATTTAGTGTTGAACTATGAGTCGGTTCTCAGCATGGAGCTGCTACCATGTTGGTGGAGCTACTATCGAGTTGAGTGGCTCACAAAACAACTATGGGTCATAGGACATGAAAATGTAATCATAAGAAAATTATTGAGGAATTTATTCGATCGAAATTAGAATCGTTCGATCGAATTTCTGTAGGATAAAGCTTTTGGGTGTCGTCAGAAAACTGTTCGAACGATTTTGGAAATAGTTCGAACAAAATGCATAGCCCAGTAACCACTAAATTATTGCCAGAAACCGTTCGATCGATTTTTCAAATCGTTCAAATGAAGTATGTGTTAAGACCTGAAAAGTACCACTTGTTACCCCTTAACTTAATCTATGTTAGACCCTTAATCATTTAATAAATGTGTTTTAAGTCTATTCTGTAGGTAATAAGCAGCAGCTGCAAATAAACCCCTAACCATGCCAAGAAGCCTACTGCTGACCCAGAAGCTCCTCAGAAGTGTGAAGGTTAAACCCAGACAGGGAATTGGCTGCAGTAGAGGCACAACAAAGGATAAACAAATCTAGGAGAATGCCTCGCACAGATGTCGCAGGGCTCAATTAAACCTGAAAGAATACGTCCTGCAGTTTTCGCGGGCTTCTGAAGGGAGCACCCTAACCGGTCGTACAGTCTTTACGTCGTTCGCGCGCAGATGGATGTCAGCAGGGAGTAAAAAATATACTTCACGAGGTTCTCACGAAGCTCAGCCTTAGGCACTCGCGAAGCACTCGCGCAGTCTCGCGCAACTCAAGAGATGAGTCTTCAACCCTCGCGCGATTCACTGAATAGAGAGAGACCTCCAGGCATTTCAGCACGTGGCTGTCGCGCAGTGGCTGCGGGACACATACTTTCAAGGAACTGCTCGCGCGATCCAGAAGCCCATGTACATTGTTTTCTTTGTGAGGATCGCCGTGGGATTCATCGGGGAACGAACTGCGCTCGCAATTCTCGCGCCATTCAAATGGAAAGACCAATCCTGCGACGACCAAAGCATCCTCGCGATGACCAAAGTACCAACATCGCGACTGCAAGAGCTTCAAGTCAAAGCAACCCTGTGATGCCAATTCTACCACGCAGCAAGACCTGCAAATCTTTTCTACCCAGTGAGGATCGGGTTCTAAAGTTCTCCCTACTTCTGTAAGGATAATCTGGGAACTTCCAGCAATTAGGGCATGCACTCTAATGCTCCAATCTTCGGGCACACGCCCCGAGGCATCCAAGGGACAAGAATGGGCTGTAATTGCATTAATGAAATTAGGGTTTTCCTAACCCTAATTCAAAGAGAACCGACTGCTATATAAGCTTAAGCCTAGCTTAGGTTTAGGGGACTTTTTGTTCTTGACTTTTGTGCTTCTTCTTAAAACCGACTGTAGAATTACAATAGGCTAAGGTTAGGGTTTAGGAGTTTTTCTTTTTGTTTTTTTTTCTTCTCTCCATAGTCCATCACATGCTGGCTATGCCTTTTGTATGATTATATGGTATAGTTTTTAATGGAGTTTTGTAATAGGATCTATTGCATGTATGGGATGGTGTTTTTATTATGAGTTGTTCTGTACAAGGCTGCTGCCTTGAGATCCTCTATTGCTAAGTTGTATTGTAAGCAATGGAGGATTGCTTTTATGGTTTTATTTAGATCCAAGTGACCTGTGTGTCCAGATTAGGCACATTGCAGGCCTTCCCCCACCACAGTATCCACTAAATTTGAATCCCCATGGGAGCTTGTGCTGGTAGCCTTGTGAACATGGTGGCGGCAGCAATGTTCTTGTTCTATCTTAGACCTCTGTGAGGAGGATAGCCTCTGTGGATAATCTGTGACCATTCAAGTGGACAAATTATAGCCCTAGGGTGAGGCCAATCCACAGATCTAAAATAGATTCTTCTTCTCTGCACTTGTGCTTGTAGCCTCGTGAGAGATTGTGCAGAGGCAGACTCCCCTATATTTGTATAAACCCACCATCAGATTGCAGATCTGATCTGGTTATAGAGATTGTAGGCTTGTGACTGGATCACTGCTGTCTTTCTAAAGCAGTGAACAACCAAGCTTAAAAGCTAGTACTCAAACTCTTGCTGGTCCTGTGTGTCTAGGCTCGTGCACTATGTAGGCCTAGCCCCACACACAGAACATTAGAGGTTGAGGTTTCTATAGATTCTTGAGCTTGTAGCCTGGATGAAGTAGTGCCTACAATGATAATCTTATTTTGACCCATCTCTAGATTGTGGTTCCCCTATTGGATAGTCTATGACCATTTAAGTGGACAGGTTATAGCCATAAGGGATTGGATCATGGCACAGGGGTGAGTTGGATCCTTTCTCCTCTTTGGTGATAATGTAGCCATTGGACAGGACTTCTATAGCAGCAGATCTGAGTCTGAGTTATAAGACCCATCAGATCTGTACCTAATAACATACTTCTCACCCTTTTATATTTATTTTCTCACACTCCACCCTCTTTCTTAACCCTCTCTGTAGTTTAGACATTGAGTTGCCTTAGGATTTAGATTATAGTGACCTTAAATCCCCTTCCATTTTGGATTGCCAAATTTGTAGTCAGATCTGGAGAGCCTACTAAAGATAGCTCCCTTGGAGCTTCAGATCAACTTTCCTTGTGAGAAAAACTCTTACTTATCAAAACTTGCTACAACAGGCCCTGTATCTTACAGGACTGTGCATATTTTAGGCTTGCTGCTTCATAGTTTTCACTCCACCTTTCATTCATTTTCATTCACCTCATTCTTATCACTGTCTCCAATAAAGTCACTAGCAAGCACTTAAAATATCCTAACAAGTTTTTGGCGCCGTTGCTGGGGAATCTTGATCTAATAGTAGACTCTAGATTTTTATACTCTTTACTCTTTGGTAGTTATACTTGTGAATAATTGATACTGCTGATTTACATTTGGAATTTTTCTTACAAATCTGGACCATAGCAGAGAAGGAGAGTAGAATTGCATTGGGAGTCTAGCTACCTCTATTTTCACTTCTCTAACCTTCAAAACCTCAGTTTATTTCTCCTTTGAAGATTCCATAGCAGTTGATTAGGATAGTTGTAAATTTTGTTAAGTGCAATGTGCCTACGAATAGTCTTCCTTGTTGTTGGTGTGTGTGCATGTTAGGAAAGAGATCCCTCAGTCCTACATTAGATCCTGCTAACCATGTGATAGAAAGGGGTAGAAGACCGAGAAGGCACAGACACACCACAGTCGAGCCACCCACTGAAATTGAGACAGCAGTTTGGGTGAAGAGCAACCCAGAACATTGAAGGAATTGAATGCTCTGGATGATTATAATTCTCCATTCAGCATTCAATTCCCAAATGTTCAGGGAAACTACAATATTAAAACTTCCATCATCCAAATGCTTCCCTCTTTCCATGGGCTTAGCAAGGAAGATCCTTACAAGCACATTGATTGGCCCTGTGCACGACATTCTCCATTGCTGGTTTGGGACTAGAAGCCACTAGGTTAAGGCTCTTTCCTTTCTCCTTAAAGGACAGGGCCATGACCTGGTTATCTACTCTCCCAAACAACATCATCACTTCCTGGAAAGACCTCCAGACAAGATTTCTGTCTAAATTTTTCCCAGAGACCAAAACCAGCCAGTTGAGGAAAGGCATACTTGCTTTTGCCCAATCACCAACTGAAGATTTTAATCAAGCCTGGGACAGATTTAAGGAGATGCTCAAACAATGTTCCCACCACAAGATCCCTTACTGGCAGCTTGTCCAGAGCTTCTACAATGGGATTGATGAGAAGAGTAGAGACATGGTAGATGCCTCTTGTGGTGGAGCGTACATGCATAAAACAACTGATGAGGCATGGGACTTGTTCGAGGTCATTAGCGAAAATACTTTCCAGAAGATGTCCTCATCTAGAACAGTTTAAGAGCCTTCTCCTAAGCTGGGGTTGACTGAAACTTCTAAAGAAAAGATGCATGAAGATAGGGGAAACGATGACCTAAGAATGCAGATGGCAAATCTTTCAAATAAATTTGATAAACTTTAGACTGTGGTGCAGCCCAGAATGGCTGTACAAGTGATGGAGGCATGTCTCATATGCCAATCTCCATAACACACAGTGGGAGAGTGCCCATCTACGGGGCAATACCCTGAGTACGTAATGGAACAGGCTGCTGCTGCCCAATCTTTTGGACAACAACAATCTGATGGCTATAACAAACAACCATATGGATACCAGCACCAAATTGTTGGTTACCAATGGAGAGACCACCCAAATTTGAGGTGGAGGCAAGACAACTATATGCAGCCACAACAGATATTGGCCTTACCTCAAAGGCCACAACAGTAGTTTAACGAGGGTTATGCCCCAAGGTCGAATTTCCAGCAGCAACAGCAGCCTCAGCAATAAAATCAGTTGGTAGTTCCCCCACCTCAGCCCCGAAGTGCTTCTTTCGAGGACCAGGTTTTGGCCCAATTGCAAAGCCTTAGACCCTTGAATCAGACTGTGACTTCTCACAGTCAAAGCATAAAGAAGATAGAAGAGCAATTAGGCCAAATAGCCAATTCCTTGGCTAAAAGAGAGGGCCCAAGAGCCAACCCTAAGGGCTAGTATTCGATTGGAGAAGGCTCCTCAAATTTTGAGGGGGCTAATGCCATCACAGCCCTAAGGTCTGGCAGGTTGGTAGACAACCAGGTGGGTAAGGAACAAGGAGAGGTCATTCCCAAGGAACTGTCGAGTGAAAGTGAAAGAGACTTTGTTAGAGCACAGAGTCAAGAATTGCTTGCTACCCTTCAACAAGGGAAAAATAAAGAAGGCTGTAGTTGAGCCTCAGCAAGAGATAAAAGCAGAAGAAAGAAAAAAATAAAAATTAAGTCATAGGCTTGTAGCTGAGGAACCAGCAGTACCTCAACTACCATTTCCTCAAGCCTTGAGTGGCCCCGCCCCTTTTGATAAGGGGCAAGCACAGATCGAGGAAATGATGGAGACCTTTAAGCAGGTCAAGATAAATTTACCCTGCTTGATGAAATCCGACAGGTCCTAGCCTATGCAAAGTTTCTAAAAGACCTTTGTACTGAGAAAAGGAAGGTCAGAGGCCATTTGTCCAAAAAGGTCTTCGCAACTGATACGGTTAATTCTGTATTAACCATGACAATGCCTGAGAAGTTGTAAGACCTAGGGATACCCACTATTTCCTGTATTATTGGGGACCACACGATTGGAAGGGCCCTTTTAGACCTTGGAGCCAGTGTTAACCTGCTGCCATACAGTGTGTATCAGCAACTAGGTTTGGGGGAGCTGAAGCCCACCCCCATTGTTCTATTAATGGTTGATAGGTCTGAGAGGAAACCCATGGGAGTGGTTGAGGATGTCTTAGTGGGGGTAGACAAATTCTTCTATCCTGCAGATTTCCTTGTTTTGGACATGGGCTGCAACAAGAGTACATCCTCGATACCTGTTATTCTGGACAGACCATTCTTGGCCACTGCCAATGCATGCATTCAATGCAGGTCTGGGATTATGAAGGTCACTTTCGGACATATGAAAGTTGAGCTTAATGTCTACAACAGTGCAAAGTACGCTCAGCTGGACAATGAGGATTGCTTTACAGTGGATCTACTAAAAGAAATTGTTGAAGAAGAACTGCCCACTCTGCTGGAGTGGGGCAACATTATCACTAAGTTAATTGAAGTTTGAAACATGGTAGAGGAAGGAAGCCTAGCTTTAATGCCATATGACATGTCCCCATTGAGGTCTTCTGTGGGCTTAGTGCAGCATTCCAATTGGAAACCTACATGCTGCCCCTTCCTCCAACAAACAATGCACCAATCCTGCCATCCATCCAACAAGCCCCTGATCTAGAGGTCAAGAAGCTTCCAGAGATATTGAAATATCCTTTCCTCGAGAAAGACGAAAGACTTCTTGTAATTATCTCCTCTTCTCTTACTAATGAGCAAGAGGAGGAATTGCTAACAGTTTTGAGGAAGCACAAGAAAGTAATTGGCTGGACCATTGCTGATCTAGGAGGGATTGATACATCAATTTGTATGCATAGGATTCATTTGGAGGAGGGCTCAACACCCTCCAGGGAAATGCAGAGGAAACTAAATCCTCACATGCAGAAAGTGGTCTTGAAAGAAATCATTAAATTACTGGATGTTGGGGTAATTTACCCCATCTCTGATTCTAAATGGGTGACACCAATCCAAGTGGTGCCCAAGAAATCTGGCATAACACTAATCACAACCGAGTCTGGAGAGCTGAGACCAGCCAGGGAGACCACTGGCTGGAGAGTTTGCATCGATTATCGAAAACTCAACTCCAAGACCAGAAAAGACCACTTCCCTCTCCCCTTTATTGATCAAATTTTGGATAAGTTGGTTGGGAAGGCTTTTTACTATTTTCTTGATGGGTACTCAGGGTATAATGAGATCCTTGTGCACCCTCTTGATCAAGAAAAAACTACTTTTACTTGTCCTTTTGGCACCTTTGCTTACAGAAGGATGCCTTTTAGACTGTGTAATGCCCCAGCCACCTTTCAGAGGTGTATGCATGCCATCTTTTCTGATATGATTGACAAATTTTTGGAAATTTATATCGATGATTTTTCGGTTTATGGGGATAGCTTTGACCAATGTCTGCAACACCTCCACCTGGTCTTACAAAGATGTGAGGAGACCAATTTGGTCTTAAGTTGGAAAAAGAGCCACTTCATGGTAACACAAGGTATTGTGTTAGGCCATGTAGTCTCTAAGGATGGAATTGAGGTAGACAAGGCCAAAGTTGACCTCATTGCAAATTTGCCCCCTCCAAGAATAGTCAAACAAATCATATCTTTCCTTGGACATACTGGATTCTACAGGAGGTTTATCAAAGACTTCAACTAAATTGTTAAACCATTGTGCCACCTCCTCTGCCAGGATGTGCCCTTTGACTTTTCTGCTAAAGGTCTTAAGGCTTTTGAAACTTTAAAAATTTGCCTCACCTCCGCCCCTGCACTCCAAACACCTGACTATAACCTGCCCTTTGAGTTGATGTGTGATGCACCCGACTTGGTAATAGGTGCTATCTTGGGCCAGAGAAAAGATAAGCTGCCTGTGGTCATTGCATATCTCAGCAAATCACTTGCTGAAGCTCAGCTGAACTACACAACAACTGAGAAAGAGGTTCTGGCAGTGGTTTTTGCTGTGGACAAGTTTAGACCTTACCTACTTGGGTCTAAAACTGTCATCTTCACTGACCACTCAGCATTAAAGTACCTACTGTCCAAGAAGGATGTAAAGCCCAGATTGATTAGATGGATACTCCTGTTGCAGGAGTTTGACATTGAAATCAAGGACAAAAAGGGTGTAGAAAATGTGGTAGCTGACCACTTGTCCAGAATTATGTTGGAGAAAGGTGTTGATGACCTTGCTACAAATGATGTCTTCCCGGATGAGCAACTGTTTGCCATCCAATCTTTAGGTCCTTGGTTTGCACATATTGTCAATTATCTAGTTATAGGCAAGATTCCTGCCCATTGGACAAAAATGGACAAAGACCTGTTTTTCTCACAGGTCAAATTCTTTTTCTGGGAGGAACCTTACTTGTACAAGTATTGTGCAGACCAAATTATTTGAAAATGTGTTCCCAAAAGTGATGTCCCTAGTATTCTGGCCATATGCCATGAAAATGCCTGTGGGGGTCATTTTAGTGGGAAAAAAATAGCTGACAAAGTGTTGCAGTGTGGGTTCTATTGGCCTTCTCTTTTCAGAGATGCCAATACACACTGCAAGACCTGTGAAAGATGTCAAAAATTAGGAGGGCTGTCCAAACGAAACTCAATGCCTTTATAGCCCATCCTTGTTGTAGAACTGTTTGATGTGTGGAGAATTGACTTTATGGGCCCTTTTCCTCCTTCAAATGGTTTTCATTTCATCTTAGTGGCAGTGGACTATGTTTTAAAATGTAATAGCCCGAAAAATCACACAAAACTATAACCTCGGGATCCGTGCCCGATCGGTCACAGGTTTGACCAATTAAGAGTTCAATAGTTAGCGTAGAGTGTGATGAGTGAATGAGATGAGATGGTTTGTGAAGCTATGTGATGTGTGTTGTGAATCTGAGGGCACATACACCTATTGAGGTGCATGTGCTCAACACACAAGCTAGGGGGGAGATAAAAGGGTTTAATAACCCTAAAACCAATAGCTTTGGTTGTTGAGAGAGAAGTAAAGAAGAGAGAGAGAAGGAGAGCATAGTTAATGCAAGGAGTAAATGCTAGTTGAGGAAGGGGGATTCGAGCAATAAACGTCGGATTCGACGCGAGGGATCCGCTAGAAGCAAAGCTGGAACCCTAGCCTTCCAACCACTTGATTTGAAATCAAATTGAGATTGATTCAAGGTAAAACTTTCTGATTAAAATGCATAGGTTGTAGAGGTTAAATTGTAGTTGAAAATGGTTTAAATCATAGGATAATGGTTTAGAAAAATAGAGGAAAAAGTGTGGAAAGATCAAAAGGGCCGAACCGCAATTTCGATTAATCAAATTGGGTTTCGATTAATCTAAATTGGCCAAGAAGTTGAAAAGTCGAGGCAATTTCGATTAATCGAAATTGAGATTCGATTAATCAAAATTCGCCAAGAAGTTGAAAAGTCAGAGGACCCCGATTTTGATTAATCGAACTGAGTTTCGATTAATCGACTTTGGATTTCGATTAATCGATTTGGGTATCGATTAATCAACTGGGAACCTCCAGTGGACCCCAGGGGCTGGAGGAAATGACTTGGGAAAATCGACTGATCGAAATGGGATTTCGATTAATCGATTTCAAATATCGATTTAATCGATTTGGGATCGATTAATCGATTTTGGGAACTCGATTACTCGAATTGAGAATCGACTTAGCTGAATAGAGAAGTTCGATTAATCGAATTAGGATTCGATTAATCGAATGAAAATCTCGATTAATCGATTTGAGAATCGATTAATCGATATTGACTTTCGATTAATCGATTTTGGTGTTCGATTAATCGACTGGGCTAAATTTTGTTGACTTTTGAGTTTGACTTTAAGCATTCATGGAGGGTCTTGGACCTCCTTTATTGCATCTTTAGTGATGTGTTTCACCTGTTATGTGGTACCATAGGTGGTACGTGTGAACTAGTGCACAAGGAGCCACGTGGGACCTTGATGCGTTGATCAAACAAAGACTTGAGGTAGGGAACACCTTGAACATGTACTTTATTTTACAAGAGCATGTATGTAGTGATATAGAATTCAAATTCAAAATGTTTTATTGCTTAAGAATTGTGAAAAATGTGTGTGTGTGACATCCATAAGAATAATTATAATGAGCCATCCCCAGGGGATGAAGAAGAAAAGAGATAAGAGCATCAGGTGTGATGCAAGTGAATGGATACATCCCAGGGATGTATCCAAGATTGAATCATGTTTGATAGGGCCTAACTGATATAAGATAGCACACTTACACGGTGAATAACTATATGTAAGGCACCGATATTTTTGTTATTTGAGGTTTGATAGGGTACCCCACCGACGTGGCGGGATATCCACGACTGACACGGCAGGTTATCCGTGACCGATACGGCGGCGAAATCGTAAGCCAGTGCGGAGGCTTATCCGCACATAGTAAGCACACCCCAGGGGTGTTGATTTGAGACAAGTGAGACCCCGCCACCAATCCCCAGGGGAAAGGGGCTTGGGTACTAATTGTATTCCCAGGGAATACGTTAAAAGTGTCTATATAGATGACGATGAAGGGTATCTCATCGGGGCTCGATGCTATATTGCTCGGGGATTACTTAAGTTGAAAGTTTAAGTTTTGCTTTAGGCCTTTTCAGCATTATTCATGAGTAAATAAAAGATACGAGTAAACTACCAGTAAAATGTAATACTTGTTAACTATTTCATCAGTAATTGCATAGACACATCATGCATGGCATATCATGGAATATATGTGAGTAATAATTTATATGTTCAACTGTGTTTTGTTCCCTATTGAGCTAGGATGTAGCTCACCCTATAGACTATACGTCGCAGGTCCACTACTAGCAGCGGCCGAGGCTTCAGGAGACGCTGACCCTGGTGAGTCGGACCTTGCGGCCGGTGACGAGTTGGAGCCACCTCCTGAGGACTTCTTCTAGAGGACTCCGTTGTGCCGCTTTGAGGACTTTTGAGAGAGATTTGTACAGCTTGGTATGTCAAGCCTTGTTTTGGTTAAACCATGTATATATTGAGTTTGGGATTATTCTTTTGGGGCGAACCATCCGTGATGATTGCTATCATCGATGGTTCGGATCGGTTCTCCATTCATGCAGAGGCATGAGGGTAGAGTTGTCTTTTGGAGAATTGCTTTAATATAGATTTAAATTCTGCAATTTCAATTATTATTTCATTTTTTGCTTGATATGCCAATGTTCCGTGCTTAGCTGAGGGGCACGGTCAAGATGATCGTGCTGATGGCACGGGTTTCAAAAATCAAATTTTTTAGCAATTCGACAATCGTCCTTTGGTCGTAACATAGGTAGGGCTTCGCTATGAAACTTTAGTTTCAAATTCAGCCGCAAATGTCATCTAGAGGAAGAGGCCGACCAAGGGGAGGCCAGCAGAGGAGTCTACGTAGTGGAGATGATTACATCTCTCCTACTAATAGAGTGCCTTTAGGAGGTACTGAGGCCCCAGGGGGCAGTAGTAGTCGACAGCGCGATGAAGAGGATCGAGATTATCAGGATCAAGATCTAAGAGAGCAAGAAAGAGTGAGAGAAAGACAAGAAGATAGAGAGGAGCGACAAAGGATGATGCACACTATGGAGACTATGGCAGCTGCCATGGCACAACAAGCCGCATCCTTTGCAGCTCACGCGTCAAGAGAACAGCAACCACCTACACCACCTGTGGGACCTGCACTGCCTGTGCCCTCATCTTTTACAAAGTTTAGGAGGATGAGACCTCCTTCATTTTCTAGGTAGGCAGACACCATGGCCGCTGAGAACTGGCTTATGGAGATGGAGAAAGTCTTTAGCGTGCTGACATGCACGGAAGATGAGAGTGTGAGATGGGCAGCTTATATGTTGGATGGGGAGGCTGGGCCTTGGTGGAAGTCCGTGATACGGACTCGGGCTCAGGAGACCCCAGAGTTGCCTTGGACTTGGGAGGAGTTTGTCGAGGAGTTCAACAAACAATATTTTTCGGAAGTAGTGAGGAACCAGCTTGAGATATAATTTTTACAGTTAGTGCAAGGGAGAATGACAGTGAGAGAATATGGGGTAGAGTTTCTACGACTTGCCCGTTTTGCTCTGGATTACGTCGCTACTGAAGTGATGAAGTCCAAGAGGTTTCAGCAAGGTTTGAAGCCTGAGGTTAGGGGAGGCGTAGCTCCATTTCAGCTGAGGACCTATGAAGAGGTCATGAGTAAAGCACTAGTGTTTGAAGAGGAGAATACAAATAGATATCGACAGAGAGAGCAGCAGAGAGGAGGAAATGAACAAGGAAGGACGGGGACCTATGAACCGGTGAACAAAAAGCCGAGGTTCATGGCCCAAAATCAGAGACCATAGTTTCAGGGAGGTTTCGGAAGGCCGACGCAACAACAACACCAACAGAGGTTTCCATTACTTGCGTCGGGGAGACCTTTACGCTATGAGAGCCCTGCCATGTCTACTGGCGCCACTATCACACAGGGTTCTCGTACTGTTTCTTCCGCACCTCGGGAGACTTGCGCAAAGTGTGGCAAGCCTCATAGGACAGTGGATTGTAGATTGGGAACTAGGGGTTGTTTCCGATGTGGCAAGGTGGGCCACCTGATCAAGGATTGCCCCGAGACGGATAAAAGAAAGACGGTTTCAGTTGCAGCACCACGACCCATTCAAGCAAGGAAGCCGATCGTTCAGGGGAGAGCCTATGCAGTCACTGCTCAGGAAGCAGGGAATGTGCATGACGTCATCCAAGGTGAGACTCATTAAAATTAAAGAAAATTTTCATTTCATTAAAATTTTAGATAGAGAAGGTGTATGCATTAGGAATTGTATAGATTCTTTTTTTTCTCAATGCTAAATCTATATGTGAATTAAGGGTGTAAATTGATGTGTAAATTATTGTATGTATGTATGTATACTATAGGTACTTTAACTATATATGAAAAAGGATGCTTCGTTGGATATGACGCCAGTGTTGATAGACCGGTGGTCTACCCACTCATTCGTCACTCCACGTTTCGCCAAGAAGATGAAGATTGTTCCAGAGGCGTTGGATTTCGTCCTATCTGTGTCTATTCCGACTGGAGAGTTAGTAGACACGGAGTTAGCTTGCAAATCCATCATTGTAGCAGTTCGAGACTTAGAGGTGCATGAATTGGAAGCAAAGTTGATAGTTTTAAACATGCAGGGGTTTGATGTGATCCTTGGCATGGACTAGTTGGCGCAGCATTGTGCAACCGTCGATTGCAAGGACAAGGTAGTCATTTTCAGACCCAACACAAGAAGATCATTTCGGTTTCAAGGAGTGAGGTCGTCATCTGTGCTCGATCTCGAAGAAGAAGGCCGAGAAAATGATCGAGAAGGGCCGATGGATACTTGGCTTTCTTAAAGGAGGACAAGGAAGGAAAGAATATCATTTCTGAAATAGCAGTTGTGCGAGACTTCGCCGACGTGTTTCTAGAGGAATTGCCTGGATTACCTCCAGAAAGAGAAGTAGAATTCTCCATTGACTTAGCACCAGGAACGGAGCCTATTTCGAAAGCGCCTTATAGAATGGCTCCTGCTGAGTTAAAAGAGTTGAAGGAACAACTGCAAGAGCTTATGGACAAGGGGTTTGTTAGACCGAGCGTGTCTCCATGGGGAGCACCGGTCTTGTTTGTCAAGAAGAAGGATGGGTCAATGCGACTATGCATTGACTATCGACAATTGAACAAACTCACTGTGAAGAACCGCTACCCATTGCCTAGAATTGACGATCTATTCGATCAACTGCAAGGAGCAAGGTATTTTTCCAAGATCGACCTGAGATCTGGATATCATCAGTTGCAAGTCAAGGCAGAGGACATCCAGAAGACAGCTTTCCGGACACGATATGGACACTATGAATTCCTTGTGATGCCGTTTGGATTGATGAATGCTCCTGCGTCGTTTATGGATCTGATGAACCGAGTGTTTAAACCACACTTGGACTCCTGCGTCGTAGTATTTGTTGATGATATTTTGATATACTCCAAATCCAAGACAGAACACGAAGAACATTTGAGGATTGCTCTACAGACGCTACGTGAACACCAATTGTACGCCAAACTCAGCAAGTGTGAGTTTTGGTTGGAAGAAGTTAGCTTTTTGGGACATGTTGTCTCAAAACATGGTGTCACTGTAGATCCAGCGAAGATAGAAGCAGTGGTTAAATGGGAGCAACCAAAGACAGTGACCGATGTCCGAAGTTTTCTGGGCTTAGTAGGCTATTATCGACGTTTCGTCGAGGGGTTTTCAAAGATATCAGGACCTCTCACAAAGCTGACAAGAAAAGATTCAAGATTTGAGTGGAGTGAGGCATCCGAGAAGAGTTTTCAAGAACTCAAAATGAGACTCACTTCGGCTCCAGTGTTAGCGATTCCTTCAGGCAGTAGAGGATACGCCGTGTACAGCGACGCGTCATACAATGGCCTTGGTTGTGTACTCAACCAACACAAGAAGGTGATAGCTTACGGATCAAGACAGCCGAAAGAACACGAGAAAAATTACTCGACTCACAACTTGGAACTAGCAACAGTCATTTTTGCGCTGAAGATTTGGAGACATTACTTGTATGGTGAGACTTTTGAAATTTTCACCGATCATAAGAGCCTCCGATACCTATTTACACAGAAAGAGCTCAACATGAGACAACGCAGGTGGATGGAATTCCTTAAGGATTATGATTGCTCCATACAATACCACCCTGGCAAGGCGAATGTAGTAGCCGACGCATCGAGTCAGAAAGGTTCAGCTCAGTTAGCTTGTTTGGTTTTGGGTATGCATCGATGGAAATTATTGGAAGACCTGGCATTCTACGATGCGAACATTGAGTCAAAAGCCACCGGATCATTTTTGGCTAACATATCAGTAAAGCCAGTGATATTTGAGCACATCCACGATTTGCAGATGAAAGATCCGGTGTTAACAAAGATCCATCAAGACGTGAGTGAAGGCATCAGGTCAGATTTCTTAGTTAAAGAAGATGGTTCTTTATTGTTTAAGGGCCGTCTATGCATTCCGGACAATGCCAATCTAAGACGAACGATTCTTGATGAGGCCCATAAGTCAAATTATGCTATCCACCCTGGTAGCACTAAAATGTACGAAGACTTGAAAAAGAACTACTGGTGGAGAGGACTGAAACAAGACGTGGCCGAATACTTGTCACGGTGTTTGACTTGTCAGCAAGTGAAGGTTGATCATAGACATCCTGCTGGACTGTTGCAACCTTTACCAATCCCAGAATGGAAGTGAGAATCGATCTCAATGGACTTCATTGTTGGATTGCCCCGTACTGCTAAGAGACACAATGCCATTTGGGTCGTCGTAGACCGATTGACCAAATCAGCGCACTTTTTGCCGTACAATACTATGTATACAGCAGGAAGACTGGCAGACTTATACATGAAGGAGATTGTAAGATTACATGGGATTCCAAGCAGCATAGTTTCAGATCGTGATCCACTATATACATCCAAGTTTTGGAAGAAATTTCAAGAAAGAATGGGAACACGACTAGACTTTAGTTCAGCTTTCCATCCTCAAACTGATGGGCAGACAGAGCGAGTGAACCAAGTAATAGAAGACATGCTCAGAGCGTGCATGCTAGATATGCAGGGATACTGGGATGAGTATCTACCGTTGCTCGAATTCGCGTACAACAACAGTTTCCAAATGAGCATTGGCATGGCACCGTATGAAGCTCTGTATGGACAACGATGCAAGTCACCCCTCAATTAGGAGGAAATAGGTGAGAAATTTGTGTTAGGGCCAAAACTACTTGAAGACAATGCCACCGTCGTTCGAATAATCAGAGAAAGGCTGAAGTCAGCACAGAGCAGACAGAAAAGTTACGCTGACATGAAACGGACTAGTGTCAACTATAAAGTGGGTGAGCATGTGTTTGTGAAAGTGTCACCTATGAAAGGCGTGATGAGATTTGGCAAGAGAGGGAAGTTAAGTCCATGTTATGTTGGACCATTTGAAATTTTGGGACGCATAGGTGAAGTTGCGTATCGCATTGGTTTACCACCGCTGTTTGATCGGATACATAACGTTTTCCACATATCGATGCTCAGGAAGTATGTGAACGATCCGTCTCATGTGTTAGGAAAACAACCTATGGAGATGTGTGAGGACATGAGCATGATAGAGGAACCAGTGGAAATCTTGGATCGAAAGGAACAAGTACTGCGCACTAAAGTGATTCCCTTAGTGCTTGTTCGGTGGAACAATCATCCAAAAGAAGAGGCTACTTGGGAAAGAGAGGCCGATGTGAAAGAACAATATCCAGCCTTGTTTCCAACGACGTGAGAATTCAATGTAAACCACAAACGTGTTTGTGGAAATCTCCGTAATACTTATAATTCAATGGAAGTTTTGATCAAGGTATGATTAAAGGACAGATTTTTTGTATGTGCATGACCAAGTGAATGTGTTTTTATGGAAATATGAGCCACTTGATGTCATAAACTGTTAAAAAAAAATAATCAAAGGACCAAAGAACTTGAAAATCTGAAGAAATTGGGCAAAACCGATTAATCGATTTGGAATTTCGATTGATCGATTTAGTTTGATTAGTCGAATGGCATGTGCCAGTGACTGGAAATTGAAATGAGAGTTAGAACAGACATAGAATGCGATTTTGATTGATCGAGTTATAATTTTGATTAATCGATTTGGAATCGATTAATCGATTTTGGGAATTCGATTAATCGATTTGAGATTTCGATTAATCGAACTGGATCCTCGATTAATCGATTTACTAAAGGGACTTGGAAGAAATTGAAGTCAGATAGACGATTTTGATTAATCGAAGTGAATTTTGATTAATCGATTTTGAAATTTCGATTAATCGAAATGGGTTTCGATTAATCGAATAACTTAAGGAATTCTGAAAATTTTGGAAGTTACTGCATGATTTCGATTAATCGAAGTGAAATTTGATTAATCGATTTTGAAATTTCGATTAATCGAAAGGGATTTCGATTAATCGACTGGCTCGCGCCAGTGAGCTCAAAAACTTAAGTTTTTAAACGGATACGATTTCGATTAATCAAAATGTTTTCGATTAATCGAATTTGACTTTCGATTGATCGATTTGGGAAATCGATTAATCAATTTTACGCGGCTTAACCTAGTTTTGAATCTCGATTAATCGATTCTAAATTTCAATTAATCGAGTCGGGGCCTATATATAAAAATTTAGGGATTTCATTCCCCATTCGAAATCATTTCAGCTTGGGATTTTTGGGCGATTCATCTTCTTCCACTTCTCCGACCATCCGGCACTCTAGGGTTTGGATTTCCGTCGATTCGCATCCGCATTCGCGTTCAAAACCCACGGTAAACCCTAATTTCACACTTTCCCTTCAATTTGAACTAGCTAAACCCTAGATTTTCTAAAAATGCCGCCCAAAACTCGGTTGTCTTCGAAGAAGGCAACCTCTAAGTTGCCGGTTAGGCGTAAGAACGCCGCACCACCACCACCTACCCCATCGCCGGTGAGGACTCCGTCACCGTCAACATCGGAGACCACCTCCGGTTCGACGAGCGCATCTATGCGCGAGTCTTCCCGTGAATCAACCCCGATGCCCCCACCACCCACTAATGTGGTACAACCAAATGAATGGTGGGCCGCAAAGACCTTTGAGGTCGAATACATTATAGACCCTACCCTTTTCACAAATCCCGATGTACCGGGCGAGACCCAATGGGCTAGAAACTACCTCAATAACGCCGGTCTCGGCAACCTTCTCAAACCAATCCAGGGTTCTTACTACCCTAGATTGGTGAGATTATTCTATCAAGGGCTTGTGGACGGCCCGGCCGATGAAGTGATCAAGACCACTATCGAGGGTCGCGACTACACGATCACACGTCGTCATATACACGAGGTGCTCGAGTGCTACCTCGATTTCACCCATGAGACCACCCTATTCCCACCCTTCGAGGAGGAACCTCGCTTCGAGGTCATGACCCGCTTCGAGGAGGTCATGACCTCGCTTCGGCCCAACCTACATTCAGATATAGACAGACTGGTTAGTGTTTTATGCTTGGTTTTAGTGTTATTGTTCTTTGTCATTTTTGATGTGTCTGTTATGTGTCATGCTTGTAGAGGGCAGAGTTCTCTGCTGCTGGGGTGTTTGCTCCAGTATTTGACCCATCTTCGACTGCCTCATCTAGTTGGGAGGATCCGATGATAGCCCAACTTCGCACTGAGCTAGAGCACTGGGTGAGTTTCTTCGATTTTCTTTAATTTTGCTTCATCCTGTCTAGTGATTTGCTAATATTGTGTTGTATATTTTCAGTGTCAGCTTACTGAGGATTGATTAGTTACGTAATTTATCATTTTATCACCCTTAACTTAGTGATGTGAGGACTTAGTTTGCTACTAACAAGTTAACAATGTATATATATTAAGGAAAATAAACAAATAGAGCTAAAGTGTTAATATTTGTCAAAATAAACTCAAAAGGCAGTAAAAAGATGATTAAGCGAAAGAAGATGATTCGCCGCTGCTGAAAGCCAAGAAATCATAATTTACGATTGGGCGTTAAAGCTGAAGATAAAAGAAAGTGAAAGCTAAGAAATCGTCACTTACGATTCTTCAAAAGATGATTCTTCAGAAAGTGACAAAGGAATACAAAGCGATAAAAGAATGCGATCGCTCGCTATAGAAAATCGTCCAGTAAGAAAGTTGTGTGAAAATAAAAAATCGTGATTTACGATTATCCAGAAAAAGAATAACAACTGTAATTTATGATTATATAAAAGAAAAGTTTTCCCTCTGCTACATCTGCTGCTACTGATCATGTGAGTTAAGACTATCACCGCCATGCACCGAATTAGAAGATCTCTGAAATTAGAAGTTTGGTGAATCACGGATTTAAGAAGATTGATGAAGATAAATTCTGAAGATCTTTGCTACTATTACCAAGAACAATCTAGAAGCACATCTATAGATTGAAAGCAAGGAAGAATAAAATTAGGAATTAGAGTTATATTAGGATACTTTTACTATAGTAGTTTCTTTTATTAAAATTAGAACTTTGTAAACCGACTCCTTATGATCAATAAATATGAGAGTCCAGTATAGGAATAAACCTTCAAAGAAATTCTCAACATCAATTGATGACTGAGGTTGGATTTTCTTTTGATCATTAGAGTAGTTTTTGATTGTTTTGTAGATTAGATATCCATGGTTTCTCAAGAGCAATTGACGACTGCTATTGGGTGCTGAAGATTAGTGTAGATATCTTAGTTTCTCAGAAGCAATTGACGACTGCAGTTGAAGGGTGAAAGATATATTTATTTTACTTTCTAGTTTAAATTTTATTTGCTTTATTTATTGCTTTGTAAACATCTTCAAGTTTTAATTTGAATTGACGACTCAGGTTGGAATTTGCAGATTAGTGTAACGATTTTTACTTTTCCAGCTTTAATTTTCTGAAAATTTGATTGACGCATAGATTTTAGGAGATTGTTGATTAGATTAAATCTGTGTGAAAGAATTTTAGTTTTTGATTGACGCCCAAATTCTAGAAGACTGCAATACAGTGTAACGGTACTATTTATTTTTATTAATATCCCATGACTGAAGATTGGGATTGACGATCTCAATCTGAAGGAGGATTAGGATTCATTTTATGCACTTTAGATTAAGAAACCATTCTTTATTCATATTTCTCAAGTAGTTTAGAACCTTAAAAGATAAATATAAACTTTAAAATTAAAGTAGAAATAAAGATAAGATAAATACTTCCTCATGGGAACGATCCTATACTAGCTCTACAATTTCCGTTGTACTCGTGCAATAGGTTAAGACTTAATTAGATACACACATAAGTAGCGATCAAGTTTTAGCGCCATTGCCGGAGAGGTGATTTATCCTTTTATTTATATTTTCATTTTAACATAAATATTTATCTTTCTCTTTTTATATTTCTTTATATTTTTAACTTTCTTTTATCACTTCTTAATCTTTCGCAGGTTTACTCGAAGCAACCACTCAGAGTCTCAAATTCCCCTGATCAGCGAAGCTTGAAGCTCAGATTTGTTCTCTCTCCCTGCTTTCTAAAAAAAAAATCAGAAAAAATTAAAAATCACAAACTATTTTCATTTCTGGTGCATGCATCATACTCGATCTCAAAGCTTAGACTTCTTTGAGCATGATCCAGAAATCGAACGAACTCTCCTGCATAATCTCACACTAAATCAAAAATTCGGAAGAGAGTTTCCAACCATGGCTAACGACTGTTCAATTCAAGCACACTTCAGTCCGATTGCCTTGACCGATCCCTCTTGTATAGTGATACAGAGGTAGCGGCAGGCTAAAATGCCGAAGTCAAGTCCCACGTACTCTAGTCGTTACCAACCTTACATGGGCTTGACACTGAAGACTCCTATCAACACCTTAGGGATTTCATAGAAATTTGCACCATGTTCCAAACACCCAACACCAACAATGAGGCCTTTAATCTATAACTATTCCCTTTCTCTCTCAAAGATTGGGTGAAGTCATGACTAATTTCATTACCTGCCAGAAGTGTTGCAACTTGGGAAGGACATCAGTCCAAGTTCTTAAATCCAATTGGTATGAAAAATCAAATTCGCCAAGCAATCCAAGACTCCAGCCAAAAGCCTGGAGAATTATTCCATGAGAGTTGGGAACTGATGAAGGACTTCTTAAGAAAATGCCCTCTTCATGACGTGCCAAATTGGTCCATTGCACAAAGTTTCTATCAAGAGTTGACTGAAACTAATCAGGCTACAGTCAACGTCATAAATGGAGGAGCCTTTATGGATAAAAATGGCCAGCAGTCCTGGGACTTATTTGAGAAACTAGCCAATAACTCAAAGCAAAAATAAGCTTTATTGAGATTTGACCCAGATGTTACCCACCACACCCCGCTCGCGAGAGGTGGACTTTACAATATCTGCAAGGATAAAGGAAGAAGGAAGATAACATGAGTGCAAAGGTTGCGACTCTTGAACAATATATCGTGATTTTAATGTCTGCCGGACCGACCACTGTGGAGAGATCCTTGGCAAACTGTTCAAATTGCCAGAATTTCACAAGAATCGAGAACCCTATTGCACCATTATACCAAGAGGTGGTGGAGACCAAACAAGTAATGGCCTTCCAAAGGGGATATTATGGGAATACATACAACCTAGCATGGAGGAACCATCCAGGATTTAACTATGGTTCCACCACTGGAGCACAACTAGCATCAACAGTTGCGTAATCTCGATTTCCCTAGACTCAAGTTTTCCACCAAAGGCCTCAATTTCTAGCTGAACAACCCCAATTTGTTCCACAGAGCAGTGCACCTGATGCCACAGTTGTTTAAATCCTCTGAGATTTACAACAATAGTCACATCAGCATTCCAAGGATTTGCATCAGCTTGCTCAATTCTCCTAGACATTCTATTCACATACACAGTCGATTATGAAGCTGGAGAGCCAGATTGGCCAGCTAGCTTCGCAAGTGGCAAGGAGAGAGAGTGAGCACTTGCTGACACAACCGATCAATAACCTTAGGGGAGAAGATGTCGAGTTACAGACTCATCCGTAGCACTTTTTGTAAAATATGTATAATCATTTTATTTTCTTTTTAGTTTGAGAAACACATTGCGGCCCAAATCGTTCAGGAACGAAGGATCGCAATGTATGTCTAATTTTCGATTTTTATGAACAAATCGTATGGATATAGGATTGAACATTTTTCTTTAATTTTATCAGCCAATCGTAGTGACTACGATTTGACCGATAAGAGAGTTCATAAATTGTAGCTGAAAAGTTAGAATTGACCGCCGATTCTAGGTTAAAAAGTGAGGGATGACCGGTTCAGTAGGTCGCCACAAAGATAGGGCCTACATATCTAGGAGAGGATACGTCGACCCCATTAACTAACATTCCATTTCTGTTTCCATCCTTTCCCTCCAATTTTCAAAAAATAAAAATAAAATAAAACTCCTTCATAAAAAACTCAATCATTTTCGTTCCCTTGCATTTTCGAGTTGATTTCAGAACCTTACTTGAGTTTTGACGAGATAATTGAAAATTAGGGTTTGGTAATTATTCGACAACAAGGTAATTTTTTAATAAGAGATTCTCTTAAATTTATTTCAATTTTATACATGCAAGTTGCAATTTACTAAGCAATTTTTTTTACAACTTGTAGAAAAGGAATTGCAGAATGCTGGAGACAATCGAAAAATGAGAAGGAGGAGATGGAGAAGAGGAAGGTAACAGTTCGGACACTTCCCCAATTAAACAACTTTTAAAAAGGGCTACTGCCCAAAAAATCTAAATCAAAAGCAACAGCCCCACCAAAAAAGAAGGCAAAGACCTTAGGGGTGGTCACTCAAGGAACACCTAAGGTAGAAGAAATTGAGGCGATAGCTACCCCTAAAAGGGGCATAAGTACTGATAAAGGCAAAAAGCCAATGTCCTCTGAAAAAACATTGGATCGAGTCCCAAAGTCAACTAAACACCATCTGGTGGGATCCGAGGTTGCTGTAGATGTCACTTTTGGGGAGTATTTTGAAATTAGTAGAGGAGCTATAAAATATTTTTGGGATGCAGGGCTCCACAACCTTTTAGAGCTCGGAGTTACACAAGTCTACCCGAGGCTAGTAAAACTATTTTATACTAATGTGGTTAATAGCAGCAAGGGCTCACTAGTGATTTTGTCCACAACCATTGATGGGTTCCCAATTTTTATAACAAAAGCAATGATTGCTGGAGTGATGAATGTACCCTGAAAAAGACCTGAAGTTTCCTTTGACACGTCGAAAGCAAATGTACTTAGAGAACAACCCGAGACCCTTCCGGATTTTGTTCAAATGGCCACAGAAATACTAGGCAAACTGTCAAAAGACAAATCATTTTTCTTGTGAAAGGACTTGGAAGAACGGAGTTTATCCCTTCATTTCCTCGATGTTTTAATTCATAAGACCATCCATCCTACGGGCCACGAAACTCAACGAAGAGCCCTTTTTATGAAAGCCTTATATCTTATGACTAATCTCTACTGGTTTGATGTCCCTTCTTACCTTTTGGAGGTAATGAACATCGAGAGAGACAAATTGAGTCTAAAGAAGTATCAATCAAACAAACTACGTCTTCCCTTTGGAGGTTTGATTACGAATTTGTTGATGAATATGGAATATAAAGTTGATCCAAAAGAGAAATCCCTACCGAGAAGTAACAAGAGCCTCACAACTAAGGTTTATCGAAAAACATTATGTGTCACAAACAAAAAGAAAGTTACCATTTCATCATAGACGAAGGAGGTCCCATCTACACCGGAGACCACCCAAGTTCCCGAAGAACAAGAAGAGCCCACCACAAGGCTCTTAACCGGTATTTTAGTCTAACAAGAAGCAACTACAAAAGAGGTAGTGAGTACTTTTACTCAACCTCATGAGAGCACAGAAATTGGCTCTCAAGTATCAGAGAAAGCAGCTGAGCAAGAACTGCCGGTAGCACCAGAACCTGCCACAGATGAAGCTAGTCTATATGACTCAACTTTGGACTCACCAACGGGGCCTTCTATGCTCCATGGAATTGAACCAACTACCACCAAAGTAGATTCGGTGAATCCAATCAGCGAAGTAGCAGAGGGAATTCCTGCACTAGTAGAACAACATGATGTTGAAATGGCTACTTCTAGCCAAATCCCTTTCAGTCTTCAACTGACCGCCCCACCAGAAATGTTATCAATTCAACCTCCTGTGTTTCAAGAAATAGGAGCAAGTCAGGGAGTTGAAGTCCCACTCCCTGTTGATCCTATAACCAACATTACAGTACCTACAATCCTAGCACTGGAGCAGACTCAGATATCCCAAGCTGCATGTACAAGACTACATCTCGAAGCCACAAGGGAGAGCTTCAGTACGTTATTACATTAGGAAATGTCTCCTCCAGCTACTTCTTTAGCAGTTCAAATGATTGAACAATCTGTCCTGGACAGAAGATTAAAAGAAGTAGAGCAATGACAAATTGCTAATGCCCAATTACCAAGTGCTATGAGAAGGACGATAGAAGAAATCCAGATGTTGAAAAATAGAGTCCGAGATATTATGCCTAATGCACAAGAACGCTAGGAGTTGATAGCAAATCTAAAATGAAAGGCCGCAAGAGAACATCATGCACAATGGATGGCCGAAACAGCCAGGAAACTTGTTGATTTATTTATGCTAGCAGAATTTTATTATAAAATGGATGGTTAAATGCAACATCAAATATCAAATAAATGAAATGGAATGGTCTTTAGCACAAAGCACAACCTATAAGATAAAGGGCTGTTGTAGCAAGTTTTAAAAGTAAGTAAGAGTTTGTCCACATGGAAAATTGATCTAAAAACTCAAAGGTAAATAGTAGATCTCCAGATCTGGCTACAGATCTGGCACCACTTACCTAAACTAGAAAGCAAAGGTAAAGAAAGGGAGTTTTTGTGTCACAAAACTAAATTAAAACTAAAAATAGAAAATCAACCGATCTATATTACGGAAAGGATTTAGAGAAGATGACAAATGGATCTGACAAATAAAAGGAAAATGGTGAGAAATAATGAAATAGGGATAGAGACTTGTATTGAAAGATAGGTTGAGCAAAGAAAAATAGATCCACACAATTCCTTCACCCAGCTACAAGCCAAATGCAAGGATAAGGAATCAAATCCAATCCAACTGATGTGGCATAGTCCTCGGGTTGTGATCTGTCCATTGAGTGGCCACAGATCATCCCAGAGACAAATTCCAGTCAAGAGAATTGGGATCAAATTATTAAAACCACTGTAGGCACTATGGATGCAAGGCTACAAGCTCAGACATCCATAGGTGCATCAAATCCATAAAAACCAAAAGTAATTGATTAGGGAAATTATAGATGTAATGGAACATTAAACTCAACATTTCATTGATTCAAAAATGTACTTACAATGATCTATCTAAAGCCACCAGCCAATGCAGATTACAGATTTCTCAATTCATTCTTGTAGATTACAAACTAAAATTCCTATCTATTATAGTAGCTCTCAGCCAGCAAGTGTTGGGCTGAGGAGAGAAGGAAAAAGAAAAAGGAAAAATTATGATTGAAACTATAAAACTCTTTCTATTTCTCTCTAAACCTCTATCCACAATTCTTCTCCCTCATCACAGCTCAAGGGCTTCTATTTATACATTTGCCTTGATCTTTGTGCATTTATTCCCAACCAAGCAGAGGAGAAGAATTAATTTCGTTTATTTTAATCCATGTGAATGGTATTCTAGCCAATCAGAGAGGAACGGGATCAATTCTATTTAGAATCAGTTTCGTCCACGTGAATTGGTTAGATCTACTCCCGTATGCTTTTGGGGTTCCACCAATATTGACAGATTGCTTTAGCACATGTACCTCAAGTGATTAAAGCCTCATATGTTTGCAGATAAAGGACTGAAATTTCACAAATTGTGCTTCGATAGGTGCAGAGTTCCTATCGACAAGTTTCCGACAGGTTTAGGCTCCACGCTTCTACAATTCGACAGGCTCCCGACAGGTTCATGCTCCAGAACTGCATTCCCGATAGGTGTAGCGTACCCATTGATAGGTGCTTCGACTTTAGGTGTAAACCCTTGATAGGTACCTGATAGGTGCAGTTAAGAATGTATTGCACTACTTGATAGGTGTAGCACTGCACGAATTCTTCAGTGCAACTTTAGGTATTGCTCGATAGGCTGGCTGGAGCAACTCTAGCACTCGACAGGTTGGATTCCTGCTTTAGCACTATTCGACAGGTGCAAATTCCTACTTTAGCACCATTCAACAGGTGCAAATTCTTGCTTCAGCACCATTCGATAGGTGTCATGAACTGCTAGAATTGTCCTTTGTGAGCCTTTGCTACTAATGGTAGCAATTGCCATGCCTGGGTTTCTTCATCAGTCAAAGGTTGACTTTTCTTTCCCTCCTTTTTAGCCTTTTATGCACAATTTGCTACACTTCACTACAGATTATTGCTAACTACAAAACAACACTTAAAATACCTTATTAGTCAGTTCAAAGGTCCACCAAAGGTCAGGTTAGGAGGTGAAAAATGGTATTTTTTACTGATTAACCAAAGTCCAAGAGGCTATTATAGCACTCCAAGACCAGGTTGTGCAACTCCAAGAAGAGAATAAGAGGCATAGAGAATACCGATAAGCATGGGAAGGAGAAAAGAAGGAGTATGAAGAGAAATTAGCAAATGTGATGAAACAGGTTGGGCAGTTCATGGAATACCCAGATTTTAGAGAAACTACAAGAGTAAAAGCCCTCAAGGAGGCTGAGGAGTTTTTAAAAGCTCAATTATAGGAGAAAAATCACATGCTAATAGTGACTGAAGGAAAATTACGGAAGCTTTAGGATGACAAGGATTCATTAGTCCTAACTTCTGTAGAACAAAAAGAAAAAAATGATTCAATCACAAGCAAGTTCTGGAAGACAGTAACAAGACTACGCACTGAAGCTGAAAGTTGAAAGATGAAATAGAATTAAAATCTTCTATGATCGCAATGCTGGAGGAAAAATTGAACAAGAAAGAAATAGTTGAGGGTCAGTTGAGGGAACGACAAGTGGCAACAATAACTAAAACCGTAAGTTTAAGATTGCAATGGAGCCCACAATCAGAATAGGACTGTTCGATAGCAATTTTGTTTGACTTTGCAGAAGATCAGATAAGTATCTCCTATTCATTACTAGCCTTGCCAGCACCAGCACTACCTACAACAACCCTTGTACCATATCCATCATCGCCGAATGAGTAAAATTTACAGTACTTCATAAACCTCACAGGTATGACAATTTTGTTAAATTTTCGTTGTGTCCCCTGTTTTGCACAATGAGGACATTGTCCTATTTAAGTTGGGGGGGATACACCACTTTTTGTGTATATTAGTTTAAATTAGTTTAATTTTTCGTTTAAAATTTTATTTTTTTAGTTATGTATATATTAATTTAGTTAATCATTATATGCAAAGTATGACAGAAAAAATTGTGAATCTATTAAACTTTACAATCCATCGTAGCAAAAGATCAACAATCAAAATAAAATGGTTGCAATTCATTAATAACACCTTTGAACACTGTATCTAATGAATATTTGAAAATATACGATTAATTTAAACTGCTAAATTTGGATTATAGTTTCAAAATTATTAAACCAGTGAGATCTTGAGCTAATACATCCTCTTTATATTCTAAGAGAGACCGCTTTTATTTTCAAGCTTAAAATTTCCTTTAACTTTTACTGAGAAATTTTATATTGCTGAACTTAGAATCAAGATATTATGTGATTATGATGATTTGTTTCTTTAGAACTATCTATTAAACACATCAAAATAAGAAGACATCTATACTAGTAAATCCTGAAAATGATCAAAGGCCATCTTTTTTTACACTAGAGCAACGAAGATCAGAGGAAACAACATCCAAATCGGACACTCAGATCACATAATATCGCAAAAACACAGAAATCAGAGAGCGAGGAAGCAAAGAAGCCAAGAATCAGAGAAGAAACCTAGAAGTGTGGGAGAAAAGAAACTTTTTTGGCATTATATAGAGCTTAGGTCGATCATTCTTGATGTCCCTCGAGTGGCTGGGCCGGAGCTTGCTGAGTGTCCTTGGCTACGGTTTTGGTTTGGGTGGGTTCTTGTTGGGCACTTCCTTCTAGTCATCGGAGGCATCTATTTTTAGCGCTAAGCCGCAAGGTTTTCAATGTTCGGCTCCAATGCCGCAGTGTCCATTGTTGGACATTATCAGTCCGCCTCTCCTCACTGGCTAGAATCTGGTAGGGCTCGTCTTCCTCGGTGTTGTCATGGTTCTCTAACATCCGAGAAATGAGGCGGGCATAGGGCATGTAATTTATCATTCTATTCTTGGGGGCTGTGCTTAGCATGTGATCATGGGCATGTACTATGCCCTGGAAAATCAATTTAGGGGCATTAAACCAACACTCCCCATGTGCTGAGTATAGTGCTTGTAAAAGGGGTCCTCTCTATTCTTGCTCATGTTGTAGAGGGGAAAGGTTTTTCCAAAATATATAATCCAGTGGCCACATCTCAGGCGGTAATTGGGCCCAACGGATAGTGCCATTGACCACATGTTGGTCATTTGCATATTAAGTGGTGATGACCTGTATCGGGATGTCTTTGAGGTGGGGCTGGTATAGGCCCAAACTGTCATAAAAGTTCAAAGCATAACCTATGGTATCGGCAACGCCATCGACGTCAATGTGAAATGTGCGGTTGTCTATTTTCGTGGTGAGGGTTCCGACATGGTTGCCGACTCCGACTTGCATGTTTTGGTAAAACAGTCGGACCAATGGTGGGTAATAGTGCATGTGGAAGGGTTGAAGCAAGAACTCAAGCTTTGCTCGGCGAATGTAATTGATTTCCCACGAGGTAGTGTCCTCGTCCACAATAAAATCTTGACTAAAAGACCACTAGGGTGCAAGGGTCTTGCTAGCCCACCATGCGGTGGGTTGCTTGAGGGCCGGTACCAGGATCGGCTCCGGAACACTCTTCTATTTTTTGGAAGATTGAGGTTTTAAGGTCAAAGAATTAGAGGGCTTCGAGACCATAATCTTCTTTGAAGCCATTGATTTAAGAAGAAGAAGATTTTAAAGATTTTGAAACAAACAGGGGTTTCTAGGGCTTTACCACTCAAAATGGAGATGTGCGCGTGAGTTAGGACCAAAATTTGATGAGGACTTACATGAGCACGCAGAAATGGCATCCATTGGAGCAGATTTGAGCTTCTTCTCACGGAGGAAGGAAGAGAACAAAGCGTAGAGCGGTTTGAAAGTTCGCAGGAGTGGAAAAGAGGGTTTCAGGCCCTATTTATAATATCAATGGCCGGTCGAGCGGTCTGGAGTGCGCTCGAGCATGATTTAAGTTGTTGCTCGAGCAGAATTTTAATGCTCGAGTTGGCCAACTTAAGCTTTAAGTACCTAGAGTTTGGTATTGTTTGGTGGCCTGGTCTTTTATATGTTGCTTTACTTATGCATTTCACACTGTTTTGCATCTATGGCTAATGATTTTATAGAAAATGTTGCTGTAGGTTTTGAGACTAAAAACAATCTTAGGCATCGATCCCGATGAACATGATGTTTCATTAAAGTTTTAGCCCATTCCTATGGTAAGTGTGAGTAGACTATTACAAAAATAATTGTGCTGATGGTCCACATTTTCTCGCATGAACTAAATGTCTATAGTCGCATCAAAATGGAATGTCCGTAAAATAAATCATGTCAATTTAAGCATAATTGTGTACATTGTGCATATATGAAGATCCACGTGTAGTGGAAACATAGTTTCAATGGATAACACTAAAATTAAGGCCTAATAACCTCAGGAACATAGATTCGGGTATTGATTGAGAATCTCCATCTCTCGCTCCCATGTCGCTTTCACGGCAGAATGGTTGCACCATTGAATTAGAACGAGGGGAATAGTTTTGGTTCATCAAATATGTTTCTTACGATCCAACCCCTCTACCGGTTCCTCTATCAATGTCAAGTCTCCTTGTACCTCACTAGGCTGGTAGTCTAGCATGTGTGACGTGTCTCTGACGTACTTTCTTAGCATTGACACATGGAAGACGCTGTGAATGCTAGACAGCTGGGGTGGTAGGGCAACACGATAGGCTACCTCGTTAACACAGCCTAGTACTTCAAAAGGGCTAATGTATCGTGGGCTTAGCTTCCCTCGCTTGCCAAACCTCATAACACCCTTGGTCGATGAGATCTTTATGAAGATGTGATCTCCAACCTGTAAGGAATACAACTTTTAGAGCATTTTCACATTAAACCAATCCATATAACATATTATTGTGTGCAAGGTCACCTGAAACTCCACGATTGATCTCTTAAGGTCGGCATAACTCTTTTGATGGCTTTGTGAGACCTTTAAACATTCCCGAATGAGTCAAACGGTCTCATTCATGCTCTCAATGATTTCTAGGCCCAATAAGATACATTCTCCAACTTCTTCCAAATTTAGCAGAGATTTACACCGGTGGCCATATAGTGCTTCAAACGGAGCCATGCTGATACTCGCCTGGTAACTGTTATTGTAGGTGAATTCAACTGATGGCAGGTGCTTATCCCATGTCCCTCAGAAATCTAGCATACGTGCCCTGAGCATGTCTTCTATTACTTGATTCACACGTTCGGTTTGTCCATCAGTTTGAGGGTAAAAAGCTTAGCTGAATTGTAGTTTAGAGCCCATTCCCTCTTGGAAATGCTGCCAAAACTGGGATGTATAGAGTGGGTCTCGGTCTGACACGATGCTTGAAGGTATGCTGTGTAGCCTTACGATCACCTTCAAATACAATTCAGCAAGTTTGCTCACAGTGTAGCCCGTGCTGTATGAAAGAAAGTGCACTAATTTGGTCAATCTGTCAATAACTACCCAGATGGTGTTATGCCCCTTCTGAGGTTTGGGCAAACCCAATATGAAGTGTATCAAAATATCTTCCCATTTCCATTCAGGGATTTGCAGGGGCTGCAGTAACCTTGCAAGGTGTTTGTGGTCAACCTTGACCTGTTGGCATACTAGGCATCTTGCTACATGCTCGGCAACATCCTTCTTCATTCCCTTCCACCAAAAGTTCTTCAAATCATGATACATTTTGGTGCTACCTGAATGAATGACATATGTTGATCTATGGGCTTCTTCTAGTATTTCCTATCTTAATTCACTATCAGCCGGTACACAAAATCTACCTTTAAACAATAAGGAACCGTTGTCCTTAATCGAAAATCTTGGCTGATTTCCAGTGAAGATACTCTGACGGGTGGTCATCAATTCTGAATCTTTCAACTGGCTTTCTCTGATCCTATCAAAGAGTGTTGAATTGATCTTCATATTAGCTAAAAGTGCTCCCGATTTCTTCACTTCAAATGTCGTGTGACCTGAGGTCAAGTCCTCATGTAATTTCCATCTCTGTATTCTGGTCACAAGGTGTGATAGCTGAGCAATTGATTTTTGGCTAAGCGCATCCACTACCACATTTGCATTCCCCGGGTGGTACTGGATAACGCAATCGCAGTCCTTCAAGAATTCCATCCATCTTCTCTGCCTCCGATTTAGATCATTCTATGCAAACAAATATTTGAGGCTCTTGTGGTCGATAAAATTTTTGAAGGTCTCACCATAAAGGTAATGCCTCCATATCTTCAAGGAGAAAATGACCACTACAAGTCTAGGTCATGTGTGGGGTAAATTTTCTTGTGATCTATTAATTGCCTTTAACCATAAGCTACAAGTCGCTCATGTTGATTTAGTACACAACCAGTGTGAGATGCATTGGTAAATAGCACAAATCCTCCAGTGCCAGAAGGTAGTATAAGCATAGGTGCGTAGGTCAATATTTCCTTGAGCTCATGGAAGCTCTTCTAACATGAGTCGGTCCACTCGAATTTGCTGCTCTTTCGAGTGAGTTGTGTGAGCGGTCCAGCTAGCTTTGAGAATCCCTCTACAAATCTGCGATAGTCGCTAGTGAAGCCCAGAAAACTACGAACTTCAGTGACCGTCCTAGGCTAATCCCAATTCACCACATCCTCTTTCTTTGATGGGTCAACTGCTATACCTGACTCCAAAATAATGTGTCCCAAGAAGCTTACTTGTTGAAACCAAAACTCACACTTGTCGAGTTTCGCATATAATTGAGAGTCCCGCAGTGTTTGCAATGCCAGTCATATATGATGCTCGTGTTCTTCTTGCGTCTTTGAGTATACGAGAATGTCATCGATGAAGACAACTATAAACCGGTTCAGATACGGCTTGAAGACATAGTTCATAAGGTCAATAAATGATGCAGGTGCATTTTTCAGCCCAAATGGCATTACGAGAAACTTGTAATGACTGTACCTCATGCGAAAGGTTGTTTTTGAAACATCTTTAGTCTTCACCTTCATCTGATGGTAACCGGACTGTAACTCTATCTTGGAGAAAAATGTTGTCCCTTACAACTGATCAAATAGGTCGTTAATTCTTGGTAACGGGTACCGGTTCTTTATAGTCAGTTTGTTCAATTGTCGGTAGTCGACACACAGTCGCATTGAGCCATCTTTCTTCTTAACAAACAACATTGGTGCTCCCCATGGAGACACATTGGGCCTAATAAATCCCTTATCTCTTGCAACTGTCCCTTCAACTCTTTCAACTCAGTCGGTGTCATTCAATACGAGACTTTTGATACGGGTTCCATGCCTGGGGCCAAGTCTGTAGTAAACCCGACTTCCCGATCAGGCGGTATTCCTGGCAATTCTTCAGGAAAAATGTTAAGAAATTCACAGGCTATCGGAATGTCGGTTATGTTAACCTCCTTGTCCTCTTATCCCTAAATGACCGCAAGGTATCCTTGGCAACCCTTACTGATCAATCGTTCAGCTCGAATTGCGGATATAAAAGGTACTACAGCTGGTCGGATGCCAATGAACTTGAAAGGCTTCTCTCTCTTGCGGTAGAGAGTGACTATCTTCTCTAGGCAGTCTATTTTGACTTATAGTTTAGTCAGCCAATCCATGCTAAGAATTACATTGAACCCTTTCATTTCGAGTAAGATCAAATCGGTCGTTGTTTGGCGATGTGCCATCATGATGATAACTGATCGGCACATGATATCCGTGTTCACTGGATTCCCATTAGGGTTGAGATTTCTAAAACAAAATCCAAAGGCTCTGATGTAAGGTCTATTTCTTTGGCAAAGCTTTGTATAATAAATGAGTTTCTAGACCCTAGGTCTACCAACACTAATGCTTTGTGGCTACATATGTCACTTTTCTTGTTCAAACGGATGACACATAGATTCAATGGACACTATCAACTTAGTTGCACATACGGCATGATATGAAATCAAGTACAATAACTACAGGGATTATTCTATTGATGCAGGGATTATTCTATTGATTCACCTTATCTATCTAAAAATTCAACAGTTTTAACTTGACTAATTATAAAAGTGTAGGCCCTGCTTGGACTAGGGGTCTTACCGATCTATGATTTGGTTCTGTAGTGTTGACCATACCCTTCATCTCCAGGAAATCCCTAACGTGGTGCCCTATGTGCCCACATTTGAAATAAGCTCCTATCGCTCTACGACATTCCTCAATTTTGTGGGGTTTCCCACACTTTGCACATACTACTGTTGGTGCGGAGGAAACGGTATGAGAAGTCGTCGATTGCACCATTGATATAGTCAGATTTGTCTGGCCTATTATGTTGAAGGGTCTTAGTGGTCTCGGTGGCAGAGGCAACAGAGCTGCCTGATCAAAAGACTTCGCTGATGTCGAAGGAATTGGTTGTGATAGTGGTGGCATCAAATACTTAGGCCTCTTGCTAACCTATTCTGCACTGGTTACTTGGTATTGTGCCTTTTGGCTCTTCGCCTACTCATCCCTTGCTTTATATAACTCCTCAAGGTCTCTTTCAGCTGTGAGGACCAATCTCACTACCCTCTCATAGGTGGTTGCTTCAAATAATGATATTCTTCCCTTGATAGTAGGCTTAAGTCCTTACTCAAATTTCTGAGTCTTCATTAACTCAGTGGCCACCAATGCTGGTGCAAATCGGGACAACCACATAAACTCAGTCTCATATTCCCGGACACTATTTTGCCCTTGACCCAGATTTGTGAATTGAACCTCTAATTAGCGTCTCTCGATCGTTGAGAAATACTTCTCATGAAATACTATAGTGAATTTCGCCCAAGTCCAAGGCGTCCCTTGAGTTCTTGTTCTCTCCACTGACTTCCACCACGGGTCTGCCTCACCCTCGAGTTGGAAAAACGCCCAGCTCACTTTCTCCTCTTCCGTAGAGCGGACTTGTTGCAGTACCTTCTCAATTTGATTTAGCCATTTTGCAGCTTCCATCAAATCGACTTGCCCATAGAAACTCAGAGGACTCAATCTCCGAAAATCTTAAAATCCACAAGGCTGCCTCCTCTCAGCCAACACTGCCATGGCGTTCACCATGGTTTTAAGTAATTGTTGATTACTATTATCCCCTGGAGCATTTCCAACATTATCCCTCGATCTGGATGTGTTATTGTTCGCGGGGGTTTCATTAGCTCCACATGTATTACTGTTGCCATTGACCCGAATAGCATTTACTCCCGAAATGAATCCCTCCCTAGTAGGGACACCTCCTACGTTCACGTTCCTTGGTCTACCACTTCTAGGAGGCATTTTGTCATGCCTTGACAAAGCAAACGACAAGTCAGATCAAGTTAAGACCATTGGTCTTAATGTCTGAACTTGATAGCTAAGCCTAATTCCATTGTTCTTATCCTACATCATAACTCTGTATACCTGCAAGACTAAAAGACGGGGCTTTGACACCACTTGTGATAGCTTGGATTTCCTTACCAAAAAACCTATGTCGTCAGATAACACACAAGACCCGAAACACAGTGATGCTATGGTATCATGGTATGACATCACCTCCTGACAACTCTCTCTTTCGTCACATCATACAATAGGAAGGAACGAGCCATCACAAATAGGTAAGATCACAAAACGGAAGCAAAGTATGCAACACAGAAACATAACAGAGCTATAGCATGAATAGAATGCCAAAATATGAACTCACAAGACTATCTATGATATATACATGTCTAAAAAAAAACATCCACCGATGAAGACCGACCTTCACCTAAACAATGGGTCAAAACATATCATATCATTTAGTTACATATTTCCCTTTACCTTTTATCAAAAATTTTCCCAAAAACAACACTCTCCTACAATCTACTCCAAGCTATGGATAATGCCCCTCTGGCAGATCCTCCTCCACCTCTGGGTTATAATCTGGATCCTCCTCTCTTTCTGGATCATGCTCCACGTCCACACCTGCAGCTGTGACGTATAGTGAAAGAGTGAGCTTCATCAAAGCTCAGTAGAGAAAATTACCACGCTAAATCACACCTTATCAGTCTGATTCATAGTCTTGATGCATGATTAAAAACAATCAAACTTGCGTTTGTATTCAAAATATACATATATCGAATTCAAGCAAAGCATTCATTAAATTTTAGCAGGTCAAATCATGAAGACGGATAGAACATGCTCACACTATGCATATCGAGTCAAGAGAGTCAAGGCACAATCGAAGCATATAAATGGAACGGGCAAGAAACACATATAATCGAGGTTCAAGACAATTCACGGTACATGGCATGGGTTCGTAACATGACGAATCACATAGCACGTTTCGAGACAAGGCATATCATATGGAATTATAGTAAGTATCCCATATTAGGGAACTGAGTCGTCCGTAGCGGACACAGGGTCATAACCCTAGGGACTCCACCCCTCCCATGGACACTCCACTCCCCTTACAACAATGCACTCAGAAGAAGTCACATGGCAAGGCATCCCGTATTAGGGAGTTGAGTAGTCCGTAGCGGACCCTGGAGACTCCACCCCTCTCAGGAGGCTCCACTCCTCATTGCTCATGCTCATAGAATCATAACACACAAACTTAGATCGAGTACACATAAACCGAATCAGCTTTATGAATGAAAACGTCACAAGGCAAGTACACATGAGATCCAGAGACATGCAAGAGGTCATGCAAGACGTGAATGCAAAAATAATATCAAATGTTCATGTTTCACAATTTCGAGGTACCTAAATAAATCGTTGCGAAGATAGTTAAATATAAATCATGGCAAGAATATCATTCATTAGAAAATTGCATCATAAACATGACTTCGAGAGAACATATAAGTTCGAATGGTGTTTTCCCTACCTGAAGTCACGTCAAACACACGTTCAAAGGGTCACGAGTCCAAAGAGTTCGAAACCGTGTTCCTCTGGGAGTTTACCCTAAATCACGATGCCCACTACATGTTTTATTTTGAAATACTCAAGGCATTTATACATGCATAACTCACAAGAACGCTTGTCAAGTCCCGAGTGCATATATTAAAATTGGCCAAAACAGGGTCTTATGCTCGAGCGTGGCTCAATCCCACTCGAGTGATTCCCAGTAGCAGCCATGCTTCACGCTCGAGCGGTTTTAACCTGAGTGAAATAAGCCTACAATTCATGCTTGAGTGTAGGCTTCAGATGATATCCCGCTCGAGTGGTGCTATTCATGCTCGAGCGTAATCCCAGTACAAATCCCAAGTCCCGCTCGAGCGGTTTTAACCCGAGTGAAATAAACTTAGAAATCCCACTCGAGCGTTTGCTTCAGAAAATTTCTTGTTCGAGCAGTCCTATTCATGCTTGAGCGTGTTCCCAATGTCCTCAGGTTCCGCTCGAGCGGTTTTGACCCGAGCCAAAATAGCCTAGAAATTTGTTGGTAAAAATTGCTTGTGCTTTTTATTTTATTGTTGGAAATGTGGTAGAAATATGGCAACAAAATAAATCAGAAAAAGGGGGGTAAAATGGAGTGAAACAACACCAAAAATAATAACACACACATATAATCCTGCAAGATCTAGGGCTGTTGTAGCAAGTTTTGATAAGTAAGAGTTTGTCACACAAGGAGTGATGATCTAAAAATCTAAAGTTATATAGTAAATCTCCATATCTAGCTACAGATCTGGCAGCTCTAAACCTAAACTAGAAAGCAAGGAGAAGAGAGGGTGTTTTAGGTATCACAAACTAAACTAAACTAAAAATAGAAATAAAAACTAAATCTAAAGAAAGGGGTTATAGAAGAATGAAGATGGGGTGGTAAAATAAAGTAAAACTGTGGAGAAGAAGTAGACAACAATGGGCAAACTTTCACTGTAACTCAGATCAAGATGTTGGATCTATAACTATCCTTCACTTGGATACAAGCACAAGTTCAAGGTAGAAGAATCCAACGTAACCCAGAGCCATGAACTAATCTTAGGAGTATATTCTGCCCACTTGAATGGGCACAACATATCCCAGGGATTTCATCCAAGCAAGAGGTTAGAGCTGAAACAAGAAAACCATTGCAGACACTATGTTTGCAAGGCTACAGCTCATCCAACTGTAAGTTTGCTCAAGTAGCTGGTTTCAACTCTATAATTGCTTGATAGTGCTCCTGCTTCAACAATGTTGCTTGAGTGATTGCTGGCTTCAACAATAAAACTCGACGGGTTGGTGCATCAGCTCAAGAGCAGCTCGCTCACAAGAATCGACGATTGAGTATTTGGAGTTTCAAAGCAATTTTGCATATCATACAACAATCTGGAGTGCTCGAGGTTGGAGATCTGAGTGTGCACACTGCTTGCACTGCTCGAGTATATAAATGTTGTTTTAGACTTATACAATCGCAGCTGCTTGACAAGTGGAATGCAGGAGCTATGCAGGTTGGATTTAGGCCTTTACAGGTTGGTGCAGCAGCTTGTATGGTTTAAACTCTAGTGAGCTTTTAGTTGCTCAAGTGCATAAATATTTCAGCCATATTTTCAGTTGCTCAAGTGTGGAATTGTTAATGTGCACACTTCTGTAATGTGCCACTTGAGCTATTGGTTGGCTGCATATATAAAATGTTGCATAGCTGCATAGCACCTCTTGTTGTAGCATTGATGTGCTTGAGATACATGTAAGTGTAGTGCTATAGCGGATGCTCCATTCGAGCTGCTTCCTTACTGCACACATAAAGTGCTCAGGCTGCATGTAATGGAAGTGTTGTAGCTGTCATGTGCTCAACTTTAATTGCCGAAGCTAGTGGTTTGTCAGTTGTTCTATATAATCAGCTGTAGCAACACTCCACTAAACTTGGGCTCCCCTTCTCTCTCTATACAGGCCTTCTAGGGCCTCAAGGCATGCTACACAGCCCCTATGGTGTGAACCACCATGGTGCATTCACTGGGATTACCATCAGCTCCACTGTTTGACTCAAAATTCTTTCTTCTTGACTATAAAATGATGGATTGCTGCACTAAGCTATAATATCTTGTCTTCTACAAAAACACACTTAAAAACTCATTATTAACCAACTCAAAGGTCCATTAAAGGCCAAGTTAGGAGGTGGAAAGTGGTATATTTTAGTGATCACCATTCCCCAAGCCTCATCTTTGCTAGTCCTCGAGCAAAGGAAAAATTAAAATAGTAATTCTAAAAAGTAAATGTCACTTTCGTAGGGAGCACGTATGCATTTAGCTTATGTATCAAGCCTTTTAAACCCCTAGGTGATCCCTAGTGGAGGAGTGAAGTTTCCGGAGGGTTTTTAGTAAAGATACCCACAAACTTCCCATTGGTTAGATTTACTGTGATGCTATTTTTTTTTATTGAATGTGTGGTAAAAATATGACAACAAAATAAATCAAAAAAAGGGGAGTGAAATGGAATGAAACAACACCAAAACAACAATCTAGACAGAGAGTCCTGCAAGATCTAGGGCTATTGTAGCAAGTTTTGATAAATAAGAGTTTGTCCCACAGGAAGTGATGATCTAAAACCCAAAGGTTGTATAGTAAATCTCCAGATCTAGCTACAAATCTGGCAATTCTAAACCTACAGAAAAAAATAAGGTAAAGAGAGGGTGTTTAGGTGTCACAAAACTAAACTAAAAATCAGAAATAAAATTATAATTAAAGAAAGAGGGTAAAGAAGGATGATGATGGGTTGGTCAAATAAAATAATAAGGTAAAGAAGTAGACAGCTATGAGTTATTTTTCACTGCAACTCAGATCAAGATACTGGATCAGCAGCTATCCTTCACTTGGCTACAAGCACAAGTGCAAGGTAGAAGAATCCAACCTAACCCAAAGGCATGAACTGATCTTAGGACTGTATTCTATCCACTTAAATTGTTACAGAATATCCTAGGGATTTCATCCAATCAAGGGATTAAACTAGAACAGAAAAACGATTGCAGACACTATGTTTGCAAGGCTACAAGCTCATGCATCCATAGGAGAAAATAGTCCACGAAGATCGAGTGAAAACCGCTAGAAATCACATGTTGAATGGAGATTTAGAATAAGCTAGTCATTGCTACAAAAAGGCCTTCAATAACCAAGCTCTCAAGTCTGCAATCTGTGTAAGATTTCGGGTCTATTCACTGAAGATGGTGTTGCAAAACAGAGGAGAAGTTGAGTTTACAGCAGACTCTCACTATTGAGTCTTGATAGACCTTTGAGAGAACTAAATAAGTGTTTTAAGTGCTTGTGCTGTAGCTAACAATAAAGACAGGCTTAACCATCAAAGCAACATAAAAGTGCCAAAAAGATGACAACCCATGTCAATCCAAAGGAAGAAAGAGAAGAAACAACCTCACTAGCTGCTGGAAGGTATGAATTGAAGAGGCAATGACCTGTTCTCAACCCAGAGAAGAAGTATGGAGCAATTCGAACAGAAAAATGCACTACAGAGTACTTTTCGCAAAGAACCTGAACTGTTCGCAAAGAACTTGAAACTCTGCGAAAAGAACAAAAACTCCAGGCTTAAGCTTTCGAAGAGCATCTGAACTCTTCGAAGAGATGATTTACCATTTTGAAAAGGAGAAAACTCAATTCGAACAGAACCAGAACCTTGCGAAAAGAGCTTCAGGAGTTACAACACCTTACGAAAAGCCCCCTAAACTTTGCGAAAAGGTATTCTGGAGGTTCTCAGCTTTTACAAGGGCAATTCAGTAATCTGTTTCACGTGTCCCAATGCATTTAAAAACCTAGGGACATTTCAAGGGATTCTAAGCATGAAGCGAAGGCATATTCCACCCCACGTGAGCACCCAGAGATGAAATAACTTGGCGGGAACTTCTAGAAACTCTAATAGATTTGCAAAATGCATAATAGAATTGATGCCTTTTTCACCTGATTGGCTGAACCAGATCGAGGAATTCTGATTGGCCAGAACAGATCTGGATCCTCGTGCTCGACCACCATTGGTTAATACAGATCTGAGCACCTCTGATTGGTTGATACACATCTGAGCTTGCCTTGGGGAAAACTATATATAGATGAACCATTTGCCCAATTTGGGCATCCAGATTTTGAGTTTCATTCCTATTCCCCCATTTCCAAACCAGATAGTTTGTCTAAAATCCCTGTAATAGCTTCACTTTGATTTGCAATTGGGAGCTGTGAGACATTTCTATAATTCAAAAGAGAGTTGTATTCAAGACTACAAATCTGAGAGCTGTTTAACCTGTGCTCTGTAATTATAATGGTGGATTTGAAAAGGTTGCTGTAAACCGTATATTCTCAATTGGATTCATGTTAAGGGTTCCCTCTGATCTCCTTATTGCATTAGACTCCTTTAGATTTACTGTTTTTCATGTAATTTTCCTTGATTCATTAATCCTGTGAGAATTAGTGTTGGTAACCTAATCTTTCACGGCATTTGTTGTGATGCTTCTTGTTCTAAACTAAGGCTTTGGATTAAAGACTATTGGATGGTTTGTGGCCATTAAAGTGGACAGACCATAGCCATAAGCTTAATCCTAATCCTTAAATTAGATTTATTTCTCTTACATCTGCACTTGTAGCTAGATGAAGATTGGATCATCTCTCAGTTGAGCTGCATTTGTTCTCATTAGTTTTCAAGGACCAAATCAAAGTTAGATATTACTTCTCCATTTTTATATAAGTTTACCTCAAACGTTTCCCCAACTCGGATCTGGATCACTTAGTTTAATTTTTACTTTTATCATTTAGTTAATGTGACAAATTCAACCTCCCATCTTATGTGCTTTCTAGATAGGATAAGAGGCCAGATCTGGTAGCTTAGATCTGGAGGTTTATCTTGCATTTTAGACAAATTCTCTATGGACGATCTTTCACTCACTTACATTTAAAACTTTCTACAATTGGCCCTGATCTTGCAGGCTAATTCACTTCTACCTGTGCTGATATTTCTTTATTTTTTTCAGTATAATTTAGCAGTTGCAACACATAAATCAAGCACACTAAGAAGCAACAACAAGTTTTTGGCGTCGTTGTCGGGGAATTTGTCTAAAATAGGTAGACCTAAGTTTTTACTTTTATTTTTTATATCATTACTAAACTATTCTATTGTTTATACCTGTGCAGTTATCCATGTCCAATTTTTGAAGAAGGAAAACTACTTAAAAAGAAATTCTGAAGGTTTGCTGTGAATAATCAGATTTTTTGTTCTGAGTTGTATGTTTGGTAGGAGGACTCTCAGCCCTGAGATTGTCCCACTGAATTTAGAAGTTGAAAGGCTACTACGAACTAAACAAACAACACAGAATTCTGCTACTATGGGAGAAGAACCTCGACTTTTGAGGGATTACTTTGCACCTGGTGCTTATAATTCTCCCTTTTGCATTCAATTTCCTACTGTTGAAGGAAATTATGAGATCAAATCATCAACTATCCAAATGCTTCCTTCCTTCCATGAGTTCAGTAAGGAAGAACCATACAAACATGTGGATGAATTCTTGGCATTCAACATAGCTGGACTTGGTCCAGAAGCAACCAAGCTTAGGCTCTTTCCTTTTTCATTAAAGGATAAAGCTAGAGCATGGTTATCTATGTTAGCACCAAATAGTATCACTTCTTGGAATGATTTGCAGTGTCAATTTTTAGCCAAATATTTCCCAATGTCTAGAACAAGCCAATTGAGACAAAGTATCATTTCTTTCTCACAAAACTCAATTGAAACTTTCCATGAAGCATGGGAACGATTTAAGGAACTTTTAAGGCAATGTCCTCATCATCAAATTCCCAGATGGCAGCTGGTTCAATGCTTCTATCAAGGAATTGATCAAAAAGGCAAAAATATGGTGGATGCCTCCTGTGGAGGCACTTACTTGCAAAAAATAGTTGAGGAGGTTTGGGACTTATTTGAAGTAATTGGTGAAAACTCAACTCAACAGGAATCTCTGTCAAGAGATATTGAAAATCCTGCTAGGTTGAACAATCAGCAACCCACCAAAGGGAAGATTTATGAGGTGAATGAGTTGGAAAGAAAGATGGACAATTTAACCACAAAGTTTGATAGATTGATGGACTCACTTAAAAATCCAAATGTTGCAAGAGTAGAGGAGGCATGTCTGATATGCCAGTCCCCTACTCATTCAATTGACCAATGTCCTGTTGCACCACGGTTTCAGTTTAATGGTGGAACAAGCTCATGTCTTTGCTCAATCATTTGGACGATGCGATCAAATGAATATCCATGGAGAGGACACCCCAATTTGAGGTGGAACCAAGAATTATCAATCCCAACAAGAAGCAACAACCAAAGACCCAAATGCCTTTCAAAACGCACGCCTTATCGAGAATTTTATGCCAAACCAAATTTTCAATGACCCATTCCACAACAACACATGCAACAATCGCCCTAGTTCAAACCCTTCCGGGTTCCCTTCTTTTGAAGATCAAGTCCTAAATTCACTCCGAATTTAGGATCTTTAACTTCATCGTGAATTTTCACAACGAGCATAAAGAAGATTGAAGAAACATTGGTACAGCTTACAAATACTTTGGCAAAAAGAGAGGAAGGAAAGTTACCCAGCCAACCTTTGAACAATCCCAAAGGACAGTTCATGGTTGGAGAAGCTTCTAATTCACATGAAGAAGTAAAAACTGTTACCACTTTGAGAAGTGGAAGAATCATAAATAACAACGTGGGTGCTGAAGAAGAAAAAAATAAGGAAAATGATAAAGATATGCAGCAAGAGCAAAGATAATGATAGCGATGAAGTCGATGGACCTCAGAAAAATAAAAAAAATGAAAAACAAAAAATCCAAAAAGTTTCTGAAAATACTTTCAAATCTGTAGATGAAGGACTAGTTCCTCATTTACCATTTCCTCATGCAATGAAATCTGTATCCCCTTTTGATAAAGGGAACACAAAAATAGAGGAAATGATGGAGACTTTCACGCAAGTCAAGATAAATCTACCTTTGCTTGAGGCAATCAAACAAATTCCAGCATATGCAAAATTTTTGAAAGATGTTTGCACTCACAAAAGACAGTCTAGGATACAGTTGTCCAAGAAGGTCTTTGCTGTGGAAAGAGTTAATCAGGTGTTATCCATTGCCACAACTCCTAAACATCAAGATCCTGGAATCCCCACAATCCCTTGCATTATTAGGGAACATACCATTGAAAAGGCTTTATTAGATCTGGGTCTAGTGTCAACCTACTTCCATATTCTGTATATGAGAAACTAGGTTTGGGAGAATTAAAACCCACTCATGTGGTATTACAACTAGCAGACAGATCTAAAAGGAAGCCAGTTGGGATGATTGAGGATGTATTGGTGGGAGTAGATAAATTTTTCTATCCTGCTGATTTTCTAGTTTTGGACATGGAACCAACCAAAAGCAAAACGTCCATCCCTGTCATTTTGGGAAGACCATTCCTGGCTACAGCAAATGCTTGCATTCAATGCAGGTCTGGAATTATGGAAGTCTCTTTTGGAAACATGAAGGTAAAATTAAATGTTTATAATGCAGTCACACAGCCTCAATTCAGTTCTGAAGAATGTTTTCATGTTGATTTATTGGATGAACTGGTAGAAGGGACTTTTCAATAGTTTCTGCAGTGTGAAGAGTTCACCACAAATGTTGAAGATGCTTGGGGAAATTCTGAAGAAGAAACAGTTTGTATCTCAAATTCTGAGGAAATAAATGTTGTGCAAGGAACTCATAATCAATCAGCAAGTTTCTCTTCTTGGAAACCTGCTACTCTTCCCCTTCCACAAACAGCTAAGGTACCTTTGTTACCTTCTTTTTACAGCCCACCTGATTTAGAACTAAAGTAGCTGCCAGAAAATTTGAAATATGTGTTTTTAGGAAATCATAAATCATTGCCTGCAATTATTTCTTCCTCCCTCACAAAGGAGCAAGAGGAAGAGCTGTTGATAGTTTTAAAAGAGCATAGAAGGGCAATTGGCTGGACTATTGCTGATTTGGGAGGAATCAGTCCAGTTGTTTGCATGCATAAAATCCATTTGGAAGAAGATGCGAAGCCTTCTAGGGAAATGCAAAGGAGGTTGAACCCTCATATGCAAGAAGTGGTCATGAAAGAGGTTGTTAAGTTATTGGATGCAAGGGTCATTTACCCCTTTTCAGATTCAGCTTGGGTGGCACCTACACAGGTGGTACCTAAAAAAGCTGGGATCACTGTTGTAACCTCAGATTCTGGTGAGCTTATGTCAACCAGACAAACAACTGGGTGGAGAGTCTGTATTGATTACAGAGAATTAAATGCAATGACCAGAAAAGACCATTTCCCCCTCCCATTCATTGATCAGATTTTAGATAAGCTAGCAGGAAAAGCTTATTACTATTTTCTTGATGGTTACTCTGGGTCAACCAGATTCCTGTGTACCCACAAGATCAGGAAAAGACCACATTCACTTGCCCTTTTGGCACTTTTGCCTATAGGATAATGCCTTTTGGTCTTTGTAATGCTCCTGCTACCTTTCAAAGATGCATGTATTCCATTTTTTCTGATATGATTGACCAATTTATGGAGATTTTTATGGATGATTTTTCAATCTATGGAGATAGTTTTTCCCAGTGTTTACATCATCTCAAATTGGTATTACAGAGATGTGAAGAAACCAATCTAGTTCTAAGCTAGGAAAAGAGCCATTTCATGGTCACCCAAGGCATTGTCCTTGGCCATGTTGTCTCTCACAAGGGCATTGAGGTGGACAGAGCAAAAATTGATCCAATTGCACATTTACCACCTCCCAAAACTGTTAAGCAAATCAGAAGTTTTCTGTGACATGCTGGATTTTACAGAAGATTCATTAAGGACTTCAGTAAAATAACCAAACCTCTTTGTCATTTGCTGTTGCCAAGATGTCCCTTTTGTTTTCAATAATGAATGCATGAAGGCTTTTGAATTCTTAAAAAACTGTTTGATTTCAGCACCAATATTGCAGTCTCCAGATTATTCATTACCTTTTGAACTGATGTGTGATGCATCTGATTATGCTTTGGGAGCTGTCCTTGGATAGAGAAAAGAAAAGTTGCCTCATGTCATAGCTTATGCCAGTAGATTAATGATTGATGCACAGCTCAATTACATAACAACTGAGAAGGAGCTGCTGGCAATTGTTTTTGCTTTAGAAAAATTCAGGTCATATGTCTTGGGTTCACAAATAGTGGTGTTCACTGATCACTCTGCCTTGAAATACCTTCTGTCTAAGAAGGATACCAAACCAAGATTAATCAGGTGGATTCTCCTATTACAAGAATTTGATTTACAGATCATAGATAAAAAAGGGGTGGAGAATGTGGTGGTACGATCACTGTCAGAATTTTAATCACGAGATTGATAGGCTGCCTATCATTGAATCTTTCCCTGATGAGCAACTTTTTGCCATTAGTGTACACACTCCTTGGTTTGCAAACATAGTCAACTTTTTGGCTACTGGAAGAATTCCTCAACATTGGAATAAAATGGATAAAGATCTTTTCTTCTCAAAGGTTAAACATTTCATCTAGGAAGATCCTTATCTATTTAAGAGTTGTGCAGACCAAATAATAAGAAAATGTGTCCCTGACCAAGAATTTCATAGAATACTTTCTATGTGTCATGAAGAGGCCTGTGGAGGTCATTTTAGTGGAAACAAAACTGCTGCAAAGGTTTTGCAGTGTGGATTTTATTGGCCTACACTTTTCAAAGATGCCCTGCAGCATTGTAAGACTTGCCAGAACTGTCAGAAATTGGGCAGCATTTCCAAGAGAAACTCAATGCCTTTACAACCTATTTTGGTAGTTGAGTTGTTTGATGTTTGGGGGATAGACTTCATGGGTCCCTTTCCTCCTTCCAATGGGAATAACTTCATTCTAGTAGCTGTGGATTATGTATCCAAATGGATTGAAGCCACAGCCACTAAAACAAACGATCACAATGTGGTTCTTAAACTTCTTAAGGATCACATTTTTTCCAGGTTTGGTTTTCCCAGAGCCATTATCAGTGATGGGGGAAGCCATTTTTGTAATAAACCTTTTGAAACTTTATTGAAAAAATACTCTGTGACTCATAGAGTAGCCACTCCATATCATCCACAAACCAGTGGACAAGTGGAGATTTCCAATAGAGAAATCAAACATATTTTGGAAAAGACTGTGAAGAAGGACAGAAAGGATTGGTCCTTTAAGCTGAATGATGCATTATGCGCATACAAGACAGCCTATAAAACCCTAATTGGTATGTCCCCATTCAGGTTGGTCTATGGCAAAGCATGCCATTTACCAGTAGAGCTAGAATATAAAGCTTTTTGGGCCATTAAAACATTAAACATGGATCTAACTATTGCTGGTAATCACAGGAAACTGCAACTTGCTGAGTTGGAGGAGCTGAGAATGGATGCATACACAAATTCAAGATTTTACAAAGAAAAAGTCAACTTTCCATGATAAAAATTTATTGAGAAAAGAGTTCACAGCTGGCTCTAAGGTATGGTTATTTAACTCAACACTCAAGTTTTTCCCAGGAAAGCTGAGATCTAGATGGGAAGGGCCATACACTGTCATTGATGACTCCTTTGACATCGATCCAAGTAATGGAAGAATCACGAAAGTAAATGGTCGACGCTCAAACCATGCATTGAAAATACCCGAGCTGTCTGCCCATATCATCACGAACCTCCAAAAATCTGATGGTAGATAACTGTACATTATGTTTTTATTTCATAGTTTTTGCTTAGTTTCTTTGTTTCTGTTTTTATTCATGATTTGTCTCTTTTCGCATGGTTTAAATATGCTCCAAGCTAATTCGCAAAGTAATAATTCTCTTTTCGCAAAGTTCAATTTACTTCTCGAAAAGACTCTGGCATTGTAACGAACCGCTCAAAAGCAAGGATTTGCTTTTCGAATAGTTGGTTCTGAAGCTATTGTCTTTTCGAAAAGATATTTTTGAAGCTAGTTTCTTTTCGAAAAGATGTTTCTGAAGCTATTAACTTTTCGAATGGTACTGATGCCATTCGCAGTTGTAAAAAGGCCTATTTTGGAACTTTTCAAAAACTTATAAAGAACTTTGCAAAATTAACTCTGAGTATATTTAAACCCTTTCGAAGTAGGGGTTTCATATTCAAAAGCTTTCGGAAGAGCGACCTGTTTCACGGAAACCCTATTTCGTTCTTTCCTTGCGCAATTTGTGAAGCTTGCTACATTTTTCTTCACCTTTGTTCGATCATTTGAGTTTTCAGAGAAGGATTTTAGCTTCTAGTCTGGGGGATTTCTGCAAGCAAATAACTCGTTCAATTAAAAACCCTAGATCTCGGTATTTCTCTGCACATTCTCTCTGTTTATCATTTGAAAATTTTCAATTTGTGTCAGCATCTGTTGTGGGCATTTTCATACATCAATTTAGAATGGGAAAAGCAGAGAAATCGTTGGGTGCCATGTTCCCAAAATCCTCTGCTAAGAAAGTTAGCAAACCTACCCCCAAGGGAAAAGCCAAAACTTCAGCCAAAAGAAAACTATCTATGGATAAAGCGGATAGGGTGGAGAAAGGGAAGAAAGTGAGACATGAGGAACACCCATCTCTGCTGCTGCTAGTCCTGAGCCTGAGCTTCCCCCTCTGCCTATACATTTGGCACTGCCAAATCCATTCATCAAGCTCGGTTAATTCTAGTGATTGTGGACGAAACTTTTTTCATCAACAAGCCAGAGTGCCTGTTATCTTTAAGATACATAAGGGAAGCCGCACAAAGCAATATCCTCACCCCTTTGTCAGAGAAAATTTACCCACGAATGGTGAAGTTATGGTACCAAAACCTAATCAAGGCCACTGAAAGAGATGCTGATGTCCCTACCCTGGTTATCTTTATTGATGATTGCGACCTTACGGTCACATTTGAAGACATAGGGAATGCTTTGGGGATACCCTTCCAATTTGATCCTGCTGGGCCATTGGCTGCTCCAGAAATAGCCTCCTTTAGAGAAATGGCCGCACATTTGACCCAAGGAATTGTGGGCACTGGACAGTCCATCATGAGGAGAGACCTAGCCCCCCAATTTCTATTGATGGACTCCATTTTAAGGGGAAGTTTTTATGTCACCGGGCACAGCCAAGAGAGGAGAACACCAATTCTGGAGGCTCTCTTTCATTTTTCTAAGGGGCAGTTTTTCAATGCCCCTATGTTAATTTTTGAAGCCATGGCTGATATTAGTGCCAAGTTGAAAAAGGAACAGAAATTAGCTGGCCTCCCATTTGGATGATTGATCACAGCCCTCCTCAGAGCCAAGTTTGACATTGATAATGAGGAACCATTTGAAGTCATTGCTTCTCACACTTTTGGGAAAAAGGCATGGACTACAAGCCAAGCCATGCTGAGAGGGATGAGAGAGGAAGGCGAACACACTGCACCGCAGTGAATGAACTCACCGCACTGTGGGTGAATGAACTCCGCACTGAACCTACCCCCTCAGCCCTTTAGAACCAGTTTTAACTGTGACCAGCTCTTTAGTCAGCACCACTCTCAAGCAACTCAGAAACTTTCCTTCCCATGGTGACCAGCTCTTCAGCTGCACCAATTTTTGAGGAAGTTGGCCTTTCACCCTCCTCCCCTATTCCAGCCCCTGCCACTTCACCTATCCCAGCTGTCCCATCTCCCATACCCTCCATTATTCCAATTATAGATTCCCCCTCTACACCAACCACTCCAACCATACTCACACCACCAATTTCTCCCACCAATGCCCCTGTTTTAGCTGCAGACTTTATTGCCCCATCTCCCTGCACTCCTCTGCTCCAAAGCCCCTCAAATTCACCTGCTCATTATTTACACACAGAGTATCCCATACACAACACAGCCTTTCACTACAGAGGCTTATTCTTCCTTAATGGGATCTATTTTTGAAACCATGGGACTTGAACCTACCCCTATACCCGACCCTCATCATTTCACCCATTTACCTACTTCCCCCATTACAGCCATTGCACCTCCACCCTCCACTTCAGTTGTACCAGTCCCTGCTATGCCCACCTGTCCCCCACCTACCTCTATTACCCAAATACTTGCCTACCTCCAATCCATCCAAGCCCAACTCCAAATCAACACCGAAAACCAGTCTATGACCAATGACCTACTCCAAACCTTAGCCTCCACATCACACACAACCACCATTACCCCTTTACCTACTATTGATTCCCATGCTACCCAAACTGAACCAGAGGTAGTATTGGTTGATCTGCCCACCCCCACCACTACTGCCCATGCAACCCAAACTGAACCTGAAGTCCCTCTGGTGGCATTCACTTCACCACTCCCCACTTTCGCTGAGCAAGCCACTCAGACCGACCCTAAAGTCCTCCTTCTGGACACTTCTTCTCCCCCTCCCACAACTGGGACACTTTTGGTCCCCTACCATTCCATTCCCCTTCCCCGATTTGCCTCCCTCAGAAGAGCCATGGAAGAAAATCCTTATATCTGCAGAGATGTTCTAAAAGGGTTAGCTGATTTACAAGCCTACATTTGAACCCCTTATGAAAACCAGATTCGGAAGTTAGAGTTATTTATGAAATTTGAGAGAGAAAATGAAGAACTTGCTGGGTCAAACCTTTCAGATGGTTAGGAGCGAGTAGCACAAGGTGACCATGTTACAAGCACAGCTTGACCAAGAAAAACTAAAGACCACTAGACTTGGCAAGTACATTGGCCTCACCAAAAAGATAAAATCAAAGGAATACACTGAGCTGCAAAACACAATCCAGGAGAAGGCTCAATCAAGTTCAGACTCCAATCACGATTCTAGTTAATTAAGCCGGTGACTCGATTACCAACTTATGATACAGATTTTGACCCCAGTTATTAGATCACATTGTACTTATCTGTGTTATGAGTTTGTAATATAAAATTCTATTTTTCTATGAAATTACTATGCATTTCTGTTCTTTCTTTTTGTCATTACATTTTTTTTTATTGCTTCTTTTCTTTGCTTTGGACCAGTGCGGACCCTGCTCCCCTTAGGTTTGGGGGTGTGGCAGAAATGTCAATAATTGAGTTAACATCAATGCAGCTTATGATCAGTGGATTTTTTGAAAATGAAGTATACTAACACCTGCTGTTTTGAAAAATAAGGAAGTTAAAATTTTTTTAAATTGATTTCTAGTGTAATTCTAATACTTTCATGAAGTGAATGTCAGGAAATTTCTAAAAGAGAATTGATGTTTTAGTAAACCTAAAAAGAGAGAAAACAGTGATGATATACTTCAGGAATTTGATAAGAAAAAAAACCATATCCAGTGAGATTTGGGCCTGCTGAAATGTATTCTTTGGAGGTATGAATTGGCAATTTTTTCTACTCTAGGGACCGTTTGAACCTGCTTGTTTTTACTAGAAGTTACACATATCCAAATTGAAATAATTTGATAGCACTCGTGATATTAAAGACATGATGTAAGGCCTCCTTTTGAACAGTTTGAACCTTACGAAGCCCACCTTGTGAAACTGCCCTTGATACACACCATTTGAGCTTTATAAATCAAAGATTTCTTTGAAACCTCATCAACCTCATTTAGCCTAACCCTCACTCTGAGAATTCAGAAGGTAAAGGAAAGAAAGCTGAAGAAAGGTGAGTTGGGTAATAGTTTGGTAAAAGAAAAAGAAAAATAATTGAAGGCAATGATGTATCACCAGAAGAAATGTGGCATTCCAGTCAATGTTGATTTGAAAAAAAATAAAATAAATAAATAAATAAAGAAAAGAAAAAAAAAATGGGAGAAGTCATTTCATTGGAAGTTTGAAAAAGAAAGAGAAAAAGATGGCCACTTTGGCTCTGAAAATTCAAAGAAGAAGATGAAATTGTGCTGAAATAAAGAAGGTGTCCATACCACCTCCTTACCTTGACTGACTTCCCAATTTCGAACTCCATTACACCCCTTTTATTCTTGATAAATTTCACCCATAAGCCACATTACAACCCAAGTTAAAGTCCTTACTGATCAAAGATGGATTGAGCTGTCACATGGAGATAAGGATTTGTGTAATCTATGGTGAAAAGAGCAGTGAATTCAGAACTAAAAAGCAATGCCTATGCTCCTGCATACAGTCCTATTTGAGGGCTGTAACTGCTCTTGAGCCGTGTGAAATAGTACAACCCTCTTACTTGCATGTTGAGTGAAAACCTGGTGAGAGTTGGTTTTGAAATCGACTTATTTGGGGTAGCATCAAAGCTAGATTCTCAAATAGAAGGCAAGCTGTTCATTAATTTTTCTTGTAAAAACTTTTTGACACCAATTGAGTGTGATAAAGGAATTACAGCAGAATTTTAGTTTTGAACTGATGTTTTCTTGAAAATCTTCTTGCAACCTGACTGATGCAGGTGTGAATAATTTGATTGGATGAAAGTCTATTTTAACAGAGCTGCATTGATCTTAACTGATTTATTGGAGAAGTTTGTGGGTACCTTTATTGAAAACCCTCAGGAGACTTCACTCCTCCACTAGGGATCACCTAGGGGTTTAAAAGGCTTGTTGCATATGCTAAATGCAATTGTGCTCCCTACAAAAGTGGCTTTTTACTTTATTTTTAATTTTGTCTTTGCTCAGGGACTAGCAAAGCTTAGGTTTGGGGGTGTGTCGAGAACTGAAAAATACCATTTTTCACCCCTTAACTTGAATCTTGATAGACCTTTGAGAGAACTAAATAAGTATTTTAAGTGCTTGTGTTGCAGCTAACAACAAAGACAGGCTTAACCATAAAAGCAACATAAAAGTGCCAAAAAGATGACAAGCCATGTCAATCCAAAGGAAGAAAGAGAAGAAATAACCTCACTATCTGCTGGAAGGTCTAAATGGAAGAGGCAAAGACTTGGTCTCAACCCAGAGAAGAAGTATGGAGCAATTCGAATAGAAAAATGCACTACAGAGTACTTTTCGCAAAGAACCTGAACTGTTCGCAAAGAACCTAAAACTCTGCGAAAAGAACAAAAACTCCAGGCTTAAGCTTTCGAAGAGCATCTGAACTCTTCGAAGAGATGATTTACCTTTTTGAAAAGGAGAAAACTCAATTCGAACAGAACCAGAACCTTGCAAAAAGAGCTTCAGGAGTTACAACACCTTACGAAAAGCCCCCTAAACTTTGCGAAAAGGTATTCTGGAGGTTCTCAGCTTTTACAAGGGCAATTCAGTAATCTGTTTCACGCGTCCCAATGCATTTAAAAACCTAGGGACATTTCAGAGGATTCTAAGCATGAAGCGAAGGCATATTCCACCCCACGTGAGCACCCAGAGATGAAATAACTTGGCGGGAACTTCTAGAAACTCTAATAGATTTGCAAAATGCATAACAGAATTGATGCCTTTTTCACCTGATTGGCTGAACCAGATCGAGGAATTCTGATTGGCCAGAACAGATCTGGATCCTCGTGCTCGACCACCATTGGTCAATACAGATCTGAGCACCTCTGATTGGTTGATACACATCTGAGCTGGCCTTGGGGAAAACTATAAATAGACGAACCATTTGCCCAATTTGGGCATCCAGATTTTGAGTTTCATTCCTATTCCCCCATTTCCAAACCAGATAGTTTGTCTGAAATCCCTGTAATAGCTTCACTTTGACTTGCAATTGGGAGCTGTGAGACATTTCTGTAATTCAAAAGAGAGTTGTATTCAAGACTACAAATCTGAGAGCTGTCTAAGCTGTGCTCTGTAATTGTAATGGTTGATTTGAAAAGGTTGCTGTAAACCATATATTCTCAATTGGATTCATGTTAAGGGTTCCCTCTGATCTCCTTATTGCATTAGACTCCTTTAGATTTACTATTTTTCATGCAATTTCCCTTGATTCATTAATCCTGTGAGAATTAGTGTTGGTAACCTAATCTCTCACGGCATTTGTAGTGATGCTTCTTGTTCTAAACTAAGGCTTTGGATTAAAGACTATTGGATGGTTTGTGGCCATTAAAGTGGACAGACCATAGCCATAAGCTTAAACCTAATCCTTAAATTAGATTTATTTCTCTTACATCTGCGCTTGTAGCCAGATGAAGATTGGATCATCTCTTAGTTGAGCTGCATTCGTTCTCATTAGTTTTCAAGGACCAAATCAAAGTTAGATATTACTTCTCCATTTTTATATAAGTTTACCTCGAACGTTTCCCCAACTCGGATCTGGATCACTTAGTTTAATTTTTACTTTTATCATTTAGTTAATGTGACAAATTCAACCTCCCATCTTATGTGCTTTCTAGATAGGATAAGAGGCCAGATCTGGTAGCTCAGATCTGGAGGTTTATCTTGCATTTTAGACAAATTCTTTGTGGACGATCTTTCACTCACTTACATTTAAAACTTGCTACAATTGGCCCTGATCTTGCAGGCTAATTCACTTCTACCTGTGCTGATATTTCTTTATTTTTTTTCAGTATAATTTAGCAGTTGCAAACCTGTTTTCAAAACACACATAAATCAAGCACACTAAGAAGCAACAACACTCACTTGACTACAAACACAAGTGCAAAGAAAAAGAATCTAGCTCAATCCTGTGGTCTAGACCAGTCTTAAGCCTATACCATGCCCACTAAAATGGTCACAGGCTATCCTAGGGATTTTCCCAATCACAAAGGTTAAAGATAGAACAGAATTACTACTCCTGCCAGCATGGGTGCAAGGCTACAAGCTCATGCAACCATAGGTGCATAAAACCCATATAGCTCTATGTGAAGAACACAAAAAAATATAGATTGAATAAAGCATTAAAAATGATATTTCATTGAATATAAAGGACTTACAATGATCTGCCCTTAAGGCAGCAGTCTCCACAAACTCCCAAAATTGCTCTCCTTATTATTACTAAACCTGCTTATAGCTTAGAATATACCTAGCTGCTATAAAGAAAATTAACGCAACATTGCTGCTGAGCTGAGGAAGAGAAAGAAGAAAATAAAAGAAAATAAAACCCTAAACCTAATCCTAAGTGACCTCAGGCTAATCCTGGCTCCCTTCCTAAGACAGATTATATTCTATTTATATAATCCATAAAGCAGTTAATAGCTTTAGCCAATCAAAAAATAAGAAAGAAATAAATTGTTTGGAGCTACTATCGTGGCCCATTTGTGGCCAAGTGATTCTTTGGGGAAATAGGGGACAACTCAGCACCTTGCGATGTGTACCCTAGGTGCTGTGGAATCCCAAAAATGCCCTTGAATGCTTGAATGCACCTGCTGGTTGGGAGGCTGGTCGAGTGGCTTGTTTGAGGATGAACTGCTCGACTGCATAAAAGGATAGCACTTTAAAGTGCTCGAGTGGTTTAATGAAGTTGGGTTTTTAAGCTGCTTGAGTGGATTAAAAGGAGCTTGATAGGTTCAAGTCTGCAGCTGAGTAGCTGCTCGAGTGGATTAATGAATTGTTCGAGTTGCTCAATATGGATGATCTTCAAGGCTCTGAACTGCTCGACTGCCTTAAATGGATCTTAAGCCAACCGCTCGAGTATGCTAATGGAGCAATAAACTGCCCGAGTTCGGAAATAGCAAAGAACTGCGGCCTTAGAAGTTTACTTTCCAAAGAAAAGTAGCTACTGACAAAGAATCTCCGCCAAAGAACATGGCTCGAAACTAGCAGCATCTTGACAGCTTGAGTAGATTGCAGCAGTAGCTAATCAACAGATTGGATAAATTATAAACTACACAAGTAGGTGCTGAGCTTCAATTCTGCAACTCTAGCTGTTGGTTGGCTGTTGGGTTCCACTCAAAGTGTTGCCTTGCTGCATACATATAATGCCCAAGATGTTGTGTGGAGCTGCTTGAATAAAAGTGCTGAAACTATTGTAGTTACTATTCGAGATTGAAGCTGGTGCAGCTGTTGGGGTGCTTGAGTGTGCATTTGCTACAACTTGCATGAGTATGCTTAAATGGTGCAGTGCAGCAGCTATAGAGTTCGAGATTCAATTGTAGAAGCTACAACTGCTGGTCATTGAAGTGTTGTAGTTTGCCACTTGAAGTGCTGCATTGCTGCATACATACAGTGCTAAAAATCTTGAGGTTGAAATGTTGTAGGTGCAATTTGCATAGTCTGTTACAGCAGTAATGTGTTCAACAACTGTTCTCTTTAATCCACTGCAACAACACTCCATTAAACTTTGGGTTTCACCTCTCTCCCTTAGCATACTTTTTAGGAACCCAAAGCATGCTAAATGACTGCCATGGTGTGAATCACCATTTGCACTCTCTATCAATCATTCGGCTCCACTACTTAACTCAAAATTCCTTCTTTTTGACTCTAAAAAGATGGATTGCTACAATAAGCTATAACTTCTTGTCATCTAAAAAAATATACTTAAAAACTCATTATTAACCAGCTCAAAGGTCTAATAAAGGTTTGGTTAGGATGTGAAAAGAGGTATATTTCAGTGACTAACACACCCCCAAACCTAATCTTTTCTAGTCCTCGAGCAACGAAAAAATTAAAATAGTTATTCTAAAATGTAAATGCCACTTTCGTAGGGAGCACGAATGCATTTAGCTTATGCATCAAGCCTTTTAAACCCTTAGGTGATCCTTAGTGGAGGAGTGAAGTCTCTTGAGGGTTTTCAGTGAAGATACCAACAAACTTCCCCATTAAAATAGTTAAGTGTAGTGCAGCAAATGACAACAAATTTCAATGAATAAAGCATCATTCCACACCCATTCTTTAAAAATTAGAGGAGTTGAAACAGTAATGCAAACAATTAAAATCCTAAATCAACATGTATTTACATCACGACCAATCTGTTTTCATCAAGAGTACAATGTATGCAAAACAGTACTAAGCTTGCCTTTAATTCAAAAATCAGGTTTAGATACTACCCCAATGAAGTTAAATTTTAGACTCAATCCTTAATAAGGCTATCTCTCAACAATGAAAATCTAAGGTGTTTACATTCTCATCAGCTCAAGATCAGTCACAGACCTCACATATGCCTGCAAGCATGAGCATAGACATTGTTACTAATTTTTGACCTTCTCATATACTTTTCATCATAGATTGGGCATCCCCTTGTCTCCACATGACAACTCACTTCACTTTGGATCAATAAGGTCTTTTAGATGAGTTGTAATGTGGCTTATGATTGAGATTTACAAAGAATAGGAGGGGTTTAATGGATTCAAAACTTAGAAATTAGTAAGTGAAGGAGGTGATTCATGACTTCACAACCTTCATTAAAGCACAACTTCATCTTCCTTGATATTTTTTAGATCCAAAGTGGCCAGCTTCTTATCTTCTTTTCAATTTTCAGATGAAGTACTGCTCTTAACTTCTCTTTCTATTTTTTTAATTTTTAATTTTATTTTTATGAAATACCACACATATACCACTGACACACTGCTGTTTTTGGCTTTATTTTCTTTTCCTTCCACCAAATGTTGAATCCAACCCACCTATCTTCAACTTCTTCTCTTTTACCTTTTGAAATCTTAGAGTTAGGGTAAGGTTGAATCAGGACAATGAGGTTTAGGTGTAAGTACTCTAGTGTTTGTTAAAGAAAAATTAGATTTTAAGGCTCAAAGAGTGTATGCAAAAGGGCAGTTTAATTGGTAGGACTTTTAGGCTTAAACTATCCAAATGAAGGCCTTAGACAATCTCCTTAGTGTCGGAGTGTTGCCAAACAGTTTCAATTTGAGGGTGCCTAACTTTTAGTGAAAAGGTACTGAATCAGTCATTCCTTAGAGTAGAAAAATTGCCAAAAACACTCTTCAAAAGAAATTTGATAGGCCCAAATCTCACTAGGTATGGTCTTCAATTTAACTCATGGGGTGTATTTTCACCTTTTTCTCTCCTCTCTAGTTCACTAAGTACGAATTGAAAAGAATATTTCTCGGTGTTAACTTCGGAGGAGTTAAATTTTTAAAGATTTATTGCTTTAAAAAGTCTGTAAAAAATTTTAATTTCCTCTCTCTAACCTAATTAGGTTGGAATTGACTTTATTTATCTCAATTCAACCAACACTGCTGCACTAAAATTAACTATTTTACTGCCCTACCCTGCCATACTCCCAAACCTAAGATAATCAATGTCCTCACTATTTCAGCAGACATGTATAGGGGCAGCAGGGTTTGTAGAAGAAAAACTAAAGTACAACAGAAAATTAAAGAGAAAATAAAGTAAAAGATTGCATAAAATTAGACTAAGCAAGAGAAAAAGAGAATTTATACAAACTGACAACTAAGAAAACAAAACAGGTACACAAACTCCATAACAAAAATTACATAAAACATAAATTAAACCTAAGCAAAAACAGCAGTTAAACTAAAAACAACAACTATACTTAAAAATATCAAGTACACTAAACTCCTAAAAATGAAAATTCCTAAAACAGATATTCCTACAATGGTCTGAGTATGAATCTAGCAAAAATATTAGATGATTGCATCCACACACAACAACACATCAGCAGTTATGACACATTTTAATCAAGATTCATCACAATAGACAACATTAACACAATATATACAGAACTATAAAATACTAAAAACTGCTATGTTACATATGATAGACAGGGTGAGATCAAATATCAGTGGAAGGTGTTGAAAGTGAATGATTTTAGAGGGCTCCACAAAATTTTCAACAGACATTTTGAGCCTCTTTTCATTAACCCTTAGGACCCTTCTCAAAATTAAGGTCTATGATCTCAACAGTCCAGATGGGGATGCATGTGTGACAGTAAATTAATCATCCCATCTGGATCTCAGCTGAACTAGAAAGAACTGTAATATAAAAATGAAAAGTCATACCTTTGTATTTGCATCAAATCTAAGTTCTTCCAGCTCACAAAATGCAGTTTGCAGTTGCGTGAGAGATGTAGAGAGTAGCTCCAGCTCCACATCAGGTGGACAGTCACTTAAAAGGCAACAAAGGTCCCTTAGATGGCTAAGGGAGGGGGTGGCGTCAGTCCGTACTTCTACAATTTCAGTACATATCTCAGCCCAGTTCAGCAGTATGGGCAAGGTGTATTCCACCATCTCATTAATGACTGCAACTGTTTAGCAATCCTCATTTCCTCCATCGTAGCCTTCCCCTTATAAAAATGAGGACCTTTAGAAATTTGAGGAAATAGTAGATAATGTACTGTTGGTACTCATCTGCTGACATAAAAAAAAAATTATTTTTTATTTTTTATATTTTTATTATATATTTTTTTCAGCTTGGACTCAGCAGCAACCCCTTTTTATTTAGCACCTGCTAAGCTAAAATAGGCACTCAGTCCTAACTTTCTTTTGCACTCCTTTTTCCATTAAAATCTTCTTGGTGTTCCACCACTTTACCATACCTCAAGGCAGGAATGGCCCTAACTTCCTCATGAGCTGAAGAAGCTTCACCAATTATGTTCTGGCCTTTTAGATTGGTCACTGTTTGTTTTGGGAGCCTGCCCTCATCCCTTCTTTTCAGAGTATTTGAGATTTGACCCAGGTGATCTTCTATCTTTTTTATGCTCTGACTGTGGGAATTCAAGTCTGTGAGAGGGAGCTAAGGTTTTGCAATGAAGACAAAACCTGCTCCTCAAAGGAGGGGGACACTTAGTTGTGGTGGGGGCAAAACTAATTGACTTGGTTGGGGGGACTGATGTGGGAATTGCTTTAGAGGGTATAGCTTGGTTGAATTGTAGCTCAATGCCTGCTACTGTTCGGTTTGTTGAACATTAACTTGTCTCCACCTTAAATTAGGGTGGTTCCTCCAAGTACACCCAATAGGTTGTTGTCCAAATGATTGGACAACATTGGCATGCTCATTTGCTAAGTTTGGAAATGGACCAGCAGAGGGACAGTCAAGATGTGAGTTGTGAGTGAGTGGCATATCAGACATGCCTCTCCAACCAGTGTTGTCATGTGAGACTGCACCACACTCATGAATTTATCAAACTTTAAGGGCAAACTGTCCACTTTTTGATAAGAATGGATTAGTGAAAATAAATCAAAGGTGGAATGAAAACTACAGAGCAGCAAGTCTAAAAATACTTAGACCTACAGATACAGGGTCTGTTGTAGCAAGTTTTAATAAGTAAGAGTTTGTCCCACAGGGAAAGATGATCTAAAGCTCCAAGGGAGCTATCTTTAGTAGGCCCTCCAAATCTGATTACAGATCTGACAATCCTAACTGGAAGGGGATTTAAGGTCACTATTGTTTAAATCCTATGGTACCCTAATGCCTAAACTACAGAAATGGTTGAGAAGAATGATGGAGTGTGAGAAAATAAATATAAAAAGGGTGAGAAGTAAGCTATTAGGTACAGATCTGATGGGTCTTATAACTCAGACTCAGATCTGCTGTTATAGAAATCCTATCCAATGGCTACATTATCACCAAAGAGGAGAAAGGATCCAACTCACCCCTGTGCCATGATCCAATCCCTTATGGCTATAACCTGTCCACTCATATGGTCACATACTATCCAATAGGGGAACCACAGTCTATGGATGGGTCAGAACATGTTTATCATTGTAGGCACTACTTCATCTAGGCTACCAGCTCACTGCTTTAGATCTAGCTGTTCACTGCTTTAAAGAGACAGCAGTGATCCAGTCACAAGCCTATAATCTCTACAGTCGGATCTGATCTGCCATCTGATGGTGGACCTATAAAAATACAGGGGACTCTGTCTCTGCACAATCTCTCACAGGGCTACAAGCACAAGTGCAGAGAAGAAGAATTTGTCTTAGATCTGTTGATTGGCCTCACCCTAGGGCTATAGCCTGTCCACTCAAATGGTTACCGACTATCCACAGAGGTTATCCTCCTCACAGAGGACTGAGACAGAACAAGTAGATTGCTGCCACCACCATGTTCACAAGGCTACCAGCTCAAGCTCCCATGGGGATTCAGATTTTAGTGGATCTTGTGGTGGGGCATAGGCTTGCAATGTGCCTGATCTGGACACACAAGTTGCTTGGATCTAAATAAATCCTTAAAAATAATCCTCCATTGCTTACAATACAACTTAGCAATGGAGGATCTTCAGGCAACAGCCTTGTACAGAATAACCCTCAACAATCAATCCCATACATGCATAAGATCCTATTATAAAACTTCATTAAAACTATTCCAAATAGGCCTACAAAGGCATAACCAGCAAGTGCTAGACTATGGAGAGAAGAAAAAGGAAAAAGAAATTACCTAAACCCTAACCTTAGCCTACTAGAACTCTACAACTAATTCAAGAAGACAGCGTCCAATTCAATTCAGTCCTAACTCTCCTAAACCTAAACTAGGCTTAGACTTATATAGCAGTCAGCTGTGGGAGCATTAGGGTTAGGAAAATCCTAATTTTAATGATGCAAGCGTGGCCCATTTCTGTTCCTTGGATGCCTCGAGGCGCGTCCATGAAGATTGGAGCATTAGAGTGCGTGCCCTATTTGTTGGAAGTCCCCAAACTGCCCCTGCAGAAGTGAGGGGAAGTTAAGATCCCAAGCCTCGCTAGGTAGCAAGAGTTTCCAGGTCTTGTCGCGTGATAGAGATGTTGTCGCGAGATTGAATTGACTTGAAGCTCTTGCAGTCGCGGGATAGATAGTTTGGTCATTGCAGGATTGCTCTGGTCGTCACGGGATTGCGCTTTCCCTTTGAGTGGCACTGGAATCGTGCGCACAGTTGATTTCTTTGGGAATCTCACGGGGATCCTCGCGATGAAGCAATTGCATCGTCCATTTGGATTGCGTGAGCGGTCCCTGAAGATCTGCATCCCGCGGCCACTGCACGACAGTTGTGCACAGGAATGCCTGGAGCTCCCTCTCCTCAGTGAATCGCGTGAAGATTAAATGCTCCTCTCTTGCACTGCACGAGATTGCATGAGCACTTAAACTGAACCTCGTGAGAACTGCGTGAAGTCTGCTTTTTGAGCCCTTCTGTCATTAATCCGCACGAGAACAGCGCGAGCAGTTGGTGTGCTGCCTTGAGAGACCCTCGACAACTGCGCGAAGCATTCTTTCTGTATCAATTGAACCCTGTGACATCTGCGCGAGGCTCACTTCTTAACTTATTGCTGCTGTGCTTTGCCTATGCTACAGCCATGTTCTGGCTGGATTTAACTTCCTTTCTTCTGAGGCAAAAGTAGGCTTCTTGGCAGGGTTAGGGCCTTATCAACAACTACTGCTTATTACCTACAAAATGGGTTTAACACACATTTATTAAATGACTGAGGGTCTAACAAAGATTAAGTTAAGGGGTGAAAAGTGGTACTTTTCAGGTCTTAACACTTTCCTCCCTAGGTCACTGTATACAGTTAATTCATACAATTTCCCAGTAGAAGTTGATTCTTTTGTACCTCTAGCAGCAGGCTCAGAGTCATTTCTTGTCAAAGACTCCTGCTGCATAGAGTTTTCACTTATCACATCAAACAAGTCCCAAGCCTCTACATCAGTTTTGCTAAGATGTGTCACCACAGGATGCATCAATCATGGATCTACTTTTGGCATCTATCCCCCGGTAGAAGCTTTGTACAAGCTGTCATTTGGGGATCTGGTGGTGTGGGCACTGCCTCAGCAATTCCTTAAATCTTTCCCAGGCTTCATGGAAATCTTCAGTTCGGAACTGAGCAGAGGAAATGATGCTCTTCCTCAACTGACTGATTTTACAAGACATTCCAAGACTGTATGCTATTTGTTGGGAGCATGTTGAGTCAAGTTCTAGCCTTATCCTTTAGTGAAAAAGAAAAAACCTCAATTTCATGGCCTCATCTCCCAGACCAACAATTTTAAAGGTGGTACATAGAGAAAGAAATTGATCTATGTGCTGGTACGGGTCCTCTTTGCTTAACCCATGAAAAGATGATAACATTTGGATGGTTTGAGACTTGATCTCATAATTACCCACAACAATACAGAGTTGAATGCAAAAGGGGGATGAGTATGCCCCTGGTGTATAATACTCCCTAAGGGGTCTAGGTTGCTCTCCCATCACAGAGGTTTCTAAATTTTCTGCAAGGGTGTGTGTTGCGGGCCTAGATCTCAAGACTCTCTCTATTACAAGATTCAAAGGTTGTAGCTCAGGAATGAGAGACCTTCTTCCCAGCATACAATATACACCGCAACAAAGAAAAAGACACACACAGCAGATAGAATAAAAAATACTAAAGACTAAACACAACTGCTGAAATTTAAGGTTGCAGAAATGCAATAAAAATAGGGGAGAGAGATGCAAACTAAGGTAAAATTGCTCCAGCTGCAGCTGATATCTCCTTTTTGCTACTACTCTAGAGCTGCAAAAATCAAAAATTCAGTAGGAATTTATTCAAACACAAAACAGGCTATAAATCTAAAACAGAAAATAAAGAAAGACTGCGAACTAAAAGAAAAAAATGTTGCTGTAATATATTCAAACACTACATCTACAATGAATAAATCTAAACAAAAACTTAGATTTACTACTTAGATCAAAACTCCCCAGCAGCGGCACAAAAAACATGTTGGTAAGATTTGTTGTGCTGTTATTTTTCTTTTATTGAATGCGTGGTAAAAATATGGCAACAAAATAAATCAGAAAAAGGGGAGTGAAATGGAATGAAACAGCACCAAAACAACAATCTACACACACAGTCCTGCAAGATCCAACATTGTTGTAGCATGTTTCGATAAGTAGGAGTTGTCCCACAGGGAGTGATGATCTAAAACCCAAAGGTTGTATAGGAAATCTCCAGATCTAGCTATAAATTTGGCAACTCTAAACCTACACTAGAAAGCAACTCTAAACCTACACTATTAAACTTTGGGTTTCACTTCTCTCCCTCAACAGGCTTTCTAGGACCCCAAAGCATGCTAAATGACTGCCATGGTGTGAATCACCATGGTGCACTCTCTACAAATACATCAGCTCCACAACTTAACTCAAAATTCTTTCTTTTTGGCTCTAAAATGATGGATTGCTGCATTAAGCTATAGCTTCTTGTCATCTACAAAAATACACTTAAAAACTCATTATTAACCAGCTCAAAGGTCCAATAAAGGCTAGGTTAGGAGGTGGAAAGTGGTATATTTCAGTGACTAACACTTCCCAATTAAAACGGTTAAGTATAGTGCAGCCAATGACAAAACAGAGTTTAATAAATAAAGCTTCATTCCACACCTGTTCTTTAAAAATTAGAGGAGTTTAAAGTAGTAAGGCAAACAATTTAAAACTCAAACCACTATGTGTTTTCATCACCACCAATCAGTTTACATTAAGAGTGCAAATGTGTAAAAACAGTACTAAGTTTGGAAATGTGTAAAAACAGCCCCAATGAAGTTCAATTTTAGACCCACTCCTCACTAGGCTATCTCTCAACAATGAAAATCCAAGGTGTTCACATTCTCATCAGCTTAAGATCAAGCACATACCTTAAATAGGCCTACAAGCATGAGCATAGGCATGGCTACTAATTTCTGACATCCTCATGTACTTTTCACCATAGATTAGACATCTCCTTGTCTCCATATGACAGCTCACTTCACCTTAGATCACTAATGTCTTTTAGATGGGTTGTAATGTGACTATGGTTGAGGTTTAAAAAGAATAGAAGGGGTAGAAAGGGATTCAAAAACTGAGAAATCAGCAAGAGGAGGAGGTAGTTCATGACTTTTCCTTCTTCATTTAAGCACATCTCCATCTTCTTTTGTGTTTTGCAAATCCGAAGTGACTAGCTTCTTTTCTCTTTTGCAAATGAAGTACTTCTCTTGATTTCTCTAATATATATATATTTATTTTATTTTATATTTATTTTTCATGAAATGCCACATCTATACAACTGATACACTGCTGTTTACAGAATCTTTCCCTTCTCCTTCCACCAAATGTTGAACCCAGCCCACCTATCTTCAACATCTTCTCCTTTACCTTCTGAAATCTCAGAGTGAGGGTAAGGTTAAATCAGGTCATGAGGTTTAGATGCAAGTACTCTGGTGTTTGTCAATAGAAAATGGGTTTTTGGAGGCTCAAAGAGTGTATACAAAGGGCAGTTTCAAAGGGTAGGAATTTTAGGCTCAAACTGTCCAAATGAAAGCCTTAAATCATCTCCTTAGTGTCATGAGTGATGCCAAATAGTTTCAATTTGGGAAGCCTAACTTCTAGTGAAAAGGTGTTGAGTCAGTCATTCCTTAGAGCAAAAAAAATTACCAAAAACACTCTTCAAAAGAAATTTGATAGGCCCAAATCTCACTGGGTATGGTCTTCAATTTAGCTCATGGGGTATATTCTCACCTTTCTCTCTCTTCTCTGGTTTACTAAGTACTGATTGCGAAAAAATTTCTTAATATCAACTTCATGGAAGTGTTGAATTTTAAAAAAATTTCAGTTTTAAAATGTCTGTGAAAGTTTTAATTTCCTCTTTCTAACATGGTTAGGTAGGAATTGATTTTATTTATCTCAATTTAACCCAGCACTACTGTATAAAAATTAACTATTTTATTGACCTACCACCCTGCCATACCCCCAAACATAAAATAAATAGTGTCCTCACTGTTTCAACAGACATGTATAGGGGCAGCTAGGTTTGTAGAAAAAAAACTAAAGTATAGCAGAAAACTAAAGAGAAATTAAAGTAAAAGATTGATAAAAATTAGACTAAGAAAGAGAAAAAGAGAATTTATACAAATTGACACTAAGAAGACACAACAGCTACAAAGACTCCTAAAATAGCAACTAAGTACAACAGCAGTTATACCTAACAACAAACAATAATTAAACTAAAAACAACACCTATACTTAAAAATAGCAAGTATACTAAACTCCTAAAATAGGAAATTCCTAAAATAGAAATCCTACAAAAATATTTGATGACTGCATCCACACACAACAGTACATCAGCAATTATGACACATTTTAATCAAGATGTATCACAGTAGACCTCATAAACATAGTATATACAGAATTTTTAAATACTAAAAATAGTTATGTTACATATGATACACATGGTGAGATCAAATATCAGTGGAAGGTGTTGAAAGTGAACGATTTCAGAGGGCTCCACAGAATTTTCAACGCAAATTTTAAGCCTCTGTTCATTAGCCCTCACAACCCTTCTCAAAATTAAGGTCTATGATCTCAACAGTCTAGATGGGGATGCATGTGTGACAGTAAATTGGTCATCCCATCTGGATCTCAGCTGAAATAGAAAGAACTGTAATATAAAAATGAAAAGTCATACCTTTGCATTTGCATCAAACCTGATATCTTTCAGCTCAACAGTTTATAGTTGCATCAGAGATGCAGGCAGCAGCTCCAGCTCCACATTAGGTGGACAGTCACTTAAAAGGCAGCAAAGGTGCCTTAGATGGCTGAGGGAGGGGGTCACTTCAGTCCATACTTCTACAATTTCAGCACATACCTCAGCCCAGTTCAGCAGTGTGGGCAAGGTGTATTCCACCATCTCATTAATGACTGCAACTATCAAACAATCATCATTTCCTCCAGTTAGCATTCTCCTTGTCAAAAGGAGAGGGACTTTAAAAGCATGAGGAAATGGCAGATGAGGCATTGCTAGGAACTCATCTGCTGATACTTCATTCTAAAAAAAATATTTTGATATTTTTTTTGCCATATTTTTTTTATTATTTTAATTTTATTTATTTATTTATTTATTAATTTTTCAACTGGGGCTCAATAGCAGCCCCATTTATTTAGCACACGGTTTTTTCTTTCTTCTACACTCCTTTTTCCATTAAAAACTTCTTGGTGTTCCACCACTTGATCAAACCTCAAGGCAGGAATGGCCCTAGCTTCCTCATGAGCTGAAGAAGCTTCACCAATCTTGCCCTAGCTTCCTCAGGAATGGCCCAGCTGGTCTTCTATTTTCTTGATACTCTGACTGTGAGAACTAACAGTTTGTGAGAGTGAGTTGAGGTTTTGTAATGAAGATAAAACCTACTCCTCAAATGAGGGGGCTCTTGGTTGTGGTGGGGGCAAAGCTAACTGACTTGGCTGGGGGGACTGATGTGGGAATTGCTCTAGTGGGTACTGCTGGTTTGGAATGTAGGGCAGCGCCTACTGTTGCTGGGTTTCTAGAACATTAGCTTGTCTCCACCTCAAATTAGGGTAATTCCTCTAAGTATACCAAGCAGGTTGCAATCCAAATGATTGGACAACATTGGCATGCTCATTTTCTAAGTCTGGAAATGAACTAGTAGAGGGACAGTCAAGATGTGAGTGTGTGGATGAGTGGCATATTAGACATGCCTCACCAACCTGTGCAGCCATGTGGGGCTGCAACACACTCAGTACTTTATCAAATTTTTTAGACAAACTGTCGACTTTCCTCTCTAGGTCATTATACACATTAAATTCATACATATTTTCCTTTGAAGTGGGTTCTTTTGCACCTCTAGTAGCTGGCTCAATGTCATTTCTTGACATAGATTCCTTCTGCATAGAGTTTTCACCTATCACATTTTGATGGTCTGAGGCTTGATCTCATAATTACTCTCACTAGTAGGGAACTAAATGCAGAAAGGGGATGAATATTCCCCTGGTGCATAGTAGTCCCTAAGGGGTCAAGGTTGCTCTCCCATCTCAAATGTTTCTACTTTTTCAGTAAGGGTTGTGTTGGTGCGCTCTTTTTCTGGGTTCCTCTTGGTCCCCGTTGAATCAGTGGCCCAATTCTGTCCAAGTGGAATCTAGCGATGCAGTGTTTGGAGTGCTAAAAATAAAATAGAAGAGGGGATTTTTAGGAAGATTCCTAGTTAGTTGCGATTGCCAGCTGCAGATATTTAACGACGCTACAACATGTCAGTGATCACGCTTTAGAGCAGGTGTGGGTTACTTCTTTACTGAATCGTCCACTTGCGAACGTCAGCAGCCATGGCTCTTCTTGTAATTTAGATAGTTTAGTTTTCCTTTTCTTTCCCTGTCATTAATGTAATTCTGATTGGTTTAAATTTCCTAATTCTATTATGAGTCTAGTTGGGACTTTATTTGGAGTCTAATTAATTTAGTGTCTTAATACTACTAGAACTCCAATTAATATTAGTCTCTTAATTGTGCTAGGAGTCTAATTAATTTAAATGTTCTAATTTTATTAGTATTCTAATTAATCAAGTTACTAATGTTACTAGAAGTCTAATTAATATTAGTCTCCTAATCATACAAGGAATGTAGGTATGTTAATTCTAATGGAGTTCTAATTGAATCAAGCATGCTAGTTATACTAAAATTCTATGTAAAGCAAGTATACTACTTCTATTGTAGCTCTGATTGAAATAGAGAACTAATTTTACTAGAACTCTAATTAAAGCAAATATACTGGTTCTACTAAAATTCTAATTGAAATAGAGGACTAATTTTACTAGAACTCTAATTAAAACAAAGGAATTAATTCTATTAACATCTAATTAAAACAAATAAACTAATTTTATTAAAATCTAATTAAAACAAATAAACTAATCTTATTAAAATCTAATTAAAACAAATAAACTAATTTTATTAAAATTCTGATTAAAGCAATGAATTAACTATACTAAAAATCTAATTAAATTAAAGGAACTAATTTTATCAAATTTTCTAATCTGGTCGAGGAATTAATTTTACTAAAAAAATCTGATTTAAAGTAATGAATTAACTATACTAAGATTTAATTGAGCTAAAGGAACTACCTTTTACTAATTCTGATTAAAGCAATAAATTATATTATACGAAAATTCTAACTGAAGCAATGTATTAATTTTACTAAAATTCTAATTAAAGCAATGAATTAATCCTACAAAAAATTTAAGAGAAAGGGGTTTTGGGCCTCCTATGCTAAGGAGGATTGGCCTCGTTCACGAGTACCCTCCGTAAGCTCCCTTGGGCAAATCGGGTGGCTGAGATTGAAGAAAATTGAATTTTGGATAATAAAATTGTATTTTTTGGATTTTTAGAGTTGTTTTCGAGATTATAATGATGAATTAAATTATGAAACTAGAATTTTAAAAAACTAAATTAATATTTGAGATTTCAAAAATATTAAAGTAAGGAATTAAAACTAGAATTTAAAATTTGAAGGACTGAATTCTGGTCCGAAATCAGAAAATCAGACCGTATGATTAAGGACTGGTTCTAGAAACTAAGAACTAGAACCAGAGATTAATAATAGCACTGGAGATTAAGATTTTAAAACATAATTAAAGTCTATGGTCGGTGAATTAGGCCATTAGAGTAAGGACTGGTTCTAAATTCAGAGAACTAGCACTAGAGATTAGAAATTACGATCTAAAAAGGGGTGCTACGGTCTAAAAATTGAAATTTAATATTAATAATTAAAACAAAAAACTAAAACAAAAACTAGGATCAAAAACTAAAAACTAAATTCTTACCTAAGGTCGGGGCTGTGGAGAGGAATCTCGAAACGTCGAAGCTTGAATCTCGAAATCATGGTTGTGTTTCTCTATGTGTTCATTATCGGAATTCTCCGGTCTCGAAATCCTAAACTTCTTCGAAAATATCCGTTCTCTCTCCAACCTCTTTGGGTCGGATTTAAAAAATCTTTTATAGAGTTTTTTCTAATTAAACACCCTATTTCAGGCGTTTAAATGAATTATGCATCGGTCTCTCGGTGCTTAATCACTTTGAGTCGGTCACCAACTTAGTGAGCGACCGGCTGACTTGCTCAGCAAGTTTCCTAGTTCTACCAAAGTTAGAACAAATTGTGTGCTTGGTGTAGAGTGAGTAATCTGATTAAGCATCTCTTTCGAAGCTCATAATCGAGGAAGCTTGGTGGTCAAGGACTGTAAGACTAGGTCGAGCATAGGCCAATTGCACGCTTGTGGTTGGGTGCTCAATTCGATCTCGTGTCTCGTGTGAGGCACGTGATCGAATCTCAAAGTGGTCTAGGAAAGGAAGTCTGGTCTGAAAGGGGGACTAATTGCACGCGTGTGGCTTGGCGTGCGATGAAATTGCGCGCATGGTTTTAGGCGCATAATTCGGGGTTGTTCGGGTCCGGGTCAGGTCTGAAATGCCATACTATTGTTTCAGTTTGCATTTTGACTATATACTATTATTTCAGTATATAGTCTCCCTTCATTGGGATCTGAGCCACAGAGCTATTATTTCAGCCTATGTTCAGTCATGTACTATTGTTTCAGTGAATGGTCCATAAGTTAGGGTCATGGGGCCTGAGCCACAGAGCTATTGTTTTAGCCTATGTCCAGCCATATACTATTGTTTCAGTATATGTTCCCACATTAGAGCAAAGGGGTCTGAAATGCAAGACTATTGTTTCAGTCTGTATTCTGACTATATACTATTATTTCAATATATAGTCTCCCTACGTTAGGATCTAAGTTACAAAGATATTGTTTCAGCCTGTGTTCAACCATATACTATTGTTTTAGTGTATGGTCCCTACGTTAGGGTTGAGAGGTCAAAGGAGGTTGACCGAACAGATTTATACATTCTGAGAGAACAAAATGGGAGTGACTATAGATGCCCCTCTTTGGCGCGCTCTTGCGAAGAAGAACGCGTCGAAGAAGTAGACACCCCTCACTTGAGGTGTCTTCTCGTTTCTCTTAGGGAATCATAAATGTGAACTCGGGATGCTGACATGACATGCTTGGCTTTCTTATCTATCAGTGCAAGCTAAGATGGAGCATTAGGGGGCCTAGTGGTAGCTGTCGAAAGGCGTGTTCCATACCGTGGATGCCCAGGGGCAATCCTGTCGCGTATCGTGACACGCTACCATAGACAGTCGATGAGGGAAGTCAGCTTATCCTATTCCGTAGGTGCAAGGGGCATCCCGTCATGTGGCATGACCTACTGTGAGTGACAATCATACAGAAAGGAGAGTCACCATATCCTAATCTGTGGGTGCAAGGGGCATCCTGTCGCATGTCGCGACTTGCTGCAAGGGGTAGTCAAATAGAGGGGTATGACGTACTCGAGGTACCGGGGGGCATCATATAAATGTCCATAAGGTCCAGGGACCAATAACACAATGCAACATAATATCGAAGGCTTTTGCAAGGCATGTCAGATCGGGCACGTCATTGTTCACACCAATGCGCGTCAGGCGTTCCTTTTCTAATAGGCGTATGTAAGTTCTTAGATTAAATATACTCATTATTCAGTTTCCCAGGGGAATGGCCGATTTGGGCTGGTAATTAGGCTGGTAAAGTCTCTTTGTTTATTTTTTTTGGTTTCTTCTCTTGGTAGTTTGATTGCTTTTTTTTTCTTTTTTCTTTTGAAAGTAAAAGATTTTTGGTTTTTGGAAGTAAGGGGTTTTGAAATTTTGGGATTTTTTACTTAAGATCAATTCAGTGGTAAATCTTTGGAAAATATGACTTCCGAGACATCGTTGAGTAGATCCATCGAAACGAGATTTGTCGACCCGACCGTTTGTGCGGTTGTCAGGAAGACACTTGTCATGCTGGATACTCCGTCTAACCTTCTCGATGAATATTGATGATTGTCTCTTATGGGAGGGCTACAGTGATTCGTGAGTTGAGAGAGACGAGTTTTGAAAATATTTTGGACTTAATCATAGCTACCTATATTTATAAGCAACATCGAGTAAAAGAAAAGTAGGTACTACTTACCTGGGGGTGATACTTTCCTGAATTATGTGTAGCTTGTGTAGTCCTTGATGGGACTGATGGGTTGTTGGGGTGATACCACGATGAGGCTGGTGGGATTTCTTCTTTTTTTTTTGGTCTGCTGTGGTAGAGCTTGGCGGTCATTACTGTGTGATGTGATGTCTTGGGGAAGTGTCGCGATGGGGCTTGGGGATTCTTCCTTTCTGTGGCTGTGTGATGGATGAGTCCTGGTGGGATGTGGGGATATTGACAGGATGTTCGCATTGGAACCTGGCATTGGTCGGATGCGCTAGGACATGGGAGGAGTCCTGAATCTTCATGCATTTTTGCAGCAGTGGTGTCTGGCGACTATTACATAGCGAGCAATTCCAGAAGAGGGCTCTTTGCTTTAACAATGACACGATTGAGCTTTCTTCCTTTTCATCATATGGCGTGGCAGGTGTTGCTTGAGCTTTTCGGGTAGTGATGTTTGCTATGGGATGTTGGCTGAGCATAGTTAGCGATGAGACTTTCAGAAAGTTTGACTCTATGCTAGGTTTTGTGACGGGGGTTTCGGGGAGGTGTGATTGGTGTTGGGGTTGTAGGACCAAATGAGTTGTTGTGTTGCAATGGGGCATGTTCATGGTGAGAACGAGTTGTAGTTGCATTGTGAGCGAACATATTGATGAATGCGTGTCGAGGTTGTGTCTAGATGTTATGGGGCATTGTTTACGATGGGATGCTGGTAGGATATTTGCGCGATAGGTGTGTCTTGTTTCTTTCTTTGGCAGATGTTGGGTTATGTAAGATCATGTTGTGGTTGCATCGTGATTGGCTTCATCTTTGGCTTCTTACAAGAGGATGTGTGGTGGAATGATTGATTTATCGCGATGAGACTAGATGTTGCAGTGTCATGTAATGGGGTTCTCCATCTCTAGCGAGATCATGATGGGAGAAGGGTAAGCAGCTCTGTCATTCTTCCTTAACAACAGGTGAGGCCATGCAATGGGACAGGGGAATTTTGATCAAGATGGGGTGGAAAAGATGTGAAGGTGTAGATTCTATTCAAAGTCAGATTTCATGCGCTTGTTTTAGGCCGTTCAATATGATTGCGCACCTATTTCAGGGCGTGCGATCGCATGTTTGAAGTAAGTGTGCAGGTCATTGAATTATGTGTTCAAACACTTACGCATGATCGGGGTGTCACCAAGTCACTGCGTGGGAGACCTTTCGTATTGCGTGACATGAGGCATTTGTTTGATGGGATTGCACGGCTAATAGTGAGTGGGTGATCAGAGTGTCACCAGGTCACTATGCTTGGGCCTTTCTTTTTGGACGGCTTGTGTGAGCCGTTTGATAGGGTTACGCAGTTCATGTATTACACATGATCGGAGCATCGCACGGGTGGTGTGGGCGATGATTCAGTTGCACGCATGGGTCGGAGCGCGTGTTTTGGATTGAGCGCAGTGTGCGTGGTGCGTGACAGAATTAAGCGCACGTGTATGGGTGCGTGATTAAGTCCTTAATCTATATAAGCGAGGGAGCCTTCATTTGCTTTTCATCCCTCGATTTAGTCTCAAGTTTTACTTTTTCTGGATCTCTTGTGTTCTAAAATTCATGTTTTAGTGATATTGGGTGATCTAACCGTCCGATTGAGATGTCGTTTCTTCCTATATTCATGATTTTACGTGATCTTTGTCCTGGGTTTATGCTCGGGGACGACATTATTCTGGGAATGGGAGGTATTGGGAATGAGGACGCTAGTCTTCACATCGATCCCTTTTAGGTAGAAATGAAGGGAGCGTTGAGGGGGCAACGGCAGAGGAGGTGAAGATGGCAGAAGAGAAAGGTGTTACAAGTAGAGGGATGTATTACCCAACCAATCCTCTGTGAAGCATCTGATTGGATGGTCTGCTCCTCGCTTTGTATTGATTTCCAGTTTCTAGTTTTTGTTTTAGGTTGTAAATTAGGTTCTAGGTCTTCTTTTTAGGATGTAAGTTAAGGAGGTATGCCTCCGATGATACATGTAAAATTTTGGCTATAAATAAAGAGGTGTTTTCTATTTATTATACTTATTTATTTGTTTAACTCGTTTAATGGATTAGTCAATGCGTATTTGATTTGATTTAGTTTAGGATTTAATTTAGCTTAGGGTTTATCCTGAGAATAATTTGCCTTTTTTAGTTTTGTTTAGAGAGTTTACTTGGTTCTGTTTGGTTTGTTAGGGGCATTTTTTTATATCCCAAACAAGTCAGGGTCTTTTATTTGATTTGAGATGACACTTGTTAGAAGTGTGTGAATTTAGGATTTAATTTAAAGTTTCTAGATGGGTGTTAAGTGTTTGAATCCTATTGGTTTGATTACTTTTTTTGAGTTTGTGTTTTTTTCTTTGGAAGGGTAAGTGTTGCATGATTATTGGTTCGTCTAGGCTAGTCATGGATTGTGGTTTTTTGAAAGGGAGGGTAAGTGTTTGGTTTGGATTTAATTAGATTGGAAGGGTTTAAAGGTGTGAAACTTGTCACTCTATGGTTTAGGAGGTATAGCTTATAAGTGTGAACCAAAGGCTTAATTTTTTTGTTTTTGAATTTTATTTTGAGCATAAGATTTTAGAAGTTTTGGGGAATTTCTTTTTTTTTTGTGATTTTTGGGCATTCTTTGTTGATGGCTTTTCTTCCTTTTTGTTTTGAATCCTGGGTATTGAACCCGAAAAGTTGTGATTACTAAGGATTATTGGGAATGGACAGATTAGGAATGCAAGGTGATACTAGGGTTGGTGCTAGCAACCCGACTCGAAGTGGTTTCCTGAATAAATTTGGATTTGGGCATTGCTTGAACGTGAGGATTTTAAGTTTCTTAGTTTAAGTTGTATATTCAGAGGGTATGCCCTCGGTGTATTTTGAAATTATTTATTCATTTATGAAGTAATTACATTTTGAAATTCCTTTTGTGGTTATGTAGTAAACTTTGCTTGGTTTATTTTGTAGCTTATTTAACTTGTTTTGGGTGTGATGTTTTTCTTATTTAATATTTCTTCGGGTTTGGATCGATTGGGTTTATTTTGTTTCGAATTTGGGGTATGTTGGGATTATTTTTAGTTTAGTTTAGTCTAAGATCAAGTGCGTAAGTGATGGGGGGCATTTTTTTTCATCATTTTTTTTAGTTTAGTTTGGCCTTAGTTGAAGTGTATAAATGATGTTGGGGGGCATTTTTTAGTTTAGTTTGGGGTGTATATATTTTTTAGTCAGGAGTGTTTTTGGATTGGTCTTAACCAGGGCGGAGTTTAGGTCGGTAATTAGTGTCGGAAGTTTCCTAATTTAGGCCTGTGAACTTGTTGTTCTGGTTTTTTTTGTGTTTCTGGGGAATTGCGTGCTTCACTCCGAGCGCATAAACAAATTGCATACTGGAATGGAAGCGCGCATTTCAGAGGGTCGGAAGGACATTAAGTGCCAATGTCTGATTGTTTAACCAAGTTAAACGCATGGCATGGGGCGGGGGATTAGGGTGGTGGCCAGTCACCGTGGGGGTGACTGTTGTCATCCGCACACGCCGGTTCGGCCGCTTGAGGTGATTACGCGCTTGGTAGGCTGTGCGCAACCAGGCGGTCGGGCTAGTTTGAGTGGGCAATGATTCATTTACACGCTCAAGACTGGTCGTTTGATCTGAATTAAGTGCGGCAATGGTGGTGCGTGATTGGATTGAGCACGTGAGTTTACGCGTGTGATTTAGCCATGTCTTATAAATAGTTCAAAAACTTTTCATTTTTTTCGTGTTATCCATTTTTGTCTTCGATTCTCTAGTTTCTTTGTTTCCTTGTGCTCTAGTTTTTATGTTTTCGCGATATCTTACGATCCGATCGTCTGTTTCAGGCGCTGTTTATTTCATTCTCTTCAGTTTTTGAGCTCTTTTTTCTAGGATGGAGGGTGAGAGGGTCTCTCTGTTTCTGAGTTAGAGAGGATTATGATAGGGGAGATAGGTGAGGCCTCTGAGGCTCGGACCGATGCTGTTGTCAATGAGGTGGATATCGGGGAGGTGGCTAGGGAGGAGGTACCAGAGGTTGACTAGGTGGTGGTCAGGGAGGAGATATTGTGTGTAGCTAAGTAGGAGGGTGAGAGGGTCGAGGAGGAGAGAGCTGAGGGCGAGGCTGAGGAGCACCAGGGTGAGGAACGTCGAGATCGCAGACACTTCCTGTTGGAGTATTTTTTTGCTTGAGGCCGGGTAGTTACCCGTGAGCAAGAATTCCTTCAATTTTCTAGCCATTTAGGTTATGACATAGACTTATTAGGATCTGAAAACCCTTTTTAATTTATGTCGAACCTACATTGATTATTGATTGTGTGCTCACTCATGCATCATGACCGTATCGAGAGATATGTCATATTTCTGTTTTCTTGTTCTTATCATGTTTTATGTGTTTGTTATGAATTGTCATTATGTGTTTTACAATATTTCATTGGCTTCTTGGTAGATTTGTCTGTCTCTCGTCATAGGTATGTGTGTTAGTCTTATTGTCATTATTTATGTTCCATTCAATAGGAGCCCTCGCAGCTGTCTATCAGCTCGGCATGGACCGAGTCCCATACTTGGTACCGTGCTTTATCAGAGTTTCAATGGGCGTGGTTGTGTCTTTTGGTTTTGGGCCGATCCTGGAGCTGGAGCCCTTTCAGGTCGATCGTGGCCTGATTGCGATAATTTTGGAGAGGTGGAGGGAGGAGCATTAGGTGCTTCTCTTTCAAGTTGGTATGATTTGTCTGACTCCAGAGGACTGGGTCCACATTATTGGTCTTCATTTTGAGGGTGAGCCGATCGTAGGGTGGATGGCAGGAGAGTATTTGGCAGTGTGCGAGGAGATTTTGGGTATACCGTATAGGTCGAGTGGATCGAAGCCAGGTGTAGTTCGAGTTACTTGGTTCTTTGATACGTTTGTGAGTGGCTTCATCCCTCCGAGATGCCATTCGAAGGCGAGGGCATCTTACGAGGTGTGTTGCATGGCGGTAGCGAGTCGGGAGCCCGTGGTTCAACCGAGGTTGGCTGCGAATAAAGTGCTCCAAGCATTCTTGATGCACTTCCGCGGTGCAGTACTCTTTTCTTCTTCGACTCGGGGATGCATCACCGGATTATTTTTTATGGTTCTCAGGGACTTGGATTGGGTCCCTACTTACTGGTGGGGTGCGGCCGCATTAGCGCATATCTATGAGCAACTTTATCGTCGGGGACAGGGCATTGCGATGATCGGAGGTTTCCTTCCCTTCCTCCACATGAGTTTTAGTTAATTGGTGTCATGGTGTCTCTATTTTTTTTTGTCGTAGCTGTTATTCAGCATTTCTTTTATTATTATTTTTAGTTTTGGGCGTATGAGCATTTTGCTTTTCTTCGTCTGGGGGTTCCATTGGAGGTGGCATTCATGTTTCTGTGGATGCATGTGTGTAGGGCAATGTTGCGGGGTCATCATTGGTCCTCCGATCTTCAAACTGCGTGGGGCCTCTTTAAGGACATGCATGCGGGGCAGGTGTATACTACTATGCATTCATTTTGTTTTGAGTGTTCAGGCTCTAAGGAGTCATTGATGGGTTGTCTTGCTTGTTTGGTTGTAGGTGATTTGGAGGCCGTACGCGGCCGAGGAGGATGCGGGTGTGCCAGTGATTCAGTCTGGCCAGCCCTTCTTCGATGTGGACATATGGGTCCATTGTTTTGAGAAGGTGGAGAGTATCCACCTATCTCAGGCGGTGCGACAGCTCGGGCTTGCTCAGGGAGTCCCTTTGAAGATTCGCCATAGGGTGGCGAAGAGGATGATGACCCCCCTGGCCAAAACTTTGTTGAGCGAATGGCGCTTCAGATGGCCGAGTTTAGAGCTGGGGGGACCAGGGTCACAGGGGCACATGACGAGGCAGATTTTTGAGATTATAGGAGAAGGTTATTGCATTGGGTGATGGGCGCCTCTTCACACGTCCCTTCCATGGGAGTGATTCTTTCGTGATTGGCGGGCTAGAGTCAGCGTCTGCATTGAGGGAGAGACTGGCCACGTTGGAGTAGGGCCATCTCTCTGCGAGTGTGCGGGGGACGTTAGATGCCCTTCATAGGGTGATTGAGCAATTGGGGTGTGCTCCTCATCTAGATGAGGAGATGCTACACTCCTTAGCCCTCTTAGTTGCTCAGGCTAGGGGGCAGAGGATGAGTTGGGGGTTCAGCTAGCGGAGACTCGATGGCTCCTGCTGAGTAACTTTTTGGTTTAATTGTTTATGTATTATGTGGACTTGGTCTTGTAGTCGTTCTGACTTAGTTGCAGTGTCTTGTTTTATTTTGGGCAGTCCGAGGGGGAGGTTCAGGTCGTCAGTCACGTGGCGATGATCTAGTTGTTATGAGGTCAACAGCAATCCGGCTGAGAGGTGGAGGCCAGTTTGCGATATGAGATTGATCGATTGGTAAGTGTCTATATGAACTTGTTTTTGTTAATCGTTAGTGTTGTGAGCTTGCCAACTATTGTGTTTATTATTATTTGTAGAGAGTCGAGCTCACTACTGGAGGTCCCACTCCGGCGTTTGATCCATCTTCAATTGCTTCCTCCAGTCGGGAGGATTCAGTTTGTCGGGTGTTATTGTTTCATTTTCTTGACAGTTTACTAACATTAAGTGGTATTTTAGTGTCAGGTTGTTGAGGATCTTCAGATAAGGGAGGCGACTGCTGCCTCTCTACATCCCTAGAGTCAGGTATAGTTTCTGGTTTGGTGTACTTCAGTTGAGGTTATTTCGTCTTATTTGTTTTGACATATTTTGTGCTAGCTTGTCTGGTGTTGTGCAGGCTGTTCCGGACTCTGCTCCTGAGGCTCCCCCTCAGGGGTCTGCTCCTATTCCTTCTCAGGCATGTTCTAGTTATTGTGTTCATAGTTTATTTGTTATTATAGTGTTGTTCGATATATTTGTTTGTTCTTGTTGTAGCCGACTATGTTTGTTGTTCCCTCTGTGCCTCCTGCTGATCCAGTGACTGCTACGACCGTTGAGCGACTTCTTGAGGAGAGGCTGGATCTGGTATGACTCTTTCTTTCTCAAAGTTTCTTTTTTTTTATGTTCATATATATATTAGTTTTCTTTGACTTGGTGTGGTTACGCGGGTTCATCAGCATGAGGAGGCTCGTTTAAAGGCGGTGCGAGCGCCCGCCACTCCCATGGCAAGACGGATCCTTTGGGAGACACAGAGTCACTATGACATGTTCATCGAGATGATGGTTACACAGAAGACTCAGGGTGAGGCATTGGAGGCGGCACGTCGGACTATGCGGGAAGAGATGCAGGTGTCCCTAGATCAACTGTAGTATCGTCTGACGAGGAGTGAGCGAGGGGTGAATAGGTTGGCTAGTCAGCTTGATGGATCAGAGTCGAGGGCTATGGGTTCTTTGGCTAGGCAATCTCGTCACACGTCACGTGATCGTGTCAGGGGTGATGCTCATGAGGATTCTGTGCTGGGTATCCTCCTCATTCTTGATCAAGGAGGTCTGTTAGTCAAATGAGTGAAGGGGACTCTGTAGCAGGGCTGCGTCGTCTAGAGGTTTTGAGGACTCCGAGTGACGGGATTGTGTTTTCGGAGGACCAGTCTATGCTCATGAGGATTCTGTCGCTGGGATGGACGAGCATCGCTGTAGCCAGTATCGCTGAGTTGGGGGTTCAGCTAGCGGAGACTCGATGGCTCCTGCTGAGTAACTGATTGGTTTAATTGTTTATGTATTATGTGGACTTGGTCTTGTAGTCGTTCTGACTTAGTTGCAGTGTCTTGTTTTATTTTGGGCAGTCCGAGGGGGAGGTTGAGGTCGTCAGTCACGTGGCGATGATCTAGTTGTTATGAGGTCAACAAAGAATCCCGAGAGGTGGAGGCCAGTTTGCGATATGAGATTGATCGATTGGTAAGTGTCTATATGAACTTGTTTTTGTTAATCGTTAGTGTTGTGAGCTTGCCAACTATTGTGTTTATTATTATTTGTAGAGAGTCGAGCTCACTACTGGTGGTCCCACTCCGGCGTTTGATCCATCTTCAATTGCTTCCTCCAGTCGGGAGGATTCAGTTTGTCGGGTGTTATTGTTTCATTTTTTTGACAGTTTACTAACATTAAGTGGTATTTTAGTGTCAGGTTGTCGAGGATCTTCAGATAAGGGAGGCGACTGCTGCCTCTCTACATCCCTAGAGTCAGGTATAGTTTCTGGTTTGGTGTACTTCAGTTGAGGTTATTTCGTCTTATTTGTTTTGACATATTTTGTGCTAGCTTGTCTGTTCGGACTGCTCTGAGGCTCCCTCGTGGGTCTGCTCCTATTCCTTCTCAGGCATGTTCTAGTTATTGTGTTCATAGTTTATTTGTTATTATAGTGTTGTTTGATATATTTGTTTGTTCTTGTTGTAGCCAACTATGTTTGTTGTTCCCTCTGTGCCTCCTGCTGATCCAGTGACTGCTATGACCGTTGAGCGACTTCTTGAGGAGAGGCTGGATCTGGTATGACTCTTTCTTTCTCAAAGTTTCTTTTTTTTTATGTTCATATATATATTAGTTTTCTTTGACTTGGTGTGGTTACGCGGGTTCATTAGCATGAGGAGGCTCGTTTAAAGGCGGTGCGAGCACCCGCCACTCCCATGGCAAGACGGATCCTTTGGGAGACACAGAGTCGCTATGACATGTTCATCGAGATGATGGTTACACAGAAGACTCAGGGTGAGGCATTGGAGGCGGCACGTCGGACTATGCGGGAAGAGATGCAGGTGTCCCTAGATCAACTGTAGTATCGTCTGACGAGGAGTGAGCGAGGGGTGAATAGGTTGGCTAGTCAGCTTGATGGATCAGAGTCGAGGGCTATGGGTTCTTTGGCTAGGCAATCTCGTCACACGTCACGTGATCGTGTCAGGGGTGATGCTCATGAGGATTCTGTGCTGGGTATCCTCCTCATTCTTGATCAAGGAGGTCTGTTAGTCAAATGAGTGAAGGGGACTCTGTAGCAGGGCTGCGTCGTCTAGAGGTTTTGAGGACTCCGAGTGACGGGATTGTGTTTTCGGAGGACCAGTCTATGCTCATGAGGATTTTGTCGCTGGGATGGACGAGCATCGCTGTACCCAGTATCGCTGAGTTGGGGGTTCAGCTAGCGGAGACTCGATGGCTCCTGCTGAGTAACTTATTGGTTTAATTGTTTATGTATTATGTGGACTTGGTCTTGTAGTCGTTCTGACTTAGTTGCAGTGTCTTGTTTTATTTTGGGCAGTCCGAGGGGGAGGTTGAGGTCGTCAGTCACGTGGCGATGATCTAGTTGTTATGAGGTCAACAGCAGTCCGGCTGAGAGGTGGAGGCCAGTTTGCGATATGAGATTGATCGATTGGTAAGTGTCTATATGAACTTGTTTTTGTTAATCGTTAGTGTTGTGAGCTTGCCAACTATTGTGTTTATTATTATTTGTAGAGAGTCGAGCTCACTCTTTGGAGGTCCCACCTGCTTTGATCCATCTTCAATTGCTTCCTCCAGTCGGGAGGATTCAGTTTGTCGGGTGTTATTGTTTCATTTTTTTGACAGTTTACTAACATTAAGTGGTATTTTAGTGTCAGGTTGTCGAGGATCTTCAGATAAGGGAGGCGACTGCTGCCTCTCTACATCCCTAGAGTCAGGTATAGTTTCTGGTTTGGTGTACTTCAGTTGAGGTTATTTCGTCTTATTTGTTTTGACATATTTTGTGCTAGCTTGTCTGGTGTTGTGCAGGCTGTTCCGGACTCTGCTCCTGAGGCTCCCCCTCAGGGGTCTGCTCCTATTCCTTCTCAGGCATGTTCTAGTTATTGTGTTCATAGTTTATTTGTTATTATAGTGTTGTTTGATATATTTGTTTGTTCTTGTTGTAGCCAACTATGTTTGTTGTTCCCTCTGTGCTCCCTCGCGATCCAATGATCACATGACTGCTGAGCGACTTCTTGAGGAGAGGCTGGATCTGGTATGACTCTTTCTTTCTCAAAGTTTCTTTTTTTTTATGTTCATATATATATTAGTTTTCTTTGACTTGGTGTGGTTACGCGGGTTCATCAGCATGAGGAGGCTCGTTTAAAGGCGGTGCGAGCGCCCGCCACTCCCATGGGAAGACGGATCCTTTGGGAGACACAGAGTCACTATGACATGTTCATCGAGATGATGGTTACACAGAAGACTCAGGGTGAGGCATTGGAGGCGGCACGTCGGACTATGCGGGAAGAGATGCAGGTGTCCCTAGATCAACTGTAGTATCGTCTGACGAGGAGTGAGCGAGGGGTGAATAGGTTGGCTAGTCAGCTTGATGGATCAGAGTCGAGGGCTATGGGTTCTTTGGCTAGGGAATCTCGTCACACGTCACGTGATCATGTCAGGGGTGATGCTCATGAGGATTCTGTGCTGGGTATCCTCCTCATTCTTGATCAAGGAGGTCTATTAGTCAAATGAGTGAAGGGGACTCTGTAGCAGGGCTGCGTCGTCTAGAGGTTTTGAGGACTCCGAGTGACGGGATTGTGTTTTCGGAGGACCAGTCTATGGACCTCCGAGCAAATGATACTGGGTAGAGCGATGCTCGTCCATCCCAGCGACAGCGTAGGGAATAGGGGTGTGTGTGTTTGTTTTTTTTTTTCATTATGTGTGTGCATCGTACATATAGGGGGGATGCCCTCGGTGACAAGTGTAAAAATAAGCAAATTTTGAAATATATATATGGAAATTTTTTGGTTTAGGTGTACCTGATTGGATCCTTTCCTTTGAATTACCTCTTGCGTTTGTCTTTCACTTTTTATTTTCGTTAGCACTGTCGACCGTCATTAAGACTTGGATGCTTCCTGAGCTGGCTCGGTAATGGTTGAAGATTGCTTTATACCTGCTTAGGTAAAGGTAACGCTATTAGTAATTTTTGTTCTCCCCCTTGCTAGTTGTCAAGGGGGTGAGTGTCTCAGACCGGGGCCTGGTAGTAAAAGTGGATATGTGCTCTCTTTTTTTTTTTTCTTCTTCCTTTTTTTTTTTTGAAAAATTTAATGCAACAGGGAAAGCAAATAACTAGAGCAATAAAAATAAAAATGCCCCAGTGTAGGAGCATGGTAGGATCGAAAGTATAATATCTTCTGTAGCATTCTCCGGATGGTGACTTCGTTATTGCGCATCTTCTTTGGGGATGAGTAGGCATTTCTAAAGTGATTCTCCTTCTGACCCAAAAAAATGCCCCAACGTCCAGATGCAATGGAGCTCTTCTGGGCTTTAGGTGAGCACTTTGGGTCTATGAGCGGTCTTGGGTATTTGAGTGAGTTAGTTTTGAAGAAGAGTTTCATCGGTACTGTCATCGAGCCGAGGGAGGTCTCTTTGATTAAGTTAGTTGTATGTCGGGGGTCTATCTTAGGGTGGTGATCATCCTATCCCATAGTTATTAGGGAGAAGTATGGTAGGTATAGTAAGTGATTGCATCAGTCATCATTCATCAGTTTTCGGTTTTATTTGTAAGAGTATCCTGTAAGGCTTTTAATTTATCATCCGAAAAAGGTAGAAGAGGGGGGTAAGGCTCAAGGATGTGGGGAATAGTTTGTAACTAACGCTTTGCAAAAGGGATGAGTAACAATCTTTTTCTTAATGGGACACGGGGTGCCATGATTGAGATTTTCGTCATGTTTCGGTACCATCAAAATCACACATTCTATGGTTAGCAGGAGTTAATCCTTCGCCCGCCACCTTGCGACGATATCTAATAGTATGGGGACATCAGGGATGCTCTCGCAGCTTGCTTATATGTTTCTAGTAAATTACCAGAGATGTCCTCACGAACTGCTTATGCTTCCTTGAGCTCATTAACTTGTTCATTGTTGTAATGCTCTCATTCAATTTTTTTTTTATATATGTATTTTTGAAAGCATCCTGCTAGCGCAAGAATAATGTGGTTTGATTGAACCTAGCATCTTCATTTTTTCTTTGCTCTAACGTCTCCTCCAATGGCGAAGGAGAAATGAGAATCAGGTGTTATTTATGCTTTTGAAAGAGATCAGGTATGTCAATAGTCCTTTGCTTAGGTTGCCCGAGTAAGAAAATGGGCGATAAATTGGAGGTCTTAAGGATATTCTACAAATTGATGATGTACGACCAATGAATGGGTCGTGACGACTGTGGGGATGACAAGTATAAGTATTTAACCACGAGATATGATGATCACAGGGCTAAGGATAGTATTTTCTAAGGTACATGGCATTCCAAGGGTTAGGGAGTTTTTCCCCATCTTGGTTCTCTAGTTTATATGCATTTCCAGGATATGCGACTGTTATAACATAAGGGTCTTCCCAGTTTGGTTTCAAATTTCCTTTCAGATGGGCATGCATGGAAGGTACGATTTTCTTCAAGACTAATTCTCTGATATTAAAGGTTCATTCAAGGACTTTCTTATCGTAAGCCCTAGCCACTCTCCATTGATATATGTGAGCGTGATCAGCTGCCCTTAGACGAGTTTCATCAAGTTATTGTAGCTATGTGAGTAGGGCAATTCTCCTCTCATCAAGAATAACTCATCATCAAGTTCAATTCGTAAGGATGGTACTTATATCTCGTATGGTAGGATGGCCTCCATCCCGTAGGTAAGTGTTAAGACCTGAAAAGTACTACTTTTCACCCCTTAACTTAACCTTTGATTAGACCCATAGCCACCTAATAAGTCCTTGTTAAGTGTTTTATGTAGGTAATACCCAGCAGTGAAATAAGGCCAGGAATCCTGCTAAAAATCTTGTTTTGGCACCAGAAGTCCCTCAGAAGGATGAAGTCTGAATCCAGACCTAAAAATGAGCCTCGCGCAGTCCAGCTGAGCTTCCCAAGACTCTACAACAACTTCTCACGTAGATGATTGACTGAAGAGCTTTAGAAACATTAACTCGCGCAACTCTCGCGAAGCTCAAGAATAGAACACCTCGCGCAGTTCAAAGCGGACTTCTCTCAACCGCGTGCAGTAACTCAGAACGGCTGAGAAGAGAGAGCTTCAGAAGACTACTCGCACAGTCGCCGCGAGATGGAACTATCAGAAGAGAACTCCTCCCGCAGTTCTCACGCCATTCAAGAAGAAAGCGTCCTTATGAAGGCAAAGCCACCCTCATGAAGATCAGTTAATACATGGAACCTCGCGCAGTTTAGAACTCATCAAAGCCTCGTGAGGTAACTCACGTAGCCCAGTGAAGATAAGTGCTCGCGAAGTTCTCGTGCTATTCAAATCTACCTTCGCGAAGATCAACCTCGCGACTGCTTAAGCTCCAACCCCGCGACCTCTGAGGCTCTGATGTCCACTCAACCTCGCGAAGGCAGAAGCTTCAATTTCAAATCATCCTAGCGAAGAACAAAAGCTATCATGCGACAAGTCTGGGAAACAATGGCTACCTAGCGAAGCTCTGAACCTCAAACTTCCATCTCTTCAGCTGAGGGCTTTCTAGGAATTTCTAGCGATTAGGGCACGCACTCCCATGCTCAAATCATCATGCATGCGCCCCAATGCGCCGCCACACCACTGCTATATATATCCACACTAAGCTTAGGTAGAGAGAGCTTAGAGACTTTCTTTTCTTTCTACATCCTGGAATAGCTAGGAACCCATCTCATTTCTGGGAGACCTGATCTGAGATCGTTTAGTTTTTCTCTTTGTAGTTGTAAGTAGTTTTCTTTTTCTTTTTCCTTCTCTCTATAGTCCAGCACTTGCTGGCTGTCTTTGTATGTATTTTGAACTAGATTAATGGAAGTTCTCTAATAGGATCTGTACTTTGTGGGATTTGTGTTTGTGTGTGAGATGCTCTGTGCAAGGCTGCTGCCCTGTGATCCGCCATTGCTTTGGCTGTATTTCAAACCAATGGAGCACTGATTCTAAGGGCCACTCAGATCCAAGTGACCTGTGTGTCTGGGCTATCACGGTCCTATACAGCCTTAGCCCCACCACAGGACCCACTAGATCTGAAATCCCCATGGGAGCTTGAGCTGGTAGCCTTGTGACCATGGTGGTAGCAGCGATATTCTTGTTTTGTCTTGGGCTCCGTGAGGAGGATAACCTCTGGGATAGTCTGTGACCATTTAAGTGGACAGATTATAGCCTTAGATTGATTCTAATCCACCGATCCAAGATGGATCCTTCTTCTTTACACCTGAGCTTGTAGAAGCCTGGTGGGAGATTGTACAGAGGCAGACTCCCCTACATTTGTATAGATCCGCCATCAGATGTTGGATCTGATCTGGTTATAGAGATTATAGGCTGGTGACTGGACCATTGTAGCCTCACTCAAGTAATGGACAGCTAGATCGAAGGTTGTACTCAGTCTCTTGCTGGTTCTATGTGTCTGGGCTATCATGGTCCTATACAGCCTTAGCCCCACATATAGAGCTTTAGAGGGTGAGGTTCCCTATGGATTCTTGAGCTGGTAGCCTGGATGAAATAGTGTCTATAATGATTTACTTGTTATGTTTTGACCAATCCCTGGATAGTGGTTCCCCTATGGGATAATCTGTGACCATTTGAGTGGACAGGTTATAGCCTTAATGGTGGAATCATGGCAGATGTTGGCCTTACCACAAAGGCAACAACAACAGTTCAATCAAGGGAATGCCCCTAGGTCTACCTTCCAGCACCATCAGCAGCCCCATCAGCAACAAAATCAGTTGGTCTTACCCCCTTCTCAACCTAGAAATACTTCTTTCGAGGACCTGGTCTTGACCTCACTGCAAAACCTGGGTTCCTTGGCTCAGACTGTGGACTCTCATGGTCAGAGCCTCCAGAAAATGGAAGAGCAAATGAGCCAAATGTCAAAAGCCTTGGCTAGGAGAGATGAAGGCAGATTGCCCTGCCAGCCAATTGCTAACCCCAAGGGTCAGTTTTTAATTGAGGAAGCTTCCTCAAAGTTTAAGGACACCAATGCTGTCACTGCCTTAAGGTCTAGCAGGTTGGTAGACAACCAGGTGGGTAACAGACCAGCAGAGGCAATTTCCACAGATGATGCAAATGATCATGATAGAGAAGTTGTGGGACCACAAAGCCAAGAAGTGCCTGCCACCTTGCAGCTGGAGAAAAATAATGAGGTTGTAGTTGAGCTGCAGCAGGGAGAAAAATATGAAAAAAGAAAGAAACAGAAGTTTAGTCATGGGCTAGCAGCTGAGGAACCAGCAGAACCTCAGCTGCCATTTCCTCAGGATTTGGATGGTCCTATCCCTTTTAATAAAGGGAATGCCCAGATGGAGGAAATGATGGAGACCTTCAAGCAGGTGAAAATCAATTTACCCCTGCTTGAGGCAATTAAATAAGTCCCAGCCTATGCAAAGTTCCTGAAAGACCTCTGCACCCAAAAGAGAAAGGCTAGAGGCCATGTGTCCAAGAAGGTCTTTGCAACCGATACAGTGAATTCTATATTTAACATGTCAATGTCAAGAAGGTAAGATCCGTGGATACCCACTATTCTCATAATTGGAGACCATACAATTGGAAAAGCCCTTTAGATCTTGAGCTAATGTTATCCTTGCTACATGTTGTATATCTCTCAAGAATTCAGGTTTGGGGGAGCTGAAAGCTACCCCCATTGTGCTAATGATGGTTGATAGATCTGATAGGAAACCTCTTGGAATGGTTGAGGATGTCTTGGTGGGAGTGGATAAGTTTTTCTACCCTGCCGACTTCTTAGTTTTGGACATGGGGTGCAGCAATAGCCCAAATCCCATACCTGTTATATTGGGCAGGCCTTTCTTGGCCACTGCCAATGCCTGCATCCAATGCAGGTCTAGAGTAATGGAGGTAACTTTTGGACATATGAAAGTTGAGCTGAATGTGTACAACAGTGAAAAGTACCCTCAGATGGACAATGAGGAGAGCTTTGCAGTGGATGTACTAGAGGAAATTGTGGAAGAGGAATTGCCCACTCTACTGGAGTGGGGCAACATTGTCAGGAATTTAGTTAAAATTTAGGACATGGTGGAGGAAGAGAGCCCAGATGGGAGATCAAAAGACATGACCATATCAAAGTGTTCTGTGGGCTCAGTGCAGCATTCCAGTTGGAAACCTACATTGCTACCTCTTCCTCCAACCTCCAATGCACCAATTTTGCCATCCGCCCAACAGGCCCCTGATCTGGAACTCAAGAAGCTTCCAAAAACATTAAAATATGCCTTCCTTGAGAAAGGTGATAAGCTTCCTGTGATTATCTCTTCCTCCCTTACCAATGAGCAGGAAGAGGAATTACTAACAGTTTTGAGGAAGCACAAGAAGGCAATTGGTTGGACCATTGCCGATCTGGGAGGAATAGATGCATCAATCTGCATGCATAGGATTCATCTTGAGGAGGGAGCACTACCCTCCAGGGAAATGCAGAGGAAGTTAAATCCTCACATGCAGGAAGTGGTCCTTAAAGAAATCATTAAATTGCTAGATGCAGGGGTGATTTACCCCATCTTCGATTCTCATTGGGTGGCACCTATCCAGGTGGTGCCCAAGAAATCTGGCATAACAATGATTAAGACTGAATCTGGAGAGTTGAGGCCAGCCAGGGCAACCACTGGTTGGAGAGTGTGCATTGATTATAGGAAGCTCAACTTTAAAACCAGAAAGGACCATTTCCCTCTCCCCTTCATTGATCAAATTCTTGACAAATTGGCTGGAAAAGCTTTTTACTATTTTCTTGATGGGTACTCAGGGTACAACCAAATCCCTGTGCATCCTTAAGACTAAGAGAAAACCACCTTTACCTGTCCTTTTGGCACCTTTGCTTATAGAAGGATGCCTTTTGGACTTTGTAATGTGCCAGCCACTTTTCAGAGGTGTATGTATGCCATATTCTCTGATATGATTGACAAGTTTTTGGAGATTTTTATGGATGACTTTTCTGTCTATGGGGACAGCTTTGGCCAATGTCTACAACACCTCAGCCTAGTTTTGCAAAGATGTGAGGAAACCAATTTAGTTTTAAGCTGAGAAAAGAGCCACTTCATGGTAACACAAGGCATTGTGTTGGGCCATGTAGTCTCTAAAGAAGGGCTTGAGGTAGACAAGGCCAAAGTGGACCTCATTGCCAATTTGCCCCCTCCAAAAATAGTCAAGTAAATCAGATCTTTCCTGGGGCATGCGGGATTTTATAGGAGGTTCATTAAGGACTTCAGCAAAATTGCTAAGCCATTGTACCACCTGCTCTGCCAGGATGTGCCCTTTGACTTTTCTGCTGACTGTCTTAAGGCTTTTGAAACATTGAAAATCTGCCTCACCTCTGCTCCTGTACTCCAAACACCAGACTATACCCTACCTTTTAAGCTTATGTGTGATGCATCAGACTTGGCATTAGGTGCTGTTTTGGGCCAAAGAAAAGATAAACTGCCTGTGGTCATTGTTTATATGAGCAAATCACTTGCTGAAGCTCAGCTGAACTATACCACAACTGAGAAAGAGCTTCTAGCAGTGGTTTACGCTGTTGACAAATTTAGAGCCTACCTACTAGGATCTAAAACTGTAATCTTCACTAACCATTCGACATTGAAGTACCTACTGTCCAAGAGAGATGCTAAGCCTAGGCTGATTAGATGGATACTCCTGCTACAGGAGTTTGACATCGAAATCAAGGACAAAAAGGGTGTGAAGAATGTGGTGGCTGACCACTTGTCCAGAATTGTCTTGGAGAAATGCCCTGATGGTCCTCCAAATGATGCCTTCCTGGATGAACAATTATTTGCCATCCAATCCTTGGTCCCTTGGTTTGCACACATTGTCAATTATCTAGTTATAGGAAAGATTCCTGCCCACTGGACCAAAATGGACAAAGACCTATTTTTCTCAAAGGTCAAGTATTTTTTCTGGGAGGAACCTTGCCTATACAAGTACTGTGCAGACCAAATCATCCGAAGATGTGTTCTCGAAAGTGATATCCCCAGTATTCTGGCCATGTGCCATGAAAATGCCTGTGGAGGCCACTTTAGTGGGAGAAAAACAGCTGACAAGGTCCTGCAGTATGGTTTTTACTGGCCATCCTTATTCAAGGATGCATACACACACTGCAAGGCATGTGAGAGATGTCAGAAATTAGGAGGGCTGTCCAAAATAAATTCAATGCCTTTACAACCCATCCTTGTTGTAGAAGTATTTGATGTATGGGGAATTGACTTCATGGGCCCCTTTCCTCCCTCTAATGGTTACCACTTCATCTTAGTGGTAGTGGACTGTTTCCAAATGGATAGAAGTCATTGCCACAAGAACCAATGATAACCAGGTGGTCCTCAAATTTGTAAAGCACAACATTTTCTCATGTTGTCTTGAATGCTTTACAAATTTGAGGACCACCTGGTTACCCCCATCACTGATAATAGCTCTAAGGGTGGTAAGGTTTGGTTATTCAACTTCAAACTAAAATTCTTTCCTGGAAAATTAAAATCCAGATGGGAAGGTCCCTATGTTGTCTTGATTGTTTCCCCATCTGGTGCTGCGGAAGTTAAGGATCCCAAATCTGGGAGGACCTTCAAAGTGAATGGTCAGAGGCTTAAGCCTTGCATTGAACAACCTGCTGATCCTATGAGCACTATTCATTTTCATGGGACCCCTACATCTACCTGACCCACTGTTGTGTCCATGTTGTACTATACTACTTTTGTTTCTACCTTAAGTTTTAGGAAAATTTAGGGGTTATGTGGAGTTTGATATTGTTGAGCTTGATAGAGTTTATGTGGGATTGGTATGATTTATTCTTCTTCTTCTGTGAATTGCGGATTTTCGAATTTGAATGCATATTATGTGAATACTTGTGATAAGTAGGCTGCACTAACTATAGTGCCCCTGTTTGGCACTAGGCCCTCGCGCATTCCAAATTGTGATTTGGGAAGACTCGCGCAATTCGCATAGACCATTTCTTTCACTGTCATGAGTTTCAATGCTATAGAATCTCTCGCGCACTTTTAGCTCTAACTCCCATAATCGCGCGATTCTGATATCTCGTGATCCCCTTACCCAGTTGCGCGAGTCTAATGCATTTGTCATTTCCCACGCTGACTGCTGGGACTTGACGTTTCCCAACTCACTCTCAATTAATTGCGGCAACTTGGATGCTATTCAACCATTTCATCTTCCACCATCCTCGCCTTTAAATGCACAGGGAGGCCCTGTTCATCTTCATCGCATCCTATCTCCTCTCTCCCTAGCGGTCCTTCCCTAATCCTAATCATGGCAGATGACAAGCTGGATGCGCTGCCTAACAAGTTTTACCCAATGTGATTGGACCCGCTGCCACCTAAAGAGCCGGATCCCCTCCAACCCCTCTGGGATGAATACGAGGAGGTTCTGCAAATCCTTGCCAAGGAGGAGGAGGAAAAGCTTCAACCGCAGAAGAAGAAGCAAAAGACAGAGCCATCCCCTGCCCCCTCCACTCCACCCCCTCCCCCACCTTCTCAACCCCCTCACCCTAATCTCTCTCTCCTTCCCTCCTCCGTTTTTGTAATTTTCTTTTAATCTTAATGAAATTTTCCTTTTCTGATATGTTGTACAGTTTTCTATTCTTGGATACTTTATTTCTTGTTCTCGACTTCTATGCTGTAATAACTCTGCTGCGCAGACACCTTTGAACCATTGAGGACACTTCTTCTCATAGGTTTGGAGGTGTGCCAGGCAGATCCTGCCAATGGAATAGCTAGCATAAGTGCAGCTGACTCATCTGAGCAATATGGAAATGGACCTCTGTTCACTTAGGAATCATGAAAATAAGAAATTTAAAATTTTTGTAAACTTTTGACATTATAAACTTCTAATACTCCACATTTCCATGATAATATCACCAAAGAAACTCACTTGTATCAGCACTCAGTGAATCAGTAGAGAGTGAAAAAGGTGAGGACATACTTAAAAGTTCAAAGGAAGACCATAACCAATGAGAATTGGGCCTATAAAAAAATTTTCCATCTTTTGAGGAGTAACCAAGGCAATCCCTTCTAGTTCTAATGACTGACTGAGTCACTGTGCTCACTAGAAGTTCGGTAAATCCAAGTTGAAACAACTGACAGTACTCATGAGATTGAGGAAAGGATCAAGGCCTTCTATTGGACAGTTTGAGCCTAATAAGACCAACCCTTAAGTAACTGCCCTTGTCCATACCCCCTTTGAGCTTTAAATCCTAAATTTCTTCAAAATACACCTAAGTACTTGAACCTGAACCTATGAACCTGCTTCAGCCTACCCTCACTCTGAGAATTCAGAAGGTAAAGGAGAAAAAGTTGAAGATGGACTAGCTATGGTCAACAGTAAGTGAATGGAAAAGAAATACCTCAAATCTGGCAGTATGATAATTGGGAGCATGGTGGCATTTCCGAAAAGTAAAAAAAAAAAAAAAAACAAAAATCAGAAAATTCCACAAGGAAATAAAAATAACAATGAAGAGAAGTAAGGGAGGAGTCAAGAGGAACTTTCATTGGAAAATCAAAATCAAGAAGAGAAACTGATCACTTCAAATATGAAAATCTCAAAGAAGATGAAAGGAGCTGAATTCAAGAAGGTGAAGTCATGAATCACCTCTGTCACCTACTGATTTCTCAATTTTGAACCCCTTCTCAACCCTCCATTCTTTCAACCCCACTCCATAGGCCACATTACAGCCCAGTTAAAAGCCCTTGTGATCCAAAAGTTGAGTGAATGGTCATGTGAAGATAAAGAGTTATCCAATCTATGGTGAGGAACTGCCAATGTTGTCAGCACTTAAGAACTCTACCTATGCTCATGCTTACAGACCCATTTGGGGGATGTAACTGCTCTTGAGCCTATGAGAGAATGAACCCCTCAATAAAACCCTTATGAGAGTATGCCCTGCAAAGTTTTTGGGTCTGAACTTGAATGCATTATGTATGACCTTAACCTAATTTTTGACCTAAGGATAAGCTCAGTGCTGGCACACACTAGTGCAGTTTTCTGTGATTGTAAACTAATTGGAAATGTTGTGCAATGCTGTTTAAGTTATTGTGCAACCAATGAATTAAATTTCTTTTATGCTTAACGATGCAAGAGTAAACTAAGTCTGTCCCTTGATTGCTCAATGGATGATATTGCACTTTTGTTAACTATTTCATTGATGAAGTTTGTGGGTGTCTTCACTGAAAACCCTCAGGAGACTTCACTCCTCCACTAGGGATCACCTAGGGGTTTAAAAGGCTTGGTACATATGCTAAATGTATCTGTGCTCCCTACGAAAGTGGCATTTAATTTTTATAGTAGATTTAATGTAGCTTTGCTAAGGCACTAGCAAAGATTAGGTTTGGGGGTGTGTTAAGACCTGAAAAGTACCACTTTTCACCCCTTAACTTAACCTTTGATTAGACCCATAGCCACCTAATAAGTCCTTGTTAAGTGTTTTATGTAGGTAATACCTAGCAGTGAAATAAGGCCAGGAATCCTGCTAAAAAGCCTGTTTTGGCACCATAAGTCCCTCAGAAGGATGAAGTCTGAATCCAGACCTGAAAATGAGCCTCGCACAGTCCAACTGAGCTTCCCAAGACTCTACACCAACTTCTCGCGTAGATGATTGACTGAAGAGCTTTAGAAACATAATCTCATGTAAGTCTCGCAAAGATCAAGAATAGAACACCTCGCAGAGTCTCGAGCAGTTCAAACCACACTTCTTTCAACCGCGCACAGTTCACTCAGAACGGCTGAGAAGAGAGAGCTTCAGAAGACTCCTCGTGCAGCTATCGCGCATTCGCTGCGGGATGCAACTATCAGAAGAGAACTCCTCGCGCAGTTCTCGCGCCATTCAAGAAGAAAGCATCCTTACGAAGGCAAAGCCACCCTCGCAAAGATCAGTTAAGACATGGAACCTCACATAGTTCAGAACTCATCAAAGCCTCGCAAGGTAACTCGCGAAGCCCAGTGAAGATAAGTGCTCGCGAAGTTCTCGCGCTATTCAAATCTACCTTCACGAAGATCAACCTCGTGACTGCTTAAGCTCCAACCCCGCGACATCTGAGGCTTTGATGTCCACTCAACCTCGCGATTGCCTGAAGAGAAAACCAAGCCAACCTCACGAAGGTAGAAGCTTCAATTTCAAATCATCCTAGCGAAGAACAAAAGCTACCACGCGACAAGTCTGGGAAACAATGGCTACCTAGCGAAGCTCTGAACCTCAAACTTCCATCTCTTTAATTGAGGACTTTCTGGGAATTTCCAGCGATTAGAGCACACACTCTCAAGCTCAAATCTCCGTGCACGTGCCCCAAGGCATTGGAGGATCACTATTCGGCCACATGGCATCGTTAAAATTAGGGTTTCCTAACCCTAATGCGCTGCCACACCACTGTTATAAATACCCACACTTAGCTTAGGTAGAGAGAGCTTAGAGACTTTCTTTTCTTTCTACATCCTAGAATAGCTAGGAACCCATCACATTTCTGGGAGACCTGATCTGAGATCGTTTAGTTTTTCTTTTTATAGTTATAAGTAGTTTTCTTTTTCTTTTTCCTTCTCTCCATAGTCCAGCACTTGCTGGCTATGTCTTTGTATGTATTTTGAACTAGATTAATGGAAGTTTTGTAATAGGATCTGTACTTTATGGGATTTGTGTTTGTGTGTGAGATGCTCTGTGCAAGGCTGCTGCCTTGTGATTCGCCATTGCTTTTGCTATATTTCAAAGCAATGGAGGACCGATTCTAAGGGCCACTCAGATCCAAGTGACCTGTGTGTCTGGGCTATCATGGTCCTATACAGCCTTAGCCCCACCACAGGACCCACTAGATCTGAAATCCCCATGGGAGCTTGAGCTGGTAGCCTTGTGACCATGGTGGTAGCAGCGATATTCTTGTTTTGTCTTCGGCTCCGTAAGGAGGATAACCTCTGGGATAGTCTGTGACCATTTTAGTTGACAGATTATAGCCTTAGGGTGATTCTAATCCACCGATCCAAGATGGATCCTTCTTCTTTACACCTGAGCTTGTAGAATCCTGGTGGGAGATTGTACAGAGGCAAACTCTCTTACATTTTTATAGATTCGCCATCAGATGTTGGATCTGATTTGGTTATAGAGATTGTAGGCTAATGACTGGACCATTGTAGCCTCACTCAAGCAATGGACAGCTAGATCGAAGGTTGTACTCAGTCTCTTGCTGGTTCTATGTGTCTGGGCTATCATGGTCCTATACAGCCTTAGCCCCACATATAGAGCTTTAGAGGGTGAGGTTCCTTATGGATTCTTGAGCTGGTAGCCTGGATGAAATAGTGCCTGCAATGATTTACTTATTATGTTTTGTTCCCTGGATAGTGGTTCCCCTATGGGATAATCTATGACCATTTGTGTGGACAGGTTATAGCCTTTAGGGTGGAATCATGGCAGAGTGATGGGTTGAATCCTTTCTCCTCAGTGGTGATAATGTAGCCACTGGACAGGATTTCTATAACATCAGATCTGAATCTGAGTTACAAAACTCCTCTGATCTGGGCTCAATAACATACTTCTCACCCTTTTATATTTATTTTCCACACTCCATCCATCCTCTCAATCCTTTCTGTAGTTTAGATATTAGAATACTTAGAATAAGTGACCTTAAACTCCCCTCCTTTTAGGACTGCCAGATCTATAGTCAGATCTGGAGGGACTACTAGAGATGGGTCCTTTGGAGCTATAGATCACTTTTCCCTGTGGGACAAACTCTTACTTATCAAAACTTGCTACAATGGACCCTGTATCTTGCAGGTCTAGGATTTCTTAGTTGTGCTGATTCCATCCCCTGTTTTACTCTTTCTTTGACTTTTAAATGACTTTTATCACCAACCAATAAAGTAAGCACACACTCAGAAATCCGCCAACAGTAAGGAGGTAGGGAGTTTGGCCAGTGGTCATACAAAGAAAGGTCCTATAGGCCCATAGTGCTTCTGGTAGTCATTCAGGCCAGTCAGCTCCATTGCTTGGTTCTACTGTATATTTCAGAATTCGAATCATCATTTTATTCATAGCTTTCGCTTGTCCATTTCCTTGAGGGTAGAATGGTGATGAGTGGCGTAGATTGATACCAAACTTCTTACATAATTTCTTGGTATTTTCTGTGATAAACTGTGGTCCGTTGTCAATGATAAACACCCTGAGTACTCGAAACCTAGTGATGATATTCTGAATGATAAACCTTACGAGCATTGAAGCTGTGACTCTAATATAAGATTTAGCTTTTGCTCATTTGGTGTAGTATTCGGTTGCCGTAAGTATGAACGTGTGCTTGTGAGTGTTCCCAACTATGTCCATGAAAGGTTCGATGACATCGAAGGCCCACATAGAAAATAGCCATGACGAGGTCATAATGTTCAATGCAACTGATAGAGCTTTGATAAGTGAGGCGTGTTCTTGGCATTGCTTGCAGAATTGGATGTAGAGGTGGCAATCTCTTATCATTGTCGACCAAGAGTAGCCTTGTCATGTGATTTGATCGGTGAGTCTCTGTCTACCGGCGTGGGCACCGCAGGCACCGGCATGTGCTTCTCAGATAATGTATTATCCTTTGGCGACTGTGACGCATCATAGCAATACTCCTTTGGTGAAGGCTTCTTTGTATAGTATTTCACCGAGTATGCCAAATTGGGCGCATCGGTTCCTTATAGTCTTCCATTCAATTTTTGTGGCATATGAAGGGACGTGTTGATGCTTCAAGAAGTTCCAGATGTCGAAATACCATGACTATCCGTCGTCGATTGGTGATTTTTCAAATATGAACATAGTGACTTCGATTTCTAATTAGACGTCCTTTTCCGGAGTGATTTCTTCTTTTGGTCCTATACTTGTGGGGAGGATTGGTAATTCTCTCTTAACGGTCCATGCTACCTCGTGAGTGGGTACTATCAGCTTTTAGATGAAGAAGGTCTTGGTATTTTGTCTAATGGGTATCTAGATGATCGAGGCTAACGTGGCAATGGAGTCCGCGAGCTAGTTTTCTAATCTAAGGATGTGCGTGAAAGAGATTCTTTCAAATTTTTTTACCAAATATTGAGTGATTTCTAAATATGCCATTAATCTTCTTTCCTTAGTTTTCCATTCTCCTATAACTTGCGAGATTACTACCATGGAATCACCGATAGTTTTTAATTATTTAACGCCTAATTGTAGTGCTGCTCGGAGTCCAACTATGAAAGCTTTGTATTTTATGACGTTATTAGTGATAAGGAAATCTAACTGAAAAGTCTTAGATATAACAACTCCTTCTGGGCTTAGGAGGACTATTCCGATACCTTTTCCTTTGTGATTTAGCACACCGTCAAAATAAAGGATCCATGAGGTCTTATCGGGCTCTTCGTTATGAATCGTGAGTAGGTCTTCATCGGGGAAATCAGCGTGTATAGGTCCATCACTCAGGAGTGGGAGATCTGTGAGGTAATCGATGATTGATTGTCCTTTGATCGACTTCTGCATCACGTTAGTGATAGCGAATTCTTGTAATAGCATATGCGAGAGAGCGATCTTTCTTGATGTGGCGGGCTTCTTGAATACGTACTTCAGAGGATCCATTTGGGCTAGTACTAGTATCTTATGTGCTCTAAAGTAGTGTCGTAATTTGGTTGAGGCACACACCAATGTGAGGCAGGTCTTCTCCATTGAAGTATATTTTCATTCGTACTCGACCATCGTCTAACTGAGGTAGTAGATAGCCTTCTCTTTCTTGCCGTCTTCTTCATATTGTCCCAATATTACTCTCATTGCTTTGTGGTACGTTGAGAGGTATAGGATTATGGGTCATCCGGGAACTGGTGGCGATAGTATTGGCGAGTTAAGGAGGTACTTTTTGATGTTATCGAAGGCTCGCTAATGCTGGTCATCCCATTTGTACTAAGTTCCTCCTTTAAGTAGTCTGTCGAAAGGATCGCATCTATCTTAATGCTGAAAGATAAATATCCTGATGAATTGCAATCTTTCTATTAGGCCTCGTAATTCTTTGATATTACAGGGAGGTGGCATCTCAAGGATAGCTCTGACTTTTGCGGGGTCCACCTCGATTCCTCGCCTGCTGACTATAAAATCGAGTAATTTTTTAGAAGTGACTTCGAAGACAAATTTTTTTGGATTCATTTTTAACTGATATTTCTTAGCTCTTTGTAGTACCAGTCGGAGTGCTTCAACATGTCCTGCCTGCATTTGGGACTTCACTAATATATCATCAACGTAGACTTTTATGCATTTATGCATCATGTCATGAAAATTAGCCATCATGGCGCGTTGATACGTGGCTCCTACGTTCTTAAGCCCCAAAGGCATGATGACATAGCAGTATGCTTCCCATTGTGTGGTGAAAGAAGTCTTCTCTTGATCGAACTCTGCTAATTTGATCTGATTATACCTAGAGAAACCATCCATAAAGGATAACATCTCATGTCCAGCAGTGTTGTCGACTAGAGTGCCAATGTGTGGAAGTGGGAAGTCATCTTTTAGGCATGCCTGGTTGAGGTTTTGAAAGTCAATTAAAACTCGTACTCTGCCACCTTTCTTAGCGACATTTACCATATTGGCGACCCACTTGAGGTAGAGGATGACTCGGATGAATTTGGCTTTGTGTAACTTGTCAACTTCCTCTTTAACTTGAAGGATTGTTTGTGGGTGTAGCCTTCAGAGTCTCTGCTTAATAGGCTTTGCATTGGGTTCCAAGACAAGACGATGTTCTACTAAATTTGGGTCTAAACTAGGCATATCTTCATAGGACCATGCAAAGGAGTCGAGGTGTTCTTATAGGACTTATACGATTTGTTGACGTTCCTTGGAGTCGAGCGTTGCGCTAATTAGTAGTTTCTTGGTTTCTCTTCAGTGCCAAAGTTGATTTCTTCTGTAGGTTTTACGACAGCTTGGGTTTGCACGTTGAAATGCTTGACGACCCGTTGGAAGTCCTGCGCCTCCTCGACGACTGGTGTTTCTTCTTCATCCTCGGTAAGTTCATATACTGCAAAATTGCTACACTGGGGATTCAGTTTTACAAAAGATAGCCCTTCATCGGCACAATTTATGACTGAGAGATCATTGGTAAGGTGAAGGTCAAGGCTATTGATCCTTTTCTTAAAGTCATGAAGTATCTCGTTTGGTATAATCACTGGCTTGTTATTTAGCCTGGATGTTTTTTATCCTCGTGTGGGAGATGGGATAGAAGTCTTAGGAGAGAAGTCTCCTTATTAGCATGGATGTTTTCCGTCCTTATTGGCCGCAAACTTGTATTTTTGAACTTTTAGGGTTTTCTTCTTTTTCTATTTTTTTAATTTTTGATAGTAGATATGGTACAAGGTTGGTCACCTCAAGAGGCGTTGGGAGAGTTGCTTCCTCTAATTGAGGGAGCGAGATGGCTGCTGGAGCCGTTCGGGTGATTCTTCAGGAAATGTGGACTTGTTTTGAATTCGGCATATTTTTTTTTGAAGTCCTCATCTAATGAGACCTTTTGAATAAGTGGCATGGGTGACAGTGGCACTGACGTTCAGAGTTCCTCTATGACATTAATTGCCTTATCTTGAAAGAAGCTCTGGAGATCGTAATCAGTCGAACTATTGTCCTCTGAGTTATAATATGGTTGTTCTTCCTGTTGAGGGTGATCTCCTACAGGATCCTCAGGGGTAGTGATCTCTTTCCCTTGAACTTCGTAATATGCTAGGATAAGCGCGCATGCTCGGCAGCGAGGCTAGTAATGGTGAGAAATACAGGGAGATCCCCAAGGGCATTCCCATCCTTCTGGGTTGGAGTCAAGGCTGGTATTAAACTCCTCTTCTTGATCTGACAATGCTTGAAGTCTTAGGTTAGCCTGCTCTGCTAGCTCGAGTGCAGGGAGGTCTATCCAGTAGTCCTCATCATCACTCAAAGGGGGTTGCGATTCTTCCTCGAGATATTTTCAAAATATTTGGAGTTATTGCATGTCTGGGGATGGAGTGTCTAGTTCAAGTTCCTCTTCAAACTCAATGAGGGCAATGTGGGTGTTTCCCCGTGGGTCAACCAAATGACTGTTGGAATTTTCTTCTTCTTGTGTCCGTAGCTGAGTTGTTGGGTCGTTACTTGCTTCCATTGTTACGAGGTTGGGATCATTCAATTCTATAGTTGCAGAATGTCAAACCCAGCTAGCAAAACATTCTAATATACTGGTGCATGCCTTACAGTGGGGTTGGTATGGGTGAGCGATACAAGGGGAGTCCCACGGGCATTCCCATCCTCCAAGGCCAAGGGCGAGGTCAATGCTATGCGAGCTAAGAATTCCTGGTGGGGTATCATCCTCTTCCCATATTAAGTGTAAGTGCTCTTCACTATCTTGCAAGGTAGCTATATGGAAATCTTCGTCATTAGTGGATTCCTAATCTCCCACTTGGGGCATGAGTTCTAGAGGTCCGTCTTTTCTCTCTTCCGTAAGCTCCTTAGTGTCAAACAAAGGTTTGACTCCATCGAGTGGTTTATCCATATCGTCATTCAAATTGGTTAAATCGTTGAATGCTTTGGCCATTCGTTCGATTTTTGCTACTTGGGATTTAGTGAAGGACACTTCTTTCTGCCTTGATACATTTGCTTTCTCATTGGTCCCATAGATGAAGTGGTCATATAGAGACCATTTCGGTGAGGAAGGGAATAAGTCAGCTTGTGGGTCATCCGATTGGTAACCTAACAATGTGTTTGCATATTTTCGTTGTGATAATGGGTCTGACATGACCTTACTTATCTTTACCAAGTCTGGTGTGGGGGATGTACCTAAGCTGATACATAAGGTCCCACCCTTTTATCGCGATTGGGTTGATGTTGTAGAGTTTGGCGAGGTCTGGGCCAACCTCTCTTCTCATTAATTTTTGTTGACGCGTTGGGGGACAACTAGGAGGAGTAGGGGGACAGACTTTTGTAATAGTTGTCTCATCAGGGATTCGGGCCTTCTGAATGTTGCCAGTGTTCAATACAAAATCATGGGCTGTCAGGTTACTCACAGTGTAATTAGTGTCCATCTCCTGGAGGGGTGCATCAGCGTATATATAGATGATGGAGTCCTCGTACGGAAATTTGATGCTTTGATGGTATGTGGATGCGACGGCTTTTATTGACTAACCATTTTCTTCTTAAGATAAGATTGTATGTCCTAGCGGAGTTACAAACATGGAAGGTGTCATCTTTCGTTACAGGTCTGAGGCGAACCTGTAGTTTGATAATTCCTTTGATGAAACGATGTAAGCTGTCATAAGCTATGAGTGATTGTGCCGAGGGCCTGACATCTTGCTCCATGTATTCGAGCATTTTTAATATTGTGATAGGGCAGATATTGAGTCCTGCTCCTGTATCGACCAATGCATGGGATATAGAGAATCATCTGATTATGACCGTAAGGTATATGGCAGCTATGCTTCCACGGAGGGACTCTTTAGGCATATTTGCATTCGTGAAAGTGAGTGCCAGGGGTTGCGCCATGACCGAGGCAATTTTATGAAGCTCGTCTAATGTTGTGTCCTCATCCACTTCTGTGTCTTCAAGTGTCCTTATCAACAACCAGTGATGGCTAGGCGATTTCTTGATGAGTTCCAATATTGATATCTGGGTTGGGATCTCTTGAAGATGCTGAAGAAGGTCATATTCTTGCCCTAGCTTGAGTGCCATTTCTTTGCCTGACAGATGAGCCTTGGGTGCAGGTGGTTGGAGTGGTTGAGGTGCAGGGATTGGTGGAGAGATAATGTGAGGTGGGGGAGACAAGTTAACTTCTCTTTCTCACATGTTCCCCTCTAATGGTTGTCCGTTCCTGAAATCATTATTTCGAGGGAAAGGAAGAGGTGGATAGTTAGTTCCTGATTTAAGAATCGGGCAAGTGTGTTGCTGACCGAATCAGGTGCTACTCGACGTCGATGTTTTTATGAAGTGAGTGAAATTGAAGGTTGGGGCGCATACTCTCACGGTGCTGCTCCAAGGTGGGAGGTACTGTGTGTAATCCTCTTCTTCTAAGAAAGCAGAGACTAGTGTCACGCATAGGTCAGGATGTTCTTCTTGCTCAATTTCTTCTATGTTTAGTGAACACTCAGTCTTGTTTCATTTTCTAAGTTCGGAGTCTTTCGGGTGACATTGTCTACCCATGCGGCAATTTGGGCTATAGTTTGAAGAACATGGTCTCCATACTTGGGCTTAAAATCAGACGAGGGGAGCGACATTGGTGTTGGTTTAGGATTTGGAGGGGTTGAAGGTTCTTGTGGGTGACTATGGAGGAATGGTCTTCGGGCCCTAAAGGAGTGGACTCGTATCTGAATGAATTTTGGGTAAGGTGGTAGGCTAGGCTGGGTGATGCGAGTCATCAAGGCCGAGGGATGCAGGGGTGAAGGAACTCTTGTAGGGGTAGCAAAAGTGTCGGAAGGTTGGATGCGAGTGATTAAGGTTGAGGGCTGGAAGGGGGATTGATCGAAAAGATCCATGGTAGTGACTTGGGCTGGTGTTGCTTGGTTGTGGTTAGGCATAGGATTATTAATGATCCCTAAATTTTGTTGGGGTTGGTTATTGTTAGGGTTAGGATTCCTAAGCTCTTCCCAGTGGATTTGGTTCCAATCATTCATGTCATAGATCACATCCCGGAGGAACCAGCAGTCTTCTAGGTTATGTCCCGCGTATCGATGAAATGCACTGTATTTTTTATAGTCTAGATTTCTCGGCCATGGTCGGGGTCTTTCTTGCGAGAATCAGAGGAGATTCTGAGTGTTAAGGAGACAGAAGATGTTGGCAATCATATCAAGTAACGAGGGATAGTGTTCCCGCATCTGCTGGTAGAGGCCTCTAGCTGGGTTGAAGTTTTACGGTGGGGGTACATTATTGTAGTTCGGCGCGTGGGCCGATCGATTTTATGCCGTATTTTGGTTTTGGTAGGTGTTGGAATATTGGTTTCTATTCTGGTACTAGCCCTGATTCTGGTTCTGACCTTGGTTTTGGTTTACATATCTTTATTGATTAATGCCTTGATTTTGGATTGTGTATTGTTGCTGATTTTGATTTTCCCTGAAATTTTACGGTTGGAAGTTCCCATTCCTGGAGTTTTGTCATTGGTTTACAACGGTGTTGACCTGTTCGATTCCAAAGGCTTTCTTATTATTTTTTGACTTCGATTTACTAGAAGAGCCTACTTTCGACGTAACTATGGATAGGGCGAGGTCTATGCCTTTAACCTATCGCTCTAGTTAGGATGCCCTGGAGTGGAGTGAAGTGAAGTCGAGGCAATCACTTATGACAAGCATGCTTTTTCTGGGTTCCTCTCGGTCCCCGTTAAATCAGTGGCCCAATTCTGTCCATGTGAAGTCCAGCGATGCGGTGTTTGCACTATTAGAAATAAAATAAAAGAGGGGATTTCTAGGAAGATTCCTAGTTGGTTGCGATCGCCAACTGCAGATATTTAACGACACTATAACACGTTAGTGACCATGCTTTAGAGCGGGTGTGGGTTACTTCTTTACTGAATCGTCCGCTTGCGAACGTCAGCAGCTATGGCTCTTCGTGTAATTTAGATAGTTTAGTTTTCCTTTTCTTTCCCTATTATTAATGTAATTTTGATTGGTTTAAATTTTCTAATTCTATTATGAGTTTAGTTGTGACTTTATTCGGAGTCTAATTAATTTAGTGTCTTAATACTACTAGAAGTCCAATTAATATTAGTCTCCTAATTGTGCTAGGAGTCTAATTAATTTAAATGTTCTAATTTTATTAGTATTCTAATTAATCTAGTTACTAATGTTACTAGAAGTCTAATTAATATTAGTCTCCTAATCATACTAGGAATGCATGTATGTTAATTCTAATGGAGTTCTAATTGAATCAAGCATGCTAGTTATACTAAAATTCTAAGTAAAGCAAGTATACTAGTTCTACTTCAACTCTGATTGAAATAGAGAACTAATTTTACTAGAACTCTAATTAAAGCAAATATACTGGTTCTACTGAAATTCTAATTGAAATAGAGGACTAATTTTACTAGAACTTTAATTAAAATAAATGAATTAATTTTATTAACATCTAATTAAAACAAATAAACTAATTTTATTAAAATCTAATTAAAACAAATAAACTAATCTTATTAAAATCTAAATAAAACAAATAAAACAAATAAACTAATTTTATTAAAATTCTGATTAAAGCAATGAATTAACTATACTACTAATGTAATTAAAATAAAGGAACTAATTTTATCAAATTTTCTAATCGGGTCAAGGAATTAATTTTACTAAAAGAATATGATTTAAAGTAATGACTTAACTATACTAAGATTTAATTGAGATAAAGGAACTACCTTTTACTAATTTTGATTAAAGCAATAAATTATATTATACTAAAATTTTAACTTAAGCAATGAATTAATTTTACTAAAATTCTAATTAAAGCAGTGAATTAATCTTACTAAAAATTTAAGAGAAAGGGCTTTTAGGCCTACTATGCTAAGGAGGATTGGTCTCGTTCCTGAGTACCCTCCGTAAGCTCCCTTGGGCAAATCGGGTGGCTGAGATTGAAGCAAATTAAATTTTGGATTTAAAAATAGTATTTTTTGGATTTTTAGAGTCATTTTTGAGATTATAATGATGAATTAAATTATGAAACTAGAATTTTAGAAAACTATATTAATAGTTGGGATTTTAGAAATATTTAACTAAGGAATTAAAACTTGAATTTTAAAATTTAAGGATTGAATTCATGTTCGAAATCAGAAAATCAGACTGTATGATTAAGGACTGGTTCTAGAAACTTAGAACTAGAACCTTAGATTAATGATTGGGCTAGAGATGAAGATTTTAGAACAGAATTAAAGTCTATGGTCAGTGAATTAGGCCGTTAGATTAAGGACTGGTTCTAAATTCGGAGAACTAGAACTAGAGAGTGGAAATTACTGTCTAAAAAGGGGTGCTACGATCTAAAAACTGAAAATTAATATTAATAATTAAAACTAAGAACTAAAAAAAAACTACGGTCAGAAACTAAAAACTAAATTCTTACCGAAGGTTGGGGTTGCGGAGAGGAATCTCGAAAATTCGAAGTTGGAATCTCGAAATCATGGTTGTGTTTCTCTATGTGTTCATTCTCAGAATTCTCCGGTCTTAAAATCCCAAACTTCTTCGAAAAAATCTATTCTCTCTCCAACCTCTCTGGGTCGAATTAAAAAAATATTTTATATGGTTTTTTCTAATTTAACGCCCTATTTTAGGCATTTAACTGAATTACACGCCAGTCTCCTGGTGCTTAATCGCTTTGAGTCGGTCACCAACTTAGTGAGCGATCGGCTAACTTGCTCGGCGAGTTTCCTAGTTCTAACAAAGTTAGAACTAATTGCACTCTTGGTGTAGGGTGTGCAATCCGATTAAGCGTCTCTTTTGAAGCGCATTATCGACGAAGCTTGGGGGTCAAGGACTGTAAGACTGGGTCGAGCGTAGGACAATTGAGCGCCGGTGGTCGAGCGCTCAATTCGATCGTGCGTCTTGTGTGAGGTGCGTGATCGAGTCTTGAAGTGGTCTGGGAAAGGAAGTCTGGTCTGAAAGGGGGACTGATTGCACGCGTGTGGTTTGACGTGCAATATAATTGCGCGTGTGGTTTTAGGCGCATAATTCGGGGTTGTCCTAGTCTGGGTCGAGTCTGAAATGCCAGACTATTATTTCAGTCTACATTCTGACTATATACTATTATTTTGATATATAGTCTCCCTTTGTTGGGATCTGAGCCATAGAGCTATTGTTTCAGTCTGTGTTCAACTATATACTATTGTTTCAGTGCATGGTCCCTACGTTAGGGTCATGAGGCATGAGCCACAGAGCTATTGTTTCAGCTTGTGTCCAGCCATATACTATTATTTTAGTATATGGTCTTACATTAGGGCAAAGGGGTCTGAAATGCAAGACTATTATTTCAGTCTGCATTCCGACTATATACTATTGTTTCAGTATATGGTCTCTCTACGTTGAGATCTGAGCCACATAGCTATTATTTCAACCTGTGTTTAGCTATATACTATTGTTTCAATGCATGGTCCCTACATTAGGGTTGAGAGGTCAAAGGAGGTCGATCGAATAAATTTGTACATTCCGAGGGGACAAAATGGGGGTGTCTATAGGTGGGTGACGTAGCCTAGGGCTAAGGACTCTTTCTATTTCAGGATTTAAAATTTCAAGCCTAGGGTTAAGATATCTTCTACCCAACATACAACACACACGACAAGGAAAAAGATACTTATAGCACACTAAAAAAAGAAAATTACTAAACTACTGCACACTACTACATAAATTAAGGAATGCATAACTGAAAAGATAACAAAGGAAAGAGAGATACAAAATAAGGCAGGGTTGCTCCAGCTGTAGCTGTACTCTCCTAATTACTGCTGCTCCAAATCTGTAAAAATAAAAAATTACAGTAGTACTTTATCCAAACACCAAAACAAACAATAACATGTCTAAAAACATAAATGAAGAATAAACTACAAACCTAAGACTACAGCTGTAATTTCATCAAACAATACAAAGACACAAATAGATCTAAAATAGAAAATAAAGAAAAAAATACAAAAATCAAACAAAAACTACAGCTCTCATTTATTCAAACACTGCAACTACAACAAATCTAAACAAAAACTGATATTTACTACTTAGATCAAAACTCTCTAGCAATGGCGCCAAAAACTTGTGGGTTAAAAATTGCTTGTGCTTTTATTTTATTGTTGGAAATGTGATAAAAATATGGCAGCAAAAAAAAAAAAGGGGAGTAAAATGGAATGAAACAACACCAAAAATAACAATCTATACACTCAATCTTGCAAGATCCAGGATTGTTGTAGTAAGTTTTGATAAGTAAGAGTTTGTTCCACAGGGAGTGATGATCTAAAAACCTAAAGTTGTATAGTAAACCTCCAGATCTAGTTTTAGATCTGGAAGCTCTAAACCTAAACTAGAAAGTAAGTGAGGGTATTTTAGGTGTCACGAAACTAAACTAAACTAAAAACATAAATAAAAACAAAATCTAAAGAAAGTGGGTACAGAAGAATGAAGATGGTGTGGTAAAATAAGGTAAAAATGTGGAGAAGTAGACAACTATGGGCAAACATTCACTGCAACTCAGATCAAGATGCTAGATCTGCAGTTACCCTTCCCTTGGCTACAAGCACAAGTGCAATGTAGAAGAATCCAACCTAACCCAGAGGCATGAACTGATCTTAGGGGCATATTTTGTCCACTTGAATGATCACAGCATGTCCCAAGAATTTTATCCAAGCAAGAGGTTAGAGCTGAAATAAGAAAACCATTGCAGACACCATGTTTGTAAGGCTACAAACTCATGCAACCATAAGATCAAACAATCCATGAAAATCAAGTGAAAATTGTAAGAAATCATAGATTGAATGGGGCATTAAAATCAACTAGTAATTGCTACAAAGAGGCTTGCAATGACGTAGCTCTCAAGTCTGCAATCTGTGTAAGATCTCATGCCTATTAACTGAAAATGGTGTTGTAAAACAGAGGAGAAGTTGGCTCTGCAGCAGTCTCTCACTTGGCTACAAGCACAAGTGCCGAGAAAAAGAATCTGGCTTAGCCCTGTGATCTAGACCAGTCTTAGGGTTATGATCCATCCACTTAAATGGTCACAGAATATCCCATAGATGCGATCCAGTCAATGGGTTAAACTAGAATAAGAAAACTACTGCAACCACTATGTGTGCATGGCTATAAGAACATGCATCCATAGGTGCATTAAACCCATACAAATCTGTATGAAGAACACAAGAAAAATACAGATTTAATGAAGCTTTAAACTCGACATTTCATTGAATAAAAAGGACTTACAATGATTGGTCTTCAAGGCAGCAGCCCTTGCAAAAGTTCATGACTGCTTACACTGTTATTACAACACTAATTGTAGATTTGAAATTAAAACTACATGTTAGAAAGATTTAGTTAGCATTGTTGTTGAGCTAAGGAAGAGAAAGAAGAAAATAGAAGAAAATAAAACCCTAAACCTAATCCAAAAAGTGAGCTCAGGCTAATCCTGGCTCCCTTCTCAAGACAAATTATATCTATATATATATACAATCCATACAATAGTTTAAAGCTTTTGCCAATCAGAAAAAGAAAAGAAATAACATGTTTGGAGCTACTGTCGTGGCCCATTTGTGGCCAAGTAATGCCTTAGGATGTGTGTGACAGCTCAGCACATTGGGATGTATTCCCTAGAAGTTGCGTAATACCTAAACTATCCCTGAAGTTTGAATACAACAGCTGGAACCCGAGCTTCGAGTGGCTGCAACTTCAAAATTTTAATCTCGAGCAGATCTCGAGATGCTACTCGAAAAGATAATTTAAAGCTATAAATTGCCCTGTTGCTGGCTTGCTTCAGATTTACAAATCGATAGGATCTCGAGAGGCTACTCGACAAGATAAAAAGCCAACATTTTAGGTGCTCGAGTGGTTCAACTACAACTCTACAGCTGCTCGAGTGGATAAAGGCTTCAGCTATACAACTCGAGAGGGGTTCAATTCTCAGCTGCTCGATAGCAGCTCTTGCTTCAGGTCCCCAGGTCTTCAGCTCAAGAGGTTGCTGGAGTAGATGATTTGAAGCCTTAACTACTCGGGTGGATCAGTGTTTCAGCTTCAAGATTGCTCGACAGCGGCTCCTGCTTAAGCAATGTGGTGCTCGAGTGATTGCTGGCTTCAACAATGAAACTCGACAGGTTGGTACATCAACTCAAGAGCAGCTCCTACTTTAGCAACTGCTTGACAAGTTGAAGTATCAGCACTAAAGTGCTTAAGTAGTTGGAGTTTCAGCAATTGCAGCTGCTCGAGTGCATATCATACAGCAATCTGGACTGCTCGAGGTTGAAGATCTGAGTGTGCACACTGCTTGCAATGCTCGATTATATAAGTGTTGTTTTAGACTTCTGCAATAGTAGCTACTTGACAAGTGGAATCCAGCAGCTATGCACGTTGGATTTAGGCTTTGACAGGTTGGTGCAGCTGCTTGTATGGTTTAAAATTCAGTGAGCTTTCAGCTGCTCAAGTGCATGAATATTTCAGCCATATTTTCAGCTGCTCAAGTGTGGAATTTTTAGTGTGCAAGCTGCTGTAATGTTCCACTTGAGTTGCCGGTTGGCTGCTTATATAAAATGTTGCATTGCTGCATAGCACCTCTTGTTGTAGCATTGATGTGCTCGAGATACATGTAAGTGCAGTGCTGTAGCTGATGCTCCATTCGATCTGCTTCATTGCTGCACACATAAAGTGCTCGGGCTGCTTGTAATGGAAGTGTTGTAGCTGTCACATGCTCAACTTTAACTACGGAAGCTGGTGGTTTGTCAGTTGTTCTATATAATCAGCTGCAGCAGCACTCCACTAAACTTGGGCTCCACTTCTCTATCTATACAGGCCTTTTACGGCCCCAAGGCATGCTACACAGCCCCTATGGTGTGAGCCACCATGGTGCATTCACTGTGATTATCATTAGTTCCATTGTTTGACTCAAAATTCTTTCTTCTTGGCTTTAAAATGATGGATTACTGAACTAAGCTATAGTTTCTTTTCTTCCATAAAAACACACTTAAGAACTCATTATTAATCAGCTCAAAGGTCCATTAAAGGCTAGGTTAGGAGGTGGAAAGTGATATATTTCAATGATCAACAAGATCCCACTCGAGCGTAGGCTTCAAGTGATAACCCGATCGAGCGGTCCCTATTCACACTCGAGCGTACCATACATAACTGTCATCTTTAACAGTTCATCCCTCTAGCTCGAGCAGCCCCTTATGGCTTCTCGAGGTGGTTCAATGACACAACAACATGCTCAAAATGAGTTGCCACTCGAATACGAGACTCCTCTTCGAAAAACAAGAAAATTCGCACACCATAACTCACACATTTGTGAGTTTAAACCCACAATTTATCCCCAAATTTCACCGCACATGCGAGAGTTTCAACGATTAAACCCAATGCTTCCCTTCTCGTGATTTATACTTGTTTGATCCTTGAAATCCTTGTATGCGGCGTCGACTATTGCTATATAGCAAAAATATACGGACTCTAAAAACACAACGCATGCGTTACGAGGGTTACCTCTACGAGTTTTCCTCGCATGCGAAGCTCCATGACTCAATGACGTTGAGTTGATATCTTGAACACGCTAATTCCATGATTCATTTTCCCTTTGGTCGAGCAAGTTAAGGGGCTTGGGGTACTCAAGGGTTATAGGGTTCGATTCCCCCTTGGAACAACAGAGCTTTCGGGCAGCTCCGAGGCTTAATTTTCAAGAAGATGGATCAACTAGGAAGGAGGAGATGGGCTCTCTTCTTCACATTGGTTTCTCCACGCTCAGCTGCTCTTCACAATGCAAATGATGGTTTGCATGGTAACGTGAAGGCAGATATAATAGGGAGGCTAGTTCTGGTGTGTGACGCATATATGTACATATATGTGTGTGTCCACATCACTTGGCCTCCACTTCATGGGCTCGAAGCTCCAGGCCGAATGGGTCTCAATTTCATCCCATCACCTCACGGGTCCTAGTGTCCTGATGGTTCTCCCGGGTCATCAGTGACTAATCTCCCTCCAGGCCCCCCGGCATTCATGGTGGTCCATGAGGGTTTCGCTTCTTATATAGACCCAAGGTAGGTTTGGTTCCAAAAGAAAAGGGTCAATGGGCCTGGGTCCAATACGCTCATAATGAGCATAAGTCACACATGAATCTCAAACGAGAGCTTTATTGGTTCCTCGTGGTTGATGACACACCATGTGTCCAGATTTCGGGTGGGTGATTTTATGGGGTGTCACACTTTGCCCCATAAACCCATGTTCTAAAACCCAACTCGGACAGTAGCCTCAAAAAATATATACAATAGGCGTTGCGTGCATAGTATGCACACAAATCAAGAAAAAAACACCAGAAGCCTTGTGTGCATAGTATGCACACATAGCAAAAAAAAAATCCAATTTTTACCTTGTGTGCATAGTATACACGCATAGCCTTGGCTGCTTGTTGTGCCTGAAATTGGAGGCCCTTTTAAACCACCGAACCCTTCAAACATCGGCTTGAAGATTCCAATACTTCCTACCCATCTAATATCCAACGCTCTCGCTGGTCAAGGGAGGACACCCTCCTATTGGTTCTTTCGAGAGTTTGTGGTATTGCAGAAAAACTCCGCACCCTTAAAGATCAAGAGAGACATCTCTTCGATTCTCAAGGGGGCTATAATGTCCCAAAATTTTGGATCTTTGAACAATGCTTCTCGAAGTGCATGTCGACTGGTCACACACCAGATAAGATGAAACATTAAAATTTTAAATGTGAGTTAAGTTAATTTAGTTTATGGATGAGAAAGAAAAGATTAGGGTGTGTATGAACCATGGTTGAGAAAGCGTACACTGAGGTGCGGTGTATGTGTTTAACACACAAGTTAGAGCTTTTAAGTATAAAAGACAAATGTTAAGAGAATTTAATTCTCTTGTCTTTGGTTGTTGAGAGAGAGTAAATCAGAACGAAGAGAATGGAGAGTGTCATGAATGCGATCATGTGCGTGCAAGATCAGAGCCCTATGCGTGATCAAAGGATTTTGGAATGATAAGAAATCTGAATTCCAACTTGTGCAAACCTAGCTTGAGCTGAGCACGTGGCTTGAGGAAATTGACCAACTAAAAGGTAAGAATTATGATTAAGTTGTGTTTTGTATGTGTTAGGAACCTAGTTAGTATGTGTGTGTGGAAATTCAAAAAATAGGAAATTTGTTTTAAGGAAAATGAGTTAAAGAAGTTAAAGCCCGTGAATATGCTAAGTCTGACAAAATCGACCGATCAAAATACGCGACCTTTCGATCGGTTTTGTCAAAGAAAGGAAGAGTGGGGGTTTCTAGGGAAATCGATCGATCGAAATTATTTTTGATCGATCAAATTGTAGAAACCAATCTATCGGATTGTGGCACCTGAGCAAGGTTTGGTTTCTCTGTAAACCGTTCAATCATTTTTGGAACTGATTGATCGGTTGGGAATCGATCGATCGGTTTAGACAGATTCAGAATTTCAGTTCGATTAGCTTTGTGGACTTTGGGGAGACTTTGAATCTTCCTGTTTTATGTCACTTCTGATGTAGGAACTTTGAATTTGTATGTTTTAGGTATGAGAATGATTATGAACTAAGAAGGTAGCTCAGATTAGGAAGAGTTCGTTTGAACTTCGTGTGAGGTAGGGAAAACTCATTAACATATATATTTGATTACAAGTAGCACGTGTGTAATGATATGATAAGAGTGTGTGTGTTTGGGACTTTGTCTGTGTGATAACATGATTTTTATTCATAACTTTTAGCATGTGAACTTCTTATGTATGTGCACTAAGAGGAAGATATGTGTGTGTGACACGAGAAATGTGTATGTGACATCAACAGGATGTAATCATGTGTGTAACATCAAAGAAAAAGGATGCAAATAAGTACGTGTGTGAAATTTTGAAAACTTCAAACTATTATAATTACCACAAACTCACGGTGATAAACTATATGTAAATTTCACATGTTGATTTAAGATTTATGTTTGAATACCCAACCGACGCGGCGAGATATCCGTGACCGGTACGGCAGTATATCCGTATAAATTATGACCGGTATGGTGGGATATTCATTCTTTGGTTTCCAATTTGTGGAAACACTTCGTTCGACACAAGTCTCCTAATTCGAAGGAGCTTGCGCACTTTGTGTAAATTATTTATTGAAAGACGATGGTGGGTATTCCATCAGTATATGATGCTGCTCTTGATGCTATACATATGGTCAGGATAATATTTAAGTAATTGATTTAAGTCTCTGTGAAATAAGATCAAGCTTTTGAACTCATGGTAAGTGTAATTTAAAATATGCCTTAGTTATTTGTTTTGTCATTTTAAATGCTTTTAAACTATTTCTCAGTAAGGAAAATATGTTTGAATTATGTCATGAAAGATTTGTGAGATGTGAAAGATATGCATGGTATTGTTTTTCCCTATTGAGCTATGATGTAGCTCACCCTTCGACTATATGTTACAGGTTCAGAGTTAGCTGTGGGTACTGAGGGCGTCGATCCTGAGGACTCGGAGTACATTCCTAAGGAGGAGACCAAGCCCCCTCCTGAGGAGTTCTTCTACCGGACTGTGCTGCGCTAATTTGATTTTTGAGATCACATTTGTAAGGCTTGGTACGTCCAACCATTTTTGTAGGGTCATTGTATATGTCGTACGTTCTATTCTTTTTGCGAATCATGCATTGTGACTGTTGTGTGTCATCTCACTTAGTGTGATTATTTTATCAAAATATGTATGAGGGTAACAAACCAAAACCCCTTTGTATGAAAATCCATGGTAGAGAGTAGGAGTTTAAGTATGACAATGTTGTCAATGCCATGGAGTGTTATGTGAAGTATGATACAGACATTGCATTATGAGAACCTTTTCCAAACATCGTAGATTTTGAAATTGTGAAAGAACAAATGACCTAAGGTAAGCAGGGGTTCGGTTCAGCAATAAAAAGAGTGGATTTATCGAGTGATATGTGGATGCTTGATACAATTTTCAAGTGTAATTTCTATCCGTTAAGGCATAAGACTAAGAGACATGGAGAGATACAACAGGCGTTGTTTTCAGCATTTAATGGTCGATGGTTTAGTGTGCCTAAAATAATTTTTGAGGGTTTAAAATATGCTAGGGGAAAGATGCTAGAAGGAGCGGCAAAACCCGTTGATGAGATGCCTTATGCCTGACTTATTTCTATCATGATTGAGGATTACGCCATAGCAGGACGTACACAATTTCAAAAGCTGAGCCAAGATTGACGGATAATGTTAAGCCCTACACTCTTTTGGAATGGACAAAAACTAATAACTGATTGGTTAAAAGACCGCAGGAAGAAGAACAAGGACTACCCAAACTACATGTCGCACCAGATTCCCCACAAGGCCAATACCAGCTAGCTCAAGACACAAAAGCTAAGGATCAGCCAGCAGTTGCAGCTCCACCTCAGTGGCATGCTGAGATCCGTGTGCCACCACCACCCCAGCGTACCTCTATATCTAGTATTGATGATCTTCTCACCCTTATGGCTGAGAACTCTCCTCAAATGACTGAGAACAATTGTCTAATGGGTTGCCGGTTGGACTACCCTGATGCCTTGCATGCCGAGACGATGCACTTTATGTACCTAGATGATTATCTATAGTGCATGGCGGTGGCTCGAGCGTGGATTTCAGAGGCATCGAGTTCCGACACGGGCGGACCTGATGTGGATGATGAGCCGCCAGGTGATGTGGCGGGTTGAGCTGTGATGGGGGGGTATAGATATATATCTTTGTGTGTTCGGGGATATCTTTATTTTTGCAAATTATATGTAATTAAGACAGGGTACACTGGACGAAAGTCCTTGAACTATTGTGGCATGGTTGCCACTTTTGTAGCTTTTTAAACTATTGTGGCATGGGTGACACCTTTGGATGATGTATATAAATTTTGGATGTGGATAAATGCTAGGTTTTACATTTCTATGAAATGCTTGATTATGCATACGAAATTCCTTTGTATTATGCAATTATGAATGAGTTTTCGTGCAGGTACAATAGATGGGTTAAATTGACTCGTATGATTTGACTAGTTAGGAGTTTGGTCTAGCCTTGGCTATAACTTTTATATAAGTTATGACTTGTTAAGTCCTCATTAAAGGATTGGATTCTCTAAAAGGGAAAACCATTGTGGTTATTAGGTATTTTGTGTGTAGGTGCGCGTGACTACATAGGGTGTGACTACCCAGTATCAAACCAAAGGACCTTAGTTAATTTTCGGGGATGAAAATTCCTAAGGAGGGGAGAATGTAATATCCCAAAAATTTTGACCTTTGAACAATCTATCTCGATGTGCGTGCCTGACTGGTCATGCACTTGAGAAAAATAAAAATATTAGAATAAGTTAAGTTAGGTTGGGCTTTTGAGTAAGAAAGAATGGTAATGGATGTGTATGACCATTAGATGGTAGGTGATACACCGAGGTTCGGTGTATTGGCTTAACCCATAACATGTGCTTTTAAGTATAAGTGTTAAACTGGGAAGAGAATTTATTTCTCTTGCCTTAGATTGTTGAGAAAGAGTTAATGAGAAGAGAGAGGAGGAGAGCCTTAAATTTGTGAGTGTGTGTGCAAGATCGGAACTTGTGCGTGATTGAGAGTCTTGGATCGAAGAGAAGTTCAAGTTCCATTCTATGCAAACCTAGCTTGAGCTTGAATGTGACCGTGGAATCGAGGAATCGATCCAACCAAAGGTAAGAGGAATTATGATTTAGTGTGATATGTATGTGTGTTGCTTTTAATTATCATGTGGGTGAGAAATTAGAAGGATAGGAATTAAGAAGAAAATGAGTTTGAAAAGTTAAGAATCGGGAATATGAGAAATCTGGCAAAACCGATCGATCGAAATAAGTGATCGATCGATCGATTTTTTCAAGGGTGAAAGTATGAAGGTTTCTGGAGAAACCGATCGATTAAAATTAAGTTTAATCGATCGATATGTGAAACTGATCGATCAGTTTGAATACTGATCGATCGATTTTAGAAAAACAGTGTGTGTTAAAGTGTTTTTGAAGAAACCGATCGATCGAAATTCTATTTTCGATCTATCGATTTGAAATCTGTTCGATCGATTTTAAAATCGATCGAGCGGATTGTGGCACCAGAAGAAGATGGTTTCCTAGTAAACCGATCGATCAATTTTGAGAATTGATCGATCAATTTGGAAATTGATCCATCGATTTTGGGAATCGATCGATCGACTTAGGCAGATTCAGGATTTTATTCTATTTTGGTGAAAGGACTTTGGGGAGACTTTATATCTTTCCATTTTAGGTCATTTATGTTATATGGACTAAGATGTGATGTATTCTAGGTATGAGCTTTTGTATGTGTGTGAGAGGGTAGCTTGGAGTGAGACATCTTCGATTAGCTTCTCGTCGAGGTAGGGAAAACTTCATAACATATGCATTTGATTACAACTAGCATGTGTGTAGTGATATGATAAGAATATGTGTGTTTTGTGACTTTGTCTTTATGATAACTTGAATTCCAATTCATGGCTTCAAAACATGTGAATTGCGTGTATGAGCACTAAGAGAAAAACTACTTGTGTGTGTGTACCATCAAAAATGTTTAAGTGACATCAAATTGATGTAAATATATGTGTGTGACATCAACAAGATGTGAATAAGATGTTTGTGCAAGCTTTAAAAACTTTGAGCTATTATAAATTACCACAAACTCATGTTGATAAACGATATATAAATTTTGCACTTTGATTTAAGGTTCATGTGTTATACCCTATCGAGGCGGCGGTATAACCGTGACCGATACGGAGGGATATCTGTAAGTGTACTCTGGTACGGCGGGATATTCGTTCTTTGGTTACTATTCTATGGTAATATTTCATGCGGCTATTGATTTGCTTATCTTACAATTATTAAATGGTTAAAAAATAGCAAATTAAAAGGACAAAGTACAGCAAAATGGGATCAAGGTAAGCAACTAGTCCTACAAGAACCAGGGCTGTTGCAGCAAGCTTTAAGGGGTAAGTCAGGGTATGTCCACAGGGAAATGTGCTTTAAAATAGGGTAATTCTCCATACTATACCAGATCTGGCACTCTATCCTAAACTAATACAAGGAAAGGAAAGAGGAGAGATTTCAAGGGTTGTCACTCTACTAAAAACTACAGAAATCAAATGCAGATGATACAGAACTGATTAAAACTCAGATTTAAGGAAATGAAGAAAAGGAGTAAAATCAAAAGGTAGAGAGTTGTAGCTAGGGATTTTGGTCTTTACTGAAAATCAATTGGTTCAAAGGCAATGCATAGAACTGATTTGCAACAATCCTTCATCTGGCTAGTTCAAATGCAAGGTATAAGAATCTAATCAAGACCAAAGAATTTGAGTAATCCTAAGGTTATGATCTGTCCACTTGAATGGTCACAGATCATCCCAGAGCTTCCTCTAATTCAAGGACCTTAATTAGAAGTAAACTGTTACAGATGTTGTGGATGCAAGGCTACAAGCTCAAGCATCCACAAGGAGATTTAATCTAGGGAAATCAGATGCAAACAAGAGATTTATGGATCAAAATCAACTTTCCATTCAACAATTACTGAATCAATACAACTTACAGTCCAATTATTCTCAGATCTGCAATCTGTGAAACATCTAATCCTCCTATAAAGCATGGAACCTCTCAATTTACATCTCTCAATCTCACTGTAGCTACTAAAGGGGTTTAGCCAACTGTAATTGGCTAAGGAGAGAATGGGGAAAGAAGAAAAAGGGAAGGAATTTTGGACGGAAGAAGAAATTTGAATTTGGCTCTGGTTCTCTCAATTTTTGGATGGTTCATCTGTGTAACTTCTCAGTCATTTATACTCTTTCATTTTGTCCTCAGATTTGATTCAGCCAATCAGAGGTCAAGGAAATATTTTAGTTATTCTCAGTTGCTGATGTGGATAATTTCTCTTTTAGAAGCTCTCCCCCAATTGGTCCAAACTGGTAAGTACATGTAATGAGGTTAGAGGGTTTCCCATTCGTGCCCATATGCACTCCAAAAATACCCCTAAGGGTTATTGACATTCCTTGGAATGCGTGCACAGAGAACTAAAGCATGCAGCAGTTGTGGTTGTAACTAAGAAGTTCCCAGATTATGTGTCGAGAGGTTCAGGGAACCTTTCGACAGGTTCTAGGTCTTATTGGCTCTCCATTCGACAGGTTAGATGTGGCATTCGACAAGTTGGATGTGGTTGTCGATAGGATCTTTTAGATTTCTTGACAGGTTGACACATTTCTCATCTTCTGTCCAGTTTCCATTCATCCTCTCGACAGGTTATAGAACATCCTGTCAACTACTTATAAGGCTCCAATTGAGCTTTCTATAGGATTTGTTCTACTTCTCGACAGGTTCACTCAACCTCGCGCAAACGAACACATCTTCAGGTAAGTCCTCATGAGGTTGACTTTGACTGTTCGCTAGGTTAAAGGGAACCTCTAGATATGTAGGTGGATCCTCTCATGCTCCCCTGCATCTTCAGGTACTTCTTCGACAGGTAGCAGTCTCTTGTTCGATAGGTTCGTCCACTGTAGCTTTATCCTCTCGACAGGTTCTACCAACCTCTCGAGATCTTCACTTTTCCACCTCAGTACCTATCAACAGCTTGAAATACACCTTCAGAATCTCTCGACAACTTGGTTTCTTCACCTTTTACTCCTCGACAAGTACTTGGGGCCTCTCGCCAGCTTGATATTTGCACACCCCAACCTCTCGGCAAGTTGTTTTCTCACACCAGAACCTCTCGACAGCTTGATATAACCTCTCGATAGGTTCTATCCTTTGCTCCACACTTGACACCCAATTTTGGGTTGTTGTTCTTCATCTGTCCAACACTCAGCACCTCTTGAGGGGTTCAACCTTTATTGAATGCAGCTGGTCTTGCTCCCATGTGTGCCCATGTGGACACATGTCATTGCCATGGAGCTCTGAGACTCTGTGAACTGCTTGATGGCTGAACTTATTGGGCTACATGAGCACATGATGAGGCAGCAGATCTCTTCTTTGACATTTTTAGATGGATGTCTGCACTAAAACTGCAATTTATTACTTATCTATAAAATACACTCAAAACAAATTATTAGTCAACTTAAAGGTCCATTAAAGGTCAGGTTAGGAGGTGAAAAATGATATTTTTCACTGCTCAACACACCTCCAAGCCTAAGCTTTGCTAGTCCCTAAGCAAAGGAGAAATTCAAAACAATTATTGAAAAAAAAAATTGCACTTTTGTTGGGAGAACAAATGCATTTAGCATATGTATCAAGGCTTTTAAACCCCTAGGTGATCCCTAGTGGAGGAGTGGAGTCTCCTAAGTGTTTTTAGTGAGGGTACCCACAAACTTCTCCAATGAATCAGTTAATATCAATGCAACATGTCAAAATAGAATTTAAACAAAAATAAAATTCATTCCACACCTTACATATTCAATTTTCTAGAGGATTCTTAGCAGTAAATCAGTAGTTTAATCTGAAATTCTGCTGTAATTCCTTCACAATCAATCAGCTCATGTCAAGGTATTGTGCATGAAAATTAATGCAGAGCTTACCATCAAATTGAGAATTCTATTTTGATAATGCCCCCAACAAATTCAATTTCAGACCCAAGTCTCACCAGGGTTGTCACTCAAAATAAAATTGAAAGGTGCATCATTTCTCATCGCTCAAGAGCAATTGCAACCCTCAAACAGGACTACAAGCATGAGCATAGGCATTGCTCTAATTTATGAAATCCTTTATCTCTTCATACCATAGATTACACAAATCCTTATCTCCACATAACAGCTCAATCAATTTCAGATCAGTAGGGTCTTTTAATTGGGTTGTAATGTAGCTTATGGGTGAGGTTTACAAAGAATAAGGGGGAATAAAAGGATTCAAATTTGAGAAAATAGTAAGGTAAGGAGGTGGCATGCACACCTCTTCATTTCAGTACAAGCTTCATCTTCTTTGAATTTTCAGATTTGAAGTGATCAGTTTCTAATCTTCCTTTCAATTTTCCAATGAAATGACTTCTCTTTCTCAATTTTTTATTATTTTTCAATTTTTTTTTTATTTTTCTATGCCTTTCTTTCGTATTTTTTTCTCAAAAATATATATATATATTTTTATGAGTTGGAATGCCACAACTATACATCTGCTACACAATTGCCATTAAAAATGCTTTCTTCTCCTTCAACCAAATATCAAACTAGCTCTACCTTCTAAACCCTTTCACCTCTTCCTTCTGAAATCTCAGGATAAGGGTCAGACTGCATTAGGTCACTGAATTTTGGGTTCAAATTTTCTTGTTTTTATCAAAGAAATACTTAGTTTTTTATGGATTAAATGGTCTGTATTAAGGGCAGTTCACAGGGTAAGGATTTTTAAGCTCAAACTATCCAAAGGATGACCCTACATCATTTCCTAAATGTCATGAATGCTGTCAATTTGTTTCAACTTGGATTTGCATAACTTCTAATGAGAAAAAATAGATTCAATCAGTCCTTAAAGCAAAAAATTGCGAAAACCTTCTTCAAACAAAATTTTTCAGGCCCAAATCTCACTGGGTATGGTCCTCCATTAAATTTCTGAGGTATCTCCTCACAGTTTTCTCTCCTTTCAGGTTCACTAAGCATCAAATTTTGAAAATTCTTAACATTTTCTTCATGAAAGTGTTAGAGTTACAACAAAGTTCAATTAAAAAGTTTTTAATTTCCTCTATTTTTCAAAAAATTAGGTGGGAAATCACTTTATTTTCACAATTTCTATTCAACCTTGCTGCACTAACATTAATTATTCCATTGGCACACCATGCCATACCCTCAAACCTATGAGGAACAGTGTCCTCACTATTTCAGAGATAGAATAATAGGAATCAATAGGGTGTACAAGGGAAGTAACTAATCCCAGCAAAAATAATATTCTAGAACATGTTTAAGCACAAAGGAAAGTAAGAACAAATGAGAACATAAAGAAAAAGAAGAGATAGATTGGGAGCTGGCAAAATAAAAATTATATTATGCACAAGTAATTACAAAGTACCGAAAGAAATAGTACAAGCTAAATGTAACAAAAATATGTGCAATAAAACCCTACATAAAACTAATTACAACCAAATTCTAAACACAGTCTACTCCTAATCAGACTTTGAGTTAGTACTTTATAAAGACATTGGCTCCCATCCCTGTTGTGCAGCAAGCTTATCATACTCCTTGAGCTTCTCTCTCCTTCTCAGTTTCTCAGTGCTGGCAGCACCCTCCATAGTTGGCTTTCGAGGCTCAGTGCTACCCTAGGGCATGGTGGGCTCATTTATGGACACCCCAGCTGCTGAAGGTGGCATCCCTCCTAGTAAGGTGGCCTGCAGGGTTTTAGCTAGCCTAGCTAGCATCTCAGCTTTTTACTTCTCTGCATCATATAAGGTGAGGGCTTGCATGCACAATTTTTCCCAATGCAACTTCTCCCATCTATGCTCCATCTTCAGCTAGTCAATTTCAGCTACCAAGGGCTGCTTCACCCAGGTTTTCAGCACAACCATTCCTTGTTTGACATCCCTCCTGATGTAGGGATTTTCACCCATAGCTCTGTAAAGGGTGGAAAATGGGGGTGTAGGGAATAGGTATTTAGGGACAATGGCCATCTCAGTAGGGTCAGTAAAAAAATGGTAGGGATTGGATGAAGAGGATGGGAGAGAAGGGGAAATGGGATGGTAGGTGTCAGTTCCTCTACCTCAGTAACAAGCTAAGGTAGGGTGGGAGGAGAGGTAAAAGGAGAGAAGGCAGAGCTGCCTCCTCAAAGTCAGTTTCAGTGGAGGAGTCTCTGGTGGAAGGGGCTACAATGGGGGTAGGGATTAGAAACGGTTGGGAGGTTGGGGTAACAAGTCTTAAGATTGATTGGATTGCCTGTAAGCAGGTCGCCATAGCAGCTTGGTTAGTTGTGTTGATTTGGAGTTGGGCTAGGATAGTGGTGAGAAGGGAAAGGATTTGGGTAGAAGCCTCTGGTAGGACTTGGGCTTGGGTAATAGGTGGAATGGGGATAATGGGCAAGAAAGGAGATATGGGGGCATGTTGAAAAGGTGGGGTGGGAGTAGGCTGGAATTGGGTAGGTTGTGGGGAGTCAGGTAAGGGGCTATATTCATGCCCAATGTCCTCCACAATGGAGTCAATTAGGGATGAATATCCCTTAGTGGTTAAGTGGTCCAAATCCTGGGTATGTGGAGGTGATATGGAGGTAATATGGTCAAAGTCAGAGGGTATGGATGGTGGAGAGGAAATGGCTGGGTTACCTGATGTAGATGGTGTAGGGCTCAAGGGTTCAACAGTTGGGATGGATGGGCTAACTGGAGGGGTTGTTTTTTATATTCTTTAGTAGGTGGATGTGATGGGGGAGTGAAGGTAAGGTAGGGATGAGGTCCGTGGTAGGAGGAGCTGACAAAGGTGTGGATGTGGTGATGGTGGAAAGGATGACTAAGCTGCTAGGAGGTATAGGGGCTACAATGGAGGGAATGGAAATGCTGGCAATCTCAGAGCTAATAACAGTCAAAAGCACAATAGTGGAGGGAATGACTATGGGTGCAAAGGTCATAGGTGGCAGCTCTGAGCTAGCTGAAATAGATGTCCTAGCTGCAGCTGCTGAGCTGGATGAAGGGACTATGGGAATAGCAGGTGTAGCTACTGATGTGGCTACTTGAGATGCTTCCCTTTCAGGACCATCAATTGATTTCTTCTTACTCTTCCAAATCAGGGTCCTGCTAGCAGACTAGGCCCTCTTCCCAAACACTTTAGGGCTCAATTTTTCCACAGGCTCATCCTTTTGAAACACAAATTTCCCTTTTCTTAGCAAAGCAGTGATGAGTCTGCTGTGTGGTAGCCCTGGAAAAGTCTGTACTCTTTTAATATTTTCATTTACATCTACTATAGCCTCAAATACCATCTGAGAGGCATTCAAGAATTGGCCCTTGGAGAAAATGTATTGGGCACCCACTATGGGGATCCTCCTCTCCTGCTGGTGTCCACTGACATATTTATTTTTTCTCAAAATTGAATCTATGAACAACAGGCTAGGGTGTAGATCTCTTCTCATCAGTGACTCCCCAGACCCCATAATGCCTTGAGTCACATGTCTGACCATTGCTCTAAAGGACACACTATCAGGTGCTCCTAAACCATAAACTGAGTCAAAAACTGATGGGACCCCTAATGCCAACCCTATATCACTGTAGTTCACAACAAGCTCCTAATTATCAATCAAGATCATAAGGGTAGGCTCAATTGACCCTAACTTCATCTTCTTCCTGATGTTCTGATACCACAATTTGATCAGTCTAGGGTAGGATTTTTCTTGCAATGGATGGGGTCAACAAAGGTGTTTGACCTGCCTTCACCAAATAGTCCAAGGTATCTTTACACTCCTCTACCGTAGAAAAATAAGGTAGGTCAAAATTTATCTCAGGAATCAGGTTTAGGGCATCCACAAATTCATTGGGAGTACATAGGTTCACAGGGACTTCAGGTTCTGGCACTGGGTTAGGTTCTGCCTCAGGGATAGGTTCAGGCACTGACACATCCTCAACAATTTCTTCAGCAATTTCCTCAGTGATTTTTGCCTTCTTAGCTTTATTTGCTTTCTTAGGTTTTTCCATGATGAGCTTCCTCTTAGAAGGTGGGTTTACTCTGGGCTGGGTGGCAAGTCGACCTAATTTTCTGGTAGATTTTTAGGCAGATTTGGAAGGGGCTTTGAACATGTCAGCTAAGGTATCTTCACGGTCAACCATTGGACAAGAAAATCACATAATTAACTCTCACCAATCATAGCAAACTTCTTATGTACAATCAAATTCACCACCCACACAAAAATATGGAAGTACAAAGCTTTAGAAAACACAGAGTGGAGCTTGAAGAAGACTTACCCATAGAAAACCTAGGGTTCATCAGATCTTGCAGTACATGGCACTAAACCAGTCTCAAATAGGTGCAAAATGTAGCCCTTGTGAAATTGAAGCACTTGGAGCAGCGACAAGGTGAGTGGAGTTGGAACCAGGGAGGTGGAGGAGAGAGAAGAAAATTGGAAATCGAGCACAAGGGGAATAGGCCTGGAACATAAGCTATTATATGGTTGGAATGAGTTGTCGATAGGTTTTAAACAACTAAAACCATGTTTCGACAGGATTGGGGAGAGATGTCGATAGGTTGCATCAACCTATCGAAGAGTTAAAACCCGTTTGGACTTGTGGACTTCTTAGGCTAAAGGTCTTGACAGTTTACTTGAACCTCTCGAAAGGTACAAAGCAGCAGAAAAATTCAAATCGATAGGTTCAAACTTCCTATCGACAGGTTTAAAATTCTCTGTACTTAACCTCTCGACAGGTACAAAGCAATAGAAAATTCAAATCGATAGGTTCAATCATCCTATCGACAGATTTAAAATTCTTAGTACTTAACCTCTCGACAGGTATCGGAACCTGTCGAGAACACAACCTACACCTTCAGTACCTCTCGAGTTTCTCTCTCAACATCTCGACAAGTTCAAAGATCCTATCGAAAATCATTTGTACACCTTCAGAACCTCTCGAGTTTCTATCTCAACATCTTGACAAGTTCAAAGAACCTATCGAAAATCATTTGTACACCTTCAGAGCTTGTCGAGAATCAACTCAAACCTCACGACATGCCCCAGTATTAGTCGAAATGCACATTGAGAACCTTCAGAACCTGTCAAATTGTTCTCTACACCTCTTGACAAGTAGTTTTTCAGTTCAAAAAGATTTTTCATCAGTTCCTAGTCCATTCTCCACACAGATTTGTTAATTCTATTCTTTTCCCATTGGTTTTCTCAGGCCTTGGGGCCATTCCTACTATAATATATTTGACTCATTATTCTCAATGAATGATTAAACACAAATGGCAACATATAAACAATGCTAAACATATTTGAAAACATCAGCGACCTTCTAAATGACAGTTATGATACATAAAGTATAATGTTGAAAATCAGTCATGTTTTGGAGGTTCTTGAAGGTGAATGGTCAACACTGGCTCTACTATATTTTCAACAAAGAGCTTAAGCCTTTGACCATTAACTTTCATGATCCTACCATCTTTTGGATCCTTAATTTCAACAGCTCCAGATGGGGATACATGCACTACTATGTAAGGTCCCTCCCATCTAGTTCTCAACTTACTTGGGGAAATTTTCAAATTTGAATTGAACAGCCATAACTTATTGCCAACAGTAAACTCCTTTCTCTGCAGATGCTTGTCATAAAAAGCTTTGGCTTTTTCTTTGTAGATCCTTGCATTGGAGTAGGCTTCTAATCTTAGCTCTTCCAGCTCTGCCAGCTACAGCCTCCTGTGCATGCCAGTAGAAGTTAGATCAACATTCAATAATTTAATATCTCAATAGGCTTTGTGTTCTAACTCTACTGGTAAATGGCATGCCTTGCCATACACTAGCCTAAAGGGAGACATCCCTATTGGGGTCTTATAGGCAGTTCTATAAGCCCAAAGAGCATCAGTTAATTTCAGGTACTAGTCCTTCTTATCTCCTCTCACAGTTTTCTCTAAAATATGTTTGATTTCTCTATTAGAAATTTCCACCTGCCCACTAGTCTGTGGGTCGTATGGGGTGGCAACTCTATGTGTCACAGAGTTCTTTCTAAGTAACTTCTCAAATTGTCTATTGCAGAAATGGTTTCCCCCATCACTAATGATAGCTCTAGGGGTGCCAAACCCAGAGAAAATATTATCCTTCAAGAAATTGAGGACAACTTTGTGATCGTTGGTTCTTATGGCTATGGTCTTAACCCTTTTGGACACATAGTCCACAACCACAAGAATAAAATTGTATCCATAGGAAGGAGGGAAGGGACCCATGAAGTCAATCCCCCAAATGTCAAAGAGTTAAACAACAAGTATAGACTGTAAAGGCATGGAATTTCTTTTGGAGATACTTTTCATTTTTTAGCATCTTTCACAAGCTTTACAATGCTATCATGCATCCTTGAAGAGAATGGGCCAATAAAATCTACTTTGAAGCACCTTTACAGCTGTCTTGTTGCCACTGAAATGGCCTTCATAAGCTTGTTCAAGACACATGGTTAGTATATTGTAGAATTCATCATCAGGGACACACCTCCTCACAGCTTGGTCTGCACAATGCTTGAACAGGTATGGATCCTCCCACATGTAATGTCTGATCTAGGAAAAGAATAGCTCCCTATCCATTTTGTTCCAATGTGGGAAAATCCTACCCACTGCCAAGTAGTTCACTATATTTTCAAACCAAGGTGCTTGCTAACAGTAAATAGCTGTTCATCAGGGAAAGAATCATTGATAGGTAGCCTATCATACTCAGCAGCTAGGATCCTTGATAGGTGGTCTATAACCACAATTTTAACCTCTTTTTTATCCTTAATCTCAAGATCAAACTCCTATAAAAGGAGGATCCATCTGATTAATCTTGGCTTGCCATCCTTTTTAGACGAAAGGTACTTCAGGGCTGAGTGGTCAGTGAACACAACAATCTTAGATCCCAACACATAAGACTTGAATTTTTCCAAAGCATAGACAATTGCCAACAATTCCTTCTCAATTGTGGTATAGTTTAATTGAGCATCAATCATTGTCTTGCTTGCATAAGCAATCACACAAGGTGCTTTGTCCTTTCTTTGCCCCAAAATTGCACCAATTGTAAAGTCTGATGCATCGCACATCAGCTCAAATGGTAAAGAAAAATTAGGTGCTTGAAGGATAGGTATAGAGGTTAAATAGCTTTTCAAAAGCTCAAAAGCATGAAAACATTTATCATTAAATTCCAAAGGAACCTCCTGGCACAACAGGTGATAAAGAGGTTTTGAGATTTTATTGAAATCTTTGATGAATCTCCTATAAAAACTAGCATGCCCCAAGAAAGATCTGACTTATTTTATAGTTTTAGGTGGGGGGCAAATATGTTATCAAATCAATTTTAGCTTGGTCTACCTCAATGCCTCTGTGGGAAACAACATGGCCAATGATAATGCCTTGATTGACCATAAAATGACTATTTTTCCAACTCAAAACCAAGTTGGTTTCCTCACATCTCTGCAGCACTAGGCTGAGATGATGTAGACATTGGCAAAAACTGCCCCCAAAGAAAGAGAAATTGTCTATGAATATCTCTAAAAACTAATCAATCATGTCAGAAAAGATGATATACATACACCATTGAAAAGTTGCAGGGGCATTGCACAATCCAAATGGCATCCTTCTATAGGCAAAGGTGCCAAATGGACATGTAAAAGTGGTCTTCTCTTGGTCTTACGGATAAACAGGGATTTGGTTATACCTAGAATATCTATCAAGAAAGCAATAGAAAGTTTTGCCTGCCAACTTGTCCAAAATCTGGTCTATGAAGGGCAAAGGAAAATGGTCATTTCTGATTTTTAAATTGAGCTTTCGATAATCAATGCACACCCTCCAACCTGTGATCTCCCTAGTTGGAATTAGCTCACCAGAATAAAATTTAATCACAGTGATTCCATATTTCTTAGGTACCACCTGAGTAGGTTCCACCCATTTAAAATCTTAAATGGGATAGATGACTCCAATATCTAACAATTTGACCACTTCCTTAATCACCACCTCTTGCATGTGGGGGTTTAACTTTCTCTGTATCTCTCTAGAGGGTTTGAAACTCTCTTCCAAGTGGATCTTATGCATACAAATAGCAGGGCTGATGCCCCCAAGATCAGCAATAGTCCAACCTATTGCTCTCTTGTGCTTTTTCAACACACTCAACAGCTCCTCTTTTTGCTTATCAGTGAGGGAAGAAGAAATTATTACTGGCAACTTTTGATTTACCCCCAAAAAAATATATTTCAAGGTCTTGGGCAGCTGTTTCAACTCCACATCAGGTGGATTTATGAATGAAGGCAACAAAGATGCCTTTGATGGTGGTGGAAGAGGCAACATAGTTGGTTTCCAAGGAGGATACCTTGTTGATGGCCCCACTTCAGAATTTAAGGCTTTCACCTCGTGAACCACAGGTGTGGGGGCCTTCTCTTCCACAATTTCATTCCACACATTTTCAAAAATATTACAAAAATCATCACAATGCAGCAGCTTGGGCAAAGTCTCTTCCACAAGCTCATCCAACACATCAATCAAAAAGCAATCCTCACTATCCAAGTGAGGCTGACTTACTGCATCGTAAATATTCAATTTTACTTTCATGTTGCCAAAAGATACCTCCATTAGACTTGATCTATATTGTATATAAGCATTGGCAGTGGCCAAGAAAGGCTTACCCAAAATCACAGGAATAGAGGTAGTACACTTGCTTGGCTTCATGTCAAGAATCAGAAAATTTGTTAGATAGAAAAACTTGTCAACCCTAACTAACACATCTTGTATCATTCTCACAGGCCTCCTTTCAGGTATGTCAGCCAACTGTAGCACCATATGTGTGGGCTTCAATTCTCCCAAACCTAACTTCTCATAAACTAAATATAGAAGTAGGTTTACACTAGCTCCTAGATCTAACATGACTTTCTCAATGGTGTGTTCCCCAATGATGCAAGGGATTGTGGGAACTCCAGGGTCTTGGAGCTTTGTTGGGGTTACAATGGACAATACATGATTCACTTTCTCAGCATAAAAGAGCTTCTTGGATAGGCGTATCCTAGATTGTCTTTTGTGTGTGTATAAATCTTTAAAAAATATTGCATAGGCTGAAACTTGCTTGATTGCATCAAGTAAAGGCAAGTTCATCTTAACTTGTTTAAATGTCTCCATCATTTCCTCAACTTTAGCATTCCCTTTATCAAAAGGAGAAGGTGCTTGAAGTGCATTAGGAAATGGCAAATGGGGGACTGATCTCCCATTTGCTGCCTTAGCAATCTTATCAGATTTTTCTTTATTTTTTTTTCATTTTTCTGTTGGGGCACATCAACACCCTCCTTATTTGTCATATGCTGCTCTTGCTGCATATCAACATGGGTTGTCCTTTCATTTCTTACACTTTTCTCATCATGCTCAATGCCAACTTTGTTATCAACCAGCCTTTCACTCCTCAAAGTGGTGACAGATTTGGCTTCTTCATGTGAAAAAGTCTCACCCATCATATATTGCCCTTTTGGGTTGTTCATGTGCTGACTAGGCAATCTTCCCTCCTCTCCCCTAGTCAAAGTATTAGATAGATGACAAAAGTGGTCCTCTATCTTCTTAATACTTTGGCTATGGGAGTTAACAGTTTATGACAAAGAGCCCACATTCTGCAATGAAGCCAGAACTTGCTCTTCAAATGTGAGGGATCTAGAGGGTGTTGGGGCTTGTGCACTGTGATGCACAGGTTGTACCATTGGTTGGGCCATAAGCTGATGGTATTGGGGGCCTAAGAAGGTAATTCTACTAGTAGGGTTGAGCATTTCTATAAGGCATGGACTGCTGTTGTGGCTGATGCTGGTTTTGGAAGGTATCTTGTCTCCACCTCAAGTTGGGGTGGTTTCTCTAATGATAATCAGCAGTAGGTTGTTGTCCAAAGGACTGAGCAGCATTCACATGTTCCATAACAAGGTCTAGAAATTGGGCAATAGAAGGACATTCCTCAAGGGGGTGAGTAGGGGACTGGCATATCACACATGCGTCCTCCACTTTGACAGCCATTAGTGACTGCATTGCTCCCATGAGCTTGTCAAATTTCTAAGTCAAGCTATCCACTTTCCTTTCCAAATCATTGTATCCACTAATCTCATACATTTTTCCTCTTGTAGTATTCTCTCTCACCAATCTAACAAGGGTCTCAATGTCCCTTGACAAAGTCTCCCTTTGTATGGAGTTTTCACTAATGATATCAAACAACTTCCAAGCCTCATCATCTATCTTGTGGAAGTAAGTACCACCACATGAGGCATCAACCATGTCCCTACTCTTAGGATCAATTCCTTGATAGAAACTTTGAATAAGTTGCCATTCAGGAATTTGGTGATGGGGACATTGCTTCAAGAGCTCCTTAAATCTCTCCCATGCTTGGTGAAAGTCTTTAGTTGGGGCTTGAGCAAATGAAATAATGGTCTTCCTCAACTGACTTGTTTTGGACATGGGAAAAAACTTTGCCAAAAATTGACATTGAAGGTCATTCCAAGAGTGAATACTATTGGTCGGGAGCATGGACAGCCAAGTTCAAGCTCTTTCCTTTAATGAAAAGGAAAGAGTTGAGACCTGGTTGCTTCCTCCCCCAAACTTGTAATGTTGAAAGTAGTGCACAATCCCAGAAATTCATCAATGTGCTTGTATGGGTCTTCCTTACTCAGGTCATGATATGAGGGCAACATCTATATGATGGAAGAATTAATCTCATAGTTCCCTTAGACAGTAGGGAATTGAATGCAGAAGGGGGAATTGTAGACCCCTGGTGCATTGAATTCTTTCAATGTCCTAGGTTGCTCACCCATTGCAGAAATTTCACAATTAACCACAGGTGTGTGTAAGGACTGCTTAGGTTTGAGAAGTCACTCAACTTCAAGATCTATAGGAACAATCTTCGGATTGAGAGATCTTCTTCCAAGCATACACACAGCAGGAACTAGGTATAACACACAAAATTACAACGCATATTTCAGCAAAACAATTTTAAAAACACACAACTAATGTTGCAAATCTAAAAAAATTATAGATCTAAAATTGTAAAAGAGTTAGGTAATGCAAACTTTAGCACAGCTTGCTCCTCTAATCAGCACAATGGTCCTCTCAGAATAACAAATCCAGATCTGTAACACAAAATTAAACTATAAAAAATTATAGCAGCAGTTAGTCAAACACAACACAGGCAATTATAAATCTAAATGTAAAATAAGAAAAACTTAGATCTACCAATTTTAAAAACACAGATCTCCGATAGCGGTGCCAAAAACTTGTTGATTTGCTTACCTTATAATTATTAAATGGTTAAAAAATAGAATAATTAAAAGGACAAAGTACAACAAAATGGTATCAGGGCAAGCAACCAGTCCTGCAAGAACCAGGGCTGCTGCAACAAGCTTTAAGGGGTAAGTCAAGGTATGTCAAAAGGGAAATGTGCTTTAAAATAGGGCAATTCTCTAGATCTATACCAGATCTGATACTATATCCTAAACTAATGCAAGGTAAGGAAAGAGGAGAGGTTTAAAGGGTTTTCACTTACTAAAAACTATAGAAATCAAATGCAAATGATCTAGAACTAATTAAAACTCATATTTAAGGAAACAAAGAAAAGGAGTAAAATCAAAAGGTGGAGAGTAGTAGCTAGGGATTTTGGTCTTTACTAAAAATCAATTGGTTCAAAGGCAATGCATAGAATTGATTTGCAACAATCCTTTATCTGGCTACAAGCTTAGATGCAAGGATTAAGAATTTAATCTAGATCAGAGAATTGGAGTAATCCTAAGGTTATGATCTATCCACTTGAATGGTCACAGATCATCCTAGAGATTCCTCTAATTTAAGAACCTTAATTAGAACAAGTAAACTATTACAAATGTTGTGGATGCAAGGCTACAAGCTTAAGCATCCACAGGGAGATTTAATCTAGGGAAATTAGATGCAAATAAAGGATTTATAAATCAAAATCAACTTTCCATTCAAGAATTACTGAATCAAACAACTTACAGTCTAATTTTTCTCAGGTCTGCAATCTGTGCAATATCTAAACCTCCTACAAAGCTTTGAACCTCTCAATTTATAGCCAACCATAATTGGCTAAGGAGAGAATGGGGAAGAAGAAAGAGGGAAGAATTTTGGAGGGAAGAAGAAATTCGAATTTGGCTCTGGTTCTCTCAATTTCTGGATGGTTCATCTGTGCAACTTCTCAGCCATTTATACTCTTCCCTTCTATCCTCAGATCTGTTTTATCCAATCAGAGCTCAAGGAAATATTTAAGTTATTCTCAGATGCTGATGTGGTTGATTTCTCTTTGAGAAGCTCTCCCCTAATTGGTCCAAACTGGTAAGTACATGTGATGAGGTTAGAGGGTTCCCCATTCGTACCCATATGCACTCTAAAAATACCCCTAAGGGTTGTTGACCTACCTTGGAATGCATGCACTGAAGCAAGCAACAGTGGTGATTGGAACTGAGAAGTTCCCAGATCGTGTGTCGAGAGGTTTAGGGAACCTTTTGACAAGTTCTGAGTCTTATTAGCTCTCAATTCGATAGCTTAGATGTGGCCTTCGACAAGTTGGATGTGGTTATCGACATGATCTTTTTTATTTCTAGGCAGGTTGACACATTTCTCATCTTATGTCCAGTTTCCATTCATCCTCTCGATAGGTTATAGAACATCCTGTTGACTGCTTATAAGGCTCCAATTGAGCTTTCGACAAGATCTATTCTGCTTCTCGACAAGTTTACTCAAGTTCATGCCAATGAACACAGCTTCAGGTAGGTCCTCATGAGGTTGACTTTGATTATTCCCTAGGTTCAAGGGAACCTCTCGATATGTAGGTGGATCCTCTTGAGCTCCCCTGCATCTTCAGGTACTTCTTCGACAAGTACCAGTCTGTTGTTCGACAGGTTCGCCCACTACAACTTTATCCTCTCGACAGGTTCTACCAACCTCTCAGATCTTCACTTTTCCACCTCAATACTTATCAACAACTTGAAATACACCTTCAAAACCTCTCGATAGCTTGGCTTCTTCACCTTTTACTCTTTAACAGGTACTGGGGGCCTCTCGCCAGCTTGATATTTGCACACCCCAACCTTTCGATAGGTTGTTTTCTCACACCAGAACCTCTCGAAAGCTTGATATAACCTCTCGATAGGTTCTATCCTTTGCTCCATAGCTGGCACCCAATTTTGGGTTGCTGTTCTTCATCTGTCTAACACTCAGCACCTCTTGAGGAGTTCAGCCTTCATTGAATGCAGCTGGTCTTGCTCCCATGTGTGCTCATGTGGACACATGTCATTGCCATGGAGCTCTGAGGCTCTGTGAACTACTTGATGGCTGAACTTATTAGGCTGCATGAGCACATGATGAGGCAACAAATCTCTTCTTTGGCATTTTTAGATGGATGTCTACACCAATACTGTAATTTATTACTTATCTACAAAATACACTCAAAATACATTATTAGTTAACTCAAAGGTCCATCAAAGGTCAGGTTAGGAGGTGAAAAATGGTATTTTTCACTGCTCAATAGCGGCCCAGTCGCCTCTTCGTAGGGACTTGGGATCAACCTATGTGTCTGAATTATTCATTGAATGGTGATGGTTGGGATTTCTCCTAGTTAAATCTATGTGGCTCTCTATGCTATATATGCTCGAGAGAATATTTAAGTGATTGTTTTAAGTTTTGTACAGTAGGAACAAATCTTTGAAATCATGATCAGTGTGCTTTGAAATATGCTTTCGATATTCATTTTTGTCAATTTAGCTGCTTTTAAATTGTGACTTTCAGAAAAAATAATGTGCTTTGAATTATGTCATGAAAGATATGTGTGATGTGATTTGAGATATGCATGTTAATTATATTTTCCTATTAAGCTTAGATGTTAGCTCATTTCTCGACTATTTGTCATAGGTACAGGTATTGAGGCGAGGACTGAAGACATAGATCCTGAGAACCCGGAGTACGTGCCCGAGGAGGAGACTGAGCCCCCTCCTGCCGAGTACTTTTTGTGGACTAGCATTGCGTACTTTGAGTTTTTGTTGTAAGGCATGGTTCGTCCAGCCATTATAAGATAGTAATGATGTAATATTGTAATATGGTATTCTCTTTGCGAACCATCTATGGGTGACTATTGTTTATCACTGATGGTTCGGTTCAGTTCTTTTGCTTATGCGATTGGCAGGGGATTTGATCCGTCTTTTGGTATACTTTTGGTTTTTTCATTATATAGAAATGGAGATTTATTTTCCTTATGATGACTCAATCTGCTTAGTTAGAATGCATGCTTTGTTTTCGCTTTGTGTGTGGTGAGCCAAGTGTTTGGTGTGCTCCAGGATCGGTCTTTTTGACCATCCGATGGCACGGGTTTTTGGGTCTGAAAATTTGGGCTATCAAAGATAACTATCCCTGAAGATTTGGCCTTAAGGGCAGCAGACCGTGCAATGCGGTTACTGATTGGAGTGTTATCAAAACTATTACCTCCTGCTTCCTCTTCCTCTTCCTCTTCCCTTTTTCTGAGAGGTAGGGGCATGGTTGAAATGGTAAGGTTGTGGGGAGTCTAGGAGGGGCATGCCTGATATCCTCCATAATGGAGTCTATCATGGCTGAGTACTTGTTAAGTGGTGAAAAATGTCACTTTTCACCCTTTAACCTAACCATTGATAGACCTGTGAGCACATTAATAAGCCTCTGTCGAGTGAATTTTGTAGACAGCAATAAAAGAGGACACTAATGTAGAAAACCACTCAAAAATGCCCAAAAAGGGGCCATCTCTCACCACAGGACAAACCCAATAATAGCACACCAGAGGGTAACACATCACTGGGCCCTTGGAGCGTGTGGCTACAACAGGGCAAGGCATAGGAAGTGAAAGCAGGCTAAAAACATCCTATCAAATGGTCACCTGAAGACTTTAATAGGAGCTGAAAGTAAAGATAGAAGGAATTAGTGCAGTTGAGAAGGTTTCGATTGGATCTGAAGGCAGAAGAAGGATGGATTCGTGTAGATTGAGGAGTTCGATAGGATCTAAGAACCTATCGAGCAGCTGAAAGGAAGGAAGAAATCATCCTATCAAAAACCTGCTTGAGGTGTAAAGGGAACCTATCGAATGGTTTCCTGAACCTATCAAGATGAAGATACTAGAACAGAACCAATCAAAGGGTGATTGAGCCTTTCGATAAGAGTGAAAGCAATCCTATCAAAACAATCGCATGGAGAGCGGAACCTATTAAAATGGTGTTCCAACTTGTCGAAAAGCTTCTCCAACCTGTCGAATACTCCAGGCCAAGCACTGAGAATGTTGAAACTCTAAGAGAAGGGTCATCCTATCGAATAGATCTGAGAACCAAGTAAAAGGACTAAAAAGCTCTATTTAAACCTGTCGAAAGCTTCTTGAACCTGTCGAAATCACGTCCAAAACTTCTTAGAAATTTAGCTGTGCACACGCTATGATTTAGTGACCTGTTGCACGCAACTCGAGGCACTTGGTGACTGACACGACGGTTCCAGAAGATGCCCTAGGAAATCCTAACCGACCAACGTGCTCTAACAGAACTCTAACAAACTTTGAGGACCTTCTAAAAGGGATTTTTGGCGAGAAAAATAGAGGAGAAAGCTATATATAGAGACCCCCAATTGCCATTGGGGGGGATCGATATCTTAGCCAAATTCTGGAGATTAGCGCTTGCAGAGCAATTCCATTTTCCCTCCTTTAGCCCAACAATGGTTGGCTAATTCCCCTGGAGTAGCGAGGAGAGAGGTCAGATTTGTAATTGGGTAAGGTTATGATTGCTATTGCGGGTTCCCAGCTGTACAAACTACAGATCTGAGAGTATTTCCACTGTAGAGTGATTATTGATTGCAATGTAAACGCTATTTTTAATGCTTTATTTAGATCTAAAGTTCTTGTGGTTTCATTTGGTGATTGATCAAATTTGTGTAGAGGAGTTTGTAGATCAACTTGCCCACTTAACTGGTAGGCCTCTTGGATACCACCCGATGTCCCTGGATTTGATACTCCTGTGTTTCCTTGAGTCTATGACCTGGGAATTGCAGCATCAGTAGTGGTTTTAATTGTTCTAATTGATGCTTTAGCTTTGTAGGAGATCGCTATCGAGAGCATTCAATTGCCAGCTCCATACTTGTTCGACTTCGATAGGAAGCCTTAACCTATCGACATTTTACACTCATCCTATTGAAATTGCCCCCTCACTCCTTCCATGCTTGTTGTACACCTATGATGTGCAGAAATTTTACCCCACGTGTACCATGAACAACTCTGCACAGCATGGTCCTTAAACTCTGCACCCCCTGGGTTTCTGCCCCACGCCGTAACCCCCCGCGCTAAATATAGGCTGCCAGTTAATGCACGATTTCGTTCCCCATGCTGATTGGTCGAATTAACCATTCATTCCTTCTCCTCGATGACGACGATATTGAATGCACCGCTTCATATTCCTTCATACATCCACCTTAGATAGATGCAGATGGCTCGACTTCTCCCCATTCCTCTCCTTCTATCCTCTGCACTCCTCATAACTATGGCAGATGACAAACCCACGTTCACTCCTGCTCAACTCTACCTCTTCTGGCTGGAGCCACTACCGTCCAAGGAACTAGACCTGTTGCAATTCCTCTGGGATGAATATGAGGAGGTACAGCAGATCCTCGCTAAGGAAGAAAAGAAAAAAGACAGAAGGGAGAAGAAGAGGCTGAAGACCGACCCACCGGCTTCTCCGCCACCATCCTCCTCTGCCACCCCTCCCCCTACCCCCTGATCCTGTTCTTTTCCTTTTCTTCCTCCCCTCCTGGCTTACAGTTCCTCTTCCACCTGATGCAGGCTGAGGATATCCCTGAGCCAGGGGGAGATTTTTTTCGTTTGCCCAGGATATTTTCTCCACCGGCCTACTTTTCGCATCCTTGTGCTTGACCATTGTAATAAAATGCTCTATTTATGCTCTGTTTAGACTCTATAATAAGCTGCTTTTTCTTTTAATTGTCTCCTTGCTTTGGTTTTTTCCCGTTAATAAACTGCTACACCCCCTATGCTGTAAATAGTGAGGACATTGTTTAGTTTAGGTTTGGGGGTATGGAAAGTATGCCAATAAATTAGTTAATTTTAGTACAGCTAGGCTAAAAAGTTGTTGAAATTAATTAGAATAAATTCTCACTTGATTTTTTGTAAAAAGAGGGAATAAAAAAATTGTTTGAAACTGAAATAAGCTGTAGTCGAAAAGACTTCATGAGGCAAATGCCAACAATTTGTGAAAGATAATTTTGATGTATAGTAAACTTGAAATGAGAGAAGAATGTGAAGATACACCCCTGAAAATTTGATGGAAGGCCATACCCAGTGAGACTTGGGCCTTAAAAGCTTGTAATTTCTTTGAAGAGTGTCTTGGCAATTTTTCTGCCCCAAGGACTGATGGGATCTAATTTTAATCACTAGAAGTTAGGCAATTCCAATTTGAAACAGCTTGACAGCATTCATGGCATTGAAGACATGAAGTAAGGCCATCCCTTGGACAGTTTGAGCTTAAAATGTCCCACCTTTGAACTGCCCTTGATACACACCAGTTGAGACTTTAAAATCACAGTTTTTTTTTTAATAAAAACCAGAAATTTTGAACTCAAAATCTTTTTGACCTATTTCAGTTCACCCTCAACCTGAGAAATCAAAAAATAAGAGGAGAAGTGCGGTTAGAGATGCAAGGTTCGATGTCTGGCAAAAGAAGAAGAAAGTATATTTGAAAGCTAGTGTGACGTATAGTTGAGGCATCCCAATTTAATTAAAAAAAAAAAAAAAAAAAAGAGCAAAAGGATGAGAAAGAGAAGTCACTTCATTGGATATTTTAAAAGAGGAGAAAAGCTGGCCACTTCAGCTCTAAAAATTCAAAAAGAAGATGGATCTATGCTGACATGAAGAAGGATGAGTTGCAAATCACCTCCTTACCTTTACTGATTTCTCAAAATTGAATCCCATTCACCCTTTTATTTTTTTAGAAACCTCATCCCTAAGCCACATTATAACCCAATAAGAAGACCTTACTGATCTGAAATGGATTGAGCTGTCATGTGAAGATAAGGATCTGTTTAATCTATGGTGAAAAGAGTTAGAAAATTTCAAAAACTAGAGCAATGCCTATGCACATGCTTACAGTCCTATTTGAGGGCTGTAACTGCTCTTGAGCTGTGTGTAATTAAACACCCTTCATTCTTTTTGTTGTGAGTGAACAGCCCTGGTGAGACTTGGGTCTGAAATCCAAATTTGGTGGGGGTAGTATCAAAATAGAATTATCAAGTGAAAGGTGAGCCATGCCTTAATTCTTTGGAGCAATGCCCTGACATGAGTTGAGTGATGGTGAAGGATTGCAGCAAATTTTCAAGTTTGAAACTGACTTTCTTTCTGATTGAAACTCCTCTAATGAATTGAAAAGACACAGTGTGAATTTATTCTATTTTACTGAAACTCTGTTTAGTAGGTTGCCCTACGATTAACTAACCTTATTGGAGAAGTTTGTGAGTACCTTTACTGAAAACCCTTAGGAGACTTCACTCCTCCACTAGGGATCACCTAGGGGTTTAAAGGGTTGGTGCATATGCTAAATGCGTCCGTGCTCCCTACGAAAGTGGCATTTTTAATTCTTTTTATTCTCCTTTGCTCAGGGACTAGCAAAGCTTAGGTTTGGGTGTGTGTTAAGTGGTGAAAAATGCCACTTTTCACCCTTTAACCTAACCATTGATAGACTTGTGAGCACACTAATAAGCCTTTGTCGAGTGCATTTTACAGACAGTAATAAAAGAGGACACTAATGCAGAAAACCACTCAAGAATGCCCAAAAAGGGGCCATCTCTCAGCACAGGACAAACTCAGTAATAGCACACCAGAGGGTAACACATCACTAGGCCCTTGGAGCGTGTGGCTATAGTAGGGCAAGGCGTAGGAAGTGAAAACAAGCTCAAAACATCCTATCGAATGGTCACCTAAAGACTTTGATAGGAGCTGAAAGCAAAGAAAGAAGGAATTCGTGTAGTTGGGAAGGTTTTGTTAGGATCTGAAGGCAGAAGAAGGATGGATTTGTGTGGATTGAGGAGTTCGATAGGATCCAAGAACCTATCGAGCAGTTGAAAGGAAGGAAGAAATCATCCTATCGAAAACCTACCAGAGATGTAAAGGGAACCTATTGAATGGTTTCCTGAACCTATCGAGATGAAGACGCTAGAATAGAACCTATCGAAGGGTGATTGAGCCTTTCGATAAGAGTGAAAGCAATCCTATCAAAACAATTGCATGCAAAGCGGAACCTATCAAAATGGTGTTCCAACCTGTCGAAAAGCTTCTCCAACCTGTCGAATACTACAAGACAAGGGCTGAGAATACTGAAACTCTAAGAGAAGGCTCATCCTCTCAAAACCTGTGAAGACCTGAAAAGCACCACTTTTCACCCCTTAACTTAGCCTTTGATTAGACCCTTAGCCATCTAATAAATTTTTGTTAACCTATTTTTATAGGTAATAAACAGCAGTGCAATAAGGGCATAAATCCTGTTAAGGAGCCCATGATTGGCACCAGAAGTCCCTCAGAAGAGTGAGCCATGAATCCAGACTTGAGACAAGCCTCGCGCAGCTGACAAAGATCTAAAGGATTCAGAAAAATATGCTTCGCGCAGTCTTCGCGATGTCCCAAGACTTCACAATAACTTCTCGCACAGTTGAGTGGCAGACTAGCTTCAGAATCCAGCCTCGCGCAGTAGCTGCGGGATGCAAATGTCAAGAGAACCTGTCGCACAGTTCAGAAAAGACTCAAAGCTATCGCGAGGATCCTCGTGAAGTTCCATTAAGAAGTGAACTTCTCGCGCAGTTCTCGCACTGTTCAGGAAGAAAGCAGCCTCGCGAAGCCAAAGTTAGCCTCGTGAAGATCTATTGTGAAATGGATTGCTCGGGCAGTTCTCACACTATTCACAAGTAGCAATCCAACCGCGCGAAGCCCAATCTAGCGAAAGCTTAACTACCTATCTCGCGACTGCTCAAAGCTTCAAGAAGCTGCAACCCTACGACGTCTGAAGTTTTAATGCAAACTCATCCTCGCAAAGTCAGTGCTACCATGCGACAAGTCTGGGAATCGACTGCAACCTCGCGAAGCTCTGAACTCCAACTTTCCATCACTTCAGCAAAGGACTTTCTGGGGATTTCCAGTGATTAGGGCACGCACTCCCACGCTCAAATCTCTATGCACGTGCCTCGGGGCATCCAAGGATCATTAATAGGCCACGTGGCATCGCTAAGATTAGGGTTTCCTAACCCTAATGCACCGCCACACCCACTGCTATATAAACCTAAGCCTGGTTTAGGTTTGGGGATCTCAAAAATATCTCTGAACCTTTAGAAGAGTTTTTTTTTAGACTGAGATCATTTTCTCATCTGTTCTTCTGTAGTTGTAAGTAGTTTTCCTTTTTCTTTTTCCTTCTCTCCATGGACCAGCACTTGCTGGCCATGCCTTTGTATGTTTATTGAGATTAGATTAATGGAATTTGTGATTGGGTGTTGTACTTTTATGGGATTCGTGTGTTTGTGAGCTGTTCTGTGGAAGGCTGCTGCCTTGTGATCCGCCATTGCTTTGGCTGTGATTCAAAGCACTGGAGGACAGATTCTAAAGATCCATTCAGATTCAAGTGACCTGTGTGTCTGGGCTATCATGGTCCGATACAGCCTTAGCCCCACCACAGGACCCACTAGATCTGAAATCCCCATGGAAGCCTGAGCGGGTAGCCTTGTGACCATGGTGGTGGCAGTAATATTCATGTTTTGTTTTAGGCTCCGTGAGGAGGATAGCCTCTGGGATAGTCTGTGACCATTCAAGTGGACAGGCTATAGCCTTAGGGTGAATCCAATCTATCGATCCAAAATGGATCCTTCTTCTCCGAGCCTGAGCTTGTAGCCTGGTAGGAGATTGTACAGAGGTAGACTCCCCTATATTAGTATAGACCCGCCATCAGATGGCAGATCTGATCTGGGTATAGAGATTGTAGGCTTGTGACTGGACCATTGTAGTCCCACTCAAGCAATGGATAGCTAGATCTAAGGTGGTAGTTAATCTCTTGCTGGTTCTATGTGTTTGGGCCATCATGGTCCTATACAGCCTTAGCCCCATACATAGAGCTTTAGAGGTTGAGGTTCCCTATGGATTCTGTTGATATCTTCTAGGTGTGCATGATTTATTGGTGTTTTGAAAACAGATTTATGAATGATGAATGATAATGAATATTAAAAAGAATCAAGAAATATCAGCATAGAGAGAAGTAAATTAGCCTGCAAGATCAGGGCCAATTGTAGCAAGTTTTAAATGTATGTGAGTAAAAGATTGTCCACAGAGAATTTATTTAAAATGTAAGATAAACCTCCAGATCTGACCTACCTGATCTGGCCTCTGATCCTATCTACAAAGCACATAAGATGGGAGGTTGAATTTGTGACATTAACTAAATGATAAAAGTAAAGATTAAACTAAGTGATCCAGATTTGAGTTGGGGAGATTTTGATGTAAATTAATAAGAATGGAGAAATAATATCTAACTTTGATTTGGTTCTTGAAACAAAATGAGAATAAATGTAGATCAAATCAGAGATGATCCAATCTTCATCTGGCGACAAGCACAGATGCAAGAGGAAGTAATCTAACTCAAGGAATAGAGTTAAACTTATGGCTATGGTATGTCCACTTTAATGGCCACAGACCATCCAATAGTCTTTAATCTAAACCCTCAATTTAGAACAAGAAATACCACTACAAATGCTGTGAATGATTAGGTTACAAACACTAATTCCCACAGGGATAATGAATCAAGGGAAATTGCTTGAAAAACAGTAAATCTAAAGGAGTCTAGTGCAATAAGGAGATCACAGGGAACCCTCAACACGAATCCAATTTATAACTTATGGTTCACAGCAACCTTTTCAAATTCACCATTACAATTACAGGGCACAGCTTAAACAGCTCTCAGATTTTTAGTCTTGAATACAAATCTCACGTGAAGTACCGAGACATCTCACAGCTCTCAGTTACAAATAAAAGCTAGGCTATTACAAAAATTTCAGACAAGCTATCTGAAATGGAAATGAGGCAATAGAAATGGAACTCAAAATCTGGATGCCCAAATTGGGCAAATGGTTCATCTATTTATAGTTTCCCCCAGGTCTAGCTCAGACGTGTATTGACCAATCAGAATTGGTCAGATTTGTATCAACCAGTGGTAGTCAAGCACAAGGATCCAGATCTATTTTGGCCAATCAGAATTGCTTGATTTGCTTCAGCCAATCAGATGACAGAAGCATCAATTCTGTTATGTAACTCGAAAATCTGTTAGAACTTCTAGAATTTCCCGCCAATTGATTTCATCTTTGGGCGCTCACATGGGGTGGAATATGCCTTTGCTTCGTGCTCAGAATCTTCTGGAATGTCCCTGGGTTTTTAAATGCATTGGGGCACGTGCAAAAGATTACTGAATTACCCTTGCAGATGCTAGGAATCTCCAGAATACCATTTCGCATAGTTTAGGGAACTTTTCGCAAAGTACTGTGACTTCTGAAGCTCTTTTCGCAAAGTTCAGGTTCTGTTCGCAAGGAGTTCTCTTCTTTTCGAATAGGTCAAATATCCTTTCGAAGAGTTCAGGTGCTCTTCGAAAACTAAGCCTGGAGCTTTTAGTTCTTTTCGCAAAGTTCAGGTTCTTTTCGAAATGTTCAGATTCTTTTCGAAATGCATACTGTAGTGCATTCTTCTGTTCGAATAGCTCCACACTTTCCAGGTTACAACCAGGCCTTTGTCTTCTTCAGTTTTGGTATTTTGACAGCTCGTGAGGTTGTCCCTTCTCTTTCTTCCTTTGGATCAACATGGATTATCATCTTTTTGGCACTTTTAGGCTGCTTTCATGGTTAAGCCTGTCTTTATTGTTAGCTATAACACAAGCACTTAAAACACTTATTTAGTTCCCTCAAGGGTCTATCAAGGCCCAGGTTAAAGGGTGAAACATGGTATTTTCTAGTTCTCAACACACCCCCAAACCTAAGCTTTGCTAGTCCCTGAGCCAAGACAGAATTAAAAGTAGAATAAAAAGCCACTTTTGTAGGGAACACAGTTGCATTTAGCATATGCAACAAGCCTTTTAAACCCCTAGGTGATCCCCAGTGGAGGAGTGAAGTCTCCTGAGGGTTTTTAGTGAAGATACCCACAGACATCTCCACTAAATCCGTCAATATCAATGCAGTTCTATTTAGAGCAGATTTTTATCCAATCAGGTTATTCACACGTGCATTAGTGAAGCTGTAAAAAGATCTCCAGGAAAATATTAGTTTAAAACTAAAATTCAGCTGTAATTCCTTTTACCATTCACTCAGTTGGTGTCAAAAAGATTTTAAAAGAAAAATTAATGAAAAGCTTGCCTTCTATTTGAAAATTCAGTTTTGATGTTACCCCAAATAATTTGATTTCAAACTCAACTCTTACTAGGGTTTTCACTCATCATGCAAATATGAGGGTTGTGCTATTTCACATAGCTCAAGAGCAATTACAGTCCTCAAATAGAACTGTAAGCAAGAGCATAGGCATTGCTTTTCAGTTCTGAATCTACTGTTCTTTTCTCCATAGATTACACAAATCCTTATCTCCATGTGACAGCTCAATCCATCATTGATCAGTAAGGACTTTGACTTGGGTGGTACTGTGGCTTATGAGTGAACTTTATCAAGAATAAAGAGGTAGAATGGAATTCAGAATTGAGAAGTCAGTCAAGGTAAGGAAGTGGTAGACACATCTTCTTTATTTCAGCACAATTTCATCTTCTTCTTTGAATTTTCAGAGCCAAAGTGGCCATCTTCTTCCCTTTCTTTTTCAAATTCCCAATGAAATGACTTTTTCTGAATTTTTTTTTTCTTTTCGAAGCAACATTGACTGGAGTGTAACATTTCTTTCGTTGATACATCATTGCCTTCAATTATTTTTCTTCTTCTTTTACCAATCTGTTACCCAACTCTCCTTTCTTCAGCTTCCTTTCCTTTACCTTCTGAATTTTCAGAGTGAGGGTTAGGCTCAATGAGGTTGATTGGGTTGGTTGATGAGGTTACAAAGAAACCTTGGGTTTATAAGGCTCAACTGGTGTGTATCAAAGGCAGTTTCAAAAGGTGGGGCTTTTTGAAGTTCAAACTGTCCAAAAGGAGGCCTTACATCATGTCTTTAATATCATGATTGCTGTCAAGTTATTTCAATTTGAATATGTGTAACTTCTAGTGCAAATAAGCAGGTTCAAACAGTCCCTAAAAAAAAATTGCCGATTCATATCTCCAAAGAATACATTTCAGGCCCAAGTCTCACTGGGTGTAGTTTTCTATCAAATTCCTGAGGTATATCATCACTGTTTTCTCTCCTTTTAGGTTTACTAAAACATCAATTTTTATTTTGAAAATTTTTTGACATTCCCTTCATGAAGGTATCGGAATTACACTAAAAATCAGTTTTAAAAGTTTTAACTTCCTCATTTTTCAGGTGTGAAATCACTTTATTTTCAAAAATTCTACTGATGATCAGCTGCATTAATGTTAACTCAATTATTGGCATTTCTGCCACACCCCCAAACCTATGGTGAGCAGGGTCCGCACTGGTCCGAAGTGTATTAGCAAAGAAAAGAAACAAGCAATCAGAAATCATAATGACAAGAAGAAAGAAAAGAAATGCACAATGTATGTACAATGCATTAACACAAAACCAAAATTTTATATTATAGACTCATAAAACAGATATGTACAATGGATTCTAATAACTGGGGTCAAAGTCTGTATCATAAGTTGGTTCAATGGGATCAGAACTGGAGTCACTGTCAGAGTCAGAATTAGAATCAGTATTGGAGTCTGAACTCGATTTGGCCTTCTCCTGGATTGTGGCTTGCAGCTCGGTGTATTCCTCAGCTTTGATCTTTTTGGCGAGGCCAATATACTTTTCAAGTATAGTAGTCCTCAATTTTTCCTGTTCAAGCTGTGCTTGCAACATGGTAACCTTGTGCTGCTCACTCCTAACCATCTGAAAAGTTTGGCCCAGTAGGTCCTGCATCTTCTCTCTCTCAAATTTCATGAACAACTCCAATTTTTGAATTTGGTCTTCATAAGGGGTTCTAATGTAAGCTTGCAAATCAGCTAACCCCTTGAGAACATCACGATAGATATAAGGGTTCTCTTCCATGGCCCATTTGAGAGTGGCAAATCTGGGAATGGGAATGGAATGGTAGGGGTCCAAAGGTATCCCAGCTGTGGGAGTGGGAGAAGAGCGGTCCAGAAGAATGACCTCAGGGTCGGTCTGAGTGGCTTGATCAGAAAAAATGAGGAGAGGTGAAGGGGACTCAATAAGAACTACCTCAGGTTCTGTTTGGGTAGCATGGGCAGTGGTGGTGAGGGTGGGTGGATCAACCAATACTACATGAGTTACATTTGGGTAGCATGGTCATCAACAGCAGGTACAGTGGCTAAGGTAGTTGTGTGGGATGTGGAGGCTAAGGTTTGGAGAAGGGCATTGGTCACAGACTAATTATGCATGTTGATCATCATAGTTGGGCTTGGATTGGAGAAAGGTAAATATTTGGCTAATTGATTCAGGTGTGGGTGTAGTATGCATAGTAGGGGCTGGTAAAACTGAAGTGGATGGTTGAGGTGCAATGGGTGAAATGGTTGTAAAGGGTGAAGTAGCCAAATGAGTGAAATGAGGAGGGTCAGGTATAGGGACAGATTCAAGCCCAATATTCTCTAAAATAGATCCCATCAGTGATGAATAGGCCTCTGTAAGGAATATCTCAGGTTCAGTTTGGGTATGAGTTACTTCAGGTGTATGAGTTAAAGGAGCAGGTGAACCTGAGAAGCTTTGGAGAAGGGGGGTGCTTCGAGATGGTTCAACAAAATCTGGGGCCATATCTTGGTCATTGTTAGGAGAAATTGGTGGTGTGAGTATGGCTGGAGTAGATGGTGTAGAGGAGGAATCTGCAACGGGGATTATGTTGGTTATGGGAGATGGGATTACTTGAATTGGTGCAAGCATAGGATTTGGTCTAGGTGAGGTAGGTAAGATGACAATTTCTTCAAGAAGGGGTGCAGCTGAAGAGCTGGTCACCACAGGAAGGACAACTTGCTCAATGTCGGCTGTAGGTAAAATAGGTGCAGCTAAAGAGCTGGTCACCTCAGGGTCTGGCAAAGCAGGTTCTAAGGTTGCTGCAGGGGCAGGTTCACTAGCAGCTGCAGGGGTAGGCTCCACTTCCTCCCTCATTCTATTCAACATTGCTTGGCTTGTAGTCCAAGCCTTTTTCCCAAAATCATGAGGAGATGCAACTTCAAATGGTTCTTACTCATCAATGTCAAATTTGGCTCTTAGTAGGGCTGTGATCAAGCTACCAAATGGTATTCCAGCTAATTTTTGCTCCTTTTTCAGCTTGGTACTAATATCAGCCATGGCTTCAAAAATCAACATAGGGGCATTAAAGAATTGCCCCTTAGAAAAATGAAAGAGAGCCTCTAAAATTGGTGTCCTCCTTTCTTGGCTGTGCCCAGTGACATAAAAACATCCCCTCAAAATAGAATCCATCAGTAAAAATTGAGGTGCTAAGTCTCTCCTCATGATGGATTGTCCAGTTCCAACTATGTGTTGGGTTAAATGTGCAGCCATTTCTCTGAAAGAGGCAGTTTCAGGTGCGGCCAATGGACCAGCAGGATCATATTGAAAAGGTATCCCCAAAGCATTCCCAATGTCTTCATAAGTGAGTTAAATCGCAATCATCAATGAAAATAACAAGAGTAGGGACATCAGCATCCTTCTCTTTCACTTTTACCAAGTTTTGGTACCATAATTTCACCATTCGTGGATAAATTTTCTCTGGAAGAGGGGTTATGATGTTGCTCAGTGAGACATCCCTAATGTATGTCAAAGATAACTGACATTCAGGTTTGTTGTAGAAAAAAGTTTCATCCAAGATAAGCTCTGGAATCAGCTTCTGAGCTTCAATGAATGGGTTTGGCAGTACCAAATGCATAGGGAGAGGAGGGAGCTCAGGCTCAGGACTAGGGTCAGCTGCCGGGATGGGTTCCTCATGTCTAACCTTCTTCCCCTTCTCAATTCTATCTGCTTTATCCATCGAAAGTTTTCTCTTGGCTGAGGCTTTGGTTTTTCCTTTTTTGGACAGTTTGCTAATTTTCTTAGCAGAAGATTTTTGAAACATTTCAGCCAATGATTTTTCCGCTTTCCCCATTTTAAAGTTTTGTATAAAAACTCCCATAATAAATGCTGACACCAAATCAAACTTTGCAAATGATAAACAGAGGAAATGCACAGAAAAATACTGAAATCTAGGGTTTTGGTTGAATTTGTTGCTTGCTCGCTGAAATCCACCAGAACCAGAAGCTAAAATCCCTCTCTTCAAGCTTAAATGATCGAACAAATGTGAAGAAAAGTGTGGCTGAATTCTAAAATCACGCAAGGAAAGAAAGAAATGGGGTTTCTGTGGAACAGGACGTTCTCAGAAAGCTTTCGAATATGAAACCCTTACTTCGATAGGGTTTAAATATGCTCAAAGTTATTTTCGCAAAGTCACTTTTAAGTTTTCAAAAAGTTCCAAAATAGTCCTTTTTACAACAGAGAATGGCATCAGTACCATTCGAAAAGCTAATAGCTTCAGAAACAACTTTTCGAAAAGCAAATGGCTTCAGAAACAACTGTTCGAAAAGCAAATCATTGCTTTCGAGCAGTTCGTTAGAAATCCAGATCCTTTTCGAAAAGCAAATTAAACTTTGCGAAAAGATAATTTTTACTTTGTGAATTAATTTTTCACATATTTAAACTTCTCGAAAAGAGAACAAACATGACTAAAAATAGAGAAATAGAAAACTATGCAAAAACTACAGAACAAAAACACATTGTACAGTTGTATACCATCAGATTTGGGGAGGTTCTTGATGATAGATGGGCAAAGACAGTTCTCGGTATTTTCAATGCATGGTTTGAGCCTCGACCATTTACTTTCAAGATTCTTCCATCACTTGTCCAAAATGTCAACAGCCCCGTATGAGCCGCATGAATGACAAAGATATGGCCCTTCCCATCTGGATCTCAGCTTTCCAGGAAAAAACTTAAGTTTTGAGTTAAATAGCCATACCTTAGAGCCAGCTGTGAACTCTTTTCTCAATAAATTTTTATCATGGAAGGCTTTGACTTTCTCTTTGTAAGATCTTGAATTGGTGTATGCATCCATTCTCAGCTCCTCCAACTCAGCAAGTTGCAGTTTCCTGTGATTACCAGCAGTAGTCAGATTCATGTTCAATGTTTTAATAGCCCAAAAGGCTTTACATTCTAACTCCACTGGTAAATGGCATGCTTTGCCATAGACCAACCTAAATGGGGACATGCCAATTGGGTTTTTATAGGCTGTCCTATATGCCCACAATGCATCATTCAGCTTAAAGGACCAATCCTTTCTATCCTTCTTCACAGTCTTTTCCAGTATATGTTTGATTTCTCTATTGGAAATCTCCACTAGTCCACTGGTTTGTGGATGATATGGAGTAGCTACTCTATGAGTCACAGAGTATTTTTTCAATAAAGCTTCAAAATGTTTATTACAAAAATGGCTTCCCTTATCACTGATAATAGCTCTGGGAAACCCAAACCTGGAAAAAATGTGATCCTTTAAAAATTTCAGAACCACTCTGTGATCATTGGTTTTAGTGGCTGTGGCTTCAACCCATTTGGATACATAATCCACAGCTACTAAAATGAAATTACACCCATTGGAAGGAGGAAAGGGACCCATGAAGTCTATCCCCCAAATATCAAACAATTCAACTACCAAAATGGGCTGTAAAGGCATTGAGTTTCTCTTGGAAATGCTGCCCAATTTCTGGCAGTTCTGGAAAGACTTACAGTGCTGCAGAGCATCTTTGAAAAGTGTAGGCCAATAAAATCCACACTGCAAAACCTTTGCAGCAGTTTTGTTTCCACTAAAATGACATCCACAGGCCTGTTCATGACACATAGAAAGTATACTATGAAATTCTTCTTCAGGGACACATCTTCTTATTATTTGGTCTGCACAAATCTTAAACAGATAAGGATCTTCCCAAATAAAATGTTTAACCTTTGAGAAGAAAAGATCTTTATCCATTTTATTCCAATGTTGAGGAATTCTTCCAGTAGCCAGAAAGTTGACTATGTTTGTAAACCAAGGGGTGTGTATACTAATAGCAAAAAGTTGCTCATCAGGGAAAGATTCATTGATAGGCAGCCTATCAATCTCAGCAGTTAAAATTCTAGACAGGTGATCAGCCACCACATTCACCACACCCTTTTTATCTCTGATCTGTAAATCAAATTCCTGTAATAGGAGGATCCACCTGATTAATCTTGGTTTGGTGTCCTTCTTAGACAGAAGGTATTTCAAGGCAGAGTGGTCAGTGAGCACCACTATTTGTGAACCCAAGACATATGACCTGAATTTCTCTAAAGCAAAAACAATTGCCAGCAATTCCTTCTCAGTTGTTGTGTAATTGAGTTGTGCATCAATCATTGATCTACTGGAATAAGCTATGACATGAGGCAGCTTATCCTTTCTCTGTCCAAGGACAGCTCCCAAAGCATAATCTGATGCATCACACATTAGTTCAAAAGGCAGTGAATAATTTGGAGACTGTAATATTGGAGCTGAAATCAAACAATTTTTTAAGAATTCAAATGGCTTCATGCATTCATTGTTGAAAACAAAAGGGACATCTTGGCACAATAAATGACAAAGAGGCTTGGTTATTTTACTGAAGTCCTTAATGAACCTTCTGTAAAATCAAGCATGTCCCAGAAAACTTCTGATCTGTTTAACAGTTTTGGGAGGTGATAAATGTGCAATTAAATCAATTTTTGCTCTGTCTACCTCAATGCCCTTGTAGGAGACAACATGGCCAAGGACAATGCCCTGGGTGACCATGAAATGGCTCTTCTCCAAGCTCTAAACTAGATTGGTTTCTTCACATCTCTGTAACACCAATTTGAGATGATGTAAACACTGGGCAAAACTGTCTCCATAGATTGAAAAATCATCCATAAAAATCTCCATAAATTGGTCAATCATATCAGAGAAAATGGAGTACATGCATCTTTGAAAGGTAGCAGGAGCATTACAAAGACCAAAAGGCATTCTCCTATAGGCAAAAGTGCCAAAAGGGCAAGTGAATGTGGTCTTTTCCTGATCTTGTGGGTACACAGGAATCTGGTTGTAACCAGAGTAACCATCAAGAAAACAGTAATAAGCTTTTCCTGCTAGCTTATCTAAAATTTGATCAATGAATGGGAGAGGGAAATGGTCTTTTCTGGTCATTGAATTTAATTTTCTGTAATCAATACAGACCCTCCACCCAGTTGTTTGTCTGGTTGACATAAGCTCACCAGAATCTGAGGTTACAACAATGATCCCAGATTTCTTAGGTACCACCTGTGTAGGTGCCACACCCATCTTGAATCTGAAATGGGGTAAATGAAAACTTAACAACCTCTTTCATGACCTCTTCTTGCATATGAGGGTTCAACCTCCTTTGCATTTCCCTAGAAGGCTTTGCATCTTCTTCCAAATGAATTTTATGCATGCAAATAGCTGGACTGATTCCTCCCAAATCAGCAATAGTCCAGCCAATTGCCCTTTCATGTTGTTTCAAAACAATCAACAACTCTTCCTCCTGCTCCTTTGTAAGGGAGGAAGAAATAATCGCAGGCAATGATTTATGGTCTCCTAAAAACACATATTTCAAATTTTCTGGCAACTACTTCAGTTCTACATCATGTGGGCTGAGAAAAGAAGGTAGCAAAGGTACCTTAGCTGTTTGTGGAAGGGGAAGAATAGCAGGTTTCCAAGAAGAGAAACTTACTGATTGATTATGAGTTCCTTGCACAACATTTACTTCCTCAGACTTTGAGGTACAAAATGTTTCTTCCTCGGAATTTCCCCAAGCATCTTTAGAATTTGTGGTTAAATCTTCACACTGCAAAAACTGTTGTAAAGTCCCTTCCACCAGTTCATCCAATAGATCAACATGAAAACATTCCTCATAGCTGAATTGAGGCTGTGTGACTGCATTATAAACATTTAATTTCACCTTCATATTTTCAAAAGAGACTTCCATAATACCAGACCTGCATTGAATGCAAGCATTTGCTGTAGCCAGGAATGGTCTTCCCAAAATGACAAGGATGAAAGTTTAGCTTTTTATAGGTTCCATGTCCAAAACTAGAAAATCAGTAGGATAGAAAATTTTTTCTACTCCCAGCAATACATCCTCAATCATCCCAACTGGCTTTCTTTCAGATCTGTCTGCTAGTTGTAACACCACATGAGTGGGTTTTAATTCTCCCAAACCTAGTTTCTCATATACAGAATATAGAAGCAGGTTGACACTAGCACCCAAGTCTAATAAATCCTTTTCAATGGTATGTTCCCCAATAATGCAAGGGATTGTGGGGATTACAGGATCTTGAAGTTTAGGAGGTGTGGTAATAGACAACACCTGATTAACTCTTTCCACAGCAAAGACCTTCTTGGATAACTGTATCCTAGACTGCCTTTTGTGAGTGCAAATATCTTTCAAAAATTTTGCATATGCTGGAATTTGTTTGATTGCATCAAGAAAAGGTAGATTTATCTTGACTTGCTTGAAAGTCTCCATCATTTCATCTATTTTTGTGTTCCCTTTATCAAAAGGGGATACAGATTTCATGGCATGAGGAAATGGTAAATGAGGAACTAGTCCTTCATCTACCGCTTTAGAAGCATTATCAGAATCTTTTTGATTTTTTAGTTTTCATTTTTCTTTTTTTATTTTTACAGGTACATCACCCCTGCTAACATTATCTTTGCTCTGCTTATCATTTTCCTCACTTTTTCTTCTACAGTACCCACTTTGTTATTTATAATTCTTCCACTTCTCAAAGTTATGACAGTTTTTACTTCTTCATGTGAAATAGAAGCCTCTCCAACCATGAACTGTCCTTTGGGATTGTTCAAAGGTTGACTGGGTAACTTTCCTTCTTCTCTTTTGGCCAAAGTATTTGAAAGTTGACCCAATGTTTCTTCAATCTTCTTTATGCTCTGACTGTGAAAGTTCACAGTGGGAGTTAAAGAGCCTAAATTCTGGAGTGAATTGAGCACTTGATCTTCAAAAGAAGGGCACCTGGAAGGGGATTGAACTGGCGCAGATTGCTGCACAGGTTGTTGTGGAATGGGCTGCTGAAAATTTGGCTTGGCATAAAATTCTGCTAAAGGCTGAGCAGTTTTGAAAGGCATTTGGTTCTTTGGTTGCTGCTGCTGTTGTGATTGATAATTCCCCTGGCTCCACCTCAAATTGAGGTGCCCTCTCCATGGATATTCATTTGTCTGCATCTGTCCAAATGATTCGGCAGCATGGGCTTGTTCCACCACTAGATCTCAGGAGCGTAGTGCGGAGGACATTAGTCAAGTGAATGAGTAGGGGACTGGCATATCAGACATGCCTCCTCTACTCTTGCAACCATTGGATTTTTAAGTGAGTCCATCAATCTATCAAACTTTGTGGTTAAATTATCCATCTTTCTTTCCAACTCATTCACCTCATAAATCTTTCCTTTGGTGGCTTGCTGATTGTTCAACCTAGAAGGATTCTCAATATCCCTTGACAAAGATTCCTGTTGAGTTGAGTTTTCACCAATTACTTCAAATAAGTCCCAAACCTCCTCAACTGTTATTTGCAAGTAAGTGCCTCCACAGGAAGCATCTACCATATTCTTGCCTTTTTGATCAATTCCTTGATAGAAGCTTTGAACAAGCTGCCATCGGGGAATTTGATGATGAGGACATTGCCTTAAAAGTTCCTTAAACCTTTCCCATGCTTCATGGAAAGTTTCAGTTGAGTTTTGTGAGAAGGAAATAATACTTTGTCTTAATTGGCTTGTTTTAACATTGGGAAGTATTTGGCTCAAAATTGACACTGCAAATCATTCCAAGAAGTGATACTATTTGGTGCTAACATAGACAACCATGCTCTAGCTTTGTCCTTTATTGAAAAAGGAAAGAGCCTAAGCTTTGTTGCCTCTGGACCAAGTCCAGCTATGTTGAATGTGGTGCAAAGAGACAAGAATTCATCCACATGTTTGTATGGATCTTCCTTACTCAACCCATGGAAGGAAGGAAGCATTTGGATAGTCGATGATTTGATCTCATAATTTCCTTCAACAGTAGGAAATTGAATGCAAAAGGGAGAATTATAAGCACCAGGTGCAAAGTAATCCCTCAAAAGTCGAGGTTCTTCACCCATAGTAACTGTTTCAGCAGAATTCTGTGCTGTTTGTCTGGTTCGTAATAGCCTTTCAACTTCTAAATTTAGAGGGACAATCTCAAGGCTGAGAGTCCTCCTATCAAACATACAACACAGAACAGAGAATCAGATTTATGCACAGCAAACCTTCAGAATTCCTTTTAAAGTAGATTCCCCTCTTCAAAATGGATATGAATAACTGCACAGATATAAACAATAGAATAGTTTAGCACTGATGTAAAAATAAAAATGAAAACTTAGGTCTACCTATTTTAAAACAAATTCCCCGGCAACGGCGCCAAAAATTTGTTGGTGATTCTAAGTGTGCATGATTTATTTGTGTTTTGAAAACAGATTTGCAATTGCTAAGTTATACTGAATCTGGAACATTAAAAAGAGTAAAGAAATATCAGCACAGAGAGAAGTGAATTAGCCTGCAAGATCAGGGCCAATTGTAGCAAGTTTTAAATGTAAGTGAGTAAAAGATCATCCACAGAGAATTTGTTTAAAATGTAAGATAAACCTCCATATCTGAGCTACCAGATCTGGCCTCTTATCCTATCTACAAAGCACATAAGATGGGAGGTTAAATTTGTCACATTAACTAAATGATAAAAGTAAAAGTTAAACTAAATGATCCAGATTTGAGTTGGGGGAATTTTGATGTAAACTTATAAAAATGGAGAAATAATATCTAACTTTGATTTGGTCCTTGAAACACAATGAGAATGACTACAGATCAAATGAGAGATGATCCAATCTTCATCTGGCTACAAGCACAAATGTAAGAGAAATAAATCTAACTCAAGGATTAGATTTAGGCTTATGGCTATGGTCTGTCCACTTCAATGGCCACAGACCATCCAATAGTCTTTAATCTAAACCCTTAATTTAGAACAAGAAATATCACTACAAATGCTGTGAGAGATTAGGTTACAAACACTAATTCCCACAGGGTTAATGAATCAAGGGAAATTGCATGAAAAACAGTAAATCTAAAGGAGTCTAGTGCAATAAGGAGATCAGAGGGAACCCTTAACACGAATCCAGTTGAGAATATACAGTTTACAACAACCTTTTCAAATTCACCATTACAATTACAGAGCACAGCTTAAACAACTCTCAGATTTGTAGTCTTGAATACAATTCTTTTTTGAATTACAGAGGTATCTCACAGCTCTCAATTGCAAGTAAAAGTTAGGCTATTACAGGGGTTTCAGACAAACTAGCTGATTTCGAAATGGGGGAATAGGAATGAAACTCAAAATCTGGATGCCCAAATTGGGCAAATGGTTCATCTATTTATAGTTTTCCCCAGGTCTAGCTCAGATGCGTATCGACCAATCAGAAGTGCTCAGTTCTGTATCAACCAATGGTAGTCGAGCACAAGGATCCAGATCTGTTCTGGCCAATCAGAATTGCTCGATCTGGTTCAGTCAATCAGGCGACATAAGCATCAATTCTATTATGCAATTTGAAAATCTGTTAGAGCTTCTAGAAGTTCCTGCCAAGTGATTTCATCTTCGGGTGCTCACATGGGGTGGAATATGCCTTCGCTTCATGCTTAAAATCTTCTTGAATGTCCCTAGGTTTTTAAATGCATTGGGACACGTGAAAAAGATTATTGAATTACCCTTGCAAAAGCTAGGAATCTCCAGAATACCATTTCGCATAGTTTAGGGAACTTTTCGCAAGGTACTGTGACTCCTGAAGCTCTTTTCGCAAAGTTTATGTTCTGTTCGCAAGGAGTTATCTTCTTTTCGAATAGGTCAATCATCCTTTCGAAGAGTTCAGGTGCTCTTCGAAAACTAAGCCTGGAGCTTTTAGTTCTTTTCGCAGAGTTCAGGTTCTTTTCGAAATGTTCAGATTCTTTTCGAAAAGCACTGTGTAGTGCATTTTTCTGTTCGAATTGCTCCACATTTCTTTTCTGGGTTGAGACCAGGTCTTTGCCTCTTCAGTTCAGGCATTTTGATAGCTAGTGAGGTTGTCCCTTCTCTTTCTTCCTTTGGATCGACAAGGATTATCATCTTTTTGGCACTTTTAGGCTGCTTTCATGGTTAAGCCTGTCTTTATTGTTAGCTATAACACAAGCATTTAAAACACTTATTTAGTTCTCTCAAGGGTCTATCAAGGCCCAGGTTAAAGGGTGAAAAATGGTATTTTCTAGTTCTCAACAGATTCCTGAGCTTGTAGCCTGGATGTAGTAGTGCCTACAATGATTAACTTGTTTTGACCCATCTCTGGATTGTGGTTCCCCTATGGGATAGTCTGTGACCATTTAAGTGGACAGGTTATAACCTTAAGGGATTGGATCATGGCACAGGGATGAGTTGGATTCTTTCTCCTCTTTCGTGATAATGTAGCCATTGGACAGGATTTCTATAACAACAGACCAGATCTGAGTCATAAATTCCAGCAGATCTGAACCCAATAGCGTACTTCTCACGCTTTTATATTTATTTTCCCACACTCCATCCATCTTCTCAACCCTTTCTGTAGTTAATTCATTAGGCTACTTTAGGATATTAGAATAAGTGACCCTAAACTCCCTTCCTTTTAGAACTGCCAGATCTATAGTCTGATATGGAGGGACTACTAGAGATGGCTCCCTTGGAGCTGTAGATCACTTTTCCCTGTGGGACAAACTCTTACTTATCAAAACTTGCTACAAATGGACCCTGTATCTTGCAAGTCTAGGATTTCTCAGTTGTGCTGATTCCATCTCCTATTTTACTTTGATTTTAAATTACTTTTACCACCAACAAATAAAGTTAGCACACTGGATTTCGCAACAAGTTTTTGGCACCGTTGCCGAGGAAAGATGATCTATTAGTAGCCCCTAGAGTTTTTGTATTTTTAGTATTCTTTGTAGCTGTGAATAATTGATACTGCTGATGTAATTTTGAATCTTTCTTACAGATCTAGACAGTAGCAGAGAACGATAGTGGACTACATTTGGAGATTAGCTACCTCTGTTTGCAAATTCTCTAACCTTTAAAATTCTGTCTATTTCTCTTACAATTTCCATGGCAGTATTTAGGATAGTTGTAAAGTTGTGTTTTCTTAAATAGCTGTAAATTTGTTAGATAAATTCTTTGAGTCAAGTGCAATGTGCCTGCAAGGAGTTATCCCTGCTGGTGGTGTGTTTGTATGCTAGGTAGGAGATCTCTTAGTCCTACTTTAGAGCCTTTCAACCCTGAGCAAGAAAGGGGTAGAAGACTTAGAAGGAACAGGCACACCACAGTAGAGCCCCCAATTGAATATGAGACAGTAGCCATGGGTGAAGAACAACCCAGAACTCTCAAGGAGTTGAATGCTCCGGATGACTATAACTCTCCCTTTAGCATTCAATTCCCTGATGTTCCAGGGAATTATGAAATTAAAACTTCTATCATCCAGATGTTGCCCTCTTTCCATGGGCTTAGCAAGGAGGACCCTTACAAACATATTGACCAATTTTTGGCCTTGTACACCACATTCAATATCGCTGGTTTGGGACCTGAGGCTACTAGGCTCAGGCTCTTTCCCTTCTCTCTGAAGGATAGGGCTAGTACCTAGCTAGCCACTCTTCCCAACAATAGCATTGCATCTTGGAAAGACCTACAGACCAAGTTCCTGACAAAGTTCTTCCCTGAGACCAAAACTAGCTAGTTGAGGAAAGAAATTCTTGCTTTTGCCCAAGCCCCAACTGAGGATTTTAACCAAGCCTAGGATAGGTTTAAGGAAATGCTCAAACAATGCCCCCACCACAAGATCCCAGACTGGCAGCTTGTATAAAGCTTCTACAATGGGATTGATGAGAAAAATAGAGATATGGTTGATGCCTCTTGTGGTGGAACCTACATGCACAAGACTGCAAATGAGGCATGGGAATTGTTTGAAGTAATCAGTGAAAATGCTTTTCAAAAGCTATCCTTGGCAAGAACTAGTCAGGAGTCTGTGTCAAAAGTGGAGCCTGCTGCATTGACAAGAGGAAAAGTTTATGAGGTGTCTGGGAACAATGATCTGCAGCTGCAGATGGAAAACCTCTCTTTGAAGTTTGATAAATTACTGACTGTGATGTAACCCAGAAGGGCAGCATAAGTGGTGGAGGCATGTCTGATATGCCAGTCCCCACAGCACATAGTAGAGGAATGTCCATCTGCAGGGCATTATCCTGAATTGGTATTGGAACATACTACTGCTGCGCAATCTTTGGCCAGCAACAATCAAGTGGCTACAACAAACAACCATATGGATATCAGCGCCAAAATGCTGGTTACCAATGGAGAGACCACCCAAATCTTAGGTGGAGGCAAGACAATTATATGCAGCCCCAGCAAATGTTGGCCTTACCCCAAAGGCCACAGCAGCAGTTCAATCAGGGATATGCCCCTTGGTCTAATTTCCAACACCAGCAGCAGCCCCATCAGCAACAAAATCAATTGGTCTTACCCCAACCTCAGCCAAGAAATGCTTCCTTCGAGGACCAGGTCTTGACTTCATTGCAAAACCTGGGGTCCTTGGCTCAGACTGTGAATTCTCAGGGTCAGAGCATCCATGAAATGGAAGAGCAGATAAGTAAAATTTCAAATGCCTTGGCTAGGAGAGATGAGGGGAGGTTGCCCTGCCAGCCGGTTGCTAACCCCAAGGGTCAGTTTTTAATTGAAGAAGCTTCCTCAAGTTTTGAGGGAACCAATGCTGTCACTACCCTAAGGTCTGGCAGGCTGATAGACAACCAGGTGGGTAACAGACCAGCAGAGGTCATTTCCACAGATTATTCGAATGAGTGTGATGGGGATGTTGTTGGAACACAGAGCCAAGAATTGCCTGCCACCCTGCAGCAGGAGAAAAATAAAGAGGTTGTAATTAAGCCTCAGCAGGAAGAAAAACAAGAAAAAAAAAAAATAGAAGTTTAGTAAAGGGCTAGCAACTGAGGAACCAGCAGTACCTCATCTTCCATTTCCTCAACCTTTGGGTGGTCCTGTCCCTTTTGAGAAAGGGAATGCCCAGATGGAGGAAATGATGGAGACCTTCAGGCAGGTGAAAATCAATTTGCCCCTGCTTGAGGCAATTAAACAGGTCCCAGCCTATGCAAAGTTCCTGAAAGACCTCTTTACCCAAAAAAGAAAAGCTCGAGGCCATGTGTCTAAAAGAGTCTTTGCAACTAATACAGTGAATTCTATATTTAACATATCAGTGCCTGAGAAGTTGCAAGATCCAGGGATACCCATTATTCCCTGCATAATTGGAGACCATATAATCGGGAAGGCCCTTTTAGACCTTAGAGCCAGTGTTAACCTGCTGCCATACAGTGTATATCTGCAGCTAGCTTTGGGGGAGCTAAAACCTACCCCCATTATGCTAATGATGGCTGATAGATCTGAGAGGAGGCCTATGGGAATGATTGAGGATGTCTTGGTAGGGGTAGAGAAATTCTTTTACCCTGCTGACTTCCTAGTTTTGGACATGGGCTGCAGCAAAAGTACCAATCCCATACCTGTTATCTTTGGCAGGCCATTCTTGGCCACTGCCAATGCATGCATTCACTGCAGGTCTGGAGTCATAGAGGTAACTTTCGGACATATGAAAGTTGAGCTGAATGTGTACAACAGTGCAAAGTACCCTCAAGAGGACAATGAGGAGAGCTTTGCAGTGGATGCACTAGAAGAAATTGTGGATGAAGAATTGCCCACTCTGCTGGAGTGGAGCAACACTGTCAAGAATTTAGTTAAAGTCTGGGATATGGTGGAGGAAGAAAGCCGAGCTGTGATAACAAAAGACATGACCGCATTGAAGTCTTCTGTGGGCTCAGTGCAACATTCCATTTGGAAACCTACATTGCTGCCTCTTCCTCCAACCACTAATGCACCAATTTTGTCATCCACCCAACAAGCCCCTAATCTGAAACTCAAGTAGCTTCCAGAAACATTAAACTATGCCTTCCTTGAGAAAGGTGATAAGCTTCTTGTGATTATCTCCTCCTCTCTTACCAATGAGCAGGAAGAGGAATTACTAACAGTTTTGAGGAAGCACAAAAAGGCAATTGGTTTGACCATTGCAGATCTGGGAGGAATAGATGCATCAATCTGCATGCACATGATTCATCTTGAAGAGGGATCACTACCCTCCAGGGAAATGCAGAGGAAGTTAAATCCTCACATGCAGGAAGTGGTCCTCAAGGAGATCATTAAATTGCTACATGCAGGGGTTATTTACCCCATCTCTGATTCTAATTGGGAGGCACCTATCCAAGTGGTGCCCAAGAAATTTGGCATAACAGTTATTAAAACCGAATCTGGAGAGTTGAGACCAGCCAGGGAGACCACTGGCTGGAGAGTTTGCATTGATTATAGAAAGCTCAACTCTAAGACCAGAAAGGACCACTTCCCTCTCCCCTTCATTGATCAAATTTTGGACAAATTGGCTGGAAAAGCTTTTTACTATTTTCTTGATGGGTACTCAGGGTACAACCAGTTCCCTGTGCATCCTCAAGACCAAGAGAAAACCACCTTTATATGTCCTTTTGGCACCTTTGCTTACAGAAAGATGCCTTTTGAGCTGTGTAATGTGCCAGCCACTTTTCAGAGGTGTATGTATACCATATTCTCTGATATGATTGATAAGTTTTTGGAGATTTTTATGGATGATTTTTCTATCTATGGGGACAGTTTTGGCCAGTGTCTTCGACACCTCAGCCTAGTTTTGCTAAGATGTGAGGAGACCAATCTGGTCTCAAGCTGGGAAAAGAGCCACTTCATGGTAACACAAGGCATTGTGTTGGGCCATGTAGTCTTTAATGAAGGGCTTGAGGTAGACAAGGCCAAAGTTGACCTCATTGCTAATCTGCCCCCTCCAAAAATAGTCAAACAAATCAGATCTTTCCTTGGGCATGCAGGATTCTACAGGAGATTCATTAAGGATTTCAGCAAAATTGCTAAGCCATTGTGCCACCTGCTCTGCCAGGATGTACCTTTCTACTTCTCGGCTGAATGTCTAAAGGCTTTTGAGACTTTGAAAGTCTTCCTTACCTCTGCCCCTATACTCCAGACACCAGACTATACCCTGCCCTTTGAATTAATGTGTGATGCATCAGATTTGGCAATAGGTGCTGTGTTGGGCCAAAGAAAGGATAAGCTGCCTGTGGTCATTGCTTATGTCAGCAAATCACTTGCTGAAGCTCAGCTGAATTATACCACAACTGAGAAAGAGCTTCTGGCAGTGGTGTATGCTGTTGACAAGTTTAGATCCTACCTGCTGGGATCTAAAATTGTAATCTTCACTGACCACTCAGCATTGAAGTACCTATTGTACAAAAAAGATGCTAAGCCCAGGCTGATTAGATGGATACTCCTACTGCAGGAGTTTGACATCAAAATCAAGGACAAAAAGGGTGTGGAAAATGTGGTGGTTGACCACTTGTCCAGAATTGTGTTGGAGAAGTGTCTTGATGGTCCTACAAATGATGGCTTCCCGGATGAGCAATTATTTGCAATCCAATCCTTGGTCCCCTGGTTTGTACACATTGTGAATTATCTTGTTATAGGAAAGATTCCTGTCCACTGGACCAAAATGGACAAAGACCTATTTTTCTCACAGGTCAAATATTTTCTTTGGGAGGAACCTTGCCTTTACAAGTACTGTGCTTACCAAATCATTCGATGATGTGTTCCCGAAAGTGATGCCCCCATTATTCTGGTCATGTGCCATGAAAATGCCTGTAGAGGCCACTTTTGTGGAAGAAAAACAGCTGACAAGGTCCTCGAGTGTAGGTTTTATTGGCCTTCTTTATTCAAAGATGCATATACACACTGCAAGGCATGTGAGAGATCCCAAAAATTAGGAGGGCTGTCCAAAAGAAATTCAATGCCTTTGCAGCCCATCCTTGTTGTAGAACTGTTTGATGTATGGGGTATAGACTTTATGGGCCGTTTTCCTCCTTCTAATGGTTACCATTTCATGTTAGTGGCAGTGGATTATGTTTCCAAATGGGTAGAAGTCATTGCCACAAGAACCAATGACAACCAGGTGGTCCTCAAATTTGTAAGGCAGAGCATTTTCTCAAGATTTGGAACCCCTAGAGCTATTATCAGTGATGGGGGTAGCCATTTCTGCAACAGGAATTTCGAAAGCTTGCTCAAGAAATATTCTGTGGCCCATAGGATTGCTACTCCCTACCACCCACAGACAAGTGGGGAAATTGAAATTTCCAATAGGGAGATCAAGCACATCCTTAAGAAAACAGTAAGGACTGACAGGAGAGATTGGGCTGATAAGCTCAATGATGCACTGTGGGCTTATAGGACTACCCATAAGACTCCAATTGGAATGTCTCCATTCAGACTGGTCTATGGCAAGGCTTTCCATCTCCCAGTAGAGTTAGAACACAAGGCCTATTGGGCTATTAAAAACATAAATATGAACCTAACTTCTGCTGGTCATCACAGGTCCCTGCAGTTGTCTAAATTGGACGAGTTGAGGATGGATGCGTACGCCAATGCCGGGATCTACAAGGAACGGACCAAAGATTTCTTTGACAAGGGCTTACTGAGAAAAATCTTCTTACCTGGAGCAAGGTTTGGTTATTTAACTCTAAACTAAAATTCTTTCCTGGCAAACTAAAATCCTGATGGGAAGGTCCCTATATTGTCTTAAATGTGTCCCCATCTGGTGCTGTGGAAGTCAAGGATCCTAAATCTGGGAGGACCTTGAAAGTGAATGGTCAGAGGCTTAAGCCTTGTCTCGAAAAACCGGCCGACCCTATGAACACTATTCATTTTCAAGGGACCCCTTCATCTACCTGACCCACAGTTGTGTCCATGTTGTACTATACTACTTTCGCTTCTTCAATAGTTTTTAGGAAATTATAGTGCCTCGATGGAGTCGGAGTCTGGTGGGTTTGATAGACTTTTTGTGGGGTTTGTCTGATTACTTTTTCTTCTACGATTTGTAGATTTTTAAATTGAATGCATACTGTTTGAATATTTTTCATGAGTATGCTGCACTGCATGAATTGCTCCCTGTTGGGTACTAAGCCCTCGCGCGTTCCAAATTGAGATTTGGGAAGCTCTCGCGCAATTCACATAGAGTATTTATTATGCCGTCGCGAGCTTCAACAAATGTTGTAGTGCCTCTCACGCACTGCAAGCTGCAACATCCATCATCGCGAGATTTCGTTCCTATCTGGCGATCCCCTTGACCAGCTGTGCGAGTTACATGCATTTGTCATTTCCCACACTGATTGCTATAACTTTTCACTTCCCAACTCACTCTCAATTAATTGCAGCAACTTGGATGTTATTACACTGATTCATCTTCCACCATCCACATCTTTAAATACACAAGGAGTCCCTTTCATATTCATCTCATCCTTTCTCCTCTCACCCTAGCGGTCCTTCCCTAGTCCTCACAATGACAGATGACAAGCTTAATTCTCTGCCTCACAAGTTTTATCCTATGTGGTTGGAACCGCCTCCACCTAAAGAGCCGAACCCCCTACAACCCCTCTGGGATGAATACGAGGAGGTTCAGCAGATCCTGGCGAAGGAGGAGAAGGACAAGCACAAGCCAAAGAAGAAAAAGCAAAAGATAGAACCATCCCCATCCTCTGCCCCCTCCACTCAACCCCTTCCACCACCTTCTCAGCCCCCACATCCTTGATCCCTCTATCCTTTCTTCTTAGGAGTTTCTTTTTGTAATATTTTTTTTTTTAGTCTTAATGAAATTTTCTTTTCCTGTTAATCTGTAAAGTTCTCTATTTTTGGTTGTTTTCATTCTTGCTATTTTCTTTTCTCTGATAATCAATTTGCTGCACACCCACCTTTGAATCAGTGGGGACACTGCTCCTCATAGGATTGGGGGTGTGGCAGGCATATCCTGCTAATGGAATAGTTCACCTAAGTATAGCAAAATCTTATGAGTAAGATGGAAATGGAGTCATGTTCACTGAAGAATAAAAAAAATAATGAAATTTAAAAAAATTTTCAGACTTTAGACAGTATAAACTTTTAAAATTTCATATTTCCATGATGAGATCACCAAGGAAACTCACTTGTATCAGCACTTAGTGAATCACTAGAGAGAGAAAAAGGTAAGGACATACTTAAGAATTCAAAGGAAGACCATGACCAGTGAGATTTGGGCCTATACAAATATTTTTTCCTTGAGGAGTGACTAAGGCAATTTCTTCTAGCTCTAAGGACTGGCTGAGTCACTGTGCTCACTAGAAGTTAGGCAACTCCAAATTGAAACAACTGATAGCACTCATGAGACTTAGGAAAGGATCAAGGCATTCTTTTGGATAGTTTGAGCCTAAACAGACAAACCTTAAGCAACTGCCCTTGTCCATACCCCCTTTGAGCTTTAAATCCTAAATTTCTTCGAAAATGCACTTGAGTACTTGCACCTGAACCTATGTATCTGATTTAACCTTACCGTCACTCTGAGAATTCAGAAGGTAAAGGAAAAAGAGTTGAAGATGGACTAGCTATGGTCAACATTAGGTGAGTAAAGAAGAAGCACCTCAAATTCTGGCAGTATGGTAACTGAGAAAATGGTGGCATTTCAGAAAAGCAAAAACAAAATAAAAAGAAAAAAAATGCATAAAAAAGAAACAAAAAAAATAATGAAGAGGAGTAAGAGAGGAGTCAAGAGGAAACTTTCATTGGGAAAATCAAAATCAAGAAGAGAAACTGATCTCTTCAAATCTGAAAACCTCAAAGAAGATGAGAGGAGCTGAATTAAAGAAGGTGAAGTCATGAATCACCTCCTTCACCTACTGAGTTCTCAATTTTGAACCCCTTTTCAACCTTCCATTCTTTTTTACCCCACTCCATAAGCCACATTACAGCCCAGTTAAAGCCCTTGTGATCCAAAGTTGAGTGAGCTATCATGTGGAGATAAAGCGTTGTCCAATCTATGGTGAGGATCTGTCAATGATGTCAGCACTTAAGAGCTATGGCTATGCTCATGCTTACAGATTCATTTGGGGGACGTAACTGCTCTTGAGCTTGAGAGAAAATGACACCCTCAACAGTTCTTTATGAGAGTATGCCCTGGAGAGTTTTGGGTCTGATCTTGAATGCATTAGGTGTGACCTATAACCTAATTTTTGATCCAGTGATGAGCTCAATGTTGGCACACCTGTGTAGTGTCTCTGGTGTACACTGATTGGAAATGCTGTGCTTTCATGAGAAGCTTATACTGTTTAAATTTCTGTGCAGCCAATGTGTTTGACTTTCTTATATTATTACTGATTTATGGGTGAACTGATTCTCTATTTCTTGACTGCTAACTTGATAGTCTTGCACTTTTGTTAACTGTTGTATTGAGAAGTTTGTGGGTGTCTTCACTGAAAACCCTCAGGAGACTTCACTCCTCCACTAGGGATCACCTAGGGGTTTAAAAGGCTTGGTACATATGCTAAATGTATTCGTCCTCCCTACAAAAGTGGCATTTAATTTCTGTAGTTGATTTAATGTAACTTTGCTAAGGGACTAGCAAAGATTAGGTTTGGGGGTGTGTTAAGACCTGAAAAGTACAACTTTTCACCCCTTAACTTAGCCTACCTGTAGCCATCTAATAAATATTTGTTAAGCTATTTTTGTAAGTAATAAACAGCAGTGCAATAAGGCTATAAATCCTGTTAAGGAGCCCATGATTGGCACTAGAAGTCTCTCAGAAGAATGAGCCATGAATCCAGACCTGAGACAAGCCTCGCGCAGCTGACAAAGCTCCAGAGGATTCAGAAAAATATGCTTCACGCAGTCCTCACGATGTCCCAAGACTTCACAACAACTTCTCGCGCAGTTGAGTGGCAGACTAGCTTTAGAATCCAGCCTCGCGTAGCTGTCGCACAGTAGTCGCGGGATGCAAATGTCAAGAGAACCTGTCGTGCAGTTCAGAAAATCCTCAAAGCTATAGCGAGGATCCTTGTGAAGTTCCATTAAGAAGTGAACTTCTCACGTAGTTCTCGCGCTGTTCAGGAAGAAAGCAGCCTCACGAAGCCAATGTTAGCCTCGCGAAGATCTATTGTGAAATGGAATGCTCGCACTGTTCCCATGCTATTCACAAAGTTGTAATCCAACCGCACGAAGCCCAATCAAGCGAAAGCTTAACTACCTACCTCGTGACTGCTCAAAGCTTTAAGAAGCTGCAACCCCGCGACGTCTGAAGTTTTAATGCAAACTCATCCTCGCGAAGTTAGTGCTACCACAAGACAAGTCTGGGAATTGATTGCAACCTGGCGAAGCTCTGAACTCCTACTTTCCATCGCTTCAGCAAAGGACTTTTTGGAGATTCCCAGTGATTAGGGCACGCACTCCCATGCTTAAATCTCCATGCACGTGCCCCGAGGCATCCAAGGATAATTAATAGGCCACATGGCATCGCCAAAATTAAGGTTTCCTAACCCTAATGTACCGCCACACCCACTGCTATATAAACCTAAGCTTTTAGGTTTAAGGATCTCAAAAATATCTTTGGACCTTTAGAAAAGGTTTTTTTTAGACTGAGATCGTTTTCTCTTCTGTTTTTCTGTAGTTGTAAGTATTTTTCCTTTTTCTTTTTCCTTCTCTCCATGGCCCAGCACTTGCTGGCCATGCCTTTGTATGTTTATTGAGATTAGATTAATGGAATTTGTGATTGGGTATTGTACTTTTATGGGATTCGTGTGTTTGTGAGTTGTTCTGTGCAAGGCTGCTGCCTTGTGATCCGCCATTGCTTTGGCTGTGATTCAAAGTAATGCTGGACTGATTCTAAAGATCCATTCAGATTCAAGTGACCTGTGTGTCTGGGCTATCATGGCCCGATATAGCCTTAGCCCCACCACAGGACCCACTAGATCTAAAATCCCCATGGAAGCCTGAGCTGGTAGCCTTGTGACCATGGTGGTGGCAGTAATATTCTTGTTTTGTTTTGGGCTCTGTGAGGAGGATAGCCTCCGGGATAGTCTGTGACCATTCAAGTGGACAGGCTATAGCCTTAGGGTGAATCCAATCCGTCGATCCAAAATGGATCCTTCTTCTCCAAGCCTGAGCTTGTAGCCTGGTAGGAAATTGTACAAAGGCAGACTCCCCTATATTAGTATAGACCCACCATCAGATGGCAGATCTGATCTGGGTATAGAGATTGTGGGCTTGTGACTGGACCATTGTAGTCCCACTCAAGCAATGGACAGCTAGATCTATGGTGGTACTCAATCTCTTGCTGGTTCTATGTGTCTGGGCTATCATGGTCCTATACAGCCTTAGCCCCACACATAGAGCTTTAGAGGTTGAGCTTCCCTATGGATTCCTGAGCTTGTAGCCTGGATGAAGTAGTGCCTATAATGATTAACTTGTTTTGACCCATCTCTGGATTGTGGTTCCCCTATGGGATAGTCTATGACCATTTAAGTGGACAGGTTATAACCTTAAGGGATTGGATCATGGCACAAGGATGAGTTGGATTCTTTCTCCTTTTTGGTGACAATGTAGCCATTGGACAGGATTTCTATAACAATAGACCTGGTCTGAGTCATAAATTCCAGCAGATCTGAACCCAATAGCATACTTCTCACCCTTTTATATTTATTTTCCCACACTCACCCTTTCTGTAGTTAATTCATTAGGCTACCTTAGGATATTAGAATAAGTGACCCTAAGCTCCCTTCCTTTTAGGATTGCCAGATCTGTAGTCAGATCTGGAGGGACTACAAAAGATGGCTCTCTTAGAGCTGTAGATCACTTTTCCCTGTGGGACAAACTCTTACTTATCAAAACTTACTACAAATGGACCTGTATCTTGCAGGTCTAGGATTTCTCAGTTGTGCTGATTCCATCCCCTATTTTACTTTGATTTTAAATTGCTTTTACCACCAACAAATAAAGTAAGCACACTGGATTTCACAATAGAACCTATCGAAGAGATCTGAGAACCTAGCAAAAGGACCAAAAAGCTCTATTTAAACCTGTCGAAAGCTTCCTGAACCTATCGAAATCACATGCAAAACTTCTCAGAAATTTAGCTGTGCACACACTGTGATTTGGTGACCTGCTGCCCCCAACCTGAGGCAGTTGGTGATCAACACGATAATTCCAGAAGATGCCCTAGAAAATCCTAACCGACCCACGAGCTCTAACAATACTTTAACGAACTCTGAGGACCTTCTAAAAGGGATTTTTAGCGAGAAAAATAGAGGAGAAAGCTATATATAGAGACCCCCAATTTCCATTGGGGGGGGATCGAGATCTGAGCCAAATTCTAGATATTAGCACTTGCAGAGCAATTCCATTTTCCCTCCTTTAGCCCAACAATGGTTGGTTAATTCCCTTGGGGTAGCAAGGAGAGAGGTTAGATCTGTAATTGGGTAATGTTAAGATTGCTATTACGGGTTCCCAGCTGCACAAACTACAGATCTGAGAGTATTTCCATTATAGAGTGATTGTTGATTGCAATGTAAATGTTGTTTTCAATGCTTTATTTAGATCTAAAGTTCTTATGGTTTCATTTGGTGATCGATCGGATTTGTGTAGAGGAGTCTGTAGATCAGCTCACCCACTTAACTGGTAGGCCTCTTGGATACCCCCCGATCTCCCTAGGTCTTGTACTCCAGTGATTTCTTGAGTCTGTGACCTGGGAATTACAGCATCTGTAGTGGTTTTAATTATTTTAATTGATGCCTTAGCTTTGGAGGAGATCCCTAGGATGGTCAGTGACCATTAAAGTAGACAGATCATAACCTTAAGATTAGTCCAAGCTCAGGCTCCAACTGGATTTGTCTACTGCAAATCCATGGATTCGATAAAGTCTATTGGATGGTCTGTGACCATTAAAGTGGACAGATCATAGCCTTAAGACCAGGTGGATCCTGCGATTTGGAGTGGAACTTTCTACTCTGCAGCTGTGCTTATAGCCAGTTGAGGGAATTGTGTGCTCTGAACCTCTATAGCATGATTAATCAAATCTGATTTCAGTGAAGACCAACCTCCAAGCTACTCTTCTCCATGTTCTGTTTTCTTTACTCTTTTCCCCTGCAAGATCTAAGTTCCCAAACTCGATCCAAGTTAGTCTATGTTTAATTTTAGCTTAGCTTAAGTGACAATCCATTTTAAACCTCTCCCCTGTCTTTTAGCCAACGTAGCATTAATTAGGGTGCCAGATCTCATACAGATCTGGAGATTTATCATATTTTTAAACCAACCTCCCTGTGGACATCCCCTTACTCACCATCTTTGTAAAACTTGCTACCACAGACCCTGATTACTTGCAGGTCTGTGCGAGTATGTTCTGCCTAGTTTTATTAGTGAATTTAGACCCTCATTTGGGGGAAGGCAAACACTCCAACAGTAGTCCTTAGTGGTGAACTGGTCTTGGTTATGGGTAGGTGTAGGTGGTAGGGAATGAGCAGGAGAGGTAATTGGGTCAAGGGGTTCACAGGTGTTAGTGGGGATGGGTGGTATAATGTCAGTGACCACTTATTCACTGACATCATAGGTGAATGGTGCTGGTGGGTCTGGTGTGGGGCTTGATATGGTAGTGGGTTCTAGGCTAGGAATGGGTTCTGGTTGGTAGTAGGTGGGCTAGGTTCAATGGGTGCAGTGGTTGGTTGATGGGCTCTCTTTTTGCATTTTCTTTTTATGGTTGGAGTGGGTAGGTTAAATGGGAATGCGATTGGTTTTAGAGCTGACACAGGGATGGTGGTGGTGATTGTGGAGGGTGTTGGAGATGGAATGGTAGGCAGAGGAGTAGGAATGGAAAGTGGATTTAAGATGATTGGTGATGGAATTATGTATGTGGTAGGTGATACTGAGCTGGCAGTAGTGGTTTCCATAGGAGTAGGTGCTCAAGCATCCTCTGATGGAGTGGGCACTGATGGATTGGTGTGTGGGGTAGGGATGGGAGATGGTGGTACAGGTAATGAGGCAGTTGATATATCTGCTGCAGAAGTGGGCAATGAAGCTGAGCTCATAGCAGAGGGAGTTGTAGGGATGGCAACAGAGGAAGCTGCAAGAATGGCAGCTGTAGAGGTCTTTGCAGAAAGGGTTGTTGCTGAATCCTCTGATCCCTTCTTCTTACTCATCAGAGTCATGCTGATGTTCCATAACTTCTTCACAAACACCACAAGGGGCAATTTCTCAGTAGGCTCCCCCACATTCCATACATAGCCTCCTTGTTTGAGCAGGGCTGTGATCAGCCTCCTGTAGGAAAGCCCATGTGGCTTCTGTTTTCTTAGGACTTTACTGTGGGTGTCCTTCATTCCCTCAAAAATTAAGTAGGCTGCATTGAAGCAGTGCCCTTGGGAGAAGGAGTAGAGAGCATCGGCAATGGGATGTCTTCTCTCCTGTTGGTGCCCAGCTACAAATATGTTCTTCCTTAGAACATTATCTATAAACAACAAGCTGGGACTGAAGTCACTCCTCATGAGTGAGTCCCCTGAAGCTTTCTTCCCATTAGTCAACTTTTGGGCAATCTCAGTGATGGAGGCATTAAGTGGAGCCCCCAAATTACAGGCAGGGTCATAAAAAGCTGGGATACCCAATGCCTTTCCAATATTAGTTGTATCCACAACTGATTCAAACTCATCTATCAAGATGATGAACAGAGGGTCCTCTCCCTTTGGCCCTCCTCCAGACCTCTTTAGTCTAATATTTTGGTACCATAGTTTGAGTAGCCTAAGGTATACTAACTCAATCAAAGGTATCAAAAGTGACTCCAAGGAAGCCTTGGTAAAAAATTTCATGGCTTCAACAGCCAAGGCTTCATTTGAGAAAAATGCCTTATCAAAGGCAGTCTCAGCTTCCAAATCTAGGGCAGCTATAAATTCATTGGGTGTGGTCAGTGGATCAAAGTCTGGGGTGGCTTCCTCATCCTGTTTTCATTTCTTAGACTTTTTCTACTTAGTGGTGGCAGTCCTTGCCCTTTACTTAGGAAGGCCCTCTTTTTAGGCTTCTCAAGTTGGGGCTCCGGGTCATCCAGGGCTAAGGATGTAGCAATCCTCTGAGATTTCCTAGTGGGAGTTGGAGGGTTAGTTTGGACAGGGCTCAACAGCTCCAAGTTGTCAGCCATTAAAAACCCTAGGTTTTTTCAATCAAAATGAAACCCTAGACTTCCCAATCTTCAATGAAACAATTACCTAGCAAACAATCCTCTAAAAACTAACTCTTACCCACAAAAAATGTCTCAACAAATGAACAGCTAGGAAGAGTTTGGACACCTTACCCAAAAAGCTAGGGTTTTACAACAAAAGCTCCACAGTGGACCAACTTGCACTTTGCTAGGTGCAAAATATTTGGTTTGGGTTGCTGTGCAAAATGAGAAAAACAGAGGATGGATGATGGAGTCACAATGGTAGTGAAGAAAGAAGTTGAAAAGTCTGGCTAGGAGTGGTGCTCGAGTGCTTTGGACAGAGAATGGTTTGACATAATGACTATCGAGGGGTTTTAAAGTAAGGAAATCCGAGCCTCGAGAGGCTACTTTTTAGAATATAGAACTCGAGAGGCACTCGAGTAGATGGTTTAACTGGGAAATAGCTTCTCAAGGGGATGAATGCAATGAAATTTAGCCTCTCGAGTAGTTGAATGTGAACTACTCGACATGCATGTTTGTTGAAAATTTGAGCCTCGAGGAGCTGATCTTCAAGTGCTTCTGCTTGATAGGATCTCAAGCAGTTGACTTTTATACATCAGAGCCTATCGAGGGCTCTATTCTTGTCAAGTATTAGGGCTCAATAGGCTCTGTTGTAGTGCCTTCGCCTGTCGAGGCTATCTATTCTTCATGAAATGTGACCTGAGAGGCTACCAGAGCCTCTCAAGAAGGCCAAATATTTCTTGGCAACGACTCGAGAGAATGCCTAATCCTCTCGAGAAGGCTAAATTTAGTGGATTTCTCACACTTGTGCTATCAGGCCCATTGCCATGCTATACATGCACATTTCTTATTCCTTAAAACAATGTATTCCTATGTTAAACACAAACATCCTTATGCCTCAAGAAAGCAAAATTATGCACATAGATCAAGACTTACAGATCACCAAAAACATAGATCACACACACATACCACATAAAACACTGTAAATGACATAATTTAAAACAAGAAAAATAGCTATGTTGCATAGTGTACAAGGCTGGAGATCACTCAACATTGGGAGGTTCCTGGAAGTGCATGGTTTCAGAGGACTCCATAGTATTTTCCACAGAAGGTTTGAGCCTCTGACCATTTACTTTCATGACCCTATCAGAAATGGGGTCCATGATCTCCACAGCCCCAAATGGGAATGCATGGATTACAGTGAAAGGTCCATCCCATCTGGATTTTAATTTGCTTGGAAAGAACTTGAGTTTTGAGTTGAAAAGCCATACCTTTGCTCCATCAGCAAAGTCCTTCCTCAGAAGGTTTTTGTCAAAGAAGGCCTTCGCTTTCTCCTTGTAAATTCTAGAATTTGAATATGCATCCAACCTCAATTACTCTATCTCAGACAGCTATAATTTCCTATTTGCACCAGCAAAAGTTAGGTCCATTTTCAAGCTTTTGATGGCCCAAAAGGCCTTGTGCTCTAACTCCACTAGAAGATGACATGCTTTGCCATAAATCAGTCTAAATGGGGACATTCCAATTGGAGTCTTATAGGTTGTCCTATAAGCCCACAAAGCGTCATTCAATTTCAATGGCCAATCCTTCCTATCAGCCCTAACTATTTTCTCTAGGATATGCTTGATTCTCTATTGGAAATCTCCACTTGCCCACTGATTTGTGGGTGGTATGGAGTAGCAATCCTATATGTAACAACATACTTTTTGAGTAGGCTCTCCAAGTGTTTGTTACAGAAGTGGCTTCCCCCATCGCTGATGATGGCTCTAGGGGTGCCAAATCTGGAGAAAATATTTTCTTTGATAAACTTAATGACAACTTTGTGATCATTTGCCCTTGTGACAACAGCTTCCACCCATTTGGAAACATAGTCAACAGCCATAAGGATGAAGTTAAAGCCCATACAAGGAGGAAAGGGGCCCATGAAATCTATCCCCCATACATCAAATAGCTCCACAACAAGGATGGGTTATAGTGGCATTGAATCCCTCTTTGATATGCCACCCATCCTTTGACATCTTAAATAGGTTTTGCAATGTTCAAAGGCATCCTTAAACAAGGAAGGCCAATAAAACCTACACTGCAGCACCTTAGTTGCTGTCTTTTTCCCTCCAAAGTATCCCCCACAGGGATTTTCATGACACATGGTTAGAATACTATGGGTGTCACTTTCAGGGATACATTTCCTAATTACCTGGTCTGCACAATACTTATACAGGTATGCTTTCTCCCAAAAAAAATATTTAACTTGTGAGAAGAACAAGTCCTTGTCCATCTTGGACCAGTGGGAACGAATCCTACCTACAACTAGGTAGTTTACTATATTGGCAAACTAGGGTACAACAGACTGGATGGCAATTAATTGCTCATCAGGGAAGGTGTCTTTCAATGGTATTGTAGCACAATCTTCACTCAGGATCGTTGACAAGTGGTCAATAACCACATTTTCTACCCCTTTTTTATCTTTGATTTCAAGATCAAATTCCTGCAGGAGTAAAATTCATCTAATCAGTCTTGGCTCTGCAACTTTCTTTACCAGTAAGTACTTTAGGGCCGAGTGGTCAATGAAAATCATAATTTTAGATGCTAGTAAATAAGGTCTAAATTTGTCCAACACAAACACAATAGACAGAAGCTCTTTCTCAGTTGTTGTATAGTTCAGCTGAGCTTCTATCAATGTCATGATGGTATAGTAAACTACACATGGCAGTTTCACTTTTCCCTGTCCTAACATAGCTCCCACAACAAAATCAGATGCATCACATATCAGTTCAAAGGGTAGGGCATAATCAGGTGCTTGGATCATAAGGGCAGAGGTTAGACATTTCTTCAAAATCTTAAATGCTTCAAGACATTTAACATCAAACAGAAATGGCACATCTTCACAAAGCAAGTGGCCCAATGGTTTGTAGATCTTGCTGAAGTCTTTGATAAACCTTCTATAAAATCTTGCATGTCTTAAAAATGATATGATTTGCTTGATTATTTTTTGTGGGGGCAAGTGAGAAATCAGGTCAATTTTTGCCTTGTCAACCTCAATGCCATTTTGGGATACCACACGGCTAAGCACAATGCCTTTGGTGACCATGAAATGGCTTTTCTCCCAACTCAAAACCAAATTAGTTTCTTCACATCTTTGCAATACAAGGCAGAGGTGATGCAAACATTGACTAAAATCATCCCCATAAACTAAGAAATCATCCATGAAAATCTCTAAAAACTTATCAATCATATAAAAAAAAATTACATGCATACACCTTTTGAATGTGGCAGGAGCATTACACAATCCAAATGGCATTCTCTTATAAGAAAATGTGCCAAATGGACAAGTGAAAGTGGTCTTTTCCTAGTCTTGGGGATACATTGGTATCAGATTGTAACCAGAATATCCATCAAGAAGGCAGTAATATGCTTTGTCTGCCAGCTTATCCAGATAAATGAAGGGTAATAGGAAGTGGTCCTTTCTGGTCTTAGAGTTTAGTCTTCTATAGTCTATGCACACTCTCCAACTCGTCGTCTCTCTGGTTGGTACCAACTCTCTAGACTCATTTGCTGTGGCAGTGATGCCAGACTCCTTAGGGACCACCTAGATAGGTGAGACCCACTCAGAGTCTAAAATGGGGTAAATGACCCCATCATCCAGCAACTTCACAATCTCTTTGATGACAACTTCCATCATATGAGGGTTCAGTTTCCTCTGCATTTCCCTAGAGGGTTTGGAACCCTCTTCCAAATGAATTTTATGCATACACACAGATGGGTCTATACCTCCCAAATCAGCAATGGACTAGCCAATTACTTTCCTATGCTTCCTAAGGACCTTAAGCAATTCCTCCTATTTCACGGTGAGAGAGGAAGAGATAATCATAGGCAGTTTTTCATTCTCTCCCAGGAAAGTATATTTCAAAGATGCTGGAAGCTGCTTGAGCTCCAGATCTGGTGGACATTTCACTGAAGGCAGCAAAGGTGCCTTGGAGGATTGAGGTAGGGGTAGCAATGTGGGTCTCCATATAGAGTGTTGCACTAGGGCCACTGAAGAATTCAAAGTGTTTCTTTCTTCAGTAATGGAAGTTTAGGTCTCCTGCTCCACTACCTCAGTCCACACATCTTCAAAATCATCACACATTTTATCTCAATCTAGCAGATTAGATAAATTCTCTTCCACCAATTCCTCTAGTACATCAACTACAAAGCAATCCTCATTATCCAGCTGAGGCTGCTTGGCAGCATTGTACACATTAAGCTTCACTTTCATATTTTCGAAAGTGGCTTCCATCACTCCAGACCTGCATTGAATGCAAGCATTGGCACTGGCCAGGAATGGTCTGCCCAAGATAACAGGGATTGGGGTGCTACATTTGGAAGGTTCCATGTCCAAAACCAGAAAGTCAGCAGGGTAGAAAAATTTATCCACCCCCACTAGCACATCTTCAATAATTCCCATAGGCGTCCTCTCAAACCTGTCACCCAATTTGAGAACAATAGGTATTGGTTTTAGTTCCCCCAAACCCAACTGTTCATACACTGAGTATGGCAGCAAGTTTACACTAGTTCCCAAGTCTAAAAGAACTCTACCTATAGTGTGATCACCAATTATGCAGGCGATAGTAGGTACCCCTAGATCCTAAAGTTTAGCTAGTGTAGCTATAGACAAAACAGATTTGACTTTCTCAATTGTAAAGACTTTCTTAGACAAATGAATCCTTGCCTTTCTGTTTTGGGTACACAAGTTCTTAAGGAATTTAGCATAAATTGGGACCTGTTTAATGGCATCAAGCAATGGTAAATTGATTTTAACCAGCATGAAGGTCTCCATCATTTCCTTCATTTTTGGAATTTCCCTTATCAAAAGAGAAGGGCCATTAAGAGCATGAGGAAATGGCAGCTGGGTTACTTCTAGTACCTCAGCTGCCAGCCTATCTATATCATCAACACTTTTTTTCTTTTTATTTTTTTCATTTTTCTCTTTTTTTAGGGTATGAACAGCAGCCCCATTATTGTGTTCTAGCTACACAATAGTAGGAAATTAGTTCATTTTCTCCTCTGCACTCTCCTTTTTCTCCATGCCGACCTGATTGTCCACCACCCTACCACTCCTTAGGGTTATGATTGCTTTAGCCACCTCATGGGTTGAGGAGCCTTCACCAATCATAAATTGACCCTTGGTATTGGTCATGGTCTGGCTTGGGAGCCTACCCTCTACTCTCTTCGTTAGAGTATTGGAGATTTGACCAAGTTGGTCCTTAATTTTCTTTATGCTCTGACTGTGAGAGTCTGTGATAAGGAGCTCATGTTTTACAGTGATGATAAAACATGCTCCTGAAAAGAAGGGGTTCTAGGATGTGGTGGGGGCAAAGCCAACTGGTTTGGCTGTGGGGCAGATTGGGGAAACTGTTTTCTAGGAGGATACCCCTAGTTATACTGTTGCATGGTCTATATGGCAAAGCTTGCTACTGCTATGGAGGTGGCTAATAATTTTTCTGTCTCCACCTTAGAATGGGGTAATTTCTCCATGGGTACCCAGCAGGCTACTGCCCATATGATTGGGCAGCATTAGCATGCTCCATAACCAGTTCAGGGTATTGACCAGCTGATGGACAGTCCTCAAGTGAGTGTGTTGGTGACTGGCATATCAGACATGTCTCTCCAACTTGTGTAGCAGTTTGACACTACAACACACTCAGAGTCTTATCAAATTTTAGGGATAAACTGTCCACTCTTTTGGCTAGGTCACTGTACACATTTACTTCATGTCACCTCTAGATAGAGTCTTATATTACATGGAGTTTTCACTAATTGCCTCAAATAGATCCCAAGCTTCTTTAGTAGTCTTGCTGAGGTAAGATCCACCACATCAGGCATCCACCATATCTCTACTCTTTGGATCAATCCCTTGGTAGAAGCATTGGACAAACTGCCAATTACGGATTTGGAGATGTGGACATTGCCTCAACAACTCTTTAAACCTTTCCCATGCTTCATAGAAATCTTCAGTTGAGAATTTAGCAAAGGAAATTATGTTCTTCCTCAACTAGCTACTTCTGCTCATGGGAAAATTTTTAGCCAAAAACTAGCATTGGAGGGCATTCTAAGATGTGATGCTGTTTTGTGGGAGCATGTTAAACCAATTCTTAGCTTTATTCTTCAATGAAAAAAGAAAAAGCCTCATTTTAGTGGCTTCATCTCCCAGCCTAGCAATTGTAAATGTGGTACACAAAGATAAAAACTCATCAATATGCTTATAAGGGTCCTCCTTACTTAACCCATGGAATGATGGCAGTATTTTAGATGGTTTGAGGCTTTATCTCATAATTTCCCTCAACATTGGAGAATTGAATGTAAAAGGGGAATGAATATGCCTCTGGTGCATAGTAATCCCTCAATGGTCTTGGTTGCTCTCCCTTCTCAAATGGCTCAATATGCTTAGCAGGAGTTTGTGTGGTCTGCCTAGGTCTAAGGACACTTTCTATCTCATGATTTAGAGGTTCTAATTCAGGTCTAAGTGACCTTCTATCCAGCATACAATACACACAAACAGTAAGTAAAACATGCACTTACAGCACAATTAAAGAATGCTAAAAACTACTGCTGAATTTAAGGCATAACAAAAAGGAAACTTAAACCAAGGGAGAAAGGGATGCATACTAAGGCAAATAAGCTCCAGTTGCAGGTATTAGCTCTTCTCTTTGTTGTTGTTCTAGATCTGCAGAAAACCAAAATAAACTCAGCAGTATACTTATTCGAACATAGGAACTGCAACAAATAAATTTATAGACAGATAAATAAAAATTCAGATCTACTATTTAGATCAATTATCCCAGGCATCGGTGCCAAAAACTTGTTGGTTAAATTGGTTGTGTTCTTTTTATTATAAAAAGATGGAAATAAAGAATGGTAATAGAAAGAAGAACAGATCAAAGGGGAAGAGAACAAAGAGATTAGAACACAAGAGCATAAAACAATCCCACAGTCCTGCAAGATCTAGGGTTGTTGTTACAAGTTTTAATAAGTAAGAGTTTGTCCCAATGGGAGATTTGATCTAAAACTTAAGGGTTGAGTAGTAGACGTCCAGATCTAGCTACAGATCTGACAGCACTAACCTATACGAGAAAGCAAAGGTAAAGAAAGAGAGTTTTAGGGTGTCACAAAACTAAAATAAAACCTAAAAGAAAATTACAGATCTATACTACAAGAAAGGGTTTTAGAAAGGGATGAAAATGGAACTGAAAAATTAAAGGGAAAATGGGTGAGGAGTAATAAAATAGGGATTGATCTTTTCACTGAAAAAGGGCTGGTCAAGCAGGGAAAGGATTAGATCCCTATCAGCCCTTCATTTGGCCAAGCTCAAATGCAAGGAAGAATAATCCAATCTAACCCTGAGATATGAACTAGTCCTAGGGTTATAATCTGTCGAACTGAATGGTCACAGATCATCCCAGAGATATACTCCAGTCAGGTGATTAAAATCAGAGCATAAAAATCACTGCAACTACTATGTTTGCAAGGCTACAAGCTCATGCATCCATAGGTACATAAAACCTATACACTATATGCAAGCACAAGAGAATATAGATTTAATGTGGCAGGAGATACAACTTTCATTACATTCAAAAATACTTATAATGGTCAACACTCAAAGCTGCAGTCAATGCAGAACTCCAGACCCTTTACAAGCTTACACTATCTTTTCTACAGTAGAAAATCAGTCCTAGCTATTTCAAAAGGACTTAGCCAGCAAATGCTGAGCTAAGGAAGGAAGAAAAAGGAAAAACATGATCTAACCTTAGAAAAGACCTAAGCACTGGCTATCCTCCAGGCTCAGCTCAGACTAGGTTATGTTAGATGCCGATTTTTGACTATTTTTATAGCTTTTATACAATCCACACAAAATATCTCAGTGCCTTAACCAATCAGAAAGAAGAAAAACCAAGTTAGTTAGGATCCTCTGATGTGGCTCAATTATAGCCAAGTATTGCCTTGGGTAGTGGGGAATAACTCAGCACATTGGGGAGTGTACCTCAGAGGCTGTGGAATCCTAAAAGCACCCCTGCATGTTGAATGGGTAGTCTGGAACCCAAGCCTCGATAAGCTGGAGCTTCAGATTATGAATCTCGAGAGGCTCTCGAGTGGCTAAATTTATTGCTAAAGCTTGCTCGACAGGCTGGAGTGGTTTAGGCAGTGCATCTCGACAAGGTGGAGCTTTAGGTATTTTGACTCGAGAGGCTCTCGATAGGCTGGAGTTCTTGCTTGAGCAGATGGCTTTCCAGTTCTACAGCTCGAGTGGCTAGATTTAACTGCTCCACAGATCGGCGCAACAACTCCTCGATTGGCTGTCGACATGATGAATTGGTTGAAACTGCAGCTCAATAGGTTAAATTGTAGCTGGTGTCAACTGCTCGAGATCTTCTAAAGTACCACTCGAGTAGATATTATGTGAAAGGACTGAGCCTCTCGAGATGTGCTCGAGATGATTTTTTGAAGCTGAGAACCTCTTCAGAATTGCTCGAGGTTGGAAATCTGAAGCTTCCTTGTGTTGAACTGCTCAAGGACCGCTCGAGCTGTTTATATGCTGTAGGCCTGAAGTGCTCGAAATCTGCTCAAGTGGATTATGTTGAAACTTGAACTGCTCGGGTCCTCATTTCTGATTCTCTGCAGCTATGCACAACCTGCTATAGCACTTCTCTCTGCTCGGGTTCACCATTCTTTTCTATGTTGAACTTCTAAGGCCCCTTAGGCAAGCAAAATGGCCCGTATGGTGTGAACCACCATGGTGCACTCTCTGTTCTCTTAGTAGCTCCAAGACTTGACTTCAAAATTCTCTCTTCTTGGCCTCCAAAATATGAATTGTTGCCTTAAGCTGTATTTTATTTCTAACTATAAAAACATAGTCAAATGAAAATTATTAGATGGCTCAAAGGTGTAATAAAGGCTAGGTTAGGAGGTGAAAAGTGGCATTTTTCAGTGATTAACAGTCATCTTTTTATTTTCTTCTTTTCTTCTTTCCTTAGCTCAGCATGTTGGGCTAAGTCTTTGTAATAGTTAGGACTGAGATAAGCTGTAAAAAGGACTGTGTGAGCGCATTATAAAGGGTGGAGGTTTGCAGGGACTGCAACCTTGAGGGCAAACCATTGTAAGTTCTTTTGATGCAATGAAAAGTTGCTTTTACTGTTCCATTCAATCTATAATTTTCTTGTGATTTTAATTTAGATCCTTATAGATTGTATGCACCTATAGATGCATGAGCTTGTAGCCTTGCAAACACAGTGGCTGCAGTGATTATCTTGTTTAGGCTTTTAATCCCCATGACTGGACTATATCCATGGGATATCTTGTGATCATTCAAGTGGACAAGATATAACCCTAGGACTAGTCCATATCTCAGGTTCAGTTGGATTGTTCTACCTTATATTTGGGCTTGTATCAAAATAATGGACAGTTGTAATCCCAGCTGTTGCTTTGCCTTGCCATTTCGTTTACAGTGAAAATCTGTCCCTAGCTATTTACTTCCCATATTTTTCGTTTATTTTATCAAACCATTTCCATCCTTCTCTAAACCCCCTTTACTTTATTATTGTTTTATAGTTAATTTTCTATTTTTAGTTTATTTGTGACAACTTAATAACCCCCTCTCTTTACCTTGCTTTCCTAGTTAGGTTAGAGCTGCTAGATCTGTAGCAAATCTAGAGGTCTACTATTCCACTCTTGTATTTAGATCATTAATCCCTATGGGACAACCCTTACATATAAAAACTTGCTACAACATCCCTGGATCTTACAGGATTGTTTGTTTATTTTGGTTTTTGTGTTCTAATCCCATCTGTTTTATCCCCTTTTTATTTTGCCTATTTTTCATTATTGTCATACCTTTACCAATTTTCAATAATAAGAACACAGACACAAGCAAAATAACCAATAAGTTTTTGGCACCGCTACTGGGGAATTTTGACCTAAGTAGTAGATTTGAGGTTTTCTTTATATTTTCATTCAGATTTGTTTACTGCATTTTATCTGTTTGAATAAATTACTGTTGTATTTTTAGGATTTATGCAGATCTAGAGCAGTAGCAAATGGGGAGCATATAGCTGCAACTGGAGTAAATATCTGCCTTAGTTTGCATCTCTTTCTCCCTTGCTATAGTTTCATTTTGTGCTTTCATTATTATAGCAGTAGTGTTTTATTTTGCTTTTTATTTAGTGTATATTGTTTGTTGTGTGTTGCTGTAAGTACTTTTTACTTACTATGTGTTGTATGTTGGGTAGAAGGTCACTCAATCTTGAGTTAGAGCCTTTGAATCCTAAAATAGAGAGTCTTTAGACCTAGGCAACTGATCAGTCACATAATTTACCATTTAATCACCCTTAACTTAGTGATGCTAGGCCATAGTTTGTTAGTAACAAGTTGATGATGTGCAGATATTAGAGATAAGCAGCAAAATAGAGTAAAAGTTTTAATATTCATCAAAATGAACTGAAAAGGCAATAAGAAAGACAACAAAAAGAATGTTTTTCGCCTACTGAAAGCCAGAGAATTGTAATTTGCGATTCTGCAATAAAAAAAAGAGCAAGCGATAAATTGTAATTCAGAGAATCGTCAACTAAGGAAGCTATGAAAGATAGAAAATTATGATTAACGATTTTCTAAGAAAAAGAAGAAAATGAGAAATTGTAATTTACGATTTCCTAGAAAAGAAGCTTTCCTATTGTTGTTGTTGCTACTGATCATGTGCATATTATACCACCATGAACAAAATTAGAAGATATATGAGATTAGAAGTCTGCTGAACCACGGATCTGAGAAGATTGATGAAGATAAGCTTTAGAAAATCTTGATTGCTGAAATAAAGGAGAATAATCCCGAAGCACATCTACCATCTAAGCAAGGAAAGATAAAATTAGAAATTAGAGCTTTATTAGGAATCTTTTGTTTTTAGTAGTTTTTTAAGAATTAGAAGTCTTTGTAAACCGACTCTTTATGATCTATAAATAAGAGAGCTTGGTATAGGAATAAACATCGAAGAATTTCAGCATCAATTGACACTTGAGGTTGGAGTTTCTTCCAATTAAAGTAGTGTATAATAGTTAGAGTAGATTAGATATGAGAGGTTTCTCAAGAGCAATTGATGACTGCAATTGAGTGCTAAAGATTAGTGTAGATATCCTTGTTTCTTAGAAGCAATTGACGATAGCAATTGAGGGGTGAAAGATATATTTATTTGCTTTCTAGTTTAGATTTTCTTTTCTTTTATTTACAGGTTTGTAAATATCTCCAAGTTTTAATTGAAATTGATGACTCAGGTTAGAATTTGTAGATTAGTGAAACGGTTTTTACTTTTCTATCCTCAGTTTTCTAAGGTTTGATTCATGCCTAGATTTTAGGAAGTTGTTAATTAGATTAAATTTGTGTTGATAGGAGCTTAGACTTGATTGATGACCAATGGTAAGAAACTAGAGATATGGTATAATGGTACTATTTATTTTCATAAATATCTGATAGCTGAAGATTGGGATTGATGACCTCAATCTGAAGAAGGAAGATTTGGGATTTATTTTATGCATTTTAGATTAAGAAACCATTCTTTTATTAATATTTCTCCACTAGAGTAGATCTTAAAGGTAAATAGAAGTTTTTAAGATATGAATTTAAATAGAAGATATAGATAAGAAGTAATTAGATAAATAAACTTTCTCGTGGGAACGATCCTATGCTAGTACTATGATTTCCATTGTGCACTTACAATAGGTTAAGACTTGAGTTTAAACATAAATTTAATATACATAACAAGATCGACCGGCAACCAGCACATACCCCTATTGAACCTATAGAAACATTAGTGATGGGAGCGCAATCTAGACCTCGGAGGGACTACTATGCACCAGGGGCATATTCATCCCCCTTTTGCATTCAATTCCCCACGGCTGAGGGTAATTATTAAATTAAAGCTCAGACCATCCAAATGTTACCATCCTTTCATGGGTTAAGTAAAGAGGACCCTTACAAGCACATTGATGAGTTTCTTGCCTTGTGTCCTATATTTAAAATTGCTGGCTTGAGAGATGAAGCCACTAAAATGAGGCTTTTTCCTATTTCATTAAAGGATAAGGCAAGAAATTGGCTTAACATGCTCCCACCCAATAGCATAACATCTTGGAATGCCCTACAGTGTCAGGTTTTAGCTAAATTTTTTCCCATGAGAAAAACCAGTAAGTTGAGAAAGAGCATCATCTCTTTTGCTCAGTTCCCAACCGAAGATTTTCATAAAGCCTGAGAAAGATTTAAGGAATTATTGAGGCAGTGCCCAAACTACCAAATCCCTAAGTGGCAGCTTGTGCAAAGATTCTATCAGGGGATTGATTCTAAGAGTAGAGATATGGTGGATGTTTCATGTGGTGGCACTATTGAGCAGTGAAAAACACCATTTTCACCTCCTAACCTGACCCTTGATGGACCTTTCAGTTGACTAATAATGTGTTTTGAGTATGTTGTATAGTTAAGCAATAAAATGCAGTCATAGTGCAGACATCCATATAAAAAATGCCAAAGAAGAGACCTGCTGCTCAACATGTACTCATGCAGCCCAAAAGGCCAGCCATCAAGCAGTCATAGAGCCTCAGAACCTATGGCAGTGGCATGTGTCAACATGGGCACACATGGGAGCAAGAGCAGCTGCAGTGAATGATGGTTGAACCCCTCAAAAGGTGCTAAGTGCTAGACAAATAAAGAACAACACCCCAGAACTGTGTGCCAGCTATGGAAGCAAAGGATAGAACTTATTGAGAGGTTAATTCAACCTGTCGACAGGTTCGCATGCTTAGATATGAAGTTGTCGAGAGGTTTCATCCACCTATCGAGAGGATCTGAAGGTATACACGAACCTGTCGAGGAGTTAAAGCAGAAGAAGGTAACCTATCGAGAAGTTTTGAAGCTGTGTTTCAACCTGTCAAGAGGTACTGAGGTGGAAAAGTGAGGATTCAAGATGTTGGCAGAACCTGCCAAAAGGTTTGACCTGCAGCAGAAGAACCTATTGAGGACTTACCTGGAGATGCAGGGGATCTCCCGAGGTTCCACCTAGATGTCGAGAGGTTCCCTATAACCTGGTGAGCAATCAACACAAACCTATCGAGGACTTACCTCAAGCTGCATCCATTTTTCATGAGGTTGAGTCAACTTGTCGAGCATAACTTCCAACCTGTCAAAGATTTAACTAGACCTGTATACGAAATCGACAGGTTGTTTTATAACCTATTGAGAGGACAGATGGAGCTCAGACAGAAGTTAAGAATTAATGTCAACCTATCGAGAACTGCTGTCAACCTCTCGAATAAAAAAAAGATCCTATTGAAAGCTCACTCCAACTTGTCAAAGTGAGCACCAATGGAACTCAGAACCCGTCGAGAGGTTCCCTGATCCTCTTGAACCACGATTTGGGAACTTCTTAGTTCTAGCTGTAACTACTGCTCACTTTAGTGCTCTATGCACACATTCCAAGGCAACTCAAAAACCCTTGGGGGTATTTTTGAAACACAAATGGGCGCGAATGGGAACTCTCTAACCACTTCTCATGTACCTGTCTAGTTTGGACCAATTAGTGGAGAGTTTCTGGAAGCAAAATCAGCCACATCAGTAGCTCAAAATAATAGAATTATTCCCTTGAGCACTGATTGGCTGAAACAGATCTAAGGACAAAGAGGAAGCCTATAAAAGCCTGAGGTGTTTACAGAAGAACCATCCAGAAATCGAGAGAGCTTAGACAAAAATTTGAAAATTCCTTCCCTCTTCCTTCTTCCCCATTCACTCTTTAGACCAACCATGGCTGGCTAAACCCTTTTAGTAACTAGGGTGAGGCCGAAAGCTATAAATTAAGAGGTTCAAAGCTTTATAGGAGGATTAGATATTGCACAGATTACAGATCTAGGAATAATTGGACTATCAATTGTATTGATTCAGTAATTGTTGAATGTAAAGTTAATTTGAATCCATAAATCTCTTGATTGCCAATTGATTTCCATAGATCTAATAGCCCTGTGGATGCCTGAGCTTGTAGCCTTGTATCCACAGAATCTGCAATGGTTTAGTTGTTCCAATTAAGACCCTTGTGCTGCTCACCTTGCAATTATTAAATGGTTAAAATAGCAAATTAACTGCATAAATTACAACAATGAGGGATCAAGGTAAGCAGCTAGTCCTGTAAGAACCAGGGCTGTTGCAGAAAGTTTTAATAGGCAAGTTAGGGTATGTCCACAGTGAAATGTGATTTAAACTATGGTAAATCTCTAGATCCATAACAGATCTGGCACTCTATCCTAAATTCAATTAAATCAAAACACGAAGGAGGAGAGGTTTCTAGATTTGTCACTAAAAATTATAAAAAATCAAATGCAAATGATCCAGATTTGATTATACACAGAGTTAAAGGAAAATGGAGAAAAGATTAAAATCAAGAGGTGGAGAATAGCAGCTAGGGATTTGGTCTTTACTGAAAATTGTTTGGTTCAAAGGCAGTGCAGGGAACTGGTTTGCAACAATCCTTCATCTGGCTACAAGCTCAGATGTAAGGTATAAGAATGCACTCTCAAGTAGAGAATTAAAGCCTCCTAAGGCTATGATCTTTCCACTCGAATGGTCACAGATCATCCTAGAGATTATTCCAATTCAGGGATCTTAATTGGAACAATTAAACAAATACAGATGCTGTGGATGCAAGGCTACAAGCTCAAGCATCCATAGGGATATTAGATCTGGGAAAATCAAATTGCAATCAAGAGATTTATAAATCTAAATTAACTTTACATTCAACAATTACTGAATCGATAAAACTGACAGTCAACTGTGCTCAGATCTACAATCTATGCAACACCTAATCCTCCTACAAAGCTTTAAACCTCTTCAACCTCCCCCTAGCTACTAAAGAGGGTTAGCCAACCATAATTGGCTAAGAGGAGAATGGGGGAAGAAGGAAGAGAGAGAGGGAATTTCTAGAGGGAAGATGGAGATCGGATTTAGCTCTAGTTCTCCTAATTAATGGATGCTAGCTCTGTAAATTCTTCAAGCTTTTATACTCTTCTCCTCTCTTCTCAAATCTGTTTCAGCCAATTAGAGCCCAAGAGAATAATTATATTATTCCGAGCTACTGATGTGGCTGATTTCTCTTCTTGAAGCTCTTTCCCCATTAGTCCAAAATAGGTAGGCCCATGTGGCGCGGTTAGGGTTCCCATTCGTACTTAGTGGTGTTCCAAAAATACCCCCAAGGGTCATTAACGCGCCTTGAAACTTGTGCAAAGAATTTTTAAGTTGGATGCTGCTGTGAAAGGAACTGAGAAGTTCCTAATTCGACTATTGAGAGGTTCAGGGAACCTCTCAACAAGTTCTGAATAAGCTTGGTGTTCTCATCGACAGGATTGAAGTGGCTTTCGACAGGTTTGGAGACATCTTGACAGGTTTTATTAACTGGTCGACAGGTTGCTGAAGTCTCTCGATAAGCTGCTTAACTTCTCAATAGGTTTTGGTGAACTCGTCGACAGGATTGACAACCAAAGTCTTATCTGCTGTCCTAACTACATTTATCCTCTCGAAAGGTTATAAAGCATCCTATCGAGTAGTTATACAGTTCTATTTAAGTGCTCGACAGGTTGCTTCAATCCTCGCGAGAATGGGCATAGCTTCAGGTAAGTCATCGATAGGTTGCCGCGCACTGCTCGACAGGTTCAGTTGAACCTTGTGATAAGTATCTGGAACCTCTCGACTTCCCCTGCACCCCTAAGCATCCTCTCGATAGGATCCGCAACTATACCTCCAACCTCTTGATAGGTACTAGAACCTCGCGAGATATTCATATTTTCAACTCAGTGCTTCTCGACAGGTTGGCCTATGCTTCTAGAACCTCACGACCGCTTCATGGAACCTCTCGATATCTTGACCTTTGAGCATCAGAACCTCTCGACAGGTTCTGCTTTCTGCTTCCATAGCTGGCACACATCTTTGGTGGGTTATTCTTCATTTTCTCATCCCTCAACAGCCTCTTGATGGGTTCAATCTTCATTCCTTGCAACTGCACTTACTCCCAAGCACACCTAGTTGGGCCCATGACCTTCTCATGAACTTCTAAAACTCTGTGGACTATTTGATTGGCTGGCCTTTGGGTTGCTTGAGCACAAGTTCAACAGTAGATTGCTTCTTTGGCCTTTTTAGATGGATGTCTACACTAAGACTGCAATTTACTGTTTATCTACAAAACATATTTAAAGCACCTTATTTGTCAGCTCAAGGGTCTATTAAAGGTCCGATTAGGATGTGAAAAATGGTATTTTTCACTGCTTAACACACCCCCAAACCTAAGCTTTGCTAGTCTTTGAGCAAAGGAGAAAGTAAAAATAATTATTGAAAATGAAAAATGCCACTTTTGTAGGGAGCACATAAGCATTTAGCATATGCATCAAGTCTTCTAAACCACTAAGTGATCTCTAGTGGAGGAGTGAAATCTCCTGAGGGTTTTCAGTAAAGGTACCCACAAACTTCTCCAATGACTTAGTTAATATCAATGCAGTATATGAAAAACAAAATTTAAGCAAAATAAAACTCATTCCACACCTTGCTCATTCAATTCTAGAGGATTCTTGGCAGAAACACAACAGTTTAAATCTGAAATTTTGCTGCACTTCCTTCACTCTCAATCAGCTTATGTCAAGGCATTGTGCATGAAAATTAAGGCAAAGCTCACCTTAATTTTAAGAATTCTGTTTGGATAATGCCCCCAACAAACTTTGATTTCAGGCTCAAGTCTTACTAGGGCTGTCACTCACAACAAAAGTAGAAGGGTGCATCATTTCACACAACTCAAGAGCAGTTACAGCCCTCAAATAGGACTGCAAGCATGAGCATAGGTAATGCTCTAATTCCTGAAATTTTCTATATCTTTTCACCATAGATTACACAAATCCTCATCTCCACATGACAACTCAATCAATTTTTAGATCAGTAGGGTGTTTTTATTTGATTGTAATGTGATTTATGGGTGAAGTTTATAAAGAATAAAAGGGTGGAATAGGATTCAAAATTTGAGAAATCAGTAAGGTAAGGAGGTGATTTATGACTTCACCTTCTTCATTTCAACACAATTCTATCTACTTCTTGAATTTTTAGATTTGAAATGATCAGTTTCTAATCCCTTTTTTAATCTTTCAATGAAAATGACTTCTCTTTCTCACTCTTTTGTTTTGCTTTTCTATTTTTCTTTTCTTCTTTTTGTATGCTTCTTGTATTTTTCTCCATTTTTTTTTTCTATGGGCTAGAATGCCACAACTGCCACCAATTGTATTTTCTTTTCTTTCAATCAAATGTCAACCTTGCCCCTCTAACCTCACTTCTCCTTCCATTTCTTGAATTCTCAGATTGAAGGTGAACTGAACTAGGTCAAGGGGTTTTGGGTTCAAATTTTTTGGTTTTTATCAAAGAAAAATTGGGATTTTTAAGCCTCAAATGGTGTTTATCAAGGGCAGTTCAAAGGTGGGAAGTTTTAGGCTCAAACTATCCAAGGAATGGCCTTACTTCATGTCCTCAATGCCATGAATGCTGTTAGGCTGTTTCAACTTGGATTTGCCTAACTTCTAGTGATCAAGACTAGATCCAATCAGTCCTTAGAGCAGAAAAAATTGCCAAAACACTCTTCAAAGGAAACTTCTCAGGCTCAAATCTCACTGGGTATGGCCTTTCATCACATTTTCTCTCTTTTTAAGTTCACTAAACATCAATTTTTAAAAATACTTGACATTCACTTCATGAAAAATGTTAGAACTGCAACACATTTCAATCTTAGAAAGTTTTTAATTTCCTCTATTTCAAATATCAGGTGGGAAATCACTTTATTTTCTTAATTTCTATTAAAACCCTACTACACTACCATTAACTATTCATTGGCATACCCTAGCACACCCCCAAACCTATGAGGAGCAGTGTCCTCACTAATTTAAAAAGTGAGTGTATGTGCAACAGGGTAAAATCAGACACAAAAAAAAATAAAAGAAAGTAAGAAGCAACATCAAACATGATACAAACAATCAATTAAAACACACAAACAAACAAACATAAAGACATAAAGTAAATTATACAAAATATACTAAAGAGAAATTTCATTTATAACACAAAAAGGTAGTACAATATAAGGGAAAAGAACTATAAAAAGAATTTATACAAACAACCTAACTAATGACATTTACAAGTCTAATCATCTCAATTGTTAGGAGGCTCATCCTTGACTTGAACTCCTTTTCCTCTCTCATCCTTATTAGCAGCAGCAATTGAACTAGCTGGAGGGGCAGTGGCTTGTGCAGGTTTTGTGCCAGTTAGTTCAGTAACTCTCCTTTCAAGGATTTCTGTCTTCTTTTCAGTAAATAACACTCTACTTTCATAGAGTTCCCTTATGGCCTTTGTGACCTCTGGAGGTAGCTAGTTTTTTCTCAAGCTCATCTGCTCTCAATTTCTTTGTTGCTGCCTCTTGCTTCTGAGCTTCAAATTGAATCAAAATTTGTTGCCGGCCCTTTGATATATTTAGCATCTCAAAGTTGTAATCCATAGTCATTTGATTTATCTTTGCTTCGTAGGGCATCTTGATTGAATTGCGGAGGGTAGCCATTCCTCGAACAACATCCCTTTTAACGTATGGGTTCTGTTGCTTGACATGGAGGAGAGTAGAGTATGGAGGAGGTAAGGGAAAGGAAGAGGCAGGGAGTATGGGCTAGTCAACACTTGAAGAAGGGCCAGCCAGGAACGAAGAGGGAATGGATGATGGCATGGGTGGGGTGGAGATTAAGGGTAAAGGGTGAGGGATTGCAACGTCGGGCTAAGGTAAGGGTGCTGGTTCAGGTTCAGGTTCTGTTTGGGTTGGGACTGAGGAGGTGGGAATTAAATCATCTACATTTGTGGCAGCATTGGTAAAGGTAGGAGGAGGGATAGGATCAATAGGGGTAGTAACAGGGGAGGTTATAGCTAAGGTAATGGGTTGGGGAGTAGGGGGTGGGGTAGGTAAATGGGTGGGTGTAGAGATAGTTGGCTATTGTGATGGTTGGGTTAAAAGGGACAAGGTTGATTGGATGGCCTGGAGGCTAGTGTGCATGGAGGCCTGGTTTTGGAGAGTGGAGTTCATGGATAGGAGGATGGCCTCAATGGATGATTGGGTATGGGTATTGGCCATTACTTGGGATTGAAGGGAGAGGAGAAGGTTGAGTATTTGGGGTAGGGGGTCAGGTATGACAGGGGTTGTGGGTTGGATGGGTGGGATAGGTTGAAATGGGAAAGTGTGGGCACGGTGAAAAGGTGGGGTGGGTGTGGTCTGTAAATGGGTAGGCTGTGGAGAGTCAGGTAGGGGAGTATATTCATACCCAATGTCCTCCAGAATGGAGTCAATTAGGGATGAATATCCCTTTGTTTTTATCTAGTCTTGGGTGTGGGCAGGCGATAAGGTGAAGGTGAAGTTAGTCTCAAAGGGTATGGATGGAGGGTAGAGAGTGGCTAGGTCAGTTGATGAAGATGCTGGAGGCCTCAAGTGTTAAACAGCTGGGATGGATGGGCTGGGTGATGAAAGTGAGGTAGGGATGGGGTCTATGGTAAGAGGAACTGACAGAGGTGTGGAGGTGGTGATGGTGGAAAGGGTGGTTGAGATGCTGGGGGTATGGAGACTGCAATGGAAGGTAAAGAAATTGAGATGGATGGTATGACAGAGGGGGGAATGGTGAGGCTGGCATCAGAGAAGCTGACCATAGGCAAAATCAAATTGATGGAGGGGATGACCGTGGGTGAAAAGGTCATAGGTGGAGGCTCCAAGCTAGGAGCAACAGATGGGAGCGTAGGCTCAGTGGTGACTGATGTAGAGATCTTAGGAGGAGGTATTGAGCTAGTGGTAGTTATTGGGAGAGGCTCTGAACTAGCAGAAGTAGAGGTGCCATGTGCAGCAGCAGAGCTGACTACTTGTGGAGCTTCTATCTCAGGATTCTCACTAGATTTGTTCTTAGTCCTCCCAATTAGGGTCCTACTGGCAGACCATGTCCTCTTCCCAAATACTTTTGGAGTCACCTTCACCACTGGCTCATCATTTGGGAAAGCAAATTTTCCTCTCTTAAGTAAGGAAGTGATGAGCCTGCTGTAAGGTAGGCCAGCTAAGGCTTGCACTTTCCTGATTTTCTCATTGACATCCACCATTGAATCAAATACCAGCTAGGCAGCATTCATAAACTGGCCCTTGGAGAAATAATATAGGGCATCCGCTATGGGGGTTCTCCTTTCTCACTGATGTCCATTGACATATATGTTTTTCCTCAAAATTAAATCAATGAACAACATGTTGGGGTGTAGATCTCTCCTCATTAGTGACTCCCCAAACCCCACAATGCCTTGAGTGAGGTGTCTGGCCATTGCTTTGAAATCACATTTTCAAGTTCTGACAGACCATAGGACGCATTAAAAATAGAAGGGACCCCTAAAACCAACCCTATATCACTGTAATTCACAACAATCTCTTGGTGATCAATTACAATCTCCAGACAACGATCACTTGAACCTGGCTTGGTCTTCTTCTTGAGGTTTTGATACCACAGCTTGACTAGTCTAGGGTTTGATTTTTCACTTAATGGGGTCAGCATGGGTGTCAGGCCTACCTTCACCAAATAATTCAAAGTATCCTTACACTCCTCTTCCTTAGAAAAATGGGGGGTATTAACAATTATCTCTAGAATCAGGTCTAACTTATCCACAAATTCATTGGGAGTAGATAGGTTCACAAGGACTTCAGGTTCCTCCTCAGGGTTAGGCACAGGCTCAGGTATTGTAGGCACGGGGTTGGACTCAAGTATAGGGGTAGGTTCTGTCTCCGGAGCCTCCTCAACCTTTCTTCATTGATTTTGCCTTCTTACCTTTCTTTGCTTTCCTAGGTTTCTCAGTTTTCTCAGCTTTATCCATGACAAGCTTTCTTTTGACAGATGGTGTCTCCTTGGGCTGTTTGGTTAGCCTACTAGATTTCCTAGTGGAACGGGCTTTGAAAAGGGTAGCTAGGGTATCCTCTTGATCAACCATTGGGCACTCAATCCACACCAATTATATCTCAATAATTCACAAAAATCTTCTATGTCTCAAATGAATTACCCCAACAATTACCAATGAAAGTACTGAGCAAGGAAATCACAGAGTGAATGGGGAAGGAGGACTTACCAACAAAAACCTAGTGTTTCTCAAATCTCGATGTGCACAACACCAAATCAGTCTCCAATAGGTGCAAAATGTAGCTTTTGAGGAATTGAAGCACTTGGAGCAAGGGCAAAGTGAGTGGGGTTGGAACCAGTGAGGTAAAGGAAGAAGAAAGAAAATAGAAATCAGCAGAGAGAAAAATAAAGCTCAGAGGCTAGCTGTCGAATGGCTGAATGGAGTTGTCGATAGGTTTTAAACGATAAAAATCAAGTTTCGATAGGATTGGGACAAGGTGTCGACAGGTTCATACAACTTGTAGAAAAGTGAAAAGCGACTGAAGGTCTCAAGAGGTTCACTCAATCCTACCGACGGGTTCAAGGCTTCAAGGAAAAAAAAATCACTTCGAGAGGTTCACAGAACCTCTTGACAGGTACTCTGAACCTGTCAATATTATACTCAAAAACCTTCAGAACTTGTCGACAAGTTCATGGGTCCTATCGACAATCATCTTTACTCCTTTAGAACCTGTCGATAATTGACTTAAACCTCTCGATAGGTCCCAGATCTTGTTGAAATGCATACTGGGAACCTTCAGAACCCGTCGAAATGTTCTCCACTCCTCTCGACAGGTAGTTTCTTAGTTCAAACAAATTTCTACTCAGCTCCTAGGCCATCTGCCACATAAATGTGTCAATTCTCCTCAGCTCTCATTCATTTCTCCAGCCTTGGAGTTGATGAAACATGCTTCAAACAATTTACAAAGGACTCATGATTTGTAAATGCAAACATCAGGCGCAATTGGCAACCATATTTACAATGCCAATCAAATTTAAAATAAAAACAACAACAAACACTGACAAAAACAATAGCTATGATACATAGTATATATTATTGAGAATCAATCATATTTTGGTGTTTCTTGGAAGTGGATGGTCACCAAAGGCACCACCACATTATCAATAAAAAGTTTGAGCCTTTGACCATTCACCTTCATTATCCTACCATCTTTGAGATCCTTGATTTTAATAGCTCCAGATGTGGATACATGCTCTACCATGTAAGGTCCCTCCCATCTGGATCTCAACTTACTTGGGAAAATTTTTAATTTAGAGTTGAATAACCATACCTTGCGGCCAGCTATGAACTCTTTCCTCAGCAAATGCTTGTCATTGAAGGCTTTAGTTCTCTTTGTAGATCCTAGCATTGGAGTATGCTTCCAATCTTAGCTCTTCCAGCTCTGACAGCTAGAGCCTCCTGTGCATGCCAGCAGAAGTTAGATCAATGTTCAATGCTTTAATAGCCCGATATGCTCTATGTTCTAACTCTACTGGCAAGTGACATACCTTGCCATACACTAATCTGAAAGGGGACATGCCAGTTGTGGTCTTATAGGCAGTCCTATAAGCCCACAGTGCATCATTAAGCCTCATGGCCTAGTCCTTCCGATCTGCCCTAACTGTCTTCTCTAGGATGTGCTTTATCTCCCTATTTGAGATTTCAACCTGCCCACTAGTCTGGAGGTGGTAGGGAGTTGTAATCCTATGTGTAACAAAATATTTCTTGAGCAAGTTCTCAAAATTTCTGTTACAGAAATGGCTCCCCCCATCACTAATGATGGCTCTAGGCGTGCCAAATCTTGAGAAGATATTTTCTTTGAAAAATTTTAAGATAGCCTTATGGTCATTAGTCCTTATGGCAATGGCTTCAACTCATTTGGACACATAGTCCACTGCCACAAGGATAAAACTATACTCATATGAAGAAGGAAAAGGGCCCATAAAATCTATTTCCCAAATATAAAAAAGTTCAACCACAAGTATAGGCTGTAGAGGCATGGAGTTTTGTTTAGAGATACTTCCCATCTTTTGGCATCTTTCACAAGCTTTACAGTGATGTCATGCATCCTTGAAGAGAGTGGGCCAATAAAATCCACTTTGGATCTTGTTGCCTTGAAATAAATGGCCTCCACAAGCCTGTTCATGAAAAATAGTTAGTATATTATGGAATTCCTCATCAGGAACACATCTCCTCACCACTTGGTCTGCATAATCTTAAATAGGTAAGGATCCTCCCACATGTAATGTCTGATCTATGAAAAGAACAGCTCCTTGTCCATTTTATTCCAATGTGGGGGAATCCTACCTACAGCTAAGTAGTTCACAATCTTTGCAAACTAAGGAGTAGAGGAGCTGATAGTAAACAGTTGTTCATCAGGGAAAGAATCATTGATAGGCAGCCTATCAAACTCCTCAGCTAGGATCTTGGATAAGTGGTCTACAACCACATTTTCAACCCCTTTTTTGTCCTTAATCTCAAGATGAAACTCCTGTAATAGGAGGATCCATTTGATTAATCTTAGCTTTGCATCCTTTTTTGACAAAAGGTACTTTATGGTTGAGTGGTCTGTGAACACCACTATCTTAGATCCCAAAACATAAGACCTGAATTTTGCCAAGGCATAGACAATTGCCAATAATTCCTTCTCAATTGTAGTGTAATTTAACTGAGCATCAATCATAGTTTTACTTGCGTAAGCAATCACAGAAGGAGCCTTATCTTTCCTTTGTCCCAAGACTTCACCAATAGCAAAATCTGATGCATCACACATCAATTCGAATGGCAGAAAAAAATCAGGTGCTTGAAGGATAGGTGCAAAGGTTAAACAACCTTTTAAAAGCTTAAAACCCATAAGACATTCATCAGTAAATTCAAAGGGAACCTCTTGGCACAACAAGTGACTAAGAGGTTTTGAGATCTTACTAAAACCCTTGATGAATCTCCTATGGAACCTAGCATGCCCCAAGAAAGATCTGACTTGTTTCATAGTTTTTGGTGGGGGTAAGTGTACAATCAGATCAATTTTAGCATTGTCTACCTCAATGCCTTTGTGGGAAACCACATGGCCAAGGACAATGCCTTGATTGACCATAAAATGGTTCTTTTCCCAACTCAACACCAAGTTGGTTTCCTCACATCTCTACAACACAAGGCTGAGTTGGTGTAGACATTGGCTAAAACTATCCCCAAAAATAGAGAAATCATCCATGAATATCTCTAAAAACTGATCAATCATGTCAGAAAATATAGCATACATGTATCTTTGGAAAGTTGCAGGGGCATTGCACAATCCAAATGACATCCTTCTATAGGCAAAGGTGCGAAATGGGCATGTGAAAGTTATCTTTTCTTGGTCTTATGGATAAATAGGGATTTAGTTATACTCCAAATATCCATCAAGAAAATAACAGAAAGCCTTGCCTGCAATTTATCCAAAATTTGGTCAATGAAGGGCAAAGAGAAGTGGTCTATTATGGTTTTCAAATTGATCTTCCAATAGTCTATACACACCCTCCAACCTATAGTTTCCCTAGTTAGAACAAGCTTACCAGAATCAATTTTAATCACAGTAATTCCAGATTTCTTAGGGACCACCTGAGTAGGTGCCACCCGTTCGAAATCTGAAATTGGGTAGATTACTTCAGCATCTAACAATTTGACCACTTATTTCTTTACCACTTCTTGCATGTGGGGGTTCAATTTTCTCTGTATTTCTCTAGAGGGTTTGGAACCCTCTTTTAGGTGGATTTTATGCCTGCACACAGCAGCATTGATACCCCCAAGGTCAGCCATGGTCCAGCATATTTCTCTCTTAAGCTTCTTTAAAACACATAACAATTCTTCCTCTTGCTCATCAGTGAGAGAGGAAGAAATGATCACTGACAACTTCTTATTTGCCCCCAAAAAAATATACTTCAAGGACTTAGGCAGCTATTTCAACTCCACATCCGGTGGACATATGAGAGAAGGCAACAAAGGTGCCTTTGATAGTGGTGGGAGAGGCAACACTGTAGGTTTCCATGGTGGATACCTTGTTACTGGCCTCATATCAAAATTTAAGGATTTCACCTCCTGAACCATGGGTGTGGGGGCCTTCTCTTCCACAATCTCACTCCACACATTTTCAAAAACATCATAAAAATCATCACCATGCAGCAACTTGGGCAAAGTCTTTTCCACAAGCTCATCAAATACATCAATTAAAAAGCAATCCTCACTATCCAAGTGAGGCTGATTGGCTGCATCATACACATTCAATTTTACTTTCATATTGCCAAAAGACACCTCCATTATTCCTGATCTACACTGAGTACAAGGATTGGCAGTGGTCAAGAAAGACCTACCTAAAATCACAGGAATAGAGGTGGTGCACTTGCTTGGCTCCATGTCAAGCACCAGAAAATATGTTGGGTAGAAAAACTTATCAATCCCAACTAATACATCCTCTATCATTCCCACAGGCCTCCTCTTAGATCTATCAACTAATTATAGCACTACATGTGTGAGCTTCAATTCTCCCAAGCCTAACTTCTCATAAACTGAATATGAAAGTAAGTTTACACTAGCTCTAAGATCTAATAAAGCCATCTTAATGGTATGATCCCCAATGATGCAAGGGATTGTGGGAACTCCAGGGTCTTGAAGCTTGGTTGGGGTTACAATGGCCAGCACTTGGTTCTTTTTTTTAGCACAAAAGACCTTCTTGGATAGATGTATCCTAGATTATCTTTTTTGGGTGTACAAATCTTTTAAAAATTTTGCATAGGCTGAAACTTGCTTGACAGAATCAAGTAAAGGCAAGTTGATATTTACTTGTTTGAATGTTTCCATCATCTCCTGAACCTTAGCATTCCCCTTATCGAAAGGGAAAGGTGCTTGAAGGGTATTGGGAAATGACAAATGGGGGACTGATCTCCCATTTGCTGCCTTAGCAAGCTCATCAAATTTTTCTTTATTTGTATTTTCAGTTTTTTCTTGGGTACATCCACACCCCCTTTATTTTTTATATGCTGCTCCTGTTGCATATCTCTATGGGTTGTTCTTACACTTATTGGACTGTTCTCAGGATCAAAACCAACCTGGTTATCTACTAGCCTTCCACTCCTCAAAGTGATGACAGATTTGGCTTCTTCATGGGAAGAAGTCTCACCCACCATGCACTGCCCTCTGGGTTATTCATGGACTAACTTGACATTCTTCCCTCCTCTCTATTACTCAAAGTATTAGATAGCTGACCAAGGTGGTCCTCTATCTTTTTAATACTTTTGCTATGAGAGGTGACCGTTTGTGACAAAGGGCCAAAATTTTATAATGAAGCCAGAACTTGCTCTTCAAATGTGAGAGATCTAGAGGGTACTGGGGCTGGTACACTTTACTGCATAGGTTGAGTCATTGGCTGGGCTATAGGCTGCTAGTAATGGGGCCTTGGAAAGTAGTTCTGCATGTAGGGTTGGGCATTCCTATTAGGCATCAGATGTTGTTGTGACTATTGCTATTGCTGATGCTGGTGTGGGAAGGTATCTTGTCTCTATCCCAAATTGGGGTGGTTTCTCCATTAATAACCAGCAGTAGGCTGTTGTCCATAGGACTGAGCAGCATTCACATGTTCCATTACGAAGTCTGGAAATTGGACAGCAGAGGGGCATTCCTCAAGGGAGTGAGTGGGGGACTAGCAGATCACGCATGCCACCTCCGCTTGGGCAGCCATTGGAGACTGCATTGCTCTCATGAGCTTATCAAACTTTTGCGTCAAGTGTTGGCTTCTTACCTAGTGTTCCAAAAGAGGTTTAAAATCACACAATTAAAGGATCTATTGGTTGCACACACCAAGGTAAGAAGACACAAAGGCCTGCAAGTATTAAGGGCCTGTTGTAGCAAGTTTTAAAAGTGTAAGTAAGGGAATATCCACAGGGAAATGCGAGCTGAAAATTAAGTAAATCTCCAGATCTAAAGCAGATCTGGCACCTTACCTAATAGTGAAATAGCAAAAGAGAGAGGGGAGGTTTTAAGGGGTTGTCACTTTAAACTAAACTACAGAAAGAGCATTAAATGCATAAATGAATTGAGATTAAATCCAGAGTTCAGATCTTTGCAAGTGAGGGGAATTTTTTGATGAAATTAAAAAAAATAGAAAATGGAGAGAAGCAGCTTGGAGTTTGGTTTTGCTGCAATTGGGTTGAGCTGCCAGGGTTACAAAGAGTTCAGAGTGACCAATGCCTCATCTGGCTTTAAGCACAGCTGCAGGGTAGAAAAATATGATCTAGGCTAGAGATTTGGCTTAATCTTAAGGCTATGATTTATCTACTTTAATGATCACAGATCATCCAATAGATTCACTCCATTCTGATGCTTCCATCAGAACATTATAATCACTACAAATGTTGTGACTGCCAGGCCACAGACACAGGCAATTGTAGGAACATCAAATCTAGAGAGATCAAATGGTATCCAAGAGGTCTACCAGTTAAGTGGGTGAGCTATTCCCATCTACAGAAATTTGATCAAGCACTAAATGAAATCAGATGAACTATGGATCTAATTAAAACAATAAAACCAGCATTGCATTGAAACAAACTCACTATACAAGGAAATGCTCTCAGATTTATAGTTTGTGCATCATCTGACCCTCAATAACACTCTCAACTCTCTCCAATTACAGATCCAATCTCACTCCTTGCTGCTCCAAAGAAATTAACCAACCATAGTTGGGTAAAAAGGAAGAACAAAAAAATTTGATGCAAGCTCTGATCTCGAGAATTGATCCCCCCTTTTTTTGGTAGATTCCCTCCTTATATAACTCTCCCCTTTAGCCTCAGGTCTATTTTTCCCACCAATCACTGCTTAGCTGGAATAATTATGTTATTCCCTCTTTTATTACCCTTCTAAATGACACTTTCAGTTAGTTAGAGTTGGGGAAGAGCATCTGGCTCGGTTAGGGTTTCCCAGGGCACTTCTAAAAACTTCGTGCCAGTCACCAGAGTGCCTCGGATTATGTGCAGTAGGTCACTACCTTATAGCGTGTGCACAACAGCTTTTCTGAGAAGTCCTTCAATCGATTTCAATAGGTTCTTGAGGCTTTCGACAAGTTCCAAATAGGCCTTCTATTCCTTTCACTAAGATTCATGATCCTTTCGATAGGTTTCGATAGGTTGGTGCTGAAAATAAAGCTCCAACATCCACAACCTTCATCTAGTGTGTTCGATAGGTTGGGGGATCCTTTTGATAGGTTGATTTCTGCGCAATAAGTTTTGATAGGTTCTCTTCTGGCTCCTATCAACAGGTTTTCAGACTTTTTGATAGTTTCTATTGAAGCTCAGGTAACCATTTGATAGGATGCTCCCTTTTTGTTTCTGACTGTGCAATAAGTTCCAGATCCTATCGAATTTTCCCATTCTCATGACTTCTTCCTTTTTTCAGCCTTCAGATCCTATTGACAAGTTCCAGTAACCTCTCGATAGGTTGTTTTCAACCTATTTTCACTCCTTCAAAGCTGCTTTGTTGTTGCTGCATGCTCTAAGTGGGCCATTGTTGGGTCTAAACTGCACTGAGAGATGGATTTCTGCACTATGACTGCCTTTTACTGCTATCTACAAGACATTCTCAACAAACATTTATTAGTCCACTCATAGGTCTATCAAAGCTCATGTTAAGGGGTGAAAAGTGGTACTTTTCAAAGATTAACACACACCAAAACCTAAGCTTTGCCAGTCCCTGAGCAAAGGAAGAAAAAAGAAAACTAAAATGCCACTTTTGTAGGGAGCACAGATGCATTTAGCATATGCATCAAGCCTTTTGAACCCCTAGGTGATCCCTAGTGGAGGAGTGGAGTCTCCTAAGGGTTTTCAGTGAAGGTACCCCCAAACTTCTCCAATAAAAATAGTTAATACTCATGCAACATGCTAAAATAGAGTTCAAGTAAAATAAAATAAATTCCACACCATGTCCCTTTATTTTAAGAGGATTTTCAGCAGAAAAATTATTAGTTTAAAACTTGAAATTCTGTTGTAATTCCTTCATCAGCAATATGTTCATGTCAAGGCATTGCACCTAAAAATTAATGCAAAGTTCACCTTTAATTTAAGAATTCTGTTTTGATAATGCCCCAATCAATTTTGATTTCAGACCCAAATCTTACTGGGGCTGTTCACTCATAACAAAAGTAGAAGGGTGCATCATTTCTCACACAACTCAAGAACAGTTACAGCCCTCAAATCAGACTGCAAGCATGAGCATAGGCATTGCTCTAACTTCTAAAAATTTCTAACTCTTTTCACCATAGATTAAACAAATCCTCATCTCCACATGATAGCTCAATCCATTTCAGATCAGTATGGTCTTTTTTATTGCGTTGTAATGTGGCTTATGGGTGAAATTTGTAAAAGAATAATGAGGTAAAAAGGATTCAAATTGAGAAATCAGTAAAAGTAAGGAGGTGGTCTGGACAACACCTTCTTCAATTCAACACAATTCCATCTACTTCTTGAAATTTTAGATTTGAAGTGGCCAGTTTCTAATCCTCTTTTCAGTCTTTCAATGAAATGACTTCTCTTTCTCATTCCTTTTCTTTGATTTTCTATTTTTTCCTTTTCTTTTTGTATATTTTTCTCCATTTTTTTTTTTATGGGTTGGAATGCCACAAAACCACCAAATGTGCTTTCTTCTTTCTCAACCAACCATCAAACCAGCTCTACCTTCTGAAATCTAAGAGTGAGGGACAGGCTGTATCAGGTCACTGAGGTTTTGGGTTCAAATTTTCTGGTTTTTATCAAAGATAACTGGGAATTTTAAGGCTCAAATGGTGTGTATCAAGGGTAGTTCAAAGGTAGGACATTTTTAGCTCAAACTATCCAGGGAATGGCCTTACTTTATGTATTCAGTGTCATGAATGTTGTCAAGCTATTTTAATTTGGATTTGCCTAACTTCAAGTGATCGAAACTAGATCCAATCAGTCCTTAGAGCAGAAAAATTGCCCAGACATACTTCAAAGAAAAATTTTCAGGCCCAAATCTCACTGGGTATGTGTTGTCGCTCCAAGTGTGCCATAATTGTGTGCATTATGAATCAAAAATTAAAGAATTAAAGAATGCTAGGTTATATGGATGTTAACTTATGAAAGGGATATCAGCACATTGGGGCTAACACTGGCCTGCAAGATCAGGGCCAATTGTAGCAAGTTTTAAAAGTAAGTATTTCAAGATCGTCCACAGAGAAGTTTGTCTAAACAGAGAGATAAACCTCCAGATCTGTGCTACCAGATCTGGCTCTATAATTATCTAAAATAAAGAATAGATAAAAGAGAGTATTGGATTGTGTCACATTTAACTATAAGCAAATAAAGAAAAGAACTAACTACATGATCCAGATCCGAGTTGGGGACGTGTTTAAAATAAGACAAATGCAGAAATAATAGCTTCATGTACTTTAGCCTCTGAATTTTAATGGAGAATCAGAGTTCAGAAAGCGATTCAATCTTCATCGGCTACCACAGATGTAAGAGAAATAAATCGAATTAAGGAATAGGTTTAGACTTATGGTCAGTGATCATCCACTTAAATGGTCACGATCATACTAGTCAGGCCTATTCTTTAGTTCGTAACATGAACATCAGTAAATCTTGCTTGAATTAGGTTACCAACGCTAATTCGCAGGATGATGAATTAAGGGAAGTTGGATGCGGATGAGTGAATCTAAAGAAGTCTAATGCACTAAGGTGAACATTCGAACCCTCGACATGACTCCAATGGAGAAGACACAAATTACAAGCAACCTTTTAAAATCCAACGTTACAATTACAGCACGGCTTCAGAGAGCCCTCGATTCTGATCTTGAATCCGAACTTGGAAGTACAAATCACTCACAATGGCTCTCAAAGGTAAACTACAAGAAGGGATTACAGGGGGTTCAGATAAGCTATCTGACCGGAATGAGGGAAACAGAGATGAAAACTCTAAAATCTGGATACCCAAATTGGGCAAATGGTTCGTCTATTTATAGTTTTTCCTAAGCCAGCTCAGATGTGTATCAACCAATCAGAATTGGATAGATCTGTATCAACCAATAGGAGTCGAGCACCAGGATCCAGATATGTTCTGGCCAATCAGAAATGCTTGATCTGGTTCAGCCAATCAGGAAACAGAGGCATCAATTCTGTTATGTAATTCAAAAATCTGTTTGAGCTTCTAGAAGTTCCCGCCAAGTAATTTCATCTTTGGGTGTTCACATGGGGTGGAATATGCCTTTCAAGGCTCATGTTTAGGGGTGAAAAATGGTATTTTTCACTACTTATCACACCCCCAAACCTAAGCTTTGCTAGTCCCTGAGCAAAGAAACATAAAAAACAAAGTAAAGAGCCACTTTTGTAGGAAGCACAGGTGCATTTAGCATATGCAACAAGCCTTTTAAACCCCTAGGTGATCCCTAGAGGAGGAGTGAAGTCTCCTGAGGGTTTTCAGTGAAGGTACCCACAAACTTCTCCATGAAACAGTTAACATCAGTGCAATATTATCAAATGAGCAATCAAGGAGCAAGGTTAGTTACTCTTGAATCAATGATGAAACAGAAAATTTGATTATTGTTTGCACAGGAATTTAAACATTTATAAACCTCATGAATGTTTCAATATTTCCAATCTGTGAACAGTCATAGAAAATCATACAAATGTGGATAAGCTCATCCTATGGATAAAAATTAGGTTATAAGTCATACTTAAGGTGCTCAAGTTCCAACCCAAACACTCACTGGGTATACTCTCATCGTTGTTTTTGTTGAGGGTTCATTTTCACTCAAGCTCAAGAGCGCTTACATCTCCCAAATGGATCTAAGCATGAGCATAGGCATGATTCTTAGGCAATGGCATCATTGACATCTCCTCACCATAGATTGGGTCACTTCTCATCTCCACATGATGACTCACTCAACTTTGGATCACAAGGGCTTTTAATCTAGGTTTGTTTGTATGGCTTATGGAGTGAAGTTTCAAGGAAAGGCAATTTGAACAGAGGTTTGAATTTGAGAACTCGGGAAGTGCAGAGATGGTTCATGACTCCACCTTTTGAGTTTAGCTTCTTTCTTCTTCTTTTCGAGATTCTCACATTCACGGTGATCAGTTCTTTCTTTGATCTTGCATTTTCAACATAAGGTCCCTTTTTGCCTTTTTGCTTGCAACTTTTTCACATTGTTTGTCTCTTCTTTTCTCGACCACCATATTGCCTGCTTTTGAGGTATTTTCTCTTCATTTTCTTGATGTTGCCCGAAATGGTCCATCTTCGCTTCTTTCTCCTTTACCTCCGAATTCTCGAGTGAGGGAAGGCTGAATTGGTTCCATAGGTTCAGTGCAAAGTACTTTTGAGTATTTTGATGAAGAATTGTAGGATTCTGACTCAAATGGGGTACAAACAGGGCAGATTTTTCTTGGTTGGTTCTCATAGGTTCAAGTCGTCCAAAGAAGGCCTTGATCTTTTCCTCGGTTTCATGAGTCTGTTACTTGTTTTAATTTGGAGTTTCTAACTTCTAGTGGATCTAATGCCTCACCAATCCTTTGAATCGTAAAAATTGCCTCAGTCACTCTTCAACAGATGGAAAATATATGGGCTCAATTCTCACCGGTTATGGTTTTTCCTTGAGCTTTTAAGTATATCTTTACCTTTTCTCTTCCTTTTGACTTACTACGTCGATACCAAGATGTTTTATGGTGTAATCATCATGGAAATGTAGAATATCGCAAGGTTTAGAATGTCTAAATTTGGCAAGGGAATTTTAAATTTTCTAGTTGTCATGATTCTAAAGTAAATTAATACATTTCCTAATTACTTAGGTGATTCTGCTGCCCTTATGTTAACTATTCCCTAGGCAGCACTTGTCTGCCCCACCCCCAACCTATGGGGAACAGTGTCCTCCTTTGGTTCAAAGGTGGCATGGTCACTTTATACCTAAAAATTGAAACAAGGCAAAGAACAATAAGAAGAAAAAAAATAAGCAAAGAAAATGACATGGAGAATGGGAGAAAGTAAAGTTTATTAACTAGAAATATTTTACATAAAAAAAAATAAAAAAAATAAAGATGTATTAGGGATGTGTTTTTAGGGAGGGTGGGGCGGTGGAGGGTGGAAGTGGCAGGGAAGGTTGATTTTTTGTTTTTTCCGAGGAGGCTGAGTTGGGCCTCCTTTTCTTTGGCCAAAATCGCGAGGACCTCTTCAAATTCGGCCCCAGAGGGGCCGGAGCGGATCTGCACCTTCGGTGGTGGTGGGTCCAAACCACATGGGGTAAAAGCGTGTGGTGGCTTATTGGCTTGGTCACGGCCATTTTGGAAGGGTGGGGAAAGATGTGGGGAATTTGGTAGAGGTTGGTTATTTATAGGTAAGGTGGGGAAGCCGAAGGGTGGGACTTGAATGGGGGCATTGGTAATGCTCATGGCCCAGAATCGTGGGTCATTAAGTAGCATTAGGCGCGTGAGGCGGCAGAAGTAACTTTCTGCATTTAATTCCCCAATAAGTGAGTAACAACCTGAAATTGGGGAAAGCGTGTGAGGAACCGTGTCCTCACTTGTTGTTGTAAGGGAAAAACAAAGAAAATAGCAGTCTCTAGATCTAAATGGTAGAATTTATGAAAGCAAACCAAAGAAAAAGAAAAAAATTAGTGAAAAGCGAAACTAAGAAGCAATGAAACTAAGAAGCAACAGAAACAAATGCATGCATACAAATTGGTTTAGTCCTCCTAAATCAGCAATGGTCCAAATTGCTTTCTTGTCTTTTAGAACTACCAATCTCCTCTTCTTGCTCCTTTGTAAGGGAGGAAGAAATAATCACAGGAAGTGTTTGATGATCTCCCAAAAATACATATTTCAGATTTTTGGGGAGCTGTTTGAGTTCCAATTCACGTGGGCTGGGAAAAGAGGGCAGCAAAGGGACCTTGGTAACTTGTGGAAGAGGGAGAGGAGCAGGTCTCAAGAGAGAGAACTTGATGATCATGGTGAGTGCCTTGCACAAAGCACTCCTTTGAATTTGATCTCCCTTTTCCTTCTTTCTCAAAGGATCCCCAAACCTAAGATGAACATTGTCCTCAATGTTCTAGACAATGAGAGACTAGGGCAAGTAGGGTAAAAGAAGAAAGAAAAACTAAGAAATGTAAAAAATCTAAACTATATGCAGAAAAATAAAATGTAAAATCAAGATATGAGCAAGGAAAAGGAAAACATGATATACAAATGCAAGAAAAATCAACAAAACAATGCTAGAATTGCTAAATAAAATCTAACAAATAGAAGGATTACTATGCAAATGAAAGGAAACTAATGCTAATAACAGAAACAAGAAAAGCAAGGTAAGGGACCGAATACAAAGTTAAAAAGAAAAAGAAAAGTGTTGATACAAAACTGAATTTGTGAATGCAAAATAGGAAAACAAAGTTATAAACTAACTATACTGCAGTAAAATGACGAAAATCAGAAACGAGGACACATTAACCTAAGAAAGAAAAAATCAACGATCTAAAACAGAATTTGAAACTAAAATTCCTAAAACAGAAAATCTAATGCCAAATGATATATCCTAAGCCCAAAGAAACAAACCCAAAAGCACGAGATACTTATGAATCTAAGTGATTATAAAATGATTAGCAGAATACGGTGAAAAGCAAGATTCATAAGATTGACCCCTTTGTTGATGATGTGTATGAAAAAGAAATAATGAAGCATGGGAGCACATATTAAAAGCAGGGGTTCACACACAGTGAGACCCCTTTATGATGAAGAAATCTCAAGGAAAATAAAATTAGTGGGTCCATTGAATATTCAAAAACTATGATTCACTACTCATTATCCTACATGATTCCTAAAAAAAAATGATCTCAAAGGGTCTAGATGGGAAAAGTGGATGCAAATGGAGAAAAACATTATCCAAGATATCTATATTGTTTTATAATTTTCTATTTTTTTATTATAATTTTTTTTTTTTTTTTTACTTGTTTTGATCACCCGGGCTCAACAAGAGCCCTTATTTACTACTCTGAAAATAATGAGAAACAACTCTAGATTTTCTATTTGTGTTTTCACTTCTTTTATTTTGTATTTGGTTTTGTAAAAAAAAAGATGCCTAAAAGATGAGAAATTATAATCAAAACAAACATTAAACACAAAGCAGAATCATTGGTTCTCAAGAATTTAAAAATAGAAAATGAATGCAAAGGAGAAGGATGCAAACTCAAGCGGATCTGCTCCACTTTGGTCCAGATGCTCCTTGTTGAACTACTCAGATCTGCAAACATCCAAAAACTGCAGCAGACCTTATTCAAGTATTGACAAAATAAAAGAAAACTCAGCTCGCCCAAATTTGACAAAAAGACAAAAGAGTGGCGCAGATTTATTCAAATAACTAGAAGGCAAAGAATAAAAACTCGTAAAAATAAAATAAAATAAAATAAAATAAAAAATTATGCAGAAAACAGGTTTTCTATACAAAATGTAGACATTTAATCAAGCACTTGGAATGCAAAGTGCAGTTTAAAGCAAAATTAAAATAAATGAAAATAAACATAGGTCTATCTATTTTAGAACAAACTTCCCGACAGCGCCAAAAACTTGATATCGCTCCTAGTGTGCTATAATTGTGTGCATTATGAACCAAAAATTAAAGAATTAAAGAATGCTAGGTTATATGGATGTTAACATATGAAAGGGATATCAGCACATTGGGGCTAACACTGGCCTGCAAGATCAGGGCCAATTGTAGCAAGTGTTAAAAGTAAGTATTTCAAGATCGTCCACAGAGAAGTTTGTCTAAGCGAGAGATAAACCTCGGATCTGCTGCTACCAGATCCGGCTCTATAATTATCTAAAATAAAGAATAGATAAAAGAGAGTGTTGGATTGTGTCACATTTAACTATAAGTAAATAAAGAAAAGAACTAACTACATGATCCGGATCCGAGTTGGGGAGGTGTTTAAAATAAGACAAATGCGAAATAATAGCTTCATGTACTTTAGCCTCTGAATTTTAATGGAGAATCAGAGTTCAACAGGCGATTCAATCTTCATCTGCTACCGACGGATGTAAGAGAAATAAATCGAATTAAGGAATAGGTTTAGACTTATGGTTGTGATCTGTCCACTTAAATGGTCACAGATCGCATTCTGTGGCCTATTCTTTAGTTCGTAACATGAACATCAGAATGTCTTGAATTAGGTTACCAACGCTAATTCGCACATGGATGATGAATTAAGGGAAGTTGGATGCGGATGAGTGAATCTAAAGAAGTCTAATGCACTAAGGTGAACATTAACCCTCGACATGACTCCAATGGAGAAGACACAAATTACTGAACCTTTTAAAATCCAACGTTACAATTACAGAAAGACGGCTTCTTAGAGAGCCCTCAGATTCTGATCTTGAATCCGAACTTGGAAGTACAAATCACTCACAATGGCTCTCAAAGGTAAACTACAAGAAGGATTACATGGGGTTCGGATAAGCTATCCGAAATGAGAAACAGAGATGAAAACTCTAAAATTTGGATACCCAAATTGGGCAAATGGTTCGTCTATTTATAGTTTTCCTAAGCCACTCGGATGTGTATCAACCAATCAATTGGATAGATCAGATCAACCAATAGGAGTCGAGCACCGTGATCCGAGATATGTTCGCCAATCGTAAATGCTTGATCCGGTTCACCAATCGTGAACAGAGGCATCAATTCATTATGTAATTCAAAATCTGTTTGAGCTTCTAGAAGTTCCCGCCAAGTAATTTCATCTTTGGGTGTTCACATGGGTGGAATATGCCTTTGATTCGTGCTCGAATCTTTCTAATGTCCTTGGGTTTTAAAACGCATTGGGGCGCGTGCAAAGTTTCTGAAATACCCTTGGACGAAAGCAAATCCCGTAATGCCATTTCGCATAGTTTAAGGGCTTTTTCGCAAAGTAGTTTGGCTCCGTAAGCTCTCTTCGCAAAGCATTTTGGCTTCAGAGATCTTTTTCGCAAAGCATTTTGGCTTCAGGAGAGCTTTTCGCAAAGGATTTTGGCTTCAGGGGATCTTTTCGCAAAGGACTTCTCTTCTTTTCGCAGAGTGTTTTCTTCTTTTCGCAAAGGTCATTCTTCTATTCGAGGAGTGTTTTCTTCTTTTCGCAAAGTTCAAGGTTCTTTGCGAATAGTAGAAGTTCTTTGCGGATTGACTTTTAGCTTCCATTCTTCTTTGCGAATGGATCCTTCTTCTTCTTCAGGTCTTTTCTTGCTCTTTTAGGACCTTTTTAGCCATTGCTGAGGCTATTTCTTCACTCCCTCTTTGAGCTTGACATGCGTTGTCAGCTTTTTGATCATTTTAGGATGGTTTTCAGATTTGGACCTGTCTTTTTGGTTAGCTGCAATATGAACACTAAAGCACTTATTTAGTCCTCTCAAGGGTCTTTCAAGGCTCATGTTTAGGGGTGAAAAATGGTATTTTTCACTACTTATCAGTATGGCCTTCCATCAAATTTTTTGGGTGTATCCTAGTAGTTTTCCCTCCTTTCAGGTTCACAAAACATCACTTTTTGAAATTTCTTGACATTTGCTTCATGAAAAATGCTAAAATTATAGCTCATTTCAGTTTTAAAAAGTTTTTAATTTCCTTTTATTTTTTTCAAAAATCAGGTGGGAAATCACTTTATTTTCAAAAACTTTTTCAACATTGTTGCACTAGCATTAACTCATTTCATTGGCATACCTGTCATGCCCCCAAACCTAAATGAAACAGTGTCCTCACTGTGCAGAGAGTATGGTAGCAATGAACAGGGTATATGAAGAAACAGATGGAAGAATAAGCACAAAGAAAGATATAACACAGAAAAGAAATTACTATTAACATCTAAAATATGTAGATAGTCCAAAGCAGTAAGAGAAAACAAACAAACATAAACTATATTTATTGATAGGCATCATCAGGCCAATCATACAAATCTGTCAAAATTTTCAAATCATCCTTGGATAAAGGAGCTTTTCCTTTAGGTTGGGACTTCTTGGTGGACTGCTTGGGAGCCTTCTCAGACTGGGCAGCAGATTTCTTATCATTATTGGCAAAAGTAGAAGAGAATTAGAATCGAAATCAGAAAGGAAGAGGGCAGTAAGATCGAGGCCAAGGACAGTTGCAACTTGTCTTCTTTCCTCCTTGGAGAGTAGAGTGGAGGAGGTGTCATGTGGGCTTAGTGAGGGCTACCTCTTCAGACTGGGTAGCAGGTTCCTTCCCTTTACTACGAGCAGAAGCAGAGAAAACATATCTCTTTGTAGGAACTTTTCTCTTTGTATAAGTCCTCTTAGGTTTTGATAGGGAAGGTTTAGCTGTAGGAAGATCTTGGGCTGGAGGGGGGGGACATCTATAGGTAGAGTAGGACTAGGTTGAGTGGAAGAAGGTGGACAGGGATGGGGGGTGGTAAGATCATCCGGAGGAGCTGTAGCAAGGGGAACTGGTTGATATGGTTGAGAAGTCATCAAGGCATTCCTTCTTTCCAGAAGTTTGATTTTTTTCGCAGCATGGAGCTGGTTGGTCTCAGAGAGTGCTTGGGTAGCCTTAATTATGTCCCTGGCATTGGCTAATTTTTTATGAAGATTGTCAGCATTCTTCTTCTCAAACTCGGTAATGCGAGTCTGAGCATCAGCAAGTAGTTTGGCAGACTCATAGCGATTAATGATTTCCTTCCACCCCTGAGAGATAACCCGGAGCTGGATTCTTTGCTCTAATTCCATGATAGCAATCCTCTCCTCATAGGAGACTCTCAGGGAAGATTGGAGAGTAGCTATACCACTTAGGACATCCCGACGAATGTAGGGTTTATCCCTCATTGCATACAGTAGAGTGAGGTAAGGGGGAATATAGATGAGGGATCTGAGTACAATGGGCAAGGAAAGGGGTGGAGTGGAAGATGAGGAGGGGGTGGAGAAAACCAGTTCCTCAAGTGGATCAGTTTGGGTTGAGGCATCTATGAAGATAGGGGGAGTGAGAGTGGGTGGTTGGGTGGTAGGTGACACAGAAACTTCAGTGGCTACTATTGGAGGTGACGGAGGGGTAAAAGATGGGGATGAGCTAGGTATGGGGGAAAATGGAGTGGCTACCTCCTCAAACTAGATAGTAGCTATGGGAGGTGGAACTATGAGTGAAGATGGAGGAGATAAATGGATAGGTGATTGGACAGGGGAAAGAGGGGAACTATGAGGGGGTTGGAGAGCTGAAGAGGATGGGGTAAGGGTGGACTGAATGGATTGAAGGTAGGAGCTCATGAGGGCTTGGTTGTTGGTGTTAGTGGTCAATTGAGTTTGGATGGATTGTAATAGGGAGAGAATTTGGGTGAAAGTATCAGGCATGGTGGGATTAGAGGGGACAGGTATTTGAATAGGGTGGAAAGGGGAGGAGGGTGCATGGTTGAAATGAGGGGGGTTGGGGTGTGGGGAATCCGGGAGTGGGGTGTACTCATGCCCAACATCTTCCACAATGGATGTCATTAGGGCAGTGAACCTAACAGTTGTAAACTAGTCTAAGCCCTGGGTATGAAGTAGGGGTTGGTGAGAGGGGAAGTCAGAAATGGGTTGGTCAAAGGGTGGAGAAGAAAGGGTAGGGGTAGGCTCTGGTAGTGTTGGAGTTTCAAGGACTTCAGGTTCGAGAATTTGAGTGGTGGGTGGAGGTAAAACTGGCTCAGAGGTAGGAGGAGGGGGGTCTGTTGGAAGAGGGCATCTACAGTAAGATCTGCTACAATGGTAGTGGGCACCTCCTCAACCTCCTCCATCTCAGCTGGCTTACTCTTCTGTATCAGGGTCAAGCTGGTGGACCATGCCCTTTTTCCATACTCTTTTGGAATCAACTTCTCGATTGGCTCATTTCTCTTAACCATATATTTCCCAGCCTTGAGCAAACATGTAATGATCCTGCTGAAAGGCAGCCCACTACCTTTAGCAAATGCTTATCTTTTAAGCACCTTATCATTAATGTCTACCATTGTCTCAAAAATCAGCTGTGGTGCACTCAAAAATTACACTTTTGAACAGTAGTACAAAGCATCTACAATTGGGGGCCTTCTCTCCTACAGGTGCCCAGTGACATACACATTTTTCCTCAGAATAGTGTCAGTGACTCTGAGGATGGGTTGGAGGTCTCTTCTCATCAAAGATTCACCAGATCCCATAATTCCATTAGTGAGCTGTTTAGCCATTCTCTAAATGCAATCCATTTGGGTTCTCCCTTAGATCTAGAGGAGTCAAATTAATGTGGGACTCCCAAAGCCATCCCAATGTCCTTGCAATCTACAGTGATTTGCCAATCATCAATCAGAATTTCCAGCATAGCCTCATTCTCAGGCACCACCTTCTTTGTCAAATTCTGGTACCACAATTTAACCAACATGGGGTACACAGTCTCCTTCAATGGTGTATGTAGGGGTAACAATCCCTCCTTCTTTAGATACATTAGTGTCCCCTGGCACTCCTTTATCTCAGTAAAGTATGCAAGATAAAAATCTGTCTCAGGGATAACGCTCAACCCATTCACAAACTCATTAGGGGTGGTTAATGCAGTGGGAAGCTCCACCGTAGGTTATATGTCAGGGTTGGGCAAAGGTGTTTCCCCAGTTTGAGCAGATCTATCAATGGGTATTTCTACATCAGGCTCCTAAATTGCGGCAGACTTGGCCTTTTTTGCTTTAGGAGCCTTCTTGGGCTTCCCCACAGGAAGCTTCCTCTGATAGGTGGGTTGGTGGTAGGCTTTGATTTTATAAAAGTCTTTGGGGTAGAAGAAGCTAGTTGTCGAAATAGGTCTGCTAGGGTTTCTTCAGAATCATCCATATTCCTCTCAGAAATTGATCTCTTACAGCTCAGTCACCAATTTGGATTAAAATTCTGAGGTAACCAACTAGAAAAACAATAGAGTGAAAGTAGGGAGACAGCTTACCCAAAACTCCTAGGGTTTTACAGAAATTGTGATTCACAATTCAAATTTCACAAAAATCAGGTGCAAAATGCTCCTTTGTGCGGGCTGAATGAACTTGAGGAATGACACACTGAGTGGTGAAGAGTCCTTACAGTATTTGGCGGAAAGAGAGTAGCGACAAATGAGGAAGAGAGAGCTAGGGTTTTACAGAAAGTGTTGACTGGGCAAAAGTGACCTACCGACAGGTATATAAAGAGTGAAAATCAATTTCGATAGGATGAGCTGAGTGATTTCGATAGGTCAAAGCGTCCTATCGAACACTATAAAACATACAACGTGTAGATGAAATGCTTCGATAGGTCAATTCCTTCCTATCGATAGGTTCATGTAGCGCATGATTCATCCTTTTGTTAGGTTCCTAATAAGTATCTAGAACCTATCAAAAACTTCTTTCCGACCTTTTGAACCTATCGAAGAGTTGTTTTCACCTATCGACAAGTCTCAGTGCCCATCGAAATCATCAAATGACCTATCGAAATCCTCAAATGACCTATCGAAAGGTCCCATATGCTCATAGAAACTGCATTTTTTGTGCTGTGTTCAGCCTCAGCACCCAGCAAACTCCTTTGTTGTGCTTCCATTCATGTTGTTTTCATTATTGCCATACTCCCATGGCTCATGGACTGCTGGCAAGATTGATATGTTGACCTAATTCTAGTATGGAAATTTTATTGTAAATGAACAAATCACCAAAACATAACAAAATCAAAATATAGTATATATGATACACACTAAAATCATGTATAAATTGGAGGGTCCTGAAAGTCAATGGTCTCCTCAGGCTCACAAATTTTTTCAAAACAAATCTTTAGCCTCTATCCATTGACTTTTATGACTCTACCATCTTTCGGGTCCATGATTTCTACAGCCCCGGATGGGGAAATATGTAAAACTGTGAAAGGCCCATCCCATCTGGACTGTAATTTTCATGGAAAGAATTTTAATCTTGAATTGAACAACCATACCTTGTCACCTATTTTGAATTCTTTCTGCAGCAAGTGTCTGTCATGAAAGGCTTTGGTTTTTTCCTTGTAAATCTGGGCATATGCTTCCATCCTTAACTCATCAAGCTCAGATAATTATAGTTTCCGGTTCACACCAGCAGAAGTTAAGTTAGAATTTAATATTTTAATGGCCCAATATGCTCTATGTTCTAACTCAACAGGCAAGTGACATGCCTTGCCATGCACTAGCCTGAATGGGGACATCCCTATGGGGGTCTTATAGGCAGTCTTATAAGCCGACAAGGCATCTGACAATTTTATGGACCAATCTCTCCTATCAGCTCGCACAGTCTTCTCTAGGATGTGTTTGATTTCCCTATTGGAAATCTCTACTTGCTCACTGGTTTGTGGGTGGTAGGGAGTAGCAACTCTGTGGATCACAAAGTATTTTTTCAACAGTTTTTCAAAAGGTTTGTTGTAAAAGTGGCTTCCTCCATCACTAATAATAGCTTTGGGGGTGCCAAACCTAGAGAAGATGTTGTCCTTTAAGAACTTAATGACAACCTTATGATCATTTGTTCTTGTAGCTATGGCCTCTACCCATTTTGACATATAGTCCACAACTGCAAGGATGAAATTATATCCATAGGAGGGGGAAAAAGGTCCCATAAAATCAATTCCCCATATGTCAAATAGTTTAACAACAAGCACAGGTTGCAAGGGCATGGAGTTTATTTTTATAATACTTCCCATTTGCTGGCATTTAGAACAAGCTTTGCAATGATGTATGGCATCCTTGAACATAGTGGGCCAATAGAAACCACTTTGAAGCACCTTTGCAGCAATCTTATTGCCACTGAAATGGCCACCACAAGCCTGTTCATGACACATGGTTAGAATATTTTCAAACTCAGTTTCAGGTACACATCTTCTTATCACCTGGTTGGCACAATACTTAAAGGGGTGAGGATCCTCCCATATGTAATATCAAATTTGTGAGAAGAACAGATTCCTATCATCCTTACTCTAATGTGGAGGTACCCTTCCCCGAGCAAGATAGTTTACTATGTTGGCAAACCAGGGCATACTTATCTCCATAGCAAAATGTTGCTCATCAAGAAAAGAATCATTGATGGGCAAGCTCTCTATTTCAGCATCTGAAATCCTTGACAAGTGGTCCGCAACCACATTTTCAACCCCCTTCTTATCTTTGATTTCCAAGTTGAATTCCTGTAGAAGATGAATCCATCTAATTAGTCTAGCTTTAGCCTCCTTCTTAGGCAAGAGGTATTTCAGGGCTGAATGGTCAGTAAACACGGTGATCTTGGATCCCAACACATATGATCTGAACTTTCCTAAAGCAAATACAATGGCTAGCAGCTTCTTTTCAGTTGTGGTGTAGTTCAATTTAGCATCAACCATTGATTTACTAGCATATGCCACCACACATGGTCCTTTGTCTTTTCTTTGTCCCAGCACTACACCAATGGCACAGTCTGATGCATCACACATTAGCTCAAATGGCAGAAAAAAATCAGGAGCTTGCAATATAAGAGCAGTAGTCAAACAGGTTTTCAGAAGTTCAAAAGTAGCTAGGCATTCATCATTGAACACAAATGGAACATCTTGGCACAACAAGTGGCAAAGAGGCTTAGAAATTTTACTAAAGTCTTTGATGAACCTCTGGTAGAAACCAGCATGGCCTAAGAATGACCTGACTTGTTTGACAGTTTTAGGAGGGGGCAAATGTGCTATTAAATCAATTTTAGCACATTGGGAAACAGCATGTCCTAGGACAATACCTTGAGTCACCATGAAATGACTCTTTTCCCAACTCAAAACCAGGTTGGTTTCCTCACACCTTTGCAGCACAAGGCTGAGATGGTGCAGGCATTGGCTAAAATCACCCCCAAAATAGAGAAATCATTCATAAAAATCTCTAAAAACTTGTCAATCATGCCAGAAAAAATAGCATACATACATCTTTGAAAAGTGGCAGGTGCATTACATAGTCCAAATGACATTCTTCTATATGCAAAGGTTCCAAATGGACAAGTAAATATGGTTTTTTCTTGATCTTGTGGGTAAACAGGAATCTGGTTGTATCCTGAATAACCATTAAGAAAATAGTAAAAAGCCTTGCCTGTCAACTTATCTAAGATCTGATATATAAAAGGTAATGGGAAGTGATCTTTGCTAGTTTTGTCATTGAGCTTGCGATAGACTATGCATACCCTCCAACCAGTGGTCTGTCTGGTTGGAATCAGCTCACCTCAGTCTGCTTGAACTACTTTGATCCCAGATTTCATGGGCACCACTTGGGTAGGTGCCACCCATTTAGAATCTGAGATAGGATAAATGACCCAACATCAAGAAGTTTGACTAATTCCTTCATAACAACTTCTTACATGTGTGGGTTGAGCTTCCTTTGCATCTTTTTAGAAGGTTTAGAACCCTCTTCAAGATAAATTTTGTGCATGCACACAGCTGGATTTATCCCCCCCAAATCTATAATAGTCCACCCTATTGCTCTCTTATGTTTTTTTAGCACACAAAGCAATTCTTCTTCCTACTCAAGAGTGAGGGAGGAAGAAATTAATCACTGGCAGTTTGTGATTGGCTCCTAAAAAGGCATATTTTAAAATTTTTTGGAGTTTCTTTAACTCCACATCTGGGGGACTGATGAGTGAAGGCAATAGGGGTACCTTAGAAGGTGGTGGAAGGGGTAGTAAAGCAGGAATCCATGGGTGATGCTTTGCTAGCTTTACTTCAGAATTTATAATTTTCACTTGCTCAAGCTCAGATGTGGAAGCTTTCTCTTCCACTGTTTCATTCCATACTTCTTCAAAAACATTAAACAAATCATTACCATGCAACAACTGAGGCAGATTTTCTTGCACAAACTCATCCAGTACATCAATGGAAAAACAGTCCTCATTCTCTAAGTGAGGCTGATGAGCTGCATTGTGCACGTTCAGCTTGACTTTCATATTACCAAAATATACTTCCATGGCCCCTAATCTATATTATATACAAGCATTTGCAGTGGCCAAAAAGGGTCTGCCTAAGATCACAGGGATAGAAGTAGCACACTTGCTTGGCTCCATGTCCAACACCAAAAAATCAGCAGGATAAAAGAATTTGTCAACCCCTACCAAGACATCTTCAATGATCCCCATAGGCTTCCTTTCAGATCTGTCAGTAAGTTGTAAGACCACATGTGTGAGCTTCAACTCTCCCAAGCCTAGCTTCTCATATACTGAATATGGAAACAAATTCACACTAGCTCCCAGATCTAACAAGGCTTTTTCAATGGTATGATCCCCAATGATGCAGGCGATAGTGGGGACTCCAGGGTCTTGGAGTTTTGTTGGAGTTGTAATAGTCAGTATCTGTTTCACTTTTTCTGCTGAAAAGACTTTCTTGGACAAATGTATCCTTGATTGTCTTCTGTGGGTGCAAAGGTCCTTTAAAAGCTTGGCATAGGCTAGAACCTGCTTGATTGCATCAAGTAGAGGCAGGTTGATCTTCACTTGCTTAATAGTTTTCATCATTTCCTCTATCTTGGCATGCCATTTATCAAAAGGAGAAGGTGCTTGCATTGCCCTCGGAAATGGCAAATATGGGACTGCTCCCCCATTTTTAGCCTAAGCCAACTCATCATTTCTTTTTTTGGTTTTATTATTTTCTTGAGGATCATCATTATCCTTTTTATTCAATATGCGTTGCTCCTATTATACCTTCTCTATAACCACCTCTTTTTCTTTTTCTGAATTTTTCAAAGGCCTACAGCCTACTTGATTGTCCACCAGCCTTCCACTTCTTAATGTGGTGATAGATTTGGCTTCCTCATGGGAAGAAGAAACCTCACCTACCACATATTATCTCCTTGGATTGTCCATGGGTTGGCTAGACAGCCTCCCTTCTTCTCTCTTGGTCAAAGCATTGGATAGCTAACCAAGATGGTCTTCTATCTTTTTTATGCTTTGGCTATGAGAGTGTATAGTTTGAGACAAGGATCCTAAGTTCTACAATGAGGCCAGAACTTATTCTTCAAAATTAAGTGATCTAACAGCTAGAGGGGGTGCAGGTTGCTGCACAGGCTGAGCCACAGGCTGAGTCATGGGTTGTTGACATTTTTATAAGGCATGGACTATTGGCACTGCTGCTGGTGGTTTGGAAAAGTATCTTGTCTCCACCTCAAGTTGGGATGGCAGCCACATGCTCCATCACAAAGTCTGGAAATTGAACAGCTGAGGGGCATTTCTCAAGGGAGTGAGTGGGGGATTGGCATATAATACATGCCTCTTCCGCTTTAATAGCCATGGGTGACTGCATTGCTTTCATGAACTTATCAAACTTCTGGGTCAAACTGTTCACTTTCCTTTCCAAATCATTATGCCCACTTACCTCATACATCTTCCCTCTTATGGTATTTTCTTTCACCAATCTAGGGGTGTCCAAGTCCCTGAAAAATGTCTCCCTGCATGGAGTTCTCACTGGTGATGTCGAACAGCTCCCAAGCCTCCTCAGCAGTTATGTCAAGGTAAGTACCACCACAAGAGGCATCTACCATATCTCTGCTTTTAGAATCAATTTCCTAATAGAAACTTTGAACAAGTTGCCATTCAGGGATTTGATGATGGGGACATTTCTTCAGGAGTTCTTTGAATCTCTCCCATGCTTGGGGAAAGTCCTCAGTTGGGTCTTGAGCAAATGAGATAATGCCCTTCCTCAACTGACTTGTCTTGGACATGGAGAAAAACTTGGCCAAAAACTGACATTCAAGATCACTCTAGGACTGAATATTGTTGGGTGGGAGCATTGACAACTAAGTCCTGACTCTATCCTTTAATTAAAAAGGAAAGAGTCTCATCCTGATTGTTTCCTCCCCCAAACCTGTTATATTGAATGTAGTGCACAGTCCAAGAAATTCATCAATATGCTTATATGGGTCTTCTTTGGTCAGGTCATGGAATGAGGGTAGCATTTGGCTTATGAAAGACTTGATCTCATAGTTCCCTTGAACAGCAGGGAATTGAATGCAGAAGGGGGAATTGTAAACCCCTGGTGCATTGAATTCCTTCAAGGTTCTAGGTTGCTCACCCATTTCAGTAGATTCAGATGCAGCAGATGTGGGTGAGATTTGTTTAGACCTAAGAATTCTTTCAGCTTCTGCATTTAATGGAATAATCTGACGATTGAGAGTTCTCCTTCCAAACATACACCACTCACAAACTTAATGCACACAAGATGCAGAGCAAATTTAACACAACAATCAGGAAAAAACATAATTAACTAATAAATCTACAAATCCATAGATCAAGAAAATAGAGGAGTAGAGGGATGCAAACATTAGAGCAACATTTAGCACAATACTCTTCCTTAGAAACAACTTTCGATCTGATGAAATAATAAAAATTACTCCAAAACAACAAAAAATTTCAAAAGCAGTTAGTGAAAACTTAAACAGGCTATTACAGATCTACAATCTATATTAAAACAAACTTAGATCTACCAATTTTAAGCACAAAGATCTCCAGTAGCGGCGCCAAAAACTTGCTGGCTTCTTACCTTGTGTTCAAAAAGAGGTTTAAAATCACATAATTAAAGGATCTATTGGTTGCACACACCTAGGCAAGCAAACACACAAACCTACAAGTATTCAGGGCCTATTGTAGTATGTTTTAAAAGAGTAAGTAAAGGAATATCCATAGGGAAATGTGAGCTAAAAATTAAGTAAATCTCTAGATCTAAAACAGATCTGACACCCTACCTAATACTAAAATAGCAAAAGAGAGAGGGGAGGTTTAAAGGGGTTGTCACTTTAAACTAAACTACAGAAACAACAATAAATACAAAAATGAATTGAGATTAAATCAAGAGTTCAGATCTTTGCAAGTGAGGGGAATTTTTTGGTGAAATTAAAAAAAATAGAAAATGGAGAGAAGCAGCTTGGAGTTTGGTCTTGCTGCAGTTGGGTTAAGCTGCTAGGATTACAGAGAGTTCAGAGTGCACCAATCCCTCATCTGGCTATAAGCACTGCTGCAGGGTAGAAGAATCTGATCTAGGCCCGAGATTTGGCTTGATCTTAAGGCTATGATCTGTCCACTTCAATGGTCAAAGATCATCCAATAGATTCACTCCATTCTCATGCTTCCATCATAACATTATAATCACTACAAATGCTGCGACTGCCAGGCCATAGACACAAGCAATTACAGGAACATCAGATCTAGGGAGATCAAATGATATCCAAGAGGTCTACCAGTTATGTGGGTGAGCTATTCCCATCTACACAAATCCGATCGAGCACCAAATGAAACCAGATGAACTATGGATCTAATTAAAATAATAAAACCAGCATTGCATTGAAACAAACTCACTATACAATCAAATTCTCTCTGTGCATCATCTGACCTCAATAACACTCTCAACTCTCCCTAATTACAAATCCAACCTCACTCCTTGCTGCTCCAAAGAAATTAGCCACCAATAGTTGGGCAAAAAGGAAGAATAGAGAATTTCGATGCAAACTCTAATCTCGAGAATTGATCCCCCCTTTTTTTGGTAGCTTCCCTCCTTACATAGCTCTCCCCTTTAGTCTCAGATCTATTTTTTCCGCCAATCACAGCTCAGCTGGAATAATTCTATTATTTCCTCTTTTATTCCCCTTCTAGAAGGCTCTCTCAGTTTGTTAGAGTTAGGGAAGAGCACGTGGGTCGGTTAGGGTTTCCCAAAGCACTTCTAAAAACTTCATGTTAGTCATCAGAGTGCCTCAAATTGCGTGCAGCAGGTCACCAACTTGCAGCGTGTGCACAACAGCTTTTCTAAGAAGTCCTTCAGTCAATTTTGATAGGTTCTTGAGGCTTTAGACAAGTTCCAAATAGGCCTTTCGTTCCTTTCGCTAGGATTTAGGATCCTTTCGAAAGGTTTCGATAGGTTGGTGCTAAAAAAAAAGCTCCAGCATTCACAACCTTCATCTGGTGTGTTTGACAAGTTGGGGGATCCTTTCGATAGGTTGATTTCTACGCAATAAGTTTCGATAGGTTCTCTTCTGGCTCCTATCAACATGTTTTCAAACTTTTCGATAGGTTCTGTTCAAGCTCAGGCAACCATTCAATAGGATGCTCCCTTTTTATTTCCGACTGCGCAATAGGTTCCAGATCCTATCGAATTCTCCCATCCTCACGACTTCTTCCTTTTTTCAGCCTTCAAATCCTATCGACAGGTTCCAGTAACCTCTCGACAGGTTGTTCTCAGCCTATTTTCACTCCTTCAAAGCTGCTTTGCTATTACTGCATGCTCTATGTGGGCCATTATTGGGTCTGAACTGCACTAAGAGATGGATTTCTGCACTATGACTGCCTTTTACTGCTATTTACAAGACATACTCAACAAGCATTTATTAGTCCACTCATAGGTCTATCAAAGCTCATGTTAAGGGGTAAAAAGTGGTACTTTTCAGAGATTAACATCAAGCTATCCAGTTTCCTTTCCAAATTATTGTATCCACTCACCTCATACATTTTCTCTTGTAGTGGTCTCTCTCACCAATCTAGCTGGGGTCTCAAGGTCTCCCTTTGCATGGAGTTTTCACTAACGATATCAAACGATTCTCAGACCTCATCAACTATCTTATGGAGGTATGTACCACCACATGAGGCACCAACCATATCCCTGCTCTTGAGATCAATTCCTTGACAGAAACTTTGGATAAGTTGTCATTCGGGAATTTGGTGATGGGGACATTGCTTCAAGAGTTCTTTAAATCTCTCCCATGCTTAGTGAAAGTCTTCAATTAGGGCTTGAACAAATGAAATAATGCTCTTCCTCAACTGACTTGTTTTGGACATGGGAAAAAATTTGGCCAAGAACTGACATTGAAGGTCATTCCAAGACTGAATATTATTGGTTGGGGAGCATTGACAACCAAGTTCTGGCTCTATCCTTTAATGAAAAAGGTAAGAATCTCAACCTGGTTGCTTCCTCCCCCAAACCTGTAATGTTGAAGGTAGTGCACAGTCCTAGAAATTCATCAATGTGCTTATATGGATCTTCTTTACTTAGGCCATGGTATGAGGGTAGCATCTGTATGATGGAAGATTTGATTTTATAGTTCCCTTGAATAGCAGGGAATTGAATGCAGAAGGCGGAATTGTAAACCCTTGGTGCATTGAATTTCTTCAATGTTCTAGGTTGCTCACCCATTGTAGAGCTGTTAGAATCAATCACAGGTGTGTGTATGGGTTGCTTAGGTCTGAGAAGTCTCTCAACTTCAGGATCTAAGGGATCAATCTCAGGATTAAGAGATCTCCTCCTAGGCATACACACAACAGAAATACAGAACAATACAAAAAATGATAGCACAAAATTAAGCAAAAAAAATTCACAAATACAACTAATGTTGCAGATCTAAAAACTACAGATCTAGAAATATAAATAGAGTTAAAAAATACAAACTTAAGCACAACTTGCTCCTTAAATTGGCACAATCCTCCTCTCAACACAACAAATCAAGATCTATAATCACAAAATTAAACTACACAAAACTACAGCAGCAATTAGTCAAACATAAAATATGTAATAAAAATTTAAATCTAAAATGAGAAAAACTTAGATCTACCTCTTAAAAACACAGATCCCTGGCAGCGGTGCGAAAAACTTGTTGTGATGCTCTCCTTGTAATTATTAAATGGTTAAAACAACAGATTAACTGCACAAATTACGGTAATGAGGGATCAAGGTAAGCAGCCACTCCTGTAAGAATCAGGGCTATGAAACATGTTTTAATAGGTAAGTCAGGGTATGTCCATAGGGAAATGTGATTTAAACTATGGTAAATCTCCAGATCTATTGCAGATCTGACACTCTATCTTAAATTTAATGAAATCAAAATAAGAAAGAGGAGAGGTTTTTAAGATTTGCCACTAAAACTTACAAAAAATGAAACGCAAATTATCCTGACTTGATTTAACACAGAGTTAAAGGAAAATGGAGAGAAGATTAAAATCAAGAGGTGGAGAATAGCAACTAGAGATTTTGGTCTTTACTGAAAATTAATTTGTTCAAAGGCAGTGTAGGGAACTGGTTTGTAAGAATCCTTCATCTGGCTACAAGCTTAGATGTAAGGTATAAGAATCCACTCTCAACCAGAAAATTGAAGCAATCCTAAGGCTATGATCTATCCACTCGAATAGTCAGATCATCCCAGAGATTATTCCAATTCAGGGATCTTAATTCAAACAATTAAACCATTGTAGATGTTGTCGATGCAAGGCTACAAGCTCAGGCATCCACAGGGATATTAGATCTAGGGAAATCAAATGGCAATCAAGAGATTTATAAATCCAAACTAACTTTATATTCAACAATTACTGAATTGGTATAACTTACAGTCAACTGTGGTCAGATCTGCAATCTGTGCAACACCTAATCCTCCTACAAAGCTTTGAACCTCTTAATTTACAACTCTTAATCTACCAAAGAGGGTTAGCCAACCATAACTGGCTAAGAGGAGAATGGGGGACGAAGGAAGAGAGAGAGGGAATTTCTGGAGGAAAGATGGAGATCGGATTTAGCTTTGGTTCTCCCAATTTCTGGATGCTAGCTTTGTAAATTCTTAAAGCTTTTATACTCTTCTCCTCTCTTCTTAGATTTGTTTCATCCAATCAGAGCTCAAGAGAATAATTATATTATTCTGGGCTACTGATGTGGCTAATTTCTCTTCTAGAAGCTCTTTCCCCATTGGTCCAAATCAGGTTGGCCCATGTGATACGGTTAGGGTTCCCATTCGTGCTAAGTGTTGTTCTAAAAATACCCCTAAGGGTCATTAACATGCCTTGGAACCTGTGCAAAGAATTCTAAAGTTGGAAACTGCTATGAAAGGAACTGAGAAGTTTCTAATTCGACTATCGAGAGGTTCAGGGAACCTCTCAACAGGTTCTGAATTAGCTTGGTGTTCTCATCGACAGGATTAAAGTGGCTTTCGACAGGTTTGGAGACATCTCTACAGGTTCTGTGAACTAGTCGACAGGTTGTTGAAGGCTCTCGATAAGCTGCTTGACTTCTCAACAGGTTCTGGTGAACTCGTCGACTGACAGCCAAAATCTTATCTGCTGTCCTAACTGCATTTATCTTCTCGACAGATTATAAAGCATCCTGTCGAGTAGTTATACAGTTCTATTTAAGTGCTCAACAGGTTGCTTCAATCCTCGTGAGAATGGGCATAGCTTCAGGTAAGTCCTCGTGAGAATGGGCATAGCTTTAGGTAAGTCATCGATAGGTTGCCACGCACTGCTCGATAGGTTCAATTGAACCTCGCGATAAGTATCTGAAACCTCTCAATTTCCCTTGCACCTCAAGGTATCCTCTCGACAGGATCTGTAACTGTACCTCCAACCTCTCGTAGGTACTAGAACCTCATGAGATCTTCATATTTTCAACTCAGTGCCTCTCGATGGGTTGGCCTATGCTTTCAAAACCTGACGACAACTTCATGGATCCTCTTGATATCTTGACCTTTGAGCATCAGAACCTCTCGATAGGTTCTGCTTTATGCTTCCACAGCTGGCCCACATCTTTGGTGTGATATTCTTCATTTGCTTAACCCTCAGCAACCTCTAGAGGGTTCATTCTTCATTCCTTGTAACTGCGATTAGTCCCAAGCACACCCAGTTGGGCCCATGACCTTCTCATGAACTTCTAAAACTCTATGGACTATTTGATTGGTTGGCCTTTGGGTTGCTTGAGCACAAGTTGAGCAGTAGGTTGCTTCTTTGGCCTTTTTAGATGGATGTCTGCACTAACACTGCAATTTACTGCTTATCTACAAAACATACTTAAAACACCTTATTAGTCAACTCAAGGGTCCATCAAAGGTCCGATTAGGAGGTGAAAAATGGTATTTTTTACTGCTTAACAGAATCTCTAGGATGATCTGTGACCATTAAAGTGGACAAATCATAGCCTTAGGATCACTCCAATCCTCTGGTCTAGGTTGAATTCTTATTCCTTACATCTGAGCTTGTAGCCAGATGAAGGATTGTTGCAAATCAGTTTCCTGCACTGCGTACGAACCAATCAATTTTCAGTAAAAGACCAAAATCCCTTGCTGCTACTCTCCTTCTTTTGATTTTAATCTTTTTCTCCATTTCCTTAAATCTGTGCTTTAATCAGTTCTAGATTAATTGCTTTTATCTCTAACTTTTTGTAGTTTCAGTAAAGTGACAACCCTAAAAAACATCTCCTCTTTCTTTCCTTTCTTTGTTTTAAACTAGGATAGGCTAGAGTGCCAGATCTGTCACAGATCAGGAGATTTACTATATTTTAGAGCACATTTCCTTGTGGACATACCCTTACTTACCCCTTAAAGCTTGCTACAATAGCCTTGGTTCTTGCAGGCCTGATTGCTAACCTTGATCCCATTTCTCTGTGATTTTGCCTTTTAGTTTGTTGATTTTAACCCTTTAATAATTGCCAGGTAAGTAATACAATAAGTTTTTGGTGCCGCTGCCGGGGATCTGTGTTTTTAAATTGGTAGTTCAAAATTTTTCTTATTTTAGATATAGATTTATAATTGCCTGTTTTGTGTTTTGACTAATTGCTGTTATAGTCTTTGTAGTTTAATTTTATGTTGTAGATCTGGATTTGTTGTTTTAAGAGGAGCATTGTGCTAATTGGAGGAGCAAGCTGTGCTAAAGTTTACATTTCTTAAATTTTTTACATTTTTAGATCTACACATTTTTAGATCTGCAACAATAGTGTGTATTGTGGTAATTGCTTTCCTGAAATTTGTGTTGTGATTTTTTGTTTCTGTTGTGTGTATGCTTGGTAGAAGATCTCTCAATCCTGAGATTATTCCTGTAGATCTTAAAGTTGAGAGATTTCTCACACCTAAGCAGTCCCTACACACACCTGTAGTTAATTGTGAAGTTTCTATAATGGGTGAGCGACCAAGGACATTAAAAGAACTCAATGCACCAGGGGTGTACAACTCTCTCTTCTGTATTCAATTCCTTGCTCTCCAAGGGAACTATGAGATTAAATCATCCATCATACAGATACTGCCATCATATCATGGCCTGAGGAAGGAAGACCCATACAAATATATTGATGAATTTCTAGGATTGTGCACTACTTTCAACATTGCAGGTTTGGGAGAGGAAGCAACTAGGTTGAGGCTCTTTCATTTTTCCTTAAAGGACAGCGCTAGAACTTGGTTGTCCATGCTCCCAACTAATAGTATTCAGTCTTGGAATGACCTTTAATGTCAATTTCTGGCCAAGTTTTTCCCCATGTCTAAAACAAGTCAGCTGAGGAAGAGCATAATCTCCTTTGCTCAGTCGCCAACTGAAGACTTTCACCAAGCATGGGAGAGATTAAAGAAGCTCTTGAAGTAATGTCCCCATCACCAAATTCCTGAATGACAATTTGTTCAAAGTTCCTATCAAGGAATTGATCCCAAGAGCAGGGACATGGTTGATGCCTCATGTGGCGGTACCTAACTCCACAAGACAACTGATGAGGCTTGCGAGTTGTTTAATATCATTAGTGAAAACTCTATGCAAATGGAGACTTTGTCAAGGGACATCAAGACTCTTGTTAGATTGGTGAGAGAGAATACTATAAGAGAGAAAATATATGAGGTCAGTGGTAACAATGATTTAGAAAGGAAGGTGGATAGCTTGACTCAGAAATTTGATAAGCTCATGGGAGCAATGCAGTCACCAGTGGCTGCCAAAGTGGAGGAGGCATGTGTGATATACCAGCCCCCCACTCACTCCCTTGAAGAATGTCCTTCTACTATCCAATTTTCAAACCTTGTTATGGAACATGTGAATGCTACTTAGTCCTTTAGAAAATAGCCAACTGTTGGTTATCAATTGAGAAACCACCCCAACTTAAGGTGGAGACAAGATACCTTTCAAAACCAGCAGCAGCCACAACAGCAGTCCATGCCCTATAGAAATGCTCAACCCTACCAACAGAACTACTTTCTAAGACCCCAATATCAGCAAACTATGGCCCAGCCAATGGCACAACCTATGCATCAAACCAAGCACCTTCTAGATCCCTCACATTTGAAGAGCAAGTTTTGGCTTCATTACAAAATTTGGGCTCTTCGTCTCAAATTGTTAACTCTCATTGCAAAAGTATTAAGAAGATAGAAGACCACCTTGGTTAGCTATCCAATACTTTGAATAGGAGAGAGGAGGAAAGACTGCCTAGTCATCCTATGAACAACCCAAAAGGACAGTATATAGTGGGTGAGACTTTTTAACATGAAGAAGCCAAATCTGTCACTACTTTGAGAAGTGGAAGGCTGGTTGATAACAAAGTTGGTGTTGAGCTTCATGAGAAAAGTGAAGGAAATGAAAGAACAGCCCATGATGATATGCAGCAGGAGCAGCATATGAGAAATAAGGGGAGTGTTGATGAACCCCAATAGAAAAATGAAAATAAAAACAAGGAAAAAAGTGATGAGATTGCTAAGGCAGCAATTGGGAGATCAGTCCTCCATTTGCCATTTCCCAATGCACTTCAAGCACCTTCTCCTTTGATAAGAGGAATGCTAAAGTTTAGAAAATGATGGAGACATTTAAACAAGTGAAGATCAACTTGCCTTTACTAGATGCAATCAAGCAAGTGCCTGCCTATGCAAAGTTTTTGAAAGATTTGTGCACACATAAAAGACAATCTAGGATACACCTATCCAAGAAGACTTTAATGCTAAGAAAGTGAACCAAGTGTTGCCCACTGTAACCCCAACAAAGCTCCAAGACCCTGGAGTTCCCACAATCCCTTGCATCATTGGGGATCACACCATTGAAAAAGCCTTGTTAGATCTAGGAGCCAATGTGAACCTACTTTCATATTCAGTGTATGAGAAGTTAGGATTGGAAAAATTAAAGCTCGTACATGTGGTATTACAGCTAGCTGATAGATCGGAAAGAAAACCTGTGGGAATGATAGAAGATGTATTAGTTGGGGTTGACTAGTTTTTCTATCCAACATAATTTCTGGTTCTTGACATGGAACAAAGAAAGTGCACTACCTCTATTCCTGTAATTTTGGGCAGGCCTTTCTTGGCCACTGCCAATGCTTGTATACAATGTAGATCAGGTGTAATGAAGGTATCTTTGGGTAATATGAAAGTAGAATTGAATGTTTACAATGCAGCAAGTCAGCCTCACTTGGATAGTAAGGATTGCTTTTTGATTGATGTGTTGGATGAGCTTGTGGAAGAGAGTTTGCCCAAGCTGCTGGATTGTGATGATTTGTGTGATATTTTTAAAAATGTGTAGAGTGAAATTGTGGAAGAAAAGGCCCCCACACCAGTGATTCAAGAGGTTAAAGCCTTAAATTCTGACATAGGGCCAACAATAAGGTATCCTCCTTGGAAACCAGCTGTATTGCCTCTTCCACCACCTTCAAAGGCACCTTCGTTGCCTTCACTTATAAGTCCACTTGATGTGGAGTTGAAATCCTACCCAAGTATTTGAAATATGTATTTTTGGGAGCTAATCAGAAGTTGCTTGTGATCATTTCTTCCTCCCTCACTGATGAGTAAGAGGAAGAGCTGTTCGGTGTGTTAAAAAGGCATAAGAGAGCAATGGGTTAGAATTTTGGTGATCTTGGAGACATCAACCCTGCTGTTTGTATGCATATCATCCCCTTGGAAGAGGGTTCTAAACACTCTAGAGAAATATAAAGAAAGTTAAACCCCCACATGCAAGAGGTAGTGATGAAGGAGGTGGTCAAATTGTTAGATGTTGGGGTCATCTATCCCATTTCAGATTCTGAATGGGTGGCACCTACTTAGGTGGTACCTACGAAATCTTGAATCACTATAGTTAAATCTGATTCTGGTGAGCTAATTCCAACTAGGGAAACCACAGGTTAAAGGGTGTGCATTGATTATCGAAAGCTCCATTTAAGAACCAGAAAATAGCATTTTCCTTTACCCTTCATAGACCAGATTTTGGATAAGTTGGTAGGCAAAGCTTTTTATTGATTTCTTGATGGATATTCTGGATATAATCAAATCCCTGTGTATCCACAAGACCAAAAAAAGATAACTTTCATATGTTCATTTGGCACCTTTGCCTATAGAAGGATGCCATTTAGATTGTGCAATGCTCCTGCAACTTTCCAAAGGTGTATATATGCTTTGGGGATATTCATGGATGATTTCTCTGTCTTTGGGGATAGTTTTAGCCAATATCTATACCATCTAAGCATAATGTTGCAGAGATGTGAAGAAACTAATTTAGTTTCGAGTTGGTAAAAGAGTCATTTTATAGTCAATCAAGGCATTGTCCTTGGCCATGTTGTTTCCCACAGAGGCATAGAGGTAGACTAGGCTAAAATTGATTTGATTGCACATTTATCCCCACCTAAAATTGTCAAACAAGTTAGATCTTTCTTGGGGCATCTTGGTTTTTATAAGAGATTCATTAAAGATTTCAGTAAAATCTCAAAACCTCTTTGTCACCTGTTGTGCCAAGAGGTTCCTTTGGAATTTAATGATGAATGTCTCATTCCATTTGAGCTTTTGAAAGGCTGTTTAACCTCTGCACCTGTCTTTCAAGCACCTAATTATTCTTTACCATTTGAGCTGATGTGTGATGCATCAGAGTTTGCTATTGGTGCAGTTTTGGGGCAAAGAAAGGATAAGTTACCTTGTGTGATTGCTTATGCAAGTAATACAATGATTGATGCTCAGTTAAACTACACCACAACTGAGAAGGAATTGTTGGCCATTGTCTATGCTTTGGAAAAATTCAGATCTTATATATTCAGATCTAGGATTGTGGTGTTCACAGACCACTCAGCCTTGAAGTACCTTTTGTCTAAAAAGGATGCCAAACCAAGATTAATCAGATGGATCTTCCTATTATAGGAGTTTGATCTTGAAATTAGGGATAAGAAAGGGGTTCAAAATGTGGTTGCAGATCACCTATCCAGGATCCTAGCTGCTGAGTTTGATAGGCTGCCTATCAATGACTCATTTCCTGATGAATAGTTGTTACTGTCAGCATGGCTGCACCTTGGTTTGCAAACATAGTCAACTACTTGCCAGTGGGTAAGATCTCCCCACATTAGAACAAAATGGATAGGGAGCTGTTCTTTTCCCATATCAGATATTACATGTGGGAGGATCCAAACCTTTTCAAGCATTGTGCAGACCAAGTTATGAGGAGGTGTGTTCTTGAAAATAAATTTCACAGCATACTAACCATGTGTCATGAACAAGCCTGTGTAGGATATTTCAGTGGAAACAAGACTGCTGCAAAGATACTCCAAAGTGGATTTTATTAGCCCACTATCTTTAAAGATGTATGGCAGCATTACAAAGCTTGTGAAAGATGCCAACAAATGGGAAGTATCTCAAAAAGAAATTCCATGCCTTTACAGCCTATGCTTGTTGAACTATTTAAAATTTGAGGGATTGACTTCATGGGTCCGTTCCCTCCCTATGGATACAATTTTATTCTTGTGGCTGTAAACTACGTGTCTAAATGGGTTGAAGCCATAGCCATAAGAACCAATGGTCACAGGGTTGTCCTAAATTTCTTGAAGGACAATATTTTCTCTAGGTTTGGCACCCCCAGAGCTATCATTAGTGACAGGGAATGTCATTTCTGTAATAGGCAATTTGATAACTTGCTTAGAAAGTACTCTGTGACACATAGAGTTGCCACCCCATACCACCCATAGACCAGTGGACAGGTGAAAATTTCTAATAGAGAGATCAAACACATTTTAGAGAAAACTGTGAGATGAGACAGGAAGGATTGGTCCCTGAAGTTGACTGATACTCTTTGGGCTTATAGAACTATTTATAAGACCCCAATAGGGATGTCTCCCTTTAGGTTGGTGTATGGCAAGGCATGCCATTTACCAGTAGAGTTAGAACATAAGGCTTATTGGGCCATTAAATCATTGAATGTTGATCTAACTGCTACTGGTACGCGCGGGAGGCTACAACTGTCAGAGCTAAAAGAACTGAGATTGGAAGCCTACTCCAATGCAAGGATCTACAATGAAAAATCCAAAGCTTTTTATCACAAGCATTTTCTTAGAAAGAAGTTTACAGCTGGCAACAAGGTATGGCTGTTCAATTCCAAATTGAAATTTTTCCCAGGCAAGTTGAGATCTAGATGGGAGGAAGCTTACATTGTAATGCATGTATCCCCATCTGGAGCTATTGAAATCATGGATCCAAAGGATGGCAGGATCATGAAAGTAAATGGTAAAAGGCTCAAAATATTTGCTGAAAATATGGTTGAGCCTGTCATGACCATTCACCTTCAAGAACCTCCAAAGTGTGATTGATTTTCAACAAAATATAGTTATGTATCATAACTGTTGGTTTTGTTCCTGTTGCTATTTTTAAAACTGTTTCCCTTGTATATATGTTGCCAATTTTGCTTAAGTTTTGCATTTAGAATCATAAGTCATTAGTAAGTAGGTAAGAATCTGCGTGGAGAATGGACCGTGTCATCAATTCCAAGGCATGATAAATGAATGGGAGTAGAATAGGATTGACAAATCTGTGTGGAAAATGGACTGTGAACTGATGAGAAATACTTTTGAACTGAACAACAACCTGTCGAGAGGTGCAGAGAACATTTCGACAGGTACTGATGGTTCCCAGTTTGCTTTTCGACAGGTTCTAATACCTGTGAGAGGGTTGAGTTGATGTTCGACAAGTATTGAAGGTGTAAATGTGAATTTCGATAGGATCTGTGAACCTATCGAGATGTTGAGAGAGATAGTCAATAGGTACTGAAGTTGTAGGCAATGTTTTTTACAGGCTCTGATACCTGTCGAGAGGTCAATTGCTTAGAATTTTAAACCTGTCGAGAGGATGTTTGAACCTCTCGACCTGTAAAATCTGAAGCCCGTGTACCTATCGAGAGGTTGAAAGAACCTCTCGAGACCTTCATCCTGGCATACCTGTATACTCTAAAGCTTTTAACTATTCAACAGGTTGCTTCAACCTGTCGAAATCTCCTCTCCAACCTATCAAAAAATATTTTTACTCGTTTTAAACCTGTCGAAAAGTCATTTTATCCAATTGACATCTTCTACTTAGAGCTTTGTTCCTCCTTTGCCCAATTTCCCACTTTCTTTCCTCTTCCTCCACCTCACTTGTTCCAACTCCACTCACCTTGCCGTTGCTCCAAGTGCAGTAATTTTACAAGGGCAACATTTTGCACCTGGTCTCTATCGATTTGGTGCCATATACTACAGGATCTGAGAAAACCCTAGGTTTCCTTCGTAAGTTCTTCCTCAACCCCACCTCTGTGGTTTTCAGCATTATAGTTCCATTTTTTTTAGTGTGTGTGGTTAATTTGATTGAGCAAAGAAGGCTGCTATGGTGTGTGATAGTTAATTTTGGGGATTGAGTGTCCAATGGCTATCCGTCAGGATACCCTAGCTGACCTGTTCAAAGCCCCTTCCAAATCTGCCCAGAAATCCACCATAAAATCAAGTAGGCTAGCCACCCAACCCAAAGAGAACCCACCTGCTAACAGGAAGCTCATCATGAAAAAACCTAAGAAAGCTACGAAGGCCAAAATCACTGAGGAAATTGCTAAAGAAATTATTAAGGATGTCCCGTAACCTATCCCCTCGAGCCGAACCTAATCCGAGAACCCAGATACCGTGAACCCAATGAGTTTGTGGATGCCTTGAACCTGATCCCTGAGACAAATTTTGACCTACCTTATATTTCTAAGGTAGAGGAGTGTAAGGACACGTTGGACTATTTGGTGAAGGCAGGCCTGAAACCCTTGTTGACCGCATTCCAAGAAAAATCCTATCCTAGACTGGTCAAATTGTGGTATCAAAAGATCAGGAAGAAGATGAAGCCAGGGTCAACTGAGCCTACTCTTATGGTCTTTATTGATAATTGGGAGCTTCTTGTGGACTACAGTGATATAGGGTTGGCATTAGAGGCCCCATCAGTTTTTTACTCAGTTTATGGTTTAGGAGCACCTGAGAGTGTGTCCTTTAAAGCAATGGCCAGACATCTGAATAAAGGCATTGTGGGCTCTGGGGAATCATTGATGAGGAGAGATCTACACCCTGGCCTGCTTTTCATAGATTCAATTATGAGGAAAAACATTTATGTCAGTGGACAGCAGTAGGAGAGGAGGACCCCTATAGTGGATGCCCTTTACTTTTTCTCCAAGGGCCAGTTCTTGAATGCCTCCCAACTGATATTAGGCCATGGTAGATGTGAATGAAAAGATTAAAAGAGGACAGGCCTTGCCTTGCTAGGGTTACCCTACAGCAGACTCATCACTGCTTTGCTAAGAAAAGGAAAATTTGTGATATAAAAGGATGAGCCAGTGGAGAAATTGAATCCAAAATTTTTTGGGAAGAGGGCCTGGTCTGCTAGTAGGACCCTGATTAGGAAATGCAAGGAGAAATCAGTTGAGAGTCCTGACAGAGAAGCCTCTCAAATGACTAGCTCAGCAGCTGCATCTGTCATCCCTACAGCCCCATCCATCAGCTTAGCAGCTGTAGATAGGACCTCTACATCAGTTAGATAAGAGCCTCTACTCACCTCTGCTAGTCTTAGCTCAGAGCCTATACTCATCAGTTCAACTGATGTGCCTTTGCCTGTTATCAACTCTGATGTTGCCAGCATTCCCATTCCATTACCCTCTATACCATCCATCTCAGTCCCCATACCTCTTAGTAGCTCAGCCATCCCTTCCACCATCACCACCTTCACCCCTATATCAGCTCCTACCATAGACCCGATTGTTACCCTACCTTCATTTCCCATCAGAACCACCAACCAAAGAAAATCAAGGGTAACCCCAACCCCTCCAGCTTGCCCATCCATCCCAGCTATTGAACCCTTGAGCCCTGCACAAACAACTCCTTCTACATCATATGACCCTATCACCTCCTCTCCACCTTCCATACCCTCTGATATTGACCTCACTACTTCCTTATCACCTACCCATACCCAAGAGCTAGACGACCTGACCACTGAGGGGTATTCATCCCTGATTGACTCCATTGTGGAGGACATTGGGCATGAGTACTCCCCTTTACCTGATTCTCCATAGCCTTCTCAATTCCAACATGCTCTCACCCCACCTTTCTAGCATGCTCCCACATCTCCTTTCCAGCCCGTTATACCCATTCCACCTATGACCTAAACCCAAATCCTACTAGAGGCCTTTACCTAGATTCTTTCCCTTCTCACCACCATCCTATCCCAGCTCCAAACCAACACAACCAACCAGTCTGCTATGGCCATCTACATTCAGACCATTCATTCCACTCTAATCCCATCCACCTCTACCAGTCAACCTCGTATAACTCCAACTTCTACACCTATTCCAGCACCCACTCCACCTCCATCCCCTCAGCTGTCCCCTCTAGTAGTGGTTTCCACTACTGAGGTAGCTGAACCAATCCCTGCCCCTTCTACCGAGGACTCCGCAACTCAAACTAATTTTGATGAAGAAGCACTGCCCATCCCTGCTACAACCCCAACTGATCCCTTGGAGACTGACTTACCCTTTTTACCTTTTACCTGCCCCACCACCCCACCTGAGTTTATTGATGTGGAAGAGGAGCTGCCATTAACCCTCATTGTACCATCAACCCCTCCTCCATGGATGACCCTCACCATTGGGCCATTGCCCCATATGTCACCAACACCTTTTCACCTCTACCATCCCTCACCAAATCCATTGAGACTAACCCATATGTCAAAGAGAATGTGCAATTTTAATGGATGCAATCAAGGTGTTATTGCAGCAAGCACATTAGGAGGAGATTGACCTTGTTTTAGAAGCTCATAGGGTAAAGGAGTGGAAGTTATGGAAAATGGTCCTCAAATCCCTGGACCTTTACTAGATGTACAAGCAGAAATCTGAGATGCTGACTAGGTTAGTTAAGACCTTATCCCTATATTCAGCCTTGGGTCCTTCTGAATCCAAAAGCCTTTCCATCAGGGAGTCCACCATGACCCAGGGCAGCACCAGGCCTCAAAAACCATCTGTAAGAAGAACTAAGGAAGGTGCTGCCAGCACTGAAAAATTAAAGAGGAAGGAGAGGCTCAAGGAGGAGTATGACAAACTTGCTGCACAAAAAGGATGGGAGCCAATGAACATATGAAGCTCTTACTTAGATTCTCATTAGGTGTAGATTATATTTAGATTTTTGTAGTTATTAGTTTGTATGTAGGATTATGTTGTATATACTTTTTGTTTAGAGTGTACTATTTCTTTTGTGCTTTGTAACTATTTATGTGAAATAAAATTTCTACTTTGATAGTTCCACTGTGTTTCTTGCTTTCCTTTATGTTTACTTTTATTCTCATTTGTTCTTTATGCTTCATTTACTACTGTCCTTGTGCTTACCCTGCTATTCTTTTGTTATACTTCTAAAGCAGTGAGGACACTACTCCTCATAGGTTTGGGGGTATGGCAGGGGGTGCCAATGGAATAGTTAATGCTAGTGCAGCAAGGTTGGATAAATTTTTTGAAAATAAAGTGATTTCCCACTTGATTTTTGAAAAAAAGAGGGAATTAAAAACTTTTTAAACGAAAATTTTTTGTAGCTTTAACATTGTCATGAAGCAAATGCCAAGAATTTTTTATTTTTTTTTCAAAATTGGTGCTTAGGTGACCCTAAAAGGAGAGAAAATTGTGAGGATATACCCCAGGAATTTGATGGAAGACCATACCTTTTAAGAGTTGGGCCTGTAAAAAAAAAAAATTCTATTGAAAGTGTTGAACCTGCTCTCTTTCACTAGAAGTTATGCACTCCAAGTTGAAATAAATTGACAGCAGTCATGACATTAAAGACATGATGTAAGGCCATCTTTTAGATAGTTTGAGTTAAAAATCCATACCCTTTGAACTACCTTTGTATACACCATTTGAGCTTGAAAATTTTCATTCTTCTTTGAAAAAAAAAAAACCAAAATAAATTTTTTCTGAACCTCTTGACCTGTTTCAGTTCACCCTCAACTTGATAAGTCAGGAAGTGAAGGGAGAAGTGAGGATTAGAGGAGCAAGGTTTCGTATTTGCTGGGAGGAAAAGAGAGAAAATTTAAGAAAGGACATTGTGGCAGCTGTGTGCCAGTTGTAAAAACATTGTGGCATTCCAGCCCATATAAAAAAATATATAAACATATATATATATATGAAAAACAAAAGTACAAATGAAAAGAATACAAAAAGAAAGAGAAAAATGGATAAGCAAAACAAAAATGAGGAGAATTCACTTCAAATCTGAAGATTTAAAAGAAGAGGAAGATGTGCTGAGATGAAGAAGGTGTTATCATGACCACCTCCTTACCGTTGGTGATTTCTCAATTTTGAATCTCTCTATACCCTCTTATTCTTTATAAACATCACCCATAAGCCACATTACAACCCAATAAAAATACCCTACTAATCTGAAAATTGATTGAGCTGTCATGTGGAGATAAGGATTTGTGTAATCTATGGTGAAAAGAGCTAGAAGATTTCAGGAATTGGAGTATTGCCTATGCTCATGCTTGCAGCCCTATTTGAGGGTTGTAACTGCTCTTAAGCTGTGTGAAATGATGCACCCTTTATGCTTATTGTGAGTGACGGCCCTTGTGAGACTAGGGTCTGAAATTGAATTTCTTTGGGGCATTATCAAAACAAAATTCTCAAATTGATGGTGAGCTTTGCACTAATTTTCACACACAATACCTTGACATGAGCTAATTGATTGTGAAGGAATTACCATAGAATCAGTATTAAACTGTTGATTTACTGCTGAGAATCTCTTAAAAAAAATGAATAAGGTGTGGAATGAATTTTATTTTTGTTTAAATTCTGTTTTGACATGTTGCATTGATATTAACTGATTCATTGGAGAAGTTTGTGGGTACCTTCACTGAAAACCCTCAGGAGACTCCACTCCTCCACTAGGGATCACCTAGGGGTTTAAAAGGCTTGATGCATGTGCTAAATGCATCTGTGCTCCCTACAAAAGTAGCATTTTTCTATTTTCAATCATTATTTTTAATTTCTCATTTGCTCAGGGACTAGCAAAGCTTAGGTTTGGGGGTGTGTTGAGCAATGCAAAATACCATTTTTCACCTCCTAACTTGACCTTTGATGGACCTTTGAGTTGACTAATAATATGTTTTGAGTATGTTTTGTAGTTAAGTAATAAAATGCAGTCATAGTGTAGACATTCATCTAAAAAATGCCAAAGAAGAGACCTGCTACTCAATATGAACTCATGCAGCCCAAAAGGCCAGCCATCAAGCACTCACAGAGCCTCAAAACCCTATGGCAGTGGCATGTGTCCACATGGGCACACATGCGAGAAAGTGCAGCTGCAGTGAATGAAGGTTGAACCCCTCAAAAGGTGCTAAGTGTTGGACAAATAAAGAACAGCACCCCAGAAGTGTGTGCCAGCTGTGGAAGCAAAGGATAGAACTTATCGAGAGGTTAATTCAACCTGTCGGCAGGTTCGCATACTTAGATATGAAGTTCTCGAGAGGTTCCATAAACCTATCGAGAGGATCTGAAGGTATACACGAACCTGACGAGGAATTAAAGCTAAAGAAGGAAACCTGTCGAGAGGTTCTGAAGTTGTGTTTCAACCTGTCGAGAGGTATTAAGGTGGAAAAGTGAAGATTTTGAGAGGTTGACAGAACCTGTCGAAAGGTTTGAGCTGCAGTAGAAGAACATGTCGAGGACTTACCTAGAGATGTAGGGGATCTCGCAAGGTTCCACCTACATGTCGAGTGGTTCCCCAGGACCTAGCAAGTAGTCAATACCAACCTGTCGAGGACTTACCTAAAGCTGCATCCATTTTTCGTGAGGTTGAGTCAACCTGTCAAGCACAACATCCAACCTGTCAAAGATTCAACTAGAACTATATAAGGAATAGATAGCTTGTTTTATAACCTGTCGAGAGGATAGATGGATCTCAGATAGAAGTTAAGAATTAATGTCAACCTGTCGAACTGAAGAAAGATCCTATCAAAAACTCACTCCAACTTGTCGAATGGAGCACTAATGGAACTCAGAACTTGTCGAGAAGTTCCCTGATCCTTTCAAACCACGATTTGGGAACTTCTCAATTCCAGCTATAACTGCTGCTCACTTTAGTGCTCTGTGCACACATTCCAAAGCACTTCAACAACCCTTGGGGGTATTTTTGAAATACAAATGGGTGCAAATGGAAACTCTCTAACCACTTCTCATGTACCTGTCCAGTTTGGACCAATTAGTGGAGAGTTTCTAGAAGCAAAATCAACCATATCAGTAGCTCAGAATAACAGAATTATTCCCTTCAACTCTGATTGGCTAAAATAGATCTAAGGACAGAGAGGAAGACTATAAAAGCCTGGGGAGTTTACAGAAGAACCATCCAGAAATTGAGAGAGCTCAGACCAAAATTCAAAATTTCCTTCCCTCGTCCTTCTACCCCATTCACTCTTTAAACCAACCATGGTTGGCTAAACCCTTTTAGTAGCTAGGGTGAGGTTGAGAGCTGTAAATTGAGAGGTTCAAAGCTTTGTTGGAGGATTAGATGTTGTATAGATTACAGATCTGAGAACAATTGGACTGTAAGTTGTATTGATTCAGTAATTGTTGAATGTAAAGTTAATTTGGATCCATAAATCTCTTGATTGCCACTTGATTTCCCTAGATTTAATATTCCTGTGGATGCCTGAGCTTATAGCCTTACATCCACAGCATCTGCAATGGTTTAGTTATTCCAATTAAGACCCTTGAATTAGAGGAATCTCTAGGATGATCTGTGACCATTAAAGTGGATATATCATAGCCTTAGGATCACTCCAATCCTCTGGTCTAGGTTGGATACTTATACCTTGCATCTAAGCTTGTTGCCAGATGAAGGATTATTGCAAATCAGTTTCCTGCACTGCCTATGAACCAATCAATTTTTAGTAAAAGACTAAAATCCCTAGCTGCTACTCTCCTTCCTTTGATTTTAAATCCTTTCTCCATTTCCTTAAATCTGTGTTTTAATCAGTTCTAGATCATTTTCTTTTATCTTTAATGTTCTATAGTTTTAGTAAAGTTACAACCCTCAAAACCTCTCCTCTTTCCTTTCTTGCTTTGTTTTAAACTAGGATAGGCTAGAGTGCCAGATCTGTCACAGATCTGGAGATTTACTACATTTTAGAGCACATTTCCCGGTGGACATACCCTTACTTACCCCTTAAAGCTTGCTGCAAATGCCCTAGTTCTTAAAGGCCTGGTTGCTTACCTTGATCCCATTTCTCTATGATTTTGCCTTTTAGTTTGCTGATTTTAACCCTTTAATAATTGCAACTTAAGCAATACAATAGGCACTTATCTCAGCAAAACTAATGTGGAGGCCTGGGATTTGCTTGATCTGATAAGTAAAAACTCTCTGCAGCAGGAGTCTCTATCAAGAAATGACATTGACCCAACTACTGGAGGTGCAAAAGAACCACCCACTTCCAAGGAAAATTATATGAATTAACTAAGTACAATGACCTAGAGAGGAAAGTTGACAAATTGTCTAAAAAGTTTGACAAAGTGTTGAGTGTGCTGCAGCCCCAAACTAATGCACATGTTGAAAAGGCATGTCTAATATGCCAATTACCCAGACACTCACTGTTAGACTGTCCATCAGCTTATCAATATCCTGAATTGGTAATGGAGCATGCTAATGATGCCCAATCATATGGATAGCAGCTTACTAGGTATCCTTGGAGGAACCACCCTAACTTAAGGTGGGGATAAGATAACTTTCCCCAACAGCAGCAGGCAATGCTCTATAGACCAGCCCAGTAGTACAATCAAGGTTATGTACAAAGACAATAATATCCCCAGCCTGTGGCACAATCAAATCAATTGACTTTCCTGCCACCACCACAAACCAGAGCAGCGTACTTTGAGGAGCAGGTTTTGTCCTCACTATAAAATCTTAGCTCCCTATCACAGACTATGAACTCTCACAATCAGAATATTAAAAACATTAAAGACCAGCTAGGTCAAATTTTAAACACTCTGACTAGGAGAGAAGAGGGTAAAAACTTGTTGTTTGGTTTGGGTCTGTCAGAGGATGTGCTGATTTATTATGTGGTGTCGGAAGAAAATTAAAATCAAAGTAAAACAGAGGTTAAAAGTGATATGGTGAAAATAGCAATCCTAAAATATCCTAGTCCTGCAAGATTCAGGGCTATTGTAGCAAGTTTTGATAAGTAAGAGCTTGTCCCACAGAGAAATTGATCTAGAACCCAAAATGGGCTATAATAGTAGGCCTCCAGATCTGGCTACAGATCTGACAATCCTAAAGAAAGGGAGTTGGGTATCACGACTACACCAAATTAACCCTAACAACAGAGAAATAAAGTGCAGCCCTATCATAAAGAAAGGGTTAAAAAGAAGATGGTGATGGTGTGTACCAAAATAAAATATAAAAATAATGGGAAGTAAGCAGGTTAAGCCAGAGTTAATGCAGCAATGTAACTCAGATTTAGACTGTCTCTGTAGTGGTCCTTGCTGAGATGCTATCAATAACCTCAACAAGCTAGAAGAATCCAATTTAACCCATGCCATTTGGTGTGCTCTTAGGGCTATACTCTATCCACTCAAATGGTCACAGAGTATCCGTTAGAGTCTGTCAAATCCCATTGATTAAACCAGAAATGCTAACCTAATCCAAAGGAGTGGACTGATCATTTCCCCAACCAATGGATCAGATCAGTCCATGAATATTATTGCAGACACTATGTAATGATAGTGCTACAAGCTCCCCAGATCTGCACACAGATCTGGCTGACATCCATAGGTATCTAACCCATAAAATCCTCTGTTCTTTGCCAAGGCTAACGTCACAATGTGCCCACACAAAGGACCAGCAATAGGTTGAATAAGGATTTAGATTCAACTGGTCATTACTACAAAAGGCCTGCAATGACTCAGCCCCAAGTTGCAATTACTACAAAGAAATCAGATCTAATATCTAATATCGATCAAGTAAAACAAAGGGGAGCCAGTTCCTGCACAAACCTCCTCACAAGGCTCTAGAAGCTCATGTACAGAGGAGAAGAATCCTTCCCAAGCATGTGGCTGGACACCACCTTAGGGTTATACTCTGTCCACTCAAATTGTCACAAGTTATCCGATAGGTCTGTCCATACCACAGAGATCTGAGAAAGAACATGCAAACTACTGCTGCCACCATGGAGTCTCAGGACTACGAGCTCTTCAGATCTGGCTTGATATCCATGGGTCTATTAAACCAAAGAAAATCAAATGGTAAATAGTAGATCTATTAGAAACTGAATGGGCTAGTCCCAAAAACATGGATCTTATAAGCATCTAAGGAAGCCATAAGATCTATAGATTTAATTAGTCATTAAAACAATAATCCATTAATAAAAGCAAAACTTATAATGAACTATCTCAAGGCTGCAGCCTATACGCAATTGCTCATCCAAAAGATCCTAATGTATACAAGGCCTATTGCAAAACTAAAATAAACCTAAACCTAGCTGCTTACAAAAGGATTAGCCAGCCAATGTTGGGCTAAGAGAGAAGAAAAATAAGAAAAAAAGATAATCAAATCCTAACCCTAGCCTGCTGGAACTCTCAGCCGATAGAGGATGAAGGAAAGATGAAAATACTAAACTCTAAGCACAACTTATATACTCTGTCCATAAAGCCTTGGCTCAAAAGAGATTAACCCTAATTTTTCCAATAGATGTGGCACTGTTATAGCCCTTGAATGTCATGAGATGTGTGCCTCAATATTTATGCCTCGGGAAGTGTACCCTAACCTTGGAAAATTCTCAAAAGTTCCTTGAATTAAAACTAAGAAGTGGAGAGCCTGAGCTTTGCGAGGCTAGCATCTGCATTAATTCACTCGTGCAGTGGCAGAGCCTTCGTGGAGGAGCATTTGTCTTAGGAGGAATGTTCACTCCTCATGATAGATTCTCGATTGATCGTGTGCTTTGCACTTTTACAATGCTTGTCCTGGAGGAGATTTGGAATGCTAGATTTCTGCATGCGGTGAGCCAAGTTCTCTCTCGGCGGATACTTTCGCGAGTAGGCTCCACACTCGCGTAGTAGCGGTTAGGCAGAGTGTGTGAGAGTCATGAGGAAAATTTCCGCTTCTCTTCCAGGGCTCCACGAGAACTCCACAAGGTGACAAATTGTTCTTTATGCATATGGATTCACTATGTTTTGCGCGCGGCTGCTTTAAGACTCGATCCTAACGAGCATAAATTCTAAGGGTTTTAATACGCGACATCTTTGCGATTTCTTTAATGCTCTCCTCTTGACTGTGTCCTATCTGTGCTAGGGCAGCTTCCATTGCATCCTTAGCTCCGCGAGGGAGCTCCTCAACTCTTCGAGGCGAGTCTTTTTTATCTTCTGATGCATTGCACTTGTTGCTGTTGCAGCTTCCTCCATTCTCATCTGACTTCTTTAATCTGCTAGACTTTTGGTCAATGATGACCAGCAAATGAGTCACCATGGTGAGCACTACCAGGGTGTTCCATCAGGGTTTGGCTCAGCTGTCATCTTTGCTTGCATTCTTTCTCTTCTTTGGACCAATAAGCAGGGATTTTGTATTAAGCTGCACAGTTTATTGGTAACTACAAAACACACCTAACAAATGATTAATAGTCTGCTTCAAGATCCATTAAAGGCTAGGTTAAGAAGTGAAAAGCGGTACTTTTCAGTGAATAACACACCCCCAAACCTAATCTTTGTTAATCCCTGAGCAAAGGAGAAATTAAAACTACTCTAAGAATTTAAATGCCACCTTTGTAGATAACATAGATGCATTTAGCTTATGCATCAAGCCTTTTAAACCCCTAGGTGATCACTAGTGGAAGAGTGGAGTCTCCTGAGGGTTTTTAGTGAAGATACCCACAAACTTCTCAATAAAATAGTTAACAAAAGTGCAAAATTATTAAGTCAACTGTCAAGAAACAGAGCATCAGTTCACCTTTAATTCAATAAAAATGTGAGGAATTTGAATATATGATGTGCATAGACATTTAATCACCGCAAATTTTACATAGATGCACATCATTTTTAATTAGCTCACAACAAGGGAATACATCACATGTAGGTCAGTACTGAACTCATCATTAATTCAGAAATTAGGTTATAGACCATGCCCCATACATTCAACATCAGATCCAATGCTCACCAAGGCAGACTCTCACATGGCACTTTAAGGGTTTTCATTTTCTCTCAAACTCAAGAGTAGTTACAAGCCTAAAATGGGTCTGTAAGCATGAGCATAGGCAAAACACCTAAGTTCTGGCAGCATTGGCTAATTCTCACCATAGATTGGATAACTCTTTGTCTCTGCATGACAGCTCATTCAACTTTGGATCACAGGGTCTTTTGACTGGGTTGTAATCTGATTTATGATATAGGTTATAAAGAATAGAAGATTGAAAAGGGATTTAAAATTGAGAAATCAGTAGGTGAAGGAGGTGATTCATGACTTCAGCTTCTTTAGTTCAACACTTTTCATTTTCTTTAAAATTCTTCAGACTTGAAGTGGCCAGTTTTTCCTCTTGTTCTCAATTTTTTCAATGAACTTTTCCTCTTGACTCCTCTCTTATTCCTCTTCATTATTGTTTTTCTTTTTGTTCTTGTTTCTATTTTTCTGACTTGCCACCTCTTTCCTCAGCCGCTATACTGCTAAGCTTTAGGTATCTCTTCTCCACTCACCTAATGTTGACCCTATCTTGTCCATCTTTAGCTCCTTCTCCTTACCTTCTGAATTCTTAGAGTGACTGTAGGTTTAAATCAGGTCCATAGGTTTAGGTACAAGTACTCAGGTGTATTTTGAAGAAAATTAGAAATCAAGGCTCAAAAGGTGTGTGCACAAGGGCAGTTGATTAGGGTTTGTTCTGTTTAAGCTCAAATTGTCCAAGAGAAGGCCTTGATCCTTTCTTAGGTGTCATGAGTTCTGTCAGTTATTTCAACTTGGAGGTGCCTAACTCTAGTGAGGACATTGACTCAGTCAGTCCTTAGAGCTAAAAGAATTGCCTCAGTCACTCCTCAAAGAAAGGAAAAAAAATTTGTAGGCCCAAATCTCACTAGTTATTGTCTTCCATTGAACTCTTAGTCATGTCCTTACCTTTTTCTCTCTTTAATGATTCACTAACTACTGATACAAGTGAGTTTTCTTGTTGTTCACATCATGAAAACGTTAAAATTTAAAAGCTTGTAATGCCTAAAGGTCTACAAAATTTTAAATTTCCCATTTTTTTATGATTCTTAAGTGAGCATGGCTCCATTTCTATCTTACTCACTTGATTCTGCTGCACTTAGGTTAACTGCATCATTGGCAGATCCTACCATACCCCCAAACCTATGAGGAGCAGTGTCCTCACTATTTCAAATACAAATGTAGATGTGTAGCAGGCACAAAACAGAGATATTAAAAGAAAAGAAATAGCATGAAAGAAAAAAATAAACAACACAATAAACAATAAATAAACAAACAATAGAGATGAAGAAAGACAGTGAACGAAATAACACATTTCAAAAAGAAATTTCAATATAACAGTAAAAGTATGTACAAAGTAAGGGAAAATAAATTACAATATTACATACAACTTCCTAACTAAATACATGGGCAAAAATTAATCATCTAATTATCTGCTGGTTCATTCTTAATTTTTATTCCTTTTTCTTTGTCTTTCTTCATAGCAGTAGCTTCTTAAGCAGGTCTAACAGTATTGGAAGGTACTCCACCAGTTAATTGAGCAAGTTGCCTTTCAAGGATTTCAGTCTCTTGTTCGGCCAATTCAGTTCTAGCTATAAAGAGCTCCCTGATCTCTTTTGATGCATCCAACCTTTTCTCTAATCCATCAGCCCTCAACTTTTTTGTTGCAGCAGCCATTTTCTCTTGTTCAACACTCAGTTTCCCTTGTGCAGTCATATGCTCTTGGGCTTCATATAGATGTAATATTCGTTTCTAGCCCTTTGCTATATTCTTCAGCTGCATATTGGTATCCAATTTCATAAGATGGATCCATGCTTCATAGGGTATCCTGATTGACGTTCTAATAGCAGCCATCCCTCCAATGACATCCTTTTTGAGGTAAGGATTGGATTACATTGCATTAAGGAGGGTGGAGTATGGGGGGATGGAAAAAGAAGAGGCATGAATCAAGGGTTGTTCCTCACTTGAAGAAGGGCCAGCCAAGAATGAAAAGGGGTGGGGCTGTGAAATTACGGATGGAGGCCCAAGTTGGGGCTCTAGTTCAAGTTTTGTTTAGATTGACTTGGAAGAGGTGGGTATTAAGTCATCCATATATGTCGCAACATCAGAGATAACTACAATAGGTGGGATTGCTGGGATAGGTTCAGCTTCAGTTTGTGTAAGGACTTCAGTGAAAGTGGGAAGGGGTGTGGTGACAGCTAAGGATAAAGATTGGGGGAAAAGGGGTGGAGTAGGTAAAGGTGGGGAGGTAGGGATAGTTGGTAAATGCGATGGTTGGGGTAAAGTGACTAAGGTAGATTGAATGACCTATAGGCTGGTCTCTAGGCAGGCCTAGTTTTGGAGAGTGGAGGTTATGGAATAAATATATGTCTCAATAGAGGCTTCGGTTTGGGTATTAGCCAATATTTGAGAATGCAGGGAGAGTAGGAGGTACAGGATTTGGGGTAAGAGGTCAGGTATGGTAGTGGGTGTGGGTTGGATAGATGAAACTAGTTGAAAGGGAAAAGTGGGTCTATGAGTGAAGGTAGTGGCCTGTGGTGGTGTCTGATGTGGAGGGATGAAGTGTGGAGGGTGAGGTGAGTCTAGGAGAGGGGTATACTCCAGGTTGATGTCTCCTAGGATAGTGGACATCATAGTGAAAAATTCCTCACCTATAAATGGGACATGGTCATGGGATAATGGAATGGATTGGTCTAGGGGTTCACATGTAATAGGTACAAAGGGTGGGGAAGTCTCAGTGGAATAATGTGGGGTTTCAAAGGTATGGGTTTCAGGTTCATAGGATGTGGGTATGGTGTTTGAAATGGTTGTGGTTTCAGGGATTGGAATTGTTTGGGATATATAGATGGGATGAGGTCCAGTGGGTGTTTTGGCAGCTTTTCTTTTCTTCTGGTATGGGGTCTTGACAGGTGGGCTAGGATGAGCTGGAAAAATAGGTAAGGGTACAAAAATGGGTAGGGTGTCAGTGGCTATGGTGGATGGTGGTGTGGCAATGGGAGTAGGTAAAGGTGGTGTTAAGGGAGTTGGGGCTGGCATGGAGGTAGAGGGAATGGTTGGGGAGGTAATGGTTGTAGGTAAAGGTTGTATTAAGGGAGTTGGGGCTGGCATGGAGGTAGAGGGAATGGCTGGAGAGGTAATGGTTATAGGTAAAGGTTGTGTTAAGGGAGTTGGGGCTGGCATAGAAGTAGAGGGAATGACTAGGGAGGTAATGGTAATGTTGGCTGGCCCAGGTGAGGTGGGGGATGCAGCAGCATCTGCAGTAGCTACTTCTTGAATGGTGGGGGTTGCTTCTCTCAGTAACTCCTCCCTCTGTTTTTTCTTCTTCTTCATCATTGTGCCACTGATTCCTCACTGTTTCTTTCCACTCTTTTTAGGGTTCAGAGTCACTGTCTCCTCTTCCCTTTGAAAGGGGTATTTCCCAAACTTCAGTAATGCAGTAATAAGCCTGTAGTAGGGAAGGGCATGAGATTTCTTCTTGATTTTCACCTTTTCACTTAGGTCCTTAATCCCCTCAAAAATTAACTTAGTTGCATCCAAGAAATGATTCCTATGAAATGAGAAGAGGGCATCGGCAATGGGGGCCCTCCTCTCTTACTCATGACTAGAGCAATAAACATTTTTTCATAATACCTCAGCCAAGAATCTGAGGTTGGGGTGCCGGTCCCTCTTCCTAATTGAGTCACCTGAGGCAGTGATTCCTCTAGTTAATTCCCTTGCTACCTCAGTGATGGGGTGGCAGTCAAAGGAGGCTCCATGCCACACTCAGGGCTATACGTGGCTGATATCCCCAATATTCTTATAATTTCATACTGGTTGAATAACATCTCAAAGTCATCGATCAATACTAGCAGTGCTGGGTTCCCATCATCACCAGTTTTCAACCTCATATTCTGATAAAATAGGTGTACTAGTCTTGGAAAAACCAGATATATTGGGAGCCTTAAAAAGGGCAGTAGAGATGCCTTGGTCAGATACTCAATGGAGGCAGAGGTCTCTAGTAGCTCCTCAAAATAAACTTTGTCAAAAATAGTTTCAGCCTCCAGCTGGACTGCTTGCACAAATTCAGAAGGGACCCGGAGGTATTTAGTAGTCTCTTCCTCCTCAGCCTTAGGGACCTCAGGGGCCACAACTTTGCCCTTTTTCTATTTCTTCTTTGATTTTCAAGGCTCTTAGCAGGTGGGTGCTCTCTGGCCCTCTTCTTTGGGGCTGATTTCTTTTTTCTTTTGGGATTGGGGGCTCAACACTAGGTGGAGACACCTCAAAGGTCTCCAATGTGGAGGCCTCTATAATCCTTATAGATTTTCTAGTGGCCACAGTGCTGCCACTAGCAGCAGGATTCAGCATGACGGTTAAGGTATCTGTGAATTTTGAACCAACGACCATAGGTGCTGAAATTATCAAAATTAGGGCTCAAAAGTCTTAGAAAATACAGAACACACTTAATACGCACAGAAGCACCAAATTTTTTCCTTCTTTCTCTCTAATTTACTAAACCAATCAAAGAACAGAGCGAGAGTTGAAGAGCTTACCAATTGAGAGCTAGGGTTCCACCTAAAAACTTGCATAGCGACTCAAATCCCCCCAAACCTTGATTAAAGTGATTAGGAGTAGCTGGGAAGCAAAAATAGTGGGAGGAAAATACTTTAGGTGGAGTGGCTTAAGTTGTAGTGAAGAAAGCAGAGAAAGGGGATTTCGATTGTGGTCCAGAGAAGCTAGGGCAGAAAGATGAAATGAAGAAAATGAAGGGTCTCGCAGAGTTTATAGAGCTAATCCCACGGTTCGCGGAGTTAGAAATAAGTGCTCGAGGGGTAGATTTCTCACACAGTTAACATTTAATCCCATGAGTATTTATGTCGTACAGAAGAAACTGCCTTTCAATGCATTTTGCAGAGCTGAAGCTTTGCCTTAGTGCGCGAGAGCTATTTCAATTTTCAGAATTTTACCCCATGATGTTCTCGCGAAGAACAAAACATATGATAGTCCTTTCGCACGGATTGGGCTCGCGGAGAAAAAGTAACTCTACGAGGCTCTATTGCAGCAATTATTCAAGCGTTTTAGCTCGCGGGAGAGCAAAAAATGGGCTCGCACAACTTATTGAAACCTTTAAGGCCCACATGAAAGCAGTATTCTCAACCTTTAATCTTTTATGTCAGTGTTGCACATTGGTTGGTGCATCCATGTTGTTGTGCACCTGACCACAGAGAGTATCAGTACCAAACCTCTCACATGTACTTCATTTCAACATGATAATTAAGTAACCATCAACAATATCAATTCATCAGAATTGCAAAATCTTAAAGATAGTTTTTCAGATCAAGTTCATGGAAATAGAGAGCACCTCAACCATTCATCAATAAACATACACAACAAATTCAAATGACAAAAATGTACATGTATTCAACACAAAATTCAATACAAAATAACAGACAAAGTAATACAAACAAAACAATAGCACACTGACAACAGAAATTAACAAATTTCGAAACAACACACTTCAAAACAAACTTTTCATACATATGGTACACTTATTACTAATCTTTGAATCACTGAGCACTAGTTTCCTCATGAGTGGAGGATGCATCTCCAATCATATACTACCCTTTTGGATTTGTCAGGGCTTGACTAGGCAATTTTCCTTCCTCCCTTCTGTTCAAAGCATTACAAATTTGACCCAACTAGTCCTCAATCTTCTTAATGCCCTAGCTATGAGAATTGATAGTCTGTACCAGGTTTCCCAAATTTTGTATTGAAGCCAGCATCTACTCTTCAAATGAAGAGGATCTGGACTATTGTGAGCGCATGGCCAACTGGTTAGACTGGGGGTAGGTAGCAAAAAAATTTTCCTTGGTGGGTACCCTTGGTTAAACTGTTGCTGGGGTCTGTAAGGAGCTACCACTTGCAACTGCTGGGGTTGAGGATATGAATCTTATCTCCACCTCAGGTTTGGGTGGTTCCTCCAAGAATACCTCGCAAGCTACTACCCATAAGTTTGAGCAGCATTGGCATGCTCCATAATAAAATCAAGAAACTAGTTGGTAGATGGACAATCATAAATAGAATGTGTGGGAGATTGGCATATCAGACATGCCTCCTCCACCTATGTAACCATCCGAGGCTACATCACATTCATTAATTTGTCAAATTTTAAGGACAAATTGTCCACCTTCCTCTCCAAATCACCTTGCACCTTAACTTCATATATTCCACCTCTAGGGGTGGCCTCTTTCACCATCTTAGCTGGGGTCTGGCTTTCATTGTGTGACAGAGACTCCTATTGTATGGAATTTTCCCCTATTATGTCAAACAACTCTCAAGCTTCCTCAGTTGTCTTGTGGAGGTAGCTACCACCACAGGAAGCATCCACCATATCCCTGCTCTTGGGATTAATTCTTTGGTAGAATACTTACATTAGTTGCCACATTGAAATTTGGTGGTGGCGGCATTATTTTAACATCTCCTGAAATCTTTCGCAAGCTTCATAAAAATCTTCAGTTGAGGACTGAGTAAATGATAAAATATTTGTCCTTATCTAGCTGGTTTTGTTCATGGGAAAGAATTTGGCCAGGAATATGGTTTGAAGGTAATTCCATGACTGTATGCTATTGGCTGGGAGCTTTGATAGCCATGTGCTAGCTTTGTCCTTTAGTGAAAAAGGAAAAAGCCTCAGTTTGGTGGCCTCAGGTCCTAAGCTAGTAATATTGAAAGTAGTGCAAAGTGCCAAAAATTGGTCGATATGTTTGTAGGGATCTTCTTTACTAAGCCCATGAAACGAAGGTAGCATATTAATGGTGGAGAATTTAATTTCATAATTTTCCTCAACAGAGAGAAATTGAATGCAGAAGGGAGAGGTGTACTCCCTTGGTACATTGTACTCCTTTAATGTTCTCTGCCTCTCAGCCATGATAGCTAGTTCAGTTTTAACAGTAGGGCCTTGTGTTGTGTGTCTAGGTCTAAGGTCTTTTCAACCTCTAGAGTTAGATGTTCCAACTCAAGGTTTAAAGACCTTCTACCAAGCATATACTCACACCTATAGTGAGTAAAGAGAATGCTCACAAGCACACACAAAAAGATTTCAAATAAAAATTAACAACTACATAGATTTATACTAAACAAATAATAGGGAATTAAACATAAATGGACTGAGAATTAGGAGAAAGGAAGTGCAAATAAAGCTAGCTACACTCTAACTGCAGCTCTAGCTTTTCCCTTCTTCTACTGTCCATTTCTGTAAAATTTTAAAAAAATATCAGTAGTACTTTATTCTAGATTAGGCACAGCTATAAAGAATTTGGAAGTCGAAATTATAATATAACTCAAGTCTACTAAAAAGATCAATATCCCCGACAGCAGCATACAAAACTTGTTGTTTGGTTTGGTCTGTCAGAGGATGTGCTGATTTATTATGTGTTGTTGGAAGAAAATTAAAATCATAGTAAAACAGAGGATAAAAGTGATATGGTGAAAACAGCAATCCTAAAACATCCTAGTCCTACAAGATCCAGGGCTATTGCAGTAAGTTTTGATAAGTAAGAATTTGTCCCACAGTGAAATTGATAAAGAACCCAAAATGGGCAATAATAGTAGGCCTCCAGATCTGGCTACGGATATGACAATCCTAAAGAAAGGGAGTTGGGTGTCACGACTACACTATATTAACCCTAACAAAAGAGAAATAAAGTGCAGCCCTATCCTAAAGAAAGGGTTAAGAAGAAGATGGTGATGGTGTGTGCCAAAATAAAATATAAAAATGATGGGAAGTAAGCAGGTTAAGTCAGAGTTAATGCAGTAATATAACTTAGATTTAGACTATCTCTGCAGTGGTCCTTGCTGAGATGCTATCAATAACCTCAACAAGGTAGAAGAATCAAATTTAACCCATGCCAGTTGGGGTGCTCTTAGGGCTATACTCTGTCCACCAGAATGGTCACAGAGTATCTGATAGAGTCTGTCAAATCCCATTGATTAAACCAGAAATGCTAACCTAATCCAAAGGAGTGTACTGATCATTTCTCCAACCAATGGACCAGATCAAGCCATGAATATTATTGTAGATACTATGTAATGCCAGTGCTACAAGCTCCCAAGATCTGCACACAGATCTGGCTGACATCCATAGGTATTCTAACCCATAAAATCTTATGTGCTTCGCCAAGCCCAACGACTCAATGTGCCCACACAAAGGACCAGCAATAGGTTGAATAAGGATTGAGATTCAGCTGGTCATTGCTACAAAAGGCCTGCAATGACTCAGCCTCAAGATGTAATTACTACAGAGAAATCATATCTAACATCTGATATTGATCAAGTAAAACAGAGGGGAGTCAGTTCCTACAGAAACCTCCTCACAAAACTCTAGAAGCTCATGTGCAGAGGAGAAGAATTCTTCTCAGACATGTGGCTAGACACCACCTTAGGGTTATACTCTATCCACTCAAATGGTCACAGGGTATCCGATAGATTTCTCCATACCATAGAGATCTGAGAAAGAACATGCAAACTAATGCTGCCACCATGGAGTCCTAGGGTTACGAGCTCTCCAGATCTGGCTATAGATCTGGCTATAGATTTGGCTTTCTATCCATGGGTCTATTAAACCAAGGAAAATCATATGGTAAATAGTAGATCCTATAAACATTTAAGAAAACCATAAGATTTGTAGATTTAATTAGTCATTAAAACAATAATCCATTGATAAAAGTAAAACTTATAATAAACTGTCTCAAGGTTGCAACCTGTACATAACTGCTCATCCAAAAGATTCCAATGTATACAAAGCCTATTACAAAACTAAAATAAAACTAAACCTAGCTGCTTATAAAAGGATTAGTCAGTCAATACTAAGCTAAGAGAAGAAAAATAAGAAAAAGTGGTGATCAAATCCTAACCCTAGCCTGCTGGAGCTCTCAATCAATAGAGGATGAAGGAAAAATGAAAATACTAAACTCTAAGTATAGCTTATATACTCTGTCTGTAAGGCCTTTGCTCAAAAGAGATTATAATTTTTCTAGCAGACGTGGCACTGTTATAGCCCTTGAATACCATGAGATGTGTGCCTTCATATCCATGCCTCGAGAAGTGTGCCTTAACCTTGGAAAATTACTAAAAGGTCCTTGAGTTAAAACTGAGAAGTGGAGAGCCCTAGCTTCGCGGGGCTGGCATTTGCATTAATTCACTCGCGCAGTCGTAGAGCCTTTGCAGAGGAGCATTTGGCTTAGGAGGAATGTTCACTCGCGCGATAGATTCTCAGTTGATCGCGCAACTACTTTACGCTGTAATGCTGTCGTGGAGGTGATTTAGAACCCCTGGATTTATCGCACAGTAGAGCTTCAGGAGTTCTCTCTCGCTGGATACTCACGCAGGTAGGCTCCTGCGCTCACGTAGTAATTGGTTAGGCTTCAGAGTGCGAGAGAGCAGTGCGAGGAAAATTCTAGGCGTCTCTCTCTTGCAGGGTTTCGCGAGAACTCTGCGAGGTGACAAATTATTCTTTATGCATATGGATTCGCTATGTTCTATGCGCGACTGCTTTAAGGCTGGATCCCCGCGAGAGCTTTGCGAGCATGAATTTTAAGGGTTTTAAGATGCGAGATCTTTTTTATCCTCTAATACATTGCACTTGCTGCTATTGCAGCTTCCTCCATTCTCATCTAACTTCTTTCATTTGCTAGACTTTTGGTCAATGATGACCAGCAAATGAGTCACCATGGTGAGCACTACCAGGGTGTTCCATCCGACTTTGGCTCAGCTATCATCTTTGCATGTATTCTTTCTCTTCTTTGGACCAATAAGCAAGGATTTTGTATTAAGCTGTACAGTTTATTGCTAACTACAAAACACACCTAACAAACGATTATTAGTCTACTTCCAGGTCCATCAAAGGCTAGGTTAAGAGGTGAAAAGTGGTACTTTTTAGTGAATAACAGAAGACTACCAAGCCAAACAATGACTAACCCTAAGGGACAGTTTATGATTGGTGAAGGTTCCTCAACTCACGAGAAAGCTAAGGCCATCACCACCTTGAGGAGTGGTAAAGTGGTGGATAACAATGTAGGCTATGAAAGAAAGAATAGTGCAGGAGAAGAAAACTCAACCCCTGTTGTTGAGCAACAGAAGAAAAATAATTGGGCTGTTGTTGAGCCCTAATAGTTGAAAAAATTTTAAAAGATAAAAAATAGTGATGTGGATGCTAGGCAAGCAGCTGAGGTACTAGCAGTGTCTTAGCTGCCATTTCCTCAAGCTTTCAAGGGACCCTCTCCTTTTGATAAGGGGAATGCCAGAATGGAGGATATGATGGACACTTTCAAGTAGGTGAAAATTAATTTGCCTTTGCTTGATGCCATCAGGCAGGTCCCAGCCTATGCCAAGTTCCTTAAGGACATGTATACCAAAAAGAGAAATCTTTGCAGCTGGGAAAGTGAAATATGTTGTCTATAACTACACCAGCTATGCTTCTAGACCTAGGGGTACCTTCTATCCCATGCATCATAGGTGACCACACTATAGGAAGAGCACTCTTGGATTTGGGAGCTAGTGTCAATCTGCTACCATACTCAGTGTATGAATAGCTACGTTTGGGGGAGCTAATGCCCACACCTATAGTCCTCCAATTGGCTGACAGATCTGAGAGAAAACCTATGGACATTGTGGAAGATGTGTTGGTGGGTGTAGACAAATTTTTCTACCCAGCTGATTTCTTGGTGGTAGACATGGAGCCTACCAAGTGCAGCACTCCAATTCCTATTATTTTTGGCAGGTCATTTCTGGCCACTGCCAATGCTTGCATTCAATGTAGGTCTAGAGTGATGTAAGTCACTTCAAAAATAAGAAGGTTAAGTTGAATGTGTATAATGTTGTCAATCAGCCTCAACTTGACAATGAGGATTGTTTTGCAGTAGATGTCATAGATGAACTGGTGGAAGAGACCTTACCCAAACTGCTAGATTGGGATAAGGTATTAGATGATTTTGAAGAAGTGTGGACTGAGGTTGCTGAAAAGGAGGCCCCCACTCTAGTTGCTAAAGAAATGAATACATTGGATTCTTCAGTGGGCCTAGTGCAGCACTCTACATGGAGACGTACTTTGTTGCCCCTTCCTCAACCCTCCAAGGCACCTTTGTTGCCTTCTATGGAAAGTCCACCAGATCTAGAGCTAAAGCAGCTACCAGAATCTTTGAAATATACTTTCCTGGGGCAAAATGAAAAATTTTTAGTACTTATATCCTCCTCTCTCACTGAGCAGCAGGAGGAGGAATTATTTTGTGTCCCTATGAAGCATAAGAAAGCCATTGGATGGATAATTGTTGATTTGGGAGGAATTGATCCATCTATTTGCATGCACAAAATACATTTGGAAGAGGGTTCCAAACCCTTTAGGAAATGCAGAGAAAGCTGAACCCTCACATGCAGGAAGTAGTCATGAAAGAAATTGTCAAATTGCTAATTCTGAGTGGGTGTCACCTATCCAGGTGGTCCCCAAGAAATCTGGCATTACAGTAATACCAAATGAGTCTAGAGAGTTGATGCCAATCAAATAGACCACAGGTTGGAGAGTGTGCATAGACTACAGGAAATTGAACTCTAAGACCAGAAAGGACCACTTTCCCTTGCATTTTATTGATCGGGTTTTGGACAAGTTGGCGGGCGGATCATATTGTTGCTTTCTTGATGGATATTTTGGTTACAATTAGATACTAGTGTATCCTCAAGACTAGGAAAAGACCACTTTCACCTGTCCATTTGGTACCTTTGCCTATAGAAGGATGCCATTTGGATTGTGCAATGCTCCTGCAACTTTCCAAAGGTGCATGTGTTGCTCCCCCAGCTGTGCTTTCTTTATTTGTTTGTGGTAAAAGAAATTTAAAATCAAAATAAAACAGGGGATGAAATCAGAACAACTGAGAAGTCCTAGACCTGCAAGATACAGGGTCCATTGTGGCAAGTTTTGATAAGTAAGAGTTTGTCCCACAGGGAAAGATGATCTACAGCTCTAAGGGAACCATCTCTAGTAGTCCCCCCAGATCTGTCTACAGATCTGGCAGTCCTTAAGGGAAGGGAGTTTAAGGTCACTTAGTTTACAGATCCTCAGGTAGCCTAATGTCTAAACTACAGAAAGGGTTGAGAGGACGGATGGAGTGTGGAAAATAAATATAAAAGGGTGAGAAGTATGTTATTGAGCGTAGATCATAGGAGTTTTGTAACTCAGATTCAGATATGATGTTATAGAAATCCTGTCCAATGGCTACGTTATCACCATTGAGGAGAAAGGATTCAACCCATCTCTGTACCATGATCCAATCCCTTAAGGTTATAACTTGTCCACGCAAATGGTCACAGACTATCCCATAGGGCAACCACAATCCAGAGATGGGTCAAAACAAGTTAATCATTGTAGGCACTATTTCATCCAGGCTACCAGCTCAAGATTCCATAGGGAACCTCAACCTCTAAAGCTCTATGTGTGGGGCTAAGGCTGTATAGGACCATGATAGCCCAGACACATAGAACCAACAAGAGATTGAGTACAACCTTCGATCTAGCTGTCCATTGCTTGAGTGAGGCTACAATGGTCCAGTCACAAGCCTACAATCTCTATAACCAGATCAGATCTAACATTTGATAGCAAATCTATACAAATATAGGGGAGTCTGCCTCTGTACAATCTCCCACCAGGCTAATACAAGCTCAGGTGTAGAGAAGAGGGATCCATCTTGGATCGATGGATTAGAATCACCCTAAGGCTATAATCTGCCCACTTGAATTGTCACAGACTATCCTAGAGGCTATCCTCCTCACGGAGCCCAAGACAAAACAAGAATATCGCTGCCACCACCATGGTCACAAGGCTACCAGCTCAAGCTCCCATGGGGATTTCAGATCTAGTGGGTCCTGTGGTGGGGCAAATGCTGTATAGGACCATGATAGCCCAGACACACAGGTCACTTGGATCTGAGTGGCCCTTAGAACCAGTCCTCCATTGCTTTGAATCACAGCCAAGGCAATGGCGGATCACAAGGCAGCAGCCTTGCACAGAGCATCTCACATTCAAACACAAATCCCATAGTGTAAAAATCCTATTACAAAACTTCCATTAAACTAGTTCAAAATGCATACAAAGGCATAGCCAGCAAGTGCTGGACTATGGAGAGAAAGAAAACAACTTACTGCTATAAAAGAAAAGAAAAATGATCTCATTTCAAATCTCCTAGAGAGGAGATTTGTTCCAAGATTTTCCAAGCTATTCAAAAGATGTAAAAAGATGGTAAAAGATGTTTAAACCTAACCTAAGTATGGGTTTATATAGCAGTGGTGTGGCGGCACAGTAGGGTTAGAAAACCCTAATTTTAACGATGCCACATGGCCAAATAGTGATCCTTTGATGCCTCGAGGCACGTGCACAGAGATTTAAGCATGGGAGTGTGTGCCCTAATAGTTGAAAATTCCCAGAAAGTCCTCTGCTGAAGTGATGGAAGTTAGAGTTCAGAGCTTCGCTAGGTAGCTATTGTTTCCCAGACTTATCGCATGGTAGCTCTTGCTCTTCGCAAGGTTGAGTAGACATCAAAGCCTCAGATGTCGCGGGGTTAGAGTTCAAGCAGTCGCGAGGTAGCTGTGCATTCGCTGGGTTGATCTTCGTGAGGATGGATTTGAATAGCACGAGAACTGTGCGATCACTTCTCTTCAATGGACTTCGCGAGTTACCTCACGAGGCTTTAATGAGTTCTGAACTGTGTGAGGTTCCATGTCTTAATTGATCTTCGCGAGGATGGCTCTGCCTTCGCAAGGATGCTTTCTTCTTGAATGGCACAAGAACTGCGCGAGGAGTTCTCTTTTGATAATTACATCCCGCGGTGACTGCACGATAGCTGCGCGAGGAGTCTTCTGAAGCTCTCTCTCCTCAGCCGCTCTGAGTGAATTGCGCGAGGTTGAGAGAGGTCTGCTTTGAACTACACGAGACTGTGCGATGTGTTCTACTCTTGAGCTTTGCGAGAGCTATGCGAGGCTCATTTCAGGTCTGAATTCAGAGTTCATCCTTCTGAGGGACTTCTGGTGCCAAAACAGGCTCCTTAGCAGGATTCCTGGCCTTATTTCACTACTGGTTATTACCTATATAAAACACTTAACAAGAACTTATTAGGTGGCTACGGGTCTAATCAAAGGTTAAGTTAAGGGGTGAAAAGTGGTACTTTTCAGGTCTTAACACACCCCCAAACCTAATCTTTGCTAGTCCCTTAGCAAAGCTACATTAAATCTACTATAAAAAGTAAATGCCACTTTCGTAGGGAGCACAGATACATGTAGCATATGTACCAAGCCTTTTAAACCCCTAGGTGAGCCCTAGTGGAGGAGTGAAGTCTCCTGAGGGTTTTCAATGAAGACACCCACAAACTTCTCAATGAAACAGTTAAAAAAAGTGCAATATAATCAGGTGAGCAGTCAAGGAGCAGATTTAGTTCACTCTTGAATTAGTAAAAATAAAAAAAATTTAATACATTGGTTGCACGAAAATGTAAACAGCATAAACTTTTCATGAATGCACAACATTTCTAATCAGTTTACAACCACAGAAAACTGCACAAGTGTGTGCCAGCACTGAGCTCATCATCAGGTCCAAAAATTAGGTTATAGGTCATACCTACTGCATTCAAGATCGGACCCAAAAACTATCCAGGGCATACTCTCATAAGGGTCTTGTTGAGGGGTTCATTTTCCCTCAGGCTCAAGAGCAGTTACATCCCCCAAATGGGTCTGTAAGCATGAGCATAGGCAGAGTTCTTAAGTTCTGACATCATTGATAGTTCCTCACTGTTGTCGCTCCAAGTGTACCATAATTGTGTGCATTATGAATCAAAAATTAAAGAATTAAAGAATGCTAGGTTATATAGATGTTAACTTATGAAAGGGATATCAGCACATTGGGGCTAACACTGGCCTGCAAGATCAGGGCCAATTGTAGCAAGTTTTAAAAGTAAGTATTTCAAGATCGTCCACAGAGAAGTTTGTCTAAACTGAGAGATAAACCTCCAGATCTGTGCTACCAGATCTGGCTCTATAATTATCTAAAAAGAATAGATAAAAGAGAGTGTTGGATTGTGTCACATTTAACTATAAGCAAATAAAGAAAAGAACTAACTACATGATCCAGATCCGAGTTGGGGAGATGTTTAAAATAAGACAAATGCAGAAATAATAGCTTCATGTACTTTAGCCTCTGAATTTTAATGGAGAGTCTGTAGTTCAACAGAGCAGATTCAATCTTCATCTGGCTACCAAAGATGATGTAAGAGAAATAAATCCGAATTAAGGAATAGGTTTACTTAAATGGTCATGATAATGTCACTAGTCGTGGCCTATTCTTTAGTTCGAACATGAACATCATCAGAATGCTTGAATTAGGTTACCAACGCTAATTGCATGGGGATGGTGAATTAAGGGAAGGGGGATGCGGATAAGTGAATCTAAAGAAGTCTGATGCACTGAGGTGATCATTCAGGACCCTCGACATGACTCCAATGGAGAAGGCACAAATTGACAACCTTTTAAAATCCAACGTTACAATTACTGAGCACGGCTTTAGAGAGCCCTCGGACTTACATTGAGCTTCTTAGAGAGCCCTCGATTACGATCTTGAATCCGAACTTGAAGTACAAATCACTCACAATGGCTCTCAAAGGTAAACTACAAGAAGGGATTACAGGGGTTCAGATAAACTATCGACCGGAATGAGAAACAGAGATGAAAACTCTAAAACTGGATACCCAAATTGGGCAAATGGTTCGTCTATTTATAGTTTTCCTAAGCCGACTCAAATGTGTATCAACCAATCAATTGGATAGATCTGTATCAACCAATAGGAGTCGAGCACCGGGATCCAGATCTGTTGTAGGCCAATCAAATGCTTGATCCGGTTCACCAATCAGAAGCAGAGGCATCAATTTCATTATGTAATTCAAAAATCTGTTTGAGCTTCTAGAAGTTCCCGCCAAGTAATTTCATCTTTGGGTGTTCACATGGGTGGAATATGCCTTTGGTTCGTGCTCGAATCTTCCAATGTCTCGGGTCTTTTGATTGCATTGGGGCGTGCAAAGTTTCTGAAATACCCTTGGACGAGCAAATCCCTGAATGCCATTTCGCAGAGGTCAGGGGCCTTTTTGCAAAGTACAATGACTTCTGAAGCTCTGTTCGCAAAGTTCAATCTTCTTTTCGAGGAGTTCAGATGCTCTTCGAAAGCTACACCTGAAGTTTTAGTCCTTTTCGCAGAGTTTAGGGCCTTTTGCAAAGTTCAATCTTCTTTCGAGGAGTGTTTTCTTCTTTTCAAAAGTTCAAGGTTCTTTGAATAGTAGAAGTTCTTGCGAATTGAACTCTAAGCTCCCATTCTTCTTTGCGAATTGACTTTTAACTTGATTTTTCTTTGAATGGCTCTCTCTTGCTTCGTGTCTTTGTTCCGCTCTTTTAGACCCTCTTTAGCCATTCTCGAGGTCGTTTCTTCACTCCTTCTTTAAACTTGACATGATCGCCAGTTTTTGATCTTTTGGGATGCTTTTCGGATTTGGACCTTCGATTGGTTAATGTAAAATGCACACTAAAGCACTTATTTAGTCTTCTCAAGGGTCTTTCAAGGCTCATGTTTAGGGTGAAAAATGGTATTTTCACTACTTAACACACCCCAAACCTAAGCTTTGCTAGTCCCCGAGCAAAGAAACGTAAAAGCAAAATAAAGAGCCACTTTTGTAGGAAGCACAGTGCATTTAGCATATGCAACAAGCCTTTTAAACCCCTAGGTGATCCCTAGAGGAGGAGTGAAGTCTCGAGGGTTTTCAAAGAAGGTACCCACAAACTTCTCCATGGGACAGTTGGCATTAGTGCCTTTGTCATCCCATGAGCAATCAAAGATCAAAATTAGTTACTCTTGAATCAATGTTTAAACAGAAATTTAGGTTTATTGTTTGCAAGGGATTTCAACATTTATAAACCTTATGAATGTTTCACTCTTTCCAATCTGTGAGCAGCCATAGAAATCATGCAAATGTGTCGAGTTCATCATTTGAATAAAATTAGGTTATAAGTCATACTTAATGTGCTCAAGTTCCAACCCAAACACTTACGGTGTACTCTCATCAAGATTTTTGTTGAAGGGTTCATTTTCACTCAAGCTCAAGAGCGCTTACATCTCCCAAATGGATTTGTAAGCATGAGCATAGGCATGATTCTCGTGTGTTGGCATCGTTGACATCTCCTCACCATAGATTGGGAAGCTGCTTATCTCCACATGACAGTTCACTCAACTTTGGATTCCCAGGACTTTTAGGCTGGGTTTGTTGTATGGCTCGTGGAGTGAGGTTTCAGGGATAGGAAGGTTGAACAGGTGTTTGGATTTTTGAGAAGTCAGGAATTGAAGGAGGTGGTTCATGACTCCACCTTCTTGAGTTTAGCTTCTTTTGAGATTCTCGTGTTCAAAGTACTCAGTTCTTCTTCCTTTGATCTTGAATTTTCAACATAAAGTTCCCCTTTTTGCCTTTTTTTTTGCTTGCTTCTTTTTCACATTGTTTTTCTTTTACTTTCTCAGTCACCATACTGCCCATTTTTGAGGTATTTCTTCTTCATTTATTTTGATATTTGCCCAGAAATGTTCCATCTTTACTTCTTTCTCCTTTAACTCCTGAATTCTCAAGGTGAGGGAAGGCTGAATTGGTTCCATTGGTTCAGGTGCAAGAAAAATGGGTGTTTTGATGAAGCATTGTAGGATTTATAGCTCAATTGGGGTACAAACAAGGGCAGATCTTTCTTGGTTGGTTCTGTTAAGCTCAAGCTGTCCAAAGAAGGCCTTGATCTTTTCCTCAGTTTCATGAATGCTGTTGCTTGTTTTGATTTGGAGTTTCCTAATTTCTAGTGGATCTAATGCCTCAGCCAGTCCTTTGAATCAGAAAAGGGTTGCCTCAGTCACTCTTCAACAGAAATGTAAAACATATAGGCTCAATTCTCACTGGTTATGGTTTTTCCTTGAGCTTTTAAGTATATCTTTACCTTTTTCTCTTCCTGTGGACTTGCTATGTGCTAATACAAGTGTATTTTCCTGGTGTTAACATCATGGAAATGTGGAATATTGTAGGGTTTAGAATGTCTAAATTCTTGCAAAGAAAATTTTAAAATTTCCACATTGTCATGATTCTTAAGTAAATTGATTCATTTCCTGATTACTTTGGTGATTCTGCTGCCCTTATGTTAACTATTCCCTAGGCAGGACTTGTCTGCCACACCCCCAAACCTATGGGGAACAGTGTCCTCACTGGTTCAAAGGTGGCATGGTCACTTTATACCGGAAACTTGTTGTCGCTCCAAGTGTGCCATAATTGTGTGCATTATGAATCAAAAATTAAAGAATTAAAGAATGCTAGGTTATATGGATGTTAACTTATGAAAGGGATATCAGCACATTGGGGCTAACACTGGCCTGCAAGATCAGGGCCAATTGTAGCAAGTTTTAAAAGTAAGTATTTCAAGATCGTCCACAGAGAAGTTTGTCTAAACTGAGAGATAAACCTCCAGATCTGTGCTACCAGATCTGGCTCTATAATTATCTAAAAAGAATAGATAAAAGAGAGTGTTGGATTGTGTCACATTTAACTATAAGCAAATAAAGAAAAGAACTAACTACATGATCCAGATCCGAGTTGGGGAGATGTTTAAAATAAGACAAATGCAGAAATAATAGCTTCATGTACTTTAGCCTCTGAATTTTAATGGAGAGTGCAGAGTTCAACAGGCAGATTCAATCTTCATCTGCTACCAAGAGATGTAAGAGAAATAAATCCGAATTAAGGAATAGGTTTAGACTTATGGCGTGATCATCCACTTAAATGGTCATGATCATCCGACCTAGTCAGGCCTATTCTTTAGTTCGAACATGAACATCACTGTAAATGCTGCTTGAATTAGGTTACCAACGCTAATTCGCCCAGGGATGATGAAGTAAGGGAAGTTGGATGCGGATGAGTGAATCTAAAGAAGTCTAATGCACTAAGGTGATCATTCGTAACCCTCGACATGACTCCAATGGAGAAGACACAAATTACAACCTTTTAAAATCCAACGTTACAATTACAGAGCACGGCTTCTTTAGAGAGCCCTCGGACTTACGATCCGAGCTTCTTAGAGAGCCCTCATTCTGATCTTGAATCCGAACTTGGAAGTACAAATCACTCACAATGGCTCTCAAAGGTAAACTACAAGAAGGGATTACAGGGGGTTCGGATAAACTATCGAGGAATGAGAAACAGAGATGAAAACTCTAAAATCTGGATACCCAAATTGGGCAAATGGTTCGTCTATTTATAGTTTTCCCTAAGCCGCTCAAATGTGTATCAACCAATCGTAATTGGATAGATCTGTATCAACCAATAGGAGTCGAGCACCAGATCCGATCGTTCGCCAATCGAAATGCTTGATCCGGTTCACCAATCGTGAAACAGAGGCATCAATTACATTATGTAATTCAAAAATCTGTTTGAGCTTCTAGAAGTTCCCGCCAAGTAATTTCATCTTTAGGCGTTCACATGGGGTGGAATATGCCTTTGGTTCGTGCGTAATCTTGGAATGTCCTTGGGTTTTAAAATGCATTGGGCGCATGCAAAGTTTCTGAAATACCCTTGGACGATAAATCCCGAATGCCATTTCGCATAGTTTAAGGGCTTTTTCAGAAAGTAGTTTGGCTCGAAGCTCTCTTCGCAAAGCATTTTGGCTTCGGAGATCTTTTTCGCAAAGCATTTTGGCTTCGGAGATCTTTTCGCAGGACTTCTCTTCTTCGCAGAGTGTTTTCTTCTTTTAAAGTTCAAAGTTCTTTGCGAATAGTAGAAGTTCTTTTAATTGAACTCTAGGCTCCCATTCTTCTTTGCGAATTGACTTTTAACTTGATCTTTTCTCTGCGAATGGCTCTCACTCCTGCTCCAGGTCCTTGTCTGCTCTTTTAGACCCTCTTTATCCATTCTTGAGGTTTTTTCTTCACTCCTTCTTTAAACTTGACATGAGTATGACTTTTGATCTTTTGGGATGCTTTTCGATTTGGACTGTCGATTGGTTAGTGTAAAATGCACACTAAAGCACTTATTTAGTCTTCTCAAGGGTCTTTCAAGGCTCATGTTTAGGGGTGAAAATGGTTTTTCACTACTTAACACCCCAAACCTAAGCTTTGCTAGTCCACGAGCAAAGAAACATAAAAAACAAAGTAAAGAGCCACTTTTGTAGGAAGCACAGTGCATTTAGCATATGCAACAAGCCTTTTCAACCCCTAGGTGATCCCTAGAGGAGGAGTGAAGTCTCACGAGGGTTTTCGTGAAGGTACCACAAACTTCTCCATGAAGCAGCTTAACATCGGTGCAATATTATCAAATGAGCAATCTAGGAGCACGGTTAGTTACTCTTGAATCAATGATGAAACAGAAAATTTAATTATTGCTTGCACAGGATTTATAACATTTATAATCCTCATGAATGTTTCAATATTTCCAATCTGAACAAATCATAGAAAATCATACAAATGTGCGAAAGAAGCTCATCCTATGGATAAAAATTAGGTTATAAGTCATACTTAAGGTGCTCAAGTTCCAACCCAAACACTCACGTGGTATACTCTCATCATGTTTTTGTTGAGGGTTCATTTTCACTCAAGCTCAAGAGCGCTTACATCTCCCATATGGATCTGTAAGCATGATCATAGGCATGATTCTAAGGCAAAGGCACCATTGACATCTCCTCACCATAGATTGGGTCACTTCTTATCTCCACATGACGACTCACTCAACTTTGGATCACAAGGGCTTTTAATCTAGGTTTGTTTGTATGGCTTATGGAGTGAAGTTTCAAGGAAAGGTAGTTTGAACAGAGGTTTGAATTTGAGAACTCGTGAAGTGCAGAGATGGTTCATGACTCCACCTTTTGAGTTTAGCTTCTTTCTTCTTCTTTTCGAGATTCTCACATTCACAAGGATCAGTTCTTTCTTTGATCTTGCATTTTTCAACATAAGGTCCTTTTTGCCTTTTTGCTTGCAACTTTTTACATTGTTTGTCTCTTCTTTTCTCAGTCACCATATTGCCTGCTTTTTGAGGTATTTTCTCTTCATTTTCTTGATGTTGCCCGAAATGGTCCATCTTGATTCTTTCTCCTTTACCTCCGAATTCTCGAGTGAGGGAAGGCTGAATTGGTTCCATAGGTTCAGTGCAAGTACTTTTGAGTATTTTGATGAAGAATTGTAGGATTCTGACTCAAATGGGGTACAAACAGGGGCAGATTTTTCTTGGTTAGTTCATTAGGTTCAATTTGTCCAAAGAAGGCCTTGATCTTTTCCTCGGTTTCATGAGTCTTGTTACTTGTTTTAATTTGGAGTTTCCTAACTTCTAGTGGATCTAATGCCTCACCAATCCTTTGAATCGAAAAAATTGCCTCGGTCACTCTTCAATGAGATGGAAAATATATGGGCTCAATTCTCACCGGTTATGGTTTTCCTTGAGCTTTTAAGTATATCTTTACCTTTTCTCTTCCTTTTGACTTACTACGTCTTGATACCAATATGTTTTTATGGTGTAATCATCATGGAAATGTAGAATATCGCAAGGTTTAGAATGTCTAAATTTGGCAAAGGAATTTTAAATTTTCTAGTTGTCATGATTCTTAAGTAAATTAATACATTTCTGATTACTTAGGTGATTCTCGCCCTTATATGTTAACTATTCCTAGGCGGGGACTTGCCACACCCCAAACCTATAGCAGTGTCCTCCTGGTTCAAAGGTGGCATGGTCACTTTATACGGAAAAATTGAAACAAGGCAAAGACAATAAGAAGAAAGAAAAAAAAAAATAAGCAATGAAAATGACATGGAGAATGGGAGAAAGTAAAGTTTATTAACTAGAAATATTTTACATAAAAAATAAATAAATAAATAAAGATGAATAGGACAGTGTTTTTAGGGAGGGGGTGGGGGCGGTGGAGGGGGGGGGAAGGTTGATTTTTTGTTTTTTCCGAGGAGGCCGGAGTTGGGCCTCCTTTCTTTGGCCAAAATCGCGAGAACCTCTTCAAATTCGTCCCGGAGGGGCCGAGCGGATCTGGCACCTTCGGTGGTGGTGGGTCCAGCCACATGGGGTAAAAGCGTGGTGGCTTATTGGCTTGGTCGTCGGCCATTTTGGAAGGGTGGGGAAAGATGTGGGGGAATTTGGTAGAGGTTGGTTATTTATAGGTAAGGTGGGGAAGCCGAAAGGGTGGGACTTGAATGGGGGGGCATTGGGAATGCTCATGGCCCAGGAATCAGCGTGGGTCATTAAGTAGCATTGGGCGCATGCGTGTGGGAGGCGGCAGAAAGTAACTTTCTGCATTTAATTCCCCAATAAGTGCGTAACAACCTGGAAATTGGGGGAAACGTGTGAGGAACCGTGTCCACACTTGTTGTTGTAAGGGAAAAACAAAGAAAATAGCAGGCTCACTACAGATCTAAATGGTAGAATTTATGAGTTCTGGAAATTGTGATGCAGAAGGACATTGATCAATGGAATGAGTGGGGGACTGGCATATCAGACATGCGTCCTCTACTCTTGACCCATTTGGAGCTTTAAATGAGTCTATCAGCCTATCAAATTTTGTGGTCAAATTATCCACTTTACTCAAAGATTTTCTATTTGTGTTTTCAGCTTCTTTTATTTTGTATTTGGTTTTGTAAAAAATCAAAGATGCCTAAAAGACGTGAAATTATAATCAAAACAAACATTAAACATGAGAATCCATCGGTTCTCAAGAATTTAAAATAGAAAATGAATGCAAAGGAGAAGGATGCAAGAGATCTGCTCACTTTGGTCCAGATGCTCCTTATTGACGGCTGCTCCAGATCTGCAAACATCCAAAAAGCGTAGCGATACCTTATTCAAGTATTGACAAAACTAAAAGAAAAACTCAGACACGCCCAAATTTGACAAAAGACAAAAGAGTGGCGCACATTTATTCAAATAACTAGAAGGCAAAGAATAAAAACTTCGGAAAAATAAAAAATAAAAATTCTGCTCAGAAAGAACAGGTTTTCTATACAAAATCTGTAGACATTTAATCAAGCACTTGGAATGCAAGGTGCGTTTAAAGCAAAATTAAAATAAATGAAAATAAACATAGGTCTATCTATTTGAACAAACTTCTCAGCAGGCGCCAAAACTTGTTGTCGCTCCAAGTGTGCCATAATTGTGTGCATTATGAATCAAAATTAAAGAATTAAAGAATGCTAGGTTATATGGATGTTAACTTATGAAAGGGATATCAAGACATTAGCTAACACCGCAAGTTCAGGCCAATTGTAGCAAGTTTTAAAAGTAAGTATTTCAAGATCGTCCCACGAGAAGTTTGTCTAAACCGAGAGATAAACCTCCGGATCTGTGCTACCGGCTCTATAATTATCTAAAAAGAATAGATAAAAGAGAGTGTTGGATTGTGTCACATTTAACTATAAGCAAATAAAGAAAAGAACTAACTACATGATCCGGAATATGAGTTGGGGAGATGTTTAAAATAAGACAAATGCTGAAATAATAGCTTCATGTACTTTAGCCTCGAATTTTAATGGAGAGTCGTAGTTCAACAGAGCAGATTCAATCTTCATCGGCTACCAAAGATGTAAGAGAAAATAAATCGAATTAAGGAATAGGTTTAGACTTATGGTCGTGATCTGTTCACTTAAATGGTCACGCATCCATCGACTATGGCCTATTCTTTAGTTCGAACATGAACATCCTTGTAAATCTTGCTTGAATTAGGTTACCAACGCTTAATTCGCATAGGGATGATGAATTAAGGGAAGTTGGATGCGGATAAGTGAATCTAAAGAAGTCTAATGCACTAAGGTGATCATTGGAACCCTCGACATGACTCCAATGGAGAAGACACAAATTACAAAGAACCTTTTAAAATCCAACGTTACAATTACAGAAATGACTTCTTAGAGAGCCCTCGAATTCTGATCTGAGCTTCTTAGAGAGCCCTCAGTTCTGATCTTGAATCCGAACTTGGAAGTACAAATCACTCACAATGGCTCTCAAAGGTAAACTACAAGAAGGATTCTGGGGTTCGGATAAACTATCTCGACCGGAATGAGGAAGCAGAGATGAAAACTCTAAAATCTGGATACCCAAATTGGGCAAATGGTTCGTCTATTTATAGTTTTCCTAAGCCACTCAAATGTGTATTAACCAATCAATTGGATAGATTTGTATCAACCAATAGAGTCGAGCACCGTGATCCATCTGCTCGCCAATCGTAAATGCTTGATCCGGTTCACCCAATCGGGAAAAAGAGGCATCAATTTCATTATGTAATTCATAAATCTATTTGAGCTTCTAGAAGTTCCTGCCAAGTAATTTCATCTTTGGGTGTTCACATGGGGTGGAATATGCCTTTGGTTCGTGCTAGAATCTTCGGAATGTCCTTGGGTTTTAAAACACATTGTGCGTGCAAAGTTTCTGAAATACCCTTCGGACGAGCAAAATCCCGTAATGCCATTTCGCATAGTTTAAGGGCTTTTGCAAAGTAGTTTGGCTCGAAGCTCTTCGCAGCATTTTGGCTTCAGGGAGATCTTTTCAAAGCATTTTGGCTTCAGGAGATCTTTTCGCAAAGGACTTCTCTTCTTTTCGCAGAGTGTTTTCTTCTTTTCGCAAAGTTCAAAGTTCTTTGCGAATAGTAGAAGTTCTTTGCGAATAGTAGAAGTTCTTTACGAATTGAACTCTAGGCTCCCATTCTTCTTTGCGAATTGACTTTTAACTTGATTTTTTCTTTGCGAATGGCTCTCTCTCTTGCTTCAGGTCTTTGTCTGCTCTTTTAGACCCTCTTTAGCCATTGCTGAGGCTGTTTCTTCACTCCTTCTTTAAACTTGACATGAGCTGTCAGTTTTTTGATCTTTTGGGGATGCTTTTCGGATTTGGACCTGTCTGATTGGTTAGCTGTAAAATGCACACTAAAGCACTTATTTAGTCTTCTCAAGGGTCTTTCAAGGCTCATGTTTAGGGGTGAAAAATGGTATTTTTCACTACTTAACACTCACCATAGATTGGATAACTCTTTATCTCCACATGACAGCTCACTCAACTTTGGATCACAAGGGCTTTTAACTGGGCTGTAATGTGGCTTATGGAGTGGGTTAAAAAGAATGGAAGGTTGAAAAGGGGTTCAAAATTAATAAATCAGTAGGTGAGCGAGGTGATTCATGACTTCACCTTCTTGATTTTAGCTCCTTTCTTCTTCTTTGAGATTTACAGATTTGAAGTGATCAGCTTCTCTTCTTGATTTCGATTTTTCAATGAAAGTTCCTCTTGACTCCTCTCTTACTCCTCTTCATTTTTTGTTTCTTTATGATGGAATTTTCTTCTTTATATATATATATATTTTTTTTTTTCTTTTTTTTTTTTTTTTTTTGAACTGCCACCATGTTCTCAGTTACCATACTGCCAGAATTTTGAGATACTTCTTCTCCATTCACCTAATGTTGACCATAGCTAGTCCATTTCCAACTCTTTCTCCTTTACCTTCTGAATTCTCAGAGTGAGGGTAGGCTGAAGCAGGTTCATAGGTTCAGGTACAAGTACTCAGGTGTGTTTTAAAGAAATTTAGGATTTAAAGCTCAAAGGGGGTATGGACAAGGGCAGTTGCTTTAGGGTTGGTCTTTTTAGGCTCAAACTGTTCAAGAGAAGGCCTTGATCCTTTCCTAAGTCTCATGAGTGCTGTCAGTTGTTTCAACTTGGAGTTGCCTAACTTCTAGTGAGCACAATAACTCAGCCATTCCTTAGAACTAGAAAAAATTGCCTTAGTTACTCCTCAAAGGATGGAAAAAAATTTTATAGGCCCAATTCTCACTGGTTATGGTCTTCCTTTGAACTTTTAAGTATGTCCTCACCTTTATCTCTCGCTAATGAATCACTTAGTGCTAATACAAGTGAGTTTCCATGGTGATCTCATCATGGAAATGTGAAAAATTAAAAGTTTATAATGCCTAAAGTTTGCAGAAATTTTAAATTTCTTATTTTTCATGATTCTTAAGTGATCATAGATCCATTTCCATATTACTCACATAAATCTGCTGCACTTAGGTTAACTATTCTGTTGGCAGGGTCTGCCTGTCACACCCCCAAAGCTATGAGGAGTAGTGTCCTCACTGGTTCAAAGGTGAACGTGCAGCAGATGTAGTGATGGTAAAAAGAAAAGAAAAGAGCATGGAACAAAACACACAACAGATAAACCAAAATAGTAAGGACAGAAGAAGAAAATCTATTAAAAATGAGAAATGTACAAACTACAAGAAAACAGAAGCAAAAGAGTGCAGAAATAGAAAAAATCCTAGGTACAATCTAGTCAGAATCTGGCTAAAAACTTGTCCCACCCCATCTTCTTGGCATGCTCTTGAAGGTAAGCCTCTTCCTCTTTTTTCTTTCGTTCCCTCTCTTCCTTTCTTTGGGCTGCAGTTTTGGGTATGGATGGTGCCCTGACCCTCATTTTTCAGGTTTTTGGTTGAGGAGGGATCGCTGAAGATTTATTGGTGGTTGGCTCAGGGGATTTGATAGGACTTTTTCCTTTGGGGCTCTTCCCTTCTGGGCTCTTCCCTGGCTGAGGCTGAGGGGGAATAAGAGGGGATTGGGCATGTTCTGGTGCAGGAGGGACAACAGGGGATTTATCTTTGGCTTTCACCTGAGGCAGGAGAGGACTTTTATCTTTGTCAAACTTAGGAGGAGCCACAGAAGACTTTTCTTATGCCTTTGCTGCAGGAATGGCAGGGCTCTTCCCGTTCTCGGGCTGGCTCATTGGTGGTGCCTCCTCAGACTGGGCAGATGTTTCCTTTCCAATTTTTAGAGAGGCAGCAGTGTGAGAAGTTCTTTTGGCTATAACCTTCCTTCTCGGAGGATAGGTTTGGTCAGCAGGGCTTGATGAAGGAGCAGCAACAGGAGGCTTGGCAGGTGGATCCATGGGAGGTGCAGAATCAGGGTCTGAGTCAGAAGGAAAAAGCTTAGTGGGATCCAAACCAAGGGTAACAACAACCTGTCTACGTTCCTCTTTGGAAAGTAGGCGACCATGGGGATCATCCTGAGCAGAAACTCTGGTGACCTTTGGTGGTGGGGATGGAGGGGCTAGCCTTTTTCCTTTTTGGGCCGCAGTGGCTCTATTGGAAGTGGAGGATTTCCTGGAAGGAGTCCTTTTTCTTTTGGGGGCAGGAGATGGAACAGGGGGAGGCACTAAGATAGGAGCAGGAGCTGGAGTAGGGACCTTAGCAGGAATAGTAACTGGAGTAGGAGCAAGAGGAGAAATCGAAGTTGGGGCTGGAGGAGGTGGGGGAACAGGTTGTGTAGGTGAAGGGGCAGGGGGAGTGGAAGAAGATGGGCCTGGTTGGGTGGAAGAAGATGGGGCCTCAGGGGGTGTTGTGGCTAGAGGGGTGGCCTGAATTGGTTGGGCTTGTAGGAAGGCAACCCTCTGCTCCAAAGTCTCAATTTTCTTGGTAGCATATAGGAGATTGGTATCTGAAAGCTCTTTACTGAGTTTGTTGACCTCTTGAGCATTGTTCAATTTCTTTTCTAACATCCTGGCTCTTGATTGTGCATGCTGGGAATTTGCCTTCTCCATCTCTATAGCCATTCTATAGTAGGTGGCCTCAGCTTTCTTCGCATTGAGTGTCTCCAAAATTGCCTCCCACCCCTTGGAAATATCTCACAGCTGCTCGCTGTGAGCAAGCTTCAAGTCACTCAGCTTCTGCCGCCAAGGGGATTTAATGGATTGGTGAAGTTGTGCCATGCCCCTCAGGACATCCCTCTTGATATAGGCATTGTCCCTCATGGCATGGAGGAGGGTGAAGTACGGAGGGGTGTAATAGGAGTGTCTGGGTAAGATTGGTAAAAATGTAGTGGAAGAAGTAGAAGGTGATTGATCCTGGGGAGGTAAAGTGGGGGCTGTAGTGATAAAGTCTAGAGGAGGTGTAGAAGTTGTTGGGGCAGTCTGGGTGGAGTGGTACGTGAATTGAGGAGGGGGCGGGAGAAGAGGTGGAATGGAAGGTATGGGTGGAAAATGAAATGAAGGAAGGTCAGTGAATGTGAATGGATCTGGGAAAGGGAAGAATGGAATGGTGAAGGGTCGAATGGAAGTGGTGGGATTGCAAATAGGTGGGGTTGAATGGGAAAGGTGGATGGGAAAGGAATGGGGTCTGTTTGGGTGGAAGTGTGGGTAAATTGTGGTGGAGGTAATATGAGTGGGGGAAGGATAGGTAGAGTGGGGAAAGAGTGGTGGGGTATGGTGTCTTGGAGGGTAAAGGGTGTAGTTAAGTCAATTGGGGGGAGGTCTAGTTGCACTTGGGAGTCAAAGGTGGAAGGGGGCTGGATCAGTGGAGTGGTAGGAGGTTGTGTAGAGATGGGTGGGTTTGTCAATGTTTGCAGGGTGGATTTAATGTTGGTGATGTCACTCTGCATTTGGTCCTAGGTTTGTGTTGTGGTGGATAGCTAGTTCAATGTGGATGGTTTCAATGGTTGTAGAAGGAGTAGGGTGTGTCTGTGGTTGTGAGGGAATGGTAGAGGTTGTGGTCTTCTTTTTGAGGTAGGATATCAGGGGAGGGCTATCAGGGTTTAGGGCAGATGATGTTGGGGAGACTGGGGTTGTGTATTGAGGTAAGGTGGGTGAAGGGGGAGTGTAGTCATGGGGATTAACACTTTCCACCCAGGAACGAATCACAGGGGGAGGTGGAATGGAAAAGGGAGATAAAAGAGGGAAAGGGAGAGATGGAAAATGCAATGAAACTGATGGTGGGGCAAGTGTGGTGGATGGAGGTATTGTTGCAGAAGCAGAGGTGACAGAAGCTTGCACCACCTTCTTTGGAGCAGGGGCTTTAGCCCTCTTTTTAGGGGCAGGGGTGGCCTTTGCCACAACAGTTCCCTCTCCTTGCTCAGAAGCAACCTGAGCTTCAGCCTTCTTCTTCTTCTTCTGGGGATCCATCAGACTCCTGCTGATCCCCCATTGTCTTTTGGCAAAAGTGGTGGGAGTGATGTCAGCAGATAACTCCCCCACTGGTATCTTGTATCCTCCCCTCAGAAGTAATTTGGTGATGAGTCTTCCATAGGGGAGAGTGTGGATCTTCTTTTGTAGCCCAAGCTTCACCATTGTATCCTTCATAGCCTCGAAAATCAACCATGCAGCATTAAACCCATGGCCCAGAGAGAAGGAATAGAGACCATCGGCAATTGGTGTCCTCCTCTCTTGCTAATGGCCAGAGCAAAAAATATTCTTCCTCAGCACTTGATCAATGAATAGCAATTTGGGATCCAAATCTCTTCTTCTGATGGAGTCCCCTGTGGCCTTCAAACCTTTAGTAAGGGCCTGGGCAATGGTATCAATGGGGGCACTCACAGGGGCACCATAACCGCAGTTGGGATAAAAACTGGCAGGGATGCCCATGACTTCAGCAATCAACTCTTGGCTGAGTAGCATCTCAAAATTGTCAACTAACACAAGGAGGCCTGGCTGCCCATGTGTGTCTGGTCTCACCCTAAGGTGTTGGTAGAAGAGTTGCACTAACCTAGGGTAGGCTAGTGCAGGAATCATTTGCATCAAGGGGGTCAAACCAGCCTTGCGCAAGAACTCAATGGTAGGTGCTGACAAGGGCTCAGATTCAAAGAAAGATATATCAAAAATGGCTTCAGGCTCTAAGGGAATGGAAATGAGGAGCTCAGAGGGGGTAGAGTAATCTGGTGTTTGTTCAGCCACCTCAGGGACCACCTCCTTCCCCTTTTGTTGTGCCGTAGAGGACTTGACTTTCATAGGGGCAGGCTCAACGGGAGCCTGATCCCTGGCTCGCTTCCCAGGTGCACTTTTAAGAGCCATTAGAATCCTCCTTGGTGAGTGTGCAATTGAAATTTTGGAAGGAAAAAAATAAGAGCTGAGTCTTACCCTAAAAGTTAGGGTTCTATTCAATTTGATGCACGGGAGACCGCAGGAGCTCCTTGTAGAGGGCAACTGTTGATTGAAGCTTTAAGAACAAAAATCCAGAATTTCAAAGTGAACGATGAATTGTAGACAGGATGCTGGAGGAGAGAGATTGAGAGGAGTGGGAGCTAGGGTTTCGCTGGTAGGAGAGGAAAGAGAAAGCAGTAAAGAAACGCAACGCGAGGTTGGATTTTAAATATCGCGAGGCTCGGCGCGCTTCAAAAATATCTGCTCGCTAGATAGGTTGAATGGGTCGCAAGATTGGATGTTCATTTAAACTGCGCGAGGAAGCCCACACAACTATAGCTGAAACTCGCGATGGTAAAGCAGAGTAATTCTTTATGAAATGCACGAGAGAAAACTAAACCAAATTTTCAGAACCTCGCGACGGCTTAAACAGACTCAGAATTCACACACCCACTAGTCAGCCTTTTGACCTTTGTTTTGTGGGTGGATTCTCTCACAGGCTCTCTTCCAGGGACACCCATAAGCACTATAAAACATTAAAAAATTCCCATATTCTTAAAGCATTACATTCACACATCATGAAAAATATTAAAACAATACCATCATCATTCAATCACTTGAAATTTTCAAACAAAGGGAACAGGAATAAAAGTAGGCATAAAGCACTAAACTCAGACTCCAACAAGATCACTAAAAATTCCTATAAATAGTAAAATACATAACATACAAAGTGCACAGTTCTTATCATCAATTCAATGAAAGATCCCCTTCAGGGTTTGAGGATCCTTCACCAATCAAAAATTGGCCCTTAGGATTAACCACTGGTTGACTGGGCAACCTTCCCTCTTCTCTTTTGGCTAAGGTACTCACTAGTTGGCCAATCTGCTCTTCCATCTTCTTGAAGCTCTGACCATGAGAATTCACAGTCTGAGCCAAGGAGCCCATGTTTTGCACTGAGATCAAGACCTGGTGCTCGAAAGAAGTATTTTTGGGTTGAGATGGGGGTAAGACCAACTGATTTTATTGCTGATGGGGCTGCTGATGGTGCTGGAAGTTAGACCTAGGGGCATACCCTTGATTGGACTACTACTGTGGCCTTTGAGGAACAACCAACATCTGCTGGGGCTACATATAATTGTCTTGTCTCCACCTCAGATTTGGGTGGTCTCTCCATTGGTAACCCAAAGTTTGGTGCTGGTAACCATATGGCTGTCTGTTGTAGCCTCCAGATTGTTGCTGGCCAAAAGATTGGGCAGCAGCAGCATGCTCCAATACCAATTCAGGATATTGCCCTACAGATGGACATTCCTCCACTGTGTTCTGTGGGGACTGGCATATCAGACATGCCTCCGCCACCTGAGCAGCCCTTCTGGGTTGCTTCATAGTCAGTAATTTGTCAAACTTCATAGAGAGGTTTGCCATCTGCAGCTGCAGGTCATTATTCCCAGACACCTCACAAACGTTTCCTCTTATCAATTCAGTAGGCCCCACTTTTGACTCAGACTCCTGACTAGTTCTTTCAAAGGATAGCTTTTGAAAAGCATTTTCACTAATCACCTCAAACAATTCCCATGCCTCATCAGCAGTTTTGTGCATGTAAGTGCCACCGCAAGAGGCATCAACCATATCTCTATTTTTTTCATCAATCCCACTGTAGAAGCTTTGAACAAGTTGCCAGTCTGGCATCTTGTGGTGAGGGCATTGTTTGAGCATTTCCTTCAACCTATCCCAGGCTTGATTAAAATCCTCAGTTGGGGCTTGGGCAAAAGCATGAATTGCCTTCCTCAACTGGCTAGTTTTGGTCTCAGGGAAGAACTTGGTCAGGAACTTAGTCTGCAGGTCTTTCCATGAAGCAATGCTACTGTTGGGAAGAGTGGTCAACCAGGTACTGTCCCTATCCTTCAGAGAGAAGGGAAAGAGTCTGAGCCTAGTAGCCTCAGGTCCCAAACCAGTGATATTAAAAGCGGTGCACAAGGCCAAGAACAGGTCAATGTGCTTGTAAGGGTCCTCCTTGCTAAGCCCATGGAAAGAGGGCAACATCTGGATGATTGAAGTCTTTATTTCATAATTCCCCTGAACATCAGGGAATTGAATGCTAAAAGGGGAGTCATAGTCATCCGGAGCATTCAACTCCTTGAGAGTTCTGGGTTGTTCTTCACCCATTTGTGCTGTCACAGATTCACTTGGGGGCTCTCCTATGGTGTGCCTGTCTCTTCTAAGTCTCCTTTCCCTTTCTAACTCAGGGTTAAGAGGCCCTAAAGTAGGGCTGAGAGATCTCCTCCCTAGCATACAAACACACCAACAGCAAGGAGAGCTTCTTGCAGGCACATTACAAATGAATAACTTTACAATTAACAAATTTATCTAACTAATTTATAGCTATTTAAAGAATACATTTACAACTATCCTAGATACTGCTAGAGAATTTTCAAGAAAGATAGACAGAGTTTTAAAAGTTAGAGAGTTTGCAAACAGAGGTAGCTATCTCCAATTGCAGTCCAACTGTCATTCACTGCTGCTGTGTAGATTTGAAAGAAGAAAAAAATTCAAAAATTCATCAGCACTATCAATTATTCTGAACTATCCAAGAATAATAAAACTAAAAAAACTTAGGGTCTACTAATAGATCAACTGTCCCCGGCAACGACGCCAAAAACTTGTTGCTCCCCAAGCTGTGCTTTCTTTATTTGTTTGTGGTAAAAGAAATTTAAAATCAAAATAAAATAGGGGATGAAATCAGCACAACTGATAAGTCCTAAACCTGCAAGATACAGGGTCCACTGTTGCAAGTTTTGATAAGTAAGAGTTTGTCCCATAGGGAAAGATGATCTACAGCTCCAAGGGAGCCATCTCTAGTAGTCCCTCCAGATCTGTCTACAGATCTGGCAGTCCTTAAGGGAAGGGAGTTTAAGGTCACTTAGTTTATAGATCCTCAGGTAGCCTAATGTCTAAACTACAGAAAGGGTTGAGAGGACAGATGGAGTGTGGAAAATAAATATAAAAGGGTGAGAAGTATGTTGTTGAACCTAGATCAGAGGAGTTTTGTAACTCAGATTCAGATCTGATGTTATAGAAATCCTGTCCAATGACTACGTTAACACCACTGAGGAGAAAGGATTTAACCCATCTTTGTACCATGATCCAATCCCTTACGGTTATAACCTGTCCACTCAAATTGTCACATACTATCCCATAGGGGAACCACAAACCAGAGATGGGTCAGAACAAGTTAATCATTCTAGGCACTATTTCATCCAGGCTACCAGCTCAAGATTCCATAGGGAACCTCAACCTCTAAAGCTCTATGTGTGGGGCTAAGGCTGTATAGGACCATGATAGCCCAGACACACATAACCAGCAAGAGATTGAGTGCAACCTTCGATCTAGCTGTCCATTGCTTGAGTGAGGCTACAATGGTCCAGTCACAAGCCTACAATCTCTATAACTAGATCAGATCTAACATCTAATAGCGGATCCACACAAATATAGGGGAGTCTGCCTCTGTACAATCTCCCACCAGGCTAATACAAGCTCAGGTGCAGAGAAGAAGGATCCATCTTGGATCGGTGGATTAGAATCACCCTAAGGCTATAATTTGTTCACTTGAATGGTCACAGACTATCCCAGAGGCTATCCTCCTCACGGAGTGTTGTTGCCTCTAAGTGTGCATGATTTATTTGTGTTTTGAAAACAAATTTTCAATTGCTAAGTTATACTAATTCTGGAATATAAAAAGGGTAAAGAAATATCAGCACAGAGAGAAGTGAATTAGCCTGCAAGATCAGGGTCAATTGTAGCAAGTTTTAAATGTAAATGAGTAAAAGATCATCCACAGAGAATTTGTTTAAAATGTAAGATAAACCTCCAGATCTGAGCTACCAGATCTGGCCTCTTATCCTATCTATAAAGCACATAAGATGGGAGGTTGAATTTGTCACATTAACTAAATGATAAAAGTAAAAGGTAAACTAAATGATCCAGATCTGAGTTGGGGGAATTTTGAGGTAAACGTATAAAAATGGAGAACTAATATCTAACTTTGATTTGGTCCTTGAAACACAATGAGAATGACTGCAGATCAAATGAGAAATGATCCAATCTTCATCTGGCTACAAGCACAGATGTAAGAGAAATAAATCTAACTCAAGGATTAGATTTAGGCTTATGGCTATGGTCTGTCCACTTTAATGGCCACAGACCATCCGATAGTCTTTAATCTAAACCCTTAATTCAGAACAAGAAACATCACTACAAATGCTGTGAGAGATTAGGTTACAAACACTAATTCCGACAGGATTAATGAATCAAGGGAAATTGCATGAAAAATAGTAAATCTAAAGGAGTCTAATGCAATAAGGAGATCAGAGGGAACCCTTAACATGAGTCCAATTGAGAATGTACGGTTTACAACAACATTTTCAAATTCACCATTACAATTACAGAGCACAGCTCAAACAGCTCTCAGATTTGTAGTCTTGAATACAACTCTCCTTTGAATTACAGAAGTATCTCACAGCTCTCAATTGCATGTAAAAGTGAGGCTATTACAGGGATTTCAGACAAACTAACTGATTTGGAAATGGGGGAATAGGAATGAAACTCAAAATCTGGATGCCCAAATTGGGAAAATGGTTCATCTATTTATAGTTTTCCCCAAGTCTAGCTCAGATGCGTATCGACCAATCAGAAGTTCTCAGATCTGTATCAACCAATGGTAGTCGAGCACAAGGATCCAGATCTGTTCTGGCCAATCAGAATTGCTCGATCTGGTTCAACCAATCAGGCGACATAAGCATCAATTCTGTTATGCATTTTGAAAATCTGTTAGTGGAATATGCCTTCGCTTCATGCTTAGAATCTTTTGGAATGTCCCTAGGTTTTTAAATGCATTGGGACGCATGAAAAAGATTACTGAATTACCCTTGCAATAGCTGGGTATCTCCAGAATACCATTTCGCATAGTTTAGGGGACTTTTCGCAAGGTGCTGTGACTGCTGAAGCTCTTTTTGCAACATTCAGGTTCTGCTCGAAAGGAGTTCTCTTCTTTTCGAAAAGGTCAATCATCTCTTCGAAGAGTTCAGGTGCTCTTCAAAAACTAAGCCTAGAGTTTTTAGTTCTTTTCGCAGAGTTTCGGTTCTTTTCGAAAAGTTTAGGTTCTTTTCGAAAAGTTCAGGTTCTTTTCGAAAAGCACTCTGTAGTGCATTTTTCTGTTCGAATTGTTCCATACTTCTTTTCTGGGTTGAGGCCAGGTCTTCGCGTCTTCAGTTCAGGCCTTTTAATAGCTAGTGAGGTTGTTCCTTCTCTTTCTTCCTTTGGACCGACATGGATTATCGTCTTTTTGGTACTTTTAGGCTGCTTTCATGGTTAAGCCTATCTTTATTGTTAGCTGTAACACAAGCACTTAAAACACTTATTTAGTTCTCTCAAAGGTCTATCAAGACTCAGGTTAAGGGGTGAAAACTGATATTTTCCAGTTCTCAACACACCCCCAAACCTAAGCTTTGCTAGTCCCTGAGCAAAGAAAAAATAAAAAAATAAAAAAAACAGAATGAAAAGCCACTTTTGTAGGGAACACAGTTGCATTTAGCATATGCAACAAGCCTTTTAAACCCCTAGGTGATCCCTAGTGGAGGAGTGAAGTCTCCTGAGGGTTTTCAGTGAAGGTACCCACAAACTTCTTCAATAAATCAGTTAAGATCACTGCAGTTCTGTTACAGCAAACTTTTATCCAATTTGATTATTCACACCTGCATCAGTCATGTTGTAAGAAGATTTTCAAGAAAAACATCAGTTCAAAACTAAAATTCTGCTGTAATTCCTTTTACCATTCAGTCAATTTGTGTCAAAAAATTATTTACAAGAAAAATTAATGAACAACTTGCCTTCTATTTAAGAATCCAGCTTTGATGTTACCCCAATGAGTTGATTTCAAACCCAACTCTCTCCAGGATTTTCACTCAACATGCAAGTAAGAGGGTTGTACTATTTCACACGGCTCAAGAGCAGTTATAGCCCTCAAATAGGACTGTAAGCATGAGCATAGGCATTACTTTTTAGTTCTGAATTCACTGCTCTTTTCACCATAGATTACACAAATTCTTATCTCTATGTGACAGCTCAATCCATCATTGATCAGTAAGGACTTTACTTGGGTTGTAATGTGGCTTATGGGTGAAATTTATCAAGAATAAAGGGGTGGAATGGTGTTCAAAATTGAGAAGTCAGTCAAGGTAAGGAGGTGATAAACACACCTTCTTTAATTCAGCATATTTTCATCTTCTTCTTTGAATTTTCAGAGCCAAAGTGGCCATCTTTTTCAAACTTCCAATGAAATGCCTTCTCTCTTTTTCTTCTCTTTTTTTTTTTTTTTTTTTTTTTTTTTTTTTTTCAAAGTAGCATTGACTGGAATGCCACATTTCTTCTGCTGATACATCATTGCCTTCAATTATTATTCTTCTTTTGTTGTCAAACTGTTACTTAATTCTCCTTTGTTCAGCTTCCTTCCCTTTACCTTCTGACTTCTCAGAGTGAGGGTTAGGCTAAATGAAGTTGATGAGGTTATTTGATGAGGTTTCAAAGAAATCTTAGATTTGTAAAGATCAAATGGTGTGTATCAAGGGCAGTTTCAAAAGGTGGGGCTTTGTAAGGTTCAAACTGTCCAAAAGGAGGCCTTACATCATGTCTTTAATATCACGATTGCTGTCAAATTATTTCAATTTGGATATGTGTAACTTCTAGTGAAAGTAAGCATGTTCAATCAGTCCCTAGAGCAGAAAAAATTGCCAATTCATACCTCCAAAGAATACATTTCAGGCCCAAACCTCACTGGGTGTGATTTTCTATCAAATTCCTGAGGTATATCATCACTGTTTTTCCTCTTTTTAGGTTTACTAAAACATAAATTTTCTTTTGGAAATTTTTTGACATTCACTTCATGAAAGTATTAGAATTACACTAGAAATTAATTTCAAAAAGTTTTTAACTTCTTCATTTTTCCAAACAGCAAGTGTGAAATTACTTCATTTTCAAAAATTTCGCTGATCATAGGCTGTATTGATATTAACTCAATTATTGACATTTCTGCCACACCCCCAAACCTAAGGGGAGCAGGGTCCACACTAGTCCAAAGCAAAGAAAAGAAACAATCAAGAAAAAAAATCATAATGAAAAGAAGAAAGAACAGAAATGCACAGTAATTTCACAACAAAAACCAGAATTTTATATTACAAACTCATAACACAGATAAGTACAAAGTGATTTAATAACTGGGATCAAAATCTGTATCATAAGTTGGTTCAATGGGATCAGAACTGGAGTCACTGTCAGAGTCAGAACTAGAATCAGTATTGGAGTCTGAACTTGATTTAGCCTTCTCCTGGATTGTGTTTTACAGCTCAGTGTATTCCTCTGATTTGATCTTTTTGGTGAGGCCAATGTACTTTCCAAGTCTAGTAGTCCTCAATTTTTCCTGGTCAAGCTGTGCTTGCAACATGGTTACCTTGTGCTGCTCACTCTGAACCATTTGAAAAGTTTGACCCAGCAGGTCCTTCATTTTCTCTCTCTCAAATTTCATGAATAACTCCAATTTCCGAATCTGGTTTTCATAAGGGGTTCTAATGTAAGCTTGCAAATCAGCTAACCCCTTGAGGACATCTCTACAAATATATGGATTTTCTTCCATGGCCCTTCTGAGGGTGGCAAATCTGGGAAGGGGAATGGAATGGTAGGGGGCCAAAGGTATCCCAGTTGTGGGAGTGGGAGAAGAAGTGTCTAAAAGGATGACTTCAGGGTCGGTCTGATTGGCTTGATCAGAGAAAGTGAGGAGTGGTGAAGGGGACTCAACCAGAGGTACTTCAGGTTCAGTTTGGGTAGCATGGGAAGTAGTGGTGAGGGTGGGCAAATCAACCAATACTACCTCAGGTTTAGTTTGGGTAGCATGGTCATCAACAGCAGGTACAGTGGTAATGGTAGTTGTGTGGGATGTGGAGGCTAAGGTTTGGAGAAGGTCATTGGTCACAGACTGGTTTTCTGTGTTGATCTGTAGTTGGGCTTGGATGGATTGGAGGAAGGTAAGTATTTGGCTAATAGATTCAGGTGTGGGGGAGGTATGCATAGCAGGGACTGATAAAACTGAAGTGGATGGTGGAGGTGCAATGGGTGAAATGGTAGTAAAGGGAGAAGTAGGCAAGTGAGTGAAATGAGGAGGGTCAGGTATAGGGACAGGTTCAAGCCCAACGTTTTCAAAAATAGACCCCATTAATGAGGAATAAGCCTCTGTAGTGAAAGACTCAGGTTCAGGGGTATGGGATACTTCAGGTGTGTGGACTAAAGGAGCAGGTGAACTTGAGAGGCTTTGGAGCAGAGGAGTGCAAGGAGATTGTGCAATAACATCTGTGGCCAAATCTTGGGCATTGGTGGGAGAAATTGGTGGTGTGAGTATGGTTGGAGTGGTTGATGTAGAGGGGGAATCTGCAATTGGGATAATGGTGGGTATGGGAGATGGGACAGCTGGGATAGGTAAAGTGGCAGGAGCTGGACTAGGTGAGGAGGGTAAAAGGCCAACTTCCTCAAGAATTGGTGCAGCTGAAGAGCTGGTCACCATAGGAAGTACAGCTTCTTCAAGAATGGGTGCAGCTAAAGAGCTGGACACCTCAGGGTCTGGCAAAGCCGGTTCTAAGGGAGCTGCAGGGGTAGGTTCATGTATGGCAGGTCCACTAGTGCAGTCTGAGGCTCGAGCAATTCTGGTCAGTTCACCTTCCTCTCTCAGTCTTTTCAGCATTGCTTGGCTTGTAGTCCAAGCCTTTTTCCAAAACTTGTGAGGAGCTAAGACTTCATATGGCTTCTGGTCATCAATGTCAAACTTAGCTCTTAGGAGGGCTGTGATCAGTCTACCAAATGGGATTCCAGCTAATTTCTGCTCCTTTTTCAACTTGGCACTAATATTAGCCATGGCTTCAAAAATTAACATATGGGCATTGAAAAATTGCCCCTTAGAAAAATGAAAGAGAGCCTCTAAAATTGGTGTCCTCCTTTCTTGGCATAAAAACTGCCCCTCAAAATTGAATCCATCAATAAAAATTGAGGTGCTAGGTCTCTCCTCATTATGTACTGTCCAGTTCCAACGATCCCTTGGGTTAAATGTGCAGCCATTTCTCTAAAGGAGGTTGCTTCTGGTGCAGCCAATGGGCCAGAAGGATCATATTGAAAAGGTATCCCTAAAGCATTCCCAATGTTTTCATATGTGACTGTTAGATCGCAATCATCAATAAAGATAACCAGGGTAGGGACATCAGCATCTTTTTCAGCGACTTTTACCAGGTTTTGGTACCATAACTTCACCATTCGCGGATAAATTTTCTCTGGCAGAGGGGTAAGGATATTGCTTAGTGAGGCATCTCTTATGTATCTTAAAGATAGCTGACAGTCCGGTTTGTTGACGAAAAAAGTTTCGTCTACAATAAGCTCAGGAATCAGCTTCTGAGCTTCAATGAATGGATTTGGCAGTACCAAATGCATAGGCAGAGGAGGAAGCTCAGGCTCAGGACTAGCAGCTGCAGGGATGGGTTCCTCATGTCTCACTTTCTTCCCTTTCTCAATCCTATCCGCTTTATCCATTGATAGTTTTCTTTTGGCTGAAGTTTTAGTTTTTCCTTTTGGGGTAGGTTTGCTAATTTTCTTAGCACAAGATTTTGGAACATGGCAGCCAACGATTTTTCAGCTTTTCCCATTCTAAATTTGTGTATGAAAATGCCCACAACAAATGCTGACACAAAATCAAATTTTGCAAATGATAAATAGAGGGAATGCGCAGGAAAATACCGAGATCTAGGGTTTTTGATTGAACATGTTGCTTGCTTGCTGAAATCCCCCAGTCCAGAAGCTAAAATCCTTCTCTGAAAGCTCAAATGATCGAACAAAGGTGAAGAAAAGTGTGGTTGAATTCTAAAATCACACAAGGAAAGAAAGAAAACATGTGACGCCTCGTAAAGCTTTCGAATATGAAACCCTTACTTCGAAGGGGTTTAAATATGCTCCAAGTTAATTTTGCAAAGTCCTTTTTAAGTTTTCGAAGAGTTCCAAAACAGACCTTTTTACAAGTGAGAATGGCATCAGTACCATTCGAAAAGCTAATAGCTTCAGAAACAACTTTTCGAAAAGAAAATGGCTTCAGAAACAACTTTTCGAAAAGCAAATCCTTGCTTTCGAGCAGTTCATTACAAATCCAGATTCTTTTCGAAAAGTAAATTGAACTTTGCGAAAAGACAATTTTTACTTTGCGACTTAACTTTTCACATATTTAGACCTTGCGAAAAGAGAACAAACATGAATAAAAACAGAGAAAAAGAAAACTAAGCAAAAACTATGGAATAAAAACATATTGTACAGTTGTATACCATCATATTTGGGGAGGCTCTTGATGATAGATGGGCAGCACAGGTTCCTGGGTATTTTCAATGCATGGTTTGAGCATCTGACCATTTACTTTCAAGATTCTTCCATTACTTGGATCTGTATGGAGCTGCATGAATGATAGTATATGGCCCTTCCCATCTGGATCTCAGCTTTCCAGGAAAAAACTTATGTTTTGAGTTAAATAACCATACCTTAGAGCCAGCTGTGAACTCTTTTCTCAACAAATTTTTATGATGGAAGGCTTTGACTTTCTCTTTGTAAACTCTTGAATTTGTGTATGCATCCATTCTCAGCTCCTCCAACTCAGCAAGTTGCAATTTCTTGTGATTACCAGGAGTAGTTAGATCCATGTTCAATGTTTTAATGGCCCAAAAGGCTTTATATTCTAACTCCACTGGTAAATGGCATGCTTTGCCATAGACCAACCTGAATGGGGACATGCCAATTGGGGTTCTATAGGCTGTCCTATATGCCCATAATGCATCATTCAGCTTAAAGGACCAATCCTTTCTGTCCTTCTTCACAGTCTTTTCCAGTATATGTTTGATTTCTCTATTGGAAATCTCTACTTGTCCACTGGTTTGTGGATGATATGGAGTAGCTACTCTATGAGTCACAGAGTATTTTTTCAATAATGTTTCAAAATGTTTATTACAAAAATGGCTTCCCCCATCACTGATAATAGCTCTGGGAAAACCAAACCTGGAAAAAATGTGATCCTTTAGAAATTTAAGAACCACTCTGTGATCATTGGTTTTAGTGGCTGTGGCTTCAACCCATTTGGATACATAATCCACAGCTACTAAAATGAAATTATACCCATTGGAAGGAGGAAAGGGACCCATGAAGTCTATCCCCCAAACATCAAACAATTCAACTACCAAAATAGGCTGTAAAGGCATTGAGTTTCTCTTAGAAATGCTGCCCAATTTCTGGCAGTTCTCGCAAGACTTACAGTGGTGCAGAGCATCTTTGAGAAGTGTAGGCCAATAAAATCCATACTACAAAACCTTTGCAGCAGTTTTGTTTCCACTAAAATGACCTCCACAGGCCTGTTCATGACACATAGAAAGTATTCTATGAAATTCTTAGTCAGGGACACATCTTCTTATTATTTGGTCTGCACAACTCTTAAACAGATAAGGATCTTCCCAAATGAAATGTTTAACCTTTGAGAAGAAAAGATCTTTATCCATTTTATTCCAATGTTGAGGAATTCTTTCGGTAGCTAAAAAGTTGACTATGTTTGCAAACCAAGGAGTGTGTATACTAATAGCAAAAAGTTGCTCATCAGGGAAAGATTCATTGATAGGTAGCCTATCAATCTCAGCAGTTAAAATTCTAGACAGGTGATCAGCCACCACATTCTCTACACCCTTTTTATCTTTGATCTGTAAATCAAATTCCTATAATAGGAGAATCCACCTGATTAATCTTGGTTTGGTGTCCTTCTTAGACAAAAGGTATTTCAAGGCAGAGTGGTCAGTGAACAGCACTATTTGTGAACCCAAGACATATGACCTGAATTTCTCTAAAGCAAAAATAATTGCCAGCAGCTCCTTCTCAATTGTTGTATAATTGAGCTGTGCGTCAATCATTGATCTACTGGCATAAGCTATGACATGAGGCAGCTTATCCTTTCTCTATCCAAGGACAGCTCCCAAAGCATAATCTGATGCATCACACATCAGTTCAAAAGGTAGTGAATAATCTGGAGACTGCAATATTGGAGCTGAAATCAAACAATTTTTTAAAAATTCAAATGCCTTCATGCATTCATTATTGAAAACAAAAGGGACATCTTGGCATAATAAATGACAAAGAGGCTTGGTTATTTTACTGAAGTCCTTAATGAATCTTCTGTAAAATCCAGCATGTCCCAGAAAACTTCTTATTTGTTTAACAGTTTTGGGAGGTGGTAAATGTGCAATTAAATAAATTTTTGCTTTGTCCACCTCAATGCCCTTGTGGGAAACAACATGGCCAAGGACAATGCGCTGGGTGACCATAAAATGGCTCTTCTCCCAGCTCAAAACTAGATTGGTTTCTTCACATCTCTGTAAAACCAATTTGAGATGATGTAAACACTGGGAAAACTGTCTCCGTAGATTGAAAAATCATCCACAAAAATCTCCATAAATTGGTCAATCATATCAAAGAAAATGGAGTACATGCATCTTTGAATGGTAGCAGGAGCATTACAAAGACCAAAAGGCATTCTCCTATAGGCAAAAGTGCCAAAAGGGCAAGTGAATGTGGTCTTTTCCTGATCTTGTGGGTACACAGGAATCTGGTTGTAACCAGAGTAACCATCAAGAAAACAGTAATAAGCTTTTCCTGCTAGCTTATCTAAAATCTAATCAATGAATGGGAGAGGGAAATGGTCTTTTCTGGTCATTGAATTTAATTTTCTCAGAATCATCTGCACCTCCACCCGCTTGTTTGTCCGGTTGACATAAGCTCACCGTAATCCGAGGTTACAAGTGATCCCAGATTTCTTAGGTACCACCGTAGGTGCCACCCAAGTTGAATCAAATGGGGTAAATCACCCCGGCATCCAACAACTTAACAACCTCTTTCATGACCACTTCTTGCATATGAGGGTTCAGCCTCCTTTGCATTTCCCTAGAAGGCTTTGCATCTTCTTCCAAATGGATTTTATGCATACAAACAGCTGGACTGATTCCTCCCAAATCGAATAGTCCACCAATTGCCCTTCTCTATGTTCTTTCAAAACAATCAACAACTCTTCCTCCCGCTCCTTTGTGAGGGGAGGAAGAAATAATCGCAGCAATGATTTATGATCTCCTAAAACACATATTTCAAATTTTCCGCAAATGCTTTCTAAATCGTGGGCTGAGAAAAGAAGGCAACATAAAGGTACCTTAGTGATTGTGGAAGGGAAGAGTAGCAAGTTTCAAGAAGAGAAACCCGATTGATTATGAGTTCCTTGCACAACATTTACTTCTCAGACTTTGAGGTACAAACTGCTTTTCCTCGAATTTCCCCAAGCATCTTTAGAATCTGGTGAAATCTTCACACCGTAAACTTGTAAAAGTCCCTTCTACCAGTTCATCCAATAGATCAACATGAAAACATTCCTTAGAGCTAAATTGAGGCTGTGTGACTGCATTATAAACATTTAATTTTACCTTCATGTTTCCAAAAGAGACTTCTATAATACCAGACCTGCATTGAATGCAAGCATTTGCTGTAGCCAGGAATGGTCTTCCCAAAATGACAGGGATGGAAGTTTTGCTTTTGGTAGGTTCCATGTCCAAAACTAGAAAATCAGCAGGATAGAAAAATTTATCTAATCCCACCAATACATCTTCAATCAGCCCAACTGGCTTTCCTTCATATCTGTCTGCTAGTTGTAACACCACATGAGTGGGTTTTAATTCTCCCAAACCTAGTTTCTCATATGCAGAATATGGAAGTAGGTTGACACTAGCACCCAAATCTAATAAAGCCTTTTCAATGGTATGTTCCCCAATAATGCAAGGGATTGTGCGGATTCCAGGATCTTAAAGTTTAGGAGGTGTGGCAATAGACAACACCTGATTAACTCTTTCCACAGCAAAGACCTTCTTGGATAACTGTATCCTAGACTGTCTTTTGTGAGCGCAAACATCTTTCAAAAATTTTGCATATGCTGGAATTTGTGTGATTGCCTCAAGCAAAGGTAGATTTATCTTGACTTGCTTGAAAGTCTCCATCATTTCATCTATTTTTGTGTTCCCTTTATCAAAAGGGGATACAGATTTCATTGCATGAGGAAATGGCAAATGAGGAACTAGCCCTTCATCTACAACTTTAGAAGCATTATTTAATCTTTTGATTTTTGTTTTTTTTGTTTGATTTTTCCGAGGTACATCAAGACTTCATCGCTAACATTATGCTGCTCTTGCTGCATATCTTTATCATTTTCTTCATTTTTTTCTTCTTTTGTACCCACTTTGTTATTTATAATTCTTCTACTTCTCAAAGTTGTGACAGTTTTTACTTCTTCATGTGAAATAAAAGCTTCTCCAACCATGAACTGCCCTTTGGGATTGTTCAAAGGTTGGCTGGGTAACTTTCCTTCCTCTCTTTTGGCCAAAGTATTTGAAAGCTGTCCCAATGTTTCTTCACTCTTCTTTATGCTCTGGCTGTGAAAGTTCTCTGTCTAAGTTAAAGATCCTAAATTCTGGAGTGAATTTAGGACTTGATCTTCAAAAGAAGGGGACCCGAAGGATTTGAACTGGGCAAATTGTTGCACAAAGTTGTTGTGGAATGGGTCAAAAATTTGGCTTGGCATAAAAATTCATTGATAAGGTCGTGCGCTTTTGAAAGGCATTTGGTTCTTTGGTTGTCATTTGTTGTGATTGATAATTCCCGGCTCCACCTTAAATTGGGGTGCCCTCTCCATGGATATTCATTTGATGATCTCATGTCAAATGATTGGGCAAAGATGAGCTTGTTCCACCACTAAATCTGGGAACTGGTGGGCAGGACATTGGTCAATTGAATGAGTAGGGATGCATATCAGACATGCCTCCTCTACTCTTGCAACCATTGGATTTTTAAGTGAGTCCATCAATCTATCAAACTTTGTGGTTAAATTGTCCATCTTTCTTTCCAACTCATTCACCTCATAAATCTTTCCTTTGGTGGTTTGCTGATTGTTCAACCTAGCAGGATTTTCAATATCTCTTGACAGAGATTCCTGTTGAGTTGAGTTTTCACCAATTACTTCAAATAAGTCCCAAACCTCCTCAACTATTTTTTGCAAGTAAGTGCCTCCACAGGAGGCATCCACCATATTTTTACCTTTTTGATCAATTCCTTGATAGAAGCTTTGAACCAGCTGCCATCTGGGAATTTGATGATGAGGACATTGCCTTAAAAGTTCCTTAAATCTTTCCCATGCTTCATGGAAAGTTTCAGTTGAGTTTTGTGAGAAGGAAATGATACTTTGTCTCAATTGGCTTGTTTTAGACATTGGGAAGTATTTGGCTAAAAATTGACACTGCAAATCATTCCAAGAAATGATACTATTTGGTGCTAACATTGACAACCATGCTCTAGCTTTGTCCTTTAATGAAAAAGGAAAGAGCCTAAGCTTGGTTGCCTCTGGACCAAGTCCAGCTATGTTGAATGTGGTGCAAAGAGCCAAGAATTCATCCACATGTTTGTATGGATCTTCCTTACTCAACCCATGGAAGGAAGGAAGCATTTGGATAGTCGATGATTTGATCTCATAATTTCCGTCAACAGTAGGAAATTGAATGCAAAAGGGAGAATTATAAGCACCAGGTGCAAAGTAATCCCTCAAAAGTCGAGGTTCTTCACCCATAGTAGCAGAATTCTGTGTTGTTTGTCTTGTTCGTAATAGCCTTTCAACTTCTAAATTCAGAGGGACAATCTCAGGGCTGAGAGTCCTCCTACCAAACATATAACTCAGAAAAAAAATCAAATTATTCACAGCAAACCTTTAGAACTCCTTTTTAAGTAGTTTTCGTCCTTCAAAAATGGATATGAATAACTGCACAGATATAAATAATAGAATAGTTTAGTACTGATATAAAAATAAAAATCAAAACTTAGGTCTACCTATTTTAAAACAAATTCCCCGGTAGCGGCGCCAAAAACTTGTTGTTGCCTCTAAGTGTGCATGATTTATTTGTGTTTTGAAAATAAATTTGCAATTGCTAAGTTATACTGATTCTGGAATATAAAAAGGGTAAAGAAATATCAGAACAGAGAGAAGTGAATTAGCCTGCAAGATCAGGGTCAATTGTAGCAAGTTTTAAATGTAAATGAGTAAAAGATCATCCACAGAGAATTTGTTTAAAATGTAAGATAAACCTCCAGATCTGAGCTATCAGATCTGGCCTCTTATCCTATCTATAAAGCACATAAGATGGGAGGTTGAATTTGTCACATTAACTAAATGATAAAAGTAAAAGTTAAACTAAATGATCCATATCTGAGTTGGGGGAATTTTGAGGTAAACTTATCAAAATGGAGAAATAATATCTAACTTTGATTTGGACCTTGAAACACAATGAGAATGACTACAGATCAAATGAGAAATGATCCAATCTTCATCTAGCTACAAGCACAGATGTAAGAGAAATAAATCTAACTCAAGGATTAGATTTAGGCTTATGGCTATGGTCTGTCCACTTTAATGGCCACAAACCATCCGATAGTCTTTAATCTAAACCCTTAATTCAGAACAAGAAACATCACTACAAATGTTGTGAGAGATTAGGTTACAAACACTAATTCCGACAGGATTAATGAATCAAGGGAAATTGCATGAAAAATAGTAAATCTAAAGGAGTCTAATGCAATAAGGAGATCAGAGGGAACCCTTAACATGAGTTCAATTGAGAATGTACGGTTTACAGCAACGTTTTCAAATTCACAATTACAATTACAGAGCACAGCTCAAACAGCTCTCAGATTTGTTGTCTTGAATACAACTCTCCTTTGAATTACAGAAGTATCTCACAGCTCTCAATTGCAAGTAAAAGTGAGGCTATGTGGATTTCGCATAAACTATCCGATTTGGAAATGGGGGAATAGGAATGAAACTCAAAATCTGGATGCCCAAATTAGGCAAATGGTTCGTCTATTTATAGTTTTCCCTAAGTCCAGCTCAGATGTGTATCAACCAATCAGAAGTGCTCAGATCTGTATCAACCAATGGTAGTCGAGCACAAGGATCCAGATCTGTTCCGGCCAATCAGAATTGCTCGATCTGGTTCAGCCAATCAGGCAAAATAAGCATCAATTCTATTATGCATTTTGAAAATCGTTAGAGTTTGTAGTTCTCGCCAAGTTATTTCATCTCTGGGTGCTCACATGGGGTGGAATATGCCTTCGCTTCATGCTTAGAATCTTCTAGAATGTCCCTAGGTTTTTAAATGCATTGGGACGCATGAAAAAGATTACTGAATTACCCTTGCAAAAGCTGGGAATCTCCATAATACCATTTCGCATAGTTTAGGGGACTTTTCGCAAGGTGCTGTGAGTCCTGAAGCTCTTTTCGCAACGTTCAAGTTCTGCTCGAAAAGTGTTCTCTTCTTTTCGAAAAGGTCAATCATCTCTCCGAAGAGTTCAGGTGCTCTTCGAAAACTAAGCCTGGAGTTTTTAGTTCTTTTCGCAGAGTTTTGGTTCTTTTCAAAAAGTTCAGGTTCTTTTCGAAAAGCACTATGTAGTGCATTTTTCTGTTCGAATTGTTCCATACTTCTTTTCTGGGTTGAGGCCAGGTCTTCGCCTATTCAGTTCAGGCCTTTTAACAGCTAGTGGGTCTTGTGGTGGGGCTAAGGCTGTATAGGACCTTGATAGCCCAGACACACAGGTCACTTGGATCTGAGTGGCTCTTAGAACCAGTCCTCCATTGCTTTTAATCACAGCCAAGGCAATGGTGGATCACAAGGCAGCATCCTTGCACAGAGCATCTCACATTCAAACAGAAATCCCATAATTTAAAAATCCTATTACAAAACTTCCATTAAACTAGTTCAAAATGCATACAAAGGCATAGCCAGCAAGTGCTGGACTATGGAGAGAAAGAAAAAGAGAAAGAAACCTACTTACAGCTACAAAAGAAAAGAAAAATGATCTCAGATCAAATCTCCCAAAGAGGAGATGTGTTCCAAGATTTTCGAAGCTATTCAAATGATGTAAAAAGATGGTAAAAGATGTTTAAAGCTAAGCTAAATATGGGTTTATATAGCAGTGGTGTGGCGGTGCATTAGGGTTAGGAAACCCTAATTTTAACGATGCCACTTGGCTAAATAGTGATCCTTGGATGCCTCGGGGTGTGTGCATAGAGATTTAAGCATGGGAGTACGTGCCCTAATTGTTAGAAATTCCCTGAAAGTCCTCTGCTGGAGCGATGGAAGTTGGAGTTCAGAGCTTCGCTAGGTAGCTATTGTTTCCCAGACTTGTCGCGTGGCAACTCTTGCTCTTCATGAGGTTGAGTAGACATCAAAGCCTCAGATGTCGTGGGGTTAGAGTTCAAGCAGTCGCGAGGTAGCTGTGCATTCGCTGGGTTGATCTTTGCGAGGATGGATTTGAATAGCGCGAGAACTGCGCGATCACTTCTCTTCAATGGACTTCGCGAGTTACCTCGCAAGGCTTTAGTGAGTTATGAACTACACGAGGTTTCATGTCTTAATTGATCTTCGCGAGGATGGCTCTACCTTTGCAAGGATGCTTTCTTCTTGAATGGCGTGAGAACTGTGCGAGGAGTTCTCTTCTAATAATTGCATGCTGCCATGATGTGATTGTGTGACTGAGGAGTCTTCAAGCTCACTCTCCTCAACCGTTAACGTGAGGTTGAGAGAGGTTCTGAACTGCATTTAGATCAAGCTGCGATGTGTTCTACTCTTGAGCTTCACGAGGCTCATTTCAGGTCTAGATTCAGAGTTCATCCTTCTGAGGGACTTCTGGTGCCAAAACAGGCTCCTTAGCAGGATTCCTGGCCTTATTTCACTGCTGGTTATTACCTACATAAAACACTTCACAAGAACTTATTAGTGGCTACGGGTCTAATCATAGGTTAAGGGATGAAAAGTGGTACTTTTCAAGTTTTAACAGTATGTATGTCATTTTTTCTGATATGATTGATAAGTTTTTGGATATCTTAATGTATCACTTTTCACTCTATAGGGATGATTTCAATTTATGTTTACATTACCTCTGTCTTGTGCTTGAAAGGTGTAAAGAAACCAATTTGGTTTTGTGCTGGGAGAAGAGCAACTTTATGGTCACCCAACGAATTGTGGTTGGCCATGTGATATCCGAGAAGGGTATAGAGGTTGACAAGACAAAGATTGACCTGATTTCACACTTACCCCCACCAAAAACCATCAAACAAATTAGATCAATTTTGGGACATGCTAGTTTTTATAGAAGGTTCATTAAAGATTTCAGCAAGATTTCTAAGCCATTGTGCCACTTGCTTTGTCAAGATGTGCCATTTGTGTTTGATGCTGAATGTCCAAATGTATTTAAGATTTTGAAGATATGTTTAACCTCTGCCCCTATGATCCAAGTTGCAAATTATACTTTACCCTTTGAACTAATGTGTGATGCATCTGATTTTATTGTTGTAGTTATTTTAAGATAGAGAAGAGAGAAACTGCCTTGTGTAGTTTACTATGCCTGTAAAACACTACAAGAAGCTCAGTTGAATTATACAACTACCGAGAAAGAGCTTCTAGCTGTAGTGTTTGCTTTGGACAAGTTTAGACCTTATCTATTAGGGTCTAAATTATAATTTTTATGAACCACTCTGCCCTGAAATACTTGCTGGCAAAAAAAGATGCAAAGCCTAGGCTGATTAGATGGATCTTACTCTTGCAGGAGTTTGATCTAGAAATCAAAGACAAGAAAAGGGTAGAGAATCTCGTAGCTAATCACTTATCTCGGGTTGTGATTGATGAAAGTGCTGCAACACCACTTAAGGATTCATTCCCTGATGAGCAGTTGTTTGCCATCAAATATATTGTGCCCTGGTTCGCAAATATTATCAATTACCTTATTGTAGGTAGGATCCCTTCTCGCTGGTCCAAGATGGACAAAGACTTGTTCCTTTCACAAGTCAAGTATTTTTTCTAGGAGGATCCTTCCCTTTATAAATATTATATAGACCAGGTAATCAGAAAGTGTGTCCCTGAAAGTGAAATCCATAATATTCTGACCATGTGTCATGAAAATGCCTGTGGGGATCACTTTGGAGGGAAAAAGACAGCAGCCAAGGTACTGTAGAGTGATTTCTACTGGCCATCCTTGTTCAAGGATGCTTTTGAACACTACAAGGCCTGCATGAGATGTCAAAGGATGGGTGGCATATTAAAAAGTGATTCCATTCCATTGCATCCCATCATTGTTGTTGAGTTGTTTAATGTCTGCAGGATAGATTTCATGGGTCCTTTCCCTCCTACGGGCTTTAATTTCATTCTTGTAGCTATGGACTATGTTTCCAAATGGGTGGAAGCTATAGCCACAAAGGCAAATGATCATAGACTTGTCCTAAAGTTTGTAAAGGAAAATATATTCTCCAGATTTGGCACCCCAGAGCCATCATCAGTGATGGGGGAAGCCATTTCTATAATAGATATTTTAAGAGGTTGCTCAAAAGGTATGTTATTTCATAGGATTGCCACTCCATACCACTCACAGACCAGTGGGCAGGTGGAGATTTCTAATAGAGAAATCAAGCATATCCTAGAGAAAACAATAAGGACAGACAGGAAGGACTGGTCTCTGAAATTGACTGATGAATTGTGGCCTTATAGGACAACCTATAAGACCCCCAAAGGAATGTCCCCATTCTGACTGGTTTGTGGCAACGCATGTCATCACCCAGTGGAGTTAGAGCATAGGGCCTATTGGGCCATTAAGAAATTAAACATGGACCTCACTCTTGCTAGTTTGAATAAGAAATTGCAACTGTCTGAGCTAGAATAACTAAGGCTGGATGCCTATTCAAGTTCTAAAATTTACAAGGAGAAAGCCAAGGTCTTCTTTGACAAGAACCTTCTGAGGAAAGACTTTGCTGATGGAGCCAAGGTATGAATTTTCAACTCTAAGCTGAAGTTTTTTCCAGGCAAGCTAAGATCTAAATGGGATGGGCCATTTACTGTTATCCATGCATTCCCATCTGGTGTTGTTGAGATCATGGACCCTACTTCTAGAAGGGTCATGAAAGTCAATGGTCAGAGGCCCAAGCTCTATATAGAGAATGTTATGGAGCCTGTTAAAACCATCCACTTTCAAGAACCTCCCACTGATGTGTGATCTCCAGTCTTGTACCATGTGTACCATAATTATGGTTTGTATTTTAACTTTTTGTAAATATTGCTCCTTTTGGTGATCTGTGTTCATAAATCTGGATGTGTGCAATTTTATGGTGTGCTGTTATATATGGATGTTTGTGTTTAGCACTATAAACCATTGACCTTTAATGTATGAGAGTGTACTTGGCAGCACAAGTGTAAATTGGGCTATTTTTAGCCTTCTCAAGAGGATCAGGAGCCTTCAGGCAACCTCTCGAGGCATTTTGCATCAATATTTAGCCTTCTCAAGAGGTTCCAACACTATAGAGCAACCTCTCGAGACACTTTACTCGAAGAAAATACATGCCTCGACAGGCTCTTGTGCCTAAAATGAATATACTCGAGCCAACATGTGAGCCTCGATAGGCTCCAAAGCTTAAAAATAGTTGCTCGAGCATCTGCTCGAGTCAACACATCTGAAGCCTCGATAGGATTAATCACCTAGAAGGCATCCTCTCGAACTGTTGTGCAGTTTATATTTTCAAGCTAATGAGCTTGACAACCTAATGAGCTTAAATCTCATCTACTCGATATCCTCTCAAGTTGATTATTTTGAAGGCCTAGCCTCTCGAGGCTCGGGATTTCAAGTTATAAATCTGTTGATCAGTTCATACTCTCTCATTCATGCCATTTGCCCTAACACTCAACCACATTCACCCGACCAGATTTTCTTCTTCCCTCTTCTGTGAACCATCTGCTCCACCATTTATCCATTGTACTTGCCATTTTGTTGAGCTACTCAAGACACACATTGCGCACCAAGAAGCTTCAAATTTGATTCACTGTGCACTGTCTTCAACAGAACCCTAGTTTTTAGGTAAGTTTGGAAATTTCTTCTCAGTCCTCTTCATTTTGTAGATTATTTTAACTGGCATGAATCATTTTTGTGCTGAAGGTTGGTTGCTTTTTCATCTCCATTTCAGGGATCAAGTGTGTGCCAAGTTGTTAGGGATACCTAGGGTTTGCATATATTTCATAGTAAGTAGGGTTCAATGACTAAAAACCCAAATTTTTTAGAAACCCTACAAACCTTACTTAATCCTGCCCAAACCCAGTCCCCTACGCCAACTAGAAAGTCACAGAGGATAGCTTTATCCTCAGCCCCTGATGCTCCTGTAGAAAATCCAAAGAGAAAAATTGCTTTGAGTAAATTAGCAGCCCCAAAGAAAAGAGCCATAACTGACACCCAAGAACCCAAAATGGTCAAATCCAAAAAGTAGAAGGAAAGGAAACAGTCCATGAGTCTCACCCATTCACTACCCCTAATGATTTTGTGGCTACCCTCAGTCTAATACCAGAGACAACCTTTGATAAGGCATTTTTCACTAAGGAAGCCATTGAATTTCTGACCAAGGCCTCCCTTGACTCATTGTTACAGCCACTTGAAGAATTGGTGTACGCTAGATTGGTGAGGCTGTGGTACCAAAACTTAAGAATGAAAGAGTTTGGGGTGGACCATAGGGGAAGGATTCTATGATGGTAATCCTCATTGATGATTTCGACACACTTGTGGTCTCAGCTGATAGTGCACAGGCATTGGGCATCCTAGCATCATATGACCCATCCTATAATTTTTCAAAGCGATTGCCCAGCAGTTGACCCAAGGGAAGAAGGCATTTGGGGACTCAGTAATGAGAAGTGACTCTAACCCTAATTTACTTTTCATGGAAACTATATTAAGAAAGAACATTTTTGTGGATGGTCACCAATAAGAGAGGAGGCACCCAATCATAGATGCCTTGTACTCCTTCTCAAAAGGGCATTTCTCTGAGGCTGCCAAATTGATATTTGAGGAAATTAAGGACACTCATAGCAAGGTGCAAAAGAAGCAAAAGCTACTTGGGCTACCCTACAACAGGCTGATCACAGCCTTGCTCAAGAAGAAAGGCTATATTTGGAAGATGGGGGAGCCCACTGATGAGCTGTCACCACTTGTGTGTGAAAAAAGGCAATGGAGCATTAGTATGACACTGATGAAGAAGAAGAAGAAGAAGGAGCATTTGGCAGCCACTGCTGCTGCCACTTCTATTGCAGCCATTCCTGCAGATGCCACTTCAGAAGGCCAGGCTATAACCATTGCTACACCTACTCCATCCCCATCTGCAACACCCCTTGTGCCAGTTTTAACAGTCACAGTAGTTGCAGTTCCAACTTCTTCTGTTACACCACTTATACCACCTTCCCCTACCTCTTCTATTCCTGTATCTATCCCATCAGTCCCCACTCCATCAACCTTACCCTCCCAATCCGTGCCTATATCAGCCCTTTCTCCTACCATAACTTTTCCTTTTAACCTCCACACCCTCCATCAAGAAAATATACAAGAAAAGGAAAACCCACCACCCCACCACTAAACCTGCTACCATACCCACTGACATACCCAGCCCAATTCAAAACCCACCATCCCCTTTTACCTATAATAACAGTGAACCAATGTCCACTGGTCATTGAACCATCTCACCCCATTGACCCCTTTAGCCAAATTCCTACCCCTGTCAATTCCCCTCCATTTTCACCCAACCAAGACCAATTCACAACAGAGGGGTACTCAACCCTAATAGACTCCATTGGGGGAGATATTAGGCATGAGTACACCCCTTTCCCTGAATCCCCACACCCATACACATTTAGCCATGCCCCCACCTCACCATTTCAACCAATTCCCACCCAAACCAGTACCCAACCTATTACCCCTTCCTTACCAGACCCTTTAACCCAGATTATCACCCTCCTAACCTCTCTCCAAGCCCAAATCCATAGAAACTTTGAAAACCAAGCCACCATCCCAAACAACCTTAATTCCATCTAATCAACCCTTCAAACATTTATACCTATACCCTAACAACCCACACCTACCCCTATCCCTACCCCTCATCATTACCAGCAGCCTTCTACATCAGTGGTAACAGCTAATGCTGCCACCCAAACAGACTTTGAAACTGAAGAGCTACCTTTAGTTCCCTTTTCTGCAGCGTCACCCTTCCCCCAAACCGAAAACACTAAAGAGGTACTGCAACATGCCCTCCCATCTATCCCTTTCGCATCTAAAAACACTTGTATTGAGCTTGCTGTGCTCCCCACCTCTGATACTAATTCTTCCAATTAGGCCATTATCCCTGCTAACCAAATTTCATTACCACTTTTTACTACCCTCACTACTTTCATGAATGACAACCCATACATTGAAAGGGATGTGCATCTGGTGGTGGAAGCTGTGACAGATATGGTATTGCAGACCTGTGAAGACCAACTAGCATTAATGAAGACTGAGTATTGGAAAATGATGGAAAAAGCATTAATGGATCATCACAAGGAGATGGAGGCCATGCAAAAGAAACTAGACACTACTGTAGTAGTGTGCAAGATGTATGATCAGAGGGCCAACCAGCTTTCCAAGCTAGTGGAAACATTAACCACAACTGTCTCATTGATTGGTCCTAAAGATATGAAGCCTTCAGCAGAAACTAAGGGAGTAAAAAACTAGGAGCCTACACCACAGAAGAGCAGCACCAAACAAAGAAAGCTAGCAACATCTAGAACCAAAGCTGGGCTGCCCTAGCTGACAATCTTAAGAAGGGCAAGAAGAAAATTAGGGAGCACATAGATATAGACTCTGATTTAGATCACCTCTAGGAGTAGCTGTAGTTAGTTTAGTAATTGTGTGTTTTTTGTAGTTTCAATTTTGTATAAAACTTTTCCTGTGTATAATATTCATTTGTGTCAAGAAAATTTTCTGTTTATGTGCCAACATGCATTGTCTTGGTTTAATTTTCTGTAATTAGTTGTGCATTTAATTTTCTACTGAATCTTGTTATGCCTTTTCATGCCTTGCTACCACTAAATAAAATTCTACTGAAACATTGAGGACAATATTTATATTAGGTTTGGGGGTATAGCAGGGTAGACCAATCTAGTAGTTAAATTTAGTGCAACAATGTAGTTAGACTGAAATAAATAAAGTTTATTCTCACCTAACCAATTGTTAAAAAGGAGATTAAAACTGTTGGCAAATATTTTAAAACTGAAATCATTTAAAAATTTAACACTCCCATGAAGTTAACAACAAGAAATTTTTTCACAATCAATACTCAGTAAACCAGAGAGAAGAGAAATAGGTGAGGATATACCCAATGAGTTCAATTGAAGACCATACCCAGTGAGATTTGGGCCTATAAAAAATATTTCTTTTGAAGAGTGTCTTTGCCAATTTTTCTACTCTAAGGAGTGACTGATTCAATACCTTTTCACTAGAAGTTAGGCCCCCCAAATTGAAACTGTTTGACAGCACTCATGGCACCAAGGAGGTGATTTAAGGTCATTATTTGGACAGTTTGAGACTAAAATTCCTACCCTTTGAAACTGCCCTTTGTATACACTCTTTGAGCCTTTAACTCTAATTTTCTTTGACAAACACCGGAGTACTTGAACCTGAACCTCATGACCTAATTCAGCCTTATCCTCACTCTGAGATTTCACAAGGTAAAGGAGAAGATGTTAAAGATAGGTGGGATGGGCTTAACATTTGGTGGAAAGAGAAGAGAAGAATGCTATAAACAGCAGTGTATCAGTTATATAGTTGTGGCATTTCATAAAATAAAAAAAATAGAAAAAAAATAAAAATAAAAATAAGAGAAAGAGAAGTCAAGAGAAGTACTTCATCTGGAAAAAGTAAAAAAGAAGAGAAGAAGCTGACCACTTCAAATTTGAAAAACACAAATGAAGATGTGAAACTGTGGATTTTTATCAAACCTGTCGCGACGATGCGCACTCTTGAAAAATATAGAGTTACCACCAAGAGCTTTCGGTGTCCCAGGAAACCTCAAATCAATATTAAATGCACATAAGTGCCAAATATGACTCTGATTCACCTGTCCATGCCAAAGGCTCTTGGGTAGGGGCTTCGGTTATCAATCGGGAAGGTGTTAGGCACCCGATCAACCCGCTCTAAAGCAGTCTCCACTTATGGTCAAAGATAAAATAAAAATGAGAATAAAAAAGAGCCCTTCCTCTTACCCGAAGGCATTATGATCCTATTTGTGCCCCTCCGTTCCTACCGAGATTTCGACGGCATAAAGGCACAAATCTGAGGATAGAGTAGAAGCTAAGAAGGTAGACAGATAGAGGGGAGAGTCGGAGCTCTCGGGCCCTTGTAGCACTGCTGTGGACCTCCGCATAGATGCACTTGAGGAGCTTCAGATGACTTGGATGATGGAATGGTGGGTTCTAACCTCTAAAGCTTGCTAGCCAAGGGGTAGGAGAGGTGGGCTAAGGGGTAGCTCACACCTAAACTATGGGATCTATGATGGAATATAGGGCTCAAAAGAGGTTTTGGAATTCTGGAATTTATGTGGGAAATGGTGCACCAAAGGGGAGGAAAGCTTTCTTACTCTATTCTCTTTTTTGGAAAAAATTTCAAGCCTTTAATCCAAAGGGGGGGGGTCTCTATTTATAGGAAAAGGGTAGGCTAGGAGGGTTCTTAGAGGCTAATTGGGATTAGCAATTAGGTAATCTCTTAATCTAAGGATTTCTAGGATTTTGAAAGCTTAGATATGTGGGCTAGGGGCTTCAATGGTGGATGATAGGGTGAGGTTTCAAATGACTAAAGGGCTGCAAATACGGTAAATATGGGTGCAACAGTCCTAACGAAACCCATCCCAAACTTTGAAATGGTCAACAAGTCAAACCCCAGAGCTATTTTTGAGCAAAAATCCATCAGTTACTATAGCTAAGCCTAGCGCATGTATTAGATGCGCCAAGCATAGCTACAGTGTCTGGAAGTCAAGAGCTCGAGGTGGGTCCCTGTTGTCGCTCCAAGTGTGCCATAATTGTGTGCATTATGAATCAAAAATTAAAGAATTAAAGAATGCTAAGTTATATGGATGTTAACTTATGAAAGGGATATCAGCACATTGGGGCTAACACTGGCCTGCAAGATCAGGGCCAATTGTAGCAAGTTTTAAATGTAAGTGAGTAAAAGATCGTCCACAGGGAATTGATTTAAAATTTAAGATAAACCTCCAGATCTGAGCTACCAGATCTGGCCTCTGATCCTATCTACAAAGCACATAAGATGGGAGGTTGAATTTGTCACGTTTAACTATAAGCAAATAAAGAAAAGAACTAACTACATGATCCAGATCCGAGTTGGGGAGATGTTTAAAATAAGACAAATGCAGAAATAATAGCTTCATGTACTTTAGCCTCAATTTTAATGGAGAATCAGAGTTCAACAGGCAGATTCAATCTTCATCCGGCTACCAAAGACAGATGTAAGTGAAATAAATCCGAATTAAGGAATAGGTTTAGACTTATGGTGTGATCATCCACTTAAATGGTCACAGATCTGCTACCTAGTCATGGCCTATTCTTTAGTTCGAACATGAACATCACTATAAATGTCTTTGCTAGAATTAGGTTACCAATGCTAATTCGCATGGTGATGAATTAAGGGAAGTTGCATGCGGATGAGTGAATCTAAAGAAGTCTAATGCACTAAGGTGAACATTCGAGAACCCTTGACATGACTCCAATGGAGAAGACACAAATTACAACCTTTTAAAATCCAAAATTACAATTACAGCACGACTTCTTAGAGAGCCCTCGGACTTCTGATCGAGCTTCTCGAAGAGCCCTCGGACTCTGATCTTGAATCCGAACTTGGAAGTACAAATCACTCACAATGGCTCTCAAAGGTAAACTACAAGAAGGATTACTGGGGGTTCGGATAAGCTATCCGCCGGAATGAGAAACAGAGATGAAAACTCTAAAATGGATACCCAAATTGGGCAAATGGTTCGTCTATTTATAGTTTTCCCTAAGCCACTCAAATGTGTATCAACCAATCGTAATTGGATAGATCTGTATCAACCAATAGGAGTCGAGCACCGGGATCCGGATGCTTACGGCCAATCGAATCGCTTGATCCGGTTCACCAATCGAGAAACAGAGGCATCAATTCATATGCATTTTGAAATTTCGTTTGAGCTTCGAAGTTCCCGCCGTAATTTAACTTTGCTCATGGGTTGGAATATGCCTTCGGATCTTGATTGGAACCTTCCGGAATGTTCCTGGTCTTTTGATTGCATTGGGGCGCATGCAAAGTTTCCTGAAATACCCTTCGGCCGAGCTGCAAATCCCCAGAATGCCATTTCGCATAGTTTAAGGGCTTTTTCGCAAAGTAGTTAGAGTTTCTAGAAGTTCCCGCCAAGTTATTCCCTCTCTAGGTGCTCACGTGGGGTGGAATATTCCTTTGCTTTATGCTTAGAATCTTCCGGAATGTCTCTGGGCTTTTCAATGCATTGGGGCGCGTCGTGATTCGAATTGCCCTTGTTAAAGCTGCGAATCTCCAGAATACCTTTTCGCAGAGTTCAGGGGCCTTTTCGCAAAGTTCAATGACTTCTGAAGCTCTGTTCGCAAAGTTCAATCTTCTTTTCGAGGAGTGTTTTCTTCTTTTCGCAAAGTTCAAGGTTCTTTACGAAAAGTGCAAGTTCTTTGCGAATAGTAGAAGTTCTTTGCGAATAGTAGAAGTTCTTTGCGAATTGAACTCTAGGCTCCCATTCTTCTTTGCGAATAGTAGAAGTTCTTTGTGAATTGAACTCTAGGCTCCCATTCTTCTTTGCGAATAGTAGAAGTTCTTTGCGAATGGCTCTCTCTCTTGCTTCAGGTCTTTGTCTGCTCTTTTAGACCCTCTTTAGCCATTGCTGAGGCTGTTTCTTCACTCCTTCTTTAAACTTGACATGAGCTGTCAGCTTTTTGATCTTTTTGGGATGCTTTTCGGATTTGGACCTGTCTGATTAGTTAGCTGTAAAATGCACACTAAAGCACTTATTTAGTCTTCTCAAGGGTCTTTCAAGGCTCATGTTTAGGGGTGAAAAATGGTATTTTTCACTACTTAACAGTCCCACTTGTACTTAACGCAACTATTAGATGCGCCAAGCCATTTCTGGGAAAAAATGGCTTGACGCATGTGATACATGCGCCACATATGCCCTAGCCAAGTGTGAATTTTGGGCCTTACTCGGATTGTAATAACTTTCGATGTACAACTCAGATCGAGGTGATTCTTGGCTTGTTGGAAAGTTGAGAACCTTTATTTTTCAATGGTATAAGATTTAGTGTCAGTAGAGGTCCTTTCCATCTCTGGTTTAACTCTCTCTAACCAATGCCCGGGAGGGTTAACTAAAGGTTTTGAAGAGGTTTCTAAAGGTTGGAGGTAATTCCTAAGGGTATGGGTAAGTTTCTAAGGGTTTGGAAAGTTTCCTAAGGGTATAGGGTAAGTTCCTAGGGGTAAGGGTATGGGAGAAGCTATCGGAAGCTCGAGGGTGTGCCTCTCTCGAAGTATGTTTCGATCGGGCCTTGGGCCAAATTTGGTTGTCTACAGATGCCCCTCTTTGGTATCCGATCACTAATGATCCAATGCCAAAGACAAGAGACATCCGAAGAGGCCCAAGGCATCACTAACTGGTTTGTTGCATTCAAAATGAACCTCAAACATTAGGTGGGTAACATGGTGAGTAAACGAAAGCTGTGTATGTCGGGAAAAATGTCCGTTTCTCAAGGTGACCGATCCCCAAGCGCTTAGCGACATTATTGGGCATAACCGAGATGAATCCAGTTGCGAAAGACTAATATGCTAGGAAAAATATCTGCTTCTCGAGATGATTGAAGATGTTTGATGTTCAAGTTTCATTCTGAATCCAATAGCTCCGTATGTGAGAGGGTGATCGACCCATACTTAAAGATAGGCGTGAAGCAAATACGCGAAGGTCAGCAGTTTGTGTCCAATTAAGTGAGGCATTGATTGCCCCATTTGACTGGACATGAGTGCCCCTGTAGGAAGCAAGGTTCGAGGTCTTTGGGAGAACCCAACAGTCCTGAAGTTGATATAGCATGACTACCCGAGCGGAACGAATTGACATCACAACGCTTTTAGGGAGTACATGCACTTTTTATTATTTTTATGTAACATTTTATGCATAATTTTGTTATTTTATGTGGATTTTTGTATGGAATTTTTTGGTATTTTATGTGGATTTTTTTGCCCTTTTTTACTATTATTTCATGTGGAAAGTTTTTACTTCTTTACTGTTATTTCATGTGGAAATTTTTAGACACTTTTATAATTATTTCTTATGGAATTTTTTTGGTCTGTTCCTTTGTTATTTCATGTGTGCTCAGGATGCTTGTTGATCTTAAGCCACTTATTCTAGCACAACCCCCCGAGCATATCAAATGGAGATTGATGTGCCGCTGCGGGGGTATGTGCACTGTTGCTTCCCCAGCTGTGCTTTCTTTATTTGTTTGTGGTTAAAGAAATTTAAAATCAAAATAAAACAGGGGATGAAATTAACACAACTGAGAAGTCCTAAACCTGCAAGATACAGGGTTCATTGTGGCAAGTTTTGATAAGTAAGAGTTTGTCCCACAGGGAAAGATGATCTACAGCTCCAAGGGAGCCATCTGTAGTAGTCCCTCCAGATCTGGCAGTCCTTAAGGGAAGGGAGTTTAAGGTCACTTAGTTTACAGATCCTAAGGTAGCCTAATGTCCAAACTACAGAAAGGGTTGAGAGGACGGATGGAGTGTGGAAAATAAATATAAAAGGGTGAGAAGTATGTTATTGAGCCTAGATCAGATGAGTTTTGTAACTCAGATTCGGATATGATGTTATAAAAATCCTGTCCAATGGCTACGTTATCACCACTGAGGAGAAAGGATTCAACCCATCTCTGTACCATGATCCAATCCCTTAAGGTTATAACCTATCCCCTCAAATGGTCACAGACTATCCCATAGGGGAACCACAAACCAGAGATGGGTCAAAATAAGTTAATCATTGTAGCCACTATTTCATCCAAGCTACCAGCTCAAGAATCCATAGGGAACCTCAACCTCTAAAGCTCTATGTGTGGGGCTAAGGCTGTATAGGACCATGATAGCCCAGACACATAGAACCAGCAAGAGATTGAGTACAACCTTCGATCTAGCTGTCCATTGCTTGAGTGAGGCTACAATGGTCCAGTCACAAGCCTACAATCTCTATAACCAGATCAGATCTAACATCTGATAGCGGATCTATACAATTATAGGGGAGTCTGCCTCTGTACAATCTCCCACCAGACTAATACAAGCTCAGATGTAGAGAAGAAGGATCCATCTTGGATCGGTGGATTAGAATCACCCTAAGGCTATAACCTGTCCACTTGAATGGTCACAGACTATCCCAGAGGCTATCCTCCTCACGGAGCCTAAGAGAAAACAAGAATATCGCTGCCACCACCATGGTCACAAGGCTACCAGCTCAAGCTCCCATGGGGATTTCAGATCTAGTGGGTCCTGTGGTGGGGCTAAGGCTGTATAGGACCATGATAGCCCACACACACAGGTCAGTTGGATCTGAGTGGCCCTTAGAATCAGTCTTCCATTGCTTTGAAACACAGCCAAAGCAATGGCGGATCACAAGGTAGCAGCCTTGCATAGAGCATCTCACAATCAAACACAAATCCCATAATGTAAAAATCCTATTACAAACTTCCATTAAACTAGTTCAAAATACATACAAAGACATAGCCAGCAAGTGCTAGACTATGGAGAGAAGGAAAGAAAAATAAGAACTACATACAGCTATAAAAGAAATGAAAAAATGACCTCGGAGCAAATCTCCAAGAGATGAGATGTGTTCCCAGCTCTGTTCCGAGATATTCCAAGATGTCTAAACCTAAGCTAAGTATGGGTTTTTATAGTAGTGGTGTGGCGGCACATTAGGGTTAGGAAACCTTAATTTTAATAATGCCACATGGCCTAATAGTTATCCTTAGATGCCTCGAGGCGCATGCATAGAGATTTAAGCATGGCAGTGCATGCCCTAATCGTTGGAAATTCTCACAAAGTCCTCTGTTGAAGTTCAGAGCTTCGCTAGGTAGCAATTGTTTCCTAGACTTGTCGCATGGTAGCTCTTGCTCTTCGCGAGGATGGTTTGACATTGAAGCTTCAACCGTCATGAGGTTTCCTTGGTTTGCTCTTCAGGCAGTCGCGCGGTAGAGAATTGCGCTCTTGCTGGATTGGGCTTCGCAAGGTTGAGTAGACATCAAAGCCTCATATGTCGCGAGGTTGGAGTTCAAGCAGTTGCGAGGTAGCTACGCATTCGCTAGGTTGATCATCGCGAGGATGGATTTGAATAGCGTGAGAACTGTGCGGTCACTTTTCTTCAATGGACTTCATGAGTTTCCTTGCAAGGCTTTAATGAGTTCTGAACTGCGTGAGGTTTTGTGGTCTTCACGGGGATGGCTTTCTCTTCGCGAGGATGCTTTCTTCTTGAATAGCATGAGAACTGTGCGAGGAGTTCTCTTCTGATAATTGCATCCCGTGGCCACTGCGCGACAGCTGCGTGAAGAGTCTTTTGAAGCTCTCTCTCCTCAGCCGTTCTGAGTGACCTGTGCGAGGTTGAGAGAGGTCTGCTTTGAACTGCGTGAGACTGCATGATGTGTTCTACTCTTGAGCTTCGCGAGAGCTGCACGAGTTTCTGCTTCTGAAGCTCTTTAGTCACTCAACTGCGTGAGAGGTTGTGGCACAGTCTTGGGAAGCTCAGTTGGACTGCGCGAGGCATATTTCTCCTAAATCCTCTAAAGCTTGGGTCAGCTGTGTGAGGCTCATTTCAGGTCTGGATTTAGGGTCCATCCTTTTGAGGGACTTCTAGTGCCAAAACAGGCTCCTTAGCAGGACTCCTGGCCTTATTTCACTGCTGATTATTACCTACATAAAACACTTAATAATAACCTATTAGATGGCTAAGGGTCTAATCAAAGGTTAAGTTAAGGGGTGAAAAGTGGTACTTTTCAGGTCTTAACATGCACTTCCTCTGGTCCGAGGAAGATTGGGCTTGGTGTGTGCAACACACAAGCCGAGCCCAAAATGGGCCAGGAATAGGTGTTGGGAAATTCCAGTGTGCTAATTTATGGTGTAAACATCAAGAGAAAACAGAGATGGGTTCAACACAGCTGAGAGATCCTCGACCTGCAAGATACAGGGTCCTTTGTAGCAAGTTTTAAAAGTAAGGGGAAGTCAACAGAGAGGTGGTTTGGAATTAGGTAAATCTCCAGATCTGTAAGAGATCTGGCACCCTAACTAATGTTGGTCTAGCTAAAAGACAGGGGAGTGATTAGATTGGATTTTCACTTAATCTAAACTATAATAAAAATGCAGATTGTCTTAGATCGAATCTGGAGCCTCAGATCTTGCAGATATAGGGATTAAAAACTTAGAAAATGGAGAAGAACAGCTTGGAGGTTGATTTCACTGCAATCAGGTTGAGCTAAGCATATTACAGGGGTTCAAAAGCACACAAGTCCCTCAGCTGGCCATAAGCACAGCTGCAGGGTATAAATTCCACTCCAAGTCACAGGATCCACCTGGTCTTAAGGCTATGATCTGTCCACTTTAATAGTCACAGACATTCCTATAGACTTTATCTAATCCATGGATTGCAGTAGATGAATCCAATTAAGGCCTGAGCTTAGATTTACCTTAAGGTTATGATCTATCCACTTAAATGGTCACTGACCATCCTAGAGATCTCCTACAAAGCGAGAGCCTCAATTAGAATAATTAAAACCACTACAAATGCTGTAATTTCCAGGTCACAGACGCAGGAAATTACAGGAATATTAGATCTAGGGAAGTCAGATGATATCCAAGAGGTCTACAAGTTAAGTGGGTGAGCTAATCAAGCAACTCCTCTACACAAATCCGATCGAGCACCAAAAGGAATCAAAAGAGCTTTAGATCTAACTAAAATATTGGAAACAATATTTACATTGCAATCAAACTCACTTTACAATGAAATGCTCTCAGATCTGTAGTCTGTGTAATAATTAACCCCAACAACACTCCTAACCTTACCCAATCATAGATCTAACTCACTCCTTGCTGCTCCTAGGGAATTAGCCAATCATGGTTGGGCTAAAAGAAGGAAAATAGAATCTGGCTGCAAGCTCTAATCTCCAAGAAATTGTTCAGAATTTTGATCCTCCCCAATGGCAATTGGGGATCTCTATATATAGCTTTCTCCTCTGTTTTTCCCACCAAAAATCCCTTCTAGAAGGCCGTCAGAGTGTGTTAGAGTTCTGTTAAAGCACATGGGTCGGTTAGAGTCTTCTAGGGCATCTTCTAGAACCTCGCGTCGGTCACCAAAGTGCCTCAATTTGTGTGCAACAGGTTACCAAGTCTCAGCATGTGCATAACATAGTTTCTGAGGAGTTCAACACACGATTTCGACAGGTTGGAGAAGCTTCTGACAGGTTAAAAGTAAGCTTGTAGCCCCTTTTGATAGCTTCCCTGGTCTCTTCGATAGGTACCGATAGGATGAATTTTCTCTTTGAAGCTTAAGCTTAAGGGTCCTCAGCCCATTATCTGGACTATTCGATAGGTTGGCTGAGTAGTTCGATAGGTTCAGAGGTCTTTTTCGATAGGTTCAGCTCTGCATGTCGTCATCCCGATAGGTTGGCGCTCATTCCTATCGAAAGGTTTAAGTATCCTTCGATAGGTTCAATTCCAGCGTCTTCATTTCGATAGGTTCAGGAAGCCTTCGACAGGTTTTCTTTTTCTCCTCAGGCAAGCTTTCGATAGGATGAGCTTTCTCTTTCATTCATCTGCTCGATAGGTTCAGGGATCCTGTCGGATTCCTCACTTCAGCACATGTCTTCCTCTTTCTCCCTTCAGATCCTATCGACCCCTTCTCCAACTGCACGAATTCTTCTCTTTTATCCTCCAGCTCCTATCGAAATCTTCTATATGCCCTTTCGATAGGTTGTTTTAAGACTTGTCTTCACCCCCTTTTCTTTGTTCTGCTGCAGCCACACATTCCAAGTGCTCAGTGATGTGCTGCCCTTTGGTGTGCTGTTGCTGGGTCTGCATAGTGCTGAGAGATGGCTTCTTTGTGGGCATTCTTAAGTGGTTTTTGGCATTATTATATGCTTTCACTGCTATCTACAAAAGGCACTCAACAGAGGCTTATTAGTGTGCTCACAGGTCTGTCAATGGTCAGGTTAAAGGGTGAAAAGTGGCATTTTTCACCACTTAACACACCCCCAAACCTAAGCTTTGCTAGTCCCTGAGCAAAGGAGAGTTAAAATGAATTAAAAATGCCACTTTCATAGGGAGCACGGATGTATTTAGCCTATGCATACAGCCTTTTGAACCCCTAGGTGATCCCTAGTGGAGGAGTGAAGTCTCCTGAGGTTTTCAGTGAAGGTACCCACAAACTTCTCTAATACAACTTAGTTAATAATAGTGCAACCTATTAAAGTAGAGTTTAAACAAATCAAATAAATTCACATCATGCCCATTCCTTAAAGGAATTTCAACAGAAAAATATCCATTTCAAGATATGAAAGTTTGCGAAAATCACTTCATCATCACTCAGTTTGTGTCAAGGCATTTCTCCTAAAATTCGATGCATAACTCACCATCAATTTGAGGATCCTTTTCAAATACTTCTCCCATCTCTAGAATTCAGACCCAAGTCTCATTAGGGTTGTTCACTCATCAGTACAAAGAAGATGGGTAAATCATATCACTCAGCTCAAGAGCAGTTATAGCCCTCAAATAGGACTGCAAGCAAGAGCATAGGCAGTGCTTGAATTTCTAACTTTTCCAGCTCTTTACACCATAGATTAAGCAAATTCTTATCTCCACATGACGACTCAATCCACTTTCAGTTCAGTGAGGGCTTTTTATTTGGGTTGTAATGTGGCTTAGGGATGAGGTTTGTGAAAGAGCAGAAGGAGTAAACAGGGTTCAAACATGAGAAATCAGTAAAGGTAAGGAGGTGATCTAGACTCCTTCTTTAATTAAGCACAATTCTATCTAGTTCTTGAATTTTCAGAGCCAAAGTGGCTAGCTTCTTCTCTTCCTTTTAGTTTTTCAATGAAATGACTTCTCTTTCTCATTCTTTTGCTCCGTTTTTTTTTTTTTTTTTTTTTTAGAGCATAATACCACAAATACCACCAACTGTGTTTTTCTTTCTTTCAACCTGATTTAAGACCTTGCTCCTCCTTCCTCTTCCTGATTTCTCAGATTGAGGGTGAACTGAAATGGGTCAAAAGATTTTAGGTTTAGAATTTATGGTTTTCATCAAAGAAAATTGGGGCTTTTAAGGCTCAAGTGGTGTGCGTCAAGGGCAGTTCAATGGTGGGGAATTTTAGGCTCAAACTGTCTAAGAGATGGCCTTACTTCATGTCTTCCATGTTATGAATGTTGTCAAACTTGTTTCAATTTGGATTTGCTTAACTTCTAGTGGTCAAGATTAAGTCCAGTCAGCTGTCAAAGCAGAAGAAATTGCCAAGACACTCTTTAAAGAAATTTTCAGGCCCAATTCTCAGTTGGTATGGCCTTCCATCCAAATTTCTGGGGGGTATTCTCACAGTCTCTTCGCATTTCTGGTTTACTACACATCAAAAAGTTTCTTCAAAAATTCTTGACATTTGCTTCATGAAAGATATTAAAACTTTAGCTTGCTTTAGTTGCAAATGGTTTTTAAGTTTCCTTAACATCAATTATGAGGTGAATTCATTCTCTTTTCAATTATCCCTTTTCAACTTGGCTGCTACAATACAATTAACTAATTTATTGGCATCCATGCCACACCCCCAAACCTAAACTAAACAGTGTCCCCACTGTTCTTAGTAGCATGGATTTAGTGGTGCAAACATCCAGAGAAAATAAACGGAACAAGAAATAAATAGAGAAGCAACAAATGAAATGAACAAAACATTTTATTACAAATAATTGAAGACAGATATGTGGACAAAATCTCCTTTGGAAAAAAAAAATGTCCCCCCTGGCTCAGGGATATCCTCAGCCTGCGTCAGGTGGAAGAGAAACTGCAAGCCAGGGGGGGAAAGGAAAAAGAGTGGGATCAGGGGGGCTGGCGGTGGGGTGGTGGATGAGGATGAGGATGACGAGGGGGAAACAACCGGTGGGTCGGTCTTCTGCCTCTTCTTCTCCCTCTTTAGGTTTTTCATTTTCTCCTTGGCGAGGATTCTCTATACCTCGCCATATTCATCCCAGAGAAATTGAAGAGGATCAGGCTCGACCGGTGGTGGTGGTGGTGGCCAGACTGGGAAGAACTTGGTGGGCAAATCTTAAGGTTTGTCATCAGCCATGGGTGTGGGCTGGAAGAGCTGGGCCGGTTAGGGGGGAATGGATGTGTAAGGACTGGACGAAGCCAATATTTAAGGTGCGTGGGCATTGGAATATGAAACAATGCAATAAAAGTGGTGCATTCTTCCAGGCTTGGGAAATGGAGCGTGGACTGCATGATGGACTAAATTTAAGAGGGGAGATTAAGTTAAGGAGGCATGCGCCATAAATGCTGAAGCACTGAGAGAGGGTTAGGTATTCAGGAAGTGCACAGGACAAAACTACCTTATCGATATGGGTGAGAAAAACAATGTCGATAGGATGGCGAGAATGGTAGTGATAGGTCAATGTGTCCTATCAAAGACTTGGCAGTCAAAGCTTACAAAAGGTGCACTATGATAGGATCTCGACAGGTGGAACCTTCCTTTTGATAGATTGGAATTTGACGCGATTCATCATTTCGATAGGTTCTGATAGCTACTCAGAACCTATCAAAAAGGTTTTGTTGCCTTATTTAACCTATCGAGGGGTTGGTTTCACCTATCGTCAAGACTTAGTGCCCATCAAAAACGTCCAGAATCCTATCGAAATCATCAGCCGTCTTATCAAAGGGTTCTAAAAGCTAGTAGTTGGATATTTGAGTGTAGTGCTCAGTCTCAGCACCCTGAAAAGTTTCCTGCTAGGCCGGCCGACACTTTATGGATATAAATAAATCACATATTTTACATATGATACAAGCAAAAATTAGCTATTAACTTTGAGGGTCTTGAAGATGAATGCTCTCCTCAGGCTCACAAATCTCGTCCACAAACAGTTTGAGCCTCTGCCATTGACCTTCATGACTCTACCATCTGTAGGGTCCCTGACTTCAATAGCTTCAGATGGAGAAACATGTATAACTATGAAGGGTCCATCCCATCTGGACTGCAACTTTCCTGGAAAAAATTTTAATCTTGAATTGAACATCCACACCTTATCATTGGGTTTGAATTCTTTCCGTAGTAAATGTCTGTCGTGGAAGGCTTTGGTCTTCTCTTTGTAGGTCTAAGCATTGGCATATGCTTCCAATCTGAGCTCCTCCAGCTCAGCTAACTGCAGTTTCCTATGTATACCAGCAGAGTTGAAATCAGAATTTATTGCTTTAATAGCCCAGTATGCTTTGTGTTCTAATTCAACAGGCCAATGGCATGCCTTGCCATAAACTAGTCTGAATGGGAACATACCTATGGGGGTCTTATAGGCAGTCCTATTAGCCCATAAGGCGTCTGTAAATTTCATTGACCAGTCCCTCCTATCACTTCTCACAGTCTTCTCTAAAATGTGTTTGATTTCCCTATTAGAAATCTCTACTTGCCCACTGGTTTGTGGGTGGTAGGGAGTGGCTACCCTATGGGTCACAGAGTACTTTTCCAGCAGCTTATCAAAAGGTTTATTACAGAAGTGATTTCCCCCATCGCTAATGATAGCTTTGGGAATGCCAAACCTGGAGAAGATGTTGTCTTCGAGGAATTTAATGATGACTTTGTGGTCGTTTGTCCTTGTAGCTATGGCTTCTACCCATTTTGACATGTAGTCCATAGCTACAAGGATGAAATTATATCCATAGGAGGGGGGAAATGGTCCCATAAAGTTAATACCCCAGACATCAAACAATTCAACCACAAGTATGGGCTGCAAAGTCATGGAATTCCTCTTAGTAATACTTCCCATCTGCTGGCATCGAGGACAAGCTTTGCAATATTGCCGGGCATCTTTGAGTAGAGTAGGCCAATAGAAACCACTCTGAAGCACCTTCGCAGTAGTCTTGTTACCACTTAAGTGGCCCCCACAAGCTTGTTCATGACTCATGGTTAAAATGTGGTGGAACTCTATTTTCGGTACACATCTTCTAATTACTTGGTCTGAACAATGCTTAAAAAGATAAGGATCCTCGGATATATAGTGTTTGATTGATCTCCACAGCAAACAACTGCTCATCTGGAAAAGAATCATTGATGGGCAGGCTCTCTGTTTCTACAACTTGGATCCTTGACAGATGATCAACAACTACATTCTCCACTCCCTTCTTGTCTTTAATCTCCAAATGAAATTCCTGCAAAAGGAGAATCCATCGGATTAATCTTGCTTTGGCTTCTTTCTTAGACAAGAGGTATTTCAAGGGTGAGTGGTCAGTAAACACAGTGATTTTGGAGCCCAACACATAAGATCTGAATTTTTCTAAAGCAAAGATAATGGCTAACAACTCCTTTTCAGTCGTGGTGTAATTCAATTGAGCATCAACCATTAATTTACTAGCATATGCCCATACGCCACTGTAGACACCCAAATTCGACCGAAGGCCCGATCAATCTGTACTTCGGGGGAGATGTACCCCTGCGCTTCCGATGGCACCCCAGAACCCTTAGGAATCACCCTGAACCCTTAGGGATCTACCCAAACCTTTAGGAATCACCCTAAACCTATTAGAACCATTCCCCAACCCTTATAAATCACCTCTAAACCCTAGAATCCCTTCCCAGACCCAACTTGAACCCTTCTGAGCAGTTGATGGGGTGAGAGCCACAAAATTTCACACAGAGCATTACCATGAATGAGCCATATACCATTGGAAAGAGGACTTCTCCAGCTTTCCAACAAGCCAAAGATCACCCAATTTGGAGCTATGGTTCAAACGTTATGGTCGTTTTACGTTTCACATAAAATCATAGGACTTTTACCCAGGCGTGGATGTTACATACGCCCAGCCATTTTTGCCCCAGATTAGTCAAGCGTATATATTATATACGCCTGCCTATTTTGGGGAAAATTTGGCCGAGCGTATATAATATATATGCCCAGTATAGGTGGGACCCACCACGGGCTTCATCTTCTCAAAACTCCCCTGATTTTGGTGAAATTTACTGTTCCTAAACTGGGCGTATATAATATATACGCCCAGCTTAGCTACAATAACTGTCATTAGTAGCTCGAATTTCCTCCATCTAGTTTGACCCTTTGACCATTCCCTTGGTTGAGGTGGGTGTCTTGAGATTGGTTGCACCCCCTTTGAGCTTATTGGCAACCCTTAAGTCACCCATGGTCTCACCCATCATCCACGATTGAAACCAGTTTCCCAAAACCCTAGGACCTTGAAAACCCAAAAAACCTTAGATGGGGGATTACCTAATTGCTAAACCAATTAGCTCTTAAGTAAGCTCCTAACCCATCCCTTCTCTATAAATAGAGTGGCCCCCCTCTTCCCAAAGGGTTGAAGTTTTGGTTGAATTTTTTGTTGAAGGATTAGAGAGTGCTTAAGAGAGAACCGTAGTGAGAGAAAATTTCAATATTTTTCCAGAATTCCAGCATGCATACTTCACCTATTTCAGCCCATTTCCACCATTAGATCACTCCTTTTAGCTAAAACCTAGCCTCTAGCTTCACTCTACACCCCCTATTTTATTGAATCCTAGCATTAGAACCCATTTTCACACCATTCAGGCCATCGAAAGCACACCAAAGCGAGGATCTTCCACGGTGCAACAATGGCCCGTGAGCTCCGGCTCACCCCTCTCTTCCTCTACCTTCTTGGTGTCTCCTCCGTCCAAGGATTCAAGCCGTTACACCGCTGAAATTTTGGTTTGGCTCAAAGCTTGATAGGACCGTATTGCCTTCGGGCAAGGGGAAACTCCACCCTTTTTATTTTTATTTTGGCCATAGATAGAGACCGCTACGTGCGGGTTTATCGGTTGCCTAAACCTTTCCCGATCGATAACCGAAGCCCCTACCCTAGAGCCTTTGGCAAAGACTGGTAAATCAGAGTCATATTTAGCACTTCGGTGCTCAAAATATCGATTTGAAGGTTTCCTGGGTCACCAAAAGCTCCGGGTGGCGACTCTACATTTTCATTAAAAGGCGAGCGCATCACCGCGACGGGTTCGAGAGGATCCACGGTCGCACACATGGCGACTCTGCTGGGATTTCACCCTAGCGCTTCCCCTCTTTTTGGCCTTTCCTTTTATTTTGTTATTTTACTAACCATGGCGCTGCTTTTTGTTTTAATTTGCTGCTGTTTTTCATTATTTTTTGTTGTTTTTACTAACGTACTCACCCCTACGATTCAGTCCTTTAAGTGCCTTAGCCGTTTGGTGGGCCTACTTGCTCCTTAAATTTCAGCTTTTACGATTCTTGTCATTTAAGTCGCCTTAGCCGTTTGGCGGGCCCGCTCGCATTTATTTTTACGTCATTTAAATTTCGGTCATTTACAAGCCTTAGCCGTTTGGTGGGTCTACTTGCGCACTTTATTTCGGTCATCATATTTCACCTTTGAACGCCGGCCCATTGAGGCGGCACGGGCTTGTCATCCCCGACCCGATTTTGGACTTAATTTCACTCCCCTATAAAAATTTGTAATTAAAAGTGAACCAACAGTATGGGGACATAATTGAATTTATTTTTGCATTTTTGGGTAGTTTTCGGTGGCATACAATTTACGGTTCGATGGCGGCGCCTAGTGGTGATGATCCTGAAAAGAACCATCCCTTCCAGTACCTGAGAAGGCGCTTGCGCCAGAGGTATATCGGTTGGGTTGCCAATTCCGTTCAAGCCGTAAAACCCGCATTGGTGAGCGTGAAAACCCGAAATTCAGGCATGTATCCCTAGGAAGCGGAAAGGAGGGACCCGATAACATACACAGCCCCCGGAGCATTTCTCCCAAGAAAGCAGTTCAAAGACCCACATTCGGGCTTCGTCCCTTTGTCAAAATATAATTGACAACCTTTTGCCGTATATAATATATACACCCGGCAAAAGCCAGATTTACAGTATATAATATATCGCCCATCGATTTAAGCGATATATAATATATCGCACCAAATCTGTACTTTTTGGTCGAGCGTGCATAATATATCGCCCGATATATCTTGAGGCTCTTGACAACGACACGAGGCCCAACCCACCACCCCAATTTCCCGATTAGCGGTATTAGTGTCCGCGGTAGCCTCCCACATTCTCTAACACCCAATATGCCCCTGCCCAGTCAAAAGAAGGCGGCTTCTTATTGATTTGCTCTGGGGGATCGGGTCATTTGCGTGGATTCCCTCGCCTTCAATAGAACGAAAGGGTTCCTTTTCGCTTCTTCCGAACTGTGTCGGATCCCGCCGTGGGACCTACTAAAGGTACATATATCGCCCGAAACGGGAGTTGACCCTGGGCACCAGGTCATCATTCATCTAAGTAGAGGGGAGTTAGTTGCAATTTGAAAAAAAAGAGAGAAAGAAAATCCTCATCTTCAAAAAAATCCACCTTTAAAAAAAAAAAATTAATCAAAATCAAAAAATAAAAAATAACAACAAAAAATTCACTTTTGAAAAACAAAAAAAAATGATAATAAAATCATCATCATTTTTCAAAACCCAAAAAAAACACACAAAGAAAAACAATCAAAAATATACCTTGGTGTGACTCTCACTACGGCGACCTCAAACCCGGCCCGTAGGAGAAGAACCACGAAGGTATTTGGCCCTTATCCGCGACATCAATACAACACTCGTTAGCGAATCATGTCAAAAGCCGATACATCCCCACCGTCATCCCCTTCCCATTCTCGTATAGGAGAAGACCCGATCTCCGACACCTTCACCCAAACCAGGTTCGATATCACCGGCCCATTTGGGGCACCCGTGTTCACCTCCACCTCATCCCCTTCCCTTACATTCTCCCAACATACCCCTTTTTCACCCCCTGCTGAAACCCCTCATTTCCCAACCGATCCCTACATCCCCATTTCCCATCCAAACACCCTTACCGCATCCCCATACTTCCAAAGACCCCCTAGGGAGTCCCATCCCCCGCCTACTTCTCACGTTCCATCCCTCTCATCACCCATGCCCCCAACATCCTACATCCCATCCACCCCATCTCACATACCATTCCCACCACATGGCCCATCCACATCCCAACATACCCCCCCATTTACCCGGGTCATGCACAATTTCTCCCAACCACCTCTATCCTTAAGTGATCCATCACCCCCCAATCTCACACCTGAATCCATGCCCTCAATGGAGGACATGAGAACGATGTATGCCCTTTGGGCCGCTTCTCGCAACCTTACCTCTCAAACCCCGCATCCAAATTTCCAAAACCTCCATACCCCATTCCCTCCTAACCATGCCCAACCACCCATCGTCCATACCTCCCAAAATCCCCCACCTCAATTCCAGACCCAAACCCACACAAATCCATGGGCCCCAGCCCAAACACCTCTAGAGCCATGGGCCCAGGCCCAAAACCCTCAAAACCCATGGGCCTAAGCCCAAGCCCATCAAGCCCAGGCCCCGACCCAAATTCCTACAAACCCATGGGCCCAAGCCCAAACCCATCAGACCCAGGCCCAGGCCCAAAATCCTCAAAGCCCTTGGACCCAAACCCGTCAAGCTCAAGTCCAGGCCTAAAACCCTCAAAACCCATGGGCCCAAGCCCAAGCCCACCAGACCCAGGCCCAAGTCCAAGCCCCCTAGGGCCCATGGACCTAAACTCAAACCCAGGGCCCATGCACCCAAACCCAGCCCCCTCATGCCCCAGTAGCCCAAACTCAACAAAGCCCATTGGCCCAAGGTCATATTAATCCCCACACCCAGGCCCAGGGCCCGTCAATTCAAGCCTTCCAAAGCCATCAAACCTAAATCCCTCAAACCCAAGGCCCATCCGCCTACGCTCATCAAGGCCTATTCACTAACCCCATACCCCCCACCAATACCCTTCATTCACCTATACCCCTTATGCCCCCATCCCACCTCCAACGGGAAATCCAATCCATCCCATTCCTCAAAACCACAACATCCCACCACCTCAATCACACCCCTATCACCCCTAGAATGTGCACCCATCTTAGTACATCACTTACCCACAAAATGCTCACCCATTTATCCCTTCTCATCCCCTACAAATCATATGGCCCCACCAAGTCATCCAACCCATCACCCCCCAAGTCCAAATAGCAGAGCTCGCCCCTCACCAATACCACGACCAACAGTACGAGGAGGATGAGATTCTAGCAATGGAAGAAGCTGCCTTTCAACCCTCCCGGGCCCACCATCATCACACCTAGGGTCGAACCAAATCAGGGGGAAGCGGTCCCCGCCACAGCCTCAAAGGAACGGAGCATGAAAGAAACGGATAGCAGAATCTGAGCGGTGATGAAGATGGGAGGAATGGAACTACACTCAACGGACTTTTCAGACTTATGTCTATTCCCTGACGTCCTCGTGCCACAGAAATTTAAGATGCCATCATTTGATAAGTATAATGGCACTGGCAACCCCATCGCCCACTTGAAATCTTACTGCGGGGATATGTGCCAGTATGGCGGAGATGAACGACTCCTCATCAAAGTGTTCCAGAAGAGTTTAACGGGCCCAACACTGAGATGGTTCACATCCCTGGAACCATCCATGATAAAAAATTGGAAAGATCTGACACGCTTATTTCAAGAACAATATGCCTATAACATGGACATAGAACCAAGGAAGTCGGACTTGGCCCGATTAAAGCAAAGACATGATATGAAACATTCAGTGCTTACTTAGGGAGGTGGAGGGCCTTAGCCGCTCAGGTAACTCATCGGATTCCCGATGATGAGCTGATTGAATTGATAACCAAGGGAGCCCTCCCAGTCATTGCAGATTTTTTTAGTATATCAGCAGCAGTCAAGTTTTGCTGATCTGGTTCGAAATGCTAATCGTTGTGAAGACGCTATTAGAGAGGGCAGGTTAGGAAGGAATGTCGCCAACGGGGCCACCGGGGTTCGAAAAGCCGTCGAACTAAGAATTGAAAGAAGACCAGGGATAGAGGTACAGAACATTGTTTACCCCCAGGCCAATACCAATGCCCCCCTGATACAACTCCAGGTTACACAACCACCCCCGACAAGTTTCGAGCAAGTACCAAGGCCAAGCAATGGACCAAGAGCCCCGTTTACCCTGGAACAGATGAAAGCACATTTCGAACGAGTATTCACCCCGTTGGGGCAATCCTTGAGTGTCTTACTGCCGGTATTACTACAAAAAGGCCTGGTCAATTTACTCCAACCTCGCCCGCCACCCCACCCAATACCAAGGAATTATGATCCGAATTTGCATTGCAATTTCCACCAGGGACCGGGTCACCCTACGAACCGGTTCTTCCCGTTAAAGCACGCAGTCCAAATTCTGATAGAGACGGGAAAGATCATACCGCCGCCACTTCCCCAAGGGCTGAACCAGAATATCCATCAACCGCACCTAGGAGGCCCCAGGCCTAACATACATTGGATAGAGGAAGAAGAAGAAGAGTTTGACCCTTCAGATTATATTAGCAATCAGGAGGAATTTTCACTCCCCAGGTCGAACGAAGATGAACTATTTGTTGGGGTGATCGAGCCATCATCTTTTGATTATTTTCCCACACCGGCTTGCCAAGAGGAGCCCTTAGATTTAGGGCAGTATTTTTCCACCCCCGCTCCCGCCTATCAAATCCAAACGGGCACAGCCCCGCCGCAATCATACGCGTATCCACCCCACGCCCAATTTACCCCATACACCCCTCCGTCACACATAAATCATCCTGTTCCCTACGCAATTCCGCCATCCCCATATTATCCTACCCCATACACACCCTCAAGTCCCTCCACCCAATACATTACTCTGCCATCCCCAAGTTACCCCATTCCATACACACCTTCAAATCCCACCACCCAATTTACCCCATACACCCCTCCATCGCCCCCGAATTACCCCACTCCATGCACAACTCCATCATCCCCAATCTATCCCATTTCATCTACTAACCCCTCATCATCTCACCATGCCACAAACCCTTTATACCCCCATTCCACCCACTACCCCCATATCCAAACCATCCGTTCAATGCACAACTCCATCGTCCTCAATTTACCCCACTTCATCCACAAACCCATCACCCTCCCATCATACCTCCTCCTATACGGACCCCTCATATCCCTATCACCTCGCGCCCACCACACCTCAAACGTCTCCCCCTCCCTCCACCAGTCACACCTCATCCCTTCACTATTTTGGCCCTAACCCAACTCCACCGCCACCCGGACAAGCAACCCCTCACCCAATCCCCTCATCACCCAATCACCACTGGTCCTACCATGCCCAGGTAACACCAGTACAAGCCCCCTCCGTGCCCATAACTCCAATTCTGTCAATTCCCCCCACTACCATTCCACCCCCCATTGGAGTTAACTTGGTCGGACCCGAGAAACCAGTATATCCGGCCCAATCCTCCCTGGAATCTTCACGCACTCCATTTCTCATCCCAAAACTTGCTTATGACCCGCATCAGGTACCATTGAGCTATGAACAGATGGACATGAATGTCGGGTGCAACCAAGAAGAGGTTGTTGAATTTGTTACCTGATCAGGCCAGATTTCTTCCCAGCCAGAAGCATCTGGGGCAGTCAGAGGAGCGGAAAAGAAGAAAGAACAGGCCACAGGAAATCCCTTTGAAAAAATGGTCAGGGAACATATACTGGAGACACAGCTCAAGAGAACACTCGCGCATATTACTGTGTGGGATTTGTTAATTACGTCTCCACTCCACTTTCAAGCCCTAATGGGAGCGCTCAAGGATGTGCATGTCTCCACCCATGTAACTCCAGATGAAGTAGGAGAAATAATATTGAAAGTGTTGGCACCAAATGCCATCTCTTTCACCGATGCAGACCTACCAATCGAGGGGAATGACCATTCTAAACCCCTGAATATAACAGTGGAAGTAGGGAACTTGGTGGTGCCGTTGGTCCTGATCGACAACTGGTCGGCGCTGAACGTATGCCCTTTAAGGACGGCAATCAAAATTAGGGCGAACCCGGACACCTTCCGGCCATCCATATCAAGTGCACGGGGATTCGACAACACTAGAAGGGAAATCATAGAAGAAGTAGACCTTGACCTGATCCTCGGACCACAAACCTTCACCACCCCCTTCCATGTGATGGACATCAAGTCTACCTTCAATCTGCTATTGGGCCGGCCATGGATACATAAGCTCGGAGCAGTACCGTCTACCCTGCACCAAAAGCTCTGATTTATCTCAGAAGGAAAAATTGTCACCATCTTAGGTGAGAGCATAGAGGACATGGGGAAGAGTGCTCTGCACATTGAGAATCCGAAAGTGCTGAACATACCGCACACAGCTGAGGACGCCGATCTCCATCTATTTGAGTATGACTTTTCAAATGTTACCCTTGAACCAACTTAAAAGACCCTGGATAAAACTAGAGGAGGAATGGATGCAGCTGTGTTCATGCTCCACAGATGGGGCCATTAAAAAGGGAAAGGATTGGGCCCACGCCTTCAAGGAAGAAGAGACCCCGTCAAGGCCAAGGGGCAACAAACTAAATTTGGCTTAGGCTACAGGCCCAGAGAAGAGGAAGTCAGAGAAGCCAAGGAAAAGATGAGAGCCGAAGCAGCCGCCAAGGCTAGAGGAATCATCTTGGAAGAGGAACCTCGCGCTTGCCCCCACATCCGTGAAACCTTTGTGAGCGCCGGGGTAGTAAAAATTGATTTGAATGGGGAGACGAGGGTAACCCCACATAAGCCTACTTCAATCCACCCCACCAATCCCTACATCATCCCCCCAGACTTCGAAATGGACTTAGCCGCCCTTTCCTTGTTTGAGGAAGAAGTTCCCCGATCCACCCCTCACTCCAGCACCAACCACTCTGGGCCCCTCCTAATCGTAGGGGACAAGGTCCCGGAGGATCCCTCTGTAAATATGTTGAGAGAAGAAATGAAAGAGCCTACCGATGCCACTCCAGATCAAAGAGGTAAAGGCCAAGCCTCGCAGGTGAGTAACTAGGCATCCTTGCCCCAACTCTTGAGAGCCGCCAAATGCCATGAAAATGGCACCGACTCTCCAAAAAAAATAACCTGTAAAAAGTGAGGTTAGCCTCTGAACCACTCTACCTTGTATATATAGAGATCCACCTCGCCAGGGGCTGACCTCCGAAAAAATATAAAAGATCATAAAAATAGAAAAAATACCAATTCCAAAAATATTGTCCTTTAAAATTCCCAATAAAATTAAAATCAATGTCGTGATACCCGTCCCATGTGAAGCCAACCCCTTCCCTGTACAAATACAAGAAGAGGTAGGAGTCATGAGTCTGGACGAGGAAGGCCAAACTGACGAGCTCCCCAATGAGCTCCTCAAACAATTTGCCGATTTTGAGCATGGCCCTACCCCGATCATTGAAGAGACAGAGGATGTCAATTTGGGCACCACAGAGGCCCCCAAAATCACCAAAATCGGAACGTCGCTGTCCCCTGCAGAGAGGGAAGGTATGATAGACTTCCTTCGGTCATACCAAGACGTCTTCGCATGGTCGTATGAGGACATGCCTGGTTTGGATACCGATCCGGTTGAGCATGAGTTGCCACTCTACCCTGATGTTAAGCCAGTGAAACAAAAGCTGAGATGACTCTGACCTGAATGGATGTTGAAGGTGAAGGATGAGGTCATTAAACAGTACGACGCAGGTTTCCTCATGGTATCCAAGTACCCGCAGTGGCTAGCCAATATCGTCCCCGTACCAAAGAAGGATGGAAACGTTCGAATGTGCATTGATTTCTGAAACCTCAACAAATCGAGCCCTAAGGACGATTTTCCACTGCCACACATCGATATCTTGGTCGATAACACAGCAAAGCATGGAATGCTCTCATTTATGGATGGATTCTCAGAATACAATCAGATAAAGATGGCAGAGGTTGATCGCGAGAAGACAGTGTTCATTACCCCCTGGGGAACCTTCTGCTACAAAGTAATGCCATTCGGGCTGAAGAATGCTAGGGCAACCTATCAAAGAGCAATGACGGCCCTGTTCCATGACATGATGCATCGAGAGATCGAAGTATACGTCGACGACATGATTGCCAAATCACCAGAAAGGGAGGACCACTTGATAAACCTTCAGAAGCTATTCGAGAGGTTGAGAAAATACAGATTGCGATTGAATCCCCAGAAATGCGCGTTCGGCGCTATGTCCAAAAAGTTGTTGGGCTTTATTGTCAGTAGGAGAGGGATCGAGGTTAATCCGACCAAGATCAAGGCCATCACTGAAATGCCACCACCATCTATAGAGAAGGAAGTCAGAGGCTTTTTAGGCAGGATCCAGTACATCAGCCGATTCATCACACAGTTATCTTCGATATGCGCACCAATCTTCAAGCTGCTGAGAAAGGACTCACCAGTTGAATGGAATGATGACTGCCAGGCTGCATTCGACAAGATGAAAGGTTATCTCCCAAAACCTCCGGTATTGGTACCACTCATACCTGATAGACCCCTGATAATGTACTTGTCCACGAATGAGTTTTCCATGGGCTGTGTGTTAGGACAGCATGATGAGACTGGAAGAAGAGAGCAGGCCATCTATTACCTAAGCAAGAAATTCACTGATTACGAGACGTGCTATTCTCATCTGGAGAAAGCATGCCTGGCACTCGTTTGGGCTACTCAGAGACTTCGACACTACCTGTTATCCCAGGCCGTTCTACTTCTAACACGGATGGATCCGTTGAAGTACCTATTCGAGAAACCTGCTCTCACTGGCCGAACCGCACGTTGGCAACTACTCCTATCCGAGTTTGACATTACTTATGTCACCCAGAAGTCAATTAAGGGGCAAGCACTTGCCGATCATCTTGGTGAGAACCCTCTGCCGAACTATGAGCCTCTAAGGATCAAATTCCCCGATGAAGACATTTTGTTCATGATCGATGAGGATACAGAGGAAACGGAGGAGCCCTGGGTAATGCACTTCGATGAGGCATCGCATGTTGAGGGTCAAGGAGTTGGCGCCATTCTTATCTCACCGAAAGGATCCCATATACCCATCTCAATCAAATTGAACTTCCCATGCACCAACAATATGGCCGAGTATGAGGCCTGTACAGTTGGTTTACAGGTGGCACTTGATCTAAATATAACTCACCTTAGGGTCTTTGGAGATTCACAGTTAATTATATGCCAAACCAATGGGGATTGGAAGACCAAGGATGAGAAACTGATCCCATACCATGAACATATAGAGGATCTAATAACCTGCTTTGAGGAAGTCACCTTCTCTTATGTGCCACAAGCAAGAAATCGGTTTGCTGACGCCCTGGCTACCCTGGCCTCTATGGTCGAGATTTCATATGGAGTGTTGATGAAGCCGATCATGATAGAGCAGAGGAGCGAACCAGCTTTCTGTCACCTAATCGAAGGACTTACAAAGATAGAGGACCAACCACCCTGGTTCTCAGACATCAAGAATTTCCTCGAGACCTGAACTGCCCCGGAAGGAACATCAAAGGTAGACAAACGCACCATCCAGCGATTGGCAACAAACTACGTCATCTGCGGCAATCTCCTGTATAGACGATCTCACGACAATATTCTGCTTCGATGCCTAACCCAGAAAGAAGCGATTGAGATCATGAAGGAGATTCATGAAGGGGTCTGCGGAGCCCACGTCAGTGGACACATGCTCGCTAAGAAAATTCTAAGGCAAGGATACTTTTGGTCTACTTTGGAGACTAATTACTGCAAGCATGTACAAAAGTGCTACAAATGCTAAGAGCACTCCAGCTTAATACACGCTTTGGCCATTGACTTGCACAGCATGGCCACTCCTTGGTCGTTCGCCACCTGGGGTCTCGACGTCATCGACAAGATCAATCCTAAGGCTTCCAATGGACATCAATTCATCCTCGTTGCTGTGGAATACTTTACAAAATGGGTAGAGGCGGCCTCCTATACGAGCATTAAGGCTAGCCATGTTGAGAAGTTCATCAAGAACAACATCATTTGCAGATTTGGCGTACCCAAAGATATCATCACTGATAATGGCACTAATTTTGCTAATAGGCACATTCGGGCCTTGTGTGAGCGGTTCAAGATCAAGCATCATCGTTCATCCCCGTACAGGCCTCAGACGAATGGAGCAGTAGAGGTAGGCAACAAAACTCTGATCCGCATCCTGGAGAAGAAGGTAGTTACTTACAGGGATTGGAGTGAGCAGTTACCCTTCGCACTTTTGGCCTATAGAACGTCTATCCGCATCGCAACAGGGGCAACACCATTCTCCCTTGTGTATGGAACCGAGGTTGTGCTACCCATTGAGGTCGAGGTACCGTCACTCCATATCCTTTTAGAATCCCATCTAGCTGAAGCTGAGAGGGAAAGAGCCCATTTTGAACAGCTAGACTTGATTGACGAGAAAAGACTCCTAGCCTTGTGCCACACTCAGGTCTATCAAAGGAGAATTGCACATGCTTACAATAAGCACGTCTGCGGCCGAGATCTGAAGGTAGGAGACACTATACTGAAGAAAATTTTTCCGTCTCTCCACGCCGATCCGAGAGGGAAGTTTAGGCCAAATTGGGAAGGACCCTACGTCGTCTGAGAGGTTATGCCAGGATACGTCGTTCGCCTCGCCACCATGGACGGAGACCACTTTCCTGAGCCCATCAACGTTGGATACCTCCGTAAGTTCTACTCATAGGTCTTGGGACAAGGTAAGTTTCGATAAAAGTAGATGCGTGACCGCTTAAGGGCTCCATAAAAGAGGCCATCATTTCAAAGTCAAGTGGCCCAAAAGAATATTCCCTGAAAACCTTCACCCCTTTTTGCTACACACTTTGGGCCAACAACCATTTCTTTCATATACCCCACCCAAAATTCCAAAAAAAAGGAGAAAGAAGAAATGGGAGGAAAAATCCAAAGCAAAAGAAGAAGAAGAAGGTGCCCCCCAAAAAAAAAGCAACAAAGAAAAAGAGGGGTACCCAAAAAAATGAATGATGACTGGGGCATAAAAAGCCCTCCAAAAGAAAGAGGAGTCACCCAATCTGAAATTCACTCAATCTGAAATTCACTCAAAGCTTAGATCCAAATTCCCAGAAAAAACTCAACCTGTTAGAACCCTAACCACATTACAACCCTAACCACATTACAACCCGAAAGAAAGCCCTCTTTAAGGTCCACAAGCGATTATAACATCTACTGCATCAGAACAAGCCGAGTTAACAAACCACACAGAACTTCATTTCTATAATGAATCGACGCCCATGTCGTGGCTTTACGTTCTTGAAAAAAAAGAGAGAAGAAAAAAAAGAAAAAAAAGAAGAAAATTAATTTGAGTTCAAAGCAAGGCGGACGTGGTGAAAACCGAAGGGCGCCACGTAAAAGCAATGAACTCACGCGGACAGTGAATACGAAAGGGCACTGGGTAAGAGCGAACCCATGGACGTGGTGAAAACTCGAAAGGGCGCTACAGGTAAAAACAGGGATGACAGGCCTGGCAAAAACCTGTCTTGGGCGCTATGAGTGAAAATGTCAAGAAAAGAGAGATTAGGAGAAGATCTGTCCTGGCCTGCCTGCTTTTGTTGGGATCCCTTGAGCCTCTTCTCCTCTTTGCTGGGCCATCCATGTGAAAATTGGATCAGATCCCGATCAAGTATGCCGTCTCTACCGTGGCGTCTGACGCATGACCAAAGAAAAAGACAGAAGGCTAGACCAACCCCTGGGAAGCTGACCTTCCCACGTTTAAAGAAAAAAACCTGCATCTCACGAACAGGGTTCAGCCATGCTCAAAAGCGGGACCCGCTGGTTTGGCCCTGTGGTTACCGGCATCACAAAAGGTCCAACAAAAAAAAGAAGAGAAAAATTCCAAAACAAATAATAGATTTCCCTTTCCCATAAAAAGCCTCACACTGTGGAGGAGAAAAATTCAAAAAAAAAGATAATAGATTTCCTTTTCCCATAAAAAGCCTCACACTGTGGAGGAGAAAATTCCAAAAAAGATAATAGATTTTCCTTTTCCATAAAAAGCCTCACACTGTGGAGGAGAAAATTCCAAAAAAGATAATAGATTTCCCTTTTCCATAAAAAGCCTCACACTGTGGAGGAGAAAATTCTAAAAAAGAAAATAGATTTCCCTTTCCCATAAAAAGCCTCACACTGTGGAGGAGAAAATTCCAAACAAGATAATAGATTTCCCTTTCCCATAAAGAGCCTCACCCTGTGGAGGAGAAAATTCCAAAAACAAAAAAAGAAGAAAATTGATTTCCCTTTTCCATAAAAAAAAAAAAAAAAAAACCCCACTAGGTGAAAGAGAAAATCCCCATAAAAAGTCTTACATTGTAGAATTACAAAAAGAAAAACAAAAGCGCATGTATAGATTTCATTCCCTTTCTTTACAAGTGTTGTCTGCTGAGTGTCACGTCCCAAAAAGATAACGACATGACAGACTTTCTATTTTGCTGCTTTCTTTACAAAAAAAAAATAAAAAAAAAACAAAATGTATATATCTGTATATATATGACAAAAAAAAAAGAGAAGAAAAAATAACCCAAAAAGAGATCTCTGTTAGGGGGCATTCCTCCCCCCGTGTATATGATCTATGATATGTGCAGGAACAGGTCAAGGGCAAGGAGCACGCTTCAAAGCACTAATCTCTATAAGGAGAGAGTCCTCACGGGCATTTCGATCAGACAACCACCTACCATGAAGACTCTTCTGCCGTCTCCGTGAAGCTTCAGCTGCGCTGCGGGACTCAGTCAAAAGCCCAGTCAATCGAAGAACCTCACTCTCAGCCGTAGCAGCTCTCACCTCTACAATGTTGGCTCTGGCCCTATGTATGCCCCATATCAAGGCTCGAACCATCGGTTAAGCCCACGTATCAGCAGGCAAAGGTGCACGCATCCCCAAATGACCCTTCGAGTTTCCTTCAATTGGCCCAAAGGGACCGTGCTACAATAAACGGATCTAGATCCGTAGGCGCCCACCGAATGCGCCCACAAAATCAAAAAAAGAGAAAAAAAATAATGAAAGAAAAAAAAAAAAAAATACAACACTGGTTCTCAAAAGAGCGTCGCAACGCTTGTTTGCCCCACTCCGAGAGCCGTGTTAAATCAATTCGGAATGATCGGGTTCACCCGAAAGCTCTCGAACCCCGTTTCAGGCAAGGACATTTTGTACCTGACCCGGCAGGCAGGTAATTTTGCCCATCTCCGATCACTATTCCCTACAGAGTCCCCCAGCAAGAGTCAAGGCCTGATCCCGCAGGCAAACCAAGAACCCATCACCGGAATGCACACGTCCCTAAGGTATATCAACATGGCAAGTTGATTCGCCTAAGGATACGTGCAAAAATAAAGGCAGTTTGAGCATGCCCAGGGTCTCCATCTGACATGAAAGAAAAAAGAAAGAGAAAAGAGAAAGAAAAGAAAAAAAAAAGAAGAAGAAGAAAGAAAAAGAGAAGAAATAACAACTTGTTGCTGCTTAGTGAAAACCCTGAGTGGGTTGACCCCACCTTTCGGCATTCCCTCTGGTCATCCACCTTCGGATCTCTGTTGACTAGGAGTGCCCCCGACTTCAGACCATTCGAAAAGTCTATTGTCAGTCGAAACTGACCCGTCAAAAATGAAATTACAACCAACCAAACTATGTGCGAACATATAGACCAAAGGGCTCTTTTCCCTTTTTATTTCCTTTTACAGAGGCTTAAAACCTGTATAGGCACGGTGTCCCTATTGAATATATGCACTTGTGTCTGGGTATCCGCAGGATGGTCGTTGTCCTCATAAATTGTACCTTAGGTTCGAGGCATCTGTTCGCGCCTATTTGCTGCTTATCGCCCCTGATGGGTGTCTGTCTTTGCATAGTTAGTAGGATGTGATTTCATTAGGGACGGAGGTGAGAAATTGGCCATCTCTTTCGAGGGATGTTTGGTTCTAGCCCGATCTTTTTAGCTTTGTCTCGAGTTAAGGCATTTCGGTTCATGTGAATCAGGGGCACCTCACCACTGGAACGAGCACATCCCCCAGGTGCACCTATCCCTGGCAGAGCGCACGCATTCTTAAAGCGTATCAATTGACATTTGATCCACTTAAAGAATTGTGCAAAAATAAAGTTGTCAGAGGTCATCGAGCTCTGCTTAGAGGCCCGAAACAAAAGAAAATTCCGAAAATGACACAAAAAAAAATTACTCGAAAAATGAGCATGCATTCCCAAGAATTGTTGCGACATCAATATTCGCTCCACTCGGGTCAATTATGCTAAAGCAACCTCGAGGATGATGGGTTGACCCAAAAACTTTGAGCCTTACCTAGGTAAGGGCACCCATGCCCAATCCAATGGTGCTGTCGATATTCCTTAGGATTTGACACAGTTTGAAGGCCTTCGCTTTGTATGCTTTGCATCAATTCCGAAGCATAGATCGATCATCCCATTTCATGAAGTTGTCTGGTTCAGATTAATACTCAACATCACAAATCTATAATTTCCCTCAGGAAGTGGACGATATCCCGGCTAGCGGGCTTACACTTTTTGTGATCAACGCAGTTATGCCCAGTAATGTCGCAATGCGCTTGGGGACTGTTAGCTTTGAGGTACAGACGATATCCCGAAATGAGAGGGCTTACGTACACTCACCATCACCATGAATGTTTGAGAATTGAGTTGAACTAGGCAGACCCAACAAACGTGCCTTGGACCTCTTTGGATGTCTCTTGTCTTTGGCATCCGATCATTAGTGATCGAATACCAAAGAGGGGCATCTGTAGACACCCAAATTCGGCCCAAGGTCCGATCAATCTGTACTTCGGGAGGGATGCACTCTTGTGCTTCTAATGGCACCCCCTGACCCTTTAGGAACCTACCTAGACCAGTAGGAATCGCCCTAAGACCTTTAGAGCCATTCCCCCAATCCTTAGAAGTCACCCCTACACCCTAGAATCCCTTCCCAGACCTAACTTGAACCTTTCTAAATAGTTAATGGGGTGAGAGCCACCATATTTCACACAGACCATTACCATGAATGAGCCATATACCATTGGAAAGAGGACTTCTCCAGCTTTCACCCAATTTGGAGCTACGGTTCAAACGTTATGGCTGTTTTAAGTTTCACATAAAATCATAGGACTTTTACTCAGGCGTAGATATTACATACGCCCAGCCATTTTTGCCCCAGATTAATTAGGCGTATATATTATATACGCCTGCCTATTTTGGGGAAAATTTGGCGGGCGTAAATAATATATATGCCCAGTATATGTGGGACCCACCACGGGCTTCATCTTCTCAGAACTCCCCTGATTTTGGTAAAAATTACTGTTCCTAAACTGGGCGTATATAATATATATCCCCAGCTTAGCTATAGTAACTGTCATCAGTAGTTCGAATTTCCTCCATCTAGTTTGACCTTTTGACCATCCCCTTGGTTGAGGTGGGTGTCTTGAGATTGGTTGCACCCCCTTTGAGCTTATTGGCAACCCTTAAGTCACCCATGGTCTCACCCCATCATCCGCCATTGAAACCAGTTTCCCAAAACCCTAGGACCTTGAAAACCGAAAAAACCATAGATGGGGGATTATCTAATTTCTAAATCAATTAGCTTTTAAGTAAGCCCCTAACCCATCCCTTCTCTATAAATAGAGAGGCCCCCCTCTTCCCAAAGGGTTGAAGTTTTGGTTGAATTTTTTTTGAAGGATTAGAGAGTGCTTAAGAGAGAACCCTAGTGAAAGAAAATGTCAATATTTTTTTAGAATTCCAGCATGCATACTTCACCTATTTCAGTCCATTTCCACCATTAGATCACTCCTTTTAGCTAAAACCTAGCCTCTAGCTTCACTCTACACCCCCTATTTTATTGAATCCTAGCATTAGAACCCATTTTTACACCATTTAAGCCATCGGAAGCACGCCAAAGCGAAGATCTTCCACGGTGCAACAAGGGCCCGTGAGCTCCGGCTCACCTCTCTCTTCCTCTACCTTCTTGGTGTCTCCTCCGTCCAAGGATTCAAGCCGTTACGTCGCCGAAATTTTGGTTTGGCTCAAAGCTTGATAGGATCGTATTGCCTTCAGGCAAGGGGAAGCTCTGCCCTTTTTTTTTTATATTTTGGCCATAGATAGAGACCGCTACGTGCGGGTTGATCGGGTGCCTAAACCCTTCCCGATCGATAACCGAAGTCCCTACCTTAGAGCCTTGGCAAAGACCAGTAAATCAGAGTCATATTTAGCACTTCGGTGCTCAAAATATCGATTTGAAGGTTTCTTGGGTCACCAAAAGCTCCGGGTGGTGACTCTACATTTTCATTAAAAGGCGAGCGCATCGCCGCGATGGGTTCGAGAGGATCCACGATCGCACAGCCACCACACATGGTGCCTTGTCTCTTCTTTGTCCCAAAACAACCCCTATAGCAAAGTCTGATGCATCACACATCAGCTCAAATGGTAAAGAGAAATAAAGGGCTTGTAGAATAGGAGCTGTAGTCAAGCAAGTTTTTAGCTGCTCAAAAGCAGCTAGGCAGTCATCATTGAACTCAAAGGGTACCTCTTGGCACAACAGGTGGCACAGAGGTTTGGTGATTTTGCTGAAGTCCTTAATGAATCGCCTATAAAACCCAGCATGGCCCAGGAAAGACCTGACTTGTTTGACAGTTTTGGGAGGGGCAGATGGGAAATTAAATCAATCTTAGCTTGATCATCCTCTATTCCCTTATGGGAGACCACATGTCCAAGGACAGTGCCTTGAGTCACCATAAAATGACTCTTTTCCCAACTTAGGACCAGGTTGGTCTCCTCACACCTCTGCAACACAGAACTGAGATGGTGTAGTCATTGGCTAAAATCATCTCCATAAATGGAGAAATCATCCATGAAGATCTCCAAAAACTTGTCAATTATGTCAGAAAAAATGGCATACATGCATCTTAAAAAGTGACCCAAATGGCATCCTCCTGTATGCAAAGGTCCCAAATGGGCAAGTGAATGTGGTTTTTTCTTGGTCTTCGGGGTAGACAGGGATCTGATTGTACCCTGAATATCCATCAAGGAAACAGTAATGCTTGTCCAAAATTTGGTCTATGAAGGGCAATGGGAAGTGGTCCTTGCTAATTTTTTCATTGAGCTTTCTGTAATTTATGCATACTCTCCAACCAGTGGAATCAGCTCTCCTGAGTCTGCTTCAACAACTGTGATGCCAAATTTCTTGGGTACTACCTGGGTAGGTTCCACCCATTGGGAATCTGAGATGGGATAAATTATCCCAGCATCTAGGAGTTTGACCACCTCCTTCATCACAACCTCCTGCATGTGTTGGTTGAGCTTCCTCTACATCTCTCTGGAAGGTTTGGATCCTTCCTCGAGATGGATTTTATGCATACACATAGCAAGATTTATTCCCCCTAAGTCTACAATGGTCCATCCTATTGCCCTCCTATGCCTTTTTAGCACATCAAGTAGTTCTCTTTCCTGCTCAATGGTGAGGGAAGAAGAAATTATCACAGGTAATTTATTATTGTCTCCTAAAAAGGCATATTTCAAAGCTTTCGGGAGTTGCTTTAACTCCACCTCTGGAGGACTGATGAGGGAGGACAATAGGGGTGTCTTGGAGGGGGGTGGAAGAGGGAGCAAAGCAGGTTTCCATGGATGGAGCTTTGCTGGTTCTGCTCTGGAAGAGACAAGTTGCACATGCTCAATGTCAGAGGTGAGAGTTTTTTCTACCTCTGGTTCCTTCCATACTTCAGCTAGCTCATTAGACCATTCCTTACCATGCAGCAGCATTTTCACATTTTCTTGCACAACCTCATCTATTATATCTAGAGAAAAACAATCCTCATCAGGATGAGGTTGATTGGCTGTGTTGTAGACATTCAACTTGACCTTCATATTTCCAAATGACACTTTCATTATTCCAGACCTACATTGAATACAAGCGTTAGCTGTGGCCAAAAAGGGTCTGCCTAGGATCACTGGTATGGAGGTGGCATTCCTACTTGGTTCCATATCTAGCACCAAAAAGTCAGCATGATAAAAGAATTTATTAACTCCCACCAAAACATCCTCGATTATCCCCACATGTTTCCTTTCAGATCTGTCAACCAGCTCTAGAACAACATGTGTGGGCTTTAATTTGCCTAAACCCAGCTTCTCATATACTGAATATGGAAGCAAATTTACACTGGCTCCCAGATCTAATAGGGCTTTGTCAATGGTATGATCCCCAACGAAACAGGGGATGGTGGGGAGTCCAGGGTCTTGAAGTTTGGTGGGAGTTGTAATGGACAGGACATGCTTACCTTTTTCTGCTGAAAAGACTTTCTTGGATAGGTGTATCCTAGACTGTCTTTTATGGGTGCACAGGTCTTTTAAGAATTGGGCATAGGCTGGGACTTATTTAATGGTATCAAGTAAAGGAAGATTGATCTTTACTTGTTTGAAAGTCTCCATCATTTCCTCAATTTTACCTTGCCCTTTGTCAAAAGGGGAAGGTGCCTGTAGTGCCTTAGGAAATGGCAAGTGTGGGGGTGCTCCCTCACTTGCAGCCTTAGCCAATGGGGTCACTTTCTTTTTGAGTTTTTTCTGTTCTTGAGGATCCTCTTTATCCTCTTTGTTCACAGCTGATTGTTCCTACAAGTCCACCATTGGTGGTCTTTTTTGTGTTTTAGGACAAATCACTCCATTCTCTTCCTCCAAGCTTTTCACAGGCTCACGGCCCACTTGATTGTCCACTAGCCTACCACTTCTCAAAGTTGTAATAGATTTGGCTTCCTCATAAGTGGAGGAAACTTCACCCACTACAAACTGCCTTCGTGGATTGTCCTGTGATTGGCTAGGCAACCTTCCTCTCTCTCTCCTAGTCAGAGCATCAGACAGCTGACCATGTTGATCCTCTATCTTTTTTATGCTCTGGTTGTGGGAGTGCATAGTTTGGGTCAAGGTGTTCAAGCTCTGTAATTAAGATAGAACTAGTTCCTCAAAAGATGGTGTTCTCATAGCTGGAGTAGGTGCAGCTTGCTGCACAGGAGGAGCTACATGTTGGGCCATGGGTTGCTGATACTAAGGCCTTGGGGCATAACCTTCTCGATAGCTGAGCATTTCTGTAGGGCATGGGCTTCTGGGGCTGTTGCTACTGCTGGCTTGGGTATCCATCTTGTCTCCACCTCAGATTGGGGTGGTTCCACCATTGATACCCTGCAGCAGGCTACTGCCCATGAGACTGAGCTGCAACCACATGCTCCGTTATAAAATCAAGAAATTAGTCAGCAGATGGGCATTCTTCCACGGGATGAGCAGGGGGCTGACATATGGCACATGCCTCCTCCACTCTAGCAGCCACAGGTGACTGCATTGCTCCCATCAGCCTATCAAATTTCAGAGTTAAGCTGCCCACTTTCCTTTTCAACTCACTTGTCACACTCACTTCATATATCTTTCCTCTTGAGGTGTTCTCTTTCATCAATTTAGGAGGCTCTAGATCTCTTACTAAGGTTTCCCTTTCCATAGAGTTCTCACTGATGATGTCAAAGAGCTTTCATGCCTCCTCAACAGTTTTATGGAGATAGGTGCCACCACAGGAGGCATCTATCATATCTCTGCTTTTAGCATCAATTTCGTGGTAAAAGCTTTGAACCAATTGTCATTCAGGGATTTGATGGTGGGGGCATTTCTAGAGGAGTTCCTTAAATCTCTCCCAAGATTGATGAAAGTCTTTAGTTTGATCTTGGGTAAAAGAGATGCTACCCTTCCTCAACTGACTGGTCTTTAACATAGAAAAAAATTTGGCCAAGAACTGACATTGGAGGTCACTCCAAAACTGAATACTGTTAGGTGGAAGCAGGGACAACCAGGTCCTGGCTCTGTCTTTTAATGAAGAAGGAAAGAGTCTCATCCTAGTTGCCTCCTCCCCCAAACTTGTGATGTTGAAGGTAGTGCACAGTCCTAAGAATTCGTCTATATGCCTATAAGGGTCCTCCTTGGTCAGGCCATGAAATGAGGGCACCATCTGAATGATGGAAGATTTGATTTCATAGTTTCCTTGGGCAGCAGGGAACTGAATGTAGAAGGGGGAATTGTAGATCTCTGGTGCATTAAATTCCTTGAGAGTTCGAGGCTGCTGCTCCTCACCCATTTCAACATATTCAATTTCAACAGTTGTGGATGTAGTTGGTCTGGATGTTGGAAGTCTTTCAACCTCTAGATTTAGTGGAATAATCTGAGGTTGAAGAGATCTCCTACCAAACATACAACACTCACAAACTGAATAGAGAATAAATCCTCACACAACTGAAAGAAGCAGCACAACTGACTAATTAATCTAAAAGAAATTAGCAGATCTGAAAATTAAACAGAGGAAAAAAAAAGGGATGCAAACTATAGAGCAGCCTTCAGCACGGCTCTCCTCTCACTTTGTACTCATATCTGATGGAATGCACACAAAAAATACTGAAAAATAGCAAAACTTACAAATGCAGTTAGTAAAATCAAACACACAGTTACAGATTTATAAAACAAAACTAGATCTACCAAATTCACAAACACCTCCCCGGTAGCGGCGCCAAAAACTTGTTGGGAAATTGTAGTGTGTTGATTTATGGTGTAAACATCAAGAGAAAATAGAGATGGGTTCAGCACAGCTGGGAGATCCTAGACCTGCAAGATACAGGGTCCTTTGTAGCAAGTTTTAAAAGTAAGGGGAAGTCCACAGAGAGGTGGTTTGGAATAAGGTAAATCTTCAGATCTGTAAGAGATCTGGCACCCTAACTAATGTTGGTCTAGCTAAAAGATAGGAGAGATATTAGATCGAATCTGGAGCCTCAGATCTTGCAGATGGAGGGTTTAAAAACTCAAAAAATGGAGAAGAACAGCTTGGAGGTTGTCTTCACTATAATCAGGTTGAGCTAAGCATATTGTAAGGGTTCAAAAGCACACAAGTCCCTCAGCTGGCTATAAGCACAGCTGCAGGGTATAAATTTCACTCCAAATCACAGGATCCACCTGGTCTTAAGGCTATGATATCTCCACTTTAATGGTCACAGACCATCCTATAGACTTTATCGAATCCATGGATTGCAGCAGATGAATCCAATTGAGGCCTGAGCTTAGACTTACCTTAAGGTTATGATCTGTCGACTTTAATGGTCACAGACCATCCTAGAGAACTACAAAGCTAGAGCCTCAATTAGAACAATTAAAACCACTACAGATGTTGCAATTTCTAGGTCATAAATGCAAGAAATTATAAGGATTTCAGATCCAAGGAATTTAGATGATATCCAAGAGGTCTACCAGTTAAGTGGGTGAGCTGATCAAGCAACTCCTCTACACAAATTCGATCGAGCACCAAAAGAAATCAAAAGAGCTTTAGATCTAATTAAAACATTGAAAATGACATTTACATTGCAATCAAACTCACTTTACAATAAAATACTCTCAGAGCTGTAGTCTGTGCAGTAATTAACCTCAACAACACTCCTAACCTTACCCAATCGCAGATCTAACTCACTCCCTACTGCTCCGAGGGAATTAGCCAACCATGGTTGGGCTAAAAGAAGGAAAATAAAATCTCGCTGCAAGCTCTGATCTCCAGGAAATTGTTCAGAATTTCAATCCTCCCTAATGGCAATTGGGGATCTCTATATGTAGCTTTTTTCTCTATTTTTCCTGCCAAAAATCCCTTCTAGAAGGTTGTCAGAGTTTGATAGAGTTCTATTAAAGCACGTGGGTCAGTTAGAGATTTCTAGGACATCTTCTAGAACCACGCGCTGGTCACCAAAGTGCCTCGGTTTGCATACAGCAAGTTACCAAGTCTCAGCGTGTGCATAGCATTGTTTTTGAGGAGTTCAGCACACGATTTTGACAGGTTGGAGAAGCTTCCGACAGGTTAAAAGTAAGCTTGTAGCCCCTTTCAATAGGTTCCCTAGTCTCTTCGATAGGTACTGAGAGGATGAATTTTCTCTTTGAAGCTTTAGGGTCCTCAGCCCATTATCTGGAGTATTCGATAGGTTGGCTAAGTAGTTCGATAGGTTCAGAGGTCCTTTTCGGCAGGTTCAGCTCTGCTTGCCATTATCCCGATAGGTTGGCTCTCATTCCTATCGAAAGGCTTTAGTATCCTTCGGTAGGTTCAATTCTAGCGTCTTCATTTCAATAGGTTTGTGAAGCCTTCGACTGGTTCTCTTTTTCTCCTCAAGCAAACTTTCGATAGGATGAGCTTTCTCTTTCATTCATCTGCCCAATAGGTTTAGGGATCCTGTCGAATCCCTCACTTCAGCACATGTCTTCCTCTTTCTGCCTTCAGATCCTATCGAGCCGTTCTCCAACTGCACGAATTCTTCTCTTTTATCCTTCAGCTCGTATCGAAATCTTCCAGATGCCCTTTTGATAGGTTGTTTTAAGACCTATCTTCACTCTCTTTTCTTTGTTCTGCTGCAGCCACGCATTCCAAGGGCTCAGTGATGTGTTGCCCTCTGGTGTGCTGTTGCTGGGTCTGCATAGTGCTGAGAGATGGCTTCTTTGTAGGCATTATTAAGTGGTTTTCTACATTATTATCAGCTTTTACTGCTATCTACAAAAGGCACTCAACAGATGCTTATTAGTGTGCTCCCAGGTCTATCAAAGGTCAGGTTAAAGGGTGAAAAGTGGCATTTTCACCACTTAACAATAGGCTGGCACATGTATTAGGCACGCCAAGCCAAATCTGGCCTGAAAATAGCCTGGCGCATGTAATGCATGCGCCAGGTCAAAACGAGGCCGAAACATGCTTGGTGCGTGTATTACATGCGCCAAGCCAAGACTGGGAGTTTTTAAAATGCCTGAGCCTGAGCCAAGAGGGTCTTTTTTTTGAAAATTTCTCTCCCTCTCTCTCTAAACTGAAAAGGGACTCCTTCCTAGGGTTCCATTGGATTGATTCCAAGCGGGCTTCATTGCTGGTGTTCGCTCGCGCCGATTAAACACCACTCTACACCGGATCAAGAACTCAATTTCTTTTGAAAGTAATCACTTTAAACCCATTTTTATTTGTTTTTTCTTGAAATCTTTTGCAATGTGGTTATGATTCTTGCTTTTCTAGATGATAAGTGAAGGATATTTCTTGCAAGTGTGATTATCCATGATTGGTTTGATCTTATTCCGTGCAAATGATGCCCTATATTTCTTTTTCTTGAGTTATTATATGTTTTTATTTATTTATTAGGGTATTCCTTCTTTTTTTTCCTTTTCTCTTTTTTTTATTTTTGGATTGCATAAATGGTCACACATGTCTTTTTCTTTTTTATTTGATTTTTTTTTATGATGATTTGTTTTTGGATTTTTGGTTGCATAAATCAACAAATATATATATATATTTTTCATTTTTTTTTTGTGGATTTTTTTATATTGCATAAATGCACATATATGTATTTTTATTTTTTTGGAATTTTTTTTATTGCATAAATGGACATATATGTATTTTTTTTTGTTTCTTTTTTAATCTTTTTTGTTGCATAAATGCACACATACATATATGTGTTGTTTTTTTTTTTTTTTTTTTAAGATTTTTTTGATTGCATAAGTGCATATGTATGTATTATTATTATTGTTTCTTTTTTTTTTTGAATTTTCTGTTGCATAAATGCATATGTACGTATTATTATTTTTTTGTATTTTTTTTATTGCATAAATGTACATGTATGTATTTTTGTTTTTGTGTTATTTTTTTCTTTCTGTCCTCTCTCTTTAGTCTGAAAATGTGGGTGATTTGATGATCATTTTTTGAAAATGATGATGATGATTAGGAAAGAAAAAGGTCCTACTTACCTCCCTATTAGCCTGTTTAGCAAATGACTTCTTGCTACTGGTATGTCTTGATTCTATCGCTTGTATCTGTCTCAGGATGTCGAGCGAGGAGTACGTGCAGGAGGAGGGGTAGGAGCAAGAAGAGGGGCCGAAAGTGGCCTATGGTTCTAAAGGGGAACAATTTTTTATAGTGCAATGCTCTACCCGTCCCTGGTTTGAAATGCAGGGTGAAGCCGCTCGTACCGGGCTCCTTCATTAGCAATACATTCATGTCTCCAACTTCGGTATTACCGGCAAGGTAACGAAATAGGCCTTTGTTGTTTTAGGTGAGCTTGTTATATCTTCAACCTCTGACACCTCTTTATTTGAATGCAGGACTTGCCCTCCGTCACCTTCCAAGGAGGCTGGCTGGACCTTCAGTGTTTCTGTCTCTGCCTCCCTCCAGTCATGAAGTTCCTTCTTGCCCAAGCCGGTTTTGGAACTTCCTCTCGTCCCCTGCCATGCGGGGCGACGCGGCCAATCTGAAGGCCCTAATCGAGCGCTTTCTTCTCAAGACAATGACCTTTTATATGGCCGTGGCAGAGATAACTCTTACCCCTATTGATTGGTCTATGATTATGGGGATTCAGATAGAGGGTGCACCGGGGGCCGACCTTCCCATGCACAGTCGAGATGTGGTGATTCACTGATCGGGGGTTATCCCACCTCTACAAACCTGCATGGCATCAAAGTCAAAATGTCTTGGTTGTCTAATTTATTTACGGAGAATGAACTTGTGGACCTGGGGTAGCCAAATGCAGATATTTTCATTGAGCCAGAGCGTGCGGTGATCTTGGCTCGCATTTTGCTCCTCTTCCCACTGGGCAAGACCCTCCTCTCGGATGCCAGCAATGGCCAAGTCTCACTGTCCCTGCTCAGTAACTGGAAGACACACCACCACAAGGACGTTGGTATGAAGCATCTGGAGATGGGCCTAAGGTCCCAGTTCGACCTATTGATCTCAGAGCAGGTATGACTATTTCTCTTTTCTTTCCCAACATTTCCTTTTATGCTATCTGCTTGGTGTCAACACCTAATTATGGCCCAAGGCCCGATCGAAACACATTTTGAGAGAGACGCATCTCTGAGCTTTTAATGGCATATATGGTATCCTTAGATACTTTCCCAAACCCTTAGGAATCGTCCCAAATCCCTTTGAATTTACCCTGAACCTTTAGAAACCAATCCCAACCCTTAGAACCACTTTTGAACGCTAAACCTAACCTTCTCGGGCAATGGATTAAGAGTGGTGTGCTAGGACTATCTAAGATCTTCTACTACTAAAAAATCAGATACTATTGTAAAGAGGACTTCCCCAGCTTTGCAATGAGCCAAGAATTGCCTCAATCAGAGTTTTATAGCGAAAGTTATGGCGATTTGAAAATCGAGCAGTTTTGCAGGATTTTAGCTTGGCACAACTATTAGTTTCGCCAAGCCATTTTGTGCCCAAAAATGGCTTGGCGCAATTAATATTTGTGCCACACTTAAGTGGGTCCCCCCGTGGGCTTACAACCTCCCAAAACCATTATGAATCACTGTATTACTATACATATGTTTGGCACAACTATTAGTTACGCCAAGCATATGAATAGTACCTGTGATTTTTTGCTCTAAAAATTGAGATTGGGGTTTGACTTGTTGACCATCTTGACCTTTAGGGGATGTTTTGCTAGTTCTATTGCACCCTTTTAATGCCTATTTACAACCCTTAAGTGATTTGAAATACTAACCTATCATCCACCATTAAAACCATTCTCACACATCTCCAAGCTCTCAAAATCCTAGGAAACCTTAGATTAGAGATTACCTAATTGCTAACCGTAATTAGCATCTAAGTAGCCTCCTAACCTACCCTTTTCTTATAAATAGAGCCCCCATCCCCTTGGATTAAAGGTTAAAAATTTTACTTAAGAGAGAAGTTCTTCCTCCCTTTTGTGCCCCATTTTCACATAAAATTTCAGAATCTCTCAACCTTATTTCAAGCTTAATCTTGCATCCAAAACCCATAGTCTAGGTGTGTGCTACCCCCTAGACTCCTCACTCCACCTCTTAGCTAGCAAGCCATAGAAGTTAGAACCCCATTTTCCATCATTTAATCCTTCAAAAGCTAATCAAAGCAAGCCAACGAAAGGCTCCTCAACGGTGCAACAAGGGCCCGAGAGCTCCGGCTCTCCCCTCTATTCCTCTACTTTCTCGGTCATTCCTCCATCCTCCCATTAGTGTCGTTATGCCGTCGAATTTTTGGTAGGAACGGAAGGGCACAAATAGGATTTTAACCTCCTTTGGGCAAGAGGAAGCCTTTTTTTTTTCTTTTGTAATATTTTTATTTTGGCCATAAGTAGATATCACATTAAGTGGGTTGATTGGTTGCCTAACACCTTCCCAATCGATAATCGAGGCCCCTACCCAAGAACCTTTGGTGTGGATCAGATTAAGAGTCATATTTGTGGAACTTTGGTGCTTATAAAAATGATGTAAGTTTCTCGGGACAACAAAAGCTCCGGATAGCGACTCTATATTTTTGTTAGCGAGCGCATCATCACGACGGGATTGTAAAAAATCCCACAGTTGCACAGATGGCGACTCTGCTGGGGAGTAGCTAGTAGAGCTTCCCCTTGAACTTGGCCATTTTTATTTTTAACTTTACTAATCTTTTATTGTTGTTTTTTATTTTATTTGTACACACCCCTCCGATTATGTCATTTTACTTACCTCTACTTTTACGTCATTTACGAGCCTTAGCCGATTTGCGGGACTACTTGCGCATAGTCTTTAATTTTCTTTACTTTTCCGTTATTTTAAGTGCCTTAGCCGATTGGCGAGCCTACTTATGCTTTGCATTTAAATTCCTTTACTTTTACGTCATTTAAAGTGCCTTAGCCGATTGGCGGGCCTACTTGTGCAATCATATCCTAACAGTGGATGCCGGCCCGTAATGGTGGTATGGGATCATCACCCCTGATCTTTGAACTAAAGAAAACTTCCATAAAAAAAGTCTTTGAAAAAAAATTAAAATTGAACGAAGATAGGGAACTTAATCAATTTATTTTTACGAGGTAGATTTTTTTAAAGGGTTGGGTTTAGGAACACATACAACCACCCGGGTCTTAGTATGGCGGCAGCCCCTAGTGGTGATGATCTAGAAAAGTCCCAGCCCACCTAGTATCTGAGAAGGCGCTTGCGTCGGAGGTATATCAGCTGGGTCACCTATTCCTACAAGTTTAAAACCTGTTGGGGAGTGTGCTACCAAGTTATACCGGACTCAAACCCCTAGGTTCGGTGATGAGAGAACGATTCACTAAAAAATCAGTCAGTTCCCAGAAGCCCAGCTTCCACAAAAAAGCCAAAAGGAAACTCAATTCGGGCTGAAGTAGCTGCTGTCAAGAGTTCTGGAAATTCACTTTTGCCTGGCGCAAGTATTAGTTATGCCAATGCAAAAATCCCCAAAAATACACTGGCGCAACTAATAGTTGTGCCAGCCTTATTTAGGGAATTTTTGCTCTGGCACATGTATTAGTTGCGCCAGTATTGTTCTGAATAATGCAGCCCGATTATGTGGCCTTTTCCACATCCCGAGTCTCCCGATTAGTGTCTTAGTGCCTCTGTTTGGGCCTCGCCATCTCCAACACCCAATATGCCCCCGCCGGTCAAAAGAAAGTAACTTCTTTTTTCCTCATTTCGGGGGATCAGGTCGTTTGTCTCAATTTTTGTGCCTTCAATAGATCAAAGGTCTTCCTTTGATTTTTTTGAAGTGCTTCGGAATCATCAACGCAGGTTCTAAATTACGGTACGAAAGCCACCCAAGAAGGGAATTCTAAGGCCTCGGAACCTTTGTTTTTACAAAAAATTTCTTCCCAAAAAAATATTAAAAATCAAAAAACCTAAAAACTAAAGTCTTTGTGGTACCGACATAACGACATCATCTTACCCTCCATCATCCTGTAGGGGACGAAGGAGAAATTTATTTTAGGCCTTATCCAAGGCACCCATACCCAACCCGCCAACAAACCATGCCGTGGGTAGTGGACCCGGCTTACGCCGATCCCAACTCATCCCCGCCACATTCTCCAACCCACTTTCATTTGGGAGAACTTTTTTCCACCATCCCCCTCACCCAATCACCTTTTACAATTACCGGGTCCTTTGGTACCCCCATTTTCTCAACCACTACTTCCCAAAATATCCAAAATCAACCCTCCCATTCCCCATTTTTTCCCAAACCATGCCCATTTTCCCTCCCATACCCATGCCAAATCCAACAGATTTCCCATCCACATCTGTACAAAACCCAACCCAATTTTCCCCTTTTCCATCTTCCCCATATAGGCCCGATCCACCCTCATTCACCTATGTCACCTCCACCTTATCCAACCCCCTACAAATCCTCCCATCTACCCAGGTCATGCCCATTTTTACTGAGGCCATGCCCGATTTTTCCCAAACACCCACACTTTATCCTTCATCATCCCTAAACATTCCCAACCCATCCCCCTTTGCCAATGCCCCACTTCATCCCTCCATTCCACCCCATATCCCATCCGTTACCCGGGTCATGCCCGATTTTACCGGGATCATGCCCAATTTACCCACCATATCCACCCCATCTACATCTAATCACCCCTTAAATCCACCATCTCCATCCGACCCTCCTTCCATGACCATGATGGAGGAGATGTTCCAAGCCTGCTCCATGTGCAAGGCTTCCCAAAAGGCCTCCTCTCCTCCACACCCCATATCCATGAACCCATCACATACCCTAGCCAATCTCCATGCCTCACTCCCCCATCACCCCCATTAACCTCCCATCATCCACACCATCCAAACCCCCATTTCCCGCATGCCCCAAGGCCCATTGGCCCAAGCCCCCATTTCCCACATGACCCAAGGCCCATTGGCCCAAATCCCCACTTTCCACATGCCCCAAGGCCCATTGGCCCAAAACCCAACCACCCACACATACCAAGGACCTATTGCCCAAACCCAACTAGGGCCCATGGCCCAAACTCACCAATGGCCCATACCCTCTAAAACCCAACGGGTCAGACCCACATACCCCAAGCCCAAACCCAGACCCAAAGGCCCATGGCCCAGACCCACCAATGGCCCATGGCCCAAGTCCACCAAAGTACCATGGCCCATACTCCTCAAAACCCAATGGGACTAACCCAGATCCACCAAGGGCCCATGGCCAAACCCATCAGGCCCAAACCCACCAATGGCTCATGGCCCAAACCTCCCAGGGCTTCATGGCCCAAGCCCAAGCCCCACACTCATACCTTCCACAATACCCCGAACATTTCACTTACCTCCAACCTTCACACCCGGGTCAAACCCATGCCATACCCCAAACCCAATTTTCTCATGGCCCCATATCCCATGACCATCTCCAAACCTTCCCCCATGTCTAATGGCCTCATCTCCTAAACCAAAATACCACTCACCCCATCACCCCACAACACTTCCCTTACATTCAAGGGGCTAACCCAACCCACATCCAGTCCATACATCAACATGAAAATCTCGTCCTCACTGCACCCTATGTAGACTAGCAGTATGAGGAGGACAAGATCAGAAACAGTGGGGCCTATGTCGGGGCAGTGACCAATGCTAATCCTCCACCTGTAATTACCCCACCCCTGGCAGCCCAAAGTGAGTCCAGGCTAATAATTGAGAAGACAACCCCCATATCCAAGGAGTCGAAACATCTGAAAGAATAGTTGGATAAAATCCAGAAGCAATTACAGAAGATGGGTGGTGCTGAAATCCACAGCATAAACTTCCTGGATTTATGCTTATTCGTCGAGGTCCCCTTACCCCCAAATTTAAAATGCCAGTGTTTAATAAATATAACGGCATAGGTAACCCTATTGCGCACCGTAAGTCCTATTATGGGGACAGGTGCTAATACGGTGGAGATAAACGACTCCTCATCAAAGTGTTTCAAAAAAGTTTAATCGGCTCAGCTTTAAGATGGTTCACGTCTCTTAAACCGTCTATGATTAAAATGTAGAAAGATCTAACCCACTTATTACAGGAGGAATATGTCTACAATATGGACATTGAGCCACACAAGTCAGATCTAGCCCGATTGAAGCAGAACCCCAATGAATCCTTCAACGATTACTTAGGGTGTTGGAGAGCATTGGCAGCTAAAGTAAGAAACAAAATGCCTGACAACAAGCAGATAGAAATGATCTTGAAAAATACCCTGCCAGTGATCTCAGATTTTTTGGTATACCAGCAGTAGTCCAGTTTTGCTGACTTGGTAAGGAACGCCAACCACTGTGAGGACGCCATCAGGGAAGGGCAGTTGAGTAAAAATGCATCAGGAGGACCCAATGGGGTTAGGAGGTTTACCGAGCAAAGAAATGAAATAAGAACGAGAGCAAGAGGTGCAGAATGTAACCAATACCAGGCCTAATAACCATGCGGTGCCCTTTCAGTTTAAAGCATCTCAACCAGCTTCCGTCAGGACAGGGCCAGTACAGAGAGCCAAGAATGGGCAAGGAATGTAAATGACCCTAGAGAGGAGAGCCTGTTATGATCGAGTCTTTATGCCTTTGGGGCAATCCCTGAGTGTACTTTTGCCATTATTAATTGAAAAGGGTTTAATAACTGTTCTCCAACCATGACCTCCTCCCAATCTGATTCTATATAATTTTGACCCCAATACTCATTGCAATTTCCATCAGGGTTTGGGTCACCCGATTGATCACTACTTCCCATTGCAGCACGCGATCCAAGACTTAATAGATGCTGGGAAGATCATTCCCCTTACACCCACCCAAGCAAACTAGCATGCGAACATCCATCAGGTGCCTTTACCACCACACCCTACCAGAATAGCAGGTCTCAGACCCACTATAGGGATGGTAGAGGAATTTAAAGAAGAATTAGAGTTTGATTCATTAGACTTTATTTGTAATCAAAAAATGTTTGTGGCACCAAGGCAGAGAAATCTAGGAGAAGGAACTGTTGGAGTGATTGAACCCCTAAATCTAGCAGATTACTTTCCCACCCCTGCACCGCAGACCGAACCCCTAGATCTTAGGGCCTATTTTTTTCCACCCACCCCCATTAACTACGTATAAATAAATGTGTATCAACCATATTCCACCACCCCCTTAAATTACCCAATAAGCCATCAAGCCCCCAATTCTCCACCCGCACCTGTCAATTATCCGTGGCCTACGCCCACCCCATTACCCCCAGTTCAACCACCCGTAAACTCCACCACCACGTCAATTACCTAATGGCCCATCAAACCCTCAATCCACCCACACCCATTAGCTACCAATGGCCTACACCCACCCCATTACCCTTGATGCAACAACCGTTAAACCTCACTACCCCTACCTCCACCGTTAAACCTCACCACGCCTACCTAGCCCAATTTCGCCACCCACCCATCCTTCACTGAGGTAAACCAAGTCTTACCTACCTTTCCCAAGCCATCAGCACATACACGCCAAGAGCCAGCAGCCCTACCATTCCAAATCATGGGGCCAACCTGTAATCCTCATCAAGTCCTGCTAAGCTATGAATAGACCAATGCTAATGCCGGCAGCAGCAGCAGGGAAGGGGCCGTGGACTTCGTTACCAGATTGGGAAAGATCTCGATATAGCCTGAGGCAGCAATGACAATAGCAACAATAACAGCAACAACACCAGGATGGCCGGAGGGAAAGAAAGACAGTCCAGTCTACCCATTTGAAAAGATGAGTCGGGAGCACATCCTTGAGACCTAACTAAGAAGAATGTCGGCTTATTTCACTTGTGGGATCTATTAATGATGTCCCCACTCCATTTTCAAGCTTTAATGGGAGTGTTAAAGAATGCCCATGTATCCCAGCAGGTGGGCCCAGATGAAGTTGGGCAAATAATTAAATAAGTAATGGCACCCAATGCCATTTCATTTTCGGACGCAGATCGGTCGGAGGAGGGAAACAGTCATGCTAAATCCCTCAGTATTACTATTGAATCTAGGAACATGATAATTCCCTCAGTTCTAATTGATAATGGGTTGGCTCTGAATGTGTGCCCATTGCGGACTGCCACCAAAATCGGTGTGGACCACTGTATACTGAGGCGAACAAGAACAAGTGCTCGGGGTTTTGATAACACAAGAAGAGAAATAATGGGAGAGGTCAACCTTGAGTTAGTAATCAGGCCCATGACCTTTTCCATACCTTTCCAAGTGATGGATATCAAATCTTTATTTAATCTGCTAATAGGACGCCCCTAGTTGCATGAGGTTGGGGCGATACCTTCTACCCGCCATCAAAAATTAAAATTCATATTCGGGCAGAAGGTGATCACCATCATTGGTGAAGGGCATGACGACAAAGATAAGGCCACCCATAGCATTGAAAATCCCAAAGTAATAGATGTGCCACATACTGAGGAAGACACTGACCTCCATAGTTTCGACTATGAGGTGTCTGCAGTAGGCCCAAAACCTCCGAAAAGCATAGTCTTCAAAATCGGTGGTGGAACGAAAGCAGTAGTGGCGATGCTCTAGAAATGGAGCTATCAAAAAGGTAGAGGACTCGGGCCCAGATTGTAGGGTAGAAGAGAGCCGATAATAGCTAAGGGACAGAAAGTTTGTTTTGGGTTAGGTTACAAGCCCACAGAGGAAGAGGTCCAAGAGGCCAAGGAGAAGGCCCGTGAGATGGCGGCCGCAAGAGCCAGGGGGATACACTTGGAAGAGGAGAAGCCTCATCCTAGACCGTACATCAAAGAATCCTTTATAAGCATTGGGGTTATGAAGATTGACCGGAATGGCGAAACCCGATTAACCCCACACAAGCCCATAGCACCAGTTCACCACACTATTCCCCACATTACCCTTCCTAGCCTGGAGATAGATTTGGCCTCATTATCCCTTTTTGAAGAATAATGACCAGTACCTGAACAAACTCCCCTGTGGTAAATTACCACAAATAGTGTTGATGTTTGAGCCCATCATTCAGATGAAATGGGGATCAACATGATGGAAGCTGACTCCAATGAGCCATATCAGTCAGCCCCCTCCATCCAATCAGGTAAAAAAGTGACCCCTCAGGTATGCAATTGGGTATCTTTGCCCCAAACCCTGGAAGCGGGGAGTGGCCTAACATTTTGCACCCATTTAAAAAAAAACAACCTATAAAAAGTGAGATAAGCCTTTGGCAAGCAATACCTTGTATATTCATAGACTCATGCTGCCAAGGGTTCATCTCCAAAGAAATACAAAACCTCAAAAACATTGAAAAAATACAAAACCTCAAAAATATTGAAAAAATACAAAACCTTAAAAACATTGAAAAAATACAAAGTCCAAATATTTTGTCATTTAAAATTCTAAATAAAGTCCCACAAAAATATGCCTTAATCGAAATACATGCCCTACCCCCATTGTCGAGAAAACAGAGGACGTTAACCTGGGAACTGAGGAGATTCCTCGCATTACCAAAATTAGAATTTTGCCATCTCCCGAAGAAAGAAAAAACATGATCAACTTCCTTTAGTCATACCAAGACATTTTTACCTAGTCGTATGAGGACATGCCTGGTCTGAACACTGATTTGGTCGAGCATGAGTTACCTCTCTACCCTTATATGAAGCCGGTTAAGCAAAAGCTGAGATGGCTCCAACTCGAGTGGTTGTTGAAAGTCAAAGACGAGGTCATCAAGCAATATGACATGGGGTTTCTCATGGTATCTAAATACCTGCAGTGGCTAGCCAATATTGTGCATTTACCGAAGAAGGATGGAAAGGTCCGCATGTGTATCGATTTTTATAATTTGAACAAGGCGAGTCTGAAGGACGATTTCCCACTGCCACACATCGACATCTTGCTTGATAACACTGCTAAGCATGGGATGCTTTCTTTTATGAATGGATTCTCAAGATATAATCAGATTAAGATGGCAAAGGTGGATCGAGAGAAGACTGCATTCATCACTCCTTGGAGAACCTTTTGCTACAGAGTCATGTCGTTTGGGCTAAAGAATGCCGGTGCAACATACCAAAGAGCTATGACTACACTGTTTCATGACATGATGCACCGAGAAATTGAAGTATATGATGATGATATGATAGACAAGTCACCAAAGTGAGGTGATCACTTGGTAAACCCCTAAAAACTGTTTGAGAGGTTGAGAAAGTACAGGTTATATCTGAATCCACAGAAGTGCGCATTCGGTGCTATGTCTAGGAAACTGTTTGAATTCATCATTAGCAGGAGAGGATCGAGGTCCACCCAGTCAAAATTAAAGCTATCACAGAAATGTCGCCACCGTCTACTGAGAAAAAAGTTAGAGGGTTCTTAGGCAGAATATAATATATCAATTGGTTCATTACACAGCTAACTCCAATCTGCACACCGATCTTCAAGCTACTAAGGAAGACCTCGCCCGTTGAATGGAACAACGACTGTCAGGTAGCATTCAATAAAATCAAAAGCTACCTCCTTAATTCACCTGTTTTGGTACCGCCCAAGCCGAGGAGACAACTCTTAATTTATCTCTCCACGACGAAAGTTTTGATGGGATGCGTCTTAGGGCAGCATGACAAAACAGGGAAAAGAGAGCAGGCCATTTACTATATGAGCAAGAAATTTACTAATTATGAGACACGCTATTCTCATATGAAGAAAGCATGCCTGGCTCTTATATGGGCTACTCAGAGGCTCTGCCATTACTTGCTATCCCAAGCTATTTTACTTTTGGCCCGAATGGACCCATTGAAGTACCTTTTCGAGAAGCGAGCTCTTACTGGATGAACCGCACGATGGCAACTTTTATTATCGGAGTTTAACATCACCTACATCACTCAGAAGTCGATTAAGGGGCAAGCACTCACCGATCATCTGGTTGACAATCCTCTGCCAGATTATGAACCTTTAAGAACTAAATTCCTTGATGAGGACATTCTTTTTATGATGGAAGACGATACTGAAGAAGCAGAGGATTCTTGGGTAATTCACTTTGATGGGGCAGCGAATGCAGAAGGTTAGGGAGTTGGCACCATTCTGATTTGACCGAAAGGATCCCACGTACCCGTCTCTATCAAGCTCAACTTCCCTTGCACTAACAGCATGGCTGAGTATGAAGCGTGTGTCGTTGGTCTACAGGCAGCGATCTATCTAAATATAACACACCTCCGAGTGTTTGGCGATTCGCAGTTAATTATATGCTAGACGAATGGTGACTGGAAGATGAAAGACGAGAAACCGATCTCTTACCATGAACACCTCAAGGAGCTGATAGCTTGCTTCCAAGACGTGACATTCTCATATGTCCCCCGGATAAGAAATCGCATTGCCAATGCATTAGCCACTCTGGCGTCAATGATAGAAATCTCGTATGGTACTGAGCTAAAATCGATCATTATCGAGCAAAGGAATGAGCCGGCCTTCTACCTCCAAATTGAGGAACCTACAAGGCCTGATGATGAGCCACCTTGGTTCTTAGATATCAAGAATTTCCTCGAGACACTTTCCATGAATGTCCAAGACGGACTGACATACCATTCAACATCTAGCGGCAGGCTACGTCATTTATGGGGAATGCCTTTAGAAGCGATCGTACAATAACATCTTACTCAAGTGCCTTACTGAAAGTAAAGCGACCAATATTATGAAGGAGGTCCACGAATGAGTATGCGGAGCCCACGCCAGCAGTCACATGCTCGCCAAGAAATTCTACGACAGGGTTTCTTTTGGACCACTATGGAATCAGATTACTGTAAACATGTTCAAAAATGTTACAAGTGTCAAGAACACTCCAGTCTGATACATGCTCCTACCATCGATCTTCACTGCATGACCACTCCTTGGCCATTTGCTACCTGAGACCTTGACATCGTCGGAATGATTAATTCGAAAGCATCAAATGGACATCGGTTCATCCTTGCCGCCATTGAATACTTCACCAAGTGGGTAGAAGCAACGTCATATGCCAAAATCATGGCCAGTCACGTTGAGAAGTTTTTCAAAAATAATATTGTGTGCCAATTTGGAGTACCCTAGGATATAATCAAGGATAATGGCACAAACTTTGAGAATAAGCGCATCTGAGCCTTGTGCAAGCAATACAAGATCTAGCACCATCACTCATTACCATATCAGGCTCAAACTAATGGAGCCATGGAAGCTACGAACAAGTAGGTCATCCACATCCTTGAGAAGATGGTCATCACTTATCAAGATTGAAGCGAAATGCTACTGTTTACTTTGTGGGCCTATAGAACGTCGATCCATATAGCTACAGGGGCAACACCATTATCCCTTGTATATGGAACTGAGGCCGTCCTACCGGTAGAGGTTGAAGTACCTCGCTCCGAATTCTCATAGAATTAGGCTTACCCAAAGCAGAGAGAGAGAGAGATCCCGCTTTGACTAGTTGAACTTTTTAGGCGAGAAAAGACTCCTGCCTTATATCATACTCAAGTTTACCAGGGGCGAATTGCATGCGCTTATAATAAACGTGTCCATGGTCGAGATCTAAAGGTAGGAGACACTGTACTGAAGAAGATCTTCCCAACCCTCCACGCCGATCTGAGAGGGAAGTTTAAGCCGAACTGGGAAGGACCTTACATTGTCTAAGAAGTGCTACCAGGATACGCCATCCGCCTTGCCACCATGGACGAAGATCATCTTCCTGAGCCCATCAATGCTGGATACGTCTGACGGCTCTACTCTTTGCCTATCACGATAAGGTAAGTCTTGGTAAAATAGATACGTGAGTGCTTAAGAACCACCCAAAAGAGGCCATCATTCTAAGCACAATAGCCAAAAAGCATCCCTAAAAATGATAATATCCTTTGCTACCCCATTTCAGCCTGGGCCTTTCTTTCAATAATCCCCTTCCCTGAAAAGAAAAAGTGTTTACATATACAAAAAAAGAGAGGAAGTAAAGTTACCATCAAAATCTAAAAAAATCGGAAAAACAAAACCTCAAATAGAAATTGCCTAAAATAACATAAAGAAAAAAAAGAAAAAATAGAATCGTGGGGCGTGTATAGTAAAATACCCCACGGAAGAAAGTATGTTGAGAAAAATTGAAGCCATATCAAAAAAACCCTATTTAGCCTAGCATACCTTCAAATCCTAACCTGACCCATGGCCAAGTTACACCCTGAAGAAAGCCCTTTTTGTAGGTTCACAAGCAATCATAGTATCTGTTAAGTCAACACACGCCGAATTGTGAGACGACACCAGAGCCCCATCCAGCCTGCCATGACATTATCGACGTCTATGTCATGGCCTTTGAAAAAATAAATAAACATATAAGCTCAAAGCAAGATGGATGTGGTGAAAACCTAAAAGGGCGCCACGGGTAAAAACAACGAGTTTTTGCGGACCAGGTGAAAACTCGAAAGGGCGCTTGGGGTAAGAGAGCTAAGCCCATGGACGTGGTGAAAACCCGAAAGGTCGCCACGGGTAAAAAAGGAGATAAAAAAAAAGGAAAAAAAGAAAAAAAGAAAGGTTTGAAATGATTGATTGATATTTGGAGCCCTCTTGGTTACACTCCCTAATCCCCTTTTCTGGGCCACTCATGCTAGTTCAAATCGGACCCCCACCAGAATTATCTTTGTGAATCGGCTTCGTGAAACGTATGACCTAAGGTAAGGAGAAAGGCTTGACTTAGCCCAAAGGGATTGATGTTCCAGTCTTGGTAAGGCTGCTGAAACTCCCTCAGACCCAATTATTCAAAAGAGGGGTTCGACTATGCCCAAAGTGGGACAAGTGACTTCACCTCACTGATAAGGCATCATAAAAAAAAAAGAGAAAAGCTAAAAAAGAATAAAAAAATCAAGAAAAATCCAAATATAAAAAAAATGTGTGTATATATTTCTACTCTTTCCCATGTACATAGTTACAGCATCGTACTTCCATCTTAAAAATAAAGAAAAAAAACAAAAAAATCTCTGAAAATAAAAATCCAAAAAAATATATATAAATCTTGAATATGAAAAAATATAGGTAAAAGTTTGTTTCTCCTTTTGTTAATTAGGATGCTTATTGTTACCTATATAAATAAAGAAGGGACTGACATTTACTGAAGAATGTGCAAGAACATCAAACGGTCTAAAGCCTCAAAGAAGGCAACTTCTCAGCGATGGACAAATTAGATGAAGCATCTCGACACCGATGTTAGGTCTATTGAAAAGAAAAGGGAGAATGAAAATCATTTTGAAAAAGAAAAAAAGAAATCTGTGAACTTTTCAAGCACCGCTACGCACATGCGTGTTTTCCTTGCTGTAAAATGTCAATATTTTTTCGGCAACGCAGCTGTGCAAAACTAATGTCCTAGGTCTAAGGTTCGCCTTGGATCCATGGATCCTACTTCAAAGTAGGAGCAATAGTGTCAATCTCGATCAAACTGTCAATGTTTTGATCGGATTGATTCCACCGCTAAATCTTCACCCTGATCGCTCCATCTTTTGGTTTCGGGTAAACTTGAGTGCCTTGAACTTCCAATTTCTCACGTGATATTTTCGGAGGCATAGATTCTTGGTCTACACTGTCCAAGCAAGCACCCTATGGGGTTTGAGGTCTGGATAACTCCGTCCTCAAAAAGATTTATTGTTGGATTGATTCCAACTTGTCAGATACGAAACTACGTTAGACAACTATGTGCAAATATGTATGCAGAAGGGCCCATTTTAGGGCGCAGGCTTAAAACCTGCACGGTATCCCTTTAAGGTGTACTCTATACATCTGGGTATCCGTTGGATGGTCGTTTGTTCGTATAAATTATACCCGGACAGGATCTGGGTCGGGACTTCCATTGCCTTGTTATGTATTGCCCTTAATGGGTGCGTGTTTACGCATAGTTGTCCATTTGTAACTTCATTAATGGCGGACGCCAAGATTGAGCATCCTTCTATGGACACTCAATTATGACCTGATCCTCTCGATATCACATGGACTTGAGTATGTTGGCTTTAGTTTCATCGTAAACTATTTCGGAGACACGAGCTCTTGATATGAGTTATCTGGGCGTGCGCCTCCTGGGGTTCGAGGTCCAGATAAAGCTTGCTTTTTAAAAAAAAATAGAAAAAGCAATCATTGAAAAAAGAAAAAAGAGAAGAAGAATTAATCTATTTTCATAGCACGCACAGCTATGCACTTATGTATCTTCGATGCAGTAAAATATCAATATTTTATTGGCAATGCAGCTGTGCTAAATTAATGTCCTAAGTCTAAAGGTTTGCCTTAGATCTTGGGATCCTACATCAAAGTAGGAGCAACGGTGTCAATCATGATCAGATGGTCAATGTTTCAATCAGGATGATTCCACTGCTAAATCTTTAAGCTATGTCTTTGATTCATATGAACGTGAGAGTCTAAGCTTCAGATTTTTCCTGAACCTTTCGGAGGTGTGGACTCTTCGTCCGCGTAGTCTTGGCGTGCGCCCTACGGGGTTTAAGGCCTGGATAACTTTGTTGAAAAGGGTCAATCATTGGTTAAAACTAACCTACTAAGAATGAAACTATGTATCAATCAAACTATGTGCAATCATGCATACAGAAGGGTTCATTTCCCTTATTTTCCACAGGCTTAAAACCTGTGCTGGCACGGTATCCCTGTAAAGTGTACTCCATGTGTCTGGGTATTCATAGGATGGTCGTTTGCTCTTGTAAATTGTACCCGAATGGGATATGGGTTGGGACTTCTATCGCTTTTGTTGCTTATCGCCCCTAATGGGTGCATGTTTATGCATAGTTAAATGAGGTGTAAAATCATTGTTGGCAGAAACTAGGACTGGATGTCTCTTTTGGTAGACACCCAATTTTGGTTAGATCTATTCAGGATTATTTAAAGTTAGATGCTCTAGGTCATGTAGATCTGGGGCACATTTTTGAAAACGACACGTCCTCCCAAAAAGAGTTGCGATGTCTATTCGCTCTGCTCAGGTAGTCATGCCATATAAACATCGGGATCGATGGGATCGCCCAAAGATTTCAAACCCTACCTCAGGCAGGGGCACCCATGAACAGTCAGATGGGGCAATCAAATGCCTCGTAGGATTGGGCACAAGCTATGGAGCCTGGTGTATGTTTACTTCGCACCTATCTTTGAACATGGGTCCATCACCCCTCTTACATGCAAAGCTGTTGTATTCAGAATAAATCGTAAACATCAAGTGCCTTCAAATCATCTTGAGAAGTGAATATTTGGCCTGGCATACAGGGCTTTCACAACTTGTTCCACCTTGGTTATGCCCAGTAATGTCGCTAAGCGCTTGGGGATCGATTACCTTGAGAAACGGATGTTTAACCTGGCATACAGGGCTTTCATTTTCTCACCATGTTATTCGTCTGATGTTTAATGTTCATTCTAAATGCAGCTAGGCCGTCAGTAATGCCTTGGGCCTCTTCGGATGTCTCTTTTCTTTGACATTCAATCATTAGTGATCGGATACCAAAGAGGGGCATCTGTAGACACCCAAGGCCCGATCGAAACACATTTCGAGAGAGGCACATCTCTGAGCTTTTGATGGCATGTATGGTACCCTTAGATACCTTTCTAAACCCTTAGGAATCATCCGAAATCCCTTAGAATTTACCTCAAACCTTTAGAAACCAATCTCGACCCTTAGAGATTGGTTTCTAAAGAGTGGTACACTAGGACTAGCTAAGGCCTAAACCTAACCTTCCCTAGAAATTGATGAGAGTGGTACACTAGCTAAGCCCTAAAGAGTGGTACACTAGGACTAGCTAAGCCCTAAACCTAACCTTCCCTAGAAATTGATGAAGAGTGGTACACTAGGACTAGCTAAGGCCTTCTACTACTATTAAGCCATATACAATTGGAAAGAGGACTTCCCCAACTTTCCAACAAATTAAGAATCGCCTTAATCAGAGTTATATAGCAAAAGTTATGGTAATTTGAAAATTAAGCAGTTTTGCAGGATTTTGGCTTGGCGCAACTAATAGTTGTGCCACACTTAAGTGGGTCCCCCCATAGGCTTGCTACCTCCCAAACCATTGTGAATCACTGTATTACTGTACATATGCTTGGCGCAACTAGTACTTGCGCCAGACATATGAACAGTACCTGTGATTTTTTCCTCCAAAAATTGAGATTGGGGTTTGACTTATTGACCATCTTGATCTTTAGGGGGTGTTTTTCTAGTTCTATTGCACCTTTTTAATACCTATTTGCAACCCTTAAGTGATTTGAATCACTAACCTATCATCCACCATTAAAATTATTCCCACACATCTCCAAGCTCTCAAAATCCTAGGAAACCATAGATTAGAGATTACCTAATTGCTAACCCTAATTAGTATCTAAGTAGCCTCCTAACCTACCCTTTTCCTATAATTACAACCCCCCTCCCCTTGGATTAAAGGTTGAGAAATTTTCTTAAGAGAGAAAGAGCTCAAAGTCAGAAGTTCTTCCTCCCTTTTGTGCCCCATTTTCACATAAAATTCCAGAATCTCCTAACCTTATTTCAAGCTTAATCTTGCATCCAAAACCCGTAGTCTAGGTGTGTGCTACCCCCTTGAGTCTCTCTCCACCTCTTCACTATCAAGCCATAGGAGTTAGAACTCCATTTTCCACCATTCATGCCTTCAAAAGCTCATCAAAGCAAGCCAACGCAAGACTCCTCAAAGGTGCAACAAGGGCCCGAGAGCTCCAGCTCTCTCCTCTATTCCTCTACTTTCTCGGTCATTCCTCCATCCTCCCATTTGTGCCGTTACGCCGCCGAATTTTTGGTAGGAACGGAGGGGCACAAATAGGATTTTAAGCCCCTTTGGGCAAGAGGAAGCCTTTTTTTTTCTTTTGTAATTTTTATTTTTGCCATAAGTAGAGACCGCATTAAGCGGGTTGATTGGGTGCCTAACACTTTCCCAATTGATAATCGAAGCCGCTATCCAAGAACCTTTGGAGTGGACCGGATTAAGAGTCATATTTGTGGCACTTTTGTGCTTATAAAAATGATATAGGTTTCTCGGGACACCAAAATCTTCAGGTGGCGACTCTATATTTTTGTTAGCGAGCGCAACGTCGTGACGGGATCGTCAAAAATCCCACGGTTGCACACTTGGCTGACAGGACACTTCTTTATCTGGGTAGGTTATCTATGATCCCTACATCGGTTCTCCTTTTTGGGAGCGAGCTGCTGTGGGCCCATCTCGCTTCTATGTTGATCACCGCATCATCCTCTTCTACAGGGCCTGGGCCATCACATATTACCTGGGAGAGACAGTGGTCCACCAGTATCGAGACCACTTTGCGGTGTCACAGGCTCCTCCTGCGGATGTCATGGCTCCTGGGGGTACCGTTGAGGAGCTATTTGTTAAGTGGTGAAAAATGCCACTTTTCACCCATTAACCTGACCAGTGACAGACCTGTGAGCACACTAATAAGCCTCTATTGAGTGCCTTTTGTAGCTAGCAGTGAAAGATGGCAATAATGCAAAAAACCACTTAAGAATGCCCACAAAGAAGCCATCTCTCATCACTATGCAGACCCAGCAACAGCACACCAAAGGGCAGCACATCACTAAGCCCTTGGAATGTGTGGCTACAGCAGAACAAAGGAAAGAAAGTGAGGACAGGTCTTAAAACAACCTACCGAAAGGGCATTTGGAAGATTTCAATAGGAGCTGAAGGATAAAAGAGAAGAATTCGTGAAGTTGGAGAAGGGCTCGATAGGATCTGAAGGCAGAAAGAGGAAGACATATGCTAAAGTGAGGGATTCGACAGGATCCCTAAACCTATCGAGCAGATGAATGAAAGAGAAAGCTCATCCTATCAAAAGCTTGCCTGAGGAGAAAAAGAGAACTTGTCGAAGGCTTCCTGAACCTATCGAAATGTAGATGCAAGAATTGAACCTATCAAAGGATGCTTAACCCTTTCGATAGGAATGAGAGCCAACCTATCAGGATGATGGCATGCAGAACTAAACCTGTCGAAAAGGACCTCTGGACCTCTCGAACTACTCAGCCAACCTATCGAATACTCCAGATAATGGGTTGAGGACCCTAAAGCTTCAAAGAGAAAACTCATCCTATTGATACCCATCGAAGAGGCCAGGGAACCTATTGAAAGGGACTACAAGCTTACTTTTAACCTGTCAGAAGCTTCTCCAACCTGTCGAAATCGTGTGCTTAACTCCTCAAAAACTATGCTATGCACATGCTGAGACTTCGTAACCTGCTATACGTAAATCGAGGAACTTTGGTGACCGGCACGAGGTTCTAGAAGATGCCTTATAAAGCCCTAACCGACCCATATGCTTTAACAGAACTCTAACAAACTCTAACAACCATCTAGAAGGGACCTTAGGCACGAAAAATAGAGGAGAAAGCTATATATAGAGATCCCCAATTGCCATTGAGGGGGATCGAAATTCTGAACAATTTCTTAGAGATCAGAGCTTGCAGCGAGATTCTATTTTCCTTCCTTTAGCCCAACCATGGTTGGCTAATTCCCTAGGAGCAGCAAGGAGTGAGTTAGATCTGTGATCGAGTAAGGTTAAGAGTGTTTCTGGGGTTAATTACTACACAGACTATAGATCTGAGAGCATTTCATTGTAGTGTGAGTTTGATTGCAATGTAAATGTTGTTTTTAATGTTTTAATTAGATCTAAAGCTCTTTTGATTCCTTTTAGTGCTCGATCAGATTTGTGTAGAGGAGTTGCTTGATCAGCTCACGCACTTAACTGGTAGACCTCCTGGATATCATCTGAATTCCCTGGATCTGATATCCCTGTAATTACCTGCATTTGTGACCAAGAAATTACAGCATTTGTAGTAGTTTTAATTGTTCTAATTGAGGCTCTAGCTTTGTAGGAGATCTCTAGGATGGTCTGCGACCATTAAAGTGGACAGATCATAACCTTAAGGTAAATCTAAGCTCAGGCCTCAATTGGATTCATCTGCCGCAATCCATGGATTCGATAAAGTCTATAGAATGGTCTATGACCATTAAAGTGGACTGATCATATCTTTAAGACCAGGTGGATCCTGTGATTTGGAGTGGAATTTATACCCTGCAGCTGTGCTTGTGGCTAGCAGAGGGACTTGTGTGCTTTTGAACCCCTGTAATATGCTTAGCTCATTCGGATTGCAGTGAAAACAACCTCCAAGCTGTTCTTCTCCATTTTCTAAGTTTTTAAACCCTCCATCTGTAAGATCTGAGGCTCCAAATTTGATCTAAGATAATCTGCATTTTAATTCTAGTTTAGATTAAGTGAAAATCCAATCTAATCTCTCCCCTGTCTTTTAGCTAGACCAACATTAGGTAGGGTGCCAGATCTCTTACAGATCTGGAGATTTACCTAATTCTAAACCACCTCTCTGTGGAATTCCCCTTACATTTAAAACTTACTAATAAAGGATCTTGTACCTTGCAGGCCTAGGATCTCCCAGCTGTGCTAAACCCATCTCTGTTTTCTCTTGATGTTTATACCATAAATCAGCACACTGGAATTCCCCAACATGTTTTTGGCGTTGCTGCCGGGGAGGTGTTTGTGAATTTGGTAGATCTAGTTTGCTTTTATAAATCTGTAACTGTGTGTTTGATTTTACTAACTGCATTTATAAGTTTTATTGTTTTTCAGTATTTTTTTGTGCATTTCATTAGATCTGAGTACAGAGTGAGAGGAGAGTCGTGCTGAAGGCTGCTCTATAGTTTGCATCCCTTTTCTCCCCTGTTTATTTTTCAGATCTACTGATATTTTTTTTTAGATTAATTAGTTAGTTGTGCTGCTTCTTTCTGTTGTGTGAGGATTTATTCTACATTCAATTTGTGAGTGTTGTATGTTTGCTAGGGGAACTCTTCAACCTCAGATTATTCCACTAAATCCAGAGGTTGAACGACTTCTCAGATCCAGACCAACTTCATCCACAACTATTGAAATTGAATCTGTTGAAATGGGTGAGCAGTAGCAGTCTCGAACTCTCAAGGAATTTAATGCACCAAGGCTCTACAATTCCCCCTTCTGCATTCACTTCCGCAGACCCAACAACAGCACACCAAAGGGCAGCACATCACTAAGCCCTTGGAATGTGTGGCTGCAACAGAACAAAGGAAAGAAAGTGAAGACAGGTCTTAAAACAACCTATCGAAAGGGCATCTGGAAGATTGCAATAGGAGCTGAAGGATAAAAGAGAAGAATTCGTGAAGTTGGAGAAGGGCTCGATAGGATCTGATGGCAGAAATAGGAAGACATGTGCTGAAGTGAGGGATTCGATAGGATCCGTGAACCTATTGAGCAGATGAATGAAAGAGAAAGCTCATCCTATCGAAAGCTTGCCTGAGGAGAAAAATAGAACCTGTCGAAGGCTTCCTAAACCTATTGAAATGAAGATGCTAGAATTGAACCTATCGAAGGATGCTTAACCCTTTCGATGGGAATGAGAGCCAACCTATCAGGATGACAGCATGCAGAACTGATCCTGTCGAAAAGGACCTCTTGACCTATCGAACTACTCAGCCAACCTATCGAATACTCTAGATAATGGGCTTAGGACCCTAAAGCTTCAAAGAGAAAACTCATCCTATCGATACCCATCAAAGAGACCAGGGAACCTATTGAAGGGACTACAACCTTACTTTTAACCTGTCAGAAGCTTCTCCAACCTGTCGAAATTGTGTGCTTAACTCCAGAAACTATGCTATGCGCATGCTGAGACTTCGTAACCTGTTGTACGCCAATCGAAGCACTTTGGTGACCGGCACGAGGTTCTAGAAGATGCCTTATAAAGCCCTAACCGACCCATGTGCTTTAAGAGAACTCTAACAAATTCTAACGACCTCCTAGAAGGGACCTTTGGCGGGAAAAATAGAGGAGAAAGCTATATATAGAGATCCCCAATTGCCATTGGGGGGGATCGAAATTCCGAACAATTTCTTAGAGATCAGAGCTTGCAGCGAGATTCTATTTTCCTTCCTTTAGCCCAACCATGGTTGGCTAATTCCCTAGGAGCAGCAAGGAGTGAGTTAGATCTGTGATTGGGTAAGGTTAAGAGTGTTTCTGGGGTTAATTACTGCACAGACTATAGATCTGAGTGCATTTCATTGTAGTGTGAGTTTGATTGCAATGTAAATGTTGTTTTTAATGTTTTAATTAGATTTAAAGCTCTTTTGATTCCTTTTAGTGCTCGATCGGATTTGTGTAGAGGAGTTGCTTGATCAGCTCACCTACTTAACTGGTAGACCTCTTGGATATCATCTGAATTCCCTGGATCTGATATCCCTATAATTATCTGCGTCTGTGACCTAGAAATTGTAGCATTTGTAGTAGTTTTAATTGTTCTATTTGAGGCTCTAGCTTTGTAGGAGATCTCTAGGATGGTCTGTGATCATTAAAGTGGACAGATTATAACCTTAAGGTAAATCTAAGCTCAGGCCTCAATTGGATTCATCTGCCGCAATCCATGGATTCGATAAAGTCTGTAGAATGGACTATGACCATTAAAGTGGACTGATCATAGTCTTAAGACCAGTGGATCCTGTGATTTAGAGTGGAATTTATACCCTGCAGCTGTGCTTGTGGCCAGCTGAGGGACTTGTGTGCTTTTGAGCCCTGGTAATATGCTTAGCTAAACTGGATTGCAGTGAAAACAACCTCCCAGCTGTTCTTCTCCATTTTCTGAGTTTTTAAACCCTCCATCTGCATGATCTGAGGCTCCAAATTCGATCTAAGACAATCTGCATTTTAATTCTAGTTTAGATTAAGAGAAAATCCAATCTAATCTCTCCCCTGTCTTTTAGCTAGACCAACATTAGTTAGGGTTCCAGATCTCTTACAGATCTGGAGATTTACCTAATTCTAAACCACCTCTCTATGGACTTCCCCTTAGATTTAAAACTTGCTAATAAAGGATCTTGTACCTTGCAGGCCTAGGATCTCCCAGCTGTGCTAAACCCATCTCTATTTTCTCTTGATGTTTATACCATAAATCAGCACACTGGAATTCCCCAACAAGTTTTTGGCGCTGCTACCGGGGAGGTGTTTGTGAATTTGGTAGATCTAGTTTGGTTTTATAAATCTGAAACTGTGTGTTCGATTTTACTAACTACATTTATATGTTTTGTTGTTTTTCAGTATTTTTGTGTGCATTTCATTAGATCTAAGTACAGAGTGAGAGGAGAGCCGTGCTGAAGGCTGCTCTATAGTTTGCATCCCTTTTCCCCTATTTATTTTTCAGATCTGCTGATTTTTTTTTTTAAGATTAATTAGTCAGTTGTGCTGCTTCTTTCTGTTGTGTGAGGATTTATTCTGCATTCAGTTTGTGAGTGTTGTATGTTTGGTAGGAGAACTCTTCAACCTTAGGTTATTCCACTAAATCCAGAGGTTGAACGACATCTCAGATCCAGACCAACTACATCCCCAGCTATTGACATTGAATCTGTTGAAATGGGTGAGCAGCAGTAGCCTCGAACTCTCAAGGAATTTAATGCACCAGGGATCTACAACTCCCCCTTCTGCATTCAGTTCTGCAGACCCAGCAACAGCACAGCAAAGGACGGCACATCAAAAAGCCCTTGGAATGTGTGGCTGCAGCAGAACAAAGGAAAGAAAGTGAAGACAGGTCTTAAAACAACCTATCGAAAGGGCATCCAGAATATTTCAATAGGAGCTGAAGGATAAAAGAGAAGAATTCGTGAAGTTGGAGAAGGGCTCGATAGGATCTAAAGGCAGAAAGAGGAAGACATGTGCTGAAGTGAGGGATTCGACAGGATCCCTAAACCTATCTAGCAGATGAATGACAGAGAAAGCTCATCCTATCAAAAGCTTGTCGGAGGAGAAAAAGAGAACCTGTCGAAGGCTTCTTGAACCTATCGAAATGAAGATGCTAGAATTGAACCTATCGAAGGATGCTTAAGCCTTTCGATAGGAATGAGAGCCAACCTATCAGGATGATGGCATGCAGAACTGAACCTGTCGAAAAGGACCTCTGGACCTATCGAACTACTCAGCCAACCTATCGAATACTCCAGATAATGGGCTGAGGACCCTAAAGCTTCAAAGAGAAAACTCATCCTATCGGTACCCATCGAAGAGACCAGGGAACCTATAGAAAGGGACTGCAACCTTACTGTTAACCTGTCAGAAGCTTCTCCAACCGGTCAAAATCGTGTGCTGAACTCCTCAGAAACTATGCTATGCACACGCTGAGACTTCGTAACCTGCTGTATGCAAATCGAGGCACTTTGGTGACCGGCAAGAGGTTCTCGAAGATGCCCTATAAAGCCCTAACCGGCCCATGTGCTTTAACAGAACTCTAACAAACTCTAACGACCTTCTAGAAGGGACTTTTGGCGGGAAAAATAGAGGAGAAAGCTATATATAGAGATCCCCAATTGCCATTGGGGGGGATCGAAATTCTAAACAATTTCTTTGAGATCAAAGCTTGTAGCGAGATTCTATTATCCTTCCTTTAGCCCAAACATGGTTGGCTAATTCCCTAGGAGCAGCAAGGAGTGAGTTAGATCTGTGATTGGGTAAGGTTAAGAGTGTTTCTGGGGTTTATTATTGCACAGACTATAGATCTGAGAGCATTTCATTGTAGTGTGAGTTTGATTGCAATGTAAATGATGTTTTTAATGTTTTAATTAGATCTAAAGCTCTTTTGATTCCTTTTAGTGCTCGATCGGATTTATGTAGAGGAGTTGCTTGATCAGCTCACCCACTTAACTGGTAGACCTCTTGGATATCATCTGAATTCCCTGGATCTGATATCCCTGTAATTATCTGCGTCTGTGACCTGGAAATTTCAGCATTTGTAGTAGTTTTAATTGTTCTAATTGAGGCTCTAGCTTTGTAGGAGATCTCTAGGATGGTCTTTGACCATTAAAGTGGATAGATCATAACCTTAAGGTAAATCTAAGCTCAGGCCTCAATTGGATTCATCTACTACAATCCATGGATTCGATAAAGTCTATAGAATGGTCTATGACCATTTAAGTGGAATGATCATAGCCTTAAGACCAGGTGGATCCTGTGATTTGGAGTGGAATTTATACCCTGCAGCTGTGCTTAAGGCCAGCTGAGGGACTTGTGTGCTTTTGAACCCCTGTAATATGCTTAGCTCAACCAGATTGCAGTGAAAACAACCTCCAAGCTGTTCTTCTCCATTTTCTGAGTTTTTAAACCCTCCATCTGCAAGATCTGAGGCTCCAAATTTGATCTAAGACAATCTGCATTTTAATTGTAGTTTAGATTAAGTGAAAATCCAATCTAATCTCTCCCCTGTCTTTTAGCTAGACCAACATTAATTAGGGTGCCAGATCTCTTACAGATCTGGAGATTTATCTAATTCTAAACCACCTCTCTGTGGACTTCCCTTTACATTTAAAACTTGTTAATAAAGGATCTTGTACCTTGCAGGCCTAGGATCTCCCAGCTGTGCTGAACCCATCTCTGTTTTCTATTGATGTTTATACCATAAATCAGCACACTGGAATTCCCCAATAAGTTTTTGGCGCCGCTGCTGGGGAGGTGTTTGTGAATTTGGTAGATCTAGTTTTGTTTTATAAATCTATAACTGTGTGTTTGATTTTACTAACTGCATTTATAAGTTTTGTTGTTTTTCAGTAATTTTGTGTGCATTTCATTAGATCTGAGTACAGAGTGAGAGGAGAGCCGTGCTGAAGGCTGCTCTATAGTTTGCATCCCTTTTCCCCTGTTTATTTTTCAGATCTGCTGATATTTTTTTTTTAGAATAATTAGTTAGTTGTGTTGCTTCTTTCTGTTGTGTGAGGATTTATTCTGCATTCAGTTTGTGAGTGTTGTATGTTTGGTTGGAGAACTCTTCAACCTCAGATTATTCCACTAAATCCAGAGGTTGAACGACTTCTCAGATCCAGACCAACTACATCCACAACTATTGAAATTGAATCTGTTGAAATGGGTGAGCAGCAGCAGCCTCGAACTCTCAAGGAATTTCATGCACCAGGGATCTACAATTCCCCCTTCTTCATTCAGTTCTGCAGACCCAACAACGGCACACCAAAGGGCAGCACATCACTAAGCCCTTGGAATGTGTGGCTGCAGCAGAACATAGGAAAGAAAGTGAAGACAGGTCTTAAAACAACCTATCGAAAGGTCATCTGAAAGATTTCAATAGGAGTTGATGGATAAAAGAGAAGAATTCGTGAAGTTGGAGAAGGGCTCGATAGGATCTGAAGGCAAAAAGAGGAAGACATGTGCTGAAGTGAGGGATTCGACAGGATCCCTGAACCTATCAAGCAGATGAATGAAAGAGAAAGCTCATCCTATCGAAAGCTTGCCGGAGGAGAAAAAGAGAACCTGTCGAAGGCTTCCTGAACCTATCGAAATGAAGATGCTAGAATTGAACCTATCGAAGGATGCTTAAGCCTTTTGATAGGAATGAGAGCCAACCTATCAGCATGACGGCATGCAGAACTGAACCTATCGAAAAGGACCTCTGGACCTATCGAACTACTCAGCCAACCTATCAAATACTCCAGATAATGGGCTGAGGACCTTAAAGCTTCAAAGAGAAAACTCATCCTAGCGGTACCCATCAAAGAGACTAGGGAACCTATTGGAAGGGACTACAACCTTACTTTTAACCTGTCAGAAGCTTCTCCAACCATTCGAAATCGTGTGCTTAACTCCTCAGAAACTATGCTATGCACACGCTGAGACTTTGTAACCTGCTGTACGCAAATTGAGGCACTTTGGTGATCGGCGTGAGGTTCTAGAAGATGCCCTATAAAGCCCTAATCGACCCATGTGCTTTAACAGAACTCTAACAAACTCTAACGACCTTCTAGAAGGGACTTTTCATGGGAAAAATAGAGGAGAAAGCTGTATATAGAGATCCCCAATTGCCATTGGGGGGGATCAAAATTCTGAACAATTTCTTAGAGATCAAAGCTTGTAGCGAGATTCTATTTTCCTTCCTTTAGCCCAACCATGGTTGGCTAATTCCCTAAGAGCAGCAAAGAGTGAGTTAGATCTATGATTGGGTAAGGTTAAGAGTGTTTATGGGGTTAATTACTGCACAGACTATAGATCTGAGAGCATTTCATTGTAGAGTGAGTTTGATTATTATGTAAATGTTGTTTTTAATGTTTTAATTAGATCTAAAGCTCTTTTGATTCCTTTTAGTGCTCGATCGAATTTGTGTAGAGGAGTTGCTTGATCAGCTCACCCACTTAACTGGTTGACCTCTTGGATATCATCTGAATTCGCTGGATCTGATATCCCTGTAATTACTTGCGTCTGTGACCAAGAAATTACAGCATTTGTAGTGGTTTTAATTGTTCTAATTGAGGCTCTAGCTTTGTAGGAGATCTCTAGGATGGTTTGTGACCATTAAAGTGGACAAATCATAACCTTAAGGTAAATCTAAGCTCAGGCTTCAATTGGATTCATCTGCCGCAATCCATGGATTCGATAAAGTCTATAGAATGGTCTATGACCATTAAAGTGGACTGATCATAGCCTTAAGACCTGGTGGATCTTGTCATTTGGAGTGGAATTTATACCCTGCAGTTGTGCTTGTGGCCAGCTGAGGGACTTGTGTGCTTTTGAACCCCTGTAATATGCTTAGCTCAACCGGATTGCAGTGAAAACAACCTCCAAGCTGTTCTTCTCCATTTTCTGAGTTTTTAAACCCTCCATCTGCAAGAACTGAGGCTCCAAATTCGATCTAAGACAATCTGCATTTTAATTGTAGTTTAGATTAAGTGAAAATCCAATCTAATCTCTCCCCTGTCTTTTACCTAGACCAACATTAGTTAGGGTGCCAGATCTCTTTCAGATCTGGAGATTTACCTAATTCCAAACCACCTCTCTGTGGACTTCCCCTTACATTTAAAACTTGCTAATAAAGGATCCTGTACCTTGCAGGCCTAGGATCTCCCAGCTGTGCTGAACCCATCTCTATTTTCTCTTGACGTTTATACCATAAATCAGCCCACTGGAATTCCCCAACAAGTTTTTGGCGCCGCTGTCGGGGAGGTGTTTGTGAATTTTGTAGATCTAGTTTTGTTTTATAAATCTGTAACTGTGTGTTTGATTTTACTAACTGCATTTATAAGTTTTATTGTTTTTCAGTATTTTTGTGTGCATTTCATTAGATCTGTGTACAGAGTGAGAGGAGAGCCGTGCTGAAGGCTGCTCTATAGTTTGCATCCCTTTTCCCCTGTTTATTTTTTAGATCTGCTGATTTTTTTTTTTTTAGATTAATTAGTCAGTTGTGCTACTTCTTTCTGTTGTGTGTGGATTTATTCTGCATTCAGTTTGTGAGTGTTGTATGTTTGGTAGGAGAACTCTTCAACCTCAGATTATTCCACTAAATCTAGAGGTTGAACGACTTCTCAGATCCAGACCAACTACATCCACAGCTATTGAAATTGAATCTGTTGAAATGGGTGAGCAGCAGCAGCCTCAAACTCTCAAGGAATTTAATGCACCAGGGATCTACAATTCCCCCTTCTGCATTCAGTTCCCTGCTGCTCAAGGAAACTATGAATTCAAATCTTCCATCATTTAGATGTTGCCCTCATTTCATGGCCTGACCAAGGAGGACCCTTATGAGCATATCGACAAATTCTTAGGACTATGTACTACATTTAATATCACAGGTTTGGGAGAGGAGGCCTCCAGGATGAGACTCTTTCATTTTTTGTTAAAGGACAGAGCCAGGACCTGGTTGTCTTTGCTTCCACCTAACAGTATTCAGTCCTGGAGTGATCTCCAATGTCAGTTTTTGGCCAAATTCTTTCCTATGTCAAAGACTAGCCAGTTAAGGAAGGGTATCATCTCTTTTACCCAAGATTCAACTGAAGACTTTCATCAATCCTGGGAGATATTTAAGGAACTCCTCAAGAAATGCCCCCACCATCAAATCCCTGAATCGAAATTGGTTCAGAGCTTTTATCGGGGAATTGATGCTAAAAGCAGAGATATGATAGACGCCTCCTGTGGTGGCACCTATCTCCATAAAACTACTGAGGAGGCATGGGTGCTCTTTGGCATCATTAGTGAGAACTCTATGCAAAGTGAAACCTTAGCAAGAGATCTAGAGCCTCCTAAATTGATGAAAGAGAACACCTCAAGAGGAAATATATATGAAGTGAGTGTGCCAAGTGAGTTGGAAAGGAAAGTGGAGAGCTTAACTCTAAATTTTGATAGGCTGATGGGAGCAATGCAGTCACATGTGGCTGCTAGAGTGGAGGAGGCATGTGCCATATGCCAGTCTCCTGCTCATCCTGTGGAAGAATGCCCATCTGCTAACCAATTTCCTGATTTTATAATAGAGCATGTGGCTGCATCTCAATCTTATGGGTAGCAGCCTGCTGCTGGGTATCAATGGAGGAACCACCTCAATCTGAGTTGGAGACAAGATGGATACCCCAGCCAGCAGCAGCAGTAGCCCCAGCAGCCCATGCCCTACAGAAATGCTCAGCCCTATCGAGAAGGTTATACCCCAAGCCCTGAGTATCAGCAACCCATGGCCCAACATGTAGCTCCTCCTGTGCAACAAGCTGCACCCACTCCAGTTGTGAGAACACCATCCTTTGAGGAACAAGTTCTATCTTCATTATAGAGCTTGAACACCTTGACCCAAATTGTGCACTCTCACAACCAGAGCATCAAAAAGATAGTGGATCAACTTGGTCAGCTGTCTGATGCTCTGACTATGAGAGAGGGAGGAAGGTTGCCTAGCCAACCACAGGACAATCCACGAAGGTAGTTTGTAGTGGGTGAAGTTTCCTCCACTTATGAGGAAGCCAAATCTATTACAACTTTGAGAAGTGGTAGGCTAGTGGATAATCAAGTGGGTCGTGAGCTTGTGAGAAGCTTGGAGGAAGAGAATGGAGTGATTTCTCCTAAAACACAACAAAGACCACCAATGGTGGACTTGCAGGAACAATCAGCTATGAATAAAGAGGATAAAGAGGATCCTCAAGAAAAGAAATAAATAAAAAAGAAAGAAGTCCCATTGGCTAAGGCTGCAAGTGAGGGAGTACCCCCACATTTGCCATTTCCTAAGGCATTGCAAGGACCTTCCCCTTTTGACAAAGGGCAAGGTAAAATTGAGGAAATGATGGAGCCTTTCAAGCAAGTAAAGATCAATTTGCCTTTACTTGATGCCATTAAACAAGTCCCAGCCTATGCCATGTTTTTAAAAGAACTATGCACCCATAAAAGACAATCCAGGATACATATATCTAAGAAAGTCTTTTCAGCAGAGAAAGTGAAACAAATTTTATCGATTGCAACCCCAACCAAATTCCAAGACCTTGGCACCCCCACAATCCCCTGCATCATTGGGGATCACATCATTGACAGAGCCTCATTAGATCTAAGAGCCAGCGTAAATTTGCTCCCATATTCCCTATATGAGAAGCTGGGCTTGGGAGAACTAAAGCCCACCCATGTGGTCCTACAGTTGGCTGACAGATCTGAAAGGAAACCTGTGGGGATACTTGAGGATGTTTTGGTTAGAGTTTACAAATTCTTCTATCCTACTGACTTTTTGGTATTAGACATGGAACCAAGCAAATGTGCTTCTTCCATACCTGTGATTCTAGGCAGGCCCTTTTTGGCCACTGCCAATGGTCACATACAATGCAGGTTTGGAATTATGAAAGTTTCATTTAAAAACATGAAGGTCAAGCTGAATGTGTATAACATTGGCTATCAACCCTCTCCTGAAGAGGCCTGCTTTTCCATTACTGCCCAAAAGAAAGTGATACATGATAATCCACTTTGGCTGGTGCAGGAAAATGCTTGGTTCACAGATGGAAAACTGCATCCAGGGAATGGACACTGGCTGAGGAAGAGATCTATGGAAAGTGACAAGTTCGATGAGCCTGAGGAGACTATGGACCTTCCAGACCCTCCAGATTAACCACCATCGTCAGTATGTATCATATGTACAATACTCTATTTTTGTTTGTAGGTGTTCACTTAGTTGTTGTTTGATTCTTTTTATCTCTCTGCAATAGTTAAAAGAAAAAAACAAAACTACCATGCTCTATACTAGACCATCATTCTCAGCTGTCCTGAAGTAATGGGAGTTGTTCATAAGAGAATCTAATCATGGGGTACCACATCAACTGAGCTTGCTGAGAACTGAGACTGCGAATGCCCAGAAATGCAGCTTTATTAGATTTTTAGAAGTTTTCGACAGGTCAAGTTCACTTTTTGATAGGTCACATGGTAATTTTGTCAGGGTGTTTGATGGTTTCGATAGGTACCGAACCTCTCGATAGGTAAAAACTAACTTTTCGATACAAAAAATGGAGATTTTAATAGGTTCTAGACATCAATCAGGAACCTATCGAAATGAAGATTCAGCTGCCGTTTAAACTGATCGAAAGGATGGTTCCACCTATTGAGATCCTATCAAATCATTCCCTGTCAAAGTCTTGTCTGCTATGTTTTCGACAGGACGCAAGAACCTATCAGAACCATCCAGTTCATCTTATCGGAATCGTCTTTCACCTTTTATATACCCGTCAATAGGTCATTGGTGCCTCATTTCACACCTTCTGCAAACCCTAGCTCTTGTTCCTCTCAGAGTCGCCTCCCTCTTCCTTCCCCAATCCCTCATAGAACCTACAGCTGTTCAGTCCCCCCTTCTGTCAAAACATTCAGCTTGCACTTAGGAGGATTTTGCCCCTAATTTTGGAAAAATTGGAGCTGGGTAGTGCAATTTTAGTTAAACCCTACGTATTGTGAGATCAATTGCCTTTCCCCCCCATCAATCTATCGATCCTCTAATTTCTAAACCTCACACTCCGCTTCAAGTTGGTGAAAGCTTAATTTCTGAAGAGTAAAATGGATAAGCCGGAGGAAACCCTCGTGAACATCTACCGGAGACCAACTGCTTCCACCCCCAAATCCTCTAAAAAGTCGAACCCAGCTGACAAACCACTTGTCAAGAGGAAGCTCACTGACATCTCACCCACAAAGACCCCTAAATCTAAGAAATTCAAAGTTGTTGAGATTCAGGAACCTAGAGTAGATGAAACTTCAGCAAGAGCTGCCCCTCCAGTAGCACTGCCTGCGGGGTTAACTACCCCCAATGAGTTTGTAGAAAAATTGAGTCTTGTCCCTAAAACGGATTTTGATCTGGCATATTTTGCCAACATTGGGGAGTGCAAGGGGACATTGGAATACTTGAAAAAAGAAGGTTTGCTACCCCTGCTTTCACCCTTGAAAGAAAATGTCTATCCCAGATTAGTGAAATTGGGGTACCAGAACCTGACGAAGAAGGTGGTACTTGGAGCTGAGGATACACTGGAAATCTCGATTGATGATTGACAGCTGACAATCGATTGTAGAGATATTGGGATAGCTTCGGGAGTCCCATATCAATTTGACTCCACCAGAGCTGAGGGAGCACCTACAGAGGCCCCATTTCGGGAAATGGCTAAACAGCTTACTAATGGAATAGTGGGCTTTGGTGAATCCTTGATGAGAAGAGACCGCCATCCTACCCTCCTACTCATTGACACCATTCTCAGGAAAAATGTCTATGTCTCTGGCCATTTGCAAGAGAGAAGGACCCCTTTAGTGGATGCACTATACTTTTGTTCAAAGGGGCAATTTGTGAATGCACCTAAGCTGATTTTTGAGACAATGGTGGATATCAATGACAAGGTGCGGAAGAGGCAAGCTTTTGCTAAAGGAGGTGGCCTACCTTTTTGCAGACTCATCACATGTCTGCTCAGGACTAGGGAATATAGGATTAAGCAATCTGAACCAATGGAGAAGCTCACCTTTAAATTATATGGTAAGCGAGAATGGTCAACCATCCTCACATTGATTAAGAAAGGCCAACCAGTTGGAAGAGAGGTGGCTGAGAAGACAACTACTTCTATTGCAGCAGAGACTCCTACAGAGATACCCTTAGCCAGCCCGCCACCCACCATACCTGTCACACTACCCACACCTCAACCCACCTTGCTTTTACCATTTGTATCTGCTCCTCTTCAACCAGACCTTCCCCCATCCACCTCTAAACTTGTTTCACCTCCACCCACCTCCCCGGTCTTCCACCCTGACATCCTGGAACCTCCCACATTATCTGAGTTTACCCCTACCATCCCTTCTCCACCCAGTAACCAACCCATTTCTACTTCTCCCCCATCTCCAACCCCTCTGCATCCACAGGGTGTGGACCTGTTCACCACTTCTGGGTTCACAGCCCTCATGACCTCAATTGTGGAGGATGTCGCTCATGAGTACACTCCACTTCCTGACTCCCCACACCCCACTCCTCCTCATTTCCACCATGCACCATCCTCTCCATTCCAACATGTCCACGCACCAGCCCCTTCTACTCCCACCAGGCCTGACACTCTCACTCAAATCCTTTCCATCCTCCAATTCATTCAGTCCCAATTAACCATCAACACCGACACCCAGACCCTCATGAGATCATGTCTCCAATCAATCCAATCCACCCTTATCCCATCCTCTTCTGGCCCTCAACCCCCTCACCTATCCCCTCCTGTATCACATATACCCACTCCACACCACATAGCTGCTTAGCCTGAGGAAGTAGCCGCTCCCGCTCTCCCCATACTTTCCTCACGACAGGCCACTTTACCCTCTTCCTCAGATTTACTGGTTTCCCGTGCAGCTGAGTCCCCTATACCATTAGCCTCCCCCCCACCTATTTTCCAGGATGCTTCCACCCAAACTAATCCATGGGAGGATCTGGTTCTTTCCACCCCCTCCTCTTCATCGGCTACACCCTTGTCCTTGCCTATTGTCCTTCGCCAATCAATGTACATACCCCCCTACCTCACCCTCCAGTGTGTAATGAGGGACAACCCTTACATCCACAGGGATGTCTTGAGAGGTATGGCTGTACTTCGGGCTTCCATTAAGGCCCCTTATGAGGAGAGGATTGCCAACATCGAATTAGAACACCGAATTCAGCTCCGCAATATCTCTCAAGGATGGTCTGAAATCCTAACTCGTTATGAGTCCGCAAAACAAGTGGCAGCGGCTGAGAGTCTCATTGCCAAATATGAGAAGCAGAATTCTAAGTTTCTCAAGAAAAAGTTAGCCAATGCTCAGGAGATCCTCAAGGCCACCATACCTCTCAGCCATTCCAACCCACCACTCTTACCACTGCCCCTCCTCCAGCACCTCCTGCCTCGCAACCCTGGCCCCCCTTCAACCCAACCTCCTCCCACCCACCCATATGGATGTGCACCCTCCTCCAGCCCAGGAACCCCCCCACTCAAACTGCCCCTCAAAAACTCAAAAGGGCTCCCCCCAAGAGGAAAGACACTTCCAAACGACCTGCCCCCTCTGCTTCCCCTGTCATGAAAGGGAAGAGGCCTGTTGCCCAGTCTAAAACAACCTCTTCCACCCAGCCTCCGACCCAACCTACAGCCCCTTACATCTTAATGACAAAGGCAGAATGAAGGAAGACTGCTGTAGGTCTTGGTTTGGACCCTTGCCCTTTTCCTTCATCGATTACGATTACGATTACGATTACTCATTTCTTGTCGACCCCAAAGGAAAACAGCATGTTGCCCAGTCTAAGGAGGCACCAAAGAAACCGCAATCGAGGGCTAAATCTAAAGGCAAAGCTCCCTTATCCAAGGATGAGCTAAAAAACTTGGCTGACCTCTACGATTGTCTAGATGACACCTGCAAATAGCTATGGCATCTTGTTGTTTTAGTTTCTTCTCCTTTTCTCCTGTACATATTTGGCATTATAGTATATTTTGTCTTCATGTAGATTTTTTGTATCTCTTTTTTTCTTCCCCCTCGTACCTCCACTTAATTTCATGCTACTCACAGTGGGGACACTATTTATTTTAGGTTTGGGGTGTGGCATGGATGCCAATAAACTAGTTAATTGTAGTGCAGCCAAGTTGAAAAGGAATAATTGAAAAGAGAATGAATTCACCTCATAATTGATGTTAAGGAAACTTAAAATCCATTTGCAACTGAAGCAAGCTGAAGTTTTAATATCTTTCATGAAGCAAATGTCAAGAATTTTTTAAGTAATTTTTTGATGTGTAGTAAACCAGAAATGAGAAGACTATGAGGATACTCCCCAGAAATTTGGATGGAAGGCCATACCCAGTGAGAATTAGGCCTGAAAATTTCTTTGAAGAGTGTCTTGGCAATTTTTTTCTGCTTTGAGAGCTGACTGGACTTAATCTTGACCACTAGAAGTTAGGCAAATCCAAATTGAAACAAGCTTGACAGCATTCATAACATGGAAGACATGAAGTAAGGCCATCCCTTGGACAGTTTGAGCTTAAAATTTTCCCACCTTTGAACTGCCCTTGATGCACACCACTTGAGCCTTAAAAGCCCCAATTTTCTTTGATGAAAACCAAAAATTCTAAACCCAAAACCTTTTGACCTATTTTAGTTCACCCTCAATCTGAGAAATCAGGAAGAGGAAGGAGGAGAAAGGTTAGAGGAGCAAGGTCTTAAATCAGGTTGAAAGAAAGAAAAACACAATTGGTGGTATTACACTTTTAATTAAAAAAAAAAAAGAAAAAAAAAGAGAGAGCAAAAGAATGAGAAAGAGAAGTCATTTCATTGAAAGATTGGAAGGAAAAGAAGAAGCTGGCCACTTTGGCTCTAAAAATTCAAGAAGTAGATGGAATTGTGATGAATTAAAGGAGTGTAGATCACCTCCTTACCTTTACTGATTTCTCAATTTTGAACCCTGTTTACTCCTTGTGCTCTTTCACAAACCTTATCCCTAAGCCACATTATAACCCAAATAAAAAGCCCTTACTGATTTGAAAGTGGATTGAGCCGTCATGTGGAGATGAGAATTTGCTTAATCTCTGGTGTAAAGAGCTAAAAAAGTCAGAAATTCAAGCAATGCTTATGCTCCTGCTTGCAGTCCAATTTGAGGGCTGTAACTGCTCTTGAGCTGAGTAATATGATTTACCCCTCTTCTCTGTACTGATGAGTGAACAGCCCTGATGAGACTTGGGTCTGAAATCCAGTTGATGGGGGAAGTATCTGAGCAGGATCCTCAAATTGATGGTGAGTTATGCATTAAATTTTAGGAGAAATGCCTTGACACAAACTGAGTGACAATGAAGAGATTTTAGCAAACTTTCATATCTTCAAATGGATGTTTTTCTGTTGAAATTCCTTTAATGAATGGGCATGATGTGAGTTTATTTGATTTGCTTAAACTCTGCTTTAATAGGTTGCACTATTATTAACTAAGTTGTATTGGAGAAGTTTGTGGGTACCTTCACTAAAAACCCTCAGGAGACTTTACTCCTCCACTAGGGATCACCTAGGGGTTTAAAAGGCTTGGTGCATATGCTAAATACATTCGTGCTCCCTTCGAAAGAGGCATTTTTATTTTCTTTTAATTCTCCTTTGCTCTGGGACTAGCAAAGCTTAGGTTTGGGGATGTGTTAAGTGGTAAAAAATGCCACTTTTCACCCTTTAACCTGACCATTAACAGACCTGTGAGCACACTAATAAGCCTCTGTTGAGTGCCTTTTGTAAATACCAGTGAAAGCAAGTAATAATGTAGAAAACCAGTTAAGAATGTCCACAAAGAAGCCATCTCTCAGCACTATGCAGACCCAGCAACAGCACACCAGAGGCAGCACATCACTGAGCACTTGGAATGCGTGGCTGCAATAGAACAAAGGAAAGGAAGTGAAGACAGGTCTTAAAACAACCTATCGAAAGGGCATCTGGAAGACTTCGATAGGAGCTGAAGGATAAAAGAGAAGAATTCGTGCAATTGGAGTAGGGCTCGATAGGATCTGAAGGCAGAAAGAGGAAGACATGTGCTGAAGTGAGGGATTCGACAGGATCCCTAAACCTATCGAGCAGATGAATGAAAGAGAAAGCTCATCCTATCGAAAGCTTGCCTGAGGAGAAAAAGAGAACCTGTCGAAGGCTTCCTGAACCTATTAAAATTAAGATGCTAGAATTGAACCTATCGAAGGATGCTTAAGCCTTTCGATAGGAATGAGAGCCAACCTATCGGGATGACGACATGCATAACTCAACCTGTCGAAAAGGACCTCTGGAACTATCGAACTACTCAGCCAACCTATCGAATACTCTAGATAATGGGCTGAGGACCCTAAAGCTTCAAAGAGAAAACTCATCCTATCGGTACCTATCGAAGAGACTAGGGAACCTATCGAAAGGGACTACAAGCTTACTTTTAACCTGTCAAAAGCTTCTCCAACCTGTCGAAATCGTGTGTTGAGCTGCTTAGAAACTATGCTATGCACATGCTGAGACTTGGTAACCTACTACACACAAACCGAGGCACTTTTGTGACTGGCGCGAGGTTCTAGAAATGCCAAAGAAAGCCCTAACCGACCCACGTGCTTCAATAGAACATTAACAAACTCTGACGAACTTCTGGAAGGGACTTTTGGCGGGAAAAATAGAGGAGAAAGCTATATATAGAGATCCCCAATTGCCATTGGGGGGGATCGAAATTCTGAACAATTTCCTGGAGATCAGAGCTTACAGCGAGATTCTATTTTCCATCCTTTAGCGCAAGCATGCTTGGCTAATTCCCTAGAAGCAGCAAGGAGTGAGTTAGATCTGTGATTGGGTAAGGTTAAGAGTGTTGTTGGGTTAATTGCTGCACAGACTACAAATCTGAGAGTATTTCACTGTAGAGTGAGTTTGATTGCAATGTAAATATTATTTTCAATGTTTTAATTAGATCTAAAGCTCTTTTGATTCCTTTTGGTGCTCGATCGGATTTGTGTAGAGGAGTTGCTTGATCAGCTCACCCACTTAACTGGTAGACCTCTTGGATATCATCTGAATTCCCTAAATCTGATATCCCTGTAATTTCCTGCGTCTGTAACCTGGAAATTACAGCATCTGTAGTGGTTTTAATTGTTCTAATTGAGGCTCTGGCTTTGTAGGAGATCTCTAGGTTGGTCTGTGACCATTAAAGTGGACAGATCATAACCTTAAGGCAATTCTAAGCTCATGCCTCAATTGGATTCATCTGCCACAATCCATGGATTCGATAAAGTCAATAGGATGGTCTGTGACCATTAAAGTGGATAGATCATAGCCTTAATACCAGGTGGATCCTGTGATTTGGAGTGAAATTTATACCCTGCAGCTGTGCTTGTTGCCAACTGAGGGACTTGTGTGCTTTTGAACCCCTGTAATATGCTTAGCTCAACCTGATTGCAGTGAAAACAACCTCCAAGCTGTTCTTCTCCATTTTCTGAGTTTTTAAACCCTCCATCTGCAAGATCTAAGGCTCCAGTTTCGATCTAAGACAATCTGTATTTTAATTGTAGTTTAGATTAAGTGAAAATCCAATCTAATGTCTCCCCTGTCTTTTAGCTAGACCAACATTAGTTAGGGTGCCATATCTCTTACAGATCTGGAGATTTACCTAATTCCAAACCACCTCTCTGTGGACTTCCCCTTACTTTTAAAACTTGCTACAAAGGATCTTGTACCTTGCAGGCCTAGGATCTCCCAGCTGTGCTGAACCCATCTCGGTTTTCTCTTGATGTTTATACCATAAATCAGCACACTGGAATTCCCCAACACTCTCTGCCTGGTTTCTTCATCATGGGGCTCCAACTGTTGTATGAGTTCCTACCCTATAGGTCCATTCTTTCACACTTCGTACCTAATACCAATATCATGGCCTTTGGCGGTCCGAGATCTCAGGTGTTTCTCTTTACCTTAGGCATATTTTTAGCGGTTCTGATTTTATTTTGGCGTCTACTGACTGAAATTCTGCTCCTTTCTCAGTTCGAGCAAGGAGGTGACTCCGATGATGATGATGAGGTGGTGACGGGTACTGTCGATACTACAGGAGCTGGTCCCTCAAGTGCCTCTGGTACTGGTGCCTCAGTCTTAGACCGTAGAGCCCCTTTTTTTTTAGACCGTGATTTTTATATTTGGTTCTAGTTCTTCATTTCTGGAACCAGTCCTTAATCTAACGACCTAATTCACCGATCCTAGACTCAATTCCATCCTAAAATCTTAATCTCCAGTCCTATCATTAATATATGGTTCTAGTTCTTAGGTTCTAGAACCAATCCTTAATCATACGGTCTGATTTTCGGATTTTGAACCCAAATTCAGTCCATGAATTTTAAATTTCTAGTTTTAATTTCTTAACTTAATATTTCTAAAATACCAATAGTTTATTTAGTTTTCTAAAACTTTAGGTTCTTAATTTAATCCATAATTACAGTCCAAAATCAATTCTAAAAATCTAAAAAAATATTATTTTATAGTTCAAAATTTAATTTACTTTATTCTCAGCCACCCGATTTGCCCAAGGGAGCTTATGGAGGGTACCTGGGAACAAGGCCAATCCTCCTTAGCATAGCGAGCCCAAACCCCTTTTTTCTAATTAATTCAATTTCTAATTAAAATTAGGATATTTAAATTAATTAAGCTCCTAGGAGGATTAGGAGACTTAATTAATTTGATTTCTAATAGGATTAAGACATTTAAATTAATTATACTTTTAATAAGATTAGGAGACTTAATTAATTAGATTTCTAATAAGATTAAGATATTTAAATTAATTAGATTCCTAGTAAAATCGGAAGACCTTTTTAAAATTTGACTCCTAGTAGAATTAGGAGACCCTTTCTTAATCAGACTCCCAGTAGGATTAGGAGACCAAGTTAAATAAAATCGCAGCAGGAATAGGAAAACCAAACCAGTTAGACTAAAGGCAACCCACAGCTGCTGACGTTCGCCGGCGGACAATTCAGTAAAGGAGTTCAACCTACAAGCCCCCGCTCCCCTTAAAGAGTGATCGGTGACGTGTTGCAGCGTCGATATATATCTGCAGCTTGCGATCGCATCTTCTCAGGTATTCTTCATTTATAATTTGTCTCTTTAATTTCAGCATTTAATATTTCCTAATTTATTACTCCATCATTGCCATTACCAAAGTCCGCTTAGAACAGAATTGGGCCACTCATTTCGGGGACCGATAGGAACCCAAAAAAAGCATATGCCAATAAACTGGCGATCGCGATGGGACATGTTTTTCACTAAGGTTGCCCCAATTTAATTAATTTGGTTTTCTATTTTCCTTGCTTTTTTAATTTAGTTTTATATTTTTTAATTTTTAGTTTAATTTTTATTTTTTTCCGCTTTATCACTTTCTACACACACTTGCACGTGGATAAACTTAAAAAAAAAAATACAAAAAAACAAAAAAAAACTATTTTAAATGGCCGACATCAGAAAATTGAACTTTAATGATAACGACCCATCCGTATAGGGCTCCCATAGCAACCCCGAGTATAATGTTAGGCCATCTCCAGGGACAGCCTAGTGTCGTGCTCGGGTAAACATGGTTAATGAGAGCGAAAAATACCCCTTCACTCCACGAAACTCAAATCACAGCAAAAGCACTGAAGAAAGTGGTACTGAGCGAAGCTACCCCAGTAGTCAAGTTATGGACCAGACTCCCAGTGCACTCACAAAAGGAGGAAGAAAAGCCGACGCATTGCTCCAGTCCCAAAAACAAGTTACTCCGAGGAACAGACAAGAGGAAAAGACGCTGATTCCTCCACATACTTTGAATCTCCCGACATATAACACATATACCTCTCACACCTTCTACAACAACAACTGTCGAGGACAACCCTCTCCCAAGACATCTAGAAAAGACACCTTTGTAAACATAAACAACCTCCACAAATTTCTAGATGACTAAATGGCTAACAAAGAATGCTCTAGTCACACTTTTGGATTCGACAAATTTTTGCTGAGACATCGACTTCACTATACCCGCTGATTTTAAACCTCTAAAATTCAACAAATATAACAGTACGAGAAACCCAAAGCACCACTTGGCCCTATTTTGTAATGACTGTCGACCAATCCTCACCAATAATGTGTAACTAATCCATTACTTTCTGAGATCACTAGAAGGAGAAGCCCTTGACTAGTTTGCGGCCTTACCTTTAGCCGAAATCGAGGCATTCGAAGACTTAGCCGACAGATTCCTAGATCCATACCAGGACCTGACTCATGAAGAAATCACTCTCGCTGACTACACACAAGAAAAGAGGACGGTGAAGACTTCTCGACATTCACCAACCGTTGGAGAAGACTTGCCGCTTGAACGGGGAATCAAATAAAAGAAAGAGATGCAATAGAAATCATGATTAGCAATACCCGAGACCCTCTTCGGAGCATTCTCATCCTAAGCGACTATCACAACCTCGCTAGCCTTTATCAACGCACCTCACACTTAGAACATCGACTGAAGAATGGATACATCAGTCTTCCTACCTTAACATTCATCAGACCCTCCTCAGACAATTCCGAGACAAACACCCTAAACGAAGTCATAGACTTCGAACAAATCAATGCGAACCAAGAACAAAACCAAACTAACCCTCAACCATACCACCTATATGACCAAGCTTAAGACCTCTACACAAACCTATACTCTGACTACATACCCTGACCAAGACCAACCACTATACACCAACCAATGCACGAACCCGTACTATGACCAAAGCCAGTACCCCAACAACGTGCAAACTAACTTCACCTATTACAATCTATTGTTCGATCAAACTCAACTCACATACGAGACTGTACACACATTCACCCCCGCCCCATTCCACCTAGCTAGCCTAATCTGAAGAATTGAACCTCCCTCAGAGCAAGACCATACTATTCGCTTACAACCAACTCAACCTACCCTTGAATCTGATAACCTACTAATGAATGAATCATTCCCCACACCTCCTGAGCAAACGCCTAAACCAATGACGCAAACTATCCCAGAACAGGCTCACATGCCAATTTTAGAAGTAATTTTCAAACCAATCAATCGGTATTATACGACATCATTCATACTTAAACCAATCGCAAAACTAAACTCCGAACCCAAACCAGTAACCAAATCTACCCCCGAAATCACTAGCCTTCTCTCTTCCAAATCAGCTATGAAACAAACCCCCAAAATCGAATAGATTGTCGAATACATTGCCCCACTAATCTCAAAACCAGTCCCTAAACTAATCCCTACACCTACTTTAAAACTTGAACTCGATAACACACACATCACCCCACTAACCTCAACATCACCTCTGGAATTAACTTCTACTCTCACTTCCGAACCTAATCTCACTACCGAACTTGTCACCTCACCAACTTCAAAAAGAAACCTCGAACCTGGCTCTATTGCCGAACAGACCTTCGAACCACCCATTCCCAAATCACTTGTTGGGCTAATTTTGAAGCCATCTCATGAATCAATCCCTACAGAACTCTCCACCGAATTTATCATCCCCCTAACTCTGAAACAATAACTTAAACCCACTATTGAACTTACCATTCCACCAACCACAAAACTAAACTCCAAACTCAAACCTATTATAAAACCTAAACTTGTGATCAAGCCTAAACCTAAACTTATCATCAAACCTAAACCTACTATCAAAACTAAACCTATTATCGAATATAAATCTATTATCAAACCTCAACCTATTCTTGAACATGAATCTATCACCGAACCTAAACCCATGATCGAACTCGAACCTGTCATCGGACACGAAACCAAGTCGATCGTTGAACTTAAACCAATCTTCGAACCTAGACCCAAACCTATGCTTCACCCTACACCCATCCACAAGTTTGAACCCTCCATCAAAGGCGAACCCGCCATCAAATCTAAACCCATTATCGAACCTGAACCTACCGTCGAACCTAAACCAATCACCAAACACAAACCTATCGTCAAACCTCAAACTATAAAAAAATCCAAGCCCATCATGAAACTTGAACCCATCATTAAACTCGAGCCTGTTATCGAACACGAACTCGGTACTAAAACCGAAGCTATTCCTACAACGCCAACCCCACTCACCTTTGAGCCTACCACAAAACCTATCAAGGAGTCGTTCATCGCTCCCACTTTTGAAATGAAACCAAACTCAAATCTTACGATGCCAATCACCATCCGAATCAACATACCTCAAATCCCATCAAAACACGAAATCAACGTCACAACTAAAATCTCTTCTAATCATCATATCAAAATCTCCATGGACCTCACAATCAAAACCTTAACCGAACTCCAATCGGCGACAAAACTACTACGTCAAACTTCTGATACTCAACCTCCTTGAAAAATTATAAATAAAATTTTAAAACAACCTCACAATAAACCCAAAGTCTGAATCAAACTAAACAAGCATAATCAAATAAAACTAGACCGCCCCATAGGTAGGAAAGGTCAACCTTGGACTTCGCCCTCGCGTCTCCTCTTCCTACTCTACCTCTGCCATATCTTATCACTACCTTTACAACACTACCGTCCCTCTCAACGGTTTCCACTCCAACTTCACTCACAAATAGCTTTCCAACCACCTGCAAACAACCACGAATAACTCTTTAACATCTCTATGCTTCATCTCTACGAGATGCCCCAATCCGTCGAAAAACAAAAAAAAGTCCCTCTCGACAAGGAGGCCACGACCATAAAAGACCCATTAAAAGTAGTTAAAAGACACCACACTTATTTTGATAAATCCTATACCATCCAAAACACAAACCTAAACATAACCTCACTCTCACCCCTCATCGATAAGATCGAAAGGGATCGAGGATCCCGAAATAATATTATCTAATCGAATAGTCACTTCGACCATCCAACATGTCCCACCAAGCGAACTTCCTGAGTCAGTCCCTTGCTTAAGGAACTGATGATGTACAGTAACACAATAGTAATAATAAATAAATAAATAAGAATATAGAAAAGTACAAAAAAATACTAAAAGTATAAATGCCCAAAACGTAAATACTTGAAAACAAAAATACTCTTCTATGGTCCAAACCCTTCGGACTCATACTCGACCGAGAACTCGAAGTCGGGGAGCTAGTGCTAAAGTAAAGTGCCTATACAACCGCCTCACCTGGAGGAAATCAAAACCCACAAGGGAATTCCTTATATTATATTGGCAACATGCCCAGGAAACAGCCACAGGGGAAGGACTTTCTGTTAGCTCAATGACCATCATGTCTTGTAGCCTAAACAAACATACTTATATACCTATCATCCTCGCAGTCATCACAAGGCATTTGCCAGTCGTAAGTCATTATTTTCAAAACCAGTTTGGGTATCATTTGACTCATTGACCATCCTCCTACTCGGGCGAATTGATCGAAAGGACTAGTGGATCATGAAACTCCCTTTCTGAAATATAGAAAATTTTGGATTCTCATACATCCCCTTCAGCCATTGGAGTCGATGTTAGAGCACAGAAAAATGGAAATGTAAGGTTCCATCAAACCTCACAATTCTTGCATTAGCATGTTGTTTAAAAAAATATATACAGAAATAAAACACAACCGAGCGAGAGCAATACAACGAATGAACAGTCAATAAATTCAAGAAGCATAAGCAAATTATAAGGGCATTCCCGATAATCTTATTAGGAAAGTATAAGCAAACCGCGAGGGCATCCCTGACATCTTCACACTCCTAGATGTCGTCGTACGGTGGCGGGAGGAGGACAAAACTCCTGCTAATGGTAGAATTTGAGACTTTGATATTGCTGGACCATGACGAAGAGCTCAATTATGGCACTGCATTATCCACCTGAAAAGAAAGTAGTTGACTACTATTTCAAAATTTGGTTGAATAAGAAGCTACCCTCAGATCAATAAACCATACCTCTTCACCTTTAATTTTCTTTTCGGATAATAAGTCAAATGATTTTCAAAGTCTCTTTCAAAATAAAACTGAAAACTTTTGAATGATAAGTGATGCAATCACTCATTATCTAATCATACACCTCAATCTTGTTGAAAGCTATGATACATGATCATCGTTCAGCACTTACAAAATCAAACCTGCCATGTGGCCGAAAATAATCGAACTACTTCCCAACATGAGATCGTTACTAATACACTCTAGGACATCTGTGAAGTCGATAAAACTCCCACCATCACTTCACACTAGGGCATTTTTTTTAAGAGCCCTAGCACCATGATAGTGATACTCAGGTCACAAGACCGATACCCCAAACTGGGGCATTTTTTAAAATTTTCAATTTAGTTTTGCTTTTCCATCGTGGATACCCCAAATTGGGGCATTTTTTTCATTTTATATTTTTTTTTAGTTCGTACTTTTCCACCATGCGACCCTAAAACGAAAACCTGAAACAGAACAACAGAGATACACTCAAAAAAATAAACACCATACTCTAATACTACCCCTTCCCCGTAAACAAACATAAATAAAACCAACACAATAGGAGAAAAATATCGCTCATTCACAGCAATAAAGCAAAAAAATAATATAATTAGATACCTCTTAGGATTTAATACCCGGGATGCAAAATAAAAAGGAAGAAAAGACATTAGAAACTAAAAATTCCCCAAACTTTTAAATCCTATGTTTAGAAACAAAATTCAAAATAAAAAAAAACCCCTTAGCCTCTATTGATAACATACACCTCCTAAATCACAAAACAACAACTGTCACCCTCACAAATATCTTCCATCTAATTAAATCTATGGCGAACATAGATGAGCCAATGATCATACAACACTTCACCCCCTAAGAAACACCAATCCCCCCAAGCCTAGATAAACCAATAGGATTTAAACATTTAACACCCATCTTGAACCTTTGAAAACTCACATCTTTTTAAATCTCATGTTGAATCAAACAAAAGACCAAAACTCAAGTTAAATCAAACCTTGAGCCAAAAAAACTTTAAACACAATAAGAAACTCTCTAAAGTGAGACCCTAAACTGTTTGGGACCCCACCAAAAAATGCCCCCAACCAAACCCATCGGAACCGAGCAAACCCTCTAAACAAACCCCATAAAAACAAACTGAACTCCAAGCTAAACTAAATCCGGAAATAAGTCAAACAAATCAAATAAATCCAACTAACCCGCTAATAATTTTAACCGAATAAGCAAGCACGACAAAGCATAAAAAAAATGCCTCTTTATTCTTAACTCAAAAGTTTTACACAAGTATCACAGGAAGCATACCTCCTGAATATACAACCCAAAATGAAAACCTAAAACATTAACCTGCAACCCAAAATGAAGACTGGGTTCAAAACTGAGACGAAGCGAGGAGCAGATTCCACTCAAAGCATCCAATCGGAGACATCAGGGAGAATTGATTTGGAAACACATCCCTCCACTTTTTACTCCTTTTCCGCTATCCTCACCTCCTCCACCATCGTCTCCTCAACACTGCCTTCACTGCTCCCTAACAAGGATCAATGTGAAGATTAGCACCTTCATTCCCAATACCGCCCATTCTCAGAATAATACTGTCCACAAGCATCACCTTGAGATAGAGATCACACGAAATAACGAATATAGGAAGAAATGACATCCCAATCGAATGGTTAGATTGCTTGATATCACTAAAACATGAATTCTAGAACACAAGATATCCAGAAAAGGTTAAAACTCGAGACTAAACCAGGGAATGAAAAACAAATGAAGGCTCCTTCACATAGATAGAGTACAGACTCAATCACGCGCCAGAGCACATGCGTTTAATTTGATTACGTGCTACGCACACTATGCACAATCCAAAACACGCGCTATGACCCAAGCGCTTAATGAAACCATCGCCTGCGCCAACGGTGCGACGCTTCGATCACGCGCAACCTATAGACCATGCAACCCAATCAAACGGCCAACCCTGACTACGCAATATAAAGGTCACCCATATACTGACCCAATGACACTCCGATCATGCGCTTCTATTATAACACAGAATACAATCACACGCTCACTCCTACACGTATAAACAGCCCCTCAAACCTGCGATGCACGCTCAAAAATAGGCGCGTAATCTTATCAAACGACCTAAAGTAGGCGTACAATACCTAACTTCGGACAAGATCTACACCCTCACACCCTTTTGTCTCTTCGCGGTTAAGATTCTTTTATCCATCGTGTAGCCTCATAGGCTGTTCCGATAAAAAAAAAGACTTACTCACCCGTCCCATCGCGTACCCTTACACAAGAAGGAAGCATTGACAACGCCCATCCCCATCGCGACAACGTATACACATGCGATATCACCTCAACATCGAGTCCCATTATAATAAATTAGCCATACCCTCATGTCCCATCGCGAGAAGCAGAAAGTAAATCTCCCGAGAATGCGAGCACACCACCGCTAACTACGCTCAGTCGACATCCCATCGCGAACATCACTACCTAAAAAAAAAAAGACAGTACATTCCACACCGTATGACGAAAAAAGGGAAGATTGATCATGTCTCATCACTAAAGCGAAGGGCTCTCTCTGTCTCAAATTGATCCCCACATCCCACCAGGACTCACCCAGCATGTCGACAAAGATAGGAAGAATCCCCAGGTCCCATCACGACATCATTTCTCCCAAGACATCACATCACAACTGCCAAGCCCTGCCACAGCAGACCTGAAGAGAAGAAATGTCCAAAGTCTTATCGTGACACTACGGTGCTACAAGACCGTACAAACTACGCATGATCCAGGTAAGTACTACCCATTTTGTTTTTTTACTCAATATTCCTCGTAAATATATAGATAGCTATGATTAAGTTAAATGTTTTCAAAACCCGTCTCTCATGACTCGCGAATCACTGTAGTCCTCCATAAGAGACAATCACCAATACTCACCGAGAAGGTTAGAGGGAGTATCCGACATGCCAAGTTTCGTCTTGACAACCGTAATAACGGTTGGGTCCATAAATCTCGTGCCGGTTGTTGAGAACTAGAAAATACCATTTTTTCACCCTTTAACCTGGGCCTTGATAGACCCTTGAGAGAACTAAATAAGTGTTTTAAGTGCTTGTGTTACAGCTAACAATAAAGACAGGCTTAACCATGAAAGCAGCCTACAAGTGCTAAAACGATGATAATCCATATTGATCCAAAGGAAGAAAGAGAAGGGACAACCTCACTAGCTGTCAAAAGGCCTGAACTGAAGAGGCAAAGACCTGGTCTTAACCCAGAAAAGAAATGTGGAGCAATTCAAACAGAAGAATGCACTACAGAGTGCTTTTCGAAAAGAACCTGAACTCTGCGAAAAGAACTAAAAGCTTCAGGCTTAGTTTTCGAAGAGCACCTGAACTCTTCGAAAGGATGATTGACCAATTCAAAAAGAAGAGAACTCCTTGCGAACAGAACCTAAACTTTCCAAAAAGAGCTTCAGGAGTCACAGTACCTTGCGAAAAGTTCCCTAAACTATGCGAAATGGTATTCTGGAGATTCCTAGCTTCTGCAAGGGTAATTCGATGTCCCAATGCATTTAAAAACCTAGGGACATTCCAAAAGATTCTAAGCATGAAGCGAAGGCATATTCCATCCCATGTGAGCACCCGAAGATGAAATCACTTGGCGAGAACTTCTAGAAGCTCTAACAGATTTTCAAATTGCATAACAGAATTGATGCTTAAGTCGCCTGATTGGCTGAACCAGATCGAGCAATTCTGATTGGCCAGAACAGATCTGGATCCTTGTGCTCGACTACCATTGGTTGATACAGATCTGAGCACTTCTGATTAGTCGATACGCATCTGAGCTAGACCTGGGGAAAATTATAAATAGATGAACCATCTGCCCAATTGGGGCATCCAGATTTTGAGTTTCATTCCTATTCCCCCATTTCCAGATCAGCTAGCCTGTCTGAAACCTTGTAATAGCATAACTTTTACTTGCAATTGAGAGCTGTGAGATACTTCTGTAATTCAAAAGAGAGTTGTATTCAAGACTACAAATCGGAGAGCTGTTTAAGCTATGCTTTGTAATTGTAAATGTGAATTTGAAAAGGTTGCTGTAAACCGTACGTTCTCAATTGGATTTGTGTTAAGGGTTCCCTCTGATCTCCTTATTGCACTAGACTCCTTTAGATTTATTGTTTTTCATGAAATTTCCCTTGATTCATTAACCCTGTGGGAATTAGTGTTTGTAACCTAATCTCTCACAGCCTTTGTAGTGATATTTCTTGTTTTGAATTAGGAGTTTAGATTAAAGACTATTGGATGGTCTGTGGCCATTGAAGTGGACAGACCATAACCATAAGCCTAAATTTAATCCTTGAGTTAGATTTATTTCTCTTGCATCTGTGCTTGTAGCCAGATGAAGATTGGATCATCTCTCATTTGACCTGCAGTCATTCTCATTGTGTTTCAAGGACCAAATCAAAGTTAGATATTATTTCTCCATTTTTATAAATTTACATCAAAATTCCCCCAACTCAGATCTAGATCATTTAGTTTAACTTTTACTTTTATCATTTAGTTAATGTGACAAATTCAACCTCCCATCTTATGTGCTCTGTAGATAGGATAAGAGGCCAGATCTGGTAGCTCAGATCTAGAGGTTTATCTTAGATTTTAAACAAATTCTCTATGGACGATCTTTTACTCACTTACATTTAAAACTTGCTACAATTGGCCCTGATCTTGCAGGCTAATTCACTTCTCTCTGTGCTGATATTTCTTTATTTTTTTTTTCAAATTCAGTATATCTTAGCGTTTGCAAACCTGTTTTCAAAACACAAATAAATCATGCACACTCAGAACACCAACACCGGTGGATCTGCTCAGCAACGTCTCGGAAGCCACATTTTCCATCATTTTACCATCGAATTGATCTTAAGTTAAAATCCCAAAAATTTCAAAATTTCAAAAACCTCTTACTTCACAAAGCAAAATCCCTTTACTTACTAAACAAAAGTAAAAAAAAGAGAACAAAAGAAGAATAAAGCAACAAGATAAATAGATAAAATAGACCTTTCTTTAAATACTAAAAAAAAAAAAACCTTATTAAGCACCCCATCACCCACGCACAATAAATTACACTTAAACTTGACCTGCAACTCCTAAGACCGCCTGAACTTGCAATCAAGCGCATATCCATTAAGACCTGAAAAGTACCACTTTTCACCCCTTAACTTAATCTTTGATTAGACCCTTAGCCACCTAATAAACTCATCTTAAGTGTTTTGTTCAGGAAATAATCAATAGTGAAATAAGGCCAAGAATCCTGTTATGGAGCCTGCTTTGGCACCAGATGCCCGTCAGTAAGAATGAACCTTGATCCCTCGCGCAGATCAGCTGAGCTTCCCAAGGCTTTACAAGCAACCTCTCGCGCAGATGAATGACTGAGGAGCTTTAGAAACTCAACTCTGCGCAGCTCTCGCGAAGCTCAAGAGTCGAACACAGCGCTCAGTGTCGCGCAGTTCAAAGCAGACCTCTCTCAATCTCGCGAAGGTCGCTTAAGATAGCTAAGGAGAGAGAGCTTCAGAAGAAGTCTCGCGCAGCTGTCGCACAGTCACCGCGGGGTACAATTCTCAGCAGAAGAATGCCTCGCGCAATTCGTGCGCCATTCAAGAAAGAAAGCATCCTGGCGAAGGCAAAGCCAAGCTCTCAAAGATTGAGTGAGACAAAGAACCTTGCGCATTTCAAACCTCAAAAGAATCTCGTAAGGCAACTCGCGAAGTCCAAGTAAAGAGAAGAGCTTGCACAATTCTCGCGCTACTGCCCAGCGAAGACTAATCTATCGCGCGGCTGCTTGAATTCCAACCTTACGACGCTTGAAATTGTATTTTCTATTCAACCTCATGAACTCCAACCCAGCGACAGCTCAACTCTCTACCGCGTGACTGCCTGAAGAGCAAACCAAGGCAACCTGGTGATGGCTGAAGCTTCAGTGTCAAATCATCCTAGCGAAGAGTAATGAGCTACCACGCGAGAAGTCTGGGAAACTACAGCTACCTAGCGAGGCTCTGAACCTAAACTTCCATCTCTTCAGCAGAGGGCATTCTGGAAATTTCCAGTGATTAGGGCACACACTCCCACGCTCAAATCTCTGTGCACACGCCCCGAGGCATCTAAGGATCAGCAGAAGGCCACGTGGCATCATTAAAATTAGGGTTTCCTAACCCTAATGCACCGCCACCCCACTGCTATATATACCCAAGCCTAGCTTAGGTTTAGGTATCTGGGAACCTATCTCAGATCGCTTTTCTTTTCTCTTTCTTTTTAGCAGTAAGTAGTTTTTCTTTTTCTTTTTCTTTTCTTCTCTCCATAGTCCAGCAATTGCTGGTTATGACTTTGTATATGTATTTGAGTTAGATTAATGGATGTTTTGCAATAGGATTTATACTTTGTGGGATTATTGTTTATATGTGAGATGCTCTGTGCAAGGCTGCTGCCTTGTGATCCCCCATTGCCTTGGCTGTGTTTCAAAGCAATGGAGGACTGATTTTAAGGGCCACTCAGATCCAAGTAACCTGTGTGTCTAGGCTATCATGGTCTTCCAGCCTTAGCCCCACCACAGGACCTAGTAGATCTGAATTCCCCATGGGAGCTTGAGCTGGTAGCCTGGTGAACATGGTGGTAGCAGCGATAATCTTGTTTTGTTTTGGGCTCCATGAGGAGGATAACCTCTGGGATAGTCTGTGACCATTTAAGTGGATAGATTATAGCCTTAGGGTGATTCTGATCCACCGATCCAAGATGGATCCTTCTTCTTTTCACCTGCGCTTGTAGAAGCCTGGTGAGGGATTGTACAGAGGTAGACTCCCCCATATTTGTATAGATCTGCCATCAGATGTCGGATCTGATCTGGTTATAGAGATTGTAGGCTTGTGGCTGGGCCATTGTAGCCTCTCTCAAGTAATGGACAGCTGGATCGAAGGTTGTACTCAATCGCTTGCTGGTTCTATGTGTCTGGGCTATCATGGTTTTCCAGCCTTAGCCCCACATATGGAACTTTAGAGGTTGAGGTTCCCTATGGATTCCTGAGCTGGTAGCCTGGATGAAATAGTGCCTGCAATGATTTATTTGTTATGTTCTGACCCATCCCTGGATAGTGGCTCCCCTATGGGATAGTCTGTGACCATTCAAGTGGACAGGTTATAGCCCTAAGGGTGGAGTCATGGCAGTAGAGATGGGTTGGATCCTTTCTCCTCAGAGGTGATAATGTAGCCTCTGGACAGGATTTCTATAACATCAGATCTAAATCTGAGTTACAAAACTCCTCTGACCTTGGCTCAATAACATATTTCTCACCTTTTTATAATTATTTTCCACACTCCATCCATCCTCTCAATCCTTTCTGTAATTTAGTTATTAGAATACTTAGAATAAGTGACCTTAAACTCCCCTCCTTTTAGGACTGCCAGATCTGGAGGGACTACTAGAGACGGCTCCCTTGGAGCCTTAGATCACCTTTTCCTATGGGACAAACTCTTACTTATCAAAACTTGCTACAAAGGACCCTATATCTTGCAGGTCTAGGATTTCTGAGTTGTGCTGATTCATCCCCTGTTTTATTCTGGTTTTGATTTTTAAATAACTTTCAACACCAACCAATAAGCGAAGCACACTTGAGATCAACAATAAGTTTTTGGCGCCGTTGCCAGGGATAGATAATCTAATAGTAGACCCTTAGTTTTTGTATTCTTAATATTCTTTATACATGTGAATAATTGATACTGCTGTGATAATTGTGAATCTTCCTTACAGATCTGGACAACAGCAGTGAAGGATAATTGGACTGCAATTGGGCTGAGAAACTGGATGATGCACTGTGGGCCTATAGGACTGCCTATAAGACCCCTATCGGAATGTCCCCATTCAGACTAGTCTATGGCAAGGCCTTCCATCTCCCAGTCGAGTTAGAACACAGGGCCTATTGGGCCATTAATAACTTGAACATGGATCTAACTTCTGCTGGTCAACACAGGTCATTACAACAATCAGAATTGGATGAGCTGCGGATTGATGCTTACGCCAATGCCAAGATCTACAAGGAATTGGCTAAAGCCTTCTACGACAAAGGCTTGCTGAGGAAAAGCCTCGAACCGGGTAGTAAGGTTTGGTTATTCAACTCCAAACTAAAATTCTTTCCTGGCAAATTAAAATCCAAATGGGATGGTTCCTATGTTGTGGTAAATGTTTCCCCATCTGGTGTTGCGGAAGTCCAGGACCCCAAATCTGGGAGGACCTTCAAAGTGAATGGTTAAAGGCTGAAGCCTTGCATTGAACGACCTACAGATCCTATGTGCACTGTTCATTTTCATGGGACCCCTACATCTACCGGACTCGCAGTTGTGTCCATGTTGTACTATATTACTTTAGTTTTTACCTTAAATTTTAGGAAATTCTAGGAGATATGTGGAGTTTGATATTGTTGTCCTTGCTAATATTTATGGGGGATCGGTATGACTTCTTCTTTTGTGAATTGCTGATTTGGCCCTCGCGAGTACCACATTCTGATTTGGGAAGGCTCGTGCAATTTGCATGGCCCAATTCTTTCACTGTCGCGAGTTTCAATGCTGCAGAATATCACGCACACCTCCAACACTAACTCCCATAATCGCGTGATTCTGGTCTCTCGTGATTCCTTTACCCAGCTACGCGAACCTAATGCATTTGTCATTTCCCACATTGACTGCTGGGACTTGACGTTTCCCAAGTCACTCTCATTTAATGGCGGCGACTTGGATGTTGCTCAACCGTTTCATCTTCCATAATCCCTCGCCTTTAAATACACAGGGAGGCCATGCTCATCTTCACAGCATCCTATCTCACCCTCGCGGTCCTTCCCTATTCCTAATCATGGCAGATGACAAGGCAAACGCACTGCTTAACAAGTTTTACCCGATGTGGTTGGACCCGCCGCCCCCTAAAGAGCCAGATCCCCTCCAACCCCTCTGGGATGAATTCGAGGAGGTTCTGCAAACCCTTGCCAAGGAGGAGTTCAACCTACAAGCCCCCACTCCCCTTAAAGCGTGATCAGTGATGTGTTGCAACGTTGATAAATATCTACAACTGGCGTTCGTATCTTCTCAGGTATTCTTCATTTAGAATTTGCCTCTTTAATTTTAGCATTTAATATTTCCTAATTTATTACTCCATCATTGCTATTGCCAGAGTTCGCTTACGACAGAATTGGGCCACTCTTTTCGGGGACCGAAAGGAACCCAAAAAAAGCATGGACCAACAGTGACAACCATCTTCTCAAGGATGAGAACGACCATTTTGTTAGCAACTTCCATGGCTCCATTGGTTTACAGCCGATACGGTGGCGAGCGATGATGTTTGATCTTGTACTGCACACAAAAGGCCCTAATGCGCTTGTTTGCAAAGTTTGTGCTATTGTCCGTGATGATATACTTGGGTACGCCAAACTAGCAAACAATATTGATTTTGATGAATTTCTCAATAGGCTGGGCTGTGATGTTCATGTAGGATGCTACCTCTACCCATTTGGTAAAGTATTCAATGGCAACTAGGATGAATTGATGTTCGTTTGATGCTTTTGGATTGACTTTTCCGACGGCGTCGAGGCCCCAAGTGGCGAATGGCCATGGGGTAGTCATGCTGTGAAGATTAATGGCTGGAGCATAGATCAGACTAGAGTATTCTTGACATTTGTAGTACTTTCAAACGTGCTTACAACAATCAGATTCCATAGTGGTCCAGAAGTATCCTTGGCGTAAAATCTTTTTACTGAGCATGTGGCCATTGACATGGCCCCACATACTCCCTCTTGAATCTCCATCATGATGTTCGCTGCCTCGTTTTTAGTTAGGCATTAGAGCAAGATGTTATTATACGACCGCTTGTAGGGACACTCACCATAGATGATGTAGTTTGCTGCTAAATGTAGAATGGTCTATCTGTCCTCTATGGCTTCCCCTCAGGGAATGACTGGGTCTTAAGGAAATTCTTGATATCTGAGAACCATGGTGGCTCATCATCCAATCTTGGGGGTTCCTCAATTTGGAGGTAGAAGGCAGGCTCGTTCCTCTGTTCAATCATGATCGGCTTCATCTCAACACCATGGGGGATTTCTACCATCGATGCTAAAGTTGCTAACGCGTTGGCGAAGCGATTCCTTATCCGTGGGACATACGAGAAAGTAACATCATCGAAGCATGCTATCAAATGTTAATCAGTGAAAAATATTATTTTTCACCTCCTAACTTGACCTTTGATGGACTTTTGAGTTGACTAATAATGTGTCTTAAGTGTGTTTTGTAGTTAGCAATAGTATAGAAATCCATCTAAAAATGCCAAGAGGAGACCTACTGCTTCAGCATGTGCACATATAGCCTAAGCAATCAGCCATCAAGTAGATCAACAAAGCCTTAAAATTATATGGCAATGGCATGTGCCCAACTCTGTACACAGGGCACTGAGTGCTGGAAAGATGAAAGACAACATCCCAAGTTGTGTACAAGCTGTAGAAGTAAAGGAAATAACTTGTCAAGAGGTTAAATCAACCTATCGAGAGCTCTAGGTACTAAATGGAAGCTGTCGAGAGGAGATATCATCCTATCGAGAGGTTCTGATGAGGAGAAATGAAGCTGTCGAGAGGTTTATAGAACCTGTCGAATGGTTTAAACTATAGCAGAAGAACCTGTCAAATAGTGTAGAAGATCTTGTCGAGAAGTACTTCCAACTTGTTGAACAGAGGGAAAGATCCTGTCGAAGACTACCTGGAGTTGTATTGGATATCGCGAGGTTGCATCATCCTGTCGAGAGAATGGCTAAAGCTAGTGCAGCAGTTAAGCAGTGAACTCATCCTGTTGAGCAGTTCAATAGAACCTATCGAAGGCTACACTCAACCTATCGAATGGAGTAACAATTACGCTTAGAACTTGTCGAAAGGTTCTCTGAACTTCTCAAAGCATGATTTTGGAACTTTTCAGTTCCAGCTGAGAATGCAGCTCACTTCAGTGCTCTATGCACATGTCCCGAGGCATGCTAACAACCCTTGAGGGTATTTTTAGAATGCATATGGGCATGAATGTGAACCTCTCTAACTCCCCCACATGTACTTGTCCAATTCGAACCAATTGGTGGGAGATTCTAGAAGTAAAATCTGCTACATTAGTAGCCCAAAATAACATAATTATTCCCTTTAGCTCTGATTGGCTGAAACAGATCTGAGATAGAGGGGAAGAGTATAAATAGAAGAAAAGCTTTACACAAGAACTGGCCAGAAATCTAGAAATTGAGAGAGCTCAGAGACCAAGTTTGAGCTCATTTTCCCTCCAAAATTCTATCCTTCTTCTCTGTTTCCCATTCTCTCTTTAGCCCAACCATTGTTCGCTAAATACTTGTAGCAACTAGGGTGAGGTAGATTTGTAAATTGAGAGGTTGAGAGCTTTGTATGAGAATTGGATGATGCGCAGGCTGTAAATCTGAGAACAATGTATTGTAAGTTGTTTGGATTCAATAAATTGTTGATTTTAAAGCTCAATTAAATCTATAAATATTGTGGTTCCATTAGATTCTCAATCAGATTTATGTATTTGAGAATTGTTCATTCATTTAACCCTTTGATCTCTTAATTGCCATCTGATTTCCCTAGATTTAATGTTCCTGTGGATGCCTGAACTTGTAGCCTTGCATCCACAGCATTTGCAGTGATTTTCTTGTTCTAATGGAGGCCTTTGGATTGGAGGAAATCCCTAGGATGATCTGTGACCATTAAAGTGGACAGATAATAGCCTTAAGATTAATTCAATCCTCTGGTTTAGATTGGATCTTTCTACCTTGCATCTGTGCTTGCAGGCAGATGAAAGATTATTGGAAATCAATCCTCTGCATTGCTGTTTAACGAATAATTTTTAGTGAGGCCAAAAATCCCAAGCTGCTATTCTCCACCTTTGATTTTAATTCCCCAAAATTTCTTTAAATCTGTTTCTACTCAGCATTGGATCATTAACACTTAGATTTAGTTTTTTGTAGTTTTAGTAAAGTGACAACCTCCTAAAACCTCTCCTCTTTCCTCTCTTGCTTTGTTTTAAACTAGGATAGGTTAGAGTGCCAGATCTATTCTAGATCTAGAGATTTACTATATTTTGAAACACATTTCCTTGCGGACATACCCCTACTTACCCCTTTAAAGCTTGCTGCAACAGCCCTGGTTCTTGCAGGCCTGGTTGCCTTACCTTGGTGTCTCTTTCTATGATTTATCTTTCAATGTGTTATTTTTATCGTCCTAATAATTACAAGGTAGGCAATATAATAAGTTTTTGGCGCTGCTGCCAGGGATCTATGTTTTTAGAATCGGTAGATCTAAGTTTTTCTTATTTTAGATTTTATATTTGTAATTATCTATTTAGTGTTTGACTAATTGCTTCTGTAGTTTTTTTATAGTTTTCTGAATTTTTACAGATTTGGAGCTATGGCTGAGAGGAGCAATTTTGCTAAAAGGAGGAGCACTCTGTGCTTGAGTTTGCATTTCCTTACTCTTTTACATTTCTAGATCTATGAATTTTTAGATCTGCAGAAATAGTTTTTGTGTGTTTGTGTTTTTTTGTGTTGAAATTTATGCTGTAATTTTGTGTGATGTACATTGTGTTTGTGTGTGGTGTATGTTTGGAAGAAGAACTCTCAACCCTCAGATTTTGCCATTAAATCTTGAAGTTGAGAGGATTCTTAGGTCTAGACAAACTACACATACACTTCCTGAATCTGAGATTGCTGAAATGGGTGAGCAACCTAGATTGTTGAGAGAATACTTTGCACCTGGTGCATATAATTCTCCATTCTATATACAATTTCCCACTGTGGAGGGAAATTATGAGATCAAGTCTTCAATAATTCAAATATTACCTTCTTTCCATTGGTTGAGTAAAGAAGACCAATACAAACATATCGATGAATTTCTTGCTTCGTGTACTATTTTTAATATTGCTGGTTTGGGGTCAGAAGCCACCAAGCTTAGACTATTTCCTTTTTCATTAAAGGGCAAAGCCAGCGCCTAGTTGTCTATACTCCCAACCAACAGTATTAACTCTTGGAATGACCTACAATGTCAATTCCAAGCTAAGTTTTTTCCCATGACTAGAACAAGTTAGTTGAGAAAAAGCATCATATCATTTTCTCAATTCTCAACTAAAAGCTTCCATGAGGCTTGGGAAAGATTCAAAAAGTTGTTAAGGTAATGCCCCCATCATCAAATTCCTCAAAGAAAACTTGTACAAAGTTTTTATCAAGGAATTGATTCAAAAAGTAGAAATATGGTGGATGCCTCATGTGGAGGTACATACCTTAATAAAATAGCTGATGAAGCATGGGAATTATTCAAGGCTATTAGAGAGAATTCAATACAGCAGTAGACCTTGTCTAAGGACATTGAGTCTCCAGCTAAATTGATGAAAGTGAACGCACAAGAGGGAAAATGTATGAGGCCACTGGTTACAATGATCTAGAGACAAAGGTAGATAGCTTGACTCAGAAGTTTGATAAGCTCATGGGAGCAATGCAGTCTCCAATGGCCGCCAAAGTGGAAGAGGCATGCCTGATATACCAGTCTCCCACTCACTCCCTTGAAGAATGTCCCTCTAGTGCACAATTTCTTGATCTGGTTATGAAGCATGCTAATGCTGCTCAGTCCTTTGGACAGCAGCCAGCTGTTGGTTATCCTTGGAGAAACTACCCCAGCCTGAGGTGGAGACAGGACAATTTCCAAAACTAGCAGCAGCCAATGCCCTATAGAACTGCTCAGCCTTACCAGCAGAATTTCCACTCAAGGCCCTAATATCAACAGCCAATGGCACAACCTATGTATCAAAATGCACCAGCCCCAGCACCCTCTAGAACACCTACATTTGAGGAGCAGGTTCTAGCGTCACTGCAAAATCTGAGCTCTTTGTCTCAAACTATTAACTATTATAGCCAAAGTATTAAGAAGATAGAGGATCTTGGTTAGTTATCAAATACTTTGATTAGGAGAGAAGAGGGAAGACTGCCTAGTCAGCCTTTGAACAATAAAAAAGGGCAGTATATGGTGGGTGAAGCTTCTTCATCACATGAAGAAGCTAAATCTATCACCACTTTGAGAAGTGGGAGGCTGGTTGACAACAAGGTTGGTGTTGAGCTTGAGAGGAATGCAGGAAAAGAAACAACAACCCATCATGATATGTAGCAAGAGTAACATATGAGAAATAAGGGGGGTGTTGATGAACCCCAAGAACAAAATGGAAACAAAAATGTGGAAACAAACTGATGAGATTGTTAAGGCAGCAAATGAGAGATCAGTCCCTCATTTGCCAATTCCCAACGCACTTCAAGCACCTTCTCCTTTTGATAAGAGAAATGCTAAAGTTGAGGACATGACGGAAACTTTTAAACAAGTGAAGATCAACTTGCCTTTACTTGATATAATCAAGTAAGTTTCAGCCTATGCAAAGTTTTTGAAAGATTTGTGCACACACAAAAGACAATCTAGGATACACCTATCCAAGAAAGTCTTTTCTGCTAAGAAAGTGAACCAAGTTTTATCCATTGCAACCATAACAAATCTCGAAGACCCTGGAGTTCCCAATTTCCCTTGCATCATTAGGGATCACACCATTCGAAAAGCCTTGTTAGATCTGGGAGCCAGTGTGAATCTACTTCCATATTCAGTATCTGAGAAGCTAGGTTTGGGAGAATTGAAGCCCACACATGTGATATTATAGCTGGCTGACAGATCTGAAAGGAGGCCTATGGGAATGATCAAAGATGTGTTAGTTGGGGTTGACTAATTCTTTTATCCAGTAAATTTTCTAGTTCTTGACATGGAACCAAGCAAGTGCACTACCTCCGTTCCTATAATTTTGGGCAGACCATTCTTGGCCACTGCCAATGCTTGTACATAATGTAGATCAGGTATAATGGAAGTATCCTTTGGCAATATCAAAGTGAAATTAAATGTCTACAATGCAGCAAATCAGCCTCACTTGGATAGGGAGGACTTCTTTATGATTGATGTGTTAGATGAGCTTGTGGAAGAAACTTTACCAAAGCTGCTACATTGTGATGACATGTTTGATGTTTTTGAAAAAATTTGGAGTAAAATTATGAAAGAGAAAGCCCCCACACCTGAGATTCAAGAGGTGAAAACCTTAACTTCTTATATAGGGACAACAGCAAAGTATCCTCCTTGGAAACTAGCTGTGTTGCCTCTTCCACCACCTTTTAAGGCACCTTTGTTGCCTTCACTCATAAGTCCACCTGATGTGGAACTGAAATAGCTTCACAAGTCTTTGAAATATATATTTTTGGGAACAAATCAGAAGTTGCCTGTGATAATTTCTTCTTCCCTCACTGATGAGCAGGAAGAAGAGCTATTGTGTGTTGAAAAGGCATGAGAGAGCAATAGGTTGGGCTATTGCTAATCTTGGAGGAATCAGTCCTGTTATTTATCTACATAAGATCCACCTGGAAGAGGGTTCCAAACCCTTTAGAGAGATACAGAGAAAGTTAAACCCCTACATGCAAGAAGTAGTGATGAAAGAAGTGGTTAAATTGTTAGATGGAGGAGTCATCTATCCCATTTCAGATTCTAGATGGGTGGCACCTACTCAAGTGGTACCTAAGAAATTTGAAATCACTGTGGTTAAGTCAAATTCTGGTGAGCTAATTCCAACTAGGGAGAACACTGGTTGGAGGGTGTGCATTGATTATCAAAAGCTCAATTCAAAAAATGGAAAAGACCATTTTCCTTCGCCCTTCATAGACCAGATTTTGGATAAGTTAGCAGGCAAAGCTTTTTGTTATTTTCTTGATGGATACTCTAGGTATAACCAGATTCCTGTGTATCCACAAGATCAGGAGAAAATAACTTTCACATGTCCTTTTGGCACCTTTGCTTATAGGAGGATGCCATTTGGATTATGCAATGCCCCTGCAACTTTTCAAAGGTGTATGTATGCCATCTTCTCGGATATGATTGACCAGTTTTTAGAGATATTCAAGGATGATTTTTCTGTCTTTGGGGATAGTTTTATTCGGTGCCTACATCACCTCAGCCTAGTGCTGCAGAGATGTGAAGAGACCAACTTGGTCTTAAGTTAGGAAAAGAGTCATTTTGTGGTCAATCAAGGCATTGTCCTTGGCCATGTTGTTTCCCACAGAGGCATAGAGGTAGACCAGGCTAAAATTGATTTATTGCACATCTGCCGCCACCTAAAATTGTCAAACAGGTCAGATCTTTTTTGGGGCATGCTTGATTTTATAGGAGATTCATCAAAGATTTCAGTAAAATCTCAAAACCTTTTTGTCACCTGCTGTGCCAAGAGGTTCCTTCTACACTCAATGATGAATGTCTCACTGCTTTTGAGTTTTTGAAAGTGGTCAAATAATTAGACAAGTAATGGCACCCAATGCCATTTCATTTTCGGATGCAAATCTGTCGGAGGAGGGAAACCGTCATGCTATATCCCTCAGTATAACTGTCGAATCTGGAAACATGATAATTCTCTCAGTTATAATTGATAACGAGTCAGCTCTACATGTTTGCCCATTGTGGACTGCCACCAAAATCAGTGTGGACCCCTGTATGCTGAGGCGGACAAGAACAAGTGCTCAGGGTTTTGATAACACAAGAAGAGAAATAATGGGAGAGGTCGACCTTGAGTTAGTAATCGGGCCCATGATCTTTTTCATACCTTTCTAAGTGATGGATATCAAATCTTCGTTTAATCTGCTAATAGGACGCCCCTAGTGCATGAGGTTGGGGCGATACCTTCTACCCGCCATCAAAAATTAAAATTCATATCCGGGCAGAAGGTGATCACCATCATTGGTGAAGGGCATGACGACAAAGACAAGGCCACCCATAGCATTGAAAATCCCAAAGTAATGGATGTGCCACATACTGAGGAAGACACCAACCTCCATAGTTTCAAATATGAGGTGTCAGCAGTAGGCCCAGAACCTCCAAAAGGCATAGTCTCTAAAGCCGGCGGTGGAACGAAAGCAGTAGTGGTGATGCTCTAGAAATGGAGCTATCAAAAAGCCAGAGGACTCAGGCCCAGACTGCAGGGTAGAAGAGAGCCGATAATAGCCAAGGGACAAAATGTTCGTTTTGGGTTAGGTTACAAGCCCATAGAGGAAGAGGTCTGAGAGGCCACGGAGAAGGCTCGTGAGACAGCGACCACAAGAGCCAAGGGGATACACTTGGAAGAGGAGAAGTCTCGTCCCAGACCGCACATCGGGGAATCCTTTGTAAGTGCTGAGGTTGTAAGGATTGACCAGAATTGAGAAACCCGATTAACCCCACACAAGCACACAACACCAGTTCACCCCACTAATCCCCACATTACCCTTCCTAGCCCGGAGATAGATTTGGTTGTGTTGTCCCTTTTCGAAGAACGATGGGTAGTACCTGAACAAACTCTCCTTGTGGTAAATCATCACAAAATGGTGTTGACGTTTGAGGACATCATCTCAGACGAAATGGGGATCAACATGATGGAAGCTGACTCCAATGAACCATATCAGTCAGCCCCCTCCATCCAATCATGTAAAAGAGCAACCCCTCAAGTACGCAATTGGGTATCTTTTCCCCAAACCCTCGAAGCGGGGAGTGGCCTAACATTTGGCACCCATTTTTTTTTAAAAAAACAACCTATAAAAAGTAAGATTAGCCCTTGGCAGGCAATATCTTGTATATACATAGACTTGCACTGCCAAGGGTCCGTCTCCGAAGAAATACAAAACCTCAAAAACTTTGAAAAAATACAAAACCTCAAAAACATTGAAAAAATATGAAGTCCAAAAATATTATCATTTATAATTCCAAATAAAGTCCCACAAAAAGATGCCTTAATCGAAATACCCGTCCCACGTAAAATCGACCCCTTTCCTATATAAACACAAGAAGAGGTAGGAGTTACGTCTGAATCCATAGAAGTGCGCATTCGGTGCTATGTCCGAGAAACTATTCGAATTCATCATCAGCAGGAGAGAGATCGAGGTTGACCTAGTCAAAGTTAAAGCTATCAAAGAAATGCAGTCACCGTCTACTGAGAAAGAAGTTAGAGGGTTCTTGGGCAGAATATAGTATATCAGTCGGTTCATTGCACAACTAACTCCAATCTGCACGCCGATCTTCAAGCTACTAAGGAAGAACTCACTCGTTAAATGGAATGATGACTGTCAGGAAGCATTCGATAAAATCAAAAGCTACCTCCTTAATCCACCTATTTTGGTACCACCCGAGCCGAGGAGACCACTCTTTATGTATCTCTCCCGACGAAAGTTTTGATCGGATGCGTCTTAGGGCAGCATGACGAAACAGGGAAAAGAGAGCAGGCCATTTACTACCTGGAGAAAGCATGTCTGACTCTTATATGGGCTACTCAAAGGTTCTGCCATTACATGCTATCCCAAGCCGTTCACATTTTGGCTCGAATGGACCCATTGAAATACCTTTTCGAGAAGCCAGCTCTTAGTGGATGAACCGCACGATGGCAGCTTTTATTATCGAAGTTTAACATCACCTACGTTACTCAGAAGTCGATCAAGGGGCAGGCACTCACCGATCATCTGGCCGAAAATCCTCTACCAGATTATGAACCTTTAAGAACTGAATTCCCTGATGAGGATATTCTTTTTATGATGGAAGATGATACTGAAGAAGCAAAGGATTCTTGGGTAATGCATTTTGATGGGGCAGCGAATGCAAAAGGTCAGGGAGTTGGCGCCATAATAATTTCACCGAAAGGATCCCATGTACTAGTCTCTATCATGCTCAACTTTCCTTGCACTAACAGCATGGCTAAGTATGAAGCATGTGTCATTGGTCAGAAGGCAGCTCTCGATCTGAATATAACTCACCTCTGAGTGTTTGGCGATTCACAGTTAATTATATGCCTAATGAATGGTGACTAAAAGACGAAAGATAAGAAACTGATCCCTTACCATGAGCACCTCGAGGAGCTAATAGCTTGCTTCCAAGACGTGACATTCTCATATGTCCCTCGAATAAGGAATCTCTTTGCCGATGCATTAGCCACTCTGGCATCAATGATAGGAATCCCGTATGGTGCTGAGATGAAGTCGATCATTATCGAGCCAAGGAATGAGCCGACCTTCTGCCTCCAGATTGAGGAACCTACAAAGCCTGATTATGAGCCACCTTGGTTCTCAGATATCAAAAATTTCCTCGAGACACTAACTTTTCATGAGGGTACGTCCAAGACGGACTAACGAACCATTCAATGTCTAGCGGTAGGCTACATCATTTGCGGGAAATGCCTTTATAAGCGATCATACAATAACATCTTACTCAGGTGCCTTACTGAAACTGAAGCGACCAATATTATGAAGGAGATTCACAAGGGAGTATGCAAAGCCCACGCCAGCGGTCACATGCTCACCAAGAAAATTCTGTGGCAGGGTTACTTTTGGACCACTATGGAATCAGATTGTTGTAAACATGTTCAGAAATATTACAAGTGTCAAGAACACTCCAGTCTAATACATGCTCCTACCACCGATCTTCACTGCATGACCCTCCTTGTCCATTTGCTACCTGGGGCCTTGACATCGTCGGAATGATTAATCCGAAAGCATCAAATGGACATCGGTTCATCCTTGTCGCCATTTAATACTTTACCAAGTGGGTAGAAGTGGCGTCATATGCCAACATCAAGGCCAGTCATGTCGAGAAGTTTCTTAAAAATAATATTATGTGCCGATTTAGAGTACCCAAGGATATCATCATGAACAATGGCACAAACTTTGAGAATAAGGGCATCTGAGCCTTCTGCGAGCAACATAAGATCAAGCACCATCACTCATCACCTTATCGGCCTCAAACTAATGGAGCCGTGGAAGCTGTGAACAAGATGGTCGTCTGCATCCTTGAGAAGATGGTCGTCACTTACCGAGATTGGACCAAAATGTTATTGTTTACTTTGTGGGCCTACAGAACATCGATCTATATCGCTATAGGGGCAACACCATTCTCCCTTGTGTATGGAACTGAGGCCGTCCTACCGGTAGAGGTTGAAGTACCCTCGCTCCAAATTCTCATAGAATTAGGCTTCCCCGAAGCAGAGAGAGAGAGAGAGATCCCGCTTTATTCAGTTGAACTTTTTAGACGAGAAAAGACTCCTAGCCTTGTGTCATACACAGGTTTTCCAGGGGCAAATCGCACGCGCTTATAATAAATGTGTCCGCAATTGAGATCTAAAGGTAGGAGACACTGTACTGAAAAAGATCTTTCCAAACCCTCCATGCTGAAATGAGAGGGAAGTTCAAGCCAAACTGGGAAGGACCTTATGTTGTCCAAGAAGTGCTACCAGGATACGCCATCCGCCTCGCCACCATGGACGGAGATCATCTTCTTGAGCCCATCAATGCTGGATACGTCCGACAGTTCTACTCTTAGCCTATCACAATAAGGTAAGTCTTGGTAAAACAGATACGTGACTGCTTAAGAACCACCCAAAAGAGGCCATCATTCCAAGCACAATAGCCTAAAAGCATCCCTAAAAATGATAATATCCTTCGCTACCCCATTTGAGCCTGGGCCTTTCTTTCAATAAACCCCTTTCCCGAAAAAATAAAAAACTGTGTACATATATAAAAAAAGAGAGGAAGTAAAGTTACCATCAAAATCTAAAAAAATTGGAAAAATAAAACCTCAAAAAGAGATTGCCTAAAATAAGATAAAGAAAAAAAAGAAAAAATAGAGTCGTGGGGCGTGTACAGTAAAATCCCCCGAGGAAGAATGTATGTTGAGAAAAACTGAAGTGTTATCAAGAAAACCCTATTTAGCCCAACATACTTTCAAATCCTAAACTAACCCATGACCAAGCTACTCCCTGAAGAAAGCCCTCTTTGTAGGTTCACAAGCAGTCATAGTATCTATTAAGTCAACACGAGCTGAATTGTGAGACGACACCAATGCTCCATCCAGTTGGCTATGATGGAATCGACGTCTATGTCATGGCTTTTGAAAATATAAACAAAAATACAAGCTCAAAGCAAGATGGACATGGAAAAAACCTAAAAGGGCACTATGGGTAAAAACAGCAAGTTTGTGCGGACCAGGTGAAAACAAGAAAGGGCGCTTAGGGTAAGAGAGCTAAGCCCATGGACGTGGTGAAAACTCGAAAGGGCGCCATGGGTAAAAAAGGAGATTAAAAAAATAAAAAACAAATAAAAAAAAGAAGAAAGGCTTGAAATGATTGATTGATGTTTGGAGCCCTCTTGGTTAGTCTCCCTTGTCCCCTTTTCTGGGCCGCTCAGGCTAGTTCAAATCTGGCCCCGACCAGAATTATCTTTGTGAAATGGCTTTGTCAAACGTATGACCCAAGGCAAGGTGAAAGGCTTGACTTTGCCCAAAGGGATTGATGTTCCAGTCTTGGTAAGGCTGCTGAAACTCCCTCAGACCCGATTATTCAAAAGAGGGGTTCGACTATGCCCAAAGTGGAACCTGTGACTTCACCTCACTGATACGACATCATAAAAAAAAACAAAAAAAAGCCAAAAAAGAACAAAAAAATCAAGAAAAATCCAAATACAAAAAAAATGTGTGTATATATTTCTACTCTTTCCCATGCACATAGTTATAGCATCGTACTTCCATCTCAAAAATAAAGAAAAAGAACAAAAGAATCTCTGAAAATAAAAACCCAAAAAAATATATATAAATCTTGAAAATGAAAAAATATAAGTGAAAGTTTATTTCTCTTTCTGTTAATTAGGATGCTTATTGTTACCTTTATAAACAAAAAAGGGACTGCCATTTTCTCAAGGATATGTAGGAACATCAAACGGTCTAAAGCCTCAAAGCAGGCAACTTCTCAACGATGGACAAATCAGATGAAGCATCCCGCCACCGACATTAGGTCTATTAAAAAAAAAAGGGAGAATAAAAATCATTTTGAAAAAGAAAAAAAGAAATCTGTGAACTTTTCATGCACCGCTACGCACATGCATGTTTTCCATGCTGTAAAATATCAATATTTTATTGGCAACGCAGCTGTGCAAAACTAATGTCCTAGGTCTAAGGTTCGCCTTGGATCCATGGATCCTACTTCAAAGTAGGAGCAACGGTGTCAATCTCGGTCAAACTATCAATGTTTCGATCGAAGATTCCACCGCTAAATCTTCGCCCTGATCGCTCCATCTTTTGGTTTCGGGTAAACTTGAGTGCCTTGAACTTCTAGTTTGTCACGTGACATTTTCGGAGGCGTAGACTCTTCTTGGTCTACACTGTTCGAGCAAGCGCCCTATGGGGTTTGAGGTCCGGATAACTCCGTCCTCAAAAAGATCTATTGTTGGATTGATTCCAACCTGTTAGATATGAAACTACGTCAGACAACTATGTGTAAATATGCATGCAAAAGGGCTCATTTTTGGGCGTAGTTTTAAAACCTGCACAGTATCCCTTTAAAGTGTACGCTACGCGTCTAGGTATTCGTTAGATGGTCGTTTATTCTTGTAAATTATACCCGGACGAGAACTGGGTCAGGATTTCCATTTATAATTTATTGCCCCTAATGGGTGAGTGTTTATGCATAGTTGTCCGTTTGTAACTTTATTGATGGCAGAGGCCAAGATTGAGCGTCCTTCTATGGACACTCAATTCTGACCCGATCCTTTCGATATCACATGGACTTGAGTACATTAGCTTCAGTTTCATCGTAAACTATTTTAGAGACACAGGCTCTTGATATGCGTTGTCTGGGCGTGCGCCTCCCGGGGTTCGAGGTCCAAATAATGCTTGTTTTTAAAAAAAAAATGGAAAAAGCAATCATTGAAAAAAGAAAAAAGAGAAGAAGAATAAATCTATATTTTCATAGCACGCACAGCTACGCACTTATATATCTTCGATGCAGTAAAATATCAATATTTTATCGGCAACGCAGCTGTGCTAAATTAATGTCCTAAGTCTAAAGATTCACCTTGGATCTTGGGATCCTACTTCAAAGTAGGAGCAATGGTGTCAATCATGATCAGACGGTCAATGTTTTGATCAGGATGATTCCACTACTAAATCTTTGAGCTAAGCACTCTGTCTTTGATTCATCTAAACGTGAGAGTCTAAGCTTCAGTTTTTCACGAACCTTTCGGAGGTATGGACTCTTGGTCCGCATAGTCTGAGCTTGCGCCCTACGAGGTTTGAGGTCCAGGTAACTCCGTTGAAAAAGGTTAATCGTTGGTTGAAAACAACCTGTTAAGAATGAAACTACGCATCAATCAAACTATGTGCAATCACGCATACAGAAGGGTTCATTTCCCTTATCTTTCACAGGCTTAAAACCTGTGATGGTGCGTTATCGCTGTGAAATGTACGGCATGCGTCTGGGTATCCATAGGATGGTCATTTGTTCCTATAAATTATACCCGAACGAGATTTGGGTCCAGACATCCATCGCTTTTATTGCTTATCGCCCTTAATGGGTGCATATTTATGCATAGTTAAATGCGGTGTAAAATCATTGTTGGCAAAGACCAGGACTAGATATCTCTTTTGGTTGACACCCAATTTTGGTTGGATCTATTCAGGATTATATGAAGTTGGATGCTCTAGGTCATGTGGATCTGGGGCACATTTTTGAAAATGACACATACTCCCAAAAAGCATTGCGATGTCTATTCTCTCTGCTCGGGTAGTCATGCAAAATAAATGTTAGGATCAATGGGATCGCCCAAAGATTTTAAACCCTGCCTCAGGCAAAGGCACCTGCGAATAGTAAGATGGGGCAATCAAATGCCTCTTCGGATTGGACGTAAACTGTGGAGCCTTGTGTATGTTTACTTCGCCCCTATCTTTGAACGTGGGTCGATCACCCCTCTTACTTGTAAAGCTGTTATATTTAGAATGAACCTTCAAATCATCTCGAGAAGTGAATGTTTGGCCTGGTATATAAGGCGTTCGCAACTCGTTCCACCTCGGTTATGCCCAATAATGTCGTTAAGCGCTTGGGGACCGATTACCTTGAGAAACGGATGTTTAGCCTAGCATACAGGGCTTTCATTTTCTCACCATGTTACCCGTCTGATGTTTGAAGTTCGTTCTGAATGTAGCAGACCCGTCAGTAATGCCTTGGGCCTCTTCAGATATCTCCTTTCCTTGGCACTCAATCACTAGTGATCGGATACCAAATAGGGGAATCTGTAGACACCCAAAGCCCTATCGAAACACATTTCGAGAGAGGCGCGTCTCTGAGCTTTTGATGGCATGTATGGTACCCTTAGATATCTTTTCAAACCCTTAGGAATCATCTTAAATTCCTTAGAATTTACCTTAAAACTTTAGAAACCAATCCCGACCCTTAGAACCCCTTTCGATTGGAAATTGGACTTCCCTATCTTTCCAACGAACCAAGAATTGCCTCAATTGGACTTATATAGCGAGCGTTATAGTAATTTGAAAATCAAGCAGTTTTACAGGATTTTGACTTGGGGCAAGTAATTGTTGCGCCACACCTAAGTGGGTCCCCCCGCGGGCTTGCAACCTCACAAACCATTGTGAATCACTATATTACTATACATATGCTTGGCATAACTATTAGTTGTGCCAGACATATGAACAGTACCGGTGGTTTTTTGCTCTGAAAATTGAGATTGGGGTTTGACTTGTTGACCATCTAGATCTTTAGGGGGTATTTTGCTACTTCTATAGCACCCTTTTGATGCCTATTTGCAACCCTCAAGTGATTTGAAACACTAACCTATCATCCACCATTAAAACTATTCCCACACTTCTCCAAGCTCTCAAAATCCTAGGAAACCTTAGATTAGAGATTACCTAATTGCTAACCCTAATTAGTGTCTAAGTAGCCTCCTAACCTACCCTTTTCCTGTAAATACAGCCCCCGTCCCCTTGGATTAAAGGTTGAGAAATTTACTTAAGAGGGAAAGAGCTCAAAGTGAGAAGTTCTTCCTCCCTTTTGTGCCCCATTTTCACATAAAATTCTAGAATCTTCCAACCTTATTTCAAGCTTAATCTTGCATCCAAAACCCATAGTCTAGGTGTGTGCTACCCCTGAGACTCCTCACTCCACCTCTTAGCTAGCAAGCCATAGGAGTTAGAACCCCATTTTCCACCATTCAAACCTTCAAAAGCTCATCAAAGCAAGCCAACGCAAGGCTCCTCAATGGTGCAACAAGGGCCCGAGAGCTCCGGCTCTCCCCTCTATTCCTCTACTTTCTCACTCATTCCTCCATCCTCCCATTTGTGCCGTTACGCCGCTAAATTTTTAGTAGGAATGGAGGGGACAAATAGGATTTTAAGCCCCTTTGGGTAAGAGGAAGCTTTTTTCTTTTCTTTTATATTATTTTTATTTTGGCCATAAGTAGAGACCGCATTAAGCGAGTTGATTGGGTGCCTAACACATTCCCAATTGATAACCGAAGCCCCTACCCAAGAACCTTTGGTGTGGACCAGATTAAGAGTCATATTTGTGACACTTTGGTGCTTATAAAAATGATATAGGTTTCTCGGGACACCAAAAGCTCCAGGTGGCGACTCTATATTTTTGTTAGCGAATGCATCGTCGCGACGGGATTGTAAAAAATCCCACGATTGAACACTTGGCTGACGAGATACTTCTCTATCTAGGCAGGTTATCTATGATCCCTACATCGGTTCTCCTTTTTGGGAGCGAGCTGCTGTGGGCCCGTCTCGCTTCTATGTTGATCATTGAATCATATTCTTCTACAGGGCCTAGGCCACAACATATTACCTGAGAGAGTGGTCCACCAGTATCGAGACCACTTTGACGTGCCACAGGCTCCTCCTGCGGATGTCATGGCTCCTAGGGGTACCGTTGAGGAGCTCTCTGCCTGGTTTCTTCATCATGGGGCCCCATCAATGATCTCCTCGTGCTCAGAGGGTACCAACTGTGGTATGAGTCCCTACCCTATCGGTCCATTCTTCCGCACTTCATTCCTGGTGCCAATTTCCTGGCCTTTTACGGTCCGAGATCTCAGGTGTTTCTCTTTACCATAGGCATATTTTTAGCGGTTTTGATTCAGTTTTGGCTTCTACTGGCTGAAATTCTACTCCTTTTCTCAGTTCGAGCAGGGAGGTGACTCCGATGATGATGATGAGGCGGCGACGGGTACTGTGATACTATGGGAGCTGGTCACCCAGGTGCCTCTGGTACTGGTGCCTCTGGTAGTTCGACTGTGGAGATCCAGGGGACCTTTAGGCACCTCAACGATGCCTTCCTTGGGGGTTGTAAAGCCATAGAGTAGTGGGCCCGCATATCTACTGACATAATCCAGATTCCTCCTACCGAATTGGTTCCTAGGGTAAGCAAGTTCTCCTTCTGCATGCTTGTTTCTTAGAAAAATGCATGTGCTGGCGCCTATAGCTGAATGTCTCTTTCCTTTTTGTGTAGGACTACGAGTCGTCGGCAGTGAACCAGGTGGAGTATTATTGCAACATAGTTGGCCTTTGGGACGTGGAAGTGGTGAGTATCATGCTGACTGGTTTCGATCATTGCCTTGCTATTTTTCCTTTTCAACTGATCTTGACTGATGGCTTTGGGTATGACTTTCAGCGTGCTTGTGAAAAGGAGTCGCGCTCCCTACTTAGCCGACTTTCGCAGGCGTGGGCTCGAGTGGGAGATGTCTGGACATATCAGAGCTCCTCTCGCAAGCGCAAGAAGTCCAAGGGTGCCAACAAGGATTATGCCCTGTTTTAGAATTTTGAGACCTTTTAGGACATATTTTCTTTTTGAATTTTGGATTTTGGATATATGTACTAGATGATGTGACATGGTTATTATTTTCTAATGGTTTTTCTAGTTTCTTCAGATGAATGTTGATGCCCATTTCTTTTAATTGCATGCTCTATTTTTCCTCGGTGTGTTGTAGTATATCAGATTGCTTGCAGGATGGGTTTGATTTTGTCAAAAGGGATGGCCTCCTGGGCTACATACTTGGTTAACACTTGGCCACTATTTCCATGCCGGTGTGGATTTTTCCTGCACGAAGATTTATACAAGTTAGATGTGACCAAAAACCAGGTTTGCCCCTCTGTAAAGGGCCTATTGTCTGTGTTTGTAGACAAGAGGCATAAAGTGCAGGCAAACAGTAAAAAAAAAAAACCCTCCCCCACCTTCACTTTTTTTGTATGTGGGGAACTAAGTGACCTGGCGCATGTATTACATGCACCAGGCCAAATCAGGGGAGAATTGCACTAGCGCATGTATTACATGTGCCAAGTGCTTCCAGAGGGCAGTGGGCCCTTCTCACACCCAGGAATGCACTTTCTTCCTCTCTCTTAACCTTGACTTGTCATTTTTTGCTCCCTTTTTTTTCTTTTCTTGCCCCCAAGGTGGGTCCATTGTCCTACATCAAATTTGTATCCTCGGGAACATCTTTGTACGTCAATGAACCCACTTTCCAACCCCGCCTCCCAAGGGGGGTCCAAGACCACGATACTTCCATCTTTGGGCGTTGGGCCCAGTTTTCTAAGGAATTGGTTGGAGAGCATGAATGAGAGAGAGCTTGCAGGTTTGGATCGGCTCAGTTAGGCCTGTCTGGCATCCTTCCTCGAAGTTCCCCACTTTGGGATTTCATTCATGCCGCGGTTTCATTTTAGGGAGTTAACACGCATGTTTTCTATTTTGGGAATCATGAGTTGACTCCTACTCTCGAGGAGCTCTCCAATCTATCAGGTTTGAAGCTTCATAGAGACCTTGCGAGAGTGCTGCCGAAACCGGGTTATGCCAAAGCCTCTCAGATCACCTTGTGCTTGAAGAAAAATGATTATGAGAAAAGCCTCATTAGTGGGCCCACCAGGTGTTTGATAAAATTCCTAAGAGAACATTTCGGAGAGGAAAGCCTGTGAAAATTGCTGATAAAAAATCCTCATAATGTGAAGGCCTTTGCCCTCTGCCTTATCTCCAAGGTTATTTTCTATACAAGGGGAGAGAGCTTCTCACTTGAACTTTGTGATGTCTTGGCGGAAATAGAGGGAGGCCGTTCTGTGATGCATATGGTGCTAGTGGAGCTTTATTGCTGCCTTGATGCCTTCACTCTGGGCAAGGTGGAGAGCCTCTAGGGTTGTCCTATCTTGCTCCAAATTTGGCTTGGGGAGCATCTTGCTATTTTGGGAGTTGTGCCTCGCTTTTACATTGCTCGTGGTGAGGTGGCCCGCTGCTTTCTGGGTTGATGCCATATGCTTCCAATAGGAGATATGTAGGGTTTTAAGCTTTGGCTAGCCGAAGCCGAGTTGGTGTGGAGGCCTCCTTAGTTAGATCGGACCTTCCCAGTGGTTCGCACCAGAGATCATGAGGGCATCACTCTCCTTAGTTTGACTAGCAGTACTTACTACTTCCCATTTCGGGTGTTGTGCCAGTTCGGTTGCCTTCAGCAGGTGCCTTGTGTGATGGAGCAGCCTCTGTGTGACCTGATTTTCTCTCGGGGGTCCTTTGGGGACATGGATTGGATAGCCGCTCTCTGGGAGACATGTCAGTCGACCCTCATGTGCGATCTAGAGTAGGGAGATTTGGTTTCGTCCTCCCCGGAGTACGAGGCTTGGCTACTATCTAGAAGCCTACCGTTGGTCACTTGGGTCAGACAGAGAGCAGTGATATGTCGGGGCCTTGCCCAAGGAAGGAGTCGATGCTTCAAAGGCATATTGAGCTACTGATGGACGAGAAGCACGTTCTGCATGAACATTTAGAGAAACAGGCGGTTAGAGCAGAGGTGGCAGAGGCCAGGGCTGAAGCAGCTGAGTGTGAGGTCCTTCGTCTAGAAGGATCCTTGAGTAACGCTCTACGTGCCACTGACAGTTCTCAGAAGTAGTATGGGAGTCTCCATGGTCACTGGATGATGGAGCGGGATGTGTGGGACGATGCTTTATGCGCAGAGATCCGTGCCTTGAAGCAAGAGTTGGGTCGTTGATTCCCTCCTGCACATACTTTTTACACAGATCAAACCATAAAAAGGGGCGTAAGAAACCCCTAATTAGATACATCTTTTTGGTATACATATTTTCTTTATGTTTTTATTGTATTCTCACTTTTGTAAAGAAAGAAAGAAGGAAGCTAGACATCTCACATATTATTTTTGGGAAGTGGTGTCAGCTGTATACTGGTTTCTATATGAGAAAGGGAAATCTATTATCTTACAAAACTTCTATCTTTTTCCTGTTTTTTATAAAATGGGGAGGATCGTGCCAATTATTCCTTTAGAGACGTGGCACACAGTGTGGGCCCAAAATGGGAAAGGAAAATTTATTATCTTTTGCAAATGTGGTCTTTCCGGTCATCAAGACCAATCATCCCGGAGTGGTGGGTGCACATAGTGTGGGTGTGCGAAATGGGAAAGGAAATCTGTTATCTTTGACAAAAATGGTCTCCTTCCCCTCTCTTCTTGTTTTCTTCTTTTTTTTTGGTTTGATGCCTTAATTATCGATGAGATGACGGGTCCCCTTTTGAGCATGGTCGAACCCCCTTTTCACGGTTTGTCTTGGGTGAAGTTCAACAATTTCTACCAAGGTCAGAACATCTATCCCTTTGGATCGAATCCTCATTTTATCCTTACCTTGGGTCATACGTTTGATGGTGTGACCTGTGAAGTCATTCCTGGTCAGGACCTGGATTTGAGCTAACATGAACGGCCCAGTCGGGAATCGGGTAATGCAGGAGAGGAACGAAGGGGATTTTGTTTATTTTCTTTTTCAATTTCTCTTTTTCAACTTTCTTACTCACAACGCCCAAGGTGGGTTTTCGTCAGGCCCATTGTTTTCCTCTTTTTACCTGTAGTGCCCTCTCGGGTTTTCACTACGTCCATGGGTTTGCATTTTTATCCCAGGCGCCCTTTCAGGTTTTCACCTGGTCCACACAAACTCATTGTTTTTAGTCATGGCGTCCTTTCGGGTTTTCACCACATCCTCTTTGCTTTGAGCTTGTATTTCTATTTTCTTTTCTTTTTTTGTTCTTTCTTTTATCTTATCAAAGGCCACGACATGGACATCGATTCTATCATAGCCGGCTAGATGAAATACTTTGGTTGTCCCACAACTTGGCTCGTGGTGACTCGACGGATACTGTGATTACTTGTAGACCATAAAGAGGGGTTTTCCTTGGAATGTATCGTGGTCATGGGATAGGTTAGGAATTTTGAAGGTATTCTGAGTTAAAAAGGTTTCCATGATTGGGTTCCAGCTGCCCTAATACACTTCTTCCTTGGGGGATTTTGACTGTACATGCCTCACTTTTTCTTTTCTATTTTTTTTCTTTTCCTTTTAGACATCCTCTTTTTGGGATTTTGCTTTTCCATTTTTTTTTTCATTTTTTGTTGTTGTTTGGTATATACTCACACATTTTTTTTGGGAAGGGTTTGTGAAAGAAAGGTCGATGGCTCAACGGGGTTAGCAAAGGGTATGGTCATTCAGGGACACTTTTTGGCTACTGATCTTTGAAATGATGGCCGCTTTTTAAAGTATCCTTAAGTAGTCACGCATCTATTTTTGTTAATACTTACCTTGCAACGAAGACCTAGGAGTAGAATTGTCGGACGTATCCAGCGTTGATGGGCTCAGGAAAGTGATCTCCGTCCATGGTGGCGAGGTGGATGGCGTATCCCAGGAGCACCTCTCGGATGACGTAAGGTCCTTCCCAATTGGGCTTGAATTTCCCTCTTGGACCGGCTTGGAGGGATGGGAAATTTTTCTTGACTACGGTGTCTCCTACCTTTAGATCTCGACCATGGACAAGTTTATTGTAAGCGCGTGCGACTCACCCCTAGTACACTTGGGTATGACACAAGGCAAGGAGCCTTTTCTCGTCTAGTAGGTTCAACTGCTCAAAGTGTGATCTCTCTCTCTCAGCTGCGGGTAAGCCAGACTCCATTAGAATGCGGAGCGATGGTACTTCAACTTCAACTGGCAGGACGGCCTCAGTCCCATACACAAGGGAGAATGGTGTTGCCCTTGTAGCGGTGCGGATCGATGTTTTGTAAGCCCATCAAGCGAATGGTAACATTTCGCTCCAATCTCGATAGGTGACTATAGATACCCCCATTTTACCCTCTCGAAATTTACAATTTTGCTCGGTCAACCTTTGACCTCATAACCCTAATTGGGAATCATGCACTGAAACAATAGTACATAGCTGAACACAGGCTGAAATAATAGCTCTGTGGCTCAGGTCCCAATGTAGGGAGACTATATACTGAAATAATAGTATATAGTCGGAATACAGACTGAAATAATAGTCTTGCATTTCAGACTAGAGACCAAACCCGGACAACCCCAAATTAAGCGCTTAGAACCAAGAACTCAATTCAATTACACGTAAAATCACAAGTGCGCAATCAGTCCCTTCTCACTCCAAACTTCCTTTCCCTAGACCAACTCAAGACTCGATCACACGTCTGACAACAGACGCGTGATCGGATTGAGCGCCCCATCATCGGCGCGTAATTAGCCTACACCCGGTCTAGCCTCACTGTCCTTGACCCCTAAGTTTCCTCAATTAAACGCTACGAGAGTGGTGCTTAATTGGATTACGCACCCTAAAATGGGCGTGCAATTAGTTCTAACGCTATTAGGACTAGGAAACTCGCTGAGCAAGTCAGCCGGTTGCTCACTAAGTCGGTGATCGACTCAAAGCGATTAGGCACCGAAAAATTAGCGCCCAATTCAGTTAAACGCCTGAAACAAGGTGCGTAATTGGAGAAAAACCTATAAAAAAATATTCTTAATTCGCTCAGGAGAGGCTGGCAATTTTTGAGAGAGAACAGATTTCTTTTAGGATTTCAAAAGAAGAGAACTCCGAAGACAAACCCATAGAGAATCATAGCTATGATTTCGAGATTCAAGCTTCAAAATTTCTAAGATTTCTCTCTACAGCCCCAACCCTAGGTAAGAATTTAAGTTTTAGTTTCCGACCATAGCTTCTAATCTTTAGATTTAGGATTTTTCTTAGTTTTAATTTTCAGTCTTAGACCGTAGCACCCCTTTTTTTTTAGACCGTGATTTTTATATTTGGTTCTAGTTCTTCGTTTTTGGAACCAGTCCTTAATCTAACGACCTAATTCACCGATCCTAGACTCAATTCTCTTCTAAAATCTTAATCTCCAGTCCTATCATTAAAATTTGGTTGTAGTTCTTAGGTTCTAGAACCAGTCCTTAATCATACGGTCTGATTTTCGGATTTCGGACACGAATTCAGTTCTAGAATTTTAAATTTCAAGTTTTAATTTCTTAACTTAAAATTTCTTCAAACCCAATAATTAATTTAGTTTTCTAAAACTTTAGTTTCTTAATTTAATCCATAATTACAGTCCAAAATCAATTCTAAAAATCCAAAAAAAATACTATTTTATAGTTCGAAATTCAATTTACTATAATCTCAACCACCCGATTTGCCCAAGGGAGCTTATGGAGGGTACTCGGGAACGAGGCCAATTCTCCTTAGCATAGCGGGCCCAAACCCCTTTTTTCTAATTAATTCAATATCTAATTAAAATTAGGATATTTAAATTAATTAAAGTCCTAGTATTATTAGGAGACTTAATTAATTAGATTTCTAATAGGATTAAGACATTTAATTAATTAGACTCTTAATAAGATTAGGAGACTTAATTAATTAGATTTCTAATAGGATTAAGATATATAAATTAATTAGACTCCTAGTAGAATCGGAAGACCTTTTTTAAGTTAGACTCTTAGTAGAATTAGGAGACCCTTTCTTAATCAGACTCCCAGTAGGATTAAGAGACCAAGTTAAATAAAATCGCAGCAGGAATAGGAAAACCAAACCAGTTACACTAAAGGCAACCCACAGCTGCTGACGTTCACCGGTGGACGATTCAGTAAAGGAGTTCAGCCTACAACCCCCGCTCCCCTTAAGGAGTGATAAGTGATGTGTTGCAGCGTGGATAGATATCTACAGCTTGCGATCACATCTTCTCAGGTATTCTTCATTTAGAATTTGCCTCTTTAATTTCAGCATTTAATATTTCCTAATTTATTACTCCATCATCACCATTGCCAGAGTCCGCTTAGGATAGAATTGGGCCACTCTTTTTAGGGACCGATAGGAACCCAGAAAAAGCGCATACCAATAGACTAGCGATCGCGATGGGACATGATTTTCACTAAGGTTGCCCCAGTTTAATTAATTTGGTTTTCTATTTTCCTTGCTTTATTTAATTTAGTTTTATATTTTTCGCTGTTTATTTTGATTTTTATTTTATTTTTATTTTTTTTCACTTTATCACTTTTCTAGACACACTTGCACGTGGATAAACTTTTTCAAAAAAAAAAAGAAATAAAAAAGAAATAAATAAATAAATAAAAAATAAAAACTATTTTAAATGGTCGACATCAAAAAATTGAACTTTAATTATAATGACCCACCCGTATGGGGCTCCCATAGCAACCTCGAGTATAATGTTAGGGTGTCTCCGGGGACATCCCTGTGTCGTGCCCAGGTAAACATGGTTAATGAGAGCGAAAAATACCCCTTCACTCCACAAAACTCAAATCACGGGAATAGCACTGAAGAAAGTGGTACTGAGCGAAGCTACCCCAATAGTCAAGTTATGGACCACACTCCCAGTGCACTCACAAAAGGAGGAAGAGAAGCCAACGCATTGCTCTAGTCCCAAAAACAAGTTACTCCGAGGAACAGACAAGAGGAAAAGACGTTGATTCCTCCACATGCTTCGACTCCCACGACACATAACACATATACCTCTCACACCTTCTACAACAACTGTCGAGGACAACCCTCTCCCAAGGCACCTAGAAAAGACACCGCCGTAAACATAAACAACCTCCTCCAATTTCTAGATGACTACATGGCTAACAAAGAATGCTCCAGTCACACTTTTGGATTCGACAAATTTTTTTGAGACATCGACTTCACTGTACCCACTGATTTTAAACCTCCAAAATTCAACAAATATAACCGTATGGGAAACCCAAAGCACCACTTAGCCCTATTTTCTAATGAGTGTCGACCAATCCGCACCAATCATGTGCTCCTAATCCATTACTTTCTGAGATCACTAGAAGGAGAAGCCCATGACTAGTCCGCAGCCTTACCTTTAGCAGAAATCAAGGCATTCGAAGACTTAGCTGATAGATTCCTAGATCAATACTAGCACCTGACTCATGAAGAAATCAGTCTCACTGACTTGATACACACAAGAAAAGAGGACGTTGAAGACTTCTCGACATTCGCCAACCGTTGGAGAAGACTTGCCGCTCGAACGGAGAATCAAATAAAAGAAAGCGATGCGATAGAAATCGTGATTAGCAATACCCAAGAGCCTCTTCGGAGCATTCTCATCCTAAGCGACTATCACGACCTCGCTAGCCTTTATCAACGCACCTCACGCTTAGAACTTCGATTGAAGAATGGAAACCTCAGTCTTCCTACCATAACATCCAACGAACCCTCCTCAGACAATCCCGAGACAAACACCCTAAACGAAGCCATAGACTCTGAACAAATCAATGCAAACCAAGAACAAAACCAAACTAACCCTTAACCATACCACCTATATGACCAAGCTCAAGACCTCTACACAAACCTATACTCTGACTACAACCAACCTCCATACCCTGACCAAGACCAACCACTATACACCAACCAATGCACGAACCCGTACAATGACTAAAGCAAGTACCCCAATGACACGCAAACTAACATCACCTATTACAATCCATTGTTCGATCAAACTCAACAAAAATACGAGACTGTACACTCATTCACCCCTGCCCCATTCCACCCAGCTAGCCTGATCCAAAGAATTGAACCTCCCTCAGAGCCAGACCATACTATTCGCTTACAATGAACTCAACCTACCCTTGAATCATTTAACCTACCAACAAACGAATCAATCCTCACACCTCCTGAGCAGATGCCTAAACCAATGATGCAAACTACCCTGAGCAGGCTCACATGCCAATTCTAGATGTAATTTTTGAACCAATCAATCGGTATTATATGATGTCATTCATACTTAAACCAGTCGCAAAACTAAACTCCAAACCCAAACCAGTAATCAAATCTACCCTCGAAATCACTAGCCTTCTCGCTTCCAAATCAACTATGAAACAAACCCCCAAAATCGAACACATTGTCGAACACATTGCCCCACCAATCTCAAAACCAGTCCCTAAACTAATCCCTACACCTGCTTTAAAACTTGAACTCGGCAACAGACATATCACCCCACTAACCTCAGCATCAACTCTCGAATTAACTTCTACTCTCACTTCAAAACCTAATCTCACTACCGAACTCGTCACCTCACCAACCTCAAAACAAAATCTCGAACCTGGCTCTATCGCCGAACAGGCCATCGAACCACCCATTCCCGAATCACTTGTTGGGCTAATTTCGAAACCAACTCATGAATCAATCCCTACAGAACTCTCCACCGAATTTATCATCCCCCCAACTCTGAAACAATAACTTAAACCCACTATTGAACTTATCGTTCCACCAACCACAAAACTGAACTCCAAACTCAAACCTATTATAAAACCTAAACTTGTCATCAAACCTAAACCTAAACTTATCATCAAACCTAAACCTACTATCAAAACTAAACTTATTATCGAATCTAAACCTATTATCAAACCTAACCCTATCCTCGAGCATGAATCTATCACCGAACCTAAACCCATGATCGAACTTGAACCTGTCATCGGACACGAAACCAAGCCTATCATTGAACTTAAACCAATCATCGAACCTAGAACCGAACCTATCCTTGACCCTACACCCATCCACAAGCTTGAACCATCCATCAAAGGTGAACCCGCCATCAAATCCGAACCCATTATCGAACCTGAAGCTACCGTCGAACCTATACTAATCACCTAACACAAACCTGTCATCAAACCTCAAACATTCAACAAATCCAAGCACATCATCAAACTTGAACCCATCATTGAACTTGAGCCTGTTATCGAACACGAACTCGGTACCAAAACCGAACCTATTCCTACAACGCCAATCCCACTCACCTTTAAGCCTACCACAAAACCTATCAAGGAGTCGATCATCGCTTCCACTTTTGAAATCAAACCAAACTAAAATTTTATGATGCCAATCACCATCCGAATCAACATACCTCAAATCCCATCAAAAAATGAAATCAACGTCATAACTAAAATCGCTTCTGATCATCAGATCCAAATCTCCATGGACCTCACAATCAAAACCTTCACCGAACTCCAATTGGTCGCAAAACTACTACGGCAAACTTTTGATACTCAACCTCCTCGAAAAATTATAAATAAAACTTTAAAACAATCTCACCATAAACCCAAAGTGTGAATCAAACTAAACAAGCATAATCAAACAAAACTGGACAGTCCCACATGTAGGAAAGGTCAACCTTGGACTACGCCCTCGCGTCTCCTCTTCATACTCTACCTCTGCCTTATCTTATCACTACCTTTACAACACTACCGTCCCTCTTAATAGCTTCCACTCCAACTTCACTCGCAAATAGCTTTCCAACCACCTGCAAACAACTACGAAGAACTCTTTAACAGCTCTATGCTTCATCTCTAAGTGATGCCCCAATCCGTCAAAAAACAAAAAAAAGTCCCTCCCGACAAGGAGGCCACAACCATAAAAGACCCATCAAAAGAAGTAGGTAAAAGACACCACACTTATTTTGATAAACCCTATACCATCCAAAACACTATCCTAAACATAACCTCACTCTCATCCCTCATCGATCAGATCGAAAGGGATTGAGGACCCTGAAACAATATTATCTAATCGAACGGTCACTTCGACCATCCAACATGTCCCACCAAGCGGACTTCCTGAGTTAGTCCCCTGCCTAAGGAACTGATGATGTACCATAACACAATAGTAATAATAAATAAATAAATAACATGAATGTAGAAAAGTACAAAAAAAAATACTAAAAGTATAAATGCCCAAAACATAAATACTTGAAAACAAAAATACTCTTCTATGCCCAAAACCCTTCGGACTCATACTCGACCGAGAACTCGAAGTCGGGGAGCTAGTGCTAAAGAAAAGTGCCTATACAACCGCCTCACCTGGAGGAAATCAAAACCCACTAGGGAATTCGTTATATTATCTCAGCAACATCCTAGAAAACAGCCACAGGGGAAGGACTTTCTGACCCTCGGAATCATAACTCAATGACCATCATGTCTCGTAGCCTAAACAAACATACTTATATACCTATCATCCTCACAGTCATCACAAGTCATTTGCCAGTCGTAGGTAATTATTTTCAAAATCATTTTGGGTATCATTTGACTCATTGACCATCCTCCTACTCGGGCTAATTGAACGAAAGGACTAGTTGATCATGAAACTCTCTTTCTGAAATATAGAAAACTCTGGATTCTCATACATCCCCTTCAGCCATTGGAGACGATGTTAGAGCAGAAAAAAATGAAAATGTAAGGTTCCATCAAACCTCACAATTCTTGCGTTAGCAGGTTGTTTAAAAAAATATATACAGAAATGAAACACAATCGAGTGAGAGCAATACAACGAATGAACAGTCAATAAATTGAAGGAAGCATAAGCAAATTGTGAGGGCATTCATGGCAATCTTATAAGGAAAGTATAAGCAATCCGCAAGAGCATCCCTGACATCTTCACACTACTAGATGTCATCGTACGGTGGCGGGAGGAGGACAAAACTCCAGCTAATGATAGAATTTGAGACTTTGATGGTGCTGGACCATGACGAAGAGCTCAATTATGGCACTGCATTATCCACCCGAGAAAAAAGTAGTTGACTACTATTTAAAAATTTGGTTGAATATGAAGCTACCCTCAGATCAATAAACCTTACCTCTTCTTCACCTTTAATTTTCTTTTCGGACAATGAGTCAAATGATTTTCAAAATCTCTTTCAAAATAAAATTGAAAACTTTTGAATGATAAGTGATGCAATCACTCATTATCTAATCATACACCTCAATTTTGTTGAAAACTATGATCATGATGATCGTTCAACACTTACAAAATCAAACCTGCCATGTGGCCGAAATAATCGAGCTACTTCCCAACATGAGATCGTTACTAATTTACTCCAGGACATCTGTGAAGTCGATAAAACTCCCACCATCACTTCACACTAGAGCATTTTTTTTAAGAGCATTAGCACCATGATAATGATACTCAGGTCACAGGACCGATACCCCAAACTGGGGCATTTTTTTAAATTTTCAATTCAGTTTTGCTTTTCCACCGTGGATACCCCAAATTGGGGCATTTTTTTTATTTTTTTATTTTTTTTAGTTCGTACTTTTCTGCCATGGGACCCTAAAATGAACACCTGAAACAGAATAACAGAGATGCACTCAAAAGAATAAACACCATACTCTAATATTACCCATTCCCCCTCTAACATAACATACAATGACAAACATAAATGAAACAAACACAATAAGAGAAAAATGTCACTCATTCTCAGCAATAAAGAAAAAAAATAATATAATTACATACCTCTTAGGATTTAATACCTGGGATGCAAAATAAAAAGGAAGAAAAGACATTAGAAATTGAAAATGCCCCAAACTTTTAAATCCTAAGTTTAGAAACAAAATTCAAAATAAAACCAAGCGCCTTAGCCTCTATTGATAATATACACCTCCTGAATCGCAAAACAACAAGTGTCACCCTCACAAATATCCTCCATCTAATTAAATCTATGGCAAATATAGATGAGCCAATGATCATACAACACTTAACCCCCTAAGAAACACCAATCTCCCCAAGCCTAGATAAACCAATAGGATTTAAACATTTAACACCCATCTAGAACCTTTGAAAACTCACATCTTTTTAAATTTCATGTTGAATCAAACAAAAGACCAAAACTCAAGTTAAATCAAACCTTAAGCCAAAAAAAACTTTAAACACAAAAAAAAACTCTCTAAAGTGAGACCCTAAATTGTTTGGGACCCCACCAAAAAATGCCTCCAACCAAACCCATTGGAACCAAGCAAACCCTCTAAACAAACCCCATAAAAACAAACTGAACTCCAACCTAAACTAAATCTTTCAATAAGTCAAACAAATCAAATAAATCCAACTACCCTGCTAATAAGTTTAACCGAAGAAACAAGCATGACAAAGCACAAAAAAAATTTCTCTTTATTCATAACTCAAAAGTTTTACACAAGTATCACCGGAGGCATACCTCCTGAATATACAACCCAAAATGAAAACCTAAAACTTTAACCTACAATCCAAAATGAAGACTGGGTTCAAACCTAAGACGAAGCAAGGAGGAGATTCCACTCGGAGCATCCAATTGGAGGCTTCAGGGAGAATTGATTGGGAAACACATTCCTCCACTTTTTACTCCTTCTCTTCTGCTATCTTCACCTCCTCCATCGTTGTCTCCTCAACACTGCCTTCACTTCTCCCTAACAAAGATCGATATGAAGACTAGCGCCCTCATTCCCAATACCGCCCTTTCTCAGAATAATGCCATCCACAAGCATCACCTTGAGACGGAGATCACACGAAATAACGAATATAGGAAGAAACAAAATCCCAGTCGGATGGTTAGATTGATCAATATCACTAAAACACGAATTCTAGAACACAAGATATCCAGGAAAAGGTCAAAACTCGAAACTAAACCAGAAAATAAAAAACAAATGAAGGCTCCCTTGCTTATATAGAGTACGGACTCAATCACGCGTTAGAGCACATGCGTTTAATTCGATCATGCGCTACGCACACTACGTATAATCTAAAACACGCGCTATGACCTAAGAGCTCAATGAAACCATTGCCCGTGCCAACAGCGTGACGCTTCGATCACGTGCAGCCTATAGACCACGCAACCTGATCAAACGGCTAACCCCGGCTACACAATACGAAAGGTCACCCGTACACTGACCTGGTGATGCTCCAATCACACGCTTCTATTATAATGCAGAATACAATCACACACTCAATCCAACACACGTAAATAGCCCCTCAAACCTACGATCGCACACTCAAAAATAGGTGCGCAATCTTATCGATCGACCAAAATCAGGTGCACATTACCTAACTTCGGATGAAATCTACACCCTCACACCCTTTTGTCCTATCACAGTCAAGATTCTTTTATCCCATCGCGTTTCCTCATAGATTGTTCTGATAAAAAAAAAGACTTACTCACCCGTCCCATCGCGCACCCTTACACAAGAAGGAGCGTTGACAACACCCATCCCCATCACGATAATGTATACACATGCGATATCACCTCAATATCTAGTCCCATCATAATAAATTAACCATACCCTCATGTCCCATCACAAGAAGTAGAAAGCAAATCTCCCGAGAAGGCGAGCATGCCACCACTAACTATGCTCAGCCGACATCCCATCGCGAACATCACTGCCTTAAAAAAAAAAGATAGCACATGCTATGCCGTATGACAAAAAGTGGGATGATTGATCATGTCTCCTCACTAAAGCAAAGGGCTCTCTCTCTCTCAAATTGATCCCCACATCCCACCAGGACTCACCCAGCACGCAGCCAACGAAAGGAAGAATCCCCAGATCCCATCGCGACATCATTTCTCCCAAGACATCACATCACAACTACTAAGCCAAACTAAGCAAAATCCAGGTAAGTATCACCTCTAGGTAAGTACTACTCAATTTTTTTTTTTACTCGATATTCCTCGTAAGTTTATAGTTAGCTATGATTAAGTCAAATGTTTTCAAAACCTGTCTCTCTCGACTTGCGAATCACTGTAGTCCTCCATAAGAGATAATCATCAGTACTCGCCGAGAAGGTTAGACGGAGTATCCGACATGCCAAGTGTCGTCTTGACAACCACAATAATGGTCGGGTCCACAAATCTTTTACTGGTGGATCTGCTTAGCAACGTCTCGAAAGCCATATTTTTTACCGTTTTACCACCGAATTGATCTTAAGTTAAAATCCCTAAAATTTCAAAATTTCAAAAACGCCTTACTTCATAAAGCAAAATCCCTTTATTTACTAAACAAAGTAAAAAAAAGAGAAGAAAAGAAGAATAAAGCAATAAGATAAATAGACATAATGCACCTTTCTCTAAATACTAAAAAAAAAAAAAAACTTGATTAAGCGCCCCATCACTCGTACACAATAAATTACACTTAAACCCAACCAGCAACTCCTAAGACTGCCTGAACTTGCATCAAGCACATATCCCACTGCACAGAATTAGATCAAGTGCATACCTCTTTTCCCTTTCATTCCATTTTGTTTTGTTTTCTCTTATGTGACTACAGAGGCTGCACCCAAACCAGTAGATTCGGGGTAGGCGATAGAGGACGAACGAGTGGATAATCCAAAAATAGGAGTGAATCCAGGGGAGGGGAAAAGGCGACCAGGTCTTTCACTCCCATCGACTTCTCCTTCCTCTCATGGCTTGGGCAGGACGATCCATCACTGACAAAGCTAGGCAACCTCCTGATCCAATCCTTTTCAGTTTGGATGGCTGTTAAGCAATGATGGAACGAATAGCCTTGCACTGGCCTCGTTCAGAAGGAATGGAAGAAGCAGAAGAGTGGTGGAAAACTGCACAGAATCATTTGTTCAGACACATTAATACTAGAATACCCAATTTATAGACCCCTAAACTCACAATTAAGCGCATATCCCACTACGCAGAATTGGATCAAGTGCACACTCCACTGCACAGAATCATTTGTTCAGACACATTAGGACTAGAGTTCCCAACTTAGAGGCCGACTCCAGATGAATCAAGCGCACGCGCTATTGCGTAGAATTTAATTAAGCACACCTCAAAAGACCCTCACCTCAATTACCAGCCCAAATCAGCCATTCCCTTGGTAAACTAAACATTGAGTATATTTAATCTAAGAATTTACAAACACCTATTGGAAAAGGAATGCCTGACGCACATTGGTGTGAGCAATGACGCGCCCGACCTGACATGACTTGCGAAAGCCTTCAATATTACATGATACTTCATTTTATTATTATAAGTCCCTAGACCTTGTTTTGGATATTTGATTGACGCCCAAGTACCTCGATTGCATAAAATCCCTCTGTTAGCCCGTGCCATGCGGTGGGATGCGCCATGCACCCATAGACCCGGAACGTGCCCTTCGACAGCTACCATTTGTCCTTCAAATGCTCCATTTTAGCTTGCGCTGATAGATAAGTAAGCCAAGCATGTCATGTCAGCATCCCCAATTCACATTTGTGAATCCCTAAGAGAAACGAGAAGACACCTCGAATGAGGGGTGTCTACTTCTTCGACGCGTTCTTACTTCGCAAGAGCGCGCCGAAGAGAGGCATCTGTAGACACCTCCATTTTTTCCTCTCGAAATATATAATTTTGCTCGATCAACCTTTGACCTCATAACCCTAATTGGGAACCATGCACTGAAACAATAGTACATGGCTGAACACAGGCTGAAATAATAGCTTTGTGGATCAGGTCCCAATGTAGGAAGTCTATACACTGAAACAATAGTATATAGTCAAAATGTAGACTGAAATAATAGTCTTGCATTTCTGACTAGAGACTAGACCAGGACAACCCTGAATTAAGTGCTTAGAACCAAGTGCTCAATTCGATTGCACGTAGAATCACAAGTGCGCAATCAGTCCCTTCTCAGAGAAGGCTTCTTTTTCCCAGACCAACTCGAGACTCGATCACGCACCTGACAATAGATGCATGATCGGATTGAGCACCCTGTCACCAGCATGCAATTGGCCTTCGCCCGGCCTAGCCTCACTGTCCTTAACCCCAAAGTTTTCTCAATTAAATGCTACGAGAGTGGCGCTTAATTGGATTTCACACCCCAAAATGGGTGTGCAATTTGTTCTAACGCTATTAGGACTAGGAAACTTGCTGAGCAAGTCAGCCAGTTGTTCACTGAGTTGGTGATCGACTCAAAGCGATTACGCACTGGGAAACTGGCACGTAATACAGTTAAACGCCTGAAGCAGGGCGCGTAATTGGAGAAAAACCTATAAAAGATTTTTTTCTTAATTCGCCATGGAGAGGCTAGCAATTTTTGAAAGAAAACAGATTTTTTTTGGGATTTCAAAACCAAAGAACTCCGAGGACAAACCCATAGAGAATCATAGCCATGATTTTGAGATTCAAGCTTCGAAATTTCTGAGATTTCTCTCCGCAGCCTTGACCCTAGGTAAGAATTTAATTTTTAGTTTCCGACCATAGCTTCTAGTCTTTAGATTTATGATTTTTCTTAGTTTTAATTATTAGTATTAATTTTCGGTCTTAGACCAGAGCACCCCTTTCTTTTTAGACCATGACTTTTATATCTAGTTATAATTCTTCATTTCTGGAACCAATCCTTAATCTAACGACCTAATTCACTGATCCTAGACTCAATTCCATTCTAAAATCTTAATCTCAAGTCCTATCATTAATCTTTGGTTCTAGTTCTTAGGTTCTAGAACCAGCTCTTAATCATACGGTCTGATTTTCTGATTTCGGACCTGAATTCAGTCCTAGAATTTTAAATTTCTTGTTTTAATTTCTTAACTTAATATTTCTAAAAACCCATAATTAATTTAGTTTTCTAAAACTTTAGTTTCTTTATTTAATCCATAATTACAGTCTAAAATCAATTCCAAAAATCTAAAAATAAACTATTTTATAATCCGAAATTCAATTTACTTTATTCTCAGCCACCCGATTTGCCCAAGGGAGCTTATGGAGGGTACCCGGGAACGAGGCCAATCCTTCATAGCATAGCAGGCCCAAACCCCTTTTTCTAATTAATTCAATTTCTAATTAAAATTAGGATATTTAAATTAATTAAACTCCAAGTAGGATTAGGAGACTTAATTAATTAGATTTCTAATTGGATGACGACATTTAAATTAATTAGATTTTTAATAAGATTAGGAAACTTAATTAATTAGATTTCTAATAGGATTAAGATATTTAAATTAATTAGACTCCTAGTAGAATCGGAAGACCTTTTTTCAATTAGACTTCTAGTAGAATTAGGAGACCCTTTCTTAATCAGACTCCCAGTAGGATTAGGAGACTAAGTTAAATAAAATCCTAGCAAGAATAGGATAACCAAACCAGTTACACTAAAGGCAACCCACAGCTGCTGACGTTCGCCGACGGATGTTTCAGTAAAGGAGTTCAACCTACAATCCCCCGCTCCCCTTAAAGCGATATCAGTGATGTGTTGCAGCATTGATAAATATTTATAGTTGGTGATCGCATCTTTATTCTTCATTTAGAATTTGCCTCTTTAATTTCAACATTTAATATTTCTTAATTTATTACTCCATCATCGCCATTGCCAGAGTTCGCTTAGGACAGAATTGGGTCACTCTTTTCGGGGACCGAAAGGAACCAAGAAAAAGTGTGTAGCAACAGTGATGACCATCTTCACAAGGATGTGAAAGACCGTTTTGTTAGCAGCTTCCACTACCCCATTGGTTTATGACCGATATGGTGGTGAGCGGTGATGTTTGATCTTGTACTGCTCTTAGAAGGCCCTGATATGCTTGTTCGTGAAGTTTGTGCCATTGTCCGTGATGATATCATTGCGTACACCAAACTAGCAAACAATATTGCTTTTGATGAATTTCTCAACATGCTGGGCCGTGATGTTCATGTAGGATGCTGCCTCTACCCATTCAGTGAAGTATTCAATGGCAACCAGGATGAATTGCTGTTTGTTTGATGCTTTTGGATTGACTTTTGCGACGATGTTGAGGCCCCAAGTGGCGAATGGCCATGGAGTGGTCATGCTGTGAAGATCAATGGTTGGAGCATGGATCAGACTAGAGTTTTCTTGACATTTGTATTACTTTTAAGCATGCTGGCAACAATCAGATTCCATAGTGGTCCAGAAGTATCCTTGGCATAAAATATTTTTAGCAAGCATGTGGCCATTGACATGGGCCCCACATACTCCCTCTTGAATCTCCGTCATGATGTTCGTTGCCTCGCTTTCAGTTAGGCATTAGAGCAGGATGTTGATACATGACAACTTATAGAGACACTCGTCGTAAATGATGTAGTTGAATGATCTGTCTGTCCTCTCTAGTTATCCCCTCATGGAATGATCAGGTCTCAGGGAAATTCTTGATATCTGAGAACCATGGTGGCTCAACATCCAACCTTGGGGGTCCTCAATCTGGAGGTAGAAAGCTGACTCGTTCCTCTGTTCAATCATGATTAGCTTCATCTTAACACCGTAGGGGATTTCTACCATTGATGCTAAAGTTGCTAATGCATCGGCGAAACGATTCCTTATCCATGGGACATAGGAGAAAGTAACATCATCGAAGCATGTTATCAGATGTTAATTAGTGAAAAATACTATTTTTCACCTCCTAACTAGACCTTTGATGGACTTTTGAGTTGACTAATAATGTGTCTTAAGTGTGTTTTATAGTTAGCAATAAATTACAGTCATAGTGTAAAAATCTATCTAAAAATGCTAAGAGGAGACCTGCTGCTTCAACATATGCACATACAGCCCAAGCAGTCAACCATCAAGTAGATCCACAAAGCCTTAAAATTCTATTGCAATGGCATGTGTCCAACTCTATACCCATGGTAGCAAACTAGCAGCTGCATTTGATGAAGAGTAAATACCTTAAAAGGGCCCTAAGTGCTGAACAGATGAAAGACAACACCCCAAGCTATGTACAAGCTATGGAAGTAAAGGAAATAACTTGTCGAGAGGTTAAATCAACCTATCGAGAGGTGTAGGCACTAAATGGAAGCTGTCGAGAGGAGATATCATCCTATCGAGAGGTTTTGATGAGGAGAAATGAAGTTGTCGAGAGGTTTACAGAACCTGTCGAATGGTTTAAACTGTAGCAGAAGAACCTGTCGAATAGTGTAGAAGATCTTGTCAAGAAGTACTTCCAACTTGTCGAACAGAGGGATAGATCCTGTCGAAGACTTACCTGGAGTTGTATTGGATATCGCAAGGTTGCATCATCCTATCGAGAGGATGGCTGAAGCTAGTGCAGCAGTTAAGCAGTGAACTCATCCTGTCAAGTAGTTCAATAGAACCTATCGAAGGCTACACTCAACCTGTTGAATGGAGTAACAATTACACTCAGAACCTGTCAAAAGGTTCTTTGAACCTCTCGAAACACAATTTTGGAACTTCTCAGCTCCAGTTGAGAATGCCGCTCACTTCAATGCTCTTTACACATGTCTCGAGGCATGCTAGCAACCCTTGAGGGTATTTTTGGAATGCAAATGGGCACGATTGTGAACCTCTCTAACTCCCCCACATGTACTTGTCCAATTCAAACCAATTGGTGGGAGATTCTAGAAGTAAAATCTGCCACATCAGCAGCCCAAAATAACAGAATTATTTCCTTGAGCTCTGATTGGCTGAAATAGATCTGAGATAGAGGGGAAAGAGTATAAATAGAAGAAAAGCTTTACAGAAGAATAGGACAAAAATCTAGAAATTGAGAGAGCTCAGAGACCAAGTTCGAGCTCCTTTTCCCTCCTAAATTCTATCCTTCTTCCCTCTTTCCCATTCTCTCTTTAATCCAACCATGGTTGGCTAAATACTTGTAGCAACTAGGGTGAGGTAGATCTATAAATTGAGAGGTTGAGAACTTTATATGAGGATTGGATGATGCGCAGGCTGCAAATCTGAGAACAATGTATTGTAAGTTGTTTGGAGTCAATAAATTGTTGATTTTAAAGCTCAATTAAATCTATAGATATTGTGGTTCCATTAGATTCTCAATCGGATTTATGTATTTGAGAATTGCCCATTCATTTATCCTTTTGATCTCTTGATTGCCATCTGATTTCCCTAGATTTAATATTCCTGTGGAAGCCTGAGCTTGTAGCCTTGCATCCACAACATTTGCAGTGATTTTCCTGTTCTAATTGAGGCCTTTGGATTGGAGGAGATCCCTAGGATGATCTGTGACCATTGAAGTGGACAGATAATAGCCTTAAGATTAATTCAATCCTCTGGTTTAGATTGGATCTTTCTACCTTGCATCCGTGCTTGTAGCCAGATGAAGGATTATTGCAAATCAATCCCCTGCATTGCTGTTTAACGAATTAATTTTCAGTGAGACCAAAAATCCCAAGCTGCTATTCTCCACCTTTGATTTTAATTTCTTAAAACCTTTTCTCTATTTCTTTAAATCTGTTTCTACTCAGCTTTGGATCATGAACACTTAGATTTAGTTTTTTGTAGTTTTAGTAAAGTGACAACCCCCTAGAACCTCTCCTCTTTCCTCTCTTGCTTTGTTTTAAACTAGGATAGGTTAGAGTACTAGATCTATTCTAGATCTGGAGATTTACTATATTTTAAAACAGATTTCCCTATGGACATACCCCTACTTACCCCTTTAAAGCTTGCTACAACAACCCTGGTTCTTGCAGGCCTGGTTGCCTTACCTTTGTGTCTCTTTCTGTGATTTATCTTTTAATGTGGTATTTTTATCGTCCTAATAATTACAGGGTAGGCAATATAATAAGTTTTTGGTGTTGCTGTCGAGGATCTGTGTTTTTAGAATTGGTAGCCAATTACAGGGTAGGCAATTACAGGGTAGACTAATTGCTTCTGTAGTTTTTTTATAGTTTTATGAATTTTTACAGATTTGGAGTTGTGACTGAGAGGAGCAAGCTATGCTTGAGTTTACATTTCCTTACTCTTTTACATTTCTAGATCTGTGAATTTTTAGATTTGCAGAAATAGTTTTTGTGTGTTTGTGTTTGTTTGTGTTGAAATTTATGCTGTAATTTTATGTGTTGTACATTATGCTTGTGTGTGGTGTATGTTTGGAAGAAGAACTCTCAACCCTGCGATTTTACCATTAAATATTGAAGTTGGGAGGATTCTTAGGTCTAGACAAACTACACATACACTTGCTGAATTTGAGACTACTAAAATGGGTGAGCAGCCTAGATTGTTGGGAGAATACTTTGCACCTGGTGCATATAATTCTCTATTTTGTATATATTTTCTTACTGTGGAGGGAAATTATGAGATCAAATCTTCAATAATTCAAATGTTACCGTCTTTCCATAGGTTGAGTAAAGAAGACCCATACAAACATATTGATGAATTTCTTGCTTTGTGTACTACTTTTAATATTGTTGGTTTGGGGCCAGAAGCCATCAAGCTTAGACTATTTCCATTTTTATTAAAGGATAAAGCAAGCACCTGGTTGTCTATGCTCCCAACCAACAGTATTAACTCTTGGAATGACCTACAATGTCAATTCCTAGCTAAGTTCTTTCCCATGACTAGAAGAAGTCGGTTGAGAAAAAGTATCATATCATTTTCTCAATTCTCAACTGAAAGCTTCAATGAGGATTGGGAAAGAATAAAAAAGATGTTAAGGTAATGGCCCCATATTCAAATTCCTCAATGGCAACTTATACAAAGATTCTATAAAGAAATTGATTCAAAAAGTAGAAAAATGGTGGATGCCTCATGTGGAGGTACATACCTTAATAAAACAACTGATGAAGCATGGGAATTATTTGAGGTTATTAGAGAGAATTCAATATAGCAGGAGACCTTGTCTAAGGACATTGAATCTCCAGCTAAATTGATGAAAGAGAACACAATAAGAGGAAAAATGTATGAGGTCACTGGTTACAATGATCTAGAGAGAAAGGTAGATAGCTTGACTCAAAAGTTTGATAAGCTCATGGGAGCAATACAGTCTCCAATGGTTGCCAAAGTGGAAGAGGCATGTATGATATGCCAGTGTCCCACTCACTCCCTTGAAGAATGTCCCTCTGCTGCACAATTTCTAGATCTGGATATGAAGCATGCTAATGCTGCTCAGTCCTTTGGACAGTAGCTAGCTGCTGGTTATCCTTGGAGAAATCACCCCAACTTGAGGTGGAGGCAAGATAATTTTCAAAACTAGAAGCAGCCAATGCCATATAGAACTACTCAGCCTTTCCAACATAATTTCCTCCCAAGGCCCCAATATCAACAGCCTATGGCCCAACCAATTGCATAACCTATGCATCAAAATGCACCAGCCTCAACACCCTCTAGAACACCCACATTTGAGGACGAGGTTCCGGCTTCATTGCAGAATCTGAGCTCTTTGTCTGAAATTGTTAACTCTCATAGCCAAAGTATTAAGAAGATAGAGGACCACCTTGGTCAACTATCAAATACTTTGATTAGGAGAGAAGATGGAAGACTGCCTAATCTGCCTTTGAACAATCCAAAAGGGCAGTATATGGTGGGTGAAGCTTCTTCATCACATGAAGAAGTTAAATTTGTCACCACTTTGAGAAGTGGGAGGCTGGTTGACAACAAGGTTAGTGTTGAGCCTGACAGGAATGCAGGAAAAGAAAGAACAACCCATCATGATATGCAGCAGGAGTAACATATGAGAAATAAGGGGGGTGTTGATGAACCCAAACATAAAAATGAAAACAAAAATAAGGAAAAAAACTAATGAGATTGCTAAGGCAGCAAATGAGAGATCAGTCCCTCATTTGCCATTTCCCAATACACTTCAAGCACCTTCTCCTTTTGATAAGGGGAATGCTAAAGTTGAGAAAATGATGGAAACTTTTAAACAAGTGAAGAACAACTTGCCTTTACTTGATGCAATCAGGCAAGTTCCAGCCTATGCAAAGTTTGTGAATGATTTGTGCACACACAAAAGACATTCTAGGATACACCTATCCAAGAAGGTCTTTTTTGCTGAGAAAGTGAACCAAGTTTTATCCATTGCAACCCTAACAAATCTCCAAGACCCTGGAGTTCCCAATATCCCTTGCATGATTAGGGATCACACCATTGAAAATGCCTTGTTAGATCTAGGAGCTAGTGTGAATCTACTTTCATATTCAGTATATGAGAAGCTAGGTTTTGGAGAATTGAAGCCCATACATGTGATATTACAGCTAGTTGACAAATCTGAAAGGAGGCCTATGGGAATGATCGAAGATGTGTTAGTTAGGGTTGACTAATTCTTTTATCCAGTAGATTTTCTAGTTCTTGACATGGAACCAAGCAAGTGCACTACCTCCATTCCTGTAATTTTGGGCAGGCAATTCTTGGCCACTGCCAATGCTTGTATATAATATAGATCAGGTGTAATGGAAGTATCCTTTGGAAATATAGAAGTGAAATTAAATGTCTATAATACAGCAAGTCAGCCTCACTTGGATAGTGAGGACTGCTTTATGATTGATGTTTTGGATGAGCTTGTGGAAGAAACTTTACCCAAGCTACTGCATTGTGATGACATGTTTGATGTTTTTGAATAATTTTTTGAGTAATATTGTGGAAGTGAAGGCCCCCACACCTAAGATTCAAGAGGTGAAAACCTTAACTTCTGAAGTGGGGATAGCAGCAAAGTATCATTCTTGGAAACCAGCTGTGTTGCCTCTTCCACCACCTTCTAAGGCACCTTTGTTGCCTTCACTCATAAGTCCACCTGATGTGGAACTGAAATAGCTCCCCAATTTTTTGAAATATACATTTTTGGGAGTAAATCAGATGTTGCCTATAATACTTTCTTCTTCTCTCACTGATGAGCAGGAAGAATAGCTATTGTGTGTGTTGAAAAGTCATAAGAGAGCAATAGATTGGACTATTGCTAATCTTGGAGGAATCAGTCATGCTGTTTGTATGCATAAGATCAACCTAGAAGAGGGTTCCAAAATTCTCTAGAGAGATGCAGAGAAAGTTAAACCCCTACATGCAAGAAGTAGTGATGAAGGAAGTGGTTAAATTATTAGATGCAGGAGTCATCTATCCCATTGCAGATTTTAGATGGGTGGCACCTGCTCAGGTGGTACCTAAGAAATCTGAAATCACTATGGTTAAATCAGATTTTGGTGAGCTATTTCCAACCAAGGAGACCACTGGTTGAGGGTGTGCTTTGATTATCGAAAGCTCAATTCAAAAACCATAAAAGACCATTTTCCTTTGCCTTTCAAAGACCCGATTTTGGATAAGTTACCAGACAAAGCTTTTTATTATTTTCTTGATGGATACACTGGGTATAACTAGATTCCTGTGTATCCACAAGATCAGGAGAAAATAACTTTCACATGTCCTTTTGGCACCTTTGCTTATAGGAGGATGCCATTTGGATTGTGCAATGCCCCTGCAACTTTTTAAAGGTGTATGTATGCCATCTTCTCGGATATGATTGACCAGTTTTTCGAGATATTCATGGATGATTTTTCTGTCTTTGGGGACAGTTTTAGCAAGTGCCTACATCACCTCAGCCTAATACTGCAGAGATGTGAAGAGACCAACTTGGTCTTAAGTTAGGAAAATAGTCATTTTATGGTCAATCAAGGCATTGTCCTTGGCCATGTTATTTCCCATAGAGGCATAGAGGTAGACCAGGCTAAAATTGATTTGTTACACATCTGGCCCCACCTAAAACTGTCAAACAGGTCAGATCTTTTTTGGGGCATGCTGGATTTTATAGGAGATTCATCAAAGATTTCAATAAAATCTTAAAACCTCTTTATCACCTGCTGTGCCAAGAGGTTTCTTTTATATTCAATGATGAATGTCTTACTGCTTTTGAGTTTTTGAAAGGATGTTTGACCTCTGAACCTGACCTACAAGCCCGTGATTATTCTTTGCCATTTGAGCTGTTGTGTGATGCATCAAATTTTGCAATTGGTGCAGTTTTGGGGCAAAGAAAGGACAAAGTACCTTGTGTGATTGCTTATGTAAGCAAGACAATGATTGATGCTCAGTTAAACTACACAACTAAGAAGGAATTGTTAGCCATTGTCTATGCTTTGGAAAAATTCAGGTCTTATGTGTTAGGATCTAGGATTGTGGTGTTCACAGACCATTCAACCTTAAATACCTTTCGTCTAAAAAGGATTCCTATCCAAGATTAATCAGATGGATCCTCCTATTACAAGAGTTTTATCTTGAGATTAAAGAAAAAAAAAGGGTTGAAAATGTGATTGCAGACCACTTGTCCAGGATCCTAGCTATTGAGTTTGATGGACTGCCTGTCAATGACTCATTTCTAGGTGAACAACTGTTTGCTGTTAGCATGAGTGCACCTTGGTTTACAAACATAGTCAATTATTTGGCAGTGGGTAGGATTCCCCCACATTGGAACAAAATGGATAAGGATCTATTTTGCTCTCAGATAAGATACTATATGTGGGAGGATCCATACCTCTTCAAGAACTGTGCAGACCATGTTGTGAGAAGGTGTGTACCTGAGAATGAATTCCATAACATATTAACAATGTGTCATAAACAGGCTTATGGAGGCCATTTCAGTGGAAACAAGACTTTTGCAAAAGTACTTCAAAGTGGATTCTATTGGCCAACTTTATTCAAAGATGCATTTAAGCACTGCAGAGCTTGTGAAAGATGCCAGAAAATGGGAAGCATTTCCAAAAGAAATTTTATGCCTCTATAGCCCATTCTTGTAGTTAAATTGTTTGACATTTGGGGGATTGACTTCATGGATCACTTCCCTCCTTCTTATGGGTATAATTTTATTCTTGTGGTTGTAGACTATATGTCCAAGTGGGTTGAGGCCATAGCCACAAGAACCAATAATCACAGAGTTATCATCAACTTCTCGAAAGACAACATTTTCTCTAGGTTTGGTACCGCCAGAGCTATCATTAGTGACTGGGAAAGCCATTTCTACAATAGGTATTTTGAAAACCTGCTTAGAAAGTACTCTGTGGCACACAGAGGTGCCACCCCATACCACCCACAGACCAGTGGGTAGGTGGAAATTTCTAACAGAGAGATCAAACACATTTTAGAGAAAACTGTGAGAGTAGATAGGAAGGATTGGTCCCTAAAATTGACTGGTGCTCTTTGGGCTTATAGAACTGCCTATAAGACCCCAATAGAAATGTCTCCCTTTAGGTTGTTGTATGGCATGGCATGCCGTTTGCCAGTGGAGTTAGAACATAAAGCCTATTGGGCTATTAAGACATTGAATTTTGATCTAACTACTGTTGGTATGCACGGGAGGCTGCAGCTGTTAGAATTTGAAGAGCTGAGATTGGATGCCTACTCCAATGCAAGGGTTTATAAAGAAAATGCCAAAGCCTTTTATGATAAGCTTTTACTGAGAAAGGAGTTTGCTACAGGCAACAAGGTATGGCTATTTAATTCAAAATTAAAATTTTTCTGAGGCAAATTGAAATCTAGATGGGAGGGGCCCTACATTATGATGCATGTTTCCCTATCTGGAGCTGTTGAAATCATGGATCCTAAAGATGGTAGGACCATAAAAGTCAATGTTCAAAGGCTCAAAATTTGTGTTGAAAATGTAGTGGAGCTTGTGGTGATCATTCACCTTCAAGAACCTCCAAAGTGTGAATGATTTTTAACATTGTACATTATTGTTGGTGCGGGTTCTGGGTTCCTCTCGGTTCCCGTTGAATAAGTGGCTTCCAATTCTGTCCTATTGGACTCTAGCGATGCGGTGTATGTGATAAGATGGTGGTAAATAACGATAGGAGGAATTTCCTAGGACGATTTCTAGTTGATTTGTGATCACCAGCTGCAGATATTTATCGACGCTACAACACATCAATGATCACGCGTTTAAGCGGGTGTGGGTTACTTCTATACTGAATCGTCCGCCTGCAGACGTCAGCAGTTGTATCCTCTTTTAATTAAATAGTTTCAGCTTTCTTTTTAGTTTCCCTTATTGTGGTTATGGTAGATTTAGATTTTCTTTTTTTTGTTGTTAATTATGATTAGATGAGCTTATTATGATGGGTTATTTTAGTGTCCTGATGCTATCAAGAGTCGAATCATTTTTAGTTTCTCGGTATCATTAGGAGTCCAATTAATATCAAAGTCCTGATACTACAAAGAGTCATATCAGTTTCAGTCTCCTACTGGTACTAGGAATGCATGTGTATCAGTTCCAATAATATTCCAATTAAATAAAAGAGTCCAATTATATCACAATTCTGGATAAAGCAGGTACGCTAATTTTATTGCAACTTTAGATAAGCAGATGTATCAATTGTATGGCAATCACAACTAAAGCACTTAAGGTATTCTTACTAGCATTCTAGTTTGAAGAAAACAAATACTAATGTTTTTTACTGCGACTCTGATTGAAGTAATAAATCAATTTACTAAAATTGGAATAAATGACCGAGGCAACAAAATTAACTCTCTTTTTTTTTAGAATTGTAATCTACAGATCAATTATGGTAAAAATCTAACTAATATTAAATAAATTAACTTTCCTAAATTCTCGTTGAGATAATAAATTAATTAAACTAGAAGACTGAATTGAATCAAAGCAAATAATGATATGAAGGCCTATTTGATGCAATTAGTCAATTATATTAAAATAGAAAAATTAACTATAACTAACTGGTTAATCCTAAACAATCTAAAAAAAGGGGGGTTGGGCTTGCTATGCTAAGGAGGATTGGCCTTGTTCTCTAGTACCTTCTGTAAGCTCCCGTGGGCAAATCGGATGGCTGAGATAAAAGATAGGTCGATGGTTAAATAATAAAATGGGGATTTTTAGAATTGAATTCGAAATTATAATAAGAAATTAGATTGAGAAATGAAAGTTATAAACTAAAATTTATATTTTTTTGGATTTTTGATGGTAGGAAAATATAGAATTAAATTGTAGATTAAAATTTTAGGGCTGAATTCGGGTCTGAAATCAAAAAAATCAGGCCGTATGATTAAGGACTGATTCTGAACTCTAAGAGTCAGAACCATAAATTAATGATAGGACTGCAAATAAAGATTTTAGAGTAGAATCAGAGCATAAGGTCGGTATATCGGACCGCTTGATTAAGGACTGGTTCTAGAAACAGAGAACTAGAACCGGACATAGAGAATTTCGGTCCGAAGAAGGGCTACAGTCTAAAAATTAGAAATAGAATTGATTAATTAAACTGAGGGAAAATCCTTAGTCCAAAGCAAAATTAAATTCTTACCTAGGCTCGGGGTCGTGGAGAGGAATCATCGAAGATTCGGGGGTTTGAATCTCGACATCATGACTAATTTGCTCTATGGGCTTGTCCTCGGAGTTCTCTGGTTTCAAAGTCCCAAAAAAGTTCTATTCTCTCTCTTTAAATTGCCAGCCTCTTCTCTCTGTTGGAGAAAAAAAGATTTTATAGGTTTTCATTCAATTACGTGTTTGTTTCTAGGCGTTTAATTGAATCGCGTGCCAATTTTTTGGCGCTTAATCGCTTTGAGTCGGTCTCCAGCTCAGTGAGCGACCGACTGAATTACTCAACGGGTTTCCTAGTCCTAACAAAATCAGGACTAATTACGCGCATGATGGGATGTGCATAATCCTATTAAGCATGTTACCTGAAGCTCTTAATCGAGGAAACATAGGGGTTAAGGGTAGGAGACTAGGTCGGGTGTAGGCCAATTGCGTGCTGGTGGTATAGCGCTCAATCCCGATCGCGCGTCTATTTCTAGGCGCGTAATTGAGTCTCGAAACAGTCTGCGAAAGGAAGGTTGGTCTGAAAGAGGATTGATTGCGCTCTCGTGGTTGTGCGTGTGATCGAATTACGTGAGGGTTTTCAGGCGCTTAATTCAGGGTTGTCCGGGTATGGTCTCAAGAATTGAATTTAGGACTATTGTTTCAGTCTGCGTTCTGACTATATGCTATTGCTTAGCATATAGCCTCCCTACGTTGGGATCTGAGCCACAAAGCTATTGTTTCAGCCTATATTCAGCCATGGATAGTTGCATGATCCCATGTCGAGGGTTAAAAAGGTCAAGGGCTGACCAAACGAATTCATGTACTGCAGGAGGGGAAATGAGGGTGTCTATAGATGCCCCTCTTCGGCGCGCTCTTGCGAAGTAAAAATGCATTGAAAAGTAGACAACCCTCATTCAAGGTGCCTTCCCATTTCTTGGGAATTCACAAATGTGAATTGGTGATGCTGATATGACAAGCTTGGCTTTCTTATCTATCAGCACAAGCTAAAATGGAGTATTTGAAAGGCAAATGGTAGCTGTCGAAGGGCATATTCTGGGTCTGTGGGTGCATGGCGCGAGCTAACAGAGGGATTTTACACAATCGAGGTACCAGGGCATCAATCAAATGTCCAAAACAAGGTTCAGGGATCGATAATAAAGAGATGAAATAATATGTAGTGTCGAAAGCTTTTGCAAGTCATGTCAGATTGGGCGCGTCATTGCTCACACCAATGTGCATCAGGGGTTCCATTTCTAATAGGCATTTGTAAGTTCTTAGATTGAGTATACTCATTGTTTGGCTTCCCAGGGGAATGGTTGATTTAGGCTGGTAATTGAGGTAAATTTTGTGAAGTGTGCTCAGTCGAATTCTGCGCCGTGGCATATGCGCTCGATTCTTCTGGAGTCATTTTTTTTTACATCTGAACAAGTGATCCTGCGTAGTGGAGTATGCACTTGATTGTGAGTTCAGAGGGCTTCGAGATTTATAGGTCAAGGCTAAGTGTAGTTGGTTGTGTTATTTTAAAGAAAGGTGAGTCGGGTCTATTTATTTTGTTCATTTTATTCTTTTTCTTTTTTTTGCTTTTTTTTTTTTTTTTTTTGCTTTGCAGGTAAGAGAAGAAAGATTTTCGAAATAAAAGATTTTAGAATGAGTAAGGGGTTTTAAAATTTTGGGGATTTTAACTTAAGATCAATTTGGTGGTAAAATGGTAGAAAACATGGCTTCCAAGATGTCGTTGAGCAGATCCACTGGTACAGGATTGGTGGACCCGACCATTCATGTGACTGTCAAGACGACACTTGGCATGCCGGATACTCCATCTAACCTTCTCGATGAATACTAATGATTGTCTCTTATGGGAGGACTACAGTAATTCGCGAGTTGAGAGAGACGAGTTTTGAAAATATTTTAACTTAATTATAGATAATTATAATTTAGAAGAAATATCGAGTAATTGAAAAAAGGGGTAGTACTTACTTGGGGGTGATACTTACCTGAATTGTGTGGTGAGACCTTGGGAATATTGTAGCGGTGGTACTTTGGCAGTATTGTAGCGTCGCGACGGGACTCGGTGGCTAGCATTGCAATATTTCGAGTGCAATGTCATAGTAGGGTATAATTTTTTAATTTTTTTTCCCCGCTTGTTGCTTACGCAGTGGTTGGCGGTTGTCAGCGTGATGTCGCGATGGGGCCGTGGTGATTGTAGTGGTGTCACGATGGGACCTGAGAGGTATTGCTAGGATGTTCTTGTTGTAGCTTCGCAGTAGTGAAATGCAATGGAACATGGGAGTAGACCCACATCTTCCTGCTTTTCTGTTGCAGTGGTGTCTGGTAGGTTTGTGGCGGGCACTTTGGGAGGAGGCTCTTCGCTTCAGTGACGAGGCATGTTCGTGCTTTCTCCCTTTCTTCTTTTAGTGCAACCGATGTTGTGAATGTTTTTTTTTGGGTAGTGGTGTCCGTGAAGGGAAGTGAGCTAAGCGTTACGCTGGGTAGGGTGTTCATGTGACAAGTTTGTCTAGTTTCTTTCTTTGGCAGATCTTGGGTTCTGGTGAGATTATGTTGTAGTTGCGTTGTGATTGACTTAGTTTTTTTTGTTGTTTGGTGTATTTGCATTTTCGAGAGATTTATTTTTGGCTTTTCGCTATGGGCCATGAGGGCATGGGTATAATTTTGTGATGGGACGATAGCGAGTGACGGTCCCTTTTCAATCTGAATGGCTCATGAGGCTATGCGATGGGGCAAAGGGGACTCTCGCTCGAGAAGGGATAAATTTTGAGTAAAATCAAGAATTAAGCGCCTGATATCAACCACTTAAACTGATCATGCACGCCCGATTCCAAGTGTGCTATTTAGGGTCTAAAGGGAGTATTTATGAGTCTGTAGGTTAACGTGTGATTAGATTACACGCTTTAATACCTGCGCACGACTGAAGCGTCACCCAGTCAGTGTACAAGTGATCTTTCAAATTGTACGATAAAAGTGAGTCGTTTAATCGGATTGTGCGGCTGATGGGCAGCGCGGAATCATAAGGTCGCGCTATATGTGCGGGCGACAGCCGTATTGTACGCCTAGTTAGGAGCGTGGGTTTTCGATTGAGCATGATGTTCCTAGCACATGATTAGATTAAGCGCACATTTTTAGGCATGCGATTAAGGTCGTACTCTATATAAGCGAAGGAGTCCTCATTTGCTTTTCATTCTCGGGTTTAGTCTCAAGTATTGACTTTTTTCTGAGTGTTCTAACATTCTGAGATTCATGTTTTAGTGATATTGAGTGATCTAACCGTCATATTGGGATGGGGTTTCTTCCTACATTCGTCATTTCGTGTGATCTTTATGCTAGTATGATGTTCAGCTGCAGTATTATTCTGAGAATGGGCGGTGTTGGGAATGAAAGCATCGGTCTTCACACCGTTCCTTTCTAGGGAGCAGTGAAGGCAGCGTTGATGGGGACAGGAGGTGCTGTAAATGGAGGGATGCACTCCCTAACCCATTTTTCGTCTCTTATGCGGGTGGCTCGTTTAAGTTCTCCAAGTCTGGTGGCAATATTTCTGAAGCCTCCGAATGGACGTTCTGCTCCTCGTTTTGGCTCATCGTAATTTTGGTTTTCATTTTGAGTTGTATGTTAGATTTTAGGTTTTCATTTTGGGTTGTAATTCGGGAGGTATGCCTCCAGTGAAACTTGTAAAACTTTAAATTATAAATAAAGGGGCATTTTTTTTTATTGTGTATTTTCACTATCCAGTTGGTTGGCTTAAATTCTTATTGATTAATTAACTGGGCTTACTTGCTTTATCGTAGTTTTAAGATCTAAGTTAGCTTATAGTTTTAAAGTTCGTTATGAGAATGACCCAAGGTTTATTCATTGGTCCTATTAGGTCCTAATTAGTAGGTTCACTTGATTTTATCAGGCTTGTTGGGGCATTTTTTTTTAGATTTTGTCCTGTTTGAGTTTTTTTTTATTTGTTTGAGGCTTTGGTCTTATTGAATGTAGTTTGTTTTATCTAAGGTATTTTATTTTTTTGAAGGTTTACTCTCAGATGATAGTTGCTAGAATGCGTGAGTTTTTTATGAGTTCTATATGGTGGTTGGGTGTTTCAATCCTATTGGTCTATCTAGACATAGGGAGTTTGTACTTTTAGAGGGGCAAGTGTTGTATAATTATTGGTTCATCTTGGTTTTCATGAATTGTGGTCTTTTTAAAGGGGGATGTGTATGGTTTTAGATTCAATCAGCTTGGTAGGGGGTTCAAATGTGTGGCACTTGTCCATTGGTGATTCAAAAAAAAAAATAGTTTATAAATGTGTGAATTTAAGGCTTTGGGTTTATTGTTTATTTTGGACTTTCATTTTAAGCTTATAGGTTAAAAAGGTTTTTTTGGGATATCTTGTATTTATAAGTTTGAGCATTTTTTATTTATTAATGTCTTTTATTCCTTTCTGTTTCGTATCCCGGGTATTGGACCCGATAGACTATGTTTATTAAGTGGATGATGAGAATAGATGAGATTGGGAATTCGGGGTGATGCTAGGGTTGGTGTTATCAATCCAACTCGAAGTGTCACCCCATCGGGGGAAGAGATGGAAGAGAAAAAGTTGGTAGAGAGGAAACCCAAGGATAAGGAAAGGTCAGATTTCTCGTGACCGATGCCTATTTTTCCTCGATAGGCTTTGCGGATTTAGTGTTAATTACTCCTCATTATTGAATGTGTCCTAGGGGAGCTTCCAACAACAATGGATCCCGCAGATCCTGGGTGGCTTTTTGTGAGCCACTCTTCCTTTCCTATAAGTTCGAGGCAAGGGGAAGAGGTTATCACGGTTAGAATTTGCTCAGGGTGCTTTCCTTTTCACTATATATTCAAAGGGTATGCCCTCGGTGTGTGTTGTAATTGTTTTATTGATCTATAAAGTGGTTGTGTTCTCTATATCTCTTATCTTGTTTTGGTTCAACTTTCTCGGTATCGTGTTTGACTCATGTGATGTTTATTTATTTGGGTTTAGTTTCATTTAGATTAATTAAATTCAGGGAGCACTAGGGGTAGTTTCCCCTTTTTTTTTTTTTTTTTTTTTAGCTTTAGCTTAAGGGATATAGAGGCGATGGGGGGCATTTTTTTGTTATATATATATTTTGTTAGAATGTATGGGAGATGGGGGCTAACTTTTCTTTTTGGTGTAATTGATGAATGTGAAGGAGAGGGCATTTTTGTCGTTCGGTCTTAGTTTTGGGGCGCTATCTTTTCCTTTCGGGGCACGTGTTTCTTTAAGTTAGAAGTGTTTTGGTCGTTTGATCAAGGGTGTAATTTGGGTCGATAGTAAATGTTAGGAATGTCCTAATTTCGAGCTTTGGCTTGCTGTCTTGGGTGTGAAAAAATTTATTTTTGGGCAAATTACGTGCCAAAATTTAAGCACGCATTTCGGAAGGGTGAAGAGTTATTACGCGCTAGTTCATAGGCATTTAATTCATTTAAGCATTTGAACCTATGCGCAGGATGAACACGACCGCTGTCATACCCGCATCAACGTATGGGTGTTTGAGGTGATTATGTACTCTCAGTAATGTGCGTGGTCAATCGGTCAGATAGATGTGAGCGGGCGACAAACCATTTGTACGCTCATCAGTGGGCGTTTGATCTAAATTAAGAGTTTTGTGAGTGGCACGTGATTCGATTGAGCGCTTTATTTCAAGTGTGCAATTCGGGCGACTTATATAAATTGTTTAGAACTTCTCATTTTCATCACGCGATCCATTTTAGTCTTTGATTTTCTTGTTTCCTAGTTTCTGTGTGCTCATTTTTCGTGTTTTTGTGATATCTTGTGATCCGACCGTCTATTTCGAGTGATGTTTCTTTCATTTTCTTCAATTTTTCAAGCTCTTCATATTAGATGGAGGGTGAGGGTGTTGGTAGGCTTGAGCTCACTATTTCTGAGTTAGAGGGGGTGTTGATGAGTTATGGAGGTGAGAGTTCAGGGGCACAGGCTAGAGCCATTGCCATAGAGGCAGATATTAGGGAGACGGCCGCGCAGGGAGTCCCCGAGGGTGATCAGATGGTTGTCAGGGAGGAGGTACCCGAGGCTGAGCTAGGGGTAGCCGAGGAGGAGGGCAACAGAGTTGAGGGTGAGCAGGGTGAGGAGCAGCCAGGCGCTGAGCCTCGGGATCGTAGGCACTATCCACTGGAGGATTTCATTGCCAGAGGTCGGGTAGGTCCCCGTAAGCAAGAGTTCTTCCATTTTCCTAGGCATTTAGGCTATGACATAGGCTCATTAGGATCTGTAAACCCTTTTGATTTACGTCGGACCTGCATTGATTATGGGTCGTGTTTACTTGTGTCTTATGACGGCGTGCTCTATTTAGTTGTTCTTATTATGTTTTTTGTTTCATTGTAAGTTATTGTTGTATGGTTTGGGCATGTTTCATTTGCTTTGAGCTCTAAATTTGTTTATCTTTCGTCATAGGTATGCGTTAGTCTTACCATCATTGTTTATGTTTCGCTCACTAGGAGCCCCCGCAGCAGGCTATCAGCACGGCATAGACCGAGTCTCATACTTGGTACCGTGCCTTACCGGAGTTTCAGTGGGAGCAGTTGGTGTCTTTCGGGTTTGGGGCGATTTTGAAGTTGGAGCCTTTTCAGGTCGATTGGGGCTTGATCGCGGTAATTATAGAGAGGTGGAGCGAGAGGAATTAGGCGCTTCTCTTTCCAGTCGGTATGATGCTGCCGACCCCTGAGGATTGGGTCCGCATTATCGGTCTTCATTTCGAGGGTGAGCCGATCACGGGGCGGATGGCAGGGAGTTATCTAGAGGTATGTGAGGAGATCCTGGGTGTGCCTTATAGGTCAAGTGGATAGGGGCCAGGTGTTTTTCGGGTCACTTGGTTTTTTGATACGTTCGCGAGTGGGTTCACCCCTCCGAGGCATCATTCAGAGGTAGCAATGGTTTATGAGGCATGTTGTGCAAGAGTGATGGGCCGGGAGCCTGTGGTCGAGTCGGGATTGGCCGCGGATAGGGTGCTTCGAGCATTCTTGATGCACTTCTTGGGCGCAATACTTTTCTCTTCTTTGACCCAGGGATGCGTCACCGGGTTATTTTTTATGATTCTGGGGGATTTAGACCGAGTCCCGAAAACCTGGTAAAAGTGACAAAAAGATGCTGATGTCCCTACTCTTGTTATCTTTATTGATGATTATGATCTAACTGTCACATATGAAGACATTGGGAATGCTTTGGGGATACCTTTTCAATATGATCCTTCTGGTCCATTGGCTGCACCAGAAGCAGCCTCCTTCAGAGAAATGGCTGCACATCTAACCCAAGGTATCGTTGGAACTGGACAGTTCATAATGAGGAGAGACCTAGCACCTCAATTTTTATTGATGGATTCAATTTTGAGGGGAAGTTTTTACGTCACCGGGCACAGCCAAGAAAGGAGGACACCAATTTTAGAGGCTCTCTTTCATTTTTCTAAGGGGCAATTTTTCAATGCCCCTATGTTAATTTTTGAAGCCATGGTTGATATTAGTGTCAAGTTGAAAAAGGAGCAGAAATTAGCTGGAATCCCATTTGATAGACTGATCACAGCCCTACTAAGAGCTAAGTTTGACATTGATGACCAGGAGCCATTTGAAGTCATAGCTCCTCATACTTTTGGGAAAAAGGCTTGGACTACAAGCCAAGCAATGCTGAAAAGACTGAGAGAGGAAGGTGAGCCTGCACCTGCAATTGCTACTGAACCTGCATCTACAGCTGTTAGTGGACCTGCCATACATGAACCGCCTCAGCCTCCTTAGAACCCGCTTTGCTGCACTCGAGGTAACCAGCTCTTTAGTTGCACCCATTCTTGAAGAAGTTGTCCTTCCTGTGGTGACCAGCTCTTTAGCTGCACCCATTCTTGAAGAAGTTGGCATTTTACCCTCCTCACCTAGGCCAGCTCCTGCCACTTCACCTATTCCAGCAGCCCCATCTCCCATACCCACCATTATCCCAATTGCAGATTCCCCCTCTACACCAACCACTCCAACCATACTCACACCACCAATTTCTCCCACCAATGCCCAAGACTTGCCACAGATTTTATTGAACATTCTCCTTGCACTCCTCTTCTCCAAAGCCTCTCAAGTTCACCTGCTCCTTCAGCCCACACACCTGAAGTATCCCATACCCCTGAACCTGAGCCTTTCACTACAGTGGCTTATTCATCATTGATGGGGTCTATTTTTGAAAACGTTGGGCTTGAACCTGTCGCTATACCTGACCCTCCTCATTTCACTCACTTGGCTACTTCTCCCTTTACAGCCATTTCACCCATTGCACCTCCACCATCCACTTGCTATGCATACCACACCCACACCTGAATCTATTAGCCAAATACTTACCTTTCTCCAATCCATCCAAGCCCTACTACAGATCAACACAGATAATCAGTCTGTGACCAATGACCTTCTCCAAACCTTAGCCTCCACATCCCACACAACTACCTTAACCACTGTACCTGCTGTTGATGACCATGCTACCCAAACTGAACCTAAGGTAGTATTGGTTGATCTACCCACCCTCACCACTACTGCCCATGCTACCCAAACTGAACCTGAGGTACCTCTGGTTGAGTCCCCTTCACCTCTCCTCACTTTCTCTGATCAAGCCAATCAGACCGACCCTGAAGTAATCCTTCTGGACCCCTCTTCTCCCACTCCCACAGCTGAGATACCTTTGGTCCCCTACCATTCCATTCCCATTCCCAGATTTGCAGCTCTCAAAAGGGCCATGGAAGAAAATCCATATATCTGTCGAGATGTCCTCAAGGGTTTAGCTGATTTGCAAGCTTACATTAGAACCCCTTATGAAAACCAGATTCGAAAATTGGAGTTATTCATGAAATTTGAGAGAGAGAAAATGAAGGACCTGCTGGGTCAAACTTTTCAGATGGTTAGGAGTGAGCAGCACAAGGTGATCATGTTGCAAGCACAGCTTGACCAGGAAAAACTGAGGACTACTAGACTTGGAAAGTACATTGGCCTCACCAAAAAGATCAAATCAGAGGAATACACTGAGCTACAAAACACAATCCAGGAGAAGGCTAAATCGAGTTCAGACTCCAATACTGATTCTAGTTCTGACTCTGACAGTGACTCCAGTTCTGATCCCATTGAACCAACTTATGATACAGATTTTGACCCCAGTTATTAGATCACATTGTACTTATCTGTGTTATGAGTTTGTACTATAAAATTCTGGTTTTTCTTGTGTAATTACTGTGCATTTCTGTACTTTCTTCTTGTCATTATCATTCCTGCTTGATTGCTTCTTTTCTTTGCTTTGGACCAGTGCGGACCCTGCTCCCCTTAGGTTTTGGGGTGTGGCAGAAATGTCAATAATTGAGTTAACATCAATGCAGCTTATGATCAGTGGAATTTTTGAAAATGAAGTAATTTCACACCTGTTGTTTTGAAAAATGAGGAAGTTAAAAACTTTTTAAAATTAATTTCTAGTGTAATTCTAATACTTTCATGAAGTGAATGTCAGAAAATTTTGAAAATAAAATTGATGTTTTAGTAAACCTAAAAAGAGAGAAAACAGTGATGATATACCTCAGGAATTTGATAGAAAACCACACCCAGTGAGATTTGGGCATGAAATGTATTCTTTGGAGGTATGAATTGGCAATTTTTTCTGCTCTAGGGACTGATTGAACCTGCTTACTTTCATTAGAAGTTACACATATCCAAATTGAAATAATTTGATAGCAATCATGATATTAAAGACATGATGTATGGCCTCCTTTTGAACAGTTTGAACTTCAAAAATCCCCACCTTTTAAAACTGCCCTTGATACACACCATTTGAGCTTTATACATCCAAGATTTCTTTGAAACCTCATTAACCTCTTTTAGCCTAACCCTCACTTTGAGAATTCAGAAGGAAAAGGAAAGAAAGCTGAAGGAAGGTGAGTTGGGTAACAGTTTGAAAAAAAAAATAATTGAAGGCAATGATGTAGCAGCAGAAGAAATGTGGCATTCCAGTCAATGTTGCTTTGAAAAAAAAAAGAAAAAAAAAAAGAGAAGGCATTTCATTGGAAGTTTGAAAAAGAAAGAGAAAAAGATGGCCACTTTGGCTCTGGAAATTCAAAGAAGAAGATGAAATTGTGCTGAATTAAAGAAGGTGTGTTTATCACCTCCTTACCTTGACTGACTACTCAATTTTGAACTCCATTCCACCCCTTTATTTGTGATAAATTTCACCCATAAGCCACATTACAACCCAAGTTAAAATCCTTACTGATCAATGATGGATTGAGCTGTCACATGGAGATAAGGATTTGTGTAATCTATGGTGAATAGAGCAGTGAATTCAGAACTAAAAAGCAATGCCTATGCTCATGCTTACAGTCCTATTTGTGGGCTGTAACTACTCTTGAGCTGTGTGAAATAGTACAACCCTCTTACTTACATGTTGAGTGAAAACCTGGTGAGAGTTGGGTTTGAAATCAACTTATCTGGGGTAACATCAAAGCTGAACTCTCAAATAGAAGGCAAGCTGTTCATTAATTTTTCTTGTAAATAACTTTTTGACACAAATTGAGTGAATGGTAAAAGGAATTACAGCAGAGTTTTAGTTTTGAACTAATGTTTTCTTGAAAATCTTCTTACAACCTGACTGATGCAGGTGTGAATAATCTGAGTGGATGAAAGTTTGCTTTAACAGAACTGCATTGATCTTAACTGATTTATTGGAGAAGTTTGTGGGTACCTTCACTGAAAACCCTCAGGAGACTTCACTCCTCCACAAGGGATCACCTAGGGGTTTAAAAGGCTTGTTGTATATGCTAAATGCAATTGTGTTCCCTACAAAAGTGGCTTTTTATTCTGTTTTTAATTTTGACTTTGCTAAGGGACTAGCAAAGCTTAGGTTTGGGGGTGTGTTGAGAACTAGAAAATACCATTTTCCACCCTTTAACCTAGGCCTTGATAGACCCTTGAGAGAACTAAATAAGTGTTTTAAGTGCTTGTGTTACAGCTAACAATAAAGACAGGCTTAATCATGAAAGCAGCCTAAAAGTGCCAAAAAGATGATAATCCATGTCGATCCAAAGGAAGAAAGAGAAGGGACAACCTCACTAGCTGTCAAAATGCCTGAATTGAAGAGGCAAAGACCTGGTCTCAACCCAGAAAAGAAATGTGGAGCAAGTCGAACAGAAAAATGCACTACAGAGTGCTTTTCGAAAAGAATCTGAACATTTCGAAAAGAACCTGAACTCTGCAAAAAGAACTAAAAGCTCCAGGCTTAGTTTTCGAAGAGCACCTGAACTCTTCGAAAGGATGATTGACCTATTCGAAAAGAAGAGAACTCCTTGCGAACAGAACCTGAACTTTGCGAAAAGAGCTTTAGGAGTCCCAGTACCTTGCGAAAAGTCCCCTAAACTATGCGAAATGGTATTCTGGAGATTCCTAGCTTTTGTAAGGGTAATTCAGTAATCTTTTTCATGCATCCCAATGCATTTAAAAACCTAGGGGCATTCCAGAAGATTCTAAGCATAAAGTGAAGGCATATTCCACCCCATGTGAGCACCCGGAGATGAAATCACTTGGCGGGAACTTCTAGAAGCTCTAACAGATTTTCAAATTGCATAACAGAATTGATGCTTATGTCGCCTGATTGGCTGAACCAGATCGAGCAATTCTGATTGGCCAGAATAGATCTGGATCCATGTGCTCGACTACCATTGGTTGATATAGATCTGAGCACTTCTGATTGGTCGATACGCATCTGAGCTAGACCTGGGGAAAACTACAAATAGATGAACCATTTGCCCAATTTGGGGATCCAGATTTTGAGTTTCATTCCTACTCCCCCATTTCCAAATTAGCTAGTTTGTCTGAAACCCCTGTAATAGCCTAACTTTTACTTGCAATTGAGAACTGTGAGATACCTCAGTAATTCAAAAGAGAGTTGTATTCAAGACTACAAATCTGAGAGCTGTTTAAGCTGTGCTCTGTAATTGTAATGGTGAATTTGAAAAGGTTGCTGTAAACCGTATATTCTCAATTGGATTCGTGTTAAGGGTTCCCTCGGATCTCCTTATTGCACTAGACTCCTTTAGATTTACTATTTTTTATGCAATTTTTCCTTGATTCATTAACCCTGTGGGAATTAGTGTTGGTAACCTAATCTTTCACATCATTTGTAGTGATGTTTCTTGTTCTGAATTAAGCGTTTAGATTAAAGACTATTGGATGGTCTGTGGCCATTGAAGTGGACAGACCATAGCCATAAGCCTAAATCTAATCCTTGAGTTAGATTTATCTCTCTTACATCTGTGCTTGTAGCCAGATGAAGATTGGATCATCTCTCATTTGATCTGCAGTCATTCTCATTTTGTTTCAAGGACCAAATCAAAGTTAGATATTATTTCTCCATTTTTTATAAGTTTACATCAAAATTCCCCCAACTCAGATCTGGATCATTTAGTTTAACTTTTACTTTTATCATTTAGTTAATGTGACAAATTCAACCTCCCATCTTATGTGCTTTGTAGATAGGATAAGAGGTCAGATCTGGTAGCTCAGATCTGGAGGTTTATCTTGGATTTTAAACAAATTCTCTGTGGACGATCTTTTACTCATTTACATTTAAAACTTTCTACAATTGGCCCTGATCTTGCAGGCTAATTCACTTCTCTCTGTGCTGATATTTCTTTACCCTTTTTAATGTTCCAGATTCAGTATAACTTAGCAATTGCAAATCTATTTTCAAAACACAAATAAATCATGCACACTAGAGACACCAACAGATTGTGTTTTCAGACGATCAGTCTACGGACCTCCGGGCTGACGATACCGGCAATAGCGGATTAGGGGGGGGTGTGCGTTTGTTTATATTCATTGTATGTGCGTTGTATATAGGGGGGTGTCCCCAGTGACCAATGTGAAGAATAAGAAAGGAGTATATATTTTTTGGTATATGTCTATATATATATAGGGATTTTTGGTTCAGATGTACCAGATTCACTTCTCCTCCTCTGATTACCTTTTGGTGTTTTCTTTTTGCCTTTGGTGCCGTCCGCCGTCACTTGGACTTGGATACTTTCTGAGCTGGCCTGGTGCTAGTTTGAAGGTCGCTTTGCGTCTACACATATAAAGGTAATGCTATCAGTAGTTTTTTCCCCCCTTGCCAGTTGTCAAGGGGGAAAATATCAAAGACCGGGGTCTTGTGATAGAAAGGCGGATATAAATTTTTTTCTTTTTCTCCTTTTTTTTTTTGGACTTTCTCTCCCTTTTTTTTCTCTTCTTTTTTTGAAATAATAAATAGTGCAACAGGGAAAGCAAATGACAATAAAAATAATGATAAAAAAAAAGAAAAATAAAAAAATGCCCCAGCGTAGAAGTGTGGTTCAGCTTGCGATACAGTATTTTGATAGTGCTCTTTGAATGATATCTTCATCATTCTTCATCTTTTTCGTAGTCGGGTCAGCATTTCTGATATAATTTTACTTTTTCTTCAAAAAAATGCCCCAGCATATGGATGCAATGGAGCTTCCCTAGGCCTTAGATAAGCATTTTGGTTCTATAAATAGTCATGGGTATTAGGTGAACTAGTCTTGCAGAAAAGTGCATCGATACTGTCTCCGAACTGGGGGGAGATCCTTCGATAATAGCGTACGAGGGTCTATCTTAGGGAATTGATCATCATATTCCGTGGTTATTCAGAAAAAGCATGGTAAGTATAATGGGTGATTGTATCAATTATCATTCAGTGGTTTTCAGTTTCATTCCTAGGAATATCCTGTGAAGTCTCAAATTCATCGTCCAAAATAAGACTAGAAGGGGGAGAGGTAAGGCTTAGTGATATGGGGAATAGTTCATAACTAATACCTTTTCAAAAGGGGTAAGTAATAATCTTCTCCTCTGAGGGGTATGGAATGCCATGATCGAGCTCTTCGTCATGTTTCGGTACCATCAAAATCTCGCATTCTATGGCTAGCAGGGGTTTATCCTCCTCCTGCCACCTTACGACGACATCTAGTAGTATGAGAATATCAGGGATGCCCTCGCATCTTGCTTATACACTTCCAGTAAAGTTACCAGAGATATCCTCAAGGCCTATTTATGCTTCCATGAGTTCATTGACTTGTTCATTCATCGTAATACTCTCGCTCGATATATATTTTTAATGTATACATTTCTTTTGAAAGCATCCTGCTGGCGCAAGAATGATGAGTTTTGATTGAACCTAACATCTTCATTTTTTTTGCTCTAATGTCTCCTCCAATGGCAGGGATAGGGAATGAGAATCGGGTGTTTCTTATACTTTTGAAAAAAGTTTTAGGTAAGTCACTAATCCTTCAATCAAATCACTCGAGTCTAAATGGTGGGCGGCAAGTCGGAGATTTTTAAGGATATTCTGAGGATTGAAGACATACGACCAATGGATAATAAGTATAAGTATTTTAACCACGATATGTGATGATCATAAGACTAAGGATGGTAGTTTCTAAGGTACATGACATTCCAGGGGCTAGGGAGTTCTTCCCATCTTGGTTCGCCAATTTGTATGCGTTTTTAGGGTATGTAGCTATTATAACGAAAGGGCCTTCCTAGTTTGGTTTCAATTTTCCTTTTAGATGGGCATGTTTGAAAGGCATGATTTTCTTTAAGACTAGCTCGCCAATGTTAAAGGTTCGTTCAAGGACTTTCTTATCATAGGCTCTGGCCATTCTCCTCTGATATACCTGAGCGTGATCAGCTGCCCTTAGGTGTGTTTCATCGAGTCACTCTAACTGAGTAAGTAAAGCAATTCTCCTCTCGACTAAGGATAGCTCATCATCGAGTTGGATGCATAAAGATGGTACTTGTATCTCATATGATAGGACTGCCTCCATCCCATAGGTGAGGAGGTAGGGAGTTTGGCCAAAGGACGTATGAATAGAGGTCCTATAAGCCCAGAGTGCTTGTGGTAATCGTTCAGGCCAGTCGGCTCCATTGCTTATTTTCATGGTTCGTTTCAGGATTTGAATCAGCATCTTATTTGTAGCTTCTGCTTGTCCATTGCCTTGAGGGTAGAACGACGATGAGTGGCACAAATCAATGCCGTATTTCTTGCATAACTTCTTCGTCTTTTCTGTAATGAACTTTGGTCCGTTGTCGGTGATGAACATTCTAGGTACTCCAAACCGGATAATGATATTTTGAACTATAAACCTCGCGAGCGTCGAAGCGGTGATTCTGACTTAAGACTCAGCCTCTACCCATTTGGTGTAGTATTCAGTCGCTGTAAGTATGAACACATGCTTGTGAGTATTCTCAGCAGTGTTTGTAAACAGTCCAATGATGTCGAAGGCCCACATCAAAAATAGCCACGACGAGGTCATAGTGTTTAGCGCAACTGATGGAGCTTTGATAAGTGCGGCGTGCTCTTGACATTGTTTATACCATTGAACGTAGAGGTGACAGTCTCTTATCATCATCGGCCAGAAGTAGCCTTGTCATGTAACTTGATCGACGTGTCGTTGTCTACCAGAGTGGCCACCGCAACCGCTAGCGTGTGCTTCTTGAATAATGTATTTTCCTTCGACAATCGTGACGCATCGCAGCAGTACTCCGTTAGTGAAGGTTTCTTTGTATAATGTTTTGCCAAGTATATAAAATAGGGCGCACCGGTTTCATTAGTCTTTCGTTCAATCTTTATGGCGTATGGGGGAACGTGTTGATGTTTCAAGAAATTTCAGATGTCAAAATACCATGGTTGTCCATCGTCGGTTCGTGATTTCTTGAATCTGAATGTAGCAACTTTAGTTTTTATTTCAGTGTGATTTTCTAGAGTGATTATTTCTTTTGATTCCGTGCTGACAGGGAGAATTGGTAGTTCCCTTGTAACGGTCCATGCTAGTTTGTGGGCGGATACTGTTAATCTTTCAATGAAGAAGGTCTTGGTATTTTGGCGGATAGATATCTGGATGACAAAGGCTAGTGTGGCTAAGGAATCTACTAACTCATTTTCTAATCTAGGGATGTGTGTGAAAAAGATCTTTTCAAATTTCTTCACCAAATATTGAGCAGTCTCTAGTTATGTCATTAATCTCCTTTCCTTAGTTTTCCATTCTCCTATGACTTACGAGATTACTAGTTTGGAATTGCCTATGGTCTTTAACTGTTTGACACCTAATTGTAACACTGTCCGCAATCCAGCTATAAAAGCTTCGTATTCTGCAACATTATTGGTAACAGGGAAGTCTAGTTGGAAATCCTTGGGTATCACCACTCCTTCCGGGCTTAGAAGGACTATCCAGATGATTTAGAGCACCGTCGAAATTGAGGGTCCATGAGGTTTTATCAGGCTCTTCGTCATGAATTGTGAGTAAGTCTTCATCGGGAAAGTCCGCGTGTATGGGTTCATCGTTCAGGAGTGGAAGATCTGCGAGGTACTCTGCAATGGCTTGCCCCTTGATAGACTTCTGGGTAACGTAAGTGATATCGAACTCTTAGAATAACATATGCCAGCAGGCGATCTTCCCTGATGTGGCGGGCTTTTTGAATATGTACTTCAGAGGATCCATTCAGGCTAGCACTAGTATCTTATGTGCTCCGAAGTAATGTCGTAATTTAGTTGAAGCCCATACCAATGTGAGGCATGTCTTCTCCAGAGGGGTGTACTTTCGTTCATATTCGACCATCATTCTATTGAGGTAATAAATGGCCTCTCTCTTGCCATCTTCTTCATATTGTCCTAAGATTACTCCCATCGCTTTATCGTTTGCTGAAAGGTATAGGATTAGGGGTCTTTCGGGAATTGGTGGTGATAGTATTGGCGGGTTAAGGAGGTATTTTTTAATATTATAAAAAGCTTGCTGGCATTGGTCATCCCATTTGTACTCGATCCCTCCTTTAAGTAATTTATAGAAAGGATCACATCGGTCTGAATGCTGAGAGATAAATCTCCTGATGAACTTCAATCTTCCTATCAAACCTCGTAATTCCTTGATATTGCTGGGAGGTGACATCTCTAAAATGGCTCTCACTTTCACAGGGTTGACTTCAATCCCTCAGTTGCTAACTATAAAACCAAGTAATTTTCTGGAGGTGACTCCGAAAACACATTTCTTAGGATTCACTTTTAGTTGATATTTCTTAGCTCTTTGTAGCACTAGCTGAAGGGTTTCAGCGTGTCCTACTCGCATTTAAGACTTCGCTAATATGTAATCGACTTAAACTTCTACACATTTATGCATCATGTCGTGAAAATTAGCCATCATGGCGTGTTGATATGTGGCTCCTGCATTCTTGAGCCCGAAAGGCATGACGATGTAGCAGTAAGTCCCCCACGGTGTGGTGAAGAAAGTCTTCTTTTGGTCAGACTCTGCTAACTTGATCTGATTATATCTAGAGAAACCATCTATGAAGGATAGCATCTCATGTTCAGCGGTGTTGTCAACAAGAGTGTCAATATGTGAGAGTGGGAAGTCATCTTTTGGGCATGCCTGATTGAGGTTTCGAAAGTCAATGCAAGCCCGTATCCTACCATCTTTCTTGGCGACAGGTACAATATTGGCGACCCACTTGGGGTAGAGGACAACTCGAATGAATTTAGCTCTGTGTAACTTTTCAACTTCCTGTTAGGCTATTTTAAGTGCTTGCTACTGACTTTATTGGAGACAGTGATAAGAATGGGGTGAATGCAGATGAATGAAAGGTGGAGTGCAAAGCAGCAAGCCTAAAATATGCACAGTCTTGCAAGATACAGGGCCTGTTGTAGCATGTTTTGATAAGTAAGAGTTTGTCCCACAGGAAAGGTTGATCTAAAGCTCCAAGGGAGCTATCTTTAGTAGGCTCTCCAGATCTTACTACAGATCTGGCAATCCTAAATGGAAGGGGATTTAAGGTCACTATAATCTAAATCCTAAGGTAACTTAATGTCTAAACTACAGAAAGGGTTCAGAAAGAGGATGGAGTGTGAGAAAATAAATATAAAACTGTGAGAAGTATGTTATTAGGTACAGATCTGATGGGTCTTATAACTCAAATTCAGATTTGCTGCTATAGAAATCCTGTCCAATGGCTACATTATCACCAAAGAGGAGAAAGGATCCAACTCACCCCTGTGCCATGATCCAATCCCTTATGGCTATAACCTGTCCACTTAAATGGTCACAGACTATCCAATAGGGGAATCACAATCCAGAGGTGGGTCAGAACAAAATTATCATTGTAGGCACTACTTTATCCAGGCTACAAGCTTAAGAATCCATAGGAACCTCAACCTCTAAAGTTCTGTGTGTGGGACTAGGCCTACAAAGTGCACGAGCCTTGACACACAGGACCAGCAAGAGCTTGAGTACTAACTTTTAAGCTTGGTTGTTCACTGCTTTAGAAAGACAGCAGTGATCCAGCCACAAACCTACAATCTCTACAGCCAAATCATATCTGCAATCTGATGGTGGGTCTATACAAATACAGGGGAGTCTGTCTCTGCACAATCTCTCACAAGGCTACAAGCACAAGTGCCGAGAAGAAAAATATATCTTAGTTCTATGGATTGGCCTCCCCCTAGGGCTATAATCTGTCCACTTAAATGGTCACAGACTATCCACAGAGGCTATCCTCCTAACAGAGGTCTAAGACAGAATAAGAATATTACTGCCGCCACCATGTTCACAAGGCTACCAGCTCAAGCTCTCATGGGGATTCAGATTTAGTGAATCCTGTGGTGGGGGAAGGCCTGCAATGTGCCAAACCTGGACACACAGGTCACTTGGATCTAAATAAAACCTTAAAAGCAATCTTCCATTGCTTACAAATCAACTAAGCAATGGAGGATCTCAAGGCAGCAGCCTTGCACAGAACAACTCACAATAAAAACACCATCCCATATATGCAATAGATCCTATTACAAAACTCCATTAGAAAATATACCATATAATTATACAAAAGGCATAGCCAGTAAGTGTTGGACTATGGAGAGAAGGAAAAAGGAAAAAGAAAACTCCTAAACCCTAACCTTAGCCTACTGTAATTCTACAGTCAGTTTCAAGAAGAAGCACAGAAGTCGAGAACAAAAAGTCAATCAAAAAGTCCCTTAAACCTAAGCTAGGCTTAGGCTTATATAGCAGTCGGTTCCCTCTCAATTAGGGTTAGGAAAACCCTAATTTCATTAATGTAATTGTGGCCCATTCTTGTCCCTTGGATGCCTCGGGGCGCGTGTGAGGAGATTGGAGCATTGGAGTGCATTGCCTAATTACTGGAGATTCCCAGATTGCCCTTGCAGAAGTGGGGAGAAGTTTAGAACACGATCCTCGCTGAGTAGAATAGATTTATAGATCTTGTCGCGTGGTAGAATTGGCATTGCGGGGTTGCTTTGACTTGAAGCTCTTGCAGTCGCGGGGTTGGTACTTTGATCGTCGCAGGAATGCTTTGGTCGTCGCGGGATTGGTCTTTGCATTTGAATGGCGCGAGAATGGCGCGTAGTTTGTTCCTTGGTGAATCCCACGGTGATCCTCACGAAGTGAACAAAGTGCATAGGCTTCTAGATCGCGCGAGCAGTTCCTTGAAAGTGTGTGTCCCACGGCCACTGCGCGACAGTCGTACGCTGGAATGCCTGGAGCTCTCTCTATTCAGTGAATCGCGCGAAGGTTGAAAACTCATCTCGTGAACTATGTGAAATTTTACAAGTGCTTCAGGAGCGCTTAAGACTGAGCCTCACGAGAACCTCGTGAAGTGTATTTTTACTCCCTACTGGCACCCATCTGTGTGCGAATAGCGTGAAGACTGCGCAACCGATTGGGGTGCTCCCTTCAGAAGCCCGCGACAACTATGCGATGTATTCTTTTTTATTTGATTGAGTCTTGCGACATCTGTGCGAGGCATTCTCTTTGATTTATTTCTGCTTTGCTATGCCTCTGCTGCAGCCAATTCTCTGTCTGGGTTTAACCTTCACATTTATGAGGGGCTTCTGGGTCTCCAGCAGGCTTCTTTGCATGGTTAGGGGTTTATTTGCAGCTGCTGCTTATTACCTACAGAATAGACTTAAAATACATTTATTAAATGATTAAGGGTTTAACAGAGATTAAGTTAAAGGGTGAAAAGTGGTACTTTTTAGGTCTTAACACACCCCCAAACCTAATCTTTGCTAGTCCCTTAGCAAAGCTGTAATTAAATGCCACTTTCGTAGCGATCATGGGTACATTTAGCATATGTACCAAGCCTTTTAAACCCCTAGGTGATCCCTAGAGGAGGAGTGAAGTCTCTTGAGGGTTTTCAGTGAAGACACCCACAAACTTCACCATTAGAATCAGTTAAGTATAGTGCAGATAATGACAACACAGATTTTGATGTTTAAAGCTTCATTCCACACCCAATTGTTTAACACTTGGGTGAGGAAACTGCAGCAATGTTGCAGGCCATTTAAAACTTAAAAGTTAACATGTGTTTGCCTTACCACCATTCATTTATCATTAGAATTTCAATGTATGAATATCCGTACCCAACTTGCCTTTAATTAAAAATTCAGGTTGGATACAACCCCAATGAGGTTAAAATTCAGACCCAATTCTCACTAGGGCAATCTCTCAACATTAATAACCTGAGGGTGTTCACATTCAAAATAGCTCAAGAACAGTTACAGACCCCAAATGGGCCTGCAAGTATGAGCATAAGCAAAACTTCTAATTTCTGGCATCTTCAAGAATTTTCTCCATAGATTGGACAACTCCTCATCTCCACATGACAGCTCATTTTACTTTGGATCCACAAGGTCTTTTTTAATGGGTTGTAATGTGGCTTATGGCAGAGGGATGTAAAGAACAAAGGGGTAAAAAGGGAATCCAAATTAAGAAATTAACAAGGTAAGGAGTGATTCATGACTTCACAACCTTCATTTCAGCGAAAACTTCCATCTTTCTTTTTATATTTCAGACTCAAAGTGGCCAGCTTCTCCTCTTCTTTTCAATTTTCAGATGATGCTGCTCACTAAACTGCCATTGATACACAGCTATTCACAAGTTGCTTTTTCTTCACCTTCCACAGAATGTTGGACCATTCTCAGTACCTTCAACTCCTTCTCCTTTACCTTCTGAATTCTCAAAGTGAGGGTAAGGTTGACTCAGGTCATGAGGTTAAGGTGCAAATGTTCTGGTGTTTGTGAAAGAAAAGTATAATTTTAAGGCTCAACTAGTGTATGCAAAAGGGCAGATTTTAAAAGGTTGGATTTTCAGGCTCAAACTGTCCTAATGAGGGCCTTGGATCATTTCCTTAGTATCATGAATGCTGTCAATTAGTTTTGATTTGGAGGTGCACAACTTCTAGTGAAAAAGTCCTGATTCAATTAGTCCTTAGAGCATAAATAATGCCAAAAACACTCTTCAAAAGAAAATGTTGGGCTCAAATCTCCCTAGGTATGGTCATCAAATTTAACCCATGGGATGTATTTTCATCTGTTTCTCTCTTCTTAGGTTGACTGATTACTAACTGAAAAAAAAATTTGATACTAGTTTCATGGTGGTGTCAAGATTTTAACTTATTCAGTTTCTAAAAGTCTGCAAAAATATTTTAAATTTTTACAAGTTTCCTCATTATATCAAGTTAAGTGGGAATTAACTTTATTCATCCCAGTTATACTACCATTACTGTACTAAAATTAACTATTCTATTGGCAGACCTATCCTGCCACACCCCCAAACCATGAGGAGCAGTGTCCTCACTGGTTCAAAGGTGAGAAAATGTAGTAGATTCTAGTCAGAGAAACAAAAATAAACACAGAAGAAGTCAGAGAAATAGAAAATGCTAACTGAATAGTATGGAACTAAAAGAGACTTTCATTAAAATAAAAAGAAAAGATTACAAAAAGATGGAAAAAGAAAAGACAAAATGGGGGGGGGGGGGAATGGATCAAGGGAGAGTCGAGGGGGGAGGGATTGAGGAAGATGGTGGGGGAGATGCAGGTGGATCCATTTTTCTCTTCTTCTTCTCTCTCTCCTCCTTCTTCCTCTTTTTCTTTTTGTCCTTGGCGAGGATCCTCTGAACCTCGTCATACTCATCCCAGAGAAATTCTAATGGGTCCGGCTCCTTAGGCGGTGGGGGATCCTCCCAGATGGGGTAGAATTTAATGGGGAAACCGAATAGTTTGTCAGCCGCCATGGTTGTGAGGAGGGCCGGACAGCTGGGGTTAGAAGAGGAAGGATGAGACGAAAAGGAAGTAATGGCCCATTTAATAGATTTGGGCGGTGGAAAATGAAATGGCACATTGAAAGTTTTATCCCATTCCAAGACTGGCAATAAATTGGGAATGCTTGGGGAAAGGAGAATCGAACAACCGTGTATGGGAAAAAAAAAAGTGCGCAATAAATGAGGGTCTAAAGATAGGCATGGTATTTAAGGGGATCCTGTGTATCGTGCAACTGCACAGTGGAAATTGTGGTATCCCCTGAAAATTGACATCTAATCGACCGTGCACATGAATTCATATTTGAAATGATTAAAGCGACCCTACAGACATCTCCCATGACAAAATTTGAACAAAATGAAGACTAAAAAATAGAAAAGCACACAGAACAGATCAAAAGAATACAAAAAAAAAAGAAAAATTATATTAACTGGAAAACATGTACAATGGTAATTACAATCTAAGTACAATCTAAGCTACTCTATGAGGAATCATCTGAATTTGAATCGGTAAAGAAATCGCAGCCCAACTTTTTATCATGTGCCCTAAGGGCAGCTTTGTCATGTTTCTTCTTTGCCTCCCGTTCCTTTTTTGCTTCGACTGGTATTTTCTTCGCAGTTGGAGCTTTAGGTGCCCTCACCCATACTTTTGGTTGCTTGGATAATTTTGGTTCCTTGGGTTCTTGAGGGGCTTTTCCTTTCCTCTTTGCAGGGGGGGTTGCATGGGATTTGCCTTTTCCTTTGCCTGTGGCTTCCTCAGTGGGGACCATTTGGGATTTCCCTCTTGCTTGGGACTCAGGCTGGCCAGGGGATTGTGCCTCCTCAGAATGGGCAGTTGGCTCTTTGCCAATTTTTAAAGGGGCAACTTTGGGAGCAGACCTCTTAGCAGTAACTTTTCTCTGCTTAGGATAAGTTTGCTGTTGTTGAGGTGCAGTAGAGGCCTTGGTAGGTGGAGGCTACTCTGTAGGAAGTGATGGAGGAGGGGTAGTTGGGGCCTTCCCTTTCTCTTGATGGGTCTTTGGTTGTGCCTCCTCAGACTGGGCAGCTGTAGATGGAGTAGCTTGAGGCTCTGGCTCTAGCATGTGAACAGAGAGTGGGGTGGGTTGTAGAGGAACATTTCTGGTAGCAGCCAGTGCAGATTCCAATGAGGTTATATGAATTTGGTGTTTGAAGAGGTCAGTCTCATGGATATCCTTTTGGATGTTGAAGATCTCCTGGGCGTTTTTGAGCCTCTTTTCAAACATTCTAGCCCGCGCCCTCTCTGTAGCAGCAGTTGCTTTCTCCAGCTCCCAATTCAACACATGATAAGTGGCTGAAGCCTTGGCATTCTGGTAGGCTTCTAATATGTTAGTCCACCCCAAGGAGATGCCCAAAAGTTGCTTTCTGTAGGCCTCCTTCATTGTATCGATTTGCTGCAGTAGGGGAGTCTCAATAGATTGGCAAAGTTTGGCCATGCCCCTCAGGACATCCTTCCTAAGGTAAGGATTGTCCCTCATGTGATGGAGGATGGTGAGGTAGGGAGGGTTGTAAAAAAAATGTTTTGGTGCGATGGGCAGATAGGAAGTGGAAGGAGCAAACTGTGATTGGTCCTATGAGGGGGAAGGGGGGATAACAGTGGGTAAGTCTAGATGTGGGGGGAGGGGGATAAGTTCTGGGTCTGTTTGGGTAAATTTGTCAGTGAATGTGGGAGGGGTAGGATAAGAGGGGGATGGAGGGTATAGGAGAAAAGGCAAATGGGGTAGGCTCAGCAGGGGCAGGGGTTGATGGGGGGGGGGAAATGGGAATGGTGAAAGGGATGAAGGGGAATGGGGGGGTTGGTCGTGTAATGGGGATTATGGGTGGTGGGTGAGATTGGGAGTCAGGGATGGTGTCAGTTTGGGTATGTTTCTCAGTGTAAAGGACCAGGGGGGTTGTAGTGGGTTGTGGAGGGATGGGTGGGTTGTTTAATGTCTGAAGGGTGGATTGGATGGATGTGAGTTCTATCTACATCTAGTCCTATTTTTGGGTTGTGGTGGATAATTGGGCTTGGATGTCTTAGATAAGGGATAGGATAAGGATCAGTGTGTCAGGGCTAGGAGGTTGGGTCTGTGAAGAAGAGGGTACTGGTTGGAAACGTGAGGAAGGTGCATGGTGGAAAGTGGAAGGAGGGGAAGAGTGGGGTTCTAGGGAGTGATGGTGTGATGTAGTTGGGGAGTCTGGGAGGGGGGTGTAGTGGGTAGGCAGTGTGTCAAGGAAGGTAGACAGACAGGCTTGGAATCCGATGGTGGTGTTAAGGGTTAAGTCAATGTCTGCGAGTAGGGATGTAGTAGGTATGGCTGGGGTGATGGTTTCTGCAAGGTGAGGTGTGTCAGTGTGGAGGGAAGGGATTGAGGGTGGGGTTTGGGAGATGGTGGGGATTTTGTTAGTGATTTTTTATTTTTTATAAGAAATGAGGGGAGGGCTGCCAGGTTTATTTGCAGTTGATGGGGATATTGTTGCTATGTACTGAGGTAGGGTAGGGGATGGGGAGTCCTCCCAGGTACCAATTACAGGTGAAGGGGGAGTGGGCGTAGATGATGAGGACAGAGGAGGATGAGAGAGAGATAGAAGAGGAATAGTGGATGCAGGAGGAGAATGTGGTGGGGAAATGGGTGCTGCTACAGCAGTGGTGGGAACAGGCTCTAGGAGCACCTCCATGGTAGCAGGGGTAGATCTTGTTCCAGCTGCTACTTCTGCCTGTTTGAGAAGGGCCTGAGCCTCAACTTTCTTCTTCTTCTGGGCCTCCACCAGGCTCCTGCTAATTTCCTATTGCCTCTTGGCAAAAGTAGTAGGGGCAAGGGTGGTAGTTTGCTCATTTTTTGCTATCTTATATCCCCCCTTGAGTAGCAGCAAGGTAATGATTCTGGCATATGGTAGTGTGCGAGGCTTCTTTTTCTGCCCTATCTTCTCCACTATCTTTCAGTGCCTCGAATATGAGCCAGGCCACATGGAAGCCATGGCCAAGAGAGAACGAATAAAAAGCATCGGCAATGGGAGTTCTCCTCTCCTACTGATGTCCTGAGCAGTATATGTTCTTTCGCAGGACTTGGTCTATGAGGAGGAGTTCAGGTGCCAATTCTCTCCTTCTGATTGAATCCCTTGTGGCCTTTAAACCTCTAGTTAAGGCCCGTGCAATTGTATCAATTGATGCACTTAGGGGAGGGGCCATATCCACAGCTAGGGTTGAATGCGGCTGGGATGCCCAAAACTTTAGCAATCACCTTGGGGCTCACTAACATATCAGTCGTCAATTAGCACCAACAAGCAAGCTTGTCCATCCTTATCCTTCTTGACCCTGATGTGTTGATAAAAAAGTTGCACTAGCCTAGGGTAGGCTAGTGCTGGAATACCTCTCATCAAGGGTGTCAGGCCCGCTTTACTCATAAACTGCACAGCAGGGGCAGAGAGAGGTTCCTTCTCAAAAAATGGTATGTCAAAATCTGTCTCAGGCTCCAATGGGATTGAAACCATGAGCTTAGAAGGAGTAGAAAACTTAGGGGTTGGTTCCTCCGCCTCCTCAACCACTTCCTTTCCTTTTTTCGGCGACTTTGAAGTCTTGGCTTTCTTAGGGTTGGTCTCAGCAGGGGCCTTATCCTTCCCCTTTCTCTTCTATGCAATCTTTTGAGCCATTTCAAACTCTGTCTTCTAATATGAGAAACGGAGACTAAGATCTAAGTGCTTACCCTAAAATCCTAGGGTTTGGTTTGATTTGGAGCACAGGGCACCATGAGATCTCTGATTAGAGGGCAATGGATGGTGGTGATGCTAGGAACAACTCTGTAGATTTGTGGAGTGAATGAAGAGCTGTAGGATTGATGCTAGAGGAGAGAGGGGGAAGAGCGCCAGAAGCTAGGGTTTCGCAGAGGGAAGAAGGAAGAGAATAATGGAAAAGGAGCCCAACGCAGGGTTAAAATACTTATCGCAAAGCTCGGCGCGCTTTGGAACACCTGGTCACAGGATTGGAAATGAACCTAGCAAAGGTGTTTATTGAATTTGGATTGCGCAACAACCTCCCAGGTTGACCTTGGAGCGCGTAATAGTGTGAGATGAATTCATGTGAATTATGTGAGCGGCTCCCAGGTCTCCATTTGGATTGCGTGAAAAGCTCTGAGGTCCACTTTGAATCTCACAACACCCTTAGAATCTCGCGACAGCAAATGAAGTCTTTCTGTGGAATTGCGCGAGAGTCTCCCAGTTGACCTTCTGAACCTCGCGATAGCTTCTGAATCTCGCGATAACTAATGAATAGCTCCATATGGATCACGCGAGAGGTTCACAGGTGCACTTGAATCTCGCGATAGCTATTGAATGTTTCCATGTGAACTGTGCAAAATTCTCCCAGACTTCCTTTTTAACCTCGCGATTGCTTTAGAATCTCGTGACAGTTAATGAAGTATGATGTCTGTAGTGCGCGAGAGTCTCTTAGGCTTCATTTTGGACCCTGCGACCACAGAGTATAAAACAAAGAGCATGTGCTCTCTATTATGCCCTTTTGTATATGTGCTGTGGTTGGATCCTAGGCATGACTCTCACCATGGATACCTCTAGACACATGAAAACTCAAGCATTCAAGTAAGGACAACAAAAATTAACCTCCCACATTATGCATTCAACAAAAACTATCAATTAACGAGCAGTAAGAATCAAACCAAGCATCAAAAGTTTAAACCAGATAGGTCCAAATTCATATGGGACCACTAACAAATCCTAGAGAATATAAATAAAAGAAAGCAAGATAAATGTACCAAAAATAAAGTACATATGATATAATAATGACACACCTGTGGATCAGTTTGAAGAAGGATCCCCTTGAAAGTAAATGGTGTCCATGGGTTCGACAGGTTTTTCAAAACAAGGCTTAAGCCTCTGACCATTCACCTTCAAGGTTCTCCTAGACTTGGGATCCTTGATTTCCACAGCACCAGATGGGGAAACATGCATGACAATGTAGGGACCTTCTCATCTGGATTTCAATTTACCAAGAAAGAATTTAAGTTTGGAGTTAAACAACCAAACCTTATCACCAGCTATGAAACTCTTTCTCAATAGCCCTTTGTCAAAGAAAGCTTTGGACCTTTCCTTGTAGATCCTGGCATTAGCATACGCATCCATCCTTAGCTCTTTCAATTCGGACAGCTGCAGTAACCCGTGATGATAAGCAAAAGTTAGGTCTAGATTTAAATGTTTGATGGCCCAATAGGCCCTGTGTTCTAACTCCACTGGGAGATGACAGGCCTTTCCATAAATCAGTCTGAATGGGGACATACCATTGGGAGTCTTATAGGTAGTCCTATAAGCCCACAGTGCATCATTAAGCTTGTCAGCCCAATTGGTATCAATCCTCACAGTCTTCTCTAGGATGTGCTTGATCTCCCTATTTGAAATTTGAACTTGCCCACTGGTTTGTGGGTGGTAGGGAGTAGCAATCCTATGGGTGACAGAGTATTTCTTAAGCAAGCTCTTGAAATTTCTGTTGTAGAAATGGCTACCCCCATCACTAATAATGGCTCTAGGGGTGCCAAATCTCAAGAAGATATTCTGCTTTATAAACTTGAGGACAACCTGATTATCATTAGTTCTTGTGGCAATGGCTTTTACCCATTTGGAAACGTAATCCACTACCACTAAGATGAAATGAAACCCATTTGAAGGAGGAAAGGGGCCCATAAAGTCAATACCCCATACATCAAATAGTTCTACAACAAGGATGGGCTGTAAAGGCATTGAGTTTCGTTTGGACAGCCCTCCTAATTTCTGACATCTTTCATAGGTCTTGCAGTGTGTATTGGCATCTCTGAAAAGAGAAGGCCAATAGAACCCACACTACAATACTTTGTCAGCTATTTTTCTTCCACTAAAATGACCCCCACGGGCATTTTCATGGCACATGGCCAGGATACTGGGGACATCACTTTCGGGAACACATTTCTGAATGATGTGGTTGGCACAATACTTGTACAGGCAAGGTTCCTCCCAAAAAAAACATTTGACCAGTGAGAAAAATAGGTCTTTGTCCATTTTTGTCCAATGGGCAGGAATCTTGCCTATAACTAGATAATTGACAATATGTGCATACCAAGGAACTAAAGATTGGATGGCAAATAGTTGCTCATCCGGGAAGACATCATTTGTAGCAAGGTCATCAACACCTTTCTCCAACATAATTCAGGACACGTGATCAGCCACCACATTTTCTATACCTTTTTTGTCCTTGATTTCGATGTCAAACTCCTACAACAGGAGTATCTATCTAATCAATCTGGGCTTTGCATCCTTCGTGGACAGTAGGTACTTTAATGCTGAGTGGTCAGTGAAGATGACAGTTTTAGACCCAAGTAGCTAAGGTCTAAACTTGTCCACAACAAAAACTACTGCCAGAAGCTCTTTCTCAACTGTTGTGTAGTTCAGCTGAGCTTCAACAAGTGATTTGTTGAGACATGTAATGACCACAGGCAACTTATCTTTTCTCTGGCCCAAGACAGCACCTATTGCCAAGTCAGATGCATCACACATCAACTCAAAGGGTAAGGTATAGTCAGGTGTTTGGAGTACAGGGGAAGAGGTGAGGCAGATTTTCAAAGTTTCAAAAGCCTCAAGACATTCAGTAGAAAAGTCAAAGGGCACATCCTGGCAGAGCAGGTGGCACAATGGTTTAGCAATTTTGCTGAAGTCTTTGATGAATCTCCTATAGAATCTAGCATGCCCAAAGAAAGATCTGATTTGTTTGACTGTTCTTGGAGGTGGCAAATTTGCAATGAGGTCAACTTTGGCCTTGTCTACCTCAATTCCATCTTTGGAGACTACATGGCCCAACACAATTCCTTGAGTTACCATGAAGTGACTCTTTTCCTAACTTAAGACCAAATTGGTCTCCTCACATCTTTGTAAGACCAGATGGAGGTGTTGTAGACATTGGTCAAAGCTATCCCCATAAACTGAAAAATCATCCATAAAATTTTTTAAAAATTTGTCAATCATATCAGAAAAGATGGCATACATACACCTCTAAAAGGTGGCTGGGGCATTACACAGTCCAAAAGGCATCCTTCTATAAGCAAAGGTGCCAAAAGGACAAGTAAAAGTAGTTTTCTCTTAATCAAGAGGGTGCACAGGGATATGGTTGTACCCTAAGTACCCATCAAGAAAATAGTAAAAAGCTTTCCCAACCAACTTATCCAAAATTTGATCAATAAAGGGGAGAGGGAAGTGGTCTTTTCTGGTCTTGGAGTTGAGTTTTCGATAATCGATGCAAACTCTCCAGCCAGTGGTCTCCCTGGCTGGTCTCAACTCTCCAGACTCGATTGTGATCACTGTTATGCTAGATTTCTTGGACACCACTTGGATTGGTGCCACCCATTCAGAATCAGAAATGGGGTAAATTACCCTAGCATCCAGCAATTTAATGATTTCTTTCAGGACCACTTCCTGCATGTGAGGATTCAGTTATCTCTGTATTTCCCTGGAGAATGTTGAGCCCTCCTCATGATGAATCCTATGCATACATATTTATGCATCAATCCCTCCTAGAGCAGCAATGGTCCAGCCAATTGCTTTCTTGTGCTTCCTCAAAACTGTTAGCAATTCCTCCTCTCGGTCACTGGTAAGAGAAGAGGAGATAATTACAGAAAGTTTCTCGTCTTTCTCGAGGAAAGCATATTTCAATGTCTCTGAAAGCTTCTTGAGCTCCAGATCAGGGGCTTGTTGGATGGATGGCAGGATTGATGATTTGTTGGTTGGAGGAAGGGGCAGTAATGTAGGTTTCCAATTGGAATGTTGCACTAAGCCCACTGAAGACCTCAATGGGGGCATGTCTTCTAGCATTAAAGCTAGGCTTCCTTCCTCTACCATGTTCCAAACTTTCGTTAAATTGTGACAATATTTCCCCACTCTAGCAGAGTGGGCAGTTCTTCTTCAACCACTTCTTCTAGTACATCCACTGCAAAGCATTCCTCATTGTCCAGTTGAGGATACTTTGCACTGTTGTACACATTAAGCTCAACTTTCATATGTCCGAAAGTGACCTCTATAATCCCAGACCTGCATTGAATGCATGCATTGGCAGTGGCCAAGAATGATCTGCCTAGAATAACAGGTATCGAGGATGTACTCTTATTGCAGCTCATGTCTAAAATAAGGAAGTCTGCAGGGTAGAAGAACTTGTCTACCCCCACTAGGACATCCTCAACCACTCCCATGGGTTTCCTCTTGGACCTATCAGCCATCAATAGAACAATGGGGGTGGGCTTCAGCTCCCCCAAACCTAGCTACTGATACACACTATATGGTAGCAGGTTAACACTGGCTCTAAGGTATAAAATGGCCCTTCCAATCATGTGATCTCCAATAATACAGGGAATAGTGGGTATCCCTGGGTATTGCAACTTCTCAGGCATTGTCATGGTTAATACAGAATTAACTGTATCAGTTGCAAAAACCTTTTTGAATAAATGGCCTCTAGCCTTCCTTTTCTGAGTACAAAGGTCTTTCAGAAACATTGCATAGACTGGGACCTATCGGATTGCATCAAGCAAGGGTAAATTTATCTTGACCTGCTTAAAGGTCTCCATCATTTCCTTGATCTATGCCTGCCCCTTATCAAAAGGGGCAGGGCCACTCAAAGCTTGAGGAAATGCCAATTGAGGTACTGTTGGTTCCTCAGCTGTAAGCCTATGATTGAACTTTTGTTTTTTTATTTTTTCTATTTTTATCTCCTGCTGAGGCTCACCTACAACCTCTTTATTTTTCCCTTGTTGAAGGGTAGCAGGCAGTTCTTGACTCTATGCTCTAACAAAGTCTCTTTCACTTTCACTCGACAGTTCCTTGGGAATGACCTCTCCTTGTTCCTTTCCCACCTGGTTGTCTACCAACCTGCCAGACCTTAGGGCTGTGATGGCATTAGCCCCCTTAAAATTTGAGGAGATTTCTCCAATCGAATACTGGCCCTTAGGGTAGGCTACTGGCTGGCTTGGCAACCTGCCCTCTTCTCTTTTAGCCAAGGAATTGGCTATTTGGCCTAATTGCTCTTCTATCTTCTTTATGCTTTGACTGTGAGAAGTCACAGTTTGATTGAAGGCTCTAAGGCTTTGCAATTGGGCCAAAACTTGGTCCTCGAAAAAAGCACTTCGGGGCTGAGGTGGGAGAACTACCAATTGATTTTATTGCTGGGGTTGTTGTTGCTGCTAGAAATTCGACCTTGGGGCATAACCCTGGTTAAACTGCTGTTGTGGCCTTTGAGGTAAGGCCAACATCTGTTGTGGTTGCATATAATTGTCTTACCTCCACCTCAAATTTGGGTGGTCTCTCCATTGGTAAAAAGTATTTTGGTGCTGGTATCCATATGGTTGTTTATTGTAGCCACCAGATTATTGTTGTCCAAAAGATTAGGCAGCAGCAGCCTGTTCTATCACATACTCAGGGTATTGCCCCGCAGATGGGCATTCTTCCACTGTGTGTTGTGGAGATTGGCATATCAGGCTTGCCTCCATCACTTGCATAGCTATTCTGGGTTGCACCACAGTCAAAAGTTTATCAAATTTATCTTAAAGATTGGCCATCTGCATTTTCAGGTCATCGTTTCCCCTAACTTCATACATCCTGCCTTTAGAAGTTTCAGCTAACCCCAGCTTAGGAGAAGGCTCTTGAACAGTTTTAGATGAGGACATCTTCTGGAAAGCATTTTTGCTAATGACCTCAAGCAAGCCCCATGCCTCATTAGTTATTTTATGCATGTACGTTCCACCACAAGAGGTATCTACCATGTCTCTGCTCTTCTCATCAATCCCATTGTAGAAGCTCTGGACAAGCTGCCAGTCAGGGATCTTGTGGTGGGGACATTGTTTGAGCATCTCCTTAAATCTGTCCCAGGCTTGGTTAAAATCTTCAGTTGGGGTTGGGCAAAAGCAAGTATGCCTTTCCTCAAGTGGCTAGTTTTGGTCTCTGGGAAAAATTTAGACATAAATCCTGTTTGGAGGTCTTTCCAGGAAGTGATGTTGTTTGGGAGAGTAGATAACCAGGTCATGGCCCTGTCCTTTTGGGAGAAAAGAAAGAGCCTTAACCTAGTGGCTTCTGGTCCCAAACCAGTAATGGAGAATGTCGTGCACAGGGCCAAGAGCTGGTCAATGTGCTTGTAAGGTCTTCCTTGCTAAGCCCATGGAAAGAGGGAAGCATTTGGATGATGGAAGTTTTGATCTCGTAGTTCCCCTGAACATCTGGGAATTGGATGCTAAATGGAGAATTGTAATCATCCGGAGCATTCAATTCCTTCAATGTTCTAGGTTGCTCTTCACCCATAATTGCTATCTCAATTTTAATAGGGGGCTCGACTGTGGTGTGTCTGTGCCTTCTCGGTCTTCTACCCCTTTCTATCTTGGGGTTAGCAGGCTCTAATGTAGGACTAAGGGATCTCCTTCCTAACATGCACACACACCAACAGCAGGGAAGACTATTCACAGGCACATGGCACTTAACAAAATTTGTAGGTGTCCTAATCAACTGCTATGGAATCTTTAAAGGAGAAATAAATTGAAGTTTTGAAGGTTAGAGAAGTGCAAACAGAGGTAGCTAGACTCCCAGTGCAATTCTACTCTCCTTCTCTGCTACGGTCCAGATCTGTAAGAAAAATTCCAAATGTAAATCAGCAGTATCAATTATTCACAAGTATGGCTATCAAAGAATAAAGAATACAAAAATCTAGAGTCTACTATTAGATCAAGATTCCTCGGCAGCGGCGCCAAAAGCTTATTCGGCTATTTTAAGTGCTTACTACTGACTTTATTGGAGACAGTGATAAGAATGGGGTGAATGCAGATGAATGAAAGGTGGAGTGTAAAGCAGCAAGCCTAAAATATGCACAGTCCTGTAAGATACAGGGCCTATTGTAGCAAGTTTTGATAAGTAAGAGTTTGTCCCACAGGGAAGGTTGATCTAAAGCTCTAAGGAAGCTATCTTTAGTAGGCTCTCCAGATCTGACTACAGATATGGCAATTCTAAATGGAAGGGAATTTAAGGTCACTATAATCTAAATCCTAAGGTAACTTAATGTCTAAACTACAGAAAGGGTTCAGAAAGAGGATGGAGTGTGAGAAAATAAATATAAAAGGGTGAGAAGTATGTTATTAGGTACAGATCTGATGGGTCTTATAACTCAGATTCAGATCTGCTGCTATAGAAATGATGTCCAATGGCTACATTATCACCAAAGAGGAGAAAGGATCCAACTCACCCCTGTGCCATGATTCAATCCCTTATGGCTATAACCTGTCCACTTAAATGGTCACAGACTATCCAATAGGGGAACCACAATTCAGAGGTGGGTCAGAACAAAATTATCATTGTAGGCACTACTTCATCCAGGCTACAAGCTCAAGAATCCTTAGGAACCTCAACCTTTAAAGTTCTGCGTGTGGGGCTAGGCCTACAAAGTGCACGAGCCTGGACACACAGGACCAGCAAGATTTTGAGTACTAGCTTTTAAGCTTGGCTGTTCACTGCTTTAAAAAGATAGCAGTGATCCAGTCACAAGCCTACAATCTCTATAGCCAAAATCAGATCTGCAATCTGATGGTGGGTCTATACAAATATAGGGGAGTCTATCTCTACACAATCTCTCACAAGGCTACAAGCACAAGTGCCGAGAAGAAGAATCTGTCTTAGTTCTGTGGATTGGCCTCACCCTAGGGCTATAATCTGTCCACTTGAATGGTCACTGACTATCCACAGAGGCTATCCTCCTCACAGAGGTCTAAAACAGAACAAGAATATTATTGCCGCCACCATGTTCACAAGGCTACCAGCTCAAGCTCTCATGGGGATTCAGATTTAGTGAATCCTGTGGTGGGGGAAGGCCTGCAATGTGCCTAACCTAGACACACAGGTCACTTGGATCTAAAAAAAACCTTAAAAGCAATCCTCCATTGCTTACAATACAACTTAGCAATGGAGGATCTCAAGGCAGCAGCCTTGCACAGAATAACTCACAACAAAAATACCATCTCATATATGCAATAGATCTTATTACAAAACTCCATTAGAAACTATACCATATAATCATACAAAAGGCATAGCCAGCAAGTGCTGGACTATGGAGAGAAGGAAAAAGGAAAAAGAAAACTCCTAAACCCTAACCTTAGCCTACTGTAATTCTACAGTCGGTTTCAAGAAGAAGCACAGAAGTCGAGAACAATAAGTCGATCAAAAAGTCCCTTAAACCTAAGCTAGGCTTAGGCTTATATAGCAGTCGGTTCCCTCTCAATTAGTGCAATTGAGAGGGAACCGACTACTAATGCAATTGCGATTAGGAAAGCCCTAATTTCATTAATGCAATTGCGGCCCATTCTTGTCCCTTAGATACCTCGAGGCACGTGCATAGAGATTGGAGCATTAGAGTGCGTGCCCTAATTGCTGGAGATTCTCAGATTGCCCTTGCAGAAGTGGGGAGAAGTTTAGAACTCGATCCTCACTGAGTAGAAAAGATTTGCTGATCTTGCCATGTGGTAGAATTGGTGTCGCAAGGTTGCTTTGATTTGAAGCTCTTGCAGTCGTGGGGTTGGTACTTTGATCGTCGTGGGAATGCTTTGGTCGTCACAGGATTGGTCTTTGCATTTAAATGGCGAGAGAATGGTGCACGCAGTTTGTTCCTTGGTGAATCCCGTGGCGATCCCCGCGAAGAGAACAAAGTACATAGGCTTCTAGATCCCGCGAGCAGTTCCTTGAAAGTGTATGTCCCATGCCAACGTATGTCTACGTAATCGGAATGCTTGGTGCTCTCTATTGGAATCGCGGCTGAAAACTCATCTCTCGAACTACGCGAGACTGTGCGAGTGCTTCATGAGCGCTTAAGATTGAGCCTCGGAGAACCTCGCAAAGTGTATTTTTATTCCCTACTGACACCCATCTGCACGTGAACGACACGAAGACTGCGCGACCGATTGGGGTGCTTCCTTCAGAAGCCCGCGATAACTGCGCGATGTATTCTTTCTGATTTTATTAAGCCCTGTGACATCTGTGCGAGGCATTCTCTTTTATTTGTTTCTATTTTGCTATGCCTCTGCTACAGCCAATTCTCTGTCTGGGTTTAACCTTCACATTTCTGAGGGTCTTCTGGTACCAGTAGGCTTCTTAGCATGGTTAGGGGTTTATTTGCAGCTGCTGCTTATTACCTACAGAATAGACTTAAAACATATTTATTAAATGATTAAGGGTTTAACAGAGATTAAGTTAAGAGATGAAAAGTGGTACTTTTTATGTCTTAACACTTCCTCTTTGACTTGAAGGGCTGTTTGGGGGTGCATCCTGCAAAGTTTCTGCTTAATAGGTTTCGCATCGGATTCTAAGATAAAATGATGTTTTACTAAACTTGGGTCTAAACCAAGCATGTCCTCGTAGGACCATGTGAAAGAGTTGAGATGTTCCTGTAGGACTTATACAATCTGTTGACGTTCTCTAGGATTAAGTGTCGCACTAATCAATAGTTTCTTAGGCTTCTCGTCGATGCCAAAATCGATTTCCTCCGTGGGCTCAGTGGCAACTTGGGTCTATTCGTCAAAATGTTTAATAACCCGCCGAAAGTCCTGAGTCTCATCAGGGCCTCGTGTTCCTCCTTCATCCTCGATGAGCTCATATATTGCGAAATTACTAGGCTGGGAATTTAATCTTGCACAAGGCAATTCATCGTCAGCGTAATTTATGACCAAAAGATCTTTGGTAAAGTGAAGGTCAAGGCTATTGATTCTTCTCTCAAAATTGTGGAGTATCTCTTTCAGTATGATGACTGGCTTATTTCTTAGCCTGCAGGCCTTGCATCCTTGCGCATGAGACGGGTCAGGAGTTAGAGGAAGGAAGTTCCCTCGTTGACTGCAGACTTGAGTCGGGGTAAAGAGTTCCCTTTTTTTTCAAGGTTTTCTAATTTTTTTAGGTTTTGTATTTCTAGGTTTTTTGGGTTTTCTATGTTTTTTACTTTTTTGATTTTTGATAATAAATATGGTACAGGGTTGGTGGCCTCAAAGGGCACCGGGAGAGCCTCTTCCTCTAGTTGAGGGAGCGAGACGGCTGCTGGAGCCGTTCGGGCAATCCTTTGGGGAACACAGATTTATTGTAAATTTGGCTTTTTTTTTTTTTTTTTTGGAGTCCACATCCAATGGGATCTTTCGAATAAGTAATGTTGATGACAGGGGTATCATAGTTCAAGTTTTCTCTACTAGGTTAATTGTCTCTTCCCTGAAGAAGCTCAAGAGATCATAATCGATTGAACTATTGTCATCAAAATTATGAGATGATTGTCCTTCCCGCAAGGGGGAATCTCTTAAAGGGTTCCAAGGGAGAGGGAGCTCTTTCTCTTGATCTTCATGATATGTCGAGATGAGCGCACATGCTCTGCAACGGGGCTGGTAATGGTAAGAAATGCAGGGAGATTCCCAAGGACATTCTCATCCTTCCAAGTTAGAGTCGATGATATTATCCAATTCGCTCTCTTGATCAGATAAGGCGTGAAATTCTAGGTTGGCTTGCTCTGCCAATTCGAGTGCAGGGAGGTCTATCTAGTAGTCCTCGTCATCACTTGGTGGAGGTTGCCACTCTTCCTCGAGCAATTGCCAAAATATTTGGAGTTGTGGTGCATTTGGGGATGAAAGAGCATCTAGTTCAAATTCCTCTTCAAACTCTAAGAGTGGGACGTGGGTGTTTCCTCCTTAGTCGAACAACTGACCATCAGACTCTCTCTCTTCTGGTGCTAATAGCGAGGTTGGTGGATTACTAGTCATGCTTATGGTTGTAGGGTCGGATCAGTCCACTTTGGTCGTTAGGGGATGTGTGATCTTGCTAGTAAATTGCTCTAGTATGTGAGTGCATGCTCCACACCGGGGTTGATATGGGTGAAAGATATAAGGCGAGTCCCATGGGCATTCCCATCCTCCAAGGCCGAGGCAAAGGCGGATGCTATATGAATTAATATTTTCTTGCAGGGTGTCATCCCCTTCTCATGGTGAACGTGAGTGTTCTTTGTCATCTCGTAAGGTCTCTATGTGAAAATCTTCGTCATCTATAGATTCCCAATCCTGTAATTATGGTTCGATTTCTGGAGGATCCTTCTTTCTTCCTTCTATGAGATTTTCAGTGTCAAATAAAGGTTTGATTCCTTCGAGGGGTTCATCGATATCATCGTTCAGGTTCATCAAATCGTTGAATGCTTTGGATATTAGTTCAATTTCTGTCTCCTAGGGTTTTGTGAGGGATACTTCCTTCTGCTTCGGCACATCTGCTTTCTCAGTAGTTCCATAGACGAAGTGATCATAAAGAAACCATTTTAGTGAGGTAGGGAATAAATCGGCTGGTTGGTCGTTCGATTGGTAACCTAATCCTATGTGCTTGCGTATGTTAGTCGGGAATATAGGTCTCACACGACCTTGCTTATTCTTACTGAGTCTGGTGTGGGGGACGTATTCGAGTTGGTACATAAGATCACACCCTTCATCGCGGTTGGGTTGATGTCATATAATTTAACGAGGTCTGGGCTAACCTCCCTCCTCATTAGCTCTTGTTGTAGCTCTGGGTGAAAACCAGGAAGGGCAGGTGAGTAGAATCCTATGACAGCTGCTTCATTAGGGATTCGCGTCTTTTGGATGTGGCCTGTGTTTAGTACAGATTCATGGGCTTTCGGAATGCTTGCCGCATAATCGGTATCCATCTCTTGAAGAGAATACCACTTTTCACCCTATAACCTGACCATTGATAGACCTGTGAGCACACTAATAAGCTTTTGTCAAGTGCACTTTGTAGACAGCAATAAAAGAAGGTACTAATGCAGAAAACCACTCAAGAATGCCCAAAAAAGAACTATGTCTCAGCACAGGACAAATCTAGCAACAACACACCAGAGGGTAGCACATCACTGGACCCTTGGAGCGAGTGGCTACAGCAAGGCAAGGCAAAGGAAGTGAAAATAGGCTGAGAACGTCCTATCAATTGGTCACCTAAAGACATCGATAGGAGCTAAAAGCAAAGAAAGGAAGAATTCGTGCAGTTGAAGAGGTCTTCGATAGGATCTGAAGGCAGAAGAAGGATGAATTCGTGTGGATTAAGGAGTTCGATAGGATCTCAGAACTTATCAAGCATCTGAAAGGAAACAAGAAACCATCCTATCGAAAACCTGCCTGAAGACTCAAAGGAACCTATCGAATGGTTTCTTGAACCTATCAAGATGAGAATGCTGGAACAGAACCTATCAAGATGAGAATGCTGGAACAGAACCTATCGAAGGGTGATTGAGCCTTTCGATAAGACTAAAAGCAAACCTATCGAAATGGCAGAATTAAGAGTGAAACCTGTCGAAATGGTTTTCCAACCTGTTGAAGAGCTTCTCCAACCTATCGAATACTCCAAACCTGTGACTGAGAAGGCTAGAACTCCAAGCGAAGATTCATCCTATCGAAACCTATCAAACGAACCTGAGAACCTAGCGAAAGGACCAAAATGCTCAATTCCAACTTGTCGAAAGCCTCCTGAACCAGTCAAAATCATGTGTAGAACTTCTCAGAAATTCTGCTGAGTACACATTGTACTTTAGTGACCCGTTGCACGCAACTCGAGGCACTTGGTGATCGACACGATGGTTCTAGAAGATGCCCTAGATAGCCCTAACCGACCCATGTGCTTTAACAGAACTCTAACAAACTCTGATGACCTTCTAGAAGGGATTTTTGGCAGGAAAAATAAAGGAGAAAGCTATATATAGATATCCCCAATTGCCATTGAGGGGGATCGAGATCTAAGCCAAATTCTGGAGATTAGCGCCTGCAGAGCAATTCCATTTCCCTCCTTTAGCCCAACCATGGTTGGCTAAGTCCCTTGGAGTAGCGACGAGCGAAGTTAGATCTGTAATTGGGTGAGGTTAAGAGTGCTATTATAGGTTCCTAGCTATACAGACTACAGATCTTAGAGTATTTCCATTGTTAAGTGACCTTGTTTACAATGATAATGTCATTTTTAATGCTTTAATTAGATTTAAATTTCCTTTGGTTCCATTTGGTGATCGATCGGATTTGTGTAGAGTTGTAGATTAGCTCACCCACTTAACTGTTAGACCTCTTGGATACCATCTGATCTCCCTGGATCTAATGCTCCTGTGATTCCTTGAGTCTGTGACCTGAGAATTGTAGCATCTGTAGTGATTTTAATTATTCTAATTGAGGCTCTGGCTTTGTAGGAGATCCATAGGATGGTCTGTTACCATTAAAGTTTACAGATCATAACCTTAAGATAAATCTAAGCTCAGGCCTCAATTCGATTCATTTGTTGCAATCCATGGATTCGATAAAGTCTATAGGATGGTCTATGACCATTAAAGTGGACAGATCATAGCCTTAAAACCAGGTGGATCCTATGATTTGGAGTGGAATTTTTACCCTGCAGCTGTGCTTATAGCCAGCGAGGGAATTGTATACTCTGAACCTCTATAGCATGATTAATTGAATCTGATTTCATTGAAAACAAACCTCTAAGATACTCTTCTCCATTTTCTGCATTTTTACTCTTTTCCCCTACAAGATCTAAGCTCCTAAACTCGATCCAAGATAGCTTATGTTTAATTGTAGCTTAGTTTAAGTGACAACCCATTCCAAACCTCTCCCTTGTCTTTTAACTAAATTAGTAATAGCTAGGGTGCCAGATCTGACACAGATCTGGAGATTTATTATATTTCTAAACAACCTCCCTGTGGGCATTCCCTTACTCACCATTCTTTTAAAGCTTGCTACAACAGATCCTAAATACTTGCAGGTCTGTATGAGTGTGTCTGCCTAGTGTTATTGTTGATTTTAGACCCTCATTTGAGGGAAGGCAAACACACCAATAAGTTTTTGGCACCACTGCTGGGGAGGCAGTTTAGAAATTGATAGATCTAAGTTTTGATCATAGATCTATAGTTTTTTGTTTGATTTTTTTTACTAACTGCAATTGTAAGTTGTGTTATTTTTGAGTAGTTTGTGTGCAGTTCATCAGATCTAAGGCTACCAGTGAGAGGAGAATAGTGTTGGAGATTGCTTTGTAGTTTGCATCCCTTTACTCCCCTGTTATTTTTCATATTTGTTGATAATTTTTGTTAGAATAGTTAGAAAATTTGGTTGATTCTGTTTATTGTGTGTTTGGATCTGTTCTACATTCGAAATCTGAGTGTTGTATGTTTGGTAGGAGAACTCTGCAACCTCAGATTATTCCACTAAATCCAGAGGTTGAAAGACTTCTCAGATCTAGACCAACTACACCCACTTCTGTTGCATTTGATTCTATAGAAATGGGTGAGCAACAGCAGCCAAGAACCCTTAAGGAGTTTAATGCACCAAGGGTCTACAATTTCCCCTTCTGCATTCAATTCCCAGCTGCTCAGGGAAACAATGAGATAAAATCATCCATCATTCAAATGCTGCCCTCATTTCATGGCCTGACCAAAGAATACCCCTATAAGCATATTGATGAGTTCTTGGGACTGTGCACTACATTTAATATCACAGGTTTGGGGGAGGAGGCCACCAGGATGAGACTCTTTCCTTTTTCATTAAAGGATAAAGCCAGGACATGGTTGTCCTTGCTTCCACCTAACAGTATTCAGTCCTGGAGTGATCTCCAATGTTAGTTTCTGGCCAAATTCTTTCCTATGTCAAAGACCAGCCAGTTGAGGAAGGGTATCATCTCCTTTACCCAAGATCCAACTGAAGACTTTCATCAATCCTCGGAGAGATTTAAGGAACTCCTCAAGAAATGCCCCCACCATCAAATCCCTGAATGGCAATTGGTTCAAAGTTTTTATCAGGGAATTGATGCTAAAAGCAGAGATATGATAGATGCCTCCTGTGGGGGCACCTATCTCCCTAAAACTATTGAGGAGGCATGAGAGCTCTTTAATATCATTAGAGAGAACTCTATGCAAAGGGAAACCTTAGCAAGAGATCTAGAGCCTCCTAAATTGATGAAAGAGAACACCTCAAGGGGAAAGATATATGAAGTGAGTGTGCCAAGTGAGTTGGAAAGGAAAGTGGACAGCTTAACTCTAAAATTTGATAGGCTGATGGGAGCAATGCAGTCACCTGTGGCTGCTACAGTGGAGGAGGCATGTGCCATATGCCAGTCCCCTGCTCATCTCGTGGAAGAATGCCCATCTGCTGTCCAATTTCTTGATTTTATAACAGAGCATGTGGCTGCAGCTCAGTCTTATGGACAACAGCCTGCTCCTGGGTATCAATGGAGGAACCACCCCAATCTGAGGTGGAGAAAAGATGCATACCCCAGCCAGCAGCAGCAGCAACCCCTGTAGCCCATTCCCTACAAAAATGCTTAGCCCTATCGAGAAGGTTATGCCCCAAGACCTTAGTATCAGCAACCCATGGCCCGACCTGTAGCTCCTCCTGTGCAGCAATTTGCACCCCCTCCAACTGTGAGAGCACCATCCTCTGAGGAACAAGTTTTATCTTCACTACGGAGTTTGAACACCTTAACCTAAACTGTGCACTCTCACAATCAGAGCATAAAAAAGATAGAGGACCAACTTGGTCAGCTGTCTGATGCTCTGACTAGGAGAGAGGGAGGAAGGTTGCCTAGCCAACCACAGGACAATCCGTAAAGGCAGTTTGTAGCGGGTGAAGTTTCCTCCACTTATGAGGAAGCTAAATCTGTTACAACTTTGAGAAGTGGCAAGTTAGTAGACAACCAAGTGGGCTGTGAGCTTGTGAGGAACTTGGAGGAAGAAAATGAAGTAATTTCTACCATCACACAATAAAGACCACCAATGGTGGACTTGCAAGAATAATCAGCTGTGAATAAATACGATAATAAGGATCCTCAAGAAAAGAAAAAACTCAAAAAGAAAGAGACCCTATTAGCTAAGGCTGCAATTATGGGAACAACCCCATACTTGCCATTTCCTAAGGCACTACAGGCACCTTCCCCTTTTCATAAAGGGTAAGGAAAAATTGAAGAAATGATGGAGACTTTCAAGCAAGTAAAGATCAATCTACCTTTACTTGATGCCATTAAATGAGTCCGAGTCTAAGCCATGTTTTTAAAAGAACTATGCACCCATAAAAGACAATCCAAGATACACATCCAAGAAAATCTTTTCAGCAGAGAAAGTGAAACAAATTTTGTCGATTGCAACCCCAACCAAATTCCAAGACCCTGGCACCCCCACAATCCCCTACATCATTGGGGATCACATCATTGATAGAGCCTTACTAGATCTAGGAGACTGCGTAAATTTGCTTCCATATTTCCTATATGAGAAGTTCGGCTTGGGAGAATTAAAGCCCACCCATGTTATCCTACAGCTGGCTGACAGATCTGAAAGGAAACCTGTGGGGATAATTGAGGATGTTTTGGTTAGAATTGACAAATTCTTCTATGCTGCTGACTTTTTGGTATTAGACATGGAACCAAACAAATGTGCTTCTTCCATACCTGTGATTCTAGGCAGGCCCTTTTTACCATAGCCAATGCCCACATACAATGCAGGTATGGGATCATGGAAGTGTCATTTGGAAACATGAAGGTTAAGCTGAACGTGTATAAAACTGGCTATCAATCCTCTCCTGATGAGGCTTGTTTTTCCATTAATGCCCAAAAGAATGTGATGCATAATAATCCACATTGGTTGGTGCAGGAAAATGCTTGGTTCACAGATGGAAAACTGCACCCAAGGAATGGACACTGGCTGAGGAAAAGATCTATAAAAAGTGCCAAGTTTGATGAGCTTGAGGAGACCATGGACCTTCCAGACCCTCCAGATTAACCCCTGCAGTCTGTATGTATCATATCTACCATACTCTATTTTTTTTTGTAGGTGTTTACTTAGTTGTTATTTGATTCTTTTTATTTCTTTTCAATAATTAAAAGAAAACAACAAAACTAGCATACTCAATACTAGATCGTCATTCTCAGTTGTCCTGAAGTAATGGGAGTTGTTCATAAGTGACTCTAATCATGGGGCACCACATCAACAGAGCCTTCTAAGAACTGAAACTGCGAATGCCTAGAAATACAGCTTTATTTGATTTTTAGAAGTCTTCGACAGGTCAAAGCTCACCTTTCGATAGGTCACTTAGTGATTCCGGCAGGATGTTAGATGGTTTCGATAGGTAATGAACCTCTCGATAGGTAAAACTAACTTTTCGATAGGAAAATTGGAGATTTCGATAGGTTCTAGATACCAATGGGGAACCTATCGAAATGAAGATTCAGCTGCCGTTTAAATTGATCGAAAGGATGGTTCCACCTATAGAGATCCTATCGAATCATCCCCTTTCAAAGTTTTGTCTGCTATGTTTCTGACAGGACGTATGAACCTATCGAAACCATCTAGTTCATCCTATCGGAATCGTATTTCACCTTTTATATACCCATCGATAGGTCATTTGTGCCTCATTCCATACCTTCTGCAAACCCTAGCTCTTGTTCCTCTCGCAGTCGCCTCCCTCTTCCTACACTAATTCCTCATAGAACCTATAGCTGTTTAGTCTGCCTTTTTGTCAGAACATTTAGCTTGCCCATTGGAGCATTTTGCCACTAATTTTGGAAAAATTGAAGCTAGGCAGTGCGATTTCAGTTAAACCCTAGGTATTGTGAGGTCAGTTGCCTTCCCCCCATCAATCTGTCGATCCTCTAATTTTTAAACCTTAAACTCTGCTTCAAGTTGGTGAAAGCTTAATTTCTGAAGAGTAAAATGGATGAGCCGGAGGAAACCCTCATGAACATACGCCGAAGAACAACTGCTTCCACCCCCAAATCCTCCAAAAAGTCGAAGCCAGCTGAAAAACCACTTGAAGCTCACTGAAATCTCACCCAAAAAGACCCCTAAAGCTAAGAAACCCAAAGCTGTTGAGATTTAGGAACCTAGAGTAGAAGAAACCTCAGCGAGAGCTGCCCCTCCAGTAGAACTGCCTGTGGGGTTAACTACCCCCAATGAGTTTGTAGAAAAATTGAGTCTTGTCCCTGAAACGGATTTTGATCTGGCATATTTTGCCAACATTGGGGAGTGCTAGGGGACATTGGAATATTTGAAAAAAGAAGGTATGCTACCCCATCTTTCACCATTGAAAGAAAATGTCTATCCCAGATTAGTGAAATTGTGGTACCAGAACCTGACAAAGAAGGTGGTACCTGGAGCTGAGGATACACTGGAAATCTCGATTGATGATTGGCAGCTGACTATCGATTGCTGAGATATTGGGATGGCTTTTGGAGTCCCATATCAATTTGACTCCACCAGAGCTGAGGGAGCACCTACAGGGGCCACATATTGGGAAATGGCTAAACAACTTACTAATGGAATAGTGGGCTCTGGTGAATCCTTGATGAGAAGAGACCTCCATCCTACCCTCCGACTCATTGACGCCATTCTGAGGAAAAATGTCTGTCTCTGGCCATTTGCAAGAGAGAAGGACCCCTTTAGTGGATGCACTATACTTTTGTTCAAAGGGGTAATTTGTGAATGCACCTAAGCTGATTTTTGAGACAATGGTGGACATCAATGACAAGGTGTGGAAGACATCAATGACAAGGTGCGGAAGAGGCAAGCTTTTGCTAAAGGAGGTGGCCTGCCTTTTTGTAGACTCATCACATGTCTGCTAAGGACTGGAAAATATGTGATTACGCAATCTGAACCAATGGAGAAGCTCACCTATAAATTGTATGGTAAGCGAGAATGGTCAACCAGCCTCACATTGATTAAGAAAGGCCAACTAGTTGGAATGGAGGTGGCTGAGAAGACAATCACTTTCGTGGCAGCAGAGATTCCTGCAGAGATACCCTTAGCCACTCCCCCACCCACCATACCTGTCCCACTACCCACACCTCCACCCACTTTGCTTTTTCCATTTGTATCAGTCCCTCTTCAACCAAACCTCCCCCCATCCACCTATGAACCTGTTTTACCTCCACCCACCTCCCAGGTCCTCCACCCTGACATCATAGAACCTCCCACATTATCCGAGCTTACCCTTACCATCCCTTCTCTACCCAGTACCCAACCCATTTCTAATTCTCCTCCATCTCCAACCCCTCTGCATCCACAGGATGTGGACCTGTTCAACACTACTGGGTTCACAGCCCTCATGACCTCAATTGTGGAGGATGTCACTCATGAGTACACTCCACGTCTTGACTCCCACACCCCACTCCTCCTCATTTTCACCATTCACCATCCTCTCCCTTCCAACATGTCCATGCACCAGCCCCTTCTACTCCCACTAGGCCTGACACCCTCACTCAAATCCTTTCCATCCTCCAATCCATTCAGTCCCAATTAACCATCAACATCGACACCCAGACCCTCATGAGCTCATGTCTCCAATCAATTCAATCCACCCTTATCCCATCCTCTTCCGCTCCTCAACCCCCTCACCTATCCCCTCCTGTTTCACCAATACCCACTCCATACCAGGCAACTGCCCAACCTGAGGAAGTGGCCGCACCCACTCTCCACATGCTTTCCTCACCACAGGCCACTTTACCCTCATCCCTAGATTTACTAGCCTCCCCAGTAGCTAAATCCCCTATACCCTTCGCCATCCCCCCACATGTTTTCCAGGATGCCTCCACCTAAACTGATCCATGGGAGGATTTGGTTCTTTCCACCCCCTCCTCTTCATTCACTACACCCTTGTCCTTGCCTATTGTCCTTCGACAATTCATGTACATACCTCCTTACCTCACCCTCCTGTGTGCAATGAGGGACAACCCTTACATCCACAGGGATGTCTTGAGAGGTATGGCTGCACTTTGAGCTTCCATTGAGGCCCCTTATGAAGAGAGGATTGCTAACATCGAATTGGAACACCGAATTCAACTCCGCGATATCTCTCAAGGGTGGTCTGAAATCCTGACTCGTTATGAGTCAACAAAACAAGTGGCAGTGGCTGAGAGTCTCATTGCCAAATATGAGAAGAAGAATTCCAAGCTTCTAAAGAAAAAATTAGCCAATGCTCCTGAGATCCTCAAGGCCACCAAAAAACTATTTGATGCCAACCTACTCTATGCTGCCAAACAGATTGACATATTGGAGAAAAAGGTTGCCTCCCTTACCTCTCAACCATTCCAACCCACCCCTCTTGCCACTGCACCTCCTGCCTCGCGATCCTGCCCCCCCTACAATTCAACCTCCTCCCACCCCCCCTGTGGATGTGCACCCTCCTCCAGCCTAGGAACCTCCCCTACTCAACCTGCCCCTCAATAACCCAAAAGGGCTCCCCCCAAGAAGAAAGTCACTTCCAAAAGATCTGCCCCCTCTGCTGCCCCTGCCAAGAAGGGGAAGATGCCTGTTGCCCAGTCTAAAACAACCTCTTCCACCCAGCCCCCTATCCAACCTGTTGCCCCTTACATCTTAATGACAAAGGAAGAACAAAGGAAGAATGCTGCAGCTCTTGGATTGGACCCACTGCTCTCTTTCCTTTCGATTCAGATTTCGATTCTGTTGTTGCTGTCGACCCCAAAGGAAAACAGCCCACTGCCCAGTCTGTGGAGGCATCAAAGGGACAGCAACCGAGGGCTAAATCTAAAGGCAAAGCTCCCTTATCCAAGGATGAGCTGAAAAACTTAGTTGACCTCTACAATTGGCCAGATGATACCTGTAAATAGCTATGGCAACTTGTTGTTTTAGTTTCTTCCTCCTTTTCTCATGTATATATTTGGCATTATAATACATTTTGTCTTCATATAGATTTTCTGTATCTCTCTTTTACCCCTTCGTACCTCCCCCTAATTTCATGCTGTTAATAGTAGGGACACTGTTTAGTTTAGGTTTGGGGGTATGGCATGTATGTATGCTAATAAATTAGTTACTTTTAGTACAGCTAGGCTAAAATGAAGTGTTTGGAATTAATTAGAGTAAATTCTCATTGGAATTTTTGTAAAAAGAGGATATTAAGAAAACAACTTTTTAAAACTGAAACGACCTATAGTTTTAACATTTTTCATAAGGCAAATGTCAACAATTTGTCAAAAATAATGTCTGATGTGTAGTAAACCTGAAATGAGAGAAAATTGTGAAGACAACCCCTGCAAATGAGATGGAAGGCCATACCCAGTGAGATTTGGGCCTAAAAAAAAAGTTTCCTTGAAGAGTGCCTTGGCAATTTTTCCGCTCTTTGGACTGATTAGATCTAATTCTAATCACTAGAAGTTAGATAATTCCAAATTGAAACAGCTTGACAGCACTCATGACATTGAGGGCATGAAGTAAGGCCATCCCTTGGTCAGTTTGAACTTAAAATGTCCCTCCTTTGAACTGCCCTTGATGCACACCACTTGAGCCTTAAAAATCCCAACTTTCTTTGAAGAAAACCAGAAATGTTAACCCAAAACCTTTTGAGTTATTTCAGTTCACCCCCAATCTGAGAAATCAGGAAGAGGAAGGAGAAGTGAGATTATAGGAAGATGTTAAATCTGGTTGAAAGATAGGAGAACACATTCTTTGCTGTTGTGGTGGTATTCCATAGATATAATTAACAAAAAAAAAAAAAAAAAAGAGCAAAAGAATGAGAAAGAAAAGTCATTTCATTGAAAGATTGAAAGGAAGAGAAGAAACTGGCCACTTTGGCTCTTAAAATTAAAGAAGTAAATGGAATTATGCTGAAATGAAGAGGTTAAGCTGCAAATCACCTCCTTACCTTATTGATTTCTCAATTTTGAATCCCATTTTACCCCTTTATTCTTTTACCAATTTCTCCCCTAAGCCACATTACAACCAAATAAAAAGAACTTACTGATCTGAAATGGATTGAGTTGCCATGTGGAGATGAGAATTTGTCTGATCTATGGTGAAAAGAGTTAGAAACTTTCAAAAATTAGAGCAATGCCCATGCTCATGCTTACAGCCCTATTTGAGGACTGTAACTGCTCTTGAGCTGTGTGAAATTCTACACCCTTCATTATTGTTGTGAGTTAATAGCCCTGGTAAGACTTGGGCCTGAAATCCAATTTGATGGGGGTAGTATCAAAACAGAAATCTCAAGTGAAGGGTGAGTTATGCATCAATCCTTAGACACAATGCCTTGACATGAACCAATTGATGATGAAGGAATTACTGCAAAAATTCACGTTTTAAGTTGGTGATTTTTTTTGCTAAAAACCCTCTAGAACAGAAAAGACATGATGAGAATTTATTCTAATTTACTGAAACTCTGTTTAGCAGGATGTACTACTATTAACTAACCGTATTGGGGAAGTTTCTGGGTACCTTCACTGAAAACCCTCAGGAGACTTCACTCTTCCACTAGGGATCACCTAGGGGTTTAAAAGGTTTGGTGCATATCCAAAATGCACCCGTGCTCCCTACGAAAGTGGCATTTTTATTTTCTTTTAATTCTCCTTTGCTCAAGGACTAGCAAAGCTTACATTTGGAGGTGTGTTAAGTGATGAAAAATGCCACTTTTCACCCTATAACCTGACCATTGATAGACCTGTGAGCACACTAATAAGCTCTTGTCAAGTGCACTTTGTAGACAACAATAAAAGAAGGTAGTAATGTAGAAAACCACTCAAGAATGCCCAAAAAGGAACTATCTCTCAGCACAGGACAAACCTAGCAATAGCACACCAGAGGGTAGCACATCACTGGACCCTTGGAGCGCGTGGCTACAACAGGGCAAGGCGAAGGAAGTGAAAACAGGCTGAGAACGTCCTATCGATTGGTTACCTGAAGACGTCGATAGGAGCTAAAAGTAAAGAAAGGAAGAATTCGTCTAGTTGAAGAGGTCTTCGATAGGATCTGAAGGCAGAAGAAGGATGAATTGGTGTGGATTAAGGAGTTCGATAGGATCTCAGAACCTATCGAGTAGCTGAAAGGAAAGAAGAAACCATCCTATCGAAAACCTACCTGAAGAGTCAAAGGAACCTATCGAATGGTTTCTTGACCCTATCGAGATGAGAATGTTGGAACAGAACCTATCGAAGGGTGGTTGACCCTTTCGATAAGACTGAAAGCAAACCTATCGAAATGGCTGAATGAAGAGCGGAACCTGTCGAAATGGTTTTCCAACCTGTCGAAGAGCTTCTCCAACCTGTCGAATACTCCAAACCTGTGACTGAGAAGGCTGGAATTCCAAGCGAAGATTCATCCTATCAAAACCTATCAAACGATCCTGAGAACCTAGCGAAAGGACTAAAATGTTCGATTCCAACCTATCGAAAGCCTCCTGAACCTATCGAAATCGTGTGCAGAACTTCTCAAAAATTCAGCTGAGCACATGTTGTACTTTAGTGACCCGCTGCACGCAACTCGAGGCACTTGGTGACCGACACGACGGTTTCAGAAGATGCCCTAAAAAGCCCTAACGGACCCACATGCTTTAACAGAACTCTAACAAACTCTGACGACCTTCTAAAAGGAATTTATGGTGGGAAAAATAGAGGAGAAAGCTATATATAGAGATCCCCAATTGCCATTGAGGGGGATCAAGATCTGAGCCAAATTCTAGAGATTAGCGCCTGCAGAGCAATTCCATTTCCCTCCTTTAGCCCAACCATGGTTGGCTAAGTCCCTTGGTGTAGCGAGGAGCAATGTTAGATCTGTAATTAGGTGAGGTTAAGAGTGCTATTGTAGGTTCCTAGCTGCATAGACTACAGATCTGAGAGTATTTCTGTTGTAAAGTGACCTTGTTTGTAATGATAATGTTGTTTTCAATGCTTTAATTAGATTTAAATTTCCTTTGGTTCCATTTGATGATCAATCAGATTTGAGTAGAGGAATTATAGATCAGCTCACCCACTTAACTGGTAGACCTCTTGGATACCATCTGATCTCCCTGGATCTGATGCTCCTGTGATTCCTTGAGTCTGTGACCTGGGAATTGCAGCATCTGTAGTGGTTTTAATTTTTCTAATTGAGGCTCTGGTTTGTAGGAGATCCCTAGGATGGTTTGTGACCATTAAAGTGGGCAGATCATAACTTTAAGATAAATCTAAGCTCAGGCCTCAATTGGATTCATCTGCTGCAATCCGTGGATTCAATAAAATCTATAGGATGGTCTGTGACCATTAAAGTGGACAGATCATAGCCTTAAGACCAGGTGGATCCTGCGATTTAGAGTGGAATTTATACCTGTTGCTGCCCCAGCTGTGCTTTCTTTATTTGCTTATAGTAAAAGAAATTTAAAATCAAAATAAAATAGGGGATGAAATCAGCACAACTGAGAAGTCCGAGACCTGCAAGATACAGGGCCCATTGTGGCAAGTTTTGATAAGTAAGAGTTTGTCCCACAGGGAAAGATGATCTACAGCTCCAAGGGAGCCATCTCTAGTAGTCCCTCCAGATCTGACTGCAGATCTAGCAGTCCTTAAGGGAAGGGAGTTTAAGGTCACTTAGTTTAGAGATCTTAAGGTAGCCTAATGTCAAAACTATAGAAAGGGTTGAGAGGATGGATGGAGTGTGGAAAATAAATATAAAAGGGGTGAGAAGTATGTTATTGAGCCTAGATCAAAGGAGTTTTGTAACTCAGATTCAGATCTGATGTCATAGAAATCTTGTCCGATGGCTACGCTATCACCACTGAGGAGAAAGAATCCAACCCATCTCTCTTCCATGATTCAACCCCTTAAGGTTATAACCTGTCCACTCAAATGGTCACAGACTATCCCATAGGGGAGCCACAATCCATGGATGGGTCAAAACAAGTTAATCATTGTAGGCACTATTTCATCCAGGCTACCAGCTCAAGAATCCATAGGGAACCTCAACCTTAAAAGCCTATGTGTGGGGCTAAGGCTGTATAGGACCATGACAGCCCAGACACATAGAACCAGCAAGAGATTGAGTACAACCTTCGATCTAGCTGTCCATTGCTTGAATGAGGCTATAATGGTCAAGTCAAAAGCCTACAATCTCTATAACCAGATCAGATCTAACATCTGATAGCGAATCTATACAAATATATGGGAGTCTGCCTCTGTACAACCTCCCACTAGGCTAATACAAGCTCAGGTGCAAAGAAGAAGGATCCATCTTGGATCGTTGGATTAGAATCACCCTAAGGCTATAACCTGTCCAGTTGAATGGTCACAGACTATCCCAGACGCTATCCTCCTCATGGAGCCCAAGACAAAATAAGAATATCGCTGCCACCACCATGGTCACAAGGCTACCAGCTCAAGCTCCCATGGGGATTTCAGATCTAGTGGGTCCTGTGGTGGGGCTAAGGCTGTATAGGACCAAGATATCCCAGACACACAGGTCACTTGGATCTGAGTGGCCCTTAGAATAAGTCCTCCAATGCTTTGAATCACAGCCAAAGCAATGGCGGATCACAAGGCAGCAACCTTGCACAAAGCAGATCACATTCAAACACAAACCCCATAATGTAAAAATCCTATTACAAAACTTCTATTAAACTAGTTCAAAATGCATATAAAGACATAGCCAGAAAGTGCTGGACTATGGAGAGAAGAAAAAAAAGAAAAAGAAAACTACTTATAACTGTAAAAGAAAAGAAAAACGATCTCTGATCAAATCTCCAAGAGATGAGATGTGTTCAAAGATTTGTTCAAAAAGGATTTGTTCCAAAAGATGATCCCTAAACCTAAGCTAAGTATGGGTTCATATAGCAGTGGTGTGGCGGCGCATTAGGGTTAGGAAACCCTCATTTTAACGATTCCACGTGGCCTAATAGTGATCCTTGGATGCCTCGGGGTGCATGCATAAAGATTTAAGCGTGGGAGTGCGTGCCCTAATGACTAGAAATTCCCAAAAAGTCCTCTGCTGAAGCGATAGAAGTTGAAGTTCAGAGCTTCACTAGGTAGCTGTTGTTTCCCAGAATTGTCGCGTGGTAGCTCTTGCTCTTCGCGAGGATGGTTTGACATTGAAGCTTCAACAGTCGTGAGGTTGCCTTGGTTTTCTCTTCAGGCAGTTGCGCGGTAGAGAATTGCGCTCTTGCTGGATTGGGCTTCGCGAGGTTGAGTAGACATCAAAGCATTAGATGTCGCGAGGTTGGAGTTCAAGCAGTCACGAGGAAGCTGTGCATTCGCTGGGTTGATCTTCGCAAGGATGGCTCTCTCTTCGCGAGGATGCTTTCTTCTTGAATAGCGCGAGAGCTGCGCGAGGAGTTCTCTTCTGATATTTGCATCCTGCGGCTACTGCACGAAGAGTCTTCTGAAGCTCTCTCTCCTCAGCCGTTCTGAGCGAACTGCGTGAGGTTGAGAGAGGTATACTTTGAACTGTGCGAGACTGTGCGATGTGTTCTACTCTTGAGCTTCGCGAGAGCTATGCGTGTTTATGCTTCGGAAGCTCTTCAGTCACTCAACTGCGCGAGAAGTTATTGTAAAGTCTTCGAAAGCTTAGTTGGACTACGCGAGGCATATTTCTCCTGAATCCTCTAAAGCTTGGGTCAGCTGAGCGAGGCTCATTTCAGGTCTAGATTCAGAGTTCATCCTTTTGAGGGACTTCTGGTGCCAAAATAGGCTCCTTAGCAAGATTTCTGGCCTTATTTTACTGCTGATTATTACCTACATAAAACACTTAACAAGAGCTTATTAGGTGGCTAAGGGTCTAATCAAAGGTTAAGTTAAGGGGTGAAAAGTGGTACTTTTCAGGTCTTAACACACCCTCAAACCTAATCTTTGTTAGTCCCTTAGCAAAGCTACATTAAATCTACTACAAAAATTAAATGCCACTTTCGTAGGGAGCATAGATACATTTAGCATATGTACCAAGCCTTTTAAACCCCTAGGTGATCCCTAGTGGAGGAGTGAAGTCTCCTGAGGGTTTTCAGTGAAGACACCCACAAACTTCTCAATGAAACAATTAACAAAAGTGTAATATCATCAAGTGAGCAGTCAAGGAGCAGACTTAGTCTACTCTTGAATCAGTAAACATAAAAGAAATTTAATCCATTGGTTGCACAGTAATTTAGACAGCATAAAATTCTCATGAATGCACAACATTTCCAATCAGTTTACAACCACAGAATACTGCACAAGTGTGTGCCAGCACTGAGCTCATCATCAGATCAAAAATTTGGTTATAGGTCATACATAATGCATTCAAGATCAGACCCAAAAACTATTCAAGGCATACTCTCATAAGGGTTTTATTGAGGGGTTCATTTTCTCTCAGGCTCAAGAGCAGTTACATCCCACAAAGGAGTCTGTAAGCATGAGCATAGGTAGAGTTCTTAAGTGCTGACATCATTGACAGATCCTCACCATAGATTGGATAACTCTTTATATCCACATGACAGCTCACTCAACTTTGGATCACAAGGGCTTTTAATTAGGCTGTAATGTGGCTTATGGAGTGGGGTTAAAAAGAATGGAAGGTTGAAAAGGGGTTCAAAATTGAGAAATCAGTAGGTGAAGGAGGTGATTCATGACTTCACCTTCTTGATTTTAGCTCCTTTCTTCTACTTTGAGATTTTCAGATTTGAAGTGATCAGTTTCTCTTCTTGATTTTGATTTTCCAAAAGAAAGTTCCTCTTGATTCCTCTCTGACTCCTCTTCATTATTATTTTTGTTTCTTTTTGGTGGAATTTTCTTCTTTTTATTTTTGTTTTTGCTTTTCTGAAATGCCACCATGTTCTCGCCACTATATCTTGCGAATTTTGAGATACTTTTTCTCCATTCACCTAATGTTGACCATAGCTAGTCCATCTTTAACTCTTTCTCCTTTACCTTCTGAATTCTCATAGTGAGGGTAGGGTGAATCAGGTTCATAGGTTCAGGTATAAGTACTCAGGTGTATTTTGAAGAAATTCAGGATTTAAAGCTCAAAGGGGGTATGGACAAGGGCAGTTGCTTTAGGGTTGGCCTTTTTAGGCTCAAACTGTCCAAGAGAAGGCCTTGATCCTTTCCTAAGTCTCATGAGTGCTATCAGTTGTTTCAACTTGGAGTTGCCTAACTTCTAGTGAGCACAGTGACTCGGCCAGTCCTTAGAACTAAAAGAAATTGCCTTAGTCACTCCTCAAAGGATGGAAAATTTTTTATAGGCCCAATTCTCACTGGTTATGGTCTTCCTTTGAACTTTTAAGTATGTCTTCACCATTTTTTTTTTCTCTAATGATTCACTAAGTGTTGATACAAGTAGGTTTCCTTGGTGATATCATCATGGAAATGTGAAATATTAAAAGTTTATAATGTCTAAAGTTTGGAGAAATTTTAAATTTCTTATTTTTCATGATTCTTAAGTGAACATAGATCCATTTCCATATTACTCACATGACTCTGCTGCACTTAGGTTAACTATTCCATTGGCAGGGTCTACCTGCCACACCCCCAAACCTATGAGGAGCAATGCCCTCACTGGTTCAAAGTGAATGTACACCAGATTTATTGATGGTAAAAGGAAAAGAAAATAACATGGAACAAAACACACAACAGACAAAGCCAAATAGTAATGACAAAGGAAGAAAATCTATTAAAAATGAGAAATGTACAAACTAAAAGAAAACAGAAGCAAAAGAGTGCAGAAATAGAAAATATCCTAGGTACAATCTAATCAGAATCTGGATCAAAACTTGTCCCAACCCATCTTCTTGGCATGCTCTTGAAGGTAAGCCTCTTCCTCTTTTTTCTTTCGTCCCCTCTCTTCCTTTCTTTGGGCCGCAGTTTTGGGTATGGTTGGGGCCCTGACCCTCATTTCTCTAGTCTTTGGTGGTGGAGGGATCACTGAAGATTTATCTGGGGTCGGCTCAAGAGATTTGATAGGACTTTTTTCTTTGGGGCTCTTCCCCTTTGGGCCCTTCCCTGGCTGAGGCTGAGGGGGGATGAGAGGGGATTGGGCTTGTGCTGGTTCAGGCAGGATAACAGGGGACTTATCTTTATCTTTCACCTGAGGCAGGAGAGGACTTTTCCCTTTGGCAAGCTTAGGGGGAGCCACAGAAGACTTTTCTTGCTCCTTTGCTGCAGGAATGGCAGGGCTCTTCCCCTTCTCTGGCTGGCTCATTGGTGGTGCCTCCCCTGACTGGGCAGATGTTTCTTTTCCAATTTTTAGAGAGGCAGCAATGTGAGAAGTTCTTTTAGCGGTAACTTTCCTTCTCTGAGGATAGTTTTGTTCAGCAGGGCCTGATGAAGTAGCAGCAATAGGAGTCTTGGCACTGGGATCCATAGGTGGTCTTGAGAATCAGTCTGAGTCGAAGGAAAGCTCTGGGATCCAAACCAAGGGTAGCGAATTGCCCTCGTTCCTCTTTGGAAAGTAGGCGACCATGGGGATCATCCTAAGCAGAAGCTCTGGTGACCTTTGGAGGTGGGGATGGAGGGGCTGGCCTTTTTCCTTTTTGGGCTGCAGTGGCTCTTTTGGAAGTGGAGGGTTTCTTGGAAGGAGTCCTTTTTCTTTTGGGGGCAGGAGATTGAACAGGGGAAGGCACTGAGACAGGAGCAGGAACTGGAGTAGGGACTTTAGCAGGAGCAGGAACTTGAGGAGGAGCAGGAGGAGGTACCGGAGATGGGGCTGTAGGAGGTGGGGGAACAGGTTGTGTAAGTGTAGGGGCAGGGGGAGTGGAAGAAGATGGGCCTGGTTGTGTGGAAGAAGATGGGGCCTCAGGGGGTGCTATGGCCAGAGGGGTGGCCTGAATTGGTTGGGCAAGTAGGAAGGCAACCCTTCGTTCCAAAATCTCAATTTTCTTGGTAGCATACAGGAGATTGGTATCTGAAAGCTCCTTACTGCGTTTGTTGATCTCCTGAGCATTTTTCAGTTTCCTTTCTAAAAACTTGGCTCTCTTTTTCGCCATTTCGGCATTGGCTTTTTCCATCTCCGTAGTCATTCTGTAGTAAGTTGCCGCAGCCTTGGTCGCATTGAGTGTCTCCAAAATTGCTTCCCACCCCTTGAAAATATCTCTCAGCTTCTCGCTATGAGCAAGCTTCAAGTCACTCAACTTCTGTCGCCAAGGGGATTCAATGGATTGGCGAAGTTATGCCATGCCCCTCAGGACATCCCTCTTGATATAGGCATTGTCCCTCATAGCATGGAGGACGGTGAAGTAGGGAGGGGTGTAATAGGAGTGTCTAGGTAAGATTGGTAGAAATGGAGTGGAAGAAGTAGAAGGTGATTGATCCTGGGGGGGTAAAGTGGGGGCTGTAGTGATGAAGGTTAGAGGAGGGGTAGAAGTTGTTGGGGCAGTCTGTGTTAAGTGGTCAGTGAATTGAGGAGGGGGTAGGATAAGAGGTGGAATGGAAGGCATGGGTGGAAAATTAAATGAAGGATGGTTAGTGGAGGTGGATGGTCTTGGGAAAGGGAAAAATGGAATGGTGAAGGGTCGAAATGGAAGTGGTGGGATTACAAATATGTGGGGTTGAATGGGAAAGGTGGATGGGAAAGGAATGGGGTTTGTTTGGGTGGAAGTGTTGGTAAATAGTGGTGGAGGTAATATGAGTGGGGGAAGGATAGGTAGAGTGGGGAAGGAGTGGGGGTTATGGTGTCTTGGAGGGTGAAGGGTGTAGTTAAGTCAATTGGGGTGAGGTCTGGTTACACTGTGGAGTCAGAGGTGGAAGGGGCTTGGATCAGTGGGGTGGTAGGAGGTTGTGTAGAGATGGGTGGGTTTGTCAATGTTTGAAGGGTGGATTGTATGTTGGTGATGTTAGTCTACATTTGGGCTTGGGTTTGTGTTGTGGTGGATAGCTGGGTTTGGATGTCATGTATTAAGGAAAGGATATGGGTAAGGGTGTCTGAGGTTGGTTGGGGTGGAGTATGAGAAGAGGAGGGAACAGGTTGGAAAGGAGAAGTGGGGGCATGATGGAAAGTTGTAGGGGGAGAAGATGAAACGTCCGGTGAGTGATGTGGTGAAGGGAGTGGGGAATCTGGGAGAAGGTTATCATGGATTGGCAAGGTATCAAGTAAGGTAGTCATGAAAGCCTGATACCCTGAAGTGGTGGCTAGGTTAAAGTCAAGGTCTGGGAGTGGAGGTGAGGTAGGGATGGATGGGATGGTGGCTGAGTCAATATGTGGGGTATTTGTGGGAATGATCGGGGTGGTTGGTTTAGGTAAGGATCTAGTTGGGGTTGTGTGAGAGGTCTTCTTTTTAATGTAGGATATTAGGGGAGGGCTGTCAGGGTTTAGGTCAGATGATTGTGGAGATACTGGGGCTGTGTATTGAGGTAAGGTGGGTGAAACGGGAGTGCTGTCATGGGGTTCAACACTTTCCACCCAGGAAGGAATCACAGGGGAAGGTGGAATGGAAAAGAGAGATAAGAGAGGGAAAGGGAGGATGGAAGAGGCAAAGAAACTAATGGAGGGGCAAGTGTGATGGATGGAGGCATTGCTACAGAAGCAGAGGTGACAGAAGCTTGCACCACCTTCTTTGGAGCAGGGGCCTTAGCCACAGTAGTTCCCTCTCCTTGCTCAGAAACAACCTGAGCTTCAGCCTTCTTCTTCTTCTGGGGATCCATCAGACGCCTGCTGATCTCCCATTGTCTTTTGGCAAAAGTTGTGGGAGTGAGGTCAGCAAATAACTCCCCCACTGGTATCTTGTACCCTCCCATCAGAAGTAATTTGGTGATGAGTCTTCCATAGGGGAGAGTGTGGATCTTCTTTTGCAGCCCGAGCTTCACCATCATATCCTTCATGGCCTCAAAAATCAACCTTGCAGCATTAAATCCATTGCCCAGAGAGAAGGAATAGAGAGCATCAGCAATTGGTGTCCTCCTCTCTTGCTAATGGCCGGAGCAATAAATATTCTTCCTCAGCACTTGATCAATGAACAGTAATTTGGGATCCAAATCTCTTCTTCTGATGGAGTCCCCTGTGGCCCTTCAAACCTCTAGTAAGGGCCTGTGCAATGGTATCAATGGGGGCACTCACAGGGGAACCATAACCATAGTTGGGATAAAAAATGGCAGGGATGCCCATGACTTCAGCAATCAACGCTGGGCTAAGTAGCATCTCAAAATTGTCTACTAATACAAGGAGGCCTGGCTGCCCATGTGTGTCTGGTCTAACCTTAAGCTGCTGGTAAAAGAGTTGCACTAACCTAGGGTAGGCTAGTGGAGGAATCATTTTCATCAAGGGGATCAAACCAGCCTTGCATAAGAACTCAATGGCAGGTGCTGACAACAGCTCAGTTTCAAAGAAAGATATATCAAAAATGGCTTAAGGCTCTAAGGGAATGGAAATGAGGAGCTCAGAGGGTGTAGAGTAATCAGGTGTTTGGTCAGCCACCTCAGGAACCACCTCCTTCCCTTTTTGTTGTGTTGTAGAGGACTTGGCTTTCTTAGGGGCAAGCTCCACGGGAGCCTGATCCCTGGCTCTCTTCACAGGTGCACTTTTAGGAGCCATTAAGATTCTCCTTGGTGAGTGTGCGGTTGAAATTTTGAAAGAAAAAATTAAGAGCTGAGTCTTACCCTAAAAGTTAGGGTTCTGTTCAATTTGATGCACGGTAGACCGCAGGAGCTCCTAGCAGGGGGCAACTATTGATGGAAGCTTTAAGATCAAAAATCTAGAATTTCAAAGTGAACGATGAATTGTAGACAGGATGCTGGAGGAGAGAGATTGAGAGGAGCGGGAGCTAGGGTTTCGCTGGCAGGAGAGGAAAGAGAAAGTAGTAAAGAAAAGCAGCGCGGGGTTGGATTTTAAATATCATGAGGCTTGGCGCGATTTAAAAATATTTGCTCGCTGGATAGGCATGAATGGGCGCGAGATTGGATGTTCATTTAAACTGCGCGAGGAAGCCCACACAACTATATCTGAGACTGGCGATAGCAAAGCAAAGTAATTCTTTATGAACTGCGCGAGAGGAAACCAAACCAAATTTTTAGAACCTCGCGACGGCTTAAACAGAGTCAGAATTCACACACCCACTAGTCAGCCTTTTGACCTTTGTTTTGTGGGTGGATTCTCTCACAGGCTCTCTTCCTGGGACACCCATAAGCATGATAAAACATTTAAAAATTCTCATACTCTCAAAGCATTAAATTCACACATCATGAAAAGCATTCAAACAATACCATCATCATTCAATCACTTGAAATTATCAAACAAAGGGAACATGAATAAAAGTAGGCATAAAGCACTAGACTCAGACTCCAACAAGATCACTAAAAATTCCTATAAACAGTAAAATACATAACATACAAAGTGCATAGTTCTTAGCATCAATTCAATGAAAGATCCCCTTCAGGGATTGAGGATCCTTCACCAATCAAAAATTGGCCCTTGGGATTAACCACTGGTTGACTGGGCAACCTTCTCTCTTCTCTTTTGGCTAAAGTATTCGCTAGTTGGCCAATCTACTCTTCCATCTTCTTGATGCTCTGACCATGAGAATTTGAGAATTCGAGCCAAAGGAACCTGTTTTGCAGTGAGGTCAAGACCTGGTCCTCGAAAGAAGTATTTCTGGGTTGAGATGGGGGTAAGACCAATTGACTTTATTACTGATGGGGTTGCTGATGGGGCTGGAAGTTAGACCTAGGGGCATAACCTTGATTGGACTGCTGCTGTAGCGTTTGAGGTATAGCCAACATCTGTTGGGGCTGCATATAATTGTCTTCCCTCCACCTCAGATTTGGGTGGTCTCTCCATTGGTAACCAGCATTTTGGTGCTGGTAACCATATGGCTGTTTGTTGTAGCCTCCAGATTGTTGCTGGCCAAAAGATTGAGCAGCAGCAGCATGCTCCAAAACTAATTCAGGATATTGCCCTATAGATGGACATTCCTCCACTGTGTGCTGTGGGGACTGGCATATTAGACAAGCCTCCACCACTTGAGCAGCCCTTCTGGGTTGTATCACAGTCAGTAATTTGTCAAACTTCATAGAGAGGTTTGCCATCTACAGCTGCAGGTCATTGTTCCCAGACACCTCACAAACTTTTCCTCTTGTCAATGCAGCAGGCCCCACTTTTGACTTAGACTCCTGACTAGTTCTTGCCTGGGATAACTTTTGAAAAACATTTTCACTAATCACCTCAAACAATTCCCATGCCTCATCAGCAGTTTTGTGCATGTAAGTGCCACCACAAGAGGCATCAACCATATCTCTACTTTTTTCATCAATCCCATTGTAGAAGCTTTGAACAAGCTGCCAGTCTTGGATCTTGTGGTGGGGGCATTGTTTGAGCATTTCCTTAAACCTATCCCAGGCTTGATTAAAATCTTTAGTTGGGGCTTGGGCAAAAGCAAGAATTGCCTTCCTCAACAAGCTAGTTTTGGTCCCAGGGAAGAACTTGGTCAGGAACTTGGTCTGCAGGTCTTTCCATGAAGCAATGCTATTATTGGGAAGAGTGGTCAACCAGGTACTGGCCCTATCCTTCAGAGAGAAGGGAAAGAGTCTGAGCCTAGTAGCCTCAGGTCCTAAACCAGTGATATTAAAAGTGGTGCACAAGGCCAAGAACTGGTCAATGTGTTTGTAAGGGTCCTCCTTGCTAAGCCCATGGAAAAAGGGCAGCATCTGGATGATTGAAGTCTTTATTTCATAATACCCCTGAACATCAGGGAATTGAATGCTAAAAGGGGAGTTATAGTCATCTGGAGCTTTCAACTCCTTGAGAGTTCAAGGTTGTTCTTCACCCATATTTGCTGTCACAGATTCACTTGGGGGCTCTCCTGTGGTGTGCCTGTCTCTTCTAAGTCTCCTTCCCCTTTCCAACTCAGGGTTAAGAGGCTCTAAAATAAGGCTGAGAGATCTCCTCCCTAGCATACAAGTACACCAACAGCAAGGAGAGCTTCTTGCAGGCACATTGCAAATGAATAACTGTTAAGTAGTGAAAAATACCATTTTTCACCCCTAAACATGAGCTTTGAAAGACCCTTGAGAAGACTAAATAAGTGCTTTAGTGTGCATTTTACAGCTAACCAATTAGACAGGTCCAAGTCCGAAAAGCATCCTAAAATGATCAAAAAGCTGACAACTCATGTCAAGCTCAAAGAGGGAGTGAAGAAATAGCCTCAGCAATGGCTAAAAAGGTCCTAAAAGAGCAAGAAAAGACCTGAAGAAGAAGAAGGATCCATTCGCAAAGAAGAAATCAAGTTAAAAGTTCAAATCGCAAAGTAAAAAGTACTTTTCGGAAAGGTCAAAGTTCTGTTCGAATTGATTACGGAGGCGTAATGAACTACTCGAAAAGAACCATGTTCTGCTCGAATAGTTGAAATTTCCTTTCGAATAGAAGATCGGGAGAAGTCCTGCGAAAAGACTTTACGAAGCCAAATTGCTGCGAAAAGAACTTACGAGCCAAAACACTTTGCGAAAAGGCACTTAAACTCTACGAAAGGACATTACGGGAATTATGACTTGTTTAAAGGGCATTTCAAGATAATCTCGCACGCCCCAATGCATTTAATACCCAGGGACATTTGAAGATTCCAATCAAGATCCAAAAGCATATTCCAACCCATGTGAGCGCTCAAAGATGAAATCACTTGGCGGAACTTCTAGAAGCTCAAACAGATTTTTGAATTCCATAGAATTGATGCTTCTAACGCTGATTGGTGAACGATCGAGAGCATTTTCATTGGCGAACAGATCTGGATCCCGTGCTCAATCGCCATTGGGCAATCCAGATCGAACACTTCGATTGGTCAATTCACTGCAGGATCAAGGGAAAGCTATAAATAGAAGACATTTGCCCAATTGTGGCATCCAGATTTTGAGTTTTCATCTCTGTTTCCCTCCTTAGGTCGGATAGTCTATGCCCCTTGTAATTTCTTCCTCTGTTTTGCTTTTGAGAGTTGTTGAGAGTGATTTGTAACTCCAAGGAGATCGGATTCAAGACGCAAGTCCGAGGGCTTTCTAAAGCCGTGCTTTGTAATTGTAATTTTGGATTTTAAAAGGTTCTGTAATTTGTGTCTTCTCCATTGGAGTCATGTCGAGGGTTACGAATGTTCACCTTAGTGCATTAGACTTCTTTAGATTCACTCACCCGCATCCAACTTCCCTTAATTCATTGTCCTGTCGAATTAGCGTTGGTAACCTAATTCTAGCAAAGACTTACGTGATGTTCATGTTACGAACTAAAGAAGAACAGCCACAACTATTGGATGATCTGTGACCATTGGATGAGATCATAGCCATAAGTCTAAACCTATTCCTTAATTGATTTATTTCTCTTACATCATCTTTGGTAGCGAGATGAAGATTGAATCTGCTCTATTGGAATCTGATTCTCCATTAAAATTCAAAGGCTAAAATACATGAAGCTATTATTTCGCATTTGTTTTATTTTAAACACCTCCACAACTCGGATCCGGATCACGAAGTTAGTTCTTTTCTTTATTTGCTTTTAGTTAAACGTGACAAAACCCAACACTCTCTTTTATACGCTTTCTAGATAATTATAGAGCGGATCGTATACAGATCCGGAGGTCTATCTCATATTTGAGACAAATTCTCGTGGGACGATCTTTAATATACTCACTTTTAAAACTTGCTACAATTGGCCCCGATCTTGCGGCTATTGTTAGCCCTCAATGTCGATATCTCTTTCATAATTTAAAATTATGTAACTTAATATTCATTAATTCGTCATTCAAAACACATAAATCGAGCACATGTGGAGCAACAACAAGTTTTAGGCCATGGGAATTTGTTCTAAAATTGGTAGACCTAAGTTTTTTTTTAATTTTATAGATTTGATTTTCATTTTAGTTTTTGCTTTAAACCGCACTTTGTATTCCAAGTGCTTGATTAAATGTCTCTGCATTTTGTATAGAAAACCTATTTTCTTTGCAGCAGAATTTTTTATTTTTTATTTTTCTAAGTTTTTATTCTTTGCCTTCTAGTTGTTTGAATAAATGCCGCTGCCACTCTTTGTCTTTTGTCAAATTTGAGTTTTTCTTTTTTTATTTTGTCAATATCTGGAATAAGTCTCATGCTTTTGGATTTTTGCAGATCTGAGCAAGTCAACAAGGAGCATCTGGACTAAAGGCTGGAGCAGATCTGCTGAGTTTGCATCCTCTTCTCCTTTGCATTCATTTTCTATTTTTAAATACTTGAGAACCAGCAGCTTATTGTGTTTATTGTTTGTTACGATTATAATTTCTTGCCTTTTAGGCATGCCGATTTTTTTTACAAAACCAAATACAAATAAAAGAAAATGAAAACACAAATAGAAAATCTCTTAGTTGTTTCTCATTATTTTCAGCGATAGTAAATAAGGGCTCTTGTTGAGCACGGTGATCCAAAACAAGTAAAAAATAAAAAAATAGAAAATTATAAAATAAAAATATATATATATCTTCGTAGTAATGTTTTTCTCCATTTGCATCCACTTTTCCCATCGGACCTCTTGAGATCAATTTTTTATTTTTAGGAATCATGTAGGATAATGAGTAGTGGATCATAGGTCGCTTTTGAATATTCAATGGACTCACCGATTTTATTTTCCTTCAAGATTTCTTCATCATAAATGGGTCTCAAATTTGTGTATGAACTCTTTTTTAATATGTGCTCCCATGCTTCATTATTATTATTTTTTTCATACACATCATCAACAAAGGGTCGATCTTATGAATCTTGCTTTTCATTGTATTCCTCGCTAATCATTTTTTCACTCGATTCATAAGTATCTCGTGCTTTTGGCCTTAGATTTTCTGCTTTGGGCTTAGGATGTATCATTTTTTCTCTTTGGGCTTAGGATGTATCCTTTAGATTTTCAAATTCTTTTTAGGAATTTTAGTATTCGCTTTTTAGATTTTCAAATTCTGCTTTTTAGGAATTGTAGTTTCAAATTCTTTTTAGGAATGTTAGTTTCAAATTCTGTTTTAGATTTTCAAATTGCTTTTTAGGAATTTTAGTATACATTTTAGATTTTCAAATTCTGTTTTTAGGAATTGTAGTTTCAAATTGCTTTTAGGAATGTTAGTTTCAAATTGCTTTTAGGAATTTTAGTTTCAAATTGCTTTTAGATTTTCAAATTTGCTTTTTAGGAATTTTAGTATTCTGCTTTTAGATTTTAAATTCTGTTTTTAGGAATTTTAGTATACATTTTTTAGGAATGTTAGTTTCAAATTCTTTTTTAGATTTTCAAATTGCTTTTTAGGAATTTTAGTATTCTGCTTTTTTAGATTTTCAAATTGCTTTTTAGGAATTTTAGTTTCAAATTCTGTTTTTTAGGAATTTTAGTTTCAAATTGCTTTTAGAAATTTTAGTTTCAAATTGCTTTTTAGATCGATTTTTTTTTTCTTTCTTAGGTTAATGTGTCCTAGTTTTACTAGTTTTCGTCATTTTTTTGTGAGTATAGTTAGTTTCTAACTTTGTTTTCCTATTTTGCATTCACAAATTCTGTTTTGTATCAACACTTTTCTAATTTTTTTAAACTTTGTATGCAGTCCCTTACCTTGTTTTACTTGTTTCTCTATTATTAGCATTAGTTTCCTTCCATTTGCATAGCAATCCTGCTATTTTTTTTTTTTTTTTTCTTGTATTTGTATATCATGTTTTCCATTTCCTTGCTCATATATTCAATTTTACATTTTTATTTTTCTCACGCATATAGTTTAGATTTTTACATTTCTTAGTTTTTCTTTCTTCTTTTATCCTGCCCTCTTCTTTGAACCCATAGCACTGAGCTGAGCTAGTTCTTGTCAGAGCATGACAGAGAACCAAGCCTCGAAAGTGTGGGTGGGCATGTCAGAAGTGGAAATTGTTTGTGGCCCCTCAACCACCCCGAGCCTCACCACTACCAGCTGTTACAAGCCCAACTCCTGTGGTGACCAGCTCTTAGCGCACCACTTGTCACTTAGTCCACACAGTCTGAGGTAGCCAGCTCTTCTGCACCTCCTACAGCCCTGATGGCCCGGTTCCCTATTCCTCCACACCTCCCCAATCCTCTAGGCCAATCTCCCCACACGCTCCCTACACCCAGATCCTCACCTACCTCCAAAATATCCAAGCCCAGGCTCAAACAAATGCAGACATAATCACTGCTACATAGGAGCTCATCCAAATGTTAATCGCCCCATTACCACCTACCCCCATTACCCCTGCTCTCCATTTTGCCTCACAGCAACCCAAATGCACCAGAAGTCCTAGTGCTTCCCCCTCCACTACCACCCAGACTACCCAAACCACCTGAACTACCTATGGCCTCACTTCCCTTGTTCTTTGAGTTAGCTACCCAAACAGACCCCCTCTATCACCACCTGCTCCGCTAACTTAACTACCCAAAACACAACCTTCCCTCCACCTTCCCCGCCCTCTCCCTTAATCCCAGTCCCCTCATCTTTAATTTTCTTTTCTTCTCTGTAATGTTTCTAGTCAATAAATTTTGCTTTCTCCAATGCTCATGTCATGTTTTACTTTCATTGCTTATGATTTCCTTCATGTTTTTCCCGAATAATGGAACCATGCCACCTTTGAACCAGTGAGGACACCGCTCCTCATAGGTTTGGGGGTGTGGCATGATCCGCCCTCGGACAACAAAGATAAAGGCAGAAAAAATCACCTAAGTAAGGTGAAAGAATTTAATGTACTTAAGAATCAAGTTAACTAGGAAATTTTTAAATATTCTTTGCAAAAATTTAGACATTCTAAACCTTGCGATAGTCTACATTTCCATGATGATTACACCATAAAAACATATATCACATAGTAAGTCAAAAGGAAGAGAAAAGGTAAAGATATACTTAAAAGCTCAAGAAAAACCATAACCAAAGTGAGAATTGAGCCCATATATTTTCCATCTCTGTTGAAGAGTGACTGAGGCAATTTTTCCGATTCAAAGGATTGAGGCATTAGATCCACTAGAAGTTAGGAAACTCCAAATTGAAACAAGTGACAAGACTCATGAGATCAAGAAAAGATCAAGGCCTTCTTTGATGACTGAACCTAGAACCAACCAAGAAAATCTGCCCTGTTTGTACCCCATTTGAGTCAGAATCCTACAATCCTTCATCAAAATACCCAAAAGTACTTGCAAGAACCTATGGAACTAATTCAGCCTTCCCTCACTCTAAGAATTCAGAGGTAAGGAGAAAAGAATCAAGATGGCCCATTTCGGGCAACATCAAGAAAATGAAGAGAAAATACCTCAAAAACAGCAATATGGTGACTGAGAAAGAAGAGACAAACAATATGAAAAGTTGCAAGCAAAAAGGCAAAAAAGGGACCTTATGTTAAAAAAATGCAAGATCAAAGAAAGAACTGATCACCGTGGAATGTGAGAATCTCAAAAGAAGAAGAAAGAAGCTAAACTCAAAAGGTGGAGTCATGAACCATCTCCCGCACTTCTGAGTTCTCAAATTCAAACCCCTGCTCAAACCGCCTTTCCTTGAAACTTCACTCCATAAGCCATACAAACAAACCTAGATTAAAAGTCCTTGTGATCCAAAGTTGAGTGAGCTGTCATGTAGAGATAAGAAGTTCCCCAATCTATGGTGAGGAGATGTCAATGATGCGATGCACGAGAAATGTGCCTATGCTCATGCTTACAGATCCATTTGGGAGATGTAACCGCTCTTGAGCTTGAGTGAAACGAACCCTCAACAAAAACACCGATGAGAGTATACCGTGAGTGTTTGGGTTGGAACTTGAGCACATTAAGTATGACTTATAACCTAATTTTTATCCATAGGATGAGCTTATCGCACATTTGTATGATTTTCTATGATTTGTTTCACAGATTGGAAATATTGAAACATTCATGAGGTTTATAAATGTTGAAATCTCCTTGCAAACAATACAACTAAATTTCGTGTAAACATGGATTCAAGAGTAACTAATTTCGATCTTTGATTGCTCATGAGATAACAGGTGCACTAATGCCAATCGTCCCATGGAGAAGTTTGTGGGTACCTTCTGAAAACCCTCGAGACTTCACTCCTCCTCTAGGGATCACCTAGGGGTTGAAAAGGCTTGTTGCATATGCTAAATGCACCTGTGCTTCCTACAAAGTGGCTCTTTACTTTGTTTTTATGTTTCTTTGCTCGTGGACTAGCAAAGCTTAGGTTTGGGGGTGTGTTAAGTAGTGAAAATACCATTTTCACCCCTAAACATGAGCTTTGAAAGACCCTTGAGAAGACTAAATAAGTGCTTTAGTGTGCATTTTACGACTAACCAATTAGACAGTCCAAGTCCTAAAAAGCATCCTAAATGATCAAAAGTCGACAACTCATGTCAAGCTCAAAGAGGGAGTGAAGAAATAGCCTCAAAGAATGGCTAAAAAGGTCCTAAAAGAGCAAGAAAAGACCAAGAAGAAGAAGGATCCATTCGCAAAGAAGAAATCAAGTTAAAAGTTCAAATCGCAAAGTAAAAAGTACTTTCGGAAAGGTCAAAGTTCGCTCAATTGATTCTCGAGTCAGAATGAACTACTCGAAAAGAACCATGTTCTGCTCAATAGTTGAAATTTCCTTTTCGAATAGAAGATCCGGGGAGAAGTCCTTGCGAAAAGACTTTCGAAGCCAAATTGCTTTGCGAAAAGAACTTGAGCCAAAACACTTTGCTAAAAGGCACTTAAACTCACGAAAGGACATTCTGGGAATTACTTTTGTTTAAAGGGCATTTCAAGAATCTCAGACGCCCAATGCATTTAATGTTCAGTGGACATTTGAAGATTCCAATCAAGATCCAAAAGCATATTCCAACCCATGTGCGCCAAAGATGAAATCACTTGGCGGGAACTTCTAGAAGCTCAAACAGATTTTTGAATTCCATATGAAATTGATGCTTAGCGCTGATTGGTTGAACCGGCATCGTAGCATTTTCATTGGCCGTAACGGATCCGGATCCCGTGCTCAACGCCATTGGGCAATCCAGATCCGAACACTTCGATTGGTCAATTCAGCCTGCAGGATCAAGGGAAAGCTATAAATAGAGAAGACATTTGCCCAATTGTGGCATCCAGATTTTGAGTTTTCATCTCTGCTTCTCCTTCCTACGATAGTCTATCTGCACTTTGTAATTTCTTCCTCTGCTTTTGCTTTTGAGAGTTGTTGAGAGTGATTTGTAACTCCAAGGAGATCGGATTCAAGACGCAAGTCCGAGGGCTTTCTAAAGCCGTGCTTTGTAATTGTAATTTTGGATTTTAAAAGGTTGTCAGTAATTTGTGTCTTCTCCATTGGAGTCATGTCGAGGGTTCAATGTTCACCTTAGTGCATTAGACTTCTTTAGATTCACTCACCCGCATCCAACTTCCCTTAATTCATTGTCCTGTAATTAGCGTTGGTAACCTAATTCTAGCAAAGACTTACAAGGATAAATTCATGTTCGAACTAAAGAACAAAGCCACAACTATTGGATGATCTCGTGACCATTGGACGATCATAGCCATAAGTCTAAACCTATTCCTTAATTCAGATTTATTTCTCTTACATCCGTCGGTAGCAGATGAAGATTGAATCGCTCTATTGGAATACAGATTCTCCATTAAAATTCAAAGGCTAAAATACATGAAGCTATTATTTCTGCATTTGTTTTATTTTAAACACCTCCACAACTCGGATCTGGATCACGTAGTTAGTTCTTTTCTTTATTTGCTTTTAGTTAAACGTGACAAAACCCAACACTCTCTTTTTATCTGCTTTCTAGATAATTATAGAGCCAGATCTGGTAGCACAGATCTGGAGGTCTATCTCATATTTCAGACAAATTCTCTGTGGACGATCTTTAATATACTCACTTTTAAAACTTGCTACAATTGGCCCTGATCTTGCAGGCTATTGTTAGCCCTCAATGTGCTGATATCTCTTTCATAATTTAAAATTATGTAACTTAATATTCATTAATTCGTCATTCAAAACACACATAAATCAGGCACATGTGGAGCAACAACAATAACTTTACAATTAACAAATTTATTTAACTAATTTATAGCTATTTAAAGAATACATTTACAACTATCCTAGATACTGCTAGAGAATTTTCAAGAAAGATAGATAGAGTTTTAAAAGTTAGAGAGTTTGCAAACAGAGGTAGCTAAGCTCCAATTGCAGTTCAACTGTCCTTCACTGCTGCTGTCTAGATCTGCAAAAAAAATAATTCACAAATACATCAGCAGTATCAATTATTCTTAACTACCAAAGAATAATAAAACTACAAAAACTTAGGGTCTACTAAGAAATCAACTTTCCCCGGCAACGACGCCAAAAACTTGTTGCTCCCCCAGCTGTGCTTTCTTTATTTGTTTGTGGTAAAAGAAATTTAAAATCAAAATAAAATAGGAGATGAAATCAACACAACTGAGAAGTCCTAGACCTGTAAGATATAGGGCCCATTGTGGCAAGTTTTGATAAGTAAGAGTTTGTCCCACAGGGAAAGATGATCTACAGCTCTAAGGGAGCCGTCTCTAGTAGTCCCTCCAGATCTGACTGCAGATCTGGCAGTCCTTAAGGGAAGGGAGTTTAAGGTCACTTAGTTTACAGATCCTAAGGTAGCCTAATGTCTAAACTACAGAAAGGGTTGAGAGGATGGATGGAGTGTGGAAAATAAATATAAAAGGGGTGAGAAGTATGTTATTGAGCCTAGATCAGAGGAGTTTTGTAACTCAAATTCAGATATGATGTTATAGAAATCCTGTCCAATGGCTACGTTATCACCAATGAGGAGAAAGAATCCAACCCATCTCTCTGCCATATTTCAATCCCTTAAGGTTATAATCTGTCCACTCAAATGGTCACAGACTATCCCATAGGGGAACCACAATCCAGGGATGGGTCAAAACAAGTTAATCATTGTAGGCACTATTTCATCCAGGCTATCAGCTCAAGAATCCATAGGGAACCTCAACCTCTAAAGCTCTATGTGTGGGGCTAAGGCTGTATAGGACCATGATAACCCAGACACATAAAACCAGTAAGAGATTGAGTACAACCTTCGATCTAGCTGTTCATTGCTTGAGTGAGGCTACAATGGTCCAGTCATAAGCCTACAATCTCTATAACCAGATCAGATCTAACATCTGATAGCAGATCTATATAAATATAGGGGAGTCTGCCTCTGTACAACCTCCCACCAGGCTAATACAAGCTCAGGTGCAGAGAAGAAGGATCCATCTTGGATCGGTGGATTAGAATCACCCTAAGGCTATAACCTGTCCACTTGAATGGTCACAGACTATCTCAGAGGCTATCCTCCTCACGGAGCCCAAAATAAAACAAGAATATCGCTGCCACCACCATGGTCACAAGGCTACCAGCTCAAGCTCCCATGGGGATTTCAGATCTAGTGGGTCCTGTGGTGGGGCTAAGGCTGTATAGGACCATGAAAGCCCAGACACACAGGTCACATGGATCTGAGTGGCCCTTAGAATTAGTCCTCCATTGCTTTGAATAATAGGCAAAGCAATGGCGGATCACAAGGCAGCAGCCTTGCACAGAGCAGATCACATTCAAACACAAACCCCATAATGTAAAAATCCTATTACAAAACTTCCATTAAACTAGTTCAAAATGCATACAAAGACATGGCCAGCAAGTGCTGGACTATGGAGAGAAGAAAAAAAAGAAAAAGAAAACTACATACAGCTATAAAAGAAAAGAAAAACGATCTCAGATCAAATCTCCAAGAGATGGGACGTGTTCCAAGATTTGTTCAAAAAGGATTTATTCTAAAAGATGATCCCTAAACCTAAGCTAAGTATGGGTTTATATAGCAGTGGTGTGGTGGCACATTAGGGTTAGGAAACCCTAATTTTAATGATGCCACGTGGCCTAATAGTGATCCTTGGATGCCTAAGGGCGTGTGCATGGAGGTTTAAGCATGGGAGTGCGTACCCTAATCGCTAGAAATTCCTAGAAAGTCCTCTGCTGAAGCGATGGAAGTTGAAGTTCAGAGCTTCGCTAAGTAGCTATTATTTTCCAGACTTGTCCCGTGCTAGCTCTTGCTCTTCGCGAGGATGGTTTGACATTGAAGCTTTAACCGTCACGAGGTTGCCTTGGTTTGCTCTTCAAGCAGTCGTGCGATAGAGAATTGCGCTCTCGCTGGATTGGGCTTCGCGAGGTTGAGTAGACATCAAAGCCTCAGATGTCGCGGGGTTGGAGTTCAAGCAGTCGTAAGGTAGCTGTGCATTCGCTGGGTTGATCTTTGTGAGGATGGCTATGTCTTCGTGAGGATACTTTCTTCTTGAATAGCGTGAGAGCTGCGCGAGGAGTTCTCTTCTGATATTTGCATCCCGCGGCTACTGCGCGAAGAGTCTTCAGAAGCTCTCTCTCCTCAGCCATTCTGAGCAAATTGTGTGAGGTTGAGAGAGGTCTGCTTTGAACTGTGTGAGACTGTGTGATGTGTTCTACTCTTAAGCTTCACGAGAGCTGCGCGAGTTTGTGCTTCTGAAGCTCTTCAGTCACTCAACTGCGCGAGAAGTTGTTGTAAAGTCTTGGGAAGCTCAGTTGGACTGCGCGAGGCATATTTCTCCTGAATCCTCTAAAGCTTTGGTTAGCTGCGCGAGGCTCATTTCAGGTCTGGATTCATAGTTCATCCTTCTGATTGACTTCTGGTGCCAAAATAGGCTCCTTAGCACGATTCCTGGCCTTATTTCACTGCTGATTATTACCTACATAAAACACTTAACAAGAGCTTATTAGGTGGCTAAGGGTCTAATCAAAGGTTAAGTTAAGGGGTGAAAAGTGGTACTTTTCAGGTCTTAACAATACCCTGCAGCTGTGCTTATAGCCAGCGAGGGAATTGTGTGCTCTGAACCTCTGTAGCATGATTAATTGAATCTGATTTCATTGAAAACCAAACTCCAAGCTACTCTTCTCCATTTTCTCCATTTTTACTCTTTTCCCCTGCAAGATCTAGGCTCCTAAACTCGATCCAAGATAGCTTATGTTTCATGATAGCTTAGTTTAAGTGACAACCCATTCCAAACCTCTCCCCTATCTTTTAACTAAATTAGTAATAGCTAGGGTGCCAGATCTGACACAGATCTAGAGATTTGTCATCTTTCTAAACAACCTCCCTATGGACATTACCTTACTCACCATTCTTTTATAGCTTGCTACAACAGATCCTGAATACTTGCAGGTCTGTATGAGTGTGTCTACCTAGGTTTATTATTAATTTTAGACCCACATTTGAGGGAAGGCAAACACACCAACAGGTGCATCGGCGTATATATGGACGATGGAGTCCTCATACAAAAATTTAATGCATTGATGGTATGTGGATGCGACAACCTTCATTGATTCTAACCATTTTCTGCCTAAAATGAGATTATATGTACTAGCGGAGTTAGCAACATGGAACGTAACATCTTTTATCACGGGTCCAAGGTGGACCTGAAATTTAATAGTTCCTTTTATGAAACGACATGAGCCGTCGTAGGCTATGAGTGACAAGGCTGAGGGTCTGACATCTTGCTCTGTGTATTCAAGTATTTTTAATGTGGTGAGAGGGAAAATATTGAGTCCTGCGCCCGTATCGACTAGTGAATGGGGTACAGAAAACCCTTTGATTATGACTATATGATATTTGAGGGTAGCGCTCCCGCGAAGTGACTCCTTAGGCATGTCTGCATCCGTTAATGTGAGGCCAGGAGGTTGTGCCATGACAGAGGTAATTTGATGGAGCTCATCCAAGGTCGTGTCTTCATCCACTTGAGTGTCCTTATTAACAGTCGGTGATGATCATGCGACTTCTTGATGAGTTCTAATATAGATATCTGGGCTGGGATTTTTTTGAGATGTCATAACTGATCATACTCTTGCTCTGGCTCGAGTGTTATTTCTTTGCCCGATCGATGGGCCCTAGGTGCAGGTGGCTGAGGTGGTTGTGGTACGGGAATTGGTGGTGGGATGACGTGCGGTGGGGGTGGCAAGTCAGCTTCCCTTTCTCTCGTGTTCCCCTCGGGTAGTTGTGCATGTGTGAAATCTTTATTCCGAGGGAAAGGGGGAGGTGGATAGTTGGTTCCTGACTTGAGAATAGGGTAGGCCGGTTGCTGGTCGAACCTAGCGTGACTCGATGTCGGTGTATTTCTGAAGCGAGTGAAGTTAGGGGTCGAAGTGCATGTCCGTATGACACTACTCCGAGGTGGGAGGTATTGTGTGTGATCCTCTTCCTCTAAGAAAGTGGAGACCAACGTCTCGCATGGATTATGTATTCTTTTTGTTCACTTTGCTCTTCATCTAACGGATACTCAGTTTTGGCTTCACTCTCTTGGTTTGGAGTCATGTGGGTGACACTATCTACCCGTGCGACAGTTAGAACGGTGGTTTGAAGAGCATAGTCACTATACTCAGATCCAGAGTCGGGTGAAGGGGGTGGTAAATTGGTGATTCAAGATTTTGTGAGGTCGATGGCTCTAGTGGGGAATGATAGAGGAATGGGCTGCTAGCCCTAAAGGAATGGACTTGTATTTGAGTAAACTTTGGATATGGAGGTGGGCTCGGTGGCGCGATCTGTGTGATCAAGGCAGGGGGTAAGGAGCGAGGAGTTCTAATAAGGGTAGTAACAGTTTCAGAGGGTAGGATATGAGTAATTAATGTTGAAGGCCGAAAATGGGATTGACTGGGGAGATCTACAGTAGTGACCTGGGCCGGTGTCCCTTGGTTGTGGTTGGGCATGGGGTTATTTATGATCCCTAAATTCTGTTGGGGTTGATTGTTATTAGTGTTAGGGCTCCTAAGCTCTTCCCAATCAATTTGATTCTGATCGTTCATGTCATAGATCTCGTCCCTGAGAACCAAACAGTCCTCTAGGTTGTGTCTCGTGTACCGATGGAAAGAACAGTATTTACCATAATCTAGATTTGCAGGCCATGACCTAGGCTTCTCTTGTGGGAATTATAAGAGATTCTGGGCGCTAAGGAGGTGGAAAATGTTAGAAATAGTATCAAGTAACGAGGATAGTGTTCCCGCTTTGGTTGGTCGGGTCCCCTAGCTAGGTTAATGTTCTGAGGTGGAGGTACGCTGTTATAATTCGGCGCATGGGCCAGTCGATTCTGTGTTGCATTTTGGACCTAATAAGCGTTAGGGTATTGGTTTCTATTTTGACATTGGCCTTGGTTCTGGTTTTGGCCCTAGTTCTGGTTTGCATACCTTTGATTTTGACTAGCGTATCATTGTTGGGTTTGGTTCTGCCCTAAGTTGCATGGTGGGAAGTTCCTGCTATTCAAATTTTGCCCTTGATTGACAACCGTATTAACTTGTTAAGTTCGTGAGGCTTTCTTATGATTTTTCAGTTTCGACTCGTTGGAGGAGCCCCCCTTTGACGTGATTATGGATAATACAAGGTCTCTGCCCTTGATGTGTCGCGTTAGTCGGGATGCCCGAGAGTGAAGTGCAGTGAAGTCGGGGCAATCGCTGATGACTAGGGTGCTCCTTAGTGGTTCCTTAGTATCGTCAATGATGATGCCAATTAAATCTTTCTCTTTCCTTGAAGTACCAGTTCTAGTAGCAAGCTTTCACCATCTAGCAACGAAGTCGATGAATTCTTCATCTGGTCCTTGCTTGGCCGCCATCAGGTCGCTGAGGCTAACGGTCTCTTGAATCAAGTGTTTGTATTGGCCTAGGAATTGACAGACTAGCTCATTAAAAGTCTCTATCTTATAAAGTGGGAGCTCCGCAAACTAGTCTAGAGCTTCTCCTTCTAATGAACGTTGAAAGTAGTGAATGGGAAGTCCTTGATTGTCATGTATAGGATGGCAATCATTACAAAAGAGGGCCAAGTGATGGTTCGAATTTCTGATGCCATTGTATTTAGTAAATTTTGGCGGTTTAAATCCTATGGGTAGGTCAAATTCAATGTCTCGACAGAATTTATTGACTCCGAACGAGCGACCTGGGCATTCCCTCTTAGCCATGTATTCATCGAGCATTTTTGGGAGGTCTTCGATCTTTATAGTGTTGTCTTTGGGAGTGATGCGTGAGATACCCTTGTCTGGCAAACTGTCATTAAAGAACATGTGAGTGCATTGCCTCAATGGCGTAGCGCGGCCTGACACCGTGCTTGGGGTAGAAGGTGGTCTCTCTTATCGTTCCTGCTCTCCCGATTTTTTTTGTCCCCTAATGGTTTCATATGCAGCAGCCAATCCTCAAAGCAACTCTTCGGAATCATCGCCTCCTCTTTGTATTCTTTGGATGCTAAGTTCTACGATTTGTTGAGTGGTAAGATTTTATCCAGAGCTATTAGTTCTGTCGTTATGGCTATTTTCGGCGTGTGGTGTAGAAAAGGGGTTCTCTTGTTCACCAGCCATATTGACTTCAAGTTGTTGTGGGCTAAAAGTATAAGGTGGTTCTTCCTCGTATGCAGGGTTGTTATGAAGTCTCCACAACGGAGTGTCTCCTAAACTTACTCTACATATGCCAGACATTTCGAGTCTTTGGCAAAGACTCATATAAAAAGAATCTAAACGACATGACGGGAAAGAAATTGGAAAGTAAAATAAAGCTAATTATCTAAATAAAAAGAAGGGGTTTACAAAAGTGTCCCATTGCGATCGCCAGTCTGTTGGTGCACTCTTTTTCTGGGTTCCTCTTGGTTCCCGTTGAATAAGTGGCTTCCAATTATGTCCTGTTGGACTCTAGCGATGCGGTGTATGTGATAAGGTGCGGGTAAATAATAATAGGAGGAATTTCCTAGGATGATTCCTAGTTAATTTGCGATCGCTAGCTATAGATATTTATCGACACTGTAACACCTCAATGATCATGCGTTTAAGCGGGTGTGGGTTACTTCTATACTGAATCGTCCGCTTGCGGATGTTAGCAGCAGTGTCCTCTTTTAATTAGATAGTTTTAGCTTTCTTTTTAGTTTCCCTTATTACAGTAATGGTCAGTTTAGATTCTCTTTTTTTTGTTGTTAATTATGATTAGATGAGCTTATTATGATGGGTTATTTTAGTGTCCTGATGCTATCAGGAGTCCAATCATTTTTAGTTTCTCGGTATCATTAGCAGTCCAATTAATATCAAAGTCCTAGTACTACTAAGAGTCCAATCAATTTCAGTCTCCTACTGGTACTAGGAATGCATGTGTATCAGTTCCAATAATATTCTAATTAATTAAAAGAGTCCAATTATATCACAATTTTGGATAAAGCAGGTACACTAATTTTATTGCAATTCTAGATAACCAGATGTATCAATTGTATGACAATCACAACTAAAGCATTCTTACTAGCATTCTAATTTGAAGAAAACAAAGACTAATTTTTTTTACTGCGACTCTGATTGAAGCAATAAATCAATTTACTAAAATAGGAATAAATGACCGAGGCAACAAAATTAACTCCCTTCTTTTTAGAATCGTAATCTATGGATCAATTATGGTAAAAATCTAACTAATAGTAAACAAATTAACTTTCCTAAATTCTGGTTGAGATAATAAATTGATTGAACTAGAAGACTGAATTGAATCAAAGCAAATAATGATATGAAGGCCTATTTGATGCAATTAGCCAATTATATTAAAATAGATAAACTAACTATAACTAACTAGTTAATCCTAAACAATCTAAAAAAAGGGGGGTTGGGCCCGCTATGCTAAGGAGGATTGGCCTCATTCCCGCGTACCCTCTGTAAGCTCCCGTGGGCAAATCGGATGGCTGAGATAAAAGATAGGTCGATGGTTAAATAATAAAAGGGAGATTTTTAGAATTGAATTCGAAATTATAATAAGAAATTAGATTGAGAAACTAAAGTTATGAACTAAAATTTATATTTTTTTGGATTTTTGACGGTAGGAAAATATAGAATTAAATTATAGATTAAAATTTTAGGACTGAATTCGAGTCCGAAATCAGAAAAATCAGGTCGTATGATTAAGGACTGGTTCTGAACTCTGAGAGTCAGAACCAGAAATTAATGATAGGACTGTACATTAAGATTTTATAGTAGAATCAGAGCATAAGGTCGGTATATCGGACCACTAGATTAAGGACCGGTTCTAGAAATAGAGAACTAGAACCGAACATAGAGAATTTCGGTCCGAAGAAGGTGCTACGGTCTAAAAATTAGAAATAGAATTAATTAATTAAACTAAGGGGAAATCCTAAGTCTAAAGCAAAATTAAATTCTTACCTAGGGTCGGGGCCGTGGAGAGGAATCATCGAAGATTCGGGGGTTTAAATTCTTACCTTGTCCTCAGAGTTCTTTGGTTTCGAAGTCCCAAAAAAGTTCCGTTCACTCTCTCAAAATTGCCAGCCTCTTCTCTCTCTTCGAGAAAATAAGCTTTTATAGGTTTTTATTCAATTACGCGCCTGTTTCTGAGCATTTAATTGAATTGCACACCAGTTTTCTGGTGCTTAATCACTTTGAGTCAGTCACCGACTCAATGAGCGACCGGTTGAATTACTCAGCGGTTTTCCTAGTCCTAACGAAATTATGACTAATTACGTGCGTGATGGGACATGCATTATCCTATTAAGCATGTTACCTAAAGTGCTTAATCGAGGAAACATAGGGTTCAAGGGTAGGAGACTAGGTTGGGCGTAGGCCAATTGCACGCTGGCGGTGTAGTACTCAATCCGATCTCACGTTTGTTTCTAGGCTCGTAATCGAGTCTCGAAATGGTCTGTGAAAGGAAGGTTGGTCTAAAAGGGGTCTGATCGCGCGCTCGTGGTTGTACGTATGATCGAATTATGCGCGAGTTTTCAAGTGCTTAATTCAAGGTTGTCCGGGTATGGTCTCAAGAATGGAATGCAGGAATATTGTTTTAGTCTGTCTTCCGACTATATGCTATTGCTTAGCATATAGCCTCCTTACATTGGGATCTAAGCCACAAAGCTATTGTTTCAGCCTGTGTTCAACCATGTACAGTTGCATGGTCCCATGTCGAGTGTTAAAAAGGTCAAGGGCTGACCAAACGACTTTGCGTACTCCGAGAGGGCAAAATGAGGGTGTCTATAATTATTTACCATAGCTATCATGGTATTGTTGTTTTTATTTATTTTTTGTCTATTAGATATATAATTTTTTCTTAGTTTTCCATTGAGAATAATAACTTAGCTCTGTTGAGGTCAGGAAGGTCTTTGATACATGAGAAATTAATGGGAATAGAGGAGGATTGATGAATTTGTGTTGGATGGAGACAGTGAACTGATGAGAAATAATTTTGGATTACTAAGAGACCCGTTGTTGAGAACTGGAAAATACCATTTTTCACCCCTCAACCTGAGTCTTGATAGACCTTTGAGAGAACTAAATAAGTGTTCTAAGTGCTTGTATTTCAGCTAACAATAAAAGAGTGCTTAACAATAAAAGCAGCTTAGAAGTGCCAAAAAGATGATAATCCATGTCGATCCAAAGGAAGAAAGAGAATGGACAACCTCACTAGCTGTTAAAAGGTCTGAACCGAAGAGCCAAAGACCTGGTCTCAACCCAGAAAAGAAGTATGGAGCAATTCGAACAAAAAAATGCACTACAGAGTACTTTTCGCAAAGAACCTGAACTATTCGCAAAGAACCTCAACTCTGCGAAAAGAACTAAAAACTCCAGGCTTAGCTTTCGAAGAGCACCTGAACTCTTCGAAGAGATAAGTGACCTTTTCGAAAAGAAGAAAACTCAATTCGAACAGAACCAGAACATTGCGGAAAGAGCTTCAGGAGTTACAACACCATGCGAAAAGTCCCCTAAGCTATGCGAAAAGGTATTCTGGAGATTCCCAGCTTTTGCAAGGGCAATTCAGTAATCTTTTTCACGCATCCAAATGCATTTAAAAACCTAGGGACATTCCAGAGGATTCTAAGCATGATGGGAAGGCATATTCCACCCCATGTGAGCCCCCAGAGATGAAATAACTTGGCGGGAACTTCTAGAAACTCTAACAGATTTTCAAAATGCATAAGAGAATTGATGCTTTTATCACCTGATTGGCTGAACCAGATCGAGCAATTTTGATTGGCCAAAACAGATCTGGATCCTTGTGCTCGACTACCATTGGTCGATACAGATTTGAGCACTTCTGATTGGTTGATACACATCTGAGCAGGACTTAGGAAAAACTATAAATAGACGAACCATTTGCCCAATTTGGGCATCCAGATTTTGAGTTTCATTCCTATTCCCCCATTTCCAAATCAGATAGTTTGTCTGAAATCCCTGTAATAGCCTCACTTTTACTTGCAATTGAGAGCTGTGAGATACTTCTGTAATTCAAAAGAGAGTTGTATGCAAGACTACAAATCTGAGAGCCGTTAAGTCAGGCTCAGAATTGTAATGGTGAATTTGAAAAGGTTGCTGTAAACCGTACATTCTCCATTGGACTCATGTTAAGGGTTCCCTCTGATCGCCTTATTGCATTAGACTCCTTTAGATTTACTTTTCATGCAATTTCCCTTGATTCATTAATCCTGTGAGAATTAGTGTTTGTAACCTAATCTCTCACGGCATTTGTAGTAATGTTTCTTGTTCTAAATTAAAGATTTGGATTAAAGACTATTGGATGGTTTGTGGCCATTAAAGTTGACAGACCATAGCCATAAGCTTAAATCTAATCCTTGAATTAGATTTATTTCTCTTACATCTGCGCTTGTAGCCAGATAAAGATTGGATCATCTCTCAGTTGAGCTGCAGTCATTCTCATTAGATATCAAGGACCAAATCAAAGTTAGATATTACTTCTCCATTTTTATAAGTTTACCTCAAAATTCCCCCAACTCGGATCTAGATCATTTAGTTTAACTTTTACTTTTATCATTTAGTTAATGTGACAAATTCAACCTCCCATCTTATGTGCTTTCTAGATAAGATAAGAGGCCAGATCTGGTAGCTCAGATCTGGAGGTTTATCTTGCATTTTAGACAAATTCTCTGTGGACGATCTTTTACTCACTAATATTTAAAACTTGCTACAATTGGCCCTGATCTTGCAGTCTAATTCACTTCTCTTTGTACTGATATTTCTTTACTCTTTTTAATATTCTAGATTCATTATAACTTAGCAGTTGCAAACCTATTTTCAAAACACAAATAAATCAAGCACACTTAGAAGTAACAACAAGTTTTTGGCGCCGCTGCCGGGGAATTTGTTCTAAAATAGGTAGACTTAAGTTTTCACTTTTATTTTTATATCAGTACTAAACTGTTCTATTGTTTATACCTGTGCAGTTATTCATATCCAATTTTTGAAGAAGGGAAACTACTTAAAAAGGAATTCTGAAGGTTTGCTGTGAATAATCAGATTTTTTGTTCTGAGTTGTATGTTTGGTAGAAGGACTCTCAGCCCTGAGATTGCCCCACTGAATTTAGAAGTTGAAAGGCTATTACGAACCAAACAAACAACACAGAATTCTGTTACTATGGGTGAAGAACCTCGACTTTTGAGGGATTACTTCGCTCCTGGTGCTTATAATTCTCCCTTTTGCATTCAATTTCCTACTGTTGAAGGAAATTAGGAGATCAAATCATCGACCATCCAAATGCTTCCTTCCTTCCATGGGTTGAGTAAGGAAGATCCATATAAACATGTAGATGAATTCTTGGCTCTTTGCACCACATTCAACATAGCTAGACTTGGTCCAGAAGCAACCAAGCTTAGGCTCTTTCCTTTTTCATTAAAGGACAAAGCTAGAGCATGGTTATCTATGTTAGCACCAAATAGTATCACTTCTTGGAATGATTTGCAGTGTCAATTTTTAGCCAAATACTTCTCAATGTCTAAAACAAGCCAATTGAGACAAAGTATCATTTCTTTCTCACAAAACTCAACTGAAACTTTCCATGAAGCATGGGAAAGATTTAAGGAACTTTTAAGGCAATGCCCTCATCATCAAATCCTCAGATGGCAACTGGTTCAAAGCTTCTATCAAGGAATTGATCAAAAAGGCAAAAATATGGTGGATGCCTCCTGTGGAGGCACTTACCTGCAAAAAATAGTTGAGGAGGTTTGGGACTTATTTGAAGTAATTGGTGAAAACTCAACTCAACAGGAATCTCTGTCAAGAGATATTGAATATCCTGCTAGGTTGAACAATCAGCAAATCACCGAAGGAAAGATTTATGAAGTGAATGAGTTGGAAAGAAAGATGGACAATTTAACCACAAAGTTTGATAGATTGATGGACTCACTTAAAAATCCAATGGTTGCAAGAGTAGAGGAGGCATGTCTGATATGCCAGTCCCCTACTCATTAAATTGACCAATGTCCTGCTGCACCACAGTTCCCAGATTTAGTGGTGGAACAAGCTCATGCTGAGCAATCATTTGGACAGATGCAGTCAAATGAATATCCATGGAGAGGGCACCCCAATTTGAGGTGGAGCCAAAAGAGAGGAAGGAAAGTTACCCAGCCAACCTTTGAATAATCCCAAAGGACAATTCATGGTTTGAGAAGCTTCTATTTCACATGAAGAAGTAAAAACTGTCACAACTTTGAGAAGTGGAAGAATTATAAATAATGAAATGGGTACTGAAGAAGAAAAAAATGAGGAAAATGATAAATATATGCAGCAAGAGCAGCATAATGATAGCAGTGGAGGTGCTGATATACCTCAGAAAAATCAAACAAATGAAAAACAAAAAATTCAAAAAAATCCTAAAAATGCTTCCAAAGCTGTAAATGAAGGACTAGTTCCTCATTTGCAATTTCCTCATGCAATGAAATCTGTATCCCCTTTTGATAAAGGGAACACAAAAATAGATGAAATGATGGAGACTTTCAAGCAAGTGAAGATAAATCTACCTTTGCTTGAGGCAATCAAACAAATTCCAGCATATGCAAAAATTTTGAAAGATATTTGCACTCACAAAAGACAGTCTAGGATACAGTTATCCAAGAAGGTCTTTGCTGTGGAAAGAGTTAATCAGGTGTTATCCATTGCCACACCTCCTAAACTTCAAGATCCTAGAATCCCCATAATCCCTTGCATTATTGGGGAACATACCATTGAAAAGGCTTTATTAGATCTGGGTGCTAGTGTCAACCTACTTCCATATTCTGTATATGAGAAACTAGGTTTGGGAGAATTAAAACCCACTCATGTGGTGTTACAACTAGCGATGATCCGAGAGGAAGCCAGTTGGGATGATTGAAGATGTATTGGTGGGAGTAGATAAATTTTTCTACCCTGCTGATTTTCTAGTTTTGGACATGGAACCTACCAAAAGCAAAACTTCCATCCCTATCATTCTGGGAAGACCATTCCTGGCTATAGCAAATGCTTGCATTCAATGCAGGTCTGGTATTATGGAAATCTCTTTTAGAAACATGAAGGTAAAATTAAATGTTTATAACGCAGTCACACAACCTCAATTCAGCTCTGAGGAATGTTTTCATGTTGATCTATTGGATGAACTGGTAGAAGGGTCTTTACTAGCTTTCTACTGGTGTGAAGATTTCACCACAGATGCTAAAGATGCTTGGGGAAATTCGAGAAGAAAAGCGGTTGTATCTCAAAGTATGAGGAAGTAAATGTTGTGCAAGGAACTCATAATCAATCGAAGTTTCTTTTCTTGAAACCTACTACTCTTCCCCTTCCACAAATAAGGTACCTTTGTTACCTTCTTTTCTCGCAACCACGATTTAGAATCAAGCAAATCGAAAATTTGAAATATGTGTTTTAGGAGATCATAAATCATTGCTCAATTACTTCTTCCTCCCTCACAAAGGAGCAAGAGGAAGAGCTGTTGATTGTTTTGAAAGAACATAGAAGGGCAATTGGCTGGACTATTGCTGATTTGGGAGGAATCAGTCCAGCTGTTTGCATGCACAAAATCCATTTGGAAGAAGATGCAAAGCCTTCAAGGGAAATGCAAAGGAGGCTAAACCCGCATATGCAAGAAGTGGTCATGAAAGAGGTTGTTAAATTGTTGGATGCAGGGGTCATTTACCCCATTTAAGATTCAGCTTGGGTGGCACCTACACAGGTGGTACCTAAGAAATCTAGGATCACTGTTGTAACCTCAGATTCTGGTGAGCTTATGTCAACCAGACAAACAACTAGGTGGAGGGTCTGTATTGATTACAGAAAATTAAATTCAATGACCAGAAAAGACCATTTCCCTCTCCCATTCATTGATCAGATTTTAGATAAGCCAGCAGGAAAAGCTTATTACTGTTTTCTTGATGGTTACTCTGGTTACAACCAGATTCCTGTGTGCCCACAAGATCAGGAAAACACCATATTCACTTGCCCTTTTGGCACTTTTGCCTATAGGAGAATGCCATTTGGTCTTTGTAATGCCCCTGCTACCTTTCAAAGATGCATGTATTCCATTTTCTCTAATATGATTGACCAATTTATGGAGATTTTTATGGATGATTTTTCAATCTACGGAGACAATTTTTCCCAGTGTTTACATCATCTCAAATTAGTGTTACAGAGATGTGAAGAAACCAATCTAGTTTTGAGCTGGGAAAAGAGCCATTTCATGGTCACCCAAGGCATTGTCCTTGGCCATGTTGTTTCCCACAAGGGCATTGAGGTGGACAGAGCAAAAATTGATTTAATTGTACATTTACCACCTCCCCAAACTGTTAAACAAATCAGAAGTTTTCTGGGACATGCTGGATTTTACAGAAGGTTCATTAAGGACTTCAGTAAAATAACCAAGCCTCTTTGTCATTTTTTATGCCAAGATGTCCCTTTTGTTTTCAATAATGAATGCATGAAGGCATTTGAATTCTTAAAAAACTGTTTGATTTCAGCTCCAATATTGCAGTCTCCAGATTATTCACTACCTTTTGAACTGATGTGTGATGCATCAGATTATGCTTTGGGGGCTGTCCTAAGACAGAGAAAGGAAAAGCTGCCTCATGTCATAGCTTATGCCAGTAGATCAATGATTGATGCACAGCTCAATTACACAACAACTGAGAAGGAGCTGCTGGCAATTGTTTTTGCTTTAGAGAAATTTTGGTCATATGTCTTGGGTTCACAAATAGTGGTGTTCACTGACCACTCTGCCTTGAAATACCTTCTGTCTAAAAAGGACACCAAACCAAGATTAATCAGGTGGATTCTCCTATTACAGGAATTTGATTTACAGATCAAAGATAAAAAGGGGGTGGAGAATGTGGTGGCTGATCACCCGTCTAGAATTTTAAATGCTGAGATTGATAGGCTGCCTATCAATGAATCTTTCCCTGATGAGCAACTTTTTGCTATTAGTGTATACACTCCTTGGTTTGCAAACATAGTCAACTTTTTGGCTACTGGGAGAATTCCTCAATATTGGAATAAAATGGATAAAGATCTTTTCTTCTCAAAGGTTAAACATTTCATCTGGGAAGATCCTTATCTGTTTAAGAGTTGTGCAGACCAAATGATAAGAAGATGTGTCCCTGACCAAGAGTTTCATAGAATACTTTCTATGTGTCATGAACAGGCCTGTGGAGGTCATTTTAGTGGAAACAAAACTGCTGCAAAGGTTTTGCAGTGTGGATTTTATTGGCCTACACTTTTCAAAGATGCTCAAAGACTGTAAGTCTTGCCGTAATCGAAATTGGGCAAGATTTCCAAGAGAAACTCAATGCCTTTACGTATTATTTTGGTAGTTGAGTTGTTTGATGTTTGGGGGATAGACTTCATGGGTCCCTTTCCTCCTTCCAATGGGTATAATTTCATTTTAGTAGCTGTGGATTATGTATCCAAATGGATTGAAGCCACAACCACTAAAACAAATGATCACAAAGTGGTTCTTAAATTTCTAAAGGAGCACATTTTTTCCAGGTTTGGTTTTCCCAGAGCCATTATCAGTGATGGGGGAAGCCATTTTTATAATAAACATTTTGAAACTTTATTGAAAAAATACTCTGTGACTCATAGAGTAGCTACTCCATATCATCCACAAACCAGTGGACAAGTGGAGATTTCCAATAGAGAAATCAAACATATACTGGAAAAGACTGTGAAGAAGGACAGAAAGGATTGGTCCTTTAAGCTGAATGATGCATTGTGGGCATATAGGACAGCCTATAAAACCCCAATTGGCATGTCCCCATTCAGGTTGGTCTATGGCAAAGCATGCCATTTACCAGTGGAGTTAGAATATAAAGCCTTTTGGGCCATTAAAACATTGAACATGGATCTAACTACTGCTGGTAATCACAGGAAACTATAACTTGCTGAGTTGGAGGAACTGAGAATGGATGCATACACAAATTCAAGAGTTTACAAAGAGAAAGTCAAAGCTTTCCATGATAAAAAATTGTTGAGAAAAGAGTTCACAGCTGGCTCTAAGGTATGGTTATTTAACTCAAAACTCAAGTTTTTTCCTGGAAAGCTGAGATCCAGATGGGAAGGGACATATACTGTCATTCAGTGGCTCATCGGCTGTTGACATCCTAGATCCAAGTAATGGAAGAATCTTGAAAGTAAATGGTCACAGGCTCAAACCATGCATTGAAAATACCCTGGAGCCTGTGCTGCCCATCTATCATCAAGAACCTCCCCAAATCTGATGGTATACAACTGTACAATATGCTTTTAGTTCATGGTTTTTGCTTAGTTTCTTTTTCTCTGTTTTTATTCATGATTTGTCTCTTTTTGCATGGTTTAAATATGTGAAAAGTTAAGTCGTAAAGTAAAAATTATCTTTTCGCAAAGTTCAATTTACTTTTCGAAAAGACTCTGGATTTGTAACGAACTGCTCGAAAGTAAGGATTTGCTTTTCGAATAGTTGGTTCTGAAGCTATTTTCTTTTCGAAATGATGTTTCTGAAGCCATTTTATTTTCGAAAAGATGTTTCTGAAGCTATTAACTTTTCGAATGGTACTGATGCCATTCGCAGTTGTAAAAAAGTCTATTTTGGAACTTTTCAAAAACTTAAAAAGGACTTTGCGAAATTAACTCTGAGCATATTTAAACCCTTTCGAAGTAAGGGTTTCATATTTGAAAGCTTTCTGAGAACGACCTGTTCCACAGAAACCCTATTTCTCTCTTTCCTTGCGTGATTTTAGAATCTAGCCATACTTTTCTTCACTTTTGTTCGATCATTTGAGTTTTCAGAGAAGGATTTTAGCTTCTAGTCTGGGGGATTTCAGCAAGCAAGCAACACGCTCAATCAAAAACCCTAGATCTCAGTATTCTTCTGCGCATTCCCTCTGTTTATCATTTGCAAAATTTGATTTTGTGTCAGCATCTGTTGTGGGCATTTTCATACACAAATTTAGAATGGGAAAAGCGAAGAAATCATTGGCTGCCATGTTCCCAAAATCCTCTGCTAAGAAAGTTAGCAAACCTACCCCTAAAGGAAAAACCAAAACTTCCGCCAAAAGAAAATTATCAATGGATAAAGCGGATAGGGTGGAGAAAGGTAAGAAAGTGAGACATGAGGAACCCATCCCCGCAGCTGTTAGTCTTGAGCCTGAGCTTCCTCCTCTGCCTATACATTTGGTACTGCCAAATCCATTCATTAAAGCTCAGAAGCTAATTCCTGAGCTGATTGTGGACGAAACTTTTTTCGTCAACAAACCAGATTGTCTGCTATCTCTAAGATACATGAGAGTTGCCTCACTAAGCAATATCCTTACCCCTCTGCCAGAGAAAATTTACTCGCGTATGGTGAAATTATGGTACCAAAACCTGGTAAAAGTCACTGAAAGAGATGCTGATGTCCCCACCCTGGTTATCTTTATTGATGATTGCGATCTAACTGTCACATTTGAAGACATAGGGAATGCTTTGGGGATACCCTTCCAATTTGATCCTTCTGGTCCATTGGCTGCACTAGAAGCAGCCTCTTTTAGAGAAATGGCTACACATTTAACCCAATGAATTGTTGGCACTGGACAGTCCATCATGAGGAGAGACCTAGCCCCCCAATTTTTATTGATGGATTCCATTTTGAGGGGAAGTTTTATGTCACCGGGCACAACCAAGAGAGGAGAACACCAATTCTAAAGGCTCTCTTTCATTTTTCTAAGGGGCAGTTTTTCAATGCCCCTATGTTAATTTTTAAAGCCATGGCTGATATTAGTGCCAAGTTGAAAAAGGAGCAGAAATTAGCTGGACTCCCATTTGGTAGATTGATCACAGCCCTCCTCAGAGCCAAGTTTGACATTGATGACCAGGAGCCATTTGAAGTCATAACCCCTCACAATTTTGGGAAAAAGGCTTGGACTATAAGCCAAGCCATGCTGAAAAGACTGAGAGAAGAAGGTGAACCTGCACCTACACCTGCAGCTGTTAATGAACCTGCCCCTGCAGCTCCCTTAGAACTAGTTTTGCCAGGTCCTGAGGTGACCAGCTCTTTCGCTGCACCAATTCTTGAAGCAGCTCTGCCAGACCCTGTGGTGACCAGCTCTTTAGCTGCACCCATTCTTTAAGAAACTATCCTCCCCATGGTGACCAGCTCTTTAGCTGCTCCAATTCTTGAGGAAATTGGCCTTTTACCCTCCTCACCTAGTCCAGCCCCTGCCACATCACCTACCCCAGCTGTCCCATCTCCCATACCCACCATTATCCCAATTATAGATTCCCCCTTTACACCAACCACTCCAACCATACTCACACCACCAATTTCTCCCACCAATGCCCAACTTTTGGCTGCAGACTTTATTGCCCAATCTCCTTGCACTCCTCTGCTCCAAAGCCCTTCAAATTCACTTGCTCATTCAGCCCACACACCTGAAGTATCCCATACACCTGAACCTGAGCCTTTTACTACAGAGGCTTATTCCTCATTAATGGGATCTACTTTTGAAACCGTGGGGCTTGAACCTATCCCTATACCTGACCCTCATCATTTCACTCACCTACCTACTTCTCCCTTTACAACCATTTCACCCGTTGCACCTCCACCATCCACTTCAGTTGTACCAGTCCCTGCTATGCACACCTCTCCCCCACCTGCATCTATTAACCAAATACTTGCCTACCTCCAATCCATCCAAGCCCAACTACAACTCAACACAGAAAACCAGTCTGTGACCAATGGCCTTCTCCAAACTTTAGCCTCCACATCCTACACAACCACCATTACCCCTGTACCTATTGTTGATGCCCATGCTACCCAAACTGAACTTGAAGTACCTCTGATTGCGTCCCCTTCACCACTCCTTACTTTCTCTGAGCAAGCCACTCAGACCGACCCTGAAGTCCTCCTTCTGGACACTTCTTCTCCCACTCCCACAGCTGGGATACCTTTGGTCCCCTATCATTCCATTCCCCTCCCCAGATTTGCCACCCTCCGAAGAGCCATGGAAGAAAATCCATATATCTGCAGAGATGTTCTAAAGGGATTAGCTGATTTACTAGCCTACATTAGAACCCCCTATGAAAACCAAATTCGAAAATTGGAGTTATTTATGAAATTTGAAAGAGAGAAAATGAAGGACTTGCTGGGGCAAACTTTCCAGATGATTCAGAGTGAGCAGCATAAGGTGGCCATGTTGCAAGCACAGCTTGACCAGGAAAAATTGAAGACCACTAGACTTGGCAAGTACATTGGCCTCACCAAAAAGATCAAATCAGAGGAATACACTGAGCTGCAAAATACAATCCAGGAGAAAGCTAAATCAAGTTCAGACTCCAATACTGATTCTAGTTCTGACTCTGACAGTGACTCCAGTTCTGAGCCCATTGAACCAACTTATGATACAGATTTTGACCCCAGTTATTAAAGCACTTTATACTTATCTGTGTTATGAGCTTGTAATATAAATTTTGGTTTTTCTTATGAAATTACTGTGCATTTCTGTCTGTCCTCTTGTCATCATGATTTTTTTTTTCTTGCTTATGTCTCTTCTTTGCTTTGGACCAGTGTGGACCCTGCTCCCCTTTGGTTTGGGGGTGTGACAAAAATGTCAATAATCAATAATTGAGTTAACATCACTGCAGCTTATGATCAGTGGAATTTTTGAAAATGAAGTAATTTCACACTCACACCTGCTGTTTTGAAAAAAATGAAGAAGTTAAAAACTTTTTGAAATTAATTTCTAGTGTAATTCTAATACTTTCATGAAGTGAATGTCAGGAAATTTTCAAAAGAAAATTGATGTTTTAGTAAACCTAAAAAGAGGGAAAACAGTGATGATACACCTCAGGAATTTGATAAAAAAACTACACCCAGTGAGGTTTGGGCCTGAAATGTATTCTTTGGAGGTATGAATTGGTAATTTTTTCTGCTTTTGGGACTGATTGAACCTGCTTACTTGCATTAGAAGTTACACATATCCAAATTGAAATAATTTGACAGCACTCGTGATATTAAAGACATGATGTAAGGCCTCCTTTTGGACAGTTTGAACCTTACAAAGCCCCACCTTTTGAAACGGCCCTTGATACACACCATTTGAGCTTTACAAATCTAAGATTTCTTTGAAACCTCATCTAATAACCTCATCACCTTCATTTAGCCTAACCCTCACTCTGAGAAGTCAGAAGATAAAGGGAAGGAAGCTGAAGAAAGGAGAATTGAGTAATAACAAGAGAAGAATAAAAAATTGAAGGCAATGATGTATCAGCAGAAGAAATGTGGCATTCCAGTCAATGCTAATTTAAAAAAAAAAAACAAAAAAAAAAAAATATTTTGAGAAAAACAAAAAGAGAGAAGACATTTCATTGGAAGTTTGAAAAAGAAAGAGAAAAAGATGGCCACTTTGGCTCTGGAAATTCAAAGAAGAAGTTGAAAATATGCTGAATTAAAGAAGGTTTGTGTATCACCTCCTTACCTTCACTGACTTCTCAATTTTGAACACCATTCCACCCCTCTATTCTTGAGAAATTTCACCCATAAGCCACATTACAACCCCAGTAAAGTCTTTACTGATCAATAATGGATTGAACTGTCACATGGAGATAAGAATTTGTGTAATCTATGGTGAAAAGAGCAATGAATTCTGAACTAAAAGCAATGCCTATGCTCATGCTTACAGTCCTATTTGAGGGCTGTAACTGCTCTTGAGCCGTGTGAAATAGTACAACCCTCTTACTTGCCTGTTGAGTGAAAATCCTGGTGAGAGCTGGGTTTGAAATCAATTCATTGGGGTAACATCAAAGCTGGATTATTAAATAGAGGGCAAGTTGTTCATTCATTTTTCTTGTAAATAACTTTTGACATAAATTGACTGAATGGTAACAAGAATTACAGCAGAATGTTAGTTTTGAACTGATGTTTTCCTTGAAAATCTTCTTACAACATGACTGATGCAGGTGTGAATAATCTGATTGGATGAAAGTTTGCTATAACAAAACTGCAGTGATCTTAACTGATTTATTGAAGAAGTTTGTGGGTACCTTCACTGAAAACCCTAAGGAGACTTCACTCCTCCACTAGGGATCACCTAGGGGTTTAAAAGGCTAGTTGCATATGCTAAATGCAACTGTGCTCCCTACAAAAGTGGCTGTTTACTTTGTTTTTAATTTTGCCTTTGCTCAGGGACTAGCAAAGCTTAGGTTTCGGGGTGTGTTGAGAACTGGAAAATACCATTTTTCACCCCTCAACCTGAGTCTTGATAGACCTTTGAGAGAACTAAATAAGTGTTCTAAGTGCTTCTGTTTCAGCTAACAATAAAAGACAGGCTTAACCATAAAAGTAGCTTAAAAGTGCCAAAAAGATGATAATCCATGTCAATCCAAAGGAAGGAAGAGAAGGGACAACCTCACTAGCTGTTAAAAGGTCTGAACTGAAGAGGCAAAGACCTGGTCTCAACCCAGAAAATAAGTATGGAGCAATTCGAACAGAAAAATGCACTACAGAGTACTTTTGAAGAACTGAAGCTTAGAAAGAACACGAACTCGAAAAGAACTAAAAACTCCAGGCTTAGCTTTCGAAGAGCACCTGAACTCTTTGAAGAGATAATTGACCTTTTCAAAAAGAAGAAGAACATTGCGAAAAGAGATTCAGGAGTTACAACACCTTGCGAAAAGTCCCCTAAGCTATGCGAAAAGGAATTCTGGAGATTCCCAGCTTTTGCAAGGGCAATTCAGTAATCTTTTTCACGTGTCCCAATGCATTTAAAAACCTAGGGACATTCCAGAGGATTCTAAGCATGATGCGAAGGCATATTCCACCCCATGTGAGCACCCAGAGATGAAATAACTTGGCGAGAACTTTTAGAAACTCTAACAGACTTTCAAAATGCATAACAGAATTGATGCTTTTGTCACCTGATTGGCTAAACCAGATCGAGCAATTCTGATTGGCCAGAACAGATCTGGATCCTTCTGCTCGACTACCATTGGTCGATACAGATTTGAGCACTTCTGATTGGTTGATACACATCTGAGCTGGACTTAGGGAAAACTATAAATTGACGAACCATTTGCCTAATTTGGGCATCCAGATTTTGAGTTTCATTCCTATTCCCCCATTTCCAAATCAGATAGTTTGTCTGAAATCCCTGTAATAGCCTCACTTTTACTTGCAATTGAGAGCTGTGAGATACTTCTGTAATTCAAAAGAGAGTTGTATGCAAGACTACAAATCTGAGAGCCGTTTAAGCTGTGCTCTATAATTGTAATGGTGAATTTGAAAAGGTTGCTGTAAACCGTACATTCTCCATTGGACTCATGTTAAGGGTTCCCTCTGATCGCCTTATTGCATTAGACTCCTTTAGATTTACTATTTTTCATGCAATTTCCCTTGATTCATTAATCCTGTGAGAATTAGTGTTTGTAACCTAATCTCTCACGGCATTTGTAGTGATGTTTCTTGTTCTAAATTAAGGATTTGGATTAAAGACTATTGGATGGTTTATGGCCATTAAAGTGGATAGACCATAGCCATAAGCTTAAATCTAATCCTTGAATTAGATTTATTTCTCTTACATCTGCGCTTGTAGCCAGATAAAGATTGGATCGTCTCTCAGTTGAGCTGCAGTCATTCTCATTAGATATCAAGGACCAAATCAAAGTTAGATATTACTTCTCCATTTTTATAAGTTTACCTCAAAATTCCCCCAACTCGGATCTGGATCATTTAGTTTAACTTTTACTTTTATCATTTAGTTAATGTGACAAATTCAACCTCCCATCTTATGTGCTGTCTAGATAAGATAAGAGGCCAGATCTGGAGGTTTATCTTGCATTTTAGAAAAGTTCTCTGTGGACGATCTTTTACTCACTAACATTTAAAACTTGCTACAATTGGCCCTGATCTTACAGGCTAATTCACTTCTCTCTGTGTTGATATTTCTTTACTCTTTTTAATATTCTAGATTCATTATAACTTAGCAGTTGCAAACCTGTTTTCAAAACACAAATAAATCAATCACACTTAGAAGTAACAACACCCGTCGAGAGGTTAGAAGTGAAGTTCGACAGGTACTGAAGGTGTTCATGTGAAATTCGACAGGTTCTGTAATTGCTATGGGAAGTGAGATGAATTGATAGGTACTAAATCAAGGTGTTTCTTGCAATTTTGACAGTTACGAATCGCCGAGAGGTTGAAAAACCTCTCGGAGCCTTAATGCCTGAATATTTGTAACCTGTCGAAAGGTTGGGTGAACCTCTCGAATTGTAATTTCCGTAGCCTATGAACCTGTCGAAGGTTTGAACAACCTCTCGAAACCTTCACTCTGAGAGTCTTCCAAATTCATATGGTTTTAACTGTTCGACATGATGAGTCAACTTGTCGAATTCTTCTTTACATCCTATCAAAATAGTGCTTTGCTTGCTTTAAATATATCGACAGGTTCATTTCATCCATTCAACACCTTGAGCTAATGTCTGGTTCCTCCTATGCCCGAGTTTCCATTTTCTTCTTTCTTCTCCACCTCACTGGTTCCCGTTCCAAGTACCTTGCCATTATTCCAGTTGCATCAACTTTGCAAGGACGACATTTTACACCTGGTTTGAGCCGATTTGATTCTGTGTACTGCAAGTTTCGAGAAGCCCTAGGTTTTTGAGTAAGTTCTTCTTCACCTTCATCCTTGTGATTTCTCAGCATTATAATTCTATATTTTTGGAGGATTTACAGTGTGTGCGATTAATTAATTGAGGGAGGAAGATTGATGTGTTTATTGAGAAGCATTGGGAGGATTTTGAGTCCCAATGGCCGAATTTGAGGGAACCTTGACCAATTTACTCCAATCCCCTTCCCAATCCACCCCAAAATCCACTAGGAAGTCTAGTAGGTTAGCCTCACAGCCTAAGGCCAACCCACCTGGTAAGAGGAAGCTAGTTGTGGACAAAACCAAGAAAGCACAGAAAGCCAAGAAATCCAAAGTTGTTGAGGAGGTCACTGAGGAAATGCCTAGACCTAACCCTGTGCCCAAGATTGAGTTACCTGTGACCGTGACAACTCCTAATGAGTTTGTGGACTCTTTAGATCTGATTCTTGAGATAGTCTTTGACCTACCTTATTTTACTAAGGTAGAGGAGTGCAAGTAGGCCTTGGCCTACTTGGAAAAGGCATCCTTGACACCTTTGTTGACCCCGTTACAAGAAAAGGTATACCTAAGACTGGTCAAGTTATGGTATCAGAACATCAGGGAAAAGAAGATGTCAGGGTTAACTGATCCTTCCCGTGTGGTGTTGGTTGATAACTGGGAGCTTGTAGTGGATTACCAGGATATTGGGAGTGCATTGGGAGTCCCATTTCTATATGATCTAGCCAGCAATTTGGGAGCCCCTGACAAAGTCTCTTTTAGGAATATGGCTAGACACTTGACCCAGGGCATTGTGGGATCTAGGGAGTCTTTGATGAGGGAGACTTTGACCCCAGCTTGTTGTTCATAGAAACAATCTTGAGGAAGAATGTCTATGTCAATGGACATCAGCAGGAGAGAAGAACCCCAATAGTGGATGCCCTGTACTTCTTCTCCAAGGGTCAGTTCTTTAATGCCTCTCAGCTGATATTTGAGCCTAGAATAGATACAAGATCAAGAAGGGTCAGATGTTGCTAGGGTTGCCTTACAATAGACTCATTATTACTCTGCTAAGGAAAGGAAAATTTGTGATCAAGAAAGATGATCCAATGAGGGTTTGAAGCCAAAAGAGTTTGGGAGGAGAGCTTGGTCTACTAGTATGACTCTAATTGGCAAGAGGAAGAAGAAGCCAGTTGAGTGTTCTAAAAAGGAAGCACCTCAGGTGACCAGCTCAGCACCCACACCTGTGATCTCTACAGCTCCAACAGCCAACTCTGAGCCTCTGCCTACTTCTGCTGGTACTAACTCTTTGTCTTTGCCTACCTTTGTTGGTGGTATTGCCCCACCTGTGACCTTTGCACCTTTATCTGTCACTCCTAATGTTGTGACCTCTATTTTTGTTAGTTATGTTCCCATTCCATCACCTTCTATACCATTCATTTCTGTCCCCATCCCTTCCAACAGCATAGCCATCTCCTCTACCATCACTGCCATCACCCCTATGTCAGCTCCTCCTACCACTGACCCAATTTAAATCTTGCCTTCACCACCCAAACAAACCACCTATCATAGAAAAACCAAGGAAGCCACAATCACAACCCCTCCAGCTAGCCCATCCATTCCAAGCCTAGAACCTTTAATTCCTGAACCAGTAGCCCCACTCACATCTACGTCATCTGACCCAATTACTTCCTCTCCTCTATCCATACCTTCTGAGATTGACCCCACTACCTCCATGTCACCCATCCATACCTAGGAGCTAGAACACTTCACCACTGAGGGGTATTCATTCCTAATAGATTCCATTGTGGAAGATATTGGGCACGAGTACTCCCCTTTACCTGATTCTCCACAACCTACCACATTCCAACATATCTCTGCATCACCCTTCCAGTCTATTCCATCCACTCAACCTGTTACCCAAGCACAAATCCTACCTAATTCTATTACTCAAATCCTTTTCCTTCTCACATCCATCCAAGCCCAACTGCAGACCAATACAGACAACCAGTCTGTCATGGCCACTTGCCTTCATGCCATTCAATCCAATTTAATCCCAGCTTCCTCATCCACCCAACCTCTTACCACTCCTGCCCTTACCGCTACTCTTCCATCTATTCCTGTATCTCCACCAATTCCTTCTCCTCAGTCCTCTCCTGTAGTGGTCACTACCATTGTTGATACTCAGCTAGATTTGGTGTTTAAGGAGTGACTCCCTACCTCACCTACCTTGCTCTTTACTTCCACACAGCCTGATCCTAGGACAAAGGATTTATCCATTACCTTCACCTCTGTCTCTACCCAAACTGACCCTGTGGATGACGATTTACCCATAGACCTTGAGGAGGAGCTAGCACCCACTCCCTTACCTTCCCTTTATATTCCATCATCCTCACCCATGCCATACCATCTTTTTTATTACCCCACTGAGAGGACCATGGTCCCTGCCTCTTCAAACCCTATGCCCCTATTTTCTACCCTTTATAGAGTAATGAATGAAAATCCCTACATCAGGAGGGATGTCATTAGGGGAATGGTTGAGCTAAACACCAGGGTAAAGCTACCATTGGTGGCTAAGATTGACCAGCTGAAGCTGAATCATAGAGTGGAGAAGTTTCAATGCGAGCAATTGTGCAAGCATACCCTCAATTTATATGAAGAGGAGAAGCAGAAGGCTGAGATGCTGGCCAAGTTGGCAGACACCCTGCAATCAACCATCTTAGGCCGGAAACCACCCTCATCAGCTGGGGTGTCCATCAATGAGCCCACCATGCACTAGGGTAGCACCAAGCCTCAGAAGCCATCTGCCAAAAGGACAAAGGCTGGTGCTGCCAACACTGAGAAGCCAAAGAAGAAGAAGAAGCCAGCTGCAATCAAATCCACACCTGATGCTTCCAGTGGAGAACCAGTGAAGAAGGATAAGAATCCTTATGCAGAAAAGTATGCCTGAGACCCTCCTTTTGTTTTAAGTTCAGATACTGAGTCTAATTAGGTGTAGAGTAGTTGGTGTATTTAGATTTTGTAGTACTGTTGTTCTAGGTAGTTTTGTTGTATATAGTTTTCATTTTACATTTTGTCATCTCTGTAACTCTTTTTTGTATACAGTCCATTATAATGAAATATTCCTTTTATGTACAAATTGTATATATCTTTGTTGCTTATTTTTTTCTTACTTTGTGTAGTTTCATTTTGCTTTTACCCTTTTGTTTTTAGTTGATATATTTCTGAAACAGTGAGGACACTATTCCTCAAAGGTTTGGGGATATAGCAGGGTAATTTTAAAAAATTATGAGGTAGTTAAGCCAAGTGCAATGGTGTTAGTAGGGTTAAAATAAATTCAACAGAATTTCAACTGAGTGATTTTGAAAAAAGGAAGATTTAAAATGTAGGATAGACTGTTTAATGCTAGGATCCTTTGAAAATTCAACATTTCCATGAAAGATATCATCAAGAAATTTTTGTCATAACCAGTATGTAGTAAACCATTATGGAGAGAAAAAGTAAGAACATGCTTTGTGAATCCAAAGGAAGACCATACACAGTGAGACTTGAGCTTGTAAAATTCTATTTGAAGAGTGTTTGGCATTTTTTGTGCTCTAAGGACTGTTTGAATTTAGTTCTTCTCACTAGAAGATAGGCACTCTAAATTGAAGCAAAGTGACAACACTCATGACATTAATGACATGATGTAAGGCCATCCTTTGGACAGTTTGAGCTTAAAAATCCCTATCCTTTGAACTTCCTTTGTATACACCATTTGAGCCTGAAAATTCCATTCTTCTTTAACAAAAACTAAAATATCTTTTTTCCTGAACCTCTTGACCTGTTTCAGCTCACCCTCAATCTGAGAATTCAGGAAGTGGAGGGAGAAGTGAGGTTAGAGGGGCAAGGTTTGATATTTGGTGGAAGGAAAAGGGAGAAAATCTAAGAAAAAGAATATATTGGTTGTGTAGCTGTGGCATTCCAACCCATAAAAAAAAAAATTTGAGAAAAATACAAAAGAAAAGCATACAAAAGGAGAAAAACAGAAAAAAAAAATAAAAGAGAGAAAAGAAAGAGAAGTCACTTCATTGGAAATTTTGAAAAAGAAGATGAGAAGATGGCCACTTCAAATTTGAAAAATATTAAGAAAATTGAAGATGTGCTGAAATGAAGATTGTGAAGTTGTAAATCACCTCCTTTCCTTACTAATTTCTCAATCTTGAATCCCTCTTTACCCTTTGATTCTTTATAAAACTTCACCCATAAGTCACATTACAACCCAATAAAAAGACCTTACTGATCTGAGGTGGATTGAGCTGTCAGGTGGAGATGAGGAGCTATGTGATCTATGGTGGAAAGAATTGAAAGATTTCAGAAATTGGTGCAACTGCCTACGCTCATGCTTACAGTCTTATTTGAGGGGTATAACTGCTCTTGAGTTTGAGTGAAATAGGACACCTTTGAAATCATTTATGAGAGTATGCCTGTGAGATAATTGGGTCTAAGATTGGATTTATTTAGGCATGATTTAAAATTGATTCTCAAATTAATGGTGAAGTACATATTTATTTGCACATATTAGTCTCTTGATGATTTCAGATTGGTTGTGATGAGTTTTAAAAAGGATTTAGGTATTAAATTTTTTTACATTTACTATTTTGAAAATTCTGAATTCAAAAGGGCAAGGCATGGAATAAAGTTGAATTTGTTGGAATTAAACTTGTAACTGTTTGCACTTGATTTAACTATGTTCATTATAAAGTTTGTGGGTAACTTCATTGGAAACTCTCAGCAGACTTCACTCCTCCACTAGAGATCACCTAGGGGTTTGAAAGGCTTGATACATATGCTAAATGCATCTGTGCTCCCTACAAAAGTGGCATTTCCTATTTTCAATATCTGTTTTTAATTTTTTCTTTGCTCAAGGACTAGCAAAGCTTAGGTGTGGGGGTGTGTTAATCAGTGAAAAATATCATTTTTCACCTCCTAACCAGACCTTTGATGGACTTTTGAGTTGACTAATAATGTGTCTTAAGTGTGTTTTATTGTTAGCAATAAATTACAGTCATAGTGCAGAAATCCATCTAAAAATGATAAGAGGAGACCTGCTGCTTCAACATGTTCACATACAGCCCAAGCAATCAGCAGTCAAGCAGACCACAAAGCCTCAAAATTCTATGGCAATTTCATGTGTCCAACTGTGTACATATGGGAGCAAACCAACAGTTGTATTTGATAAAGAATGAACCCCTTAAAAGGGCACTGAGTGTTGGACAGATGAAAGACAGCACCACAAGTTTTGTACAAGCTATGGAACCAAAGGAAATAACTTATCGAGAGGTTAAATCAACCTATCGAGAGGTCTAGGTATTGAATGGAAGCTGTCGAGAGGAGATATCACCCTATCAAGAGGTTGGGATGAGGAGAAATGAAGCTATCGAGAGGTTTACAGAAACTGACGAATGGTTTAAACTACAGCAAAAGAACCTGTCGAATAGTGTGAAAGATCCTGTCGAGAAGTACTTCGAACTTGTCGAACAGAGGGAAAGATCCTGTCGAAGACTTACCTAGAGCTGTATTGGATATCACGAGGTTGCATCATCCTGTCGAGAGGATGGCTGGAGCTAGTGTAGCAGTTAAGCAGTGAACTCATCCTGTTGAGCAGTTCAACAAAACCTATTGAAGGCTACACTCAACCTGTCAAATGGAGTAACAATTACACTCAAAACCTGTCGAAAGGTTCTCTGAACCTCTCGAAGCACGATTTTGGAGCTTCTCAGTTCCAGCTGAGAATGCAACTCACTTCAATGCTCTGTGCACATGTCCCAAGGCATGCTAGCAACCCTTGAGGGTATTTTTAGAATGTAAATGGGCACGAATGTGAACCTCTGTAACCGCCCCACATGTACTGTTCAATTCGAACCAATGGTGGGAGATTCTAGAAGTAAAATCAGCCACATCAGCAACCCAAAATAACAGAATTATTTCCTTGAGCTCTGATTGGCTAAAATAGATCTGAGACAGAGGGGAAGAGTATAAATAAAAGAGAAGCTTTACAGAAGAACAGACGAAAAATCCAGAAATTGAGAGAGCTCAGAGACCAAGTTTGAGTTCCTTTTCCCTCCAAAATTCCATCCTTCTTCCCTCTTTCCCATTCTCTCTTTAGTCCAACCATGGTTGGCTAAATACTTGTAGCAGCTAGGGTGAGGTAGATCTGTAAATTGAGAGGTTGAGAGGTTTGTATGAGGATTGGATGACGCACAGGCTACAAATCTGAGAATAATGTCTTGTAAGTTGTTTGGATTCAATAAATTGGTGATTTTAAAGCTCAATTAAATCTATAGATCTTTTGGTTCGATTAGATTCTCAATCGGATTTATGTATTTGGGAATTGCACATTCATTTAACCTTTAGATCTCTTGATTGTCATCTGATTTCCCTAAATTTAATATTCCTGGGGATGCTGTTGTCGCTCCAAGTGTGCCATAATTGTGTGCATTATGAATCAAAAATTAAAGAATTAAAGAATGCTAGGTTATATGGATGTTAACTTATGAAATGGATATCAGCACATTGGGGCTAACACTGGCCTGCAAGATCAGGGCCAATTGTAGCAAGTTTTAAAAGTAAGTATTTCAAGATCGTCCACAGAGAATTTTGTCTAAACTGAGAGATAAACCTCCAGATCTGTGCTACCAGATCTGGCTCTATAATTATCTAAAAAAAAGAATAGATAAAAGAGAGTGTTGGATTGTGTCACATTTAACTATAAGCAAATAAAGAAAAGAACTAACTACATGATCCAGATCCGAGTTGGGGAGATGTTTAAAATAAGACAAATGCAGAAATAATAGCTTCATGTACTTTAGCCTCTGAATTTTAATGGAGAATCTGTAGTTCAACAGAAGCGTATTCAATCTTCATCCGCTACCAAAGACGTATGTAAGAGAAATAAATCCAATTAAGGAATAGGTTTAGACTTATGGCTATGATCTGTCCACTTAAATGGTCACAGATCATCCAATAGTTGTGGCCTATTCTTTAGTTCGTAACATGAACATCATCAAATGTCGCTAGAATTAGGTTACCAACGCTAATTCGCACAGGGGTGATGAATTAAGGAAGTTGCATGCGGATGAGTGAATCTAAAGAAGTCTAATGCACCAAGGTGAGCAATACAACCCTCGACATGACTCCAATGGAGAAGACACAAATTCTGACAAAGAACCTTTAAAATCCAAAATTACAATTACTGAGCACGGCTTCTTAGAGAGCCCTCGGACTTACAGATCTTGAATCCGAACTTGGAAGTACAAATCACTCACAATGGCTCTCAAAGGTAAACTACAAGAAGGATTACGGGGGTTGAGATAAGCTATCGACCGAATGAGGGAAACAGAGATGAAAACTCTAAATCTGGATGCCCAAATTGGGCAAATGGTTCGCTCATTTATAGTTTTCCCTAAGCCACTCAAATGTGTATCAACCAATCGAATTGGATAGATCTCAGATCAACCAATAGGAGTCGAGCACCGGGATCCAGATCTGTTCTAGCAAATCGAATCGCTTGATCCGTTCAGCCAATCAGGAAACAGAGGCATCAATTCTGTTATGCATTTCGAAAGTTTGTTAGAGTTTCTAGAAGTTCCCGCCAAGTAATTTCATCTTTGGGTGTTCACATGGGGTGGAATATGCCTTTGGTTCGTGCTCAGAATCTTCCGAAATGTCTCTGGGCTTTTCAATGCATTGGGGCGCGTGATTAGACATCGAATTGCCCTTGTTAAAGCCGCAATCTCGAATACCTTTTCGCAGAGTTCAGGGCCTTTTCGCAAAGTTCAATGACTTCAAGCTCGTTCGCAAAGTTCAATCTTCTTTTCGAGGAGTTCAGATGCTCTTCTAAAGCTACACTGAGTTTTAGTCCTTTTCGCAAAAGTTCAATGACTTCAAGCTCTGTCGAAAGTTTAATCTTCTTTTCGAGGAGTGTTTTCTTCTTTTCACAAAGTTCAAGGTTCTTTATAAAAGTGCAAGTTCTTTGCGAAAAGAACTCAGAGTGCATTCTCTCGTTCAAATGTTCTCGCTTCTCTTACAGTGTCTTTGCCTCTTCTATTTAGACCTTTCCACGGTGATGAGGTTGTTTCTTCACTTCCTTCCTTTGACATGGATTGTCATCTTTTGGCACTTTTGAGGCTTTTATGGTTAAGCATGTCTTTATTGTTAACGCAACATAGGCACTTAAAATACTTATTTAGTTCTCTCAAGGGTCTATCAAGGCCCAGATTAAGGGGTGAAAAATGGTATTTTCCAGTTCTCAACACACCCCCAAACCTAAGCTTTGCTAGTCCCTGAGCAAAGACAAAATTTAAAAATAGAATGAAAAGCCATTTTTGTAGGGAGCACAGTTGCATTTAGCATATGCAACAAGCCTTTTAAACCCCTAGGTGATCCCTAGAGGAGGAGTGAAGTCACCTGAGGGCTTTGATGAAGGTACCCACAAACTTCTCCATGGGACGATTGGCATTAGTGCACTATCATCCCATGAGCAATCGAGATCAAAATTAGTTACTCTTGAATCAATGTTTAAACGAAATTTAGGTTTATTGTTTGCAAGGGATTTCAACATTTATAAACCTTATGAATGTTTCACTCTTTCCAATCTGTGAGCAGCCATAGAAATCATGCAAATGTGTGATGAGTTCATCATTTGAATAAAATTAGGTTATAAGTCATACTTAATGTGCTCAAGTTCCAACCCAAACACTTACGGGTGTACTCTCATCAAGATTTTTGTTGAAGGGTTCATTTTCACTCAAGCTCAAGAGCGATTACATCTCCCAAATGGATTTGTAAGCATGAGCATAGGCATGATTCTCGTGTGGCATCCTTGACATCTCCTCACCATAGATTGGGAAACTGCTTATCTCCACATGACAGTTCACTCAACTTTGGATCACAAGGACTTTTAGGCTGGGTTTGTTGTATGGCTCGTGGAGTGAGGTTTCAGGGATAGGAAGGTTGAACAGGTGTTTGGATTTTTGAGAAGTCAGGAATTGAAGGAGGTGGTTCATGACTCCACCTTCTTGAGTTTAGCTTCTTTTGAGATTCTCGTGTTCAAAGTACTCGCTTCTTCCTTTGATCTTGAATTTTCAACATAAAGTTCCCCTTTTTGCCTTTTTTTTGCTTGCTTCTTTTTCACATTGTTTTTCTTTTACTTTCTCAGTCACCATACTACCCATTTTTGAGGTATTTCTTCTTCATTTATTTTGATATTTGCCCAGAAATGTTCCATCTTTACTTCTTTCTCCTTTAACTCCTGAATTCTCAAGGTGAGGGAAGGCTGAATTGGTTCCATTGGTTCAGGTGTAAGAAAGATGGGTGTTTTGATGAAGCATTGTAGGATTTATAGCTCAATTGGGGTACAAACAAGGCGATCTTTCTTGGTTGGTTACATTAGCTCAATGTCCAAAGAAGGCCTTGATCTTTTCCTCAGTTTCATGAATGCTTGTTTTGATTTGGAGTTTCCTAATTTCTAGTGGATCTAATGCCTCAGCCAGTCCTTTGAATCAGAAAAGGGTTGCCTCAGTCACTCTTCAACAGAGATGTAAAACATATAGGCTCAATTCTCACTGGTTATGGTTTTTCCTTGAGCTTTTAAGTATATCTTTACCTTTTTCTCTTCCTGTGGACTTGCTATGTGCTAATACAAGTGTATTTTCCTGGTGTTAACATCATGGAAATGTGGGATATTGTAGGTGTTAGAATGTCTAAATTCTTGCAAAGAAAATTTTAAAATTTCCACATTGTCATGATTCTTAAGTAAATTGATTCATTTCCTGATTACTTTGGTGATTGTGATGCCCTTATGCTAATTATCCCATGGGCAGGACCTATTTGCCATACCCCCAAACCTATGGGGAACAGTGTCCTCACTGGTTCAAAGGTGGCATGGTCACATTATCTGGGAAAAATTGAAACAAAGACAAAATCGAGAAAGTGTAGTTAAAGAGAGCTTGATATGTCTATTTGAAATGGAATTGGCTCCGGAAAGATCTTTTCGCAAAGGACTTCTCCCAGATTTTCTATTCGAAAGGAAATTTTAACTATTCGAGCAGAACATGGTTCTTTTCGAGTAGTTCATTCTGACTCGAATCAATTGAATAGAACTTTGAACTTTTCAAAAGTACTTTTTACTTTGCGATTTGAACTTTGAAGTGTATTTACACTATGCGTACAAGAAAAATAGACAGAAATAGCAAAAATCAGAAAAACAATGTTGTACAAACATATTATACACTTTTCTACCATCAGATTTTTGGAGATTCATGATGATAGGTGAAAGAAGGGCTCGGGTGTTTTCAATGCATGGTTTGAGCCTCGACCATTTACCTTGAGTATTCTTCCATCCTTGGGATCTGAAATATCCACAGACTCCCCGAGGGGAGGCCTTGATGATGTGTATGGCCCTTCCCATCTGGATCTCAATTTGCTGTGAAAGAATTTAAGTTTAGAGTTGAATAACCATACCTTGGACCCGGTATGAACTCTTTTCTCATGAGACTCCTATCATGGAATGATTTAACCTTTTCTTTGTACAACTGGAGCTCGTGTAGGCATCCATCCTCGATTCTTCCGGTTCGGTGAGTTGAAGCTTCACGTGGTTACCAAAGCAGTTAGATCCATATTAAAAGTTTTGATTGCCCACAAGGCCTTATATTCTAATTCTCTTGGTAGATGGCATGCCTTGCCATAAACCATCCTCGAAAGGGACATCCTATAGGAGTCTTGTAGGCGCTGTATGCCCACAAAGCATCATTAAGCTTAAAGGACCAGTCCTTTCGTCCTTCTTCATGTTTTTTCCAAAATGTGTTTGATCTCTATTTGAAATCTCCACATCCCACCGGTTTGTGGATGATAGGGAGTGGCTACTCTGTGAGTGATGAGTACTTTTTAATAGAGAGTCAAACCGCTGGTAAAAAGTGGCTTCCCCATCACTAATGATGGCCTGGGAATCCAAATCTGGAAAAATGTGGTCTTTGAGGAATCTTAAAACCACTTTGTGATAATTGGATTTGGTAGCTATGGCCTCAATCCACTTGGAGACATAATCCACTGACTACCAAGATGAAATTGTTTCCATTAGAAGGGGGAAAGGGCCCATAAAATCTATGCCCCAAACATCAAACAACTCAACTACTGTGATTGGCATAGGGCATTGAGTTTCTTTTGGAAATCACCAGCTTTTTAAGCCTGCAAGATTTACAAAGGTCAGAAGGCATCTTTAAAGATTGTGGGCCAATAGAAACCACAGCAGAATTTTTGCAATTGCTTTTATTGCTTAATTAAATGGCCTCCACAGCCCTGCTCATGACACATTGACAATATGCCGTGGGAATTCATGGTCCGGGACACACTTTACGATCACTTGGTCTGCGCACAATTCTTGAATAGATAAGGATCTTCCCAAATGAAATGTTTAACTTGTGAGAAGAAAAGATCTTTATCCATTCTATTCCAATGTTGAGGAATCATCTAATAGCCAAGAAGTTGACTATGTTTGCAAACCAAGGATCGTGGGTATTGATGGCAAAAGTTGCTCATCGTGAAATGATTCATTAATGGGTAAGCTATCATCCTCGATTGAGAATTGCGGATAAGTGATCACCACCACATTCTCCACTCCTTTCTTATCCTTAATCAGTAGATCAAACTCCTGTAATAGGAGGATCCACCGATTAACTGGGCTTGGTATCCTTCTTAGACAAGGTACTTTAGGCGAGTGGTCAAGAACACCACAATTTGTGAACCTAAAACATAAGGCGAATTTTTCCAATGCAAACACAATGGCGTGGCTCTTTCTCGCTTGTTGTGTAGTTGAGCTGGGCATCTATCATGGATCCGTGGCATAAGCTATGACATGGGGAAGCTTATCTTTCTCTGCCCTAGACAGCTCCTAGGGCATAGTCCGATGCATCACACATCACCAAAGGGCACCGAATAGTCGGGACTGCAAGATGGGAGCTGAAATCGAGACATTTCTTAAGGACCTCAAAGGTCTGTCATGCATTCATTAGTAAACACAAAGGAACATCTTGACACAAGAAATGACAGAGTGACTTGGAAATTTTATTGAAATCTTTGATGAACCTCCTATAAAATCGCATGCCCTAAGAAACTTGATTTGCTTAATGCCTGGGAGGAGGCAAATGTGCAATTAGATCAATTTTGCTTGGTCCACCTCTATGCCTTTATGGGAGACCACATGTCCTAGGACAATGCCTTGGGTGACCATAAAATGACTCTTTCGACTTTAGAACCAAATTGGTTTCTTCACATCTTTGCAACACCAACTTGAGGTGGTGTAAGCATTGGGAAAAGCGCTCCATAAATTGAAAAGTCATCCATGAAGATCTCCATGAATTGATCAATCATGTCGGAAAAGATGGCATACATGCATCTTTGAAAAAGTAGCAGGGCATTGCAAAGACCAAAGGGCATCCTCCTATAGGCAAAAGTGCCAAAGGCGGTGAAGGTGGTCTTGAGGATCTGGTTGTAACCAGAGTACCCATCAAGGAAGCAGGAGTAAGCTTTGCCTGCAAGATTATCAAGGATTTGGTCAATGAAGAGGAGGGGGAAATGGTCTTTCCTTGTCATGGTATTGAATTTTCTGTAGTCTATGCAGACGCTCCATGCAGTTGTCTGTCTGCTGGCCATAAGTTTACGATTCACTGCTACAACAGTGATGCTAGATTTCTTAGGCACCACCGTGTGGGTGGGTGCTACCCAGAATCTGAAATGGGGTAAATGACCCCAAAGATCTAGCTTGACAACTTCCTTCATTACCACTTCTTGCATGTGAGGATTCAACCTTCTTTGCATTTCTAGAAGGCTTGGCATCCTCTTCCGTGGATCTTATGCATGCATACATGGGTTTATTCTTCCTAAATCAGCAATGGTCCACCAATTGCTTTCTTGTCTTTTTAGAACTACCAACACTCCTCTTCTTGCTCCTTTGTAAGGGAGGAAGAAATAATCACTGTAGTGTTTGATGATCTCCCAAAACACATATTTCAGATTTTTGGGGAGCTATTTGAGTTCCAATTGAGAAAGAGGGCAGCAAAGGTACCTTGGTAACTTGTGGAAGAGGGAGAGGAGCAGTCTCCAAGAGAGAGAACTTGATGATCGAGTGCCTTGCACAAAGTGCAGACTGCTGAATTTGATCTCCTTTTCCTTCTTTCTCTGGATCCCCAATCATTTTAAATTGTGGTGGAGTCTTTACCTTGCGTAAATGTTTGTAAAGACCTCCACCAAATTTCATCAATGATGTCAACATGGAAACATTCCTCACAGAGAATTGAGGTTGAGTATGATTATACACATTCAATTTAACTTTCATATTTCCAAAGACACCTCCATGATGCTGGACTGCATTGAATGCATGCATTAGTGTAGCTGTGAATGGTCTTCCCGGAATGACAGGATGGCGGTGGTACTTTTGGTTGGTTCCATGTCCAATACCAAAAAGTCGTAGGTAGAAAACTTGTCTACTCCTACCAAAACATCTTCAATCAACCCCATAGGTTTCCTTTCGAGATCTGTCATGTCGTAACACCACTTGAGTGGGTTTCAATTCTCCCAAACCTAGCTTCTCATAGGCAGAATTAGGGAAGCAGTTGACACTAGCACCCAGATCTAGCAAGGCTTTCTCAATGGTGTGCTCCCCAATGATGCAGGGGATTGTGGGGATTCTGTGGTCTTGCATCTTAGGTGGTGTTGCAATTGATAGCACTTGGTTGATTTTCTCCACAAGAAAGGCCTTCTTGGATAAATGTATCCTAGATTGCCTTTTGTGGGTGCACACCTCTTGAGAAATTTTGTATAGCGGGGACTGTTGATTGCATCAAGCGTAGGTAGATTAATTTTAACTTGCTTGAATGTCTCCATCATTTCCTCAATTTTTGTGTTTCCTTTGTCAAAAGGAGAAACCGACTTCATTGCATGGGGAAATGGGAGGTGAGGAACAAATTTCTCCTCCTCATCTTTTCAACAATTTTGTTATTTTTCTTTTTCATTTTTTTGAATTTTCTCGATGTAAATCAACGGCCATATTGCTATCCAAATTGTTGTTCTGCACTTGTTCTTCATCTTTTTCCTCTTCACTACCCTGTGTTGTTTATTATTCTTCCACTTCTCAAAGTAGTCACTTTGATTTCCTCATGGCCATTTGAGGATTCTCCAACCATGAACTGTCCCTTAGGATTGTTCACAGTTGGTGGGTAGTTTACCCTCTTCTCTCTTAGCCAATGAATTTGAGAGTTGGCCCGAGTTTCTTCAATTTTTTAATGCTCTGTGAAGGTTCAGCCGAGATGTAGTTCCAAGATTTTGAAGTGAACTCAAGACCGCTCTTCAAAGGTCGGGGATCTAGGAGGGCAGGGGCTGGTGCGCATCACGCATGGCTTGTTGTTCGTTAGGTCTGAAAATTTGATTTATTATAAAAATTTCGCCGATATGGTGAAAGGTGTTTGAAAGGTAATTGATTTTTGGGCTGTCGCTTGCTTATGGTAATTTCGATTCCACCTCGAGATTAGGATGAGATCTCCATGGGTAGTCATTCGATTGCATCTGTCCCATAAGAGAGTGCATGAGCTTGTTCCATCATGAGTTCGGAAATTGTGATGCGAAGGACATTGATCAATGGAATGAGTGGGGACGGCATATCGACATGCCTCCTCTACTCTTGACCCATTTGGAGCTTTAAATGAGTCCATCACTATCAAATTTTGTGGTCAAATTATCCACTTTCCTTTCCAGACTCATTGACTTCATAAACTTTCCTCTTGTGAATTGGGGATTATTCATCCTATGGATTCTCGGTGTCCCTTGGCGAGATTCTCTTGGGTTGAATTTTCTCCAATCACCTCAAAGAGGTCCCAAACCTCTTCAACTATTTTCTACTAGTAGGTACCTCCACAAGAGGCATCCACCATGTTCTTGCCCTTGATCGGTTCCTTGATAGAAGCTTTGAACCAGCCATTTAGGAATTTGATGGTGAGGGCATTGCCTTAATCAGCTTCTTTAAACCTTTCCCATGCTTCATGGAAAGTTTCATTGAGTTTTGGGAGAAAGAGATGATGCTTTGTCTCGCTTGGTTTTTAGTCATTGGGAAATATTTTGACAAAATTGACATTGCAAATCATTCCATGATGTGATGTTGTTTGGTGCTAACATAGATAACCATGCTCTAGCTTTGTCCTTTAATGAAAAGGAAAGAGCCTAAGCTTGTTGCCTCGACCGCCTCCAAATATATGTTAAATGTTATGCATAAAGCCAGAAATTCATCAATGTGTTTGTAAGGGTCTTCCTTACTCAATCCATGGAATGAAGGCAACATTTGGATGGTGGAGGACTTAATTTCATAATTTCCCTCCACTGTGGGAAATTGAATGCAAAATGGGGAATTATAAGCACCAGGGGCAAAGTAGTCTCTTAACAATCTCTTTCTTCACCCATTTCAGAGATGTCCTGATGTATGTCGGTTTCTTAGAGTCTTTCAACTTCCGAATTTAGCGGAGAATCTCAGGATTGAGGGTTCTCCGCCAAACATACAACTGAGAGAGTTTGGTACAAAGAAACTGTCTATTTAAGAACTTTCCTTTCCTTTTACACAGACAGCATAAAAATAACAACAAAATTAATAAATGACTGATAAATAAATGAAAATAAACATAGGTCTATCTATTTTAGAACAAACTTCCCCGGCAACGGCGCCAAAAACATGTTGTCGCTCCAAGTGTGCCATAATTGTGTGCATTATGAATCAAAAATTAAAGAATTAAAGAATGCTAGGTTATATGGATGTTAACTTATGAAAGGGATATCAGCACATTGGGGCTAACACTGACCTGCAAGATCAGGGCCAATTGTAGCAAGTTTTAAAAGTAAGTATTTCAAGATCGTCCACAGAGAATTTTGTCTAAACTGAGAGATAAACCTCGGATCATGCTACGAGATCTGGCTCTATAATTATCTAAAAAAAAGAATAGATAAAAGAGAGTGTTGGATTGTGTCACATTTAACTATAAGCAAATAAAGAAAAGAACTAACTACATGATCCAGATCCGAGTTGGGGAGATGTTTAAAATAAGACAAATGCAGAAATAATAGCTTCATGTACTTTAGCCTCAATTTTAATGGAGAATCAGAGTTCAACAGATATTCAATCTTCATCCGCTACCAAGACGATGTAAGAGAAATAAATCCAATTAAGGAATAGGTTTAGACTTATGGCTATGATCCGTCCACTTAAATGGTCACAGATCATCCAATAGTTGTGGCCTATTCTTTAGTTCGTAACATGAACATCATGTAATGCCGCTAGAATTAGGTTACCAACGCTAATTCACACGAGGTGATGAATTAAGGGAAGTTGCATGCGGATGAGTGAATCTAAAGAAGTCTAATGCGAAGGTGAACATTCGTAACCCTCGACATGACTCCAATGGAGAAGACACAAATTACAAGAACCTTTTAAAATCCAAAATTACAATTACAGTAGCAGGCTTCTTAGAGAGCCCTCGGACTTACATCTTGAATCCGAACTTGGAAGTACAAATCACTCACAATGGCTCTCAAAGGTAAACTACAAGAAGGGATTACAGGGGTTCAGATAAGCTATCCGACTGAATGAGGGAAACAGAGATGAAAACTCTAAACTGGATGCCCAAATTGGGCAAATGGTTAAATCTATTTATAGTTTTCCTAAGCCACCAAATGTGTATCAACCAATCAATTGGATAGATCTCAGTATCAACCAATAGGAGTCGAGCACCGTGATCCGTGATCTGTTTCCGCCAATCGAATCGCTTGATCCGTTCACCAATCGTGAAACAGAGGCATCAATTCATATGCATTTCAAAGTTTGTTAGAGTTTCTAGAAGTTCCCGCCAAGTAATTTCATCTTTGGGTGTTCACATGGGGTGGAATATGCCTTTGGTTCGTGCTCAGAATCTTCCAGAATGTCCCTGGGCTTTTCAATGCATTGGGGCGTGTAATAGACATCGAATTGCCCTTGTTAAAGCCGAATCTCAGAATACCTTTTCACGAGTTCGTGGGCCTTTTCGAAAGTTCAATGACTTCAAGCTCGTCGAAAGTTCAATCTTCTTTCGAGGAGTTCGGATGCTCTTCAAAGCTACACTGAGTTTTAGTCCTTTTCGCAGAGTTTAGGGCCTTTTCAAAGTTCAATGACTTCTGAAGCTCTGTTCGCAAAGTTTAATCTTCTTTTCGAGGAGTGTTTTCTTCTTTTCGCAAAGTTCAAGGTTCTTTACGAAAAGTGCAAGTTCTTTGCGAAAAGAACTCTGTAGTGCATTTCTCTGTTCGAAATGTTCCCTGCTTCTCTTACAGGTCTTTGCCTCTTCTATTTAGACCTTTCCACAGCTGATGAGGTTGTTTCTTCACTTCCTTCCTTTGGACTGACATGGATTGTCATCTTTTTGGCACTTTTGAGCTGCTTTTATGGTTAAGCATGTCTTTATTGTTAGCTGCAACATAGGCACTTAAAATACTTATTTAGTTCTTTCAAGGGTCTATCAAGGCCCAGATTAAGGGGTGAAAAATGGTATTTTCCAGTTCTCAACAGATGCCTGAGCTTGTAGCCTTGCATCCACAGCATTTGCAGTGGTTTTCTTGTTCTAATTAAGGCCTTTGGATTGGATGAAATCCCTAGGATGATCTGTGACCATTGAAGTGGAAAGATCATAGCCTTAAGATTAATTCAATCCTATGGTTTAGATTGGATCTTTCTACCTTAAATCTTTTCTTGTAGACAGATGAAGGATTGTTGCAAATCAATCCCCTGCATTGCTATTTAACCAATTAATTTTCAATGAGACCAAAAATCCCAAGTTGCTATTCTCCACCTTTGATTTTAATTCCCCAAAACCTTTTGTCTATTTCTTTAAATCTATTTCTACTCAGCTCCGGATTATTAACACTTAGATTTAGTTTTCTGTAGTTTTAGTAAAGTGACAACCCCTTGAAACCTCTCCTCTTTCCTCTCTTGCTTTGTTTTAAACTAAGATAGGTTAGAGTGCCAGATTTGTTCTAGATCTAGAGATTTACTATATTTTGAAACACATTTCCCTATGGACATATCCCTACTTAGTTCTTACAGGCCTGGTTGCCTTACCTTGGTGTCTCTTTTTGTGACTTATCTTTTAATGTGCTATTTTTATCATCCTAATAATTACAAGGTAGGCAATACAACATCAGATCTTCAAGGTGTTCATGGTATGGGATCAACTTCTCATCCTTCATCTTCTAATCTCCATTCATCTGACATATGATCAACTACGAATCGCCAAATACCCTGAGGTGGGTTACTTTCAGGTCAAGTTTCACTTGCAGTACAGCAACACAGGCCTCATATTTAGCCATGTTGTTAGTACAACGAAAGTTGAGTTTGATGGAAATTGGTACGGGAGATCCTTTTGGTGAGATCAGAATAGAGCCGACCCCTTGACCTTCGACATTTGTCCCTCCATCAAAGTGCATCACCCAAGACTCCTCTGTCTCTACTGTATCATCCTCTGTCATGAACAAGATGTCCTCGTCTGGGAATTCAGTCCTTAGAAGTTCATAATCGGGCAAAGAGTTTTTGGTGAAATGATCAGCAAATGCTTGCCCCTTGATCGACTTTTGCGTGATATATTTGATGTCAAACTTAGATAAAAGAAGTTGCCAGCGTGCAGTCCGCCCGATGAGGGCTGGCTTTTCGAACAGGTACTTTAATGGATCCATGCGTGCCAGGAGTAGAATGGCTTGGGATAACAAGTAGTGGTGAAGCCTCTATGTAACCCATACAAGAGCCAAGCATTCTTTCTCCAGATAAGAATAGCGCGTCTCATAGTCGATGAACTTCTTACTTAGGTAGTAGATGGCCTGCTCTCTTCTTCCTATCTCGTCATGCTGCCCTAGGACACTTCCCATCGAAACTTCTATCATGGAGAGATACATTAAGAGTGGTCTCCCAGGCTCGGGTGGTACTAAAACTGACAGGTTGAGAAGGTAACCCTTGATCTTATCAAAAGTTTCCTAGCAATCATCGTTCCTCTCAATGGGAGAATCTTTTCTTAGTAACTTGAAAATCGGCGTGCAGATTGGAGTGAGCTGTGCAATGAATCGACTGATGTACTATTGTATCCTGCCTAGAAAACCTTTGACCTCTTTTTTTGTAGACGGTACTGGCATTTCCATGATGGCCTTTACTTTGACAGTGTCAACCTCGATACCTCTCCTACTGACAAGGAATCCTAGCAACTTTCATGACATGATGTTGAATGCACATTTATAAGGATTCAGACATAACCTATACTTTCTCAACCTCTCAAACAGTTTTTGGAGGTTGATCAGATGGTCACTTTGCTCTGGTTACTTGGCGATCATGTCGTCGATGTACACATCAATTTCTCGGTGCATCATGTCATGAAATAGTGCTGTCATAGCCCTTTGGTATGTTTCCCATGCATTCTTTAGCCCAAATGGCATGACCTTATAGCAGAAAGTTTCCCAAGGAGTGGTAATGGGAAATCATCTTTCAGGCTCGCCCTGTTTAGGTTTTTGAAATCAATGCACATGCAGACCTTTCCATCCTTCTTCAGCACTGGGACGAAATTGGCTAACCATTAAGGGTGCTTGGAGACCATGAGAAATTCTGCATCGTATTGCTTAATGACCTTATCTTTCACTTTTAGCATCCACTTGTGTCAGAGTTACCTCAATTGTTGCTTGACTGGCTTAATATCAGGGTAGAGTGGCAACTTATGCCCGACCAAATTGGTGTCCAAATCAGGCATGTCCTCATATGATTATGCGAAGACATCTTTACATGACCAAAGGAAATCAATCATGTTTTTTCTTTCCTAGGGAGATAGCGATGTTCCAATCTTAGTGATTCTAGGACCTCCTCAGTCCTTAGATTGACATCTTCTGTTTCCTAAACAATGGGGGTAGGGCCATGCTCAAAGTCGGCAAACCGCTCAAGGAGTTCATTGGGGAGCTCCTCAGTAGGAATTTCCTCGTCCAAACTTGTGACTCCTACCTCTTCTTGTATTTCTATAGGAAAGGGGTCAATTTCACCTGGAATGAGCTTGTCTATTAAGGAATCATTTTCTTTAACTTTATTCAGAATTTTAAAAGACAATATTTTTGGATTTTGTATTTTTTATATGTTTTTGGGATTTTAGTTTTATTTGAAAATGGGCTCTTAGCAAAGCGAGCCCCTATATATACATGGTATTGCCTGCTAAGGGCTTATCTCATATTTTATAGGTTTTTTTTTTTTGAGAAACGAGTGTCATATTTCAAGCCACTTGCCACTTCCAGAGTTTGGGGCACAGACACCTAATTTCATACCAGTGGTGCTGCTCCTTTACCTATTTTGATGGAGGGGGGTGGCTGATATGATTCTTCGGAGTCAGCCTCCATTATGTTGATCATTAACTCATATAAAATTCTATCCTCAAATATCAGCAGAGTCTTGTAGTGATTTACCACTAGGGGAGATTGTGCAGGTATGGGAGAGTCTTCCTCAAAAAGGGACAGAGCGGCCAAGTTTATCTTCAGGTTGGGAGGGATGATATGAGGATTGGTAAGGTGGACAGGGGATGCTGGTTTGTGCAGGGTTAACTGTGTTGCCCCATTCTGATCCATTTTTATGGTCCCTGCACTTACAAAGTGTTTCGAATGTGAGGTCTAGGACGAGGCTTCTCTTCTAAGTTGATTCCTTGAGCTCTAGCTGCCGCTGTGGCTCGGGCTTTCTCTTTGGCCTCTCGGACCTCTTCTTCTGTGGGTTTGTACCCTAACCTAAATCAGACCTGCTGCCCACCTTTTGCCTTGACTGGCTCTCTCCTGCCTTACAATCGAGGACCCAATCCCCTTTCTTTCTGCTAACCCCACTTCTGGAGCATGGCTACAGTCACTACCATTTTCTGCCTCATAGTTTTTAGAGTGTGGCACATCCAGCAGTTTGGAGTTCTCAATGTTGTGAGTAGCTTTCTCCTTTTCCTCATGCCCCTCACCTATGATGGTGATGACCTTCTGCCCAGACACAAATTTGAGCTTCTGGTGTAGGGTCGAAGGTATCGCCCCAACCTCATGTAACCAGGGGTGTCCTAACAGCAGGTTGAAAGAAGATTTGATATCCATTACTTGAAAAGATATGGAAAAGGTCATTGGACCGATCACTAGCTTAAGATAAACTTCCCCAATTATTTCTCTTCTCGTATTATCAAACCCTCTAGCGCTAGTTCTTGTTGGTCTCACCATACAGGGGTCCACACCTATTTTGGTGGTGGTTCTCAGGGGGCACATATTCAGAGCAGACCCGTTATCAATCAACACCAGTGGGATCACCATGTTTTAGGCCTCTATGGTGATGTTGAGGGATTTAGCTTGATTATTTCCCTCCTTTGGTAGATCCGTATCCGAGAAAGAGATGGCATTAGGACCCATCACCTATCTGATTATTTTTCCAACCTCATCTGGGCTTACTTTGAGTGAGACGTGTGCATTTTTTAACGCCCCCATTAGAGATTGGAAATGGAGTGGGGACGTCATTAACAGATCTCAAACCATGATATGGGTCGACATCATCCTGAGCTGGGTCTCTACTATGTGCTCATGGCTCATCTTTTCAAACGAGTTTGCTGCATTGGCATCTTTCTTTCCCTCTGGCTGGGTTGGTGTTAGCTCCGATACTTCTGATTGCTTGGAGATCTTTCTCGACCTGGTGACAAAATCAACTACCGCTTCCCTGCTGCAGTCGGTATTGATGTCTATCTATTCATAGCTGAGCGGGACCTGATGAGGATTGTAAGTCAGTCCCAAGATCTGGAAAGAGGTGGGTATAGGGGACATTTGTGTTGAGGGATTGGAATGAGTGGGTATCGCATGGTTAACCTCTGGAAGGGTGGAGAAGGGGGGCCAAATGGGGTTAGCGGGGATCACGGATGACTGAATTGGGGTGATGTGTTGGGGGTGGGTCATTGATAATTAATGGGCATCGGAGGTAGATGGGGGACATAATTAGCCATTGGGTTATTGGTGGAGGATGCTGCGTATGGTTGATAGCAGTTAATTTAGAGATAGTTAACAAGAGATGGTGCTGGGAAGTATGCCCTAAGATCGAAGGGTTCTATTTGTGGAGTGGGCTTGGGAAAATAATCTGCTAGATTCAAGGGTTCGATCACCCCAATACTTCCATCTCTCTAATCTCTTAGCAATGGTACCACAAAATTTCCCTGGTTGCAGATGTAATCTGACGGGTCAAAATCTTCATCATCCTCTGCCACCATGCTAATAGTGGGTCTCGAACCTGCTCCTCCTAGTGGGTACGGGGGTAGCGATACCTGGTGAATGTTGGTATGTTGATTGGCTTGGGGAAGCGTAGGGGGAATGATTTTCTCGACCTCAATCAAATCCTGTATTGCGTGCTTCAATGGGAAGCAGCGATCAGTAGGGTGACCAGGTCCCTGGTGGAAATTACAATGGGTGTTGGGGTCGTAGTTCCTCGGGATGAGATTTGGTGGAGGTCGTGGTTGGAGTGTTGTGACCAACCCTTTTTCTATTAATAAGGGCAATAAAATATTCAATGATTGCCTCAAAGGTATGAAAACTTGGTCAAAGCTGGCCTTTCTCTGTTCCAGGGTCATCTGTGCCCCTTGCACATTCCCAGTTCTCTGTATCGGTTCACTTCTGATTGGAGCTGGCTGTTTGGCTTTGAATTGGAATGGGATTATACTAGTGTTGGGCCTGGTATGCATGACATTCTGCACCTCTGCTCCGATTCTTCTGTCATTTCTTTGCTCAGAGAAACTCCTGACCCCGCTAGCCCCACCAAATGCATTCTTACTTAATCACCCTTCACTGATAGCGTCCTCGCAAGGATAGGCATTCCTCACCAAATTAGCAAAGCTGGACTGCTATTGGTATATGAGGAAGTTTGAGATGACTGGCAAGGTATTTTTTGAGATCATCTTGATCTGCTCATTGTCAGTTATTTTTTTTCTTACCTGAGCTGCTAGTGCTCTCCAACATCTAAGGTAATTGCTGAAAGTCTTATTAGAGTTCTGCTTTAACCAGGCCAGATCGGACTTGCGAGGTTCAATGTCTATGTTGTAGACATACTAGTCTTGGAATAAATGCGTCAGATCTTTCCATGTTTTTATCATGGATGGTTCTAGGGATGTGAACCACCTCAAGGTTGGGCCCGTCAAACTCTTCGAAAATACTTTTATAAGCAGGCGCTCGTCCCCCCATATTGGCACATGCCCCCACAGTAGGACATGAGGTGTGCAATGGGTTTGCCCATGCCGTTATATTTATCAATGAACGACATTTTGAATTTTGGGGGCAAGGGGACTTCTGCAAATAAGCACAAGTCTAAGAAATCTGTGGCATGGATTTTAGCTCCACCCATCTTTAATAGTTGCTTCTAGATTTTGTCCAATTGTCCTTTCAATTGCTCAGACTCTTTGAACAGTGGGGTGATCTTTTCAACGGTCAGCCTTGATTCACTTTGTGCTACCTGGGGGTTGGTGATTATGGGTGGGGGATCGATACTGGCAAATGCCCCAGCATAAGCCCCGCTATTCCTGATCTCATCTTCCTGAATTTGGATTTTAGGTGAAGCCCTAATGGGGCCATTGTGTTTGAGGGAATGCATGGAGATGGCCTTGAGGTGTATGAGGATGGGGGAATTGGTGAAGGGTTGTTGAGAACTAGAAAATACCATATTTCACCCTTTAACCAGGGCCTTGATAGGCCCTTGAGAGAACTAAATAAGTGTTTTAAGTGCTTGTGTTACAGCTAACAATAAAGACAGGCTTAACCATGAAAGCAGCCTAAAAGTGCCAAAAAAGATGATAATCCATGTTGATCCAAAGGAAGAAAGAGAAGGGACAACCTCACGAGCTGTCAAAATACCAAAACTGAAGAAGACAAAGGCCTGGTTGAAACCTGAAAAGAGTGGAGCTATTCGAACAGAAGAATGCACTACAAAGTGCTTTTCGAAAAGAATCTGAACATTTCGAAAAGAACCTGAACTTTGCGAAAAGAACTAAAAGCTCCAAGCTTAGTTTTTGAAGAGCACCTGAACTCTTCGAAAGGATGTTTATCCTATTCAAAAAGAAGAGAACTCCTTGCGAACAGAACCTGAACTTTGCAAAAAGAGCTTCAGAAGTCACAGTACTTTGCGAAAAGTTCCCTAAACTATGTTAAATGGTATTCTGGAGATTCCTAGCATCTGCAAGGGTAATTCAATAATGTTTTGCACGTGCCCCAATGCATTAAAAAACCCAAGGACATTCCAGAAGATTCTGAGCATGAAGCAAAGGCATATTCCACCCCATGTGAGCGCCCGAAGATGAAATCAATTGGCGGGAACTTCTAGAAGTTCTAACAGATTTTTGAATTACATAACAGAATTGATGCTTCTGTCATCTGATTGGCTGAACCAAATCAAGCAATTCTGATTGGCCAAAATAGATCTGGATCCTCGTGCTTGACTACCATTGGTTGATACAAATCTGACCAATCCTGATTGGTCAATACACGTCTGAGCTAGACCTGGGGGAAACTATAAATAGATGAACCATTTGCCCAATTTGGGCATCCAGATTTTGAGTTCCATTTCTATTGCCTCATTTCCATTTCAGATAGCTTGTCTAAAATTTCTGTAATAGCCTAGCTTTTATTTGTAACTGAGAGCTGTGAGATGTCTCTGTACTTCACGTGAGAATTGTAATCAAGACTACAAATCCGAGAGCTGTTTAAGTTGTGCTCTATAATTGTAATGGTGAATTTGAAAAGGTTGTTGTGAGCCGTACGTTCTCAATTGGATTCGTGTTGAGGGTTCCCTGTGATCTCCTTATTGCACTAGACTCCTTTAGATTTACTGTTTTTCAAGCAATTTCGCTTGATTCATTATCCCTATGGGAATTAGTGTTTGTAACCTAATCTTTCACAGCATTTGTAGTGGTATTTCTTGTTCTGAATTGAGGGTTTAGATTAAAGTGGACATACCATAGCCATAAGTTTAACTCTAATCCTTGAGTTAGATTACTTCCTCTTGCATCTGTGCTTGTATCCAGATGAAGATTGGATCATCTCTCATTTTATCTACATTTATTCTCATTTTGTTTCAAGAACCAAATCAAAGTTAGATATTATTTCTCCATTCTTATTAATTTACATCAAAATCTCCCCAACTCAGATCTGGATCACTTAGTTTAATCTTGACTTTTATCATTTAGTTAATGTGACAAATTCAACCTCCCATCTTATGTGCTTTGTAGATAGGATCAGAGGCCAGATCTGGTAGCTCAGATCTGGAGGTTTATCATACATTTTAAATAAATTCTCTGTGGACGATCTTTTACTCACTTACATTTAAAACTTGCTACAATTGACCCTGATCTTGCAGGCTAATTTACTTCTCTCTGTGCTGATATTTCTTGATTCTTTTTAATATTGATTATCATTCATCATTCGCAAATTTGTTTTCAAAACACCAATAAATCATGCACACCTAGAAGATATCAACAAGTTTTTGGCACCGTTGCTGGGGAATTTGTTTTAAAATAGGTAGACCTAAGTTTTCATTTTGTTTTTATCTTTACATCAATGCTAAACTATTCTATTGTTTATATCTGTGCAGTTATTCATATACATTTTGAAGCGTGGAATCTAGTTTAAAAGGAATTCTGAAGGTTTGCTGTGCATAATCTGATTCTCTATTCTGTATTGTATGTTTGGTAGGAGGACTCTCAACCCTGAGATTGTCCCTCTAAATTTAGAAGTTGAAAGGCTACTATGAACTAGACAATCATCACAGAATTCTGCTGAAACAGCTACTATGGGTGAAGAACCTCGACTTTTGAGAGATTACTTTGCACCTGGTGCCTATAATTCTCCATTTTGCATTCAATTTCCTACTGTTGAAGGAAATTATGAGATCAAATCATCAACTATCCAAATGCTTCCTTCCTTCCATGGGTTGAGTAAGGAAGATCCATACAAACATGTGGGTGAATTCTTGTCTCTTTGCACCACATTCAACATAGCTGGACTTGGTCTAGAAGCAACCAAACTTAGGCTCTTTCCTTTTTCATTAAAGGACAAAGCTAGACCATGGTTGTCTATGTTAGCACCAAATAGTATAACTTCTTGGAATGATTTGCAGTGTCAATTTTTAGCCAAATATTTCCCTATGTCTAAAACAAGCCAGTTGAGACAAAGTATTATTTCCTTCTCACAACATTCAACTGAAACTTTCCATGAAGCATGGGAAAGATTTAAAGAACTTTTAAGGCAATGTCCTCATCATCAAATCCCCCGATGGCAGCTTGTTCAAAGCTTCTATCAAGGAATTGATCAAAAGGGCAAGAATATGGTAGATGCTTCCTGTGGAGGCACTTACTTGCAAAAAATAGTTGAGGAGGTCTGGGATTTATTTGAAGTAATTGGTGAAAATTCAACTCAATAGGAATCTTTGTCCAGAGATATTGAGAATCCTGCTAGGTTGAACACTCAGCAAACCACCAAAGGAAAGATTTATGAGGTTAATGAGTTAGAAAGGAAGATGGATAATTTAACCACAAAGTTTGATAGATTGATGGACTCACTTAAAAATCCAATGGTTGCAAGACTAGAGGAGGCATGTCTGATATGCCAGTCCCCTATTCATTCATATGATCAATGTCCTGCTGCACCACATTTCCAAGATCTAGTGGTGGAACAAGCTCATGCTGCCCAATCATTTGGACAACTGCAGTCAAATGAATATGCATGGAGAGGGCACCCCAATTTAAGGTGGAGTCAGGGCAATTATCAATCGCAACAACCACAGCAATCAAAGAACCAAGTACCTTTCAAAACTGCTCAGCCTTATCAATAGAATTTTTATACCAAGCTAACTTTTCAGCAGCCCATTCCACAACAACCTGTCATGACAATCGCTCGGTTCAAGCCCCTTCCAGATCCCCTTCTTTTGAAGATCAAGTTCTAAATTCACTCCAGAATTTAGGGTCTTTAACTCAGACTGTGAACTTTCACAGTCAGAGCATAAAGAAGATTGAAGAAACATTGGGTCAACTTTCAAATACTTTGTCCAAAAGAGAGGAAGGAAGGTTACCCAGCCAACGTTTGAACAATCCCAAAGGACAGTTCATGGTTGGAGAGGCTTCTGTTTCTCATGAAGAAGTAAAAACTCTCACAACTTTGAGAAGTGGAAGAATTGTAAATAACAAAGTGGGTACTGACAAAGAAGAAGAAAAATTTGAGGAAAATGATAGAGATATGGAGCAGCAGCAGCATGATGTTAGCATTGGGGGTGCTGATGTACCTCAGAAAAATCAACAAAATGAAAAACAGAAAAATCAAAAATATTCAAATGATGTTTCTAAAGCTGTAGATGAAGGACTAGTTCCACATTTACCATTTCCTCATGCCATGAAATCTGTATCCCCTTTTGATAAAGGGAACACAAAAATAGATGAAATGATGGAGACTTTCAAGCAAGTCAAGATAAATCTACCTTTGCTTGATGCAATCAAACAAATTCCAGCATATGCAAAATTTCTGAAAGATATTTGCACTCGCAAAAAACAGTCTAGGATACAGTTATCCAAGAAGGTCGTTGCTGTGGAAAGAGTTAATCAGGTGTTGTCCATTACCACACCTCCTAAACTTCAAGATCCTGGAATCCCCACAATCCCTTGTATTATTGGGGAACATACCATTGAAAAAGCTTTATTAGATCTGGGTGCTAGTGTCAACCTGCTTCCATATTCTGTATATGAGAAACTAGGTTTGGGAGAATTAAAACCCACTCATGTGGTGTTACAACTAGCAGACAGATCAGAATGAAAGCCAGTTGGGATGATTGAGGATGTATTGGTAGGAGTAGATAAGTTTTTCTACCCTGCTGATTTTCTGGTATTGGACATGGAACCTACAAAAAGCAAAACTTCCATCCCTGTCAATTTGGGGAGACCATTCCTGGCTACAGCCAATGCTTGCATTCAATGCAGGTCTGGTATTATGAAAGTCTCTTTTGGAAATATGAAGGTAAAATTAAATATTTATAATGCAGTCACACAGCCTCAATTCAGTTCTAAGTAATGTTTTCTTATTGATCTATTGGATGAACTGGTGGAAGAGACTCTACCACAGTTTTTACAGTGTGAAGATTTAACCACAGATTTTAAAGATGCTTGGAAAAAATCTGAGGAAGTAAATGCTGTGCAAGGAAATAATGATCAATCGTAAGGTTCTCTTCATGGAAACCTGTTATTCTTCCCCTTCCACAAACAGCCAAGGTACCTTTGTTACCTTCTTTTCTCAGCCCACCGGATGTAGAGCTAAAGCAGTTGCCAAAAAATTTGAAATATGTGTTTTTAGGAGACCATAAAACATTGCCTGCGATTATTTCTTCCTCCCTCACTGAGGAGTAGGAGGAAGAGTTATTGATTGTATTGAAATAGCATAAGAAAGCGATTGGCTGGACTATTGCGGATTTGGGAGGAATCAGTCCAGCTGTTTGCATGCATAAAATTCATTTGGAAGAAGATGCAAAGCCTTCTAGGGAAATGCAGAGGAGGCAGAATCCTCATATGCAAGAAGTGGTCATGAAAGAGGTTGTGAAGCTGTTGGATGCAGGGGTCATTTACCCCATTTCAGATTCAGCTTGGGTGGCACCTACACAGGTGGTACCTAAGAAATCTGGGATCAGTGTTGTAACCTTAGATTCTGGTGAGATTATATCAACCAGACAAACAACTGGTTGGAGGGTCTGTATTGATTACAGAAAACTAAACACAATGAACAGAAAAGACAATTTCCCTCTTCCCTTCATTGACCAAATTTTAGATAAGCTAGCAGGAAAAGCTTATTACTGTTTTCTTGATGGTTACTCTGGTTACAACCAGATTCCTGTATATCCACAAGATCAAGAAAAGACCGCATTCACTTGCCCTTTTGGCACTTTTGCCTATAGGAGAATGCCTTTTGGTTGTAATGCTCCTGCTACCTTTCAAAGATGCATGTACTCCATTTTCTCTGATATGATTTACCAATTTATGGAGATATTTATGGATGATTTTTCAATCTATGGAGACAGTTTTGCCCAGTGTTTACATCATCTCAAATTGGTGTTACAGAGATGTGAAGAAACCAATCTTGTTTTGAGATGGGAGAAGAGCCATTTCATGGTCACCCAAGGCATTGTCCTTGGCCATGTTGTCTCCCACAAGGGCATTGAGGTGGATAGAGCAAAAATTGATTTAATTGCACATTTGCCACCTCCCAAAACTGTTAAACCAATTTGGAGTTTTTTGGGACATGCTGGATTCTACAGAAGGTTCATTAAGGACTTCAGTAAAATATCCAAGCCTCTTTGTCATTTATTGTGCCAAGATGTCCCTTTTGTTTTCAACAATGAATGCTTGAAGGCATTTGAATTCTTAAAAAACTGTTTGATTTCAGCTCCAATATTACAGTCTCCAGATTATTCACTGCCTTTTGAACTGATGTGTGATGCATCAGATTATGCTTTGGGAGCTGTTCTTGGGCAGAGAAAGGATAAGCTGCCTCATGTCATAGCTTATGCCAGTAGATCAATGATTGATGCACAGCTCAATTACACAACAACTGAGAAGGAGCTGCTGGCAATTGTTTTTGCTTTAGAGAAATTCAGGTCATATGTTTTGGGTTCACAAATAGTGGTGTTCACTGACCACTCAGCCCTGAAATACCTTATGTCTAAGAAGGATACCAAACCAAGATTAATCAGGTGGATCCTCCTATTACAGGAGTTTGATTTACAGATCAAAGATAAAAAGCGTGTGGAGAATGTGGTGGCTAATCACCTATCTAGAATTTTAACTGCTGAGATTGATAGGCTGCCTATCGATGAATCTTTCCCTGATGAGCAACTTTTTGCTATCAGTATACACACCCCTTGGTTTGCAAACATAGTCAACTTTTTGGATACCAGAAGAATTCGTCAACATTGGGATAAAATGGATAAAGATCTTTTCTTCTCAAAGGTTAAACATTTTAATTGGGAGGATCCTTATCTGTTCAAGATTTGTGCAGACCAAATAATAAGAAGATGTGTTCCTGAAGAAAACTTTCATAACATACTTTCTATGTGTCATGAACAGGCCTGTGGAGGTCATTTTATTGGAAACAAAACTGCTGCAAAGGTTTTACAGTGTCGATTTTATTGGCCTACACTTTTCAAAGATGCTCTGCAGCACTGTAAGTCTTGCCAGAACTGCCAGAGATTGGGCAGCATTTCCAAGAGAAACTCAATGCCATTACAACCTATTTTGGTAGTTGAATTGTTTGATATTTGGGGGATAGACTTCATGGGTCCGTTTCCTCCTTCCAATGGGTGTAATTTCATCTTAGTAGCTGTGGATTATGTATCCAAATGGGTTGAAGCCACAGCCACTAAAACCAATGATCACAGAGTGGCTCTGAAATTTTTAAAGGATAACATTTTTTCTAGGTTTGGTTTTCCCAGAGCTATTATCAGTGATGGGGGAAGCCATTTTTATAATAAATATTTTGAAGCTTTATTGAAAAAATACTCTGTGACTTATAGAGTAGCTACTCCATATCATCCACAAACCAGTGGACAAGTGGAGATTTCCAATAGAGAAATCAAACATATACTGGAAAAGACTATGAAGAAGGACAGAAAGGATCGGTCCTTTAAGCTGAATGATGCATTGTGGGCATATAGGACAGCCTATAAAACCCCAATTGGCATGTCCCCATTCAAATTGGTCTTTGGCAAAGCATGCCATTTACCAGTGGAGTTAGAATATAAGGCCTTTTGGGCTATTAAAACCTTGAACATGGATCTTACTACTGCTGGTAATCACAGGAAGCAGCAGCTTGAGGAGTTAGAAGAGCTGAGGATGGATGCATACACCAATGCAAGATCTTACAAAGAGAAAGTCAAAGCCTTCCATGATAAAAATTGGTTGAGAAAAGAGTTCATAGCTGGCTCTAAGGTATGGCTATTTAACTTAAAACTTAAGTTTTTTCCTGGAAAGCTAAGATCCAGATGGGAAGGGCCATATACAATCATTCATGCATCTCCTTCTGGGGTTGTTGAAATTTTGGACCCAATTGATGGAAGAATCTTGAAAGTAAATGGTCAGAGGCTCAAACCATGCATTGAAAATACTCTGGAGCCTGTGCTGACCATCTATCACCAAGAACCTCCACATATCTGATGATAAACAACTATATCATATGTATTTTACCAGTGCTTGTTTTATAATTTTTGCATAGTTTTTTGCTCTCTGTTTTTAGTCTTGTGTACACTCAATTCGAGAAGTTTATAATATGTGAAAAATGAGTTCGCAAAGAAAAAAACTTCATTTCGAAAAGTTCAATTTTCTGTTCGAAAAGGATCTGGCCCTGTAACTAACTGATCGAAAAGAGCTATTTGCTTTTCGAATAGTTAGTTCTGAAGCTATTGGCTTTTCGAATAGTTAGTTCTGAAGCTATTTGTTTTTCGAATAGTTAGTTCAGAATGATTTGCTTTTCGAAAAGTTAGTTCTGAAGCTATTTGTTGTTTGAATAGTTGTTTCTGAAGCCATATGCTTTTCGAATGGTACTGATGCCTTTCTCACATGTAAAAAAGGACTATTTTGAACTTTTCGAAAACTTCAAAGATATTTGCGAAAATCATTTTAAGCATATTTAAACCCTTTCGAAGTAAGGGTTTCATATTCGAAAGCCTTCTGAGAACGTCCTGTTTCACAGAAACCCTTTTTCTTTATTTCCTTGCATGATTTTAGAATTCAGCCACACTTTTCTTCACATTTGTTCGATCATTTAAGCTTGAAGAGAGGGATTTTAGCTTCTGGTTCTAGTGGATTTCAGCGAGCAAGCAACAAGTTCAACCAAAACCCTAGATTTCGGTATTTTTCTGTGCATTTCCTCTGTTTCTCATTTGCAAAGTTTGATTTGGTGTCAACATTTATTGTGGGAGTTTTTATACAAAGCTTTAGAATGGGGAAAGCTGAAAAATCATTGGCTGAAATGTTCCAAAAATCTTCTGCTAAGAAAATTAGCAAACCGTCCAAAAAGGGAAAAACCAAAGCTTCAGCTAAAAGGAAACTTTCAATGGATAAAGCTGATATCATTGAGAAGGGGAAAAAGGTTAGATATGAGGAACCCACCCCAACAGCTGACAGTAGCCCTGAGTCTGAGCTTCCTCCTTTTCCTATTAATTTGGTTTTGCCAAACCCATTTATTGAAGCTCAGAAGCTAATTCCAGAATTTATTATTGATGAGACCTTTTTCTACAACAAACCTGAATGTCAGTTATCTTTGAAATACATTAGGGATGCCTCACTTAGCAACATCCTAACCCCTCTTCCAGAGAAAATTTATCCACGAATGGTGAAATTATGGTACCAAAATTTGGTAAAAGTGACAGAGAGGGTGTTGATGTCCCTACTCTTGTTATTTTCATTGATGATTGCGATTTAACTGTCACTTATGAAGACATTGGCAATGCTTTGGGGATAACTTTTCAATATGATCCTGTTGGTCCATTGGCCGAACCAGAAACTGTCTCTTTCAGAGAAATGGCTGCACATTTAACCCAAGGCATCGTTGGAACTGGACAATCCATAATGAGGAGAGACCTAGCACCTCAATTTTTACTGATGGATTCCATTTTGAGGGGATGTTTTTATGTCACTGGGCATAGCCAGGAAAGAAGGACACCAATTTTAGAGGCACTCTTCCATTTTTCTAAGGGGTAATTTTTCAATGCCCCTATGTTGATTTTTGAAGCCATGGCTGATATTAGTACCAAGCTGAAAAAGGAGTAGAAATTAGCTGGAATACCATTTGGTAGGCTGATCACAGCCCTACTAAGAGCCAAGTTTGATATTGATGAGCAAGAGCCATTTGAAGTTATATCTCCTCATGCATTTGGGAAAAAGGCTTGGACTACAAGTCAAGCAATGTTGAAAAGAATGAGGGAGGAAGTGGAACCTGCCCCTGCAGCTGATATTGAACCTGCCATACCTGAACTCCTGCTGCCTACTATTGAACCTGCTTTGCAGGACCACAGGTGACCAACTCTTTACCTATTTCACCTATTTCAATGCGACATTGAACAAGTGTCCTTCCTGTGGTGACCCTCTTTAGAGAAATTGTCATTTTACCTACCTCACCTAGCCCAACTCCTATGCTTGCACGAATTCAAGCAATCCCATCTCCCATAACCAACATAATCCCCGTTGCAGATTCCTCCTCTACACCATCTACTCCAGCCATACTCACACCACCAATTTCTCCTAACAATGACCAAGATATGGCCCCAGATTTTGTTGAACCATCTCAAAGCACCCCCCTTCTCCAAAGCTTCTCAAGTTCACCTGCTCCTTTAACTCATACACCTGAATTAACTCATACCCAAACTGAACCTAAGATATTCACTACAGAGGCCTATTCATCACTGATGGGATCTATTTTAGAGAATATTGGGCTTGAATTTGTCCCTATACCTGACCCTCCTCATTTCACTCATTTGGCTACTTCACCCTTTACAACCATTTCACCCATTGCACCTCAACCATCCACTTGATTTTCCCTACTAATACCACACCCACACTTGAATCAATTAGCCAAATATTTACCTTTCTCCAATCCATCCAAGCCCAACTACTGAGATCAACAGACAATCGATGCATGACCAATGCCCTTCTCCAAACCTTAGCCTCCACATCCCACACAACTACCTTAGCCACTGTACCTGCTATTGATGACCATGCTACCCAAACAGAACCTGAGGTAGTATTGGTTGATCCACCCACCCTCACCACTACTACCCATGCTACCCAAACAGAACCTGAGGTAGTTCTTATTGAGTCCCCTTCACCTCTCCTCATTTTTTCTGATCAAGGCACTCGGGCCGACCACAGGTCATTCTTCTGGACCCCTCTTCTCCCACTCCCACAGCTGGGATACCTTTGGTCCCCTACCATTCCATTCCCATTCCCAGATTTGCCACTCTCAAAAGGGCCATGGAAGAGAACCCTTATAGCTGTCGTGATGTTTTGCAAGCTGATCTGCAAGCTTACATTAGAACACCTTATGAAGACCAGATTCAAAAATTGGAGTTGTTCATGAAATTTGAGAGAGAGAAGATGCAGGACCTGCTGGGCCAAACTTTTCAGATGGTTAGGAGTGAGCAGCACAAGGTTACCATGTTGTAAGCACAGCTTGAACACGAAAAATTGAGGACTACTAGACTTGAAAAGTATATTGGCCTCACCAAAAAGATCAAAGCTGAGGAATACACCGAGCTGCAAGCCACAATCCAGGAGAAGGCCAAATCGAGTTCAGACTCCAATACTGATTCTAATTCTGACTCTGACAGTGACTCCAGTTTTGATCCCATTGAACCAACTTATGATATACAAACTTTGACCCCAGTTATTAGAATCCATTGTACATATCTGTTTTATGAGTCTATAATATAAAATTTTGGTTTTGTGTTAATGCATTGTACATACATTGTGCATTTCTTTTCTTTCTTCTTGTCATTATGATATCTGATTGCTTGTTTCTTTTCTTTGCTAATACACTTCGGACCAGTGTGGACCCTGCTCATGATAGGTTTGGGGGTGTGGCAGAAATGCCAATAATTGAGTTAACATTAGTGCAGCTGATCATCAGTAGAATTTTTGAAAATAAAGTGATTTCACACCTGAAAAATGAGGAAGTTAAAACTTTTAAAACTGATTTTTAGTGTAATTCTAATACCTTCATGAAGGGAATGTCAAAAAAATTTCAAAATAAAAATTGATGTCTTAGTAAACCTAAAAGGAGAGAAAATAGTGATGATATACCTCAGGAATTTGATAGAAAACTGCACCCAGTGAGACTTGGGCCTGAAATGTATTCTTTGGAGATATGAATTGGCAATTTTTTCTACTCTAGGGACTGTTTGAACCTGCTTATTTTCACTAGAAGTTACACATATTCAAATTGAAATAACTTGACAGCAATCATGATATTAAAGACATGATGTAAGGCCTCCTTTTGGACAGTTTGAACTTTAAAAAGCCCCACCTTTTGAAATTGCCTTTGATACACACCAGTTGAGCCTTATAAACCCAAGGTTTCTTTGTAACCTCATCAACCAACCTAATCAACCTCATTGAGCCTAACCCTCACTCTGAAAATTCGGAAGGTAAAGGAAAGGAAGCTGAAGAAAGGAGAGTTGGGTAATAGATTGGTAAAAGAAGAAGAAAAATAATTGAAGGTAATGATGTATCAACAAAAGAAATGTTGCCCTCCAGTCAATGTTGCTTCGAAAAAAAAAAAAAAAAAGTCAGAAAAAGTCATTTCATTGGGAATTTGAAAAAGAAAGAGAAAAAGATGGCCACTTTGGCTTTGAAAATTCAAAGAAGAAGACGAAATTGTGCTGAAATAAAGAAGATGTGTCTACCACTTCCTTACCTTGACTGACTTCTCAATTCTGAATTCCATTCCACCTCTTTATTCTTGATAAAGTTCACTCATAAGCCACAGTACCACCCAAGTCAAAGTCCTTACTGATCAATGATAGATTGAGTTGTCACATGGAGATAAGGATTTGTGTAATCTATGGAGAAAAGAGTAGTAGATTCAGAACTGAAAAGCAATGCCTATGCTCTTGCTTACAGTCCTATTTTAGGACTGTAATTGCTCTTCAGCTGCGTGAAATAGTACATCCCTCATATTTGCATGATGAGTGAAAACCCTGGTAAGAGTTGAGTTTGAAATCAAATTATTTGGGGTAACATCCAAACTGAATTTTAAAATAGAAGGCAAGCTTTTCATTAATTTTTCTTTTAAAATCTTTGTGACACCAACTGAGTGAATGGTAAAAGGAATTACAGCTAAATTTTAGTTTTAAACTAATATTTTCCTAGAGATCTTTTTACAGCTTGACTAATGCAGGTGTGAATAACCTGACTGGATAAAAATCTGCTTCAAACAGAACTGCATTGATATTGACTGATTTAGTGGAGAAGTTTGTGGGTACCTGCACTGAAAACCCTTAGGAGACTTCACTCCTCCACTAGGGATCACCTAGGGGTTTAAAAGGCTTGTTGCATATGCTAAATGCAACTGTGTTCCCTACAAAAGTGGCTTTCTATTCTATTTTTAATTTTGTCTTTGCTCAGGGACTAGCTAAGCTTAGGTTTGGGGGTGTGTTGAGAACTAGAAAATACCATGTTTCACCCTTTAACCTGGGCCTTTTAAGTGCTTGTGTTACAGCTAACAATAAAGACAGGCTTAACCATGAAAGAGCCTAAAAGTGCCAAAAAAGATGATAATCCATGTTGATCCAAAGGAAGAAAGAGAAGGGACAACCTCACGAGCTGTCAAAATACCAAAACTGAAGAAGGCAAAGGCCTGGTTGTAACCTGGAAAGTGTGGAGCTATTCGAACAGAAGAATGCACTACAGAGTGCTTTTTGAAAAGAATCTGAACATTTCGAAAAGAACCTGAACTTTGCGAAAAGAACTCAAAGCTCCAGGCTTAGTTTTCGAAGAGCACCTGAACTCTTCAAAAGGATGTTTGACCTATTCGAAAAGAAGAGAACTCCTTGCGAACAGAACCTGAACTTTGCGAAAAGAGCTTCAGAAGTCACAGTACTTTGCAAAAAGTTTCCTAAACTATGCGAAATGGTATTCTGGAGATTCCTAGCATCTGCAAGGGTAATTCAGTAATCTTTTGCACGTGCCCCAATGCATTTAAAAACCCAGGGACATTCCAGAAGATTCTGAGCATGAAGCAAAGGCATATTCCACCCCATGTGAGCGCCCGAAGATGAAATCAATTGGCGGGAACTTCTAGAAGTTCTAACAGATTTTCGAGTTACATAATAGAATTGATGCTTCTGTCATCTGATTGGCTGAACCAAATCAAGCAATTCAGATTGGCCAAAATAGATCTGGATCCTCGTGCTTGACTACCATTGGTTGATACAAATCTAACCAATTCTGATTGGTCAATACACGTCTGAGCTAGACCTGGGGGAAACTATAAATAGATGAACCATTTGCCCAATTTGGGCATCCAGATTTTGAGTTCCATTTCTATTGCCTCATTTCCATTTCAGATAGCTTGTCTGAAATTTCTGTAATAGCCTAGCTTTTATTTGTAACTGAGAGCTGTGAGATGTCTCTGTACTTCACGTGAGAATTGTATTCAAGACTACAAATCCAAGAGATGTTTAAGTTATGCTCTGTAATTGTAATGGTGAACTTGAAAAGGTTACTGTGAACCGTACGTTATCAATTGGATTCGTGTTGAGGTGATCTCCTTATTGCACTAGACTCCTTTAGATTTACTGTGTTTCAAGCAACTTCCCTTTATTCATTATCCCTGTGGGAATTAGTGTTTGTAACCTAATCTTTCACAGCATTTGTAGTGGTATTTCTTGTTCTGAATTGAGGGTTTTGATTAAAGACTATTGGATTGTCTGTGGCCATTGAAGTCGACATACCATAGCCATAAGTTTAACTCTAATCCTTGAGTTAGATTACTTCCTCTTGCATCTGTGCTTGTAGCCAGATGAAGATTGGATCATCTCTCATTTGATCTACATTTATTCTCATTTTGTTTCAAGAACCAAATCAAAGTTAGATATTATTTCTCCATTCTTATTAATTTACATCAAAATCTCCCCAACTCAGATCTGGATCACTTAGTTTAATCTTTTCTTTTATCATTTAGTTAATGTGACAAATTCAACCTCCCATCTTATGTGCTTTGTAGATAGGATCAGAGGCCAGATCTGGTAGCTCAAATCTGGAGGTTTATCTTACATTTTAAATAAATTCTCTGTGGACGATCTTTTACTCACTTACATTTAAAACTTGCTACAATTGGCCCTGATCTTGCAGGCTAATTTACTTCTCTCTGTGCTGATATTTCTTGATTCTTTTTAATATTCATTATCATTCATCATTCGCAAATCTGTTTTCAAAACACCAATAAATCATGCACACTTAGAAGATATCAACAAGGGTACAAACCGGGTTCCCACCTGGGGCGAGGTGTGAGGTTTGTGTGTGAGGGAGATATTGAGGGAATTGTGCAGGGTATGGGTATCTGGACCCAAGATTTGGGCCTTGCTGGGCTTGGGTATTGGATGAGGGATTTGGAGGGGTTTGGTCCATAAGGCCTTGGGAGGATGAAAAATGGGGTATGTTGGTGAAGGTGGAAAATTGGGCCGAGTTTCGGGTGGATGTGGATGGAATGTGAGACGAATCTGGGATGGACATGGCGGAGGGAATAGACCTTGTTTGTGAGAATGAAAGGGAGTGGGGTGTCGAATTTTGGGGGTTTTGAGTGGTGGTGGATGGGAAAATGGGCATACCGAAAGATCCGGTGACAGCAAATGGGGATTGGGTGAGGGGGATGGATGTGAAAACCTCTTCCGTATGGGAATGAGTTGGTGAATGTGGCGGGGATGAATCATGATCAGCGTATGCTAGATCCACTGCCCACGACATGGCTTTGTTACGGGTGAGGTATGGGTGCCTCGGATGGGGCCCATAAAGCTTTCTCCTTCTTCCCCTATGGGATGACGGAGGATAAGGCGGTGCCGTTGTGCAAGCACCACAACAATTTGATTTTTATTTATTATTAATTTTTTTTTGAAATTTTGTAGTTGGATTTTTATGATGAAGGATTCTGGGGCCTTTGAATTCCCATTTCGGGTGGTATTTGTACCCTAAATAAATCTCGCAGTGAGACCCCGACGCGCTTCGGAAGAATTAAAGGGAAACCCTTTGATCTATTGAAGGCACAGAAATCAATGCAAGCAACCCGATCCCCCGAAATGGGCTAAAAAGAAGTTGCCCTCTTTCAATCGGCGGGGGCGTATTGGGTGTCGGATAGTGCAAGACCTAATCAGAGGTGCTAAACTACTAAGCGGGGAACTCGAGGGTGTGCAAAAGGCCTCAGATTTTGGGTTGTTCTGCTCAATGGGGATCAACCACTTTTGGCGCAAGTATTACATGCACCAGACCAACTTTGGTCCAATCTATGCTTGGTGCATCTATTACATGTGCCAATGAAAATCTAGGGTTTCCAGACTTTGCACGTGTAATAGTTGCGCCAAGCAAACAGTGAGGTCAGATACCCCACAATAGCAGACCAGCACGCGCAAATTCAGTCTGTTTTTCTTGGTTTTCTGGAAGTGATGCTTCCGAGGACTGATCTCTTAATTGCAACGGGTCTCTCCTCACCGAACCTAGGGATACAAAGTCGATTCAGGACTACTAACACTCTCCCCAAGGGTTTTAAGCTTCGTAACAAGATAGGTTCCCCAACATATATACCTCCGGCGCAAGCGCCTTCTCAGATACAGGATGGGGTGGTACTTTTTCGGATCATCACCAGTAGGGGCTACTGTCGTACTAAGAATCGGGTGTTTATATCTTTGCCTAGAATTCCCAACCTTTGAAAAATCTACCCCCGTTAAAAATTCAATTAGATTCCCCTCTTGGTTCAATTTTAATTTCAGTTTTTTAGAGGAATTTTTCTTTTAAGTCCAAAAACGGGTGGTGATGGTCCCGTGCCGCCTCCAGGGACCGGCGTCCACTGATGAAATATGTTTGCAAAAATGTACAAGCTCATGTAAGCCCACCAAATGGCTAAGGTGTGTAAAAGCGCAAGTAAGCCCACCTATCGGCTAAGGCATGTAAATGACAGAAAAATAAAGCAATCGTAAGGACGGTGCTCAAGTAGGCCAGCCAATCAGCTAAGGCATGCAAATGACAGGAAAGTAGGGATAAGTAAAAGCAAAATCGAATTGTAAGGGTGAGTAAAAGAAAAAAAAAATGAAAATGAGAAGAAACACAAGCAAATGTTAGTAAAAAAAAAGACAAAAAGAAGCCAAATTTCAAGGGGAAGCTCTACTAGCTACTCCCCAGTAGAGTCACAATCTGTACGACCGTAGATTTTTATCAAACTCGTTGCGACGATGCGCACTCTCAAAAAACATAGAGTCGCCACCTGGAGCTTTTGGTGTCCCGGGAAACCTCAAATCAATATTAAATGCACCAAAGTGCCAAATATGACTCCGATTCACCGGTCCATGCCAAAGGCTTTTGGGTAGGGGCTTCGGTTATCGATCAGGAAGGTGTTAGGCACCTGTAACCTGCTCTAAAATGGTCTCTACTTATGGCCAAAGATAAAATAAAAATGGAAATAAAAAAGAGTCCTTCCTCTTGCCCGAAGGCACTATGATCCTATTTGTGCCCCTCCGTTCCTATCGAGATTTCAGCAGCGTAACGGAAAATCTGAGGATAGAGCATAAGTGAAGAAGGTAGAGGAATAGAGGGGAGAGTCAGAGCTCTCGGGCCCTTGTAGCACTGCTGTGGACCTCTATGTAGGTGCACTTGAGGAGCTTCCGATGACTTGGATGATGGAATGGTGGGTTCTAACCTCTAAAGCTTGCTAGCTAAGGGGAAGGAGAGGTGGGGTAAGGGGTAGATCACACCTAAACTAAGGGATCTATGATGGAATATAGGGCTCAAAAGCGGTTTTGGAATTCTAGAATTTATGTGGGAAATGGTGCACCAAAGGGGAGGAAAACTTTCTTACTCTTTTCTATCTTTTGAAAAAAATTTCAAGCCTTTAATCCAAAGGGGGGGGTCTCTATTTATAGGAAAAGGGTAGGTTAGGAGGGTGCTTAGAGGTTAATTGGGATTAGCAATTAGGTAATCTCCTAATCTAAGGCTTTCTAGGATTTTGAAAGCTTAGAAATGTGGGCAAGGGGCTTCAATGGTGGATGATAGGGTGAGGTTTCAAATGACTAATGGGTTGTAAATAGGTAAACATGGGTGCAACAGTCCTAATGAAACCCATCCCAAACTTTGAGATGGTCAACAAGTCAAACCCCAAAAGCCATTTTCGAGCAAAAATCCATCAGTTACTGTAGTTAAGTCTGACGCATGTATTAGATGCGCCAAGCAGAGCTACAGTGTCTGGAAGTCTAGAGCCCGAGGTGGGTCCCACTTGTACTTGGCTCAAGTATTAGATGCACCAAGGCATTTCTGAGAAAAAATGGCTTGGAACATTGTTGCTAATTCTAAGTGTGCATGATTTATTTGTGTTTTGAAAACAGACTTACAAATGATGAATTGTACTGAATTTGGAAAACTAAAAAGAATAAGAAAATATCAGCACAAAGAGAAGATAATTAGCCTGCAAGATCAGGGCCAATTGTAGCAAGTTTTAAATATAAGTGAGTAAAAGATCGTCCACAGGAAATTGATTTAAAATGTAAGATAAACCTTCAGATCTGAGCTATCAGATCTGACCTCTAATCTTATCTACAAAGCACATAAGATGGGAGGTTAAATTTGTCATATTAACTAAATGATCAAAGTAAAAATTAAAACTAAATGATCAAAGTAAAAATTAAAACTAAATGATCCAGATCCGAGTTGGAGAGATTTGATGTAAATTAATAAGAATGGAGAAATAATATCTAACTTCGATTTAGTACTTGATTGCAAAATGAGAATAAATGTAAAACAAATGAAATATTATCCAATCTTCATCTGGCTACCAGCACAGATGCAAGAAAAAGTAATCCAACTCAAGGATTGGAATTGAGTTGGACTTATGGCTATGGTCTGTCCACTTCAATGGACACAGATCATCCAATAGTCTTCAATTCGAATCCGTGATTCAGAACAAAAAACACCACTACAAATACTGTGAGAAATTAGGTTACAAATGCCAATTCTCACAGGGATAATGAATTAAGGGAAATTGCTCTAAAAGTAGTAAATCTAAAGGAATCTAATGAAATAAGGAGATCACAGGGAACTCTTAACACGAATCAAATTGAGAACGTACGGTTCACAACAACCTTTTCAAATTCACCATTACAATTATAGAGCACATCTTAAACAACTCTTGGATTTGTAATCTTGAATACAATTCTCACTTGAATTACAAAAGTATCTCACAGTTCTCAAGTACAAATAAAAGATAGGATATTACAGAAGTTTCAGACAAGCTATCTGAATTGGAAATGAGGTAATAGAAATGAAACTCAAAATTTGGATACCCAAATTGGGCAAATGGTTCGTCTATTTGTAGTTTTCCCCAAGTCCAGCTCAGATGTGTATCAACCAATCAGAATTGATTTGATCTGTATCAACCAATAGGAGTCGAGCACAAGGATCTAGATCTGTTTTGGCCAATCAGAACTGCTTGATCTGGTTCAGCCAATCAGGTGATAGAAGCATCAATTCTGTTATGTAATTTAAAAATATGGTTGAGCTTCTAGAAGTTCCTGCCAAGTAATTTCATCTTTGGGTGTTCACATGGAGTGGAATATGCCTTTGGTTCGTGCTCAGAATCTTTCAAAATGTCCCTGGGTTTTTAAATGCATTGGGGTGCGTGCAGAGATTACTGAATTGCCCTTGCAGATGCTGGGAATCTTCAAGATATCATTTCGCACAGTTTGGAGAACATTTCGCAAAGTACTGTGACTTCTGAAGCTCTTTTCGCACAGTTCTGGTGTTGGTCGCAAGGAGTTTTCTTCTTTTTGAATAGGTCAGGATTCCTTTCGAAGAGTTCAGGTGCTCTTCGAAAAGTAAGCCGGGAGCTTTTAGTTCTTTTCGCAAAGTTCAGGTTCTTTTCGAAAATTTCAAGTTCTTTTCGAAAAGCATTCTGTTCTGCATTCTTCTGTTCGAATAGCTCCAAACCTCTTTCCAGGTTGAAACCAGGCCTTTGTCCACTTTAGTTTAGGCATTTTGACAGCCAGTGAGGTTGTTCCTTCTCCTTCTTCCTCCAGATCAACATGGATCATCATCTTTTTAGCACTTTTAGGCTGCTTTCAGGGTTAAGCCTGCCTTTATTGTTAGCTATAAAATAAACACTTAAAACACTTATTTAGTTCTCTCAAAGGTCTATCAAGACCCAGGTTAAGGGGTGGAAAATGATATTTTCCAGTTCTTAACACACCCCCAAACCTAAGCTTTGCTAGTCCCTGAGCAAAGACAAAATTAAAAAAATAGAATGAAAAAACCATTTTTGTAGGCAGCACAGTTGCATTTAGCATATGCAACAAGCCTTTTAAACCCCTAGGTGATCCCTAGTGGAGGAGTGAAGTCTCCTGAGGGTGTTCAGTGAAGGTACCCACAAACTTCTCCAATAAATCAGTTAATATCAATGCAGTTCTGTTAAAGCAAACTTTTATCCAATCAGATTATCCACACTTGTATCAGGCAAGCAGTAAGAAGATTCTCAAGAAAACATCAGCTCAAAACTAAAATTCTGCTGTAATTTCTTTTACCATTCACTCAATTTGTGTCAGAAAGTTTTTTTTTTACAAGAAAAATTAATGAAAAGTTTGCCTTCTATTTGAGAATCCAGCTTTGATGTTACCCCAAATAATTTGATTTCAAACTCAACTCTCACCAGGGTTTTCACTCATCATGCAAGTAGGAGGGTTGTACTATTTCACACAGCTCAAGAGCGATTCTGACCCTCAAATAGGAAATGGTGAGCATAGGCATTGCTTTTCGATTAGAATTCTTGCTCTTTTCACCATAGATTACACAAATCCTTATCTCCATGTGACAGCGCAATCCATTTTTGATCAGTAAGGACTTTAACTAAGGTTGTACAGTGGCTTATGGGTGAAATTTATCAATAATAAAGAGGTGGAATGGAGTTCAAAATTAAGAAGTCAGTCAAGGTAAGGAAGTGTTAGACACACCTTCAATTCATCACAATTTCATTTTCTTCTTTAAATTTTTAGAGCCAAAGTGGCCATCTTTTTCTCTTTCTCTTTCAAACTTCCAATGAAATGATTTCTTTTTTTTTTTTTATATATATATTTATTTATTTATTTATTTATTTTATTTTTTTCAAATCAACATTAACTGAAATGCCACATTTCTTCTACTGATACATCATTGCCTTCAATTATTTTTCTTTTTACCAAACTGATACCCAACTCTCCTTTCTTCAGCTTCCTTTCCTTTACCTTCTGAATTCTCAGAGTGAGGGTTAGGCTAAATGAGGTTGATGAGGTTGGTTGATGAGGTTTCAATGAAATCTTAGATTTATAAAGCTCAACTAGTGTGTATCAAGGGCAGTTTCAAAAGGTGAGGCTTTTTGAAGTTCAAACTATCCAAAAGGAGGCCTTACATCATGTCTTTAATATCATGATTGCTGTCAAGTTATTTCAATTTGAATATGTGTAACTTCTAGTGCTAGTAAGCAGGTTTAAACAATCCCTAGAGCAGAAAAAATTGCCAATTCATATCTCCAAAGAATACATTTCAGGCCCAAATCTCACTAGGTGTAGTTTTCTATCAAATTCCTGAGGTATATCATCACTGTTTTCTCTCTTTTTAGGTTTACTAAAACATCAATTTTCTTTTAAAAATTTTCTGACATTCACTTCATGAAAGTATTGGAATTACACTAAAAATCAGTTTTAAAAAGTTTTAACTTCCTCATTTTTCAAAATAACAGGTGTGAAATTACTTTATCTTCAAAAATTCTGCTATGATCATAAGCTGCACTGATGTTAACTAAACTATTGGCAATTCTGCCACACCCGCAAACCTATGATGAGCAGTGTCCTCACTGGTCAGAAGTGCATAAGCACAGAAAAGAACAACAAACAGAAATCATAATGACAGAGAAGAAAGAAAAGAAATGCACAGTAATTATAAATTAATAAAAGTTACAGAAAAATAGGAATTACATACTAACAAAATAAATATGTACAATGTATTCTAATAACTGGGGTCAAAATCTGTATCATAAGTTGGTTCAATGGGATCAGAACTGGAATCACCGTTAGAGTCAGAACTGGAGTCAGTATTGGAGTCTGAACTCGATTTAGCTTTCTCCTGGATTGTGGCTTGCAGCTCGGTGTATTCCTCAGATTTGATCTTTTTAGTGAGGCCAATATATTTTGCAAGTCTAGTAGCTCTCAATTTTTCTTGTTCAAGTTGTGCTTGCAACATGGTAACTTTGTGTTGTTCACTCCTAACCATCTGAAAAGTTTGGCCCAACAGGTCCTGCATCTTCTCTCTTTCAAATTTCATGAATAGCTCCAGTTTCCGAATTTGGTCTTCATAAGGGGTTTTGATGTAAGTGTGGAAATCGGAAATCCCCTTAAGGACATCGCGAAAGATGTAAGGGTTATCTTCCATAGCCCTTTTAAGAGTGGCAAAACGTGGGATGGGAATGGAGTGGTAGGGGACCAGATGTATTCCAGCAATGGGGGAAGGGGAATCTACAAGCACTAGTTCAGGGTCAGTTTGTGTGGCTTGAGCAGAGACAGTGGGGATGGGTGTAGGTGAATCCAAAAGTATTGCCTTAGGTTCGAATTGGGTAGCATGGTCAGACACAGTGGGGATGGGTGGTACTAAAACTATTACCTCCGGATCTGTTTGGGTTGCTTGGTCAGAAACAGAAGGTACATTCGCTAAGGTGGTTGTTTGGGGTGTGGAGGCCCAGGTTTGGAGAATGGAATTTATCAGGTGGTTATGCATGTTGATCTATAGGATTGGAGAAAGGTAAAGATTTGGCTAATTGCGTCAGGTGTGGGTGTGGTATGCAAAGTAGGGGCTGATAAAATTGATGTAGATGGTTGAGGGGCAATGGGTGAAATGGCTGTAAAGGGAGAAGTAGCCAAATGGGTGAAATGAGGAGGGTTAGGTATAGGTATAGTTTCAAGTCCAATGTTCTCGAAGATAGCTCCCATCAAAGATGAATAGGCCTCTATTGTGAATATCTCAAGTTCAGGGGTATGGGTGATTTCAGGTGTATGAGTTGAATGAGCAGGTGAACCTGAGAAGCTATGGAGGAGGGGAGTGCTAGGAGAGTGTTCAACAAAATCTGTGGCAATATCTTGGACATTGTTAGGTGAAATTGGTGGTGTAAGTATGGCTGGAGTGGTTGGTGTAGAGGGAGAGTCTGCAATTAGGATTATGGTGGTGATTAGTGATGGGGCTGCTGGGATAGGTGATGGAAGAGGTGCTATGATAGGTGAGGTGGGCAAGATGATGGCCTCCTCAACACTAGGTATAGCTAAAGAGCTAGTTACCTCAGCAATGGTCATAGGGTCACTTGCAGCTGCAGGAGCAATAGGTGCAGCTAAAGAGCTGGTCACCTCAGGTGCAGGTATATCAGGTTCTTGAGCTGGCTCAGCTTCCTCCCTCATTCTATTCAACATAGTTTGGCTTGTAGTCCAAGCCCTCTTCCCAAAAGCAGGAGGAGATAAAATTTTAAATGGCTCTTGCTCATCAATGTCAAATTTGGCCCTAAGTAGGGTTATGATCAGCCTTCCAAATGGTATTCCAACTAATTTTTGTTCCTTCTTCAGCTTGGCACTAATGTCAGCCATGGCCTCAAAAATCAGCACAGGGGCATTGAAGAATTGCCCTTTTGAAAAATAAAAGAGGCCCTCCAAAATGGGTGTCCTTCTTTCCTGACTGTGCCCAGTGACATAAAAACATCCTCTCAAAATGGAATCCATCAGTAAAAATTGAGGTGCTAAGTCTCTCCTCATGATGGATTGTCCAGTTCCAACTATGCCTTGGGTTAGATGTGCAGCCATTTCTCTAAAAGAGGTTGTCTCTGGTGCGGCCAAAGGACTAGCAGGATCATATTGGAATGGTATCCCCAAGGCATTTCCAATGTGTTCATAAGTGACTGTTAAATCACAATCATCAATGAAAATTACAAGCGTTGGGACATGAACATCCTTCTCAGTCACTTTCACCATATTTTGGTACCATAATCTCACCATTCTTGGATAGATTTTCTCTGGAAGAGGGGTTAAGATATTGCTCAGTGAAGCATCCCTGATGTAGTTCAATGATAGCTTACATTCAGGTTTGTTTGAGAAGAAGTTCTCATCAACAATAAGCTCTGGGATCAGCTTCTGAGCTTCAATGAATGGGTTTGGCAGTACTAAATGCAAAGGCAGAGGAGGAAGCTCAGGCTCAGGACTAGGAGCAGCTGCTAGGATGGGCTCCTCATGTCTAACCTTCTTCCCTTTCTCAATTTTATCAGCTTTATCCATTGATAGTTTCCTCTTGGCTGAGGTTTTAACTTTTTCTTTTGTGGAGGGTTTGCTAATTTTCTTAGCAGAAGACTTCGGGAACATTGCAGCCAGCGATTTTTCAGCTTTCCCCATTTTAAAACTTTGTTTGAATCTCATACAATATATGCTGACACAAAAATTAACTTTGCAAAATACAAACAGAGGATATGTAAAGAAAAATACCGAAATCTAGGGTTTTGCTTGAAATCTTTGATCGCTTGATTAAATCTACCAGCATCAGAAGCAAAGGGTCCCTCTCTTCAAGCTTAATCAATGGAACAAATATGAAGGAAATTGGATCTGAACTCTAAAAGCATGCAGGGATTGAAGGAAAATGGGTTTTCTGTGAAATAGGAAACTCTGGGAAGGCTTTCGAATATGAAACCCTTGCTTCGCAAGGGTTGAAGTATGCTCAAAATGATTTTCGCAAAGCACCTTTGAAATTTTTGAAAAGTTCAAAACATTCCTTTTTACAAAGGAGAATGGCATTAATACCATTCGAAAAGCAAAAGGCTTCAGAAACAACTTTTCGAAAAGCAAAAGGCTTCAGAATCAACTATTCGAAAAGCTAATCATTCTTTTCGAGCAGTTAGTTATAGGTCTAGATCCTTTTCGAAAAGAAAATTAAACTTTTCGAATTGAATTTTTTTTTCTTTGCGAATTAATTTTTCACATATTGTAAACTTCTCGAATTGACTGTAAAACATGACTAAAAACAAAGATTCATAAACTATGCAAAAACTACAAAACAAACACAAATAAAATACATATGATACAGTTGTTTATCATCAGATTTGTGGAGGCTCTTGATGATAGATGGTCAGCACAGGCTCCAGGGTATTTTCAATGCATGGTTTGAGCCTCTGACCATTTACTTTCAGGTTCTCCCATCACTTGGGTCCATAATTTTAACAGCCCCAGAAGGAGATGCTTGAATGACAGTATATGGCCCTTCCCACCTAGATCTCAACTTTCCAGAAAAAAACTTAAGTTTTGAGTTGAATAGCCATACCTTAGAGCCAGCTATGAACTCTTTTCTCAGCAGCTTTTTGCCATAGAAAGCCTTAACTTTTTCTTTGTAAGATCTTGCATTGGTGTATGCATCCATTCTCAGCTCCTCCAACTCAGCAAGAAGTCGTGATTACCCATGTTCAAGGTTTTAATAGCCCAAAAGGCCTTATATTCTAACTCCACTGGTAAATGGCAAGGTTTTCCATAGACCAATTTGAATGGGGACATGCCAATTGGGGTTTTATAGGCTGTCCTATATGCCCACTATGCATCATTCAGCTTAAAGGACCAATCCTTTCCGTCCTTCTTCACAATCTTTTTCAGTATATATTTGATTTCTCTATTGCAAATCTCCACTTGTCCACTGGTCTATGGATGATATGGAGTAGCTACTCTATGAGTCACAGAGTACTTTTTCAATCAAGCTTGAAAATGTTTATTACAAAAATGGCTCCCTCCATCACTGATAATAGCTCTGGGGGAACCAAACCTGGAAAAAATGTTATCCCTTAAAAATTTTAGGACAACTCTATGGTCATTGGTTTTAGTGGCTGTGGCTTCAACCCATTTGGATACATAATCCACAGCTACTAAGATGAAATTAAAACCATTTGAAGGAGGAAAGGGTTCCATGAAATCTATCCCCCAAATATCAAACAATTCAACTACCAAAATGGGCTGTAAATGCATTGAGTTTCTCTTGGAAATGCTGCCCAATCTCTGGAAATTCTGACAAGACTTACAGTGCTGCAGTGCATCTTTGAAAAGTGTAGGCCAATAAAATCAACACTGCAAAACCTTTGCAGAAGTTTTGTTTCTACTAAAATGACCTCCGCAGGCCTGTTCATGACACATGGAAAGTATGCTATGAAAGTCTTCTTCAGGGACACATCTTCTAATTATTTGGTCTGCATAAATCTTGAACAGATAAGGATCCTCCCAAATAAAATGTTTAATCTTTGAGAAGGAGTGTGTACACTGATAGCAAAAAGTTTTTCATCAGGGAAAGATTCATTGATAGGCAGCCTATCAATCTCAGCAGTTAGAATTCTAGACAGGTGGTCAGCCACCACATTCTCCGCACCCTTTTTATCTTTAATCTATAAATCAAACTCCTGTAATAGGAGGATCCACCTGATTAATCTTGGTTTGGTATCCTTCTTAGACAGAAGGTATTTCACGGCAGAGTGGTCAGTGAACACCACAATTTGTGAACCCAAAACATATGACCTGAATTTCTCTAAAGTAAAAACAATTGCCAGCAGCTCCTTCTCAGTTATTGTGTAATTGAGCTTTGCATCAATCATTGATCTACTTGCATAAGCTATGACATGAGGCAGCTTATCCTTTCTCTGCCCAAGAACAGCTCCCAAAGCATAATCTGATGCATCACATATCAGCTCAAAAGGCAGTGAATAATCTGGAGACTATAGTATTGGGGCTGAAATCAAACAATTTTTTAAGAATTCAAATGCCTTCAGGCATTCATTATTGAAAACAAAAGGAACATCTTGGTACAATAAATGACAAAGAGGCTTGGATATTTTACTGAAGTCCTTATTGAACCTCCTATAAAATCCAGCATGCCCCAGAAAACTTCTAATTTGTTTAACAGTTTTGGGAGGTGGCAAATGGGCAATTAAATCAATTTTTGCTCTGTCCACCTCAATGCCCTTGTGGGAGACAACATGGCCAAGGACAATGCCTTGGGTGACCATGAAATGGCTCTTCTCCCAGCTCAAAACTAAATTGGTTTCTTCACATCTCTGTAACACCAACCTGACATGATGTAAACACTGGGCAAAACTGTCTCCATATATTGAAAAGTCATCCATAAAAATTTTCATAAATTGGTCAATCATATCAGAGAAAATGGAATACATACATCTTTGAAAGGTAGCAGGAGCATTACAAAGACCAAAAGGCATCCTCCTATAGGAAAAAGTGCCAAAGGGACAAGTGAATGTGGTCTTTTCCTGGTCTTATGGATACACAGGAATATGGTTGTAGCCAGAGTAACCATCCAAAAAATAGTAATAAGCTTTTCCTGCTAACTTATCTAAAATCTGATCAATGAATGGAAGAGAGAAATGGTCCTTTCTGGTCATTGTGTTTAGCTTTCTATAATCAATACAGACCCTCCAACCAGTTGTTTGTCTGGTTGAAATAAGCTCACCAGAATCTGAGGTTACAACAGTGATCCCAGATTTCTTAGGTACCACCTGTGTAGGTGCCACCCAAGCTGAATCTGAAATGGGGTAAATAACCCCAGCATCTAACAACTTAACAACCTCCTTCATGACCACTTCTTGCATATGAGGGTTGAGCCTCCTTTGCATTTCTCTAGAAGGCTTTGCATCTTCTTCCAAGTGAATTTTATGCATGCAAACGGCTGGACTGATTCCTCCCAAATCAGCAATAGTCCAGCCAATTGCCCTCTTATGCTGTTTCAATACAATCAACAACTCTTCCCCCTGCTCCTCAGTGAGGGAAGAAGAAATAATCACAAGCAATATTTTATGGTCTCCTAAAAACACATATTTCAAATTTTCTGGCAACTGTTTCAGCTCTACATCAGGTGGGCTGAGAAAAAAAGGTAACAAAGGTACCTTGTTTGTGGAAGGGGAAGAACTATAGGTTTCCATGAAAAATACCTTGCTGATTGATCATGAGTTCCTTGCACAGCATTAACCTCCTCAGACTTTGAGGTACAAACTATTTCTTCCACAGTATTTCTCCAAGCATCTTTAAAATCTGTGGTTAAATCTTCACACTACAAAAACTGTGGTAAAGTTTCTTCTACCAGTTCATCCAACAAATAAAAAAGAAAGCATTCTTCATAATTAAATTGGGGCTGTGTAACTGCATTGTAGACATTTAACTTTACCTTCATATTTCCAAAAGACACTTTCATAATACAATATCTGCATTGAATGCAAGCATTGGTTGTAGCTAGAAATGGTCTCCCCAAAATGACTGGGATGGAAGTTCTGCTTTTTGTAGGTTCCATGTCCAATACCAGAAAATCAACAGGGTAGAAAAACATATCTACCCCTATCAACACATCCTCAATCACCCCAACTGGCTTTCTTTCAGATCTGTCTGCTAGTTGTAACACCACATGAGTGGGTTTTAACTCTCCCAAACCTAGTTTCTCATATACAGAATATGGAAGCAGGTTGACACTGGCACCCAAATCTAATAAAGCCTTTTCAACGGTATGTTTCCCAATGATGCAAGGGATTGTGGGGATTCCAAGATCTTGGAGTTTAGGAGGTGTGGTAATGGATAAAACCTGATTAACTCTTTCCACAGCAAAGACCTTCTTGAATAACTGTATCCTAGATTGTCTTTTGTGAGTGTAAATATCTTTCAAAAATTTTGCATATGTTGGGACTTGCTTAATTGCATCAAGCAAAGGAAGATTAATCTTGACTTGCTTGAAAGTCTCCATCATTTCATCTATTTTTGTATTCCCTTTATCAAAAGGGGATGCAGACTTCATGGCATGGGGAAATGGTAAATGAGGAACTAGTCCTTCATTTACAGCTTTAGAATTATCATCAGAATATTTTTTATTTTTCTATTTTTCATTTTTTTGATTTTTCTGAGGTACATCAGCACCCCCAATGCTAACATCATGCTGCTCCTGCTGCATATCTCTAGCAATTTTCTCAATTTTTTCTTCTCCTTTTTCAAGATTCACATTGTTATTTACAACTCTTCCACTTCTCAAAGTAGTGATAGCTTTAACTTCTTCATGTGAAACAGAGGCATCTCCAACCATGAACTGTCCTTTAGGATTGTTCAAAGGTTGGCCCGGGTAATCTGCCTTCCTCTCTTTTGGCCAAAGTATTTGAAAGTTGACCCAATGTTTCTTCAATCTTCTTTATGCTCTGACTATGAAAGTTTACAGTCTGAGTTACAGACCCAAAATTCGGGAGTGAATTTAGAACTTGGTCTTTAAAAGAAGGGGATTTGGAAGGGGTTGAACTGGAGCAGATTGTTGCACAGGTTGTGCCATCTGCCGTGGAATGGGCTGCTGAAAATTTGGCTTGGTATAAAAATTCTGCTGGTAAGGCTAAGCAGTTTTGAAAGGTATTTGGTTCTTTGGTTGCTGCTGCTGTTGTGATTGATAATTGCCCTGGCTCCACCTTAAATTGGGGTGCCCTCTCCATGTATATTCATTTGATTGCATCTGTCCAAACGATTGGGCAGCATGAGCTTACTCCACCACTAAATCTGGGAACTGTGGTGCAGCTGGACATTGATCATGGGAATGAGTAGGGAACTGGCATATCAAATATGCCTCCTCTACTCTTGCAACCATTGGATTTTTAAGTGAGTCCATCAATGTATCAAACTTAGTGGTCAAATTATCCATTTTCCTTTCCAACTCATTCACCTTATACATCATTCCCATGGTGGTCTACTGATTGTTCAACCGAGCAGAATTCTCAATGTCTCTTGACAAAGATTCCTATTGAGTTGAATTTTCACCAATCACTTCAAATAGGTCCCAGACCTCCTCAACAGTTTTTTGCAAATAGGTGCCTCCACAGGAAGCATCTACCATATTCTTGCCCTTTTGATCAATTCCCTGATAGAAACTTTGAACAAGCTGCCATCGGGGAATTTGATGATGAGGACATTGCCTTAAAAGTTCTTTAAATCTTTCCCATGCTTCATGAAAAGTTTCAGTTGAGTGTTGTGAGAAGGAAACAATATTTTGTCTCAACTGGCTGGTCTTAGACATAGGGAAGTATTTGGCTAAAAATTAACATTGCAAATCATTCCAAGAAGTAATGTTGTTTGGTGGCAACATGGACAGCCATGCTCTAGCTTTGTCCTTTAATGAAAAAGGAAAGAGCCTAAGCTTGGTTGCTTCTGGACCCAGTCCAGCTATGTTGAATGTTGTACAAAGAGACAAAAATTCATCCACATGCTTGTATTGATCTTTCTTACTCAAACCATGGAAGGAAGGCAGCATCTGGATAGTTGATGATTTGATCTCATAATTTCCTTCAACAGTAGGAAATTGGACACAAAATGGGGAAGTATATGCATTAGGTGCAAAGTAATCCCTCAAAAGTCTAGGTTCTTCACCCATAGTAGCAGTCTCAGCAAAATTCTATGATGTTTGTCTGGTTCTTAGTAGCCTTTCAACTTCTAAATTTAGAGGGACAATCTCAGGATTGAGAGTCCTTCTACTAAACATACAACACAGAAATAGAGAAGAAAAAAATTATGTAAAGCAAACCTTCAAAATTGAGTAGATTCCAAGCTCAAATGTAACTGCAAAGATTTAAACAACAGAACAGTTAGCACTGATGTAAAAATAAAATAAAAATTTGGGTCTACCAATTTTAAAATCTATTCCCCGGCAACGGCGCCAAAAACTTGTTGCTAATTCTAAGTGTGCATGATTTATTTGTGTTTTGAAAACAGACTTACAAATGATGAATTGTACTGAATTTGGAAAACTAAAAAGCATAAGAAAATATCAGCACAGAGAGAACATAATTAGCCTGCAAGATCAGGGCCAATTGTAGCAAGTTTTAAATGTGAGTAAAAGATCGTCTATAAGGAATTGATTTAAAATGTAAGATCAACCTTCAGATCTGAGCTACTAGATCTGACCTCTTATCCTATCTACAAACCACATAAGATGGGAGGTTGAATTTGTCACATTAACTAAATGATAAAAGTAAAATAAAAACTAAATGATCAAAGTAAAAATTAAAACTAAATGATCCAGATCCGAGTTGGGGAGATTTGATGTAAATTAATAAGAATGCAGAAATAATATCTAACTTCGATTTAGTACTTGATTGCAGAATGAGAATAAATGTAAAATAAATGAGATATTATCCAATCTTTATCTGGCTACCAGCACAGATGCAAGAGAAAGTAATCCAACTCAAGGATTGGAATTGAGTTGGACTTATGGCTATGGTCTGTCCACTTTAATGGACACAGATCATCCCATAGTCTTCAATTCGAATCCGTGATTCAGAACAAAAAATACCACTACAAATGCTGTGAGAAATTAGGTTACAAATGCCAATTCTCACAAGGATAATGAATTAAGGGAAATTACTTTAAAAACAGTAAATCTAAAGGAATCTAATGAAATAAGGAGATCACAGGGAACCCTTAACAGGAATCCAATTGAGAATGTACGGTTCACAGCAACCTTTTCAAATTCACCATTACAATTACAGAGCACAGCTTAAACAGCTCTCGGATTTGTAGTGTTGAATATAATTCTCACTTGAATTACAAAACTATCTCACAGTTCTCAAGTACAAATAAAAGCTAGGCTATTACAAAAGTTTCAGACAAGCTATCTAAATTGGAAATGGGGGAATAGAAATGAAACTCAAAATCTGGATACCCAAATTGGGCAAATGGTTTGTCTATTTATAGTTTTCCCCAAGTCTAGCTCAGATGTGTATCAACCAATGAGAATTGGTTAGATCTGTATTAACCAATAGGAGTTGAGCACAAGAATCTAGATCTGTTTTGGCCAATCAGAACTGCTTGATCTGGTTCAGCCAATCAGGTGACAGAAGCATCAATTCTATTATGTAATTCAAAAATCTGGTTGAGCTTCTAAAAGTTCCCTCCAAGTAATTTCATCTTTGGGTGTTCACATGGGGTGGAATATGCCTTTGGTTCATGCTCAGAATCTTCCAAAATGTCCCTGGGTTTTTAAATGCATTGGGGCGCGTGCAGAGATTACTAAATTGCCCTTGCAGATGCTGGGAATCTTCAAGATATCATTTCGCACAGTTTGGAGAACTTTTCGCAAAGTACTGTGACTTCTAAAGCTCTTTTCACACAGTTCTGGTGCTGTTCGCAAGGATTTTTCTTCTTTTCGAATAGGTCAGGAATCCTTTCGAAGAGTTCAGGTGCTCTTCGAAAACTAAGCCTGGAGCTTTTAGTTCTTTTCGCAAAGTTCAGGTTCTTTTCGAAAAGCATTCTGTTCTGCATTCTTCTAGGCATTTTGACAGCCAGTGAGGTTGTTCCTTCTCCTTCTTCCTCTAGATCAACATGGATCATCATCTTTTTAGCACTTTTAGGCTGCTTTCAGGGTTAAGCCTGCCTTTATTGTTAGCTATAAAACAAACACTTAAAACACTTATTTAGTTCTCTCAAAGGTCTATCAAGACCCAGGTTAAGGGGTGGAAAATGATATTTTCCAGTTCTCAACACACATATAATACATGCGCCACATATGCCCTAGCCAAGTGTGGTTTTCAGGCCTTGCTCGGATAGTCATAACTTTCGATGTACAACTCAGATCGAGGTGATTCTTAGATTGTTGGAAAGCTAAGAACCTCTACTTTTCAATGGTATAAGATTCAGTCTTAGTGGAGGTCCTTGCCAGCCCTAGTACATCTCTCTCTAACCAATGCCCAGGAGGGCTAACTAAGGGTTTTGGAGAGGTTTCTAAAGGTTGGGGGTAATTACTAAGGGTATGGGTAAGTTTCTAAGGGATTGGGAAGTTTCTTAAGGGTTTAGGGTAAGTTCCTAGGGGTCTGGGAAGTTTCCTAAGGGTATGGGAGAAGCTATCAAAAGCTTGGGGATGCGCCTCTCTCAAAGTATCTTTCGATCAGGCCTTGGGCCAAATTTGGGTGTCTATAGAAGATGAAGTTGTGATGAACTGAAGAAGGTGAAGTCATGAATCACCTTCTTCCCTTGCTGATTTCTCAATTTTGAATCCTTTCTACCCCTTCTATTCTTTTTAAACCTCAACCATAAGCCACATTACAGCCCATCTAAAAGAGCTTATTGATCCAAAGTGAAATGAGTTGTCATGTGGAGACAAGGAGACGCCTAATCTATGGTGAAAAGTACATGAGGAGGTGAGAAATTAGAAACAATGCCTATGCTCATGCTTGCAGGCCTATTTGAGGTTTGAAACTGATCTTGAGCTGATAAGAATGTGAACACCTTGAGCTTCATTTCTGAGAGACTACCCTGGTAAGGATTGGGTCTAAAAATTTACTTTTGTCGGCAATGTTTAAACCTGATTTTTAAATCAATGGTGAGCCTAGTACTAATTTTCACACACTACACTCTTGATGAAAACTGATTGGGTGTGAAAGAAAGAAATGTTGATTCATGTGTTAAAATCTTTTCCATGACTGTTTTAACCTCCTTTAAATTGGAATGAAGTTTTATTTGTTAAAATCTGTTGTGTCATATGTGGCACTATACTTAACTATTTTGTTGAGAAGTTTATGGATATCTTCATTGAAAACCTTCAGGAGACTTCACTCCTCCAGTAGGGATCACCTAGGGGTTTAAAAGGCTTGATGCATAAGCTAAATGCATTCGTTCTCCCTACGAAAGTGGCATTTAAATTTTTTAGAATATCTATTTTATTTTCCCTTTGCTCCAGGACAAGTAATGATTAGGTTTGGGGTGTATTAATCTTTGAATTATATCACTTTCCACCTCCTAACCTAGCCTTTAAACCTTTGAGCTGGTTAATAATGAATTTTTAAGTGTATTTTTGTAGACAGCAATAAACTGCAATTTAGTGCAGCAATCCATATAATAAGTGCCAAGAAGAAAGAAATTGGTGTCAAGCCTTGAAGCTGATGAGAATTACAGTGAATGCACCATGGTAGTCCCCACCATGTGGGCCATTTAGCATGCCCTGGACCCCTAGAAGTCTTACAGCAAAGGAGAAGTGGGACCCACACCTAATGGAGTGCAGCAGCAGGGTGAACAAGGTAGCACAGAAGTAGGACCTTGAGCTCGAGCAGTTCAGAAGCTACCTCGAGTAGTTCAGTGACTGCGGCAGCAACCACTCGAGCTGTCAAGAGTAGATACACCTTCAGAATTCCTAGGCCGAGAAGATGTCGACCAGTTGGGGAAGCTTCTCGAGCAGATCAACCTTCAGAATACTCAGCCTAACTGGTTCTCGAGTAGCTCAGTGACTTCACAAACATCCTCTCGAGCAGCTCTCGAGTGGAACATAGTTCCAGAAATCTCAGCTCGAGTGGTTCTTGAGTAGATACCTCTTCAGAAGCCTCAGGTTGAGAGGATCTCGAGCACTTTATTGTAGCTGCATTTATCCTATCGAGTAGCTAAGAACAACTTCATATAACAGCCTATTGAGTAGTTTATAGCTTAAAACCATCCACTCGAGCAGTTCTAAAACCATCCTCACGAGCTGCCTTCTGAAGCCATGTATCCTATCGAGTAGCAATGCCTAAAACACTCCAGCCACTCGAGCACCTCTCGCGATTCACATTCTGAAGCTCAACCACACAAGGCTCGAGTTCCAGCTTGTATTTATGGACTTCAAGGACATTTGTGGAACTTCCACAGTACCTAGGGCACATTTCCCAATGTACTATGCTTGCCCAAACTGTCACGGGCAACACTTGGTTGAAAATAAGCCACATCAGCACAATCCCAACTAACTTGATTCCCCTCTTCTCTTATTGGCCAATGCAAAAAGGTTCTTTAGGGATTGTATAAAAGCCATGTGAAGATGAAGAAAAAAGGTATCTGGGAAGAGAATATCTGGAGCCTCTAGAGCAAGGAAGATATTCTTGCCTTAGGTCATCTTTTTCTTTTCTTCATTCCTTAGCTTAGGATGTTGGGCTAAGTCTTTGTAAAAGTTAGGGCCTTATCAGTCACATCATTTACCATTTTATCACCCTTAACTTACTGATGCTAGGACTTAGTTTACTACTAACAAGTTACTGATGTGCAGATATTAAAGATCAGCAGTAAATTAGAGTTTAAGGGTTAATCCTTATCAACATGAACTCAAAAAGCAGTAAAAAGATGATTAAGCATTAAAGACGATTCACCAACAACAGGAAGGCTGAAAAATTGTAATTCTTCAAAAGTCAATTCTTTAGAAAGTGATAAAAGAAGAAAGCGATTGAACCAAAATAAGAAATTGTTAGCTGAAAGCCTACTGAAAATAGAAAATTATGAATTACGATTTTCCAAAAAGAAGAAGAAAGAAATCGCTATTTACGATTTCGTAAAAATAAAAACTTTCTACTACACATTGTTGCTGCAGATCACGTGAGAGTTTAACACCACCATATCCAGAATTAAAAGACTCCTGCAATTATGGTGAACCACGGATCTGAGAAGCTTGATAAAAATCTAATTTGAAGGACTCTGTTGCTACTCAATAAAGAATAATCCAGAAGCACATCAACTAAAGAAAGCAAAGAAAGATAAAATTAGGGATTAGAATTATATTAGGAATCTTTTGTTTTTAGTAGTTTCTTTTATTAGAACTAGATCTTTGTAAACCGACCCCTTATGATCTATAAATAAGAGGGCTCGACATAGGAATAAGCATCGAAGAAATGCAGCATCAATTAACGCCTGAGGTTGGATTTTCTTCCGATCAACGTAGTGTAACATAGTTAGAGTAAATTAGATATGAGAGGTTTCTCAAGAGCAATTGATGACTGCAATTGAGTGTTGAAAATTAGTGTAGATATCTATAATTTCTCAGGAGCAATTAACGACTGCAGCTGAGTGGTGAAGGATATATTTTACTTTACTTTCTAGTTTAGATTTTATTTACTTTGTAAACATCTTGAAGTTTTAATTTGAATTGACACCTCAGGTTAGAATTTGTAGATTAGTGTAACGATTTTTACTTTTCCATCTTCAGTTTTCTAGAGTTTGATTGACGCCCAAATTCTGGTTGATTATTGATTAGATTAAATCTGTATTGATAGGATCTTAGACTTTATTGACAACCAATACTAGGAGACTAGAAATATGGTATAACGGTACTATTTATTTTCATAAATATTCGAAAGATGAAGATTAAGATTGACGACCATAATCTGAAGAAGGAGGATTAGGATTTATTTTTATGCACTTTAGTTTAATAACCCATTCTTTTATTCATATTTCTCCAGTAGATTAGATCTTAAAGATAAATAGAAGTTTTTAAAGATAAGGATTTAAATAAAAGATAAAATTAAAGAAATAATTAGATAACAAACTTCCTCGTAGAAACGATCCTATACTAGCTCTACAATTTTCATTGTGTGTTGGCAATAGGTTAAGACTTCAATTTAATATAATTATAATACATAATAAGCAACCGATCAGGGCTGAGATCAGCTATAAAAAGGACTGTCTGAGGGCATTGTAAAGGGTCTGGAGGTTTGTAGAGACTATAACCTCGAGGGAAAATCATTGAAAGTTATTTTGATGCAATGAAAAGCTGCTTTTACTGTTCCATTCAATTTGTAATTTTCTTATAATTTTCATTTAGATCCTTATAGATTGTATGCACCTATGGATGCATGAGCTTGTAGCCTTACAAACATAGTGGCTGTAGTGATTATCTTGTTCTGGCTTTTAATCCCCATGACTGGAGTATATCCATGGGATATCTTATGGCCATTCAAGTAGACAAGATATAACCCTAGGACTAGTCCATATCTTAGGGTTGAGTTGGATTGTTCTACCTTACATTTGAGCTTGTAGCCAAATAAAGGACAGCAGTAATCCCAGCTATTAAGACCTGAAAAGTACCACTTTTCACCCCTTAACTTAACCTGTGATTAGACCCTTAGCCCTCTAATAAATGTTTGCTAAGCTATTTTTGTAGGTAATAAACAGCAGTGCAATAAGGCCATGCATCCTATTAAGGAACCCATGATTGGCACCAAAAGTCCTTAGCAGAATGAGCCATGAATCCAGACCTGAGGTAAGCCTCGCGCAGCTGACAAAGCTCTAAAGGATTCAAGAATTTAGGCTTCGCACAGTCCTCGCTACGTTCCCCAAGACTTCACGAGAAGTTCTCGCACAGTGGAGTGACAGAAGAGCTTCAGAAGCCTTGAGTCATGCAGCTCTCGCGAAGTTCAGAAGTTAAAGGTCAGGCAATCTCGCGCAGTTCAGAAAAGCCTCAAAGCTATCGCGAGGATCCTAGCAAAGATCTATCAAGAAATGGACTCTCACGCAGCTCAGAAATTATTAAAGCCTCGCGAAGATCCATTGGAGTGATGCACGCGCATTTCCCGCACTATTCACAAGTACCAATCCCACCTCGCAAAGCTCAATCCATCGAGAGCGCACCAACCTCATTACAGTTGAAGCTTCAGAGTTAAACTCATCCTCGCGAAGTCAATGCTACCACGCGACAAGTCTAGGAATCGACTGCAACCTGGCAAAGCTCTGAACTCCAACTTCCATCATTCTGTAGAGGACATTCTAGGGATTTCCAGTGATTAAGGCCCGCACTCCCATGCTCGAATCTCTGTGCACACACCTCGAGGCATCCAAGGATCATTAATAGGCCACGTGGCATCACTAAAATTAGGGTTTCCTAACCCTAATGCGTTGCCACACCCACTGCTATATAAACCTAAGCCTGGTTTAGGTTTAAGGAGGAGAAGAGGGCGAAAGAGCTCAAACTTTATCACTGATATGAGATCTGAGATCATATTCTTTTCTATTCTTCTGTAGTTGTAAGTAGTTTTCCTTTTTCTTTTTCTTCTCTCCATGGCCCAGCACTTGCTGGCCATGCCTATGTATGTTTATTGAGATTAGATTAATGGAATTTGTGATTGGGTGTTGTACTTTTATGGGATTCGTGTGTTTGTGAGTTGCTTTGTGCAAGGCTGCTGCCTTGTGATCCGCCATTGCTTTGACTGTGATTCAAAGCAATGGGGGACTGATTCTAAGGATCCATATAGATCCAAGTGACTTGTGTGTCTAGGTTATCATGGTCCGATACAGCCTTAGCCCCACCACAGGACCCACTAGATCTGAAATCCCCATGAGAGCCTAAGCTGGTAGCCTTGTGACCATGGTGGTGGCAGCAATATTATTGTTCTGTTTTGGAATCTATGAGGAGGATAGCCTCTGGGATAGTCTGTGACCATTCAAGTGGACAGGCTATAGCCTTAGGGTGAAGCCAATCCGTAGGATCCAAGATGGATTCTTCTTCTCTGCACATGTGCTTGTAGCCTTGTGGGAGATTGTACAGAGGAAAACTCCCCTATATTTGTATAGACCCGCCATCAGATGTTAGATCTGATCTGGTTATGGAGATTGTAGGCTTGTGACTGGACCATTGTAGCCCCACTCAAGCAATGGACAACTAGATCGAAGGTTGTACTCAATCCCTTGCTGGTTCTATGTGTCTGGGCTATCATGGTCCTATACAGCCCCACACATAGAGCTTTAGAGGTTGAGGTTCCCTATGGATTCTTGAGCTTGTAGCTTGGATGAAGTAGTGCCTACAATGATTAACTTGTTTTGACCCATCTCTGGATTGTGGTTCCCCTATGGGATAGTCTGTGACCATTTAAGTTGACAGTTATAACCTTAAGAGATTGGATCATGGCACAGGGATGAGTTGGATTCTTTCTCCTTTTTGGTGATAATGTAGCCATTGGACAAGATTTCTATAACAGCAGACCTGAATCTGAGTCATAAATTCTAGCAGATCTGAACCCAATAGCATACTTCTCATCCTTTTATATTTATTTTCCCACACTCCATCCATCTTCTCATCCCTTTCTGTAGTTAATTCATTAGGCTACCTTAAGATATTTAGAATTAGTGACCCTAAACTCCCTTCCTTTTAGGACTGTCAGATCTGTAGTCAGATCTGGAGGGACTACTAGAGATGGCTCCCTTGGAGCCGTAGATCACTTTTCCCTGTGGGACAAACTCTTATTTATCAAAACTTGCTACAAATGGACCCTGTATCTTGCAGGTCTAGGATTTCTCAGTTGTGCTAATTCCATCCCCTGTTTTATTTTGATTTTAAATTGCTTTTACCACTAACAAATAAAGTAAGCACACTGGGAATCACAACAAGTTTTTGGTGCCGCTGTTGGGGAACTAAGATGATCTATTAGTAAACCCTTAGTTTTTGTATTTTTAGTATTCTTTGTAGCTGTGAATAATTGATACAGCTGATGTAATTTTGAATCTTTCTTGCAGATCTAGACAGCAGCAGAGAAGGACAGTGGACTGCATTTGGAGATTAGCTACCTCTGTTTGTAATTCTCTAACCTTTAAAACTCAGTCTAGTTTCTTTGAAAATTCCATGGCAGTTATTTAGTATAGTTGTAAATTTATGTTTTCTTAAAATAGTTGTAAATTTGTTAGAAAATTCTTTGAGTCAAGTATAATGTGCCTGCAAGGAGTTGTCCCTACTGGTGGTATGTTTGTACGCTAGGTAGGAGATCTCTTAGTCCTACTTTATAGCCTTTCAACCCTGAGCTAGAAAGCGGTAGAAGACTTAGAAGGAAAAGGCACACCACAGTTGTGCCCCCAATTCAATCTGAGACAGTAGTCATGGGTGAAGAACAACCCAGAACTCTCAAGGAGTTGAATGCTCCAGATGACTATAACTCTCCATTTAGCATTCAATTCCCTGATGTTCAGGGGAATTATGAAATTAAAACATCTATCATCCAGATGTTGCCCTCTTTCAATGGGCTTAGTGTTGAGAAGTAGAAAATACCATGTTTCACCCTTTAACCTGAGCCTTGATAGACCCTTGAGAGAACTAAATAAGTGTTTTAAGTGCTTGTGTTACAGCTAACAATAAAGACAGGCTTAACCATGAAAGCAGCCTAAAAGTGCCAAAAAGATGATAATCCATGTTGATCCAAACGAAGAAAGAGAAGGGACAACCTCACGAGCTGTCAAAATACCAAAACTGAAGAAGACAAAGGCCTGGTTGTAACCTGGAAAGTGTGGAGCTATTCGAACAGAAGAATGCACTACGGAGTGCTTTTCGAAAAGAATTTGAACATTTCGAAAAGAACCTGAACTTTACGAAAAGAACTAAAAGCTCCAGGCTTAGTTTTCGAAGAGCAACTGAACTCTTCGAAAGGATGTTTGACCTATTCGAAAAGAAGAGAACTCCTTGCGAACAGAACCTGAACTTTGGGAAAAAAGCTTCAGAAGTCACAGTACTTTGTGAAAAGTTCCCTAAACAATGCGAAATGGTATTCTGGAGATTCCTAGCATCTGCAAGGGTAATTCAGTAATCTTTTGCGCACGCCCCAATGCATTTAAAAACCCAGGGACATTCCAGAAGATTCTGAGCATGAAGCAAAGGCATATTCCACCCCATGTGAGCACCCGAAGATGAAATCAATTGGTGGGAACTTCTAGAAGTTGTAACAGATTTTTGAGTTACATAACAGAATTGATGCTTTTGTCATCTGATTGGCTGAACCAAATCAAGCAATTTTGATTGGCCAAAACAGATCTGGATCCTCGTGCTTGACTACCATTGGTTGATACAAATCTGACCAATTCTGATTGGTCAATACACGTTTGAGCTAGACCTGGGGGAAACTATAAATAGATGAACCATTTGCCCAATTTGGGCATCCAGATTTTGAGTTCCATTTCTATTGCCTCATTTCCATTTCAGATAGCTTGTCTGAAATTTCTGTAATAACCTAGCTTTTATTTGTAACTGAGAGCTATGAGATGTCTCCGTACTTCACGTGAGAATTGTATTCAAGACTACAAATCCGAGAGCTGTTTAAGCTGTGCTCTATAATTGTAATGGTGAATTTGAAAAGGTTGCTATGAACCGTACGTTCTCAATTGGATTCGTGTTGAGGGTTCCCTGTGATCTCCTTATTGCACTAGACTCCTTTAGATTTACTATTTTTCAAGCAATTTTCCTTGATTCATTATCCCTGTGGGAATTATTGTTTGTAACCTAATCTTTCACAGCATTTGTAGTGGTATTTCTTGTTCTGAATTGAGGGTTTAGATTAAAGACTATTGGATGGTCTGTGGCCATTGAAGTGGACATACCATAGCCATAAGTTTAACTCTAATCCTTGAGTTAGATTACTTCCTCTTGCATCTGTGCTTGTAGCCAGATGAAAATTGGATCATCTCTCATTTGATCTACATTTATTCTCATTTTGTTTCAAGAACCAAATCAAAGTTAGATATTATTTCTCCATTCTTATTAATTTACATCAAAATCTCCCCAACTCAGATCTGAATCACTTAGTTTAGTCTTTACTTTTATCATTTAGTTAATGTGACAAATTCAACCTCCCATCTTATGTGCTTTGTAGATAGCATCAGAGGCCAGATCTGGTAGCTCAGATCTGGAGGTTTATCTTACATTTTAAATAAATTCTCTGTGGACGATCATTTACTCACTTACATTTAAAACTTGCTACAATTGGCTCTGATCTTGCAGGCTAATTTACTTCTCTCTGTGCTAATATTTCTTGATTCTTTTTAATATTCATTATCATTCATCATTCACAAATTTGTTTTCAAAACACCAATAAATCATGCACACCTAGAAGATATCAAAAAGTTTTTGGTGCCGTTGCCAGGGAATTTGTTTTAAAATAGGTAGACCTAAGTTTTCATTTTGTTTTTATCTTTACATCAGTGCTAAACTATTCTATTGTTTATATCTGTGCAGTTATTCATATACATTTTGAAGCCTGGAATCTACTTTAAAAGGAATTCTGAAGGTTTGCTATGCATAATCTCATTCTCTATTCTGTGTTGAATGTTTGGTAGGAGGACTCTCAGCCCTGAGATTGTCCCTCTAAATTTAAAAGTTGAAAAGCTACTACGAACCAGACAATCATCACAGAATTCTACTGAAACAGCTACTATGGGTGAAGAACCTCGACTTTTGAGAGATTACTTTGCACCTGGTGCCTATAATTCTCCATTTTGCATTCAATTTCCTACTGTTGAAGGAAATTATGAGATCAAATCATCAACTATTCGAATGCTTCCTTCCTTCCATGGGTTGAGTAAGGAAGATCCATACAAACATGTGGATGAATTCTTGTCTCTTTGCACCACATTCAACATAGCTGGACTTGGTCCAGAAGCAACCAAGCTTAGGCTCTTTCCTTTTTCATTAAAGGACAAAGCAAGAGCATGGTTGTCTATGTTAGCACCAAATAGTATCACTTCTTGGAATGATTTGCAGTGTCAATTTTTAGCCAAATATTTCCCTATGTCTAAAACAAGCCAGTTGAGACAAAGTATTATTTCCTTCTCACAACCTTCAACTGAAACTTTCCATGAAGCATGAGAAAGATTTATAGAACTTTTAAGGCAATGTCCTCATCATCAAATCCCCCGATGGCAGCTTGTTCAAAGTTTCTATCAAAGAATTTATCAAAAGGACAAGAATATGGTAGATGCTTCCTGTGGAGGCACTTACTTGCAAAAAATAGTTGAGGAGGTCTGGGATTTATTTGAAGTAATTGGTGAAAATTCAACTCAACAGGAATCTTTGTCAAGAGATATTGAGAATCCTGCTAGGTTGAACAATCAGCAAACCACCAAAGGAAAGATTTATGAGCTGAATGAGTTAGAAAGGAAGATGGATAATTTAACCACAAAGTTTGATAGATTCATGGACTCACTTAAAAATCCAATGGTTGCAAGAGTGGAGGAGGCATGTCTGATATGCCAGTCCCCTACTCATTCATATGATCAATGTCCTGCTGCCCCACAGTTCCCAGATATAGTGGTGGAACAAGATCATGCTACCCAATCATTTGGACAAATGCAGTCAAATGAATATGCGTGGAGAGGGCTCCCCAATTTAAGGTGGAGCCAGGGCAATTATCAATCGCAACAGCAGCAACAATCAAAGAACCAAGTACCTTTCAAAACTGCTCAGCCTTATCAGCAGAATTTTTATACCAAGCTAACTTTTCAGCAGCCCATTCCACAACAACCTGTACAACAATCTGCTCCAGTTCATGCCCCTTCCAGATCCCCTTCTTTTGAAGATCATGTTCTAAATTCACTCCAGAATTTAGGGTCTTTAACTCAGACTGTGAACTTTCACAGTCAGAGTATAAAAAAGATTGAAGAAACATTGGGTCATCTTTCAAATACTTTGGCCAAAAGAGAGGAAGGAAGGTTACCCAGCCAACCTTTGAACAATCCCAAAGGATAGTTCATGGTTGGAGAGGCTTCTATTTCTGATGAAGAAGTAAAAACTGTCACAACTTTGAGAAGTGGAGGAATTGTAAATAATAAAGTGGGTACTGACAAAGAAGAAGAAAAAATGGAGGAAAATGATAGAGATATGTGTTGAGAACTAGAAAATACCATTATTCACCCTTTAACCTGGGCCTTGATAGACGCTTGAGAGAACTAAATAAGTGTTTTAAGTGCTTGTGTTACAGCTAACAATAAAGATAGGCTTAACCATGAAAGCAGCCTAAAAGTACCAAAAAGATGATAATCCATGTTGATCCAAAGGAAGAAAGAGAAGGGACAACCTCACGAGCTGTCAAAATACCAAAACTGAAGAAGACAAAGGCCTGGTTGTAACATGGAAAGTGTGGAGCTATTCGAACAGAAGAATGCACTACGGAGTGCTTTTCGAAAGAATCTAAACATTTCGAAAAGAACCTGAACTTTGCGAAAATAACTAAAAGCTCTAGGCTTAGTTTTCGAATAGCACCTGAACTCTTCGAAAGGATGTTTAACCTATACAAAAAAAAGAGAACTTCTTCCGAACAGAACCTGAATATTGCGAAAAGAGCTTCAAAAGTCAGAGTACTTTTTGAAAAGTTCCCTAAACTATGCGAAATGGTATTCTGGAGATTCCTAGCATCTGCAAGGATAATTCAGTAATCTTTTACATGCGCCCCAATGCATTTAAAAACCCAGGGACATTTCAGAAGATTCTGAGCACGAAGCAAAGCATATTCCACCCCATGTGAGCCCCCGAAGATGAAATCAATTGGCAGGAACTTTTAGAAGTTCTGACAAATTTTTGAGTTACATAACAGAATTGATGCTTCTGTCATCTGATTGGCTGAATCAAATCAAGCAATTCTGATTGGCCAAAACAGATCTGGATCCTCGTGCTTGACTACCATTGGTTGATACAAATCTAACCAATTCAGATTGGTCAATACACGTCTGAGATAGACCTAGGGGAAACTATAAATAGATGAACCATTTGCCCAATTTGGGCATCCAGATTTTGAGTTCCATTTCTATTGCCTCCTTTCCATTTAAGATAGCTTGTCTGAAATTTCTGTAATAGCCTAGCTTTTATTTGTAACTGAGAGCTGTGAGATGTCTCTGTACTTCACCTGAGAATTATATTCAAGACTGCAAATCCGAGAGCTGTTTAAGTTGTGCTCTGTAATTGTAATGGTGAATTTGAAAAGGTTGCTGTGAACCGTACGTTATCAACTGGACTCGTGTTGAGGTGATCTCCTTATTGCACTAGACTCCTTTAGATTTACTGTGTGTCAAGCAACTTCGCTTGATTCATTATCCCTGTGGGAATTAGTGTTTGTAACCTAATCTTTGACAGCATTTGTAGTGGTATTTCTTGTTCTGAATTGAGGGTTTAGATTAAAGACTATTGGATTGTCTGTGGCCATTGAAGTAGACATACCATAGCCATAAGTTTAACTCTAATCCTTGAGTTAGATTACTTCCTCTTGCATCTTTGCTTGTAGCCAGATGAAGATTGGATCATCTCTCGTTTGATCTACATTTATTCTCATTTTGTTTCAAGAACCAAATCAAAGTTAGATATTATTTCTCCATTCTTATTAATTTACATCAAAATCTCCCCAACTCAGATCTGGATCACTTAGTTTAATCTTTACTTTTATCATTTAGTTAATGTGACAAATTCAACCTCCCATCTTATGTGCTTTGTAGATAGCATCAGAGGCCAGATCTGGTAGCTCAGATCTGGAGGTTTATCTTACATTTTAAATAAATTCTCTGTGGACGATCTTTTACTCACTTACATTTAAAACTTGCTACTATTGGCACTGATCTTGCAAACTAATTTACTTCTCTCTGTGCTGATATTTCTTGATTCTTTTTAATATTCATTATCATTCATCATTCGCAAATCTGTTTTCCATACACCAATAAATCATGCACACCTAGAAGATATCAACAAGTTTTTGGCGCCGTTGCCGGGGAATTTGTTTTAAAATAGGTAGACCTAAGTTTTCATTTTGTTTTTATCTTTACATCAGTGCTAAACTATTCTATTGTTTATATTTGTGCAGTTATTCATATACATTTTGAAGCGTTGAATCTACTTTAAATGGAATTCTGAAGGTTTGCTGTGCATAATCTCATTCTCTATTCTGTGTTGTATGTTTGGTAGGAGGACTCTCAGCCCTGAGATTGTCCCTCTAAATTTAGAAGTTGAAAGGCTACTACGAACCAGACAATCATCACAGAATTCTACTGAAACAGCTACTATGGGTGAAGAACCTCGACTTTTGGGAGATTACTTTGCACCTGGCGCCTATAATTCTCCATTTTGCATTCAATTTCCTACTGTTGAAGGATATTATGAGATCAAATCATCAACTATCCAAATGCTTCCTTCCTTCCATGGGTTGAGTAAGGAAGATCCATACAAACATGTGGATGAATTCTTGTCTCTTTGCACCACATTCAACATAGTTGGACTTGGTCCAGAAGCAACCAAGCTTAGGCTCTTTCCTTTTTCATTAAAGGACAATGCTAGAGCACGGTTGTCTACGTTAGCACCAAATAGTATCACTTCTTGGAATGATTTGCAGTGTCAATTTTTAGCCAAATATTTCCCTATGTCTAAAGCAAGCCAATTGAGACAAAGTATTATTTCCTTCTCACAACATTCAACTGAAACTTTCCATGAAGCATGGGAAAGATTTAGAGAACTTTTAAGGCAATGTCCTCATCATCAAATCCCCTGATGGCAGCTTGTTCAAAGTTTCTATCAAAGAATTTATCAAAAGGGCAAGAATATGGTAGATGCTTCCTGTGCAGGCACTTACTTGCAAAAAATAGTTGAGGAGGTCTGGGATTTATTTGAAGTAATTGGTGAAAATTTAACTCAATAGGAATCTTTGTCAAGAGATATTGAGAATCTTGCTAGGTTGAACAATCAGCAAACCACCAAAGGAAAGATTTATGAGGTGAATGAGTTAGAAAGGAAGATGGATAATTTAACCACAAAGTTTGATAGATTGATGGACTCACTTAAAAATCCAATGGTTGCAAGAGTAGAGGAGGCATGTTTGATATGTCAGTCCCCTACTCATTCATATGATCAATGTCTTACTGCACCACAGTTCCCAGATCTAGTGGTGGAACAAGCTCATGTATGATATGCCAGTTCCCAGATCTACCCAATCATTTGGACAAATGCAGTCAAATAAATATGCATGGAGAGGGCACCCCAATTTAAGGTGGAGCCAAGGCAATTATCAATCGCAACAACAACAGCAATCAAAGAACCAAGTACCTTTCAAAATTGCTCAGCCTTATCAGCAGAATTTTAATACCAAGCCAACTTTTCAGCAGCCCATTCCACAACAACCTCTACAGCAATATGCTCCAGTTCAAGCCCCTTCCAGATCCCCTTCTTTTAAAGATCAAGTTCTAAATTCACACAAGAATTTAGGGTCTTTAATTCAGACTGTGAACTTTCACAGTTAGAGTATAAAAAAGATTGAAGAAACATTGGGTCAACTTTCAAATACTTTAGCCAAAAGAGAGGAAGGAAGGTTACCCAGCCAACCTTTGAAAAATCCCAAAGGACAGTCCATGGTTGGAGAGGCTTCTGTTTCTCATGAAGAAGTAAAAATTGTCACCACTTTGAGAAGTGAAAGAATTGTAAATAACAAAGTGGGTACTGACAAAGAAGAAGAAAAAATTGAGGAAAATGATAGAGATATGTGTTGAGAACTAGAAAATACCATGTTTCACCCATTAACCAGGTCCTTGATAGACCCTTGAGAGAACTAAATAAGTGTTTTAAGTGCTTGTGTTACAGCTAATAATAAAGACAGGCTTAACCTTGAAAGCAGCCTAAAAGTACCAAAAAGATGATAATCCATGTTGATCCAAAGGAAGAAAGAGAAGGGACAACCTCACGAGCTGTTAAAATACCAAAACTGAAGAAGACAAAGGCCTGGTTGTAACCTGGAAAGTGTGGAGCTATTAGAACAGAAGAATGCACTACGGAGTGCTTTTCGAAAAGAATCTAAACATTTCGAAAAGAACCTGAACTTTGCGAAAATAACTAAAAGCTCCAGGCTTAGTTTTCGAATAGCACCTGAACTCTTCGAAAGAATGTTTGACCTATTCGAAAAGAAGAGAACTCCTTGCGAACAGAACCTGAACATTGCGAAAAGAGCTTCAAAAGTCAAAGTACTTTGTGAAAAGTTCCCTAAACTATGCGAAATAGTATTCTGGAGATTCCTAGCATCTGCAAGGGTAATTCAGTAATCTTTTGCACGTGCCCCAATGTATTTAAAAACCCAGGGACATTCCAGAAGATTCTGAGCACGAAGCAAAGCATATTCCACCCCATGTGAGCGCTCGAAGACGAAATCAATTGGCGGGAACTTTTAGAAGTTCTAACAAATTTTTGAGTTACATAACATAATTGACGATTCTGTCATCTGATTGGTTGAATCAAATCAAGCAATTCTGATTGGCCAAAACAGATGTGGATCCTCGTGCTTGACTACCATTGGTTGATACAAATCTGACCAATTCTGATTGGTCAATACATGTCTGAGCTAGACCTAGGGGAAACTATAAATAGATGAACCATTTGCCCAATTTGGGCATCCAGATTTCGAGTTCCATTTCTATTGCCTCCTTTCCATTTAAGATAGCTTGTCTGAAATTTCTATAATAGCCTAGCTTTTATTTGTAACTGAGAGCTGTGAGATGTCTCTGTACTTCACCTGAGAATTATATTCAAGACTGCAAATTCGAGAGCTGTTTAAGTTGTGCTCTGTAATTGTAATGGTGAATTTGAAAAGGTTGCTGTGAACCGTACGTTATCAACTGGATTCGTGTTGAGGTGATCTCCTTATTGCACTAGACTCCTTTAGATTTACTGTGTGTCAAGCAACTTCCCTTGATTCATTATCCCTGTGGGAATTAGTGTTTGTAACATAATCTTTCACAACATTTGTAGTGGTATTTCTTGTTCTAAATTGAGGGTTTAGATTAAAGACTATTGGATTGTCTGTGGCCATTGAAGTGGACATACCATAGCCATAAGTTTAACTCTAATACTTGAGTTAGATTACTTCCTCTTGCATCTGTGCTTGTAGCCAGATGAAGATTGCATCATCTCTCGTTTAATCTACATTTATTCTCATTTTGTTTCAAGAACCAAATCAAAGTTAGATATTATTTCTCCATTCTTATTAATTTACATCAAAATCTCCCCAACTCAGATCTAGATCACTTAGTTTAATCTTTACTTTTATCATTTAGTTAATGTGACAAATTCAACCTCCCATCTTATGTGCTTCGTAGATAGGATCAGAGGCCAGATCTGGTAGCTCAGATCTGGAAGCTTATCTTAAATTTTAAATAAATTCTCTGTGGACGATCTTTTACTCACTTACATTTAAAACTTGCTACAATTGGCCCTGATCTTGCAGGCTGATTAACTTCTCTCTGTGCTGATATTTCTTGATTCTTTTTAATATTCATTATCATTCATCATTCGCAAATCTGTTTTCCAGACACCAATAAATCATGCACACCTAGAAGATATCAACAAGTTTTTGGCGCCGTTGCCGGGGAATTTGTTTTAAAATAGGTAGACCTAAGTTTTCATTTTGTTTTTATCTTTACATCAGTGCGAAACTATTCTATTGTTTATATCTGTGCAGTTATTCATATACATTTTGAAGCGTGGAATCTACTTTAAAAGGAATTTTGAAGGTTTCCTGTGCATAATCTCATTCTCTATTCTGTGTTGTATGTTTGGTAGGAGGACTCTCAGCCCTGAGATTGTCCCTCTAAATTTAGAAGTTGAAAGGCTACTAAGAACCAGACAATCATCATAGAATTCTACTGAAATAGCTACTATGGGTAAAGAACCTCGACTTTTGAGAGATTACTTTGCACCTGGTGCCTATAATTCTCCATTTTGCATTCAATTTCCTACTGTTGAAGGATATTATGAGATCAAATCTTCAACTATCCAAATGCTTCCTTCCTTCCATGGGTTGAGTAAGGAAGATCCATACAAACATGTGGATGAATTCTTGTCTCTTTGCACCACATTCAACATAGTTGGACTTGGTCCAGAAGCAACCAAGCTTAGGCTCTTTCCATTTTCATTAAAGGACAATGCTAGAGCACAGTTGTCTATGTTAGCACCAAATAGTATCAATTCTGGGAATGATTTCACTGTCAATTTTTAGCCAAATATTTCCCTATGTCTAAAACAAGCCAATTGAGACAAAGTATTATTTCCTTCTCACAACATTCAACTAAAACTTTCCATGAAGCATGGGAAAGATTTAAAGAACTTTTAAGGCAATGTCCTCATCATCAAATCCCCCGATGGCAGCTAGTTCAAAGTTTCTATCAAAGAATTTATCAAAAGGGCATGAATATGGTAGATGCTTCCTGTGGAGGCACTTACTTGTAAAAAATAGTGGAGGAGGTCTGGGATTTATTTGAAGTAATTGGTGAAAATTCAACTCAATAGGAATCTTTGTCAAGTGATATTGAGAATCTTGCTAGGTTGAACAATCAGCAAACCACCAAAGGAAAGATTTATGAGGTGAATGAGTTAGAAAGGAAGATGAATAATTTAACCACAAAGTTTGATAGATTGATGGACTCACTTAAAAATCCAATGGTTGAAAGAGTAGAGGAGGCATGTCTGATAAGTCAGTCCCCTACTCATTCATATGATCAATGTCTTGCTGGACCACAGTTCCCAGATCTAGTGGTGGAACAAGCTCATGTCTGATATGCCAGTTCCCAGATCTACCCAATCATTTGGACAAATGCAGTCAAATAAATATGCATGGAGAGGGCACCCCAATTTAAGGTGGAGCCAAGGCAATTATCAATCGCAATAGCACCAGCAATCAAAGAACCAAGTACCTTTCAAAACTGCTCAGCCTTATCAGCAAAATTTTTATACCAAGCCAACTTTTTAGCAGCCCATTCCACAACAACCTGTACAGCAATCTGCTCCAGTTCAAGCCCCTTCCAAATCCCCTTCTTTTGAAGATCAACTTCTAAATTCACTCCAGAATTTAGGGTCTTTAACTCAGACTGTGAACTTTCACAGTTAGAGTATAAAAAAGATTGAAGAAACATTGGGTCAACTTTCAAATACTTTGGCCAAAAGAGAGGAAGGAAGGTTACCCAGCCAACCTTTGAACAATCCCAAAGGACAGTTCATGGTTGGAGAGGCTTCTGTTTCTCATGAAGAAGTAAAAACTGTCACAACTTTGAGAAGTGAAGGAATTGTAAATAACAAAGTGGGTACTGACAAAGAAGAAGAAAAAATTGAGGAAAATGATAGAGAAATGTGTTGAGAACTAGAGAATACCATGTTTCACCCTTTAACCTGGGTCAACTTTCAAATACTTTGGCCAAAAGAGAGGAAGGAAGGTTACCCAGCCAACCTTTGAACATTCCCAAAGGACAGTTCATGGTTGGAGAGGCTTCTGTTTCTCATGAAAAAGTAAAAATTGTCACAACTTTGAGAAGTGAAAGAATTGTAAATAACAAAGTGGGTACTGACAAAGAAGAAGAAAAAATTGAGGAAAATGATAGAGAAATGTGTTGAGAACCAGAAAATACCATGTTTCACCCTTTAACCTGGGCCTTGATTGACCCTTGAGAGAACTAAATAAGTGTTTTAAGTGCTTGTGTTACAGCTAACAATAAAGACAGGCTTAACCATGAAAGCAACCTAAAAGTGCCAAAAAGATGATAATCCATGTTGATCCAAAGGAAGAAAGAGAAGGGACAACCTCACGAGTTGTAAAAATACCAAAACTGAAGAAGACAAAGGCCTGGTTGTAACCTGGAAAGTGTGGAGCTATTCGAACAGAAGAATGCACTACGGAGTGCTTTTCGAAAAGAATCTAAACATTTCGAAAAGAACCTGAACTTTGTGAAAATAATTAAAAGCTCCAGGCTTAGTTTTCGAATAGCACCTGAACTCTTCGAAAGAATGCTTGACCTATTCAAAAAGAAGAGAACTCCTTGCGAACAGAACCTGAACATTGCGAAAAGAGCTTCAAAAGTCAGAGTACTTTGTGAAAAGTTCCCTAAACTATGCGAAATGGTATTCTGGAGATTCCTAGCATCTACAAGGGTAATTCAGTAATCTTTTACATGCGCCCCAATGCATTTAAAAACCCAGGGACATTCCAGAAGATTCTGAGCACGAAGCAAAGCATATTCCACCCCATGTGAGCGCTCGAAGACGAAATCAATTGGCGGGAACTTTTAGAAGTTCTAACAAATTTTTGAGTTACATAACAGAATTGATGATTCTGTCATCTGATTGGTTGAATCAAATCAAGCAATTCTGATTGGCCAAAACAGATGTGGATCCTCGTGCTTGACTACCATTGGTTGATACAAATCTGACCAATTCTGATTGGTCAATACACGTCTGAGCTAGACCTAGGGGAAACTATAAATAGATGAACCATTTGCCCAATTTGGGCATCCAGATTTTGAGTTCCATTTCTATTGCCTCCTTTCCATTTAAGATAGCTTGTCTGAAATTTCTATAATAGCCTAGCTTTTATTTGTAACTGAGAGCTGTGAGATGTCTCTGTACTTCACCTGAGAATTATATTCAAGGCGCAAATTAGGAAATTTATTTAAGTTGTGCTCTGTAATGGTGAATTTGAAAAGGTTCTTTGTGGCAAATCGTTATCAACTGGATTCGTGTTGAGGTGACTCCTTATTGCACTAGACTCCTTTAGATTTACTGTGTATCAAGCGACTTCCCTTGATTCATTATCCCTGTGGGAATTAGTGTTTGTAACATAATCTTTCACAGCATTTGTAGTGGTATTTCTTATTCTGAATTGAGGGCTTAGATTAAAGACTATTGGATTGTCTGTGGCCATTGAAGTGGACATACCATAGCCATAAGTTTAACTCTAATCCTTGAGTTAGATTACTTCCTCTTGCATCTGTGCTTGTAGCTAGATGAAGATTGCATCATCTCTCGTTTGATCTACATTTATTCTCATTTTGTTTTAAGAACCAAATCAAAGTTAGATATTATTTCTCCATTCTTATTAATTTACATCAAAATCTCCCCAACTCAGATCTGGATCACTTAGTTTAATCTTTACTTTTATCATTTAGTTAATGTGACAAATTCAACCTCCCATCTTATGTGCTTTGTAGATAGGATCAGAGGCCAGATCTGGTAGCTCAGATCTGGAAGTTTATCTTAAATTTTAAATAAATTCTCTGTGGACGATCTTTTACTCACTTACATTTAAAACTTGCTAAAATTGGCCCTGATCTTGCAGGCTAATTTACTTCTCTCTGTGCTGATATTTCTTGATTCTTTTTAATATTCATTATCATTCATCATTCGCAAATCTGTTTTCCAGACACCAATAAATCATGCACACCTAGAAGATATCAACAAGTTTTTGGCGCCGTTGCCGGGGAATTTGTTTTAAAATAGGTAGACCTAAGTTTTCATTTTATTTTTATCTTTACATCAGTGCTAAACTATTCTATTGTTTATATCTGTGCAGTTATTCATATACATTTTGAAGCGTGGAATCAACTTTAAAAGGAATTCTGAAGGTTTGTTGTGCATAATCTGATACTCTATTCTGTGTTGTATGTTTGGTAGGAGGACTCTCAGCCCTGAGATTGTCCCTCTAAATTTAGAAGTTAAAGGCTACTACGAACCAGACAATCATCACAGAATTCTACTGAAACAGCTACTATGGGTGAAGAACCTCGACTTTTGAGAGATTACTTTGCACCTGGTGCCTATAATTCTGCATTTTGCATTCAATTTCCTACTGTTGAAGGATATTATGAGATCATATAGTCAACTATCCAAATCCTTCCTTCCTTCCATGGGTTGAGTAAGGAAGATCCATACAAACATGTGGATGAATTCTCTTTGCACCACATTCAACATAGTTGGACTTGGTCCAGAAGCAACCAAGCTTAGGCTCTTTCCTTTTTCATTAAAGGACAATGCTAGAGCACGGTTGTCTATGTTAGCACCAAATAGTGTCACTTCTTGGAATGATTTCAGTGTCAATTTTTAGCCAAATATTTCCCTATGTCTAAAACAAGCCAATTGAGACAAAGTATTATTTCCTTCTCACAACATTCAACTGAAACTTTCCATGAAGCATGGGAAAGATTTAAAAAACTTTTAAGGCAATGTCCTCATCATCAAATCCCCCGATGGCAGCTTGTTCAAAGTTTCTATCAAAGAATTTATCAAAAGGGCAAGAATATGGTAGATGCTTCCTGTGGAGGCACTTACTTGCAAAAAATAGTTGAGGAGGTCTGGGATTTATTTGAAGTAATTGGTGAAAATTCAACTCAATAGGAATCTTTGTCAAGAGATATTGAGAATCTTGCTTGGTTGAACAATCAGCAAACCACCAAAGGAAAGATTTATGAGGTGAATGAGTTAGAAGGGAAGATGGATAATTTAACCACAAAGTTTGATAGATTGATGGACTCACTTAAAAATCCAATGGTTGAAAGAGTAGAGGAGGCATGTCTGATATGTCAGTCCCCTGCTCATTCATATGATCATTGTCTTGCTGCACCACAGTTCCCAGATCTAGTGGTGGAACAAGCTCATGTCTGATATGCCAGTTCCCAGATCTACCCAATCATTTGGACAAATGCAGTCAAATAAATATGCATGGAGAGGGCACCCCAATTTAAGGTGGAGCCAGGGCAATTATCAATCGCAATAGCAGCAGCAATCAAAGAACCAAGTACCTTTCAAAACTGCTCAGCCTTATCAGCAGAATTTTTATACCAAGCCAACTTTTCAGCAGCCCATTCCACAATAACTGTCTCTATCTCTCGTTCAAGCCCCTTCCAGATCCCCTTCTTTTGAAGATCAAGTTCTAAATTCACTCGAGAATTTAGGGTCTTTAACTCAGACTGTGAACTTTCACAATTAGAGTATAAAAAAGATTGAAGAAACATTGGGTCAACTTTCAAATACTTTGGCCAAAAGAGAGGAAGGAAGGTTACCCAGCCAACCTTTGAACAATCCCAAAGGACAGTTCATGGTTGGAGAGGCTTCTGTTTCTCATGAAGAAGTAAAAATTGTCACAACTTTGAGGAGTGAAAGAATTGTAAATAACAAAGTGGCTACTGACAAGAAGAAGAAAAAATTGAGGAAAATGATAGAGATATGTGTTGAGAACTAGAAAATACCATGTTTCACCCTTTAACCTGGGCCTTGATAGACCCTTGAGAGAACTAAATAAGTGTTTTAAGTGCTTGTGCTACAGCTAACAATAAAGACAGGCTTAACCATGAAAGCAGCCTAAAAGTGCCAAAAAGATGATAATCCATGTTGATCCAAAGGAAGAAAGAGAAGGGACAACCTCACGAGCTGTCAAAATACCAAAACTGAAGAAGACAAAGGCCTGGTTGTAACCTGGAAAGTGTGGAGCTATTTGAACAGAAGAATGCACTACGGAGTGCTTTTCGAAAAGAATATAAACATTTCGAAAAGAACCTGAACTTTGCGAAAATAACTAAAAGCTCCAGGCTTAGTTTTCGAATAGCACCTTAACTCTTCGAAAGAATGTTTGACCTATTCGAAAAGAAGAGAACTCCTTGCGAACAGAACCTGAACATTGCGAAAAGAGCTTCAAAAGTCAGAGTACTTTGTGAAAAGTTCCCTAAACTATGCGAAATGGTATTCTGGAGATTCCTAGCATCTGCAAGGGTAATTCAGTAATCTTTTGCACGCGCCCCAATGCATTTAAAACCTGTGGACATTCAAGATTACGAAGCAAAGCATATTCCACCCCATGTGAGCGCCCGAAGACGAAATCAATTGGCGGGAACTTTTAGAAGTTCTCACAAATATTTGAGTTACATAACAGAATTGATGCTTCTGTCATCTGATTGGCTGAATCAAATCAAGCAATTCTGATTGGCCAAAACAGATGTGGATCCTCGTGCTTGACTACCATTGGTTGATACAAATCTGACCAATTCTGATTGGTCAATACACGTCTGAGCTAGACCTAGGGGAAACTATAAATAGATGAACCATTTGCCCAATTTGGGCATCCAGATTTTGAGTTCCATTTCTATTGCCTCCTTTCCATTTCAGATAGCTTGTCTGAAATTTCTATAATAGCCTAGCTTTTATTTGTAACTGAGAGCTGTGAGATGTCTCTGTACTTCACCTGAGAATTATATTCAAGACTGTAAATCCGAGAGCTGTTTAAGTTGTGCTCTGTAATTGTAATGGTGAATTTGAAAAGGTTGCTGTGAACCGTACGTTATCAACTAGATTCGTGTTGAGGTGATCTCCTTATTGCACTAGACTCCTTTTGATTTACTGTGTGTCAAGCAACTTCCCTTGATTCATTATCCCTGTGGGAATTAGTGTTTGTAACCTAATCTTTCACAGCATTTGTAGTGGTATTTCTTGTTCTGAATAGAGGGTTTAGATGAAAGACTATTGGATTGTCTGTGGCCATTGAAGTGGACATACCATAGCCATAAGTTTAACTCTAATCCTTGAGTTAGATTACTTCCTCTTGCATCTGTGCTTGTAGCCAGATGAAGATTAGATCATCTCTCGTTTGATCTACATTTATTCTCATTTTGTTTCAAGAACCAAATCAAAGTTAGATATTATTTCTCCATTCTTATTAATTTACATCAAAATCTCCCCAACTCAGATTTGGATCACTTAGTTTAATCTTTACTTTTATCATTTAGTTAATGTGACAAATTCAACCTCCCATCTTATGTGCTTTGTAGATAGGATCAGAGGCCAGATCTGGTAGCTCAGATCTGGAGGTTTATCTTACATTTTAAATAAATTCTCTGTGGACGATATTTTACTCACTTACATTTAAAACTTGCTACAATTGGCCCTGATCTTGCAGGCTAATTTACTTCTCTCTGTGCTGATATTTCTTGATTCTTTTTAATATTCATTATCATTCATCATTCGCAAATCTGTTTTCTAGACCCCAATAAATCATGCACACCTAGAAGATATCAACAAGTTTTTGGCGCCGTTGCCGGGGAATTTGTTTTAAAATAGGTAGACCTAAGTTTTCATTTGTTTTTATCTTTACATCTGTGCTAAACTATTCTATTGTTTATATCTGTGCAGTTATTCATATACATTTTGAAGCGTGGAATCTACTTTAAAAGGAATTCTGAAGGATTGCTGTGCATAATCTGATTCTCAATTCTGTGTTGTATGTTTGGTAGGAGGACTCTCAACCCTGAGATTGTCCCTCTAAATTTAGAAGTTGAAAGGCTACTATGAACCAGACAATCATCACAGAATTCTACTGAAACATCTACTATGGGTGAAGAACCTCGACTTTTGAGAGATTACTTTGCACCTGGTGCCTATAATTCTCCATTTTGCATTCAATTTCCTACTGTTGAAGGATATTATGAGATTAAATCATCAACTATCCAAATGCTTCCTTCCTTCCATGGGTTGAGTAAGGAAGATCCATACAAACATGTGGATGAATTCTTGTCTCTTTGCACCACATTCAACATAGTTGGACTTGGTCCAGAAGCAACCAAGCTTAGGCTCTTTCCTTTTTCATTAAAGGACAATGCCAGAGCACGGTTGTCTATGTTAGCACCAAATAGTATCACTTCTTGGAATGATTTGCAGTGTCAGTTTTTAGCCAAATATTTCCCTATGTCTAAAACAAGCCAATTGAGAGAAAGTATTATTTCCTTCTCACAACATTCAACTGAAACTTTCCATGAAGCGTGGGAAAGATTTAAAGAACTTTTAAGGCAATGTCCTCATCATCAAATCCACCGATGGCAGCTTGTTCCAAGTTTCTATCAAAGAATTTATCAAATGGGCAAGAATATGGTAGATGCTTCCTGTGGAGGCACTTACTTGCAAAAAACTGTTGAGGAGGTCTGGGATTTATTTGAAGTAATTGGTGAAAATTCAACTCAATAGGAATCTTTGTCAAGAGATATTGAGAATCTTGCTAGGTTGAACAATCAGCAAACCACCAAAGGAAAGATTTATGAGGTGAATGAGTTAGAAAGGAAGATGGATAATTTAACCACAAAGTTTGATAGATTGATGGACTCACTTAAAATTCCAATGGTTGCAAGAGTAGAGGAGGCATGTCTGATATGTCAGTCCCCTACTCATTCATATGATCAATGTCTTGCTGGACCACAGTTCCCAGATCTAGTGGTGGAACAAGCTCATGTCTGATATGCCAGTTCCCAGATCTACCCAATCATTTGGACAAATGCAGTCAAATAAATATGCATGGAGAGGGCACCCCAATTTATGGTGGAGCCAGGGCAATTATCAATCGCAACAGCAACAGCAATCAAAGAACCAAGTACCTTTCAAAACTGCTCAGCCTTATTAGCAGAATTTTTATACCAAGCCAACTTTTTGACCCATTCCACAACAACACATCTGACAAATCGCTCCAGTTCAAGCCCTTTCCAGATCCCCTTCTTTTGAAGATCAAGTTCTAAATTCACTCCAGAATTTAGGGTCTTTAACTCAGACTGTGATCTTTCACAGTTAGTGTATAAAAGAGATTGAAGAAACATTGGGTCAACTTTCAAATACTTTGGCCAAAAGAGAGGAAGGAAGGTTACCCAGCCAACCTTTGAACAATCCCAAAGGACAGTTCATGGTTGGAGAGGCTTCTGTTTCTCATGAAGAAGTAAAAACTGTCACAACTTTGAGAAGTGAAAGAATTGTAAATAACAAAGTGGGTACTGACAAAGAAGAAGAAAAAATTGAGGAAAATAATAGAGATATGCAGCAGGAGCAGCATGATGTTAGCATTGGGGGTGCTGATGTACCTCAGAAAAATCAAAAAAATGAAAAATGAAAAAATAAAAAATATTCAAATGATGTTTCTAAAGCTGTAGATGAAGGACTAGTTCCACATTTACCATTTCCTCATGCCATGAAATTTGTATCCCCTTTTGATAAAGGGAACACAAAAATAGATGAAATGATGGAGACTTTCAAGCTAGTCAAGATAAATCTACCTTTGCTTGATGCAATCAAACAAATTCCAGCATATGCAAAATTTCTGAAAGATATTTGCACTCACAAAAGACAGTCTAGGATACAGTTATCCAAGAAGGTTTTTGCTGTGAAAAGAGTTAATCAGGTGTTGTCGATTACCACACCTCCTAAACTTCAAGATCCTAGAATCCCCACAATCTCTTGCATATTGGGGAACATACCATTGAAAAGGCTTTATTAGATCTAGGTGCTAGTGTCAACCTGCTTCCATATTCTGTATATGAGAAACTAGGTTTGGGAGAATTAAAACTCACTCATGTGGTGTTACAACTAGCAGACAGATCTGAAAGAAAGCCAGTTGGGATGATTCAGGATGTATTGGTAGGAGTAGAAAAGTTTTTCTACCCTGCTGATTTTCTGATATTGGACATGGAACCTACAAAAAGCAAAACTTCCATCCCTATCATTTTGGGGAGACCATTCCTGGCTACAGCAAATGCTTGCATTCTATGCAGGTCTGGTATTATGGAAGTCTCTTTTGGAAATATGAAGGTGAAATTAAATGTTTATAATGCAGTCACACAACCTCAATTCAGTTCTGAGGAATGTTTTCTTGTTGATCAATTTGATGAACTGGTGGAAGAGACTCTACCCCAGTTTTTGAAGTGTGAAGATTTAACCACAGATTTTAAAGATGCTTGGGGAAAATCTGAGGAAGTAAATGCTGTGCAAGGAACTCATGATCAATCAGTAAGGTTCTCTTCATGGAAACCTGCTATTCTTCCCCTTCCACAAACAACCAAGGTACCTTTGTTACCTTCTTTTCTCAGCCCACCGGATGTAGAGCTAAAGCAGTTGCCAGAAAATTTGAAATATGTGTTTTTAGGAGACCACAAAACATTGCTTGCGATTATTTCTTCCTCCCTCACTGAGGAGCAGGAGGAAGAGCTGTTGATTGTATTGAAACAGCATAAGAAAGCAATTGGCTGGACTATTGCTGATTTGGGAGGAATCAGTTCAGCTGTTTGCATGCATAAAATTCATTTGGAAGAAGATGTAAGGCCTTCTAGGGAAATGCAAAGGAGGCTGAATCCTCATATGCAAGAAGTGGTCATGAAAGAGGTTGTTAAGCTGTTGGATGCAGGGGTCATTTACCCCATTTCAGATTCAGCTTAGGTGGCACCTACACAGGTGGTACCTAAGAAATTTGAGATCACTGTTGTAACCTCAGATTCTGGTGAGATTATGTCAACTAGACAAACAACTGGTTGGAGGGTTTGTATTGATTACAGAAAACTAAACACAATGACCAGAAAAGACCATTTCCCTCTTCCCTTCATTGATCAAATTTTAGATAAGCTAGCAGGAAAAGCTTATTACTGTTTTCTTGATGGTTACTCTGGTTACAACCAGATTCCTGTATATCCACAAGATCAGGAAAAGACCACATTCACTTGCCCTTTTGGCACTTTTACCTATAGGAGAATGCCTTTTGGTCTTTGTAATGCTCCTGCTACCTTTCAAAGATGCATGTACTCCATTTTCTCTGCTATGATTGACCAATTTATGGAGATTTTTATGGATGATTTTTAAATCTATGGAGACAGTTTTGCCCAGTGTTTACATCATGTCAAATTGGTGTTACAGAGATGTGAAGAAACCAATCTTGTTTTGAGCTGGGAGAAGAGCCATTTCATGGTCACCCAAGGCATTGTCCTTGGCCATGTTGTCTCCCACAAGGGCATTGAGGTGGACAAAGCAAAAATTGATTTAATTGCACATTTGCCACCTCCCAAAACTGTTAAATAAATCAGAAGTTTTTTGGGACATGCTGGATTCTACAGAAGGTTCATTAAGGACTTCAGTAAAATATCCAAGCCTCTTTGTCATTTATTGTGCCAAGATGTCCCTTTTGCTTTCAATAATGAATGTTTGAAGGCATTTGAATTCTTAAATAACTGTTTGATTTTAGCTCTAATATTACAGTCTCCAGATTATTCACTGCCTTTTTAACTGATGTGTGATGCATCAGATTATGCTTTGGGAGTTGTTCTTGGGCAGAGAAAGGATAAGTTGCCTCATGTCATAGCTTATGCCAGTAGAACAATGATTGATGCACAACTCAATTACACAACAACTGAGAAGGAGCTGCTGGCAATTGTTTTTGCTTTAGAGAAATTCAGGTCAGATGTTTTGGGTTCACAAATAGTGGTGTTCACTGACCACTTAGCCCTGAAATACCTTCTGTCTAAGAAGGATACCAAACCAAGATTAATCAGGTGGATCCTATTATTACAGGAGTTTGATTTACAAATCAAAGATAAAATGGGTGCGGAGAATGTGGTGGCTGATCACCTATCTAGAATTTTAATTGCTGAGATTAATAGGCCGCCTATCGATGAATCTTTCCCTGATGAGCAACTTTTTGCTATCAGTATACACACCCCTTGGTTTGCAAACATAGTCAACTTTTTAGCTATTGGAAGAATTCCTCAGCATTGGAATAAAATGGATAAAGATCTTTTCTTCTCAAAGGTTAAACATTTAATTGGGAGGATCCTTATCTGTTCAAGATTTATGCAGACCAAATAATAAGAAGATGTGTTCCTGAAGAAAACTTTCATAGCATACTTTCTATGTGTCATGAACAGGCCTGTGGAGGTCATTTTAGTGGAAAAAAAACTACTGTAAAGGTTTTGCAGTGTGAATTTTATTGGCCTACAATTTTCAAAGATGCTCTGCAGTACTGTAAGTCTTGCCAGAACTGCCAGAGATTGGGCAGCATTTCCAAGAGAAACTCAATGCCATTACAGCCTATTTTGGTAGTTGAATTGTTTGATATTTGGGGGATAGACTTCCTGGGTCCCTTTCCTCCTTCCAAAGGGTGTAATTTCATCTTAGTGGCTGTGGATTATGTATCCAAATGGGTTGAAGCCATAGCCACTAAAACCAATGATCACAGAGTGGTTCTGAAATTTTTAAAGGATAACATTTTTTCCAGGTTTGGTTTTCCCAGAGCTATTATCAGTGATGGGGGAAGCCATTTTTGTAATAAACATTTTGAAGCTTTATTGAAAAAATACTCTGTGACTCATAGAGTAGCTACTCCATATCATCCACAAACCAGTGGACAAGTGGAGATTTTCAATAGAGAAATCAAACATATACTGGAAAAGACTGTGAAGAAGGACAGAAAGGATTGGTCCTTTAAGCTGAATGATGCATTGTGGGCATATAGGACAGCCTATAAAACCTCAATTGGCATGCCCCCATTCAGATTGGTCTTTGGCAAAGCATGCCATTTACCAGTGGAGTTAGAATATAAGGCCTTTTGGGCTATTAAAACCTTGAACATGGATCTTACTACTACTGGTAATCACAGGAAATTGTAGCTTCAGGAGTTTGAAGAGTTGAGGATGGATGCATACACCACTGCAAGATCTTACAAAGAGAAAGTCAAGGCCTTCCATGATAAAAATTTGTTGAGAAAAGAGCTCATAGCTGGCTCTAAGTTATGGCTATTTAACTCAAAACTTAAGTTTTTTCCTGGAAAGTTGAGATCCAGATGGGAAGGGCCATATACAGTCATTCATGCATCTCCTTCTGAGGCTGTTGAAATTTTGGACCCAAGTGATGGAAGAATCTTGAAAGTAAATGGTCAAAGGCTCAAACCATGCATTGAAAATACTCTGGAGCCTGCACTAACCATCTATCATCAAGATCCGTCCCATATCTGAGGATAACCAACTGTGTAATATGTATTTTATCAGTCCTTGTTTTATAATTTTTGCATAATTATTTGCTCTTTGTTTTTAGTCATTTTACTTTCAATTTGAGAAGTTTAAATATGTAAAAAAAATTAACTCGCAAAGAAAAAAATCCTTCTCAAAAAGTTTAATTAACCTTTCGAAAAGGAGCTGAACCTGTAACTAACTGCTCGAAAAGTATGATTTGCTTTTTGAATAGTTAGTTCAGAATGATTTGCTTTTCGAAAAGTTAGTTCTGGAGCTATTCGCTGTTCGAATACTTGGTTCTGAAGCCATATGCTTTTCGAATGGTACTGATGCCATTCTCACTTGTAAAAAAGGACTATTTTGAACTTTTTGAAAACTTCAAAGATATTTGCGAAAATCATTTTGAGCATATTTAAACCATTTCGAAGTGAGGGTTTCATATTCGAAAGCCTTCTGAGAACGTCCTGTTTCACAGAAACCCTTTTTCTTTCTTTCCTTGCGTGATTTTAGAATTCAGCCACACTTTTCTTCACATTTGTTCGATCATTTAAGCTTGAAGAGAGGGATTTTAGCTTCTGGTTCTTGTGGATTTCAGCGAGCAAGCAACAAGTTCAACCAAAACCCTAGATTTTGGTATTTTTCTGTGCATTTCCTCTGTTTATCATTTGCAAAGTTTGATTTGGTGTCAGCATTTATTGTGGGAGTTTTTATACAAAGCTTTAGAATGGGGAAAGCTAAAAAATCATTGGCTGAAATGTTCCAAAAATCTTCTGCTAAGAAAATTAGCAAACCGTTCAAAAAAGGAAAAACTAAAGCCTCAGCCAAGAGAAAACTTTCGATGGATAAAACAGATAGAATTGAGAAGGGGAAGAAGGTTAGACATGAGGAACCCATCCCGGCAGCTGACCCTAGTCCTGAGCCTGAGCTCCCTCCTCTCCCTATGCATTTGGTACTGCCAAACCCATTCATTGAAGCTCAGAAGCTGATTCCAGAGCTAATCGTGGATGAAACTTTTTTCTACAACAAACCTGAATGTCAGTTATCTTTGAAATACATTAGGGATGCCTCACTGAGCAACATCCTAACCCCTCTTCCAGAGATAATTTATCCACGAATGGTGAAATTATGGTACCAAAACTTGGTAAAAGTGACAGAGAAGGATGCTGATGTCCCTACTCTTGTTATTTTCATTGATGATTGCGATTTAATAGTCACTTATGAAGACATTGGGAATGCTTTGGGGATACCTTTTCAATATGATCCTATTTGGTCCATTGGCACTTTTGAAGCTGCCTCTTTCAAAGAAATGGCTGCACATTTAACCCAAGGCATAGTTGGAACTGGACAATCCATCATGAGGAGAGACTTAGCACCTCAATTTTTGCTGATGGATTCAATTTTGAGGGGATGTTTTTATGTCACTGCGCACAGCCAAGAAAGGAGGACACCAATTTTAGAGGCTCTCTTTCATTTTTCTAAGGGGCAATTCTTTAATGCCCCTATGTTGATTTTTGAAGCCATGGCTGATATTAGTACCAAGTGTGAAAAGGAGCGTAAATTAGGAATACCATTTGGTAGGCTGATCACAGCCCTACTAAGAGCCAAATTTGACATTGATGAGCAAGAACCATTTGAAGTTATATCTCCTCATGCTTTTGGGAAAAAGGCTTAGACTACAAGCCAAGCAATGTTGAATAGAATGAGGGAGGCTAGTGAACCGCCATACTGAACTGCCTTACGCAACTACCTTAGAACACCTTTGCAGGACCACAGGTCACTGACTCTTTTTGCACCTATTTTACCTACAGTCGACATTGAGCAAGCTGTCCTTCCTGTGGTGACCAGCTCTTCAGCTGCACCCCTTCTTGAAGAAATTGTCATCTTACCTACCTCACCTAGCCCAACTCCTATTCTTGCACCAATTCAAGCAATCCCATCTCCCATAACCAACATAATCCCCGTTCTAGATTCCTCCTCTACACCATCTACTCCAGCCATACTCACACCACCAATTTCTCCTAACAATGACCAAGATATGGCCCCAGATTTTGTTGAACCATCTCAAAGCACCCCCCTTCTCCAAAGCTTCTCAGGTTCACCTGCTCCTTTAACTCATACACCTGAAGTAACTCATACCCAAACTAAACCTGAGATATTCACTACAGAGGCCTATTCATCACTGATGGGATCTATTTTAGAGAATATTAGGCTTGAATCTGTCCCTATACCTGACCCTCCTCATTTCACTCATTTGGCTACTTCACCCTTTACAACCATTTCACCCATTGCACCTCAACCATCCACTTCAGTTTTACCAGCCCCTACTATGCATACCACACCCACACCTGAATCAATTAGCCAAATATTTACCTTTCTCCAATCCATCCAAGCCCAACTACAGATCAACACAGACAATCAGTCTATGACCAATGCCCTTCTCCAAACCTTAGCCTCCACATCCCACACAACTACCTTAGCCACTGTACCTGCTATTAATGACCATGCTACCCAAACAGAACTTGAGGTAGTATTGGTTGATCCACCCACCCTCACCACTACTGCCCATGCTACCCAAATAGAACCTGAGGTAGTTCTTATTGAGTCCCCTTCACCTCTCCTCATTTTTCTGATCAAGCCACTCAGACCGACCCTGAGGTCATTCTTCTGGACCCCTCTTCTCCCACTCCCACAGCTGGGATACCTTTGGTCCCCTACCATTCCATTCCCATTCCCAGATTTGCCACTCTCAAATGGGCCATGGAAGAGAACCCTTATATCTGTCGTGATATTCTCAAGGGGTTAGCTGATCTGCAAGCTTACATTAGAACCCCTTATGAAGACCAGATTCGAAAATTAGAGTTGTTCATGAAATTTGAGAGAGAGAAGATGCAGGACCTGCTGGGCCAAACTTTTCTGATGGTTAGGAGTGAGCAGCACAAGGTTACCATGTTGCAAGCACAGCTTGAACAGGAAAAATTGAGGACTACTAGACTTGAAAAGTATATTGGCCTCACCAAAAGGATCAAAGCTGAGGAATACACCGAGCTGCAAGCCACAATCCAGGAGAAGGCCAAATCGAGTTCAGAGTCCAATACTGATTCTAATTCTGACTCTAACAGTGACTCCAGTTCTGATCCCATTGAACCAACTTATGACACAGACTTTGACCCCAGTTATTAGAATCCATTGTACATATCTGTTTTATGAGTCTATAATATAAAATTTTGGTTTTGTGTTAATGCATTGTACATACATTGTGCATTTCTTTTCTTTCTTCTTGTCATTATGATTTCTAATTGCTTGTTTCTTTTCTTTGCTAATACACTTCGGACCAGTGCGGACCCTGCTCACCATAGGTTTGGGGGTGTGGCAGAAATGCCAATAATTGAGTTAACATTAATGTAGCTGATCATCAGTAGAATTTTTGAAAATAAAGTTATTTCACACCTGAAAAATGAGAAAGTTAAAACTTTTAAAACTGATTTTTAGTGTAATTCCAATACCTTCATGAAGGGAACGTCAGAAAATTTTCAAAATAAAAATTGATGTTTTAATAAACCTAGAAGGAGAGAAAACAGTGATGATATACCTCAGGAATTCGATAGAAAACTGCACCCAGTGAGACTTGGACCTGAAATGTATTCTTTGGAGATATGAATTGGCAATTTTTTTCTAGGGACTGTTTGAACCTGCTTATTTTCACTAGAAGTTACACATATTCAAATTGAAATAATTTGACAGCAATCATGATATTAAAGACATGATGTAAGGCCTCCTTTTGGACAGTTTGAACTTCAAAAAGCCCCACCTTTTGAAACTGCCTTTGATACACACCAGTTGAGCCTTATAAACCCATGGTTTCTTTGTAACCTCATCAACCAACCTAATCAACCTCATTGAACCTAACCCTCACTCTGAAAATTCAGTAGGTAAAGGTAAGGAAGTTGAAGAAAGGAGAGTTGGGTAACAGATTGGTAAAAGAAGAAGAAAAATAAGTGAAGGCAATGGTGTATTAACAAAAGAAATGTTGCACTCCAGTCAATGTTGCTTCGAAAAGAAAAAAAAAAAAAAGTCAGAAAAAGTCATTTCATTGGGAATTTGAAAAAGAAAGAGAAAAAGATGGCCACTTTGGCTCTGAAAATTCAAAGAAGAAGATGAAATTGTGCTGAATAAAGAAGATGTGTCTACCACTTCCTTACCGTGACTGACTTCTCAATTCTGAATTCCATTCTACCTCTTTATTCTTGATAAAGTTCACTCATAAGCCACAGTACCTCCCAAGTCAAACTCCTTACTGATCAATGATGGATTGAGCTGTCACATGGAGATAAGGATTTGTGTAATCTATGGAGAAAAGAGTAGTAGATTCAGAACTGAAAAGCAATGCCTATGCTCTTGCTTACAGTCCAATTTGAGGACTGTAATTGCTCTTGAGCTGTGTGAAATAGTACAACCCTCATATTTGCATGATGAGTGAAAACCCTGGTAAGAGTTGAGTTTGAAATCAAATTATTTGGGGTAACATCAAAACTGAATTTTCAAATAGAAGGCAAGCTTTTCATTAATTTTTCTTTTAAAATCTTTTTGACACCAACTGAGTGAATGGTAAAAGGAATTACAGCTGAATTTTAGTTTTAAACTAATATTTTCCTAGAGATCTTTTTACAGCTTGACTAATGCAGGTGTGAATAACTTTGTTGGATAAAATCGCTTTAATGAATGCATTGATATTGACTGATTTAGTGGAGAAGTTTGTGGGTACCTTCACTGAAAACCCTCAGGAGACTTCACTCCTCCACTGGGGATCACCTAGGGGTTTAAAAGGCTTGTTACATATGCTAAATGCAACTGTGTTCCCTACAAAAGTAGCTTTTTATTCTTATTTTAATTCTATCTTTGCTCAGGGACTAGCAAAGCTTAAGTTTAGGGGTGTGTTGAGAACTAGAAAATACCATGTTTCACCCTTTAACCTGGGCCTTGATAGACCCTTGAGAGAACTAAATAAGTGTTTTAAGTGCTTGTGTTACAGCTAACAATAAAGACAGGCTTAACCATGAAAGCAGCCTAAAAGTGCCAAAAAGATGATAATCCCTGTTGATCCAAAGGAAGAAAGAGAAGGGACAACCTCACGAGCTGTCAAAATACCAAAACTGAAGAAGACAAAGGCCTGGTTGTAACCTGGAAAGTGTGGAGCTATTCGAAGAGAAGAATGCACTACAGAGTGCTTTTCGAAAAGAATCTGAACATTTCGAAAAGAACCTGAACTTTGCGAAAAGAACTAAAAGCTCCAGGCTTAGTTTTCGAAGAGCACCTGAACTCTTCGAAAGGATGTTTGACCTATTCGAAAAGAAGAGAACTCCTTGCGAACAAAACCTGAACTTTGCGAAAAGAGCTTCAGAAGTCATAGTACTTTGCAAAAAGTTCCCTAAACTATGCGAAATGGTATTCTGGAGATTCCTAGCATCTGCAAGGCAATTCAGTAATCTTTTGCACGCACCCCAATGCATTTAAAAACCCAGGGACATTCCAAAATATTTTGAGCACGAAGCAAAGGCATATTCCACTCCATGTGAGCTCCTGAAGATGAAATCAATTGGCGGGAACTTGTAGAAGTTCTAACAGATTTTTGAGTTACATGACAGAAGTGATGCTTCTGTCATCTGATTGGCTGAATCAAATCAAGCAATTCTGAATGGCCAAAATAGATCTGGATCCTCATGCTTGACTACCATTGGTTGATACAAATCTGACCAATTCTGATTGGTCAATACACGTCTGAGCTAGACCTGGGGGAAACTATAATTAGATGAACCATTTGCCCAATTTGGGCATACAGATTTTGAGTTCCATTTCTATTGCCTCATTTTCATTTTAGATAGCTTGTCTGAAATTTCTGTAATAGCCTAGCTTTTATTTGTAACTGAGAGCTGTGAGATGTCTCTGTACTTCACGTGAGAATTGTATTCAAGACTACAAATCCGAGAGCTGTTTAAGCAGTGCTCTGTAATTATAATGGTGAATTTGAAAAGGTTGTTGTGAACCGTACGTTCTCAATTGGATTCGTGTTGAGGGTTCCCTGTGATCTCCTTATTTCACTAGACTCCTTTAGATTTACTGGTTTTCAAGCAATTTCCCTTGATTCATTATCCCTGTGGGAATTGGTGTTTGTAACCTAATCTTTCACAGCATTTGTAGTGGTATTTCTTGTTCTGAATTGAGGGTTTAGATTAAAGACTATTGGATGGTCTGTGGCCATTGAAGTGGACATACCATAGCCATAAGTTTAACTCTAATCCTTGAGTTAGATTACTTCCTCTTGCATCTGTGCTTGTAGCCAGATGAAGATTGGATCATCTCTCATTTGATCTACATTTATTCTCATTTTGTTTCAAGAACCAAATCAAAGTTAGATATTATTTCTCCATTCTTATTAATTTATATCAAAATCTCCCCAACTCAGATCTGGATCACTTAGTTTAATCTTTACTTTTATCATTTAGTTAATGTGACAAATTCAACCTCCCATCTTATGTGCTTTGTAGATAGGATCAGTGGCCAGATCTGGTAGCTCAGATCTGGAGGTTTATCTTACATTTTAAATAAATTCTCTGTGAACAATCTTTTACTCACTTACATTTAAAACTTGCTACAATTGGCCCTGATCATGCAGGCTAATTTACTTCTCTCTGTGCTGATATTTCTTGATTCTTTTTAATATTCATTATCATTCATCATTCGCAAATCTGTTTTCAAAACACCAATAAATCATGCACACCTAGAAGATATCAACACTTAGCAAGGAGAACCCTTACAAGCATATTGACCAGTTCTTGGCCTTGTGCACCACATTCAATATCGTTGGTTTGGGACCAGAGGCTACTAGGCTCAGGCTCTTTCCCTTCTCTCTAAAGGATAGGGCTAGTACCTGGCTGGCCACTCTTCCCAACAATAGCATTGCGTCTTGGAAAGACCTTCAGACCAAGTTCCTAACAAAGTTCTTCCCTGAGACCAAAACTAGCCAGTTGAGGAAGGAAATTCTTGCTTTTGCCCAATCCCCAACTGAGGATTTTAATCAAGCCTGGGATAGGTTTAAGGAAATGCTCAAACAATGCCCCCACCACAAGATCCAAGACTGGCAACTTGTACAAAGCGTCTACAATGGGATTGATGAGAAAAATAGAGATATGGTTGATGCCTCTTGTGGTGGAACCTACATGCACTAGACTGCTGATGAGGCATGGAAATTGTTTGAAGTAATCAGTTAGAATGCTTTTCAAAAGCTATCCCTGGCAAGAACTAGTCAGGAGTCTGTGTCAAAAGTGGGGCCTGCTGTATTGTCAAGAGGAAAAGTTTATGAGGTGTCTAGGAATAATGACCTGCAGCTACAGATGGCAAACCTCTCGGAGAAGTTTGACAAATTATTGACTGTGATGCAACCCAGAAGGGCTGCTCAAGTGGTGGAGGCATGTCTGATATGCCAGTCCCATGACATGAGAGAGTCCATCTGCAGGCAATATCTGAATTGGTATTGGAACATCTTTGTTATTGTGCAATCTTTGGCCACAAGAATAACTGGTGGTCAGCAGACCATATTTGGATACCAAAGACCAAAATGCTGGTTACCAATGGAAAGACCACCCAATTCTGAGGTGGAGGCAAGACAATTATATGCAGCCCCACAGGCCACAGCAGCAGTTCAATCCGGGATATGCCCTTAGGTGTAATTTCCAACACCAGCAGCAGCCCCATCAGCAACAAAATCAATTGGTCTTACCCCCATCTCAACCTAGAAATACTTCTTTCGAGGACCAGGTCTTGACCTCACTGCAAAACCTGGGGTCCGTGGCTCAGACTGTGAATTCTCATGGTCAGAGCATAAAGAAGATGGAAGAGCAGATTGGCCAACTAGCAAATGCCTTAGCTAAAAGAGAGGAGGGGAGGTTCCCCAGTCAGCCAGTGGTTAATCCCAAGGGTCAATTTTTGATTGGTGAAGGATCCTCAAACCTTGAGGGTAGGGGGAACTTTCATTAAATTGATTCAAAGAACTGTGCATTGTGTATGTTATGTATTTTAGTATGGTTCATTTTCTTTTTTCTATTTTTAGGAAATTGTAGTGTCTCGATGGGGTCTGAGTCTGTTGGGTTTGATAGAGTTTATGTGGGGTTGGTCTGATTCCTTCTTCTTCTGTGATTTGCTGATTTTTGAATTGAATGCATACTGTTTGACTATTTTTGATGAGTATGCTACACTGCATGAATTGCTCCCTATTTGGTACTAAGCCCTGGCACATTCCAAATTGAGATTTGGGAAGCTCTCACGCAATTCACATAGAGTATTTATTACGTCGTCGCGCGCTTCAACAAATGCTGCAGAGCCTCTCGCGCACTGCAAGCTGCAACATCCATCATCGCGAGATTCCGTTCCTATCTCACGATCCCCTTGCCCAGCTGTGCAAGTCACATGCATTTGTTATTTCCCACGCTGATTGCTGTAACTTTTCACTTCCCAACTCACTCTCAATTAATTGCGGCAACTTGGATGTTATTACACCGATTCATCTTCCACCATCCTCGTCTTTAAATACATAGGGAGTCCCTTTCATATTCATCTCATCCTTTCTCCTCTCACCCTAGCGGTCCTTCCCTAGTCCTACCAATGGAAGATGACAAGCCTAATGCTCTGCCTAACAAATTTTATCCGATGTGGTTGGAACCGCCCCCACCTAAAGAGCCGGACCCCCTACAATTCCTCTGGGATGAATACGCAGAGGTTCAGCAAATCCTGGCTAAGGAGGAGAAGGACAAGCAAAAGCCAAAGAAGAAACAGCGAAAGATAGAACCATCCCCATCCTCTGCCACTAAAGCCCTTCCACCACCTTCTCAGCCCCCACATCCTTGATCCCTCTCTCCTTTCTTTTTAGGAGTTTTCTTTTTGTAATCTTTCAGTCTTAATGAAATTTTCTTTTCCTGTTATTCTGTAAAGTTCTCTATTTTTTGTTGCTTTCATTCTTACTGTTTTCTTTTCTCTAACCATAAATTTACTGCACACACACCTTTGAACCAGTGGGGATGCTTCTCCTCATAGGTTTGGGGGTGTGGCAGGCAGATCCTGCCAATGGAATAGTTAACCTAAGTGCAATAGAATCATGTGAGTAAGATGGAAATGGGTCATGTTCATTGGTGAATCAGAAAAATAATGAAATTTAAAATTTTTTCTAGACTTTAGGCATTACAAACTTTTAAAATTTCACATTTCCATGATGAGATCACCAAGGAAACACACTTGTATCAGCAGTTAGTGAATCATTAGAGAGAGAAAAAGGTAAGGACATACTCAAGAATTCAAAGGAAGACCATAACCAGCAAGATTTGGGCCTATACAAAATTTTTTCCTTGAGTGACTAAGGCAATTTCTTCTAGCTCTAAGGATTGGCTGAGTCACTGTGCTCACTAGAAGTTAGGCAACTCTAAGTTGAAACAACTGACAGCACTCATGAGACTTAGGAAAGGATCAAGGCCTTCTCTTGGACAGTTTGAGCCTAAATAGACCAACCTTAAGCAACTGCCCTTGTCCATACCCCCTTGAGCTTTAAATCCTAAATTTCTTCAAAATGCACCTAAGTAATTGTACCTGAACCTATGAACCTGATTCAGCCTACCCTCACTCTGAGAATTCAGAAGGTAAAGGAGAAAGAGTTGAAGATGAACTAGCTATGGTCAACATTTGGTGAATAAAGAAGAAGTACCTCAAATTCTGGCAGTATGGTAAGTGAGAAAATGGTGGCATTTCAGAAAAGCAAAAACAAAATAAAAAGAAGAAAAATGCATAAAAAAGAAACAAAAACAATAATGAAGAGGAATAAGAGAGGAGTCTAGAAGGAACTTTCATTGGGCAAATCAAAATCAAGAAGAGAAACTGATCACTTCAAATCTGAAAACCTCAAAGAAGATGAAAGGAGCTGAATTAAAGAAGGTGAAGTCATGAATCACCTCCTTCACCTACTGATTTCTCAATTTTGAACCCCTTTTCAACCTTCCATTCTTTTTAACCCCACTCCATAAGCCACATTACAGCCCAGTTAAAGCCCTTGTGATCCAAAGTTGAGTGAGCTGTCATGTGGAGATAAAGAGTTACCCAATCTATGGTGAGGATCTGTCAATGATGCCAGCACTAAAGAGCTATGCCTACGCTCATGCTTACAGACCCATTTGGGGGATGTAACTACTCTTGAGCTTGAGAGAAAATGAAACCCTCAATAGTTCTTTATGAGAGTATGCCCTGGAGAGTTTTGGGTCTGATATTGAATGCATTAAGTATGATTTACAACCTAATTTTTGATCCAGTGATGAGCTCAATGTTGACACACCTGTGTAGTGACTGTGGTGTACACTGATTGGAAATGTTGTGCTTTCATGAGAAGCTTATATTGTTTAAATTTCTGTGCTGCCAAGGGGTTTAAATTTCTTATATTTTTACTGATTCAAGGGTGAACTAACTCTGTTTCTTGACTGCTCACTTGATAATAATGCACTTTTGTTAACTGTCTCATTGAGAAGTTTGTGGGTCTCTTCACTGAAAACCCTCAGGAGATTTCACTCCTCCACTAGGGATCACCTAGGGGTTTAAAAGGCTTGGTACATATGCTAAATATATCCGTGCTCCCTACGAAAATGACATTTAATTTTTGTAGTTGATTTAATGTAGCTTTGCTAAGGGACTAGCAAAGATTAGGTTTGGGGGTGTGTTAAGACCTAAAAAGTACCACTTTTCACCCCTTAACTTAACCTGTGATTAGACCCTTAGGCCATTAATAAATCTTTGTTAAGCTATTTTTGTAGGTAATAAACAGTAGTGCAATAAGGCCAGGTATCCTGTTAAGGAACCCATGATTGGCACCAGAAGTCCCTCAGAAGAATGAGCCATGAATCCAGACCTGAAGTAAGCCTCGCACAGCTGACAAAGCTCCAAAGGATTCAGGAATTTAGGCTTCGCGTAGTCCTCGCTACGTTCCCCAAGACTTCATGAGAAGTTCTTGTGCAGTGGAGTGACAGAAGAGCTTTAGAAGCCTTGAGTCATGCAGCTCTCGCGAAGTTCAGAAGTTAAAGGTCGCGCAGTCTCGCGCAGTTCAGAAAAGCCCCAAAGCTATCGTGAGGATCCTCACAAAGATCTATCAAGAAATGGACTCTCGCGCTGCTCAGAAACTATTAAAACCTCGTGAGGATCCTCGCGAAGATCCATTGGAGTGATGCGCACGCAGTTCCCGCGCTATTCACAAGTAGCAATCCAAGCTCACGAAGCTCAATCTAGCGAGAGCGCACCAACCTCACGACAGCTGAAGCTTTAGAGTTAAACTCATCCTCGCGAAGTCAGTGCTACCACGCGACAAGTTTGGGAATAGACTACAACCTGGCAAAGCTCTAAACTCTAACTTCCATCATTCTGTAGAGGACATTCTGAGAATTTCCAGTGATTAGGGCATGCACTCCCACGCTCGAATCTTTATGCACGCACCCCAAGGCATCTAAGTATCATTAATAGGCCATGTGGCATCGCTAAAATTAGGGTTTCCTAACCCTAATGTGCCGCCACACCTACTGCTATATAAACCTAAGCCGACTTTAGGTTTAAGGAGGAGAAGAGGGCGAAAGAGATCAACTTTATCACTGATACGAGATCTGAGATAATTTTCTTTTATGCTCTTCTATAGTTGTAAGTAGTTTTCCTTTTTCTTTTTCTTCTCTCCATGGCCCAGCACTTCCTGGCCATGCCTACGTATGTTTATTGAGATTAGATTAATAGAATTTGTGATTGGGTGTTGTACTTTTATGGGATTCGTGTGTTTGTGAGTTGCTCTGTGCAAGGTTGCTGCCTTGTGATCTGCCATTACTTTGGCTGTGATTCAAAGCAATGGAGGACTGATTTTAAGGATCCATTCAGATCCATGTGACCTGTGTGTCTGGGCTATCATGGTCCGATACAGCCTTAGCCCCACCACAGGACCCACTAGATCTGAAATCCCCATGGGACCCTGAGCTGGTAGCCTTGTGACCATGGTGGTGGCAGCAATATTACTGTTCTATTTTGAACTCTATGAGGAGGATAGCCTCTGGGATAGTCTGTGACCATTCAAGTGGACAGGCTATAGCCTTAGGGTGAAGCCAATCCGTAGGATCCAAGATGGATTCTTCTTCTCTGCACATGTGCTTGTAGCCTTGTGGGAGATTGTACAGAGGCAGACTCCCCTATATTTGTATAGACTCGCCATCAGATGTTAGATCTAATCTGGTTATGGAGATTGTAGGCTTGTGACTGGACCATTGTAGTCCCACTCAAGCAACGGAGAGCTAGATCGAAGGTTGTACTCAATCCCTTGTTGGTTCTATGTGTCTGGGCTATCATGGTCCTATACAGCCTTAGCCCCACACATAGAGCTTTAGAGGTTGAGGTTTCCTATGGATTCTTGATCTTGTAGCTTGGATGAAGTACTGCCTACAATGATTAACTTGTTTTGACCCATCTCTGGATTGTGATTTCCCTATGGGATAGTCTGTGACCATTTAAGTGGATAGGTTATAACCTTAAGGGATTGGATCATGGCACAGGGATGAGTTGGATTCTTTCTCCTCTTTGGTGATAATGTAGCCATTGGACAGTATTTCTATAACAGCAGACCTGGATCTGAGTCATAAATTCCAGCAGATCTGAACCCAATAGCATACTTCTCAACCTTTTATATCTATTTTCCCACACTCCATCCATCTTCTCAACTCTTTCTGTAGTTAATTCATTAGGCTACCTTAGGATATTTAGAATAAGTGACCCTAAACTCCCTTCCTTTTAGGACTACCTGATCTGTAGTCAGTTCTTGAGGGACTACTAGAGATGGCTCCCTTGGAGTCGTAGATCAGTTTTCCCTGTGGGACAAACTCTTACTTATCAAAACTTGCTTCAAATGGACCCTGTATCTTGCAGGTCTAGGATTTCTCAGTTATGCTGATTCCATCCCCTGTTTTACTTTGATTTTAAATTGCTTTTACCACCAACAAATAAAGTAAGCACACTGGGAATCGCAACACCAGCTCTTGCTTTAGCTTGTCATTTCTTTTTCAGTGAAAATCAGTGCCTAGCTATTTACTTTTCATATTTTCTGTTTATTTTATCAAACTATTTTCATCCTTCTCTAAACCCCCTTTCTTTTATTGTTTTTTTGTAGTTAGTTTTATTTTGTATTTTTAGTTTAGTTGTGATAACTCAAAAACCCTCTCTTTACCTTGCTTTCCTAGTTAGGTTAGAGCGGTCAGATCTGTAGCAAATCTGGAGGTCTACTATTCCACTCTTGTGTTTAGATCATTAATCCTTATGGGACAACCCTTACTTATCAAAACTTGCTACAATAGCCCTGGATCTTGCAGGACTATGTATTTATTTTGATTTTTGTGTTATAATCCCATATTTTTTATCCCCTTTTTATTTTACCTATTTTTCATTGCTGCAATACCTTTACCATTTTTCAATAATAAAAACACAGGCACAAGAAAAATAACTAACACCTCCTATAAGAGACAATCATCAGTATTCGTCAACAAGGTTAGATGGAGTATTCGGCATACCAAGCATCGTTTGACAACCACGTAAACGGTTGGGTCCACAAATCCCATATCGGTGGACCTGCTCAGCGACTCTCGAAAGCCACGTTTCTCACCATTTTACCACCAAAGTGATCTTAAGTTAAAAATCCTAATCTTTCAAAAAATAATAATAAATAAACCATCCATCTATCAAAATTCTATCTCTCATCACCCCAATCCGTTCTCTCTCTTGGGAAACCAAACACTGAGCATACTCAACTCTGAGAAATCACAAATGTCCACTGGAAAGGGACCCTTGATGCACCATTAGTGTGAGCAATGACACGTCTGGTCTGATATGGCTTGCGAAAGACTTCTCCATTATATTATATCTTATTATCTAGTCACTTGACCTTTTCTCGAGAGATTCGAATGACGCCCCGTGCTACCACGTTAGCACAATTTTCCTCCCGTTAGACTACCACTTGTACCAGGTCGCAACATGCGACAGGATGCCACTTGCACCTACAGACTAGGATATGACCACTTTCCCCTCTGTCTGACTGCCACATACAGTAGGTCACGACATTTGACGAGATACCACTTTCACCCATAGACCAGGATATGACCACTTTCCCCTTTGTCTGACTGCCACTTGCAGCAGGTCATGACATGCAATGGGATGCCACTTTCACCCGTAGATGAGAATATGCCTCTTGATTGCATCAATTTCCCCCTGTTTTACTGCCACTTGCAACAGGTCACAACATGCGATGGGATGCCACTTGCACCCACAGATGAGGGTACACCTCTCGATAGTTATCACTGGGCCCCCGAATGCTCCCTTTTAGCTTGGACTGATAGATAAGAAAGTCAAGCATTTCATGTTAGCACCCCAGTTCACAGTTGTGATTTCCCAAAGAACCTAGAAGGCACCTCAGAAGAGGGGTGTCTACCTCTTCAACGCATTCTTATTCCACAAGAACGTGCAAAAGAGGGGCATTTGTAGAAACCCCAATTTTGCCCTCCCAAAGTATACAAACTTGTTCGATCAACCTTTGACCTTGCCCACGATCTTTGAAAAAGGTTTGACCTTCTCCGAAGACCTTAAAACCCTAAAGACAGGACTATGTACTGAAACAATAGTATATGGTTGATCCCAGACTGAAATAATAGCCCTGTGGTTCAAACCCGACTTAGCCCAGGGAAGCTTCCGAATTTCGTGCCCTAACAACCACGCGCAATTCAATTGCGTGCATCGAGACACACGTAATTGGTTCCACTATGACTAGACCCGCACTTCCCATGAATTGCCTTCGAACCTGATTCCATGCCCTGGATAGGCCACGTAATCAGATTGCATGCCCCATCACTAGCGCATAATTTGTCCCACTTGGACCAACCCTCCATCTTTCGTAGACCGCCTGAAGACCCAAGTACGTGCCCTCACCAGCACGCGTAATTCATTACACTCCCCACCACCAGCGCATAATTGGTCACCAGTTGGACCTGGTCTCTAATCAAAATTTCCGCCCGAATTCCCCAATCAAACACAAGTAAGTGGGCACTTAATTGGATTGTGCGTGCTACATAGGGTGTGCAATTAGTTCCAAGTGAGTTGGGACTAGGAAACCCGACTGAGCCAATCAGTCGGTCGCTCACTGAGTCTGTGAACGACTCAAAGTGTATTAAGCGCACCGGACAGAGCGCATAATCAAATTAAACATGCTATACTAGGCGCGCAATTGGATCTGATCGATCAATTACGAACCACCCACAGGGCGCGTAATTACCCAAATACCTATAAATAGACCCCCCTACTTCGACAAGTCACACATCATCCAACACATTCAAGCCTCTCTTTCCTCTCTTCTAAACTTAGGATTTTGAGACCCCCCTTTGCAGCACTTAGCTTCAGGTAATCTCTCTCTAGTTTTTTTTAGTTTGAATTTCTAATTTCTAGTTCTAGTTTCTCGTTCTTAGTTTCTAGTTCTAGATCTTAGGTATTAATTCTAATTTCTAGTTCTTAGTTTTTAGTTCCAGATCTTAGGTTTTAATTCGTAGTTCTTAATTTCTAATTATAATTCTTAATTTCTAACTTCTAATTCTTAGTAATTAATTCTTGGTTCTAGTTCTTAGTCTCTAGAACCAGTTCTTAGCCTTTAGTTATTTTCTTATTTTTTTAAGAATCCAAAGTTCTAAATCATAGTTTTTAATTTTAGATTTGAGTTCTTAATTTTCAAGTTCTAGTTCCTAAGTTTTTTACCTATAGTTCATAATTTTCAATTCTAATCTTAAATCTCAGTCTTCAGATTTCTTAACTTCGATCTTCAAAATCTAAATTTCTCAACTCAAATCTAATTTTTAATCCATAATATTTTAAAAATAACCGTTAGCCAACCGATTTGCCCAAGGGAGCTTATGGAGGGTGCCTGGGAATAGGGCCGACCCTCCTTAGCATAACGGGCCACAACCCCCCTTTTTTAATTAGAATTATAGTAGAAGTAGGAAACCAAATTGATTAGGATCATGGTAGAATTAGGAAATTAAAATTAATTAGAGTTAGAGTAGTATTAGGAGAGTGAATTAGAGCAGGATTAGGAAGACTAGATTAACTAAACTCCCAAGCGACCCAGAGCTGTTGAAGTCGGTCGGTCGACGTTCAATAAAAAAGCCAACCCATACTTCGAAAAATGTGATCAACGACGTGTTGTAGCATCAATAAACATCTACAGCTGGTGATCCCAATGAACTAAGTATTTTTTGCTCAGACTTTACCTCTTTATTTTCAGTATTTAATATCTCTTATCCACCGCCTTTGCTAGAGTCCACTCGGATAAAATTGGGCCACTTCTTCTGGGTACTAAAAGGAACCCAGAAAAGTGCACACCAACACCTGTTCTCTCAAGTGGTTCTCCTTCTGGCTTGAATGGACCACTTGAAATACTTATCCGAAAAGCTAGCTCTCACTGGGCGGATCATGCGCTGACAGCTTCTCTTATCCAAGTTTGACATCACATATGCCACCCAGAAGTCAATCAAGGGGCAAGCACTTGTTGATCTTCTTGCTAAGAATCCCTTGCCTGATTACAAGCCTCTAAGAACCAAATTTCTTGATGAAGACATCTTATTCATGACAAGGGATTTCATAGAAGAGGCAAAAGAGTCTTGGGTGAGGCACTTTGACCAGGCATCAAACGCTAAAGGTCAAGGGATTGACATTGTTATAATTTCGCTGAAAGGGTCTCACATACTAGTCTCCATCAAGATCAATTTTCCCTCCACCAATAACATGGCCGAATATGAAGCCTGCATAGCCGGCTTACAGGAAACTCTCGACCTGGACATAACTCATCTCAGGGTATTTGGTGACTCGCAACTGATCATATGCCAAACCAACGAAGATTAGAAGACAAAGGATGAGAAGTTAATCCCATACCATGAACACATTGAAGATCTGATAGCATGCCTCAATGATGTTGCTCTCTTCTAAGTCCCGCGAGTAAGAAATCGATTTACTGATGCACTAGCAACATTGGCATCAATGGTCGAAATTCCTTATGGCGTTGCAATGAAGCCGATCATGATCAGGTAGTGAAATGAGCCTGCTCTCTGCCTCCAGATGGAGGGATCCACTAATTTAGAAGATGAGCCTCTATGGTTCTCAGATATCAAGAACTTCCCCGAAACACGAGCTTTCCCTAAGGACATGTCTAAGGCAGACAAGCGGACCATTCAATGTTTAGCAATAAATTACGTCATCTATGGAGAATGCCTCTATAAGCGATCATATAACAACATTCTACTCAGATGCCTGACTGAGAATGAGGTGGTCAATGTCGTAAAAGAGATCCACAAAGGGGTATGTGGGGCACATGTCAACGGTCATATGCTCATTAAAAAGAACCTACGGTAAAGGTATTTCTTGACCACCACAGAAACTGACTGTTGTAAGCACATATAGAAGTGCTAAAAATGCCAAGAACACTCCAATCTGATACACGCCTATGCAACTGTGGGGTCTGACAAGTCCATCGCGATGATGCGCTCTAAAGAAAAAAGGAGCCACCACCCGGAGCTTTTAGTGTCCCGAGATTCCTCAAAATCGATATATAAGCATCAAAGTACAAAAATATGACTCCAATTTATCGATCAGCGCCAAAGGCTCTTGGGTAGGGGCTTCGATTATCAATCAAGAACATGTTAGGAACCCGATTGACCCGCTCAAAAGTGGTCTCTACTATGGCCAAGTTTATATTTATGTGTATTAAATTTATATATATATATATATATAATTATGTATATATATATTAAAGAAAGAAAAATGAATAGCACTTCCCCTTACCTGAAGGCACTTCGATCTTATTGAGCCCTTCGCACTCTTCAAAAATTTGGTAGCATAACGACTCCATTCTAGGATAGAGGAAAAGCAATCAAGGTAGAGGAATAGAGGGGAGAGCCGGAGCTCTCGGGCCCTTGTAGCACCATTGTGGATATTCACGCGAGAGCGACACCGATGTACTTCCGATAGCACTATGGGTTAGAGAAGGTTCTAACTTCTAAGGCTTTGAAGGATTGATGGTTAGGAATGGTTTTGATGGGATATGGCTTTAAGCTTTGGAAAAAACTTAGGTATAGGCAAATGAGGGAAAAAATTAGTAGAGTTTCTTCTCTTGGAAATTTCAAAAGATCCTAAGTAGGGGGAGTGGCTCTCTATATATAAAGAAAGGGAGGATTAGGGAGGTATGTAAGTTTTAATTGGGTTTAGGAATTAGGTAATAGGAAATCTATGGTTTTTAGGTTTTTGGGAGCTTGGATAGGTTGGAATTGGACTTTAATGGTAGATGATAGAGTGGGGTTTTAAATGAAAAAAGGGTGATAAAGAGGGCTAGTGAGCGCACTAGAGTCCTAAAGAAACCCTCCCCAAACTTTGGGGTGGTGTTAAGAACTGGAAAATACCATTTTCCACCCCTGAACCTGGGTCTTGATGGACCTTTGAGAGAACTAAATAAGTGTTTTAAGTGCTTATTTCACAGCTAACAATAAAGGCAGGTTTAACCCTGAAAGCAGCCTAAAAGTGCCAAAAAGATGAGAACTTTGGTGAAACTAATGGAAGAAAGAGAAGGGACAAACTCACTAGCTGGCAAGATGCATAAACCAAAGAGGACAAAGGCCTAATCTCAACCTGGAAGGAGGATTGGAAGCTATTCGAACAGCAGAAGACAATACAAATTGCTTTTCGAAAAGAACCTGAACTTTTCGAAAAGAACCTGAAATCTGCGAAAAGTACTAAAAGCTCCGGGTTTAGTTTTCGAAGAGAATCCGAACTCTTCGAAAGGATTTCTGAACTTTTCAAAAAGAAGAGAACCCCTTATGAACAGCACCAGACCTGTACGAAAAGAGCTTCAGAAGCCACAGAACTTTGCAAAAAGTTCTGCAAACTGTGCGAAATGGTATTTTGAAGATTCCCAGCATCTGCAAGGGTAATTCAGTAATCTCAGCATGCGCCCCAATGCATTTAAAAACCCAGGGACATTCCAGAAGATTCTGAGCACGAACCAAAGGCATATTCCACCCCATGTGAACACCCGAAAATGAGATTACTTGGCGGGAACTTCTAGAAGCTTTAACTGATTTTTGAATTACATAACAGAATTGATGCTTCTATCACCTGATTGGCTGAACTAGATCAAGCAGTTTTGATTGACCAAAACAGATCTGGATCCTTGCGCTCGACTCCTATTGGTGGATACAGATCCAACCAATTTTGATTGGTTGATACACATCTGAGCTAGACTTGGGGAAAACTATAAATAGATAAACCATTTGCCCAATTTGGGTATCCAGATTTTGAGTTTCATTTCTATTCCCCCATTTTCATTTCAAATAGCTTGTCTGAAACTCCTGTAATAGGCTAGCTTTTATTTGTAATTGAGAGCTATGAGATAATTCTGTAATTCAAGAGAGAATTGTGTTCATGACTACAAATCTGAGAGATGTTAAGCTGAGCTCTGTAATTGTAATGGTGAATTTGAAAAGGTTGCTGTGAACCGTATGTTCTCAATTGGATTCGTGTTAAGGGTTCCCTGTGATCTCCTGATTGCACTAGACTCCTTTAAATTTATTGTTTTTCAAGCAATTTCCGTTAATTCATTACTCCTGTGAAAATTAGCGTTTGTAACCTAACTTTTTCATAGCATTTGTAGTGATATTCTCGTTCTAAATTAAAGGTCCAGATTAAAGACTATTGGATGGTCTGTGTCGATTAAAGTGGACAGACCATAGCCATAAGCTTAACTCTAATCCTTGACTTAGATTACTTTCTCTTACATCTGTGCTTGTAGCCAGATGAAGATTGGATCATATCTCATTTTAGCTACATTTAGTCTCATTTGGCACCAAGTACTAAATCAAAGTTAGATATTATTTCTCCATTCTTATTAATTTACATCAAATCTCCCCAACTCGGATCTGGATCATTTAGTTTAATTTTTACTTTTATCATGTAGTTAATGTGACAAATTCAACCTCCTATCTTATGTGCTTTATAGATAGGATCAGAGGTCAGATCTGGTAGCTCAGATCTGAAGGTTTATCTTACATTTTAAATCAATTCCCTGTGGACGATCTTTTACTCACTTACATTTAAAACTTGCTACAATTGGCCTTGATCTTGCAGGCTAATTAAGTTCTCTTTGTGCTGATATTTTCTTATTCTTTTTAATTTTCCAAATTCAGTACAATTCATCATCTGTAAGTCTGTTTTCAAAACACAAATAAATCATGCACATTTAGAACAGCAACAAGTTTTTGGCGCCGTTGCCGGGGAATTTATTTTGAAATTGGTAGACCTAAGTTTTTTTTTTTTTTTATTTACATCACTGCTAACGGTTCTATTATTTAAATCTGTGCAGTTATCCTATACATTGTGAGCGTGGAATCTACTTTCAAAGGAATACTGAAGGTTTGCTGTGCATAAGTTGATTCTCTATTTATGTGTTGTATGTTTGGTAGGGGGACTCTCAATCCTGAGAATGTTCCTCTGAATTTAGAAGTTGAAAGGATATTAAGAACCAGACAAACATCACAGAATTTTGCTGAAACTGCTACTATGGGTGAAGAACCTAGACTTTTAAGGGATTACTTTGCACCTGGTACTTATAATTCTCCATTTTGCATTCAATTTCCTACTGTTGAAGGAAATTATGGGATCAAATCATCAACTATCCAGATGCTTCCTTCCTTTCATGGTTTGAGTGAGGAAGATCCATATAAGCATGTGGATGAATTTTTGTCCCTTTGTACAACATTCAACATAGCTGGACTGGGTCAAGAGGCAACCAAGCTTAGGCTCTTTCCTTTTTTATTAAAGGACAAAGCTAGAGCATGGTTGTCCATGTTGCCACCAAACAACATCACTTCTTGGAATGATTTGCAATGCCAGTTTTTAGCCAAATACTTCCCTATGTCTAAGACCAGCCAGTTGAGATAAAATATTATTTCCTTCTCACAACAATCAACTGAAACTTTTCATGAAGCATGGGAAAGGTTTAAAGAACTTTTAAGGAAATGTCCTCATCATCAAATTCCCAGATGCCAGCTTGTTCAAAGTTTCTATCAGGGAATTGATCAAAAGGGCAAGAATATGGTAGATGCTTCTTTTGGAGGCACCTATTTGCAAAAAACAGTTGAGGAGGCCTGGGATCTATTTGAAGTGATTGGTGAAAATTCAACTCAACAGGAATCTTTGTCGAGAGACATTGAGATTCCTGCTCGGTTGAACAATCAGCAAACCACCAAGGGAAAGATTTATGAGGTGAATGAATTGGAAAGGAAAATGGATAATTTGACCACTAAATTTGATAGATTGATGGATTCACTTAAAAATCCAATGGTTGTAAGAATAGAGGAGGCATGTCTGATATGCCAATCCCCTACTCATTCACTTGATCAATGTCCAGCTACACCACAGTTACCAGATTTAGTGGTGGAGCAAGCTCATGCTGCCCAATCATTTGGACAGATGCAGTCAAATGAATATGCATGGAGAGGGCACCCCAATTTAAGGTGGAGCCAGGGCAATTATCAATCACAACAGCAGCAGCAACCAAAGAACCAATAACCTTATCGTGAGAATTTTATACCAAGCCAAATTTTCAGCAGCCCATTCCACAACAGCCTGTACAGCAATCTGCTCCAGTTCAAACCCCTTCCAGATCCCCTTCTTTTGAAGATCAAGTTCTAAATTCACTCCAGAATTTAGGGTCTTTAACTCAGACTATAAACTTTCACAGTCAGAGCATAAAGAAGATTGAAGAAACATTGGGTCAACTTTCAAATACTTTGGCCAAAAGAGAGGATGGCAGGTTACCCAGCCAACCTTTGAACAATCCTAAAGGACAGTTCATGGTTGTAGAGGCTTTTGTTTCACATGAAGAAGTAAAAGCTGTCACTACTTTGAGAAGTGGAAGAGTTGTAAATAACAATGTGGGTACTGAAAAGGAAGAAGAAAAAATTGAGGAAACTGCTAGAGATATGCAGCAGGAGCAGCATGATGTTAGCATTGGGGGTGTTGATGTACCTCAGAAAAATAAAAAAAATGAAAAACAGAAGAATCAAAAATATTTTAATGATGTTTCTAAAGCTGTAAATGAAGGACTAGTTCCTCATTTGCCATTTCCCCATGCCATGAAATCTGCATCCCCTTTTGATAAAGGGAACACAAAAATAGATGAAATGATGGAGACTTTCAAGCAAGTCAAGATAAATCTACCTTTACTTGATGCAATCAAACAGATCCCAGCATATGCAAAATTTTTGAAAGATATTTGCACTCACAAAAGACAATCTAGGATACAGTTATCCAAGGTCTTTGCTGTGGAAAGAATTAATCAGGTTTTGTCCATTACCACACCTCCTAAATTTCAAGATCCTAGAATCCCCACAATCCCTTGCGTTATTGGGCAACATACCATTGAAAAGGCTTTATTAGATTTGGGTGCTAGTGTCAACCTGCTTCCATATTCTGTATATGAGAAAATAGGTTTGGGAGAGTTAAAACCTACTCATGTGGTGTTACAACCAGCGCATGATCCGAAAGAAAGCCAGTTGGGATGATTGAGGATGTGTTGGTAGGAGTAGATAAGTTTTTCTACCCTGCTGATTTTCTGGTATTGGACATGGAACCTACAAAAAGTAAAACTTCCATCCCTGTCATTTTGGGGAGACCATTCCTGGCTACAGCCAATGCTTGCATTCAGTGCAGGTCTGGTATTATGGAAGTCTCTTTTGGAAATATGAAGGTGAAGTTAAATGTTTACAATGCAGTCACACAGCCTCAATTCAGTTTTGAGGAGTGTTTTCTTGTTGATCTGTTGGATGAACTGGTAGAAGAGACTTTACCACAGTTTTTGCAGTATGAAGATTTAACCTCAGATTTTAAAAATGTTTGGAGAAATGCTGTGGAAGAGACAGCTGGTGCCTCAAAGACTAAGGAGGTCAGAGCTGTGCAGGAAACTCAGGAAAAAACAGCAAGGTTTTCTTCATGGAAACCTGCTATTCTTCCTCTTCCACAAACAGCCAAGGTACCTTTATTACCTTCTTTACTCAGCCCACCTGAGGTAGAGCTGAAACAGTTGCCAGAAAATTTAAAATATGTGTTTTTAGAAGACCATAAAACATTGCCTGTGATTATTTCTTCCTCCCTCACTGAGGAGCAGGAGGAAGAGCTGTTGATTGTATTGAAATAGCATAAGAGGGTAATTGGCTGGACTATTGCTGATTTAGGAGGAATCAGTCTAGCTGTTTGCATGCATAAAATTCATTTGGAAGAAGATGCAAAGCCTTCTAGAGAAATGCAAAGAAGGCTGAATCCTCATATGCAAGAAGTGGTCATGAAAGAGGTTGTTAAGTTGTTGGATGCAGGGGTCATTTACCCCATCTCAGATTCAGATTGGGTGGCACCTACGCAGGTGGTACCTAAGAAATCAAGAATTACCGTGGTACCCTCAGATTCTGGTGAGCTCATTTCAACCAGACAAACCACTGGTTGGCGGGTTTGTATTGATTACAGAAAGCTCAATACAATGACCAGAAAAGACCATTTCCCTCTTCCATTCATTGATCAAATTTTAGATAAGCTAGCAGGAAAAGCTTATTATTATTTTCTTGATGGTTACTCTGGTTACTGCCAGATTCCTATGTATCCACAAGATCAGGAAAAGACTACATTCACTTGCCCCTTTGGCACTTTTGCCTATAGGAGGATGCCTTTTGGTCTTTGTAATGCCCCTGCTACCTTTCAAAGATGCATGTACTCCATTTTCTCTGATATGATTGACCAATTTATGGAGATTTTTAAGGATGATTTTTCAATATATGGAGACAGTTTTGCCCAATGTTTACATCATCTCAGCCTGGTGTTACAGAGATGTGAAGAAACCAATCTAGTTTTGAGCTGGGAGAAGAGCCATTTCATGGTCACTCAAGGCATTGTCCTTGGTCATGTTGTCTCCCACAAAGGCATTGAGGTGGATAGAGCAAAAATTGATTTAATTGCACATTTGCCTCCTCCCAAAACTGTTAAACAAATCAGAAGTTTTCTGGGGCATGCTGGATTTTACATAAGGTTCATTAAGGACTTCAGTAAAATATCCAAGCCTCTTTTCCATTTATTGTGCTTAGATGTTCCTTTTGTTTTCAATAATGAATGCCTGAAAGCATTTGAATTCTTAAAAAATTGTTTGATTTCAGCGCCAATACTACAGTCTCTAGATTATTCACTGCCTTTTGAGTTGAAGTGTGATGCATCAGATTATGCTTTGGGAGCTGTTCTTGGACAGAGAAGGGATAAGCTGCCTCATGTCATGGCTTATCCAGTAGATCAATGATTGATGCACAGCTCAATTACACAACAACTGAGAAGGAGCTGCTGGCAATTGTTTTTGCTTTGGAGAAATTTAGGTCATATGTTTTGGGTTCACAAATTGTGGTGTTCACTGACCACTCAGCCTTGAAATACCTTCTGTCTAAGAAGGATACCAAACCAAGATTAATCAGGTGGATCCTCCTATTACAGGAGTTTGATTTACAGATTAAAGATAAAAAGGGTGTGGAAAATGTGGTGGCTGACCACCTGTCGAGAATTCTAACTTCTGAGATTGATAGGCTGCCTATCAATGAATCTTTCCTGATGAGCAACTTTTTGCTATCTATACACACACCCCTTGGTTTGCAAATATACTCAACTTTTTGGCTACTGGAAGAACTCCTCAACACTGGAGTAAAATGGATAAAGATCTTTTCTTCTCAAAGGTTAAACATTTTATTTGGGAGGATCCTTATCTGTTCAAGATTTGTGCAGACCAAATAATTAGAAGATGTGTCCCTGAAAAAGACTTTTATAGCATACTTTCCATGTGCCAAGAACAGGCCTGTGGAGGCCATTTTAGTGGAAACAAGACTGCTGCAAAGATTTTGCAATGTGGATTTTATTGGCCTACACTTTTCAAAGATGCACTGCTGCACTGTAAGTCTTGTCAGAACTGTCAGAGATTGGGCAGCATTTCCAAGAGAAACTCAATGCCTTTACAGCCCATTTTGGTAGTTGAATTGCTTGATATTTGGGGGATAGATTTTATGGGTCCCTTTCCTCCTTCAAATGGTTGTAATTTCATCTTAGTAGCTGTGGATTATGTATCAAAATGGGTTGAGGCCACAACTACTAAAACCAATGATCATAGAGTTATCCTGAAATTTTTAAAAGACAACATTTTTTCCAGGTTTGGTTCCCCCAGAGCTATTATCAGTGATGGGGGAAGCCATTTTTGTAATAAGCATTTTGAAGCTTTATTGAAAAAGTACTCTGTGACTCATAGAGTAGCTACTCCATATCATACATAGACCAGTGGACAAGTGGAGATTTCCAATAGAGAAATCAAACATATTCTGGAAAAGACTGTGAAGAAGGACAGAAAGGATTGGTCTTTTAAACTGAATGATGCATTATGGGCATATAGGACAGCCTATAAAACCCCAATTGGCATGTCTCCATTCAGATTGGTCTATGGCAAAGCATGCCATTTACCAGTGGAGTTAGAATATAAGGCCTTTTAGGCTATTAAAACCTTGAACATGGATCTTACTACTGCTGGTAATCACAGGAAACTACAGCTTGCTGAGTTGGAGGAGCTGAGAATGGATGCATACACCAATGCAAGATCTTACAAAGAAAAGGTTAAAGCTTTCTATGATAAAAATCTGCTGAGAAGAGAGTTCATAGCTGGCTCTAAGGTATGGCTATTTAACTAAAAACTTAAGTTTTTTCCTGGAAAGCTGAGATCCAGATGGGAAGGGACCATATACTGTCATTCATGCATCTCCTTCTGGGGCTGTTGAAATTTTGGACCCAAGTGATGGGAGAACCTTGAAAGTAAATGATCAGAGGCTCAAACCATGCATTGAAAATACCTTGGAGCCTGTGCTGACCATCTACCATCAAGAGCCTCCACAAATCTAATGTTAAACAACTGCATCATATGTATTTTACTCATGTTGTTTTGTAATTTTTGCATAGTTTCTTTCTCTCTGTTTTTAGTCATGTTTACACTCACTTCGAGAAGTTTATAATATGTGAAAAATGAATTCACAAAGAAAAAAAATTCATTTCGAAAAGTTCAATTTTTTGTTCGAAAAGGATCTGGCCCTGTAATTAACTACTCCAGAAGAATTATTTGCTTTTCGAATAGTTAGCTCTGAAGCTATTTGCTTTTCGAAATGTTGTTTCTGAAGCCATGTGCTTTTCGAATAAGTACTGATGCCATTCTCTTTTGAAAAAAGGATTGTTTTGAACTTTTCGAAAACTTCAAAGATACTTTGCGAAAATCATTTTAAGCATATTTAAACCCTTTCGAAGCAAGGGTTTCATATTCGAAAGCCCTCCCAGAACATCCTGTTTCACAGAAAACCCATTTTCTTTCGATCCCTACGTGTTTTTAGAGTTCAGCTCCAATTTTCTTCATATTTGTTCGATGGATTAAGCGTGAGGAGAGGGACCTTTTGCTTCTTATTCTAGTGGATTTCATCAAGAGATCAACAAGTTCTGCTAAAACCCTAGATTTCGGTATTTTTTTTGTACATTGCCTCTGTTTGTATTTTGCAAAGTTCAATTTGATATCAGCAGTCATTGTGTGAGATTCAAACAAAACTTTAAGATGAGGAAGCGAAAAAATCATTAGCGCAATGTTCATCCTCTGCTAAGAAAGTTAGCAAACCCTCCATAAAAGGAAAAGCCAAAACCTCAGCCAAGAGAAAACTTTCGATGGATAAAGCTGATAGAATTGAGAAGGGGAAGAAGGTTAGACATGAGGAACCCATCCCAATAGCTGACCCTAGTCCTGAGCATGAGCTTCCTCCTCTCCCTATGCATTTGGTACTGCCAAACCCATTCATTGAAGCTCAGAAGCTGATCCCAGAGCTTATCGTGGATGAAACCTTTTTCTTAAACAAACCTTAATGTAAGCTATCCCTGGACTACATCAGGGATGCTTCATTGAGCATTATTCTAACCCCTCTTCCAAAGAAAATCTATCCAAGAATGGTGAGATTGTGGTACCAAAACATGGTCAAAGTGACTGAGAAGGATGCTGATGTCCCTACTCTTGTAATTTTCATTGATGATTGCGATTTAACTGTCACTTATGAAGACATTGGAAATGCTTTGGGGATCCCATTTCAGCATGACACTTCTTCACGCCCAAGAGACTTCTTTTAGGAAATGGCTGCACATCTAACCAAAGGCATAGTTGGCAGTGGACAGTCCATCATGAGGAGAGACTTAGCACCTCAATTTTTGCTAATGGACCCAATTTTGAGGGGATCTTTTTATGTCACCGGGCACAACCAGGAAAGAAGAACACCAATTTTGGAGGCCCTCTTTCATTTCTCTAAGGGGCAATTCTTTAATGCCCCTACGCTCATTTTTGAAGCCATATTTACATCCAAGAAGATGAAAAAGGAGAAGATAGCTTACATACCATTTGGAAGGCGATCACCGCCATGTTAAGGGAAAAATTGACATTGATGAGGAAGAGCCATTCGAGATTATCTCCCCTCATGCAATTGGAAAAAGGGCTTGGACCACAAGCCAAACCATGTTAAATAAAATGAGGGAAGAAGTTGCACCAGCTCATGCAGCTACCCTGGAACCTGCTGCACTTGAACCAGCCCCTGCAGCTGCCCAAGAAGTTCCTATACCTGACCTTGAGGTGCCCAGCTCTTCAGCTACACCCATTGTTGAAGGGGTCATCATCCTACCCACTTCACTTGTCACAGCCCCCATTCCTTCACCTATTCCAACTGTTCCATCACTCATACCCACCATCATCCCAATTGCAGACTCTCCCTCTACACCAACCCCACCAATCACTCTTACACCACCAGTTTCCCCTACCAATGTCCCAAGTATGGCCACAGAGTTTGTGGAACAATCTCCTAGAACTCCCCTTATCCCAACCTTCCCAGATTCACCAGCTTCTTCAAATCATACACCTGAAATCACTCATGCCCCTGAACCTGAGATATTGACAACAGAGGCCTATTCATCATTGATGGGAGCTATCTTGGAGAACATTGGACTTCAATCTGCACCTCTACCTGACCCTCCTCATTTCACCCATGTGGCTACTTCCCCCTTCACAGCCATCTCACCCATTGACCCTCAACAATCTACATCAATTTTACCAGTCCCTACTTTGCATACCACAACCACACCTGACACAATTAGCCAAATATTCACCTTTCTCCAATCCATCCAAACACAACTACAAGTCAACACAGACAATCAGTCTGTGAAAAATTCCCTTCTCCAAACCTTAGCCTCCACATCCCACACAACCACCTTAGCCACTGTACCTGTTGTTGCTGACCATGCTACCCAAACAGACCCTGAGATAGCTTTTGTAGATCCACCCATCCTCACCACTGCTGACAATGTTACCCAAACAGAACTTGAGGTAGTACTTTTTGAGTCCCCTTCAACTTTCCTCAATGTCTCTGATCAAGCTACTCAAACTGACCCTGAGGTCATACTTTTGGACTCCTCTTCTCCCACTGCTGGGATACCTTTGCTCCCCTACCACTCCATTCCCATTCCCAGATTTGCCACTCTCAAAAGGGCTATGGAAGAGAACCCTTATGTCTGTCACGGTGTCCTCAAGGGGTTAGCTGATCTGCAAGCTTACATTAGAACCCCTTATGAAGACCGGATTTGAAAATTGGAGTTGTTCATGAAATTTGAGAGAGAGAAGATGCAAGACCTGCTGGGTCAAACTTTTCAGATGGTTAGGAGTGAACAGCACAAGGTCACCATATTGCAAGCACAGCTTGAACAGGAAAAATTAAGAGCTTCTAGACTTGAAAAGTATATTGGCCTCACCAAAAAGATCAAATCTAAGGAATACACCGAGCTGCAGGAAACAATCTAGGAGAAGACTAAATCGAGTTCAGACTCCAATACTGACTCAAGTTCTGACTCTAACAGTGATTCCAGTTCTGATCCCATTGAACCAATTTATGATACAAATTTTGACCCAAGTTATTAGAATACATTGTACATGTTTGTTTTGTGGGTCTGTCATATGTAATTCCTGCTTTCTGTTAACTTTTGTTAATTAAGTAATTACTGTGCATTTCGTTTCCTTCTTCTCTGCCATTATGATTTCTGTTTAATTGTTTTCTTTTCTTTGATTATGCACTTCGGACCAGTGAGGACACTGATCATCATAGGTTTGGGGGTGTAGCAGAATTACCAATAGTTTAGTTAAAATCAATGCAGCTTATGATCACAGCAGAATTTTTGAAGATAAAGTAATTTCACACCTGTTGTTTTGAAAAATGAGGAAGTTAAAACTTTTTTAAATTAATTTTTAGTGTAATTCTAATACTTTCATGAAGTGAATGTCAGAAAATTTTCAAAATAAAATTGATGTTTTAGTAAACCTAAAAAGAGAGAAAACAGTGATGATATACTTCAAAAATTTAATAGAAAACTACACCCAGTGAAACTTGGGCCTGAAATGTATTCTTTGGAGATATGAATTGGCAAATTTTTTTGCTCTAGGGACTGTTTGAACCTGCTTACTATCACTAGAAGTTACACATATTCAAATTGAAATAACTTGACTGCTATCATGATATTAAAGACATGATGTAAGGCCTCCTTTTTGACAGTTTGAACTTCAAAAAAGCCCCACCTTTTGAAACTACCTTTGATACACACCAGTTGAGCTTTATAAATCAAAGATTTCTTTGAAACCTCATAAACCAACCTAATCAACCTCATTTAGCCTAACCCTCACTCTGAGAATTCAGAAGGTAAAGGAAAGGAAGCTGAAGAAAGGAGAGTTGGGTAACAGTTTGGTAAAAGAAGAAGAAAAATAATTGAAGGCAATGATGTATCAACAAAAGAAATATGGCATTCCAGTCAATCTCCCTGAAAAAAAAAAAAAAAAAAAAAAAAAAAAAAAAAAAGGGAAAAGTCATTTCATTGGAAATTTGAAAAAGAAAGAGAAAAAGATGGACACTTTGGCTCTGAAAATTCAAAGAAGAAGATGAAATTGTGTTGAAATAAAGAAGGTGTGTCTACCACCTCCTGACCTTGACTGACTTCTCAATTTGGAACTCCATTCCACCTCTTTATTCTTGATAAATTTCACCCATAAGCCACAGTACCACCCAAGTCAAAGTCCTTACTGATCAATGATGGATTGAGCTGGCACATGGAGATAAGGATTTGTGTAATCTATGGTGAAAAGAGTAGTAGATTCAGAATTGAAAAGCTATGCCTATGCTCATGCTTACAGTCCTATTTGAGGATTGTAACTGCTCTTGAGCTGTGTGAAATAGTACAACCCTCCTATTTGCATGATGAGTGAAAACCCTGGTGAGAGTTGAGTTTGACATCAAATCATTTGGGGTAACATCAAAACTGAATTTTCAAATAGAAGACAAGCTTTTCATTAATTTTTCCTGCAAAAACTTTTTGACACAAACTGAGTGAATGGTAAAAGGAATAACAGCAGAATTTTAGTTTTAAACTGATGTTTTCTGGAAGATCTTTCTGACTTGATCGATGCAGTGTGAATAACTTTGTTGGATAAAAGTCGCTTTATGTAATGCATTGATATTAACTGATTTATTGGAGAAGTTTGTGGGTACCTTCACTAAAAACCCTCAGGAGACTTCACTCCTCTACTAGGGATCACCTAGGGGTTTAAAAGGCTTGTTGCATATGCTAAATGCAACTGTGTTCCCCACAAAAGTGGCCTTTTCATTCTGTTTTTAATGTTGTCTTTGCTCAGGGACTAGCAAAGCTTATGTTTGGGGGTGTGTTAAGAACTGAAAAATACCATTTTCCACCCCTTAACCTGGGTCTTGATGGACCTTTGAGAGAACTAAATAAGTGTTTTAAGTGCTTATTTCACAGTTAACAAAAAAGGCAGGCTTAACCCTGAAAGCAGCCTAAAAGTGCTAAAAAGATGAGAACTCCAGTGAAACTAATGGAAGAAAGAGAAGGGACAAACTCACTGGCTGGCAAGATGCATAAACCAAAGAGGACAAAGGCCTAATCTCAACCTGGAAGGAGGATTGGAAGCTATTCGAACTGCAGAAGGCAGTACAAATTGCTTTTCAAAAAGAACCTGAAATCTGTGAAAAGTACTAAAAGCTCCAGGTTTAGTTTTCGAAGAGAATCTGAACTCTTCGAAAGGATTTTTGAACTTTTCGAAAAGAAGAGAACCCTTCTGAGCGACACCGGACTGCATTTACGAAAAGAGCAGTTGAAGCCACGAACTTTGCGAAAAGTTCTCCAAACTATCTTGAAATGGTATTCAAGATTCCAAAGATCGCAAGGGTAATTGATAATCTCGCATGCCCCAATGCATTTAAAACCGAGGACATTCGGAAGATTACGAGCACGAACCAAAGGCATATTCTACCCCATGTGAACACCCGAAAATGAGAATACTTGGGAGGGACTTCTAGAAGCTTTAATGATTTTGAATTACATAACAGAATTGATGCTTCTTTCACTTGATTGGCTGAACCAGATCAAGCAGTTCTGATCGGCCAACACAGATCTGGATCCTTGCGCTCGACTCCTATTGGTGGATACAGATCCAACCAATTTTGATTAGTTGATACACATCTGAGCTAGACTTGGGGAAAACTATAAATAGATAAACCATTTGCCCAATTTGGGTATCCAGATTTTTAGTTTCATTTCTATTCCCCCATTTTCATTTCCGATAGCTTGCGAAACTCCTGTAATGGCCTAGCTTTTATTTGTAATTGAGAGCTATGAGATAATTCTGCAATTCAAGAGAGAATTGTGTTCAAGACTACAAATCTGAGAGCTGTTAAGCTGAGCTCTGTAATTGTAATGGTGAATTTGAAAAGGTTGTTGTGAACCGTATGTTCTCAATTGGATTCGTGTTAAGGGTTCCCTGTGATCTCCTGATTGCACTAGACTCCTTTAGATTCTTTGTTTTCAAGCAATTTCCCTTAATTCATTACTCCTGTGAAAATTAGCATTTGTAACCTAACTTTTTCACATCATTTGTAGTGATATTCTCGTTCTGAATTAAGGGTCCAGATTAAAGACTATTGGATGGTCTGTGTCCATTAAAGTGGACAGACCATAGCCATAAGCTTAACTCTAATCCTTGACTTAGATTATTTTCTCTTACATCTGTGCTTGTAGCCAGATGAAGATTGGATCATATCTCATTTGATCTGCATTTAGTCTCATTTTGCACCAAGTACTAAATCAAAGTTAGATATTATTTCTCCATTCTTATTAATTTACATCAAATCTCCCCAACTCGGATCTGGATCATTTAGTTTAACTTTTACTTTTATCGTGTAGTTAATATGAGAAATTCAACCTCCCATCTTATGTGCTTTATAGATAGGATCAGAGGTCAGATTTGGTAGCTCAGATCTGAAGGTTTATCTTACATTTTAAGTCAATTCCCTGTGGACGATCTTTTACTCACTTACATATAAAACTTTCTACAATTGGCCCTGATCTTGCAGGCTAATTAAGTTCTCTCTGTGCTGATATTTTCTTATTCTTTTTAATTTTCCAAATTCAGTACAATTCATCATTTGTAAGTCTGTTTTCAAAACACATATAAATCATGCACATTTAGAACAACAAGTGGTCAAAAAGTCCAACCCCAGGGATGATTTTCGGACATTTTCTTAAAAGATACTATTCCTAAACTTTGCTTATATAAAGTATACGCTAGGCTTAGGAACAGTGTTTCCTAAGAAGATAGGGAAGTTCAGAGCATGTTCCGGCGGTTCTGAAGCCAGGAAAGTCAATTTTACCTTACGTATATAATATATAGACAAGTGTAAATTCCTGCATCTTTCCACATTTTTCAAAATGCCATAACTTTTTATATACAACTCAGATTGAGGTGATTCTTTGCTCATTGGAAAGCTAGAAACTATAATTTCTAATGGTATAGGCCCTACCTCCTGTAGGGTTCCACGTAAACTTTGGCACCCCTCTCTCCATCCATTATTCAGAAGGGGTTAAAATGGGTCAGGGAAGGGTTCTATGGTGGGTTGATTCCTATGGGTCTGGGAAAGTTTTTAAAGGTTTGGGGTTAAGCTCTAAGGGTTCGGGAGGAACTTTCAGAAGTTTGGGTGTACGCCTTTCTCAAAGTATGTGTCGATCGGGCCTTGGGCCAAATTTGGATTCTACAGATGCCCCTCTTTGGTATCTGACTAATGATCGCATGCCAAAGAAAGAGACATCCGAAGAGGCTTGAGGTAAACGCCATCGGGTCAATGGGTGTAGCAGAGGTTATGAGCATTCAGGGATACTTTTTAGCTACCTGGTTTTGAAATGATGGCCTCTTTTAAGGGGCCCTTAAGCAGTCATGGGTTGAGGAAAATGATCCCCGTCCATGGTGGCGAGATGAAGTGCGTATCCAAGGAGTAGCTCTCGGATGACATAACGTCCTTCCCAGTTGGGCTTGAATTCCCCTCTCGGATCAGCATGGAGAGAAGGGAAGATTTTCTTCAGTATAGTGTCACCCACTTTTAAATCTCGAATGGGAACACGTTTGTTGTATGGACGTGAAATTCTTCCTTGATAGACATGGGTGTGACATAAAGCTTGAAGACTCTTCAACGATCAGGCTCAATTATTTTGGGGTAGGAGTAGATAAGTTTTTCTACCCTGCTGATTTTCTGGTATTGGACATGGAACCTACAAAAAGTAAAACTTCCATCCCTATCATTTTGGGGAGACCATTCCTGGCTATAGCCAATGCTTGCATTCAGTGCAGGTCTGGTATTATGGAAGTCTCTTTTGGAAATATGAAGGTGAAGTTAAATGTTTACAATGCAGTCACACAGCCTCAATTCAGTTTTGAGGAGTGTTTTCTTGTTGATCTGTTGGATGAACTGGTAGAAGAGACTTTACCACAGTTTTTGCAGTATGAAGATTTAACCTCAGATTTTAAAAATGTTTGGAGAAATGCTGTGGAAGAGACAGCTGGTGCCTCAAAGACTAAGGAGGTCAGAGCTGTGCAGGAAACTCAGGAAAAAAGCAAAGGTTTTCTTCATGGAAACCTCGCTATTCTTCCTCTTCCACAAGCCAAGGTACCTTTATTACCTTCTTTACTCACCACGAGGTAGAGCAAAGCAGTTGAAAAAATTTAAAATATGTGTTTTTAGAAGACCATAAAACATTGCCTGTGATTATTTCTTCCTCCCTCACTGAGGAGCAGGAGGAAGAGCTGTTGATTGTATTGAAATAGCATAAGAGGGTAATTGGCTGGACTATTGCTGATTTAGGAGGAATCAGTCTAGCTGTTTGCATGCATAAAATTCATTTGGAAGAAGATGCAAAGCCTTCTAGAGAAATGCAAAGAAGGCTGAATCCTCATATGCAAGAAGTGGTCATGAAAGAGGTTGTTAAGTTGTTGGATGCAGGGGTCATTTACCCCATCTCAGATTCAGATTGGGTGGCACCTACGCAGGTGGTACCTAAGAAATCAAGAATTACCGTGGTACCCTCAGATTCTGGTGGGCTCATTTCAACTGCAGGACAAACCCTTTCGGTTGGCGGGGGTTTGTATTGATTCTGAAAAGCTCAATACAATGACCAGAAAAGACCATTTCCCTCTTCCATTCATTGATCAAATTTTAGATAAGCTAGCAGGAAAAGCTTATTATTATTTTCTTGATGGTTACTCTGGTTACTGCCAGATTCCTATGTATCCACAAGATCAGGAAAAGACTACATTCACTTGCCCCTTTGGCACTTTTGCCTATAGGAGGATGCCTTTTGGTCTTTGTAATGCCCCTGCTACCTTTCAAAGATGCATGTACTCCATTTTCTCTGATATGATTGACCAATTTATGGAGATTTTTAAGGATGATTTTTCAATATATGGAGACAGTTTTGCCCAATGTTTACATCATCTCAGCCTGGTGTTACAGAGATGTGAAGAAACCAATCTAGTTTTGAGCTGGGAGAAGAGCCATTTCATGGTCACTCAAGGCATTGTCCTTGGTCATGTTGTCTCCCACAAAGGCATTGAGGTGGATAGAGCAAAAATTGATTTAATTGCACATTTGCCTCCTCCCAAAACTGTTAAACAAATCAGAAGTTTTCTGGGGCATGCTGGATTTTACATAAGGTTCATTAAGGACTTCAGTAAAATATCCAAGCCTCTTTTCCATTTATTGTGCTTAGATGTTCCTTTTGTTTTCAATAATGAATGCCTGAAAGCATTTGAATTCTTAAAAAATTGTTTGATTTCAGCGCCAATACTACAGTCTCTAGATTATTCACTGCCTTTTGAGTTGAAGTGTGATGCATCAGATTATGCTTTGGGAGCTGTTCTTGGACAGAGAAGGGATAAGCTGCCTCATGTCATGGCTTATCCAGTAGATCAATGATTGATGCACAGCTCAATTACACAACAACTGAGAAGGAGCTGCTGGCAATTGTTTTTGCTTTGGAGAAATTTAGGTCATATGTTTTGGGTTCACAAATTGTGGTGTTCACTGACCACTCAGCCTTGAAATACCTTCTGTCTAAGAAGGATACCAAACCAAGATTAATCAGGTGGATCCTCCTATTACAGGAGTTTGATTTACAGATTAAAGATAAAAAGGGTGTGGAAAATGTGGTGGCTGACCACCTGTCGAGAATTCTAACTTCTGAGATTGATAGGCTGCCTATCAATGAATCTTTCCTGATGAGCAACTTTTTGCTATCTATACACACACCCCTTGGTTTGCAAATATACTCAACTTTTTGGCTACTGGAAGAACTCCTCAACACTGGAGTAAAATGGATAAAGATCTTTTCTTCTCAAAGGTTAAACATTTTATTTGGGAGGATCCTTATCTGTTCAAGATTTGTGCAGACCAAATAATTAGAAGATGTGTCCCTGAAAAAGACTTTTATAGCATACTTTCCATGTGCCAAGAACAGGCCTGTGGAGGCCATTTTAGTGGAAACAAGACTGCTGCAAAGATTTTGCAATGTGGATTTTATTGGCCTACACTTTTCAAAGATGCACTGCAGCACTGTAAGTCTTGTCAGAACTGCCAGAGATTGGGCAGCATTTCCAAGAGAAACTCAATGCCTTTACAGCCCATTTTGGTAGTTGAATTGCTTGATATTTGGGGGATAGATTTTATGGGTCCCTTTCCTCCTTCAAATGGTTGTAATTTCATCTTAGTAGCTGTGGATTATGTATCAAAATGGGTTGAGGCCACAACTACTAAAACCAATGATCATAGAGTTATCCTGAAATTTTTAAAAGACAACATTTTTTCCAGGTTTGGTTCCCCCAGAGCTATTATCAGTGATGGGGGAAGCCATTTTTGTAATAAGCATTTTGAAGCTTTATTGAAAAAGTACTCTGTGACTCATAGAGTAGCTACTCCATATCATACATAGACCAGTGGACAAGTGGAGATTTCCAATAGAGAAATCAAACATATTCTGGAAAAGACTGTGAAGAAGGACAGAAAGGATTGGTCTTTTAAACTGAATGATGCATTATGGGCATATAGGACAGCCTATAAAACCCCAATTGGCATGTCTCCATTCAGATTGGTCTATGGCAAAGCATGCCATTTACCAGTGGAGTTAGAATATAAGGCCTTTTAGGCTATTAAAACCTTGAACATGGATCTTACTACTGCTGGTAATCACAGGAAACTACAGCTTGCTGAGTTGGAGGAGCTGAGAATGGATGCATACACCAATGCAAGATCTTACAAAGAAAAGGTTAAAGCTTTCTATGATAAAAATCTGCTGAGAAGAGAGTTCATAGCTGGCTCTAAGGTATGGCTATTTAACTAAAAACTTAAGTTTTTTCCTGGAAAGCTGAGATCCAGATGGGAAGGGACCATATACTGTCATTCATGCATCTCCTTCTGGGGCTGTTGAAATTTTGGACCCAAGTGATGGGAGAACCTTGAAAGTAAATGATCAGAGGCTCAAACCATGCATTGAAAATACCTTGGAGCCTGTGCTGACCATCTACCATCAAGAGCCTCCACAAATCTAATGTTAAACAACTGCATCATATGTATTTTACTCATGTTGTTTTGTAATTTTTGCATAGTTTCTTTCTCTCTGTTTTTAGTCATGTTTACACTCACTTCGAGAAGTTTATAATATGTGAAAAATGAATTCACAAAGAAAAAAAATTCATTTCGAAAAGTTCAATTTTTTGTTCGAAAAGGATCTGGCCCTGTAATTAACTACTCCAGAAGAATTATTTGCTTTTCGAATAGTTAGCTCTGAAGCTATTTGCTTTTCGAAATGTTGTTTCTGAAGCCATGTGCTTTTCGAATAAGTACTGATGCCATTCTCTTTTGAAAAAAGGACTGTTTTGAACTTTTTGAAAACTTCAAAGATACTTTGTGAAAATCATTTTAAGCATATTTAAACCCTTTCGAAGCAAGGGTTTCATATTCGAAAGCCCTCCCAGAGCATCCTGTTTCACAGAAAACCCATTTTCTTTCGATCCCTGCGTGTTTTTAGAGTTCAGCTCCAATTTTCTTCATATTTGTTCGATGGATTAAGCGTGAGGAGAGGGACCTTTTGCTTCTTATTCTAGTGGATTTCATCAAGAGATCAACAAGTTCTGCTAAAACCCTAGATTTCGGTATTTTTTCTGTACATTGCCTCTGTTTGTGTTTTGCAAAGTTCAATTTGATATCAGCATTCATTGTGTGAGATTCAAACAAAACTTTAAGATGAGGAAAACTGAAAAATCATTGGCCGCAATGTTCCCACAGTCCTCTGCTAAGAAAGTTAGCAAACCCTCCATAAAAGGAAAAGCCAAAACCTCAGCCAAGAGAAAACTTTCGATGGATAAAGCTGATAGAATTGAGAAGGGGAAGAAGGTTAGACATGAGGAACCCATCCCAGTAGCTGACCCTAGTCCTGAGCCTGAGCTTCCTCCTCTCCCTATGCATTTGGTACTGCCAAACCCATTCATTGAAGCTCAGAAGCTGATCCCAGAGCTTATCGTGGATGAAACCTTTTTCTTAAACAAACCTTAATGTAAGCTATCCCTGGACTACATCAGGGATGCTTCATTGAGCATTATTCTAACCCCTCTTCCAAAGAAAATCTATCCAAGAATGGTGAGATTGTGGTACCAAAACATGGTCAAAGTGACTGAGAAGGATGCTGATGTCCCTACTCTTGTAATTTTCATTGATGATTGCGATTTAACTGTCACTTATGAAGACATTGGAAATGCTTTGGGGATCCCATTTCAGCATGACCCGACTGGCCCTTTCGCTGCCCAAGAGACAGCTTCTTTTAGGGAAATGGCTGCACATCTAACCAAAGGCATAGTTGGCAGTGGACAGTCCATCATGAGGAGAGACTTAGCACCTCAATTTTTGCTAATGGACCCAATTTTGAGGGGATCTTTTTATGTCACCGGGCACAACCAGGAAAGAAGAACACCAATTTTGGAGGCCCTCTTTCATTTCTCTAAGGGGCAATTCTTTAATGCCCCTACGCTCATTTTTGAAGCCATGGCTGACATCAGTGCCAAGATGAAAAAGGAACAGAAGATAGCTTACATACCATTTGGAAGGCTGATCACCGCCATGTTAAGGGAAAAATTCGACATTGATGAGGAAGAGCCATTCGAGATTATCTCCCCTCATGCAATTGGAAAAAGGGCTTGGACCACAAGCCAAACCATGTTAAATAAAATGAGGGAAGAAGTTGCACCAGCTCATGCAGCTACCCTGGAACCTGCTGCACTTGAACCAGCCCCTGCAGCTGCCCAAGAAGTTCCTATACCTGACCTTGAGGTGCCCAGCTCTTCAGCTACACCCATTGTTGAAGGGGTCATCATCCTACCCACTTCACTTGTCACAGCCCCCATTCCTTCACCTATTCCAACTGTTCCATCACTCATACCCACCATCATCCCAATTGCAGACTCTCCCTCTACACCAACCCCACCAATCACTCTTACACCACCAGTTTCCCCTACCAATGTCCCAAGTATGGCCACAGAGTTTGTGGAACAATCTCCTAGAACTCCCCTTATCCCAACCTTCCCAGATTCACCAGCTTCTTCAAATCATACACCTGAAATCACTCATGCCCCTGAACCTGAGATATTGACAACAGAGGCCTATTCATCATTGATGGGAGCTATCTTGGAGAACATTGGACTTCAATCTGCACCTCTACCTGACCCTCCTCATTTCACCCATGTGGCTACTTCCCCCTTCACAGCCATCTCACCCATTGACCCTCAACAATCTACATCAATTTTACCAGTCCCTACTTTGCATACCACAGCCACACCTGACACAATTAGCCAAATATTCACCTTTCTCCAATCCATCCAAACACAACTACAAGTCAACACAGACAATCAGTCTGTGAAAAATTCCCTTCTCCAAACCTTAGCCTCCACATCCCACACAACCACCTTAGCCACTGTACCTGTTGTTGCTGACCATGCTACCCAAACAGACCCTGAGATAGCTTTTGTAGATCCACCCATCCTCACCACTGCTGACAATGTTACCCAAACAGAACTTGAGGTAGTACTTTTTGAGTCCCCTTCAACTTTCCTCAATGTCTCTGATCAAGCTACTCAAACTGACCCTGAGGTCATACTTTTGGACTCCTCTTCTCCCACTGCTGGGATACCTTTGCTCCCCTACCACTCCATTCCCATTCCCAGATTTGCCACTCTCAAAAGGGCTATGGAAGAGAACCCTTATGTCTGTCACGGTGTCCTCAAGGGGTTAGCTGATCTGCAAGCTTACATTAGAACCCCTTATGAAGACCGGATTTGAAAATTGGAGTTGTTCATGAAATTTGAGAGAGAGAAGATGCAAGACCTGCTGGGTCAAACTTTTCAGATGGTTAGGAGTGAGCACACAAGGTCACCATGTGCAAACCTGGCTTGAACAGGAAAAATTAAGAGCTTCTAGACTTGAAAAGTATATTGGCCTCACCAAAAAGATCAAATCTAAGGAATACACCGAGCTGCAGGAAACAATCTAGGAGAAGACTAAATCGAGTTCAGACTCCAATACTGACTCAAGTTCTGACTCTAACAGTGATTCCAGTTCTGATCCCATTGAACCAATTTATGATACAAATTTTGACCCAAGTTATTAGAATACATTGTACATGTTTGTTTTGTGGTCCGCTATATGTAATTCGCTTCACATTAACTTTTGTTAATTAAGTAATTACTGTGCATTTCGTTTCCTTCTTCTCTGCCATTATGATTTCTGTTTAATTGTTTTCTTTTCTTTGATTATGCACTTGGACGGAGGACACCGATCATCATAGGTTTGGGGTGTAGCAGAATTACCAATAGTTTAGTTAAAATCAATGCAGCTTATGATCACAGCAGAATTTTTGAAGATAAAGTAATTTCACACCTGTTGTTTTGAAAAATGAGGAAGTTAAAACTTTTTTAAATTAATTTTTAGTGTAATTCTAATACTTTCATGAAGTGAATGTCAGAAAATTTTCAAAATAAAATTGATGTTTTAGTAAACCTAAAAAGAGAGAAAACAGTGATGATATACTTCAAAAATTTAATAGAAAACTACACCCAGTGAAACTTGGGCCTGAAATGTATTCTTTGGAGATATGAATTGGCAAATTTTTTTGCTCTAGGGACTGTTTGAACCTGCTTACTATCACTAGAAGTTACACATATTCAAATTGAAATAACTTGACAGCTATCATGATATTAAAGACATGATGTAAGGCCTCCTTTTTGACAGTTTGAACTTCAAAAAGCCCCACCTTTTGAAACTACCTTTGATACACACCAGTTGAGCTTTATAAATCCAAGATTTCTTTGAAACCTCATAAACCAACCTAATCAACCTCATTTAGCCTAACCCTCACTCTAAGAATTCAGAAGGTAAAGGAAAGGAAGCTGAAGAAAGGAGAGTTGGGTAACAGTTTGGCAAAAGAAGAAGAAAAATAATTGAAGGCAATGATGTATCAACAAAAGAAATATGGCATTCCAGTCAATGTCCTTGAAAAAAAAAAAAAAAAAAAAAAGGAAAAGTCATTTCATTGGAAATTTGAAAAAGAAAGAGAAAAAGATGGCCACTTTGGCTCTAAAAATTCAAAGAAGAAGATGAAATTGTGCTGAAATGAAGAAGGTGTGTCTACCACCTCCTGATCTTGACTGACTTCTCAATTTGGAACTCCATTCCACCTCTTTATTCTTGATAAATTTCACCCATAAGCCACAGTACCACCCAAGTCAAAGTCCTTACTGATCAATGATGGATTGAGCTGGCACATGGAGATAAGGATTTGTGTAATCTATGGTGAAAAGAGTAGTAGATTCAGAATTGAAAAGCTATGCCTATGCTCATGCTTACAGTCCTATTTGAGGATTGTAACTGCTCTTGAGCTGTGTGAAATAGTACAACCCTCCTATTTGCATGATGAGTGAAAACCCTGGTGAGAGTTGAGTTTGACATCAAATCATTTGGGGTAACATCAAAACTGAATTTTCAAATAGAAGACAAGCTTTTCATTAATTTTTCCTGCAAAAACTTTTTGACACAAACTGAGTGAATGGTAAAAGGAATAACAGCAGAATTTTAGTTTTAAACTGATGTTTTCTGGAAGATCTTTTCTGACTTGATGATCAGTGTGAATAACTTTGGATAAAAAGTCACGCTTTAATGCGCATTGATATTAACTGATTTATTGGAGAAGTTTGTGGGTACCTTCACTAAAAACCCTCAGGAGACTTCACTCCTCTACTAGGGATCACCTAGGGGTTTAAAAGGCTTGTTGCATATGCTAAATGCAACTGTGTTCCCCACAAAAGTGGCCTTTTCATTCTGTTTTTAATGTTGTCTTTGCTCGGGGACTAGCAAAGCTTATGTTTGGGGTGTGTTAAGAACTGAAAAATACCATTTTCCACCCTTAACACAGGTCTTGATGGACCTTTGAGAACTAAATAAGTGTTTTAAGTGCTTATTTCACAGTTAACAAAAAGGCGCTTAACCTCAAGCGACCTAAAAGTGCTAAAAAGATGAGAACTCCAGTGAAACTAATGGAAGAAAGAGAAGGGACAAACTCACTGGCTGGCAAGATGCATAAACCAAAGAGGACAAAGGCCTAATCTCAACCTGGAAGGAGGATTGGAAGCTATTCGAACTGCAGAAGGCAGTACAAATTGCTTTTCAAAAAGAACCTGAAATCTGTGAAAAGTACTAAAAGCTCCAGGTTTAGTTTTCGAAGAGAATCTGAACTCTTCGAAAGGATTTTTGAACTTTTCGAAAAGAAGAGAACCCCTTACGAACACGGACTGCACTGCACGAAAAAGAGCTTCAGAAGCCACAGAACTTTGCGAAAAGTTCTCCAAACTGTGCGAAATGGTATTCTGAAGATTCCCAGCATCTGCAAGGGTAATTCAGTAATCTCTGCATGCGCCCCAATGCATTTAAAAACCCAGGGACATTCCAGAAGATTCTGAGCACGAACCAAAGGCATATTCCACCCCATGTGAACACCCAAAAATGAGATTACTTGACGGGAACTTCTAGAAGCTTTAACTGATTTTTGAATTACATAACAGAATTGATGCTTCTTTCACTTGATTGGCTGAACCAGATCAAGCAGTTCTGATCGGCTAAAACAGATCTGGATCCTTGCGCTCAACTCCTATTGGTGGATACAGATCCAACCAATTTTGATTGGTTGATACACATCTGAGCTAGACTTGGGGAAAACTATAAATAGATAAACCATTTGCCCAATTTGGGTATCCAGATTTTGAGTTTCATTTCTATTCCCCCATTTTCATTTCAGATAGCTTGTCTGAAACTCCTGTAATGGCCTAGCTTTTATTTGTAATTGAGAGCTATGAGATAATTCTGCAATTCAAGAGAGAATTGTGTTCAAGACTACAAATCTGAGAGCTGTTAAGCTGAGCTCTGTAATTGTAATGGTGAATTTGAAAAGGTTGTTGTGAACCGTATGTTCTCAATTGGATTCGTGTTAAGGGTTCCCTGTGATCTCCTGATTGCACTAGACTCCTTTAGATTTACTGTTTTTCAAGCAATTTCCCTTAATTCATTACTCCTGTGAAAATTAGCATTTGTAACCTAACTTTTTCACATCATTTGTAGTGATATTCTCGTTCTGAATTAAGGGTCCAGATTAAAGACTATTGGATGGTCTGTGTCCATTAAAGTGGACAGACCATAGCCATAAGCTTAACTCTAATCCTTGACTTAGATTATTTTCTCTTACATCTGTGCTTGTAGCCAGATGAAGATTGGATCATATCTCATTTGATCTGCATTTAGTCTCATTTTGCACCAAGTACTAAATCAAAGTTAGATATTATTTCTCCATTCTTATTAATTTACATCAAATCTCCCCAACTCGGATCTGGATCATTTAGTTTAACTTTTACTTTTATCGTGTAGTTAATATGAGAAATTCAACCTCCCATCTTATGTGCTTTATAGATAGGATCAGAGGTCAGATTTGGTAGCTCAGATCTGAAGGTTTATCTTACATTTTAAGTCAATTCCCTGTGGACGATCTTTTACTCACTTACATATAAAACTTTCTACAATTGGCCCTGATCTTGCAGGCTAATTAAGTTCTCTCTGTGCTGATATTTTCTTATTCTTTTTAATTTTCCAAATTCAGTACAATTCATCATTTGTAAGTCTGTTTTCAAAACACATATAAATCATGCACATTTAGAACAACAAGTGGTCAAAAAGTCCAACCCCAGGGATGATTTTCGGACATTTTCTTAAAAGATACTATTCCTAAACTTTGCTTATATAAAGTATACGCTAGGCTTAGGAACAGTGTTTCCTAAGAAGATAGGGAAGTTCAGAGCATGTTCTGAAGCAGTTCTGAAGCCAGGAAAGTCAATTTTACCTTACGTATATAATATATAGACAAGTGTAAATTCCTGCATCTTTCCACATTTTTCAAAATGCCATAACTTTTTATATACAACTCAGATTGAGGTGATTCTTTGCTCATTGGAAAGCTAGGAAACTATAATTTCTAATGGTATAGGCCCTACCTCCTGTAGGGTTCCACGTAAACTTTGGCACCCCTCTCTCCATCCATTATTCAGAAGGGGTTAAAATGGGTCAGGGAAGGGTTCTATGGTGGGTTGATTCCTATGGGTCTGGGAAAGTTTTTAAAGGTTTGGGGTTAAGCTCTAAGGGTTCGGGAGGTACTTTCAGAAGTTTGGGTGTACGCCTTTCTCAAAGTATGTGTCGATCGGGCCTTGGGCCAAATTTGGATTCTACAGATGCCCCTCTTTGGTATCTGACTAATGATCGCATGCCAAAGAAAGAGACATCCGAAGAGGCTTGAGGTAAACGCCATCGGGTCAATGGGTGTAGCAGAGGTTATGAGCATTCAGGGATACTTTTTAGCTACCTGGTTTTGAAATGATGGCCTCTTTTAAGGGGCCCTTAAGCAGTCATGGGTTGAGGAAAATGATCCCCGTCCATGGTGGCGAGATGAAGTGCGTATCCAAGGAGTAGCTCTCGGATGACATAACGTCCTTCCCAGTTGGGCTTGAATTCCCCTCTCGGATCAGCATGGAGAGAAGGGAAGATTTTCTTCAGTATAGTGTCACCCACTTTTAAATCTCGAATGGGAACACGTTTGTTGTATGGACGTGAAATTCTTCCTTGATAGACATGGGTGTGACATAAAGCTTGAAGACTCTTCAACGATCAGGCTCAATTATTCAAAACATGCCCTTTCTCTTTTGGCCTCTAGCAGGTCAGACTCGATGAGGATACAGAGTGAAGGTACTTCAACTTCAAGTGGTAGCACGACCTCGGTTCCATATACAAAGGAGAACGGGCTTGCCCCTGAAGCGATACGGATCGACATTCGGTAGGCCCATAGTGCGAAAGGTAACTTTTACTCCAATCTCGGTACGTGACGACCATCTTCTCAAGGATGAGGACAACAGTTTTATTGGCAGCTTCTACCACCTCGTTGGTTTACGACTGATATGGTGACGAGTGGTGATGTTTGATTTTGTACTAGTTGCATAAAGCTTTGATGCGCTTATTCCTAAAGTTGGTGTCGCTGTCTGTGATGATGTCCTTAGGCATGTCGAATTAACATACAATGTTGTTTTTAATGAATTTCTCAACATGACTGACCGTGATGTTCGTGTAGTATGCCGCCTCTACCCATTTGGTGAAGTACTCGATAGCAACTAGGATGAATTGATGCCCGTTTAAGCTTTCAGATTGACTTTTTCGATGACGTCTAAACACCATGTGGCGAATGGGCATGGAGTGGTCATGCTGTGTCGATCTATGGCGGGAGCATATATCAGGCTATAGTGTTCTTAGCATTTGTAGCACTTTTGAATGTGCATGCAATAGTCAATTTTCATGGTGGTCCAAAAATACCCTTACCATAGGATCTCCTTGGTGAGCATGTGCCCATTGACGTGGGCCCAGGATACTCCTTCGTGGATCTCTTTCATGATGTTCGTCGCCTCATTTTCAGTTAGGTGTCTAAACATATATTGTTATATGACCGCTTGTAGAGGCTCTCACCACAGACGATGTCATTAGCCGCTAGACGTTGGATGGTCTGCCTGTCCATCTTGGATGCGCCCTCAGGAAAGGCTCAAGTTTTGAGGAAATTCTTGAAATCTGAGAACCATGGAGGCTCATCATCTAACTTTGTGGGTCCCTTGATCTGGAGGCAGAAGGCCAACTCGTTTCTTTATTTGATCATGATAGGCTTCATCTCAACACCATATGGAATCTCGACCATTGATTCTAATGTTGCTAGTGCATCGGCGAAGTGATTTCTTTCTCGCCGGACATAGGAGAACGTAATATCTTCGAAGCATGCGATTAGATCTTCAAGATGCTCATGGTATAGGATTAACTTCTCATCCTTTGTCTTCCAATCTCCATTGGTTTGGCATATGATCAGTTGTGAGTCGCCAAATACCCTGAGATGAGTTATGTTAAGGTCTAAAGCGGCCTGTAGGCCAGCTACGCAGGCTTCATACTCGGCCATATTATTGGTGCAAGGGATATTGAGTTTGATGGAGACTAGTACGTGGGACCCTTTTGATGAGATTATAATAGTGCCAACTCCTGGACCCTCAGCATTTGATGCCCCATCGAAGTGCATTACCCAGGGCTCCTCTGTCTCCTCTATGTCATCCTCTGTCATGAATAAGATATCTTCGTTAGGAAACTCAGTTTTTAGAGGTTCATAGTCGGGTAAGGGATTTTTGGCAAGATAATCAACGAGTGCTTGGCCCTTGATTGACTTTTGGGTGACACATGTGATATCAAATTCAGATAGGAGAAGCTATCAGCATGCAGTTCGGCCAGTGAGAGTCAATTTTTTAGACAAGTATTTCAAGAGATCCATTCAAGCCAAGAGGAGGATGGCATGAGACAATAAGTGATGGCGAAGCCTCTATGTATCCAAAATGAGAGCTAGGCATGCTTTCTCTAGATGAGAATAGTGTGTCTCATAATCTATGAATTTCTTTCTCAGGTAGTAAATTGTCTATTATCTTCTTTCGGTCTCATCATGCTACCCTAGGACACATCCCATCGATAATTCCATCATTGAGAGATACATTAGGAGTGGCCTCCCGGGTACTAGGGGTACCAAAAATGAAGGATTGAGGAGGTAACCCTTGATCTTATTGGACGTAGCTTGACAATCATTGTTTCATTCAATGGGTGAATCTTTCCTTAGTAGCTTCAAGATCGGCATGCATATAGGAGTTAACTGTGTAATGAACCGACTAATGTACTATTTTCTACCCAAGAAGCCTCTGACTTCTTTCTCGGTAGATGGTGGTGGCATTTCGACGATAGCCTTCACTTTGATTGTTTCAACTTCGATGCCCATTCTGCTAATGATGAAATCACGTAGCTTTCCTGACATAGCACTGAATGCCCATGTCTAAGGGTTTAGATGCAACCTGTACTTTCTCAGTCTTTCAAAAAGCTTTTGGAGGTTTATTAGGTGGCCACCTCTCTCTGGTGACTTGGTAATCATGTCGTCGACATACACCTCAACTTCTTGGTTCATCATGTCATGGAAGAGTGTTGTCATTGCCCTTTGGTACGTTACTCCAGGATTTTTCAACCCGAAGTCATGACTCGATAACAGAAAGTTCCCCAGGGGGTAATGAACATTGTATTTTCTCAGTCTCCTTCTTCAATTTTCATCTGGTTATAATCAAAAAATTCATCCATAAATGAGAGCATCCAACGTCTGGCAATGCTATTGACTAAGATGTCAATGTGTAGAAATGGGAAGTCGTCTTTTAGGCTTACCTTATTAAGATTTCTAAAGTCGATGCACATGCGAACCTTTCCATCTTTCTTTGGTACCGACACGATATTGGCTAGCCACTGTCGGTATTTGCAGACTATAAAGAAATTGACATTGTATTACTTTATGGCTTCATCCTTCACTTTTAGCATCCACTCTGGCCGAAGGCGCCTCAACTTTTACTTCACAAGCTTGACATCGAGATACAGTGGCAATTCATGTTGGACCAAATCAGTGTCTAGACCAGGCATATCCTTGTACGACCATGCGAAGAAGTCTTTTTATGACCAAAGGAAATCAATCATGCTTTTTCTTTCCTTAGGAGATAATGATGTTCCAATCTTAGTGATTCTGAGATCCTCATCGGTGCTCAGATTGACATCTTTAGTTTCCTCTACGATCGGGGTAGGACCATGCTCAAAATCGGCATATTATTCAAGGAGCTCATTGGGAAGCTCCTCGATCAAGTCCTCACCATCTAGATTTGTGACTCCTATCTCTCCTTGTATTTCTATAGGAAAGAGATTGATTTCACGTCGGGCGGGCTTTTCAATTAAGGCATCATTTTCTTTATTTTTCTTGAGAATTTTAGAAGACAATATTTTTGGATTTTTTTATATTTTTTCCATGTTTTTAGGATTTTTCTTTTCTTCGGAGATGGGCCCTTGGCAAGGTGGATTTCTATATATAAATGGTATTGCCTGCCAAGGCTTAATCTCACTTTTTATAGGTTGATTTTTATTGGTAAGATCGTGTCATATTTACGACCATTTGATGCTTCCAGAGTTACGAGCATTAAAGACCCAGTTCTTCACCTGAGGTGCTGTATCATTACCTGGTCTTGTGGAGGAAATTGATTGAGATGGATTTTGAGGGTCATCCTCCATCATATTTACTGTTGGTTCATCCTGGACCTGGTCATCAAACATTAAGACAAGATTGGTATGGTTAAGGATGGGTGGCTGGATTGGTAAGGGTTCCTCCTCAAAATGTGATAGGGAGGTTAGATCTATTTCGATCTCAAGGGGAATAATTTGGGGGTTGGCCTGGTGGACGATCTCCAACTTAGGTGGGGTCAGTTGTGTTGCCCCTTTTTGATCAATTTTGATAACCCAAGCACTCATAAAGGTGCTCTTGATGTTTGGCTATGGATGGGGTTCGTCCTCCAGGTCATAGCGATGGTTTTGATATCCCCTTGACTTGGCCATAGCGATGGTTCGAGCCTTTTCTTGGGCATCCTGGATTTCTTCTTCAATGGGCTTGTAACCTAATACAAATTTGACTCATTGTCCTCCCTTGGCTCTGGCTGGGCCTCTCCTACCTTGTAGGTGAGGACCTAACCCTTTTCCTTTTTGGTAGCCCCACTTTTGGAGCATTTCCACTGTCATAATGATTCCTCCCCTAGTCTTCTGGGTGGCCTTTCCAAGGGGTTCGGGCGCAACTACTGACACATCATACTGAAAATTGTGCAGATCTATGTCTTCAACTGTGTGTGGCACATCCAACACCTTAAGGTTCTCGATGTTGTGAGCCATTTTCTCTCTTTCTTCTTGCCCTTCACCTATGATAGTGATGACCTTCTGCTTTGATATAAACCTAAGTTTTTTATGCAGGCAAATTTGAAGGTATTGCCCCAACTTCATGCAGCCATGGGAGTCCTAACAATAGATTGAAGGTGGATTTAATATCCATGACTTGGAATGGGATGGAGAAGGTCATTGGCCTAATGGTGAGCTCAAGATCGACTTCTCATATCACTTCTCTCCTCATATTATTAAACCCTCTCATGCTTGTTCTGGTTGGTCGGAACATAGACGGGTCGACCCCAATCTTGGTCGCGATTCACAGCGGGCACACATTTAGTGTAAAACCATTGTCTACTAATACAAGCGGTATTATCAAATTCTAGGTTTCGACCGTGATATTGAGGATCTGGAATGGTTGCCTCCATCGATCAGGAGATCAATGTCTGAAAATGAGATGGCATTAGGAGCCAACACTTGTCCAATCATCCGTCCCACCTCATCTGGGGAAACTTTACCAGAGACATGAGCATATTTCAGTGTCCCCATTAGAGCTTAGAAGTGGGGTGGAGACATCATCAGCAAGTCCTAGATGGTGATGTGAGTCAGCATTCTTTTGAGTTGTATTTCTAACGTGTGCTCTCTGCTCATTTTTTTCATAGGGTGTACTGCTGTAGGTTCCCTTTTTTCTTCAGGTTGGGCTGGCATCAGTACCCCAGCCTACTTTGAGATCCTTCCTAATCGGGTAATGAACTCGACGACCCCTGTGTTGTTGTTGCTAGCATTAACATCCATTTGACTATAGTCAAGCGAGACTTGGTGGGGATCATAGGCAGATTCGGGGATTTGAAATGGGCTGTATGAGGGTATTGGAGATGCCTGGATTGATGACATAACAAAACTGGGCCAAATCTAGTTGACTGGTGCTGGAGGTGGGTAGACCGGTGAGGGTATAGAAAAATTGGGCCCATTGTAATGGAGTGGTACTAGAGGTGGGTCTATTAGGGGTGGAGCAAATTTGGGCTAACTGTATCAGATTGTTGTTGGCGATGGATTGGGTGATACATAGTGATCGGCTATTGGTGTCAAGAATGACTGATATATCTGGGGTGGTTGTAAAATTAGGATGTACGTGGTTAACAAGCGCGGGTGCAGGGAAATACATCCTCAGATCCAGAGGTGCCGCTTGCACTGTAGGGTTCGGGAAGTAATCGACTAAGTTTAATGGCTCGATCACCCCTATGACCTCATTCCCCTGGTTCCATTACCCTGGTGACTGTAAACTCTCTTCTATACTGATGTATCCTGAGGGATTGAACTCTTCCATCCCTTCCTCCAACATATTAATGGCGGCCCTTGGGCCCATTCCTCCTTATGGGTGGGGTGGCAATGGAACTTAAAGAATATTAGCTTACTGATTAGCTTGGGGAGGTGCTGGAGGGATAATTTTTCTTATTTCAATTAAGTCTGGTATCGCTTGCTTTAACGGAAAGAAGCAATCAGTTGGATGTCCCGGCTCCTGATGGAAATTGTAGTGTGCTGGGATCATAGTTCTTTGGGATCGGATTCGGTGGAGGTCAAGGTTGAAGTGGGGTAACCAAACCCTTCTCTATTAGCAAGAGCAAGAGGGCATTTAGGGATTATCCCAAGGGAGTAAACACTCAATTATATCAAGCTCTTTTTTACTCAGGAGTCATCTGCGCCCATGAACCATTGTCAGGTCTCTATACTTGATGTGCTTGTGTTAGGGCTTACTGCACTGCTCCATATTAAAATGGTGCTATGCTGGTACTGGGTTGTGAAGACATTATTGCTTAGATTTCAATCTCCATTCTTTTCTTATTTCTCTGTTCGACAAATTTTTAGACCCCGTTGACCCCACTAGTTGTATTTTTATTCCGCTACCCCTCTCTCACCATGTCTTCGCAGCAGTTAGCATTTCTTACCAAGTCAGTAAAACTGTCTTACTGCTGGTAGACTAAAAAGTTAGAGATGATAGGTAGGGCAGGTTCTAAGATCATCTCGATTTGCTCCTCATCCAGGATACGGTTCCTCACTTGGGCTGCTAGGGCCCTCCACCTCTCAAGGTATTAACTGCATGTTTCATCGGGTTTCTGCTTTAGACGGGCCTTATCAGACTTGCGCGACTCAATGTGCATGCTGTAAACATATTTCTCTTGGAACTGGTGGGTGAGGTCTTTCCAAGTTTTTATCATGGACGACTCAAGAGAAGTGAACCATCTGAGCGGGGGTCCCATTAGACACTTTTGGAACACTTTTATGAGTAAGCGCTTAGCACCTCCATACTTGCACATGTCCCCATAATATGACTTGAGGTGTGAGACAGGATTGTCGGTGTCGTTATATTATATTTGTCGAATGTAGGCACTTTGAATTTAGGTGGAAAAGGCACCTCAACGAACAGACACCGATCCAAAAAATCTGTGGCATGGATTTCGGTTCCCCTTAGCTTTAGTAGCTGCTTTTAGATTTTATCCATTTGCTCTTTCAGTAGCTCTGATTCTCTTAATGGAAAAGTTGGGGCTAGTCCCCCACTAGGCTGCCTCCATTCATTCTGGAGAGCCTGTTGGTTGGTGAGTGTGGGTGGTGGGGGATTGGTGAACGCCCCCATGTAGGCTTCGCTATTTTGAGTCTCATCTTCCTCATATTGATGTCCTACATCAACAAAAGGTGGAGGGAGGATGAGGCTATCTTCTTGGTTCTAAGTGGGCGAGACGAGTGCCTAGTGAGACTATTGTACATGAGGGAAGCCTTGATAGTGGGTTTGTGGGGTGACAGGAAGAGTGAATGGTGGATTTTGGGCAGGTACCTGAAGAGGCCATTGTATATTTTGGATATTTTGGAGATTTAGTTGGGGAGTGAGTGGATGGGTAAATTGGGGATGATTTATGGTATGGGATGGATTCTCATATTGAGTTGGGTGTGAAGAATGTGAATGAATGGGGCTTATGCTGGATTGGGGGATTGGGTGAGATGGGTTTACCATTTGAGGGGAAATGGGGATTTCTTGGGTGTAGGTGTATGTGGGGATTTGAGGGAATGATGGAGGGTTTGAAAACATCACCATGGGGTTGGGCTTAAATGGTCTTGGGATTAGGTAATTGGCCATTGAGGCCCACTCGGGTGGTCCCAAGGTTGATGTTGGGTGTGTTGAGTGGTATGGATTGTTGGTGGTTGATTGGGACTTTGGGGTAATGGGTGTAGAGGTTTTGATAGGTTTGTTGTGGATTGGGAATTTTGGGTGGATGAAGAAGGCTTTGGGAGGCCTTCCAGGCAGTGTAGCCCTAACCATGTCATCCATCATGGTCATGGGATCGGCAATGGGGATGGATGTGGAAGGCCTTTCCAATGAGGGGGATGGCTGAGAAAAATTGGGCATGACCTGGTTGGATGGGGGAAAATGAGGAGCATTTGGCGAGGATGTGGGAAAATTGGGTATGGTATGGGTGGATGTGAAAAAATTGGTGTATTTTGGATGGATATGTGGGAAAAATGGGGTGTATTTGGAGAGAGTGGTGTGGAAGGAAAATTTGGCATAGTTTGGGTAAATGTGGGAAATTTGGGCATGGGAGATGGAAGAAAATGTGGTGTATGTTAGGTTAATGTGGAGGGAGAATGCGGTAAATTTTGGGTGGATGTTGATGGAAAATGGGGTAAGGATATGGAGGAAAAATGGGATGGATTTGGGTGGATGTTGATGGAAAATGGGGTTAGGAAGTGGAGGGAAAATGGGATGGATTTTGGGTGGTTTGGGAAAAATGGGGGAGATTTGGAGTGGATGTGGAAGGAAAATGGGGTGGATTTTGAGTAGTGGTGGATGGAAAAAATGGGTGCACCAAAAGGTCTGATGACGTTGAATCAGGATTGACTGGGAGAATCGGAGATGGGAATCTCCTCCATATAGGAATGTGATGGGGGAGGTGGTGGGGATGAATCGGGATCGGCATAAGCCGAATCAACCGCCCAAGACATGGATTGGTGGCGGGTCGGGTATAGATTCCTCGGGTGAGACCCGAACACTTTCTTTCTCCTTCCTTAACGGGATGATGGAGCGTAAGGCGATACAGTGGTTTCGGTACCACAAGTTCTCTCTTTTTTTTTTTTTTTTTTTTTTAAATTTTTTTATATATGACGATTCTCTTTTGATTTCATTCTTGAATTTTTTGAAAATGAATTTTTGGATCTCTTTTTGGGGCCTTGAAACTCCCTTTACAAGTGGCATTCACACCCCTAATGCTTCTCACGGTGGGATCCCGATGCACTTTGGAAGAAACAAAGGAAATCCTTTGTTCAATGTAAAGGCACAGAAATCCATGCGACAACCCAATCCCTCGAAAGAGTCAATAAGAGGGCAACCTCTCTTGACCGGTAAGGACGTTTTGGGTGTAAAAGCCCAAATTTTCTTACCCAAAAATCTGTGCCGTCAGATCTTAGGACACAATCTGATTTCAGAATTCTCTTTGATATCGATATGCTTTGTTACATTTGTGACATTTGTGACAACTCATTCATCCCCTAAATCGATAATTGGAAAGATCGGGCCATCAAGCAATTGGTAAGTCTACATAAGTGTGGAAGGAAAGTGGTAAAGCATATAACATATTAACAAAAGATTGTCCATCCTTTCCAAAGTATCAAAACTATACAGACCACCAGTGACGGCCGATTGTTGGTTATTTTTGTTTGATGTTCTTTATTACAAAAGTGATCAAAGTATGACATAAATAAAGAAGGGTATCAACAAAACAAAGAGGAATGAAGATGGGATTAGAACATAAACACCACCTGCAAGATACAGGGTTGTTGTAGCAAGTTTTAGATGAAATAAGGGTTGTCCCACAGAGAGTTATGGATCTAAAGGTAGTAAATCTCCAGATCTGTTACAGATCTGGCAACTCTAAACCTATTCTATCTTAAACAACTAAAACCGGGTAAAGAGAAGGTGTTTTGGGATTTTGTCACTAACTAAAACAGAAATAAATGCAAAATCAGAAATAAAAAAAAGGGGTTTAAAGAAGAGATAAAGTGGTTTGGTAAAAATAAACAAGAAAATGGAGTAGTTAGGAGCTAATTTTTATTGCAAAAAGAATTGTAAAGCAAAGCAAGAGTTGAATTTGCAACAATCCTTCATTTGGCTACAAGCAAAATGTAAGGAAGAAGAATCAAACTCAACCCTGAGATATGGATTAGTCTTAGGGCTATATCATGTCCGCTCAAATGGTCACAGGATACCCCATGGATATAATCCTGTCATAGGGGTTAAAGCTAAAACAATAAAATCACTGCAAACACTATGTCTAGAAGGCCACAAGCACATCCATCCATAGGTGCATAAAATCCATAAAAATCTAAAGAAAATCACAAGATAATACAGATTAAATGAAACACTATAACCAGTTATTCATTGCCAAAAAGAAGCTTACAATGATATGGCTCTTAAGTCTGTAGTCTCTGTAAGAATCCAGGTCTCTTCACAATGCTATTACAAAGAAATTTACAACTCAAATTAGCCCTAACAGCTACTAAGGCTTAGCCTGCCATGCTGAGCTAAGGAGAGAAGAAAACAAAAAGGGAAGATGACCTAAACCCTAAAAAATGAGCTCAGTGCGTCTCGGTCTCTACTCTCCTTGCACAGGCATGCTTTGCTTTCTATATATACACATCCAAACAGTAACTTTATTCTATGGCCAATCAGAGGGAAGAAGAATCAAAATGGTTAGGCTCTGCTAACGTGGCTCAATTTCAGCCAAGTATTGCCCAAGATTGTTAGGAAAGCAGTACACACTTGGACAGGTGTCTCATGTGCTGCAGAAGTTCCAAAAATACCCCCAATGTCCACAGATGTATGTTGGTTCCCAATCCTCTAGAGGATGGAATGTGTAAGTCTTGGTCTGCTCGACACTGCTCGAGAGGATGGCTTCTGAAGGCCTCTGATTGTCAAGCTCAAGAAGATGAAATGCTACAAGTTTTGTCTACTCGACACTACTCGAGAGGCTAGAATGATGCAGGCTTTGAACTGCTTGACACTGCTCAGGAGGCTAGAATGTTGTAGCCATTTGACTGCACGACACTACTCGAGAGGGTGGCTTCTGAAGGCCTGGTCTGCTTGAGACTGCTCGAGAGGGTGAATTCAGCCATCGGTTGGGCAGTCTGACTGTTGCAGCTCTCCTTTAGGCATGGGTCCCACTTTTCTCTAATGGCAGGATTTCCAAGGGCATACTGAACAACAACCCATTTGGTGGGGACCACCATGGTTCAATCTCTATATTTTTCTCAGCTCTAGTGCTTGACTCTAATTCTTCTCTTTTTGGCATTTGGTAAATGGATTTTTGTGCCACCCTACAGGTTATTGTTAACTACAAAACCACACTTAAAAATCAATTATTAAATAACTCTAGGGGTTTAGTAAAGCCTAGGTTAGAGGGTGAAAAGTGGCATAATTCAGTGATTAACACACCCCAAACCCTAATCTTTGCTAGTCCTCGAGCAAAGAGAAGATTAAATAATTATTCTAAAAATTAAATGCCACTTTCATAGGGAGCATGGATGCATTTAGCTTATGCATCGAGCTTTTTAAATCCCTAGGTGAGCCCTAGCGGAGGAGTGAATTCTCCTGAGGGTTTTCAGTGAAGATACCCACAAACTTCACAATAGAATAGTTAAGTTTAGTGCAACATATGTCAAATCAGAATTCAACAAATAAAGATTCATTCCACACCCTACTCTTTCAAATTTAGAGAGATTAAAACAGTAATGCAGTCAGTTGAACACTTAAATCATTATGAATTTCCATCACAGCTAGTCAACTTATATCAAGAGTATTGTGTGTGGGAATTAGTGCCAAGCTCACCATTAATTCAAAAATCAAGTTTAAATATTGCCCAATGAATTTAGTTTCAAACCCAATTCTCACCAGGGCTTTCACTTAAAAATAAAATTCAAAGGTGCATCACTTTCACTTCAGCTCAAGATCAATTACAAACCTCAAATAGGCCTGCAAGCATGAGTATAGGCATTGCTGCTAATTTCTGAAATCTTGTTCTTTCCACCATAGATTACACATCCTCGTATTTCCATATAACAGCTCAATTAACTGTAGATCAATAAGGTCTTTTTGTTGCGTTGTAATGTGGCTTAGGGTTGAGGTTTAAAAAGAATAAAAGGATAAAAAGGATTCAAAACTGAGAAATCAACTAAGAGGAGAAGGTGATTCATGATTTCACCTTCTTCATTATCACAACATCTTCTTTTACATTTTTCAGATCTAAAGTGGCCAGCTTCTTCTCATCTTTTTAATTTTTCAAATGAAGTACTTCTTTTGACTTCTCTCCCTCTTTTTTTTTCAAATTTTTTTTCAATGAAATACCACAAATATATAACTGACACGGTGCTTTTTTATTGATTTTTTCGCTTCTCCTTTCACCAAATATGGAACCCAGCTCAACTTTCTTCAACATCTTCTCCTTTACCTTTTGAAATTTCAGAGTGAGGATAAGGTTGAATTAGGTTAATGAGGTTTAGGTTCAATTACTCTGATGTTTGTTAAAGAAAAATAGATTTTAAGGCTTAAACAGTGTATAAAAAGGGCAGTTCAATGGGTAGGTATTTTTAGGCTCAAACTATCCAAATGAGGGCCTTAAATTATATCCTTAGTGTCATGAATCCTGTCATACAGTTTAAATTTGGGGTGCATAACTTCTGGTAAAATGTTGTTGATTCAATCATTCTTTAGAGTAGAAAAATTTACCAACACACTCTTCAAAAGAAAGTTTGATAGGCTCAAATCTCACTGGGTATGGTCCTTAAGTAAACTCATGGGGTATCCTCACATTTTTCTCTCCTTTCTGGTTCACTAAGCAGTAATTGTGACAAAGATTGCTTGAAGTTTGCTTCTAGAAAGTGTTAGATCTTCAAAAGATTTCAGTTTTAAAATGTCTACTAAACAATTTTAATTTCCTCTTTCTAAAATGGTTAGATGGGAATTTACTTTATATCTTTCAATTTTACTAACAATGCTACACTAAAATTAACTATTTTATTGGACCACCCTGTCATACCCCCAAACTTAATATAAACATTGTCCTCAATATTTCAACAGAGAGTATATGTAGGGGCAATAGGATTAGAAAAGGAAGAAAAAAAAATACTGCAGAAAAGAAAGAGAAAATTACACTAACAAAATGATTGTATTCACAGAAAAAAGAGAATTTACAATAAAATATTAAACAAAAGGGAAGAGTTTGTACAAAATGACAACTAGATAAGAAACAAAACAAATACATAAAACTCCTCAAAATAGTCTGAATCTGAATCAAGATCTATATGTTCCTCTGTCTTTTCTTTTTCTTTCTTGACATTTTCAGCCTTGGCAGCACCAGCTTTAGTCTTTGAAGTAGTTGGTTTCTTTTGTTTGGTGCTGCCCTTTTGTGGTTGAGGCTCCTGAATTTTAATGTCTTTAGCTCTTGGTTGAGGCATATCATCTTGAACACCTAGAGAGGAGAGTGGCTGATAATGAATCAACCAATTTTGCATATTGATTATCACGTTGTTCATATAATCAATATACAACTGCAGCAGTGTCAAGCTTTTCTTGCATTGCAAACATCTCCTGTTGATGAGCTAGCATTACTGATTCCAACAGTTTCCAAGAGGCTAGCTTCATCAATGCAAGTTGATCCTCACAACGTTTTAGTACCCTATTTCTTACAAAATCGACCAGCAGACACACATCCCTCGAAATATATGGGTTGGCATGCATGAGAGCAGTGATGGTTGGTGCTAGAGGTCCTTGGCTTGGGTCAGCTGGATCAAATGGTTCAGTGATATGGATCATTAGCAGGGAGGGAGCTAATAGTAGGTTCAGTAGCAAGGTAGATTGATTGGGAAGAAATGGATGGATGGAAAGGGATTAGCTCCACCTCGGGGACTTCAGTTTGGGTAGAGATGGAAGATGTGGAAGGGGAACCAGAAACAATTCTTCAGGTTCAAAATTTGTTTGGATGGCAACATCAATTGTTACCAGAGTTGTAGAATAATTCTAGAATTGAGGAGGGGTAGGGATAGGGGTGGGGTGTTGGGTTGTGCGTATGAATGATTGAAGTGTTGAGTGGATGGAAGCAAGACTGTTATGGATTGAGGATTGGCTTTCTATGGAGGTGAAGATTTTGGATTGAAGGGAGGTTAAGAGTGAAATGATTTGGGTTAGAGGGTATGGGAGGACACCGGTAATAGGTTGAGTGGAAATTGGTTTAAAGGGTGAAGTGGGTGCATGGTTGAATGGATAGTGGTGTGAGGAGTCAGGCAGAGGGGTGTACTCATGGAGTCTATTAGGGTTGAGTAACCCTCTTTGGTGAATTGCTCAAAGTGATTATAAAATGGGTTTTGGATAGGGGAAAGTGGGGGGTAATGAGCAGGGGAATGGGCAGGGGAAGGATTGGGGTCAGTGGGTTCAATGGCAGTAGCCATTAGCTCATAGTCAGGATGGAGAAATGAGAAAATCCTTCGGATGTTGGATTTGGTATTGGTGGAGATATGGCAGTGGATGGGGTTAAGTTAGCGTCTGCTTGGGATTTGGTTTTCTTTTGGTAGGTTCTCTTGATTGTGGGTTTAGGAAGGTTGTGGGGGAAAGTTAAGGATGGTGGAGGAGTGGATGGTGGAATGGAATCGAGGGTAGAAGATGGCTGCTCTGAGATGGCTGCAAAGGTTTGCCCAGAAGGGGCTGCTTCTGACTCCTTCTTAATCAATGTTAAGCTAATCTTCCACTATCTCTCCCCAAAAACAATTGGTGACAATTCAGAAGTTTGCTCTCCTATTTCCCATACATATCCTCCCTTTTTTTGCAAGATTGTCATCAGCCTACTTAAGGTAAGCCTTGAATTACTTGTCTCTTTTTTACTTTCCCATGAATATCACGCATTCCCTCAAAAATTAACTTGGCAGCATTGAAAAAATGCCCCTAGAGAAGGAGTACAGTGCATCCACGATTGGATGCATCCTCTCCTATTGATGTCCAGTCACAAAAACGTTTTCCTTAAGATATTATCCATGAATAGTAAATTTGTGCTGAAATCACTTCTCATAACAGATTCTTCTGATGCAGTCTTTCCTTCAGTTAAATGGTGGGAAATTTCTTTAAATGAAGCACTGATAGGTGCCCCTAGTCCACAAGATGGATCATAGGTTGCAAGAATACTCAATGCATGTGCTATATCAGTGGCATCCACAACTGCCTCAAAATCACTAGCACTAGGTGTTTCTCAGTTGGCCCTCCTGACTCTTTCATCCTAATGTTTTGGTTCCACAGTTTCACTAATCTGGGATAGACAATCTCTTCCAAAGGCCTCAGCAGGGAATCCATGGAGGCCTTGGCCAAATACAATATTGTTTCTTTAGCCCATTCTTCTTTAGTGAAAAAGGATCTATCAAAGATGGTCTCGGGTACCAAGTTTAGTTTCTCCATAAAATCATTGGGAGTTGTAAAAGGGTCGAACTCAGGGGCAGCCCCCATATCCTTCTTTTTCTTTGGCTTTAAAGCTTTAGGCTCATGGGTGCCAGAATTGGTTTTCTTGGATGATGCTGATGAGTCACCCGAGACTATAGATTTCCTTTTTGTGGGATGAGCCACAGGAGCTGAGGATGATGCAATCCTCCTGGATTTTCTAAGTGGTTTAGGGGAATAGGTGGGGAAGGACGAAGCAAATTGGTTAGGGTTTCTTCAAATTTGATAGCGTCAGCCATTACAGAAACCCTAATTTCTTCTAGTAAACTAAACCCTAGTTTTCCAATGCACTGCAAACTATCAAAGCACTGATTGAATTTGACAAATCCACTAACATCAATAAGATGATCTTGATCCAGGAGAAAATATTCAGAGAAACAAAATGGAATGAAAAGTAAATGATTCAAAACTTACCCAAACTAGGGTATTGCTAGGATATTCCACACGAATCTAAATCCAAAGATTCTTGGTGCCAAATCCGTACCTTGAGCTATTGATCAAACTGGCAGAGACATGGAATGAATGGTGTTGTAGAGAGTGAGTAGTGGAGGAGAGAAGAAGACAACTGGAGCGGGTGATGGAGTGTGAGGGTTTAGCACAAAGAGGTAAAATGAGAAAATGGTCCTCACCTGGAGCTTCTAAGCTCAGGACCCCGAGCTGCGAGAGGATGATGCTTCAGAAATGTTATCTTGAGCAGATGGTTTTAATTGCATGATCATGTCGAGGCTGGGTATAGTCTTCAGAACAAATGTCTCAAGAGGATGTATTAAGTGTCTTATCCTCTCGACTAATTCTCCTGAAAATGGGTCTCAAGAGAATGCCTTATGTGTCTAATCCTCTCGAGCATTCAACAATGGCTTGGTCAAACACATGGAATGACTCACTCTCATGCAATAAGGATCAATGATCCTTATGCTCTACAAATCCACTCAGCACTTTACACCACATCAACACATACTTAATCAAGAGAAGACAGCTGGAAACACAATATTGTACAAAATTGTAAACTACTCTGATACTTTTGGTACAAATAGTACAAAGTTCTAGATCACAAATAAGTTGGGAGGTTCTTGAAGACCGATGGTCTCAGAGGGCTCCACAACATTTTCAACACATGGTTTGAGCCTCTAGCCATTGACCTTCATGACCCTTCCTGAGTTAGGGTCCATGATCTCAACAGCTCCAGATGGGGATGCAAGTAAGACAATAAATGGGCCATCCCATCTGGACCTCAGCTTACCTGGAAAGAACTTTAATTTGGAATTGAATAGTCATACCTTTGCACCCTCAGCAAACTCCTTCCTAAGAAGGTTCATGTCATAAAAGGCTTTAGCATTCTCCTTGTAACTCTTTGCATTTGCATAGGTATCAAGTCTAAGTTCTTCTAGTTCAGAAATTTGTAGCTTCCTGTTGATACCAGCAGAAGTTAAATCTAAATTCAAAGCTTTAATGGCCCAATAGGCCCTATGTTCCAACTCTACTGGTAAATGACAAGCTTTGCCATATACAAGCCTAAAAGGAGACATCCCAATAGGGGTTTTATAGGCAGTCCTAGCCCACAGTGCATCATGCAACTTTAGGGACCAATCCTTCCTATTATACTAACTATTTTCTCTAGAATATGTTTAATCTCTCTATTGGAAATCTCCACCTGCCACTGGTCTGTGGGTGATATGGAGTAGCAATTCTGTGTGTAACAAAGTACTTTTTGAGCAAACTGACAAAGTACTTATTACAGAAATGACTCCCCTCATCACTGATGATAGCTCTGGGAGTGCCAAACCTTGAGAAAATATTTTCTTTCAAAAATTTTAGGACAATTCTATAGTCATTGGTTCTTGTGGCAATGGCTTCCACCCATTTGGAAACATAATCAACAACCATAAGAATAAAATTGAAACCCAAGGAAGGAGGGAAAGGACCCATAAAGTCTCTCCCCCAGACATCAAATAATTCTACAACAAGGATGGGTTGCAATGGCATAGAATCTCTTTTAGATATGCTCCCCAACTTTTGACATCTCAAACAGGCTTTACAGTGCTCAAATGCATCCTTTAACAAAGATGGCTAGTAAAATCTAGATTTGAGCACTTTAGCTACTATCTTTTTACCCCCAAAGTGACCTCCACAGGCATGCTCATGGCACATTGTCAGAATACTATAGAATTCACTATCAGGGACACATCTCCGCACTACCTAGTCTACACAGCATTTGTATAGGGAAGGATCCTCCCATATAAAATATTTGACTTGAGAGAAAAACAAGTCCTTGTCCATCTTGGACCAATGTGGGGGGATCTTTCCAACAACAAGGTAGTTCACTATGTTTGCAAACCAAAGCAGATTTAAGTTGATGGCAAACATTTGCTCATCAGGGAAGAAATCATTTAGTGGGGTTGCAGCACAATCATCATGCATAATCCTGGACAAGTGGTCAACCGCCACATTCTCTAACCCGTTTTTATCCTTGATCTCAAGATCAAACTCCTGCAGGAGTAAGATCCATCTGATCAACCTGGGTTTTGCCTCTTTTTTGGACATCAAGACTTTAGGGTAAAGTGGTCAGTGAAAATCACAATTTTAAACCCTAATAAATAAGGTCTAAATTTGTCCAAAGCAAAAACTACTGCCATAAGTTCCTTTTTAGTTGTTGTGTAGTTCAATTGAGCATCTGTCAGTGTCTTGCTTGCATAATAAACTACACTTGGTAGTTTCTCTCTTCTCTATCCTAAGACTGCACCAATAGCAAAGTCAAAGGCATCACACATTAATTCAAAAGGTATAGAATAATTTGGGGCTTGGATAACTGAGGCAGAGGTTAAACAATGTTTTAATACCTCAAATGCACTTAAGCATGCAACATCAAACTCAAAAGGCACATCTTGACACAGCAAGTGGCATAATGGTTTGAAGATCTTACTGAAATCCTTGATAAACCTCCTCTAAAAACCTGCATGACCTAAGAATGATCTGACCTGTTTGATAGTTTTTGGTGGAGGTAGGTGTGAAATCAAATCAATTTTTGCCCTATCAACCTCAATTCCCTTCTGGGACTCCACATGGCTAAGAACAATTCCTTGGGTGACCATGAAGTGGCTCTTTTCCCAGCTCAAAACCAGATTGGTTTCTTCATATCTTTGGAACACAAGGGAGAGGTGGTGCAAACATTGACCGAAGTCATCCCTACAAACTAAAAAGTCATCCATAAAAATTTCCAAAAACTTATCCAACATGTCAAAAAATATAGCATACATGCATCTTTGGAAAGTGGCAGGAGCATTGCACAATCCAAATGGCATCCTTCTGTAAGCAAAGGTGTCAAATGGATAGGTGAAGGTTGTCTTTTCCTGATCTTGAGGATACAATGGTATCTGGTTATAACCGGAATATCCATCAAGAAAACAGTAGTAAGCCCTTCCTTCCAATTTATCTAAGATTTGTATAATAAAGGGCAATGGGAAGTGGTCTTTCCTAGTCTTGGAGTTTAATTTTCTGTAGTCAATATAAACTCTCCAACTAGTGATCTCCCTAGTTGGCATCAGCTCTCCAGACTTATTTGAAACTACTGTGATGCCAGATTTCTTAGGGACCACCTGGATAGGTGATACCCATTCAAAATCTGAAATTGGATAAATCACTCCATCATCAAGTAATTTTATAATCTCTTTTATCACTACTTGTTATATATGAGGATTCAATTTCCTATGCATCTCCCTAGAGGGTTTGGAACCTTCTTCCAAGTGAATTTTATGCATACAAACTGATAGATCAATTCTCCCTAAGTCTGCAATTGTCCATCCTATTACTTTTTTATGCCTCCTAGGGACACAAAGTAATTTCTCCTCTTTATCCACAGTGAGAGAAGAGGATATAATTACTGGCAGTTTATAATTCTACCCCAGGAAAGTATACTAGAGAGATTTTGGGAGCTGTTTTAGCTCCAAATCAGGTGGACTATGAATATAAGGCAGTGAAGGTTCCTTTGAGGGTTGAGGGAGGGGCAGCATAGTAGGTCTCCAAGTGGAATGTTGCACTGGTCCCACTGAAGAGTCCAAGATGTTTGCTTCTTCAGAAAAATAAGTGGGGGCCTCCTTTTCAACATCCTCAGTCCAAAACCCTTCAAACTCATCAAACACCTCATTCCAGTCTAGTAGCTTGGGCAAGGCTTCTTCTACCAGCTCATCAATGACATCAACTACAAAACAGTCCTCATTTTCAAATTGAGGTTGGTTGGTTGCATTATAAATATTAAGCCTTACCTTTATGTTCCCAAAAGTGAGTTCCATCACTCCCGACCAGTACTGAATGCATGCATTGTCAGTGGCCAGAAAGGGCCTGCCCAATATTACAGGTATTGGGGTGGTACACTTTGGAGGCTCCATGTCCATGACTAAGAAATCTAATGAGTAGAAAAACTTATCCACCGCCACTAGCACATCCTCTATAATTTCCACAGGCCTCCTCGCTAATCTCTCAGCCAACTGGAGTACCACAGGTGTGAGTTTTAACTCCCCCATACCTAGCTTCTCATACACAAAGTATGGAAGTACGTTAACAGTGGCTTCCAAATATAAGAGAACTCTACCTATGGTCTGATCACCTATAATGCAGGGAATTGTAGGTACCCTAGGGTCTTAGAGTTTGGCTGGGATTGCTATCGACAAAATTTGTTGCACTTTTTCAGCAACAAAAAATTTCTTAGTGAGGTGGATCTTAGCTTTCCTCTTCTGTGTGCATAAGTCCTTCAGGAACATTGCGTAGGTTGGGACTTGCTTTATAGCATTAAGCAAAGGTAAATTAATTTTTACTTGCTTAAATGTTTCCATCATTTCCTCCATCCTAACATTCCCCTTGACAAAAGGAGAAGGCTCTTTAAGAGCTTGAGGAGATGACAGATGAGGTACTGCTAGTACCTTATCTGCTGCCCTAACATTCTCATTAATTTTTTTATTCTTTTTATTTTTTCTTTCTACTGGGGCTCAACAGCAGCCCCTCTATTCACCTCCTGCTACTGCACCATGACGGGCAACATGTCCTCTCCGTCTTCAGTTCTTTTTATCTCAAAGACCACTTGGTTGTCTACCACTCTACCACTTTTCAAGGTAGTGATGGTCTTGGCTTCCTCATGAGTTGAAGAAGCTTCACCTATCATGAATTGCCTCTTGGGATTGGTCAGTGTTTGACTCGAGAGCCTACCATCTTCCCTTTTTGTCAGAGTATTTGAGAGTTGACCAAGGTGGTCCTCTATTTTCTTGATACTCTAGCTGTGGGAATTCATTGTTTGTGATAGGGAGCTAAGGTTTTGTAATGAAGACAAAACCTGCTCCTCAAAGGAGGAGAGTTTGATTTGTGGTGGTGGTAAAGTTAGTGGACTTGGTGTGCCACTGGCTGTGGGAGCTGATGTCTTGGGAAGTAATCTTGATGGTACTGTTGGTTAGATCTGTAGGGCAATGCCTATTGCTGCTAGGGTTGATGCAAATTATCTTGTCTCTACCTCAAGTTAGGGTGGTTCCTCCAAGCAACCTAGTAGGTTATTGCTCATAAGATTGGGCAGCATTGGCATGCTCCATTACTAACTCTGGGTATTGACCAGAAGAGGGATAGTTTAGAAGTGACTGTGTGGGGGATTGGCATATAAGACATGCCTCCTCAACCTGTGCAGCTGTTGGGGGTTGCACTACACTCAGTAATCTAGCAAATTTTTATGACAAACTATCCACATTCCTTTCTAAGTCATTGTATATATTAAGTTCATACAATTTCCATTTTGAAGTGGGTTCTTTTACAGCTCTAGCAGCTGGCTCAATGTCATTTCTTATCAGAGCCTCCTGCTGTACAGAGTTTTCACTTATAACATCAAATAATTCTCATACTTCCTCATCAGTTTTGCTGAGATATGTGCCACCACAAGATGCATCCACCATGTATCTACTTTTAGAATCTAATCCTTGGTAAAAGCTTTGAACAAGCTGCCATTTGGGTATTTTATGGTGTAGGCATTGTCTCAGCAGTTCTTTAAATCTTTCCCAAGATTCATGGAAGTCCTCAGTTGGGAACTAAGCAAAAGAAATAATGCTCTTCCTCAATTGGCTTGTCTTTCTCATTGGGAAGAATTTAGCCAAAAATTGGCTTTGTAAGGCACTCCAAGATGTAATGCTATTCGCTGGGAGCATGTTTAGCCAATTTTTAGCTTTATCCTTTAATGAAAAAGGAAATAATCTTAGCTTAGTGGCCTCATCTCTCAGACCAACAATCTTAAAAGTTGTGCATAAAGACAAAAACTCATCTATATGCTTATAAGGGTCTTCTTTACTTAGCTCATGAAAAGATGGCAACATCTGGATGGTCTAAGGTTTGATTTCATAGTTACCCTCAGTTGTAGGGAATTGAATACAGAAAGGGGATGAATATGCCCCTAGTGCATAATAATCCCTAAGGGATCTAGGCTGCTCACCCATCTCTAAATGTTCAACAAGGGTGTGTGCTGCTGGCCTAGGTCTAAGGACCCTCTCAATTTCAAGATTCAATGGTACAATCTAAGGATTGAGGGACCTTCTACCTAGCATACAACACACAGTAGAGACAACTTATAGTAAATAAAAAGACACTAAGCACTACTGCTGAATTTAAAGATTATAGAAATGAAACTATAACAAGGGAGAAAGATATGCAAACTAAGGCCGAGTCTACTCCAACTGCAAGTTATTTTCTCCCCTATTTTCCACTGCTCCAGATCTGCAAAAAATCAAAAGACTATAGAAGTAATTTATTCAAACACAACAAAGACAACAAACAGATCTAAATCATAACATAAAGAAAAACTCAAATCTACTAAGATAAAAAACTCCATGGCAGATTTGCCAAAAACTTGTTGGTTACTTTTGTTTGATGTTCTTTATTACAAAAGTGATCAAAGTATGACAGAAATAATGAAGGGCATCAACAAAACAAAGAGAAATAAAGATGGGATTAGAACATAAACACCACCTGCAAGATACAGGGTTGTTGTAGCAAGTTTTAAATGAAATAAGGGTTGTCCCACAGAGAGTTATGGATCTAAAGGTAGTAAATCTCCAGATCTGCTACAGATCTGGCAACTCTAAACCTAATCTATCTTAAACTAATAAAACAGGATAAAGAGAAGGTGTTTTGAGGTTTTGTCACTAACTAAAATATAAATAGAAGTAAAATTAGAAATAAAAGAAAGGGGTTCAAAAAAGAGTGAAAGTGGCTTGGTAAAAATAAACTAAAAAATGGTGAAGCAGTTAGGGGCTAATTTTTATTATAAAAAGTATTGTAAAACAGAGCAAGAGTTGGATCTACAACAATCCTCATTTGGCTACAAACACAAATGCAAGGAAGAAGAATCCAACTCAACCCTGAGATATGGATTAGTCTTAGGGCTATATCCTGTCCACTCAAATGGTCATAGGATATCCCATGGATATAATCCGGTCATAGGGGTTAAAGATGAAATAATAAAATTACTGCAGACACTATGTCTGCAAGGCTACAAGCACATGCATCCATAGGTGCATAAAATCCATAAAAATCTAAAGACAATCACAAGATAATATAGATTAAATGAAACACTAAAACCAGCTATTCATTGCCAAAGAGAAGCTTACAATGATATGGCTCTCAAGTTTGTAGTCTCTGTAAGAATCCAGATCTCTTCACAATGCTATTACAAAGCAATTTACAACTCAAATTAGCCCTAACAGCTACTAAGGCTTAGCCAACCATGCTGAGCTAAGGAGAGAAGAAAATAAAAAGGGAAGATGACCTAAACCCTAAAAAATGAGCTCAGTGCGTCCTAGTCTCTACTCTCCTTGCACAGGCATGCTTTGCTTTCTATATATACACATCCAAATACTAACTTTATGCTATGGCCAATCAGAGGGAAGAAGAATCAAAATGGTTAGGCTCTACTAACGTGGCTCAATTTCAGGTGCCCCATGTGCTGCAAAAGTTCCAAAAATGCACCCAATGTCCACAGATGTCTGCTGGCTCCCGAGCCTTGAGAGGATGGCTTCTAAAGGCTTCTGATTGTCCAGCTCGAGAAGATGAAATGCTGTAAGTTTGGTCTGCTCGACACTGCTCGATAGGCTAGAATGCTGCAGGCTTTGAACTACTCAACATAGCTCGAGAGGCTAGAATGCTGCAGTCATTTGACTGCACGACACTGCTCGAGAGGGTGGCTTCTAAAGGTCTAGTCTGCTCGAGACTGCTTGAGAGGGTGAATTCAGCCTCTCGGCTGGGCTGTCTGACTGCTGCAGCTCTCCCTTAGGCATGGGTCCAACTTTTCTCTCATGACAGGACTTCCAGGGGTTCAAGGCATACTGAACAACCCATTTGATGGGGACCACCATGGTTCAATCTCTATATTTTTCTCAGCTCTAGTGCTTGACTCTAATTCTTCTCTTTTGTGCACTTGTTAAATGAATTTCTGCACCACTCTACAGGTTATTACTAACTACAAAATCACACTTAAAAATCAATTATTAAATAGCTCTAGGGTTTAGTAAAGCCTAGGTTAGGGGGTGGAAAGTGGCATAATTCAGTGATTAACACCGACCGTCACCTAAACAGTGGTTTAAAACAATGCAAAAACTATACGGGAGTCTAGTCCTAAAACTGTACCAAGTATTAAAATCACACTGCCCACACTATGTCCAAATCTAGAAGAGTTGATGAAGGGAAGAACTCCTCGGGTAGTTTTTCCTCTTTTGGATTATAATTGGGATCCTCTTCTTGCTCTGGATCCCTTTCTAAATCTACACCTGGATCTACACCTACAGTTGTGATGTATAGTCGCCTACAGTTCAAGATTAGTAGAGAAAATATCAATGTCAATGTGCTTTTATCATAACAAAGCATTGATTCAATGACTAAGATTCAAGCGCATGTCGTATTAAAACATGAGTTCAAATACAAAGTTCAATGCATTTTCATATAAAAGAAAAATACTTGCAAAAAAGAATTTCAGAGACCTTTTTTCTGATAATCAAATACGGGGTTACATGTGGTTTCTGAGTTCTCCTTCATTTCGTGTTCTACATGCGGTTCTTATCTGAATGTATGGCTTAAATCATAACTTAACTAATCTCCCAAGCATATATAGCATTAGGAGACGAAGAATTTACCGATGGGAATCCCCACCTAACCACCGTCGTTCAATAAGCATTATTCAAATGTCCGTTGCAGACCGGAATCACGTAGAGTCATGTCGGTTCATAGACAAATACATGGATATCCCATCGTGCTGATCACGGATATCCTGCCATGTTAGTCACAGATAACCCGTCACGTCGGTGGGGGATTCTGGGGGATTTGCTCATTTGAACCTTTAATCAAATGCATATGCTAATAAATTATAGGTGTCATTGTTCATAATGCATAGGTAATTCATTGATTAAAATTCAGGGACATATTCAGAGTTTTGATTCAAATTCATATTCGGAGTTCAGATTCGATTACATATTCAGAATTCAGACTTAATTTCATATTCAGATTCAATTTTAATGGGTCAATCACTGAGAAAATATTTGAGGATTCAAATATTGAATAGCGAAATCAATTTAATTTCAAAGAATCACTAAGTCTATAAATCAAAAGCAAGATGTAAATTACATTGAATTTTCCCTACCTTAATGTCAGAGTTGTGTGGACATTCAAGCGTGAGTTAAAGCGGAGTTCCCATCAATGCTTTCCCGCATTTGTCCTAGATCATACAATGTCCATAAACTAATGTCAATGACGAGGATTCAAGCGTGAGTCTCAGCATTTACAGACAAAACCCAGACCTTCAAAAATAGGGTATCTCGCTATAGCGAGCTCCAGGTCACGGCAGCCAGCTCATGTGGAACCTTCAATCTTGCAGCAGTGAGTATGAACAGTGCCAATTTTTTATCTAAAAAATTCCATGTAGCACTCGCAGCAGCGAGTGCTTCAAGAAGGACCTCGCTGCAGCGAGTTACAAAGGTCACTGCAGCGAGTCTGTCAAACATTGTAACTCCTTTGTTTCTCTTCCTAAATATGAATTCTTAATTTCTTCACACAATCCCATCCTAAACATGTAATCTAATCTAGTTTCATGCTACAAGACAAAAGCATGAACCTTTTACCTTACGATCTTGCACATGCAATGTCCGAATCATCAGAATCAGAGAAAATTGACGTCTACACCTCTCACACGTTCGATCTCAAAAATTCCTTACATTAAATCCCAAACTAAACAATCAGGTCTTTATTTTCGAAAATCAAGGTTTTACAAGATCGTGTTAAGACATTACCTTCTTAGATTCTTCGCATGGGGAGTTTATGATCATTATTGTCATGATTATCGATGGTTAAGTGTCCTACCATTCTATTGCTAGATCGTAGAGATCCAAAGATCGAAAAAATGTTGTGACGGTCAGAATCACGGAGGTTTTCCTCGTGGAAGGTGACTGGTTGGAGAGTGATCCAATGGTTGTTCAAAAAAGGAACTAGGGAGAAGGAGAAGGAACTCACACCTTTCTCTCAACTAAAGCGCATGTAGTCTTATGCATGGGAATGCTCTTTATATTAAGAGTGCAGATCTAGTGTGTAGTCGGCACATCCGACTCGGTGTATAGACTTTGCAAAATAAAGACCAAAAGAACAATGAGGTCTAATGCTCACTTCATGTTTTGATACTCTGACTTCTTGGTTACAACCCAAGTTCATTACCAGGGATGCTCTCAAGGAGCCTGTGTACTAGTTACATGATCTAATACACATACACTATTGTGAAGGCACACATTTTAACCCATTAAATAGAATGACTGATTTTAATGTCTAACGTTCATATCGCTCCCGATATCGTACACGTATACTTACCTGGTGCATTCAGGTACGAAATTTCTAGGGTGTTACATCCTCCCCCCCTTAAAAGAATTTTGTCGTCTAAAATTGATGATGGTTATTGGTGACAAAAGTCATATCGTCGGGCAGTATCCTTACTAATGATCTACATCATGCCGTTAAAATCTATCTATAAAGTTTTACAACAAGGGTGTGTGTTCAAAGGTTCATACTAAAGTCAGGCGACACGTCCACTACTAAGTATTTGGAAGTGAGGACAGAGCAATTTTATCAAAAATTATTAGTAAGATCGACTGCTAATGGATGCCAGTGTGGTTTCTCACAACAATCTAATCATTGCAACAACAAGGTTCACACGTGTAATGAGTTTATAAGTACCACCACATGCCACACATCCTCTAAAAGGTGATATTGTCCACTTTAGAACTTTTAAGCTATTTGACTGGTAGTATTGAATTATCAATTAGGTCATCTATGGTAAAAAGAAATTTAATAGTTAACGATTACCGATTCTTCCATAATTTAAAGGCATCTCAGTGCGCTAACAAAATTTACTGCTTAACCAAAAGCTTATTGTTTATCACCATGACTCAACCCATTCTTTTACAATCGTCATCAAAACAGAATTTAACAATTCATACACATGAGCTAGCCATTGTTTAATGCATTTCAGCACATGACCCAAAAAGAGAATTTGTACACCGACTGCTCATCGATCAGTATGCTCCCCAGGCTGCTCTGTTGGCTGCTTTTCATGACGTCTCGCCCCAAAAGTAAATGCACCTACTCCAAAACCAGATGTCATGTGGTATACTCCGTCGTATACTCCCTTGCATGAGCTACGAATTGGGTGTAGCTTGTCGGGTATGCCTTCTCTATCAAGCGCAAGAGGATGTCCTCCTGGAAGTCTAGTCGCCGGTGCAACAAATAATTCTGTTGGTGCAATACCTCCATTTGCCTATTGAATTCGGTCAGGGTGATGACGTCTCCTTGTTGGACAGGTGGCTGCTGAGGTTGAGCTGGCACTTGCTGAGCTGTGGGCATTTGAGGTGCAGCCCTAGGTACAGGTTGTTTTGGGTCTTCTTGGTGATCACCTTTTGCCAACTGTCGAAGTTGTCGATTTTGAACACCATCCAAGCACCTTTGGTAACTCATGTGCCACATCTTTTTGGTGTAACTCCGAGTGTTACCAGTTTTTCTTGTTTCACCAGTCGGTACTACATGGGGGTCGTCATTATCGTCGTCCTCATGCCCTTCTAGAAGGCGGGAGACAAGGCAGACATAGGGGAAGGAGGTTAATGGCTTGGGTGTGGTGTTTAGCATCTGTTCGTGGGCATATTTGATGCGTTCCCAAATAACTTGTGGTGCATTAAACCACTGATAAGTCACATAAAATACCATTTTATTACCCTTAACTTAGTCATGTTAGGACTTAGTTTGTTATTAATAAGTTAATGATGTCCAGATATTAAGGAAAATCAGTAAAAGAGAGCCATAATTTTAATCATTGTCAAAACGAACTCAAAAAGAGCAGTAAAAGCCGATTAAGTGTAAAAAGATAATTCGTTATATACTGAAAGCTAGGAAATTGTGAAAAGATGATTGAGCACTGCTACTCAAGAAAGAAATGAGAAATTGTAATTTACGATTCTCTAAAAGACGCTCAAAAGTAAAGGCGATATAGAAGAAAGCGATGAATCGTAATTCAGAGAATCGTCCAGAGAGAGGAAGCTATGAAAGATAGAAAATCGTGATTTACGATTTTTCAGAAAAAGAAAAGAAAAGAGATAATCGTGATTTACGATTATGGTTATAAAGCTTTCCTATTGCTGCTATTGTTGCTGAACACGTAAATATTTTCGTCACCATGAACAGAATTAGAAGAACTCTTGAATTAAAAATTTGGCTGATCACGGATCTGAGAAGATTGATGAAGATAAACTCTAGAAGATCTCTACTACTAAATAAAAAAAGAACAATCCAGAAGTACATCAATTAAAGGAAGCAAGGAACTATAAAAATAGAATTAGAGTTATATTAGGATAGTTTTATTTTTAGTTATTTCTTTTACTAGCATTAGAACTTTTAAACCGACTCCTTATGATCTATAAATAAGAGAGCCCGATATAGGAATAGATATCGAAGAAATTCTCTGCATCAATTGACGACTGAGGTTGGGTTATCTTCCGATCAAATTTAGAGTAGATTTTTATTACTTTATAGATTAGATATCCAAGGTTTCTCGAGAGCAATTGATGACTACAATTGAGAGCTGAAGATTATAGTAGATATCTGTAGTTTCTCATAAGCAATTGACGACTACGGCTGAGGAGTGAAGGATATAATATTTTTGCTTTCTAGTTTAGATTTATTTTCTTTTATTTCCTGCTTTGTAAACATCTTCAAATTTTAATTTGAATTGGTGACTCAGATTGAGGTTTGCAGATTAGTGTAATGGTTTTTACTTTTCCATCTTCAGTTTTCTAGAATTTGATTAACGCCCAAGTTTTAGGAGATTATTGATTAGATTAAATCTGTATTGATAGGATTTTAGTATTGATTGATGACCAATGGTAGGAAACTTGATATATAGTGTAACAGTACTATTTAAATTTATAAATATCCGATAGCTGAAGATTATGATTGACGACTATAATCTGAACAAGGAGGATTAGGATTTATTTTTTGCAACTTAGTTTTAAAATAATTCTTTTATTTATATTTCTCCAGTAGTTTAGGAACTTAAAAGATAAATACAAGTTTTCATTAAAATTAAGTTAATATAATTTAACCTATCTCTGTGGGAACGATCCTTTGCTAGTACTATAATTTCCATTGTGCACTTTCAATAGGTTAAGACTTAATTAGATATACATAAAAATAGCCCAATCAAGTTTTTGGCATCACTGTCAGGGATCAGTGTTTGAATATATATTAATTTAAGAAAATAAGTATTTATCTTTCTTTGATCTCTTCTTAAACCTTTTGCAGGTTTATTCAGAGTAACGAATCAGAGTTTCAACTTTCCCTGATCAAAGAAGCTCGAGGCTTAGATTTGCTTTCTCTCCCTACTTTCTAGAATAAAAATCAAATAAAGCTAAAAACAAAATAGATATTTAAAATAACTGTTTTAGCCATCCTTCTCTGATTTTATTATGACAGTAAGAGGCTAATACGTGGCTAAGACGATGGGGGAGTATTATGCTCTAACACCTCTTACACCTCCCCATGCATTCAAATACACTCCCAAGATGGTAATAGAACATTTGAAATTACACCCAATATACTCTAAATACTTCTAACCTATCATGGGCTAATGGATGAGGATCCCTATTTGCATTTAAATTAGTTTGTGAAAGTATGCACTATCATTTGAATCAACAACTTAATAAAAGTGTCCACTTCGTTGAGACTATTCGCATACTCCCTGAGAGATAAAGCAAAGCAGTGGTTAAACTCTTTGCCTCATAACTCGATTGCTAATTGGGAAGGACTAGAATGTGCATTCCTTACAAAATTCTTTCCAATCTACAGGTCGAGTAAAATTCGGGATCTTATCATAACGTTCCATCAATTCCCGGATGAATCACTTCAGGAGTGTTGGAATCGTCTTAACGATCTTCTGCACAAGTGTCTTCACCATGGGATTGAGCACTGGCAGCTTGTGCTCACTTTCTATGGAGGCCTTGAAAATGCAAACTGGCATAAGATTGATGTAGCCTATGGCGGTAAGTTTCGTAATTTGATAGCAGAAGAAGCTTGGGAACTCTTTAAGAACCTTAGCGAGAAACCGGTGTAAAAATTCGCATCGGGTGAGATTGATTCAGAAACTTTAACAAGTATGCTTCCTAAGCAAGGAAGATTATATAAATTAAAGTCAATGATGAAAGGTATTTCGGAACTGAGGCTTGGGAAAATAAAAGTTCAATCTCTGGTGGGTATAAAATCGTACCCAACATCTCAAAAAGGAGAAGTTTGTGGTCTTAACCATGGCCCAACTCAGGTAGTTTTCTGACTTCCAGTTGTTCTTCCTTACCCCACAGAGGACCAAAACCATATTGCTAATGAGGATTCCTTATTGTAAATAGCAGACAGTTGGGTGCAACATAGTCACATCTAGACACAGTTACTCAATTATCTACGGCAATCTATCGTAAGGCTAGAAACTCAAATTGAGGAGCGAACCATTTTTGGAAGAGAGAGTAATGTACCACCTTCACATGCAGTTGGTACATTTAGAAGATGCATGTTTAAGGGAGACACATCAAATCCCTCTGCTTTTAATTGAACTCCTCTAAGACCTGTCAAGCTACCGTCTCACCCGTAGCAAACATCTGTAACATATGTATATAATTTCGAAGAGTATTCTACGATTTATAATATGTTAAAGTATACTCAATCGTAAAGCCTCGTTTGTCATGTCATAATCACTTAAAGCATATGGATTTATGATTTCTCACGATTCATAGAGTCAAATCGTAGCGAGTATGATTTGAAGCATCAAAGAATTTCACTTTCCTTCTACAGAATTGCAAGCGACAATTTTAGGGAACATGCAACTCTAGTGATAGCCCATTTAATTCATAGAGGAAGTGGACACGCATCGCATTCAATATCTCCACATACCAATCACCCAAGCCTTTAAGCCTATACCTTGACACGTGTCCTTCTCTATAAAACCAGTCTGCACCTTCCCAAAATCTCATCTCTTTCGTCTTCCTTTCATGCCCTAACCCTAATGACGAAAAAAACCAAACAGAGTGATTTCAGTAGGTAACTTGATAGAATTCTAGAGATACACAAAGCTAAGCTCCTAGCTGTAGAACAAAGAGTTGAAAATCTAAAGCGCTAGCGACTCATTCAAGATACTGAATCATCCTCTGAAACTACCATTGACCCTAAAACTAACACAAATCTGTGATAGCCCGAATTTTCCCAACCTAAATTTTCTGAGATATTTAAAAAAAAAAACTAAATTAAACCAAATGGAAAACCCGAACCGTCGGGTTGTAAAACATAATCCGAATATAGAGAATACTTGGTACTTCCACATACATGTAGAAATCAAAGCAGATAATACATATGGCATAAATAAAATCTCCAATTCTAATATCCAACATGAGCAATAAACTAAAACAAATCGCTAGTGGTGACTAACCATCACCTAACAGTGGCGTACAATGCATGTATAATAGCACGAACGTACCAAGTCCTAACTGCACTAACTCTACGATCCTGAAACTCTTACAAATCCTCAAGTCCTTAATCCACAAGTTCGATGTCCTGATAGCATTATGCCTGTGACGTATAGTCGGGGGGTGAGCTACATCTAAGCTCAATATAGAAAACTCAATACAATTCCACATCTTATCAAAATGAAGCATAGATTAAATGCAAAAATCAAACGTTTTTATATTAAGACTGAAGACATTTTCTTACTCGAATAGAGACTGATTTTAAATGCATTTCTTATCACGCAAAACTGATTTCAAATATTTTCGTATCAAGCAAAACTGATTTCCAAAAGCTCTTCCCATTACACAAAACTGATTTCAAACGTTTTCTTATCAAACAAAACTGATTTTCAAAAGCATTTCCCATTACACAAAACTGATTTCAAACATTTTCGTATCAAACAACTTCGTATCAAAGTAAGGTATCCGATTCGCATCAAAACGAAACACAATTTATTGAGCACATTTTCTTACGTGTCTTATCTTCATTTACTGAATAGATTCTGCCTTAGCAGCCCACATGGTCCTTATACTCCGCTCATAGCAGTCCACAAACACGCATAATCTGCCCTAGCGGTCCACATACATATAATCCGCCTGTAGCGGTCCACATACACATAATCCACCCATAGCGGTCCACTTTAATCTACTTAACTTATAGTTTAATTCACAAAGAGTGATCCAAAGAGTACGTAAATCCCACAAAAGTGGTCCAAGGGCGTACATGAATCCCGCAAAGGCGGTCCAAGAGTGTACATCACAACGAAGTCCAAGGGTGTACGTAAATCCCGCAAAAGCGGTCTAAGGTGTACATTCACACAATTCTAAGAGACTCAAAGGCTTCAAAATTCACATTCACGTTCAACTTCTTAAATCACAGTTCAAAGTTCACATTCATGGTTCAAAAGATTTAAAACTCTCCATTTAAAGATCAAGTTTAATTCAAACTCATAATTTAAAGATCAAGTTTAATTTGAATACCATAGTAATATTCCTGATTTAGGTTCATAGTTCAAAATTCATATTTCGGACTCAAAAGATTTCAAATTCTAATTTATAAGGAGTTCAAGTTCTAGTTCAAATCACAGTCAAACTTATCATTTTTCATATAGACGCATCAAAGACTAAACACATCAAAGACTATGAATCAAAGTCAAACATGTAAGTTTATATTGAAGTTCTCCTACCGTAACTCTTGAAGTTACACGAAGCCAAGCAAAGTCCTATCGATGGTCCCCGCCCTTAATCTACATCACAAGCATACAATGATTCATTAAGAATTAACTCTAATCATTGAATTTTATGTAACTTCCCCCTAAATTTTGACCATCAAAACTTTGTATTTACAAAATTGTTAATTCATAAAAGTTGTAGACCTTGTTGTTCTCTTTTCAACGCCTTAAGAATCACATAAATCAGAGTTCGAAGGAAAATGTTATGGCAAAAATACCAAAGCATTTTTTGGCACTTCAGTCAAAACATGCTAACTCGAAACTTGATCCAACTTCTCACTCAATTTTGACCTTTAAAACAGCTAATTCACAAGTTTGTCAATTCATAAAAGTTGTATAGCTTTCTATCTTCTTTATAATGCTATAAGAATCATGGCAATCAGATATCGGAGTAGAAAGTTACGGTCAAAATACCAAAGTAGTGTCGGCATGCTTAGACAAAATCGATCGAACGGTTTCAAGATCGATCGAATGGTTACTTATTTCGATCGAACGGTTTTCCAAACCGATTGAACGATCACTTATTTTGATCGATCAATTGAACGATTTTATTCTGAAACCTTCAGATTCACAACTCGATAAAATCGATCGATCGATTTTCATTTTGATCGAACAATTTTGTCAAATTTCACCCAAACTCGGATTTTAACTTCTCAAAGCTCATTTTCTTTAAAACTTAACCCCCTTCTCTTAAATTTTCACACACAATAATTATATTCCTAATCACATATGAGAAACATAACTTAATTAAAATTCTTACCTTTAATCCAATAATTTACTCACCGATCAGATCGTCTTCTTCGTTATACAAAATGGTTTCCAAAACCCACATCGATCTCTTACGAGCTCCACGATCACGACCAAGCCAACGTAATTGTAGGCGATCCTTTCACACACACTTCACAGAACTCTCGCTATAATTAGCTGCTCAAACACATATCTCTTTGTGAGAAGAATGGTTTTTAAAACCCCATTCGGCTCCAAATCGCAACACAACTAACCAAAATTGAACACGACGGCAAATCTCTTCCTTACATGAGCTCACAAATCTTTTACACAAATCCAAGGCTCGGAACGCACAAAACCCAACAAGTTCTTCTTCTTCTTCCTTCCTCTCTTTCTCTCTCAAACAAAAACTCAAAGTTCATACCCATGCAAACCGAGTAGTGGCTTCCAAATGAAGCCTTTGCTTCATTTAACTCAAAGGGGGTTGGTTCCTATGTAAAGCACATACACTTATCCTTGGGTATAAGTTCTTATTCAAAGAACTAGATTCTAAGTGAAATGAATATACTTAGTTAGGGTGTTATCTACAATAAAATGATATTTTAATTCCGTGTACGGCCTGTCCACCCCAAACTACTTATCAATCGGGTTCGATGTAGAGCCAGCCAATACACCGAAACTTGGTGTACACGAAACCATCTAATAACATACACACAATCTAAATCATCCTTTTTCACTTAAGACCTAGCTCAAAATAATTTATTTAATTAATTTCATAATGTCGGGTGTGTGACTAATCGGGCACGCACACCGAGGCATACTGTTCAAAGGTCAAAATTTTCAGGATGTTACATTCTTCCCACCTTAAAGAATTTTCGTCCTCAAAAATTGACGTGCCCACTTCAAAAAGGTATGAATATCTCACAGGTATGAACAGACATAGTGATATTCTCCTCAAAAGTCAATGACTCAATATCAACGAAAAATAATTAGGGTCATTACATCTGCCCCTCCTTAAAGGAATTTTCGTCCTCGAAAATTGACAACATTTTTGCACGCTAACGCAATCTATTATCCATGATTGTTCACAATAATGCACATTGGCAACAAGGTGGTCACAAGGATGAACAAAACCCACGAACAACGATCACAGTAAGACCACACGTGGAACACAGAGGGCCCACACTTGTCCTATGCTAAGTTTAGTCTCATAATTATTCAATTAGTCACAATTAGGCTAACTACCATTTACTCTGCACACAGAGCATTCCCTTACATCTCCACCACTATTTCACATTGCTATACAACTAATGTATCAACAAGGGTTCTAAGAAACTCATTCGCATACTTACCCATAATTTAGTCAACCTTATGAATAATTAAGGTCTTCAACCCTGTAAGGAAAATACATATATATCCAAACATTTAATAAACCATGCCATCCAAAATTTTACAAATGTGATATTCATCTAAAATTTATGCCCTAAAAGAAATATATCTAGCCAGTCTTTCTACATACACTAAAGATCTGATCTAAGAGTACTGATCATACATCCATATGAAAAGATTACCATTTTCAAAATCAAACATGCTGGGACATGATATATGCGACACTTATATGATCAATGGGTTCTCATGCCGAAGGCGTCCTGTCCTTCTTCGGCGCTGGACAATATCGTACCTGATGCCCCATTTGACCACAATTGAAACATGCACCCATAGTCCACTTACACCTGGCTGCTCAATGTCATCCCCCGCATCTTGGGCATGATTTACCAACTGCAAATGACGAGGTGGGTGGAGCCTGTTGTGTTTGTGGCACTCCAATTGTCACAAGATTCGAAGGATGAAAGGTCACTGCAGGCACAGACGTAGGTGGTCCTGCATAAACGGCCTGAGTAGATTGAGGGGGTGCTGGCAAGAAGAGTCTTGGTATCTCGAGTGCCTACTCATGGGCATATGACTGTATTTGACTTGCTCTATCTCTACGTTGTTGGTCCCTTCTCTTATACATTTCTTCCACGTCTTCTTCCACCACAAGAGCCTTGCTCATGACTGTGCCATAAGTTTCCAACTCAAAAGCAGCGACTTTTCCCCTGATATTCAGCCTTAAGCCGCGATGAAATTTCTTGGCCTTCATTAGACCCAAGGCCATTAACTTAGGAGCAAAATGTGAAAGTCGCATGAACTCCACCCCATACTCTCACTATCATCTTCCCTTAAACAAGTTGAAGGAATTGAACCTCCATTTGATTGTGCACTACTTTAGGGAAGTACTGCTTGTTAAATTCCTCTATGAACTCATCCCAGGTCCATAATACACCTGAAGTCTCTTGTGCCCTGGTCCTAGACACATATTTCCACCACGGACCCGCCTCACCATGCAACATGAAAGTCGCCCATCTAACTCTCTAATCTTCAATGCATGCAAGCACACTGAATATCTTGTCCATCTCATTGAGCCAGTTCTCAGCTTCCATCGGATCTTCTTGTCCTAAGAAATTTGGAGGATGCATACTCAGAAATTTTATAAATGCTGATGGCTGTCGTGGGGGTGACTGTTGATGGTTATTGGCATTATTAGATGTTAATATTTCCGCTTGTTGAGCCATTGCATTTTCCATGGCTTCCATGGTCTACATCATCCTTCGTCTTTCTTCTCTTTCACTCTCCTGTGCATTTGACTGGAAACCTCTACCACCTCAACCATCTCTGGGTCGTCTACCTCTATCAGACATAAGGATCTGTTATCACAATAAAATATAAGCTTCAATTAGCCATTGGTTATTATACTAAGACAGGACTTTCAAAAGCTCACAGCTTATACTCTGACAAAATCTAATGTCACATCTCTGGACCTACAGCCACGCTTCGCACACATAACTAAGACTCTCAATCTCATGGGAGACTTAACATCTAGGATCTGACAACCTAATGTCATTGAGAGACATGGCTCTGAATTTCTAGAAGATTTTAGAATAGGGATTGCTAACCCCTCCTATGTTCCGACAGAATCTAATGCCATTGCAATTGAGTCACAAACTTTTGGGTCCCAACAAGACCTAATGCCTCAGCTCTAATACCAACTGTGACAGAGTCATAGTTACGTCTCTTACGTCCCTATAGAATTTAATCTCATCATGTTCGAGTCCCAATAAGACCCAATGCCTAAGCTTTGATACCAACTGTGACAGCCCGAATTTTTCCAACCTAAATTTTTGAGAGATATATATTGTTTTTTAACTTATACCAAATGGGAAAACCCGGATCGTCGAGTCGCAGAATACGATCCGAATATAGAGAATACTTGGTACTTCCACATACATGTAGAAATAAAAGCAGATAATACATATGGCATAAATAAAATCTCCAGTTCTAATATCCAACATGAGCAGTAAACTCAAATAAACCGCCAGTGATGACTAACCATCACCTAACAGTGGTGTACAATGTATGTATAATAGCATGAACGTACCAAGCCCGAACTGCACTAAATCTACGATCCCGAAATTCTTACAAATCCTCAAGTCTTCAATCCACAAGTCTGGTGTCCTGATAGCGTTATGCCTGTGACGTATAGTCGGGGGGTGAGCTACATCTAAGCTCAGTAGAGGAAACTCAATATAATTCCACATCTTATCATAATGAAGCATAGATTAAATGCCAAAATCAAACGTTTTACATTAAAATTGAAGACATTTTCTTACTCGAACAGAGACTGATTTCAAAGGCATTTCTTATCACGCAAAACTGATTCAAATATTTTCTTATCAAGCAAAACTAATTTTCAAAAGCACTTCCCATTACACAAAACTGATTTCAAACATTTTCTTATCAAACAAAACTGATTTACAAAAGCATTTCCCATTACATAAAACTGATTTCAAATGTTTTCGTATCAAAATAGGGTATCCTGTTCGCGTCAAAATGAAACACAATTTACTGAGCATATTTTCTTACGTGTCTTATCTTGATTTACTGAATAGATTCCACCTTAGCGGCCCACATGGTCCTTATACTCCGCCAATAGCGGTCCACAAACATGCATAATCCGCCCTAGCGGTCCACATACACATAATCTGCCCGTAGGGGTCCACATACACATAATCTTCCCGTAGCGGTCCACATACATATAATCCACCCATAACGGTCCACTTTAATCTACTTGACTTATAGTTTAATTCACAAAGAGTGATCCAAAGAGTACGTAAATCTCCCAAAAGCGGTCCAAGGGCATACATCAATCCCCAAAAGTGGTCCAAGGGTGTACATAATCAGAACGAAGTCCAAGGGTGTACGTAAATCCCGTAAAAGTAGTCCAAGGGCATACATTCACACAATTCTAAGAGACTCAAAGGCTTCAAAATTCACATTCACGTTCAGCTTCTTAAATCACAGTTCAAAGTTCACATTCATGGTTCAAAAGATTTAAAACTCTTCATTTAAAGATCAAGTTTAATTCAAACTCACCATTTAAAGATCAAGTTTAATTTGAATACCATAATCAAATTCCCGATTTAGGTTCATAGTTCAAAATTCACATTTCGGACTCAAAAGATTTCAAATTCTAATTAACAAGGAGTTCAAGTTCTAGTTCAAATCACAGTCAAACTTATCATTTTTCATATAGACACATCAAAGACTATGAATCAAATTCAAACATGTAAGTTTATATTGAAGTTCCCCTACCTTAACCCTTGAAGTTACGCAGAGCCAAACAAAGTCCTATCAATGGACACCACCCTTAATCTACATCACAAGCACACAATGATTCATCAAGAATTAACTCTAATCATTGAATTTGACATAACTTCCTCCTACATTTTGACCATCAAAACTTTGAATTTATACAATTATTAATTCATAAAAGTTGTAGATCTTGTTGTTCTCTTACCAACACCTCAAAAATTATATAAATCAGATTTTGGAGTAAATATTTATGGCAAAACTACTGAAGTAGTTTTGGCACTTCAGTCAAAACATGCTAACTCGGAACTTGATCCAACTTCTCACTCAATTTTAACCTTTAAAATGGTTGATTCACAAGTTTGTCAATTCATAAAAGTTATATATCTTTCGGTCTTCTGTCCAACGCTATAAGAATCACAGCAATTGAAGATTGGAGCAGAAAGTTATGGTCAAAATACCAAAGTAGTGTCGGCATGCTCAGACAAAATCGATCGAACAGTTTCAAGATCGATCAAACGGTTACTTATTTCGATCGAACGATTTTCAAACTAACTTAATGGTTTTTCAAACTGATCGAATGGTCACTTATTTTGATCAAACAGTTTTTAAATCGATCAAACGATTTTCAAATCGATCGAGCGATTCTGTTCTAAAGCCTTTAGATTCACAACTAGACAAAATCGATCAATCAGTTTTCATTTTGATCGAACGATTTTGTCAGATTTCACCCAAACTCGGGTTTTAACTTCTTAATGCTCATTTTCTTTAAAACTTAACCCCTTCTCTTAAATTTTCACACACAATAACTATATTCCTAATCACATATGAGAAACACAACTTAATCAAAATTCCTACTTTTAATCCAACAATTTACTCACTGATCGAATCGTCTTCTTCATTGCACAAAAGGGTTTCCAAAACCCACATCAATCTCTTACGAGCTCTACGATCATGACCAAGCCAACATAATCGTAGGCGATCCTTCCACACACGCTTCACACAACTCTCGCTACGATTAGCAGCTCAAACACACATCTCTTTGTGAGAAGAATGGTTTTCAAAACCCCATTTGGCTCTAAATCTCACAACACAACTCACCAAATTCGAACACGATGGCAAATCTCTCCCTTACATGAGCTCACAAATCCAAGGCTCGGAATGCACAAAATCCAACGAGTTCTTCTTCTTCTTCCTTCCTCTCTTTCTCTCTTAAACAAAAACTCAAATCTCATACCCATGCAAACTGGGTAGTAGCTTCCAAATGAAGCCTTTGCTTCATTTAACTCAAAGGGGGTTGGTTCCTATGTAAAGCACATACACTTATCCTTGGGTATTAGTTCTTATTCCAAAAATTAGATTCTAAGTAAAACGGATATACTTAGTTAGGGTGTTATCTACAATAAAATGATCTTTTGGTGTAGGGCCTATCCACCCCAAACTACTTATCAATCGGGTTCGGTGTAGAGCCAATACACCGAAACTTGGTGTACACGAATCTTAAGACTTAGCCCAAAATAATTTATTTAATTAATTTTATAATGTCGAGTATGTGACCAGTCGGGCACGCACATTGAGGCATACTGTTCAAAGGTTGAAATTTTTGAGATGTTACAAAATCTGACATCACATTCCAAGAGCCCTTTTTCCCCCACTTCCTAACCTTTATACTATCACAACTCACCCCGAATGCAAGCTCCTATATGATGATGGTGGGTTGAGTGGTCCCTCGGCACCCCTCTCCATTGCTTATCTTCTCCACCTACCTGAGTTTCAATCTCTGGGTAGGATCTTCGCAAGGGAGCAGTATAGGTGACGGGTGATCTGGAGATGTGTTCACTTCCCACTCTTCAAAGGACCTCCCTAGAGGGATTGCATTTCTTCCATGGAAGGAATGTGAGGTGCCTTTTTTATGGGAGGCGGGAGAGGTGTCTACTTCCATCTCCTCAACTTCTTCGCTCAACTACACTGAGGGTGCAGTTGATGAATCAGAGGGGGGGATGTAAGATAAAGAAGGGCAGAGAGAAGTGTTTCGATAGCTCGTGGAGTCGCGACCCTACCATGGTTTGGATACTCCTTTGGTAGAAAGGAGTGAGAGACTCTATTCAAGCAGATAGAAGCCGACGACCGATCTTTATCGAAGACTTCCCTCAAATGTTATTGCCTACGTCATATCTAAATTAGTGTGTCTAGATTTTTCCTAGGTTTATTTTCTTCTTTGTAATTAGTTTCTAATATTTTAGTTTTTTTTTTTTTTTTCTCATATTCATGTAAATATTCAGTTAATATATAAAAAAGAAATTTACTAATTTTTATTTTGACTAACACTTACTAACATTACTAACATTTTTGTTATTGACACTCCGAGAATAAGCCGCAATTATTTTCTCTCAGGTTTGGGGGAAAGTATATATCTGGTGACATTTTTTTCAGTAAATAATTAGAGTTCTCAATAATTTGTCGGTAAATAATATTTTATGTCCCCTGGTTTTGTGCCAATGAGGACATTGTCCGATTTAAATTTGGAAAATACACAATTTCTATGTATAGTAGTAGTATTGCAGTAAATAATTTTAGTTAATTTATGTTTGTAGTTAATATTTTTGAAAATTTTGAATTTTAGTTGATCATTACATAGGAATTATGATAGAAAAATTACAATTCTTTAAAAACTTACGATTCATTATAATAGAAATTCAATAATGAGAATAGTTACAATTCATTCCTAGCACGTTGAACACTGTATTAGAATGGATGTTTGAAATAATAGATTGACCTAACCTGTAAAATTTTAGACTATAGTTTCATAATTATAAACCAATGAGCTTTTGAGCCATATTTCCTCTTCTATTCAGAGAGACTATTTCTTTTATTCAAATAATAATTTTCTTTGAGCTTTTATATCGATATGAAATCTCATATTGCTGAATTTAGAATCAAAATATTCTATGCAAACCTAATTTTTTGTATAGAACTATATATTAGAAATATCAAAGCAATAAGGCATTTATGATAGTAAATCGTAAAGATGATTAAAGGTCATCTTTTGTTTAAATCAGAGCCAAAAAGCCAAAATCTTAATAAATTTTATCCTTTAAACCCATATTAGAAGCCTAAAATCGAAATTCTTTGTATTAAAAAAATCAGATAAACCTTTAACCATATGTACTACTCAAAGCTTTCAACCTTTAACTCTTATATTTTTAAGATTTTAGAATACAAAAGAAGGGAAGAAGAGGGAGTGGAAGGAGTAAAAAGCAAAAATAGAAAAAAGGGAATGCTAAAAAAGGGTATAACTGATGAAAAAAGAAAAAATACGATAAAGAATGTAAAAAAAGAAGAACGATCCCTGAGAAAGAAGAATGATTTTAAAGCAAAAAGCTTTCAAAGAGAAGAAAAATCATAAATACAATTTTACAAATGAAGAAATGGGATTTATTTATATAAAAAAATAAAGAAAATGGGAAGAAGTTATCCAATTTATGAATACTTACTGAAAAAAAAGAAGCTAAAAAGATAGGAGAAAGAAGAGCTAAATTCTCTGAAAAATGTTGAATCCTTTTCTACCTTTTTTTGACACCTTTTAAAACCCAAAGTCCCATTACAAGCTGAAGGAAAGACCTTTCTGATTTATGATTTGTAAAAGCATAAGCCTAGTAGAGATATGGATACTAAATACTATGGATTGTACAGGGATTCATATGAATAAAGTAGATTATCCTTTTCTATGAGATTCACAATTTTATCCTTGATTGAATTTTTTTGAAAAATAATATATTGTGAGAACCCAAAAAGTTTCGATATCCTTTTGAGAGTATGCCAATAGTGAGTTTTTGAATGAAAATATTTTCTAAATATCCACTTAAGAAAAAAATTTGAAGAATAAACTGTCCACTAATGCATATATCTCTATGCTTATTATGAATTGAAATTGTTGGTGTTCTAATCAGTGATAACTGTTATAGTGGAAAGTAAGGATAAATGATAGGTAATTTTAGAAAATCATAACAACTATGTGATGACCACCTTAGTTAATATAGTCAGTGTATAAAATTAGTTTATAATTTTTACATTTTTTAAAAATATTTGAAAAATCTAAAAATATTTTGAAGTTTGTAGGTAACTTCACTAAAAACCTTCAGGAGACTACAACTCCTCTACTAGGAATCGCCTAGAGGTTTTAAAGGCTTATTGCATCTGCTAATTATAGTCGTGCTCCCTACAAAAGTGACAATTTAATTTTTAGTTTAGAATATTTTATGTTTCCCTGTTTGCTAAGAACAAATAAAACGTAAGTTTGGGGGGTGATCAGTCACATAATATACTATTTTATTACCCTTAACTTAGTGATGCTAGGACTTAGTTTGTTACTAATAAGTTAATGATGTATAGATATTAAGGAAAATCAGTAAAAGAGAGCCATAATGTTAATCTTTGTCAAAATAAACTCAAAAAGAGCAGTAAAAGACGATTAAGCGTAAAAAGATGATTCGCTATATACTGAAAGCTAGAAAATTGTGAAAAGATGATTGAGCGCTGCTACTCAAGAAAGAAATGAGAAATCGTAATGCTCAAAAGTAAAGGCGATATAGAATAAAGCGATGAATCGTAATTCAGAGAATCGTCCAGAGAGAGGAAGCTATGAAAGATAAAAAATCATGATTTATGATTTTCCAGGAAAAGAAAAGAAAAGAGTTAATCATGATTTACGATTACAATTATAAAGCTTTCCTGTTGCTACTATTGCTGCTGATCACGTGAAGATTTCCACCGCCATGAATAGAATTAGAAGAACTCTTGAATTAGAAGTTTGGCTGATCATGGATCTCAGACGATTGATGAAGATAGACTCCAGAAGATCTCTACTACTGAATAAAAAATGAACAATCCAGAAGTACATCAATTAAAGGAAGCAAGGAACGATAAAAATAGAATTATAGTTATATTAGGATAATTTTGTTTTTAGATATTTCTTTTATTAGCATTAGAACTTGTAAACCGACTCCTTATGATCTATAAATAAGAGAGCCCAGTCTAGGAATAGATATTGAAGAAATTCTCAGCATCAATTAACAACTGAGGTTGGGTTTTATTTCGATCAAATTTAGAGTAGATTTTTATTACTTTGTAGATTAGATATACAAGGTTTCTCAAGAGCAATCGACGACTGCAATTGGGAGCTGAAGATTAGAGTAGATATCTGTAGTTTCTCAGAAGCAATAAATGATTGCGACTGAGGAGTGAAAGATATAATTTTTATTATTTTCTAGTTTAGATTTTATTTTCTTTTATTTCCTACTTTGTAAATATCTTCAGATTTTAGTTTGAATTGACGACTCAGATTGACGTTTGCAGATTAGTGTAACAGTTTTTACTTTTCCATCTTCAGTTTTCTAGAATTTGATTGACACCCAAGTTTAAGAAGATTGTTGATTAGATTAAATCTGTGATAGAATTTTAGTATTGATTGACGACCAATGCTAGGAAACTTGATATATAGTGTAACGGTACTATTTAAATTTATAAATATCCGATAGCTGAAGATTGTGATTGACGACCATAATCTGAAGGAGGATTAGGATTTATTTTCTATAACTTAGTTTAAAAATAATTCTTTTATTCATATTTCTCTAGTAGTTTAGGAACTTAAAAGATAAATACAAGTTTTCATAAAAATTAAGTTAATATAATTTAACCTATCTCTGTGGGAACGATCCTTTGCTAGTACTATAATTTTCATTGTGCACTTGCAATAGGTTAAAACTTAATTAGATATACATAAAAATAGCCCAATCAACCACCTATCCTTATGAGTGGAAAATAGGGCTCCAAGGTAACGCAAAACAATCGCATATTTGAAGGTAAATAGTACTTTGCTTTTCATGGGAGAGGAGAAAGTTGTGGTTTTCAAATAACACGAATGATAAAAATTTGGGGTTTCGACCCCTTCAAAAACCCATCAGTCGTTGCAACGACTTCTAATCCTCGTTGCAACGAGTTTGGATTGTTGAAGCTGTCGCTACAGCGAGCTTCAATCTCTCTATAGCGAATTGCACAGAGTTTGTGGCATATATTGTTTTGTGTTTTGGCTGGCTGCACTCATAATTTTCATCAAACATCTATTCTCAAGTACCATCACATTGTATTTCCAAAATTTGTATCTACCATTGTTCATTTAGATTGATGTCATATAGGCAAAGTTAACATTTGAATCTAACCAAATTTTCAAGTGTGGACATTAGTTAAACATAAATGGGACCATGTTCAATTCATGACATACCAGCACTCTTAAAAGTGACTGACCTTAAACAAACATACTCAGGTATTGGTCACAAATTTTTGCCTCCCGTTCCCACGTGGCTTCGACGGTAAAGTGATTTTGCCATTGTACCAACACTAGTGGAATTCGCTTGGTCCTTAATATTTGTTCCTTGTGATCTAAGATTTGCATTGGTTCTTCGGTCAAGGTTAATTGTCTTGGATTTCTATCGGCCGATAGTCCAATCCGTGCATCAGGTCTCTCACGTATTTCTGCAACATCGACACATGGAACACGTTGTGCACACTGGACAGTGGCAGAGGTAAAACAATTTGATATGCCACTTTTCCAACCTGGCCTAATATTTCAAAAGGTCTAATGTAGCGTGGACTTAGATTTCCACATCTCCCGAATCACATCACGCCCTTAGTCGACGAAATTTTGATGAAAACATGGTCTCCATTCTGAAACTCGACGTTTATTCTCTTAAGATCGGCGTAGCTTTTCTGTCAACTCTGAGCAACTTTAAATCTTTCACGAATGATTCAGATCGCCTCATTCATGCTTTTGATGAGTTCCGGCCCTAATAGTACTTGTTCTCCAACCTCTTCCCAGTTGATCAGAGATTTACATTGGCAACCATAAAGTGCTTCTAAAGGAGCCATTCTGATGCTCGCCTGGTAGCTATTGTTGTATGTGAATTCGATCAAAGGCAAGTGTTTATCCCATGATCTTGAAATTCTAGCATATAGGCTCTTAGCATGTCCTCAATCACCTGATCCACCCTTTTGGTTTGTCCTTCGGTCTAGGGTGAAATGCCGAGCTGAATTCTAACTTTGATCCCATTCCCTCTTGGAAACATCGTTAGAGTTGTGATGTATACAGCGGGTCCCTATCTGATACAATGCTAACAGGTATGCCATGTAGTTTGACTATTTCTATCAAGTATAATTTTGCGAGCTTGCTGGATGTATACCACGTACTGTAGGGTAGGAAATGAGTGAACTTGGTTAATCGATCGATGATTACCCAAATAGCATTATATCCTTTTTGCATTCTCGGCAATCCAAGGATAAAATCCATGGATATATTCTCCCATTTCCACTCGTAGATTGGTAACGGTTCTAATAATCCTGAAGGGTGTCGATGATCGACTTTTACTTACTAAGAAACTAGACATTTTGCTCCATACTTTGTGACTTCCTTCTTTAATCCTTTCCACCAGCAACTCTTCTTGAGGTCTTGGTAGAACTTAGTGCTCCCAGGGCGGATAGCGTACATTGACTTTTGAGCTTCATCTAATATAGCGTATCACAATTCAGTGTCAGCCGATATGCAAAGTTGGCCTTGGAATACTAAGGATCTACCTTCCTTGATGAAGAAATCAAGTCGTTTTCCATCCACTACTTCTTATCTGATGGTCACTAGCTCTTCATCGGTTAATTACCACTCGCTGATTCTATCGAAGAGGGTTGAGCAAATAGTAAGGTTGGCCATTAAGGCTCAAGATTCCTTCACATCAAATGTGGTTTCAATTAAGGCCAAATCCTCAAGGAAACGCCATCTACAGATTCTCGTGATGAGGAGTGATAACAGGGCAGATGACTTTCAGCTCGACGCGTTCGCCGCCACATTTGCCTTTCCTTGATGGTATTGAATAGAGCAATCATAATCCTTAAGGAATTTCATCCATCTCCTCTGCCTCAGATTCAGAGCCTTCTAGGTGAACAGATACTTGAGGCTTTTATGATTGGTGAATATTTCAAACATCTCACCGTAGAGGTAGTGCCTCCATATCTTCAAGCCAAAGATTATAGCTACCAGTTCAAGGCCATGTGTGGGATAATTCCTCTGATGGTCCTTCAATTGTCGTGAACAGTAGATAATGACTTTATCCTTCTGATTCAGCACATAGGCTAGTCCACAATGAGACGCGTCACTGAACACTATGAATCATCCACTGCCTGATGGTATGGAGAGTACTGGTGCGGAGGTCAACCTTCTTTTGAGCTCTAGAAAGCTCTATTCACATGACTCAGTCCACTCAAATTTGGCATCTTTCTAGTGAGTTGTGTGAGTGGTCCAACAATTTTGGAGAATCCTTCAATGTCCCGTAGTATCTAGCTAATCTCAGAAAACTCTGTATTTCTATCACTGTCTTCGGTTACTCCCATTTCACTACGGCCTCAATCTTTGCTGAGTCTACGGTTATATCGGCTTCTAAAATGACATGTCCCAAAAAACTAACTTGCTCCAGCCAAAATTCACATTTGGTTAGTTTAGCATATAGTTGGTTGTCGCAAAGCATTTGGAGAGCTACATGTAAGTGTTGTTCGTATTCTTCTTTCGTCTTCGAATGGATAAGGATATCATCCACGAAGACCACCACACACTGATCTAGATGAGGCTTGAAAACCCAATTCATCAGGTCCATAAAGGATGTTGGTGCATTTTTCAACATGAATGGCATCACTAGGAACTCATAGTGGCCATATATCATGCAGAAGGTTCTTTTTGGAATATCTTCAACTTTCACCTTCAATTAGTGGTAACCTGACCTTAAGTCTATCTTGGAGAAGAATCTCGCCCCTTACAACTGATCAAAGAGGTCATCAATCCTTAGAAGTGGATAGAGGTTCTTGATCACTAGTTTAATCAATTATTGATAATTGATACAGATCCGCATGGATCCATCCTTCTTCTTGACAAATAGCACAGGTGCTCCCCATGGCAAAACACTCAGCCTAATAAATCCCTTTGCGAGAAGTTCTTGCAACTGCTCCTTGAGTTCTTTCAATTCAACCAGTGCCATGTGGTATGGAGCTTTCAATATCGGCTCTCTGCCTGGAGCTAAGTCTACTAGGAATTCGACTTCTTTGTCTGGGGGTGAACCTAATAATTCTTTATGAAATACATCGGGAAACTCGCATGCGATAATTCTTCCTTTCGATCATGTAAGAATGCTAAATACCCACTACATCCCCTATTTAGTAATCGTTCAGCTCGAATAGCATATATTAAGCGTGCGACGATTGGTTTGGTACCATAGAATTTGAATGATTTGCCCTTCATGGGGCGGAGAGTAACTATCTTCCTACAACAATCAACATTAGCCTGGTGGGTGGATAACCAGTCCATGCCAAGGATTACATCGAATCCTTGCATATCTTGTAAAATTAGATCAATTGTTGTCTCATAATTTTCAATGGTGACAATGACCAATCGACACCCTATATCTGTACTCACAAATTTCCCGTTGGAATGAACACTGCTAGGATAAAGTCAAGAGGCTCGGGCATGACACTTAATTCGACTGCGAATTGAGGTGTGACAAAAGAGTGGGTAGACCCCGGGTCTATCAATACTATTGCCTTGTGAAAATAGATATCACCTTTCTGGTACATGTGAATGATACCTAGGTTTCACATATATTATTTAATTAGATGTATATACAAAAGTGTCATGACATTCAAAAGTAGCAACTTCAAGGACCATTTTATTTTATGCACCTTTTTCATCTAAAAGAAAAGAAACTAGATTGACAATCCATAGGAAATCATACCTTGGATCACATCGTTGCAAGTTTGGGCATCCTATGCCAAAACAGCATAAGCTCGGCCTTGTACCATAGGCCATGAAGATCTTTGAGTAAGTGCCTTCGTTGTTGCATCCATTTTCATTTATGGGGATTCCCTAATTCTATGCCCCATCTTCTCGCAATGAAAACACGCCCTCGTGGTTCTCCTACATTCCTCAATCTTGTCTGGCTTCCCACATCTAGCACATGATTCTACCGGTGCTGATGATGTGGCTTGGGAAGTTGGTTGGGCTCTCGACACCTAGTTGTCATAGGATTTGTCGGGAAAAATGGCCTTGTGGGCATAGGGTTAGGCGGGCTGAAGGATGCAGTTTGAGCAGGTTGAGAGGCTGGTGGCATGAATAACTTCGGCCTCTTATTAGCCTACTCGAAGGCATGTAATCGTGCTCAGCTTTGGCTATTCTTGTTTTGCTCCTCTCCTCTGTTGTACATAGTGTCAATGTCCTTTTCCACAATAAAGGCTAACTCCATAACTTCAGTATAGGTCATTGCCCTGAATAAAGAGATCCTTTCTTTAATCATGAGCTTCAAGCCCCTCTTAAATTTCTAGGCCTTCATTAATACCGTAGGTAAGTGTAGTGGTGCAAAACGGGATAGCCTGGTGAACTCGGCTTCATATTCATGTACTGTCCTTTGGCCCTACTCTAGTGATGCAAATTGAGCTTCCATTTGATATCTTATTTGTCTAGGAAAGTATTACTCAATAAACACTTCTATAAATTATGCCCACGTCCCTGGGGCATTTGGTGTCATTTGTACCCTAGTCTTCTCGACAGATTTCCACCATGGGTCCACCTCTCCTTCGAGTTGGAAAGAAGTCCAACTTAATTTTTCCTCTTCCGTACACCGGATTCTTTAGAGAATCTTCTCAATTTGGGTCAACCATTTCTCCACTTCAAGCGGATTAGTTTGTCCATAAAAACTAAGAGGTCTCATCCTCTGAACTCGTGAAAGTCTGACGGTTGATGTCTTTCCGTGAGCAGTGCCATGGTATTCATCATGGTTTCCGATAACTGTCAGTCATTGTCGTTATTATTCTCTACCCCTGAGGCATTGCTGACATTATTCTCAACCCCTGAGATGTTGTTTTTGTTGTCGTGGTTGCCTATGGGAATCGCATTTGGACCAGTGGCTACCCTTTCACCACTTGTTGTACCTCTGGTGTACACGGTCCTTGGTCTTCCCCTTCTAGGAGGCATACTGACCTATCTCGATCAACAACATGTTTACTTAAGATGTGTGCAACCATGGGAATCAAGATGATCCCGTCACGACGATGCGCTCTCTAATGAAAAATATAGAGTCACCACCCGGAGCTTTTGGTGTCCTAGGAAACCTAGATCATTTTCATAAGCACCAATATGTCTTTGAATCCGCTCCACACCAAAGGTTCTTGGGTAGGGGCTTCGATAATCGATTGGGAAGGTGTTAGGCACCCAATCAACTCACTTAATGCAGTCTCTACTAATGGCCAAAACAAAAATAATATAAATGAAATGAAAAAGGCTTCCTCTTGCCCAAATGGGTCTTAAAATCCTATTTGTGCCCCTCCGTTCCTTCCGAAAGTTCGGGAACGCAATGGCACAAATGGGGGGATAGAGGAGGAACCAAGAAGGTAGAGGAATAGAGGGGAGAGTCAGAGCTCTCGGGCCCTTATTGTACCATTGTGGAGCCTTGCGTTGGCTTGCTTCGGTGAGCTTTTGAAGGCTTGTATGATATGGAATGGGGTTCTAACTCGTAAGGCTTGATAGCTAAGAGGTAGAGGGAGAAGACAAATGGATATCACACACCTAAACTAGGGGATCTAAGGTGGAAAACATGGCTTAAAGGAGGTTTTGAAATTCTAGATTTTGTATGGGAATGGTGCACCAAAGGGAGAAAGATCTTCTCACTTAAGCTCTTTCTCTTAGGCAAATTTTCTCAATCTCTAACTCAAGGGGAGGGGGGTTCTATTTATAGGAAAAGGGTGGGTTAGGAGGCTACTTAGAGGCTAAGCAAGATTAAGAATTAGGTAATCTTGCATCTAAGGTTTCCTAGCATTTTTGTAGCCTTGAAACAAGTGAAGAGGTGCTCCAATGGTGGATGAATGGGTGAGGCTTTAAGCCACTTAAGGGGTTGCACATAGGTAGTAAATGGGTGCAACAGAACTTGTAAAACACACCCCAAAGATCAAGGTGGTCAATAAGTCAAACTCTAATCTCAAAATTCGAGGTAAAAATACACAGTTACTATTCATATGCCTGGCGCAACTATTAGTTGCGCCAGGCATATGCACAGTAAAGCAGTGCATAAACAGTGCCTGGGAAGTTGGCTGCTCGCAAGGGGGCCACCTTAATACTAGCGCAACTATTAGTTGCGCCAGGCCATTTCTGGGGAGAGATGGCTTGGTGCAACTAATAGTTGTGCCAAGCTCACCTATAACTGGTGCAACTATTAGTTATGCCAAGCGATTTCTTGGGAGAAATGGCCTAGCGCAACTATTAGTTGCGCCAAATCCCTAAGGGGGTTTTCATGAAATTATAGTTTTGCTCCTTAGGTCGGGGTTGTGATATCTTTTTATACACAGCTCCGATTGGGGTGATTCTTAGCCCGTTGGAAAGCTGAGGACTTCTACTTTTCAATGGTATGGGATTCGATCATAGTAGAAGGTCACAATTAGTCCCAGTGCACCCCTCTTCATCTATTACTCGGGGAAGCTAGGTTTAGGTCTGGAATGGGTTCTAAGGGTCAGGATTGGTTTCTAAGGGTTCAGGAAGCTGAGGACTTCTACTTTTCAATGGTATGAGATTCGATCATAGTAGAAGGTCACAACTAGTCCCGATGCACCCCTCTTCTTCCATTACTCGGGGAAGCTAGGTTTAAGTCTGGAATGGGTTCTAAGGATCGGGATTGGTTTAAGTCTGGAATGGGTTCTAAGGGTTCGGGAAGGTTCCTAAGGGTTTGGAAGGTTTCTTAAGGTTTTGAAAGGGTTCCTAGGGGTTCCATACATGCCATCAAAAGCTCGGACATGCGCCTCTCTCAAAGTGTGTTTTGATCAGACCTTGGGCCAAATTTGGGTGTCTACAGATGCCCCCCTTTGGTATCCGATCACTAATGATCGAATGTCAAAGAAAAGAGACATTCAAAGAGGCCCAAGGCATTACTGACGGGTTTGCTTCATTCAGATCAAACTTCAAATATAAGACGGGTAACATGGTGAGAAAACAAAAGCCCTGCATATCGGGAAAAATGGTTGTTTCTCAAGGTAATCAGTTCCCAAGCGCTTAACGACATTACTGGGCATAACCGAGGTGAAAATTGAGTTATGAAAGCCCAATAGCTAGGAAAAATGGTCGCTTCTCAAGATGTTCTGAAGAAGTTTGATGTTCAAGATTCATTCTGAGTATAACAGCTTCGTGAGTAAGGGGGTGATCGACCCATATCCAAAGATAGGCATAACGCAAGTACGCAAAGCTCCACAGTTTGTGTCTAGTCATATGAGGCATTGACCACCTCATCTGACTGGTCACTGGTGCCCCTGCTTGAAGCAGGATTCAAGGTCTTTGGGTGAACCCATTGATCCCAAAATTTATTTAGCATGACTACCGAGCAGAGAGAACAGAGGTCGCAATGCATTTTGGGAGTATGTGCCATTTTTTACAATGTGCCCTAGACCATCATGACCCAAAGTATCCAACCTTAAAATAACATTGAACAGATCCGGCCAAAATTGGGTGTCCCCTGAAGGGAGCATCCAATCCTGGTCTCTGCCGATGATGGTCTTACAAATCATTTAACTAAACATAAACATGCACCCATTAGGGGCAACAAGCAACAAAGGTGATGGAAGTCTCGACCCAGATCCCATCCGGGTATAATTTTTTAGAACAAACGACCATCTTACAGATACCCAGATGCAAGGCGTACACTTTACAGGGATACCGCGCCAATACAGGTTTTAAGCCTGCGAAAATAAAGGGAAATGAACCATTCTGCATGCATGTTTACACATAGTTTGGTGGATATGTAGGTCCATTTTCAACAGGTTGGTCTCAACAAATGATCGATCCTTTTCATATGGAGTTACCCGGACCTCAAACCCCGTAGGGCGCATGCCCAGACTGTATAGACCAAGAGTCCACACCTCCGAAATAATTCATGATGAACCTTAAGTTAGACACTCACGTTCATATGAATCCAAAGACAGAGCACTCGGCTCGAAAATTTAGCAGTGGCATCAATCTGATCGAAACGTTGATCGCTTGACCGGGATAGACACACTGTTGCTCCTACTTTGAAGTAGGATCCAAAAATCCAAGGCATACCTTTAGACTTAGGACATTGATATAGCACAGCTGTATTGCTAATAAAATATTATCATTTTACAGCATTGGAATACGCATGTGCGTCACTGTGCGTCCAATCATATGAGGGACGGACCACCTCATTTGACTTGTCATGGGTGTCCCTGCTTGAACTAGGTTTCAAGGTCTTTGGGCGAACCCATTGATCTCGATATTTATTTAGCACGACTACCTGAGCAGAGAGAATAGATGTCACAACACTGTTTGGGAGTGCGTGTTGTAAAGCATATATTTTTTTTTGTTATTTTATGTGGGAAGTTTTGATCCTTTTGTGTTTACCTTTTTTGTGTGTTTTTCTTAATTTTAAGTTATTATTTTATGTGATTTTTTGGATTTTAAGTTCATCATTTTATATGATTTTTTGGTTTTTTTTTCAAAGCTATTATTTTATGTGATTTTTTGGATTTTAAGTTTATCATTTTATGTGATTTTTTGTTTGTTTTTTTCAAAGCTATTATTTTATGTGATTTATTTCTCTCTCTCTTTTTTTAATCTTTTTACGTGGGACTTTTTCATGCTTTTTTGTGTAGGATCAGGATGGTTATTGATCTTGATCCATTTTATTCTAGCACGGCTTCCTGCGTAACCCGAATGAGGATCGACATACCATTGGGAGCGTGTGCATCTGCCAGGAGTAACAAACAACGAGAAGGGGGGGTATGGGGTTATGCACTCGACCCTTATCAGGCCCAAAGACCTGATCCATATGGGGTTGGCTCAACTATTAGTTGCGCCAAGACAAAAGAAGGCCCAAAATGGCCTGGCGCAACTAATAGTTGCGCCAAGCCTGGCTGGGGAGCCAATTTAATCAGCCCGAGTTCGGGCAGTAGGGCATTTTTTTTTTTAAATTTCTCCCCCTCTCTTCAAAACCGAAAAACGGCCTCCCCTAGGTTCATTTATATTGCCTCTACGCGTGCCCCATTGCCAACGTTCACTTGTGCTGATCGCTCGCCCACACCATGCTAGATCAACGACCCTTTCTTCTTCACAAGGTAACCATTTTAACCTTATTTTTCTTGATTTTTCTTGCTTTTTCTTGCAAATGTGAATATGATCTTGTATTTTTTGGTGAGTAATGGTTTATCTTTATTGTATGTATGTTCTTTGATGATGTGTGGATGATTCCTTATGAATAATGCCTTATTTTTGTTATTTTATGGATTTATTGGTGCCTAATATAGGGATTTTATTTTTGCTGTTTTTTTTTTTTTCTATTTCATATATAAAGCAATGGATTTTTGGTCTCTTTTTGAACACTAATTTAGGGAAAAAGGGATTTTTGGTATCTCTTTTTTGAAAAATTTAAGAAAAATGTGTTTTGTTTTTTTTTTTTTTTTTTTGTGTTTTTTTTTTATGGATAATTAAGGAAAAAAAAAATTTGGACTTTGTGTATATATATATATTTTTTGAAAATCAACTAAGGAAAAGGGGTTTATTATTGTATTTTTTTCGGTTTTTTTTTTTGTTTTTTTGTTCGTTTGTTTTTTTGTTGTTTTTTTTTTTTGTTCTTTTCTAAGGAATCGATTTTTATTTTATCATTTTTGTTTTCATTCATCATTTCAATTTTTTAATTTTTTTTTGGGTGTAGGTCTCTAGATTTTTTGAACACTGATTTAGGTTTCTTGAGTTTTATTTTATCATTTTTTTTTTGTGTAGGAGCATAGGACGAAGGATTTTTTTTTGTTTTTAGTTTTTTTCTAAACGTAAAAAGGACTCTCTTTTTTTGGTTTTTGATTTTAATAGCAAAAAAGACTTTTTTTGGTTTTTTTTTTTTTTTTTTAGGAACATAAAATGATGGTTTTTTTTTCTTCTTCTAAACAGAAAGACTTCTTCTTTTTTGGTTTTTTTTTTAGGAACATAAAATGATGGTTTTTTTTTGCTTTTTCTAAACAGAAGGACTTCTTCTTTTTTCTCTTTCTTTTTTTGGTTTTGATTTTAGTAAACAATAAAACTTCTTCTTTTTTGGTTTTTTTTTTGTTGTTTTAGGAACATAAAATGATGGATCTTTTTGTTTTTGCTTTCTTTATTTTATAACATAAAAAGGGGAAGTTTGTTTTATTTTTTATTTACTTCAAAAAGGAAGGGACTCTTTTTTTTTGCATTTCCCTTTTATTAAAAAGGGATTTTTTTTTTTGTATGTGTGTATCTTCGTTTCTAAAAATAATAGAAAAAGGGATGAGCATACTTACCTTCCCTTGGCCTGTAGCAAGATTGTTCTTTATCACTGATCTGCTCTGATGCGATTATTTTCTGTTGCCCCAGAATGTCCGATGATGATGAGTATGTTTCTGAGGAGGGGCCCGAGATAATTTATGGTCCGCGGGGGGAGTAGTTCTTTTGAATAGAGTGGAAAGCGGGCCCTTGGCTCGAAATGCAGGGCGAGGCCGCCCGAGTCGGCCTCCTACATCAACAGTACATTCATATTTCGAATTTTGGCATAGCGGGCAAGGTAAAAGATAGGTTCAATTTTCTTTCTTAGTGCAACTTCACTTCATTTCCATGATCTGATGCATTTCCTTTGGATGCAGGACCTGCCCCCTATCGTATTCCGTGGGGGTTGGCTGGATTTTCATGATTTCTACCTCTATGTCCCTCCTGTGGTGAAGTTCTTGCTGGCGTAGGTGGGCTTTGGGGAGTTTCTATCCTGCCTTCCTATGAGAGCCGACGCAGCCTACCTAAAGGTGTTGATTGAGTGACTCCGCCCTGAGACTATGACCTTCCATATGCCATATGCCGAGATGACCTTAACGCTCGTTGATTGGGCGATGATTACGGGTATCAGGGTGGGGGGCATACTGATAGCCAGTCTCATAATACCGAGTAAAGAAGACATCATCCGACTGATAGGGGCCTATCCCCCTCGTGGGCAGATACATGGCACCGAGGTTAAGATGGGGTGTCTATCTAAGCTCTATACCTCCGATGAGTTAGTGGATCTGGGCCAGCCAGATAGGGTGCTTTATATCACGCACGAGTGGGCGATCATCCTGGCCCGTATCACTCTCCTGCTCTTGCTAGGTAAGACCTTTTTACCAATGCGAGTAGCGGTCGAGTCAGCCTGGCGTTGCTGAGTATCATGGACAACTAGGGCGACGTCCATAAGTACGACTAGGGCAGGGCAGGATACGCGTGGTTGATGTATAACGTAGCTTGGGTTACCACTGGGGATTCCAAATCTGTTGTCAATTTTTGGGCCGCATTAGAGGTAATCCCTAATTCTTTTGCTTTTGCCAGTTTACTTGAATGGTCTTTTATGCTACTGACTTGTTCTTTTATGCACTGCTTCTCTCAGGTATGGGGGTATCACCACTTTCATTCCAGGTGCCCGCTTCTCCACTTGGATGCATTCACCTACCCTTTTGTTAGCAACTGGAACCAAACCTGACACCGTGATTTGGGCATGAAGCACCTGGAGATGGCTTGAGGTCCTAACTTGACCTGATGGTTCCTGAGCAGGTAAAGCCCTTTTCAACTCTGTTTATCTCAGCTCAGAAATTCTCCCTGATTTGTTACGTTGTCTGTCTGATTGATTGACCACCTCTTGACCTGGACAGATCCTCCATAATCCATGCCTCAACTTCGTCTTCTAGGATCGGGCAGCCGTAGGTCCATCGCGCCTTCTCAACAAACGCCGTGTTGTTTTCTTTTATGGGGCGTGGGCTAGGGTTAACTAACTAGGGGAGCGAGTGGTGCACCAGTACCATGGCTATCATGCCATACCCATGGACTCTCGCGAATGGTTTGGATCTTGTTGGTAGTGTTGAGGAGATCACAACAGCCTTCCTCAACAACGGGCTCCCTATCAATGCCCTGCTTATGCCTGGCGACTATCATATATGGTACGAGTGCCTGCCGTATCGGTTCATCCTGCCGTGCTTCGTCCCTAGGGCCAATTTCTTTGCATTCGGTGGCCCGCGCGGTCAGGTAACTCTCCTTTCCCTTTTTTAGGTTAGTCCCCCTTTGTTTTAATTCTGCCTTTGTTCTTTCTGAGCGGATTTCTATTTTGTTCACAGTTTGCTCAAGGGGATGACTCGGATAATGGAGGTGGAGCGGCAGTGGGTACCGTTGATACTTTGGGGGCAGGTCCTTCAGGTGTTGGCCCTTCTGGCCTGGGTCCCTCGGGTGAGAGTTCTTCAGGAGCTGGTCTGTCAAGTACCTCTCATATTGGTGCCCCTGGGAGTGATTCGACCATGATCTATGGGACCTTCCGATGCCTTGATGATAGTTTTCTCTTGGGCCTATGTGCTGATGTGGATAAGTAAGCGTGCATCTCCGCTGAAGCGGCCCAGGTCCCTCCTCCTGAGGTGATTCCAGGGGTAAGCCTTTTCATGGCCATTCTTCCTTTATCTTGGCTTCTTTTGTAAATGCATGTGTCTCGTGATTGCCCTGGTGACTGACATCCTATCCTTCTGAATGTAGGACTTTGACTCAGCTATGGAGTACGCAGCGTATCATCATAACATCTCGGAGCTTCGGAGGTGGAGACGGTGAGTATCCTGCTACTCAGTTTTTCTTAATGGTTCTACTTTCCTTAGTTCCTCAATTGATCTTGATCCCTGATTTTGATTATGACTTGTAGCGTGCACGTGCCAAGGAGTCACGATCTTTGCTTAGTAGGATTTCCCAGGAATGGTCTCGAGTGGGAGACATGCGAAGTTACCAAGGCTCCTCACGTCGGCGGAAGAAGTCAAAGGGCGCCAACAAAGATTAGGCCCTAGTTTCTGCATTTTTAAACAATTCAAACACTTTAGCACTTTTTGAGACAATTTTATTGGGATTTTTGCAAACTTTGTAATAGATATTTGCTCAATGGATGATTTGATGATTTTTTTTTTTTTATTTTGACATGTTCAGTGTTTTTCTTTGATTGCAATGTCATCTCTCTTTCGCATATATCCAACTGCTTGCAGGAAGATCTTGATGATTACTCATGAAAGTGGGCCTTGATGTCGCATGCCTTGGTGCGGGCTTCTCCTGCACAAGAGTCAAATTTATTTCAATGTTAGATGCCTTTTTAACTCTTAGGTGCAACTGTCTTTATAAAGCGGGTGAATCAGGTCAGTAGGCTATGGGAGCCAACAATGGCTCACAAAAATTCCCAGAAAAATCAGAAAGAGTGGCATGGGAGGGGGGGGGGATTTTGTGCTAGCACAACTATTAGTTGCATCAGGCTTAATCTGGGACAAAATGCACTAGCGCAACTAATAGTTGCTCCAGTTTTGGCTTGGGGACCTGTGGGGCCTTATATACCCAAGTCAGTTCAAATTCCCTCTCTTTTCCTTTTGACTTGGCCTCTTTGACTGATTCCTTTTCTCCTTACTTTCCCAAGGGTGGGTCCATCAACATACATTGAATTTTATATTCTTGAAAGATCTTTGTACATCTATGAACCCGCTTACCCTCCCTTACAAGGAGGGCTCGGAACCAATTTACTTATTTCCTTAGGCTTAGGGCCTGATTTTCTTAAAAGTTGGCTTGGGAGCCTGAATGAGAGCGAGCTCGTTGCGCTTGAGCGGCTCGGCGTGTCATGCCTCCCCTTCTTCCTCGAGGTTCTTCCACGGGGGGACCTACTTCATGCGGCCACTTCGTTTTGGGATGCAAACGCCCATGTGTTCCGTTTTGGGAATCGAGAGATAACTCCAACCCTTGAGGAGCTATCCAATTTATCCGGCTTGAAGCTTCACAAAGGCCTCGCAAGAGTCACGCCGAAGTCGGGCTACTCCAAATCTGTTCACCTTACCCTCGATTTGAAGATATTTGAGTACGAGAAAAGTCTCGTTGGGGGGCCCACAAGGTGTTCGATCAAATTCCTCAAAGAACTTTTTGGTGACGAAAATCTTCGAAAATTGCCGGTTAGGAACATCTTCAATGTGAAGGCCTTTGCCCTCGGTCTCATCTCAGAAGTCCTTTTCTTTAGTGGGGGAGAGAGCTTCTCTCTGGCTCTTTGCGATGTTTTGATCGAATTGGCAGAGGGCCGATCAATGATGCATTTGGTCCTTGTTGAACTATATCGATGTCTTGATGCGTTTACTCTGGGCAAGGTGGAGAACCTCAGAGGATGTCCTTTACTACTTCAAGTTTGGTTAGGTGAGCATCGCGCTATCCTCGGACTCATGCCACGCTTTTATATTGCTCAAGGTGAGGCGGTTCGAAGCTTTTCGGGTAGGTGTCACTTGCTTCCGCAGGGCAATTCATCAGCTTTGAAGCTTTGGTTGACCGACGCCAAGTTGATATGGAGGCTTCCTTGGTTGGATTGGACCTTCCCGATAGTTCGCTCCCGAGACCATGAGGGCATCACCCTCCTAGGATTGACTAGCAGCACTTTCTACTTCCCGTTCTGGGTCCTGCGTTAGTTCGGTTGCTCTTAGCAGGTGCCTTGCGAGGCAAAACCCCCTCTATGTGATTTGATCTTTTCTAGGGGATCCTCCGAGGACGTCGATCGCATCACTGCTCTTTGAAAAATGCATCAGTCAACGCTGATGTGTGATATAGAGCAGGGTGATTTAGTTCAGTCTTCCCCTGAGTATGAGGCCTGGTTATTGACGAAGCAGCCGGCTGTTGATTATCTGGATCGGGCAGAGAGCATTGATATGGGAGGCCCTTGGCCAAAGAAGGAGACGGCACTCTGAGCCCGCATCGAGTTGTTGGTTGATGAGAAGAGGGTCATGCACAAGCTTTTAGCATAAGAAAAAGTTAGAGCAGGGATAATAGAGAGTGAGGTCCTTTGTCTGAAAGGATCTTTGAGTGTTGCCTTTGAAGCAGCTGATGCTTCTCGAAAGAGGTACAAGAGTTTGTATGGTCATTGGTTGATCGAGCGGAATGTTCGGGAAGATGGTTTTCACACTGAGATCAGTGCCTTGAAGCGGGAGCTGGGCCATTGATTCCTTCCTGCACATATAACTTTTTGCACATATCAGATATACAGAAAAGGGGCGTACAAAACCCCTTTACAGATACATACTTTTTGGTATATATATTTTCTTTATGTTTTTGTCTTTTCTGCTTTTGTAAAGAAAGAAAGAAAGAAAGAAAGCTAGACATCACATCGACAATTTTTTGGGATGTGGTTTAAGCTAGACATCACATTGACTATTATATTTTACAAAGACTTCTTTTTTTTGTTCTTCTTGTTTGGTGTATTTTTTTGGGTGTGGTGCCTTAATCAATGGGCGGGATCTTGGGTCCTCTTTGAGCATGGTCGAACCCCCCTTTTAAATGGTTGGGTCTGAGAGAGTTTTAACAGCTTTACCAATACTAAAACGTCCCTTGGACTGAGTCAAACCTTTCTCCTTACCCTGAGTCATACATTTGACGAACCAGTTCTACCAAGGCAATTCTAGTCGGGGTTCGATTTGAACTAACATGAGCAGCCCAGAAAATGGGGATCAGGGAGAGCAACCAAGAGGGCTCCTCAAACATCAACTCTTCTCAATCAGTTCAAACCCCTCTTTTCTTTTTAATTCTCTAATCCTTTTACTCACAACTCCCAAGGTGGGTTCGTCGTGCCCTTTTTTGCTCTCTGTTTACCCGTGGCGCCCTTTCGGGTTTTTCCACGTCCATGGGTTTAGATTTCTTACCTCAAGTGCCCTTTCAGATTTTCACTTGGTCCGCACAAACTCGCTGTTTTTACCCGTAGCGCTGTTTCGAGTTTTCATCGTGTCCATCTGGCTTTGAGCTTGTATTTTTATTTTTATTTTCTTTATTTTTTCAAGAGCCATGACATAGACATAGATTCCGTCATAGCCGGCCGGAAGGGGCTCTGGTGTCGTCTCACAACTCGGCTCGCGTTGACTTAACAGATGCTATGACTGCTTGTGAACTTAAAAAGAGTGCTTTCTTCACGGTGTAGCTTGGCCATGGGTCAGGTTAGGTTTTGAAGGTATGATGGGCTAAAAAGGGGTTTCCTTGATATGTCTTTAGTGTTTCACAACGTACTTTCTTCTTTGGGGGACTTTACTGTACATGTCCCATGATTCTTCCATTTTTTTTTTCTTTTCCTTTACCTTATTTCAGGCAATCTCTTTTTGAGGTTTTATTTTTTCAATTTTTTTTGGATTTTGATGGTAACTTTACTTCCCTTTTTTGTATATGTACACACATTTTTTTATTTTTTGTGGGAAGGGGTTTATTGAAAAAAAAAGGGGCCCAGGCTCAAATGGCGTAGCAAAGGATATCCTTATTTTGCGAGATGCTTTTTGGCTATTGTACTTGGAATAATGGCCTCTTTTGGGTGGTTCTTAAATAGTCATGTATTTGTTTCACCAATACTTACCTTATCGCGATAGACTAAGGAAGATGATCTCCGTCCATGGTGGCAAGGCGAATGGCGTATCTCAATAGCACTTCTCGGATGACGTAAGGTCCCTCCCAGTTCGGCTTAAACATCCCTCTCGAATCGGTGTGAAGGGATGGGAAGATTTTCTTCAGTACAGTGTCTCCTACCTTTAGATCTCGGTCGTGGACACTTTTATTGTAAGCGCGTGCAATTCGCTCCTGGTAAACTTGAGTGTGACACAAGGCTAGGAGTCTCTTCTCATCCAATAAGTTCAATTGTTCGAAGCAGGATCTCTCTCTGCTTCGGGTAAGCCTGATTCCTTAAGGATTCAGAGCAAGGGTACTTCAACCTCAACTGGTAGGACGGCTTCGGTTCCATACACAAGAGAGAATGGTGTTGCCCGTGTAGCGGTACGGATCGACATTCTGTAGGCCCACAAAGCAAACGGTAGCATTTCGCTCCAATCTCGGTAAGTGACGACCATCTTCTCAAGGATGCGAATGACCGTCTTATTAGCAGCTTCCACGGCTCCATTAGTTTAAGGTCGATAAAGGGACGAACGATGGTGCTTGATTTTGTATTGCTCGTAGAAGGCTCGGATGCGCTTATTCGCAAAGTTTGTGACGTTATCCGTGATGATGTCTTTGGGTGATCCAAATTGGCACACAATATTATTTTTGGGAAACTTCTCGGCATGACTGGCCGTGATGTTGGCATATGATGTTGCTTCTACCCACTTGGTGAAGTATTAAATTGTGACGAGGATGAACCGATGTTCGTTTGATTCTTCCGGATTAATCATTCAGACAATGTCAAGGCCTCAGATAGCAAATGGCCAAGGAGTGGTCATGCAGTGAAGATCGATGGTAGGAGCGTATATCAGACTGGAGTGTTCCTGACACTTATAGCATTTCTGAACATGTTTTTAGCAATCCGATTCCATAGTCGTCCAAAAGTATCCCTCCGTAGAGTTTTCTTAGCGAGCATGTGACCGCTGACGTGGGCTCCGCATACTCCCTCGTGGATCTCTGTCATGATGCTGATCGCCTCACTTTCTGTAAGGCACCTGAGTAAGATGTTATTGTAGGACCACTTGTAAAGGCATTCCTCACAAATGACGTAGCCTGCTGCTAGACGTTGAATGGTTGGTCGGTCCGTCTTGCACGTACCCTCAGGGAAAGTTAGTGCCTCGAGGAAATTCCTGATATCTGAGAATCAAGGTGGCTTATCATTAGGCTTTGTAGGATCCTCAATCTAGAGGCAGAAGGCCGGCTCATTCCTCTACTCAATCATGATTGGCTTCATCTTAGCACTATACGGGATTTCTATCATTGATGCCAATGTTGCTAGTGCATCGGCAAAGTGATTCCTTGTTCGAGGGACATATGAGAATGTCACATCTTGGAAGCAAGCTATCAGATCCTCGATGTATTCATGGTAAGGGATTAGTTTCTCATCTTTCATCTTTTAATCTCCATTTGTCTGGCATATAATTAACTGTGAATTGCCAAACACTCGAAGGTGAGTTACATTCAGATTGAGAGCAGCTTGTAGGCCTACTGCACAAGTTTCGTACTTGGCCATGTTATTAGTGCAAGGGAAGTTGAGCTTGATGGGGACTGGTACATGGGATCCTTTCGGTGAAATCAGAATGGCGCCAACTCCCTGACCCTCGACATTAGCTACCCCGTCAAAGTGCATTACCCATGATTCCTTTGCTTCTTCACTATTGCCTTCCATCATGAACAAGATGTTCTCATCAGGGAACTCAGTTCTCAAAGGCTCATAATTTGGTAAAGGGTTGTCGGCAAGATGATTGGCGAGTGCCTGCCTCTTGATCAACTTCTGAGTGATGTACATAATGTCAAAATCAGACAATAGGAGTTGTCAGCGTGCAGTTCATCCAGTAAGAGTTGGCTTCTCGAACAGGTATTTCAACGAGTCCATTCAGGCCAAAAGTAGAATGACCTGAGATAGCAAGTAATGGTGGAGCCTCTGAGTAGCCCATATAAGAGCTAGACATGCTTTCTCCAGATGAGAATAGTGCATCTCATAATTATTAAACTTCTTGCTTAGATAGTAAATGGCCTGCTCTCTTCTTCCCGTCTCGTCGTGCTGCCCTAAGACACATCCCATCGAAACTTCCATCATGGAGAGATACAGCAAGAGTGGTCCCCCCGGCTTGGGTGGTACCAAAACAGGTGGGTTAAGGAGGTAGATTTTGATTTTGTCGAATGCTGCCTGATAATCGTCATTCCATTCAATGAGTAAATCCTTCCTTAATAGCTTTAAGATCAACGTGCAGATTGGAATTAGTTGTGCAATGAACCGACTGATATATTGTATTCTACCCAAGAACCCTCTGAACTCTTTATCAATAGATGGTGGATGCATTTTGGCGATAGCTTTAACTTTGACTAGGTCGACCTCGATCCCTCTCCTGCTGACGATGAATCCCAACAGTTTCCCGGACAAAGCACCGAATGCTCACTTCGGTGGATTCAAACATAACCTATACTTTCTCAGTCTTTCAAACAGCTTCTGAAGGTTTACCAAGTGATTGCTTCTCTCCGGTGACTTGGCTATCATGTCATCGACGTACACTTCAATTTCTAAGTGCATCATGTCGTGAAACAACGCAGTCATAGCTCTCTGGTACGTTGCACTGGCACTCTTAAGCCCAAATGGCATGACTCTATAGCAAAGGTTTCCCAGGGGTGATAAACATCGTCTTCTCTCGATCTGCCTCTGCCATCTTAATCTGATTATATCCTGAAAATCCATCCATAAAAGAAAGCATCCCGTGCTTAGCAGTGCTATCGACCAAGATGTTGATGTGCGGCAATGGGAAATCGTCTTTCGAGCTTGCCTTGTTCAAATTGCAAAAATTGATACACATGCAGACTTTTCCATCCTTCTTTGGCACAGGCACGATATTAGCTAGCCACATCGGGTTTTTGGATACCATGAGAAACCCTGCATCATACTGCTTGATGACCTCATCTTTGACTTTCAACTTCCACTCGGGTTAGAGACATCTCAGCTTCTGCTTAACCGGCTTCATATCAGGGTAGAGAGGCAACTCATGCTCGACCAAATCGGTGTCCAGACCAGGCATGTCTTCATATGACCGGGTAAAAATGTCTTGGTATGATCGAAGGAAGTCGATCATGCTTTTTCTTTCTTTGGGAGATAGCGACGTTCCGATTTTGCTAATTCGTGAAACCTCCTTAGTCCCTAGATTAACATCCTCGGTTTCTTTGACAATGGGGGTAAGACCATGCTCAAATTCGGCAAACCAGTCAAGGAGCTCATTGGGGAGCTCCTCTAAAGGAATATCCTCATCTAGACTCGTAACACCTACCTCTTCTTGTATTTCTATAGGAAAGAGTTCGATTTTATGTGGGACGGGTATTTCAATTAAGGCATTTTTTTATGGGATTTTATTTAGAATTTTAAATGACAATATTTTTAAGACTATAATTTTTTAATGTTTTTGGGATTTTTATTTTCTTCGGAGACGGACCCTTGGCAACACGAGTCTGTGTATATACAAGGTATTGCCTGCCAAGGGCTTATCTCACTTTTTATAGGTTGTTTTTTTTAGGAAACGAGTGTCGAATGTTAGGCCACTCCCCGCTTCCAGGGTTTGGGGCAAAGATGTCTAGTTGCGTCCTGAGAGGCCGCTCCTTTACCTGTTTGGATGGAAGGTGCTGATTGATATGGCTCTTCAGAGTCAGCCTCTATCATGTTTATCCCCATCTCGTCTGAGATGATGTCCTCAAACATTAGCACAGTTTTATGGTAATTCACCACAGGCGGGGTTTGTTCAGGTATGGGTCGTCGTTCCTCGAAGAGGGATAACGCAGCCAAGTCTATCTCCAAGCAGGGAAGGGTGATGTAGGGATTGGTGGGGTGAACTGGTGTCGTAGGCTTCTGTGGGGTTAATCAGCTTTCCCCATTTCGGTCGATCTTCACAACCCTGGCACTTATGAATGAATTCCTGATGTGAGGCCTGGACCAAGGTTTCTCCTCTATGTCGATCCCCTTGGCTTTTACAGCTGCCGTCGCACAGGCTTTCTCCTTAGCATCTCGCACCTCTTCTTTCGTGGGCTTGTTTCCTAGCCCAAACCTTACTTTCTGACCGCCCTTAGCTGTGATGGGCTCCTTCCTTATAATCTGGGCCCAAGACCCCTTCCTTTTTTATAGCCCCACTTTTGGAGCATAGCCACTGCCGCAACCATACCACCTCCAATTCTTGGAATGATGCCCTCGATGGGCTCCAGGAGTATCATTGACACCTTGTATTTGAAACTGTGGAGGTCGACGTCCTCAGTGGTGTGCGTTACATCTAGCACATTGGGTTTTTTTACACTGTTGGTGGTCTTCCCTTTCTCACTATGCCCCTCACTGATGATTATGATGATCTTATGCCCAGATGCAAATTTGAGTTTCTGGTGCAATGTGGAGGGTATGGCTCCGACTTCATATAGCCACAGGCGCCCTAGCAGCAGATTAAATGAGGATTTATTCTCCATCACTTGAAACAATATGGAGAAGGTCATTGGCCCAATTAATAGCTCAAGATCAACTTCTCTCATTATCTCTCTTCGTGTGTTATCGAAACCTTTGGCGCTAGTTCTCGTGGGTCTTAGCATGCAAGGATCTACCCCAATCTTGGTGGCAGTTCTCAACGGGCATATGTTTAACACAGACCTATTATCGATCAAAACTAGTGGGATTATCATATTTCCAAACTTAATAGTTATATTTAGGGATTTTGAGTGGCTTCTTCCTTCCTTTGGTAGATCGGCATCCGAAAAAGAAATGGCATTTGGGGCCATCACTTGACCAATTATCTGCCCGACTTCATCCGGGCTAACCTAAAGTGACACATGTGTGTTCTTTAATGGCCCCATTAATGCTTGGAAATGGAGTGAGGATGTCATCAACAAATCCCATACAGTAATATGGGTAGGCATTCTTCTCAACTGAGTCTCCAGTATATCTTCTCGAGTCATTTTTTCAAACGAATTCATGACGCTATCTTTCTTTCCTTCGGGTTGGGCTTGTGCTATTGTCGACGCTTTTGATTGCTTCGAGATCTTCCCGGATCATGTCACAAAGTCCATTGCTCCTTCTCTGTGGCTACCAGCGTTAATATCTGTTTGTTCATAACTCAGCGAGACCTGATGAGGATCATAGGACGGTCTCGATATCTGAAACGGTATAGTTGCTGATATCGAAGGCACTTGTACTGTGTGCTCAGGAGGTGTGGGCAACAGTTGATTCACCTTGGTAATAGTTTGTTGAGTGGAAAAATTAGGCCAAATGGGGGTGGTGAAGCTTGAGGGCAGTGGCACTGAGGGAAAAGGGGTAAAAGTAGGCCATTAGTAGCTGACAGGTGTTGGCGGGGGATTGGGGGTATGATAGGCTATCTGGTAATTGATGGGGGTGGTGGTGTATGGTTGGTATGTGTTGATATTCACATAATTGACCAGAGTGGGTGATGGAAAATAAACCCTAAAATCTAAGGGTTTGGCTTGTGATGTTGGGCTGGGAAAATAGTCTGATATATTTAGGGGTTCAATCACCCCAATGTTCCTTTCTTCACCATCCCTTGACAATGGCGCCACATAGCTCTCCCAATCATTGATGTAATCAGATGGGTCAAACTCAAATTCACACTCTTCTATCATCCAGATAGGTCAAACTCAAATTCACACTCTTCTATCATCCCAATGGTGGGTCTGAGGCATGCTCCTCTGGTAGGATGTGGGGGAAATGGCACTTGATGGATGTCGGCGTGCTGGTTTACTTGAGAAGGTGCTAGTGGAATGATTTTCCCGACATCGATCAAATCTTGGATCGTGTGCTTCAATGGGAAGCAGCGGTTAGTCGGGTGACTCGAACCCTGATGATAATTGCAGTGGGTATTCAGGTCATAGTTCTTTGGGATCGGGTGAGGAGGAGGTTGCGGTTTAATAGTGACTAATTCCTTTTCTACTAATAAAGGTAAAAGTACACTTAATGATTGCTCCAAGGGTGTGAACACTCGGTCGTAACGGGCTCTCCTTTGCTCCAGAGCCATCTACATTCCTTGACCGTTCCCTGCTCTCTGCATTTCCTCAGTTCTGACTGGTGCTGGCTGGGCCACTTGGAATTAGAACGAGGCTATATTATTGTTGGGCCTGGCATTGGAAATGTTTTAGACATCGGCCCCAGTTCTCTTATCATTCCTTTATTCTAAAAACCTTCTAACCCCACTGGCTCCACTTGGTATTTTTTTATTCAGGCGCCCCTCCCTGATGGCATCTTCATAGCGATTGGTGTTCCTCACTAGATCAGTAAAACTAGATTGCTGCTGGTACACCAAAAAGTCTGAGATCACTAGTAGAGTATTCTTGAAAATCATTTCGATCAGCTCATCGTCAGGTGTCCTGTTTTTTACTTGAGCTACTAGTGCTCTCCATCGCCCCAAATAGTCGCTGAAGGTCTCATTTGAGTTCTGCCTCAGACGGGCCAAGTCTGAGTTATGCGTCTAGATGTCTATATTATAGACATATTGTTACTAGAACAAGTGCGTTAAGTCCTTCCACGTCTTCATCATAGCTAGCTTCAAAGATGTGAACCACCTCAAGGCCGGACCAGTTAGACTTTTGAAAGACCTTTATCAACAGACTTTTGTCTCCTCCATATTGGCACATGTCCTCATAGTAGGACTTGAGGTGTACAATAGGATTACCGATGCCGTTGTACTTGTCAAAAGCTGGCATTTTAAATTTGGGAGGCAAGGGGACCTCAGCAAATAAGTGTAAATCTGTAAAGTCCGTGGTGTGAATTTTAGCACCACCCATTTTCATCAACTGCTTTTGTATCTTTTCCAACTGTTCTTTCAGTTGCTCTGACTCCTTAGATATAAGGGCCACTTTATCGGCAGTTGGTCGGATTTCACTTTGTGCTACAAGGGGGTGGGAAATGATAGGAGGGTTAAGGCTAGTCAATGCCCCAGCGTAGGCTCCATTGCTTCTAATCTCATCCTCTTCATACTGTTGGTTGGTATAGTGTGTAGTGAGGGTGGGATTTTCATCCTGGTGTTGCATGGACTGGATGGGAATGACCTGAGTGGGGGTTGGGTGAGTCCATTAAGGATGAGGGGAGGTTTGTTGGATGATGGGATGAGTGGAAGTTAGATTTTGGAGTGGGGCCTGATGAGGTCATTGAGCATGAGGGAAGGTTTGAAGCTGACTTTGGGATGTAGGGATATGGGTAAATTAAGGTTGATGTAAAGCATGGATTTGAGCTGGGTATGAGGGTTGTGAGTGGGTAAAATTCTGGTGGAATTGTGAAGGGTATGAGTGTGAGGACCCAAGGTCATGGGCTTGGGTTTGGGCCATGAAGCCTTGGGAGGGTTGGGCCATGAAGCCTTGGTCATGATAGGTTTGGGCCATGGGCCATTGGTGGTTCTGGCCCATTGGGCCTTGATGGATCTGGGCCATGGGCCCTTGGTGGGTCTGGACCATTAGGTCGTAGTAGGTTTGGGCCATGGGCCCTTGGGGGGTCTGGGCCATGGGCCTTGATAGGTTTGGCCCATTGGGCCTCGATGGGTTTGGGCCATGGGCCCTTAGTGGGTCTGGCCCATTGGGCCATGTGGGTCTGGGCCATGGGCCCTTGATAGGTATGGGTTATGGAGTTTTGGGCCATGGGGCCTTGGGACATGTGGGGAATGGAGGTTTGGGCCATTGGGCCTTGGCATGTGGGTAATGGGAGATTGAATGGTGTGGATGATGGGGGGTTGACGGGAGTCATGGGGGAGTGAGGCATGGAGGCTTGATAGGGTATGGGATGGATCTATGAGTGTGTGGTATGGATGAGAGGGGATGTGTTAGGAGGCCTTCCACCTATTGTAGGCTTGGACTATTTCTTCCATCATGGCCATGGAAGGGAGATCAGATGGAGACGGGTTATTTAAGGTTTGGAGGGGCATGGCTACGGTGGATGTGGAGGGTAAATTGGGCATGATCCCAGTAAAATCAGGCATGACTCGGGTAAGAGATGGGATATGGTGTGAATTGGAGGAATGAGGTGGGGCATTGGAAAAGGGGGATGGGTTGGGAATGTATAAGGATGATGAAAGGTAAGGTGTGGATGTTTCGGAAGAACCGGGCATGGCCTCGATAAAAATGGGCATGACCCGGGTAGATGGGGGGATTTGTGGGGGGTTGGATAGGGTGGAGGTGACATATGTGAATGAGGGCGGATTGGGCCTATATGGGGAAGATGGAAATTGGGGCATGGATGTGGATGCGGGAAGTTGGGTGGATGAGAAATAGGGTATGTTAGATGGGTTTTGAATGGGTGTGGAAGGGAGGTGAGATTGGTGGGAGACGGTCATGAATGAAGGTATGGCTTGGGAAAATAATGGGGAATGGGGAGTCGGATTTTGGATATTTTGGGAAGTGGTGGAAGGGAAAATAGGGGCACCGAACGGGCCCGTTATGGTGAGGGTTGAATGGGTGAGGGGAGTGGAATTAAAGGCTTCTTCGGTATGGGAATGGGTTGGAGAATGTGGTGAGGATGAGTCGGGATCAGCATAAGCCGGGTCCACGGCCTACAACATGTCTCGATATCGGGTTGGGTATGGGTGCCTCGGATGGGGCCCGTAAAGCTTCCTCCTTCTTCCCCTACGGGAATTGCGGAGGGTACGTTGATGTCATTGTGCTGGCACTAATCAAGACTCTATTTTTAATTTTTAATTTAATTTTTTTGGATTTTTACAAGTGAAAAAGAAATGAGGGTTTCGAGGCCTTTTTGAATTCCCTTCTCAAGTGGCTTTCGTACCCCGAATGTGTCCTACGGCAATGGCTCCGAAGCGCTTCAGAAAAATCAAAGGGAAACCCCTTGATCTATTGAAGGCACAAAAACTAATGCCAAAGACCCGATCCCCCGAAATGAATCAACAAGAAGTCACCTTCTTTTGACCGGCGAGGGCGCATTGGGCATTGGAAATTGTGGGGCCTAAACAGAGGCACTAAACACACTGATCGGGGAGCCCGAGGAGTGAAATAGGCCACAGATTCAGACTAAGGCTGCTTAGAACCAGCCTGGTGCAACTATTAGCGGTGCCAGAGCAAAGGGTCCAAATTTAAAGCTGGCGCGACTAATAGTTACGCCAGTGTACTGTTGGGGCATTTTGTATTGGTGCAACCAATAGTTGCGCTAGAGCAATATAGCTCTCCAATTTGTTTGACAGTAGCAAACTCAGTCTGAAATTGGTCTCCAAACTGGCTTTTTGTGGAAGCTGGGCTTTCGGGGACTGACTAATTTTTTAGTGAATCGTTCTCTCCTCACCAAGCCTAAGGGCTTGAGTCTGGTATAACTCGCTAGTGTGCTCCCCAAAGCGTTTAAGCTTGTAGGAATAGGTGACCCACCCGATATACCTCTGGCACAAGCACCTTCTCAGATACTAGGTGGGCTAGGACTTTTTTAGATTATCACCACTAGGGGCTGCCGCCATACTAAGACCCGGGTGGTTGAATGTGTGCCTAATAACCCAACCCTTTAAAAAATCTACCTCCGTAAAAACAAATTGATTAAGTCCCCTTTCTTGGTTCAACTTTAATTAATTTTTTTCAAAAAAAAATTTATGGAAGTTTTCTTAAGTCCAAAAATCAGGTGTGATGATCCTGTGCCGCCACTACGGGCTGGCGTCCACTGTTAGGATATGATTGCACAAGTTGGCCCGCCAATCGGCTAAGACACTTTAAATGATGTAAAAGTAAAGAAATTTAAATGCAAAGTGCAAGTAGGCCCACCGATCGGCTAAGGCACTAAAATGACGGAAATGTAAAGAAATTGAATGCAGTGTGCAAGTAGGCCCGCCAAACGGCTAAGGCTCGTAAATGACATAAAAGTAGGGGTAAGTAAAATGACTAAATCAGAGGGGTGAGTAAAAATAAAATAAAAATAGTAATAAAATATTAGTAAAATCAAAAATAAAGAGGCCAAGTTAAAGGGGAAGCTCTACTAGCTAGTCCCCAGCAGAGTCGTCATCTGTGCAACCGTGGGAATCGAGACGATCCAGTCACGATGATGCACTCTCTAATGAAAAATATAGAGTCGCCACCTGGAGCTTTTGGTGTCCCAAGAAACCTAGATCATTGTTATAGGCACCAAAGTACCACAAATATGACTCTGAATCAGGTCCACACTAAAGGTTCTTGGGTAGGGGCTTCGATTATCAATTGAGAAGGTGTTAGGAACCCAATCAACTTGGTTAATGCGGTCTCTACTAATGGCCAAAACAAAAACAATATAAATGAAATTGAAAAGGCTTTTTCTTGCCCAAATGGGTCTTAAAATCCTATTTGTGCCCCTCCGTTCCTATCGAAAGTTCGATAGCGTAATGGCACAAATGGGGGACAGAGGAGGAATCGAGAAGGTAGAGAAATAAGGGGGAGAGCTGGAGCTCTCAGGCCCTTGTTGCACCACTGTGGAGCCTTGTGTTGGCTTTCTTCGGTGAGCTTTTGAAAGCTTGTATGGTATGGAATGGGGTTCTAACTCCTAAGGCTTGATAGCTAAGAGGTAGAGGGAGAAGGCAAATGGGTAGCACACACCTAAACTAGAGGATCTAAGGTGGAAAACATGGTTCAAAGGAGGTTTTGGAATTCTGGATTTTGTATGGGAATGGTGCACAATGGGAGAAAGATTTTCTCACTTAAGCTCTTTCTCTCTTAGGCAAATTTTCTTAACCTCTAACTCAAGGGGAAGGGGGTTCTATTTATAGTAAAAGGGTGGGATAGGAGGCTACTTAAAGGCTAAGCAAGATTAGGAAATAGGTAATCTAGCATCTAAGGTTTTCTAAGATTTTTGGAGCCTTGAAATACGTAAAGTGGTACTCTAATGGTGGATGATTGGGTGAGGCTTTAAACCACTTAAGGGGTTGCACATAGGTAGTAAATGGGTGCAACAGAACTAGCAAAACACACCCCAAAGATCAAGGTGGTCAACAAGTCAAACCCCAATCTCAAAATTTGAGGCAAAAATATATAATTACTATTCATATGCCTAATACAACTATTAGTTGCGCCGGACATATGCACAATAAAATAGTGCATGAACAGTGCCTAGGAAGTTGGCTACCGTGGGGGACCCACCTTAATGCTGGCGTAATTTTTAGTTACACCAGGCCATTTCTAGGGAGAGACGGCTTGGCGTAAGTAATAGTTGTGCCAAGCTCACCTATAACTGGTGCAACTATTAGTTGCGCCAAGCCATTTCTGGGGAGAAATGGTCTGGAGTAACTATTAGTTACGCCAAATCCCTAAGGGAGTTTTCATGAAATTATAGTTATGCCCCTTGGGTCGGGGATGTGATATCTTTTCATACACAGCTCCGATTGGGGTGATTCTTGGCCCGTTGGAAAGATGAGGACTTCTACTTTTCAATGGTATGAGATTCAATCATAGTAGAAAGTCACAGCTAGTCTCAATGCACCCCTTTCTATCCCTTGCTCGGGTAAACTAGGTTTAGGTCCGGAATGGGTTCTAAGGGCCGGGATTGGTTTCTAAGGGTTCGGGAAGGTTTCGAAGGGTTTGGAAGGTTTCAAAAGGGTTCTTAGGGGTTTCATATATTCCATCAAAATCTCGAAGATGCGCCTCTTGTTGGAGTGTTTGCCTTCTCTCAAATGAGGGTATAAAATCATCAATAAAACTAGGCAGACACACTCACACAGACCTGTAAGTAATCAGGGTTTGCTGTAACAAGTTTTACAAAGATGGTGAGTAAGGGAATGTCCAAAGGGAGGTTGGTTTAAAAATATGATAAATCTCTATATCTGTATTAGATCTGGCACCCTAACTAGTGCTACGTTAGCTAAAAGACAGGGGAGAGGTTTAAAATGGATTGTCACTTAGGCTAAGCTAAAATTAAACATAGACTAACTTGGATCGAGTTTAGGATATTAGATCTTGTAGGGGAAAGAGGTAAAAAATGAAAAATGGAGAAGAGTAGCTTGGAGATTGGTTTCACTGAAATCAGATTCAATTAATTATGCTACAGAGGTTCAGAGCACACAATTCCCTCAACTGGCTATAAGCACAACGACAGGGTATAAACTCCACTTCAAATCGTAGGATCCACCTGGTATTAAGGCTATGATCTGTCCACTTTAATGGTCACAGACCATCCTATAGACTTTATCAAATTCATGGCTTTGCAGCAGATGAATCCAATTAGAGCCTGAGCTTAGACTAATCTTAAGGTTATGATCTGTCCACTTTAATGGTCACAGACCATCCTAGGGATCTCCTCCAAAGCTAAGGCCTCCATTAGAACAATTAAAACCACTATAGATGCTACAATTCCCAGGTCAAAGACTCAAGGAATCACAGGAGTATCAGATCCAGGGAATCGGGTGGTATCCAAGAGGCCTACCAGTTAAGTGGGTGAGCTGATCTACAGACTCCTCTACATAAATCCGATCGATCACAAAATAGAACCAAAGGAACTTTAAATCTAATTAAAGCATTAAAAATAGCATTAACATTGCAATCAACGTCACTCTATAATGGATATACTCTCAGATCTGTAGTCAGTGCAGCTAGGAACCTATAATAGCACTCTTAACCTTACCCAATTACAGGTCTAACTTCTCTCCTCGCTACTCCAAGGGAATTAACCAACCATGGTTGGGCTAAAGGAGGGAAAATAGAAGTGCTCTGCAAGCGCTAATCTCTAAAATTTAGCTCAGATCTTGATCCTCCCCCAATTGTAATTGGGGGCCTCTATATATAGCTTTCTCCTCTATTTTTTCGACCAAAAATCCCTTCTAGAAGATCCTCAGAGTTTGTTAGAGTTTTGTTAGAGCACGTGGGTTAGTTAGGGTTTTCTAGGGCATCTTTTGGAACCGTCGTGCCGTTCACCAAGTGCCTCGGGTTGCGTGCAACAAGTTACCAAATCACAACGTCTACATAGCTGAATTTCTGAGAAGTTCTGCACACGATTTCGACAGGTTCAAGAAGCTTCCGACAGGTTCAAATAGAGCCTTTTGGTCCTTTTGCTAGGTTCTCAGATCTCTTCGATAGGTTTCGATAGGATGAGCCTTCTCTTAGAGTTCCAGCATTCTCAGTCCTTGGTCTGGAGTATTCGACAGGTTGGAGGGACTCTTCGACAGGTTGGAGACCCATTTCGACAGGTTCCACTTTACATGCCATTATTTTGATAGGGTTGCTCTCACTCCTATCGAGAAGCTCAAGTACCCTTCGATAGGTTCTGTCCAGTGTCTTCATCTCGATAGGTTGTAAGAAACCATTCGATAGGTTTCCTTGGCGCCTCAGGCGCGTTTTTGATAGGATGCTTTCTTCTTTCCTTTTAGCTGCTCGATAGGTTCTGAGATCCTATCGAACTCCTCAATCCACAAGAATTCATCTTTCTTTTGCCTTCAGATCCTGTCAAAACTTCTTTAACTGAGAGATGACCCCTTTTTGGGCATTCTTGAGTGGTTTTCTGCATTAGTGTCCTCTTTTATTGTTGTCTACAAAATGCACTTGACAGAGGCTTATTAGTGTGCTCACAGGTCTATCAATGGTTAGGTTAAAGGGTGAAAAGTGGCATTTTTCACCACTCAACACCTCTCTCAAACTATGTTCTGATCGGGCCTTGGGCCAAATTTGGCTGTCTATAAGATGATCATGAAAATCTAGCCCCACGGTTCGATGGAAAAGAGATGCCATATGCTCCGAACCTAAGTGATAGCTCTAGATCCCCCATGAGACTTGCAACCTAGGCTCTGATACCAACTGTGACAGCCCAAATTTTCTTTTCCCAAAATCCGTGTCGTCATTTCATAGGACACGATCTGATATTAGAATTCTCTTAGATATTGGTATGCTTTGTCACCTTTGTGACAACTCGATCTTCCCCTAAATTGATATTTGGAAAGATCGGGCCATCAATCATTTGGTAAGTCTACGTAAGTGCAGAAGGAAAGCGCTAAAACATATAACATCATAATAAAAGATTTTCCATCTTTTCCAAAATAGCAAAACTATACAGACTACCAGTGACGACTGACCGTCACGTAAACAGGGGTTTAAGACTATGCAAAAACTATACAGGAGTCTAGTCCAAAAACTATACCAAGTATTAAAATCAAACTGCCCACACTATGTCCAAATCTAGAAGAGCTTATGAAGGGAAGAACTCCTCGAGTAGTTCTTCCTCCTCTTATGGATTATAATTAGGATCCTATTCTTGTTCTGGATCCCTTTCTGGGTCGACGCCTGGATCTACACCTGCAGCTATGACGTATAATCGAGGGGTGAGCTACAGTCCAAGCTCAGTAGAGAAAATATTAATGTCAATGTGCTTTTATCATAACGAAGCATAGATTTAATGACTAAGATTCAAGCGCAAGTCGTATTAAAGCATGAGTTCAAATACAAAGTTCAATGCATTTTCATATAAAAGAAAAATACTTGCAAAACAGAATTTCAGAGACCTTTTTTCAGATAATCAAAGATGGGGTTTCATGTGGTTTCTGAGTTCTTATTCATTTCATCTTCTACATGCAGTTCTTATCTTAATGCATGGCTTAAATCATAACATAACTAATCTCCCAAGAATATATAGCATTAGGAGCCGAAGAATTTATCGATGGGAATCCCCACTTAACCATCATCATTCAATGAACACTTTTCGAATGTCTATTACGGACCTGAATCAAGTAGAACCATGTCGGTTCATAGACAAATACACAGATATCCTACCATGCCGGTGACAGATATCCCCCTGTGTCAGTCACGGATAACCCGCCGCGTCAGTGGGGGATTTGTTCATGTGAACCATAAATCAAATGCATATGCTAATACATAATAGGTGTCATTGTTCATAATGCATATGTAATTCACCAATTCAAATTCAGTGACATATTCGAAGTTCTTATTCAAATTCATATTCGGAGTTCAGATTCAATTACATATTTAGAATTCAAATTTAATTTCATATTCAGATTCAATTTTAACGGGTCAATCACTGAGAAAATATTCGACGATTCAAACATTGAATAGCGAAATCAATTTAATTTCAAAGAATCATTGTGTCTATGAATCAAAAGCAAGATGCAAATTACATTGAATTTTTCCTACCTTAATGTCGAAGTTGTGTGGGCATACAAGCGTGAGTCAAAGCGGAGTTTCCATTAATGTTTTCCCACATTTATCCTAGATCATACAATGTCCATATACTAATGTCAATGACAGGGATTCTATATAAAACAAGGTCCTCTCAGCATTTATAGACAGAACCCAGACCTTCAAGAATAGGGTATCTCGCTGCAGCGAGTTCATGTGGCACCTTCAATCCAGCTGCAGCGAGTATGAATAGTGCCAATTTGGGCCTAAAATTCCATGTAGCACTCGCTACAGTGAGTGCTTCTGAAAGGACCTTGTTGCAACGAGTTACAAAGGTCGCTGCAGCGAGTCTATCAGACTTTTTAGCTCCTTTGTTTCTCTTCCTAAATCTGAATTTTTATTTCTTCACACAATCCCATCCTAAACATCTATTCTAATCTAGTTTCATGCTACAAGACAAAATCATGAACCTTTTACCTTACGACCTTGCGCATGCAACATTCAAATCATCGGAATCAAAGAAAATCGGCGTCTACGCCTCTCACACGTTCAATCTAAAAAATTCCTTGCATTAAATCCCAAACTAAATGATCAGGTCTTTATTTTTGGAAATCAAGGTTTTACATGATCGTGTTAAGACATTTACCTTCTTAGATTCTTCGCATGCGGAGTTTATGATCATCGGTGTTGTGATTATTGGTGGCTAAGCATCCTACCATTCGATTGCTCGATCATAGAGATCTAAAGATTGAAACAGCATTGTGATGGTCAAAATCACAGAGGTTTTCCTTGTGGAAGGTGACTAGTTGGGGAGTAATCCAATGGTTGTTCAAAATAGGAACTAGGGAGAAGGAGAAGGAACTCACAACTGAGAAATGGAATCAGCACAACTGAGAAATCCTAGACCTGCAAGATACAGGGTCCATTGTAGCAAGTTTTGATAAGTAAGAGTTTGTCCCATAGGGAAAGGTGATCTACAGCTCCAAAGGAGCCATCTCTAGTAGTCCCTCCAGATCTGACTACAGATCTGGCAGTCCTAAAAGGAGGGGAGTTTAAGGTCACTTATTCTAAGTATTCTAATGTCTAAACTACAGAAAGGGTTGAGAGGATGGATGGAGTGTGGAAAATAAATATAAAAGGGTGAGAAGTATGTTATTGAGCCCAGATCAGAGGGGTTTTGTAACTCAGATTCAGATATGATGTTATAGAAATCCTGTCGAGTGGCTACATTATCACCACTGAGGAGAAAGGATCCAACCCATCACTCTGCCATGATTCCACCCTTAAGGCTATAACCTGTCCACTCAAATGGTCACAGATTATCCCATAGGGGAACCACTATCCAGGGATGGGTCAAAACATAACCAGTAAATCATTGCAGGCACTATTTCATCCAGGCTACCAGCTCAAGAATCCATAGGAAACCTCAACCTCTAAAGCTCTATATGTGGGGCTAAGGCTGTATAGGACCATGATAGCCCAGACACATAGAACCAGCAAGAGATTGAGTACAACCTTCGATCTAGCTGTCCATTGCTTGAGTGAGGCTACAATGGTCCAGTCACCAGCCTACAATCTCTATAACCAGATCAGATCCAACATCTGATGGCGGATCCATACAAATATAGGGGAGTCTGCCTCTGTACAATCTCCCACCAGGCTTCTACAAGATCAGGTGTAAAGAAGAAGGATCCATCTTGGATCGGTGGATTAGAATCACCCTAAGGCTATAATCTGTCCACTTAAATGGTCACAGACTATCCTAGAGGGTATCCTCCTCACGGAGCCCAAGACAAAACAAGAATATCACTGCTACCACCATGGTCATAAGGCTACCAGCTCAAGCTCCCATGGGAATTTCAGATCTAGTGGGTCCTGTGGTGGGGCTAAGGCTGTATAGGACCATGATAGCCCAGACACACAGGTCACTTGGATCTTAGTGGCCCTTAGAATCAGTCGTCCATTGCTTTGAAACACAGCCAAAGCAATGGCGGATCACAAGGCAGCAGCCTTGCACAGAGCATCTCACACACAAACACAAATCCCACAAAGTACAGATCCTATTACAGAACTTCCATTAATCTAGTTCAAAATACATACAAAGACATAGCCAGCAAGTGTTGGATTATGGAGAGAAGGAAAAAGAAAAAGAAAACTACTTACAACTATAAAAAGAAAAACTAAATGATCTCAGATCAGGTCTCCCAGAAATGAGATGGGTTCCTAGCTATTCTAGGATGTAGAAAGAAAAGAAAGTCTAAGCTCCTTAAACCTAAGCTAAGTATGGGTATTTATAGCAGTGGTGTGGCGGCACATTAGGGTTAGGAAACCCTAATTTTAATGATGCCACGTGGCTAAATAGTGATCCTCTAATGCCTTGGGGTGCGTGCACGAAGATTTGAGCGGGGGAGTGCGTGCCCTAATCATAAGAAATTCTCAGAAAGTCCTCTACTGAAGAGATAGAAGTTTGAGGTTCAGAGCTTCGCTAGGTAGCCATTGTTTCCCAGACTTATCGTGTGGTAGCTTTTGTTCTTCGCTAGGATGATTTGAAATTGAAGCTTCTGCCTTCGTGAGGTTGGCTTGGTTTGCTCTTCAGGCAGTCGCGAGGTTGAGTGTACATCAGAGCCTCAAATGTCGCGGGGTTGGAGCTTAAGAAGTCGCGAGGTTGATCTTCGCGAAGATAGATTTGAATAGCGCAAGAACTTCACGAGCACTTATCTTCACTGGGCTTCGTGAGTTACCTCGCGAGGCTTTGATGAGTTCTTAACTGCGTGAGGTTCCATGTCTTAACTGATCTTCACGAGGGTGGCTTTGCCTTCGCAAGGATGCTTTCTTCTTGAATGGCGTGAGAACTGCGAGAGGAGTTCTCTTCTGATAGTTGCATCCCGCGATGATAGCTGCGCGAGGAGTCTTCTGAAGCTCTCTCTTCTTAGCCGTTCTGAGTGAACTGCGTGCGATTGAGAGAAGTCTGCTTTGAACTGCGCGAGACTGCGCGAGGTGTTCTATTCTTGGGCTTCGTGAGAGCTGCGTGAGTTTATGTTTCTGAAGCTCTTCAGTCAATCATCTGTGCGAGAAGTTGTTGTAGAGTCTTGGGAAGCTCAGTTGGACTACGCGAGGCTCATTTTAGGTCTGGATTCAGACTTCATCCTTCTAAGGGACTTTTGGTGCCAAAATAAGCTTTTTAGCAAGATTCCTGGCCTTATTTCACTGCTGGGTACTACCTACATAAAACACTTAACAAGGACTTATTAGGTGGCTATGGGTCTAATCAAAGTTAAGTTAAGGGGTGAAAAGTGGTACTTTTCAGGTCTTAACAGGTGTGTGTTCAAAGATTCATACTAAAGTCGGGTGACACGTTCGCTACTAATTATTCGGAAGTGAGGACAGAGCAATTTTGTCAAAAAGTATTAGTGAGTAAGATTTACTACTAATGGATGGCAGTGTTTCTTAATCAAAGATGGGGTTTCATGTAGTTTCTAAGTTCTTATTCATTTCATGATCTACATGCGGTTATTCTCTTAATGCATGGCTTAAATCATTACTAAACTAATCTCCCAAGCATATATAGTATTAGGAGCCGAAGAATTTATCAAGGAGAATCCCCACCAAACCACCGTCATTCAATGAACACTTTTCGAATGTCCATTGCAGACAAAAATCTAGTAGAATCATTTCGGTTCACAGACAAATACACGGATATCCCACCGTGCCGGTCACGGATAACCCGCCGTGTCGAGCATGGATAACCCGCCGCGTCAGTGGGGAATTCGTTCATGTGAAGCTTAAATCAAATGCATTTTCTAACACATAATAGGTGTCATTGTTCATAATGCATAGGTAATTCATTTATTCAAATTCAGGGACATATTAGGAGTTCTGATTCCAATTCATATTCAGAGTTCTGATTCGATTACATATTCATAATTCAGATTTAATTTCATTTTCATATTCAATTTTAATGGGTCAATCTTTGAAAAAATATTCGAGGATTTACATATTGAATAGCGAAATCAATTTAATTTCAAAGAATCACTGAATCTATGAATAAAAAATAAGATGAAAATTACATTGAATTTTCCCTACCTTAATGTCGGAGTTATGTGGGCATACAAGCGTGAGTTAAAGCAGAGTTCCCATCAATGTTTTCCTGCATTTAGACTAGATCATATGATGTCCATATACTAATTTCAATGACGGGGATTTGGTATAAAACAAGGTCCTCTCAGCATTTACAGACAGAACCCAGACCTTTAAGAACAAGGTATCTCGCTGCTGCGAGCTCCAGGGTCACTATACCGAGTTCATGTGGCACCTTCAATCTCGCTGTAGCAAGTATGAACAGTGCCAATTTTGGCCTAAAATTCCATGTAGCACTCGCTGCAACGAGTCCTTCAGGAAGGACCTCACTACAACGAGTTACAAAGGTCGCTGCAGCGAGTCTATCAGACATTGTAACTCCTTTGTTTCTCTTCCTAAATCTAAATTCTTAATTTATTCACACAATCCCATCCTAAATATCTAATCTAATCTAGCTTCATACTACAAGACAAAATCATGAACCTTTTACCTTACGATCTTGCGCATGCTACGTCTAAATCATCAAAATCGGAGAAAATCGACTTCTACGCCTCTCACACGTTCGATCTCAAAAATTCGTTATATTAAATCCTGAACTGAAAAATCTAGTCTTAATTTTTGGAAATCAAGGTTTTACAAAATCGTGTTAAGACATTTACCTTCTTAAATTCTTTACAAGCAAAATTTATGATCATTGATATCAGGATTATCGGTGGTTAAGCATCCTACCTGTTGGTACGCATTTTTTTGGGTCCCTTTCGGTCCCCGGAAAGAGTGGCCCAATTCGGTCCAAGTGGACTCGGGCTAAGGACGATGGAGTAATAAATTAGGAAATATTAAAAGCTGAAAGGAAAAGGCAAATATTAAATGGAGAATACTGCTAAGGTATTTTAAGTGCTTGCTACTGACTTTATTGAAGACAGTGATAAGAATGGGGTAAATGAAAAATGAGTTAAAGGTAGAGTGATGATTATGGAGCAGCAAGCCTAAAATATGCACAGTCCTACAAGATACAGGGCCTGCTGTAGCAAGTTTTGATAAGTAAGAGTTTGTCCCACAGGGAAGTTGATCTAAAGCTCCAAGGGAGCTATCCTTAGTAGGCTCTCCAGATCTAACTACAGATCTGGCAATCCTAAATGGAAGGGAATTTAGGGTCACTATAATTTAAATTCTAAGGTATCCTAATGTCTAAACTATAGAAAGGGTTGAGAAAATGGATGGAGTGTGAGAAAATAAATATCAAAAGGTGAGAAGTATGCTATTAGGTACATATTTGATGGGGTCTTGTAACTCAAACTCAGATCTATTGCTATAGAAATCCTGTCCAATGGCTACAATATCACCAAAGAGGAGAACGAATCAAACTCACTCCTGTGCCATGATCCAATCCCTTAAGGCTATAACCTGTCCACTCAAATGGTCACAAACTATCCAATAGGGGAACCACAATCCAGAGATGAGTCAGAACAAGTTTACCATTGTGGGCACTACTTCATCTAGGCTACAAGCTCAAGAATCCATAGGGATCTCATCCTCTAAAGTTCTGTGTGTGGGGCTAGGCCTACAAAGTGCATGAGCCTGGACACAAAGGACCAGCAAGAGTTTGAGTATTAGCTTTTAAGCATGGCTGATCACTGCTTTAGAAAGACTGCAGTGATCCAGTCACAAGCCAACAATCTCTACAGCCAACTCAAATCTGCAATCTGATGGTGGATCTATTCAACTATAGGGGAGTCTGTCACTGCATAATCTCTCACAAGGCTACAAGCACAAGTGCAGAGAAGAAGAATCTATCTTAGTTCCATGAATTGGCCTCACCCTAGGGCTATAATTTGTCCACTTGAATGGTCACAAACTATCCACAGAGGCTATCCTCCTCACAAATGGCTAAGACAGAATAAGAACATTACTGCCGCCACCATGTTCACAAGGCTACAGGCACAAGTTCCCATAGGGATTCCGATTTAGTGGGTCCTGTGGTGGGGAAGGCCTGCAAAGTGCCTAACCTGGACACACAGGTCACTTAGATCTAAATAGTACCTTAGAAGTAACCCTCCTTTGCTTACAAAACAACTTAGCAATAGAGGATCTCAAGGCAGCAGCCTTGTATAGCACAACTCACAATAAAAACAACATCCCATACATGCAACAGATCCTATTATAAAAACTCCATTAAAATCTATACCAAATAATCATACAAAAGGCATAGCCAGCAAGTGCTAGACTATGAAGAGAAAGGAAAAGGAAAAAGAAAACTCCTAAACCCTAACCTTAGCCTACTGTAATTCTACAGTTGGTTTTTCAAGAAGAAGCAGAGAAGTTAAGTCCAAAGAGATATCCCTTAAACCTAAGCTAGGCTTAGGCTTATATAGCAGTCGGTTCTCTCACAATTAGGGTTAGGAAAACCCTAATTTTATTAATGTAATTGTGGCCCATTCTTATCCCTTGGATGCCTCGAGGCGTGTGCACTGAGATTGGAGCATTAGAGTGCGTACCCCAATTGCTGGAGATTCCTAGATTGCCCTTGCAGAAGTGGGGAGAAGTTTAGATCCTGATCCTCACTGGATAGAAAAGATTTCTAGATCTTGCCGCGTGGTAGAGTTGGCATCGCAGGGTTGAATTGACTTGAAGTTCATGCAGTCGTGGGGTTTACATCTTGGTCATCGCGGGGTACTAATGGCTATCGTGAGATTACTCTTTCAGCTTTGAATGGCACAAGGATTGCTCGCGCGGTTCGTCCCTTGGTGAATCTCATGACAGATCTTTGCGAAGAAGAACTATTCAAGAGTTTCTGGGTCGCGCGAGATTCATTGAAGGTCTGTATCTCGCGGCCACTGCGCGACAGCTATGCGCAGGATTACCTGAAGCTCTCTCTTCTAAATGAGTCACGCAAAGCTTAACGGTTCCTCTTTTGAGCTGCGCGAGATTGTGGGAATGCTTTAGACTGAGCCTCACGAGTACCTCGCGAAGTTTGCTTTTTCAATTCTTTCTGGCACCAAAGCATGCGAGAACGGCACGAAGACTACGCGACCAGTTGTTGTGCTTCCTCCAAAAGCCCGCGACAACTACGTGAAGGCTTTATCTCTGGTTCAATTGAACCCTGTGACATTTGTGCGAGGCATCTTTCTTGGTTTATTTCTACTTTGATGTGCCTATGCTTCAGCTAACTCTCTGGCTGGGTTCATCCTTCATTCTGCTGAGGTAGTTCTAGGGTAACAGTGAGCTTCTTGGCATGGTTAGGGGTTTATTGGCAACTGCTGCTTATTACCTACAGAATAGACTTAAAACATATTTATTAAATGATTAAGTGCCTAACAGAGATTAAGTTAAGGGGTGAAAAGTGGTACTTTTTAGGTCTTAACACACCCCAAACCTAATCTTTACTAGTCCCTTAGCAAAGCTGTAAACGCCACTTTCGCAGGGATCACGGATACATTTAGCATATGTACCAAACCTTTTAAACTCCTAGGTGATCCCTAGTGGAGGAGTGAAGTCTCCTGAGGGTTTTCAGTTAAGACACCCACAAACTTCATCATTAAAATCAGTTAAGTATAGTGCAGATAATGACAACACAAATTCAAATGTTTAAAGTTTCATTCCACTCCCATTTAACACTTAGAGGAAACTGTAGCAATGTTTGCAGGCCATTTAAAACTTAAAAGTTAACATGTGTTTGCCTGACCACCATTCATTTAACATTAGAATTTCAATGTATAAAAATCAGTACTCTGCTTGCCTTTAATTCAAAATCCAGGTTGGATACTACCCTAATGACGTTAAAATTTAGACCCAATTCTCACTTGGGCTATCTCTCAATATTAATAACCTGAGGGTGTTCTCATTCTCAATAGCTCAAGAGCAGACCCCAAATGGGCTTGCAAGCATGAGCATAGACCAAGCTTTTGATTTCTGACATCTTCAAGGATTTTCACCATAGATTGGGCAACTCTTCATCTCCACATGGCAGCTCATTTGACTTTGGATCCACAAGGTCTTTTTTTGAAAGGGTTGTAATGTGGCTTATGGCTAAGAGGTGTAAAGAATAAAAGGGGTAAAAAGGGAGTCCAAATTAAGAAATCAACAAGGTAAGGAGTGGTTCATGACTTCACAACCTTTATTTCAGTAAAAACTTCATCTTCCTCTTATATTTTAGAGACAAAGTGGTCAGCTTCTCCTCTTCTTTTCAATTTTCAAATGATGATGTTCTCTAGACTTCTCTTTCTTTTTCTCTTTTTATTGTCTTTATTCATTCTTTTGATGAACTGCCACACAACTGTCATTGATACACAGCTATTCACAAGTTGCTTTTCTTCACCTCCCATAGAATATTGGACCATTCTCAGTATCTTTACCTCCTTCTCCTTTACCTTCTGAAGTCTCAGAGTGAGGGTAAGGTTGACTAAGGTAATGAGGTTAAGGTGCAAGTTTTCTGATGTTTGTGAAAGAAAAAATATGATTTTAAGGCTCAACTAGTGTATGCAAAAGGGCAGATTTTAAAAGGTTGAATTTTTAGGCTCAAACTGTCCAAATGAGGGCCTTAGATCATTTCCTTAGTCTCATGAGTGCGTCAATTAGTTTTGATTAGGAGTTGCACAACTTCTAGTGAAAAAGTCTTGATTCAATTAGTCCTTAGAGCAGAAATAATGCCACAAACACTCTTCAAACGAAAATGCTAGGCCCAAATCTCACTAGGTATGGTCTTCAAATTTAACTCATGTGGTGTATTTTCGTTTGTTTAGCTCCTCTTAGGCTCATTGAGTACTTAGCTCAAAAAATTTCTAATATTGGCTTCATGGTGGTGTCAAGATCACTTTTATCTGTTTTCAAAAGTCTGCAAAAATATTTAAATTTTTACATGTTTCCTCATTGTATCAAGTTAAGTGGAAATTAGCTTTATTCATCTCAGTTATACCACCATTACTGCACTAAAATTAACTATTTTATTGGTAGACTGCCACACCCCCAAACCATTTGGAGCAGTGTCCTCACTGGTTCAGAGGTGATAAAAAGCAGTAGAATCCAAGCAGACAGACAGAAATAAATACAGAATAAGAGAGAGAAACAGAAAATGCAAACTGAACAATATGGAACTAAAAGATACTTGCATTAAAAATAAAAAGAAAATATGACAAAAAGATGGAAAAGGAAAAGACAAAATGGGGGGGGGATCAATGTGTAGCCGGGGGAGGGTTTGAGGGAGATGGAGGGGGAGATGCAGGTGGTGCCATTTTTCTCTTCTTCTCTCTTTTCCTCTTTTTCTTTTCCTCCTTGGCGAGGATCTACTGGACCTCGTCAAACTCATCCCAGAGAAATTGCAAGGGGTCCGGCTCCTTTGGCGGTGGGGGATCTTCCCAGATGGGGTAGAATTTGATTGGGAACCTGAAGGGGTTGTCATCCACCATTTGTGTGAGTAGGTATGGACTTCTAGGGTTAGAATAGGAGGGATGAGATGAAAAGGGACTGATTACTGATTTAAAAGAGGGGGATGAGGGAACATGAATCGGCGGAATTGAAATTGTGCTCCTTTTCAAACTTGGCAATAAATGAGCGTTGTGTGGGGAAAGAAGAAACACACAACTGGCTCTTGGAAAAGAGAATGAGCATTAATTGAATGTCTAAAGATAGGCATGATGTTTAAAGGAGATAGTGTATCGCGCGGGGATCCTCGCGAAGAACAATCAATGATGAGTAGAGTACATTTCTCGCGCAGCTGAGCTGGGGGTCTCCGCGAGGTAGCCTGACATGGCTCATTAATTTGGAAAAGAAGCCATTGAAATCCCTGAGGTAGGTATTTGCACAGATTTATTCAGCCACCATCTACATCTATCCTCCACATGGATTACTATTTTAAAGAAACATAGCCTCCCTAAACTCATCGCCCATTAATGGCAAAAAGAACAAAATGAAAACTAGCCAACAAACAGAAAGAAGCACACAGATCATAGGAAGAGACAAAAACCAAAAACATTCTATTAAGTGGTAAAAGATGTATAGACGTAGTTATAAGAAACAAAACCTAATATACATTCTAAAAGCTAGGACCTAATCTGAACCCGAATCTGTGTAGAAATCCCAACCCATTTTTTTAGCATGTGCCCATCTCTGTCCTGTTTCTTCTTTTCCTCCCTTTCCTTTTTCTTTTCAGCTGGTGTTTTCTTTGCAGTTGGAACTTTAGGTTCCCTCACCCTTACTTTTGGTTGGTTGGGAGCTTTTGGTTCCTTGGGTTCTTGAGGGGCTTTTCCTTTGCGCGTAGCAGGGGGTGGCAGGAGATTTTCCCTTGCCTTTGGCTTTGGCTTTGGCTTCCTCAATGGGGACCACTGGGGATTTCCCTTTTTCTTGGTACACAGGTTGGGCAGGGGAATGTGCCTCTTCAGACTGGGCAACAGGCTCTTTGCCAATTTTTAAAGGGACAACTTTGAGAGTAGACCTCTTAGCAGTGACTTTCCTCTGCTGAGGATAAGTTTGCTCTTGTTGAGGTGCATCAGAGGCCTTAGGAGGTGGAGGCTGCACTGTAGGAGGTGAGTGAGGAGGGGCAGCTGGGGCCTTGCCTTTCTCTTGCTGTGTCATAGGTTGTGCCTCCTCAGTCTGGGTAGCTGCAGATAGAGTAGCTTTGGGCTCTGGGATGGGCATTTGAACAGAGATTGGTGTGGGCTGCAGAGGAACATTTTTGGCAGCAGCCAATGCAAATTTCAGTGAGGCAATCTGGATTTGATATTTGAGGATGTCAGTCTCATGGATCTCCTTTTGGATTCTGTTGGTCTCCTGGGCATTGTTTAGCCGTTTTTCAAACATTCTGGCCTTCATCTTCTCAGCAGCAGCATTTGATTTCTCAAACTCTCAATTTAGCTCATGATAAGTAGTTGTAGCCTTTGTCTTCTGATAGGCCTCCAGGATATCTTTCCACCCCAAGGAGATGCCTAGAAGTTGATTTCTGTGGGCCTCCTTCATTTCATCGATCTGCTCCAGCAGGGGGGTTTTAATGGATTGGCGAAGCTTGGCCATGCCCCTCAGGACATCCTTTCGAAGGTAAGCATTGTCCCTCATATGATGGAGGATGGTGAAGTAGGGAGGGCTATAAAAATGATGTTTTGGGGCTATGGGAAGATAGGAGGTGGAAGGAGCAAAGTGCTTGGTCCTGGGGGGAAGAAGGTGGGGTAACAGTGGGTAGGTCTATTTGAAGGGGAAGGGGGATAAGTTCTGGGTCAGTCTGTGTATGTTTGTCTGTGTAAGTTGGAGGTGGGAGGATAAGAGGGGGATGGAGGGTATAGGGGAAATGAGAATGGGGTAGGCTCGGTGGGAGTAGGGGTGGTGGGGGGGAAATGGGAATGGTGAAAGGAATGAAAGGGAATGGGGGTGTAAGAGGGAATGTGGGTGGTGGGGGGGTTTGAAATTCAGGAGGGAAGTCTGGGAGGGGGGTGTAGTGGGTAGGCATTGTGTCCAGGAAACTAGCCATAAAGGCTTGGAATCCTATGGTGGTGTTTAGGGTTTAGTCAATATCTGTGAGGGGAGATGTAGTAGATATGGCTGGGGTGGTGGTTTCTGCAAGGTGGGGTGTGTCAATGGGGATTGAAGGGATTGAGGGTGGTGTCTGGGAGATGGTTGGGATGGTCTCAGTGGCTTTTCATTTTTTGTAGGAGGTGAGTGGGGGGCTGGCTGGCTTAGGTGGAGATGAGGGGGGAATTGTGGTTGTGTACTGAGGTAAGGTAGGGGATGGTGAGTCCTCCCATGGACCAAGCACAGGTGAAGGGGGAGTGGGCATGGAGAATGGAAATAGAGGGGGGTGAGAGATGGATGCAAGAGGGGTGGTGGATGCAGGGGTAACAGGTGCTGCTGCAACTATGAAAGTGGTAAGCTCTGGGGGCACCTCCTTTGTAGCAGGGGTAGACCCTGATCCAACTGCCTCTTCTGCTTGCTTGGGTAGGACTGAGCCTCAGCTTTCTTCTTTTTCTGGCCCCCCATCAAGCTCCTGTTGATTCCCCATTGCCTCTTGGCAAAGGTAGTAGGGGTAAGGGTGGTTGTCTACTCAGTCCTTCCTATCTTGTAGCCCCCCTTGATCAGCAGCAAGGTAATGATTCTTGCATAGGGTAGAGTGTGAGGCTTCTTGTTTGACCCTAACTTCTCCACTACGTCTTTCAATGCCTCAAAAATTAGCCAGGCTGCATGGAAGCCATGGCCCAAGTGGAAAGAATAGACAGCATCCGCAATGGGGGTTCTCCTTTCCTACTGATGGCCTGAGCATATATATTCTTTCGCAGGACCTGGTCAATGAACAGGAGTTTGGGTTCCAATTCTCTCCTTTTGATCGAGTCCCTTGTGGCTTTTAATCCTCTAGTTAGGGCCCGTGCAATTGTATCAATCGATGCACTCAAAGGGGGGCCATATCCACAGCTAGGGTCGAATGCTGCTGGGATGCCCAACACTTCAGCAATCATCTTGGGGCCCACTAACATATCAAAGTCGTCAATCAGCACTAGCAAGCACCCTTGTCCATCGTTGTCCTTCTTGACCTTGATGTGCTGATAAAACAGCTGCACTATCTTGGGGTAGGCTAGTGCTGGAATTCCTCTCATCAATGGCATCAGGCCCGCTTTGCTCATAAATTGTACTGCAGGGGCAGAGAGAGGTTCTTTCTCAAAAAATGGTACATCAAAGGCTGTTTCAGGCTCCAATGGAATCGACTCCATGAGCTCAGAAGGAGTAGAGAACTTAGTGGTTGGTACCGCCGCCTCCTCAACCACTTCCTTTCCTTTTTCGGGGGACTTTAAAGTCTTGGCCTTTTTAGGGGTGGTCTCTGTAGGGTCCTTGTCCTTCCCTTTTCTCTTTTGTGTAGTTTTTGGAGCCATTTCTAACTCTGTCTTCTCGTTTGAGAAACGGAGGCTGAGATCTAGGGTTTTGTTTGATTTGATGCACAGGGCACCTCAAGATCTCTGAGCAGAGGGCAATGAATGGGGGTGATGTTAGGAACAACTCTGTAGATTTATGAAGTGAATGATGAGCTGTAGGAGTTATGCTGGGGGGAGAGGGGAGAGAGTGCCAGAAGCTAGGGTTTCACAGAGGGAAGAAGGAAGAAAATAATGGAGAAGGGACCAAGCGCGGGGTTAAAATACTTATCGCGAAGCTCGGCGCGCTTTGGGACATCTGGTCGCGGGGTTGGAAATGAACCTAGCGAAGCTATTGATTTAATCTGAATTGTGCGATAATCTCCCAGGTTGTCCTTGGAGCGCGCGACAGAGTGAGATTAATTCATGGGAATTGCGCGAGCGGCTCCTAGGGATCTATTTGGATTGTGCAAAAAGCTCTGAGGTACATTTTGAATCTCACGATAGACTTAGAATCTCGCGACAGTAAATGAAGTATTTATGTTGAATTGCGCGAGAGTCACTCAGGTTACTTTGTGAACCTCGCGAGAGTCTTGGAATCTCGCGATAACTACTGAATAGCTCGATGTGGACCGTGCGAGAGGCTGTCAGGGACACATGAATCTCGCAATAGCTATGGAATGTTTCTATGCGAATTGCGCAAAATGCTCTCAGAGTCCCTTTTTAAACTCGTGACAGCCTGAGAATCTCGCGATAGCAAATGAAGCAAGCTGTCTGTAGTGTGCAAGAGTTTCTCAGGCTTCAAATTAGATCCAGCGACAGTAAGGTATAAAATAGAGAGCAGGTGCTAATTCTGTTCTGCCCTTTTACATGTTTACTGTGGCATGACCCTTACTATGGCTACTTCTAGACACTCAATCATACAATCAAGGACCATAAAAAATCAACCTCTCATATTAGGCATTCAACAGAAGCTATCAATTGAAGAGCAGGAAGAATCAAACCATGCATCAACAGTTTAAAACAGAGAGATCCAGATTCAGATAGGACCACTAACAAATCCTAGAGAATACAAACGAACGAAAGCAAGATAAATCAACCAAAGCTAAGTACATATGATATAGTAATGACATACCTGTGGATCAATTTGAAGAAGGGTCCCCTTGAAAGTGAATGGTGTCCATGAGATCAGCAGGTTTTTCAAAACAAGGCTTAAGCCTCTGACCATTCACCTTCAAGGTTCTCCCAGACGTGGGATCCTTGATTTCCACAGCACTAGATGGGGAAACATGCATAACAATATAGGGACCTTCCCATCTGGATTTCAATTTGCCAGAAAAGAATTTAAGTTTGGAGTTAAACAACCAAACCTTATCACCAGCTATGAAACTCTTTCTCAACAGCCCTTTGTCAAAGAAAGCTTTGGACCGTTCTTTGTAGACCCTGACATTAGCATACGCATCCATTCTTAGTTCTTCCAATTCGGATAGCTGCAACAACCTATGAAGACCAGCAGAAGTTAAATCTAGATTTAAATGTTTGATGGCCCAATAGGCCCTGTGTTCTAACTCCACTGGGAGATGACAGGCCTTGCCATAGACCAGTCTGAATGGGGACATACCAATGGGGGTCTTATGGGCAGTCCTATAAGCCCACAGTGCATCATTAAGCTTCTCAGCCCAATCCTTCCTATCAGTCCTCACAGTCTTCTCAAGGATATGCATGATCTCCCTATTTGAAATTTCAACTTGCCCACTGGTTTGTGGGTGGTAGGGAGTAGCAATCCTATGGGTGACAAAATATTTCTTGAGCAAGTTCTCAAAATTTTTATTACAGAAATGGCTCCCCCCATCAGTGATAATTGCTCTAGGGGTACCAAATCTGGAGAAGATATTCTGCTTTATGAACTTGAGGACAACCTGATTATCATTAGTTCTTGTGGCAATGGCTTCTACCCATTTGGAAATATAGTCCACTGCCACTAAGATGAAATGGAAATCATTTGAAGGAGGAAAGGGGCCCATAAAATCAATACCCCACACATCAAACAATTCTACAACAAGGATGGACTGTAAAGGCATTGAATTTCGTTTAGACAACCCTCCTAGTTTCTAACATCTTTCACAGGCCTTGCAGTGTGTATGGGCATCTCTGAAAAGAGAAGGCCAATAGAAACCACACTGCAACACTTTGTCAGCTATTTTTCTCCCACTAAAATGACCCCCACAGGCATTTTCATGGCACATGGCCAGAATACTGGGGATATCACTTTCAGGAACACATTTTCGAATGATTTGGTCTGCACAATACTTGTACAAGCAAGGTTTCTCCCAAAAAAAGAATTTAACCTGTGAGAAAAATAGGTCTTTGTCCATTTTTGTCCAATGGGTAGGAATCTTGCCTATAACTAGATAATTGATAATATGTGCATACCAAGGAACTAAAGATTGGATGGCAAATAGTTACTCATCCGGGAATACATTATTTGTAGCAAGGTCATCAACACCTTTCTCCAACATAATTCTGGACAAGTGGTTGGCTACCACATTTTCTACACCTTTCTTGTCCTTGATTTCGATGTCAAACTCCTGCAACAAGAGTATCCATCTAATCAATCTGGGCTTTGCATCATTCTTGAACAGTAGGTACTTTAATGCTGAGTGGTCAGTGAAGATGATAGTTTTAGACCCAAGTAGGTAAGGTCTAAACTTGTCCACAGCAAAAATCACTGCCAGAAGCTCTTTCTCAGTGGTTGTGTAGTTCAGTTGGGCTTCAGCAAGTGATTTACTGAGATATGCAATGACCATAGGCAACTTATCCTTTCTCTGGCCTAGGACAGCACCTATTTCCAAGTAGATGCATCACACATCAACTCAAAGGGCAGGGTATAGTCAGGTGTCTGGAGTACAAGGGCAGAGGTGAGGCAGATTTTTAGAGTTTCAAAAGCCTTCAGACATTTAGCAAAGAAGTCAAAGGGCACATTCTAGCAGAGCAGGTGGCACAATGGTTTAGCAATTATGCTGAAGTCTTTGATGAACCTCCTGTAGAATCCAGCATGCCCAAGAAAAGATCTAATTTGTTTGACTGTTCTTGGAGGGGGCAAATTTGCAATGAGGTCAACTTTGGCCTTGTCTACCTCAATTCCATCTTTAGAGACCACATGGCCCAACACAATTCCTTGTGTTACCATGAAGTGGCTCTTTTCCCAACTTAAGACCAAATTGGTCTCTTCACATCTTTGTAAGACCTGATGGAGGTGTTGTAGACATTGGTCAAAGCTATCCCCATAAATCGAAAAATCATCCATGAAAATTTCCAAGAATTTATCAATCATATAAAAAAAAATGGCATACAAACACCTTTGAAAGGTGGCTGGGGCATTACACAGTCCAAAAGGCATCCTTCTGTAAGCAAAGGTGCCAAAAGGACAAGTAAACGTAGCTTTCTCTTGATCCAGAGGGTGCATGGATCCGGTTGTTTGTACCCATCAAGAAAATAGTAAAAAGCTTTCCCAGCCAACTTATCCAAAATTTGATCAATAAAAGGGAGAGGGAAGTGGTCTTTTCTAATTTTGGAGTTGACTTTTCTGTAATCGATGCAAACTCTCCAGCCAGTGGTTTCTCTGGTTGGTCTCAACTCTCCATACTCAGTTGCTATCACTGTGATGCCAAACTTCTTGAGTACCACCTGGATTGGTGCCACCCATTCAGAATCAGAGATGGGGTAAATTACCCCAGCATCCAACAACTTAATGATTTCTTTCAAAACCACTTCTTGCATGTGGGGATTCAATTTTCTCTGCATTTCCCTGGAGGGTGTTGATCCCTCCTCTAGATGAATCCTATGCATACAGATTGATGCATCAATCCCTCCTAGATCAGCAATGGTCCAGCCAATTGCTTTCTTGTGCTTCCTTAAAACTGTTAGCAATTCCTCCTCTTGCTCACTGGTAAGAGAAGAGGAGATAATCACAGGAAGTTTCTCATCATTCTTGAGGAAAGCATACTTTAATGTCTCTGGAAGCTTCTTAAGTTCTAGATCAGGGGCTTGTTGGATGGATGGCAGGATTGGTGTATTGTTGGTAGGGGAAAGGGCAGCAATGTAAGTTTCCAATTGGAATGCTGCACTAAGCCCATAGAAGACCTTATTAGGGATATGTCTTCTGGCATTAAAGCTAGGCTTCCTTCCTTTACCATATTCCAAACTTTAGTTAAATCAGTGATAATGTTGCTCCACTCCAGCAGAGTGGGCAGTTCTTCTTCAATAATTTCTTCTAGTACATCCACTGCAAAGCATTCCTCATTGTCCAACTGAGGGTACTTTGCACTGTTGTACACATTAAGCTCAACTTTCATATGTCCGAAAGTGACCTCCATGATTCCAGACCTGCATTGAATACCTGCATTGGCAGTGGCCAAGAATGGTCTGCCCAGAATAACAGGTATTGGGGATGTACTCTTGTGGCAGCCCATGTCCAAGACAAGGAAGTCTGCAAGGTAGAAGAACTTCTCTACCCCCACTAGGACAACCTCAACTACTCCCATGGGTTTTCTCTCAGACCTATCAGCCATCAATAGAACAATGGGGGTGGGCTTGAGATCCCCCAAACCTAGCTGCTGATACACACTGTATGGAAGCAGGTTAACACGGCTCCAAGGTCCAAAAGGGCCCCCCCAATCGTGTGGTTTCCAATAATACAGGGAATAGTAGGTATCCCTGGGTCTTCCAACTTCTCAGGCATTGTCATGGTTAATACAGAATTAACTGTATTAGTCGCAAAGACCTTTTTAGACAAGTGGCCTCTGACCTTCCTTTTCTGAGTACAAAGGTCTTTCAGAAACTTTGCATAGGCTGGGACCTATCGGATTGCATCAAGCAGGGGTAAATTTATCTTAACCTACTTAAAGGTCTCCATCATTTCCCCGATCTGTGCTTGACCTTTATCATAAGGGGCAGGGCCACTCAAAGCTTGAGGAAATGGTAGCTGAGGTATTGCTGGTTCCTCAGCTGCAAGCCTATGGCAGAACTTTTATTTTTTTCTTTTATCTATTTTTATCTCCTGCTGAAACCTCAACTACAACCTCTTTATTTTTCCCATGTTGAAGGGTAGCAGCCAATTCTTAACTCTATGCCCTAACAAAGTCCTTATCACTTTCACTTGACATTTCCTTGGGGTAGACGTCTCCTTGTTCTTTTCCCACCTGGTTGTCTACCAGCTTGCCAGACCTTAGGGCTGTGATGGCATTGGCCCCCTCAAAATTTGAGGAGCCTTCTCTGATTGAATACTTGCCCTTAGGGTTGGCTACTGGCTGGCTTGGCAACCTGCCCTCCTCTCTTTTAGCCAGAGCATTGGCTATTTGGCCAAGCTGCTCTTCTATTTTCTTAATGCTTTGATTGTGAGAAGTCATAGTCTGATTCTAGGGTCCAAGGCTTTGCAATTGGGCCAAAACCTGGTCCTCGAAAGAAGCACTTCGGGGCTGAGGTGAGAGAACTACCAATTGATTTTGTTGCTGGGGCTGTTGTTGCTGCTGGAAATTCGACCTTGGGGCATAACCCTGGTTAAACTGCTGCTGTGGCCTTTGAGGTAAGGCCAACATCTGATGTGGCTGCATATAATTGTCTTGCCTCCACCTCAAATTTGGGTGGTCTCTCCATTGGTAACTAGCATTTTGGTGTTGGTATCCATATGGTTGTTTACTGTAGCCACCAGCTTGTTGCTGTCCAAAAGATTGGGCAGCGGCAGCCTGTTCCATTACAAAGTCAGGGTATTGCCCCGCAGATGGACACTCTTCTACTGTGTGTTATGGAGGTTGGCATATCAGACATGCCTCCATCACTTGTGCAGCCATTCTGGGTTGCACCACAGTCAGAAGTTTATCAAATCTTTCAGTAAGATTGGCCATCTGCATTCTCAAGTCATCATTTCCCCTAACTTCATACATTTTTCCTTTAGAAGTCTCAGCAAGCCCCAGCTTAGGAGGAGGCTCCTGAACAGTTCTAGATGAGGACTTCTTCTAGAAAGCATTTTCACTTATGACCTCGAACAAGTCCCATGCCTCATCAGTTGTTTTATGCATGTACGTTCCACCACAAGAGGCATCTACCATGTCTCTGCTCTTCTCATCAATCCCATTGAAGAAGCTCTGGACAAGCTGCCATTCAGCGATCTTGTGGTGGGGACATTGTTTGAGCATCTCTTTAAATCTATCCTAGCATTGGTTAAAATCTTCAGTTGGGGACTGGGCAAAAGAAAGTATGCCTTTCTTCAATTGGCTAGTTTTGATTTCTGGGAAAAATTTAGACAGAAATCTTGTTTGGAGGTCTTTCCAAGAAGTGAAGCTATTGTTTGGGAGAGTGGATAACCAGGTCATGGCCCTGTCCTTCAGGGAAAAAGGAAAGAGCCTTAACCTAGTGGCTTCTGGTCCCAAACCAGCAATGAAGAATGTCGTGCATAGGGCCAAGAACTGGTCAATGTGCTTGTAAGGGACTTCCTTGCTAAGCCCATGGAAAGAGGGAAGCATTTAGATGATGGAAGTTTTGATTTCGTAGTTTCCTTGAACATCTGGGAATTGAATGCTGAATAGAGAATTATAATCATCTGGAGCATTCAATTCCTTCAATGTTCTAGGTTGTTCTTCACCCAAAACTGCTGTCTCAATTTCAATAGGGGGCTCAATTGTGGTGTGTCTATGCCTTCTCGGTCTTCTACCCCTTTCTATCGCAGGGTTAGCAGGCTCTAATGTAGGACTGAGGGATCTCCTTCCTAAAATGCACACACACCAACAGCAGGGAAGACTATTCACAGGCACATTACACTTAATAAAAATTACAACTATCCTAATCAACTGCTATGGAATCTTCAAAGGAGAAATAGACTGAGTTCTGAGGGTTAGAGAAGTGCAAACAGAGGTAGCTAGACTCCCAGTGCAATTCTACTCTCCTTCTCTGCTACGGTCCAGATCTGTAAGAAAAATTCCAAATGTAATTCAGCAGTATCGATTATTCACAAGTACAGCTACCAAAGAATAAAGAATAAAAAATCTAGAGTCTACTAAAAGATCAAGTTCCCCAGCAGCAGCGCCAAAAACTTGTTAAGGTATTTTAAGTGCTTGCTACTAACTTTATTGAAGACAGTGATAAGAATGGGATAAATGAAAAATGAGTGAAAGGTAGAGTGATGATTACGGAGCAGTAAGCCTAAAATATGCACAGTCTTGCAAGATACAGGGCCTGTTGTAGCAAGTTTTGATAAGAGTTTGTCCCATAGAGAAGTTGATCTAAAGCTCCAAGGGAGCTATCCTTAGTAGGCTCTCTAGATCTAACTACAGATCTGGAAATCCTAAATGGAAGGGGATTTAGGGTCACTATAATTTAAATTCTAAGGTATCCTAATGTCTAAATTATAGAAAGGGTTGAGAAAACGGATGGAGTGTGAGAAAATAAATATCAAAGGGTGAGAAGTATGTTATTAGGTACAGATCTGATAGGGTCTTGTAACTCAGACTCAGATCTGTTGCTATAGACATCCTGTCCAATGGCTACAATATCACCAAAGAGGAGAACGAATCAAACTCACTCCTGTGCCATGATCCATTCCCTTAAGGCTATAACCTGTCCACTCAAATGGTCACAGACTATCCAATAGGGGAACCACAATCCAGAGATGAGTCAAAACAAGTTTACCATTGTAGGCATTACTTCATCCAGGCTACAAGCTCAAGAATCCATAGGGACCTCATCCTCTAAAGTTCTATGTGTGAGGCTAGGCCTACAAAGTGCACGAGCCTGGACACAAAGGACCAGCAAGAGTTTGAGTATTAGCTTTTAAGCATGGCTAATCACTACTTTAGAAAGACTGCAATGATCCAGTCATAAGCCTACAATCTCTACAGCCAACTCAGATCTACAATCTGATGGTGGATCTATTCAACTATAGGGGAGTCAGTCACTGCACAATCTCTCACAAGGCTACAAGCACAAGTGCAGAGAAGAAGAATCTATCTTAGTTCCATGAATTGGCCTCACCCTAGGGCTATAATCTGTCCACTTGAATGCTCACAGACTATCCACAGAGGCTATCCTCCTCACAAATGGCTAAGACAGAACAAGAACATTGCTGCCGCCACCATGTTCACAAGGCTACAAGCACAAGTTCCCATGGGGATTCAGATTTAGTGGGTCCTGTGGTGGGGGAAGGCCTGCAAAGTTCCTAACCTGGACACACAGGTCACTTAGATCTAAATAGTACCTTAGAAGCAATCCTCCATTGCTTACAAAACAACTTAGCAATGGAGGATCTCAAGGTAGCAGCCTTGTATAGCACAACTCACAATAAAAATAACATCCCATACATGCAACAGATCCTATTACAAAAACTCCATTAAAATCTATACCAGATAATCATATCAAAGGCATAGCCAGCAAGTGCTGGACTATGAAGAGAAAGGAAAAGGAAAAAGAAAACTCCTAAACCCTAACCTTAGCCTACTGTAATTTTATAGTTGATTTTTGGAGAAGAAGCACAAAAGTTAAGTCCAAAGAGAGATCCCTTAAACCTAAGCTAGGCTTAGGCATATATAGCAGTCGGTTCTCTCACAATTAAGGTTAGGAAAAACCCTAATTTCATTAATGCAATTGCGGCCCATTCTTGTCCCTTGGATGCCTCGGGGTGTGTGCACGAAGAATGGAGCATTAGAGTACATGCCCTAATTGCTGGAGATTCCCAGATTGCCCTTGCAGAAGTGGGGAGAAGTTTAGAACCTGATCCTCACTGGATAGAAAAGATTTCTAGATCTTGCCAAGTGGTAGAGTTGGCATCACGGGGTTGAATTGACTTGAAGTTCATGCAGTCACGGGGTTTACATCTTGGTCATCGCGGGGTACTAATGGTTGTCGCGAGATTACTCTTTCAGCTTTGAATGGTGTGGGGATTGCTCGTGCGATTCGTCCCTTGGTGAATCTCACGACAAATCTTCATGAAGAGGAAGTGTTCAAGAGTTTCTGGGTCGTGTGAGATTCACTGAAAGTCTGTATCTCGCGGCCACTGCGCGCAAGAATACCTAAAGCTCTCTCTTCTGAATGAGCCACATGACGCTTAACGGTTACTCTTTTGAGCTGCGCAGGACTGCGCGAATGCTTTAGACTGAGCCTCGCGAGTATCTTGCGAAGTCTGCTTTTCAATTCTTTCTGCCACCAAACCACGCGAGAATGGCACGAAGACTACTTGACCAGTTGTTGTGCTTCCTCCAGAAGCCCACGACAATTGCGTAAAGGCTTTATCTCTGGTTCAATTGAACCCTGGGACATTTGCGCGAGGCATCCTTCTTGGTTTATTTCTGCTTTGATGTGCCTATGCTTCAGCCAACTCTCTGTCTGGGTTCATCCTTCATTTTGTCGAGGTAATTCTGGGGCAACAGTGAGCTTCTTGGCATGGTTAGGGATTTATTAGCAGCTGCTGCTTATTACCTACAGAATAGACTTAAAACATATTTATTAATTGATTAAGGGCCTAATAGAGATTAAGTTAAGGGTGAAAAGTGGTACTTTTCAGGTCTTAGAAAATACCAAGGTTGATTTGATCACCAGCTGCAGATATTTATCGACACTGCAACACGTCACTGATCACGCTATAAGGGGAGCGAGGGGACTTGCAGGTTGAACTCCTTTACTGAATCATCGGCTCACCAATGTCAGCAGCTATGGGTTGCCTTGTGGTTTAGCTAGTTTGGTTTCCTAATATTGCTAGAAGTGAAATTAACCTGGTCTCCTGATCCTATTGGGAGACTAATTAAAATAGGGTTGTGGCCCATAATGCTAAGGAGGATCGGCCCCGTTCGCAGGTACTCTTCGTAAGATCCCTTGGGCAAATCAAGTGGTTGGGTTTAAAAATCAGAGAGGTTAAGGAACCTGATTGGTATTTTTGGCCAAGTGCTTCCTCCTGTGATACTACTTCGAGAATCAAGACTAATGAGCTGGTGGCGCTAGCTTGACTACCTAGGGCTCCCGGGGAAGAGTCTGCAATTCTTGAAGTCTAGAAGGTTGCTCGACCCCTTTCAAAAGCCCCAGAGAGAACCTCAAATTTTCTCAAAGGGAGAAGTTTCGAAGACAAAAAAATAGTAAATTAGTTTTTATGGCTAAGAATAATTTTAAAAAACTGAGTTTGAATTGATGATTAGAAGCTTAGAAAATTAAAGATATAAAATTTTAGAGATTAGGGAGTAGGAACTAAGGACTGAAATCTAGAACATAATAATTAAGAACTAGAATTAAAAACTATAATGAAACTTAAGAACTGGGGCCAAAATTAAGAATTAGAACCTAGAAGTTAAGAACTAGAAACTAGAATTGAGGACTAGAAACTACGAATTAAGAACTAGAAACTAGAACCTAAGAGATTACCTGAAGTCGGGTGCCAAAGAGAGAATATCAATATCCCTAACCTTGTAAGAGAGGAACTTGAAAATTCGATTGTTGGATGTGTCAATTGGTATAGTAGGGAGGTCTATTTATAGGTATCGGGGTAATTACGCGGCCTGCGGGAGGTGCGTAATTAGCCATCCATATCCAATTGTGCACCCTATATGGGTTGCTTAATTGGACTACATACCCTATCTCAAGAGATTAATCACTCTAAGTCGGTGACTGACTCAGTGAGTGACCGACTGACTGACTCAGTCGGGTATCTTAGTTCTAGTCTAATTAGAACTAATTGCGTGGCCCGTACAGAGCACGCAATCTAATTAAGTGCCTGCTTACAAGTGCTTAATAGGGGAATGTGGGCGGTCATGAGAATTAGAGGCCAGGTCCAACTAGGGACTAATTATGCACAGATAGTAGGGCGCATAATCGATTGCACGCGCTAGTTTGGGGGCACATTCGGGTCTTAAGGTGGTCTCTAGAAAGGTATGGACTAGTCCAAGTTGGACAAATTGTCCGCCAGTGGTGGGGCGTGCAATATAATTGTGCGCACTTATCAGGGCGCATAATCAAGTCCTAAGAGACCCACAGGGGGAACGGGCCTGGTCCATGTTAGACCAATTGTAAGCCATGGACGGGGCATGCAATTGAATTACACGTGCTATACAAGGCACGTAATTTGAGATCTTCCTGGGGTTGAGTCGAGTCGAGTTCGAGTCACAAAGCTATTGTTTCAGCCTGTGCTTCGACCACATACTATTGTTTTAGTATATGATCCCCTGTTTAGGGTTTTAAAGCCTTCAAAAAGAGTGAGACCCTTTTCAAAAGTCATGGGCAAGGTCGAAGGTTGACTGAACAAGTGTGTGCTCTGAGAGGGCAAAATTAGGGTGTCTACAGATGCCCCTTTTTGGTGCATCCTTGTGGAGTAAGGATGCATAGAAGAAGTAGACACACCTCTCCCGAGTGTGCACTCTTATTTCTTTTGAGAAATCACAAGTGCGAACTAGGGATGCTGACATGAAATGCTTGGTCTTCTTATCTATCAGCACAAGCTAAGGAGGAGCATTCGGGGGCCCAGTGGTAGCAGTCGAAAGGTATATTCTTATCTGTGGGTGCAAGTGGCATCTCGTCGCATGTCACAACCTGCTGTAATTGGCAGTCAAACAAAGGGACATTGATGTAATCGAGGTACCAGGGGACATCATATGAATGTCCAGAGACAAGGTCAAGTGACCAGATAATAAGATGTAATATCATGTAATGGCGAAGGCTTTTGCAAGTCATGTCAGGCCAGGCACGTCATTACTCACACCAATGAAGCATCAAGCACCCCTTTTTAGTGGGCATTTGTAATTTTTCAAAGCTGAGTATATTCAGTGTTCGGCTTCCCAGGGGAAAGAATGGATTGGAGCGATGAGAGGTGAATTTTGATAGATGGGAGGTTTATTTATTATTATTTTTGTTGTTGTTATTTTTTTTTTAAAAAAATTTGGGGATTTAACTTAAGATCAATTCAGTGGAAAAATGAAGTTAAACGTGAGTTTCGAGACATTACTGAGCAGATCCATTAGAGCGGGATTTGGGGACCCGACCGTTTATGTGGTTGTTAAGACGATGCTTGGTATGCCGGATACTCCGTCTAATCTTCTCATGAATACTGATGATTATCTCTTATGGGAGGACTATAGTGATTCGTGAGTCAAGAGAGACAGGTTTTGAAAACATTTAACTTAATATTATCTAATTATATTTTATAAGGAATATCGAGTATAAGAAGGGGTGTTTTACTTACCTGATTTGTTACTAGCAGGAGGCTTTTATTTGCGATGGGACTGGTCGACTGTTGTGGTGGTGTCGTGATGGGACATTAGAGAGTCTCCTCTCCTTCTTTATCTCTGTTGTAGCAAGGCCTGATGGTCACCAGTGTGATGGGACGTCTGGCTCGCTTGATGAGATGTTCGCGATGGCCACTCTTTTGGGTTGTCTGGATCACCTAATGAGATGTTTACGATGGGACTTAATATTTGTTGGGTGTGATGGAATGTCGGAGGAGTTCCTTTCTTCCATCAGCAAACGTATGGCTCTATTGTGGTGGAGTCTAGCGACTGTTGCGTGATGGAGCATTCAGGAGTCATTGAGATGGGACGTGCTGATTGTCGGGGCAAGACGTTTGGGGGGATTCAGCTCTTTGTAATGGGACATTGGTTGAGCTTCTCCTTCTGGTTGTGTGTCATGGCAGGTTGCGACGGGACTTGGTGGTTATGGCTTCTATCATAATTGGTTATGATGGGTCTTTCCTTAGAAGACCTTGGTTAGATAACGAGATTAGGTTGTTGTTATGTCATGATAGGACATGTTTGTTAGTGTGTGATGAGGTGTCGGTCTGATGACTCCTTGGTTGTTTTAACATCGTGATGGGACAATGATGGTGTATTTAGTTAGCAGATATTCGTTTTATGATGGGTTGGGGTCAGTTTGAATGGTGTCTTGAGATCGTGATGGGAGTTGCCTTTGATCTTGGTGATGTGGTGTGGCTTTAGCGTCACAATGGGACATAAGGGCGTGTCTAATTTAGGCCAATGAGCTTAGGTGCTGGGATAGTGTTGGATATGTGCATCCTATCATGATGGAACATGAGTTATTGTTTGGATGTGTGATGGGATAAAAGCGGTTCTCTCACTCTAATTGGTGTATGAGGTTACACGATGGGACAAGGGAGAGTGATTCGGATCATAGTGGGACGTTATTTGTGGTAGCACATCAGAGGGTGATTTGGTTGCGATGGGACTACTGGGAGATGTCCTCACCCCTGATTGGTTCGCGATGGGTGAAGGTGATTATGTATGTGTCTTACTGCGATATTACATGTTATCTCATATGTTTATTTTATTAGAGTTTTTATTGAGGGCATATGTTTATTTCGTTTGAGTGTATTTTGTTCGAGGTGTGTGTCATAGCTGGGAATTGTGCACGAGAATCTAGGCATTTAATTCAATTGCACGCTTGGTTGGGTGTGCATGATTGAGGGGTTCAGGGGCCAATTACGTGTCATAGTGTGCGCGTGTAATTCAATTATGCACTCTAATAAGAGCACGCGATTGGAGCGTCACCTGGTCACTATGCAGGTAACCTTTCAAATTGCGCGTGTGGTGGAGGGTGCGAGATTGACTTGTTGCTCCTTTTGGGTAGATGATAGTTTAATTGCATGCTCTGGGCAGAGTGCGTGATTCGAATTATGCGTGGGTGTTCTTGCACGCGATTCAATTGCACGCCAGTGTCCTGGCACGCGATTGACCTGCGCTCTATATAAGCTGAAAAAGTTTTCATTTTGCCTATGCTTTCCAATTTTTCTCTGATTCTTTGCTTCCTAGCTTCTTTGCGCTCTAATTTTCGTGTTTCTGCTATATGATGGCAATTCTTCAGATGTTCGTCATTTCGCATACTCTGCGTCCTAAAGTGGCTTCTGATGGCAGTGTAAATGGAAATGTTGCAATGGCTTGGGAGGTGTTGGGATTGAGAGACGGTATACATCCGTCATTATTGTTAGGAGGTGAAGATGACAGGAGGGAAGTCCTTCAAATGGATAGAAAGGGTGTTACTCAACTAATCCTCCCCTCATTTTTCTATTGCTTCTGATTGGACGTTCCGCGCATCGCGTGTTTGTAGGTTTGTGTCCGTTATGAGTTGTAGGTTAGGTTCTAGGTTTTCGTTTTGGGTTGTATTTTTTAGGAGGTATGCCTCCGGTGATACCTGTATAAATTTTATTATATAAATAAAGATGTGTTTTTATTTATGTTTTTGTTTCATTTATGTTTGTTTATATTGTGTATTTCTTGGGTTACGTTGGAGGGGGAATGGGTAGTATTAGAGTATGGTGTTTATTTTCTCGGGTGTATCTTTGTTGTTTTATTTTGGGTGTTCATTTTAGGGTCCCATGGCGGAAAAGCAAAAACTAAATTAAAAAAATGTCCTAGTTTGGGATGTCGGTCTAGTGACATGATTATCGCTACCAAGGTGTTATAGCTAATAAAGAAAATACCCCAGTGTAAAGTGACGGTGGGACTCTATTATTATTGCTTACCTCACAATTGTTATATGATTAAAACAGCAGATTAACTGCACAAATTACAGTAATGTTGAATCAAGGTGAGCAACCAGTCTTGTAAGATCCGGGGTTATTGCAGCAAGTTTTGATAGGTAAGTAAGAGTATGTCCACAGGAAAATGTGTTCTAAATGATGGTAAACCTTCAGATCTATGGTAGATCTGACACTCTGTCCTAATTTAAACTAAACTAAAGTAGGAAAGAGGAGAGGTTTTATGGTTCTGTCACTTTAACTACAGACTACAAAAGATAAATGCTATTGATTCATATCTAATCAAACACAGAGATAAGGAGAGAAATAGAAGAGATGAAAATTCAAAATGGTGAGAACAACAGCTGGGGATATTGGTCTCTCACTGAAAATCAAATGAATCAAAGGCAATGTAAAGAACTGATTTGCAACAATCCTCTTTTTTGGCTCCAAGCATTCCAGGTTCCCTCAAATCCACCAATGGATCAAAGCAATCCTGAGCTTAGGATCTGCCCTTCTACTGGATACAGTTCATCCCCAAGATTACTCTAACCTATTGATCAACCTAGGTTCTCCCGGCAGAGGTGAGGTATAAGAATCCAATCTCTACCAATGGATCAAGGCAATCTTGAGGTTAGGATCTGCCCTTCTACTGGATACAGTCCTAAGTTTATGATCTGTCCTTCTACTGGCTATAGCTTATCCCTGGGATTGCTCCAATCTATTGATCTTGATTGAAACAGGAAAACTATTGCAGATGCTGCAGATGCCAGGCTACTGTTAAGACCTGAAAAGTACCACTTTTCACCCCTTAACTTAGCCTTTGATTAGACCCTTAGCCATCTAATAAATATTTGTTAAGCTATTTTTATAGGTAATAAACAACAGTACAATAAGGCCATAAATCCTATTAAGGAGCCCATGATTAGAACCAGAAGTCCCTTAGAAGAATGAGCCACGAATCTAGACCTAAGGTAAGCCTCGCGCAGCTGACAAAGCTCCAAAGGATTCAGAAAAATATGCTTCGCGCAGTCCTCGCGAGCTTCCCAAGACTTCACAACAAGTGCTCGCGCAGTTGAGTAACAGAAGGGCTTCAGAAGCACAACCTCACGTAGCTCTCACGAAGTTCAGGAGTAAATGGTCGCGCAGTCTCTCACAGTTCAAGAAGACCTGAAATCAACCTCACGCAGTTCACCTAGAACTGCTGAGGAGAGAGAGCTTCAGGAGATTCTTCGCACAGCTGTCGCGCAGTAGCCGCGGGATGCAAATGTCAAGAGAACCTGTCGCACAGTTCAAAAAAGCCTCAAAGCTATCGAGAGGATCCTCGCGAAGTTTCATTAAGAAGTGAACTTCTCGTGCAGTTCTCGCGCTGTTCAGGAAGAAAGTAGCCTCGCAAAGCCAAAGTTAGCCTCATGAAGATCTATTGTGAAATGGAAAGCTTGCGCAGTTCCCGCGCTATTCACAAGTTACAATCCAACCTCGCGAAGCTCAATCCAGCGAGAGCTTAACTATCTACCTCGCTACTGCTCAAAGCATCGAGAAGCTGCAACCCCGTGACGTCTGAAGTTTGAATGCTAACTCATCCTCTGAAGTCAGTGCTACCACGTGACAAGTCTGGGAATCAACTGCAACCTAGCGATGCTCTGAACTCCAACTTCCATCATTCCATAGAGGACATTCTGAGGATTTCTAGTGATTAGGGCACACACTCCCATGCTTAAATCTCTATGCACATGCCTCGAGGCATCCAAGGATCATTAATAGGCCACGTGGCATCGCTAAAATTAGGGTTTCCTAACCCTAATGGGCCGCCACACCCACTGCTATATAAACCTAAGCCTGGTTTAGGGTTAGGGATCTCAAAAATATCTCTGGACTTTTAGGATATCATTTTTTTGGATTGAGATCATTTTCTCTTCTATTCTTCTATAGTTGTAAGTAGTTTTCCTTTTTCTTTTTCTTCTCTCCATGACCCAGCACTTGCTGGCCATGCCTTTGTATGCTTATTGAGATTAGATTAAAGAAATTTGTGATTGGGTGTTGTACTTTTATGGGATTCGTGTGTTTGTGAGTTGCTCTGTGCAAGGCTGTTGCCTTGTGATCTGCCATTGCTTTGGCTGTGATTCAAAGCAATGGAGGACTGATTCTAAAGGTCCATTCAGATCTAAGTGACCTGTGTGTCTGGGCTATCATGGTCCGATATAGCCTTAGCCCCACCACAAGACCCACTAGATCTGAAATCCCCATGGAAGCCTGAGCTGGTAGCCTTGTGACTATGGTGGTGGCAGCAATGTTCTTGTTTTGTTTTGGGCTCCATGAGGAGGATAGCCTCTGGGATAGTCTGTGACCATTCAAGTGGACAGGTTATAGCCTTAGGGTGAATCCAATCCGTCGATCCAAAATGGATCCTTCTTCTCCGAGCCTGAGCTTATAGCCTGGTAGGAGATTATATAGAGGCAGACTCCCCTATATCAGTATAGACCCGCCATCAGTTGGCAGATCTGATCTGGGTATGGAGATTGTAGGCTTGTGACTGGACCATTGTAGTCCCACTCAAGCAATGGACAGTTAGATCTAAGGTGGTACTCAATCTCTTACTAGTTCTATGTGTTTGGGTTATCATGATCCTATGCAGCCTTAGCCCCACACATAGAGCTTTAGAGGTTGAGGTTCCCTATGAATTCTTGAGCCTGTAGCCTGGATGAAGTAGTGCCTACAATGATTAACTTGTTTTAACCCATCTCTGGATTGTGGTTCCCCTATAGGATAGTCTGTGACCATTTAAGTGGACAGGTTATAACCTTAAGGGATTGGATCATGGCACAGGGATGAGTTGGATTCTTTCTCCTCTTTGGTGATAATGTAGCCATTGGAAAGGATTTCTATACCAGCAGATCTAGATCTGAGTCATAAATTCCAGCAGATCTGAACCCAATAGCCATACTTCTCACCCATTTATATTTATTTTCCCTCACTCCATCCATCTTCTCAACCCTTTCTATAGTTAGTTCATTAGGCTACCTTGGGATACTTAAAATAAGTGACCCTAAACTCCCTTCCTTTTAGGACTACCAAATCTGTAGTCAGATCTGGAGGGACTACTAGAGATGGCTCCCTTTGAGCCATAGATCACTTTTCCCTGTAGGACAAACTCTTACTTATCAAAACTTGCTACAAATGGACCCTGTATCTTGCAGGTCTAGGATTTCTCAGTTGTGCTGATTCCATCCCCTATTTTACTTTGATTTTAAATTGCTTTTACCACTAACAAATAAAGTAAGCACATCTGGAATCGCAACAAGTTTTTGGCGCCGCTGCCGGGGATGAGATGATCTATTAGTAGCCCCTAGGATTTTTGTAATTTTAGTATTCTTTATAGCCGTGAATAATTGATACTGTTGATGTAACTTTGAATCTTTCTTGCAGATCTAGACAGCAGCAGAGATGGACAGTGGACTGCATTTGGAGATTAGCTACCTCTGTTTGTAAATTCTCTAACCTTTAAAACTCTGTCTATTTCTCTTACAATTTCCATAGCAGTATTTAGGATAGTTGTAAATTTATGTTTACTTAAATAGCTGTAAATTTGTTAGGTAAATTCTTTAAGTCAAGTGCAATGTGCTTGCAAGGAGTTGTCCCTGCTGGTGGTGTGTTTGTATGCTAGGTAGGAGATCTCTTAGTCCTACTTTAGAGCCTTTCAACCCTGAGCTAGAAAGGGGTAGAAGACTTAGAAGGAACAACCACACCATAGTTGAGCCCCCAATTGGATCTGAGACAGTAGCAATGGGTGAAGAACAACCCAAAACTCTCAAGGAGTTGAATGCTCCGGATGACTATAAATCTCCCTTTAGCATTCAATTCCCTGATGTTCAAGGGAATTATGAAATTAAAACTTCCATCATCCAGATGCTGCCCTCTTTCCATGGGCTTAGCAAGGAGGACCCTTACAAGCATATTGACCAATTTTTGGCCTTGTGCACCACATTCAATATCGCTGGTTTGGGACTTAAGGCTACTAGGCTCAGGCTCTTTCCCTTCTCTCTGAAGGATAGGGCTAGTACCTGGCTGGCCACTCTTCCCGACAATGGCATCACATCTTGAAATGACCTACAGACCAAGTTCCTGAAAAAGTTCTTCCCAGAGACCAAAACTAGCCAACTGAGGATTTTAATCAAGCCTGGGATAGGTATAAGGAAATGCTCAAACAATGCCCCCACCACAAGATCCCAGACTGGCAGCTGGTACAAAGCTTCTACAATGGGATTGATGAGAAAAATAGAGATATGGTTGATGCCTCTGGTGGTGGAACCTACATGCACAAGACTGCTGATGAGGCATGGGAATTGTTTGAAGTAATCAGTGAAAATGCTTTTCAAAAGCTATCCCTGGCAAGAACTAGTCAGGAGTCTGTGTCAAAAGTGGAGCCTGCTGCATTATCAAGAGGAAAAGTTTATGAGGTGTCTGGGAACAATGACCTGCAGCTGCAGATGGCAAACCTCTCTTTGAAGTTTGACAAATTACTGACTGTGATGCACCCCAAAAGGGCTGTTCAAGAGGTGGAGGCATGTCTGATATGCCAGTCCCCACAGCACACAGTAGAGGAATGTCCATCTGCAAGACAATATCCTGAATTGGAATTGGAACATGTTGCTGCTACGTAATCTTTTGGCCAGCAACAATATGGTGGCTACAACAGACAGCCATATGGATACCAGCACCAAAATGCTGGTTACCAATGGAGAGACCACCCAAATCTGAGGTGAAGGCAAGACAATTATATGCAGCCCCAGCAAATGTTGGCCTTACCCCAAAGGCCACAGCAGCAGTTCAATCAGGGATATGCCCCTAGGTCTAATTTCCAACACCAACAGCAGCCCCATCAGTAAAAAAATCAATTGGTCTTACCCCCATCTCAACCCAAAAATTCTTCCTTCGAGGACCAGGTCTTGACTTCATTGCAAAACCTGGGGTCCTTGGCTCTGTGAATTCTCAGGGTCAGAGCATCCATGAAATGGAAGAGCAGATAAGTAAAATTTCAAATGCCTTGGTTAGGAGAGATGAGGGGAGGTTGCCCTGCCAGCCGATTGCTAACCCCCAGGGTCAGTTTTTAATTGAAGAAGCTTCCTCAAGTTTTGAGGGAACCAATGTTGTCACTACCCTAAGGTCTGGCAGGCTGATAGACAACCAGGTGGGTAATCGACTAGCAGAGGTCATTTCCATAGATTATTCGAATGAGTGTGATGGGGATGTTGTTGGAACACAGAGCCAAGAATTGCCTGCCACCCCGCAGCAGGAGAAAAATAAAGAGGCTGTAGTTGAGCCTCAGCAGGAAGAAAAACAAGAAAAAAGAAAAAAACAGAAGTTTAGTCATGGGCTAGCAGCTGAGGAACCAGCAGTACCTCAGCTTCCATTTCCTCAAGCTTTGGGTGGTCCTGTCCCTTTTGAGAAAGGGAATGCCCAGATGGAGGAAATGATGGAGACCTTCAGGCAGGTGAAAATCAATTTGCCCCTGCTTGAGGCAATTAAGCAGGTCCCAGCCTATGCAAAGTTCCTGAAAGACCTCTGTACCCAAAAGAGAAAAGCTCGAGGCCATGTGTCCAAAAGAGTCTTTGCAACTGATACAGTGAATTATGTATTTAACATATCAATGCCTGAGAAGTTGCAAGATCCAGGGATACCCACTATTCCTTGCATAATTGGCGACCACACAATCGGGAAGGCCCTTTTAGACCTTGGAGCCAGTGTTAACCTGCTGCCATACAGTGTATATCTACAACTAGGTTTGGGGGAGCTAAAACCTACCCCCATTGTGCTAATGATGGCTGATAGATCTGAGAGGAGGCCTATGGGAATGATTGAGGATGTCTTGGTAGGGGTAGAGAAGTTCTTTTACCATGCTAACTTCCTAGTTTTGGACATGGGCTATAGCAAAAGTACTAATCCCATACCTGTTATCTTGGGCAGGCCATTCTTGGCCACTGCCAATGCATGCATTCAGTGCAGGTCTGGAGTCATGGAGGTAACTTTTAGACATATGAAAGTTGAGCTGAATGTGTACAACAGTGTAAAGTACCCTCAAGAGGACAATGAGGAGAGCTTTGCAGTGGATGTACTAGAAGAAATTGTGGATGAAGAATTGCCCACTCACCGGAGGAGCAACACTGTCAGGAATTTAGTTAAAGTCTGGGATATGGTGGAGGAAGAAAGCCCAGCTGTGATAACAAAAGACATGACCACATTGAAGTCTTCTGTGGGCTCAGTGCAGCATTCCATCTGGAAACCTACATTGCTGCCTCTTCCTCCAACCACTAATGCACCAATTTTGCCATCCACCAAACAAGCCCCTGATCTGGAACTCAAGAAGCTTCCAGAAATATTAAAATATGCATTCCTTGAGAAAGGTGATAAGCTTCCTGTGATTATCTCCTCCTCTCTTACCAATGAGCAGGAAGAGGAATTACTAACAGTTTTGAGGAAGCACAAAAAGGCAATTGGTTGGACCATTGCAGATTTGGGAGGCATAGGTGCATCAATCTGCATGCACAGGATTCATCTTGAGGAGGGATCACTACCCTCCAGGGAAATGCAGAGGAAGTTAAATCCTCACATGCAGGAAGAGGTCCTCAAGGAGATCATTAAATTGTTAGATGCAGGGGTGATTTACCCCATCTCTGATTCTAACTTGGTGGCACCTATCCAAGTGGTGCTCAAGAAATCTGGCATAATAGTTATTAAAACTAAATCTGGAGAGTTGAGACCAGCCAGCGAGACCACTGGCTAGAGAGTTTGCATTGATTATAGAAAGCTCAACTCTAAGACCAGAAAGGACCACTTCCCTCTCCCCTTCATCGATCAAATTTTGGACAAATTGGCTGGAAAAGCTTTTTACTATTTTCTTGATGGGTACTGTGATGGTACAAATGACCCGGATCCTGTGCATCCTCAAGACCAAGAGAAAACTACCTTTACCTGTCCTTTTGGCACCTTTGCTTATAGGAGGATGCCTTTTGGGCTGTGTAATGCGCCAGCCACTTTTCAGAGCTGTATGTATGCCATATTCTCTGATATGATTGACAAGTTTTTGGATATTTTTATGGATGATTTTTCTATCTATGGGGACAATTTTGGCCAGTGTCTACAACACCTCAGCCTAGTTTTGCAAAGATGTGAGGAGACCAATCTGGTCTTAAGCTGGAAAAAGAGCCACTTCATGGTAACACAAGGCATTGTGTTGGGCCATGTAGTCTCTAAAGAAGGGCTTGAGGTAGACAAGGCCAAAGTTGACCTCATTGCCAATCTGCCCCCTCCGAAAACAGTCAAACAAATCAGATCTTTCCTTGGGCATGCAAGATTCTACAGGAGATTCATTAAGGACTTCAGCAAAGTTGCTAAGCCATTGTGCCACCTGCTCTACCAGGATGTGCCTTTCTACTTCTCGGCTGAATGTCTAAAGGCTTTTGAGTCTTTGAAAGTCTGCCTTACCTCTGCCCCTGTACTCCAAACACCAGACTATACCCTGCCCTTTGAATTAATGTGTGATGCATCAGATTTGACAATAGGTGCTGTGTTGGGCCAAAGAAAGGATAAGCTGCCTGTGGTCATTGCTTATGTCAGCAAGTCACTTGCTGAAGCTCAGCTGAATTATACCACAACTGAGAAAGAGCTTCTGACTGTGGTGTATGCTGTTGACAAGTTTAGATCCTACCTGCTGGGATCTAAAACTGTAATCTTCACTGACCACTCAGCATTGAAGTACCTATTGTCCAAAAAAGATGCTAAGCCCAGGTTGATTAGATGGATACTCCTACTGTAGGAGTTTGACATCGAAATCAAGGACAAAAAGGGTGTGGAAAATGTGGTGGCTGACCACTTGTCCAGAATTGTGTTGGAGAAGTGTCTTGATGGTCCTACAAATGATGCCTTCCCGGACGAGCAATTATTTACAATCCAATCCTTGGTCCCCTGGTTTGCACACATTGTGAATTATCTTGTTATAGGAAAGATTCCTGCCCACTGGACCAAAATGGACAAAGACCTATTTTTCTCACAAGTCAAATATTTTTTTTTAGAGGAACCTTGCCTATACAAGTACTGTGCAGACCAAATCATCCGAAGATGTGTTCCCGAAAGTGATGCCCCCAGTATTCTGGCCATGTGCCATGAAAATGCCTGTGGAGGCCACTTTAGTGAAAGAAAAACAGCTGACAAGGTCCTACAGTGTGGGTTTTATTGGCCTTCTTTATTCAAAGATGCATATACACACTGCAAGGCATGTGACAGATGTCAAAAATTAGGAGGGTTGTCCAAAAGAAATTCAATGCCTTTGCAGCCCATCCTTGTTGTAGAACTGTTTGATGTATGGGGTATAGACTTCATGGGCCCTTTTCCTCCTTCTAATGGTTACCATTTCATCTTAGTGGCAGTGGATTATGTTTCCAAATGGGTAGAAGCCATTGCCACAAGAACCAATGACAACCAGGTGGTCCTCAAATTTGTAAGGCAGAACATTTTCTCAAGATTTGGAACCCCTAGAGCTATTTTCAGTGATGGGGGTAGCCATTTCTGCCACAGGAATTTTGAAAGCTTCCTCAAGAAATATTCTGTGACCCATAGGATTGTTACTCCCTACCACCCACAGACAAGTGGGCAAGTTGAAATTTCTAATAGGGAGATCAAGCACGTCCTTGAGAAAATAGTAAGGACTGACAGGAGAGATTGGGCTGATAAGCTCAATGATGCACTGTGGGCTTATAGGACTGCCCATAAGACTCCAATTGGAATGTCCCCATTCAGACTGGTCTATGCCAAGGCTTGCCATCTCCCAGTAGAGTTAGAACAGAAGGCCTATTGGGCCATTAAAAACTTAAATATGGTCATCACAGTGTCCCCGCACCCTCAATTGGACGAGCCGAGGATGGATGCCTACGCCAATGCCAGGGATCTACAAGGAACGGTCCAAAGCTTTCTGGCACTGTGCAAGGTTTGGTTATTTAACTCCAAACTAAAATTCTTTCCTGGCAAACTAAAATCTTGATGGGAAGGTCCTTATATTATCTTAAATGTTTCCCCATTTGGTGCGGTGGAAGTCAAGGATCCCAAATCTAGGCGGACCTTGAAAGTGAATGGTCAGAGGCTTAAGCCTTGTCTCGAAAAACCGGCCGACCCTATGAACACTATTCATTTTCAAGGGACCCCTTCTTCTACCTGACCCACAATTGTGTCCATCTTGTACTATACTACTTCCGTTTCTTCAATAGTTTTTAGGAAATTGTAGTGTCTCGATGGGGTCTGAGTCTATTGAGTTTGATAGAGTTTATGTGGGTTGGTATGATTACTTCTTCTTCTGCGATTTGCTGATTTTTGAATTGAATGTATACTGTTTGAATATTTTTGATGAGTATGCTGCACTGCATGAATTGCTCCCTGTTTGGTACTATGCCCTCGCGCTTTCCAAATTGAGATTTGGGAAGCTCTCGCGCAATTCACATAGAGTATTTATTACACCGTCGCAAGCTTCAACAAATGCTGCAGAACCTTTCGCGCACTATAAGCTCCAACATCCATCCTCACGAGATTCCATTCCTATCTCGCGATCCCCTTGACCAGCTGCGCAAGTTACATGCATTTGTCATTTCCCACGCTGATTGCTGTAACTTTTCACTTCCTAACTCACTCTCAATTAATTGCAGCAACTTGGATGCTATTACACCGATTCATCTTCCACCATCCTTGTCTTTAAATACACACGGTGTCCCTTTCATATTCATCTCATCCTTTCTCCTCTAACCCTAGCGGTCCGTCCCTAGTCCTCACAATGGCAAATGACAAGCCTAATGCTCTGCCTAACGAGTTTTATCCAATGTGGTTGGAACCGCCCCCACCTAAAGAGCCGGACCCCCTACAACCCCTCTGGGATAAATACGAGGAGGTCCAGCAGCCCCTAGCTAAGGAGGAGAAGGACAAGCACCAGCCGAAGAAGAAAAAGCAAAAGATAGAACCATCCCCATCCCCTGCCCCCTCCACTCAACCCCTTCCACCACCTTCTCAGCCCCCTCATCCTTGATCCCTCTCTCCCTTCTTCTTAGGATTTTCTTTTTGTAATTTTTTTAGTCTTAATGAAATTTTCTTTTCCTGTAATTCTATAAAGTTCTCTGTTTTTGGTTGTTTTCATTCTTGCTGTATTCTTTTCTCTAACAATAAATTTGCTGCACACACACCTTTGAATCAGTGAGGACACTGCTCCTCATAGGTTTGGGGGTGTGGCAGGCAGATCCTGCCAATGGAATAGTTAACCTAAGTACAGCAGAATCTTATGAGTAAGATGGAAATAAAGTCATGTTCACTGAAGAATCAGAAAAATAATGAAATTTAAATTTTTTTTCAGACTTTAGACAGTATAAACTTTTAAAATTTCACATTTCCATGATGAGATCACCAAGGAAACTCACTTGTATCAGCACTTAGTGAATCACTAGAGAGAGAAAAAGGTAAGGACATACTTAAGAATTCAAAGGAAGACCATGACCAGTGAGATTTGGGCCTATACAAATATTTTTTCCTTGAGGAGTGACTAAGGCAATTTCTTCTAGCTCTAAGGACTGGCTGAGTCACTGTGCTCACTAGAAGTTAGGCAACTCCAAATTGAAACAACTGACAGCACTGATGAGACTTAGGAAAGGATCAAGGCCTTCTTTTGGACAGTTTGAGCCTAAATAGACATACCTTAAGCAACTGCCCTTGTCCATACCCCCTTTGAGCTTTAAATCCTAAATTTCTTCAAAAATGCACCTAAGTACTTGCACCTGAACCTATGTATTTTATTTAACCTTACCCTCACTCTGAGAATTGAGAAGGTAAAGGAACAAGAGTTGAAGATGGACTAGTTATGGCCAACATTAGGGGAGTAAAGAAGAAGCACCTCAAATTCTGGCAATATGGTAACTGAGAAAATGGTGGCATTTCATAAAAGTAAAAACAAAATAAAAAGAAGAAAAATGCATAAAAAAGAAACAAAAACAATAATGAAGAGGAGTAAGAGAGGAGTCAAGAGGAAACTTTCATTGGGAAAATCGAAATCAAGAAGAGAAACTGATCACTTCAAATCTGAAAACCTCAAAGAAGATGAAAGGAGCTAAATTAAAGAAGGTGAAGTCATGAATCACCTCCTTCACCTACTGAGTTCTCAATTTTGAACCCCTTTTCAACCTTCCATTCTTTTTAACCCCACTCCATAAGCCACATTACAGCCCAGTTAAAGCCCTTGTGATCCAAAGTTGAGTGAGCTATCATGTGGAGATAAAGAGTTATCCAATCTATGGTGAGGATCTGTCAATGATGCTAGCACTTAAGAGCTATGCCTATGCTCATGCTTACAGACCCATTTGAGGGATGTAACTGCTCTTGAGCTTGAGAGAAAATGACACCCTCAACAGTTCTTTATGAGAGGATGCCCTGGAGAGTTTTGGGTCTGATCTTGAATGCATTAGGTGTGACCTATAACCTAATTTTTTATCCAGTGATGAGCTCAATGTTGACACACCTGTGTAGTGTCTCTGGTGTACACTAATGGGAAATGTTGTGCTTTCATGAGAAGCTTATACTGTTCAAATTTCTGTGTAGCCAATGTGTTTGGATTTCTTATATTTTTACTGATTCATGGGTGAATTGATTCTCTATTTCATGACTGCAAACTTGATAGTCTTGCACTTGTGTTAACTGTTGTATTGAGAAGTTTGTGGGTGTCTTCACTGAAAACCCTCAGGAGACTTCACTCCTCCACTAGGGATCACCTAGGGGTTTAAAAGGCTTGGTACATATGCTAAATGTATTCATGCTCCCTACGAAAGTGGCATTTAATTTCTGTAGTTGATTTAATGTAGCTTTGCTAAGGGAGTAACAAAGATTAGGTTTGGGGGTGTGTTAAGACCTGAAAAGTATCACTTTTCACCCCTTAACTTAGCCTTTGATTAGACCCTTAGCCATCTAATAAATGTTTGTTAAGCTATTTTTATAGGTAATAAACAGCAGTGCAATAAGGCCATAAATCCTGTTAAGGAGCCATGATTGGCACCAAAAGTCCCTCAGAAGAATGAGCCATGAATTCAGACCTGAGGTAAGCCTCGTGCAGCAGACAAAGCTCCAGAGGATTTAGAAAAATATGCTTTGTGCAGTCCTCGCGAGCTTCCCAAGACTTCACAACAAGTGCTCGCGCAGTTGAGTAATAGAAGGGCTTCAGAAGCACAACCTCGCGCAGCTCTCGCGAAGTTCAGGAGTAAATGGTCGCGCAGTCTCGCGCAGTTCAAGAAGACCTGAAATCAACCTCGCACAGTTCACCTAGAACCGCTGAGGAGAGAGAGCTTCAGGAGATTCTTCGCGCAGCTGTCGCGCAGTAGCCACGGGATGCAAATGTCAAGAGAACCTGTCGCACAGTTCATAAAAGCCTCAAAGCTATCGCGAGGATCCTCATGAAGTTCCATTTAGAAGTGAACTTCTCGTGCAGTTCTCGCACTATTCAGGAAGAAAGTAGCCTCGCGAAGCCAAAGTTAGCCTCGCAAAGATCTATTGTTAAATGGAATGGTTGCGCAGTTCCCGCGCTATTCACAAGTAGCAATCCAACCTCGCGAAGCTTAATCTAGCGAGAGCTTAACTATCTACCACGCGATTGCTCAAAGCATCAAGAAGCTGCAACCCCGCGACATCTGAAGTTTGAATGCTAACTCATCCTCGCAAAGTCAGTGCTACCACGCGACAAGTCTGGGAATCGACTGCAACCTGGCAAAGCTCTGAACTCTAACTTCCATCATTCTGTAGAGGACATTCTGAGGATTTCTAGTGATTAGGGCACGCACTCCCATGCTCAAATCTTTGTGCACGCACCCCGAGGCATCCAAGGATCATTAATAGGCCACGTGGCATCGCTAAAATTAGGGTTTCCTAACCCTAATGTGCCGCCACACCCACTTCTATATAAACCTAAGCCTGGTTTAGGGTTAAGGATCTCAAAAATATCTCGAGACTTTTAGAATATATATTTTTTTTTTATTGAGATCATTTTCTCTTCTGTTCTTCTGTAGTTGTAAGTAGTTTTCCTTTTTCTTTTTCTTCTCTCCATGGCCCAGCACTTGCTGGCCATGCCTTTGTATGCTTATTAAGATTAGATTAATGGAATTTGTGATTGGGTGTTGTACTTTTATGGGATTCGTGTGTTTGTGAGTTGCTCTGTGCAAGGTTGTTGCCTTGTGAACCGCCATTGCTTTGGCTGTGATTCAAAGTAATGGAGTACTGATTCTAAAGATTCATTCAGATCCAAGTGACCTGTGTGTCTGGGCTATCATGGTCTGATAAAGCCTTAGCCCCACTACAGGACCCACTAGATCTGAAATCCCCATGGAAGCCTGAGCTGGTAGCCTTGTGACCATGGTGGTGGCAGCAATATTCTAGTTTTGTTCTGGGCTCCGTGAGGAGGATAGCCTCTGGGATAGTCTGTGACCATTCAAGTGGACAGGTTGTAGCCTTAGGGTGAATCCAATCCGCCGATCCAAAATGGATCCTTCTTCTCCGAGCCTGAGCTTGTAGCCTGGTAGGAGATTATACAGAGGCAGACTCCCCTATATCAGTATAGACCCGCCATCAGATGGCAGATCTGATCTGGGTATGGAGACTATAGGCTTGTGACTGGACCATTGTAGTCCCACTCAAGCAATGGACAGCTAGATCTAAGGTGGTACTCAATCTCTTACTGGTTCTATGTGTTTGGGCTATCATGGTCCTATATAGCCTTAGCCCCACACATAGAGCTTTAGAGGTTGAGGTTCCCTATGGATTCTTGAGCTTGTAGCCTGGATGAAGTAGTGCTGCTGTTGCTTCTTTGTGTTCTTGATTTATGTGTGTTTTGAAAACAGGTTTGCAACTACTAAATTATACTGAATCTAGAATATTAAAAAAAAAGAGTAAAGAAATATTAGCATAGGTAGAAGTGGATTAGCCTGCAAGATCAGGGACAATTGTAGCAAGTTTTAAATGTAAGTGAGTGAAAGATCGTCCACAGAGAATTTGTCTAAAATGCACAATAAACCTCCAGATCTGAGCTACCAAATCTGGCCTCTTATCCTATCTAGAAAGCACATAAGATGGGAGGTTGATTTTGTCACATTAACTAAATGATAAAAGTAAAAAGTTAAACTAAATGATCCAGATCCGAGTTGGGGGAATGTTTGAGGTAAAAGAAATGGAGAAGTAATATCTCACTTTGATATGGTCCTTGAAAACTAATGAGAATGTCTGCGGCTCACTTGAGAGATGATCCAATCTTCATCTGGCTACAAGCGCAGATGTAAGAGAAATAAATCTAATTTAAGGATTAGATTTAGGCTTATGGCTATGGTCTGTCCACTTTAATGGCCACAAACCATCCAATAGTCTTTAATCGAAAGCCTTAGTTTAGAACAAGAAGAATCACTACAAATGCCGTGAGAGATTAGGTTACCAACACTAATTCTCATAAGATTAATGAATCAAGGGAAATTGCATGCAAAACAGTAAATCTAAAGGAGTCTAATGACATAAGGAGATCAGAAGGAACCCTTAACATGAGTCCAATTGAGAAAATACAGTTTACAACAACCTTTTCAAATCCACGATTACAATTACAGAGCACGGCTTAACAGCTCTCAGATTTGCAGTCTTGAATACAACTCTCCTTTGAACTACAGAAGGGTCTCACAGCTCTCAATTGCAAGTACAAGGCGAAACTATTACAGGGATTTCAGATAAACTATCTAATTTGGAAATGGGGGATTAGGAATGAAACTCAAAATCTGGATACCCAAATTGGGCAAATGGTTCGTCTATTTATAGTTTTCCCTAAGTCCAGCTCAGATGTGTATCAACCAATCAGAAGTGCTCAGATCTGTATTGACCAATGGTAGTCGAGCACGAGGATCCAGATCTATTATGGCCAATCAGAATTCCTCGATCTGGTTTAGCGAATCAGGTGAAAAAGGCATCAATTCTATTATGCATTTTGAAAATCTGTTAGAGTTTCTAGAAGTTCCCGCCAAGTTATTTCATCTCTGGGTGCTCACGTGGGGTAGAATATGCCTTCGCTTCATGCTTAGAATCCTCTGGAATGTCCCTAGGTTTTTAAATGCATTGGGATGCGTGAAACAAATTACTGAATTGCCCTTACAAAAGCTGGGAATCTCCAGAATACCTTTTCGCAAAGCTTAGAGGGCTTTTCGCAAGGTGTGGTAACTCCTGAAGCTCTTTTCGCAATGCTCTGGTTCTGTTCGAATTGAGTTTTCTTCTTTTCGAAAAGGTCGATCATCTCTTCGAAGAGTTCAGATGCTCTTCGAAAGCTAAGCCTGAAGTTTTAGTTCGTTTCGCAGATTTCAGGTTCATTGCGAACAGTATCAGGTTCTTTGCGAACAGTTCAGGTTCTTTGCGAAAAGACCTCTGTAGTGCATTTTTCTGTTCGAACTGATCCATACTTCTTTTCTGGATTGAGACTAGGCCTCTGCCTCTTCAATTCAGACCTTTCAACAGCTAGTGAGGTTGTTTCTTCTCTTTCTTCCTTTGGATTGACATGGATTGTCATCTTTGTGGCACTTTTACGTTGCTTTTATGGTTAAGCCTGTCTTTATTGTTAGCTGCAACACAAGCACTTAAAACACTTATTTAGTTCTCTCAAAGGTCTATTAAGACTCAAGTTAAGGGGTGAAAAATGGTATTTTTCAGTTCTCAACACACCCCCAAACCTAAGCTTTGCTTGTCCCTGAGCAAAGACAAAATTAAAAATAAAGTAAAAAGCCACTTTTGTAGGGAGCACAGTTGAATTTAGCATATGCAACAAGCCTTTTAAACCCCTAGGTGATCCCTAGTGGAGGAGTGAAGTCTCCTGAGGGTTTTTAGTGAAGGTACCCACAAACTTCTCCAATAAATCAGTTAAGATCAATGCAGTTTTGTTAAAACAGACTTTCATCCAATCAGAATATTCACACCTGTATCAGTCAAGCTATAAGGCGATTCTCAAGAAAACATCAGTTTAAACTGAAATTCTGCTGTAATTCCTTTTACCATTCACTCAATTTGTGTCAAAAAGTTATTTACAAGAAAAATTAATGAACAACTTGCCTTCTATTTGAGAATCCAGCTTTGATGCTACCTCAAATAAGTCGATTTCAAACCCAACTCTCACCAGGTTTTCACTCTCATGCAAGTAAGAAGGTTGTACTATTTCACACGGCTCAAGAGCAGTTACAGTCCTCAAATAGGACTGTAAGCATGAGCATAGGCATTGCTTTTTGGTTCTGTATTCACTGCTCTTTTCACCATAGATTACACAAATCCTTATCTCCATTTGACAGCTCAATCCATCATTGATCAGTAAGGACTTTAACTTGGGTTGCAATGTGGCTTATGGGTGAAATTTAACATGAAAAAGGGTGGAATGGAGTTCAAAATTGGGAAGTCAGTCAAGGTAAGGAGGTGGTATGGACACCTTCTTTATTTCAGCACAATTTCATCTTCTTCTTTGAATTTTCAGAGCCAAAGTGGCCATCTTTTTCTCTTTCTTTTTCAAACTTCCAATGAAATGACTTCTCTTTTTTTTTTTTTTTTTTTTTTTTTTCAACATGACATTGACTGGAATGTCACACTTCTTCTTCTGATACATCATTGCCTTCAATTATTTTTCTTTTCCTTTTACCAAACTGTTACCTAACTCCCCTTTCTTCAGCTTTCTTTCCTTTACCTACTGAATTCTTAGAGTGAGGGTCAGGCTAAATGAGGTTGATGAGGTTTCAAAGAAATTTTTGATTTATAAAGCTCAAATGGTGTGTATCAAGGGCAGTTTTTAAAAGGTGGGGCTTTTTGAAGTTCAAACTGTCCAAAAGAATGCCCTACATCATGTCTTTAATATCATGATTGCTGTCAAGCTATTTTAACTTGGGTATGTGTAACTTCTAGTGATAACAAGCAGGTTCAAACAGTCCCTAGAGTAGAAAAAATTGCCAATTCATACCTCCAAAGAATACATTTCAGCAGGCCCAAATCTCACTGGGTGTGGTTTTCTATCAAATTCTTGAAGTATATCATCACTGTTTTCTCTCTTTTTAGGTTTACTAGAACATCAATTTTCTTTTAGAAATTTCCTGACATTCATTTTATGAAAGTATTAGAATTACACTAGAAATCAATTTTAAAAATTAGATTCGTTTTACCTTCCTTATTTGTGAAAACAGCAGGTGTGAGTATACTTAATTTTCAAAAATTCCCCTGATCATAAGCTGCATTGATGTTAGCTCAATTATTGACATTTCTGAGACACCCCCAAACCTAAGGGGAGCAAGGTCCGCACTGGTCCAAAGCAAAGAAAAGAAGCAATCAAGAAAAACAATATAATGACAAAAAGAAAGAACAACAATGCACAGTAATTTCACAGAAAAAATAGAATTTTATATTACAAACTCATAACACAGATAAGTACAATGTGATCTAATAGCTGGGGTAAAAATCTGAATCATAAGTTGGTTCAATTGGCTCGTAACCGAGTCACCGCTGTAATCGAATCGAATCGTGATTGGAGTCCAACTTGATTGAGCCTTCTCCGGATTGTGTTTTGCGTACCAAAGGTATTCTTCTGATTTTATCTTTTTGGTGAGGCCAATGTACTTGCCAAGTCTAGTGGTCTTCAGTTTCTCTTGGTCAAGCTGTGCTTGTAACATGGTCACCTTGTGCTGCTCACTCCTAACCATCTGAAAGGTTTGACCCAGCAAGTCCTTCATTTTCTCTCTCTCAAATTTCATAAATAGCTCCAACTTCCGAATCTTATTTTCATAAGGGGTTCGAATGTAGGCTTGTAAATCAGCTAACCCTTTTAGAACATCTTTGCAGATATAAGGATTTTCTTCCATGGCTCTTTTGAGGGAGGCAAATCGGGGAAGGGGAATGGAATGGTAGGGGACCAAAGGTATCCCAGCTGTGGAAGGGGGAGAAGAAGTGTCCAGAAGGAGGACTTCAGGGTCGGTCTAAGTGGCTTGCTCAGCGAAAGTGGGGATTGGTGAAGGAGGTACAACCAGAGGGACTTCAGGTTCAGTTTGGGTTGCATGGGCAGTAGTGGTGGGGGTGGGCAGATCAATCAATACTACCTCTGGTTCAGTTTGGGTAGCATGGGAATCAACAGTAGGTAAAGGGGTAAGGGTGGTTGTGTGTGATGTGGAGGCGAAGGTTTGGAGTAGGTCATTGGTCACAGACTAGTTTTCGGTGTTGATTTGGAGTTGGGCTTGGATGGATTGGAGGTAGGCAAGTATTTGGGAAATAGAGGCAGGTGGAGGAGAGGTGGGCATAGCAGGGGCTGGTACAACTGAAGTGGAGGGTGGAGGTGCAATGGCTATAAAGGGGGAAGTAGGTGGATAAAATGATGAGGGTCAGGTATAGGGGTAGGTTCAAGTCCCATGGTTTCAAAAATAGATCCCATTAAGGACGAATAAGCCTCTGTAGTGAAAGGCTCAGGTTCAGGTATTTGGGATACTTCAGGTGTGTGGGCTGAATGAGCAGGGGAATTTGAGGGGCTTTGGAGCAGAGGAGTGCAGGGAGATGGGGCAATAAAGTCTGGAGCTAAATCATGGGCATTGGTGAGAGAAATTGGTGGGGTGAGTATGGTTGGAGTGGTTGGTGTAGAGGGGGTATCTATAATTAGAATAATGGATGGTATGGGAGATGGGACAGCTGGGATAGGTGAAGTGGCAGGGGCTGGAATAGGGGAGGAGGGTGAAAGGCCAACTTCCTCAAAAATTGGTGCAGCTGAAGAGCTGGTCACCATGGGAAGGAAAGTTTCTTCAAAAATTGGTGCAGCTAAAGAGCTGGTCACCACAGGGTCTGGCAGAGCTGTTTTGAGAAGTGGTGCAGCTAAAGAGCTGGTCACCACAGGAGCTGGCAAAATTGGTTCTAAGAGAACTGCAGGGGCAGGTTCAGGTGTCGGTTCATTCACAGCTGCAGGTGCAAGTTCAGGTGCCGGTTCATTCATAGCTGCATGTGCAGGTTCACCTTCCTCTCTCATCCTTCTCAGCATGGCTTGGCTTGTAGTCCATGCCTTTTTCCCAAAAGTGTGAGGAGCAATGACTTCAAATGGTTCCTCATGATCAATGTCAAACTTGGCTCTGAGGAGGGCTATGATCAATCTACCAAATAATGCTCCTTTTTAACTTGGCACTAATATCAGCCATGGCTTCAAAATGAACATAGGGGCATTGAAAACGCCCTTAGAAAAGTGAAAGAGAGCCTAAATTGGTGTTCTCCTCTCTGTGTCTGCAGTAACATAAAACTTCCCCTCAAAATGGAGTCCATCAATAGAAATTGGGGGGCTAGGTCTCTCCTCATGATGGACTGTCCAGTGCCCACAATTCCTTGGGTTAAATGTGCAGCCATTTCTCTAAAGGAGGCTGTTTCTGGAGCAGCCAATGGACCAGAAGGATTAAATTGGAAGGGTATCCCCAAAGCATTCCCTATGTCTTCAAATGTGACAGTAAGATCGCAATCATCAATGAAGATAACTAGGGTAGGGACATCAGCATCTCTTTCAGTGACTTTGATTAGGTTTTGGTACCATAACTTTACCATTCGTGGGTAGATTTTCTCTGGCAAGGGGGTAAGAATATTGCTTAGTGAGGCATCTCTTATGTATTTCAGAGATAATAGGCAATCTGGTTTGTTGGCGAAAAAAGTTTTGTCCACAATCAGCTCAGGAATTAGCTTCTGAGCTTCAATGAATGGATTTGGCAGTACCAAATGTATAGGCAGAGGAGGGAGCTCACGCTCAGGGCTAGCAGCAGCAGGGATGGGTTCCTCATGTCGAACTTTCTTTCCTTTCTCCACCCTATCCGCTTTATCCATAGATAATTTTCTTTTGGCTGAAGTTTTGGCTTTTCCTTTTGGGGTAGGTTTGCTAACTTTCTTAGCAGAGGATTTTGAGAACATGGCAGCCAACGATTTCTCTGCTTTTCCCATTCTAAATTGATGTATGAAAATGCCCACAACAGATGCTGACACAAAATCAAATTTTCCAAATGATAAACAGAGAGAATGGGCAAAGAAATACCGAGATCTAGGGTTTTTGATTGAACGAGTTGTGTGCTTGCAGAAATCCCCCAGAATAGAAGCTAAAATCCTTCTTTGAAAACTCAAATGATCGAACAAAGGTGAAGAAAAATGTAGCAAGCTTCTCAATTCGCGTAAGGAAAGAACGAAATAGGGTTTCTGTGGAACAGGTCGCTCTTCAGAAAGCTTTCGAATATGAAACCCCTATTTCGAAAGGGTTTAAATATACTCAGAGTTAATTTCGCAAAGTTCTGCTTAAGTTTTCGAAAAGTTCCAAAATAGACCTTTTGACAACTGTGAATGGCATTAGTACCATTCGAAAAGTTAATAGCTTCAGAAACGTCTTTTTGAAAAGAAACTAGCTTCAGAACCAACTATTCGAAAAAAACATAGCTTCAGAACCAACTATTCGAAGAGCAAATCCTTGCTTTCGAGCAGTTTGTTACAAATCCAGAGTTTTTTTCGAAAAGTAAATTTTACCTTGCGAAAAGAGAATTATTACTTTGCGAATTAGCTTGGAGCATATTTAAACCGTGCGAAAAGAGACAAATCATGAATAAAAATAGAAGCAAAGAAACTAAGCAAAAATTATGAAATAAAAAAATTATGTACAGTTATCTACCATCAGATTTTTGGAGGTTTGTGATGACAGATGGGCAGCACAGGCTCCTGGGTATTTTCAATGCATGGTTTGAGCCTCTAACCATTCACTTTCAGGATTCTTCCATTACTTGGATCAAGGATGTCAACAGCTCCCGAAGGAGCTGTCTGAATGACAGTGTATGGCCCTTCCCATCTGGATCTCAGCTTTCCTAGGAAAAACATGAGTTTTGAGTTAAATAACCATACCTTAGAGCCAGTTGTGAACTCTTTTCTCAATAAATTTTTATCATGAAAAGTTTTGACTTTCTCTTTGTAAAATCTTGAATTTGTGTATGCATCCATTCTCAGCTCCTCCAACTCAGCAAGTTGCGGTTTCCTGTGATTACCAGCAGTAGTTAGATCCATGTTCAATGTTTTAATGGCCCAAAAAGCATTATATTCTAGTTCTACTGGTAAATGGCATGCTTTGCCATAGACCAACCTGAATGGGGACATACCAATTGGGGTTTTATAGGCTGTCCTGTATGCCCACAATGCATCATTCAGCTTAAAGGACCAATCCTTTCTGTCCTTCTTCACAGTCTATTCCAAAATATGTTTGATTTCTCTATTGGAAATCTCCACTTGTCCACTGGTTTGTGGATGATATGGTGTGGCTACTCTATGAGTCACAGAGTATTTTTTCAATAAAGTTTCAAAATGTTTATTACAAAAATGGCTTCCCCCATCACTGATAATGGCTCTGGGAAAACCAAACCTGGAAAAAATGTGATCCTTAAGAAATTTGAGAACCACTTTGTGATCATTTGTTTTAGTGGTTGTGGCTTCAATCCATTTGGATATATAATCCACAGCTACTAAAATGAAATTATACCCATTGGAAGGAGAAAAGGGACCCATGAAGTCTACCCCCCAAACATCAAACAACTCAACTACCAAAATAGGTTGTAAAGGCATTGAGTTTCTCTTGGAAATGCTGCCCAATTTCTGACAGTTCTGGCAAGCCTTACAATGATGCAGAGCATCTTTGAAAAGTGTAGGCCAATAAAATTCGCACTGCAAAACCTTTGCAGCAGTTTTGTTTCCACTAAAATGACCTCAACAAGCCTGTTCATGACATAGAAAGTATTCTATGAAATTCTTGGTCAGGGACACATTTTCTTATTATTTGGTCTGCACAACTCTTAAACAGATAGGATCTTCCCAAATGAAATGTTTAACCTTTGCGAAGAAAAGATCTTTATCCATTTTATTCCAATGTTGAGGAATTTTTCCAGTAGCCAAAAAGTTGACTATGTTTGCAAACCAAGGAGTGTGTACACTAATGGCAAAAAGTTGCTCATCAGGGAAAGATTCATTGATAGGTAGCCTATCAATTTCAGCAGTTAAAATTCTAGACAGGTGATCAGCCACCACATTTTCCACCCCCTTTTTATCTTTGATCTGTAAATCAAATTCCTGTAATAAGAGAATCCACCTGATTAATCTTGGTTTAGTATCCTTCTTAGATAGAAGATATTTCAAAGCAGAGTGGTCAGTGAACACCACTATTTGTGACCCCAAGACATATGACCTGAATTTTTCTAAAGCAAAAACAATTGCCAGCAGCTCCTTCTCAGTTGTTGTGTAATTGAGTTGTGCATCAATCATTGATCTACTGGCATAAGCTATGACATGAGGCAGCTTTTCTTTTCTCTGTCCCAGGACAGCTCCCAAAGCATAATCTGATGCATCACACATCAGTTCAAAAGGTAATGAATAATCTGGAGACTGCAATATTGGAGCTGAAATTAAACAATTTTTTAGGAATTCAAAAGCCTTCATGCATTCATTATTGAAAATAAAAGGGACATCTTGACACAGCAAATGACAGAGGTTTGGTTATTTTACTGAAGTCCTTGATGAACCTTCAGAAATCCAAAGATGTCCCAGAAAACTTCTGATTTGCTTAACAGTTTTGGGAGGTGGTAAATGTGCAATTAAATCAATTTTTGCTCTGTCCACCTCAATGCCCTTGTGAGAAACAACATGGCCAAGGACAATGCCTTGGGTGACCATGAAATGGCTCTTTTCCCAGCGCAGAACTAGATTGGTTTCTTCACATCTCTGTAATACCAATTTGAGATGATGTAAACACTGGGAAAAACTGTCTCCATAGATTGAAAAGTCATCCATAAAAATCTCCATAAATTGGTCAATCATATCAGAAAAAATGGAATACATGCATCTTTGAAAGGTAGCAGGAGCATTACAAAGACCAAAAGGCATTCTCCTATAGGCAAAAGTGCCAAAATGGCAAGTGGATGTGGTCTTTTCCTGATCTTGTGGGTACACAGGAATCTGGTTGTAACCAGAGTAACCATCAAGAAAATAGTAATAAGCTTTTCCTGCTAGCTTATCTAAAATCTGACCAATGAATGGGAGGGGGAAATGGTCTTTTCTGGTCATTGCATTTAATTTTCTGTAATCAATACAGACTCTCCACCCAGTTGTTTGTCTGGTTGACATCAGCTCCCCAGAGTCTACGGTTATAACAGTGATCCCAGATTTCTTAGGTACCACCTATGTAGGTGCCACCCAAGCTGAATCTGAAATGGGGTAAATGACCCCTGCATCCAACAACTTAACAACCTCTTTCGTGACTACTTCTTGCATATGAGGGAGCCTCCTTTGCATTTCCCTAGAAGGCTTTGCATCTTCTTCCAAATGGATTTTGTGCATGCAAACAGCTGGACTGATTCCTCCCAAATCAGCAATAGTCCAGCCAATTGCCCTTCTATGTTTTTTCAAAACTATCAACAGCTCTTCTTCTTGCTCCTTTGTGAGGGAGGAAGAAATAATTGCAGGCAATGATTTATGATTTCCTAAAAACACATATTTCAAATTTTCTGGCAGCTTCTTTAGTTCTAAATCAGGTGGGCTGAGAAAAGAAGGTAACAAAGGTACCTTAGCTGTTTGTGGAAGGGGGAGAGTAGCAGGTTTCCAAGAAGAGAAACTTGCTGATTGATTATGAGTTCCTTGCATAACCTTTATTTCCTCAGATTTTGAGATACAAACTATTTCTTCTTCAGAATTTCCCCAAGCATCTTCAACATTTGTGGTGAACTCTTCATACTGCAGAAACTGTTGAAAAGTCCCTTCTACCAGTTCATCCAATAAATCAACATGAAAACATTCTTCAGAACTGAATTGACGCTGTGTGACTGCATTATAAACATTTAATTTTACCTTCATGTTTCCAAAAGAGACTTCCATAATTCTAGACCTGCATTGAATGCAAGCATTTGCTGTAGCCAAGAATGGTCTTCCCAAAATGACAGGGATGGAAGTTTTGTTTTTGGTTGGTTCCATGTCCAAAACTAAAAAATCCGCAGGATAGAAAAATTTATCTACTCCCACCAATACATCTTCAATCATCCCAACTGGCTTCTTCGGATCATGCGCTAGTTGTAACACCACATGAGTAGGTTTTAATTCTCTCAAACCTAGTTGCTCATATACAGAATATGGAAGTAGGTTGACACTGGCACCCAGATCTAATAAAGCCTTTTCAATGGTATGTTCCCCAATAATGCAAGGGATTGTGGGGATTCCAGGATCTTGAAGTTTAGGAGGTGTAGCAATGGATAACACCTGATTAACTCTTTCCACAGCAAAGACCTTCTTGGACAACTGTATCCTAGACTGTCTTTTGTGAGTGCAAACATCTTTCAAAAATTTTGCATATGCTGGAATTTGTTTGATTGCCTCAAGCAAAGGTAGATTTATCTTGACTTGCTTGAAAGTCTCCATCATTTCATCTATTTTTGTGTTCCCTTTATCAAAAGGGGATACATATTTCATTGCATGAGGAAATGGTAAATGAGGAACTAGTCCTTCATCTACAGATTTGGAAGTATTTTCTGAGGTCCATCAGCACCTCCACTGCTATCACTATGCTGCTCTTGCTGCATATCTTTATCATTTTCCTCATTTTTTTATTCTTCAGTGCCCACTTTGTTATCTATTATTCTTCCACTTCTCAAAGTGGTAACAGTTTTTACTTCTTCATGTGAATTGGAAGCTTCTCCAACCATGAACTGTCCTTTGAGATTGTTCAAAGGTTGGCTGGATAACTTTCCTTCCTCTCTTTTTGCCAAAGTATTTGAAAGTTGTCCCAATGTTTCTTCAATCTTCTTTATGCTCTGGCTGTGAAAATTCACAGTCTGACTTAAGGATCCTAAATTCTGGAGTGAATTTAGGACTTGATCTTCAAAAGAAGGGGACCTGGAAGGAGTTTGAACTGGGGCAGATTCCTGCAGAGGTTGTTGTGGAATGGGCTGCTAAAAATTTGGTTTGGCATAAAAATTCTGCTGATAAGGCTGTGCAGTTTTGAAAGGCATTTCGTTCTTTGGTTGTTGTTGCTGTTGGGATTGATAATTCCCTTGGTTCCACCTCAAATTGGGGTGCCCTCTCCATGGATATTTATTTGACTGCATCTGTCCAAATGATTGAGCGGCATGAGCTTGTTCCACCATTAAATCTGGGAACTGTGGTGCAGCAGGGCATTGGTCAATTGAATGAGTAGGGGACTGGCATATCAGACATGCCTCCTCTACTCTTGCAACATTTGTATTTTTGAGTGAGTCCATCAATCTATCAAACTTTGTGGTTAAATTGTCCATCTTCCTTTCCAACTCATTCACCTCATAACTTTTCCCTTTGGTGGGTTGCTGATTGTTCAACCTCGCAGGATTTTCAAGATCTCTTGACAGAGATTCCTGCTAGCAGTACCAAATGTATAGGCAGAGGAGGAAGCTCAGGCTCAGGACTAGCAGCTGCAGGGATGGGTTCCTCATGTCTCACTTTCTTCCCTTTCTCCACCCTATCCACTTTATCCATTGACAGTTTTCTTTTGGCTGAAGTTTTGGTTTTTCCTTTTGGGGTAGGTTTGCTAACTTTCTTAGCAGAGGATTTTTGGAGCATGGCAGCCAATGATTTCTCCGCTTTTCCCATTCTAAATTTATGTATGAAAATGCCCACAACAGATGCTGACACACAATCATATTTTTCAAATGATAAACAGAGAGAATGCGCAGAGAAATACCGGGATCTAGGGTTTTTTGATTGAACGTGTTGCTTGCTTGTTGAAATCCCCCAGACTAGAAGCTAAAATCCTTCTCTGAAAGTTCAAATGATCAAACCAAGGTGAAGAAAAGTGTGGCTAGATTCTCAAATCACGCAAGGAAAGAAAGAAATAGGGTTTCTGTGGAACAGGTCGTTCTCAGAAAGCTTTCGAATATGAAACCCTTACTTCGAAAGGGTATAAATATGCTCAGAGTTAATTTCGCAAAGTCCTTTTTAAGTTTTCGAAAAGTTCCAAAATAGACCTTTTTACAACTGCGAATGGCATCAATAACATTCAAAAAGTTAATAGCTTCAGAAACATCTTTTCGAAAAGAAAATAGCTTCTGAACCAACTATTCGAAAAGCAAATCCTTGCTTTCAAGCAGTTAGTTACAAATCCAAATTCTTTTTAAAAAGTAAATTGAACTTTGTGAAAAGATAATTTTTACTTTGCGACTTAACTTTTCACATATTTAAACCATGCGAAGAGAGAGAAATCATGAATAAAAACAGAGAAAAAGAAACTAAGCAAAAACTATGAAATAAAAGCATATTGTATAGTTGTATACCATCAGATTTGGGGAGGCTCTTGATGATTGATGGGCAGCACAGGCTCTTGGGTATTTTCAATGCATGGTTTGAGCCTCTGACCATTTACTTTCAAGATTCTTCCATTACTTGGATCTAGGATGTCAACAGCTCCAGAAGGAGCTGCCTGAATGACAGTATATGGCCCTTCCCATCTGGATCTCAGCTTTTCAGGAAAAAACTTAAGTTTTGAGTTAAATAACCATACCTTAGAGCCAGCTGTGAACTCTTTTCTCAATAAATTTTTATCATGGAAAGCTTTGACTTTCTCTTTGTAAACTCTTGAGTTTATGTATGCATCCATTCTCAGCTCCTCCAACTCAGCAAGTTGCAGTTTCCTGTGGTTACCAGCAGTAGTTAGATCCATGTTCAATGTTTTAATGGCCCAAAAGGCTTTATATTCTAACTCCACTGGTAAATGGCATGCTTTGCCATAGACCAACCTGAATGGGGACATGCCAATTGGGGTTTTATAGGTTGTCCTATATGCCCACAATGCATCATTCAACTTAAAGGACCAATCCTTTCTGTCCTTCTTCACAGTCTTTTTCAGTATATGTTTGATTTCTCTATTGGAAATCTCCACTTGTCCACTGGTTTGTGGATGATATGGAGTGGCTACTCTATGAGTCACAGAGTATTTTTTTAATAAAGTTTCAAAATGTTTATTACAAAAATGGCTTCCCCCATCACTGATAATAGCTCTGGGAAAACCAAACCTGGAAAAAATGTGATCCTTTAGAAATTTAAGAACCACTTTGTGGTCATTGGTTTTAGTGGTTGTGGCTTCAATCCATTTGGATACATAATCCACAACTATTAAAATGAAATTATACCCATTGGAAGGAGGAAAGGGACCCATGAAGTCTAACCCCCAAACATCAAACAACTCAACTACCAAAATAGGCTGTAAAGGCATTGAGTTTCTCTTGGAAATGCTGCCCAATTTACAGCTTGCAAGACTTACAGGTCAGAAGCATCTTTGAAAAGTGTAGGCCCATAAAATCCACACTGTAAAACCTTTGCAGCAGTTTTGTTTCCACTAAAATGACCTCCACAGGCCTGTTCATGACACATAGAAAGTATTCTATGAAATTCTTGGTCAGGGACACATCTTCTTATTATTTGGTCTGCACAACTCTTAAACAGATAAGGATCTTCCCAGATCAAATGTTTAACTTTGAGAAGAAAAGATCTTTATCCATTTTATTCCAATGTTGAGGAATTCTTCCAGTAGCCAAAAAGTTGACTATGTTTGCAAACCAAGGAGTGTGTACACTAATAGCAAAAAGTTGCTCCTCAGGGAAAGATTCATTGATAGGCAGCCTATCAATCTCAGCAGTTAAAATCCTAGATAGGTGATCAGCCACCACATTCTCTACACCTTTTTTATCTTTGATCTGTAAATCAAATTCCTGTAATAGGAGAATCCACCTGATTAATCTTGGTTTGGTGTCCTTCTTAGACAGAAGGTATTTCAAGGCAGAGTGGTCAGTGAACACCACTATTTGTGAACCCAAGACATATGACCTAAATTTCTCTAAAGCAAAAACAATTGCCAGCAGGTCCTTCTCAGTTGTTGTGTAATTGAGCTCTGCATCAATCATTGATCTACTGGCATAAGCTATGACATGAGGCAGCTTTTCCTTTCTCTGTCCAAGGACAGCTCCCAAAGCATAATCTGATGCATCACACATCAGTTCAAAAGGTAGTGAATAATCTGAAGACTGCAATATTGGAGCTGAAATCAAACAGTTTTTTAAGAATTCAAATGCCTTCATGCATTCATTATTAAAAACAAAAGGGACATCTTGGCACAACAAATGACAAAGAGGCTTGGTTATTTTACTGAAGTCCTTAATGAACCTTCTGTAAAATCCAGCATGTCCCAGAAAACTTCTGATTTGTTTAACAGTTTTGGGAGGTGGTAAAGGTGCAATTAAATCAATTTTTGCTCTGTCCACCTCAATGCCCTTGTGGGAAACAACATGACCAAGGACAATGCCTTGGGTGACCATGAAATGGCTCTTTTCCCAGCTCAAAACAAGATTGGTTTCTTCACATCTCTGTAACACCAATTTGAGATGATGTAAACACTGGGAAAAACTATCTCCGTAAATTGAAAAATCATCCATAAAAATCTCCATAAATTGGTCAATCATATCAGAGAAAATGGAATACATGCATCTTTGAAAGGTAGCAGGGGCATTACAAAGACCAAAAGGCATTCTCCTATAGGCAAAAGTGCCAAAAGGGCAAGTGAATGTGGTCTTTTCCTGATCTTGTGGGTACACAGGAATTTGGTTGTAACCAGAGTAACCATCAAGAAAACAGTAATAAGCTTTTCCTGCTAGCTTATCTAAAATCTGATCAATGAATGGGAGAGGGAAATGGTCTTTTCTGGTCATTAAATTTAATTTTTTGTAATCAATACAGACCCTCCACCCAGTTGTTTATTTGGTTGACATAAGCTCACCAGAATCTGAGGTTACAACAGTGATCCCAAATTTCTTAGGTACCACCTGTGTAGGTGCCACCCAAGATGAATCTGAAATGGGGTAAATGACCCCTGCATTCAACAACTTAACAACCTCTTTCATGACTACTTCTGGCATATGAGGGTTCAGCCTCCTTTGTATTTCCCTATAAGGCTTTGCATCTTCTTCCAAATGGATTTTGTGCATGCAAACAGCTGGACTGAATCCTCCCAAATCAGCAATAGTCCAACCAATTGCCCTTCTATGTTCTTTCAAAACAATCAACAGCTCTTCCTCCTGTTCCTTTGTGAGGGAGGAAGAAATAATTGCACGCAATGATTTATGATCTCCTAAAAACACATATTTCAAATTTTCTGGCAGCTGCTTCAGTTCTAAATCAGGTGGGCTGAGAAAAGAAGGTAACAAAGGTACCTTAGATGTTTGTGGAAGGGGAAGAGTAGCAGGTTTCCAAGAAGAGAAACTTGCTGATTGATTATGAGTTCCTTGCACAACATTTACTTGCTCAGAATTTGAGATACAAACTGCTTCTTCCTCAAAATTTCCCCAAGCATCTTTAGCATATGTGGTGAAATCTTCACACTGCAAAAATTGTTGTAAAGTCCCTTCTACCAGTTCATCCAATAGATCAACATGAAAACATTCCTCAGAGCTGAATTGAGGTTGTGTGACTGCATTATAAACATTTAATTTTACCTTCAGGTTTCCAAAAGAGACTTCCATAATACCAGACCTGCATTGAATGCAAGCATTTGCTGTAGCCAGGAATGGTCTTCCCAAAATTACAGGTATGGAAGTTTTTCTTTTGGTAGGTTCCATGTCCAAAACTAGAAAATCAGCAGGATAGAAAAATTTATCTACTCCCACCAATACATCTTCAATCATCCCAATTGGCTTCCTTTAAGATCTGTCTGCTAGTTGTAACACCACATGAGTGGGTTTTAATTCTCCCAAACCTAGTTTCTCATATGCAGAATATGGAAGTAGGGTGACACTAGCACCCAGATCTAATAAAGCCTTTTCAATGGTATGTTCCCCAATAATGCATGGGATTGTGGGGATTCCAGGATCTTGAATTTTAGGAGGTGTGGCAATGGACAACACCTGATTAACTCTTTCCACAGCAAAGACCTTCTTGGATAACTGTATCCTAGACTGTCTTTTGTAAGTGCAAACATCTTTCAAAAATTTTGCATATGCTGGAATTTGTTTGATTGCCTCAAGCAAAGGTAGATTTATCTTGACTTGCTTGAAAGTCTCCATCATTTCATCTATTTTTGTGTTCCCTTTATTAAAAGGGGATACAGATTTCATTGCATGAGGAAATGGCAAATGAGGAACTATGTCTTCATCTACAGCTTTGGAAGCATTTTCAGAATTTTTTTTAATTTTTTGTTTTTCATTTGTTTGATTTTTCTGAGGTATATCAGCACCTCCACTGCTATCATTATGCTGCTCTAGCTGGATATTTTTATCATTTTCCTCATTTTTTTCTTCTTCAGTACCCACTTTGTTATTTATAATTCTTCCACTTCTCAAAGTTGTGACAGTTTTTACTTCTTCATGCGAAATAGAAGCTTCTCCAACCATGAACTATCCTTTGGGATTGTTCAAAGGTTGGCTGGGTAACTTTCCTTCCTCTCTTTTGGCCAAAGTATTTGAAAGCTATCCCAATGTTTCTTCAATCTTCTTTATGCTCTGGCTGTGAAAATTCACAGTCTGAGTTAAAGATCCTAAATTATTGAGTGAATTTAGGACTTCATCTTCAAAAGAAGGGGACCTGGAAGGGATTTGAACTGGGGTAGATTGTTGTACAAGTTGTTGTGGAATGGGCTGCTGAAAATTTGGCTTGGCATAAAAATTCTGCTGATAAGGCTGTGCAGTTTTGAAAGGCATTTGGTTCTTTGGTTCTTTATTGATAATTCCCTTGGCTCCACCTCAAATTGGGGTGCCCTCTCCATGGATATTCATTTGACTGCATCTGTCCAAATGATTGAGCAGCATGAGCTTGTTCCACCACTAAATCTGAAGGCGTGGTGCGGACATTGGTCAATTGAATGAGTAGGGGACTGGCATATCAGACATGCCTCCTCTACTCTTGCAACCATTGGATTTTTAAGTGAGTCCATCAATCTATCAAACTTTGTGGTTAAATTGTCCATCTTTCTTTCCAACTCATTCACCTCATAAATCTTTCCTTTGGTGGTTTGCTGATTGTTCAACCTAGCAAGATTTTCAATATCTCTTGACAAAGATTCCTGTTGAGTTTAGTTTTCACCAATTACTTCAAATAAGTCCTAAACCTCCTCAACTGTTTTTTGCAAGTAAGTGCCTCCACAGGAGGCATCCACCATATTTTTGCCTTTTTGATCAATTCCTTGATAGAAGCTTTGAACCAGCTGCCATCTGGGAATTTGATGATGAAGACATTGCCTTAAAAGTTCCTTAAATCTTTCCCATGCTTCATGGAAAGTTTCATTTGAGTTTTGTGAGAAAGAAATGATACATTGTCTCAATTGGCTTGTTTTAGACATTGGGAAGTATTTGGCTAAAAATTGACATTGCAAATCATTCCAAGAAGTGATACTATTTGGTGCTAACATAGATAACCATGCTCTAGCTTTATCCTTTAATGAAAAAGGAAATAGCCTAAGCTTGGTTATACAGACCAAGAATCGACTATGTTGAATGTGGTGCAAAGAGCCAAGAATTCATCCACATGTTTGTATGGATCTTCCTTACTCAACCCATGGAAGGAAGGAGGCATTTGGATGGTTGATGATTTGATCTCATAGTTTCCTTCAACAGTAGGAAATTGAATGCAAAAGGGAGAATTATAAGCACCAGGTGCAAAGTAATCCCTCAAAAGTCGAGGTTCTTCACCCATAGTAGCAGAATTCTGTGTTGTTTGTTTGGTTCGTAATAGCCTTTCAACTTCTAAATTCAGTGGGATAATCTCAGGGCTGAGAGTCCTCCTACCAAACATACAACTCAGAATAAAAAATCTGATTATTCACAGCAAACCTTCAGAATTCCTTTTTAAGTAGTTTCCCTTCTTCAAAAATTGGATATGAATAACTGCACAGGTATAAACAATAGAATAGTTTAGTACTGATAAAAATTAAAGTGAAAACTTAGGTCTACCTATTTTAGAACAAATTCCCCTGCAACGGCGCCAAAAACTTGTTGTTGCTTCTTTGTGTGCTTGATTTATGTGTGTTTTGAAAACAGGTTTGCAACTACTAAATTATACTGAATCTAGAATATTAGAAAAAAGAGTAAAGAAATATTAGCACAGGTAGAAGTGGATTAGCCTGCAAGATCAGGGCCAATTGTAGAAAGTTTTAAATGTAAGTGAGTGAAAGATCGTCCACAGAGAATTTGTCTAAAATGCACAATAAACCTCCAGATCTGAGCTACCAGATCTGGCCTCTTATCCTATCTAGAAAGCACATAAGATGGGAGGTTGATTTTGTCACATTAACTAAATGATAAAAGTAAAAAGTTAAACTAAATGATCCAGATCCGAGTTGGGGGAATGTTTGAGGTAAAAAAAATGGAGAAGTAATATCTCACTTTGATATGGTCCTTGAAAACTAATGAGAATGTCTGCGGCTCACTTGAGAGATGATCCAATCTTCATCTGGCTACAAGCACAGATGTAAGAGAAATAAATCTAATTTAAGGATTAGATTTAGGCTTATGGCTATGGTCTGTCCACTTTAATGGCCACAAACCATCCAATAGTCTTTAATCCAAAGCCTTAGTTTAGAACAAGAAGCATCACTACAAATGCCGTGAGAGATTAGGTTACCAGCACTAATTCTCACAGGATTAATGAATCAAGGGAAATTGCATGCAAAACAGTAAATCTAAAGGAGTCTAATGCCATAAGGAGATCAGAAGGAACCCTTAACATGAGTCCAATTGAGAAAATACAGTTTACAGCAACCTTTTCAAATCCACCATTACAATTACAGAGCACGGCTTAACAGCTCTCAGATTTGCAGTCTTGAATACAACTCTCCTTTGAACTATAGAAGGGTCTCACAGCTCTCAATTGTAAGTACAAGGCGAAACTATTACAGGGATTTCAGATAAACTATCTAATTTGGAAATGGGGGATTAGGAGTGAAACTCAAAATCTGGATACCCAAATTGGGCAAATGGTTCGTCTATTTATAGTTTTCCCTAAGTCCAGCTCAGATGTGTATCAACCAATCAGAAGTGCTCAGATCTGTATTGACCAATGGTAGTCGAGCACGAGGATCCAGATCTGTTCTGGCCAATCAGAATTCCTCGATCTGGTTCAGCCAATCAGGTGAAAAAGGCATTAATTCTGTTATGCATTTTGAAAATCTGTTAGAGTTTCTAGAAGTTCCCGCCAAGTTATTTCATCTCTGGGTGCTCACGTGGGGTGGAATATGCCTTCGCTTCATGCTTAGAATCCTCTGGAATGTCCCTAGGTTTTTAAATGCATTGGGACGCGTGAAACAGATTACTAAATTGCCCTTGCAAAAGTTGGGAATCTCCAGAATACCTTTTCGCAAAGCTTAGAGGGCTTTTCGCAAGGTGTGGTAACTCCTGAAGCTCTTTTCGCAATGTTCTGGTTCTGTTCGAATTGAGTTTTCTTCTTTTCGAAAAGGTCGATCATCTCTTCGAAGAGTTCAGATGCTCTTCGAAAGCTAAGCCTGGAGTTTTAGTTCGTTTCGCAGAGTTCAGGTTCTTTGCGAATAGTATCAGGTTCTTTGCGAACAGTTCAGGTTCTTTGCGAAAAGACCTCTATAGTGCATTTTTCTGTTCGAATTGCTCCATACTTCTTTTCTGGATTGAGACTAGGCCTCTGCCTCTTCAATTCAGACCTTTCAACAGCTAGTGAGGTTGTTTCTTCTCTTTCTTCCTTTGGATTGACATGGATTGTCATCTTTTTGGCACTTTTACGCTGCTTTTATGGTTAAGCCTGTTTTTATTGTTAGCTGCAACACAAGCACTTAAAACAGTTATTTAGTTCTCTCAAAGGTCTATTAAGACTCAAGTTAAGGGGTGAAAATTGGTATTTTTCAGTTCTCAACAAGTGCCTACAATGATTAACTTGTTTTGACCCATCTCTGGATTGTAGTTCCCCTGTGGGATAATCTGTGACCATTTAAGTGGACAGTTTATAACCTTAAGGGATTGGATCATGGCACAGGGATGAGTTGGATTCTTTCTCCTCTTTGGTGATAATGTAGCCATTGGACAGGATTTCTATACCAGCAGATCTGGATCTGAGTCATAAATTCCAGCAGATCTGAACCCAATAGCATACTTCACACCCTTTTATATTTATTTTCCCTCACTCCATCTATCTTCTCAACCCTTTCTGTAGTTAGTTCATTAAGCTACCTTGGGATACTTAGAATAAGTGACCCTAAACTCCCTTCCTTTTAGGACTGCCAGATTTGTAGTCAAATCTGGAGGGACTACTAGAGATGAAAAGGGTAAAAGCAATTTAGATGTGCTTACTTTATTTGAAAAAACTTTTTGAAATTCCTTTTTGAAAAAACTTTGTGCGAATCTAGATGTGCTTACTTTATTTGTTGATGGTAAAAGAAATTTAAAATTAAAGTAAAATAGGGGATGGAATCAACACAACTGATAAATCCTAGACCTGCAAGATACAGGGTCCATTTGTAGCAAGTTTTGATAAGTAAGAGTTTGTCCTCCAGGGAAAAGTGATCTACGGCTCCAAGGGAGCCATCTCTAGTAGTCCCTCCAGATCTGACTACAGATCTGGCAGTCCTAAAAGGAAGGGAGTTTAGGGTCACTTATTCTAAGTATCCCAAGGTAGCCTAATGAACTAACTACAGAAAGGGTTGAGAAGATGGATGGAGTGAGGGAAAATAAATATAAAAGGGTGCGAAGTATGCTATTGGGCTCAGATCTGCTGGAATTTATGACTCAGATCCAGATCTGCTGGTATAGAAATCCTGTCTAATGGCTACATTATCACCAAAGAGGAGAAAGAATCCAACTCATCCCTGTGCCATAATCCAATCCCTTAAGGTTATAACTTGTCCACTTAAATGGTCACAGACTATCCCATAGGGGAACCACGATCCAGAGATGGGTAAAAACAAGTTAATCATTGTAGGCACTACTTCATCCAGGCTACAGGCTCAAGAATTCATAGGGAACCTCAACCTCTAAAGCTCTATGTGTGGGGCTAAGGCTGTATAGGACCATGATAACCCAAACACATAGAACTAGTAAGAGATTGAGTACCACCTTAGATCTAGCTGTCCATTACTTGAGTGGGACTACAATGGTCCAGTCACAAGCCTACAATCTCCATACCCAGATCAGATCTGCCAACTAATGACGGGTCTATACTGATATAGGGGAGTCAGCCTCTGTACAATCTCCTAGCAGGCTACAAGCTGAGGCTTGGAGAAGAAGGATCCATTTTAGGTCGGCGGATTGGATTCTCCCTAAGGCTATAACCTGTCCACTTGAATGGTCACGGACTATCACAGAGGCTATCCTCCTCACGGAGCCCAAAACAAAACAAGAATATTGCTGCCACCACCATGGTTACAAGGCTACCAGCTCAGGCTTCCATGGGGATTTCAGATCTAGTGGGTCCTGTGGTGGGGCTAAGGCTGTATCGGACCATGATAGCCTAGACACACAGGTCACTTGGATCTGAATGGATCTTTAGAATCAGTCCTCCATTGCTTTGAATCGCAGCCAAAGCAATGGTGGTTCACAAGGCAACAGCCTTGCACAGAGCAACTCACAAACACACGAATCCCATAAAAGTACAACACCCAATCACAAATTCCATTAATCTAATCTCAATAAGCATACAAAGGCATGGCCAGCAAGTGCTGGGCCATGGAGAGAAGAAAAATAAAAAGGAAAACTACTTACAACTACAGAAGAACAGAAGAGAAAACGATCTCAATCAAAAAAAAAAAATTATTCTAAAAGTCTCGAGATATTTTTGAGATCCCTAACCCTAAACCAGGCTTAGGTTTATATAGCAGTGGGTGTGGTGGCGCATTAGGGTTAGGAAACCCTAATTTTAGCGATGCCATGTGGCCTATTAATGATCCTTGGATGCCTCGGGGTGTGTGCATAGAGATTTGAGCATGGGAGTGCGTGCCCTAATCGCTGGAAATCCTCAGAATGTCCTCTACAGAATGATGGAAGTTGGAGTTCAGAGCTTCGCCAGGTTGCAGTTGATTCCCAAACTTATCGTGTGGTAGCACTGACTTCGCGAGGATGAGTTAGCATTCAAACTTCAGACGTCACGGGGTTACAGCTTCTTGATGCTTTGAGCAGTCGCGAGGTAGATAGTTAAGCTCTCGCTGGATTGAGCTTCACAAGGTTGGATTGCTACTTGTGAATAGCGCGGGAACTGTGCGAGCATTCCATTTCACAATAGATTTTTGTGAGGCTAACTTTGGCTTCGCGAGGCTACTTTCTTCTTGAACAGCGTGAGAAGTTCACTTCTTAATGAAAGTTCGCGAGGATCCTCACGATAGCTTTGAGGCTTTTCTGAACTGCGCGACAGGTTCTCTTGACATTTGCATCCTGCGGCAGCTGTGCAAAGAATCTCCTAAAGCTCTCTCTCCTCAGCGATTCTGGGTGAACTGTGTGAGGTTGATTTCAGGTCTTCTTGAACTGCGTGAGACTGCACGACCATTTACTCCTGAACTTCGTGAGAGCTGCGTGAGGTTGTGCTTCTGAAGCCCTTCTGTTACTCAGCTGCGCGAGCACTTGTTATGAAGTCTTAGGATGCTCGCGAGGACTGCGCGAAGCATATTTTTTTGAATCCTCTGGAGCTTTGTCAGTTGTGCGAGGCTTACCTCAGGTCTGGATTCATGGCTCATTCTTCTGAGGGACTTCTGGTGCCAATCATGGGCTCCTTAACAGGATTTATGGCCTTATTGCACTGCTGTTTATTACCTACAAAAATAGCTTAACAAAGATTTATTAGATGGCTAAGGGTCTAATCAAAGGCTAGGTTATGGGGTGAAAAGTGATACTTTTTAGGTCTTTACAGCTACCAGCTCCCCATTTCTAGCTGGCATCCGTAGGAGTATCCAATCCAGGGAAATCAAATATGAAGAAGTGAAATATAGATTTGAATCACCTTTAAAATCCACAATTATATTGCAAGCTTACAATACTATTATGCTCAGATCTGTAATCTGTGCAATATACAGTTTCGTACAAGCCTTTGAATCTCTCAATTTATAGCTCAAGACCTCACCCTAACTACTAAAAAGAGTTTAGCCACTCATGAGTGCCTAAAGAGAGAATGGGAGGAGGAAGAAGGATGAAAAATTTAGAGGAAAAAATAAATCTCGAACTAAGCTCTGGTTCTCTCAAACTCTGGATGGTTATTCTGTATTTTCTTCAAGCTTTTATACTCTCCTCCTCTGTCCTCAAATCCGTTTCAGCCAATCAGAGCTCAAGGGAATAATTTTGTTATTCTGGGCTACTGATGTGGTCGATTTCTCTTCTAGAAGCTCTTCTCCCATTGGCTCTCAACTGGAGTGCGTTAGTAATGATCCCATGTTGGGAAGTAGTTTGATTATTTTGGCCACATGCCAAGCTTGATTTTGTAAGTATTGAGCGATCATCATGTATCATAGCTTTTTAGCGAGGTTGGGATGAATGGTAGGTATTCAAGAGTTTTTGGTTTTATTTCGAAGAGATTTTGGAAATTATTTGACTCGTCGTCCGAAAGAGAAAAAATTAATGGTGAAGAGGAGGTAAGATTTATTGATCTGGGGGTAGCTTCTTATTCAACCAAATTTTGAAATAGTAGTCAACTACTTTCTTCTCGAGTGGGTAATGAGGTGCCATAATTGAGCTCTCTATCATAGTCCAGCACCGTCAAATCATCAAATTCTATGGTTAGCAAGAGTTTGTCCTGCTCCCCCACCGTACGACAACATCTACTAGTGTAAAGACACCAAGGAGGCTCTCGCGGTTTGCTTATGCTTTCCTAATGAGAATACTAGGAATGCCCTCACAATCAGCTTATGGTTCCCTGAATTCATTGATCGTTCATTCATTGTATTGCTCTCGCTCGGTTGTGCTTCTTTTCTGTATATTTTTTTAAAATAACCTACTAATGCAAGAATTATGAGGTCTGATGGAACCTTATATTTTCATTTTTTATGCTCCAACATCGACCCCAAGGGCTGAAGAGGGTGTATAAGAATCTAGAGTTTTCTATATTTCAAATAGAGAGTTTTATGATCCACTAGTCCTTTCGATCAATTTGCCTGAGTAGGAGGGTGGTTAATGAGTCAAATGATTCTCAAAATGGTTTCGAAAATAATGACCTACGGCCGACGAATGCCTTTTGATGACTACGAGGATGATAAGTATATAAGTATGTCTGTTTAGGCTATAAGATATGATGATCGAGTTAGGGGTAGCATTCTGGGGTTTAGGAAGTCGTTCCCCTATTATTATTTCCTGGGCATGTTGCCAAATAATGTAAGTACTTTCCATGTGGGCTTTGATTTCCTCTAGGTGAGGCAATTTTGTAGGCATTGTTTTTTAGCACTAGTTCCCCCAGCTTCGAGTTTTAGGTCGAGTATAAGTTTGAAGGGGTTTGGGGCATAAAAGAGTATTTTTATTTTTGAGTATTTATATTATTGGGCATTTATACTTTTGGTTTTTTGTAACTTTTCTATTATTTTTCTTTATTGTTGTATTTTTTTTTTGTTATTATTTTTTTTGTGTTACGATACAGCATCAGTTCCCTGGGTGGAGGCTAACTCAAAAGGTCGGATGGATGGAGTGACAATCAGATAATCTGTTTCAGGGCCCTTGACCCCTTTCGATCTAATTGATCTGGGTTGAGAGAGATGTCATGTTTAGGTATGTGTTTTTGATGATATGAGATTTGTCAAAATAGGTGTAGTGTCTTTTGATAAGTCCTTGATGGTCAGGGCTTCCTTGTTGGGAGGGACCTTCGTTAATTTTTCGATAGGGTGAGGCACCTCGTAGAGTTGGAACTTACAGTTGTTAAGGTATTTTTCAAGTTGTTGAAAAGTTATTTGCCGATGAAGTTAGAGTGGAATCCATTGGTGTTGTAAATGTAATGATAAGATAAAGTAGAGGTAGAGTAGGAGGAGACGCAAAGGCATAGGCCAACGTGGACCTTTCCTTCGTGTGGGGCGGTATGGTTTTGTTTGATTATGCTTATTTTGTTTAATTCGCACTTTGGGTTTATCGCAAGGTTGTTTTAAAGTTTTGTTTATGAATTTTCAGGAAAACACTGTGTCGACTGTTTGACGTAGCAATTTTGTTGCCGATTGGTGTTCTGTGAAGGTTTTGATTGTGAGGTCTACAGAAATTTGGATCCGGTGGTTAGAATCAGTCTTACTTATGATGTCAATTTTGTGTTGCGATAGGATTTGAGGATTTAGTGATATGTTCATTTGGATATTGATTGGGGTAGCAAGATTTAAGTCTAGTTTGATTTCGAGAGTGGGAGCGATGATCGGCTCCTTAATAGGTTCGGTGGTTGGCTCAAAGGTGAGTGGAGTTGGCATTGTAGGGATAGGTTCGGGATTGGTGATATGTTTAGTTTCGATAATGGGTTCATGTTTGATGATAGGTTCAGGTTTGATGACAGGTTCAGTTTCGGTAACAGGTTCATGTTTGATGATAGGGTTAGATTCGATGATCATTTTAGGCTTCATGGCAGGTTTAGCTTTGATGATATGTTTTGGTTTGATAAAGAGTTTAGGCTTGATGACTAGTCTAGGTTTGATGGTAAGTTTCAGTTTGATGATAGGCTTGTGTTCGGTGGTCGGTTTAGGTGTGATGACGGGTTCAAGTTTGATAATTGGTTTAGGTTTAGTGTCAAGGTTAGGTTCGATGACAAGTTTATGTTTGACAGCAGATTTAGGTTTGGTAACAATGTTGGGTCTGATAACATGTTTAGGTTTGAGTTTGATGATAGGTTTAGTTTTGATAATAGGTTTGGTTTGGGGCTCAGTTTCATGGTTGGTGAGGTGATAAGTCCGGTGGTGAGTTCAACTTTTAAGGCGGGTGTAGAGATTGATTTATGAGTTGGTTCTGAGATCGGTTTGACAGTTGATTCTGGGGTGAGTGAAATGGATGATTTGGGGGTATGTTAGATAACATATTCGGGTTAGAGATTTTGTTTTGAAGTTGGTGAGGTGGTAGTGAGTTTAGGTTTTGAAATGGTTTTAGTTCGAGAGCTTGTTCTGAGGATGGTGGGGTGAAGTGTTTGTTGTAGAGTTCAAGTTTTAAAGCAGGTGTAGGGATTGATTCAAGGACTGGTTTTGAGAATGGTGGGGCAATGTGTTTGAAAATGTGTTCGGGTTTGGCTAGTTTCGGAGTTGGTTTGATTAGGGGTTTTGATTAGATTACGGGTTCAGGTTCAAAGTATAGTTTCGTGATCGGTTTAAGTATAAACGGTGTCATAGTATGTTGATGGATTGGTTTTGAAGTGAGAGGATTGGTGATTTCAAGGATAGATTTGATTACGGGTTTGGGTTCAGAGTTTAGTTTTGTGATCAGTTTAAGTTTGAATGGTGTTGTAGTATATGGATAGATTAGTTCAAGAATTTCTTCTAGAATAGGTATGTAAGTTTGTCCAGGTATCGATAGTAAGGTTGGTTTAGGTGCAAGATTGAGGGACGCAGTGGTTGACTCATTGGTGGGTAAGTTATCGAGTTCGAAGGTAGGTCAAGTTGGTTCGGAGATAAGTGCGTTGAGCTTTATGATGAGTTTGGTAATGGGCTGAGTTAGTTTAGGGGTGAATTCGGTGATAGGTTGGGTCTTAGTGATCTTGGTGACTGGTTCAGTGTGAAAGGTGATTTCGCGTTTATTGGTGCATGAGACAAGGTTAGTTGGTTGTGAGTGAATGGTATGGACGTGCTCCAAGGGAGGTTCAATCCTTCGGATCAGGGTTTGCCAGGTGGAACTGGTCAGAAGCGGTTGGAGGTGTAGAGTTCAATTGGAGGTATGGTGGAGTAGAGTATGGTATGGGGTCGTAAAAGATAGGGTTGGTTAGTATGGTGTTGTACGCAAGTTGAGGGCTTGATTAGGTTTGGTGAAATAACGGGTTGTAGAAGGTGGTATTGTTAGGATGTTGGTCTTGATTCTGGTTAGGACATAGAGATTGGGTATAGTCAGGGTATAGGTTTATATATAGATCTTAAGCTTGGCCATATGGGTGGTATGGTTGAGAGTTTGTTTGGTTTTGTTCTTGGTTCATGTTGATTTGTTCAAAGTCTATAGCTTCGTTTAGGGTGTTTATTCTAGGGTTTTTGGATGTCAGTGTTGAGAGATTAAGGTCTCCATTCTTCAGTCGACGTTCTATGTGTGAGGCGCATTCATGGAGGCTAGAGAAATCGAAGTAGTCGCTTGGGATGAGAACGCTTTGAAGAGTCTCTTGGGTATTATCGATCACGATTCTATCGTATCGCTTTGATTCCCCGTTTGGGCGGCGAACCTTCTCCAGCAGTTGGCAAACATCGAGAAGTCTTTGTCGTCCTCTTGTCTTGTGTGTAACATGTAAGCAAGACTGACCTCTTCATGAGTTAGGTGCTAGTACTGGTCTAGGAATCTGTCAGCTAAGTCTTCGAAGGTCTCGATTTTGGCTAGAGACAAAGTAGCGAACCAGTCAAGGGCTTCTCCTTCTAAAGATCATTGGAAGTAGTGGATGAGGAGCCCATGATTGGTGCGGAGTGGTGGACAGTCGTTACAGAATAGTGTCAGGTGATGGTTCAGATTTCTTGTACCATTGTATTTGTTGAACTTTGGGGGTTTAAAGCAAGTGGGTATAGTGAAGTCAGTGTCTCGACAGAATTTGTTGAATTCGAAGGACGATCTTGAGCATTCTCTCTTAGCCATGTAGTCATTTAGAAGTCGAGGGAGGTCGTCTATGTTTATGGTGGTATCGTCTTTTGAGGTCTCGGGGGAGGGTTGTCTTTGGTAGTAGTCGTTATAGGGGATGTGAGGGGTCCATGTGTTATGTGTCGGAGGTGTCGGAGCATAAGGAGAAGTCTATGGCCTTTCCTCTTGTTGACTTCTTGGGGTAACTGGTCGTTCATCCCTCAACCTCTGGTCTACTACAACTTTGCATAAACTAGCGAAGGACTATAGCCAGGCATCAGCTTCTTTTCCTATGATTTTTGTTTCGTGGTCCACAATTTGGCTAGCCGTTGAGTTTTGTCCGTCGTCACATTCTCCACTGTTGTTCCTATGATTTTTGTTTCGTGGAGCGAAGGGGTATTTTTTGCTCTCATTAACGTATTTACCCGGGCACGACGTTGGGCTATCTAAGGAGACGGCCTAACATTATACTCAAGATCGCTAGGGAGGTCCCATGAGGGTGGGTCGATATCATTAAAGTTTAATTTTTTGGCGCCCGACATTTTAAAAAGTCTTTTTTTTTTTAGGTTGAGTATATAGTGTGAATATGTGCGAAAAAAAATAAAAAAAGGTAGAAAATAAAGAAAAACCAAACTAAATAAATTGAAGCAACCCTAGCGAAAAGAGTCCCATCGCTATCGCCACTGTAGACACCCAAATTTGGTCCAAGGCCCGATCGAGACATACCTTGAGAGAGGCACGCCTCCAAGCTATCGATAGCATTATTTGAACCCTTAGGAATCACCCCGGAGCCTTTGAATCCCTCCCTAAACCTTTAGGAACCAATCCCAACCTTTAGAAACCCCTCCGAACCGATAGTTAACCCTTTCGAGCAATGGTTAGAGAGAGGAGCACCAGGGCTGGTAGGGACTTCTACTAAGATTAAATCATATACCATTGAAAAGTAGAGGTTTCCAACTTTCCAACAAGCCAAAAATCACCTTGATTCAAGTTATGCATCAAAAGTTACGGCGATCTGAAGTTTGGGCACAAAATGGGCATCAGTGACCTCGCGAGGCCTGCATTGAACCACGCGAGAACTTCGAGAGAAAAAATACATACTTGGTGCATGTATTAGTTGTGCCAAGTACAAGTGTCCCCCCCCCCCGGGCTTTGAACTTCTAGGGACTATATTCTTGCCTGGCGCATCTAATACATGCGCCAGGCTTAGCTACAGTAACTATGGGTTTTTTGCTCGAATTTCACTTTCGACATTTGACTTGTTGACCATCTCAAAGTGTATGATGGGTTTCATTAGGACCGTTGCACCAAGGCTTACCCTATTTTCAACCCTTTAGTCATTTGAAACCTCACCCTATCATCTACCATTAATGACCATTGCCCACTTTTCTAAGCCTTTGAAACCCTAGGAAACCTTAGATGCTAGGATTACCTAATTGCTAAACCCAATTAGCCTCTAAGCACCCCCCTAACCCTCTCTTTTCCTATAAATAGAGAGGAACCCCCCCATGCAAATGGCTTGAAAAAAATTCCTAAGAGATAAAAGATTAAGAGAGAAGTCTTTCTCCCTTTGGTGCCCCATTGCTCATACAAATTCTAGAACTCTAAATCAACTTAGAAACCCAATCCTTCTTCAAAAACCCTTGAGTTTAGGAGAACACTATCTCCTAGCCTTCTTCCTCTACCCCTTAGCTACCAAGCCTTAGAGTTAGAACCCTTCATTCAACCATCTGAACCATCGGAAGCTCACCAAGGTGCACCTACGCGAAGGTCCACAGCGGTGCTACAAGGGCCCGAGAGCTCCGGCTCTCCCCTCTATTCCTCTACCTTCTTAGCCTTTGCTCTATCCTCAGATTTGTGCCATTACTCCGCCGAAATCTCGGTAGGAACGGAGGGGCACAAATAGGATCATAGTACCTTCGGGCAAGAGGAAGTGCTCTTTTTATTTTCATTTTCATTTTATCTTTGGCCATAAGTAGAGACCACTTTAGAGTGTGTTGATCGGGTGCCTAACACCTTCTCGATCGATAACTGAAGCCCCTACCCAAGAGCCTTTGGCGTAGACCAGTGAATCAGAGTCACATTTTTGTCACTTCGGTGATCATAAAATTGATTTAGGTTTCCCGCGACACCGAAAGCTCTGGGTGGCGACTCTATATCTTTTAGAGAGTGTGCATCGTTGTGACGAGATTGTCAAAAATCCCACGGTTGCACAGCCAGTCTGTTGGTATGCATTTTTTTTAGGTCCCTTTTGATCCCCGTAAAGAGTGTCCCAATTCGGTCCAAGTAGACTCTGGCTAAGGGCGATGGAGTAATAAATTAGGAAATATTAAAAGCTGAAAGGAAAAAGCAAATATTAAATGGAGAATACCTAGGTTGATGCGATCGCCAACTGCAGATATTTATCGGCACTGCAACACGTCACTGATCACGCTATAAGGGGAGCAGGGGGACTTGCAGGTTGAACTCCTTTATTGAATCATCGGCTGGTCAATGTCAGCAGGTATGGGTTGCCTTGTGGTTTAGCTAGTTTGGTTTCCTAATCTTGCTAGAAGTGTAATTAACCTGGTCTCCTGATCCTATTGGGAGACTAATTAAAAAAGGTTGTGGCCCATAACACTAAGGAGGATCGGCCCCGTTCCCTTGGGCAAATCGGGTGGCTGGGTTTAAAAATCAAAGAGGTTAGGGAACATGATTGGTTTTTTGGCCAAGTTCTTCCTCCTTTGATTCTACTTCTAGAATCGAGACTAACGGGCTGGTGCCGCTAGCTTGACTACTTGGGGCTCCCAGGGAAGAGTCTGTAATTCTTAAAGTCTAGAAGGCAGCTCAACCCCTTTCTGAATCCCCAAAGAGAACCTTGAATTTTCTCAAAGGGAGAAGTTTCATAGAGAAAAAAATAGTATATTGGTTTTTATGGCTAAGAGTAATTTTAAACAAACTGAGTTTGAATTGATGATTAAAAGCTTAGAAAATTTAAGATATGAAATTTTAGAGATTATGAATTAAGAACTAAGGACTGAAATCTAAAACTTAAGAATTAAGAACTAGAATGAAAATTAAGAATTGAGGCCAAAATTAAGAATTAGAACCTAGAAGTTAAGAACTAGAAACTAGAATTGAGGACTAGAAACTAGGAATTAAGAACTAAAAACTAGAACCTAAGAGATTACCTGAAGTCGGGCGCCAAAGAGAGAATCTCGAAATCCCTAAGCTTGGAAGGGAGGAACTCAAAAATTCGATTGTTGGATGTGTCAATTGGTGTAGTAGGGAGGTCTATTTATAGGTATCGGGGTAATTACTCGCCCAATGGGAGGTGCGTAATTAGCCGGTCATCTCTTATTGCGCGCCTTATACGGGGCGCTTAATTTGATTACGCGTCCTATCTCGGGCGCTTAATCACTCTGAGTCAGTGACCGACTCAGTGAGTGACAGGTTGACTGACTCAGCCAGGTATCCTACTTCCAGTCTAATTAGAACTGATTGCTCTCACCGTACAAAGCGCGCAATCCAATTAAGCGCCTGGTTACAGGTGCTTAATAGGGGAATTTAGGCGGTCATGGGAATTAAAGACCAAGTCCAATTGAGGAATTATTACGTGTGGATGGTAGGGCGCGTAATCGATTGTGCACGTTGGTTTGGGCGTGCAATCGTGTCTCAAGGCGGTCTCTAGAAGGGTATGGACTAGTCCAAGTTGGACAAATTGTGCGCCAGTGGTGGGACGTGCAATCTGATTACGTGCGCTTATCAAGGTTAATAATCAAGTCCTAAGAGACCCACAAGGGGAGCGGGCCTAGTCCAAGTTGGACCAATTGCGCACCACTGACGGGGCATGCAATCAAATTGCGCATGCTGTACAAGGCGCGTAATTCGAGATCTTCTTAGGGTGGAGTCCAGTCTGAGTCACAGAGCTATTATTTCAGCATGTGCTTCGACCACATACTATTGTTTCAGTATATAGTCCCTTATTTATGGTTTTAAAGCTTTTAGAAATAGTTAGGCCCTTTACAGAAGTCATGGGCAAGGTCAAAAGTTGACCAAAGAAGTTTGTTTGCTCTAAGAGGGCAAAATTGCAGTGTCTACACTACCATTCGATTGCTCGATCATAGAGATATGAAGATCGAAACAGTGTTGAAACGGCCGGAACCATAGAGGTTTTCCTCGTGGAAGGTGACTGGTTGGTGAGTAATCCAATGGTTGTTCAAAATAGGAACTAGGGAGAAGGGGAAGGAACTCACACCTTTCTCTCAACTAAAACGTGGGAATGCTCTTTATATTAACTAAAACGTGGGAATTCTCCCAATTTAAATATGCGTGGGAATGCTCTTTATATTAAGAGTGCAGATCTAGTGTGTAGTCGGCACATCCAACTCGGTGTATGGGCTTTGCAAAATAAAGACCAAAAGTACAATGTGGTCTAATGCTCACTTCATGTTTTGATACTATGACTTGTTGATTACAACCCAAGTTCTTTACCATGGATGCTTTCAAGGAGCTTGTGTACTAGTTACATGATCTAATACACATATCCTAATGTGAAGGCACACATTTTAACCCATTAAATAGAATGACTGGTTTTAAACTCTAAGGTGCAGATCACTCCCGGTATCGTACATGTGTACTGACCCGGTGCATACGGGTTCAAAATTTCTATGGTGTTACATTGGGTGTCAACGGTGCAAGGTTTATCGGGGGTATTATAGCCACTTAAGCGGGGGGTACGGGGACTGTGAAGAAAGGCCCCAAGTTCGAGCTGCTCAGCCAAAATAGGCTAGCATATATATTTTATATGCAAGGCTAAAATTTTTGAATTTTTGTCTTGCGTATATATTATATACGCAAGGCAAAAACTGCAGTTTTTTAGCTTAGCGTATAGGTTATATACGGAAAGCTATTTCTTGGGGATTATGGCCTAGCGTATACTTTATATACGCAAGGCTAAAAATTATATATTTATATATTTTTTTACAGCACCAGATCCGAGTTGGTCTATTTTTTTCTGGTTTTCTAGAAGCGATCCTTCCAGGGACTGCTTCTTTTTTATTTTTCGAGTCCCTCCTCGCTGCACCTATAGGATACAAGGCTGATTCGGTATGACTAACGTGCTCCCTAAGGGTGTTAAGGCTTTGAAAAGTTCAGTCACCCACGCTTTATACCTCCGGCATGAATGGCTTCTCAGATACTGGATGGGGTGATTCCTTTCGAGATCATTACCACTGGGGCTGTCGCTCTACCGGGAACTGGTACGGGTGTATCGTAACCTATTTTCCCCCCTTCTTGGTTCAATTTTAAGTTCAATTTTAGGGAGTTTGCTTAAGTTCAAAGATGGGTGGTGAGAATCCGGTGCCGCCTCCACAGGCTGGCATCCACTAATGAAATATGAGTCTAAACTATCAAGTAACCCGCCAAACGGCTAAGGTGGTAAATGCAGAATCGTAAATGCTCAAGTAGGCCCGCCAAACGGATAAGGCGAGTAAATGACGAAATCGTAAGTGCTCAAGTAGGCTCGCCAAATGGCTAAGGCGTGTAAATGACAGAATCGTAGGGGTAAGTATAAAAATGCCGAATCATAGGGGTAAGAAAAATGACAGAATCGTAGGGGTAAGTGAGGAAATGGAACAAAAAGTTAGTAAACGAGAAAACACATGCAAAAAAGGAGGCCAAAACTTTCAGGAGAAGCTCTACAAGCTATCCCCAGCGGAGTCGCCATTTGTGCAACTGTGGGCTCTCGCGAGTCCATCGCGATAATGCGCTCTTAAGAAAAAAATAGTCGCCACCCAGAGCTTTTGGTGTCTTGGGATACCTCAAAATCGATATATAAGCACCGAAGTGCAAAATATGACTCCGATTACCGGTCAACGCCAAAGGCTCTTGCGTAGGGGCTTCGGTTAACAATCGGGAAGGTGTTAGGCACCCGATTTACCCACTCGGAAGTGGTCTCTACTATGGCCAAGTCTATGTTTACATGTATATAAATATATATATATATATATAAGAAGAAAAAATGAGCGGCACTTCCCCTTGCCCGAAGGCACTTCGATCCTAATGAGCCCTTTGCACCCGTCGAAATTTTGGTGGCATAATGACTCAATTCTAGGATAGAGGAACAGTAAAGAAGGTAGAGGGGAGAGTAGGAGCTCTCGGGCTCTTGTAGCACCGTTGTGAATCTTCGCGCGAGAGGGACACTGATGAGCTTCCAATAGCACTTTGGGTTAGAGAAGGGTTCTAACTTCTAAAACTTTGAAGGATTGATGATTAGGAATGGTGGTTTTGATGGGTTAAGGCTTTAAGGTTTGGTAAAAACTTAGGTCTAGACAAATGAGAGAGCAAATTAGTGGAGTTTCTTCTCTTGTAAATTTCAAAAGATCCTAAGTAAGGGGGGGTGGGGTGGCTCTCAATATATAGAGAAAGGGAGGATTATGGAGGTATTTATGTTTTAATTGGGTTTAGGAATTAGGTAATAGGAAATCTAAGGTTTTTGGGTTTTTGGGAGCTTGGATAGGTGGGAATTGGGCTTTAATGGTAGATGATAGTGTGGGGTTTTAAATGGAAAAAGGGTGATAAAGGGCTAGTGAGGACACTAAGGTCATAAAGAAACCCACCCCAAACTTTGTGGTGGTAAAAAAGTCAAACCCCAGGGATGATTTTTGGACATTTTCTAAAAAAATACTATTCCTAAACCTTGCGTATATAAAGTATACGCTAGGTTTAGGAATAGTGTTTCCTGAGAAGATAGGGAAGTTCGGTGCCCGTTCTTAAGTAGTTCTGAAGGCCAAAAAAGTCAATTTTTCCTTATGTATATAATATATACACAAGTGTAAATTCTTGCATCATTCCACGTTTCTCAAGATGCCAAAACATTTTATATACAACTCAGATTGAGGCGATTCATGACTCGTTGGAAAGCTAGGAAACTCTACTTTCCAATGTTATAGGACCTACCTCCTGTAGAGGTCCATGTAAACTTTGGCTTCCCTCTCTCCATCCACTGTTTAGGAAGGTTTGAAATTGATCAGGGAAGGGCTCTATGGGTTAGGGTGGATTATTAAGGGTCTAGGAAAGGTTATAAAGGTTTGGGGTTAAGCTCTAAGGGTTCGGTAGGTGCTTTCGGGAGCTTGGGTGTACACCTTTCTTAAAGTATGTGTCGATCGGGCCTTGGGCCAAATTTGGGTGTCTTCAATGCCCCTGTCATATATCTCCATAGCATGACCACTCCATGGCCATTTCCCACCTGGGGCCTCGACATTGTCAGAAAGGTCAATCCGAAAGCATTCAATGGACATCAGTTCATCCTACTCACCATCGAGTACTTCACCAAGTGGGTAGAAGCCGCATCCTACAGCAACATCACGGCTAGTCATGTCGAAAAGTTTATCAAGAACAACATAGTTTGTCGAATCTATATACCCAAGGACATCATCACAGGCAACGACACTAACTTTACGAACAAGCGTGTTAGGGTTTTTTGCGAGCAATATAAAATCAAACATCACCGCTTATCACCATATCGGACGCAAACCAATGGAGTCATCAAAGCTGCTAACAAGACAGTCATTCACATCCTAGAGAAGATGGTCATCACTTACTGAGATTGAAGCGAAATGTTACCATATGCACTATGGGCCTACCGAACGTCAGTCCGTACCGCTACAAGGGCAACACCATTTTCCCTTGTGTATGGAACCAAGGTCGTGCTACCAGTTGAGGTCGATGGACCCTCACTCATTATCCTCATCGAGTCCAATCTACCAGAAGTCGAGAGGGAGAGGTCCCATTTCGAGCAGCTGAATCTGATCGATGAGAAGAGGCTCCAAGTTTATGTCACACCTAGGTTTATCACGAAAGAATCGCACGCGCTTATAACAAATGTGTTCATATTCGAACATTAAAGGTGGGTGACACGGAACTCAAGAAAATCATCCCTTCTCTCCACACTGATCTGAGAGGGAAATTAAAACCCAATTAGGAAGGGTCCTATGTCATCAGAGAAGTGCTCCCTGAAAACGAGCTTCGTCTTGCCACAATGGATGAAGATTATTTTTCTGAGCGGATCAATGTTGGATACGTATGACGATTATACTCCTAAGTCTCTCACGATAAGGTAAGTATTGATAAAAATGGTTACGTGACTGCTTAAGGGCCCCATGAAAGATGCCATAATTTCAAAGCCAATTAGCCAAAAAGCGTCCCTAAATAACCATACCCATTGAGCCTGTAGCCCTTCTTTCATAACCCCCTCCCAAGAAAAGAAAAGAGAAAATATATATATGCGTGTATATACCAAAAAGAAGAAGAATATAAGAGAGTTATCATCAAAATCCAAAAAAAATCAGAAAAATGAAATCCCAAAAAGAGGAGGTCTGGAATGAAATGAAAGAAAGAAAAAAAAATAGAGAAGGAAAAATATACATATAAAAAGACATGGGGCATGTTTAGCAAAAAAAAACCCCAAGGAAGAAGTGTATTACAACAGTGGAAACCCAATCGAGAAAACATTTCAAACCCAAGAAATACCTTCAAAATTTCTAACCTATCCCTTTTAACCCATGGCCATAACTCACTCCTGAAGAAAGCCCTCTTTAAGGTCTATGAGCAGTCACAGTATCCATTGATTCAACCCGAACCAAGTTGAGAGGCAACAAAGAACTCCATCCATCCGATTATGACAGAATTGATATAGTGATGGGGCCATTAAAATAATAATAATAATAATAATAAATGCAAGCCTAAAGCAAAGAGGATGTGGTGAAAACCTGCAAGGGCGCCATGGGTAAAAAGAGCGAGCTTGTGCGAACCAGGGAAAAATCTGAAAAAGTGTCTAGGGTAAAAAGGCAATACCTATGGCTGTAGTGAAAACTCGAAAGAGTGCTACAGGTAAAAATAGGGCGATAGCGGGCTTGGCGAAAACCCAACTTGGGCGTTGTGAGTAAAAATTATTTTTTTTTAAAAAAGAAGAAAATAAAGAGAAAAAAAAGAGAGAAAAATCATCAGTTACTCTTTTGGTTACACTTTCGAGTTATCTGATCATTAATTGGGTCACTCATGTTAGCTCAAATCAGGTCCTGATCAAGTAAATCTTCAGACTGCACCGTCAAATGCATGACCCAAGGTAAGGATAAACGGTTGACTCAATCTAAAGGGATGGACATTCCAACCTTAGTGAAATTCTAAACCCCACTCAGGCCCAACTACATAAACAAGTTCGACAATTCTCAAAATGGGACCTGTTACCTTTTCTCCCAATTAAGGTATCATAAAAAAAATGTACATACCAACAAAGTGTTCCCTTTTTCATTTTCATTTCTGTACTATGCTTGCACCACATCTAAAAAAATATTCTATGTGACGCTGTACTTTCTACTATTACATTTTTGAAAAAGAAACAAAAACAAAAAAAAAATACATATACACCCCCAAAAAATAGAATCTGTGTGGGGGTTTTTATACCCCTTCCCTTTGATATTTGATCTATATTGAAGTATGTGCAGGACCAAGTCAGCGGCCCAACTCGTGCTCCAAATCGCGGATCTTCTTTAGTAAGGTGTCCTCACGAGCATTTCGATCACTCATCCACTGACCATGGAGGCCCTTATAGCCCTTCTTGGAAGCATTAGTAGAACCGAGGACCTCGTTTAACAATCCTTCCAGACAAAGGCTCTCACGTTCAAAAGCCGTAGAGCGTTCTTGCTCTTTCTAGGAGCTCCTACAAAAATTCAAAAATAAAAAAAATAAAAGAGAAAGAAGAAAAAGGAAACAATAGAGACAAAAAGAAAAACAAAAAATAAGAAGGATATATTTTGATGGCACACACTCCCAAAAAGCAGTGCGGCATCAATATTCTCTCCACTCCAGTAGTTATGCTAAATTAAATTTAGGGTCGATGAGTACGCTCAAAGACCTTGAACCCTACCTCGCGTAGGGGCACCCGTGACCAATCAAAGTGGGTCAATCAATGCCTCATGAGATTGGGCACAAAACCGTTGGATCTTCGCGTCATTGCTTTACATCAATCATTAAGTATGGGTTGATCACCCTCCCACTCGCAGAGCTGCTTGGTTCAATGAGAAACTTGAGCATCATGCATCATTAATCATTTTCATCACTCGGTTATGCCCAATTGTAGACACCCCATTTTCACCCTCTCGGATTATACAAACCTGTTCGATTAACCTCTGACCTTGCCCATGACACTTGGAAAGGGACCAACCCTTTCCAAAGGTCTTAGAACTCTAAAAACCCCACGATCCGGGCACTATACACTATATAAAGGCGAATAGTGGAGTTCTGGGCTGAAATATCAACCCACATACTCGGACCCGGCTAGATCCGAAAGATCCCGAATTATGGGCATAATTCAATTACGCCGAGATACTCGCACACTCACCCAAGATGGGGACTATGCTTGCACCGCCTGCATTCCAGTCCATGTTCATAATTGAACTATGTGCATGACTTCATGTGCATAATCAATTCCAAGTATATTGGAATTAGTGTACCCGATAGACCCAGTTAGCTGGTCATTCCCCAGTCGATGACCGACTTTCAGGGAATTATGCGCAAGGTGGCATGCCCACAATTCAATTAAGCGCATTGCTCACTACGCACAATTCCTAAATTGTGGACATGCCCCTATGCGCTTAATTATCCGTATACCTATAAATAAGCCCCTACCCCTACCCCACAACTAGACACACCAATTCCTTCAACGAATTCCTTCTCTCAAGCTTCATCCTCTTAGAAAATTCGAGGTTCTCTCTGAAGTTTCTAAAGAAAGGGGTTAACCTGCACTGCAAACTCTTCTCTAGAAACGTCAGGATAGTCAAGCTGGTAGTCACTAATGGAATACCCAACTTCTTTCACAAGCGTAGGTAATACCCGATTCTCACCCCTTTCCCCGCCATTAGAGTTGATGTTAGAGCATAAAAAAATAAAGATGTTAGGCTCAATCAAAACTCACTATTCTTGTGTTAGCATGCTGATTCAAAATATATACATGCTTCAAGAGAGAGACAAAAGCGAGAGACTAAAAGAGAGAATGAGAAGAAGCATAACCGAGTGAGAGTAATACAATGAGTGAAGAAGTCAATGAGCCTAGAGAAGCATAAGCAAATTGTGAGGACATTCCTGCTAATCTTAGGAAAGTACAAGCAAACTGTGAGGGCATCCCTGCTAACCATAGAATGTGAGACTTTTATGGTACCGAAACATGACGGAGAGCTCAACTATGGCACTACATACCACCCGAGGAAAAGGCCGTTGCCTATCCCTTTTAATGTAATCAAGTAGAAACTATCCCTTAATCATTGAGCCTTACCCCTCTTTCACCCTTTTATTTTATTTTCGGATGATGAGTCAGAACTTTTCCTAAGATATTTTCATAAATAAAATCGAAAACTAATTAATGACGTCTGATGCAATCACCTATTACCTACCGCTCACCCCCTCCTACCAAGACTACGAGATATGATAATCATTGCCAAAGTTAAAGCCCAGTATACGACTGATATAACTAAACATTCCCTCCTTCCAATATGGCAAAGCGTTATCAGGGAATTTTCTTCAAAATGAACTCACCAAACACATAGCTCTTCATGAGACCCCAGTACTAGCTGAACCCCAAAAAAGCTCCATCATGACTCGATGTTGGGGCATTTATTTTATTCAGAAAAGAAATCACATCAAGGCCCCTATTTGTTCATAGTTGGATATAGAACAATAAGGTTATCACTCGAGGAAGATTGTCAAAGACACCACACTAACTATCCTTTCACGCCTCTACACTGGGGCATTTTTTTAGGATTTTATTTTAGTATTTTTCTTTCCCTATTGCATTTTTTTTCTTTCCTTGTAAATGAAAAGTAGATAAAATAATAATAATAATAATAATAATAAATAAATAAATAAGTATAAATGAATACATACTTCTATTGTTACCAAACTTCGATTTGAGAGACCAACCTCCTTGACAACTAGCAAGGGAGAAAATAAAATTACAAATGATTTTGTCTCCATGTGCAAACATAAATAGTCTTCAACTGCTACAGGGCCAGCTCGAAAGCACACAACTCCTCGATAACAGAAGACAGCACTTGAGCAATCAACTAAAATCTAATGCCTAAGGTGAAGAAGAAGAGCGAAACAAGGTACACCTAAACCAAAAAGCCATATATATATATATATATAAATTTTACATGAATCACCGAGGGCATACCCCCTGTATATACAATAAAGGATGAATAGTACAAAAAGATATACACAACCCTGCTCCCTCCGCTACCTCTGGAGGGATGCTCACTGCTCTCTCCAATCTCATCGGCTCATGGATGTTGACAAGTGAAAAATACCATTTTTCACCCCTGAACTTGAGTCTTGATAGACCTTTGAGAGAACTAAAAAAGTGTTTTAAGTGCTTATGTTGCAGCTAACAATAAAGACAGGCTTAACCATAAAAGCAGCTTAAAAGTGCCAATAAGATGACAATCCATGTCAATCCAAAGGAAGAAAGTGAAGAAATAACCTCATCAGCTGTTGAAAGGTCTGAATAGAAGAAGCAAAGACCTGGAAGAGAAGTATGGAACAATTCGAACAGAAAAATGCACTACAGAGTCCTTTTCGCAAAGAACCTGTACTTTTCGCAAAGAACCTGAAACTCTGTGAAAAGGAATAAAACTCCAGGCGTAGCATTCGAAGAGCATCTGAACTATTCGAAGAGAGGATTGAACTTTGCGAAAAGAAGAAAACACAATTCGAACAGAACCAGAACATTGCGAAAAGAGCTTCAGGAGTCACAACACTTTGCAAAAGGCCCTAAGTCGTGCGAAGAGGCATTCGAGATTCGCAGCTTTAACAAGGGCAATTCAAGATTTGTTGCACACGCCCCAATGCATTTTAAAACCTAGGGACATTCCGGAGGGTTCTAAGCATGAAGCGAATATTCCACCCCACATGAGCACCTAGAGAGGGAATAACTTGGAACTTCTAGAAACTCTAACAAACTTTCAAAATGCATAATGTAATTGATGCCTTTTCACGATTGTTCGAACCAGATCGAGGAATTGATTGGCGTAACAGATCTGGATCCCCGTGCTCGACTACCATTGGTCAATACAGATCTGAGAACCTCTGATTGGTTGATACACATCTGGGCTGGACCTGGGGAAAGTTATAAATAGATGAAGCATTTGCCCAATTGGGGCATCCAGATTTTGAGTTTCATTTTAATCCCCATTTCCCAAATGACATGTGCAATCCTTGTAATAGCCTACTTTGTACTTGCATTTGAGAGCTGTGAGATACTGCTGTAACTCAAAGGAGAGTTTGCATCCAAGACCCAAATCCGAGAGTCAAGTCGCTCTATAAATTGTAAGGATGAATTTTAAAAGGTTGTCAGAACTATGCATTCTCCATTGGACTCATGTCAAGGGTTCCCTCTGATCTCCTCAGTACATTAGACTCCTTTAGATTCATTGTTTTGCATGTAATTTCCCTTGATTCATTAATCCTGTGAGAATTAGTGTTTGTAACCTAGTCTCTTACAAAGATTTGCGTGATGTTTCTTGTTCAATTGAGGATTTGGATTAAAGACTATTGGATGGTTTGTGGCCATTAAAGTGATGCACTATAGCCATAAGTGTAAGCCTAATCTTTGAATTAGATTTATCTCTCTTACATCCTTGTAGCCGATGAAGATTGATCACCTCTGAGTCATGCTATTCTCATTAAATTTCAAAGACCAAATCAGATTTAGATATTACTTCTCCATCTTTATTTCAATCATTCCCCCAACTCGGATCTGGATCATTTAGTTTAAATTTTTCTTTGTTTTTAGTTAGTTAAACGTAACAAATTCAAACCTCTCATCTTATCAGTTTTCTAGATAGGATAAGAAGCCAGATCTGGTAGCTCAGATCTGGAGGTTTATCTTACATTTTAGATAAATTCTCTGTGGACGATCTTTAACTCACTTACTTTTAAAGCTTGCTACAATTGGCCCTGATCTTGCAGGCTAATTCTCTTCTAACTGTGCTGATATTTCTTTATTTTTTTTATATAGTCTAGAGCCACTGTAATTTAGCAGCTATAAATCTGTTTTCAAAACACACATAAATCAAGCACACTAAGAAACAACAAGTTTTTACCTTTATTTTTTTTATATCATTACTAAACTATTCTATTGTTTATACCTGTGCAGTTATTCATGTCTAATTTTTGAAGAAGGGAAACTACTTAAAAAGAAATTCTGAAGGTTTGCTATGAATAATCAGATTTTTTGTTCTGAGTTGTATGTTTGGTAGGAGGACTCTCAGCCCTGAGATTGTCCCACTGAATTTAGAAGCTGAAAGGCTACTACGAACCAAACAAACAACACAAAATTTTGCTACTATGGGTGAAGAACCTCGACTTTTGAGGGATTACTTTGCACCTGGTGCTTATAACTCTCCCTTTTGCATTCAATTTCTTACTGTTGAAGGAAATTATGAGATCAAGTCATCAACTATCCAAATGCTTCCTTCCTTCCATGGGTTGAGTAAGGAAGACCCATACAAACATGTGGATGAATTCTTGGCTCTTTGCTCCACATTCAACATAGCTGGACTTGTTCCAGAAACAACCAAGCTTAGGCTCTTTCCTTTTTCATTAAAGGATAAAGCTAGAGCATGGTTATCCATGTTAGCACCAAACAGTATCACTTCTTGGAATGATTTGCAGTGTCAATTTTTAGCCAAATATTTCCCATTGTCTAAAACAAGCCAATTGAGACAAAGTATCATTTCATTCTCCCAAAACTCAACTGAAACTTTCCATGAAGCATGGGAAAGATTTAAGGAACTTTTAAGGCAATGTCCTCATCATCAAATTCCTAGATGGCAGCTAGTTCAAAGCTTCTATCAAGGAATTGATCAAAAAGGCAAAAATATGGTGGATGCCTCCTGTGGAGGCACTTACTTGCAAAAAACTGTTGAAGAGGTTTGGGACTTATTTGAAGTGATTTGTGAAAACTCAACTCAGCAGGAATCTCTGTCAAGAGAAATTGAAAATCCTGCTAGGTTGAACAATCACCAACCCACCAAAGGGAAGATCTATGAGGTGAATGAGTTGGAAAGAAAGATGAACAATCTAACCACAAAGTTTGATAGATTGATAGACTCACTTAAAAATCCAAATGTTTCAAGAGCAGAGGAGGCATGTCTGATATGCCAGTCCCCTACTCATTCAATTGACCAATGTCATGCTGCATCACAGTTCCCAGATTTAATGGTGGAACAAGCTCATGCTGCTCAATCATTTGGACAGATGCAGTCAAATGAATATCCATGGAGAGCACACCCCAATTTGAGGTGGAACCAAGGGAATTACCAATCCCAACAACAGCAACAACCAAAGAATCAAATGCCTTTCAAAATCGATTATCAGAATTTTATGTCAAACCAAAATTTCATGACCCATTCCACAACAACTTTGTGCGGCGATGCCCTAGTTCAAACCCCTTCAGTCCCTTTCTTTTGAAGATCAAGTCCTAAATTCACTTCAGAATTTAGGATCTTTAACTTCACGTGAACTTTCACACGGAGCATAAAGAAGATTGAAGAAATATTAAGACAACTTTCAAATACCTTGGCAAAAAGAGAGGAAGGAAAGTTACCCAGCCAACCTTTGAACAATCCCAAAGGACAGTTCATGGTTGGAGAAGCTTCTAATTCACATGAAGAAGTAAAAACTATCACCACTTTGAGAAGTGGAAAAATGATAGATAACAAAGTGGGTACTGAAGAAGAAAGAAATGAGGAAGAGGATAAAGATATGCAAAGAAGAGCAAAGATAGTGATAGCGATGGGTTCTTGATGTACCTCGTGGAAAAACCAAAAAATGAAAATGTAAAATTCAAAAAATTCAAAATACTTCTAAAGTCAGAGATGAAAGATTAGTTCCTCATTTACCATTTCCTCATGCAATGAAATCTGTATCCCCTTTTGATAAAGGGAACACAAAAATAGATGACATGATGGAGACTTTCAAGCAAGTCAAGATAAATTTACCTTTGCTTGAGGCAATAAAACAAATTCCAGCATATGCAAAATTTTTGAAAGATGTTTGCACTCACAAAAGACAGTCTAGGATATAGTTGTCCAAGGTCTTTGTTGTGGAAAGAATTAATCAGGTGTTATCCATTGCTACACCTCCTAAACTTCAAGATCCTGGAATCCCCACAATCCCTTGCATTATTGGGGAATACACCATTGAAAAGGCTTTATTAGATCTGGGTGCTAGTATCAACCTACTTCCATATTCTGTATATGAGAAACTAGGTTTGGGAGAATTAAAACCCACTCATGTGGTGTTACAACTAGCAGACAGATCTGAAAGGAAGCCAGTTGGGATGATTGAAGATGTATTGGTGGGAGTAGATAAATTCTTCTATCCTGCTGATTTTCTAGTTTTGGATATGGAACCAACCAAAAGCAAATCTTCCATCCCTGTCATTTTGGGAAGACCATTCCTGGCTATAGCAAATGCTTGCATTCAATGCAGGTCTGGTATTATGGAAATCTCATTTGGAAACATGAAGGTAAAATTAAATGTTTATAATGCAGCCACACAGCCTCAATTTAGCTCTGAAGAATGTTTTCATGTTGATCTATTGGATGAACTTGTGGAAGGGACATTACAACAATTTCTGCAGGGTGAAGAATTCACCACAGATGTTAAAGATGCTTGGGGATATTTTGAAAAAGAAGCAAGTTGTATCTCAAATTCTGAGGAAATAAATGTTGTGTAAGGAACTCTTAATCAATTAGCAAGTTTCTCTTCTTGGAAACCTGCTACTCTCCCCCTTCCACAAACGTCTAAGGTACCTTTGTTACCTTCTTTTCTCAGCCCACCTAATTTAGAACTAAAGCAGCTGCCAGAAAATTTGAAGTATGTGTTCTTAGGTAATCATAAATCATTGCCTGCCATTATTTCTTCCTCTCTCACAAAGGAGCAAGAGGAAGAGCTATTGATAGTCTTGAAAGAACATAAAAGGGCAATTGGCTGGACTATTGTTGATTTAGGAGGAATCAGTCCAGCTGTTTGCATGCACAAAATCCACTTGGAAGAAGATGCAAAGCCTTCTAGGGAAATGCAAAGGAGGTTGAACCCTCATATGCAAGAAGTGGACATGAAATAGGTTGTTAAGTTGTTGGATGCAGGGGTCATTTACCCCATTTCAGATTCAGCTTGGGTGGCACCTACACATGTGGTACCTAAGAAATCTAGAATCACTGTTGTAACCTCAGATTCTGGTGAGCTTATGTCAACCAGACAAACAACTGGATGGAGAGTCTGTATTGATTACAGAAAATTAAATGCAATGACCAGAAAAGACCATTTCCCCCTCCCATTCATTGATTAGATCTTAGATAAGCTAGCAGGAAAAGCTTATTATTGTTTTCTTGATGGTTACTCTGGTTACAACCAGATTCCTGTGTACCCACAAGATCAGGAAAAGACCACATTCACTTGTCCTTTTGTCACTTTTACCTATAGGAGAATGCCTTTTGGTCTTTGTAATGCTCCTGCTACCTTCCAAAGATGCATGTATGCCATTTTTTCTGATATGATTGACCAATTTATGGAGATTTTTATGGATGATTTTTCAATCTATGGCGACAGTTTTTCCCAGTGTTTACACCATCTCAAATTGGTACTACAAAGATGTGAAGAAACCAATCTGGTTTTGAGCTGGGAAAAGAGCCATTTCATGGTCACCCAGGGCATTGTCCTTAGCCATGTTGTTTCCCACAAGGGCATTAAGGTGGACAAAGCAAAAATTGAGTTAATTGCACATTTACCACCTCCCAAAACTGTTAAACAAATCAGAAGTTTCCTAGGACATCTTTGGATTTCTGGAAGGTTCATCAAGGACTTTAGTAAAATAACCAAACCTCTTTGTCATTTGCTGTGCCAAGATGTCCCTTTTGTTTTCAATAATGAATGCATGAACGCTTTTGAATTCCTAAAGAACTGTTTGATTTCAGCTCCAATATTGCAGTCTCCAGATTACTCATTACCTTTTGAACTGATGTGTGATGCATCAGATTATGCTTTGGGAGCTGTCCTTGGACAGAGAAATGAAAAGTTGCCTCATGTCATAGCTTATGCCAGTAGATCAATGATTGATGCATAGCTCAATTACACAACAACTGAGAAGGAGCTGCTGGCAATTATTTTTGCTTTAGAAAAATTCAGGTCATATGTCTTGGGTTCACAAATAGTGGTGTTCACTGACCACTCTGCTTTGAAATACCTTCTGTCTAAGAAGGACACCAAAACAAGATTAATCAGGTGGATTCTCCTATTACAGGAATTTGATTTACAGATCAAAGATAAAAAGGGGGTGGAGAATGTGGTGGCTGATCACCTGTCTAGAATTTTAACTGCTAATATTGATAGGTTGCCTATCAATGAATCTTTCCCTGATGAGCAACTTTTTGCCATTAGTGTACACACTCCTTGGTTTGCAAACATAGTCAACTTTTTGGCTACTGGAAGAATTCCTCAACATTGGAATAGAATGGATAAAGATCTTTTCTTCGCAAAGGTTAAACATTTCATCTGAGAAGATCCTCATCTGTTCAAGAGTTGTGCAGATCAAATAATAAGGAAATGTGTCCCTGACCAAGAATTTCATAGAATACTTTCTATGTGTCATGAACAGGCCTGTGGAGGTCATTTTTATTGGGAACAAAACTGCTGTAAAAGTTTTGCAGTGTGGATTTTATTGGCCTACACTTTTCAAGGATACCCTGCAGCATTGTAAGTCCTGCCAGAACTGTCAGACATGGGGCAGCATTTCCAAGAGAAACTCAATGCCTTTACAGCCTATTTTGGTAGTTGAGTTGTTTGATGTTTGGGGGATAGACTTCATGGGTCCTTTTCCTCCTTCCAATGGGAATAATTTTATTTTAGTAGCTGTGGATTATGTATCCAAATGGATTGAAGCCACAGCCACTAAAACAAATGATCACAAAGTGGTTCTTAAATTTCTTAAGGATCACATTTTTTCCAAGTTTGGTTTTCCCATAGCCATTATAAGTGATGGGGGAAGCCATTTTTGTAATAAACATTTTGAAACTTTATTGAAGAAATACTCTGTGACTCATAGAGTAGCCACTCCATATCATCCACAAACTAGTGGACAAGTGAAGATTTTCAATAGAGAAATCAAACATATTTTGGAAAAGACTGTGAAGAAGGACAGAAAGGATTGGTCCTTTAAGCTGAATGATGCATTGTGGGCATATAGGACAGCCTATAAAACCCCAATTGGTATGTCCCCATTTAGGTTGGTTTATGGCAAAGCATGCCATTTACCAGTAGAGTTAGAATATAAAGCTTTTTGGGCCATTAAAACATTGAACATGGATCTAACTACTGCTGGTAATCACAGGAAACTGCAACTTGCTGAGTTAGAAGAACTGCGAATGGATGCATACACAAATTCAAGATTGTATAAAGAGAAAGTCAAAACTTTTCATGATAAAAATTTATTGAGAAAAGAGTTCACAGCTGGTTCTAAGGTATGGCTATTTAACTCAAAGCTCAAGTTTCTCCCAGGAAAAGTGAGATCCAGATGGGAAGGGTCATACACTGTCATTCAGGCAGCCCCTTCGGGAGCTGTTGACATCCTTGATCCAAGTAATGGAAGAATCCTAAAAGTAAATGGTCAGAGGCTCAAATCATGCATTGAAAATACCCAGGAGCCTGTGCTGCCCATCTATCATCACGAATCTCCAAAAATCTGATGGTAGAAAACTGTACATTATGTTTGTATATCATAGTTTTTGCTTATTTTCTTTGTTTCTGCTTTTATCTCTTTTCGCATAGTTTAAACATGCTCAAAGTTAAGTCGCAAAGTAATAATTCTCTTTTCGCAAAGTTCAATTTACTTTTCGAATAGACTCTGGATCTGTGAGGAACTGCTCGAAAGCAAGAATTTGCTTTTCGAATAGTTGGAGCTGAAGCCATTTTCTTTTCGAAAAGATAGTTCTGAAGCTAATTCCTTTGCGAAATAATGTTTCTGAAGCTGTTAATTTGTCGAATGGTACTGATGCCATTCACAATTGTAAAAAGGTCTCTTTTGGAACTTTTCGAAAACTTAAAGGCACTTTGCGATATTAACTTTGAGTATATTAAACCCTTGTGGGGTTTCATTTCAAACTCTCTCTGCAGAGCGACTCTTTCCACTGAAACCCTACTTCATTCTTTCCTTGCACGATTTAAGAAGCTTACTACACTTTTGTCTCTGTTGTTCGATCATTTGCATTTGCAGAGAAGGATTTCAGCTTTTAATCTGGGAGATTTCTGCAAGCAAACAACTCGTTCAAACATAAACCCTAGATCTCGGTATTTCTCCCATTCTCTCCGGGTTAGCATTTAGTAATTTGATTACGTGTCAAGATCTATTTTGGGCATTTTTTATACATCAATCTAGAATGGGAAAAGAGAAATCATTGGTGCTATGTTCCCAAATCCTCCGCTAAGAAAGTGAGCAAAGCGACCCCAAAAGCAAAAGGAAAAGCCAAAACTTTAGCTAAACGGAAACTATCTATGGATAAAGCAGATAGGGTGGAGAAAGGAAAAAAAATTAGACATGAGGAACCCATCCCTACTGCTACTAGCCCTAAGCATGAGCTTCCTCCTCTGCCCATTCATTTGGTCTTACCTAACCCCTTCATTGAAGCTCAGAAACTAATACCTGAGCTGATGGTGGACGAAACTTTTTTCGTCACCAAACCAGATTGCTTACCATCCTTAAGATACATTAGAGAGGCTTCACTAAGCAATATCCTTACCCCCTTGCCAGAGAAAATTTACCCAAGAATGGTGAAGTTATGGTACCAAAACCTAATCAAGTTCACTGAAAGAGATGCTGATGTCCCTACCCTAGTCATTTTCATTGATGATTGCGATCTTACTGTGACATTTGAAGACATAGGGAATGCTTTAAGGATACCATTCCAATTTGATCCCTCTGGTCCTTTGGCTGCTCAAGAAACAGCCTCCTTTAGAGAGATGGCTGCACATTTAACCTAGGGTATTGTGGGCACTGGGCAGTCCATCATGAGAAGAGACCTTGCCCCCCAATTTCTATTAATGGATTCCATTTTAAGGGGAAGCTTCTATGTCACTGGGCACAGCCAAGAGAGGAGAACACCAATTTTAGAGGCCCTCTTTCATTTCTCCAAGGGGCAGTTTTTCAATGCCCCTATGCTAATTTTCGAAGCCATGGCTGACATTAGTGCCAAGTTGAAAAAGGAGCAGAAGCTAGCTGGCCTACCATTTGGCAGATTTATCACAGCCCTCCTAAAAGCCAAAGTTGACATTGATAGTGAGGAGCCATTTGAAGTCATTACCCCTCACAATTTTGGGAAAAAGGCTTGGACTACAAGCCAGGCTATGCTAAGAAGGATGAGAGGCGGTGAACTGCACATGCCCTCTTCACTGAACTGCTGTGGAGTGAACCTATCCCTACAATTGTGAGTGAGCAGAACCCATCCCTCTGAGATGAGCACTGAACCCATCCACCTGGCGAAAGAGAGACTGAGCCGCCCCTTCAATTTTGCCAGATCCAATTTTATCAGAATCAACTTTGCCAGATCCAGTTTTGCCAACTCCTGTGGTGACCCGGCTCTTTAAATTTGCACCACTTCTTGAACCAACTCTGCTTTGTCCTGTGGTGACGGTTCATAGCACCCATTGTTGATAAAATCCCTTCCTTTGGTGACCAGCTCTTGTTCACCTACCTACTGGAGGACGTTGGCCTTGCACCCTACTCCCCTACTCCAGCCCCTGACATTTCACCTATCCCAGCTGTCCCATCTCCCACACCCTCCATCATTCCAATTGTGGATTCCCCCTCTACACCAACCACTCCAACCATTCTCACACCACCAATTTCACCCTCCAATGCCCAGGTTTTAGAGGAGTTAGCTGCAGATTTTATTGCCCCATCTCCCTGCACTCCTCTGCTCCAAAGCCCCTCACCTTCCCCTGCTCATTCAGCCCACACACCTGAGGTCTCCCATACACCTGAACCTGTACCCTTCACTACAGAGGCCTACTCTTCCTTAATGGGTTCTATTTTTGAATCGATGGAACTTGAACCTACCCCTATACCTACTCCTCATCACTTCACTCACTTCCCTACCTCTCCCTTTACAGCCATTGCACCTCCACCCTCCACATCAGTTGTCCCAGTCCATGCCATGCCCACCTCTCGCACACCTGCATCCATTTCCCAAATTCTTACCTACCTCCAATCCATCCAAGCCCAACTCCAAATCAACACAGACAACCAGTCTGTAACCAATGAACTGCTCCAAACCTTAGCTTCCACATCCCAAACAATCACCATTACCCCTATACCTATTGTTGATTCCCAGGCCACACAAACTGACCCAGAGATATTATTGGTTGATCTGACCACCCCCACCACTACTGCCCATGCAACGCAAACTGAACCTGAAGTCCCCTTGGTTGCATCCCCTCCACCACTCCCCATTTTCTCTGAGCAAGCCACTCAGACAAACCCTGTTGTCAACCTTCTAGACACTTCTTCCCTCCACTTGGGACACCTTTGGTCCCCTACCATTCCATTCCTCCCCGATACGCCACCCTCATCAAAGCCATGGAAGATAATCCCTATATCCACAGAGATGTTCAAAAGGGGCTAGCTGATTTACAAGCTTACATCCGTACCCCTTATGAAAACCAGATTCGGAAGTTGGAGATCTTTATGAAATTTGAAAGAGAGAAAATGAAGGACCTGCCGAGTCAAACATTTCAGCTGGTGAGGACTGAGCAACACAAGGTGTCCATGTTGCAAGCCCAACTTGACCAAGAAAAATTGAAGACCACTAGCCTTAGCAAATACCTTGGCCTCACCAAAAAGATCAACTCTGAGGAGTATACTGAGCTACAAAATACCATTCCGGAGAAAGCTCAATCAAGTTCGGACTCCAACACTGACTCTAGCTCTGATTTTGACAGTGACTCCAGTTCGGAACCACTTGAACCAACCTATGATACAGATTTTGACCCGAGGTATTAGCTCTCATTGTACTTTTTGTGTTATAAAGTTGTAATAGAAAATTCTGTTTTGTGTATACTACTGTGCATTTCTGTCTATCTTCTTGCCATCATTACTTTTGTTGTTTTTCTTTCTTGCATATATTTTTCCTCTGTTTTGGACCAGTATGGACCCTGCTACCCTTTGGTTTGGGGGTGTGACAGAAATAGCAATAATCAATAAAGGAGTTAACATCAGTACAGTTTTGGATCAGCAATTTTTTTTATATATTTTTCACATCTGTTGTTTTGAAATATATTAAGAAGTTAAAAAAAAAAAAAAAAAAAAACCTCTTTAAAATTACTTTCCTGTGTAATTCTAAAAGACTTTCATGAAGTAAATGTCAGGAAATTTCCAAAAGAAAATTGATGTTTTAGTAAACCTAAAATGAAGGAAAACAGTGAAGATATACCTCAAGAAGTTGATATAAAACCACACCCAGTGAGGTTTGGGCCAGAAATGTATTCTTTGGAGGTATGCTTTGGCAATCTTTTCTGCTTTTAGGACTATGTGAATCTGCTTACTTACACTAGAAGTTACACATATCCAAATCGAAATAATTTAATAACACTCATGATATTAAAGACATGATGTAAGGCCTCCTTTTGGACAGTTTGAACCTTACAAAGCCCCACCTTTTGAAACTGCCCTTGATACACACCATTTGAGCTAAATAAATCTATGATTCCTTTGAAATCTCCCCCAATAAACCTCATCAACCTCATTTAGCCTAACCCTACCCCGAGAAGGCAGAAGATAAAGGGAAGGAAGCTGAGGAAGGAGAATTGAGTAACAATTTAATAGCAAAAGAAGGGTAAAAGTTGAAGGCAATGATGAAACAGTAGAGGGAATGTGGCATGCAACAAGATTAATTCAAAAAGAAAAGAAAATATTTGAGCAAAACAAAAGAAAGAAGACATTTTCATTGGAAGTTTGAAAAAGAAAGAGAAAAAGATGGCCACTTTGGCTCTGGAAATTCAAAAGAAGAAGATGAAACTATGCTGAAGAAGAGTGGGTTTGTATATAACCTCCTGACCTTGACTGACTTCTCAAATATGAACACCATTCCAACCCTTTTGAGAAATTTCACCCATAAGCCACAATAAAACCCAAGTAAAAGTCCTTACTGATCAATGATGGATTGAGCTATCACATGGAGATAAGAATTTGTGTAATCTATGGTGAAAGGAGCAGTGAATTTATAACTAAAAGCAATGCCTATGCTCGCCTTACCCTATTTGAGGATCAGAATCGCTCTTGAGCTGTGTGAAATAGTACAACCCTCTCATTTGCTTATTGAGTGAAAATCCTGGTGAGAATTGGGTTTAAAATCAACTGATTAGGGCAACATCGAAGCTGGATTCCTAAATCAAAGGCTAGCTGTTCGTTAATTTTCCTTGTAAATGGCCTCTGACATAAATCGACTGAGTAGTAACAAGAATTACTGTAGAATTTTAGTTTTAAACTGATATCTTTCTTGAAAAACTTTCTTACAAAATAACTGATGCAGGTGTGAATAATCAATTGAGGAAAGTGGCTGTAACAGAACTGCAGTGATCTTAACTAACTTATTGAAGAAGTTTGTGGGTACCTTCACTGAAAACCCTCAGGAGACTTCACTCCTCCACTAGGGATCACCTAGGGGTTTAAAAGGCTTGTTGCATATGCTAAATGCAACTGTGCTCCCTACAAAAGTGGCTCTTTACTTTGTTTTTTTTTATTTTGTCTTTGCTCAGGGACTAGCAAAGCTTAGGTCTGGGGGTGTGTTGACAAGTGAAAAATACCATTTTTCACCCCTGAACTTGAGTCTTGATAGACCTTTGAGAGAACTAAATAAGTGTTTTAAGTGCTTATGTTGCAGCTAACAATAAAGACAGGCTTAACCATAAAAGCAGCTTAAAAGTGCCAATAAGATGACAATCCATGTCAATCCAAAGGAAGAAAGTGAAGAAACAACCTCATCAGCTGTTGAAAGGTCTGAATAGAAAAAGCAAAGACCTGGAAGAGAAGTATGGAACAATTCGAACAGAAAAATGCACTACAGAGTCCTTTTCGCAAAGAACCTGTACTTTTCGCAAAGAACCTGAAACTTTGCGAAAAGTAATAAAACTCCAGGCGTAGCATTTGAAGAGCATCTGAACTGTTCGAAGAGAGGATTGAACTTTGCGAAAAGAAGAAAACACAATTCGAACAAAACCAGAACATTGCGAAAAGAGCTTCAGGAGTCACAACACTTTACGAAAAGGCCCCTAAGTTGTGCGAAGAGGCATTCTGGAGATTCGCAGCTTTAACAAGGGCAATTCAGTAATTTATTGCACGCATCCCAATGCATTTTAAAACCTAGGGACATTCCAGAGGGTTCTAAGCATGAAGCGAAGGAATATTCCACCCCACGTGAGCACCTAGAGAGGGAATAACTTGGCGGGAACTTCTAGAAACTCTAACAAACTTTCAAAATGCATAACAGAATTGATGCCTTTTTCACCTGATTGGCTGAACCAGATCGAGGAATTCTGATTGGCCAGAATAGATCTGGATCCCCGTGCTCGACTACCATTGGTCAATACAGATCTGAGAACCTCTGATTGGTTGATACACATCGAAATGGACTGGGAAAGCTATAAATAGACAAGCATTTGCCCAATTGGGGCATCCATTTTGAGTTTTATTTCTAATCCCCCATTTCCACCTGCATAAATTTTGTCTGTAATCCTTGTAATAGCCTACTTTGTACTTGTATTTGAGAGCGGTGAGATACTGCTATAACTCAAAGGAGAATTTGCATCCAAGACGCAAACCGAGAGTGTTAAGCGTGCTCAGAAATTGTAAGGATGAATTTTAAAAGGTTGTCAGAACTATGCATTCTCCATTGGACTCATGTCAAGGGTTCCTCTGATCTCCTCGACATTAGACTCCTTTAGATTCATTGTTTTGCATGCAATTTCCCTTGATTCATTAATCCTGTGAGAATTAGTGTTTGTAACCTAGTCTCTTACAACATTTGTAGTGATGTTTCTTGTTCTGAATTGAGGATTTGGATTAAAGACTATTGGATGGTTTGTGGCCATTAAAGTGGACAGACCATAGCCATAAGTGTAAGCCTAATCCTTGAATTAGATTTATCTCTCTTACATCTGTGCTTGTAGCCAGATGAAGATTGGATCACCTCTGTTGAGCTGCAGTTATTCTCATTAGATTTCAAAGACCAAATCAGATTTAGATATTACTTCTCCATCTTTGTTTCAATCATTCCCCCAACTCGGATCTGGATCATTTCGTTTAAATTTTTCTTTGTTTTTAGTTAGTTAAGCGTGACAAATTCAAACCTCTCATCTTATCAGTTTTCTAGATAGGATAAGAAGCCAGATCTGGAAGCTCAGATCTGGAGGTTTATCTTACATTTTAGACAATTTCTCTGTGGACGATCTTTCACTCACTTACTTTTAAAACTTGCTACAATTGGCCTTGATCTTGCAGGCTAATTCTCTTCTAACTGTGCTGATATTTCTTTATTTTTTTTATATAGTCTAGAGCCACTGTAATTTAGCAGCTATAAATCTGTTTTCAAAACACACATAAATCAAGCACACTAAGAAACAACAATAATGGATCAAGAGTCTGATCTACTGAAGCCTCAACTGAAGCATGGGGAGTGAGTCAGGACCTCCTGGAAGAAGAAGGCCTAGCGACAGAACCTCCCTCAGTCGCCTGGCTAGAAGTCCGCCTAGACCGTGAACGCAGAGGGTCAAAGGTGAACAGGGGCCCGAGAGCCAAATCACCCTTAACATAGGCCCTCATACGCTCTCGAATCATATGATGGATGTCTGCCAGGGAGCCAGCAGCCCCTGACCTCAACCTAGCAAGGTGATCAAACATCCCTTGCACTCTCCCTCCTACTATCGTCAGCTCATGCTGTAAAAGCTCGATCATCACCTGCATATCAGCACGAGCCACGGCTCGAGCACTCTCCAGCTCTAGTGTCTGAGTCATACGCTCAACCATCAGATCCATAGTCACCTCCTGAAGATGTCGATCGGTAGGATTAGAGGGACTCTCGCGGACCTCCTGGCGAGCAAGGGCACGCTGCGTCTCCAGGTGTGACTGCTCCAGCTCCAGCATCTACACCCAAGCACGACACAAAGCTAAGAAGATATACACACATAGTACCACAAGGATAAAGAGCAACGAAAGCATACCAGATCTGCCCACTCCTAGAGAAGACGCTCGACGATCGCGGCAATCATCGAATTGGCTGGTGGTGTCTGCTGTGTAGGAATCTCGGACGAAGGCTGCTACAAGAAAGATGAAGACGCATCAGATAATGTCACATGCATAAAACTAGAAGTAAAACTACCCTAACCCAACGTACCTAGGGAGGAATGGACTCCTGAGGAGGACACTCAGGAGCAGAGTCAGGAATGACTTGCACAGAACAAAATAAACAACAAACATATCAGGTAAGGCTACCTATTCAGCTTCTATTATCGTACTAAAGTCTTAACCTATTGCAAGCACACAATGGAAATTGCAGCACTAGTATAGGATCATTCCCACGAGGAAGTGATTTTTTTCTTATAGTTTCGTTTAGTTTAAGTACTCGTATTTTTCTTTTAAGATCCTAAACTACTGGACAAATATGAATAAAGAATGGTTTGTTTAAAACTAATTGCAGAAAATAAAACTAAATCCCCTCCTTCCAGATTATGGTCGTCAATAACAATCGTTCAGTTCTTAGATGTTTACAAAATTAAAATACCATTACACTATATTGAAGTCCTCTAGAATTTGGGCGTCAATCAAAAACAAGAATTCCTTAACACAGATTTAATCTAATCAATAATTCTCCTAAAATTTTGGCGTCAATCAAACTCAGAACATTGAAGATGGAAAAGTGAAAATCGTTATACTAATTTGCAAATTCTCAATCTAAGTCATCAATTCAAATAAAAAACTTTTAGATGTTTACAAAGAAGTAAAGGTACAGGAAAATAAATCTAAACTGGAAAGCAATAAAAAGATTTTTCATCCCTCAGTCACAGGCATCAGTTGCTTTTGAAAAATTTTGGATACTCTAATCTTTCAGCTCCCAATTGCAGTCATCAATTGCTCTCGAGAAACCTTGGATATCTAAACTAAACTAAACTAAAATTGATCGGAAGAAAACCCAACCTTAGTCATCAATTGATGCTAAGAATTCTTTCAATCCTTCTTCTCCTATACCAAGCTCTCTTATTTATGGATCATAAGGAGTCGATTTATATTATTCTAATCCTAATAAAAGAAACTTTTAAGAATAAAAGGTTCCTAATATAATTCTAACTTCTAACCCTAGTTTTTCCTTTGTTTGGATTGTTGATGCACTTTGGGATTGTTCCTTTGGTTCAGTAGCAGAGTCCTTTAGGAATCTCTCTTCATCAATCTTCTCGAATCCGTGATCTGTCAGACTTATATGCATGGTGGTGTAAATCTCATGTTCAGCAGCAACAAGAGTCTTCTAATTTTGTAAAATCGTAGTTACAATTTTCTTTGTTCAGCTCAGAACTCTCCATGAACAAATGATCGTAATTCACTTTTGTATCGCACTCCTCTTTAAGTGTCTTCTGAAGAATTATAAATTATAATTTCTCAGTTTCTCTTTCACTACGTTCCATCGGAAAGTATGATTTCTGGCTTTAGACATGTGTGGAATTGTCTTTTACGCTCGATCATCTTTCTTACTACTTTTTGAGTTCATTTTGATAAAGATTAACACTTTGGCTCTCTTTTATTGTTTATCCTTACTATCTACACATCATCAACTTGTTAGTAGCAAACTGGGGTCTAGCATTACTAAGTTAAGGGCGATAAAATGGTATATTCTGTGACTGATTACACCCCCAAACTTACGCTTTTCTAGTCCTAGTAAATAGGGAAATAAATTAATTTAAAATTTTAAATGCCACTTTCGTAGGGAGCACGATTGCATTTAGCTTATGCAACAAGCCTTTAAACCCCTAGGTGATCCCTAGTGGAGGAGTAATAGTCTCCTGAAGGTTTTCAGTGAAGTTAAAGTCAAAACGAAATAAAAAATTAAAAATCTAAACTACTTTTTGTACAATAACTAATTTTAGCCATCACATGGTTGTTATGATTTTCACAAGGTACAAATCATTTATCCTTAACTTTCCATCATAGCAATTATCCTTAATTAGAACTCAATAATTTTAACTCAGTAAAGCGTGGAGTGTACGTGTATCAGTGAAAAGTTTATTCATCATAAATTTTTCTAAACTGCTGATTTAGAAAATATTTTTATTCAAACTCTAACTATTGGCATACTCTAAAAAAATATTGAAATTTTTTGGTCCTCTCAGTATATGATACGTATGATAAATTTCAATGGACAATTGACTAAAAAGATAAATCTCATGGAATGGATAATCAATTCTATTCATATGCTTCCTTATTTTTCTATAGCATTTACTATAAATATCTCTACTAGGCTCATGCTATTGTAAACCACAAATTAAAAAGGTCTTTATTTGGCTTGTAATGAGGCTTTGGTTTAAAAGGTTCCAAAGAAAGGTAGAAAGGACTCAAGGATTTCTAAGAATTTAGATCTTCAATCACCTGTCTTCTTCTTCTTTTCTTTTCTTCTTCTGTAAGTATCCAAAAAGTTGGGTACTTCTTCCCATTATTCTTTTTTTCTGTTGTTGTAAATCCCTTTTCTTCAGTTGGTTCTTTTCTTCAGATATCCTCTTGATTTTTTTTAGCTTGGAAGCTCTTTGCTTCTCTATCTTTGTAGAATCGTAATTACGATTTCTTGATTCTTTCCCATATTTTCTTTACTTTATTTCTTCTCAGTTGTACCCTTTTTTAGCATATCTCTTATCTGTTTTCTTATACTCTTTTCACTCCCTCTTTTTCCCTTCTTCTGCGTTCTAAACTCTCAAAAAGTATAAGGGTTAAAGGTTGAAAGTTTTGGGTAGTACATATGGTTAAGGGTTTATAAAATCTTTGTATAAAGAAATTCGGTTTAGGCTCTAATATGGGTTCAAAGGATAAATACTTTCTGTGATTTTGGCTTTTTGGCTCAAACTTAACAAAAGATGGCCTTGGACTATTCCCGTTCCACACCAGCCACTAAGGAAAATGCTTTTCGGGCAAGTCCTCCACCTTAGCAAGATTGTAGTCTGGATCCTCTTCTCTTTCCGGATCACGATCCAAAGGCACTCCTACAGCTGTGACGTATAGTCGAGGGGTGAGCTTCATCCAAGCTCAATAAGGAAAATACTATGCTAAATCACACCTTATCATTTTAGTACATGTTCTTGATGCATAAGTAAAAGTATTGAAAACTATATCGTATCATATCAAAATAAATTGACTTCAGAATAATAAAAATTTCATAATTTCCACAAGTCAAATCATGATTTCTGACAAATGTGCTTATGCAATGCGTATCGAGACAAGAAATCAAACACAGAATCGAAACATGCCAATAGAATGAACGTGAACATATGAGATCAAGATTCAACACAAAACTGAACGTGTAGCATGGAATCATGACGTAGCATATCACATAGCATGATTCAAGACATATCATATTAAATGGCAGTAGGGTAAGTATCCCTCATGAGGGAACAAAGCAGTCCATAGTAGGGCACAAGGTCATAACCCCGGGGACTCCACCCCTCTCTTGGAGACTCCACTCCCCTTACGACTAACACAACTCGGAAACAAGTCACATTTCAAAGCATCCCGCATTCAGGAATTGAGCAACTCATATTAGGACACAGGATTGTAACCTCAAGGACTCCACCCCTCTCATGGATGCTCCACTCTTCATTACACATGCTCACAGAATCACATAACATGGTCACAGAACGAGAAAGCATATCATAGAGCACAATAAGATAAGAACACGACGAATCGAGCATAATGCGAGATGAAGATGCTAGTATAATGCGATGTCTAGATGTGTGTACAAAGTCATGGAAAGCTTGTGCGAAAAGAGTAACAAATCTTCACATTTACAAGTTTTCAAGGTACATATATCTTTATTTTTATGGAAACATAGTCATGGGTAAATCACATAATAAACATGCTTTCAAGAAAACATATAATCAGGCAGGGTATTTTCCTTACAAAAATCTTATCAACCACATGTATCACGTCTCACGAATCTGATGAGCTCGACAATAGTGTCCCTCTGTGTGTTTATCCTAAAATCATGATGCCCGGCATATGTCTTAATTATCTGGGTCAAACATGCTTAATCATATAGGGCTCACAAGCACACTGGTGTAATTAAGTCAAGATAGGGGTTCCCGCTAGAGCGTGGTTTATTCCCGCTCGAGCGAATCTCCAATGGTTCAAACAATCACGCTCGAGCGGCTCCTACTGGAGTGGAATAAGCCTAGGAATACCACTCGAGCATAGGCTTCAAGTGATTTCCCGCTCGAGCGTTCCCATTCCCTCTCGAGCCTATTCCCAGTACAATCTTACAATTTACACTCGAGCGGTTTTGTCCCAAGCGATTTAAGCTTATGATTCCCGCTCGAGTGTACGCCTTCAGGTCTCTTTCTGCTCGAGCGGCTCTAATTATGCTCGAGAGGTTTTCCAATGTAATTCCCAATCCACGCTCAAGCAGCTTTCTCCCAAGTGATTTAACCCTATGACTTTCGCTCGTGAGTACGCTTTAGGTACTTTCATGCTCGAGCGTGTCAATTACCACTCAAGTGATGTTTTAGTACAAACACCCATATCACGCTCAAGCATACAATACAAACCTGTTCTCTTTAACAGATCATCACCTCAGCTCGAGCAGGCCTTTATGGCTTCTCAAGTGGGTTCAAAACACACCATACACATTCAAAATTAGCTATCGCTCGTATACGAGACTCCCCTCTTTATTACAATCAATTCATACACCAAAAACCCATGCATTCCTAGGGTTCAATGGTAGATGATAGGGTGGGGGTTCAAATGACTAGAGGGTTGCAAATAGGATAAATGAAGGTGCAACAGTCCTAATGAAACCCACCCTAAACATTGGGATGGCCAACAAGTCAAACCCCAAAAGTTATTTTCGAGCAAACTCCAAGAATTACTATAGCTAAGCCTAGCATGTGTATTACACACACTAGGCATATGTACAGTTCTTGAGAAGTCCAAAGCTCGCTGGGGGGCCCATCTAAGCTTAGCGTGTGTATTATACACGCTAAGCCAAATCTATGGAAAAATGGCCTAGCGTGTATAATATACACGTTACGCAACATTTCTCCCAGAAATGGCTTAGAGTGTGTATTATACATGCTAAGCATACCCAAAGCCTCGAGAGGTTCAGAGCCCATCGAGGGGTTCACTCAAATGTAGTTTTTAGGCCTGAAACTTTGGATTGCCATAACTTTCGGTGTAGGACTCGAATCGAGGTGATTCTTAGCTTGTTGGAAAGCTGGAAACCTCTACTTTCCAAAGGTATATGATTTAGTTTCAGCAGGAGTCCCCACAAGCTTTGGTACACCTCTTCCCAACCACTGCCCGGGAGGGTCAATAACAGGTTTAGAGAGGGTTCTATAGGTTGGGATTAATTCCTAATGGTTTAGACAAGTTTCTAAGGGTTTTGGGAGGTTTCTTAGGGTACGAGAGATGCTATCGGAAACTCGGGGGTGCACCCTTCTTGAAGTATGTTTCGATCGAGCCTTGAGCCAAATTTGGGTGTCTACAGATGCCCCTCTTTGGTATCCGCTCACTAATGATCGAATGCCAAAGACAAGAGACATCCAAAGAGGCCCAAGTCAACGTTGATGGGTTCGTCGTATTCAAAATGAATCTCAAACATCAGGTGGTAACACGGTGAGTAAACGGAAGCCCTGTATGTCAAGAAAAATACACGTTCCTCAAGGCTATCGATCCCCAAGCGCTTAGCGACATTACTAGGCATAACAAAGATGGTGTGAGTTGCGAAAGCCTAATATACTAGAAAAAATGTTCACTTCTCGAGATGATTGAAGATGTTTAATGTCTAAGTTTCATTCTAAATAAAACAGCTCCATGAGCGGGAGGGTGATCGACCCATACTTAAAGACACGTGCGAGATAAAAATGCAAAGATCGACAGTTCGTGTTCAATCATATGAGGCATTGATTACCCTTTTTGACCAGGCACGGGTGCCCCTGCGTGAAGCAGGGTCCGAGGTCTTTGGGAAAACCCATTGACCCCAAAGTTAATTTAGCACGACTACCCGAGCGGTGCGAATTAATGTCGCAATGCTTTTTGGGGGTACGCGCTGCCTTTTGAAAGTTACATATATATATATATTGTTTTATATATGTAGTTGTTTTATATATATATATTGTTTTATATATGTAGTTTTTTTTATTTTTCTCCTTTATTTTTATATTTATTTTGTTTCTTCGGGATTTTCATTGATCCCAAACCAGTTATTTTAGCACAGCTTCTCGAGTAGGTCAAATGGAGATTGATGCACTCCTTGGGGGTGTGTGCACCTTCTTCTGTCCTAGGGGGAATAAGCCTAGCATATGTAATATACACGCCAGGCCAAATCTAGCAGGTTTATGCCTAGCGTGTATATTATACATGCCAGGCCAAATATGGCAAAAACAAACCTAGTGTGTATATTATACACACTAGACCAAACAAAGGTTTTTAATCAGTCGAGCCTGAGCAAAATAGGGCATTTTTCAAAATATTTTCTTCCCCCCCCTTCTAAACCGAACCGAGACCTCCTCCTAAGGTGTCATCGAATAGATTTAAACCCCAACATTGCGCTGGTGTCTATTCTCGCTGATCAAACGTACACTCTACGCCGGATCAAGGGTTTATTTTCTTTTTCCAAGTAATCATCTCTTAACCCTGTTTCTTTTTATTTGTCTTGCTTTATTTTCAATGTGGTTAGGATTCTTTCATTTTTAGATGATAAATGAATGATTTTCTCTGAAAGAATGATTGTCTATGATCCGTTTGATTGATTTTCTGTGCATCGGCATTGATTTGAGTGGAAAACTTGATTGAATGGTGCCCTACTCTTCTTTTTTCCTTTTTTCTTTTTTTCTCTTCTTTTTTGTAAATTTTCTTGGACTATTTGTTGGTGTGACTAGGGCCTTTTGGATCTAGATGATTTTCAGTGATGATTTTTTTGCGTCCACGCATGGATTTTTGAAAACTAATTTATATATATATTATTTGTTGTTCTATTTTTATTTTTTGAAATGTGGGGGATCACTCTGGGATTGCCCCTCTTGAATGATGATGATCATGATTAATGATGAATAAAAGGGGGAATATTTACCTTATTTAGGCCTATAGCAATCAGTTTCCCCTTACTGATATTTTTCTAACACTTACAGCTTGTGCTCTTTTTAGGATGTCAAGTGAAGGGGAGCTGGGTCAAGAGGGTGGTCCTGAGGTGATCTACGGTATCCGGGGGGAGCAACTTATTCCAATGCAGCGTTCTTTCTGGATCTGGTACGAGATGTAGGGCGAGGCAGCCCGCAGTGGGTTACTCCACCAATAGTATACCCACATTTCTACTTTTGGGTTCGCCGGTCAAGTAAGAAATAATCTTTTGTTGGTTCCTTTTGTGTGAGCTTTCTTTTTTCCGGACCTAACACCTCTTTCATATTGCAACCGTTTTTGCCCTTGATCATGTTTCACGGAGGTTGGCACGACCTCCAGCGTCTTTATATCTTCCTCTCCCAAGTTGTGAGGCTCCTCTTGGCCCAGGCCGGCTTCGAGAACTTTCTTTCATGCCCTGCCATGAGGGGCGATTCGGCCTATGTGAAGGCCCTAGTAGAACGACTTTGGCCCGAGACCATGACCTTCCATATGTCAATGGCCGAGATGACCATCACCCCAGTCGACTGGTCAATGATCACAGGGATCAAGATGGGGGGTATACCGGTGGCCGGCCTTCACGTACCCGATCGGGACAAGGTGGTTCAGTTGATCAGAGATTACCCCTCCTCCCGGGATATGAGCGGCTCCGAGGTAAAGCTATCCTAGTTGGCCGATCTATTTGAAGAGAATGAATTGGTGGATCAGAACCAGCTAGACATGGATATCGTTATTGAGCCTGAACGTGCATTGATGTTGGCTTGTATCTCGCTCCTCTTTCTCCTGGGCAAGACTCTTTTTTGCCAATGCTAGTGGTGGTCAGGTCTCATTGTCCCTACTCAGCCTTATGGGAAATTGGGATAATGTGCATCGGTATGATTAGGCAAGGCGATCTTTAGATCGCCATATCTTGATAGTTAGGGACTTGGGTTCGGTTCTCAATTTTTGGCTTGTGATAGAGGTAACCCCTGACTCTTTTACTCCTCTTGGTGCATTATTTATTTTTGCCTCCTTTCAAATCTGGGGATACTTACATTTTCAATTGAGCCGCCCCCTCCTTTTCTCATATGAGTTCACTTATCCCCTCATGAGCAGTTGGCATAAGAGCCGTCGTAGTGACCTGGGAATGAAGCATTTGGAGTTAAGCCTGAGGTCCCAATTTGATTTGATGATCCCATAGCAGGTATGGACACATCTTTCTCAAAGAGATTTTTTTTTTGAGATGTTTGTTTGACTAATAGGACTCTCTTTATCTGAGTAGATCACCTTTGATCCTTATGCGGTTCTCCCTTTTAGGATCGAGTTGCGGTGGGCCAGTCCCAACTGTTCATGGACCGTTGGGTTATCTTTTTCTACGATGCTTGGGTCAGAACCTACTATTTGGGACAGAGAGTAGTGCATCAGTACCGAGATTATTTTGACGTGTTGCGAGGTTCTCCTAGGGATGCCATGTCTCTTGAGGGTACGATTGAGGAACTCTCATCTAGGCTCCTCCACCACGGGGTCTCCGTTGAAGATATTTTTGAGCATGGAGGGTATCCAATGTGGTACGAGTCACTTCCCTATCGGTCCATCCTTTCGCGCTTTGTACCTGGTGCCAACTTTTTAGCCTTTGGCGGTCCACAATCTTAGGTAATCCTCCTCTTCCTTTATGCAGGCTCCTAATGGTTCTGATTTGATTTTGATCTGACTATCTAGGCCTTTGGTTCTTTCTACAGTTTGATGGGGGAGATGATTCTGATGAGGATGATGCAGCTACAAGCCTTGCTAAGGCTCCAGGTGTTGGACCCTCAGACCCTTCTGGTACGAGTGTTTTTGAGAGTTCGACTGTAGAAACTCAAGGGGGCTCAGGCACTTTGACAATGCCTTCCTCTCAAACTTGTGTGTGAACTTGACTAAGCGGGCCTGCCTATCTGCTGAGGCGATCCTAGTCCCTCCTCTCGAGCTGGTCCCAAGGGTGAGTTTTCTTTCCATTGTATTTCCTTTTCAGGGAAATGCTTGCTTTTGTGTTATGGCTCCTGCAGCTGACTTCTCTTTTTCTTTCCTTGTTGTAGGAAAGAAAAAGAGAAGTGGTAAGTGTCAGTTGTTAATCAGGTGGAGTACTATCGCCACATCGCTGGCCTTCGAGATGTAGAAGTGGTAAGTGTCACACCGCTTGACGCTGATTATTGCTTTGTTGCCCTTTATCTTTTAACCGACCTCAACTGATATTTTTCAGTATGATCTGTAGTGTGCTCGTGAGAAGGATTCATGCTCGTTGCTCGACAGGCTTTCCCAGGCATGGTCAAGGGTGGGGGACATTCGGACATATCAAAGTTCCTCACACCGACGCAAGAAGGCTAAAGGCACTGATTAGAATCAGCTTTTTTGACGAATATTTGAGACTCTTAGGATGTTTTTCTTTTCTTTTTTGGGAAGATGTAATGGATGATATGAGAATACACTTTGGATGGTTTTCTTTTTTTTTCTATTCTTGACGAATATTTGAGACTCTTTTTCTTTCCTTTCTATTGTCTGCTCTATCTCTTCCTTCTGGGTGTGATATACTTGATTATCTACAGGGTGGACTCGGGTTTTTTTTTTTGAAAAAAGGCCATTGGGCCATGCATTTGGTTTAATACTGCGAAACCTTCCATGTCTATGTGAATGGTTCCTGAAAGAACAACCGTATAGAAGTTATATAGCAATTTTTAGTATCCCAGCACGTGATCTGGGGTGCTTTGAATAAATGACAGAAAATGTAGGTGGGATGGATAGAGAGCCGGAAAAAAATAATCTCCCTAAATCCCCCTCTCTCTTTTTGGTTGCATTTCTGGCCTAGTGTGTGTAATATATATGCTAGGCAATTCTTGGAGGTAATTAGCCTAGCATGTATATTATACACGCTAAGCACGCCCTGGGGATTTTAGGATTAGCATGTGTAATAGACACTGTTGAGAACTGAAAAATACCATTTTTCACCCCTTAACTTGAGTCTTGATAGACCTTTGAGAGAACCAAATAAGTGTTTTAAGTGCTTGTGTTGCAGCTAACAATAAAGACAGGCTTAACCATAAAAGCAACTTAAAAGTTCCAAAAAGATGACAATCCATGTCAATCCAAAGGAAGAAAGAGAAGAGACAACCTCACTAGCTGTTAAAAGGTCTGAATTGAAGAGGCAAAGACCTGGTCTCAACCCAGAAAAGAAGTATTGAGCAATTCAAACAGAAAAGTGCACTACAGAGTACTTTTCGCAAAGAACCTGAACTATTCGCAAAGAACCTGAACTCTGCGAAAAGAACTAAAACTCCAGGCTTAGCTTTCGAAGAGCACCTGAACTCTTCGAAGAGATGATTGACCTTTTCAAAAAGAAGAAAACTCAATTCGAACAGAACCAGAACATTGCGAAAAGAGCTTCAGGAGTTACAACACCTTGCGAAAAGTCCCCTAAGCTATGCGAAAAGGTATTCTAGAGATTCCCTGCTTTTGCAAGGGCAATTCAGTAATCTGTTTCACGTGTCCCAATGCATTTAAAAACCTAGGGACATTCCAGAGGATTCTAAGCATGAAGCGAAGGCATATTCCACCCCACGTGAGCACCCAGAGATGAAATAACTTGGTGGGAACTTCTAGAAACTCTAATAGACTTTCAAAATGCATAACAGAATTGATGCTTTTTTCACGTGATTGGCTGAACCAGATCGAGAAATTCTGATTGGCCAGAACAGATCTGGATCCTCGTGCTTGACTACCATTGGTCGATACAGATCTGAGCACTTCTGATTGGTTGATACACATCTGAGCTGGACTTAGGGAAAACTATAAATAGACGAACCATTTGCCCAAAAGGGGGATCCAGATTTTGAGTTTCATTCCAATTCCCCCATTTCCAAATCAGATAGTTTGTCTGAAATCCCTGTAATAGCCTCACTTTTACTTGCAATTGAGAGCTGTGAGATACTTCTGTAATTCAAAGGAGAGTTGTATTCAAGACTACAAATCTGAGAGTTGTTTAAGTTGTGCTCTATAATTGTAATGGTGAATTTGAAAAGGTTGTTGTAAATCGTACATTCTCAATTGGACTCAAGTTAAGGGTTCCCTCTGATCTCCTTATTGCATTAGACTCCTTTAGATTTACTATTTTTTATGCAATTTCCCTTGATTCATTAATCCTATGAGAATTAGTGTTTGTAACCTAATCTCTCACGGCATTTGTAGTGATGCTTCTTGTTCTAAATTAAGGATTTGGATTAAAAGACTATTGGATGGTCTGTGGCCATTAAAGTGGACAGACCATAGCCATAAGCCTAAATCTAATCCTTGAATTAGATTTATTTCTCTTACATCTGTGCTGGTAGCCAGATGAAGATTGGATCATCCCTCAGTTGAAGCTGCAGTCATTCTCATTGTATTTCAAGGACCAAATCAAAGTTAGATATTACTTCTCCATTTTTTATAAGTTTACCTCAAAATCCCCCAACTCGGATCTGGATCATTTAGTTTAACTTTTACTTTTATCATTTAGTTAATGTGACAAATTCAACCTCCCATCTTATGTGCTTTTTAGATAGGATAAGAGGCCAGATCTGGTAGCTCAGATCTGGAGGTTTATCTTGCATTTTAGACAAATTCTCTGTGGACGATCTTTTACTCACTTACATTTAAAACTTGCTACAATTGGCCCTGATCTTGCAGGCTAATTCCCTCCTATCTGTGCTGATATTTCTTTACTCTTTTTAATATTCTAGATTCATTATAACTTAGCAGTTGTAAACCTGTTTTCAAAACACACATAAATCAAGCACACTTAGAAGAAACAACAAGTTTTTGGGGCCACTGCCGAGGAATTTGTTCTAAAATAGGTAGACCTAAGTTTTCACTTTTATTTTTATATCAGTACTAAACTATTCTATTGTTTATACCTGTGCAGTTATTCATGTCCAATTTTTGAAGAAGGGAAACTACTTAAAAAGGAATTCTGAAGGTTTGCTGTGAATAATCAGATTTTTTGTTCTAAGTTGTATGTTTGGTAGGAGGACTCTCATTAGAGATTGTCCCACTTGAATTTAGAAGTTGAAAGGCTACTACTGAACCTAACAAACAACAGAATTACGCTACTATGGGTGAAGAACCTCGACTTTTGAGGGATTACTTTGCACCGGTGCTTATAATTCTCCTTTTGCATTCAATTTCCTACTGTTGAAGGAAATTATGAGATCAAATCATCGACCATCCAAATGCTTCCTTCCTTCCATGGGTTGAGTAAGGAAGATCCATACAAACATGTGGATGAATTCTTGGCTCTTTGCACCACATTCAACATAGCTGGACTTGGTCGCATAAACCAAGCTTAGGCTCTTTCCTTTTCATTAAAGGATAAAGCTAGAGCATGGTTATCTATGTTAGCACCAAATAGTATCACTTCTTGGAATGATTTGTGTCAATTTTAGCCAAATATTTCCCAATGTCTAAAACAAGCCAATTGAGACAAAGTATCATTTCTTTCTCACAAAACTCAACTGAAACTTTCCATGAAGCATGAGAACGATTTAAGGAACTTTCAAGGCAATGTCCTCATCATCAAATTCGGATGGCACCGGTTCAAAGCTTCTATCAAGGAATTGATCAAAAGGCAAAATATGGTGGATGCCTCTGTGGAGGCACTTACTGCAAAAAACAGTTGAGGAGGTTTGGGACTTATTTGAAGTAATTGGTGAAAACTCAACTCAACAGGAATCTCTGTCAAGAGATATTGAAAATCCTGCTAGGTTGAACAATCAGCAACCCACCAAAGGGAAGATTTATGAGGTGAATGAGATGGAAAGAAAGATGGACAATTTAACCACAAAGTTTGATAGATTGATGGACTCACTTAAAAATCCAAATGTTGCAAGAGTAGAGGAGGCATGTCTGATATGCCAGTCCGCTACTCATTCAATTGACCAATGTCCTACTGCACCACAGTTCCCAGATTTAATGGTGGAACAAGCTCATGCTGCTCAATCATTTGGACAGATGCAGTCAAATGAATATCCATGGAGAGGGCACCCCAATTTGAGGTGGAACCAAGGGAATTATCAATCCCAACAGCAGCAACAACCAAAGAACAAAATGTCTTTCAAAACTGCACAGCCTTATCAGCAGAATTTTTATGCCAAACCAAATTTTCAGTAGCCCATTCCACAACAACCTGTGCAGCAATCTGCCCCAGTTCAAACCCCTTCCAGGTCCCCTTCTTTTGAAGATCAAGTCCTAAATTCACTCTAGAATTTAGGATCTTTAACTCAGACTGTGAATTTTCACAGCCAGAGCATAAAGAAGATTGAAGAAACATTGGGACAGCTTTCAAATACTTTGGCAAAAAGAGAGGAAGGAAAGTTACCGAGCCAACCTTTGAACAATCCCAAAGGACAGTTCATGGTTGGAGAAGCTTCTAATTCACATGAAGAAGTAAAAACTGTCACAACTTTGAGAAGTGGAAGAATTATAAATAACAAAGTGGGTACTGAAGAAGAAAAAAATGAGGAAAATGATAAAGATATGCTGCAAGAGCAGCATAATGATAGCAGTGGGGGTGCTAATGGACCTCTGAAAAACAAAAAATCTAAAATGTTTCTGAAAATGCTTCCAAAGCTGTAGATGAAGGACTAGTTCCTCATTGACCATTTCCTCATGCAATGAAATCTGTATCCCCTTTTGATAAAGGGAACACAAAAATAGATGAATTGATGGAGACTTTCAAGCAAGTCAAGATAAATCTACCTTTGCTTGAGGCAATCAAACAAATTCCAGCGTTTGTAAAATTTTTGAAAGATGTTTGCACTCACAAAAGACAGTCTAGGATACAGTTATCCAAGAAGGTCTTTGCTATGGAAAGAGTTAATCAGGTGTTATCCATTGCCACACCTCCTAAACTTCAAGATCCTGGAATCCCCACAATCCCTTGCATTATTGGGGAACATACCATTGAAAAGGCTTTATTAGATCTGGGTGCTAGTGTCAACCTACTTCCATATTTTGTATATGAGAAACTAGGTTTGGGAGAATTAAAACCCACTCATGTGGTGTTACAACTAGCAGACAGATCTGAAAGGAAGCCAGTTGGGATGATTGAAGATGTATTGGTGGGAGTAGACAAATTTTTCTATCCTGCTGATTTTCTAGTTTTGGACATGGAACCTACCAAAAGCAAAACTTCCATCCCTGTCATTTTGGGAAGACCATTCCTGGCTACAGCAAATGCTTGCATTCAATGTAGGTCTGGTATTATGGAAGTCTCTTTTGGAAACATGAAGGTAAAATTAAATGTTTATAATGCAGTCACACAACCTCAATTCAGCTCTGAAGAATGTTTTCATGTTGATCTATTGGATGAACTGGTAGAAGGGACTTTACAACAGTTTCTGCAGTGTGAAGATATTGCCACAGATGTTAAAGATGCTTGGGGAAATTCTGAGGAAGAAACAGTTTGTATCTCAAATTCTGAGGAAATAAATGTTGTGCAAGGAACTCATAATCAATCAGCAAGTTTCTCTTCTTGGAAACCTGCTACTCTTCCCCTTCCACAAACAGCTAAGGTACCTTTGTTACCTTCTTTTCTCAGGCCACCTGACTGAGAACTGAAGCAGCTGCCAGAAAATTTGAAATATGTGTTTTTAGGAGATCATAAATCATTGCCTGCAATTATTTCTTCCTCCCTCACAATGGAGCAAGAGGAAGAGCTGTTGATTGTTTTGAAAGAACAAAGAAGGGCAATTGGCTGGACTATTGCTGATTTGGGAGGAATCAGTCCAGCTGTTTGCATGCACAAAATCCATTTGGAAGAAGATGCAAAGCCTTCTAGGGAAATACAAAGGAGGCTGAACCCTCATATGCAAGAAGTGGTCATGAAAGAGGTTGTTAAGTTGTTGGATGCAGGGGTCATTTACCCCATTTCAGATTCAGCTTGGGTGGCACCTACACAGGTGGTACCAAAGAAATCTGGAATCACTGTTGTAACCTCAGATTCTAGTGAGCTTATGTCAACCAGACAAACAACTGGGTGGAGGGTCTGTATTGATTACAGAAAATTAAATGCAATGACCAGAAAAGACCATTTCCCCCTCCCATTCATTGATCAGATTTTAGATAAGCTAGCAGGAAAAGCTTATTACTGTTTTCTTGATGGTTACTCTGGTTACAACCAGATTCCTGTGTACCCACAAGATCAGAAGAAGACCACATTCACTTGCCCTTTTGGCACTTTTGCCTATAGGAGAATGCCTTTTGGTCTTTGTAATGCTCCTGCTACCTTTCAAAGATGCATGTATTCCATTTTCTCTGATATGATTGACCAATTTATGGAGATTTTTATGGATGATTTTTCAATCTACGGAGATAGTTTTTCCCAGTATTTACATCATCTCAAATTGGTATTACAGAGATGTGAAGAAACCAATCTAGTTTTGAGCTGGGAAAAGAGCCATTTCATGGTCACCCAAGGCATTGTCCATGGCCATGTTGTTTCCCACAAGAGCATTGAGGTGTACAGAGCAAAAATTGATTTAATTGCACATTTACCACCTCCTAAAACTGTTAAACAAATCAGATGTTTTCTGGGACATGCTGGATTTTACAGAAGGTTCATTAAGGACTTCAGTAAAATAACCAAGCCTCTTTGTCATTTGTTGTGCCAAGATGTCCCTTTTGTTTTCAATAATGAATGCATGAAGGCTTTTGAATTCTTAAAAAACTGTTTGATTTCAGCTCCAATATTGCAGTCTCCAGATTATTCACTACCTTTTGAACTGATGTGTGATGCATCAGATTATGCTTTGGGAGCTGTCCTTGGACAGAGAAAGGAAAAGCTGCCTCATGTCATAGCTTATGCCAGTAGATCAATGATTGATGCACAGCTCAATTACACAACAACTGAGAAGGAGCTGCTGGCAATTGTTTTTGCTTTAGAGAAATTCAGGTCATATGTCTTGGGTTCACAAATAGTGGTGTTCACTGACCACTCTGCTTTGAAATACCTTCTGTCTAAGAAGGACACCAAACCAAGATTAATCAGGTGGATTCTCCTATTACAGGAATTTGATTTACAGATCAAAGATAAAAAGGGGGTGGAGAATGTGGTGGCTGATCACCTGTCTAGAATTTTAACTGCTGAGATTGATAGGCTGCCTATCAATGAATCTTTCCCTGATGAGCAACTTTTTGCCATTAGTGTACACACTCCTTAGTTTGCAAACATAGTAAACTTTTTGGCTACTGGAAGAATTCCTCAACATTGGAATAAAATGGATAAAGATCTTTTCTTCTCAAAGGTTAAACATTTCATCTGGGAAGATCCTTATCTGTTTAAGAGTTGTGCAGACCAAATAATAAGAAAATGTGTCCCTGACCAAGAATTTCATAGAATACTTTCTATGTGTCATGAACGGGCCTGTGGAGGTCATTTTAGTGGAAACAAAACTGCTGCAAAGGTTCTGCAGTGTGGATTTTATTGGCCTACACTTTTCAAAGATGCTCTGCAGCATTGTAAGTCTTGCCAGAACTGTCAAAAATTGGGCAGCATTTCCAAGAGAAACTCAATGCCTTTACAGCCTATTTTGGTAGTTGAGTTGTTTGATGCTTGGGGGATAGACTTCATGGGTCCCTTTCCTCCTTCCAATGGGAATAATTTTATTTTAGTAGCTATGGATTATGTATCCAAATGGATTGAAGCCACAGCCACTAAAACAAAATATCACAAAGTAGTTCTTAAATTTCTTAAGGATCACATTTTTTCCAGGTTTGGTTTTCCCAGAGCCATTATCAGTGATGGGGGAAGCCATTTTTGTAATAAACATTTTGAAACTTTATTGAAAAAATACTCTGTGACTCATAGAGTAGCCACTCCATATCATCCACAAACCAGTGGACAAGTGGAGATTTCCAATAGAGAAATCAAACATATTCTGAAAAAGACTGTGAAGAAGGACAGAAAGGATTGGTCCTTTAAGCTGAATGATGCATTGTGGGCATACAGGACAGCCTATAAAACCCCAATTGGCATGTCCCCATTCAGGTTGGTCTATGGCAAAGCATGTTTACCAGTAGAGTTAGAATATAAAGCCTTTTGGGCCATTAAAACATTGAACATGGATCTAACTACTGCTGGTAATCACAGGAAACTGCAACTTGCTGAGTTGGAGGAGCTGAGAATGGATGCATACACAAATTCAAGATTTTACAAAGAGAAAGTCAAAACTTTCCATGATAAAAATTTATTGAGAAAAGAGTTCACAGCTGGCTCTAAGGTATGGTTATTTAACTCAAAACTCAAGTTTTTTCCAGGAAAGCTGAGATCCAGATGGGAAGGGCCATACACTTTCATTCAGGCAGCTCCTTCGGGAGCTGTTGACATCCTTGATCCAAGTAATGGAAGAATCTTGAAAGTAAATGGTCAGAGGCTCAAACCATGCATTGAAAATACCCAGGAGCCTGTGTTGCCCATCCATCATCACAAACCTCCCAAAATCTGATGGTAGATAACTGTACATTATATTTTTATTTCATAGTTTTTGCTTAGTTTCCTTGTTTCTGTTTTGTATCTTTTCGCATGGTTTAAATATGTGAAAAGTTAAGTCGCAAAGTAATAACTAGCTTTTCGCAAAGTTTAATTTACTTTTCGAAAAGACTCTGGATTTGTAACGAACTGCTCGAAAGCAAGGATTTGCTTTTCGAATAGTTGGTTCTGAAGCTAGTTTCTTTTTGAAAAGATGTTTCTCAAGCTATTAACTTTTCAAATGGTACTGATGCCATTCGCAGTTGTCAAAAGGTCTATTTTGGAACTTTTCGAAAACTTAAAAAGGACTTTGCGAAATTAACTCTGAGCATATTTAAACCCTTTCGAAGTAAGGGTTTCATATTCGAAAGCTTTCTGAAGAGCGACCTGTTCCACAGAAACCCTATTTCTTTCTTCCCTTGCGTGATTTGAGAAGCTAGCTACACTTTTCTTCACCTTTGTTCGATTATTTGAGTTTTCAGAGAAGGATTTTAGCTTCTAGTCTGGGGGATTTCAGCAAGCAAACAACACGTTCAATCAAAAACCCTAGATCTCGGTATTTCTCTGCACATTCTCTCTGTTTATCATTTGAAAATTTTGATTTTGTGTCAGCATCTGTTGTGAGCATTTTCATACATCAATTTAGAATGGGAAAAGCGGAGAAATCATTGGCTACCATGTTCTCAAAATCCTTTGCTAAGAAAGTTAGCAAACCTACCCTAAAAGGAAAAACCAAAACTTCAGCCAAAAGAAAACTATCTATGGATAAAGCGGATAGGGTGGAGAAAGGGAAGAAAGTGAGACATGAGGAACCCATCCCAGCTGCTGTTAGTCCTGAGCCTGAGCTTCCTCCTCTGCCTATACATTTGGTACTACCAAATCCATTCATTGAAGCTCGGTTAATTCGAAATGATTGTGGACGAAACTTTTTTCGTCAACAAATCGGATTGCCTGTTATCTTTAAGATACATAAGAGATGCCTCACTAAGCAATATCCTTACCCCCTTGCCAGAGAAAATTTACCCTCGAGTGGTGAAGTTATGGTACCAAAACCTAGTCAAGGTCACTGAAAGAGATGCTGATGTCCCTACCCTGGTTATCTTTATTGATGATTGCGATCTTACTGTCACATTTGAAGACATAGGGAATGCTTTGGGGATACCCTTCCAATTTGATCCATCTGGTCCATTGGCTGCTCCAGAAACAGCCTCCATTTGAGAAATGGCTACACATATAACCCATGGAATTGTTGGCACTGGACAGTCCATCATGAGGAGAGACCTAGCCCCCCAATTTCTATTGATGGATTCCATTTTGAGGGAAAGTTTTTATGTCACCGGGCACAGCCAAGAGAGGAGAACACCAATTCTGGAGGCTCTCTTTCATTTTTCTAAGGGGCAGTTTTTCAATGCCCCTATGTTAATTTTTGAAGCCATGGCTGATATTAGTGCCAAGTTGAAAAAGGAGCAGAAATTAGCTGGCCTCCCATCTGGTAGATTGATCACAGCCCTCCTCAGAGCCAAGTTTGACATTGATAACGAGGAGCCATTTGAAGTCATTGCTCCTCACAATTTTGGGAAAAAGGCTTGGACTACAAGCCAAGCCATGCTGAGAAGAATGAGAGAGGAAGGTGAACCTGCACCTGCACCTGCAGCTGTTAATGAACCTGCACCTGCAGCTGTTAATGAACCTGCACCTGCACCTGCACCTACAGCTGTTAATGAACCTGCCCCTGCAGTTCCCTTAGAACCAGTTTTGCCAGATCCTGAGGTGACCAGCTCTTTAGTTGCACCACTTCTTGAAGCAGCTCTGCCAGACCCTATGGTGACCAACTCTTTAGCATCACCCATTCCTGAGGAAGTTGACCTTTCACCCTCCTCCCCTAGTCCAGCCCCTGCCACTTCACCTATCCCAGCTGTCCCATCTCCCATACCCTCCATTATTCCAATTATAGATTCCCCCTCTACACCAACCACTCCAACCATACTCACATCACCAATTTCTCCCACCAATGCCCATGTTTTGGCTGCAGACCTTATTGCCCCATCTCCTTGCACTCCTCTGCTTCAAAGCCCCTCAAATTCCCCTGCTCATTCAGCCCACACACCTAAAGTATCCCATACACCTGAACCTGAGCCTTTCACTACAGAGGCTTATTCCTCCTTAATGGGATCTATTTTTGAAACCGTGGGGCTTGAACCTATCCCTATACCTGACCCTCATCATTTCACTCACTTACCTACTTCTCCCTTTACAGCCATTGCACCTCAACCCTCCACTTCAGTTGTACCAGTCCCTGCTATGCACACCTCTCCCCCACCTACATCTATTAACCAAATACTTGCCTACCTCCAATCCATCCAAGCCCAACTACAACTCAACACAGAAAACCAGTCTGTGACCAATGACCTTCTCCAAACCTTAGCCTCCACATCCCACACAACCACCATTACCCCTGCATTCCATTGTTGATTCCCATGCTACCCAAACTGAACCAGAGGTAGTATTGGTTGATCTGCCCACCCCCACCACTATTGCCCATGCTACCCAAACTGAACCAGAGGTCCCTCTGGTTGCATCCCCTTCACCACTCCTCACTTTCTCTGAGCAAGCCACTCAGACCGACCCTGAAGTCCTCCTTCTGGACACTTCTTCTCCCCCTCCCACAGCTGGGACACCTTTGGTCCCCTACCATTCCATTCCCCTTCCCAGATTTGCCACCCTTAGAAGGGCCATGGAGGAAAATCCTTATATCTGTAGAGATGTTCTAAAGGGGTTAGCTGATTTACAAGCCTACATTCGAACCCCTTATGAAAACCAGATTCAAAAATTGGAGTTAATTATGAAATTTGAGAGAGAAAATGAAGGACTTGCTGGGTCAAACCTTTCAGATGGTTCGGAGTGAGCAGCACAAGGTGACCATGTTGCAAGCACAGCTTGACCAAGAAAAACTAAAGACCACTAGACTTGGCAAGTACATTGGCCTCACCAAAAAGATCAAATCAGAGGAATACACTGAGCTGCAAAACACAATCCAGGAGAAAGCTCAATCAAGTTCAGACTCCAATACTTCTGTTTTTTCTTGTGTAATTACTGTGCATTTCTGTCTGTCCTCTTGTCATCATGATTTTTGTTCTTGCTTATGTCTCTTCTCTGCTTTGGACCAGTGTGGACCCTGCTCCCCTTAGGTTTGGGGGTGTGACAGAAATGTCAATAATCAATAATTGAGTTAACATCAGTACAGCTTATGATTAGTGGAATTTTTGAAAATAAAGTAATTTCACACCTGCTGTTTTGAAAAAAAAAAAGAAAAATATGAAGAAGTTAAAAAACTTTTTGAAATTAATTTATAGTGTAATTCTAATACTTTCATGAAGTGAATGTCAGGAAATTTCCAAAAGAAAATTGATGTTTTAGTAAACCTAAAAGGAAGGAAAATAGTGAGGATACACCTCAGGAATTTGATAAAAAAACCACACCCAGTGAGGTTTGGGCCTGAAATGTATTCTTTGGAGGTATGAATTGGCAATTTTTTCTATTTTTGGGACTGATTGAATCTGCTTACTTGCACTAGAAGTTACACATATCCAAATTGAAATAATTTGATAGCACTCGTGATATTAAAGACATGATGCAAGGCCTCCTTTTGGACAGTTTGAACCTTACAAAGCCCCACCTTTTGAAACTGCCCTTGATACACACCACTTGAGCTGTACAAATCTAAGATTCCTTTGAAACCTCATCCAATAACCTCATCAACTTCATTTAGCCTAACCCTCACTCCGAGAAGCCAGAAGATAAAGGGAAGGAAGCTGAAGAAAGGAGAATTGAGTAACAATTTGATAACAAAAGAAGGGTATAAGTTGAAGGCAATGATGTAACAGCAGAGGAAATGTGGCATTCCAGTCAATGCTAATTTGAAAAAAAAATATATATATATATATATATATATATATATATATATATTTGAGCAAAACAAAAAGAGAGAAGGCATTTCATTAGAAGTTTGAAAAAGAAAGAGGAAAAGATGGCCACTTTGGCTCTGGAAATTCAAAGAAGAAAATGAAAATATGCTGAAGTAAAGAAGGTTTGTATATCACCTCCTTACCTTGACTGACTTCTCAAATTTGAACACCATTCCACCCCTTTATTCTTGAGAAATTTCACCCATAAGCCACATTACAACCCCAGTAAAGCCCTTACTGATCAATGATGGATTGAGCTATCACATGGAGATAAGAATTTGTGTAATCTATGGTGAAAAGAGCAGTGAATTCCGAACTAAAAGCAATGCCTATGCTCATGCTTACAGTTCAATTTGAGGGCTGTAACTGCTCTTGAGCCGTGTGAAATAGTACAAGCCTCTTACTTGCATGTGAGTGAAAATCCTAGTGAGAGTTGGGTTTGAAATCAACTCATTGGGGTAACATCGAAGCTGGATTCCTAAATAGAAGGCAAGCTGTTCATTAATTTTTCTTGTAAATAACCTTTGACATAAATTGACTGAGTAGTAACAAGAATTACAGCAGAATTTTAGTTTTGAACTGATGTTTTTTCTTGAAAAATCTTCTTACAACATGACTGATGCAGGTGTGAATAAACAGATTGGATGAAAGTTCACTGTAACAGAACTGCAGTAATCTTAACTGATTTATTAAAGAAGTTTGTGGGTACCTTCACTGAAATCCCTCAGGAGACTTCACTCCTCCACTAGGGATCACTTAGGGGTTTAAAAGGCTTGTTGCATATGCTAAATGCAACTGTGCTCCCTACAAAAGTGGCTTTTTACTTTGTTTTTAATTTTGTCTTTGCTCAGGGACTACCAAAGCTTAGGTTTGGGGGTGTGTTGAGAACTGAAAAATACCATTTTTCACCCCTTAACTTGAGTAGACCTTTGAGATAACTAAATAAGTGTTTTAAGTGCTTGTATTGCAGCTAACAATAAAGACAGGCTTAACCATAAAAGCAGCTTAAAAGTGCCAAAAAGATGACAATCCATGTCAATCCAAAGAAAGAAAGAGAAGAGACAACCTCACTAGCTGTTAAAAGGTCTGAATTGAAGAGGCAAAGACCTGGTCTCAACCCAGAAAAGAAGTATGGAGCAATTCAAACAGAAAAGTGCACTACAAAGTACTTTTCGCAAAGAACCTGAACTATTCGCAAAGAACCTGAACTCTGCGAAAAGAACTAAAACTCCAGGCTTTGCTTTCGAAGAGCACCTAAACTCTTTGAAGAGATGATTGACCTTTTCGAAAAGAAGAAAACTCAATTCGAACAGAACCAGAACATTGCGAAAAGATCTTCAGGAGTTACAACACCTTGCGAAAAGTCCCCTAAGCTATGCAAAAAGGTATTCTGGAGATTCCCTGCTTTTGCAAGGGCAATTCAGTAATCTGTTTCATGCATCCCAATGCATTTTAAAACCTAAGGACATTCCAGAGGATTCTAAGCATGAAGCGAAGGCATATTCCACCCCACGTGAGCACCCAGAGATGAAATAACTTGGCGGGAACTTCTAGAAACTCTAATAGACTTTCAAAATGCATAACAAAATTGATGCTTTTTTCACCTGATTGGCTGAACCAGATCGAGAAATTCTGATTGGCCAGAACAGATCTGGATCCTCGTGCTTGACTACCATTGGTCGATACAGATCTGAGCACTTCTGATTGGTTGATACACATCTAAGCTGGACTTAGGGAAAACTATAAATAGACGAACCATTTGCCCAAAAGGGGGATCCAGATTTTGAGTTTCATTCCTATTCCCCCATTTCCAAATCAGATAGTTTGTCTGAAATCCCTGTAATAGCCTCACTTTTACTTGCAATTGAGAGCTGTGAGATACTTCTGTAATTCAAAGGAGAGTTGTATTCAAGACTATAAATCTGAGAGCTGTTTAAGCTGTGCTCTGTAATTGTAATGGTGAATTTGAAAAGGTTGCTGTAAACCGTACATTCTCAATTGGACTCATGTTAAGGGTTCCCTCTGATCTCCTTATTGCATTAGACTCCTTTAGATTTACTATTTTTTATGCAATTTCCCTTGATTCATCAATCCTGTGAGAATTAGTGTTTGTAACCTAATCTCTCACGGCATTTGTAGTGATGCTTCTTGTTCTAAATTAAGGATTTGGATTAAAAGACTATTAGATGGTCTATGGCCATTAAAGTGGACAGACCATATCCATAAGCCTAAATATAATCCTTGAATTAGATTTATTTCTCTTACATCTGTGCTGGTAGCCAGATGAAGATTGGATCATCCCTCAGTTGAAGCTGCAGTCATTCTCATTGTATTTCAAGAACAAATCAAAGTTAGATATTGCTTCTCCATTTTTTATAAGTTTACCTCAAAATCCCCCAACTCGGATCTGGATCATTTAGTTTAACTTTTACTTTTATCATTTAGTTAATGTGACAAATTCAACCTCCCATCTTATATGCTTTCTAGATAGGATAAGAGGCCAGATCTGGTAGCTCAGATCTGGAGGTTTATCTTGCATTTTAGAAAAATTCTCTGTGGACGATCTTTTACTCACTTACATTTAAAACTTGCTACAATTGGCCCTGATCTTGCAGGCTAATTCACTCCTATCTGTGCTGATATTTCTTTACACTTTTTAACATTCTAGATTCATTATAACTTAGCAGTTCCAAACCTGTTTTCAAAACACACATAAATCAAGCACACTTAGAAGAAACAACAGACACACTAGGAAAAATCTAGGAAATTTTGCACTAGCGTGTGTATTACACACGCTAGGTACTTTCTGGGGAGTGTGGGGCCTTTTAGGCCCGAGAATGCACCTTTTTCTCTTTCTTTTTAATTTGGTCTTGTATATTCTGCTGTCATTTTTTTTTTTTTTGCTTCCCTGAGGGTGGGTCCATTGTCCTACATTGATTTGTAATTTCAAAGACATCTTTGTATGACCATAGACCCGCTTTTCGACCCCGCCCTGCATGAGGGGTCCGGGACCTTTATACTTCCCTCTTCAGGTATGGGGCCTACTTTTCTAATGAAATGACTTGAAATCTTGAACGAGAGCAAGCTTGCAGATTTCGATCAGCTTGGATTGGCCCGTCTCTCATCTTTCCTTGGAGTCCCTCCGCTTTGGGATCTCATTCATGCGGCGGCTTCTTTTTGGGAAGTGGATTCCCGTGTCTTCCATTTTAGGAGCCGCGAGTTAACTCCCACTCTTGAGGAGCTCGCTAGCCTGTCGAGTTTAAAGTTTCATAGAAACCTTGCCAGGGTAGTGCCAAAAGTAGGTTACGCTAAAGTCGTCCACATGACTTTGGGTTTGAAGAAAGCTAATTATGAGAAAAGCCTCGTTGGTGGGCCCACCAAGTGTTCGATGAAATTCCTGAGAGAACTTTTTGGTGATGAGAGCCTGCAAAAATTACCTATTAGGAATATCCATAAGATAAAGGCTTTTGCTCTCTATCTTCTCTCAGAGGTCCTTTTCTATGCTTGGGAGAGAGTTTCGCGCTTGCACTTTGCAATGTCCTGGAGGAACTTGGGGGAGGCCGTTCCGTAATGCATCTGGTTTTGGCAGAGCTTTAACACTGCCTTGATGCCTTTGCTTTGGGTAAAGTTGAGTACCTCCGGGGATGCCCTATTCTATTCTAGGTCTGGCTTGGGGAGTATTTCTCTATTTTGGGGCTCGTGCCCTGCTTCTATGTTGTTGGTGGTGATGCGGCTCGCTGCTTTTTGGGTCGATATCATAGGTTGATGTAGGGGGATATACAGGAGCTGAAGCTTTGGTTGGGTGAGGCTGAACTGGTGGGGAGGCTTCCCTGGTTAGACAGGCCTTTTCTAGTAGTTCGATCTGGAGATTACAAGGGCATCACTCTTCTTGGTTTGACCAGCACCACCTACTACTTCCCATTTCGAGTGCTGTGCCAGTTTGGTTGTTCTCAACAAGTGCCCTGTGCGACGAAACCACCCCTATGTGACTTGATTTTTTCTCGGGGATCCTCTGGGGACTTGGATAGGATAGCCGCTATCTAGGAAACGCATCAGTTGACACACATGTGCGATCTGGAGCAGTGGAGCCTAATTTTGTATTCTCCAGAGGATGAGGCTTAGCTACTATCTAAGAGGCCTCCTGCTTGTCGCTTGGACCAGGCAGAGACTAGTTATGTAGGGGGACCTTGGCCAAAGAAAGAGTTGGCGCTTCGAACCCTAATTGAGCTGCTGATAGATGAGAAGCGAGTCATGCACGAGCAATTAGAGAAACAAAAGGTTAGAGTAGAGGTGGCAGAATCACGAGTCGGTGTAGCTGAGTGTGAGGTTCTTCGTCTAGAAGGAGCCTTGAGTGATGCTCTTAGTGCTACTAATGTCTCCCGAAAATGATATAAGAGCATTCACGGCCACTGGAAGACAGAGCAGGATGTTCGGGAAGATGCTTTACATGCAGATATTCATGCCCTAAAGCGAAAGTTTGGTCATTGATTCCATCCTGCACACACTTTTTTTTTTGCATAGATCAAAACCATAGAAGGGGGCATAAGAAACCCCTGTTCAAATGTCTTTTTAGTATAGATATTTTCTCTATATTTTTTTTCTTTTTCAACTTTTGTAAAAAGGAAAGGGACGCTAGACATCACACCGATTATTTTTGAGAAGTGGTGTAAGAAAAATACGGGTTTGTGAAATGGAAAAGGGAAATCTATTATCTTACCAAAAGTGTCATTTCTCCTCTTTTTGGAATGATGGATTTTTTATTGGTTGAACCTTTTGAGATTGAAAGCGCACAGTATGGGCATAAAAATGGGAAAGGGAAATTTATTGTCTTTTTCCTCTTTCTCTTCTTCTTCTTTTAGTTTGATGCCTTAATTATGGGTGAGATGACGGGTCTCCTTTTGAGCATAGTTGAACTTATTCACGTGGTTGGATCTGGGTGAGACTCAGGAATTTCCAGGGCTGGAACGTCCATCCCTTTGGATTGAATTAACTTTTTCTTCTTACCTCAAGTCATATGTTCGACGACATAGTCTAAAGATACACCTAATTAGGACTCAATTTGAGCTAACATGAGCAGCCTAGTTGAAAGCCAGATAGTACAGAGATACAATCGAAGGATTTTTCCCTCTCTCTCTCCTCCCTTTTATTTTTTAATTAACCTTTTTACTTACAACGCCTAAGACGGGTTTTTGTCGTGCCCATTATCTCCCATCCTTTTACTCGTAGCGCCTTTTCGGGTTTTCACTACGTCCATGGGTTTTGCACTTTTACCTGAGGTGCCTTTTCAGGTTTTCACCTGGTCCGCACAAGCTCGGTTTTTTTACCTGTACCGCCCTTTTGAGTTCTCACCATGTCCATTTTGCTTTGAGCTTGTATATATATATATATATATTTTTTTTATTTTTCTTTTTTTCTTTTTTTTTCTTTTTCTTTTCCATTTTTTTTTTCTGAAGGCCACGACATGGACGTTGACTCTGTCATAGCCGGCTGAAAGGAATTCTTGTTGTCTCTCAGCTTGACTTGTGTTGGCCCAACGGATATTGTGATTACTCGTAGGACCTTAAAGAGGGCTTTCCTCAGGATTCCTTTGTCTCTGTCGTACCATCCTTTGTCATGAACAAGATGTCCTCATCAAGAAATTTGGTTCTCAAAGGTTCATAATCAAGCAATGGGTTCTCAGCGTGATGATCAACAAGTGTTTTCCTCTTGATCGACTTCTAAGTGACATATGTGATGCCAAATTCAGATAATAGAAGTTACCAACGTGCAGTTCAGCCAGTGAGAGCCAGCTTTTCAAACAACTATTTCAACGGATCTATTCGTGCTAAGAGTAGAACGGCTTGAGATAGCAAGTAGTGGCGGAGCCTCTGTGTAGCCCATATGAGAGCAAGGCACGCCTTCTCCAGATGAGAAAAGCGCGTCTCATAGTCAATAAACTTCTTGCTGAGATAATAGATGGCTTGCTCTCTTCTTCCTATTTAGTCATGTTGTCCTAGAATACATCCCATCGAAACTTCTATTGTAAAGAGATACATTAAGAATGGTCTCCCTGGTACTGGCGGTACCAAAATTGGAGGATTGAGAAGGTAACTCTTGATTTTATCGAATGCTACTTGACAATCCTCGTTCCTTTCAACGGGCGAGTTTCTTCTTAGTAACTTAAAAATTAGCTTGCAGATAGGAGTTAGTTGTGCAATGAATCGACTGATGTACTGTGTATCCTGTCCAAGAAGCCTCTGACTTCTTTCTCAATAGATGGTGGTGGCATGAATAGCTTTTACTTTAATCAGATCAATCTCGATGCCTCTTCTGCTGACGATGACGCCTAGTAGTTTTTCAGACATAGCACCGAATGCTCATTTCTAAGGGTTCAGATGCAACCTGTATTTTCTCAGCCTCTTAAATAGCTTCTGGAGGTTTATTAGATGGTCACCTATCTCTGGTGACTTGGCGATCATGTCGTCGACGTACACCTCAATTTCTTGATGCATCATGTCATGGAACAGTGCTGTCATCGCCCTTTGGTTGGTTGCGCCGCCATTCTTGAACCCGAACGACGTGACTCGATAGCAGAAAGTTCCCCATAGAGTAATGAATGTTATTTTTTCGTAGTCTACCTCTGCCATCTTGATCTGAATGTATCCAGAGAATCCATCCATGAGCGAGAGCATTCCATGCCTCGCAGTATTATCGACCAAGATATCGATGTGTGGCAACGGGAAGTCATCCTTTAGGCTCGCCTTGTTTAGGTTTTGGAAATCAATGCACATTCGAACCTTTCCATCTTTCTTTGGTACCGAGCTGATGTTGGCTAGCCACCATGAGTACTTTGAGACCATGATAAATCCTCCATCGTACTGTTTGATGATTTCATCCTTTACTTTCAGCATCCACTCTGGCCTGAGGTATCTCAATTTTGACTTGATCGACTTAATATCTGGATAAAGTGGCAGCTCAGGCTCGACCAAATTAGTATCCAAATTAGGCATGTCCTTGTATGACCATGCAGATACATCTTGTTATGACTGAAGGAAATCAATCATGTTACTTCGTTCCTTGGGAGATAGCAACATTTCGATCTTGGTGATTCTGGGAATCTCCCCGGCTCCTATATTGATGTCCTCTGTTTCTTCAATAATCAGGGTAGGGCCATGCTCAAAATTGGCAAATCAGTCAAGGAGCTCATTGGGGAGATCCTCGGTAGGGATTTCCTCGTCCAGACTCGTGACTCCTACCTCTTCTTGTGTTTTTACAAGAAAGGGGTCGATTTCACGTGGGACGAGTTTTTCTATTAAGGCATCATTTTCTTTGATTGTCTCAAGAATTTTGAAAGATAATTTTTTGGATTATTTTGTATTTATTTTATTTTTTTAGATTTTTCCTTTTCTTCGAAAATGGGCCCTTGGCAAGGCGGGTCCGTATATAAACATGGTGCTTCTTGCTAAAGGCTCATTCCACTTTTTACAGGTTATTTTTTTTGGAAAGCGGGTGCCAAATTTCCGGCCACTAGAAGCTTCCAGATTTAGGGGCAAAGACTCCCAATTCCTTACCCGGGGTGCTACCCTTTTACTTGATCAGATGGAGGAGGCTGATTGATACGGCTCTTGGGAGTCAACCTCTATCATAGACTCTATCCTCAAATGTCAGCAGGGTCCTCAAAAAGGGACAGAGTGGCTAAGTCTATTTCTAGGTTGGGGGGATGATTTGGAGATTGGTTGGGTGAACAGGAGCTATCGGTTTGTATGGGGTTAGCTGTGTTGCCCCATTTTGATCAATCTTTATAATCCCCGCACTTACGAAGGTATTCTGGATGTGAGGCCTAGGACAAGGTTCGTCCTCTAATCTTATTCCCTTGGCTTTTACTGTAGCAATGGTTCGGACATTTTCCTTAGCTTATCGGACTTCTTCTTCGGTGGGCCTATAACCTAACCCAAATCTGATTTGTTGTCCACCCTTGGCCCTGACTGGCTCCTTTCTGCCTTACAATCAGGGTCCCAGTCCCTTTCCTTTCTGATAGCCTCATTTTTGGAGCATGGCTACGGCTGTGACCATTCCTCCACCAGTTTTTATAGTAATCCTCTCGAGGGGCTCAAGGATTATCGTTGATATATCATACTCAAAGCTATGGAGGTCTTTGTCTTCGATCGTGTGTCGTACATCCAATACTTTGGGTTTCTCAATGTTGTGGGTAGCTTTCTCTCTCTCATCCTATCCCTCACCCATAATGGTGATGATCTTTTGTTTAGATACGAACCTAAGCTTCTGGTGCAAAGTGGAAGGTGCTGCCCCGACCTCTTGTAACCATGGGCACCCTAAAAGCATATTGAATGTGGATTTGATGTCCATTACCTGGAATGGTATGGAAAAGGTCATTGGCCTAATCATGAGCTCAAGATCGACTTCCCCAATTATTTCTCTTCTTGTATTATCAAATGCTCTAGCGCTTGTTCTTGCTGGCCTGAAAGCTGAGGGATCCACCCCTATCTTGGTTGCAGTTCTTAGAGGGCATACATTCAAAGCTGGTCCATTGTCTATTAATACCAATGGGATAGCCAAATTTCTTACTTCTACAGTGATGTTGAGGGGTTTGGAATGATTATTTCATTCCTCTAGCAGGTCAACATCTGAAAAAGAGATGGCATTGGGAGCTAGCACCTGCCCAATTATCTGTCTCACTTCATCAGGCCTTACTTGAATAGACACATGTGCATCTTTTAACGCTCCCATCAGAGCTTGAAAATGGAGTGGGGATGCCATTAACAAGTCCCAGACCGTGATGTGTGCGGGCATTCTTTTCAATTGTGTTTCAAGTATATGTTCTCGGCTCATCTTCTCAAAGGAGTTTACAACCGTGGGTTCCTTCTTCTCTTTTGGCTGGGCCGATGCTGGTACTTATGATTGCCTTGAGATTTTTTTCGATCAAGTGACAAAATCCACTACCCCCTCTCTGTTGTTATCAGCATCGATATCTGTCTGTTCATAGCTGAGCGGGACCTGATGGGGGTCGTAGGTTAGCCTCGAGATTTTGAATAGAGTGGCTGCAGGTCCCTGAGGTATTTGGGTTGGTGGATTGGGATGAGTGGATAATACTTGGTTAACCTCTATTGGATAGGTCGGGGAGTGGAAAAAATGGGCCACATGGGTTTAGTGGGGATTGCAAGTGGCTATATCGGGGGTGGTGTGATTGGGGGAGGCCATAGGTAATCAACTGGTGTTGGTAGGGGATTGTTAAGACCTGAAAAGTACCACTTTTCACCCCTTAACTTAATCTTTGTTAGACCCTTAATCATTTAATAAATGTGTTTTTAGTCTATTCTGTAGGTAATAAGCAGCAGCTACAAATAAACCCCTAACCATGCCAAGAAGCCTACTGTTGCCCCAGAAGCCCCTCAGAAGAATGAAGGTTGAACCCAGACAGAGAATTGGCTGTAGCATAGGCACAGCAAATTAGAAATAAACCAAGAAGAACACCTCGTGCAAATGTCTCAAGATTCAATTGAACCAGAGAGAATTCCTTCGCACAATTGTCGCGGGCTTCTGAAAACAGCACACCAACTGATCGCACAGTCTTCATGCCATTCTCACGTGGTTTGATGATAGAAAGAATTGAAAAGCAGACTTCGCGAGGTTCTCACAAGTTTCAATCATCAATGCTCGCGCAGTCTCACGTAGCTCAAGAAAGGAGTCTTCAATCATCGCGCGATTCATTGAAGAGAGAGCTCCAAGAACTCCAGCGCACGACTGTCGCACAGTTGCCGCGGGATATAAACCTTCAAGGAAATGCTTGCATGATCCATAGGCCTATGAACACTGCTTCTTCATGAGGATCCCCGCAAGATTCACTAAGGGATGAATCGCGCGCCCAATTCTTGCGCCATTCAAAAGGAAAGAGCAATCTCGCAACAGCCAGAAGTATCTCGTGATGACCACAGTATCAATCCTACGACTGCATGAGCTTCAAGTCAATTCAACCTCGCGACGCCAATTCTACCACGCAGCAAGATCTGGAAATCTTTTCTACCCAGCGAGGATCGGGTTCTAAACTTCTCTCCACTTCTGCAAGGGCAATCTGGGAACTTCCAGCAATTAGGGCATGCACTCTAATGCTCCAATCTCCGTGCACACACCCCGAGGCATCTAAGGAATAGAATTGGGCTACAATTACATTGATGAAATTAGGGTTTTCCTAACCCTAATTCATAGAGAGCCGACTGCTATATAAGCCTAAGCCTAGCTTAGGTTTGGAGGACCTTTTTGGGGACTTGACTTCTGTACTCCTTAAAACCGACTATAGAATTACAGGAGGCTAAGGTTAGGGTTTGGAAGTTTTCTTTTTCCTTTTTCCTTCTCTCCATAGTCCAGCACTTGCTGGCTATGCCTTTATATGATTATTTGGTATAGTTTTAATGGAGTTTTGTAATAGGATCTATTGCATGTATGGGATTGGTGTTTTATGAGTTGTTCTATGCAAGGCTGCTGCCTTGAGATCTTCCATTGCTAAGTTGTATTATAAGCAATGGAGGATTGGCTTTAAGGTTTTACTTAGATCCAAGTGACCTATGTGTCTAGGTTAGGCACATTATAGGCCTAGCCCCACCACAGGACCCACTAAATCTGAATCCCCATGGGAGCTTGAGCTAGTAGCCTTGTGAACATGGTGGCGGCAGCAATGTTCCTGTTCTGACTTAGACATCTGTGAGGAGGATAGCCTCTATGAATAGTCTATGACCATTCAAGTGGACAGATTATAGCCCTAGGGTGAGGCCAATCCACAGATCTAAGACAGATTTTTCTTCTCTGCACTTGTGCTTGTATCCTTGTGAGAGATTGTGCAAAAATAGACTTCCCTATATTTGTATAGACTCACCATCAGATGACAGATCTGATCTGGCTGTAGAGATTATAGGCCTGTAACTAGATCATTGTTGTCTTTCTAAAGCAGTGAACAGTTAAGCTTAAAAGCTAGTACTCAAACTCTTGCTAGCTCTGTGTGTCCAGGCTAGTGCACGTTGTAGGCCTAGCCCCACACACAGAGCTTTAGAGGTTGAGGTTCCTATGGATTCTTGAGCTTGTAGCCTGGATGAAGTAGTGCCTACAATGATAAACTTGTTCTGACCCATCTCTTGATTGTGGTTCCCCTATTGGATAGTCTGTGACCATTCAAGTGGACAGGTTATAGCCATAAGGGATTGGATCATGGCACAGGAGTGAGTTGGATCCTTTCTCCTCTTTGGTGATAATATAGCCATTGGACAGGATTTCTATAGCAGCAGATCTGAGTCTAAGTTAAAAGACCCATCAGATCTGTACCTAATAGCATACTTGTCACCCTTTTATATTTATTTTCTCACACTCCATCACTCTTCTCAACCCTTTCTGTAGTTTAGGCATTAAGTTACCTTAGGATTTAGACTATAGTGACCATAAATCCCCTTCCATTAAGGATTGCCAGATCTGTAGCCAGATCTGGAGGGCCTACTAAAGATAGCTCCCTTGGAGCTTTAGATCAACTGTCCCTGTGGGACAAACTCTTACTTATCAAAACTTGCTACAACAAGCCTTGTATCTTGTAGGACTGTGTATTTTTAGGCTTGCTGCTCTTCAATCCATCTTTGATTTTCACTAACCCAATTCTTATCACCATCTCCAATAAAGTTAGTAGCAAGCATATAAAATACTTCAACAAGTTTTTAGCGCCGTTGCCGGGGATCTTGATCTATTAGTAGACCCTAGATTTTTGTATTCTTTATTCTTTGGTAGTTGTACTTGTGAATAATTGGTACTGCTGATTTACATTTAGAATTTTTCTTACAGATCTGGACAGCAGCGAAGAAGGAAAGTAGATCTGCACTAGGAGTCTAGCTACCTCTGTTTGCACTTCTCTAACCCTCAAAACTCAGTCTATTTCTCCTTTGAAAATTCCATAGCAGTTGATTAGGATAGTTGTAATTTTGTTAAGTGCAATGTGTATGCGAGTAGTCTTCCCTGCTGTTGGTGTGTGTGCATGTTAGGAAGGAGATCCCTCAGTCCTACATTAGAGCCTTCTAACCCTGAGATAGAAAGGGGTAGAAGACCAAGAAGGCACAGCCACACCACAGTCGAGCCCCCTACTGAAATTGAGACAGAAGACATGGGTGAAGAGCAACCCAGAACACTGATTGAATTGAATTCTCATGATGATTATAATTCTCCATTCAGCATTCAATTCCCAGATGTTCAGGGAAACTATGAGATTAAAACCTCCATCAACAAAATGCTTCCCTCTTTCCATGGGCTTAGTAAGAAAGACCCTTACAAGTACATTGACCAATTCTTGGCCCTGTGTACCATATTCTCCATTGCTGGTTTGGGACCAGAAGCCACTAGGCTAAGGCTCTTTCCTTTTTCCCTAAAGGACAGGGCCAGCACCTGGTTATCTACTCTCCCAAACAACAGTATCACTACTTGGAAAGACCTCCAGACAAGATTTCTGAGTAAATTTTTCCCAGAGATCAAAACTAGCCAGTTGAGGAAAGGCATACTTGCTTTTGCCCAATCCCCAACTGAGGATTTTAACTAATCTTGGGACAGATTTAAGGAGATGCTCAAATAATGTTCCCACCACAAGATCCCTAACTGGCAGCTTGTCCAAAGCTTCTATAATGGGATAGATGAGAAAAGCAAAGACATGGTAAATGTCTCTTGTGGTGGAACATACATGCATAAAACAGCAGATGAGGCATGGGACTTGTTCGAGGTTATCAATGAAAATGCTTTCCAGAAGATGTCCTCATCTAGAACTGTTCAAGAGCCTTCTCCTAAGTTGGGGCTTGAAGAAACCTCTAAAGGAAAGATGTATGTAGTTAGGGGAAATGATGACCTGAGAATGCAGATGGCCAATTTTTCGGATAAGTTTGATAAACTTTTAACTGTGGTGCAGCCCCAAATGGCTGCACAAGTGATGGAGGCATGTCTGATATGCCAATCTGCACAACACACAGTGGAAGAGTGCCCATCTGCAGGGAAATACCCTAAGTACGTGATGGAACAGGCTGCTGCTGCCCATTCATTTGGACATCAATAATCTGGTGGCTACAATAAATAGCCATATGGATACCAACACAAAAATGCTGGTTACCAATGGAGAGACCACCCAAATTTGAGGTGGAGGCAAGACAATTATATGCAACTACAACAGATATTGGCCTTACCTCAAAGGCCACAGCAGCAGTTTAACTAGGGATATGCCCCAAGGTCGAATTTCCAACATCAGCAGCAGCCCCAGCAGTAAAATCAGTTGGTGGTTCCCCCACCTCAGCCCCAAAGTGCTTCTTTCAAGGACCAGGTTTTGACCCAATTGCAAATCCTTGGACCTTTGAATCAGACTGTGACTTCTCACAATCAAAACATAAAGAAAATAGAAGAGCAGCTTGGCCAAATAACCAATGCTCTGGCCAAAAGAGAAGAAGGCAGGTTGCCAAGCCAGCCAGTAGCCAATCCTAAGGGCCAATATTCGATTGGAGAAGGCTCCTCAAATTTTGAGGGGGCTAATGCCATCACAGCCCTAAGGTCTGGCAGGCTGGTAGACAACCAGGTGGGAAAGGAACAATGGGAGGTCATTCCCAAAGAACTATCAAGTGAAAGTGAAAGAGACTTTGTTAGAGCACAGAGCCAGGAGTTGCCTGCTACCCTTCAACAAGGGAAAAATAAAGAGGCTGTAGTTGAGCCTTAGTAGGAAATAAAAGAAGAAAAAAGAAAAAAAGAAAAGTTCAGTCATAGGCTTGCAGCTGAGGAACCAGCAGTACCTCAGCTGTCATTTCCTCAAGCTTTGAGTGGCCCTACCCCTTTTGATAAGGAGAATGCACAGATAGAGGAAATGATGGAGACCTTTAAGCAGGTAAAAATCAATTTGCCCCTGCTTGATGCTATCCGACAGGTCCCAGCCTATGCAAAATTTATGAAGGACCTTTGTACTCAGAAAAGGAAAGCTAGAGGCCATTTGTCCAAAAAGGTTTTTGCAACTAATACAGTTAATTCTGTATTAAGCATGACAATGCCTAAGAAGTTGCAAGACCCAGGGATACCCACTATTCCCTGTATTATTGGAGACCACACAATTGAAAGGGCCCTTCTAGACCTTGGAGCCAGTGTTAACCTGCTGTTGGCGGATTTCTGAGTGTGTGCTTACATTATTGGTTGGTGGTGAAAGTCATTTAAAATCAAAGAAAGAGTAAAACAAGGGATGGAATCAACACAACTAAGAAATCCTAGACCTGCAAGATACAGGGTCCATTGTAGCAAGTTTTGATAAGTAAGAGTTTATCCCACAGGGAAAGGTGATCTACAGCTCCAAAGGAGCCATCTCTAGTAGTCCCTCCAGATCTGACTACAGATCTGGCAGTCCTAAAAGGAGGGGAGTTTAAGGTCACTTATTCTAAGTATTCTAATGTCTAAACTACAGAAAGGGTTGAGAGGATGGATGGAGTGTAGAAAATAAATAGAAAAGGGTGAGAAATATGTTATTGAACCCAGATCAAAGGAGTTTTGTAACTCAAATTCAGATCAAAGGAGTTTTGGAACCACTATCCAGGAATGGGTTAAAACATAGCCAGTAAATCATTGCAGGCACTATTTCATCCAGGCTACCAGCTCAAGAATCCATAGGGAACCTCAACCTCTAAAGCTCTATATGTGGGGCTAAGGCTGTATAGGACCATGATAGCCTAGACACATAGAACCAGCAAGAGATTGAGTACAACCTTCAATCTAGCTGTCCATTGCTTGAGTAAGGCTACAATGGTCTAGTCACCAGCCTACAATCTCTATAACCAGATCAGATCCAACATCTGATGGTGGATCTATACAAATATAGGGGAGTCTGCCTGTGTACAATCTCCCACCAGGCTTCTACAAGCTCAGGTGTAAAGAAGAAGGATCCATCTTGGATCGGTGGATTAGAATCACCCTAAGGCTATAATCTGTCCCCTTAAATGGTCACAGACTATCCCAGAGGTTATCCTCCTCGCGGAGCCCAAGACAAAACAAGAATATCGCTGCTACCACCATGGTCACAAGGCTACCAGCTCAAGTCTCATGGGGATTTCAGATCTACTGGGTCCTGTGGTGGGGCTAAGGCTGTATAGGACCATGATAGCCCAGACACACAGGTCACTTGGATCTGTGTGGCCCTTAGAATCCGTCCTCCATTGATTTGAAACACAGCCAAAGCAATGGGGGATCACAAGGCAGCAGCCTTGCACAGAGCATCTCACATTCAAACACATCCCACAAAGTACAGATCCTATTACAGAACTTCCATTAATCTAGTTCAAAATACACACAAAGATATAGCCAGCAAGTGCTAGACTATGGAGAGAAGGAAAAAGAAAAAGAAAACTACTTACAACTACAAAAAGAAAAACTAAACGATCTCAGATCAGGTCTCCCAGAAATGAGATGGGTTCCTAGCTATTCCAAGATGTAGAAAGAAAAGAATCTCTAAGCTCTCCAAAACCTAAGGTAAGTGTGGGTATTTATAGCAGTGGTGCGGCGGCACATCAGGGTTAGGAAACCCTAATTTTAACGATGCCACATGGCCGAATAGTGATCCTTCGATGCCTTGGGGCGCATGCATGGAGATTTAAGCTTGAGAGTGCTTGCCCTAATCGCTGGAAATTCCTAGAAAGTCCTCTACTGAATAGATGGAAGTTTGAGGTTCAGAGCTTCGCTAGGTAGCCATTGTTTCACAGACTTGTCGCGTCGTAGCTTTTATTCTTTGCTAGGATGATTTGAAATTGAAGCTTCTGCCTTCACGAGGTTAGCTTGGTTTGCTCTTCAGGCAGTCGCGAGGTTGAGTGGACATCAGAGCCTCAGATGTCGCAGGGTTGGAACTTAAGCAGTCGCGAGGTTGATCTTTGCAAAGATAGATTTGAGTAGCGTGAGAAGTTCGCGAGCACTTATCTTCACTGGGCTTCGCGAGTTACCTCGCGAGGCTTTGATGAGTTCTAAACTGTGCGAGGTTCCATGTCTTAACTGATCTTCGCAAGGGTGGCTTTGCCTTCACAAGGACACTTTCTTCTTGAATGGCGTGAGAACTGTGCGAGGAGTTCTCTTCTAATAGTTGCACCCCGCGGTGACTGCGCGAGGAGTCTTCTGAAGCTCTCTCTTCTTAGCCGTTCTGAGTGAATTGCGTGCGGTTGAGAGAAGTTTGCTTTGAACTACGCGAGACTGCGCGAGGTGTTCTTTTCTTGAGCTTCATGAGAGCTGCATGAGTTTATGTTTCTGAAGCTCTTCAGTCAATCATCTGCGCGAGAAGTTGTTGTAGAGTCTTGGAAAGCTCAGCTGGACTGCTCGAGGCTCATTTTCAGGTTTGGATTCAAACTTCATCCTTCTGAGGGACTTTTGGTGCCAAAACAGGCTTTTTAGTAAGATTCCTGGCCTTATTTCACTGCTGGGTATTACCTACATAAAACACTTAACAGGGACTTATTAGGTGGCTATGGGTCTAATCAAAGGTTAAGGGGTGAAAAGTGGTACTTTTCAGGTCTTAACACACCCCTAAACCTAATCATTGCTAGTCCCTTAGCAAAGCTACATTAAATCTACTATAAAAATTAAAGGCCACTTTCGTAGGGAGCACGAATACATTTAGCATGTGTACCAAGCCTTTTAAACCCCTAGGTGATGCCTAGTAGAGGAGTGAAGTCTCCTGAGGGTTTTCAGTGAAGACACCCACAAACTTCTTCAATGGAACAGTTAACAAAAGTGCAATATCATCCAATGAGCAATCAAGGGGCAGACTTAGTTTACTCTTGCATCATTAAGCAGAAAAGAAATTTAATTCATTGGTTGCACAGTAACTTAAACAGCATAAACTCTTCATGATTACACAGCATTTCCAATGAGTTTACAATCACAGAAAACTGCACTAGTGTGTCTCAGCACTGAGCTTATCCTTAGGTTAAAAATTAGGTTAAGGTCATACATAATGCATTCAAGTTCAGACCTAAAAACTTTGCAGGGCATACTCTCATAAGGGTTTTGTTGAGGGGTTCATTCTCTCACAGGCTCAGGAGCAGTTACATCCCCCAAATGGGTCTGTAAGCATGAGCATAGGCAGAGTTCTTAAGTGCTGACATCATTGGCAGTTCCTCACCATAGATTGGATAACTCTTTATCTTCACATGACAGCTCACTCAACTTTTGGATCACAAGGGCTTTTAACTGGGCCGTAATGTGGCTTATGGAGTGGGGTTGAAAGAATGGAGGGTTGAGAAGGGGTTCAAAATTGAGAAATCAGTAGGTGACAGAGGTGATTCATGACTTCACCTTCTTGAATTTAGCTCCTTTCATCTTCTTTGAGATTTTCAGATTTGAAGTGATCAGTTTCTCTTCTTGATTTTGATTTTCCAATGAAAGTTCCTCTTGACTCCTCCCTTACTTCTCTTCCTTGTTATTTTTGTTTCCATCTTGTGAAATTTTTTGATTTTTTTTATTTTTTTGTTTTTATTTTCAGAAATGCCACCATGCTCCCAATTATCATACAACCAGATTTGAGGTATTTCTTTTCCATTCACCTACTGTTGACCATAGCTAGTCCATCTTCAACTTTTTCTCCTCTACCTTCTGAATTCTCAGAGTGAGGGTAGGCTGAAGCAGGTTCATAGGTTCAGGTTCAAGTACTCAGGTGTATTTTGAAGAAATTTAGGATTTAAAGCTCAAAGGGGGTATGGACAAGGGCAGTTACTTAAGGGTTGGTCTTATTAGGCTCAAACTATCCAAGAGAAGGCCTTGATCCTTTCCTCGGTCTCATGAGTTCTGTCAGTTGTTTCAACTTGGACTACCTATCTGCTGGTGAGTACGGTGACTCAGCCAGTCCTTAGAACTAGAAGGGATTGCCTTGGTTACTCCTCAAAAGATGGAAAATTTTTTATATAGGCCCAATTCTCACTGGTTATGGTCTTCCTTTGAACTTCTAAGTATGTCCTCACCTTTTTCTCCCTCTACTGATTCACTGAGTGCTGATACAAGTGAGTTTCCTTGGTGATATTATCATGGAAATGTGGAGTATTAGAAGTTTATAATGTCAAAAGTTTGCAAAAATTTTAAACTTCTTATTTTCATGATTCTTAAGTGAACAGAGGTCCATTTCCATATTGCTCAGATGAGTCTACTGCACTTATGTTAGCTATTCCATTGGAAGGGTCTGCCTGGCACACCCCTAAACCTGTGAGAAGCAGTGTCCTCACTGGTACAAAGGTGTCTGTGCAGCAGAGTTATTACAGCATAAAAGACCAAAACAAGAAACAAACACACAACATACAAAGCAAAATAATAATGATAAGAGAATAAAGTTTATTAAAAATGAGAAGTGTACAAAGTACAAGAAAACAGAAGCAAAAGAGTGCAAAAACAGATAAAATCCTATGGACAATCTAGTCAGAATTTGGCTCAAAACTTGTCCCAACCCATTTTCTTGGCATGTTCTTGAAGGTAAGCCTCCTCCTCTTTCTTCCTTCAGTCTCTCTCTGCCTTTCTTTGGTCAGCCATTTTGGGTATGGTTGGAGCCCTGACCCTCATTTTTCTCTTCTTTGGTTCAGGAGGGATCTCTGAAGATTTATCAGTGGTTGGCTCAGGGGGTTTGGTGGGAGATTTTCCTTTGGGGCCCTTGCCTTTGGAGGCTTGCCCTTGCTAGGCCGGAGGGGGAATAAGAGGGGATTGGGCTGGTGCTAGCTCAGGAGGGACAACAGGGGATTTAGCTTTTGCTTTCACCTGAGGCATGAGAGGACTTTTCCCTTTCACTGATTTAGGGGGAGCCACAGAAGATGGTTCTTGTACTTTAGTAGGAATGGCGGAGGCTCTTCCGTTCTTTGGTGGCTTAGTGGTGGTGCCTCCTCAAACTGGGCAGATTTGTCTTTTCCAATTTTCAAAGAGCGACTTGGGGGAGTAGTCCTCTTGGCAGTAACCTTCCTTCGCTAAGGATAGGATTGTTCAGCAGGGCTTGATGAAGGAGCAGCAGCAGTAGTGGGGGCATTGAGATCCCTAGGTGGTGCAGAATCAGAGTCTGAGTCAGAAGGAAAGAGCTCAGTGGGATCCAATCCAAGGGCAGCATCAGCCTGTCTTCATTCCTCTTGGGAAAGTAGGCGACCATGGGGATCATCCTTAGCAAAAGCTCTGGTGACCTTTAGAGGTGGGGATGGAGGGGCCGGCCTTTTTCCTTTTTGAGCTGTAGTGGCTCTTTTGGAAGTGAAAGTTTTCTTGGAAGGAGTGCATTTTCTTTTGGGAGCAGGAGAGGGAACAGGGGGGGCACTGAGACAGGAGCAGGAGCTGCAGTAGGGACTTGAGCAGGAGCAATAGGTTGTGTAGGTACTACAGAAGGAACTGCAGTAGGCATTTGAGGAGGAACAAGAGGAGGTACCTGAGTTGGGGCTGTGGGAGGTGGGGGAACATATTGTGTAGGTGTTGGGGTAGGGGCAGTGGAAGAAGATGGGCCTGGTTGTGTGGAAGAAGATGGGGCCTTAGGGGGAGCTATGGCGAGAGGGGTGGCCTGTATGGGTTGGGAAAGTAGGAAGGCAACTCTCTGTTCCAAGATCTCAATTTTCTTGTTAGCCCACAGGAGATTGGTATCTGCAAGCTCCTTACTGAGTCGGTTGATCTCCTGAACATTGTTCAATTTTTTCTCTAATAACCGGTTGTGCTTTTTCGCCCTCTCTGCATTGGCTTTTTCAATCTCAATAGTCATTACATGTGTCGTTATGTGACCTTGTTCGCATTTAGGGTCTCCAAAATTGCCTCCCACCCTTTGTAAATATCTCTCAGCTGCTCGTGGTCAGCAAGCTTCAAGTCACTAAGTTTCTGCAGCAAGGGGCATTCGATGGCTTGGCAGAGTTGGGCCATGCCATTGAGAGCATCCCTCTTGATATAGGCATTGTCCCACATGACATGGAGGAGGGTGAAGTAGGGGGGTGTAATAGGAGTGTCTAGGTAAGATGGGGAGAAATGGAGTGGAAGAAGTAGAAGGGGATTGATCCTGGGGGGGAAGCGTGGGTGGTGTAAGGATGAAGTCAAGAGAAGGGGTGGAAGTGGTAGTGATGTGTTGAATGGTCAGTGAATTGAGGAGGGGGTGGGAGAAGAGGTGGAATGGAAGGTATGGGTGGAAAGTGAAATGAAGGAAGGGCAGTGGATATGGATGGGTCTGGGTAAGGGATGAATGGAATGGTGAAGGGTTGAAATGGAAGGGATGGGGTTGCAAATAAGTGGGGTTGAATGGGAAAGGTGGAAGGGAAGGGAATAGGGTCAGTTTGGGTAGAAGTGTTGGTAAATTGAGGTGGAGGTAGTGGGTAGATAGAGAGGGAAAGGAGTGGTAGGGTATGGTGTCTGGGGGGGTGAAGGGTGTAGGTAAGTCAATGTGAGTGAGGTCTGTTGGAACTGTGGAGCCAGAGGTGGAAGGGGGTTGGGTCAATGGGGTGGTAGGAGGTTGTGTAGGGATGATTGGGGTTGTCAATGTTTGAAGGGTGGATTGTATGTTGGTGATGTTAGTTTGCATTTGGGCTTAGGTCTGTGTGGTGTTGGAGAGTTGGGTTTGGATTTCATGTATGAGGGAAAGGATATGGGTAAGGGTATCTGAGGTTGGTTGGGGTGGAGTATGAGGATAGGAGGGAACAGGTTGGAAAGGGGAAGTGGGGGCATGATGGAAAGTGGTAGGGGGAGAAGGTGAAAGGGCTGGGGAGTGATGTGGGGAAGGGAGTGGTGAATCTGGGAGAGGAATGTCATGGGTGGGCAAGGTATCAAGCAAGGTAGTCATGAAGGCCTGATACCCTGAAGTGGTGGCTAGGTTAAAGTCCAGATCCTGGAGGGAAGATGTAGGTGGGAGGGGTTGGACTAGGGGTTGGTCAATATGGGGTGTGTCTGTGGGAGTGACAGTAGAGGTGGAAGTGGGTAGAGATAAGGCAGGGGTTGTGTGAGAGGTTTTCTTTTTAAGGTAGGTTATCAAGGGGGGGCTGTCAGGGTTGAGGTTAGAGGATGTCGGAGGTACTGGGGCTGTGTATTGAGGTAAGGTGGGTGAAGGGGGAGTGTTGTCATGGGGTTCAACACTTTCCACCCAAGAACGAATCACAGTGGGGGGTGGAATGGAAAAGGGAGATAAGAGAGGGAAAGGGAGAGATGGAATAGGTGAAGAAATTAGTGGAGAGGCAAGTGTGGTGGATGGAGGGATTGTTGCAGAAGCAGAGGTGACAGAAGCTCGCGCCACCTTCTTTGGGGCAGGGGCTTTAGCCTTCTTTTTGGGGGCAGGGGTGGCCTTTGCCACAGCAGCTCCCTCTCCCTACTCGAAAACATTCTGAGGTTCAGCCTTTTTCTTCTTCTTCTGGGGATCCATTAGACTTCTGCTGATCCCACATTGTCTTTTAGCAAAAATGATGGGAGTGAGGTCAACAGATAATTCCCCCACTGGTATCTTGTATCCTCCCTTCAGAAGTAATTTGGTGATGAGCCTTCTGTAGGGGAGAGTGTGCACCTTCTTTTACAGCCCAAGCTTCACCATCATATCTTTCATGGCCTCAAAAATCAACCATGCAGCATTAAATTCGTGGCCCAGAGAGAAGGAATAGAGAGCATCAGTAATTGGTGTCCTCCTTTCTTGATGATGGCCAGAGTAGTAGATATTCTTCCTTAGCACTTGATCGATGAACAGTAGCTTGGGATCCAAATCTCTTCTTCTGATGGAGTCCCTTGTGGCCTTCAAGCCTCTGGTAATGGCCTGGGCAATGGTATTGAGAGGGGCATTCACAGGGGCACCATAACCATAGTTGGAATCAAAAATGGTAGGGATGCCCAAGACTTTAGCAATCAACGCTGGGTTAAGCAGCATCTCAAAATTATCAACTAACACAAGGAGGCCTGGCTGCCCATGTGTGTCAGGTCTAACCCTAAGGTGCTGGTAAAAGAGTTGCACTAACCTAGGATAGGCTAGTGCAGGAATCATTTGCATCAAGGGGAACAAACCAGCCTTATGCAAGAACTCAATGGCAGGAGCTGACAATGGCTCAGATTCGAAGAACGATATATCAAAAATGGCTTCAGGTTTTAAGGGAATTGAAATGAGGAGCTCAGAGGGAGTAGAATAATCAGGTGCTTTTGTAGTAACCTCAGGAATCACCTCCTTCCCTTTTTATTGTGCCGTAGAGGACTTGGCTTTCTTAAGGACAGGCTCCACGGTGGCCTGGTCCCTGGCTCTCTTCACAGGTGCACTTTTAGGAGCCGTCAAGATTCTCCTTGGTGAGTGTGCAGTTGAAATTTGGAAAGGAAAGATTAAGAGCTGAGTCTAACCCTAAAAGTTAGGGTTCTGTTTAATTTAACGCATGGTAGATCGCAAGAGCTCCTAGCAGGGGGCAACTATTGATGGAAGTTTTAAGAACAAAAATCCAGAATTTCAAAATAAGCAATGAACTATAGACAGGAAGCTGGAGGAGAGAGATTGAGAGGAATGGGAGCTAGGGTTTCGCTGGCAGGAGAGGAAAGAGAAAGTAGTAAAGAAAAGCAGCGCGGGGTGGGATTTAAATATCGCGAGGCTCGGTGCGCTTTGAAAATATCCGCTCGCTGGATGGGCATGAATGGGTCGCGAGATTAGATGTTCATTTAAACTGCGTGAGGCAGCCCACCCAGTTATATCTGAAGCTTTCGATAGCAAAACAAGGTAGTTCTTTATGAACTGCGCGAGAGGGGACCAAACCCATTATTCAGAACCCCACGATGGCTTAACAGAGTTAGAATTCACTCACCCACTAGTCAGCCTTTTGACCCTGACTTTGTGGGTGGATTCTCTCACAGTCTCTCTTCCAGGGATACCCATAAGCATTATAAAGCATTCACAAATTCCCATACTCTCAAAGCATTAAATTCACACATCATGAAAAGCATTCAAATACTACCATTATCATTCAATCACTTGATATTAGCAAACAAGGGGAACAGGAATAAAAAGTAGGCATAAAGCACTAAACTCAGATTCCAACAAGATTGCTACAAATTCCTCTAAACTGTAAAGTACATATTATACAAAGGTGCACAGTTCTTATCATCAATTCAATGAAAGATCCCCTTCAGGGTCTGAGGATCCTTCACCAATCAAAAATTGGCCCTTAGTTCTTTGGTTTCTTGGGCAACCTTCCTCTTCTCTTTGGCTAAGGTATTAGCTAGTTGGCCAATCTGCTCTTCCATCTTTTGATGCTCGACCAGAGCCAAGGAACCTGTGTTTTACAAAGGAGGTCAAGACCTGGTCCTTGAAAGAAGTATTTCTAGGTTGAGAAGGGGGTAAGACCAACTGATTTTGCTATTGATGGTGCTGCTGATGGTGCTGGAAGGTAGACCTAGGGGCATTCCCTTGATTGAATTGCTGTTGTGGCCTTTCTGGTAAGGCCAACATCTGATGGGGCTGCATGTAGTTGTCTTGCCTCCACCTCAGATTTGGGTGGTCTCTCCATTGGTAACCAGCACTTTGGTGCGGGTATCCATATGGCTGCCTATTGTAGCCCCGAGATTGTTGCTGGCCATAAGATTGAGCAACAGCAGCATGTTCCAAAACCAATTCAGGAACTTACCCTGCAGATGGACATTCCTCTACTGTGTGCTGTGGGGACTGGCATATAAGACATGCCTCCGCCACATGAGTAGCCCTTCTGGGTTGCATCACAGTCAATAATTTGTCAAACTTCATAGAGAGGTTTGCCATCTACAGCTGCAGGTCATTGTTCCCTGACACCTCATAAACTTTTCCTCTTGATCCAGCAGCAGGCCCCACCTTTGACTCAGATCCCTGACTAGTTCTTGCCAGGGATGGCTTTTGAAAAGCATTCTCACTAATCACCTCAAACAATTCTCATGCCTCCTCAGCAGTCTTGTGCATGTAGGATCCACCACAAGAGGCATCGACCATATCTCTTTTCTCATCAATCCCATTGTAGAAGCTTTGTACAAGCTGCCACTCTGGAATCTTATGGTGGGGGCATTGTTTGAGCATCTCTTTAAACCTATCCCAGGACTGGTTAAAATCCTCAGTTAGGGATTGAGCAAACGCAAGAATCTCTTTCCTCAACTGGCTAGTTTTGGTTTCAGGGAAGAACTTGGTTAGGAACTTGATCTGCAGTCTTTCCATGAAGCAATGCTATTGTTGGAAAGAGTGGTCAGCCAGGTACTCGCCCTATCCTTCAAAGAGAAGAAAAAGAGTCTGAGCCTAGTAGCCTCAGGTCCCAAACCAGTGATATTAAAAGTGGTGCACAAGGCCAAGAACTGGTCAATATGCTTGTAAGGGTCCTCTTTGATAAGCCCATGGAAAGCTGGCAGTATCTGGATGATTGAATTTTTTATCTCATTGTTCCCCTGAACATCAGGGAATTGAATGCTAAAAGGGGAGTTATAGTCATCCAGAGCATTCAACTCCTTGAGGGTTCTAGGTTGTTCTTCACCCATAATTATTGTCACAGATTCACTTGGGGGCTCTCCTGTGGTGTGCCTGTCTCTCCTAAGTCTCCTTTCCCTTTCTAACTCAGGGTTAAGAGGCTCTAAAGCAGGGTTGAGGGATCTCCTCCCTAGCATACAAGCACACCAAAAAGCAAGGAAAGCTTCTTGCATTCACATTGCAATAGAAAAATTATACAACTAACAAATTTATCTAACTAGTTTACAGCTATTCAAAGAATACATTTAAAACTATCCTAGATACTGCTAGAAAATTTTTTAAGAAAGATAGACAGAGCTTTAAAAGTCAAAAAGTTTGCAAACAGAGGTAGCTAAGCTCCAAATGCAGTCCACTGTCCTTCGCTGCTGCTGTCTAGATCTGCAAGAAGGGTTCAAAATTATGTCAGCAGTATCAATTATTCACATGTGCAAAGAATACTAAGAATACAAAAACTAATGGTCTACTAATAGATCATCTCTCCCCGGCAACAGTGCCAAAAACTTGTTGGCGGTTTTCTAAGTGTGTGCTTACATTATTGGTTGGTGGTGAAAGTCATTTAAAAATCAAAGAAAGAGTAAAACAAGGGATGGAATTAGCACAACTAAGAATTCCTAGACCTGCAAGATACAGGGTCCATTTTAGAAAGTTTTGATAAGTAAGAGTTTGTCCCACAGGGAAAGGTGATCTATAGCTCCAAAGGAGCCATCTCTAGTAGTCCCTCCAGATCTAACTACAGATCTGGCAGTCCTAAAAGGAGGGGAGTTTAAGGTCACTTATTCTAAGTATTCTAATGTCTAAACTACAGAAAGGGTTGAGAGGATGGATGGAGTGTAGAAAATAAATATAAAAGGGTGAGAAGTATGTTATTAAACCCAGATCAGAGGAGTTTTGTAACTCAGATTCAGATCTGATGCTATAGAAATCTTGTCCAGTGGCTACATTATCACCACTGAGGAGAAAGGATCCAACCCATCACTCTACCATGATTCCACCCTTAAGGCTATAACCTGTCCACTCAAATGGTCACAGATTATCCCATAAGGGAACCACTATCTAGGGATGGGTCAAAACATAACCAGTAAATCATTGCAGGCACTATTTCATCTAGGCTACCAGCTCAAGAATCCATAGGGAACCTCAACCTCTAAAGCTCTATATGTGGGGCTAAGGCTGTATAGGACCATGATAGCCCAGACACATAACCAGCAAGAGATTGAGTACAACCTTCGATCTAGCTGTCCATTGCTTGAGTGAGGCTACAATGGTCCAGTCACCAGCCTACAATCTCTATAACCATATCAGATCCAACATCTGATGGCAGATCTATACAAATATAGGGGAGTCTGCCTCTGTACAATCTCCCACCAGGCTTTTACAAGCTCAGGTGTAAAGAAGAAGGATCCATCTTGGATCGGTGGATTAGAATCACCCTAAGGCTATAATCTGTCTACTTAAATGGTCACAGACTATCCCAGAGGTTATCCTCCTCACGGAGCCCAAGACAAAACAAGAATATCACTGCTACCACCATGGTCACAAGGCTACCAGCTCAAGCTCCCATGGGGATTTCAGATCTAGTGGGTCCTATGGTGGGGCTAAGACTATATAGGACCATGATAGCCCAAACACACAGGTCACTTGGATCTGAGTGGCCCTTAGAATCAGTCCTCCATTGATTTGAAACACAGCCAAAGCAATGGGGGATCACAAGGCAGCAGCCTTGCACAGAGCATCTCACATTCAAACACAAATCTCACAAAGTACAGATCCTATTACAGAACTTCTATTAATCTAGTTCAAAATACACACAAAGACATAGCCAGCAAGTGCTGGACTATGGAGAGAAGGAAAAAAAAAAAAAAAAACTACTTACAACTACAAAAAGAAAAACTAAACGATCTCAGATCAGGTCTCCCAGAAATGAGATGGGTTCCTAGCTATTCCAGGATGTAGAAAGAAAAGAATCTCTAAGCTCCCCAAAACCTAAGGTAAGTGTGGGTATTTATAGCAGTGGTGTGGCGGCGCATCAGGGTTAGGAAACCCTAATTTTAACGATGCCACATGGCCGAATAGTGATCCTTTGATGCCTTGGGGCACGTGCACAGAAATTTGAGCGTGGGAGTGCATGCCCTAATCACTGGAAATTCCTAGAAAATCCTCTACTGAAGCGATGGAAGTTTGAGGTTCAGAGCTTTGCTAGGTAGCCATTGTTTCCCAGACTTGTCGCGTGGTAGCTTTTGTTCTTCGCTAGGATGATTTGAAATTGAAGCTTCTGCCTTCGTAAGATTGGCTTGGTTTTCTCTTCAGGCAGTCGCGAGGTTGAGTGGACATCAGAGCCTAAGATGTCGCAGGGTTGGAGCTTATGCAGTTGCGAGGTTGATCTTCACGAAGATGGATTTGAATAGCGTGAGAACTTCACAAGCACTTATCTTCACTGGGCTTCGCGAGTTACCTCACGAGGCTTTGATGAGTTCTAAACTGTGCGAGGTTCCATGTCTTAACTGATCTTCGTGAGGGTGGCTTTGCCTTCACAAGGATGCTTTCTTCTTGAATGGCATGAGAATTACACAAGGAGTTCTCTTCTGATAGTTGGATCCTGCGACAACTGTGCGACAGCTGCGCGAGGAGTCTTCTGAAGCTCTCTCTTCTCAACCGTTCTGAGTGAACTGCGCGCGGTTGAGAGAAGTCTGCTTTGAACTGTGCGAGACTATGTGAGGTGTTCTATTCTTGAGCTTCACGAGAGCTGTGCGAGTTTATGTTTCTAAAGCTCTTCAGTCAATCATCTGTGTGAGAAGTTGTTGTAGAGTCTTGGGAAGCTCAGCTGGACTGCACGAGGCTCATTTTCAGGTCTGTATTCAGACTTCATCCTTCTGAGGGACTTCTGGTGCCAAAACAGGCTTTTTAGCAGGATTCCTGGCCTTATTTCACTGTTGGGTATTACCTACATAAAACACTTAACAAGGACTTATTAGGTGGCTATGGGTCTAATCAAAGGTTAAGTTAAAGGGTGAAAAGTGGTACTTTTCAGGTCTTAACACCTGCTGCCATACAGTGTGTATCAGCAGCTAGGTTTGGGGGAGCTTAAACCCACCCCCATTGTGCTATTGATGGCTGATAGGTCTGAGAGGAGACTCATGGGAGTGATCGAGGATGTCTTAGTGGGGGAAGACAAGTTCTTCTACCCTGCCGACTTCCTTGTTTTAGACATGGGCTGCAACAAGAGTACATCCCCGTTACCTGTTATTTTGGGCAGACCATTCATGGCCACTGTCAATGCATGCATTCAATGCAGGTCTGGGATCATGGAGGTAACTTTCAGACATATGAAAGTTGAGTTTAATGTGTACAACAGTGCAAAGTACCCTCAGCTGGACAATGAGGAATGCTTTGTAGTGGATGTACTGGAAGAAGTTGTTAAAGAAGAACTGCCCACTCTGCTAGAGTGGGGCAACATTGTCACAAATTAACTGAAGTTTGGAACATGGTAGAGGAAGGAAGCCCAGCTTTAATGCCATAAGACATGTCCCCATTGAAGTCTTCTGTGGGCTTAGTGCAACATTCCAGGTGGAATCCTACATTGCTGTCCCTTCCTCAAACCAATAAAGCACCAATCCTGCCATCCATCTAATAAGCCCTTGATTTGGAGGTCAAGAAGCTTCCAGAGACATTGAAATATGCTTTCCTTGAGAAAGATGAAAAACTTCTTGTAATTATCTCCTCTTCTCTCACCAATGAGCAAGAGGTGGAATTGCTAACAGTTTTGAGGAAGCACAAGAAGGCAATTGGCTGGACTATTGCTGATTTGGGAGGGATTGATGCATCAATCTATATGTATAGGATCCATCTAAAGGAGGGCTCAACACCCTCCAGGGAAATGCAGAGGAAACTGAATCCTCACATGCAGGAGGTGGTCCTAAAAGAAATCATCAAATTGCTGGATGCTGGGGTAATTCTGATTCTGAATGGGTGGCACCTATTCAGGTGGTGCCCAAGAAGTCTGGCATAACAGTAATAACAACTGAGTCTGGAGAGCTGAGACCAGCCAGGGAGACCACTGGCTGGAGAGTTTGCATCGATTATCGAAAACTCAACTCCAAGACCAGAAAAGACCACTTCCCTCTCCCCTTTATTAATCAAATTTTGGATAAGTTGGCTGGGAAAGCTTTTTACTATTTTCTTGATGGGTACTCATGGTACAACCAAATCCCTGTGCACCCTCTCGATCAAGGAAAAACTATATTTACTTACCCTTTTGGCACCTTTGCTTACACAAGGATGCCTTTTGAGTTGTGTAATGCCCCAGCCACCTTTTAGAGGTGTATGTATGCCATATTTTCTAATATGATTGACAAATTTTTGGAAATTTTTATGGATGATTTCTCTATTTATGGGGACAGTTTTGGCCAATGTCTGCAACACCTCAACCTGGTCTTGCAAAGATGTGAGGAGACCAATTTGGTCTTAAGTTGGGAAAAGAGCCACTTCATGGTAACACAAGGAATTGTGTTGGGCCATGTAATCTCTAAAGATGGGATTGAGGTAGACAAGGCCAAAGTTGACCTCATTGTAAATTTGTCTCGTCCAAGAACAGTCAAACAAATCAGATCCTTCCTTGGACATGCTAGATTCTACAGGAGGTTTATCAAAGACTTCAGTAAAATTGCTAAACCATTGTGTCACCTGCTCTGCCAGGATGTGCCCTTTGACTTTTCGACTGAATGTCTGGAGGCTTTTAAAACTTTGAAAATTTGCCTCACCTCTGCCCCTGTACTCCAAATACCTGACTATACACTCCCCTTTGGGTTAATGTGTGATGCATCCGACCTGGCAATAGGTGCTATTTTGGGCCAGAGAAAAGATAAGCTACCTGTGGTCATTGCCTATCTCAGCAAATCACTTGCTGAAGCTCAGCTGAATTACACAACAACTAAGAACGAGCTTCTGGCAGTGGTTTTTACTGTGGACAAGTTTAGACCTTACCTACTTGGGTCTAAAACAATAATCTTCACTGACCACTCAGCATTGAAGTACCTATTGTCCAAGAAGGATGCGAAGCCCAGGTTGATTAGATGGATACTCCTGTTGCAAGAGTTTGACATCGAAATCAAGGACAAAAAGGGTGTAGAAAATGTGGTGGCTGACCACTTGTCCAGAATTATGTTGGAGAAAGGTGTTGATGACCTTGCTACAAATGATGCCTTCCCGGATGAGCAATTGTTTGCCATCCAATCCTTGGTTCCCTGGTATGCACATATTGTCAATTATCTAGTTATAGGCAAGATTTCAGCCCATTGGACGAAAATGGACAAAGACCTATTTTTCTCACAGGTCAAATTCTTTTTCTGGGAAGAACCTTGCTTATACAAGTATTGTGCAGACTAGATCATCCGGAAATGTGTTCCCGAGAGTGATATCCCCAGTAACCTGGCCATGTGCCATGAAAATACCTGTGGGGGTCACTTTAGTGGAAGAAAAATAGCTGACAAAGTCTTACAGTGTGGGTTCTATTGGCCTTCTCTTTTCAGAGATGCCAATACACACTACAAGACCTGTGAAAGATGTCAAAAATTAGGAGGGCTATCCAAAAGAAACTAAATGCCTTTACAGCCCATCCTTGTTGTGGAACTGTTTGATGTGTGGGGTATTGACTTTATGGGCCCCTTTCCTCCTTCAAATGGTTTTCATTTCATCTTAGTGGCAGTAGATTACATTTCCAAATGGGTAGAAGCCATTGCCACTAGAACTAATGATAATCAGGTTGTCCTCAAGTTTATAAAGCAGAATATCTTCTCCAGATTTGGCACCCCTAGAGCCATTATAAGTGATGGGGGTAGTCATTTCTGCAACAGAAATTTCGAGAGCTTGCTCAAGAAATATTCTGTCACCCATAGGATTACTACGCCTTACCACCCACAAACCAGTGGACAAGTTAAAATTTCAAATAGGGAGATCAAGCACATCCTTAAGAAGACTGTGAGGACTGATAGGAAAGATTGGGCTGACAAGCTTAATGATGCACTGTAGGCTTATAGGACTGCCTATAAGACTCCCATTGGTATGTCCCCATTCAGACTGGTTTATGGCAAGGCTTGTCATCTCCCAGTGGAGTTAGAACACAAGGCCTATTCGGCCATTAAACATTTAAATCTAGACCTAACTTCTGCTGGTCATCACAAGTTGCTGCAGCTGTCAGAATTAGAAAAACTAAGGATGGATGCGTATGCCAATGCCAGGATCTACAAGGAAAGGTCCAAAGCTTTCTTTGACAAGGGGCTGTTGAGAAAGAGTTTCATAGCTGGTGATAAGGTTTGGTTGTTTAACTCCAAACTTAAATTTCTTCCTGGCAAATTGAAATCCAGATGGGAAGGTCCCTACATTGTCGTGCATGTTTCCCCATCTAGTGCTGTGGAAATCAAGGATCCTAAGTCTGGGAGAACCTTGAAGGTGAATGGTCAGAGGCTCAAGCCTTGTGTTGAAAAACCTTCTGAACCCATGGACACCATTCACCTTCAAGGGGATCCTTCTTCAAACTGATCCACAAGTGTGTCATTACTGTATCATATGTACTTTGATTTTGGTAGATTTATCTTACTTTCTTTTGTTTAAATTCTCTACGAATTGGTAGTGATCCCATCTGAATCTAGACCTGTCTGGTTTAAACTTTTTATGCTTGGTTGGATGCTTATTGCTCTTTAATTGATAGTTTTGTTTGAATGCATAATGTGGGAGGTTGATTTTTGTTGTCCTTACTTGAATGATTGATTTTTAATGTGTCTAGAGGTACCCATGGTGAGAATCATGCCTAGGATCCAACCACAGCACACTGGAAATGGCAAAACAGGGAGCACATGCTCTCTGTTTTATACTTTACTATCGCTGGGTCCAAAGGGAAGCTTGGGAGACTCTCGTGCACTACAAACAGCATACTTCATCAGCTGCCGCGAGATTCTAAGGCTGTCGCGAGGTTAAAAAGGAAGCCTAAGAGACTCTCGCGCAACTCACATGGAAACATTTAATAGCTGTCGCGAGATTCAAGTGCACCTAAGAACCTCTCGCGCGATCCACATAGAGCTATTCATTAGTTATCGCAAGGTTCAGTAGGAAAACTTGGAGACTCTCGTGCAATTCAATAGGAATACTTCATTAGCTGCCGTGAGATTCTAAGGTTGTCGCGAGATTCAAAGTGAACCTCAGAGCTTTTCACGCAATCCAAATGGAGACCTGGGAGCCACTCACGCAATTCACATGAATTCATCACACACTGTCACGCGCTCCAAGGTCAACCTGGGAGATTATCGCACAATCCAAATTGAATAACACCTTCTCTAGGTTCATTTCCAATCCTGCGACCAAATGTTCCAAAGCGCGTCGAGCTTCGCGATAAGTATTTTAACCCCGCGCTTGTCTCCCTTTCCAGTATTCTCTTCCTTCTTCCCTCTGTGAAACCCTAGCTTCTGGCACTCTTCCCCCTCTCTCCTCCAGCATCAATCCTACAGCTCATCATTCACTCCACGAATTTACAGAGTTGTTCCTAGCATCACCCCCATCTATTGCCCTCTACTCAGAGATCTCGCAGTGCCTTGTGCTTCAGATCAAACCAAACCCTAGGATTTTAGGGTAAGCACTTAGATCTCGATCTCCATTTCTCATATTCGAAGGTAGAAGTTATAATGGCCCCCAAGAGTGCACCAAAGAAGAGGAGCGAGGATAAGGCCCCCGCTGAGACCACCCCTAAGAAGGCCAAGACTTCAAAGGTACCTAAAAAAGGGAAGGAAGTGGTTGAGGAGGCGAAGGAGCCAACCCCTAAGTTTTCTACTCCTTCAGAGCTCATGGTTTCAATCCCATTGGAGCCTGAGACAGCTTTTGACCTACCATTTTTTGAGAAGGAGCCTCTGCCCCTACCATGCAGTTTATGAGCAAAGCGGGCCTGATACCCTTGATGAGAGGAATTCCAGCACTAGCCTACCCTAGGCTAGTGTAACTATTTTATCAGCACACCAGGGTTAAGAAGGACAAGGATGGACAAGTATGCTTGTTGGTGCTAATTGACGATTTTGAGATGCTAGTGAGCCCTAAGGTGATTGTTGAAGTTTTGGGCATCCCAGCCGCATTCGACCTTAGCTATGGATATGGCATTAATATAATTGCAAGGGCGTTGACTAGAGGATTAAAGGCCTCAGGGGACTCGATCAGAAGAAGGGAGTTGGAGCCTGGACTCCTTTTCATGGACCAGGTCCTAAGAAAGAACATATATTGCTCAGGCAATCAGCAGGAGAGGAGATCCCCTATTGCTGATGCAGTCTACTCCTACTTAGGCCATGGCTTCCATGCAGCCTGGCTAATCTTTGAGGTACTGAAAGACCTGGTGGAGAAGTTAGAGACAAACAAGAAGCCTCACACACTCCCTTATGCCAGAATCATTACCAAGTTACTTTTAAAGGGGGGTACAAGATAGCTAAAATTGAGCAAACCACCACCCTTGCCCCTACTACTTTTGCCAAGAGGCAATGGGGAATCAGCAGGAGCCTGATGGAGGCCCAGAAGAAGAAGAAAGCTGAGGCTCAGGCCCTTCCAAAACAAATAGAAGTGATAGCTGGAACAAGATCTACCCCTGCTACCAAGGAGGTGCTCACAGAACCTGTTACCACCACTGTTGCAGCAGCCCCCATTTCCCCTCCACCTTTTACTCCTGCATCTACTACCCCTCTTCCATCTATCTCTCACCCTCCTCTATTTCCATTATCTATGCCCACTCCCCCTTCACCTATGATTGGTACCTAGGAAGACTCCCCATCCCCTACCCTACCTCAGTACACAGCCCCAATACCCCCATCAGCTACACATAAACCTGACAGCCCTCCACTCATTTCCTACAAAAAAATGGAAAACCACTGAGACAATCCCCACCACATCCCAGACACCTCCCACAATCCCTTCTATCCCCATTGACAAAACTCACCTTGAAGAAGACACCACCCCGGCCATACCTACTACAACCCCCCTCACAGACATTAACTTACACCTTAACACAACCATAGGATTCCAAGCCTTTATGGCTAGTTTCCTTGACACAATGCCTACCCACTACACCCCCCTCCCGGACTCCCCAACTACATCACACCATCACTCACCAGGAACCCAATCCCCCCCCTCTTTCCACTTTCCATAATGCACCTTCCTCACCTTACCAACCAGTGCCCTCTTCTTCACAGACGCAACCTCCCAGTCCCGACACACTGACACTTATCCCATCCCTTATCCAAGACATCCAATCCCAATTATCCACCACTACACACACACAGGACCAGATGCAGACTGAACTCACATCCATCTAATCCACCCTTGGACATTAACCAACCCACCCATCCCTCAACAATCCCTATAACCCCCACGGTCCTTTCCTTGACAAAGAGACCAGACGGACTTCACGACTCCCAACCCCCCTCCCACCACCAACAATCCCATTAATCCCCCCAACCCCACCATTCTCTTTCATCCCTATCACCATTCCCAATTCCCCCCCCCCCATCACCCCTCGCTCCCTCACCGAGCCTACACCTCCATCCCCTTCTTATCCTACCCCCTCCAACATTCACTGACACACATACACAAACAGACCCAGAACCTATCCCCCTCCCGCCACAACTAGACTTACCCACTGTTATCCCCCCCTCCCCTCCCAGGACCAATCACAGTTTGCTCCTTCCACTTCATCACTGCCCATCACACCCAAACATTTCTTTTACATCCCTCCCTACCTCACCATCCTCCATGTCATGAGGGACAATCCCTATCTTAGGAAGGATGTCCTGAGGGGCATGGCCAAACTTCGCCAGTCCATTGAGACCCCCCTGCTGTAGCAGATTGATGAAATGAAGGAGGACCACAGAAAACAACTACTGGGCATCTCCTTGGGATGGACTAACATATTGGAAGCCTATCAGAAGGCTAAATCTACAGCTGCTTATAATAAGCTAAATTTAGAGCTGGAGAAAGCAAATGCTGCTACAGAGAAGGCGCGGGCCTGACTGTTTGAAAAGAGGCTTAACAATGCCCAGGAGATCTTCAGAATCTAAAAGGAAATCCATGAGACTGACCTCCTCAAACACAAAATCTAGATAGCCTCATTGGAAGTTACATTGGCTGCTGTCAGAAATGCTCCTCTGCAGCCCACCCAACTCTCTGTTCGCATGTTAGACCCTGAGCCTAAAGCTACTCCAGATCCAACTGCCCAGTCTGAGGAGGCACAACCAAAGACCCAGTAAGAAAAAGGGAAGGCCCCTGCTACCCCTCCTGCCTCACCTCCTACAGAGCAGCCTCCACCTACCAAGGCCTCTGCTGCACCTCCAATAGAGCAAACTTATCCTAAATAGAGGAAAGTCACTGCTAAGAGGACTGCTTCCATAGCAGCCTCTATAAAAATTGGCAAAGAGCCAGCTGCCCAGTCTGAGGAGGCAGAACCTTCTGGCCAGCCTGAACCCAAAGCAAAAGGGAAATCCCCAGTGGTCCCCACTGAGGAAGGCAAAGGCAAATCCCCTGTAACCCCCCTTACCAAAAGAAAAGGAAAAGCCCCTCAAGAACCCAAAATACCCAAGCAACCAAAAATAAGGGTGAGAGCACCAAAATCTCCAACCATGAGGAAAACCCCAGCCAAAACAAGAAAGTCCAAGCAAGCCAAGAAGAAAAAGGATAAAGCTACCCTTAGGGACCATGCTAAAAAGATGGGCTGGGATTTCCTGACAGATTTTGATTAAGATTCTTCTTCCTCTTAGATTAGATTAGATTGTACTTAGGTTTTTTTTTTTCTCCCCTTCCAATCCTCTACTTGTAATTCCAATTGTACATGTTTTTCTAGTTAATATAATTTTTTATTTTTTTTGTATATTGATCTGTTCTGTGTGCTTGTTTAAATTTTTTCTATTTTAGTCTTCATTTTGTTCAATTTTATCATGGGAGATGTATTTAGGGTGGCTATGATCATTGCAAATAGGAATCAATGTGACTATTGACTTCAATCATAGGATTAAAATGGTTTCATTTTAGACATACATTTATTGTGCGCTCTCTTTTCCCATAATCGGTTGTGAGATTCTTCATTCTCCACACAATTATAATTTATTGCCAAGCTACAAGGGACAAAGCTTTATTATACCGATTCATTTTCCACCGTCCAACTCTTTTAAATAGGCCTTTAGTTCCTCTTCATCTCATCCTTCCTCTTCTAACCCTAGCTGTCCGGCCCTCCTCGCAACCATGGTGGATGACAAACCCTACGAGTTCCCAATCAAATTCTATCCAATGAGGTCGGACCCCCCACCGCCTAAGGAGCTGGACCCATTACAATTTCTCTGGGATGAGTATGACGAGGTCCAGAGGATCCTCGCCAAGGAGGAGAAGAAAAAGAAGAAAAATGAGAAGAGAGAGAAGAAAAAGGAGAAGAGAGAGAAGAAGAAGAAAAAAATGGAACCACCTACATCTCCCCCACCACCTTCCTCAAACCCTCCCCCACCAACTCCCCCTTGATTCCTCTCTCCCCCCCCCCCCATTTTGTTTTTTCTTTTTACATCTTTTTGTAATACTTTCTTTTTTTTAATGAAAATTTTTTTTAGTTCTATACTGTTCAGTTAGCATTTTTTTTATTTCTGTTTCTCTATCTTACTCTGTGTTTATTTGTTCTGAATGGACTCTACTGCATTTTCTCACCTTTGAACCAATGAGGACATTGCTCCTCATGGTTTGGGGGTGTGGCAGGATAGGTCTGCCAATAGAATAGTTAATTTTAGTGCAGTAATGGTGGTATAACTGGGATGAATAAAGTCAATTTCCACTTAACTTGATCCAATGAGGAAACTTGTAAAAAATTAAAATATTTTTGTAGACTTTTTGAAACTGAAAAAGTTAAAATCTTGACACCACCATGAAGCTAATATCAGAAAAATTTTCAGTTAATACTCAGTGAACCTAAGAGGAGAGAAACAGATGAAAATACACCCTATGGGTTAAATTTGATGACCATACCTAGTGAGATTTGGGCCCATTATTTTCTTTTGAAGAGTGTTTTTTTAGCATTATTTATGCTCTGAGGACTGATTGAATCAAAAAAATTTCACTAGAAGTTGTGCACCTCCAAATCAAAACTAATTGACAGCACTCATGATACTAAGGAAATGATCCAAGGCCCTCATTTAGATAGTTTGAGCCTGAAAATCCAACCTTTTAAAATCTGCCCTTTTGCATACACCAGTTGAGCCTTAAAATCATACTTTTCATTCACTAACACCACAATACATGCACCTTAACCTCATGACTTGATTCAACCTCACCCTCACTCTGAGAATTCAGAAGGTAAAGGAGAAGGAGTTAAAGATACTGAGAATGGTCCAACATTTTGTGAAAGGTGAAGAAAAGCAATTTGTGAACAGCAGTGTATCAATGGCAGTCGTGTGGCAGTTCATCAAAAAAAAAAAATCATAAAAATAAAAAGAATGAATAAAAATAAAAAGAGAAAAAGAAAGAGAAGTCAAGAGAAGAACATTATCTGAAAATTGAAAAGAAGAGGAGAAGCTGGCCACTTTGATTCTGGAATATATCAAGTAAGATGAAGTTTTGCTGAAATAAAGGTTGTAAAGTCATGAATCACTCCTTACCTTGCTGATTTCTTAATTTGGATTCCCTTTTTATCCCTTAATTCTTTACATCCCTCACCCATAAGCCACATTACAACCCATTCAAAAAGACCTTGTGGATCCAAAATAAAATGACCTGTCACGTGGAGATGAGGAGTTGTCCAATCTATGGTAAAAATTCATGAGGATATCATAAATTAGAAGCTTTGCCTATGCTCATGCTTGCAGGCCCATTTGGCATCTGTAACTGCTCTTGAGCTATTGTGAATGTGAACACCCTCAAATTTGTAATATTGAGAGATAGCCCTAGTGAGAATTTGGTCTAAATTTTGACTTCATTGGGGTTGTTTCCAACCTGAATTTTGAATTTAAGGCAAGCTAGGTACTGATTTTTACATAATAAATTTCTAATGTTAGATGAATGGTGGTGATGCAAACACATGTTAACTTTTAAGTTTTAAATGGCCTGCAACATTGCTGCAGTTTTCCTCTAAGTGTTAAAGAATGGGTGTGGAATGAAGTTTTGTACATTTAAATTTGTGTTGTCATTAACTGCATTATACTTAATTGTTCTAATGGTGAAGTTTGTGGGTATCTTCATTGAAAACCCTCAGGAGACTTCACTCCTCCATTAGGAATCACCTAGGGGTTTAAAAGGCTTGGTACATATGCTAAATGTACCCGTGATCCCTACGAAAGTGGCATTTAATTAATTACAGATTTGCTAAGAGACTAGCAAAGATTAGGTTTGGGGGTGTGTTAAGACCTGAAAAGTACCACTTTTCACCCCTTAACTTAATCTCTGTTAGACCCTTAATCATTTAATAAATGTGTTTAAGTCTATTCTGTAGGTAATAAGCAGCTGCTGCAAATAAACTCCTAACCATGCCAAGAAGCCTACTGTTGCCCCAGAAGCCCCTCAGAAGAATGAAGGTTGAACCCAGATAGAGAATTGGCCGCAGCATAGGCACAGCAAAGTAGAAACAAACCAAGAAGAATGCCTCGCGCAGATGTCGCAGGGTTCAATTGAACCAGAGAGAATTTCTTCACGCAGTTGTCACAGGCTTCTGAAGACAGCACACCAATTGGTCACTCAGTCTTCGTACCGTTCTCGCGCGGTTTGATGACAGAAAGAATTGAAAAGCAGACTTCACGAGGTTCTCATGAGTTTCAGTCATCAGCACTCACGCAGCACTCGCGCAGTCTCGCACAGCTCAAGAAAGGAGTCTTCAATCGTCACGCGATTCACTGAAGAAAGAGAGCTCTAGGCACTCCAGCGCGCGGCTGTCACGCAATGGCCGTGGGATACAAACCTTCAAGAAAATTCTCATGTGATCCATAGGCCTATGAACACTACTTCTTCACGAGGATCCCCGCGAGATTCACCAAGGGACGAACCACGCGCGCAATTTCCACACCATTCAAAAGGAAAGAGCAATCTCACGACAGCCAGAAGTATCCCGCGATGACCAAAGTATCAATATCGCGACTGCATGAGCTTTAAGTCAATTCAACCCCGCGACACCAATTCTACTACGCGGCAAGATCTAGAAATCTTTTCTACCCAGCGAGGATCGGATTCTAAACTTCTCCCTACTTCTGCAAGGGCAATCTAGGAACTTCTAGCAATTAGGGCATGCACTCCAATGCTCCAATCTCCGTGCACACGCCTCGAGGCATCTAAGGAACAGAATTGGGTCGTAATTGCATTAATGAAATCAGGGTTTTCCTAACCCTAATTCATAGAGAGCCGACTGTTATATAAGCCTAAACCTAGCTTAGGTTTGGAGGACCTTTTTGGGGACTTGACTTCTGTACTCCTTCTTGAAACCAACTGTAGAATTACAGGAGGCTAAGGTTAGGATTTAGGAGTTTTCTTTTTCCTTTTTCCTTCTCTCCATAGTCCAACACTTGCTGGCTATGCCTTTGTATGATTATTTAGTACAGTTTTAATGGAGTTTTGTAATAAGATCTATTGCATGTATGGGATTGGTGTTTTATGAGTTGTTCTGTGCAAGGCTGCTGCCTTGAGATCCTCCATTGCTAAATTATATTGTAAGCAATGAAGGATTATCTTTAAGGTTTTACTTAGATCCAAGTGACCTGTGTGTCCAGGTTAGGCACATTGCAGGCCTAACCCCACCACAAGACCCACTAAATCTGAATCCCCATGAGAGCTTGAGCTGGTAGCCTTGTGAACATGGTGGCGGTAGCAATGTTCCTGTTCTGACTTAGACCTCTGTGAGGAGGATAGCCTCTGTGGATAGTCTGTGACCATTCAAGTGGACAGATTATAGCCCTAGGGTGAGGCCAATCCACAAATCTAAGATAGATTTTTCTTCTCTGCACTTGTGCTTGTAGCCTTGTGAGAGATTGTGTAGAGACAGACTTCCCTGTATTTGTATAGACCCATTATCAAATGGCAGATCTGATCTGGCTGTAGAGATTGTAGGCTTATGATTGGATCACTGCTATCTTTCTAAAGCAGTAAACAACTAAGCTTAAAAGCTAGTACTCAAACTCTTACTGGTTCTGTGTGTCCAGGCTAGTGCACGTTGTAGGCCTAGCCCCACACACAGAGCTTTAGAGGTTAAGGTTCCTATGGATTCTTGAGCTTGTAGCCTGGATGAAGTAGTGCCTACAATGATAAACTTGTTCTGACCTATCTCTGGATTGTGGTTCCCCTATTGGATAGTCTGTGACCATTCAAGTGGACAGGTTATAGCCATAAGGGATTGGATCATGGCACAGGAGTGAGTTGGATCCTTTCTCCTCTTTGGTGATAATGTAGCCATTGGACAGGATTTCTATAGCAGCAGATCTTAGTCTGAGTTATAAGACCCATCAGATCTGTACCTAATAGCATACTTCTCACCCTTTTATATTTATTTTCTCACACTCCATCACTCTTCTCAACCCTTTCTGTAGTTTAGGCATTAGGTTACCTTAGGATTTAGACTATAGTGACCATAAATCCCCTTACATTTAGGATTGCCAGATCTGTAACCAGATCTTGAGGGCCTACTAAAGATAGCTCCCTTGGAGCTTTAGATCAACTTTTCCTATGGGACAAACTCTTACTTATCAAAACTTGCTACAACAGGCCCTGTATCTTATAGGACTGTGTATTTTTAGGCTTGCTGCTCTTCAATCCATCTTTGATTTTCACTAACTCAATTCTTATCACCATCTCCAATAAAGTTAGTAGTATGCATATAAAATACTTCAACCGGGATGGGGGGGCAAAACCGACGGGGTAATTGGCGGGAGTTGCTGTGTATGGTTGATAGGAATTGATTTGGGTGTAGTTGACAGGAGCTGGTGATGGAAAATACACCCTTAAATCTAGGGGTTCTGCTGGTGGTGCAGGATGGGAAAAGTAATCAGCCAAATTCAAGTGCTCGATCACCCCAATGCTTCTATCCTCCTGGTCTCTTTGTCTCAGTGTTACAAACTCTCCCTGGGTGTGGATAGACTCTAATGGGTCAAACTCTTCGTCATCCTCTTCTATCAGGCTGATGTTTGGCCTTGGACCTGCTCCTCCTAGTGGATGTGGTGGTAGCGATACTTGGTGTATATTGGTATGCTAGTTGGCCTAGGGGAGTGCCGGAGGGATGATCTTATCAGCCTCTATCAAGTCTTGTATCATGTGTTTCAAGGGAAAACAGCGATTAGTTGGGTGGCCTGGCCCTTGGTAAAAGTTGCAATGGGTGTTGGGCTCATAATTTCTCGAGATTGGATTCGGTGGGGGTCATGGCTGGAGTGTCATGACCAATCCCTTCTCAATTAACACGGGTAATAGAATATTCACTGACTGCCCCAAGGGTGTGAAAACTCGATCAAAGCAAGCCTTTCTTTGTTTTAGGGTCATCTGTGCCCCTTGTTCATTTTCGATCCTTTGCATTGGTTCACTCCATGTTGGGGTTGGCTGTCCTGCTTTAAATTGGAACAGGGTTATGTTGGTATTGGGTCGTGTATTGCCGACTGTTTATATATTTGCTCCAGTTCTTCTTTCATTCCTTTGATCAGTGAACCTCCGAACCTCACTATTTACAGTCTTGTTCATCCGCCCTTCTCTTATCGCATCTTCACACCTATTGGCATTTCTCACCAACTCAGCAAAACTAAACTACTGTTGGTATACCAGGAAATCTGAGATGATCGGGAGAGTGTTTTTCTAGATCATTTCATTCTGCTCATCATTGGATATTCTGTTTCAAACCTGAGATTTTAGTGCCCTCCACCACCTAAGATAATCACTGAATGCTTCATCGAGCTTTTTCTTTAGCCGAGCTAGGTCCGATTTTTTGGGTTCAATGTCTATGTTATAGACATATTTCTCAGTGGGTCAGATCTTTCCAAGTTTTAATCATGAAAGGCTTCAACGAAGTGAACCACCTTAAAGCTAGGCCCGTAAGGCTCTTCTTCAAGACCTTTATGAGCAAACGCTCATCCCCTCCGTACTGGCACATGTCCCCATAGTAGGACTTGAGATGTGCAATGGGGTTGCCCATGCCGTTATACTTGTCAAAGACCGATACTTTGAATTTCGGGGGTAAGGGAACTTTGGAAAATAGGCACAGATCAGAAAAATCTATGGCATGGATCTTAGCTCCACCCATATTTATTAATTATTTCTAGATTTTGTCCAATTGTTCCCTCAGCTGCTCCAATTCTTTAGATGGTGGGGTCGTTCTTTTGACAGTTTGCCTCCATTCACTTGTGCTGTCATTGGGTGGGTGATCACGAGTGGAGGATTAAAGCTGGTGAGTGCCCTCGTATAAGTCACAATATTTCTAATCTCATCTTCCTCATATTGTTGGTCTACATATGGTGGGGTGAGGGTGAGGTTTTCCTGTTGGTGTTGAGTGGACTGGATGGGTGCCGGGTGAGACCACTGTGCATGGGGGAAGTTTTGTGGAGTGATAAGGTGAGTGGAGATTGGATTTTGAGTTAGGGCCTGATGAGGCCACTGTGCTTGGAGGAACCCTTGGGGATGAGTTTGAGATGGTGGGGGATGGGTGAATTGGGGTTTATGCATGGTACGAGATAGGTTCCCGTATTGGGCCGAGTATGGGGTTGTGGGTGAGCGAGATATTAAGGGAATTGTGGAGGGGGTGGATATGGGGCTCCAACGTTTAGGCCTTGCTGGGCTTGGGTATAGGGTATGGAGCTTGGATAGGCTTGGACCATGGGGCCTTGGTGGGTTTGGGCCATCGGGCCTTGGTGGGTTTGGACTATTAGGCCTTGGTGGGTTTGGGCCATCAGGCCTTGGTGGGTTTGGGCTATCAGGCCTTGGTGGGTTTGGTCCATCGGACCTTGCTGGGTTTGGGCCATTAGGCCTTGGTGGGTTTGGGACATCGGGCCTTGGTGGGTGTAGGCCATCGAGCCCTGGGTCAACTCCAATGTTCCCCTGGTTGATGGGAGCCCTGAACGATATGGATAATGGGGGTTGATTGGAGTCTTGGGTAAAGGAGGCATGAAGGCTTTGGAGGGTATGGGATGAGTTTGGAGGTGTGTGGGTTGGATGGGGGAGGCAGCTTTGAGAAGTCATCTAGCTGATATAGGCCCTGACCATCTCATCCATCATGGCCATTGGATTGGGTGAGAGGGTGGATGTAAGGGGTACATCCGATGGAGGGGCAACATGGGGTATGGATTGGGTGGGTGCATGGGAGAAATCGGACATGACCCAGGTAAAATTAGGCATGACCTGGGTAGGTGGGGAATTATGGTGGATTGGACATGGTATGGGAAAATGTAGGAAAGTTAGGTATGTGTTTGGAAGATGGGAAATTGGGCATGGTTTGGGGAAAATTTGGCATGGTGGATAGATTGGGCATGTGTGTGCCTAGGGTGGACGTAGGGAGGTGAGATATAAGTGGGTTTGATATGGGGGAGCAATGGGGGAAATTTGGCGTGGCAGTGGATGTGGATGGGGGGAAATTAGGGTTATTTCGATTTGAGGGGGATGGGGTGAGAAACGGGGCATATGTGTGGTGGATGTGGGCGGATTTAGAGTAGAAGGAGATGGGGAAACCAAAAAAATTTGGATGGGTGCGGAAGGAAATATGGGCGCACCAAAGGGTCCGGTGATGGTAAATGGTGGTTGGGTGAGTGAAATGGAGGTGAATATTTCCTCTAAATGAGAATGGGTTGGGAAGCGTGGCGGGGATGAATCAGGATCGGCATAAGCCGGATCAACGCCCATGACATGGCTTGGTGGTGGGTTGGATACGGATGCCTCGGATGGGGTCCGTAAAATTTTCTTCTCCTCCTTCGGGATGACAGAGGGTAGGGAGATGTCGTTGTGCCAACACCACGAGTTCTCTTTTTGGTTTTGAACTTTTGATTGATTTTTTTTTTATTTGATTTTTGGATTAAAAAATGAACCTCTCTAAGATGAGTTACGGGGCCTTGGAATTTCTGTTTCGAACGGCATTCACACCCCAAATATTTCCCACGGCGGGATCCCTACGTGCTTCGGAAGAATCAAAGTAAAATCCTTCGATCTATGTGAAGGCATAGGAATCTATGTGACAACCTGATTCCTCGGAAAGAGTCAATAAAAGGGTGACCCCTTTTGACAGGCGAAGGCGTATTGGATGTCGAAACGTGTGGGATCTATCAAAGGTACTGACCCACTAAGCAAGGGACTCAGAGGAAGTGAGGAAAGGCCTCAGATTCGACTGCGATGCCCAAAATGGGCTTAGCGTGTGTTTTATATACGCGAGGCCAAAAATCTGGAGATTTTGGCTTAGCATGTATATTATACACGCTAGGCTAAATCTGAAGAAGGTTGGCTTAGCGTGTATATTATACACGCTAGTTCAATTTTGGGGGAAGTTGGCTTAGCATGTATATTATACACACTAGGATAAACAGAATCTAAGACAGTTTTGACAGCAAACAGCAAGCCCAAAATTGGTCTGATTTTTTTTTGTTTTTTGGGAAGTGGTGCTTCCGAGAACTGATTTTCTTTCTTGTAACGAGTCCCTCCTCTCCAAGCCTAGGGATACACGGTTGATTCGAAGTGACTAACGCTCTCCCCCAAGGGTTTTAAGCTTTGTAACTGGATCGGTCACCCACCCTATATACCTCCGGCGGGAGCGCCTTCTCAGATACTGGATGAGGTGGTACCTTTTCGGATCATCACCACTAGGGGCTGCCGACGTACTAAGAACCAGAACGTTTGTATCTTTACCTAAAATCCCAACCCTTTAAAATCTACCCCCGTAAAAAATGATTTAAATCCCTTGATTCATTTTTAAGGTTCAATTTTTAAATTAATTATTTTTTTTAGAGGAGAATTTGCTTAGGTTCAAAGATGGGCTGTGATGATTCCGTGTCGCCTCTACGGGCCGGCATCCACTGATGGTATATGAGTACAAGAAAGTAAAAACTAACATAAGCCCGCCAAACGGCTAAGGTGTGTAAATGTGCAAGTAACCCCGCCAATCGACTAAGGCATGTAAATAACGGAAAAATAAAGGAAAGTAAATACAGTGCTCAAGTAGGCCCGCTAATCGGCTAAGGCACGTAAATGACGGAAAAGTAGGGGTAAGTAAAAACAGACGAAATCCTAGGGGTGAGAAAAATTGACAGAATCATAGGGGTGAGTATCAAAGAAATGAAGAAAAAAACGGTTAGTAAGCAAGAGAAATAAACAAACAAAAAATAGGCCAAGACTTCAAGGGGAAGCTCTACAAGCTCATCCCTAGCAGAGTTGCATTTTGTACAACCGTGGATCTTGACCGATCCGTCGCAATGATGCGCCCTTTTCAGAAAATATAAAGTCGCCACCAGGAGCTTTTGGTGTCCCGGGAAACCTCAAATCAATATTAAATGCACCGAGTGCTAAATATGACTCTAATTTACCGATTCATGCCAAAGGTTCTTGGAAAGGGGCTTCGCTTATCGATCGGGAAGGTGTTAGGCACCCGATCAACCCGCTCATAAGAGGTCTCTACTTATGGCGAAAAAGAAAAAATAAAAATAAAACAGCACTTCCTCTTGCCTGAAGGCACTCCAATCCCATTTTCGCCCCCCGCAATCACCGAAATTTTGGCGGCGTACCGACGCAAATTCAAGGATAGAGGAAAAGCGAGGAAGGTAGAGGAATAGAGGGGAGAGCCGGAGCTCTCAGACCCTTGTAGCATAGCTGTGGACCTTTGCGTGGGTGCACTTGAGGGGCTTCCGATAGCTAGAAAGGTTGGAAGATGGGTTCTAAACTCTAAAACTTAGTTGCTAAAGGGTAGAGGAAAAAGGCTAGGGGGTAGATCTCACCTAGGCTAAAGGATTTTTTATGGAAGAAGGGATCTAAAAGATGGTTTTGAATTTTGGAATTTGTATAGATTTGGTGCACCAAAGGGGAGAAAGGGATCTCTTAATCTTTTTCTCTCTCTTGGAAATTTTTCAAGCCCTTGTAAAGGGAGGGGTTCCTCTCTATTTATAGAGAAAGGGGTAGTTAAGGGGTCACTTAAGAGCTAATGGGATTAGCAATTAGGTAATCCCCAATCTAAGGTTTCCTAGGATTTTGGGAGCTCAGAAATGTGGGAAAGGGGTTCAATGGTAGATGATAGGGTGGGAATTCAAATTATTAGATGGTTGCAAATAGGGTAAATGAGGGTGCAACAATCCTAATTAAACCCACCCTAAATATTGGGATGGTCAACAAGTCAAACCCCAAAAGTCATTTTCGGATAAAATCCAAGAATTACTGTAGCTAAGCTTAGCGTTTGTATTACACATGCTAGGCATATGTATAGTGTTCGAGAAGTCCAGAGCCCGCTGGGGGGCCCATCCAAGCTTGTCGTGTGTATTATACATGCTAAGCCAAATCTGTGAAAAATGGCCTACCGTGTATAATATATACGCTAGGCAACATTTCTCTCATAAATGGCTTAGCGTGTGTATTGTATATGCTAAGCATACCCAAAGCCTCGAGAGGTTCAGAGCCTGTTGAGGAGTTCACTCAAATGCAATTTTTAGGCCCGAAACTTTGGATTGCCATAACTTTTGGTGTAGGACTCGAGTAGAGGTGATTCTTGGCTTGTTGGAAAGCTGGGAACTTCTGCTTTCTAATGGTATATGATTTAGTTTTAGCAGGAGTCCCCACAAGCTTTGGCACACCTCTTCCCAAGCACTACCCGGGAGGGTCAATAACAGGTTCGAAGAGGGTTTTATAGGTTCGTAAGGGTTTAAACAAGTTTCTAAGGATTTTGGGAGCTTCCTAAGGGTACAAGAGATGCTATCGAAAGCTCAGGGGTGTGCCCTTCTCGAAATATATTTCAATCGGGCCATGGGCCAAATTTGGGTGTCTACAATAGTAAATAATTTTAGTTCATTTATTTTTATAGATATTTTTTAAAAATTTTTGAATTTTAGTTGATCATTACATAGGAAATATGATAGAAAAAATTACAATTCTTGAAAAACTTACGATTCATTATAATAGAAATCCAATTATCAGAAAAAGAGAACAATTATAATTCATGCTTAGCTTGTTGAACACTTTATTAGAATAGATGTTTGAAACAATAGATTGATCTAAATTGCAAAAAAATTAGACTATAGTTTCAAAACTATAAACCAGTGAGCAATTGAGTCATATTTCCTCTTTTATTCAAGGAGACTATTTCTTTTATTCAAATCAAAAAATTTCTTTAAACTTATACTGATATGAAATCTCATATTGCTAAATTTAGAATCAAAATATTCTATGCTAATCTAATTTTTTGTCTATAACTATTTATTAGAAATATCAAAGCAATAAGGCATCTATGCTAGTAAATCGTAAAGATGATCAAAGGCCATCTTTTGTAAATCAGAGCTAAAAAGCCAAAATCCCATAATGAATTTTATCCTATGAACCCATATTAGAAGCCTAAAACTGAATTTCTTTGTACCAAAAATCAAATAAACCATTAACCATATGTACTATCCAAAGCTTTCAACCTTTAACCCTTATATTTTCTAAGATTTTAGAAAAAAAGAAGGAAAAAAGAGGGATTGGAAGGAGTAAAAAGAAAAACAGATAAAGGGAATGCTAAAAACGGTACAGCTGAAAGAAATGAAAAAAGAAAAATATGGGAAATAATGAAAAATCGTGAAGAACGACTTTCAAGTAAAAGGCTTTCAAAGAGAAGAAAATCATACAATACGATTTAGCAATGGAAGAATTGGGATTTATATAAAAAAAAATGGGAAGAAGTTATCCCATTTATGGATACTTACTGAAGAAAAGAAGAAGCTGAAAAGATAGGAGAAAGAAAAGCTAAATTCTCATAAAACTTTGGATCCTTTTCTACTTTTCTTTGAGACCTTCTAAAACCCAAAGCCCCATTACAAGCTGAAGGAAAGACCTTTCTGATATACGATTTGCAAAAGCATAAGCCTAGTAGAGATATAGATATTAGATATTATGAATAAAGATACCTTTATTCATATGAATAAAGATAATCTACTTTATTCATATGAATAAAGTAGATTATCTTTTTCTTTGTGATTGACAATTTTATCTTTGATTGAATTTTTCTGAAAAATATATTGAGTGAACCCAAAAAGTATCGATATCTTTTTGAGAGTATGTCAATAGTGAGTTTTTGAATGAAAATATTTTCTAAATCTGCAGTTTAGAAAAATTTATGAAGAATAAACTGTTCACTAATGCATATATCTCCTGCTTATTATGAATTGAAATTGTTAGAGTTCTAATCAAGGATAACTGTTATCATGAAAAGAAAGGATAAAAGATTGATAAGTTTAGAAAATCGTGATAAACTATGTAGTGACCAATTTGGCCACTTAGATAATTTAGTTAATATAATTAGTGTACAAAATTAGTTTATAAGTTTTATTTTTATTTTTGAAAAATCCAAAAATATTTGAAGTTTGTAGGTAACTTCACTGAAAACTTTCAGGAGACTACAATCCCTCCACTAGGGATCACCTAGGGGTTTTAAAGGCTAGTTGCATCCGCTAAATGCAATCGTGCTCCCTACGAAAGTGGCAATTTAAATTTTTAAGATGTTTTATGTTCCCTTGTTTGCTGGGAACTAGCAAAACGTAAGTTTGGGGGTGTGATCAGTCACATTATATACCAATTTATCACCCTTAACTTAGTGATGCTAGGACTTAGTTTGCTTTTAATAAATTACGGATGTGCTGATATTAAAGATAATTAGTAAAAGAGAGCCAAAATATTAATCTTTGTCAAAATGAACTCAAAAAGAGCAGTAGCAGATAAATAAGCGTAAAAAATGATTCGCTATATACTGAAGACTAGAAAATCATAAAAAGACGATTAAGCACTGCTACTAAAGAAGAAAATGAGAAATCATAATTTACGATTCCCCAAAAGATGTTCAAAAAGCTAAAGCGATACAGAATGAAAAGTGATGAATCGTAATCCAGATAATTGTCCAGAGAGGAAGCTATGAAAGATAAAAAATCATAATTAACGATTTTTCAAAGACAAAGAAGAAAAGAGAGCAACAAAGACAAGTCATCCAAGAGCTTGTCAATCAACATTAGCCTCCTCCTCAAAAGGAAAATCCACCCTATGCCCTTATCGGATTTGAAGTATTCAGCAGAACTCGACCTCCCTATTTCTATGGACAGCTCAACCCAATCCCTGCTGAAGATTGGATAAGTACAATCAAGAAGTTCTTTGGAATCTCTTCACCTACAGAACATGAAAAGGTGAAGTGGGCAGCATTTTACCTGGACCAAGACGCAGAGAACTGGTGAAAAGCAGTAAAGAGAGCTGCAGATCAAAATAATAAAGAAGAATAGACTTGGCAGCAATTCTGGGAAGCTTACTTCACAAAGTATATCTCTGTAGCCACCAGAGCTCAGAAGAAGAAGGAATTCATGAGCCTACAATAAGGAAACATGACCATGGCCGATTATGAGGCCAAGTTTGACTAGCTATCTAGATTCGCTGGGAATTTGAACACAGATGAAGGGGTTAAGCTCTTTGCATTTCAGAATGGCTTGCGACCATTCTTTCACGAGAAGTTAGCCACATTGAAGATTGAAACATATGGAGAGCTTGTGGAGCACGCCCAGATCTAAGAGAGAGAGTCGGGAGAAATAATGAACCAAAAAGTTGCTAGAATTGAGGCTCAGAAAAATAAGGTTGTCCAATGAGTCCCTTTTGTTTCTCAAAGGCCGACTCCAAAATCCTATCAGAGGATTCAACCCTCCAGTGAACAAAAAGCCTCGAATTGTACCTCAACAAACTCGACCAACAACTGCAATAAATCAAGAAACATCATGCCACCTTCTCAACAACCACAAGGAGGTTATATACCATTTGAACCATGCCCTAAGTGCAACAAGTGACATTGACCGGGTGTGAGCATGCAAGGCACCGAAAAATGCTATAACTATAGAAAGGAAGGACATATTGTTAAGGAATGCCAAGAGAAACCTCAAGGCCTACAGGTGATGCCTTTGAACCAAGGACGAGTATTCACACTATCACAGCAGGACACCCTGGCTAGAGATGAAGTGATCCAAGGTATGACTATCTTTTAAAAGTTACTATTTCAATTATTGACATAGCTTATTAAATTTAAAGTCCGCATAATCACCATCAGATCAATAATATTCTAAATCTTATATTGTACAAACAGGTAATTTATTGGTCATTCACTCAGAGAATACTAATAAACACCTAGCTCTCGCACTCATAGATTCGAGTTCCACACACTCTTTTATTACCCCAAGATTTGTGTCAGAAATACGAACTACACCTACACTCCTGGAGAATAAACTGGTAATTTCAACCCCGTCAAGAAGCAAGATGATGGCGACCCTTGTATGTCAAAATACTATCATAAACATCAAGGATCATGATCTTCCGGTAGATCTCATCGTGTTAGATTTTTAGGATTTCGATATCTTATTGGGCATGGATTGGCTAGCCACATACCATATCACAGCTGATTATTTCTCTAAAGTGGTCACCTTCCAACCATTCAGAGAGCCTCCTTTCAGATTTTGGGGAATTAAAAAGAAGGGAGCACCTCTATTCGCAACATTAGACGAGGAGCAAGACAAGACAGTCAATCCTACAGAAATTCCAATTGTCAGAGAATTTGTTAACGTATTTCTTGAGGACTTACCCAGTGTTCCACCCAACCGAGAAATCAAGTTCAAAATTGATCTGAACCCAGGAACTGCACCAATTGCCAAGGCACCATACCGGATGGTGTTGTTGTTTGGTTTGGGTCTGTCAGAGGATGTGCTGATTTATTATGTGGTGTTCGAAGAAAATTAAAATCAAAGTAAAACAAAGGATAAAAGTGATATGGTGAAAACAGAAATCCTAAAACATCCTAGTCCTCCAAGATCCAGGGCTATATATCAAGTTTTGATAAGTAAGAGTTTGTCCCACAGAGAAATTGATCTAGAATCCAAAATGGGCTATAATAGTAGGCCTCCAGATCTGGCTACAGATCTGACAATCCTAAAGAAAGGGAGTTGGGTGTCACGACTACACTAAATTAACCCTAACAAAAGATAAATAAAGTGCAGCCCTATCCTAAAGAAAGGGTTAAGAAGAAGATGGTGATGGTGTGTGCCAAAATAAAATATAAAAAAGATGGAAAGTAAGCAAGTTAAGCCAGAGTTAATGCAGTAATGTAACTCAGATTTAGACTATCTCTGTAGTGGTCCTTGTTGATACGCTATAAATAACCTCAACAAGGTAGAAGAATCCAATTTAACCCATGCCATTTGGGGTGCTCTTAGAGCTATACTCTGTCCACTCAAATAGTCACAGAGTATCTGATAAAGTCTGTCAAATCCCATTGATTAAACTAAAAATGCTAACCTAATCCAAAGGAGTGGACTGATCATTTCTCCAACTAATGGACCAAAGCAGGCCATGAATATTATTGCAGGCACTATGTAATGCTAGTGCTACAAGCTCTCCAGATCTGTGCACAGATCTGGCTGACATCCATAAGTATTCCAACCCATAAAATCCTATGTGCTTTGTCAAGCCCAACGGCTCAATGTGCCCACACAAAGGACCAGCAATAAGTTGAATAAGGATTTAGATTCAGCTGATCATTGCTACAAAAGGCCTGCAATGACTTAGCCTCAAGCTGCAATTACTATAGAGAAATCAGATCTAACATCTGATATCAGTCAAGTAAAATAGAGGGGAATCAGTTCCTACACAAACCTCCTCACAAGGATCTAGAAGCTCATGTGCAAAGGAGAAGAATCCTTCTAAGACATGTGGCTAGACACCACCTTAGGGTTATACTCTGTCCACTCAAATGGCCACAGGATATCTGATAGGTATGTCCATACAACAGAGATCTGAGAAAGAACATGTAAACTGTTGCTATCACCATAGAATCCCAGGGCTATGAGCTCTTTAGATCTAGCTACAGATCCGGCTTGCTATCCATGGGTCTATTAAACCAAGGAAAATCAGATGGTAAATAATAGATCTACTAGAAACTGAATGGGCTAGTCCCAAAAATATGGATCCTATAGACATCTAAGGAAACCATAAGATCTGTAGATTTAATTAGTCATTAAAACAATAATCCATTGATAAAAGCAAAACTTACAATGAACTGTCTCAAGGCTGCAGCCTGTACACAACTGCTCATCCAAAAGATTCCAATGTATATAAAGCCTATTATAAAACGAAAATAAAACTAAATATAGTTGCTTACAAAAGGATTAGCCAGCCAATGTTGGGCTAAGAGAGAAGAAAAATAAGAAAAAGAGATGATCAAACCCTAACCCTAGCCAACTGGAGCTCTCAGCCGACAGAGGATGAAGGAAAGATGAAAATACTAAACTCTAAGTATAGCTTATATACTCTGCCCATAAGGCCTTGGCTCAAAAGAGATTACCCTTAAGTTTTCTAGTAGATGTGGCATTGTTACAACCCTTGAATGCCTTGAGATGTGTGCCTCAATATCTACACCTCGAGAAGTGTGCCCTAACCTTAGGAAATTCCCAAAAGGTCGTTGAGTTAAAACTGAGAAGTGGAGAGCCCGAGCTTCGTAGGACTGACATCTACATTAATTCACTCATGCAGTGGTAGAGCCTTGCAGAGGAGCATTTGGCTTAGGAGGAATGTTCACTCATGATAGATTCTCGATTGATCGTTCAAGCGCTTTCTGTTACAATCTTTATGGTGATTTGGAATGCCTAGATTTCTCACACAGTAGAAGTTCAGAAGTTCTCTCTTGTTGGATACTCATGCAGGCAGGCTCCTGCACTCGCGTAGTAACTGGTTAGGCTTCAGAGTGTGCAAGAGCTGTGTGAGGAAAATTTTAGGCATCTCTCTCCTCTAGGGCTTCGCGAGAACTCCGTGAGGTGACAAATTGCTCTTTATGCATATGGATTCACTATGTTCTCTGCGCGGCTACTTTAAGGCTCGATCTCCACGAGAGCTTCGCGAGCACAAATTCTGAGGATTTTAAGATGTGAGATCTTTGCGATTTCTTTACTACTCTCCTCTTAACTGCGCGTCCTATTTGCACAAGGACAGCTTCCACTGCATCCTTAGCTCCATGAGGGAGCTCCTCAACTCTACGAGGTGAGTCTTTTTTAACCTCTGATGCATTGCACTTGCTGCTGTTGCAGCTTCCTCCATTCTCATCTAACTTCTTTCATCTGCTAGACTTTTGGTCAATGATGACCAGCAAATGAGTCACCATGGTGAGCACTACCAGGGTGTTCCATTAGGCTTTGTCTCAGTTGTCATCTTTGCATGTATTATTTCTCTTCTTTGGACCAATAAGTAAGGATTTTATATTAAGCTGCACAATTTATTGCTAACTACAAAACACACCTAATAAATAATTATTAGTCTACTTCAAGGTCCATCAAAGGCTAGATTAAGAGGTGGAAAGTGGTACTTTTTACTGAATAACAAATGGCCCCAGCAGAATTAAAAGAACTGAAAATACAACTAAAGAACTATCAGATAAGAAATTTATCAAACACAGTCAATTGCCATGGAGAGCCTCAGTGCTCTTCGTAAAGAAGAAAGATGGTTCGATGAGACTATGCATCGATTATCGGCAGTTGAATAGTGTAACCATCCAAAATCGATACCCCCTCCCACGTATCGATGATTTATTCGATCAGCTCCAAGGTGCCAAGTGCTTTTTTAAGATTGATCTTAGATCGGGTTATCATTAGCTGAAAGTGAGAGAAGAGGATATTCCAAAGACAGCTTTCGCTTGCAAGAATGGGCTATACGAATTCTTAGTCATGCCCTTCAGACTAACAAATGCACCAGCTGTATTCATGAACTTGATGAATCGGGTGTTCAGGCGATATCTTGATGAATTCATCATCGTGTTCGTAGATGACATCCTCATCTACTCACGATTAGAGAAAGAATATGAAGAACACCTTTGTCTCTCACTTCAGACACTCTGAGATCACCAGCTGTATGCTAAACTTAGCAAGTGTGATTTCTGGCTCAAATAAGTGACCTTTCTAGGGCATGTGATATCTGCAGAAGGTGTTACTATTGACCCTGCTAAGATTGAGGTGGTGATCAATTTGCAGGCACCAAAGAGTGTCACCGAAATAAGGAGTTTCCTTGGACTCATGAGTTATTATTGACACTTAGTGGAAGGATTCTCTCGGATTGCTCTGCCCCTTACAAGCCTCACAAAGAAGAATACAAAATTTGTATGGTCTGATGAGTGTGAAAGAAGTTTCTAGGAGTTGAAACATAAGCTTACCACTATACCTGTTCTAACCTTACCATCTAACACAGACAAGGGTAAATTTGAAATATTCACCGAAGCATCTCGCCAAGGACTTAGTTGTGTACTGCAACAAGATGGGAAGGTTGTTGCATACAGGTCAAGACAATTGAAGTCACATGAGAAAAACTATCCAGGTCACAACTTAGAATTGGCAACAGTCATCTTCACTCTCAAATTATGGCGACTTTATCTCTATGATGAAACGTTCAAAGTATATATAGACCATAAGAGCCTCAAGCACCTCTTCTCATAAAAAGATTTGAATCTCAGACTACGCAGATGGGTCGAGTATATGAAGGATTACGACTGTTCGATAAATTATCATCCCGGTAAAGCGAATGTCATCGCAAATGCACTTAGTAGAAAAACTTCAGGATTTTTGGCTAGATTAAAAACTTGGAGGCCCCTCGATGAACTAGCAGAAGAAGATTTTTATCTCCAAGACATTGAAGAAGGTGTATATCTAGAAAAAATTCTGATAAATCCATTCATAGTGGATAAAATCAAGGAACTACAGCGAACAGATCAAGAAATTCAAAAAATCATTGAGACCATGCATAAAGAAGCAAAATCTTATTTTTGTCTCAGAGATGATGGAACATTACTCTTTAGGCGGAGATTGTACGTACCTAATGACCCTAATGTTAAAAAGGAAATACTCAATGTAGGTCATAAATCAGGGAATGCAATACACCCAGGCAGCACTAAGATGTATCGGAATTTGAAGAACTGGTACTAGTGGCCAAACATGGAGAGAGAAATAGCTGAATATGTATCAAGATGCTTAGTGTGCCAACAAGTCAAAGCAGAACACCAAAAATAGGCTGGTTTCATTCAACCCTTACCCATTCCAGAGTGGAAGTGGGAAAATATATCAATGGACTTTATCATTGGTCTACCAAAAATGTTGAAGAAGAACGATATCATTTGAGTAATAGTTGACAGATTAACAAAGTCTGCATATTTCTTGCCATTTAAAACTACTTCAGATGGAGAAAACTCATTGAGACTTACTTGAAGGAAATCGTGAAATTGCACAGCGTGCCGGTAAGCATCGTATCCAATAGAGACTCAAAATTCACCTCAAAATATTGGACTACCTTCCAAATAGCTTTGGGTACTCGTCTGGACTTTAGTATTGCCTTCCATCCACAAACTAATGGGCAGACCGAAAGGGTTAACCATGTAGTCAAAGATATGTTGAGAGCTTGTATGCTCGACTTCCAAGGGAATTTGAATGATCACCTCCCTTTGATCAAATTCTCTTACGACAATAGCTATCAGGCGAGCATCGAAATGACTCCTTTCGAGGTATTATATGGTAGAAGTTGTAGAACACCTTTGTGTTGGGATAAAGTTAGAGTAAGGAAGATGCTTGGACCAAAACTAGTCCAAACCATGACTAAGAAAGTTAAACTGATACGCGAACAGCTTAGAAGAGCCCAGGATCGTCAGAGAAAGTATGCCAACCCCCACCGTCGTAACTTTGAGCTCGAGGTACCACATTTCGACTTGAAAGTTAAATTTCATTAAAAAATTTGTTCGTATTTTGAATAGTAAAATCATTTTGTTAGGTTGGCGAACGTGTGTTCATTCGCGTCTCCCCAACCAAAGGAGTAATGCTCTTTGGAAAGCGCGAGAAGTTGAGCCCCAGATATGTAGGGCCTTTCGAAGTAACCAAACATGTGAGCGAGGTTGCTTATAAAGTCGCTCTACCACCACAATACTTAGGGATTAATGATGTTCCACGTGTCTATATTGAGGTGATACATATATGACCCCTCACACATAGTGGAGATCGAGTCATCAATATCAAAGAAGATCTCACTATAATTGTAAGGCCCATCAGGATTCTCGATCAAAAGGTGTAAGTTTTCAAGAATAAGACGATCACATTGGTGTTGGTCCAATGGTAACATCACACACCAAACGAAACAACCTGGGAGGACAAAGCCGACATCAAAGCAAATTATCCATAACTTTTTTAATAATTGGAACATAATTTTCGAGGACGAAATTTTTTTTTTAGGGGGGAAGAATGTTATGACCTAGATCTTTTGATGGCGTGAGATGCAGTGGACCACCGAACTCCGTGTGCATGCTCCACAGACTACCCCAGCCCACACCACAATAGAAAGAAAAATTATTTTTTTTTAGATTTAGCCACCTTAGTTGGCATCAAATCTCTTGAGATTATTATTTTAGGAAACTAAATAAATCCTAACCATTAATTAGGGAGACTAATTGCCGCAAATTTACAATTGGTTTCAATCACCATTGTCGTAAACGAAAACCCAACTCTAATTCCGCTCGAAATAGAACCCTCTAGGATTCTTGCCCAATCGAGTGAGTTAAATATGCCAAATCTTCTACCCTCTCTTTATAAAAATCCCTTATATCTCTAACCTTCTTCCTCCTTCATCTATCTCTTCCTCTCATTTTCTTCTCTCGGCAAGAACGCAGCTGACACCGCCATCGCTGCCATATTATCTTCTTCTTCTCGCATTTAACCAAGCACCCGCCGACCCACCTCTGAAATCTCATCATCGAATTGAAGCGTAGGCTGCGGCATTGCCCGCATCGCCGAATCGACGCGTAGGCTGCCGTATCGCCGAATCAATCGGAATCATCCCGAAAACCCACATGCACGCTCCAACAGGTGGGTGCCCCTCGATCGATCTTAAATATTTTGTTTTTCTTTTTTTTTTAAATATACTTTGTATATGAAGCTCCATTAATGGCTACTTACCCATGAAGAAGAAGAACCAAAAAAATAATAATAATAATATATATATAGCTATATAATATTTATATACATTGCATATTGTATATGGCTTCTGTATATTTTGATGCCTACACAGTGGTACACAAGGAGACCCAACCTCCCAACTCCTTCTCCATCCCTCCACCTCTGCAACAATAGGGATCACAAATATTTAGTTTTATAAATTTTTAAATATTAATAATAATATATGTATATGAAAAGCCTTGGCAGAACTCTACGATGGTCCTGTCTCTCATATTCAATCTAAGACCATTTCTTTTGGAAGATCCGATGGCTTGGGATGTTCTAATTTACTTATACATTAATTACACTTTTTTTTTCCTTTAAAAATTTCAATCAATCGAATTACAAATCAATTAGTCTAACGAGGAGCCCATCATCAGTACCAAGCATCGTAAGCATCATGTCTATTAGAAAATTTGAACCATCTGATTAGTGTACTTTAATCTTGACCGTTAATAGCTATATATTATAATAAGTGTGCGATTGGCACACACACGAAACCCCCACCCGTGGCCTCTTCTTCTCTCCATTGATTCACCTGTAACACAAAAGTATGTATATATATATAGATGAAAATATTGATGAATATAATTATATATATATATATATAAATGAAATTATGTGAGTGCTTAGCAAGGGAAATAATCCCCCCTTCAATCTCTCCTTCAAATACTCCCATGTCCCTACAACAAAGATGACAAATAGTGCAGACAATGATATATATATATATGTAAATACATATATAGATATCTTTATATATATATAGATAAGTATATAGGAGAGAAAATCTAGAGAGAGAGAGAACATAGAGAAGACTCAACTGAATTTAACAAAGATATTTAGAGAGAGAGAGTAGAGAAACCCATGGTTTTAGCAGACATTTAGAGAGAGAAATAAATAGAGGCCCAACCTCTAACAGAGATTTAGAGACAAAGAGACCCATGTTTTTGTTTAGCAGAGGCTCAAAGAGAGAGAGAGAGAGAGAGAGAAAGAGAGAGAATAGATGATAGAGTGAAAAGCTCACAAGCACCGCTCCTCTGTTTGGTTAAGTATATATAGATATATATACAATTTCTCCGGGTCGGTATAAATCGATTACTAGGGATCGGCCCGACCAAACGCCGTCGTTTCTGGTGATAACTCGCGTGTACCGACCACTGTAGCCAGAGGCATTGGAGTACATGTACGGAGCCAATGTGGTGCACCAATAGTTGTTACAACCACCCCTTAGCGCCACTGATTTCAAAAAAAATTGATTCAAAATGAATCTCATGGGTCTGACCCAAGAAAGAGTATAGAAATGGACCATCTCCCCGTCTCCTAAAATTGAAATTCTCGAGACAGCTAACGGTTTAGAACCCGAGAAATCGATGTGGAAATCAACAAATTGAAACGTCATTTGGACACCATCGATCATGAAAGGATTGACCCTTACATCTGAGGCCTTAGAAGATGAAATAAATTGGGCTCAAAGACCTAACACCTCAAAATCATCCTTCTTAAGTATCTGATGAGTTAAGTCCGTTCAATCCAATCGCTACATGGTAGGTACCCTAGGTGTGCAGTAACTCCTAGATCTTGTAAAATGTTGACTGGAAGATCTAGTGTGCTAGAGGTCGGATCAGGCCCGAACAAGAGACCCAACCTTGGGTAAAATTATATTGTCCGACCATCTAATGGTCTAGATTAAATGGTGGATGGTTCGAAGTTAGTTTGCCACATGGAATAATGTCATGGGTCACCTTTAACCCCTTAACTTTTGAGAATAAGGGCCATACTGGCTCATAGACCAAATTTTCAATTAATCTCGATGATAATACAGTATGATCGAGCGAATCAGAAAACAGTCATTAAAAAATTTGAGGACGTATTTTGAGGCCTGAAAGTTTGAAAATTTAAGGGTTATGAATACTTGTGCAACTAGGATAAAAGGATTTTTGACCCATCCCTTTGACTTACTCTTGGGTTGAATTAGAAAAAAGTCTCGATGCAGAGACCACATAAATCTTCAAAAACTTTAAGAACATCAATCTAATGGCCTGATCGCTCCATAAGAAATCTAATGATACATAAAAGTTTCCTTCAAGTGATGTGTAAAATCTTTGTTTTTTTAATTTTAATTATTATATTATGGTCACAAACGTGTAAGGTGTATGAAATAGTCCTGTTTGGTTAGGTAAGTCCTTCTATCATATAGCATGCATCACGTAGAAAACTACGATAGGGCATACGCATGATTAAAAAGGAATAAGCTATGTCACACGACTTTGAAGCCTTCGTCATGTTGGAGTTTCCTTCACAGTCACGTGAAACTTGGAAAGAAGCCTTTGTACCAATGAGGACATTGTCTGATTTAAATTTTGGAGGATACACAATTTATGTGTACAATAGTAGTATAGCAGTAAATAGTTTTAGTTAAATTATTTTTGTAGAAAATTTTTCAAAATTTTAGAATTTTAGTTGATCATTACATAGGAATTACAACAGAAAAAATTACAATTCTTGAAAAACTTATGATTCATTATAGTAGAAATCCAATAATCAGAAAAAGAGAATAGTTATAATTCATGCTTAGCTTATTGAATACTATATTAGAATGGATATTTGAAATAATAGATTGATCTAAATTGTAAAAATTTTAGACTATAGTTTCAAAACTATAAACCAGTGAGCAATTGAGCCATATTTCCTCTTTTATTCAGAGAGACTGTTTCTTTTATTCAAATTAGAAATTTTCTTTGAACTTACAATGATATGAAATCTCATATTGTTGAATTTAGAATCAAAATATTCTATGCTAACCTGCTTTTTTGTCTAGAACTATCTATTAGAAATATCAAAGCAATAGGGCATCTATGCTAGTAAATCATAAAGATGATCAAAGGTTATGTTTTGTCAAATCAGAGCCAAAAAGTCAAAATCCCATAATGAATTTTATCCTTTGAACCCATATTAGAAGCCAATAACCGAATTTCTTTGTACTAAAAATCAGATAAACCTTTAACCATATGTACTATCCAAAACTTTCAACCTTTAAACCTTATATTTTCTGAGATTTTAGAATACAAAAGAAGGGAAAAAGAGGGAGTGGAAAGAGTAAAAAGTAAAAGCAGATAAAGGGACTACTAAAAAGGGTACAGCTGAAAGAAATGGAAAAAGAAAAATATGGGAAAGAATGAAAAAACATGAAGAACGATTTGAAAAAGAAGAACGACTTTCAAGTAAAAAGCTTTTAACGAGAAGAAAATAGTAAAATATGATTTTGCAATGGAAGAATTGGGATTTATATAGAAAAAAAAATGAGAAAAAGTTATCCAATTTATCGATACTTACTGAAGAAAAGAAGAAGTTGAAAAGATAGGAGAAAGAACAGTTAAATTCTCATAGAACTTTGAATCCTTTTCTACCTTTCTTTGACACCTTCTAAAACCCAAAGCCCCAATACAAGACGAAGGAAAGACCTTTCTGATTTATGATTCTCAAAAGTATAAGCCTAGTAGAGATATGGATACTAGATATTATGGATTGTATAGGGATTTATATGAATAAAGTAGATTATCCTTTTCTATGAGATTAAAAATTTTATCTTTGATTGAATTTTTTTGAAAAATATAGTGAGAGAACCCTAAAAGTTTCGATATCTTTTTGAGAGTATGTCAATAGTGAGTTTTTGAATAAAAATATTTTCTAAATCTATAATTTAGAAAAATTTATGAAGAATAAATTATTCACTAATGCATATATCTCCTGCTTATTATCAATTGAAATTATTAAAGTTCTAATCAAGGATAACTATTATAATGAAAAGAAAGGATAAAAGATTGATAATTTTATAAAATCGTGATAAACTATGTAGTGACCAATTTGGCCACTTAGGTAATTTAGTTAATATAATTAGTGTACAAAATTGGTTTAGAAATTTTATTTTTATTTTTGAAAAATATTTTGAAAATTTTAAAAATATTTGAAGTTTGTAGGTAACTTCACTGAAAACTTTCAGGAGACTGCAACTCCTCCACTAGGGATCACCTAGGAGTTTTAAAGGCTAGTTACATCCGCTAAATGCAATTGTGCTCCCTACGAAAGTGGAAATTTAAATTTTTAAGATGTTTTATATTTTCTTGTTTGCTAGGGACTAGCAAAACTTAAGTTTAGGGGTGCGATCAGTCACATTATATACTAATTTATCACTCTTAACTTAGTGATGCTAGGAGTTAGTTTTCTTTTAATAAATTACTGATGTGCAAATATTAAAAATAATCAATAAAAGAGAGCCAAAATATTAATCTTTGTCAAAATGAACTCAAAAAGAGCAGTAGCAGACGACTAAGCGTAAAAAATGATTCGCTATATACTAAAGACTAGAAAATCGTGAAAAGGTGATTGAGCACTGCTACTAAAGAAGAAAATGAGAAGTATAATTTACGATTCCCCAAAAGATGTTCAAGAAGTTGAAGCGATACAGAATGAAAAGCGGTGAATCGTAATCTAGAGAATCGTCCAGTGAGGAAGCTATGAAAGATAGAAAATCGTAATTAACGATATTCTAGAGAAAAAGAAGAAAAGAGACAATCTTGATTTATGATTATGATTATAAAGCTTTGTTGTTACTACCACTGCTGCTGATCATGTGAAGATTCCACCGTCATGTCCAGAATTAGAAGAACTCTTGAATTAGAATTATGACATATCATGGATCTGAGAAGATTGATGAAGATAGACTCAAGAAGATCTCTACTACGGAACAATCCAGAAGTACTTCTACTAAAGGAAGCAAGGAACTATAAAATTAGAATTAGAGTTATATTACGATAGTTTTATTTTTAATTATTCCTTTTATTAGAATTAGAACTTGTAAACCGACTCCTTATCATCTATAAATAAGAGAACTCGGTATAGGAATAAGCTTCGAAGAAATTCTCAGCATCAATTGATGACTGAGGTTGGATTTTCTTCCGATCAAATTTAGAGTAGATTTTTATTGGTTTGTAGTTTAGACATCCAAAGTTTTTCAAGAGCAATTGATGACTGCAGCTAAGGAGTAAAAGATATAATTTTTATTGCTTTCTAGTTTAGATTTTATTTTCTTTTATTTTATACTTTATAAACATCTTCAAATTTTAATTTGAATTGACAACTCAGATTGAGGTTTGCAGATTAGTGTAACGATTTTTACTTTTCCATCTTCAATTTCTTAGAATTTGATTGACGCCCAAATTTTAGGAGATTGTTGATTAGATTGAATCTGTATTGATAGGAGTTTAGTATTGATTGACGACCAATGCTAGAAAACTTGATATACAATGTAACGATACTATTTGAATTTATAAATATCCGATAGCTGAAGCTTGTGATTGACGATTATAATCTGAAGAAGGAGGATTAGGATTTATTTTCTATAAATTTAGTTTTAAAATATTTCTTTTATTCATATTTCTTCAGTAGTTTAGGAACTTAAAAGATAAATACAAGATTTCATAAAAATTAAGTTAATATAAGTTAACCTATCTCTTTGGGAATGATCCTTTGCTAGTACTATGATTTCCATTGTGCACTTTCAATAGGTTAAGACTTAATTAGATATAAAAATAAATAGTCCAATCACCAAGGTACGTGTTTTTTATTTTCATTAATTAGGTTTAATATTTTATTTTTGTTTTAAATTTCTATTTATGCCAAGGTTGAGGTCGCAATTCCCTTCTGTTGAGCAACTAGACCTTGAGCTTGAGAAAACTTGCTGGCATATCCGTGCTAGCTCACGCTCTTCTAAAAAAGTCATAAGTTTTGAACGTTCTAGCCGCTTCGCCCTACCTCCGATTCGATTCAATATGGCAGGAGGAGAACAACAAGTGGCTAAGACGTTTAACACACCGTCTACTCTAGCATCCCCCTCGTGTATTCGATTACCTGCAGCCACCGGATATAGAACCTTCAAGATTAAGCCCAACTTCATTCAAATGCTTACAAGTTATTATGGGCTTAGTAACGAAGATGCCTATGATCATCTCATGGCTTTTCTATAAGTTTTCACAATTTTTAAAATAAACACGTTGTCGGAAAAGGTCAATCATTTGTGGCTCTTCCCATTCTCCCTAAAGGGCAAGGCAAAGAGGTCGCTGAACTCTTTGCCTCACGATTCGATTTCTAGCTAGGAAGAGTTACAAACAAAGTTTCTCACTAAGTACTTCTCGATTGGCAAGGCGAATCATATCCGGAAAGCATAACTTCATTTCATCAAAATTCGGATGAGTCCTTCCACGAGTGTTGGGAACGTCTTTACAAACTTCTGCACAAGTGTCCCCATCCTAGGGTACCGAACCGGCAGAAGATCGATGCCTCTTGTGGGGGTACATTCCTCACAAATACTGCAGGCGACGCTTGGAAGCTCTATGAGAACTTAAGTGAGAATTTAGTGCAACAAGCTGCATTGAATCAGATCGATCCTGAGGTTTCACTGACCATACCTCCTAAGCAAGGAGGGATGTACGAACTAAAACCAATAATGAATATTTCTACCAAGGTCGAGGCCTTGGAAAAGAAATTCAAATCCATGTTGAGTGCGAAGTTGCACTCAATAGCTCTGGTAAGTGAAGCTTGTGGCATATGACAAAGCCCAGCTCATTCAATTTCCAATTGTCCAGCTGCACCATTATACCCTGAGGCGGTACAAGAGCATATAAATGCTGCTAATTCCTTTCAGATATCAAACCAAAATCATTTCGAAAATACCTATAATCCAAACTGGAGGAATCACCTGAACCGGGCCTGGAAAAACAATGCGGATCAGGGTCTTGTTCAGCCTTATAAGCTCACGTACATCTCGCAACCCCCATAATAGCAAGGCCAGTAGCAGTATAAACCTCATTGGAGTAATAATAATTTTGAGGAAATAATGTTGTACACAGCCCAAAGCTGGCAGCAACAATCCCAGTAGCAAACGCAATTACTCCACTCTCATACGCAGTTCATTGCTAAGCTAGAAACCCAGATTTGGGCAACTAGGGATTGCGTTGAACAAGGGAGATGAGGGTCGGTTATCGTCTTAACCGGTGAACAACCCAAAAGGTCAACTAATGGTAGGGGAGACTTCTTCTCCCCCTGACCCGCCTGTCCCTTGAGGAGCACTTCTACCTTGTCGAGCAATAGACGCATCCATAGCGCTTCTTGGGAAGCAACCCAAGTCCTCTGTACACTATTAAATTAGGTTTTTAATTTCTTGATTTTATTAGATTTGATGATTTTTGTGTTTGTGTGCAGGTAGTAGTTATGGAAAATAAATTAAAAATTAAAAATATAAAAGAAATAAGAAAGAAAATAAAAAAATATATAAGTGTGAAATCTAACCTGAGAACTAAGTTATCTACCAGATTTTGATCGATCAAAACTGATTTCGACCAATCGAGTTACTCAGGAACAAAGTAAGAGGAGGAATTTTGACTGGTCGAGCTGTCTCGACCAGTCGAAATGGTCTCAACAGGTTGAAATGGTTTCGACCGGTTGAGATGGGGAATTAAGCCTCAAACTAGAGGTTGTTTTAAGAGAATTTATGTTCTCTTATAATTTCGACCGTTCGAAATGGTATCAACCGATCGAGATCAAGTTCCAGGGCTATATAAAGGCTTGAGATTGGTCAAAATTCCATTTTCGACCGGTCCAAACCCAAGCTCCCCGACTTCTTCTTCCTCAAGCTATCGCATGAATCCCTTTTAATTTTTTATTCCTTTTTACACGCCATTTCACATTCCACCTCACACGCCTTCGATTACACGTGCATTTACACCATCTTTCCATCTTCCACTGCATTGGGTCGATCGTTGTTTCACGTTCCACCATCCCACGCCTATAAATTCAACGCGAAGGCTCGACACTTCGCATCTTAAGGCCACAGTCGACGTTATTCACACTTCAAGGGTAATTTTGCACCTTTTCTTTGAGTTTTTGTTGCTTTTTAGATTGTGGGTGTGTTAGGTTAACTTGTTTGTGTTTTTTTTAATTTTTAGTGTGTAAAATTAGATTTAATGGGTAAAAAGTGACACCCATGGTTGATGCCCTGCCTAAGAAAAAGGCACGAACCAATGTTCCTTCGAACCCCCGGTGCTAGTATTCGTATTGGCACCAAGGCATCAACTGTTGTGTCGCAGCTACCATCGGCTACTACCGAGACCACCATGACCCGACCTCCAAGGAGGGAATAACCACGTGCATCTATGATGCACCGTGAGTTCTTTGTCGAACCCACGTTCGACATGGAATTCTTCAACAAGCTCCCCGAGGACTAGTTTTCACTGGCCTTGCAGACTTGTTGACACCCTCCCTGACACCAGTGTACCCTCATCTGGTCTGTCTATTTTATCAAAACCTCTTATATAATTATGTTGGACCAGGTAGATTCTTAATGAAAGTCGATGGGGTCGACATTTCATTTGATAGGGTGCAATTGGCTGAGACATGTGTCTTCTAGACGTCACCCCCCTCTGGGAGTGACATGCCGAGAGGCCGCGATTACCCTAAATTTAAGGGACTAGTGCAAGTTGTTTCCGGCAAGCCACCAGTTGGGCCCTCGTACACCACCCATGTCGCCCTCTTACTCGACCTATTTTTTATGGATGTAGTGTTATATAAAACACTATTTTCGATATCACACAAGACCCAACGCCGTGGGGACCTTCTACAGGTCCTTTACGCTCTCATAAAAGGCTTGTGGTTTAACTGGTGAAGTTACTTTTCTATGGGTTCCTCGATACCCTCAAGAAACTAACATCGCCGCGATACCGCAAGGCTTCGCTTCGACTTCCATGCAAGCGAGTGTGCACACGATTGTTACTCTGTCAGGGGTACAGGTCGACCCAAATGAGCCGACACTTACAGCGCTGCCTAAGATCTATGAGGTAAGCCAATGGAGGAAAGCCCTACCCACTACTGCAGAGCAGGCTATTGTGGCTTCCTCTATAGCTATGCCTCTGACAGAGACTAATCTTTGTCCCCAACCTTACTGGATCAGCTGTTGGGGTAGCCAGAGGCACCGTGCCCATACCATCCTTCGCCTAGCCCATAGCATTACACCTTCACCATCACCACCACTTTAGATGGCGGATACCTCTTACTCCCCTCCGTCTCCTCGAACCCCATGTCCATTCCCATGGGTCGAGACTTCATCCATTCCCACATCTATAGTTGTACCTCCAGTCACCATGCTTTTCACGGACCCTATCGTCACACCGGAGTGTGTACCTGCCCCATCCACTTCTACCACTCCTTCTATACCCCCACCACATTCTTTACCGACACCTTCTTCATCAGTGTCGATGGTTTTAGTGGCCTCATGGATGAGACCATTCATGGGAGCACTGCCCCAGCTGTGGACTCATTTTTTATGAGTACATCACAGTCCACAGTGGAGCAGCGTCTCCTCGCTTTAGAGGTGGGGGAGGCTGAGAATAGAGTCGAGCTCGCCTCCATGAGGGGGCTGTTACATGAGGTGATGGGAGGGATCGCCATTTTATTGCTGAGGACAGGTTCAAGTGGGCTTTCCCATGATGATGGACCTACTCCACCTCCCCCACCTCCATTAGATGATCCTTTCATGGAGGAGGATTTAGACACAGCCCCACCTGAGGCCTCGACTTCGGAGCCCACTGGCCCTACTCCCCATCTTCATCGGGAGATCCAGGGGCCAGCATTGCTCCTGGGCCCATAGATTATAAGGAGCCCAGCTCTTCTTCCCCAGTCACAAAGGGGCATGTGTAGGATATGCCCACCAATGGGACCTAATTGTGTGCAGTGAGGGTCCACATGACCTCATCACATCCGACCCTTCGACTTGGGCCATTGTGCCTTATCAGGGAGAACCTACTCTATCCAGGGTCGTCGTAAATGCCGCTTTTTTCCATGCTCTAGGAGTGTATACCGATGCCTTTGAGGAGGAACTTAATCGATCTACACTGCCTTGGTGGCCGAACGATCGATGACAGTTTCTCGTAGGCATAATGGGTTTACACTAAAGGAGGATTATGAGGCGATGAGGCTCCGATGGAATTATGAGAGGTATTACCACAAAGAGGATGCCAAAACTCATGCAGTAGCTTTAAAATAACATGCAGAGGCACGTGAATAGTAGGAGAGAGAAATGAACAACATGAGTAACTGATTGTCTCACATTGTTCTCAACATCAATGACGCTGATTTGGGTGGAGCACCTCCTTCCTCTCGTGGGAAGGGAGTCGCTCTACCTCCGCCTCCTCCTCCTTCGTCTTCCCAAAAGTGTAAGGGACGTTAGGCGGCAATCATTGGTTCTTATGTTGATTTGTTACATCTTTTTCTGTTCGCCCTCTTGCTATTTTTGACGATTACTATTTTGTGCAATGAGGGCATTGCACCATTTAGGCTTGGGGATGTTGTGATTATTGTGTGGTTCATGTTTCTAATTTCTGCAACTTTTTGCTTGACCACTGTTTAATACATCCTCAATACCACAATTTGCATGTAGCTTTTGAACCATCTATTTTATCGTAGTTTTCAAAATTGTAGTCACTGATGCATGTGAATTCTAATTTTAAAATATTAATGTCATATTAGGACTGTTGTTGCTTAGGGTTGCTAATTCCAATGTAAACATTTAAAGATTGGTCTGAATTTCATGTTTAGAAAAAAAAATTGCACTATTACTATGCTTAGGTCCAGAAATCAAAGGATTAGTTTAAATTTTGAATTTTAGGATCTTAGGAAAGACTACACCCAGTGAGCTTTGCATATATTTTACCGTTCATGATGAGTGTAAATAAACTCAGAGTATTTCTTAGAATTTGTGCTTAACCGTTTAATCTCATATACTTTATCTTGGTTTGTTTACTTTGCATGCTTTATACCACTGTGTTAGAACACATTGCATTTGAACTCAAAAAAAATAGGCATCGTTAGTGAGGAAATGATCGAAGGCCATCTTTGGCTCGTTTGAACCTAAAATGCCTCACCTCATACATTTTACCTTTTAGCACTCCTATTGAGCCTTGTTAAAAAATTTTACCTTTATATGTTTCTTGATAAATCATGTTAACCATACCCCAACACCATTTCTGAAAATTTAAGCTTTACCCTTCAATCTCTGAGAAATTGGGAATGAGGGATGAGAGTAAATGATAGGAGAGTACGTGAAGATGCATGGTAGTGGTATTGACTGGGAGCATGTGGCAGAAATTCATTGAAAAAGGGGAGAAAAAAAATATACAAGAAAAAAAAGAGAGAAAAATGTGAAAAAGGTAGAAAAATATGAGGTGAGTTCAAAAAGAAAAGAAAAGGAGCAAAAAGGAGAAAGTGGAGAGAAAGAAAAAGAAAATTTTTGAGAAGTTTGAAAAGGAAAGAGAAGAAAATTAGAAAAATCAAATATGTTTCTTTTCCAATTTCTTAGAGAAATTTGAATCCAACTTCCCTTTCTTTCTTAACCTTTACCTGAGCCCCATTACAACCCGAAAAAAGACCTTGATCCAATCTCGATTGGTAAATTCCTCGTGGAGAGTGATAATGCAATGTCTATGGTGCTTGGTATGATGTGCTTAGAATACAAGCATCCTTTATTATGAGATTTCTTTTAAATTCATTGATGCACCGTGTTTCTTATATCGTGTGAGACTTTTTTATTTGCATTATAATTCCTGCTTACATGTGTGTGAATAAATGAATCATTCATTGGAGCGAGTTTGTTTTGAGTGTATACCTAAGGTGAGGATTGAGTTGAGACTTGGGATCCAACAATTCCTTGTTTGGATTAATCTGATGATAGAACGATTTAAGCATTGGTAAACGCACACACAACACTTTAAGCATGAATGATAGATTTATCTAAGGATCAGAGCCTTGGGTTAGTTTGAATAAGCAATAATAGAATCAACATGGCATCAGTATTTGATAATGAAAATTTGCATACTGAACTGACTACTAGTTTTTGTTTTTCGAAAAGTATAAATATTATGAAAACTGATCTTGAAAACTCATTGTGCCGATGGTTTTGGAAATGGTTTTGGAAGTTTATGGGTACCTTCATTGTAAACCCTCAATAGACACAACTCCTCCACTAGGGATCACCTAGGGGAAAGGCTTGCTGCATATGCTAAATGCAATCATACTCCTTACGAAAGTGGCTTTTACTTCATAGATTAGCTTGTACATTATTAGTTTTAGTTTTGCTTTTGGGTTATGATTTAATGTTACCTTTTCTCGAGGACTAGCAAAGTTGAGGTTTGGGGGTGTGATCGGTCTCCAAAATGGTATGAATTATACCGAAATCTCGGCCTTGCTAGCCCTCACTTAACTACTAATGTGCACTTTTAGTTCATATTGTGTTGCAACGGGTTCAAAGACCAAATTGATGTAAAAATAGTTAAAAGAGCTAAGTTAGAAGGAACCCAAAGCATTAACAAGAAACTCAAGAAAAGTAAGTTGAAGAAATGCACAAAAAGGTCATTTTGACCAATCGAGACTGCAATCTCGATAGGTCAAGATCGCTTAGTAAAGAGCTACCCAGGAGAGAAAAGAGAGAAGAAAGAAGGGCCCATTTGGACCAGTCGAAATGGCTATTTCGATCGGTCGAGTGTCCAGAGCTTCAGGAAACATGAAATGGACCGGTCGAAATCTAGTTCGACCGGTCGAGACAGAGCAGAATAGAAGATGAGATTATACATATAATCTCGACAAGTCGAAACTTGAAGTTGACCAGTCAAGTTTGAATTATGAAGCCAAACAGAAGCAGCATGGTGCGACCTGTAGCAATCTGAAGGTCCACCGGTCGAGATGATGTTTTCATGCGAAAATCCAACTCTTCCAGCCAAATTTCTTCTGGCTCCCGATATCTTCTCCGGATTTTTCTTCTCCACCTGATTTCTTGGGATCTCCTAGGTTACTTGTCGTGTATAATTGTGTTTGGGCCTTACACATCTATAAATAAGGACCCTAGGTTTAGGTTTAGGGATCCCTTACGGCAGACTTTTCTAGAGATTTTTGGTGCGAGAGTTCATAGGTGAAATAGAGTGAGATTGATTATAATCATCGAGAGAAGACTGATTCAACAATGATGAAGGTCCTTCGATTGATATGAGGCTAAAAGTTTCAGGTTGGGATCTCTTGTAAATTTCATATGAGTATATAATAAATTTTTATTTCTTTTTCTATTTTAAATTCCGTTTTATGCTACGATTGCATGTTTGAGGTTCCGAGAATCATCGAGAACGAGCGACTGTAAAGGTTTAATTATGTTTAATTTAATCCTAGAGTCCTTGTAGGGATTGGGTTGGATTAGATAGGATATTTGTCGACAGACTAGGCCTTGTAGGGTAGTTTTAGTTGGTTACGTGCATGATTTCTTGATGTTTAGATTTATCTAATTCATATACGAAGCAATAGAGCTTGTAGCTTAGAGTGGGGGTACCTAGGATTCAAAATAGGAAGGAAATAGTATTATTATTTGCGAGTCTGAGATCCAAGAGAGATCTCAGACTGCCTTCTCATCTCTTATTTTAAAACTGTTCTTTTTAGGTTTTCTTTTTATTTTTAGATTAATATAGGAAACTTAATTTTATATAATTTTTATTATAATAGAACAGAGATTAGATTAGATAAACAACAAGTCTCTGTGGTTCGACACCCTTGTACTTGTCCTAGTACATATGAACGTGTGCACTTGCAAGGTTTATATTTTAAGACAATCATATATCCTAACAACAAATAAAAAATAAAAAAATATAAACACTTAAAAACTTTAAAAAATATAAATACCTAAAAATCAATATATATATATATACTTAAAAATAAAATAAAAATATTTTACCCAGCAACGTCTTTGACCCCATATTTTATGCCCAAAATTTTCAAACTGAACTCGAAGTTGGAGACCTAGTGCTAAGGAAATAATGCCTATACAACCGCCTCACTTGGAGGGAAATCAAAGCCCATTTGGGAAGAGCTTATATTATTTTGGCAATGCCAAAAACAGTTAAAGGGGAGGAACTTCCTAACCCTTGGAATGCTATCCATAACTCAATAATCATCATGTCTCATAGCCAAAATAAGCATATTTATATATTTATCATCCTCGTAGTCATCACGAGGCATTCGCCAGTCGTAGGTCATTATTTTCGAAATTATTTTGAGACCCATTTGACTCATTAACCACCTTCCTATTCGGGTAAATTGATCGAAAAGACTAGTGGATGATAAAAATCTTTTTTGAAATGTAGAAAACTCTAGGTTCTAACACACTATTTCCAGCCATTGGAGTCGATATTAGAGCACAAAAAATGAAAATACAAGGTTGCATCAAATCTCACAATTCTTGCGTTAGCAGGTTGCTTAAAAAAAAAAATAGGTATGCATGCTTCAAAAATAAAAAGCACAATCGAGCGAGAGCATATGACAAATGAACAAGTCAATGAACCCAGGGAAACATAAGTAAAACTGTGAGGGAATCTCTGACATCTTCACACTTCTAGATGTCGTTATACGGTGGTGGGAGGAGGACAAAACTCCTGCTAACCATAAAATTTAATGATTTGATGGTGTCGAAACATGGCGAAGATCTCAATCATGGCACTGCACTCCACACACATGAGAAGAAAGTAGTTGACTACTATTTCAAAATCTAGTTGAATAAGAAGCTACCCCTACATCAACAAACCGTACCTCTTTTCACCCTCTATTTTCTTTTCGAAAGTCGAGTCAAATGAATCTCAAAATATTTTTAAGAGTAAAACTGAAAACTTTTGAATGACAAGCGATGCAATCACTTATTACCTAAGGGTCTTCTCATTGTTGTCGAAAGCTACAATACAAGATAATTATTACTTCAAAATTAAGTCTGGCATGTGGCTAAAATAATTAAATTACTTCCCAACATGGGATCATCATAAGCGAATTTTCTTCAAATACACTCAGAATTCCTAGGCCGCTCCAAGATATCTGTGAGGCCGAGAAAAGTCCCATTGCAGCTTAACACTGGGGCATTATTTTAGCACTAACACCTTAGCATCAATAATCAGGTCAGAAGACCAATACCCTGAAGCTAGGGGATTTTTGTTAATAGTTTATTTTGTTATCTCCTATTTTCTTCCCCCAAAATCCCACCGTGGAACAAAAACAAAAAAAAAACTTTTTCACTCTTTTCATTCTTACATAATTTATTTGCCAACCTATACAAATATATATATATATAATACACATATAAACAACAAAATACTTTTCGTCTTTTTCTCTACTTATCTTACTATTCTTTACCACCCCCATAATATAAAACTCATTTTACCAAGAACGGAATCGCAGAACCACTCCTAAACAACAACGTAAGAATCTTTTCTCCAAAGAATAATCAAATATTCCTCGAAGAATCCCCTTTTTTTCACCATGATGTACTCATTGTTGCTATCACTTGACATCTTCTGATACCCTTCTTATCTTAACATCATCTTATCACCCTGGTTGCACCACCTGTGCTTCGACTGCGGCCTAGTTCCCCCGCATGGACGCGACATGCACCCACGACAATGGTAAAAGCCCCTCGATCGTCACAACCAGTCTCCCGAGTAAAAAATTTGCCTCTGCACGTGAGTCTCTGCACTCATTTAGGAAGTATTTCTTCACTTGATATTCCCATAAATATATAATTAAACTAACATTAAGTATTAAAACTTTTTTAAAACCCGACTTTCCTGATTCACAGAAGTACTGTACATCCTCCCATAAGCAACAATCATTAGTATATGTAGAGGTCGAAGGAGTATTTAACATATCAAATGTCACCTAGACAAATCAAACAAAGGTTGGGTCCCCAAATCCCGTTTCGATGATTTTGCTCAGCAACACCTCGAGAGCCACATTTTTTGAGTTTTTACTGAATTGATTTAAGTTAAACCTAATATTTCTAAACTTTGCATGCATCTCTCTCCTATCTATCACCTTGTACCTTAAACCTTTCTTTCCCCCATGGAACTGAACATCAAGTATACTCAATGTTAAGAAATCACAAATGTTTACTGAAAGAGACCCCTCGAGCGTCGTTGGTATGAGTAACGATGCACTTGATCTGACATGATCTGGAAGGCCTTCGCCATCTCATTGCATAATTTCCCCTTTATCTTGACGTTCGCTTGCGCCACCCATACTTCGATTGCGTAAAATCCCTCCGTCTTTTCACAACATGCACCCATGACAGTGAAAACACCTCTCGATTGCTATAACAGGCCTTTGAATTGTCACTTTTACTTAGCTTGTGCAGATAGATAAGAAAGTCAAGCATTTCATGGCAGGTCATTTCTGTTCACACTTGTGATCTCTCTAAGAAACGAAGGGACACTTAAAGCGGGTGTCTACTTCTTTGACGGATCCTTGCTCCACAAGAATGCATCAAAGAGGGGCATCTGTGGACACCCTGTTCTTGCCCCCTCAAAGTATACAAAAGTGTTCGGTCAACCATTGACCCCACCCCTAATTTCTGAAAATGCCAACCTTTTTCAAGAATCTCGAAACCCTCTATTTTTGGGAATTATACGCTGGAGCTCCAGCGTATACTTGATTATATGTTGGGCTTCCATGGTATAATTGGACTCGACCCGGCCCAGGGTGAGTTCCTGATTATACGCTGAAACCCCAACGTATAATTGATTATACGGTGGGCTCCCCACGTATAATTGGTCTATATTGGACTATGACTCAAATACTTCATGAATCGATCAACTCTCCTGATTATACACTAAAACAATAACTTATAATTTATTATACACTGGAATACTAGTGTATAATCAATCTGTTTTAGACTGGGACTCTCTCTCTCTCTCTCCAGGCTTAGCTGGTCACCTCGACCGACTTCCTCGTGATCGCCCTGATTATACGTTGTAACCACAATGTATAATTCATTATACATTGGACTTGCAGCATATAATCAGGAAAATCAAGAATATACACTGGACTTCCAGCGTATAATTCTGAATTATACATTGGACTCCCAGCGTATAATTAGCCAAGATTAAAATAGGGCCCTACCCCTCTCATTCTAAACACACCTTTCATTTGCTTTTTCTCTTTGGAACTCTCATGGTTGACTCGAGTTTCTGAATTATAGCAGAGTTGAACTCTAAGTGTTTAGGCTTAGAACTTTGACTCTCTTCTAGGAATCTCCTAGAATAATCGTTCTAGTTGGGGTTGGTGCTTCTACTTCGATTCTCAAGTTTTCCAAAGAGGAATAAAGCTAGCCTTAGATCCAACCCTTAAGAACCCTTGCCGAAATCTCTAACTTATTTCCAATTAGGCCACGTCTCATATTCTCATCATTTTTTCAAAACCAATCATAGCCATCAAACTGATTTGCCCAATGGAGCCAACGGAAGGTACTCAGGAACAGGTTTGATCCTCCAGCGCATAACGGGCCAATTCACCCCTTTAGTTAGACCATTTAGTATTAGGAAAATCCCAAATTAGTTCAAACCTTAGGCAAACCCTAGCTGTTAGAGTCAGAAGGCATGTATTTAGTATAGGAGTCTAATCCCTAACCCCCCGCTTTATCCATGTGATCAATGGTGTTCTACAGCGTTGATAAACATCTGTAGATGGCGATCACATCAAATCAGGTATGTTATTTTATTCACTTGCAACTAACGACATTTCCCTGTAGGTGCACACATAAATACCTCTATATATTATTTCTAAATTCTCTTCGCCCCCTTCACAAACAGAGTCTCCAAGTGACCACATCAGAACCATTTTTCCCAAATCCGAGAGGGTTCCCGAAAAATGCATACCAACAAGTATCATCTCAACTTGTCAAAATGAATTTCAACTAGTCCAATTAGTCTTCAGAGCTCTGTTGGTTTGTTGCTTCATTTCAACTGGTCTAATTCACTTTTCAACCGGTCCACTTTGACTGTTGATTTGCTCCTAAAGTTCTTTGCATCTCGACCGGTCCACATGGATGGTTTCTGAAGCTTCCTTTCAATTTCGACTAGTCGAATTCAACTTTCAACCAATCCACTTTGACAATTTTCTTCTTTTCTTTTCTTTTCCACTGTTGTTCCATTTCGACTGGTCGAAATGTGATTTCGACAATCCAGATGGACTATTTTTCCTCTGTTTTGCTCTGTCTTCACCTATGGTTTCCAAATCCCTTTTCTTTAGCTCGTTTAACTACTTTCTTACTCTTTTTCTCTTCAAAACCTGTCGTAGACAAACTTGCACTAAAGTTAATCATTATTAATCAACGGGTGCCGAGATTTGGGTATAATTTGTATGATTTTGAAGGCTGATCAATGGTATCAAACTCGATTTCGCTACGGACTATCGATCTGATCTTTAGACCAATCATATCAGTCGATAATGAAACAAGATTTTTATATGCAATATAAAAGGTTAAAAAAAATGACTGTATTGGTCAATACCGATACAATGGGAACTGATACCAATATAGTATCATTGGTATTGATTGCAGTCCGATATGAGTATTGAACTGGTTCTCTGTGACGGCTCGGGTTTCGGCACCCCAAAACCCGAACCGTCAGATCACCCGTTAGGGCGATCCCAAGCTTACACGTACACTTGACACATCCACAAAATAGATCTCACAAGGATATCTCAATTAAGGAGATAGATTCATTAAAAGCTTCAAAATACATTCTAACATAAAGTTGCTCAAAATAACGGTTCTAAGCTTCATGCCGAATGCATGAATGGAAGAACCCATCAATGGTTCACAAAATAATATCCAAAAGAATTATTATATGACTTAACATAATTCAAAATGGCTGGACGTACCAAGCCAAACAAAATATATGTCCTGACAGCTCAACACACACCCGAATCTACTTAGGAAAGAACTCCTCCGGTAGGGGCTCAATTTCCTCCTCAGGTTCATATTCTAGATCGCTTTCAATATCTAGATCCTTCTCTAAATCCTCACCTGTGACGTATAGTCGAAGGGTGAGCTAACATCGAAGCTCAATAGGGGAAAATATTAGTAACATTCAATATCATATCTCAAGCACAATGTCACATAACTGACTTTTATAGGCACATTTTACATTTATCTCAACTGAATTCCATATGCAAACTTAATCATACTCATGCTTGAATCACATACTTTGTTTTGAAAATATTTGTCATAACTTAAAGCTTTAACTTAAATACTTTTCTAAGCAATTATAGCATTAGAAGACGCATATAATACCGATGGGAATCCTACCATCGTCGTTTAATGAACCATTTACATATAAGCTCAAGCCCCTGCGTTAGAAGGGATGCTTGTGCCAAATATATATTTCCGTTGGCCGGTAAGAGATTTGAATAGATATCCCGCCGTACCGGAGCACAATGAACGGATATGCCATCATACCAGAGTACAATGGATTCGTTATACTAAACCTTAAATAAATGTGTATTTTCTAACTTATAGTTTCACTCCGTGTATTGTGATACATTATACTATTTTTGAAAAAGCTAATATTCTTACATATTTTTGGAATTCTCACATTTCACATTTAACACATCACGTTTGCTTCTTTCACATCACATATATTCTTTTCAAAACTTGTTTGAATTAAAGAATTTCACATCATAACTTATCACATCAAAAATTGTTTGAAACAATTTAATATCATATGCTTGTTTTTCATAAAACTCATATAGCTTATCACATCACATAACTTATATGGAGTACAATTAATTGAAATGATCATAAGTTTCCCCTACCTCAAGTCGCGCTTATCACATTCCACACATTGCTCTCTTGAGCACTTACACATAAGTTCAATGCTTTAGTCCTACATTCAAAAATATCCAAATACCCTTTAGGAATTACCTAAGAAAGCCTAAGATACATAATTTCAAAGAATTCATGCAAAAAGAGTCCAAACAAATTTGACTATGTTTCTCGCGCGAGCGAGCTCTGGAGCTTAGTTGCGTGAGCCCTGAAGCCAGGTACGCGAGGTCTGAACCTCGGGCGACTGCGACTGTGATTGAATTATAACTATTGTTCACAAAGATGAAAGGAAATAATATAAAAATAACAGCAATTATACACAATCCTGCAAGATCAGGGCTATTGTAGCAAGTTTTAAAGGAGTAAGAGATCGTCCCATAGATATTTGTGATCTAAGATAGTAAATCTTCCAGATCTGCTACAGATCTGGCAATCCTAATCCTATTCTAACTTAAATTAACAAAAATAGGGAAAAGAGTTTGAGTTTTGATTGTCACTTTAAATTAAAAAATAGTAAATTAGATCTAATTAAAAACAGAGTTTAAAACCAAACCAGAGATAACAGAAAGAGAGAATTGTGAGAAATGGAAAATGTTTTGATAAAATAAAATTCAAATATGGAGAATGAACAGCTAGGAGATAGTCTTCATTGTAAAATTGATTTACAAAGCTGCAGAGTAGAAGAAGGATCTGCAACAATCCTTCATATGGCTACAAGCACAAATGCAAGAAAGAATGATCCAAATCTGCCTTGAGATATGTACTAGTCCTAGGGCTATACTTTGTCCACTTGAATGGTCACAGAGTATCCCATGGATATAATCCAGTCATGGGGGAAAGAATTGAGACAGGAAAACCACTGCAATAGCTATGGATGCAAGGCTACAAGCTCAGGCATCCATAGGTACATTAAATCTGTAAAAATTGACTGAAAACCAACAGATTCTACAAATTAAATGAGCATTAGATCCAATCATTCATTGATTTTCAAAAGCTTACAACAAATTGACTCTCAGATTTGTAGTCTCTGCAATCTCCACACTTCATGCAATGCTCTCACAATTCAATTTACAAATCAACTAACCCTAGCTGCTACAAAGATTTAGCCAAGCATGGCTAGGCTAAGGAGAGAATAGAGGAAGAAGAAGAAGAATAGAAAGTGCGGGAAACAATTCAAAAATTCCTAAAACTCTAGATGTTCTTCCCTCATTTTATTCCCTCCTATTTATACAAATTCTCCAACTGCCTCAGATATGTTTTGGCCAATCGGAGAAGAGGAGAATCAAATCTGTTATAAAACTGATGATGTGGCTGAATTTCCTCTAAGTAATGCCCCAAATCTGTTAGAATCAGTTGAGCATGCATGGGGCAGTTAGGTCAGGTACCCTCAAAAGCTGACAGACAGCTACTTGAGTCATGCATCGAGTGATAGACGTCTCAGGTTATTCATTCGATCAGTTGGAGCTTCAGAAATTACGCCTCGAGAGGTTCAGGCAACTGTTTGAGAGGTTACAAGCTTCAGGTATCAATCTCGACAAGTTGGAGACTTCAGCTCGACAGGTTCTTCAGCAGAATTTAAACCACTCGACAGGTTCTCATCAGCAGACTTTATGAACTACTTGACAGGATTAATGCACTCACTTGGTTCCTTTGCAGTTGAAGTGCTCAAATGCATGAATGAGGGCTTTAACAACTGCTCGAACCCTTCAGGCTACCACTCGATAGGTTACTAAGTGTAAGTCTTCAATTCGTGGGGTTGCTAGCATCAAATGTGAACTACTCGAGGGCTTCAAGCAACCCCTCGACAGGATCAAAGCTACTTCAGAAATTGCTCGACAAGTTCTTTTCAACTGCTCGAGCACTACTTTGTTGAGCCTCTGCTGCTGATGACAATCTGTTACAGCTCTCTGTCATGCCTGGGTGTTCTCATTAGTCAATGGTTGACTCAGATCTCCCTGCTTTTTGGCCTTTACTGCATAGTTTTTTACACTTTACTGCAGATTATTGCTAACTATAAAATAACACTCAAACACAATCATTAAACAACTCTAAGATCTAGTAAAGGCTAGGTTAGGAGGTGAAAAATGGTATTTTTCACTGACTAACAGCGACCGACTGGATTTTAGCATAGTGGAGCCAGTCATGTGAGGCCTCATGCAAGCGAGGCTTTTGTTCATTTAAGCCCTCGTGTGAGTGAGTCACTGAGCCTCACAGGCACTTATGCTTTACTGATGGCTTCTCAAGCGAGCGAGCTCTGGATCTCGAGCGCGCTAGAACCAGTGTTCTTTCAGATTTGAGTTTTTTCTCAACTCGATCTTCCTCGTATTTCTTCCACACTTCTTACACATTATATTAAAACATTTTATTATCAAAATTCACACATTAGAGTGTCAATTTCTCACCTTTAACTCAACGGTTCACTCATAGATCAGATCGTCTTCTTCCTTGAAAGTAAATGGGTTTCAAAAACCTATTTTGATTTCTCCAAGCTCCTCGATCACCACAACTCCAACACAATCACTTGAAGATCCTTCACACACGAGTTTGCACAAGATTCACTATGATCTAGTGGATCTTAACACAAGGATTCAAACAATCCCTCTCTTTTCTTCAAACCTTTCTTCCTTTTCTCTTAAAACACACAAGTTAGCAAACCGACAAATGGGTTTCACATGTCGGTTATCCCTCACAAAAAAAGCAATCAATTTGCTTACATGTTAAACACAAGCACAAAGGTTTTTTGTTACACATATCCACTTATTCATTAGGGGTGAGACACATACACACCAAAGTGTGCACAAAGTTTCATGGATTCCCTTATGAACCACACACACCATAATTATTCACACACCCTTTTGACTTACGTATTCGCCCAAAATTTGAGAATATTACATTCACCCCACCTTATAAAATTTTTGTCCTCGAAAATTGACCTAACCACACCGACAAACCCATACACATGAGACTATAAACGTACACACCATAGCAAAACTAACTGCCCACTTTCGACAGAAGCATGCAGTAACCTCCCGCAAGGAAACAATATACAGAACAAATGTATGTGGCACATGTGTACGTATAACGAAAACATATACATAATACACTACACAATCTCTTCCCACATGTTAATTGACACAACCACACCCTGTGTCTTTATACACGTTCACACATAAGATATGGGTTAAGCTCTGAAAAGTACCACTTTTCACCCCTTAACCTAGCCTTTTATGGACCTCTGAGCCAGTTAATAATGCTTTTCAAAGTGTGTTATGAAGATAATAGGAAAATAAGAGCTTAATGCAATAGTCCATACTTTGGAGGCCAAAGAAGAGAGTTTTAAAGCTAAGTCTTGGAGCTGAGGCAAGAACATACGATACACCATGGTGACCATATTACATGCCTAAGTGGGCCCTAAAACTCCAACAGATGAAAGGATGGTGGACCTAATTGGAGGAGACTGCTGCAACAAGCACTGCACAGTAACAGAAGAGCAAAAATGAACCCTCGCGAGGCTATCACGAGGTTCAATTTATTCACAAAATGCCTCACGCAGTTGTCGTGAGGTCCACAAGCCTACACCACTCAATTCATTCCTTTGGATTAGGTTAGATTTCTAATTTAATCAATGTGATTTGACCATCTCCCTAGGATAGTCTGTGGCCATTCAAGTAGACATATTATAGCCTTAAGGGTAGTCTAAATTACATGGGTTGAGTTGGATTCCTCTACCTTGCACTTGTGTTTGTAGCCAAGTGAAGGATTACTGCAAATCCCAATCTATAACTGAGTTGTAATACTAATTTATTCTTAGCTGCCTACTTCTCCATCATTTTATGTTATTTTATCACACTACATCATCATTCTTCTTCTCCTTCTTTTAGATGTAGTTTTTATTTCCTGTTTTTCTAGTTTTAGTTTATTTTATGTTTGTGACACCTAAACTTCCTCTCTTTACCTTGCTTTCTAGCTTAGGTTTAGAGTTTCCATATCTGGAGTTACTATACAACCCTTAAGGTTTCAGATCATCACTCCCCATGGGAAAAACTCTTACTTTTAAAACTTGCTACAACAGGCCCTGGATCTTGCAAGATTGTGGTATTTTTAGAGTGTTGTTTTCATCCCTTTCATTCCACCTTTTCATTCTGATATTTACCATCTCATTTTAATAATAACAGCAAGCATCTAAAATACCCCAACAAGTTTTTGGCGCCTCTTCCGGTGAGTTTTGATCTAAGTATAGTAATCTGAGTTTAATTTTTATTCTTTGTAGATGTAGTATTTAAATAAATTACAGCGATGTATGTTGTGTCTAATTTTTGCTCTTTTCTTTCTTTGTTGTTTTAGGTATTTTGTGTCTTAGTGTTGTTTGTAGAATTTACAGCTATAGTTTTAAGACTTTTTTGTGTCTTAGGAATGTGTGAATAAATTACAGCTGTGTTCTCTTAAGTTTGCATTTATTTTCTATTATTGCATGCGTAGTGATTGAATATATTCCTGCTGATGTTTTTTTACTTTTACAGGCTTGGGACAGTAGCAGATAGGAGAGTTTAGCTGCAACTGGAGCATTCCTGCTTCAGTTTGCATCTTTATCTCCCCTATTTTCGGTTCATTTCTGTTGTCTTTTCATTCCTGCAGTCTTATACTTCAGCATTAGTGTTTAGTTTTTAGTATTTTTAATCTATTTTGCTGTGATCTACCCTAGTTCTGCTGTGTGTGTGCGTGTTGTATGCAAGGAAGGAGGTCTCTCTATCCTGAACTGAAAGCTTTGAATCCTAAGATTAAGAGAATCATGAGCTCTAGTTCAGCAACACACACCCTTGTTGATAACTTAGTAACAACTGAGATGGGAGAAAAGCCTAGACCCCTTAGGGGGTACAATGTACCAGGGGCATACTCATCTCCCTCTTGCATTCAACTCCCTAATGCAGTGGGTAATTATGAAATAAAAGCTTCAACCATCCAAATGTTACCAAGTTTTCATGGGCTGACAGCAAATAGAGCTATTTCTTTCTCTATGTACGACCTTTAATATTGTTGGATTGGGAGAAGAAGCTACCAACTTAAGGCTCTTTCCTTTTTCACTAAAGGATAAGGCCCGCACTTGGCTCACCTTGCTCCCGGCAAATAGCATATAGTCTTGGAGTGACCTACAAAGCTAATTTTTGGCTAAATTTTTCCTAATCGGTAAAACAAGTCAGTTGAGGAAGAGCATCATTTCTTTTGCTTAGTCCCCACCTGAACAAATGCATGAACCATGGGAGAGATTTAAGGAGTTACTAAGGCAGTTCCCGCACCACCATATCCCTAAGTGGTAGCTTGTACAAAGCTTCTACCAGGGGATTGATGTAAGAAGTAGAGCTATGATAGATTCATCAAGTGGTGGCACGTACCTTAGCAAGACTAATGCAGAGGCATGGGATCTATTTGAGGTTATAATTGAAAATTCTCTCCAGTAGGAGGCTCTGTCACGATTTGACATTGAGCCACCTGCTAGAGGTGCAAGAGAACCCACGTCTTCTAGAAAATTGTATGAAGTTAATATTTATAATGACCTGGAGAGAAAAGTGGACACATTGTCGAAAAAGTTTGATAAGGTCTTAAGTGTGTTATAGCCCCACATGGCTGCAAAGGTTGGAGAGGTATGCACTATATTCCACTCACCCACACACTCCCATCTTTATTATCCCACTGCTGATCCATTCCCTGAATTCTTAAATGAACAAGCCAATGTTGTCCAGTCATATGGACAGCAGCTTGCTGGGTACACTTGGAGGAACCACCCAAACCTGAGGTGGAGACAAGTTGATTCACCTCACACCAGCAGCAACAGACCTTGCCCTACAATTCTAACCAACAGTCCCACCATGGTCATGCACTAGGACAACGTTTTTCTCATCACTCCTCCCAACCGGGTCAGTTAGTTGTAGCCCCACCTCAACTTCATGGCCCCTCCTTTAAGGAGCAAGTTTTGACTTCATTGTAAAACCTTGGCTCTGTTACATAAATTGTGGAATCCCACACACAAAGCATCAGAAAATTTGAGGACTAGCTTGGTCATATCTCAAATGCTCTCATGAGAAGGGAAGCGGGTCGGCTCCCGAACCCAACAGTGAACAACCCAAGAGGGGCACATTTGATTGTTGAAGTTTCTTCAAGTCATGAAGAAACTAGAGTTGGCAACACCCCAAGGAATGGGAAAGAGGTGGTGGACCAAGACTGTGTTTATGCCAAGAGATTGTACGTAAGGAGAGAAACTGAATAAACTGGGGCTGTGGATGAGCCCCAACAAAAAAAATAATTAATTAAATAAATAAATAAATAAATAACAAAAAAAAAAATTAAAAATATATCATGTTGAGCCCCATTTCCTCAAACACTGATGGAGGAAATGAGGGCTGGCTAAACAGTTGCTGCCATTTGAGAGATGGTGGAATACACCTCACCCAAACTGCTGGAATGGGCTGGGGTGTGTGCTGGAAAATTTTGTTGAAGTATGGACTGAGGAGGCCGCCACCTATGTGCTGGAAAGTACTCATTTTGGGCTTCTCAGTGGGGTGAGTGCACCACCTCACTTGGATAACTACCCTCGGCCATCTAAGGTACCTTTGCTGCCTGTTATTGTCTTTCCACCTGATATGGAGCTGGAGCTACTCCTTGCTTCTCTCATGCAACTGTCAACAGCTGACCTGGAAGATCTCAGGTTTGATGCAAATGTAAAGGTATGGCCTTTCATTTTTCTATTACGGTTCTTTCCAGTCTAGCTGAGTTCCAGAGGGGTAATCAAAATTTCTATCAGTCATGTACCCCCTTTGGACTATTTTGTGTAATATTGTGTTTGTTTGATCTAATTTTATATGAATCCTTTTTTCTAATGTGTCTTTAATGCTGGAAACTCTTTGCCATCATTGTAGATTCATACTTAGATCATGCTTAGGTAGTGTGTTTAGTATTTTACTTGTTTTAGGTGTTTAGTTTAGTTTATGTTTGTATATATACCCACTATTTTTAGTGTCATCTCTGCAATTTAGGTTTGCTATTTTTAGGAATTTGTGTCCTTGTTCTATTTTCTTAGTAGTCATATTGTGTCTATTATATGTCTTCTCCTTCTTAGTTTAATTTTCTACATCTTTTTGCTTAGTTTTCACTTAGTTTTCTATTGTAATTTAGTATGTTATTCTGTTTTAAAACCTGCTGCCCTTATACATGTTTCATGAAACAGTGAGGACACTGTTAACCTTAGGTTTGGGGGTATGGCAGGGTAGGTCTGCCAATAGAATAGTTAACTCTAGTGTTGCAGTGTGAGGAAAATTGAGATGAATAAAGTTAATTCCCACCTAGTTTGTAGAATGAGGAAATTTGTGAAAAATTAAAAAAAAAAATTGCAGAAATTTTGAAACTGAAAATTTTAAAATTTCAACACCACCATGAAGCTAACATCAGAAAATGTTTCAGTTAGTACTTAGTGAACCTAAGAGGAGAGAAAAAGGTAAAAATACACCCCATGAGTTGAATTGAGGGTCATACACAAAGAGATTTGGGCCTATCAAATTTCTGTTGAAGGGTATTTTTGGCATTTTTTCTGCTCTAAGGACTAATTGACTCAACACTTTTCATTAGAAGTTAGGCACCTCCAAATCAAAACTGATTGACAGCACTCATGACACTAAGGAGATGATCTAAGGCATTCATTTGGATAGTTTGAGCTTAAAATTGCCTACCCATTCAACTGATCTTTACTTACACTCTTTGACCCTCACTCTGAGAATTCAGAAGGTAAAGGAGAAGTTGAAGATAGGTGAGCTGGGTCCAACATTTGGTGGAAGTGGAAGAGAAGTAGTCTAAAAATAGAAATGTAGCATTGATGTTTGTGTGGCATTTCATATAAAATATAAATAAATAAATAAGAGGAAAAAAAAAAGAGAGAGAGAAGTCAAGAGAAGTACTTCATCTGGAAATCACAAAGAGGAGAAGCTGGCCACTTTGAATCTGAAAAATATCAAGGAAGATGAAGTTGTGTTGAATTGAAGGATGTGAAGTCATGAAGCACCTCCTTACCTTGCTGATTTCTCAAGATTTTGATCTACTCTACCCATTTCATTCTTTATACACCTCACCCATAAGGCATAGTACAACCCATTGAAAAGACCTTGTTGATCCAAAGTGAAATGAGCTATCATGTGGAGATGAGGAATTGTCTACTCTATGGCGAAAACACTTGAGGATGTCAGAACTTAGAGCAATGCCTATGCTCATGCTTGCAGACCCATTTGGGGTCTGTAACTGCTCTTGAGTTGTTGTGAATATAAACACCCTTGAATTTTCATTGTGAGAGACAACCTTGGTAAGGATTGAGTCTGAATTTTAATTCCATTGGGGCTGTATCCAACCTAATTTTTGAATTTAAGGCAAGCTTGGTATTAATTCCTGCACATTATATGTCTGATGTGAATTGAATGGCGGTGATGCAAACACTGTTGATTTTGAGTTTTAAATGACTGCATTACTACTGTAATTTCCTCTGATCTTTAAAGAATGGGTGTGGAATGATGCTTTATTTATTAAAATTTGTTTTATCATTGACTGCACTGCACTTAATTATTTTATTGGTGAAGTTTGTGGGTAACTTCACTAAAAAACCTCAGGAGACTTCACTCCTCCACTAGGGGTCACCTAGGGGTTTAAAAGGGTTGGTACATATGCTAAATGCATCTGTGCTCCCCACGAAAGTGGCATTTTCTATTTTGAATAGCTGTTTTTAATTTTGCCTTTGCTCGAGGACTGGCAAAGATTAGGTTTGGGGGTTTGTTAAGCTCTAAAAAGTACCACTTTTCACCCTTTAACCTAGCCTTTGATGGACCTCTGAGCCAGTTAATAATGCTTTTCAAAGTGTATTTTGAAGATAACAGGAAAATAAGAGCTTAATGCAACAATCCATACTTTGGAAGCCAAAGAAGAGAGTTTTAAAGCTAAGTCTTGGAGCTAAGGCAAGAACAGAGGATACACCATGGTGACCATATTACATGCCTAAGTGGGCCCTATAAGTTCAACAGATGAAAGGATGGTGGACCCAAGTGGAGGAGACTGCTGCAGCAGGCACTGCACAGCAGCAGAAGAGCATAAATGAACCCTCGCGAGGCTATCGCGACGTTCAATTAATTCAGAAAATGCCTCGCACAGTTATTATGAGGTCCATAAACCTGTAACACTGAAATCACGCACGCAGACCTCGCACAAATCCCACGCGCTTCAAAGTCAGAGGCAGCCACGCAACACATTTAATCATCCTGGCAGGCATCCTCGTGAGTTGCGGACATTGAACCTTGTGAGTAGCCTAAAGATGTGCATTTCATCTTCGTGAACTGCCTTCTTCAGTAGCTAAATCAACTTTGGGCAGCCCAAGAGGAGAGAGAGCTCCAGAAAATGACCTCACGCAGCTCTCGCATAGTCTCGCTCACTTGAAAGACAGATCCAATCATCTTCGCGAGCTGCTTGAGCTACTCTATTAGGAACCTCGCGACCTTCTTCAACTGCCAATTCAGCCACACGATGAGCCACGCGAGAAGCAATTCAGGCAATCCAGCTACACGAGGCTCGGGTTCTCAACTTCTCAGTCCATACCTAGGGACTGTTTGGGCATTTCAAACCTTCTATGGCACACACCCCGTGGTGTTGATCTATCCCACACATCCCAAGGCCATCCAAGGGCCACAATGAAGCCATGACATCAACTCCAAAGCATCCTTATTTCAGATTGGCCAATGCACATTAGGGTTTCAAGGATTGCATATAAATAGGACTGTTATCTCTCTTGTAAAATCATCCAGGAATAGCCTAAGATCAGTTTAGGGTTTTAGCTTTTAGGGTTTAGTTTCCTTTTCCATTTTTTTCTTTTTCTACTTTCCTTAGCACATCAGCAATGTTGGGCTAAGTTCTCTGTAAGTAGCTAGTTTTATTTCAATTTTGCAATGGGTTTTGTAATAAAGAGTGAGCAGTTTTGGGATTTGCACAGGCTGCTACCTTGAGGGCCATCATTGTAAGTTCTTTCTGTAATCAATGAAGTGTCATTTTTAATGCTCCATTAAATCTATATTTCTTTGTATTTTTCATGGGTTTTTATGGGTTTGATGCTCCCATGGTTGCTTGAGCTTGTAGCGTTGTAACCACGGTGGCAGCAGTAATTATCTTGTTCTATCTCATCATCTGTGAGAAAGATAGCCTCTAAGGATAGTCTGTGACCATTCAAGTGGACAGACTATAGCCCTAAGGATGGTCTTAGTATCAGATCTGAGATGGATTCTTTTGCTCTACAATTGAGCTTGTAGCCTAGTGAGAGATTGTTGCAGAACCAACTCTACTCTGTTTTTCATCACCATCATCAGTTCTTAGATCTGGTTTATTATAGAGATTGCAGACTTATGAGTTGGGTCATTGCAGGCCTTTTATAGCAATGACCAGCTGAGTCTAAATCCTCATTTAGCCAGAGATTTCATGTGGTTTCCACTTTATTTTCTAGGATTGTTTGCTCCTATGGATGCCTGAGCTTGTAGCCTTGCATACGTAGTGTCTATAATGGTATTCATGACTGATTTAATTCATTGAATGGAGGAAATCCCTTAGATAGTCTGTGACCATTTAAGTGGACAGGCTATAGCCTTAAGATCAATTCATTTATTTGAATTAGGTTAGATATCTAATTTAATCAATGTGATTTGACCATCTCCCTAGGATAGTCTGTGACCATTCAAGTGGAAAGATTATAGCCTTCAGAGCAGTCTAAATTACATGGGTTCAGTTGGATTCCTCTACGTTGCACTTGTGTTTATAGCCAAGTGAAGGATTGTTGCAGATCCCAATCTATCACTGAGATGCAATACTGATTTATTCTTAGTAGCCTACTTCTCCATCATTTTATGTTATTATATCACACTACATCATCATTCTTCTTCTCCTTCTTTTAGCTGTAGTTTTTATTTCCTGTTTTTTTAGTTTTAGTTTATTTTATGTTTGTGACACCTAAACTTCCTCTCTGTACCTTACTTTCTAGCTTAGGCTTAGAGTTGTCAGATCTGGAGTTACTATACAACCCTTGAGGTTTCAGATCATCACTCCCCGTGGGACAAACTCTTACTTACTTTTAAAACTTGCTACAACAGGCCCTGAATCTTGTAGGACTGTGGTATTTTTAGAGTGTTGTTTTCATCGCTTTCATTCCACCATTTCATTCTAATTTTTACCATCTCATTTTAATAATAACAGCAAGCATCTAAAATACTCCAACAGTAAGCACATTCTGTTTTCCATGTAGGCAAAGAAACTCATAATAACACCTGCAGTGTAAATGTACTACGGTGTATCAACCACAAGTGGTGTCAACCAAGATATGTCATTAAATTGACATAGAATCTGTATCCTACACAAAATGTATCAATTATGGTATCCACAATACCACAAAACAACAAATCGAGTTTTTCCATGATGGGAAAAACTAAAATTCCAAGCACATAAGACCATAACCATTCCAAGCACATTAAATTAACATGTCGTAAAAAAACTTTAAACCATAACCATCCACAATTACTTCGCAAAGGGACTTTTAAAACGTTATAATCAAACACACTAGGCTGAAATACTAAATAATTTAAATACTAAGTAATCCATTAACAACCAAGTAACTATTTACATTGAAATGTTAAACTATTCACATGATACAAAAAACCATTCACACCACAAAATTTAAACAAGTCTCCACATGACAGCCATGTTACCATAGTTTTTAAAGTTTACACATCAAAAGTTTACAATTAATTTCTCCTGGTATATTTCAAAAAATGTAAATCTCAGAAAATTTTCTCCACGGTCACCAACAATAGCTAACTCTCAGCGTCTCCACCCTGATCAGACTCCTCTCTTAAATCCTCCTCTTCAGAACCTGACTCCTCCTTAGTCTCATCACCATCATCGGCCTCATCGCCATTGTCATCATCAGCCTCAGCCTCAGCATCACCAGCGCCAGCAGCCATGCTAGAGCTGGAAGCACCAAAAATCATATTTCGCATTGTGGCAATGCGCTCCTTGAAAGACTGCGGATAGGCATGGCGCATCAAGTCTATGCTAATGGCCTCGTGAAACTACTGATGCAGCCTTATCTCCTGGTTCTGCTGGAGTATTTCACAAAGCATTTCATCTTGATTACTCAGACAAGTCCGGGTTGAAGGTGGTACACTGGTTTGGCTAGTTGGGTGTGTTCCGATTTGAGGGGGTTGTTGTTGTCCAGCCTGTTGTTGCACCTGATGTGCAATTTCTCTCTTTTTCTTCTTACACTCATTTGAAGGCTCTTAAGGCTTTGGATCAAGTCCTTGGCTCGATAAGTTTTAACATTATTAGTAAATATGGGTTCGTCTCGATGGATCTCAAATCCATCAATCCCATGACGATGCTCAAACATCCGCGAAACTAACCATGCATAGGTTAATCAGTTTACGGGAGTGGGAATGACATCCGGTCTATTTCGTTCACAAGCGTGTTTAATTGCTTTTCTCGCCAGAGTAAGCACACTAAACCACCTACCCTGATGAGCCGCATAAAGGGCTTGAAGAAATGGGTCCCGTCGTACTCATGGCCCAAGGGAAATAATTTTTTCCTAAAAATTATATCTAGTGGCCACATATGTTCTGGTAATTGGATAGTTGTCACCGACTTTCCCGTGTCAGTCGCCCCTTGGGTCATATTGGTTACAATATCCTCAAATTCTACAATTCCTCTTATTGGGGATTTTGCAACCTTGTCATCCACGTATTCCAACGGGCATCCCATAGCCTTGGAAATATCCACATCGGCAAAGATGAATTTTCTCTCGTTAATCTCGCAAACCAATTTGGTATTGGTCTCATTCATTTTAAAAGTTTAGTAAAACAACTTCACCAAACGCGGGTAATAACATGCGTGAAAAGGGGTTAAAAGCAGTTTCAAATCATTTGCTTTAAGATAATCCATAGTCCATAGGGTGGTTGGTTGATCGTCAAAAATATCTCGGTGAATCGACCACTCTAGCTCAATAGTTTTATCTTCCCACCATGGGGCTGGTTGGGTCATAAGAATTGGCGGTGGAGTGCTCCTTTTGCACGAACTTGGTGGGATCACCATCATTTTCTTCCTTGGTTTCGGATTTGGGGACGTAGAAGCCATTCTAGGGCTTGTAAATCAAAATAAACAAAAATGGAGCTTGAAAAGTTATTCTAGATTACCTTGTGTGCAAGAAAATCTATCCGAATCGCAAAGAAATCCGATGAATCACTCGTTAGGGAAAGCTCCTTCATAGGAAAGCCCAAACCCTAGATCTCCTCTTCTAAAAATTTAATGTGAAATGCCATCGAGAAGGGTTAAAACACTTTTATAGTCTATTCCTCGTGCTCGCGACTTAAGACAGCTCGGGCACACGAGCGTCAGTTATCCACTGGAAGTTGATTTCCTTATTATATATTATTATTATTTTCATTTCTGAGTGGCTCGCGCGAGCGAGCTTTAAGTTCACTTAACCCTCGTGTCGGCAAGACTCAGTAAGCTCTCAAGAAGTCCTACTTCCTTACCTGATTCCCTTGTTTAAGTGCCTCGCATGAGCAAGCCTTGGAGCTCGGGCACGCGAAAACCAGAGTACTTCTGTTCTGTAGTATTTTCTCTATATTTTTTATTTTCTTTACTTTTACACTTTAATTCTACCTTATTGGAGACATCTTTTAGTGTCTAATTTGTTACCAATCTCTGATGGTTTTACCGGTTACCAAATCCTTACACATTCAATCAAGAGAAATCAAAATTCATTATGTAATTCATAACACTTGTTCAAAGTTATACATAACTACACAAAACTCATGTAAATAAATCCAGATAAGCATCATGCACATCCGACTCACGTTCCCACATGGCTTCCTCTAGTAAATGGTTCCGCCACTGTACAAGTACCAACGGAATCCTCTTTGTGCGTAAGACTTGTTCCTTCAGATCAAGAATCTGCGCTGGTTCTTCCTTGACCGTCAAGTCCTCCTGTATTTCTATCAGTTGGTAATCCAATATGTGAGTTGGATCCTTTACATATCGTCTCAGCATTGATACATGAAATACATCATGCATGCTTGACAGTTGCGGTGGGAGTGCAACTCGGTACGCAACCTCTCCAACATCTCCTAAAACCTCAAAAGGTCTGACGTATTGTGGACTCAACTTGCCACGCTTTCCAAAATGCATAACGCCCTTAGTCGGCGAAATCTTGATGAAGACATTGTCTCCCGTCTGAAAGAAATTCCCCCGTATTAACATTGATAATTTATAGCTATTTAGATATATATATATATATAATAACATATTACATCACAACAAAATATTAACTTTGACCTGAAATTTCACGCTTGTCCTCTTAAGGTCAGCATAGCTTTTCTGTCTACTCTGTACGACCCTTAATCTCTCTCTAATCACACGTACCGCTTCAGTGGTACTCTCAAGAATCTCTGTCTCCAAAATAAATTTCTCTCCTATTTCTTCCCAATTGATTAGAGATCTACACCGTTTACCATACAAAGCTTTATACGGTGTCATGCCTATACTTGTCTCATAGCTATTATTGTATGCAAACTCGATCAATGGTAAATGTTGATTGTTGGAAAGTTCTTAGAGTTGCTTGATTATTATAAGAAAATGTGAGGTAAAAATATAGTGGCAAAAATAAATCAAAAGGTGGAGTAAAATGGATGAAAATAGCAATCTAAAAACACACCCAGTCCTGCAAGAATCCAAGGCCTGTTGTAGCAAGTTTTGATAAGTAAGAGTTTGTCCCACGGAGAGTGATGATCTAGAACCTCAAGGGTCATATAGTAAACCCCAGACCTAGCTACAGGTCTGGCAACTTTAAACCTGAACTAGAAAGCAAGGTAAAGAAAAGGTGTTTAGGTGTCACAAAGCTAACCTAAAACTAAAAAAAAAATAGAAATAAACTACAGCTAAAGGAGGGGGAAAATAAGGATGAGGATGGAGTGAGGTAATAAAGGACAAATAGAGAGAAATAGATAGTTATGGATAAATCAGCACTACAACTTAGTGTTAGAAATGAATCTGCATCATTCCTTCACTTGGCTACAAGCACAAGTGCAAGGTAGAAGAATCCAACTAAGCCCTGTGGTTTGAACTACTCTTAAGGCTATAATCTGTCCACTTAAATGGTCACAGATTATCCTAGGGAGGTGATCCAATCACAGGTGCTATAGTTAGAATATGAACACCATTGCAGATACTATATTTGCAAGGCTACAAGCTCATGCATTCATAGGAGCAAACAGTCCTGGAAACTCAAGTGGAAACCACAAGAAATTCCAGGCTGAATGAGGACTTAGACTCTGCTAGTCATTGCTACAAAAAGGCCTACAATGACCTAGCTCACAAGTCTGCAATCTCTACAAAAACACAGATCTAAACACTGATGATGATGATGCAAAATAGAGGAGAGTTTGGCTCTGCAACAATCTCTCACTTGGCTATAAGCTCAAGTGTCCATCTCAGCCATGTGATCTAGACCAGCCCTAGGGCTATACCCCGTCCACTTGAATGGCCATAGGCTATCCCAGAGGTTATCCTAACCACAGAGGTTGGTTGCAGGGCTACAAGCTCAAGCAACCAAAGGAGCATAAAACCCATAAAAATCTATGTGAAAAGCATAGAAAAAGAAAGATTAAATGAAGCATTAAACATGACATTTCATTACTTAAACAAGACTTACAATGATTTGCCCTCAAGGCAACAGCCTATGCAAATCCCAAAAACTGCTCACTCTCTGTTTACAAAACCCATTGCAAAAACTGAAAAATAAAAATAGCTGCTATAAAGAACTTAGCTTAGCATTGCTATTGTGCTAAGGCAAGAAGAAAAAGAAAAAGAAAAGGGAAACTAAATCCTAACCCTAACCCTAGAAGAAGACTAAAGTGATCCAGCTATTCTGGATGTTTACAAGAAAGATTATAGCTCTATTTATACAATCCAAACAGCCATTTGTTTCTTTAGCCAATTAGGGATAAGATGCTTGGAGCTGCTGTCGTGGCTCATTTGTGGCCAAGTAATTGCATTGGGATGTGTGGGACAGCTAAGCACATTGGGATGTGTGCCCCAGAAGGTGTGAAATCTCAAAAATATCCTTGAAAGTTTGAATACAATTGCTGGAACCATGCCTCGCGAGGATGATTCTTCGGAACCTTCACCTCACCAAGATCTCGCTTAGATCTCACTAGGTTCTAATGTGCACTCACCAGGTTCAAGTGAAGGACTCGCGAGGATCTCACTAGGCTGAATTACAGCTCGCGCAGATCAAATGCAGGGCTCTTTTGCTGCTCGCTAAGCTGAAATGCTGCTCGCGAGGATCAATGTGTGTAGCTTTAATCCTCGTGAGGATGATTGAACATCTCGCTAGGTTCTATTGCATCTACTCGCCAGGTTCACATGCAGGCTGCTCTAAATCTCGCCAGGTTCCAAGTGTAAGCTCGCAAGGTTGCTTGACAAGTTCCAGCTAAACCACGTGAGATCTGCTATACCCCTTTAAATGCTTCAGGTTCCAGCTCGCGAGGTTCAAATGCAGCTGCTCGCCAAGTTCAAATTGGCATCTCGCGAAGATGAAATGGGGTTGTATTTTGTGTTCCTCGCTAGGTTCTCTTGCAAGCTGCTCGCCAAGTTCAAAAATGTGTGCAGAGCTCACGAGGATGAGTGAACTACTCGAGAGGCTTGCATCTTCAGGGCTGCAGCTGATGTGTTTCAGCAACATGGTGCTGAGGTGAGTGCTACAACATTGAGATGCTTGAAGGCTTGGTGCAGCAGTTGATGGCTGCAGCTTGGGATGATGAGTTTGCAACTCAAATTGGTGGCTTTACTCCAGCCTTGAGGTACATGCTTTAATTTCCATATCAGCAAGTGCAGCTACTGTTTGGTGTGTGAGATATAGACAGCAACTCCATTGGATTGTGCAGCAACAGCAGCTGCTAGTTTGCTTTTGAGTGTAAGGTGCAGCAGCAATTGCAACTACTGGTTTGAGTGTGGCAACTACAGTCTTGAATCTTCTCAAATGGTGTAGTGTAGCAGCAACATGAGGCTGGTATCACTGCTGCATCAGTACCTTGTTCCTCCATAATGCAGTAGCAAGAGTGAGTGATGGTAGCAGCAGCTCATCAAGTGGAGTGCATCAGATGTGCAGCTTAACATAGCCTCACTGCTGCAGCAGGTCTTCATGTTGGACTTTAGAGCCTTGACCAGTAGCTCAACAGGTTAGGGTCCTCGCCATGCTGCTCCCATATATTGAATGCAGCTGCTCTTGAGATAAAACACATGTGCTCAGTGCTGTAGTTGTTGGTTGAAAGTAGGATGCATCCATAAAATGCTTGAATGACTGATTACAGCAGCAATACAGATTAGAAATTAACTCCACTGCAGCAGCAGTCCATTAACTCTGGGCTGAACCTCTCTCTTTCAGCAGGCCTCCAAAGGTCCCAAAGCATGCCAAAGTTGTCCCAATGGTGTGAACCACCATGGTGCATCTTTTAATAATCCATTAGCTCCACAACTTAGCTTAAAACCCTTTCTTCTTAGCTTGAAAATGATGGATTACAGCACTAAGCTATATTTTCCTGTTATTTACACAAATACACTTAAAACTCATTATTAGCATGCTCAGAGATCCATCAAGGGCCAAGTTAAGGGTGAAAAGTGGTACTTTTCAGAGATTAACATTGATCCCATGAGCCTTGAAAATCCAACATACAAGCCTATAGCATATCTTCTATTATTTGATTTACCCGTTCAGTCTAACCATCAGTTTGTGGATGAAACGCTGAACTGAAATCTAGTCTAGTGCCCATGCCTTCCTGAAATCTCTGCCAAAATTGTGAAGTATACAATGGATCTCGATCGAAAACGATGCTTACTGAAATACCGTGTAACTGAACGATTGTTAGGCTATTTTAAGTGCTTGCTATTGACTTTATTGAAGATAGTGATAAGAATGGGGTAAATGAAAAATGAATGAAAGGTAGAGTGAGGATTACGGAGCAGCAAGCCTAAAATATGCACAGTTCTGCAAGATATAGGGCCTGTTGTAGCAAGTTTTGATAAGTAAGAGTTTGTCCCACAGGGAAGTTGATCTAAAGCTCCAAGGGAGCCATCTTTAGTAGGCTCTCCAGATCTGACTACAGATCTGGCAATCCTAAATGGAAGGGGATTTAAAGTCACTATAATCTAAATCCTAAGGCAACTTAATGTCTAGATTACAGAAAGGGTTAAGAAGGATGGTGGAGTGAGAAAATAAATATAAAAGGGTGAGAAGTATGTTATTAGGTACAGATCTGATGGGTCTTGTAACTCAGACTCATATCTGTTGCTATAAAAATCCTATCCAATGGCTACATTATCACCAAAGAGGAAAAAGAATCCAATTCACCCCTGTGCCATGATCCAATCCCTTATGGCTATAACCTGTCCACTGAAATGGTCACAGACTATCCAATAGGGGAACCACAGTCTAGAGATGAGTCAGAACAAGCTTACCATTGTAGGCACTACTTCATCCAAGCTACAAGCTCAAGAATCCATAGGAACCTCATCCTCTAAAGTTCTGTGTGTGGGACTGGACCTACAAAGTGCACAAGCCTGGACACACAGGACTAGCAAGAGTTTGAGTACTAGCTTTCAAGCATGGCTGTTCACTACTTTAGTAAGATTGCAGTGATCCAGTCACAAGTCTACAATCTCTACAACCAAATCAGATCTGCAATCTAAAAATGGATTTATACAAATATAGGGGAGTCTGTCTATGCACAATCTCTCACAAGGCTACAAGCACAAGCACAGAGAGGAAGAATCTGTCTTAGGTCTGTGGATTGGCTTCACCCTAGGACTATAACCTGTCCACTTAAATGGTCACAGACTATCCACAGAGGCTATCCTCCTCACAGAGGTCTAAGACAGAACAAGATCATTGCTGCCGCCATCATGTTCACAAGGCTACCAACTCAAGCTCCCATGGGGATTCAAATTTAGTGGATCCTGTGGTGGGGAAAGGCCTGCAATGTGCCTAACCTGGACACACAGGTCACTTGGATCTAAATAAAACCCTTAAAAACAATCCTCCATTGCTTACGATACGACTTAGCAATGGAGGATCTCAAGGCAGCAACCTTGTACAGAACAACTCACAACAAAAACATCATCCCTTACATGCAATAAATCCTATTATAAACTCCATTACAATCTATACCATATAATCATACAAAAGGCATAACCAGTAAGTGTTGGACTATGGAAAGAAAGAAAAAGGAAAAAGAAAACTCCTAAACCCTAACCTTAGCCTACTGTAATTCTACAGTTGGTTTCAAGAAGGAGCACAGAAGTTAAGAACAAAAGTCCCTTAAACCTAAGCTAGGCTTAGGCTTATATAGCAGTCGGCTTCCCTTCTATTAGGGTTAGGAAAACCCTAATTTATCAATGTGATTGCGGCTCATTCCTGTCCCTTGGATGCCTCGAGGCGTGTGCACGAAGATTGGAGCATTAGAGTGCGTGCCCTAATTATTGAAAGTCCCCAGATTGCCCTTACAGAAGTGGGGAGAAGTTTAAACCCCGATCCTCGCTGGGTAGAAAAGATTTTAGATCCTTCCACGTGGTAGAATTGGCATCGCGGGGTTGAATTGACTTGAAGTTCATGCAATCGCTGGATTGACATTTTAATCATCGCGAGATACTAATTGGTTATCGCGAGATTACTCTTTCAGCTTTGAATGGCGTGCGGATTGCTCGTGCGGTTCGTCCCTTGGTGAATCTTGCGACAAATCTTCGTGAAGAAGCAGTGTTCATGAGTTTCTGGGTCACGCGAGCATTTCCCTGAAGGTCTGTATCTCGCGGCCACTGCGCTACAACTGCGCGCGGGAATACCTGGAGCTCTTACTTCTAAGTGAATCTCGCGAAGCTTAACGACTCCTCTTTTGAGCTGCGCGAGACTGTGCAAATGCTTCACTCACTTATGGCTGAGCTTCGCGAGAACCACGCGAAGACTGATTTGCATTTCTTTCTGTCATCAAACCGCGCGGGAGCAGCGTGAGGACTGCGCGGCCAGTTGTTGTGCTTCCTCCAGGAGCCCGCAACAATTGCGCGAAGGCATTATCTCTTGTTCAATTGAACCCTGCGACATTTGCGCGGGGCATCTATCTTGGTTTATTTCTTTTTTGATGTGCCTATGCTTCAGTTAACTCTCTGTCTGGGTTCATCCGTTATTCTGCTGAGATAGTTTTGGGGCAACAGTGAGCTTCTTGGCATGGTTAGGTATTTATTTGCAGCTGCTGCTTATTACCTACAGAATAGACTTAAAACACATTTATTAAATGATTAAGGGCCTAACAGAGATTAAGTTAAGGGGTGAAAAGTGGTACTTTTTAGGTCATAACACACCCCCAAACCTAATCTTTTCTAGTCCCTTAGCAAAGCTATAATTAAATGCCACTTTCGTAGGGATCACAGGTACATTTAGCATATGTACCAAGCCTTTTAAACCCCTAGGTGATCCCTAGTGGAGGAGTGAAGTCTCCTGAGGATTTTCAGTGAAGACACCCACAAACTTTACCATTAAAATCAGTTAAGTATAGTGCAGATAATGACAACACAGATTCAAATGTTTAAAGTTTCATCCCACACCCATTTAACACTTAGAGGAAACTGCAGCAATGTTACAGATCATTTAAAACTTAAAAGTTAACATGTGTTTGCCTGACCACCATTCATTTAACATTAGAATTTCAATGTCTAAAAATCAGTACCCAGCTTGCCTTTAATTCAAAATCCAGGTTGGATACTACCTTAATGAGATTAAAATTCAGACCCAATTCTCACTTGGGCTATCTCTCAACATTAATAACCTGAGGGTGTTCGCATTCTCAACAGCTCAAGAGTAGTTGCAGACCCCAAATGGGCTTGCAAGCATGAGCATAGGCCAAGCTTCTAATTTCTGACATCTTCAAGGATTTTCACCATAGATTGGGCAACTCTTCATCGTCACATGACAGCTCATTTGACTTTGGATTCACAAGGTCTTTTTGAATGGGTTGTAATGTGGCTTATGGCTGAGGGGTGTACAGAATAAAGGGGCAAAAAGGGAGACCAATATTAAGAAATCAGCAAGGTAAGGAGTGGTTCATGACTTCACAACCTTCATTTCAGCAAAAACTTCATCTTCCATTTATATTTCAGACTCAAAGTGGCCAGCTTCTCCTCTTCTTTTCAATTTTCAGATGATGTTGTTCTCTAGACTTCTCTTTTCTTTTTCTCCTTTTATTTTATTTATTTATTTTTTTTTATTCATTCTTCTGATGAACTGCCACACAACTGCTATTGATACACAGCTGTTCACAAGTTGCTTTTCTTCACCTTCCACAGAATGTTGGACCATTCTCAGTATCTTTACCTCCTTCTCCTTTACCTTCTGAATTCTTAGAGTGAGGGTAAGGTTGACTCAGGTCATGAGGTTAAGGTGCCAGTGTTCTAGTGTTTGCGAAAGAAAAAAAATAATATGATTTTAAGGCTCAACTAGTGTATGCAAAAGGGCAGATTTTAAAAGGTTGGATTTTCAGGCTCAAGCTGTCCAAATGAAGGCCTTGGATCATTTCCTTAGTCTCATGAGTACTGTCAATTAGTTTTGATTAGGAGTTGCATAACTTTTAGTTAAAAAGTCATGATTCAATCAGTCCTTAGAGCAGAAATAATGCCAAAAACACTCTTCAAAAGAAAATTATGGGCCCAAATCTCACTAGGTGTGGTCTTCAAATTTAACTCATGGGTTGTATTTTCGTCTGTTTCTCTCCTCTTAGGCTCACTGAGTACTTAACTCAAAAAAATTTCTAATATTAGCTTCATGGTGGTGTCAAGATCAACTTTTTCTGTTTCCAAAAGTCTGCAAAAATATTTAAATTTTTACATGTTTCTTCATTGTATCAAGTTAAGTGGAAATTGGCTTTACTCATCTCAGTTATACCACCATTACTGTACTAAAATTAACTATTTTATTGGCAGACTACCACACCCCCAAACCATTCAGAGCAGTGTCCTCACTAGTTCAAAGGTGATAAATGGCAGTAGAATTCAATCAGACAGACAAAAAGAAACACAGCAGAAGATAGAGTAACTGAAAAAAAAATTAATGCTAAGAACAGTATAGAACGAAAAGAAACTATCATTAAAAAGAAAAATGAAAATGGTACAAAAAGTGGGTAAAAGAAAAGACTAAAAGGGGGGGAAGGGATCAAGGGAGTGGCGGTGGGGGAGGGCGTGAGGAAGATGGTGGGGGAGATGCAGGTGGATCCAGTTATCTCTTTTTCTTCTCTCGCTTCTCCTTCTTCCTCTTTTTCTTTTCCTCCTTGGCAAGGATCCTCTGAACCTCGTCATATTCATCCCAGAGAAATTGTAATGGGTCCGGCTCCTTAGGCGGTGGGGGATACTCCCAGATGGGGTAGAATTTGATTGGGAACCCGAAGGGTGTGTCATCCGCCATGGGTGTGAGGAGGTGTGGACTGCTAGGGTTGGAATAGGAGGGATGAGATGAAAAGGGACTAATGGCCGATTTAAAAGAGGGGGACGGTGGAACATGAATCGACGAATTTTAATTTGTGACCCTTTTCAAACTTGACAATAAATGAACGTTGTGTGGGGAAAGAAGAAACACACAACTGGTTCTTGGAAAAGAGAATGAGCATTAACTGAATGCCTAAAGATAGGCATGGTATTTAAGGGGATCAGTGTATCGCGCGGGGATCCTCGCGAAGAACAATCAGTGATGAGTAGTTCACATTTCTCGCGCAGCTAAGCTAGGGATCTCCGCGAGGTAGCCTGACATGGCTCATTAATTTGAAAAAGAAGCCATTGAAATCCCTGAGGCAGGTATTCGCACAGATTTATTCAGCCACCATCTACAACTATCCTCCACATGGATTACTATTGCAAAGAAGCATAGCCTCCCTAAAATCATCTCCCATGAATGACAAAAAGAATAAAATGAAAACTAACAAACGGAAACAAGCACACAGAACAGAGCAATAGACAAAAACTAGAAATTTTATTTTAAGTGGAAGAAAATATTTACAAATGTAGTTACAAGAAGCAAAACCTAATCTATAATCTAAAAACTAGGATCTAATCTGAACCCGAATCTGTATAGAAATCCCAGCCCATTTTTTTAGCATGTGCCCTAAGGGCACCTCTGTCCTGTTTCTTCTTTTTCTCCCTCTCCTTTTTCTTTTCGGCTGGTGTTTTCTTTACAGTTGGAGCTTTAGGTGCCCTCACCCTCACTTTTGATTGCTTGGGTGCTGTAGGGTTGATGCTGGAGGAGAGAGGCGAAAGAGCACCAGAAGCTAGGGTTTCGCAGAGGGAAGAAGGAAGAAAATAATGGATAAGGGACCAAGCGCGGGGTTTAAATACCTATCGCGAGGCTCGGCACGCTTTGGGACATCTGGTCGCGGTTGGAAGTGAACCTAGCGAAGGTGTTGATTCAATCTGGATTGCGCGACAATCTCCAAGGTTGTCCTTGGAGCGCGCGACAGAGTGAGATTAATTCATGTGAATTGCGCGAGCGGCTCCTAGGTCTCTATTTGGATTACGCGAAAAGCTCTGAGGTTCATTTTGAATCTCGTGACAAACTTAGAATCTCACGACAGCAAATGAAGTATTTATGTTTAAATGCGCGAGAGTCTCCCAGTTTACCTTCTGAATCTCGAGATAGTCTTGGAATCTCACGATAACTAATGAATAACTCGATGTGGATTGTGCGAGAGGTTGTCTGGTGTACACCTAAATCTCGGATAGCTATTGATTATTTCCATGCGAACTGCGTGAAGTGCTCTTAGACTCCAATTTTAACCTCGCGACAGCCTGAGAATCTCACGACAGAAAATGAAGTATGTTGTCTGTAGTGCACGAGAGTCTCTCAGGCTTCAAGTTGGACCCAGCGACAGCAAGGTATAAAGCAGAGATCATGTGCTCTCTGTGCTGCCCTTTTCGCATGCTAGCCATGGTTGGATCCTAGTCATGACCCTCACTATGGCTACCTCTAGACACTCAATCATACAATCAGGGACAACAAAAAATTGACCTCCCATATTAGGCATTCAACAGTAGCTATCAATTGAAGAGCAGTAAGAAGGAAACCAAGCATCAATAGTTTAAAACAAATAGGTCCAGATTTAGATATGACCACTAACAAATCCTAGAGAAAATAAACAAAAGAAAGCAAGATAAATCAACCAAAAACTAAGTACATATGATACAGTAATGGCATATCTGTGGATCAGTTTGAAGAAGGATCCCCTTGAAAGTGAATGGTGTCCATGGGTTCAACAGTTTTTTCAAAACAAGGCTTAAGCCTCTGACCATTCACCTTCAAGGTTCTCCCAGACTTGGGATCCTTGATTTCCATAGCACTAGATGGGGAAACATGCATAACAATGTAGGGACCTTCCCATCTTGATTTTAATTTGTCAGGAAAGAATTTAAGTTTGGAGTAAAACAACCAAACCTTATCACCAGCTATGAAACTCTTTCTCAACAGCCCCTTATCAAAGAAAGCTTTAGACCTTTCCTTATAGATTTGGCATTAGCATATGCATCCATCCTTAGTTCTTCCAATTCGGACAGCTGCAGCAACCTGTGAAGACCAGCAGAAGTTAGATCTAGATTTAAATGTTTGATGGCCCAATAGTCCCTGTGTTCTAACTCCACTGGGAGATGACAGGCCTTGCCATAAACCAGTCTGAAAGGGGACATACCGATGGGAGTCTTATAGGCAGTCCTATAAGCCCACAGTGCATCATTAAGCTTGTCAGCCTAATCCTTCCTATCAGTCCTCACAGTCTTCTCAAGGATATGCTTGATCTCCCTATTTGAAATTTCAACTTGCCCACTGGTTTGTGGGTGGTAGGGAGTAGCAATCCTATGGGTGACAGAATATTTCTTGAGCAAGCTCTCAAAATTTCTGTTGCAGAAATGGCTCTCCCCATCACTGATAATGGCTCTAGGGGTGCCAAATCTGGAGAAGATATTCTGCTTTATGAACTTAAGGACAACCTGATTATCATTAGTTCTTATGGCAATGGCTTTTACCCATTTGGAAACATAGTCCACTGCCACTAAGATGAAATGAAAACCATTTGAAGGAGGAAAGGGGCCCATAAAATCAATACCCCACACATCAAACAGTTCTACAATAAGGACGGGCTGTAAAGGCATTGAATTTCATTTAGACAGCCCTCCTAGTTTCTGACATCTTTCACAGGTCTTGCAGTGTGTATTGGCATCTCTGAAAAGAGAAGGCCAATAGAACCCACACTGCAACACTTTGTCAGTTGTTTTTCTCCCACTAAAGTGACCCCCATAGGCATTTTCATGGCACATGGCCAGAATACTAGGGATATCACTTTCGGGAACACATTTCTGAATTATTTGGTCTGCACAATACTTGTACAAGCAAGGTTCCTCCCAGAAAAAGAATTTGACCTGTGACAAAAATAGGTCTTTGTCTATTTTTGTCCAATGGGCAGGAATCTTGCCTATAACTAGATAATTGACAATATGTGCATACCAAGGAACTAAAGATTGGATGGCAAACAGTTGCTCATCCGGGAAGACATCATTTATAGCAAGGTCATCAACACCTTTCTCCAACATAATTCTAGACAAGTGGTCAGCCACCACATTTTCTACACCCTCCTTGTCCTTGATTTCGATGTTAAACTCCTGCAACAGGAGTATCCATCTAATCAATCTAGGCTTTGCATCCTTCTTGGACAGTAGGTACTTTAATGCTGAGTGGTCAATGAAAATGATAGTTTTAGACCCAAGTAGGTAAGGTCTAAACTTGTCCTGACAAAAATCAACTGTAAGCTCTTTCTCGATTCTTTGTGTAGTTCGATTGAGCTTGACAAGTGATTTTTTGAGATATGTAATGACCACATGCAGCTTATCTTTTCTCTGGCCCAGGACAGCACCTATTACCAAGTCGGATGCATCACACATCAACTCAAAGGACAAGGTATAGTCAGGTGTTTGGAGTACAAGGGCAGAGGTGAGGCAGAATTTTAGAGTTTCGAAAGACTTCAGACATTCAGCAGTGAAGTCAAAGGGCACATCCTGGTAGAGCAGGTGGCACAATGGTTTAGCAATTTTACTGAAGTCTTTGATAAACCGCCTGTAGAATCTAGCATGTCCAAGGAAGGATCTTATTTGCTTGACTGTTCTTGGAGGGGGCAAATTTTTAATGAGGTCAACTTTGGCCTTGTCTACCTCAATTCCATCTTCAGAGACTACATGGCCCAACACAATTCCCTGTGTTACCATGAAGTGACTCTTCTCCCAACTTAAGACCAAATTGGTCTCCTCTCATCTTTGTAAGACCTTGTGGAGGTGTTGTAGACATTGGTCAAAGCTGTCCCCATAAATTGAAAAATCATCCATAAAAATTTCCAAGAATTTGTCAATCATATTAGAAAAGATGGCATACATACACCTCTGAAAGGTGGCTGGGGCATTACACAGTCCAAAAGACATCCTCCTGTAAGCAAAGGTGCCAAAAAGACAAGTAAATATAGTTTTCTCTTGATAAAGGGGGTGCACAAGGATCTTATTGTACCCTGAGTACCCATCAAGAAAACAGTAAAAAGCTTTCTCAGCCAACTTGTCCAAAATTTGATCAATAAAGGGGAGAGGGAAGTGGTCTTTTCTAGTCTTAGAGTTGAGTTTTCGATAATCGATGCAAACTCTCCAGCCAGTGGTCTCCCTGGCTGGTCTCAACTCTCTAGACTTGGTTGTGATCACTGTTATGCCAGATTTCTTATGTACCACCTGGATTGGTGCCACCCATTCAGAATCAGAGATGGGGTAAATTACCCCAGCATCCAGCAACTAAATAATTTCTTTCGTAACCACTTCTTGCATGTGAGAATTCAATTTCCTCTGCATTTCCCTGGAGGGTGTTGAGCCCTCCTCTAGATGAATCCTATGCATACAGATTGATGCATCAATCCCTCCTAGATCAGTAATGGTCCAGCCAATTGCTTTCTTGTGCTTTCTCAAAACTGTTAGCAATTCCTCCTCTTGCTTACTGGTAAGAGAAGAGGAAATAATCACAAGAAGCTTCTCGTCTTTCTTAAGGAATGCATATTTCAATGTCTCAGGAAGCTTCTTGAGCTCCAGATCAGGGGCTTGTTGGATGGATGGCACGATTGGTATACTGTTGGTTGGAGGAATGGGCAGCAATGTAGGTTTCCAATTGGAATGCAGCAATAAGCCCACAGAAGACCTCACTAGGGATATGTCTTCTGGCATTAAAGCTAGGCTTCCTTCCTCCACCATGTTCCAAACTTTAATTAAATCAGTGACAATGTTGCTCCACTCCAACAGAGTGGGCAGTTCTTCTTCAACAATTTCTTCTAGTACATCTACTGCAAAGCATTCCTCATTGTCCAGCTGAGGGTACTTTACATTGTTATACACATTAAGCTCAACTTTCATATGTCTGAAAGTGACCTCCATGATTCTAGACCTGCATTGAATGCATGCATTGGCAGTGGCCAAGAATGGTCTACCCAGAATAACAGGTATTGGGGATGTACTCTTGTTGCAGCCCATGTCCAAAACAAGGAAGTCTGCAGGGTAGAAGAACTTGTCTACCCCCACTAGGACATCCTCAACCACTCCCATGGGTTTCCTCTCAAACCTATCAGCCATTAAAAGAACAATGGGATTAAGCTCCCCCAAACCTAGCTGCTGATACACACTGTATGGCAGCAGGTTAACACTGGCTCTAAGGTCCAAAAGGGCCTTCCAATTGTGTGGTCTCCAATAATATAGGGAATAGTGGGTATCCCTGGGTCTTGCAACTTCTCAAGTATTGTCATGGTTAATACAGAATTAATTATATCAGTCGCAAAGACCTTTTTAGACAAATGGCCTCTGGCCTTCCTTTTCTGAGTACAGAGGTCTTTCAGAAACTTTGCATAGGCTGGGACCTGTCGGATTGCATCAAGCAGGGGTAAATTTATTTTGACCTGCTTAAAGGTCTCCCTCATTTCCTCTATCTATGCCTGGCCCTTATCAAAAGGGGCAGGGCCACTCGAAGCTTGAGGAAATGGTAGCTGAGGTACTGCTGGTTCCTCAGCTGCAAGCCTATGACTGAACTTTTATTTTTTTCTTTTATCTATTTTTATTTCCTGCTGAGGCTCAACTACAACCTCTTTATTTTTCCCTTGTTGAAGGGTAGCAGGCAGTTCTTGGCTTGGTGCTCTCACAAAGTCCTTATCACTTTCACTCAACATTTCATTGGGAGTGACCTCTCCTTGTTCCTTTCCCACTTGGTTGTCTACCAACCTGCCAGACCTTAGGGCTGTGATGGCATTAGCACCCTCAAAATTTGAGGAGCCTTCTCCGATGGAATACTGGCCCTTAGGGTTGGCTACTGGCTGGCTTGGCAACCTGCCCTCTTCTCTCTTAGCCAAGGCATTGGCTATTTGACCAAGTTGCTCTTCTATTTTCTTAATGCTTTGACTGTGAGAACTCACAGTCTGATTCAAGGGTCCAAGGCTTTGCAATTGGGCCAAAACCTGGTCCTCGAAAGAAGCACTTCGGGGCTGAGGTGGGGGGACTACCAATTGATTTTGTTGCTGGGGCTGCTGTTGCTGCTGGAAATTCGACCTTGGTGCATAACCCTGGTTGAACTGCTGCTGTGGCCTTTGAGGTAGGGCCAACATCTGTTGTGGCTGCATATATTTGTCTTGCCTCCACCTCAAATTTGGGTGGTCTCTCCATTGGTAACCAGCATTTTGGTGTTGGTATTCATATGGTTGTTTATTGTAGCCACCAGATTGTTGTTGTCCAAAAGATTGGGCAGCAGCAGCCTGTTCTATTATAAACTCAGGGTATTGCCCTGTAGATGGGCACTCTTTTACTGTGTGTTGTGGAGATTGGCATATCAGACATGCCTCCATCACTTGTGCAGTCATTCTAGGCTGCACCACAGTCATAAGTTTATTAAATCTTTCAGTAAGATTGGCCATCTGCATTCTCAGGTCATCATTTCCCTAACTTCATATATATTTCCTTTAAAAGTCTCAGCAAGCCCTAGCTTAGGAGAAGGCTCTTAAACAGTTCTAGATGAGGACATCTTCTGAAAAGCATTTTCACTTATGACTTCGAACAAGTCCCATGCCTCATCAACTGTTTTGTGCATATACGTTCCACCACAAGAGGCATCTACCATGTCTCTGCTCTTCTCATCTATCCCATTATAGAAGCTCTGGACAAGCTGCCAGTCAGGGATCTTGTGGTGGGGACATTGTTTGAGCATCTCTTTAAATCTATCCCAAGCTTGGTTAAAATCTTCAGTTGAGGATTGGGCAAAAGCAAGTATGCCTTTCCTCAACTGGCTGGTTTTGGTCTCTGGGAAAAATTTAGACAGAAATCTTGTCTGGAGGTCTTTCCAGGAAGTGATGCTGTTGTTTGGGAGAGTAGATAACCAGGTCATGGCCCTGTCCTTTAGGGAGAAAGGAAAGAGCCTTAACCTAGTGGCTTCTGGTCCCAAACCAGCAATGGAGAATGCCGTACACAGGGCCAAGAACTGGTCAATGTGCTTGTAAGGGTCTTCCTTTGCTAAGCCCATGGAAAGAGGGAAGCATTTGGATGATGGAAGTTTTCATTTCATAGTTTCCCTGAACATCTGAGAATTGAATGTTGAATGGAGAATTGTAATCATCCAGAGCATTCAATTCCTTCAGTGTTCTAGGTTCTTCTTCACCCATAGCTGCTGTCGAATCTTCAAAGGAGAAATAGACTGAGTTTTGAGAGTTAGAAAAAATGCAAACAGAGGTAGCTAGACTCCCAGTGCAATTCTACTCTCCTTCTCTGCTATGGTTCAAATCTACAAGAAAAATTCCAAATGTAAATCAGTAGTATCAATTATTCACAAGTACAGCTATTGAGAACTGGAAAATACCATTTTTCACCCCTTAATCTGGGCCTTGATAGACCCTTGAGAGAACTAAATAAGTATTTTAAGTGCCTATGTTGCAGCTAACAATAAAGACACGCTTAACCATAAAAGCAGCTCAAAAGTGCCAAAAAGATGACAATCCATGTCAGTCCAAAGGAAGGAAGTAAAGAAACAACCTCATCAGCTGTGGAAAGGTCTAAATAGAAGAGGCAAAGACCTGTAAGAGAAGCAGGGAACATTTCAAACAGAGAAATGCACTACAGAGTTCTTTTCGCAAAGAACTTGCACTTTTCATAAAGAACCTTGAACTTTGCGAAAAGAAGAAAACACTCCTCGAAAAGAAGATTGAACTTTGCGAACAGAGCTTCAGAAGTCATTGAACTTTGCGAAAAGGCCCCTAAACTCTGCGAAAAGGACTAAAACTCCAGGTGTAGCTTTCGAAGAGCATCTGAACTCCTCGAAAAGAAGATTGAACTTTGCGAGCGAGCTTGAAGTCATTGAACTTTCTTGAAAAGGCGAACTCTGAAAAGGTATTACGGGATTTGCGGCTTGTCAGAAGGTATTTGAAACTTTGCAGCGCCAATGCAATCAAAGACCGGAACATTCGGAAGGTTCCAATCAAGATTCAAGGCATATTCCAACCCATGTGGCGCCCAAAGTTAAATTACTGCGGGAACTTCCGGAAGCTCAAAGAATTTTAAACCCATAGCGAATTGATGTACAGCTTTGATTGGCGAACGGATCGAGCATTTCCATTGGCCAAAACAGATCTGGATCCCGTGCTCAACCCTCATTGGGCAATCCGGATCTAAAGCATTCTGAAATCCGACCATCGCGCAGGATGGAGGAAAAAGTATAAATAGAGAAGCCATTAAATTGGGTATCCATTTTAGAGTTTTCATCTCTGTTTCCCTCATTAGGTCGGATAGCTTATCCGAACCCCCTGTAATCCTTCTTGTAGTTTACCTTTGAGAGCCATTGTGAGTGATTTGTACTTCCAAGTTCGGATTCAAGGCTGTAAGTCCGAGGGCTCTCAAGAAGCCGTGCTCTGTAATTGTAATTTTGGATTTTAAAAGGTTCTTTGTAATTTGTGTCTTCTCCATTGGAGTCATGTCGAGGGTTACGAATGTTCACCTTAGTGCATTAGACTTCTTTAGATTCACTCATCCGCATGCAACTTCCTTAATTCATCACTGCGAATTAGCGTTGGTAACCTAATTCTAGCGGCATTTACTGATGATGTTCATGTTACGAACTAAAGAATAGGCCACAACTATTGGATGATCTGTGACCATTTAAGTGGATGGATCATAGCCATAAGTCTAAACCTATTCCTTAATTCGGATTTATTTCTCTTACATCTGGCCGGTAGCGGATGAAGATTGAATCTGCTCTGTTGAACTACAGATTCTCCATTAAAATTCAGAGGCTAAAGTACATGAAGCTATTATTTCTGCATTTGTCTTATTTTAAACATCTCCCCAACTCGGATCTGGATCATGTAGTTAGTTCTTTTCTTTATTTGCTTATAGTTAAACGTGACAAATTCAACCTCCCATCTTATGTGCTTTGTAGATAGGATCAGAGGCCAGATCTGGTAGCTCAGATCTGGAGGTTTATCTTAAATTTTAAATCAATTCCCTGTGGACGATCTTTTACTCACTTACATTTAAAACTTGCTACAATTGGCCCTGATCTTGCAGGCCAGTGTTAGCCCCAATGTGCTGATATCCCTTTCATAAGTTAACATCCATATAACCTAGCATTCTTTAATTCTTTAATTTTTGATTCATAATGCACACAATTATGGCACACTTGGAGCGACAACAACAGCTACCAAAGAATAAAGAATCAAAAATCTAGAGTCTACTAATAGGTCAATATCCCCGGCAACGGTGCCAAAAACTTGTTAGGCTATTTTAAGTGCCTGCTACTGACTTTATTAAAGACAGTGATAAGAATGGGGTAAATGAAAAATGAATGAAAGGTAGAGTGAGGATTACGGACCAGCAAGCCTAAAATATGCACAGTCCTGAAAGATACAAGGCCTGTTGTAGTAAGTTTTGATAAGTAAAAGTTTGTCCCACAGGGAAGTTGATCTAAAGCTCCAAGGGAGCCATCTTTAGTAGGCTCTCCAGATCTGACTACAGATCTGGCAATCCTAAATGGAAGGGGATTTAAAGTCACTATAATCTAAATCTTAAGGCAACTTAATGTCTAGATTACAGAAAGGGTTAAGAAGGATGGTGGAGTGAGAAAATAAATATAAAAGGGTGAGAAGTATGTTATTAGGTACAGATCTTATGGGTCTTGTAACTCAGACTTAGATCTGTTGCTATAGAAATCCTGTCCAATGGCTACATTATCACCAAAGAGGAGAAACAATCCAACTCACCCCTGTGCCATGATCCAATCTCTTATGGCTATAACCTGTCCACTTAAATAGTCATAGACTATCCAATAGGGGAACCACAGTCCAGAGATGAGTCAGAACAAGCTTACCATTGTAGGCACTACTTCATCCAGGCTACAAGCTCAAGAATCCATAGGAACCTCATCCTCTAAAGTTCTATGTGTGGGGCTAGGCCTACAAAGTGCACAAGCCTGGACACACAGGACCAGCAAGAGTTTGAGTACTAGCTTTCAAGCATGGTTGTTCACTGCTTTAGTAAGACTGTTGTGATCTAGTCACAAGCCTATAATCTCTACAGCCAAATCAGATCTGCAATCTGAAAATGGATCTATACAAATATAGGGGAGTCTGTCTATGCACAATCTCTCACGAGGCTACAAGCACAAGCACAGAGAGGAAGAATCTGTCTTAGGTCTGTGGATTGGCTTCACCCTAGGGCTATAACCTGTCCAATTAAATAGTCACAGACTATCCACAGAGGCTATCCTCCTCACAGAGGTCTAAGACAGAACAAGATCATTGCTGCCGCCACCATGTTCACAAGGCTACCAACTCAAGCTCCCATGGGGATTCAGATTTAGTGGATCCTGTGGTGGGGAAAGGCCTGCAATGTGCCTAACCTGGACACACAGGTCACTTGGATCTAAATAAAATCCTTAAAAACAATCCTCCATTGCTTACGATACGACTTAGCAATGGAGGATCTCAAGGCAGCAGCCTTGTACAGAATAACTCACAACAAAAACATCATCCCATACATGCAATAAGTTCTATTACAAAACTCCATTACAATCTATACCATATAATCATACAAAAGGCATAGCCAGCAAGTGCTAGACTATGGAAAGAAAGAAAAAAGAAAAAGAAAACTCCTAAATCCTAACCTTAGCCTACTGTAATTCTATAGTTGGTTTCAAGAAGGAGCACAGAAGTTAAGAATAAAAGTTCCTTAAACCTAAGCTAAGCTTAGGCTTATATAGCAGTCGGCTTCTCTTCTATTAGGGTTAGGAAAACCCTACTTTATCAATGTGATTGTGGCTCATTCCTATCCCTTGGATGCCTCGGGGCGTGTGCATAGAGATTGGAGCATTGGAGTGCATGCCCTAATTGCTGGAAGTCCCCAGATTGCCCTTACAGAAGTGGGGAGAAGTTTAGACCCCGATCCTCACTTGGTAGAAAAGATTTCAGATCCTTCTGCATGGTAGAATTGGCATCGCGGGGTTGAATTGACTTGAAGTTCATGCAGTCGCGGGATTGACATTTTAATCATCGCGGGATACTAATTGGCTGTCGCGAGATTACTCTTTCAGCTTTGAATGGCGTGGGGATTGCTCACGCGGTTCGTCCCTTGGTGAATCTCGTGATAGATCTTTGTGAAGAAGTAGTGTTCATGAGTTTCTGAGTCGCGCGAGCATTTCCCTGAAGGTTTGTATCTCACGACCACTGTGCGATAACTACGCGCGGGAATACTTGAAGCTCTTACTTCTGAGTGAATCGCGCGAAGCTTAACGACTCCTCTTTTGAGCTGTGCGAGACTGTGCGAATGCTTCAATCACTTATGGCTGAGCTTCGTGAGAACTGGGCGAAGACTGATTTGCATTTCTTTCTGTCATCAAACTGCGCGAGAGCAGCGCGAGGACTGCGTGGCCAGTTGTTGTGCTTCCTCCAAGAGCCAGCGCCAACTGCGCGAAGGTATTATCTCTGGTTCAATTAAACCCTGCGACATTTGCGCTAGGCATCTATCTTGGTTTATTTCTGCTTTGATGTGCCTATGCTTCAGCCAACTCTCTGTCTGGGTTCATCCTTCATTCTGCTGAGGTAGTTTTGGGGCAACAGTGAGCTTCTTGGCATGGTTAGGTGTTTATTTGCAGCTACTGCTTATTACCTACAGAATAGACTTAAAATACATTTATTAAATGATTAAGGGCCTAACAGAGATTAAGTTAAGGGGTGAAAAGTGAAACTTTTCAGGTCTTAACAACGATCTCCCTCATATACTTATCTGCCAATCTACTTGCAGTATACATCGTATTATAAGGTAAGAAATGCGTCAATATAGTTAGCCTATCAACGATCACCCGTATTGCATTATGCTTCCTCACTGTCTGTGGTAATCCTAAGATAAAGTCCATTGAAATAGATTTCCACTTCCACTCGGGTATCGGCAACAGTTGTAATAATCCAGATGGATGCCTGTGATCCACCTTCACCTGCTGACAAACTAAACATTTTGAGACGTACTCAACTATGTCTTTCTTCAAGCCTCTCCACCAAAAGCTTTTCTTCAAATCTTGATACATCTTTGTGCCCCCGAATGGATTGCATATTTTGACTTATGGGCCTCTTCTAAAATGGTATGACGCATCTCGTCATCTGTATGCACACTTAAACGCCCTTTGAATAACAGTGATCCATCACTCTTGATAGAAAAATCTGAACTAGCACCATCTTTCACACCTTGCCTAATTTTTAACAACTCATCATCTTTCATCTGAAGCTCATTTATGCGGTCAAAAATCACTGGTCTGATTAGAATATTTGCTAAGAAAGCCCCTGAAGCTTTCTCCTCTACCCTCGTATCATACAATGATATGTCCTCCAATAGCTTCCATCTGTGGAGTCCCAAAATAAGACTCGATAACTGAGTTGAAGTATTTCAGCTCAAAGCATCTGTAACCACATTCGCCTTGCCTAGATGGTATTGTATGGAACAATCGTAGTCTTTAAGAAATTTCATCTACCTTCTCTATCTTATATTCAGGTCTCTTTGTGTGAACAAATACTTGAGACTCTTGTGGTTTGTGAATATCTCAATGGTTTTCCCATATAGATAATGTCTCCATATTTTCAGTGCAAATATAACAGCTGCTAACTCAAGGTCATGCATTGGATAGTTCTTCTCATGATCCTTAAGTTTTCTAGATCCATAGGCAATAACCTTCCTGTTTTGATTGAGCACATAGCCTAAGCCATTGTGCGATGCATCGCTAGACACAGTAAAACCTCCACTCTCATATGGAATGGCTAATACTGGTACTTATGTCAATCTCCTCTTGAGTTCTTGAAAGCTCTTCTCACATTCATCCGTTCACTCAAATTTAGCGTCCTTCCGTGTAAGCTTCATGAATGGCCCTGAAATATTCAAAAACCCCTCCACAAACCTCCTCTAGTATCCAGCTAGACCACGGAAACTGTAAATCTCTATCACAGTTTATGATTGTTCCCAATAAACTACTGCCTCGATCTTTACAAGATCCACAGTAACACCTGCTTCTGAGATCACGTATCCCAAAAAGCTTATTTCTTCAAGGCAAAACTCACACTTACTAAGTTTAGCATATAACTGGTGTTCACGCAATGTCTGCAGAGCAATCCTTAGATGTTGCTTATGTTCCTCTCAGGACTTTGAGTATATCAGAATGTCATCCATGAACACCACAACACACGTATCTAAATTTGACTTGAATATCCTATTCATGAGATCCATAAATGAAGCTAGAGCATTGGTTAAACCGAAAGGCATCACCAAGAATTCATAGTGCCTATACCTAGTTCTAAATGCCGACTGTTGGACATCCTCGGCTTTCACCTTCAGCTGATGATAACCCGATCTCAAGTCTATCTTAGAAAAGAACTTTATGCCTTGTAGTTGATCAAATAGATCGTCGATTCTTGGAAAGGGTATCGACTCTTAATAGTTAATTTACAACTGACAACAGTCGATGCACAATCTCATCGACCCGTCCTTCTTCTTGATGAATAAGACCAGTGCTCCCCAAGGAGACACACTTGGTCTTACAAAACCCTTATCTAATAGCTCTTGTAGTTGATCTTTCAACTCTTTCAATTCAGTTGGATTCATTCTATATAGCGCTTTAGACACTGGTTCTGTACCTGGGGATAAGTCTATTGCAAATTCAACCTCTCTATCCGGTAGTAATCCCGACAACTCTTCAGGAAAAATATCTTGAAACTCACAAGCTACCGAAATTTCAGCTATCACATTCTTCTCCTCCTTTTGTTCTTGTAAAAATGCTAGATATCCACTACACCCATTTCTCATCATTTTCTTTGCACGTATTGTAGAAATGAACAGTACAAAAGTCGACCGCATGCCGAGAAAGTTGAATGATCTACCCTTATATAGGTAAAATGTAACTATCTTCCTCTGGCAATTTACATTTGCATCATGGGTGGATAACCAATCCATGCCAAGGATTAAATCGAATCCCTGCATATCTAACACTATCAAGTCGGCCATCAACTCGTGATCTTCATGTCTCCTGATGGCTACCATCATTGATCGACACACTGTATCAGTTTTAACTGATTTCTCCATCAGGACCGACACGTCCAAAATGAAGTCTAAGGGCTCGAGAACGACCTTCACCCTTACTGTGAATTCAGGTGTCACAAATGAATGTGTAGACCCTGGGTCTATCAGAACTCGTGCTTCATAACACAGATAGTCATCTTTTCTATACATTTGTAATATACCTATATTATATACACACTACAAATTTAATACACATGAAAAGAACATAGATGTCATATAAAAATAAAAATTTTACTTTTTTCTATGTATGCACCTGTTGAGAATATTTTAGATGCTTGATGCTTATTTTATTAGAAAACACAGTGGTGGTGAAAATAAATCTAAACAAAATAGGAGTGAGATGAAGGGGATTGAAAATAGCAATCTAAAGTATACACACAGACCTGCAAGATCTAGGTTCTGTTGTAGCAAGTTTTGATAAGAAAGGGGTTTGTCCCATAGGGAAGTTTGATCTAGAACCCAAAGGGTTATTTTAGTAGATCTCCAGATTTTAGTACAGATCTGGCATTCCTAAAGAAAGGGAGTTTGTTGTCACAAGTAAAACTAAAATATAAAATAAAACTACAGTCCTATGCTATGAGAAAGGGTTTTTGGAGAAGGGTAAAATGGAGTTGTAAAAATAACAGGAAAATGGTGGGAAGTAATAAACAGGGACTATTATTTTAGGCTGAAACAGGGTTTGGTTAAACATAGAAAAGGATGGATCTGCATCTATCCTTGCTTTTAGCCACAAGCACAAATGTAAGGGAAAAGAATTCAATCCAATCCAGGGATATGGACTAGTCTTAAGGCTATGATCTGTCCACTAAATGGTCATAGATTATCCCCAAAAGATATACTCCAATCCAAGGATTGAAATCAGAATATAAAACCCACTGCAGCTACCATATATGGAAGGCCACAGGCACATACATCAATGGGTGCATAGAAACTATAAAACTTTAATGGAAAACCCAGAAGCAGTATAGATCTAATGAATCAATAAAGTAGCTTGCATTGCACATAAAAATACTTACAATGATCAGCCCTCCAAGCTGCAGTCAATACAGATTTACAGGCTTTTAGAAGTTTCACACAGTCTTATTACAGCAGATTTACAATCCTAGCCATTACAAAGATCTTAGCCAGCAAGTGTTGGGCTAAGGAGAGAAGAAAAACCAAAAAGATGACCTAACCCTAACCCTCAATGACCTAGGCACTAGCCCTCCAAGCTCACAGCCGAAATTAGGTTAAGGGTCAGATGGTTTCTACATAAAAATTACAACCTATATATAAGTTCCCAAAAAAATATCTTGCTCTGGCCAATAGGAGAACAGAAGAGGAAATGCCACATTTGCCACTACTGTTGTGGCCCATTTGTGGCCCTTGGATGCCTAGGGATGTGGGAAACTATTTAGCATCTTGGGATGTGTGCCCTAATTACTGTGAAATCCCTAAAAAGTCCCTGTGTATGGACTGAGAAGTAGGGAGCCCGTGCCTCGCAAGGCTGCATTTGCCTATTTTTCCTCTCGCGTGGCTAGAGTTGCTACTGAAGAATGGCTCGCAAGGTTCAATTGTCGTGAATGTTACAGCTCGTGAGGATGAAGCTCCAGGTGGTTCAGGTCGCGAGGATGTCACCAAGCTGAATTACAGCTCGCCAGGTTCTCGCGAGGATAAACTTTGAGCTTCGCGGGATAATCGCCAAGATGGGGTGCGCTTCTCGTGTGGTTGGCTTTGTCTTAAAAGTGCGCGACAGCTTCACGAAGAAAACCTTCTGAAGTTTTAATCCTCGCGAGGACTGCGTGAGTTGCTTTTCTAAAGCTTTTCTATAGTGCACTGTTGCTCCCCCAGCTGTGCTTTCTTTATTTGTTTGTGGTAAAAGAAATTTAAAATCAAAATAAAACAGGGGATGAAATCAGCACAACTAAGAAGTCCTAGACTTATAAGATACAGGGCCCATTGTGGCAAGTTTTGATAAGTAAGAGTTTGTCCCACAGGGAAAGATGATCTACAGCTCCAAGGGAGCCATCTCTAGTAGTCCCTCGGATCGATGTAGATCCTGGCGGTCATAAGGAAGGGAGTTTAAGGTCACTTAGTTTACAGATCCTAAGGTAGCCTAATGTCTAAACTACAGAAAGGGTTGAGAGGATGGATGGAGTGTGGAAAATAAATATAAAAGGGGTGAGAAATATGTTATTGAGCCTAGATCAGAGGAGTTTTGTAACTCAAATTCATATCTGATGTTATAGAAATCATGTCCAATGGCTACGTTATCACCACTGAGGAGAAAGAATCCAACTCATCTCTCTGCCATGATTCAATCCCTTAAGGTTATAACCTGTCCACTCAAATGGTCACAGACTATCCCATAGGGGAACCACAATCCAGGGATGGGTCAAAACAAGTTAATCATTGTAGGCACTATTTCATCCAGGCTACCAGCTCAAGAATCCATAGGGAACCTCAACCTCTAAAGCACTATGTGTGGGGCTAAGGCTGTATAGGACCATGATAGCCCAGACACAGAACTAGTAAGAGATTGAGTACAACCTTCGATCTAGTTGTCCATTGCTTGAGTGAGGCTACAATGGTCCAGTCACAAGCCTACAATCTCTATAATCAGATCAGATTTAACATCTGATAGCGGATCTATACAAATATAAGGGAGTCTGCCTCTGTACAACCTCCCACCAGGCTAATACAAGCTCAAGTTCAGAGAAGAAGGATCCATCTTGGTGTTGTTACTTCTTAATATGCTTGATTTATGTGTGTTTTGAAAACAGGTTTGCAACTGCTAAATTATACTGAATCTAGAATATTAATAAGAATAAAGAAATATCAGCATAGGTAGAAGTGAATTAGCCTGCAAGATCAGGGCCAATTATAGCAAGTTTTAAATGTAAGTGAGTGAAAGATCGTCCACAGAGAATTTGTCTAAAACGCAAGATAAACCTCCAGATCTGAGCTACCAAATCTGGCCTCTTATCCTATCTAGAAAGCACATAAGATGGGAGGTTGAATTTGTCACATTAACTAAATGATAAAAGTAAAAGTTAAACTAAATGATCCAGATCCGAGTTGGGGGAATGTTTGAGGTAAACTTATAAAAATTGGAGAAGTAATATCTAACTTTTATTTGGTCCTTGAAATCTAATGAGAATGACTGCAGCTCAACTGAGAGATGATCCAATCTTCATCTGGCTACAAGCGCAGATGTAAGAGAAATAAATCTAATTTAAGGATTAGGTTTAAGCTTATGGCTATGGTTTGTCCACTTTAATGTCCACAAATCATCCAATAGTCTTTAATCCGAAGCCTTAGTTTAGAACAAGAAGCATCACTACAAATGCCGCGAGAGATTAGGTTACCAACACTAATTCTCACAGGATTAATGAATCAAGGGAAATTGCATGAAAAACAGTAAATCTAAAGGAGTCTAATGCAATAAGGAGATCAGAGGGAACCCTTAACATGAGTCCAATTAAGAATATACAGTTTACAGCAACCTTTTCAAATCCACCATTACAATTACAGAGCACAGCTTAAATAGCTCTCAGATTTGTAGTCTTGAATACAACTCTCTTTTGAATTACAGAAATATCTCACAGCTCTCAATTGCGAGTAAAAGTGAAGCTATTACAGCGATTTCAGACAAACTATCTAGTTTGGAAATGGGGGAATAGGAATGAAACTCAAAATCTGGATGCCCCAATTGGGCAAATGGTTCGTCTATCAACCAATCAGAGGTGCTCAGATCTGTATTGACCAATGGTGGTCGAGCACAAGGATCCAGATCTGTTCTAGCCAATCAGAATTCCTCGATCTGGTTCAGCCAATCAGGTGAAAAAGGCATCAATTCTGTTATGCATTTTGAAAATCTGTTAGTTTCTAGAAGTTCCCGCCAAGTTATTTCATCTCTGGGTGCTCACGTGGGGTGGAATATGCCTTCGCTTTATGCCTAGAATCCTCTGGAATGTCCCTAGGTTTTTAAATGCATTGGGACGCATGAAACAGATTACTGAATTGCCCTTGCAAAAGCTGAGAACCTCCAGAATACCTTTTCGCAAAGTTTAGGGGGCTTTTCGCAAGGTGTTGTAACTCCTGAAGCTCTTTTCGCAAGGTTCTGGTTCTGTTCAAATTGAGTTTTCTTCTTTTCGAAAAGGTAAATCATCTCTTCGAAGAGTTCAGATGCTCTTCGAAAGCTAAGCCTGGAGTTTTTATTCTTTTCGCAGAGTTTCAGGTTCTTTGCGAACAGTTCAGGTTCTTTGCGAAAAGTACTCTGTAGTGCATTTTTCTGTTCGAATTGCTCCATACTTCTTTTCTGGGTTGAGACCACGTCTTTGCCTCTTCAATTCGAACCTTTCAATAGCTAGTGAGGTTGTTTCTTCTTCTTCTTCCTTTGGATTGACATGGAATGTCATCTTTTTGGCACTTTTGAGCTACTTTCAAGGTTAAGCCTGCCTTTATTGTTAGCTGTAAAACAAACACTTAAAACACTTATTTAGTTCTCTCAAGGGTCTATCAAGGCCCAGATTAAGGGGTGCAAAATGGTATTTTCCAGTTCTCAACACACCCCCCAACCTAAGCTTTGCTAGTCCCTGAGCAAAGACAAAATTAAAAAATAGAATGAAAAGCCATTTTTGTAGCGAGCACAGTTGCATTTAGCATATGCAACAAGCTTTTTAAACCCCTAGGTGATCCCTAGTGGAGGAGTGAAGTCTCCTGAGGGTTTTCAGTGAAGGTACCCACAAACTTCTCCAATAAATCAGTTAAGATCAATGCAGTTCTGTTAAAGCAAACTTTCATCCAATCAGATTATTCACACCTGCATCAGTCAGGTTGTAAGAAGATTTTCAAGAAAACATCAGTTCAAAACTAAAATTCTGCTGTAATTCCATTACCATTCACTCAGTTGGTGTCAAAAAGTTTTACAAGAAAAATTAATGAAAAGCTTGCCTTCTATTGGAGAATCCAGTTTTGATGTTACCCCAAATAATTTGATTTCAAACTCAACTTTCACCAGGGTTTTCACTCACCATGCAAATATGAGGGTTGCACTATTTCACACAGCTCAAGAGAAATTACAGTCCTCAAATAGGATTGTATGGCAGGTGAGCATAGGCATTGCTTTGATTCAATTTACTACTTTTTCACTATAGATTACACAAATCCTTATCTCCATGTGACTCAATCCATCATTGATCGATGGACTTTAACTTGGGTTGTAATGTGGCTTATGGGTGAAATTTATCAAGAATAAAGGGTGGAATGGAGTTCAAAATGAGAAGTCACAAGGTAAGGAGGTGATAGACACACTTCTTCAATTCAAAGACAATTTCATCTTCTTCTTTGAATTTTCAGAGCCAAAGTGGCCATCTTGTTTCTCTTTCTTTTTCAAACTTCCAATGAAATGACTTCTCCCAATTTTCTCAAATCAACATTGACTGGAATGCCCTATTTCTTTTGCTGATACATCGTTGCCTTCAATTATTTTCTTTTCTTTTACCAAACTATTACCCAACTCACCTTTCTTCAGCTTTCTTTCCTTTACCTTCTGAATTCTCAGAGTGAGGGTTAGGCTAAATGAGGTTGATGAGGTTTCAAAGAAATCTTTGATTTATAAAGCTCAAATGGTGTGTATCAAGGGCAGTTTTTTAAAAGGTGGGGCTTTTTGAAGTTCAAAGCTGTCAAAGAAGGCCCTACATCATGTCTTTAATATCATGATTGTCAAAACAATTTCAACTTGGATATATGTAACTTCTAGTGATAACAAGGTGTTCAACAGTCCCTAGAGCAGAAAAAATTGCCAATTCATACCTCCAAAGAATACGTTTCCGGTCCAAATCTCACTGGGTGTGATTTTCTATCAAATTCCTGAGGTATATCATCACTGTTTTCTCTCTTTTTAGGTTTACTGAAACATCAATTTTCTTTTAGAAATTTTCTGACATTCATTTCATGAAAGTATTAGAATTGCAGTAGAAATTAATTTTAAAAAGTTCTAACTTCCTCATTTTTCAAAACAACAGGTGTGAAATTACTTCATTTTCAAAAGTTCTACTGATCATAAGCTGCACCAAGCATTAACTTACTTATTTTATTGGCATACCTGCCATACCCCCAAACCAAAGGAGAGCAGGGTCCACACTGGTCCAAAGTAGAGAAATGATAGAAGCAAGAAAGAAAAACAAAACATCATGATGCCAAGAAGACAGACAGAAATGCACAGAAATTACACAAGAAGAAATAGAATGTTATATTACAAACTCATAACACAGATAATTACAATGTGATCTAATAACTGGGGTCAAAATCTGTATCATAAGTTGGTTCAATTGGCTCAGAACTTGAGTCACTGTCAGAATCAGAACTAGAATCAGTATTGGAGTCCGAACTAGATTGAGCTTTCTCTGGGATAGTGTTTTGCAGCTCAGTGTAATCCTCTGATTTTATCTTTTTGGTGAGGCCAATGTACTTGCCAAGTCTAATGGTCTTCAGTTTTTCCTGGTCAAGCTGTGCTTGTAACATGGTCACCTTGTGCTGCTCACTCCTAACCATCTGAAAGGTTTGACCCAGCAAGTCCTTCATTTTCTCTCTCTCAAATTTCATAAATAACTCTAACTTTCGAATCTGGTTTTCATAAGGGGTTCGAATGTAGGCTTGTAAATCAGCTAACCCTTTTAGAACATCTCTGCAAATATAAGGATTTTCTTCCATGGCTCTTCTGAGGGAGGCAAATCGGGGAAGGGGAATGGAATGGTAGGGGACCAAAGGTGTCCCAGCTGTGGGAGGGGGAGAAGAAGTGTCCAGAAGGAGGACTTCAGGGTCGGTCTGAGTGGCTTGCTCAGCGAAAGTGGGGAGTGGTGAAGGGGATGCCACCAGAGGGACTTCAGGTTCAGTTTGGGTTGCATGGGCAGTAGTGGTGGGGGTGGGCAGATCAACCAATACTACCTCTGGTTCAGTTTGGGTAGCATGGGAATCAACAGTAGGTAAAGGGGTAATGGTGGTTGTGTGTGATGTGGAGGCTAAGGTTTGGAGTAGGTCATTGGTCACAGACTGGTTTTCGGTGTTGATTTGGAGTTGGGCTTGGATGGATTGGAGGTAGGCAAGTATTTGGGTAATAGAGGCAGGTGGGGGAGAGATGGGCATAGCAGGGACTAGTACAACTGAAGTGGAGGGTGGAGGTGCAATGGTTGTAAAGGGGGAAGTAGGTAAATGGGTGAAATGATGAGGGTCAGGTATAGGGGTAGGTTCAAGTCCCATGGTGTCAAAAATAGATCCCATTAAGGAAGAATAAGCCTCTGTAGTGAAAGGCTCAGGTTCAGGTGTATGGGATACTTCAGGTGTGTGGGCTGAATGAGCAGGTGAATTTGAGGGGCTTTGGAGCAGAGGAGTGCAGGGAGATGGGGCAATAAAATATGCAGCTAAAACATGGGCATTGGTGGGAGAAATTGGTGGTGTGAGTATGGTTGGAGTGGTTGGTGTAGAGGGGGAATCTATAATTGGAATAATGGAGGGTATGGGAGATGGGACAGCTGGGATAGGTGAAGTGGCAGGGGCTGGAATAGGGGAGGAGGGTGAAAGGCCAACTTCCTCAAAAATTGGTGCAGCAGAAGAGCTGGTCACCATGGGAAGGAAAGTTTCTTCAACAATGGGTGCAGCTAAAGAGCTGGTCACCACAGGGTCTGGCAGAGCAGCTTCGAGAAGTGGTGCAGCTAAAGAGCTGGTCACCACAGGTTCTGCCAAAACTGGTTCTAAGGGAACTGCAGGGGCAGGTTCAGGTGCAGGTTCATTACCAGCTTCCTCTCTCATTCTTCTCAGCATGGCTTGGCTTGTAGTCCAAGCCTTTTTCCCAAAATTGTGAGGAGCAATGACTTCGAATGGCTCCTCATTATCAATGTCAAACTTGGCTCTGAGGAGGGCTGTAATCAATCTACCAAATGGGAGGCCAGCTAATTTCTGCTCCTTTTTCAACTTGGCACTAATATCAGCCATGGCTTCAAAAATTAACATAGGGGCATTGAAAAACTGCCCCTTAGAAAAGTGAAAAAGAGCCTCTAGAATTGGTGTTCTCCTCTCTTGGCTGTGCCCGGTAACATAAAAACTTCCCCTCAAAATGGAGTCCATCAATAGAAATTGGGGGGCTAGGTCTCTCCTCATGATGGACTGTCCAGTGCCCACAATTCCTTGGGTCAAATGTGCAGCCATTTCTCTAAAGGAGGCTGTTTCTGGAGCAGCCAATGGCCCAGCAGGATCAAATTGGAAGGGTATCCCCAAAGCATTCCCTATGTCTTCAAATGTGACCGTAAGATCGCAATCATCAATAAAGATAACCAGGGTAGGGACATCAGCATCTCTTTCAGTGACCTTGATTAGGTTTTGGTACCATAACTTCACCATTCGTGGGTAAATTTTCTCTGGCAAAGGGGTAAGGATATTGCTTAGTGCGGCTTCCCTTATGTATCTTAAAGATAACAGGCACTCTGGTTTGTTGACGAAAAAAGTTTCGTCCATAATCAGCTCAGGAATTAACTTCTGAGCTTCAATGAATGGATTTGGCAGTACCAAATGTATAGGCAGAGGAGGAAGCTCAGGCTCAGGACTAGCAGCAGCAGAGATGGGTTCCTCATGTCTCACTTTCTTCCCTTTCTCCACCCTATCCGCTTTATCCATAGATAGTTTTCTTTTGGCTGAAGTTTTGGCTTTTCCCTTTGGGGTAGGTTTGCTAACTTTCTTAGCAGAGGATTTTGGGAACATGGCAGCCAATGATTTCTCTACTTTTCCCATTCGAAATTGATGTATGAAAATGCCCACAACAGATGCTGACACAAATTGAAAATTTTCAAATGATAAACAGAGAGAATGTGCAGAGAAATACCGAGATCTAGGGTTTTTAATTGAACAGGTTGTTTGCTTGCAGAAATCCCCCAGACTAGAAGCTAAAATCCTTCTCTGAAAACTCAAATGATCGAACAAAGGTGAAGAAAAATGTAGCAAGCTTCTCAAATTGCGCAAGGAAAGAACGAAATAGGGTTTCCGTGGAACAAGTCGCTCTTCAGAAAGCTTTCGAAAATGAAACCCCTACTTCGAAAGGGTTTAAATATACTCAGAGTTAATTTTGCAAAGTTCTTTATAAGTTTTCGAAAAGTTCCAAAATAGACCTTTTTACTACTGCGAATGGCATCAGTACCATTCGAAAAGTTAATCGCTTCAAAAACATCATTTCGAAAAGAACAAGCTTCAGAACGAACTATTCGAAAAGCAAATCCTTGCTTTCGAGCAGTTCGTTACCAATCCAGAGTCTATGAGAAAAGTAAATTGAACTTTGCGAAGAGAGAATTATTGCTTTGCGAATTATCTTGGAGCATATTTAAACCATGCGAAAAGAGATAATTCAGGAATAAAAGCAGAAACTAAGAAACTAAGCAAAAACTATGAAATAAAAACATAATGTACAGTTATCTACCATCAGATTTTTGGAGGTTTGTGATGACAGATGGGCAGCACTGGCTCCTGGGTATTTTCAATGCATGGCTTGAGCCTCTGACCATTTACTTTCAGGATTCTTCCATTACTTGGATCAAGGATGTCAACAGCTCCTGAAGGGGCTGTCTGAATGACAGTGTATGGCCCTTCCCATCTGGATCTCAGCTTTCCTGGGAAAAACTTGAGTTTTGAGTTAAATAACCATACCTTAGAGCCAGCTGTGAACTCTTTTCTCAATATATTTTTATCATGGAAAGTTTTGACTTTCTCTTTGTACAATCTTGAATTTGTGTATGCATCCATTCTTAGCTCCTCCAACTCAGCGAGTTGCAGTTTCCTGTGATTACCAGAAGTAGTTAGATCCATGTTCAATGTTTTAATGGCCCAAAAAGTTTTATATCCTAACTCTACTGGTAAATGGCATGCTTTGCCATAGACCATCCTGAATGGGGACATACCAATTGGGGTTTTATAGGCTGTCCTGTATGCCCATAATGCATCATTCAGCTTAAAGGACCAATCCTTTCTGTCCTTCTTCACAGTCTTTTCCAAAATATGTTTGATTTCTCTATTGGAAATCTCCACTTGTCCACTGGTTTGTGGATGATATGGAGTGGCTACTCTATGAGTCACAGAGTATTTTTTTAATAAAGTTTCAAAATGTTTATTACAAAAATGGCTTCCCCCATCACTGATAATGGCTCTGGGAAAACCAAACCTGGAAAAAATGTGATCCTTTAGAAATTTAAGAACCACTTTGTGATCATTTGTTTTAGTGGCTGTGGCTTCAATCCATTTGGATACATAATCCACAGCTACTAAAATGAAATTATACCCATTGGAAGGAGGAAAGGGACCCATGAAGTCTATCCCCCAAACATCAAACAACTCAACTACCAAAATAGGTTGTAAAGGCATTAAGTTTCTCTTGGAAATGCTGCCCAATTTTTGATAGTTTTGGCAAGACTTACAATGCTGCAGAGCATCTTTGAAAAGTGTAGGCCAATAAAATCCGCACTGCAAAACCTTTGCAGCAGTTTTGTTTCCACTAAAATGACCTCCACAAGCCTGTTCATGACACATAGAAAGTATTCTATGAAATTCTTGGTCAGGGACACATTTTCTTATTATTTGGTCTGCACAACTCTTGAACAGATGAGGATCTTCCCAGATGAAATGTCTAACCTTTGCGAAGAAAAGATCTTTATCTATTTTATTCCAATGTTGAGGAATTCTTCCAGTAGCCAGAAAGTTGACTATGTTTGCAAACCAAAGAGTGTGTATACTAATGGCAAAAAGTTGCTCATCAGGGAAAGATTCATTGATAGGCAGCCTATCAATATCAGTAGTTAAAATTCTAGACAGGTGATCAGCCACCACATTTTCCACCCCCTTTTTATCTTTGATCTGTAAATCAAATTCCTGTAATAGGAGAATCTACCTGATTAATCTTGGTTTGGTGTCCTTCTTAGACAGAAGGTATTTTAAAGCAGAGTGGTCAGTGAACACCACTATTTGTGAACCCAAGACATATGACCTGAATTTTTCTAAAGCAAAAACAATTGCCAGCAGCTCCTTCTCAGTTGTTGTGTAATTGAGCTGTGCATCAATCATTGATCTACTGGCATAAGCTATGACATGAGGCAGCTTTTCTTTTCTCTGTCCAAGGACAGCTCCCAAAGCATAATCTGATGCATCACACATCAGTTCAAAAGGTAATGAATAATCTGGAGACTGCAATATTGGAGCTGAAATCAAACAGTTTTTTAGGAATTCAAAAGCCTTCATGCATTCATTATTGAAAACAAAAGGGACATCTTGAGACAGCAAATGACAAAGAGGTTTGGTTATGTTACTGAAGTCCTTGATGAACCTTCTGTAAAATCCAGCATGTCCCAGAAAACTTCTGATTTGCTTAACAGTTTTAGGAGGTGGTAAATGTGCAATTAGATCAATTTTTGCTCTGTCCACCTCAATGCCCTTGTGAGAAACAACATGGCCAAGGACAATGCCTTGGGTGACCATGAAATGGCTCTTTTCCCAGCTCAGAACTAGATTGGTTTCTTCACATCTCTGTAATAGCAATTTGAGATGATGTAAACACTGGGAAAAACTATCTCCATAGATTGAAAAATCATCCATAAAAATCTTCATAAATTGGTCAATCATATCGGAAAAAATAGAATACATGCATCTTTGAAAGGTAGCAGGAGCATTACAAAGACCAAAAGGCATTCTCCTATAGGCAAAAGTGCCAAAAGGGCAAGTGAATGTGGTATTTTCCTGATCTTGTGGGTACACAGGAATCTGGTTGTACCCAGAGTAACCATCAAGAAAATAGTAATAAGCTTTTCCTGCTAGCTTATCTAAAATCTGATCAATGAATGGGAGGGGGAACTGGACTTTTCTGGTCATTGCATTTAATTTTCTGTAATCAATACAAACCCTCCATCCAGTTGTTTGTCTAGTTGACATAAGCTCACCAGAATCTGAGGTTACAACAGTGATCCTAGATTTCTTAGGTACCACCTGTGTAGGTGCCACCCAAGCTGAATCTGAAATGGGGTAAATGACCCCTGCATCCAACAGCTTAACAACCTCTTTCATGACCACTTCTTGCATATGAGGGTTCAGCCTCCTTTGCATTTCCCTAGAAGGCCTTGCATCATCTTCAAAATGGATTTTGTGCATGCAAACAGCTGGACTGATTCCTCCCAAATTAGCAATAGTCCAGCCAATTGCCCTTCTATGTTCTTTCAAAACTATCAACAGCTCTTCTTTTTGCTCCTTTGTGAGGGAGGAAGAAATAATTGCAGGCAATGATTTATGATTTCCTAAAAACACATATTTCAAATTTTCTGGCAGCTGCTTTAGTTCTAAATCAGGTGGGCTGCGAAAAGAAGGTAACAAAGGTACCTTAGCTGTTTGTGGAAGGGGAAGAGTAGCAGGTTTCCAAGAAGAGAAACTTGCTGATTGATTATGAGTTCCTTGCACAACATTTATTTCCTCAGAATTTGAGATATAAACTGTTTCTTCTTTAGAATTTCCCCAAGCATCTTCAACATTTATGGTGAACTCTTCACACTGCAGAAACTGTTGAAAAGTCCCTTCTACCAGTTCATCCAATAAATCAACATGAAAACATTCTTCAGAACTAAAATGAGGCTGTGTGACTGCATTATAAACATTTAATTTTACCTTCATGTTTCCAAAAGAGACTTCCATAATTCCAGACCTGCATTGAATGCAAGCATTTACTGTAGCCAGGAATGGTCTTCCCAAAATGGCAGGGATGGAAGTTTTGTTTTTGGTTGGTTCCATGTCCAAAACTAGAAAATCAGCAGGATAGAAAAATTTATCTACTCCTACCAATACATCTTCAATCATCCCCACTGGCTTCCTTTCAGATCTGTCTGCTAGTTGTAACACCACATGAGTGGTCTCCCAAACCTAGTTTCTCATATACAGAATATGGAAGTAGGTTGACACTGGCACCCAGATCTAATAGAACCTTTTCAATGGTATGTTCCCCAATAATGCAAGGGATTGTGGGGATTCCAGGATCTTGAAGTTTAGGAGGTGTGACAATGGATAACACCTGATTAACTCTTTCCACAGCAAAGACCTTCTTGGACAACTGTATCCTAGACTGTCTTTTGTGAGTGCAAACATCTTTAAAAAATTTTGCATATGCTGGAATTTGTTTGATTGCCTCAAGCAAAGGTAGATTTATCTTGACTTGCTTAAAAGTCTCCATCATTTCATCTATTTTTGTGTTCCCTTTATCAAAAGGGGATACGGATTTCATTGCATGTGGAAATGGTAAATGGGGAACTAGTCCTTCATCTACAGATTTGGAAGCATTTTCAAAAACTTTTTGGATTTTTTGTTTTTCATTTTTTTTATTTTTCTGAGGTCCATCAAGACCCCCATCGCTATCACGCTCTTGCATATCTTTATCATTTTCCTCATTTTTCTTCTTCAAGACCTACTTTGTTATTTATGATTCTTCCACTTCTCAAAGTGGTAGCTTTTACTTCTTCATGTGAATTAGAAGCTTCTCCAACCATGAACTCCTTTGGGATTGTTCAAGGTTGGTTAGGTAACTTTCCTTCCTCTCTTTTGCCAAAGTATTTGAAAGTTGTCCCAATGTTTCTTCAATCTTCTTTATGCTCTCGTGAAAATTCACGGTCTGAGTTAAAGATCTAAATTCGAGTGAATTTAGGACTTGATCTTCAAAGAAGGGGACACGGAAGGGGTTTGAATCAGCGATTGTTGCACAAAGGTTGTTGGGGAATGGGCTGCTGAAAATTTGGTTTGGCATAAAAATTCTGTTGATAAGGCTGTGCAGTTTTGAAAGGCATTTGGTTCTTTGGTTGTTGCTACTGTTGGGATTGATAATTACCTTGGTTCCACCTCAAATTGGGGTGTCCTCTCCATGGTTATTCATTTGACTGCATCTGTCCAAATGATTGAGCAGCATGAGCTTGTTCCACCATTAAATCTGGGAACTGTGGTGCAGCAGGACATTGGTCAATTGAATGAGTAGGGGACTGGCATATCAGATATGCCTCCTCTACTCTTGCAACATTTGGATTTTTAAGTGAGTCCATCAATCTATCAAACTTTGTGGTTAAATTGTCCATCTTTCTTTCCAACTCATTCACCTCATAAATCTTCCCTTTGGTGGGTTCTTGATTGTTCAACCTAGCAGATTTTCAATATCTCTTGGGAGATTTCTTTGTTGAGTTGAGTTTTCACCAATTACTTCAAATAAGTCCCAAACCTCCTCAACTGCTTTTTTTGCAAGTAAGTGCCTCCAGGAGGCATCCACCATATTTTTGCCTTTTGAGCAATTCCTTGATAGAAGCTTTGAACCACCGCCATCCGGGAATTTGATGGTGAGGACATTGCCTTAAAAGTTCCTTAAATCGTTCCCATGCTTCATGGAAAGTTTCAGTTGAGTTTTGTGAGAAAGAAATGATACTTTGTCTCAATTGGCTTGTTTTAGACATTGGGAAATATTTGGCTAAAAATTGACACTGCAAATCATTCCAAGAAGTGATACTATTTGGTGCTAACATAGATAACCATGCTCTAGCTTTATCCTTTAATGAAAAGGAAGGAGCCTAAGCTTGGTTGCTTCTGGACCAAGTCCAGCTATGTTAAATGTGGTGCAAAGAGCCAAGAATTCATCCACATGTTTGTATGGATCTTCCTTACTCAACCCATGGAAGGAAGGAAGCATTTGGATAGTTGATGATTTGATCTCATAATTTCCTTCAACAGTAGGAAATTGAATGCAAAAGGGAGAATTATAGGCACCAGGTGCAAAGTAGTCCCTCAAAAGTCGAGGTTCTTCACCCATAGTAGCAGAATTCTGTGTTGTTTGTTTGGTTCGTAGTAGCCTTTCAACTTCTAAATTCAGTGGGACAATCTCAGGGCTGAGAGTCCTCCTACCAAACATACAACTCAGAACAAAAATCTGATTATTCACAGCAAACCTTCAGAATTTCTTTTTAAGTAGTTTCCCTTCTTCAAAAATTGGACATGAATAACTGCACAGGTATAAACAATAGAATAGTTTAGTAATGATATAAAAAATAAAAGTAAAAACATAGGTCTACCTATTTTAGAACAAATTCCCCGGCAACGGCGCCAAAAACTTATTGTTACTTCTTAATGTGCTTGATTTATGTGTGTTTTGAAAACAGGTTTGCAACTGCTAAATTATACTGAATCTAGAATATTAATAAGAATAATGAAATATCAGCACAGGTAGAAGTGAATTAGCCTGCAAGATCAGGGCCAATTGTAGCAAGTTTTAAATGTAAGTGAGTGAAAGATCGTCCACAGAGAATTTGTCTAAAATGAAAGATAAACCTCCATATCTGAGCTACCAAATCTGGCCTCTTATCCTATCTAGAAAGCACATAAGATGGGAGGTTGAATTTGTCACATTAACTAAATGATAAAAGTAAAAGTTAAACTAAATGATCCAAATCCTAGTTGGGGGAATGTTTGAGGTAAACTTATAAAAATTGGAGAAGTAATATCTAACTTTTATTTGGTCCTTGAAATCTAATGAGAATGACTGCAGCTCAACTGAGAGATGATCCAATCTTCATCTGGCTACAAGCGCAGATGTAAGAGAAATAAATCTAATTTAAGGATTAGGTTTAAGCTTATGGCTATGGTCTGTCCACTTTAATGGCCACAAACCATCCAATAGTCTTTAATCCGAAGCCTTAGTTTAGAACAAGAAGCATCACTACAAATGCCGCGAGAGATTAGGTTACCAACACTAATTCTCACAGGATTAATGAATCAAGGGAAATTGCATGAAAAATAGTAAATCTAAAGGAGTCTAATGCAATAAGGAGATCAGAGGGAACCCTTAACATGAGTCCAATTGAGAATATACGGTTTACAGCAACCTTTTCAAATCCACCATTACAATTACAGAGCACAGCTTAAACAGCTCTCAGATTTGTAGTCTTGAATACAACTCTCTTTTGAATTACAGAAATATCTCACAGCTCTCAATTGTGAGTAAAAGTGAAGCTATTACAGGGATTTCAGACAAACTATCTGGTTTGGAAATGGGGGAATAGGAATGAAACTCAAAATCTGGATGCCCCAATTGGGCAAATGGTTCGTCTATTTATAGTTTTCCCCAAGTCCAGCTCAGATGTGGATCAACCAATCAGAGGTGCTCAGATCTGTATTGACCAATGGTGGTCGAGCATGAGGATCCAGATCTGTTCTAGCCAATCAGAATTCCTCGATCTGGTTCAGCCAATCAGGTGAAAAAGGCATCAATTTTGTTATGCATTTTGAAAATCTGTTAGTTTTTAGAAGTTCCCGCCAAGTTATTTCATCTCTGGGTGCTCACGTGGGGTGGAATATGCCTTCGCTTTATGCCTAGAATCCTCTGGAATGTCCCTAGGTTTTTAAATGCATTGGGACGCATGAAACAAATTACTGAACTACCCTTGCAAAAGCTGAGAACCTCCAGAATACCTTTTCGCAAAGTTTAGGGGGCTTTTCGCAAGGTGTTGTAACTCCTGAAGCTCTTTTCGCAAGGTTCTGGTTCTGTTCGAATTGAGTTTTCTTCTTTTCGAAAAGGTAAATCATCTCTTCGAAGAGTTCAAATGCTCTTCGAAAGCTAAGCCTGGAGTTTTTGTTCTTTTCGCAGAGTTTCAGGTTCTTTGCGAACAGTTCAGGTTCTTTGCGAAAAGTACTCTGTAGTGCATTTTTCTGTTCGAATTGCTCCATACTTCTTTTCTGGGTTGAGACCACGTCTTTGCCTCTTCAATTCAGACCTTTCAACAGCTAGTGAGGTTGTTTCTTCTTCTTCTTCCTTTGGATTGACATGAAATGTCATCTTTTTGGCACTTTTGAGCTACTTTCAAGGTTAGGCCTGCCTTTATTGTTAGCTGTAAAACAAACACTTAAAACACTTATTTAGTTCTCTCAAGGGTCTATCAAGGCCCAGATTAAGGGGTGAAAAATGGTAGTTTCTAGTTCTCAACACTTGAATCGGTGGATTAGAATCACCCTAAGGCTATAACCTGTCCACTTGAATGGTCACAGACTATCCCAGAGGCTATCCTCCTCACGGAGCCCAAGACAAAACAAGAATATCGCTGCCACCACCATGGTCACAAGGCTACCAACTCAAGCTCCCATGGGGATTTCAGATCTAATGGGTCCTGTGGTGGGGCTAAGGTTGTATATGACCATGATAGCCCAGACACACAGGTCACTTGGATCTGAGTGGCCTTTAGAATCAGTCCTACATTACTTTGAATCGCAGCCAAAGCAATGGCGGATCACAAGGCAGCAGCCTTGCACAGAGCAGATCACATTCAAACACAAATCCCATAATGTAAAAATCTTATTACAAACTTCCATTAAACTAGTTCAAAATGCATACAAAGACATAGCCAGCAAGTGCTGGACTATGGAGAGAAGAAAAAAAAGCAAAAGAAAACTACTTACAGCTACAAAAGAAAAAGAAAAATGATCTCAGATCAAATCTCCAAGAGATGAGACGTGTTCCAAGATTTGTTCAAAAAGATTTGTTCCAAAAGATGTTCCCTAAACCTAAGCTAAGTATGGGTTTATATAGCAGTGGTGTGGCGGCGCATTAGGGTTAGGAAACCCTAATTTTAATAATGCCACATGGCCTAATAGTGATCCGTAGATGCTTCGGAGTGCGTGCACGGAGATTTAAGCATGGGAGTGCATGCCCTAATCGCTGGAAATTCCCAGAAAGTCCTCTGCTGAAGCGATGGAAGTTGAAGTTCAGAGCTTCGCTAGGTAGCTATTGTTTCCCAGACTTGTCGCGTGGTAGCTTTTGCTCTTCACGAGGATGGTTTGACATTAAAGCTTCAACTGTCGCGAGGTTGCCTTGGTTTGCTCTTCAGGCAGTCGCGCGGTAGAGAATTGCACTCTCACTGGATTGGGCTTCGCGAGGTTGAGTAGACATCAAAGCCTCAGATGTCGTGGGGTTGGAGTTTAAGCAGTCGCGAGGTGGCTGCGCATTCGCTGGGTTGATCTTCGTGAGGATGGCTCTGTCTTCACGAAGATGCTTTCTTCTTGAATAGTGCGAGAGCTATGCAAGGAGTTCTCTTCTGATATTTGCATCCCACGGCTACTGCGCGACAGCTGCGCGAAGAGTCTTTTGAAGCTCTCTCTCCTCAGCCGTTCTGAGCAAACTGCGCGAGGTTGAGAGAGGTCAGCTTTGAACTGCACGAGACTGTGCGATGTGTTCTACTCTTGAGCTTCACGAGAGCTACACGAGTTTATGCTTCTGAAGCTCTTCAGTCACTCAACTATGCGAGAAGTTGTTGTAAAGTTTTGGGAAGCTCAGTTGGACTGCGCGAGGCATATTTCTCCTGGATCCTCTAATGCTTGGGTCAACTGCGCGAGGCTCATTTCAGGTCTGGATTCAAAGTTCATCCTTCTGAGGGACTTCTGGTGCCAAAACATTCTCCTTAGCAGGATTCCTGGCTTTATTTCACTGCTGATTATTACCTACATAAAACACTTAACAAGAGCTTATTAAGTGGCTAAGGGTCTAATCAAAGGTTAAGTTAAGGGGTGAAAAGTGGTACTTTTCAGGTCTTAACACACCCCCAAACCTAATCTTTGCTAGTCCCTTAGCAAAGCTACATTAAATCTACTACAAAAATTAAATGCCACTTTCGTAGGGAGCACGAATATATTTAGCATATATACCAAGCCTTTTAAACCCCTAGGTGATCCCTAGTGGAGGAGTGAAGTCTCCTGAGGGTTTTTAGTGAAGACACCCACAAACTTCTCAATGAAACAGTTAACAAAAGTGCAATATCATCAAGTGAGCAGTCAAGGAGCAGACTTAGTTTACTCTTGAATCAGTAAACATAAAAGAAATTTAATCCATTGGTTGCACAGTAATTTAGACAGCATAAAATTCTCATGAATGCACACCATTTCCAATCAGTTTACAACCACAGAAAACTGCACAAGTGTGTGCTAGCACTGAGCTCATCATCAGATCAAAAATTAGGTTATAGGTCATACATAATGCATTCAAGATTAGACCCAAAAACTTTCCAGGGCATACTCTCATAAGGGTCTTATTGAGGGGTTCATTTTCTCTCAGGCTCAAGAGCAGTTACATCCCCTAAAGGGGTCTGTAAGCATGAGCATAGGCAGAGTTCTTAAGTGCTGACATCATTGACAGATCCTCACCATAGATTGGATAACTCTTTATCTCCACATGACAGCTCACTCAACTTTTGATCACAAGGGCTTTTAACTGGGCTGTAATGTGGCTTATGGAGTGGGGTTAAAAAGAATGGAAGGTTGAAAAGGGATTCAAAATTGAGAAATCAGTAGGTGAAGGAGGTGATTCATGACTTCACCTTCTTGATTTTAGCTCCTTTCTTCTGCTTTGAGATTTTCAGATTTGAAGTGATCAGTTTCTCTTCTTGATTTTGATTTTCCAAAAGAAAGTTTCTCTTGATTCCTCTCTTACTCCTCTTCATTATTATTTTTATTTCTTTTTGGTGGAATTTTCTTCTTTTTATTTTTGTTTTTTCTTTTCTGAAATGCCACCATGTTCTCAGTTACCATACTGCCAAAATTTTGAGATACTTCTTCTCCATTCACCTAATGTTGACCATAGCTAGTCCATCTTCAACTCTTTCTCCTTTACCTTCTGAATTCTCAGAGTGAGGGTAGACTGAATCAGGTTCATAGGTTCAGGTACAAGTACTCAGGTGTATTTTGAAGAAATTCAGGATTTAAAGCTCAAAGGGGGTATGGACAAGGGCAATTGCTTTAGGGTTGGTCTTTTTAGGCTCAAACTGTCCAAGAGAAGGCCTTGATCCTTTACTAAGTCTCATGAGTGTTGTCAGTTGTTTCAACTTGGAGTTGCCTAACTTCTAGTGAGCACAGTGACTCAGCCAGTCCTTAAAACTAGAAGAAATTGCCTTAGTCACTCCTCAATGGATGGAAAAATTTTTATAAGCCCAATTCTCACTGGTTATAGTCTTCCTTTGAACTTTTAAGTATGTCTTCACCTTTTTTTTTCTCTAATGATTCACTAAGTGCTGATACAAGTAGGTTTCCTTGGTGATATCATCATGGAAATGTAAAATATTAAAAGTTTATAATGTCTAAAGTTTGCAGAAATTTTTAATTTCTTATTTTCCATGATTCTTATGTGAACATAGATCCATTTTCATATTACTCACATGACTCTGCTGCACTTAAGTTAACTATTCCATTGGCAGGGTCTACCTGCCACACCCCCAAACCTATGAGGAGCAGTGCCCTCACTGGTTCAAAGTGAATGTGCAGCAGATTTATTGATGGTAAAAAGAAAAGAAACTAACATGGAACAAAATACACAATAAACAAAGCCAAATAGTAATGACAAAAGAAGAAAATCTATTAAAAATGAGAAATGTACAAACTAAAAGAAAACAGAAGCAAAAGAGTGAAAAAATAGAAAAAATCCTAGGTACAATCTAATCAGAATCTGGATCAAAACTTGTCCCAACCCATCTTCTTGGCATGCTCTTGAAGATAAGCCTCTTCCTCTTTTTTCTTTCGTTCCCTCTCTTCCTTTCTTTGGGCCGCAGTTTTGGGTATGGTTGGTGCCCTGACCCTCATTTTTTTGGTCTTTGGTGGTGGAGGGATCACTGAAGATTTATCTGGGGTCGGCTCAGGGGATTTGATAGGACTTTTTCCTTTGGGGCTCTTCCCCTTTGGGCCCTTCCCTGGCTGAGGCTGAGGGGGAATGAGAGGGGATTGGGCTTGTATTGGTTTAGGAGGGACAACAGGGGATTTATCTTTATCTTTCACCTGAGGCAGGAGAGGACTTTTCCCTTTGGCAAGCTTAGGGGGAGCCACAGAAGACTTTTCTTGCTCCTTTGCTGCAGGAATGGCAGGGCTCTTCCCCTTCTCTGGCTGGCTCATTCGTGGTGCCTCCTCTGACTGGGCAGATGTTTCTTTTCCAATTTTTAGAGAGGCAGTAGTGTGAGAAGTTATTTTAGCGGTAACTTTCCTTCTCTGAGGATAGGTTTGTTCAATAGGGCCTGATGAAGGAGCAGTAATAGGAGTCTTGGCACTGGCATCCATAGGTGGTGCAAAATCAGAGTCTGAGTCAGAAGGAAAAAGCTCAGTGGGATCCAAACCAAGGGCTGCAGCAGCCTATCTACGTTCCTCTTTGGAAAGTAGGTGACCATGGGGATCATCCTGAGCAGAAGATCTGGTGACCTTTGGAGGTGGGGATGGAGGGGTTGGCCTTTTTCCTTTTTGGGCTGCAGTGGCTCTTTTGGAAGTGGAGGGTTTCTTGGAAGGAGTCCTTTTTCTTTTGGGGGCAGGAGATTGAATAGGGGGAGGCACTGAGACAGGAGCAGGAACTGGAGTAGGGACTTTAGCAGGAGCAAGAACTTGAGGAGGAGCAGGAGGAGGTACCGAAGATGGGGCTGTAGGAGGTGGGGGAACAAGTTGTGTAGGTGTAGGGGCAGGGGGAGTGGAAGAAGATGGACCTAGTTGTGTGGAAGAAGATGGGGCCTCAGGGGGTGCTGTGGCGAGAGGGGTGGTTGGTTTAGGTAAGGATCTAGCTAGGGTTGTGTGAGAGGTCTTCTTTTTAATGTAGGATATCAGGGGAGGGCTGTCAGGGTTTAGGTCAGATGATTGTGGAGATACTGGGACTGTGTATTGAGGTAAGGTGGGTGAAGGGGGAGTGATGTCATGGGGTTCAACACTTTCCACCCAGGAACGAATCACAGGGGGAGGTGGAATGGAAAAGGGAGATAAGAGAGGGAAAGGGAGAGATGGAAGAGGCAAAGAAACTGATGGAGGGGCAAGTGTGGTGGATGGAGGTATTGCTGCAGAAGCAGAGGTGACAAAAGCTTGCACCACCTTCTTTGGAGCAGGGGCCTTAGCCCTCTTTTTGGGGGCAGGGATGGCCTTTGCCACAGCAGTTCCCTCTCCTTGCTCAGAAACAACCTGAGCTTCAGCCTTCTTCTTCTTCTGGGGATCCTTCAGACTCATGCTGATCCCCCATTGTCTTTTGGCAAAAGTGGTGGGAGTGAGGTCAGCAGATAACTCCCCCACAGGTATCTTGTACCCTCCCCTCAGAAGTACTTTCGTGATGAGTCTTCCATAAGGGAGAGTGTGGATCTTTTACAACCCGAGCTTCACCATCATATCCTTCATGGCCTCAAAAATCAACCATGCAGCATTAAATCCATGGCCCAGAGAGAAGGAATAGAGAGCATCAGCAATTGGTGTCCTCCTCTTTTGCTGATGTCCGGAGCAATAAATATTCTTCCTCAGCACTTGATCAATGAACAGCAATTTGGGATCCAAATCTCTTCTTCTGATGGAATCCCCTATGGCCTTCAAACCTCTGGTAAGGGCCTGTGTAATGGTATCAATGGGGGCACTCACAGGGGAACCATAACCACAGTTAGGATAAAAAATGGCAGAGATGCCCATGACTTCAGCAAACAACGCTAGGTTGAGTAGCATCTCAAAATTGTCAACTAACACAAGGAGGCCTAGCTGCCCATGTGTGTCTGGTCTGACCCTAAGGTACTAGTAAAAGAGTTGTACTAACCTAGGGTAGGCTAGTGCAGGAATCATTTTCATCAAGGGGATCAAACCAGCCTTGCGCAAGAACTCAATGGCAGGTGCTGACAACGGCTCAGTTTCAAAGAAAGATAAATCAAAAATGGCTTCAGACTCTAAGGGAATGGAAATGAGGAGCTCAGAGGGTGTAGAGTAATCAGGTGTTTGGTCAGCCACCTCAGGAACCACCTCCTTCCCTTTTTGTTGTACCGTAGAGGACTTGGCTTTCTTAGGGGCAGGCTCCATGGGAGCCTGATCCCTGGCTCTCTTCACAGGTGAACTTTTAGGAGCCATTAAGATTCTCCTTGGTGAGTGTGCGGTTGAAATTTTGAAAGAAAAAATTAAGAGCTGAGTCTTACCCTAAAAGTTAGGGTTCTGGTCAATTTGATGCACGATAGACTGCAGGAGCTCCTAGCAGGGGGAAACTGTTGATGGAAGCTTTAAGAACAAAATTCTTGAATTTCAAAGTGAACGATGAACTGTAAATAGGATGCTGGAGGAGAGGGGTTTAGAGGAGTGGGAGCTAGGGTTTCGCTGGCAGGAGAGGAAAGAGAAAGCAGTAAAGAAAAGCAGCGCGGGATTGGATTTTAAATATCGTGAGGCTTGGCGCACTTTAAAAATATCTGCTCGCTGGATAGGCATGAATGGGCCGCGAGATTGGATGTTCATTTAAACTACGCGAGGAAGCCCACACAACTATATCTGAGACTCGCGATAGCAAAGCAAAGTAATTCTTTATGAACTGCGCGAGAGGAAACCGAACCAAATTTTCAGAACCTCGCGACGGCTTAAACAGAGTTAGAATTCACACACCCACTAGTCAGCCTTTTGACCTTTGTTTTGTGGGTGGATTCTTTCACAGGCTCTCTTCCAGGGACACCCATAAGCATTATAAAACATTCAAAAATTCCCATACTCTCAAAGCATTAAATTCACACATCATGAAAAGCATTCAAACAATACCATCATCATTCAATCACTTGAAATTATCAAACAAAGGGAACAGGAATAAAAGTAGGCATAAAGCACTAGACTCAGACTCCAATAAGATCACTAAAAATTCCTATAAACAGTAAAATACATAACATACAAAGTGTATAGTTCTTAGCATCAATTCAATGAAAGATCCCCTTCAGGGTTTGAGGATCCTTCACCAATCAAAAATTGGCCCTTGGGATTAACCACTGGTTGACTGGGCAACCTTCCCTCTTCTCTTTTGGCTAAAGTATTCGCTAGTTGGCCAATCTGCTCTTCCATCTTCTTGATGCTCTGACCATGAGAATTCTGATCGAGCCAAGGAACCGTGTTTTACAGTGAGGTCAAGACCTGGTCCCCGAAAGAAGTATTTCTGGGTTGAGATGGGGGTAAGACCAATTGACTTTATTGCTGATGGGGCTGCTGATGGGGCAGGAAGTTAGACCTAGGGGCATACCCTTGATTGGACTGGCCCTGTATTCTTGAGGTCTGAAATATTTCTTGCCTCCACCTCAGATTTGGGTGGTCTCTCTATTGGTAACCATCATTTTAGTGCTGGTAACCATATGGCTGTCTGTTGTAGCCTCCAGATTGTTGCTGGTCAAAAGATTGAGCAACAGCAGCATGCTCCAAAACCAATTCAGGATATTACCCTGCAGATGGACATTCCTCCACTGTGTGCTGTGGGGACTAGCATATCAGACATGCCTCCACCACTTGAGCAGCCCTTCTGGGTTGCATCACAGTCAGTAATTTGTCAAACTTCATAGAGAGGTTTGCCATCTGTAGCTACAGGTCATTGTTCCCAGACACCTCACAAACTTTTCCTCTTGTCAATGCAGCAGGCCCCACTTTTGACTCAGACTCCTGACTAGTTCTTGCCTGGGATAACTTTTGAAAAGAATTTTCACTAATCACCTCAAACAATTCCCATGCCTCATCAGCAGTTTTGTGCATGTAAGTGCCACCACAAGAGGCATCAACCATATCTCTACTTTTTTCATCAATCCCATTGTCGAAGCTTTGAACAAGCTGCCAGTCTAGGATCTTGTGGTGGGGGCATTGTTTGAGCATTTCCTTAAACCTATCCCAAGCTTGATTAAAATCCTCAGTTGGGGCTTGGGCAAAAGCAAGAATTTCCTTCCTCAATTGGCTAGTTTTGGTCTCAGGGAAGAACTTGGTCAGGAACTTGGTCTACAGGTCTTTCCATGAAGCAATGCTATTGTTGGGAAGAGTGGTCAACCAGGTACTGGCCCTATCCTTCAGAGAGAAGTGAAAGAGTCTGAGCCTAGTAGCCTCAGGTCCCAAACCAGTGATATTAAAAGTGGTGCATAAGGCCAAGAACTGGTCAATGCGTTTGTAAGGGTCCTCCTTGCTAAGCCCATGGAAAGAGGGCAGCATCTGGATGATTGAAGTCTTTATTTCATAATTCCCCTGAACATCAGGGAATTGAATGCTAAAAGGGGATCTATAGTCATCCGGAGCATTCAATTCCTTGAGAGTTCTGGGTTGTTCTTCACCCATATTTGCTGTCACAGGTTCACTTGGGGGCTCTCCTGTGGTGTGCCTGTCTCTTCTAAGGCCCCTTCCCCTTTCCAACTCAGGGTTAAGAGGCTCTAAAATAGGGCTGAGAGATCTCCTCCCTAGCATACAAGCACACGAACAACAAGGAGAGCTCCTTGCAGCCACATTGCAAATGAATAACTTTACAATTAACAAATTTATTTAACTAAGTTACAGCTATTCAAAGAATACATTTACAACTATCCTAGATACTGCTAGAGAATTTTCAAGAAAGATAGAGTTTTTAAAGTTAGAGAGTTTGCAAACAGAGGTAGTTAAGCTCCAATTGCAGTCCAACTATCTTTCACTGTTGCTGTCTAGATCTGCAAAAAAAAAAAATTCACAAATACATCAGCAGTATCAATTATTCTTAACTACCAAAGAATAATAAAACTACAAAAACTTAAGGTCTACTAATAGATCAACTCTCCCCGGCAGTGGCGCCAAAAACTTGTTGCTCCCCCAGCTGTGCTTTCTTTATTTGTTTGTGGTAAAAGAAATTTAAAATCAAAATAAAACAGGGGATGAAATCAGCACAACTGATAAGTCCTAGACCTGCAAGATACAGGGTCCATTATGGCAAGTTTTGATAAGAGTTTGTCCTACAAGGAAAGATGATCTACAGCTCCAAGGGAGCCATCTCTAGTAGTCCCTCCAGATCTGACTGCAGATCTGGCAGTCCTTAAGGGAAGGGAGTTTAAGGTTACTTAGTTTACAGATCCTAAGGTAGCCTAATGTCTAAACTACAGAAAGGGTTGAGAGGATGAATGGAGTGTGGAAAATAAATATAAAAGGGGTGAGAAGTATATTATTAAGCCTAGATCAGAGGAGTTTTGTAACTCAGATTCAGATCTGATGTTATAGAAATCCTGTCCAATGGCTACGTTATCACCACTGAGGAGAAAGAATCCAACTCATCTCCCTGCCATGATTCAAACCCTTAAGGTTATAACCTGTCCACTCAAATGGTCACAGACTATCCCATAGGGGAACCACAATCCAGAAATGGATCAAAACAAGTTAATCATTGTAGGCACTATTTCATCCAGGCTGCAGCTCAAGAATCCATAGGGAACCTCAACCTCTAAAGCTCTATGTGTGGGGCTAAGGCTGTATAGGACCATGATAGCCCAGACACATAGAACGAGCAAGAGATTGAATACAACCTTCGATCTAGCTGTCCATTGCTTGAGTGAGGTTATAATGGTCCAGCCACAAGCCTACAATCTCTATAACCAGATCAGATCTAACATCTGATAGCAAATCTATACAAATATAGGGTTGTCTGCCTCTGTACAACCTCCCACCAGACTAATACAAGCTCAGGTGTAGAGAAGAAGGATCCATCTTGGATCGGTGGATTAGAATCACCCTAAGGCTATAACCTGTCCACTTGAATGGTCATAGACTATCCCAGAGGCTATCCTCCTCACAGAGCCCAAGATAAAACAAGAATATCGCTGCCACCACCATGGTCACAAGGCTACCAGCTCAAGCTCCCATGGGGATTTCAGATCTAGTGGATCCTGTGGTGGGGCTAAGGCTATATATGACCATGATAGCCCAGGCACACAGGTCACTTGGATCTGAGTGGCCCTTAGAATCAGTCCTCCATTGCTTTGAATCACAGCCAAAGCAATGGCAGATCACAAGACAGCAGCCTTGCACAGAGCAGATCACATTCAAACACAAATCCCATAATGTAAAAATCTTATTACAAAACTTCCATTAAACTAGTTCAAAATGCATACAAAGACATAGCCAGCAAGTGCTAGACTATAGAGAGAAGAAAAAAAAGAAAAAGAAAACTACTTATAGCTATAAAAGAAAAAGAAAAATGATCTCATATCAAATCTCCAAGAGATGAGACGTGTTCCAAGATTTATTCAAAAAGATTTGTTCCAAAAGATGCTCCCTAAACCTAAGCTAAGTATGGGTTTATATAGCAGTGGTGTGGCGGCGCATTAGGGTTAGGAAACCCTAATTTTAATAATGCCACGTGGCCTAATAGTGATCCTTGGATGCTTCGGAGTGCGTGCATGGAGATTTAAGCGTGGGAATGCATGCCCTAATCGCTGGAAATTCCCAGAAAGTCCTCTGCTGAAGCGATGGAAGTTGAAGTTCAGAGCTTCGCTAGGTAGCTATTGTTTCCCAGACTTGTCGCATGGTAGCTCTTGCTCTTCACGAGGATGGTTTGACGTTGAAGCTTCAACCGTCACGAGGTTGCCTTGGTTTGCTCTTCAGGCAGTCGCGCGGTAGAGAATTGCGCTCTCACTGGATTGGGCTTCGCGAGGTTGAGTAGACATCAAAGCCTCAGATGTCGCAGGGTTAGAGTTCAAGCAGTCGCGAGGTAGCTGCGCATTCACTGGGTTGATCTTCGCAAGGATGGCTCTATCTTCGCGAGGATGCTTTCTTCTTGAATAGCGTGAGAGCTGCGTGAGGAGTTCTCTTTTGATATTTGCATCCCGCGGCTACTGCGCGAAGAGTCTTCTGAAGCTCTCTCTCCTCAGCCGTTCTGAGCAAACTATGCGAGGTTGAGAGAGGTCTACTTTGAACTGCGCAAGACTGCACGATGTGTTCTACTCTTGAGCTGCGCGAGAGTTGCGCGAGTTTATGCTTCTGAAGCTCTTTAGTCACTCAACTGCGTGAGAAGTTGTTGTAAAGTCTTGGGAAGCTCAGTTGGACTGCGCGAGACATATTTCTCCTGAATCCTCTAAAGCTTGGGTCAGCTGCGCGAGGCTCATTTCAGGTCTGAATTCAGAGTTCATCCTTCTGAGGGACTTCTGGTGCCAAAACAGGCTCCTTAGTAGGATTCCTGGCCTTATTTCACTGCTGATTATTACCTACATAAAACACTTAACAAGAGCTTATTAAGTGGCTAAGGGTCTAATCAAAGGTTAAGTTAAGGGGTGAAAAGTGGTACTTTTCAGGTCTTAACACCGAGCATGATCTGCGCGAGCTTTTAAATGCTGCAAGCTTGAGCTTCGCGAGAACTATGCGAGGTATTCTTCTAAACTCCTTTCTAAAGTGTGCTGCATGAGGACTGCACAAGCTCTTTGAATGCTGCATAATTGGACCTCACGAGGTCTGCACGAGGGGGCTTTTTCAGCCGAATTGAACTGCACAAGGGTCCAATTGTGCTTCACTGCTGCTGTACACAACCTATTGGCACAGTCTCCTCTGCTAGGGTCCAACTTCCTTTCATCTTTTGGACTTCCAGGGTCCACTTAGACACTCTAAATGCTCACTATGTTGTGTACCACCATGGTGTATCCTCTGCTCTTAACTCAGCTATCCTCCTTGGCTTCAATTCTCTCTCTTTTGGCCTCCAAAGCATGACAGTTATACTATGTTATAATTTCATTATTAACTATAAAATAAACTTAAAAGATGATTATTAAATAGCTCCAACGTGTAGTAAAGGCTAGGTTAGGAGGTAAAAAATGGTATTTTCAGTGAATAACACACCCCCAAACCTAATCTTTACTAGTCTTCGAGCAAAGAAAAAATTAAACAACTACTCAAAAAAAAAATTAATGCCACTTTCGTTGGGAGCACGGATGCAGTTAGCTTATGCATCAAGCCTTTTAAACCCCTAGGTGATCCCTAGTGGAGGAGTAAAGTCTCCTGAGGGTTTTCAGTGAAGTTGCCCACAAACTTCTCAAAAAGGGCAGTTAATCCAAGTGCAACACAATGGTTAATCAGTTTGTAATAAATACAATTTAGTCCACCTTTGCTCTTTCAAATTAGAGGAGTTTCAAATTGGCATATGCAAACCATTTAACACCTAATGATGCATGCATGCTCATCACATCCAATTAGCTGATACCAAGGAAATAATATGTGCAAAATAGTACTGAGCTTACCAGTAAATCAAAATTCGGGTTCAAACAATACCCACAATAAGTCCAATCTCAGACCCAATGCTTACCAGGACTGTCTTTCACAAATGAATTTAAAGGTGTACCATTTCACACAAGCTCAAGAGCAGTTACAGACCCCAAATGAGCATACAAGGATGAGCATAGGCAAAGCTCCTAATTTCTGATATCATCAAACACTTCTCACCATAGATCAGATAGCTCCTCATCTCCACATGACAGCTCACTTCACTTAGGATCAACAAGGTCTTTTTGATGAGTTATAATGTGGCTTATGGTTGAGGTTTATAAAGAATGGAAGGGATAAAGGGGACTCAAAACTGAGAAATCAATAGGTATAAGAAGTTATTCATGACTTCACCTTCTTGAATTCAGCATACTTCATCTTCATTAACATTTTTCATATTCAAAGTGGCTAGCTTCTCTTCTTCTTTTCAATTTTTAAATGAAGTTATCCTCTTGACTTCTCTTTTCCTTTTATTTTTATTTTTATTTTTATTTTTATGAAATGCCACAACTGTACCACTGCTACACTTCTGTTTATAGTTTGCTTCTCTTCTTTTCATCCCCCAAATATTGCACCCAGCTTGCTTATCTTCAACTCCTTCTCCATTACCTTTTGAAATCTCAGAGTGAGGGTAGGGTTGAATCAGGTCTACAAGTTTAGGTTCAAGTACTTTGGTGTTTATTAAGAAAAATTAGAATTTAAGGCTCAAAGAGTGTATGCAAAAGGGCAGTTTCAATGGGTTGGTACTTTAGGCTCAAATTGACCAAATGAAGGCCTTGATCATCTCCTAAGTGTTATGAATATTGTCAAAAGTTTCAACTTGGGGTGCCTAACTTCTATTGCAAAGAGATTGAATCTGTCAATCCTTAGAGCAGAAAAAGTTGCTAAAGACACTCCTCAAAAGAAAAATTATTTGTATGGCCCAAATCTCACTAGTTATGGTCTTCAATTGAACTCATAGGCATGTCTTCACCTTATTCTCTCCTTATTGGTTCACTAAGCACTAATTGTGTAAGGTTTCTCTTGATGCTCACCTCATGGAAGTATTTAATTTTTCAATGGATTTCAATGTTAAACAGTCTGGCTCAGTTTTAAATTTTTCTCATTTTCAACATTGCTTAGTTGGATTCCACTCTATTTATTACAAAGTTGATTTTTTACTGCTGCACTTAATTTAACTATTTCAGTGTCCTACTTACTAATTTACCCTGCCATATCCCCAAACCTAAATTAAGCAGTGTCTGCACTATTTCAGAAATAACACATGTAGGAGCAGCAGGGTGAAGAAGTGCTTGGCAAGTAAAAATTAAAATAAAATAATGAAACAAAATGCAAAGTGGCTCACAACAAGAAATTTCATTAATAAGAACTATATACAACAGTGACAAAATAAAAACAGAAAATAAAGTGTATAGAAATGACAAGAGCACAAGACTAAGACTATACAGGGACATCAAAAACATAACCTAAGTACAAACTGAACTAAAACAAATTCTAAAGTTAATCTAAATTTGAGTCTGAGCTCAATACAAAGTTGGGGGTCCAAGCATATTTTTCTTCATATTTGTTCTTCTCTTTCTTCACTGTGTCAGTACTAGCAGCACCAACCTTGGTTCTTTTTGCAGCTGGCTTCTTGGGCTCGGTGTTGCTCTTCTGTTGAGAGGGCTCCTTGATGGACACTCCTACTGATGAGGGTGGCTTTATTACTGAGATGGTTGATTGGAGGGTGTCTGCAAGTTTTTCCAAATGCTCTGCCTTCTACTGGTACACTTAGCATAAATTTAAGGATTTGATCAACATCAGCTTCAGTCTCTTCTTTTCCCTAGTATGATCTGTCTACAGCTTGGCAATCTTAGCTAGCAATGGCTGCTTTATCCTGGTACTGAGCTCAGCTATCTCTCTCTTTACATCTCTCATGATATAAGGGTTTGCAGCCATAGCTCGGGTGGGGGTGGAAAATAGTGGCATGGGATTGGAGGAAGCAAGAATAATGGCCCTTTCAGTAGGGTCATCAAATTTAGGGTAGGGAGTGGATGAGAATGATCAGATAGATGATGGAGGTGGAAGGGTGGATGTCAGCTCTGCTTCCACAAGATCAGTTTGGGTGGAAGAATAGGTAGTGGAAGGTAGGATAGGGAGCAGGACTTCTGGTTCAGGGTCTGTTTGAGTGCAGGTTGAGGTGGAAGCAAAGGGTACCAACTCCTCTACTCAGGATCAGTCTGTGTGGAGGTAGAGGCCAGGGTGGGTGTATAAGGGTCAACTCCATATGATCACAGTCTGTCTGTGTGGCAGCAGCTATTGTTGCCACTGGTTGGAAAGGTTGTTGTGAAGGGAGTGGGGTAGGTGGTTGGGTTGGTGGGGTGGAGGATTGAAGACTGGTTTGGATTAATTGGAGGCAGGTTTACATGGTGGTCTGGTTTTGGGTATTGGCTAGGATTTAGGTTTGTAATGATATAAGAAGGGAAAGTATCTGGGCTAAGGGATCTGGAATGGTTGTGATTGTAGGTGTGGTTGTTCGGATTTGTTGGAAAGGGGAAGTTGGGGCATGGTTAAAGTGGGTGGGCTGTGGAGAATCAGGGAGAGGTGTGAACTCATACCTGATGTCCCCCACAATGGAGTCCATCATGGCTGAGTATCCTTCATATGTGAATTGGTCCTGGTCATGGGTGGGGGAAAAAGGAATGGAATGGGTAGGAGAGGTAGTGGGATCAAATGGTTCATTTGTTTCCCAGGTAGTGGGTGGTTTTGTGGTGGTGGTTTGTTCAATGTCAGTGGCCATAGGTTCATTGTCATCCATTATGAAAGGGGAAGGTGGGTCTGGAATTGGGCTAGGTATGTGAGTTGGCTCGAGGTTTAGTATGGGTTGGGTTAAAGGAATAGGGTCAGGAGTTGGAATAGGTGTTGGTAAGGTAATGGGTATGGTAGGTTCAATGGGTACTTTGGTTGGTTTAGAGCTCTCCTTTTATACTTTCTTTGGATGGGTGGGGTGGGTAGGTTAAAAGGAAGGGTGGGTTGATGTGAGCTGGTAGGGATGGGGATTGTGGGAGGTGTTGTGAATGGCATGGTAGGCATGGGGGCAGGGATGGAGTGTGGGGCTGAACTGGAAGCAGAGATAGTAATGGAAGGTGGAGTGGTGGTGAATGGTGATGGAATGGGGGGTGAGGCTGAGGTGGCAACTGCTGATATAACTACTGCAGTTGCAACTACTTCTTAAATGGTAGGTGCTGCCTCAGACTCCTTATCCTTCTTCTTATTCATCATGGACATGTTGATTGTCCATAATCTTCTTCCAAACTCAACTGGGGCCAAGGTCTCAATTGCTTCTCCCACTTTCCATTGGTAGCCACCCTTTTTGAGCAGGGTTATATTTAGCCCGCTGTATGGCAGTGCATGGGGCTTCTGCTTCTTCGACACTTTAAGATGGATGTCCATCATCCCCTCAAAAATTAATTAGGCTGCATTGAAGAAATGCCCTTGAGAGAAGGAGTAGATGGCATCAGCAATGGGTACCCTTCTCTCCTGCTGGTGCCCAGTCATATAGATGTTCTTTCTCAAAACATGATCCATAAACAACAGGCTTGGATCCAAATCTCTCCTCCTGATAGAGTCTCCTGATGCCTTCTTTCCTCTTGTAATTTTCTCAGTAATCACAGTAATGGGGGCAGTCAGAGGTGCCCCCAAGTTACACTCTGGGTTGTAGGCAGCTGGTATGCCTAGGGCTAGGGCTATCTCAGATGTGCCCACTAGCATCTCAAAGTCATCAAGGAGTATCAACAGCAAATGGTGTCCACCATCATTCTTCTTGACCCTAATGTTCTGGTAGAACAATTGAACTAACCTAGGGTACACTAATTCATTGAGATGTTTTAACAGGGGCAACAAGGAAACCTTTGTCAGAAATTCAATGGATGGAGCAATCAAGGGTTCCTTCTCAAAATATACCTTGTCAAAGGCAGTTTCAGGCTCTAATTTAATAGCAGTCATAAACTCACTGGGAGTTGTTAGGGATTCAGTTTCTGGAATGACCTCTTCCCCCTTCTTCTGCTTCTTAGGCTTTGTAAGGCTCTTGGTGACAGTTCTAGCTCTCTTCTTTGGTGCAGTCCTCTTTTTCGTTTTCTCCACTAGGGGCTTCGGGACATTAGTGGCCTCCACAATAGAGGATTCAACAATCCTTACTGATTTTCTGGTGGGAGCTGGAGGATCTGTTTGAGGAGGGTTCAGTAGGGTTTGTAGGCTATCCAAGAATGGGGTTTTATCGGCCATTTGTCAAAATTTAGATTTTTACCCCTTCAGTTCACAAACCCTAGGTTTCCTATAGGTCTACTGAGATCTCTTGGCAAAATCTCCTCTAAAAACCAAACTATTATCCAGACATAATAAACCAATACACTCAGCTGGAGAAAATTGAGAAACTTACCGCAAACTGCTAGGTTTTCGAAATCACAGATTCTCAGTTTACCAAATTTGCCCTTGATAGGTGTAAAATGATCGGGCAGTGAAGATTGGTAATATAACCAAAGTAAGGTGCACGGGTTTGAGCAAAATGGTCAATGAAGAAGGAAGTTGGAATGCTCGGCTGTGAGTTAGGGCTGAGAGTTTGTGCAGAGGATGGGTTGAAAGAGCCAAGTGAGGGCTTTATAGCAGGGGCATCCCGAGATTCACGAGGATCTCGCAAGGATCTCATGAAGGTAAATCAAATGCAAATGATCCTCGCGAGCTTATAAAGTCTTGGAAGAAAAACTCGCGTGGTTTGATTTGAACTGTGCGACAGGCCTTTTTGGTGAAAATGAGGGCCTCGCAAGGCTCTCGCTAGGCTCTGCTTCAGGTCATTCTACTCGCGAAGTTCTCATGACTCATTTTAAACAATGAGCTTAGCGAGCCCCCATTTCTTCGAAACCGCTCATCGCCGATTTTACACTTGGTTCCTCGGTACCTTGTCATGTGCATCAGTACACAAATTTTTTTTTACAATTCTTCTACAGTATGTTAAACTAGCCATAGCACACCTTATGATATGTGCACACAAACAACTCAAGCTTATTACATTAGCAGATCATGAAATATAAAATCAATTATCACATATCAGCAGATTATAAAAATAATAATAATAATAATAATAATTAGCACAGCTCACCCACACATGCAGCTTACCCAACCATTTAGATGTAGACTCAAATCCTAAATCCAGATTCTCGAGACACTCAAAATCTAATCAGCACACTAACACATACAAAACTATAAATGACAGAATTTGAAAAGCACGCAAAACACACAAAAACAAAATAGCTATGTTAGACAATTTATAAGGCTGTGGATCACTTATCATTGGGAGGTTCTTGAAGGTAGATGGTGGCAGAGGTCTCCATAGAGTTTTCCACACACAACTTGAGCCTTTGCCCATTTACTTTCATAATCCTTCCACTTGTGGGGTCCATAATTTCCATAGCCCTAGATGGGAATGCAGGAAGCACAGTAAAGGGACCATCCCATCTTGTTCTTAACTTTCCTGGGAAAATTTTCAGCTTAGAGTTAAATAGTCATACCTTGGCACCATCCTCAAAGTCTTTCCTTAACAAGCTCTTGTCAAAGAATGCCTTAGCTCTCTCCTTGTAGATCCTTGAGTTGGCATAAGCATCTAACGTCAGTTCCTCCAATTCAGACAGCTGCAGTTTCCTGTTTGCACCAGCAAATGTTAAATCCATGTTCAATATTTTAATGGCCCAAAAGGCCTTGTGTTCTAATTCTACTGGCAGATGACAAGCTTTGCCATAGACTAATCTGAAAGGGAACATTCCAATTGGGGGTCTTATAGGCAGTCCTATAGGCCCACAATGCATCATTATGCTTCACAGCTCAGTCCTTCTTATATGTCCTAACTATCTTCTCCAGGATGTGCTTAATTTCCCTGTTGGAAATCTCCACTTGCCCACTGGTCTGTGGGTGATATAGGGTTGCAATTCTATGGGTAATAGCATACTTCTTAAGCAAGCTCTCAAAGTGTCTGTTACAGAAGTGGTTGCCCCCATCACTGATGGTGGCTCTATGGGTGCCAAATCTGAAGAAAATATTTTTTTTGACAAACTTGAGGACTACTTTATGGTCATTTGTCCTTGTGGTAGCTGCTTCCACCCATTTGAAAATATAGTCCACAGCCACAAGGATGAAATTATAATCATTTGAAGGAGAAAAGGGCCCCATAAAGTCTATTTCTCAAATGTCAAATAGCTCCACAACAAGGATGGACTGCAATGGCATTGTATTTCTCTTGGAAATGCCACCCATCCTTTGAAATCTGACACAAGCCTGACAGTGTGTATGGGCATCCTTGAACAAGGAAGGCCAATAAAATCCGCACTGCAGCACCTTAGCTGTTGTCTTTTTCCCACTGAAGTGACCCCCACAGGCATTTTCATGGCACATGCTAAGAATACTGGGAAAATCATAATCAGGGACACACTTTCTAATGATTTGGTATGCACAATATTTATATAGGCAAGGATCCTCCTAGAAAAAATACTTGACTTGTGAGAAGAACAAGTCTTTGTCCATCTTGGACCAATGGGCAGGGATCATGCCTGCAGCAAGATAATTGACTATGTTGGCAAACCATGGAACAACAGCTTGGATGGTAAACAGTTGCTCATTAGGGAAAACATCTCTAATAGGTGTTGCAGCACATTCATCCAATAAAATCTTAGATAGGTGATCAGCCACCATATTTTCTACTCCCTTCTTGTCTTTGATTTCAAGATTAAACTCCTGCAGCAGGAGGATCCATCTAATCAACCTAGGTTTAACATCTTTCTTGGCTAAAAGGTACTTGAGGGTAGAGTGGTCTGTAAATACAATAAATTTAGACCCAAGTAGGTAAGGTCTAAATTTTTCCACTGTAAAGACCACTGCCAGCAGCTTTTTCTCAGTTGTGGTGTAATTAAGTTGAGCCTCGGCCAATGTCTTGTTGGCATAATATACCACACATGGCAGCTTATCCTTTCTCTATCCTGGGATAGCACCTATAGCCAGGTCTGATGCATCACACATCAGCTCGAAAGGGAGGGAGTAGTCAAGGGCTTGGATCACAGGTGCAGAGGTTAGACATTTCTTTAAGACCTTAAATGCCTCAAGGCACTCAGCAGTAAAATTAAATGGCACATCTTGGCACAGCAAGTGGCACAATGGTTTAGCAATTTTACTAAAGTCATTGATGAACCTCCTATAGAATCCAATATGCCCTAAGAAAGACCTTATCTATTTGACAGTTTTTGGTGGGGGCAAGTGTGAGATTAAGTCAACCTTTACTCTATCTACCTCAATGCCTCTATAGGAAACCACATGGCCAAGCACAATGCCTTGGTTGACCATGAAGTGGCTCTTTTCCCAGCTCAAGACCAGGTTGGTCTCCTCACATCTTTGAAGAACCAGGCTGAGGTGATGCAAACACTGACTAAAACTGTCCCCAAATACAGAGAAATCATCCATAAAGATTTTCAAAAACTGGTCAATCATGTTCGAGAAAATAGCATATATGCACCTTTGGAATGTGGCTGGGGCATTTCACAGTCCAAATGGCATTCTTCTATAAGCAAAAGTGCCAAAAGGACAAGTGAATATAGCCTTTTCTTCGTCCTGAGGATACACAGGTATCTGATTATAACCTGAATATCCATCAAGAAAGCAGTAGTATGCTTTTCCAGCCAATTTATCCAAAATCTGATCTATGAAGGGCAAGGGGAAGTGGTCTTTTCTGGTTTTAGAGTTGAGCTTCCTATAGTCAATGCAAACTCTCCAACCAGTGGTCTCTCTGGTTGGCATCAACTCCCTAGAATCAGAGGTGACAACTGTTATAGCAGACTTTTTGGGGGCAACCTGGATAGGTGATACCCATTCTAAATCTAAAATGGGTATATGACCCCAGCATCTAACAGTTTCACCATCTCCTTTAAGGGCACCTCTTACATATGAGGATTCAGTTTCCTCTGCATTTACCTTGAGGGTTTGGAACCCTCTTCTAGATGTATCTTGTGCATGCAAACTGATGGATCAATCCCCCCTAAATCTGCTATTGTCCAGCCTATTGCTTTCTTGTGTCTCTTAAGCACCCATAACAATTCCTCTTCCTGCTCACTAGTAAGAGAGGAAGGATAATCACAAGAAGTTTGTTGTCCTGTCCTAAAAAGGCATATTTTAATATGCTTGGCAGCTGTTTAAGCTCCAGATCAGGTGGACTCTCTATAGAAGGCAACAAAGGTGCCTTGGAGGTTTGAGGTAGGGGCAGCAATATGGGTTTTCAAATGGAATGTTGCACTAGGCCCATTGAAGACTCTATTGTGTTGTTGTCTTACTGCAATTTTGGGCCTCCTCCTAAACCTCAGTCCACACACTTTCAAAATCATCAAAAAATTTATACCAATCCAGCAGATTGGATAAATTCTCCTCAACTAGGTCCTCTAGTACATCCACTGTAAAGTAGTCCTCATTGTCCAGCTGAGGTTGCTTTGCAGCATTATATACATTTAATTTGACCTTCATGTTCCCAAAGGTAACCTCCATCACCCTAGACCTGTATTGAATGCAGGCATTGGTAGTGGCCAAAAATGGCCTGCCCAAAATGACAGGGATATGGGTGCTGCTTTTTGAAGGTTCCATACTAAGACAAAAAAATCAGTCGGGTAAAAGAACTTTTCCACCCCACCAGCACATCCTCAACCACACCCATAGGCCTCCTCTCAAACCTGTCAGCCAGCTGGAGCATAATAGGAGTTGGTTTCAACTCCCCCAAACTTAGCTACTCATATACTGAATATGGCAACAAGTTTACACTGGCCCCCAAGTCTAAGAGAGCCCTACCAATGGTGTGGTCTCCAATAATACAAGAGATTGTAGGTACCCCTGGGTCTTGCAATTTCGCTGGTGTGGCAATAGAAACACAGGTTTCACATTTTCAACTGCAAAGACCTTCTTGGATAGATGGACTCTTGCTTTCCTCTTTTATGTGCACAGGTCTTTAAGGAACTTGGCATAGCCAGGGACTTGTTTTATGGCATCAAGCAAAGGTAAATTGATCTTAACCTACTAGAAAGTCTCTATCATTTCCTCCAAGTTGGCATTCCCCTTATCAAAAGGGAAAGGACCTTTAAGTGTATGAGGAAATGGCATATGTGGTACTGCTGGTACCTCAGCTGCATGCCTAGCTACATCATCAGAAATTTTTTATTTTTTTCTTTGTTCATTTTTTCTTTTTGTTGTGGCTCAACTACAGCCCCCTTATTTTATTCCTGCTGGTCCCCAGTAGGGGGTGAGTCATTCCTCTCCTTTTTACTCACATTTTCCTCTTCTATACTCTCATTTGTCTCCTTTCCTCCATGCCCACCTGATTATCAACCACCCTGCCACTTCTAAGGGTAGTGATTGCCTTAGCCTCCTCATGAGTTGAGGAGCCCTCACCAATCATAAACTGACCCTTGGGATTGGCCAAGGGTTGACTTGGCAGCCTGCCATCCTCTCTTCTAGCCAAAGCATTAGAAATTTGGGCAAGCTGGTCCTCTATTTTCTTTATGCTTTGACTGCGAGAGTTCACAATCAGTGATAGGGACCTCAGGTTTTGCAGTGATGCCTAAACCTGTTCTTCAAAAGAGGGGGATCTAGTCTGGTGTGGGGGCAAAGCCAATTGGTTCTGCTATGGGGTTGACTGCTGGAAGGCTTGTTTAGATACATAGCCCTGGTTATATTATTGTAGTGGTCTATATGGTAATACCAACTGCTGCTGCTGGGGTTGCTGATAATTATCTTATCTCTACCTCAAATTGGGGTAGTTTTCCATTGATACCCAACAGGTTGTTGTCCAAATGATTAGGCAGCATGGGCATGTTCCATAACCAATTTAGGGTATTGACCTGCTGATGGACAGTCCTCAAGTAGGTGTGTGGGTAACTGACATATCAGACATGCTTCTTCCACTTGTGCAGTTAGTCTAGCCTGCACCACACCCATTAATTTATCAAATTTTATGGTCAGGTTGTCCACCTTTCTTTCCAAGCCACTGGGCACACTGACTTCATACATCCTTTCTCTAGAAGTGACTTCTTTCCCCATTTTAGCAGGAGTCTCAATGTCATTTCTGGACAGAGTCTCCTGCTGCATGAAATTTTCACTGATGACCTCAAACAGTTTCCAAGCCTCATCAGCTATCTTGTGAAGGTAAGTGCCTCCACATGAGGCATCCACCATATCCCTGCTCTTAGAATCAATTCTTTGGTAGAAGCTCTGGACAAGCTGCCACTCAGGAATTTGGTGGTGGAGACATTACTTTAATAGCTCTTTAAACCTTTCCTATGCTTAATGGAAATCCTCAGTTGGGGATTGAGCAAAGAAAATTATGCTCTTCCTCAACTGGCTGGTTTTAGACGTAGGGAAAAATTTAGCCAAAAATTGGCATTGGAGATCATTCCATGATTGTATGTTGTTGGCTGGGAGTATGGAGAGCCAAGTTCTAACTCTATCCTTTAGTGAAAAAGGAAAAAGCGTCAATTTGGTGGCTTCTTCTCCCAAGCCAGCAATATTGAATGCGATGCATAAGGCAAGGAACTCATCAATATGCTTATATGGGTCCTCTTTACTTAGCCCATGAAATGAAGGCAGCATTTGAATGATTGTCGATTTGATCTCATAGTTTCCTTGAACAGTAGGGAATTGAATATAGAAAGGGGATGTACATACCCTTGATGCATTAAATTCCTTCAAGGTTCTTTATTGTTCACCCATCTCAGCTGACTCAGTATTATCAGGAGGGGTTTGTGTTGTCAACCTAGGTCTAAGGGCCCTCTCTATCTCAGGATTTGGAGGTTCTAAGTCAGGGTTAAGGGACCTCCTACCCAGCATGCATACACACAAACAATAAGTAATACAAACCCTTACAGCACACTTAAAGAATAAGAACAATAAGAAAAGAAATTATAGCTAACTATACTATTGAAAATACATTTCAACATAAATAGAACTGAAATAGGGGGAGGAAAGAAATGCAAACTAAGGCCAGCATAGCTCTAGCTTCTCCCTTTTTCTCCTGCTCCAGATCTGTAAAAACCAATAAAAAATCAGTTGTACTTTTATTCAAAAGTAGGCACTGCTACAAAGAATTTGTAAGCACAAAATTTAAACTCAAAATTTTGAATTTGTAAGCACAAAATTCAAAAGCAGGCACTACTAATTAGATCAAATATCCCCGGCAGCAACACCAAAAACTTGTTGAGAATATCTTAGATGTTTGCTGCTTATTTTATTAGAAAACACAGTGGTGGTGAAAATAAATCTAAATAAAACAGAGTGAGATGAAGGAGATTGAAAACAGTAATCTAAAGTATACACACAGACCTGCAAGATCCAGGGTCTGTTGTAGTAAGTTTTGATAAAAAAAAGGGGTTTGTCCCACAAGGAAGTTTAATCTAGAACCCAAAGGGTTATTTTAGTAAATCTCCATATCTGAGTGCAGATCAAGCAATCCTAAAGAAAGGGAGTTTGTTGTCACAAGTAAAACTAAAACATAAAATAAAACTATAGTCCTATGCTATGAGAAAGGGTTTTTAGAGAAGGGTAAAATGGAGTTGTAAAAATAACAAGAAAATGATGGGAAGAAATAAACAGGGACTATTATTTTAGGCTGAAATAGGGTCTAGTTAAACATAGAAAAGGATGGATCTGCATCTATCCTTGTATTTGGCCACAAGCACAAATGTAAGGGAAAAAAATTCAATCCAAGGATATGAACTAGTCTTAAGGCTATGATCTATCCACTAAATAGTCACAGAACATCCCCAAAAGATATACTCCAGTCCAGGGATTGAAATCGGAACATTAAACCCACTACAGCTAACATATATGCAAGGCCACAGGCACATGCATCAATGGGTGCATCGAAACTATAAAACTTTAATGGAAAACCCAAAAGCAGTACAGATCTAATGAATCAATAAAGTAGCTTGCATTGCACATAAAAATACTTACAATGATCAGCCCTCCAAGCTGCAGTCAGTACAAATTTTTAGGCTTTTACAAGTTTCACACAGTCTTATTATAGCAAATTTACGGTCCTAGCCATTACAAAGATCTTAGCCAGCAAGTGTTAGGCTAAGGAGAGAAGAAAAACTAAAAAGATGACCTATCCCTAACCCTCAATGACCTAGGCACTAGCCCTCAAAGCTCACAACTGAAATTAGGCTAAGGGTCAGATGGTTTCTACACAAAAATTATAGCTTATATACAAGTTCCTAAAAAAATATCTTGCTCTGGCCAATAGGAGAACAGAAGAGGAAATGCCACATTTGTCACTGCTGTCGTGGCCCATTTGTGGCCCTTAAATGCCTAGGGATGTGGTAAACTGTTTGGCATCTCGGGATGTGCGCCCTAATTACTGTGAAATCCTTAAAAAGTCCCTGTGCCTGGCGAGGCTGAGAAGTAGGGAGCCCATTTATGGACTGAGAAGTAGGGAGCCCGTGCCTGGTGAGGCTGCATTTGCCTATTTTGCCTCTCGCGTGGCTGGAGTTGCTTCCGAAGAATGGCTCACAAGGTTCAATTGTCGTGAATGTTGCAGCTCGCGAGGATGAAGCTTCAGGTGGTTCAGGTTGCGAGGATGTCACCAGGCTGAATTACAGCTCGCTAGGTTCTCGCAAGGAAAGATTTTGAGCTTCATACGAATGATAGCCAGGAAGGGATGTGCTTCTCGCGTGGTTGCCTTTGTCTTTGAAGTGCGTGAGGTCTGCACGAGAGCTCCGCAAAGCATACCTTTTGAAGTTTTGATCCTCACGAGGACTATGCGAGGTGCTTTTCTGAAGCATTTCTACAATGCACCGAGTGAGATTTGCGCAAGCTTTTAAATGTTGCAGGCTCGAGCTTCGCGAGAACTACGCGAGGTATTCTTCTAAGCTCCTTTCCAAAGTGAGCTGTTGAGGACTGTGCGGGCTCTTTGAATGCAGCATATTTGGACCTCACGAGGTCTACACGAGGGGGATTTTTCTGCCTAATTGAACTGCGCGAGGGTCTAATTGTGCTTCACTGCTGCTATGCGCAATCTGCTGCTACAGCCTCCTCTGCTAGGGTTCAACTTTCATTCATCTGTTGGGCTTCCAGGGTCCACTTAGGCACTCTAAATGCTCACTATGGTGTGTACCACCATGGTGTATCCTCTCCTGTTAACTCAGTTGTCCTCCTTGGCTTCAATTCTCTCCCTTTTGGCCTCCAAAGCATGACAGTTGCACTAAGCTGTAATTTCATTATTAACTACAAAACACATTTAAAAGATGATTATTAAATGGCTCTAAGGTGTAGTCAAGGCTAGGTTAGAAAGTGAAAAATGGTATTTTTTAGTGAATAACAGCACCTTTTTCATTTAAAATTTCAATAAGAATCTTAAATGACTTTAATTAAATTCTTTATACCTTGAATTATGTCATTGCTTGTGTTGGCGTCCTTAGCTGTGATTGCATACACTCGGCCTTGCACTGTAGGTCATGATTATTGCGTAGGCCTTTGCAATCTTACAGCGGTTACTATTCCCTCACTCTTTAGCATTGGGCAATCCCTTATCATGTGCCCTATTTTCCCACATTTGAAGCATGCCCCCATGCCTCTTCTACAATCCGTGGTTTTATGTGGTTTACCACAACGTGCGCACTTGTCCTACGCTGTAGTTGATGCTGCTCTCGAAATTCCTTGAGCAACTGACCCTCCGGTGGTATGAGTAGGGCTAAAAGGACAAAATGATCTAGTAGGCATAGGCACAAATGGCCTAGTATAATTTCCTTGAGTATATTGCGTAGGAGCTGGTGCCGTGTACCTCGGCTTCTTGTTTGCCGAATCTGAATTTCCAAATTTCCCTTGACTTGCTTTACCTTTGTTCTGTTGATCCCTTCGTTCGTATATCTCATCTATGTCTTCCTCTGCCACTAAAGCACTGCTCATTACTTCCCCATATGTTTCCAATTGAAACATTGAAACTCGGTCTCGGATGTTCGGCCTCAATCCCTTTTGAAATTTCTTTGCTTTCATCCTATCTTAGGCCACATGTTCCAATGCGAACCTTGACAATCTTGTAAACTCCACTCCGTACTCTCGCACGAACATTTTTCCTTGCTCTAGGTTTATAAACTTGACCTCCATTTGATCCCTTACCTGTTTAGGGAAATATTCCTTGTTGAATTCCTCTAGGAACTCTTCCCATGTCCATGGTATACCCAGTGTAACTTGTTCCCTTGTTCTTGATACTGATGTCCATCATGGGCCTAGTTCCCCTTCTAATTTAAATGCCGCCCATCTTACTTTCTCATCCTCAGTGCATGGAAGCACACTAAAGATCTTCTCTATTTCTTTGATCTAGTTCTCTACCTCCACTGGTTCAGCTTGTCCTAAAAAACTAGGAAGACGCATTCTTCTAAATTCCACAAATGCTAATGGTTGTACTTGTGGCTGAGGTGGTGATTGAGGTGGTGTTTGTTGGTGATTATGAGCATTATTAGAAGCAATCAATTCTGTTTACTGTGTCATGGCATTCGCCACAATCTTCACGGCTTATGCCATCCTCTCTATTCCCATTCTTTCTCTGCCTCGATCTCCATGTTCAGGAAGATCTCTCTCTCTCTTTAACTGGATTCCTATTCAAACACGTAGCCATGTCCTCATTTCTCCAAACATCCTCCATACCAGTATCAAATCTCTCACTACTCCTTGTGGTTCGGGCATGACCACCTCTCTGTCGTCCTCTAGAATCGCAAAAAAATGAAGCTATGATATCAACTAAGTCACACATGACACAGTTGATCCTCACAGAATCTAGAGCTTAAGCTCTCTCTGATACCAACTGTGACAGCCCGGATTTTGGGACCCCAAAACTGGACCATTAGGGAGATCCCACGCTTACACGTACACTTGGCACATCCACAAAATAGATCTCACAAGGATATCTCAATTAAGGAGATAGACTCCTTCAAAGCTTCAAAATACATTCTAACATAAACTTGTTCAAAATAATGGTTCTAAGTTTCATGCTGAATGCACGAATGGAAGAACCAAAACGAACCATCGGTGATAGACATCTATCACCAATCAATGGTTCACAAAATAATATCCAAAAGAATTATTACATGACTTAACATAACTCACAATTATGACAGCCCGAGTTTCCTAATCGCGAAATTCGGACCGTCGGACCGATGCTAAGGCCGATCCTCGAACGGAACACTTAGCACATCCACACGCAAAGTGAAAACAAAGCGAAAACTATAGTTAAACAGACATATTCATCATATGCCAAAGTAAATCTCCAATTCTATATCTCAAAAGCTCAAAAGTAACGGTTCTAATTCCCATGTAAAACTCATGGACAGAAGAACCACCGGTAATGGCCGACCATCACCGAAACATGGTTCGCAAAAGAATGATACACCTAAACCACCATATTCATATTCTTTACATTATCCAAAATACATCTAAAAACCCTTACTCTAAACCATTCATCTCTTCCGGACCTACCTGTGCTTTGCACAAATAAAACATTTCTCCGGGTGGGGTTCTATCTCTTCCTCTGAAGGTATGTATTCCAAGTCCTCCTTATCCTGGTCCTCCATGCCAAGAGCCTCACCTATACCTATAATGTATAGTCGAGGGATGAGCTTTATCTAAGCTCAATAGGGAAACATAAATAGCATGCATGTTCTTGACATCGCACATATATCTTATGACATCGGCCATTACCAGTGGTTCTTCTGTCCATGAGTTTTACATGGGAATTAGAACCGTTATTTTTTAGCTTTTGAGATATAGAATTGGAGATTTACTTTGGCATATGATGCATATGTCTGTAAACTATAGTTTTCGCTTTATTTCTGCTTTGCGTGTGGATGTGCTAAGTGTTGGGTTCGAGGATCGGCCTTAGCATCAGTCCAACGGTCCGAGTTTCGCGATTAGGAAACTCGGGCTATCATAATTGTGAGTTATGTTAAGTCATGTAATAATTCTTTTGGATATTATTTTGTGAACCATTGATTGGTGATAGATGTCTATCACCGATGGTTCATTTTGGTTCTTCCATTCGTGCATTCAGCATGAAACTTAGAACCATTATTTTGAGCAAGTTTATGTTAGAATGTATTTTGAAGCTTTGAAGGAGTCTATCTCCTTAATTGAGATATCCTTGTGAGATCTATTTTGTGGATGTGCCAAGTGTACATGTAAGCGTGGGATCTCCCTAACGGTCCGGTTTTGGGGTCCCGAAATCCGAGCTGTCATAGTTGGTATCAAAAAGAGCTTAAGCTCTAGATTCCGTGAGGATCAACTGTGTCATGTGTGACTTAGTTGATATTACAGCTTCATTCTTTTGCGATTCTAGAGGATGACCGAGAGGTGGTCATGCCCGGACCACAAGGAGTAGTGAGAGATTTGATATTGGTATGGAGGATGTTTGGAGAAATGAGGACATGGCTACGTGTTCGAATAGGAATCCAGTTAGAGAGAGAGAGAGAGAGAGATCTTTCTAAATTTGAAAAGTTTAACGCATGTTATTCTACTGCTTCATATAACAAGGAAGGAAACTTAAAGTGCTTCACTTAAATTATCCCTAGAGCAAGTATAGCATCGAGCCACCGATGGAATACCCACCATCGTCGTTCATATGAAACATTTATACATGGTGTGCAAGGTCCCAACAATGATGGACGCTTGTGCCGAACATAAACTTACTATTGGCCAATAGGATCACAAATTTAAAAGGTTGTAAGGATATCCCGCCTTACCGGTCACGGATATCCCGCCATGTCGGTCACGGAAATATTGCCGTGTCGACCGGGTATTCACACGAAACCTTAAATCATAGTGCATAACTCATAGTTTATCACCATGTGATGTGATAATTATAACTACTTAAAATACATGAACTCACACACTTGTTTTATATTTTAAATGAATCTTAAAAGATTCCACATGCTCATCACATTAACGGAACGAATCTTAGAAGACTTTGTGCAACCGTAGATTTTTATCAAATTTGTCGCAACGATGCGCACTCGTATAAATATAGAGTCGACGCTCGGAGCTTTTGGTGTCCCGGAAAATCCAAATCAAATTTAAAGAGCACCGAGGTGCCAAAAGTTGACTCTGAATTCGGATTATGTCAAAGGCTCTTCGGTAGGGGCTTCAGTTATCGATTGAGAAGGCGTTAGGCACCCAATCAACCCGCTTAATACGGCCTCTACTTATGGTCAAAACAAAAATGGCATAAAAGAAATAAAAAAAACCTTCCTCTTACCCAAGGGGCATTAAAATCCTATTTGTGCCCCTTTGTTCCTACCAAAAATTCGGCGGCGTAACGGCACAAATGAGAGGATGGAGGAAGAACCGAGAAGGTAGAGGAATAGAGGGGAGAGCCGGAGCTCTCGGGCCCTTATTGCACCACTGTGGAGCCTTGCGTAGGCTTGCTTCGGTGAGCTTTAATAGCTTGTATGGTGAGAATCAGGATTCTAGTTCCTAGGGCTTGATAGCTAAGAGGTAGAGAGGGACGTTTAGGGGGTAGCACACACCTAAACTAAGGCTTTTAGATGAAAGGCTAAGGTCTAAAGAGGGTTTGAAGGTTCTGGAATTTGTATAGAAAAGTGCACTAGAGAAGAGAGAGAGAGAGAGAGAGAGAGAGAGGTTTCTTAATCTCTATGTTGAGAAATTTTTCTAAGCCTCCCTAAAGGGGGGGGGAGTGTACCTCTCTATTTATAGGAAAATGAGAGGTTGGGAGGGTGTTTAGAGGCTAAACTAGGTTAGAAATTATGCAATCTATCCATCTAAGGTTTCCTAGGGTTTTTGGAGCCTTGAAATATGTGAAAAGATGCTCCAATGGTGAATGATAGGTTAAAGGTTTAAACCACTTAAGGGGTTGCAAATAGATAGGAAATGGGTGCAACAAAACAAGTAAAACACACCCTAAAGATTAAGATGGTCAACAAGTCAAACCCTAATCTTGATTTTTAAGAAGAAAACTCATAGTTACTATTCATAAGCCTGGCGAAACTAATAGATGTGCCAAGCTTATGTACAATAAAACAGTGGCAAACATGAATTTGGGAAGTAGATGCCCGAGGTGGGACCCACCTATAGGCTGGAGCAACTATTATTTACGCCAAGCCATTTCTCGGGAGAAATGGCTTGGCGCATCTAATAGATGCACCAAAACCCTAAGGGGATCCCCCTCAAAACCCTAAAATGGCCTTCAACTTTGGAACACTATAACTTTTGATGTACAACTCCAATTGGAGTGATTCTTGGCTTGTTGGAAAGCTGGGAACTTCTATTGTTCAATGGTATGAGATTCAATCATAGTAGAAGGTCTCAGCTAGTCCTGATGCACCATTCTTTATCTATTGCTTGGGAAAACTAGGTTTAGGTTTGGAATGATTTCTAAGGGTTGGGATGAGTTTCTAAGGTTTCGAAAAGGTTCCTAAGGGATCTGGGATGATTCCTAAGGGTTTGGGATGTCTCCTAAGGTTTCGAAAAGGTTCCTAAGGGATTATTTCAAAAATGCACCTCTCTTAAAATATGTCTCGATCGGGCCTTGGGTCAAATTAGGGTGTCTACAGATACCCCTCTTTGGTATCAGATCACAAATGATCGAATGCCAAAGATAAGAGACATCCGAAGAGGTCCAAGGCATTACTGATGGGTACGTTGTATTCAAAATAAACTTCAAACACCAGATGGGTAACATAGTGAGAAAATGAAAGCCTTGTATGTCTGGAAATATGTCTGTTTCTCAAGGTAATCGGTCCCCAAGCGCCTAGCGATATTACTGGGCATGACCGAGGTGGAATTAGTTACGAAAGCCCAATATCTGGGAAAAACGTTCGCTTCTCGAGTTGTGAAAGCCCGTTAGTCGAGAAAAACGTCCGCTTCTCGAGATAATTTGAAGGTGATTAAAGTTCAAGATTTATTCTAAACACAACAGCTTCGCAAGTAAGAGGGGTGATCCCACACTTAAAGATAGGCGCACAGTAAAAAATATGCAAGGTTCCACAGTTTGCATCCAATCATACGAGACATTGATCACCCCATTTGACTGGTCACGGGTGCCCCTGCATGAGATAGGGTTCGAGGACTTTAGGCGAACCCATTGATCCCGAAGTTTATTTAGCACGACTACCTGAGCCAAGCAAATAGATGTCGGAATGCTTTTTGGGAGTGCGTGCCACCTTTTCAAAACACATTTTTTTATTATTTTATGTGGGAAATTTTTGACTTTTTATGTTATCATTTTATGTGATTTTTTTGGATTTTCGATGTTATCATTTTATATGATTTTTTGAATTTTTAAGCTGTCATTTTTTTAGATTTTCGATGTTATCATTTATGTGATTTTTTTTTAGATTTTTAAGCTATCATTTTATGTGATTTTTTTAGATTTTAAGTTATCATTTTATGTGATTTTTTGGATTTTTCTATGTTATCATTTTATGTGATTTTTTGGATTTACGATGTTATCATTTTTTGTGAATTTTTTGGATTTTTAAGTTATCATTTCATGTGATTTTTTTGAATTTTTCTATGTATGATCGGGATTCTTTGAGCATGCTTATTGATCTAAACCCATTTATTTTAGCACAGCTTCCCGGGCAAGTCAAATGAGAGTTGATATGTCATTGGGGAGCATGTTCACCTGCCAGGCATGGCTAGGGGCATTTTAAAGAGGCCCGAGTTCGGGCAAAAGGGTTTGATAGCAGGACCTTCAACCTAAAATGAGTCTTTTAATTTGGTTTTTCTGGAAGCTATGCTTCCGGGGACTGACTGTTTATATGATTCGTCTCTTTCCTCACCGATCATAAGTTTACAAGGCCGGTGTGAGTCCGCTAACGCTCACTTTCCCCCGAGTTTTAAGCTTGGTAACGAGATGGTTACCTACCCGATATACCTCAAGCTGAAGCGCTTTCTCAGGTATTAGGTGGGCTGGGACTTTTCTGGATCATCACCACTAGGGGCTGCCGTCGTACTAAGACTCAGGAATATCTATGTGTGCCTAAATATCCCAACCCGTAAAAATCAATTGAAGTCCCCCTTGTTGGTTCAATTTTAATTTTCACTTTTAAAGGGAATTTGATTAAGTTCAAAGATGGGGGGTGACGATCTCGTACCGCCTCTACGAGCCGGCATCCACTGTTTGTAATATAATTGCGGAAATGTAAGTGCACACATAGGCCCGCCAAACGATTAAGACACTTTAAATGATGAAAAAGTAAAGGAATTTAAATGCAAAGCGCAAGTAGGCCCGCCAATCGGCTAAGGCACTTAAAATGATGAAAATATAAAGGAAATTGAAAGCGGTGCGCAAGTAGGCCCACCAATCGGCTAAGGCTCATAAAGGACATAAAAGTAAGGGTGAGAAAATGACGTAATCATAGGGGTGAGTAAAAAAATAGCAATAAAATAGAAAAATGGTTAGTAAATTCAAAGAAAATGGCCAAAATTCAAGGGGAAGCTCTACTAGCTACTCCCCAGCAGAGTCGCCATCTGTGCAACCATGAATTTTTATCAAACCCGTCGCGATGATGCGCACTCGTAAAAATATAAAGTCGCCACCCGGAGCTTTTGGTGTCCCAGGAAACCCAAATCAAATTTAAAGAGCACCAAAGTGCCAAAAATTGACTCTGAATCCGGACTACGCCAAAGGCTCTTGGGTAAGGGCTTCGGTTATCAATTAGAAAGGTGTTAGGCACCCAATCAACCGGCTTAATGTGATCTCTACTTATGGACAAAACAAAAATGACATAAAAGAAACAAAAAAGCCTTCCTCTTGCCCAAGGGGCATTAAAATTCTATTTGTGCCCCTCTGTTCCTACCGAAAATTCGGTGGCGTAACGGCACAAATGAGAGGATGGAGGAAGAACCGAGAAGGTAGAGGAATAGGAGGGAGAGCCGGAGCTCTCGGGCCCTTGTTGCACCGCTGTGGAGCCTTGCATAGGCTTGTTTCGGTGAGCTTTAATAGCTTGTATGGTGAGAATCAAGGTTCTAGCTCCTAGGGCTTGGTAGCTAAGAGGTAGAGAGGGACGTCTAGGGGGTAGCACACACCTAAACTAAGGCTTTTAGATGAAAGGCTAAGGTCTAAAGAGGGTTTGAAGGTTCTAAAATTTGTATGGAAAAGTGCACTAGAGGAGAGAGAGAGAGAGAGAGAGAGAGAGGTTTCTTAATCTCTATTTTGAGAAAATTTTCCAAGCCTCCCTAAAGGGGGGGGTACCTCTCTATTTATAGGAAAATGAGAGGTTGGAGGGTGTTTAGAGGCTAAACTAGGTTAGAAATTAGGTAATCTAGCCATCTACGATTTATTAGGATTTTTAGAGCCTTGAAATATGTGAAAAGATGCTCCAATAGTGGATGATAGGTTAGAGGTTTAAACCACTTAAGTGGTTGCAAATAGATAGGGAATGAGAACAAGCAAAACACACCCCAAAGATTAAGATGGTCAACAATTCAAACCCCAATCTTGATTTTCGAGAAGAAAACTCACAGTTACTGTTCATAAGCCTGGCGCAACTAATAGACGCGCCAAGCTTATGTATAGTAAAACAATGGCAAACAGGGATTTGGGAAGTAGCTGCCCGAGGTGGGACCCACCTATAGGTTGGTGTTGAAGTATTTTATATGCTTGCTACTGGCTTTATTGGAAATGGTGATAAGAATTGGGTTAGTGAAAATCAAAGGTGGATTGGATGAGCAGCAAGCCTAAAAATATATAGACCTGTAAGATACAGGGCCTGTTGTAGCAAGTTTTAATAAGAGTTTGTCCCACAGGGAAAATTGATCTAAAGCTCCAAGGGAGCTATCTTTAGTAGGCCCTCCAGATCTGGCAATCCTAAATGGAAGGGAATTTATGGTCACTATAGTCTAAATCCTAAGGTAACTTAATGCCTAAACTACAGAAAGGGTTGAGAAGAGTGATGGAGTGTGAGAAAATAAATATAAAAGGGTGAGAAGTATGCTATTAGGTACATATCTGATGGGTCTTATAACTCAGACTCAGATCTACTGCTATAGAAATCCTGTCCAATGGCTACATTATCACCAAAGAGAAGGGATCCAACTCACCCCTGTGCCATGATCCAATCCCTTATGGCTATAACCTGTCTACTTAAATGGTCACAAACTATCCAATAAAGGAACCACAATCCAGAGATGGGTTAGAACAAGTTTATCATTGTAAGCACTACTTCATCCAGGCTACAAGCTCAAGAATCCATAAGAACCTCAACCTCTAAAGTTCTGTGTGTGGGGCTAGGCCTGCAACGTGCACTAGCCTGGACACACTGAACCAGCAAGAGTTTGAGTACTAGCTTTTAAGCTTGGCTGTTCACTGCTTTAGAAAGACAGCAGTGATCTAGTCACAAGCCTACAATCTCGACAACCAGATCAAATCTGCCATCCGCTGGTGGGTCTATATAAATACAGGGGAGTCTATCTCTGCACAATCTCTCACAAGGCTACAAGCACAAGTACAGAGCAGAAGAATCTATCTTAGATCTGTGGATTGGCCTCACCCTAGGGCTATAATCTGTCCAATTGAATGGTCACAGACTATCCACAGAGGCTATCCTCCTCACAGAGGTCTAAGACAGAACAAAAACATTACCGCCGCCACCATGTTCACAAGGCTACCAGCTCAAGCTCCCATAGGGATTCAGATTTAGTGGGTCCTGTGGTGGGGCTAGGCCTGCAATGTGCCTAACCTGGACACACAGGTCACTTAAATCAAAGTAAAATCTTAAAGATAATCCTCCATTGCTTACAATACAACTTAGCAATGGAGGATCTCAAGGCAGCAGCCTTGTGCAGAACAACTCACAAAACACCAATCCCATACATGCAATAGATCCTATTACAAAACTCCATTAAAACTATATCAAATAATCATACAAAGGCATAGCTAGCAAGTGCTGGACTATGGAGAGAAGGAAAAAGGAAAAAGAAAACTCCTAAACCCTAACCTTAGCCTACTGCAATTCTACAGTCGGTTTCAAGAAGGAGTACAGAAGTCAAGTTAAGTCCTTTAAACCTAAGCTAGGCTTAGGCTTATATAGCAGTCGGCTCTCTATGAATTAGGGCTAGGAAAACCCTAATTTATCAATGCTAACATGGCCCATTTCTGTTCCTTGGATGCCCCAGGGCGCGTGCACAGAGATTGGAGCATTGGAGTGCATGCCCTAATTGCTGGAAGTTCCCAGATTGCCCCTGCAAAAGTGGGGAGAAGTTAAGAACCCGAGCCTCACTAGGTAGAAAGGCTTTCCAGGTCTTATCGCGTGATAGAATTGGCATCGTGGGGTTGCTTTGACTTGAAGCTCTTGCAGTCGCGGGGTTGGTACTTTGGCCATCGCGGGGATGCTCTGGTTGTCACGGGATTGGTCTTTCCATTTGAATGGTGCGGGAATTGCACGCGCAGTTCGTTCCTTGATGAATCCCGCGGTGATCCTCGTGAAGAAAACAATGTACATGGGCTTCTGAATTGTGCGAGCAGTTTCTTGAAAGTTTGTAGCCCACGGCAACTACGCGACAGCTGTGCACAGGAATGCCTCGAGCTCTCTCTATTTAGTGAATCGTGTGAAGGTTGAAGACTCATCTCTTGAGCTACTCTAGACTACGTGAGTGCTTCGCGAGTGCTTAAGACTGAACCTCGTAAGAACCGCACGAAGTATGCTTTTTACTCCCTGCTGACATCCATCTACACATGAACGGCGCGAGGACTGCACGACCAGTTGGTGTGCTCCCTTCAGAAGCCCGCGACAACTACGCAGCGCATTCTTTCTGGTTCAATTGAGTCCTGCGACATCTGCACGAGGCATTCTTCTTGATTTGTTTCTGCTTTGTTGTGCCTATGCTGCAGCCATTTCTCTGTATGGGTTTAACCTTCTTTCTTTTGAGAAACTTCTGGGGCAACAGTAGGCTTCTTGGCATGGTTAGGGTTTATTTGCAGCTGCTGCTTATTACCTATAAGATAGACTTAAAACATATTTATTAAATGATTAAGGGTCTAACAGAGATTAAGTTAAGGGGTGAAAACTGGTAATTTTCAGGTCTTAACACACCCCCAAACCTAATCTTTGCTAGTCCCTTAGCAAAGCTGTAACTAATTAAATGCCACTTTCGTAGGGATCACGGGTACATTTAGCATATATGCCAAGCCTTTTAAACCCCTAGGTGATCCCTAATGGAGGAGTGAAGTCTCCTGAGGGTTTTCAGTGAAGACACCCACAAACTTCACCATTAGAACAATTAAGTATAGTGCAGTTAATGACAACACAGATTTAAATGTACAAAGCTTCATTCCACACCCATTCTTTAACACTTAGAGGAAACTGCAGCAGTGTTGCAGGCCATTTAAAACATAAAAGTTAACATGTGTTTGCATCACCACCATTCATTTTATATTAAAAATTCAATGTGTACAAATCAGTACCCAGCTTGCCTTAAATTCAAAATTCAGGTTGGATACAACCCCAATGAAGTCAAAATTTAGACCCAATTCTCACTAGGGCTATCTCTCAACATTAACAATCTGAGGGTGTTCACATTCAAAACAGCTCAAGAGCAGTTACAGACCCCAAATGGGCCTGCAAGCATGAGCATAGGCAAAGCTTCTAATTTCTGACATCCTCATGACTTTTCACCATAGATTGGATACTCCTCATCTTCACATGACAGCTCATTTTACTTTGGATCCACAAGGTCTTTTTGAATGGGTTGTAATGTGGCTTATGGGTGAGGGATGTAAAGAATCAAGGGATAAAAAGGGAATCTAAATTAAGAAATCAGCAAGGTAAGGAGTGATTCATGACTTCACAACCTTCATTTCAACAAAACTTCATCTTACTTGATATATTCCAGAATCAAAGTGGCCAGCTTCTCCTCTTCTTTTCAATTTTCAGATGATGTTCTTCTCTAGACTCCTCTTTCTTTTTCTCTTTTCATTTTTATTCAATCATTTTTGTGAATTTTTTTTTTTTCTTACATGATGAACTGTCACACAAATACCATTGATACATTGTTGTTTACAAGTTGCTTTTCTTCACCTTCCACAGAATGTTGGACCATTCTCACTATCTCAAACTCCTTCTCCTTTACCTTCTGAATTCTCAGAGTAAGGGTGAGGTTGAATCAGGTCATGAGGTTAAGGTGCAAGTATTCTGGTGTCTGTAAAAGAAAAGTATGATTTTTAAGGCTCAACTAGTGTATGTAAAAGGGCAGATTTTAAAAGGTTGGATTTTCAGGCTCAAACTGTCCAAATGAAGGCCTTGGATCATTTCCTTAGTATCATGAGTGTTGTCAATTAGTTTTAATTTGGAGGTGCACAACTTTTAGTGAAAAAGTCTTGATTCAATCAGTCCTCATAGCAGAAATGATGCCAAAAGCACTCTTCATAAGGAAATGATGGACCCAAATCTCACTAGATATGGTCCTCAAATTGACCCATGGGGTGTAGTTTCACCTGTTTCTCTCCTCTTAGGTTCGCTGAGTACTAACTGAAAAAAATTTCTGATATTAGCTTCATGGTGGTGTCAAGATTTTAACTTTTTCAGTTTCGAAAAGTCTGTAAAAATATTTTAATGTTTTACAAGTTTCCTCATTGTATCAAGTTTAGTGGAAATTGACTTTATTCATCCCAGTTATACCACCATTACTACACTAAAATTAACTTTTCTATTGGTAGACCTATCCTGCCACACCCCCAAACCATGAGGAGCAGTGTCCTCACTGGTTCAAAGGCTAGACTGGATGTGCAGTAGATTGAATACGGAACAAAGAAACACAGAAGAAGACAGAGAAACAGAAATAATCAAAAATGCTAAACTGAACAGTATAGATCCAAAAGAAACATTCATTATAATAAAAATAAAATATTACAAAAAGATGTAAAAAAAACAGACAAAATGGGGGGGGGAGAGAGAGGGATCAAGGGGGAGTCGGTGGGGGAGGGTTTGAGGAAGATGGTGGGGGAGATGCAGGTGGTTCAATTTTTTTCTTCTTTTTCTCTCTCTTCTCCTTTTTCTTCTCCTCCTTTGCCAGGATCCGCTGGACTTCTTCATACTCATCCCACAGAAATTATAACGGGTCCGGCTCCTTAGGCGGTGGGGGGTCCAACCACATGGGATAGAATTTGTTAGGGAACTCGTTGGGTTTGTCATTCGCCATGGTTGTGAGGAGGGCCAGACTACTAGGTTTAGAAGAGGAAGGATGAGATGAAGAGGAACTAATGTCCTATTTAAAAGACTTGGATGGTGGAAAATGAATCGGCGTAATAAAGTTTTGTCCCTTTCCAAGCTTGGCAATAAATTGTGATTGTGTGTGAAAAATCGCACAATCGATTATGGGAAAAGAGAGCGCACAATAATTGAAGGTCTAAAGATAGGCTTGGTATTTAAGGGGATCCTGTGTATCGCGCAACTGCACATTGGAAGGTGTGGAATTCTGATTCGCGCGCGTTCAGGACTCCGCGAGGAGCTTAAACAGGGCCCACGATTAGGAAAATGTGTCCATTTTAATCCCTTGATCAAGATCAACACTCGACCTCTGGGCACCATTTGTGCAGAGGCTTGTACTTGCATCCATTCAGTTCCATCTACATCTACCCTTCACATGGATTCCTATTTCAAATGAGCATAGCCTCCCTAAATTCAACTCCCATATTACTGACAAAAATTGAAAATATGAAGACTAATTTGCAAAATACACAAACATACAGAACAGATTTGGCACATGAATTAAGATACAAAAAAGAAGAAAAATTCTATTAACTTGGAAAATTATTTACAATTGTAATTACAAGGAGAAGATTGGAAGGGAACAAAAAAAAAAAAAAACTAAGTACAATCTAATCTAAGAGGAGGAAGAATCTGAATAAGAATCTGTAAACCAATCCCAGCCTATCTTTTGAGCATGTTTCCTAAGGACAGCTTTTTCCTCTTTTTTTCGTGCTTGCTTCTCAGTTGGACTCTTTTTCTTCTTAGCTTTACTCTCAGATGGAGTCCTTTTCCTAGGCTGCCTTGGTTTCTTGGGTTGGGCTGGTAGTTTCTCGGCAATAGGAGCTTTTGGTGCCCTCACCCTCATCTTCCTGGTTTTGGGTTCAGGAGGGACCATAGGAGATTTACCTTTGTCTTCCTCAGTGGGGGCCACTGGCGACTTCTCTTTTGCTTTGGGTTCAGGCTGGCTAGAGGGTTTTGCCTCCTCAGACTGGGCAGCTGGCTCTTTGCTAATTTTTATAGAAGCTGCTGTGTAAGCAGTCCTCTAGCAGTGACTTTCCTCTGTTTAGGATAAGTTTGCTTTTTTGGAGGTGCAACAGAGGCCTTGGTAGGTGGAGGCTGCTCTGTACGAGGTGAGGAAGGAGGGGCAACAGGGGCCTTCCCTTTATCTGCTGAGTTGCATTTCTGGCAGCAGCCAAAGCAGCTTCTAATGAGGCTATCTGAATTTTGTGTTTGAGGAGGTCAGTCTCATGGATTTCCTTTTAGAGTCTGAAGATCTCCTGGGCATTGTTGAGCCTCTTTTCAAACATTCTGGCCTTCATCTTCTCTGCAGTTGTGTTGGCTTTCTCCAGCTCTAAATTCAACAGATTATAAGCAGCGGTAGATTGGGCCTTCTGATAGGCTTCCAAGTTATTAGTCCACCCCAAGGAGATGCCCATTAGTTGTATTCTGTGGGCTTCCTTTATTTCATTGATCTGCTGTAGCAGGGGGGGTCTTAATTGACTGGAAAAGTTGGGCCATGCCCCTCGAGACATCCTTCCTAAGATATGGATTGTCCCTCATGGCATGGAGGATGGTGAGGTAGGGGGGAATGTAAAAAAAATGTTTGGGTGCAATAGGCAGAGAGGAAGAGGAGGGGGTATACTGTGATTGGTCCTGGGTGGGGCTAGGGGGGTGAACAGTGGGTAAGTCTAGTTGTGGGGGGAGGGAAACATGTTCTGGGTCTGTTTGTCAGTGAAAAGGACCAGGGGGGTTGTAGTGGATTGTTGAGGGATGGGTGGGTTAGTTAATGTCTGTAGGGTGGATTGGATGGATGTGAGTTCAGTCTGCATCTAGTCCTGTGTGTGTGGTGGATAATTGGGATTGGATGTCTTGAATAAGGGATAGGATAAGTGTCAGTGTGTCGGGGCTGAGAGGTTGAGTTTGGGTAGAAGAGGGCACTGGTTGAAAAGGTGAGGAAGGGGCATGATGGAAAGTGGAGGGAGGGGGAGAGTGGGGTGCTGGTGAGTGCTGTTGTGACGTAATTGGAGAGTCTGGGAGGGGTGTATTGGTCGGGCATGGTGTCAAGGAAACTAGCCATAAAGGCTTGCAATCCTATGGTTGTGTTAAGGTTTAAGTCAATGTCTGTGAGGGGGGGTGTAGTAGGCATGGCAGGAGTGGTGTCAGGGTCAATGTGAGGTGTGTCAGTGGGGATAAAAGGGATTGTAGGGGTTGTCTCAGTGGTTTTTCGTTTCTTATAAGAAACGAGTGGAGGGCTGTCAGGTTTATGTGAAGCTGATGGGGGTATTGGGATTGTGTATTGAGGTAGGGGATGGGAGGCTATGGGGGGTGTCCTCCCAGGTACCAATCACAGGTGAAGGGGGAGTGGGCATAGATGATGAGGACAGAGGAGGGTGAGAGAGAGATGGAATAGGTGTAGTGGATGCTGGAGTAAAAGGTGGGGGAGCTGAGGTGGCTGCTGTAGCAGTGGTACTGACAGGCTCTGGGAGTACCTCCTTGATAGCAGGGGTAGACTTTGTTACAGCAGCCTCGTCTGCTTGCTTGGGAAGGGCCTGAGCCTCAGCTTTCTTCTTCTTCTGGGCCTCCATCAAGCTCCTGTTGATTCCCCATTGTCTCTTGGCAAAAGTAGTAGGGGCAAGGGTGGTAGTCTGCTCAGTTTTTGCTATCTTGTACCCCCCCTTGATTAGTAGCAAGGTAATGACTCTGGCATAGGAGAGTGTGTGAGGCTTCTTGTTCGTCCCTAACTTCTCCACCAGATCCTTCATTGCCTCAAAGATGAGCCAGGCTGCATGGAAGCCATGGCCTAGAGAGAAAGAATAAACAGCATCTGCAATGAGAATTCTCCTCTCATGCTGATGTCCTAAGCAGTAAATGTTCTTTCGCAGGACTTGGTCAATCAAGAGGAGTTCATGCTCTAATTCTCTTCTTCAGATTGAATCCCCTGAGGCCTTTAATCCTCTAGTCAACGCCCTTGTAATTGTATTAATGGAGGCACTCAGGGGGGGCCATATCCACAGCTAGAGTCAAATGCGGCTGGGATGCCCAATACTTTTGCAATCACTTTGGGGCTCACTAACATCTCAAAATCGTCAATCAGCACCACCAAGCATACTTATCCATCCTTATCTTTTTTGACCCTGATGTGCTAATAAAATAGTTGCACTAGCCTAGGGTAGGCTAGTGTGGGAATTCCTCTCAGCAAGGGCGTCAGGCCAGCTTTGCTCATAAACTGCACGGCAGGGGCAGAGAGAGGCTCCGTCTCAAAGAATGGAAGGTCAAAAGCTATTTCAGGCTCTAAGGGGATTGAAGCTATGAGCTCTGAAGGAGTGGAAAACTCAAGGGTTGGCTCCTCCACCTCCTCAACCACTTCCTTCCCTTTTTTAGGTGCCTTTGAAGTCTTGGCCTTCTTAGGGGTGGTCTCAACAGGGGCCTTATCCTTGCTCCTCTTCTTTGGTGCACTCTTGGGGGCCATTACAACTTCTACTTGAAAGGATGAGAAAGGGAGATTTAGATCTGAGTGCCTACCCTAAAATCCTAGGGTTTGGTTCGATCTGTCGCACAGGGCACCGAAAGATCTCTGAGCATAGGGCAATAGATGGGGGTGATGCTAGGAACAAATCTGTTGATTCCTGGTATGAATGATAGGTTGTAGAGTGGATGCTGGAGGAGAGAGGTAGAAGAGCACCAGAAGCTAGGGACAGAGTGAAGAAGGAAGAGAATACTGGAAAGGGAGACAAGCGCAGGGTTAAAATACTTATCACGAAGCTCGGCGCGCTTTAGAACATCTGATCGCAGGATTGGAAATGAAACTAGCGAAGGTGTTATTCAACTTGGATTGTGCGACAATCTCCCAGGTTGACCTTAGAGCGCATGACAGTATGTGAAGAATTCATGCGAATTGCGCGATAGATTTCTAGGTCTCCTTTTGGATTGTGCAAAAAGCTCTGAGGTTCACTTTGAATTTCATGACAGCCTTTGAATCTCGCGACAGCTAATAAAGTATGCTCTTTGTATTGCGCGAGAGTCTCCCAGGTTTCCTGCTGAACCCTGCGACAGGCTTTGAATATCGCGATAGCTAAAGAAAAACTCTATGTGGATCACATGAGAGGTTCTCAGGTGCACTTGAATCTCGCGACAACTATTGAATGGTTCTATGTGAACTACGCGAGAGTCTCTCAGGTCTCCTTTTTGGACTCAGTGATAGCAAAGTATAAAACAGAGAGCATGTGCTCTTTGTTTTGCCATTCCCAGTTGTGTTGTGGTTGGATCCTAGGCATGACTCTCACCATGGGTACCTCTAGACACATTAAAAATCAATCATTCAAGCAAGGACAACAAAAATCAACCTCCCACATTATGCATTCAAATAAAAACTATCAATTAAAGAGCAGTAAGCATCAAACCAAGCATAAATAGTTCAAACCAGACAGGTTCAGATTCATATGGGACCACTAACATTTCCTAGAAAATTTGAACAAAAGAAAGCAAGATAAATCGACCAAAACCAAAGTACATATGATACAATAATGACACACCTGTGGATCAGTTTAAAGAAGGATCCCCTTGAAAGTGAATGGTGTCCATAGGTTCGACAGGTTTTTCAAAACAAGGCTTAAGCCTCTGACCATTCACCTTCAAGGTTCTCCCAGACTTAGGATCCTTGATTTCCACAGCACCAGATAGGGAAACATGCATGACAATGTAGGGACCTTCCCATCTGAATTTCAATTTTCCAGGAAAAAATTTAAGTTTGAAGTTAAACAACCAAACCTTATCACCAGCTATGAAACTCTTTCTCAATAGCCCCTTGTCAAAGAAAGCTTTGGACCTTTCCTTGTAGATCCGGGCATTGGCATACGCATCCATCCTTAGCTCATCCAATTCTGACAGCTGCAGCAACCTATGATGACCAATAGAAGTTAGGACTAGATTTAAATGTTTAATGGCCCAATAGGCCCTGTGTTCTAACTCCACTGGGAGATGACAAGCCTTGCCATAAACCAGTCTGAATGGGGACATACCAATGGGAGTCTTATAGGCAGTCCTATAAGCCCACAGTGCATCATTAAGCTTGTTAGCCCAATCCTTCATATCAGTCCTCACAGTCTTCTCAAGGATGTGCTTGATCTCCCTATTTGAAATTTCAACTTGCCCACTGGTTTGTGGGTGGTAGGGAGTAGCAATCCTATGGGTGATAGAATCTTTCTTGAGCAAGCTCTCAAAATTTCTGTTGCAAAAATGGCTACCCCCATCACTGATAATGGCTCTAGGGGTGCCAAATCTCGAGAAGATATTCTGCTTTATAAACTTGAGGACAACCTGATTATCATTAGTTCTTGTGGCAATGGATTCTACCCATTTGAAAACGTAATCCACTGCCACTAAGATGAAATGAAAACTATTTGAAGGAGAAAAGGGGCCCATGAAATCAATACCCCACACATCAAACAGTTCCACAACAAGGATGGGCTGCAAAGGCATTGAGTTTCTTTTGGACAGCCCTCCTAATTTTTGACATCTTTCACAGGTCCTGCAATGTGTATTGGCATCTCTGAATAAAGAAGGCCAATAGAACCCACACTGTAAGACTTTGTCAGCTATTTTTCTTTCACTAAAGTGGCCTCCACAGGCATTTTCATGGCACATAGCCAGAATACTGGGGACATCACTCTCGGAAATACATTTCCGGATGATTTGGTCTGCACAATACTTGTATAAGCAAGGTTCTTCCCAGAAAAAGAATTTGACCTGTGAGAAAAATAGGTCTTTGTCCATTTTTGTCCAATGGGCGGGAATCTTACCTATAACTAGATAATTGACAATATGTGCATACCAGGGAACCAAGGATTGGATGACAAACAATTGCTCATCCGGGAAGACATCATTTATAACAAGGTCATCAACACCTTTTGCCAAAACAATTCTGGACAAGTGGTCAACCACCATATTTTCTACACCCTTTTTGTCCTTGATTTTAATGTCAAACTCCTGCAACAGGAGTATCCATCTAATCAGCCTGGGTTTCACATCCTTCTTGGACAATAGGTACTTTAATGCTGAGTGGTCAGTGAAGATTACAATTTTAGACCCAAGTAGGTAAGGTCTAAATTTGTCCACAGTAAAAACCACTGCCAGAAGCTCTTTCTCAGTTGTTTTATAATTCAGCTAAGCTTCAGCAAGTGATTTGCTGAGATAGGCAATGACCACTGGCAGCTTATCTTTTCTCTAGCCAAAAACAGCACCTATTGCCAAGTTGGATGCATCACACATCAACTCGAAGGGCAGTGTATAGTTAGGTGTTTGGAGTACAGGGGCTGAGGTGAGGCAAATTTTTAAAGTTTCGAAAGCCTCAAGACATTCAGCAGAAAAGTCAAAGGGCACATCCTGGCAGAGCAGGTGGCACAATGGTTTAGCAATTTTGCTAAAGTCTTTGATGAACCTCCTGTAGAATCCAGCATGTCCAAGAAAAGACCTGATTTGTTTGACTGTTCTTGGAGAGGGCAAATTTGCAATGAGGTCAACTTTGGCCTTATCTACCTCAATCCCGTCTTTAGAGACTACATGGCCCAACACAATTTCTTGTGTTACCATGAAGTAGCTCTTTTTCCAACTTAAGACCAAATTAGTCTCCTCACATCTTTGCAGGACCAGGTTGAGGTGTTGCAGACATTGGCCAAAACTGTCCCCATAAACAGAAAAATCATCCATAAAAATTTTCAAGAATTTGTCAATCATATCAGAAACTATGGCATACATACACCTCTGTAAGGTGGTTGGGGCATTACACAGCCCAAAAGGCATCCTTCTGTAAGCAAAGGTGCCAAAAGGGCAAGTAAATATAATTTTCTCTTGATCAAGAGGGTGCACAGGGATCTGGTTGTACCCTGAGTACCCATCAAGAAAATAGTAAAAAACTTTCCCAACCAACTTATCCAAAATTTGATCAATAAAGGGGAGAGGGAAGTGGTCTTTTCTGATCTTGGAGTTGAGCTTTCGATAATCGATGCAAACTCTCTAGCCAGTGGTCTATCTGGCTGGTCTCAGCTCTCCAGACTCAGTTGTTATCATTGTTATGCCAGATTTCTTGGGCACCACTTGGATAGGTGTCACCCATTCAGAATCAGAAATGGGGTAAATTACCCCAGCATCTAGCAATTTGATGATTTCTTTTAGGACTACCTCCTGCATGTGAGGATTCAGTTTCCTCTGTATTTCCCTGGAGGGTGTTAAGCCCTCCTCTAGATGGATCCTATGCATACAGATTGATGCATCAATCCCTCCTAGATTAGCAATGGTCCAGCCAATTGCCTTCTTATGCTTCCTCAAAACTGTTAGCAATTCCTCCTCTTGCTCATTGGTAAGAGTAGAGGAGATAATTACAGTAAGTTTTTCATCTTTCTCAAGGAAAGCATATTCTAATATATCTGGAAGCTTCTTGAGCTCCAAATCAGGGGCTTGTTGGATGGATGGCAGGATTGTTGCTTTGTTGGTTTGAGGAAGGGGCAGCAATGTAGGTTTCCACATGGAATGCTGCACTAAGCCCACAGAAGACTTCAATGTGGACATGTATTCTAGCATTAAAGTTGGGCTTCCTTCCTCTACCATGTTCCAAACTTTAGCTAAATTTGTGATAATGTTGCCCCACTCCAGCAGAGTGGGCAATTCTTCTTCAACAACTTCTTCTAGTACATCCACTGCAAAGCATTCCTCATTGTCCAGCTGAGGATACTTTGCACTGTTGTACACATTAAGCTCAACTTTTATATGTCCAAAAGTTACCTCCATGATCCCAGACCTGCATTGAATGCATGCATTGGCAGTGGCCAAGAATGGTCTGCCCAAAATAACAGGTATCGGGGATGTACTCTTGTTGCAGCCCATGTCCAAAACAAGGAAGTCTGCAGGGTAGAAGAACTTGTCCACCCCTACCAAGACAGCCTCAATCACTCCCATGGGTCTCCTCTCAGACCTATCAGCCATCAACAGCACAATAGGGGTGGGTTTAAGCTCCCCCAAACCTAGCTGCTGATACACACTGTATGGCAGTAGGTTAACACTGGCTCCAAGGTCTGTTTGCATTTCCCAGTGTGCTTACTTTATTTGTTGGTGGTAAAGGCAATTTAAAATCAAAGTAAAACAGGGGATGGAATCAGCACAACTGAGAAATCCTAGACCTGCAAGATACAGGGTCTATTTGAAGCAAGTTTTGATAAGTAAGAGTTTGTCTCACAGGAAAAAGTGATCTATGGCTCCAAGGGAGCCATCTCTAGTAGTCCCTCCAAATCTGACTACAGATTTGACAGTCCTAAAAGGAGGGGAGTTTAGGGTCACTTATTCTAAGTATCCTAAGGTAGCCTAATGAATTAACTATAGAAAGGGTTGAGAAGATGGATGGAGTGTGGGGAAATAAATATAAAAGGGTGAGAAGTATGCTATTGAGTTCAGATCTGTTGGAATTTATGACTCAGATCCAGGTCTGCTGGTATAGAAATCCTGTCCAATGGCTACATTATCACCAAAGAGGAGAAAGAATCCAACTCATCCTTGTGTCATGATCCAATCCCTTAAGGTTATAACCTATCCACTTAAATGGTCACAGACTATCCCATAGGAGAACCACAATCCAGAGATGGGTCAAAACAAGTTTATCATTGTAGGCACTACTTCATCCAGGCTACAAGCTCAGGAATCCATAGGGAACCTCAACCTCTAAAGCTCTATGTGAGGGGCTAAGGCTGTATAGGACCATGATAGCCCAGACACATAGAACCAGCAAGAGATTGAGTACCACCTTAGATCTAGCTGTCCATTGCTTGAGTGGGACTACAATGGTCCAGTCACAAGCCTACAATCTCCATACCCAGATCAGATCTAACATCTAATTGCGGGTCTATAGTAATATAGGGGAGTCTGCCTCTGTACAATCTCCTACCAGGCTACAAGCTCAGGCTCGGAGAAGAAGGATCCATTTTGAATCGGTGGATTGGATTCACCCTAAGGCTATAACCTGTCCACTTGAATGGTCACAGACTATCCCAGAGGCTATCCTCCTCACGGAGCCCAAAACAAAACAAGAATATTGCTGCCACCACCATGGTCACAAGGCTACCAGCTCAGGCTTCCATGGGGATTTCAGATCTAGTGGATGTGGTGGGGCTAAGGCTGTATCAGACCATGATAGCCTAGACACACAGGTTACTTAGATCTGAATGGATCCTTAGAATCAGTCCTCCATTGCTTTGAATCACAGCCAAAGCAATGGCGGATCACATGGCAGCAGCCTTGCACAGAGCATCTCACAAACACACAAATCCCATAAAAGTACAACACCTAATCACAAATTCCATTAATATAATCTCAATAAACATACATAGGCATGGCCAGTAAGTGTTGGGCGATGGAGAGAACAAAAAAGAAAAAGAAAAACTACTTACAACTACAGAAGAAAAGAAAAGAAAAAGATCTCAGATCTTGTATCAGTGATAAAGTCTGAGCTCTTCCGGGGGGTGGTCTCTCCTAAACCTAAACCAAGCTTAGGTTTATATAGCAGTGGTGTGGCGGTGCATTAGGGTTAGGAAACCCTAATTTTAGCATGGGAGTGCATGCCCTAATCACTGAAAATCCCCAGAATGTCCTCTACAGAATGATGGAAGTTGGAGTTTAGAGCTTCGCCAGGTTGCTGTCGATTCCCAGACTTGTCGCGTGGTAGCACTGACTTCGCAAGGATGAGTTTGCATTAAAACTTCAGACGTCGCGAGGTTGTAGCTTCTTGATGCTTTGAGCAGTCGCGAGGTAGATAGTTAAGCTCTCACTGGATTGGGCTTCGCGCTGTTGGATTGCTACTTGTGAATAGCGCGGGAACTGCGCGAGCATTCCATTTCACCATTGATCTTCGCGAGGTTAACTCTAGCTTCGCGAGGCTACTTGCTTCCTGAACAGCGCGAGAACTGTGCGAGAAGCTCACTTCTTAATGGAACTTCACGAGGATCCTCGCTATAGCTTTGAGGCTTTTCTGAACTGCGCGATAGGTTTTCTTGACATTTGCATCCTGCGGCTACTGCGCGAGGCAGGATTCTGAAGCTAGTCTGTCACTCAACTGCGCGAGAAGTTATTGTGAAGTCTTGGTACTTCGTGAGGACTGCGCGAAGCATATTTTTCTTAATCCTCTTAAGCTTTGTCAGCTGCGCGAGGCTTACCTCAGGTCTAGATTCATGGCTCATTCTTCTAAGGGACTTCTGGTGCCAATCATGGGCTCCTTAACAGGACTTATGGCCTTATTGCACTGTTGTTTATTACCTACAAAAATAGCTTAACAAACATTTATTAGATGGCTAAGAGTCTAATCAAAGGCTAAGTTAAGGGGTGAAAAGTGGTACTTTTCAGGTCTTAACACACCCCCAAACAATCTTTTCTAGTCCCTTAGCAAAGCTACATTAAATCAACTATAAAAACAAAATGCCACTTTCGTAGGGAGCACGGATACATTTAGCATATGTACCAAGCCTTTTTAACCCCTAGGTGATCCCTAGTGGAGGAGTGAAGTCTCCTGAGGGTTTTCAGTGAAGACACCCACAAACTTCTCAATGAGACAGTTAACAAAAGTGCATTATTATCAAGTGAGTAGTCAAGAAACAGAGTTAGTTCACCCTTGAATCAGTAAAAAAATATAAGAAATTCAAACACCTTGGCTGCACAGAAATTTAAACAGTATAAGCTTCTCATGAAAGTACAGTATTTCCAATTAGTTTACACCAAAGACACTACACAAGTGTGTCAACATTGAGCTCATCACTGGATCAAAAATTAGGTTGTAGATCATACTTAATGCATTCAATATTAGACCCAAAACTCTCCAGGGCATACTCTCATAAAGAACTGTTGAGGGTTTCATTGTCTCTCAAGCTCAAGAGCAGTTACATCCCCTAAATGGGTCTGTAAGCAAGAGCATAGGCATAGCTCTGAAGTTCTGGCATCATTGACAGATCCTCACCATAGATTGGATAACTCTTTCTCTCCACATGACAGCTCACTCAACTTTAGATCACAAGGGCTTTAACTGGGCAGTAATGTGGCTTATGGAGTGGGGTTAAAAATAGAATGGAGGGTTGAAAGGGGGTTCAAAATTGAGAAATCAGTAGGTGAAGGAGGTGATTCATGACTTCACCTTCTTTAATTCAGCTCCTTTCATCTTCTTTGAGGTTTTCAGATTTGAAGTGATCAGTTTCTCTTCTTGATTTCGATTTTTTCAATGAAAGTTTCCTCTTGACTCCTCTCTTACTCCTCTTCATTATTGTTTTTGTTTCTTTTTTTCTTACATTTTTCTTCTTTTTATTTTGTTTTTGCTTTGATGAAATGCCACCATTTTCTCAGTTACCATACTGCCAGAATTTGAGATACTTCTTCTTTATTCACCTAATGTTGACCATAGCTAGTCCATCTTCAACTCTTGTTCCTTTACCTTCTGAATTTTTAGAGTGAGGGTAAGGTTAAATCAGATCCATAGGTTCCGGTGCAAGTACTCAGGTGCATTTTGAAGAAATTTAGGATTTAAAGCTCAAAGGGGGTATGGACAAGGGCAGTTGCTTAAGGTTTGTCTATTTAGGCTCAAACTGTCCAAAAGAAGGCCTTGATCCTTTTCTAAGTATCATGAGTGTTGTCAGTTGTTTCAACTTAGAGTTGCCTAACTTCTAGTGAGCACAGTGACTCAGTCAGTCCTTAGAGCTAGAAGAAATTGCCTTAGTCACTCCTCAAAGAAAAAATTTTGTATAGGCCCAATCTCACTGGTTATGGTCTTCCTTTGAATTCTTAAGTTTATCCTTACCTTTTGCTCTCTCTAATGATTCACTAAGTGCTGATACAAGTGAGTTTCCTTGGTGATCTCATCATGAAAATGTGAAATTTTAAAAGTTTGTAATGCCTAAAGTCTGGAAAAAAATTTTAATTTCATTATTTTTCTGATTCTCCAGTGAACATGATCCATTTCCATCTTACTCACAAGATTCTGCTGCACTTAGGTTTACTATTCCATTGGCAGGATCTGCCTGCCACACCCCCAAACCTATGAGGAGCAATGTCCCCACTGGTTCAACGGTGGGTGTGCAGCAAATTTATTAATGGCAAAAAAAAAGGAAATAACAGGGAGCAAAACAGACACAAGACAAAGAAAAAAAGCAATGACAAAAGAAGAAAATCTATTATAAGAGAGAAATGTACAAAATGAGAAACAAGAGGAGAAAAAGAAAATGCAGAAATAGAAAAATCCTAGGTACAAGCTAATCGGAGCCTGAATCAAACCCAGTCCCAACCCATCTTCTTGGCATGCTCTCGAAGGAGAGCCTCTTCCTCTTTTTTCTTTTGTTCCCTCTCTTCCTTTCTTTGGGCTGCAGTTTTGGGCATGGTTGGAGCTTTTGGTGCCCTCACCCTCATTTTGGGGGCCTTTGGTGCAGGAGGGATCACTGGGGATTTATCTGTGGTTTGCTCAGGTAATTTGATAGGACTTTTTCCTTTGGGACTCTTCCCCTTTGGGACCTTCCCTTTTGGTCCTTGCCCTTGCTGTGTCTGAGGGGGAATAAGAGGAGATTTTGCTTTTTCTGGCTCAGGAGGGACAACCGGGCTCTTGCCTTTATCTTTCTGGTTCAGTTGTGGTGCCTCCTCAGACTGGGCAAATTGTTCTTTTCCAATTTTTATAGAGGCAGCTGTGTGAGTAGTCCTCTTAGCTGTAACTTTCCTTCTCTGAGGATAAGTTTGCTCAGCAAGGTCTGATGAAGGAGCAAGAGGACTTTTAGCACTTGGATTCTCAGGTGGTGCAGAGTCAGAATCAGAATTAGAGGGAAAGAGAGAAGTGGAGTCCAATCCAAGGGCTGCAGCAGCCTGTCTGCGTTCATCTTTTGAAAGCAACCGACCATGGGGGTCATCCTGAGCAGAAGCTCTGGTGGCCATTGGGGGTGGGGATGGTGGTGCAGGCTTTTTCCCTTTTTGGGCAGCAGTGGCTCTTTTAGAGGGAGAAGGTTTCTTAGGAGCAACCCTTTTTCTCTTGGGTGCAGGAGATTTAGCAGGGGGAGGTACTGGAGCAGGAGGTGGTGGAGGTTCTTGAGTAGGAGGTGGAGGAGGAGGAGATGTAGATGTAGGAGCAGGGGGAGTGGAAGAAGATGGCCCGGGGTGTGTGGAAGGTGGGGCCTCAGGGGGTTCGGTAGCAAGAGGGGTGGCCTGAATTGGTTGGCCTAACAGAGATGCAATCTTTTTTTGTAAAATTTCAATCTGCTTTTCAGCGTATAGGAGTTTGGCATCAAAAAGCCCCTTAGTGAGCCTGTGGATCTCCTAAGCGTTGTTAAGTTTCTTTTCATACATCCAGGCTCTTGTTTGCTCCCACTGGGCATTGGCTTTCTCCATCTCCGCATTTAGTTTATAGTAAGTTGCATCATCCTTTATGTCATTGAGGGTCTCCAAAATTGTCTCCCACCCCTTTGAAATATCTCTCAGCTTCTGCCTGTGAGCAAGCTTCAGGTTACTCAACTTCTACAGCAAAGGGTACTCAATGGATTGTCTAAGTTAGGCCATTCCCCTGAGAACATCCCTCTTGATGTAGGCATTGTCCTTCATGGCATGGAGGAGGGTGAAGTAAGGAGGGGTGTAATAGGAATGTCTTGGTAAGATTGGTAGAAAGGGAGTGGAAGAAGTAGAAGGTGATTGGTCCTGTGGGGGTAAATTGGTAGGGAGGACATTCACATGTGGGGGCTGGGCAAAAAGTTCTGGGTCTGTTTGAGTCGAGTTGTCAGAAAATCTAGGAGGAGGTAAGATGAGAGGTGGAATGGAGGGCATGGGTGGAAAGGAAAATAAAGTGGGGTCACTGAAGGTGGGTGATGGTAAAATGGAATGGTGAAGGGTCTGAATGGTAATGGTGGGGTTAAAAATGTGTGGGGGTTAATGGGAAAGGAGGATGGGAAGGGAATTGGGTCTGTTTGGGTGGAAGTGTTGGTAAATTGTGGTGGAGGTAATATGAGTCGGGGAAGGATAGGTAGAGTGGGGAAGGAGTGGTGGGGTATGGTGTCTTGGAGGGTGAGGATTGTAGTTAAGTCAATGAGGGAAAAATCTGATTGCACTGTGGAGTCAAAGGTGGAAGGGGACTGGATTTGTGGGGTAGGAGGTGCAGAGATGGGTGGTTTTGTCAATGTTTGAAGGGTGGATTTGATGTTGGTGATGTCAGTCTGCATTTGGTCTTGGGTATGTGTTTTGGTTGATAGTTGGGTCTAAATGTCATGTATTAGGGAAAGGATATGGGTAAGTGTGTCTCGGTTTGGTTGGGGTGGAGTATGAGAAGAAGAGGGAACAGGTTGGAAAGGGGAAGTAGGGGCATGATGGAAGGTTGTAGGAGGAGGAGATGGAGGGTCTGGTGAGTGATGTGGGGAAGGAAGTGGAGAATCTGGGAGAGGGATATCATGGGTTGGCATGGTGTCAAGCAATATAGTCATGAAGGCCTGATATCCGGAAGTAGTGGCGAGGTTAAAGTCAAGGTCTGTAAGTGGAGGTGAAGTAGGGATGGCTGGGATGGTGGTTGGGTCAATATGTGGGGTTTCTGTGGGACTGATAGGGGTGGTTGGTGTAGGTAAGGATATGGCAGAGGTTGTGTGAGAGGTTTTCTTTTTAATATAGGATATCAGGGGAGGGCTGTCATGGGGGTCAATGTTTTCCTCCCAGGAACCAATCACAGGGAAATCTGGAGTGGGTACGAATAAGGGAGACAAAAGAGGAAAAAGGAAAGATGGAATAGGCAAAGAAACTGATGGAGGGACAGGTGTGGTGGATGGAGGTCTTGCTGCAGAATCAGTAGTGACAGGAGCTTGCACCACCTTCTTTGGAGCAGGTGCTCTAACCATCTTTTTGGGAGCAGGGGTGGCCTTTGCAACAGCAGCTCCTGCTCCTTGCTCTGTAGCAACCTAAGCCTCAGCCTTCTTCTTCTTCTTTTGGGGATCCATTAGACTCCTGCTGATCCCCCATCGCCTCTTTGCAAAAGTTGTAGGGGTGAGGTCATCAGTTAATTCTCCCTCTGGTATCTTGTACCCCCCCCCCTCAAAAGTAATTTGGTAATGAGTCTTACATAGGGGAGAGTGTGAAGCTTCTTTTTCTGTTCTAGCTTCACCATCACATCCTTCATTGCTTCAAAAGTCAACCTTGCAGCATGAAAACCGTGGCCCAGAGAAAAGGAATAAATAGCATCAGCAATAGGGGTCCTCCTCTCCTGCTGATGGCCGGCACAATAAATGTTCTTCCGTAAAACTTGATCAATGAACAGAAGTTTAGGGTCCAAGTCTCTTCTCCTGATGGAATCCCCGGTGGCCTTCAATCCTCTGGTAAGGGCCTGTGCAATGGTATCAATGGGGGCACACACAGGGGGGCCATATCCACAGTTGGGGTCAAAGATAGCAGGGATGCCCATCACTTCAACAATCAACTTAGGGCTGAGTAACATTTGAAAATTGTCAACTAACACAAGAAGGCCTGGCTGCCCACGTTGGTCTGGTCTAGCCCTAATGTGTTGGTAAAAGAGTTGCACTAGTCTAGGGTAGGCTAGTGCAGGGATAGCTTGCAGCAGGGGGGTCAATCCAGCCTTGCGCATGAACTCAATGGCAGGGGCTGACAGAGGTTCCGTTTCAAAGAAAGATGGTTAAAAACAGCTTCAGGCTCTAAGGGAATGGGAGTTAAGAGCTCAGAGGGTGTAGAGTAATCAGTTGTTAGTTCAGCCACTTCCTGAACCTTTTCTTTCCCTTTTTGCGGTGCCGTTGAGGACTTGGCCTTCTTGGGAGTGGGCTCCACGGGAGCCTTATCCCTTGCTCTTTTCACAGGTGCGCCCTTAGGGGCCATTAAACTTCTCCTATGTGAATGTGTAGTTTGAAAAATGAAAAGCAAAGGTTGAGAGCTGAGTCTTACCCTAAAACTTAGGGTTCTGTTCAATCTGATGCACGAATGACCGCGAGAGCTCCTAGCAGGGGACAACTGTTGCTTCCCTAGCTATGCTTTCTTTATTTGTTTGTGGTAAAAGAAATTTAAAATCAAAATAAAATAGGGGATGAAATCAGCATAACTGAGAAGTCCTAGACCTGCAAGATACAGGGTCCATTGTGGCACGTTTTGATAAGTAAGAGTTTATCCCACAAGGAAAGATGATCTACAGCTCCAAGGGAGCCATCTCTAGTTGTCCCTCCAGATCTGACTACAGATCTGACAGTCCTTAAGGGAAGGGAGTTTAAGGTCACTTAGTTTATAGATCCTAAGGTAGCCTAATGTCTAAACTACAGAAAGGGTTGAGAGGATGGATGGAGTGTGGAAAATAAATATAAAAGGGTGAGAAGTATGTTATTGAGCCTAGATCAGAGGAGTTTTGTAACTCAGATTCAGATCTGATGTTATAAAAATCCTATCCAATGGCTACGTTATCACCACTGAGGAGAAAGAATCCAACCCATCTCTGTGCCATGATTCAATCCCTTAAGGTTATAACCTATCCACTCAAATGGTCACAGACTATCCCATAGGGGAACCACAATCCAGAGATGGGTCAAAACAAGTTAATCATTGTAGGCATTATTTCATCCAGGCTACCAGCTCAAGAATCCATAGGGAACCTCAACCTCTAAAGCTCTATGTGTGGGGCTAAGGCTGTATAGGACCATGATAGCCCAAACACATAGAACCAACAAGAGATTGAGTACAACCTTCGATCTATCTGTCCATTGCTTGAGTGAGGCTACAATGGTCCAGTCACAAGCCTACAATCTCTATAACCAGATCAGATCTAACATCTGATAGCGGATCTATACAAATATAGAAGAGTCTGCCTCTGTACAATCTCCCACTAGGCTAATACAAGCTCAGGTACAGAGAAGAAGGATCCATCTTGGATCGGTGGATTAGAATCACCCTAAGGCTATAACCTATCCACTTGAATGGCCACAGACTATCCCAGAGGCTATCCTCCTCACGGAGCCCAAGACAAAACAAGAATATCGCTGCCACCACCATGGTCACAAGGCTACCAGCTCAAGCTCCCATGGGGATTTCAGATCTAGTGGGTCCTGTGGTGGGGCTAAGGTTGTATAGGACCATAATAGCCCAGACACACAGGTCACTTGGATCTGAGTGGCCCTTAGAATCAGTCCTCCAGTGCTTTGAATCACAGCCAAGACAATGGCGGATCACAAGGTAGCAGCCTTGCACAGAGCAGATTACATTCAAACACAAATCCCATAATGTAAAAATCCTATTACAAAACTTCCATTAAACTAGTTCAAAATGCATACAAAGACATAGCCAGCAAGTGCTGGACTATGGAGAGAAGGAAAAAAAGAAAAAAAAAACTACTTATAGCTATAAAAGAAAAGAAAAACGATCTCAGATCAAGTCTCCAAGAGATGAGATGTGTTCCAAGATATTTAAACCTAAGCTAAGTATGGGTTTATATAGCAGTGGTGTGGCGGCGCATTAGGGTTAGGAAACACTAATTTTAACAATGCCACGTGGCCTAATAGTGATCCATGGATGCCTCGAGGCACGTGCACAGAGATTTAAGCGTGGGAGTGCGTGCCCTAATCGCTGGAAATTCCTAGAAAGTCCTCTACTGAAGCAATGGAAGTTGAAGTTCAGAGCTTCGCTAGGTAGCTATTATTTCCTAGACTTGTTGCGTGGTAGTTCTTGCTCTTTGCGAGGATGGTTTGACATTGAAGCTTCAATCGTCGTGAGGTTGCCTTGGTTTGCTCTTTAGGCAGTCGCGCAGTAGAGAATTGCGCTCTCGCTGGATTGGGCTTCGCGAGGTTGAGTAGACATCAAAGCCTCAGATGTCGCGGGGTTGGAGTTCAAGCAGTCGCGAGGTAGCTGCGCATTCATTGGGTTGATCTTCGCGAGGATGGATTTGAATAGCGCGAGCACTTCTCTTCAATGGACTTCGCGAGTTTCCTCGCGAGGCTTTAATAAGTTCTAAACTGCATGAGGTTCCATGTCTTAATTGATCTTCGCGAGGATGGCTCTGTCTTCGCGAGGATGCTTTCTTCTTGAATAGCGCGAGAACTGTGCGAGGAGTTCTCTTCTGATATTTACATCCCGCGGCTACTGCACGACCGTTGCGCAAAGAGTCTTCTAAAGCTCTCACTCCTCAGCCGTTCTGAGCAAACTGCGCAAGGTTGAGAGAGGTCTGCTTTGAACTACGCGAGACTGTGCGATGTGTTCTACTCTTGAGCTTCGCGAGAGCTGCGCGAGTTTATGCTTCTGAAGCTCTTCAGTCACTCAACTGCACGAGAAGTTGTTGTAAAGTCTTGGGAAGCTCAGTTGGACTGCTCGAGGCATATTCTCCTGAATCCTCTAAAGCTTGGGTCAGCTGCGCGAGGCTCATTTTAGGTCTGGATTCAGAGTCCATCCTTCTGAGGGACTTCTGGTGCCAAAACAGGGTCTTAGCAGGATTCCTGGCCTTATTTTACTGCTGATTATTATCTACATAAAACACTTAATAATAACTTATTAGATGGCTAAGGGTCTAATCAAAGGTTAAGTTAAGGGGTAAAAAGTGATACTTTTCAGGTCTTAATACACCCCCAAACCTAATCTTTGCTAGTCCCTTAGCAAAGCCACATTAAATCAACTAAAAATTAAATGCCACTTTCGTAGGGAGCACGGATACATTTAGCACATGTACCAAGCCTTTTAAACCCCTAGGTGATCTCTAATGGAGTGAAGTCTCTTGAGGGTTTTCAATGAAGACACCCACAAACTTCTCAATAAAATAGTTAACAAAAGTGTAATACCATCAAGTGAGTAGTCAAGGAGCAGACTTAGTTTACTCTTGAATCAGTAAAAATAAAAGAAATTTAATCCATTGATTGCACAGTAATTTAAACAGCATAAACTTCTCATGAATGCACAGCATTTCCAATCAATTTACAACCACAGAAAATTGCACAAGTGTGTGCCAGCACTGAGCTTATCATTAGATCAAAAATTAGGTTATAGGTCATACATAATGCATTCAAGATCAGACCCAAAAACTTTCCAGGGCATACTCTCATAAGGGTCTTGTTGAGGGGTTCATTTTCTCTCAAGCTCAAGAGCAGTTACATCCCCCAAATGGGTCTGTAAGCATGAGCATAGGCATAGCTTTGAAGTTCTGGCATCATTGACAGATCCTCACCATAGATTGGGTAACTCTTTATCTCCACATGACAGCTCACTCAACTTTGGATCACAAGGGCTTTTAACTTGGCTGTAATGTGGCTTATGGAGTGGGGTTAAAAAGAATGGAAGGTTGAAAAGGGGTTCAAAATTGAGAAATCAGTAGGTGAAAGAGGTGATTCATGACTTCACCTTCTTAATTTTAGCTCCTTTCTTCTTCTTTGAGATTTTCAGATTTGAAGTGATCAGTTTCTCTTCTTGATTTCGATTTTCCAAAAGAAAGTCTCTTGACTCCTCTCATACTCCTCTTCATTATTACTTTTATTTCTTTTTTATGTATTTTTCTTCTTTTTATTTTTGTTTTTGCTTTTCTGAAATGCTACCATGTTCTCAGTTATCATACTGCCAGAATTTTGAGATACTTCTTCTCCATTCACCTAAATTGACCATAGCTAGTCCATCTTCAACTCTTTCTCCTTTACCTTCTGAATTCTCAGAGTGAGGGTAGACTGAATCAGGTTCATAGGTTCAGGTACAAGTACTCATGTGTATTTTGAAGAAATTCAGAATTTAAAGCTCAAAGGGGGTATGGACAAGGGCAGTTGCTTAAGGTTGGTCTATTTAGGCTCAAACTGTTCAAGAGAAGGCCTTGATCCTTTCCTAAGTCTCATGAGTTCTGTCAGTTGTTTCAACTTGGAGTTGCCTAACTTCAAAGGACTCACCAAATTCCTTAGAACTAGAAAAAATTGCCTTAGTCACTCCTCAAAGGATGGAAAAAAATTTTATAGGCCCAATTCTCACTGGTTATGGTCTTCCTTTGAACTTTTAAGTATGTCCTCACCTTTTTCTCTCTCTAATGATTCACTAAGTGCTTATATAAGTAAGTTTCCTTGGTGATATCATCATGGAAATGTGAAATATTAAAAGTTTATAATGTCTAAAGTTTGCAAAAATTTTAAATTCCTTATTTTTCATGATTCTTAAGTGAACATAGATCCATTTCCATATTACTCACATGACTCTGCTACACTTAGGTTAACTATTCCATTGGCAGGGTCTGCCTGCCACACCCCCAAACCTATGAGGAGCAGTGTCCTCACTGATTCAAAGGTGTGTGTGCAGTAGGTCCATTATTTGCAAAAAGAAAGGGAAATAACATGGAGCAAAACACACAACAGACAAAGCAAAATAGTAATGACAAAAGAAGAAAATCTATTAAAAATGAGAAATGTACAAACTATAAGAAAACAGAAGTAAAAGAGTGCAGAAACAGAAAAAAAATCCTAGGTACAATCTAATCAGAATCCGGATCAAAACTTGTCCCAACCCATCTTCTTGGCATGCTCTTAAAGGTAAGAATCTTCCTCTTTTTTCTTTCATTTCCTCTCTTCCTTTCTTTGGGCCACAATTTTGGGCATGGATGGTGCCCTGACCCTCATTTTTCTGGTCTTTGGTTGAGGAGGGATCACTGAAGATTTATCTATGGTTGGCTCAGAGGATTTGATAGGACTTTTTCCTTTGGGACTCTTCCCTTTTGGGGCCTTCCCTGGCTGAGGCTAAGGGGGAATGAGAGGGGATTGGGCTTGTTCTGGCTCAGTAGGGACAACAGGGGGTTTATCTTTTTCTTTCACTTGAGGCAGGAGAGGACTTTTCCCTTTGTCAAGCTTAGGGGGAGCCACAAAAGATGTTTCTTGGTCCTTTGCTGCAGGAATGGCAGGGCTCTTCTCCTTCTCTGGCTGGCTCATTGGTGGTGCCTCCTCAGACTGGGCAGATGTTTCTTTTCCAATTTTTAGAGAGGCAGCAGTGTGAGAAGTTCTTTTAGCTGTAACTTTCCTTCTCTGAGGATAGGTTTGTTCAGCAGGGCTTGATGAAGGAGCAGCAACAGGAGTCTTGGCACTTGGATCCATAGGTGGTGCAGAATCAGAGTCTGAGTCAGAAGGAAAAAGCTCAGTGGGATCCAAACCAAGGGCAGCAGCAGCCTGTCTGCGTTCCTCTTTGGAAAGTAGGCGACCATGGGGATCATCCTGAGCAGAAGCTCTGGTGACCTTTGGAGGTGGGGATGGAGGGGCTGGCCTTTTTCCTTTTTGGGCTGCAGTGGCTCTTTTGGAGGTGGAAGGTTTCTTGGAAGGAGTCCTTTTTCTTCTAGGGGCAGGAGATTGAACAGGGGGAGGCACTGAGATAGGAGAAGGAGCTGGAGTTGGGACTTTAGCAGGAGCAGGAACTTGAGTAAGAGCAGGAGGAGGTACCAGAGTTAGGGTTGTAGGAGGTGGGGGAACAGGTTGTGTAGGTGTAGGGGCAGGGGGCGTGGAAGAAGATGGCCCTGGTTGTGTGGAAGAAGATGGGGCCTGAGGGGGTGTTGTGGCAAGAGGGGTGGCCTGAATTGGTTGGGCTAGTAGGAAGGCAACCCTCTGTTCCAAAATCTCAATTTTCTTGGTAGCATACAGGAGATTGGTATCTGAAAGCTCCTTACTGAGTTTGTTGATCTCCTGAGCATTGTTCAGTTTCCTTTCTAACAACGTAGCTCTCGATTGCGCATGCTAGGCATTTGCCTTCTCCAGCTCTGTAGTCATTCTATAGTAGGTTGCCTCAGCCTTCTTCGCATTGAGTGTCTCCAAAATTTCCTCCCACCCCTTGGAAATATCTCTCAGCTTCTCGCTGGGAGCAAGCTTCAAGTCACTCAGCTTCTGCCGCCAAGGGGATTCAATGGATTGGCGAAGTTGTGCCATGCCCCTCAGGACATCCCTCTTGATATAGGCATTGTCCCTGGCTCTCTTCACAGGTGCACTTTTAGGAGCCATTAAGATTCTCCTTGGTGAGTGTGCAGTTGAAATTTTGAAAGAAAAAATTAAGAGCTGAGTCTTACCCTAAAAGTTAGGGTTCTGTTCAATTTGATGCACGGTAGACCGCGAGAGCTCCTAGCAGGGGGCAACTGTTGATGGAAGCTTTAAGAACAAAAATCCAGAATTTCAAAGTGAACGATGAACTATAGACAGGATGCTGGAGGAGAGAGATTGAGAGGAGTGGGAGCTAGGGTTTCGCTGGCAGGAGAGGAAAGAGAAAACAGTAAAGAAAAGCAGCGCGAGGTTGGATTTAAAATATCACGAGGCTTGGCGCGCTTTAAAAATATATGCTCGCTGGATAGGCATGAATGGGTCGTGAGATTGGATGTTCATTTAAACTGCGCGAGGAAGCCCACACAACTATATCTGAAACTCGCGACAGCAAAGCAAAGTAATTCTTTATGAATTGCGCGAGAGGAAACCAAACCAAATTTTCAGAACCTCGCGACGACTTAAACAGAGTCAGAATTCACACACCCACTAGTCAGCCTTTTGACCTTTATTTTGTGGGTGGATTCTCTCACAGGCTCTCTTCCAGGGATACCCATAAGCATTATAAAACATTCAAAAATTCTCATACTCTCAAAGCATTAAATTCACATATCATGAAAAGCATTCAAACAATACCATCATCATTCAATCACTTGAAATTATCAAACAAAGGGAACAGGAATAAAAGTAGGCATAAAGCACTAAACTCAGACTCCAACAAGATCACTAAAAATTCCTATAAACAGTAAAATACATAACATACAAAGTGCATAGTTCTTAGCATCAATTCAATGAAAGATCCCCTTCAAGGTTTGAGGATCCTTCACCAATCAAAAATTGGCCCTTGGGATTAACCACTGGTTGACTGGGCAACCTTTCCTCTTCTCTTTTGGCTAAGGTATTCGCTAGTTGGCTAATCTGCTCTTCCATCTTCTTGATGCTCTGACCATGAGAATTCACAGTCTGAGCCAAGGAACCCAGGTTTTGCAGTGAAGTCAAGACCTGGTCCTCGAACGAAGTATTTCTGGGTTGAGATGGGGGTAAGACCAATTGATTTTGTTGCTGATGGGGCTGCTGATGGTGCTGGAAGTTAGACCTAGGGGCATACCCTTAATTGAACTGCTGCTGTGACCTTTGAGGTAAAGCCAACATCTGCTGGGGCTACATATAATTGTCTTGCCTCCACCTCAGATTTGGGTGGTCTCTCCATTGGTAACCAGCATTTTAATGCTGGTAACCATATGGCTGTCTGTTGTAGCCTCCAAATTATTGTTGGCCAAAAGATTGTAGCATGACATGTTCCAAAGACAAATTGTGGTATTGCTCAGAGATGGGCACTTCCTAATCGTGTGGACTGGCATATCAGACATGCCTCCACCACATGAGCAGCCCCACTGGGTTGCATCACAGTCATAAATTTGTCAAACTTCTCAGAGAGGTTTGCCAACTGCAGCTGCAGGTCATTATTTCCAGACACCTCACAAACTTTTCCTCGTGATAATGCAACAGGCCCCACTTTTGACACAGACTCCTGACTAGTTCTTTCCAAGGATAACTTTTGAAAAGCATTTTCACTAATCACCTTAAACAATTCCCATGCCTCATCAGCAGTTTTGTGCATGTAAGTGCCACCACAAGAGGCATCAACCATATCTCTACTTTTTTCATCAATCCTATTGTAGAAGCTTTGAACAAGCTGCCAATCTGGGATCTTGTGGTGGGGGCATTGTTTGAGCATTTCCTTAAACCTATCCCAGGCTTGATTAAAATTCTCAGTTGGGGCTTGGGCAAAAGCAAGAATTGCCTTCCTCAACTAGCTAGTTTTGGTCTCAGGGAAAAACTTGGTCAGGAACTTGGTCTGCAGGTCTTTCCATGAAGCAATGCTATTGTTCGGAAGAGTGGTCAACCAGGTACTGGCCCTATCCTTCAGAGAGAAGGGAAAGAGTCTGAGCCTAGTAGCCTCAGGTCCCAAACCAGTGATATTAAAAGTGGGGCACAAGGCCAAGAACTGGTCAATATGCTTGTAAGGGTCCTCCTTGCTAAGCCCATGGAAAGAGGGCAGCATCTGGATGATTGAAGTTTTTATTTCATAATTCTCCTGAACATCAGGGAATTGAATGCTAAAAGGGGAGTTATAGTCATCCGAAGCATTCAACTCCTTGAGAGTTCTGGGTTGTTCTTCACCCATATTTGTTGTCACAGATTCACTTGGGGGCTCTCCTGTGGTGTGCATGTCTCTTCTAAGTCTCCTTCCCCTTTCTAACTCAGGGTTAAGAGGCTCTAAAGTAGGGCTGAGAGATCTCCTCCCTAGCATACAAGCACACCAACAGTAAGGAGTGCTTCTTGCAAGCACATTGCAAATGAATAACTTTACAATTACCAAATTTATCTAACTAATTTACAGCTATTCAAAGAATACATTTACAACTATCCTAGATACTGCTAGAGAATTTTCAAGAAAGATAGACAGAGTTTTAAAAGTTAAAGAGTTTGCAAATAGAGGTAGCTAAGCTCCAATTGCACTCCAACTATCCTTCACTGCTGCTGTCTAGATTTACAAAAAAAAAAAAAAATTCACAAATACATCAGCAGTATCAATTATTCTTAACTACCAAAGAATAATAAAACTACAAAAACTTAGGGTCTACTAATAGATCAACTGTCCCCGGCAATGGCGCCAAAAACTTGTTGCTACCCCAGCTGTGCTTTCATTATTTATTTGTAGTAAAAGAAATTTAAAATTAAAATAAAACAGGGGATGAAATCAGCACAACTGAGAAGTCCTAGACCTACAAGATACAAGGTCCATTGTGGCAAGTTTTGATAAGTAAGAGTTTGTCCCACAGGGAAAGATGATCTACAGCTCCAAGGGAGCCATCTCTAGTAGTCCCTCCAGATTTGACTACAAATCTGGCAGTCCTTAAGGGAAGGGAGTTTAAGGCCACTTAGTTTATAGATCCTAAGGTAGTCTAATGTCTAAACTATAGAAAGGGTTGAGAGGATGGATGGAGAGTGGAAAATAAATATAAAAGGGTGAGAAGTATGTTATTGAGCCTAGATCAGAGGAGTTTTATAACTCAGATTCATATCTGATGTTATAGAAATCATGTCTAATGGCTACGTTATCACCACTGAGAAGAAAGAATCCAACCCATCTCTGTGCCATGATTCAATCCCTTAAGGTTATAACCTATCCACTCAAATGGTCACAGACTATCCCATAGGGGAACCACAATCCAGAGATGGGTCAAAACAAGTTAATCATTGTAGGCATTATTTCATCCAGGCTACCAACTCAATAATCCATAGGGAATCTCAACCTCTAAAGCTCTATGTGTGGGGCTAAAGCTGTATAGGACCATGATAGCCCAAACACATAGAACCAGCAAGAGATTGAGTACAACCTTTGATCTTGTTGTCCATTGCTTGAGTGAGGCTACAATGGTCCAGTCATAAGCCTACAATCTCTATAACCAGATCAGATCTAACATCTGATAGCGGATCTATACAAATATAGGGGAGTCTGCCTCTGTACAATCTCCCACCAGGCTAATACAAGCTCAGGTGCAGAGAAGAAGGATTCATCTTGGATCGGTGGATTAGAATCACCCTAAGGCTATAACCTGTCCACTTGAATGGTCACAGACTATCCCAGTGGCTATCCTCCTGTTGTTGCCTAACATGTGCCTGATTTATGTGTGTTTTGAATGACGAATTAATGAATATTAAGTTACATAATTTTAAATTATGAAAGAAATATCAGCACATTGAGGGCTAACAATAGCCTGCAAGATCAGGGCCAATTGTAGCAAGTTTTAAAAGTAAGTATATTAAAGATCGTCCACAGAGAATTTGTCTGAAATATGAGATAGACCTCCAGATCTGTGCTACCAGATCTGGCTCTATAATTATCTAGAAAGCAGATAAAAAGAGAGTGTTGGGTTTTGTCACGTTTAACTAAAAGCAAATAAAGAAAAGAACTAACTAACTGATCCAGATCCGAGTTGTGGAGGTGTTTAAAATAAGACAAATGCAGAAATAATAGCTTCATGTATTTTAGCCTTTGAATTTTAATGGAGAATCTGTAGTTCAACAGAGCAGATTCAATCTTCATCCGCTACCAAAGATGTATGTAAGAGAAATAAACCAATTAAGGAATAGGTTTTGGTCATGCATCATCCAATAGTTGTGGCCTATTCTTTATTTCGTAACATGAACATCATCAAGTGCCGCTTGAATTAGGTTACCAACGCTAATTCGCATTGTGGATGATGAATTAAGGGAAGTTGGATGCGATGAGTGAATCTAAAGAAGTCTAATGCACTAAGGTAATTTCCCCATAGCAATACGTAACTGAACGAAGTACAACAGAATTACAAACAACCTTTTAAAATCCAACGTTACAATTACAGAGCACGGCTTCTTAGAGAGCCCTCGGACTTACGAGCTTCTCGAGAGCCCTCGATTCTGATCTTGAATCCGAACTTGGAAGTACAAATCACTGCAATGGCTCTCAAAGGTAAAATACAAGAAGGGATTACAGGGGAATCGATGAGCTTCGATGGAATGGGGAAACAGAGATGAAAACTCTAAACTGGATACCCAAATTGGGCAAATGGTTCGTCTATTTATAGTTTTCCTAAGCCAGGATGTGTATCAACCAATCGAATTGGATAGATCTCAGATCAACCAATAGGAGTCGAGCACGGGATCCAGATCTATTACGGCCAATCGAAATGCTTGATCTGGTTCACCAATCGTGAAACAGAGGCATCAATTACATTATGTAATTCAAAAATCTTTTGAGCTTCTAGAAGTTCCCGCCAAGTAATTTCATCTTTGGGTGTTCACATGGGGTGGAATATGCCTTTGGTTCGTGCTCGAATCTTCAATGTCCTTGGGTTTTAAAACGCATTGGGCGCGTGCAAAAGTTTCTGAAATACCCTTGGACGGCAAGAATCCCAGAATGCCATTTCGCATAGTTTAAGGGCTTTTTCGCAAGTAGTTTGGCTCGAATCTCTCTTCGCAAAGCATTTTGGCTCGTAATCTCTTTTCGCAAAGCATTTTGGCCTCGAGAGATCTTTTAAAGGACTTTGGCTTCGTGGAGATCTTTTCAAAGGACTTCTCTTCTTTTCGCAAAGAATTTTGGCTTCAGAGGTCTTTTCAAAGGACTTCTCTTCTTTTCGCAAAGTTCAACGTTCTTTGCGAATAGTAGATGTTCTTTGAATTGAACTTTTAGCTTCCATTCTTCTTTGCGAATGGATCCTTCTTCTTCTTCGAGTCTTTTCTTGCTCTTTTAGGACCTTTTAGCCATTTTGAGGCTATTTCTTCACTCCCTCTTTGAGTTTGACATGCGTTGTCGACTTTTTGATCATTTTAGGATGGTTTTGGATTTGGACTGTCTTTTGGTTAGCTGCAATATGAACACTAAAGCACTTATTTAGTCCTCTCAAGGGTCTTTCAAGGCTCATGTTTAGGGGTAAAAATGGTATTTTTCACTCCTTACCACACCCCCAAAGCTAAGCTTTGCTGGTAGCTGAGCAAAGAAACATGAAAAACAAAGTAAAGACCCAGTGTTGTAGGGAGCACAGGTGCATTTAGCATATGCAACAAGCCTTTTGAGCCCCTAGGTGATCCCTAGAGGAGGAGTGAAGTCTCCGAGGGTTTTCGGAAGGTACCCACAAACTTCTCCATGAAATGCTTAACATCAGCAATATTATCAAATGAGCAATCAAGGAGCAGGGTTAGTTACTCTTGAATCAATGATGAAACAGAAAATTTGATTATTGTTTGCAGGAATTTAAACATTTATAAACCTCATGAATGTTTCAATATTTCCATCATAGAAAATCATACAAATGTGCCAGAAGAAGCTCATCCTATGGATAAAAATTAGGTTATAAGTCATACTTAAGGTGCTCAAGTTCCAACCCAAATACTCACGGGTATACTCTCATCGTTGTTTTTGTTGAGGGTTCATTTTCACTCAAGCTCAAGAGCGATTACATCTCCCAACCGGATCTGTAAGCATGAGCATAGGCATGATTCTTAGGCAATGGCATCATTGACATCTCCTCACCATAGATTGGGTCACTTCTCATCTCCACATGACTCACTCAACTTTGGATCACAAGGGCTTTTAATCTAGGTTTGTTTGTATGACTTATGGCGTGAAGTTTCAAGGAAGGGCAGGTTGAACAGAGGTTTGGGTGTCAGAACTCAGGAAGTGCAGGAGATGGTGCATGACTCCACCTTTGTGAGTTTAGCGGCTTTCTTCTTCTTGTCGAGATCCTCACATTCACAAAGGATCGTTTCTTTCTTTGATCTTGCATTTTCAACATAAGGTCCCTTTTGCCTTTTTGCTTGCAACTTTTCACATTGTTTGTCTCTTCTTTTCTCCACCATATTACTGTTTTTGAGGTATTTTCTTCATTTTCTTGATGTTGCCCGAAATGGTCCATCTTGATTCTTTCTCCTTTACCTCCTGAATTCGAGTGAGGGAAGGCTGAATTAGTTCCATAGGTTCAAGTACTTTTGAGTATTTTTGATGAAGAATTGTAGGATTTACTCAAATGGGGTACAAAAGGGCAGATTTTTCTTGGTTGGTTCTGTTAGGTTCAAGTCGCTCTAAAGAAGGCCTTGATCTTTCCTCAGGTTTCATGAGTCTTTGTTACTTGTTTTAATTTGGAGTTTCTAACTTCTAGTGGATCTAATGCCTCACCAATCCTTTGAATCGTAAAAAATTGCCTCACCACTCTTCAACAGAGATGGAAAATATATGGGCTCAATTCTCACCGGTTATGGTTTTTCCTTGAGCTTTTAAGTATATCTTTACCTTTTCTCTTCCTTTTGACTTACTACGTCGATACCGATGTTTTTATGGTGTAATCATCATGGAAATGTAGAATATCGCAAGGTTTAGAATGTCTAAATTTGGCAAAGGAATTTTAAATTTTCTAGTTGTCATGATTCTTAAGTAAATTAATACATTTCCTAATTACTTAGGTGATTCTGCTGCCCTTATGTTAACTGCTCCTAGGCAGACTTGTCCGCCACACCCCCAAACCTATGGGGAACAAAGTGTCTCACCGTTCAAAGGTGGTGGATAATTATTAGGGAAGACAATGAGAAACAACAATAACTGGACGATTCAAGCAAGCACATCGAAATTTGGATAGAAAATAAAAGGAAAAAGGGAAAGGGAGTAGGGGAGGGTTGTAAGTTTTTAAAATAGGGAGAACAAAAAGCAATTTGGTTAGGCAAATTTATAATGAAAAAAAATTGCAATAGAATAAAAAGCGAAAATAAGAAAATAAGAAAGAGACAATTGATGTAATTGGGCTTGTAAACCGGTAGGGTGATTCTCCTACTTCCTCATTCTTCTTAACATGGCCTGACTTGTGGTCCGTGCTTTCTTGCCAAAGTTGTGAGGAGTGAGTACCTCAAAGGGCTCTTCCTATCAATGTCAAACTTGGCTCTTAAGAGGGTCAGAATGAGTCTTCCAAAGGAGGCCAAGAATCTTGCCTTTTTACCTTGGCACTCACATCACCATTGCTTTCAGGGGATCGCATGGGGGCATTGAAGAATTGCCCTTAGAGAAGTGAAAGAGGGCTTCTAAGATGGGGGTTCGCCTCTCTGGGTGTGCCCAAGAACATAAAACTCTCTGAGTATGGAATCCATCAAGAGATATTGGGCAGATCTCTTCTCACTATTGATTGCCAGAACCCACCATGCCTGTGTCAAATGGGCAGCCATATCTCTGAAAGAGGCAACTTCAGAGCAGTCAAGGGTCCATCGAGATTGAATTGAAAAGGTATCCCTAGGGCATGTCCAATGTCCTCAGCAGTCATGATTAAGTCACAAATTGTCTATAAAATAACTAGGGTTGGCACATCGATGTTCCTCTGTGACCAGGGTGAGGTTCTGATACCACAGCTTTGTCATCCTTGGGTAAATTTTCTCAGGTAATGGAGTGAGGATGGTGCTGAGGGAAGCCTCCCTGAGATATCTTAAAGATAGCACGCAATCAGGTTTGGAGGAGAAAAAAGTTTCATCCACCAATAGCTCAGGTATGAGCATCTGGCCATCAAGGAATGGGTTAAGCAAAACCAAAGGAATGGGTAATGGGGACATGACTCGGGCTCGAGGCGAGGGGTGGGCTCCTCATGGCGTATTTTTTTTTTTTTTTCAACCCTATCTCGCTTTGTCCATTGAAAGTTTTCTCTTCTGCAGACTTCTTGGCTTTGCCTTTGGCTTTTGGGGTGTTTTGGTGTCTTCTTTGGTCAAGATTTAGGAACATGGCAAAGAAGAGATTTCTGGTTTTCCCATATTTAAAATGGCCTCAAATGTAGCTTAAGTACCAAAGAATCACAGAAAGAATAAGAGTAGAAGCGATTAGCATGATCCGAGGGTTTCCTCTGTGAGTTTCTTTGCTCTCGAAAAGATCACAGTGTGATCTACACCTTTGATTTCGACAAGAGAAAAGGCGCAGAGGATTAGAATAGATGGTGGAGTCTTTACCTTGCGATAAATGTTTGTAAAGACTCCTCCACCAGCTCATCAATGATGTCAACATGGAAACATTCCTCAGAGAATTGAGGTTGAGTAAGATTATACACATTCAATTTAACTTTCATATTTCCAAAAGACACCTCCATGATGCGGACACTGCATTGAATGCATGCATTAGCTGTAGCTGTGAATGGTCTTCCCATAATGACAGATGGCAAGTGGTACTTTTGGTTGGTTCCATGTCCAACACCAAAAAGTCGCAGGTAGAAAAACTTGTCTACTCCTACCAAAACATCTTCAATCAACCCCATAGGTTTCCTTTCAGATCTGTCACTAGTGTAACACCACTTGAGTGGGTTTCAATTCTCCCAAACCTAGCTTCTCATAAACAGAGCAGTTGACACTAGCACCAAGATCTAGCAAGGCTTTCTCAATGGTGTGCTCCCCAATGATGTGGGGATTGTGGGGATTCTGTGGTCTTGCATCTTAGGTGGTGTTGCAATTGATAGCACTTGGTTGATTTTTCCACAAAGAAAGGCCTTCTTGGATAAATGTATCCTAGATTGCCTTTTGTGGGTGCACACCTCTTTGAGAAATTTTGCATAAGGGGACTGTTTGATTGCATCAAGAGGTAGATTAATTTTAACTTGCTTGAATGTCTCCATCATTTCCTCAATTTTGTGTTTTGTCAAAAGGAGAACCGACTTCATTGCATGGGGAAATGGGAGGTGAGGAACAAATTTCTCCTCCTCATCTTTTTCAACAATTTTGTTATTTTTCTGTTTTTTTCATTTTTTGAATTTTCGATGTAAATCAATGCCATATTGCTATCCAAATTGCTTTTTTACTTGTTTTGATCACCGGGCTCAACAAGAGCCCTTATTTACTACGAAAATAATGAGAAACAACTCGTAGATTTTCTATTTGTGTTTTCACTTCTTTTATTTTGTATTTGGTTTTGTAAAAAATCAAGATGCCTAAAAGATGCAGAAATTATAATCAAAACAAACATTAAACACAGAACTACTGGTTCTCAAGAATTTAAAATAGAAAATGAATGCAAAGGAGAAGGATGAAACTCAAGCGATCTCGCTCCAAATTTGGTCCAGATGTTCCTTGTTGGACTACCGCTCCAGATCCGCAAACATCCAAAACCGCAGCAAAGACTTATTCAAGTATTGACAAAAATAAAAAGAAAAACTCAAAGCACGCCCAAATTTGACAAAAGACAAAAGAGTGGCGCAGATTTATTCAAATAACTAGAAGGCAAAGAATAAAAACTCGTAAAAAAAAAAAAAATTTCTGTAAAGAAACAAAGTTTTCTATACAAAACTCAGAGACATTTAATCAAGCACTTGGAATGCAAAGTGGTTTAAAGAAAAAATTAAAATAAAAATCAAATCTACAAAATAAAAAACTTAGGTCTATTTTAGAACAAACTTCCAAGAACGGCGCTAAAAACTTGTTGTTGCCTAACATGTGCCCGATTTATGTGTGTTTTGAATGACAATTAATGAATATTAAGTTACATAATTTTAAATTATGAAAGAGATATCAAGACATTGAGGGCTAACAATAGCTGCAAGATCGGGCCAATTGTAGCAAGTTTTAAAAGTAAGTATATTAAAGATCGCCCACGAGAAGTTTGTCTAAAATGAGATAAACCTCCAGATCTGTACCGTGATCTCGCCTCTATAATTATCTAAAATAAAGAATAGATAAAAGAGAGTGTTGGGTTTGTCACGTTTAACTAAAAGCAAATAAAGAAAAGAACTAACTACGTGATCCAGATCCGAGTTGTGGAGGTGTTTAAAATAAGACAAATGCGTAAATAATAGCTTCATGTATTTTAGCCTTTGAATTTTAATGGAGAATCAGAGTTCAACAGAAAGCAGATTCAATCTTCATCTGCTACCAAGACAGATGTAAGAGAAATAAATCCGAATTAAGGAATAGGTTTAGACTTATGGTGTGATTTGTCACGAGATCATCGCCTAGTCAGGCCTATTCTTTATTTGAACATGAACATCATCAGAATGCCGCTTGAATTAGGTTACCAACGCTAATTCGCACAGGATGATGAATTAAGGGAAGTTGGATGCGGATGAGTGAATCTAAAGAAGTCTAATGCACTAAGGTGAACATTCGTAACCCTCGACATGACTCCAATGGAGAAGACACAAATTACAAAGAACCTTTAAAATCCAACGTTAGCACGGCTTCTTAGAGAGCCCTCGGACTTCACCGAGCTTCTCGAGAGCCCTCATTTACGCCTTGAATCCGAACTTGAAGTACAAATCACCGCAATGGCTCTCAAAGGTAAAATACAAGAAGGGATTACAGGGAATCGGATGAGCTCGACCGGAATGGGGAAACAGAGATGAAAACTCTAAAACTGGATACCCAAATTGGGCAAATGGTTCGCCTATTTATAGTTTTCCCTAAGCCGGCTGATGTGTATCAACCAATCGAATTGGATAGATCCAGATCAACCAATAGGAGTCGAGCACCGGGATCCGGATCTGCTCGCCAATCGTAAATGCTTGATCCGGTTCACCAATCGTGAAACAGAGGCATCAATTTATGTAATTCAAAAATCTGTTTGAGCTTCTAGAAGTTCCCGCCAAGTAATTTCATCTTTGGGTGTTCACATGGGGTGGAATATGCCTTTGGTTCGTGTTTTAATCTTCCTAATGTCCTTGGGTTTTAAAACGCATTGGGGCGTGTGCAAAGTTTCGAATACCTTCTGGACGAGCCGCAAATCCCGTAATGCCATTTCGCATAGTTTAAGGGCTTTTTCAAGTAGTAGTTTGGCTCCGTAATCTCTCTCGCAAAGCATTTTGGCTCCGTAATCTCTTTTCGCAGCATTTTGGCTCGTGGAGATCTTTTTCGCAGGACTTTGGCTTCAGAGATCTTTTCGCAAAGGACTTGTCTTCTTTTCGCAAAGAATTTTGGCTTCAGGAGGTCTTTTCGCAAAGGACTTCTCTTCTTTTCGCAAAGTTCAACGTTCTTTGCGAATAGTAGATGTTCTTTGCGAATTGAACTTTTAGCTTCCATTCTTCTTTGCGAATGGATCCTTCTTCTTCTTCAGGTCTTTTCTTGCTCTTTTAGGACCTTTTTAGCCATTGCTGAGGCTATTTCTTCACTCCCTCTTTGAGTTTGACATGCGTTGTCAGCTTTTTGATCATTTTAGGATGGTTTTCGGATTTGGACCTGTCTTTTTGGTTAGCTGCAATATGAACACTAAAGCACTTATTTAGTCCTCTCAAGGGTCTTTCAAGGCTCATGTTTAGGGGTAAAAAATGGTATTTTTCACTACTTATCACCTCCTCACGGAGCCTAAGACAAAACAAGAATATCGCTGCCACCACCATGGTCACAAGGCTACCAGCTCAAGCTCCCATGGGGATTTCAGATCTAGTGGGTCCTGTGGTGGGGCTAAGGTTGTATAGGACCATGATAGCCCAGACACACAGGTCCCTTGGATCTGAATGGCCCTTAGAATCAGTCCTCCAGTGCTTTGAATCACAGCCAAAGCAATGGCGGATCACAAGGTAGCAGCCTTGCACCGAGCAGATCACATTCAAACACAAATCCCATAATGTAAAAATCCTATTACAAAACTTCCATTAAACTAGTTCAAAATGCATACAAAGACATAGCCAGCAAGTGCTGGACTATGGAGAGAAGGAAAAAAAGAAAAAGAAAACTACTTACAGCTACAAAAGAAAAGAAAAACGATCTCAAATCAAGTCTCCAAGAGATGAGATGTGTTCCAAGATATCTAAACCTAAGCTAAGTATGGGTTTATATAGCAGTGGTGTGGCAGCGCATTAGGGTTAGGAAACCCTAATTTTAATGATGCCACGTGGCCTAATAGTGATCCTTGGATGCCTCGGGGTGCGTGCACGGAGATTTAAGCATGGGAGTGCGTGCCCTAATCATTGAAAATTCCTAGAAAGTCCTCTGCTGAAGCGATGGAAGTTGAAGTTGAGAGCTCCTCTAGATAGCTATTGTTTCCCAGACTTGTCGCGTGGTAGCTCTTGCTCTTCGCGAGGATGGTTTGACATTGAAGCTTCAACCGTCGTGAGGTTGCCTTGGTTTGCTCTTCAGGCAGTCGCGCGATAGAGAATTGCGCTCTCGCTGGATTGGGCTTCGCGAGGTTGAGTAGACATCAAAGCCTCATATGTCGCGGGGTTAGAGTTCAAGCAGTTGCGACGTAGCTGTGCATTTGCTCGGTTGATCTTCGCGAGGATGGATTTGAATAGTGCGAGAACTGCGCGAGCACTTCTCTTCAATAGACTTTGCAAGTTTCCTCGCGAGGCTTTAATGAGTTCTGAACTGCGCGAGGTTCCATGTCTTAATTGATCTTCGTGAGGATGGCTCTGTCTTCATGAGGATGCTTTCTTCTTGAATAGCGTGAGAACTATGCAAGGAGTTCTCTTCTGATATTTACATCCCGCGGCTACTGCGTGACAACTGTGCGAAGAGTCTTCTGAAGCTCTCTCTCCTCAGCCGTTCTAAGCGAACTACGCGAGGTTGAGAGAGGTCTGCTTTGAACTGCGCGAGACTGTGCGATGTGTTCTACTCTTGAGCTTCGCGAGAGCTGCGTGAGTTTGTGCTTCTGAAGCTCTTCAGTCACTCAACTACGCGAGAAGTTGTTGTAAAGTCTTGGGATGCTCAGTTGGACTGCGCGAGGCATATTTCTCCTAAATCCTCTAATGCTTGGGTCAGCTGCGCGAGGCTCATTTCTGGTCTGGATTCAGAGTCCATCCTTCTGAGGGACTTCTGGTGCCAAAACAGGCTCCTTAGCAGGATTCCTAGCCTTATTTCACTGCTGATTATTACCTACATAAAATACTTAACAAGAACTTATTAGATGCCTAAGGGTCTAATCAAAGGTTAAGTTAAGGGGTGAAAAGTGGTACTTTTCAGGTCTTAATAGCAACTGGTGAAGGAGGCTTTAGGAACAAATCCCCAGAATTAGAAGGTGAATGATGGACTGTAAAATGGATGCTGGAGGAGAGAGATTAATGGGTGTTTGAGCTAGGGTTTCGCTAGCTGGAGAAGAAAGAGAAAATAGAAAAGGAAAGCAGCGCGAGGTTGGATTATATATATCGCGAGGCTTGGCGCGCTTTAAAAATATCTGCTCGCTAGATTGGAAGGAGTGGGTCTCAAGATTGGACTTTCATTTGGATCGCGCAAGAAAGGCCACACAATTGTATTGAATCTCGCGACAACTTAGCAGGATAACATCTTATGAACTGCGCGAGAAGAAACCATGCCTATTTTTCATAACCTCGCGACAGGTAAAACAGTGACAAGGATCACACACCCATTAGTCTGTCATTTTCCTTTGTTTTGTGGGTGGATTCTCTCACATTCTCTTTTCCAAGGACACCCACAGTCATTCTAAAAGGGATTCCCTCATGCGTTCCCAACATTTAAGCATGCAATTACTCCAAAAGCATTTAATCAAAACATCATATTCAAACAGCATGCTCATTATCAAAACAGTACCACCATCAATTGTTCAATCATAATCAATAATTCAAAGGGAATAAGAACCAAAGCAGGCAGAATAATTTTTAGGCCATATACATTCAGACTCCGACAAGATCACTAGAAATTCCTATAAACAGAAAAAAAAAAAAACGAACCATACTAAAATAGATAACATACACAATGCACAGTTCTGTGAATCAATTTAATGAAAGTTCCCCCTGCCCCTCAAGGTTTGAGGATCCTTCACTAATCAAAAATTGGCCCTTGGGATTAACCACTAGCTGACTGGGCAACCTCCCCTCCTCTCTTTTAGCTAAGGCATTTGCTAGTTGGCCAATCTGCTCTTCCATCTTCTTTATGCTCTAACCATGAGAATTTATAGTCTGAGCCACAGACCCCAGGTTTTGCAATGAAGTCAAGACCTGGTCCTCGAAAAAGTATTTACAGGTTGAGATAGGGGTAAGACCAATTGATTTTATTCTTTGATGGGGCTCTTCTTTGGTGTTGGAAATTAGACCTAGGGGCATATCCCTGATTGAATTGCTGTTGTGGCCTTTGGGATAAGGCCAACATTTGCTGGGGCTGCATATAATTGTCTTGCCTCCACCTCAAATTTGGGTGGTCTCTCCATTGGTAACCAGCATTTTGGTGCTGGTATCCAAATGGCTGTCTGTTGTAGCCACCAGATTGTTGCTAGCCAAAAGCTTATGCAGCAGCAGCATGTTCCAATACCAATTCAGGATATTGCCCTGCAGATGGACATTCCTCTATTGTGTGCTGTGGGGACTGGCATCTCATACATGCCTCCACCACTTGAGCAGCCCTTCTGGATTGCATCACAGTCAATAATTTGTCAAACTTCAAAGAGAGGTTTGCCATCTGCAGCTGCAGATCATTGTTCCCAGACACCTCATAAGCTTTTCCTCTTGACAATGCAGCAAGCTCCACTTTTGACACAGACTCCTGACTAGTTCTTGCCAGGGATTGCTTTTGAAAAGCATTTTCACTGATTACTTCAAACAATTCCCATGCCTCATCAGCAGTCTTGTGCATGTAGGTTCCACCACAAGAGGCATCAACCATATCTCTATTTTTCTCATCAATCCCATTGTAGAAGCTTTGTACAAGCTACCAGTCTGGGATCTTGTGGTGGGGGCATTGTTTGAGCATTTCCTTAAACTTATCCCAGGCTTGATTAAAATCCTCAGTTGGGGATTAGGCAAAAGCAAGAATTTCCTTCCTCAACTGGCTAGTTTTGGTCTCAGGGAAGAACTTTATCAGGAACTTGGTCTGTAGGTCTTTCCAAGATGCAATGCTATTGTTGGGAAGAGTGGCCAGCCAGGTACTAGCCCTATCCTTCAAAGAGAAGGGAAAGAGCCTGAGCCTAGCAGTCTCAGGTCCCAAACCAGCGATATTGAATGTGGTGCACAAGGCCAAAAATTGGTCAATATGCTTGTAAGGGTCCTCCTTGCTAAGCCCATGGAAAGAGGGCAGCATCTGGATGATAAAGGTTTTAATTTCATAATTCCCTTGAACATCAGGGAATTGAATGCTAAATGGAGAGTTATAGTCATCCGGAGCATTCAACTCCTTGAGAGTTCTGGGTTGTTCTTCACCCATGACTACTGTCTCAGATTCAATTGGGGGCTCTACTGTGGTGTGCCTGTTCCTTCTAAGTCTTCTACCCCTTTCTAGCTCAGGGTTGAAAGGCTCTAAAGTAGGACTAAGAGATCTCCTACCTAGCATACAAACACACCACCAGCAGGGACAACTCCTTGCAGGCACATTGCACTTGACACAAAGAATTTATCTAACAAATTTACAGTTATGTAAGAAAACATAAATTTACAACTATCCTAAATAACTGCTATGGAATTTTCAAAGAAACTAGACTGAGTTTTAAAGGTTAGAGAATTGCAAACAGAGGTAGCTAATCTCCAAATGCAGTCCACTGTCCTTCTCTGCTGCTGTCTAGATCTACAAGAAAGATTCAAAATTACATCAGCAGTATCAATTATTCACAGCTACAAAGAATACAAAAAATACAAAAACTAAGGGTCTACTAATAGATCATCTTTCCCCGGCAACGGCGCCAAAAACTTGTTTGCATTTCCCAGTGTGCTTACTTTATTTGTTGGTGGTAAAGGCAATTTAAATTCAAAGTAAAACAGGGGATGGAATCAGCACAACTGAGAAATCCTAGACCTGCAAGATACAGGGTCCATTTGTAGCAAGTTTTGATAAGTAAGAGTTTGTCCCACGTGAAAGTGATCTACTCCAAGGAGCCATCTCTAATAGTCCCACCGGATCGATCTCTGATCCTGGCAAATTCCTAAAGGAGGGGAGTTTAGGGTCACTTATTCTAAGTATCCTAAGGTAGCCTAATGAATTAACTACAGAAAGGGTTGAGAAGATGGATGGAGTGTAGGGAAATAAATATAAAAGGGTGAGAAGTATGCTATTGAGTTCAGATCTGTTGGAATTTATGACTCATATCCAGGTCTGCTGGTATAGAAATCCTATCCAATGGCTACATTATCACCAAAGAGGAGAAAGAATCCAACTCATCCCTGTGCCATGATCCAATCCCTTAAGGTTATAACCTGTCCACTTAAATGGTCACAGACTATCCCATAGGGGAACCACAATCCAGAGATGGGTCAAAACAAGTTTATCATTGTAGGCACTACTTCATCCAGGCTACAAGCTCAGGAATCCATAGGGAACCTCAACCTCTAAAGCTCTATGTGTGAGGCTAAGGTTGTATAGGACCATGATAGCCCAGACACATAGAACCAACAAGAGATTGAGTACCACCTTAGATCTAGCTGCCCATTGCTTGAGTGGGACTACAATGGTCCAATCACAAGCCTACAATCTCCATACCCAGATCAGATCTAACATCTAATGACGAGTCTATACTAATATAGGGGAGTTTGCCTCTGTACAATCTCCTATCAGGCTACAAGCTCAGGCTCGGAGAAGAAGGATCCATTTTGGATCAGCGGATTGGATTCACCCTAAGGCTATAACCTGTCCACTTGAATCGTCACAGACTATCCCAAAGGCTATCCTCCTCACGGAGCCCAAAACAAAACAAGAATAATGCTGCCACCACCATGGTCACAAGGCTACCAGCTCAGGCTTCCATGAGGATTTCAGATCTAGTGGATCCTGTGGTGGGGTTAAGGCTGTATCAGACCATGATAGCCCAAACACACAGGTTACTTGGATCTGAATGGATCCTTAGAATCAGTCCTCCATTGCTTTGAATCACAGCCAAAGCAATGGCGGATCACAAGGCAGCAGCCTTGCACAGAGCAGCTCATAAACACACGAACCCCATAAAAGTACAACACCCAATCACAAATTCCATTAATCTAATCTCAATAAACATACATAGGCATGGCCAACAAGTGCTGGGCCATGGAGAGAACAAAAAAGAAAAAGGAAAACTACTTACAACCATAGAAGAAAAGACGAGAAAAAGATCTCAGAACTCGTATCAGTGATAAAGTCTAAGTTCTTCCGGGGGGTGGTCTCTCCTAAACCTAAACCAAGCTTAGGTTTATATAGCAGTGGTGTGGCGGTGCATTAGGGTTAGGAAACCCTAATTTTAGCGATGCCACGTGGCCTATTAATGATCCTTGGATGCCTCGGGGCGCATGCACAGAGATTTGAGCATGGGAGTGCGTGCCCTAATCACTGGAAATCCCTAAAATGTCCTCTACAGAATGATGGAAGTTAGAGTTCAGAGCTTCGCCAGGTTGCAGTCGATTCCCAGATTTGTGGCGTGGTAGCACTGACTTCGCGAGGATGAGTTTGCATTAAAACTTCAGACATCGCGGGGTTGCAGCTTCTTGATGCTTTGAGCAGTCATGAGGTAGATAGTTAAGCTCTCGTTGGATTGGGCTTCGCGCAGTTGGATTGCTACTTGTGAATAGCACGAGAACTGCGCGAGCATTCCATTTCACCATAGATCTTCGTGAGGCTAACTCTGGCTTCGCGAGGTTGCTTTCTTCCTGAACAGCACGAGAACTGCGCGAGAAGTTCACTTCTTAATGGAACTTCGCGAGGATCCTCGCAATAGCTTTGAGGCTTTTCTGAACTGTGCGACAGGTTCTCTTGACATTTGAGTCCCGCGGCTACTGCGCGAGGCAGGATTTTGAAGCTAGTCTATCACTCAACTGCGCGAGAAGTTGTTGTGAAGTCTTGGGACTTCGCGAGGACTGTGCGAAGCATATTTTTCTGAATCCTCTGGAGCTTTGTCAGCTGCGTAAGGCTTACCTTAGGTCTGGATTCATGGCTCATTCTTCTGAGGGACTTCTGGTGCCAATCATGGGCTCCTTAACAGGATTTATGGCCTTATTACACTGTTGTTTATTACCTACAAAAATAGCTTAACAAACATTTATTAGATGGCTAAGAGTCTAATCAAAGGCTAAGTTAAGGGGTGAAAAGTGGTACTTTTTAGGTCTTAATAAGGTCTAGAAGGGCCCTTCCAATTGTCTGGTCTCCAATTATGCAGGGAATAGTAGGTATCCCTGGGTCTTGCAACTTCTCAGGCATTGTCATGCTTAATACAGAATTAATTGTATCAGTTGCAAAGACCTTTTTGGACAAATGGCCTCTAGCTTTCCTTTTCTAAGTACAAAGGTCTTTTAGAAATTTTGCATAGGTTGAGACCTGTCGGATTGCATCAAGCAGGGGTAAATTGCTTTTTACCTATTTAAAGGTCTCCATCATTTCCTCTATCTGTGCATTTCCCTTATCAAAAGGGGCAGGGCCACTCAAAGCTTGAGGAAATGGCAGCTGAGGGACTACTAGTTCCTCAGCTGCAAGCCTATGACTGAACTTTTCCTTTTTTCTTTTTTCTTCTTTTATTTCCTGCTGAGGCTCAACTACAGCCTCTTTATTTTTCCCTTGTTGAAGGATAGCAGGCAATTCTTGACTCTGTGCTCTAACAAAGTCCTTATCACTTTCACTCGACAGTTCTTTGGGAGTGACCTCTCCTTATTCCTTACCCACCTGGTTGTCTACTAGCCTGCCAGACCTTAGGGCTGTGATGACATTAGCCCCCTCAAAATTTGAGGAGCCATCTCCAATCGAATATTGGCCCTTAGGGGTGGCCACTGGCAGGCTTGGCAACCTGCCCTCTTCTCTTTTGGCCAAGGCATTGGCTATTTGGCCTAGATGCTTTTCTATTTTCTTTATACTTTGACTGTGAGAAGTCACAGTCTGATTCAAGGGTCCAAGGCTTTGCAATTGGGTCAAAACCTAGTCCTCGAAAGAAGCACTTCAGGGCTGAGGTGGGGGAACTACCAACTGTTTTGGCTACTAGGGCTGTTGCTGATGTTGGAAATTTGACCTTGGGGCATATCCCTGGTTAAACTACTGTTGTGACCTTTGAGGTAAGGCCAACATTTGTTGTGGCTGCATATAATTATCTTGTCTCCACCTCAAATTTGGGTAGTCTCTCCATTGGTAATCAGCATTTTGGTGCTGGTATCCATATGGCTGTCTGTTGTAGCCACCAGATTATTGTTGTCCAAAAGATTGGGCAGCAGCAGCCTGTTCCATCAAATACTTAGGGTATTGCCCTACAGATGGGCATTCTTCCACTGTGTGTTGTGGAGATTGGCATATCAGACATGCCTCCATCACTTGTGCAGCCAATCTGGGCTGCACCACAGTTAAAAGTTTATCAAACTTATCCGAAAGATTGGTCATCTGTATTCTCAGGTCATCGTTTCCCCTAACTTCATATATCTTTCCTTTGGAAGTTTCAGCAAGCCCCAGCTTAGGAGAAGGCTCTTGAACAGTTCTAGATGAGGACATCTTCTGGAAAGCATGTTCACTGATAACTTCGAACAAGTCTCATGCCTCATCAGCTATTTTATGCATGTATGTTCCACCACAAGAGGTATCTACCATGTTTTTACTTTTCTCATCAATCCCATTATAGAAGCTCTGGACAAGCTGCCATTTCGAGATATTGTGGTGGGGACATTGTTTGAGCATCTCCTTAAATCTGTCTCAGGATTGATTAAAATCTTCAGTTGGGGATTGGGCAAAAGCAAGTATTGCTTTCCTCAACTGGCTGGTTTTGGTCTCTGGAAAAAATTTGGTCAGAAATCTTGTCTGGAGGTCTTTCCAAGTAGTGATACTGTTGTTTGGGAGAGTAGACAACCAGGTGTTGGCCCTGTCCTTTAGGGAGAAAGGAAAGAGCCTTAACCTAGTGGCTTTTGATCCCAAACCATCAATGGAGAATGTGGTGCACAGGGCCAAGAATTGGTCAATGTGCTTGTAAGGGTCTTCCTTGCTAAGCCCATGGAAAGAGGGAAGCATTTGGATGATGGAGGTTTTAGTCTCATAGTTTTCCTGAACATCTGGGAATTGAATGTTGAATGGAGAATTATAATCATCAAGAGCATTCAATTCCTTCAATGTTCGGGGTTGCTCTTCACCCATGACTGCTGTCTCAATTTTAGTAGGGGGCTCGACTGTGGTGTGTCTATGCCTTCTTGGTCTTCTACCCCTTTCTATCTCAAGGTTAGGAGGCTCTAATGTGAGACTGGGAGATCTCCTTCCTAACATGCACACACACCAATAGCAAGGAAGATTACTTGCAGACACATTGCACTTAACAAAATTACAACTATCCTAATCAAGTGCTACAGAATTTTCAAAGGAGAAATAGAATGAGTTTTTAAGAGTTAGAGAAGTGCAAACAGAGGTAGCTAGACTCCCAATGCAATTCTACTCTCCTTCTCTGCTACTGTCCAGATCTGCAAGAAAAATTCCAAATGTAAATCAGTAGTATCAATTATTCACAAGCACAGCTACCAAAGAATAAAGAATACAAAAATTTAGGGTCTACTAATAGATCAAGATTCCCCGGCAGCGGCGCCAAAACCTTGTTGAAGTATTTTATATGCTTGCTACTGACTTTATTGGAAATGGAGATAAGAATTGGGTTAGTGAAAATCAAAGGTGGATTGGATGAGCAGCAAGCATAAAAATACACAGACCTGCAAGATACAGGGCCTGTTGTAACAAGTTTTAATAAGTAAGAGTTTGTCCCACAGGGAAAGTTGATCTAAAGCTCCAAGGGAGCTATCTTTAGTAGGCCCTCCAGATCTGGCTACAGATCTGGCAATCCTAAATGGAAGGGGATTTATGGTCACTATAGTCTAAATCCTAAGGTAACTTAATGCCTAAACTACATAAAGGGTTGAGAAGAGTGATGGAGATGGAGTGTGAGAAAATAAATATAAAAGGGTGAGAAGTATGCTATTAGGTACAGATCTGATGAGTCTTATAACTCAGACTCAGATCTGCTGTTATAGAAATCCTGTCCAATGGCTATATTATCACCAAAGAGGGGAAGGGATCCAACTCACCCCTGTGCCATGATCCAATCCCTTATGGCTATAACCTGTCCACTTAAATGGTCACAGACTATCCAATAGGGGAACCACAATCCAGAGATGGGTTAGAACAAGTTTATCATTGTAGGCACTACTTCATCCAGGCTACAAGCTCAAGAATCCATAGGAACCTCAACCTTTAAAGTTCTGTGTGTGGGGCTAGGCCTGCCATGTGTACTAGCCTAGACACACAGAACCAGCAAGAGTTTGAGTACTAGCTTTTAAGCTTGGCTGTTCACTACTTTAGAAAGACAGCAGTGATCCAGTCACAAGCCTACAATCTCTACAATCAGATCAAATCTGCCATCCGATGGTGAGTCTATACAAATACAGGGGAGTCTATCTCTGCATAATCTCTCACAAGGCTACAAGCACAAGTGCAGAGAAGAAGAATCTGTCATAGATTTGTGGATTTTCCTCACCCTATGGCTATAATCTGTCCACTTGAATAGTCACAGACTATCCACAGAGGCTATCCTCCTCACAGAGGTCTAAGACAGAACAAGAACATTACCGCCGCCACCATGTTCACAAGGCTACCAGCTCAAGCCCCCATGGAGATTCAGATTTAGTGGGTCCTGTGGTGGGGCTAGGCCTGTAATGGGTCTAACCTGGACACACAGGTCACTTAAATCAAAGTAAAATCTTAAAGATAATCCTCCATTGCTTATAATACAACTTAGCAATGGAGGATCTCAAGGCACCAGCCTTGTGCAGAACAACTCACAAAACACCAATCCCATACATGCAATAGATCCTATTACAAAACTCCATTAAAACTATATCAAATAATCATACAAAGGCATAACCAGCAAGTGCTGGACTATGGAGAGAAGGAAAAAGGAAAAAGAAAACTCCTAAACCCTAACCTTAGCCTACTGTAATTCTACAGTCGATTTCAAGGAGTACAGAAGTTAAGTTAAGTCCTTTAAACCTAAGCTAGGCTTAGGCTTATATAGCAGTCGGCTCTCTATGAATTAGGGTTAGGAAAACCCTAATTTATCAATGCTAACGTGGCCCATTTATGTTCCTTAGATGCCTCGGGGCGCGTGCACAGAGATTGAAGCATTGGAGTGCATGCCCTAATTATTGGAAGTTCCCAGATTGCCCCTGCAGAAGTGGAGAGAAGTTAAGAACCCGAGCCTTGCCAGGTAGAAAGGCTTTCCAGGTCTTATCGCGTGATAGAATTGGCATCACGGGGTTGCTTTGACTTGAAGCTCCTACAGTCGCGGGGTTGGTACTTTGGTCATCGCGGGGATGCTCTGGTTGTCGCGGGATTGGTCTTTCCATTTGAATGACGCGGGAATTACGCGGGCAGTTCGTTCCTTGATGAATCCCGCGGCGATCCTCATGAAGAAAACAATGTACATGGGCTTCTGGATCGTGCGAGCAGTTCCTTGAAAGTTTGTATCCTATGGCAACTGCGCGCAGGAATGTCTGGAGCTCTCTTTATTTAGTGAATCGCGCGAAGGTTGAAGACTCATCTCTTGAGCTGTGCGAGACTGCACGAGTGCTTCACGAGCGCTTAAGACTGAACCTCGTGAGAACCGCACGAAGTATGTTTTTTACTCCCTGCTGACATCCATCTGCACGTGAACGACGTGAGGACTGCGCAACCAGTTGGTGTGCTCCCTTCAGAAGCCCGCGACAACTGTGCGATGCATTCTTTCTGGTTTAATTGAGTCCTGCGTAATCTGCGCGAGGCATTCTTCTTGATTTATTTCTACTTTGCTGTGCCTATTCTGTAGCCAATTCTCTGTCTAGGTTTAACCTTCTTTCTTCTGAGGAACTTCTAGGGCAACAGTAGACTGCTTGGCATGGTTAGGTCTTATTTGTAGCTGCTGCTTATTGCCAATAGGATAGACTTAAAACACATTTATTAAATGATTAAGGGTCTAACAGAGATTAAGTTAAGGGGTGAAAAGTGGTACTTTTCAGGTCTTAACAGTTGGCGCAACTATTAGTTGCGCCAAGCCATTTTCTGGGGAGAAATGGCTTAGCGCATCTAATAGGTGTGCCAAAACCCTAGGGGGATCCCCCTCAAAACCCTAAAATGCCCTTCAACTTTGGAACACCGTAACTTTTGATGTACAGCTCCGATTGGGGTGATTCTTAGCTTGTTAGAAAGCTGAGGACTTCTACTTTTTAATGGTATAAGATTCAATTATAGTAAAAGGTCTCAACTAGTCCTGGTATACCACTCTTGATCTATTGCTTGGGAAAACTAGGTTTAGGTTCGGAATGGTTTCTAAGGGTCGGGATGGGTTTCTAAGATTTCGGGAAGGTTCCTAAGGGACCTAGGGTAATTCCTAAGGGTTCGAGATGACTCCTAAGGCTTCGAAAAGGTTCTTAAGGGTTTCATACATGCCATCAAAAGCTCAGAAGTGCGCCTCTCTCGAAATGTGTCTCGATCGGGCCTTAGGCCAAATTTGGGTGTCTACAGACTCTCACATAGATGACACACTTAACTTATCATAGTTTTTAAAATGCACACACATGCTTACATGTTTCTAACTCATCATATTCAAAGCAAACATTTCATATCATAAAACACATATTAAACATATCAAATGCACATGGTATAGAGTTTTCCCTACCTCACACAAACCTCACACAAATCCATATATCTATATGTCATGTATCCGTGTCCACACCTAGCACAAGTGAGTATCCTACATTTACAATGTCCAAATATACCCTTAGGAATACTTAAAATAACCTAAGGCATGCATTACTAAAATTCAAAATAAAAGAATTAATTAACATATACTTTGTTTCTCGCACGAGCGAGCTTTGGAGCTCGTGCGCTGCAGCCTAAAACATACAATTCCTCACGCGACCAACTGGAATCTTGCTTACTGCAAATTATCATGTGAGACCTCGTGCGAGCGAATCTTAAGACACTTAAGTTCTCGGGCGAGCGAGACACAGAGCCTCACGACTTATATAAGTCTTCATAAGGCTTCTTGCGCGAGCGAGCTCTGAAGCTCGTGCGTGCGAGAACCAGAGATAGCCAGATTTGAGTTTTTCTCTTAACTCGATCCTCACCAAACTTCATCCACATTTATTACCCATCATATAAAACATTAAATGACTTTTATTAAGCACTTAAAGTATCGATTTCTCACCTTTTAGCACAGCGATCTCCTCGTAGATCGGGGGTCGTTCTTCCTAAAAGAACACAAGGGTTTCCAAAAACCCAATCCAGTCTCACCGAGCTTCGTGTTCATGATCAAGCCGATGAAATCATAGGTAAAGACTCACACAATCTATTCTTTCACATAATACTCACTAAATCAAAAGCATTTAACCTATAAATCTGAGAAAGCTTCTTTCCTTTTATCTTCAAACCCTCTCTTTTCTCCCTTCTTTCTTTCTTTCTCCCAACACTCAAACAGAATGAGGCTCACGTGTGAGACATCTCTCTCATCTAGGAAATTAGCTTTGTTACGACGTTTCACACATACATCTAACTCATATGTTACCCTACCCACTAGCTCACACATGGTGTGAGACGTATACAAATTCACAAGTGTTATGTAGCATGGTTTCCCTTACGAACCACATACACACACATCGCACGACCTGTACGGTTTACAGAAATTGGGGTTATTACAAAAATGGTTGGACGTATGATAAGTAGTGAAAAATACCATTTTTTACCCCTAAACATGAGCCTTGAAAGACCCTTGAGAGGACTAAATAAGTGCTTTAGTGTTCATATTGCAGCTAACCAAAAAGACAGGTCCAAATCCGAAAACCATCCTAAAATGATCAAAAAGCTGACAAAGCATGTCAAACTGAAAGAGGGAGTGAAGAAATAGCCTCAGCAATGGCTAAAAAGGTCCTAAAAGAGCAAGAAAAGACCTGAAGAAGAAGAAGGATCCATTCGCAAAGAAGAATGGAAGCTAAAAGTTCAATTCGCAAAGAACATCTACTATTCGCAAAGAACGTTGAACTTTGCGAAAAGAAGAGAAGTCCTTTGCGAAAAGACCTCCTGAAGCCAAAATTCTTTGCGAAAAGAAGAGAAGTCCTTTGCGAAAAGATCTCCTGAAGCCAAAGTCCTTTGCGAAAAGATCTCCTGAGGCCAAAATGCTTTGCGAAAAGAGATTCTGGAGCCAAAATGCTTTGCGAAGAGAGATTCTGGAGCCAAACTACTTTGCGAAAAAGCCCTTAAACTATGCGAAATGGCATTCTGGGGATTTGGGCTCGTCCAAGGGTATTTCAGAAACTTTGCACGCCCCAATGCGTTTTAAAACCCAAGGACATTAGGAAGATTCTCGAGCACGAACCAAAGGCATATTCCACCCCATGTGAACACCCAAAGATGAAATTACTTGGGAACTTCTAGAAGCTCAAACAGATTTTTGAATTACATACGTAATTGATGCCTCTGTTTCGATTGGTGAACCGGATCAAGCATTTCGATTGGCGAGCAGTCTGGATCCCGGTGCTCGACTCCTATTGGTTGATACAGATCTATCCAATTCGATTGGTTGATACACATCCGAGCTGGCTTAGGAAAACTATAAATAGACGAACCATTTGCCCAATTTGGGTATCCATTTTAGAGTTTTCATCTCTGTTTCCCTCATTCGGTCCGGATAGCTTATCCGAACCCCCGTAATCCTTCTTGTAGTTTACCTTTGAGAGCCATTATGAGTGATTTGTACTTCCAAGTTCGGATTCAAGATCAGAATCTGAGGGCTCTTCGAGAAGCTCGATCGTAAGTCCGAGGGCTCTCTAAGAAGCCGTGCTCGTAATTGTAACGTTGGATTTTAAAAGGTTCTTGTAATTTGTGTCTTCTCCATTGGAGTCATGTCGAGGGTTACGAATGTTCACCTTAGTGCATTAGACTTCTTTAGATTCACTCATCCGCATCCAACTTCCTTAATTCATCATCCTGCGAATTAGCGTTGGTAACCTAATTCAAGCGGCATTTATGATGTTCATGTTACGAACTAAAGAATAGGCCACGACTGGTGACGGATCTGTGACCATTTAAGTGGATGATCACCCATAAGTCTAAACCTATTCCTTAATTCGGATTTATTTCTCTTACATCCGTGTCTTGGTAGCGATGAAGATTGAATCTGCCTGTGAACTACAGATTCTCCATTAAAATTCAGAGGCTAAAGTACATGAAGCTATTATTTCTGCATTTGTCTTATTTTAAACACCTCCCCAACTCGGATCTGGATCATGTAGTTAGTTCTTTTCTTTATTTGCTTATAGTTAAATGTGACACAATCCAACACTCTCTTTTATCTATTCTTTATTTTAGATAATTATAGAGCCAGATCCGTAGCATGTACAGATCTGGAGGTTTATCTCTGTTTAGACAAACTTCTCTGTGGACGATCTTGAAATACTTACTTTTAAAACTTGCTACAATTGGCCCTGATCTTGCAGGCCAGTGTTAGCCCCAATGTGCTGATATCCCTTTCATAAGTTAACATCCATATAACCTAGCATTCTTTAATTCTTTAATTTTTGATTCATAATGCACACAATTATGGCACACTTGGAGCGACAACAACGTACCAAGCCAAATAAAATATATGTCCTGACAACTCAACACACACCCGAATCTACTTAGGAAAGAACTCCTCCGGTAGGGGCTGAATTTCCTCCTCAGGTTCGTATTATGGATCGCTTTCAATATCCAGATCCTTCTCTAAATCCTCACCTGTGACGTATAGTCGAAGGTTGAGCTAACATCGAAGCTTAATAGGGGAAAATATTAGTAGCATTTAATATCATATCTCAAGCACAATATCACATAACTGATTTTCATAGGCACATTCCACATTTATCTCAACTGAATTCCATATGCAAATTTAATCACACTCATTCTTGAATCACATACTTTGTTTTGAAAATATTTGTCATAACTTAAAGCTTTAACTTAAATACTTTTCTAAGCAATTATAGCATTAGAAGACGCATATAATACCGATGGGAATCCTACCATTGTCGTTCAATGAACCATTACACATAAGCTCAAGCCCCTGTGTTAGAAGGGATGCTTGTGTGTTGAGCACTGAAAAATACCATTTTCACCTCTTAACCTAGCCTTTGATAGACCCTTGAGCCATTTAATAATGGTTTTTAAGTGTTTTGTGTAGATAACAGCAAAATAAGAGCTTAATAGTGCAATCCTGCATTTTGGGCCAAGAAGAGAGAATTCATAGCCAAATCTGTGGAGCTGAGCGAAAATCAAAGAATGCACCATGGTGGTACACACCATGGTGACCATAAGGAATGTCAAAGTGGAACCCAAAAGTCCAAAGGATGAAAGGTTGGTGAACCCAAAGAGAGGAGGCTGCTGCAGCAGACTATGCATAGTAGTAGAGAGCCATAGAGCTGCCTCACGAAGCTGTCGCGAGGTTCAATTTACTCAGAAGATGCCAGCATTGTCATGAGGTCTAAACCCGCAACAAAGATAGCTAGTCGTATGTTCTCACAATGATCTTGAGCTTAAGAAGGCACGCCGCACGCCTCTGACACCTGGCAGATCCTGTGCACTTCATTTCATTTGTGCGAGCTACGAGCAAGCCACGCGATGCGGTGCACTTACACCTCACAAGCCTTAAAGCTTCAAATCCATCCTCGCGAGCAGCCTTAAAGCTGCATACATTGCAACTTCACGAGCTGCAGAAGGCCATAAATTAGCCACTCGAGAGCCTAGCGACATCTTAGCGAAAAGCATACCTGGAGCATTCCATCCACGTGAGATGCTATACAGAGCCTCGTGAGCTCCCTCTAGTAATAAATCCAACCTCGCGACAGCCTAGCGAGAGGCCAATATGCCCAATCCAGCCGTGCGAAGCTCAGGATTCTCACTTCTCAATCCATACACAGGGACTGTTTTGGTATTTCCCCACTTGTAGGGCACACCTCTCGAGGCCCTAATCTGTTCCCACACATCTCGAGGCAATCCAAGGGCCACAGTGAAGTCATGAAATCAACTCCAAAGCATTCTCAATTCTGATTGACTAATGCACATTAGGGTTTCAATGGTTGCATATATAAGGGATTGCTATCTACATTTGTAAATTAGCCAGGAATAGCCTAGTTCACTTAGGGTTTTAAATCTAGGAATAGCCTAATATCAGTTTTAGGTTTTTAGCATTTAGGGTTAGGGTTTAGTCCCCTTTTCTTTTCCCCTCTTACTTCTACCTTGGCTCAGCAGCAATGTTGAGTTCAAGTTCTTTATAGGTAGTTAGGTAGTCAGTTTTGCAATGGGTTTTATATGAAATGGAGTGAGCTGATTTGGGTTTAGGGTTTAGGGCCATCATTGTAAGTTTCCTTTTTAATCAATGAAGTGACATGTTTAAAGCTCCATTAAATTTATATTTTACCTGTGTTTTTCACACATATATTTATGGATTTGATACACCCATAGTTGCTTGAGCTTGTAGCCCTGCAACCATGGTAGTAACAGCAGTTTACATGTTCTATCTCATCATCTATGGGTAAGGCAACCTCTGTGGATAGCCTATGACCATTTGAATGGACAGATTATAGGCCTAGGGCAGGTCTTGGTCACAGATCTGAGATGGATTCTTTTTTTCTACACTTGAGCTTGTAGCCTAGTGAGAGATTGTGCAGAGTCAAACCTACTCTATTTTGCATCACCATTATCAGTGTGTAGATCTGAGTTGTTGTAGAGATTACAGACTTGTGAGATGGGTCGTTGCAGACCTTTTGTAACAATGACCAGCTAAATCTAAGTTTTCATTCAGCCTGGAATTTCTTATAGCTTTCACCCGATTTTTCATATCTATTTTACCCCTATGAATACATGAGCTTGTAGCCTTGTAAACATAGTGTCTGCAATGGTATTCCTGACCTAACTTAATTCATTGGTTGGAAGAAATCTATTGGATAGTCTGTGACCATTGAAGTGGACAGATTATAACCTTAAGATCAATCCATTCATTTGGGTGAGGTTAGTTTCTGACTTCATCAATGGGATTTGACAAACTCTATTGGATAGTCTATGACCATTTAAGAGGACATCTTATAGCCTTAAGAGCAGTCTAAATGACATGGATTAAGTTAGATTCTTCTACCTTGTAGATGTGCTTGTAGCCATCTAAAAGATTGCTACAGATTCATGCCTAACACTAAGTTGCATAACTGATTTATCCCTAACTATTTACTTCTCAATATTTTATCTTTATTTTACCACACACATCATCATCCTTCTTTATCCATTTCTTTAGCTATAATTTATTCCTGTTTTTCTTAGTTTTTAATAAGCTTAGTGACAGTTAAACACTCTTCCTTTAGGACTGCCAGATCTGTAGCTAGATCTGGAGACTACTATACAACCCTTGTGGTTCATATCAATACTCCTTGTGGGACAAACTCTTACTTATCAAAACTTGCTACAATAGCCCTGTATCTTGCAAGTCTGTGATTTGATTTTGTGCTATATTCATTTCCCATTTTGTTTTGTTTTGCTTCCTTTATTTTGTCTTTATCATTTTTATAATAAAAAGAAGCAACAAAAACCTTTCAACATTGTGCCAAATAAATATTACAGTTGGGTAAGAAATTTGAACGGATATCCCGCTGTGCCAGAGCACAATGGATTCGTTATACTAAACCTTAAATAAATGTGCATTTTTTGACTTATAGTTTCACACTGTGTATTGTGATACATTATATTATTTTTGGAAATGCTAATATTCTTTCACATTTTCAAAATTCTCACATTTCACATTTAACACATCACGTTTGCTTCTTTCACATCACATATATTCTTTTTAAAACTTGTTTGAATTAAAGAATTTCACATTATAACTTATCACATGCTTGTTTTTCACAAAACTCATATAGCTTATCACATCACATTACTTAACTTATACAGAGTACAATTAATTGAAATGATTATAAGTTTCCCCTTCCTCAAGTCGCGCTTATCACATTCCATACATTGCTCTCTTGAGCACTTACACATAAGCTCAATGTTTTAGTCCTACATTCAAAAATCTCCAAATACCCCTTAGGATTTGCCTAAGAAAGCCTAAGATACATAATTTCAAAGAATTCATGCAAAAAGAGTTCAAACAAATTTGACTTTATTTCTCGTGCGAGTAAGCTCTAGAGCTCGGGCGCGTGAGCCCTGAAGCCAGGTACGCGAGGTTTAAACCTCGGACGACCGACTAGATTTTAGCATACTGGAGCCAGTGATGCGAGGCCTCGCGTGAGTGAGGCTTTTGTTCACTTAAGCCCTCACGCGAGCAAGTCACAGAGCCTCATAGGCACTTATGCTTTACTGAAGGCTTCTCGCGCGAACGAGCTCTGGAGTTCGGGCGCGCGAGAACCAGTGTTTTTTCATATCTGAGTTTTTTCTCAACTCGATCTTCCTCGTATTTCTTCCACACTTGTTACACATTATATTAAAACACTTTATTATCAAAATTCACACATTAGAGTGTCGATTTCTCACCTTTAACTCAACGACTCACTCGTAGATTGGATCGTCTTCTACCTTGAAAGTAAATGGGTTTCAAAAACCCATTTTGATTTCTCCAAGCTACTCGATCACCACAATCGCTTGGCGATCCTTTACACACGAGTTTTCATAAGATTCACTATGATCTAGTGGATCTTAACACAAGGATTCAAACAATCTCACTCTCTCTTTTCTTCAAATCTTTCTTCATTTTCTCTCAAAACACACAAGTTAGCAAACCCACAAATGGGTTTCACACATGGGTTATCCCTCACACCAAAGCAATCGCTTTGCTTACATGTTAAACACAAACACAAAGGCTGGTTGTTACACATATCCACTTATTCATTAGGTGTGGGACACATACACACCAAAGTGTGTACAAAGTTTCATGGGTTCCCTTGTGAACCACATACACCATAATCATTCACACACCCTTTTGACTTACATATTCGCCCAAAATTTAGGGATATTAAATTCTCAGCTGGACGGATACTTATTGGTATCAACAATTATTTGACCTCATGCCCATGCTTTCAAGGTGAGAGAGACTTTACTTTTAAATGATTATGAGGTTATATGAGTTATAATGCAAAATAGAAGCAAAATGGTCATAATACAAAGTCGTAAGCTCGTGGATTTGGACTGATCGGTTTGTACAAGCATGATATGGGCCTTACTTTGTGGTCTGGATGCCCAACAGAGCTCTAGGCTTCCAGCGGGCTCTTCACGGCCTATCACGAGCCCCACTCCTCCAAGCATTTAAAAAAAATAAAATCTTTTTATTGAGAGTTAAAGTGCGCTGAAACAATTTTGACATCTCATTTCACATAAAACTTTTAAAGCGATAGCTTTTTCATCATTTTACCTTGGATTTAGTCATTTTGACCGATTTTTATAATTTGGATAGGAATTTTAGGATTTTGAAAACCTAATGAGAGAAATCATGATTATAAAAAAGTGCTCATTACCAAAATAACGAGGTTTATTTCTTATGACCAAAAAGTCTCACAATAAGGGTGTATATGATCCGTGTTATGAACTGAAAATTAGCTTCGATGGGCTCACCCCACAGCAAAAAAACAAACGCCAATGGGCTAGCACCAAAACATGTACTATAATATCGGCGTCGTCCCACATAAGTACTCAGAAGGAATGAATTGACATGCGGTTGGCTAGACTCCTTGCTACTTTTTTATGATAAAACATAAATCCAATTATTTTGGTAAATAAAATAGGCGCACGAGACATTTTGATAATTTTCCCTATAAAAAATTGGATGAGGAAACTTGCAAAATATACTATCTTATATAATTTAAAATAAGGCTTTTGTTATATTATTGGTGGTGGCCATATCATTATTGTTGTTGTTGTCATAGAAGTTATTATCATTATGCGTACTTTTATTTGCCCCCATGCGTTCTTTGAAAGAGCCAACATCCCAGACCCCTCGAAAACCATTAATTGCTTCAGATCAGATGATAGAGATCGTTTTTCACCCCGATCTTCCACACAATAGATCTTGAGTTCATGGTTCAACTATCAGACGGTTAGATTTTGAGTCCGTGGGTTACAGATCCCAAAAAATGGCTTTTAAATCATATGACACACATCACGCTCAAGCATGAATTTAGGGCCATTTTGGGGGGATTTGTGACACATAGAATAAAAAATTGACCGTCTGATAGGTGCGATGAAGATCTATTGTGTTGAAGGTTGGGTGAAAAACGATCTACATAATATGATTTGAAGTAATCAATGGTTTTCAAGGGGTCTAGGACGTGGGCGCTTTTCATAGAATGTGTAGGCGCGATAGAGGTATCCTTTCATTATATCTTTTTCCCATCTATTGGCTGTCATATCACTTTGTTAAACTGTGGTGTGGTGCATCTATGCCTAAAAGCGAGTAGGGCCCATGCTTTTTAAACCCATTAACATTTCCTTTAGGTCTTGTTTGACAAAACTCATGAAAAAGGGTGGTTGTTTTTTTCGCTTTACATGGGCTTGAAAATAAAAGAACTCATGGGAAGTTTTATTTTTAAAATTTTACAATGGTTTGATTTTATTTTTTTCAACTGTTTGGCTACAGTGTCTAAAACTATTATTCACACCATGTGAACCTGTAACCTCACCCCATTTCCTAGGGCCAAAATGCATTAATTGCTTTGAATTAAAATATGAAAATGATTTTTGGTCCCACCTTTTTACAAGATGGGTCTTGAGATCATGGGCATACCCTCATATAGTTAGTTTTTTATTTCATGTGGTACATATCCCAAACAGTAACTATAAACTCGTGAGACATATGTCAAGCTCAAATACAAATCACGGGCATTTTTTAGATTAGATACCACATGAAATATAAAAAAAATCGTCTAATGATATACCCATGATCTGAAGATGCATCATGTGGAGGTTTGGGATAAAAATAATCTCTTTTGTCAAATTCAAAGCGGGCAATGCATGTTTGCCAGAGGAGATGGGGCAAGGTTACGATTTACAGTGCAACTAAATGGTATGATTATGAGGTGAGGTTACATCTAAGCTGTCTAATATAAAGTCCATGATCTACAAATTTGTGACGCAAAATAGTGGTATAAAACTCAATCTCCATCATATGATTCGATACTATCAACTATTGAATCAAATAATGGCTTTGGAGTGCATTGAGTCACATGATAAAGATTTTGCTTGGTGTCAATCTTGTCACTTATGATCTTTAGATAATATCCTTCAAATTAAGAGTCTTAGATGGTTTGGTTACATTTAAGTCGTCTGATTTGAACGTCATGATCTAAAGATCTACTACGCAAAAGAGTGGCACAAAACTCAAATCTCTATCGTATGATGACACAATCAATTGCTGAATTAAATAGTGGTTTTTGAGTGTATTGAATAATTTGATGAAAATAATGTTTGGTGTCAATCTTTTTCACCTAAGACCTTTAGATCATGAGATTCAAATTACATGGTTTAGATGGAGTCTTAATATAGCACAAGTTTCACATGTCAATTCTTTCTTTTAAACTATGTGCAAAGGCCAACTTCATATGTGCACGTAATAGTTGTCGAAACATGTTACACCATGCTCGCTGTCACTTTTGAAGATGTGTGCCACGGGAAATCCACATGTGGCTGTCTAATAGGTGAGTCATATGATCTCTAGATTTATTGCGCTGAAGAAGGGACGAAAAATGATCCTCATCATCTATATCAAGACAATCAACGCTTTTAATGATGCAAGCCTTAAGCTGCATAAACCAATTTTTCGATTGAGGAAGAAGTGCTTAAGTTTTTTCCCACAACATGAGCTAAAAAAATTTCCAGGAAATTTTTTCCTATAACTTTTATCAGAACTATTTCCACTTTTTTTCTCAAGCAAGTGGGACCCATCGTGTTCCCAAACAGCGGAAAAAATTCAAATCCGTAAAATATAGTTTTTTTACATATTTTTACGAGTTTTTTAGCAAAACTCATGTTGCCAAACAAGACCTTAGATTACCAAGGGGGGTGGGTATTATTATTTACACTTCGTGAAACTGTAATCTCAACCCATCTTCTTCGACATGAACGCATTTGATGTCACGGGAACACCATTCGGTAGGGGTGGCAATGGGTCGGGTTTGAGCTACACTCGAGTATATACCCATGCCTGACTCGACGAAATTAAATTTGGCCCAAACCCGGCCCAAGCCTATGTCAGGCTTATGATTCGAAGCCCAAATCTGGCCCACAATAAACTTTCAAAATCCAAGCCCAACCCGACCCCGTTTCTTCATAGATTAGGCTAATGGAATGAGATTATAAGAGAGGAGACTAGGAGATTTATTTAATCCTTTATCCTTTCAAAATCTTTATTTATGAATCTATAATATCTTGGAAATCTTTTTTTATTGGGAAGGTAAGATCTTCAAAATTGTTTTTATTAAGAATATAATTTCTTGAGAATTTAAGATTCTAATTATTAGACTAGCTGTTGAGAGAGAGAGAGAGAGAGAGAGAGAGAGAGAGAGAGAGATATGAGCTCCTCTACTTTATTTAGATGACAATATTAGTGATACGATCAAGCTCCGGCTACCTAGCACTAGAGCTGTCAATGGGCCAGGCTACGGGCGGGCCATGCTTGGCCCTAGCCGGGCCCTAGATCGGGCCGCCTAAGGATCAACCCTAGCACCGTCCAAGGGTGGGCCAACAAGTACTCAGTCCAAGCTTAACCCTAAAGCGGGCCGGGTTCTGAGTTATTTTTCTCTTTTAAATTTTTTTTTATACATATTAATTTAGTCATGAATCTTTTTTTTAAATATTTTTCGAAAAGAGTTAATAATAAATCTAGTTTGATATAAGCCATACATGATGGCATTTTTGTAATCTTATTATTAATGGGTACCAAGGTCATGCTTCAGCATGCCTCACATCATTAGGCCCTAAACCGGCCCCATTTTTTTCGGGGCCTCCATTATCTAAGCTCAGCTATATATGAGAGCTGGATTTAGTAAGTGAAAAAAGCCGATTCTTTGGGACCGGACCAGGGTTAGGTTGCGGGTCGATAGGGCCAATGACACCCTCTACCAGCCATATATATGAGCCAGGTTTAATTGGTAAAAAAATCCTAATTTTTCCAGCCCGAGCCTGAACTGGGTCGTGGGCCGATCTGGCCAATTGACACTCGTACCCAACACTTTCATTCCCACAGTACAGTCAATTTTGATTCCATGTCATACTCAGCTCATATGACACGTCGTGCTAATAATTTTAGAGACATATTTTAAAATTGAGTCGCATGCAATAAAAATTTGACGGTCTCGTGATTTCAAGATTCATGATAAGAAACCTTATAAACGGAAAAAAAAAAAAAAACGAACTCGGAAGAATCGGACGAAAAAGGTCAATCGTCAAATGACGCCCTCGGGCTGGAGTAAATAATGGTACCAAGGGCGTTTGCGTTGATATGTCATAAAAAAAGGGGTATATTCGTAAACTACATCTCGTTTTCTATTCTATTTAAACGGCAAGAGTCAAGAGTGAGGTGGTCATTTTCATTAAACCCTAAAATCTCCATTTCCATAAGATCACCAGAAACTTATGGAAACCGAGATCCCGGCCTATTTCCCTTGGAATCTTCTCTTCTACTCGCCGGAAAATGCAGATCTGTGACTCTTATACGATTCCTTGTCCCTTCCATGATATATTAGATCTTCGCTAAAATGATTTTTCTTCTTTGTTATTTTTTTTTAACAAAAAAAATTTATCCGTAAATGTTCATAGTGATTTCTTGTGGATCGAAGATATTTTCTTGTACAACTATTTCTTTTTGAAGTTTTTCTCTAATTCTGAGATGTTTTTTGGTCTCTTAAAATCAGATTTCGATATGTTAACCTTATTGAAACAGCCAGATCCTGTTTTGAGCTTTTTTTTGTTTTTTTTTTTCTGGTTTATTTGACTGAAAAACATCAGATTCGTTAGTAAAATGAGGTGTAATCTGATTCGTTTATTTAATCTTTTATAGTTGTTGGTAGGTAAAAGAGGAACACAGTTGATACTTCGGACGCAGCGGTTTATCGATCTCTTCCTGGCCTGGTTGTTTTACGAAGCGAAAGACAAAACAGGAATCGGTCGATAAACCTCTGCATCCGGGGCTTGTTCATGCTCTTTCTCTCTCTCTCTCTCTCTCTCTCTTTTCACTTTCAGGGGTCTTTGTTTCCCGCGAGCATCATTTACAGGTTTACGTAAGATTCCTTGGAAATTTTCATGTTCTTACACGATTATCAACGATGCTTTGTTTTGGATTTTATATCTATCTAGTTTGCGTTTTATTAGTGTTGCTGTCGATTTTATGTGGTTTTTCTTTTCTGCAAATAAATTATGAGTGAAATATTAGATCTATATTATAGTTTGGATGCATTTTTAGATCGAATCATGTCATCCAAGATGGAAATATTAACTTTGTTACTGAAAAGTTTATTTATTTTATTTTCTCCTTCTCATTTCTCTGTTTTGGTTAGATACCTTAGGAATTTATCTTAAGAAGCGATGAAGCATTACCCGCATAATAACATTATCAGGCTTATGAATAGATTTATAGCCCCGAATTCTGTCAAAAACTGACTATCAGAATTTAAGAGCCCTGACAACTGTGGAAGTCAACTTTAGACTGGATTCTTTGTCTAAAACGCAAAAGATTAGCTTGATAGTTTTATTTTATTGGCAAGGAGAGTCAATACTGGTTTTAATGCGGTGTAGTTTTCTCATTGTTGGTGATTCGTAGTCATTTTATGATATGATGTATATTTTTTCTTGAAAGTGTATTACGTTTTATTAATTTGCTTTTGTTTTTTCCAAGTTTTTGGCTGGTCATATTTTGATAGCATCCTTCCAATTTTTGAAGTTTGACCTGAATTGCTTGTGTTATTTTTTCATGTTGTGTTTGTAATTTTGTTTTTGCTGGCTATCCCTGACTTTTGATTTTTGTGACATCTTCCAATTTCCAAAGTTTGAGTTGAATTTCTTTATTATTTTATCCTTTTGTGTTTGTAATTTTCTGTGTTGAAGGTGTTCCTGACCTTTTTAGCAATTATATGTTGAAGGGTACTATTGTAGGGGAATATTAAACCAAAAATAGTTTGATTCTGTAATTATATAACAAGAGGCTGGAACCTAAAAGTTTTAACTGGGATGGGTGTTTGCCCTCCCAATGCCCACGTATTACTCACTTGAGATGGTGAACTGGGGCTAAAAGAAACTTCTGCTTCCACTGCCTGCTACATTTTTTAATACTTTTACATATAGGCATATTAGATGCCAATAAATCATTACTTGTTTTGCAGCAATTGCGATCATAGGTTCAATAACCTCATTATTTGAAAAAATCATTGGAGTTATCAGTATCTGAGGTACCAATCATCTATGTCATGTTAATTGTTAGTAGTCCCTCTATCCAAATACTATGGATACACCTAGAAATTTCTCCAATTTATGTCAAAATCTGATAAACTGCAACACTCATTTCATGACTTTTTTCTAAAACAGATTTCATGTTTGGTATATTCGATATATGTTAGTTTTTTTAAGCTTTTTTTATGCTGTATATCCGGATGTTACTTTCTTTGTTGTTCTTTGTCTCTCCTTACCAGTTCTCTGCTTGCTCCTCTTTGATCAGTTTCTTGGATTGAGTGTTGGAGTCAAAAGTCTAGTTTGTACAATGCCTAAAGTTTATTGTAAGCTAGAATGTTGTGAAAAACACGATGACTACTGTTTCCAAGGGTTCTATTGAGTGTTGAGGGAGGACAATGTGTGATCCCTCTATGCATATTTTTCTGTCTTGGCTAAATCTATGGAAGGGAGGATATATCTTGCGGGGCATGTTTCTTGAGAATATTTGTGGAAGGTGGGAAAGATATCTTACGTATCATGTTGCTCAAGTATTGGAGAAGTTGTTTTTGCTACATAGTAAGCTAGAAGTCTGTAATGACATGATGTTTTGTTGCCCATGGCTTGAGCATTTTGGGAGGATGATATGTCAGCCTCCATACTTGTTCTTCTGCCTTGGTAAAAATTTGTGGAAGGGAGGATATCTTGCAGGGTATGTTTCTTGAGAAAATTCATGGAAGCTGGGAAGTATATCTTATAGACCATGTTTCTTAAAATATTGGAGAGGTTGTTTTTGTGACAATTTAAAATCTTGGATGAAATCAAGAAGTATGGCCAATATGTCTCAGTCTTGGATCCATTGTTACCAAGTCAGGGGTTTGAGAAAAATCGGTCAATTCAACGAAGTTGGAAAAAAATCTTGAAAAGGTAAACATTAAGGAAAAAAAACTTGAAAATTAAATAGATGTTCCAACACATTGTGTGTAATAATATAAAAAAAGTTTGCTTTTACTTCCTCTTTCCTTGAACTCTGATCATCAACAAGATCTTCTGGAAACTCCAAAATTTTATCAATGTGAATTGGATCCACATTTTTTGGGTTCTTATGTGCACTTTTCTTCTTGAAGCGCTTGTTCATCCTGTATGAAGCGAAAAGTGAGTTGAGGATGTCGTCCATCGACACCATCCTTTTAACTCACTTTTCACTTCATATACATTCATGCATAAACCATGTCACATAATTTTTTCTGCTCTAATTTGTTCCTCCTCTTAGTTTTAGCAGCTTCAAAAGTGCTCAAATTTTCTTCACACGGAGGGTGGTGCAAGGTTGACTACACAATTTTATCCATTATATATAGACAATGGATTTCTATCCCAAGCATGCTCACCAAATTTCTGCGAATACAAATTTTTAATTAATAATAAAAAAAACTTCGAGTTAATTTATGAGTCAGTGTATGTACTTAGAGCTGCGCGGTCAAGTAATTCAATTTCCAACTCTATGAAAACACAAGTTCTCATGAGGAGTAGCTTTTAAGGTCGTTTACAAAGTTTTTTGTTTTCATATTTGCCTTCACTATCTATGGAATTAACTTTCAAGTTTCTTAACATAAATATGGATTTAGATAAGCTGAAAATGCATAAAGATGATTATCTAAAGTCATTCCATCTTTTATCGATAATATGCGAATATGGCATAACTTTTACAAGAGTTACTGTTGAAAGCTTTTGTAACTGATTTTTTCGCTGAGTTCATACCTTCATACAAATAACACATAGTCGAACCACTACCATCGGCCATTCTCAAAACTCTAATAAGTGGTTCAACTGCATGCAAGATTTGTTTTCCTAACTCCCAAAATTGGTTTCCTTGAATAGTTTGTGAAATTTCACTCCCTTCATCACTCTGAGTATCTGGTATAGACCTTCATTCATCTGAAGCAACCATATTTCAAAGTGCATGTTCTTCTCTCATAATAGATTCGCAAAAATTAAAATTGTGTTGCAAACCTAGTTGCATCCGGCCTTTTAATTTTTTCCCTTGAATGTGAGGCCTCATTAAGTTCAAAACATGTTGAAATTTATGAACCAGCATGATTATACTTCATTACTTCGTTTGTTAGTTAAGTTCATCAGCGCTCCAGAATCAGATCTACAGAATCAGATCTAAACAATGTGTAATACATGAGGTCTTTAAAATGTAAGGAAATCTTTATTCAACTTGTACCTGGCTGAAACATAATTTGAAGCATTGTCTAATATAAATTGGATTAGCTTTTCTGCCCTTATTTCCTCTATGCCCGTCGAATATAAATTCTCTATGCCTAATATGAATTGGACTACACCCTTATTCCCTATGCCCGTTGAATAGTTACTTATTAGTATATGCTGCATCTTTCTTTTCTCATATTGTGCATTTAGACTCAAGGTATTGTAACATCGGTCCATGAAGCAGAAATAATAGTACAACCTATGCTATATCTATTTTGGCGTACTCTTCGGTCCTCCCTTTCAATTTAAGCCAAGTGTTCTGTTCTTGCCGTGTTGTAGCTTACCGGAATATATCCTGGACCATGGTTTGCAATGGCTGTCTTTATGTCCTTAAACTCACCGGACCTTAATAAAGACAGGTTGTTGACTACCTTCATTGTCAAGAATTGTAGATCTGCAATCTCTCTATTTCTTCTTTAAAAAATGACTAAATCTTTGGTTAACCACAGTGTGACCATCCTCGCTTGAGTGGGTAGTGCTTCCCTATAGAAGATTTCCCAAAAACCTGACATTCTCGACCTTTTATTTTTTGCTTCTACTTTACTAACTTCTATCTTGGTCAATTCACAAACATCATTTGTAACTGCTATATATTGTTGCACATTGTTTCTTACCAAATTATATTTCATCTTGGTTACTGTTACCAAACTTGCATCAAAGTTTTCCACCACCACTGCCACCTAGGCTCTCAACAAAATTCCCTACATTAACATCTTCCTTGGGCATGGTTACCTCCTCTCTCTCTCTATATATGTGTGTGTGTGTATATATATAAAATAGAAAATATTGAACAAAAAAAAAATTGATTCTCCCCCAAACACACACAGAAAAGGAAAAATACCGAACTTCTTACATTCACATGCAAAGGCAAACACGAGAGAACATGATTTTGGGTAGGTAAGTGGCATATTCCAGAAAATTGAGAGAAACTCTAATTTTTGGTAGGTGTCATATCATGAACTTGAATATTTGGTTATACCTTTAAATCTGGCTCTCTGAAACTAGTTAGGAGGGTTAAACCTGTATTTAATATTAAATCTGAATTTCTGCAATTAAGAGAGACCTGAATTTCTGAATTTAGAATAAACCTGAGTTTCTTGAAATAGTGTTAAACCTGAACTTTTGGAAATAGTGCTAAATCTGAAGTGTTAAATCTGAATTTCTGATATCTTGGTTAAATCTGAGTTTCTGAAAATATTGCTAATTCTGCAATTAATATTAAATCTGTATTTTTTAATAACATTTCAATCTGAAAATCTGTTAAACCTGAATTTCTGCTATATATATTCTAAACTTCGAATTCTATGCCTGCAATTCTGTTACAAATGTTTAAAGCTGAAATTCTGTCATAAATTTATAAACCTGACTTAATTGCAAACTTATTACACTAGAAATTATCTGAATCCGATCTTTAAGATGGTGTTATAAACCTGCTATGTTTTGATGCTTGTAATGGTTTCCAAATTATTGTTATTAAGACATGAAATCTGAAATTATAATTAACATTTATGATTTATATCAAACTTTGAGACGTTCATTTGCTCGAAATTTAGTAAGAGATTTTTTTTTACCATCTTGAAATCTGAATATTTGTTGTACTTGTAAATTGTGCATTGGATTAATGCATCTGACTCCTTGTTACTATGAATGATACGCTGGTCACATGATATAACTTACAACTCATATTGGTAATCATTCCTCAACTAATGAAATAGTTGAGTTAGTGTACTTGGTATTTGTGTTATATCTATATAACTAAAAGAATGTTTAGGTATTTTAAGTATGTGTTGATTTAGTTCAAAGAAAAAACGATTGTTTTCAATGTCTGTTTCCAATTCTCAATGTTTGTTTTCAACAACTTTTTATTATAACAGTATAACTGATAGCGTAATACATGATTTAAATTAAAGAAAAAACCTGTCATGATAGGTTACCGAACTAGTTAGCTCGCCCAACATTTTTCTGTCTTTACAGAGTGAGCAAAGCTTCTAGAAGAGGAGAGGAGTGAAACTAGAACTAGATATGTGAAATTTGACTGGAGGTACAATTAGTCTGTTATGTGCATCATGTCTTATTGTAAAGTTAAAGATTGTATTGTAAGAGAAATTTTCTTGAAGGTTGAGGTTTGTTATTGAGTAATGTTGTGTAGACCTTCGTCAATTATATTTAATAGTATGATATATGTATAAAATATAAATGTTTATTTGGTTTTGAATTTTTGTGTTCATTAATCATTCTATTTACTTGAATAAATCTCTTAGACCTGTACTTTTTTATATGGCTAACCTGAAACCTAAGATATTTGAATTTTGGGAAGTAACAATTGTGGTATTAGAGCAAGGTTTGCAATTGCCATGCTTGAGGTATGATAGTTGTGTTGGAATAGAATTTTAGAATCTTTATGGGTCCCTAAAGGTTTCAGATAAAGAAGTAAATGTATTGCCTAATAATTAGATAAAAATCTTGTGTTGTATAAATGCCAATGGTGAATTTTTGAAAGAATAGGTAAATGTGCTGAAGAATCTTTATAAAGGGATAACTACAATATTAAAGCATCAAGCACAAAATAACTCCATACCTTCAGAGTAAGTTTTTGAAAAAAAGAATTATAGAGGCTTAGTCCATTGAGTTAGAAGCTTTTTTATCCTGTTTTGTGAGTGCAAGCACTCTTCTTTGAATGTTTGGTTTATTGTCACTGCTATCACCTCTGCTATGTTTGCTGCTTGTAGGCACAGGGCCATCCTTAATTTGATGCCCATCTGGCTTGCATCGGAAACCTATTGCTGTCTTGCGTTGGCATGGTTGCATTTCATGAAACTTCTCACACTTCCTACATGCTAAGGCTTACATGCTAAGGCTTGTTGTTGAATAGGCATAATTGCATAATATTCTCCACCGTCTGTTTCTTTCCTTCCCAAATTGGTTGTTTTCCCTTTTGTCGGCTGGTCTTTAGATACTGGTTGGGCTTTTAACCCTCTTTTCGCTGTTTCTCTGAAAGTCTCCACAATCCTGTTCTAGAATTAAAGCTTGATCAATAACTTTTACATAAGATCGCAACTTCAAACTTGAAAGTTACCCCCTAATTGGTGGCTTCAGACCCCTTTCAAATAAATATCTTAGTTTCGACAGTTTCGTCGAATGCTTGAGGAAAAAAAAATTTCAACTCGATAAATTTTGCTTTTTAGGGTTTTGTTACCCTGAATCAGCTCCACAAATTCTACTTGCTTCTGGTGTTTGATGTGTTCAAGAAAGTACTTCTCATCAAATATTCACCCATGATGCAACTTCTCCAAAGTTGAGTTTTCTTAATAATTTTCCATCAATACTCTGCTTCCCCTTTGAACATAAAAGTAGCCAACACTGCTTTTTGCCTATCAAGACATTCTAGCGCCTCGAGTATCTTCTCAACTTGCAAACCCATTTTCGGCTTCGATGGGTATGGGATCACCATTAAACACTGGTGGACTAAGCCTTTTGAACTGCTCGACACTCTATGCCTCATTTCATTCAGAACCTGACTCGAAAGGTGCAAAGTTGCTATGTGATTGTTGCTGCAAGTACCCTTCAAAATCTTTGGAAAATTTCTTCATCACTTTCTTGTCCCTTCAACGATTGCCTTTCTTCGGTATTTTTCTCACTGAAATACATTAGATTTTTTATCAAATCATCGAATGATACAATACAATAGTTATCTAGACTCTTAAGACCCCAATGGTTTATGCTTTAATTATCAATATAATCTAATATCACCACTGTCCCGACTCAAAATCCACATACGTAGATCTCAGGTTGTAAGCCCAAGTTGGATAAGAAACAACCTAAGAGATTGATTCATGTAAAAACATGATGATATAATGTACCAGAAGTCATAAGCCACTAAATTTTTTTTTCTACTATATATTTATAATACCTTGTAAATACAGCTGACAGATTGGTGCCTGCATATAGTAGTTGGTAACAACCCTCAACATTATAAAAATCTTTTAATTTACAAGACACTCGTAACTTACTTAGACAATGATGCAAACTTTAGATCTGCTTGTTTGAATCATGGTTGGATAAAGAGGAGACGTCACGAGAAAGTGGACTCAAGAATGAGTTTTTAAAAAAGGGCCGTTAAAGACCCGTGTGCACACTAATTTAAGCAATATTTTATCTAGGTTTAGTTTCCTTTCTTATTAGAATTCTTTTAATAAGTGACTTGTTTTAGGACTAGTTTCCTTATTTGAATTATTTAGGGGTCATGACACATGTGATATGTGATTGACTGTTAATCTCGTCATTTCTGCGCAACCATAAGAAAAGTGGTCATAAGTCTACTAATATGTGTCGGAATGTGTGATTCTTGTCTTGTTGGAAAGCTACTTCGATAAACTTTCAAACAAGACTAATTTCACGTCAATCAGACATCGTTTGACCTTTCAAAAGTAACCGCGTAATAAAAAAACGGGATTAATGGTGAAAGTAATTGTGACCGTCAGATTAGAAAGTTTTAATGATTGATTAGGAGTTTTATTTTAAGTAGTATTCTTAGGGTTTCTTTTCTTTATAAATACACATTGTAATCTCTTATGAGAATTAGTATTGATGATGAATGAAAATTATGAGTTTTTCTTTGTGCGAATTCTAGAGAACTTGAGATGAGTTTTCGATAGAAGAGTGATTCTTCTCCCACTTGCGGTTTGGTGTGAGGCCAACTTTCTTCCTTGGAGCGATTCCTTGAATCTTCTTCTTTTACCCTTATTTTTTTCTTATTTATTTATTTATTTTTAATTGAAAAGTGAGAACCCTAACCCCTCTCTTATGGGATTTACGTTATTTTAGGGTTACCGTGTGATTTTTCCTGCATCAGACAACTTCCAATTTATCTTACAGATGCAATATTAGACCCGGTGACTACATAACTTAAAAAACTTCTGTGTTTCCTGCTTCGGTCAATCTCACCTTCTAGAAAGCAGCCTGTGGAACTTTCTTTCACTCTGTAAGGATGTGGAGATGTGTGATCAAAGAGCTCTGCAAGCAGCATATCATAATTAGTTTTCTTTAAATTTTAAACCAAGAATTGATGCTTTCACTCTGTATTGATGCTTTCTTTCACGTTGCAAACGATCAATGAAAGACAGCCTACAATTATATGAAATAACAAAGGTACACTGAAAATATTTGAACAGTCATATAGTTGTTAAGGTTATGATATAGCTAGTAGCACAAATATCAAGTGCTTAACTTGTTTTCCAATTGAGGAACTATCATCAGTAACAATTATTAGCGGTACCATGTGGCCAATAATCAATTATCAATCGTGTACTATTTACAGATATAATAGGTATCACTGATCAAATTGTTAAATTGGACTTTTCTATACTAACTCATCAATCACCTGATTGATAGCATATTCCAAAACAATCATCTCAGGTTTTAAATATAGATTACAATTTAGATTTAGCATTAGGTATCAGTTATACATATGATTTCAGGTGTAATATCAGTAACAAGGCTAATTTTATGACAATATAAATCAGTTTCAACTACTTATAACAGAATTCAATTGTATAATGTATGACAGATTACAGGGTTTAACAGAACTTTGAGTCACTAATTGTACTAGAAAATCAGGTTATATGAGTTATAGAAATTTAGATTTAGTACCTACATATCATAAATTCAGGTTTACTCTCTTATATTCCTTTAGGTTGTGTTTATTAACATGGAAGTTGCACCTCCTTGGTGGAATTGATTTGGCAATTTCAATTTTTTTGGTTGATGGTAACTTAGATGGTGGAATTAAATTGACGCGAGGCTCACATTTGGAAGTCACTCCCATGCCTCAAATTTAACTCGGTGCAATTCTAATTTCGCCTTTTATTTGCCTGAAATAGAAATTCCAAGGTGTTTATGAGTGGCAGTTTTGCCATTTTCAATTCAACGGTTCTCTTTGTTTCTGACGCCTCTTTTTTTCATCATCTTCCTCCACGGAAGAGAGAGAGAGAAGAATATCAGAGCCTGGCTTCAGCCAACGCCTCCACATCTCTGTCCGGAGAGATTGTCATCTTGAAGCCTCAACACCTCCAGGTTCAGCCTTTTTATATATTTTGAGATGAATGGAGATCAGAGAGATCTTGCCCAAAAGACTGGTTGCCTTTTTTCTATTGTAAATGTCAGGCGAGATCAGAGGAGATTAGGCTGATCTTGTCCTAAATACCTAATTCTAGCTCTTAGAGAGATAGATCCCATAGAAACCAATTTGACTCCATGAATTTTGATGGTAGATTAGTGGAGCCTAATCTTCAATGAATTTCATGGTAGAAATATTTGGTATATGGATTAGAGGAAGACCGGTTTATGGTGGAAATATCTGGTGGGGAGACTACCATGGGAATACATCCCTAGTGTTTACAAGCATAAAATAATTCATGTGTTCTTGCCCCTTGATAGAGTGAATCATTGCTCATTTTTTTTTTAAAGAAAAGAATATGGTATTTGCCCCTCACTCAAGGGGTTTTGGTGTAATTCATGGCGAATCAAATTTCTAAATCTACTAGCCCCAATATGTGAAGCTTTTGTGGTACAGAGAACTAAGTCCGAGGTTTGGTTATGCACATTTTTACCCTAGAGAACAATGTAAAGTTGAAGAAATGCTCAACTTGTGAGGATTGGAGATATTCATAAGGCTCACCAATGTACCCGATCTTGGCACATGACTGTTGGCAAGCATATATTAGATAATTATTTATCTTTGATCTCTCTGATAAGAGAAATCATGTGTTTAATATTTATCTTTATATTGTGATTGTTTTATTATTATTATTATGTTTGTCTAAAAATGCTTTTTTCCAATTTCATAGGATGTTATTTCTCGGACAGATTAATCAAATAGTATAATTGCAATTTCAGAGAAGTCCTTCCCAGACAACTTAATCAAGCAAGAGATGTTTAATTTTCAAAAGAATTTAATTATCAACCAATTTATATTACATCAATATTTAACTAACAAATCAACCCATATAGCAAAGAAGATGAGAATTTGTGGCGTGGATAAATCAACAAAGAGATTGATGAATCATAGGAACAAGTAACCTAATTTAAAATAATATTATTTTACCAAATACTCACTTTCTGTAGTATCTATAACACAAAGTTGCATAATTAACATATATTTTTTTTCTAACAAATGGGTGTCATAATATCTGGTTAAGCTTTTTAGAAGCCACCCATCAAGCCATCATGGTACCTACTTCCTACTTTTAGTTGCTAATGTGCTCATAAACAATATCAGACAACGGCAATTTTGAGGGGATTGGTGTAAAACCATCAAAGAGATGATTACAATGAGTAGATCACTTTGAAAGGCACTGTAACTTCAAGGCTACAATATGGTTCCAGTTTATCATGGTAACGTATTGAAAAGAAATTGACCTTTTGCGTTGGAAAATCAAAAGATAGAGGAGAGCGCATTTGAGTAGTTTAATACTCTCTCGGGTATCTCAAAATATTTGACTGGTTAAGTTGATTTGAAAGAAAATCAACATTGAGGTGAACAAAAGCCCATAATCTTTATCAAATGCTCTTCTTTGATGGAAGTTCAGATAAAGATTATTTTTCCTTGTCTGGATTTCACTTATTAACCAGAAAAAGGCCACCTGGTTACCCATACTACCTTTGAAACATTTGAGTAGATTAATAATACTCTCTTAGGTATCTCAACCCATTTGATTGGTTAAATTGATTTTAAAGAATATCAACGTAGAGGTGAAAAAAAACTCAATTGTCTTTATCAAAAGCTCATCTTTGATGGAGATTCAGATAAATCGACTTTTTCCCTGTCTGGGTTTCACTTATTAACCCGAAAAAGGCCATCTGTGCTACCCATACTGCCTTTGAAACTTGGTTCAGAAAACAAAGTTGTGTTACTAGATGATATCTTCCCACAGGGGATAAAAGGTATTACACAGATTGCATATGACATAGACAGGTAAATAAATAAAGAAAACCAACTTCGATGTCTTGGAAGCTGGAGAAGAAGAGCTGGATGCATTGGTTGTTCCTTGTCGATGAAACCCTCTCTAATCTGCCAATTTACAAAGTAAAAAAACTAAAAGAAAATTAAAAAAAGAAAGAAAAACCCTCTCTGATCTCATGAAAAAAAATGCACCCAAATGATCTCGATAAGTTGGAGTCTTAAAAAAGATTTAATACTGATCACCACTAGTTTGAAAAAAAAAAACTGAATGGCTTGTCTAATCTCTTGTCACCATTTGTCATGTTAAGGGTTGAAGAAGATGACCTCGATGAGTTGGAGTATTTGGACGGAGAGGTGGAGGTCTGGTTGAAGCTAGGCTCTTATATTTATTGCGCCTTTATGTGGAGAAGAAAAAGAAGATGAAGAAAAAAAGATGTTAATGAAAACGTACAAGATATCCCTTGAATTGAAAATTATAAAATTGCCCTCGGAAAGGCCTTGCTGATCTATTGGGTAAGGCATGATTCATGAGAAAGATTAGGATGCATTTTCTTCGGTTTATTTTGGTACATTACTTAATTATTGATGATGTGGTTTTTTTTTTTTTTTAATTTTATTTAGCTAACCATTGTAAGAGTAATATAACCTAGAGAGGCTGTGACTTGAGTGTGCCTTTGAGAGGTTTATGGATAGAAAGAAGTTTTTGGATATTACAGAGTTGGTTCTCAATAATGGCCATGGCCATCAAGAAGGAAGCGCATGTTTTTTATTAATGTTTTTATTTATCCTCTCTCGCTAGGTAAGCTATTCGAACCTGCAACCTTGAGGTTGCAATATTGTCAACTTTTCATTGTGCTACAGGTCCAAGCCCATCAAGAAGGTAGTGTTATTGGCCAATGTGACCAGATATACTCTTGATTTTTTGAAAAAATCAATTTGTCACTTATTTAAAAAATTGGAACCTTTTTTTATAAGATTGTGAATTTTGCAAATAAAACATGATTTTTTTTACTTTTTCTTGATTTCTTTTCCTTATTTTTTAGTTTTTTCAAAGTTTTCTATTTTTGAAACTTTTTATTAATATCTCATGACTTTTTATTTTTTTCAGTTTTCCTGAATTTCTACTGTATTTTACCAAAATTTTTCTAAACCGATTTATTCTTGTAACCTGACTGGGTCACTGTGTTATTGGGTACAGAAAGAGCAAGTTCGACCAAGCTTTTTTCAAGAGTGTGTCATGGTTTGATCCTAACAACAAACTGGGACAACAAATTGGAAGGAAGCTTGCTGAAAGGCCTACCTACTATTATTGTTGCTTGGTCTGATGACAATTTGGTTCCTTTGGATGTGGGATGGATCCCCAGTTCAGCTTCAATTAGTAGAAGCAACTTGGGCAATTCTACCATGGGTATTGGTATATGCAACTGAAGATTCAGTCTCCACAACAATGTTTTTGGGACGTGAAAAATGTTGACTACCTTGAATTAGATGATACAGAGCTTTCATACTCCATAGAACTGATTTTTAGGATCGTTTTTTGGGATAAAGATTCAGTCTCCACATTTGGGATCGTTTTTTGGCCTAATCTTTCATACTCCATTGAACTGATGTTTAGATCATGACTCGCTTACCAAAAATCGATCTCCATCTTCTGATTCAAGGCATGAACCAGTCAACGGTCGGTTTTCACTTGTGGGACCAGTGAGATAAGTTCGAGGCTTTTAGATTGGTTGGGTTCGACTTCTTTAAAAACTAAGGCTGCTTATGGGATAGCTCTTTGTTAGCCCCCGCCGCAGCGGAGTTCACCTGCTTTAGTTGGTTCTCATTTTCTTTTCCAACTCCTTAAAAAGAAGGATTTACCTACCCTAGCAGCAACCTCCTTGCTCTCTACTAACTCTCTACTAGAGCAAATAAAATCTACTCTGGCAAGGAGTAGAGAGGAGGGTAAAATTGTTGAACAGGTAAATCTTGTATAAAATCTTGCTATGCAAGGAGTTATTAAGGAGAAGGGATGCTTGCTAAAGCAGGTAGCATGATTTTAGCAAAGAGGATGGAAACCTATTAAAGCAGGTGAACTCTGTTATGGCTGCGGCCAGCAAAGAGCTATGCCATCTACTTTGATGTAGTTTTCTAGATGGAAAGGGAATTTTCCCTCCTTGAAACCAAGAGGGTGTAAAAAGAGAGGGTTTAGAGTATTGGAAATGATTAATTGTGTTTTATTTTGTGGGTAGTTGGTTTTCCGGGTTTTGCTACCAAAGATTATTGCAACGCCACCACTGATGGTTCCACCATCAATACTACTAACTGCCTATGGTGTAACCACCAATGGTTCCACCATAGGTTATAGAGGTCATTTTTTGTCCCGATCTTAAGATGATGACCCACATATCAGATGGTTGGATAATTCCATTTGGGTGTGGCACACATGTAATGACACTGCACCATGGTATGATCATGGACACTTTGAAAATGTGTGATGTGTGATCAACATTTGACCGATTGATATGTGTGCTATGATCTCAGGATCTAATGTGTGAGATTGGAACGAAAAATGATCTCTATCATTTGATTCAAGGCAGCCAACGGTGTAGGTGGTGAACCATCAGTGGCGTGCCCCAAGAATCTTTGGTTGGTTTTATGGGCACTGTGTTAAGGCCGGTTCAATGTTATTCATTAGACTCGGTTTGAATTTGTGGTGTGTTTTTTATTATTTTGATTTGGCCGTGAGAGCCTTGAGAACTTAGGAGCAAACACACCACGTGATAGTTGCATACGTGATAGTTGCATGGCAGTTTATCCGGTTTTGTTAGGGGTAGGATGAGCATGTTAAAATATGAAGTAAATAAAATAATATTTGATTTTAGATTTTAAAAATGGTGTCTAAAGCAGTGGCCTAGATGGTAGGTTCGTCCTCTGGGTTGTTTCCTACTCGTCTTTAATAAGGTGGTGTTTCCCACTCTTGTCTTTACAAGGTGTGGGTTGGGTATTGTTAGTAAACCTTCACTATCGTTGCTGCTCCGCAAGTGTCGCATGTGTATGCCCACCCATGGTCAAAAATTTGAAAAATCGGTACGTATTGTTTGGCTTCAAAATTGATACATACAGGATGATACGTATCGGTTTTTGATGATACATATTGATATTTTCTCTTCATCACTAGAAATTGGGGGCCTTAGTGAATGGATGATAATTTGAAATTATCAAATGATAAATTAGACGATATAGATGATACAAAATTGATGTGGGTTGTGAAGTTTTATGGATTGTAAATTGATTGTTTTTAAGGGCCCTTGAGAAATATCTAATTTATCTCATCATCTAGGTCTAAAATTGATATGTATCGGTATTGGATGATATTTTGATCTACGTGCTTATCTAGAGGTTGTCTTGGCTGGGGAAAATTAAAAAAAAAAAAGAAGAAAAAGTTATACATGATATCTGAAAAGTAATCAAAGAATTTTTAAATAATAATATTAGTGAAAGGTGGCCTTTTTTTTTTTTTTTTTTTGGCCGTTACTAGCAACATACAAGTCTTTCAATGCACGAAATAGTGGGTTGTGTGAAGTTTTAGGGACTGCAAATAATTGCACTATAGTGCTGCTCCGCAAGTTACATGTGTATGCCTTGCTCATCGTTCTCTCGGCCCAATGACCTTGTAAATAAAATAAAAAAGTTGATACCTGATATCCGAAAAATCATCAAAGAATTTTAAAATAATAATATTAGTAAAAGGTGGCTTTTTGTGCTGCCGCAAATCCTTTAAAACAACTCGGGCTTGGCTTCTGCTTGAAGTTTGATGGATTTATCTTACTTGCAACATACAACTTTCAATGCAATAACAGTGGGTTGTGTGAAGTTTTATAGACTGCAAATAATGGGACTATAAAAAAAAATTGTTCATCCAGGGCAAAATTCAGCGAAACTTTTTCAAATGGAAATTGAGCGTAAATAATGAAACGGATACTTCTGTTGGCGCCTACAGGTTTTGTGAAGTCACCAATGTGCTAATGTCTGAAACCTACTAAAACTCTATTGCTTCAACTTGAATGATTGAGATCATATTTCACCCCATTCTACACATGATCTTGAGATTATGATCTTACTATCAGATGCAAGGTTTTTATTTCACTTGGCACAGATTTCAAAAAAGATCCTAAACTAATATTTGAGCGTGATGTGTGCCAGGTTTTGGGGATTTGTGGCAGGTGATTGTGTAAGCTTATGGTCTCAAGATTCATTGTGTGAGATTGGTGAAAAACGATCTCAACTGTCTGATTTTGATGGCGTAGGCGCTTTGAATAAACCTGAGATACACTAAACAAGGAAGCTAGTACTTGCACGTACAGTCTGCCCAAGCTTACAATCGGCAAGAAAGATTTGGAGGATTTGGTGTTTTGGGCTGCTAAGAACCTATGCGTTTAGTGAAGGCGCCAATGTCTGAAACGTACTCAAACTCTATTGCTTCAACTTGGATGATTGAGATCGTTTTTCACTCCATTCTATACAAGTGATCTTGAGATTGTGATCTTATTATAAGTTTTTTATCTCATTTGGCACAGATTTCAAAAGGGGTCCTAAACTAATGTTTGAGCTTGGAGATTTGTGCTAGGTGATTGTGTAAGCTTATGGTCTCAACATTTATTGTGTGAAAGATTAGAGTGAAAAACGATCTCAACTGTTTGATTCAAAGCAGTCAACATATTTGTGTGGGTTTTGGAAGACTTAGGCGCTTTCAATAAACCTGAGGTACACCAAACAAGGAAGCTAGTACTTGCACACACAGTTTGCCCAAGCTTACAATCTGCAAGAAAGATTTGGTGGATTTTGTGGTTTGGGCCACCATGAACCTATGTTGTCTGATATGAACACCATGGTCTAAAGATCTTTGGTACGTAATTGAGTTGTAGAATCATATGATGACCTTTGATTGCATTGAATCATATAACAGAGACGTGTTTGCATCGAAGACCTTCAAATTAGATAGCCTAGATTGCAGTTCCATACGGTGCTGGTCTCGAAACAATCAAGTCCTTTTAGATTTGTGTGTTTGAGCTGATTTTGTGTGTGCCTGTAATGGCTTCCCAAAAAAAGTAACGTTGCCTATGTTCCCTCATTTGAGAGCACTTCCTACGAAAAGGAAGTGCATCTCTTTGCGTGCAGTGAGAGTGTCTACGTCTCAAATCCACTGAAATCCATTGATTGATTGGAATTGATCGATGAAGATCTTTTTTCATTCCTAATCTTCTCCACAATCGATCTTGAGACCATTAGCGTATTGTCAGATGGTCAGATCTAGATTCTACATGGCACATGTCTAAAAAAAAGTGACCTTAAAATTATACTGCATATTATTTAAGGCCATTTTTGGGATCTATGACATGTGGAATGACAAAGTTTCCGCTTGATGGTAAGATCATGTCTCAAGGTACATTGTGTGGAAGATTGAGGAAAAAAATGATCTCCAATATAAGTCAATGTGTTTGAAGGGTCTCAAGCGTGGGTGCTTTTAATAATCTTGTAGGTGCGATGAGAGGGTAAAAAAAACAAAAGAATAAAGCGATTACATATGGGAAAGTGGGTGTTTTGACCTAAATGGTTGATTTTCTATGGACCCTCGTAATAGTTGTTAATTTTACATACAAAAACAACTGGACACCGCTTTTACTCATGCAGGGTTTTCCGCTCGAATAAACTCGAGAATAAGAAATTTGAGCTCTTATAGCTCGTCTCGAGAGCCGAACCCAGCTTAAAAATATAAAGCTCAATTTTACTCTAGCCAAGTTAGAGTCGAACACTTCGTTGCTTGGTCGATGATATATATATATATATCTATATATATAAATATATATGTAATAACCCAGATTTTTGAATTTTATTTAATGGTATTAGATGATGTACCACACAATGCGTGGTGCTAACGCTCCACACCGGAATATACTCACTTTAGAAATAGTCTGATTTTTTTTATATATATCAATATTAGACTCAATGCGGAGTACTCGTCGATACGATTCCAACGATATATAATTTGTCGATTTTCGATAAGAATATAAAAAGTTATGCCCGTTTGAAGAGTGAAACGGGTTAAAGGGCACAACTGTAAATTTGGGAGAGAATCACCATTTACCTTGGTGCTTACACAAAGCGCTGGAGCAAAACCTCTTCTCAAGCTTTTCAAGTCACGTATGAATTCTACTTGCGTAGAAAAACTACTATTTTATTAAATCTTATACGGAAAGTCTTAATTAGAGTTAACTTTTATCTGAGAATTAGATATATATTCTTACTCTCATTGTCTTTCTTTATCCTCTTCTGCAAAAGCTCAGCGGTCATCTTCATAATTCTTTTCGGATCTCCATCGATTTTCGATCTTATCGGAGAATCTTACACCATCAAAATTTCTCTCGCCGACCAATTTATCGTAAGAAAGGAATTCTCGCGAAAAGACTCGGGCATATCGTCTCTCGAATCCGATCTCCATCAACCCAAATTATCGTAGGATTCGAAACACGCTTCAACAGGTGGGTGCCTCTAAATCCATCTTAAATTATTTAGTTATTTCTTAAAAATAAAACCCTAATTTTTCCTTAAATTTTGATAAATTTCGGGTCTTAAAAACATAGAAATTAGGCCCAAAATCGATAGGATCGTTTTTCCCAGATTTTCGTGAAATTCGGCCAAACTCTTCAACAGACACAGCCTCGATATTTTGGCCATAACTTTTTATCCCGAACTCGGATTGACATGATTCTTGCGGCATTAGAAAGAAGACAACGAGATCTACAACTTTGTCTGAAATAGCAATTTCACGAATTTAATATTTTTAAGGTCAAAATTGAGCTGCAAGTCGGGATATGTTTTAGATGATCCAAGGTTACACGGGTTTGACATTATTTTTTTAACTCTTTGACTACTTTATGCTAAACTTATTTCTAGACTTATAAATCGCTAAGATTAAATAAAATACATTAAATAGCTTGCATCGAATAACAATCTATAAGTTTAAGGGGTCAAATATGGACGTTTTTCAATACTTACCATTCTATTATCTCCTCTAAGGCTCATACAATTCTTGAATTGACTTACAATAGGTTGGATCGCTATACCAGTCAATCACCAAATTTCATGAATATAATTTACCTTAATGAAGTATAGTTTCAACACTATTGTAAAATAAATATAGTTAAATATTTCTTATTTTCTGTTTTACTTTAATATTTCGTATGTTATGCTCTTTATTAATTTTCTTCAAAAATATGAAATGTTTAAGGTTTATGTTATAATTCATTCTTATATATGTTCACCATTATCATATGACATTCATCATATAGAAAATCACGATAGGACATACGCATATAAGTTAAGAATAAAATATGACACCTGACTTAAGCCTTCGTCACGGTGGGATTTCTTTCACGGTCACGTGGAACTTGGAATGTAGGCATCCATGTACGGATGCAACCCCTCTATGGTAAGTACATCTAGGTTACTACGGAACCCGTCCCTTGGAAAACGTGGTTTAGTGAAGCCTATCGCACCGTGGCCTATTATAATTAAGTTTTAAGAAAAAATGAGAAAAGAATATGTTAAGACACATACATATTAAGAAAGTGGGGACTTAAGCCCACGAAAATAGAAAATCGGGGCGGGGACCTAAGCCCAGAACCGAATAATATTATGATATGTTAAGATCTTGTGAAGGCCTAAATATAAATTAAGTTTCTACGTGCCATACCTTACGAGCCATAGTAAAGGGCTTAACGTCTGACCAAGACGGGTCTTAAGGACATTATAGCCTTGTCTCGAACTAAGGGGACATCGTGGTTACTATGCTGGCAACCTCATATGGCTGGATGGTGGTTTATATTATGATATGGAGGTTAGGTGGTTATCTACACGTGGACCTCGCGTGGTAGGCTCGAGCAGCGATCTTGGCATAGATCGTTTAAATAAGATAAGATCAAATCGTTGTGTAGGCGTATGGAGTAATTAATAAGACTTACGATATGTCACGTATGCTAAGTTGATGAGACAAATAGGAAAAGAGATAAGAAAATAGAAGCATCATGCACTCTTCATGTTATATTAGTATATTTTTCAGTCTTGATTATGATAGTCTATGAATTATGGATAAGTTTATTTCATTTATTTAAGATGTTGGTTATATTTTAAAATGCACTGCATAATTCAGCGATTGCACACGCCCACCTAAGTAAGTTATGGTGGATCGATTGTGCAACCCACGAGTTTCTGTGATTGAGTAAACTCACCCCTCCCAAAATCTAATGATTTGGTGAAAATTCGCTTATCCGTCCTTGATGATTTGAGAGCTCATTAGGAGGCTTACGTAGATGGAGACGTTGGCTATCATCCGGAGGAGAGCGTAGATCCAACAGATTTTTACGAGCCTTAAGAGTCCTTTGCTTTAGACTTTATTCTTTGAGAGACATATTCTAGTTATTTTGATATTTTTGTGAGTTCATGTTTAGGACCATTTTATCCTACGTAAAACTTATTTTTTTCTATCTTAGATGCATGGTTAGGATTTATCTTTTTATTGTCTTTTATAATTCCCACTGTTAATTTATGAGTCAATTATTTTTAATGCTATCTTACATGCCTCAATCCATATGCTAAGTCAATTTATAGATTATGTGTATGTCCGCTTATTGCCTTAACCAGCATGCGGTGTCATAACACGGAATTCTAGGCCCTCGATATCGGGTAAGGATTCTGGGTCGTGACAGAGATGGTATCAAAGCCTAAGCTTTACTTCCTCGAGGACTGTGTGGCTCATGTAAGTACACTATGGTGATGATGTGATAATGATTTTGATAGACCCTAAGCTTTAGATCTTTTGTGGACTGAAGGATTTTAAGAAAGTGTGATGATCAATGGCATAAGATTTGAAGGTTCAATGAAGGATTTAAAAATCTGTTTGATGAAAACTTATATGAGTTAGGAGCATATGAGAGAAATTGAGAAGAATCTTTAAAGATTGAGGAGCAATTAGAGGATATATTTTAGCGTATTGGGAAATAATTAGAGAAGATAAATCCCGACTGGTTTGATGGTTTAAATATTCATTATAGGTTGAGATGTTGACTATAAGAATAACTTATTAGAAGTGAGTTCAGATGGAGGAATAAATTATTATCATCAACCTCAGATTTATTTGAATTACTTTATGGTCAACAAGATATAATAATGATGATAACCTATAAGTGTTAGAAGTAATTGATGTTGAAAAGTGAGTATATTTTGAATAAATAATTTAAGAGGCTACGAGAATTTGATTTTTGAAAAGTTAAGGATTATAAAGAGTGGAAGAACATGAGGAACACCTTCGTCTCGCACTTCAGGCACTCCGAGATCACCAGTTGTATGCTAAACTTAGTAAGTGTGAGTTTTCGCTTAAACAAGTGACCTTCCTTAGCCACGTGGTATCAGCAGAAGGAGTGACCGTCGATCCTTCTAAGATCAAAGCAATTACAGAGTGGAAAGCACCGACGAGTGTTACCGAAGTTAGGAGTTTCCTCGGATACTACCGTCGCTTTATTGAAGGATTTTTACGCATTTCTCTACCGCTCACCCGCCTCACACAGAAGAATGTCAAATTTGTGTGGACTGATGAATGTGAATCAAGTTTTCTAGAACTGAAGAAGAGGCTTACTACTGCACCAATCCTCACCCTACCTTCCACTTCTAGCACTAGTGAATTTGAAATATTCACAGATGCATCTCGCCAGGGACTTGGTTGTGTGCTTGAACAAAGTAAGAAAGTTGTCGCTTATGGGTCAAGACAGCTCAAACCTCATGAAAAGAACTATCCGGTTCATGACTTGGAACTGGCTGCAGTTATCTTCGCCCTCAAACTATGGCGCCACTACCTCTACGGCGAGACGTTCAAGATTTATACGGATCACAAAAGTCTCAAGTACCTTTTCTCACAAAAGGACCTGAATTTGAGACAACGTAGATGGATGGAATACATGAAAGATTACGACTGCTCCATAAATTACCACCCCGGAAAAGCAAATGTCGTCGCTGATGCACTTAGTAGAAAATCTTCGGCACTATTAGCCAGATTAAAAATTTGGAAGCCCTTCAATGAACTCGCCGAAGAAGACATTTACCTCCAAGAGATTGACGATGGTGTATATTTGGCACGAATTGTGATGAGTCCGTTCATTTTAGACAAAATCAGGGAAATACAACGTACAGACCCAGAGATCCTCAAAATCATTGAAACCATAGGATCGAAACCCGATTTCAGCCTAAGGACGGATGGGATGTTACTCTTCAGACAAAGACTGTGCGTACCTAATGACCCTCAAGTGAAAAAGGAGATACTTAATGAAGGTCACAAATCAGGATACTCCGTACATCCAGGCAGTACGAAGATGTATCGAAATCTGAGAAATTGGTATTGGTGGCCGAATATGAACGGAAATAGCGAATACGTGTTTCGAGATGTTTAGTGTGTCAACAAGTCAAGGCGTAACATCAAAAATTGGCCGGACTTATACAACCCCTACCCATCCCGGAATGGAAGTGGGAAAACATATCTATGGACTTCATCGTAGGTCTACCAAAGACGATGAAGAAGAATGATGCAATCTGGGTTATCGTTGACAGATCGTCCCAGTCAGTATTGTCTCTGATCGAGACTCCAAATTTACTTCAAAATACTGGACAGCCTTCCAAAAAGCTCTGGGTACTCGATTAGATTTTAAATCGCTTTTCACCCACGAATGACGGCGGTGAAAGAGTGAATCAAGTAGTTGAAGATATGTTACGAGCGTGTATGCTCGACTTTCGAGGGAACTGGGACGATCACCTCCCGCTGATCGAGTTCTCTTACAATAATAGCTACCAGGCAAGTATAGGAATGTCCCCTTTCGAAGCTTTATATGGCAGAAGTTGCAGAACGCCATTGTGTTGGGACGAAGTTGGAGTTAGGAAGATGCTTGGACCCGAATTAGTCCAAACTACGACTGAGAAAGTCAAACTGATACGCGAACGACTTAAGATAGCCCAGGATCGTCAGAGAAAGTACGCCAACCCTCACCGTCGTAATTTAGAATTCGAGGTAACACATTGAAAATTTTAAACTTTAAATTTCATTGCAATTGTATTCGTGATTAAACACAAAAATTTGTTTAACAGGTTGGCGAACGAGTATTCATTCGCGTCTCCGACTAAGGGAGTCATGCGCTTTGGAAAGCGCGGGAAGCTGAGCCCCAGATATGTAGGGCCTTTCGAGGTCACAAAACGTGTGGGCGAGGTTGCGTATAAAGTCGTTCTACCACCACAATATACAGGAATCCATGACGTTTTTCATGTCTCAATGCTGAGGAGATACATCTATGACCCATCACACATAGTGGAGATCGAACCCGTCGATATAAAGGAGGATCTCACTACCATAGCAAGACCGATCAAGATCCTTGACCACAAAGTTCAAGTCTTCAAAAACAAAACTATGAGATTAGTGTTGGTCCAATGGCAACATCACACGCCAAAAGAAGCGACCTGGGAAAATGAAGACGACATCAAAGAAAACCATCCTGAGCTTTTTGAATAATCGGTACGTAATTTTCGGGGACGAAAATATTATAAGGGGGAGAGAATGTAATAACCCAGATTTTTGAATTTTATTTAATGGTATTAGATGATGTACCACACAGTGCGTGGTGCTAACGCTCCACACCGGAATATACTCACTTTAGAAATAGTCTGATATTTTTTTATATATATCAATATTAGACTCAATGCGGAGTACTCGTCGATACGATTCCAACGATATATAATTTGTCGATTTTCGATAAGAATATAAAAAGTTATGCCCGTTTGAAGAGTGAAGCGGGTTAAAGGGCACAACTGTAAATTTGGGAGAGAATCACCATTTACCTTGGTGCTTACACAAAGCGCTGGAGCAAAACCTCTTCTCAAGCTTTTCAAGTCACGTATGAATTCTACTTGCGTAGAAAAACTACTATTTTATTAAATCTTATACGGAAAGTCTTAATTAGAGTTAACCTATACAAGGAATTAGATATATATTTACTTCTTCTCTCAGTTGTCTTTCTTTATCCCCTCTTCTCTGCAAAAGCTCTGACAGTGCCATCTTTCATAATTCTTCGTCGGATCTCCATCGATTTTCGATCTTATCAGAGAATCTTACTGTTAAGTAGTGAAAAATACCATTTTTCACCCCTAAACATGAGCTTTGAAAGACCCTTGAGAAGACTAAATAAGTGCTTTAGTGTGCATTTTACAGCTAACCAATTAGACAGGTCCAAGTCCGAAAAGCATCCTAAAATGATCAAAAAGCTGACAACTCATGTCAAGCTCAAAGAGGGAGTGAAGAAATAGCCTCAGCAATGGCTAAAAAGGTCCTAAAAGAGCAAGAAAAGACCCGAAGAAGAAGAAGGATCCATTCGCAAAGAAGAAATCAAGTTAAAAGTTCAAATCGCAAAGTAAAAAGTACTTTTCGAAAAGGTCAAAGTTCTGTTCGAATTGATTACGAGTCAGAATGAACTACTCGAAAAGAACCATGTTCGCTCAATAGTTGAAATTTCCTTTTGAATAGAAGATCCGGGAGAAGTCGCTGCGAAAAGACTTTACGAAGCCAAATTGCTTTGCGAAAAGAACTTTTGGAGCCAAAACACTTTGCGAAAAGGCACTTAAACTCTCGAAGGACATTACGGGAATTACGACTTGTTTAAAGGGCATTTCGAATCTCTTGACGCCGCCCCAATGCATTTAACAGCCCAAGGACATTTCGGAAGATTCCAATCAAGATCCAAAAGCATATTCCAACCCATGTGAGCTCAAAGATGAAATCACTTGGCGTGAACTAGAACTCAAAGCAGATTTTGAATTCCATAATGTAATTGATGCTTCTAAGCGCTGATTGGTGAACCGGATCGAGCATTTTCATTGGCGAACAGATCTGGATCCGTGCTCAAGCTGCCATTGGGCAATCCGGATCGAACACTTCGATTGGTCAATTCGATACTGTCAAGGGATCGAAGCTATAAATAGAAGACATTTGCCCAATTGTGGCATCCAGATTTTGAGTTCATTTCTATTTCCGCTTTCCGGTAGCTTGTCTGCATAATAGCTTCTTTTGTATTTGCTTTTGAGAGTTTAGAGCTATTTGTAACTCCAAGGAGATTGGATTCAAGATCGCAAGTCTCGAGGGCATCTAGCCGTGCTCGTAATTGTAAGATTGAATTTAAAGGTTCTTTGTAAAGCTGTTTTCTCCATTGGATTCATGTCAAGGGTTCTTATTGATCACCTTAGTGCATTAGACTCCTTTAGATTCACTACTTTGCATGCAATTTCCTTGATTCATTACTCCTGCATTTAATTAGCGTTGGTAACCTAGTTACGGCGGCACTTGCGATGATGTTCATGTTACAATTGAGGATAGGTCAACAACTATTGGATGATCTGTGACCATTTAAGTGGATGATCATAACCATAAGTCTAAACCCTTCCTTAATTCAGATTTATTTCTCTTACATCTGTTTGGTAGCCGATGAAGATTGAATCAACTCGCTTTGGTTGCAGATTCTCCATTAAAATTCAAAGGCGAAATCACGTAAAGTTATTATTTCTCCATTTGATTTATTTTAATCACTTCCCAACTTGGATCTGGATCGATTAGTTAGTTCTTTTCTTTATTTGCTTTTAGTTAAACGTGACAAAACCCAACACTCTCTTTTTATCTCGCTTTCTAGATAATTATAGAGCCGGATCTGGTACAGATCCGGAGGTCTATCTCATATTTGAACAAATTCTCGTGGACGATCTTTAATATACTTACTTTTAAAACTTGCTACAATTGGCCACGATCTTGCAGGCTATTGTTAGCCCTCAATGTCTTGATATCTCTTTCATAATTTAAAATTATGTAACTTAATATTCATTAATTCGTCATTCAAAACATACATAAATCGTGCACATGTTCGGCAACAACAAGTTTTTGGCGCTGAATTTGTTCTGAATTTGTTCTAAAATAGATAGACCTATGTTTTATTCTCTTTATTTATTATTTATTAATTCATTTTTACATTGTTATCTCTGCAGGTTACAAATACAATTGCGTAAAGGAAAGGAAAGCACCTAATTGACAGTTTGCGGTACCAAATTCTCTCTGCGTTGTATGTTTGGTAGGAGAACTCTCAACTAGATTCTCCCTTTTAATTCGAAGTTGAAAGACTCTAAGAAATGACATACACCACAGAGTTACTGCTACAATGGGTGACGAACCTAGATTGTTAAGAGACTACTTTGCCCTGGTGCCTATAATTCCCCTTTCGCATTCAATTTCCCACGGTGGAGGAAAATTATGAGATCAAATCATCAACCATCCAAATCTGCCTTCATTTCATGGATTAAGTAAAGAAGATCCTTACAAGCACATTGATGAATTTACGGCTTTGTGCACAACATTTAACATATTTGGACTTGGTCGAGGCAACCAAGTGAGGCTCTTTCCTTTTTCATTAAAGGACAAAGCTAGAGCATGGTTATCTATGTTAGCACCAACGACATCACATCATGGAATGATTTGCAATGTCAATTTTGTCAAAATATTTCCCAATGACTAAAACCAGCCAACTAAGACAAAGCATCATCTCTTTCTCCCAAAACTCAATGAAACTTTCCATGAGGCATGGGAAAGATTCAAAAATAGACAATGCCCTCACCATCAAATTCCTAAATGGCGGCTTGTTCAAAGCTTCTATCAAGGAATTGATCAAGGAAGAACAAGAACATGGTGGATGCCTCTGTGGAGGTACCTACTTACAAAAGACAGTTGAAGAGGTTTGGGACCTCTTTGAGGTGATTGGAGAAAATTCAACCCGAGGAATCCTGTCAAGAGACACGAGAATCCTAGGGTGAATAATCCCCAATTCACAAGAGGAAAGTTTATGAAGTCAATGAGTTTGGAAAGGAAAGTGGATAATTTGACCACAAAATTTGATAGGTCGATGGACTCATTTAAAGCTCCAAATGGGTCAAGAGTAGAGGAGGCATGTCGATATGCGGTCCCTACTCATTCAATTGATCAATGTCCTTCATCACAATTTCCGAACTCATGATGGAACAAGCTCATGCATTTCAGTCTTATGGGCGGATGCAATCCAATGACTACCCATGGAGATCTCATCCTAATCTCGGTGGAATCAGAAATTACCAGCCCCAACGAATGAGCCCAAAATCAAATACCTTTCAAACACCTTTCGACCATATCAGTTAATTTTTACAATAAACAAAATTTTCAGAACCTAACCCACAACCCATGCATTCTACACCAGCCCTGCCCTCCTAGGTCCTGTCATTTGAAGAAGCGGGTCTTAAGTTCACTTGAATTTAGGAACTCTATCTCGTGTGAACCTTCACGTGAGCATTAAAAAATTGAAGAAACTTTGGGCCAGCTCTCGAATTCATTAGCTAAGAGAGGAGGCGGACTACCCAACCGACCTTTGAACAATCCTAAGGGGCAGTTCATGGTTGGAGAATCCTCAAATAGCCATGAGGAGATTAAGTCATGACCACTTTGAGAAGTGGAAGAGTAATAAAAACACAGGTAGTGAAGAGGAAAAAGAAGAACAAGATGTGCGTGAAGCACAACATGATGAAAACAATGAGGTTGTTGATTTACCTCGAAAACCCAAAAAATGAAAAATGTAAAATAAAAAATTGTTGAAAAGATGAGGAGGAGAGATTTGTTCCACCTCCCATTCCCTCATGCAATGAAGTCAGTTTCTCCTTTTGACAAAGGAAACACAAAATTGAGGAAATGATGGAGACATTCAAGCAAGTTAAAATTAATCTACCGCTTGATGCAATCAACAGTCCTCATATGCTAAATTTCAAGGATGTGTGCACCCACAAAAGGCAATCTAGGATACATTTATCTAAGAAGGCCTTTCTTTGTGGAGAAATCAACCAAGTACTATCCATTGCAACACCCCCTAAAATGCAAGATCACTGAATCCCCACAATCCCCTGCATCATTGGGGAGCATACCATCGAAAGCTCACTAGATCTGGAGCTAGTGTCAACTCGCTTCCTTATTCTATATGAGAAGCTAGGTTTGGGAGAATTAAACCCACTCAAGTGGTGTTGCAACTAGTGATCGAGAGAAAACTGTGGGATTGATTGAAGATGTGCTAGTAGGAGTAGATAAATTCTTCTATCACCTAATTTTACGGTGTTGGACATGGAACCAACCAAGCGACACTTCCATCCACTGTCATTTTAGGGAGACCATTCTCAGCTCTGACAAATGCTTGTATTCAATGTCGAGTATCATGGAAGTTTCTTTTGGTAATATGAAAGTCAAATTGAATGTTTATAATGCAGTTAACCAACCTCAATTTTCTGTGAAGAGTGCTTTCATGTTGACATCATGGATGAACTTGTGGAGGAGTCTTTGCAAAAATTTCTGCAGGTGAAGACTCCACCACAGAACTAAAAATGATTGGGAATCCTTGAGAAAGAAGGAAAAGGAGATCAAATTCAAAGGAGTCTGCTTTGTGCAAGGCACTCACAAACAATCCTCAAGTTCTCCTCTTGGAGACCTGCTCCTCTCCCTCTTCCACAAATTACCAAGGTACCTTTGCTGCCCTCTTTTCTCATTTCAACAATTGGAACTCAAATACTCCCCAAAATCTGAAATATGTGTTTTTGGGAGATCATCAAACACTACTGATTATTTCTTCCTCCCTTACAAAGGAGCAAGAAGAGGGCGTAGTTCTAAAACAAGACAAGAAAGCAATTAGGTGGACCATTCTTTGATTTAGGAGGAATAAACCCAGTATGCATGCATAAGATCCACGGAAGAGGATGCCAAGCCTTCTAGAGAAATGCAAAGAAGGTTGAATCCTCACATGCAAGAAGTGGTAATGAAGGAAGTTGTCAAGCTGCTAGATCTTTGGGGTCATTTACCCCATTTCGTGATTCGCTTGGGTAGCACCCACACGGTGGTGCCTAAGAAATCTGGCATCACTGTGGTAGCTGAATCTGGTGAACTTATGTCCACCGGACAAACAAGCTGGATGGAGGGTCTGCATAGACTACAGAAAATTAAATACCATGACAAGGAAAGACCATTTCCCCTCCCTTCATTGACCAAATCCTTGATAAGCTTGCGTAAAGCTTACTCGCTTCCTTGATGGGTACTGGTTACAACCGGATCCTGTGTACCACAGGACCAAGAAAAGACCACCTTCACACGCCCCTTTGGCACTTTTGCCTATAGGAGGATGCCTTTGGTCTTTGCAATGCCTCTGCTACTTTTCAAAGATGCATGTATGCCATCTTTTTAGACATGATTGATCAATTCATGGAGATCTTCATGGATGACTTTTCAATTTATGGAGCATTTTTCCCAATGCTTACACCACCTCAAGTTGGTGTTGCAAAGATGTGAAGAAACCAATTTGGTTCTAAGTCTGGGAAAAGAGTCATTTTATGGTCACCAAGGCATTGTCCTAGGACATGTGGTCTCCCATAAAGGCATAGAGGTGGACCAAGCAAAAATTGATCTAATTGCACATTTGCCTCCTCCCGTAATCGTTAAGCAAATCAAGTTTCTTAGGGCATGCAGATTTTATAGGAGGTTCATCAAAGATTTCATAAAATTTCCAAGCCACTCATCATTTCTTTGTGTCAAGATGTTCCTTTTGTGTTTACTAATGAATGCATGCCTTTGAGGTCCTTAAGAAATGTCTGATTTCAGCTCCCATCTTGCGTCCCCCGACTATTCAAGGTGCCCTTTGAGTGATGTGTGATGCATCAGACTATGCCCTAGGAGTCATCCTAGGCGGAGAAAGGATAAGCTTCCCCATGTCATAGCTTATGCCAGAGATCCATGATAGATGCCCAGCTCAACTACACAACAAGCGAGAAAGAGCTGCGCCATTGTGTTTGCATTGGAAAAATTGTGTCTTATGTTTTAGGTTCACAAATTGTGGTGTTTTGACCACTCGCCCTAAAATACCTTACATCTAAGAAGGATACCAAGCCCAGATTAATCGGTGGATCCTCCTATTACAGAGTTTGATCTGATTAAGGATAAGAAAGGAGTGGAAAATGGTGGTGATCACCTATCCGAATTCTCAATCGAGGATGATAGCTTACCCATTAATGAATCATTTCACGATGAGCAACTTTTTGCCATCAATACCACGATCCTTGGTTTGCAAACATAGTCAACTTCTTGGCTCGGATGATTCCTCAACATTGGAATCGAATGGATAAAGATCTTTTCTTCTCACGAGTTAAACATTTCATTTGGGAAGATCCTTATCTATTCAAGAATTGTGCGTACAAGTGATCAAGATGTGTCCCGACCATGAATTCTCTGGCATATTGTCAATGTGTCATGAAATGTGCTGTGGAGGTCATTTATTTGGTAACAAAACAAATTGCAAAAATTCTGCAGTGGTTTTATTGGCCCACAATCTTTAAAGATGCCTTTACAAGACCAGTAAATCTCGCCGAATCGCTAAAAAATTGGGCAAAGATTTCCAAAAGAAACTCAATGCCTCTACACTATTAGTGGTTGAGCTTTGATGTATGGGGAATAGATTTTATGGGCCCTTTCCTCCTTCTAATGGAAATAACTTCATTTTTAGTAGCGAGTGGACTATGTCTCCAAGTGGATTGAAGCCATAGCTACTAAATCAAATGATCACAAAGTGGTTTTGAAATTTCTCAAGGACCACATTTTTCCAGTTTGGTTTTCCCGAGCCATCATCATGATGGGGAAGCCATTTTGTAACAAAACAGTTTGAAGCTCTATTGAAAAGTACTCTGTCACTCATAGAGTAGCCACTCCCTATCATCCACAAACCGGTGGACAAGTGGAGATTTCAATAGAGAAATCAAACACATTTTGGAAAAAACAAGAAGAAGGACAGAAGGATCTGGTCCTTGCTTAATGATGCTTTGTGGGCATACTGAATCGCCTACAAAACTCCAATTGGAATGTCCCTTTAGTGGTCTATGGCAAAGCATGTCATTTGCCAAGAGAGTTAGAATACAAAGCTTTCGGGCTATTAAAACATTTAATATGGATCTAACTTCACCGGTAATCACGAAACTTCAACTCACCGAATTGGAAGAGTCATGATGGATGCTTATACAAGCTCCAGTTGTATAAGGAAAAGTCAAATCATTTCATGATAGGAGTTTAATGAGAAAAGAGTTCATACCGGGTCCAAGGTATGGTTATTCAACTCTAAACTTAAATTCTTTCCGCAAATTGAGATCCAGATGGGAAGGGCCATACATCATCAAGGCCTCCCCTTAGGAGCCGTGGATATTTCAGATCCCAAGGATGGAAGAATCCTTAAGGTAAATGGTCGAGGCTCAAGCCATGCATTGATTGACAACACTCGAGCCTGTCTTGCCCATCTGTCATCACGAATCTCCAACAATCGATGGTAGAAAATTGTATATTATGTTTGTACAACATAGTTTTCTTGAATTTCTCTGTTTCTATTTCTTTTCTTGTTCGCATAGTTTAAATACACTTAAAAGTTCAAATCGTAGCAAAAACTACTTTTCGAAAAGCCCAAAGTTCTATTCGAATAGATTCTCGAGCTGCATGAACCGCTCGAAAAGAAAGATGTTCTTTCGAATAGTTAATTATGTTAACAGCCTTTTCGAATAGAAGGTCCGATGCTAAGTCCTTGCGAAATAAACTTTCTGGCTATCTACTTGTCGAAAGGCACTTTTGCCATTCAAATAGAAAAAAAAAGGGCTCTTTTGGAATATTTGAAAACTTAAAGGTGCTTTGCGATTTTAGCTTCAAGTATATTTAGTCGCTTTTGAAGTTAGCTTTGTATTTGCAAACACTCTCTGCAGAGCGACGCTCCACTAAAACCATAGCTCACTCTCTTCTCACACGAGCTCCACAAAGATATCACCGTTTGTTCCTAATTGTTTGAGCGTTTCCATTTTCGTAGATCACACAATGACCGCTGGCCATGATCTTTACAAACAAAGCGCCTTAGATCGTGGTATTTTTTCTATCCATTCTCGCTCAATCTTTTAGAAAAATCTAAATCTGTGTTAGCCAGTGTGGGCTTTTGTTTTCCTCCATTTTAAATATGGGAAAGATGAGAAATCCTTAGTCGCCACTTTTCTAAAGGGCAATTTTTCAATGCCCCATGCTCATCCCGGAAGCAATGGCTGATGTGAGTGCCAAGATAAAGAAGAAACAGAAAATTGTCGCCTCCCTTTGGAAGACTAATTCCTCCTAAGAGCCAAGTTTGACATAGATAGGGAAGAGCCCTTTGAAGTCCTCACCCCCATAACTTTGGCAAGAAAGCTCGACCACAAGTCGCTATGTTGAGGAGAATGAGAGCGGCAGAGATCCGGACATGCCCCTGCTCTTGCCCCCCCGCTGTCTGAACCCATTCCCCGCCAGAGCACTCGAGCGAGCCTCTGTGCTAAGCCCGACAGGAACCTAGCCCTCAAGTGTGGGTGGGCTGAACAACCACCTATGGACCCCCCCTGTGTACATGAACACCGTGAGTGAACTAGCACGAGTCCAAGAGATACCCCTACTGCAGGGAATGCTATGGAGCCTCCACCACTGCACCTCGGCATTACCACCGCCATTTTACAAGAACCATTTCTGGTGACTCTCTAGTCACCACCCTGCACCCATTCTACCACCACTACACTGCACCCTATTACCCCACACCCTTCCACATTGGAGCTCATCCAAGCCCTAATCGCACCCTTACCACCCACCCCAAGTGACTTCTCCATGTTGCCTCACAAGCAACCCAAATGCACCTGTAAGTCCTAGTGCTTCCCCTCCACTACCACCTGTGCTACCCAAACCACACACAGAACAGAGCCTTACCTCCCTTCTGAGATAGCTACCCAAACTGACCTCTCTTACCCTCCCTCCCCAGTGCACCACTTTAGTCCCCTACTTAAAAAGACAAAAATAAACCCCTCACCCTTACTCCCTTTCCTCCCTCTTTTCCTTTTATTTTCACAAATTTCGTTCATGCAATTTGCTTCTGCAATTCCTTGCTATTATTTTTTCTCATTGCTTTCCCCTAATAAGCGTGACTATGCTACCACCTTTGAACCAAAGTGAGGACACCGCTCCTCATAGGTTTGGGGGTGTGTGAGCAGTCTGCCAAGGAATAGTTAACCTAAGGACAACAGAATCACCTAAGTAATCGAAATGAATTATTTTACTTAAGAATCATGACAATTAGGAAGTTTAAAATTTCTTTGCAAAATTTAGACATCATAAACCTTTCAATATTCTACATTTCCATGATGTTAGCACCATGAAAACCTCGTATCGATTTAGCAAGTCATGGAAAGAGAAAAGGTAAAGACATACTTAAAAGCTCAAGGAAAAACCATAACCGTGAGAATTGAGCCCATATATTTTCCATCTCTGTTGAAGAGTGATCGAGGCAATTTTTCTCGATTCAAAGGATTACTGAGGCATTAGATCCACTAGAAGTTAGGAAACTCCAAATTAAAACAAGTAACACACTCATGAAACTGAGGAAAAGATCAAGGCCTTCTTCGACTTGAACCTAATGTAACCAACCAAGAAAATTCTGCCTGTTTGTACCTCATTTGAGTGTAAATCCTACAATTCTTCATCAAAAATACCCAAAAGTACTTGCACTGAACCTATGGAACTAATTCAGCCTTCCCTCACTCCGAGAATTCGGAGGTAAAGGAGAAAGAACCAAGATGGACCATTTCGGGCAACATCAAGAAAATGAAGAAAATACCTCAAAAACAGGCAATATGGTGACCGAGAAAGGAAGAGACAAACAATGTGAAAAAGTTGCAAGCAAAAGGCAAAAAGGGACCTTATGATGAAAAAATGCAAGATCAAAGAAAGAACTGATCACCGTGGAATGTGAGAATCTCGAAAGAAAGAAGCTAAACTCAAAAGGTGGAGTCATGAACCATCTCCCGCACTTCCCGAGTTCTCAAATTCAAACCCCGCTCAAACCGCCTTTCCTTGAAACTTCACTCCATAAGCCATACAAACAAACCTAGATTAAAAGCCCTTGTGATCCAAAGTTGAGTGAGTGTCATGTGGAGATAAGAAGTGACCCAATCTATGGTGAGGAGATGTCAATGATGCCATTGCCTAAGAATCATGCCTATGCTCATGCTTACAGATCCATTTGGGAGATGTAAGCGCTCTTGAGCTTGAGTGAAAATGAACCCTCAACAAAAAACAGATGAGAGTATACCCGTGAGTGTTTGGGTTGGAACTTGAGCATAATAAGTATGACTTACAACCTAATTTTTATTCGTATGATGAGCTCACCTGGCACATTTGTACAATTTTCTATGGCTGCTCACGGATTGGAAATATTGAAACATTCATGAGGTTCTTAAAATGTTTAAATTCCTCGTGCAAACAATAATCAAATTTTCTTTCATCATTGATTCAAGAGTAACTAATCCTGCTCCTTGATTGCTCATTTGATAATTTTGCACCGATGTTAACTGTTTCATGGAGAAGTTTGTGGGTACCTTCACCGAAAACCCTCAGAGATCCTCCTCTAGGGACCACCTAGGGGTTGAAAAGGCTTGTTGCATATGCTAAATGCACTGTGCTTCCTACAAAAGTGGCTCTTTACTTTGTTTTTTATGTTTCTTTGCTCGTGGACTAGCAAAGCTTAGGTTTGGGGTGTTAAGTAGTGAAAAATACCATTTTTCACCCCTAAACATGAGCTTTGAAAGACCCTTGAGAAGACTAAATAAGTGCTTTAGTGTGCATTTTACCTAACCAATTAGACAGTCCAAGTCCGAAAAGCATCCTAAAATGATCAAAAAGTCGACAACTCATGTCAAGCTCAAAGAGGAGTGAAGAAATAGCCTCAAAGAATGGCTAAAAAGGTCCTAAAAGAGCAAGAAAAGACCAAGAAGAAGAAGGATCCATTCGCAAAGAAGAAATCAAGTTAAAAGTTCAAATCGCAAAGTAAAAAGTACTTTTCAAAAGGTCAAAGTTCTGTTCGAATTGATTCGAGTGTAATGAACTACTCGAAAAGAACCATGTTCTGCTCAATAGTTGAAATTTCCTTTTCGAATAGAAGATCCGGGAGAAGTCCTTTGAAAAGACTTCTTCGAAGCCAAATTGCTGCGAAAAGAACTTCCGGAGCCAAAACACTTTGCGAAAAGGCACTTAAACTCTACGAAAGGACATTCTGGGAATTACACTTGTTTAAAGGGCATTTCAAGATCTCTCAGACGCCGCAATGCATTTAATAGGACATTTCAGATTCCAATCAAGATCCAAAAGCATATTCCAACCCATGTGAGCGCTCAAAGATGAAATCACTTGGCGTGAACTTCTAGAAGCTCAAACAGATTTTTGAATTCCATAACGAAATTGATGCTTCTAGCGCTGATTTGAACCGGATCGTAGCATTTTCATTGGCGAAATGTCTCCGATCCCCGTGCTCAACGCCATTGGGCAATCCAGATCTGAACACTTCGATTGGTCAATTCACATGTGATCAAGGAAAGCTATAAATAGAAGACATTTGCCCAATTGTGGCATCCAGATTTTGAGTTCATTTCTATTTCCGCTTTCCTACGATAGCTTGTCCCCTGTAATAGCTTCTTTTGTATTTGCTTTTGAGAGTTTGAGAGCTATTTGTAACTCCAAGGAGATTGGATTCAAGACCGCAAGTCCGAGGGTCAGCCTAGCCGCTTCGTAATTGTAAGATTGAATTTAAAAGGTTGTCAGAACTCGTGTTTTCTCCATTGGATTCATGTCAAGGGTTCTTATTGATCACCTTAGTGCATTAGACTCCTTTAGATTCACTACTTTGCATGCAATTTCCTTGATTCATTACACTGCAATTAGCGTTGGTAACCTAGTGTTCGACAAAGACTTGCGTGATGTTCATGTTCAATTGAGGATAGGTCAACAACTATTGGATGATCTGTGACCATTTAAGTGGACGATCATAACCATAAGTCTAAACCCTTCCTTAATTCAAATTTATTTCTCTTACATCTCTGGTAGCCGATGAAGATTGAATCAACTCTGCTTAGTTGCGTATTCTCCATTAAAATTCAAAGGCTAAATCACGTAAAGTTATTATTTCTCCATTTGATTTATTTTAATCACTTCCCCAACTTGGATCTCGGATCGTTAGTTAGTTCTTTTCTTTATTTGCTTTTAGTTAAACGTGACAAAACCCAACACTCTCTTTTTATCTGCTTTCTAGATAATTATAGAGCCAGATCTGGTAGCACAGATCTGGAGGTCTATCTCATATTTCAGACAAATTCTCTGTGGACGATCTTTAATATACTTACTTTTAAAACTTGCTACAATTGGCCCTGATCTTGCAGGCTATTGTTAGCCCTCAATGTGCTGATATCTCTTTCATAATTTAAAATTATGTAACTTAATATTCATTAATTCGTCATTCAAAACACACATAAATCAGGCACATGTTAGGCAACAACACTTACACCATCAAAATTTCTCATCGCCGCGACCAATTTATCGTAAGAAAGAAATTCTCGCGAAAAGACTCGGGCATATCGTCTCTCGAATCCGATCTCCATCAACCCAAATTATCGTAGGATTCGAAACACGCTTCAACAGGTGGGTGCCTCTAAATCCATCTTAAATTATTTAGTTATTTCTTAAAAATAAAACCCTAATTTTTCCTTAAATTTTGATAAATTTCGGGTCTTAAAAACATAGAAATTAGGCCCAAAATCGATAGGATCGTTTTTCCCAGATTTTCGTGAAATTCGGCCAAACTCTTCAACAGACACAGCCTCGGTATTTTGGCCATAACTTTTTATCCCGAACTCGGATTGATATGATTCTTGCGGCATTAGAAAGAAGACAACGAGATCTACAACTTTGTCTGAAATAGCAATTTCACGAATTTAATATTTTTAAGGTCAAAATTGAGCTGCAAGTCGGGATATGTTTTAGATGATCCAAGGTTACACGGGTTTGACATTATTTTTTTAACTCTTTGACTACTTTATGCTAAACTTATTTCTAGACTTATAAATCGCTAAGATTAAATAAAATACATTAAATAGCTTGTATCGAATAACAATCTATAAGTTTAAGGGGTCAAATATGGACGTTTTTCAATACTTACCATTCTATTATCTCCTCTAAGGCTCATACAATTCTTGAATTGACACATGCGCTCCTTTAGAATTTTACAATAGGTTGGATCGCTATACCAGTCAATCACCAAATTTCATGAATATAATTTACCTTAATGAAGTATAGTTTCAACACTATTGTAAAATAAATATAGTTAAATATTTCTTATTTTCTGTTTTACTTTAATATTTCGTATGTTATGCTCTTTATTAATTTTCTTCAAAAATATGAAATGTTTAAGGTTTATGTTATAATTCATTCTTATATATGTTCACCATTATCATATGACATTCATCATATAGAAAATCACGATAGGACATACGCATATAAGTTAAGAATAAAATATGACACCTGACTTAAGCCTTCGTCACGGTGGGATTTCTTTCACGGTCACGTGGAACTTGGAATGTAGGCATCCATGTACGGATGCAACCCCTCTATGGTAAGTACATCTAGGTTACTACGGAACCCGTCCCTTGGAAAACGTGGTTTAGTGAAGCCTATCGCACCGTGGCCTATTATAATTAAGTTTTAAGAAAAAATGAGAAAAGAATATGTTAAGACACATACATATTAAGAAAGTGGGGACTTAAGCCCACGAAAATAGAAAATCGGGGCGGGGACCTAAGCCCAGAACCGAATAATATTATGATATGTTAAGATACGCTGTGAAGGCCAGCTAAATATAAATTAAGTTTCTACACGTGCCATACCTTACGAGCCACCGTAAGGGCTTAACGTCTGCAGCCAAGACGGGTCTTAAGGACATTATAGCCTTGTCTCGAACTAAGGGGACATCGTGGTTACTATGCCGGCAACCTCATCTGGCTGGATGGTGGTTTATATTATGATATGGAGGTTAGGTGGTTATCTACACGTGGACCTCGCGTGGTAGGCTCGAGCAGCGATCCTGGCACAGATCGTTTAAATAAGATAAGATGAAATCGTTGTGTAGGCGTGGAGTAATTAATAAGACTTACGATATGTCACGTATGCTAAGTTGATGAGACAAATAGGAAAAGAGATAAGAAAATAGAAGCATCATGCACTCTTCATGTTATATTAGTATATTTTTCAGTCTTGATTATGATAGTCTATGAATTATGGATAAGTTTATTTCATTTATTTAAGATGTTGGTTATATTTTAAAAATGCACCGCAATTCAAGCGATTGCACACACGCCCACCTGAGTAAGTTATGGTGGATCGATTGTGCAACCCGCTGAGTTTACGCGATTGAGTAAACTCACCCCCCTCCCAAAATCTAACAGTTTCAGGTGAAAATTCTGCTTATCCCGTCCTTGATGATTTGAGAGCTGCTGTTCCGGAGGCGGCTTACGTAGATGGAGACGTTGGCTATCATCCGGAGGAGAGCGTAGATCCAACAGATTTTTACGAGCCTTAAGAGTCCTTTGCTTTAGACTTTATTCTTTGAGAGACATATTCTAGTTATTTTGATATTTTTGTGAGTTCATGTTTAGGACCATTTTATCCTACGTAAAACTTATTTTTTTCTATCTTAGATGCATGGTTAGGATTTATCTTTTTATTGTCTTTTATAATTCCCACTGTTAATTTATGAGTCAATTATTTTTAATGCTATCTTACATGCCTCAATCCATATGCTAAGTCAATTTATAGATTATGTGTATGTCCGCTTATTGCCTTAACCAGCATGCGGTGTCATAACACGGAATTCTAGGCCCTCGATATCGGGTAAGGATTCTGGGTCGTGACAATATATATATATATATATATATATATATATATATAGGAAAAGGTGTCAGGATGGTCACTGTCTTCCAAATTTTCACGCGGAGCTCCATGTGACATTGAAAATATTGTTTCGATGTCATGTGGAGCTCGGGTGCATTGCTTAGATCATCTTTGAATGATAATTGAAAACTCATCTCCACTGTGTGTTTTTGGAAACGTGAAATGTGGACCAATGAAACTCGTCAAACATTAACTTGTGGGTTTAAAAAGTTTTTTTCGAATTTTTTTTTTTTAATATTGATCTAAACCGTTCACCTGTACTCCACGTGACATCCAAACAGTGTTTTGGGTGTCATGTGAAGCTCCATGTGTATCTTGGAGGACGGTCACCATCCTCTATTGGAAGACCTAACCGTCTCTCTCTCTCTCTCTCTCTCTCTATATATATATATATATATATATATATTGGGGCAACCTAACAATTGGTTGTGCATGAAGTTTAGTGGGCTGAAAACAAAGCTGCCCATAAAAATTTGTTCATCCAAGGCAGCTCATATTTTGTATGCCAAATATTTTTCACTAGAAATTAAAAGTAGGGAACCTTTATTTAAGCCACTTATTTACTAAAAGCACTCTAATGCCCACCACTGGGCCAGACATTATTAAGTGGGCACTTTTAATAAACATGTGGGCGCTAATAAAGGTTCCCTTAAAAGTATACAATGAAAAAAGGAAGCCATTACATGCACACACAAAGTTGGCGACCTGTACCATGTAGAAATACCATCTAAGAGTAGAAGCAACTCTTTGCTTGCTATATATTAGAGCAGATAAAATTTGCTTTGAGATAAAGCAGGCATAGAATAGTTTTATCACTTAAAATAGCTCCTCACAGGAAAAAATGAGACAAGGAGTTATATTATCAAATATAAAAATAATTCTTTATCACAACTAAAAAGTGAAAGAGCTGCTCTTTGCCCTAAAAGAGCTAACCCAAACGCAGCCTAAATCATGGCCTTCAAATTAGGCAGACTTAGATGGTATTTCCACATGGCACAAATCCCCCAAACTACATGGTCTTTCTTTTAGATTTTGTGTCTTGGGCCCCCAATAATGGCTCCTAATATAAAAAAAAATACTTGCTGAAAATGGATGTTTTGATTTAAATGGTTGATTTTTTTATATGGACCCTTGAAATAGTTGTGAGAAGCTCCTGTCGTGGACGTGTCTCCCAAGTCAACTGTTCATCCCTCTCTCGTTGAATGACGAAGGAAGTGGCTAGCTCCCTAGTTGGGCCTAGGCTCTAATGAGCCGAGCCAGCTCGCTTCTCTCAGCTCAAAAACAAGCATTAGATGTTATAACTCTCATTTTTCGAGCTGAGTTGAGTTTAAAATACAAAGCTCAAGCCGAACTAGAGTTGAGAACTCTATGGTTTGACTCGATTATAAGAGTTGAGCAATATAGTTATGCTCTCTCTCTATATATATATATAACTAGAGTTGAGAACTCTATGGTTTGACTCGATTATAAGAGTTGAGCAATATAGTTATGCTCAATATATATATATATATATATATATATTTAACTACGGTATAAAAGTATGAATGACCAAATCTTATTTCTGTCAATTTTGGTGTTTCCATATATTTTAGGAACAAAATAACCTTATATCACTCTTTATACCCTTAACTTCCACCTTATCTATCATTTTCCACGTTTTCTCTTATTTTTTCTTTAACGTCCAAATCCTATTTCTGTCAATTTTGGTGTTTCCATATTTTTTAGGAACAAAATATTCCTGTATCACCCCTTATACCCCTAACTTTTATCATATCTACCCTCTTCAATGTTTTCTCCTATTTTTTCTCTTCATAAAAGAGTTGATAGACACCCTAATCCAACCAGTCTCTTTAAAATAAAACTCCTATCATACCTAAAATATCCCTACAAACATTCTAATCCAACTTAAAGTCTCTCAATCTCTCTCGATATTCTTTCTCTATCTCAAAATAAACTTTCTAAAATCTTTTCTAATCCAATCGGTCTCCGAAAAAACCCTATCCGATATAAAAGCACGAATGACCAAATTCTATTTCTGTCAATTTTTGTGTTTTCATACTTTTTAGGAACAAAATATCCCTATATCACCCCTTATACCCCTAACTTTCACCTTATCTACCCTTCCTACATTTTCTCCTATTTTTTCTCTTCATAAAAAAGTTGATATATATCCTAATCCAACTCGTCTCTTCAAAATAAAACTCCTATCATACCTAAAATATCCCTACAAACATCCTAATCCAACTTAAAGTCTCTCAATATATCACCATATTCTTTCTCTATCTTCAAATAAACTTTCTAAAATCTTTCCTAATCCAACCGGTCTCCTAAAAAACCCTATCCATTTAGAAGGATTTATATAACAAAATTTAGGTCTTTTTTTATCGATTTATTTGACTTATCTCATCAAAATAAAACTTCTAAATAGCTCTTCGTATTCTTCCTCTATCTAAGAAAGCACTTTCTATTAGATTTTAGGTCCTTTTTGATCGATTTATTAGTCTTATCTCTTCAAAATAAAATAGCTCTCCGTATTCTTCCTCTATCTAAGAAAGCACTTTTTATTTGCTTATATGTGACTGGTTGCACATATTGTAGAACACCATAAGAAATTTTTTCAAGAGTAGATTTTGAACGGATACTAATTCCCATGAAATTTTTATCCACATATATTTTAGAATAATTTAAGCAAAATAATAAGAAACTCATAAAAATTATGTTTAAGATAGAAACTTATTAAAAATGGTGTTTTAATCATGTTACTAAAGTTTTATTTAAAAAAAGTACGATTTTGTTATTTACAAAAAGGTCACGGACTATATGTCAAGGCTAGAGATTTCTCTACACCCAACATCAAGTAGCCATCATGTGGCGTCCATCGCGAGGATCGAGTGCAACGACAACTTAGGCATGGTAGATCAAATCTAATTAAAAAAAAAAAATTCCTTTTTCTGAATTTTCCATCGTTAAAAATATGGTTAAAGTTACAAAAATTAATGCAGCAAAGTTTTAGGGCGTTATCCTATCTTTGACCCATGAATCAAAGGGCAAAAAAATTAATTTAAAAAAAAAAAAAAATCACATGTCTCATGGATGATCAACCCAAAACGGGATTTGTTTTGGGTTGAGCATGCCATGTGGAATGTGATCTGACCACCGGGTGCACAGGTCATCCTATCCTGTGCGCCTGGGCGTATACTCCCCAAAGTCTCTTTAAAAAAAAGTACAATAAAAATATACTTTAAAAAAATATCAATTTTAATAACTATGGTGTGAAATGGGAAATTTTCAGAATCGACCACCATTGTTTCGCACTTTCCAGCATTGGACCTCTAATTTCACTTTTTATATAACATACTAGCTTGAAGCCAAGCTAAGTTAAAAAGTTGCAAATACCCTGGGCGATTCTAAACGCCTTAGCATCATTGATTGCTTTGAATCCTATAATGGAGATTATTTTTCATCCTAATCTTCGACGGGATTGATCTTAAGATCGAGGGTGTACTATCAGATGGTCAATTTTACTTAAAAAGATGGAGTCATTATAGAGAAGCGTTGGAGCTCCTTTAGAGGAGAGCTAACAATCCCTAAAGGAGCGCTGATGCTCCTCTAGAGGAGTGCTGACGCTCTCCTACAGGAGCGCTAGAGGAGAGTTGACGCTCCCCTAAGGGAGCGCTGGCTCCTCTAGAGAAGTATTGACGTTTCCTTTAAGGAGCGCTGACGCTCCTTCATGGAAGTGATATCGCTCCCCATTATTTTTGTCCCCATTTTTTAGCAAAATGGATCATCTGATGGCACGCCCATAATCTCAAGATCAATTCCGTGGAAGATTAAGACGAAAAATAATTTTCATCCTTGGATTCAAAGCAGTCAATGATGCTAAGATATTTAGAATCACCCAAGTTTTTGTCACCTTTTACATACCTTGGGGGTATTTACGACATTTTAACTTGGCTTGGCTTCAAGCTGGTCAGTTATGGAACAGGTGGAAACTAGAGGTCAATTCTGGAATTTTCCCATAAAAAACGTATCTTTTAAATTTTTTTGCCTTTCAAATCATAGGTTAAAGTTAAAGTGATGCCCACCCAACTTTATGCATTGATTTTTGTACCTTTGAACATATTGTAAATGGTGGATAAGTATCCTTTCTAATTTATTTTTATAGCTAAAGATTCGGTTTTCGCAACTAATGATTCCACCGTTAAAATCGCGGACTGACTTGAATATTATGATGGAGATAGGTTTTTGTTCCTTCACACAATAAATATTGGGACCACGTCCCACATATCATACATGTTCATTCTACGTGTCGCGCATCCCCAAAGTAATTGTGATCATGAAGTTCTATGAGAAGAGTTCTCATGTCACTTTGGGGATGTATTCTATGTGGAATAACATTTAACCGTCTGATAGGTGGGCCATGATCTCAAGACATTGTTTGAAAGATTGGGACAAAAAATAAAAAATGATTTCCACCGTCTGATTCCAAGCAGCCAGCTATTTTAATGGTGGAACCATCATTTACAGAAACCGAATCATGGGTTGCAAAAATCCTAACCTAATAATAAAAATAAATAATAATAATAATAATAGTGATAATCAAACTAAAAAATCATGTATTGCAAACAAAGTCATCTTCCATATATTTTACTACTTTTCCAAATCTACTTTAGCAATGCAAGAAAATAAATATTAAAAACAGCTTTAACAACAAAATAAGAAATACTCTGAGCCAAGTCAGTGCCAAGTCAGATTTTCTCTGGTTCTATATCATCTCATTCTCCTTCAACCACTTCTTCGTTCTCTCTGCAACCACAATAAAAAATCATCAATTGCCTTGAATCAAATAATGGAGATCATCTTTGTCCCAATCTTCCAACAATAGATCTTGAGATCATGACACACCTATCAGACGGTCACATATTGATTCCATGTGGCCGATACTGAGACCGATCCCGATATTGTATCAAGGCCAATACATATCGGTTGGCCAAAAAACCAATACATATCAGTATCGGCAAATTCTTGATACTTTGCTTATGACATTAGTGACCAAATTCGCTGACTTAAAAAAAAAAAAATCTGAATTATTTGTGAAATTTTGAATAAAATCCAAAATTTTTAACAATTCAAGAATTTTTCAAATTATATACGAATTTTACGACTTTTTTTCCCGAATTTGGTCACAAACTTTTATTTTTTCACTTTTATAATTTTTAACTGGATATAATATCGTGGGCCACATGATTTCCAATTATTTTTTCAAATAAAAGATTGAAACGAAAATCAAATCGTCCTATTTATAGTGACCGAATTTTTAACGGCACTACAACCGAAACCCATTAATTGCTTTGAATTATCTGATAGAGACAATTTTTTATCTCAATATTTTACAAAATTGATATTGAGATCATGAGAGTACCGACAATTAATTATTTACCTCATGTGGTATACATCGCAAAAAGTTTAAAAATTATGATTAAATATGATGTGTGTCACATAATTTTCAGTTACTTTTGTGTAATGTGTGTCAGGTGAGATAGAAAAATTGAGCCTCTGATGGTACACCATTGATGTAAGGATCCATTATGTAAAAGATTAAAACAATAATAGAAATGGTCTATTTGCACTCATCGAATTTTAAAGGCACTATAACCGAAAACCATTGACTGTTGTGAATCAGACGATGGAGATTGTTTGTCGCCCAAGCTTCCCCATAATGTATGAGCTCTTAGGTATACCGACAATCAACTTTTTATTTCAAGTGTTGCACGCTTCAAAACGTTATCAAAAATCATGTTTGAGCATGATGTCTGCCACATGATTTTCAGTTACTTATTTGGGATGTGTGTCACGCAAATTAAAAATTGACTGTCTACTGGTACACCATTTACCTCAGGATCGTCGTGTGGAAGATTGAATTGGAAATCAAATCAAATCTTTAATGAGTTTCTTCGATTTCTTCTTCTATTTTCTTCTAGGTTTACTTTCTGTTATATACGGCATGCAATCTGCTCTAGGATATGATATGGTTTGAAATATACTAAAGGATATCGTAGTAGTTTAATAATTAGAGTTTTTAAAATATAAATATATTAATTAAAAATCCTAGGTGAATCCTAGCCATTGAATTTAATTTTAGTTTCAAGGGATGAGATGATTTCTAATCCTGCAATCCACGTGCATCCTTACTAGTATATATATGAAAGCATGAATAAATCTCCACTTTCTGTTAATTTTGTGTTTCCATAATTTTGGAACAAAATATCCCTCATTAACCTAATCTACCCCTAAAATAACTCTTTATATTTCCCTATAGTTTAATAAAGGAAATAGAATCTTAATTCCATGGCAAAACTTTTTCCTTTATTTCATAAATATCTCCTAAAATCACTCCACCGTTTTATTTAATATCTCCTGAGATTTATCTTGTTTAAAATTAGACGTTTAAGTGAGAAAAAAAATTAACCTAAGAATTTGAAATCATAAATATCTCCTAAAATCACTCCACCGTTTTATTTATGGAGCCATTACTTACTCACGATGTTTAAGTGATTGCACCGAAGTCAAAGGAAGACTTTGTATTTTAGGGACATGTGACATGTGAAAATGCAATCTAGGCCATCTAATTTAAAGTTCATGATCTATAGATCCTTAGTGGATAAGATTGGAGCAAATCACAATATTTATCATATGATATATTGTTGTCAATTGTTGAATCAAATAATAGCCTTTGACTATATTTAATCACATGATGAAGATTATATTTCATGTCAATCTTATCCACTAAGGATCTATAGATCAGGAACTTTAAATCAGACGGCTCAGATTGTGTTTTCACATGTCACATGTCCCTAAATACAAAGTCTTTTTTTAACCTCGGTGTAATCACTTAAAAAGAGAGTGCAAGTAATGGCTCTCTTTATTTAATATCTCATAAAATCTTGCTTGCTTAAAACTAAACTTTAAATTTTACTTTTGGAACTTCCCATGATTTCCTTTTAAAACCACCCCATGGAAAGTAAAATAAAAAAATTTACCGCAAGATTTCTATCGAACAGGGCCTTATCTCACGTCCATGCATTAATCGCTTTGAATCATTGGACAGAGACAATTTTTTATCCCAATCTTTCAAAAAGTTGATCTTGATATTATCGGCATATCAGCAGACAATTATAATTTTATTCTACATGACACACTAATTTAAAATATGACTCTAAAATCATATAACTTATATCACACTCAAGCATAAGGGATCTTGACATCATGGGCATACCATCAAAATCTGACAGTCTCATGCTAGGACCAAAATTTTGAGATTCTTAGAGTTATAAATATAGGTACCTTATGACAAAAAGAAACGTCTCTAAAAACCTTATGAGAGAGAGAGAGTCGTTGTCTAACATAAAATCTAATGGAGTCATTACTTGCATCATAGTAGTTAGCACTTGTACATAGTTTAAAAGAAATGCTTGATAGTTTCTGACCCTTCGTATGCCATCCAAACAACGGGAATCTCGGTAATTTATTTGTCACATATGAGTTCCCCTTATTTCCCTTGAAACCAAACAGGCCTAAGTAAAAGTCTCTCCCAACTCATCTTCATGTGTCCAATGAGTTCTAACCCAACAACTTCGAATACTAAAAAAATCTCTGAAGGTATCCTGATTTGGTTGTACCCTGAGTACCCATCAAGAAAACAGTAAAAAGCTTTTCCAGCCAATTTGTCCAAAATTTGATCAATGAAGGGGAGAGGGAAATGGTCCTTTCTGGTCTTAGAGTTGAGCTTCCTATAATCAATGCACACTCTCCAGCCAGTGGTCTCCCTGGCTGGTCTCAACTCTCCAGTTTTAGTCTTAATCACTGTTATGCCAGATTTCTTGGGCACCACTTGGATAGGTGCCACCCAGTGAGAATCAGAGATGGGGTAAATCACCCCTGCATCTAGCAATTTAATGATCTCCTTGAGGACCACTTCCTACATGTGAGGATTTAACTTCCTCTGCATTTCCCTGGAGGGTAGTGCTCCCTCCTCAAGATGAATCCTGTGCATGCAGATTGATGCATCTATTCCTCCCAGATCGGCAATGGTCCAACCAATTGCCCTCTTGTGCTTCCTCAAAACTGTTAGTAATTCCTCTTCCTGCTCATTGGTAAGAGAGGAAGAGATGATTACAGGAAGCTTATCTCCTTTCTCAAGGAAGGCATATTTTAATGTTTCTGAAAGCTTCTTGAGTTCCAGATCAGGGGCTTGTTGGGTGGATGGCAAAATTGGTGCATTGGAGGTTGGAGGAAGAGGCAGCAATGTAGGTTTCCAACTGAAATGCCGCACTGAGCCCACAGAAGACTTCAATGTGGTCATGTCTTTCAGTATCACATCTGGGCTCTCTTCCTCCACCATGTCCCAAATTTTAACTAAATTCCTGACAATGTTGCCCCACTCCAGCAGAGTGGGCAATTCCTCTTCTACAATTTTCTCTAGTACATCCACTGCAAAGCTTTCCTCATTGTCCATCTGAGGGTACTTTACACTGTTGTACACATTTAGCTCAACTTTCATATGTCCGAAAGTTACCTCAATTACTCCAGACCTGCATTGAATACATGCATTAACAGTGGCCAAGAAAGGCCTGCCCAATATAACAGGTACAGGATTTGGGTTATTGCTGCACCCCATGTCCAAAACTAAGAAGTCAGCAGGGTAGAAAAACTTATCCACCCCCACTAAGACATCCTCAACCATTCCCAGAGGTCTCCTCTCAGACCTATCAACCATCATTAGCACAATGGGGGTAGCTTTCAGCTCCCCCAAACCTAGCTGCAGATATACACTGTATGGCAACAGGTTAACACTAGCTCCAAGGTCTAAAAGGGCTTTTCCAATTGTATGGTCTCCAATTACGCAGGGAATAGTGGGTATCCCTGGATCTTGCAACTTCTCAGGCATTGATTTGTTAAATACAGAATTCACTGTATCAGTTGCAAAGACCTTTTTGGACACATGGCCTCTAGCTTTTCTCTTTTGGGTACAGAGGTCTTTCAGGAACTTTACATAGGCTGGGACCTATTTAATTGCCTCAAGCAGGGGCAAATTTATTTTCACCTGCCTGAAGGTCTCCATCATTTCCTCCATCTAGGCATTCCCTTTATCAAAAGGGACAGGACCATCCAAAGCTTGAGGAAATGGCAGCTGAGGTACTGCTGGTTCCTCAACTGCTAGCCCATGACTACACTTCTATTTTTTTCTTTTTTCATGTTTTTCCTCCTGCTGAGGCTCAACTACAGCCTCTTTATTTTTCTCCTACTGTAGGGTGGCAGGAAATTCTTGGCTTTGTGTTCCAACAACATCTCTATCACGATCATGTGCATCATTTGTGGAAATGACCTCTGCTGGTCTGTTACCCACCTGGTTGTCTATCAGCCTGCCAGACCTTAGGGTAGTAACAACATTGGTTCCCTCAAAACTTGAGGAAGCTTCTTCAATTAAAAATTGACCCTTGGGGTTAGCAACTGGCTGGCAGGGCAACCTCCCTTCATCTCTCCTAGCCAAGGCATTTGAAATTTGGCTTATCTGTTCTTCCATTTTCTGGAGGCTCTGACCATGAGAGTCCACAGTTAGAGCCAAGGATCCTAGGTTTTGCAATGAAGTCAAGACCTGGTCCTCAAAGGAAGCATTTCTTAGCTGAGAGTGGGTAAGACCAACTGATTTTGTTGCTGATGGGGCTGCTGACGGTGCTGGAGGTTAGACCTAGGGGCATACCCTTGATTGGCCTGCTACTGTGGCAGGTAAAGCCAACATCTGCTGGGGCTGCATATAATTATCTTATCTCCACCTCAGATTTGGGTGGTCTCTCCATTGGTAACTAGTATTTTGGTGCTGGTAACCATATGGCTGTCTGTTGTAGCCACCAGATTGTTGTCTTAAAAGATTGCAGCAAAGATGCTCCAATACCAATTCAGGATATTGCCCTGCAGATGGACATTCCTCCACTGTGTGCTGTGGGGACTGGCATATCAGACATGCCTCTGCCACATGAGCAGCCCTTCTGGGTTGCATCACAGTCAGTAATTTGTCAAACTTCATAGAGAGGTTCGCCATCTGCAGATGCAGGTCATTGTTCCCAGACACCTCACAAACTTTTCCTCTTGTCAATGCAGCAGACCCCACTTTTGACTCAGACTCCTGACTAGTTCTTTCCAAGGATAGTTTTTGAAAATCATTTTCACTAATCACCTCAAACAATTCTCATGCCTCATCAGCAGTTTTGTGCATGTAAGTGCCACCACAAGAGGCATCAACCATATCTCTACTTTTTTCATCAATCCCATTATAGAAGCTTTGAACAAGCTGCCAGTCTGGGATCTTGTGGTGGGGGCATTGTTTGAGCATTTCCTTAAACCTATCCCAGGCTTGATAAAAATCCTCAGTTGGGGCTTGGGCAAAAGCAAGAATTGCCTTCCTCAACTGGCTAGTTTTGGTCTCAGGGAAGAACTTGGTCTGCAGGTCTTTCCATGAAGCAATGCTATTGTTAGGAAGAGTGGTCAACCAGGTACTGGCCCTATCCTTCAGAGAGAAGGGAAAGAGTCTGAGCCTAGTAGCCTCAGGTCCCAAACCAGTGATATTAAAAGTGGTGCACAGGGCCAAGAACTGGTCAATGTGCTTGTAAGGGTCCTCCTTGCTAAGCCCATGGAAAGAGGGCAGCATCTGGATGATTGAAGTCTTTATTTTGTAATTCCCCTGAACATCAGGGAATTGAATGCTAAAAGGGGAGTTATAGTCATCTGGAGCATTCAACTCCTTGAGAGTTCTAGATTGTTCTTCACCTATATTTGTTGTCACAGATTCACTTGGGGGCTCTCCTGTGGTGTGCCTGTCTCTTCTAAGTCTCCTTCCCCTTTCTAACTTAGGGTTAAGAGGCTCTAAAGTAGGGCTGAGAGATCTCCTCCCTAGCATACAAGCACACCAACATCAAGGAGAGCTTCTTGCAGGCACATTGCAAACGAATCACTTTACAATTAACAAATTTATCTAACTAATTTACAGCTATTCAAAGAATACATTTACAACTATCCTAGATACTGCTATGGAATTTTCTAGAAGATAGACAGAGTTTTAAAAGTTAGAGAGTTTGCAAACAGAGGTAGCTAAGCTCCAATTGCAGTCCAACTGTCCTTCACTGCTGCTGTCTTGATCTAAAAAAAAAATTCACAAATATATCAGCAGTATCAATTATTCTTAACTACCAAAGAACGATAAAACTATAAAAACTTAGGGTCTACTAAAAGATCAACCATCCCCGGTAGCGGCACTAAAAACTTGTTGCTTCCCCAGTTGTGCTTTCTTTATTTGTTTGTGGTAAAAGAAATTTAAAATCAAAATAAAATAGGGGATGAAATCAGTACAACTGAGAAGTCCTAGACTTGCAAGATATAGGGTCCATTGTGGCAAGTTTTGATAAGTAAGAGTTTGTCCCACAGGGAAAGGTGATCTACAGCTCCAAGGGAGCCATCTCTAGTAGTCCCTCCAGATCTGACTACAGATCTGGCAGTCCTTAAGGGAATGGAGTTTAAGGTCACTTAGTTTACAGATCCTAAGGTAGCGTAATGTCTAAACTACAGAAAGGGTTGAGAGGACGGATGGAGTGTGGAAAATAAATATAAAAGGGTGAGAAGTATGTTATTGAGCCTAGATCAGAGGAGATTTGTAACTCAGATTCAGATATGATGTTATAGAAATCCTATCCAATGGCTACATTATCATCATTGAGGAAAAAGAATCCAACCCATCTCTCTGCCATGATTCAATCCCTTAAGGTTATAACCTGTCAACTCAAATCGTCACAGACTATCCCATAGGGGAACCACAATCCAGGGATGGGTCAAAACAAGTTAATCATTGTAGGCACTATTTCATCCAGGCTACCAGCTCAAGAATCCATAGGGAACCTCAACCTCTAAAGCTCTATGTGTGGGGCTAAGGCTGTATAGGACCATGATAGCCCAGACACATAGAACCAGTAAGAGATTAAGTACAACCTTCGATCTAGCTATCCATTGCTTGAGTGAGGCTACAATGGTCCAGTCACAAGCCTGCAATCTCTATAACCAGATCAGATCTAACATCTGATAGCGGATCTATACAAATATAGGGGAGTCTGCCTCTGTACAATCTCTCACCAGGCTAATACAAGCTCAGATGCAGAGAAGAAGGATCCATCTTGGATCGGTGGATTAGAATCACCCTAAGGCTATAACCTGTCCACTTGAATGGTCACAGACTATCCTAGAGGCTATCCTCCTCATGGAGCCCAAGATAAAACAAGAATATCCCTGCCACCACCATGGTCACAAGGCTACCAGCTCAAGCTCCCATGGGGATTACAGATCTAGTGGGTCTTGTGGTGGGGCTAAGGCTGTATATGACCATGACAGCCCAGACACACAGGTCACTTGGATCTCAGTGGCCCTTAGAATCAGTCCTCCATTGCTTTGAATCACAGCCAAAGCAATGGCGGATCACGAGGCAGCAGCCTTGCACAGAGCATCTCTCATTGAAATATAAATCCCATAATGTAAAAATTCTATTACAAACTTTCATTAAACTAGTTCAAAATGCATACAAAGACATAGCCAGCAAGTGTTGGACTATGGAGAGAAGGAAAAAGAAAAAGAAAAACTACTGACAGCTATAAAAGAAAAGAAAAATGATCTCATATCAAATCTCTAAGAGATGAGATGTGTTCCAAGACCTGTTCTGAGATATTCCAAGATATTCTAAGTATGGGTTTATATAGCAGTGGTGTGGCAGTGCATTAGGGTTGGGAAACCCTAATTTTAATGATGCCACGTGGCCTAATAGTGATCCTTGGATGCCTTGAGGTGCGTGCATAGAGATTTAAGTGTGGGAGTGCGTGCCTTAATCGCTGGAAATTCCCAGAAAGTCCTTTGTTGAAGCGATAGAAGTTGAAGTTCAGAGCTTCGCTAGGTAGCTATTATTTCCCAGACTTGTCGTGTGGTAGCTCTTGCTCTTCACGAGGATGGTTTGACATTGAAGCTTCAACCGTCGTGAGGTTGCCTTGGTTTACTCTTCAGGCAGTCGCGCGGTAGAGAATTATGCTCTCGCTAGATTGGGCTTTGCGAGGTTGAGTAGACATCAAAGCCTCAGATGTCGCGGGGTTGGAGTTCAAGCAGTCGCGAGGTAGCTATGCATTCGCTGGGTTGATCTTCGCGAGGATGGATTTGAATAGCGCAAGAACTGCGTGAGCACTTCTCTTTAATGGACTTCACGAGTTTCCTCGCGAGACTTTAATGAGTTCTGAACTGCGCGAGGTTCCATGGTCTTCGCGAAGATGGCTCTGTCTTTGCGAGGACTTTAATGAGTTCTGAACTGCGCGAGGTTCCATGGTCTTCGCGAAGATGGCTCTGTCTTTGCGAGGATGCTTTCTTCTTGAATAACATGAGAACTATGCGAGGAGTTCTCTTCTGATATTTGCATCTCACAGCCACTGCGCGACAGCTGCACGAAGATTCTTTTGAAGCTCTCTCTCCTCAGGTATTTTGAGCAAACTGCATAAGGTTGAGGGAGGTCTGCTTTGAACTGCATGAGACTGTGCGATGTGTTCTACTCTTGAGCTTCGCGAGAGCTGCGCGAGTTTATGCTTCTGAAGCTCTTTAGTCACTCATCTGCGCGAGAAGTTGTTGTAAAGTCTTGGGAAGCTCAGTTGGACTGCGCGAGGCATATTTTTCCTGAATCCTCTATAGCTTGGGTCAGCTGCGAGAGGCTCATTTCAGGTCTGGATTCAGAGTTCATCCTTCTGAGGGACTTCTGGTGCCAAAACAGGTTCCTTAGCATAATTCCTGGCCTTATTTTACTGCTGATTATTACCTACATAAAACACTTAACAAGAACTTATTAGATGGCTAAGGGTCTAATCAAAGGTTAAGTAAAGGGGTAAAAAGTGGCACTTTTCAGGTCTTAACAACAAGCCTTGCCATAGATCAGTCTGAATGGGGACATACCGATGGGGGTCTTATAGGCAGTCCTATAAGCCCACAGTGCATCATTAAACTTGTCACCCCAATCTTCCTATCAGTCCTCACAGTCTTCTCAAGGATATGGTTGATCTCCCTATTTAAAATTTCAACTTGCCCACTGGTTTGTGGGTGGTAGGGAGTAGCAATCCTATGGGTGACAAAATATTTCTTGAGCAAGCTCTCGAAATTTCTGTTACAGAAATGGCTCCCCCATCACTGATAATGGCTCTAGGGGTACCAAATCTGGAGAAGATATTCTGCTTGATGAACTTGAGGACTACCTGATTATCATTAGTTCTTGTGGCAATTGCTTCTACCCATTTGGAAACATAGTCCACTGCCACTAAGATAAAATGAAAACCATTTGAAGGAGGAAAGGGGCCCATAAAATCAATACCCCACACATCAAACAGTTCTACAACAAGGATGGGCTGTAAATGCATTGAATTTGGTTTAGACAGCCCTCCTAGTTTCTGACATCTTTCACAGGTCTTACAGTGTGTATTGGCATCTCTGAAAAGAGAAGGCCAATAGAACCCACACTGCAGCACTTTGTCAGTTATTTTTCTCCCACTAAAGTGACCCCCATAGGCATTTTCATGGCACATGGCCAGAATACTGGGGACATCACTTTCGGGGACACATTTTCGAATGATTTGGTCTGCACAATACTTATACAAGCAAGGTTCTTCCCAGAAAAAGAATTTGACCTATGAGAAAAATAGGTCTTTATCCATTTTTGTCCAATGGGAAGGGGTCTTGCCTATAACTAGATAATTGACAATATGTGCATACCAGGGAATTAAAGAGTGGATGGTAAACAGTTGCTCATCCGGGAAGACATCATTTGTAGCAAGGTCATCATCACCTTTTTCCAACATAATTCTGGACAAGTGGTCAGCCACCATATTTTCTACCCCCCTTTTGTCCTTGATTTCGATGTCAAACTCCTGCAACAGGAGTATCCATCTAATCAATCTAGGCTTTGCATCCTTCTTGGACAGTAGGTACTTTAATGCTGAGTGGTCAGTGAAGATGACAGTTTTAGACCCAAGTAGGTAAGGTCTAAACTTGTCCACAATAAAAACCACCGCCTAAGCTTTTCGATGGTTATGTAGTTCAAATTGAGCTTCAAGAAGTGATTTCTTTGAGATAAGCAATGACCACAGGCAGCTTATCTTTTCTCTGGCCCAAGACAACACCTATTGCCAAGTTTGATGCATCACACATCAACTCAAAGGGCAGGGCATAGTCAGGTGTTTGGAGTACAGGGGCAGAGGTGAGGCAAAATTTTAAAGTTTCAAAAGCCTTCAGGCATTCAGCAGAGAAGTCAAAGGGCACATCCTGGAAGAGCAGGTGGCACAATGGTTTAGCAATTTTGCTAAAGTCCTTGATAAACCTCCTGTAGAATCCAGCATGCCCAAGGAAGGATCTGATTTGTTTGACTGTTCTTGGAGGTGGCAAATTTGCAATGAGGTCAACTTTGGCCTTGTCTACCTCAATTCCATCTTTAGAGACTACATGGCCCAACACAATTCCTTGTGTTACCATGAAGTGGCTCTTTTCCCAACTTAAGACCAAATTGGTCTCTTCACATCTTTGTAAGATTTGATGGAGGTGTTGTAGACATTGGTCAAAGCTATCCCCATAAACTGAGAAATCATCCATGAAAATTTCCAAGAATTTATCAATCATATCAGAAAAGATGGCATACATAGACCTCTGAATGGTGGCTGGGGAATTACACAGTCCAAAAGGCATCCCTCTGTAAGCAAAGGTGTCGAAAGGACAAGTAAAAGTAGTTTTCTCTTGATCCAAAGGGTGCAAAGGGATCTGGTTGTACCCTGAGTACCCATCAAGAAAATAGTAAAAATTTTTCCCAGCCAACTTATCCAAAATTTGATCAATAAAAGGGAGAGGGAAGTGGTCTTTTCTGGTCTTAGAGTTGAGTTTTCGATAATCGATGCAACTCTCTAGCCAGTGGTCTCCCTGGCTGGTCTCAACTCTCCAGAGTCGATTGTGATCACTGTGATGCTAGACTTCTTGGGTACCACCTGGATTGGTGCCATCCATTCAGAATCAGAGATGGGGTAAATTACCCCAGCATCCAGCAACTTAATGATTTCTTTCAGAAGCACTTCTTGCATGTGAGGATTCAATTTCCTCTACATTTCCCTGGAGGGTGTTGAGCCCTCCTCTAGATAAATCCTATGCATACAGATTGATGCATCAATCCCTCCCAGATCAGCAATGGTCCAGCCAATTGCTTTCTTATGCTTCCTCAGAACTGTTAGCAATTCCTCCTCTTGCTCACAGGTTAGAGAAGAGGAGATAATTACAGGAAGTTTCTCTTCTTTCTCGAGGAAAGCATATTTTAATATCTCTGGCAGCTTCTTGAGCTCTAGATCAGGGGCTTGTTGTATGGATGGCAGGATTGGTGTATTATTGGTTGGAGGAAGGGGCAGCAATGTAGGTTTCCAATTGGAATGGTGCACTAAGCCCACAGAAGACCTCACTAGGGGCATGTCTTCTGGCATTAAGGCTAGGCTTTCTTTCTCCACCAAGTTTCAAACTTTAGTTAAATTAGCGACAATGTTGCCCCACTCTAGCAGAGTGGGTAGTTCTTCATCAATAATTCTTCTAGTACATCTACTGCAAAGCATTCCTCATTGTCCAGCTGAGGGTACTTCACACTGTTGTATACATTAAGCTCAACTTTCATATGTCCGAAAGTGACCTCCATGATTTCAGACCTGCATTGAATGCATGCATTGGCAGTGGCCAAAAATGGTCTGTCCAGGATAACAGGTATCGGAGATGTACTTTTATTACAACCCATGTCCAAAATAAGGAAGTCTGCAGGGTAGAAGAACTTGTCTACCCCCACTAGGACATCCTCAACCACTCCCATGAGTTTCCTCTTAACTTATCAGCCATCAATAGAACAATGGGGGTGGGCTTTAGCTCCCCCAAACCTAACTGCTGATATACATTGTATGGCAGCAGGTTAACACTGGCTCCAAGGTCCAAAAGGGCCCTTCCAATCGTGTAGTCACCAATAATATAGGGAATAGTGGGTATCCCTGGGTCTTGCAACTTCTCAGGTATTGTCATAGTTAATACAGAATTAACTGTATCAGTTACAAAGACTTTTTTGGACAAAGGGCCTCTGGCTTTCCTTTTCTGAGTACAGAGGTCCTTCAAAAACTTTGCATAGGCTGGGACCTGTCGGATTGCATCAAGCAGGGGTAAGTTTATTTTGACCTGCTTAAAGGTTTCCATCATTTCCTCGATCTGTGCCTAACTCTTATCAAAAGGGGTAGGGCCACTCAAAGCTTGAGGAAATGGTAGCTGAGGTCTTCTTGGTTCTCTCACCGCAAACTATGGTGAACTTTTGTTTTTTCTTTTATCTATTTTATCTCTCACGAGGCTTAACTACAACCTCTTTATTTTTCCCTTGTTGAAGGGTAGCAGGCAGTTCTTGACTCTGTGTTCTAATAAAGTCCTTATCATTTTCACTTGATATTTCCTTAGGATAGACCTCTCCTTGTTCTTTTCCCACCTGGTTGTCTACCAGTTTGCTAGACCTTAAGACTGTGATGGCTTGGCCCCCTTAAAATTTGAGGAGCCTTCTCCGATGGAATACTGGCACTTTGGGTTGGCTACTGGTTGGCTTGGCAACCTGCCCTCCTCTCTCTTAGCCAGAGCATTGGCTATTTGGCCAAGCTGCTCTTCTATTTTCTTAATGCTTTGACTGTGAGAAGTCACAGTCTGATTTAAGGGTCCAAGGCTTTGCAATTGGGCCAAAACCTGGTCCTCGAAAGAAGCACTTTGGGGCTGAGGTGGGGGAATTACCAATTAATTTTGTTGCTGGGGCTGCTGTTGTTGGAAATTCGACCTTTGACCATAACCCTGGTTAAACTACAGCTGTGGCCTTTGAGGTAAGGCCAACATCTGCTGTGGCTGCATATAATTGTCCTGCCTCCACCTCAAATTTGGGTGGTCTCTCCATTGGTAACCAGTATTTTGGTACTGATATCCATATGGTTGTTTATTTATTCATCCAAAAGATTAGGGCAAAGCACTGTTGTTCCATTACAAACTCAGGGTATTGCCCTGCAGATGGGCATTCTTCCACTGTATGCTTTGGAGATTGGCATATCAGACATACCTCCATCACTTGTGCAGCCATTCTGGGCTGCACCACAGTCAAAAGTTTATCAAATCTTTCAGTAAGATTGGCCATCTGCATTCTTAGGTCATCGTTTCCTTGAACTTCATACATCTTTCCTTTATAAGTTTCAGCCACCCCCAGCTTAGGAGAAGGCTCTTGAACAGTTTTAGATGAGGACATCTTCTGGAAAGTATTTTCACTTATGACCTCGAATAAGTCCCATACCTAATCAACTGTATTATGCATGTATGTTCCACCATAAGAGGCATCTACCATGTCTCTGCTCTTCTCATCGATCCCATTGTAGAAGCTCTGGACAAGCTACCAGTCAGGGATCTTGTGGTGAGGACATTGTTTGAGCATCTCCTTAAATCTATCCCAACATTAGTTAAAATCTTCAGTTGGGGACTGGGCAAAAGAAAGTATGCCCTTCCTCAGTTGACTGGTTTTGGTCTCTGGAAAAAATTTAGACAAAAATCTTGTCTGGAGGTCTTTCCAAGTAGTGATACTGTTGTTTGGGAGAGTAGACAACCAAGTGCTGGTCCTGTCCTTTAGGGAAAAAGGAAAGAGCCTTAGCCTAGTGGCTTCTGGTCCCAAACCAACAATAGAAAAGGTTGTGCACAGGGCCAAGAACTGGTCAATGTGCTTGTAAGGGTCTTCCTTGCTAAGCCCATGGAAAGAGGGAAGCATTTGGATGATGGAAGTTTTGATCTCATAATTACCCTAAACATCTGGGAATTGAATGCTGAATGGATAATTATAATCATTCGGAGCATTCAATTCCTTCAATGTTCGAGGTTACTCTTCACCCATAATTGATGTCTCTATTTCAATAGGGGGCTCGACTGTGGTGTGTCTGTGCCTTCTCGGTCTTCTACCCCTTTCAATCTCAGGATTAGCAGGCTCTAAAGTAGGACTGAGAGATCTCCTTCCTAACATGCACACACATCGCCATCAAGGGAAACAGTTCGCAAGCACATTGCACAAAAGAAAATTACAACTATCCTAATCAACTGCTTATGAAATCTTCAAAAGAGAAATAAACTGAGGTTTTGAAGGTTAGAGAAGTGCAAACAGAGGTAGCTAGACTCTCAATGTAGTTTCAGTCTCCTTCTCTGCTATGATCTAGATCTGCAAGAAAAATTCCAACTGTAAATCAGCAGTATCAATTATTCACAAGTACGGCTACCACAGAATAAAGAATATAAAATTCTAGAGTCTACTATTAGATCAGTGCTCCCCGGCAACAGCGCTAAAAACTTGTTGGGCTATTTTTTAAGTGCTTGCTACTGACTTTATTGGGGGCAGTGATAAGAATGGGGTGAATGAAAATGAATGAAAGGTAGATTAAAAATGACAGAGCAGCAAGCCTAAAATATGTACAGTCCTGCAAGATACAGGGCATGTTGTAGCAAGTTTTGATAAGTAAGAGTTTGTCCCACAAGGAAGGTTGATCTAAAGCTCCAAGGGAGCCATCAGTAGTAGGCTCTCCAGATCTGACTACAGATCTGACAGTCCTAAATGGAAGGTGATTTAAGGTCACTTATTTCTATATTCTCTGGTAATCTAATGATTTAACTACAGAAAGGGTTGAGAAGAAGGATGGGGTATGAGAAAATAAATATAAAAGGGTGAGAAGTAGGCTATTAGGTTCAGATCTGATGGGTTTCATGACTCAATTTAGATCTGCTGCTATAGAAGTCCTGTCCAATGGCTACATTGTCACCACTGAGGAGAAAGAATCCAACTCATCTCTGTGCCATGATCCAATCCCTTTATGGCTATAACCTGTCCACTTAAATGGTCACAGACTATCCAATTGGGGAGCCACAGTCCAGAGATGGGTCAGAATAAGTCTATCATTGTAAGCACTACTTCATCCAGGCTACAAGCACAAGAGTCCATAGGGAACCTCAACCTCTAAAGTGCTATGTGTGGGGCTAGGCCTGTATGGGAGCATGTTAGCCCAGACACATAAAACCAACAAGAGTTTGAGTACAGCCTTAGGTCTAGCTGTCCACTGCTGTAGAAAGACTGCACTGATCTAGTCACAAGCCTACAATCTCTAGAACCAAACCAGATCTGCCATCTGATGGCGGGTCTATGCAAATACAGGGGAGTTTGGCTCTGCACAATCTCTCACAGGGCTACAAGCACAAGTGCAGAGAAGAAGAATCTATTTTAGATCTGTGGATTGGCCTCACCCTAAGGCTATAACCTGTCCACTTAAATGGTCATAGACTATCCCAGAGGCTATCCTCCTCACAGAGGGCCAAAACAGAACAAGAACACTGCTGTCACCACCATGTTCACAAGGCTACAAGCACAAGCTCCAATGGGGATTTTAGATCTAGTGGATCCTGTGGTGGGGCTAGGCTTGTATGGGAGCATGTTAGCCCAAACACACAGGTCACTTGGATCTAAATAGGTCTATAAAAATAGTTCTCCATTGCTCATAATGCAACTTATCAATGGAGGATCTCAAGGCAGCAGCCTTATACAGAACAACTCAATTTCAAACTTCAATCCCATACATGTAAAACACCCAATCATGAAATTCTATTAATTCTAAACCAAATAAGCATACAGAGGCATAGTTAGCAAGTGCTGGGCTATGGAGAGAAGAAAAAGTAAAAAGAAATCTACCTAAACCTTACTAGAGATCTACAACTACTTCAAGAAGAAGATAGACAAAACTCTATTCTAAGAGAGGCCCCCCTAAACCTAAACCAGGCTTAGGTTTATATAGCAGTCAGTTTGGCGACGCATTAGGGTTAGGAAACCCTAACTTTAACAATGCCATGTGGCCTAATACTGTTCCTTGGATGCCTCGAGGGGCATGCACAGAAATTAGAGCATTGGAGTGCGTGCCCTAATTGTTGAAAGTTCCCAGAATGTCCTCTACAGAAGTGAGGGAGAGTTAGAGTCCAAAGCCTCGCCAGGTAGCACTGGCTTCCAAGACTATCGTGTGGTAGCACGATCTTCATGAGATTGGATTAACTTAAAATTCTAGCCGTTGTGGGGTTGTCTTAGTTTACAGCTTAAGCAGTCATGCGATGGAGCATTGAATCCTTGTTGGATTGCTCTGGTCTTCGCGGGATTGCACTTTCCTTCTGAATGGTGCGGGAATCGCGCAGACAGTTTGTTTCTCAATGGATCTCCGTGAGGATCCTCGCGAGGGCGTGATGTACATTGGTCTCTGAACTGCGCAATAAGTTTTTCTACAGTTTTGTATCCCGCGACCACTGCGCGATAGCTGTGCGCAGAAATACCTGGAGCTCTCTTTCCTCAGCTTATTTGAGTGAACTGTGTGGTTTTGAGTGATGCTTTCTTGAGCTGCGTGAGATTGCGCGAGCATTTAAGTGCTTAAGCTTCGCGAGAGCTGCGCGACTCATGATTCTGAAGCCCTTCTGTCACTAAACTGCACGAGAACAGCGTGGACACTTGGTATGAAGTCCTGGGAAACTCACGAGAACTGTGCGAGGCTTACTTTCTAAATCCTTTGAACCTTGTGGCAACTGAGCGAGGCTCATTTCTTGCTCTGTTGCTGCTGTGCTTTGCCTTCATGCAGTCAAGTTCTTGTCTGGATCCAGCTTCCCTTCTTCTGAGATACTTCTGGGGCAATAGTGGGCTCCTTAACAGGATTAAGGCCTTATTGCAGCTGCTGTTCATTACCTACAGAACATGCTTAAAACACTTTTATTAAATGATTAAGGGTCCAATAGAGATTAAATTAAGGGGTGAAAAGTGGAACTTTTCAGGTCTTAACAGGGGAGAATGTAACATCCTCAAAATTTTAGGCTTTGAATAGTATCCTCGAGATATGTGCCCGACTGGTCATAAGTTAGACCAAGAGGAAATCAACTGGATGACTTAGACTAGACTAGGCTTAGGGTTAAAAGGCACACCTAGATGTGTGGTGTTGATCTGGTTATAAGGTCACATATACCATTAAGGGGTGTATGTGCTTTACACCAAAGAATGGATTGGGTTAAATAGTCTACTAACTAAAGAGAGGTTATTTCTCTTTAGTTTTGGTGGTTAGGGATTTATGAAGAGAGAGTGAGTGAGGAGGAAGGAGTAAATGCAAGAGGTTTGTGTGGGATTACGAATTTAAGGAGCTCGTGAGCCATTAATCACGATGGTAGCGCCTGGGGATTCGAGGAATCAAGCTAAGAACCCTAGCTCTTGGAGGCAAACCCTTGAATCACCCATATCTAGAATTGAGGTAAGATCCTTATAAATTATGACGTGTATGATGTTGTGCATTAAATTAATGATTAAATGGTGAATTAAAGACATTGAAAGAGGAGAAGTTTAGAGAGAACAAAGCTAGAGGAAATGCCCGAAGAGGGTTGAGTTCTTATCAAAATCGATTAATCGATTTTTGACAGAAGGTAAATCTGGGCACTGATGCCCGAAACTGATTAATCGAAATGAATTCGATTAATCAATTTTTGGTTTTCGATTAATCGATTAATCGATTAATCGTCTGTGTACTCCCAGTGGCTGGAAAATGAGGAGTCTAGGAAACCGATTAATCGATTTGTGGATCGATTAATCGATTTTGGAATTTCGATTAATCGATTTGAGATCTATTAATCGATTTTGGAAATTTGACTAATCGATATTAGGATCGATTAATCAATTTGACAGTTTCTGAGTGAAATTTGTTTTGGACTTTGGAGTTCTAGGAGGGCCTTGTACCTTCATTTATGCATCGTTCTTGATACTTTGCATGTGACATGATGTTATTTAGGTTGAATGCTTGAATGCGAGCATGAGAAGCCACAATGGACCTTGACGCTTGGGAATTCAAACGTGTGAGGTAGGGAATACCTTGAACATGTACTTTAATTATAATAGCATGTATGTAGTGATATGGAAATAAATAGTTATGCGTTGAGAGCATAGAGATGCATAGGTTTTTCTTGAAAAGTAATTGAACATATGAAATTAAAGTGGTGTGTGTGTGTGTGAACATTAAGTAAGGAAATAAGTATGCTGTGAGTATGTGACATCCTAAGGGGGTGTGAATGTTAAAAAGGGCATCTAAGTGATGCATATGAACTGGTTACATCCTAGGGATATATGGAAAATTGTGAACATCCGAGTGATGTGAAGTTAATTAAATGAGAATGTATCAAGCCTAAAATACTATATTTAGCACAATCACACGGTGAATAACTATATGTAGTTGCACATTTGATTTAAGGTTTGGAGAATACCCCACTGATATGGCGGTATACTGTTGCCATCCCAGATGTGCCTACTTTATTTGTTGGTGGTAAAAGAAATTTAAAATCAAAGTAAAAATAGATGAATTAGCAACCGAGAAATCCTAGACCCAAGAAGGTCCATTTAGCAAGTTTTGATAAAAGAGTTTGTCCCAGTGAAAAGTGATCCAGCTCCAAGGGAGCCATCTCTAGTAGTCCCTCCAAGATCCACTATAGATCCCATAAATCTAAAAGGAAGTTTAGTCACTATTCATCCTAAGGTAACCTAATGATTAACTATAGAAAAGTTGAGAAGATGGATGGAGTAAAATAAATATAAAAGGGTGAGAAGTATGCTATTTTCAGATCATTGAATTTAAGACTGATAGTCTCAGTATAGAAATCTCCCAATGGCTACATTATCACCAAAGAGGAGAAAGAATCTAACATCACATGATCCAATCTTTATAACTCACCCATTGAATGGTCACAGACTATCCATAGAACCTCCAGAAATGGTCAAATAAAGAAGAATTGTAGACTACTTCATCAGCTACAAGCTTGAATATAAACCTCATCCTAAAGCTCAATCTAAAAGATAGGACCATGAAGCCCACACAGAACCAAGAAGAGATTGAGTACCAAGATCTAGCTATGTTAAGACCTAAAAGTATCACCATCCCTTACAACCTTTGATTAGACCTTAACCATCAATAAGACTTGTTAAGTTTTTATGTAGGAATAATCAACAAGCAAATAAGGCCAGAATCTCAAGAGCCATTTTCACCAAAAAAGTCCCTTAGAAGAATGGACTCTCCAGATGAAATGAGCCTCAAGACGAACCCAAGATTTAAAGATTAGAGAAATATCTCATCCAATGAAAGCTTAAGACTTCATAACTTCTATGAATAAGTAGTTTCTCACCTCATACACCATAACGCTTAAAAAGCTGATTTTACATGAACAGAAATACAGGATGAACATATCAAGAGATTGCCATTCTTTCTTTTCAAGAAGAAAGCATTGAAAGATCAATTACATGGAATCTCATATCAGAACTCATTAAAGCCTCACGAGGAAACTCAATAAGTCCATTGAAGAGAAGTGCTCATCAAGGTTATTCAAACCATCCTCAAGATCAATCCATGAGATCCTTCTCACCAAGGGATCAGAAGAGCAAACCAAGGATAGAGGTGAAGTTCATGTTAAACCATTCAAGAGGAAAGACAATTCAAACAATAGCTCCTTAGCTGTAAGCCTCATCAATTTATGTATAGAGGATTTGGGAATTTTAGATTAGGCTGACCATGTAAATTATGACACTTCTAAGATCAAGGATCACTCGGTTGGTTCTATTAGGCTTTTCTAATAGAAAGTCCTACACTTAGCTTAGGTTTCATGGATTCTTTCTTTTGATTGTTTGATTCCAGGTGATTCTATTTGGTGGATTCTTTTGGATGGTTGTGATGGGGTTGGATTTTGATTAACAGATCAATGAGTTACAAAACTCCTCTGATCTAGGCTCAATAACATACTTCTCACCCTTTTATATTTATTTTCCACACTCCATCCGTCCTCTCAACCCTTTCTGTAGTTTACACATTAGGCTACCTTAGGATCTATAAACTAAGTGACCTTAAACTCCCTTCCCTTAAGGACTACCAGATCTGTAGTCAGATCTGGAGGGACTACTAGAGATGCTCCCTTGGAGTTGTAGATCATCTTTTCCCATGGGACAAACTCTTACTTATCAAAACTTGCCACAATGGACCCTGTATCTTACAGGTCTAGGACTTCTCAGTTGTGCTGATTTCATCCCCTGTTTTATTTTGATTTTAAATTTCTTTTATCACAAACAAATAAAGAAAGCACAGCTAGAGTAGTAATAACTGTCCATTGCTTGAGTGGGACTACAATGGTCTAGTCACTAGCCTACAATCTCCATACCTAGATCAGATCTGCCATCTGATGGCGGGTCTATGCTAATATAGGGGAGTCTGCCTCTGTACAATCTCCTACCAGGCTACAAGCTCAGGCTCGGAGAAGAAGGATCCATTTTGGATCGGCGAATTGGATTCACCCTAAGGCTATAACCTGTCCACTTGAATGGTTACAGACTATCCCAGAGGCTATCCTCCTCACGGAGCCCAAAATAAAATAAGAATATTGCTGCCACCACCATGATCACAAGGCTACCAGCTCAGGCTTCCATGGGGATTTCACATCTAGTGGGTCCTGTGGTGGGGCTAAGGCTGTATCGGACCATGACAGCCTAGACACACAGGTCACTTGGATCTGAATAGGTCCTTAGAATCAGTCCTCCATTGCTTTGAATCACAGCCAAAGTAATGGCGGATCATAAGGCAGCAGCCTTGCACAGAACAGCTCACAAATACACGAATCCCATAAAAGTACAACACCCAATCATAAATTTCATTTATCTAATCTCAATAGACATACATAGGCATGGCCAGCAAGTGCTGGGCCATGGAGAGAAGAAAAAGAAAATGGAAAACTACTTACAACTATAGAAAATCAAAAAAGAAAATGATCTCAGATCTCTTATCAGTGATAAGGTCTGAGCTTCCGCTGGTGTCTAAGTCTAAAAACTCTAAAAGTCTCAAAAGAAGCCCCTTAAACCCAAACAAGGCTTAGGTTTATATAGCAGTGGGTGTGGCGGCGCATTAGGGTTAGGAAACCCTAATTTTAGCGATGCCACGTGGCCTATTAATGATCCCTGAATGCCTTGGGGTGCATGCACAGAGATTTGAGCATGGAAGTGCATGCCCTAATCGCTGGAAATCCCCAGAATGTCCTCTACAGAATGATGGAAGTTGGAGTCAGCCAAAGTTGCGCCTATTCTCGACTTGTCGGGTAGACTCGAGGATGAGTTAGCATTAAAACTTCAGACATCGAGGGATTGCAGCTTCTTGATGCTTTGAGCAGTCACGAGGTAGATAGTTAAGCTCTCGCTGGATTGGGCTTCGCGCGGTTGGATTGCTTGTTGTGAATAGCGCGGGAACTGTGCGAGCATTCCATTTCACAATAGATCTTCGCGAGGCTTACTTTGGTCTTCGCGAGGCTACTTTCTTCCTGAACATCACGAGAACTGCGTGAGACGTTCTCCTCTTAGTGGAACTTCGCGAGGATCCTCGCGAGGCTTTGAGGCTTTTCTGAACTGCGCGACAGGTTCTCTTGACATTTGCATCCCGCGGCTACTGCGCGACAGGTTCTCTTGAACTGCGCAAGACTGCGCGACGTTTAACTTCTGAACTTCATGAAAGCTGTGCGACTCAAGGCTTCTGAAGCTCTTCTATCACTCCACTACGCGAGAAGTTGTTGTGAAGTCTTGGGACTTTGCGAAGCATATTTTTCTAAATCCTCTGGAGCTTTGTCACCGCGTTGCCTCGTGTCCGATTCATGGCTCATTCTTCGGGGACTTCGTGTGCCCTTAATATGATTTATGGCCTTATTGCACTGCTGTTTATTATCTACAGAAAACACTTAATAAACCTTTATTAGATGGCTAAGGGTCTAATCAAAGGTTAAGTTAAGGGGTGAAAAGTGGACTTTTCAGGTCTTAACACACCCCCAAACCTAATCTTTGCTAGTCCCTTAGCAAAGCTACATTAAATAAACTACAAAAATTAAATGCAACTTTCGTTGGGAGCATGAATACATTTAGCATATGTACCAAGCCTTTTAAACCCCTAGGTGATCCCTAGTGGAGAGTGAAGTCTCCTGAGGGTTTTCAGTGAAGACACCCACAAACTTCTCAATGAGACAGTTAACAAAAGTGCATTATTATCAAGTGAGCAGTCAAGAAATAGAGTTAGGTCACCCTTGAATCAGTAAGAATATAAGAAATTCAAACACATTGGCTGCACAGAAATTTAAATAGTATAAGCTTCTCATGAAAGCACAACGTTTCCAATCAGTTTACACTAAAGAACAATTCACATGTGTGTCAGCACTGAGCTCATCACTGGATAAAAAATTAGGTTGTATATCATACTTAATGCATTCAATATCAGACCCAAAACTCTCCAGGGCATACTCTCATAAAGAACTATTGAGGGTTTCATTGTCTCTCAAGCTCAAGAGCCATATCCCCAAATGGGTCTCAGAAGAGCATAGGCATAGCTCTTGAGTGCCGGGCATCATTGATGATCCTCACCATAGATTGATAACTCTTTATCTCCATATGACTCACTCAACTTTGGATCACAAGGGCTTTAATCAATGTAATGTGGCTTATGGAGTGGGGTTAAAAAGAATGGAAGGTTGAAAAGGGGTTCAAAATTGAGAAATCAGTAGGTGAAGGAGGTGATTCATGACTTCACCTTCTTTAATTCAGCTCCTTTCATCTTCTTTTAGGTTTTCAGATTTGAAGTGATCAGTTTCTCTTCTTGATTTCGATTTTCCCAATGAAAGTTCCCTCTTGATTCCTCTATTACTCCTCTTCATTATTGTTTTTGTTTCTTTTTGACGCATTTTTCTTCTTTTTATTTTGTTTTTGCTTTTCTGAAATGCCACCATTTTCTCAGTTACCATACTGTCAAACTTTGAGGTACTTATTCTTTATTCACCTAATGTTGACCATAACTGGTCCATCTTCAACTCTTGTTCCTTTACCTTCTGAATTCTCAGAGTGAGGGTAGGGTTAAATCAGATACATAGGTTCAGGTGCAAGTACTTAGGTGTATTTTGAAGAAATTTAGGATTTAAGGCTCAAAGGGGGTATGGACAAGGGCAGTTGCTTAAGGTTGGTCTGTTTAGGCTCAAACTGTCCAAGAGAAGGCCTTGATCTTTTCCTAAGTCTCATGAGTGCTGTCAGTTGTTTCAATTTGGAGTTGCCTAACTTCTAGTGAGCACAGTGACTCAGCCAGTCCTTAGAGCTAGAAGAAATTGCCTTAGTCACTCCTCAAAGAAATTTTTTTTGTATAGGCCCAAATCTCATTGGTTATGGTCTTCCTTTGAATTCTTCAATATGTCCTTACCTTTTTTTCTCTCTAATGATTCATTAAGTGCTGATACAAGTGAGTTTCCTTGGTGATCTCATCATGGAAATGTGAAATTTTAAAAGTTTATACTATCTAAAGTCTGGAAAAAATTTTAAATTCCTTAATTTTCATGATTCTTAAATGAACATGGTTCCATTTCCATATTACTCACAAGATTCTGCTACACTGAGGTTAACTATTCCATTGGCAGGATCTGCCTGCCACACCCCCAAACCTATGAGGAGCAGTGTCCTCACTGGTTCAAAGGTGAGTGTTCAGCAGATTTATGGTCAGAGAAAAGAAAACAGCAAGAATGAAAACAACCAAAAATAGGAAACTTTACAGAATAACAGGGAAAGAAAATTTCATTAAGAGTAAAAAAATTACAAAAAGAAAATCCTAAGAAGAAGGGAGAGAGGGATCAAGGATGTGGGGGCTGAGAAGGTGGTGGAAGGGGTTGAGTGGAGGGGGTAGGGGATGGGGATGGTTCTATCTTTTGCTTTTTCTTCTTTGGCTGGTGCTTGTCCTTCTCCTCCTTAGCCAAGATCTGTTGAACCTCCTCGTATTCATCCTAGAGGGATTGTAGGGGGTCCGGCTCTTTAGGTGGGGGCGGTTGTTGCTTCCCCAGCTGTGCTTTCTTTATTTGTTTGTGGTAAAAGAAATTTAAAATCAAAATAAAACAGGGGATGAAATCAGCACAACTGAGAAGTCCTAGACCTACAAGATACAGGGTCCATTGTGGCAAGTTTTGATAAGTAAGAGTTTGTCCCATAGGGAAAGATGATCTATAGCTCCAAGGGAGCCATCTCTAGTAGTCCCTCCAGATCTGACTACAAATCTGGCAGTCCTTAAGGGAAGGGAGTTTAAGGTCACTTAGTTTGCAGATCCTAAGGTATCCTAATGTTTAAACTACAGAAAGGGTTAAGAGGATGGATGGAGTGTGGAAAATAAATATAAAAGGGTGAGAAATATGTTATTGAGCCTAGATCAGAGGAGTTTTATAACTCAGATTCAGATATGATGTTATAGAAATCCTGTCCAATGGCTACATTATCACCACTGAGGAGAAAGAATTCAACCCATCTCTGTGCCATGATCCAATCCCTTAAGGTTATAACCTGTCCACTCAAATGGTCACAGAATATCCCATGGGGGAACCACAATCTAGAGATGGGTCAAAACAAGTTAATCATTGTAGGCACTATTTCATCCAGTCTACCAGCTTAAGAATCCATAGGGAACCTCAACCTCTAAAGCTCTATGTGTGAGGCTAAAGCTGTATAGGAGCATGATAGCCCAGACACATAGAACCAACAAGAGATTGAGTACAACCTTTGATCTAGCTGTCCATTGCTTAAGTGAGGCTACAACGGTCTAGCCACAAGCCTACAATCTCTATAACCAGATCAGATCTAACATCTGATAGCGGATCTATACAAATATAGGGGAGTTTGCCTCTGTACAATCTCCCACCAGGCTAATACAAGCTCAGATGCAAAGAAGAAGGATCCATCTTGGATCGGTGGATTAGAATCACCCTAAGGCTATAACCTGTCCATTTGAATGGTTACAGACTATCCCAGAGGCTATCCTCCTCACGGAGCCCAAGACAAAACAAGAATATCGCTGCCACCACCATGGTCACAAGGCTACCAGCTCAAGCTTCCATGGGGATTTCAGATCTAGTGGGTCCTGTGGTGGGGCTAAGGCTGTATAGGACCATGATAGCCTAGACACACAGGTCACTTGGATCTGAGTGGCCCTTAGAATCAGTCCTCCATTGCTTTGAATCACAGCCAAAGCAATGGCGGATCATAAGGCAGCAGCCTTGCACAGAGTAGATCATAATCAAACACAAATCCCATAATGTAAAAATCCTATTACAAACTGCCATTAAACTAGTTCAAAATGTATACAAAGACATAGCCAGCAAGTGCTAGACTATGGAGAGAAGGAAAAAGAAAGAGAAAAACTACTTACAGCTATAAAAGAAAAGAGAAACGATCTCAGATCAAATCTCCAAGAGATGAGATGTGTTCCAAGACTTGTTTTGAGATATTCCAAGATGTCTAAACCTAAGCTAAGTATGGGTTTATATAGCAGTGGTGTGGCAGTGCATTAGGGTTAGGAAACCCTAATTTTAACAATGCCATGTGGCCTAATAGTGATCCTTGGATGCCTCGGGGCACATGCATAGAGATTTAATCATGGGAGTGCATGCCCTAATCGCTGGAAATTCCTAGAAAGTCCTCTGCTGAAGCGATGAAAGTTGAAGTTCAGAGCTTCGCTAGGTAGCTATTATTTCCCAGACTTGTCGAGTGGTAGCTCTTGCTCTTCGCGAGGATGGTTTGACATTAAAGATTCAGCCATCACGAGGTTGCCTTGGTTTGCTCTTCAGGCAGTCGCGCGATAGAGAATTGCGCTCTCGCTGGATTGGGCTTCACGAGGTTGAGTAGACATTAAAGCCTCAGATGTTGCAGGGTTGGAGTTCAAGCAGTCGCGAGGTAGCTGCGCATTCGCTGGGTTGATCTTCGCGAGGATGGATTTAAATAGCGTGAGAACTGCGCGATCTCTTTTCTTCAATGGACTTCGTGAGTTTCCTCGCGAGGCTTTAATGAGTTCTAAACTATACAAGGTTCTGTGGTCTTCGCCAGGATGGCTCTATCTTCGCGAGGATGCTTTCTTCTTGAATAGCGCAAAAACTGCGCGAGGAGTTCTCTTCTGATATTTACATCTCACGGCCACTACGCGACAGCTACGCGAAGAGTCTTCTGAAGCTCTCTCTCCTTAGCCGCTCTGAGCGAACTGTGCAAGGTTGAGAGAGGTCTGCTTTGAACTGTGCGAGACTGTGCGATGTGTTCTACTCTTGAGCTTCGCAAGAGCTGCGCGAGTTTATGCTTCTGAAGCTCTTCAGTCACTCATCTGCATGAGAAGTTGTTGTAAAGCCTTGGGAAGCTCAGTTGGACTGTGTGAGGCATATTTCTCCTGAATCCTCTAAAGCTTGGGTCAGCTGCGCGAGGCTCATTTCAGGTCTGGATTCAGAGTTCATCCTTTTGAGGGACTTCTCGTGCCAAAATATGCTCCTTAGCAGGATTCCTGGCCTTATTTTACTGCTGATTATTACCTACATAAAACACTTAACAAGAACTTATTAGATGGCCAAGGGTCTAATCAAAGGCTAAGTTAAGGGGTAAAAAGTGGTACTTTTCAGGTCTTAACACACCCCCAAACCTAATCTTTTGCTAGTCCCTTAGCAAAGCTATATTAAATCTACTACAAAAATTAAATGCCACTTTCGTAGGGAGCACAGATACATTTAGCATATGTACCAAGCCTTTTAAACCCCTAGGTGATCCCTAGTGGAGGAGTGAAGTCTCTTGAGGATTTTCAGTGAAGACACTCACAAACTTCTCAATGAAACAGTTAACAAAAGTGCACTATCATTAAGTGAGCAGTCAAGGAGCAGACTTAGTTTACTCTTGAATCAGTAAACATAAAAGAAATTTAATCCATTGGTTGCACAGTAATTTAAACAGCATAAACTTCTCATGAATGCACAACATTTCCAATCAGTTTATAACCACAGAAAACTGCATAAGTGTGTGCCAGCACTGAGGTCATCATCAGATCAAAAATTAGGTTATAGGTCATACATAATGCATTCAAGATCAGACCCCAAACTTTCCAGGGCATACTCTCATAAGGGTCTTGTTGAGGGGTTCCTTTTCTCTCAGGCTCAAGAGCAGTTACATCCCCCAAATGGGTCTGTAAGCATGAGCATAGGCAGAGTTCTTAAGTGCTGACATCATTGACAGATCCTCACCATAGATTGGATAACTCTTTATCTCCACATGACAGCTCACTCAACTTTGGATCACAAGAGCTTTTAACTGGGCTGGAATGTGGCTTATGAAGTGGGGTTAAAAAGAATGGAAGGTTGAAAAGGGGTTCAAAATTTGAGAAATCAGTGGGTGAAAGAGGTGATTCATGACTTCACATTCTTAATTTTAGCTCCTTTCTTCTTCTTTGAGATTTTTAGATTTAAAGTGATCAGTTTCTCTTCTTGATTTCGATTTTCCAAAAGAAAGTTCCTCTTGACTCCTCTCTTACTCCTCTTTCATTATTATTTTTGTTTCTTTTTGATGGAATTTTCTTCTTTTTATTTTTTTTTTTGCTTTTCTGAAATGCCACCATGTTCTCGCCACTATCCATCGCTGAATTTTGAGATACTTCTTCTCCATTCACCTAATGTTGACCATAGCTAGTCCATCTTCAACTCTTTCTCCTTTACCTTCTGAATTCTTAGAGTGAGGGTAGACTGAATCAGGTTCATAGGTTCAGGTACCAGTACTCAGGTGTATTTTGAAGAAATTTAGGATTTAAAGCTCAAAGGGGGTACGGACAAGGGCAGTTGCTTTAGGGTTGGCCTTTTTTTAGGCTCAAACTATCCAAGAGAAGGCCTTGATCCTTTCCTAAGTCTCATGAGTGCTGTCAGTTGTTTCAATTTGGAGTTGCCTAACTTCTAGTGAGCACAGTGACTCAGCCAGTCCTTAGAACTAGAAGAAATTGCCTTGGTCACTCTTCAAAGGATGGAATTTTTTTTTTTTTTTTTATAGGCCCAATTCTCACTGGTTATGGTCTTCCTTTGAACTTTTAAGTTATGTCCTCACCTTTTTCTCTTTCTAATGATTCACTTAGTGCTAATACAAGTGATTTTCCTTGATGATCTCATCATGGAAATGTGAAAAATTAAAAGTTTATAATGTCTAAAGTTTACAGAAATTTTAAATTTCTTATTTTTCATGATTCTTAAGTGATCATAGATCCATTTCCATATTACTCACATGAGTCTGCTGCACTTTGGTTAACTATTCCATTGGCAGGGTCTGCCTGCCACACCTCCAAACCTATGAGGAGCAGTGTCCTCATTGATTTAAAGGTGTCTGTGCAGCAGATTTATTGATGATAAAAAGAAAAGAATATGGAACAAAACACACAACAGACAAAGCAAAATAGTAATGACAGAAGAAGAAAATCTATTAAAAATGTGAAATATACAAACTATAAGAAAACATAAGCAAAAGAGTGCAGAAACAGAAAAAATCCTAGGTACAATCTAATCAGAATCTGGCTCAAAACTTGTCCCAACCCATCTTCTTGGCATGCTCTTGAAGGTAAGCTTCTTCCTCTTTTTTTTTTCGTTCCCTCTCTTCCTTTCTTTGGGCCGCAGTTTTGGGTATGGTTGGTGCCCTGATCCTCATTTTTCTGGTCTTTGGTGGAGGAGGGGTCACTGAAGATTTATCTGTGGTTGGCTCAGGGGATTTGATAGGACTTTTACCTTTGGGACTCTTCCCTTGGGTGAGGGGAATGAGAGGGATTGGGCCAGCGCTCAGGAGGGACAACAGGAGATTTATCTTTTGCTTTCACTTGAGGCAGGAGAGGACTTTTCCCTTTGCCAATCTTAGGGGGAGCCACAGAAGACTTGTCTTGTTCCTTTGCTGCAGGAATGGCAAGGCTCTTCCCTTTCTCTAGCTGGCTCATTGGTGGTGCCTCCTCAGACTGGGCAGATGGTTCTTTTCCAATTTTTAGAGAGGCAGCAGTGCGAGAAGTTCTTTTAGCTATAACTTTCTACCTCTGAGGATAGGTTTGTTTAGCAGGGCTTGATGAAGGAGCAGCAACAGGAGTCTTGGCACTTGGATCCATAAGTGGTGCAGAAGCAGAGTCTGAGTTAGAAGGAAAAAGCTCAGTGGGATCCAAACCAAGGGCAGCAGCAGCCTGTCTGCGTTCCTCTTTGAAAAGTAGGCGACCATGGGGATCATGTTGAGCAGAAGCTCTGGTGACCTTTGGAGGTGGGGATGGAGGGGCTGGCCGTTTTCCTTTTTGGGCTGCAGTGGCTCTTTTGGAGGTGGAAGGTTTCTTAGAAGGAGTCCTTTTTCTTTTGGGGGCAGGAGATAGAACGGGGGTAGGCACTGAGACAGGAGCAGGTGCTGGAGTAGGGACTTTAGTAGAAACAGGAACTTGAGTAGGAGCAGGAGGAGGTACCGGAGTTGGGACTGTAGGAGTTGGGGGAATAGGTTGTGTAGGTGTAGGGGCAGGGGGAGTGGAAGAAGATGGGCCTGATTGTGTGGAAGAAGATGGGGCCTCAGGGGGTGCTGTGGTGAGAGGGGTGGCTTGAATTGGTTGGGCTAGTAGGAAGGCAACCCTCTGTTCCAAAATCTCAATTTTCTTGGTAGCATACAGGAGATTAGTATCTGAAAGCTCCTTACTGAGTTTGTTGATCTCCTGAGCATTGTTTAGTTTCCTTTCTAACAACCTGGCTCTCTTTTTCGCCATTTCGGCATTGGCTTTTTCCATCTCCGTAGTCATTTTGTAGTAAGTTGCCGCAGCCTTGTGCGCATTGAGTGCCTCCAAAATTGCCTCCCACCCCTTAGAAATATCTCTCAGCTGCTCGCTGTGAGCAGGCTTCAAGTCACTCAGCTTCTGCCGCCAAGGGGATTCAAAGGATTGGCGAAGTTGTGCCATGCCCCTCAGGACATCCCTCTTGATATAGGCATTGTCTCGCATGGCATGGAGGAGGGTGAAATAGGGAGGGGTGTAATAGGAGTGTCTGGGTAAGATTGGTAGAAATGGAGTGGAATAAGTAGAAGGTGATTGATCCTGGGGGGTAAAGTGGGGGCTGTAGTGATGAAGTCTAGAGAAGGGTCCGGGTTGAGTGGTCAGTGAATTGAGGAGGGGGTAGGATAAGAGGTGGAATGGAAGGCATGGGTTGAAAATTAAATGAAGGATGCTCAGTGGAGGTGGATGGTTCTGGGTAAGGGAAAAATGGAATGGTGAAGGGTTGAAATGGAAGTGGTGGGGTTACAAAGATGTGGGGTGGAATGGGAAAGGAATGGGGTTTGTTTGGGTAGAAGTGTTGGTAAATTGTGGTGGAGGTAATATGAGTGGGGGAAGGATAGGTAGAGTGGGGAAGGAGTGGTGGGTTATGGTGTCTTGGAGGGTGAAGGGTGTAGTTAAGTCAATTGGGGTGAGGTCTGGTTGCACTGTGGAGTCAGAGGTGGAAGGGGGTTGGATCAGTGGGGTGGTAGGAGGTTGTGTAGAGATGGGTGGGTTTGTTAATATTTGAAGGGTGGATTGTATGTTGGTGATGTCAGTCTGTATTTGGGCTTGGGTTTGTGTTGTGGTGGATAGCTGGGTCTGGACGTCATGTATTAAGGAAAAGATATGGGTAAGGGTGTTTGAGGTTGGTTGGGGTGGAGTATGAGAAGAGGAGGGAACAGGTTATAAAGGGGAAGTGGGGGCATGATGGAAAGTTGTAGGGGGAGAAGATGAAAGGTCTGGTGAGTGATGTGGTGAGGGGAGTGGGGAATCTAGGAGAGGGATATCATGGGTTGGGAGGGTGTCAAGAAATGTGGTCATGAAAGCCTGATACCCTGAAGTAGTGGCTAGGTTAAAGTCAAGGTCTGTGAGTGGAGATGTAGTTGGGAGGGGTTGGACTAAGGGTTGGCCAATATGTGATGTGTCTGTGGGAATAATAGGGGTGGTGGAGGTAGGTAAAGATAAGGCAGGGGTTGTGTGAGAGGTTTTCATTTTTAAGGTAGGTTATCAAGGGAGGGCTGTCAGGGTTTAGTTCAGATGAGGTTGGAGATACTGGGGCTGTGTATTGAGGTAAGGTGGGTGAAGGGGGGGTGCTGTCATGGGGTTCAACACTTTCCACCCAGGAACGAATCACAGGGAGAGGTGGAATGGAAGAGGGGGATAAGAGAGGGAAAGGGAGAGATGGAATAGGCAAAGAAGCTGATGGAGGGGCAAGTGTGGTGGGTGGAGGTATTGCTGCAGAAGCAGAGGTGACAGAAGCTTGCACCACCTTCTTTGGAGCAGGGGCTTTAGCCCTCTTTTTGGGGGCAGGGGTGGCCTTTGCCACAACAGTTCTCTCACCTTGCTCAGAAACAACCTGAGCTTCAACCTTCTTCTTCTTCTTCTGGGGATCCATCAGACTCCTGCTGATCCCCCATTGTCTTTTGGCAAAAGTGGTGGGAGTGAGGTCAGCAGATAACTCCCCCATTGGTATCTTGTATCCTCCCCTCAGAAGTAATTTGGTGATGAGTCTTTCATAGGGGAGAGTGTGGATCTTCTTTTGCAGCCTGAGCTTCACCATCATATCCTTCATGGCCTCAAAAATCAACCATGCAGCATTAAATCTATGGCCCAGAGAGAAGAAATAGAGAGCATCAGCAATTGGTGTCCTCCTCTCTTGCTGATGGTCGGAGCAATAAATATTCTTCCTCAGCACTTGATCAATTAACAACAATTTGGGATTCAAATCCCTTCTTCTGATGGAGTTCCCTGTGGCCTTCAAACCTCTGGTAAGGGCCTGTGCAATGGTATCAATGGGGGCACTCACAGGGGAACCATAACCACAGTTGGGATAAAAAATGGCAGGGATGCCCATGACTTCAGCAATCAACACTGGGCTGAGTAGCATCTCAAAATTGTCAACTAACACAAGGAGGCCTGGCTGCCCATGTGTGTCTGGTTTGGCCCTAAGGTGCTGGTAAAAGAGTTGCACTAACCTAGGGTAGGCTATTGCAGGAATCATTTGCATCAAGGGGATCAAACCAGCCTTGCGCAAGAACTCAATGGCAGGTGCTGACAACGGCTCAGATTCAAAGAAAGATATATAAAAAATGGCTTCAGGCTCTAAAGGAATGGAAATGAGGAGCTCAGAGGGTGTAGAGTAATTAGGTGTTTGTTCAGCCACCTCAGGAACCACTTCCTTCCCTTTTTGTTGTGCCGTAGAGGACTTGGCTTTCTTAGGGGCAGGCTCCAAGGGAGCCTGATCCCTGGCTCTCTTCACAGGTGAACTTTTAGGAGCCATTAAGATTCTCCTTGGTGAGTGTGCAGTTGAAATTTTGAAAGAAAATATTAAGAGCTGAGTCTTACCCTAAAAGTTAGGTGTTCAATTTAATGCACGGTAGACCGCAGGAGCTCCTAGCAGGGGGCAACTGTTGATGGAAGCTTTAAGAACAAAAATCCAGAATTTCAAAGTGAATGATGAACTGTAGACAGGATGCTGGAGGAGAGAGATTGAGAGGAGTGGGAGCTAGGGTTTCGCTGGCAGGAGAGGAAAGAGAAAGCAGTAAAGAAAAGCAGCGCGGGGTTGGATTTTAAATATTGCGAGGCTCGGCGCGCTTCAAAAATATTTGCTTGCTGGATAGGTTGAAAGGTTCGCGAGATTGGATGTTCATTTAAACTGCGCGAGGAAGCCCACACAACTATATTTGAAACTCGCGATGGCAAAGCAAAGTAATTCTTTATGAACTGCGTGAGAGGAAACCAAACCAATTTTTCAGAACCTCGCGACGGCTTAAACGGACTCAGAATTCACACACCCACTAGTCAGCCTTTTGACCTTTGTTTTATGGGTAGATTCTCTCACATGCTCTCTTCCAGGGACACCCATAAGCATTATAAAACATTCAAAAATTCCCATACTCTCAAAGCATTACATTCACACATCATGAAAAAAATTAAAACAATACCATCATCATTCAATCCCTTGAAATTTTCAAACAAAGGGAACATGAATAAAAGTAGGCATTAAAGCACTAAACTCAGACTCCAACAAGATCACTAAAAATTCCTATAAACAGTAAAATACATAACATACAAAGTGCATAGTTCTTAGCATCAATTCAATGAAAGATCCCCTTCAGGGTTTGAGGATCCTTCACCAATCAAAAATTGGCCCTTGGGATTAACCACTGGTTGACTGGGCAACCTTCCCTCTTCTCTTTTGGCTAAGGTATTCGCTAGTTGGCCAATCTGCTCTTCCATCTTCTTGATGCTCTGACCATGAGAATTCAACAGCCAAGGAACCTGTGTTTTGCAAAGGAGGTCAAGACCTGGTCCTCGAAAGAAGCATTTCTGGGTTGAGATGGGGGTAAGACCAATTGATTTTGTTGCTATGGGGCTGCTGATAGTGCTGGAAGTTAGACCTAGGGGCATACCCTTGATTAGCCTGCTGCTGTGGCCTTTGAGGTAAAGCCAACATCTGCTAGGGCTGCATATAATTGTCTTGCCACCACCTCAGATTTGGGTGGTCTCTCCATTGGTAACCAGTATTTTAGTGCTGGTAACCATATGGCTATCTGTTGTAGCCACCAGATTGTTGCTGGCCAAAAGATTGCGCATCAGCAGCATGCTCCAATACCAATTCAAGATATTGACCTGCAGATGGACATTCCTCCACTGTGTGCTGTGGGCACTGGCATATCAGACATGCCTCCGCCACATGAGCAGCCCTTCTGGGTTGCATTACAGTTAGTAATTTGTCAAACTTCATAGAGAGGTTTGCCATTTGCAGCTGTAGGTCATTGTTCCCAGACACCTCACACACTTTTCCTCTTGTCAATGCAGCAGGCCCCATTTTTGACTCAGATTCCTGACTAGCTCTTTCCAAGGATAGCTTTTGAAAAGCATTTTCACTAATCACCTCAAACAATTCCCATGCCTCATCAGCAGTTTTGTGCATGTAAGTACCACAAGAGGCATCAACCATATCTCTACTTTTTTCATCAATCCTACTGTAGAAGCTTTGAACAAGCTGCCAGTCTGGGATCTTGTGGTGGGGGCATTGTTTGAGCATTTCCTTAAACCTATCCCAGACCTGATTAAAATTCTCAGTTGAGGCTTGGGCAAAAGCAAGAATTGCCTTCCTCAACTGGCTAGTTTTGGTCTCAGGGAAGAACTTGGTCAGGAACTTGGTCTGCAGGTCTTTCCATGAAGCAATGCTATTGTTGGGAAGAGTGGTCAACCAAGTACTGGCCCTATCCTTCAGAGAGAAGGGAAAGAGTCTGAGCCTAGTAGCCTCAGGTCCCAAACCAGTGATATTAAAAGTGGTGCACAGGGCCAAGAACTGGTCAATGTGCTTGTAAGGGTCCTCCTTGCTAAGCCCATGGAAAGAGGGCAACATCTGGATGATTGAAGTCTTTATTTCATAATTCCCCTGAACATCAGGGAATTGAATGCTAAAAGGGGAGTTATAGTCATCCGGAGCATTCAACTGTTTGAGAGTTCTGGATTGTTCTTCACCCATATTTGCTGTCACAGATTCACTTGGGGGCTCTCCTGTGGTGTGCCTGTCTCTTCTAAGTCTCCTTCCCCTTTCTAACTCTGGGTTAAGAGGCTCTAAAGTAGGGCTGAGAGATCTCCTCCCTAGCATGCAAGTATACCAACAGTAAGGAGAGCTTCTTGTAGGCACATTGCAAATGAATAACTATACAATTAACAAATTTGCCTAACTAATTTACAGCTATTCAAAGAATACATTTACAACTATCCTAGATACTGCTAGAGAATTTTCTAGAAGATAGACAGAGTTTTAAAAGTTAGAGAGTTTGCAAACAGAGGTAGCTAAGCTCCAATTGCAGTCCAACTGTCCTTCACTGCTGCTGTCTAGATCTGCAAAAAAAAAAAAATTCACAAATATATCAGCAGTATTAATTATTCTTAACTACCAAAGAATAATAAAACTACAAAAACTTAGGGTCAACTAAAAGATCAACCTTCCCCGGCAACGGCGCCAAAAACTTGTTGCTTCCCCAGCTGTGCTTTCTTTATTTGTTTGTGGTAAAAGAAATTTAAATTCAAAATAAAACAGGGGATGAAATCAGCACAACTGAGAAGTCCTAGACCTGCAAGATACAGGGTCCATTGTGGCAAGTTTTGATAAGTAAGAGTTTGTCCCATAGGGAAAGATGATCTACAGCTCCAAGGGAGCCGTCTCTAGTAGTCCCTCAAGATCTGACTACAGATTTGACAGTCCTTAAGGGAAGGGAGTTTAAGGTCACTTAGTTTGCAGATCCTAAGGTATCCTAATATTTAAACTACAGAAAGGATTGAGAGGACGGATGGAGTGTGGAAAATAAATATAAAAGGGTGAAAAGTATGTTATTGAGCCTAGATCAGAGGAGTTTTATAACTCAGATTCAGATATGATGTTATAGAAATCCTATCCAATGGCTACATTATCACCACTGAGGAGAAAGAATTCAACCCATCTCTGTGCCATGATCCAATCCCTTAAGGTTATAACCTGTCCACTCAAATGGTCACAGACTATCCCATAGGAGAACCACAATCCAGAGATGGGTCAAAACAAGTTAATCATTGTAGGCACTATTTCATCCAAGCTACCAGCTCAAAAATCCATAGGGAACCTCAACCTCTAAAGCTCTATGTGTGGGGCTAAGGCTGTATAGGGCCATGATAGCCCAGACACATAGAACCAGCAAGAGATTGAGTACAACCTTTGATCTAGCTGTCCATTGCTTGAGTGAGGCTACAACGGTCCAGTCACAAGCCTACAATCTCTATAACTAGATCATATCTAACATCTGATAGCGGATCTATACAAATATAGGGGAGTCTGCCTCTGTATAATCTCCCACCAGGCTAATACAAGCTCAGATGCAGAGAAGAAGGATCCATCTTGGATCGGTGGATTAGAATCACCCTAAGGCTATAACCTATCCACTTGAATGGTCACAGACTATCCCAGAGGCTATCCTCCTCACGGAGCCCAAGACAAAATAAGAATATCGCTGCCACCACCATGGTCACAAGGCTACGAGCTCAAGCTCCCATGGGGATTTCAGATCTAGTGGGTCCTGTGGTGGGGCTAAGGCTGTATAGGACCATGATAGCCCAGACACACAGGTCACTTGGATCTGAGTGGCCCTTAGAATTAGTCCTCCATTTCTTTGAATCACAGCCAAAGCAATGGCGGATCACAAGGCAGCAGCCTTGCACAGAGCATATCACAATCAAACACAAATCCCATAATGTAAAAATCCTATTACAAACTGCCATTAAACTAGTTCAAAATGCATACAAAGACATAGCCAGCAGGTGCTGGACTATGAAGAGAAGGAAAAAAAAAAACAAAAACTACTTACAGCTATAAAAGAAAAGAAAAATGATCTCAGATCAAATCTCCAAGAGATGAGATGTGTTCCAAGACCTGTTCTGAGATATTCCAAGATGTCTAAACCTAAGCTAAGTATGGGTTTATATAGCAGTGGTGTGGTGGCGCATTAGGGTTAGGAAACCCTTATTTTAGTGATGCCACATGGCCTAATAGTGATCCTTGGATGCCTCGAGGCACGTGCACAGAGATTTAAGCGTGGGAGTGCGTGCCCTAATTGCTAGAAATTCCTAGAAAGTCCTCTGCTGAAGCAATGGAAGTTGAAGTTCAGAGCTTCGCTAGGTAGCTATTGTTTCCTAGACTTTATCACGTGGTAGCTCTTGCTCTTCGCGAGGATGGTTTGACATTGAAGCTTCAACCGTCACGAGGTTGCCTTGGTTTGCTCTTCAGGCAGTCACGCGGTAGAGAATTGTGCTCTCGCTGGATTGGGCTTTGCGAGGTTGAGTAGACATCAAAGCCTCAGATTTCATAGGGTTGGAGTTCAAGCAGTCGCGAGGTAGCTGTGCATTTGCTGGGTTGATCTTCGCGAGGATGGATTTGAATAGCACGAGAACTGTGCAATCACTTTTCTTCAATGGACTTTGCGAGTTTCCTCGCGAGGCTTTAATGAGTTCTGAACTGCGCAAGGTTCTATGGTCTTCGCGAGGATGGCTCTATCTTCGTGAGGATGCTTTCATCTTGAATAGCATGAGAACTGTGCGAGGAGTTCTCTTCTAATATTTGCATCCCGCGGCCATTGCGCGATAGCTGCGCGAAGAGTCTTCTGAAGCTCTCTCTCCTCAGCCGCTCTGAGCGAACTGTGCGAGGTTGAGAGAGTTCTACTTTGAACTGCATGAGACTACGCGATGTGTTCTACTCTTGAGCTTCGCGAGAGCTGCACGAGTTTATGATTCTGAAGCACTTCAGTCACTCATCTGCGCGAGAAGTTGTTGTAAAGTCTTGGGAAGCTCAGTTGGACTGTGCGAGGCATATTTCTCCTGAATCCCCTAAAGCTTGGGTCAGCTGTGCGAGGCTCATTTCAGGTCTAGATTCAAAGTTCATCCTTCTGAGGGACTTCTGGTGCCAAAACAGGCTCTTTAGCAGGATTCCTGGCCTTATTTCATTGCTGATTATTATCTACAAAAAACATTTAACAAGAACTTATTAGATGGCTAAGGGTCTAATCAAAGGTTAAGTTAAGGGGTGAAAAGTGGTACTTTTCAGGTCTTAACAGCGGTTCCAACCACATCGGATAAAATTTATTAGGCAGAGCATTAGGCTTGTCATCTACCATTGTCAGGACTAGGGAAGGACCGCTAGGGTGAGAGGAGAAAGGATGAGATGAATATGAAAGGGACTACCTGTGTATTTAAAGACGAGGATGGTGGAAGATGAATCGGTGTAATAACATCAAAGTTGCTGCAATTAATTGAGAGTGAGTTGGGAAGTGAAAAGTTACAGCAATCAGCGTGGGAAATGAAAAATGCATGAAACTCGCACAACTGGTCAAGGGGATCGCGAGATAGGAACGGAATCTCGCGATGATGGATGTTGCAGCTTGCAGTGTGCGAGAGGCTCTGTAGCATTTGTTGAAGCTTACAACGGTGTAATAAATACTCTATGTGAATTGAGCGAGAGCTTCCCAAATCTCAATTTGGAACGCGTGAGGGCGTAGTACCAAACAAGGAGCAATTGATGCAGTGCAGCATACTCATCAAAAATATTCAAACAGTATGCATTCAATTCAAAAATCAGCAAATCGCAGAAGAAGTAATCATACCAACCCCACATAAACTCTATCAAACCCAACAGACTCAGACCCCATCGAGACACTACAATTTCCTAAAAACTATTGAAGAAACGAAAGTAGTATAGTACAACAAGGACACAACTGTGGGTCAGGTAGATGAAGGGGTCCCTTGAAAATGAATAGTGTTCTTTGGGTCAGCCGGTTTTTCGAGACAAGGCTTAAGCCTCTGACCATTCACTTTCAAGGTCCTCCCAGATTTGGGATCCCTGACTTCCACAGCACCAGATGGGGACACATTTAAGACAATATAGGGACCTTCCCATTGGGATTTTAGTTTGCCAGGAAAGAATTTTAGTTTGGAGTTAAATAACCAAACCTTGCCACCAGGTACGAAGCTTTTTCTCAGTAAGCCCTTGTCAAAGAAAGCTTTGGACCGTTCCTTGTAGATCCTGGCATTGGCGTAGGCATCCATCCTCAGCTCGTCCAATTCAGACAGCTGCAGGGACCTGTGATGACCAGCAGAAGTTAGGTTCATATTTAAGTTTTTAATGGCCCAATAGGCCTTGTGTTCTAACTCTACTGGGAGATGGCAAGCCTTGCCATAGACCAGTCTGAATGGGGACATTCCAATGGGAGTCTTATGGGCAGTCCTATAAGCCCACAGTGCATCATTGAGCTTATCAGCCCAATCTCTCCTGTCAGTCCTTACTGTTTTCTCAAGGATGTGCTTGATCTCCCTATTAGAAATTTCAACTTGCCCACTTGTCTGTGGGTGGTAGGGAGTAGCAATCCTATGGGTCACAGAATGTTTCTTGAGCAAGCTTTCAAAATTCCTATTGCAGAAATGGCTACCCCCATCACTGATAATAGCTCTAGGGGTTCCAAATCTTGAGAAAATATTCTGCCTTACAAATTTGAGGACCACCTGGTTGTCATTGGTTCTTGTGGCAATGGCTTCTACCCATTTGGAAACATAATCCACTACCACTAAGATGAAATGGTAACCATTAGAAGGAGGAAAAGGGCCCATGAAGTCTATACCCCATACATCAAACAGTTCTACAACAAGGATGGGCTGCAAAGGCATTGAATTTCTTTTGGACAACCCTCCTAATTTTTTACATCTCTCACATGCCTTGTAGTGTGTATATGCATCTTTGAATAAAGAAGGCCATTAAAATTCACACTGCAGGACCTTGTCAGCTATTTTTCTTCCACTAAAGTGGCCTCCACAGGCATTTTCATAGCACATGGTCAAAATACTGGGGACATCACTTTCGGGAACACATCTTCAGATGATTTGGTCTACACAGTACTTGTATAGGCAAGGTTCCTCCCAAAAAAAATATTTGACCTGTGAGAAAAATAGGTCTTTGTCCATTTTGGTCCAGTGGGCAGGAATCTTTCCTATAACAAGATAATTCACAATGTGTGCAAACCAGGGGACCAAGGATTGGATTGTAAATAATTGCTCATCCGGGAAGGCATCATTTGTAGTACCATTAAGACACTTCTCCAACACAATTCTGGACAAGTGGTCAGCCACCACATTTTCCACACCCTTTTTGTCCTTGATTTCGATGTCAAACTCCTGCAGTAGGAGTATCCATCTAATCAGCCTGGGCTTAGCATCTTTCTTGGACAATAGGTACTTCAATGCTGAGTGGTCAGTGAAGATTACAGTTTTAGATCCCAGCAGGTAGGATCTAAACTTGTCAACAACATACACCACTGCCATAAGCTCTTTCTCAGTTGTGGTATAATTCAGCTGAGCTTCAGCAAGTGATTTGTTCACATAAGCAATGACCGTAGGTAGCTTATCCTTTCTTTGGCCCAAGACAGCACCTATTGCCAAATCTAATGCATCACACATTAATTCAAAGGGCAGGGTATAGTCTGGTGTCTGGAGTACAGGGGTAGAGGTAGGGCAGACTTTTAAAGTCTTAAAAGCCTTTAGACATTCAGCCGAGAAGTAGAAAGGCACATCCTGGCAGAGCAGGTGGCACAATGGCTTAGCAATTTTGCTGAAGTCCTTAATGAACCTCCTGTAGAATCCTGCATGCCCAAGGAAAGATCTGATTTGTTTGACTATTTTTGGAGGGGGTAGATTGGTAATGAGGTCAACTTTGGCCTTGTCTACCTCAAGCCCTTCTTTAGAGACTACATGGCCCAACACAATGCCATGTGTTACCATGAAGTGGCTCTTTTCCCAGCTTAAGACCAGATTGGTCTCCTCACATCTTTGCAAAACTAGGCTGAGGTGTTGTAGACACTGGCCAAAACTGTCCCCATAGACAGAAAAATCATCCATAAAAATCTCTAAAAACTTATCAATCATATCAGAGAATATGACATACATACACCTCTGAAAAGTGGCTGGCGCATTACACAGCCCAAAAGGCATCCTTCTATAAGCAAAGGTGCCAAAAGGACTGGTAAAGGTGGTTTTCTCTTGGTCTTGAGGATGCACAGGGATCTGGTTGTACCCTGAGTACCCATCAAGAATATAGTAAAAAGCTTTTCCAGCCAATTTGTCCAAAATTTGATCAATGAAGGGGAGAGGGAAGTGGTCCTTTTTGGTCTTAGAGTTGAGCTTTCTATAATCAATGCAAACTCTCCAGCCAGTGGTCTCCCTGGCTGGTCTCAACTCTCCAGATTCAGTTTTAATAACTGTTATGCCAGATTTCTTGGGCACCACTTGGATAGGTGCCACCCAGTTAGAATCAGAGATGGGGTAAATGACCCCTGCATCTAGCAATTTAATGATCTCCTTAAGGACCACCTCTTGTATGTGAGGATTTAACTTCCTTTGCATTTCCCTGGAGGGTAGTGATCCCTCCTCAAGATGAATCCTGTGCATGTAGATCGATGCATCTATTCCTCCTAGATCTGTAATGGTCCAACCAATTGCCCTTTTGTGCTTCCTCAAAACTGTTAGTAATTCCTCTTCCTGCTCATTGGTAAGAGAGGAGGAGATAGTCATAGGAAGCTTATCACCTTTCTCAAGGAAGGTATATTTTAATGTTTCTAGAAGCTCCTTGAGTTCCAGATCAGGGGCTTGTTGGGTGAATGGCAAAATTGGTGCATTGGTGGTTGGAGGAAGAGGCAGCAATGTAGGTTTCCAACTGAAATGCTGCACTGAGCCCACAGAAGACTTCAATGTGGTCATGTATTTTGTTATCACAGTTGGGCTTTCTTCCTCCACCATATCCCAGACTTGAACTAAATTCTTGACAGTGTTGCTCCACTCTAGCAGAGTGGGCAATTCTTCATCAACAATTTCTTCTAATACATCCACTGCAAAGCTCTCCTCATTGTCCTCTTGAGGGTACTTTGCACTGTTGTACACATTCAGCTCAACTTTTATATGTTCGAAAGTTACCTTCATGACTCTAGACCTGCACTTAATGCATGCATTAGCAGTGGCCAAGAATGGTCTGCCCAAGATAACAGGTATGGGATTAGTACTTTTGCTGCAGCCCATGTCCAAAACTAGGAAGTCAGCAGGGTAAAAGAATTTCTCTACCCCTACCAAGACATCCTCAATCATTCCCATAGGCCTCCTCTCAGATCTATTAGCCATCATTAGCACAATGGGGGTAGGTTTTAGCTCCCCCAAACCTAGCTGCAGATTTACACTGTATGGCAGCAGGTTAACACTGGCTCCAAGGTCTAAAAGGGCCTTCCCGATTGTATGGTCTCCAATTATGCAGGGAATAGTGGGTATCCCTGGATCCTGCAACTTCTCAGGCATTGATATGTTAAATATAGAATTCACTGTATCAGTTGCAAAGACTCTTTTGGACACATGGCCTCGTGCTTTTCTCTTTTGGGTACAGAGGTCTTTCAGAAACTTTGCATAGGCTGGGACCTATTTAATTACCTCAAGCATGGGCAAATTGATTTTCACCTGCCTGAAGGTCTCCATCATTTCCTCCATCTGGGCATTCCCTTTTTCAAAAGGGACAGGACCACCCAAAGCTTGAGGAAATGGCAGCTAAGGTACTGCTGGTTCCTCAGCTGCTAGCCCATGACTAAACTTCTATTTTTTTCTTTTTTCTTGTTTGTCTTCCTGCTGAGGCTCAACTATAGCCTCTTTATTTTTTTCATGCTGCAGGTTGGTAGGAAATTCTTGGCTCTGTGTTCCAACAACATCCCCATCACACTCATTCGAATAATCTATGGAAATGACCTCTGCTGGTCTGTTACCCACCTGGTTGTCTATCAGCCTACCAGACCTTGGGGTAGTGACAGCATTGGTTCCCTCAAAACTTGAGGAAGCTTCTTCAATTAAAAACTGACCCTGGGGGTTAGCAACTGGCTAGCATGGCAACCTCCCCTCATCTCTCCTAGCCAAGGCATTTGAAATTTTGCTTATCTACTCTTCCATTTCATGGATGCTCTGACCCTGAGAATTCACAGTCTGAGCCAAGGACCCCAAGTTTTGCAATGAAGTCAAGACCTGGTCCTCGAAGGAAGTATTTTTGGGCTGAGGTTGGGGTAAGACCAATTGATTTTATTGTTGGTGGGGCTGCTGCTGGTGTTGGTAATTAGACCTAGGGGCATATCCCTTATTGAACTACTGCTGTGGCCTTTGGGGTAAGGCCAACATTTACTGGGGCTGCATATAATTGTCTTGCCTCCACCTCAGATTTGGGTGGTCTCTCCATTGGTAACCAGCATTTTGGTGCTGGTATCCATATGGCTATCTGTTGTAGCCACCAGATTGTTGCTGGCCAAAAGATTGTGCAGCAGCAGCATGTTCCAATACTAATTCAGGATATTGCCCTGCAGATGGACATTCCTCTACTGTGTGCTGTGGGGACTGGCATATCAGACATGCCTCCACCACCTGAGCAACCCTTCTGCGTTGCATCACAGTCAGTCATTTGTCAAACTTCAAAGAGAGGTTTGCCATCTGCAGCTGCAGATCATTGTTCCCAGACACCTCATAAACTTTTCCTCTTGTCAATGCAGCAGGCTCCACTTTTGACACAACTCCTGACTAGTTCTTGCCAGGGATAGCTTTTGAAAAGCATTTTCACTGATTACTTCAAACAATTCCCATGCCTCATCACCAGTCTTGTGCATGTAGGTTCCACCACAAGAGGCATCAATCATATCTCTATTTTTCTCATCAATCCCATTGTAGAAGCTTTGTACAAGCTGCCAGTCTGGGATCTTGTGGTGGGGGCATTGTTTGAGCATTTCCTTAAACCTATCCCAGGCTTGATTAAAATCCTCAGTTGGGGATTAGGCAAAAGCAAGAATTTCCTTCCTCAACTGGCTAGTTTTGGTCTCAGGGAAGAACTTTGTCAGGAACTTGGTCTGTAGGTCTTTCCAAGATGTGATGCCATTGTTGGGAAGAGTGGGCAGCCAGGTACTAGCCCTATCCTTTAGAGAAAAGGGAAAGAGCCTGAGTCTAGTGGCCTCAGGTCCCAAACCAGTGATATTGAATATGGTGCACAAGGCCAAAAATTAGTCAATATGCTTGTAAGGGTCCACCTTGCTAAGCCCATGAAAAGAGGGCAACATCTGGATGATAGAAGTTTTAATTTCATAATTCCCTTGAACATCAGGGAATTGAATGCTAAAGGGAGAGTTATAGTCATCCGGAGCATTCAACTCCTTGAGAGTTCTGGGTTGTTCTTCACCCATGACTACTGTCTCAGATTTAATTGGGGGCTCAACTGTGGTGTGCCTGTTCCTTCTAAGTCTTCTACCCCTTTCTAGCTCAGGGTTGAAAGACTCTAAAGTAGGACTAAGAGATCTCCTACCTAGCATACAAACACACCACTAGCAGGGACAACTCCTTGTAGGTACATTGCACTTGACTCAAAGAATTTATCTAACAAATTTACAACTATTTAAGTAAACATAAATTTACAACTATCCTATATACTGCTGTGGAAATTGTAAGAGAAATAGACAGAGTTTTTTTAAAGGTTAGAGAATTTGCAAACAGAGGTAGCTAATCTCCAAATGCAGTCCACTGTCCTTCTCTGCTGCTGTCTAGATCTGCAAGAAAGATTCGAAATTACATCAGCAGTATCAATTATTCATAGCTACAAAGAATACTAAAAATACAAAAACTAAGGGTTTATTAATAGATCATCTTTTCCCTGACAACGGCACCAAAAACTTGTTGCCATCGCAGATGTGTCTACTTTATTTGTTGGTGGTAAAAGCAATTTAAAATCAAAGTAAAATAGGGGATGGAATCAGCACAACTGAGAAATCTTAGACCTGTAAGATACAGGGTCCATTTGTCAGTTGGGGGTCACGGAGGAGGCGCTTGAGGTCGAGCAGGGGCTCGCTGAGGATGAGAGTGAGAGGGGAGGGTGTGATTCCTGGGGGTGAGAGAGCTGAGGGTGCGACTGCGGAGCATTAGGATGAGGACCATCGAGATCGCAGACACTACTTGCTGGAGGATTTCTTCGCTCGAGGCTGGGTAAGCACTCGTGAGCAAGAGTTCTTCCATTTTCTTAGCCACTTAGGTTATGACTTAGGCTTATTAGGATCTGGAAATCCTTCTAATTTATGTCAAACTTGCATTAATGATTGATTGTGTGCTTACTCTTGCATCATGATGATATCTAGAAGTAGGTCATGTTTCTATTTAGTTGTTCTCATCATGTTTTATGTGTTTATTATAACTTGTTATTGTGTTTGGGGCACATTTGACTTACTTTTCTAGTTTTAAACTCGTTTGGCTTCCTCGTAGGTATGTGTTAGTCTTACTATTATTTGTGTTTCATTTAATAAGAGCCCTCGCAGCTGGCTATTAGCTCGACATGGGTCGATTCTCATACTTGGTACCGTGCCTTGCCAGAGTTTCAGCGAGCGTGGCTGATGTCTTTTGGTTTCAGATCGATCCTGAAGCTGGAGCCCTTTCAGGTCGATCATGGCCTGATTGCGGCAATCTTGGAGAGGTGGAGGGAGGAGCATCAGGCGCTTCTCTTTCCAGTTGGCATGATGTTACCAACTTCGGAGGACTGGGTCCGCATCACTAGTCTTCATTTTGAGGGTGAGCCGATCACAGAGTGGATGGTGGGACATTACTTGGAGGTGTGTGAGGATATCTTGGGTGTGCCATATAGGTCCAGCGGCTCAGGGCCAGGTGTAGTTCGGGTCACTTGGTTTTTTGATACATTTGCGAGTGGTTTTGTCCCCCAGAGGCGCTTTTCAGAGGTGAAGACGACCTATGAGGCGTGTTGTGCAGTAGTGACGGGCCAGGAGCCCATGGTGGAGCTGAGGTTGGCTGCAAATAGAGTGCTCCAAGCATTCTTGATGCATTTTCTTAGTGCAGTGCTCTTTTCTTCTTCGACTCGAGGATGCATCACCGGGTTTATTTTGATGGTACTTGGGGACTTGGATCGAGTTCTTGCCTATGCATGGCGTGTGGCCGCATTGGCGCATCTCTATGAGCAGCTTTACCATTGAGGCCAAGGCGTTGCATCAATCGGAGGTTTCTTTCCGTTCATCTAGGTGAGTCTTGATTAATTAATCTCATGATGTCCTTAGTTTGGTTAATTTTAGGTCGTTTAATGGTAAACATTTCTCCTTGTGTGTCGCTATTGTTGTTATTATTTTTCCTTTCAGTTTTGGGCGTATGATCATTTCGCTTTTCTTCATTTGGGAGTTTCGTTGGAGGTGGCATTCAAGTTCCCATGGATGTACGTGTGGAGGGAGGCGTTGAGGGGTTGTCATTGGCCTTCGGATCTTCAGACTGCACGAGGCCTCTTTGAGGATACGCACGTGGGGTAGGTATAGATTGTCATGGGTGTGTTCTTTTTTATTTGTTTCAGTCTTTTAGGATCTGGGTCCTCATTGAGGGGTCGGCTCGTTTGTTTGGTTGCAGGTGATTTGGATGCCTTATGCGGACGAGGAGGATGTGGAGGTGCCGGTGATTCAGTCTGGCCGACCCTTCTTTGATGTGGACATATGGGTCCATTGTTTTGAGAGGATGGAGAGGATCCACACTTCTCGAGTAGAGCGGCGGCTAGGGCTTACTCAGGGAGTCCCTCCAGAGATTCACCACAGAGTGGCGAAGAGGATGACTGGCTCTCCTGGCAGGAATTTTGTTGAGTGGATGGCGCTTCAGGTAGCAGATTTTAGAGCTGGGGGGACCAGGGTCAAGGGGCACGTGACGAGGTGGATGCCCGGGAGTATGTGTGGTGGTTTAGTGCGTTGGGTGGCAGGCGCCTCTTCACACGTCCCTTCCATGGGAGTGGCTCTTTCCTGATCGGTGGGCTGGAGTCGGCGTTAGCTTTGAGGGAGAGGTTGGCTACGTTGGAATAGGGCCATCTCATCGCGAGCATGCGGGGGACATTAGAGGCTCTCCATAGGGCGATGGAGCAGATGGGGTGTGCTCCTCGTCCAGATGAGATGTTGCAGTCTTTAACCTCTTCGGTTGCTCAGGCTAGGGCAGCTGAGGATGAGTTAGGGGTTCGGCTAGTGGAGGCTTGACAGCTCCTAGTGAGTTAATTTACATTTTTTTTCTTTGTGGATTCGATCTCTTGGTCATTCTGATATGGTTGTGGTGTCTCATTTTATTTTATTTTGGACAGTCTGCGAGGGAGGATGAGGTTTCTTGTCAGACATCGATGATCGAGTTGTTACGTAGTCAGCAGTAGGCCGGCTGAGAGGTGGAGGCAAACTTACGATCTGAGATTGATCGATTGGTAAGTGTCTTTACAATTTAGCATTGTTAACATTGTGAGCTTGTCAATGGATATGTTTATTGTTATTCGTAGAGAGCCGAGCTTGCTGCTGGGGGTTCCGTTCCGACATTTGATCCATCTTTCATTGCTTCCTCTAGTCGGGAGGATCCGGCGATGGCTCAGCTTCGGGCCGAGCTAGATCATTGGGTAAGTTCCATTTGATCTTATTTAAGTCATTACATTATCTTGTTGGATGTCATTGTTTTGCTTTCTTAGTAGCTTACTAGTATCACGCGATATTTCAACATCAGGTTGTCGAGGATTTTCAGACGAGGGAGACGACTGTTACCTCTCTATGCCTGGAGAGCCAGGTAAAGTCTTTGGTTTGGTGTGATTTAGTTTAGGTTATTTCATCTTTATTTTGGTTCTGACATATCTTGTGTTGGTTTGTTTGGTTCTTTGTGTAGGCTATTCCGGACTCTTCTCCGGAGGCTCCCCCTCAGGAGCCTATTCCTATCCCTACTCAGGTATGTTTTAGTCATTGTGTTTGTAGTTCACTTGTCATTACAGTATTCTTGATGTATCTGTTTGTTCTTTTACAGCTGCCTACGTTCACTGTTCCTTATGTGCCTCCTATTGATCCAGTGACTGCTGAGATGGTCAAGTGACTTTTGGAGGAGAGGCAGGCCCTGGTATAACCCTTTCCCTCTTTTTTTCTTTTTAAAGTTTCTGATTTTATTCATGTATATATTAGTTTGCCTTTAACTTGGTGCGATTATGCAGGTTTATTAGCTAGAGGAGGCGCATCTAGAGGCTGCGCGAGCGCGAGCCACTCTTGAGGTGAGACGAGCCCTTAGGGAGACGTAGAGTAGGGAGGACCTGGTCATTGATATGATGGTTACATAAAGCACTCAGATCGAGGTGTTAGAGGTGGTGCATTGGACGATGTAGGCAGAGATGCAGGCATCCCTAAATCAGCTGTAGTATCGTCTGATGAGGAGTGAGTGAGGGATATATAGGTTAGCTCATCAGCTTGGTAGATCAGATTCGAGGGATGCGGGCTCCTTGGTCGGGCAGTCTCATCACACGTCACATGATCGCGCCAGGGGTGATGCTCGTGAGGATCCCGTGGTTCATGAGGTTCTTACGAGGTACCCTCCTCGTTCTCGTTTGAGGCGGTCTATTAGCTAGACGAGTGAGGGAGGATCTGTGGCGAGGCCCCGTCGTTTGGAGGTTCTACCGACTCTAGGTGCCGGGATTGTATTTTCAGAGGACCAGTCTACAGACTTCCGAGCCGATGATACTGGGGATAGCAGTGCTTGACCGTCCCTGCGGCAGCGTAGGGAGTAGGTGTGTGTGTGTGTGTGTTTATGTATCTAGACGGTGTGTGTTTTTGTATCCATAGCGTGCGTGTGTTTTCGTATCCATAGCGTGTGTGTGTTGTATATATGGGGGGATGGCCCCGTTGACAAGTGTAAAAAGAACAAAAGATTTTGATATATGTATATAAAGAGATTTTGGGTTTTAGATGTACCTGATTGGCTCCTTTTCTTTTAGTTACCTCTCATGTCTACTTTTGCTTCTTTTCAGTTGCTTTAGCGCCATCGACTGTCATTGGGACTTGGATGCTTCCTGAGCTGGCCCGTTGATGGTTGAAGGTTGCTTCGTAACTGCACATGTGAGAGTAACATTGTTAGTAGTTTTGCTGGTAGCGAAAAACGGATATGTGCTCTCTTTTTTTTTTTTTTTTTTTTTTTTAAAGCGACAACAATGCAACAGGGAAAGCAAATAGCTAAGATAGAAATAATAACAAAACAATAAAAAATAAAAATGCCCCAGTGTAGGAGCGTGATAGGATTGACAGTATGACATCTTTGGTAACACTTTTCGAATGGTAACTTTATCGTTTCTTATCTTCTTTGGGGACAAGCTGGTGCTTTTGATATGGTTCTCCTTCTAATCTAAAAAAATTCCCCAGCGTCAAGATGCAATGGAGCTTTTATGGGCTTCGAGGTGAGCACTTTAGGTCTAAAAGCAGTCATGGGTATTTGGTGAGTTAGTTTTGAAGAAAAAGTTGATTGGTACTGTCACCGAACTAGGGAGGTCTCTTTGCTTAGGTCAGTTGTACACAAGGGTCTATTCTAGGGTGGTGGTTATCCTATCCCGTGGTTATTAGGGAGAAGTATGACAGGTATAGTAGTTGATTGCATCAGTCATCATTCATCGATTTTCAGTTTCATTTCTAGGAGTACCCTGTAAGGCTTCTAATTTATTGTCCAAAATAAAAATAGCAGAGGGGGTAAGGCTCAATGATATGGGGGATAGTTTGTAACTAATGCTTTCCAAAAGGGGTAGGTAACAATCTTTTTCTCAGAGGGATACGGGATGCCATGATCGAGCTCTTCGCCATGTTTCGAGACCATCAAAATCTCATATTCTATGGTTAGCAGGAGTTTGTCCTCCTCCCGTCACCTTACGACGACATCTAGTAGTATGGGGACATCAGGGGTGCCCTCGCAGCTTGCTTATACACTTCTAGTGAAATTACCAGAGATGTCCTCATGACCTGCTTATGCTTTCTTGAGCTTATTGACTTATTCACTCGTCGTAATGCTCTCACTCATTTTTTGATATGTAAACACATATTTTTGAAAGCATCCTGCTAGAGCAAGAATGATGAGTTTTAATTAAATCTAACATCTTCATTTTTTTGCTCTAAGGTCTCCTCCAATGGCGGGGGAAGGGAAGTGAGGATCGGGTGTTACTTATGCCTTTGAAAGAGGTTAGATAGGTCACTAGTCCTTTAATTAGATCGCCCGAGTGAGAAAAGGTGGGCGATAAATCGGAAGTCTTAAGGGTATTCCAAGAATTGAAGGCGTATGACCAATGAATGGATCGTGACGACTACGGAGGTGATAAGTATAAGTATTTAATCATGGGATGTGATGATCACAGGGCTAGGGGTAATATTTTCTAAGGTACATGACATTCCAAGGGCTAGGGAGTTCTTCCCCATCTTGGTTCGCCAATTTGTAGGCATTTCTAGGGTATGTGATTGTTATGAAGTATGGGCCTTCCCAGTTTGGTTTCAGTTTTTCTTTCAGGTGGGCATGCTTAAAAGGCATGATTCTCTTCAAGACTAATTCTCCAATATTAAAGGTTCGTTCAAGAACTTTCTTATCATAAGCCCTGGCCACTCTCCTCTGATATACTTGAGTGTGATCAGCTGTCCTTAGACGTGTTTCATCGAGCCACTCTAGCTGCGTGAGTAGAGAAATTCTCTTCTTGTCTAAGGATAGCTTATCATCGAGTTGAATCCGTAAGGGTGATACTTGTATCTCATATGGTAGGACTGCCTCCATCCTGTAGTTGAGGAGGTAGGGAGTTTGGCCAGTTGCCGTACGAATAGAGGTTCTATAAGCCCAGAGTGCTTCTGGTAGTCGTTCAGGCCAGTCGGCCCCATTGCTTGTTTCTACTGTGCACTTCGAGATTTGAATCGGCATTTTATTCGTAGCTTCCGCTTGTCCATTGCCTTGAGGGTAGAATGGTGATGAGTGGCATAAATCGATGTCGTACTTCTTGCATAACTTCTTTATCTTTTCAGTGATAAACTGTGGTCTGTTGTCGGTGACAAATATTCTGGGTACTCTAAACTTGGTAATGATATTTCAAATGATAAACTTTACGAGTGTTGAAGTGGTGATTCTGACATAGGATTCAGGTTCTGCCCATTTGGTGTAGTATTCGATCGCTGTAAGAATGAACGCATGTTTGTGAGTATTCCCAATGGTGTCTGTGAAAGGGCTAATGACATCAAAGGCCCACATCGAAAACGGCCATGGCGAAGTCATAATATTAAATGAAACTAATGGAGCTTTGATGAGCACGACATATTCTTGGCATTGCATGCAGGATTGAACATAGAGGTGGCAATCTCTGATCATTGTCGGCCAGAAGTAGCCTTGTCGTGTAACTTGATCGACGAGTTTATGTCTCTCGGAGTGGGTGCCGCAGGCACTGGTGTGTGCTTCTTGGATGATGTATTATCCTTCGGCGGTCGTAACACATTGTAGTAGTACTCCCTTGGTAAAGGCTTTATATAATGTTTCGCTGAGTATGAAAAATCGGGCACATCGATTCCTTATAGTCTTTCGTTCGATCTTTATAGCGTATGGAGGAACATATTGATGTTTCAAGAAGTTTCAGATGTCGAAATACCCCCATTGTCCATCGTCGGTCGGTGATTTTTTAAATCTGAACATAGCGACTTCGATTTCTGTCTTGACATGCTTTTCCGGGGTGATTGGTTCTTTCGATCATGTACTTATGGGGAGGACGGGTAATTCTCTCCTGATGGTCCATGCTACCTCGTGAGCGGGCACTGACAGCTTTTCGATAAAGAAAGTTTCGGTGCTTTGTCTGACGGGTATTTGGATGACTGAGGCTAGCGTGGCTAAGGAATCTGCAAGCTCATTTTCTAATCTAGGGATGTGCATAAAAGTGATTCATTCAAATTTCTTTACTAAATATTGAGCGGTTTCTAGGTATGCCATTAGTCTTCTTTCCTTAGTTTTCCATTCTCCTATGACTTGTGAGATTACTAGTTTGGAATTGCTGATGGTTTTTAATTGTTTAACACCTAATTGAAGTGTCGCTCGTAGTCCAGCTATGAAGGCTTCGTACTCTATGACATTATTAGTGATAGGGAAATCTAGTTGAAAAGCTTTAGGTATGACAGCTCCTTTTGGGCTTAGGAGGACTATCCCGATGCCTTTTCCTTTGTGATTTAATGCACCATCGAAATAAAGGGTCCATGAGGCCTTATCGGGCTCTTTGTTATGAATCGTGAATCGGTCCTCATCAGGAAAATTCGCGTGTATGGGTTCATCATTCGGGAGTGGAGATCTACGATGTAGTTAGTGATTGCCTGCCCTTTGATCGACTTCTACGTGACATAAGTGATATCGAATTCTTGCAATAGCATACGCCAGCAGGCGATCTTTCCTGATATTGCGAGCTTTTCGAATACATACTTCAGAGGGTCTATTAGGACTAGTACTAGTATTTTATGTGCTACGAAGTAGTGTCATAATTTGGTAGAGGCCCACACCAATGTGAGGCAAGTCTTCTCTATTGAAGTATATTTTCGTTTGTATTCGATCATCATCCTACTGAGATAGTAGATAACCTTCTCTTTCTTGCCGTCTTCTTCATATTATCCCAGAATTACTCCCATGGCTTTGTTGTTTGCTGAGAGGTATAGGATTAGGGGTCTTTCAGGGATTGGTGGCGATAGTATTATTGGGTTAAGGAGGTACTCCTTGATATTGTCAAAGGCTTGCTGACACTGGTCATCCCATTTGTACTCAGCTCATCTTTTAAGAAGTCTGTAGAAAGGATCACATTTGTCCGAATGTTGGGAGATAAATCTTCTGATGAATTGCAATCTTCCTATCAGGCTTCGTAACTCTTTGATATTACTGGGAGGCGGCATCTCGAGGATGGCACTGACTTTTGCAGGGTTAACTTCGATCCCTTACTTGCTAACTATAAAACCAAGTAATTTTCTGAAAGTGACCCCGAAGACACATTTCTTTGGGTTCATTTTTAGCTGATATTTCTTGACTCTCTATAAAACTAGTCAGAGTGCTTCGATATGTCCTACTCGCATTTGGAACTTCACCAATATGTCATTGACGTAGACTTCTACACACTTATACATCATGTCTTGAAATATAGCCATCATGGCACGTTGATATGTGGCTCTTGTGTTCTTGAGCCTAAAAGGCATAACGAAGTAATAGTATGTTCCCCATGGTGTGGTGAAGGAAGTCTTCTCTTGGTCGGACTCTGCCAATTTGATCTAATTATATCTAGAGAAACCATCCATAAAGGATAACATCTCATGCCCAGTGGTGTTGTCGACTAGAGTGTCAATGTGTGGGAGTGGGAAGTCATCTTTTGGGCATGCCTGGTTGAGGTTTCAGAAGTCGATGCAAACCCGTACTCTATCGTCTTTCTTGGCGACAGGTACTATATTAGTGACCCACTTAGGGTAAAGAATGACTCGGATAAATTTAGCTTTATATAACTTGTCGACTTCCTCTTTAACTTGGAGGGCAACTTGGGGTGCATCCTACTTAACAAGCTTTGCGTTAGGTTCTAAGATGCGGTGACATCTACTAAGCTTGGGTCTAAACTGGGCATGATGTGAAGGAATCAAGGTATTCTTGCAGGACTTGTGTAATTTGTTGGCGTTCCTTGGAGTTAAGCGTTACACTAATCAGTAACTTCTTAGGTTTCTCTTCAGTGCCAAAGTTAAGTTCTTCGGTGGGTTCCGCGACAGCTTGTGTTTGCTCATTGAAATGCTTGATAACCCGTTGGAAGTCCAGTGCCTCCTCTGCAATTGGCGCTCTTTCTTCATCCTCGGTAAGCTCGTATACTGCGAAATTGCTACACTGGGGGTCTGAGTTTGCAAGAGGTGACCCTTCATCGGCATAATCTATGACGGAGAGATCTTTGGTAAGGTGAAGGTCAATGCTACTGATCATTCTCTCAAAGCCATGAAGTATCTTGTCCGATATGATCACTGGCTTATTGCTTAGCCGGGATGCTTTACGTCCTTGTGCGGGGAATGGGACAGAAACCTTAGGAGAAAAGTCTCTTTGTCGGACACAAATTTGGTTCTCGATGAAGAGTTCCTTTTCTTTTATAGGTTTTTCTAATTTTTTTGGATTTTGTATTTCCAAATTTTTAGGGCTTTCTATTTTTTTTTATTTTTTTGATTTTTGACAATAAATATGGTACAGGGTTGGTCGCCTCAAGGGGCGCCGGGAGAACTGCTTCCTCTAGTTGAGGGAGCGAGATGGCTGCTGGAGCCGTTCCGGCGATTCTTCAGGAAACATAGATTTATTGTAAATTTGGTGTTTGTTTTTTGGAGTCCTCAGCTAATGAGACCTTTTGAATGAGTCACGCAGATGATAGTGGCACCGACGTTTGGATTTCCTCTATCATGTTAAAGGCCTCTTCATAGAAGAAACTCTGGAGATCATAGTCAATCAAACTATCCACTTCTGAGTCGTAATATGGTTGTTCTTCCCACAGTGGGAGATCTCCCAAAGGATCCTTAGGGGTAGCAAGTTCTTTCCCTTGATCTTCATGATATGTTAGGATGAGGGCGCATGTTCGACAGTGAGGTTGATAATGGTAAAGAATGCAGGGAGATTCCCAAATTGGCTCGCTCTGTTAACTCAAGCGTAGGGAGATCTATCCAGTAGTCTTCGTCATCACTCGGGGGAGGTTTCCATTCTTCTTTGAGAGATTTCTAAAATATTTAGAGTTGCGGAAAATTCGGGGATGTAGAAGTATCTAGTTCAAGTTCCTCTTCAAACTCTGTGAGGGCAGTGTGAGTGTTTCCTTCTAAATCAATCCGATAACTATCAGGATTTTTTGCTTCTTGTGCGGGTGGCTGAGCTAGTAGGTCATTACTGATCTCTGTTGTCGCGGGGTCAGAGTGGTTTGATTCCTCCATTGTAGAATGTCGGGTCTAAATGGCAAATCGTTCTAATATACTAGTACATGCCCTACAGTGGGGTTGGTAAGGGTAAACGATACAAGGAGAATCCCACGGGCATTCCCACCCTCAGCGGATGCTATACGAGTTAAGATTCTCTTACAGTGTCATCTTCTCCCCATGGTGAGCGCAGGTGCTCGTCGTCATCTTGTAAGGCTGCTATGTGAAAATCTTTGTTGTCAGTGGATTCCCAATCTTCTAATTGTGGCTTAGTTTATGGAGGTTCTTCTCTCCTCTATTATGCAAACTCCTTGGTGTCAAACATGGGCTTGACTCCTTCGAGCGATTCATCAATATCGTTGTTGAGACTTGTCAATTCATTGAATGCTTTGGCCATTCGTTCAATTTCTGTTTCTTGGGATTTGGTGAAAGACACTTCCTTCTGCCTCGGTATATTCACTTTCTTAGTGGTCCCATAGACGAAGTGGTTATATAGAGACCATTTGGCTGAGGTAGGGCATAAGTCAGCTTGTGGGCCGTTCGATTGATAACCTACCCTATGTATTTGCATATTTTCGTTGGGACAACAGGTCCTACGCGACCTTGCTTATTCTTATCGAGTCTGGTGTGGGGGACGTATCTAAGTTGGTACATAAAATCCCACCCTTTTGTCGTGGTGGGGTTAATGTCATAAAGTTTGGTGAGGTCTGGACCGACCTCTCTCCTCACTAAATTTTGTTGATGCATTGGGGGAGAACTAGGACAGGCAGGGGGACAAATTTCTGTAATGATTGTCTCGTCAGGGATTTGGGTCTTTTGAATGTGACCTGTGTTTAACACATAATCGTGAGTGATTGGTATGCTCACCGCGTAATCAGTATCCATCTCCTGGAGGGGTGCATCGGCGTATATACGGATGATAGAGTCCTCGTATGAAAATTTGATGCATTGATGATATGTGGACGCGACAGCCTTCATCGACTCTAACCATTTCCTTCCTAAGATAAGATTGTACTTACTAACGAAATCGGAAACATGGAAAGTAACGTCTTTCATCACAGGTCTGAGGCGAACCTGGAGTTTAATAGTTCCTTTAACGAAATGATGCGAGGCATCATAGGCTATAAGTGACAGTGCGGAGGGCCTGACATCTAGCTCTGTGTATTCGAGAGTCTTTACCATTGTGAGAGGGAAAATATTGAGTTCTACTCCCGTATCAACCAATGCATTGGGTACAGAGAATCCTCTAATTATGATCGTGAGATATATGGGGGCCACACTTTCGCAGAGTGACTCTTTAGGTATGTCTATATCTGTAAAAGTGAGCGTCGAAGGTTGCTTCATGACCGAAGCGATTTGATGAAGCTTATCTAGGGTCGTGTCCTTGTCCACTTGTGTGTCTTCAAGTGTCCTTATCAACAACCAGTGATAATCAGGTGATTTCTTAATGAGTTTTAGTATAGATATCTAGGCTGGGATCTTCTGGAGGTGTCGCAGAAGGTCATATTCTGGTCTTGGCTCGAGTGTCACTTCTTTGCCTAGCCAGTGAGCCTTGGGTGCAGGTGGTTGGAGTGGTTGAGGTGCAGGGATTGGTGGAGGGATGATATGAGGTGGGGGAGGCAAGTTAACTTCTCTTTCTCTCACATTTCCTTCTGGTGGTCGTGCGCTCATGAAATCCTTGCTTCGATGGAAAGGAAGAGGTGGATAATTGGTTCCTAACTTAAGAATCAGGCATGTCGGTTGTTGGCCAAACTCGACATGAGTCGACGTTGATGTGTTTGTGAAGCGATTGGAGGTCGGAGTGATCGACCGCACGACACCGTTCCAAGGTGGGAGATACTATGTGTAATCCTCCTCTTCTATGAAAGTAGAGACCAGCGTCTCGCACGGTTCGGGATGTTCTTCTGGTTCACTTTCCTTTAGGTTGAGCGAATATTTGGTTGTTATTTTATTTTCTTGGCTTGGAGTTTTTTGGGTGACACTTTCTACCCATGCAGCAATTTGGGTCGTAGTTTGGAGAACGTGATCTCCATACTCGGGTTTAGAATCAGACAAAGGGAGTGGTAATGACGTTGGTTCAAGGTTTGGAGGGTTGAAGGTTCTGGTCGGTGACGATGGAGGAATGGTCTCCTGGCCCTAAAGGAATAGACTCGTACCTAAGGGAATTTTGGATATGGAGGTGGGCTCGGCGGGGCGATGTGAGTGATCAGGGCCAAGGGATGTCGGGGTGAGGAAGTTCTTGCTGGTGTGGCGGAAGCGGTAGAGGGTTGGACACGAGTGATTAAAGTAGAGGGCCTGAAGGAAGGTTAACTGGGGGGATCCACGATAGTAACTTGGGCCGGTGTTGCTTGGTTTAGGTTAGGCATGGAGTTATTTATGATCCCTAAATTTTGTTGGGGTTGGTTATTATTAGGGTTGGGATTTCTAAGAGCTTCTCAATCAATTTGATTTCGGTCATTCATGTCATAGATTACGTCCTTAAGGACCCAACAATCTTCTAGGTTGTGTCTCGCATACCGATGGAAGGCGTAATATTTACCATAGTCTAGATTTGTAGGCCAGGGGCGGAGTTTTTCTTGTGGGAATCAGAGGAGATTTTGAGTGTTAAGAAGACAAAAAATATTAGGAATCATATCTAGTAAAGGGGGATAGTGTTCCCGCCTTGGTTGGTAAGGGCCTTTGGCTGGGTTAAAGTTCTGCGGTGGGGGTACATTATTATAATTTGACGCGTGGGCAGATTGACTCTGTGTCGTGTTCTGATTTTGATAGGTGTTAGGGTACTGGTTCCTATTCTGGTATTGGCCTTGACTTTCATTCTGGCCTTGGTTTTGGTTTGCGCATCTTTGCTGATTAGCACCTTGATTTTGGTTGGTATACCGTTGTTGGTTTTGATTATGTTCGAAATTTTGTGGTTGGAAGTTTCCGCTACCAGAGTTTTGTCCTTGGTTGACAATGACATTAACTTGCTCAATTCCTGAGGCTTTCTTATTATTTTTCGATTTCGATTCGCTAGAAGAGCCTATTTTTGACGTGACTATGGATAATACGAGATCCTCGCCTATAATATGTCCTGCTAGTCGGGATGCCTGAGAGTGGAGTGCAGTGAAGTCGGGGCAATCACTTATGACGAGTGCGCTCTTTAATGGTTCCCTAGTATTGTCAATAATAATATCAACCAAGTCCTTCTCTTTCATTGAAGTGCTAGTCCTGGCAGTGAGATTTCTCCATCTAGCGCTAAAGTCGGTAAATTCTTCATCAGGTCCTTGCTTGGTTGTCATTAGGTCACTGAGACTAACTGTCTCTTGGATCAAATGTTTGTACTGGTCTAAGAAATGATCGACTAATTCATCAAAAGTTTCTATCTTATAAAGCGAGAGTCCTGCAAACCAATCTAAAGCTTCTCCTTCTAATGAGCGTTGAAAATAGTGAATGAGAAGCCCTTGATTATCACGTATGGGTCGACAATCATTACAAAAGAGAGCCAAGTGATGATTCAGATTTCCCGGGCCATTAAATTTAGTAAATTTTGGTGGCTTAAATTCTATTGGTAAATTAAACTCGACGTCTCAGCAAAATTTGTCGAATTCGAATGAGTGACCGGGACACTCTCTTGGCCATGTACTCATCGAGCATTTTAGGGAGATCTTCGATTTTAATGGTGCTATCTTTGGAATGACCCGTGAGCAAACCTTGTCTAAAGGGTCATCATTGAAGAATGTGTGGGCAGGTTGTCTCAATGAGGCGGCGCGGGATGACATCATGCTCGGGATAAGTGGTGGCCTCTCTTGTCGCTCTTGTTCTTCTAAAAATTGTCGTGACCTAATGATTTCGTATGTGGCGGCCAACCCTCGAAGCAATTCTTCGTAGTCGTCATCTCTTCTTTATATTCTTTGGATACTGAGCTCTACGATTTGTTGAGCAGTAAGGTTTTGTCTAGTGTTATCATCTTTCCCATTATGATGATTACCGATGTGTGGGGTACAGAAGGGATTCTCTTGCTTGCCAGCTATATTAATCTCAGGTTGTCGTGGGCTAGAACCGTGAAGTGATCCTTCTCTGTACATGGGGTTGTCATGATATCCCCACAATGGTGGGTCTCCTAAACTCACTTTTCGTATATCAGACATCTCGAGTCTTAGACGAAGATTCATATATATATATATATATATATATATATATATATATATATAAGGTAAACTAAACGACATGGTGGAAGGAAGAAAATAGGGAAATAGGATGGAAACTAACTATCTAGAAAAAGAATTTGCAAAAGGGTCCCATCACGATCGCCAGTCTGTTGGTGCGCGCTTTTTCTGGGTTCCTCTCGGTTCCTGTTGAATCAGTGGCTTCCAATTCTGTCCTAGTAGACTCTAGCGATGCAGCGTCTGAAATATTAAAAATAAAAGGGGTTTCTAGGAGGATTCCTAGTTTTTTGTAATTGCCAGCTGCAGATATTTATCGATGCTGTAACACATCAATGATCATGCTTAAGAGCGGGTATGAGTTACTTCTATACTGAATCGTCCGCCTGTGAACGCCAGCAACGGTCTTTTCCTTGATTTAGATAGTTTAATTTCCTTTTATTTCCCGTTATGATTATAATTCTGGTCAATTTAGACTTCCCTGGTTCTATGGTAGGTTTATTTATGAATTTGTTAGAGTGAGTAGATCTATTCTAATACTATAATTCTACCAGGAGTCTGATTAATTTGGCTTCCTCATCTTATTAGAATTCTAATTAATTTAGTGTCCTAATGCTACTAGGAGTCTAATTAATTTTAGTCTCCTAATCCCATTAGAAGTTTGACTATGATCAGGTCCCCTAATTAGATGAGGAGTGCACATGTAATAGTTATGGTGAAATTCTAATTAATTCAAGCATGCTAATTGTACTAGAATTCTAATTAAATCAGGCATAATAATTCTATTGAAATTCTAATTGAAGCAATTATAATAGTCTTATTAGAATTCTAATTAAAGGAGAAAACTAATTTGATAGAATTCTAATTTAAGCAAAGGAATTAATTTTATTAAAATATAATTACAACAAATAAACTGATTTTTATTAAAAATCTAATTAAAATAAATAAACTAATTCTATTAAAGTTCTAATTAAAGCAAGGAATTAACTATACTAAGATCTAATTAAAGCCATGAAATTAATCATACTAAATTCTAGTTAAAGCAAGGAATTAACCAATTAATATTTGATTTGTAGAAATTAATCAATCATGCTAAAATCTAATGCACTTAATTAATTAAATATACTGAAATAAAATAAACCTACTAATTAATTACTCTAAAAGGATAAAACGAAAGCAATTAATTAATTCTAAAATTCTTAAAAAAAAGGGGTTTGGGCCCGCTATGCTAAGGAGGATTGGCCTTGTTCTTGAGTACCCTCCGTAAGCTCCCTTGGGCAAATCGAATGGTTGAGATTAAAAATAAATTGGATTTTAGACCGTGAAATAATATTTTTAGGCTTTTCGGAGTTGATTTCAGAATAATAATTATGAATTAAATTGTAAACTAGAATTAATATTTAGGATTTTTGGAGTTATTAAACTAAGAAATAGAAATTAAAACTAAATATTTAGGATTGAATTCAGGTCTGAAATCAGAAAATCAGGCCGTATGATTAAGGACTGGTTCTGAATCGAAGGATTAGAACCAGAGATTAATGATAGGACTGTAGATTAAGATTTTAGAATAGAATTAGAGCCTAGGGTCGGTGTATCAGACCGTCAAATTAAGGACTGGTTCTAAAAATAGAGAACTGGAACCAAATATAGAGAATTACGGTCCAAAAAGGGTGCTATGGTCTAAGACTTGGTCAGAAACTAAGCTTAGAGATTATAAGCTTTGGTCGGAAACTAAAAATTAAATTATTACCTAAGGGTCGGGGTTGCAGAGAGAAATCTCGAAGATTAGAAGCTTGAATCTCAAAACCATGATTAGGGTGCTCTATTGGTTTGTCCTCGGAGTTCTCTGGTTTTAGAATCCCAAAAAGAATCTGTTCTCTCTCGAAAAATTACTAGCCTCCTCGTGTTCTTCTTTTTAGAAATTAAAATTTTTTTTTTTATAGTATTTTCTTTAATTACGTGCCATTTTCCAGGCATTTAATTGAATTGCGTGCTAGTTTCCTAGCACTTAATCACTTTGAGACGGTCATCGACTCAGTGAGCGACCGGTTGACTTGCTCAGCGTGTTTCCTAGTCCTAATAGCATTAGGGCTAATTGCGCGCTTGGTAGTACATGAACAATCTGATTAAGCGATTCTTCAGAAGCGCTCAATCAAGGAAACTTAAGGGTCAAGGAGTGTGAGGCTAGGTCGGGTGTAGGCTAATTGCGCGCTGGTGTTGTAGTGCTCAATCCGATCGCGCGTATGCTTTTAGCTGGGTGATTGAGTCTCGAATAGGTCTGAGAAAGAAAGTTTGGTTTAAAAGGGGAACTGATTGCGCGCTTGTGATGTGGCGTGCAATTGAATTATGCACGGGGTCAGGCGCTTAATTCGGGGTTGTCCCGGTCTGGTCTCTAGACTGAAATGCAACACTATTATTTCAGTCTGCATTTTGACTATATACTATTATTTCAGTATATAGTCTCCCTACTTTGGGATCTGAGCCACAGAGCTATTATTTCAGCCTGTATTCAGCCATGTACTATTACTTCAGTGCATGGTTCCCATATCAGGGTTATGAGGTCAAAGGTTGATCGAACAAAAAGTATATTCTGAGAAGGCAAAATGGGGATGTCTGCAGGGAGGTATAAGAAACAAAAATGGTTGAGTCGCATATAACGGATTTTGCAAAAAATAGAGGGAAAGTAGGAATAAAAGTGGAGAGTTCAAAAATGGGGCCAATGTATCCTCTCACGAATATGTATGCCCTTATTTCAGTAACGACCTGCTGAACCGGTCATCACACATATTTTTAACCTAGAGTTATCACTTTTAACTCTAACCATCAACAATCGTGAAAACGAACTCTCACATCGGTTAACTCGTAATCACTACGGGTTAGCTGATGGCCTTATCCAAAATGACAATCGATCGTAAATCCATCCAATTGTTCTTACTGATACACATTAAGGACTATACTACGATTGTTCATAATGCAGTACCTAAGTTTTCAAACAAAATAAGTAGTTTTACATAGTTTACAATAATTAGTCAGTAGCTCGACAGTTCCTTAAGGGTTTCAACTTGGATTATGGGGAGCAGATGTCTCCCCCAAGAACACTTGCCCTCTAAGATTGTTGATTGGCTGTGTCGGTAATTGGCTACTCTCTCTTTTTGTCACTTGCGAAGCTAGTTAGCCAATCTGGCTCTCCAACTTCATAATAGACTGAGTATGTGAATGGAGTATTAGAGAGAATTGAGCAAGTTGGTGTAAATCTTTTGAACGCTAATGTGACTGCTGCAGTAAATCCCGAAGGATTTGAACAACTGTGGCATCAGGCACATTGCTCGGTGGTCCAAGTTGGGGTGGTACAACTGACATTTGAGGTCTTTGATAGAAAACTTAGGTCTGGGGAAATCAAAGTTGTGCAGTTGATGGTGCTAGTTGTGCCTCGCCCGTGGATCCATAGTTAAATCCAGGGTGGTTCCTCCACGCTAGGTTATATGTGTTACCATAGTCTCCCATTTGAAAGGCCATTACTTGTTCATTTTCCACCACCTCTTGATATGATGACACAGCGAGGTTCATGGTATGAGGTAAAATTTGGAAATTTGAACAGTTTGCTAAAGGTCTATCCAAAGTGCTAGGTTTTGTAGCCATTAAGGTGGCAATTTGCTGCTCTAGTGCCACAACATTTGCACTCATGTCATCCTCTTTATTTACTTTGTCCTTACTGACATCGTAAAGACCACCCCTCGTGAGCGAGGTGGGCAAATCACATCAGGATCAGATCTAAGCAAAGCTTGTTTTTGCTTTGAATTATCAGCCAGTTTCTCAAATAAGTCCCAAGATTGTTGGCCATTTTGAGCCATGAAAGCTCCTCCGCTCATGACATCAACTGTAGAACGGTTGGTCTCAGTTACCCTTTGGTAGAAGCTTTATGCTATTGACCAATTTGGCACATCATGATGGGGGCACTTTCTTAATAAATATTTCATATGCTGCCAACTCTCATGGAATAATTCTCCAGGCAGTTGCTTGAAGTCCTGAATTGTCATAGCCTAGGTTTCCTTAACCAAAAACTTGTGCCGTCGAATCATGCGGGAGATCTGAAATACAGTGATGCTATGGTATCAAATGTAAGCATCACAACCCGACAACTCGATCTTTCCTCTCAACTAACTATAGGAAGGATCGGCTATCTCCCAAATGGGTACGCTTACAAAAGCAGAAAACAAAGTGCGCAGAACAGAAAAATAATTATAGAGCATATGCCAATAATAAAATGGCAACATAATTCATGGAGCTAACTATCATCTGCACAAAAAATAAATATCCACCGATGAAGGCCGACCTCCATCAAAACAGTGGATCAAACATACTTAGCATTTAATTACAAAACTTAGTCATATACCGTCTACTCAAAATCCCAAAAATATCCAAATGCCCCAGCACTAGGGAAAGTGCTCCTCCAGCAAGTCCTCCTCCTCCTTGGTGGGATTGTAATCCGGATCTTCTTCTTGCTCTGGATCATGCTCCAATTTAGCTCCTGCAGCTGTGACGTATAGTTGGGAGTGAGCTTTCATCCAGGCTCAATAGAGAAAACACATTGCTAAGTAGCACTTTATCATTCTAATTCATGTTCTCGATGCATAATTAAAAGCAAATTGAAATTCACATTGGATTAAAATATATCGAGTGCGAGATCAAACATGGATATAATGCCTCCATGAGTAAAAGCATGATAGTGGATAAACATGCTAAAACAATGCAAAGAGAGAAAGACCGAACACGAGCACAAATTGAAATGTAACGAAACAAGTCATGAACACATATAATGAGAATGGAATCATAACCAAGACAGATCACATATCATGAATCATGGCATGTCATAACACATGGCATTAGAGTAAGTATCCCGTATTAGGGAACAGAGCAGTTCGTATTATGACACAGGGTTGCAACCCTGGGGACTCTACCCCTCTCTTGAAGAATCCACTCCCCTTTTAACTAACGCACTCGAAACAGATCTCATGGAAAAGCATCCCGGTATTAGGGAACTGAGCAGCCCATATTAGGACACAGGGTTGCAACCTCGAGGACTTCACCCCTCTCATGGAGGCTCCACTCCTCATTGCACATGGTCTCACTTATCATAGGCACATATCGGATGCACGTAGACAGAGTAAGCCACAAGAACGGGAACATGGTAAGGCAATAAAATGCGAGATCAAGATGTACGCTCATTAATCATCAGAACATATGCGTAGAAATCAAGTCTTAGCATTCAAGAATTTCGAAATGCATATATATATATATTGTTGTTACAAAATATAGTTCAGTTGATACTTGCATCATAGACATGATTTTCGAGACAACATATAATTGGCAAAGGTATTTTCCCTACCTCAAGTGTCAGACCTTGTAAGCAACAAGCATGGATCGAAGCTAGATTATTTTCAAGTGTCCTTCATGTATAGCCTAGAATACACATCACATGTGTCCTTAGGTACTACATAACCCTGCTAGTCGTAAGTCGCAACCTTGCGAGGCACACTAGGTCACACACTTCGAAACCCAACAAAACAGAGCATCTCGTCGCGACGAGTTGATCAGGTGCCACATGTAGCAAGAAGCTCACTGCGGTGAGTTTTTCCAGGGGTAAAATTGCCTTGAATCTCACCGCGATGAGGTGTTCAGGTGGTTTCTCACTGCGGCGAGGTTCCATGTTGCCGCGGCGAGCCTGACAGACTAGCCACACATATGTTCTATTCTCTGGCCTCGGTTTAAAAAATTCATGCACAGTCATCGTAAAAATATATCCCATCATCTAATGCGAATCCTCGCAACTACTAGTTCCTTATTACAGTTAACCCGCGTGAGATGCAGTCCGAAACCCCCAAAAATCGTAGGATTCGACCCCTAGTTGGTCATGAATTTGATTTGGTGGGGTTTCGAGGCATGCATTGCTAGAACACGACCCAGTCGGTTCAGCCTAAGGTGGATTGAGCCTTCAGACACTAACGCACCTAATCATGCATGCAGCTCAAGGCCCCACGATTTTTGCTACAAAGCCTCTCAAGTGTCCGATTTACCCCAACTCATGCGTGGACTCCATTTATTCTACAGAACTAGAATTTGAAAGTAGGGTAGTGAGTTTATTACAATGAAACTCTCGCATTCAGGGCTCCTGAGCTTCACGTGTGATTTCACCCGAGAGGATGCATTTGATCACTCTGGTCCCCGCCTGAACGAGTCTTCGAGATGCAAATACCTTACGTGCATGGGCTTTAAATGTGCTGGGTTGGCTCTCATGTGAGGTTTATACACCCATGTTGGTGTACTAGCTTAACTTAAAGGCCATAGATCATAGATCTGGTCTCTTCTAAGTTGTGGGCCAATTCCCTAAGAGATGCAAACAGGTCTTGGCATGGGGTTTCCTCTACTGGGCTCAAGACATGGGCCTTGCGATCAAATGGACCAAACGTTTGGGTCTCTAACTAATGGATCATTGCTTTGGGTTGGTTCAATTGTGGAACCCATACACTCATTAAATATACCCACTTGGCTCAAGGGCCAAAGATCTGGCCCTTTCTCAGTTATGGTTCCGTTTCCCAACGGGTCCAGCCCATGGGCCTTTTATAAAACGGTTTTGTGCCAACCTTCAATTAATGGGCCTTTACTCTAGACCGTTGACTAATGGGTCTGATCAGTGGTGCTATCTGTTGGCCCTCACACACAAAGTTCATTCATCTACTGGCTCAGTTCCAAAGGGTCCAGTTCGATCATTTGAACTGATATATCCAGTTTGCTAAACACATGTTAATCAGACCAGTATAGTAATGAGCCGGAATTGTCCATGTGTTACATGAATTGTTTGGTGAATCTAGTTTGTTTTACTAATTGGGAAGTACTCATTCAAGAACTTGAACTGCAGTCCATCCCAACTGGTAATACTTCTGACGGACAGTGAGATCAACCACGCCTTCACTCTATGTTTGAGATAGAAAGGGAACAACAATAGTTTAACTGCCTCATCATTAGCTGCCGATAGTTTTAACATCATACAAAGTTCTATGAAATCTCTTAGATACTGATAGGGATCCTCTCGATTAAGTTCATAAAAAGTAAGCAAAGCCTGAAGCGTATTAAACTTGATCTCGTAATTTTGTCCGACTGCAACCTCTGGTTTAACTATACAAGAGGGCACAGTCAGAGTAATTGGGATGAAGTGTGCTTGAATAGAACAGTCGTCAACCATGGTTGGAGAATCTCTTCCGAAAGATCGGTTTAACGCGAGATTACGCAAGAGAGTCCATTCAATTTCTGGGTCATACACGAAGAAATCCAAGTTTCGAGATTGAGTGTGATGCATACACCAGGAACGTAAATATTTTTGTGTTTTTACTTTTTCTGATTTTTATTTTAGAAAGCAGGGAGAGAAATAAATCTAAGCCTCGAACTTCTCTGATCAGGGGAAGTGTTGAAACCAGTGATTCGCCACTCCGAGTAAACCTGTAAAAGATTAAGAAGTGATTAAAGAAAATTAAAAATACAAAGAAAAATAAAAAGAGAAAGATAAATATTGGTTTTCAAAAACAACAAAAATAAAACAAGAAAAATTCCCTTCCCTGAAAATGACGCCAAAAACTTGATTCGGGCGTTAATCGTACTAAGTCTTAACTTATTACAAGCGCACAATGGAGATTGCAGCACTAATATAGGATCGTTCCCACGAGGAAGGTATTTCTCTTTTATAATTTCATTTATTCTAAAAACTTATACTTGTTTTTAAGATCCTAAACTACTGAAGAAATATGAATAAAGAATGGTTTATTTAAAACTACGTGTAGAAAATAAAACTAAATCCTCCTTCCAAATTATGGTCGTCAATCACAATCCCTCAGTTCTCAGATTTTGATAAAATTAGAGTTCTGTTACACTGTATTTCAGTCCTCTAGAATTTGGGTGTCAATCAAAAACTAGAAATCCTTAACACCGATTTAATCTAATCAACAATTATCCTAAAATTTTGGCATCAATCAAACTCTAAAAAATTGAAAATGGAAAAGTAAAATCCGTTACACTAATCTACAAATTTTTAATCTGAGTCGTCAATTCAAATAAAAAACTTTTAAATATTTACAAAGAAGTAAAAGTACATGAAAATAAATCTAAACTAGAAAGCAATAAAAAGATCGTTTATCCCTCAGTCACAGGCGTCAGTTGCTTCTGAGAAACTACGGATACTCAATTCTAATCTTCCAGCTCCCAATTACAGTCGTCAATTGCTTTCGAGAAACCTTGGATAACTAAACTACTCTAAACTAAAGTTGATCGAAAGAAAACCCAACCTCAGTCGTCAATTGATGCTGAAAATTCCTTCGATAGCTCTTCTCTTATGCCAAGCCCTCTTATTTATAGATCATAAGGAGTCAGTTTATATTATTCTAATCCTAATAAAAGAAACTACTAAGAATAAAAGGTTCCTAGTATAACTCTAACTTCTAATCCTAGTTCTTCCTTGCTTTAGATAGTTGATGCTCTCAAGGATTGCTCTTTGATTTCAGCAGCAGAGTCCTTTAGGAATCTCTCTTCATTAATCTTCTAATTCAAGAGGTCTTCTAATTATATGCATGGCAGTGTAGATCTCACGTTCAGCAGTAACAACGAGCTTTCTCTCAGAACGATTCTTCATTACGAACAATCGCATTTCTCTTTGTATTGCCTTTCCGCCTGAAGCGTTTCTTGAAGAATCGTAATTCACGATTTCCCATTTCTCTTTCACTATGTTCTATCGTCTTTTATGATTTCTAGCTTTCAGAAGTGGTTTGGATCGTCTTTACATTCAATCATTTTTCTTATTGCCTTTTGAGTTCATTTTGATGAAGATTAATACTTTGACTCTATTTTACTGTGTAACCTTAATATCTACACATCATCAACTTGTTAGTAGCAAACTAAGGTCTAGCATCACTAAGTTAAGGGTGGTAAAATGGTATATTCTGTAACTGACCAGAGTAGAGGCCCCGGGGTTGCGACCCTGTTTCTGCTTAAATGGAATGCTCTGTTCCCGCGTAATGGGATGCTTTAGACCCAAATTTTGTATTGATTGTAATATGAATTTGACTTTGAATTAGAAATTTGAATATAAGATTTGAATCATATGAACTCTGAATGTAAAATCGATCATGAACTTTGAATTGTAAGAACTCTAAATCTGAAATGACATTGAACTCTGACATTGAATTCTAAAATGATATAGACTTTGACTTTGAAGAAATTCTGTTTTGGATATGACAATGTTTTGAAAATTTGTTTTGTTTTGGATACGAAAATGCCTTCGAAATTAGTTATTTTGTTTGACATGAAAATCTATTAACACTTAGTTTTCTATTTTTAATTTGAAAAATGCCTTTTGAATGATAATAATTGAATCTATATTTTGCTAATATGAAATGTAGTTAGTATTGATGTTTTCTCTACTGAGCTTAGACTGTTAGCTCATCCCGACATCATATGTCACAGGTGTAGGTACTGAACAGGATCCTGAGCTTGAGACTGATCCTGATTACGTACTGGAAAAAGAAGATCTTTTGTCAGAGGATTTCTATCCATAGTTCAGTGCCTTGGATTCTGTATAGTGTACATTTTAGGTATTTTAGATTTGAGACTGTATGTAAATACACACACTGTGACAACTCGGATTGCCTTACTAGAAAACCCGTGCCTTCGGATCACGCGTGCAATCATAATTACAGTGATACTATGGTATCGAAGGGCAGTATCACTTCCTGACAGCTCGATCTTTCCTCACATTTAAAAACTAGGAAGGATCGGGCCATCTATCATTGGTAAGCATACAAGAGTACGGAAGCAAAGTGCGCAAAGCAAAAAACAGAGCTATAATAAGAAACACAATGGCAGTAAAATCGAAAAGAAACTATCGCACACATATATCCCAAAAGCTATACATCATCACCACAAATACCTGACATATACATCCACCGGTGAAGGCTGTCCTTCACCTAAATAGTGGGGCAAAATATACATAGTTGTATATAGTTCACATAACACTGTACCGTATAACAAAATCACAAAATGTCCAAGCTTTTAACCCAAAACCACTATGGGTAGTGTCCTTCCGGTAGATCCTCCTCATCCTCAGGGTTATAGTCCAGGTCTTCCTCCTACTCTGGATCCTGCTCAAGGTCAGCTCCTGTAGCTGTGATGTATAGTCGGGGAATGAGCTACAGTCCAAGCTTAGTAGGGAATAACAAAGCTAAATCACTTATTTTAAGCGTTCTCATTCATATATCTTGATGCATAAATAAAAGAAGTTTAAAGAGATAAAAACTTTAGTTGTAATGTCAAAGCATATACTTTCATGAATACAAGTAATCATGTTCAAAATAATGCATATTGGATCAAGGAAATCGTAACAAGAACTTGGAAACATGTCAAGCAAGGCAAGTCACAAGAACGTGTAACATAAATCACAAACGAGATCAAATGTCTAGCCCCTGAGCTACATTAATCACTAGAACTAAGAAGTCAAGCCCTTGAGCTAAGTTATCAAGGTCACTTGACACGAGAAAGGTCAAGCCCCTGAGCTATATTAACAGGGTCACTTGAACCCAGAAGTCAAGCTCTTGAGCTACGTTAATAAGGTCACTTGAATCGAAACGTCAAGCCCCTAAGCTAAGTTAACAGGGCCACTTGAACTGAGACCATCAAGCCCACGCTACTTTAATCACGCCTCACTTGATCAAGACATAATCTGGAATATAATTCAAATTGCATATACATCAATGTACCAAGATGCTAGTTACAAAAGCATGCCAAATCAAGCATAAAAATCCAATTTATAAGCTTCAAAACATCTCAAGATCTTTCATATGTTAATTTATTTGCATCATTGACAAGAATTCGAGAAAAACAAGCAATCAAGCAAGAATTCTTTCCTACTTTAAAGTCGGAACCTCATGAGCAAACACACATGGATCAAGGCTAAATCCCTCTCAGTTGGTCATCGCATTCACCCTAAAACTTGCATTGTATATATACTAATGATTAATGAACCATACGGTGCTAACACAAGGTCATACAAGGTGTAATAAGGCACGGAACCCTCAAAATAGGGGATACCTTGTTGTGACGAGCTATAGGGTCGCCGCTGCGAGCCAGAACAGCTCGCTATTCCCTATTCTTTCTTCTAACTTAGCTTCAATTTTAATGCTTAAAACACATCCTATAGATGTAATAGGGTCACATAGCATAAGATTTTGCTACATTTATGTTTTTATCCTATTTTGATTACATGATACATAATCCGAATCATCGGGGATCGGAGAATTTGATCTCTAAGTTCCTCATGTGCTCGATTCTTGATGCTTCAAGGCACGCATCACCAGAACTCGACCAAATAGGGCCCGATTTAGGGAAATTGAGTTCTCCTAATCTTTACTGATCATGCATGCAAAAGTTTCGAGGCATCGGACCTCAAGATTTTGGCTATGAAGTCTTTCACACATCTGATACTCAAAATTAATCGCATGAGATTCTATAACTAGTGTGAATCGATCCTAAATCTAGGGAATGAGATTTACGAGACAGATATCAAATGTTTACCGTAATGAGTTCTTTGAATGCGAAGTTTTTCGAGTTCTGGTGAAGAATTATCTCGTGGTTTCACACAATCAAATGCTCGATTTCTCGATTGTAGGGATCGAGGTAAGGGAGAATCGTTGCAAAGATCAAGATGATAAGGAATTTCTGTCACGACGTCGGGTGGCTTGGAGAGATTGAATGATTTGGAAACCTTTCAAGGTAGAAGATGAGAGGAGAGGAGAAGGCTCTCTTTCTTTCTCAATTATCAGTCACAGCTCCCATGCATAGGTTATGTGTGGGAGGTAATTCTTATAATTAAAGGGCCCAAATCGGGTGTGGTGTTGATACACCCAACTCGGCGTATGGGTTTGTCATAGAGTCATACCAATGGGTCTAAAACCATGGGCCTGCTTGGTTAATGGGTCCTGACCCTCGGGCTATTGACTAATAGGGCTGTCTCTAGGATTATCATTAATGGGTCACACAGATTGGGCTGGATTCCCCAATGGGTTTTGACTCTTGGGTTGATAATCAATAGGTTTATTTCAAGACCTATATTACTGGGTCACAATTATTGGGTTAGTAGCCTTCAGTATACTGGCTTTTAAACAAGATCTAAAACCAAAGCACACTAGGGTGCTCTCGAGGTCAGTGTACACTCGTTACCCTACATAGTAAATTGGGTCCTATTTCAAAGATACCCAGTTCCAATTAATGAACTAGCTCACAGATCATCGGGCGCACATTGACTCGGGTCTCTAACACTAGTACATATCCTATGTACTCGAGTCGGGATAAATTGCAGGGTGTTACACACACATATTTTGTATACCACTATTTGGTGACGGTCGGCCATCACCAGTAGTTTATTTTGGTTTTAGTTTTGCTATGTGTATGTAGGAATCTTGGTTTTTGCCATATGATATTAGTATCTTTGATTTTCACACATTTGTATAAGAAATTTTCTTTGCATTGATTTTGGACAGTCCGGTCTTCCCTGAAATTCGTGTGGAGGAAATTGGGTCGTCACAACCACACTTATGTTAGGGAAATATCACAACCCTTGATATAACTGGAAACTTCTAGTTTGACCACAACTAGTGTTCCACCATCTCTCTAAGTTAACAAGTTGAACTATTTGACCTTGACTATGACGTATGACTTAAGGGCCATAGAAATCCGTGAAATCCAACACTTTATTTATTCCTGCACACATATCTTAACTTGTAGGCTCTTATTTTTGTACTTACTACCAGAAACTATTCTTGCACTTTTTTGCTCTAAATGGTATCACAACTTTAGTTTAAGGAAACTTAATCAAGATTAATAATAGTTTATGCCAGGATTAGCCTCTAAAATAAATCACCGATTATTTATAAATAATCTAGAAAAATATACTCAGTTATCTACAGAAGATTGTAGCAGTCTGCAAAACAGCAAGTTGTAGACAATCCAATCATCTAAGCATATAATAAATATTGTAGTAGTCTGCATTACCATTATAGATTAGTGTACGTGGAATTCAGTGCTTAACGCTAAATTAAACATTTAAATCAGGTTAGTGAATGACTAAACATAGTAGAAAATAATGCTAAAATTATTTAGAACAAAATAATAAAACTTGACAACTAAATCCCTGAAGACTTCGAAAAAGTCGTTCAAATCCTCTTAAATTATTCTAAGAAGGTTGATTAGGAAATACTCTTAGAAGAAATAGAAGAGACAATTAAAAATAGTCAAATAGATAAAAGTCTACGACAAAAGGTTGAAGAATTCTAGAGAAATCTAGAAATAGAAATAAAACATATAAAGTAAGCTATTGGAAGTAAAGAATAATAAAATCCAGAAATAAAAAATATTCTCAGATCAACTTGTAGTATTTAAGTCAGAGATCTCGTTAAGCATATGGCTTGATAGAGTCCAATAGTTAATCAACCCAAATCCAGATTAGTTAAGACCAACATCTCATGGTGAAATGATACCTAACATAGAAACCTTAGTTAAAGCATGAAATTGGATGAGCACTATGATAGTTGAACTACACAATGAACATCAACAATTAAGCTCAATTTTAAAATTAGATTTAGAAGCTAAAAGACATGGCTTAAAAGTCTTTTACTCAGACTTTATTATATTTCAGAAGGATCCCATAGAGGTCTTTGAAAGACTTATAGCAAACATAATCAGAGATCTTTTACCTATACTTGATTTATCAGTCACATAATTTACCATTTTATCACCCTTAAATTAGTGATGCTAGGACTTAGTTTGCTACTAACAAGTTAACGATGTGCAGATATTAAGAAAAAATAATAAATTAGAGCTAAAGTGTTAATCTTTGTCAAAATGAACTCAACAAGTAGTAAAGAGACGATTGAGCATAAAAGACAAATCTTCGCCCAAAAAGAAATTAAGAATCATGTTTTATGAATGTGCAGAACAATATCCTGAGAAGAGAGAAAATCGTAATTTACGATTCTCTAAAGAAAAGACATATTAAGTAAAGACGATACAAGAGAAAGTGAAGAATCATAATGAAGAATCGTTTGCTGAAAGCCTACTAAAAATAGAAAATTGTGATTTACGATTTTCCAGAAAGAATAGAAAGAAGAAATCGTAATTTATGATTTCCCAAAAATCGAAGCTTTCCACTGCTGCTGAATGAGAGAAGATACACCGCCATGCATATTTTTAGAAGTCTTTTACAATTAAAAGTATGACCAACCATGGATCTGAGAGATTGATGAAGAATACTCCTAAAAGGACTCTATTGCTGAAAATCAGAGAACACTCTAGAAGCACATCTACGGTTTGAAAGCAAGAAAGAATAAATTAGGAATTAGAGTTATATTAGGATACTTTTACTTTAGTAGTTTCTTTTATTAAAATTAGAACTTTATAAACCAACTCCTTATGAGATATAAATAAGAGGGCCCGATATAGGAATAAACCATCAAAGAAATTCCCAGCATCAATTGACGACTGAGGTTGAGTTTTCTTTTGATCACTAGAGTAGATTTTTATTATTTTTTAGATTAGTTATCAGAGGTTTCTCAAGAGCAATTGACGACTGCTATTGAGTGCTGAAGATTAGTGTAGATATCCTAGTTTCTCAGAAGCAATTTATGACTGCGGCTGAGGGGTGAAAGATATATTTATTTTACCTTACTGCTTTGTAAACATCTTCAAGTTTTAATTTGAATTGACGACTCAAGTTAAAATTTGTAGATTAGTGTAATGGTTTTTACTTTTCCATCTTCAATTTTTTCGAATTTGATTGACGCCTAGATTTTAGGAGATTGTTGATTAGATTAAATTTGTGTTAAATAATTTTAGTTTTTGATTGATGCCCAAATTTTAGACGACTGTAATACAGTGTAACGGTACTATTTATTTTTATAAATATCCGATGACTGAAGATTGGGATTGACGACCTCAATCTGGAGAAGGAGGATTAGAATTTGTTTTATGCACTTTAGATTAAGAAATCATTCTTTATTCATATTTCTCAAGTAGTTTAGAACCTTAAAAGATAAATATAAACTTTAAAATAGAAGTAGAAATAAAGATAAGATAAATACTTCTTCATGGGAATGATCATATACTAGCTCTACAATTTTCATTGTGTGCTTGCAATAGGTTAAGACTTAATTAAATACACACATAAGTAGCGATCAAGTTTTTGGCGCCGTTGTCGGGGAGGTGATTTATCTTTTTATTTATATTTCCATTTTAAAAATAAATATTTATCTTTCTCTTTTTATAGTTCTTTAAATTTTCAACGTTCTTTGATCACTTAATCTTTTTACAGGTTTATTCGGAGCAAGTGAAGCAAGGTTTCAACTTCCCCTAATCATTGAAGCTCGAAGCTCAGATTTGTTATCTCTCCCTGCTTTCTAGAATAAAAAATCAAACCAAAACTAGGCATATTGTGCTCTAGCCAACCTGCCTTGATTCTAAATCAATATGAATATGGCACGAGTAAATCAAAGTAAGGCTAAAACAGTGGGTGAATACTAAAACTAGGCATATTGCGTTCTAGCTAACCTGCCTTGATTCTAAATCAATATGAATATGGCACGAGTAAATCAAAGTAAGGCTAAAACAATGGATGAATACTATGCATGGATACCTCTTACACTACCTCCATGTATTCAAACCCCTATTGCCAGTTATGAGGCATTCGAAATCAAGCCAAATATGCTTCAAATACTCCCCACTTTTCATGGGTTGATTGAGGAAGACCCCCAATGGCATTTAAATAATTTTATAGAAATGTGTAACATTATTTGAATCAAAGAACTGACAGGAGTATCCATTTGTTTGAGACCATTCTCATGTTCTCTTAGAGATGAGGCAAAGCAGTGGTTACACTCTTTACCCCGAGAATCGATTATTGATTGGGAGGGATTGAAATGCGAATTACTTATGAAGTACTTCCCAAGGTGCAAAACGAATAGAATCTGACATCTTATTTTAACGTTCCATCAATTTCTGGATGAACCTCTTCAAGAGAGTTGGAGTCGCCTCGAGGATCTTCTCTATATGTGCCCTCATCATGGGGTTGCGAAATGGCAAATAGTGCTCACTTCTATGAAGGATTAAATGACAAAACTAGGCATATGGTTGATGTAGCCTGTGTTGGTATATTTTGTAACTTAACAGCAGTGGATGCTTGGGAACTCTTTGAGACACTTAACAAGGAAACGGTGCAACACAATGCACCGGGTGAGATTGATTCAGAGACTTCTAGGAATATACCCGCTATGCAAGGAGGATTATATAAATTAAAGTCAATGACCGAAGGTCTTCCAATGCTGAAGGTTTGAAAAGAAAAAATTCAATCTCTGATGGGTATAAAATCGCACCCAATATCTGGACAAGGTGAAGCTTGTGGTCCTAATCATAGCCCAACTCAAATCGCTCCACAGTGTCTCACTGTTCCTTTTTACCTCATGCAGACCGAAGACCATACTAACACTGAGGAAGCCCTGATGCAAATAGCCGAAAGTTAGCTGCAGTATGGTCAGATTTAAATGCAGTTACTCAATAATCTCCTGGAATCCATTACAATTTAGAAGCTCAGGTTGAGCAACTAACCATTTTGGCTAACTTGAGAGGCAATAGCTATTCGTCCTCATGGCCAGTACACACCCTAGGAGGACATATTATCATGGGAGGTATATCAACTCCCCATGACCGTTAGTGAGCTCCTCGTGGACCTTTCGAGCTATCGACTCAACCATAGCAAACACTTGTAATATACGTATATAATATTAGAAAAAAGGTATTCTACGATTTACGGTATGTAAAAGTCCAGTCAATCGTAACAGTCTCTGTTGTTATATCACAATCACTTTACTTGTATGGATTTACGATGTTTCGTGATATGAAGAGTCAAATCGTAGCGAGTACGACTTGAAGCATCAATAAGTCTCACTTTCGTTCTATAAAATTGCAAACGACAATTCTAGGGAGCATGCAACTCCAGTGATCGATCTTATCGGTTACATTGGAATTCATAATTCATAAGGGAAACAAACAAACTTCGCATTCAAGACATCCACTTCCCCTCCCTATAAAACTAGACCCTTACCTTCCTAAATACTCATCTCTTTCGTCTTCCATCTCCAAACCTTAAACCCCATGATAGAAGACCAAAACCCCAGTAATTTCAGCAAGAGACTTGATAAAATTCTTGAAAAACATAGGGTTGAACTTCTGGCAGCCATTCAGAAGGTAGAAAATCTGAAGTGCCAACGACCTATACCTGATGCCAAATCAACCACAAAGACTACCCTTGACCCTAAACCTAACCCAAATCTGAAACCATATATCACGAACCCATTTTCCCCCAATTCCTAACCTTTATACGATTACAACCCACCCCGAATGCGTGTTCCTCTATAATAAGGATGAGTTATATTTTCTAGTGTCATTTCCCATCCCATCCTTGATCTCTTCACCACCCCTCTCCATTTCTTATACTTTCCTGGCCGACTGTGTACGTTCTCTTCACATAGTCTTTGCAAGGGAGCAGTATATGTAAAAGGTGATTTGGCGATGAGATCTAGAGATGTGTTCACATCCCACTCTTCAAAGGACCTCCATAGTGGGATTGCATTTCTCTCGTGGAAGGAATGTGAGGTACCCCTTTCCCTTTGTGGGGGGATGAAGATGTGTCGTCTTCCTTCTCATTTTCTTCGCTCAACTATACTGATGGTGCAGTTGATGAATCAAGGAGATAAAGAAGGGCACAGAGAAGTGTTTCAATAGCTCTTGGAGGAGCGACCCTTGCCAAGGAGTGGATACTCCTTTAGTAAGAAGAATTAAGAGACTCTGCTTTAAGGTAGTTAGAAGCTGACGACCGATCTTTATCGAAGATTCTTTTTGGACGTTGCTAGGTTTTCCTAGGTTTAATTCTTTTTGGACGTTGCCAGTGTCTTAACTTAGTGTGTGTCTAGATTTTTCCTAGGTTTAATTCTTAATGTAATCTTCTCTTTATCTCATGTAAATATTTCGTTTAATATATATATTAATTACTTTTAACAATATTTCTTTTTTTTTTTTCTAACTATTTCTTTATAGTGCAAACATTTGGTTTCTACCGGACGTAGTTTCTCCCAAGTTTGGGGGATCATTGTTGAATCCTAATATAGATCATTGACTCGGTAACTGAATAACACCATTACGGTAAATAGGAAACTTAGAAACTTCAAAAACAATTTTTTTATTATTATTTTTGCTATGTCCTCTGTTTTGCACATTGAAGACATTGTCCTATTTAAGTTTGGGGGGATGTACAAATCTGTATATGTTAGTAAGTAACAATTTTTATTTGCTTTTATTATTAGAAATTTTTTTAGTTTCTCTGCGTTTAGTAAGAAAAATAGAAATTTTAGTCTAGAGTTAATCAATAAATGCAAAATATGATAGAAAAAAATAATTGTGAATCTATTAAACTTTACAATCGATCGTAGCAAAAGTTCAACAATCAAAATAAAATAGTTGTAATTCATGAAGAGCACCTTTGAGACACTGTATCTAATGAATGTTTGAAACTATACAATTAATTTAAACTGTAAAATTTGGATCATAGTTTCAAAAATATAAACCAGTGAGATCTTGAGCTAATACATCTTATTTATATTCTGAGAGAGACTGCTTTTATTTTAAGGCTTAAAATTTCCTTAAACTTTTATTGACAAATATCATATTGCTGAACTTAGAATCAAGATATTCTGTGATTATGATAATTTGTTTCTTTAGAACTATCTGTTAAACATATCAAAGCAAGAAGACATCTACACTAGTAAATCATGAAAATGATCAAAGGCCATATTTTGTTACACTAGAGCCAAAAAACCAAAATGTCAGAAACTATTTTATCCTTTGAACCCATATTGGAAGCCTAAAACAGAATTTCTCTGTACCAAAATTTTATAAACCTTTAACCATATGTACTACCCAAAGCTTTCTAACTTTAACCCTTACAATTTTTGAGAGTTTAGAACATAAAAGAAGGGAAGAAGAGGGAGTGAAAGGATTATACGCTTAACAGATAAAGGATCTGCTGAAAAGGTACAACTGAGAAGAAATACAATCGTATGAAAAATGTGGGAAAAGAAAAGAAAATCGTAAAAGATGATTTAGAAAAATTTTAAAAGAGAAATCATAAAATACGATTATATGAAAATGGGATTTACAGAAGAAAAAAAAAAAAAAATCGGAAGAAGTCATCCAACTTTTTTGATACTTACTGAAATAGAAAAGAAGGAAAGAAGATAGAAAAGGAGGAACTAAATTCTCAGAAACTTTTGAACCCTATCTACCTTTCTTTGAAACCCTTTTAACCCAAAGCCCCATTACAAGCTGAAGGAAAAACCTTTGTAATTTATGATTTGCAAAAGTATGAGTCTAATAGAGATGTATTAAATAGATACTATGAATGAACGAAGAAGTCATATGATCAGAATTGATTATCCATTCCATGAGATTTACCTTCTTATTGTCCTTTAAATTTATCATGTATATATCATATGTGAGTGTTCGTGCGTGCCTTTTCTGGGTTCCTCTCGGTCCCCGTTGAATCAGTGGCTCCAATTCTATTCAAGTGGACTCTAGCGATGTGGCGTTTGGAATGTTGGAAGTAAAGGATTTTCTAGGAAGGTTCCTAGTTTATTTCAATCACCAACTGCAGATATTTAACGACGTTGTAACACGTCAATGATCACGCTTTAGAGCGGGTGTGGATTAATTCTTTACTGAATCGTCCGCCTGCAAACGTCAGCAGCTATGTCTTTTCTTATAATTTAGATAGTTTAATTTTCTTCCCTTCCCCTATTATTATTATATTTCTAATTAGTTTAGGCTTCCCTTATAGTGAGTTAATTTAATATTCTAATCATATTAGGAGTCTAATTAATTTTAGTGCCCTAATTGTGCTAGGAGTGCAGATATATCAGTTATGATAAAACTCTAATTAAATCAAGCATGCTGATTATACTAGAATTCTAAGTTAAGAAATTATTATAATTCTATTGCAACTTTGATTTAAATAGAGAACTAATTTTACTAGAACTCTAATTTAAGCAATGAATTAATTTTATTAAAATCTGATTAAAACAAATAAACTAATTTTATTAAGATCTAATTAAGACAATGAATTAACTATACTAAAAATCTAATTAAAATAAAGGAACTAATTTTATCAAATTTTCTAATCAGGTTGAGGAATTAACTTTACTAAAAAAAATCTGATTTAAAATAATGAATTAACTATACTAAAATTTTAATTGAGATAAAGGGACTACCTTTTACTAATTCTGATTAAAGCAATAAATTATATCATACTGAAATTCTAACTGAAGCAATGAATTAATTTTTCTAAAATCCTAAGAAAAAGGGGTTTTGGGTCCGCTATGCTAAGGAGGATTGGCCTCGTTCTCGAGTACCCTCCATAAGCTCCCTTGGGCAAATCGGATGTTTGAGATTAAAGATAAATTAGATTTAGGATTATAAAATAGTATTTTTGGATGTTTTAGAGTCGATTTCGGAGTAATAATTATGAATGCAATTGAGACTAGAATTATAGAAACTAAAATTAATATTTAAGATTTTTAAAAATATTAAACTAAGAAATTAAAATTAAAATTTTTAGGACTAAATTCGGGTCCGAAATAAGAAAAGCAGACCGTATAATTAAAGACTGGTTCTAGAATCCAAGGACTAGAACCATAAATTAATGATAGGGCTGGAAATTGAGATTTTAGAACATAATTAAAGCCTAGAGTCGGTAAATTAGACCGTTAGATTAAGGACTGGTTCTAAATTCGGAGAACTAGAACTAGATATAAAAAATTTATAGTCTAAAAAAGGGTGCTACGGTCTGGGACTGAAAATTAAAACCTATAATTAAAGTTAAGAGAAAGATCCTAAGTCTAAAACTAAATTTTTTTTTTACCTAGGACCGGGGTTGCAGAGAGAAACCTCAAAGATTCTACGCTTAAATTTCGAAATCATGATTAGGTTGCTCTATGTGTTCATTCTTAGAGTTCTCTGGTTTTAGAATCCTAAAAAAGTCCGTTCTCTCTCAAAAATTGCTAGCCTCCCGAGGTGAATTAAGAAAAAAATCTTTTATAAGTTTTTCTCCAATTAAGCACCCTATTTCAGGCGTTTAACTGGATTGCATGCCAGTCTCCCGATGCTTAATCGCTTTGAGTCGGTCACCGACTCAGTGAGCGACCGGTTGACTTGCTCAGCGAGTTTCCTAGTCCTAATAGCGTTAGAACTAATTACGCACTGATTTTGGGGTGTGTAATCCAATTAAGCACCACTCTCAAAGCGTTTAATTGAGGAAACTTAAGAATTAATGACAGTGAGGCTAGGCAGGGAGTAGGCCAATTGTGCGCCGGTGATGGGGCGCTCAATCTGATCGCGCGTCTCATGATACACGCATGATCGAGTCTCGAGTTGTTCTGGGGAAGGAAAGTCTGGTCTGAGAAGGGACTGATTGCGCGCTTGTGATTTAGCGTGCGATCGAATTGAGCGCTTGGTTTTAGGCACTTAATTCGGGGTTGTCCGGGTCCAGTCTGAAATGCCAAGCTATTGTTTTCGCTTGTATTTCGACTATATACTATTGTTTCAGTATATAGTCTCCCTATGTTGGGACCTGAGGTATTATTTCTGCCTATGTCCAGCCATATACTTGTTTTAGCATATGGTCCCATATTAGGGTAAAGGGGTCTGAAATGCTAGACTATTCTTTCAGTCTGCATTCTGACTATATACTATTGTTTCAGTATATAGTCTCCCTATGTTGGGACCTAAGCCACAGAGCTATTATTTCAGCCTGTGCTTAGCCATGTATTATTGTTTCAGTACATGGTTCCCACGTCAGGGGTATGGGGCCCGAGCCACATAACTATTGTTTCAGCCTGTGTCTAGCCATATACTATTGTTTCAACATATGGTCCCATATCAGGGTTATGAGGTCAAAGTTTGATAGAACAAATTTGTATATTTCAAGAGGGCAAAATGGGAGAGTCTACAGATGCCCCACTTCGGTGCGCTCTTACGAAGTAGGAACACGTCGAAGAAGTAGACACCCCTCATTCGAGGTGTCTTCTCGTTTCTCTTGGAAAATTACAAATTTAAACTGGGGATGCTGACATGACATGCTTGACTTTCTTATCTATCAGTGCAAGTTAAAATAGAGCATTTGAAGGGCAAATGGTAGCCGTCGAAGGGCACATTTCGGGTCTGTGGGTGCATGGCGCATCCCGCCGTATGGCAGGGGCTAACAGAAGGATTTTGTGCAATCGTGGTACCAGGGCATCAATTAAATTTCCAAAACAAGGTCCAGGCATCGATAATAATAAAATGAAGTATTATGCAATGCAATATCGAAGGCTTTTGCAAGTCATGTTAGATCGGGTGCGTCATTGCTCACACCAATGCGCGTCAGGCGTTTCTTTTCCAATAGGCGTTTGTAAGTTCTTAGATTAAATATACTCAATATTCAGTTTCCAAGGGGAATGGCCGGTTTGGGCTGGTAATTGAGTTGGGGTCTTGTGAGGTGTGCTGAATTGAATTCTGTGCAGTGGCGCGTGCGCTTGATTCATCTGGAGTCAGCCACTAAGTTGGGAATTCTAGTGCTAATGTGTTTGAACAAACGATTCTGCACAGTGGAGTGTGCGCTTGATCCAATTCTGCACAGTGGGATATGTGCTTGATTGTGAGTTCAGGGGTCTTAGGAGTTAAAAGTAAGGTTTAAGTGTAATTTATTGTGCGCGGGTGATGGGGCGCTTAAGAAGTTTTTTTTTTTTGGTATTTAAAGAAAGGTGAGTTGGATCTATTTATCTTGTTGCTTTGTTCTTCTTTTCTTTTCTCTATTTTTTTTTTAGTCAGGGGATTTTGAAAATTTGGGGGTTTTGAAAATTTAAAATTTTAGGGATTTTAACTTAAGATCAATTCGGTGGTAAAACGGTAGAAAACGTGACTTCCGAGACGTCACTGAGTAGATTCACCGGTACAGGATTTGTGAACTCGACCGTTATTGTGGTTGTCAAGACGACACTTGGCATGTCGGATACTCCGTCTAACCTTCTCGGTGAATACTGATGATTGTCTCTTATGGGAGGACTATAGTGATTCGCGAGTCGAGAGAGACGGGTTTTAAAAATATTTGATTTAATCATAGCTAACTATATATTTATGAGGAATATCGAGTAAAATAAAAAAAAAGTGGGTAGTACTTACCTGGATTGTGCATAGTTTGTATGGTCTGGTGGCGCCACAGTGTCGCGATGGGACTTTGGAGATTTTTTCTCTTCAGGTCTGCTGTGGCAGGGCTTGGCGATTTTGATGTGATGTCTTGGGAGAAATGATGTCACGATGGGACCTAAGGATTAGTCATGGCTGCGTGCTGGGTTAGTCCTGGTGGGATGTGGGGATCAATTCGGGAGAGAGAGCCCTTTGCCTTAGCGATGAGACATGATCAATCTTTCCATCTTTTTGTCATACGGTGTGGCATGTGTTGTCGAAGCTTTTTTTTTTTTAGGTAGTGATGTTCGCGATGGGATGTCGACTGAGTGTAGTTAGCGGTGGCGTACTCACGTTCTCGGAAGATTTACTTTCAGCTTCTCGCGATGGGTCATGAGAGTATGGTTAATTTATTATGATGGGACTGGATATTGGGGTGATATTGCATGTGTACACATTATCGTGATGGGGATCGGTGCTGTCGATGCCTCCTCATGCATGGGTATTCGATAAGACGGGTGAATTTTGATCAAAGTGTGATGCAAGGTCAGGCATTGAGCACCTGTTTTAGGTCACTTAATACGATTGCATGCCTGTTTTCAGGCGTGCGATCTCAGGCTTGAGGGGCCATTTACGCACATGTAAGTGTGAGTGTGATTGTATTATGTACTATAACCATTACGCGTGATTGAGGTGTCACTAGGTCAGTGTATGGGTGACCTTTTAGGTCGTGCAACTGCAGTGTGTCATTTGATAAATTTGCGCAGTTCATGGAGTGCGCATGATCAGAGCGTCGCATGGTTGGCGTGAGTGTTAAGTGGTGAAAAATGCCACTTTTCAGCCTTTAACCTGACCATTGATAGACCGGTGAGCACACTAATAAGCCTCTGTCAAGTGCATTTTGTAGACAGCAATGAAAGAGGAAACTAATGTAGAAAACCACTCAAGAATGCCCAAAAATGGCCCATCTCTCAGCACAAGATAAACCCAGCAACAGCACACTAGAGGGTGGCACATCAATGAACCATTGGAGCGCGTGGCTACAATAGGGCAAGGCGAAGGAAGTGAGAACAGGCTGAGAAAATCCTATCGATTGGTCACCTGAAGACTTCAATAGGAGCTAAAAGCAAAGAAAGGAGGAGTTCGATAGGATCTCAGAACCTATCGAGCAGCTGAAAGGAAAGAAGATACCATCTTATCGAAAACCCGCCTGAGGCATCATGGGAACCTATCGAATGGTTTCTTAAAACCTATCGAGATAAAGACGCTAGACAGAACCTATCGAAGGGTACTTGAGCTTGTCGATAAGGGTGAGAGCAACCCTATCGAAATGATGGCATGTAAAAGGGAACCTGTCGAAATGGGTCTCCAACCTGTCGAAGAGTCCCTCCAACCTGTCGAATACTCAAGACCAAGGGGTGAGAATGCTAGAACTCTAAGAGAAGTCTCATCCTATCAGAACTTATCGAAGAGATCTGAGAACCTAGCGAAAGGACCAAAGAGCTCTATTTGAACTTGTCGAAAGCCTCCTGAACCTGTCGAAATCGTGTGCAGAACTTCTCAGAAATTCAGCTGTGCATACGTTGTGATTTGGTGACCTGCTGTACACAACCTGAGGCACTTGGTGACCGACACGATGTTTCCAGAAGATGCCCTAGGAAACCCTAACCGACCCACGTGCTCTAACAGAACTCTAACAAACTCTGAGGACCTTCTAGAAGGGATTTTTGGCGGGAAAAACATAGGAGAAAGCTATATATAGAGACCCCAATTGCAATTGAACGGGAGATCGAGATCTGAGCCAAATTTTGGAGATTAGAGCTTACAGAGCAATTCTATTTTCCCTCCTTTAGCCCAACCATGGTTGGCTAATTCCCTTGGAGTAGCGAGGAGAGAAGTTAGATCTGTAATTGGGTAAGGTTAAGAGTGCTATTGTAGTTTCCTAGCTGCACAGACTACAGATCTGAGAGTATTTCTATTGTAAGAGTGACATTGATTGCAATGTTAATATTGTTTTTAATGCTTTAATTAGATCTAAAGTTCCTTTGGTTCCATTTGGTGATCGATCGGATTTTTATAGAGGAGTCTATAGATCAGCTCACCCACTTAACTGGTAGGCCTCTTGGATACCACTCGATCTCCCTGGATCTGATATTCCTATGATTCCTTGAGTCTGTGACTTGGGAATTACAGCATCTATAGTGGTTTTAATTGTTCTAACTGAGGCCTTAGCTCTGGAGGAGATCCCTAGGATGGTCTGTGACCATTAAAGTGGACAGATCATAACCTTAAGATTAGTTGAAGCTCAGGCTCCAATTGGATTCGTCTGCTGCAAATCCATGGATTTGATAAAGTCTATAGGATGGTCTGTGACCATTAAAGTGGACAGATCATAGCCTTAAGACCAGGTGGATCTTGCGAATTGAAGTGGAGTTTATACCCTGCAGCAGTGCTTATGGCCAGTTGAGGGGATTGTGTACTTTGAACCTCTATAGCATAATTAATTGAATCTGATTTCAGTGTAAACCAATCTCCAAGCTACTCTTCTCCATTTTATGCTTTTTACCTCTTTACCCTACAAGATCTAAGATCTAAGATCCTAAACTCGATCACAGTTAGCCTATGTTTAATTTTAGCTTAGCTTAAGTGACAATCCATTTTAAACCTCTCCCTTGTCTTTTAGCTAACGTAGCACTAGTTAGGGTGCCAGATCTAATACAGATCTGGAGATTTATCATATTTTAAAACCAACCTCCCTATAGACATTCCCTTACCATCTTTGTAAAATTGCTACAACAGATCCTGATTACTTGTAGGTCTGTGTGAGTGTTATGCTTAGTTTGATTGATGATTTTAGACCCCTATTTGAGGGAAGGCAAATAGTCCAACAAGTTTTTGGCGTCGCCGCCGGGGAGGTGTGTTTAGAAATTGATAGATCTAAGTTTTGACCATAGATCTATAGTTTTCATTTGATTTTTACTAACTACATTTGTAAGTTTTGTTATTTTCCAATATTTTGTGTGCATTTCATCAGATCTAAGGCTACCAGTGAGAGAAGAATCGTGTTGGAGACTACTCTATAGTTTGCATCCCTCTACTCTCCTATTATTTTTTAGATTTGTTGATAATTTTTGTTAGAATAGTTAGAAAATTTGGTTGATTCCGCTTGTTGTGTTGAGGATCTGTTATGCATTCAGATTCTGAGTGTTGTATGTTTGGTAGGAGAACTCTCTAACCACTGATTATTCCACTAAATTCAGAGGTTGAAAGACTTCTCAGATCTAGACCAACTACACCCACATCTGTTGCATTTGATTATGTAGAAATGGGTGAGCAACAGCAGCCGAGAACCCTTAAGGAGTTTAATGCACCAAGGGTCTATAATTCCTCCTTCTGCATTCAATTCCCAGCTACTCAGGGAAACAATGAGATAAAATCATCCATCATTCAAATGCTGCCCTCATTTCATGGCCTGACCAAAGAAGACCCCTACAAGCACATTGATGAGTTCTTGGGACTGTGCACTACATTTAATATCATAGGTTTGGGGGAGGAAGCCACCAGGATGAGACTCTTTCCTTTTTCATTAAAGGACAGAGCCAGGACTTGGTTGTCCTTGCTTCCACCCAACAACATTTAATCCTGGAGTGATCTCCAATGTCAATTTCTAGCCAAGTTCTTTCCTATGTTAAAAACCAGCCAGCTGAAGAAGGGTATCATCTCTTTTACCCAAGATCCATTTGAAGACTTTCATCAATCCTGGGAGAGATTTAAGGAAATCCTAAAGAAATGCCCCCACCATCAAATCCCTGAATGACAATTGGTTCAAAGCTTTTATCAGGGAATTGATGTTAAAAGCAGAGATATGATAGATGCTTCCTGTGGTGGCACCTATCTCCATAAAATTGCTGAGGAGGCATGGGAGCTCTTTGACATTATTAGTGAGAACTCTATGCAAAGGAAAACCTTAGCAAGAGATCAAGAGCCTCCTAAATTGGTGAAGGAGAATATCTCAAGAGGGAAGATATATGAAGTGAGTGTGCCAAGTGAGTTGGAAAGGAAAGTGGACAGCCTAGACTTTAAATTTGATAGGCTAATGGGAGCAATGCAGTCACCTATGGCTGCTAGGGTGGAGGAGGCATGTGCCATATGCCAGTCCCCTGCTCATCCCCTTGAAGAATGCCCATCTGCTGACCAGTTTCCTGATTTTATAATAGAGCATGTGGCTACAGCTCAGTCTTATGGGTAGTAGCCTGCTGTTGGGAATCAATGGAGGAACCACCCCAATCTGAGGTGGCGATAAGATGCATACCCCAGCCAGCAGCAGTAGCCCCAGCAGCCCATGCCCTACAGAAGTGCTCAGCCCTATCTAGAAAATTATGTCCCAAGGCCTCGATGACAGAACCCGTGGCCCAACTCAGGCTCCTCTCATGCGACAATGCACCCCTAGCAGTGAGAACACCATCCTTTGAGGAATAAGTTCTATCTTCATTGCAGAGCTTGAACACCTTATCCCAAACCGTGCATTCTCACAACCAGAGCATAAAAAAGATAGAGGACCAACTTGGTCAGCTGTCTGATGCTCTGACTAGGAGAGAGGGAGGAAGGTTGCCTAGCCAATCACAGGACAATCCACGAAGCCAGTTTGTAGTGGGTGAAGTTTCCTCCACCTATGAGGAACCCAAATCTGTTACAACTTTGAGAAGTGGTAAGCTAGTGGACAACCAAGTGGGCTGTGAGCCTGTGAAGAACTTGGAGGAAGAAAATGAAGTGATTTCTACTAGCACACAACAAAGACCACCAGTGGTGGACTCGAAGGAACAATCAGCTGTGAATAAAGAGGATAATGAGGATCCTCAAGAAAAGAAAAAAATCAAAAAGAAAGAGGCCCCATTGGCTAAGGCTGCAAGTGATGGAGCAATCCCACATTTACCATTTCCTAAGGCACTACAAGCACCTTCCCCTTTTGATAAAGGGCAAGGAAAAATTGAGGAAATGATGGAGACTTTCAAGCAAGTAAAGATCAATTTGCCTTTACTTGATGCCATTAAACAAGTTCCAGCCTATGCCAAGTTTTTAAAAGAACTATGCACCCATAAAAGACAATCGAGGATACACCTATCCAAGAAAGTCTTTTCAGCAGAGAAAGTGAAACAAATTTTGTCGATTGCAACCTCAATCAAATTCCAAGACCCTGAAACCCCCACAATCCTCTGCATCATTGGGGAACACATCATTGACAGAGCCTTATTAGATCTGGGAGCTAGTGTAAATTTGCTTCCATATTCAGTATATGAGAAGCTGGGCTTAGGCAAATTAAAGGCCACACATGTGGTCCTCCAGCTGGCTGACAGATCTGAAAGGAAGCCTGTGGGGATAATTGAGGATGTTTTAGTTGGAGTTGACAAATTCTTCTATCCTACTGACTTTTTGATATTGGACATGGAACCAAGCAAATGCGCTTCTTCCATACCTGTGATTCTAGGCAGGCCCTTTTTGGCCACTGCCAATGCTCACATACAATGCAATGTTAAGCTGAATGTGTATAACACTGGCTATTAGCACTCTCCTGAAGAGGCTTGCTTTTCCATTAATACTCAAAAGAAAGTGATGCATGATAATCCACATTGGCTGGTGCAGGACAATGCTTAGTTCACAGATGGAAAACTGCACTCAGGGACTGGACACTGGTTGAGGAAAAGATTTATGAAAGGTGCCAAGTTTGATGCGCCTGAGGAGATTATGGACCTTCCAGACCCTCCAGATTAGCCCTTGAAGCCAGTATGTATCATATGTACCATACTTTGTTTTTAGGTGTTTACTTAGTTGTTACTTAATTCTTTTTATTTCCTTGCAATAATAAAAAGAAAACAACAAAACTGCCATGCTCAATACTAGACCATCATTTCTAGTTGTCCTGAGGTAATGGGAGCTGTTCATAAGAGAATCAAATCATGGGGCACCACATCAACAGAGCCTGCCGAGAACTGAGACTGCGAGTGCCCAGAAATACAGCCTTATTTGGTTTTTAGAAGTCTTCGACAGGTCAAGCTCACCTTTCGATAGGTCACATGGTGATTTTGGCAGGATGTTTGATGGTTTCGATAGGCACTGAACTTCTCGACAGGTGAAAATAACTTTTTGATCGGTTAAAAAGAGCAAAACGAAGATTTCGATAGGTTCTAGATACCAATCGGGAACCTATCGAAATGAAGACTCAGTTGTCATTTAAACTGATTGAAAGGATAGTCCCACCTATCGGGATTTTATCGAATCATCCCCTTTTAATGTTTATCTGCCATACTTTCGACGGGACACATGAACCTATCGATGCCTTCCAGTTCATCCTATCGGAATCGTATTTCACCCCTTATATACCTATCGATAGGTCATTTGTGCCTCATTCTATACCTTCTGTAAAACCCTAGCTCCTTTCCTCTCTCTTTCGCCTCTCTCTTTCTCCACTAAATCCTTGCCGAACCTTCAGCTGTTCAATCTACCATTTTGTCAGTACATTCAGCTTACGCAGAGGAGCATTTTGCCCTTAACTTTGGGAAAATTGAAGCTGTGTATTGTGATTTCTATTAAACCCTAGGCATTTCGAGGTCAGTTGCCTTCCCACCATCTATCTGTCGTTTCTCAAATTTTTAACCTTCAAGCTCCACTCCAAGTTGGTGAGTGACTAATCTCCGAGAGTAAAATGGATGAGCCGGAGGAAACTCTAGCAAACATACGCCGGAGAGCAACTGCTTCCACCCCAAATCCATGAGGTCGGGCCACCGTGACAAACCACCTGTCAAGAGGAAACTCACTAAGATGTCACCCAAAAAGGCTCCTAAAGCTAAGAAAGCCAAAGCTGTTTTGATTCAGGAGCCTATAGTGGAAGAAACCTTAGCGAGAGCTGCTCCTCTAGTTGAGCTGCCAGTGGGGTTAACTACCCCCAATGAGTTTGTAGAAAAATTGAGTCTTGTTCCTGAGACAGATTTTGATCTGGCATATTTTGCTAACATTGGAGAGTGCCAGGGGACGTTGGAATATTTGAAGAAAGAAGGTCTACTACCCCTGCTTTCACCCTTAAAGGAAAATGTCTACCCCAGGTTGGTCAAATTGTGGTACCAAAACCTAACAAAGAAAGTCAGCATGCACATGAGGATATACTAGAAATCTTGATTGATGACCGCAATGATTGGCAGAGATATTGGGATGGCTTTGGGAGTCCCATATCAATTTGACTCCATCAGAGCTGAGGGGGCACCTACAGGGGCTACATTTCAGGAAATGGCTAAACAACTTACTAATGGAATAGTGGGCTCTGGTGAATCCTTGATCATAAGAGATGTCCATCCTACCCTCAGACTCATTGATACCATTCTGAGGAAAAATGTCTATGTCTCCGGCCATTTGCAAGAGAGAAGGGCCCCTTTAGTGGATGCACTATACTTCTGTTCAAAGGGGCAATTTGTGAATGCACCTAAGCTGATTTTTGAAACAATGGTGGACATCAATGACAAGGTGCTGAAGAGGCAAGCTTTTGCTAAAGGAGGAGGTCTGTCTTTTTGCAGACTCATCACATGTCTGCTCAAGACTGGGAAATATGTGATCAAGCAAAATGAACCAATGGAGAAGCTGACCTTTAAATTGTATGGAAAGCGAGAATGGTCAACCAGCCTCATCTTGATTAAGAAGAGTCAGCCAGTTGGAAGGGAGGCGGTTGAGAAGGCACCCACAACCGTGGCAGCAGAGACACCTGTAGAGATACCCTTATCCACCCCTCCACCTACCATCCCTGTCCCATTACCTACCCCTCCACCTACTTTGCTTTTTCCGTTTGTATCAGATTTCGATTCTATTGCTGCTGTTGATCCCAAAGGAAAACAACCTGCTGCCTAGTCCGAGGAGGCACCAAAGAGGTCGCAACTGAGGGCTAAATCTAAAGGAAAATCTCCCTTACCCAAGGTTGAGTTGAAAAACCTGACTGACCTCTATGATTGGCCAGATGATACCTGCAAATAGCTATGGCAGCTTGTTGTTTTAGTTTCTTTCTCATTTTTCTCATGAATATATTTGGCATTTTAATACAGTTTGTCTTCGTGTATTTTTTTCTGTATCTCTCTTTTCCCTTCATGCCTTTGCCCTAATTTCATGCTGTAAACAGTGAGGACACAGTTTAGTTTAGGTTTGGGGGTATGGCATGTATGCCAATAAATTAGTTAATTTTAGTACAGCTAGGCTAAAAAGAAGTGTTTGGAATTAATTAGAGTGAATTCTCACTGAAATTTTTGTAAAAAAGAGGAAATTAAGAAAACAACTATTTGAAATTGAAATAAGCTGTAGTCCAAAAAAAACTTCATGAGGCAAATTTCAACAATTTGTGAAAAATAATTTTGATGTGCAATAAACCTGAAATAAGAGAATATTGTGGATACCCTGAAAAATTTGATGGAAGGTCACACCCAGTGAGATTTGGGCCTGAAAAAGTTTCTTTGAAGAGTGTTTTGGTAATTTTTCTACCCTAAGAACTGATGGGATCTAATTCTAATCACTAGAAGTTAGGCAATTCCAAGTTGAAACAACTTGACAACATTCATGACGTTAAGGACATGAAGTAAGGCCATCCCTTGGTCAGTTTGGGCTTAAAATGTCTCACCTTTGAACTGCCCTTGATGCACACCACTTAAGCCTTAAAAGTCCCAACTTTCTTTGATGAAAACCAGAAATGTTAAACCCAAAACCTTTTGACCTATTTCAGTTCACCCCCCAATTTGAGAAATCAGGAAGAGGAAGGAGAAGTGAGATTAGAGGAGCAAGGTGTTAAATTTGATTGAAAGAAAGGAAAACACATTTTGTGGTGTTGTGGTATTCCAGCTTTAAAAAAAAAAAAAAAAAAAAAAAAACAGAGCAAAAAAGGATGAGAAAGAGAAGTCACGTCATTTGAAAATCTACAAGAAGATAAGAAGTTGATCACTTTAAGTCTAAAAATTCAAAAAGAAAGTGAAAAGGTGCTGAAATGAAGAAGGTGTTGTCTAGACCACCTCCTTACCTTTACTGATTTCTCAATTTGAATCCCTTTTACCCTTTCATTCTTTTACAAACCTCATCCCTAAGCCACATTACAACCCAATAAAAAGACCTTACTGATCTGGAATGGATTGAGCGGTCATGTGGAGATAAAGATCTGTCTAATCTATGGTGAAAAGAATTAGAAATTTTAGAAATTAGAGCAATGCCTATGCTCATGCTTACAGCCCTATTTGAAGACTGCAACTGCTCTTGTGTGAAATTCTACACCTCTCATTTTTGTTGTGAGTTAACAGCCCTGGTGAGACTTAGGCCTGAAATCCAATTTGAGGGGGTAGTATCAAAACAAAATTCTCAAGTGAAAGGTGAGCCATGCATCAATCTTCAGACACAATGCCTTGACATGAACCAATTGATGATGAAGGAATTACTGCAAAACTTTATGTTTTAAGTTGGTGATTTTTTTACTGAAAACCCTCTAGAACTGAAAAGACATGATGAGAATTTATTCTAGTTCATTGAAACTCTGTTTAGCAGGATGTACTACTATTAACTAACTTTATTGGAGAAGTTTGTGGGTACCTTTACTGAAAACCCTCAGGAGACTTCACTCCTCCACTAGGGATCACCTAGGGGTTTAAAAGGCTTGGCGCATATGCTAAATGCATCCGTGCTCCCTACGAAAGTGGCATTTTAATTCCTTTTTTATTTTCCTTTGCTGAGGGACTAGCAAAGCTTAGGTTTGGGGGTGTGTTAAGTGGTGAAAAATGCCACTTTTCACCCTTTAACCTGACCATTGATAGACCTGTGAGCACACTAATAAGCCTCTGTCAAGTGCATTTTGTAGATAGAAATAAAAGAGGACACTAATGCAGAAAACCACTCAAGAATGCCCAAAAAGGAGCCATCTCTCAGCACAAGATAAACCCAGCAATAGCACACCAGAGGGTAGCACATCAATGAACCATTGGAGCGTGTGGCTACAATCGGGCAAGGCGAAGGAAGTGAGAACAGGCTGAGAACATCCTATCGATTGGTCACCTGAAGACTTCGATAGGAGCTGAAAGCAAAGAAAGGAGGAGTTCGATAGGATCTCAGAACCTATCGAGCAACTGAAAGGAAAGAAGAAACCATCCTATCAGAAACCCGCCTGAGGCGTCAAGGGAACCTATCGAATGGTTTCTTAAAACCTATCGAGATAAAGAGGCTGGACAGAACCTATCGAAGGGTACTTGAGCTTATCGATAAGGGTGAGAGCAACCCCATCGAAATGATGCCATGTAAAAGGGAACCTGTCGAAATGGGTCTCCAACCTGTCGAAGAGTCCCTCCAACCTGTCGAATACTCCAGACCAAGGAGTGAGAATGCTAGAACTCTAAGAGAAGGCTCATCCTATCGGAACCTACCAAAAAGATCTGAGAACCTAGTGAAAGGATGAAAAAGCTTTATTTGAACCTGTCGAAAGCCTCCTGAACCTGTCGAAATCATGTGCAGAACTTCTCAGAAATTTAGCTGTACATACGCTGTGATTTGGTGACCTGCTACACGTAACCTGAGGCACTTGGTGACCGGCATGACGGTTCCAGAAGATGCCCTAGGAAACCTTAACCGACCCACGTGCTCTAACAGAACTCTAACAAACTCTGAGGACCTTCTAGAAGGGATTTTTAGCGAGAAAAATAGAGGAGAAAGCTATATATAGAGACCCCCAATTGCAATTGGGGGAGATCGAGATCTGAGCCAAATTATGGAGATTAGAGCTTGCAGAACAATTCTATTTTCCTTCCTTTAGCCCAACCATGGTTGGCTAATTTCCTTGGAGTAGCAAGGAGAGAAGTTAGATCTGTAATTGGGTAAGGTTAAGAGTGCTATATAGGTTCCTAGCTGCATAGACTATAGATCTGAGAGTATTTCCATTGTAAGAGTGACGTTGATTGCAATGTTAATGTTGTTTTTAATGCTTTAATTAGATCTAAAGTTCCTTTGGTTCCATATGGTGATCGATCGAATTTGTGTAGAGGAGTCTGTAGATCAGCTCACCCACTTAACTGGTAGGCCTCTTGGATACCACTTGATCTCCCTGGATCTGATACTCTTATGATTTCTTGAGTCTGTGACCTAGGAATTGCAGCATCTATAGTGGTTTTAATTATTCTAACTGAGGCCTTAGCTTTGGAGGAGATCCCTAGGATGGTCTGTGACCATTAAAGTGGACAGATCATAACCTTAAGATTAGTCGAAGCTCAGGCTCCAATTGGATTCGTCTACTGCAAATCCATGGATTTGATAAAGTCTATAGGATGGTCTGTGACCATTAAAGTGGATAGATCATAGCCTTAAGACCAGGTGGATCCTGTAAATTAAAGTGGAGTTTATAACCTGCAGCTGTGCTTATGGCCAGTTGAGGGAATTGTGTACTTTGAACCTCTGTAGTATGATTAATTGAATCTGATTTCAGTGAAAACCAAACTCCAAGCTACTCTTTTCCATTTTTTGCTTTTTACATCTTTCCCCTACAAGATCTAAGATCCTAAACTCGATCACAGTTAGCCTATGTTTAATTTTAGCTTAGCTTAAGGGACAATCCATTTTAAACCTCTCCCCTATCTTTTAGCTAACGTAGCACCAGTTAGGGTGCCAGATCTAATACAGATCTGGAGATTTATCATATTTTTAAACCAACCTCCTTGTGGACATTCCCTTACTCACCATCTTTGTAAAACTTGCTACAACAAATCCTGATTACTTTCAGGTCTGTGTGAGCGTGTTCTGCCTAGTTTTATTGATGATTTTAGACCCTCATTTGAGGGTCGCTTAATAGGATTGAGTGCTTGTTTTCAAGCGTACGATCTTAGGCTTGAGGGGTCGTTTACGCATATGTAAGTGTGCGTGTGATTGTATTATGTGCTATAACCATTACACATGATCGAGGCGTCACTAGGTCAGTGTACGGGTGACCTTTTAGGTTGCACAACAGCAGTGTGTCATTTGATAAATTTGCACGGTTCATGGAGTGCGCGCGATCGGAGCGTTGCATGGTTGGCATGAGTAATGTGCATCGTGTGTGACACGTGATTTGGTTAAGCGCATGTGCTCTGGCGCGTGATTGAGTCTGTGCTCTATATAAGTGAGGGAGTTTTTATTTATTTTTCATTCTTTGGTTTAGTCTCGAGTTTTGACCCTTTTCTGGATATCTTGTATTTTGAAATTCATGTTTTCGTGATATTGGGCGATGTGACCGTCCAATTGGGTTGTCGTTTCCACCTATATTCGTTATTTCATGTGATCTCCATCCCGAGGTAATGCTCATGGATGGCGTTATCCTGGGAGTGGGCAGTATTAGGAATGAGGGCGCTAGTCTTTACATCGGTCCTTTTTAGGGAGCAGTGAAGGCAGCGTTGAGGAGGCGATGGTGGAGGAGGTGAAGATAGTGGAAGAGAAGGAGTAAAATATGAAGGGATGTGTTTCCCAACCAATTCTCCCTGAAGCCTCCGATTGGACACTCTGAGCGGAATCTGCTCCTCGCTTCGTCTCAGTTTTGAACCCAGCCTTCGTTTTGGATTGTAAATTCAGGAGGTATGCCTTCGGTGATACTTGTAAAACTTTTGAGTTATGAATAAAGCGGCATTTTTTTATTTTATCATGCTTGTTTATTCGTTTAAAATTATTAGCGGATTAGTTGGATTTATCTGATTTGTTTGACTTATTTCGGGATTTAGTTTAGCTTGGAGTTCAATTTTTTTTTATGGGGTTTGTTTAGAGGGTTTACTTGATTCCGATGGGTTTGGTTGGGGCATTTTTCTTGGCGGGGCCCTAAACCATTTAGGCTTTCCTTTTTTAGAGTGAAGTTTAAGGTATTTTGTTCTAGTCTTTTGTTTGACTTGAGGTGACACTTGTTAAAAGGTGTGAGTTTTCCAAAAGTTTTGGATGGGTGTTAAGTGTTCAAATCTTAACGACTTGTTTACTTTGCTTTGGGATTTGTGTTTCCTTGAAGGGGTAAGTGTTGTGTGATTATTGGTTCATCTGAGTCTGTCATGGATTGTGGTCTTTTAAAGGAGGTATGTGTTTGATTTATATTTAATTAGATTTGAAGGGTTTAAAGGTGTGACACTTGTCATTTGGTAATTCAGGAGGTATAGTTTATAAATGTGTGAGCTAAAAGTTTGAGTTCTTGTTGTTTTGAATTTTATTCCAAGTTTAGGATTAAAAGTTTTGAGACATTTTTTTGTTTTGGGTATTTTCTTGTTCATTAATGTCTTTTCTTTCTTTCTTTTCTTGTATCTCAGGTGTTGGACCCGAAGAGTTGTGTTTATTGAGTGGATTATTGAGAATGGACAAGATTGGGAATGCAGGTTAGCAGTCAAATTGCTACCATGCTAAGGAAAGAGGTGGAGGAGAAAAAGGTGGTAGAAAGGAAACCCAAGGTAGGGTCAGAATTCTCGTGACCGATGCCTATTTTTCCTCGATAGGCTCTGCGGATTTCGTGTTAGTTGCTCTCCCTTGTTATGGTTTCCAAGGTGAGCTTCTAAGGGTGGATCCCGCAGGTCTTGGGTGGCTTTCCGTGAGCCATTCTTTCTTTTTTGTCGGCTCGGGGCAAAGGGAAGAGGTTATTACAGCTAGAATTCGTTCAGGGTGCTTCCCCCCTCCGGGCATCTCCGAGATTTATAGTTTCTCGAATAAATCTGGATTCGGGCATTACCTAAACAGGCTATTTTTTTTTGTTAGTTTTTTGTTTCAAGTTGTGTATTCAGAGGGTATGCCCTCAGTATATTTTGTAATTATTTTATTTATTTATGAAGATATTATGATTTTAATTTCTTTTGTAAATTCAGGTTTAGTTTATTTTGTAGCTTATTTGATTTATTTTGTGTGCGAGGTTTACTTGTTTAATTTATTTATTCTGGATCGGGGCATATTAGGAGCATTTTTCTTGTTTTGACTTAGTTTGGGTCTAGTCGGAGTATATGAATGATGGGGATATTTTCCTTGTTTAGTTTCGCCTTAGTTGGGACAAGTTTTTTGTTTAGTTTTGGTTGGAGTGTGTCAACGGTGTCGAGGCATTTTTTTTTAGTTTGGTCTTAGTCTGGAGTATTTTCTTTTAGTTATCGGGTGTATATTTCTTTAAGTCTAGAATGTTTTGGATCGGGCTTAACAAGGGCATGGTTTAGGCTAATAATTAGTGTCGGAGATCACCCAATTTAGGCTTGTGAACCTGCTGTCCTGGGCATTTTTTTTGTGTTTCTAGAGAATTATGCGCTTCACTCCGAGCGCATAAATTAATTGCGTGCCAGAGGGTGGACATGCGTTCAGAGCGTCATTAAGCGCTAGTTTCCGGTCGTTTGACCAATTTAAAGACATAGTATCGGGCGCGTGATTAGGGCAGTGGCTGGTCACTGTACAGGTGACCATTGGCATTCACGCGCAAGTGTGTGGACGCTTGAAGCAATTACGCTCTTAGTAGGCTGTGCGCAACTAGATGGTCGGGTTGGTTTGAACGGGCGACGATTAGGTTACGTGCTCAGGAATAGTCGTGTGATCTAAATTAAGCGCGGTGAGATTGGTACGTGATTGGTTTGAGTGCATGAATTTATGCATGCGATTTTGGCGTGTCCTATAAATAGTTAAAAACTTTTCATTTTTGTCGCGCGATCTATTTTAGTCTTCGATTCTCTGTTTCCTTATTTCATTGTGCTCTAATTTTCTTGTTTTCGTGATATTTTGCTATCTGACCATCTGTTTGTGGTGCTGTTTCCTTCGTTCTCTTCAGTTTTTTAGGCGGGCACGATCTTACTATTTTTAAGTTAGAGAGGATGTTAGGGGTAGAGATGGGTGAGACTTTCGAGGCTCAAATTGACATTGTCGGGGAAGTGGATGTTGGGGAGGTGGTTAAAGAGGAGGTATTGGAGGTTGACCAGTCGGGGGTCAGGGAGGAGGTGCTCGAGATTGAGCAGGTGGTCACTGAGGATGAGGGTGAGAGGGTTAAGGGTGAGATACTTGAGGGTGAGAGAGCTAAGGGTGCGGCTGAGGAGCACTAGGGTGAGGAGCATCGAGATCGCAGACACTTCCTGCTGGAGGATTTCTTCGCTCGAGGCCGAGTAAGCACACATGAGCAAGAGTTCTTTCATTTTCTTAGTCATTTAGGTTATGACATAGGCTTATTAGGTTATGAAAACCCTTCTAATTTATGTTAAACCTGCATTGATCCTTGGTTGTGTGCCCCCTCATGCATCATGACGACATCTAGAGATAGGCCATGTTTCTATTCAGTTCCCCTTATCACGTTTTATGCATTTGTTGTGAGTTGTTATTGTGTTTGGGGCATATTTGACTTACTTTTTATTCTAAATTCGTTTGTCTTTCGTCATAGGTGTGTGTTAGTTTTACTGTTACTGTTTGTGTTTTGTTCAATAGGATCCCCTGTAGCTGGCTATCAGCTCGACATGGACCGAGTCTCATACTTGGTATCGTGCCTTGCCGGAGTTTTAGTGGGTGCGGCTAGTGTCTTTCAATTTCAGATCGATCCCAACACTGGAGCCCTTTCAGGTCGATCGTGGCATGATCGCGGCAATCTTGGAGAGGTGGAGGGAGAGGCATCAGGTGCTTCTCTTTCCAGTTGGTATGATGTTGCCGACTCTAGAGGATTGGGTCTGCATTACCGGCCTTCGTTTTGAGGGTGAGCTGATCATAGGGCGGATGGTAGGAGAGTACTTAGCAGTGTGTGAGGAGATTTTGGGTGTGCCATACAGGTTGAGCGGATCGGGGCTAGGTGTAGTTCGAGTCACTTGGTTTTTTGATACATTTGTGAGTGGCTTCGTCCCCCCGAGGTGCCATTCAGAGGCTAAGGCATCTTATGAGGCGCGTTGTGTCATAGTGGCAGGCCGAGAGCCTGTGGTGGAGTAGGGGTCGACTGCGGATAGGGTGCTTTGAGCATTCTTGATGCACTTTCTTGGTGCGGTACTCTTCTCTTCTTTGACTCGGGGATGCGTCACCGGGTTATTTTTTATGGTTCTCGGGAACTTGGATCGAGTCCCTACCTATGTATGGGGCGAGCCACATTGGTGCATCTCTATGAGTAGCTTTATCGTCAGGGATGGGGCGTCACGACGATCGAAGGTTTCCTTCCCTTCCTTCAGGTGAGTGTTAGTTATTGATGTCATAGTGTCTTTATTTTTTTTTCATGGTCTTTCGACAATAGCATCTAATTAGCATTTCTTCTATTTTTTTCTAGTTTTGGGCATATGATCACTTTGCTTTTCTTCGTCCTAGAGTTCTGTTGGAGGTGAGGTTCACATTTCCTCGGATGCATGTGTGGAGGGAGGCGTAGAAGGTCGTCGTTGGTCTTTGGATCTTCAGACCGCGTGTGGTCTATTTGAGAATATGCACGCAGGGCAGGTATAGATCGTCATGTGTATGTTTTTTTTTGTTTCATTTCGGTCTTTTAGGATCTGAGTCTTCATTGAGGGGTCGGCTGGTTTGCTTGGTTGTAGGTGATTTGGAGGCCATATGCGGATGAGGAGGATGCGGGCGTGCCAGTGATTCAGTCTGGCCGACCCTTCTTTGATGTGGACATATGAGTCCATTGTTTTGAGAGGGTGGAGAAGATCCACACATCTCGAGTGGTACGGAAGCTGGGGCTCGCTCAGGGAGTCCCTCTAGAGATTCACCACAGAGTGGTGAAGAGGATGACCGGCCCTCCTGACTGGAATTCTGTGGAGCGGATGGCGCTTCAGATAGCGGATTTTAGAGCTCGGGGGACTAGGGTTATAGGGTGCGTCACGAGGTGGATGCTCGGGAGTATGTGCAGTGGTTTAGTGCATTGGGTGGGGGGCACCTCTTCACACGTCCCTTCCATGGGAGTGACTCTTTCGAGATTGGTGGGTCGGAGTTGACGTCGACTTTGAGGGAGAGGTTGGCTGCATTGGATTAGGGCCATCTCACCGCGAGCATGCATGGGGAATTAGATGCCCTCCATAGGGTGATGGAGAGGATGGGGTGTGCTCCTCGTCCGGATGAGGAGATGCTGCACTCCTTAGCCTCCTCGATTGCTCAAGTTAGGGCGACGGAGGATGAGTTGGGGGCTCGGCTAGCGGAGACTCGACGGCTCCTGGTGAGTTCATTTATGTTTTTTTATTATGTTGACTCGGTCTTCTGGTCGTTCTGACATGGTTGTGGTGTCTCGTTTTATTTTATTTTGGTCAGTCTGAGAGGGAGGGTGAGGTTGCTCGTCAGGCGGTCCTGTTGGATGTCTATCGCAGTCAACAACTAGCTAACCGGGAGGCAGCGGCCAGTCTACGTTCTGAGGTCGATCGATTGGTAAGTGTCTTCCTAGGTTTTGTTAATTGTTAGCATTGTGAGCCTACCAATTGATGTGTTTATTGTTATTCATAGAGAGCTGATCTCGCTGCTAGAGGTCCCATTCTGGCATTTGATCCATCTTCAGTTGCTTCTTCTAGTAGGGAGGATCAAGCGATGACTCAGCTTCGGGCCGAGCTTAATTATTGGGTAAGTTCTATTTAATCTTTTATCTCGTTTGTGTCATTGCATTAGTTTGTTGGGTGTTGTTGTTTCACTTTCTTTCATAGTTTACTAACATTATGTGGTATTTCAGCGTCAGGTTGCCAAGGATCTTCAGGCGAGGGAGGCGACTGCTGCCTCTCTACGCCCGGAGAGTCAGGTATAATTTTTTTTTTATGTGGCATAATTCTATTTAGGATATTTCATCTTTATTTTGTTTAGACATGTCTTGTGTTGGTTTGTTTGGTTCTTTGTGTAGGCTATTTCAGACTCTGCTCCCGAGGCTCCCCCTTAGGAGTCTATTCCTATCCCTATGTAGGTATGTTTTAGTTATTGTATTCATGGTTTATTTATCATTATAGTATTTTTCTGATGTATTTGTTTATTCTTGTTGCGATGCGCCACGTTATTTGTTCTCATTGCCTCTTCTTGATCCAAAGGATCGAGGCGGTTGGGGGACTCTTGGAGGAGAGGCAGGATCTGGTATAATCATTTCCTTTTCAAATATTCTTATTTTGTTCATGTATATATTAGTTTTCCTTTGACTTGGTGTGGTTATTGTTGGCGGATATCTGAGTGTGTGCTTACTTTATTGGTTGGTGGTGAAAGTCATTTAAAAATCAAAGAAAGAGTAAAACAGGGGATGGAATCAGCACAACTAAGAAATCCTAGACCTGCAAGATACAGGGTCCATTGTAGCAAGGTTTGATAAGTAAGAGTTTGTCCCACAGGGAAAGGTGATCTACAGCTCCAAAGGAGCCATCTCTAGTAGTCCCTCCAGATCTGACTACAGATTTGGCAGTCCTAAAAGGAGGGGAGTTTAAGGTCACTTATTCTAAGTATTCTAATGTCTAAACTACAGAAAGGGTTGAGAGGATGGATGGAGTGTGAAAAATAAATATAAAAGGGTGAGAAGTATGTTATTGAGCCCAGATCAGAGGAGTTTTGTAACTTAGATTCAGATCTGATGTTATAGAAATCCTGTCCAGTGGCTACATTATCACCACTGAGGAGAAAGGATCCAACCCATCACTCTGCCATGATTCCACCCTTAAGGCTATAACATGTCCACTCAAATGACCACAGATTATCCCATAGGGGAACCACTATCCAGGGATGGGTCAAAACATAACCAGTAAATCATTACAGGCACTATTTCATCCAGGCTACCAGCTCAAGAATCCATAGGGAACCTTAACCTCTAAAGCTTTGTGTATGGGGCTAAGGCTGTATAGGACAATGATAGCCCAGACACATAGAACCAGTAAGAGATTGAGTACAACCTTCTATCTAGCTGCCCATTTCTTGAGTGAGGCTACAATGGTCCAGTCACTAGCCTACAATCTCTATAACCAGATCAGATCCAATATCTGATGGTGGATCTATACAAATATAGGGGAGTCTGCCTCTGTACAATCTCCCACCAGGCTTCTACAAGCTCAGGTGTAAAGAAGAAAGATCCATCTTGGATCGGTGGACTGGAATCACCCTAAGGCTATAATCTGTCCACTTAAATGGTCACAGACTATCCTCCTCACGGAGCCCAAGACAAAACAAGAATATCGGTGCTACCACCATGGTCACAAGGCTACCAGCTCAAGCTCCCATGGGGGTTTTAGATCTAGTGGGTCCTGTGGTGGGGCTAAAGCTTTATAGGACCATGATAGCCCAGACACACAGGTCACTTGGATCTGAGTGGCCCTTAGAATCAGTCCTCCATTGCTTTGAAATACAGCCAACGCAATGGCGGATCATAAGGCAGCAGCCTTGCACAGAGCATCTCACACACAAACACAAATCCCACAAAGTACAGATCCTATTACAGAACTTCCATTAATCTAGTTCAAAATACATACAAAGACATAGCCAGCAAGTGCTGGACTATGGAGAGAAGGAAAAAGAAAAAGAAAGCTACTTACAACTACAAAAAGAAAAACTAAACGATCTCAGATCAGGTCTCCCAGAAATGAGATGGGTTCCTAGCTATTCCAGGATGCAGAAAGAAAAGAAAGTCTAAGTTCCTCAACCTAAGCCAAGTGTGGGTATTTATAGCAGTGGTGTGGTGGCGCATTAGGGTTAGGAAACCCTAATTTTAATGATGTCATATTAGGGTTAGGAAACCCTAATTTTAACGATGTCATGTGGCCGAATAGTGATCCTTCGATACCTTGGGGTGTGTGCACAGAGATTTGAGCGTGAGAGTGCGTGCCCTAATTGCTAGAAATTCCCAGAAAGTCCTCAACTGAAGAGATGGAAGTTTAAGGTTCAGAGCTTCGCTAGGTAGCCATTGTTTCCCAGACTTGTCCCGTGGTAGATTTTGTTCTTCGGTAGGATGATTTGAAATTGAAGCTTCCACCTTCGCGATGTTGGCTTGGTTTGCTCTTTAGGCAGTCACGAGGTTGAGTGGACATCAGAGCCTTAGATGTCGCGGGATTGGAGCTTAAGCAGTCGCGAGGTTGATCTTTGCGAGGGTGGCTTTGCCTGCGCAAGGATGCTTTCTTCTTGAATGGCACGAGAACTGTACGAGGAGTTCTCTTCTGATAATTGAATCCCGCGGCGACTGCGCGAGGAGTCTTCTGAAGCTCTCTCTTCTTAGCCGTTCTGAGCGAACTGTGGGCGGTTGAGAGAAGTCTTCTTTGAACTCTGCGAGACTGTGCGAGGTGTTCTATTCTTGAGCTTCACGAGAGCTATGCGAGTTTATGTTTCTGAAGCTCTTCAATCAATCATCTGCGCGAGAAGTTGTTGTAGGGTCTTGGGAAGCTCAGCTCGACTGTGCAAGGATCATTTTCAGGTCTGGATTCAGACTTCATCCTTCTGAGGGACTACTGGTGCCAAAATAGGCCTTTTAGCAGGATTCCTGGCCTTATTTCACTGCTGGGTACTACCTATATAAAACACTTAACAAGAACTTATTAGGTGGCTATGGGTATAATCAAAGGTTAAGTTAAGGGGTGAAAAGTGGTACTTTTCAGGTCTTAACACACCCCCAAACCTAATCTTTGCTAGTCCCTTAGCAAAGCTACGTTAAACCTAATATAAAAATTAAATCCCACTTTCGTAGGGAGCATGGATACATTTAGCATATGTACCAAGCCTTTTAAACCCCTAGGTGATCCCTAGTGGAGGAGTGAAGTCTCCTGAGGGTTTTCAGTGAAGACACCCACAAACTTCTTCAATGAAATAGTTAACAAAAGTGCAATATCATCCAATGAGCAAAAAAAAGGGGCAGACTTAGTTTACTCTTGCCTCATTAAGCATAAAAGAAATTTAATTCATTGGTTGCACAATAACTTAAACAGCGTAAATTCTTTATGATTGCACAACATTTCCAATTAGTTTACAATCACAGAAAACTGCACAAGTGTGTGCCAGCACTGAGCTTATCCTTAGGCCAAGAATTAGGTTAAGGTCATACATAATGCATTCAAGTTCAGACCCAAAAACTTTGCAGGGCATACTCTCATAAGGGTTTTGTTGAGGGGTTCATTCTCTCATAGGCTCAAGAGTAGTTACATCCCCCAAATGGGTCTGTAAGCATGAGCATAGGCAAAGTTCTTAAGTGCTGACATCATTGGCAGTTTCTCACCATAGATTGGATAACTCTTTATCTTCACATGACAGCTCACTCAACTTTTGGATCACAAGGGCTTTTAACTGGGTTGTAATGTGGCTTATGGAGTGGCGTTGAAAGAATGGAGGGTTGAGAAGGGGTTCAAAAGTGAGAAATCACTAGGTGACAGAGGTGATTCATGACTTCACCTTCTTGAATTTAGCTCCTTTCATCTTCTTTGAGATTTTCAGATTTGAAGTGATCAGTTTCTCTTCTTGATTTTGATTTTCCAATGAAAGTTCCTCTTGACTCATCCCTTACTTCTCTTCATTGTTATTTTTGTTTTCATCTTGTGGAATTTTCTGATTTATTTATTTTATTTTATTTTTTATTTTTTATTTTTTTTTATTTTTACTTTTCAGAAATGCCACCATGCTCCCAATTATCATACTGCCAGATTTGAGGTATTTCTTTTCCATTCACCTACTGTTAACCATAGCTAGTCCATCTTCAACTTTTTCTCCTTTACCTTATGAATTCTCAAAGTGAGGGTAGGCTGAAGCAGGTTCATAGGTTCAGGTTCAAGTACTCAGGTGTATTTTGAAGAAATTTAGGATTTAAAGCTCAAAGGGGGTATGGACAAGGGAACTACCCCTCAGTCTTATTAGGCTCAAACTGTCCAAGAGAAGGCCTTGATCCTTTCCTTAATCTCACGAGTTCTGTCAGTTGTTTCAACTTGGAACTACCTAATTGCTTGTGAGTATAGTGACTCAGCCAGTCCTTAGAACTAGAAGGGATTGCCTTGGTTACTCTTCAAAAGATGGAAATTTTTTTAAACAGGCCCAATTCTCACTGGTTATGGTCTTCCTTTGAACTTTTAAGTATGTCCTCACCTTTTTCTCTCTCTACTGATTCACTGAGTGCTGATACAAGTGAGTTTCCTTGGTGATATTATCATGGAAATGTGGAGTATTAGAGTTTATAATGTCAAAAGTTTACAAAAATTTTAAACTTCTTATTTTCATGATTCCTAAGTGAATAGAGGTCCATTTCGATATTGCTCAGATGAGTCAGCTGCACTTATGTTAGCTATTCCATTGGCAGGGTCTGCCTGGCACACCCCCAAACCTATGAGAAGCAGTGTCCTCACTGGTTCAAAGGTGTCTGTCTGTGAGTTACTCTGACATAAAAGACGTAACAAGAAACAAACACACAACTTACAAAGCAAAATAGTAATGATAAGAGAATAAAGTCTATTAAAAATGAGAAGTGTACAAACTACAAGAAAATAGAAGCAAAAGAGTGCGAAAATAGATAAAATCCTATGGACAATCTAGTCAGGATCTTGCTCAAAACTTGTCCCAACCTATTTTCTTGGCATGTTCTTGAAGGTAAGCCTCCTCCTCTTTCTTCCTTCGATCTCTCTTTGCCTTTCTTTGGTCGGCCGTTTTGGGTATGGTTGGAGCCCTGACCCTCATTTTTCTCTTCTTTAGTTCAGGAGGGACCTCTAAAGATTTATCAGTGGTTGGCTCAGGGGGTTTGGTGGGAGATTTTCCTTTGGGGCCCTTACCTTTGGAGGCTTGCCCTTGCTGGGCCGGAGGGGGAATAAGAGGGATTAATGGTGTCACTCGGGAGGGACCACAGGGGATTTAGCTTTTGCTTTCACCTGAGGCAGGAGAGGACTTTTCCCTTTCACTGGTTTAGGGGGAGCCACAGAAGATGGTTCTTGTACTTTGGCTGCAGGAATGGCAGGGCTCTTCCCTTTCACGGGCTGGCTTAGTGGTGGTGCGTCCTCAGACTGGGCAGATTTGTCTTTTCTAATTTTCAAAGAGCCACTTGGGGGAGTAGTCCTCTTGGCAGCAACCTTCCTTCGCTGAGGATAGGATTGTTCAACAGGGCTTGATGAAGGAGCAGCAGCAGTAGTGGGGGCACTGGGATCCCTAGGTAGTGCAGAATCAGAGTCTGAGTCAGAAGGAAAAAGCTCAGTGGGATCCAATCCAAGGGTAGCAGCAGCCTGTCTGCATTTCTCTTTGGAAAGTAAGCGACCATGGGGATCATCCTGAGCAGAAGCTCTGGTGACCTTTGGAGGTGGGGATGGAGGGGCCGGCCTTTTTCCTTTTTGAGCTGCAGTGGCTCTTTTAGAAGTGGGAGTTTTCTTGGAAGGAGTGCATTTTCTTTTGGGAGCATGAGAGGGAACAGGGGGGGGCACTGAGAGAGGAGCAGGAGCAACAGTTGTGTCGGTTCTATAGAAGGAACTGCAGTAGGCATTTGAGGAGGAACAGGAGGAGGTACCTGAGTTGGGGCTGTGGGAGGTGGGGGAATAGATTGTGTAGGTGTTGGGGTAGGGGTGCTGGAAGAAGATGGGCCTGGTTGTGTGGAAGAAGATGGGGCCTCAGGGGGAGCTGTGGCGAGAGGGGTGGCCTGTATTGGTTGGGATAGTAGGAAGGAAGCCTGCTGTTCCAAGATCTCAATTTTCTTGTTAGCCCACAGGAGATTGGTATCTGCAAGCTCCTTACTAAGTCGGTTGATCTCTTGAGCATTGTTCAATTTTTTTTTCTAATAATTGGTTGTGCTTTTTCGCCCTTTCTGCATTGGCTTTTTCAATCTCAGTAGTCATTCTGTAATACGTTGCCGCAGCCTTGGTCGCATTTAGTGTCTCCAAAATTACCTCCCACCCTTTGGAAATATCTCTCAGCTGCTCGCGGTGAGCAAGCTTCAAGTCACTAAGTTTCTGTAGCAAGGGGTATTCGATGGCTTGGCGGAGTTGGGCCATGCCATTGAGAACATCCCTCTTGATATAGGCATTGGCCCTCATGGCATGGAGGAGGGTGAAGTAGGGAGGGGTGTAATAGGAGTGTCTGGGTAAGATGGGTAGAAATGGAGTGGAAGAAGTAGAAGGGGATTGATCCTGGGGGGGAAGAGTGGGTGGTGTAAGGATGAAGTCAAGAGAAGGGGTGGAAGTGGCTGGGGTAGTCTGTGTTGAATGGTCAGTGAATTGAGGAGGGGGTGGGAGAAGAGGTGGAAAGGAAGGTATGGGTGGAAAGTGAAATGAAGGAAGGTCAGTGGATGAGTATGGTTCTGGGTGAGGGAAGAAGGGAATGGTGAAGGGTCAAAATGGAAGGGGTGGGGTTACAAATAAGTGGGATTGAATGAGAAAGGTGGATGGGAAGGGAATGGGGTCAGTTTGGGTAGAAGTGTTGGTAAATTGAGGTGGAGGTAATATTAGAGGAGGTAGGGTAAGTAGAGAGGGGAAGGAGTGGTAGGGTATGGTGTCTTGGAGGGTGAAGGGTGTAGGTAAGTCAATGTGGGTGAGGTCCTGGTGGAACCGTGGAGTCGAGGTAGGTGGAAGGGTTGGGTCAATGGGGTGGTAGAAGGTTGTGCAGGGATGAGTGGGTTTGTCAATGTTTGAAGGGTGGATTGTATGTTGGTGATGTCCGTTTGCATTTGGGCTTGGGTCTGTGTGGTGTTGGAGAGTTGGGTTTGGATGTCATGTATGAGGGAAAGGATATGGGTAAGGGTATCTGAGGTTGGTTGGGGTGGAGTATGAGGATAGGAGGGAACAGGTTGGAAAGGGGAAGTGGGGGCATGATGGAAAGTGGTAGGGGGAGAAGGTGAAAGGGCTGGGGAGTGATGTGGTGAAGGGAGTAGTGAATCTGGGAGAGGAATGTCATGGGTGGGCAAGGTATCAAGCAAGGTAGTCATGAAGGCCTGATACCCTGAAGTGGTGGCTAGGTTAAAGTCAAGATCATGGAGGGAAGATGTAGTTGGGAGGGTTTGGACTAGGGTTGGTCAATATGGGGTGTGTCTGTGGGAATGACAGTGGAGGTGGAAGTGGGTAAAGATAAGGCAGGGATTGTGTGAGAGGTTTTCTTTTTAAGGTATGTTATCAAGGGAGGGCTGTCAGGGTTGAGGTCAGAGGAAGTCGGAGGTACTGGGGCTGTGTATTGAGGTAAGGTGGGTGAAGGGGGAGTGTTGTCATGGGGTTCAACACTTTCCACCCAGGAATGAATCACAGTGGGGGGTGGAATGGAAAAGGGAGATAAGAGAGGGAAAGGAAGAGATGGAATAGGTGAAGAAATTACTGGAGAGGCAAGTGTGGTGGATGGAGGGATTGCTGAAGAAGCAGAGGTGACAGAAGCTCGCGCCACCTTCTTTGGGGCAGGGGCCTTAGCCTTCTTTTTGGGGGCAGGAGTGGCCTTTGCCACAACAGCTCCTTCTCCCTGCTCAGAAACATTTTGAGCTTCAGCCTTCTTCTTCTGGGGATCCATTAGACTTCTGCTGATCCCCCATTGTCTTTTGGCAAAAGTGGTGGGAGTGAGGTCAACAAATACCTCCCCCACTGGTATCTTGTATCCTCCCTTCGGAAGTAATTTGGTGATGAGTTTTCTGTAGGGGAGAGTGTGGACTTTCTTTTGCAGCCCAAGCTTTACCATCATATCTTTCATGGCCTCAAAAATCAACCATGTAGCATTAAATCCGTGGCCTAGAGAGAAGGAATAGAGAGCATCAGCAATTGGTGTCCTCCTTTCTTGCTAATGGCCGGAGCAGTAGATATTCTTCCTTAGCACTTGATCGATGAACAGTAACTTGGGATCCAAATCTCTTCTTCTGATGGAGTCCCCTGTGGCTTTCAAGCCTCTGGTAATGGCCTGGGTAATGGTATCAAGAGGGGCACTCACAGGGGCACCATAACCGCAGTTGGGATAAAAAATGGCAGGGATGCCCATGACTTCAAAGAATCAATGTATCTCAAAATTGTCAACTAACACAAGGAGGCCTGGCTGCCCATGTGTGCCAGGTCTGACCCTAAGGTGCTGGTAAAAGAGTTGCACTAACCTAGGATAGGCTAGTGCAGGAGTCATTTGCATCAAGGGGAACAAACTAGCCTTGCGCAAGAACTCAATGGCAGGAGCTGACAACGGCTCAGATTCAAAGAACGATATATCAAAAATGGCTTCAGGTTCTAAGGGAATGGACATGAGGAGCTCAGAGGGAGTAGAGTAATCGGGTGCTCTTACAGCCACCTCGGGAATCACCTCCTTCCCTTTTTGTTGTGCCGTAGAGGACTTGGCTTTCTTAGGGATAGGCTCCACGGTGGCCTGGTCCCTGGCTCTCTTCACAGGTGCACTTTTAGGAGCCATCAAGATTCTCCTTGGTGAGTGTGCAGTTGAAATTTTGCAAGAAAAGATTAAGAGTTGAGTCTAACCCTAAAAGTTAGGATTTTGTTCAATATGACGCACGGTAGATCGCAAGAGCTCCTAGCAGGGGGCGACTGTTGATGGAAGCTTTAAGAATAAAAATCTAGAATTTCAAAGTGAGCAATGAACTGTAGATAGGAAGCTGGAGGAGAGAGATTGAGAGGAGTGGGAGCTAGGGTTTCGCTGGCAGGAGAGGAAAGAGAAAGCAGTAAAGAAAAGCAGTGCGGGGTGGGATTTAAATATCGAGAGGCTCGACGCGCTTTGAAAATATCTGCTCGCTGGATAGGCATGAATGGGTTGCGAGATTAGATGTTCATTTGAACTGCGCGAAGCAGCCCACCCAGCTATATCTGAAACTCGCGACAACACAGCAAAGTGTTTCTTTAAGAACTGCGCGAGAGGAACCCAAACCAGATTTTCAGAACCCCGTGATGGCTTAACAGAGTTAGGATTCACTCACCCACTAGGCAGCCTTTTGACCCTAATTTTGTGGGTGGATTCTCTCACAGGCTCACTCCCAGGGACACCCAATGGCATTATAAAACATTCAAAAATTCCCAAACTCTCAAAGCCTTAAATTCATGTATTAGGAAAGGCATTCAAATAATACCAGCATCAATCAATCACTTGAAATTAGCAAATAGGGGACAGGAATAAAAGTAGGCATAAAGCACTAAACACAGATTCCAACAAGATCACTACAAATTCCTCTAAACTGTAAAGTACATATCATACAAGGGTGCCCAGTTCTTGCCATCAATTCAATGAAAGATCCCCTTCAGGGTCTGAGGATCCTTCACCAATAAAAAATTGGCCCTTGGGATTCACCACTGGTTGACTGGGCAACCTTCCCTCTTCTCTTTTGGCTAAGGTATTCGCTAGTTGGCCAATCTACTCTTCCATCTTCTTGATGCTTTGACCATGAGAGTTCACAGTCTGAGCCAAGGAACCCAGGTTTTGCAGTGAGGTCAAGACTTGGTCCTCGAAAGAAGTATTTCTAGGTTGAGAAGGGGGTAAGACCAACTGATTTTACTGCTGATGGGGCTGCTGATGGTGCTGGAAGGTAGACCTAGGGGCATTCCCTTGATTGAACTGTTGCTGTGGCCTTTGTGGTAAGGCCAACATCTGCTGGGGCTGCATGTAGTTGTCTTGCCTCCACCTCAGATTTGGGTGGTCTCTCCATTGGTAACCAACATTTTGGTGCTGGTATCCATATGGCTGCCTATTGTAGCCCCCAGATTGTTGCTGGCCATAAGATTGAGCAGCAGCATGTTCCAAAACCAATTCAGGAAATTACCCTACAGATGGACATTCCTCCACTGTGTGCTATGGGGACTGGCATATTAGACATGCCTCCGCCACATGAGTAGCCCTTCTGGGTTGCATCACAGTCAATAATTTGTCAAATTTCATAGAGAGGTTTGCCATCTATAGCTACAGGTCATTGTTCCCAAACACCTCATAAACTTTTCCTCTTGATCCAGCAGTAGGCCCCACCTTTGACTCAGATTCCTGACTAGTTCTTGCCAGGGATGGCTTTTGAAAAGCATTCTCACTAATCACCTCAAATAATTCCCATGCCTCCTCAGCAGTCTTGTGCATGTAGGATCCACCACAAGAGGCATCGACCATATCTCTATTTTTCTTATCAATCCCATTGTAGAAGCTTTGTACAAGCTGCCACTCTGGGATCTTGTGGTGGGGGCATTGTTTGAGCATCTCTTTAAACCTATCCCAGGACTGGTTAAAATCCTCAGTTGGGGATTGAGAAAATGCAAGAATTTCTTTCCTCAACTGGCTAGTTTTGGTCTCAGGGAAGAACTTGGTTAGGAACTTGATCTGCAGGTCTTTCCATGAAGTAATGCTATTGTTGGGAAGAGTGGTCAGCCAGGTACTGGCCCTATCCTTCAGAGAGAAGGGAAAGAGTCTGAGCCTAGTAGCCTCAGGTCCCAAACCAGTGATATTAAAAGTGGTGCACAAGGCCAAGAACTAGTCAATATGCTTGTAAGGGTCCTCTTTGCTTAGCCCATGGAAAGCTGGCAGCATCTGGATGATTGAAGTTTTAATTTCATAGTTCCCTTGAACATCAGGGAATTGAATGCTAAAAGGGGAGTTATAGTCATCCGGAGCATTCAACTCCTTGAGGGTTCTTGGTTGTTCTTCACCCATAATTGATGTCACAGATTCACTTGGGGGCTCTCCTGTGGAGTGCCTGTCTCTTCTAAGTCTCCTCCCCCTTTCTAACTTAGGGTAAAGAGGCTCTACAGCAGGGCTGAGGGATCTCCTCCCTAGCATACAAGCACACCAACAACAAGGAAAGCTTCTTGCAGGCACATTGCAAAAGAATAATTATACAACTAACAAATTTATCTAACTAGTTTACAGCTATTCAAAGAATACATTTAAAACTATCCTAGATACTGCTAGAAATTTTTTTAAGAAAGATAGACAGAGCTTTAAAAGTCAGAGAGTTTGCAAACAGAGGTAGCTAAGCTCCAAATACAGTCCACTGTCCTTCGCTGCTGCTGTCTAGATCTACAAGAAGGGTTCAAAATTATGTCAGCAGTATCAATTATTTACATGTTCAAAGAATACTAAGAATACAAAAACTAAGGGTCTACTAATAGATCATCTTTCCTCGACAGCGGCACCAAAAACTTGTTGGCGGATTTCTGAGTGTGTGCTTACTTTATTGGTTGGTGGTGAAAGTCATTTAAAAATCAAAGAAAGAGTAAAACAGGGGATGGAATCAGCACAACTAAGAAATCCTAGACCTGAAAGATATAGGGTCCATTGTAGCAAGTTTTGATAAGTAAGAGTTTGTCTCACAGGGAAAGGTGATCTACAGCTCCAAAGGAGCCATCTCTAGTAGTCCCTCCAGATCTGACTACAGATCCGACAGTCCTAAAAGGAGGGGAGTTTAAGGTCACTTATTCAAAGTATTCTAATGTCTAAACTATAGAAAGGGTTGAGAGGATGGATGGAGTGTGGAAAATAAATATAAAAGGGTGAGAAGTATGTTATTGAGCCCAGATCAGAGGAGTTTTGTAACCCAGATTCAGATCTGATGTTATAGAAATCCTGTCCAGTGGCTACATTATCACCACTGAGGAGAAAGGATCCAACCCGTTACTCTGCCATGATTCCACCCTTAAGGCTATAACCTGTCCACTCAAATGGTCACAGATTATCCCATAGGGGAACCACTATCCAGGGATGGGTCAAAACATAACCAGTAAATCATTGCAGACACTATTTCATCCAGGCTACCAGCTCAAGAATCCATAGGGAACCTCAACCTCTAAAGCTCTATGTGTGGGGCTAAGGCTGTATAGGACCATGATAGCCCAGACACATAGAACCAGCAAGAGATTGAGTACAACCTTTGATCTACCTGTCTATTACTTAAGTGAGGCTACAATGGTCCAGTCACCAGCCTACAATCTCTATAACCAGATTAGATCCAATATCTGATGGCAAATCTATACAAATATAGGGGAGTCTGCCTCTGTACAATCTCCCACCAGGCTTCTACAAGCTCAGGTGTAAAGAAGAAAGATCCATCTTAGATCGGTGGACTGAGATCACCCTAAGGCTATAATCTGTCCACTTAAATGGTCACAGACTATCCCAGAGGCTATCCTCCTCACAGAGCCCAAGACAAAACAAGAATATCACTGCTACCACCATGGCCACAAGGCTACCAGCTCAAGCTCCCATGGGGATTTTAGATCTAGTGGGTCCTGTGGTGGGGCTAAGGCTGTATAGGACCATGATAGCCCAGACACACAGGTCACTTGGATCTGAGTGGCCCTTAGAATCAGTCCTCCATTGCTTTGAAACACAGCCAACGCAATGGCGGATCACAAGGCAGCAGCCTTGCACAGAGCTTCTCACACAAACACAAATCCCATAAAGTACAAATCTTATTACAGAACTTCCATTAATCTAGTTCAAAATACATACAAAGACATAGCCAGAGTGTTGGACTATGGAGAGAAGGAAAAAGAAAAAGAAAGCTACTTACAACTACAAAAAGAAAAATTAAACGATCTCAGATCAGGTCTCCCAGAAATGAGATGGGTTCCTAGCTATTCCAGGATGTAGAAAGAAAAGAAAGTCTAAGCTCCTCAACCTAAGCTAAGTGTGGGTATTTATAGCAGTAGTGTGGTGGCACATTAGGGTTAGGAAACCCTAATTTTAACGATGCCACGTGGCCGAATAGTGATCCTTCGATGCCTTGGGGCACGTGCATGGAGATTTGAGCATGGGAGTGCGTGCCCTAATCGCTAGAAATTCCCAAAAAGTCCTCAGCTGAAGAGATGAAAGTTTAAGGTTCAGAGCTTCGCTAGGTAGCCATTGTTTCCCAGACTTGTCGCGTGGTAGCTTTTATTCTTCGCTAGGATGATTTGAAATTGAAGCTTTCACCTTCGCTAGGTTGGCTTGGTTTGCTCTTCAGGCAGTCGCGAGGTTGAGTGGACATCAGAGCCTCAGATGTTGCGAGATTGGAGCTTAAGCAGTCGCAAGGTTGATCTTCGCGAGGGTGGCTTTGCCTGCGCAAGGATGCTTTCTTCTTGAATGGCGCGAGAACTGCGCGAGGAGTTCTCTTCTGATAATTGCATCCCACGACGACTGCGCGACAGTTGCGCGAGGAGTCTTCTTAAGCTCTCTCGTCTCAGCCGTTCTGAGCGAACTATGGGCAGTTGAGAGAAGTCTGCTTTGAACTGCGCGAGACTGCGCGAGGTGTTCTATTCTTGAGCTTCGTGAGAGCTGCGCGAGTTTATGTTTCTGAAGCTCTTCAGTCAATCATCTGCGCGAGAAGTTGTTGTAGGGTCTTGGGAAGCTCAGCTGGACTATGCGAGGCTCATTTTCAGGTCTGGATTCAGACTTCATCCTTCTGAGGGACTTCTGGTGCCAAAACAAGCTTTTTAGCAGGATTCCTGGCCTTATTTCACTGCTGGGTACTACCTACATAAAACACTTAACAAGGACTTATTAGGTAGCTATGGGTCTAATCAAAGGTTAAGTTAAAGGGTGAAAAGTGGTACTTTTCAGGTCTTAACAGTTATACATGTCCGTCAACTTTAGGAGGCACGTCGTTGGTGCACACTTTTTTTGGGATCCTCTCGGTCCCCGTTGAATCAGTGGCTCCAATTCTGTCCAAGTAGACTCTAGCGATGTGACATTTGGAATAATGAAGGTAAAAAAATAAAGAGTTTTTCTAGGAAGGTTCCTACTTTGTTGCAATCGCTAGCTGCGGATATTTATCGACGCTGCAACACGTCAATGTTCACCCTTGAGAGCGGGTATGGGTTACTTCTATACTGAATCGTCCTCCTGCGAACGTCAGCAACTGTCTTTTTCTTGATTTAGATAGTTTAATTTTCTTTTCATTTCCCTTTATTGTTATAGTTCTGGTTAGTTTAGAGTTCCCTGATTCTATTATGAGTTTAGCTGTGAATTTGTAAGGATGAGTGAATCTATTCTAATATTATAATCCTATTAGGGGTCTACTTAATTTAGTTTCCTAATCTTATTAGAATTCTAATTAATTAAGTGTCCTAATACTACTAGAAGTTTGATTAATTTTAGTCTCCTAATCCCATTAGAGGTCTAATTGTGATCATGTTTCCTAATTATACTAGGAGTGCACATGTAGTAGTCTTGATGAAACTCTAATTAAGTCAAGCATGCTAGTTATACTGAAATTCAAATTGACCGAGTATTCTAATCGTATTGGAATTCTAATTAAGTCAAGTATAACAGTCTTACTAGAATTCTAATCGAAATAGAAAACTAATTTTACTGAAACTCTAATTTAAGCAAAGGAATTAACTTTATAAAATCTAAATAAACAAATAAATTGATTTTATTAGAAATTAAATCAAAATAAATAAACTAATTTTATTAAAATTCTAATTAAAGCAATGAATTAACTATACTAAAAATTGGATTAAAGCAATGAATTAATCATACTAAATTCTAATTAAGGTAAGATATTAACCAATTAAAATCTGATTTGTACAAATTGATCAATCACGCTAAAATCTAATTAACTTAACTAATTAGTTATGCTGAAATAAAATCAATCTACTGATCAATTATACTAAAAAATAAGAAAAAGCAATTAATTAATTCTCAAATTCCTAAAAAAAGGGTTTTGGGCCCGCTATGCTAAGGAGGCTTGGCCTCATTCCCGACTACCCTCCGTAAGCTCCCTTAGACAAATCAGATGGCTGAGATGAAAGATAAATTTGATTTTAAATCGTAAAATAGTATTTTGGATTTTTCAGAATTGATTTCGAAATAATAATTATGAATTGAATCATGAACTAGAATTGTAGAAACTAATATTAATATTTAGGGTTTTTGGAGATATGAAAATTAGAAATTTAAATTAGAATTTAAATTTCTAGGACTGAATTCGGGTCCGAAATAAGAAAATCAGACCGTATGATTAAAGACTAGTTTGGAATCCAAAGATTAGAACCATAAATTAATGATGTAACAACTGCCACATTTTTATCCTGACAAAACCGGGTATGAACTCGAGTAGGGTCAGGCTTGTGCCAAAAATGTGACACAAAGAACTAATTTGGAATTTTAATGATGACTGTTAAATAGTGGAACGTTAGTGGCCCAATATTAATTGTTAAGTGAAACAATGGTTGATCATTGATTTGGTACAAATTAAAATATATGGAGCCCTTCTTCAAGATGAAAAATTTCATAACACAATTTTAAATAACGAATAGGACCGCTGGACATAGAGGCGTGTCAACCCTTTGACCCAAAACCCAATCATGCATGGAGAAAAATGTCAGCCAAGGTCTGATGGTCTTGCCTTGGCAACTGAGGCAAGCACAATTGGTTGCCTCGACACCTGAGGCAAGCACAAGTAGTTGCCTCGGCAATTGATGACCTATTAGATATAATAATAATACACTTATTTATGTTATATATTAGAAATACCCAATTAAATAATTATGTCATCCAATATAGCTCGGATAGGTACATTTGCTTTACACATATGATAAACCTATAAAGCTTATACACTAAACCAGTGTATGAGTTTGATATTAAAGCTAAAGCCTATTTGGCTTATCTACATATACACCTTGCAAATATGTGTGTGCACAATAGGGGATTTCATCCCTTAATAGCTTATAAGCTGTTTTAATCTTTCAAGTCCCTCCATGCATGCATGAGTCATCCGTCGACTACATACACGCAAAGTAGACACCAACCATTATAAGAGACAATAGAGCCTTCTTCGTCTTCTTACTTCCATTCCTTTGCAACCCAACTTTGCCGATACATGTATTCACAGCCATTTATACCTGAAATCACAACCATTGATACATGAAATCATAGTAAATTGTAGAGAAAAGAAATTACTGCTATTTCTACAACACCTTAGAACCTGAGATCACAAAGTGAACCCCGATGAGTTTTAGCCAAGTTTCAACCGAGGAACCATTGATTTCGGAGAGTCCTTAGTAGTTCACAAGACTCGGAGAACCTGACGTCAATACACATTCGGCACCGCCATTATAACCACAAGGTCACCGTAAGGTATGTCATAAACCGAACCACGTCTTAGTTCAAGTGACTTAGTAATTAGTGGACCGTGGTGTCGATTCCATGAGCCTGACGAATCGGCGGCACAATGAAAGTCAATTTGACAAAGGTTTCGGAGTTCAAATTTCCATCGAATATACTAAAACTTTCTTAGCAGATTTCATACTTAAAACTAGGTTCCCTGTGCAAGATATATAAGGAAATCGACTATATTTTTATATTATTAAAGACCCAGTAGACCAACTGTGTCAAAAAAACTCAAAAAGGAGTAAGAAAGCACACATCAAGCCAAGCTTGACAAGCTTGTCGCGGCAAGGTGTTGGTTGAGTGGCTTGCCACAGCAAACATGTCCTTGCCGCGACAACCCTACGCGTTGACCACTATTTGGAATTTCAGTCATAACGTTTGGCTCGAAACTCCGATCGACATGATTCTTGATGGGTTGGAAAGGGGGCGACGAGCCCTATAACTTTTATGAATTAACAAATTCATGAATCTAACTTTTAATATATCAAAAGTTAGTGTCAAGTTGACGCAAGCCTATGTCTGGCTTGTGCGTATCTTGAGGTACCTTTGGTCTATGTATATGTATGATATATTAATTTTTAGGACTAGTGATCATGTGAGCATCTATGTAAGGTTTGTGGTGACCCAGAAAACCATATATATATATATACTAAAATGGTACACGTAAATGATAGGTGTTGGTGCACACGACAAGCTCATACCAAGGAATCTAGTTTGAATGTGCATGCATACGTAACAAGTCGCGTGTGAGCTAAAGTAGGAGATTTTACCTTGCTACGTTATAATTGGTTTATTCTTTGCATTTTGGATCATAAATTATTATATATATACTTATTTTCGATCAAGACCATGTTAAACTCGATATATTGATTGTATATATATGTGAAGCTATACGTTTGATGTAATGATGTTAGTCAGTTTAATATATACGTTTGCTGTGATGATATTAAGTCTGTTTACATTAATACATGCTTATGATTAGATCAGTTCGAGTATGCTAGTTCAGTTTAATTTGATGCATGCTTACGATCAGATCAGCTCGATGTATGAGTATATGGTAGTTTAGTTTGAGTGATATATGATTTTGATAAGATCAGCTCGATAAGATCAGTTCGACCCGACATATGTGATTCTGTTAAGAATATTGTCAGACCAATTTAGATGACATGATATAGATCAGCAGATAAATATGTATGCATGATGATACTAGAGTAATTTAGAAAAAGATTTATAAATCGTGATGAAAGTATAGTTCAGATACAACGTATAATAATGTATGCACATGCTAGCTTAGATTTTGAGGATGTGCTAGTTTTTGATATATGCCTATGACTGATGGTGTTAGATCAATTATAGTAATGTATATTGATGAGAAGAACTTCAGACTCGATGTATGCTTTGCATGACTATGATGCTAGATTAGCTTGGATACATGATTATCAATGATTATGCTAGTTGCAATTATAGATAATCATGTGAGTTCAGTTATTCAAATCAGTTTTGGTATATGACATCTGTTCACAAAGTGCTCGCATACATGTTATCATGCATTGTTCATGCCCTGTTATCCTTGATATCATGTACATGTCTTTGTTCTCGTTGTGAAACAAGTGATCCCGCTAACTAGAGAGCTTGGCAAGTGATCCTGCTAACTTGAGAGCTTGACTCGTCTTGTACCAAGTGACCTTGCTAACTTAGCTTAGGGGCTTGACTCGTCTTGTACCAAGTGACCTTACTAACTTAGCTCAGGGGCTTGACTCGTCTTTATCAAGTGACCTTGATAACATAGCTCAAGGGCTTGATTTCTCGGTGCTAGTGACCCTATTAACATAGCTCAGGGGTTAGATATTTGATCTCGAGAGCTTGATTTTTTGTTTAGTTTGATGTCTTATTTCAGCAGGATTTCTTGTCAGTATGATTCCTTGTATTTGTTTTACATGAAACATGATTCCTCATATTTGTTCAACATGAATCTGTTAGCATGGTCAATGATTCACATGATTTATTGCTTGTTTATGCTATATGTTGCTAGAATAAATGCTAAATGTTAATAGAATAGATACAAGATAAGATATAATGTATTTCGTTTTGTAATTTATGCATCTAAAAGTGAATTGGAAATCTAACATAGAAAGTAGCACTTTAAACTTCCCTGCTGAGCTTCGAAGATAGCTCATCCTACGACTTCATGTCTTAGCTGCAGATATTGATCGTGACCCTAAGCATGAGGCTGATCCTACCTACCAGCCTGAGGAGGACGAGGAGGATGAGGAAGAAGGTTCTGCTAAGGACTTCTTCCCTTGATAGGTTAGAAAGAGAGAATACTTGAGAGGATACTTTTGATAAACACTGGTATAAATAACTCCTGTTTTGTTCTAAAATATTTTGTTATATACATGTATAGATCTTCTTTCCATTGTTTAGATGACGGATAGCTGTTATCGGTGGAAAGCTATACATGGCTTTTGTTTATATCTTTTCGTATATTTTCCGGCATTAGTTAGAAATGAATATCAGTCATTGCCATATGTTCTCTTTGTCAGAGTTATTAAATCGCTTCCTCAATATAACACTTTGTACACGATGTACTTATATGATAGGATCATGTTAGGTGATCCGACGATGCGACCTTTCCTGTATACACAAATGATAGGACTGGATATTAAGATTTTAGAATGGAATTAAAGCCTCAGATTGATAAATTAGACCGTCGGATTAAGGACTAATTCCGAATTCGAAGAATTAGAACCAGATATAAAATCTTGGCTGTAAAAAAAAAGGGTAATATAGTCTCGGACTGAAAATTAAAACCTATAATTTAAACTATGAGAAATATCCTAAGTCTAAAACTAAGATTTTTACCTAGGACTGGGGGCTGTGGAGAGAAATCTCGAAGATTCGAAGCTTGAATTTTGAAATCATGAATATGTTGCTCTATAGGTTTGTCCTCGGAGTTCTCTGGTTTCAGAATCCCAAAAAAATCCGTTCTCTCTCGAAAATTGCCCAGCCTCCTCAGGCGAATTAAGAAATTTTTTTTTTATAGGTTTTTCTTCAATTACGCGCCCTTTTCCAGGCATTTAACTAAATTACGTGTCAATCTCCCAGCACTTAATCGCTTTGAGTCGGTCAACGACTCAGTGAGCAACCGGCTGACTTGCTTAGCGAGTTTCCTAGTCCTAATAGTGTTAGGGCTAATTGTGCGCTTGTTAGTATGTGCACAATCCGATTAAGCATTTTTTCAGAAGCACTCAATTAAGGAAAATTGAGGGTCAAGGACTGTGAGGCTAGGCCGGGCGTGGGCCAATTGCGCGCTGGTGGTGAAGCACTCAATCCGATCGCGCGTCTGACTTCAGGCACGTGATCGAGTCTCGAGATGGTTTGGAAAAGGAAGTCTGGTCTAAGAAGGGCCTAATTGTGCACTTGTGGTACTGTGTGAAATCGAATTGAGAGATTGGTTATAAGTGCTTAATTCGGGGTTCTCTGGGTCTGGTCTCTAGTCTGAAATGCAAGACTATTGTTTTAGTCTGCATTCTAACTATATACTATTATTTCAACATATAGTCTCCCTACGTTGGGATCTGAGCTACAGAGCTATTATTTCAGCCTGTGTTCAGCCATGTACTATTATTTTAGTGCATGGTTCCCATATCAAGGTTATGAGGTCAAAGGTTGACCGAATAAAATTATATATTCCGAGAGGGCAAAATGGGGGTGTCTACAGATGCTCCTCTTCGGTGTGCTCTTGCGAAGTAAGAACACGTTGAAGAAGTAGTGTGCAACCGTAGGAATCGGGTCTATCCCGTCGCGACGATGTGCTCTCTAACGATAAAAAATATAGAGTCGCCACCCAGAGCTTTCGGTGTCCCGAGATACATAGTTCATTTTTATGAGCACCGAAGTGCTAAAAATATGACTCTGAATCCGGTTCACACCAAAGGCTCTTGGGTAGGGGCTTCAGTTATCGATCGGGAAGGTGTTAGGCACCCGATCAACCCTCTTAACGTGGTCTCTACTAATGGCCAAAAATAAAATGATGTAAAAGACAAAGAAATGGTTCCCTCTTGCCCAAATGGGCCTCCAATCCTATTTTTGCCCCTCCGTTCCTACCGAACATTCGGCGGCGTAACGGCACAAATGAAAGAGTAGGGAATGTCAAAAAGAGATAGGAGAAGAAAGGGGAGAGCCAGAGCCCTCGGGCCCTTGTAGCATCGTAGGAGAGCCTTGCGTGGCTTGCTTGATGAGCTCTTGAAGGCTTTGTATGGTAGAAAATGGGGTTCTAACTCCTAAGGCTTGAGCTAAGAGGTAGAGAGGGAAGGTGAATGGGTAACATATACCTAAACTAAGGGATTTAAGGTGAAAAATATCACTCAAAGGAGGCTTTGAAATTCTGGAATTTGTATGGGAAGTGTGCACCAAAGGGAGAAAGATCTTCTCATTTTAAGCTCTTTCTCTCTTAGGCCAAAATTCTCAACCCTTAAGCAAGAGGGGTGACTCTATTTATAGAGGAAGGGAGGATTAGTGAGGGGTTAAAGTCCTAATTGGATTAGCAATTAGGTAATGGGTAATCTAAGGTTCCTAGGGTTTTTGGAGCCTTGAAATGTGTGGGAAGGTCCTCCAATGGTGGATGATGGGGTGAGGCCTAAAGCCACTTAAGGGGTAGGTAGTGAATGGGTGCAACAGAACTATCAAAACACACCCTAAAGGTCAAGGTGGTCAACAAGTCAAACCTTAAACACAAAATTTAAGGTAAAACCCAACAGTCACTATTCATAAGTTTGGCACAACTAATAGTTGCGCCAGGCAAATGTACAGTAAAACAGTGTTTTGAACAGTGCTGGAAGTTGGCCTCGCGAGGGGTGGGGGACCCATTTATACTTAGCGCAACTATTAGTTGCGCCAGGCCATTTCTAGGGGAAAGCTGGAGAAGTCTTCTTACAAATAGTCATAACTTTTGATATACAACTCAGATTGAGGTGATATTTGGCTCGTTGGAAAGTTGGAGAAGTCTTCTTTCGAATGGTATATGATTTGATATTAGTATAAGACCTTAGATAGTCCTGGTGCACCACTCTTCATCTATTGCTCGGGAAGGTTAGGTTTAGGGTTTGAAATGGGTTCTAAGGGTTGGGATTGGTTTCTAAAGGTTTGGGATAGGTTCCTAAGGGATCTAGGGTGATTCCTAAGGGTTTGGAGTGATTTTTAAGAGTTCCAGACATGCCATCAAAAACTCGAAAATGTGCCTCTCTCGAACTGTGTTTCGATCGGGCCTTGAGCCAAATTTGGTTGTCTATAGATGCCCCTCTTTGGTATCCGATCACTAATGATCGTATGCCAATGAAAGGAGACATCCGAAGAGGCCCAAGGCATTACTGACGGGTCCGCTGCATTTAGAATGAACTTCAAACATCAGGTGAGTAACACGGTGAGAAAATGAAAGCCCTGGGGTGCCAGGCTAATCATTTGTTTCTCGAGGTAATCGGTTCCCAAGCGCTTAGTGACATTACTGGGCATAATCGAGGTGGAATGAGTTGCGAAAGCCCAATAGCTGAGGAAAATGTTCGCCTCTCGAGTTGCAAAAGCCCGTTAGTCAGGAAAAATATCCGCTTCTCGAGATGATTTGAAGGTGAATGATGTTCGAGATTCATTCTGAATGTAACAACTTCGTAAGTAAGAGGGGTGATCGACCCACATTCAAAGATATGCACGAAGTAAACATACGCAAGGCTCCACAGTTTACGTCCCATCCTACAAGGCATTTGATGACCTCATTGGATTATTTGCGGGTGCCCCTACTGAAAGTAGGGTTCGAGATTTTTGGGCCAACCCATCGACCCCGAAGTTTATTTAGCATGACTGCCCGAGCGAAGTGAATATATCTCACAACATTTTTTGGGAGTACGTGCCATTTTTCTGAAAGCATGCCTCAGATCCACATGACCTAGAGTATCTAATTTCAACTTCCTTTAACAGATCCAGCCAAACATTAGGCACCTCCAAGAAGGAGGCATCCAATCCTGGCTTCTGCCGACAATGATTAGAAACATCAATTAACTATGCATAATCATGCACCCATCGGGGGCAATAAGCAATAAAGGCGATGGAAGCCCCGACTTGAACCCACCCGAGTACAATTTACGGGGACAAATGACCATCATATGGATACCCAAATGCATGGCATACACTTTATAGGGATACCGCTGCCCATATAGGTTTTAAGCTTGCAAAAAATAAAAGGGAAATGAACCCTTCTGAATACATGGTTGCACATAGTTTGATTAATATGTAATCTCATCCTCAACAGGTTGGTCTCAACCAACGATTGACCTTTTTCAACGGAGAATCTGAAGATTAAGACACTTAAGTTCACATGAATCCAAAGACAGAGCGTTTGGCTCAAACGATTTAGTAGTGGAGTCGACTCGATCGAAACATGGATTGTTTGACCGAGACCGGCACCGTTGCTCCTTCCTTGAAGAATGATCTAGAATCCAAGGCGTGCCTTAGACTTAGGACATTATTATAGCACAGTTGTGTTGCTAATAAAATATCGACACTTTACCGTATTAGAACACGCATGTGCGTCGCTGTGGGGAATGCAAATCTATTTTTGATTTTTTCATCATTTTATGTGATTTTTTTGAATTTTTCAACTGTCATTTTATGTGTTTTTTTTGGAATTTTGAAGCTATTATTTTATGTGAATTTTTTGGAATTTTCAAGCTATTATTTTATGTGAATTTTTTGGAACTTTCAAGCTATTATTCTATGTGAATTTTTTGGAATTTTCAAGCTATTATTTTATGTGAATTTTTTTGGAATTTTCAAGCTATTATTCTATGTGAATTTTTTGAAATTTTCAAGCTATTATTCTATGTGAATTTTTTGGAATCTTCAAGCTATTATGTGATAAAATTTTTTTGTGAATACTTTTGGCTTCTCTGTGGGGATTTTTCATTTCTGTGTAGGATCGAGGTGCTTATCGACCTTGGTCCGTCTTTATTTTAGCACGGTTTCCTTGGCAAGTCGAAGGATGACTGAAATGCCGCCTCGAGAGCGGGTGCATCTGCCGGGAGTGATAGATCAAACAACAAAAGGTGGGGTAACCGGTTTTCCCATCAGGCCTGTACCAGGCCCGGAACCCGGCCTAAGTGCCTGAAAATAGCCTGGCGCAACTAATAGTTGCGCCAAGCAAAAGGAGGGCAAATATTTTCCTGGCGCAACTATTAGTTGCGCTAGGTTTGGCTGGGGGGGGGGGTTTAAATAGCCCGAACTCGGGCTTTGGGGCATTATTTCGAATTTTTTTCCCCCTCTCTTCCTCTTTGAAACCACCCTCCTCCTAGGGTTCCTTTACATTGCCTCTACGCGTGCCCCATTGCCGTTGCTTTTGCTTGTGGATTGATCGTGGGGTCACGCTAGATCAAAGACCCCTTTCTTTCAAACGGTAACCATTAAAACTCTTTTTTTTTTTTCTTGGTTTTTCTCACTTTTTCTTGCAAATATGATCATGATCTTGTATTATTTGCATAATGGTTTATTTTTGGTTGCGGATGTATTTATTAATGGTGTGTGGATGATTTCTTATGATCAATGCCCTATTTTTTTTGTTATTTTATGGATTTATTGGTGCCTATAAATTTTGTTTGTTATTATATTTTTTTGTTTTTGTTTGTTTTTGTTAAGGAATGGATGCATTTTTTTTTGTTGGTTTTCTTTATTTTATGGGCATAAAAAGAAGGATTATTTTTTGGAACATAAAGAAAGGACTCTTCGTCTCTTTTTTTTTTTGTTTTTTTTTTTGCAAACATAAAAGACGTTTTTTTTTTTTTTTGGATTTTGATTGATTTTTTTGTTTTTTTTTGTTTGAAGCATAAAGACTTTTTGTTGTTGTTTTGTTCCTTTGTTTTTTTTTTCTTGTAAAGTAAAAGGATTTTTTTGAAGTATAAGAACTTTCATTTTTTTTGTTGTTTTTTTGTTATTTTGTTTTTCTCTCTCTTTTTTTTTTTTGCATATATATTTTTTTATAAACATAAAAGAAAAGTTCTTTTTTTTGTTGGGTTTTTAATTTTTTTTTTTTTTGAAGAATAAGGTTTTTTTTCTTTTTGTTTTTTGTGACCCCCCGCCCGCCCCTTTTTTATTTTTTTAAGGAAACGACATCAACGATCTATTTTACCTTGACTTGCTTTATTATTTTTAACATGGAAAAGGGAAATTTGTTTTATCTTTATTGACTACTCACCCCCCCCCTTCTCTTTTATTTTTTAGGGAAGGGAAGAGAGATTTTTTTTTGCATTTTGATTTTGATTTTTGATGATGATTTTTTTTTAGAAAGTTTTTCTTTTGTTGCATGTGTATCTTTATTTCTGAAAATAAACGGGAAAATGGTGAGCATTCTTACCTCTCCTTGATGCATAGTATATCACAGTTCTTTTTCCATTGACCTGACCTGATGTGATTGCCTTGTTGCCCTAGTGTGTCAAGCGGTGATGAGCACATTCCCGAGGAGGACCTCGAGATCATTCGTGGCCCGCAGGGGGAAGAGTTTGTCTGGGTGGAACGGAGAGCGGGCCCATGGCTCGAGATGCAGGGTGAGGCCGCCCGGGTCGGCCTCCTCCATCAGCAGCACACCCATATCTCAAACTTTGGGATAGTGGGCAAGGTAAGCGAAAGGTTCAATTTATTTCCAATATGCACTCTCTCCTTTTTTGCTTCTTTGATATGATGTGCATTTTCTTTGGGTGCAGGACCTGCCCAATATTGTGTTTCGCGGGGGGTGGCTCGACTTCCATGAGTTCTACCTCTATGTCCCCCCCGTGGTGAAGGTTTTGTTGGAGCAGGTGGGCTTTGGGGAGTTCCTGTCTTGTCCCGCTATGAGGGCTGATGCCGCATACTTGAAGGCCCTGATTGAGAGGTTTCGCCCTGAGACCATGACATTCCACATGCCGTATGCCGAGATGACGTTGACGCTCGTCTATTGGGCCATGATTACCAGTATCAGGATTGGGGGGATACCGATATCTGATCTGGCGGTACCGAGCCGGGAGGACATTATCCGACTGATTGGGGCTTATCCTCCTCGCTGGCAGACCCATGGCACAGAGGTCAAGATGTCTTGGCTGACCTCCCTTTTTTCTGCTGATGAGTTGGTGGACTTGGGTCAGCCAGATAGGGTGCTCTACATCACACCAGAGCGGGCGATCGTCGTAGCTCGCATCACGCTCCTACTCCTGCTGGGCAAGACCCTCTTCACAAATGCCAGCGGGGGCCGAGTCTTCCTGGCCCTATTGAGCGTGATGGATAATTGGGGTGACGTCCCTAGGCATGACTGGGGAGGAGCAGGGTCCGCATTTCTTTGCCCTCGACAATTCACACACATTTTTTTTTGCATGACTTTTATGTGCCATTGACCTGCCTTCATGTGCTGTCTCTTTAGGTATGGGGATACCACCACTTCCACCCCGGGCGCCCGATCCTTTTCTCGGAGGTGCTCACCTATCCTCTTCTCAGCAACTGGCATTAGGCCTGACGCCGTGACGTGGGCCTAAAGCACCTGGAAATGGGCCTGCAGTCCCAACTTGATTTGATGGTCCCCGAGTAGGTAACAACTCTCCTTTCTTTTCTCAACCTTTGTTCATTTTTAGCTTGGGAATTTTCTTTGACTGAGGTGTTGCTTACTTGGTTTCTCTCTTTTTTGATTTAAGCAGATCCTCCCCGATTCGTACCTTACATCGCCCTTCTGGGACCGAGCAGCCGTAGGTGCCTCCCACTTATTCAATAATCGCCGCGTCGTGTTCTTTTACGGAGCGTGGGCCAAGTTATATTATTTGGGAGAGTGAGTGGTGCATCAGTTTCAGGGCTATTATGCCATACCCGTGGACCCTCCGGCAGATGTCTGGTATCCTATTAGCAGTATCGAGGAGCTCACAACGGCCTTCTTCAATAACGGGCTCCCTATTCATGCCCTTCACATGCCTGGGGACTATCACCTTTGGTACGAGTGCTTGCCCCATCGGTTCATTCTGCCGCACTTTATTCCCAGTGCCAATTTTCTTGCATTTAGTGGCTCGCTTGGTCAGGTAATTTGTCCTAGCTTGGATTAGTTCCCTTTATGCTTTTATTTGGCTTTTGCAGCTCTAAGTGGATCTTTATCTTATTCACAGTTCACCCCAGGGGATGATTCGGAAGGTGAAGGTGAATCTAGTGCGGCTGATATGTCGGGAGTGGATCCCTCTGGTGCAAGTCCTTCTGGTGCGGGTCCCTCCGGTGAGGGCTCGTCGGGTGCTGGTCTGTCGGGGACTTCTCACGCTAGTATCTCTGTTGGTGATCCCCCTGTAGTTTATGGGACCTTCCGGTGCCTTGATGACAGCTTCCTTTCGAGCCACTGCGCTGATGTGGATAGACAGGCATGACTCTCTGCTGAAGCGGCTTGCGTTCCTCCTCCTAAGGTGGTCCCAGGGGTAAGTCCTTTAATGGCCCTATCTCTTTTCATTTCGGTTTCTTTCTGTACATGCCTTTAGGGTCATCCTAACCTTTGATATTACTTTGTTCTGAATCTAGGACTTCAACTCTGCCATGGAGTATGCGGGATACCATCGTCACCTGGCGGAGCTTAGGAGGTCGAGACGGTGAGTGCCTTGCTGTTCTATCCCTCTTTATTCATTTTATCATCATTTGCCCTTTAACTGATTCTGACTCTTGACTTTAGTTTGTGCTTTGCAGCGTGCTCGTGCTAAGGAATTGCGCTCCTTGCTCAGCAGGATCTCGCAGGCGTGGTCTAGGGTGGGGGACATGCAGACTTTCCAAAGTTCTTCTCATCGTCGCAAGAAGTCAAAGGGCGCCAACTAGGAATAGGCTATTAGTTTCTTTGTGAAAAAAAACTCAGTATTTTGGAATTTGATCTGGATCTGTTTTAAAAAATTTGGGGAATGGTTGATGTGTTACTTTTGGAAACAAATTTTATTTTTATTATCATTTGGGAGATAGTCTTGCTTTGATTTTATGCCCCGATTGCTTGGTATCAAATTCATTTTTTTTACAGGATGTGTCGGCCCAAAATGTCTTTGGAAAGTGACGCCCTTGGGTTACATGCCTTGATGTAGGATCAGTCCTGTATATAAATAAACATAACCAATGATTAGTTGTTAAATGAATAGGGTGTGTGAAGCAAACAAACAAAAAGGGGTGTAAGTCCCCCAAGTTATGCCCTGAAATGGCTGAGGAGGGGGAGCTCGGAGTGTGGCGCAACTCTTTGTTGCTCCAGGTCAAATCTCGGCTGATTTGTGCTAGCGTAACTAATAGTTGCGCCAGGCAAAAACAAGGGTAAATTTGTGTTGGCGCAACTATTAGTTGCGCCAGGCAAGACAGAGGGCCGAAATGCACTGGCGCAACTATTAGTTGCACTAGGTTTAACCTGGGAGCAATGGGTCCTTATATACCCGAGTCAGCCTGAAAGTTAGCTCTTTTTGTTTTGACTTGGTCTCTTTGACTGGTTCTTTTTGCTCTTGCTTTTTCGAGGCGGGTCCATCATCATACATCGATTCTTATTGTACATTCGTGGACCTGCTTTCTAGCCCTCCCTTACGTGGAGGGCCCAGAGTCAATTTGCCCCCCTTGTTGGGTTTGGGGCCCAAAAATTTAATGGCCTGGTTTGGGAGCTTGAATGAGAGTGAGCTCGCCGTCTTGGAGCGCCTTGGGCTATCTCGCCTTCCTTCCTTCCTAGAGGTCCCCCTTCAGTGGGAGCTTCTTCATGCTGTCGCTTCATTTTGGGATGTGAATCTCCACATATTTCATTTTGGGAAGCGGGAGCTAACCCCAACTTTGAGGAGCTATCTAATCTATCTGGCCTGAAGCTTCACAAGGGACTTGCAAGAGTCCTACCGCAGCCAGGTTATTCCAAATCCGTTCACCTTACTCTCGGTTTGATGAAATTCGAGTATGAGAAAAGTCTCATTGGGCGCCCACAAGGTGTTCGCCAAAATTCCTCAAAGAACTTTTCGGTGATGAAAGCCTTTGAAAATTGTCGGTTAGGAATGTTTTTAATGTGAAAGCCCTAGCACTCGGTCTCATCTCTGAAATCCTTTTCTTCACCAGGGGGGAGAGCTTCTCATTGGTAGTTTGTGATATTTTGGCGGAGCTGGAGGCGGGCCGATCCATGATGCATTTAGTGCTTGCCGAGCGGTATCGATGCCTTGATTCCTTTGCTTTAGGTAAGGTGGGGGGCCTTCGGGGATGCCCCTTGTTGCTTCAGGTCTGGTTGGGTGAGCATTTTGCTGTTTTGTGGCCCGCGCCCCACTTTTGCATTGCCCGAGGCGAGGTAGTCCAATGTTTTCTGGGTCGATACCACCTGCTCCCCCAGGGTGATATGTCAGCTCTGAAACTTTGGTTGATCGATGCCGAGCTGACATGGAGGCTCCCATGGCTGGACCGGACCTTCTCGATAATTTGTAGTAGAGATCACGAGGGCATCACCCTCCTTGGATTGATGGGCAGCACCTTTTACTTCCCATTCTGAGTGTTGTGTCGCCGGTGCCTCAAAGGTGCCTTGTGAGGCCAGACCCCCTTTATGTGATTTGATCTTTTCTAGGGGATCATCTGGGGACATAGATCGGATTGCTGCTCTTTGGGAGACGCATCAGTCGACACTGATGTGTGATTTTAAGCAGGGAGACTTGGTTAGAACTTCTCCTGAGTACGAGGCCTGACTGTTGATTAAGCGGCCTGTGGCTGATGGCCTGGATTTGTCAGAGATCATTGATACTGGAGGCCCCTGGCCAAAGAAAGAGACGGCACTCCGAGCCCGTATCGATCTATTGGTGGATGAGAAGAGGGTCCTGCAAGAACTTTTGCCATGCGAGAGGGTTAGAGTAGACACAGCGGAGAGCGCGGTTCTCCGTTTGAAGGGATCACTGAGCGTTGCTTTTGGAGCTGCCGACTCTGGGTTTAGCTCTCTTACCCCAAGAGCCTGCATGGTCGTTGGCTGATTGAGAGGAATGTCCGAGAGGATGACCTTTATGCTGAGATTAGCACTTTGAAGCGCGAGCTTGGCCGTTAACTCCTTCCTGCACACCGAACTTTTTTGCACAGATCATATACACAGAAAGGGGCGTAGAAAACCCCTTTACAGATACACACATTTTTGGTATACATATTTTCTTTATGTTTTTGTTGTTTTTGCTTTATACTTGTAAAAAGGAAAACGCGTTAGTCATTACACCGACTATTTTTTGGGATGTGGTGTAAGTGATGCAAAAGGCAGTTATATACATATATACAGATCTATTTTTGGTTTATATATATTATCCTTTTTTTTGTGCCTTAATCATTGGGTGATACTTTGGGAAACCCTGGGTCCACCTTTGAGCATGGTCGAACCCTTTCTTTGGAGTCGGACCCGGGTGGGTTTCCGGATTTTTCCAAGGCCAGAATATTGATCCCTTTAGATTGAGTCAAACCTTTCTCTTTGCCTCGGGTCATATGTTTGACGGTGCGGGTTTCACAAAGACAATTCTAGTTGGGACCCGATTTGAACTAGCATGAACGGCCCAGTCGGACAAGAGGGTACAGGAAGAGTAACAAAAGGATTCCTCAAACATCAATCTTCTCAATCAGTCCAACCCTTTCTTCTTTTCTCTCTCTTCTTTTTTTTATTTATCTCCTTTTTTACCCGTGGCGCCCTTTCGGGTTTTCACTACGTCCATGGGTTTAGCTCTCTTACCCCAAGCGCCCTTTCGGGGTTTCACCTGGTCCGCACAAGCCCCCGGTTTTTACCCGTAATGCCCTTTCGGGTTTTCACTACGTCCATCTTGCTTTGAGCTTTTATTTTATTTTTTATTCTTTTTTTTTTTCAAGAGCCACGACATAGACGTTGATTCCGTCATAGTCGACTGGATGGGGTTCTGGTGTCGTCTCACGACTCGGCTCATGCTGACTTAACAGATATTATGACTGCTTGTGAACCTACAAAGAGGGCTTCCTTCAGGGTGTAGCTTGGCGATGGGTTAGGTTAGGATTTGAAGGTATGCTGGGCTAAAAGGGTTTCCTTGATCCGACTTCAGTTTTCTCAACATACATTCTTCCTTGGGGGTTTTTACTGTACATGCCCTGTGATTCTTCTATACACATTTTTTTATATTCTTTTTCCTCCATTTCAGGCAATCTCTTTTTGAGGTTTTGCTTTTTCAATTTTTTTGAATTTCATTGTAACTTTATACACATGCATCTTTTCTCTCTTTTTTTTAGTATATGTACACGTATATATTTATTTTTTAGGGGAATGGGTTTATTGAAAGAAAGGCCCAAGCTCAAATGGGGTAGCAAAGGATATCATCATTTTTAGGGATGTTTTTGGGCTACTGTGCTTGGAATGATGGCCTCTTTTGGGTGGTTCTTAAGCAGTCACGTATCTATTTCATCAATACTTACCTTATCGCGATAGACTAAGAGTAGAACCATCAGACGTATCCAGCGTTGATGGGCTCAAGAAGATGATCTCCGTCCATGGTAGCGAGGCGGATGGCGTATCCTAGCAACAGTTCTCGAATGACGTAAGGTCCTTCCCAATTTGGCTTAAACTTTCCTCTTGGATCGGCATGGAGGGATGGGAAGATCTTCTTCAGCACAGTGTCTCCTACCTTTATATCTCGACCACAGACACATTTATTATAAGCGCGTGAGATTCGCCCCTGATACACTTGGGTATGGCATAAGGCTAGGAGTCTCTTTTCGTCTAGTAAGTTCAACTGATCAAAGCGTGATCTCTCTCTTTCTGCTTCGGGTAAGCCTAATTCCATGAGGATTCGGAGCGAGGGTACTTCAACCTCTACCGGGAGGACGACCTCGGTTCCATACACAAGGGAGAATGGTGTTACCCCTGTAGCAGTACGGATAGACGTTCGGTAGGCCCACAAAGCAAATGGCAGCATTTCGCTCCAATCTCGATAAGTGATGACCATTTTCTCAAGGATGCGGATGACTGTCTTATTTGCGGCTTCCACGGCTCCATTAGTTTGAGGCCGATAAGGGGATGAACGATGGTGCTTGATCTTGTATTACTCGCAGAAGTCTCGGATGCGCTTATTCGCAAAGTTTATGCCATTGTCTGTGATGATATCTTTTGGTACTCCAAATCTGCACACAATATTATTCTTGAAAAACTTCTCGACATGACTGGCAGTGATGTTGGCATATGATGCCGCTTCTACCCACTTGGTGAAGTATTCAATGGCGACGAGGATGAACCAATGTCCGTTTGATGCTTTTAGATTAATCATTCTGACAACGTCAAGACCCCAGGTAGTAAATGGCCAAGGAGTGGTCATGCAGTAAAGATCAATGGCAGGAGCGTGTATCAGACTGGAGTGTTCTTGACAGTTATAGCATTTTTGAACATGTTTGCAATAATCTGATTCCATGGTGGTCCAATAGTATCCCTGTCGTAGGATTTTCTTAGCAAGCATGTGACCGCTGACGTGGGCTCTGCATACTCCCTCATGGGTTTCTTTCATAATATTGACCGCTTCACTTTCGGTAAGGCACCTGAGTAAGATGTTATTGTATGATCGCTTGTAAAGGCATTCCCCGCAAATGATGAAACCTGTCGCTAAATGTTGAATGGTTCGTCGGTCCGTCTTGGATGTACCCCGTGGGAAAGTTAGGGTCTCGAGGAAATCCTTGATATCTGAGAACCAAGGTGGCTCATCATCAGGATTTGTAGGTTCCTCAATCTGGAGGCAGAAGGCCAGCTCATTCCTCTGCTCGATCACGATCGGCTTCATCTCAACACCATAGGGGATTTCAATCATTGACGCCAAAGTTGCTAATGCGTTAGCAAAGCGATTCCTTATCCGGGGGACATATGAGAAAGTCACATCCTGGAAGCAAGCTATCAGCTCTTCGAGGTCTTCATGATAGGGGATCAGTTTCTCGTCTTTCATCCTCCAGTCACCATTCGTCTGACATATGATTAACTGTGAATCGTCAAATACTCAAAGGTGAGTTACATTCAGATCGAGAGCCGCCTGCATACCAGGGGCGCAAGCTTCGTACTCAGCCATATTATTAGTGCAAGGGAAGTTGAGCTTGATAGAGACCGGTACATGGGATCCCTTCGGTGAAATCAGGATGGTGCCAACTCCTTGTCCCTCGACATTTGCTGCCCCGTCAAAGTGCATTACCCATGATTCTTCTGCTTCTTCTATATCATCTTCCGTCATGAACAAGATATCTTCATCTAGAAACTCGGTCCTCAAAGGCTCATAATTAGGTAAAGGATTGTCAGCAAGATGATTAGCAAGCGCCTACCCCTTGATCGACTTCTGAGTGACGTACGTGATATCGAATTCAGATAATAAAAGTTGCGATCATGCGGTTCGTCCAGTGAGAGCTGGCTTTTCAAATAGGTATTTCAATGGGTCCATTCGGGCCAAGAGCAGAATGGCTTGGGATAGTAAGTAATGGCGGAGCCTTTGAGTAGCCCATACAAGAGCTAGGCATGCTTTCTCCAAATGAGAGTAGCGCGTCTCGTAATCAGTAAACTTCTTGCTCAGATAGTAAATGGCTTGCTCTCGTCTTCCCGTTTCATCATGCTGCCCCAAAACACATCCCATCGAAACTTCTGTCGTGGAGAGATACATTAAGAGTGGTCTCCCTGGCTCAGGTGGTACCAAAATAGGTGGATTAAGGAGGTAGCTTTTGATTTTTTCAAATGCTGCTTGACAATCGTCGTTTCATTCAACGAGCAAATTCTTCCTTAGTAACTTGAAGATTGGTGTGCAGATTGGAGTGAGTTGTGCAATGAACCGACTGATATACTGTATTCTGCCTAGAAACCCTCTAACCTCCTTCTCGGTAGACAGCGGTGGCATTTCAGTGATGGCTTTGACTTTGATTGGGTCAACCTCGATCCCCCTCCTACTGACGATGAATCCCAACAGTTTCTCGGACATAGCACCGAACACGCACTTTTGTGGATTCAGACATAGTCTATATTTCCTCAGCCTTTCGAACAACTTCTGAAGGTTTACCAGATGGTCGCTTCGCTCTGGTGACTTGACTATCATGTCGTCGGCATACACTTCAATCTCTCGGTGCATCATGTCATGAAATAGTGCAGTCATAGCTCTCTAGTACATTGCACTGGCATTCTTCAGCCCGAATGGCATGACTCGATAGCAAAAGGTTCCCCAGGGGGTAATGAATGCTGTCTTCTCGCGATCAACCTCTGCCATTTTGATCTGATTGTATCCTGAGAATCCATCCATAAAAGAAAGCATCCCGTGCTTAGCTGTGTTATCGACAAGATGTCGATGTGTGGTAATGGGAAATCGTCCTTTGGGCTTGCTCTGTTCAAATTGTGGAAATCGATACACATGCAGACCTTTCCGTCCTTCTTTGGTACGGGCACGATATTGGCTAGCCACTATGGGTATTTGGATACCATGAGAAATCTCACGTCATACTGCTTGATGACCTCGTCTTTGACTTTCAACATCCATTCGGGTCAGAGACGTCTTAGCTTCTGCTTGATTGGCTTCATATCAGGGTAGAGGGGTAACTCATGCTCGACCAAATTAGTATCTAGACTAGGCATGTTCTCGTATGACCAAGCAAAAATGTCTTGGTATGACTGAAGGAAGTCGATCATGCTTTTTCTTTCCTCAGGAGATAGTGATGTTCTGATTTTGGTTATCCTGGGAACCTCCTCAGTTCCTAGATTGACGTCTTTGGTTTCTTCGACAATGGGGGTAGGGCCATACTCAAAGTCGGCAAATTGGTCAAGGAGCTCATTGGAGAGTTCCTCGAAGGGGACATCCTCGTCCAGACTCATGATCCCTACCTCTTCTTTACGACCCCTGCACTGACAAAAGAATCCCTGATGTGCGGCCTAAGGCGAGGTTTCTTTTCTATGCTGATTCCTCAGCTCTGGCAGCCGCGGCGACCCTGGCTTTCTCTTTGGCCTCTCAGACCTCTTGCTCTGTGGGCTTGTATCCTAGCCCGAATCTTACTTTCTATCCCTTAGCCATAACTAGCTCTCTTCTGCCTTGTAATTTGGGTCCCAGACCCCTTCCTTTCTGATAGCCCCACTTTTGGAGCATTGCCACTGCCGCTACCATACCGCCTCCCATTTTAGACATGATGCCCTCAAGGGGTTCTAGGAGTATAGCCGACGCCTCATATTCAAAACTATGGAGGTCGACATCCTCACCAGTGTGCGGTATATCCAGTATGTTAGGTTTCTCTATGCTATTGGTGGCCTTTTCTTTCTCACTGTACCCTTCTCCGATGATTGTGATAATCTTATGCCCAGATGAAAATTTGAGTTTCTTGTGCAATGTGGAAGGTATGGCTCCGACTTCATGTATCCACGGGCGCCCCAATAACAAGTTAAATGAGAATTTGATATCCATGACTTGAAACAAGATGGAAAAGGTCATTGGCCCTATCAATAGCTCAAGATCAACTTCTCCCATTATTTCTCTCCTGGTATTGTCAAACCCTCTAGCGCTGGTTCTGGTGGGCCTTAGCATGGACGGATCAACCCCGATCTTGGTGGCGGTTCTTAACGGGCATATATTCAATGCAGACCCATTATCAATTAGTACCAAGGGGATATTTATATTTCTGGACTCAACGGTTATATTCAAAGATTTTGAGTGACTACCTCCTTCCTCAGGTAAATCGGCATCAGAAAATGAAATGGCATTTGGAGCCATCACTTGACCAATTATCTACCCGACTTCATCTGGGCTAACTTGGAGTGATACATGCGCATTGTTTAACGCCCCCATTAATGATTGAAAATGGAGTGGGGACGTCATCAACAGATCCCATACAGTGATATGGGCAGACATTCTTCTCAGCTGAGTCTCCAGTATATGTTCTCGACTCATCTTCTCAAAGGGGTTCACCGCGCTGTCTTTCTTTCCTTCGGGTTGGGCCTATGCTGCTGCTGGTATTTTTGGCTACTTTGATATCCTCCCTGATCTGGTAACAAAATCCACTGCCCCTTCTCTGTTGCTGCTTCCAACATTGACATTTGTTTGTTCGTAGCTTAGCGGGACCTGATGAGGATCATATATGGGTCCCGAGTGCTGGAAGGGTATGGCTGCCGGTTCTTGAGGTTCTTGAGGTTCTTGTACTATCGGCTCAGGAGGTGTGGGCAATACTTGATCCACCTCGGTGGCAGCGGGTTGGGTGGAAAGATTGGGCCAAATGGGGGTGGTGAAGCTTGAGGGTGGAGGTATTGGAGGGAAGGAGGTAAAAGTAGGCCATTGATAGCTGGTGGGTGCTGGTGGTAGATAGGGGATCTGATGGGCCGTTAGGTAATTGACCGAGGTGGTGGAATTTGCCGGTGGTTGAATTGGGGGGGATGGAGTGGGCGTAGGCCATTGATAATTGATGGGTGTGGGTGTTGGATTGGGGGCCTGGTGGCTTAAAGGGTAATCGATGGGGGTTGTGGTGTATGGTGGTAGTTGAAATGGGGCGAGCGCAGGCCATTGACGACTAGTGGGTGCGAGTGCAGGATTGAGGGCATGGGGGTTTATAGGGTAACTGATGGGGGTCGTGGTGTATGGTTGGCATGCATTGAAATTTACACAATTGACGGGCGTGGTAGATGGAAAGTACGCCTAGAGATCCAAAGGTTTAAATTGTGGGGTTGGGTTGGAGAAATATTCAGACAAATTTAGGGGTTCAATTACCCCAACATTCCTTTCTTCATCATTCCTTGGCCATGGTGCCACATAATTCTCCCGATCACTGATATAATCAGATGGGTCAAATTCAAACTCTTCCTCATCTCCTATCATTCTGATGGTGGGTTTAGGACTTGCTCCTCCGGTAGGATGTGGGGGTAGTGGTACTTGGTGAATATTAGCATGCTGAGAGGGTGCAGGGGGAATGATTTTCTCGACATCGATCAAATCCTAGATGGCGTGCTTCAATGGGAAGCAACAATCAATAGGGTGACCTAGCTCCTGATGAAAATTACAGTGGATATTTGGGTCATAGTTCTTTGGGATTGGGTGAGGAAGAGGTTGCGGTTGGCGGATAGCCACTAATCCCTTTTCTACTAACAGGGGCAAAAGTACACTCAATGATTACCCCAGAGGTATGAAGACATGGTCATAGCGGGCTCTCCTTTATTCCGGGGTCATTTGCATCCCTTGCCCATTCCCCATTCTTTGCGTCTGCTCAGGCCTAATAAGTGCTGGTGGGGCTGCCTGAAATTGAAATAGGGTAGTATTATTATTGGTCCCAGTATTGACTATGTTTTGGACATCGCCCCCTGTTCTCTTCTCGTTCCTCTGCTCTGAAAATCTTCTAACCCCACTGGTCCACTTGGTACGTTCTTATTTAGACAGCCTTCTCTGATGGCATCCTCACATCGGTTGGCGTTTCTCACCAGATCAGCAAAGCTGGTTTGCTGCTGATATACCAAAAAGTCTGAGATTACTGGTAGAGTGTTCTTTGAGATCATCTCTATCAGTTCATCATCAGGTATTCTGTTCCTGACCTGAGCTGCCAATGCTCTCCATTACCCCAAGTAGTCGCTGAAGGTCTCATTCTGGTTTTGCTTTAAATGGGCCAAGTTGGACTTACGCGGCTCGATGCCTATATTGTAGACATACTGTTCTTAGAAGAGATGCGTCAAGTCCCTCCATGTTTTCATTATAGACGGTTCTAAAGATGTGAACCATCTTTAAGCCGGACCGGTCAGACTCTTTTGAAATACTTTTATTAGTAGTCTTTTGTCCTCCTGGTATTAGCACATGTCCCCACAGTAGGACTTTAGGTGTGCAAGAGGATTGCCGGTGCCATTATATTTGTCGAAGGTTGGCATTTTAAATTTGAGGGGCAGGGGGACCTCAGCAAACAGACATAGGCCTGTGAAGTCCGTGGCATGGATTTCATCACCACCCATTTTCATCAGCTGCTTTTATATTTTGTCCAACTATTCTTTCAGCTGCTCTGATTCTTTGGACGCTGCTTTCTCAGCAGTTGGTTAGACTTCACTTTGGGTCACCACGGGATGGGCAATTATGGGAGGAGGGTTGAGGCTGGTTAAAGCCCCAGCATACACCCCGCTATTCCTAATCTCGTCCTCTTCATACTGCTGGTCAGCATAATGTGCAGTGAGGACGAGATTCTCCTGTTGTTGTGGCATGGGTTGGATGGGGATGACATGAGTAGGGGTTGGGTGAGCCCATTGGGGGTGAGGAAAGGTTTGTTGGGTGATTGGAATTTGGTTTTGAGGTGGGGCCTGATAGGGCCATTGGGTATGGGGGAAGGTTTGGAGATGGCCTTGCGGTGTGGGGCCATGGGAGAATTAGGTTTGAGGTAAGGCATGGGTTTGACCCGACTGTGAAGGTTGGGTTAAATGTTGGGGGTATTGTGGATGGTATGAGTGTGGGGTTTGGGTTTGGGCCATGAACCCTTGGCCATTTTGGACCACAGGCCATTGATAGGCTTGGGTCATGGACCCTTAGTGGGTGTGGGCCAGTGGGCCTGGGTAGGTTTGGGCCAAGGGCCCTTGATGGGTCTGGGCCATGGGCCCTTGGTGGGTCTGGCCTAATGGGCCTTGAGGGGTCTGGGCCATGGGCCATGGGCCCTTGATGGGTTTGGGCCATGGGCCCTTGGTGGATATGGGTTATGAGCCCTGGGTGGGTCTGGGTCATGGGCCCTAGGTGGGTTTGGCCCAATGGGCCTTGATGGGTCTGGACCATGAATCATTGATGGGTCTGGGCCATGGGCCCTGGGTGGGTCTGAGTGGTGGGGTATTGGGCCATGGGCCCTTGGGATATGTGAGAAAAGGGGGTTTGGGCCAATGGGCCTTGGGGTAAGTGGGTAATGGGGGTTTGAGTGGTGTGGATTATGGGGGGTTGGTGGGGGTCATGGGGGAGTGAGGCATGGAGATTGGCTAGGATATGGGATGGGTTCATGGGGTGTGGAGGAGAGGGCGTGTTTTGAGAAGCCTTCCATAAGGAGTAGGCTTGGAACATCTCCTCCATCATGGTCATGGAGGAAGGGTTGGATGGAGATGGGGGATTTAAGGGGTGAGGGGGTATAGATGGGATGGAGGTGGTGGAAAATTTGGGCATGGCCTCGGTATAATCGGGCATGGCCACGGTAGGTGGGGGGGTATGGGGTGGATGAGGGGATGTAGTGGGTATGTTTTGGGATGATGGGGGGCATGATGAGGAGGGATGAGGAAAGTTGGGCATGGCCCCGGTAAAAATGGGCATGACCCGGATGGATGGGGGATTTTGCGGGGGGTTGGATAGGGTGGAAGTGGTGTATGTGAATGTGGGGGGATCGGGTCTATAGGGGGATGATGGGAATTGGGGCATGGATTGGGAAAATGGGTTTGGCATGGGCATGGTTTGGGCAAAAGATGGAGAATGGGGGGTAGGACTTAGGATATTTTGAGGGGTATCGGTTGGGAAAACGGGGGCGCCAAATGGGCCGGTGACGGTAAAGGGGGGTTGGGTGAGGGGGATGGTGGAAAAAACTTCTCCCGAATGGGAGTGGGTTGGAGAATATGGTGGGGATGAGTCAGGATTGGCGTAAGCCGGGTCCACTACCCACGGCATTCTTTGGAAGCGGGTCGGGTAAGGGTGCCTTGGATAAGGCCCAAAAATCCTCCTCCTTCCCCTACGGGACGGCGGAGGGCAAGATGATGCCATTGTGCTGGCACCACAAACTATATATTTTTTTTGGGGTTTTGATTATATATATTTTTTTGAATTTTATGAAATTTTTTGAAAAACAAAGGTTCCGAAGCCTTGGAATTCCCTTTTCAGGTGGCTCTCGTACCTTAATTCAAGACCCACGGCTACGACTCCGAGACACTTCAGAAGAATCGAAGGAGAACCTTCGATCTATTGAAGGCACAAAAATTGAGGCAAACAACTCAATCCCTCGGAATGAGCTAAAAAGAGGGTGCCCTCTTTTGACCGGCGGGGGTGTATTGGGTGTTGGAAATGGCGGGGCCCAAACAAGGCACTAAGCACACTAATCGGGAAACTCGAGATGTGAAAAGGGCCAAGGATTCGAGTTGGTGGGCTGATAAACAAACCTGGCGCAACTAATACATGCGCCTAAGTTACAGGGGACCAATTTTACACTGGCGCAACTATTAGTTGCTCCAAGGTAAAATATGGGATTTTAAAGCTGGCGCAACTATTAGTTGCGCCATTTATAAATTCCAGTGTTTTTACACTAGCGCAACTAATACTTACGCCAGGCAAAAACTGTTTCTCCAGAACAGAAAATAGCAGCCATTGATGCCTGAAATGAGTCTCTTTTTTTATTTTTGTGGAAGCTAGGCTTTCGGGAACTAAGCTATTCTTTAGTGATCGATTCGCTCCTCACCGCACCTAACAGGTTTGAGTCCGGTATAACTCGCTAGTTTGCTCCCCAAGGGTTTTAAGCTTTGGAATGAGAACCCACCCGATATACCTCCGGCACAAGTGCCTTCTCAGATACTAGGTGGGTTGGGACTTTTCTGGATTATCACCACTAGGGGCTGCCGCCATACTAAGACCCGGGTGTTTATGTGTTTGCCTAATCCCAACCTCTTTGAAAATCTAACCCGCAAAACAAATTAATTAAACTCCCTAACTTGGTTCAATTTTAATTTTTTCAAAGCTTTTTTTTTTCTTTTTTTTGGAAGTTTTCTTTAGTTCAAAGACCGGGGCTGATTACCTCGTGCAGCCACTACGGGCCGGCGTCCACTGTTGGGATATGAGTGTGCAAGTAGGCCCGCCAATCGGCTAAGGCACTTTAAATGATGGAAATTTAAAGGAAATTAAAAGACAATGCACAAGTAGGCCCGCCAATCGGTTAAGGCACTAAAATGATGGAAAAGTAAGGAATTTTAAAAGACAATGCGCATGTAGGCCCCGCCAATCGGCTAAGGCATGTAAATGATGGAAAAGTACGGGTGAGAAAAATGACTTGATCGGAGGGGTGAGTTAAAAAAATAGTAAAAATAAGATAAAAAATAGTAATAAATGTTAGGAAAAATAAAAAAATAAAAAGGCCTAGTTCAAGGGGAAGCTCTACTAGCTAAAAATCCCTAGCAGAGTCGCCATCTGTGCAACTGTGGGAATCGGGTCCATCCCGTCGCGACGATGTACTCTCTAACGATAAAAAATATAGAGTCGCCACCCGGAGCTTTCAGTATCTCGGGAAACCTAGTTTATTTTTATGAGCACCGAAGTGCTAAAAATATGACTTTGAATCTAGTCCACACCAAAGGCTCTTGGGTAGGGGCTTCGATTAACGATCGGGAAGGTGTTAAGCCCCCGATCAACCCGCTTAACGCGGTCTCTACTAATGGCCAAAAATAAAATAATGTAAAAGATAAGGAAATGGTTCCCTCCTGCCCAAATGGGCCTCCAATCCTATTTTTGCCCCTCTGTTCCTACCAAAAATTCGGCGGCATAACGGCACAAATGAAAGAGTAGGGAATGCCAAAAAGAGATAGGAGAAGAAAGGGGAGAGCCGGAGCCCTCGGGCCCTTGTAGCACCGTAGGAGAGCCTTTTGTAGCTTACTTTGATGAGCTCTTGAAGGCTTTATATGGTAGAAAATGGGATTCTAACTCCTAAGGCTTAATGTTAAGAGGTAGAGAGGGAAGGTGAATGGGTAGCATATACCTAAACTAAGGGATCTAAGGTGAAAAATATCACTCAAAGGAGGTTTTGAAATTCTGGAATTTGTATGGGAAGTGTGCACCAAAGGGAGAAAGATCTTCTCACTTTAAGCTCTTTCTCTCTTAGGCCAAAATTCTCAACCCTTAAGCAAGAGGGGTGGCTCTCTATTTATAGAGGAAGGGAGGATTAGTGAGGGGTTAAAGTCCTAATTGGATTAGCAATTAGGTAATGGGCAATCTAAGGTTTCCTAGGGTTTTTGGAGCCTTGAAATGTATGGGAAGGTCCTCCAATGGTGGGTGATGGGGTGAGAGCTTAAGCCACTTAAGGGGTTGCAAATAGGTAGTGAATGGGTGCAACAGAACTATCAAAACACACCCCAATGGTCAAGGTGGTCAACAAGTCAAATCTCAAACACGAAATTCAGGGTAAAACCCAATTGTCACTGCTCATATGCCTGACGTAACTAATAGTTGCGCCAGGCAAATATACAGTAAAACAGTGTTTTGAACAGTGCTGGAAGTTGGCCTCGCGAGGGGTGGGGGACCCATTTATACTTGGTGCAACTATTAGTTGCGCCAGGCCATTTCTGGGGGAAAAATGCTGATATTCAAATGGTCATAACTTGTAATATACAACTCCGATTGAGGTGATTTTTGGCTCGTTGGAAAGCTGGAGAAGTATTCTTTCCAATGTTATATGATTTGATATTAGTAAAAGGCCTTAGATAGTCTTGGTGCACCACTCTTCATCCATTGCTCGGGAAGGTTAGGTTTAGGATTCGAAATGAGTTCTAAGGATCGGGATTGGTTTCTAAAGGTTTGGGATAGGTTCCTAAGGGATCTAGGGTGATTCCTAAGGGTTTGGAGTGATTCCTAAGGGTTCCATACATGTCATCAAAAGCTCAAAAATGTGCCTCTCTTGAACTGTGTTTCGATCGGGCCTTGGGCCAAATTTGGGTGTCTACAAGTAGACACCCCTCATTCGAGGTGTCTTCTCATTTCTCTTGAGAAATCACAAATGTGAATTGGTGATACTGACATGACATGCTTGACTTTCTTATCAATCAGCGAAAGCTAAAATGGAGCATTTGAAGGGTAAATGGTAGCTGTCAAAGGGCACGTTTCGAGTCTGTGGGTGCATGGCGCATCTCGTCACATGGCATGAACTAACAGAGGGATTTTATGCAATCGAGGTACTGGGGCATCAATCAAACATCCAAAACAAGGTCTAGGGACCGATAATAATAAAATGAAGTATCATGTAATATCGATGGCTTTTGCAAGTCATGTCAGACCGAGCGCGTCATTACTCGCACCAATGCACGTCAGGCGTTCATTTTCCAATAGGCGTTTATAAGTTCTTAGATTAAATATACTCAATGTTTGGCTTCCCAGGGGAATGGCTGGTTTGGGCTGGTAATTGAAGTGGGGTCTTATGAGGTGTGCTCAATTGAATTCTGTGTAGTGGTGTGCGCGCTTGATTCATCTGGAGTCAGCCTCTAAGTTGGGAATGCTAATCCTAATGTGTCTGAATAAATGATTATGCGCAGTGGAGTATGTGCTTGATCCAATTCTACACAGTGGAATATGCGCTTGATTGTGAGTTTAGGGGTCTGTAAATTGGGAATTCTAGTCCTAATGTGTATGAATAAATGATTCTGCGCAGTGGCGTATGTGCTCGATCTAATTCTGCGCAGTGGGATATGCGCTTGATTGCAAGTTCAAGCGATCTTAGGAGTTAAAGGTCAGGATTAGGTATAATTTATTGTGCGCGGGTGATGGGGCGCTTAATTAGTTTTTTTTTTTTTTTAAAAAGAAAGGTGAGTCGAGTCTATTCATCTTGTTGCTTTGTTCTTCTTTTTTTTATTTTTATTTTTTTGTTTGTTTTTAAAGTAAGGGTTTTTAAAGATTTAGGAACTTTGAAAATTTAAAATTTTAGGGATTTTAACTTAAGATCAATTCGGTGGTAAAATGATAGAAAACGTGGCTTTCGAGACGTCATTGAGTAGATCCACTGGTACGGGATTCTTAGACCCGACTGTTATTGTGATTGTCAAGACGACACTTGGCATGCCGGATACTCCGTCTAACCTTCTCGGCGAGTACTGATGATTGTCTCTTATGGGAGGACTACAGTGATTTGCAAGTCTAGAGAGACGAGTTTTGAAAACATTTGATTTAATCATAGCTAACTATAAATTTATGAGGAATATCGAGTAAACAAAAAAGTAGGTAGTACTTACCTGGGGGTGATACTTACCTGTGTTGTGCGTAGCTTGTGTAGTTCTTGGTGGTGCCGTAGTGTCGTGATGGGACCTGGGCGATTTCTTCCTTTCAGGTCTACTGTGTCAGGGCTTGGTGGTTGTGATGCGATGTCTTGGGAGAAATGTTGTTGTGATGGGAACTGGGGATTCTCCCTTTCTTTGGCTGCGTGCTGGGTGAGTCCTGGTGGGACGTGGGGATTAATTCGGGAGAGAGAGAGTCCTTTGCTTTAGCGATGGGACATGATCAAATTTTCCCTCTTTTCGTCATATGGCATGGCATGTGCTATCGAAGCTTTTTTTTTAGGTAATGATATTTACGACAGAATGTCAACTGAGCGTAATTGGCGATGGTGTGCTGGTGGGATATATGCGTGATGGGGCGTTGGTGTCTTTCTTTGACAGATCTTGGGTTATAAAAGAAATCACATTGTGGTTACGCTGTGATTGGTTTGGTCTTTTGGGGGTTTGCTTTTGGCTTTTCGCGATAGGTCGTAAGGATATGGTTAATTTATTATAATGGGGCAGGATATTGAAGTGATATCGCATGTGTACATGTTATCGCGATAGTGATGGGTGCTGTCAATGCTTTCTTCTCACGTAAGGGGTATGCGATGGGACGGGTGAGTAAGTCTTTTTTTTTGGGACAGCCTAGGAGGGTACGCGATGAGACAAAAGAATCTTGACTGCGATGCGATAAAAGAATCTTGAGGGTGTATATTTCGTCCAAAGTCAAGTATTGCTTGCCTATTTTAGGTCGCTCAATACGATTGCGCGCCTAATTTAAAATGTGCGATCTCAGGCTTGAGGGGTCATTTACTCTCGTGGGAGTATGCGTGTGATTGTATTACGCGTTATAATATAAGTGCGTGATTGAGGCATCACCAGGTCAGTGTGCGGGTGACCTTTCAGGTCGCGTGGCGATAGTGTGTCGTTTGGTCCATTTGTGCGATTCATGGAGTGCGCACGATCGGAGCATCGCGCAGTTGGTGCGGGCGATGGCTTCATTAACCGCTTCGGTCATAGCGCGTGTTTTAGATTATGCGCAACGTGCGTAGCGCGTGATCAAGTTAAGCGCAAGTGTTCGGGTGCATGAGTAAGTTCGTACTCTATGTAAGTGAGAGAGCTTTCATTTGTTTTTCATTCTCTGGTTTAGTCTCGAGTTTTGACCTTTTCCTGTATATCTTGTGTTCTAAAATTCATGTTTTAATGATATTTGGCGATCTAACCATCAAATTGGGATATTGTTTCTTCCTATATTTGTTATTTAGCATGATCTTCGTCCTGAGGTGATGCTTGTGGATGACGTTATTCCGAGAATGGGCGGTATTGGGAATAAGAGCGCTTGTCTTCACATCGATGCTTTTTAGGGAGCAGTGAAGGCAGCATTGAGGAGGCAGCGGTGGAGGAGGTGAAGATGATGGAAGAGAAGGAGTAAAAAGTGAAGGGATGTGTTTCCCATCCAATTCTCCCTGAAGTCTCTGATTGGATGTTCAAAGCAGAATCTACTCCTCGCTTCGTCTCAGTTTTAAACCCAGTCTTCGTTTTGGATTGTTGGTTTAAGTTAAGCGCAAGTGTTCGGGTGCATGAGTAAGTTCGTACTCTATGTAAGTGAGAGAGCTTTCATTTGTTTTTCATTCTCTGGTTTAGTCTCGAGTTTTGACCTTTTCCTGTATATCTTGTGTTCTAAAATTCATGTTTTAATGATATTTGGCGATCTAACCATCAAATTGGGATATTGTTTCTTCCTATATTTGTTATTTAGCATGATCTTCGTCCTGAGGTGATGCTTGTGGATGACGTTATTCCGAGAATGGGCGGTATTGGGAATAAGAGCGCTTGTCTTCACATCGATGCTTTTTAGGGAGCAGTGAAGGCAGCATTGAGGAGGCAGCGGTGGAGGAGGTGAAGATGATGGAAGAGAAGGAGTAAAAAGTGAAGGGATGTGTTTCCCATCCAATTCTCCCTGAAGTCTCTGATTGGATGTTCAAAGCAGAATCTACTCCTCGCTTCGTCTCAGTTTTAAACCCAGTCTTCGTTTTGGATTGTTGGTTTAAGTTTTAGGTTTTCATTTTAGGTTATATATTCAGGAGGTATGCCTCCAGTGATACTTGTAAAGCTTATGAGTTATGAATAAAGGGGCATTTTTTTGTTTGTTTTGTTGTCGTGTTTGTTTATTCATTTTAACTTATTAGCGGATTAATTGGATTTATCTTATTTATTTGACTTGTTTTAGGATTTAATTTAGCTTGGAGTTCAGTTTGTTTTTATGGGGTTTGTTTTAGCAGGTTTATTTGGTTATGTTGGGTTTAGTTGGGGGCATTCTTTGTCCTAAACAAGCTAGGGTTTCACTTTAGAGAGTTTTTTTATTTTTTAAAAGTTTTGTCTGGTTTAAGGTTTGATTGGACTTGAGCTTTGGTCTTTTATTTGATTCAACATGAGACTCAAAAGGTGTGAGGTTTCAAAGGTTCTAGATGGGTGTTAGGTGTTTTAATTCTATTGGTTTATCCATTTTTGAGTGGATTGATGTTTCTTAGGGGGTTAAGTGTTGTGTGATTATTAGTCCATCTAGGTTTGTCATGGATTGTAGTCTTTCAAAGGGGTTATGTGTTTGGTTTAGGTTTAATTAAATTGGGAGGGCTTAAAGGTGCGACACTTGTCATTTGATAATTCAGGAGGTATAGTTTATAAATGTGTGACCTAAAAGTTTTGGGTTCTTGTTGTTTTAAATTTTATTTCAAGTTTGGGATTAAGAGTTTGGGCATTTTTTTTCTATTAATGTCTTTTCTTCCTTTCTCTTTTGTTTCTCGGGTACTGAACCCAGAGAGTTGTATTTATTAAGCAGATTCTTTGAGAATGGATGGGATTGGGAATGCACGGTAGCAGTCGAATTGCTGTCATGCTAAGGGAAGAGATGGAGGAGAAAAAGGTGGTAGAAAGGAAACCCAAGGAGAAGACAGGGTCAGAATTCTTGTGATCGATGCCTATTTTTCCTCGGTAGGCTCTACAAATCCCGTATTAGCTGCTCTTCCTTTTTAAGGTTTCCAAGGTGAGCTTCTAAGGGTGGATCCCGCAAGTCCTGGGTGGCTTTCCCTGAGCCACTCTTTCTGTTCGGCCGGTTCGGGGCAAGGGGAAGAGGTCATTATGGTTAGAATTCATTCAGGATGCTTCCCCCCTTCGGGCTTCTCCAAGATTTCTAGTTTTTTGAAATCTGGATTCGGGCATTGCTTGAATGGGCTTATTTTAAGTTTCCTATTTTAAGTTGTATATTTAGAGGGAATGCCCTCGGTGTATTTTGTAATGATTTTATTCATTTATAAAGTGATTATGATTTTAATTTCTTTTGTAATTCTGATTTAGTTTATTTTGTCGCTTATTTGATTTGTTTTGAGTGCGAGGTTTACTTATTTATTTTGGATCGGAGCATGCTAGGAGCATTTTTTGGTTTAGCTTAGCTTAGTTTCAAGTCAATGGATGATGAGGGGCATTTGTTTAGTTTTTATTTAGTCTTGGTACTAGTTGGAGTGTGTAGGTGATGCTGGGAGATTTTTTTTATTATTAGTTTGGTTTGGTGCATTTTTTTTAGTCATCGAGATGGATGTTTCCTTAAGTTTGGAGTGTTTTGGGATCAGGCTTAATAAGGGCGTGGCTTAAGGCTGATAATTAGTATCAGAGGTCACCCAATTCAGGGCTGTGAACGTGTTGTCCTGGGCATTTTTTAAAAGATTTTCTAGAGAATTGTGCGCTTCACTCCGAGTGCATAAATAAATTATGCGCCACAGAGTTGACGCACGTACAGAGCGTCAGAAGGTTATTAAACGCCAATTTTCAGTCGTTTGACCGAATTAAATGCAGGATAACGGTCGCGTGATTAGGGCGGTGGCTGGTCATTATACGGGTGACCATTTGCATTCGCATGCCATTGTGTAGATGCTTGAAGTGATTACGTGCTCAGTAGGCTGCGTGCAATCAAATGGTCGGGTTAATTTGAGCGGGCGAAGATTGGTTTGCGTGCTTAAGACCAGTCATGTAATCCAGATTAAATGCTGTTAGAGTGGTGAGTGCTTGATTTAAGCGCCTGGATTTAAGCTCGCGATTCAACAGTGTCCTATAAATAGTTCAAAATTTTCATTTTCATTGCGTGATCTGTGTTAGTCTTCGATTCTCTGTTTCCTTACTGGTTTGTGCTCTAATTTTTGTGTTTTTGTGATATCTCGTAATCCGGTCGTTCATTTCAAGCACTGTTTCTTTCGATCTCTTCAATTTTTTGAACTCTTTATTCTAGGATGGAGTCTGAGGGTGGTGGTAGGCATGATATTATCATTTCTGAGTTGGAGAGGATGTTAGGGGCGGAGATGGGTGAGGCTTTCAAGGCTCGGACTAACATAGTAGGGGAGGTGGATGTTGGGGAGGTAGTTAGAGAGGAGGTATTAGAGGTTGACCAGTCGGCGGTCAGGGAGGAGGTGCTCGAGATTGAGCAGGGGGTCGATGAGGATGAGGGTGAGAGGGTTGAAGGTGCGATTCCTGAGGATGAGAGAGCTGAGGGTGTGGCTACGGAGCACCAGGGTGTGGAGCATCAAGATTGCAGACACTTCCCACTGGATGATTTCTTCGCTCGAGGTCGGGTAAGCGTCCATGAGCAAGAGTTCTTCCATTTTCTTCGCCACTTAGGGTATGACATAGGCTTATTAGGATATGGAAACCCTTCTAATTTATGTCAAACCTGTATTGATCCTTAGTTGTGTGCTCACTCATGCATCATGACGGCATTTAAAGATAGATCATGTTTCTATTTAGTCATTCTTATCATATTTTACGTGATTGTTGTAAATTGTTATTGTGTTTGGGGCATATTTGACTTGCTTTTAGTTTTAGATTCGTTCATCTTTCATCGTAGGTATGTGTTAGTCTTACTATTATTATTTATGTTTCGTTCAATAGGAGCTCCCGCAGCAGGCTATCAAGTCAGCATGGACCGAGTCTCATACTTGGCCCCGTGCCTTGTTGGAGTTCCAGCGGGCGCAGTTGGAGGAGGCTCGACGGCTCCTGGTGAGTTAATTTATGATTTTAACATCATGTGAACTCAGTCTTCTGGTCGTTTTGACATGGTTGTGGTGTTTCATTTTATTTTATTTGGATAGTCTATGAGGGAGGGTGAGGTTACTCGTCAGACGATGATGATTGAGTTATTATGCGGTTAGCAGCAGGCCGACAGAGAGGTGGAGGCCAGCTTACAATTTGAGATTGCCCGATTGGTAGGTGTTTTTACAAATAAGGTTTTGTTACTTGTTAGCATTGTGAGCTTGCCAACTGATGTGTTTATTGTTATTCATAGAGAGCCAAGCTTGTTGCTGGAGGTTCCATTCCGGCATTTGATCCGTCTTTAGTTGCTTCCTCTAGTCGGGAGGATCCAGCGATGGCTCAGCTTCGGGCCGAGCTAGATCATTGGGTAAGTTCCATTCAAATTTTTATCTTGTTTGTGTCATTAAATTAGTTTGTTGGGTGTCATTGTTTTCTTTCTTAGTAGCTTACTAATATCATACAGTATTTCAGTGTCAGGTTGCTGAGGATCTTCAAGTGAGGGAGGCAACTGCTACCTCTCTACGCCCGGAGAGTCAGGTACAATATTTTTTTTTTAATGTGGCATAATTCTGTTTAGGTTATTTTATCTTTATTTTGTTTTGACATGTTTTGTGTTGGTTTGTTTGGTTCTTTGTGCAGGCTGTTTCGGACTCTGCTCCCGAGGCTCCCCCTCAGGAGTCTGTTCCTATTCGTACGCCGGTATGCCATAGTTATTGTGTTCATAGTTTATTTGTCATTACTATATTTTTCTGATATATTTTCTTATTCTTGTTGCAGCTACCTCGTTATTTTGTTCCTTACCTCCTGGATTTTTCAAAGTTTTTTATTTATTTTGTTCATGTATATATTAGTTTTCCTTTGATTTAGCATGGTTATGCAGATCCGTCAGCTTGAGGAGGCGCGTCTAGAGGCAGCGCGAGCGCGCGCCATCCTAGAGGCGAGACGGATTCTTGGGGAGACACTGAGTCATGAGGACCTGGTTATTGAGATGATGGTTGTGCAGAGGACTCAAATTGAGGCATTGGAGGCAGTGCGTCGGACAATGCGGGTAGAGTCACAGGCAACCCTAGATCAGCTGTAGTATCATTTGGCGAGGAGTGAGCAGGGGATACATAGGCTGGCTCGTCAGCTTGGTGGGTCAGAGTCCAGGGCTGTGGGTTCCTTGGCCGGGCAGTCTTGTCGTGCGTCCCATGATTGTGTCAGGCATGATGCTCATGAGGATTCGGTTGTTCATGAGGTTCTTGCAAGGTATCATCCTCATTCGTGATCGAGGCGATCTGTTAGTCAGGCGAGTGAGGGGGGTTCTGTGGTTGGGCCTCATTGTCTATAGGTTCAGAGGAATCCGGTGCTAGGATTGTATTTTCAGAGGACCAGTCTATGGACCCTCGAGCTGATGATACTGGGGACGTCAGTGCTCGTCCATCGCAGCGACAGCGTAGAGAGTAGGTGTGTGTGTGTGTTTTTGTATCCATAGCATGTGTGTATTGTATATATAGGAGGGATGCCCCCGGTGATAAGTGTAAAAAGAAATGAAAATATTTTGACATATATATATATATAGATTTTTGGTTTAGATGTACCTGATTGGCTACTTTTCTTTTAATTACCTCTTGTGTCTACTTTTGCTTCTTTTTTTAGTTGCTTTAGCGCCATCAATCGTCATTGGGACTTGGATGCTTCCTGAGCTGGCCCGGTGATGGTTGAAGGTTACTTCGTATCTGCACATGTGAGAGTAATGGTGTCAGTAGTTTTTGTTCTCCCCCTTGCTAGTTGTAAAGGGGGGTAAGTTTCTCAGACCGGGTCTAGTAGTAAAAGATGAATATGTGCTATATTTTTTTTCTTTCTTCTTATTTTTTTTCCTTTTTTTTCTCTTTTGAAATGACCACAATGCAACAAGGAAAGAAAATAGCTAAGATAAAAATAATAATGAAATAATAAAAAATAAAAATGCCCCAGTGTAGGAGTGTGGTAGGATTGGCAGTATGGTATCTTCGGTAGCACTTTTCGGATGGTAACTTCGTCGTTCCTCATCTTCTTTGTGGACAAGCCGATGCTTCGGATATGATTCTTCTTCTAATTCAAAAAAATGCCCCAGCGTCAAGGTACAATGGAGCTTTTCTAGGTTTTGAGATAAGCACTTTGAGTCTATAAGCAATCACGGGTATTTGGTGAGTTAGTTTTTGAAGAAAAGATGATCGCTACTGTCAGTTGTATATAAGGGGGCTCTTTGATCAGGTCAGTTGTATATAGGGGTCTATCTTAGGGTGGTGGTCATCCTATTCCATGGTTATTAGGGAGAAGTATGCTAGGTATAGTAGGTGATTGCATCAGCCATCATTCATCGGTTTTTAGTTTCATTTCTAGGAACATCCTGTAAGGCTTCTGATTTATCGTCCGAAAATAAAAAAAATAGAAGAGGAGGGTAAGGCTCAGTGATGCAGGGAATAGTTTATATCTAATGCTTTCCAAAAGGGATAGGTAACAATCTTTTTCTCAGCGGGATACAGGATGCCATAATTGAGCTCTTCGCCATATTTCGGCACTATCAAAATCTCATATTCTATGGTTAGCAGGAGTTTGTCCTCCTCCCGCCACCTTACGACGACATCTAATAGTATGGAGACATTAGGGATGCCCTCACAGCTCGCTTATACACTTCTAGTAACATTACCAGGGATGTCCTCACAGCCTGCTTATACTTCCCTGAGCTCATTGACTTGTTCATTCGTCGTAATGCTCCCACTCAATTTTTGATATATAAATGTATATTTTTTATTGAAAGTGTCCTGCTAGCGCAAGAATAATGAGTTTTGATTGAACCTAACATCTTTATTTTTTTTGCTCTAACGTCTCCTCCAATGGCAGGGGAAGGGAAATTAGGATCGGGTGTTACTCATGCTTCTGAAAGGGATTAGATAGGCCACTAGTCCTATAATCAAATTACCCGAGTGAGAAAAGGTGGGCGATAAATCGGAGGTCTTAAGGATATTCTGAGAATTGAAGGCGTACAACCAATGAATGTGTCGTGACGACTACGGGGGTGACAAGTATAAGTATTTAACCATGGGATATGACGATCACAGGGCTACGGGTAATATTTTCTAAGGTACATGGCGTTCCAAGGGCTAGGGAGTTCTTCCCCATTTTTGTTTGCCAGTTTGTAGGCATTTCCAGGGTATGCGGCGGTTATGACATAGGGGCCTTCCCAATTCGGTTTCAGTTTTCCTTTCGGATGGGTGTGCTTAGAAGGCATGATTTTCTTCAAGACTAATTCCTCACTATTAAAGGTTTGTTCAAGGACTTTCTTATCGTAAGCCCTGACCAATCTCCTTTGATATACCTGAGCGTGATCAGCTGCCCTTAGATGTGTTTCAACGAGCTGCTCTAGCTGCATGAGTAGGGCAATTCTCCTCTCATCTACGGATAGCTGTTGCTCCCCCAGCTGTGCTTTCTTTATTTATTTGTGGTAAAAGAAATTTAAAATCAAAATAAAATAGGGGATGAAATCAACACAACTGAGAAGTCCTAGACCTGCAAGATACAGGGTCCATTGTGGCAAGTTTTTATAAGTAAGAGTTTGTCCCATAGGGAAAGATGATCTACAGCTCCAAGGGAGCCATCTCTAGTAGTCCCTCCAGATCTGACTACAGATCTGGTAGTCCTTAAGGGAAGGGAGTTTAAGGTCACTTAGTTTACAAATCCTAAGGTAGCCTAATGTCTAAACTACAGAAAGGGTTGAGAGGATGGATGGAGTGTGGAAGATAAATATAAAAGGGTGAGAAGTATGTTATTGAACCTAGATCAGGGGAGTTTTGTAACTCAGATTCAGATATGATGTTATAGAAATCCTGTCTAATGGCTATGTTATCACCACTGAGGAGAAAAGATCCAACCCATCTCTCTGCCATGATTCAATCCCTTAAGGTTATAACCTGTCCACTCAAATGGTCACAGACTATCCCATAGGGGAACCACAATCCAGGGATGGGTCAAAACAAGTTAATCATTGTAGGCACTATTTCATCCAGGCTACCAGCTCAAGAATCCATAGGGAACCTCAACCTATAAAGCTCTATGTGTGGGGCTAAGGCTGTATAGGACCATGATAGCCCAGACAAACAGAACCAGCAAGAGATTGAGTACAACCTTTGATCTAGTTGTCCATTGCTTGAGTTAGGCTACAATGGTCCAGTGACAAGCCTACAATCTCTATAACCAGATCAGATCTAACATCTGATAGCGGATCTATACAAATATAGGGGAGTCTGCCTCTGTACAATCTCCCACCAGGCTTATACAAGCTCAGGTGTAAAGAAGAAAGATCCATCTTGGATCGGTGAATTAGAATTACCCTAAGGCTATATTCTGTCCACTTGAATGGTCATAGACTATCCCAGAGGCTATCCTCCTCACGGAGCCCAAGACAAAACAAGAATATCGCTGCCACCACCATGGTCACAAGGCTACCAGCTCAAGCTCCCATGAGGATTTCAGATCTAATGGGTCCTGTGGTGGGGCTAAGGCTGTATAGGACCATGATAGCCCAGACACACAGGTCACTTAGATCTGAGTGGCCCTTAGAATCAATCCTCCATTGCTTTGAAATACAGCCAAAGCAATGGCGGATCACGAGGCAGCAGCCTTGCACAGAGCATCTCACATTCAAACACAAATCCCATAATGTAAAAATCCTATTACAAAACTTCCATTAAACTAGTTCAAAAATACATACAAAGGCATAGCCAGCAAGTGTTGGACTATGGAGAGAAGGAAAAAGAAAAAGAAAACTACTTACAGTTATAAAAAGAAAAGAAAAATGATCTCAGATCAAGTCTCCATGAAATGAGATGTGTTACCAGTTATTCTAGGGTTTTTAAACCTAAGCTAAGTATGGGTTTATATAGCAGTGGTGTGGCGGCGCATTAGGGTTAAGAAACCCTAATTTTAACAATGCCATGTGGCTAAATAGTGATCCTTGGATGCCTTTGGGCGCGTGCACAGATATTTGAGCATGGGAGTGAGTGCCTAAATCGCTGGAAATTCTCAGAAGGTCCTCTGTTGAAGAGATGGAAGTTGAAGTTCAGAGCTTCGCTAGATAGCCATTGTTTCCCAGACTTGTCGCGTGGTAGCTCTTGCTCTTTGTTAGGATGATTTGATATTGAAGCTTCAACCGTCGTGAGGTTGCCTAGGTTTGTTCTTCAAGCAGCCACGCGGTAGATAATTGTGCTCTCGCTGTATTGGGCTTCATGAGGTTGAGTAGACATCAAAGCCTCAGATGTCGTGGGGTTAGAGTTCAAGCAGTCACGAGGTAGCTGTGCATTCGCTGGGTTGATCTTCGCGAGTATGGATTTGAATAGAGCGAGAACTGCACAATCACTTCTGCTCAATGGACTTTGCGAGTTACCTCACGAGGCTTTAATGTGTTCTGAACTACGTGAGGTTTCATGTCTTGATTGATCTACGCGAGGATGGCTTCGTCTTCGCGAGGATGCTTTCTTCTTGAATGGCGCGAGAACCGCGCGAGGAGTTCTCTTCTGCTAATTACATCCCGCGGCGACTGCGCGAGTTTGTGCTTCTGAAGCTCTTCAGTCACTCATCTACGCGAGAAGTTGTTGTAGAGTCTTGGGAAGCTCAGTTGGACTGCGCGAGGCATATTTTTCCTGAATCCTCTAAAGCTTGGGTCAGCTGCGCGTGGCTCATTTCAGGTCTAGATTTAGAGTTCATCCTTCTGAGGGACTTCTGGTGCCAAAACAGGCTCCTTAGCAGGATTCCTGGCCTTATTTCACTGCTGGTTATTACCTACATAAAACACTTAACAATAACTTATTGGGTGGCTATGGGTCTAATCAAAGGTTAAGTTAAGGGGTGAAAAGTGGTACTTTTTAGGTCTTAACACACCCCCAAACCTAATCTTTGCTAGTCCCTTAGCAAAGCTATATTAAATCTGCTACAAAAATTAAATGCCACTTTCGTAGGGAGAACGGATACATTTTGCATATGTACCAAGCCTTTCAAACCCCTAGGTGATCCCTAGTGGAGGAGTGAAGTCTCCTGAGGGTTTTCAGTGAAGACACCCACAAACGTCTCAATGAAACAGTTAACAAAAGTGCAATATCATCAACAAGGCGGACTTAGTTTACTCTTGAATCAAGCATATAAAAGAAATTTAATCCATTGGTTGCACAAGAATTTAAATGAGCATAAACTTCTCATGAATGCACAACATTTCCAATCGGTTTTACAACCACGTAAAATCGCATAAGTGTGTGCCAACACGAGCTCATCATCGATCAAAAATTAGGTTATAGGTCATACATAATGCATTCAAGTTCGGACCCAAAACTTTCCAGGCATACTCTCATAACGCGTCTTGTTGAGGGGTTCATTTTCTCACAGCTCAAGAGCGCGTTACATCCCCAAATGGGACTATAAGCATGAGCATAGGCGAGTTCTTAAGTCTTGACATCATTGGCGCCTCACCATAGATTGGATAACTCTTTATCTCCACATGACTCACTCAACTTTGGATCACAAGGGCTTTTTAATCTGGGTCAGAATGTGGCTTATGGAGTGGGGTTAAAAAGAATGGAAGGTTGAAAAGGGGTTCCAAATTGAGAAATCAGTAGGTGACAGAGGTGATTCATGACTTCACCTTCTTGAATTCAGCTCCCTTCATCTTCTTTGAGATTTTCAGATATGAAGTGATCAGTTTCTCTTCTTGATTTTGATTCTCCAATGAAAATTCCTCTTGACTCCTCCCTTACTCCTCTTCATTATTATTTTTGTTTCCTTTTGATGGAATTTTCTTCTTTTTATTTTTGTTTTTGCTTTTCAGAAATGCCACCATGTTCTCAGTTACCATACTGCCAGAATTTTGAGATACTTCTCCATTCACCTAATGTTGACCATAGCTAGTCCATTTCCAACTCTTTACCCTTTACCTTCTGAATTCTTAGAGTGAGGGTAGGCTGAAGCAGGTTCATAGGTTCAGGTTGAAGTACTCAGGTGTATTTTGAAGAAATTTAGGATTTAAAGCTCAAAGGGGGTATGGACAAGGGCAGTTGCTTTAGGGTTGGTCTTTTTAGGCTCAGACTGTCCAAGAGAAGGCCTTGATCCTTTCCTTAGAACTAGTGCTGTCAGTTGTTTCAACTTGGAGTTGCCTAACTCCTAGTGAGCCCAGTGACTCAGCTAGTCCTTAGAACTAGAAGAAATTGCCTTAGTCACTCCTCAAAGGATGGAAAATTTTTTATAGGCCCAATTCTCACTGGTTATGGTCTTCCTTTGAACTTTTAAGTATGTCCTCACCTTTTTCTCTCTAATGATTCACTAAGTGCTGATACAAGTAAGTTTTCTTGGTGATATTATCATGGAAATGTGGAATATTAAAAGTTTATAATGTCTAAAGTTTGCAAAAATTTTAAATTTCTTATTTTCATGATTCTTAAGTGAACATAGATCCATTTCCATATTACTCACATGACTCTGTTGCACTTAAGTTAACTATTCCATTGGCAGGGTCTGCCTGCCACACCCCCAAACCTATGAGGAGCAGTGTCCTCACTGGTTCAAAGTGAATGTCCAGCAGATCCATTATTGGCAAAAGAAAGGGAAATAACATGGAGCAAAACACACAACAGACAAAGCAAAATAGTAATGACAAAAGGAGAAAATCTATTAAATATGAGAAATGTATAAACTACAAGAAAACAGAAGTAAAAGAGTGCATAAACAGAAAAAATTCTAGGTATAATCTAATCATAATCTGGTTCAAAACTTGTCCCAACCCATCTTCTTGGCATGCTCTTGAAGGTAAGCCTCCTCCTCTCTTTTCTTTCGTTCCCTCTCTTCCTTTCTCTAGGCCGCAATTTTGGGAATGGTTGGTGTCCGGACCCTCATTTTTCTGGTCTTTGGCTCAGGAGGGATCGCGAAAGCTTTGTCGGTAGGTGGCTCAGGGGGTTTGGTGGAAGATTTTCCTTTGGGGCTTTTACCTTTTAAGCTCGTCCCTTTGGAGGCTTGCCCTTGCTGAGTCGGAGGGGAGATAAGAGGGGATTGGGCTTGTGCTGGCTCAGGGGGGACAACAGGGGCTTTATCTTTGGCTTTCACCTGATGTAGGAGAGGACTTTGCCCTTTTCCAATTGTAGGGGGAGCCACAAAAGACGTGTCTTGTTCCTTTGCTATAGGAATGGAAAGGCTCTTCCCATTCACTGGCTAGCTCATTGGTGGTGCCTCCTCAGACTGGGAAGATTTGTCTTTTCCAATTTTCAAAGAGGCAGTTGGGTGAGTAGTCCCTTTGGCTGTAACCTTCCTTCTCTGACGATAGGTTTGGTCAGCAGGGCTTGATGAAGGAGCAGCAGTAGGATTCTTAGCACTGGGATCCATAGGTGGTGCAGAATCAGAGTCTGAGTCAGAAGGAAAAAGTGCAATGGGATCCAATCCAAGGGCAGCAGCAGCCTATCTGCGTTCCTCATTGGAAAGTAGGCGACCATGGGGATCATCGTGAGCAGAAGCTCTGGTGATCTTTGGAGGTGGGGATGGAGGGGCTGGCCTTTTTCCTTTTTGGGCTGCAGTGGCTCTTTTGGAAGTGGAGGGTTTCTTGGAAGGAGTCCTTTTTCGTTTGGGGGCAGGAGATGGAACAGGGGGAGGCACTGAGACAGGAGCAGGAGCTGGAGTAGGGACCTTAGCAGGAATAGGAACTGGAGTAGGAGCAGGAGGAGAAACCAAAGTTGGGGCTGGAGGAGGTGGGGGAACAGGTTGTGTAGGTGTATGGGGCAGGGGGAGTGGAAGATGGCCCTAGGTGGGTGGAAGAGGATGGGGCCTCAGGGGGTGCTGTGGCGAGAGGGGTGGGCTCAAGTGGTTGGCCTGACAGCGATGCCACCCTTTTTTGTAAAATTTCTATTTGCTTTTCAGCATAAAGGAGGTTGGCATCAGAAAGCCCCTTAGTGAGCCGGTGGATCTCCTCGGCATTGTGCAGTCTCTTTTCGAACATCCGGGCTCTCTTCTGCGCCAACTCGGCATTGCCCTTCTCCATTTCCGCATTCAATTTATAATAAGTAACAGCAGCCTTCGCTGTAGTGAGGGTCTCCAAAATTGACTCCCACCCCTTTGAAACATCACGCAGCTTCTGCCTGTGAGCAAGCTGGAGGTCACTCAATTTTTGCAGCAAGGGGTACTCAATGGCTTGTCGAAGTTGGGCCATGCCCCTCAGGACATCCCTCTTGATATAGGCATTGTCTTTCATGGCATGGAGGAGGGTGAAGTAGGGAGGGGCGTAATAGGAGTGTCTGGGTAAGATTGGTAGAAATGGAGTGGACGAAGTAGAAGGTGATTGATCCTGGGGGTAAAGTCTGAGTGATGAAGTCTAGAGGAGGGGTAGAAGTTGTCGGGACAGGTTTGTTGAATGGTCGTGAATTGAGGAGGGTAGGATAAGGGTGGAATGGAAGGCATGGGTGGAAAAGTAAATGAAGGATGGTCAGTGTAGGTGGATGGTTCTGGGTAAGGGAAAAATGGAATGGTGAAGGGTCGAAATGGAAGTAGTGGGGTCACAAATATGTGGGGTTGAATGGGAAAGGTGGATGGGAAAGGAATGGGGTTTGTTTGGGTAGAAGTGTTGGTAAATTATGGTGGAGGTAATATGAGTGGGGGAAGGATAGGAAGAGTGGGGAAGGAGTGGTGTGGTATGGTGTCTTGGAGGGTTAAGCGTGTAGTTAAGTCAATTGGGGTGAGGTCTGGTGGCACTGTGGAGTCAGAGGTGGAAGGGGGTTGGATCAGTGAGGTGGGAGGAGGTTGTGTAGAGATGGGTGAGTTTGCCAATGTTTGAAGGGTGGATTGTATGTTGGTGATGTCAGTCTGCATTTGGGCTTGGGTGTGAGTTGTGGTGGATAGCTGGGTCTGGATGTCATGTATGAGGGAAAGGATATGGGTAAGGGTATCTGAGGTTGGGTGGGGTGGAGTATGAGAATAGGAGGGAACAGGTTGGAAAGGAGAAGTGGGAGCATGATGGAAAGTTGTAGGGGAAGAAGATGAAAGGCCTGGTGAGTGATGTGGGAAAGGGAGTGGGGAATCTGGGAGGGGGATATCATGGGTTGGCAAGGTATCAAGCAAGGTAGTCATGAAGGCCTGATACCCTGAAGTGGTGGCTAGGTTAAAGTCAAGATCTTGGAGTGGAGATGTAGTTGGGAGGGGTTGGACTAAGGGTTGGTCAATATGTGGTGTGTCTGTGGGAATGATAGGGGTGGTGGAGGTAGGTAAAGATAAGGCAGGGTTGTGTGAGAGGTTTTCCTTTTAAGGTAGGTTATCAAGGGAGGGCTGGCAGGGGTTCGTTTAGATGAGGTTGGAGATACTGGGGCTGTGTATTGAGGTAAGGTGGTTGAAGGGGGAGTGCTGTCATGGGGTTCAACACTTTCCACCCTAGAACGAATCACAGGGGGTGGTTGAATGGAAAAGGGAGATAAGAGAGGGAAAGGGAGAGATGGAAGAGGCAAGGAAGCTGATGGAGGGGCAAGTGTGGTGGATGGAGGTATTGCTGTAGAAGCAGAGGTGACAGAAGCTTGCACCGCCTTCTTTGCAGAAGGGGCTTTAGCTCTCTTTTTGGGGGCAGGGGTGGCCTTTACCACAGTAGTTCCCTCTCCTTGCTCAGAAACAACCTGAGCTTCAACCTTCTTCTTCTTCTTTTGTGGATCCATCAGACTTCTGCTGATCCCCCATTGTCTTTTGACAAAATTGGTGGGAGTGAGGTCAGCAGATAACTCCCCCACTGGTATCTTGTATCCTCCCCTCAGAAGTAATTTGGTGATGAGTCTTCCACAGGGGAGAGTGTGGATCTTCTTTTGCATCCCAAGCTTCACCATCATATCCTTCATGGCCTCAAAGATCAATCATACAGCATTAAATCCATGGCCCAGAGAGAAGGAATAGAGAGCATCAGCAATTGGTGTCCTCCTCTCTTGCTGATGGCCAGAGCAATAGATATTCTTCCTCAGCACTTGATCAATGAACAACAATTTGGGATCCAAATCTCTTCTTCTGATAGAGTCCCCTGTTGCCTTCAAACCTCTGGTAGTGGCCTGTGCAATGGTATCAATGGAGGCACTCACAGGGGAACCATAACCACAGTTGGGATAAAAAATGGCAGGGATGCCCATGACTTCAGCAATCAACACTGGGTTGAGTAGCATGTGTGTCTGGTCTGACCCTAAGGTGCTGGTAAAAGAGTTGCACTAACCTAGGATAGGCTAGTGCAGGAATCATTTGCATCAAGGGGAACAAACCAGCCTTGCGCAAGAACTTAATGGCAGGTGTTGACAACGGCTCAGATTCAAAGAAGGATATATCAAAAATGGCTTTAGGCTCTAAGGGAATGGAAATGAGGAGCTCAGAGGGTGTAGAGTAATCAGGTGTATTTGCAGCCACCTCAGGAGCCACCTCCTTCCCTTTTTGTTATGCCGTAGAGGACTTGGCTTTCTTAGGGGCAGGCTCCACGGTGGCCTAGTCCCTGGCTCTCTTCACAGGTACACTTTTAGGAGCCATTAAGATTCTCCTTGGTGAGTGTGCAGTTGAAATTTTGAAAGAAAAAAAATCAAGAGCTGAGTCTTACCCTAAAAGTTAGGGTTCTGTTCAATTTGATGCACGATAGACTGCAGGAGCTCCTAGCAGGGGGCAACTGTTGATGGAAGCTTCAAGAACAAAAATCCAGAATTTCAAAGTGAGTGATGAACTGTAGACAGGATGCTGGAGGACAGAGATTGAGAGGAGTGGGACCTAGGGTTTTGCTGGCAGGAGAGGAAAGAGAAAACAGTAAAGAAAAGTAGCGCGGGGTTAGATTTTAAATATCGTGAGCCTCGGCCCGCTTCAAAAATATCTGCTCGCTGGATAGGCTAAATGGGTTGCGAGATTGGATGTTCATTTAAACTGCGCGAGGAAGCCCACACAACTATATCTGAAACTCGCGATGGTAAAGCAAAGTGATTCTTTATGAACTGCGTGACAGGAAACCAAACCAAATTTTCACAACCTCGCGATGTCTTAACAGAGTCAGAATTCACACACCCACTAGCCAGCCTTTTGACCTTTATTTTGGGGGTGGATTCTCTCACAGGCTCACTTCCAGGGACACCCATAAGCATTACAAAACATTCAAAAATTCTCATACTCTCAAAGCATTAAATTCACACATCATGAAAAGCATTCAAATAATACCATCATCATTCAATCACTTGAAATTAGCAAACAAGGGGAACAGAAATAAAAGTAGGCATAAAGCACTAAACTCAGACTCCAACAAGATCACTACAAATTCCTCTAAACTGTATAGTACATATCATACAAAGTGCACAGTTCTTAACATCAATTCAATGAAAGATCCCCCTCAGGGTTTGAGGATCCTTCACCAATCAAAAATTGGCCCTTGGGATTAACCACTGGTTGATTGGGCAACCTTCCCTCTTCTATTTTGGCTAAGGTATTCGCTAGTTGGCCAATTTGCTCTTCCATCTTCTTGATGCTCTGACCATGAGAATTCACAGTCTGAGCCAAGGAACCCAGGTTTTGCAGTGAGGTCAAGACCTGGTCCTCGAAAGAAGTATTTTTGGGTTGAGATGTGGTAAGACCAATGGATTTTGTTACTGATGGGGCTGCTGATGGTGCTGGAAGTTAGACCTAAGGGCATTCCCTTGATTGAACTACTGCTGTGGCCTTTGTGGTAAGGCCAACATCTGCTGGGGCTGCATGTAGTTGTCTTGCCTCCACCTCAGATTTGGGTGGTCTCTCCATTGGTAACTAGCATTTTAGTGCTGGTATCCATATGGCTATCTATTGTGGCCCCCAGATTGTTGCTGGCCATAAGATTGGGCAGCAACAGCATGTTCCAAAACCAACTCAAGAAATTGCCCTGCAGATGGACATTCCTCCACTGTGTGCTGTGGGGACTGGCATATCAGACATGCCTCCGCCACATGAGCAGCCCTTCTGGGTTACATCACAGTCAGTAATTTGTCAAACTTCATAGAGAGGTTTGCCATCTGCAGCTGCAGGTCATTGTTCCCAGACACCTCATAAACTTTTCCTCTTGATCCAGCAACAGACCCCACCTTTGACTCAGATTCCTGACTAGTTCTTGCCAGGGATGGCTTTTGAAAAGCATTCTCACTAATCACCTCAAACAATTCCCATGCCTCCTCAGCAGTCTTGTGCATGTAGGATCCACCACAAGAGGCATCGACCATATCTCTATTTTTCTCATCAATCCCATTGTAGAAGCTTTGTACAAGCTGCCACTCTGGGATCTTGTGGTGGGGGCATTGTTTGAGCATTTCTTTAAACCTATCCCAGGCTTGGTTAAAATCCTCAGTTGGGGATTGAGCAAAAGCAAGAATCTCTTTCCTCAACTGGCTAGTTTTGGTCTCAGGGAAGAACTTGGTCAGGAACTTGGTCTGCAGGTCTTTCCATGAAGCAATGCTATTGTTGGGAAGAGTGGTCAACCAGGTACTGGCCCTATCCTTCAGAGAGAAGGGAAAGAGTCTGAGCCTAGTAGCCTCAGGTCCCAAACCAGTGATATTAAAAGTGGTGCACAAGGCCAAGAACTGGTCAATATGCTTGTAAGGGTCCTCCTTGCTAAGCCCATGGAAAGAGGGCAGCATCTGGATGATTGAAGTTTTTATTTCATAATTGCCCTGAACATCAGGGAATTGAATGCTAAAAGGGGAGTTATAATCATCCGAAGCATTCAACTCCTTGAGAGTTCTGGGTTGTTCTTCACCCATATTTGCTGTCACAGGTTCACTTGGGGGCTCTCTTGTGGTGTGCCTATCTCTTCTAAGTCTCCTTCCCCTTTCTAACTCAGGGTTAAGAGGCTCTAAAGTAGGGCTGAGAGATCTCCTCCCTAGCATACAAGCACACCAACAACAAGGAGAGCTTCTTGCAGGCACATTGCAAATGAATAACTTTACAATTAACAAATTTATCTAACTAATTTACAGCTATTCAAAAAATATATTTACAACTATCCTAGATACTGCTAGAGAATTTTCAAGAAAGATAGACAGAGTTTTAAAAGTTAGAGAGTTTGCAAACAGAGGTAGCTAAGCTCCAATTGCAGTTCAACGGTCTTTCATTGCTGCTGTCTAGATCTGAAAAAAAAATTCAAAAATTCATCAGCAGTATCAATTATTCTAAACTATCAAAGAATAATAAAACTATAAAAACTTAGGGTCTACTAATAGATCAACTATCCCCGGCAACGACGCCAAAAACTTGTTGCTCCCCCAGCTGTGCTTTCTTTATTTGTTTGTGGTAAAAGAAATTTAAAATCAAAATAAAACAGGGGATGAAATCAGCACAACTGAGAAGTCCTAGACCTGCAAGATACAGGGTCCATTGTGGTAAGTTTTTATAAGTAAGAGTTTGTCCCACAGGGAAAGATGATCTACAGCTCTAAGGGAGCCATCTCCAGTAGTCCCTCCAGATCTGACTACAGATCTGGCAGTCCTTAAGGGAAGGGAGTTTAAGGTCACTTAGTTTACAAATCCTAAGGTAGCCTAATGTCTAAACTACAGAAAGGGTTGAGAGGATGGATGGAGTGTGGAAAATAAATATAAAAGGGTGAGAAGTATGTTATTGAACCTAGATCAGAGGAGTTTTGTAAGTCAGATTTAGATCTAATGTTATAGAAATCCTGTCCAATGGCTACGTTATCACCACTGTGGAGAAAAGATCCAACCCATCTCTCTGCCATGATTCAATCCCTTAAGGTTATAACCTGTCCACTCAAATGGTCACAGACTATCCCATAGGGGAACCACAATCCAGGGATGGGTCAAAACAAGTTAATCATTGTAGGCACTATTTCATCCAGGCTACCAGCTCAAGAATCCATAGGGAACCTCAACCTCTAAAGCTCTATGTGTGGGGCTAAGGCTGTATAGGACCATGATAGCCCAGACAAACAGAACCAGCAAGAGATTGAGTACAACCTTTGATCTAGCTGTCCATTGCTTGAGTTAGGCTACAATGGTCCAGTCACAAGCCTACAATCTCTATAACCAGATCAGATCTAACATCTGATAGCGGATCTATACAAATATAGGGGAGTCTGCCTCTGTACAATCTCCCACTAGACTTATACAAGCTCAGGTGTGGATTAGAATCACCCTAAGGCTATAATATATCCACTTGAATGATCACAGACTATCCCAGAGGCTATCCTCCTCACGGAGCCCAAGAGAAAACAAGAATATCGCTGCCACCACCATGGTCACAAGGCTACCAGCTCAAGCTCCCATGGGGATTTCAGATCTAGTGGGTCTTATGGTGGGGCTAAGGCTGTATAGGACAAAGATAGCCCAGACACACAGGTCACTTGGATCTGAGTGGCCCTTAGAATCAGTCCTTCCTTGCTTTGAAACACAGCCAAAGCAATGGCAGATCACAAGGCAGCAGCCTTGCACAGAGCATCTCACATTCAAACACAAATCCCATAATGTAAAAATCCTATTACAAAACTTCCATTAAACTAGTTCAAAAATGCATACAAAGGCATAGCCAGGAAGTGCCGGAGTATGGAGAGAAGGAAAAAGAAAAAGAAAAAGAAAACTACTTACAGCTACAAAAAGAAAAGAAAAACGATCTCAGATCAAGTCTCCAAGAAATGAGATGTGTTCCCAATTATTCCAGGATTTTTAAACCTAAGCTAAGTATGGGTTTATATAGTAGTAGTGTGGCGGTGCATTAGGGTTAGGAAACCCTAATTTTAACTATGCCACATGGCCGAATAGTGATCCTTGGATGCCTTGGGGCGCGTGCACAGAGATTTGAACGTGGGAGTGCGTGCCCTAATCGCTGAAAATTCTCAAAAGGTCCTCTGCTGAAGAGATGGAAGTTGAAGTTTAGAGCTTCGCTAGGTAGCCATTGTTTCCCAGACTTGTCGCATGGTAGCTCTGCTCTTCGCTAGGATGATTTGATATTGAAGCTTCAACCGTCGCAAGGTTGCCTAGGTTTGCTCTTCAGGCAGTCGCGCGGTAGATAATTGCGCTCTCACTGGATTGGGCTTCGTGAGGTTGAGTAGACGTCAAAGCCTCAGATGTCGCAGGGTTAGAGTTCAAGCAGTCACGAGGTAGCTATGCATATTGGGTTGATCTTCGCGAGGATGGATTTGAATAGCGCGAGAACTGTGCGATCACTTCTCTTTAATAGACTTTGCGAGTTACCTCGTGAGGCTTTAATGAGTTCTGAACTGCACGGGGTTTCATGTGTTGATTGATCTTCGCGAGGATGGCTCTGTCTTCGCGAGGATGCTTTCTTCTTGAATGGCACGAGAATTGCGCGAGGAGTTCTCTTCTGCTAATTGCATCCCACGGCGACTGCGCGAGAGCTGCACGAGTTTGTGCTTCTGAAGCTCTTCAGTCATTCATCTGTGCGAGAAGTTGTTGTAAAGTCTTGGGAAGCTCAGTTGGACTGCGCGATGCATATTTCTCCTGAATCCTCTAAAGCTTGAGAGTTCATCCTTCTGAGGGACTTTTGGTGCCAAAACAGGCTCCTTAGCAGGATTCCTGGCCTTATTTCACTGCTAGTTATTACCTACATAAAATACTTAACAAGAACTTATTAGGTGGCTATGGGTCTAATCAAAGGTTAAGTTAAGGGGTGAAAAGTGGTACTTTTCAGGTCTTAACAATAGCTCATCATCGAGTTGAATTCGTAAGGATGGTACTTGTATCTCATATGGTAGGATTGCCTCCATCCCGTAGGTAAGGAGGTAGGGAGTTTGGCCAGTGGCCATACGAATAGAGGTCCTATAAGCCGAGAGTGCTTCTGGTAGTCGTTTAGGCTAGTCGGCTCTATTGCTTATTTCTACTGTGCGTTTTAGGATTCGAATCAGTGTTTTATTCATAGCTTCTGCCTGTCCATTGCCTTGAGGGTAGAACGGTGATGAGTGGCATAGATAAATGTCGCATTTCTTGCATAACTTCTTCGTCTTCTTCGCGATGAACTGTGGTCTGTTGTCAGTGATAAACATCCTGGATACTCCAAACCTGATGATAATATTTTAGTTAATAAACCTTACTATTGTTGAAGCGGTGATTCTGACATAGGCTTCTGCCCATTTGGTATAGTATTTAGTTGCTATAAGTATGAACGTGTGCTTGTGAGTGTTCCCAACGGTGTCTGTGAAAGATCCAATGACATCGAAGGCCCACATCAAAAATGACCATGAGGAGGTCATAGTATTCAATGCAACTGATGGAACTTTGATGAGTGCGACGTGCTCTTGGCCTTGCTTGCAGGATTTGACGTAGAGGTGGCAATCTCTGATCATTGTCGGCCAGAAGTAGCCTTGTCATGTAACTTGATCTGCGAGTCTTCATCTATTAGAGTGGGCACCACAGGCACTGATGTGTGCTTCTCGGATGATGTATTGTCCTTTGGCAGTCGTGATCGTAGTAGTACTCCTTTAGTGAAGGCTTCTTTGTATAATGTTTTGCTGAGTATGTAGAATCGGGTGCATCGGTTCCTTATAGTCTTTCGTTCGATCTTTGTGGCTTATGGAGGGACGTGTTGATGTTTCAAGAAGTTTCAGATGTCGAAATACCATGGTTGTCCATCGTCGATTAGTGATTTTTCAAATCTGAACATAGCGACCTCGGTTCCTGTCATGATGTGCTTTTCTGAGGTGATTGCTTCTTTCGATCCTTTACTTGTGGGGAGGACAGGTAATTCTCTCTTGACGGTCCATGCTACCTCATGGGCGGGTACTGTCAGCTTTTCAATGAAAAAGATCTTAGTACTTTGCCTGACGGGTACTCTGATGACCGAGGCTAAGGTGGCTAAAGAATCTGCAAGCTCATTTTCAAATCTAGGGATGTGTGTGAAAGAGATTCTTTCAAATTTCTTTACTAAATATTGAGCGATTTCTAGGTATGCCATTAGTCTCCTTTCCTTAGTTTTCCATTCTCCTATGACTAATGAAATTACTAGTTTGGAATCACCGATGGTTTTTAACTGTTTAACACCAAATTGTAGCACTTCTCGTAGTTCAACTATAAAGGCTTCGTACTCTGTGACATTATTAGTGACTGAAAAATCTAATTGAAAAGCTTTAGGTATGACAACTCCTTCTGAGCTTAGGAGGACTATCTTGATACCTTTTCCTTTGTGATTTAGAGCGCCATCAAAATAAAGGGTCTATGAGGTCTTGTCGGGCTCTTAGTTATGAATTGTGAATAGGTCCTTATCGAGGAAATCTGTATGTATGGATTCATCACTAGGGAGTGGGAGGTCTACAAGGTAATCAGTGATTGCTTGCCCTTTGACCGACTTTTGTGTGACATAAGTGATATCGAATTCTTACAATAACATAGCATATGCCAGCGAGTGAGCTTTCCTGATGTTACAGGCTTTTTGAATACGTACTTTAGAGGGTCCATTCGGGCAAGTACTAATATTTAATGTGCTCCAAAGTAGTGTGGTAATTTGATAGAGGCCTACACCAATGTGAGGCAAGTCTTCTCCATTGAAGTGTATTTTCATTCATTTTTGACCATCGTCCTACTGAGGTAGTAGATAGCCTTCTCTCTCTTGCCGTCTTCTTCATATTACCCCAAAATTACTCTCATTGCTTTGTCGTTCGCTGAGAGGTATAGAATTAGGGGTCTTTCGGGGACAGGTGGTGATAGTATTGGTAGGTTAAGAAGGTACTTCTTGATATTGTCGAAGGCATGTTGACACTGGTCATCCCATTTATACTCAGTTCTTCCTTTAAGTAGTCTGTAGAAAGGATCGCATCTATCCGAATGCTGGGAGATAAATCTTCTGATGAATTGCAATCTTCCAATTAGTCCTCGTAACTCTTTGATATTACTGGGAGGCGGCATCTCGAGTAACACCAGTCGAAGCGCTTCAACATGTCCTACTCACGTTTGGGACTTCACTAATATGTCATCGATGTAGACTTCTACACACTTATACATCATGTCGTGAAAGATAGCCATCATGGCGCATTGATACGTGGCTCTTGCATTCTTGAGCCCAAAAGGCATAACGACATAACAGTATGTTCCCCATGGTGTGGTGAAGGAAGTCTTCTCTTGGTCAGACTCTACTAATTTGATCTGATTATATCCAAGAAATCGTCCATAAAGGATAGCATCTCATGTCCAGCGGTGTTGCTGACTAGAGTGTCAATGTGTGGAAGTGGGAAGTCATCTTTTGGGCATGCCTGGTTGAGGTTTCAGAAGTTGATGCAAACCCGTACTCTGCCATCTTTCTTGGCGACAGGTACTATATTGGCAACCCACTAGGGTAAAGAACAACTCGGATAAATTTGGCTTTGTGTAACTTGTTGACTTCCTCTTTAACTTGGAGGGTGGTTTGTGGATACATCCTGTAGAGTTTCTGCTTAACAGGCTTTGCGTCAGGTTCTAAGACGAGGTGATGTTCTACTAAACTTCAGTCTAAACCGTGCATCTCCTCGTAGGACCATGCAAAGGAATCAAGGTGTTCTTGCAGGGCTTGTGCAATTTGTTGGCGTTCCTTGGAGTTGAGCGTTGTGCTAATCAGTAGCTTCTTGGGTTTCCCTTTAGTTCCAAAGTTAAGTTCTTCAGTGGGTTTCGTGGCAGCTATGATTTCCTCATCGAAATGCTTGATAACCCATTGGAAGTTTAGTGCCTCCTTGACAATTGGTGTTCGTTCTTCGTCCTTGATAAGTTCGTATACTACAAAAATGCTACACTGGGGATCCGAGTTTGTGAAAGGTATCCCTTCATCGACACAATCTATGACTGAGAGATCTTTGGTAAGGTGAAAGTCAAGACTACTGATTCTTCTCTCAAAGTCATGAAGTATCTCATCCGGTATGATCACTGGCTTATTGTTTAGCCAGGATGCTTTACATCCTTGTGCGGGGAATGGGATAGAAACCTTAGGAGAAAAGTCTCCTTGTTGGCCACAAATTTGGTTCGAGACGATGAGTTCCCTTTCTTTTCTGAGGTTTTATGAGTTTTTTGGATTTGGTATTTCTGAATTTTTAGGGTTTTTCATTTTTTCTATTTTTTTGATTTTCGACAATAAATATGGTATAGGGTTGGTCCCCTCAAGGGGCACCTGGAGAATTGCTTTCTCTAGTTGAGAGAGCGAGACGGCTGTTGGAGCCGTTCGGGCGATTCTATGGGAAATGTGGATTTGTTGTGAATTTGGCCTTTTTTTTTTGGAGTCCTCATCTGATGAGATCTTTTGAATGAGTGACGCTAATAATAGAGGCATTAACGCTTGGACTTCTTCTGCCACATTGATTGCCTCTTCTTCGAAGAAGCTCTGAAGATCGTAGTCAATTGAACTATCATCCTTTAGGTCGTAATAATGTTGTTCTTCCCACTGAGGGGGATCTCCCAAAGGGTCCTCAGGGGTAGCGAGTTCTTTTCTTTGATCTTCATAATATGTTAGGATGAGCGCGCATGCTCGGCAGCGAGGTTGATAATGGTGAAGAATGCAGGGGGACTTCCAAAGGACATTCCCATCCTTCTATATTAGAGTCGAAGACGATATCAAATTCCTCGTCCTGATCTGATAGTGCTTGAAATCCTAGATTGGCTTGCTCCTCTAACTCGAGTCCCTGGAGGTCTATCCAGTAGTCCTCATCATCACTCAGGGAAGGTTTCCACTCTTCCTCTAGAGATTTCCAAAATATTTAGAGTTGCGGCGAATCTGGGGATGTAGAAGTGTCTGGTTCAAGTTCCTCTTCAAAGTCTATGAGGGTGATGTGAGTATTTCCCCTAGGTCAACCAGATGACCATTGGGATTTTCTACTTCTTACACCGGTAGCCGAGATGGTAGGTAATTGCTTGTGTCGGTGGTCACGAGGTTGGAGTGATTCGATTCTTTTATCGTAGAGTGTCGGGTCCAACTAGCAAAACGCTCTAATATGCTGGTGCATGCCATATAGCGGGGTTGGTGTGGGTAAGCGATACAAGGGGAGTTCCAAGGGCATTCCTGTCCCTTAAGGCCAAGGCCGAGGCAGATGCTATATAGGTTAGTATTTTCTTGTGGAGTATCATCTCTTTCCCATGTTAAGCATAAGTGCTCCTCACCATCTTGCAAAGCAGCCATGTGAAAATCTTCGTCGCCAGTGAATTCCCAATCTTCTACTTTGAGGGTCAGGTTCTGGAGGTTCTTCTCTCCTCTCTTCTGTAAATTCCTTAGTGTTATACATGGGCTTGACTCTTTTGAGCGGTTTATCAATATCGTCCTTTAGATTGGTTAAATTGTTGAACACTTAAGTCATTTGTTCAATTTTCAACTCTTGTGATCTAGTGAAGCACTTCCTTACACTTTGGCACATTTGCTTTCTCAGTGGTCCCATAGGCGAAGTGGTCATATAGAGACCATTTTGGTGAGGTAGGGGACAAGTCGGCTTGCGGGCCATCCGATTGGTATCCTAACCCTATGTGCTTACATTTTTGCGTTGGGACAATGGGTCCTACACGTCCTTGCTTATTTTTTTCGAGTTCGATGTGGGAAACGTATCCAAGTTAGTACATAAGGTCCCACCCTTTTGTCGCGATAGGGTTAATGGCATTGAGTTTGGCGAGGTCTGGGCCGACCTCTCTTCTCATTAACTTTTATTGACACGTTGGGGGCGAACTAGGAGGGGTAGGGGGACGGACTTCCGCAACGGTTGTCTCATCAAGGATTCGAGTCTTTTTGATATGACCCGTGTTCAACACATAATCGTGAACGGTTGGTATGCTCGTCGCGTAATCAGTATCCATCTCCTGGAGGGGTGCATCAGGGTATATATGGATGATGGAGTCCTCGTATGGGAATTTGACGCATTGATGGTATGTGGATGCGACGACCTTCATTGACTTCAATCATTTTCTTCCTAAAATGAGTTGTACGTACTAGCAGAATCAGAAATATGAAAGGTAACGTCTTTTGTTATAGGTATGAGGCGAACCTGTAGCTTGATAGTTCCTTTGACAAAGCGATGCCACCCATCATAAGTTATGAGTGACAGTGCGGAGGGCCTGACATCCTGCTCTGTATATTCGAGCATTTTTAACATGGTGAGAGGGCAAATGTTAAGTCCTGCTCCTATATCAATGAGTGCGTGTGGTACGAAGAATCCTCTAATTATGACCATAAGATATATGGGGGCCGCACTGACTCTTTAGGCATGTCTGCTTCTGTAAAAGTGAGCGCCAGAGGTTGTGCCATGATCGAAGTGATTTGATGAAGCTCATCCAAGGTCCTATCCTCATCCGCTTGCATGTCTTCAAGTGTCCTTTTCAACAACCGGTGATGATCAAGCAATTTCTTGATGAGTTCGAGTATGGATATCTGGGCCGGGATCTTTTAGAGATACCTCAGAAGGTCATATTCTTGCCCTGACTCGAGTGCAATTTCTTTGCCTGACCGATGGGCCTTGGGTGCGGGAGGTTGGAATGGTTGAGGTGTAATAATTGGTGGAGGGATGATGTAAGGTGGGGGAGGCAAGTTAACTTGTCTTTCTCTCACATTCCCCTCTGGTGGTTGTGCGTTCGTGAAATCCTTATTTCGAGGGAAAGGCGGAGGTGAGTAATTGGTCCCTGATTTGAGAATCAGGCAAGTCGATTGTTGACCAAACCCGGCATGGCTTGATGATGATGTATTTATGAAATGGATGAAATTCATGGTTGGAACGCGTACCTGAATGGTGCCGCCCCAAGGCGAGTGGTACTGTGTGTAGTCTTCCTCTTGTAGGAAAGTAGAGACTAATGTCTCGCACGGGTCAGGATGTTTTTCTGGTTCACTTTCTTTTAGGTTGAGTGAACACTGGGTTGTTATTTCTTTTTCTTGGCTTGGAGTCTTTCGGGTGACACTTTCTACCCATGCAGCAATTTGGGCCGCAGTTTGAAGAACGTGATCTCCGTATTCGGGTTCAGAATCAGACAAAGGGGGCGATAATGGCATTGGTTTGAGATTTGGAGGGGTTGGAGGTTCCTCTTCTTTTGGGAAGGCAAAGAGCGGTGCCATGCATGAGTCAGGGTGTTCTTCTCGCTCACTTTCTTCTATATTTAGCAAACAATCAGTCTTTGTTTCGTCTTCTGGGTTTGGAGTCTTTCGGGTGACACTTTCTACCCATGCAATAATTTGGGCCATAGTTTGAAGAACGTGCTGTCCGTGCTCAGGTTCATAATCGAACGAAAGAGGGGGTAATGGCATTGGTTCAGGATTTAGAGGGGCTGAAGGCTTTGGTGGGTGACTACGGAGGAATGGTCTCTTGGCCCTAAAGGAATGGACTCATATCTGAGTGAATTTTGGATAAGGAGGGGGATTCGGTGAGGTGATGCGAGTGATCAGGGCTGAGGGATGTGGGGATGAAGGAGCTCTCGCTAGTGTGGTAGAAGCAGTAGAGGGTTGAACACAAGTGATTAAGGTGGAAGGTTGGAAGGGATATAGACCGGAGAGATCTACGGTGGTGACTTGACCTGGTGTTGCTTGGTTGTGGTTGGGCATGGGGTTATTAACGATCCCTAAATTTTATTAGGATTGGTTATTATTAGGGTTAGGATTCCTAAGCACTTCTTAATCGATCTAACTTCGGTCATTCATGTCATAGATTACATCCCTGAGGACCCAATAGTCTTCTAGGTTGTGTCTCACATATCGATGGGAGGTATAATATTTACTATAGCCTAGATTTGTCGGCCATAGGCGGGGTTTCTCCTGTGGGAATCGGAGGAGATTCTGAGTGTTAAGGAGATGGAAGATGTAGTGAATCATATTCGATAAAGGGGGATAGTGTTCTCTCCTTGGCTGGTAGGGACCTCTGGCTAGGTTAAAGTTCTGCGGTGGGGGCACACTATTGTAATTCGATGCATGGGCTAGTTGATTTTGTGTCGTGTTCTGATTCTGGTAGGTATTGGGATATTAAGTTCTATTCTGATACTGGCCCTGATTCTTATTCTGGCTTTGGTTTTGGTTTGCATATCTTTATTGATTAGTGCCTTGGTTTTGGTTCGTGTACCGTTGCAAATTTTGATTTTGTCTAAAATTTCATGATTGGAAGTTCTCGTTACTAGAGTTTTGACCTTGGTTGTCAACGGTGTTAACTTGCTCAGATCCTGAGGCTTTCTTATTGTTATTCAATTTTGATTCACTGGAAGGGCCTATTTTTGACGTGACTATGGATAGTGCAAGGTCTCTGCCTTTAAAGTGTCGCACTAGTTGGGATGCCCGAGAGTGCAGTGCAGTGAAGTTGAGGCAATCACTTAACGGTTCCTTAGTGTTATCGATGATAATGTCCACCGAATCCTTCTCTTTCATTGAAGTGTGGGTCCTAGTAGTGAGTTTTCTCCATCTGGTGACGAAGTCGATAAATTCTTCGTCAGGTCCTAGCTTGGATGCCATTAGATCACTGAGACTGACTATCTCTTGGATCAAGTGTTTGTATTGGTCTAGGAATTGACCGACTAATTCATCGAAGGTCTCTATCTTATAAAGCGGGAGTCCCGCAAACCAATCTAAAGCTTCTCCTTCTAATGAGCGTTGGAAATAGTGAATGAGAAGTCTTCGATTATCACGTATGGGTCGGCAATCATTACAACAGAGGATCAAGTAATGATTCGGATTTTCCATGCCATTATATTTGGTAAATTTTAGTAGCTTCAACCCAATTGATAAATTAAACTCGACGTCTTGGCAAAATTTGTTAAATTCAAATGAGTGATCGAGGCGCTCTCTTTTGGCCATCTACTCATCAAGCATTTTAGGGAGATCTTTGATTTTAATGGTGCTGTCTTTCAGAGCGACCCGTGAGCAAACCTTCTCTAAAGAGTCATCATTGAAGAATGTGTGGGTAGGTTGTCTCAATGGTGTGGCGCGGGCTAACACCGTGCTCGGGGTAGGAGGTGGCCTCTCTTGTCGCTCTTGTTCTTCTGAAAATTGTCGTGACCTAATGGTCGTATGCGGTGGCCTCTCTTGTCGCTCTTGTTCTTCAGAAAATTGTCGTGACCTAATGGTCGAAGCAATTCTTCGAAGTCGTCGTCTCCTCTTTGTATTCTTTGAATACTAAGCTCTACGATCTATTGAGTGGTAAGGTTTTGTCTGATGTTACCATCTCTCCCATTCTGATTATTACCGGTGTGTGGGGTAGAGAAGGGATTTTCTTGCTCGCCAACCATGTTAATCTTAGGTTGTCATGGGCTGGAATTGTGAAATGGTTCTTTTTCGTACGTAGGGTTGTTATGATATCCCCACAATGGTGGGTCTCCTAAACTTACTCTTCGTATACCAGACATCTTGAATCTTTGACGAAGACTAATATATATATATAAAAGGAGATCTAAATGACACGATGGAAAGGAAAATAAGGAGATAGGATAAAAACTAACTATCTAGAAAAAGAGTTGCAAAAGTGTCCCATCGCGATCGCTAGTCTGTTGGTGCGCACTTTTTCTGGGTTCCTCTCAATCTTCGTTGAATCAGTGGCTCCAATTCTGTCCAAGTGGGCTTTAGCGATGCGGCGTTTGGAATAATGGAGGTAAAAAAATAAAGGGGCTTTCTAGGAAGGTTCCTAGTTTGTTGTGATCGCCAGCTGCAGATATTTATCGACACTGCAACACGTCAATGATCACGCTTGAGAGCGGGTATGGGTTACTCCTATACTGAATCATCCACCTGTGAACGTAATCAACTATGTCTTTTTCTTAATTTAGATAGTTTAATTTCCCTTTTATTTCCCTTTATTGGTATAGTCCTGGTCAGTTTAGACTTCCCTGATTCTATTATGAGTTTGGCTGTGAATTTGTTAGGGTGAGTGGATCTATTCTAATATTATAATCCTATTAGGGGTCTAATTAATTTAGTTTCCTAATCTTATTAGAATTCAAATTAATTAAGTGTCCTAATACTACTAGAAGTCCTATTAATTTTAGTCTCCTAATCCCATTAGAAGTCTAATTGGGATCAGGTTTCCTAATTATACTAGGAGTGCACATGTAGTAGTCTTGATGAAACTCTAATTAAGTCAAGCATGCTAGTTATACTGAAATTTAAATTGAGCAAGTATTCTAATCGTATTGGAATTCTAATTAAGTCAAGTATAACAGTCTTACAAGAATTCTAATTGAAATAGAAAACTAATTTGACTGAAACTCAAATTTAAGCAAAGGAATTAACTTTATTAAAATCTAAATAAACAAATAAACTGATTTTATTAGAAATCTAATTAAAATAAATAAACTAATTTGATTAAAATTCTAATTAAAGCAATGAATTAACTATACTAAAAATTGAATTAAAGCAATGAATTAATCATACTAAATTCTAATTAAAGTAAGATATTAACCAATTAAAATCTGATTTGTAGAAATTGATTGATCACGCTAAAATCAAATTAACTTAACTAATTAGTTATGCTGAAATAAAATCAATCTACCGATCAATTATACTAAAAAATAAGAAAAAGCAATTAATTAATTCTAAAATTCCTAAAAAAAGGGGTTTTGGGCCCACTATGCTAAGGAGGATTGGCCTCATTCTCGAGTACCCTTCGTAAGCTCCCTTGGACAAATCAGATGGTTGAGATGAAAGATAAATTGAATTTTGGATCGTAAAATAGTATTTTGGATTTTTTGGAATTGATTCGAAATAATAATTATGAATTGAATAATGAACTAGAATTGTAGAAACTAATATTAATTAGGAATTTCGGAGATATGAAAATAAGAAATTAAAATTAGAATTTAAATTTCTAGGACTGAATTCGGGTTTGAAATCATAAAATCAGACCGTATGATTAAGGACCGGTTCTGAAATCCAAGGAGTAGAACCAAAAATTAATGATAGGACTGGAAATTAAGATTTTAGAACAGAATTAAAGCCTAAGGTCAATAAATTAGACCGTTGGATTAAGGACTGTTTCCGAATTTGGAGAATTAGAACCAGATATAAAATATTGGCGGTCTAAAAAAAGGGTGCTACGATCTCGGACTGAAAATTAAAACCTATAATTAAAACTAATAATTTAAACTATAAGAAATATCCTAAGTCTAAAACTATGATTTTTACCTAGGACTGGGGGTTGTGGAGAGAAATGTCGAAGATTCGAACCTTCAATTTCGAAATCATGACTAGGTTGCTCTATAGGTTTGTCCTCGGAGTTCTCTGGTTTTCGGAATCCCAAAAAAATCCGTTCTCTCTCAAAATTGCCCAGCCTCCTCAGGCGAAATAAGAAAAAAATATTTTATAGGTTTTCTTCAATTACATGCCCTTTTCCAGGCGTTTAACTGAATTACGCGCTGGTCTCTTGACGCTTAATCACTTTGAGTCGGTCACCGACTCAGTGAACCACCGACTGACTTGCTCAGTGAGTTTCCTAGTCCTAATAGCGTTAGGGCTAATTGCGTGCATGTTAGTATGTGTGCAATCCGATTAAGCGTTTCGTAAGAAGCGCTCAATCAAGGAAACTTCGGGGTCAAGTACTGTGAGGCTAGGCCAGGCGTGGGCAAATTGCGAGCTGGTGATGGAGCACTCAATCCGATCGCGCGTTTGATTTCAGGCGTGTGATCGAGTCTCGAGATGGTTTGGGAAAGGAAGTCTGGTTTGAGAAGTGACTAATTATGTGCTTGTGGTGCTGCGTGCAATCGAATTGAGCCATTGGCTCTAAGCGCTTAATTCGAGGTTGTTCGGGTCTGGTCTCTTGTCTAAAATGCAAGACTATTGTTTAAGTATGCATTTTGACTATAAACTATTATTTTAGTATATAGGCTCCCTACGTTGGGATCAGAGCTACAGAGCTATTAGTTCAGCCTGTGTTCAACCATATACTATTATTTCAGTGTATGTTTCCCATATCAGGGTTATGAGGTCAAAGGTTGATCGAACAAAATTTTATATTCTGAGAGGGAAAAATGGGAGTGTCTACATGCATAGGTGGTGCGAGCACGCGCCACTCCTGAGGTGAGATGAATCCTTGGGGAGGCACAGAGTCACGATGACTTGTTTGTTGAGATGATGGCTGCACAGAGGACTCAGGCTAAGCAAATGGAGGCAGTGCGTCGGACGATGTGGGCAAAGTCACAGGTAACCCTAGATCAGCTGCAGTATCATTTGGCGAGGAGTAAGCGGGGGATACATAGGCTGGCCATCAGCTTGAAGGGTCAGAGTCGAGGGCTACGAGTTTCTTGGCCGAGCAGTCTCATCACACGTCCCATGATTGTGTCAGGGGTGATGCTCATGAGGATTCTATTGTTTGTGAGGTTCTTGCGAGGTGTCCTCCTCATTTGCGATTGAGGCGATTTATTAGTCAGGCGAGTGATGGGGGTTTTGTGGCGACGCCTCGTCGTCTAGAGGTTCCGAGGACTCCAGGTACTGAGATTGTGTTTTTAAAGGACCAGTCTGTGGACCTCCGAGATGATGATACTGGGGACAGCGGTGATCGGCCATCCCAGTGGCAGTGTAGGGAGTTGGGGTTCATGCGTGTATTTTTGTATCCATGGTATGTGTGTGTTGCATATATAGGGGGATGCTCCCGGTGATAAGTGTAAAAAGAGATGAAAAGATTTTGACATATATATAGAGGAATTTTTGGTTTAGATGTACCTGATTGGTTCCTTTTCTTTTAGTTACCTCTTGCATCTACTTTTACTTTTTTTGGTTTCTTTAGCGCCATCGACTGCCATTGGGACTTGGATGCTTCCTGAGCTGGCCCGGTGATGGTTGAACGTTGCTTCGTATCTGTACATGTGAAGGTAATGCTATCAGTAGTTTTGTTTCCCCCCTTGCTAATGGTCAAGGGGGATGAGTATCTGTACATGTGAAGGTAATGCTATCAGTAGTTTTGTTTCCCCCCTTGCTAATGGTCAAGGGGGATGAGTATCTCAGATCGGGGTCTGGTAATAAAGGTGGACATTTTCTTTTTCTTTTCTTTCTTTGTTTTTTTCTTTTTTCTTTTTTTCTTTTTCTTTCTTCTCTTTTTGAAATGAAACTAAAACAACAAGGAAGCAAATAGCCAGGATAGAAATAATAATCATAAAAATAAAACAATAAAATAAAAATGCCCTAGTGTAGGAGCGTAGTAGGATTGGCAGTATAGTATATTCGGTAGCATTCTCCGGATCGTAACTTTGTCGTTCCTCATCTTCTTTATGGACAAGTCGACACTTCTGATATGATTCTTCTTCTAATCCAAAAAGAAAAAGCCCCAGCATCAAGATGCAATGGAGCTTTTTTGGGTTTCGAGATAAGCACTTTGGGTCTATAAGCAATCATGGGTATTTGGTGAGTTAGTTTTGAAGGGAAGTTGACCGGTACTGTCATCGAACTGGGGAGGTCTCTTTGATTAGGTCAGTTGTATACGGGGGTCTATCCTAGGGTGGTGGTCATCCTATCCCATGATTATTAGGGAGAACTATGGTAGGTATAGTAGGTGATTGCGTCAGCCATCATTCATTAGTTTTCTGTTTCATTTCTAGGAACATCCTGTAAGGCTTCTGATTTATCGTCCGAAGTAAAAATATAAGAGGCGAGTAAGGCTCAGTGATACGGGGAATAGTTTGTATCTAATGCTTCTCAAAAGGGATAAATAACAATCTTTTTTTCTCAGAGGGGATACGGGATGTCATGATCGAGCTCTTCGTCATGTTTTGGTATCATCAAAATCTCACATTCTACGGTTAGTAGGAGTTTGTCCTCCTCCCGCCACCTTACAACGATATCTAGTAGTATGAGGACATCAGGGATGCCCTCGTAGCTTACTTATACACTTCTAGTAAAGTTACCAGAGATGTCCTCATGGTCACTGTAAGTATGAACGCGTGCTTGTGAGTGTTCCCAACAGTGTCTGCGAAAGGTCCGATGACATCGAAGGCCCACATCAAAAATGGCCATGGCGAGGTCATAGTATTCAATGTAACTGATGGAGCTTTCATGAGTGGGGTGTGTTCTTGGCATTGATTGCAGGATTGGACATATACGTGGCAATCTCTAATCATCGTTGGCCAGAAGTAGCCTTGTCGTGTAACTTGATTGGGGAGTCTCTGTCTACCGGAGTGGGCACTGTAGGCACTGGCATGTGCTTCTTGGATGATGTATTATCCTTCGACAGTCGTGACGCATCATAGTAGTACTCCTTTAGTGAAGGCCTCTTTGTATAATATTTTGCAGAGTATACAGAATCGGGCGCATTGGTTCCTTATAGTCTTCCATTCGATCTTCGTGACGTATGGAGGGACCCATTGATGTTTCAAGAAGTTCTAGATGTCAAAATACCACGGTTGTCCACCGTCGGTCGATGATTTTTCAAATCTGAATATGGTGACTTCAGTTTTTATCTTGATGTGTTTTTTCGGGGTGATTGCTTCTTTCGGTCCTGTACTTATGGGGAGGATGGGTAATTCCCTCTTGACGGTCCATGCTACCTCGTGAGTGGGTACGTTAGTTTTTGATAAAGAAGGTCTTAGTATTTTTCCTGATGGGTGCTTGGATGACCGAGGCTAGTGCGGCTAAGGAATCTGCGAGCTCGTTTTCTAATCTAGGGATGTGCGTGAAAGAGATTCTTTTAAATTTCCTTACTAAATATTGGGCGGTTTCTAGGTATGCCATTAGTCTCATTTCCTTAGTTTTCCATTCTCCTATGACTTGTGAAATTACTAGTTTGAAATCACCGATGGTTTTAACTGTTTAACATCTAATTGTAGTGCTTCTCATAGTCTAGCTATAAAGGCTTCGTATTTTGCGACATTGTTAGTGACAGGGAAATCTAGTTGAAAAGCCTTACGTATGACAACTCCTTCTCGGCTTAGGAGGACTATTTTGAGGCATTTTTCGTTGTGATTTAGAGCGCTGTCAAAATAAAGGATCCATGAGGTCTTATCAGGCTCATCGTTATAAATCGTGAATAGGTCCTCATCGGAGAAATCCGCATGCATGGGCTCATCACTCGATAGTGGGAGATCTATGAGATAATCGATGACTGCTTTCCCTTCGATCGATTTCTGCGTGACGTAAGTGATATCAAATTCTTATAGGACCATATGCCAGCGAGCGATCTTTCCTGATGTTGTCGGCTTTTTGAATACGTACTTCAGAGAGTCCATTCGGGCTAATACTAGTATTTTATGTGCTCCGAAGTAGTGTCATAATTTGGTAGAGGCCCACACCAATGTGAGGCAAGTCTTCTCCATTGAAGTATATTTTCGTTCGTATTCGACCATCGTCCTACTGACGTAGTAGATTGCCTTCTCTCTCTTACCATCTTCTTCATATTGTCCCAGAATTACTCCCATTGCTTTGTCGTTCACTGAGAGGTATAGAATTAGGAGTCTTTCGGGGACTGGTGGCGATAGTATTGGTGGGTTAAGGAGATACTTCTTGATGTTGTCGAAGGCTTGCTGATACTGATCATCCCATTTGTACTCAGTTCCTCCTTTAAGTAGTCTATAGAAAGGATCGCATTTGTTCGAATGCTGGGAGATAAATCTTCTGATGAATTGCAATCTTCCTATCAGGCCTCGTAACTCTTTGATATTACTGAGAGGCGGCATCATGAGGATGGCTTTGACTTTTGCAGGGTCAACTTCGATCCCTCGCTTGCTAACTATGAAACCAAGTTATTTTTCGGAAGTGACCCTGAAGACACATTTCTTTCGATTTATTTTTGGCTGATATTTCTTAGCTCTTTGTAACACCAGTCGGAGTGCTTCAACTTGTCCTACTTTTGTTTGGGACTTCACTAATATGTCATTAATGTAGACTTCTACACACTTATGCATTATGTCATGAAAGATAGCCAATATGGCACATTGATACATGGCTCTTATGTTCTTGAGCCCAAAAGGCATAACAACGTAACAATATGTTCCCCATGGTGTGGTGAAGGAAGTCTTCTCTTGGTCAGACTCTGCTAATTTGATCTGATTATATCCAGAGAAACCATCTATAAAGGATAGCATCTCGTGTCCAGTGGTGTTATCGACTAGAGTGTCAATGTGTGGAAGTGGGAAGTCATCTTTTGGGCATGCCTGGTTGAGATTTTGAAAGTTGATGCAAACCCATACTCTGTCATCCTTCTTGGCTATAGGTACTATGTTGGCGACCCACTTAGGGTAAAAAATGACTCGAATAAATTTGGGTTTGTGTAACTTGTCGATTTCCTCTTTAACTTGGAGGGTAGTTTGTGGGTCCATCTTGCGAAGTTTCTGCTTAACAGGCTTTGTATCGAGTTTTAAGATGAGGTGATGTTCTACTAAACTTGGGTCTAAACCGGGCATATCCTCATAGGACCATACGAAGGAATCGAGGTGTTCCTGCAGGACTTGTGTAATTTGTTGGCGTTCCTTGGAGTTGAGCATTGCGCTAATCAGTAGCTTCTTTGGTTTCTCTTAAGTGCCAAAGTTAAGTTCTTTCATGGGTTACGCGGTAGCTTGGGTTTGCTCATTGAAACACTTGATAACCCATTGGAAGTCCAGTGCCTCCTTAGCAATTGGTGTTCTTTCTTTGTCCTCGATAAGTTTGTATACTACAAAATTACTACACTGGGGATCTGAGTTTGTGAAAGGTGACCCTTCATCGACACAATCTACAACCGAGAGATCTTTGGTAAGGTGAAGGTCAAGACTACTAATTCTTCTCTCAAAGTCACCAAGTATCTCTTCCTATATGATCATTGGCTTGTTTTTTAGCCGGGATGCTTTATGTCCTCGTGCGGGGAATGGGATAGAAACCTTAGGAGAAAAGTCTCTTTGTTGGCCACAAATTTTATTCGGGACGAAGAGTTTCCTTTCTTTTTTGGGGTTTTCTGATTTTTTTGGATTTTATATTTATGAATTTTTAGGGTTTTCTATTTTTTCTATCTTTTTTATTTTTGATAATAAATATGATACAGGATCGGTCACCTCAAGGGACGCCGGGAGAATTGCTTTCTCTAGTTGAGGGAGCGAGATGGCCACTGGAGCAGTTCGGACGATTCTTTGGGAAATGCAGACTTGCTGTGAATTTGGCAATTTTTTTTTAGAGTCCTCATTTGCTGAGATCTTTTGAATGAGTGACGCTAGTGATAACGATGCTAAGCTTGGATTTCTCCTGCCACATTGATCGCCTCTTCTTCGAAGAAGCTCTGAAGATTATAGTCAATTGTCATATCATCCTCTGTGTTATAATAATATTGTTCTTCCCACTAAGGGGGATCTCCCAAAGGAAAATCAGGGGTAGCAAGTTCTTTTCTTTGATCTTCATAATATGTTAGGATGAATGCACATGCTCTACAGCGAGGTTGATAATGGTGAAGAATGCAAGGGGATCCCCAAGGACATTCCCATCCTTCTAGGTTAGAGTCGAAGACGGTATCAAATTCATCTTCTTGATCTGATAATGCTTGAAGTCCTAGATTGGCTTGCTCCGCTAACTCGAGTGCCGAGAGGTCTATCCAGTAGTCCTCGTCATCACTCAAGGGAGGTTGCCACTCTTCCTCTAGAGATTTCTAAAATATTTGGAGTTGTGGCGAATTTGGGGATGTAGAAGTGTCTAGTTCAAGTTCCTCTTTAAATTCTATGAGGGTGACGGGAGTGTTCCTCCCTAGGTCAATCAGATGACCGTTGGGACTTCCTGCTTCTTGTGCCGGTGGCCGAGCTGGTAGGTCGTTACGTGTTTTTGTTGTCATGAGGTTGGAGCAATTCGATACTTCCATCGTAGAGTGTCGGGTCAAACTAGTGAAGTGCTCTAATATGCTGGTACATTCCCTACAACGGGGTTGGTATGGGTAAGCGATACAAGGGGAGTCCCAAGTGCATTCCCATCCCTCAAGGCCAAGGCCGAGGCGAATACTATACGAGCTAATATTTTCTTCTGGAGTGTTATCTTTTTCCCATGTTAAGCGTAAGTGCTCTTCACTATCTTGCAAGGCTGCTATGTGAAAATCTTCGTCGTCAGTGGATTCCCAATCTTCCACTCGTGGGTCGAGTTCTGGAGGCTCTTCTCTCATCTCATCTGCAAATTCCTTAGTGTCAAACATGGGCTTGACTCCTTCAAGCGGTTTATCAATAAAATCGTTTAAATTGGTTAAATCATTGAACGCTTTAGTCATTCGCTCAATTTCCACTTCTTGGGATCTAGTGAAGGACACTTCCTTATGCTTTGGCACATCTACTTTCTCAGTGGCACTTGTATTTCGTTAGGAAGTCGTGTCCCCTTTTAAATGTAGTTTACTTCCACCTACTTTGTACCCACTTTAGCTGTATAATAACACTGCTCCTTATTTTGTTTTTTTTTAGTTTCCAATCTGTCACTTTTTATTTTTATGTGTGTTTATTCTTTTTTGTTATTTGTTATGTGTTTTGCTTTTCTCTCTTGTTTTTTGTAGTTAATTTCTATGTTTTATGCCTGCTGCACATCTCACCTTTGAGTCAGTGAGGACACTACTCCTCATAGGTTTGGGGGTGTGGTAGGTTCTGCCAATGAAGTAATTAACCCAAATTCAGTAGAGTCAAGTAAGTAAAGATAGGAATGGAGCCATGTTCACCTAAGAATCATGAAAATTAAAGAAATTTAAAAATTTTGTGACACCTGTAGGCATTACAAGCTTTTAAATTTTAATTTTTTCATGATGTGAAAACCAAGTAAACTCACTTGTATCAGTACTGAGTAAATCATTAAAGAGAGAAAAAGGCAAGGTCATACTTAAAAGTTCAATGAAAGACCATAACCAGTGAGAGTTGGGCCTACAAAAATTCTTTCCTTCCTTTGAGGAGTGACTGAGGCAATTCTTCTAGCTCTAAGGACTGGCTGAGGTAATGCCCTCACTAGAAGTTAGGCACCTCCAAGTTGAAACAACTGACATCACTCATGAAACCTAGGAAAGGATCAAGGCCTTCTCTTAGACAGTTTGAGCTTAAACAGACCAAATCCTAATCAACTGCCTTTGTGCACACACCTGTTGAGCCTTAATTTTTAATTTTCTTCAAAATACACTTGAGTACTTGCACCTGAACCTATGGACTTGACTCAAACCTACCCTCACTCTGAGAATTTAGAAGGTAAAGGAGAAGGAGCTGAAGATGGACAAGATAGGGTCAACATTGGGTGAATGGAGAAGACATACCTAAAGTTGAGCAGTGTAGCAGCTGAGGAAAGAGGTGGTAAGTCACAAACACAAAAATAAAAACAAAAACAGGAATAAAAATACAAGAAAAGAAAGAAAAATAATAATGAAGAGGAGCAAGAGAGGAGTCAAGAGGAAAAGTTCATTGGAAAAATCAAAATGAAGAGAAGCGGGCCACTTCAAGTCTGAAAAATTTGAAAGAAAATGAAATGTGCTGAATTAAAGAAAGTGAAGTCATGAATCACCTCCTTCACCTACTGCCTTCTCAATTTTGAATCTCTTCATAACCTTCCATTCTTTATAACCCATACCATAAGCCACATCACAACCCAGTTAAAAGACCTTGTGATCCACAATTGAATGAGCTGTCATGCAGAGATGAGGAGTTGCCCAATCTATGGTGAGGACTAGCCAATGATATCGGCACTTAGATGCTTTGCCTATGCTTATGCTTACAGACCCATTTAGGGGCTGTAACTGCTCTTGAGCTTGAGAGAAAATGAAACCCTCAAGGTCCCTTGTGAGAGTATGCCCTGGTGAGCATTGGGTCTGATATTGAATGTATTGGGCATGGCCTATAACCTGATTTTTGAATTAATGATGAGCTCAATGTTGACATACATGTGTTGTCCCCTTGTTGTGAACTAATTAAAAATGTTGTGCACTCATGTAGAGGTTGTGATGATTAAATGTCTGTGCTTTTCATGTCCAAATTCCTCACATTTTTATTGAATCAAAGTTGAACTAATGCTCTATTTCTTGACAGCTGACTTGATAATGTTACACCGTTGTTAACTATTTCATTGAGAAGTTTGTGGGTATCTTCACTGAAAACCCTCAGGAGACTTTACTCCTCCACTAGGGATCACCTAGGGGTTTAAAAGGCTTGGTACATATGATAAATGTATCCGTGCTCCCTACGAAAGTGACATTTCAATTCTTAGAGTAGTTGTTTTAATTTTTCCTTTGTCAAGGACTAGGAAAGATTTGGTTTGGGGGTGTGCTATTCACTAAAAAGTACCACTTTTCACTTCTTAACTTAGCCTTTGCTGGACCTTGAAGCAGGCTAATAACCATTTGTTAACTGTGTTTTGTAGTTAGTAATAAAATGTGCAGCTTAATATAAACTCCTTGCCTTTTGATCTAAAAGAGAGAGAATACACTCAAAGATGATAGCTGAGATAAAGCCTAATGGAACACCTTGGTAGTGCCCACTATGGGGACTCATTGTTGCTGATCACCATTGACCAAAGTTTAGCAGATGAATGAATTTAGCTGAGATGGGAGGAGACTGCGATAGTAGCAAGTGCAATACACCAGAGCAGCAAAACATAGACCTCGCAGAGTTGAGGAGCTTTCTTGTGAAGCCAAAGATGCAGTGGAAGAGGCCCTCGTGCAGATACGCCGCGCAGTTAGATGGACAACTGAAATGATCTCGTGAAGATCTCGCAGGTTAAAGTCCCCAGAATCTGTGGTCGCAAAGCTCTCATGGAAATTAAGCCTCAAAGCAACCACGCGAAGAACACAGCGACTCCATATGTACACTGAACAAAAGGTCACCTCGCAAAGTTCTCGCGTGGCCTTGAAAGAGAGAAACACTCAAAATTCCCTTCGCACAGATTTTACACACTCTGAAGCCTTACCATTGACTACAAGAGCGCAAGAGCATAACTGTGTGAGTACTTAGCGAGAGAGAGCTTCTGAAGCTCAATTGGATGAGAAATCCTGGCACTCCAGATCATCGCCGTGACAGCATTACAGCGCCAGTGAATTGCATGATCAAATGAAGAGCTAACGCGCGAGTAAGCACTTCCCACCAGCCAAAGGCACCTCCACAAAGGCAAAGTAGCTGTGCGAATGAGCTAAAAGAAGATACCAGCCCCGCGAAGCATGGGCTCTCCACTTCTCAGTTTTAACTCAAGGACCTTTTGGGAATTTCCCAAGGCTAGGGCACACCTCCCGAGGTGCAGATTTTGAGGCATATATCTCCAGGCATCCAAGGGTTGAAACAATGCCACGTCTGCTAGAAAAATTAGGGTTAATCTCTTCAGAGCCAAAGCCTTATGAACAGAGTATATAAGTTGTACTTAGAGTTTATTATTTTCATCTTTCCTTCATCCTTGGTCGGCTGAGAACTCCAGCAGGCTAGGTTAGGGTTTGATCATCTCTTTTTCTTATTTTTCTTCTCTCAGCCTAACACTTGTTGGCTAACCCCCTTATGAGCAGCTAGGTTTAGTTTCATTTCAGTTTGTAATAGGTTTTTGGTATACATTGGGATTGTGGATGAGCATTTGTGTACAGGCTACAACCTGGAGACAGTTCATTGTAAGTTTTGTGTTCAACAATGGATTGTCGTTTTAATGCTTAATCGAATCTAAAGATCTTATGGTTTCTTTAGATGTTTATAGGATCTATGTATTTGGAACTAGCCCATTCAGTTTCTAGTAGGTCTATTGTTTATCATCTGATTTCCCTTGGTTTGATAGCCCCATGGAATGTAATGCTGGATCTGTAGCGAGATCCAGGGAGCTCGGAGGCCTGTGGACCATGGTGGTTATAGCAGTTTTCATGTTCTTTCTCAAGCCTCTGTGGGATGGACAGACCAATGGGATACCCTGTGACCATTCAAGTGGACAAAGTATAGCCTTATGGTTGTGCCCATTCACATGTTTGCGAAGGATTCTTCTCCCCTGTACATGAGCTTTTAGAGCCTTATGAGGAGGTTTGTACAGGAACTGGATCCCCTATATTTTACCTAGTCGACATCAGATGTTAGATCTGATCTTATTATAGTAATTGCAGCTTAAGGCTGAGTCATTGCAGGCCATTTGTAGCAATGACTAGCTGAATCTAAAGCCTTATTCAAACTGTTGCATGGTCCTTTTTGTGGGTACTAGTGAGTAGTTGGCCTTAGCAAAGCACTTAGGATCTTATGGGTTGGAATACCTATGGATGTCAGTCAGGTATGTGAGCAGATATGGGGGAGCTTGTAGCACTAGCATTACATAGTGCTGCAATAGTATTCATGGCTTGATCTGGCCCAGTGGCTGGGGAAATGATCAGTCCACTCCCCTGGGTTAGATTGGAAATGTCTGTTTTAACCAATGGGATTTGACAGACTCTATCGAATACCCTGTGACCATTAGAGTGGACAGAGTATAGACCTAAGAGCGCCCCAAATGGCATGGGTTAAGCTGAATATTTTTACCTTGTTGAGGCTTTTAATAGCGTCTAAGCAAGGAGCACTGTAGAGATAGACGAAATCTGAGTTTCGTCACTGCTTTAACTCTAGCTTAACTTGCTTCCTTCTCATAATTTTTGTATTTTATTTTAGCACACACTACCACCATCTTCCTCTTAACCCTTTCTTTAGGATAGGGCTATATTTTATTTCTCTATTTTTAGGATTAATTTAGTGTAGTCGTGACATCGAACTCCCTTTCTTTAAGATTGTCAGATCTGTAGCTAGATCTGGAGGCCTACTGTTATAGCCCATTTTGGGTTCTAGATCAATTTCTCTGTGGGACAAACTCTTATCAAAACTTACTACAATGGACCCTGTATCTTGCAGGACTATGTCTATTTCAGACTTGCTGTGCTGACCCATCTCCAATTCCCCACTCTTGATTTATTCTCTCCATTGTTCTTAATAAAATAGCAGCAAGAGCTCGAAAGTAATCCAACAAGTTTTTGGTGCCGCTGTCGGGGACATTGATCTTTTTAGTAGATCTGAATTGTATAATTTAGACTAACCAATTCCTTGTAGCTGTGCCTAATTTAGAACAAAAAGTACTGTTGATTCTTTGTGGAATTTTGTAGAAATGGATAGCAGAAGAAGGGAAAAGCTATAGTTGTAGCTGGAGTGTACCTAGCTCTGTCTGCACTTCCTTCCCCCTAAATCTCAGTCCATTTATGTTTAAGTCCCTGTTATTTGTTTACTATAAACTGTGTAGTTGTAATTTTTACTTGAGATTCTTTGTGTGTGCTTGTGAGTATTTTCTGTACTTACTGTGGGTGTGAGTTTATGCATGGTCGAAGGTCCTTAAACCCTAAGTTGGAACCTCCAAATCTAGAGATTGAAAGGATCCTTAGACCTAGGCACACCACACAGGGCCCTACTATTGAGACTGAACTAGCTACTATGGCAGAGAGGCAGAGGACATTGAAGGAATACAATGCACTTGGGTAGTACACCTCTCCCTTCTGTATTTAGTTTCCCTCTGTTGAGGGGAACTATGAAATTAAATCCTCTATCATCAGCGTAAAGAAGATCCCTACAAGCATATCGACCAATTTTTAACACTTTGTACTACCTTCAACATTGTTGGCTTGGGGCTTGAGGCCACTAAATTGAGGCTTTTTCCTTTCTCATTAAAGGATAAAGCCAGCACATGGCTATCAAAGCTCCCAGCCAACAGTATACAGTCATGGAGTGACCTTCAAACCAAGTTCCTGGCAAAATTTTTCCCCATGAACAAAATAAGCCAGATGAGGACAAATATTCTGTCATTCACTCAGTCCTCAACTGAGAGTTTTAATGGAGCTTGGAAAAGATTTCAGGAGATGTTAAAACAATGCCCCCACCACCAAATCCCAATGTGACAGCTTGTTCAAGTGTTTTATCAAGGAATTAATGCCAAGAGCAGGGATAGGGTGGATGCTTCCTGTGGTGGTAGCTACCTCCACAAGACAACTGAGGAAGCATGGGAACTGTTTGACATAATAGGGGAAAATTCCATACAGCAGGAGTCTCTGTCACGCAATGACAGTCATATTCCAGCTAAGATGGTGAAAGAGGCCATCCCTAGAGGTGGAATATATGAAGTGAAGGTGCAAGGGGATCTGGAGAGGAAGGTGGACAACCTCGGATGAATGTGATACAACCTCGGATGGTTGCACAGGTGGAGGAAGCATGTCTGTTATGCCAATCCTCCATACATTCTATTCATGATTGTCCATCTGCCAACCAGTTTTCGAATTTTGTTTTGGAGCATGCCAATGATGCTCAAACTTTTGGGCAGCAGCTTGCTGGGTATTCTTGGAGGAACCACCCAAATTTGAGGTGGAGACAAGACTCATATCCTCAACCCCAGTAGCAGCAAATGGTAGCTCCCTACAGACCCCAGCACCAGGTTAATTAAGGTTACCCACCAAGACAAAAGTTCTTGTTACTTGCCCCATAGTCTAACCAATTGGTCCTGACCCCTCAACAGCCCAGATCCTCTTCATTTGAAGAGAAGATGTTGGCTTCAATGCAGAATTTGGTGAGCTTGGTGCACACTGTCAACTCTCATGGACAGAGCATCAAGATATTTGAGGACCAGTTGGGTCAGAATTTTAATGCTATGAATAGGAGGGAGGAAGGAAAATTGCTCAGTCAGCCCCTAACAAACCCGAAAGGTCAATTTATGATTGGTGATGCATCCTCTACTCTGGAGGAGGCAAGTGCCCAGTGATCCAAATATTAGCAATAAGTGTACCATATGTATGAAAATGTTATTTTGATTTATGTTCTTTAGAATTTTGTCAGTTGTGTTTTTATTAAGTTATCGAATTGCTTGTTTTTGTTATGTCTGTGTACATTTTATGAATGAATACTTGTGCAATGTGTGTCATCTGAGTTTGCTGAGTGTTTAATGAAGAATGGTTGAGGTGCCCTTATCATAATTTGCATGAAGTTGTGAAAAACTATTTTTAGGATTCTATAGTGTTGATGAACTGATGATTGAAAATGAACATATTTTTAATGATTGAAATGAAGTACATGTAAGAGTTTATTGCTCAGGCATAGTGGTTGGGTGCACAACAGCATGGATGCACTAACCAATGTGCTGCACAGAGCTAACAGAGTAAAGATTGAGAAGAAATACTGTCTCGCTGAGCTGAAGAAACCTTAAATTTGCGGTGCGAACCACCACTGGGCTTCCTTGCATGCTAAAAGCATGAGTAAAAGCTGTGAAAAATGCCTCACAGAGCTGCTTCTGCTCTGCGAACCAAATCTGTATGTGAAGCATGGCTTTAGTGCTGTTCTGCGTGAGAGTTGCGCAAGGTCACTTTCTGAAGTAGCACAGAGCCTCGTGCACTAGCACCACTGAGTCAACTCCGCAATTCTCAATGTGAGGTAGTTTACCCTCCAATGCTCAGAATGTCTCGCGGACTTAAAAGCCAATTGCGCGAAAATCCTACTCCACGAGCACCTATTGCCAACTGCATGAACCACAGGATTTGCTCTATAAACTTTGCGAAACCCCTCATTTTCTTCATTTTATCTGTCTGCCCTAGTTTCTGGTGCACTAAACCAGAGCTCTCAGTTCTTTCTTTCTTCTCTATCCCTTAAACCACTCCACTGTAAGCAGTTTCCTCTTACCATTTTGTCCCCTAGCACCTTCCAGTCTCTTTGAACAAGGTTTGAGGGGATTTGACCCGCTGTGAACTCGTTGAGGTTGAACCCTAGCTCTTAAATGGTACGATCTCCATTTCCACTCTGTGCTGTAATTGATTTGATTTTGAGAGAAAAGTAGGGCCCTAATTTAGTATTTCAGTGATTACTCATTGCGTTCTGCATTTTACGAGATTGGTGAACCCTCATTTTAAAATTTTTGAGCACCCATGGCCAAGAGTTCAAAATTCATCGATACATGGGTGGCTATGCTAGACCCTACTCCTAGTGGTAGCCCTGTGGCCACTAGGAAATCTCCAAGGATTGTGGAGGCCTCCACATTAGAGACCTCTGTGGTGCCCTCACCTGATGCTGACCCCATAATTTTTAAGAAAAAGAAGAAATCGGCCCCAAAGAAGAAGGCCAGAGAGCATCCACCTGCTGAGAGCCCAAAAATTTCAAAGAAGAAATAGATAAAGGGCAAGACTGTGGCCCCTAAGGTTGCGGAGGAAGAGAATACTAAATTCATCAGGGTCCCTTCTGAGTTTGTGTCGGCAATTTCGCTGGAGGCGGAAACCATTTTTGATAAAGTCTACTTTGAGGAGCTACCAGAGACCTCTGCCTCCATTGAATATCTGACCAATGCATCTCTGTTGCTACTGTTGAGGCCCCCAATGTAGCTTGTTTTCCCAAGGATAGTGAGATTATTCTATCAGAATATGAAGTTAAAAATGGGTGATGATGGGAACCCAGCACTGCTGGTCTTAATTGATAACTTCGAGATGCTGTTCAACCAGGTAGACATTACAACAATACTAGGAATATCAGCTGCTTATAACCCTGAGTGGAGTTTGGTCCCCCCTTTGACAGGCTCCATTACTGAAATTGCAAAAGAATTAATTGGAGGAATCACTGCCTTAGGAGACTCAATCAGAAAGAGAGACCTGAATCCCAAACTCAGGCTCATAGTTGCAGTGTTGAGGAAAAATGTGTATTACTTTGGTCATGAGCAGAAGAGGAGGTACCCCATAGCTGATGCCCTCCTCTCATTTCATAGAAACCACTACTTGGATGCAGCCAAGTTGATTTTTGAGGAAATTAAAGATCTGTGTGAGAAGGTGAAGGTAAAGAAAAAACCTCAGGCCCTCTCCTACTGCAGGCTGATCACTGCCTTGCTGCAGTTTGAAAAATAACCCTTCAAAAGGGAAGAGGAGACAGTGGCCCTGAACCCTAAAAATAGTGGAAAGAAACAATGGGATATCAGTGGCACAATGATGGGAAAGAGGGAGAAGAGGAAGGAATTATTGAGAGAAGCACCCCCCACAATTTAGGAAGCTACTGCTGATGCTGCTACTGTTGAGACAGCAGCCTCTGTTGGGCTAGCCAGGCCCCCAATCTCATTGCCAGCACTACCCCCTCTCCCTCAGCTTTATCTACACCCATTTCCCCACCACCTCCACCCTTCATCCAGACATCACAACCCCTCATAAGCACAATACCCTTACCTAAGCCTATCTCCCCAATCACAACAACATTAACCACCCCAATCTTACCACTAACCATGATAACCACTGCCACCCTACCCACTACTGCACCACCCTTACCCCCTTGTTCAGCCCATACCAGCCCCCCTGTAAAAATTGCCTATGCTAAGAAAAGAAAAGTCACAAAAGGCAAAGCCCTCCAAGAACCCCAACCCACCTACATTTCCCAAACCATTCCAATCCCTGATACAACCTTCATTCCAGACCCAATACCCACAACCTCTACACCAGAACCCCATACCTTTGACACCCCCAGCAGTCCATTGAGACTTCCCCACCTTTTGTACCTATCCCTAGTGAGACATTTTTAGGAGAGGAAATTTCCACTATGATGTCTACTATCGTAGGAGACATCAACCTAGAGTATACCCCTCTCCCATACTCACCTCCTCCCCCCCCCCCCCACACTTTACCCCACCACATGAACCACCACAGGCCACTACCTTCACTCATCGACCCACATCTCCCTTCCAACCAGTTTCACCTATCCAACCCACACCCAATACCATACCAGACCTCTTACCCCAAATCCTTCACCTCTTACTTTCCCTACACTCCTAAATGTTGGCCAATACCCAAACCCAAGCCACAATTGAGGCCAATCTTCATTCACTCCTCTCCACCTTACCAAGCACTGCCTCCATCCCAAACATTTTACAATCCATCCAGGCAACTTTAATCACTCTCACCAAACAGCCCCAACAGTCAACTATCCCTACATCAATCCCTAATCCCCTACCAGCTCTTACTCCCATTGCACCTATCCTTGATACTTCTCTCAGCACCTTTAGAGAGGCCTCCAATCAAACTAAACCTGACCCTCAACTACCTACACCGGAGCCTACCCTCCATGTCCCTCACCCTCTGCCCTCCACCCCAACTCTGTCCTCATCCAGTCCCCTTCCTTTCGAGGCTGGCCCTTCTTCCAGTGTTGATATGCCCATCTATTTGATTTTTGCTACCCCCATGCCCCCTTACACCACCCTCCTCAGAGCCATGAAAGCCAATGCCTACATAAAAAGAGATGTAGTTCAAGGCATGGCTGATTTGAAAGCTACAGTGAGGCAGCCACTCCTTGATCATATTAAACTCTCGATGCTTGCTCATAAGGTTAAGAAAAAGGAAATGAAGAAAGGATGCTAGGAGATTATGGTCCAATACAATGAAGCAAAGAACCCAGTAGAGAGCCAGGAAGATGTCATCAAGGAATTGAAAAAGAAACTGAGGTTGACTGAGGAGTGTGCTTATGATTATAGAGTGGCTATTGCAGCCTTAGAGAAGAGGGCAAATGCACAAACTGACCGGGAGATGGCAGAGGCTCTTTTTAAAGAACTCAACCCTTATGTACCTCTTCAATAATCAGGTCCGGATGCCACGTGTCCTAGCCCCATCCAACCTGGGCTCAGAATCAAGGAACCTACACAAAAACCTTCCCCCACTCCTACAAGGAAAAGCTCAGCCAAGCCTAGGAAAGTTACCTCCAAAAGACCACTCTCTAAGGCTGCCACTTTGAAGCAAGCAAAGGGGAAGGGAATCCAAGAACCACCGACTGAGGTCAAGGACTCTGATGATTAAATTTTACACTTGTATTTTGTTAGGAAGGCGTGTGTCCTTTTTTGTGTAGTTTACTTCCACCTACATTGTACACACTTTAGCTATATAATAACACTGCTCCTTATTTTATTTTGTTTAGTTTCCAATCTATCACTTTTTGTTTTTATGTGTATTTATTCCTTTTTGTTATTTGTTATGTGTTTTGCTTTTCTCTCCTGTAGTTTTTGGTAGTTAATTTCTATGTTTTATGCCTACTGCACATCTCACCTTTGAATCAGTGAGGACACTGCTCCTCATAGGTTTGGGGGTGTGGCAGGTTTTGCCAATGAAGTAGTTAACCCAAGTACAACAGAGTCAAGTAAGTAAAGATAGGAATGGAGCCATGTTCACCTAAGAATCATGAAAATTAAAGAAATTTAAAATTTTTGCAAACCTTTAGGCATTACAAGCTTTTAAATTTTAAATTTTCCATGATGTGAACACCAAGTAAACTCACTTGTATCAGTACTGAGTGAATCATTAAAGAGACAAAAAAGAAAGGACATACTTAAAAGTTCAATGGAAGACCATAACTAGTGAGAGTTGGGCCTACAAAAATTCTTTCCTCTTGGACAGTTTAAGCTTAAACAAACCAAATCCTAATCAATTGGCCTTGAACACACACCTGTTGAGCCTTAATTTCAAATTTCTTCAAAATATACCTTAGTACTTATACCTGAACCTATGGACCTGACTCAAACCTACCCTCACTCTAAGAATTCAGAAGGTAAAGGAGAAGGAGCTGAAGATGGACTAGATAGGGTCAACATTGGTGAATGGAGAAGAGATACCTAAAGTTGAGCAGTGTAGCAGTTGAGAAAAGAGGTGGCAAGTCACAAACATAAAAATAAAAATAAAAACAGATAGAAAAATGCAAGAAAAGAAAGAAAAACAATAATGAAGAGGAGTGAGAGAGGAGTCAAGAGGAAAAGTTCATTGCAAAAATCAAAATGAAGAGGAAAAGCTGGCCACTTCAAGTCTGAAAAGATTATGTTTGGGGGTGTGTTATTCACTGAAAAGTACCACTTTTCACCTCTTAACTTAGCCTTTGCTAGACCTTGAAGAAGACTAATAACCATTTGTTAAGTGTGTTTTGTAGTTAGTAATAAAATGTTCAGCTTAATACAAACTCCTTGCCTTTTGGCCTAAAAGAGAGAGAATATGCTCAAAGATGATAGCTGAGATAAATCCTAATGGAACACCTTGGTAGTGCTCACCATGATGACTCATTTTGCTGATCACCATTGACAAAAGTCTAGTAGATGAATGAAGTTAGCTGAGAAGGGAGGAGACTGCGACAACAACAAGTGCAATGCATCAGAGCAGCAAAAGATAGACCTCGCAGAGTTGAGGAGCTTCCTCGTGAAGCCAAAGATGCAGTGGAAGAGGCCCTCGCACAGATACGCCGTGCAGTTAGAAGGACAACTAAAATGATCTCACAAATATCTCGCAGGTTAAAGTCCCCAGAATCTGTGGTCGCAAAGCTGTCGTGGAGATCAAGCCTCAAAGCAGCCGCCCAAAGAACACAGTGAGTCCATATGTACACTGAACAAAAGGTCACCTCGCAGAGTTTTTGCGTGGCCATGGAAGAGAGAGACACCCAAAATTCTCTTCACACAGATTTCACACTCTGAAGCCTTACCATTGACTACGTGAGTGCATGAGCATAACTGTGTGAGTACTTAGCGAGAGAGAGCTTTTGAAGCTCAATTGAGCGAGAAATTTTGACACTGCAAATCATCTCCGCGACAGCATTGCAGCGCCAGCGAACTGTGTGATCAAATGAAGAGCTAACGCGTGAGCAAGCACTTCCCATCAGCTAAAGGCAACTCCGCAAAGGCAAAGCAGCTACGCGAATGAGCTAAAAGTAGATACCAGCCCCCCGAAGCACGGGCTCTCCACTTCTCAGTTTTAACTCAAGGACCTTTTAGGAATTTCCCAAGGCTAGGGCACACCTCTCGAGGCATAGATTTTGAGGCGCATATCTCTAAACATCCAAGGGTTGAAATAGTGCCATGTCTGCTGGAAAAATTAGGGTTAATCTCTTCCGAGCCAAAGCCTTATGAACAGAGAATATAAGCTATACTTAGAGTCTATTATTTTTATCTTTCCTTCATCATCGGTCGGCTAAGAACTGTAGCAGGCTAGGGTTAGGGTTTGATCATCTCTTCTTCTTATTTTTCTTCTCTCTTAGCCCAGCACTTGCTGGCTAACCCCCTTGTAAGTAGCTAGGTTTAGTTTCATTTCAGTTTGTAATAGGTTTTTGGTATACATTGGGACTGTGGATGAGCAGTTGTGTACAAGCTACAACCTAGAGACATTTCATTATAAGTTGTGTTCATTAATGGATTGCCATTTTAATGCTTAATCAAATCTAAAGATCTTATGGTTTCTTTAAATTTCTATAGGATCCATGTATTTGGGACTAACCCATTCAGTTTCTAGTAGGTCTATTATTTACCATCTGATTTCCCTTTATTTGATAGCCCCATTGAAAGCAATGCTGGATTTGTAGCGAGATCCAGGGAGCTAAGAGGCCTGTGGACCATGATGGTTGTAGTAGTTTTTATGTTCTTTCTTAGGCCTCTGTGGGATGGACAGACCAATGGGATACCCTGTGACCATTCAAGTGGACAAAGTATAGCCCTAAGGTTGTGTCCATTCACATGTTTACAAAGGATTCTTCTCCCTTGCACATGAGCTTCTAGAGCCTTGTGAGGAGGTTTTTATAGGAACTGGCTCCCCTTTGTTTTACCTAGCCGACATTAGATGTTAGATCTGATCTCGTTGTAGTAATTGCAGCTTGAGGTTGAGTCATTACAAGCCATTTATAGTAATGATTAGCTGAATATAAAGCCTTATTCAACCTGTTGCATGGTCCTTTTTGTGGGCACTAGTGAGCAGTTGGCCTTAGCAAAGCACTTAGGATATTATGGGTTGAAATACCTATGAATGTCAGCCAGGTCTATGCACAGATCTAGGGAGATTGTAGCACTGGCATTACATAGTGTTGCAATAGTATTCATGGCTTGATCTAGCCCAGTGGTTAGGGGAATGATCAGTCCACTCCCTTGGGTTAGATTGGCAATGTCTATTTTAACCAATGGGATTTGACAGACTCTATCAGATACCCTGTGACCATTAGAGTGGACAGAGTATAGCCCTAAGAGCGCCCCAAATGGCATGGGTTAAACCGGATATTTTTACCTTGTTGAGGCTTTTAATAGCGTCTCAGCAAGGAGCACTGCAGAGATAGACTAAATTTGAGTTTCATCACTGCTTTAACTCTAGCTTAACTTGCTTACTTCTCATAATTTTTGTATTTTATTTTGGTACACACTACCACCATCTTCCTCTTAATCTTTTCTTTAGGATAGGGCTACATTTTATTTCTATATTTTTAGGATTAATTTAGTGTAGTCATGACACCCAACTCCCTTTCTTTAGGATTGTCAGATCTGGAGGCCTACTATTATAGCCCATTTTGGGTTCTAGATTAATTTCTCTGTGGGATAAACTCTTGCTTATCAAAACTTGTTAAAATGGACCCTGTATCTTACAAGATCGTATTTATTTCAGACTTGTTGTGCTGACCCATCTCCAATTCCCCACTCTTGATTTATTCTCTCCATTGTTCTTAATAAAATAGTAGCAAGAGCCCGAAAGTAATCGAACACCATGTAATCAGTATTCATCTCCTAGAGTGGTGCATCAGCGTATATACGGACGATGGAATCCTCGTATAAGAATTTGACGCATTGATGGTATGTAGATGCGATGGCCTTCATTGATTATAACCATTTTTTTCCTAAAATGAGATTGTACGTACTAGTGAAATCAGAAACATGGAAGGTAACATCTTTCGTTACAGGTCCGAGGCGACCCTGTAGCTTGATGGTTCCTTTGATAAAGCGACACGACCCATCATAAGCTATGAGTGATAGTGAGGAGGGCCTGACATCCTACTCCATATATTCGAGCGTCTTTAACGTGGTGAGAGGATAGATGTTAAGTCTTGCTCCCATGTCAACGAGTGTGTGTGGTACGAAGAATCCTCTAATTATCACCGTAAGATATATGGGGGCCACACTCCCGTAGAGTGACTCTTTAGGCATGCCTGTGTCTGTAAAAGTGAGCGCCAGAGGTTGTGCCATGACTGAAGTAATTTGATGAAGCTCATCTAAGGTCGTATCCTCATCCACTTGCGTGTCTTCAAGTGTCCTTATCAACAACCGGTGATGGTCAGGTGATTTCTTGATGAGTTCTAGCATGGATATCAAGGTCAGGATCTTCTGGAGATGCCACAGAAGGTCGTATTCTTGCCCTGGCTCGAGCGCAGTTTCTTTGCCTAGCCGATGGGCCTTAGGTACGGGTGGTTGGAATGGTTGAGGTGCAAGAATTGGTGGAGGGATGATGTGAGGTGGGGGAGGTAAGTTAACTTCTCTTTCTCTCACATTCCCCTCTGGTGGTTGTGCGTTCATGAAATCCTTATTTCGAGGGAAAGGTGGAGGTGGGTAATTGGTTCCTGATTTGAGAATCGGGCAAGTCGGTGGTTGACCGAACCCGACGCGGCTTGACGCAGATGTATTTATAAAATGGGTGAAACTCGAGGTTGGAACACGTACCTGAATGGTGTCGCTCCAAGGTGAGAGGTATTGTGTGTAATCTTTCTCTTCTAGGAAAGTAGAGACCATCGTCTCGCAAAGGTCAGGATGTTCTTTTGGCTCGCTTTCTTTTAGATTCAGCGAATGCTCGGTGGTTATTTCATTGTTTTGTCTTGGAGTCTTTCGGGTGACACTTTCTACCCATACAGTAATTTGGGCTACAGTTTGGAGAACCTGATCTCCATACTCAGGTTCAGAACATGACAAAGGGAGTGATAATAGCATTGGTTTAGGATTTGGAGGGGTTGGAGGTTCTGGTGGGTGACTATGAAGGAGTGGTCCCCTAGCCCTAAAGGAATGGACTCGTATCTGAATGAATTTTGGATAAGGAGGTGGATTTGATGGGGCGATGCGAGTGATTAGGGCTGAGGGATGTGGGGGTGAAGGAGCTTTCGCTGGTGTGGCAGAAGTAGCAGAGGGTTGAATGCGAGTGATTAAGGTGGAAGGTCGGAAGGGGGAGCGACCAAAGAGATCGACGGTGGTGACCTGAGCCGGTGTAGCTTGGTTGTGGGTGGGCATGGGGTTATTAACGATCCCTAAATTTTGTTGGGGTTGGTTATTATTTGGGTTAGGATTCCTCAGCGCTTCGCAATCGATCTGACTTTGGTCATTCATATCATAGATTACATCCCTAAGGACCCAACAATCTTCTAGGTTGTGTCCTGCGTATCGATGGATGGTACAATATTTCCTATAGTTTAGATTTGTTGGCCATGGGCAGGGTCTTTCCTGCGGGAATCGGAGGAGATTCTGAGTATTAAGGAGATGGAAAATGTTGGGAATCATATCTGGTAAAGGGGATAGTATTCCTGCCTCGGCTGGTAGGGGCCTGTGGCTGGGTTAAAGTTCTATGGTGGGGGCACACTATTGTAATTCGACACATGGGCCGATCGATTCTGCATCGTATTCTGATTTTGGTAGGTGTTGGGATATTAATTTCTATTTTGATACTGGCCCTGATTCTAGTTTTGGCTTTAGTTTGCATATCGTGTTCCGATTTTGGTAGGTGTTGGTTTGCATATCTTTGCTGATTAATGCCTTGGTTTTGGTTCATGTATCGTTGCTGATTTTGATTTTGCTCGAAGTTTCGTGGGTAGAAATTTTTATTCTCAGAGTTCTGTCCTTGGTTAATAATGGTGTTGACCTGTTCAGTTTTTAAGGCTTTCTTATTATTTTTCGATTTTGATTCACTAGAAGAGTCCACTTTTGATGTGACTATGGATAGAATAAGGTCTCTGCCTTTAATATGTCACGTTTGTTGGGATGCTCGGGAGTGGAGTGCAGTGATCGCTGAGACTGACTGTCTCTTGAATTAAGTATTTATATTGGTCTAGAAATTGATCGACTAATCATCGAAGGTTTCTATCTTATAAAGCGAGAGTCTCGCAAACCAATCTAAAGCTTCTCCTTCTAATGAGCGTTGGAAATAGTGAATGAGAAGTCCTTGATTATCGCGTATGGGTCGGCAGTCATTACAAAAGAGGGCCAAGTGACGATTCGAATTTCCCGTGCCATTATATTTGGTAAATTTCGATGGCTTAAATCCTATTGGTAAATTAAACTCGAAGTCCCAACAAAATTTGTCGAATCCAAATAAGTGACTAGGGCGCTGTCTCTTTGCCATGTACTCATCAAGAATTTTAGGGAGATCTTCGATTTTAATGGTGTTGTCTTTTAGAGCGACCCGTGAGCAAACCTTGTCTAAAGAGTTATCGTTGAAGAAGGTGTGGGCAAGTTGTCTCAATGGTGTGGCGCGGGCTGACACCATCTCGGGGTAGGAGGTTGCCTCTCTTGTCGCTCTTGTTCTTTTGAAAATTGTCGTGAACTAGTGATTTCGTATGCGGCAGCCAACCCTCGAAGAAATTCCTCGGAGTCGTCATCTCCTATTTGTATTCTTCGAATATTGAGTTCTACGATCTATTGAGCGGTGAGGTTTTGTCCGATGTTACTATCTCTCCCATTATGATTATTACCGGTGTGTGGGGTGGAGAAGGGATTTTCTTGCTTGTCGGCCATGTTAATCTCAGGTTGTCGTGGGCTGGAATTGTGAAATGGTTATTCTTCATACGTGGGGTTGTTATGATATCCCCACAATGGTGGCTCTCCTAGACTCACTCTTCGTATACCAGACATCTCGAGTCTTTGACGAAGACTCATATATATATATAAGGGAATCTAAATGACACAATGGAAATAAAAATAGGGAGATAAGATGAAAACTAACTATCTAGAAAAAAAGTTTGTAAAAGTGTCCCATCGCGATCGCCAATCTGTTTGTGCGTGTCTTTTCTGGGTTCCTCTCGGTCCCTGTTGAATCAGTGGCTCCAATTCTATCCAAGTGGACTCTAGCGATGTGGCATTTAGAATGTTGGAAGTAAAGGATTTTCTAGGAAGGTTCCAAGTTTTTTGTGATCGCCAGCTGCAGATATTTAACGATGCTGCAACACGTCAATGATCACTCTTTAGAGCGGGTGTGGATTACTTCTTTACTGAATCATCTACCTGCGAACGTTAGCAGCTATGTCTTTTCTTATAATTTAGATAGTTTAATATTCTTCCCTTCCCCTGTTATTATTATAGTTCTAATCAGTTTAAGCTTCCTAGTTCTCTTATGAGTTTAGTTACGTGAATTTATTATAGTGAGTTAATTTAATATTCTAATTCTATTAGGAGTCTAATTAATTTTAGTACCCTAACTATGCTAGGAGTGCAGATATATCAGTTATGATAAAACTCTGATTAAATCAAGCATGATGGTTATACTAGAATTCTAAGTTAAGCAATTATAATAATTCTACTGCAACACTGATTGAAATAGAGAACTAATTTTACTAGAACTCTAATTTACGCAATGAATTAATTTTATTAAAATCTGATTAAAACAAATAAACTAATTTTATTAAGATCTAATTAAGACAATGAATTAACTATATCAAAAATCTAATTAAAATAAAGGAACTAATTTTATCAAATTTCTAATTAGGTCGAGGAATTAACTTTACTAAAAAAAATCTGATTTGAAATAATGAATTAACTATACTAAAATTTTAATTGAGATAAAAGGACTACCTTTTACTAATTCTGATTAAAGCAATAAATTATATCATACTGAAATTCTAGCTGAAGCAATGAATTAATTTTATTAAAATCCTAACAAAAAGGGGTTTTGGGCCCGCTATGCTAAGGAGGATTGGCCTCATTCCTGAGTACCCTTCGTAAGCTCCCTTGGGCAAATTGAATGGCTGAGATTAAAGATAAATTGGATTTAAGATTATAAAATAGTATTTTTAGATTTTTCACAGTCGATTTCGGAGTAATAATTATGAATGCAATTGAGACTAGAATTATAGAAACTAAAATTAATATTTAGGATATTTAGAAATATTAAACTAAGAAATTAAAATTAAAATTAAAATTTCTAGGACTGAATTCGGGTCTGAAATAGAAAAATCAGACCGTATGATTAAAGACTGGTTCTAGAATCTAAGGACCAGAACCAGAAATTAATGATAGGGCTGAAAATTGAGATTCTAGAATGGAATTAAAGCCTAGAGTCGATAAATTAGACCGTCGTATTAAGGACTGGTTCTAAATTAGGAGAACTAGAACCAGATATAAAAAATTTACAGTCTAAAAAAGGGTGCTACGGTCTCAGAATGAAAATTAAAACCTATAATTAAAGCTAACAGAAAGATCCTAAGTCTAAACCTAAGATTTTTTTTACCTAGGATCGGGGTTGAAGAGAGAAACCTCGAAGATTCTGCACTTCAATTTCGAAATCATGATTAGGTTGCTCTATGTGCTCATTCTCGGAGTTCTTTGGTTTCGGAATCCAAAAAAGTCTGTTCTCTCTCGAAAATTGCCAACCTCCCAGGGTGAATTAAGAAAAATATCTTTTATAGGTTTTTCTCCAATTAAGCGCCCTGTTTCAGGCGTTTAACTGGATTACGTGCCGCTCTCCTTGTGCTTAATCGCTTTGAGTCGGTCACCGACTCAGTGAGCGACCGGCTGACTTTCTTAGCTAGCTTCCTAGTCTTAATAGCGTTAAAACTAATTGTGCACCCATTTTTGGGTGCATAATCCAATTAAGCGCCACTCTCGAAGCATTTAATCGAGGAAGCGTAGGGATCAAGGATGGTGAGGCTAGACCGGCGTAGGGCAATTGCGTGTCGGTGAAAGGGCACTCAATCTGATCGCGCGTCTCATGATACACGTGTGATCGAGTCTTGAGTTGGTATGGGGAAAGGAAGTCTGGTCTGAGAAGGGACTGATTGCACGCTTGTGATTTAGCGTGCGATCAAATTGAGCGCTTGGTTTTAGGCGCTTAATTCGGGGTTGTCCGGGTCCGAGTCGAGTCTGAAATGCCAGACTTTTGTTTTAGCCTGCATTTCGACTATATACTATTGTTTTAGTATATAGTCTCCCTACGTTGGGACCTGAGCCACTGAGCTATTATTTCAGCCTGTGTTCAGCGTGTACTATTGTTTCAGTGTATGGTTCCCACGTCAGGGGTATGGGGCCTGAGCCATAGAACTATTGTTTCAGCCTGTGTCAGCCATATACTATTGTTTCAGCATATGGTCCCATATTAGGGTAAAGGGGTTTGAAATAGTGGACTATTGTTTCAGTCTGCATTCTAATTATATACTATTGTTTTAGTATATAGTCTCCCTATGTCGAGACCTGAGCCACAGAGCTATTGTTTTAGCCTGCGCTCAGCCATTTACTATTATTTTAGTGTATGGTTCCCACATCAGGGGTATGGGGCCTGAGCCACAGAACTATTATTTCAGCCTGTGTCCAACCATATACTATTATTTCAGCATATAGTCTCATATCAGGGTTATGAGGTCAAAGGTTGACCGAACAAATTTATATATTCTGTGAGGGAAAAATAGGGGTGTCTATAGTGAGAACCCAAAATTTTGATCTCCTTTTGAGAGTATGCCAATAGTGAGAGTTTGGATGAAAATATTTTCTAAATCTGCAGTTTAGAAAAATCTATGATGAATAAAAATTTTACTGATACGCACACTCCATGCTGTATAGAATTAAAATTGCGGAGTTCTGATCAAGGATAATTACTGTTTTGGAACGTAAAGGTGAAAATTTTGGAATTTTTGAAAATCATACCAAACATATGATGATTAATTTCTGAAAAACATTTTGAAAATTCCTGAAAAACCTAAAAAATATTTGAAGTTTTTAGGTAACTTCATTAAAAACCTTCAAGAGACTATAACTCCTCCACTAGAGATCACCTAGGGGTTTAATGGCTTGTTGCATTTGCTAAATGTAATCGTGCTCCGTACGAGAGTGGCATTTATTTTATGTTTCTTTGCTTGCTAGGGACTAGCAAAACGTAAGTTTGGGGGTGTGATCAGTCACATAATTTACCATTTTATCACCCTTAACTTAGTGATGCTAGTTTTTAGTTTGCTACTAATAAGTTAACGATATGCAGATATTAAGGAAAAATAGCAAACTAGAGCTAAGGTGTTAATCTTTGTCAAAATGAACTCAAAAAGCAGTAAAAAGATGATTGAGCGTAAAAGACAAATCTTCGCCTAAAAAGAAATGAAGAATCGTGTTTTACGATTGTGCCGAACAATATCCTGAGAAGAGAGAAAATTGTAATTTACAATTCTCTAAAGAAAAGCCGTATTAAGTAAAGACGATACAAGAGAAAGCGAAGAATCGTAATAAAGAATCATTAGCTGAAAGCCTACTGAAAATAGAAAATCGTGATTTATGATTTTCCAGAAAGAATAGAAAGAAGAAATCGTAATTTATGATTTCCCAAAAATAGAAGCTTTCCATTGTTGCTGAATGAGAGAAGATACACCGCCATGTATATTTTTAGAAGTTTTTTACAATTAAAAGTATGACCAACTATAGATTTGAGAGATTAATGAAGAATACTCTTCAAAGGACTCTGTTGCTGAAAATCAGAGAACACTCTAGAAGCACATCTATGGTTTGAAAGCAAGGAAAAATAAAATTAGGAATTAGAGTTATATTAGGATATTTTTATTTTAGTAGTTTCTTTTATTAAAATTAGAACTTTGTAAACCAACTCCTTATGACCTATAAATAAGAGAGCCCGGAATAGAAATAAACCATCAAAAAAATTCTCAGCATTAATTGAGGACTGAGGTTAGATTTTCTTTTGATCACTAGAGTAGATTTTTATTATTTTGTAGATTAGATATCAGAGGTTTCTCAAGAGCAATTGACGACTGCTATTGCGTGCTGAAGATTAGTATAGATATTCTAGTTTCTTAGAAGCAATTGATGACTGCGACTGAGGGGTGAAAGATATATTTATTTTGCTTTCTACTTTAGATTTTATTTGCTTTATTTACTGCTTTATAAACATCTTCAAGTTTTAATTTAAATTGATGACTCAAGTTGAAATTTGCAGATTAGTGTAACGGTTTTTACTTTTCCATCTCGAATTTGATTGACGCCCAAATTTTAGGAGATTGCTGATTAGATTAAATCTGTGTTAAAGAATTTTAGTTTTTAATTGACGCCCAAATTATAAAAGACTGCAATACGGTGTAACGGTACTGTTTATTTTTATAAATATCCGATGGCTAAAGATTGGGATTGACGATCTCAATCTGAAGGAGGATTAGGATTTATTTTATGCACTTTAGATTAAGAAATCATTCTTTATTCATATTTCTCAAGTAGTTTAGAACCTTAAAAGATAAATATAAACTTTGAAATAGAAGTAGAAATAAAGATAAGATAAATACTTCTTCGTGGGAATGATCATGTACTAGCTCTATAATTTTCATTGTGCACTTGCAATAGGTTAAGACTTAATTAGATACACACATAAGTAGAAATCATTGATCAACTCAAGCTATATACTAAAACCTACAGAAAAAACTATGATCAGATAATAAGCGATCGAATTTATATTCGAATTTGAACTCGATATTTGATCAAATTTGTATTGGAATCCAAATCAGGTATGGATTGAAACTGTATTTGAATCTGAATTTGATATTGATTGAAAATATATTTAAAGCCAAGCCCGATATTGATTAAACTTGTATTTGAATCCGAACCTAATATTTGATTTAACTTGAGCCTGAAAATAGTATTGATTTAACATATATTTAAACACAAAATTAGTATTTAAATTGGATATTCTATTTGAACTGAATCTCATATTTGCACTGGACTTATACTTAAACTGAAATCTTGTATTTGAGCTAAATTTTGTAATCTAACTCACATTTTTGTTTTCGAATTGAAATTGATATTTGAACTAAATTTTGTATATTGAACCTGAATTTGAATCTTGCATTTTGAAATTTGGACTTGAATCTTGGACTTTGAACTAGGGTTAAATATTGAACAGACTAAAAAGATATTGAACAGTCAACTAGTGAACCAATACATAAACTAGTGAATCGTATTGAGAATCTTTATTGAATGACTCTTGAACTCTGAAAGAATAATCAAAATAGAATGAATGAATAAGGTTTTACGCTATCCTTTACATAGTGACCCTAGAAACTAAACTTAATTGAAAGTGGAAAGAGATACCAAATTGAACCAATGACATTGGCCGTTGTCTTTATCGACATGCTTGTATGAGCAACCCGATTAAAAAGAGGATTATTGAAATGGCGGTAGATAAATAGGACAAGTAAAGTCCAAAATCGGGTTAAGATAACTGGTGTGTTCTAAATATGAACTCTTGCAAGCGCATAAGTGTTGTAACAAAGGTGAGCTATTAAGGGATGTCGAACTCAAGGGACTACAAATATCTAATTTAAAGCCTCGATTAGAAAATTTATTTTAAAGGAACTAAAAGGCTAAAAGAAATTCATCTAAATAAATGTTATGTTCGCAAGAGTAATTGATTTAGAAAGCAAGGGAGAAAACAATTTAGGGTCTCTCTTCATCGCAAATTCATAATAATTCGTAACCCTATTTGTATTATAATTTGAATTTCGGGTACTAACCTTCTCTTCGCTACAATCTAAAGCTAGATAAAATAATTAAATCCTATTCATAGCAATGGACTAGTTGGGATGATATAATCCATCTAGTCTCTAGTGATATAATCCGTAAGAACCATTGCAAGAAACTAATCAAACTAGACTATAAGTACTAATCTTGTAGTGAATCTCCGAACAATTCTAATCCTAATCCCTATAAGGCGATTACGATTATCATAAACAAAAATAAAAAAATTTAGAATCATTCACAACAAGTCAGAAATAAGAGTAAATCTCAATCATGATTTTGCAATCACTACCATAAACGAATTCAAATTAAAACTAGAAACAAAATTTTGAATTAAAACTTATATTTGATTTACAAGAGGTCCTAAACTTCGAAAAACTAGTCATGCATCATTGTTAGTATCTTCATCATCGGAGTACAACTCTCTTATTCAATCTCAGAATAATAGTTTACAATTCTCATAGATCTCGCAACTCTCACAAACAAAAACTGTTGAAAACCTAAAAGAATAGAAAACCTAGAAAGCAAAGAGATCTATATATTTTAACCTAAATTAGGATCCTTATTTATAGATACATAAGGCCTAAATACGAGGAAAACTAGGAAAGAAAGTCCTAAAAGAAGAAGAAAAGAAATAAGTTACAAATTCGGAACAATACCAAACTGATGTTCTTGAACTGCCTCTATTTTCCCAAACTTGACTGGTCGAGATCCAATCTTGAGTGGTCGAGATTTATATTTTGGTTCTATAAAATTTTGCAGAACTCTGCTGCACTAGGGCTGATCTCGACTGGTTGAGATTACTGTTTTTCCCGCAGTCTTCTCTATTTTCCTTTTGACAATGACTTTGATTCTTTTTTTCTCCATCGGTTTAATGCATTTTTCTTCTTTTCCTTCAAAACCTTATGTAAACCAAATATATGCTAATCCCAAATGTTAATAAGCAATGTTAAGATCCGAGGTTTTTACATACAGTTTTGAAGGTTGATTAATAACTCGTCTTTTTTATTATTTCTCGGATGGAAAGTGTCTATCGCCTTTTTGTGCGCAATTAAAGGTACCTCCTTGGCTTGCTAAGGATGAAGAGTGAATTCGTGAACCATGGTTTGTGTTGGTATCAAACCAAAATGTAAAAGACATTAATAAGACAATTAGGAGACCAAAAATCTAGAATTTAAATAGGATATGTTATTATGAATATTGATCTTGAATTGATTTAGTAACTTTTAAATTAAGCAAGTCTTAGACTTGTAAGTTGATATGATGAGATATTTGAGCAAAATGACTTATGAACTTGCATATTATCTAATTTAGTTAAATCTTTAGTAGAAGATTAAATTAAGCCCGTCACTTTATAATTCTTGCTATATTTAATCATTCGTTGATCATCTTTTTATTATGATATTCATGAAATTTTTTCAAGAAATGTCGCATAGAACTCTTAAAATTTCTTTGAAGAGTTGGGCTAAATCTATTGAGTGCCACAACTAACAGTCATTTCATGACCAAAACGTTTAAGGTATTTACACGACAGACTTCCACTGTTGAACTCGTGGATTTGAAGAATTTGTACGACATAGGTGAATGAATTTTGTGGATTTAGAAATTGGTGTTGGCCAAAGATTGGAATGCAAAGACCATGAAAGATAGTCACAATATCGGACACCTTGTATTTAGATACTAAAATGATGCATGATTGGCTATGAGCAGTCATAATGTAAGATTATGATTTTGCATAATTAATAATTGTGCAACCGTGGATTTTTATCAAATCCATCGCGACGATGCGCTCGTAATAAAACTAGAGTCGCCACCCAAAGCTTTTGGTGTCCTGGGAAACCTAAATCAATATTATAAGCACCGAAGTGCTAAAAATATGACTTTGATTCCGGTCTACACCAAAGGCTCTTGGGTAGGGGCTTCAGTTATCGATCGGAAAGATGTTAGGCACCCGACCAACCCGCTCGTAAGCAGTCTCTACTATGACTGTTTGGATGTGTATATATAAGATATATATATAAAAAGAAAAGAAAATTAGTGGCACTTCCCCTTGCCTGAAGGCACACCGATCCTATTGAACCCTTTCCGCTTGCCGAAATTTGGGCAGCGTAACAGCTCAATTCTAGGATGGAGGAAAAGCAAAGAAGGTAGAGGAATAGAGGGGAGAGCTGGAGCTCTTAGGCCCTTGTAGCACCAATGTGGACCTTCCCGTGGCTACATTTGATGAACTTCCAATAGCTTTGATGGTCGCGTGAAGAGTTCTAGTCTCTAAGGCCTGGTGGCTAAGAGGTAGGAGAAGAAGGCTAGGGGGTAGACCTAGTTAATCTAAAGGATTTATGATGGAAAATGGATGGTAAAGGATTAATCTCAGTTCAGGAATTTTGTGGGTGAAATGCTAAAAGGGAGGGCACTCTAATCTTTTTTGTCCTTTTAAATTTTTTTCAAGCCATTTGCAAGGGGGATGCCTCTCTATTTATAAGAAAAAGGGAGGTTAGGACGGTACTTAAGAGCTAATTAGGGTTAATAATTAGGTAATCTTCTAATCTAAGGTTTCCTAGGATCTAAAGGGCTTGAAAATGTGGGCAATGGACTTCAATGGTAGATGATAGGGTGGGGTTTCAAATGACTAAAGGATTACAAATAGGGTAAATGAGGGTACAATAGTCCTAATGAAACTCACCCTAAAAATTGGGATGGTCAACAAGTCAAACCCTAAAAGTAAAATTCAGACAAAATCCAAGGTTTACTGTAGCTAAGCCTGACATGTGTATTATCCGTGCCAGGCATATGTACAATGTCTGGGAAGTCCAGAGTTCGCTAGGGGGCCCATCCATGTTTGGCGTTTATAATATATACGCCAAGCGATTTCTGGGAAAAAATGGCCTGGCATGTATAATATACATGCCAAGCAACATTTCTCCAAAAATGGCCTAGCGTGTGTATTACACACACCAGGTAAAATATTGACATTTCTGTTTGATATTCAAATCGTCGTAAATTTTGATATATAACTCTAATTTAGGTGATTCTTAGCTCGTTGGAAAGTTGGGGAAGTCTTCTTTCTAATGGTATACAAATCAGCTATAGCAGAGGTCTGTGTAAATATTGACACTCTTCTTTCCATCCACTACTCAATAGGGTTCGAAATAGGTCCGGTAGAGGATTCTAATGGGTTTAGGAAGGTTAGGGTTGACTCCTAAGGGTTCAGGAGGGGTTCTAAACATTTTGGGATAATTCCTAAGGATTTGGGAAATACTTTTGAAAGCTCTAAGGTACGCCTTTCTTGAAGTATGTGTCGATCGAGCCTTGGGTCAAATTTAAGTTTCTATAGATGCCTCTCTTTGGTATCCGATCGGTAACGATTGTATGCCAAAGAAAGAGACATTCGAAGAGGCTCAAGGCATGCTAACGGGTCCGCTGTATTCAAAGAGAACCTCAAACATTAAAAGTAAAAGAGAAGAATTAAACGGAGAGTGACATAAGCCCAACATTAGGGAAAACGTCCATCTTTCAAGGCTATCGGTCCCCAAGGGCATGGTGATATTACTGGGCATAACCGAGATGAAATAATTGAAGATGTAATGCACGATGTTTGAGATTAATTTCGAATAATACTGCCCCACGAGCGGGAGGGTGATCGACCCATACTTAAAGATTGGCGCGAAGCAATGACGTGAAGATCCACAGTCCATGTCCAATCCCATGAGGCATTGGTTGCTGCATTTGATCGGCCACGGGTGCCCCTACACGAGGTAGGGTTCGAGATCTTTGGCCGAACCCATTAATTCCAAAGCTAATTTAGTACAACTACCTGAGCAGAGCGAATATTGAAGTCGCAATGCATTTTAGGAGTGTGTGCCATTTCTGATAGTGTTCCTTGAATCAACATGATTTAGATTACCCAACTTCAAATAATACTGAACAGATCCAGCCAAAATTGGGTGCCTACCGAGGAGACATCCAATCCTGGTCTCTGTCAATGATGATCTCACAAACGAATAATTATGCAAAAACATGCATACATCAGGGGCAAATAAAAACAAAGGAGAATGGAAGTCCCAACCTTGAACCCGTTGTAGCAAATTTAGAATTGTTGTGCTATTATTTTTATTAAAAATGTGTGATAAAAATAAGGCAACAAAAACAAATCAAAGAGGGGAAATGAAATGGAGTGAAACAACACTAAAACAACAATCTAAAACATAGTCCTGCAAGATCCAGGGCTTGTTGTAGCAAGTTTTGCTAAGTAAAAGTTTGTCCCACATGGAAGTTTGATCTAAAACCACAAGGGTTGTATAGTAGACCTCCAGATCTAGCTATAGATTTGGCAGCACTAACCTATACTAGAAAGAAAAGGTAAAGAAAGGGAGTTTTGGTTTGTCACAATCTATACTAAAATAGAAAATAAAATCATAGATCTACACTCCAAGAAAGGGTTTTAAAAAGGGGTGGAAATGGATTTGAAAAATCAAGTGGAAAATTGGTGAGAAGTAATAAAATAGGGACTAATATTTTTGACTGAAACAGGGGCTGATCCAGCAAAGCAAGGATTGATTCTACATCAGTCCTTCATTTGGCTACAAGCCCAAATGCAAGGAGGAATAATCCAATTCATCCCTAAGATATGGACAGTCTTAAGGCTGTGATCTGTCCACTGAGTGCCTACAGACCATCCCCAAAGATATACTCCAGTCATGGGGGTAGAAACTAGAACAAGAAAGTTACTGCAGCTGCTACGGTTGCCTGGCTACAAGCTCATGTATCCATAGGAGCATACAATCCATAAAGATCTTAAAAAAAACTCAAGAGCATCACAGATTGAATGATTCAATAAAAATAGTTTTGCATTGCTTACAAAATACTTACAATGTAACCTCTCTAAGATGCAGTCAATGCAGACTCCAGACCTTTACAAGCTTTCACAGTATTTTTACAGCATAAAATCAGTCTTATCTACTACACAAGGACTTAGCCAGCAAATGCTGAGCTAAGGAAAGAAGAAAAAAGGGAAAAGATGACATACCCTAAATGACCTAAGCCAAGAATATCCCCCTGGCTCAGAGCAAAACTAGGTGATGGTAGATGCCTATTTTTGGCTAATTTTTCAGCTTTTATATAATTCATACAAAAATATCTCAATGCTCTGGCCAATTAGAAAGAAGCTGCTGTCGTGGCCCATTTGTGGCCAAGTGTTGCCTCAAGATGTGGGGAATAACTTAGCACATTGGGATGTATGCCCTAGAAGCTGTGGAATCCCAAAAGTGCCCCTATATGTTGAATGGGAAGTCTGGATCCCGAGCCTCGAGAGGATGAATGGCTCATATTTTGCATCTCGAGTGGATCTCGAGTGGTTGAATTGATTGCTGAAGGAGGCTCAACAGGCTCTTGACAGGATGGCTTTATTTGCTGAAGCTGGCTCGATAGGTTCTCGATAGGATGAAGCTTCAAATAGTATTGCTCGAGAGGTTGTTGATAGGATGACTTTCTTTCATCTGCAGCTCGAGAGGTTGGATTTGAACTGCTCGACAGGCTGAATGCTTCAGCCTTAACTACTGAAGATCTACCTGAGAGGACTTTTTGAAGGTGTATCTGCTCGAGAACCACTCAAGCAGATGTTCTTTGGATTAACTCATCTTCTCGAGATGTGCTCGAGATGAGTTTCTAAAGCTGTGAACCTCTCGAGATTTATGCGAGAGGAATTTCTGGAGTACCCTCTGTTCTAAAATGCTCGAGATCTACTCGAGTTGTTTATATGCTGTAGGCCTGAACCTCTTGAGATCTGTTCGAGGTGGAATTCTGAAGCATTCTAATAGCTCGAGAACTATTCGAGCCTTTATTTTTTATCCTCTGCAGTTGTGCACAACCTGCTGCAATATTCTTCTCAGCCTGGGTCCATCCTTCTTTCCACTGTTGGACTTCAAGGGCCCCTTAGGCAAGCAAAATGGTCCCTATGGTGTAGACCACCATGGTGCACTCTCTGTTCTTCAATCAGATTCCATATTTGACTCTAAATTCTTTTTTCTCGGCCTCCAAAATGTGGACCGTTGCACTAAGTTACATTAAGTTGCATTTTATTTCTAACTACAAAAACATACTCAGATGACACTTATTAGATGGCTTTAAGGTGTAGTAAAGGCTAGGTTAGGAGGTGAAAAATGACATAATTCAATGATTAACACACCCCAAACCTAATCTTTGCTAGTCCTCGAACAAAAGAAAAAATTAAACAATTACAATAAAAATTTAAATGCCACTTGTTGGTATTACCCTCAAGTGCTGTTTATTATGTGTGGAAGAAAATCAAAGTAAAAGGTGGAGGTGAAATGGCTATGAAAACAGCAACCTAAAGTACACACAGCCTGCAAGATACAGGGCTATTGTAGCAAGTTTTAAGTAAGTAAAAGTTTGTCCCACAGACAAATTGATCTAGAATCCAAAATGGGCTATAATAGTAGGCCTTCAGATCTGGCTGCAGATCTGACAATCCTAGAGAAAGGGAGTTAGGTGTCACAACTACACTAAACTAACACTAAAAGAAGAAAAATAAAGTACAGTCCTATCCTTAAGAAAGGGTAATAAAGAAGGTGGTGATGGTGTGTATTAGAATAAAGATAAAAGGATGGGAAGTAAGCAGTTTAAGATAAAGTTAATTTAGTTATGTAACTCTAATTTAGGGTTGTCTTTGTAGCAAATCCTTGCTGATGTGCTATCAAAAACCTTAGCAAGGAAGAAGAATCCAACTTAGCCCATGCCATTTAGACTGCTCCTAAGGCTATACTCTGTCCACTTAAATGGTCACAGACTATCCAATAGAGTTTATCAAATCCCATTGATTAAATCAGAAAACTAACCTAATCCAATGGAGTGGACTGATCTTAAGGCTATAATTTGCCCACTTAAATGGTCACAGACTATCCAATAGATTTCCTCCAACCAATGAATTAAATCAGACCATGAATACCATTGCAGACACTATGTTTGCCAGGCTACAAACTCCTCAGATATGTTACAGATTTGGCAGACATTCATAGGAGCAAACAGACTTTGAAAATCAGGTGGAAACCACAAGGTATCTTAGGCTGAATGAGGATTTAGATTCAGTTGGTCATTGCTACAGAAGGCCTATAATGACTCAGCTCACAAGTCTGCAATCACCACAGAGAAATCAGATTTAACATCTGATATTGGTCCAAAAAAATAGAGGGGTGCTTATTCCTGCACAACCTCTCACTAGGTTACAAGATCAAGTGCAGAGAAAAAGAATCCATCTCAGATCTATGACCAAGACCTGCCCTAGGGCTATAGTCTCTCCACTCAAATGGTCATAGGCTATCCACAGAGGCTGCCTTACCCACAAATAATGGGATAGAACATATAAACTGCTGCTGCCACCATGGTCCCAGGGCTACAAGCTCAAGCTTCAATGGGCCTTTCAATCAGCTCAAATCCTAAATACATGCTATAGCCTGAACAAAACTACGGGCAAATAAGAAAATAACAGATTGAATGAACAATTAAAGTATAAATTTCATTGATCAAATTTACCTACAATGTAATTTCTCAAGGCAACAACGTTGTGGATAACAACTCTTCACAAAATCCTAAAGATTACAAGACCCATTACAAAACTAGATGGAACTACACCTAATTGCTTACAGAGGATTTAGCCAGCAAGTGTTGGGCTAAGAGAGAAGGAAAATGGGAAAAATAAGTGATGAAACCCTAATCCTAGTCTGCTTGAGCTCACCACAGATAGAGGTTGAAGGAGAGATGATAATTCTAAGTTATAAGTACAACTTATATACTCAGTTTTAATGCCTTAGCCAACAGAAGAGTAAACCCTAATTTTTCTAGCAGATGTGGCACTGTTACAACCCTTGGATGCCTTAGGATGTGTGTCTCAAGATCAGGGCCTTGAGATGTGAGCCCTAGACCTAGGGAAATTCCCAAAAGGTCCCTAAAGTTAAGACTCAGAAATGGAGAGCCCGAGCTTTGCGAGGCTGCCTTCTACATATTAATTCTATCATGCAGTTGCTTTTTTACTCTTTAGTTCCTTTCCACAGCTTGCAGACTCCTCGCGAGGTATGAATTAGCTTGAAAGGTTTGTTCACTCACATGGGTGAACTTTGCATTATCGCGCAGCTGCTCTGGCTTAGAATGCACTCGCGCAGAAGAGTTTGTAGTGCTTGGCTTGCTCACGCAATAGAGCTTCAGAATCTCCTGTCGTGAGGTACTCATGTAGGTGCCTTTACATCTCACTCAGAAAACGGTTGAGCTTCCAAGTGCGCGAGAGCTGTGCGAGAGAACTTCTGAAGCTCTCTCTCTTCTAGAGCCATGCGAGAACTTTGCGAGTTAGCTATTGTTCTTTGTGTAAATTGGTCTTGTGAGGTAGTGCACACGACTACTTTAAAGCTTGATCCTCATGAGAACTTCGCGAGCTGGATTTCTGAAGGCTTAGTGCATGAGAGCTCCATGAGTTCTTTAAGTGTTGATTGCAGTTGAAGTGCGTGACTGCTGCGCGAGAGACTTCTTTGTGATAATCCCTTCACTGAGCTACGCGATTTCTTCACGAGCTCTATTGTGCTGCATGTATCATCCGCGCGAGGGAGCTTTGCTACAGCTTTAGTCACGTGAGGCAGCACCTTAATTGTATGAGATAGCTCATTTGCTCTTCTGCTGCTATGCAGCTGCTGCTGTTTCAACTCTCTCCACTCATGTCTATGCTTCTTTCATCTGCTGGACTTTCTTGGTTCACTATAACATACAAGATAATGACCATGGTGTGTACCACCATGGTGTTCCATCAATCTCTGGCTCAGCTGTCATCCTTGGCTTGAATTTTCTCTCTTAGCACCAAAGGCATGGACTTTCTGTTATGTTACACAAGTTATTACTAATCTATAAAACAAGCTAAACAAGAGTTATTAGTCAGCTTCAAGGTCCATCAAAGGTTAGGTTAAGAGGTGAAAAGTGGTCCTTTTCAGTGAATAACACACCCCCAAACCTAATCTTTGCTAGTCCCTGAGCAAAGTAAAATTTAAACTGCTATTCTAAGAATGTAAATGCCACTTTCATAGGGAGCATGTATGCATTTAGCTTATGCATCAATCCTTTTAAACCCCTAGGTGATCCCTAGTGGAGGAGAGAAGTCTCCTGAGGATTTTCAGTGAAGGTACCTACAAAATTCTTAATGAAACAGTTAATAAAAGTGCAACATTATCAAGTCAGCTGTCAATACATAGAGCATCAGTTCACCTTTGATTCAAAATATGAGGATTTTAAATAAAGGATATGCACAGACATTTAATCATTAAAACTTTTGCATGAATGCACATCATTTCCAATTGGCTTACAGCAAGAGAAACAACACATGTATGTCAGTACTAAGCTCACCATCAATTCACAAATTACGTTTTAGGCAATGCCTAATACATTCAATATTAGACCCAATGCTCATCAAGGCACTCTCTCACAAAGAACTTTGAGGGTTCTCATTTTCACACAAGCTCAAGAGCACTTACAGTCCCCAAATGGGCCTGTAAGCATGAGCATAGGCAAAGCTCTTAAATTCTGGCATCATTGGCTATTCCTCACCATAGATTAGACAACTCCTCATCTCCACATAGGAGCTCATTCAACTTAATATAATAAGGTCTTATGACTAGGTTGTGATGTGGCTTATGGGTATAGGTTATAAAGAATGGAAGGGTGAAAAGGGATGCAAAATTGAGAAATCAGCAGGTGAAGGAGGTGATTCATGACTTCACCTTCTTTAGTTCAACACATTTCATCTTCTTTCACATTTTTCAGACTCTAAGTGACCAACTTCTCCTCTTATTTTTACTTTTTCCAATGAAATTTCCTCTTAACTCCTCTCTCTTCCCTTTCATTATTCTTTTTCTATTTTTCCCTCTTTTTTTTTTTGGATAAAATTTTCTTTTCTTTTTGTTTTTATTTTTCTGAAATGTCACTCTCTCCCCAGTTGCTACACTGCTGTCCTCCTTTTGTGTTTCTTCTCTATTCACCCAATGTTGCCCCTAGCTTGTCCATCTTCAACTCCTCCTTTACCTTCTGAATTTTCAGAGTGGGGGAAGGTTTGAATTAGGTCCATAGGTTCAGGTTCAAATACTCAGGTGTATTTTGAAGAAAATTAGAAATTGAGGCTCAAAAGGTGTATACACAAGGGCAGTTTACCAAGTTTGGTATGTTTAAGCTCAAACTGTCTAAGATAAGGCCTTGGTCTTTTACTAAATATCATGAGTGCTGTCAGTTGTTTCAACTTGGAGATGCCTAACTTCTAGTGAGGACATTGACTCAGCCAGTCTTTAAGCAGGAAGAATTTCCTAAGACACTCCTTAAAGAAAAAAAAATTTTGTAGGCCCAAATCTCACTAGGTATGGTCTTCCATTGAACTCTTAGGCATGCCCTTATCTTTTTCTTTCTTTAGTGGTTTACTAAGTACTGACACAAGTGAGTTTTCTTGGTGTTCACCTCATGGAAATATTAAAAATTAAAAGTTTTTAATAAATGTCTGTAAAATTTTTACATTTCCTCCTTTTCAAAGTTTCTTAGGTGGACTTAGCTCTATTTCTATCTTACTTGCTTCTGCTGGACTTAGGTTAACTACATCATTGGAAAACCTTGCCACACCCCCAAACCTATGAGGAGCAGTGTCCTCACTGACTCACAAATGAAAGGGTATGTGCAGCAAGGATCATACACAAAATAAAGTAAGTAAAAGTATTAAACAAGGCACACATAAACAACTAAAATAAACTAACAGATTTAAAGACATAAAGTAAACCAAACAAAACATAGTAAAGAGAAATTTCATTTATACACAAAAATTTGTACAATGTAAGGGAAAAGAACTACACAAAAATTATATAGAAACATCTTACCTAAGTACATGTGCATATCTAAACATTCTAATTTTCTATGAGCTCAATCTTGACTTAGAGTCCTTTCCCTTTTTCATTCTTTTTAGTAGCAGCAGTGGAGCTGGCAGGAGGGGCAGTCTCAGCTGCTTGTGGAGGATCTCTGGTAGTTACTTTAGCAACTCTTCTTTTAAGGGTTTCGGCCTTCTTTTCAGCAAACAGAACTCTACTTTCATAGAGTTCCCTGGTGCCTTTGTGACCTCTTTGGAGGCAGCTAATCTTTTCTCTAGGTCATCTGCTCTTAGCTTCTCAGTTGCTGCAGTATGCTTTTCAACTTCATATTGAATCAGAATTCTACCCCACCCCATTGATATACCCAGTAATTGAACTCTGTGATCAAACTCCATTCGACTGATCTTCTCTTCATACGACTGTCTGATGGAGTTTCTGATGCTAGCCATGCCTTTAATGATAACTTTCTTTAGGTATGAGTTCTTTTACATGGCATGGAGGAGAGTGGAGTATGGAAGTATGAAAAAGGAAGAGGCAGGTAGGATGGGCTACTCATCACTCGAAGAAGGGCCAGTGAGCAAGGGAGACGAGATGGATGATGACATGGGTGGGGTGAATATTGAGGATAAAGGGTGATGGATTATAGGTTCAGGCTCGGGGCCTGTTTGAATAAGAATTGAGGAGGTTGGGATGAGGTCTTCCACATCGGTGGTAGCATCAGAAGTAGCTAGAACAGGTGGGAGATTAGGTTGGGATTCTGGTTTAGGTTCAACTTCAGTTTGAGTGGAAGCATTGGTAAAGGTAATAGGATGGATTTCTGGGATAGGTGCAATGGGTGTAATAGCAGATGTGGTGATAGCGGAGGTTATGGGTTGGGGAGAAGGGGGTGGAGTATGTAAATGGGTGGTTGGAGGGATAGGTGGCTGGTGTGATGTTTAGGTTAAAAGTGACAAAGGTCTCTTGGATGGCTTATAAGTTGGTTTGGATAGAGGCCTGGTTTTGGAGTTGGGAGGTCATGGCCTCAATGGATGATTGGGTTTTGGAGTTGGCCAACACTTGGGCTTGAAGGGAGAGTCATAGGTTAAAGATTTGGGGTAGGAAATCAGGGGTGATCGGTAGAATTGGTTGAAATGGGGAAGTGGGTGCATGAGTGAAGGTGGTGGTCTGTGGTGATGGAGGTGTGGGGGAAAATTGATGGGGCTGTGGTGAAGCATGAGGAGGAGGAGGGTGAGGGAGTCTGGGCAAGGGGTAAACTCATAGTTGATGTTCCCTATGATAGAGGACATCATGGTTGAGTACCTTTCTTCTGAAAAAGGGTTTTGGTCATGGGTGGGTGAGGAAGGGATGAGTTGGCCTTAGGGTTTAAGGAACTTAGGTAGAAAATGTGTGGAAGTTTTAACGAGCTATGGGGTTTCAAGGATGGGAGGCTCAGGTTTAGAGGCTTGGGATGTTGAGGGTGGTGGTAGGCCAATGGTTGGGTCTAGGATGGTTGTAGTTTTAGGAATTGGGATGGTTTGGGATATATAAGTGGATTGGGGCTCTGTGTGGGCTTTGATTAATTTTTTTTTCTTTTTATAGGTAGTCTTTACTGGTGGGCTAGGGTGAGCTGGATAAGTAGGCAAGGGTACAGATATGAGTAAGGTCTCAGTAGGTATGATATGGGGTAATGAGGTTAAATGGCTGTGGCTGAGGTTGAAATTGGATGAGGTAAGGATGGTAGAACTATGAGGGGTTGTGAGGCTGGGGTTGAGGTAGAAGGTGTAGGGGTTATGGGTATGGATGAGGATGCAATAGTTTGAGTGCTGGCTAGCACACTTCAGCTGGCTGCCTCAGAGATGGGGATATGGATGGAAGGGCTGCTGATTGAAGTAGTGGTTGCAGAGGTGGGGGCTGCTGTAGAGGTTGCCACAGAAGCAGCAACAGATACTTCCTTCTTCTTCTTCTCCTTGGCAATCATGGTGCCACTGATATCCTATTGCTTTTTATCACATTTTCTAGGGTTCAAGGCAATGGTTTCCTCATTCATTTGAAATGGATAGCCTCATAGCTTCAGCAAGGCTGTAATAAGCCTGCAGTAGGGGAGTGAATGTGGTTTCTTCTTAGTCTTCACCTTCTTGTGAATATCCTTCATCCCCTCAAAAATTAACTTGACAGCATCCAAGTAGTGGTTCTTATAGAAGGAGAGGAGTGCATCAGTAATGGGAGACCTCCTTTCTTGCTCATGGCTAGAGCAATACATATTTTTCCTCAGCACCTCATTCATAAATTTGAGATTGGGGTGCATATCTCTCTTCCTGATGGACAACCCAGAGGCTGTGATCCCCTCAGTCAACTCCACAATTTCTTCGATTATTGCTATCAAAGGAGGGTCCAAGCCACACTCTGGGCTATACTTTACTAGTATCCCCAGTATTTCAGCTATTGCATATTGGTTGAAGAGCATCTCAAACTTGTCTATTAACACCAGCAATGCTAGGTTCCCATCATCCCCAGTCTTTACTCTGATATTTTGGTAGAATAGCTACACTAGTCTAGGGAAGACTAGCTGTATTAGGGGCCTCAATAGGGGTAGTAGAGTTGCCTTGGTTAGGTACTCCATGGAGGCAGATGTCTCTGGTAGCTCCTCAAAGAAAACTTTATCAAAAATTATCTCTACCTCCAGTTTAATTACTTTCACAAATTCAGAGGGGGGTTCTAAGGTATTCAGTATCCTCCTCCTCTTTAGCTGTAACCTCAGGGACCTCTTAGGCCACTTCCTTGCCCTTTTTCTGCTTCTTCTTAGATTTTTCAAGGCTTTTGGCGGTGGGTGGTCTCTGGCCCTCTTCTTAGGAGCAGATTTATTTTTGGCTTGGGCATCAGAGGCCAAAACCTTGCCCTTTACTATTGGGGTTTCCCTTTTCTCAGTTTATTCCATTTGGGGCTCAACCACTTGAGTAGGCACCTCGGAGGTCTCCACTGTGGAGGCCTCTATAATCCTCACTGACTTATGAGGTGCCCCCCGGGGTGCCAGTGTGTGAAAGGTTTAGCATGGCAGCCAATGTGTCTATGAACTTTGAACTTTTGGCCATGGCTACTCAATCCTTCAAAATTAGGGTTTTAACTCTTTACTTTTGTAATACACTCTTCACAAATACAAAAGCACCTAAATTCCTCTCTACTTAACACCAAATTAATATCTAATCAACCCAACAGAGAGAGTGAGAAATCTTACCAAACAGAAGCTAGGGTTTTACATCACCCGTTTCACACATGTTCAAATATCCCCAAATCAAGTTTGAAGTGACTAGGAGGTGATGGGGAGTAAAGTGGTAGGAGGGAACTGTCTGAGGTGGAGTGGGGTGGGTTGTAGAGAAGAAAGAAGAAAGTAGGGAGCTTGGTGTTTGTGCAATGGAAGTTAGGGAAAAGGGAAAGAATGGAGAAAATGGACAAATCACAGGGTTTATAAGGCTGATCCGGTGCCTCGCACAGCTGTCGCCAGGTACTTGCGAGGTAGATTTTTTGTGCACTTAACTTCCAACCTCGAGAGAAGTGTTGTCATGATGAAGAACAAAGCCTCGCGAGGTCATAAAGTCTCTAAATCTGGGCCTTGCGAGGTCACTTAGCGGGGCTGCATCTTGGCCTTAGCGCGCGAGGCAGTTTTACATCCTTTGCACAGCCATAGTAGTAAGGCCTCGTGAGGCTTAAAAAATGTGTGAATTTTGTTCTTCACACAGTTTCATATTTGTTGCCAAGCTAGAGCCTCGCGAGGCTCACTATCAGGCTTCAACAGGTGCCTTTGATCACGAAGCTCTCGCGTGGTACAAAATCTTCATCAGAACTCTGTGAGAAAGCTTCAAGTGGCTCACGAGTGTGTAATTCCTGTCATTTAGTCTCGCGAGAAAACAAAATTTAACCTTTGTCTTAGTGCTGCACATTGGCCAGTGCATCCATATTGCTATGCACCTATTCATTGTGCATCAGCACCAACCCTTTCACATGTACTCCATTTCATCATTATAATTGCATGCCCATTATCAACATCTGTACATCAAAAATGCAAAATTCTAAAGATAACTTTTTAGATCAAATTCATGACATTTATTATGAGAGCATCTCAACCATAGCAGCTACAGGCATGCACACCAAATTCAGATGACAAATATACACATGTACTCAAAACAGAACAAAACAAAATAGAATAAAACAAACAAGCAAATCTCCATCACACTAAATGTAGTAATTGACAGATTTCTATGCAACACAAAACAAGACAAAATTTTCAACACATAAGGTACACATTTTACAAAGTTGTGGATCACTGAGCAGTGGGAGGTTCATGTAGGTGAATGGTATGAGGAGGCTCCACTAAATGTTCTACACAAATTTTTAGCCTTTGACCATTCACTTTCATGATCTTTCCAGACATAGGATCAAAGATCTCCACAGCACCAGATGGGGGGGAGGCATGAATGACAGTGTAAGGTCCATCCTATCTGGATTTTAACTTCCCTGAAAGAAATTTTAGTTTGGACTTGAAAAGCCAAACCTTACTACCAGTATTGAAGTCCTTTCTCATTAGCTTCTTGTCAAATAATGCTTTAGACTTCTCCTTGTATAGTCTAGCATTTGAATAGGCTTCCAGCCTCAGCTCATCAATCTCTACCAGTTGCAATTTTCTGTGAGAACAACAGTAGTTAGATCAATATTTAGTGTTTTGATAGCCCAATAGGCTCTGTGCTCTAACTCTACTGGTAGGTGGCAGGCCTTGCCATAAACCAGCCTAAATGGGGACATGCCAATAGGGGTCTTATAGGCAGTCCTATAAGCCCATAAATCATCATTCGGCTTTGGTGCCCAATCCTTTTTATCTATCCTCACAGTCTTCTCCAAGATATGCTTGATCTCCCTATTCGAAATTTTAACTTGCCCACTGGTTTGTGGGTGGTAGGGAGTTGCAATTTTGTGTGTAATAAAATACTTTTTGAGGAGATTCTCAAAAGGCCTATTACAGAAATGACTCCCCCCATCAGTAATAATAGCTCTAGGGGTGCCAAATCTAGAGAAGATATTGTCCTTTAAAACATTAGGATAACTGTGTGGTCATTTGTCCTTGTGGCAATGGCTTCCAGCCATTTGGACACATAGTTCACTGCCACAAGGATGAAGTTAAAACCCATAGATAGAGGAAAGGGACTCATAAAATCAATGCCCCAGATGTCGAAGTGTTCTACCACAAGGATGGGCTGTAATGGCATAGAATCTTTCTTGACAATGCCCCTAACATTTGACATCTCTCACAGGCCTTGCAATGTATGTTTGCATCTCTGAACAAAGAAAGCCAATAGAAGCCACATTGCAGCACTTTTACTGCAGTCTTTTTGCCACTAAAGTGACCTCCACAGGCTTGCTCATGTCACATTAAAAGAATGCTGTGGAACTCACTTTTAGGCACACATCTCCTAACAACCTAGTCTGCACAATGCTTGTAAAGGTATGGATCCTCCCACAGAAAATATTTAACCTGAGAGAAAAATAGGTCTTTGTCCATCTTGGACCAGTGAGGGGAAATTTACCAAGAGCAAGAAAATTGACAATGTGTGCAAACCAGGGCACACTAGACTACACAACAAACAACTACTCATCAGAGAACAATTCATTGACAAGTGTTGCTGCATATTCTTCTAAAATAATTCTAGAGACGTGGTTAGCCACCACATTCTCAACTCCATTTTTATCCTTGATCTCAAGATCAAACTCCTATAATAGGAGGATCCATCTGATCAACCTTGGCTTGGCATCCTTCTTAGCAAATAGGTATTTCAGGGCTGAGTGATCAGTAAAAATAATAATTTTATACTCAAGCAAGTAGGGTCTAAACTTGTCCATAGTAGACACAATAGCTAGCAGCTCCTTCTCAGTAGTGGTGTAGTTGAGCTGAGCTTTAGCTACTGATTTGCTGGAATAATAGATCACTGCAGGCAACTTATCTTTCCTCTGTCCTAAGACAGCACTTATGGCCAAGTATGATGCATCACACATCAATTCAAAGGGGAGTGAGTAATCTAGGGCCTGGATTACAAGAGTAGTGGTAAAGCACTTTTTCAAGACCTCAAAGGACTCAAGGCACTCAGCAGAGAAGTCAAATGGCACATCCAGACAAAGCCGGTGGCACAATGGCTTTAAAATTTTTCTAAAGTCCTTAATGAACCTCCTGTGAAAACCAGCATGGCCTAAAAATGATCTGATTTGCTTGATAGTCTTGGGTGGGGGCAGGTGTAAAATCAAGTCCACTTTAGCCTTGTCAACCTCTATTCCTCTGTGAGAGACCACATGGCCCAACACAATTCCTTGTGTTACCATAAAGTGGCTCTTTTTCCAGCTCAAGACTAAATGGGTCTCCTCACATCTTTGTAAAACTAGGTCAAGGTGACTCAAGCACTGGCTGAAGCAGTCCCCATAAACTGAGAAATCATCCATGAAGATTTTTAGGAATTTGTTAATCATATAAGAAAAAATTGCATACATGTACCTTTGAAATGTGGCTGAGGCATTACACAGTCCAAAAGGCATCCTTTTGTAAGCAAAGGTGCCAAAGGGACATGTGAAAGTAGATTTTTCTTGATCTTGAGGATACACAAGGATTTGATTATACCCTGAGTATCCATCAAGAAAGTAGTAAAATGTTTTCCCAGCTAGCTTATCTAAAATTTGGTCAATGAAAGGGAGGGGGAAGTGGTCTTTCCTGATTTTAGAGTTGAGTTTCTTATAATCAATGCAAACTCTCCAGCTAGTGGTCTCCCTGGCTGGCATCAACTCCCCAGAATTAGTAGTAATGACTGTTATGCCTAACTTTTTAGGTACCACCTAGATAGGTGACACCCATTCTGAATCTGAAATGGGGTAAATTACCCCTCCATTCAACAGTTTCACTATCTCTTTTAAGACCACCTCTTACATGTGAGGGTTAAGCTTCCTCTGTATCTCCCTAGAGGGTTTTGCACCCTCATCCAGGTGAATTATGTGCATGTAAACTGAGGCATCAATGCCTCCAAGATAAGCTATTATCCACCGTATTACCTTTTTATGCTTCTTGAGAACACTCAATAATTCCTCCTCCTACTCACTAGTGAGAGAGGAGGAGATAATCACTAGAATCTTATTATTTTACCCCAAGAAGGCATATTTTAATGTGTATGGGAGCTATTTCAGCTCCAGCTCAGGGAGACTTTCAATGGAAGGCAACAAAGGTAGTTTGAGGAAGGGGCAGCAATGTAGGTTTCCAGATGGAATGCTGCACTAGGCCCCCAGAAGACTCTATTTTTGTGTTATCTTCTGTCATGAGGACTTGGGCCTCCTTTTCAACCATACTCCAAATATTTTTCAGGTCATTAACAACATTATCCCATTCTAGCAGATTCGATAATTCTTCTTTCACAAGGCCATCTAGTACATCTATTGTACACTAGTCCTCAATGTCCATCTGAGGCTTCCTTGCAGCATTGTACACATTTAATTGGGCCTTCATGATCCCAAAGGTCACCTCCATCACCACTGACCTGCATTGAATGCAAGCATTTACAGTGGCTAAGAATGGTCTACCAAGGATGGCAGGAGTTAGGGTTTTATTTGTGCAAGGGTCCATGTCCAAAACAAGGAAATCAGCAGGATAGTAGAACTTGTCCATCCCCACCAAAACATTCTCTACCACACCCATTGGTCTCCTCTCAGACTTATCAGCCAGTTGGAGCACAACTGATATGGATTTCAGCTCCCCTAAACCTAGCTCCTCATACACAGAATATGAGAGCAGGTTTACACTGGCCCTAAGTCCAAGAGGGCTTTACCAATCGTATGGTTTCCAATTATGCAGGGGATAGTAGGTACACTTGGGTCTTATAATTTCTCAGGTGTGGCAATGGACAAAACTGATTCAATATGCTCAACAGCAAAAGCCTTTTTGGACAACTGTACCCTTGCTTTTCTCTTCTATGTGCAGAAATCTTTCAAGGATTTAGCATAGGCAGGGACCTATTTTATAACATCAAGTAAAGGAAAATTGATCTTGACTTGCTTGAAGGACTCCATCATTTCCTCCATCTGAGCATTTCTCTTATCAAAAGGAGATGGGCTAGCTAATGCATGAGGAAATGGCAGCTATGGGACTGCTGGTGCCACAGCTGCATGCCTAACGACATCATGATTAAATTTTTATTTTTTTATTTTTTCTTCATTTATTATTTGCTGTAGGGGCTCAATATTAGCTCCTTTATTTTGCCCTTGCTGATTCACAGCAGGGGATGACTTCTTTGGTTCTTCACCACTCACATTTCTTTCATTTGTACTCTTCATGACCTCCTCAGTTACCCTGCCTACTAAATTATCAACCACCCTCCCACTCCTTAGGGTAGTTATTGCATTAGCCTCCTCATGGGTAGAGGCTGCTTCTCCAATCATGTACTACCCTTTAGGGTTGGCCAAGGGCCGACTAGGAAACCTACCCTCCTCTCTTTTGTTCAAAGTATTATAGATTTGACCCAGCTGGTCCTCTATTTTTTTAATGCTTTGCCCATGAGAGTTCACAGTTTAGATGAAGTTTCCCAAATTCTTCATATATGCCAGCATTTTCTCTTCAAAGGAAGAGGATCTGGGCTGCTATGGGGGCAAGACCAACTGATTGGGTTGTTGGGTAGGCAACTAAAATTTTTATCTTGGTGGGTATCCTTGGTTAAATTGGTGTTGAGGTCTGTATGGAGTTGCCAACTATTGCTGGGGCTGAGGGTATGTATCTTGTCTCCATCTCAAATTTGGGTGGTTTCTCCATGTGTACCCAGCAGGTTGTTGCTCATATGCTTGGGTAGCATTGGCATGCTTCATAACTAATCAGGAAATTAATTGGCTGATGGACAATCTTAAAGTGAATGTGTGGGAGATTGGCATATCAGGCATGCCTCTTCCACCTGTGCAACCATCCTAGGCTGCATCACATTCATCAATTTGTCAAACATTAAATTCAAGTTGTCCACCTTTCTTTCCAAATCACTTTGCACCTTAACTTCATATATTTCACCTCTAGGGGTGAACTCTTTCACCAATTTAGCTAGGGCCTGGCTGTCATTACGAGACAGTGACTCCTACTGCATGGAATTTTCCCCTATGATGTCAAACAACTCCCAAGCCTCATCAGCTATCTTGTGGGTAACTACCACCACATGAGGCATCCACCATATCCCTACTCTTAGGATTAATTCCTTGGTAAAAGACTTGCACCAGTTGCCACTGTGGAATTTGATGGTGGGGGCATTGTTTTAACATCTCTTGAAATCTTTCCCATGCCTCATAAAAATCCTCAGTTGAGGACTGAGTAAATGATAAAATGTTTGTCCTCATCTGGCTGGTTTTATTCATGGAAAAGAATTTAGCCAAAAATTAGCTTTGGAGGTCACTCCATGTCTGGATGCTATTGGCCGGGAGCTTACAAATCCAGGTGTTGGATTTGTCCTTTAGGGAAAAAGGAAAAAACCTCAGTTGTGTGGCTTCAGGTCCTAGGCCAGCAATATTGAAAGTTGTGCAAAGTGCCAAAAATTGGTCAATGTGCTTGCAAGGATCTTCCTTACTGAACCCATAAAAAGATGGCAGCATGTTAATGGTAGAGGACTTGATTTCATAATTTCCCTCAACTGAAGAAAATTGTATGCAAAAGGGAGATGTGTAATCCCTAGGTGCATTGTATTCCTTCAGGGTTCTTTGACTCTCAGCCATGATAGCTGGCTCAGTTTTAACAGTAGGGCCTTGTGTGGTGTTTCTTGGTCTAAAGATCCTTTCAACCTCAGGATTTGGAGGTTCCAACTCAGGGTTAAGAGACCTTCTTCCAAACATACACACAAACTCAGTAGGTAAAAAAAATTCTTACAACACAAAAAATTTTTTAAACTAAATTAACAACTAAAAATATTTACAACTAAACTAATGACAGAGAATTTAACGTTAAGGGACTAACTTTTAGGATAAAATAAGTGCAAATAGAGCTAGCTAAACTCTAGCTGCAGCTCTAGCTTTCCTTGCTGCTGTTGTCCAAGTCTACAAAAATTCCACAAAAATTAGTAGTACTTTTTATTCTATTTAAGGCACAGCTACAAAGAATTTTCTAGACTAAAATATAGTACAACTCAAGTCTACTAAAAAGATCAATGTCCCTGACAGCGGTGCCAAAAACTTGTTATTACCCTAAACTGATGTTTATTATGTGTGTGTGGAATAAAATCAAAGTAAAAGTTGGAAATGAAATGGCTATGAAAATAGCAACCTAAAGTACACACAGCCTGTAAGATACATGGCTATTGTAGCAAGTTTTAAGTAAGAGTTTTTCCCACAGAGAAATTGATCTAGAACCCAAAATGGGCTATAATAGTAGGCCTCCAGATCTGGCTACAAATTTGACAATCTTAGAGAAAGGGAGTTGGGTGTCACAACTACACTAAACTAATACTAAAAGAAGAGAAATAAAGTGCAGTCTTATCCTTAAGAAAGGATTATAAAGAAGGTGGTGATGGTGTGTATTAGAATAAAGATAAAAGGATGGGAAGTAAGCAGTTTAAGCCAAAGTTAATTATGTTATTTAACTCAGATTTAGGGCTGTCTCTCTAGCAAATCCTTACTGATGTGCTATCAAAAACCTCAGCAAGGAAGAAGAATCCAACTTAACCCATGTCATTTAGACTACTCTTAAGGCTATACTCTGTTCACTTAAATGGTCATAGACTATCCAATAGAGTTTATCAAATCTCATTGATTAAATCAGAAAACTAACCTAATCCAAAGGAGTGGACTGATCTTGTGGCTATAATCTGTCTACTTAAACGGTCACGGACTATCCAATAGATTTCCTCCAACCAATGAATTAATTCAGCCCGTGAATATCATTACAGACACTATGTTTGCCAGGCTACAAACTCCCCAGATCTGTTACAAATTTGGCAAGCATTCATAGGAGCAAACAGACTTTGAAAACCAGGTGGAAATCATAAGGTATCTCAGGCTAAATGAGGATTTAGATTCAGCTGATCATTGCTACAAAATGCTTGGAATGACTCAACTCACAAGTATGCAATCACCACAAAGAAATCAGATTTAACATCTGATATTGGCCCAGTAAAATAGAGGGAGCTTGTTCCTGCACAATTTCTCACTAGGCTACAAGCTCAAGTGCAGAGAAAAAGAATCCATCTCAGATCGTTGACCAAGACCTGCCCTAGGGCTATAGTTTGTTCACTCAAATGGTTACAGGCTATCCAGAGAGGCTGCCTTACCCACAGATGATGAGATAGAACATGTAAACTGCTGCTGTCACCATGGTCTCAGGGCTACAAGCTCAAGCTTCCATGGGCCTTTCAATCAGCTCAAATCCTAAATGTATGCTATAGCCTGAGCAAAACTATAGGAAAATAGGAAAATAATAGATTAAATGAATATTTAAAGTATAAATTCCATTGATCAAAATTACCTACAATGCAATTTATCAAGGCAGCAGCCTTGTGGATAATAGCTCTTCACAAAATCCTAAAGATTACAAGACCCATTACAAAACTAAATGGAACTATACCTAATTGCTTATAAAGGATTTAGCTAGCAAGTGCTGGGCTAAGAGAGAAGAAAAATGGGAAAAAGAGGTGATCAAACCCTAACCCTAGTCTGCTCGAGATCACCACAGACAGAGGTTGAAGGAGAGATGATAATTCTAAGTTACAAGTACAACTTATATACTAAGTTCTAATGCCTTAGCCAACAGAAGAGTAAACCCTAATTTTTCTAGTAGATGTGGCACTGTTACAACCCTTGGATGCCTTGGGATGTGTGCCTCAAGATTAGGGCCACGAGATGTGTGCCCTAGACTTGGGGAAATCCCCAAAAGGTCCCTAGAGTTAAGACTGAGAAGTGGAGAGCTCGAGCTTCGCAAGGTTGCCTTCTGCATATTAATTCTATCATGCAGTAGCTTTTTTGCTCTTTAGTTCCTTCGCACAGGTTGAAGACTCCTCGCGAGGTAAGAATTAGCTTGGAAGGTTTGTTCACTCGTGCAGGTGGACTTCCCATTATCATGCAACTGCTCTAGCATTGAATGCACTCACGTGGAAGAGTTTGTAGTGCTTGGCTTGCTTGCATAGTAGAGCTTCAAAATCTCCTGTAGCGAGGTACTCGCGCAGGTGCCTTTACATCTCGCTCGCCAAAGGGTTAAACTTCCAAGTGCACGAGAGCTGCGCGAGAGAACTTCTGGAGCTCTCTCTCTTTTAGATCCACACAAGAACTTCGCGAGTTAGTTGTTGTTCTTTATGCAAATTAGTCTCATGAGGTAGTGCGCGCGACTGCTTTAAAGCTTAATCCTTGTGAGAACTTCGTGAGCTGGATTTTTGTAGGTGATTCATGACTTCACCTTCTTCATCACAGCTTCTTCTCCTTCCAATTTTTAGATGAAGTACTTCTTTTGACATCTCTGTCTCTTTTTTTATTTATTTTTATTTTTATTTTTTATGAAGTGCCACACATATACCACTGCTACACTGCTGTTTATAATTTGTTTTTCTTCTCTTTCCACCAAATGTTGGACCCAACTCACCTATCTTCAACTTCTTCTTCTCTACCTTCTGAATTCCTAGAGTGAGGGTAAGGCTGAATCAGGTCAAGAGGTTTAGGTTCAAGTACTCTGGTGTTTGTTGAAGAGAAATTAGATTTTAAAGGTTCAAAGAGTGTATGCAAAGGGCAGTTGAATGGGTAGGAAATTTTAAGCTCAAACTGTCCAAATTATGGCCTTAGATCATCTCCTTAGTGTCATGAGTGTTGTTAAATAGTTTCAATTTAGGGGTGCCTAAGTTCTAGTGACAAAGTGTTGAGTTAGTCATTCCTTGGAGCTCAAAAATTTACCAAATACACTCTTCAAAAGATAAAATTTTTGTATGGGCCCAAATCTCACTGGGTATGGTCTTCCTTCGAACTCATGGGGCATGTCTTCACCTTTTTCTCTCCTTATAGCTTACTAAGTAGTGCTTATAAAAGATTTTTCTTGATGCTTATTTCATGAAAGTGTTGAATTTTTAGAGGATTTCAGTATTAAAAAGTCTGCATAATTTTTAAATTTCCTCATTTTCAAAATTACTTAGGTGAAATTCACTCTTTTTGTTTCAAAATTGACTATTATTGTTGCACTTAGCTTAACTATTTCATTGATCTTCCTACTGGTCTACCCTGCCATACCCCCAACCCTAAGATAAACAGTGTCCTCACTGTTTCAATGCATATATTCAGTTAGGGGCAGCAGGGTATGCAAAAGACTAACAAAGTAAACAAAAAACATGACATTTCAATTGAAGCTAAGACAAAGAAGCAAAATACAAATCAACACACAAAAGACATATCCATTGAACAAGACAATTTACAATAAAAAGAAGACTAGTTACAAAATTAACAAGAGACTGAAACTATACAACCAGTTCTAAAAAAAAGAAAATACAAACAGATCCTAAGTACAAAATGTCTACATAAAGCCTAATCTGAATCTGAGTCCAAGTCAATGGGGCCCTTGTCTGCTATGTCCTTCCCTTTCTTCAAAGTTTCAGCATGTGCAACACCAGCCTTGGTTCTAGTTGCAACTGGTTTCTATGGCTTGGTGCTGCTCTTCTCCATGGAAGGTTCCTTAATAGACACACCCTTGGGCACTGAAGAGTGCATGACTGAAAAGGTGGAGGTCAGTGTGTCTACCATCCTACCCAACTGAGCTGCCTTCATCTTATACACCATATACAGATCCAAAGCACCTTTCAGTTGCTGCTAGTGCACCTTCTTCTCCTTCTACAGATCCTCCCTCATGAGAGACATCTAGTATTCATAATCCTGTTTCACCATTGCTATCACCTTGTCCACCAGTAATTGCACATCTCTCCAAACATAAGGATCATCATTCATAGTTTTGGTGAGGGGAATGGGGATGGATGAAGCATGAACAATTGCTTTTTCCTCAGGGTCAGATATAATAGGGTGTAAAATAGAGGTGGTGGCCAGGTCAGTGTAGGTGGGTGGAGATGATGGCGGGATAGATGATGGGGGTGGAAGGAGAGGTGCCAACTCCTTCAGGGGTTCAGTTTGGGTAAAGGTTGTGGTGAAGGTCAATGGTAACAGGGGCAACTCCTCCTCTTCTAAATCAATGTGTAGCAGTAGAGGTGGAGGTAGATGGGATAAGGGCCAACTCTTCATAATTAGGGTCTGTCTGTGTGGTAGCAGCTGCTGTAGCCACTAAAGTTGAAGGCTGGGGTGAAGGAGGTGGTGTGGGTATAGGCTGTTGGGCTATTGGGTGTAAGGTCTAAAGGGTTGATTAGATGAAATGTAGGCTAGCTTGGTGTTCAGTCTTGGTAAGGAGTTGGTTTTGGAGAGAGGTAAGGAGGGAAATAATTTGGGTAAAAGAGTTTGGTATGGTAGTATTTATAAGTTGGGTGGGTGGACTGGTTTGGAAGGGGGAGGGGCATGTTGGAAATGGGAGGGTTGTGGAGAGTCTAGGAGTTGGGTGTGTACTCATGCCTGATATCCTCCACAATGGAGTCTATCATGTCTGAGTACACCTCAGATGTGAACAGGTCATGGATAAGAGTAGGTGGGAGTGAATGTGTAGGAGAGGGAATTGGGTCATTGGGTTTAAAGGTTTTAGTGGGGTGGGGTGGTTCAATGTCAGTGACCATAAGTTCACTGTCATCATAAGTAAATGGGGAAGGTGGGTTTGGAATGAGTTCTAGTATGGTAATAGGCTCTGAGCTAGGAGTGGGTGTAGGAAAGGGAATGGATAGGCTAGGTACAGTGGTTGTAGGTGGATCTGGTATTGGGGTTATAGGTTGGGTGGGTGAGATTGGCTCTGTGGTTGGTTTATGGGCTCTCCTTTTGTATTTTCTTTTTATGGTTGGAGTGGGTAGGTTAAATGGAAACTCTATGGGAGGAGTTGGAGCTGACACAGGGATGGTGGTGGTGATTGTGGAGGGTGTTGGAGATGGAATGGTAGGCATGGGTGTAGGGATGGGAATGAGTGGTGTTTGGATGGTGTGGGAGGTAGGGACGGACAATGGAGTGGAGAAGATTAATGATGGGCTGGTGGGTGGGATAGGTGGCACTAAGCTGGCTGTTGTTGTATCTGCAGCAGAAGTGGGCACTAAAGATAAGCTCATAACATAGGGAGTTGTAGGGATAACAATAGAGGAAGCTACAGGAATGGCAACTGCAGAGGTCTCTGATGAAGGGGTTGCTGCTGAATCCACTAATCCCTTCTTCTTCTTCTTACCTAGCATAGTCATGCTAGTGTTCCATAATTTTTTTCCAAACATCAAAAGGGGCAATTTCTCAGTAGGCTCCCCTATCTTCCATACATAGCCTGCTTGTTTGAGCATGGCTTTGATCAGCCTACTGTAGGGGAGCCCATGTGGCTTCAGCTGCTTCTGGATCTTACTGTGTATGTCCCTCATCCCCTCAAAAATTAACTGGGGTGCATTGAAGCAGTGCCCTAGGGAGGAGTATATGGCATCAACAATGGGGTGTCTCCTCTCTTGCTGGTGCCTAGACACAAAAATATTCTTTCTAAGAGCACTATCCATGAAGAGTAGGTCGGGATTGAAATCACTCCTCATGAGGGAGTCCCCAGATGCTTTCTTGCCCTTGGTCAAGTTCTCAGCAATCTCTGAAATTGATGCAGTAGGTGACCTCAAATTATAAGCAGGGTCTGTTAATCAGTAAAAAATACCATTTTTTACCTCCTAACCTGACCTTTGATGGACCTTTGAGTGATTAATAATGTGTTTTGAGTGTTTTTTTATAGTTAACAATAAATTGTAGTCATAGTATAGAAATCTATCAGAAAGTGCCAAGAAGAGAGGTATCTGTTGAAGGGTTGCAACAGAAAAGAATCACAACAGATCATGCTTTAGCTATGTATGCAATGGAGCAAACAGTAGTAGCATTTTCAGCTGTGTGCACTCAAGCATGCTAGTATGACAGTTGTGCATCATTCAACTTCATCTACATTAGTTCACACTAAAGCAGTGGATGTAATCCTGTCGAGATGCACCTTTGACAATTCGAGTAGTTGCTAAAGCTTATAACCCAACTACTCAAGTGGTAGTGAGCCTATCGAATGCTCCATTGATGAATAGTAGAGCTACTCAAGAGGTTTCCAGAAGTTGCACTGATGAATTCGAGCAGATGATCCAACCTGTCGAGAGGATTGGATGCTGGAAATGAACTCCACGAGAGGATCTAAGACTGAAGAACAACTTGTCGAGAGGTTCAGAGAACCTATCGAGCAGATGGAAAAGGACAACCAACCTCTTGGTTACATAGCATCCAATCAAGCTGATCCTATCAAGCAGATGAGCCAACCTGTCAAACACATACCTGGAGCTATGCTGAATCTCGAGCAGATGGGTGATCCTATCAAGAGGATGGCTGAAGCAAGTGGAGATGTCAAGCAGTTCAAACTAAACTTATCGAGATCAAGTGCATAACCTGTCAAAGCTACAACCAACCTATTGAATGGTTTAAAATTGTAGTTGGAACCTATCGTGAGGTAGTTTGAACCTCTCAACTTGCAAAATCTGAACTTCCTACTTGTCCATTGAGAAACCTTGGGCTTTAGTGACTTTATACATATGTCCAGAGGTGTGCTAACCACTTTGGAGAGTATTTTTGGAACTTCATGGGCATAAAAGAGAACCTCCCTAACTACCTCACGTGTGCTTAACCAATTCTAACAAATTCGTGGGAGATTCTTGGAGGGAATGCACCCACCTAAGCAAGCTTGATAACAGATTTGATCCCCTTTTGATCTAATTGGCTAAAACAGATTTGAGACAGTTGGGGGAAGTGTATAAATATGTGGGAAACACAACAAAGAAGACATCCAGAGTTTGAGTAAAATTTTGAATTAGTTTCCATAAAAAATTCTAATCTTCTTCTCTCTTTTCTATTCTCTCTTTAGCCCAACCATGGTTGGCTAAATTCTTCTAACAGCTAGGGTGAGGTCAGATCTATAAATTAAGTGGTGAGATAGCTTTGTGTGAGGATTGGATAATGTAGAGACTACAGATCCGAGAGCAATTTATTGTAAGCTGTATTAAATCAATGAATTATTGGTTGTAAAGTTCATTTAATCTGTAGATCAGTTGAGTTCTATCAAATTTCCATAGATTGTATGCCCCTGTGGATGCCTGGGATTGTAGCCTTGCATCCACAACATCTGTAGTGGGTTTCTTATTTCAATTAGGACATTTGGATTGAATGAAATCCCTAGGATGATCTGTGACCATTGAAGTGGATAAATCATAGCCTTATGATCAATTCAAACCTTTGGTTTAAGTTGGATTATTCTACCTTGCATTTGAGTTTGTAGCCAAATGAAGGATGGCTGCAGATCCATCCTCTACACTGCTGTTTAACCAATCAATGTAGTAGTGAGACTAATCCCAGGCTGTTAATTCTCCACATTTGATTTTTCTTACAAAAACTTTCTTATCTCTCATTTGAATTTCTCTTTTGCTCATCTCTGGTTCATTTTATAAATTTGTTTACAATTAGATCTGAATTTCTGCTATTTCTAATTAAAAGTGACAACCAAAACTCATTTCCTATTTTTCTTTGCTTTTAGGATAGATGGGAAGAGCCAGATCTATAATAGATCTAGGGATTTACAATTATTTAGATCACTTTTCCTTGTGGACAACCCTTACTTCCCTTCAGAACTTGCTACAATAGGCCCTGAATTCTTGTAGGAATGTGCTTTGTGATTTGATACATTCACCCTCTATTTTCTATTTAATCATCCATTTTTCAATAAAATTCTGACATCACAAAGTAAACAACAGGGTCATAGGCAGCTGGAATTCCTAGAGCCTGTGCAATGTTAGTTGTATCCACAACTGTTTCAAAGTCACATAGGGTCCTCTTTGTTTGGACCACCCCCAGATTCCTTGACTCTGATATTTGGGTACCACAACTTTACTAGCCTGGGATATACCAATTCCTCCAAAGGTGTCAACAGGTTATCCAAGGAAGCTTTGGTAAAAAATTCCATGACTGCAAAACCAACCTTCCTTTGAGAAAAATGCCTTGTCAAAGGTAGTTTCAGGCTCCAACCCCAGGGCATCCATGAGGTCATTGGGTGTGGCCAGGGGATGAACTTTTGGGATGGCTTCCTCCACCTGCTTCTATTTCTTGGACTTTTTCTGCTCAGTGGTGGCAGTCCTTGCCCTTTTCTTAGGAGGGGCCCTCTTTTTAGATTTCTCAACTTGAGGTTCTGGGGCATCAGGGGCTGAGGATGTAGCAATCCTCAGAGATTTTTTGGAGGGAGTGGGAGGGTTAGATTTGGCAAGGGTCAGCAGTCCCTGCAGAACATCTCCAAATTCTGGGTTGTCAGCCATTAAAATCCTAGGTTTTTCTCAATCAAGCTACAAACCCGAGTTTTCCCAAACTCCAAATAGAAAAAAACTCAGTAAAAATCCTCCAACAGCTAACCCTTACCCTCTAAAAAATTTGCTTGATAACAACACAATTGAGGAGAGTTTGAATTTTACCTTGAAAAGCTATGGTTTTGAAATGATAGGTGCACAATGTACTAAATCGAGCGCTGCCAGGTGCAGAATGCTTGGTTTTGGTAGCTCAGCAAAGTTGTAAAAGCACAGAGTGAATGGTGAAGTAGAAATGGCAATGAAGAAGGAAGGGGAAAAATTTGGATTGGACTTTAGTGCTTAAGGCAGAGAGTGAAAATGGCAGAATGTGCTGTCAAGGGGTTTAAAATAGGCAAACCCATGCGTCGATAAGCTGATTAGTGAGCTCGAGAAGCTCTCGAGTAGATAAAAGCTCTGGGAATCAGCTTGTCGAGAGGTTCATTTGTTTAAAATACAAACCTTGACAGGTTGAGCTTTAGGTGCCTCTGCTCGGGAAGCTCTCGAGCGGTCCATTCAATGATTTCAGCTTCTTGAGCAGTTCAATGTGAACTGCTCGACAGACAAAGTTTGTGGAAGTCATGGCCACGAGGAGCTGGGCTTCAGGTGATTCTGCTCGAGCAGTTCTCGAGTAGATGCTTTTTGTGCTTCAGAGCCTATCGAGGCTCTCTATTCCTTTGGAAATGATGCTCGAGAGGTTACTAGAGCCTCTCGAGAAGGCCAAATTTGCCTTGGCAATGACTCGAGAGGCTACCTTATACTCTCACATTTTTTTCTGTCAAACCCACTGCCATGCCACACCAGCACACTTTTCATCCATTAAACAATGTATTCCTATGTTAAGACACAGTTTTTCACCACAACAGACCAAAATTATGTACTAGATTCAGATTCACAGATCACACCAAAATAAAGATCACCAAAAACACAGTAAATGATAGAAAACAAATCACACAAAATCACACTAAAACAACTATGGTACACAGTGTACAAGGCTGGAGATCACTCATCATCAGGAGGTTCTTGAAGGTACATGGTTTCAGAGGGCTCCATAGTATTTTCCACACAAAGCTTAAGCCTCTGCCCATTTACCTTCATGACCCTACCAGAAGTGGTGTACCCCAGATGGGAATGCATGGATTACAGTGAAAGGTCCATCCCATCTGGATTTCAATTTCCCTGAAAGAACTTAAGTTTAGAGTTGAATAGCCATACCTTTTCTCCATCAGCAAAGTATTTTCTCAACAGGCTCTTGTCAAAGAAGGCCTTGGCTTTTTCCTTGTAAATCCTGGAGCTTGAATAGGCATCCAGCCTCAGTTCCTCTAGTTCAGACAGTTGCAGTTTCATGTTTGCACCAACAATAGTTAGGTACATGTTCAAGCTTTTAATGGCCTAAAAGACCTTGTGCTCTAAGTCTACAGGAAGATGACATGCTTTGCCATAAGCTAGTCTAAATGGGGACATTCCAATTGGGGTCTTATAGGCAGTCATATAAGCCCACAAAGCATCATTCAATTTCATTGGCCAGTCCTTCGTATTAGTTCTAACTGTCTTCTCCAGGATATGCTTAATTTCCCTATTGGAAATCTCTACCTGCCCACTGGTTTATGGGTTATAGGGAGTAGCAACCCTATGTGTAACAACATACTTCTTCAGCAGGCTCTCAAAGTGTCTGTTACAGAAATGGCTCCCCCCATCACTGATGATGGCTCTAGGGGTGCCAAATCTGGAGAAAATGTTTTCTTTGACAAAATTGAGGATAACTTTGTAGTTATTTGTCCTTGTGGCAGTAACTTCCACCCACTTGGAAACATAATCCACAGCCATAAGGATGAAGTTAAGTCCCATTGAAGGAGGAAAGGGGCCCATGAAATATATCCCACATATGTCAAACAACTCCACAACAAGGATGGGTTGCAGTGGCATTGAATTTCTCCTTGAAATGCCACCCATCCTTTGACATCTTAAACAAGCTTGGCAGTGTGCATGGGCATCCTTAAACAAGGAAGGCCAGTAAAACCCACACTGCAACACTTTTGCTGCTATCTTTTTTGCACTAAAGTTACCTCCAGAGGCATATTTATGGCACATGATGAGAATACTATGGATGTCACTATCAGGGACACACTTTCTAATAATCTAGTCTGCTCAATACTTATACAAGCATGGATCCTCCCAGAAAAAAATTTGACTTGTGAGAAGAACAAGTCCTTGTCCATCTTGGACCAGTGGGAAGTGAACCTACCTACAACAAGGTAGTTCACTTTATTGACAAACCAGGGGACAACTGACTGGATGGAAAATAATTGATCATCAGGGAAAGAATCTCTCAATGGTGTAGTGGCACACTCTTCAACTAAAATTTGGAACAAATGATCAGCCACCACATTCTCTACCCCCTTTTTGTCCTTGATTTCAAGATGAAACTCCTGTAGCAAGAGGATCCATCTAATCAACCTTGGCTTTGCATCTATCTTAGCTAGTAGGTACTTTAGGGCAGAGTGGTCAGTGAAGACAATAATTTTAGACCCTAGTAGATAAGGTTTAAACTTGTTCATAGCAAAAACAACAACTAGAAGCTCCTTCTTAGTTGTGGTATAATTCAGCTGAGCTTCTGCTAGTGTTTTGCTGGTATAATAAACGACACATGACAGTTTATCTTTTCTCTATCCTAACACAGCTCCCACAGCCAATTCTGGTGCATCACACATTAATTCGAAGGGTAAGGCATTGTCAGGGTCTTGGATCACAGGGGCAGAGGTTAGACATTTGTTCAAAACTTCATATGCCTTAAAACATTCAACATTAAAATGAAATGGCACATCTTGACATAGCAAGTGGCACAAAGGTTTGAAAATTTTACTAAAGTCCTTGATAAACCTTCTGGAAAATCCTGCATGTCCTAGAAAAGATCTGATTTGTTTGACCATTTTTGGTGGGGACAAGTGTGAAATCAAGTCAACTTTTACTTTATCAACCTCAATGCCTTTATGGGAGACCACATGGCCAAGCACAATGCCTTGGTTGACCATAGAATGACTCTTCTTCCAGCTCAAAACTAGGTTGGTTTCTTCACATCTTTGAAGTATCAGGCTGAGGTGATGCAAACATTGACTGAAACAATCCCCAATAATTGAGAAATCATTCATAAAAATCTCTATTAACTTGTCATGTTTGAAAAGAGGGCATAGATGCACCTTTGGAAGGTAGTAGGAGCATTACACAGTCCACGAAAACACAAATTTTTTTTCTCTTTTGTTTCAAATGATTCCTTTTTTCCATTTTTTCTTGAATAGACCAACATCTGTGGAGAGATGCTTCATTTGATCTGTCCATCGCTGAGAGGTAACCGACTTCCAGGCTTTGGACCATTTTAATGTTCCTGCACATTTCTCAAGAAAACGTCAGTCCCTTTTTTTTATTTATATAGGCAGCAATATGCATCCTAATTAATAGAAGGAGAAGCAAACCATTACCTATACATTTTCAATTTTCAAGAATTATATATTTTTTGGATTATTGTTTTAAGAGTTTTTGTTCTTTTTCTTCATTTTGAGATGGAAGTATGATGATGTACATATGTACATGGGCATAAAGAAAATGGGGATATATATATATATTGTATTTTTTTGATTTTTGATTGATTGATTTTTTTTTCTTTTATTTTTCTTTTTCTTTTTTTTTTGTTTGATGCCTTAACAGTGAGACGAAGTAACAGGTTCCATTTTGAGCATAGTTGAACCCCTTTATGTGGTCAGACTCAAGTGAGGTTTTGCATTTTTTTACCGAGGTCGGAATGCCCATCCCTTTGGATTGAATCAACCTTTTATCCTTACCTCGGGTCATGCTTCTAACGGTGTAGTCTGAAGGATTTATCTGATCAAAATACTGATTTGAGCAGACATGAGAGGCCCGATTGAAGACCAGATATCTCAGGATTGTAACCAAGGGAGTAACTGAATGAGCTTCTTCTTTTCTTCCCTTTTACAATATTTTACTCACAGTGCCCAAGATAGGTTTTTGCCGTGCCCATTGTTTCCCTCTTTTTTACCCGTAGGGCCCTTTCAGGTTTTCACTGCATCCATGGGTTAGCATTTTTACCCTAGGTGCCTTTTAACGTTTTCACCTGGTCCGCACAAGTTCGCTCTTTTTACCCATAGCGCCCTTTCGGGTTTCACTACGTCCATTTTGCTTTGAGCTTGTATATTTTCATTTTTTTTCAAAGGCCACGATATGGATGTCGACTCCGTCATAGCCAGCTAGATGGAATTCTTTTGTCGATTCTTATCTTGGCTCATGCCGACTCAACGGATACTGTGACTGCTCGTAGACCTTAAAGAGGGCTTTCCTCGAGGATGCATCTGGCCATGGGTTTGAAAGGGATAGGTTAAGAATTTTGAAGGTATTTTCGGGTTAAAAGGTTTCCTTGATTGGGTTCCAGTTGCCGTAATATACTTCTTCCTTAGGGGATTTCTACTGTCCATGCCCCATGATCTCTTTTCTTTTCTATATATATATATTTTCTTTTAGACATCTTCTTTTTGGGAATTTGCTTTTCTAATGTTTTTGGATTTTGGTGATAACTCTTTTTCTCCTCTTTTTTTGTTAATATATACACTCTTTTTTTTGGGGAGGGAGTAATGAAAGAAAAGGCCATTGGCTCAAGATGGGGTAGCAAAGGGTATAAGTGTTCAGGGATACTTTTTGGCTACTTGGCTTTAGAATGATGGCCTCTTATATGGGGTTCTTAAGCAATCACGTATTAGTATTATCAATACTTACCTTACCGCTAAGACTAAGAGTAGAAATGCCGGACATATCCAACGTTGATTGGCTCAGTAAAATGATCTCTGTCCATGGTGGCAAGGCGGAGTGCGTATTCAGGCAGCACCTCTCAGATGATGTAAGGTCCTTCTCAGTTGAGCTTGAATTTTCCTCTCGGATCAACGTGCCATCATCACCCTTTGTTATGTCGACCCAACACTCTTCAAACCAAATGGCATGACTCGGTAATAGAAAGTTTATCATGGAGTAATGAATGTTGTCTTCTCTTGATCTGCTTCAGCCATCTTGATCTGATTGTATCCGAAAAATCCGTCCATGAATGACAGCATCCCATGCCTAGTAGTGTTATCAACCAAGATGTCGATATGTGGCAATGGGAAGTCACCCTTTGGGCTCACCTTATTCAGATTTCTGAAGTCAATGCATATGTGAACCTTTCTATCTTTCTTCGATACTTAGACGATGTTGGCTAACCATTGAGGGTACTTAGAGACTATGATAAACTCTGCATCGTATTATTTGATAACTTCATTCTTTACTTTCATCATCCACTTAGGCCAGAGACGTCTTAACTTCTGCTTGACTGGCCTAACATCGGGATATAGTGGCAACTCATGCTTGACCAAATCGGTGTCCAAACCAGGCATATCTTCATATGACCATGCGAAGACGTCTTGGTATGACTGAAGGAAATCAATCATATTTTTTCTTTCCTCGGGGGACAGTGACATTCTGATCTTGGTAATTCTAGGAATCTCCTTTGTACCCAGGTTGATGTCTTTTGTTTCTTCAATGATTGGGATAGGGCTATGCTCAAAATTGACAAATTGGTCAAGGAGCTCATTGGTGAGCTCCTCAGTAGGGATCTCCTCATCCCGAATTGTGACTCCTACCTTTTCTTGTATTTTTATAGGAAAGTGGTCGATTTCACGTGGGACAGACTTTTCAATTAAGGCATAATTTTTTTAATTTTATCAAGAATTTTAAAAGATATATTTTTTGGATTGTTTTGCATTTCTTTTATTTTTTGGAATTTTCTTTTTCTTCGAAATGGGCCCTTGGCAAAGCAGGTCTTTATATACACATGGTATTGCCTGCCAAAGACTAACCTCACTATTTAAAGGTTGTTTCTTTTTGGGAAGCCGGTGCCGTATTTGTGGTCATTTGATGCTTCCAGAGTTAGGGGCATTGACGCCCAATTCCTCACCTGAGGTGCCGCCCTTTTACCTAGCCTTATGGAGGAGGCTGATTGAGATGACTTTTGGGAGTCAGCCTCCATCATGTTTATCTTGGGCTCATCCGAGACTTGTCCTCGAACATCAGCATGGCTTTGTGGGGGTTTATGACAGGCTGCTATATGGGCGGGGGTGTCTCTTCCTCGAAGAGTGACAGGGATGAGAGGTTGACTTCGATATCTGGGAGAATGATGTAGGGATTGGTCTCATGGATAGGGGCTCTTTTGTGTGTGGATAATTGAGTTGCCCCATTCTGGTCAATTTTGATGACCCCTGTGCTTACGAATGTGCTTCAGTGTGAGGTTGTGATAGGGGTTCATCTTCTAGGTCAATCCATCGAGATTTGGTTGTCGCAATGATTCGGGCCTTTTCCTTGGCCTCCTAGACTTCTTCTTTGGTAGGCTTGTAGCCTAAGCCAAATCTAACCCGCTGGTAGCCCTTGGCCCTGACTGGGTCTCTTCTGCCTTGTAAGCTAGGACCCAAAACTTTTCCTTTCTGGTAGCCCCACTTTTGGAGCATGTCTACAGCTGCAACCATTCCTTCGCCAATTTTTTAGGTGGGTTCTGATGTCGATGTGAATGCTTCATACTGAAAGCTATGAAGGTTAGTATCCTCTTATGTATGCGGCACATCCAGTACCTTGAGATTTTTGATATTGTGGGCCCTTTTCTCTCTTTCTTCCTGCCCTTCGCCTATTATGGTAATGACCTTTTGTTTCGATATAAATATGATCTTTTGATGCAAGGTCGAAGGTATCACCCTAATTTCATGCAGCCATGGGTGCCCTAGTAGCAGGTTAAAGGTTGATTTGATATCCATGACTTGGAATGGGATGGAGCAGGTTATTGGTCCAATGGTGAGCTCCAGGTCTATTTCTCCTATTACCTCCCTTCTGGTGTTATCGAACCCTCTCGCATTTGTTTTGGCCGGCCTAAACATGATTCGATCGATCCCAATCTTGGTGGCAGTTCACGGCGGACACACATTTAATGCCAAACTGTTGTCGATCAAAACCAATGGTATCATTATACTCCCTGCTTCGACCGTAATGTTGAGGGGTCGGTAATGACCGCTTCCTTCGGATGGGAGGTTAGCATCCGAATATGAGATGGCATTCGGAGCCATCACTTTTCCAATCATGTGTCCAACCTCATTTGGGGAAACTTGGCCAGAGACATGGGCATCTTTTAGCGCTCCCATTAAAGCTTGGAAATGGAGCAGAGACATCATCAGGAGATCCCAGATAGTGATATGAGCCGACATTCTTTTTAGTTGTGTCGTTAACACGTGCTCTCGACTCATTCTCTCCATAGGATGTACTGCTATAGTATCCTTTCTTTCATCTAGTTGGGCCGGTGCCGATACTTCTGGCTATTTAGAGATCTTGCTAGATCAGGTAACAAATTCTACTACTCCTGGCATTGATATTAGTTTGATTATAGTTTAGCGGGACCTGATGGGGATTATATGTTGGTCCGAGGATCTGAAATTGGGTGGGTGAGGGTATCAGAGATGCCTAGATTGATGGCATGGCAAAACTGGGCCAGATCTCATTGACTGGTGCCAAAGATGGGTAACTGGCAGGGGTGCGGAAAAATTGTCCCAACCATATTAGATCGGTGTCGGAGATGAAGGTGGATGGGCTGATGATGGCGTGACAAAATTGGACCAATTGTAGGGAGTCAGAGCTGATTTCAAAGGCGGGATAAAATTTGGCACCATGCAATTGACGGGGGTTGATGTTGAATATGTTTGGTATTGTGGAGGTGGTGAGGCCCAATTAGTTTGGGCTTGATTAACAGGAGCTGGTGAGGGAAAATATGACCTCAGATCTAGTGGTGCTGATTGAGGTGTAAGGCTTGGAAAATAATCAGCTAAGTTTAAAGGCTCGACTACCCCGACACTCTCGCTCTCCTGACTCTACAGCCATGACTCATCGTAGTTTTCCCCTATGCTAATATATTCTGAGGGGTTGACCTCTTCCATCTCTTCCTGCAACATGTTAACTGTGGCCCTTGGACCCATTCCTCCCTATGGGTGTGGGGGTAACGGTGCCTGTACGATATTAGTGTGCGGATTTACTTAAGGAGGTGCCGGGGGAATGAGTTTTCATACCTTAATGAGGTCTTATATCGCATGCTTTAATGGCTAACATCGATCAGTTGGGTGCCCAGGTTCCTGGTGGTAATTACAATGTGTGCTGGGATCCTAACCTCTAGGGGCGAATTCAGCGGAGGTTGTGGTTGGAGTATGGTGACCAAACCTTTTTCAACTAATAAAGGTAAAAGGACATTCAGGGATTGCCCCATGGGAGTGAATATTCGATTATATCAGGCCCCTCTCTTCTCAGGGTTCATTTGCTCCCAGGGGACATTGTTCCACCTTTGAGCTAGATGTGTTGGTGCTGGTGCCGGCTGTGCTGCTGCGAACCAAAAGGGTATCATGCTGGTGTTGGGTGGTGTGTTCATTATAGCTTATACCTCTACCTCTGATCTTCTCTCATTTCTCTGCTCGGTGAATTTTTAGACTCCACTGGCCCCATTGGACACATTCTTGCTTAAACGTCCCTCTCTAATTGCGTCCTCACAACAGTTGGCATTTCTTGCTACGTTAGCAAAGTTAGATTGCTGCTAGTATACCAGAAAATCTGAGATGACTGGCAGAGCATTTTTCAAGATCATCTCAATTTTCTCATCATCTGGTATTCTGTTTCTCACTTGAGCTACCAATACCCTCCATCGCCCAAGGTAGTCACTGAATCTTTCATCTGACTTCTACTTTAGGCGAGCTAGATCATATTTGTGGGGCTTGATGTCTATATTGTAGACATACTGTTCCTGAAATAGGTGGGTCAGATCTTTCCAAGTTTTAATCTTGGACAATTTGAGGTATGTGAACCACCTTAGCGCGGGTCCAATAAGGCTTTTTTGGAACACTTTGATGAGGAGTCATTCATCTCCGCCATATTGACACATGTCCTCATAGTAGGACTTAAGGTGTGAGATGGGGTTGTTGATGTCGTTATATTTGTGAAATGATGACACTTTGAATTTAGGTGGCAAAGGCACCTCGACGAATAAATACAAATATGAGAAATCTGTGACATGAATCTCGGTTCCCCCTAACTTCATTAGCTACTTTTGGATTTTATCCATTTGTTCTTTCAGCTGCTCAGATTCGCTGGATGGTGGGGCTGTTCCCTCACGAGGCTGCCTCCCTTCATTTTAGATGGACTGGGGATTGGTATGTGTGGGTGGTGGGGGATTAAAGTTAGCGAATGACCCCACATAGGCCCCACTATTTTTTACCTCATCTTCCTCATATTATTGATCAACATACGGTGGAGGAAGGGTGAGGCTATCCTGCTGATTCTGAATGGGTTGAGCAGGTGCTTGATGAGGCCATTGGGGTTGGGGGAAACTTTGATGAGTGGCTTGTGGAGTGACGGGATGTGGGAATGGTGGATTTTGGGCAGGTGCCTGAAGAGGCCATTATCCATTTTGGATATGATGGGGATTTAATTGGGGAGTGAGTGGATGGGTAAATTGGGGATGGTTGATGGTATGGGATGGATCTTCATATTGAGAAGGGTGCGGGTGTGATGAATATGGATGGACGAGGCTTATGCCGGATTGGGGGATTAGGTTTATTTGAGGGGGAATAGGGGCCTGTTGGGTATAGGTAAATGTGGGATATCGAGGGAATGATGAAGTGTTTGTAAATGGGGCTCCCAGGTTTGGGCCTTGGTGGACTTGGGATGTTGGGCCTTGATAGGCTTGGGTATAGGGCAATGGGCCTTGATGGGTTGGGGTATAGGGAAATGGTCCTTGATGGTCTTGGAGTACTGGGCCTTGTTGGGCTTGGGGCATTGGGCCTTGATGGGCTTGGGGGTGGGCCATTGGGCCTTAATGTGCTTGGGGTATTGGGCTTTGATGATTTTAGGGTATTGGGCCTGGATGGGCTTCGGGTAATGGGCCTTGATGGGCTTGGGGTATTGGGCCATGATGGGCTTGGGTATAGGGTGTGGGGCCTTGAGGTCCACTCAAATGGCCCCATGGTTGATGGGTGCCTTGGATGGTATGGACAATGGAAGGTTGATTAGGATTTTGAGGGAATGGGGTGTGGAGATTGAGATTTTGAAGGGTTTGTTGGGGATTCGATATTTGGGGTGGATGAGGATGGCTTTGGGAGGCTTTCCAAATAGTGTAGGCTTTCACCATGTCCTCCATCATGGACATGTGGTCGGGTATCGGGTTAGAAGTGGATGGCTCACCTAATGAGGGGGATGTATGGGATAAAAAAGGCATGATCTGGGTAGAGGTAGGAAAATTGGGCATGGTTGATGAGGAAATGTTGGGCATTGTTTGGGTAATGTTAGGCATTGTTTGGCTAGATTAGGGAAAATTGGGCATGACCCGGGTAGAGGTGGGGAAAATGTGCTTGGTTTGTGAGGATGAGGGAAAATCAGGTATGTTGGATGTGGAAGGAAAGTGAGGTGTATTGGGATTTGTGGGGGGAGATTGTGGTGCATTTGGAGTGGAAGAAAAAATGGGCATAGTTTGGGTGGAGGGAAAATTGGGCATGACCCGGGTAGAGGTGGGGAAATTGTGCTTGGTTTGTGAGGATGAGGGAAAATCAGGTATGTTGGATGTGGAAGGAAAGTGAGGTGTATTGGGATTTGTGGGGGGAGATTGTGGTGCATTTGGAGTGGAAGAAAAAATGGGCATAGTTTGGGTGGAGGGAAAATTGGGCATGACCCGGGTAGATGGAGGGAAATGTGGTGGATTTTGGGTGAATGAGGGGAAATTGGGTGTATTTGGAGGGGATTGGGATAAATTGGGCATTGCTTGGGTGTATGTAGGAAAATGGGGGTTGTTGGGATTGGTTGCGGAGGAAAATTTTGGATTGGATGTGGAGGGAAGTTGGGGTGTATGGGTTGTTTGTTGGATGGATGTGGGAAAATTAGGGGTTGGTTGGATTGATGTGGGAGAATTGGGAATGGTATGGATGGATGTGGAGGTAAGATGAGGGAGATTTTGAGTGGATGTGGAAGGGAAATAGGGCATGGCTTGGGTAGATGGGGAAAAAATGGGTGTGTTGGGTGAATGAGGGTAAGGAGTTTAGATTTTGGATGGATGTGGGAGGACAATGGGGTGAATTTTGAGGGTATGAGGTGGATGTGGATGGGAATAAGGGTGCACCGTAGGGTCCGGTAACATTGAAATGGGATGGGGTGTCGGAATCAGAAATGGGAATTTCTTCCATGTGGGAATGAATTGGGGAACGTGGCAGGATGAATTGGGATCGACAAAAGCCGGATCAACCGCCCACGACATAGCCTGGCGACGGGTGGGGTATGGATGCCTCAGATGGGGTTCGTAAAATTTTTTTCTCCTCCCTCTTCCGGATGACGGAGAGTAAGGCGATGCTGTTGCGCCGGCACCACAAGTCTTTTTGGTTTTTTAATTTTATTTTTTTATTTATTTTTGGGATAAAGTAAATGAACCTTCTTAGAACGAGTTTTGGGGCCTTGGAATTTCCATTTCGAGCGGTGTTCGTACCTCAAATATTCCTCACGGCGGGATCCCGACACACTTCGGAAGAATCAAAAGGAAAACCCTTTGATCTATGTGAAGGCATGGGAATCCACGCAAACAACTTGATACCCCGAAGCAAGTCAATAAGAGAGTGTACTCTTTTGACCGGCGAGGGTGTATTGGGTGTCTAAAAGTGCGAGATCTATTAGAGATGCTAAACCACTAAGCGGGAGACTCGGGGAGGTGATAAAGGCCTCAGATTCGGGTTGCCCAGCTCAGACAGGCTTAGTGTGTGCATTATATGCGCCAGGCCAAAATCTGGAGATTTTGGCTTGGCGTGTGTATTATACACGATACAGCAGTTCTGGGGAAAAAATGGCTTAGCATGTGTTTTACACACACTAGGCAAAAATGGGATTTATATTTATATTTTGACAGCAAACAACAAGACTGAAATTGGTCTTTTTTCTGGTTTTTCTGGAAGCGATGCTTCCGGGGACTGATTTCCCTATTATAACGGGTCCCTCCTCACTGAACCTAGGGATACAAGGTTGCTTAAGGACAACTAACGCACTCCCCCAAGATTTTTAAGCTTCATAACTGGATCCGTCACGCACTCTATATAACTCTGGCGCAAGCGCCTTCTCAGATACTAGATGGGGTGATTCTTTTCGGGATCATCACCACTAAGGGCTGCCGCCATACTAAGAATCGAAACTTTTGTATCGCTGCCTAAATTCCCAACCCTTTAAAAGCTACCCCCGCAAAAATGATTTAAGTCCCTTAATTCACTTTTAAGGTTCAATTTTAATTTCAAATTTTAAAAGGGGAATTCGCTTAGGTTCAAAATTAGGTTGTGATGATCCCGTGTCGCCTCTACGGGCCGACGTCCACTGATGGTATATGAGTCCGAGAAAATAAAAGCTCACGTAGGCCCACCAAATGGCTAAGACGTGTAAAATGCGCAAGTAAGCCCGCCAAACGGCTAAGGCATGTAAATGACTGAAAATAAATGAAAGTAAAAATAATGGTCAAGTAGGCCTGCCAATTGGGTAAGGTTCTTAAATGACGAAAAAGTAGGGGTAAGTAAAAATTGACCGAATTGTAGGGGTAAGTATCAAAGAGATGAAGCAAAAAGGGTTAGTAGACAAGAAAAAGAAAAAACAAAAATAGGCCAAAACTTCAAGGGGAAGCTCTACAAGCTCCCCTCAGTAGAGTTGCCATCTGTGCAACTGTGGATTTTTATCAAATCCATTGTAACGATGCACTCGTAATAAAATTAGAGTCGCCACCCCAAGCTTTTGGTGTCCCGGAAAACCTAAATCAATATTATAAGCACCGAAGTACCAAAAATATGACTGATTCCGGTCTATACTAAAGGCTCTTGGGTAGGGGCTTCGGTTATCGATCGGGAAGGTTTTAGGCACCCGACCAACCCACTCGTAAGCAGTCTCTACTATAGTTGTTTAAATGTGTATATAATATATATATATATATATATATATATAATTAGATATATATAAAAAGAAAAGAAAATGAGCAGCATGTCCCCTTTCCCGAAGGCGCACCGATCTTATTGAGCCATTTCTGTTGGTCAAAATTTGGACAACGTAATGACTCAATTCTAGGATAGAGGAAAAATAAAGAAGGTAGAGAATAGAGGGGAAAGTCAGAGCTCTCAGGCCCTTGTAGCACTGATGTGGACCTTTGCGTGGCTGCGTTTGATGAACTTCTGATAGCTTTGATGGTCGCTGGAAGGGTTCTAATATCTAAGGCTTGGTGGCTAAGAGGTAGGAGAAGAAGGCTAGGGGGTAGACCTAGTTAAATCTAAAGGATTTATGATGGAAAATGGATGGTAAAGGATGAATCTCAGTTATGGAATTTTGTGGGTTAAATGCTAAAAGGGAGGGCACTCTAATCTTTTCTCTCCTTTTGAATTTTTTTCAAGCCATTTGCAAGGGGGGGTGCCTCTCTATTTATAGAAAAAGGGAGGTTAGGAGGTTACTTAAGAGCTAATTAGGATTAGCAATTAGGTAATCATCTAATATAAGGTTTCCTAGGATCTTTAGGGCTTGGAAATGTAGGCAATGAGCTTCAATGGTAGATGATAGGGTGGGATTCTAAATGACTAGAGGGTTGCAAATAGGGAAAATGAGGGTGCAACAGTCCTAATGAAACCCACCCTAAACATTGGGATGGTCAACAAGTCAAACCCCAAAAGTGAAATTTGAGCAAAATTCAAGATTTACTGTCGCTAAGCTTGGCATGTGTATTATCCACGCTAGGTATATGTATAGTGTTTGTGAAGTCCAGAGCCCGCTGGGGGGCCCATCCATGTTTGGAGTGTATAATATACACGCCAAGCCATTTCTAGGAAAAAAATGGCCAGACATTTATAATACACATCTCAGGCAACATTTCTCCAGAAATGGCCTAGCGTGTGTATTACACATGCCAGACAAAATACTAACATTTCTGCCCAATATTCAAATCGCCGTAACTTTTGATATGTAACTCCAATTGAGGCGATTCTTAGATCGTTGGAAAGATGGGGAAGTCCTCTTTCAGATGGTATATAACTTAGCTTCAGCAGGTATTTGTATAAAATTTGGCACTCCTCTTTCCATCCATTGCTCAGGAGGGTTTGAAATAGGTCCGGGAGAGGATTCTAATGGGTTTAGGAAGGTTATGGTTGACTAGTAAGGGTCCGGGAGGAGTTCTAAAGTTTTTCAAATGATTCCTAAGGGTTTGGGAAATGCTTTCGAAAGCTCAGGGGTATGCCTTTCTCAAAGTATGTGTCGATTCGGCCTTGGGCCAAATTTGGGTGTCTACAACAATCATACAAAAATGATGTAGATTGGATATAAAGTATGCTTCCGTAATCATTTCCGATGTAAGATTGAATTGGATTACACCGATATCAAAAAGTATTATGTATGTCGTGTCTGCCCGACTTGTGAATCGGTACGCTAGGCATGAAAGATGACCTAGTGCACAAGTCAAGGACTGGGGGTGTGATAAGTGTTCTTTGTTTGCTCCATCCTATATGGACAAGATTGACACTACGTGAAAAAGCCAAAAAACCCACTACCTTGAATAGTGGTTTTTTCAAAAAACCACTATCCTAAACAGTTGTAAAAAAAGTAGTGGGGTTTTTTTTACTACTATAGAGGACAGTGGTTTATGAACTTCAACAACGACTGCTCTCAACAGTCATAGAAAAAACCACTGCTTTTGGCAGTGGTTTTTTTATGCATTTTTTTTTTTAAATACTATTTAAAAAAAAAAAGAAATTACGTCGACAATTTTTATGCAATTTTTTTTAAAATAATATTTTTTTTATGCTTTTTTTAATGCAATTTTTTAAATAATTTTTTTAATGCTTTAAAAAAAATTATATAAAGAAAAAAAACTATTAATCTCATATTTCATCGCATCCATTCAACTCAAATGAAAATCATTCAATGCCATTAATAAAAAAAATAGATGCCCAATTCTTTTATTCAAACAAGGTTATAAAGAGAAGAAAAGAAAGAGAGTTAATAATCTAAAGACCCCATGGCCCATTTTCAAAATAAAGAAAAAAAGAATCACAAGGGCACGTGTATTTCGCCCACCACCACCAAGGTGGCTTGCTACACCACTCGCCATTGAGCCACTGTCTGATGTCTCTGAGTCCAAGTAAAAACTTGCATAGAAAGCAACCAAATGTGCATAATATGCTGGAGGCGCTGCAATGGACATGAAGGGATCATCAGATACCAGTAACATTAGCCATTTTGACGTACTGAGCGAGGCCACGAAAATGGTTGATCACCACCCTTGACGAATCACACCATTTTCGCAACCAGGTTCCGTGCCAACTTGATGCAAATCCAAAATAAGTATATTGAATTGAGAAGAGAAATAACATACCAATCGATACAGCGCGCGTGCACCTAGCATACCTGCAAGGAAAAAAAATAAATTTTGTCAATTTGCAAGCTAGACCTCATGATTATAGAACACAAACATCCACATAATCTTCCTAAAAATTATTTAACTACGTGAGAAATTGATTGAGACAACTCAAATTTGATCAAGACAGATTGCGTTAGAGGGGTGTCTCCAGTTCTTTAAAACCCCAAAACTCAATCCAATCCTCTAGAAATTCAAACAAGCATGTAAATTTTCAAAAAGCCAATCTAAATGGAGTACTTGAACAACATGAAAAAAATAAAGAGAGAATCAGGCTTATAGCTATTTTTAAATCCCAGTAACATAAGTTATTTATACTCAAAATCCAAGGCTCACCAGTAACATAAGTTATTGAACTAAATCCCAGTAGATGGGACTCAACTCAAAACCCAAGGCTCACCAGTAGATGGGACTCAACTCAAAATTACCATATGATGAAGACCCTACAAGAACTCTCAAATAGCCAGCTTAACGGCATGTTCTACAGTCGACAATGAGGCACACAAAGTACTTGGAACAGATGGTTAATTGAATAAGTGAAATTGCGGGCTCCTCTGGTGACAGCATGTTGCAAAGTTGAATCTCTACCTTTGTCAAATTCCTGATGGCATGTAATTCTATAATAGTGGACGTAGCTAAGCAGCTCACCAGTAACAAGCTTCAACACAAGCAATTTAACATATGTAACATGTAAGGCGGAATGGGATTAGGTTAAAAAACAAAATTATTGTGCAAAACAGTATGAGCCTTGCGATTAACAATGAAATACTTTGTTTTCAGTTTGTGATTTTCTTCTTGAAACACACTGCTTTTTAGAGTTTTCAAATGGTTGCAGAACACATATAAGAAGATATAAGTGATTATAACACAAACCACATGACCAACAGTGTTGGGATGTGGGGACAACTTGTCAATTACCACTCATGTTACTCAGGTCATGGGGCATGCGGCCAAAGTGTTCCCCAAATCCCATCAATCAATCATGGAATGGATGATAGTAGATTTACGTGTACTAAGCTTAGGTACTAGGTTCTATGACAATGTTATTCTTTCATATATCATTATATTCAACTACACAAGCTCAAGTATAATAATACAACACATTATCCATCCATAAGTTAACAAAGAAAGAAGCCAAATACATCTCTATATATCTAGCTGAGGGGTCTTCAAGTGATTTTAAGTAACAAAGGAATATGCACCACTGAATGGAAAGGTTGCTTCATTGAATTGGTAAGCACCAAATTTTACTCTTAGTGCTGCTGCTATGTGGAGGTTGCTTGGACATCGATTACTTGTTGATACAGTTAAAGCCAAATCAGAATGGTACTACAATATCACACAACTTCTGGCGTTTAAGTGGCTAATTGCTTCTTTGAGTTCCCATATGATCTGAGGTTCCATAATTTAATTGAATTTTATAAGAATGCTCATACTCTTACACATTCAGTTGTCCAAACACTCCAAAGCATCTGAGATGTGACAAACTCAGATTAGGAGTTGAACATTGATGGAGCCTCTTTATTTTATTGGGACTTTACAGTAAGGAGAACCTGTAATTTTCTCTCTATGATTGGCCTACTTTTGTAACTCATTTATGTAAGTGTGCTATACATATTGGTTTAATTGGGACACTCATGGTGTCTGTAATAATTGTAGGGGTACTATGAGTATTTTTGCTTTCTGCTGGGGGGGTCCCACGAACTTTTGTTTCTAGGATTTGCTATATTTAGGTTGTTGGTTACATTGTCTAAAATTCAGCGATGGAGAATGTAGATAGGTGTTGAGAACTGAAAAATACTATTTTTCACCCCTTAACTTGAGTCTTGATAGACCTTTGAGAGAACTAAATAAGTGTTTTAAGTGCTTGTGTTGCAGCTAACAATAAAGACAGGCTTAACCATAAAAGCAGCGTAAAAGTGCCAAAAAGATGACAACCCATGTCAATCCAAAGGAAGAAAGAGAAGAAACAACCTCACTAGCTGCTGGAAGGTCTGAATTGAAGAGGCAAAGACCTGGTCTCAACCCAGAGAAGAAGTATGGAGCAATTCGAACAGAAAAATGCACTACAGAGTACTTTTCGTAAAGAACCTAAACTGTTCGCAAAGAACCTGAAACTCTGCGAAAAGAATAAAAACTCCAGGCTTAAGCTTTCGAAGAGCATCTGAACTCTTCGAAGAGATGATTTACCGTTTCGAAAAGGAGAAAACTCAATTCGAACAGAACCAGAACCCTGCGAAAAGAGCTTCAGGAGTTACAACACCTTGCAAAAAGCCCCCTAAACTTTGCGAAAAGGTATTCTGGAGGTTCTTAGCTTTTGCAAGGGCAATTCATTAATCCGTTTCACGCGTCCCAATGTATTTAAAAACCTAGGGACGTTCCAGAGGATTCTAAGCATGAAGCGAAGGCATATTCCACCCCACGTGAGTACCCAGAGATGAAATAATTTGGCGGGAACTTCTAGAAACTCTAACAGATTTGCAAAATGCATAACATAATTGATGCCTTTTTCACCTGATTGGCTGAACCAGATCGAGGAATTCTGATTGGCCAGAACAGATCTGGATCCTCGTGCTCGACCACCATTGGTCAATACAGATCTGAGCACCTCTGATTGGTTGATACACATCTGAGCTGGACTTGGGGAAAACTATAAATAGACGAACCATTTGCCCAATTTGGGCATCCAGATTTTGAGTTTCATTCCTATTCCCCCATTTCCAAACCAGATAGTTTGTCTGAAATCCTTGTAATAGCTTCACTTTGACTTGCAATTGGGAGCTGTGAGACATTTCTGTAATTCAAAAGAGAGTTGTATTCAAGACTACAAATCTGAGAGCTGTTTAAGCTGTGCTCTATAATTGTAATGGTGGATTTGAAAAGGTTGCTGTAAACCGTATATTCTCAATTGGATTCATGTTAAGGGTTCCCTCTGATCTCCTTATTTCATTAGACTCCTTTAGATTTACTATTTTTCACGCAATTTCCCTTGATTCATTAATCCTGTGAGAATTAGTGTTGGTAACCTAATCTCTCACGGCATTTGTAGTGATGCTTCTTGTTCTAAACTAAGGCTTTGGATTAACGACTATTGGATGGTTTGTGGCCATTAAAGTGGACAGACCATAGCCATAAGCTTAAACCTATTCCTTAAATTAGATTTATTTCTCTTACATCTGCGCTTGTAGCCAGATGAAGACTGGATCATCTCTCAGTTGAGCTGCTTTCGTTTTCATTAGTTTTCAAGGACCAGATCAAGTTAGATATTACTTCTCCATTTTTATATAAGTTTACCTCAAACGTTTCCCCAACTCGGATCTGGATCACTTAGTTTAATTTTTACTTTTATCATTTAGCTAATGTGACAAATTCAACCTCCCATCTTATGTGCTTTCTAGATAGGATAAGAGGCCAGATCTGGTAGCTCAGATCTGGAGGTTTATCTTGCATTTTAGACAAATTCTCTGTGGACGATCTTTCACTCACTTATATTTAAAACTTGCTACAATTGGCCCTGATCTTGCAGGCTAATTCACTTCTACTTGTGCTGATATTTCTTTATTTTTTTCAGTATAATTTAGTAGGTGCAAACCTGTTTTCAAAACACACATAAATCAAGCACACTAAGAAGCAACAACAAGTTTTTGGCGCCGTTGCCGGGGAATTTGTCTAAAATAGGTAGACCTAAGTTTTTTTTTTTTTTTATATCATTACTAAACTATTCTATTGTTTATACCTGTGCAGTTATCCATGTCCAATTTTTGAAGAAGGAAAACTACTTAAAAAGAAATTCTAAAGGTTTGCTGTGAATAATCAAATTTTTTGTTCTGAGTTGTATGTTTGGTAGGAGGACTCTCAGCCCCGAGATTGTCCCGCTGAATTTAGAAGTTGAAAGGCTACTACGAACCAAACAAATAACACAGAATTCTGCTACTATGGGAGAAGAACCTCGACTTTTGAGGGATTACTTTGCACCTGGTGCTTATAATTCTCCCTTTTGCATTCAATTTCCTACTGTTGAAGGAAATTATGAGATCAAATCATCAACTATCCAAATGCTTCCTTCCTTCCATGGGTTGAGTAAGGAAGATTCATACAAACATGTGGATGAATTCTTGGCTCTTTGCACCACATTCAACATAGCTGGACTTGGTCCAGAAGCAACCAAACTTAGGCTCTTTCCTTTTTCATTAAAGGATAAAGCTAGAGCATGGTTATCTATGTTAGCACCAAATAGTATCACTTCTTGGAATGATTTGCAGTGTCAATTTTTAGCCAAATATTTCCCAATGTCTAGAAAAAGCCAATTGAGACAAAGTATCATTTCTTTCTCACAAAACTCAACTGAAACTTTCCATGAAGCATGGGAACGATTTAAGGAACTTTTAAGGCAATGTCCTCATCATCAAATTCCCAGATGGCTACGGTTCAAAGCTTCTATCAAGGAATTGATCAAAAAGGCAAAAATATGGTGGATGCCTCCTGTGGAGGCACTTACTTGCAAAAAATAGTTGAGGAGGTTTGGGACTTATTTGAAGTAATTGGTGAAAACTCAACTCAATAGGAATCTCTGTCAAGAGATATTGAAAATCCTGTTAGGTTGAACAATCAGCAACCCACCGAAGGGAAGATTTATGAGGTGAATGAGTTGGAAAGAAAGATGGACAATTTAACCACAAAGTTTGATAGATTGATGGACTCACTTAAAAATCGAAATGTTGCAAGAGTAGAGGAGGCATGTCTAATATGCCAGTCCCCTACTCATTCAATTGACCAATGTCCTGCTGCACCACAGTTCCCAGATTTAATGGTGGAACAAGCTCATGCTACTCAATCATTTGGACAGATGCAGTCAAATGAATATCCATGGAGAGGACACCCCAATTTGAGGTGGAACCAAGGGAATTATCAATCCCAACAGCAGCAACAACCAAAGAACCAAATGCCTTTCAAAACTGCACAGCCTTATCAGCAAAATTTTTATGCCAAACTAAATTTTCAGCAGCCCATTCCACAACAACCTGTGCAACAATCTGCCCCAGTTCAAACCCCTTCCAGCTCCCCTTCTTTTGAAGATCAAGTCCTAAATTCACTCCAGAATTTAGGATCTTTAACTCGATCGTGAATTTTCTGACCGAGCATAAAAAGATTGAAGAAACATTGAGACGACTTTCAAATACTTTGGCAAAAGAGAGGAAGGAAAGTTACCACCCAACCTTTGAACAATCCCAAAGGATGTTCATGGTTGGAGAAGCTTCTAATTCACAAGAAGAAGTAAAATCATACCACTTTGAGAAGTGGAAGAATCATACATAACAACGTGGTCTTTGAAGAAGAAAAAATAAGAAAATGATAAAGATATGCAAAGAAGAGCAAGATAATGATAGCAAGTGTGATGGACCTCGGAAAAATCAAAAAAATGAAAAACAAAAAAATCCAAAAGTTTCAAAATACTTCCAAATCAGATGAAGGACTAGTTCCTCATTTACCATTTCCTCATGCAATGAAATCAGATCCCTTTTGATAAAGGGAACACAAAAATAGAGGAAATGATGGAGACTTTCAAGCAAGTCAAGATAAATCTACCTTTGCTTGAGGCAATCAAACAAATTCCAGCATATGCAAAATTTTTGAAAGATGTTTGCACTCATAAAAGACAGTCTAGGATACAGTTCTCCAAGAAGGTCTTTGCTGTGGAAAGAGTTAATCAGGTGTTATCCATTGCCACACCTCCTAAACTTCAAGATCCTGGAATCCCCACAATCCCTTGCATTATTGGGGAACATACTATTGAAAAGGCTTTATTAGATCTGGGTGCTAGTGTCAACCGACTTCCATATTCTGTATATGAGAAACTAGGTTTGGGAGAATTAAAACCCACTCATGTGGTGTTACAACTAGCAGACAGATCTGAAAGGAAGCCAGTTGGGATGATTGAGGATGTATTGGTGGGAGTAGATAAATTTTTCTATCATGCTGATTTTCTAGTTTTGGACATGGAACCAACCAAAAGCAAAACGTCCATCCCTGTCATTTTGGGAAGACCATTCCTGGCTACAGCAAATGCTTGCATTCAATGCAGGTCTGGAATTATGGAAGTCTCTTTTGGAAACATGAAGGTAAAATTAAATGTTTATAATGCAGTCACACAGCCTCAATTTAGTTCTGAAGAATGTTTTCATGTTGATTTATTGGATGAACTGGTAGAAGGGACTTTTCAACAGTTTCTGCAGTGTGAAGAGTTCACCACAAATGTTGAAGATGCTTTGGGAAATTCTGAAGAAGAAACAGTTTGTATCTCAAATTCTGAGGAAATAAATGTTGTGCAAGGAACTCATAATCAATCAGCAAGTTTCTCTTCTTGGAAACCTGCTACTCTTCCCCTTCCACAAACAGCTAAGGTACCTTTGTTACCTTCTTTTTATAGCCCACCTGATTTAGAACTAAAGCAGCTGCCAGAAAATTTAAAATATGTGTTTTTAGGAAATCATAAATCATGGCCTGTAATTATTTCTTCCTCCCTCACAAAGGAGCAAGAGGAAGAGCTGTTGATAGTTTTAAAAGAGCATAGAAGGGCAATTGGCTGGACTATTGCTGATTTGGGAGGAATCAGTCCAGCTGTTTGCATGCACAAAATCCATTTGGAAGAAGATGCAAAGCCTTCTAGGGAAATGCAAAGGAGGCTGAACCCTCATATGCAAGAAGTGGTCATGAAAGAGGTTGTTAAGTTATTGGATGTAGGGGTCATTTACCCCATTTCGATTCAAATTTTGGGTGGCACCTACACGTGTGGTACCTAAGAAATCTGGGATCATCATTGTAACCTCGATTCGTGAGCTTATGTCAACCGGACAAACAACTGGTGGAGAGTCCATTGATTACAGAAAATTAAATGCAATGACCAGAAAAGACCATTTCCCCCTCCCATTCATTGATCAGATTTTAGAGAAGCTAGCAGGAAAAGCTTATTACTGTTTTCTTGATGGTTACTCTGGGTACAACCAGATTCCTGTGTACCCACAAGATCAGGAAAATACCACATTCACTTGCCCTTTTGGCACTTTTGCCTATAGGAGAATGCCTTTTGGTCTTTATAATGCTCCTGCTACCTTTCAAAGATGCATGTATTCCATTTTTTTTGATATGATTGACCAATTTATGGAGATTTTTATGGATGATTTTTCAATCTATGGAGACAGTTTTTCCCAGTGTTTACATCATCTCAAATTGGTATTACAGAGATGTGAAGAAACCAATCTAGTTCTAAGCTGGGAAAATAGCCATTTCATGGTCACCCAAGGCATTGTCCTTGGCCACGTTGTTTCTCACAAGGGCATTGAGGTGGACAAAGCAAAAATTAATTCAATTGCACATTTACCACCTCCCAAAACTGTTAAACATATCAGAAGTTTTCTGGGACATGTTGGATCTTACAGAAGGTTCATTAAGGACTTCAGTAAAATAACCAAACCTCTTTGTCATTTGCTGTGCCAAGATGTCCCTTTTGTTTTCAATAATGAATGCATGAAGGCTTTTGAATTCTTAAAAAACTGTTTGATTTCAGCTCCAATATTGCAGTCTCCAGATTATTCATTACCTTTTGAACTGATGTGTGATGCATCAGATTATGCTTTGGGAGCTGTCCTTGGATAGAGAAAAGAAAAGCTGCCTCATGTCATAGCTTATGCCAGTAGATCAATGATTGATGCACAGCTCAATTACACAACAACTGAGAAGGAGCTGCTGACAATTGTTTTTGCTTTAGAAAAATTCAGGTCATATGTCTTGGGTTCATAAATAGTGGTGTTCACTGACCACTCGCCTTTGAAATACCTTCGCCTAAGAAGGATACCAAACCAAGATTAATCGTGGATTCTCCTATTACAGAATTTGATTCTGACTCAAAGATAAAAGGGGTGGAGAATGTGGTGGTGATCACTCCTAGAATTTTAACTGCTGAGATTGATAGGCTGCCTATCAATGAATCTTTCCCTGATGAGCAACTTTTTGCCATTAGTGTACACACTCCTTGGTTTGCAAACATAGTCAACTTTTTGGCTACTGGAAGAATTCCTCAACATTGGAATAAAATGGATAAAGATCTTTTCTTCTCAAAGGTTAAACATTTCATCTGGGAAGATCCTTATCTATTTAAGAGTTGTGCAGACCAAATAATAAGAAAATGTGTCCCTGACCAAGAATTTCATAGAATACTTTCTATGTGTCATGAACAGGCCTGTGGAGGTCATTTTAGTGGAAACAAAACTGCTGCAAAGGTTTTGCAGTGTGGATTTTATTGGCCTACACTTTTCAAAGATGCCCTACAGCATTGTAAGTCTTGCGAATCGCTAGAAATTGGGCAGCATTTCTAAGAGAAACTCAATGCCTTTACAGCCTATTTTGGTAGTTGAGTTGTTTGATGTTTGGGGGATAGACTTCATGGGTCCCTTTCCTCCTTCCAATGGGAATAACATCATTCTAGTAGCTGTGGATTATGTATCCAAATGGATTGAAGCCACAGCCACTAAAAGAAACGATCACAAGGTGGTTCTTAAATTTCTTAAGGATCACATTTTTTCCAGGTTTGGTTTTCCCAGAGCCATTATCAGTGATGGGGGAAGCCATTTTTGTAATAAATATTTTGAAACTTTATTGAAAAAATACTCTGTGACTCATAGAGTAGCCACTCCATATCATCCACAAACCAGTGGACAAGTGGAGATTTCCAATAGAGAAATCAAACATATTTTGGAAAAGACTGTGAAGAAGGATAGAAAGGATTGGTCCTTTAAGCTGAATGATGCATTATGGGCATACAGGATAGCCTATAAAACCCCAATTGGTATGTCCCCATTCAGGTTGGTCTATGGCAAAGCATGCCATTTATCAGTAGAGTTAGAATATAAAGCTTTTTGGGCCATTAAAACATTAAACATGGATCTAACTCACCGGTAATCGAAAGCGCAACTTGCTGAGTTGGAGTAGCTGAGAATGGATGCATACACAAATTCAAGATTTTACAAAGTAAAAGTCAAAACTTTCCATGATAAAAATTTATTGAGAAAAGAGTTCACAGCTGGCTCTAAGGTATGGTTATTTAACTCAAAACTTAAGTTTTTCCGTGAAAATTTGAGATCCAGGATGGGAAGGGCCATACATCGTTATTCGCCTCCTTCGAACTCAAGCTGACATCCTTGATCCAAGTAATGGAAGAATCTGAAAGTAAATGGTCGAGGCTCAAACCATGCATTGAAAATACCCAGAGCCTGCGTGCCCATCCATCATCATGAACCTCCAAAATCGATGGTAGATAATCGACATTATGTTTTTATTTCATAGTTTTTGCTTAGTTTCTTTGTTTCTGTTTTTATTCATGATTTGTCTCTTTTCACATGGTTTAAATATGCTCGAAGCTAATTCGCAAAGTAATAATTCTCTTTTCACAAAGTTCAATTTACTTCTCGAAAAGACTCTGGCATTGTAACGAATCGTCAAAGTAAGGATTTGCTTTTGAATAGTTGGTTCTGGCTATTGTCTTTTCGAAAAGATATTTCAAGCTAGTTTCTTTCAAAAGATGTTTCAAGCTTATTAACTTTTCGAATGGTAATGATGCCATTCGCAGATTGTAAAAGGTCTATTTTGGAACTTTTGAAAACTTATAAAGAACTTTGCGAAATTAACTCGAGTATATTTAAACCCTTTCAAGTAGGGGTTTCATATTCAAAGCTCAAGAGCGACTGCTTTCACGGAAACCCTATTTCGTTCTTTCCTTGCTAATTTGTGAAGCTTGCTACATTTTCTTCACCTTTGTTCGATCATTTGAGTTTTCGAGAAGGATTTTAGCTTCTAGTCCGGGGATTTCTAAGCAAACAACTTGTTCAATTAAAACCCTAGATCTCGGTATTTCTCACATTCTCTCGCTTTATCATTTGAAAATTTTCAATTTGTGTCAAGATCTGTTGTGGGCATTTTCATACATCAATTTAGAATGGGAAGCAGAGAAATCGCTATCGCCATGTTCCCAAAATCCTCGCTAAGAAAGTTAGCAAACCTACCCCCAAGGGAAAAGCCAAAACTTCAGCCAAAAGAAAACTATCTATGGATAAAGCGGATAGGGTGGAGAAAGGGAAGAAAGTGAGACATGAGGAACCCATCTCTGCTGCTGCTAGTCCTGAGCCTGAGCTTCCCCCTTAGCCTATACATTTGGTACTGCCAAATCCATTCATCGAAGCTCAGAAGTTAATTCCTGAGCTGATTGTGGACGAAACTTTTTCACAACAAGTCAGTTATCTTTAAGATACATAAGGGAAGCCGCACTAAGCAATATCCTCACCCCTTTGCCAGGGAAAATTTACCCACGAATGGTGAAGTTATGGTACCAAAACCTAATCAAGGTCACTGAAAGAGATGCTGATGTCCCTACCCTGGTTATCTTTATATATGATTGCGATCTTACGGTCACATTTGAAGACATAGGGAATGCTTTGGGGATACCCTTCCGATTTGATCCTGCTGGGCCATTGGCTGCTCCAAAAACAGCCTTCTTTAGAGAAATGGCTGCACATTTGACCCAAGGAATTGTGGGCACTGGACAGTCCATCATGAGGAGAGACCTAGCCCCCCAATTTCTATTGATGGACTCCATTTTAAGGGAAAGTTTTTATGTCACCGGGCACAGCCAAGAGAGGAGAACACCAATTCTGGAGGCTCTCTTTCATTTTTCTAAGGGGTAGTTTTTCAATGCCCCTATGTTAATTTTTGAAGCCATGGCTGATATTAGTGCCAAGTTGAAAAAGGAGCAGAAATTAGCTGGCCTCCCATTTGGTAGATTGATCACAGTCGTCCTCAGAGCCAAGTTTGACATTGATAATGAGGAACCATTTGAAGTCATTGCTCCTCACACTTTTGGGAAAAAGGCATGGACTACAAGCCAAGCCATGGTGAGAAGGATGAGAGAGGAAGGCGAACCTGCACCTGCACCTGAACCTACCCTTGCAGTTCCCTTAGAACCAGTTTTGGTAGAACCTGTGGTGACCAGCTCTTTAGCTGCACCACTTCTCGAAGCAGCTCTGCCAGACCCTGTGGTGACCAGCTCTTTAGCTGCACCCATTTTTGAAGAAACTTTCCTTCCCATGGTGACCAGCTCTTCAGCTACACCAATTTTTGAGGAAGTTGGCCTTTCACCCTCCTCCCCTATTCCAGCCCCTGCCACTTCACCTATCCCAGCTGTCCCATCTCCCATACCCTCCATTATTCCAATTATAGATTCCCCCTCTACACCAACCACTCCAACCATACTCACACTACCAATTTCTCCCACCAATGCCCCTGTTTTAGCTACAGACTTTATTGCCCCATCTCCCTGCACTCCTCTTCTCCAAAGCCCCTCAAATTCACCTGCTCATTCGGCCCACACACCTGAAGTATCCCATACACCATAACCTGAGCCTTTCACTACAGAGGCTTATTCTTCCTTAATGGGATCTATTTTTGAAACCATCGAACTTGAACCTACCCCTATACCTGACCCTCATCATTTCACCCATTTACCTACTTCCCCCTTTACACCTCCACCCTCCACTTCAGTTGTACCAGTCCCTGCTATGCCCACCTCTCCCCCACCTGCCTCTATTACCCAAATACTTGCCTACCTCCAATCCATCGAAGCCCAACTCCAAATCAACACCGAAAACTAGTCTATGACCAATGACCTACTCCAAACCTTAGCCTCCACATCACACACAACCACCATTACCCCTTTACCTACTGTTGATTCCCATGCTACCCAAACTGAACCAGAGGTAGTATTGGTTGATCTGCCCACCCCCGCCACTACTGCCCATGCAACCCAAATTGAACCTGAATTCCCTCTGGTGGCATCCACTTCACCACTCCCCACTTTCGCTGAGCAAGCCACTCAGACCGACCCTGAAGTCCTCCTTCTGGACACTTCTTCTCCCCCTCCCACAGCTGGGACACCTTTGGTCCCCTACCATTCCATTCCCCTTCCCCGATTTGCCTCACTCAGAAGAGCCATGGAAGAAAATCCTTATATCTGCAGAGATGTTCTAAAAGGGTTAGCTGATTTACAAGCCTACATTCGAACCCCTTATGAAAAACAGATTCGGAAGTTAGAGTTATTTATGAAATTTGAGAGAGAGAAAATGAAGGACTTGCTGGGTCAAACCTTTCAGATGGTTAGGAGCGAGCAGCACAAGGTGACCATGTTACAAGCACAACTTGACCAAGAAAAACTGAAGACCACTAAACTTGGCAAGTACATTGGCCTCACCAAAAAGATAAAATCAGAGGAATACACTGAGCTGCAAAACACAATCCAGGAGAAGGCTCAATCAAGTTCAGACTCCAATTGATTCGATTCGATTCGGTGACTCGATTCTGAGCCAATTGAACCAACTTATGATACAGATTTTGACCCCAGTTATTAGATCACATTGTACTTATCTGTGTTATGAGTTTGTAATATAAAATTCTATTTTTTCTGTGAAATTACTATGCATTTCTGTTCTTTCTTTTTGTCATTACTTTTTTTCTTGATTGCTTCTTTTCTTTGCTTTGGACGGCTGACCTCGCCTCCTTAGGTTTGGGGGTGTGGCAGAAATGTCAATAATTGAGTTAACATCAATGCAGCTTATGATCAGTGGATTTTTTGAAAATGAAGTATACTCACACCTACTGTTTTTAAAAATAAGGAAGTTAAATTTTTTTTAAATTGATTTCTAGTGTAATTCTAATACTTTCATGAAGTGAATGTCAGGAAATTTCTAAAAGAAAATTGATGTTTTAGAAAACCTAAAAAGAGAGAAAACAGTGATGATATACTTCAGGAATTTGATAAAAAAAAAAAAACCATATCCAGTGAGATTTGGGCCTGCTGAAATGTATTCTTTGGAGGTATGAATTGGCAATTTTTTCTGCTCTAGGGACCGTTTGAACCTGCTTGTTTTTACTAGAAGTCACACATATCCAAATTGAAATAATTTGATAGTACTCGTGATATTAAAGACATGATGTAAGGCCTCCTTTTGAACAGTTTGAACCTTACAAAGCCCCACCTTGTGAAACTGCCCTTGATACACACCATTTGAGCTGTACAAATCCAAGATTCCTTTGAAACCTCATCCAATAAACCTCATCAACTTCATTTAGCCTAACCCTCACTCCGAGAAGTCAGAAGATAAAGGGAAGGAAGCTGAAGAAAGGAGAGTGGGGTATCACCATGGTAAAAAGAAAAATAATTGAAGGCAATGATGTATCAGTAGAAGAAGTGTGACATTCCAGTTAATGTCATTTTGAAAAAAAAAAAAAAGAAAAGAAAAAGAAGTCATTTCATTGGAAGTTTGAAAAAGAAAGAGAAAAAGATGGCCACTTTGGCTCTGAAAATTCAAAGAAGAAGATGAAATTGTGCTGAAATAAAGAAGGTGTCCATACCACCTCCTTACCTTGACTGACTTCCCAATTTTGAACTCCATTACACCCCTTTATTCTTGATAAATTTCACCCATAAGCCACATTACAACCCAAGTTAAAAGTCCTTACTGATCAATGATGGATTGAGCTGTCACATGGAGATAAGGATTTGTGTAATCTATGGTGAAAAGAGCAGTGAATACAGAACCAAAAAGCAATGCCTATGCTCATGCTTACAGTCCTATTTGTGGGCTGTAACAGCTCTTGAGCCGTGTGAAATAGTACAACCCTCTTACTTGCATGTTGAGTGAAAACCTGGTGAGAGTTGGGTTTGAAATCGACTTATTTGGGGTAACATCAAAGCTGGATTCTCAAATAGAAGGCAAGCTGTTCATTAATTTTTCTTGTAAATAACTCTTCGACACAAATTGAGTGAATGGAAAAAGGAATTACAGCAAAATTTCAGTTTTGAACTGATGTTTTCTTGAGAATCCTCTTATAACTTGACTGATACAGGTGTGAATAATCTGATTGGATGAAAGTCTGTTTTAATAGAACCGCATTGATCTTAACTGATTTATTGGAGAAGTTTGTGGGTACCTTTACTGAAAACCCTCAGGAGACTTCACTCCTCCACTAGGGATCACCTAGGGGTTTAAAAGGCTTGTTGCATATGCTAAATGCAACTGTGCTCCCTACAAAAGTGGCTTTTTACTTTATTTTTAATTTTGTCTTTGCTCAGGGACTAGCAAAGATTAGGTTTTGGGGGTGTGTGGAGAACTGAAAAATACCATTTTTCACCCCTTAACTTGAGTCTTGATAGACCTTTGAGAGAACTAAATAAGTGTTTTAAGTGCTTGTGTTGCAGCTAACAATAAAGACAGGCTTAACCATAAAAGCAGCGTAAAAGTGCCAAAAAGATGACAACCCATGTCAATCCAAAGGAAGAAAGAGAAGAAACAACCTCACTAGTCATTGAAGGTCTGAATTGAAGAGGCAAAGACCTGGTCTCAACCCAGAGAAGAAGTATGGAGCAATTCGAACAGAAAAATGCACTACAGAGTACTTTTCGCAAAGAACCTGAACTGTTCGCAAAGAACCTGAAACTCTGCGTAAAGAATAAAAACTTCAGGCTTAAGCTTTCAAAGAGCATCTGAACTCTTCGAAGAGATGATTTACCGTTTTGAAAAGGAGAAAACTTAATTTGAACAGAACCAGAACCTTGCGAAAAGAGCTTCAGGAGTTACAACACCTTGCGAAAAGCCCCCTAAACTTTGCGAAAAGGTATTCTGGAGGTTCTCAGCTTTTGCAAGGGCAATTCAGTAATCTGTTTCACGCGTCCCAATGCATTAAAAAACCTAGGGACGTTTCAGAGGATTCTAAGCATGAAGCGAAGGCATATTCCACCCCACGTGAGCACCCAGAGATGAAATAACTTGGTGGGAACTTCTAGAAACTCTAACAGATTTGCAAAATGCATAACAGAATTGATGCCTTTTCACCGATTGGTGAACGGATCGAGGAATTCTGATTGGCCAGAACAGATCTGGATCCTCGTGCTCGACCACCATTGGTCAATACAGATCTGAGCACCTCTGATTGGTTGATACACATCTGAGCTAGACTTGGGGAAAACTATAAATAGACGAACCATTTGCCCAATTTGGGCATCCAGATTTTGAGTTTCATTCCTATTCCCCCATTTCCAAACCAGATAGTTTGTCTGAAATCCCTGTAATAGCTTCACTTTGACTTGCAATTGGGAGCTGTGAGACATTTCTGTAATTCAAAAGAGAGTTGTATTCAAGACTACAAATCTGAGAGCTGTTTAAGCTGTGCTCTGTAATTGTAATGGTGGATTTGAAAAGGTTGTCAGAACCGATATTCTCAATTGGATTCATGTTAAGGGTTCCCTCTGATCTCCTTATTGCATTAGACTCCTTTAGATTTACTGTTTTTCATGCAATTTCCCTTGATTCATTAATCCTGTGAGAATTAGTGTTGGTAACCTAATCTCTCACGACATTTGTAGTGATGCTTCTTGTTCTAAACTATGGCTTTAGATTAAAGACTATTGGATGGTTTGTGGCCATTAAAGTGGACAGACCATAGCCATAAGCTTAAACCTAATCCTTAAATTAGATTTATTTCTCTTACTTCTGCGCTTGTAGCCAGATGAAGATTGGATCATCTCTCAGTTGAGCTGCATTTGTTCTCATTAGTTTTCAAGGACCAAATCAAAGTTAGATATTACTTCTCTATTTTATATAAGTTTACCTCGAACGTTTCCCCAACTCGGATCTGGATCACTTAGTTTAATTTTTACTTTTATCATTTAGTTAATGTGACAAATTCAACCTCCCATCTTATGTGCTTTCTAGATAGGATAAGAGGCCAGATCTGGTAGCTCAGATCTGGAGGTTTATCTTGCATTTTAGACAAATTCTCTGTGGATGATCTTTCACTCACTTACATTTAAAACTTGCTACAATTGGCCCTGATCTTGCAGGCTAATTCACTTCTACCTGTGCTGATATTTCTTTATTTTTTTCAGTATAATTTAGCAGTTGCAAACCTGTTTTCAAAACACACATAAATCAAGCACACTAAGAAGAAACAACAATAGGTTTGACCAGATGGGAAATAGCTTCTTGAGTGGGCATCAGGGCATTCGCTATATCAGATCCAATCTAGAAACCTGCAAGGAGAACTGTAATCTCTGAAAGAGTCGAGAAAATCTCTAGAGTACTTCTTTCTACCCGTATAACCACTTCTATATTCATCATGATGCTTCATGGCACTCTGAGCCTATAGACATTAAGAAATACAAACATATAGTATGCACCAACAAGTCATTACAGATAGACTCATGCAAACACATACACACATATATTAGTGTAGACACCCAAAATTGGCCCAAGGCCCGATTGAAACATACATCGAGAGAGGCGCACTCCCGAGCTTTTGATAGCCCCTCCCATACCCTTAGGATTCTTCCCAAACCCTTAGAAACTTACCCAAACCCTTAGGAATTACCCCCAACCTTTAGAAACCTCTCCGAACCCTTAGTTAACCCTCCCAGGCCAGGGTCAGAGAGAGATGTTCCAGGGCTGGCAGGGACCTCTATGGATACTAAATCTAATATTATTGAAAAGTAGAGGTTCTCAGCTTTCCAACAAACCAAGAATCACCTCAATTTGAGGTGTATGTCAAAAGTTACGGCGATCCATGCAGTGCCCATGAGCTGCACTTGGTAGGGCATACATGGCGCATGTATTACATGTGCCAAGCCATTTTTCTCCAAAAATGGCTTGGCGCATCTAATTGTTGAGCACTGAAATATACCACTTTCTACCCCTTAACCTGACTTATGATGGACCTTTGAGCATGTTAACAATGTCTTTTAAGTGTGTTTTTACATATAACAGCAAAATAAGAGCTTAATGTTGCAATCCATGCTTTTGAAGCCAAGAAGAAGGAATTTTGTGTTTAGCAGTGGAGCTGATGGATTTATTGAAAAGGCACCTTGGTGGTTCACACCATTGGGGTTTTTTAGCATGCTTTGGGGGGCTTTGAAGACCTATTGAGAGAGAGTGGTGAAGCCCAAGTTTTATGGATTGCTGCTGTAATGAATTGAGCAAACCGGTAATTCAACAATTTATATACTCAGCAGTGCAGCAGTTCAAGTGGCACTTGTGCAGCGTTGGTTAAAGCAATCTTTGAAGCATAAGAGCAGCTGATATCATTAAAGATGAGAGCACTTTAGTGTTGATGCACCAAGCCATAAAACTGCAAAGCCAACATGCTAGCTGCCTTGAAGAACTCGAACAGTTGGTTGAAGTGTCACTACTGCACTTAGCAGTTTTTGTGCTGCAAACCATGACCTTCAAGTAGTTTTATTGCTAGAAAATGAGCCACATTAGTAGCACAACTGCTGTATTTGAAGGACTAGAGAAGATGTCAAAGCTGGAATGTGGATTGTAGAGCTATTATGTGCTGAAAATAGACTCCACGAGGGGTTGTTTTGAACCCCACGAGCTGGTATGTGCTGAAATCAAGCTACAGTGCTGAAAAAAGGCTAAAATTGAACCTGTCGTAACCTATCGAATGGATGTTTGAACCTGTCGCAACCTATCGAATGGTTGTTTGAACCTATCACAACTTATCGAATGGTTGTTTGAACCTGTCGAGAACCTGTCGAGAGGTTTTGATGCTGAAAATGAAGCTATCGAGCATCCTGTCGAATGGTTGAATGAATCGGTCGAGATCCTATCTAATGCACACCTGAAGCCCATCCAACCTATCGAATAGAGGCCTAAACCTATCGAGATCAAATTTCTGAAGCTCCAACCTATCGAATAGATGCCTGAACCTGTCGAGATCGATGTTCTGAAGCTCTAACCTATCGAGGCACAGGTTCCAGCCACCTATTTCACACTTTAGGGACATTTTGGGGATTCCAATGCTTCTAGGGCACACATCCCAATGTCCCACACATCTCAGGGATTTATCTTGGGTTTCATTAGCAAATATCTGTGGCCGGTAGGGGCATTTTTGAGAGCTATAAAAACACATTAGCTGGGCACAAACTTCTGCACGTGGGACAACAGTCCGCATGTGATTTTCTTTGGCCGAAATGAAAACACCTCAGCTGTGCATAACAAAAATGAGTCCTCTGCTCTCTGATTGGCTGCAACTCAAGGCACATGGATCGATGCATATGTATAAATACCCATCTATTCTGTTGTTTTTCTTCAACAAGGAAAGTAGGAACAAAGGAATAGCTTGAGTTCTCCTTAACTCATTTAGGTTTAGCTTAGGTTTTTATTTTCTTATTTCTCTTCCCCCTTTCTCTCTCTAATCCAGCCTATTGGATTCGATCTAGATAGCAGCTCAGATCTATTTTGTAATTATAATTTTGGCATGAAAAAATATGGATCGATGCACAGACTATAGATCTGGGAACAAGTTTATTGTAAGTGGTGTTATTTGAAGCAATAAATTGTTGCTTTTAAAGCTTAGTTAGATCTAAAGATCTGGTGGTCCCATTAGATTCTCGATCGGATTTGGGTAGAGGAGTTTGTTAATTAGCTCACCCACTTAACTGGTAGATCTCTTGATGACCACCCGATCTCCCTGGGTTTGACATGCCTGTGATTCCCTGAGTCTGTGACCTTGGAATTGCAGCATCTGTAGTGGTTTTAACTGTTCTGATTAATGCTTTAGCTTTGGTGGAGATCCCTAGGATGATCTATGACCTTTAAAGTGGACAGATCATAACCTTAAGATTAGTCCAAGCTCGGGCTCTAATTAGATTCGATAAAGTCTATAGGATGGTCTGTGACCATTAAAGTGGACAGATCATAACCTTAAGACCAGGTGGATCTTGTGATTTGGAGTGAAACCTTCTACCCTGTAGCTGTGCTTATAGCCAGTTGAGGGATGGTTGCATATCCTCAGATCTTGATCTGTTTTGTAATAAGAACTAGGTCCTGGCTGCCTATTTCTCACCATTTGATCTTTATTTGTCCATCCATCTTACTCCATCTTTTAGTTTAATTTTATTTCAGTTTTGTAGAATTAGATCTAGTGACACAGAAAAACTCTCTTTCTTTTCCCTGTTTTCGTAGAATTGCCAAATTTTGTAGGCAGATCTGGAGGTCTACTATACACCTTCTAGGTTTAGATCACTACTCCCTGTGGGACAAATTCTTACTTATTAAAACTTGCTACAAAGGACCCTGTATCTTATAGGGCTAGGGTATTTTAGATGTGCTGAATTCACCCTCTATTTTACTTTCATTTTATTTCCTTTCTTTTCATTACACAAGAATCAACACATTGAAAATCCCACAACATGTTTTTGGCACCGCTGTCGGGGAGGTGCGTTTAGAAATTGATAGATCTAAGTTTTGACCATAGATCTGTAGTTTTCGTTTGATTTTTACTAACTACATTTGTAAGTTTTGTTGTTTTCCAATATTTTGTATGCATTTCATCAGATCTAAGGCTAGTAGTGAGAGGAGAATCGTGCTGGAGACTGCTCTGTAGTTTGCATCCCTCTACTCCCCTGTTATTTTTCAGATCTGTTAATAATTTTTGTTAGAATAGTTAGAAAATTTGGTTGATTCCGCTTGTTGTTTTGAGGATTTGTTCTGCATTCATATTCTGAGTGTTGTATGTTTGGTAGGAGAACTCTCCAACCTCAGATTATTCCACTAAATCAAGAGGTTGAAAGACTTCTCGGATCTAGACCAACTACACCCACATCTGTTGCATATGATTCTGTAAAAATGGGTGAGCAATAGCAGCAAAGAACCCTTAAGGAGTTTAATGCACCAAGGGTCTATAATTTCCCCTTCTGCATTCAATTCCCAGCTGCTCAGGGAAACTATGAGATAAAATCATCAATCATTCAAATGCGGCACTCATTTCATGGCCTGACCAAAGAAGACCCCTACAAGCACATTGATGAGTTCTTGGGACTGTGCATTACATTTAATATCATAGGTTTGGGGGAGGAAGCCACCAGGATGAGACTCTTTCTTTTTTATTTAAAGGGCAGAGCCAGGACCTGGTTGTCCTTGCTTCCACCCAACAACATTCAGTCCTGGAGTGATCTGTAATGTAAATTTCTGGCCAAGTTCTTCCCTATGTCAAAAATCAGCCAGTTGAGGAAGGGTATCATCTCTTTTACCCAAGATCCAACTGAAGACTTTCATCAATCCTGGGAGAGATTTAAGGAACTCTTAAAGAAATGCCCCCACCATCAAATCCCTGAATGGCAATTGGTTCAAAGCTTTTATCAGGGACTTAATGCTAAAAGCAGAGATATGATAGATGCTTTTTGTGGTGGTACCTATCTCTATAAAATTGCTGAGGAGGCATGGGAGCTCTTTGACATTATTTGTGAGAACTCTATGCAAAGGAAAACCTTAGCAAGAGATCAAAATCCTCCTAAATTGGTGAAGGAGAATACCTCAAGAGAGAAGATATATGAAGTGAGTGTGCCAAGTGAGTTGGAAAGGAAAGTGGACAGCCTAGCCCTGAAATTTGATAGGCTGATGGGAGCAATGCGGTCACATGTGGCTGCTAGGGTGGAGGAGGCATGTGACATATGCCAGTCCCCTGCTCATCCCCTTGAAGAATGCCCATCTGCTGACCAGTTTCCTGATTTTATAACAGAGCATGTGGCTGTAGCTCAGTCTTATGGGCAATAGCCTGCTACTGGGTATCAATGGAGGAACCACCCCATTCTGAGGTGACGACATGATGTATACCCCAGCCAGCAATGGCAGCCCCAGCAGCCCATGCCCTACAGAAGTGTTCAGCCCTATCGAGACAATTATGTCCCAAGGCCTCAGTATTAGCAACCCATGGCCCAACCTGTTGCTCCTCCTGTGCAGCAATTTGCACCCCCTACAGCTGTGAGAACACCATCCTTTGAGGAACAAGTACTATCTTTACTACAGAGCTTGAACACCTTATCTCAAATTGTGCATTCTCATAACCAGAGCATCAAAAAGATAGAGGACCAACTTGATCAGCTGTCTGATGCTCTGACTAAGAGAGAGGGAGGAAGGTTATCTAGCCAACCACAGGACAATCCACGAAGGCAGTTTGTAGTGGGTGAAGTTTCCACCACCTATGAGGAAGCCAAATCTGTTACAACTTTGAGAAGTGCTAAGCTAGTGGACAACCAAGTGGGCTGTGAGCCTGTGAGGAACCTGGAGGAAGAAAATGAAGTGATTTCTACTAGCACACAACAAAGACCACCAGTTGTGGACTTGAAGGAACAATCAGCTGTGAATAAAGAGGATAATGAGGATCCTCAAGAAAAGAAAAAAATAAAAAAGAAAGAGGTCCCATTGGCTAAGGCTGCAAGTGAGGGAGCAATCCCACATTTGCCATTTCCTAAGGCACTACAAGCACCTTCCCCTTTTGATAAAGGGCAAGGAAAAATTGAGGAAATGATAGAGACTTTCAAGCAAGTAAAGAAAAATTTACCTTTACTTGATGCCATTAAACAAGTCCCAGCCTATGCCAAGTTTTTAAAAAACCTGTGCACCCATAAAAGACAGTTTAGGATACACCTATCCAAGAAGGTCTTTTCAGCAGAAAAAGTTAAGCAAGTCCTGCCGATTGCAACTCGCCCCAAACTTTAAGACCCTGGCCTCCCCACTATCCCCTACATCATTGGGGATCATACCATTGACAAAGCCTTATTAGATCTGGGAGCCAGTGTAAATTTGCTTCCATATTCAGTATAAGAGAAGTTGAGCTTAGGCAAATTAAATCCCACACATGTGGTCCTCCAACTGACTAACAGATCTGAAAGGAAACATGTGGGGATAATCGAGGATGTTTTGGTTGGAGTTAACAAATTCTTCTATCCTGCTGACTTTTTGGTGCTAGATATGGAACCAGGTAGGAGTGTCACCTCCATACCTGTGAATCTAGGTAGACCCTTTTTGGCCACAGCTAATGCTTGTATTCAATGCAGGTCTGGAATCATGGAAGTGTCATTTGAAAATATGAAGGTTAAATTGAATGTGTTCAACACAGCAAATCAACCTCATTCCAATGAGGATTGTTTTTCTCTTGATGTGATAGATAAGGTTGTCCAGGAAAATGTGAATATCCTGCTACATGGTAAGGAATGGTTTAATGAGCTAGCCGAAGTATGGAAGGAAATAGAGGTAGAAAAGGGTCCCACCTCTGAGATTGAGCATGTGCAACTTGTCTCTTCTGAAGCTTTACCAGCACAGCACCACCCATGGAGGCCTACTTTGTTACCTCTACCACCCCCCTCTAAGGCACCCCTATTACCCTCCCTCATCAGTCCCCCAGAGGTGGAGTTAAAGCAGCTCTCAAAATCTTTGAAATATGCCTTTTTAGGAGACAACACCAAATTGCCGATGATAATATCTTCTTCCCTCACTCTCGAGCAGGAAAAAGAACTCCTTTGTGTACTAAAAAGACATAAGAAGATAATAGGATGGACCATTGCAGACCTTGGGGGAATCTATTCTGTTGTGTGCATGCATAAAATTCATCTCGAAGAAGGTTCCAAACCTTCCAGTGAGATGTAGAGAAAACTTAACCCACACATGCAGGAGGTTGTGATGAAGGAGGTAGTCAAACTCCTACATGCCAGGATAATTTATCCCATCTCAGATTCACAATGGGTAGCACCTACCCGGGTAGTACCCAAGAAATCTGGCATTACAGTTGTTGAAGCAGATTTAGGTGAGCTGATCCCAACCAGACAGACCACAGGTTGGAGGGTATGCATAGATTACCGAAAACTCAATGAAAAAACCAGCAAGGATCACTTCCCACTGCCTTTCATCGACCAAATTTTGGACAAGCGGGCAGGCAAGGTCTATTACTATTTTCTTGATGGATATTCAGGGTACAATCAAATCCTTGCATACTCCCAGGACCAAGAAAAAACCACATTCACTTGCCCATTTGGGACCTTTGCATACAGAAGGATGCCATTTGGGTTGTGTAATGCACCTGCCACGTTCCAAAGATGCATGTATGCTATCTTCTCTGACATGATTGATAAGTTTTTGGAGATCTTTATGGATGATTTCTCCATTTATGGAGATGAGTTTAGCCAATGCCTACACCACCTCAGTTCCGTATTGCAAAGGTGTGAGGAGACCAACCTAGTTCTGAGTTGGGAGAAAAGTCACTTCATGGTGACTCAAGGCACTGTTCTAGGACATGTTGTCTCTCATAAAGGAATCGAAGTTGATCAAGCTAAGATCAATTTGATTGCTCATTTGCCCCCTCCGAAAATTGTCAAACAAGTTAGGTTATTTCTGAGTCATGCTGGCTTCTACAGAAGGTTCATCAAGGATTTCAATAAAATCTCCAAACCCCTCTGTCACCTGTTGTGCCAGGATGTTCCTTTTGACTTTAATGATGAATGTCGAGTTGCTTTTGAATTGTTAAAAACTTGTTTGACCACAGCTCCCATCTTGCAATCCCCTGATTTTTCTCTGCCATTTGAGCTGATGTGTGATGCATCAGATTTTACCATTGGGGCAATGTTAGGGCAAAGAAAAGACAAGGCACCTTCTGTGGTAGCATATGCCAATAAATCAATGGTTGATGCTCAATTGAATTATACTACAATTGAGAAAGAGCTATTAGCTATTGTCTTTGCCTTAGAAAAATTCAGATCTTATGTGCTGGGATAAAAAATTATTGTATTCACTGACCACTCAGCTCTGAAATACCTCTTGTCTAAAAAAGAAGCTAAAGCACGACTAATCAGATGGATTCTTCTCTTGCAGGAATTCAATTTAGAGATTAAGGACAAGAAGGGAGTTGAGAACATGGTTGCTGGCCATCTGTCAAGGATCTCAACAACTTACATGGAAAGCTTGCCCATCAATGACTCCTTCCCAGATGAGCAACTTCTGACTGTCCAGATAAGTATGCCCTGGTTTGCCAATATTGTCAATTACCTTGCTGTGGGTAGGATCCCTCCACATTGGACCAAGGATGACAAAAATCTGTTCTTTGCACAAATTCGATATTACATATGGGAGGATCCTTACCTGTTGAAGCATTGTGCAGATCAGGTGATCAGACGTTGTGTACCTGAAACTGAGTTTCAAAACATCCTAACCATGTGTCATGAACAGGCTTGCGGGGGCCACTTCAGTGGTAACAAGACTATGGCCAAGGTTCGTCAAAGTGGTTTCTACTGGCCTACCCTATTCAAGGATGCCCGACAGCACTGTAAAGCTTGTCATCGATGCCAGCAAATGGACAACATTACAAGGAGAAACTCTATGCCCTTGCAACCTATACTTGTTGTTGAACTATTTGATATTTGGGGAATCGACTTCATGGGACCTTTTCCCCCTTCTGTTGGATACAATTTCATCCTTGTCACTATGGATTACGTATCCAAATGGGTAGAAGTCATAGCTACAAGAACAAATGATCACAAAGTTGTCATTCAATTCCTGAGAGACAACATCTTCTCAAAAGCTATTATTAGTGATGGGGGAAGCCACTTCTGTAATAAACCTTTTGACAAACTAATGGAAAGATACTCTGTTACCCACAGAGTAGCCACTCCCTACCATCCACAAACCAGTGGACAGGTAGAGATTTCCAACAGGGAAATCAAACATATTCTCAAGAAGACTGTGAGAACCGACAGAAGAGATTGGTCCAACAAGTTGACTGATGCCTTATGGGCTTATAGAATAGCCTATAAAACCCCCATAGGCATGTCCCCATTCAGACTAGTATATGGCAAGGCATGTCACTTGCCTGTTGAATTGCAACACAAGGCGTATTGGGCCATTAAAGCAGTAAACTCTGACTTACACTCAACTAGTATTCACAGGAAACTCCAGTTATCCGAGCTGGATGAACTGCGACTAGAAGCTTATGCAAATACCCAGAGTTACAAAGAGAGGACCAAAGCCTTCCATGACAGACATTTGCTCCGCAAAGAGTTCAAGCCCAATGACAAGGTATGGTTGTTCAATTGTAGAATGAAATTCTTTCCAGGGAAGCTGCAGTCCAGATGGGAGGGACCTTTCACAGTGGTACACGTTTCCCCATCTGGAGCTGTCGAAGTCACGCATCCTACAGATGGCAGAACCCTTAAGGTCAATGGTTAGAGGCTGAAACTTTGCATTGACAACATTTGTGAGCCTGAAGAAACCATTGATCTTTAGGATCCTCCAGGTTAATACCTGACTTCGATTTGTATCATATGTATTATATTTTATTTATACCTCAATTCTTTCCAACGATATTCTTTGCAATAAAATGGCCATGTCAAGTTCATTCTTCGCTTCAATATCGCCCACAGTCTAGGAATCAAAGGCATAAAGTCAAAGCCCAATTTGCTAACTGGTAGCGCAGCAGAGGAATTACTGGGTGCTAAGGCTAAAGGCTCTGCACACACAGGCCATGTTATGGAGCTCATTGAACCTCTCGATAGGTCATTTGGACCTTTCGCTAGGTCAGCCGATGATGTCGATAGGATTGGTGAGGATTTTGATAGGTGCTGAAACTTCTCGATAGGTGAGAACAACTTTGCAATAGGTTCTGGACTCTTGCCTAGAACCTATCAACAAGAGTGACAAATGTAATACCCCACCTATTGAAAGGTTGTTCTCACCCATCAGCATCCTAACGACGTGAATGTTTTATCCACCCTCTGTTTGACAGGACATCGACCTATCGCAAGCAGCCATCCTAGCCTATCGAATGCATGTTTCTTCTGTTCGATAGGACGGGTTAAACCTATCAGGAGCTTTCATCTGCCAGCCCCATACTTGTGCGACTTCGATAGGAAGCCTTAACCTGTCGACACTCTACACTCACCCTATCGAAATCGATCCCACCCTCACTCCTTCCATGCTTATTGTGCATTTGCGCTGCGCGATAATTTTACGTGTACCAAGTACAACTGCGCACAACACGAGCCTTAAACTCTGCACCCCTAGTTTTCTGCCCCACGCTGGAACTCCCAGCACTAAATATAGGCTACCAGTTAATGCACGATTTCGTTCCCCATGTTGGTTGATTGAATTAACCATTCATTCCTTTTCATCGACGATGACGATATTGAATGCACCACTTCATATTCTCTCCCAAATCCATCTTCAATAGATGCAGCTGGCTAGGCTTCAGCCCAATCCTTTCCTTCCACCCTCTACACTCCTCCTGATAACTATGGCAGACGACAAGCCCATGCTCACTCCTGCTCAACTCTACCTCTTTTGGCTGGAGCCACTACCGCCCAAGGAATCAGACCCGTTGCAATTCCTTTGGGATGAATATGAGGAGGTACAGCGGATCCTCGCTAAGGAGAAAAAGGACAAGGATACGAAGGAGAGGAAGAGGCTGCAGACCGAGCCACCGGCTTCTCCGTCACCATCCTCCTCCACCACCCATCACCCTGCCCCCTGACCCTCTTCTTTTTCCTTTTCTCCCTCCCCTCCTGGCTTCCAGTTCCTCTTCCACTCGATGCAAGCTGAGGATACCCCTGAGCCAGGGGGAAGCTTTTTCATTTGCCAAGAAAATTTTGTCCACCTTCCACTTCCTTGTACTTGACCATTGTAATAAAATGCTCTATTTTATGCTTTGTTTAACCCCTGTTAATAAACTATTTTTTTTTCTTTATTCAGTTGTCTACTTGCTTTGGGTTTTGCTCTGTTACTAAACTGCTACACCCCCTATGCTGTAAACAGTGAGGATACTATTTAGTTTAGGTTTGGGGGTATGACATGTATGCCAATAAATTAGTTAATTTTAGTACAGCTAGGCTAAAAAGAAGTGTTTGGAATTAATTAGAGTAAATTCTCAATGGGATTTTTGTGAAAAGAAGAAATTAAAAAGAACTGTTTGAAACTGAAAGAAGTTGTAGTCCGACAAAACTTCATGAGGCAAATGTCAACAATTTGTGAAAAATAATTTTGATGTGCAGTAAACCTAAAATAAGAGAAGATTGTGGATACCCCTGAAAAATTTGATGGAAGGTCACACCCAGTGAGATTTGGGCCTGAAAAAGTTTCTTTGAAGAGTGTTTTGGCAATTTTTCTGCTCTAAGAACTGATGGGATCTAATTCTAATCACTAGAAGTTAGGCAATTCCAAGTTGAAACAGCTTGACAACATTCATGACGTTGAGGACATGAAGTAAGGCCATCCCTTGGTCAGTTTGAGCTTAAAGTGTCCCACTTTTGAACTTCCCTTGATGCACACCACTTGAGCCTTAAAATTCCCAACTCTCTTTGATGAAAACCAGAAATGTTAAACCCAAAACCTTTTGACCTATTTCAGTTCACCCCCAATCTGAGAAATCAGGAAGAGGAAGGAGAAGTGAGATTAGAGGAGCAAGGTGTGAAATCTGGTTGAAAGAAAGGAAAACACATTTTGTGGTGTTGTGGTATTCCAACTTAAAAAAAATAATAATAAATAAAAAATAGAGCAAAAAGGATGAGAAAGAGAAGTCACCTCATTTGAAAATCTACAAGAATATAAGAAGCTGATCACTTCAAGTCTGAAAATTCAAAAAGAAAGTGAAAAGGTGCTGAAATGAAGAAGGTGTTGTCTAGATCACCTCCTTACCTTTACTGATTTTTCAATTTGAATCCCTTTTACCCTTTCATTCTTTACAAACCTCATCCCTAAGCCACATTACAATAAAAAGACCTTACTGATCTGGAATGGATTGAGCTATCATGTGGAGATAAGGATCTGTCTAATCTATGGTGAAAAGAGTTAGAAAATTTCAGAAATTAGAGCAATGCCTATGCTCATGCTTACAACCCTATTTGAGGACTGTAACTACTCTTGAGCTGTGTGAAATTCTACACCTCTCATTTTTGTTGTGAGTTAACAGCCCTGGTGAAACTTGGGCCTGAAATTCAATTTGAGGGGGTAGTATCAAAACAAAATTCTCAAGTGAAAGGTGAGCCATGCATTAATCTTTAGACATAATGCCTTGGCATGAACCAATTGATGATGAAGGAATTACTACAAAACTTCATGTTTTAAGTTGGTGATTTTTCTGCTGAAAACCCTCTAGAACTGAAAAGACGTGATGAGAATTTATTCTAGTTCACTGAAACTCTGGTTAGCAGGATGTACTACTATTAACTAATTTTATTGGAGATGTTTGTGGGTACCTTCACTGAAAACCCTCGGGAGACTTCACTCCTCCACTAGGGATCACCTAGGGGTTTAAAAGGCTTGGTGCAAATGCTAAATGCATCCGTGCTCCCTACGAAAGTGGCATTTTAATTCCTTTTTTTATTTTCCTTTGCTCAGGGACTAGCAAAACTTAGGTTTGGGGGTGAGTTATGTGGTGAAAAATGCCACTTTTCACCCTTTAACCTGGCCATTGATAGACCTGTGAACACACTAATAAGCCTCTGTCAAATACACTTTGTAGACAACAATAAAAGAGGACACTAATGAAGAAAACCACTCAAGAATGTCAAAAAGGGGCCATCTTTCAGCACAAGAAAAACCCAGCAACAGCACATCAGAGGGTAGCACATCAATGAACCATTGGAGCTCATGGCTACAACAGGGCAAGGCGAAGGAACTGATGTTGTTGATTCTAAGTGTGCATGATTTATTTGTATTTTGAAAACCGATTTGCAGATGATGAATTATACTGAATTTGGAAAACTAAAAATAATAAAGAAATATCAGCACAGAGAGAAGTTAATTAGCCTACAAGATCAGGGCCAATTGTAGCAAGTTTTAAATGTAAGTGAGTAAAAGATCGTCCATAGGGAATTGATTTAAAATGTAAGATAAACCTCCAGATCTGAGCTACCAGATCTGACCTCTGACCTCTGATCCTATCTACAAAGCAAATAAGATGAGAATTTGAATTTGCCACATTAACTAAATTATCTACAAGTAAAATTTCAACTAAGTGATCCAGATTTGAGTGGGGAAATTGATGCAAAATTAATAAGAATGGATAACTAACAGCTAACTCAAGCTTAGTAATTGATTACAGAATGAGAAATAGTGTAACTCTGTTGAAAAAGTATCAAATCTTCATCTGGCTACCAGCTCAGATGTAAGAGAAAATAATCCAATTCAAGGCTTAGGATTGAGTTGAACTTATGGCTATGATCTGTCCACCGCCATGGACACAGATCATCCAATAATTTTCTTCTTCAATTCAAAGTCTTGATTCAGAACAAAGGCACCACTACAAATGCTGTAAGAACCAGGTTACAAACACAGATTCCCACAGGGATAGTGAATTAAGGGAAATTACTTAAAAACAGCCAATCTAAAGGAGTCTAATGAGTGAGGAGATCACAATGAACCCTCAACATGAATCCGATTGAGAACGTACTGATGAAAGTAACCTTTTCAAATCCACCATTACAATTATAGAGCACAGCTTACAATAGCTCTCAAATTTGTAGTCTTGAATACAATTCTCACTTGAATTTACACAAGTATCTCACAGTTCTCCGTTACAAACAAAAGCTAGGCTATTACAGAGGTTTCAGACAAGCTATCTTGATCTGAATTTGAAATGGGGCAGTAGGAATGAAAGTCAAATTCTGGATACCCAAATTGGGCAAATAGTTCATCTATTTATAGTTTTCCCCAAGTCCATTTCAGATGTGCATTAACCAATCAGAATTGGTTAGATCGATATCAGCCAATAGGAGTCGAGCACAAGGATCCAGATCTATTTTGGCCAATCAGAACTGCTTGATCTGCTTCAGCCAATCAGGAGACAGAGGCATCAATTCTGTTATGTAATTCAAAAATCTGTTTGAGCTTCTAGAAGTTCCCGCCAAGTAATTTCATCTTTGGGTGTTCACATGGGTTGGAATATGCCTCTGGTTCGTGCTTCGAATCTTTCAGAATGCCCCTGGGTTTTTAAATGCATTGGGGCACGTGCAGAGATTACTAAATTGCCTTTGCAACTGTTGGGAATCTTCAGAATACCATTTCGCATAGTTTGGGGACCTTTTGGAGAGGTACTGTAACTTCTGAAGCTCTATTCGCACAGATCTGGTGCTGTTCGCAAGGAGTTTTCTTCTTTTCAAATAGGTCAGAAATCCTTTGGAATAGATCAGGTGCTCTTCGAAAACTAAGCCTGGAGCTTTCAGTTCTTTTCGCAGTGTCCAGGTTCTTTTCGAATATTTCAGGTTCTTTTCGAATAGTTCAAGAATCCTTTCGAAAAGCATTCTGTAATGCATTCTTCTTTTCGAGTAGCTCCAAACTTATTTCCAGGTTGAAACCAGGCTTTTGTCCTCTTTAGTCTAGGCATTTTGACAGCCAATGAGGTTGTCCTTTCTCCTTCTTCCTCCAGATAAAAATAGGTCATCCTCTTTTTGGCACTTTTAAGTTGCTTTCAGGGTTAAGCCTGCCTTTGTTGTTAGCTGTAAAACAAACACTAGAAACACTTATTTAGTTCTCTCAGGGGTCTATCAAGGCCCAGATTAAGGGGTGGAAAATGGTATTTTCCAGTTCGCAACACACCCCCAAACCTATGCTTTGCTAGTCCCTGAGCAAAGACAAAATTAAAAACAGAATGAAAGGCCACTTTTTTAGGGACCACAGTTGCATTTAGCATATGCAATAAGCCTTTTAAACCCCTAGGTGATCTCTAGTGGAGGAGTGAAGTTTCCTGAGGGTTTTCAGTGAAGGTACCCACAAACTTCTCCAATAAATCAGTTAATATCAATGCAGTTCTGTTAAAGCAGACTTTCATCCAATCAGATTATTCACACCTGCATCAGTCAGGCTATAAGAAGATTCTCAAGAAAACATCAGTTCAAAACTAAAATTCTGCTGTAATTCCTTTTGCCATTCACTCAGTTTGTGTCAAAAAGTTTTTTACAAGAAAAATTAATGAACAACTTGCCTTCTATTTGAGAATCTAGCTTTGATGTTACCCCAAATAAGTTGATTTCAAACCCAACTCTCCCAAGGGTTTTCACTCAACATGCAAGTAGGAGGGTTGCATTACTTCACACATCTCAAGAGCAGTTACAGCCCTCAAATAGGATTGTAAGCAGGAGCAAAGGCATTGCTTTTTAATTCTGAATTCACTGTTCTTTCCACCATAGATTACACAAATCCTTATCTCCATGTGACAGCTCAATCCGTCATTGATCAGTAAGGACTTTAACTGGGGTTGGAATGTGGCTTATGGATGAAATTTATCAAGAATAAAAGGGTTGGATTGGAGTTCAAAATTTAGAAATCAGTCAAGGTAAGGAAGTGATAGACACACCTTCTTCAACTCATCACAATTTCATTTTCTCCTTTGAATTTTCAGGGCCAAAGTGGCCATCTTTTTCTCTTTTTTTTTTCAAACTTCTAATGAAATGACTTTTCTTCTCCTTTTTTTTTATTTTTTATTTTTATTCAAATGGCATTGACTGGAATGCCACACTTCTTTTGCTGATACATCATTGCCTTCAATTATTTTTCTTTTTCCATCACCAAACTGTTACCCAACTCTCCTTTCTTCAGCTTCCTTTCCTTTACCTTCTGAATTCTCAGAGTGAGGGTTAGGCTAAATGAGGTTGGTTGATGAGGTTTCAAAGAAATCTTAGATTTATAAAGCTCAAATGGTGTGTATCAAGGGCAGTTTCAAAAGGTGGGGGGCTTTTGAAGTTCAAACTGTCCAAAAGGAGGCCTTACATCATGTCTTTAATATCATGATTGCTGTGAAGCTATTTTAATTTGGATATGTGTTACTTCTAGTGATAACAAGTAGGTTCAAACAGTTCCTAGAGCAGAAAAAATTGCCAATTCATACCTCCAAAGAATTCATTTTAGGCCCAAATCTTACTGGATCTGGTTTTCTATCAAATTTCTGAGGTATATCATTATTGTTTTCTCTCTTTTTAGGTTTACTGAAACATCACTTCTCTTTTGGAAATTTTTTGACATTCACTTTATGACAGTATTAGAATTACATTAGAAATTAATTTTAAAAAGTTTTAACTTTCTCATTTTTCAAAAACAAACAGGTGTGAAATTACTTCAATTTCAAAAATTCTGCTGATCATAGGCAGCATTGATGTTAACTCAACTATTGGCAATTCTGCCACACCCCCAAACCTATGAGGATCAGTGTCCTCACTGGTCCAGAAGTGAATAAGCAAAAAGAAAAGAACAAAAAACAAAAAGCACATTGACAGAGAAAAAAGAAATGCACAGTAATTGCAAATTAATAAAAGTCAATAGTAAACATTAATTACACACTACAGAAACAACAAAAAAAAAAATTTACAAGGTAGTCTAATAACTAGGGTCGAAATCTGTATCATAAGTTGGTTCAATGGGGTCAAAACTGGAATCACTATTGGACTCAAAACTTGAGTCAGTATTGGAGTCTAAAATCGATTTAGCTTTCTCTTGGATTGTGGTTTGAAGTTCGGTGTATTCCTCAGATTTGATCTTTTTGGTGAGGCCAATATATTTTGCAAGTCTATCAGTCCTCAGTTTTTCTTGTGCCAGACTCTCTTGTAACATGGTAACTTTGTGCTGCTCACTCCTAACCATCTGAAATGTTTGGTTCAACAGGTCTTGCATCTTATTTCTCTCAAATTTCATAAATAGCTCCAGCTTCCGAATCTGGTCTTCATAAGGGGTCCTAATGTAAGCTTGAAGATCAGCTAGCCCCTTGAGGACATCACGAAAGATGTAAGGGTTCTCTTCCATAGCCCTTTTGAGAGTGGCAAATCGTGGAATGGGAATGGAGTGGTAGGGGACCATATGTATCCCAGCTATGGGGGTGGGAGAAGAGGAATCTAAAAATACTACCTCAGGGTCAGTTTGAGTAGCTTGATCAGAGATAGTGAGGATGGGTGGAGGGGAATCCAAAAGTACTACCTCAGGTTCTGTTTGGGTAGTATGGTCAGAAGTGAGAGGTAGTGAGACTGAGGTATTTAGTTGGGATGTGGAAGCCAAGGTTTGGAGAAAGGAATTTGTCACAGACTGGTTGTCTGTGTTGATCTGTAGCTGGGCTTGGATAGATTGGAGGAAGGAAAAGAGTTGGCTAATTGTCTCAGGTGTGGGTGTGGTAGGCAGAGTAGGGACTGGTATGATTGATGTAGATGGTTGGGAGGCAGTGGGTGGGATGACTGTAAAGGGGGAAGTAGCCAAATGAGTGAATTGAGGGGGATCAGGCATGAGGACAGAGTCATGCCCAATATTCTCCAAGATAGATCCCATCAAGGATGAATAGGCTTCAGTGGTGAATATCTCAGGTTCAGGAGTATGGGTAATTTCAGGTGTATGGGCTGAATGAGCTGGTGAACCTGAGAAGCTTTGAAGGAGAGGCGTGCTAGGAGAGTGGACAATAAAATCTGTGGCAATATCTTGGAAATTGTTAGGTGAAATTGGTGGTGTAACTATGGTTGGAGGAGTTGGTGTAGATGGAGAATCTGTATTTGGGATTATGGTGGTGATGAGTGATGGGACTGCTGGGATAGGTGATGGGATAGGTGCTGTGATAGGTGAGGTGGGCAAGATGATGGTCTCCTCAACAATAGGTACAGCTAAAGAGCTGGTTACCTCAGCAATGGTGGTAGGTTCAATGGCAACTGCAGGTGCAATAGGTGCAGCTAAAGAACTGGTCACCTCAAGTTCAGGTATAGCAGCCTCCTGGCCTGGCTCAGCTTCTTCCCTCATTTTATTGAACATGGTTTGGCTTGTAGACCAAGCCCTCTTCCCAAAAGCATGAGGGGAGATAATCTCAAATGGCTCTTGCTCATCAATGTCAAATTTGGCCCTTAGTAGGGCTGTGATCAACCTTCCAAATGGTATTCCAGCTATTTTCTGTTCCTTCTTCATCTTGGCACTGATGCCAGCCATGGCTTCAAAAATCAGCATAGGAGCATTGAAGAATTGCCCTTTAGAAAAATGAAAGAGGGCCTCCAAAATGGGTGTCCTTCTTTCCTGACTGTGCCCAGTGACATAAAAACACCCTCTCAAAATGGAATCCATCAGCAAACATTGGGGTGCTAAGTCTCTCCTCATGATGGACTGCCCACTTCCAACTATGCCTTTGGTTAGATGGGCAACTATATCTCTAAAAGTAGCTATCTCTGGTGCAGCTAAAGGACCAGCAGGATCATATTGGAATTGTATCCCCAAGGCATTTCCAATGTCTTCATAAGTGACTGTTAGATCACAATCATCAATGAAAATTACAAGCGTTGGGAATTCAGCATCCTTCTCAATCACTTTCACCATGTTTTGGTACCATAATCGCACTATTCTTGGATAAATTTTCTCTGAAAGAGGGGTTAGAATGTTGCTCAGTGAAGCATCCCTGATGTAGTTCAATGATAGCTTACATTCAGGTTTGTTCGAGAAAAAAATCTCATCAACAATAAGCTCTGGAATCAGCTTCTGAGCTTCAATGAAAGGGTTTGGCAGTACCAAATGCATAGGAAGAGGAGGAAGCTCAGACTCAGGACTAGGGTCAGCTGCTGGGATGGGTTCTTCAAGTCTAACCTTCTTTCCTTTCTAAATCCTATCAGCCTTATCCATTGACAGTTTCCTCTTGGCTGAAGTTTGGGCTTTTCCTTTGGTGGAGGATTTACTAACTTTCTTAGCAGAAGACCTAGGGAACATCGCAGCCAGCGATTTTTCAGCCTTCCCCATTTTAACAATTTCTAAACACTTCTTCAAATAGTTCCTCCTTTTAACAACAATTAACTACCAACTCTCTGGAATCCTAGACAATGTATGTTTACAAAAAAAAATCAAATTTTGAAAGCACAGACAGAGCATATGGAGAGAAAAATACCAAAACCTAGGATTTGCTCAAAATCTCTGACCGCTTGATCAAATCCACCAAAACCAGAGGTAAAATGTTCTTCTTTTCAAGCTTAATCAGTGGCAAAGAAATGAAGGCAATTCATTCTGAGCTCCCGAAGAACGTAGAGATGGAAAAATTGGGTTTTCTGTGAAACAAGACGGGCTGGAATGCTGTCGAATATGAAAACCTTGCTTCGAATGGGTTTAAATATGCTTAAATTGATTTCGCAAAGCCTTATTGAAGTTTTTGAAAAGTTCAAAAAAGTCCTTTTCAAAAAGAAGAATGGCATCAGTACCATTCGAAAAACAAAAGGCTCTAGACACAACTATTTGAAAAGCAAAAGGCTCCAGAAACAACTATTCGAAAAGCAAAAGGCTCCAAAAACAACTATTCGAAAAGAAAAAGGCTCCAGAAACAACTATTCGAAAAGCATATTCATTCTTTTCGAACAGTTGTGGTTACAAGTTCAGATCCTTTTCAAAAAGAAGATTATACTTTTCGAAATGAATTTTTCTTTACGAAATGATTGTAAAACTTTTCGAAAATTATGAACAAAAGTTCAGAAGTACAGAACTCAAATTTAACCACAAAACTTTCAGAACTTATGATTCCTCAAAGAAAATTTAACTAAAACATGACTAAAACAGAGAAAAAACAATTACAAAACTATTCAAAAATCACAGAACAGAGACAGTTACAATACATATGATATAGTTGTGTGACATCAAATTTGTGGAGGCTCTTGATGATAGATGGTCATCAGAGGCTCCAGAATATTTTCAATGCATGGTTTGAGCCTCTGACCATTTACTTTCAAGGTTCTCCCATCACTTGGGTCCATAATTTCAATAGGTCCAGATGGAGATGCTTGAATGACAGTATATGGCCCTTCCCATCTGGATCTCAGCTTTCCTGGAAAAAACTTGAGTTTTAAATTGAATAACCATACCTTGGTGCCAGCTGTGAATTCTTTTCTCAGCAGATTTTTGTCATAGAAAGCCTTAACTTTTTCTTTGTAAGATCTTGCATTGGTGTATGCATCCATCCTCAGTTCTTCCAACTCAGAGAGCTGCAGTTTCCTGTGATTACCAGCAGTAGTAAGATCCATGTTTAAAGTTTTAATAGCCCAAAAGGCCTTATATTCTAACTCCACTAGTAAATGCCATGCTTTACCATAGACTAATCTGAATGAAGACATGCCAATTGGTGTTTTATAGGCTGTCCTATATGCCCACAATGCATCATTTAGCTTAAGGGACCAATCCTTTCTGTCCTTCCTCACAGTCTTTTCCAGTATATGTTTGATTTCTCTGTTGGAAATCTCCACTTGTCCACTGGTCTGTGGATGATATGGAGTAGCTACTTTGTGAGTCACAGAGTACTTTTTTAATAGAGCTTCAAAATGCTTATTCCAAAAATGGCTCCCCCCATCACTGATAATGGCTCTGGGGGAACCAAACCTGGAAAAAATGTTATCCTTTAAGAATTTAAGGACAACTCTGTGGTCATTGGTTTTAGTGGTTGTGGCTTCAACCCATTTGGATACATAATCCACAGCTACTAAAATGAAATTAAAACCATTTGAAGGAGGAAAAGCTCCCATAAAATCTATCCCCCAAATATCAAATAATTCAACTATCAAAATGGGTTGTAAAGGCATTGAATTTCTCCTGGAAATGCCACCCAATCTCTGGCAATTCTGACAAGACTTACAGTGATGCAGTGCATCATTGAAGAGTGTGGGCCAATAAAATCCACACTACAAAACTTTTGTAGCAGTTTTGTTTCCACTAAAATGACCTCCACAGGCCTGTTCATGACACATGGAAAGTATGTTGTGGAAGCCTTCTTCATGGACACATCTTCTAATTATTTGGTCTGCACAAATCCTGAACAGGTAAGGATCCTCCCAAATAAAGTGTTTAACCTTTGAAAAGAAGAGATCTTTATCCATTTTATTCTAGTGTTGAGGGGTCCTCCTAGTAGCAAAAAAGTTGACTATATTTGCAAACCAAGGGGTATGCACACTGATAGCAAAAAGTTGCTCATCAGGAAAAGAGTCATTGATAGGCAACCTATCAATCTCAGTAGTTATAATTCTAGACAGGTGATCAGCCACCACATTTTCCACACCCTTTTTATCATTAATCTGTAAATCAAACTCCTAAAATAGGAGGATCCACCTGATTAATCTTGGTTTGGTATCCTTCTTAGACAGAAGGTATTTCAGGGCTGAGTGGTCAGTGAACACCACAATTTGTGAACCCAAAACATATGACCTGAATTTCTCCAACGCAAAAACAACTGCCAGCAGCTCTCTCTCAATTGTTGTGTAATTGAGCTATGCATCAATCATTGATCTATTGGCATAAGCTATGACATGAGGTAGCTTATCCTTTCTCTGCCCAAGAACAGCTCCCAAAGCATAATCTGATGCATCACACATCAGCTCAAAAGGCAAGAATAACTGAGACCTAGTATTGGAGCTGAAATCAAACAATTTTTTAAGAATTCAAATGCCTTAAGGCATTCATCATTGAAAACAAAAGGGACATCTTGACACAATAAATGGCAAAGAGGCTTAGATATTTTACTGAAGTCCTTAATGAACCTCCTGTAAAATCCAGCATGCCCTAAAAAACTTTTAATTTGCTTAACAGTTTTGGGAGGAGGCAATTGTGCAATTAAATTAATTTTTGCTCTGTCCACCTCAATGCCCTTATGGGAGACAACATGACCAAGGACAATGCCTTGGGTAACCATGAAATGGCTCTTCTCTCAGCTCAAAACTAAATTAGTTTCCTCACATCTCTGTAACACCAAGCTTAGATGATGCAAACACTGGGCAAAACTGTCTCCATATATTGAAAAGTCATCCATAAAAATCTCCATAAATTTATCAATCATATCAAAGAAAATGGAGTACATACATCTTTGAAAGGTAGCAGGAGCATTACAAAGACCAAAAGGCATCCTCCTATAGGCAAAAGTGCCGAAGGGGCAAGTGAATGTGGTCTTTTCCGGATCTTATGGATACACAGGAATCTGGTTGTAACCAGAGTAACCATCAAGAAAACAGTAATAAGCTTTTCCTGCTAACTTATCTAAAATCTGATCAATGAATGGAAGAGGGAAATGGTCCTTTCTGGTCATTGTGTTTAGCTTTCTGTAATCAATACAGACCCTCCAACCAGTTGTTTGTCTGGTTGAAATGAGCTCACCAAAATCTGAGGTTACAATAGTGATCCCAGATTTCTTAGGTACCACCTGTGTAGGTGCCATCCAAGCTGAATCTGAGATCGGGTAAATGACCCCAGCATCCAACAACTTAACAACCTCCTTCATGACCACTTCTTGCATATGAGGGTTCAGCCTACTTTGCATTTCTCTAGAAGGCTTTGCATCTTCTTCCAAGTGAATTTTATGCATGCAAACAGCTGGACTGATTCCTCCCAAATCAGCAATAGTCCAGCCAATTGCCCTCTTATGCTATTTTAATACAATCAACAACTCTTCCTCCTGCTCCTTAGTGAGGGAGAAAGAAATAATCAGAGGCAATGTTTTATGGTCTCCTAAAAACACATATTTTAAATTTTCTGGCAACTGTTTCAGCTCTACATCAGGTAGACTGAGAAAAGAAGGTAACAAAGGTACCTTGGCTATTTGTGGAAGGGGAAAAATAGCAGGTTTCCATGAAGAAAATCTTGCTGATTGGACATGAATTTCTTGCACAGTATTAACCTCCTCGGACTTTGAGGCACAAACTATCTCTTCCACAGCATTTCTCTAAACATCTTCAAAATCTGTGGTTAAATCTTTACACTGTAAGAACTGTGGTAAAGTTTCTTCTACCAGTTCATCCAACAAATCAACAAGAAAGCATTCCTCAGAATTGAATTGAGGCTGAGTAACTGCATTGTAAACATTTAACTTTACCTTCATATTTCCAAAAGACACTTCCATAATACCAGACCTGTATTGAATGCAAGTATTGGCTGTAGCCAGGAATGGTCTCCCCAAAATGACTGGGATGGAAGTTCTGCTTTTTATGGGTTCCATATCTAATACCAAAAAATCAGCAGGGTAAAAAAACTTATCTACTCCTACCAATACATCCTCAATCACTCCAACTGGCTTTCTTTCAGATCTGTCTGCTAATTGTAACACCACATGAGTGGGTTTTAACTCTCCCAAACCTAGTTTCTCATATACAGAATATGGAAGCAGGTTGACACTATCACCAAAATCTAATAAAGCCTTTTCAATAGTATGTTCCCCAATAATGCAAGGGATTGTGGGGATTCCAGGATCTTGGAGTTTAAGAGGTGTGGCAATGGACAAAACCTGTTTAACTCTTTCCACAGCACAGACCTTCTTGGATAACTGGATCCTAGATTGTCTTTTGTGTGTGCAAATGTCCTTCAAAATTTTTACATAGGCTGGGACTTGCTTGATTGCATCAAGCAAAGGAAGATTTATCTTGACTTGCTTGAAAGTCTCCATCATTTCGTCTATTTTTGTATTTTCTTTATCAAAAGGAGATGCAGATTTCATGGCATGGGGAAATGGTAAATGAGGAACTAGTCCTTCATTTTCAGCTTTAGAATCATCACCAAAATATTTTTGATTTTTTTTTTAAATTTTTTTGATTTTTCTGAGGTACGTCAACACCCCCAATGCTAACATCATGTTGCTCCTGCTGCATGTTCCTAGCAGTTTCCTTATTTTTTTCTTCTTCTTTTTCTGTATCCACATTGTTATTTACAACTCTTCCACTTCTCAAAGTAGTGATTGCTTTTACTTCTTCATGTGAAATAGAAGCCTCTCCAACCATGAACTGTCCTTTGGGATTGTTCAAGGATTGACTGGGTAACCTACCTTCCTCTCTTTTGGCCAAAGCATTTGAAAGTTGACTCAATGTATCCTCAATCTTCTTTATACTCTGACAGTGAAAGTTTACAGTCTGAGTTAAAGATCCTAAATTCTGTAGTGAGGTTAGAACTTGGTCTTCAAAAGAAGGGGATCTGGAAGGAGGCTGAGTTGTGACAGATTGGTGCACAGGGTGTGCCATCTGTTGTGGAATGGGCTGCTGAAAATTAGGCTTGGTATAGAAATTCTGGTAAGGTCTATTTGGTGCTTTGGTTGCTACTGCTGTTGTGTTTGATAATTGCCCTGGCTCCACCTTAAATTGGGGTGCCCTCTCCATGCATATTCATTAGATTGCAACTGTCCAAACGATTGGGCAGCATGAGCTTGCTCCACCACTAGATCTGGGAACTGTGGTGCAGCTGGACATTGATCATGGGAATGAGTAGGGGACTAGCATATCAGACATGCCTCCTCTACTCTAGCAACCAATGGATTTTTAAATGAGTCTATCAATCTATCAAACTTTGTGGTTAGATTATCCATCTTCCTTTCCAACTCATTCAACTCATAAATCTTTCCCTTCGTAGTCTGCTGGTTGTTCAACCAAGTAGGATTCTCAATGTCTCTTGACAAAGATTCCTGTTGAGTTCAATTTTCACCAATAACTTCAAATAGGTCCCAGACCTCCTCAACTATTTTTTACAAATAGGTGCCACCACAAGAAGCATCTACCATATTCTTACCCTTTTGATCAATTCCCTGATAGAAACTTTGAACAAGCTATCATTGGGGAACTTGATGATGAGGGCATTGCCTTAAAAGTTCCTTAAACCTTTCCCATGCTTCATAGAAAGTTTCAGTTGAGTGTTGAGAAAAAGAAACAATGCTTTGTCTCAACTGGCTGGTCTTAGACATAGGGAAGTATTTGGCTAAAAATTGACACTGCAAATCATTCCAAGAAGTAATACTATTTGGTGCCAACATGGACAGCCATGCTCTAGCTTTGTCCTTTAATGAAAAAGGAAAGAGCCTAAGCTTGGTTGCCTCTGGACCAAGTCCAGCTATGTTGAATGTGGTACAAAGAGACAAGAATTCATCCACATGCTTGTATGGATCTTCCTTACTCAAACCATGGAAGGAAGGAAGCATCTGGATAGTTGATGATTTGATTTCATAATTTCCTTCAACAGTAGGAAATTGAATGCAAAATGGGGAATTATATGCACAAGGTGCAAAGTAATCCCTCAAAAGTCTAGGTTGCTCACCCATAGTAGCAATCTCAGCAAAATTCTGTGATGTTTGTCTAGTTCTGAGTAGCCTTTCAACTTCTAAATTCAGAGGGACAATCTCAGGATTGAGATTCCTCCTACCAAACATACAACATAGAAATAGAGAGAAAAACTTATGCGAAGCAAACCTTCAAAACTGAGTAGATTCCAAGCTCAAATGTAACTGCACAGATTTAAACAACAGAACAGTTAGCACTGATGTAAAAATAAAAAAAAATTAGGTCTACCAATTTTAAAATCTATTCCCCGGCAGCGGCACCAAAAACTTGTTGTTGATTCTAAGTGTGCATGATTTATTTGTATTTTGAAAACCGATTTGCAAATGATGAATTATACTGAATTTGGAAAACTAAAAAGAATAAAGAAATATCAGCACAGAGAGAAGTTAATTAGCCTGCAAGATTAGGGCCAATTGTAGCAAGTTTTAAATATAAGTGAGTAAAAGATCGTCCACAGGGAATTGATTTAAAATGTAAGATAAACCTCCAGATCTGAGCTACCAAATCTGACCTCTGATCCTATCTACAAAGCAAATAAGATGAGAGTTTGAATTTGTCACATTAAATAAATTATCTACAAGTAAAATTTCAACTAAGTGATCCAGATCTGAGTGAGGAAATTGATGCAAAATTAATAAGAATGGAGAACTATCAGCTAACTCAAGCTTAGTAATTGATTACAGAATGAGGAATAGTGTAACTCTTTTGAAAAGTATCAAATCTTCATCTGGCTACCAGCTCAGATGTAAGAGAAAATAATCCAATTCAAGGCTTAGGATTGAGTTGAACTTATGGCTATGATCTGTCCACTGTCATGGACACAGATCATCCAATAATTTTCTTCTTCAATTCAAAGTCTTGATTTAGAACAAAGGCACCACTACAAATGCTGTAAGAACCAGGTTGCAAACACAGATTCCCACAGGGATAGTGAATTAAGGGAAATTACTTAAAAACAGCCAATCTAAAGGAGTCTAATGAGTGAAGAGATCACAATGAACCCTCAACATGAATCCGATTGAGAACGTACTGATGAAAGTAACCTTTTCAAATCCACCATTACAATTACAAAGCACAGCTTACAACAGCTCTCAAATTTGTAGTCTTGAATATAATTCTCACTTGAGTTTACACAAGTATCTCACAGTTCTCAGTTACAGACAAAAGCTAGGCTATTACAGAGGTTTCAGACAAGCTATCTTGATCTGAATTTGAAATGGAGCAGTAGGAATGAAAGTCAAATTCTAGATACCCAAATTGGGCAAATAGTTCGTCTATTTATAGTTTTCCCCAAGTCCATTTCAGATGTGCATTAACCAATCAGAATTGGTTAGATCGATATCAGCCAATAGGAGTCGAGCACAAGGATCCAGATCTGTTTTGGCCAATCAGATCTGCAGCTGTGCTTATGGCCAGTTGAGGGAATTGTGTACTTTGAACCTCTGTAGCCTAATTAATTGAATCTGATTTTAGTGAAAGCCAATCTCCAAGCTACTCTTCTCCATTTTCTACTTTTTACCTCTTTCTTCTACAAGATCTAAGATCCTAAACTCGATCACAGTTAGCCTATGTTTAGTTTTAGCTTAGCTTAAGTGACAATCCATTTTAAACCTCTCCCCTGTCTTTTAGTTAACGTAGCACTAGTTAGGGTGCCAGATCTAATACAGATTTTTTTATCATATTTTTAAACTAACCTCCTTGTGGACATTCCCTTACTCACCATCTTTATAAAAATTACTACAATAGATCCTGATTACTTGCAGGTCTTTGTGAGTGTGTTCTGCCTAGTTTTATTGATGATTTTAGACCCTCATTTGAGCGAAGGCAAACACTCCAACAAGTTTTTGGCGCCATTGCCAGAGATCACCTCGGGGTATAAAAGGCTTGGTGCATGTGCTAAATGCATCCGTGTTCCCTACGGAAGTGGCAATTAATTTCATAAGTTACTTGTTTTAAAATTAACTTTGCTCGAGGACTATCAAAGGTTAGGTTTGGGGGTGTGTTGAGCACTGAATTATACCACTTTCTACCCCTTAACCTGACCTATGATGGACCTTTGAGCATGTTAATAATGTCTTTTAAGTGTGTTTTAACAGATAACAGCAAAATAAGAGCTTAATGTTGCAATCCATGCTTTTGAAGCCAAGAAGAAGGAATTTTGTATTTAGCAGTGGAGCTGATGGATTTATTGAAAAGGCACCATGGTGGTTCACACCATTGGGGCTTTTTAGCATGCTTTGGGGGCCTTTGAAGACCTGCTGAGAGAGAGTGGTGAAGCCCTAGTTTTATGGACTGCTGCTGCAACGAATTGAGCAAACCAGCAATTCAGCAATTTATATACTCAACAGTGCAGCAGTTCAAGTGGCACTTGTGTAGCGTTGGTTAAAGCAATCTTTGAAGCATAAGAGCAGCTGATACCATTAAAGATGTGAGCACTTTAGTGCTGATGCACCAAGCCATAAAACTACAAAGCCAGCATGCATAGCTGCCTTGAAGAACTCGAACAGTTGGCTGAAGTGTCACTTTCTTTGCACTCAGGTTTTTTGTCAACCATAACCTTCAAGCAGTTTTATTGCTGGAAAATGAGCAACATTAGTAGCACAACTGCTGTATTTGAAGGACTGGAGAAGATGTCAAAGCTGGAATGTGGATTGTAGAGTTGTTATGTGCTGAAAATAGACTTCACAAGGGGTTGTTTTGAACCCCACGAGCTGGTATGTGCTGAAATCAAGCTACAGTACTGAAAAAAGGCTAAAATTGAACCTGTTGCAACCTATCGAATGGATGTTTGAACCTGTCGCAACCTATTGAATGGTTATTTGAACCTGTCGCAACCTATCGAATGGTTGTTTGAACCTGTCGCAACCTATCGAATGATTGTTTGAACCTGTCGAGAACCTGTCGAGAGGTTCTGATGCTGAAAATGAACCTATCGAGCATCCTGTTGAATGGTTGAATGAACGTATCGAGATCCTGTTGAATGCACACCTGAAGCCCATCCAACCTATCGAATAGACGCCTGAACCTATCGAGAACAAAGTTCTGAAGCTCCAACCTATCGAATAGATGCCTGAATCTATCGAGATCGAAGTTCTCAAGCTCCAACCTATCGAAGCACGGGTTCCAACCATTTATTTCACACTTTAGGGACATTTTGGGGATTCCAATGCTTTTGGGGCACACATCCCAATGTCCCACACATCTCAGGGATTTATCTCGGGTTCCATTAGCAAATATCTGTGGCTGGTAGGGGCATTTTTGAGAGCTGTAAAAATACATCAGCTGGGCACAAACTTCTGCACATGGGACAACAGTCCACATGTGATTTTCCTTGGCTGAAATGAAGACACCTCAGCTGTGCATAACAGAACTGAGTCCTCTACTCTCTGATTGGCTGCAACTCAAGGCACATGGATCGATGCATATGTATAAATACCCATCTATTCTGTTGTTTTTCTTCAGCAAGAAAAGTAGGAACAAAGGAATAGCCTTAGTTCTCCTTAGCTCATTTAGGTTTAGCTTAGGTTTTTATTTTCTTTTTTCTCTTCCCCCTTTCTCTCTCTAATCCAGCCTATTGGATTAGATCTAGATAGCAGCTCATATCTATTTTATAATTGTAATTTCGGTATGAAGAAATGTGGATCGATGCACAGACTACAGATTTGGGAACAAGTTTATTGTAAGTGGTTTTGTTTGAAGCAATAAATTGTCATTTTTAAAGCTTAGTTAGCTCTAAAGATCTTGTGGTCCCATTAGATTCTCGATTGGATTTGTGTAGAGGAGTTTGTTAATTAGCTCACCCACTTAACTGGTAGATCTCTTGATGACCACCCAATCTCCCTGGGTTTGACATGCCTGTGATTCCCTAAGTCTGTGACCTTGGAATTGTAGCATCTGTAGTGATTTTAATTGTTCTGATTGATGCTTTAGCTTTGGAGGAGATCCCTAGGATGGTCTGTGACCATTAAAGTGGACAAATCATAACCTTAAGATTAGTCCAAGCTCGGGCTCCAATTAGATTCGTCTGCTACAAATCCATGGATTTGATAAAGTCTATAGAATGGTCTGTGACCATTAAAGTGGGCAGATCATAGCCTTAAGACCAGGTGGATCTTATGATTTGGAGTGGAGCCTTCTACCCTGCAGCTGTGCTTATAGCCAATTGAGGGATGGTTGCATATCCTCAGATCTTGATCTGTTTTGCAATAAGAACCAGGTCCTGGCTACATATTTCTCACCATTTGATCTTTATTTGTCCATCCATCTTCCTCCATCTTTTAGTTCAGTTTTATTTCAGTTTTGTAAAATTAGATCTAGTGACACAGAAAAACTCTCTTTCTTTTTCTTGTTTTCATAGAATTGCCAGATCTGTAGCAAGATCTGGAGGTCTACTATACACCTTCTAGGTTTAGATCACTACTCCCTATGAGACAAACTCTTACTTATTAAAACTTGCTACAAAGGACCCTGTATCTTACAGGTCTAAGATATTTTAGATGTGCTGAATTCACCCTCTATTTTACTTTGATTTTATTTCCTTTCTTTTCATTACACAAAAATCAGCACATTGAAAATCCCACAAAACTAATACACATGCCAAGTATAAGTTAGACCCACCTCGGGCTCTGAACTTCTAGATACTGTAGCTATGCTTGGCGTGTGTAATACACACGCCAGGCTTAGCTATAGTAACTGTTGTATTGCTTACCTTGAAATTATTAAAGGGTTAAAAACAACAAACTAACTAGTGAAAAAAATTATAGCAAGAAGGAACCAAAGGTAAGGCAACCAGACCTGCAAGAACCAGGGTTGTTATAGCAAGCTTTAAAGGGGTAAGTAAGGGTATGTCTAAAGGGAAATGTGGTTCAAAATGTGATAAATCTCTAGATCTAGAACAGATCTGACACTCTATCCTATCCTAATTTAAACTAAGGCAAGAGAGGAAAGAGGAGAGGCTTTAGGGATTGTCACTTTACTAAAAACTACAGAAAAAATGTAAGATGCAAATGATCCATAATTGATTAAAACACAGATTTAAAAAGATGGAGAAAAGGATTAAAATCAAAAGGGGGAGAATAGCAGCTAGGGATTTTGGTCTTCACTGAAAATTGGTTCGTTCAGAGGCAAAGCAAGAGATTGATTTACAAGTCTCCTTCAGCTGGCTACAAGCTCAGATGCAAGGTATAAGAATCTAACCTAGACCAGGGAATTGGATTGATCTTAAGGCTATGATCTGTCCACTTTAATGGTCACAAATCATCCTAGGGATTTCCTCCAATTCAAGGGTGTTGATCAGAACAATTAAATCATTGCAGATGCTGTGGATGCAAGGCTACAAGCTCAGGCATCCACAGGGATATTCAATCTAGGGAAATCAAATGGCAATCAAGAGATCTGTAGATCAAATTTAACTTTACAACCAATAATTACTAATTCAATACAAACTGACAGTACATTATTCTCAGATCTATAATCTGTGCAACATCTAATCCCATACAAAGCCTTGAACCTCTTAATTTATGGCTCTCAACCTCACCCTAGCTACTAAAAGTGTTTAGCCAATCATGGTTGGACTAAAGAGAGAATGGGGAAGAAGGAAGAGGGATGAAATTTTTGAAGGGAAAGGGGAATTTTGAATTTGGCCTGAGCTCTCTCAATTTCTGAATGGTTCTTCAATGAAACTTCTCTTCAATTTATAGTCTTCCCCTCTGTCCTTAGATCTGTTTCAGCCAATCAGAGTTCAAGGGAATAATTCTGTTATTCTGAGTTGTTGATGTGGCTGATTTTGTTTATAGAAACTCCCTCCAATTGGTTCAAACTAGACAAGTACATGTGAGGTGGTTAGAGGGTTCCCATTCGTGCCCATATGTATTCCAAAAATACCCCCAAGGGTTGTTAACATGCCTCAAAATGTGTGCACAGAGCACTGAAGTGAGCTGCTGATGTGGCTGGAACTGAGAAGTTCCCAAATCGTGCTTTTAGAGGTTCAGAGAACCTCTCGACAGGTTTTGAGTCTCAGTTGTGCTCCAGTCGATAGGTTAGATATGGCCTTTGACGGGTTACTTTTAAATATCGACAAGATCTTTTGACTGTTCGACAGGATGATGCAATGCTAGACTGCTGTCCTAGCTCTAGCCATCCTCTCGATAGGTTATAATTCAACCTCTCGGTATCTTATACAACTCCAGGTGAGTCTTCGACAGGTTCTGTTATACTTTTTGATAGGTTGGAGGCGCTTCTCGACAGGTTGAAATATCCTCTCAACAACTTCAGGTATCCTCTTGACATGTAGGTGGAACCTCGTGAGAATGAATGAATCTCCAGGTGACCTCTCGACAGGTTGCAACACACTAATCGACAGGTTCTTCTACTGTAGCTTAATCCTTTTGACAGGTTCTGTCAACCTCTTGACAACTTTGCTTTTTCACCTCAGTACCACTCGACAGGTTGAAACACAGCTTTAGAACCTCTCGACAGGTTGCCTTCTTCAGCTTTAACTGCTCGACAGGTCTTAGAACCTCTCGATATCTTCATATTTCAGCACACAGACCTGTCGACAGGTTGGATTAACCACTGACATGTCTTGTTCTTTGCTACGACAATTGGCACACAGTTTTGGGGTGATGTCCTTCATCTGTCCAGCACACAGTAGCCTCTTGAGGGGTTCAATCTTCATCCAATGCATCTGCTCTTGCTCCCATGTGTGCCTAGTTGGACACATGCCCTTCCTATAGACCTCAGAGGCTCTGTGAATTGCTTGATTGGCTGGCCTTTTGGGCTGCCTGAGCACATGTTGAGGCAGCAAGTCTCTTCTGTGGCATTGTTAGATGGATGTTTGCACTGTGACTGTAATTTATTACTTAACTACAAAACACACTCCAGACATATTATTAGTCAACTCAAAGGTCCATCAAAGGTTAGGTTAGGAGGTGAAAAATGGTATTTTTCACTGATTAACACACCTCCAAACCTAAGCTTTGCTAGTCCCTAAGCAAAGGAGAAATTAAAAGAAAAATATTGAAAATAGAAAATGCCACTTTTGTAGGGAGCACAAATGCATTTAGCATATGTATCAAGCCTTTTAAACCCCTAGGTGATCCCTAGTGGAGGAGTGAAGTTTCCTGAGGGTTTTCAGTGAAGTTACCCACAAACTTCCATTTGAACATGATTAAACCAAGTGCAAACAGTTGCAAGTTAGGTCCCAATAAATTCAGCTTTATTCCATACCTTACCCTTTTGACTTTAGAAGTTTCAAACAGTAAATGTAAACAAATTTAATACCTAAATCCCTTTTCAAACTCAATAAAACTAATCTTAAATCATCAAGGGAATGCTATGGGCATAACAATATATATTTCACCACTAATTTAAGAATTAGGTTCAAATAATGCCTAAATAGTCCAATTTCAGACCCAATTATCGCACAGGCGTACTCTTACAAATGATTGCAAAGGTGTATTATTTCACACAGCTCAAGAGCAGTTACAACCCTCAAATAGGACTATAAGCATGAGCATAGGCAGTGCTCTAGTTCTTGAAATCTTCTAACTCTCTTCACCATAGATTACACAACTCCTTATCTCCACATGACAACTCAATCAATTTCAGATCAGCAAGGTTTTTTTATTGGGTTGTTATATGGCTTATGGGTGAGGTTTATAAGGACAAAGGGGTAAAGAGAGATTCCAAATTGCAAAATCAATAAAGTTAAGGAGGTGGTCCTAACAACACCTTCTTCATCTTAGCACAATCTTCATCTTCTTTAAATTTTTAGATTTGAAGTGATTAGTTTATAATCTTCTTTTCAATTTTTCAATGAAGTGACTTCTCTTTCTCTTTTTGTTTTGTTTTTTCTATTTTTTTTTTTGTATTCTTTTCTTTTTTATTTTTCTCAATTATTTATTTATGGGCTGGAATGCCACAACTCTACAACTGAACACTGTTTTTCTTAGATTTTCTCCCTTTTTCTTCCACCAAATATCAAATCTTACTCCTCTAACCTCACTCCTCCCTTTACATTCTGAATTCTTAGATTGAGGGTGAACTAAAACAGGTCAAGAGGTTTAGGAAAAAAAATATTTAGGTTTTTGTCAAAGAAGAATAGAATTTTTCAGGTTCAAATGGTGTATACAAAGGCAGTTGAAAGGGTATGGATTTTTAGCTCAAACTGTCCAAGAGATGGCCTTACATCATGTATTTAATGTCACGAGTTCTGTCAATTTATCTCAACTTGGAGTGCATAACTTCTAGTGAAAGAAAGCAGGTTCAAACAGTCCTTAGAGCAGAAAGATTTTGCCAAAATACACTTCAAAAGAAATTTTCACAGGCCCAACTCTCACTGGGTCTAGTCTTCCTTAGGACTCTCAAGACATGCTCTTTCTTTTTCTCTCCTTAATGGTTCACTATACACTGAAATAGTCTACCATACATTTTTAAATCTTCCTTTTTCAAAATTGCTTAGTTTGAAATTCTGCTAAATTTGTTTTGATCTCATTCATACCATTGCACTTGGCTTAATTATCTCATACTATATATATATATATATATATATATATATATTCAAAATTACCCTTTTATACCCCCAAACTTATGAGGAATAATGTCCTCACTGCTTCGAAAGTATAACAAAAGGCAACAGTAGGGTAAAAGTAAAATGAAACTATACAAAGTAAGAGATACATGAGCAACAAAGATATATACAATTTACACAGAAAAGGAACATTTCATTAAAATGGACAGTATACAAAAGGAGTATAGAGATGACAAAATGAAAAATGAAAACTATATACAACCAAACTAGCTAGGACTACAGAAGCTAAACACAAACTACTCTACACCTAATCAGAGTCAGAATCTGAACTTAAAACAAAAGGAGGGTCCCATGCATATTTTTCTTCATAAGGATTTTTGTCCTTCTTCACTAGCTCTGCACTGGAAGCATCAAGGGTAAATTTGATTACAGCTGGCTTCTTCTTCTTCTTGGGCTTTGTGTCAGGCTCCTATACGGAAATGCCTTTGGATTATGAAGGACCCAAGGCTAAGTAAAGGGAGAGGGTTTCTACTAACCTAGCTAGCATTTCAGATTTTTGTTTGTACATCTTGTAAAGATTGAGAGAATTGAGGACCATCTTCCATAATTTCCATTCCTCTTTCCTATGGGCCTCCAAAATAGGGTCAATTTCCTCCTCATGGGCTTGATGTAGCAAAACCATGATAGCATCCACTAGGAATCTAACATCCTCCTTGACATTTGGGTTGGTCTCAATGGCTTTGGTGAGGGGTGGCGGAGGTGAAAAGGTGTTGGTGCCATAAGGGACAATGGCCCAATGGTTATGATCATCCATGGAGGAGGGGGTGATGGTCAACTCAGGAAGTGGTGGTGATGGTAAAATGAAGGTCAGTGGCATATCCTCTTCCACATCAATTGACTCAGGTGGGGTGGAGGGGTAGGTAAAAGGTAAAAAGGGTAGGTCAGCCTCCAAGGGGTCAGTTGGGGTTGTAGCAGGGATGGATAAAGCCGCTTCCTCAAAGTTAGTTTGAGTAGAGGAGTCTCAGGTAGAAGGGGCAGGGATTGGTTCTTCCACCTCAGCAGTGGAAGCCACCACTACAGGGTGTAGCAGAGGGGAAGGAGGAGGAGTGGGTATAGGAGTAGGTGTAGGAGTTGGAGTTGGAAGAGGTTGAATGGTTGAGGTAGATGGAAGTAGGGTGGCTTGAATGGCATGTAAACAGGTGGCCATCACAGATTGGTTAGCTATGTTGGTTTGCAGCTGGGCTAGGACGGAGGTGAGAAGGGAAAGGATCTGAGCAGAGGCATCAGGTAAGGTAGGAGCTTGGGTAATAGTTTGAGTGGATATAATGGGCTGGAAAGGGGATGTGGAAGCATGGTGGAAAGGGATAGGGTGTGGGGAGTCAGGTAAAGGGAAGTGCTCATGCCCAATGTCCTCCACAATGGAGTCAATTAGGGATGAATACCCCTCAGTGGTCAAGTGTTCCACATCCTGGGTAGGTGACATGGACGTAGTGGGGTTAGCCTCAATAGGTATGGAAAGTGGAGAGGAGATTGGGCCATATGATGTAGAAAGAGTTGTTGGTGCAGGGCTTAAGGGTTCAACAAATGGGATGGATGGGCTAGCTGGAGGGGTTGTGGCTGATTTGGATATTCTCTGGTAGGTGGTTGTGATGGGAAGTGAAGGTAAGGTGACAATTGGGTCTGTGGTGGGAGGAGCTGACACAGGGGTGATGCTGGAAGGGGTGGCTGAGCTGTTGGAATGTATGGGGACTGAAATGGATGGAATGGAAGGTGGTGGAATGGGGATGCTGACAATAGCAGAGGTGACAATAGGCAAGGTCATAGCAGTGAAAGGGAGGAGTATGGATGCAGAGGTCACAAGTGGAGGTACTGAGCTAGTACCAGTAGATGTAGGCAGAGGCTCGAAGTTGGCTACTATAGAGATCTCAGGTATAGCCGCTGAGCTGGCTGATGGGGCTGTGGGTATCACAGGTGCAACTGCTGAGCTGGTCACCTGAGGGGCTTCTTTTTCAGGACTCTCCACTATTTTCTTCTTGCTTTTCCCAATCAGGGTAATGCTTGTTGACCATGCCCTTCTCCCAAATACTTTTGGACTCAATTTATCCATTGGTTGATCCTTTTGTATAACATATTTCCCTTTTTTTAATAGAGCAGTGATGAGTCTGTTGTAGGGTAACCCTGGCAACATCTGTCTTCTTTTTATCTTCTCATTCACATCTACCATGGCCTCAAATATCAGCTGAGAGGCATTCAAAAACTAGCCCTTGGAGAAAAAGTAAAGGGCATCCACTATAGGATTTCTCTCCTACTGATGTCCCCTGACATAAATATTTTTCCTCAAGATTGAATCTATGAAAAGCAGGATAGGGTCCTCGTCTCTCTTCATCAATGACTCCCCAGAGCCCACAATGCCTTGAGTCAGATATTTGGCCATTGCTCGAAAGGACACAATATCAGGTGCTCCTAGGCCATAAGCTGACTAAAAAATGGATGGGATCCATAATGCCAACCCAATATCACTGTAGTCCATAACCAGCTCCCAATTGTCAATCAAAACCACAAGGGTAGGATCAGTTGACCCTCGCTTCATCTCTTTTCTGATGTTCTGATACCACATTTTGACTAGTCTAGGGTAGACCTTCTCTTGTAATGGGGTCAACAAAGGTGTTAGAGATGCCTTCACCAAGTAATCCAAGATCTCCTTACACTCAACCTTAGAAAAATAAGGTAGGTCAAAAATTATCTCTGGAATCAAATCTAAGGCATCCCCAAACTCATTGGGGGTTGTCAGGTTCTCAGGTATCTCAGTTTCAGCCTCAGGTTGAGGTTAAGGCATAGGGACAGCCTCAACAACCTCTTCAGTTATTTTGGCTTTCTTAGCTTTCTTGGCTTTCTTTGGTTTTTCCATAATGAGCTTCCTCTTAGCAGGTGGGTCATCTTTGGGCTGTGTGGCTAGCCTACTAGATTTTCTGGTGGATTTTGTGGCAGATTTGGAAGGGGGTTTGAAAAGATCAGCAAGGGTATCCTCACGGTCAGCCATGGGTCACACAATCCACACAATCAACTCCCAACAACCCACGTCAATCTTCCTTTCTCAATCAAATTAACCACACACACAAAAATAGGGAAGTACAAAGCTGGAAAATCACAGAGTGGAAGTTGAAGAAGAACTTACCCATAGAACCTGGGGTTTCTCAAAACTTGTTGTGCACGACACCAAACCAGCTCAAACCAGGTGCAAAATGTTGACCTTGCAAAGCTAATGCACTTGGAACAATGGCAAGGTAAGTGGCATTGGGACCAGTGAGATGGAGGAGAAAGAAGTAAATGAAAAATCAGGTAGAGGAGGAACCAGGCTCTGAGCACAAGGTGTTGATAAATCGACTTGTCTGTAGGTTTAAAACAAGTAAAAAGATATTTCGACAGGATTGAAAAGAAGATTTTGACAGGTTGAAGCAACTTGTCGAACAGTTAAAACCATTCAAATTTGTAAACTTCTTAAGCTGAAGGTTTCGAGAGGTTGTTCAACCTCTTGACAGGTTCATAGGCATCAGAATTTGTAAGTCGAGAGGTTCAACCAACCTCTCAACAAGTTTATTTTTCTCAGCAATTAAGGTCTCGACAGGTATCAGAACCTGTCAAAAATGCAGACAATAACCTTCAGTAGCTCTCGGCTTCTTCCCTCAACTCCTCGACAGGTACATAGATCCTATCGAATCTCAGATGTACACCTTCAGTACCTGTCGAGAATCATTTCACACCTCTCGACAGGCCACAATACCTATTGAAATGCACACTGGGAACCCTCAGTACCTATCGAAATGCTCTCAACACCTCTCGACATGTATTTCAATCCAAACTTATTTCTCATTAGTTCCCAGTTCAACTTCCACACAAATATATCAATCCTACTCTGTTCCCATTTAATTTCTCATGCCTTGGAAGCTTTCCTACCCTTATTACATATGACTCATGATTCTAAATGAAAAAAAAAACTAAGCAAAAGTGGCAACATATATACAATGACAGACAGTTTGGAAAATAGCAACAGCAATACAATTGACGGTTATGATATATAGTGTACAGTGTTGAAAATCAGTCACACTTTGGAGGTTCTTGAAGGTGAATGGTCACCACAGGCTTACTACATTTTCAACAAAGAGTTTGAGCCTTTGAGCATTGACTTTCATGATCCTACCATCCTATGGATCCATGATTTCAATAGCTCCAAATGGGGATACATGCATTACAATGTAAGGTCCATCCCATCTAGATCTCAACTTGATTGGGAAAATTTTTAATTTAGAATTGAACAGCCATACCTTGTTGCCTGCAACAAACTCCTTTCTCAGCAAGTGTCTATCATAAAAAGCTTTGGCTTTTTCTTTGTAGATCCTTGCATTGGAGTAGGCTTCTAATCTCAGCTCCTCCAATTCTGACAGCTGCAGCCTCCTATGCATACCAACAGAAGTTAGATCAATGTTCAATGATTTAATAGACTAATAGGCTTTGTGTTCTAACTCTACTGGTAAATGGCATGCCTTGCCATACACTAACCTAAAGGAAGACATCCCTATTGGGGTCTTATAGGCAATTCTATAAGCCCAAAGAGCATCAGTCAACTTCAGGTACCAATCCTTCCTATGTCCTCTCTCAGCTTTCTCTAAAATGTGTTTGATCTCTCTATTAGAAAATTTCACATGCCCACTGGTCTGTGGGTGGTCTGGGGTGGCAACTCTGTGTGTCACAGAGTACTTTCTAAGGAAGTTCTAAAACTGTCTATTGCAGAAATGGCTTCCCCCATCATTAATGATAACTCTGGGGGTGCCAAACCTAGAGAAAATGTTGTCTTTCAAGAAATTGAGGACAACTCTGTGATCATTGGTTCTTGTGGCTATGGCCTCAACCCACTTGGACACATTGGTTCTTGTGGCTATGGCCTCAACCCACTTGGACACATAGTCCACAACCACAAGAATAAAATTGTATCCATAGGAAGGAGGGAAAGGACCCATGAAGTCAATCTCCCAAATGTCAAATAATTCAACAAGTATAAGTTGTAAAGGCATGGAATTTCTTTTTGAAATACTTTTCATTTTCTGGAATCTTTCACAAGCTTTGCAATACTGCCATGCATCTTTGAAGATAGTGGGCCAATAAAATCTACTTTGAAGTATCTTTACGGTAGTCTTGTTTCCACTGAAATGGCCTCCACAAGCCTGTTCATGACACATGGTTAGTATGCTTTGAACTTTATTCTCAGGGACACACTTTCTCATAGCTTAGTCTGCACAATGCTTGAAAAGGTATGGATCCTCCCACATGTAATATCTGATCTGAGAGAAGAACAACTCCTTATCTATTTTGTTTCAATGTGGGGGAATCCTACCCACTGCCAAGTAGTTTACTATGTTTGCAAGCCAAGGTGCAGTCATGCTGACAGTAAACAACTATTCATCAGGAAATGAGTCATTGACAAGCAACCTATCAAACTTAGTAGCTAGGATCCTGGATAGGCGGTCTGCCACCACATTTTCAACTCCTGTTTTATCTTTAATCTCAAGATCAAACTCCTATAATAGGAGGATCCATCTGATTAATCTTGGCTTGGCATCCTTTTTAGACAAAAGGTACTTCAAGGCTGAATGGTCTGTGAACACCACAATCCTAGATCCTAACACATAAGACCTAAATTTTTCCAAAGCATAGACAATGTCTAACAATTCCTTCTCAATTGTGGTATAGTTTAACTGAGTATCAATCATTGTCTTGCTTGCATAAGTAATCACACAAGGTAACTTGTCCTTTCTTTGCCCTAAAACTACACCTATAGGAAAATCTTATGCATCACACATCAGCTCAAATGTTGAACAGTAATCAGGTGCTTGAAGGACAGGTGCCAAGGTTAAACAACCTTTCAAAAACTCAAAAGCAGTGAGACATTCATTATTGAATACAAAAGGAACCTCTTGACACGGCAAGTGACAAGGAGGTTTTGAGATTTTGCTGAAATCTTTGATGAATCTCCTATAAAAACTAGCATGTCCCAAAGAGGATCTGACCTATTTGACAATTTTAGGTGGGGGAAAATATACAATCAAATCAATTTTAGCCTGGTCTACCTCTATGCCTCTGTGAGAAACAACATGGCCAAAGACAATACCTTGATTGACCATAAAATGACTTTTCTCAACTTAAAACCAAGTTGGTTTCTTCACATCTCTGTAGCATTAGGCTGAGATGATGTAGACATTGGCTAAAACTATCCCCAAAGATTGAAAAATCATTCATGAATATCTCTAAAAATTGATTAATCATATCCGAAAAGATGGCATACATACACCTTTGGAAAGTTACAGGGGCATTGCACAATCCAAATGACATCTTTCTATAGGAAAAGGTGCCAAATGGACATGTGAAAGTTGTTTTCTCTTGGTCTTGTGGATACACAAGAATTTAGTTATACCCAGAGTATCCATCAAGAAAGCAATAAAAAGATTTGCCTACCAACTTGTCCAAAATCTGGTCTATGAAGGGGAAAGGAAAATGGTCTTTTCTAGTTTTTGAATTAAGCTTTCAATAATCAAAGCACACCCTCCAACCAGTGGTTTCCCTGGTTGGGATTAGCTCACCAAAATCTGATTTAACCATAGTGATTCTAGATTTCTTAGGTACCACCTGAGTAGGTGCCACCCATTCATAATCTGAAATAGGATAGATGACTACTGCATCTAACATTTAACCACCTCCTTCATCAGTACTTCTTGCATGTGGGGATTTAACTTTCTCTCAATCTCTCTAGAGGGTTTGGAACCCTCTTTCAAGTGGATCTTATGCATACAAACAGCAGGACTGATTCTTCTAAGATCAACAATAGTCCAACCTATTGCTCTCTTATGCTTTTCCAACACATACAACAACTCTTCTTCTTGCTCATCAGTGAGGGAAGAAGAAATTATTACAGGAAACTTCTGATTTGTCTCCAAAAATACATATTTCAAAGACTTGGATAGCTGTTTCAATTCCACATCAGGTGAACTTATGAGTAAAGGCAGCAAAGGTGCCTTAGAAGGTGGTGGAAGAGGCAACACTGCTAGTTTCCAAGGAAGATATCTTGTTGCTGGCCCTACTTCAGAATTTAAGGCTTTCACCTCTTTAATCACAGGGTAGGGGCCTTTTCTTCCATAATTTCACTCCACACATTTTCAGAAATATTACACATGTCATCACAATGCAGTAGCTTGGGCGAGGTCTCTTCCACCAGCTCATCCAACACATCAATCATAAAACAGTCGTCACTATCCAAGTGAGGCTGACATGCTGCATTGTAAACATTCAATTTAACTTTCATATTACCAAAAGATACCTCCATTACACTTGATTTACATTATATACAAGCATTGGCAGTGACCAAGAAAGGCCTGCCCAAAATTATAGGAATGGAAGTAGTGCACTTGCTTGGTTCCATGTCAAGAACCAGAAAATCTGCTGGATAGAAAAACTTGTCAACTCCAACTAACACATCTTTTATCATTCCCACTAGCCTCCTTCCAGATCTGCCAGCCAGCTATAATACCGCATGTGTGGGATTCAATTCTCCCAATCCTAACTTCTCATAAACTGAATATGGAAGTAGGTTCACACAGGCTCCCAAATTTAATAAGGCTTTTTCAATTGTGTGATCTCCAATGATGCAAGGAATTGTGGGAACTCTAGGGTCTTGGAGCTTTGTTGGGGTTGCAATGGACATCACTTGGTTTACTATCACAGCATAAAATACTTTCTTGGATAGGTGCTTTCTAGATTGTCTTTTGTGTGTACACAAATCTTTCAAAAACTTTGTATAGGCTGAAACTTGCTTGATTGCATCAAGTAAAGGCAAGTTGATCTTCACTTGTTTAAATAATTCCATCATTTCCTCAACTTTATCATTTCCCTTATCCAAAGGAGAAGGTGCTTGAAGTGCATTGGGAAATGACAAATGAGGGACTAATCTCCCATTTGCTGCCTTAGCAATCTCATCAATTTTTTCCTTGTTTTTGTTTTCATTTTTCTGTTGGGGTTCATCAACACTCCCTTTATTTCTCATATGCTGCTCATGTTGCATATCATGATGGGTTGTTCTTTCTTTGCCTGCACTCTTCTCGGACTCAACACCAACCTTGTTATCAACCAACCTTCCACTTCTCAAAGTGGTGACAGACTTAGGTTCTTCATATGAAAAAGTCTCACCCACCATATACTGCCCTTTTGGGTTGTTCATAGGCTGACTAGACACTCTTTCCTCTTCTCTCCTAGTGAAAGTATTGGATAGCTGACCAAGATGGTCCTCTATCTTCTTAATACTTTGGCTATGAGAGTTAACTGTTTGAGACAGAGCCCAAATTCTATAATGACGCCAGAACTTGCTCTTCAAATGTGAGGGATCTAGAGGGTGCTGGGGCTGGTGCACTTTGATGCACAGGTTGTGCCATTGGCTGGGCCATAGGCTACTAGTATTGGGGCCTTGGAAAGTAATTCTGCTAGTAGGGCTGAGCATTTCTATATGGCATTGGCTGCTGTGGTTGCTGCTGCTGCTGGTTTTGGAAGTTATCTTGTCTCCACCTCAAGTTGGAGTGGTTTCTTCAATGATAACCAGCAGCTGACTGTTGTCCAAAGGACTGAGCAGTATGCACATGTTCCATAACCAAATTTGAAAATTAAGCAGCAGAGGGACATTCTTCAAGGGAGTGAGTAGGGGACTAGCATATCAGACATGCCTCCTCTACTTTGGCAGCCATTGGAAACTGCATTGGTCCTATGAGCTTATCAAATTTCTCAGTCAAGCTATCAACCTTTCTCTCCAAATCATTATAGCCACTGACCTTATACATTTTACCTCTTGTCGTGTTCTCTCTCACCAATCTAATAGGAGTCTCAATGTCCTTAGACAGAGTCCCCCTTTGCATGGAGTTTTCACTAATTACATCAAACAATTCCCAAGCTTCATCAACTGTCTTGTGGAGGTAAGTAGCCCCACATGAGACATCCACCATGTCCCTACTCTTGGGATTAATTCCTTGATAAAAAATTTGAACAAGTTGTCATTCACGAATTTGGTGATGGGGATATTGCTTCAAAAGCTCCTTAAATCTCTCCCATGCTTGGTGAAAGTCTTCAGTTGGGGACTGAGCAAATGAAATTATGCTCTTCCTTAGCTGACTTGTTTTGGACATGGGGAAAAATTTGGTCAGAAATTGGCATTGAAGGTCATTCCAAGACTGTATACTATTGGTTGAGAGCATAGACAACCAAGTTCTGGCTCTGCCCTTTAATGAAGAAGGAAAGAGCCTTAGCGTGGTTGCTTCCTTCCCCAAACCAGCAATGTTGAAACAAGTACACAAGCCTACGAATTCATCAATGTGGTTGTATGGCTCTTCCTTACTCAAGGCATGATATGAGGACAGGATCTGTATGATGGAAGATTTAATTTCATAGTTCCCTTGGACAACAAGAAATTGAATGCAGAAGGGGGAATTGTATACCCCTGGTGCATTGAATTCTTTTAATGTCCTAGGTTGCTCACCCATTATAAAAATATCACAATTAACCGCAGGTGTGTGTAGCGATTACCTAGGTCTGAGAAGCCTCTCAACTTTAAGATCTAAAGGAACAATCTCAGGATTGAGAGTTCTTCTACCAAGCATACACATAGCAGAAACAAAATACAACACAGATTTCGGCAAAATAATTACAAAAACAAACAACTATTGTTGCTGATCTAAAAATTTACAGATCTAAAAATGTAAAAGAGTTAGGAAATGCAAACTTTAAGCATAGCTTGCTCCTCCAATTAGAACAATGCTCCTCTCAGAACTACAGATCTAGATGCAACACAAAATTAAACTACAAAAAACTACAGCAGCAATTAGTTAAGCACAAAACAGGCAATTATAAATCTAAATCTAAAATAAGAAAAACTTAAATCTACCAATTCTAAAAAAACAGATCCCTGGCAGCGGCGCCAAAAACTTGTTATATTGCATACCTTGCAATTATTAAAGGGTTAAAAACAGCAAACTAACTAGAGAAAAAAATTACAGCAAGAAAGAACCAAATGTAAGGCAACCAGACCTGTAAGAACTAGGGCTCTTGTAGCAAGCTTTAAAGGGTTAAGTAAGGGTATGTCCACAGGGAAATGTGGTTCAAAATGTGATAAATCTCCAGATCTAGAACAGATATGGCACTCTATCCTATCCTAATTTAAACTAAGCCAAGAGAGGAAAGAGGAGAGGTTTTAGGTATTGTACTTTACTAAAAACTAAAGAACACAATGTAAGATGCAAATGATCTAGTACTGATTAAAACACATATTTAAAAAGATGGAGAAAAGGATTAAAATCAAAAGGGGGAGAATAGCAGTTGGGGATTTTGATCTTCCCTGAAAATTGGTTGGTTTAGAGGCAATGCAAGAGATTGATTTATAACTCTCCTTCATCTGGCTACAAGCTCAGATGTAAGGTATAAGAATCAAACCTAGACCATAGAATTGGATTGATCTTAAGGCTATGAACTGCCCACTTTAATTGTCACAGATCATCCTAGGGATTTCCACCAATTCAATGGTATTGATTAGAATAATTAAATCATTGCAGATCCTATGGATGTAAGGGTACAATCTCCGGCATCCACAGGGATATTCAATCTTGGGAAATCAAATAGCAATCAAGAGATCGGTAGATCAAATTTAACTTTACAACCAACAATTACTGAGTCAATACAAACTTACAGTACATTGTTCTCAGATATGTAATTTGTACAACATCTAATCTCATACAAAGCCTTGAACCTCTCAATTTATAACTCTCAACCTCACCCTAGCTACTAAAAGTGTTAGCCAACCATGGTTGGACTAAAAAGAGAATGGGGAAGAAGGAAGAGTGAGGAAATTTTAGAGGGAAAGGGAAATTTTGAATTTGGTCCAAGCTCTCTCAATTTTTGGATGGCTCTTCAATGAAACTTCTCTTCAATTTAGAGTCTTCCCCTCTATCCTCAGGTCTATTTCAGCCAATCAGAGCTCAAGGGAATAATTATGTTATACTAAGCTACTGATGTGGCTGATTTTACTTCTAAAAACTCCCCCCAATTGGTTCAAACTGGAGAAGTACATGTGAGGTTGTTAGAAGGTTCCCATTCGTTCCCATATGTATTCCAAAAATACCCTCAAGGGTTGTTAACATGCCTAGGAATGTGTGCACAGAACACTGAAGTGAGCTGCTGATGTGGCTAGAACTGAGAAGTTCCCAAGTCGTGCTTCGAGAGGTTCAGAGAGCCTCTCAATAGGTTCTGAGTCTCAGTTGTGCTACATTCGATAGGTTAGATTTGGCCTTCGACAGGTTGCTTTTAACTATCGACAGAATTTTTGACTGCTTGATAGGATGATGCAATGCTGAACTGTTGTCCTAGCTCTAGCCATCCTCTCGACAGGTTATAATTCAACCTCTCGGTATCTTATACAGCTCCAAGTGAGTCGTCAATAGGTTCTATTCTGCTTTTTGACAGGTTGGAGGCACTTCTCGACAGGTTGAAATATCCTCTCAACAGCTTCAGGTATCCTCTCGACATGTAGGTAGAACCTTGCGAGAATGAATGCATCTCCAAGTGACCTCTCGACAGGTTACAGCACACTAATCAACAGGTTCTTCTACTATAGCTTAAACCTTTCGACAGGTTCTGTCAACCTCTTGACAACTTTGGTTTTTCACCTCAGTACCTCTCGACAGGTTGAAAAACAGCTTTAGAACCTCTCGACAAGTTGAAACATAGCTTCGGAACCTCTCGACAGGTTGCCTTCTTCAACTTTAACTCCTCGATAGGTCCTGAAACCTTTCGATATCTTCATATTTCAGCACACAGACCTGTAGACAGGTTGGATTAACCTCTCAACATGTCCTGTTCTTTACTTCCATAGCTGACACACAATTTTAAGGTCTTGTCCTTCATTTGTCCAACACACAGTAGCCTCTTGAGGGGTTCAATCTTCATCCAATGCATCTGCTCTTGCTCCCATGTGTGCCCAGTTGGACACATGCCATTCCCATAGAACTCTGAGGCACTATGAACTGCTTGATTGGCTGGCCTTTTGGGCTGCCTGAGCACATGTTGGGGCACTAGGTCTCTTCTTTGCCATTTTTAGATGGATGTCTGCACTGTGACTGCAATTTATTGCTTAACTATAAAACACACTGAAGACACATTATTAGTCAACTCAAAGGTCCATCAAAGGTTAGGTTAGGAGGTGAAAATGGTATTTTTCATTGATTAATAGTAATCATTGGTTTTTGCTCAAAATCCACTTTTGGGGTTTGACTTGTTGACCATCTCAATGTTTAGGATGGGATTCATTAGGAATATTGCACCCATTACCCTATTTGCAACTCTTTAGTCATTTGAAACCTCTCCCTATCATCTACCATTGAAGCCCATTGCCCACATTTTCAAGCTCTCAAAATCCTAGGAAACCATAGATTAGGAGATTACCTAATTGCTAACCCTATTTAGCACTTAAGCATCCTTCTAACCTCCCTTTTTCCTATAAATAGAGAGGCACCCCTTCCTTTACAAAGGCTTGAAAAATTTTCCAAGAGAAAAAGATTAAGAGAGAAGCTTTTCCTCCCTTTGGTGCATCCATTCCGTACCAATTCCAGAATTCAAAAGCCCCCTTTAGACCCCACCTTCCATGAAAAAAACCTTGAGTTAGGAGAGAACCACCCCCTAGCCTTCTTCCTCTACCCCTTAGCTATCAAGCCTTAGAGGTTAGAACCCATTCTCCAACCATGCAAGCTATCGGAAGCTCGTCAAGTGCACCTACGCGAAGGTCCACAGCGTGCTACAAGGGCCCGAGCACTCCGGTTCTCCCCTCTATTCCTTTACCTTCTTAGATTTTGCTCTACCCTCGAATTTGTGCCATTACGCCATCGAAATTCCGATAGTGGCGGAGGGGCACAAATAGGGTCAATGTGCCTTAGGGCAAAAGGAAGTGCTCTTTTATTTCTTATTTTTCTAGTTTATTTTGGCCACAAGTAGTCGCCGCATTTAAGCGAGTTGGTCGGGTGCCTAACACCTTCTCGATCGATAACAGAAGCCCCTACCCAAGATCCTTTGGTGTAGATCGGTGAATCAGAGTCACATTTTTTGCACTTCGGTGCTTATAAAATTGATTTAGGTCCCGGGAGACCAAAAGCTCCGGGTGTTGACTCTATATTTTTTTCAGAAGTGCGCATCGTCGTGACGAGATTGTCAAAAATCCCACGGTTGCACAGATGGCGACTCTGCTGGGGACAAGCTAGTAGAGCTTCCCCTTGAAATTTGGCCTTTTTCTTTATTTTTACTAACGTTTACCTATTTTTTTGTTTTTGTTATTTTACTCACCCCTACGATTCAGTCTTGATTTTACTTACTCCTACTTTTCTATCATTTATGTGCCTTAGCCGATTGGCAGGCCTACTTGAGCATCGTCTTTACATTTCCTTTACTTTTTTGTCATTTACATGCCTTAGCCGATTGGCGGGCTTACTTGCACTTTTTTACATGCCTTAGCCGTTTGGCGGGCCTACGTGAGCAGTTACTTGATCGCAATCATATCCTACCAGTGGACACCGGCCCGTAGAGGCGGCACGGGACCATAACCACCAATTTTTGGGCTTTCGAAAAACTCCCTTAAAATCTAAAATTAAAATTGAACCAAGAGGGGGACGTAATTGAATTTTTAAGGGGGTAGATTTTCATGGGTTGGGAGTTCTAGGCAAAGATATAAGAGTCCCGGTTCTCGGTACGTCGACAACCCCTAGTGGTGATGATCCGGAAAAGAACCACCCCACCTAGTATCTGAGAAGGCACTTGCGCCAGAGGTATATCGGGTGGATAACCTATCCAGTTACGAACCCTAAAACCCTCGGGGAGAGCGTTAGTAGTCCCAATTTGGCCTTGTATCCCTAGGTTTGGTGAGGAGATACCCATTGCAATTAAGAAGTTAGTCCCCAGAAGCGTCGCTTCCTGAAAATAAAAAAAATAGACAGAATTCGGGCTTGCTGGTCTGCTGTCAAGATTATTTGACCCCACTATTTGTGCCTGGCGCATGTAAAACACGCGCCAAGCCACTTTTTTCTAGGTTTGCGTTGGCGCATATATTACACACGCTAAGCTTAAAAAACCCAGGTTTGCTTTAATGCACGTAATACATGCACCAAGCTTTGATTGACCAGATTTGGCTTGGCGCATGTAATATAGACGCTAAACCCAAACTGAGTAGTGCAGCCCAAAATCTGAGGCCTTTTTCACATCCCCGAGTTCCCCGCTTAGTGGTTTAGCACCTCTGATTAGGTCCTGCACTATCCAACACCCAATATGCCCCCGCCGGTCAAAACAGGATAACTTCTTATCAACTCGCTCTGGGTGATCGGGTTGTTGGCGTTGATTCCCATGCCTTCAATAGATCAAAGGGTTCTCCATTGATTCTTTCGAAGCGCATCGAGGTCACACCACGTGATCTATTTAGGGTACAAGTACCACCTGAAATGGGATTTCAAGGGCCTCGAAATCCTTCATCATAAAAATCCACTAACAAAAATCTTAAAAAAAAAAGGAAAAAAGAAAAGAAAGGAAAACCGAAAAAGGAAAAACCATTGTGGTGTAGACACAATGCCATTGCCTTACCCTCCATCGTCCCATAGGGGAAGAAGGAGAAAGCTTTACGGGCCTCATCCGAGGCACCCGTACCCCACCCGCCACCAAGCCATGTCGTGGGCAGTGGATCCGGCATATGCCGACCACGATTCATCCCCGCCACATTCCCCAACTCATTCCTACACAAAAGAAGTGTTCACATCCATCCCCCTCACCCAACCCCCATTTAACATCACCGGGCCCTTTGGTACACCCATTTTCCCATCCGCCACCACTGAAAACATTAAAAGTCTGACACCACAATCCCCCTCATTTTCTCAAACCATGCCCATTTTTGCCTCCATGACCATTCCAAATCCCTCCCATCCTCCATTCACATCCACCCAAAACCCAACCCAATTCCCTACATTTACCACCATACCCCATTTTCTATCTTCCCAACATCTACCCGATCCACCCGCATTTACCCACACCACACCCAAATTTTCCCATATCCCTCCATCTACCCAAGTCATGCCCATTTTTACCAGGGCCATGCCCGATTTTCCCACCACATCCATCTCATCCACACCCCACCATCCCTTAGATACACCACCTCCATCCAATCCCTCTCCAATGGCTATAATGGATGAGATGGTCCGGGCTATACAAGCTGGAAGGCCTCGCAAAACATTTCCCCTTATCCTCACCACATATCTTCTAACTCATCATACACACTCCCAAGTCTCCATGCTTCTTTACCTCAAACCCACCAGGGCCCAATGGCCCAAATTCCCATCATCCATACCATTCAGGGCCAGACCCACCAAGGCCCAATGGGCCAGATCCACTAAGATCCACCAAGGCTCAATTGCCAGCCACATCAAGGCCCAATGGGCTAGACCCATCAAGGCCTAATGGGCCAGACCCACTAGGGCCCAATGGCCCAGACCCCACCAAGGTCCAAGGCCCAGACCCAAAGCCTAATGGGCTAGTCGCACTAAGGCCCAATGGACAAGACCCACTAGGACCCAATTGGCCAGACCCACTAGGGCCCAATGGCTCAGACCCACCAAGGGTCAATGGGCCAGACCCATCAGGGCCCAATGGCCCAGACCCACCAAGGCCCAATGGCCTAGACCCACCTGGGCCCAATGGCCCAATCCCAACTAAGATTAATGGGCCAAACTTCCCAAGGCCTTATGGCCCAAACCCCTCTAAATTCCGTAGCTTATACCCAAGCCCAGCAAGGCCTAAACCTGAGACCCTCATACCCATACCCTCCACAATTCCCTCGATACCTCCCTCACAAACAAACCTCACACCTAGCCCAAGGTGAGAGCAGGCACCTATCCTTCATCAACCCCAATTCACCCATCCCCATGCACCATAAAGCCACCTCCAAGCATTCCCTCAAACATAATGGCCCCATCAGGGCTTAACCCAAAATCCAAATTCCACTCATCCTATCACTCCATAGAACCTCCCTCACATCCAATGGTCCTACTAGGCACCTATTCAGCCCAGTCAGCACCAATAGAAAAATCTCATCCACACTACACTATATGTAGACCCACAATATGAGGAAGATGAGATCAGGAATAGTGGGGCTTACACAGGGGCATTTGCTAGCATCAATCCTCCACCCATAATCACCCCCCCCCCTCCACAAAGCGAATCAAGGCCTATCATTGAAAAAATAGCCCACCATCTAAAGAGTCTGAGCAGTTGAAAGAACAACTGCACAAGATCCACAAGTAATTAATGAAGATGGGTGGAACTAAGATCCACGCCACAGACTTTTTAGATCTATGTCTTTTCTCTGAAGTCCCCTTGCCCCCAAAATTTAAAATGCTGGTCTTTGATAAATATAATGGCACAGGCAATCCCATTGCACATCTCAAGTCCTATTATGGGGACATGTGCCAGTATGGAGGGGATGAATGTCTGCTTATAAAAGTTATTCAGAAAAATCGGACGGGCCCAACTTTGAGATGGTTCACGTCTCTAGAACTATCCATGATAAAAACATGGAAGGATCTAACTCATTTATTTTAAGAACAGTATATGTACAATATGGACATTGAACCTCATAAGTTAGATCTAGCCCGATTAAAGTAGAATCCTAACGAGACCTTCAGCGATTACCTTCGATGTTGGAGAGCGCTGGCAGCTTAGGTAAGAAATAGAATACCTGACGATGAGAAGATTGAGATGATTTAAAAAAATACCTTACCAGTTATCTCAGACTTCCTGGTCTATTAATAGCAATCCAGCTTTGTTGATTTGGTGAGGAATGCTAATCATTGTGAGGACACAATCAGAGAAGGGCATTTAAGCAAGAATATATTCGGTGGGGCCACCAGCGAGGTTAGGAGGTTCTTTGAGCAAAGAAATTATATAAGAATAGGGGCAGATGTACAAAAAATTATGAACACATGACCTAACACCAATATAACCCCGTTCCAATTCAAAGCCGCATAACCGACTCCAGTTACAAGCAAGCCGATACAGAGAACCGGAAATGGGCAGGGGGCACAGATGACTCCAGAGTAGATAAGGGCCCATTTTGATCGAGTCTTCACACCTTTAGGGCAATCATTAAATATCTTGTTGCCCTTATTAATAGAAAAAGGGTTGGTCACAACACTCCAACCATGTCCTCCACCAAATCCCATCCCAAGGAATTATGACCCCAACACCCACTGTAACTTCCACCAGGGACCGGGCCGCCCAACTGATCGTTGTTTTCCTTTGAAACATACAATACAAGACTCGATAGAGGCCAATAAAATCATCCCTCCTACACTTCCCCGAGCCAAACAACATGCTAACATTCACCATATACCGCTACCCCACACCCACCAGGAGGGGCAGGTCCGAGACCAACTGTCAGCATGGTAGAGGAGGATGACGAGGAGTTTGATCCATTGGATTATATCTGTGCGTAAGAAGATTTCATAGCACTGCGGCAGAGAGGCCGAGAAGATAGAAGTATTGGGGTGATTAAACCCTTGAATTTGGTTGATTACTTTCCAAACCCCACACCACAAGCAGAACCCTGAGATCTTAGGTTACATTTTCCATCGCTAGCTCTTATCAACTATGTCCAAATAAATTTCTACCAACCATACACCACCACCCCCACCAACTACCCACTAACTGATTGTGTCCCCCATCCCCCTCCATCACCTATTAGTTATCAATGGCCCACCCCGTCACATCACCCCCAATGCAGTCATCCACAATCCTCGCCAACCCCATTTCGCCCACCTTCTCCACCCTTCCAAAAGTTAACCATGTGATCCCCGCCCATCCTAATCCATTAGCACAGGCATCTCCGGTACCCACTTTCCCTCGTTCCAAATTTTGGGACCAACTTACAATCCTCATTAGGTCTCGCTCAGTTATGAATAGACAGACATCAATGTCGGCAGCAACAGGGAAGGGGCAGTTGATTTCATAACTAAGTTAAGGAAAATCTCCAAGCCACTAGATGCACTGGTACCAACGCCAACCCGACCAAAGGGGAAAAAGGACACCATTACGGAAAACCCATTCGAGAAGATGAGCCGTTAACACATACCTGAAACCCAGCTCAAGAGAATGTCAACCCATATCACAGTTTAGGATCTGTTAATGACGTCCCCGCTTAATTTTCAAGCTCTGTTTGGGGCAATAAAAAATGTACACGTCTCACTCCAGGTAAGCTCAAATGAAGTCGGGCAAATAATTAGGTAGGTGATGGCTCCCAATGCCATCTCTTTTTCGGATGTTGATTTACTAGAGGAGGGAAATTATAATTCTAAATCCCTCAATATCACTGTAGAAGCTAAAAATGTGGTAATTTCACTGGTATTAATTGATAATAGATTCACTTTAAACGTGTGCCCTCTAAGAACAACTACCAAGATAGGAGTAGATCCTTGTATAATGAAATCGACAAAAACTAGTGCCAAGGGATCTGATAACACAAGAAGAAAAATAATCGAAGAAGTCAATCTTGAGCTAGTAATCGGGCCAATGACCTTCTCCATACCTTTCAAAGTGATGGAAATCAAATCCTCTTTTAATCTATTGTTAGGATGCCTTTGGTTACATGAAGTCGGGGCGATACCGTCCACATTACATTAGAAGCTTAAATTTGTGCCTGAGTAGAAGATCATCACCATCATAGGTGAAGGGCATGAGGAAAAGGAAAAAGCTACCCACAGTATTGAGAACCTCAAAGTACTGGATGTGTCGCACACGTCCGAGGATACAGACCTCCATAACTTTGAATACGAGATATTGGCGGTAGTTCCAAAACCCCTAGAAAGCATCACGCTGAAAATCGAAGGTGGAACGGTAGCAGCTATGGCCATGCTCCAGAAATTGGGCTATAAAAAAGGAAAGGGATTATGACCCTGATTACAAGGCAGGAAAGACCTAGTCAAATCCAAAGGCGGGCAGCAGGTTAGATTTGGGTTAAGATACAATCCCATAGAAGAAGAGGTATGAGAGGATAATGAGAAAGCCTGAACCGTTGCTACAGTAAGAGCCCAGGGAATCAATTTGGAAGAAGAACCTTGTCCTAGGCCTCACATCCGGAACACCTTCGTGAGTGCCAGGATTATGAAGATTGATCAGAATGAGGCAACTCACACAAACCTGTAGCCCCTGCCCACCACACCAATCCCAAAATTCTTCCTCCCCATCTAGAAATAGACTTAGCTGCCCTTTCCCTATTTGAGAAAGAGTTTGTCATACCCGCACAATCCCCCCTTGTGGTAAACCACCATAGGACCTTACTAACATGTGAGGATAAAATCTTAGACGAACCCATGGTCAACATGATGGAGGTTCACCCTAAAGAACCATATCAGCCACCCCCCTCCTTCCAAACAGGTAAAGGAGTAGAACCACAGGTACAGAATTGGGCATCTATGCCCTAAACTCTTGAAGTGGCGAGTGGCCTAAAATTTGGCACCCGTTTCTCAAAAAAAAAAAGCCTATAAAAAGTGAGACGAGCCCTTGGTAGGCAATACCATGTATATATAGGGACTTGCTTTGCTAAGAGCCCATTTCCGAAGAAAACAAAAATCCTAAAAACATAGAAAAAATACAAAATCCAAAAATATTATCTTTCAAAATTTTGAATAAAGTCAAAGAAAATGATGCATTAATCGAAATCCCTGTCCCACATGAAATCGGCCCCTTTCTTGTAGAAATATAAGGAGAGTTAGTAGTCACGAGTCTGGACAAGGAAATCCCTACTGAGGAACTCCCCATTGAACTCCTTGAGTGGTTTGCCAACTTTGATCATGGTCCTATCCCTATCATTGAAGAAGTAGAGGAGTTAATCTAGGGATCGAGGAGGTTCCTAGAATCACAAAGATCAGAATATCACTATCTCCCGAGGAAAGAAAAAGCATGATCAATTTTCTTCGGTCATATCAAGACGTCTTCACATGGTCATACGAGGACATGCCTGGTTTGGACACCGATTTGATCGAGCATGAGTTGCCACTCTACCTTGATATTAGGTCGGTCAAGCAAAAATTGAGGCGACTCTGACCTGAGTGGATGCTGAAAGTAAAAGATGAGGTCATCAAGTAATATGATGCAGGATTTCTGTTAAGTGGTGAAAAATATCACTTTTCACCCTATAACCTGACCATTGATAGACTTGTGAGCACACTAATAAGCTTTTGTCAAGTGCATATTATAGACAACAATAAAAGAAGATACTACTATAGAAAAGCACTCAAGTATGCCCAAAAAGGAGCTATCTCTCAGCACAGGAAAAACCCAGCAACAACACACCAGAGGGTAGCACATCACTGGACCCTTGGAGTGCGTGGCTACAGCAGGGCAAGGCGAAGGAAGTGAGTACAGGTTGAAAACGTCCTATCGATTGGTCACCTGAAGACTTCGATAGGAGCTGAAACCAAAGAAAGGAAGAATTGGTGCAATTGAAGAGGTCTTCGATAGGATCTGAAGGCACAAGAAAGATGAATTCGTGTGGGTTAAGGAGTTTGATAGGATCTCAGAACCTATCAAGCAGCTGAAAGGAATGAAGAAACTATCCTATCGAAAACCTGCCTGAAGTGTCAAAGGAACCTATCGAATGGTTTCTTGAACCATCGAGATGAAAATGCTGGAACAGAACCTATCAAAGGGTGATTGAGCCTTTCGATAAGACTGAAAGCAAACTTATCAAAATGGCGGAATGCAGAGTGAAACCAATCAAAATGGTTTTCCAACCTGTTGAAAGCTTTCTGAACCTGTCAAAATCGTGCGAAGAAGAAGCGAAAGATTGACCACCCTGCATCTCCCCCACCATCTTCCCCCAACCCTCCCCCACCGACCCCCCCATGATCCCTGTTCTTCCCCCCTCTCTTCTTTTTCATTTTTTCTGTAATAAATTTTCTTTTATAATGCAAGTTTTCTTTTTTATCTATATTGTTCAGTGTAGCAATTTTTTTTATTTCTGTTTCTCTGTTTTCTTCTCTGTTTCTTTCTTATCTGTAGTATCTACTGCACTTTCTCACCTTTGAACCAGTGAGGACACTGCTCCTCATGGTTTGGGGGTATGGAAGGATAAATCTGTCATTAGAATAGTAAATTTTAGTACACTAATGGTGGTATAACTGGGATGAATAAAGTCAATTTCCACTTAACTTGATACAATGAGGAAACTTGTAAAAAATTAAAATATTTTTACTGACTTTTCGAAACTGAAAAAGTTAAATCTTGATACCACCATGAAGCTAATATCAGAAAATGCTTTAGTTAATACTCAGTGAACCTAAGAGGAGAGAAACAGATGAAAATACACCCCATGGGTTGATTTGAGGACCCTACCTAGTGAGATTTGGGCCCATCATTTTCTTTTCAAGAGTGTTTTTGGCATTATTTCTGCTCTGAGGATTGATTGAATCAAGACTTTTTCACTAGAAGTTGTGCACCTCCAAATCAAAAATAGTTGACAGCACTCATGAAACTAAGGAAATGACCCAAGGCCTTCATTTGGACAGTTTGAGCCTGAAAATCCAACCCTTTAAAAGCTGCCCATTTGCATACACTAGTTGAGCCTTAAAATCATACTTTTCGTTCACAAACACTAGAATACTTGCACCTTAACCTCATGACCTGATTCAACCTCACCCTCACTCTTAGAATTCAGAAGGTAAAGGAGAAGGAGTTAAAGATAGTGAGAATGGTCCAACTTTCTATGGAAGGTAAAGAAAAACAACTTGTGAACAATAGTGTACCAATGGTAGTTGTGTGGTAGTTCATTGTAATAAAAAAAATATATCAAAAAAAAAATGAATGAATAAAAACAAAAAAAAGCAAAAAAAAAGAAAGAGAAGTCTAGAGAAGAATATCATCTGAAAATTGAAAAGAAGAGGAGAAGCTGGCCACTTTGATTCTGGAATATATCAAGTAAGATGAAGTTTTGCTGAAATGAAGGTTGTGAAGTTATGAATCACTCCTTCCCTTGTTGATTTCTTAATTTGGATTCCCTTTTTTTTTCCTTTACATCCCTCACCCATAAGCCACATTACAACCCATTTAAAAAGACCTTGTAGATCCAAAGTAAAATGAGTTGTCATGTGGAGATGAGGAGTTGTCCAATCTATGGTGAAAATTCATAAGGATATAAGAAATTAGAAGCTTTGCCTATGCTAATGCTTGCAGGCTCATTTGGGGTCTGTAACTGCTCTTGAGCTATTGTGAATGTGAACATCCTAAGATTGTTAATGTTGAGAGATAGCCCTAGTGAGAATTGGGTCTGAATTTTAACTTCATTGGGGTTGTATCCAACCTGAATTTTGAATTAAAGGCAAGCTGGGTACTAATTTTTATACATTGAAATTCTAATGTTAAATGAATGGTGGTAAGGCAAACACATGTTAACTTTTATGTTTCAAATCGCCTGCAACATTGCTGCAGTTTCCTCTAAGTGTTAAAAAAAATGGGTGTGAAATGAAACTTTAAACATTTAAATCTGTGTTGTCATTAACTGCACTATACTTAACTATTCTAGTGGTGAAGTTTGTGGGTGTCTTCCCTAAAAACCCTCAGGAGACTTCACTCCTCCACTAGGGATCACCTAGGGGTTTAAAAAGCTTGGTACATATGCTAAATGTACCCGTGATCCTTATGAAAGTGGCATTTAATTATAGTTTTGCTAAGGGACTAACAAAGATTAGGTTTGAGGGTGTGTTAAGACCTGAAAAGTACCACTTTTCACCCCTTAACTTAATCTCTGTTAGACCCTTAATCATTTAATAAATGTGTTTTAAGTCTATTCTGTAGGTAATAAGCAGCAGCTGTAAATAAACCCCTAACCATGCCAAGAAGCCTACTGCTGACCCAGAAGCCCCTCAGAAGTGTTAAGGTTGAACCCAGACAGAGAATTAGCTACAGCAGAGGCACAATAAAGCAAAAACAAATCAGGAGGAATGCCTCGCGCAGATGTCGCAGGGCTCAATTGAACTAGAAAGCATGCATCGCGCAATTGTCACGGGCTTTTGAAGGGAGCACCCAAACTGGTCACACAGTCTTCGCATCATTTGCGCGCAGATGGATGTCAGCAAGGAGTAAAAAGTATACTTCGCGTTGTCCTCGCGAGGCTCAGTCTTAAGCGCTCACGAAGCACTCACGTAGTCTCACACAGCTCAGGAGATGAGTTTTCAACATTCGCGTGATTCATTGAATAGAGAGAGCTCTAGGCATTCCAGCGCGCGGCTATCGCGCAGTGGCCGTGGGACACATTCTTTTAGGGAACTGCTCAAGCGATCCAGAAGCCTATGTACATTATTTTCTTTACGAGGATCGCCGCGGGATTCATCAAAGAACAAACTGCGCATGCAATTCTCGCGCCATTCAAATGGAAAGACCAATCCCGCGATGACCAAAGCATCCTCGCGATGACCAAAGTACCAACCCCGCGATTGTAAGAGCCTTAAGTCAAAGCAACCCCGTGATGCTAATTCTACCATGCAGCAAGATCTCAAAATCTTTTCTACCCAGTGAGGATCAGGTTTTAAACTTCTCCCCACTTTGGCAAGGGCAATCTGGGAACTTCCAGTAATTAGGGCACGCACTCCAATGCTCCAATCTCCGTGCACACACCCCGAGGCATCCAAGGGACAAGAATGGGCTACAATTGCATTGAGGAAATTAGGGTTTTCCTAACCCTAATTCACAGAGAGCCGATTACTATATAAGCCTAAGCCTAGCTTAGGTTTAAGGGACTTGGGTCTTGACTTCTGCACTCCTTCCTCAATCAACTGTAGAATTACAGTAGGCTTAGATTAGGGTTTAGGAGGTTTCTTTTTCCTTTTTCCTTCTCTCCATAGTCCAGCACTTGCTGGCTATGCCTTTTGTATGATTATTTAGTATAGATTTAATGGAGTTTTGTAATAGAATCTATTACATGTATGGGATTGATGTGTTGTGAGTTGTGTTATACAAGGTTGCTACCTTGAGATCCTCCATTACTAAGTTGTATTGTAAGCAATGGAGGATTGCTTTTAAGGTTTTATTTAGATCCAAGTGACCTGTGTGTCCAGGTTAGGCATATTGTAGGCCTTCCCCCACCACAGGATCCACTAAATCTAAATCCCCATGGGAGCTTGAGCTGGTAGCCTTGTGAACATGCTGGTGGCAGCAATGTTCTTGTTCTGTCTTAGACCTCTGTAAGGAGGATAGCCTCTGTGGATAGTCTGTGACCATTCAAGTTGACAGATTATAGCCCTAGGGTGAGGCCAATCTACAGATCTAAGACGGATTCTTCTTCTCTGTACTTGTGCTTATAGCCTTGTGAGAGATTATGCAGAGACAGACTCCCCTATATTTGTATAGAGCCACCATCAGATTGCAGATCTGATCTGGCTGTAGAGATTGTAGGCTTGTGACTGGATCACTGCTGTCTTCCTAAAGTAGTGAATAGCAAAGTTTAAAAGCTAGTACTCAAACTCTTACTGGTTCTGTGTGTCCAGGCTAGTACACGTTGTAGGCCTAGCCCCACACACAGAACTTTAGAGGTTGAGGTTCCTATGGATTCTTAAGCTTGTAGCCTAGATGAAGTAGTGCCTATAATGATAATCTTGTTCTGACCCATCTCTGGATTGTGGTTCCCCTATTGGATAGTCTGTGACCATTTAAGTGGATAGGTTATAGCCATAAGGGATTGGATCATGGCACAGGGGTGAGTTGGATCCTTTCTCCTCTTTGGTGATAATGTTGCCATTGGACAGGACTTCTATAGCAGCAGATCTGAGTCTGAGTTATAAGATCCATCAGATCTGTACCCAATAGCATACTTCTCACCCTTTTATATTTATTTTCTCATGCTCCATCGTCTTTCTTCACCCTTTCTGTAGTTTAGACATTAAGTTGCCTTAGGATTTTGATTATAGTGACCTTAAATCCCCTTCCATTTAGGATTGCCAGATCTGTAGTCAGATCTGGAGAGCCTACTAAAGATAGCTCCCTTGGAGCTTTAGATCAACTTTCCCTGTGGGACAAACTCTTACTTATCAAAACTTACAGCAACAGGCCCTATATCTTGTAGGACTGTGTATTTTCAGGCTTGCTACTCTATAGTTTTCACTCCACCTTTCATTCATTTTCATTCACCCCATTCTTATCACTGTCTCCAATAAAGTCAGTAGCAAGGACTTAAAATAGCCTAACAAGTTTTTGGCGCCATTGCCGGGGATTTTTGATCTAATAGTAGACTCTAGATTTTTTATATTCTTTATTCTTTGGTAGTTGTACTTGTGAATAATTGATACTGCTGATTTACATTTGGAATTCTTCTTACAGATCTGGACCGTAGCAGAGAAGGAGAGTAGAATTGCACTGGGAGTCTAGCTACCTCTGTTTGCATTCTCTAACCCTCAAAACCTCAGTTTATTTCTCCTTTGAAGATTCCATAGCAGTTGATTAGGATAGTTGTAAATTTTGTTAAGTGTAATATGCCTGCAAATAGTCTTCCCTGAGTTGATGTGTGATGCATCCGACTTGGCAATAGGTGCTGTCTTGGGCCAGAGAAAAGATAAGCTGCCTGTGGCCATTGCCTATCTCAGCAAATCACTTGCTAAAGCTCAGCTGAATTACACAACAACTGAGAAAGAGCTTCTAACAGTGGTTTTTGCTATGGATAAATTTAGACCTTACCTATTTGGGTCTAAAACTATAATCTTCACTGACCATTCAGCATTGAAGTACCTATTTTCCAAGAAGGATGCGAAGCCCAGGTTAATTAGATGGATACTCCTATTGCAGGAGTTTGACATTGAAATCAAGGATAAAAAGGGTGTAGAAAATGTGGGGCTGACCACTTGCCCAGAATTATGTTGGAGAAAGGTGTTCATGACCTTGCCATAAATGATGTCTTCCCAGATGAGCAACTGTTTACCATCCAATCCTTGGTTCCCTGGTATGCACATATTGTCAATTGTCTAGTTATAGGCAAGATTCCTGCCCATTGGACGAAAATGGACAAAGACCTATTTTTCTCACAGGTCAAATTCTTTTTCTGGGAAGAACCTTGCTTATACAAGAATCGTGCAGACCAGATAATTCATAAATGTGCTCTCGAAAGTGATGTCCCCAGTATTCTGGCCATGTGCCATGAAAATGCCTGTGGGGGTCGCCATTCCATCAAATCTTTGAGAAGGGGCCCAATCTCGTATTTGATGGTCAGCAGGTGTGTCCGCACCCCCTAGAGTGGACGAGAAAGAAAGGACTTTAGTGGGAGAAAAATAGCTGACAAAGTCTTACAGTGTGGATTCTATTGGCCCTCTCTTTTCAGAGATGCCAATACACACTGCAAGACCTGTGAAAGATGTCAAAAATTGGGAGGGCTGTCCAAAAGAAACTCAATGCCTTTACAGCCCATCCTTGTTGTAGAACTGTTTGATGTGTGGGGTATTGACTTTATGGGCCCCCTTCCTCCTTCAAATGGTTTCATTTCATCTTAGTGGCAGTGGATTACGTTTCCACATGGGTAGAAGCCATTGCCACAAAAACTAATGATAATCAAGTTGTCCTCAAGTTTATAAAGCAAAATATCTTCTCGAGATTTGGCACCCCTATAGCCATTATCAGTGATGGGGGTAGCCATTTCTGCAACAGAAATTTCGAGAGCTTGCTCAAGAAATATTCTGTCACCCAGAGGATTGCTACACCCTACCACTCACAAACCAATGGGCAAGTTAAAATTTCAAATAGGGAGATCAACCACATCCTTGACAAGACTGTGAGGACTGATAGGAAAGATTGGGCTGACAAGCTTAATGATGTACTGTGGGCTTATAGGACTGCCTATAAGACTCCCATTGGTATGTCCCCTTTCAGACTGGTTTATGGCAAGGCTTGTCATCTCCCAGTGGAGTTAGAATATAGGGTCTATTGGGCCATTAAACATTTAAATCTAGACCTAACTTTTGCTAGTCATCACAGGTTGCTGCAGCTGTCAGAATTGGAAGAACTAAGGATGGATGCGTATGCCAATGCCAGGATATATAAGGAAAGGTCCAAAGCTTTCTTTGCCAAAGGGCTGTTGAGAAAGATTTTCATAGCTGGCGACAAGGTTTGGTTGTTTAACTCCAAACTTAAATTCTTTCCTGGCAAATTGAAATCCAGATGGAAAGGTCCCTACATTGCCATGCATGTTTCCCCATCTGGTGCTGTGGAAATCAAGGATCCCAAGTCTGGGAGAACCTTGAAGGTGAATGGTCAGAGGCTTAAGCCTTGTTTTGAAAAACCTGCCGAACCCATGGACACCATTCACTTTCAAGGGGATCCTTCTTCAAACTGATCCACAGGTGTGTCATTATTGTATCATATGTACTTTGTTTTGGTAGATTTATCTTGCTTTCTTTTGTTCAAATTCTCTAGGATTTGTTAGTGGTCCCATCTGAATCTGGACCTATCTGGGTTGAACTTTTTATGCTTGGTTTGATGCTTACTAATATTTAATTGATAATTTTTGTTTGGATGCATAATGTGGGAGGTTGATTTTTGTCTTCCTTGCTTGAATGGTTGATTTTTAAAGTGTCTAGAGGTATCCATGGTGAGAGTCATGCCTAGGATCCAACCATAGCACACTGGAAATGGAAAAATAGGGAGCACATGCTCTCTGTTTGATTCTTTGCTGTTGCTGGGTCCAAAGTGGAGCCTGGGAGACTCTCACGCACTATAAGCAACATACTTCATCAGCTGTCACGAGTCTCTAAGGCTGTCGCGATGTTAAAAAGGACACCTGGAGACTCTCGCGCAATTCAACAGGAATACTTCATTAGCTGTCACGAGATTCTAAGGGTGTGGTGAGATTCAAAGTGAACCTCAGAACTTTTTGCACAATCCAAATGGAGACCTAGGAGCCGCTCGCGCAATTCACATGAATTCATCTCACACTATCGCGCGCTCCAAGGTCAACCTGGGAGATTGTCGCGCAGCCCAAATTGAATAAACACCTTCACTAGGTTCATTTCCAATCCCACAACCAGATGTTCCAAAGCACGCCGAGCTTCGTGATAAGTATTTTAACCCCGTGCTTGTCTCCCTTTCCAGTATTCTCTTCCTTCTTCCCTCCGTGAAACCCTAGCTTCTGGCACTCTTCCCCCTCTCTCCTCTAGCATCAATCCTACAGCTCATCATTCACTCCACAAATCTATAGAGTTGTTCCTAGCGTCACCACCATTTATTGCCCTCTGATCAGAGATCTCGCAGTGCCCTGTGCGTCAGATCAAACCTAACCCTAGGATTTTAGGGTAAGCACTTAGATCTCCATCTCCATTCCTCATATTCGAAGATAGAGTTTGAAATGGCTCCCAAGAGTGCATAGAAGAGAAAGGGGAAGGATAAGGCCCCTGCTGACACCACCCCTAAGAAGGCCAAGACTTTAAAGGCACCTAAAAAAGGAAAGGAAGTGGTTGAGGAGGCGGTGGAGCCAACCCCTAAGTTTTCTACTCCTTCTGAGCTCATGGTTTCAATCCCATTGGAGCCTGAGACAGCTTTTGACCTACCATTTTTTGAGAAGGAACCTCTCTCTGCCCCTGCCGTGCAGTTTATGAGCAAAGCGGGCCCGATACCCTTGATGAGAGGAATTCCAGCACTAGCCTACCCTAGGCTAGTGCAACTGTTTTATCAGCACATCAGGGTCATGAAGGATAAAGATGGACAAGTATGCTTGCTGGTGCTGATTGAAGATTTTGAGATGCTAGTGAGCCTTAAGGTGATTGCTGAGGTTTTGGGCATCCCAGCCGCATTCGACCCTAGCTGTGGATATGGCCCCTCCTGAGCGCCTCCATTGATACAATTGAAAGAGCTTTGACCAAAGGATTAAAGGCCATAGGGGATTCGATCAGAAGGAGAGAATTGAAAACTGAACTCCTCTTCATTGACCAAGTCCTGTGAAAGAACATTTACTGCTCAGGACATCAGCAGGAGAGGAGAACTCCCATCGCTGATGCTGTCTATTCCTTCTCTCTTGGCCACGACTTCCATGTGGCCTGGCTCATCTTCGAGGCAATGAAAGACCTAGTGGAGAAGATAGAGACAAATAAGAAGCCTCACACACTCCCTTATGCCAGGGTCATTACCTTACTGCTACTCAAGGGGGGGTACAAGATAGGAAAAATTGAGCAGACCACTACCCTTGCCCCTACTACTTTTTCCAACAGGCAATGGGGAATCAGCAGGAGCCTGATGGAGTCCCAGAAGAAGAAGAAAGTTAAGGCTCAGGTCCTTCCCAAACAAGCAGAAGAGGCAGCTGGAACAAGGTCTACCCCTGCTACCAAGGAGGTGCTCACAGAGCCTGTTACCACCACTGCTGCAGCAGCCCCCATTTCCCCTCCACCTTCTCCTCCTGCATCCACTACCCCTCTTCCATCTCTCTCTCACCCTCCTCTGTCATCATCATCTATGCCCACTCCCCCTTCACTTGTGATTGGTACCTGAGAGGGCTCCCAATCCCCTACCCTACCTCAGTACACAACCCCAATACCCCCATCAGCTACACATAAACCTGACAGCCCTCCACTCATTTCCTACAAAAAAAAAAACCCACAGAGACCCCCACCATCCCCCAGACACCACCCTCAATCCCTTTTACCCCCACTGACACACCTCACCTTGCAGAAACCACCACCCTAGCCATACCTACAACATCCCCACTCATAGACATTGACTTAACCCTTAACACAACCATAGGATTCCAAGCCTTTCTGGCTACCTTCCTTGACACAATGCCTACCCACTACACCCCCCTCCAGGACTCCCCAACTACATCACAGCGTCACTCATCAGAACCCCAGTCCCCCCCTCTTTTCACTTTCCATCATGCACCTTCCTCACCCTTCCAACCAGTGCCCTCTTCTTCATAGACTCAACCTCCCATCCCCGACACACTGACACTTTGTTAAGTAGTGAAAAATACCATTTTTCACCCCTAAACATGAGCCTTGAAAGACCCTTGAGAAGACTAAATAAGTGCTTTAGTGTTCATATTGCAGCTAACCAAAAAGACAGGTCCAAATCCGAAAACCATCTTAAAATGATCAAAAAGCCGACAACGCATGTCAAACTCAAAGAGGGAGTGAAGAAATAGCCTCAGCAATGGCTAAAAAGGTCCTAAAAGAGCAAGAAAAGACCTGAAAAGAAGAAGGATCCATTCGCAAAGAAGAATGGAAGCTAAAGCTCAATTCGCAAAGAATCTCTTCAATTCGCAAAGAACCTTGAACTTTGCGAAAAGAAGAAAACACTCCTCGAATAGAAGATTTACCTCTGCGAAAAGAAGAGAAGTCCTCTGCGAAAAGAACTTCTGCTTTGCAAAAAGAACTTCTGCTTTGCGAAAAGAACTTATGCTTTGCGAAAAGAACTTCTGGAGCCAACCTACTTTGCGAAAAAGACCCTTAAACTCTGAAATGGCATCGGGATTCTGACCACTTTGAAGGGCATTTCAGTAAACTCTGCACGCGCCCCAATGTAATTAAAAGCCCAGAGACATTCCGGAAGATTCCAAGCACAAACCAAAGGCATATTCCGCCCCACGTGAAAACCCAAAGATGAAATCACTTGGCGGGAACTTCTAGAAGCTCAAACAAACTTTTGAATTCCCATAACAGAATTGATGCTTCTAACGCCTGATTGGCTGAACCAGATCAGAGCATTTTCATTGGCCAGAACAGATCTGGATCCCCGTGCTCAACAGCCATTGGGCAATACAGATCTGAGCACTTCTGATTGGTCAATTCAGCCTTGTGCAGGATAGAGGGAAAGCTATAAATTGAGAAGACATTTGCCCAATTGGGGCATCCAGATTTTGAGTTTTCATCTCTGTTTCCCGCTTTCCGGTCAGATAGCTTGTCTGTACCCCCTGTAATAGCTTCTTTTGTATTTGCTTTTGAGAGTTTCTGAGAGCTATTTGTAACTCCAAGGAGATTGGATTCAAGACTGCAAGTCTGAGGGCTGTCTAGCCGTGCTCTGTAATTGTAAGATTGAATTTAAAAGGTTGCTGTAAACTGTGTTTTCTCCATTGGATTCATGTCAAGGGTTCTTATTGATCACCTTAGTGCATTAGACTCCTTTAGATTCACTACTTTGCATGCAATTTCCCTTGATTCTTTACTCCTGTACGAATTAGCGTTGGTAACCTAGTTCGGCGGACTTGCGATGATGTTCATGTTACGAATTGAGGATAGGTCAACAACTATTGGATGATCGTGACCATTTAAGTGACGATCATAACCATAAGTCTAAACCCCTTCCTTAATTGATTTATTTACATCTGTCTTTGGGTAGCCGATGAAGATTGAATCAACTCTGTTAGTTCAGATTCTCCATTAAAATTCAAAGCGAAATCACGAAAGTTATTATTTCTCCATTTGATTTATTTTAATCACTTCCCCAACTTGGATCCGGATCGATTAGTTAGTTCTTTTCTTTATTTGCTTTTAGTTAAACGTGACAAAACCCAACACTCTCTTTTTATCGCTTTCTAGATAATTATAGAGCGGATCCGGTAGCAGGATCCGGAGGTCTATCTCATATTTCGCAAATTCTCGTGGACGATCTTTAATATACTTACTTTTAAAACTTGCTACAATTGGCCACGATCTTGCAGGCTATTGTTAGCCCTCAATGTCTGATATCTCTTTCATAATTTAAAATTATGTAACTTAATATTCATTAATTCGTCATTCAAAACACACATAAATCAGGCACATGTTAGGCAACAACAAGTTTTTGGCGCCGTTGCCGGGGAATTTGTTCTAAAATAGATAAGACCTATGTTTATTTTCATTTATTTATCGATCATTTATTAATTACATTGCTATTTACATGCGACTTACAACCCGTATGAAGGAAAGGAAAGCACGTAATTCAACAGGTTTGCTGTACCAAATTCCTCTCTGAGTTGTATGTTTGGCAGGAGAACCCTCAATCCTGAGATTCTCCCGTTAAATTCAGAAGTTGAAAGACTCCTAAGAAACCGACATACATCACAGACATCTGCTGAAATGGGCGAAGACCAGAGATTGTTAAGAGACTACTTTGCCCTTGGTGCTTATAATTCCCCATTTTGCATTCAATTTCCCACGGAGGGAAATTATGAAATTAAGTCCTCCACCATCCAAATGTTGCCTTCATTCCATGGATTGAGTAAGGAAGACCCTTACAAACACATTGATGAATTTCGCTTTATGCACAACATTTAACATAAATTTGGACTTGGTCGAGAGGCAACCAAGCTTAGGCTCTTTCCTTTTCATTAAAGGACAAAGCTAGAGCATGGTTATCTATGTTAGCACCAAAGACATCACATCATGGAATGATTTACAATGTCAATTTTGTCAAAATATTTCCCAATGACTAAAACCACCAACCGAGACAAAGCATCATCTCTTTTTCCCAAAACTCAATCTGAAACTTTCCATGAAGCATGGGAAAGGTTTAAAGAATCAAGACAATGCCCTCACCATCAAATTCCTAAATGGCTGGTTCAAAGCTTCTATCAAGGAACCATCAAGGGCAAGAACATGGTGGATGCCTCTTGTGGAGGTGCCTACTAGAAAAGCGAAGAGGTTTGGGACCTCTTTGAGGTGATTGGAGAAAATTCAACCCACAGAATCTCGTCAAGGGACACCGAGAATCCAAACTAGGATGAATAATCCCCAATTCACAAGAGGGAAAGTTTATGAAGTCAATGAGCTGGAAAGGAAAGTGGATAATTTGACCACAAAATTTGATAGTGATGGACTCATTTAAAGCTCCAAATGGGTCAAGAGTAGAGGAGGCATGTCGATATGCATGCCTCCCTACTCATTCAATTGATCAATGTCCTTCGCATCACAATTTCAACTCATGATGGAACAAGCTCATGCAATTTCAGATCTTATGGACAGATGCAATCCAATGACTACCCATGGAGATCTCATCCTAATCTCTGTGGAATAAATTACAACAAAGAACAAAGACAGCCCAAAAATCAAATACCTTTCAAACCCGCTCATATCGAGAATTTTTACAATAAACAAAATTTTCAAAGAACCCAACCCACGACAACCCATGCAAGATTCTACACCAGCCCTCGCCTCCTAGGTCCCTGTCATTTGAAGAGCAGGTCTTGAGCTCACTTCAAAATCTTGAATTTATCTCATCGTGAACCTTCACAAATGAGCATTAAAAAATTGAAGAAACGGCCAACTCTCAAATTCATTGGCTAAGAGAGAAGAGGGTAACTACTGACCAACTGTGAACAATCCTAAGGACAGTTTCATGGTTGGAGAATCCTCAAATGGCCATGAGGAAATCAAAGTGTGACTACTTTGAGAAGTGGAAGAATAATAAAAAAACAAAGGTAGTGAAGAGGAAAAGATGAAGAACAAGTGCGGAACAACAAATTGGATAACAATATGGTCATTGATTTACATCAAAAAAATTCAAAAAATGAAAAAAAAATAACAAAATTGTTGAAAAAGATGAGAAGGAGAAATTTGTTCCTCATCTCCCATTTCCCCATGCAATGAAATCGGTTCTCCTTTTGACAAAGGAAACACAAAAATTGAGGAAATGATGGAGACATTCAAGCAAGTTAAAATTAATCTACCTCCGCTTGATGCAATCAAACAGAGTCCCTCGCTATGCAAAATTTCTCAAAGAGGTATGCACTCACAAAAGGCAATCTAGGATACATTTATCCAAGAAGGCCTTTCAGGAGAAAATCAACCAAGTGCTATCAAGTGCAACACCACCTAAGATGCAAGACCCTGGAATCCCCACAATCCCCTGCATCATTCGGGAGCACACCATTGAGATAGCCTTGCTAGATCTGGGTGCTAGTGTCAACCTGCTTCCCTTTTCTGTCTATGACAAGCTAGCTCTGGGAGAGTTAAACCCACTCAAGTGGTGTTACAACTAATGACAGATCTGAAAGGAAACCTATGGGGTTGATTGAAGATGTTTTGGTAGGAGTAGACAAGTTTTCTACCCTCGACTTTTTGGTGTTGGACATGGAACCAACCATATGTCCCACTGCCATCCCTGTCGTTAAGGCAAGACCATTCCTGGCTACAGCTAGTGCATGCATTCAATGGAAGTCTGGCATCATGGAGGTGTCGTTTGGAAATATGAAAGTTAAATTGTATGTGTATAATGTCATACTCAACCTCAATTCTCTCACGAGGAATGTTTCCATGTTGACATCATTGATGAGTTTGGTGGAGGAGTCTTTACAAACATTTCGCAAGGTAAAGACTCCACCACGAATTTAAAAATGATTGGGAATCCACCGAAAGAAGGAAAAGGAGATCAAATTCAAAGGAGTCCGCTTTGTGCAAGGCACTCACCTGTGATCATCAAGTTCTCTCTCTGAGACTGCTCCTCTCCTCTTCCACAAGTTACCAAGGTACCTTTGCCCTCTTTTCTCGGCCCACAATTGGAACTCTCAGCTCCCCAAAAATCTGAAATATGTGTTTTGGGAGATCATCAAACACTACTCATTATTTCTTCCTCCCTTACAAAGGAGCAAGAAGAGGAGTCACATTGGTAGTTCTAAAACAAGACAAGAAAGCAATTGGTGGACCATTGCTGATTTAGGAGGAATAAACCCAGTATGCATGCATAAGATCCACTGGAAGAGGATGCCAAGCCTTCTAGAGAAATGCAAAGAAGGTTGAATCCTCACATGAAGTGGTAATGAAGGAAGTTGTCAAGGCTAGATGAATATTTGGGTCATTTACCCCATTTCAGATTCTGCTTGGGTAGCACCCACATAGGTGGTGCCTAAGAAATCTGGCATCACTTGTAGCGTTTAATCAGTAAACTTATGTCCACCGGACAAACAAGCTGGATGGAGGGTCCGCATAGACTACTGAAAATTAAATACCATGACAAGGAAAGACCATTTCCCCTCCCTTCATTGACCAAATCCTTGATAAACTTGCAGGCAAAGCTTACTCTCGCTTCCTTGATGGGTACTCTGGTTACAAGCAGGATCCTGTACCCACAGGACCAAGAAAGACCACACTTCGCCCCTTTGGCACTTTTGCCTATAGGAGGATGCCTTTGGTCTTTGCAATGCCCTGCTACTTTTCAAAGATGCATGTATGCCATCTTTTCGACATGATTGATCAGTTCATGGAGATCTTCATGGATGACTTTTCAATTTATGGAGACTTTTTCCCAATGCTTACACCACCTCAAGTTGGTGTTGTAAAGATGTGAAGAAACCAATTTGGTTCTAAGTTTGGGAAAAGAGTCATTTTATGGTCACCAAGGCATTGTCCTAGGACATGTGGTCTCCCATAAAGGCATAGAGGTGGACCAAGCAAAAATTGATCTAATTGCACATTTGCCTCCTCCTAATTAAGCAAATCAAGTTTCTTAGGGCATGCAGATTTTATAGGAGGTTCATCAAAGATTTGAAAAATTTCCAAGCCACTCTGTCATTTATTGTGTCAAGATGTTCCTTTTGTGTTTACTAATGAATGCATGACCTTTGAGGTCCTTAAGAAATGTCCGATTTCAGCTCCCATCTTGCGCCCCCCGACTATTCGGTTGCCCTTTGAGCCGATGTGTGATGCATCAGACTATGCCCTAGGAGCTGTCCTAGGGCGGAGAAAGGATAAGCTTCCCATGTCATAGCTTATGCCGCCAGATCCATGATAGATGCCCAGCTCAACTACACAACAACCGAGAAAGAGTCACGGCCATTGTGTTTGCATTGGAAAATTCAGTCTTATGTTTTAGGTTCACAAATTGTGGTGTTTATCGACCACTCGCCTAAAGTACCTTCTCTAAGAAGGATACCAAGCCCAGATTAATCAGATGGATCCTCCTATTACGGTGAGTTTGATCTCTGATTAAGGATAAGAAAGGAGTGGAGAATGTGGTGGTGATCACTTATCCGAATTCTCAATATTGAGGATGATAGCTTACCCATTAATGAATCATTTCACGATGAGCAACTTTGCCATCAATACCCACGATCCTTGGTTTGCAAACATAGTCAACTTCTTGGCTCGGATGATTCCTCAACGTTGGAATCGAATGGATAAAGATCTTTTCTTCTCACAAGTTAAAAATTTCATTTGGGAAGATCCTTATCTATTCAAGAATTGCAGACAAGTGATCGAAAAGTGTGTCCGGACCATGAATTCTCCGGCATATTGTCAATGTGTCATGAACAGCTGTGGAGGCCATTTAAGGGCAATAAAAACATGCAAAAATTCTGGTGGTTTCTATTGGCCCACAATCTTTAAAGATGCCTTACAAAGATCAGAATCTTGCCAGAATCGCCAAAAATCGGGCAAGATTTCAAAAGAAACTCAATGCCCCTACCAATCCCGGTAGTTGAGTTGTTTGATGTTTGGGGCATAGATTTTATGGGCCCCTTTCCCTTCTAATGGAAATAATTTCATCTTGGTAGTCTGGACTATGTCTCCAAGTGGATTGAGGCCATAGCTACCAAATCCAATGATCACAAAGTGGTTTTAAGATTCCTCAAAGACCACATTTTTCCAGTTTGGATTCCCTGAGCCATCATCGGTGATGGGGAGCCACTTTAAATGTGCGCTTTGACTCTCTATTAAAAAGTACTGTCACTCATGAGTAGCCACTCCCTATCATCCACAAACCAAAGGATGTGTGGAGATTTCATATAGAGAGATCAAACACATTTTGGAAAAAGCTGTGAAGAAGGACAGAAGGATTGGTCCTTGCTTAATGATGCTTTGTGGGCATACAGAATCGCCTACAAAACTCCAATTGGAATGTCTCCTTTAGATCGGTCTATGGCAAAGCATGTCATTTGCCAAGAGAGTTAGAATACAAAGCTTCGGCTATTAAAACATTTAATATGGATCTAACTTCTGGTAATCACAGGAAACTTCAACTCATCGAATTGGAAGAGTCATGGATGGATGCTTATACAAGCTCCATTGTATAAGGAGAAAGTCAAATCATTTCATGATAGGAGTTTAATGAGAAAAGAGTTCATACCGGGGTCCAAGGTATGGTTATTCAACTCTAAACTTAAATTCTTTCTGCAAATTGAGATCCGAGATGGGAAGGGCCATACATGTCATCAAGGCTGCCCCTCAGAGTTGTGGATATCCGTGATCCCAATGACGGAAGAGTCATTAAGGTAAATGGTCGAGGCTCAAGCCATGCATTGACAACATTCAGAGCTGTCGCCCATCCGTCATCACGAATCTCTAAAAATCTGATGGTAGAAAATTGTATATTATGTTTGTACAACATAGTTTTCTGAATTTCTCCGCTTCGCTTTCTTTTCCCTTTTCGCATAGTTTAATTACACTTAAAGTTCAAATCGCAAAGCAAAAATTACTTTTCGCAAAGTCCAAAGTCTATTCGAGAAGATTCTGGAGCTGCAATGAACTGCTCGGAAACAAAGATGTTCTTTTCGAATAGTTGATTATGATAACATTTCCTTTTCGAATAGACGGTTCGAAGCTAAGTCCTTATAAATAATCTTTACGGCTATCTACTTGTCGAAAGGCACTTTGGCCATTCAAGTAATAAGAAGGGCTCTTTTGGAACTTTTCAAAACTTAAAGGTGCTGCGATTTTAGCTTCAAGTATATTTAGTCGTTTGAAGTTAGCGTTGTATTTGCAAACACTCAGAGCGACGCCCACTAAAACCCTAGCTCACTCTCTTCTCACACGAGCTCCACAAGGATATCACCGCTTTTGTTCCTAATTGTTTGAGCGTTTCCATTTTTCGAGATCAAAGTCGATCGGTTGGCGATCTTTACAAACAAAGCGACTCGTTCAAGCACAAACCCTAGATCGGTATTTTTTCTATCCATTCTCGCTCAATTTTTAGAAAATCTAAATCTGTTAGCGGTGTTTGGAGCATTTTTCCTCCACATAATTAAGTATGGGAAAACTGAAAAATCCTTAGTCGCCATGTTCCCCAAATCATCACCAAGAAGGCAACCAAATCGACCCCAAAGCCAAAGGCAAAGCAAAAACGTCGAAAGAGAAAGCTTTCAATGGACAAGGCAGATAGGGTTGAAAAAGGAAAGAAAATACGCCATGAGGAGCCTACCCTCGCCTCAAGCCCCGAGTCCGAGCCCCCATTACCCATTCACTTAGTTTTGCCTAACCCTTCATTGATACCCGAAGCTCATACCGAGCTATTGGTGGATGAAACTTTTTCTCCTCCAAACATGATTGCCTACCATCCCTAAGATACCTCTGGAAGCTTCTCAAAGACTATCCTCACCCCATTACCGTAAAAAACTTATCCAAGGATGATAAAGCGTGGTATCAAAACCTCACAAAGGTCATCAAGATGTTGCGACGTACAACCTTAGTCATTTTCATAGATAATCGTGACCTAACTGTGATGAGGACATAGGGCATGCTCGGGATACCTTTTCAATTCAACCCGATGGACCTTTATGGCTCGGCGACCTCTTTCGTAAAACATGGCTGCCCATTTAACACAAGGCATGGTGGGTTCTGGGCAATCAATAATGAGAAGAGATCTGCCCCCGCAATATCTGCTAATGGATTCCATACTCCGAGGGAGCTTTTATGTGGCAGGCATACCCAAGAGAGGCGAACTCCTATCCTCGAAGCCCTCTTTCACTTTTCTAAGGGGCAATTTTTCAATGCCCCCATGCTCATCCTGGAAGCAATGGCTGATGTGAGTGCCAAGGTAAAGAAGAAACAGAAAATTGCTGGCCTCCCCTTTGGAAGACTAATTTCAGCCCTCTTAGGAGCCAAGTTTGACATTAATAGGGAAGAGCCCTTTGAGGTACTCACTCCTCACAACTTTGGCAAGAAAGCCTGGACCACAAGTCAGGCCATGTTAAGAAGAATGAGGGAAGTAGGAGAACCAGCCCATGCCCCTGCTCTGCTTTGCCCCTATTGCTGCCCCCATGAACCCGAGCTGAGCAGAGCTAGTTCTGTCACTGAGCATGACAGAGAACCAAGCCCTGAAAGTGTGGGTGGGCATGCTGCAGAAGTGGAAATTGCTGTGGAGCCTCAACTACACCCAGATCCTCACCTACCTCCAAAATATCCAAGCCCAGCTCCAAACAAATGCAGACAATCAGTCTGCTACATTGGAGCTCATCCATGTTAATCGCCCCCATTACCACCTACCCCATTACCCTCGCTCTCCATTTTGCCTCACAGTAACCCAAAGCAGACCAAGTCCTAGTGCTTCCTCCACTACCACCCAAAGCAACCAAACAGACCCCCCTTCACCACCCCCCCTGTTTTCTGACTTAGCCATTCAAACTGACCCTACTGACCCTCTCTTAACCGGCCCACCTCCCCACTGGACCCCTTTAGTCCCTAGCACTCCATCCCCCTCCCTAGATATGCCACCCTCCCCCAGGCCATGATAGAAAATCCCTACATCCGTAGGGATGTGCAGAAGGGACTGGCTGATTTGGAGACCTACATCCGAACCCCTTATGAGACCAAAATCAAGAAATTAGAGCATTTCATGCAATTTGAGAGAGAGAAGATGAGGGATCTGGTGGGACGAACATTCCAATTGGTCATACGAAAGCAAGACAAGGTGGCTATGCTCCAAGCCCAGTTAGCTCAAGAACAGGAGAAACCCACCAGCCTGACCAAACACCTTGGCCTCACCAGAAAGATCAAGTCAGAAGAGTACACCGAACTCCGTAACTCCATTCTGAGAAACCAAAATCCAGCCTCGATTCCAACACCGATTCTAGTTCGATTCGACAGGGTGACTCTAGTTCGAGCCCATAGAACCCATCTATGATACCGACTTTGATCCTAGTTATTAAAAGTCTGTGATCATGTGTCTCAAATACAATGTATAAATCTTTTGTTTTTGTATCATTCGGTCCAATTACATCATTTGTTTCTTTCTTATTCCATTTTTCTCTCGTTAATTGTTCTGCTTTTTACATTATTTTGCAATTTTTTCATATAGTGCTCCCTACTGTAAACAAACAAAAATAAACCCCTCACCCTTACTCCTTTCCCTCTTTTTTTATTTTCCAGAAAATTTCTCGTTCATACAATTTGCTTTCGTAATTCTCCATGCTATTATTTTTTCATTGCTTTTCCCTAATAACTGACTATGCCACCACCTTTGAACCAGGAGGACACCGCTCCTCATAGGTTTGGGGTGTGGCCATGTGTCCCGCCAAGGAATAGTTAACCTAAGGACAACAGAATCACCTAAGTAATCGTGAAATGAATTATTTTACTTAAGAATCATGACAATGTGGAAATTTTAAAATTTTCTTTGCAAGAATTTAGACATTCTAAACCATATATTCTACATTTCCATGATGATTACACCATAAAAACATACCGGTATCAAAGACATAGTAAGTCAAAAGGAAGAGAAAAGGTAAAGATATACTTAAAAGCTCAAGGAAAAACCATAACCAAAGTGAGAATTGAGCCCATATATTTTCCATCTCATTGAAGAGTGATCGAGGCAATTTTTTCCGATTCAAAGGATTGGTCGAGGCATTAGATCCACTAGAAGTTAGGAAACTCCAAATTAAAACAAGTAACAAGACTCATGAAACCGAGGAAAGATCAAGGCCTTCTTTGGACAAATTTTGAACCTATGAGAACCAACCAAGAAAAATCTGCCTGCTTTGTACCCCATTTGAGCTATAAATCCTACAATTCTTCATCAAAATACCCAAAAGTACTTGCACCGAACCTATGGAACTAATTCAGCCTTCCCTCACTCGAGAATTCGTGGAGGTAAAGGAGAAAGAATCAAGATGGACCATTTCGGGCAACATCAAGAAAATGAAGAGAAAATACCTCAAAAAAAAAGTAATATGGTGATCGAGAAAGAAGAGACAAACAATGTGAAAAGTTAAAGCAAAAAGGCAAAAAGGGACCTTATAATGCAAGATCAAAGAAAGAACTGATCACCGTGGAATGTGAGAATCTCAAAAGAAGAAGAAAGAAGCTAAACTCAAAAGGTGGAGCTGCGAACCATCTCCTGCACTTCCTGAGATTTCAAATTCAAACCTCTGCTCAAATTGCCTTCCCTTGAAACTTCACTCCATAAGCCATACAAACAAACCTAGATTAAAAGCCCTTGTAATCCAAAGTTGAGTGAGCTGTCATGTGGAGATGAGAAGTGACCCAATCTATGGTGAGGAGATGTCAATGATGCCATTGCCTAAGAATCATGCCTATGCTCATGCTTAGATCCATTTGGGAGATGTAAGCGCTCTTGAGCTTGAGTGAAAATGAACCCCTCAACAAAAACAGATGAGAGTATACCGTGAGTGTTTGGGTTGGAACTTGAGCACCTTAAGTATGACTTATAACCTAATTTTTATCCATAGGATGAGCTTATCGGCACATTTGTATGATTTTCTATGACTGCTCACTGATTGGAAATATTGAAACATTCATGAGGTTTATAAATGTTTAAATTCGCAAACAATAATCAAATTTTCTGTTTCATCATTGATTCAAGAGTAACTAACCCTGCTCCTTGATTGCTCATTTGATAATATTGCACTGATGTTAACTGTTTCATGGAGAAGTTTGTGGGTACCTTCACTGAAAACCCTCAGGAGACTTCACTCCTCCTCTAGGGATCACCTAGGGGTTTAAAAGGCTTGTTGCATATGCTAAATGCACCTGTGCTTCCTACAAAAGTGGCTCTCTATTTTGCTTTTACCTTTCTTTGCTTAGGGACTAGCAAAGCTTAGGTTTGGGGTTAAGTAGTGAAAAATACCATTTTTGACCCCTAAACAGGAGCCTTGAAAGACCCTTGAGAGGACTAAATAAGTGCTTTAGTGTTCATATTGCAGCTAACCCAAAAGACAGGTCCAAATCCGAAAACCATCTTAAAATGATCAAAAAGCCGACAACGCATGTCAAACTCAAAGAGGGAGTGAAGAAATAGCCTCAGCAATGGCTAAAAAGGTCCTAAAAGAGCAAGAAAAGACCTGAAAAGAAGAAGGATCCATTCGCAAAGAAGAAGTGGAAGCTAAAGCTCAATTAGAAAAGAATCTCTTCAATTCGCAAAGAACCTTGAACTTTGCTAAAGAAGAAAACACTCCTCGAATAGAAGATTTACCTCTGCGAAAAGAAGAGAAGTCCTCTGCGAAAGAACTTCGCTGCAAAAGAACTTCGCTATGAAAAGAACTTATGCTTTGCGAAAAGAACTTCGGAGCCAACCTACTTTTGAAAAGACCCTTAAACTCTGAAAATGGCATCATCGGGATTTACACCACTTTGAAGGGCATTTCAAGAACTCGACGCGCCTAATGTAATTAAAAGCCCAGACATTCCTAAAGATTCCAAGCACAAACCAAAGGCATATTCACCACGTGAAAACCCAAAGATGAAATCACTTGGCGGGAACTTCTAGAAGCTCAAACAAACTTTTGAATTCCCATAAGAATTGATGCTTCTAACTGATTGGTGAACCAGATCGAGCATTTTCATTGGCGAAATGTATCTGGATCCCGTGCTCAACACCATTGGGCAATACAGATCTGAGCACTTCTGATTGGTCAATTCAGCCTTGTGCAGGATAGAGGGAAAGCTATAAATTGAGAAGACATTTGCCCAATTGGGGCATCCAGATTTTGAGTTTTCATCTCTGTTTCCCTCCTTCCGGTCAGATACATGCACTTGTAATAGCTTCTTTTGTATTTGCTTTTGAGAGTTTCGAGCTATTTGTAACTCCAAGGAGATTGGATTCAAGACGCAAGTCCGAGGTATCTAGCCGTGCTCGTAATTGTAAGATTGAATTTAAAGGTTGTCAGAACGTGTTTTCTCCATTGGATTCATGTCAAGGGTTCTTATTGATCACCTTAGTGCATTAGACTCCTTTAGATTCACTACTTTGCATGCAATTTCCCTTGATTCTTTACTCTGCATTTAATTAGCGTTGGTAACCTAGTTCGACAAAGACTTGCAGTGATGTTCATGTTCTGAATTGTGGATAGGTCAACAACTATTGGATGATCTGTGACCATTTAAGTGGACAGATCATAACCATAAGTCCAAATCCCTTCCTTAATTCAGATTTATTTCCCTTACATCTGTCGGTAGCCGATGAAGATTGAATCAACTCATTTAGTTGCAGATTCTCCATTAAAATTCAAAAGCGTAAATCACGTAAAGTTATTATTTCTCCATTTGATTTATTTTAATCACTTCCCCAACTTGGATCTGGATCAGTTAGTTAGTTCTTTTCTTTATTTGCTTTTAGTTAAACGTGACAAAACCCAACACTCTCTTTTTATCTGCTTTCTAGATAATTATAGAGCCAGATCTGGTAGCACAGATCTGGAGGTCTATCTCATATTTCAGACAAATTCTCTGTGGACGATCTTTAATATACTTACTTTTAAAACTTGCTACAATTGGCCCTGATCTTGCAGGCTATTGTTAGCCCTCAATGTGCTGATATCTCTTTCATAATTTAAAATTATGTAACTTAATATTCATTAATTCGTCATTCAAAACACACATAAATCAGGCACATGTTAGGCAACAACACACTTATCCTATCCCTTATCCATGACATCCAATCCCAATTATCCACCACTACCCAAACACAGGACCAGATGCAGATTGAACTCACATCCATCCAATCCACCCTTCAGACATTAACCAACCCACCCATCACTCAACAATTCCCTACAACCCCCCTAGTCCTTTCCACTGACAAAGAGACCCAGACAGACTTCAACCTTGACTCACAACGCCCCCCACCACCAACAATCCCTTTCATCCCCACAACCCCCCACCACCAACAATCCCTTTCATCCCCCCTAGTCCTTCATTTATTGTGCGCTCTCTTTTCCCATAATCGGTTGTGCGTTTCTTCATTCCCCACATAATGATCATTTATTGCCAAGCTTGGAAAGGGACAAAACTTTAAATTGGCCGATTCATGTTCCACCGTCCAACTCTTTTAAATAGGCCCTTAGTTCCTCTTCGTCTCATCCTTCATCTTCTAACCCTAGTAGTCCATACCTCCTCACAACCATGGCGAATGACAAACCCTTCGAGTTCCCCATCAAATTCTACCCCATCTGGGAAGATCCCCCACCGCCCAAGGAGTCAGACCCGTTGTAATTTCTTTGGGATGAGTATGAAAAAGTCCAACGGATCCTGGCAAAGGAGGAGAAGAAAAAGGAGAAGAGAGCGAAGAAGAAGCAAAAGATTGACCCCCATGCATCTCCCCCAACCCTCCCCCACCGACCCCCCCATGATCCCTGTTCTTCCCCACTCTCTTCTTCTTCATTTTTTCTTTAATAATTTTTCTTTTATAATGCAAGTTTTCTTTTTGATCTATATTGTTCAGTGTAGCATTTTTTTTTTATTTCTATTTCTCAGTTTTCTTCTTTGTTTCTTTCTTATCTGTAGTATCTACTGCACTTTCTCACCTTTGAACCAATGAGGACACTGCTCCTCATGGTTTGGCGGTATGGCAGGATAGATCTGCCATTAGAATAGTTAATTTTAGTGTAGTAATGGTGGTATAACTGGGATGAATAAAGTCAATTTCCACTTAACTTGATACAATGAGGAAACTTGTAAAAAATTAAAATATTTTTGCAGACTTTTTGAAACTGAAAAAGTTAAATCTTGATACCACTATGAAGCTAATATCAGAAAATGTTTTAGTTAATACTCAGTGAACCTAAGAGGAGAGAAACAAATGAAAATACACCCCATGGGTTGATTTGAGGACCATACCTAGTGAGATTTGGGCCCATCATTTTCTTTTCAAGAGTGTTTTTGGCATTATTTTTGCTCTGAGGACTGATTGAATCAAGACTTTTTCATTAGAAGTTGTGCACCTCCAAATCAAAACTAGTTGACCGCACTCATGATACTAAGGAAATGACCCAAGGCCTTCATTTGGACAGTCTGAGCCTAAAAATCCAACCCTTTAAAAGCTGCCCTTTTACATACACCAGTTGAGCCTTAAAATCATACTTTTCATTCACAAACACCAGAATACTTGCACCTTAACCTCATGACCTGATTCAACCTCACCCTCACTCTAAGAATTCAGAAGGTAAATGAGGAGTTAAAGATAATGAGAATGGTCCAACATTCTGTGAAAGGTAAAGAAAAGCAACTTGTGAACAACAGTGTACCAATGGCAGTTGTGTGGCAGTTCATTGTAATAAAAATAAATAAATATAAAAAAAAAATGAATGAATAAAAACAAAAAAAAGCGAAAAAAAAGAAAGGGAAGTCTAGAGAAGAACAACATCTGAAAATTGAAAAGAAGAGGAGAAGCTGGCCACTTTGATTCTCGAATATATCAAGTAAGATGAAGTTTTGCTGAAATGAAGGTTGTGAAGTCATGAATCACTCCTTATCTTGTTGATTTCTTAATTTGGATTCCCTTTTGTTTTTCCTTTACATCCCTCACCCATAAGCCGCATTACAACCCATTTAAAAAGACCTTGTGGATCCAAAGTAAAATGAGTTGTCATGTGGAGATGAGGAGTTGTCCAATCTATGGTGAAAATTCATGCGGATATCATAAATTAAAAGCTTTGCCTATGCTCATGCTAGCAGGCCCATTTGGGGTTTGTAACTGCTCTTGAGCTGTTGTGAATGTGACCACCCTAAGATTGTTGATGTTGAGAGATAGCCCTAGTGAGAATTGGGTCTGAATTTAAACCTCATTGGGGTTGTATCCAACCTGAATTTTGAATTAAAGGCAAGCTGGGTACTGATTTTTATACATTGAAATTCTAATGTTAAATGATTGGTGGTAAGGCAAACACATGTTAACTTTTAAGTTTTAAATGGCCTGCAACATTGCTGCAGTTTTCTCTAAGTGTTAAAAAAAAAATGGGTGTGGAATGAAAATTTAAACATTTAAATCTGTGTTGTCATTAACTGCACTATACTTAACTATTCTAGTGGTGAAGTTTATGGGTGTCTTCATTGAAAACCCTCAGGTGACTTCACTCCTCCACTAGGGATTACGTAGGGGTTTAAAAGGCTTGGTACATATGTTAAATGTACCCGTAATCCGTACGAATGTGGCATTTAATTACAGTTTTGCTAAGGGACTAGCAAAGATTAGGTTTGGGGGTGTGTACAGACCTGAAAAATACCACTTTTCACCCCTGAACTTAATCTCTATTAGACCCTTAATCATTTAATAAATGTGTTTTAAGTCTATTCTGTATGTAATAAGTAGCAGCTGTAAATAAACCCCTAACCATGCCAAGAAGCCTACTGCAGACCCAGAAGCCTCTTAGAAGTGTAAAAATTGAACCCAGACAGAGAATTGGCTGCAGCAGAGGCACAACAAAGTAGAAATAAATCAAGAGGATTACCTCACATAGATGTCACAGGGCTCAATTGAACCAAAAGGAATGCGTTGCACAGTTGTCGCGGGCATCTGAAGGGAGCACCCGAGCTGGTCGCACAGTTTTTGCGTCGTTCGTGCGTAGATGGATGTCAGCAAGGAATAAAAAGTATACTTCGCGCGGTCCTCGCGAAGGTCAGTCTTAAGCGCGCTCAAGAGATGAGTTTTCAACCTTTGCGCGATTTAATGAATAGAGAGAGCTCCAGGCCTTCCTGCGCGCGGCTACCGCGCAGTGGCCACAGGACACATACTTTTAAGGAACTGCTCACGCGATCCAGAAGCCTATGTACATTATTTTCTTCGTGAGGATCGCCACGGGATTCATCAAAGAACGAATTGCGCGCGTAATTCTCGCACCATTCAAATGGAAAGACCAATCCCGTGATGACCAAAGCATCCCCGCGATGACCAAAGTACCAACCCCGCGACTGTAAGAGCCTCAAGTCAAAGCAACCCTGCGACTCCAATTCTACCACGTGGCGAGATCTTGAAATCTTTTCTACCCAGTAAGGATCAGGTTCTAAACTTCTCCCCACTTCAGCAAGGGCAATCTGGGAACTTCCAGCAATTAGGGCATGCACTCCAATGCTCCAATCTCAGTGCACATGCCTCGAGGCATCCAAGGGACAAGAATGGGCCGTAATTGTATTAAGGAAATTGAGGTTTTCCTAACCCTAATTCACAAAGAGCCGACTGCTATATAAGCCTAAGCCTAGCTATGGTTTAAGGGACTTTGGGTCTTGGCTTCTACACTCCTTCCTCAATCAACTGTAGAATTATAGTAGGCTAAGGTTAGGGCTTAGGAGGTTTCTTTTTCCTTTTTCCTTCTCTCCATAGTCTAGCACTTGCTGGCTATGCCTTTTGTATGATTATTTGGTATAGATTTAATGGAGTTTTGTAATAGAATCTATTTTATGTATGGGATTGATGTGTTGTGAGTTGTGCTGTACAAGGCTGCTGTCTTGGGATCCAAGTGACCTATGTGTCTAGGTTAGGCACATTGCAGGCCTTCCCCCACCACAGGATCCACTAAATCTGAATCCCCATGGGAGCTTGAGCTGGTAGCCTTGTGAACAAGGTGGCGGCAGCAATGTTCTTGTTCTGTCTTAGACATCTGTGAGGAGGATAGCCTCTGTGGATAGTCTGTGACCATTCAAGTTGACAGATTATAGGCTTAGGGTGAGGCCAATCCACAGATCTAAGACAGATTCTTCTTCTCTGCACTTGTGCTTGTAGCTTTATGAGAGATTGTGAAGAGACAGACTCTCCTGTATTTGTATAGACCCACCATCAGATTGCAGATCTGATCTGGCTGTAGAGATTGTAAGCTTGTGACTGGATCACTGCTGTCTTCCTAAAGTAGTGAACAGCCAAGTTTAAAAGCTAGTAATCAAACTCTTGCTGGTTCTGTGTGTCCAGGCTAGTGCACGTTGTAGGCTTAGCCCCACACACAGAACTTTAGAGGTTGAGGTTCCTATGGATTCTTAAGCTTGTAGCCTGGATGAAGTAGTGCCTACAATGATAATCTTGTTCTGACCCATCTCTGGATTGTGGTTCCCCTATTGTATAGTCTGTGACCATTTAAGTGGACAGGTTATAGCCATAAGGGATTGGATCATGGCACAGGGGTGAGTTGGATCCTTTCTCCTCTTTGGTGATAATGTAGCCATTGGACAGGACTTCTATAGCAGCAGATCTGAGTCTGAGTTATAAGATCCATCAGATCTGTACCCAATAGCATACTTCTCACCCTTTTATATTTATTTTCTCACGCTCCATCCTCTTTCTTCACCCTTTCTGTAGTTTAGACATTAAGTTACCTTAGGATTTAGATTATAGTGACCTTAAATCCCCTTCCATTTAGGGTTGCCAGATCTATAGTCAGATATGGAGAGCCTACTAAAGATAGCTCCCTTGGAGCTTTAGATCAACTTTCCCTGTGGGACAAACTCTTACTTATCAAAACTTGCTACAATAGGCCCTTTATCTTGCAGGACTGTGTATTTTTAGGCTTGCTGCTCTGTAATTTTCACTCTACCTTTCATTCATTTTCATTCACCCCATTCTTATCACTGTCTCCAATAAAGTCAATAGCAAGCACTTAAAATAGCCTAACTGAAGGTTAAGCTGAATGTGTGTAACACTGGCCATCAACCCTCTCCTGAAGAGGCTTGCTTTTCCATTAATGCCCAAAAGAAAGTGATGCATGATAATCCACATTGGCTGGTGCAAGACAAGGCTTGGCTCGCAGCTAGAAGACTGCACCTAGGGAATGGACACTGGCTGAGGAAAAGATCAATGAAAAGTGCCATGTTTGATGAGCCTGAGGAGACTATTGACCTTCCAAACCCTCCAAATTAGCCCCGATTGTCAGTATGTATCATATGTACCATACTCTATTTTTATTTTAGGTGTTTACTTTATTGTTAATCGATTCTTTTTTGCAATATGAAAAGAAAAAAAAAAAAGTGGGAGAGAAACAAAACTGCCATGCTTAATACTAGGCCGTCATTTCAGTATTACCAGTTATCCTCAAATAATGGGAGCTTGGCCATAGGAACAACAAACAAGAGCAAGCGATCTTTGAGCCAGCCTAATGCTAAACTAAGCGAAAGTACAATCGTAGCCTTATTTGATTTTTAAAAATCTTCGACAGGTCGAATTCACCTTTCGATAGGTCCCATGGCGATTTCGACAGGATGTTCGACGATTTCGATAGGCACTAAACTTCTCGACAGGAGAAACTAACTTTTTGATCAGTTAAAAAGAGCAAAATGGAGATTTCGATAGGTTCTAAATACTAATCAGGAACCTATCAAAAGGAAGACTCAACTGTCGTTTAAACTGATCAAAAGGATAGTTCCGCCTATCGAGATCCTATCGAATCATCCACTTTCAAAATTTTGTCTGCTATGTTTTCGATAGGACGCACGAACCTATCGAAACCATCTAGTTCATCCTATCGGAATCTTATTTCAACTTTTATATACCCGTCGATAGGTCATTTGTGCCTCATTCCATACCTTCTGCAAAACCCTAGTTTTTTTTTCTCTCTGTCGCCTCCCTCTTTCTTCACTAATTCCTCATAGAACCTTTAGCTGTTCAGTCTGCCTCTTTGCCAGTACATTCAGCTTGCACATAGGAGCATTTTGCCCCTAATTTTGGAAAAATTAAAGCTGTGCAGTGCGATTTCAGTTAAACCCTAGGTATTTTGAGGTCAGTTGCCTTCCCACCATCAATCTATCGATCCTCTGATTTTTAAACCTCAAACTTCGCTTGAAGTTGGTGAGTGCCTAATTTATGAAGAGTAAAATGGATGGGCCGGAGGAAACTCTCGCGAACATACGCCGGAGAACAACTACTTCCACCCCCAAACCCTCCAAGAAGTCGAAGCCAATCGACACACCACCTGTCAAGAGGAAGCTCACTGAGATGTCACCCAAAAAAGAGTCCTAAAGCTAAGAAAGCCAAAGTTGTTGAGATTCAGGAGCCTAGAGCTGCCCCTCCAGTAGAGCTGCTGGTGGGGTTAACTACCCCAAATGAGTTTGTAGAAAAATTAAGTCTTGTCCCTGAGACGAATTTTGATCTGGCATATTTTGCCAACATTGGGGAGTGCCAGGGGACATTGGAATATTTGAAAAAAGAAGGTCTGCTACCCCTGCTTTCACCCTTGAAGGAAAATGTCTATCCCAGGTTAGTGAAATTGTGGTACTAGAACTTGACAAAGAAGGTGGTACCTGGAGCTGAGGATACACTGGAAATCTCGATTGATGATTGAAAGCTGACTGTTGATTGTAGAGATATTGGGATGGCTTTGGGGGTCCCATATTAATTTGACTCCACCGGAGCTGAGGGAGCACATATAGGGGCCACATTTCTGGAAATGGCTAAACAGGTTACTAATGGAATAGTGGGCTCTGGTGAATCCTTGATGAGAAGAGACCTCCATCCTACCCTCCGACTCATTGATACCATTCTGAGGAAAAATGTCTGTCTCTGGCCATTTGCAAGAGAGAAGGACCCCTTTAGTGGATGCACTGTACTTTTGTTCAAAGGGGCAATTTGTTAATGCACCTAAGCTGATTTTTGAAATAATGGTGGACATCAATGACAAGGTGCTGAAGAGGCAAGCTTTTGCTAAAGGAGGTAGCCTGCCTTTTTACAGACTCATCACATGTCTGCTCAAGACTGGAAAATATGTGATTAAGCAATCTGAACCAATGGAGAAGCTGACCTTTAAATTGTATGGTAAGCGAGAATGGTCAACCAGCCTCACCTTGATTAAGAAAGACCAACCAGTTGGAAGGGAGGCGGCTGAGAAGACAACCACTACCGTGGCAGCAGAGACTCCTGCAGAGATACCCTTATCTACCCCTCCACCTACTTTACTTTTTCTGTTTGTATCTGTCCCTCTTCAAATAGACCTCTCTCCACCCACCTCAGAACCTGTTTCCACTTCAACCACCTCTCATTTTTTCCAACCTTCCATATTGGACCTCCCACATTCCTCGAGACAATCCCCTTGCATCCACAGGGCGTGGACCTGTTCACCACTACTGCGTTCACGGCCCTCATGACCTCAATTGTGGAGGATGTTGCTCATGAGTACACTCCACTTCTTGACTCCCCACACCCACTCTTCCTCATTTTAACCATGCACCATCTTCTCCCTTCCAGCATGTCCAAGCACCAACCCCTTCTACCCCCACCAGGCCTGACACCCTCACTCAAATCCTTTCCGTCTTCCAATCCATTAAGTCCTAATTAACCATCAACACCGACACCCAACCCTCATGAGCTCATGTCTCCAATCAATTCAATCCATCCTTATCTCATCCTCTTCCACTCCTCAACCCCCTCACCTATCCCCTCCTGTTTCACCCATACCTACTCCACAACACGCAGCTGCCCAACCTGAGGAAGTAGCCGCACCAGCTCTCCCCATACTTTCCTCACCACAGGCCACTTTACCCTCATCCACAGATTTACTGACCTCCCCAGCAGCTGAATCCCCTCTACCCTTCACCACCCCCCACCTATTTTCCAGGATGCCTCCACCTAAACTGATCCATGGGAGGGTCTGGTTCTTTCCACCCCCTCTACTTCTTCCACTCCACCCTTGTCCTTGCCTATTGTCCTTCGCCAATCCATGCACATACCTCCTACCTCACCCTGTTGTATGCCATGAGGGATAACCCTTACATTCATAGGGATGTCCTGAGAGGTATGGCTGCACTTCGAGCTTCCATTGAGGCCCCTTATGAGGCGAGGATTGCCACCATCGAATTGGAGCACCGAATTCAGCTCCAAGATATCTCTCAAGGGTGGTTTGAAATTCTGACTCGTTATGAGTTAGTAAAACAATTGGCAGCTACTAAGAGCCTCATTGCCAAATATGAGAAGAAGAATTCTGAGCTTCTCAAGAAAAAACTGGCCAATGCTCAAGAGATACTCAAGGCCACCAAGGAACTCTCTGATGGCAACCTACTCTATGCTACCAAATAAATTGATATATTGGAGAAAAAGGTTGCTTCCCTTACCTCTCAGCCATTTCAGCCTACCCCTCTCACTACTGTACCCCCTCCTACACCTCCTTCCACTCAATCTTGTCCCCCCCTACAACTCAACCTCCTCCCACCTCCCCTGTGGATGTGCACCCTCCTCCAACCTAGGAACCTCCCCCCACTCAACCTGCCCCTCAAAAATCAAAAAGGGCTCCCCCCAAGAAGAAATTCACTGTAAAAGATCTGCTCCCTCTGCTACCCCTGCCAAGAAAGGAAAGAGGCCTGTTGCCCAGTCTAAAGCCACACCTCCCACCCAGCCCCCACCCCAACCTGATACCTCTTTCACCTTACTATCTAAGGAAGAAAGGAGGAAGGCTGCTGCGGCTCTCAGATTGGACCCCACTACCCTTTTTCCATCAGATTCAGATTTCGATTCTGTTGCTGCTGTTGACCCCAAAGGTAAACAACCCATTGCCCAGTCTAAGGAGGCAGCAACGAAGCCGTAACCGAGGGCTAAATCTAAAGGCAAAGCTACCTTATCTAAGGATGAGCTGAAAAACCTGGCTGACCTCTATGAATGGCCAGATGATGCCTGTAAATAGCTATGCAGTTTTGTTGTTTTCGTTTCTCCCTCACTTGTCTCATGTATCTATTTATCTTGTTAATACAATTTTGTCTTCACGTAGATTTGTTATTTTGTCTTTCTGTATCACTCTTTTTCCCCCGCATGCCTCTCTCCTACTTTCATAGTGTAAAATAGTGAGGACACTGTTTAGTTTAGGTTTGGGGGTATGGCATGTATGTATGCCAATAAATTAGTTACTTTTAGTACAACTAAGCTAAAATGAAGTGTTTGGAATTAATTAGAGTAAATTCTCACTGGAATTTTTGTAAAAAGAGGATATTAAGAGAACAACTTTTTAAAATTGAAATGAGTTGTAGTTTTAACATTTTTCATGAAGCAAATGTCAAGTATTTTTTAAAAAAATTGGTGTTTAGTGAACCTGAAATGAGAGAAAACTGTGAGGATACCCCCCAAAAATTTTGATGGAAGACCATACTCAGTGAGATTTCGGCCTGAAATTTTCTTTTATTTCTTTGAAGAGTGCCTGGGCAATTCTTCTGCGCTATGGACTGATTGGATCTAATTCTAATCACTAGAAGTTAGGCAATTCCAAGTTGAAACAACTTGACAACATTCATGACGTAAGGCCATCCCTTGGACAGTTTGAGCTTAAAATGTCCCACCTTTAAACTGCCCTCGATGCACACCACTTGAGCCTCAAAAGTCCAAACTTTCTTTGAGGAAAACCAGAAATGTTAAACCCAAAACCTTTTGACCTATTTCAGTTCACCTCCAATCTGAGAAATTAGGAAGAGAAAGGAGAAGTGAGATTAGAGGAAGATGTTAAATCTGGTTGAAAGAAAGGAGAACACATTCTGTGGTGTTGTAGTATTCCATATTAAAAAAAAAAAAAAAAAAAAAAAAAAAAAAAAAAAAAAACCAAAACAGAGCAAAAAGGATGAGAAAGAGAAATCACCTCACTTGAAAATCTACAAGAAGATAAGAAGCTGATCACTTCAAGTTTGAAAATTCAAAAAAAAAAAAAAAGTGAAAGGGTGCTGAAATGAAGGTGTTGTCTAGACCACCTCCTTACCTTCACTGATTTATCAATTTGAACCCCTTTACCCTTTCATTTTCTTACAAATCTCATCCCTAAGCCACATCACAACCCAATAAAAAGACCTTACTGATCTGAAATAGATTGAGTTGTCATGTGGAGATAAGGATCTGTCTAATCTATGGTGAAAAGAGACAAAAATTATAGAAATTAGAGCAATGCCTATGCTCATGCTTACAGCCTATTTGAGGACTGTAACTGCTCTTGAGCAGTGTGAAATTCTGCACCCTTCATTATTGTTGTGAGTTAACAACCCTGGTATGACTGGGGCCTGAAATCCAATTTGATGGGGGTAGTATCAAAACAGAACTCTCAAATGAAAGGTGAGCCATGCATCAATCTTCAGACGTAATACCTTGACATGAACTGATTGACGATGAAGAAATTACTGCAAAATTTCATGTTTTAAGTTGGTGACTTTTCTTCTAAAAACCCTCAAGAACTGAAAAGACATGATGAGAATTTATTCTAGTTTACTGAAATTCGGTGTAGCAAGATGTACTATTATTAACTAACTTTATTGGGGAAGTTTGTGGGAACCTTCACTAAAACCCTCAGGAGACTTCACTCCTCCACTAGAGATCACCTAGGGGTTTGGTGCATATGCGAAATGCATCCGTGCTCCCTACGAATGTGACATTTTTATTTTCTTTTTATTCTCCTTTGCTCAGGGACTAGCAAAGCTTAGGTTTGGGGGTGTGTTAAGTGGTGAAAAATGCCACTTTTCACCCTATAACCTGATCATTGATAGACCTATGAGCACACTAATAAGATTTTGTCAAGTGCATTTTGTAGACAGTAATAAAAGAAGATACTCATGCAGAAAAGCACTCAAGAATGCCCAAAAAGGAGCTATCTCTCAGCACAGGAAAAACCCAGCAACAGCACAGCAGAGTGTAGCACATCACTGGACCCTTGGAGCGCGTGGCTACAGCAGGGCAAGGCGAAGGAAGTGAGAACAGGTTGAAAATGTCCTATCGATTGGTCACCTAAAGGCTTCGATAGGAGCTGAAAGCAAAGAAAGGAAGAATTCGTGCAGTTGAAGAGGTCTTCAATAGGATCTGAAGGCAGAAGAAAAATGAATTCGTGTGGATTAAGGAGTTCAATAGGATCTCAGAATCTATCGAGTAGCTGAAAGGAAAGAAGAAGCCATCCTATCGAAAATATGGCTGAAGTGTCAAAGGAACCTATCGAATGGTTTCTTGAACCTATTGAGATGAAAATGCTAGAATAGAACCATTCAAAGGGTGATTGAGCCTTTTGATAAGACTGAAAGCAAACCTATCAAAATGGCAGAATGCAAAGCAGAACCTGTCGAAATGGTTTTCCAATCGGTCGAAAGCTTCCTGAACCTGTCGAAATCGTGTGTAAAACTTCTCAAAATTCAGCTGTGCACACGTTGTGATTCAGTGACCTGCTACACACAACCCGAGACACTTGGTGACCGACACGACGGTTCCAGAAGATGCCCTAGAAAACCGTAACCGACCCACGTGCTTTAACAGAACTCTAACAAACTCTGACAACCTTCTAGAAGGGATTTTTGGTAGGAAAAACAAAGGAGAAAGCTATATATAGAGACCCCCAATTGCAATTGAGGGGGGGATCGAGATCTGAGCCAAAATTTGGAGATTAGAGCTTGCAAAGAAATTCCATTTCCCTCCTTTAGCCCAACCATGGTTGGCTAAGTCCCTTGGAGTAGCGAGGAGCAAAGTTAGATCTGTAATTGGGTAATGTTAAGAGTGCTATTGTAGGTTCCTAGCTGCACAGACTACAGATCTGAGAGTATTTCCATTATAGAGTGTTCTTGTTTGCAATGATAATGCTATTTTTAATGCTTTAATTAGATTCAAATTTCTTTTGGTTCCATTTGGTGATCAATCTGATCTGTGTAGAGGAGTCTATATATCAGCTCACCCACTTAACTGGTAGACCTCTTAGATACCATCTGATCTCCCTGGATCTGATGCTTCTGTGATTCCTTAAGTCTGTGACCTGAGAATTACAACATCTGCAGTGGTTTTAATTATTCTAATTGATGCTCTGGCTTTGAAGGAGATCCCTAGGATGGTTTGTGACCATTAAAGTGGACAGATCATAACCTTAAGATGAGTCTAAGCTCAGGCTACAATTGGATTCATCTGCTGCAATCCAATCCATGGATTCGATAAAGTCTATCGGATCGTCTGTGACCATTAAAGTGGATAGATCATAGCCTTAAGACAAGGTGGATCTTATGATTTGGAGTGGAATTTATACCCTGCAGCTGTGCTTATAGCCAGTTGAGGGAATTGTGTGCTCTGAACCTCTGTAGCATGATTAATCAAATTCGAGTTTAGTGAAAACCAACCTCCAAGCTACTCTTCGCCATTTTATGCTTTTTACTCTCTTCCCCTGCAAGATCTAAGCTCCTAAACTCGATCCAATTTAGCTTATGTTTAATTTTAGCTTAGTTTAAGTGACAATCAATTTCAAACCTCGCCCCTGTCTTTTAGCTAAATTAGTAATAGTTAGGGTGCCAGATCTGACATAGATATGGAGATTTATCATATTTCTAACCAACCTCCCTATGGACATTCCCTTACTCACCATTCTTTTAAAGCTTGTTACAACAGATTCTGAATACTTATAGGTCTGTATGAGTGTGTCTGCCTAGTTTTATTGATGATTTTAGACCCTCATTTGAGGGAAGGCAAATACGCCAACAATTTCTCATGGTCTCCAAATACCCGCAATGGTTAGCTAATATTGTACCAGTACCAAAGAAGGATGGGAAGGTCCGTATGTGCATTGACTTTCAAAACCTGAACAAGGCAAGCCCGAAGGACGACTTCCCATTATCGCACATTGACATCTTAGTCGACAACATTGCTAAGCACGGGATGCTCTCCTTCATTGATGGATTCTCTGGATACAATCAAATCAGGATGGCGGAGGCAGATCGAGAGAAGACAATATTTATTAGCCCCTGGGGAACTTATGCTATCGAGTCATTCCATTCGGGTTGAAAAATGCTGGTGCAACATACCAAAGAGCAATGACAACACTCTTCCACGATGTGATGCACCAAGAAATTGAGGTGTACGTCAACGACATGATCACCAAGTCACCGGATCAAAGTGACCATCTGATAAACCTCCAAAAGTTGTTTGAGCGGCTGAGAAAATATAGGTTATGTCTGAATCCTCAAACATGCACATTCGGCGCCATGTCAAGAAAGTTGCTAAGATTCATCGTCAGCAGGAGAGGCATCGAGGTCGACCCAGTCAAGGTATAGGTCATCACGGAAATTCTACCACCGTCTATTGAAAAAGAGGTAAGAGGTTTCTTGGGCAGGATACAGTACATCAGTAGGTTCATTACACATCTCACTCCTATCTGCACATTGGTCTTCAAGCTGCTAAAGAAAGATTCTCCCGTTGAATGGAAAGACGACTGTCAAGCGGCATTCGATAAAATCAAAGGCTTCCATCTTAACCCTCCAATATTAGTACCACCTAATCTGGGGAGACCACTCTTAATGTATCTCTCCATGACAGAAGTTTCAATGGGATGTGTCCTAAGGTAGAATGATGAGACAGGAAGAAGCGAGCAAGCCATTTTCTACCTGAGTAAGACCGACTACGAGACGCGCTATTCTCATCTGGAGAAAGCATGCTTGGTTCTTGTGTGGGCCACATAGAGGCTCCGTCACTACTTGCTATCCCAAGTCATTCTACTCCTAACACGCATGGATCCATTAAAGTACCTATTCAAAGAACCAGCCATCACTGGGCGAACTACGCGCTGACAGCTCTTACTATCTAAATTTGACATCACCTACGCCACTCAAAAGTTAATCAAGGGGCAGGCGCTCGCCGATCATCTTGCTGATAATCCCTTACCCGATAATGAACCTCTAAGGACCAAATTTCCAAACGAGGACATCTTGTTCATGACAGAGGATGATACAGTAGAGACAGAGGTGTCCTGGGTGATGCACTTCAATGGAGCGACAAATGTCGAAGGTCAAGGAGTTGGCGCTATCCTAATCTCACCAAAGTGGTCCCACGTACCAGTTTTTTTCAAACTCAACTTCCCCTGCACTAACAACATGGCTGAATATGAGGCATGCGTAGTTGGCTTACAAGAAACTCTAGACCTGAATGTAACTCACCTCAAGGTGTTTGGAGACTCACAATTGATCACATGCTAGACAAATGGAGATTGGAAAAAGAAGGATGAGAAGTTGATCCCATACCATGAACACCTTGAAGATCTAATAGCATGCTTTGATGATGTAACTTTCACCTATGTCCTGCGAGTAAGAAATTGATTCGCCGATGCCCTGGCAATATTGCCATCAATGGTGGAAATTCTCTATGGTGTTGAGATGAAGCCGATCATGATTGAACAGAGGAACGAGTCGGTCTTCTACCTCCAGATTAAGGAACCCTCAAGGTTATATGATGAGCTACCGTGGTTCTCAGATATCAAGAATTTCCTCAAAACTCAAGCATTTCTTGAGGGGACATCCAAAGAGGACAAGCAAACCATTCCATGTTTAGCAGTAAACTATGTCATCTGCGGGTAGTATCTCTACAAGCGGTCATATAAAAATATCCTGCTCCAATGCCTAACTAAAAGCGAGGCAACGAGCATCATGAAAGAGATTCATGAGGGAGTGTGGGGCCCATATCAATGAGCACATGCTTGCCAAAAAGATCCTACGGTAAGGGTATTTTTGGATCACCATGGAAACTGACTGTTGCAAGCATGTTCAGAAGTACTATAAATGCCAAGAACACTCCATTCTGATCCATACTCTGACTATAGATCTACATAGCATGACCACTCTATGGCCATTTGCCACTTGGGGCCTTGATGTTGTCAGGAAAGTCAATCCGAAAGCATCAAACGGACATCAATTCATCTTGGTTGTCATTGAATACTTCACCAAATGGGTAGAGGCAGCATCCTACATGAGCATCACGAGCCAGCATGTTGAGAAATTCATCAAAAGTAATATTGTTTGCTGATTTGGTGTACCCAAGAATATCATCATGGACAACGGCATGAACTTTGTGAATAAGCACATCAAGGCCATCTGTGAGCAGTACAAGATCAAATATCATTGCTCGTCACCATATCGGCCACAAACCAATGGGGCTGTGGAGGCTGCTAACAAAACGGTCGTCCACATCCTTGAGAAGATGGTTGTCACCTATCGAGATTGGAGCAAAATGTTACCATTCGCTTTATGGGCCTATAGAACATCGATCCCCGCCACTATAGGGGCAACACCGTTCTCCCTTGTATATGGAATTGAGGCCGTCCTGCCGATAGAGGTTGAAGTACCCTCGCTTCGTATACTCCTTGAGTTAGGCCTACCCAAAGCAGAAAGGGAGAGATTCCGCTTTGAGCAGTTGAACTTGCTGGGTGAGAAAAGGCTTCTAGCCTTTTGTCATACCCAGGTGTACCAAGGGAGAATCGCACACACTTACAACAAACGTGTTCTCGGTCGAGATTTGAATGTAGGAGACATCGTACTCAAGAAAATCTTCCCATCCCTCTACACCGATTCGAGAGGGAAATTAAAGCCTAACTAGAAAGGACCTTATGTCATCTGAGAGGTGCTCCCGGGGATACACTATCCTCCTAGCCACCATGGACAGGGATCACTTTCCTCAGCCCATCAATGCTGGATACGTCCGACGATTCTACTCCTAGTCTCCGCGGCAAGGTAAGTATTGACAAAAATAGATACGTGACTGCTTAAGGATACTTTAACAAGAGGCCATCATTTCTAAATTTAGTAGCTAAAAAGCGTCCCTGAATACTCATACCTCTTGCTACACCAGTTGAGCCGTTAACCCTTCTGTCATCAACTCTTTCCAAACTAAAAAAATGTGTGTATATACCAAACAAAAAAAATAAAAAAGAGTTACCATTAAAATCCAAAAGAAATTAGAAAAGTAAAATCCTAAAAGAGGATAAGCAAAAAAGGAATAAAAAAAATAGAAAAGAAAAAGTGGGGCATGTACAGTCAAAACCCCCATGGAAGACGTGTATTATGGCAGCCGGAACCCAATCAAGGAAACCTTTTTGAAAACCTAGAATACCTTCAAAATTCCTAACCTATCCCATGGCCACGATACATTCCAAGAAAAAACCCTATTTAAGGTCTACAAGCAGTCATAGTAGCCATTGAGTCAGCGCAAGCCAAGCTGAGAGACAACAAAAGAATTCCATCTAGCCGGCTATGACAGAATCGACGTTCATGTTGTGGCCTTTGATAAGATAAATGAAAATAAAATAAAAATATACAAGCTCAAACCAAGAGGGCATTGTGAAAACCCGAAAGGGCGCCGTGGATAAAAATAGCAAGCTTGTGCGGACCAGGTGAAAACCTGGAAGGGCACCTAGGGTAAAAATGAAAACCCATAGACATAGTGAAAACCTGAAAGGGCACTACAGGTAAAAAAGAGGGCAACAACGGGCACGGCAGAAACCCACCTTAGGCGTTGTGAGTAAGAATGTTGTAAAGGAGAAATGAAAAAGAAAATAAATAAGATCCCCTCGGTTCCCCTCCTGCATTACTCGATTCTCGATGGGGCCGCTCATGTTAGCTCAAATCCGAGTCCCGACCAATAATGCTTTCGTAACTACACCGTCAAACGTATGACCATGGGTAAGGAGAAAAAGGTCAATTCAATCCAAAGGAATAAATGTCCCAGCCTTGGCAAAAATTGTTGAACTTCACTAAGGACCAACCATGAAAGGGGGTTAGACCATGCTCAAAAGGGGACCCGTCATCTCCCCGGTAATTAAGACATCGCCAAAATAAAAAAAGAGGGCAAGGAGACCATTTTTATCAAAGATAACAGATTTCCCTTCCCCATTTTCACACCCACATTGTGTGCACCATCATAGGGAAAGGAGCCCCTTTTTGCAAGAGATAATAGAGTTTATTTTATGTGCCCATACTATGCACTTTCCATCTCAAAAGAGGTCTGTCAATCAAAGAAAGGAGAAATAACATTGTTTTGTTAGATAATAGATTTTTGTTTCTCATGTACAAACCTGTATACAGCTGACACCACATCCCAGAAAATAATATGTGAGATGTCTAGCTTCTTTCTTTCTTTCCTTCTTTTTCTTTACAAAAAGTGCAAAAACAATAAAAACATAAAGAAAATATGTATACCAAAAAGATATCTCTAATTAGGGGTTTCTTACGCCCCTTTCTATGATTTTAATCTATGTAAAAAGTATGTGCAGGAGGGTATCAACGACCCAACTCGTGCTTTAGGGCATGGATCTCTGCACGTAAAGCATCCCCCCAAACATCCCGCTTTGTCATCCAGAGGCCATGAAGACTCCCATACTACTTCCAGGAAGCATCATTAGCACCAAGAGCATCACTCAACAACCCTTCCAGACGAAGGACCTCACACTCAGCTACATCGGCTCTAGCTTCTGCCACCTCTGCTCTAACCATCTATTTCTCTAATTTCTCATGCAAGATTCGCTTCACGTCCATTAGTAGCTCAATATGGCTCTGAAGCATCAACTCCTTCCTTGTCCAAGGCCCCGCCGTATCACTGCTCTCTGCCTGATCCAAGTGACCAACAGTAGACTTCTCAGATAGTAGCCAAGCTTCGTATTTTGGGGAGGACATAACCGAATTTGCCTGCTCTAAATTACATATGAGCATCGCCTAACGCATCTCCCAGAGAGCAACTATCCTATCCATGTCCCCAAAGGACCCCCGAGAAAAGATCAAATCACATAGAGGAGGTTTCACCGCACAGGGCACCTGCTGAGAACAACCAAACTGGCGTAACACTCAAAATGGGAAGTAATAAGTGCTACTGGTCAAACCAAGGAGAGTGATGCCCTCGTAATCTCTTGAGCGGACCACCGAGAAGGTCCGATCTAACCAAGGAAGCCTCCACACCAACACGACTTCGGCCATCCAAAGCTTTAAACCCTGCATGTCTCCCAGTGGAAGCATATGGCATCTGCCCAGAAAGCAGCGGGTCACCGCACCACGAGCAATATAAAAATAAGGCACAGGCCCCAAAATGGCAAGGTGCTCCCCTAGCCAAACCTGAAATAGAAGCAGGCATCCCCTAAGGCACACCACCTTGCCCAAGGCAAAAGCGTCGAGGCAACGATAAATCTCTGCTAGGATTAGATGCATCACAGAGCAGCCTCCCTCCAATTCGGTCAAGACATTGCAGAGTGTAAGCGAGAAACTTTCTCCCCCAATGAAGAAAAGAACCTCAGAGATGAGACCAAGAGCAAAAGCCTTCACGTTATAAACATTTCTAATTGGCAATTTTTACAGGCTCTCATCACCAAAAAGTTCTCTCAAGAATTTCATCGAACACTTGGTGGGCCCTCCCATGAGACTTTTTCCATAATCAGATTTCTTCAATCCCAAAGTCCTTTGGATGGCTTTGGCGTAACTCAGCTTCGGCATTACCCTCGTAAGACCTCTGTGTAGCTTCAAACCCGACAGGCTAGAGAGTTCTTCAAGTTTGGGAGACAACTCATGGTTCCCAAAATGAAAGACATGGGTATCCACTTCCCAAAAGGAGACCGCCGCATGAAGAAGGTCCCATAGTGGAGGAATGCCAAGAAAAGATGAGAGGCGGGCCAACCCAAGCTCATTCAAACCCACGAGCTCTCTCTCATTCAAACTCTCTGACCACTTTTTTAGGAAACTGGACCCCATGCACAAAGAGGGAAGTATAGCAGTCTCGGGCCCCCCATGAGAGGTGGGGTTCGAAAGTGGGTCCATTGATATACAAAGATGTTCCCAAGGATACAAATTCAATGTAGGATGATGGACCCACCCTTGAGAAAGCATGGAGAAAAGCAGCATAAAAAAGTACCAACCCTAAGTTAAGAGAGAAGGAAAAGAGTGCATTCTCTGACTTAAAAGGCCCAACTTTCCTCAGGAAGGACTTGGCATGTGTATTACATGCGCCAGAGCATTTTTTCCCAGGTTTGGACTAGCACATGTATTGCACGCGCCAGAGCATTTTTTTCTCAGGTTTGGCTTGATGCATGCATTACACACACCAAGCATTTCTTTTCCCAGGATATGCCTGGCTTGTGTAATACACAAGCCAGACCGCTAATGCCCCCACAAGAAAGATAAGGTTTGGGGAGGGGCCTATTCTTGCTGGCCCCCTAGCCAGCCCACCTGCATTTCCAGCCCTTTGCTTAAAAAAAAAAAGAGAAAGAAAAAAGAGCGTGCTAGAAAATATATAGGGATAGAAATTTTGGTCATATTTAACTTATATACATTTCTCCATGTAGGAAAGGCCCGCACAGATAAGAAAATGGTGGCCAAGTGTTATCCGAGGGTATAGCCCCAAGGCTTTTTCTTGCTATCAATTGAATCCGCCTTGCAAAGAGAACCGATATACCACAACAAAGATGGAGCAGACAACAATGAGGGAAAGCAATAAACATTCATCCAAAGGAGTAAAACCAAAAAAATAATAATAATATAGCATCACATGGTCCCTTACATATTTCCAAAATAAAAAAAAATGTATATGTCCCAAAAGTCTCAAAATTTATAAATCCAAAAGCAGAGTGTAATCCTTATTGGCACCCTTGAACTTCCTTAAGCCTACACGAAGAGCTCTGATATGTCCTACCATCTCCCACTTGGGCCCACGCCTGAGAAAGTCGGCTAAGCAGGGAGCACGACTCCTTTTCACGAGCACGCTGCAGGTTGTGCCCAAAGTCAACAATCACAATCCATCAAAAGATAAAAATAGCAAGGCAATGATTGAAACCAGTCAATATGATACTCACCACTTCCATGCCCCGAAGGCCAAAAATATTACGGTAATACTCCGCCTGGTTCACCGCCGACTCATAGTCCTACACAACAAGGAAAGAGGCATTAGCTACAGGAGCCACATGCACCAACACATGCATTTTCCTGAGAAATAAGCATGCAGAAAGAAAAAAAAACTTGCTTACCCTAGGAACCAATTCAGGAGGGGGGATCTGGATTGCTTTAGCAGATATGCGGGCCTGCTTCTCTACGGTTGTACATAAACCCGAAAGAAAGGCGTCATCAAGGCGTCTAAAAGTCTCTTGGACCTTAGCAGTCGAACTTTCAGAGGTACCCGTACCAGAGGGGTCTGAGGGACCAGCTCCCATAGCTCAATAGTACTCGTCGCCGCCTCGTCATCATCATCAGAGTCACCTCCCTGGTTGAACTATGAAAAAGAGCAGAGTTTCAGTCAGCAGAAGAAAAAATTGAATCAGAACCACTGAAAATTTGCCTAAGGAAAAGGGAACCACCTGAGATCGCAGACCGCCAAAGCCTAAGAAATTAGCACCAGGGATGAAATGCGGCAGAATGGACTGGTAGGGCAAGGACTCATCCATAGTTGGTACCCCTCGGGCATGAGGAGATCATTGACAGGGACCCTATGATGAAGAAACCAAGATGAGAGCTCCTCAATAGTACCCGTAGGAGCCATAACATCCGCAGAAGGAGCCTGCGGCACGATATAGTGATCTCGATACTGATGTACCACTCTCTCTCCCAGGTAATACACCTGGCCCATGCCCTGTAGAAGAAGACGATGCGGCAGTCAACAAAGAAACCAGACGGACCCACGGTGACTCGATCCCAGAAGGGAGAACCAATGTAAGGGTCATAGATGACAAAAAGTCTCCCATCAGTTAAACCGGTAGCATAAAAAGAAAAAATGAGAAAGAAAAGATAGAAATAGCCATACCTGCTCCGGGATTAGTAGATCAAACTGGAACCGCAGGCCCATCTCTAAATGCTTCATACCAACATCCCTACAGTGGTGTGTGTTTCAGTTACTCATGAGTGGATAGGTGGATACATCAGAGTGAAGGAGGGGGTGGCCACGCTGGAAGTGCAGATATCCCCAAACCTAAAAAGAGTGGTATACATAAAAAATGTGTCACAGGCAGTGAATGACTAGATAATAAACCAAGGAAAGCAAAGGAGCCATGGGTTACCTCTACGGTAAGCTAAATGCCGACAATAGACTTTGCATTCCCGACTAAAACCCGATCTAGGCTAGACATTAGCACGGTGTATCCGGCTCCGCCCTAGTCATATCGGTGCACATCACCCCAATTGTCCATAAGGCTAAGCAAAGAAAATGAGACCCGCCCACCACTGGAGTTCAAAAAAAGAGTCTTGCCCAGCAGGAAAAGGAGTGAGATACGAGCCAACATCGCCGCATGCTCAAGCTGAATGAAGATGTCCGCATCAGGCTGGCCCAAATCCACAAGTTCATTCTCATCAAACAGATCAGACATCCATAACATTGTAACCTCAGAGCCATGAAAATTTATGGAGGTGGGATAATCCCTGATTAGTTGAACCACCTGATCCCGACCGGGCATGGGAAGGTTAGTCACCGGTATACCCCCCATCTGAATCCCCGTAATCATCGGCCAATCGACAGGGGTAAGAGTAATCTCCGCCATGGCCATGTTAAATGTCATAGTCTCGGGATGAAAGTGATCAATCAAGGCCCTCAGATAGGCCGCGTCGGCCCGCATGGTGGGGCACGAGAGGAAATCCTCGAAATCGGCTTCGGTAAGAAGGAACTTCACGACCGGTGGGAGGTAGAGATAGAAGCGCTGGAGGTTCAATGAGCCTCCTCAGAAGGTGATGGAAGGCAAGTCCTGCATCCAAATAAAGAGGTATCAGATCCTGAAGATATTGCAAGCTTGTACAACGAACAACAACAAAGCTTTTTACCTTGCCGGTGATCCCAAAATTCGAGATATAAGCATATTGCTGATGAAGGAGACCAGTACGGGTGGCCTCGCCTTGCATTTCAAATCAGGTACCGAAAGAGCATTGCACCACAAAAATTTGCTCCCCTGGGGAACCATAGACCTCTTCTAGCCCCTCCTCTTGCCCATGCTCTTCCTCACTCGACATTCTGAGACGGACACAAGCAATGATATCAAGGTATGTCAGTAACGAGACATAAGCAGGTAAGTATGCCCCTTTTATTTTTCCATCAATCTTAAACCATCATCATTGCAAAAAAATAATACATCAAAAAAGGAGAGAGTGGGTGAGGCCCAAAACCCCCACAGTTCAAAAAGAGAGTACAATAAAAGCGAAAATAAAAAGAAAACAAACAATATATATATATATATATACACATACAAAAATCTAAAAAAAAAGAAAAAAGCAAAAAAGCAAAACATGGATAAAAATACAAGAAAGAGAGTCTTTCTTTTCCAAGCAAACAAAAATAAAATAATATATATGCATACACAATAAACATACAAAAATCCAAAAAAAAAGAAAAAAGCAAAACATGGATAAAATACAAAAAAGAGTCTTTCTTTTCCCAAAAAACAAAAAGAAATATATATACATATGCATACACAATAAACATACAAAAAAACAAAAGCAAAACATTGATAAAATACAAAAAAAGAACCTTTTTTCCAACAAAAAAAAATCATCACAATCATCTTGCATTGCAAGAAAAAAAACAACAAAACACCATCTAGATCCACACAAAAAAAAAAAAGAAGAAAGAGTAGGGCATCACCAAAAAATCATATTTTTGCTCAAAATCGGGACCAATGCACATGGAATAGATCAAGGAAGAGATGAATAATCATACTTGCAAGAGGAATCACTCATTCTTCATTCAAAAAATAAAAAATCTTAACCACATTGCAAATTATTCAAGAAAAATCAAAAGAAAATGAGGTTAAACATCGATTACCTTAAAGAAAATTAATCCTTGATCCGGCGTGGAGCGTGTTTGATTGGCATGAGCAAACTTTGGTGATGAAATGAGGTTCAAGCAATCCAAGGAAACCCTAGAGGGAGGTTCCATTTTGGTTTGGATAGAGGGGGAGAGAAAGATTTTGAAAATAACCGTCTTTGGCTCGGGCTCGGCCGTTTTAAAAGGTCCCCCAGTTTTGGCTTGGCGTGTGTAATACACAAGCCAAGCATTATTTGGCCCCATTTTGGACTGGCACATGTATTACACACGCCTGGCTATTCCTGGCCAGATTTTGTTTGGCGTGCGTAAGGCTATTCCTACCCCTTTTTTGCTTGACTTGTATATTACACACACCGAGCCTGATCTTCCTCGAACCCGAGGAGGTGCACACGCCCCCAAACGACACACCAACTTCCATTTGACCTACCCGGGAGGTTGTGGTAAAATAAACGGTTCCAGATCAATGAGCTTGCTCAAAATCCTAACACACATAAGATTCCACATAAAATCACACAAAATAATACAAAAGTCCACATAAAATAACAAAAAATTTCACATAAAATCACAAAAAAGTTCACACAAAATAATACAAAAATCCACATAAAAAAAAAAAAAAATTTCACATAAAATCACAAAAACAATTCCCACAAAATAATACAAAAATCCATGTAGAATAACAAAAAATTCTACATAATTATAAACGAAAGGCGGCATGTACTCCCAAAAAGCGTTGCAACATCAATTCGCTCTACTCAGGTAGTCATGCTAAATCATTTTCGAGATGGATGGGTTTGCCCAAAGACCTCGAACCCTGCTTCATGCAGGGGCACCCATGGCCAGTCACATGGGGTAATCAATGCCTCACATGATTGGATACAAATCGTGGACCTTCGCATATCTGCTTCGCGCATATCTTTAAGCATGAGTTGATTACCCTCTCACTTACAGAGCTGTTTTATTCAGAATGAAACTTGAACATCGAACATCTTCAACCATCACGAGAAGTGGATGTTTTTCCCAGCATATTGGGCTTTCGCAACTCGCTCCACCTCGGTTATGCCCAGTAATGTCGCTAAGAACTTGGGGACCGATAACCTTGAGAAGCAGACATTTTTCCCGACATATAAAAAAGATTTAGATCTATAAAAACCACAAGGTCCCACTCCCAAGCCCTCAAAATTAGCTTGGTGAGAAAGCTTTGGGAAATAACTACTTGAGCTATAGCAGCAAGCACTCCAGTGTGCATGCTATTAGTTGATACAACAGATGAAGGCATCACAGTTTGTGGTCGGATAGCACAAACTATATATGATCCAATGAGTAGCAACCATACTTTGCTAAACCCAATATATATGTTGCCCATCTATTTGACAACATTAGAAGTGCTTGATCATTTGAATAAATTTGGGTAGGTTTTTAATTGGAAACAAAATAGGTAAATTTGGGTAGTAAAATTTACCTTCATCTGGGTGCGCCTATTCTGAAACAAGTAGTTGACTTGCCTACTCTCCAAGCAAAGCCTCCTGCTCAGTTCCAACCTTTATTTCTCAACAGGATGAGGGCATTCTTTGAATAGGCTGAGATAACCAAAAACAAAGAAAAATCTCATTAGAAAAGAGAAAAGAAAAATCTCTTAACTCTTTCGGAGAGTGAAAGAGCTGAATTTGTGTATCTTTTAAAAGTTAAATTTAAACCTGCTCTTTTAAATGGGCTGCTCTTTTCCTCCAAAGAGCAATCCCAAACACAGCCTAAGTGTGTTACATGGGACCTTTTGTTTATATAGTAATTGCATCATATCCTAATTTCCTCTGTAGATGATAAATTGTGATGCTTTGGACCGCTTAAAACCAAAGTCTCAGTGAGATACTTTGGACAACTTGAAAACCAGAGTCTTAATTGGATTCGTCTTTGAGTGCAGGATATAGGCATGTTGCTTGATGGAAGACCAAAAACCAAATCCTTTTCGTTCTCTTTGTTGTTGTGTTGATTTTCATCATCTAAAGTAGAAAGAACTTGCCAGAATGTCGAGAGTAGACCATCAAGTAAAATTAAATTTTGTGCTCGATTTGTAGCCTATTGGAATTTGGGTTTAATTTTTAATTACAAATTGATTTTTAATCATTGAATCCTTATACTATTTCACCAGCAGTTTTAACCATGCTTAACCACAGTTACAACATATACCTACATATACTTATGCATATGTAGTTGATAATTCATATGCTATCTACCAAACCTGCAATTTATGTTGATATCTTTAAGCATAGATTCAATATGTTGTTTTCTTATCAGAAGTTGATGTATAATTGTAGATGTATCAGACCACTTAAACAATAGACAAATCAGCAGCTTCTTGAGGTAATTCAAATATTACTACTTATGCCTTTTTGGCTTTCCACTATTATGAAGAAAAAACCACTTTTGCATGTATTGAAATTAGTTACAATCTAGCCTATAAGATGGATTCAAAAAGAGAACATCAGCGTAAATCTCCAATGAGCTTGTGTCAGATGTTTACACGCATGGATCTGAATAACTGGTTGAACAGGGCAGGGATACCATGCATCATGGCATGAATAATTGTGGCCTGTGGAGAAATTGAAGGTATAATTTTCCCTACATGATATAATTTTAAATGGAAGGACGAGATGGTATCGGTTAATTATATAGTCTTTAAGATTTGCATTCCATATGTTCTATTTTCGTTTTGCTAACTTCCAAGCTCACTTACCTATGAAGGAAATGAATGCTGATACTATTGTTCAATGGAAGAACGGAGATTGGGTGCAGGTGCGTGATGAGTGACTTGCTCTTTACAGAAAGGATTTGCTTAATATTTTCATTCGATTGTAATATTTTCATTCGATTGTAATATTTTCTATTAATGAAACGGGATGGGACCCCTTAACCTCGCTTACCAATACAAAAAAATAAATAACATCGAATAGAAGGTTAGATGTAAAGCTTGAATTTCGTTAACAAAATCGGATTTAGTGTGAGGTCATATTTAAACAAAAATCAAAAAAGAAATTAAAGAAAGGTATAGATTAAAATTGCAAGAGAACACGGATAGAAAAGTACCACCTTAGCAAGCCCTCCCCTTCATTTTCTGCAAGTACCTTTGTATTAGCCTTAAAACTTTTCTTCGCTACACTTATTTCGAAACCCTCCTTTTCAGCTTTCTCTCTTGCTAATAGCTGCAATAGATTTACGTAGACAATTGAAACTAGGGTAATATATTACTGCTCAAAGGAGAGGACATACTTCAACAATCTAATGAAGAGGGAGGTATGGTATCTAATTAATATTGTAGATGCTCAGACCAAATCGAATGAAGTTTCGACAGACATGATCGAATGGAGTCTATTGATGAAAACACAAGTCAAATGGAAAATGAAGATGAATCGCCTCACAAATCTAGGGTGAGCGCGAGATCGAAGATGAATCGCATTATATCGGATAGGTTTAGAGCAGTTAGGGTATTGAAGAGAGAGAGGGAGAGATGCGTGAGGATCACTAATGCGAGAAGATCTTTGATGCGTGAATCATGATGATCTCTGACGCATGAATCATGACGATCACTGAAGCATGAATCATGATGATCTCTATGACAAGCAGTGACAGCCCAAATTTCGACACCCCGAAACTCATGCCATCGATACGACCCTCGAGGCCGCACCCCGTATATCACACAGGACACTTGGTACATCCACACACAAGGCAGAACAAATCATAAAGCTAAAAACATAGATAGAGGCATCATACTAAAGGAATCTCTACTTCTATACTCACACTAATAAATAACTCAAAAGACGGTTCTAATCCCCTGCCAAATGCATGGGTAAAAGAACCGAACCAAACCATCAGTGATAGCCAAAAGTCACCCTATGATGGTTCGCCAAAATGAATACAATATCTCATAATTACATGATGGCTGGACGTACCAAGCCTTACAAAACAAATCTTAAAATAACGCAGTAGAGTCCACTAGAAGAAATCCTCTAGAGGGGACTCTATCTCCTCTCTAGCAATGTACTCAGAATCCTCTAGGTCTAGATCCCCAGTACCCGCTGCATCCTTAGAACCTATCACATATAGTCGAAGGGAGAGCTACATCATAGCTCAATAGGGAAAAACTAATATAGCATGTATATTTCTAACATCACACATATCTTTCATGGCATAACACATCTCATTGCTTTCTTAATGAAAAACACAATTTAATACCATATAAATTTACTGAAATGGAGAACTAATGCATATTTTGAAAGTCACACTTAGCATAACTCATAAATCCTTTTCTTACTTCAAAAAACTTAAATCAATCACTTAAATAGTTCCCCGAGCAAGTAGAGCATCGAGCCCTGATGGAATACCTACCATCGCCATTCAATTGAACCCTTTGCACAAATTACACAAGTCCCTCCCCCAATGGGGTGACTTGCTGAACACATTACCGCAGACTGGTATTCAAAGAGTGGATATCCCACCGCTTCGGAGCACAAATTGTACGGATATCCCGCCGTACCGGTCACGGATATCCCGTCGTGTCCGTCACGGATATCCCGTTGTGTCGGTTGGGTATTAACACGAAAACCTTAAATCAAAGTGCTAAATCTACATATAGTTATTCATCGTGAGTTTGTGATAATTATAATAGGTTTTGACTTCAATGTTCTCACACATATTCACATCTTGATGATGTCACAAGGCACACATATCTCTGATTTCTTGCCGAGAACATACACATACTTATTGTTCTTCACACACACACACACATTTTATCTTAGTGATTACACATATCATACTTGTACATTCAAAATATGATGAATCCATGCTATGGAAAAACATATCGTAAAACACACATTCATGTCATATCACTACACCCATGCCTGCTCTAATCAAATACACATGCTAAGATGTTTTCCCTACCTCACACGAAGTCGCACTATAATCCTTTTAGCTCATAGATGCTTTTCTAATCCATTGTTCAAGCTCACACTTACCATACACGAATTTATAAACAAAATGTCAAAGATGAAGTAAAATAGGAAGGTACAAAGTTTCCCAAAAGTTCCCAAGTTAAAACCAAAATAAAGCTCTGAACTATAAAAACTCGACCAGTCAATTCCTCGATCGACCGGTCGGTTTTCAAAATCGACCGGTCGATTTCCATTCGACCGGTCGGTTTCTCAAAAACCAACTTTACATGCTCACTATTTTTCTAAATCGACCGGTCAATGCTACTTTTGACTGGTTGGTTTTCCAAATTGGTCGACCGATTTTTACTCGACCGATCGGAATCACGTAAGGCCCTGATATTTTCAGGTCATGTCAAAATCGACCGGTCGGTTTAGGATTCGACCAGTTAGTTTTTGACAGATTTCACCTAGCTTGGGTTTGTTCTTCTTAAACCTATTTTCTTAAATCTTCTCTCACTCCTCTTTCAATTCTTTGCCCACTATCGTAACTAAGCTATCAACTTAATCCTTACTAAATTTACACAAATCTTACCTTCTTAAATCGATCGATTCCTCGATCTAAGCTTCACAATCTGGCTTCGTAGCTTGAAGTCTTCACTAATTCCACACAATCAACTCTCAAATTTAATACGCCATCATAACTCTTCATACACACTCTCACATGACCTTATTAATTGTTCTTCCATCTTCTCTCTCTCTTAATAACCCTCTCACCAACAATTTCACAAGAGAAATAAATTCTCTTTTGGTTTCCTTTACTTATATAGCTATAGGTTTGGGTGTTAAGCTCATACACCTATTCTAGGTGTGTCGAAACTCATTCAATGATCCATATATAATCTTTATTCATTCTCAATATCACTTAACACATGTCCCAACACGACCTATCCCTTACATTCACAAAGTCGGGCTCTTGACCTAATGGGCACACACACCGAGGTGTACTATTCAAAGTCAAATTTTTTTTAGAACATTACATTCTTCCCACCTTAAGAATTTTTGTCCGCGAAAATATACTAAGGTGCTTTGTTTGGTAGGGGTTCCCCACACACTACAGTGTCAATCACACATACGAAACAAATGCAAAGGTGTCCCCTTTTATAGAACCCAATCCGTTAACGAGGACTTAATAAGTCATAACTAACATAAAATTCCTGGCCAAGGCTAGGCCAAACATTTTACTAATCAATTACCATACATCACAAGCAAACATCCTTTTCCGTTCACATCCAAAAAGTTATTGACATGAAAATAAACAGTGTGGCAACCATACCACAATAGTTTCAACCCATAAACATAACATGTGTTAATTACAAAATATTCCAAAAAGATAACCATAAATTATCTCAGCAAACCATAAAATAGACACTTTAAATCCATAATCGTAGCTCAAGTCTCCGCATCTCCCGACGGCACATCGTCCTTAGCAGGACCAGCCTCCCTCTCAGCTGACATGTCGTCGTCTCTAACACCGCCAAAAGAAGATGCTCCAGTGAAATAGTACCATGGATCAGGTACGTATGCCCAAGCGTCCGCAAGGTGTGTCATATAATCTTGAGGGTATGTGTGTTGCATCCATGGTGTATAAATACCCTCGTGGTAATCAATCCAACGATGTAACAATCTATTGCTCTCTTCGAGCTGAGTCATGCGAGCGAGAACATCGTCAATAGTAGCTGAAGCATGCTGTGGTGGTAGAGGCATATCATATTGAGCTTGCTGCTGGATTGGTGGTACTTGAACTGGTGGCACAGGTTGTTCCTGCTATTGGACTTGTTCTCCTTGTGCTGGTTGGCCTTACTGGGCATTCAAATTAGGAGGTGGTACTTGATCTCCAGCCGGAGGTAACACCTTTCTCAATTGGCTATTAGTTCGGTTCCAATTCGCGAAGGTATAGAATAAGGCATGGTCAGTCCTTTTTAGTTCATCGTCAGAGATTTGGTATGCGTTTGCCTCTGAATATCCATCAAACATTACTGATATCAGCTGAGCGTATGGAAGCTTATAATTTGGTTTCACTCCTCCTTCCATTAACTTCTCTTGTATATATCTCATTCCTTCAAAAACCATCTTGGTCGCACTAAACTATCGACCCCTAAGTGCTGCATACAAAGCCCGCTGAACCTCTCCTACCCTTTTGGTGTTGTGGCGTAAAGGGTAAAGGTTGCATTGATAATTGTGTCTAACATCCATAGATAAGGGGCAAATCAATCCTCCTAATAGCCATACTGGACCCATGTCGTCCTTGGGTCATCTGCCGTCTAATCTCCAAATAATCTACGGGTGTCGGAAATGGGGGTAACGACTATAGATTACGCTCGTATTTGTCATAGCATTCAAGGGCACAAGCAGCGTGCACAAGAGTGAACCTATACTCATGACCGTCCACCTTGGTCACAATCGTGTCATCGGAACCTCCCAATCGCATATGTTGGTAGAACAATCACACCAATCATGGATAATAATACTCATTCAATGTCCTTAAAATATTCTCTAAACCAGCTCTCTTGAGATATTCTCTTTAAAATATTCATTGATTACATACTCATCTTCAAAGGCCTTACTCGTCCACCACTCATTGGGCTGCTCCAAATGTGGTGATGGTGGTGGCGAAGAGTGTCGCGAAGATGACTCGGAAGACGAAGAAGAAGATGAAGAAGAAGACTACGGTGATGATGGTGGCGATGGTGATCGCGGCGGTGATGGAGGTGGTGGTGGTCTAGACGCACTAGGGCGTTGAAAAGGAAGCTTCGACGCCGAAGCCTTCGTGGCTTGACGAGTTTTGGACGACATTTCTAGATTTCTTCAAGCAAATAGGAAGTAGGGCTCCAACTAAAAATGCAAAATTCAAATAGTAAAGGTTTAGAAACTAGGTCTTACCTTTTGGATTTGATTTTGATTCAATCCCACGAAAAATCCGAGCTCAAAACCCTCGAAAACCCTTCTTCTTCCGCTCTCAAGATCACCAAGGGAAACCCTAAGCCCAAAGCCCCAACTTCTAAATTTTCGAATTAACAACCAAAAAACCTAACTTATACTCATCTGTCACAAATCGACTGGTCGAAATAAAAAATTGACCGGTCGGTTTTTCACTTAAAACCTCAGCTTCACAATTTCGACTGGTCGAACTAATTTTGAATGGTCGGATTCCAAAATCGATTAGTCGGTTTGGGGTTCGACCTGTCGATTTAAACCTATTTTAACTTAGTGTAAACTTTGCTCTCTATTTTCTCAAATTCAACCGGTCAATGCTATTTTCGACTAGTCGGATTCAACATCGACCGGTCAATTTGACTCTTGACCGGTCGATTTTAACCTAAAAGTTCCAGTCTATGTTTTTCTCTTTAATTATTTTGAAACCTTCACTAATTAATGTAATTGACTCCTTACACATTCTGTCATGTTACACATAGGTACTAACACTTCAAATTCCTTTACAACTTAAACTTATTCATTTATAACTCATACACTAATTCATACATTAGTTCATTAACTAGTTCATTAATGAACTTTTTACAAGAAAAATTTACATTACAAGTACAACTTTTGTTCAACTCTCTACAAACAATTGGGGGTATTGTTCTTTAACCTCAGCCTCGCGCTCCTAGGTAGCCTCTTCAGCTGGATGACTTCCCCATTTTACAAGTACTAAAGGGATAATCTTAGTACGTAAAATTTGCTATTTTCTATTGAGAATTTGGACTGGTTCATCTATCATGGTCATATCTTCATACATCTCATTCGATTGATCGTCCAAGATATGCATAGAATCTTTAACATACTTCCTGAGCATGGATATATGAAACACATTATCTACCCGGTCAAATAAAGGAGGTACTCCAATTCTATAGGCAACCTCCCCAACTCGACCCAAAACCTCAAAGGGCCCAAAATAACGAGGGCTTAACTTTCCCCTCTTTCCAAATCTCATGACACCCTTCATGGGTGATATCTTAATGAATACATGATCGCCAACCTCAAAATCTACACTCGCTCTCTTAATATCGACATAACTTTTCTGCCTGCTCTGAGCTGACTTAATTCTTTTTTGAATCACACGAACAATAGTGGCATTGTCTTCAAGTATTTCCAGACCCAATATGAACTTTTCGCCGGTCACTTCCCAAATGATAGGTAATCTACACCGCCGTCAATAGAGTGCCTCATAAGGTGCCATACCGATACTCGTTTGAAAACTGTTATTGTATGCAAACTCGATCAACTGTTAGTGTTGATCCCATAAGCCCTGAAAATTAAGCATACATGCTCTGAGCATATCTTCTATAATCTAATTTACCTGCTCTGTTTGTCCATCCGTCTGCAGGTGGAATGCCGAACTGAAATCCAATCGTGTACCCATACCCTCTTTAAACATTTACCAAAACTTCAAAGTATATAAAGGGTCATGATCTGAAATAATGCTAACTGGAATACCGTGCAATCGGATAATTTCTTTCATATATAACTCTGCAAGTCTCCCTACCGTATAGGTAGTGTTGTATGGCAAAAAGTGGGCCGACTTGGTTAATCGGTCAACGACACCCAAATGGCATTGTGTCGCTTTGCTGTCCGTGGTAATCCCACAATGAAGTCCATTGAAATCTACTCCATTTTCACTTTGGTATAGGTAGAGGTTACAATAATGTAGGATGTCTATGATCTACTTTCACCTGCTGACATACTAAACACTTCGAAACATACTCAGCAACATCCTGTTTTAAACCTCTCCACCATTACTTCTTTCTTATATCCTGATACATCTTAGTACTACCAGGGTGAATAGCATACTTAGACATATGAGCTTCATCTAGAATGGTCTGCCATAGATCAACATCAATTGGTATACATAGACGTCCTCTAAATAATAAGGAACCATCTTTCTTAACAGAGAAATCGAGTCTACTGCCGTATTACAACTTGTCTAATCTTTTCTAACTCTGGGTCTTTCATCTGCAATTCTTGAATGTGCTCAAAGATCGTCGGTCTAACTGTAATGTTGGCCAACAAGGCTCCTGAAGCTTGCACTTCGATCTTTGCATCATATAAAGAAAGATCCTCTAGAATTTCAATCTATGAATTCCAGCAACAAGGCTAGACAATAAAACTGAACTCTTTCAACTCAAGGCATCTATTATAACATTAGCCTTGCTTGGATGATATTGAATGGAGCAGTCATAGTCCTTGAGAAATTCCATCCATCTACTGTGCCTCATGTTCAGTTTTTTCTGTGTAAATAAATATCTGAGGCTTTTATGATCTGTGAATATCTCAAAGGTCTCGCCTTATAAGTAGTGCCTCCATATCTTTAGTGCAAATATAACTACTGCTAGCTCCAAATCGTGAGTTGGATAATTCTTCTTGTGGCCTTTCAGTTGTCTTGACCCATAAGCAATCACTTTCTTATTTTGGTTGAGCACACAACCTAACCCACTGTGTGAAGCATCACTGTAAACAATAAATCCTCCACTTCCTGAAGGAATAGCTAATACTAGAGTTCTCTTCTTGAGTTCTTGTTATAATTATTTCGAGACTCTTGCTGCTATTTTATTAAGAACAATGGAGAGAATAAATTAAGAGTGGGGAATTGGAGATGGGTCAGCACAGCAAGTCTGAAATACACACAGTCCTGCAAGATACAGGATCTATTATAGCAAGTTTTGATAAGTAAGAGTTTGTCCCATAGAGAAATTAGTCTAGAACCCAAAATGGGCTATAATAGTAGGCCTCCAAATCTGGCTACAGATCTGACAATCCTAAAGAAAGGGAGTTGGGTGTCACGACTACACTAAATTAATCTTAAAATCAGAGAAATTAAATAGAGCCCTATCCTAAAGAAAGGGTTAAGAGGAAGATGGTGGTAGTGTGTACCAAAATAAAATACAAAAAATTATGAGAAGTAAGCAGGTTGAGCTAGAATTAATGATGCAGTAATGTAACTCAGATTTAGTCTGTCTCTGCAGTGCTCCTTACTGAGATGCTATTAATAGCCTCAACAAGGTATAAGCTCCCAGTTTAACCCATGCTATTTGGGGCGCTCTTAGGGCTATACTCTGTCCACTATAATGGTCACAGGGTATCCGATAGAGTCTGTCAAATCCCGTTAGTTAAACCAGAAATTAGCTAGTCTAATCCAGAAGAGTGGACTGATCATTTCCACAACCACTAGACCAGCTCTAGCCATGAATACTATTGCAGCACTATGTAATGCTAATGCTATAAGCTCTCTAGATCTGCACACAGACCTGGCTGACATCTATAGGTATTCCAACCCATAAGATCCTAAGTGCTTTGCTAAGGCTAACTGCTCACTAGTGCCCGTAAAAAGGACCATGCAATAGGTTGAATAAGGCCTTTAGCTCAGCTGGTCATTGCTACAAACAGCCTGTAATGACTCAGCCTCAAGCTACAATTACAACAAGAGATCAGATCTAGCATCTGATATCAATTAGGTAGAACAAAGGGGAGCCAGTTACTATACAAACCTCCTCACAAGGCTCTAGAAGCTCATGTGTAGAGGAGAAGAATCCTTCTCAAATATGTGGATGGACACAACCTTAGGGCTACACTCTGTCCACTTGAACGGTCACAGGGTATCCCATTGGTTTGTCCATCCCACAGAGGCCTAAGAAAGAATATGAAAAATGCTACAACCACCATGGTTTGTAGGCCTCCGAGCTCCCTGGATCTCACTACAGATCTAGCATTACTTTCCATGTGTCTATCAAACCAAGGGAAATCAGATGGTAAAAAATAGGCCTAATAGAAACTGAATGGGCTAGTCCAAAATACATGGATCCTACAGACATCTAAAGAAACCATAAGATCTATAGATTTGATTAAGCATTAAAATAGCAGTTCATTTATAACAGTAAAACTTACAATGAACTATTGTTGAGAACTGAAAAATACCATTTTTCACCCCTTAACTTGAGTCTTGATAGACCTTTGAGAGAACTAAATAACTGTTTTAAGTGCTTGTGTTGCAGCTAACAATAAAGACAGGCTTAACCTTAAAAGCAGCGTAAAAGTGCCAAAAAGATGACAATCCATGTCAATCCAAAGGAGGAAAGAGAAGAAACAACCTCACTAGCTGTTGAAAGGTTTGAATTGAAGAGGCAAACACCTGGTCTCAACCCAGAAAAGAAGTATGGAGCAATTCGAACAGAAAAATGCACTACAGAGTACTTTTCGCAAAGAACTCCGAATCGCAGAAGAACTCGATGCTCAGAAAACTCGAACTCTGCGAAAAGAACTAAAACTCCAGGCTTAGCTTTCGAAGAGCATCTGAACTCTTCGAAGAGATGATTGACCTTTTCGAAAAGAAGAAAACTCAATTCGAACAGAACCAGAACATTGCTAAAAGACCTTCAGGAGTTACAACACCTTGCGAAAAGCCCCCTAAGCTATGCGAAAAGGTATTCTGGAGATTCCCAGCTTTTGCAAGGGTAATTCAGTAATCTGTTTCACGCATCCCAATGCATTTAAAAGCCTAAGGACATTCCAGAGGATTCTAAACATGAAGCGAAGGCATATTCCACCCCACGTGAGCACCCAGAGATGAAATAATTTGGAGGGAACTTCTAGAAACTCTAATAGACTTTCAAAATGCATAACAGAATTGATGCCTTTTTCACCAGATTGGTTGAACTAGATCGAAGAATTCTGATTGGCCAGAACAGATCTGGATCCTCGTGCTTGACTACCATTGGTCAATACAGATCTGAGCACCTCAGATTGGTTGATACACATCTGAGTTGGACTTAGGGAAAACTATAAATAGACGAACCATTTGCCCAATTTGGGCATCCAGATTTTGAGTTTCATTCCTAATCCCCCATTTCCAAATCAGATAGTTTGTCTGAAATCCCTGTAATAGCCTCACTTTTTACTTGCAATTGAGAGCTGTGAGATACTTCTGTAATTCAAAGGAGAGTTATATTCAAGACTACAAATCCGAGAGCTGTTTAAGCTGTGCTCTGTAATTGTAATGGTGTATTTGAAAAGATTGCTGTAAACCATGCATTCTCCATTGGACTCATGTTAAGGGTTCCCTCTGATCTCCTTATTGCATTAGACTCCTTTAGATTCACTATTTTTCATGCAATTTCCCTTGATTCATTAATCCTGTGGGAGTTAGTGTTTGTAACCTAGTCTCTCCCGACATTTGTAGTGATGTTTCTTATTCTAAATTAAGGATTTGGATTAAAGACTATTGGATGGTTTGTGGCCATTAAAGTGGACAGACCATAGCCATAAGAGTGAGCCTAATCCTTGAAGTAGATTTATTTCTCTTACACCTGCGCTTGTAGCCAGATGAAGATTGGATCACCTCCCTGTTAAGCTGCAGTCATTCTCATTAGATTACAAGGACCAAATCGAAGTTAGATATTACTTCTCCATCTTTTATAAGTTTACCTCAAACGTTCCCCCAACTCGGATCTGGATCATTTAGTTTAACTTTTACTTTTTATCATTTAGTTAATGTGACAAATTCAACCTCCCCATCTTATGTGCTTTCTAGATAGGATAAGAGGCCAGATCTGGTAGCTCAGATCTGGAGGTTTATCTTGCATTTTAGACAAATTCTCTGTGGACGATCTTTCACTCACTTACATTTAAAACTTGCTACAATTGGCCCTGATCTTGTAGGCTAATTCACTTCTACCTGTGCTGATATTTCTTTACTCTTTTTAATATTCTAGATTCATTATAATTTAGCAGTTTAAAACCTGTTTTCAAAACACACATAAATCAAGCACACTAAGAAGCAACAACAAGTTTTTGGCGCCGTTGCCTAGGATTTTGTTCTAAAATAGGTAGACCTAAGTTTTCACTTTAATTTTTATCAGTACTAAACTATTCTATTGTTTATACCTGTGCAGTTATTCATGTCCAATTTTTGAAGAAGGGAAACTACTTAAAAAGGAATTCTGAAGGTTTGCTGTGAATAATCAGATTTTTTGTTCTGAGTTGTATGTTTGGTAGGAGGACTCTCAGCCCTGAGATTGTCCCACTGAATTTAGAAGTTGAAAGGCTACTACGAACCAAACAAACAACACAGAATTCTGCTACTATGGGTGAAGAACCTCGACTTTTGAGGGATTACTTTGCACCTGGTGCTTATAATTCTCCCTTTTGCATTCAATTTCCTACTGTTGAAGGAAATTATGAGATCAAATCATCAACTATCCAAATGCTTCCTTCCTTCCATGGGTTGAGTAAGGAAGATCCATACAAACATGTGGATGAATTCTTGGCTCTTTGCACCACATTCAACATAGCTGGACTTGGTCCAGAAGCAACCAAGCTTAGGCTCTTTCCTTTTTCATTAAAGGATAAAGCTAGAGCATGGTTATCTATGTTAGCACCAAATAGTATCACTTCTTGGAATGATTTGCAGTGTCAATTTTTAGCCAAATATTTCCCAATGTCTAAAACAAGCCAATTGAGACAAAGTATCATTTCTTTCTCACAAAACTCAACTGAAACTTTCCATGAAGCATGGGAACGATTTAAGGAACTTTTAAGGCAATGTCCTCATCATCAAATTCCCAGATGGCAGCTGGTTCAAAGCTTCTATCAAGGAATTGATCAAAAGGCAAAATATGGTGGATGCCTCTGTGAGGCACTTACTTGCAAAAAATAAAGGAGGTTTGGGACTTATTTGAAGTAATTGGTGAAAACTCAACTCAACAGAATCTCCTCACAAGAGATATTGAAAATCTGCTAGGTTGAACAATCAGCAACCCACCAAAGGGAAGATTTATGAGGTGAATGAGTTGGAAAGAAAGATGGAAAATTTAACCACAAAGTTTGATAGATTGATGGACTCACTTAAAAATCCAAATGTTGCAAGAGTAGAGGAGGCATGTCTGATATGCCAGTCCCCTACTCATTCAATTGACCAATGTCCTGCTGCACCACAGATCCCAGATTTAATGGTAGAACAAGCTCATGCTGCTCAATCATTTGGACAGATGCAGTTAAATGAATATCCATGGAGAGGACACCCCAATTTGAGGTGGAACCAAGGGAATTATCAATCCCAATAGCAGCAACAACCAAAGAACCAAATGCCTTTCAAAAGCTATGACCTTATCGAAATTTTTATGCCAAGCCAAATTTTCAGCAGCCCATTCCACAACAACTTGTGCAGCAATCTGCCCCAGTTCAAACCCCTTCCAGGACCCCTTCTTTTGAAGATCAAGTCCTAAATTCACTCTAGAATTTAGGATCTTTAACTCAGACTGTGAATTTTCACAGCCAGGGCATAAAGAAGATTGAAGAAACATTGGGACAGCTTTCAAATACTTTGGCAAAAAGAGAGGAAGGAAAGTTACCCAGCCAACGTTTGAACAATCCCAAAGGACAATTCATGGTTGGAGAAGCTTCTAATTCACATGAAGAAGTAAAAACTGTTACCACTTTGAGAAGTGGAAAAATCATAAATAACAAAGTGGGTACTGAAGAAGAAAAAAATGAGAAAATGATAAAGATATGCAAAGAAGAGCAGATAGTGATAGCGTAAGTCTTGATGGACCTCAGAAAAATAAAAAAAATGAAAAAAAAAAAATCCAAAAAGTTTCTGAAAATGCTTCCAAATCTGTAGATGAAGGACTAGTTCCTCATTTACCATTTCCTCATGCAATGAAATCTGTATCCCCTTTTAATAAAGGGAACACAAAAATAGATGAAATGATGGAGACTTTCAAGCAAGTCAAGATAAATCTACCTTTGCTTGAGGTAATCAAACAAATTCCAGCATATGCAAAATTTTTGAAAGATGTTTGCACTCACAAAAGACAGTCTAGGATATAGTTGTCCAAGAAGGTCTTTGCTATAGAAAGAGTTAATCAGGTGTTATCCATTGCCACACCTCCTAAACTTCAAGATCCTGGAATCCCCACAATCTCTTGTATTATTGGGGAACATACCATTGAAAAGGCTTTATTAGATCTGGGTGCTAGTGTCAACCTACTTCCATATTCTGTATATGAGAAACTAGGTTTGGGAGAATTAAAACCCACTCATGTGGTGTTATAACTAGCAGACAGATTTGAAAGGAAGCCAGTTGGGATGATTGAGGATGTATTGGTGGGAGTAGATAAATTTTTCTATCCTACTGATTTTCTAGTTTTGGACATAGAACCAACCAAAAGCAAAACTTTCATCCCTGTCATTTTGGGAAGACCATTCCTGGCTACAGCAAATGCTTGCATTCAATGCAGGTCTGGTATTATGGAAGTCTCTTTTGAAAACATGAAGGTAAAATTAAATGTTTATAATGCAGTCACACAGCCTCAATTAAGCTTTGAAGAATGTTTTCATGTTGATCTATTGGATGAACTTGTAGAAGGGACTTTGCAACAGTTTCTGTAGTGTAAAGATTTCACCACAAATGCTAAAGATGCTTGGGAAAATTCTGAAGAAGAAACAGTTTGTATCTCAAATTTTGAGGAAATAAATGTTGTGCAAGGAACTCATAATCAATCAGCAAGTTTCTCTTCTTGGAAACCTCCTACTCTCCCCCTTCCACAAACAGCTAAGGTACCTTTGTTACCTTCTTTTCTTAGCCCACCTGATTTAGAACTAAAGCAGCTACCAGAAAATTTGAAATATGTGTTTTTAAGAAATCATAAATCATTGCCTGCAATTATTTCTTCCTCCCTCACAAAGGAGCAAGAGGAAGCGCTGTTGATAGTTTTGAAAGAGCATAGAAGGGCAATTGGCTAGACTATTGCTGATTTGGGAGGAATCAGTCCAGCTGTTTGCATGCACAAAATCCATTTGGAAGAAGATGCAAAGCCTTCTAGGGAAATGCAAAGGAGGCTGAACCCTCATATGCAAGAAGTGGTCATGAAAGAGGTTGTTAAGTTGTTGGATGCAGGGATCATTTACCCCATTTCAGATTCAGCTTGGGTGGCACCTACACAGGTGGTACCTAAGAAATCTGGGATCACTGTTGTAACCTCAGATTCTGGTGAGCTTATGTCAACCAGACAAACAACTGGGTGGAGAGTCTGTATTGATTACAGAAAATTAAATGCAATGACCAGAAAAGACCATTTCCCCCTCCCATTCATTGATCAAATTTTAGATAAGCTAGCAGGAAAAGCTTATTACTATTTTCTTGATGGTTACTCTGGTTACAACCAGATTCCTGTGTACCCACAAGATCAGGAAAAGACCACATTCACTTGCCCTTTTGGCACTTTTGCCTATAGGAGAATGCCTTTTGGTCTTTGTAATACTCCTGCTACCTTTCAAAGATGCATGTATTCTATTTTCTCTGATATGATTGACCAATTTATGGAGATTTTTATGGATGATTTTTCAATCTACGATGCTTTTTCCGATGTTTACATCATCTCAAATTGGTATTACAGAGATGTGAAGAAACCAATCTAGTTTTGAGCTGGAAAAAGAGCCATTTCATGGCCACCCAAGGCATTGTCCTTGGCCATGTTGTTTCCCACAAGGGCATTGAGGTGGACAGAGCAAAAATTGATTTAATTGCACATTTACCACCTCCCAAAACTATTAAACAAATCAGAAGTTTTCTGGGACATGCTGGATTTTACAGAAGGTTTATTAAGGACTTCAGTAAAATAACCAAACCTCTTTGTCATTTGTTGTGCCAAGATGTCCCTTTTGTTTTCAATAATGAATGCATGAAGGCTTTTGAATTCTTAAAAAACTGTTTAATTTCAGCTCCAATATTGCAATCTCCAGATTATTCACTACCTTTTGAACTGATGTGTGATGCATCAGATTATGCTTTGGGAGCTGTCCTTGGACAGAGAAAAGAAAAGCTGCCTCATGTCATAGCTTATGCCAGTAGATCAATGATTGATGCACAACTCAATTACACAACAACTGAGAAAGAGTTGCTGGCAATTATTTTTGCCTTAGAGAAATTTAGGTCATATGTCTTGGGTTCACAAATAGTGGTGTTCACTGACAACTCTGCCTTGAAATACCTTTTATCTAAGAAGGATACCAAACCAAGATTAATCAGGTGGATTCTCCTATTACAGGAATTTGATTTACAGATCAAAGATAAAAAGGGGGTGGAGAATGTGGTGGCTGATCACCTGTCTAGAATTTTAACTGCTGAGATTGATAGGCTGCCTATCAATGAATCTTTCCCTGATGAGCAACTTTTTGCCATTAGTGTACAAACTCCTTGGTTTGCAAACATAGTCAACTTTTTGGCTACTGAAAGAATTCCTCAACATTGGAATAAAATGGATAAAGATCTTTTCTTCTCAAAGGGTAAACATTTCATCTGGGAAGATCCTTATCTATTTAAGAGTTGTGCAGACCAAATAATAAGAAAATGTGTCCCTGACCAAGAATTTCATATAATACTTTCTATGTGTCATGAACAGGCCTGTGGAGGTCATTTTAGTGGAAACAAAACTGCTGCAAAGGTTTTGCAGTGTGGATTTTATTGGCCTACACTTTTCAAAGATGACCTGCAGCATTGTAAGTCTTGCCAGAACTGTCAGAAATTGGGCAACATTTCCAAGAGAAACTTAATGCCTTTACAGCCTATTTTGGTAGTTCAGTTGTTTAATGTTTGGGGGATAGACTTCATGGGTCCCTTTCCTCCTTCCAATGGGTGTAATTTCATTTTAGTAGCTGTGGATTATGTATCCAAATGGATTGAAGCCACAACCACTAAAACAAACGATCACAAAGTGGTTCTTAAATTTCTTAAGGATCACATTTTTTCCAGGTTTGGTTTTCCTAGAGCCATTATCAGCGATGGGGGAAGCCATTTTTGTAATAAACATTTTGAAACTTTATTGAAAAAATACTCTGTGACTCATAGAGTAGCCACTCCATATCATCCACAAACCAGTGGACAAGTGGAGATTTCTAATAGAGAAATCAAACATATTTTGGAAAAGACTATGAAGAAGGACAGAAAGGATTGGTCCTTTAAGCTGAATGATGCATTGTGGGCATACAGGACAGCCTATAAAACCCCAATTGGTAGTCCCCATTCAGGTTGGTCTATGGCAAAGCATGCCATTTTCCAGTAGAGTTAGAATATAAAGCTTTTTGGGCCATTAGAACATTGAACATGGATCTAACTACTGCTGGTAATCACAGAAACCCAACTTCGAGTTGGAGGAGCTGAGAATGGATGCATACACAAATTCAAGATTTTACAAAGAGAAAGTCAAAACATTCCATGATAAAAATTTATTGAGAAAAGACTTCACAGTTGGCTCTAAGGTATGGTTATTTAACTCAAAACTCAAGTTTTTCCCAGGAAAGCTGAGATCCAGATGGGAAGGGCCATACATCATTATTCTGATAGCCCTTCTGGAGTCATGACATCCTTGATCCAAGTAATGGAAGAATCCTGAAAGTAAATGGTCAGAGGCTTAAACCATGCATTGAAAATACCCAGGAGCCTGTGCTGCCCATCTGTCATCACGAACCTCCAAAAATATGATGGTAGATAACTGTACATTATGTTTTTATTTCATAGTTTTTGCTTAGTTTCTTTGTTTCTATTTTTATTCATGATTTGTCTCTTTTCGCATGGTTTAAATATGCTCCAAGTTAAGTCGCAAAGTAATAATTCTCTCTTCGCAAAGTTCAATTTACTTTTCGAAAAGACTCTGGATTTGCAACGAACTGCTTGAAAGCAAGGATTTGCTTTTCGAATAGTTGGTTCTGAAGCTATTTTCTTTTCAAAAAGATATTTCTGAAGCTAGTTTCTTTTTGAAAAGATGTTTCTGAAGCTATTAACTTTTTGAATGGTACTGATGCCATTCGCAGTTGTAAAAAGGTCTATTTTGGAACTTTTCGAAAACTTAAAAAGAACTTTGCGAAATTAACTCTAAGTATATTTAAACCCTTTCGAAGTAGGGGTTTCATATTCGAAATCTTTCTGAAGAGCGACTTGTTCCACAGAAACCCTATTTCGTTCTTTCCTTGCGCGATTTGAGAAGCTTGCTACATTTTTCTTCACCTTTGTTCGATCATTTGAGTTTTTAGAGAAGGATTTTAGCTTCTAGTCTGGGGGATTTCTGCAAGCAAACAACTCGTTCAATCAAAAACCCTAGATCTCGGTATTTCTCTGCACATTCTCTCTGTTTATCATTTGGAAAAGTTAATTTTGTGTCAGCATCTGTTGTGGGCATTTTCATACATCCATTTAGAATGGGAAAAGCTGAGAAATCGTTGGCTGCCATGTTCCCAAAATCCTCTGCTAAGAAAGTTAGCAAACCTAACCTAAAAGGAAAGGCCAAAACTTCAGCCAAAAGAAAACTATCTATGGATAAAGCGGATAGGGTAGAGAAAGGAAAGAAAGTTCGACATGAGGAACCCATCCCTGCTGCTGCTAGCCCTGAGCCTGAGCTTTCTCCTCTGCCTATACATTTGGTACTACCAAATCCATTCATTGAAGCTCAGAAGCTAATTCCTGAGCTGATTGTGGACGAAACATTTTTCGTCAACAAACCGGATTGCCTGTTATCTTTAAAATACATAAGAGATGCCTCACTAAGCAATATCCTTACCCCCTTGCCAGAGAAAATTTACCCACGAATGGTGAAGTTATGGTACCAAAACCTAATCAAGGTCACTGAAAGAGATGCTGATGTCCCTACCCTGGTTATCTTTATTGATGATTGCGATTTTACTATCACATTTGAAGACATAGGGAATGCTTTGGGGATACCCTTCCAATTTGATCCTTCTGGTCCATTGGCTGCTCCAGAAACAGCCTCCTTTAGAGAAATGGCTGCACATTTAACCGAAGGAATTGTGGGCACTGGATAGTCCATCATGAGGAGAGACCTAGCCCCCCAATTTCTATTGATGGACTCCATTTTGAGGGGAAGTTTTTATGTCACCGGGCACAGCCAAGAGAGGAGAACACCAATTCTGGAGGCTCTCTTTCATTTTTCTAAGGGGCAGTTTTTCAATGCCCCTATGTTAATTTTTAAAGCCATGGCTGATATTAGTGCCAAGTTGAAAAAGGAGCAGAAATTAGCTGGCCTCCCATTTGGTAGATTGATCACAGCCCTCCTAAGAGCCAAGTTTGACATTGATAATGAGGAGCCATTTGAAGTCATTGCTCCTCACAATTTTGGGAAAAAGGATTGGACTACAAGCCAAGCCATGCTGAGAAGAATGAGAGAGGAAGGTGAACCTGCACCTGCACCTACAGCTATTTCTGAACCTACCCCTGCAGTTCCCTTAGAACCGGTTTTGCCAAAACCTATGGTGACCAGCTCTTTAGCTGCACCACTTCTTGAAGCGGTTTTGCCAGACCCTGTGGTGACCAACTCTTTAGTTGCACCCATTTTTGAAGAAACTATCCTTCCCATGGTGACCAGCTCTTCAGCTGCACCAATTCTTGAGGGAGTTAGCCTTTCACCCTCCTCCCCTATTCCAGCCCCTGCCACTTCACCTATCCCAGCTGTCCCATCTCCCATACCCTCCATTATTCCAATTATAGATTCCCCCTCTACACCAACCACTCCAACCATACTCACACCACCAATTTCTCCCACTAATGCCCATGTTTTAGCTGCAGACTTTATTTCCCCATCTCCCTGCACTCCTCTGCTCCAAAGCCGCTCAAATTCACCTGCTCATTCATCCCACACACCTGAAGTATCCCATACACCTGAACCTGAGCCTTTCACTACAGAGGCTTATTCTTCCTTAATGGGATCTATTTTTGAAACCATGGGGCTTGAACCTATCCCTATACCTGACCCTCATCATTTCACTCACTTACCTACTTCTCCCTTCTGACCATTGCACCCCACCCTCCACTTGATTGTACAGTCCACATGCCCACCTACCCCCACTGCATCTATTAACCAAATACTTGCCTACCTCCAATCCATCCAAGCCCAACTCCAAATCAACACAGAAAACCAGTCTGTGACCAATGACCTACTCCAAACCTTAGCCTCCACATCCCACACAACCACCATTACCCCTGTACCTACCTAAACTGAACCAGAGGTAGTATTGGTTGATCTGCCCACCCCCACCACTCACATCCATGCAACCCAACCGAACAAGTCCCTCTGGTTGCATCCCCTTCACCACTCCCCACTTTCTCTGAGCAAGCCACTCAGACCGACCCTGAAGTCCTCCTTCTGGACACTTCTTCTCCCCCTCCCACAGCTGGGACACCTTTGGTCCCCTACCATTCCATTCCCCTTCCCAGATTTGCCACCCTTAGAAGAGACATGGAAGAAAATCGTTATATCTGTCGAGATGTTCTAAAGGGGTTAGCTGATTTACAAGCCTACATTCGAACCCCTTATGAAAACCAGATTCCATTTATGAAATTTGAGAGAGAGAAAATGAAGGACTTGTTGGGTCAAACATTTCAGATGGTTCGGAGTGAGCATCACAAGGTGACCATGTTGCAAGCACAGCTTGACCAAGAAAAACTGAAGACCACTAGACTTGGCAAGTACATTGGCCTCACCAAAAAGATAAAATCAGAGGAATACACTGAGCTACAAAACACAATCCAGGAGAAAGCTCAATCAAGTTCAGACTCCAATACTGATTCTAGTTCTGATTCTGACAGTGACTCCAGTTCTGAGCCAATTGAACCAACTTATGATACAGATTTTGACACCAGTTATTAGATCACATTGTACTTATCTGTGTTATGAGTTTGTAATATAAAATTTTGTTGTTTCTTGTGTAATTACTGTGCATTTCTGTCTGTCCTCTTGTCATCATGAATTTTTTTTTTTTTTTTTTCTTGCTTATATCTTTTCTTTGCTTTGGACCAGTGTGGACCCTGCTCCCCTTAGGTTTGGGGGTGTGGCAGAAATGTCAATAATTGAGTTAACATCAATGCAGCTTATGATCAGTGGAATTTTTGAAAATGAAGTATACTCACACTTGCTGTTTTGAAAAATAAGGAAGTTAAATTTTTTTTTAAATTGAATTCTAGTATAATTCTAATACTTTCATGAAGTGAATGTCAGGAAATTTCTAAAAAAAAATTGATGTTTTAGTAAACCTTAAAAGAGAGAAAACAGTGATGATATACTTCAGGAATTTGATAGAAAACCATATCCAGTGAGATTTGGGCCTGCTGAAATGTATTCTTTGGAGGTATGAATTGGCAATTTTTTCTACTCTAGGGACTGTTTTAACCTGCTTGTCATCACTAGAAGTTACACATATCCAAGTTAAAATAGCTTGACAGCAATCATGATATTAAAAACATGATGTAGGGCCTTCTTTTGGACAGTTTGAACTTCAAGAAGCCCCACCATTTAAAACTACCCTTGATACACACCGTTTGAGCTTTATAAATCTAAAATTTCTTTGAAACCTCATCAACCTCATTTAGCCTAACCCTCACTCTGAGAATTCAGAAGGTAAAGGAAATGAAGCTGAAGAAAGGAGAGTTGGGTATCAGTTTGGTAAAGAGAAAAATAAGTGAAGGCAATGATGTATCAGCAGAAGAAGTGTGACATTCCAGTCAATGTCATTTTGAAAAAAAAAAAAAAAAAAAAAAAGAGAAGTCATTTCATTGGAAGTTTGAAAAAGAAAGAGAAAAAGATGGCCACTTTGGCTCTGAAAATTCAAAGAAGAAGATGGAATTGTGCTGAAATAAAGAAGGTGTCCATACCACCTCCTTACCTTAACTGACTTCCCAATTTTGAACTCCATTCCACCCCTTTATTCTTGATAAATTTCACCCATAAGCCACATTACAACCCAAGTTAAAGTCCTTACTGATCAATGATGGATTAAGCTGTCACATGGAGATAAGGATTTGTGTAATCTATGGTGAAAAGAGCAGTGAATACATAACCAAAAAGCAATGCCTATGCTCATGCTTACAGTCCTATTTGTGGTCAGAATCGCTTCTGAGCCGTGTGAAATAGTACAACCCTCTTACTTGCATGTTGAGTGAAAACCTGGTGAGAGTTGGGTTTGAAATCGACTTATTTGGGGTAACATCAAAGCTGGATTCTCAAATAGAAGGCAAGCTGTTCATTAATTTTTCTTGTAAAGAACTTTTTGACACAAATTGAGTGAATGGTAAAAGGAATTACAGCAGAATTTCAGTTTTGAACTGATGTTTTCTTGAGAATCCTCTTATAGCTTGAATGATACAGGTGTGAATAAACTGATTGGATGAAAGTCTGTTTAACAGAACTGCTTTGATCTTAACCGATTTATTGGAGAAGTTTGTGGGTACCTTCACTAAAAACCCTCAGGAGACTTCACTCCTCCACTAGGGATCACCTAGGGGTTTAAAAGGCTTGTTGCATACGCTAAATGCAACTGTGCTCCCTACAAAAGTGGCTTTTTACTTTATTTTTAATTTTGTCTTTGCTCAGGGACTAGCAAAGCTTAGGTTTGGGGGTGTGTTGAGAACTAAAAAATATCATTTTTCACCCCTTAACTTGAGTTTTGATAGACCTTTGAGAGAACTAAATAAGTGTTTTAAGTGCTTGTGTTGCAGCTAACAATAAAGATAAGCTTAACCATAAAAGCAGTGTAAAAGTGCCAAAAAGATGACAATCCATGTCAATCCAAAGGAGGAAAGAGAAGAAACAACCTCACTAGCTGTTGAAAGGTCTGAATTGAAGAGGCAAAGACCTGGTCTCAACCCAGAAAAGAAGTATGGAGCAATTCGAACAGAAAAATACACTACAGAGTACTTTTCGCAAAGAACTGAAGCTGATTAAAGAACCTGAACTCTGTGAAAAGAACTAAAACTCCAGGCTTAGCTTTCGAAGAGCATCTGAACTCTTCGAAGAGATGATCGACCTTTTCGAAAAGAAGAAAACTCAATTCGAACAGAACCAAAACATTGCAAAAAGAGCTTCAGGAGTTACAACACCTTGCTAAAAGCCCCCTAAGCTATGCGAAAAGGTATTCTGGAGATTCCCAACTTTTGCAAGGGCAATTCAGTAATCTGTTTCACCCGTCCCAATGCATTTAAAAACCTAGGGACATTCCAGAGGATTCTAAACATGAAGCGAAGGCATATTCCACCCCACATGAGCACCCAGAGATGAAATAATTTGGCGGGAACTTCTAGAAACTCTAACAGACTTTCAAAATGCATAACAGAATTGATGCCTTTTTCACCTGATTGGCTGAACTAGATCGAAGAATTCTGATTGGCCAGAACAGATCTGGATCCTCGTGCTCGACTACCATTGGTCAATATAGATCTTAGCACCTCTGATTGGTTGATACACATCTGAGCTGGACTTAGGGAAAACTATAAATAGACGAACCATTTGCCCAATTTGGGCATCCAGATTTTGAGTTTCATTCCTAATCCCCCATTTCCAAATCAGACAGTTTGTCTGAAATCCCTGTAATAGCCTCACTTTTTACTTGCAATTGAGAGCTGTGAGATACTTCTGTAATTCAAAGGAGAGTTATATTCAAGACTACAAATCCGAGAGCTGTTTAAGCTGTGCTCTGTAATTGTAATGGTGAATTTAAAAAGATTGCTGTAAACCGTGCATTCTCCATTGGACTCATGTTAAGGGTTCCCTCTGATCTCCTTATTGCATTAGACTCCTTTAGATTCACTGTTTTTCATGCAATTTCCCTTGATTCATTAATCCTGTGGGAGTTAGTGTTTGTAACCTAGTCTCTCACGGCATTTGTAGTGATGTTTCTTGTTCTAAATTAAGGATTTGGATTAAAGACTATTGGATGGTTTGTGGCCATTAAAGTGGACAGATCATAGCCATAAGCGTGAGCCTAATCCTTGAATTAGATTTATTTCTCTTACACCTGCGCTTGTAGCCAGATGAAGATTGGATCACCTCTCTGTTGAGCTGCAGTCATTCTCATTAGATTTCAAGGACCAAATCGAAGCTAGATATTACTTCTCCATCTTTTATAAGTTTACCTCAAACATTCCCCCAACTCGGATCTGGATCATTTAGTTTAACTTTTACTTTTTATCATTTAGTTAATGTGACAAATTCAACCTCCCCATCTTATGTGCTTTCTAGACCAGATCTGGAGGTTTATCTTGCATTTTAGACAAATTCTCTGTGGATGATCTTTCACTCACTTACATTTAAAACTTGCTACAATTGGCCCTGATCTTGCAGGCTAATTCACTTCTACCTGTGCTGATATTTCTTTACTCTTTTTAATATTCTAGATTCATTATAATTTAGCAGTTGCAAACCTGTTTTCAAAACACACATAAATCAAGCACACTAAGAAGCAACAACAACTATCTCCTGGCTACAGCCCATACACAACTGCTCATCCACGATCGCAATGTATACAAAATCTATTACAAGACTGAAACAAAACTAAACCTAGATGCTTATAGGGGGATTAGGCAGCAAGAGCTGAGCTAAGAGAGAAGAAAAATAAGAAAAAGAAGTGATGAAACCCTAACCCTAGCCTGCTAGAGCTCTTAGCCGGCAGAGGATGAAGGAAAGATCAAAATAATAAACTCTAAGTCTAGCTTATATACTTTGTCAAAATGGCCTTGGCTCTAAAGAGATTAACCCTAACTTTTCCAACAGACGTGGCACTGTTACAACCCTTGAATTCCTCGAGATGTGTACTTCAAAATCCATGCCTCAAGAAGTGTGCCCTAACCTTGGGAAATTCCTAAAAGGTCCCTGAGTTAAACTGAGAAGTGGAGAGCCTGCGCTTTGCAGGGCTGGCAGGTGTTTTAGTTTACTCACACAGTTGCTTTGCTTTCACAAAGTTACCTTTGGCTGATGGGAATGGCACATTCGTGCAGTAAACTTTTAGTGAATTACGCAGTTGCTTCGTGTCATAGTGCTGTCGCAGAGATGATCTGGAGAGCCAGGGTGTTTCGCACAGTAGAGCTTCAGGAGCTCTCTCTCGCTAAGTACTCGCGCAGGTGGGCTCCTGCGCTCGCGTAGTAACTTGTAAGGCTCCAGAGTGTGCGAGATCTGCGCGAGGGGAATTTTGGGTGTCTCTCTCTTCCAGGGCCATGCGAGAACTCCGTGAGGTGACTTTTTGTTCTCTATGCACATGCACTCGCTGGGTTCTTCGCGTGGTTGCTTTGAGGCTTGATCTCCGCGAGAGCTTCATGACCACGAATTCTGAAGGTTTCACACTTTGAGATCTTCACGATGTCTTTACAACTCTCCTCTTGACTGCACGGCCTATCTGTGCGAGAGCTTCTTCCACAGCAACTTTAGCTTCGCGAGGAGGCTTCTCAACTCTACGAGGTCAGTTTCTTGGCACTTTGCTACACTACACTTGCTGTTATTGCAGCATCCTTCCTTCTCAACTGACTTTAGTCATTTGTTAGACTTTAGGTAAATGATGATCAGCAACAGTGAGTCACCATAGTGAGCACTACAAAGGTGTTCCATTAGGCTTTGGCTTAGTTACCAACTTTGCTTGTATTCTCTCTCTTTGGGCCAAAATGCCAGGATTTTGTATTAAGCTGCACATTTTATTACTAACTGCAAAACATACTTAACAAATGATTATTTGTGGGCTTCAAGGTCCATCAAAGGCTAGGTTAAGAGGTGAAAAGTGGTACTTTTCAGTGAATAACACATCTCCAAACCTAATCTTTGCTAGTCCCTGAGTAAAGGAAAAATTAAAACAACTACTTCTAAGAATTGAAATGCCACTTTCGTAGGGAGCACGAATACATTTAGCATATGTACCAAGCCTTTTAAACTCTTAGGTGATCCCTAGTGGAGGAGTGGAGTCTCCTAAAGGTTTTCAGTGAAGATACCCACAAACTTCTCAATGAAACAGTTAACAAAGGTGCAACATTCTTAGGTCAGCTGTCAAGAAACAGAGCATCAGTTCACCTTTGATTCAATAAAAATGTGAGGCATTTGGACATGAAAAGCACAAATATTTAATCATCACAAACTCTACCTGAGTGCACAACATTTCCAATTAGCTCACAATAAGGGAGACAACACATGTATATCACCACTGAGCTCATTATTAATTCAAAAATTAGGTTATAGGCTATGCCTAATACATTCAACATCAGACCCAATGCTCACCAGGGCATACTCTCACAAGGGACCTTGAGGGTTTCATTTTTACTCAAGCTCAAGAGCAGTTACAGCCCCCAAAGGGGTCTGTAAGCTTGATCATAGGCAAAGCATCTAAGTCCTGGCATCATTGGCAGGTCCTCACCAAAGATTGGACAACTCCTTGTCTCTTCATGATAACTCATTTAACTTTGGATCACAAGGTCTTTAGCTGGGTTGTAATGTGGCTTATGAATTGGGTTATAAAGAATGTAAGGTTGAAAAGGGATTCAAAGTTGAGAAATCAGTAAGTGAAGGAGGTGATTCATGACTTCACCTCTTTGTAGTTCAGTCCCTTTCATTTTGTTTCAAAATTTTCAGACTTGAAGTGGCTAGCTTCTCCTCTTCATTATGATTTTTCCAATGAACCGTTCCTCTTGACTCCTCTCTCACTCCTCTTCATTATTGTTTTTCTTTTTTTTTCTTTCATTTTTCTTTTTGTTTGTATTTTTATTTTTTGTGTTTGTGACTTGCCATCTCTTTCCTCAGCTGCTACACTGCTCAACTTTAGGTATCTCTTCTCCATTCACCCAATGTTGATAATAACTTATCCATCTTCAGCTCCTTCTCCTTTACTTTACCTTCTGAATTCTCAGAGTGAGGGTAGGTTTGAGTTAGGTCCATAGGTTCAGGTGCAAGTACTCAAGTGTATTTTGAAAAAAATTGGAAATGAAGGCTCAATAGGTGTGTGCACAAAGGCAGTTGATTAGGATTTGGTCTGTTTAAGCTCAAATTGTCCAAGAGAAGGCCTTGATCCTTTCCTAGGTTTCATGAGTGTTGTCAGTTGTTTTAACTTGGAGGTGCCTAGCTTTTAGTGAGGGCATTGCCTCAGCCAGTCCTTAGAGCTAGAAGAATTGCCTCAGTCACTCCTCAAAGGAAAGAAATTTTTTTTTTGTAGGCCCAACTCTCACTGGTTATGGTCTTAAACTTTTAAGTATGCCCTTACCTTTTTCTCTCTTTAATGCTTCACTCAATACTGATACAGGTATGTTTACTTCCTGTACACATCATGGAAAAGTTCAAATTTAAAAGCTTGTAATGCCTAAAGGTCTACCAAATTTTAAATTTCTCATTTTTCTAATGATCCTTAGGTGAACATGGTTCTGTTTCTGTCTTACTTGAATCTGCTGCACTTAAGTTAACTATTTCATTAGCAGAACCTGCCACACCCCCAAGCCTATGAGGAGCAGTGTCCTCACTGATTCAAAGGTGAGATGTGCAGCAGGTATAAAACCTAGAAATTAACAAAACAAAAACTACAAAAGAGAAAAAAGAACACACAAAAATGAACAAGGAATTACGCACATGTATAAGCAAAATAGTGATAGATTGTCGACAAAAGAGATTTTATTATAGATACAAAAGCAAACACAATACAAAATATAGAAAATTATAAACCTAAGAACAATCTAAGCAAAGCATCCTGTCAAACAAAATGGTTCTTCCTCCTGGCTCAGGGATGCCCTCAACCTACTGTGGAAGAGGAATTGTAAGCTAGGAGGAGGTGGAAGACAAGGATCATGGAGATGGGTATTAAGCAACTGGTGAGGGGTTTGAAGAAGATGGTGGGGGAGATGCCGGTGGTTCGGTTTTTTACTTCTTCTTCTTTCCCTTCTCCTTTTTCTTCTCCTCTTTGGCCAGGATCCTCTGGACCTCTTCGTACTCATCCCAAAGAAATTATAGTGGGTCCGGCTCCTTAGGTGGTGGGAGGTCCAACCACATTGGATAAAATTTGTTTGGGAACTTGGTGGGTTTGTCATCCGCCATTGTTGTGAGTAAGGAGGGACTACTAAGGTTAGAGGAGAATGGGTGAGATGAAAATGAACTGTCTGTGTATTTAAAGTACTTGGATGGTGGAATACGGATGGGCACATTAGCTTTCATCTCTTTCCGAGCATGACAATAAATTGTGATTATTCTAGGAATGATAAATCGCACAACCTATTTAGGGAATGAGGGCTCACAATAAATGGTGGTCTAATTTTGGCATTGGGAATTAAGGCAATCCCGTGTTTCACAGAGTTTTCCTAAGTGCTCGCGAAGTAGAATTCTCGAGCAGTACAGATGTACCTCGGCAAGAAGGATAATCACGCAGAAGCAAATAGCTCCGCAAGTACAAAATCAAAAACATTGTGTGCCTCACGAAGTTATTTCACGGAGTAGACGTTGGGATTGAGCACGCGAAGTCATCTTTCATTTCTCGCGCAGCTTAGCTGGGGATCTCTGTGAAGAACATCCATTCGGAGTTTCAAAGGTCTCACAAAATAGAATGTTTTGAAATTTACAATTCACGCCCCTATGACTCTGCAAGAAAGTGGTGAAATGGTCTGCGACAATGAAAATTAGGCCATTCAACCCCACGAGAAACCAACAGTCAATCTCTTTACACCATTTGTGCTTAGGCCTGTGCTTGCACAATGTCTTGCACCCATTCAGGGGTCATCAGCACCAACCCTTCACATGTATTCCTTTTCCAAATGATAATAACCTCCCTAATACTAGCATAGGCATAGCAAAAATTTCAAATGATAAAGGACCTTGATGAAAACAGATACTAAATAATTACAGTGCTAGTACTTTGCTCACACTTCAGAAAGAAGTATCATACATCTCCCATGTTACTGACAAAAATGAATAATACTAAGACTAAAACCTATAAAGTGATTGAAAATAAACAAGCACATAGAACAGAATAGAACAAACACACAAAACAGATATGGCACACATAATACAAAGCTGTCGATCACTAATCGGTGGGAGGTTCATGTAGGTGAATGGTCTAAGGAAGCTCCACTGATTGTTCTACACAAATCTTGAGCCTCTGACCATTTACTTTCATGATCAGATCAGACTTTGGGTCCAAGATCTCCATAGCACCAGATGGGGAGGCTTTGATGACAGTATAAGGTCCATCACATCTAGATTTTAGCTTCCCTAGAAAGAATTTAAGTCTGGAGTTAAAAAGCCAAACCTTGGTGCTAGAAATGAAGTCCTTCCTTAACAGCTTCTTGTCAAAGAATGATTTTGATCTCTCTTTGTACATTGTGGCATTGGCATAGGCTTCTAGCTTCATTTCATCAAGTTCTGCCATTTGCAACTTCCTGTGAGAACCATCAGCAGTTAGATCTATATTCGTTGCCTTGATAGCTGTTAAGACCTGAAAGTAGCACTTTTCACCCCATAATTTAATCTCTGTTAGACCCTCAATCATTTAATAAATGTGTTTTAAGTCTATCCTATAGGTAATAAGCAGAAGCTACAAATAAGCCCCTAACCATGACAAGAAGCCTACTATTGCTCCAAAAGTCCCTCAGAAGAAAGGAGGTTGAACCCAAACGAAGAGTTGGCTGCAGCATAGGCACAGCAAAGCAGAAAAATGTCAAGAAGAATGCCTCGCGCAGATGTCGCAGGGCTCAATTGAACTAGAAAAAATGCGTACGCAGTTGTCGCAGACTTTTGAAGGGAGCACAACAACTGGTCGCGCCGTTCGCGCGCAGGTGGATGTCCGCAGGGAGTAAAAAGCATACTTCTCGTGGTTCTCGTGAGGTTCAGTCTTAAGCGCTTGCGAAGCACTCGTGCAGTCTCGCACAGCTCAAGAGATGAGTCTTCAACCTTTGCGCAATTCACTCAATAGAGAGAGCTCCAGGAATTCTAGCGCGCAGCTGTCGCGCAGTGGCCGCGGGACACATACTTTCAAGGAACTGCTCGCGCGATCCAGAAACCCATGTACATTATTTTCTTTGCGAGGATCACCGCAGGATTCATCAAGGAATGAACTGAGTGCGAAATTCTCGTGCCATTCAAATGGAAATACCAATCCCGTGACGACCAGAGCATCCCCGTGATGACCAAAGTCCCAACCTCGCGACTGCAAGAGCTTCAAGTCCAAGCAACCCCACGACACCAATTTAATCACGCGATAAGACTTGGAATGCTTTTCTACCTAGCGAGGCTCAGGTTCTTAACTTCTCCCCACTTTTGCAGGGGCAATCTGGGAACTTTCAACAATTAAGACACGCACTCCAATGCTCCAATCTTCGTGCACACACCCTGAGGCATCCAAGGGACAAGAATGGGCCACAATTGCATTAATGAAATTTGGGTTTTCGTAACCCTAATTCACAAAGAGCCGACTGCTATATAATCCTAAGCCTAGCGTAGGTTTGGAGGACCTTTTAGACTTGGACTTGACTTCTGTACTCCTTGAAATCGACAGTAGAATTACAGAAGGCGAAGGTTAGGGTTTAGGAGTTTTCTTTTTCCTTTTTCCTTCTCTCCATAGTCCAGCACTTGCTGGCTATGCCTTTGTATGATTATTTGGTATAGTTTTCTGGAGTTTTGTAATAGGATCTATTACATGTATGGGATTGGAGTTTTGTGAGTTGTTCTATGCAAGGCTGCTGCCTCGAGATCCTCCATTGCTAAGTTGTATTGTAAGCAATGGAGGATTGTCTTTAAGGCTTTACTTAGATCCAAGTGACCTGTGTGTCCAGGTTAGGCACATTGCAGGCCTAGCCCCACCATAGGACCCACTAAATCTGAATTCCCATGGGAGCTTGAGCTGGTAGCCTTGTGAACATGGTGGCAACAGCAATGTTCTTATTCTGACTTAGATCTCTGTGAGGAGGATATCCTCTGTGGATAGTCTGTGATCATTCAAGTGGATAGATTATAGCCCTAGGGTGAGGCCAATCCACAGATCTAAGACAGAATCTTCTTCTCTGCACTTGTGCTTGTAGCCTTGTGAGAGATTGTGCAGAGACAGACTCCCCTGTATTTGTATAGACCCACCATCAGATGGTAGATCTGATCTGCCTGTAGAGATTGTAGGCTTGTGACTGAATCACTGTTGTCTTTCTAAAGTAGTGAACAGCTAAGCTTAAATGCTAGTACTCAAACTCTTGCTGGTTCTGTGTGTCCAGGCTACTGCACATTGTAGGCCTAGCCCCACACACCGAGCTTTAGAGGTTGAGGTTCCTACGGATTCTTGAGCTTGTAGCCTGGATGAAGTAGTGCCTATAATGATAAACTTGTTTTGACCCATCTCTTGATTGTGGTTCCGCTATTGGATAGTCTGTGACCATTCAAGTGGACAGGTTATAGCCATAAGGGATTGGATCATGGCACAGGAGTGAGTTGGATCCCTTCTCATCTTTGGTGATAATGTAGCCATTGGACAGGATTTCTGTAGCAGCAGATCTGAGTCTGAGTTATAAGACCCATCAGATCTGTACCTAATAGCATACTTCTCCCCTTTTATATTTATTTTCTCACACTCCATCACTCTTCTCCACCCTTTCTATAGTTTAGGCATTAAGTGACCTTAGGATTTAGACTATAGTGACCATAAATCCCCTTCCATTTTGGATTGCTAGATCTATAGCCAGATCTGGAGGGCCTACTAAAGATAGCTCCCTTGGAGCTTTATATCAACTTTCCCTGTGGCACAAACTCTTACTTATCAAAACTTGCTACAACAGGCTCTGTATCTTGTAGGACTGTGTATTTTTAGGCTTGCTGCTCTTGTATTCATCTTTGATTTTCACCAACCCAATTCTTATCACCATCTCCAATAAAGTTAGTAGCAAGCACTTAAAATACCTCAACAAGTTTTTGGCGTTAGTGCCGGGAAATCTTGATCTATTAGATTTTTGTATTCTTTACTCTTTGATAACTGTACTTGTGAATAATTGATACTGCTGATTTACATTTGGAATTTTTCTTGCAAATCTGGACAGCAGCAGAGAAGGAAAGTAGAACTGCACTGGGAGTCTAGCTACCTCTGTTTGCACTTCTCTAACCCTTAAAACTCAGTCTATTTCTCCTTTGAAAATTCCATAGCAGTTGATTAGGGTAGTTGTAATTTTGTTAAGTGCAATGTGTGTGCAAGTAGTCTTCCCTGCTGTTGGTGCGTATGCATGTTAGGAAGGAGATCCCTTAGTCCTACATCAGAGCCTCCTAACCCTGGGATAGAAAGGGGTAGAAGACCGAGAAGGCACAGACACACCACAGTCGAGCCCCCTATTGAAATTGAGACAACAGACATGGGTGAAGAGCAACCCAGAACATTGAAGGAATTAAATGCTCCTGATCATTACAATTCTCCATTCAGCATTCAATTCTCAGATGTTCAGGGAAACTATGAGATTAAAACCTCCATCATCCAAATGCTTCCCTCTTTCCATGGGCTTAGCAAGGAAGACCCTTATAAGCACATTGACTAATTCTTAGCCCTATGCACGACATTCTCCATTACTAGTTTGGGACCAGAAGCCACTAGGTTAAGGCTTTTTCCTTTCTCCCTAAAGGACAGGACAAACACCTGGTTGTCTACTCTCCCAAACAATAGTATCACTACTTGGAAAGACCTCCAGACAAGATTTCTGACCAAATTTTTTCCAGAGACCAAAATCAGCCAGTTGAGGAAAGCAATACTTGCTTTTGCCCAATTCCCAACTGAAGATTTTAACCAATCTTGGGAAAGATTTAAGGAGATGCTCAAACAATGTCCCCACCACAAGATCTCAGAATGGCAGCTTGTCCAGAGCTTCTATAATGGGATTGATGAGAAAAGTAGAGACATGGTAGATGCCTCTTGTGGTGGAACGTACATGCATAAAATAGCTGATGAGGCATGGGACTTGTTCGAGGTTATCAGTGAAAATGCTTTCTAGAAGATGTCCACATCTAAAACTGTTCAAGAGCCTTCTCCTAAGCTGGGGCTTGCGGAAACCTCTAAAGGAAAGATGTATGAAGTTAGGGGAAATGATGACTTCAGAATACAGATGGCAATCTTTCGGATAAGTTTGATAAACTTTTAACTTTGGTGCAGCCCCGAATGGCTGCACAAGTGATGGAGGCATGTCTGATATGCCAATCTCCACAGCACACAGTGGAAGAGTGTCCATCTGCAGGTCAATACCCTGAGTACGTGATGGAACAGGCTGCTGCTGCCCAATCATTTGGACAGTAATAATCTGGTGGCTACAACAAATAGTCATATGGATACCAACATCAAAATGCTGGTTACCAATGGAGAGACCACCCAAATATGAGGTGGAGACAAGACAAGTATATGCAGCCACAACAGATATTGGCCTTACCTCAAAGGCCACAGCAGCAGTTTAACCAGTGATATGCCCCAAGGTTAAATTTCCAACATCAGCAGCAGCCCCAGCAGTAAAATCAGTTGGTAGTTCCCCCACCTCAGCCCCGAAGTGCTTCTTTTGAGGACCAGGTTTTCACCCAATTGCAAAGCCTTGGACCTTTGAATTAGACTGTGACTTCTCACAGTCAAAGCATAAAGAAAATAGAAGAACAGTTGGGCCAAATTGCCAATGCCTTGGCCAAAAGAGAAGAGGGCAGGTTGCCAAGCCAGCCAGTAGCCAACCCTAAGGGCCAATATTCGATTGGAGAAGGCTCCTCAAATTTTGAGGGGGCTAATGCCATCACAACCCTAAGTCTGGCAAGCTGGTAGACAACCAGGTGGGAAAGGAACAAGGAGAGGTCATTCCCAAAGAATTGTCGAGTGAAAGTGATAAGGACTTTGTTAGAGCACAGAGTTAAGAATTACCTGCTACCCTTCAACAAGGGAAAAATAAAGAGACTGTAGTTGAGCCTCAGCAGAAAATAAAAGAAAAAAACAAAAGTTCAGTCATAGGCTTGCAGCTGAGGAACCAACAGTCCCTCAGCTGCCATTTCCTCAAGCTTTGAGTGGCCCTGTCCCTTTTGATAAGGGGAATACACAGATAGAGGAAATGATGGAGACCTTTAAGCAGGTAAAAATCAATTTACCCCTGCTTGATGCTATCCGACAGGTCTGAGCCAATGCAAAATTTCTGAAAGACCTTTGTACTCAGAAAAGGAAAGCTTGAGGCCATTTGTCCAAAAAGGTCTTTGCAACTGATATAGTTAATTCTATATTAAGCATGACAATGCCTGAGAAGTTGCAAGACCCAGGGATACCCACTATTCCCTGTATAATTGGTGACCACACAATTGGAAGGACCATACAGACCTTTGCCGCCATAGGTGTGTATCTGACTAGGTTTGGGGAGCCAAAAACCCACCCCCATTGTGCTATTGATGGCTAATAGGTCTGAGAGGAGACCCATGGGAGTTTTCAAGGATGTCTTAGTAGGGGTAGACAAGTTCTTCTACCCTACAGACTTCCTTGTTTTGGGCATGGGCTGCAACAAGAGTACATCCCTGATACCTGTTATTTTGGGCAGACCATTCTTGGCCACTGCTAATGCATGCATTCAATGCAGGTCTGGGATCATGGTGGTAACTTTCGGACATATGAAAGTTGAGCTTAATGTGTACAACAGTGCAAAGTACCCTCAGCTGGATAATGAGGAATGCTTTATAGTGGATGTACTAGAAGAAATTGTTGAAGAAGAACTGCCCACTCTACTAGAGTGGGGCAACATTATCACAAATTTAACTGAAGTTTAGAACATGGTAGAAGAAGGAAGCCCAGCTTTAATGCTAGAAGACATGTCCCCATTGAAGTCTTCAGTGGGCTCAGTGCAGCATTCTAGCTGGAAACCTACATTGCTGCCCCTTCCTCAAAGCAACAAAGCACAAATCCTGCCATCCATCCAACAAGCCCCTGATCTGGAGCTCAAGAAGATTTCAGAGACATTGAAATATGCTTTCCTTGAGAAAGATGAAAAACTTTCTGTAATTATCTCCTCTTCTCTCACCAATGAGCAAGAGGAGGAATTGCTAACAGTTTCGAGGAAGCACAAGAAGGCAATTGGCTAGACTATTGCTGATCTGGGAGGGATTGATGCATCAATTTGTATGCATAGGATCCATCTAGAGGAGGGCTCAACACCCTCTAGGGAAATGTAGAGGAAATTGATTCCTCACATGCAGGAGGTGGTCCTAAAAGAAATCATCAAATTACTGGATGCTGGGGTAATTTACCCCATTTCTGATTTTGAATGGGTGGCACCTATTCAGGTGGTGCCCAAGAAGTCTGGCATAATAGTGATAACAACTGAGTTGGGAGAGCTGAGACCAGCCAGGGAGACCACTTGCTGGAGAGTTTGCATCGATTATCGAAAGCTCAACTCCAAGACTAGAAAAGACCACTTCCATCTCCCCTTTATTGATCATATTTTGGATAAGTTGGTTGGGAAAGTTTTTATTATTTTCTTGATGGGTACTCAGGGTACAACCAGATCCCTGTGCACCCTCTCGATCAAGAGAAAACTATATTTACTTATCCTTTTGGCACCTTTGCTTATAGACGGATGCCTTTTGGGCTGTGTAATGCCCCAGCCACCTTTCAGAGGTGTATGTATGCCATATTTTCTGATATGATTAACAAATTCTTTGAAATTTTTATGAATGATGTTTCTATTTATGGGGACAGTTTTGGCTAATGTCTGCAACACCTCAACCTGGTCTTGCAAAGATGTGAGGAGACCAATTTGGTCTTAAGTTGGGAAAAGAGCCACTTCATGGTAACACAAGGAATTGTGTTGGGCCATGTAGTCTCTAAAGATGGAATTGAGGTAGACAAGGCTAAAGTTGACCTCATTGCAAATTTTCCCCCTCCAAGAACAGTCAAACAAATCAGATCCTTTCTTGGACATGCTGGATTCTACAGGAGGTTTATCAAAGACTTCAGCAAAATTGTTAAACCATTGTGCCACCTGCTCTGCCAGGATGTGCCCTTTGACTTTTCTGTTGAATGTCTTAAGGCTTTTAAAACTTTGAAAACTTGCCTCACCTCTGCCCCTGTACTCCAAACACCTGACTATACACTCCCCTTTGAGTTGATGTGTGATGCATCCGACCTGGCAATAGGTGCTGTTTTAGGTCAGAGAAAAGATAAGCTGCATGTGGTTATTGCCTATCTTTATAAATCACTTGTTGAAGCTCAGCTGAATTATACAACAACTGAGAAAGAGCTTCTGGCAGTAGTTTTTGATGTGGACAAATTTAGACCTTACCTACTTGGGTCTAAAACTGTAATCTTCACTAACCACTCAACATTGAAGTACCTATTATCCAAGAAGGATGCGAAGCCCAGGTTGATTAGATGGATACTCCTGTTGCAGGAATTTGACATTGAAATCAAAGACAAAAAGGGTTGAGAAAATGTGGTGGCTAACCACTTGTCTAGAATTGTTTTGGAAAAAGGTGTTGATGACCTTGCTACAAATGATGTCTTCCCGGATGAGCAATTGTTTGTCATCCAATCCTTTGTTTCCTGGTATGCACATGTTGTCAATTATCTAGTTATAGGCAAGATTCCTGCCCATTGGATAAAAATGGACAAAGACCTATTTTTCTCATAGGTCAAATACTTTTTCTGGGAAGAACCTTGCTTAGACAAGTATTGTGCTGACCAGATCATCCGAAAATGTGTTCCCGAGAGTGATGTCCCCAGTATTCTGGTCATGTGCCATGAAAATGCCTGTGGAGACCACTTTAGTAGAAGAAAAATAGCTGCCAAGTCTTACAGTGTGGGTTCTATTGGCCTTCTCTTTCCAGAGATGCTAATACACGCTGCAGGACCTGTGAAAGATGTCAACAATTAGGAGGGATGTCCAAAAGAAACTCAATGCCTTTACAACCCATCCTTGTTGTAGAACTGTTTCATGTGTGGGGTATTGACTTTATGGGCCCCTTTCCTCCTTCAAATGGTTTTCATTTCATCTTAGTGGCAGTGGATTACGTTTCCAAATGGGTGGAAGCCATTGCCACAAGAACTAATGATAATCAGGTTGCCCTCAAGTTTATAAAGTAGAATATCTTCTGGAGATTTGGCACCCCTAGAGACATTATCAGTGATGGGGGTAGCCATTTCTGCAACAAAAATTTCGAGAGCTTACTCAAGAAATATTCTGTCACCCATAGGATTGCTACTCCCTACCACCCACAAACCAGTGGGCAAATTGAAATTTTAAATAGGGAGATCAAGCACATCCTTGAGAAGACTGTGAGGACTGATAGGAAAGATTAGGCTGACAAGCTTAATGATGCACTGTGGGCTTATAGGACTGCCTATAAGACTCCCATTGGTATGCCCCCATTCAGACTGGTTTATGGCAAGGCTTGTCATCTCCCAGTGGAGTTAGAACACAGGGCCTATTGGGCCATTAAACATTTAAATCTAGACCTAACTTCTACTAGTCATCACAGGTTGCTGCAGCTGTCAGAATTGGAAGAACTAAGGATGGATGCGTATGCCAATGCCATGATCTACAAGGAAAGGTCTAAAGCTTTCTTTGATAAGGGGCTGTTGAGAAAGAGTTTCATAGCTAGTGATAAGGTTTGGTTGTTTAACTCCACACTTAAATTTTTTTCTAGCAAATTGAAATCCAAATGGGAAGGTCCCTACATTATCATGCCTGTTTCCCCATCTAGTGCTATGGAAATCAAGGATCCTAAGTCTGGGAGAACCTTGAAGGTGAATGGTCAGAGGCTTAAGCCTTGTTTTGAAAAACCTTCCGAACCCATGGACACCATTCACTTCAAGGGGATCCTTCATTAAACTGATCCACAGGTGTGTCATTACTGTATCATATGTACTTTGATTTTGGTAGATTTATCTTGCTTTCTTTTGTTCAAATTCTCTAGGAATTGGTAGTGATCCCATCTGAATCTGGACCTATCTGGGTTAAACTTTTTATGCTTGGTTTGATGCTTACTGCTCTTTAATTGATAGTTTTGTTTGAATGCATAATGTGGGAGGTTGATTTTTATTGTCCTTGCTTGAATGGTTGATTTTTAATGTGTAGGTACCCATGGTGAGAGTCATGCCTAGGATCCAACCACAGCACACTGGAAATGGCAAAACAGAGAGCACATGCTCTCTGTTTTATACTTTTCTGTCGCTGGGTCCAAAGGGAATCTTGGGAGACTCTCGCGCACTACAAACAGCATACTTCATCATCTGCCACGAGATTCTAAGGCTATCGTGAGGTTAAAAAGGAAGCCTAAGAGACTCTCGTGCAGTTCACATGCAAACATTCAATAGCTGTTGTGAGATTCAAGTGCACCTAAGAACCTCTCGCGCGATCCACATAGAGCTATTCATTAGTTATCACAAGATTCTAAGGCTGTCACAAGATTCAAAGTGAACCTCAGAGCTCTTCGTGCAATCCAAATGGAGACTTGGGAGCCGCTCGCACAATTCACATGAATTCATCACATATTGTCACGCGCTCCAAGGTCAACCTGGGAGATTATCGCGCAATCCAAATTGAATAACACCTTCGCTAGGTTCATTTCCAATCCCGCGACTAGATGTTCCAAAGCGTGTCGAGCTTCGCGATAAGTATTTTAACCCCGCGCTTGTCTCCCTTTCCAGTATTCTCTTCCTTCTTCCCTTTGTGAAACCCTAGCTTCTGGCACTCTTCCCCCTCTCTCCTCCAGCATCAATCCTACAACTCATCATTCACTCCACGAATCTACAGAGTTATTCCTAGCATCTCCCCCATCTATTGCCCTCTGCTCAGAGATCTCGTGGTGCCCCGTGCATCAAATAAAACCAAACCCTAGGATTTTAGGGTAAGCACTTAGATCTCAGTCTCCATTTCTCATATTCGAAGGTAGAAGTTGTAATGGCTCCCAAGAGTGCACCAAAGAAGAGGAGCAAGGATAAGGCCCCTGCTGAGACCACCCCTAAGAAGGCCAAGACTTCAAAGGCACCTAAAAAAGGGAAGGAAGTGGTTGAGGAGGTGGAGGAGCCAACCCCTAAGTTTCTACTCCTTCAGAGTTCATGGCTTCGATACCATTAGAGCCTGAAATAACTTTGGACCTGCCATTCTTTGAGAAGGAGCCTCTCTCTGCCCTTGCCGTGCAGTTTATGAGCAAAGCGGGCCTGACACCCTTGATGAGAGGAATTCCAGCACTAGCCTACCCTAGGCTAGTGCAACTATTTTATCAGCACATCAGGGTCAAAAAGGACAAGGATAGACAAGTTTGCTTGCTGGTGTTGATTGATGATTTTGAGATGTTAGTGAGCCCCAAGGTGATTGCTGAAGTTTTGGGCATCCCAACTGCATTCGACCCTAGCTGTGGATATGGCCCCCCCTGAGTGCCTCAATTGATACAATTGTACGGGCTTTGACTAGAGGATTAAAGGTCTCAGGGGATTGAAGAGAATTGGAGCCTGACCTCCTCTTCATTGACCAAGTCCTGCGAATGAACATTTACTGCTCAAGACATCAGCAGGCAAGGAGAACTCCCATTGCAATGTTGTCTATTCTTTCTCTCTTGGCCATGGCTTCCATGCAGCCTGGCTCATCTTTGAGGCAATAAAAGACCTAGTGGAGAAGATAGGGCAGAACAAGAAGCCTCACACACTCCCTTATGCCAGAATCATTACCAAGTTACTTTTGAAAGGGGGGTGCAAGATAGCTAAATCAGAGGGGACTACCACCCTTGCCCCGACTACTTTTGCCAAGAGGAAATGGGGAATCAGTAGGAGCCTGATGGAGGCCCAGAAGAAAAAGAAAGTTGAGGCTCAGGCCCTTCACAAACAAGCAGAAGAGGCTGCTGGAACAAGGTCTACCCCTGCTACCAAGGAGGTGCTCCCAGAGCTTGTTACCACCACTGCTGCAGCAGCCCCCATTCCCCCTCCACCTTTTCCTCCTACATCCACTACCCCTCTTCCATCTATCTCTCACCCTCCTCTATTTCCATTATCCATGCCCACTCCCCCTTCAGCTGTGATTGGTACCTGGGAGGACACCACCCCCCATGATAGCCCCTCCCCATCCCCTACCTTACCTCAATACACAGCACCAATACCCCCATCCTCATCACATAAACCTGACAGCGCTCCACTCATTTCCTACAAAAAATGAAAAACCACTGAGACAACCCCACCATCTCCCAAACAACACCCTCAATCCCTTTTATCCCCACTGACACACCTCACCTTGATGAAACCACCACCCCAATCATACCTACTATATCCCCACTCACAGACATTGACTTAAACCTTAACACAACCATAGGATTCCAAGCCTTTATGGCTAGCTTCCTTGGCACAATGCCTACCCAATATACCCCCTCCCGGACTCCCCAACTACATCACACCATCACTCACCAGAACCCCAATCTCCTCCACCTTCCACTTTCCATCATGCCCCTTCCTCACCTTTTCAACCAGTACCATCATCTATAAAAAACTCAACCCCCCAGCCCAGACACACTAACACTCATCCTCTCCCTCATCCAAGACATCCAATCCCAATTATCCACCACTACCCACAGCCAAGACCAGATGCAGACTAAACTCACATCCATCCAATCCACCCTACAGACATTAACCAACCCACCCATCCCTCAACAATCCACTCCAACCCCCTGGTCCTTTCCACTGACAAACATACCCAAACTGAAACCATCCCTGACTCCCCACCCACACTCCCTTTAATCCCCACAACACCACCATTCTATTTCATACCTTTCTCCATTCCCATTTCTTCCCCCCATCACCCCCCTCCCTCGAGCCTACACCTTCTTCCTTTCCCCTATACCCTCCATCCCCCTCTTATCCTACCCCTCCAACATTCACCGACAAACATACACAAACAGACCGAATCTATCCCCCTCCCCCCACAACTAGACTTACCCATTGTTATCCCCCCCTCCGCCCCCAAGACCAATCAGAGTTTGCTCCTTCCACTTCATCACTGCCCATCGCACCCAAACATTTCTTTTACATCCCTCCCTTCCTCACCATCCTCCATGCCATGAGGGACAATCCCTATCTTAGGAAGGATGTCCTGAGGAGCATGGCCAAACTTTGCCAGTCCATTGAGACCCCCCTACTGCAGCAGATTGATGAATAAAAGAGGCCCACAGAAAATAACTACTGGGCATCTCCTTGGAGTGGACTAATATCCTGGAGGCCTATCAGAAGGCCAAATCTACAGCTGCTTATAATGAGCTAAATTTGGAGCTGGAGAAAGCAAACGCTGCTATAGAGAAGACGTGGGCCAGACTGTTTGAAAAGAGGCTTAACAATGCCCAGGAGATCTTCAGAATCTAAAAGGAAATCCATGAGACTGACCTCCACAAACACAAAATCCTGATAGCCTCATTGGAAGCTGCATTGGCTGCTGCCAGAAATCCTCCTCTGCAGGCCACCCCACTCTTTGTTCGCATGCCAGACCCTGAGCCTAAAGCTACTCTGGACCCAACTGCCCAGTCTGAGGAGGCACAACCAATGATCCAGCAAGAAAAAGGGAAGGCCCCTGCTGCCCCTTCTGCCTCACCTCCTACAGACTAGCCTCCACCTACCAAGGCCTCTGCTGCACCTCCAAAAGAGCAAACTTATTCTAAACAGAGAAAAGTCACTGCTAAGAGGACTACTTCCACAACAGCCTCTATAAAAATTGGCAAAGAGCCAGCTACCTAGTTTGAGGAGGCGCAACCACCTTGCCAGCCTGAGTCCAAAGCAAAAGGGAAATCCCCAGTGGCCCCCCTTAGAAAGGCAAAGGCAAATCCCCTGTAACCCCCCCTTCAAAATGAAAAGAAAAAGCCCCTCAAGAACCCAAAGATCCTAAAATACCCAAGCAACCAAAAATAAGGGTGAGAGCACCAAAAGCTCCAACCATGAGGAAAACCCCAGCCCAAACAAGAAAGTTCAAGCAAGCTAAGAAGAAAAAGGACAAAGCTGCCCTTATGGACGATGCTAAAAAGATGGGTTGGGATTACCTTACAGATTTCGATTCAGATTCTTCTTCTTCCTCTTAGATTAGATTGTACTTAGGCTTTTCTTTTTGTCCCCTTCCAATCTTCTCCTTGTAAATACGATTGTACATGTTTTTCCAGTCAACATAATTTTTTATTTTTTTTTATATATTGATCTGTTCTGTATGTTTGTTAAAGCTTTTTCTATTTTAGTCTTCATTTTGTTCAATTTTGTCATGGGAGATGAATTTCGGGAGGCTATGCTCATTTGCAACAGGAATCCATGTGAATGGTAGATGTAGATGGTGGCTGGATGACCTTGTGCAAATACACACCTCAGCACAAATGGTGCACTGAGGTCAACTATTGACCTCGATCATGGGAGTAAAATGGTTTCCTTTTCATAATTGTGGGCCCTGTCTGAGCTCCTCGCGGAGTCCTTACCGCGCACAAAGCAACATTCCACACCTTCCTCTGTGCAGCTACGCGACCCACAGGATCCCCTTAATTACAAAGGTTAAATTTAGACCATCATTTACTATTCGCTCTGTTTTCCCATAATCAGTTGTGTGCTTTATCATTCCCCAAACATTCACAATTTATTGCCAAGCTTGAAAAGGGACAAAACTTTCAATATGCCAATTTATTTTCCACCGTCCAAGTCTTTTAAATAGGCCATTAGTTCCTCTTCATCTCATCCTTCCTCTTCTAACCCTAGCTGTCCGGCCCTCCTCACAACCATGGCGGATGACAAACCCAATGAGTTCCCTAAGAAGTTTTAACCTATGTGGTTGGACCCCCCTCCGCCTAAGGTGCCAAACCCGTTACAATTTCTGTGGGATGAGTATGAAGAAGTCCAGCGGATCCTGGCAAAGGAGGAGAAGAAAAAGGACAAGAGAGAGAAAAAGAAGAAAAAAATTGAACAACCTGCATCTCCCCCATCTTCCTCAAACTCTCCCCCACCATCTTCCTCAAACCCTCCCCCACCGACTCCCCCTTGATCCCTCTTCCCCCCCCCCCCCCATTTTGTTTTTTCTTTTTACATCTTTTTGTAATATTTTCTTTTTATTTTAATGAAAGTTTCTTTTAGTTCTATACTGTTCAGTTAGCATTTATTATTATTATTATTTCTATTTCTCTGTCTTACTCTAGATTTATTTATTCTGAATGGACTCTACTGCATTTTCTCACCATTGAACCAGTGAGGACACTGCTCCTCATGGTTTGGGGGTGTGGCAGGATAGGTCTGCCAATAGAATAACTAAATTTAGTACAGTAATGGTGGTATAACTGGGATGAATAAAGTAAATTTCCACTTAACTTGATACAATGAGGAAACTTGTAAAAAATTAAAATATTTTTGCAGACTTTTCGAAACTGAAAAAGTTAAAATCTTGACACCACCATGAAGCTAATATCATAAAATTTTTCAATTAATACTCAGTGAACCTAAGAGGAGAGAAACAGATAAAAATACAGCCCATGGGTTAAATTTGATGACCATAGCTAGTGAGATTTGGGCCCATCATTTTCTTTTGAAGAGTGTTTTTGGCATTATTTCTACTCTGAGGACTGATTGAATTAAGACTTTTTCACTAGAAGTTGTGCACCTCCAAGTCAAAACTAATTGACAGCACTAATGATACTAAGGAAATGATCCAAGGCCCTCTTTTGGACAGTTTGAGCCTGAAAATCCAACCTTTTAAAATCTGCCCTTTTGCATACACTAGTTGAGCCTTAAAATCATACTTTTCTTTCACAAACACAAGAATACTTGCACCTTAACCTCATGACCTGATTCAACCTCACCCTCACTCTTAGAATTCAGAAGGTAAAGGAGGAGTTAAAGATACTGAGAATGGTCCAACATTTTGTGGAAGGTGAAGAAAAGCAACTTGTGAACAATAGTGTATCAATGACAGTTGTGTGGCAGTTCATCATAAAAAAAAAATTATAAAAAAGAATGAATAAAAATAAAAAGAGAAAAAGAAAGAGAAGTCTAGAGAAGAGCATCATCTGAAAATTGAAAAGAAGAGGAGAAGCTGGCCACTTTGATTCTGGAATATATCAAGTAAGATGAAGTTTTGCTGAAATGAAGGTTGTGAAGTCATGAATCACTCCTTACCTTGCTGATTTCTTAATTTGGATTCCCTTTTTACCCCTTGATTCTTTACATCCCTCACCCATAAGCCACATTACAGCCCATTCAAAAAGACCTTGTGGATCCAAAGTAAAATGAGCTGTCATGTGGAGATGAGGAGTTGTCCAATCTATGGTGAAAATTCATGAGGATATCAGAAATTAGAAGCTTTGCCTATGCTCATGCTTGCAGGCCCATTTGGGGTCTGTAACTGCTCTTGAGCTATTGTGAATGTGAACACCCTCAGATTGTTAATGTTGAGAGATAACCCTAGTGAGAATTGGGTCTAAATTTTGACTTCATTGGGGTTGTATCCAACCTGAATTTTGAATTTAAGGCAAGCTGGGTACTGAATTGGACACATTGAATTTCTAATATAAAATGGATGGTAGTGATGCAAACACATGTTAACTTTTATGTTTTAAATGACCTGCAACACTGCTGCAGTTTCCTCTAAGTGTTAAAGAATGGGTGTGGAATGAAGCTTTGTACATTTAAATCTGTGTTGTCATTAACTGCACTATACTTAACTATTCTAATGGTGAAGTTTGTGGGTGTCCTCACTGAAAACCCTCAGGAGACTTCACTCCTCCACTAGGGATCACCTAGTGGTTTAAAAGGCTTGATACATATGCTAAATGTATCCATGATCCCTACGAAAGTGGCATTTAATTAGTTATAGCTTTGTTAAGGGACTAGCAAAGATTAGGTTTGGGGGTGTGTTAAGACCTGAAAAGTACCACTTTTCACCCCTTAACTTAATCTCTGTTAGACCCGAATCATTTAATAAATGTGTTTTAAGTCTATCCTGTAGGTAATAAGCAGAAGCTATAAATAAGCCCCTAACCATGCCAAGAAGCCTACTATTATCCCAGAAATCCCTTAGAAGAAAGGTGGCTGAACCCAGACGGAGAGTTGGTGTGAGAGCTGAAAAATACCATTTCTCACCCCTGAACTTGAGTCTTGATAGACCTTTGAGAGAACTAAATAAGTGTTTTAAGTGTTGGTGTTGCAGCTAACAATAAAGACAGGCTTAACCATAAAAGCAGCTTAAAAATGCCAAAAAGATGACAATCCATGTCAATCCAAAGGAAGAAAGAGAAGAAACAATCTCACTAGCTGTTGAAAGGTCTGAATTGAAGAGGCAAAGACCTGGTCCCAACCCAGAAAAGAAGTATGGAGCAATTCGAACAGAAAAATGCACTACAGAGTACTTTTCGCAAAGAACCTGAACTGTTCGCAAAGAACCTGAAACTCTGCGAAAAGAACAAAAACTCCAGGCTTAGCGTTCGAAGAGCATCTGAACTCTTCGAAGAGTTGGCTGCAACATAGGCACAGCAAAGCAGAAAAATGTCAAGAAGAATGCCTCACGCAAATGTCGCAGGGCTCAATTGAACCAGAAAGAATGTGTCCCACAGTTGTCGCAGACTTCTGAAGGGAGCACCACAACTGATCGCGCAATCCCCGCACTGTTCACGCGCAGATGGATATCAGCAGGGAGTAAAAAGCATGCTTCACGCGGTTCTTGCGAGGTTCAGTCTTAAGTGCTCGTGAAGCACTCGCGCTGTCTCACGCAGCTCAAGAGATGAGTCTTCAACCTTCACGCGATTCACTCAATAGAGAGAGCTCCAGGCATTCCAGCGCGCGGCTGTCGTGCAGTGGCCGTGGGACACATACTTTCAAGGAATAGCTCGCGCGATCCAGAAGCCCATGTACATTGTTTTCTTCCTGAGGATCGCCACAAGATTCATCAAGGAACAAACTGAGCGCAAAATTTCCGTGCCATTCAAATGGAAAGACCAATCCCACGATGACTAGAGCATCCCCGCGATGACCAAAGTACCAACCCCGCGACTGCAAGAGCTTCAACTCAAAGCAACCCCGCGATGCCAATTCTTTCACGCGATAAGACCTGAAAGCTTTTCTACCTAGCGAGGTTCGAGTTCTTAACTTCTCCCCACTTCTGCAGGCACAATCTGGGAACTTTCAACAATTAGGGCACGCACTCTAATGCTCCAATCTTTGTGCACATTCCTCAAGGCATCCAAGGGACAAGAATGGGCCATAATTGCATTAATGAAATTATGGTTTTCCTAACCCTAATTCATAGAGAGCCGACTGCTATATAAGCCTAAGCCTAGCTTAGGTTTGGAGGACCTTTTGGACTTGGACTTAACTTTTGTACTCCTTCTTGAAACCTACTGTAGAATTACAGTAGCCGAAGGTTAGGGTTTAGGAGTTTTCTTTTTCCTTTTTCCTCCTCTCAATAGTCCAGCACTTGCTGGCTATGCCTTTGTATGATTATTTGGTATAGATTTAATGGAGTTTTGTAATAGGATCTATTGCATGTATGGGATTGGTGTTTTGTGAGTTGTTCTGTGTAAGGCTGCTGCCTTGAGATCCTCCATTGCTAAGTTGTATTATAAGCAATTAAGGATTGTCTTTAAGGCTTTACTTAGGTCCAAGTGACCTGTGTATCCAGGTTAGGCACATTGCAGGCCTAGCCCCACCACAGGACCCACTAAATCTGAATCCCCATGGGAGCTTGAGCTGGTAGCCTTGTGAACATGGTGGCGGCAGCAATGTTCTTGTTCTGACTTAGATCTCTGTGAGGAGGATAGCCTCTGTGGATAGTCTGTGACCATTCAAGTGCAGAGATTATAGCCCTAGGGTGAGGCCAATCCATAAATCTAAGACAGATTCTTCTTCTTTGCACTTATGCTTGTAGCCTTGTGAGAGATTGTTCAGAGACAGACTCCCCTGTATTTGTATAGACCCACCATTAGATGGCAGATCTGATCTGGCTGTAGAGATTGTAGGTTTGTGACTGGATCACTGCTGTCTTTCTAAAGTAGTGAACAGCTAAGCTTAAAAGCTAGTGCTCAAACTCCTGTTGGTTCTGTGTGTCCAGGCTAGTGCACGTTGTAGGCCTAGCCCCACTCATAGAGCTTTAGAGGTTGCGGTTCCTATGGATTCCTAGGCTTGTAGCCTGGATGAAGTAGTGCCTACAATGATAAACTTATTCTGACCCATCTCTGGTTTGTGGTTCCGCTATTGGATAGTCTGTGACCATTCAAGTGGACAGGTTATAGCCATAAGGGATTGGATAATGGCACAGGAGTGAGTTAGATCCCTTCTCTTTGGTGATAATGTAGCCATTGGACAGGATTTCTATAGCAGCAGATCTGAGTTTGAGTTATAAGACCCATCAGATCTGTACCTAATAGCATACTTCTCACCCTTTTATATTTATTTTCTCACACTCCATCACTCTTCTCCACCCTTTCTGTAGTTTAGGCATTAAGTTACCTTAGGATTTAAACTATAGTGACCATAAAGCCTCTTCCATTTAGGATTGCCAGATCTGTAGCCAGATCTGGAGGGCCTACTAAAGATAGCTCCCTTGGAGCTTTAGAGCAACTTTCCCTGTGGGACAAACTCTTACTTATCAAAACTTGCTACAACAGGCCCTGTATTTTGTAGGACTGTGTATTTTTAGGCTTGCTGCTCTTCAATTCATCTTTGATTTTCACCAACCCAATTCTTATCACCATCTCCAATAAAGTTAGTAGCAAGCACTTAAAATACCTCAACAATAGCCCAATAAGCTCTATGCTCTAACTCCACAGGTAGGTGTTGCGAATTCCAGTGTGCTTACTTTATTTGTTGGTGGTAAAAGGAATTTAAAATCAAAGTAAAATAGGGGATTGAACCAGCACAACTGAGAAATCCTAGACCTACATGATACAGGGTCCATTGTAGCATGTTTTGATAAGTAAGAGTTTGTCCCACAGGGAAAGATGATCTACGGCTCCAAGGGAGCCATCTCTAGTAGTCCCTCCAGATCTGACTACAGATCTGGCAGTCCAAAAAGGAAGGGAGTTTAGGGTCACTTATTCTAATATCCTAACGTAGCCTAATGAATTAACTACAGAAAGGGTTGAGAAGATGGATGGACTGTGGGAAAATAAATATAAAAGGGTGAGAAGTATGCTATTGGGTCTAGATCAGAGGAGTTTTGTAACTCAGATTCAGATCTGATGTTATAGAAATCCTGTCCAATGGCGACATTATCACCTCTGAGGAGAAAGAATCCAACCCATCTCTGTGCCATGATCCAATTCCTTAAGGCTATAACCTATCCACTCAAATGGTCACAGACTATCCCATAGGGGAACCACAGTCCAGAGATGGGTCAAAACAAGTTAATCATTGTAGGCACTACTTCATCCAGGCTACAAGCTCAAGAATCCATAGGGAACCTCAATCTCTAAAGCTCTATGTATGGGGCTAGGGCTGTATAGGACCATGTTAGCCCAGACACATAAAACCAGCAAGGGATTGAGCACAACCTTCGATCTAGCTGTCCATTGCTTGAGTGGGACTACAATGGTCCAGTCACAAGCCTATAATCTCCATAACCAGATCAGATCTAACATCTGATGGCGGGTTTATACAAATATAGGATAGTCTGCCTCTGTACAATATCCCACAAGGCTACAAGGACATGTGCAGAGAAGAAGAATCCATCTTGGATCCTACGGATTGGCTTCACCCTAAGGCTATAGCCTGTCCATTTGAATGGTCACAGACTATCCCAGAGGCTATCCTCCTCATAGAGTCCAAAATAGAACAGTAATATTGCTGCCACCACCATGGTCACAAGGCTACCAGCTCAGGATCCCATGGGGATTTCAGATCTAGTGGGTCCTGTGGTGGGGCTAAGGTTGTACCGGACCATGATAGCTCAGACACACAGGTCACTTGGATCTGAATGGATCCCTAGAAGCAGTCCTCCATTGCTTTGAATCACAGCCAAAGCAATGGCAGATCACAAGGCAGCAACCTTACATAGAGCAACTCTCATTCTCACACATCCCATAAAAGTACATATCCTATTACAAAACATCCATTAAACTAGTTCAAAAAATACATAAAAGAGCATAGCCAGCAAGTGCTGGATTATGGAGAGAAAGAAAAAGAAAAAGGAAAACTACTTACAACTACAGAAGACCAGAAAAGAAAATGATCTCTGATCCCGTATCAGTGATAAAGTCTGAGCCGCCTAAACCTAAACCAAGTTTGGGTTTATATAGCAGTGGTGTGGCGGCGCATTAGGGTTAGAAACCCTAATTTTAACGATGCCACGTGGCCGAATACTGTTCCTTGGATGCCTCGGGGTGCATGCACGGAGATTTTAGCGTGGGAGTGCGTGCCCTAATCCTTGGAAATTCCCGGAAGTTGTCTGTTGAAGCGATGGAAGGTTAAAGTTTAGAGCTGCGTGGTAGCTCTGTTCTTCTTGTGGTTGAGTTTAACTCTAAAGCTTCAGCTATCACGAGGTTGGTGCGCTCTCGCTGGATTGAGCTTCGCGAGGTTGGGTTGGAATAGCGCAGGAACTGTGCGAGCATCACTCTAATGGATCTTCGCGAGGCTTTAATAGTTTTTGAGCTGTGCGAGAGTCCATTTCTTGATAGATCTATGCGAGGATCCTTGCGATAGCTTTGAGGCTTTTCTGAACTACGTGACAGGTTCTCTTGACATTTGTATCCCGCGGCTACTGCGCGATAGCTGCACGAGGCAGGATTCTGAAGCTAGTCTTCACTCAACTGTGCGAGAAGTTGTTGTGAAGTCTTGGGAATTCGCGAGGACTGCACAAAGCATATTTTTCTAAATCCTCTAAAGCTTTGGGAAGCAGCGCGAGGCTCTTCTCAGGTCTAGATTCAGTTCTCATTCTTCTGAGGGACTTCTGGGGTCAAAACAAGCTCCTTAGCAGGATTTATGGCCTTATTGCACTACTGTTTATTGCTTACAGAAAACACTTAACAAACCTTTATTAGATGGCTAAGGGTCTAATCAAAGGCTAAGTTAAGGGGTGAAAAGTGGTACTTTTCAGGTCTTAACACACCCCTAAACCTAATCTTTGCTAGTCCCTTAGGAAAGCTACATTAAATCAACTATAAAAATTAAATGCCACTTTCGTAGGGAGCACGGATACATTTAGCATATGTACCAAGCCTTTTAAACCCCTAGGTGATCCCTAGTGGAGGAGTGAAGTCTCTTGAGGGTTTTCAGTGAAGACACCCACAAACTTCTCAGTGAGACAATTAACAAAAGTGCATTATTATCAAGTGAGCAGTCAAGAAACAGAGTTAGTTCACCCTTGAATCAGTAAGAGATATAAGAAATTCAAACACCTTGGCTGCACAGAAATTTAAACAGTATAAGCTTCTCATGAAAGCACAACATTTCCAATCAGTTTACACTAAAAAACAATTCACATGTGTGTCAGCATTGAGCTCATCACTAGATCAAAAATTAGGTTGTAGATCATACTTAATGCATTCAATATCAGACCCACAACACTCCAGGGCATACTCTCATGACTAACTTTTAAGGGTTTCACTTTCTCTCAAGCTCAAGAGCAGTTACATCCCCCAAATGGGTCTGTAAGCATGAGCATAGGCAAAACTCTTAAGTGCTGGCATCATTGACAGATCCTCACCATAGATTAAACAACTCTCTGTCTCCACATGATAGCTCATTCAACTCTGGATCTCAAGGGCTTTTAACTGGGTTGTAATGGGGCTTATGGTATGGGTTATAAATAGAATGGTAGGTTGAAAAGGGGTTCAAAATTGAGAAATCAGTAGGTGAAGGAGGTGATTCATGACTTCATCTTCTTTAATTCAGCTCCTTTCATCTTCTTTGAGGTTTTCAAATTTGAAGTGATCAATTTCTCTTCCTGACTTCGATTTTCCCAATGAAAGTTCCCTCTTGACTCCTCTCTTACTCCTCTTCATTATTATTTTTATTTCTTTTTGATGCATTTTTCTTCTTTTTATTTTGTTTTTGCTTTTCTGAAATGCCACCATTTTCTCAGTTACCATACTGCCAGAATTTTGAGATACTTTTTCTCCATTCACCTAGTGTTGACCATAGTTAGTCCATCTTCAACTCTTTCTCCTTTACCATCTGAATTCTCAGAGTGAGGGTAGGCTAAATCAGGTTCATAGGTTCAGGTACAAGTAATCAGGTGCATTTTGAAGAAATTTAGGATTTAACGCTCAAAGGGGGTATGGACAAGGGCAGTTGCTTAAGGTTTGTCTGTTTAGGCTCAAACTGTCCAAGAGAAGGCCTTGATCCTTTCCTAAGTCTCATGAGTGCTGTCAGTTGTTTCAACTTGGAGTTGCCTAACTTCTAGTGAGCAAAGTGACTCAGCCAGTCCTTAGAGCTAGTAGAATTTTGCCTTAGTCACTCCTCAAAGAAATTTTTTTTATATAGGCCCAAATCTCACTGGTTATGGTCTTCCTTTGAATTCTTAAGTATGTCCTTACCTTTTTCTCTCTCTAATGATTCACTAAGTGCTGATACAAGTGAGTTTCCTTGGTGATCTCATCATGGAAATGTGAAATTTTAAAAGTTTATACTGTCTAAAGTTCTGGCAAAAGTTTAAATTCCTTATTTTTCATGATTCTTAGATGAACATGGTTCCATTTCCATATTACTCACAAGATTTTGCTGCACTTAGGTTAACTATTCCATTGGCAGGATCTGCCTGACACACCCCCAAACCTATGAGGAGCACTATCCCCACTGGTTCAAAGGTGGGTGTGCAGTAAATTTATTAATGGCAAAATAAAAGGTAATAACATGGAGCAAAACAGACATAAGACAAAGAAAAATAGCAATGACAAAAGAAGAAGATCTATTATAAGAGAGAAATGTACAAAATGAAAAACAACAGGAGAAAAAGAAAATGCAGAAACAGAAAAATCCTAGGTACAAGCTAATCGGAGCCTGAATCAATCCCAGTCCCAACCCATCTTCTTGGCATGCTCTCGAAGGAGAGCCTCTTCCTCTTTTTTCTTTCGTTCCCTCTCTTCCTTTCTTTGGGCTGCAGTTTTGGGCATGGTTGGAGCAGTCTTACCCTAAAACTTAGGGTTCTGTTCAATCTGATGCACAAAAGTCCGCGAGAGCTCCTATCAGAGGGCAACTGGTGATGGAGGCTATAGGAGCAAATCCCCAGAATTTGAAGGTGAATAGAGGACTGTAGAAAGGATGCTGGAGGAGAGAGATTAATGGGAGTCAGAGCTAGGGTTTCGCTGGCTGGAGAAGAAAGAGAAAGCAGAAGATGAAAGCAGTGCAGGGTTGGATTATATATATCGCGAGGCTTGGCACGCTTTAAAATTATTTGCTCGCTGGATAGAAATGAGTGGGTCGCGAGATTGGATGTTCATCTAAACTGCGCAAGGAAGCCCACACAACTACGTTTGAAACTCACGGCAACTAAGCAGAGTAGTTCCTTATGACCTGCGCGAGAGGAAGCCAAGCCAAATCTTCAGAACCTCGCGACGGCTTAAACAGAGTCAAAAAATCACACACCCACTAGTCAGCCTTTGACCTTTTTTTTGTGGGTGGATTCTCATATGCTCTCGTCCAGACACCTTAGTCATTCTAAACAGGACTCTCCATGCTTTCCCATCAATTAATCATACAATTACTCAAAAAGCATTTAATCAAAACCTCATATCCAAAAAAAACATTCTCATTATCAAAACAATATAATCATCATTCATTCACTCAAAATCATCAATTCAGAGGGAAAAAGAAGCAAAGCAGGCAGAAGAATTTTTAGGTTATATACACTCAGACTCCGACAAGATCACTAGAAATTCCTATAAACAGAAAAAAAATGAACCATACTAAAATACATAACATACATATTGCACAGTTCTGTGAATCAATTTAATGAAAGTTCCCCCTACCCCTCAAGGTTTGAGGATCCTTCACCAATCAAAAATTGGCCCTTGGGATTATCCACTGGCTGACTGGGCAACCTCCCCTCCTCTCTTTTAGCTAAGGCATTCGCTAGTTGGCCAATCTGCTCTTCCATCTTCTTTATGCTCTGACCATGAGAATTCACAGTCTGAGCCACGGACCTCAGGTTTTGCAGTGAGGTCAAGACCTGGTCCTTGAAAGAAGTATTTCTAGGTTGAGATGGGGGTAAGACCAATTAATTTTATTGCTGATGGGGCTGCTGCTGGTGTTGGAAATTAGACCTAGGGGCATATCCCTGATTGAACTGCTGCTGTGGCCTTTAGGGTAAGGCCAACAGTTGCTGGGGCTGCATAAAATTGTCTTGCCTCCACCTCATATTTGGGTGGTCTCTCCATTGGTAACCAGCATTTTGGTGCTGGTATCCAAATGGCTGTCTGTTCTAGCCACCAGATCGTTGCTGGCCAAAAGATTGCACAACAGCAGCATGTTCCAATACCAATTCAGGATATTGCCCTGCAGATGGACATTCCTCTACTGTGTGCTGTGGGGACTGGCATATCAGACATGCCTCCACCACTTAAGCAGCCCTTCTGGGTTGCATCACAGTCAGTAATTTGTCAAACTTCTCTGAGAGGTTTGCCATCCCAGACACCTCATAAACTTTTCCTCTTGACAATGTAGCAGGCCCCACTTTTGACACAGACTCCTGACTAGTTCTTGCCAGGGATAGCTTTTGAAAAGCATTTTCACTGATTACTTCAAAAAATTCCCATGCCTCATCAGCAGTCTTGTGCATGTAGCTTCCACCGCAAGAGGCATCAACCATATCTCTATTTTTCTCATCAATCCCATTGTAGAAGCTTTGTACAAGCTGCCAGTCTGGGATCTTGTGGTGGGGGCATTGTTTGAGCATTTCCTTAAACCTATCCCAGGCTTGATTAAAATTCTCAATTGGGGATTGGGCAAAAGCAAGAATTGCCTTCCTCAACTGGCTAGTTTTGGTCTCAGGGAAGAACTTTGTCAGGAACTTGGTCTGTAGGTCTTTCCACAAAGTGATGCCATTGTTGGGAAGAGTAGCCAACCAGGTACTAGCCCTATCCTTCAGAGAGAAGGGAAAGAGCCTGAGCCTAGTATCCTCAGGTCCCAAACCAGCGATATTGAATGTGGTGCACAAGGCCAAGAACTGGTCAATGTGCTTGTAAGGGTCTTCCTTGCTAAGCCCATGGAAAGAGGGCAGCATCTGGATGATTGAAGTTTTAATTTCATAGTTCCCTTGAACATCAGGGAATTGAATGCTAAATGGAGAGTTATAGTCATCCGGAGCATTCAACTCCTTGAGAGTTCTGGGTTGTTCTTCACCCATGGCTACTGTCTCAGATTCAATTGGGGGCTCTGCTGTGGTGTGCCTGTTCCTTCTATGTCTTCTACCCCTTTCTAGCTCAGGGTTCAAAGGCTCTAAAGTAAGACTAAGAGATCTCCTACCTAGCATACAAACACACCACCAGCAGGGACAACTCCTTGCAGGCACATTGCACTTGACTCAAAGAATTTATCTAACAAATTTACAGCTATTTAAGAAAACATAAATTTACCACTATCCTAAATAACTGTTATGGAATTTTCAAAGAAACTAGACTAATTTTTAAAGGTTAGAAAATTGCAAACAGAGGTAGCTAATCTCCAAATGCAGTCCACTGTCCTTCTCTGCTGCTATCTAGATCTGCAAGAAAGATTCAAAATTGCATCAGCAGTATCAATTATTCACAGCTACAAAGAATACTAAAAATACAAAAATCCTAGGGGCTACTATTAGATCAACGTTCCCCGGCAACGGCGCCAAAAACTTTTAGCGAATCCCAGTGTGCTTACTTTATTGTTGGTGGTAAAAGTAATTTAAAATCAAAGTAAAACAAGGGATGGAATCAGCACAACTGAGAAATCCTAGACCTGCAAGATACAGGGTCCATTGTAGAAAGTTTTCATAAGTAAGAGTTTGTCCCACAGGGAAAGATGATCTACAGCTCCAAGGGAGCCATCTCTAGTAGTCCCTCCAGATCTGACTACAGATCTGGCACTCCTAAGAGGAAGGGAGTTTAGGGTCACTTATTCTAATATCCTAAGGTAGCCTAATGAATTAACTACAAAAAGGGTTGAGAAGATGGATGGAGTGTGGGAAAATAAATATAAAAGGGTGAGAAGTATGCTATTGGGTCTAGATCAGAGGAGTTTTATAACTCAGATTCAGATATGATGTTATAGAAATCCTGTCCAATGGCTACATTATCACCACTGAGGAGAAAGAATCCAACCCATCTCTGTGCCATGATCCAATCCCTTAAGGCTATAACCTGTCCACTCAAATGGTCACAGACTATCCCATAGGGGAACCACAGTCCAGAGGTGGGTCAAAATAAGTTAATCATTGTAGTCACTACTTCATTCAGGCTACAAGCTCAAGAATCCATAGGGAACCTCAACCTCTAAAGCTCTATGTGTGGGGCTAGGGCTGTATAGGACCATGTTAGCCCAGACACATAGAACCAGCAAGGGATTGAGTACAACCTTCGATCTAGCTGGCCATTGCTTTAGTGGGACTACAATGATCTAGTCACAAGCCTACAATCTCCATAACCAAATCAGATCTAACATCTGATGGCGGGTTTATACAAATATAGAGGAGTCTGCCTCTGTACAATCTCCCACAAGGCTACAAGCACATGTATAGAGAAGAAGAATCCATCTTGGATCCTACGGATTAGCTTCACCCTAAGGCTATAGCCTGTCCACTTGAATGGTCACAGACTATCCCAGAGGCTATCCTCCTCATAGAGTCCAAAATAGAACAATAATATTGCTGCCACCACCATGGTCACAAGGCTACCAGCTCAGGCTCCCATGGGGATTTCAGATCTAGTGGGTCCTGTGGTGGGGCTAAGGCTGTATCGGACCATGACAGCCCAGACACACAGGTCACTTGGATCTGAATGGATCCTTAGAATCAATCCTCCATTGCTTTAAATCACAGCCAAAGCAATGGCGGATCACAAGGCAGCAGCCTTGCACAGAGCAACTCTCATTCGCGCACATCCCATAAAAATACATATCCTATTACAAAACATCCATTAAACTAGTTCAAAAATACATACAAAGGCATAGCCAACAAGTGCTGGACTATGGAGAGAAAGAAAAAGAAAAAGGGAAACTACTTACAACTACAGAAGAATAGAAAAGAAAATGATCTTAGATCTCGTATCAGTGATTAAGTCTGACCTGCCTAAACCTAAACCAAGTTTGGGTTTATATAACAGTGGTGTGGCGGCGCATTAGGGTTAGGAAACCCTAATTTTAACGATGCCACGTGGCCGAATACTATTCCTTGGATGCCTCGGGGGGCGTGCACAGAAATTTGAGCATGGGAGTGCGTGCCCTAATCCTCAGAAATTCTCAGAAAATCCTCTGTTGAAGTGATGGAAGGTTAAAGTTCAGAGCTTCGCTAGGTAGCCATCATTTCCCAAGCTCGTCGCGTGGTAGCTCTGTTCTTCACGTGGTTGAGTTTAACTCTGAAGCTTCAGCTGTCGCGAGGTTGGTGCGCTCTTGCTGGATTGAGTTTCGCGAGGTTGGGTTGGAATAGCATAGGAACTGCGCGAGCATCACTCCAATGTATCTTCGCGAGGATCCTCGCGAGGCTTTAATAGTTTCTTAGTTGTGCGAGAGTCCATTTCTTGATAGATCTTTCTGAGGATCCTCGCGATAGCTTTGAGGCTTTTCTGAACTGCGGGATAGGTTCTCTTGGCATTTGTATCCCGTGGCTACTGCGCGATAGCTGCGCGAGGTAGGATTCTGAAGCTAGTCTGTCACTCAACTGCATGAGAAGTTGTTGTGAAGTTTTGGGAATTCGTGTGGACTGCGTGAAGCATATTTTTCTGAATCCTCTGAAGCTTTGGGAAGCTGTGCGAGGCTCTTCTCAGGTCTGGATTCAGTTCTCATTCTTCTGAGGGACTTCTGGGGTCAAAACAGGCTCCTTAGCAGGATTTATGGCCTTATTGCACTGCTGTTTATTGCTTACAAAAAACACTTAACAAACCTTTATTAGATGGCTAAGGGTCTAATCAAAGGCTAAGTTAAGGGGTGAAAAGTGGTACTTTTCAGGTCTTAACAGTAGGTAGCAGGCCTTGCCATACACCAACCTAAATGGGTACATACCAATAGGTGTCTTATAGGCATTCCTATAAGCCCCCAAATCATCATTCAGCTTTGGTGCCCAATCCTTCCTATCAGTCCTCACAGTTTTCTCCAGAATATGCTTAATCTCCCTATTGGAAATTTCAACTTGCTCGCTGGTCTATGGGTGGTAGGGAGTTGCAATTCTGTGTGTAACAGAATACCTTTTGAGCAACTTCTCGAAAGGTTTGTTACAGAAGTGGCTCCCCCCATCATTGATAATAGCTCTGGGGATACCAAATCGTGAGAAGATATTATTCAAGAATTTAAGGACAACTATGTGGTCATTAGTCTTTGTGGAAATGGCTTCTACCCATTTGGACACATAGTCCACTACCACAAGTATGAAATTCAATCCCATAGATGAAGGAAAGGGGCCCATAAAATCAATGCCCCAGATGTCAAAAAGTTCTACAACTAGAATGGGCTATAATGACATGGAATCTCTCTTAGAAATGCCTCACATCCTTTGACATCTCTTACAGGCCTTGGAATGCAAGTTTACATCTCTGAACAAAGAAGGCCAATACAAACCACATTGGAGCACTTTTGTTGTAGTCTTTTGCCACTGAAATAACCTCCACAGGCTTGCTCATTGCACATTGAAAGAATGTCGTAGAAGTCATTTTCAGGCACACATCTCCTAATGACCTGGTCAGCACAATGATTGTAAAGGTATGGATCCTCCCATAGAAATTGTCTAACCTGAGAGAAGAACAAGTCTTTGTTCACTTTAGACTAGTGTGGAGGGATCCTACCAGCAACAAGAAAATTGATAATGTGTGCAAACCAGGGCACACTAGAGTGCACAGTAAAAAGTTGCTCATCAGGGAACAAATCATTAACAGGTGTTGCTGGACATTCCTCCAAGATAATCCTAGAGAGGTGGTTAGCCACCACATTCTCAACTCCCTTCTTTTCTTTGATCTCAAGATTAAACTCCTACAAGAGGAGAATCCATCTGATCAACCTGGGCTTTGCATCCTTCTTAGCCAATAGGTATTTTAGGGCTGAGTGATATGTGAAAACAACAATCTTAGACCCCAACAAGTAAGGTCTAAACTTGGCCACAACAAACATTACTGCAAGCAGCTCCTTCTCAGTTGTAGTATAGTTTAGCTGAGCTTCAGCTACTGTTCTGCTGGCATATTATATCACTACAGGCAGCTTATCTTTCTTTTGTCCTAAGACAACACCTATGGCCAAGTCTGATGCATCACACATCAGCTTAAATGGGAGTGAGTAATCTGAGGCCTGGATTATAGGGGCAGTAGTGAGGTACTTCTTCAAAGCCTCAAAGGCCTCAAGGCATTCAGCAGAAAATAAAAATGGCACATCCTAGCAGAGCAGGTGGCATAATGGTTTGGCAATCTTGCTGAAGTCCTTGATGAACCTCCTATAAAATCCAGCATGTCCTAAAAAAGATTTGATCTGCTTGACAGTCCTTGGTGGGGGTAGATGTGAAATCAGGTCCACCTTAGCCTTGTCAACCTTTATTCCCTTGTGAGAAACCACATGGCCTAATACAATACCTTGTGTCACATTAAAGTGACTCTTTTCCCAACTTAGGACCAAGTGGGTCTCCTAACATCTTTGCAAAACTTTTCCAAGGTGGACTAGACACTGGCTAAATCTATCCCTAAACACAGAGAAATCATCCATGAAAATTTCCAGGAATTTGTCAATCATATCAGAAAAAATTGTATTCATACACCTCTGAAAAGTGGCTGGGGCATAGCACAATTCAAAAGGCATCCTTTTGTAAGCAGATGTGCCAAAGGGACATGTGAAAGTAGTTTTCTCCTGGTCTTGACGATCCACAAGGATTTGGTTATACCCTAAGTATCCATTAAGAAAATAATAGTATGCCTTCCCAACCAACTTGTCTACAATTTGGTCAATAAAAGGGAGGGGGAAATGGTCTTTTCTTGTTTTGGAGTTGAGTTTCCTATAATCAATGCACACCCTCCAGCCAGTGGTCTCTCTGGTTGGCATCAACTCCCCAGAATCAGAAGCAACCACTGTGATGCCTGACTTTTTAGGTGCCACCAGGATAGGTGACACCCATTCGAAATCTGAAATGGGGTAAATCACCCTTGCATCCAACAGTTTCACTATTTCTTTAAGCACCACCTCCTGCATGTGAGGATTTAATTCCCTCTGTATCTCCCTTGAGGGTTTTGCACCCTCATTTAGGTGAATCTTGTGCATGCAAACTGAGATATCAATGCCTCCAAGGATAGCTATTATCCACCCAATTGCTTTCTTATGCTTCATAAGGACATTCAGTAATTCCTCCTCCTGCTCATAAGTGAGAGAGGAGGAGATAATCATGGGAAGCTTGTTATCTTGCCCCAAGAAGGCACATTTTAATGTGGCTGGGAGCTACTTCAGCTCCAACTCAGGGGGACATTCAATTGAAGGCAACTGAGGTGACTTAGTGGCTTGAGGAAGGAGCAGCAATATGTGCTGCACTAGGTCCACAGAAGACTCAGTGTTGGTGTTGTCTTCTGTCATGGTAATTGGGGCCTCCTTCTCAAACAGACTCCAAACAATTTTTATGCTTTCAATCAGATTATCCCAATCCAGCAGATTGGATAATTCTTCTTCTACCAAGCCATCTATTACGTCTACTACACAGCAATCCTCAATGTTAATATGAGGCACTGTAGCAGCATGGTACACATTTAAAAGGGCCTTCATGTTCCCAAAAGTAACCTCCATTACCCCTAACCTGTATTGTATGCAAGCATTTGCAGTAGCCAAGAATGGTCTGCCAAGGATAACAGGAATTGGGGTTTTGCTTTTGCAAGGGTCCATGTCTAAAATAAGAAAGTCAGCTGGATAATAGAATTTGTCCACCCCAACTAAGACATCCTCTACCACACCCATAGGTTTCCTTTCAGACCTGTCAACCAGTTGGAGTGCAACTGATGTAGGTTTAAGCTCCCCCAAACCTAGCTCCTCATACACTAAATAAGGGAGTAAGTTTACACTGGGCCCCTAAATCCAAGAGGGCTTTTCCAATGGTGTGGTTTCTGATTATGCATGGGATAGTAGGTACCCCTGGGTCTTGTAATTTTTCAGGTGTGGCGATGGACATAACTGACTCAATATGCTCAATAGCAAAAACTCTTTTAGACAATTGCACTCTAGCTTTCCTCTTTTGAGTGCAGAGGTTCTTTAAAAATTTAGCATAGGAAAGGACTTACTTTATAGCATCAAGCAGAGGCAAGTTAATCTGAACCTGCTTTAAAGTCTCCAGCATTTCTTCCATCTGAGGATTCCCTTTATTAAGAGGGGTTGGGCCAGTAAGAGCTTGAGGAAATGGTAGCTGTGGCACTGCTGGTGACACTGCTACTTGCCTACTGCCATCATGGTCATATTTTATTTTTTTTCTTTTATCTTCATTTATTTCTTTATGTTAGGGCTCAACATCAGCCACATTATTTTGCCTTAGCTGATCCACAGTAGGGGACACAAGTCTCAGCTCCTTAACACTAACAACCTTCTCATTTTCGGTTTCATTTTCTGTGACCTCTTCCTATTCCATGCCCACTAAATTGTCAACCACCCTACCACTTCTAAGGGTAGTTATGACATCAACACCCTCATGGGGAAAGGGTGTTTCCCCAAGCAAGAGCTGCCCTTTTGAATTGGCTAGGGGCTGATTGGGCAATTTTTCTTCCTCCCTCATGTTCAAAGCAATACAAATTTGTCCCATCTGGTCCTCAATCATTTTGATGCTCTGTCCATGAGAGTTGAGAGTCTGCACCAAGTTCCCAAAGTTTTGCATTGAAGCCAACATCTGCTCTTCAAATGAAGAGGATCTGGGCTGTTGAGGGGGCAGAGCCAACTAGTTAGACTGTGGGGCACGTAACAGGAAATTTTGCCTCGGTGGGTAACCTTGATTAACCTGGTGCTGGGGTCTGTAGGGAGCTACCATCTGCTGTTGTTAGGGTTCAGGATATGAGTCTTGTCTCTACCTGAGACTTGGTGATTCCTCCAACAATACCCAACAGATTGTTGCCCAAAGGTTTGAGCAGCATTGATATGCTCCATAACAAAATCCGGAAATTGGTTGGCAGATGGACAATCATCAATGGAATGTGTGGGGGATTGGCATATCAGACATGCCTCCTCCACCTGTGCAACCATCCGAGGCTGCATCACATTCAGCAATTTATCAAACTTCAAGCTCAGGTTGTCCAGTTTCCTCTCCAGATCACCTTGCACCTTCACTTCATAAATTCACCTCTAGGGGTGGCCTCTTTCACCATTTTAGCTAGAATTTGACTGTCATTGCGTGACAGAGACTCATGCTGCATGGAATTCTCTCCTATTATGTCAAATAGCTCCCAAGCTTCCTCAACTGTCTTGTGGAGGTAGCTACCACCACAGGAAGTATCCACCATATCCCTACTCTTGGCATTAATTCCTTGATAAAATACTTGGACAAGCTACCACATTGGGATTTGGTGGTGGGGGCATTACTTTAACATCTCCTGGAATCTTTCCCAAGCTTCTTTAAAATTCTCAGTTGAGGACTGAGTGAATGACAAAAATTTTGTCCTCATCTGGCTTCTTTTGTTCATAGGAAAAAACTTTATCAGGAACTTGGTTTGAAGGTCACTCCATGACTGTATGCTATTGGCTAGGAGTTTTGATAGCCATGTGTTGGCTTTGTCCTTTAATGAAAAAGGAAAAAGCCTCAATTTAGTGGCCGCAGGCCCCAAGCTAGCAATGTTGAAGGTAGTTCAAAGTGCTAAAAACTGGTCAATATGCTTGTTGGGATCTTCTTTACTCATCTCATGAAATGAAGGCAGCATACTAATGGTGGAGGATTTAATTTTATAGTTCTCCTCAATAGAGGGAAATTGAATGCAGAAGGGAGAAGTGTACTCCCCAGGTGCATTGTATTCTTTCAATGTCCTCTGCCTCTCAGCCATGGTAGCTGGTTCAGTCTCAATAGCAAGGTCCTCGGTGGTGTGTCTAGGTCTAAGGATCCTTTCTACCTCTGGATTTGAGGGTTCCAAGTCAGAGTTTAAGGACCTTCTACCGAGCATACACTCACCAACTGTAATGAAAATACTTACAAGCACACAGAAAGAATTTCAAAAAAAAAACAAAAAAAGTAATAACTACAAATATTTACACTAAATAAAATAACAGGGGATTCAACATAAATGGCATGAGATTTAGGGGAAAGAAAGTACAAACAGAGCTAGCTACACTCCACTTGCAGCTCTAGGTTTTCCCTTCTTCTACTATCCATTTCTGTAAAATTCCACAAAGAATCAATAGTACTTTAATTCTATATTAAACACAACTATAAAGAATTTTGTTAGTCTAAGTTATAGTACAACTCAGGTCTACTAAAAAGATCAATCTCCCCGGCAACGGCGCCAAAAACTTGTTATAATTATTTCAAGCCTCTTGTTGCTATTTTATTAAGAACATGGAGAGAATAAATCAAGAGTGGGGAATTGGAGATCGGTCAGCACAACAAGTCTGAAATACACATAGTCCTGCAAGATACAGGGTCTGTTGTAGCAAGTTTTGATACGGAAGAGTTTGTCCCATGGAGAAATTGATCTAGAACCCAAAATGGGCTATAATAGTAGGCCTTCAGATTTGGCTACAGATTTGACAATCCTAAATAAAGGGAGTTAGGTGTCACGACTACACTAAATTAATCCTAAAATCAGAGAAATAAAATGTAGCCCTATCCTAAAGAAAGGGTTAAGAGAGATGGTAGTAGTGTGTGCCAAAATAAAATACAAAAAATTATGAGAAGTAAGCAGGTTGAGCAGAATTAATGATGCAGTAATGTAACTCAGATTTAATCTGTCTCTGCAGTGCTCCTTGCTAAGATGCTATTAATAGCCTCAACAAGGTATAAGCTCTCAGTTTAACCCATTCCATTTGGGGCGCTCTTAGGGCTATACTCTGTCCACTATAATGGTCACAAGGTATCCAATGGAGTCTGTCAAATCCCATTAGTTAAACTAAAAATTTGCTAGTCTAACCTATAAGAGTGGACTAATCATTTCCACAGCCACTAGACCAGCTCTAGCCATGAATACCATTACAGTACTATGTAATGACAGTTCTACAAGCTTCCCATAAGATCCAACCCATAAGATCCTAAGTGATTTGCTAAGGCTAACTGCTCACTAGTACCCGCAAAAAGGACCATGCAATAGGTTGAATAAGGCCTTTAGCTCAGCTGGTCATTGCTACAAACAGCCTGTAATGACTCGGCCTCAAGCTACAATTACTATAAGAGATCGGATCTAACATTTGATATCAATTAGGTAGAACAGAGGGGAGCCAGTTACTGTAGAAACCTTCTCATAAGGCTCTAAAAGCTCATGTGCAGGGGAGAAGAATCCTTCTCAAACATGCGGATGGACACAACCTTAGGGCTATACTCTATCCACGTAAATGGTGATAGAGTATCCCATTAGTCTGTCCATCCCACAGAGGCTTGAGAAAGAACATGAAAACTGTTGCAACCACCATGGTCTGCAGGCCTTCGAGCTACCTGGATCTCACTACAGATTCAGTATTACTTTCCATGTGTCTATCAAACCAAGGAAAATCAGATGGTAAACAATAGACCTACGAGAAATAGAATGGGCTAGTCCTAAATATATGGATCCTATAGGCATCTAAAGAAACCATACGATCTATAGATTTTATTAAGCATTAAAATAGCAGCTCATTGATAACAATAAAACTTACAATGAACTATCTCCTGGCTACAGCCCATATACAACTGCTCATCCACGATCCCAATGTATACAAAATCTATTACAAGACTGAAATAAAACTAAACTTAGTTGCTTACAGGGGGATTAGCTAGCAAGTGCTAAGCTAAGAGAGAAGAGAAATAGGACAAAGAGGTGATCAAACCCTAACCCTAGCCTGCTAGAGCTCTCAGCTGGCAGAGGATGAAGGAAAGATCAAAATAATAAACTCTAAGTACAACTTATATACTCTGTCAAAATGGCCTTGGCTCTAAAGAGATTAACCATAATTTTTCTAGCATATGTGGCACTGTTATAACCTTTGAATTCCTTGAGATGTGTGCTTCAAAATTCATGCCTCGGGAAGTGTGCCCTAGCCTTGGGAAATTCTTAAAAGGTCCCTGAGTTAAACTGAGAAGTGGAGAGCCCGCACTTCGCGGGGCTGGTGTTAAGTAGTGAAAAATGCTAGTTTTCACCCCTTAACCTGACCTTTGATAGATCTGTGAGCACACTAATAAACACCTATTGAGTCTATTTTCTAGATAGTAATAAATGATAGGAATAGTACAGAAAACCACTCAAAAAGGCTGTACAAAGAAGTCCATCTCTCAGCACAGTGCAGACCCAACAATGGCACATAAGAGGGTTGCACACCATTGGCCACTTGGGGCGTGTGGCAATAACAGGACAGAGTTAAGGAAGTGAAAGCAGATAGAAAACATTCCATCGAGAGGTTATCTGAAGGCTTCGATAGGAGCTGAGGGATAAAAACGGAGGAATTCGTGAAGATGGAAGGGTTTCGATAGGATTTGAAGACAGTGAAAGGAAGAATTCGTGAGGATTGAGAAGTTCGATAGGATCCAAGAACCTATTGAGCAACTGAGAGAAAGAAAGATTTCATCTTGTCGAAAGCCTGCCTGAGGTGTAAAGGGAACCTATCAGATGGTTACCTGAACCTATCGAGATGGAGAAGCTGGAGCTCAGACCTATCGGAAGGTACTTGAACATTTCGACAGGAGTGAGAGCAATCCTATCGAAATGTTGGCATGCAGAGCTGAACTTGTCGAAAAGCTTTCCCAACCTATCGAATGCTCCAGACAGGGAGCCAGAGAATGCTGAAGCTTCAAGAGAAGGTTCATCCTATCGGAACCTATCGAAGAGATCTGAGAACCTAGCGAAAGGACCAAAATGCTCCATTTGAACCTATCAGAAGGTTCCTCAACCTGTCAAAATCGTGTGATGAACTTCTCAGAAAATAGGCTGTTCACACGCTGCAACTTAGTGACCTACTACACGCAACCCGGGGCACTTTGGTGACTGGCACGACGATCTTGAAGATGCCCTAGGAAATCCTAGCCAACCCCACGTGCTCTGACAGAACTCTAACGAACTCTGAGGACCTTCTAGAAGGAAATATTGGTGGGAGAAACGATGGTTGGCTAACTCTCCCGGAGCAGCAAGGGGTGCTGATCTGTAATTAGGTAAGGTTGAGAGTGTTATTTGTGGGTCAATTGTTGCATAGACTATTTATCTGAGAGCATTTCATTATACAGAGAGTTTTATGCAATGTAAATGTTGATTATATTATTTTATTTAGATCTATAGTTCCCTTGGTTTCATTTGGTGCTCAATTGGATTTGTGTAGAGGAGTTGGCTGATTAGCTCACCCACTTAACTGATAGACCTCTTGGATACCATTTGATCTCCCTAGATTTGATATCCCTGCAATTGCCTGTGTCTGTGACATGGTAATTACAACATCTGTAGTGGTATTAATGCTCTGATTGAAACCTTTGAGTTGGAGGGAATCTATAGGATGGTCTGTGACCATTGAAGTCGACAGACCATAGCCTTAAGATCAGTTCAATCTCTTGTTTCACTTGGATTCTTCCACCTTACACCTTTGGGTTGGATAAAGTCTATAGGATGGTCTGTGACCATTTAAGTGGATAGATCATAGCCTTAAGATCAGTCAAATCCCTTGATTTATAGTAGATTCTTCTACTCTGCAGCTATGCTTGTAGCCAGCTGAGGGATTGGTGTGCTTTGAATCCCCTATAGCACGATCAACTCAACCCAATTGTAGTAAGTCTAAACTCCAAGCTGTTCTTCTCCATTTTCTATTTTTAATCCCTTCAAATTGTGAGATCTGAACTCTGGACTCGATCCCAGTTAATTCTGCATTTTATTTGTAGTTTAGTTTAAGTGACAATCCTTTAAAACCTCTCCCCTTTCTTTTACTAACCTAGTATTAGGTAGGGTGTCAGATCTCTTTCAGATCTAGAGATTTATCATATTTTGAACTCACCTCCCTGTGGACATTCCTTTACTTACTCTTTTAAAACTTGCTACAACAGGCCCTGAATATTTGCAGGTCTGTGTGTGATCTGCCTTGAAATGAGTGAATTTAAACCCCTTTTTGAATTCATGGCAGTTTACCAAGAAGTTTTTGGCACCGCTATCGGGAAAGTGAATTTTTAAATTGATAGATCTATGTTTGTTTTAGTTTAGATCATAGATCTGTGATAGTTTATTTGATTTTTCACTAACTGTGTTTGTAAGTCTTGTTGTTTTCTAGTTCTTTTTATCATTTCATCAGATCTGAAGCTGCTGCTAAGGATGAACATTGTGCTAGAGGCTGCTCTTAAGTTTGCTTCCCTCTACCCTTGTTAATTTGTCAGATCTGTTGATTTTGTTTTAGATTCATTGATCGTTTGTTTTTTTTCCAGATTATTGTGTTTAAAGATTTGCTCTACAGTAAGATTGCGAGTGGTGTATGTTTGGAAGGAGAACTCTGAACCCTCAGATTTGTCCATTAAATCCAGAGGTTGAAAGAATTATCAGATCTAGACAAATTTCACCCACATATGTTGCAGCTAAATCTGCCGAAATGGGTGAGCAACAGCAGCCTAGAACTCTAAAGGAATTTAATGCACTAGGGGTTTACAATTCCCCCTTCTGCATTCAATTCCCTGCTGCTCAAGGAAATTATGAAATTAAGTCTTCCATAATCCAGATGTTACCCTCATTCCATGGCCTGACCAAAGAGGATCCATACAAGCACATTGATGAATTCTTAAGATTGTGCACCACTTTCAATATGACAAGTTTGGGGGAGGAGGCAACCGGGATGAGACTCTTTCCTTTTTCATTGAAGGATAGAGCCAAGACCTAGTTATCCATTCTTTCCCCCAACAGTATTCAGTTCTGGAGTGATCTTCAATGTGAATTTTTAGCCAAAATTTTCCCCGTGTCCAAGACAAGCCAGTTAAGGAAGGGCATTATCTCATTTGCTCAAGATCCAACTGAGGATTTTCACCAATCTTGGGAGAGATTCAAAGAACTCCTGAAGAAATGTCCCCATCATCAAATCCCTGAGTGGCAACTTGTCCAAAGTTTCTATCAAGGGATTGATTCCAAAAGCAGGGATATGGTTGATGCCTCTTGTGGTGGTACTTACCTCCATAAAATTGTTGCAGAGGCTTGGGAGTTGTTTGATATCATTAGTGAGAACTCCGTGTAAAGGGAGACTTTGTCTAGGGATTTAGATCCTCCTAAAATGGTGAAGGAGAATACTACCAGAGGAAAGATGTATGAGGTAAATGTGCATAGTGATTTAGAGAAGAAAGTGGATAGTTTGGCATTGTGATTTGATAAGCTCATTGAAATAATGTAGTCACCCATGACTGCTCGAGTGAAAGAGGCATGTGCCATTTGCTAGTCCCCCACTCACTCCCTTGAGGAATGCCCCTCAACTGTCTAATTTCCAGATTTTGTTATAAAGCATGTGGCTGCCTGTTAAGACATGAAAAGTACCACTTTTCACCCCTTAACTTAGCCTCTTTTAAACCCTTAGCCATCTAATAAATGTGTGTTTAGTCATTTCTGTAGATAATAAACAGCAGCAGCAATAAGGCCTGAACCTTGTTAAGGAGCCCACTTTTGCCCTAGAAGTCCCTCAGAAGGATGAAAGCTGAACCCAAACAAGAATTAAACCTCGCGCAGCTTTCACAAGCTTTAAAAGATTCAAAAATTAAGCCTCACGCAGTCTTCGCACGTTTCCCAAGACTTCATTTCCAATTGCCCGCACTATTCTCACACAGTTGAGTGATAGAGGGGCTTCAGAATCATACTTCGCCCAGCTCTCACGAAGTTCAAATATAAATGCTTGCATAGTATCGTGCAGCTTAAGAAAGCAGCTCTCAAACCTCGTGCAGTTCACTCAGATCAACTGAAGAGAGAGAGATCCAGGTATTTCGGCACGTAGCTATCGCGCAGTGTCTGCGGGATGCAAAACTTTAGAAAAACCTCTCACACAGTTTAGAGACCAATGCACATCACGTCCTCGTGAAGATCCATTGAGAAACAAACTGCTCGCGCGATTCCCGTGCCATTCAGAAGGAAAGTGCAATCCCGTGAAGACCAGAGCAATCCAGCGAGGATTCAATGCTCTATCGCGCGACTGCTCCAGCTGCAACTTAGATAACCCCGTGACGGCTAGAATTTGAAGCTAATCTAATCTCGCGAAGATCATGCTACCACGTGATAGGCTTGGAAACCAATGCTGCCTGGAGAGACTCGAAACTCTAACTCTCCCTCACCTCTGCAGAGGACATTTTGGGAACTTCCAGCAATTAGGGCACCCATTCCAACGCTCCAAGTTCTGTGCACGTGCCTCGAGGCATCCAAGGGATAGTATTAGGCCATGTGGCATCATTAAAATTAGGGTTCCCTAACCCTAATGCTCTGCCAAACTAACTGCTATATAGACCTAAGCCTGGTTTAGGTTTAGGGGGCTCTCTGCTTAGAATAGAATTTTGTCTATCTTCTTCTTGCAGTAGCTGTAGATCTCTAGTAAGGTTTAGGTAGATTTCTTTTTGCTGTTTCTTCTCTCCATAGTCTAGCATTTGCTGGCTATGTCTTTGTATGACTATTTGGAATAGATTAATGGAGTTTCATGATACGGTGTTTTACTTTTATGGGATTTTTGTGAGTTATTCTGTACATGGTTGTTACCTTGAGATCCTCCATTGCTAGGATGTATTGTAAGCAATGGAGGACTGATTTTATGGTTTACTCAGATCCAAGTGACCTGCGTGTCTGGGCTAACATGCTCCCATACAGGCCTAGCCCCACCACAGGACCCACTAGATCTGAAGTCCCCATGGGAACAATGAGCTTTTGTAGCCTTGTGAACATGGTGGTGGCAGCAATGCTTCTTGTTCTATCTTGAGCTTTGTGAGGAGGATAACCTCTGGGATAGTTTGTAACCATTTAAGTGGACAGGTTATAGCCTTAGGGTGCAGCCAACCCATAGACTCAAGACGGATTATTCTTCTTTGCACTTGTGCTTGTAGCCTTGTGAGAGATTGTGCTGAGACAAACTCCCCTGTATTTGTATAGACCCGCCATCAGATGGCAAATCTGGTTTGGTTATAGAGATTGTAGGCTTACGACTGGATCACTGCAGTCTCTCTAAAGCAGTGGATAGTTGGATCTAAGGCTGCACTCAAACTCTTGCTGGTTCTATGTGTCTGGGCTAACATGCTCCTATGCAGGCCTAGCCCCACACATAGCACTTTAGAGGTTGAGGTTCCCTATGGATTCTTGTGCTTGTAGCCAGGATGATGTAGTGCCTACAATGATAAACTTGTTCTGAGCCATCTCTGGATTGTGGTTCCCCAATTGGATAGTCTGTGACCATTTAAGTGGACAGGTTATAGCCATAAAGGGATTGGATCATGGCATAGAGATGAGTTGGATTCTTTCTCCTCAGTGGTGATAACGTAGCAATTGGACAGGACTTCTATAGCAGCAGATCTGAATCTGAGTCATGAAACCCATCAGATCTGAACCTAATAGCATACTTCTCACCCTTTTATATTTATTTTCTCACGCCATCTTTTTTCTTAACCCAATCTATAGTTTAGACATTAGGATACCTTAGAATTTAGATTTTAGTGACCCTAAATCCCCTTCCATTTAGGATTGCCAGATCTGTAGTCAGATTTGGAGGGCCTACTAAAGATGGCTCCCTTAGAGCTTAAGATCAACTTCCCTGTGGGAGAAACTCTTACTTATCAAAACTTGCTACAACAGGCCTTGTATCTTGCAGGATTGTGCATATTTTAGGCTTGCTGCTCTGTCATTTTCAATCCACCTTTCATTCATTTTCATTCACCCCATTCTTATCACTGTCTTCAATAAAGTCAGTAGCAAGCACTTAAAAATAGCCTAACACTGCCACCCAGTCTTATGGGCAACAACCTGCTGCTGGGTACCAATGGAGAAGCCACCCTAACTTGAGGTGGAGACAAGATGCCTATCCAAACCAGTAGCAGCAGCCACAACAGCCCATACCCTACAAAAATGCTCAACCCTACCACTAAAGTTATGTTCCCAAGCCTCATTACCTGCAACCCATGACCTAGCCTGTGGCCTAGCCTATGTAGCAACTTGAACCCCCTCCAGCTATGAGATCACTTTCTGTCGAGGAATAAGTTCTGGCCTTATTACAAAATTTAGGTCCTTTATCTCAAACTGTGCACTCTCACAGCCAAAGCATTAAAAAGATAGAAGACCATCTTGATCAGTTGTCTAATGCTTTGACTAAGAGAGAGGAAGGGAGGCTGCCTAGCAAACCATTGGATAACCCAAGGGGACAGTTTGTAGTGGGTGAAGTTTCCTCCACCCGTGAGGAAGCTAAATCTATTACTACATTGAGAAGTGGAAGGCTGGTGGATAACCAAGTGGGCCGTGAGCTTGTGAGAAATTTGACAAAAGAAAAAGAAGTGGTTTTCGAAAGGACACAACAAGAGCCACCAATGGTGGACAACCAGGAACAACCTAGTTTGAATAAGAAAGAGAATGAGGATTCTCAAGAAAATAAAAAATTTAAAAAGAAAGATGACCAGTTGGCTAAGGCTGCAATGAGGGAGTAGTCCCACATTTGCCATTTCCCAAGGCATTGCAAACACCTTCCCCTTTCGACAAAGGGCAAGGTAAAATAGAGGAAATGATGGAAACTTTTAAGCAAGTGAAGATCAACTTGCCTTTACTTGATACAATCAAGCAAATTCTAGCCTATGCCAATTTCTTGAAAGACCTGTGCACCCATAAAAGACAGTCTAGGATACATTTATCCAAGAAGGTCTTTTCAACAGAAAAGGTAAAGCAAATATTGACTATAGCCACCCAACCAAACTCTATGACCCTGAAGTCTCTACTATCCCCTGCATCATTGGGGATCATACCATTGAAAAGGCCTTGTTAGATCTGAGAGCTAGTGTGAACTTGCTTCCATATTCAGTATATCAGAAGCTGGGATTAGGAGAGTTGAAGCCCACACTTGTGGTCTTATAACTAGCTGATAGATCTGAAAGGAAGCCTATGGGGATCATTGAAGATGTTTTGGTTGGGGTTGACAAATTCTTTTAGCCTGTTGATTTTCTGGTGCTGGACATGGAACCAAGCAAGTGTGTTACTTCCATACCTATAATATTAGGAAGGCCCTTTTTGGCCACAGCTAATGCTTGTATACAATGCAGGTCAGGTGTCATGAAAGTATCCTTTGTTAACATGAAGGTCAAATTGAATGTATACAACACAGCCAATCAACCCCATCTCGAGGAGGACTATTTTTCCATTGATGTGATAGATGAAGTTGTGTAAGAAAATTTTAATATGCTACTACATGGTAATGAGTGGTTTAACATTTTTGACAAAGTATGGAAGGAAACAGAGGAAGAGAAGGCCTCCACCTCTGAGATTGAGCATGTGAAAATTGTATCTTCTAAAGCAGAGCCAGGAAAGCATCACCCATGGAGGCCTGCTTTGTTGCCTCTTCCACCACCCTCTAAGGCACCCCTATTGCCTTCCCTCATCAGTCCCTCAGATGTGGAATTAAAACAGCTCCCAAAATCTTTGAAATATACCTTTTTAGGAGACAATAACAAATTGCCAGTGATAATTTCTTCTTCCCTCACCCTTGAGTAGGAAAAAGAACTACTTTGTGTGCTAAAAAGGCATAAGACGGCAATAGGATGGACCATTGCAGACTTAGGGGGGATCAATCCTGCTGTGTGCATGGATAAAATTCATCTTGAGGAAGGCTCTAAACCTTCTAGAGAGATCCAAAGGAAACTCAACCCACACATGCTGGAAGTTGTGATGAAGGAGGTAGTCAAACTCCTCGATGCTGGGATAATTTACCCTATCTCGGATTCTCAATGGGTGGCACCTACCCAGGTAGTACCCAAGAAATCTAGGATCACAGTAATGGAAGTAGACTCAGGTGAGATGATTCCAACCAGATAGACCAATGGTTGGAGGGTACGCATAGATTATCGAAAGCTCAATGAGAAAACCAGCAAAGATCACTTCCCATTGCCCTTCATAGATTAGATCTTGGATAAGTTGGCAAGCAAGGCCTATTACTATTTTCTTGATGGATATTTAGGCTACAATCAGATCCCTGTCTACCCCCAAGACCAAGAAAACACCACATTCACTTGCCCATTTGGAACCTTTGCATACAGAAGGATGCCATTTGGGTTGTGTAATGCACCTGCCATTTTCTCTGACATGATTGACAAGTTTTTGGAGATCTTCATGGATGATTTCTCCATTTATGGAGATGATTTTATCTAATGCCTACACCATCTCAGCTCTGTGTTGTAAAGGTGTGAGGAGACCAACCTAGTTCTGAGTTGGGAAAAGAGTCACTTCATGGTGACTCAAGGCACTGTCCTAGGACATGTTGTCTCCCACAGAGGAATAGAGGTTGATCAGGATAAAATTGATTTAATTGCACATTTGCCCCCTCCCAAAACTGTCAAACAAGTTTGGTCATTCTTGGGCCATGCTGGGTTCTATAGGAGGATCATCAAGGTTTGCCACCTGTTGCGCCAGGAGGTTCCCTTTGAGTTCAATGACGAATGCCTAGCTACCTTTGAACTGTTAAAGACTTGTTTGACTACAACTCCTATCTTGCAAGCCCCTGATTTTTCTCAGCCATTTGAGCTGATGTGTGATGCATCAGACTTCCCCATTGGTGCTATTTTGGGTCAACGAAGAGATAAGGCACCATGTGTGGTAGCGTATGCTAGTAAATCAATGGTTTATGCTCAATTGAATTACACCACGACTGAGAATGAGCTGTTAGATATTGTATTTGCTTTGGAAAAATTCAGGTATTATGTGTTGGGATCAAAAATCACTGTGTTTACTGACCACTCAGCCTCGAAATACCTCTTGTCCAAGAAGGAAGCTAAAGCAAGACTATCCAGATGGATTCTTCTTTTACAGGAATTCAACTTGGAGATTAAAGACAAGAAGAGAGTTGAGAATGTGGTTGCTGACCATCTGTCAAGGATCCCAGAGGCTAAAACAGAGAGCTTGCCCATCAATGACTCTTTCCCAGATGAACAGCTTTTTACTGTACAAATAAATATGCCCTGGTTTGCCAATATAGTAAACTGCCTTGCTGTGGGAAGGATCCCTCCACATTAGCATAAGGATGATAGAAGTCTGTTCTTCTCATAGATTCAATATTACATGTGGGAGGATCCTTACCTTTTTAAGCATTACGCAAATCAGGTGATAAGACATTGTGTACCTGAAATCGAGTTTAAGAATATTCTAACCATGTGTCATGAACAGGCCTATAAAGATTACTTGATTAGTAATAAGCGATTTCTATTGGCCTACATTGTTCAAAGATGCCCAGCAGCATTGTAAGGCTTGTCCTCGATGTCAGCAAATGGGAAGCATTACAAAGAGAAACTCCATGCCTTTGCAACCTATACTTATTGTTAAATTGTTTGACATTTGGGAAATCAATTTTATGGGACCTCTCTCCCCCTCCTATGGATATAATTTTATCCTTGTAGCTGTGGACTACGTGTCAAAATGGGTAGAGGCCATAGCTACAAGAATAAATGACCACAAGGTTGTCATTAAATTTCTAAAAGATAACATCTTCTCAAGGTTTGGCATCCCCAAAGCTATTATTAGTGATGGGGGAAGCCACTTCTATAATAAACCTTTTGATAAGCTGATGGAAAAATACTCTGTGACCCATAGAGTAGCCACTCCCTACCACCCACAAACCAGTGGGCAAGTAGAGATTTCCAACAGGGAAATCAAACACATTTTATAGAAGACTGTGAGAACTGACAGGACAGACTGGTCCATAAAATTGACAGATGCCTTATGAGCTTATAGGATCGCTTATAAAATCCCCATAGGTATGCCCCCATTCAGACTAGTTTATGGCAAGGCATGTCGCTTGCCTGTTGAGTTGGAACACAAAGCATACTGAGCTATTAGAGTACTAAATTCTGACTAACACTTTGCTAGTATACACAAGAACCTCCAGTTATCTGAGCTAGATGAGTTGCGATTAGAAACATATGCAAATGCTCGAATTTACAAGGAGAAGACCAAAGCCTTCCATGACAGATACTTGCTATGGAAAGAACTCAAGACAAATGATAAGGTATGGATGTTCAACTCTAGACTGAAATTCTTTTCAGGAAAGTTACAGTCCAGATGGGATGGGCCTTTCATAGTTGTACATATTTCTCCATCTGGGGCTGTAGAAATCATGGACCCTAGAGATGGTAGGACAATGAAAGTCAATGGTCAAAGGCTAAAAATTTGTGTTGAAAAAATTCTTGAGCCAAAGGAGACCAATGATCTTCAGGACCCTCCAGTTTAATACCTGATTTCATTGTGTATCATATGTATCATATTTCTTTTTGTCTTGATAGCTTGTTCATGTACAATAAAATTGTCATGCTAGAGGTAGGTTGTCATCTTGATATTGCTTGCAGTTCAAGGATCATGGGAGCATGTTTATAAGGTCAATAAATCAAATGATAGGTTACTTGCACCTTTCGTGAGGTCAGTCGATGATTTCGATAGGCACTGAGACTAGTCGATAGATGAAATCAACTCTTCGATAGGATCAAGAGGGACAGAAAGAAGGTTTCGATAGGTTCTGGATACCTATTTGGAACCTATCGATATGATGGATCACCCACCATAAACCTATCAAAAGGATGATTCCACCTATCAAAATCCCATCGAATCATTCCATTTGAAAGCTTTATTCTCCATGCTTTCGATAGGATGCCTTGACCTATCGGAATCACTCATCTCATCCTATCGAAATCATCTTTCATTCTCTATAACCTTTCTTTAGGACAGTCTCTTCCATTCAACATCTATTAAAGACCCTAGCTCCCTCTTCCTCATTTTCCTTCTTACTATCAGAGCGCATTTTCATCCTTATCCACAAATCGGTGTCTCAGCATTCATTGTGCATACTTCCTTGACTTAACTACCACTCCTAAAAATAGCCCATCATGCAGTCCATGCTCTATTTCCCACACAACAACCACCGCTCCATTTATTCCCACTTTCATTTTCAGCCTGGAAGAATGCGAAAAATTTATTATACCGATTCATATTCCAAAGCCCATGCACCTTAAATATCAGCCTCTTCTAGCCCTTCCACATCCATTTCCCCCTAACCTATGCAATCGTTCCATCCCACATTCATGGCTAATGACAAACCTCAAGACTTGCCGACCAAGTTCTACCCAGTTTGGTCACCACCACCACCACTGGTCGAGCCTAATCCTCTCCAATTTCTCTAGGATGAATACGAAGAGGTGCAGAGAATCCTGGCCAAGGAGGAAAGGAAAAACAACAAGAGAAAGAAGAAGAAGCAGAAGACCGAGCCACCACCTCCTCCACCCCCACCCTCTTCAACCCCCCCACCACTTGCTCAGCTCCCATCTCCTTGATCTTTCAATTCCCATCCACCCTGGCTTGTAGTTCCTCTTCCACCGTAAGCAGGGTAAGGATATCCCTGTGCCAGGGAGACGACGAATTTTGAGTGACAACAGACTTTGTTATTCTGTAGAGATTATTCTCAGTTTTGTAGTGTGCTATTTTAATGAAATGTCTTTTTGATGCCATCGGTGCTTGTATGCTTTCAATTTTTGTTTCTCTTTCGTTTCTAATATTATGTCTTACCTGTTTCCTTACTACCATTCTCCCCACAGTGAGGACACTGTTTAGTTTAGGTTTGGGGGTGTGGCAGGTGTGCCAACCAATGAAACGAGTTAATGCTAGTGCAGCTATGTTGAAAAAGTTTTTAAGCCGGAGGAGTCCATTGATCTTTAGGACCCTCCAGTTTAATACTTGATTTCATTGTGTATCATATGTATCATATTTCTTTCTGTCTTGATAGTTTGTTCATGTACAATAAAATTGTCATGCTAGAGGTAGGTTGTCATCTGGATATTACTTACAGTTCAGGGATCATGGGAGCATGTTTATAAGGTCAATAAATCAAATGATAGCATAGCAGTAGAAGTTTGTTGGGTGCTGAGACCGAGCACTGCACTGAAATGCAAAGTTATTGGGCTTTTTGGACCTTTCGATAGGTTACTTGCACCTATCGTGAGGTCAGTCAATGATTTCGATAGGTTATTTGAGGTTTTCGATAAGCACTAAGACTGGTCGATAGATGAAATCAACTCTTCGATAGGATCAAGAGGGACAGAAAGAAGGTTTTGATAGGTTTTGATAGGTGACCCGATTCGATCCCCGACAGCGGCGCCAAAAACTTGTTGGTAAACTACCTTGCATTCAAAAAGGGGTTTAAATTCACTCAATTCAAGACAGATCACACACACAGACCTGCAAGTATTCAGGGCCTGTTGTAGCAAGTTTTAAAAGAGTAAGGGAATGTCCGTAGGGAGGTGAGTTCAAAATATGATAAATCTCTAGATCTAAAAGAGATCTGACACCCTATCTAATAATAGGTTAGTAAAAGAAAGAGGAGAGGTTTTAAAGGGTTGTCACTTAAACTAAACTACAAATAAAATGCAGAATTAATTGGGATCGAGTCCAGAGTTCAGATTTCACAATTGGAAGGGATTAAAAATAGAAAATGGAGAAGAACAGCTTGGAGTTTGGACTTACTGCAATTGGGTTGAGCTGATAGTGTTATAGGGGATTCAAAGCACACCAATCCCTCAGCTGGCTACAAGCACAAATGTAGAGTAAAAGAATCTACTATAAACCAAGGTATTTGACTGATCTTAAGGCTATGATCTTTCCACTTAAATGGTCACAGACCATCCTATAGACTTCATCCGACCCAATGGTGTATGGTGGAAGAATCCAAGTGAAACTAGAGATTGAACTTATGTTAAGGCTATGGTCCACCTGATTTTTTGGAAAAAGAGGAAATTAAAAACTTTTTAAAACTGAAATAAGTTGTAGTCTAACAATCTTCATGAAGCAAATGTCAACAATTTTCGAAAAAAAATTTTGATGTGCAGTAAACCTGAAATGAGAAAAGACTGTGAGGATGCCCCCCATAAAATTTTGATGGTAGGCCATACCCAGTGAGATTTGGGCCTGAAAATTTTTCTCTAAAGAGTGTCTTGGAAATTTTTTCTGCTCTATGGACTGATTGGATCTAGTTTTGCTCACTAGAAGTTAGGCAGATCGAAGTTGAAACAGCTTGATAGCATTCATGACATTGAAGACATGAAGTAAGGCCATCCCTTGGACAGTTTGAGCTTAAAATGTCCCACCTTTGAACTGCCGTTGATACACACCATTTGAGCCATAAAAATCCCAATTTTCTTTGATGAAAACCAAAAAAATTGAACTCAATGCCTTTTGACCTATTTCAGTTCACCCTCAATCTGAGAAATCAAGAAAAATGAGAAGTGAGGTTAGAAGAGCAAGGTTCGATGATTGATCGAAAAAGAAAGAAGCACATTTGGTGGTATTGTGGCATTCCTGCTCATAAAAAGAGAAATGGAGATCTATAAAAAAAAAAAAAAAGGAAAAATAGAAAATCAAAGAAAAAGAATGAGAAAGAGAAGTCATTTCATTGAAAGATTGAAAAGAGGATTAGAAACTGAGCACTTCAAATCTAAAAGTTTAAGAAGTAAATGGAATTGTACTGAAATGAAGAAGGTTGAGTTGCAAATCACCTCCTTACCTGGCTGATTTCTCAATTTGAATCATTTTTACCCCTTTATTCTTTTATAAATTTCACCCATAAGCCACATTACAACCCAATAAAAAGAACTTACTGATCGAAAATGGATTGAGCTGTCATGTGGAGATGAGGATTTGTTTGATCTATGGTGCAAAGAATTAGAAAATTTTAGAAATTAAAGCAATGCCTATGCTCATGCTTGCAGTCCTATTTGAGGGCTGTAATTGCTCTTGAGCTGTGTGAAACGATGCACCCTTCTATTTTTATTATGAGTGAACATCCCTGGTGAGACATGGGTCTGAAATCCAATTTGATGGGGGTAGTATCAAAACAGAATTCTTAAGTGAATGGTGAGCTCTGCATAAATTTTTAGGAGAAAGGCCTTGACATGAACTGATTGATGGATGAAGGAATTACAGCAGAATTTCATGTTTTGAACTGATGATTTTTATGCTAAAAATCTTTTAAAATTGAAGGTACATGGTGTGGAACTTATTTTATTTACTTAAACTCAATTTTAGCATGTTGCATAAGTATTAACTGGTTTTATTGGATAAATTTGTGGCTAACTTCACTGAAAATCCTCAGGAGACTTCACTCCTCCACTAGGGATCACCTAGGGGTTTAAAAGGCTTGATGTATATGCTAAATGCATCCGTGATCCCTACGAAAGTGGCATTTTAATTTTCTTTATTTTTCCTTTGCTCAGGGACTAGCAAAGCTTAGGTTTGGGGGTGTGTTAAGTATTGAAAAATACCAGTTTTCACTCCTTAACCTGGCCTTTGATGGACCTATGAGCACACTAATAAACACCTATTGAATCTATTTGGTAGATAGTAATAAAAGCCAGGAATAGTGTAGAAAACCACTCAAAAAGGCCGCACAAAGAATTCCATCTCTCAGCATAGTGCAGACCCAATAATGGCACATAAGAGGGCTCCACACCATTGGCTACTTAGGGCGTGTAGCAACAGCAGGACATAGTTAAGGAAGTGAAGACAGACAGAAAACATTCCATCGAGAGGTTATCTGAAGGCTTCGATAGGAGCTGAGGGCTTAAAATGGAGGAATTCGTGCAGATGGAAGGGTTTCGATAGGATTTAAAGCCAGAGAAAGGAAGAATTCGTGAGGATTGAGAAGTTCGATAGGATCCAAGAACCTATCGAGCAGCTAAGAGAAAGAAAGATATCATCTTATCGAAAGCTTGCCTGAGGTGTAAAGGGAACCTATCGGATGGTTGCCTGAACCTATCAAGATGGAGAAGCTGGAGCTCACACCTATCGGAAGGTACTTGAACATTTCGACAAGAGTGAGAGCAATCCTATCGAAATGTTGGCATGCAAAGCTGAACCTGTCGAAAAGCTTTCCCAACCTGTCGAATGCTCCAGACAGAGGGCCAGAGAACGCTGAAGCTTCAAGAGAAGGTTCATCCTATCGGAACCTATCGAAGAGATCTGAGAACCTAGCGAAAGGACCAAAATGCTCCATTTGAACCTATCGGAAGGTTCCTCAACCTGTCAAAATCGTGTGAAGAACTTCTCAGAAAATAGGTTGTTCACACGCTGCAACTTGGTGACCTACTACACGCAACTCGAGGCACTTTGGTGACTGGCATGACAATCTTGAAGATGCCCTAGGAAATCCTAGCCAACCCCACATGCTCTGACAGAACTCTAACGAACTCTGAGGACCTTCTAGAAGGAAATATTGGCGGGAGAAACGAGAGGGAAAAGCTATATAATGAGATCCCCAATTATAATTGGGGGAGATCGAAATCTGGAGATCAGGGCTTGCAATAAAATTCTATTTTCCCTCCTTTAGCTCAACGATGGTTGGCTAACTCCCCTAGAGTAGCAAGGGGTGAGGTCTGATCTGTAATTGGGTAAGGTTGAGAGAGTTATTTGCAGGTCAATTGCTGCACAGACTACAGATCTGAGAGCATTTCATTGTAGAGTGAGTTTTATGCAATATAAATGTAGATTTTATTATTTTATTTAGATCTATAGTTCCTTTGGTTTCATTTGGTGCTCAATCAGATTTGTGTAGAGGAGTTGGCTGATCAGCTCACCCACTTAACTAGTAGACCTCTTGGATACCATTTGATCTCCCTAGATCTGATATCCCTGCAATTGCCTATGTCTGTGACCTAGTAATTGCAGCTTCTGTAGTTGTTTTAATACTCTGATTGAAACCTTTGAGTTGGAGGAAATCTATAGGATGGTCTGTGACCATTGAAGTGGACAGACCATAGGCTTAAGATCAGTTCAATCTCTAGTTTCACTTGGATTCTTCCACCTTAAACCTTTGGGTCGGATGAAGTCTATAGGATGGTCTATGACCATTTAAGTTGACAGATCATAGCCGTAAGATTTGTCAAATCCCTTGATTTATAGTAGATTCTTCTACTCTGCAGATGTGCTTGTAGCCAGCTGAGGGATTGGTGTGCTATGAATCCCCTATAACACGATCAACTCAACCCAATTGCAGTAAGTGCAAACTCTAAGTTTTTCTTCTCTATTTTCTATTTTTAATCCCTTCCAATTGTAAGTTCTAAAGTTTGAACTTGATCCCAGTTAATTCTGCATTTTATTTGTAGTTTAGTTTAAGTGACAACCTTTTAAAACCTCTCCCCTTTCTTATACTAACCTAGTATTAGGTAGGGTGTCAGATCTCTTTCAGATCTAGAGATTTATGATATTTTAAACTCACCTCCCTGTGGACATTCCTTTACTTACTCTTTTAAAACTTGCTACAACAGGCCCTGAATACTTATAGGTTTGTGTGTGTGATCTGCCTTGAATTGATTGAATTTAAACCCCTTTTTGAATGCAAGGCAGTTTACCAACAGCTGGCAGCTGTTTTAGTTTATTCGCGCAGTTGCTTTGCTTTCGCAGAGTTGCCTTTGGCTGATGGGAATGGCTCATTCGCATAGTAAACCTTTAGTGAATCACCCAATTACTTAGCCTAACAGTGCTATCGCGGAGATGATCTGGAGAGCTAGGGTGTGTCGCATAGTAGAGCTTCAGGAGCTCTCTCTCGCTAAGTACTCGCGCAGGTGGGCTCCTGCGCTCGTGTAGTAACTTGTAAGGCTCCAGAGTGTGCAAGATCTGCTCGAGGGAAATTCTGGGTGTCTCTCTCTTCCAGGGCCATGCGCAAACTCCACGAGGTGACTTTTTGTTCTCTATGCATATGGACTCGCTGGGCTCTTCACGTGGTTGCTTTGGGGCTTGATCTCCTTGAGAGCTTCACGACCACAAATGCATAAGGTTTCACACCGCGAGATCTTCACGATGTCTTTACAGCTCTCCTCTTGACTGTGCGGCTTATCTGCGCAAGAGCTTCTTCCACTACAACTTTTGCTTCGCAAGGAGGCTTCTCAACTCTGTGAGGTCTATTTCTTGGCACTTTACTGCACTACACTTGCTGCAACTTCCAGTGTGCTTACTTTATTTGTTGGTGGTAAAAGCAATTTAAAATCAAAGTAAAGTAGGGGATGGAATCAGCACAACTGAGAAATCCTAGACCTGCAAGATACAGGGTCCATTTGTAGCAAGTTTTGATAAGTAAGAGTTTGTCCCACAGGGAAAAGTGATCTACAGCTCCAAGGGAGCCATCTCTAGTAGTCCCTCTAGATCTGACTACAGATCTGGCAGTCCTAAAAGGAAGGGAGTTTAGGGTCACTTATTCTAGGTATCTTAAGGTAGCCTTATGAACTAACTACATAAAGGGTTGAGAAGATGGATGGAGTGTGGGAAAATAAATATAAAAGGGTGAGAAGTATGCTATTGGGTTCAGATCTACTAGAATTTACGACTCGGATCCAAGTCTGCTAGTATAGAAATCCTGCCCAATGGCTATATTATCACCAAAGAGGAGAAAGAATCCAACTCATCCCTATGCCATGATCCAATCCCTTAAGGTTATAACCTGTCCACTTAAATGGTCACAGACTATCCCATAGGGGAACCACAATCCAGAGATGGGTCAAAACAAGTTAATCATTGTAGGCACTACTTCATCCAGGCTACAAGCTCAGGAATCCATAGGGAACCTCAACCTCTAAAGCTCTATGTGTGGGGCTAAGGCTGTATAGGACCATGATAGCCCTGACACATAGAACCAGCAAGAGATTGAGTGCCACCTTAGATCTAGCTGTCCATTGCTTGAGTGGGACTACAATGGTTTAGTCACAAGCCTACAATCTCCATACCCAGATCAGATCTTCCATCTGATGGCGGGTCTATACTAATATAAGGGAGTTTGCCTCTGTACAATCTCCTACCAGGCTACAAGCTCAGGCTCAGAGAAGAAGGATCCATTTCGGATCGGTGGATTGGATTCACCCTAAGGCTGTAACCTATCCACTTGAATGGTCACAGACTATCCCAGAGGCTATCCTCCTCACAGAGCCCAAAATAAAACAAGAATATTGCTGCCACCACCATGGTCACAAGGCTATCAGCTCAGGCTTCCATGGGGATTTCAGATCTAGTGGGTCCTGTGGTGGGGCTAAGGCTGTATTGGACCATGATAGCCCAGACACATAGGTCACTTGGATCTAAATGGATCTTTAGAATCAATCCTCCAATGCTTTGAATCACAGCCAAAGCAATGGTGGATCACAAGGCAGCAGCTTTGCATGGAACAGCTCACAAACACACGAATCCCATAAAAGTACAACACCCAATCACAAATTCCATTAATGTAATCTCAATAAACATACAAAGGCATGGCCAGCAAGTGCTGGGCCATGGAGAGAAGGAAACAGAAAAAGGAAAACTACTTACAACTACAGAAGAACAGAAAAGAAAACGATCTCAGAAAAAAAACTCTTTTAAAGGTCCAGAGATATTTTTTTTGAAGATCCCTAAACCTAAACCAGGCTTAGGTTTATATAGTAGTGGGTGTGGCGGCACATTAGGGTTAGGAAATCCTAATTTTAGTGTTGCCACGTGGCCTCTTAATGATCCTTGGATGCCTCGAGGCGCGTGCATGGAGATTTGAGCATGGGAGTGCATGCCCTAATTACTAAAAATTCCCAGAATGTCCTCTACAGAATGATGGAAGTTGGAGTTCAGAGCTTCGCCAGGTTGCAGGCGATTCCCAAACTTGTCGCGTGGTAGCACTGACTTCGCGAGGATGAGTTAGCATTAAAACTTCAGATGTCGCGGGGTTACAGCTTCTTGATGCTTTGAGCAGTCGCGAGGTAGATAGTTAAGCTCTCGCTGGATTGGGCTTCGCGAGGTTGGATTGCTACTTGTGAACAACGCGGGAACTGCGCGGGCATTCCATTTCACAATTGATCTTCGCGAGGCTAACTTTTGCTTCGCGAGGCTGCTTTCTTCCTGAATAGTGCGAGAACTGCGTGAGAAGTTCACTTCTTAATGGAACTTCGTGAGGATCATCGTGATAGCTTTGAGGCTCTTCTGAACTGCACGACAGGTTATCGTGGCATTTGCATCCCACGGCTACTGAGCGGCAGCTGCGCGAAGAATCTCCTGAAGCTCTCTCTCCTCAGCGGTTCTGAGTGAACTACGCGAGGTTGATTTTAGGTCTTCTTGAACTGTGTGAGACTGTACGAGGTTGTGCTTCTGAAGCTCTTCTGTTACTCAACTATGTGAGCACTTGTTGTGAAGTCTTGGGAAGCTCGCGAGGACTGCGCGAAGCATATTTTTCTAAATCCTCTGGAGCTTTGTCAGCTGCGCGAGGCTTACCTCATGTATGGATTCATGGCTCATTCTTCTGAGGGACTTCTGGTGCCAATACAGGCTCCTTAACATGATTTATGGCCTTATTGCACTGCTATTTATTATCTACAAAAAATACTTAACAAAATTTTATTAGATGGCTAAGGGTCTAATCAAAGGCTAAAGTTAAGGGGTGAAAAGTAGTACTTTTCAGGTCTTAACACACCCCCAAACCTAATATTTGCTAGTCCCTTAGCAAAGCTACATTAAATCAACTACAGGAATTAAATGCCACTTTCGTAGGGAGCACGGATACATTTAGCATATGTACCAAGCCTTTTAAACCCCTAGGTGATCCCTAGTGGAGAAGTGAAGTCTCCTGAGGGTTTTCAGTGAAGAGACCCAAAAACTTCTCAATACAACAGTTAACAAAAGTGCATTATTATCAAGTGAGCAGTCAAGAAATACAAAATTAGTTCACCCATGAATCAGTAAAAATATAAGAAATTCAAACACATTGGCTGCACAGAAATTTAAACAGTATAAGCTTCTCATGAAAGCACAACATTTCCAATCAGTTTACACCATAGACCCTACACAGGTGTGTCAACATTGAGCTCATCACTGGATCAAAAATTAGGTTGTAGGTCACACCTAATACATTCAATATCAGACCCAAAATTCTCCAGGGCATACTCTCATAAAGAATCATTGAGGGTTTCATTTTCTCTCAAGCTCAAGAGTGGTTATATCCTCCAAATGGGTCTGTAAGCATGAGCATAGGCATAGCTCTGAAGTTCTGGCATCATTGACAGATCCTCACCATAGATTGGATAACATTTTATCTCCACATGACAACTCACTCAACTTTGGATCACAAGGGCTTTAACTGGGCTGTAATGTGGCTTATGGAGTGGGGTTAAAAAGAATGGAAGGTTGAAAAGGGGTTCAAAATTGAGAACTCAGTAGGTGAAGGAGGTGATTCATGACTTCACCTTCTTTAATTCAGCTCCTTTCATCTTCTTTGAGGTTTTCAGATTTGAAGTGATCAGTTTCTCTTCTTGATTTCGATTTTCCTAATGAAAGTTTCCTCTTGACTCCTCTCTTACTCCTCTTCATTATTGTTTTTGTTTCTTTTTGATGCATTTTTCTTCTTTTTATTTTGTTTTTGCTTTGATGAAATGCCACAATTTTCTCAGTTGCCATACTACTAGAATTTGAGGTACTTCTTCTTTATTCACCTAATGTTGACCATAGCTAGTCCATCTTCAACTCTTGTTCCTTTACCTTTTGAATTCTTAGAGTGAGGGTAAGGTTAAATCAGATACATAGGTTCAGGTGCAAGTACTCAGGTGCATTTTTGAAGAAATTTAGGATTTAAAGCTCAAAGGGGGTATGGGCAAGGGCAGTTGCTTAAGGTTTGTCTGTTTAGGCTCAAACTGTCCAAAAGAAGGCCTTGATCCTTTCCTAAGTCTCATGAGTGCTGTCAGTTGTTTCAATTTGGAGTTGCCTAACTTCTAGTGAGCACAGTGACTCAGCCAGTCCTTAGAGCTAGAAGAAATTGCCTTAGTCACTCCTCAAAGAAAAAGTTTTATATAGGCCCAAATCTCACTGGTCATGGTCTTCCTTTGAATTCTTAAGTATGTCCTTACCTTTTTCTCTCTCTAGTGATTCATGAAGTGCTAATACAAGTGAGTTTCCTTGGTTATCTCATCATGGAAATGTGAAATTTTAAAAGTTTATACTGTCTAAACTTTGAAAAAAAATTTAAATTCCTTATTTTTCATGATTCTTAGATGAACATGGTACCATTTCCATATTACTCACAAGATTTTGCTGCACTTAGGCTAACTATTCCATTGGTAGGATCTGCCTGCCACACCCCCAAACCTATGAGGAGCAGTGTCCTCACTGATTCAAAGGTGGATGTGCAGCAGATTTATTAATGGCAAACTAAAAGGAAATAACATGTAGCAAAACAGACACAAGACAAAGAAAACTAGCAATGACACAAGAAGAAGATCTATTATATAAGAGAGAAATGTACAAAATGACAAACAACAGGAGAAAAAAGAAAATGCACAAATAGAAAAATCCTAGGTACAAGCTAATCGTAGCCTGAATCAAAACCAGTCCCAACCCATCTTCTTGGCTTGCTCTCGAAGGAGAGCCTCTTCCACTTTTTTCTTTCTTTCCCTCTCTTCCTTCTTTTGGGCTGCAGTTTTGGGCATGGTTGGAGCTTCTGGTGCCCTAACCCTCATTTTGGGGGCCTTTGGTGCAAGAGGGATCACTGGGGATTTGTCTTTGGTTTGCGCAGGGAATTTGATAGGACTTTTTCCTTTGGGACTCTTCCCTCTGGGGCCCTTCCCTTTTGAGCCTTTCCCTTGCTGAGTCTAAGGGGGAATAAGAGGAGATTTTGCTTTTTCGGGCTCAGGAGGGACAACCGGGCTCTTGCCTTTGTCTTTCGGGTTCAGTGGTGGTGCCTCCTCAGACTGAGCAGCTTGTTCTTTTCCAATTTTTATAGAGGCAGCTGTGTGAGTAGTCCTCTTAGCTGTAACTTTCCTTCTCTGAGGATAAGTTTGCTCAGCAGGGTCAGAAGAAGGAGGAGCGACAGGATTTTTAGCACTTGGATCCACAGGTGGGGCAGAGTCAAAATCAAAATCAGAGGGAAAGAGAACAGTGGGGTCCAATCCCAGGGCAGCAGCAGCCTGTCTATGTTCATCTTTTAAAAGCAACCGACCATGGGGGTCATCCTAAGCAGAAGCTCTGGTGGCCTTTGGGGGTGGGGATGGCGGTGTAAATTTTTTTCCTTTTTGGGAACCAATTGCTCCTTTGGAGGGAGAAGGTTTCTTGGGAGCAGCCCTTTTTCTCTTGGGTGCAGGAGATTTAGCAGAGGGAGGCACTAGAGCAGGAGGTGGTGGAGGTTCTTGAGTAGGAGGTGGAGGAGGTTCTTGAGTAGGAAGTGGAGGAGGAGGAGATGTAGATGTAGGAGCAGGGGGAATGGAAGAAGATGGCCCGGGGTGTGTGGAAGGTGGGGTCTCAGGGGGTGCTGTGGCAAGAGGGTGGCTTGAATTGGTTGGCATGTCAGAGATACAATCCTTTTTTGCAAAATTTCAATCTGCTTTTCAGCATAAAGGAGTTTGGCATCAAAAAGCCCCTTAGTGAGCCTGTGGATCTCCTGAGCATTGTTAAGTTTCTTTTCAAACATTCGGGCTCTCTTTTGCTCCAGTTCGGCATTGGCTTTCTCCATCTCCGCATTCAGTTTGTAATAAGTTGCGTCAGCCTTTGTGTCATTGAGGGTCTCCAAAATTGACTCCCACCCCTTTGAAATATCTCTCAGCTTCTGCCTGTGAGCAGGCTTCAGGTCACTCAACTTCTGCAGCAAAGGGTACTCAATGGATTGTCGAAGTTGGACCATGCCCCTGAGAACATCCCTCTTGATGTAGGCATTGCCCCTCATGGCATGGAGGAGGGTGAAGTAAGGAGGGGTGTAATAGGAATGTCTTGGTAGGATAGGTAGAAAGGGAGTGGAGGAAGTAGCAGGTGATTGGTCCTGTGGGGGTAAAGTGGCAGGGAGGACATTCACATGTGGGGGCTGGGCAAAATGTTTCTGGGTCCGTTTGAGTCGTGTTGTCAGAGAATCTAGGAGGAGGTAAATTGAGAGGTGGAATGGAGGGCATGGGTGGTAAAGCAAATGAAGTGGGGTCACTGAAGGTGGGTGGTTCTGGGTAAGGATAAAATGGAATGGTGAAGGGTCTGAATGGTAATGGTGGGGCCAAAAGTGTGTGTCGGTAGATGGAGAATGTGGATGGGAAAGGAATGGGGACTGTTTGGGTTGATTGGTTGGTAAATTGTGGTGGGGGTAAAATGAGTGGGGGAAGGATAGGTAGAGTGGGAAAGGAGTGGTGGGGTATGGTGTCTTGGAGGGTGAGGGTTGTAGTTAAGTCAATGGGGGGAAAATCTGGTTGCACTGTGGAGTCAGAGGTGGAAGGGGACTGGATTTGAGGTGTAGGAGGTGTTTGTGCAGAGATGGGTGGTTTTGTCAATGTTTGAAGGGTGAATTTGATGGTGGTGATGTCAGTCTACATTTGGTCTTGGGTGTGTGTTGTGGTTGATAGTTGGGTTTGAATGTCATGTATTAGGGAAAGGATATGGGTAAGTGTGTCGGAGTGTGGTTGGGGTGGAGTATGAGAAGAAGAGGGAACAGGTTGGAAAGGTGAAGTAGGGGCATGATGGAAGGTTGTAGGAGGAGGAGATGGAGGGTCTGGTGAGTGATGTGGGGAAAGAAGTGGGGAATCTGGGAGAGGGATATCACGGGTTGGCATGGTGTCAAGCAATGTAGTCATCAATGCCTGATATCCTGAAGTAGTGGCGAGGTTAAAATCAAGGTCTGTAAGTGGAGGGGAAGTAGGGATGGCTGGGATGGTGGCTAGGTCAATGTGTGGGGTTTCTATGGGACTGATAGGGGTGGTTGATGTAGGTAAGGATATGGCAGAGGTTGTGTGAGAGGTTTTCTTTTTAATATAGGATATCAGGGGAGGGCTGTCAGGGTTCAGTTCAATGTTTTCCTCCCAGGAACGATTCACAGGGAAATCTGGATTGGGTACGGATAAGAGAGACAAAAGAGGGAAGTGGATAGATGAAATAGGCAAAGAAACTGATGGAGGGACAGGTGTGGTGGATGGAGGTCTTGCTGCAGAATCAGTAGCGACAGGAGCTTGTGCCACCTTCTTGGGAGCATGAGCTTTAGACACCTTTTTGGGAGCAGGAGCTTTAGCAACAGTAGTCCCCTCTCCTTGCTCTGTAGCAACCTGGACCTCAGCCTTCTTCTTCTTCTTTTGGGGATCCATTAGATTCCTGTTGATCCCCCATTGCCTCTTTGCAAAAGTTGTAGGGGTGAGGTCAATGGTTAACTCCCCTACTGGTATCTTGTGCGCTCCCCTCCAAAGTAATTTGGTAATGAGTCTTGCATAGGGGAGAGTGTGGAGCTTCTTTTTCTATTCTAGCTTGACCATCACATCCTTCATTGCTTCAAAAATTAACCTTGCAGCATGAAAACCGTGGCCCCGAGAAAAGACTTAAACAACATCAGCAATTGGGGTCCTCCTCTCCTGCTGATGGCCGGCACAATAGATGTTCTTCCGCAGAACTTGATCAATGAACAGAAGTTTAGGGTCCAGGTCTCTTCTCCTGATGGAATGCCCGGTGGCCTTCAATCCTCTTGTTAGGGCTTGTGCAATTGTATCAATGGGGGCATACACAGGGGGGCTAGTAACTGGTTGGCTACTCTTCCCAACAATGGCATCACATCTTGGAAAGACCTACAGACCAAGTTCCTGACAAAGTTCTTCCCTGAGACCAAAACTAGCCAGTTGAGGAAGGAAATTCTTGCTTTTGTCCAAGCCCCAACCGAGGATTTTAATCAAGCCTGGGATAGGTTTAAGGAAATGCTCAAATAATGCCCCCACCACAAGATCCCAGACTGGCAGCTTGTACAAAGCTTCTACAATGGGATTGATGAGAAAAATAGAGATATGATTGATGCCTCTTGTGGTGGAACCTACATGCACAAGACTGCTGATGAGGCATGGGAATTGTTTGAAGTAATCAGTGAAAATGCTTTTCAAAAGTTATCCCTGGCAAGAACTAGTCAGGAGTCTGTGTCAAAAGTGGAGCCTGCTGCATTGACAAGAGGAAAAGTTTATGAGGTGTCTGGGATCAAAGATCTGCAGCTGCAGATGGCAAACCTCTCTTTGAAGTTTGACAAATTACTGACTGTGATGCAACCCAGAAGGGCTGCTAAGTGGTGGAGGCATGTCTGATATGCCAGTCCCCACATCACATAGTAGAGGAATGTCCATTTGCAGGGCAATATCTTGAATTGGTATTGGAACATGCTGCTGCTGCGCAATCTTTTGGCCAGCAACAATCTGGTGGCTTCAACAGACAGCCATATGGATACCAGCACCAAAATACTGGTTACCAATGGAGAGACCACCCAAATCTGAGGTGGAGGCAAGACAACTTTTGCAGCCCCAGCAAATGTTGGCCATACCCCAAAGGCCACAGCAGTAGTTCAATCAAAGATATGCCCCTAGGTCTAATTTCCAACACCAACAGCAGCCCCATCAACAACAAAATCAATTGGTCTTACCCCCATCTCAACCCAGAAATACTTCTTTCGAGGACCAAGTCTTGACCTCACTGCAAAACCTGGGGTCCGTGGCTCAAACTGTGAATTCTCATGGTCAGAGCATAAAGAAGATGGAAGAGCAGATTGGCCAGCTAGCCAATGCTTTAGCTAAACCAAAGGAGGGGAGGTTGCCCAGTCAACCAGTGGTTAATCCCAAAAGCCAATTTTTGATTGGTGAAGGATCCTCAAACCTTGAGGGGCAAGGGGATCTTTGATTGACTTGATTCACAGAATTGCACATTGTGTATGTTATGTATTTTAGTGTGGTTTATTCTTTTTACTGCTTATAGGAATGCTTAGTGATATCATCGAAGTCTGAGTCTGTATGCCTGAATTTTCTTACCTGCTTTTGTTCTTATTCCCTTTGAATTGATGATTGTGATTGAACAAATGATGGTGGTACTATTTTGATAATGAGAATGCTGTTTGGATATGATGTTTTGATTAAGTGCTTTTGGAGTAATTGCATGCTTAAATGTTGGGAACGCAGGAGGGAATCCCTTTTAAAATGACTGGGTGTCTCTGGAACAGAGAATGTGAGAGAATCCACCCACAAAACAAAGGAAAATGACAGACTAATGGGTGTGTGATCCTTGTCACTGTTTTAGCTGTCGCGAGGTTCTGAAAAATAGGCGTAGTTTCTTCTCGCACAGTTCATAAGATGTTAGCCTGCTCAGCTGTCGCGAGATTCAATACAAGTGTGTGGACTCTCTCGCGCGATCCAAATGAAAGTCCAATCTCATGACCCACTCATTTCTATCCAGCGAGCTGACATTTTCAAAGCGCGTCGAGCCTCACGATTTATATAATCCAACCTCGCGCTGCTTTTTTTTTCTGTTTTCTCTTTCTTCTCCAGCCAGCGAAACCCTAGCTTTGACTCCCATTAACCTCTCTCCTCCAGCATCCTTTCTATAGTTCATCATTCACCTTCAAATTCTGGGGATTTGCTCCTACAGCCTCCATCACCGGTTGCCCTCTGATAGGAGCTCTTGCGGTCTTTCATGTATCAGATTGAACAGAACCCTAAGTTTTAGGGTAAGACTCAGCTCTCAACCTTTGCTTTACATTTTTCAAACTACACATTCACAAGAGGAAAAGTTCAATGGCCCCTAAAAGCGCACCTGTGAAAAGAGCAAGGGACAAGGCTCCCGTGGAGCCCACTCCCAAGAAGGCCAAGTCCTCAACGGCGCCGCAAAAAGGGAAAGAAATGGTTCAAGAAGTGGCTGAAGTAACACCTGATTACTCTACACCCTCTGAGCTCCTGACTCCCATTCCCTTAGAGCCTGAAGCTGTTTTTGACCTATCTTTCTTTGAAACGGAACTTCTGTCAGCCCCTGCCATTGAGTTCATGGGCAAGACTGGATTGACCCCCCTGCTGCAAGCTATCCCTGCACTAGCCTACCCTAGACTAGTGCAACTCTTTTACCAGCACATTAGGGCTAGACCAGACCACCGTGGGCAGCCAGGCCTCCATGTGTTAGTTGAAAATTTTGAAATGTTACTCAGCCCTGAGTTGATTGCTGAAGTGATGGGCATCCCTGCTATCTTTGACCCCAACTGTGGATATGGCCCCCCTCTGTGTGCCCCCATTGATACAATTGCACAAGCCCTAACCAGAGGATTGAAGGCCACTGGGGATTCCATCAGGAGAAGAGACCTGGACCCTAAACTTCAGTTCATTGATCAAGTTCTGCGGAAGAACATCTATTGTGCCAGCCATCAGTAGGAGAGGAGGACCCCAATTGCTGATGTTGTTTATTCCTTTTCTCGGGGCCACGATTTTCATGCTACAAGGTTGATTTTTGAAGCAATGAAGGATGTGATGGTGAAGCTAGAACAGAAAAAGAACCTCCACACTCTCCCCTATGCGAGACTCATTATCAAATTACTTTTGAGGGGAGGGTACAAGATACCAGTAGGGGAGTTAACCATTGACCCCACCCCTACAACTTTTGCAAAGAGGCAATGGGGGATCAGCAGGAGTCTAATGGATCCCCAAAAGAAGAAGGCTGAGGCCCAGGTTGCTACAGAGCAAGGAGAGGGGACTACTGTTGCTAAAGCTCCTGCTCCCAAAAAGGTGGCTAAAGCTCCTACTCCCAAGAAGGTGGTGCAAGCTCCTGTCACTACTGATTCTGCAGCAAGACCTGCATCCACCACACCTGTCCCTTCATCAGTTTCTTTGCGTATTCCATCTCTCCACTTCCTTCTTTTGTCTCCCTTATCCGTACCCAATCAAGATTTCCCTGTGATTCGTTCCTGGGAGGAAAACATTGAACTGAACCCTGACAGACCTCCCCTGATATCCTATATTAAAAAGAAAACCTCTCACACAACCTCTGCCATATCCTTACCTACACCAACCACCCCTTTTAGTCCCACAGAAACCCCACACATAGACCTAGCCACCATCCCATCCGTCCCTACTTCACCTCCACTTACAGACCTTGATTTTAACCTCGGCACTACTTCAGGATATCAGGCCTTCATGAATACATTGCTTGACACCATGGCAACCCATGATATCCCTCTCCCAGATTCCCCACATCACTCACTAGACCCTCCATCTCCTCCTCCTATAACCTTCCATCATGGCCCTACTTCCCCTTTCCAACCTGTTCCCTCTTCTTCTCATACTCCACCCCAACCACACTCCGACACACTTACCCATATCCTTTCCCAAATACATGACATTCAAACCCAACTATCAACCACAACACACACCCAAGACCAAATACAAACTGACATCACCACCATCAAATCCACCCTTCAAACATTGACAAAACCACGCATCTCTACACAAGCACCTCCTACACCTCAAATTCAGCCCCCTTCCACCTCTGACTCCACAGTGCAACCAGATTTTCCCTCCATTGACTTAACTACAACCCTCACCCTCCAAGTCACCATACCCCACCACCCCTTCCCCACTTACCTATCCTTCCCCCACTCATTTTAACCCCACCACAATTTACCAACCAATCAACCCAAATAGATTCCATTCCTTTCCCATCCACATTCTCCATCCACCCACACACACTTTTGGCCCCACCAGTACCATTCAGACCCTTCACCATTCCATTTTACCCTTACCCAGAACCACCCACCTTCAGTGACCCCACTTCATTTGCTTTACCACCCATGCCCTCCATTCCACCTCTCATTTTACCTCCTCCCAGATTCTCTGACAACACGACTCAAACAGACCCAGAAACTTTTTTCCCAGCCCTCACATGTGAATGTCCTCCCTGCCACTTTACCCCCACAGTACCAATCACCTGCTACTTCTTCCACTCCCTTTCTACCTATCCTACCAAGACATTCCTATTACACCTCTCCTTACTTCACTCTCCTCCATGCCATGAGGGACAATGCCTACATCAAGAGGGATGTTCTCAGGGGCATGGCCCAACTTCGACAATTCATTGAGTACCCTTTGCTGCAGAAGTTGAGTGACCTGAAGCTTGCTCACAGGCAGAAGCTGAGAGATATTTCAAAGGGGTGGGAGTCAATTTTGGAGACCCTCAATGACACAAAGGCTGATGCAACTTACTACAAACTGAATGTGCAGATGGAGAAAGCTAATGCCGAACTAAAGCAAAAGAGAGCCCGGATGTATGAAAAGAAACTTAACAATGCTCAGGAGAACAACAGGCTCACTAAGGGGCTTTCTTATGCCAAACTCCTTTATGCTGAAAAGCATATTGAAATTTTACAAAAAAGGATTGCATCTCTGACAGGCCAACCAATTCAAGCCACCCATCTTGCCACAATACCCCCTGAGACCCCACCTTCCACACACCCCGAGCCATCTTCTTCCATTCCCCCTGCTCCTACATCTACATCTCCTCCTCCTCCACCTCCTACTCAAGAACCTCCTCCACCTCCTACTCAAGAACCTCCACCACCTCCTGCTCTAGTGCCTCCCCCTGCTAAATCTCCTGCATCCAAGAGAAAAAGTGCTGCTCCCAAGAAACCTTCTCCCTCCAAAAGAGCCACTGCTGCCCAAATAGGAAAAAAACTTGTACCGCCATCCCCACCCCCAAAGGCCACCAGAGCTTCTGCTCAGGATGACCCCCATGGTCGGTTGCTTTCAAAAGATGAACACAGACAGGCTGCTGCAGCCCTTGGATTGGACCCCACTGTTCTCTTTCCCTCTAATTCTGATTCTGACTCTGCCCCACCTGTGGATCCAAGTGCTAAAAATCCTATCGCTCCTCCTTCTTCTAACCCTGCTAAGCAAACTTATCCTCAGAGAAGGAAAGTTACAGCTAAGAGGACTACTCACACAGCTGCCTCTATAAAAATTGGAAAAGAACAATCACCTTGATCGAGGAGGCACCACCATGCGAACCGAAAGATAAAGGCAAGAGCCCGATTGTTCCTCCTGAGCCAGAAAAAGCAAAATCTCCTCTTATTCCCCCTCAGACTCAGCAAGGGCAAGGCTCAAAAGGGAAGGGCCCCAGAGGGAAGAGTCCCAAAGAAAAAAGTCCTATCAAATCCCCTGCACAAACCAAAGATAAATCCCCAGTGATCCCTCTTGCACCAAAGGCTCCCAAAATGAGGGTGAGGGCACCAAAAGCTCCAACCATGTCCAAAACTGCAGCCCAAAAGAAGGAAGAGAGGGAAAGAAAGAAAAAAGAGGAAGAGGCTCTCCTTCGAGAGCAAGCCAAGAAGATGGGTTGGGACTGGTTTTGATTTAGGCTACGATTAGCTTGTACCTAGGATTTTTCTGTTTCTGCATTTTCTTTTTTCTCTTTTTGTTTTTCATTTTGTATATTTCTCTCTGATATAATAGATCTTCTTCTTGTGTCATTGCTAGTTTTCTTTGTCTTGTGTCTGTTTTGCTCCATGTTATTTCCTTTTAGTTTGCCATTAATAAATCTGTTGCACATCCACCTTTGAATCAGTGAGGACACTGCTCCTCATAGGTTTGGGGGTGTGGCAGGCTGATCCTAACAATGGAATAGTTAACCTAAGTGCTGCAGAATCTTGTGAGTAATATGGAAATGGAACCATGTTCATCTAAGAATCATGAAAAATAAGAAATTTAAATTTTTTTTCAGACTTTAGACAGTATAAACTTTTAAAATTTCACATTTCCATGATGAGATAACCAAGGAAACTCACTTGTATCAGCACTTCGTGAATCACTAGAGAGAGAAAAAGGTAAGGACATACTTAAGAATTCAAAGGAAGACCATGACCAGTGAGATTTGGGCCTATATAAAACTTTTTCTTTGAGGAGTGACTAAGGCAATTTCTTGTAGCTCTAAGGACTGGCTGAGTCACTGTGCTCACTAGAAGTTAGGCAACTCCAAATTGAAACAACTGACAGCACTCATGAGACTTAGGAAAGGATCAAGGCCTTCTTTTGGACAGTTTGAGCCTACACAGACAAACCTTAAGCAACTGCCCTTGTCCATACCCCCTTTGAGCTTTAAATCCTAAATTTCTTCAAAAATGCATCTGAGTACTTGCACCTGAACCTATGTATCTGATTTAACCTTACCCTCATTCTGAGAATTCAGAAGGTAAAGGAACAAGAGTTGAAGATGGACTAGCTATGGTCAACATTAGGCGAATAAAGAAGAAGTACCTCAAATTCTAGTAGTATGGCAACTGAGAAAATTGTGGCATTTCATCAAAGCAAAAACAAAATAAAAAGAAGAAAAATGCATAAAAAAGAAACAAAAACAATAATGAAGAGGAGTAAGAGAGGAGTCAAGAGGGAACTTTCATTAGGAAAATCGAAATAAAAAAGAGAAACTGATCACTTCAAATCTGAAAACCTCAAAGAAGATGAAAGGAGCTGAATTAAAGAAGGTGAAGTCATGAATCACCTCCTTCACGTATTGAGTTCTCAATTTTGAACCCCTTTTCAACCTTCCATTCTTTTTAACCCCACTCTATAAGCCACATTACAGCCCAATTAAAGCCCTTGTGATCCAAAGTTGAGTGAGCTGTCATGTGGAGATAAAAAGTTATCCAATCTATGGTGAGGATCTATCAATGATGCTAGAACTTCAGAGCTATGCCTATGCTCATGCTTACAGACCCATTTGGGGGATGTAACTGCTCCTGAGCTTGAGAGAAAATGAAACCCTCAACAGTTCTTTATGAGAGTATGCCTTGGAGAGTTTTGGGTCTGATATTGAATGCATTAGGTGTGACCTACAACCTAATTTTTGATCCAGTGATGAGCTCAATGTTGACACACCTGTGTAGGGTCTATGGTGTAAACTGATTGGAAATGTTGTGCTTTCATGAGAAGCTTATACTGTTTAAATTTTTGTGCAGCCAATGTGTTTGAATTTCTTATATTTTTACTGATTCATGGGTGAACTAATTCTCTATTTCTTAACTGCTCACTTGATAATAATGTACTTTTGTTAACTATTGTATTGAGAAGTTTGTTGGTGTCTTCGTTGAAAACCCTCAGGAGACTTCCCTCCTCCACTAGGGATCACCTAGGGGTTTAAAAGGCTTGGTACATATGCTAAATGTATCTGTGCTCCCTACGAAAGTGGCATTTAATTCCTATAGTTGATTTAATGTAGCTTTGCTAAGGGACTAGCAAAGATTAGGTTTGGGGGTGTGTTAAGACCTGAAAAGTACCACTTTTCACCCCTTAACTTAGCCTTTGATTAGACCCTTAGCCATCTAATAAAGTTTTGTTAAGTATTTTCTGTAGATAATAAATGGCAGTGCAATAAGGCCATAAATCATGTTAAGGAGGCTGTATTGGCACCAGAAGTCCCTCAGAGGAATGAGCCATGAATCCAGACCTGAGGTAAGTCTCGCGCAGCTGACAAAGCTCCAGAGGATTTAGAAAAATATGCTTTGCGCAGTCCTCATGAGCTTCCCAAGACTTCACAACAAGTGCTCGTGTAGTTGAGTAACAGAAGAGCTTCAGAAGCACAACCTCATACAGTCTCGCGCAGTTCAAGAAGACTTGAAATCAACCTCAAGCAGTTCACTCAGAACCACTGAAGAGAGAGAGCTTTAGGAGATTCTTCACACAGCTGCCGTGCAGTAGCCACGGGATGCAAATGTCACGAGAACTTATCGCACAGTTCAGAAGAGCCTCAAAGCTATCGCGAGGATCCTCACAAAGTTCCATTAAGAAGTGAACTTCTCGCGCAATTCTCGTGCTATTCAGGAAGAAAGCAGCCTCGCGAAGCCAAAGTTAGCCTCGCAAAGATTAATTGTGAAATGGAATGCTCGCACAGTTCCCGCGTTATTCACAAGTAGCAATCCAACCTCGCAAAGCCCAATCCAGCGAGAGCTTAACTATCTACCTCGCGACTGCTCAAAGCATCAAGAAGCTGCAACCCCGCGAGGTTTGATGTTTTAATGCTAACTCATCCTCACGAAGTCAGTTCTACCACGTGACAAGTCTGAGAATTGACTGCAACCTGGTGAAGCTCTGAACTCCAACTTCCATCATTCTGTAGAGGACATTCTGTGGATTTCTAGCAATTAGGGCACGCACTCCCATGCTCAAATCTTTGTGCACGAACCTCGAGGCATCCAAGGATCATTAATAGGCTGCATGGCATCGCTAAAATTAGGGTTTCCTATCCCTAATGTGCCGCCACACCCACTGCTATATAAACCTAAGCCTGGTTTAGATTTAGGGATCTTCAAAAAAAATATCTCTGAACCTTTAGAAGATTTCTTTTTTTTAGATCATTTTCTTTTCTGTTCTTCTGTAGTTGTAAGTAGTTTTCCTTTTTCTTTTTCCTTCTCTCCATGGCCCAGCACTTGCTGACCATGCCTTTGTATGTTTATTGAGATTAGATTAATGGAATTTATGATTGGGTGTTGTACTTTTATGGGATTCGTGTTTGTGAGCTGTTATGTGCAAGGCTGCTGCTTTTTGATCCGCCATTGCTTTGGCTGTGATTTAAAGCAATGGAGGACTAATTCTAAAGATCCATTCAGATCCAAAGGACCCGTGTGTCTGGGCTATCATGGTTTGATACAGCCTTAGCCCCACCACAGGACCCACTAGATCTGAAATCCCCATGGAAGCCTGAGCTGGTAGCCTTGTGACCATGGTGGTGGCAGCAATATTCTTGTTTGTTTTAGGCTCCGTGAGGAGGATAGCCTTTGGGATAGTCACTGACCATTCAAGTGGACAGGTTATAGCCTTATGGTGAATCCAATCCGTTGATCTGAAATGGATCCTTCTTCTCTGAGCCTGAGCTTGTAGCCTGGTAGGAGATTGTACAGAGGCAGACTCCCCTATAATAGTATAAACCTGCCATCAGATGGCAGATCTAATCTGGGTATGGAGATTGTAGGCTTGTGACTGGACCATTGTAGTCCCACTCAAGCAATGGACAGCTAGATCTAAGGTGGTACTCAATCTCTTGCTGGTTCTATGTGTCTGGGCTATCATGGTCCTATACAGCCTTAGCCCCACACATAGAGCTTTAGAGGTTGAGGTTCCCTATGGATTCTTGAGTTTGTAGCCTGGATGAAGTAGTGCCTACAATGATTAACTTATTTTGACCCATCTCTGGATTGTGGTTCCCCTATGGGATAGTCTGTGACCATTTAAGTGGACAGGTTATAACCTTAAGGGATTGGATCATGGCACAGGGATGAGTTGGATTCTTTCTCCTCTTTGGTGATAATGTAGCCATTGGACAGGATTTCTATACCAACAGACCTGGATCCAAGTCGTAAATTCCAGCTGATCTGAACCCAATAGCATACTTCTCACCCTTTTATATTTATTTTCCCACACTCCATGCATCTTCTCAACCCTTTCTGTAGTTAGTTCATTAGGCTACCTTAGGATACCTAGAATAAGTGACCCTAAACTCCCTTCCTTTTAGGAGTGCCAGATCTGTAGTCAGATCTGGAGGGACTACTAGAGATGGCTCCCATGGAGCTGCAGATCACTTTTCCCTGTGGGGCAAACTCTTACTTATCAAAACTTGCTACAAATGGACCCTGTATCTTGCAGGTCTAGAATTTCTTAGTTGTGCTGATTCCATCCCCTACTGTACTTTGATTTTAAATTGCTTTTACCACCAATAAATAAAGTAAGCACACTGGAAGTCGCAACACCTTCTCAGCTAACTTCAGTCATCTGCTAGACTTTAGGTCAATGATGATCAGTAACAGTGAGTCACCATGGGGAGCACTATCAAGGTGTTCCATTAGGCTTTGGCTCAGCTATCATCTTTGCTTGTATTCTCTCTCTTTGGGCTAAAAAGCCATGATTTTATATTAAGCTGCGCATTTTATTACTAACTGTAAAACATACTTAATAAATGATTATTAGTGGGCTTCAAGGTCTATCAAAGGCTAGATTAAGATTTGAAAAGTGGTACTTTTCAGTGAATAACAGTTCTTGAAAACTCTTTTCACATTCTTTAATCCATTCAAATCTCACATCCTTCCTGGTATGCCTCGTAAGTGGTTCAGAGAGCTTGAAAATCCCTCTACAAACCACCTGTAATATCCAGCCAGACCAAGGAAACTTTGAATCTCTGTTATCATCTTCGGTTGTTCCCATTCTACCACTGCCTCGATCCTTACAGGATCTACTGTAACACCATCCTTTGAGACAACATGTCCTAAGAAACTAACCTTTTCCAACCAAAACTCACACTTACCAAGCTTTGCATATAGCTAATATTCATACAAGATCTGTAGAGAAATCCTCAAATGTTCTTCATGCACTTTTTTGGTCTTAGAGTAGATGAGGATGTCATCTACGAATACTACGACACAAGTATCTAGGTGTCATTTAAACACCTGATTCATTAAGTCCATAAATGACGCCGGTGCATTTATCAATCTGAATGGCATCACCAAAAACTCATATTGTCCATATCAAATTCTGAATGTTATCTTCGATATATCCTCTGCCTTAACTTGCAATTGATGGTATCCAGATCTCTGATCGATCTTGGAAAAGAATCTTGTGCCTTGTAGCTGATCAAATAGATCATCAATCCTCGGCAAAGGGTATCAGTTCTTAATAGTCACTTTGTTCAGCTGATGGTAGTCGATCCATAATCTCATCGACCCATCCTTCTTCTTCACAAACAAGACCGGTGCTCCCCAAGGAGACACACTAGGTCTTACAAATCCTTTATCTAGGAGTTCTTGTAATTGATCTTTCAACTCTTTCAACTCAGCCGGAGCCATCCTATATGGTGCCTTAGATATGAGCTCCGTACTCGGTGCTAAGTCAATGCCAAACTTCACTTCTCTATCAGGTGGTAAACCTGGCAACTCATTTAAAAAAAAATCTTCGAATTCGCACACTACTGAAATCTCTGCTATGATGTTGTTTGTCTCCTTATCCTCCTTCAAAAATGCTAGGTAACCATTGCATCCCTTCTTTATCAAATGTTCAGCTTTGATTGTGGAGATGAGCGGTACAAAAGTTGATCGCATTCCAAGGAATCTAAATGATCTCCTCGTATTCGGTCTAAAGGTAAACACCTTATTCTGGCAATCGACACTTGCACGATGCTTGGATAACCAATCCATGCTAAGGATTACGTCGAATCCTTGCATGTCTAACAGGATTAACTCCACCACTAATTCATGAACATCATAATCCCTCATGGGCGACAATGATTGACCGACAGACCATATCAGTACTAACCAAATTCCCCGTCGAGACTGACACTACCAAAACGAAGTCCATGGCCTCGGGAATGACCTTTACTTTCTTCACAAACTGCGGAGCAATAAATGAGTCGGTAGACCCTGGGTTTATCAACACTCTCACTTCATAACTCAAGTCACTTCCTTTCCCATACATTTGAAAAGTACCTACATAGCACATGCATCTTAGCAATCTTCTTGTGCATCAAGTTAAAACATGTAAAGAGCTAGATTAAATTATTTCCTATAATGATACACCTTCTCTATCTAAATGTCAAATCAATGAATTAATTTAATTTAAAAATAAAATTTCACCTTGTATGATATCATTACTATTCTGGACATCCTGGGTTGTTACTGAATATGCCCGTCCTTGAGCGATAGGCTTCCTTACTTGTGTCTGTCTAGCCATAGGAGCTGAAGCCGTCCTTTCTTTTCTTAATTATGGGCAATCTCTAATTATATGCCCCATCTTCTCACACATAAAGCAACCACCTGTACCGCGTCTATAGTTGAATGTTTTGTGAGACTTGCCACATCAGGCACACATCTCAACCAGGGTGGATGATGCTGCTCTAGAGAAACCCTGAGTAACAGATACTCCTGTCGTTGTTGCAGGATTCTCATAGCGGATCAGTCTCACAAAAGTAGGCATAGGTGGCCTAGTGTAGCTGATCTGAAGCGGTCTAGTATAAGGTGCCTGTGTAAACTGCCTCTTCACTGATGCTACGAAGCGCGACTTTTTATTCACCGGTTTGTAGTTGCCAACTTTACTCTGATCTATCCTCCCCTTTCCTTGTTGGTCTCTTATCTGATTCCTATCTTCAATATCTTCTTCTATCACAAGGGCCTTACTCATGACCTCTCCGTACATTTTCAGTTTGAAAGCTAAGACTCTACCCCTGATATCAGGCCTCAAGCTGCGGTGGAGTTTCTTAGCCCTCATCAGATCAGAGACCACATGTTCAAGAGTAAAATGTGCGAGCCTCATGAACTCTACTGAATATTCCCTCACCGATATTTTTCCTTGCTCTAGTTGAAGGAATTGCAGCTCTATCTTATTCTGCACTACCTCATGGAAGTACTGCTTATTAAACTCTTCTACGAATTTAGCCCATGTCCATAACAATCCTGGAGTCTCTTGTGCTCTGGTCCTCGACACGGACTTCCACCACGGGCCTGCCTCTCCGCCTAACATAAAAGCTGCCCACTGAACACTCTCATCTTTTATGCACGTAAGCACACTGATTATCTTTTCCATCTCACTGATCCAGTTCTCAGCTTCCATTGGCTCTGCTTGCCTAGAAAAATTTAGAGGATGCATCCTCCAAAATTTTGTAAATGTCGAGTGTACTGGTAGTGGAGTAGTAGTAATTGGAGGCATAGGTGGTGTCTGCTGATGATCATTTGCATTATGAGCTGCCAATGATGTTGCCTGCTGAGCCATGGCATTTGTCATGGCTTCCATAGTGTGCATCATTCTCTTTCTTCATTTCTTTCTTGAACCCTCTCTTGATCTCTCTCTTGATTCCCCTCCTAATTTTTGTTTCCCTGATTACTGCCTTCCGAAACCTCTTTATTTCCTAATGGTACTCTATTTGAAACTGAGACATACCCGTCTCCACTCCTCGAATTCCTACTATGGCCGCCCCTCGGTCGAGCCCTCCCTCTAGTAGACATGACATTATGCAACATGAAACCAAAGTTTCATTAGTAGAAGGTCCCTATACTACGACAAAATTGAAGACTTGTCAGAAATTCTAAAAAAATTACTTTGATACCAACTGTGATAGCCCGGATTTCGGCACTCCAAAACCTGTGCCTTCGGTACAACCCTTGAGGCCGTACCTCGTATATCACATAGAACACTTGGTACATCTACACACAAAGCAGAATAAAGCATAAAGCTAATAACATAGATAGAGACATCATTCTAATGAAATCTCCACTTCCATACAATAACCACACTAACAAATAATTCAAAAGACGGTTCTAATCCCCAGCCAAACTCATGGGTAAAAGAACCGAACCGAACCATCAGTGACAGCCAAAAGTCACCCTATGATGGTTTGCCAAAATGAATACAATATCTCGTAATCACATCATTTCTAAGTTAGAATCGTTGGATGTACCAAGCCTTACAAAACAAATCTCAAAATAACGTACCAGAGCCCACTAGAAGAAATCCTCTTGAGGGGGCCCTGTCTCGTCTCCAGCAATGTACTCAGAATCCTCTAAGTCTAGATCTCCAGCACCCGTTGTATCCTCAGAACCTGTGACGTATAGTCAAATGGTGAGCTACATCATAGCTCAATAGGAAAAAATTAATATAGCATGCATATTTCTAACATCACATATATCTTTCATGACATAACACATCTCATTGCTTTCTTAATGAAAAACACAATTTAATAATGTTTAAATTTACTGAACCAAAGAACTGATGCATATTTCGAATGTCACACTTAACATAACTCATAAATCCTTTTCTTACTTCACGAAACTTAAATTAATCACTTAAATAGTTCCCCGAGCAAGTATAGCATCGAGCCTTGATGGAATACCCACCATCGTCTTTCAATTAAACCCTTTGCACAAATTACACAAGTCCCCCCATATGGGGTGACTTGCCGAACACATATTACCGCAGACTGGTAATCAAAGAGCGGATATCCCACTGCACCAGAGCACAAATTCTACCGATATCCCGCCGTACCAGTCACGCATATCCCGCTGTGTCAATCACGGATATCCCGCCGTACCGGTCACGGATACCCCGCAGTGTCAGTCACGGATATCCCGCCATGTCGGTTGGGTATTCACACGAAAACCTTAAATCAAAGTGCTAAATCTATATATAGTTATTCACCGTGAGTTTGTGATAATTATAATAGGTTTTGACTTCAAAGTTCTCAAACATATTCACATCTTGATGATGTCACAAAGCACACATATCTCTGATTTCTTGTTGAGAACATACGCATACTTATCGTTCTTCACACATACACACATTTTCTCTTAGTGATCATACATATCACACTTGTGCATTCAAAATATGATGAATCCATGCTATGGCAAAACATATCATAAAACACACATTCACATCATATCACTATACACATGCCTGCTCTAATCAAATACACATGCTAAGAAGTTTTCCCTACCTCACACGAAGTCGCACTATAATCCTTTTAGCTCATAGATGCTTTTCTAATCCATTGTTCAAGCTCACACCTATCATACACGAATTTATAAACAAAACGTCAAAGATGACATAAAACAGGAAGGTAAAAAGTTTCCCAAAAGTCCCTCAGTTAAAACCAAAACAAAGCTCTGAACTATCAAAAATCGACCGATCGATTCCTCGATCGATTGGTAAGTTTTCAAAATTGACCGGTCAGTTTCTCAAAAACCAACTTTACACGTTCACTGTTTTTCTAAATCGACCGATCGGTTTCTCAAAAACCAACTTTACATGCTCACTGTTTTTGTAAATTGACCGGTCAATGCTACTTTCAACCGGTCTGTTTTCCAAATCGACCGGTTGATTTTTACTCGACCAGTTGGAATCGCGTAAGGCCCTCAGATTTTCAGGTCACATCAAAATCGTCTGGTCTGTTTAGGATTCGACTGGTCGGTTTTTGACAGATTTCACCCAGCTTGGGTTTGTTCTTCTTAAACCTATTTTCTTAAATTTTCTCTCTTTCCTCTTTCAATTCTTTGCTCAATATCATAACTAAGTTGTCAATTTAATCCTTACTAAATTTATACAAATCTTACCTTCTTAAATCGATCGATTCCTCGATCCAAGCTTCACAATCTGGCTTCGTAGCTTGAAGTCTTCACTGATTCCACACAATCAATTCTCAAATTTAATACGTCATCATAACTCTTCGTACACACTCTCACACGACCGTATTAATTGTTCTTCCCTCTTCTCTCTCTCTCTTAATAACTCTCTCACTAACAATTTCACAAGAGAAATAAATTCTCTTTTAGGTTTCCTTTATTTATATAGCTAAAGGTTTGGGTGTTAAGCACATACACCCATTCTAGGTGTATCAAAACTCATTCAAAGATCCATATATAATCCTTATTCTCAATTTCACTCAACACATATCCCAACACGACTTCTCCATTACATTCACAAAGTAAGGCATTTGACTTGACGGGCATGCACATCGAGGTGTACTATTCAAAGTCAGAATTTTTTTAAAATGTTACACGAGTAGCTAGGGCTTTGAAGAGTGAGAGAGGAAACAATTTAAAAAAAAAAACTTGAATACTCACAGATAAATCAAAATCGACGGAGAGGAAGAGGAGAGGGAGGCTAGGGTTTCAGGAGAAAAAGATGGTAGGGTTGAGACAGAGGGGTTTTGTGAGGAGATAAAACAGATAAATGAGAGGCTCGATGGATTTGCACATGATGGTAGCATCATATGCACGTGATGATTGATTTAAGTAAGAAAACTACTATTTTACGTAGTGTTATATTACACAACTATTTTAAGCAGTGGTTTATTTTATGCTGCTACAGTGATTTTTTCCTAAAATAAATAAAAATGTGTTCACTTTTCAAAATTCACATAGCATTAATAAAAACTAAGGTTTTTTAATTCAATATTAAAAACACAAAAGCTTCCAATGTGCTCCTCAAGTTTGTTACCACAAAATCAACCGCCATTAAGATCCCACGCCTTAAATCCATAGCATTCATTCCAGCTGGCTACAGACTTGCACCCGTCAGCAAAAATTGCACGAGTGAGGACAGTGGCACAAGTAGTACCTGCCAACAGAGGAAAGTACAAAAGATAAATCCCAAGGGCAGCTCATTATACAAGAACTTTGACACTACAAAAGAAAATAGAATATTAAAAAGTAAAGGAGAAGAAAGAAAAACAAATAAATCAATCCCATTGATATAAAACACACACACAGCCGAACAGAAGTGCAATTAAGTGAGAGAATAAGCTTAGAAGAAACTCTATAAGATAGTTTAAAATTTTACCATCTCCTGCAACATCATTGGCGGCATTAGCAACATGCTTCACAAGGCTAACATCCACATTCTTAGTCCTGTCCTTGAATTTAATACTCTTGGCTACAGCCACGCCATCTTTTGTCACTTTGGGGGCACCAAAGCTTTGTTCCAATACAACAGTATGACCCTTCAAAGACACAAATGTAAACATAATTTATTTAGAAAAAAACTAATTTAAGAACTTTAAAATTGACGGGGACGCCACCAACAAGGACCTAGGTTTCAAGCTGTATAGGGTGTATTAGCGGCGAAAGAAGCAACAGAAAGGCAAAGGATCATCAAGAACCACCGAGGAAGGACCCTAGGTCGACCCATGAAGCACGGGGGTCATCAGGCGACGGACGTCCTCAAGGCCAGGACGGATGTCCGAAATTAAGGGTGCTCAATGTTTTGAGCACGGACGTTCGTTGGGCATTACAGACATTTGAAAATTAGAGTGATCACTATTTTTTGAGCACGGACGTCCGTGGGAAATTACGGACGTCCGTGACCTTTAGGACGGACGTCCGTGGAAATCCCCTCCCCAGCGGCTTAAGTGACGTATTTGTCCTTTTTGTCCTTAGATTTTATCCTTTTTATGTCCAAATGTAAGTTACCACTTAAGGTAATATAGTATTTTCTAATTTTAGGGTATTCTAATTGTAAATGCTATAAAGCATACTTTTGTAAACCATTTTGGGCACATTTAAATTAGAATGAAAAGATGCTTTGCATTTTGGGCTTGAGAAGCTTTGAAGAGTGAGTCTTCTTCCTAGTGATGATTTTGGTGTGAGGCCAAGGGTTTGATGCCCATGCTACTTTGATTTTCTCCCTTACTCTTTGCACTTGTTTGATCCTTTCATTTTCCCCTTAATCTCTTGCATCCAAATTGTTCCCTTTTGATTGATTTTCCCAACTCCTAAACCCTAGATCTAGAGTAACCTCAATGTCCATCCTTATGGATTGAATCCGATCCTAACCCTTCAATCCATAACTGTTATTGGACTCAAGCTTGCTTGATTTACGCCATTTAACTGCTTCGATTCAAAAGCCCTAGTGAGGAGCTTTCGATTCCACTGTGAACTACAAATGAGAGCCCCGACCTAGATGAAGTGAGAGTTCCATCTCTCGGATCACTACTTCCGTGATTCCAAACGGATCTCGCGCGTTGACTTTAACCCTATGCGAATCAAGCATAACCACATAGGCGGAATCCCATGAAACCCTAAGGTATCACTTTAATTTGTTATTAATTGTTCAATTAATTAGTTTAATTTTCGCAAATTAGCATCTCATGGGAATTCACGGATTTTAGGGTCGTTGTCCCGCATCAGAAACTCATCAAAGTGATAATTTAATAAATAAGAAACCAAATTTCATGGGCTGCATATGGCATAGCTCTCTGCTGGCCCCTGCGATAGCAGAGTTAACCTGCTTTAGTAGGTTCCAATCCTCTTTGCTAACATCTCGCTACCTGCTTTAACAGGTACCGCTTCTCCTTGATAATTCCTTACATAGTAAGATTTTATAAAAGAATTACCTGTTCAATAGTTTTACCCTCCTCTCTACTCACTCCTTGACAGAGCAGATTTTATTTGCTCTAGTAGGGAGCTAGTAGAGAGTAGGGAGGTTGTTGTTAGAGCAGATAAATTCTCTTTTACAGGGAGTTAGAAAAGAGAATGGGAACGAACTAAGTAGACAAACTCTATTGTGGTAGGGGCTACCAAAGAGCTATGCCATATGCAGCCTTGATAACTAGGAAATTTGCATTGTTAACAAAGAAACTTGTAGCACGAGTGAAATTTTTAGAACAGAAGGGAGGAGAATGGCTTCCTAGGCATGTGGCATGGAAGCTAGCTGCCAAAGTGTCATAGTCATAGGAGAAATTTCTGAAAATCTGAATATGGCGGTACAACCATTAATATACATATATATATATATATATATATAAAATAAAAATTTACAAAAAACTTAGAGAGTTAATTAAGAAACCTACTTGATGAAAAGATGAAAAGTATGCATAATGCATGACATAAACCTAAGTTAAAATCATGGAATATTATAAAATTGTTGTTCGCAGACCTGAGCCCTTTCATTTATAAAATTGGTGTTTGCGGACGATGTAAGATTGTCAAGCAGCCGGGCTTGAACAAGCAACCTTTGACGATATAAGATTGTCAAGCTTCCAATGTACTACAGGCTCAAGCCTCATAAAAATTTAACTTTTTCAATTTCTTATGGGATATTAGATTACCTGCACTAGTTTGAACAATAGTAATATGTTAATATCATTCAAATTATGAGAATTATGCATTTTTTATATTTTCCTTCCACACAAAAAATGACTAAAATATGAAGTAATACAGAAATTCTTTTCAGGGATGTACATCATCCCTTAATTTTTTTCCTATTTCTTTTAACAATGGTCTAGACAAAATTCAGTATTATCTATAGAGTAACTAGTACTCAATTTTTTCAACCTCTTGGCATTCATTTCGATCGATCTGGACTATCCAACCGCTTGGTCGATTCTAGATGGGTTGTAGGCTAAAGATTAGCACAACTATAAGCTCCTAATCATTGGATTGGTCATCTCTATATGAATGGTATCTAAAGTTATAAGCAGCTGCCCATGAAAAGGACCATATACTGACTGGTTCAAAACATCTAATCAGTTGAATTGTGGTCTATACAAGATGTGACCAATGGATTGGATGACCTAGATTGATTAAAGTTTCAGTATTTGGTAGCTTCTAACAAGGATTAAAGTTTCAGTATTTGGTATTCAACTCGGTGATGACTGAAACAGAGTCATCGGGTGTTGGTAAACCTTGTTGTAAAATGACAAAAACTTCCCGATAAGCCATATTGTTACAGCCATGTCAACAATCAAGCATGATGCTGCTCCTAGTGTTGGTGACCCACATTCCATACTTTAAAAAAATATTAATTCATAGACTTCTATGGATGCAAACTATAAATTTATTTTATTACGCATTTTATTTATGTTGTGGGCTTCTGCTATATAGGGAAACTGGTGGCCAATGTTATCTAGTGACTGATAAGTACGTAACCCATGTCAAATTGAGCTCCCCTTTGATATTGACATAGTTTCTATTGTGACCTTCCACAGCTCTCATGTGTTTTTCTGGTTCTTGTGATCTGTTTACTCTTTGGGTCCGATTGACCAGCCATCCATTAAAGCAACCTTGTTACAAGTACTTATATATATCATGTGGTGTACAGGACTGTGCATCTAAGACGCATGTGGAGCTTCGATAAATTAATTTTGTAGGAATCTCACAAGTTAAATCAAAATACTTAATTCAATGCTCAAGAGGGCATTGAGGCCATCTTCCAAAGATCCCAATAAGCATGCATCATGAAAAGGAATGCCATATGCCTCACAAAAAAGCAAGATAGCTACTATACTAAACAGACTGCATCTATAATAATGGACTAGATGTATGCACTCACCAATGGGCATGGCAACCCACAAACAAGAAACCTCATGGTCACATCCTCAATATAGAATTCTCTGCCAAAGGAGAAAAGACTAGATTCATAAGCTTCCAAAACCACAACAATTTAGGTAACAAATTCAGGTTTTAAAAAGTTAGGTTAACTGGCATAACGATAATCACAAATACTTTGTGGTAGCTTGTTCAGCAGTGTTACCTAAACAAATGACATGGGTGCCAAGTGTCAAGGTGTCATAGGTGAAATGAAAAAATGTGGCAGCTCCTCCCAACAACCCGACAGGTAAAGTTTACGTGCCCGAGAGCAAAACCACAAAAATAGCCTAGGTGCACGCCTAGGCGTGCCTTTCACAACGCTATTAAAGAGATGGGAGTGTGGCCAGCTAACAAATAATGTTTTCTTCATTTTTACCATTAACAAACAATGTTATTGGTTTGCCTATCATTAGGACAGAAATATAATCCCAATTGACAACCAATAAAAGCCTTAACTAAAAGTCGATTCTTGAAACAATTACCGAGAACCAATTGATCATGTGGAAATTTATATATGTATCAAGTTGATGCACTTCATCATATTAAGTGTTTCATTTAATCCCAATAAACAAAAGACATAATTCAGGACATCTAAAAACTTTGAATGACTATATATCTCATGGAAGCATGTACGATTAAAGTAGAAAACACCCAAGAAAGATTTAGAGCAAAAAATAAGTAGCCATCAACCTGACTAGTAACAATTGAGATAGATATCAGATTGATCCACTACATCATATAAAGTGTTTCATCTTGATAAACCAGAGAAATAACACATGGAATCTAAACATTCTGAACCAACTATCAGATGGAAGCACGTACTATCTAGTTAAAAGCACCCAGGGAATCTGTAGAGCAAAGAATCTATTAGCCATCAGCCTGACCAAAATAAGCTTGATTAACCCACTTTAGGGATCCAGATCCACCCTACCCCTCCGCTACTCATCAATCATTACTCACCAGCTAAAACAAATACATTAAAATACAATTTTAATTATATTCAAAACTTCCAATGCATCTAAAATATCATTGAATGGATATAAACAATTCTTGTTCAAAGCAGAAACCAACCAGGAACGAACAATTCCTTCCTTTTGTCTGTGCTCAAGTACAATCACTGTGAAAGGTTTAATTTTCTGATGTATAAATCTGTAAATTTATATAGCCAAGCATCGAAATTGAACCAAGATAAGGGGAAAAAAAACAAATGCATATAAAAATCAATCTTAATCATATTCGAAACTTCCAATGCATCTAAAATTTCATGGAAAGGATATAACCCATTCCTGTTCAAAGCAGAAACAGATCAGAACACTGGCAATTCCTTCCTTTTATATTCCAAAGTTTTTTTTATTTATTCTCACATTAATAATTACAGCACTAATCACTGTCAGAATGAATAAATCAATAATTAATTATTCAATTTTAGCAATTATCAATTTGATCAGTCTGTCTTGGAAACCATCTGACCAAAATCGCCTTTAATTATAAGAAAAAAAATAAAATTAAACGCTTCTTATCAGATCCAAAATCATCCCTAATTGTAATGATAGTAAAAATTAAAAAAAAAATTAAAAACGCTTCTTATCGGATCAAAAGAGTGGGTATAATATGCACGAAACAGAGGAGGATTCATGCACTAACCATAACTAAAAAAAAATTATACTAGGGGGGGGGGGGAATCTGCTCCAAAATCACGTATCCGAACAACAAATAATCTTGAATAAATTTAATGCTACACACTTACCAGAAAGTGACGCATGATCGCGATTAATCAATGGCCACCGTGCTCCTTGGCATCCTGCTAGTGCGCGAGATGGTAGTGCTCCTCAGGAAGCGTGACGAGGTAGGAGAAGGCCATGCCGCCGAAGTAGATGTGGAAGAGAGGATCTACGAAGCTCGTTAGTATATACTTCTTGTGGTAATTATCAAAACCTCTGCTAATAGCTTGCTTCACGTAGATAATGATGAACATCGATTTCAGATGCACAGGCAGATCCCTTACTTTCAAACCCTTGATCTGGTTGTAGATATTTCTCATCGCCATTAGAAGACAAGGAGAAGATGAATCAGGAACTTAGAAACCCTAACCCTAGATTTTCTCCTCCCTTGAGGATCCTTCACCGATAAGGAGGTAGACATTTTTAGTGTTATGGTTAGGTGTGTCGGTTGTGCACTATGGTCTGTGTATGAATTCCATCTCCTCTCTCTTGGACCTTGAAACTGACGAACTCAACAATCCCAATCTAAACCTGCTACTATAGTATGAAGCTTGCAAAACTACCAATGAATCTGGAGGGTACAGAGAGAGAGATTGCGATCTATATATATTAGCTGGGATTTAAAACTTTGTAGCTGAGAAAAAAACCTAATTGAGAGCAATGCAAGTATAAAAATCGATAGAGAAGAGAGATTTGACCGTGGAGATCAAGAGATCTGAGTCAGGAGATTTGAAGGAGAAGAAGAAGATCAAGCAACCTCAATTTCGTGCAAGCTAGGGTTCATCGAGAGAGAGGAAGACGAGAGAGAGGCTAGGGTTTCTGAGAGAAAAAGAAGGAAGGGATGAGTCTCTAAGGCATTTTGTGTTATAGATAAAGAGATAAAAGAGAGGCTTGGGATGGCCCGATAGATTTGCATGTGCTATCATCACGTGAAGAAGGGATTATTTATGAAATCAATTTTTAACTTAAAAAACCACTGCTTTAACTTAAAAAACTATTGTTTTAGGCAATGGAATATTACACCACTATTTTAAGCAGTGGTTTATACTACTATAGTGGTTTTTACCTCATTTTGACGTAGTGTGAGTTCAAAAGACTTTTCTCTCTATAAAACCTATTTTTATAATCGTCTTCTATTCCTACAATCCATTTTGTCTCCCATTGTTGGCTCGGTGTCAACAGCCAGACCCACCATCTTATCCATTCACTCCATCGCTTCCCTCTCCAAACTCATCCACAAAAGAATAACCATTGTCCATCTCCACTCTCCCTCCATGTCTCAATGTTGTTTGATTCTAAGTGTGCATGATTTATTTGAGTTTTGAAAACAGACTTACAAATAATGAATTGTACTGAATTTGAAAAACTAAAAAGAATAAAGAAATATCAGCACAGAGAGAAGTAAATTTGCTTGCAAGATCAGGGCCAATTGTAGCAAGTTTTAAATGTGAGTAAAAGATCGTCCACAGAGAATTTATTTAAAATGTAAGATAAACCTTCAGATCTGAGCTACCAAATCTGGCCTCTGATCCTATCTACAAAGCACATAAGATGGGAGGTTGAATTTGTCACATTAACTAAATGACAAGAGAAAAAATTAAACTAAATGATCCAGATTTGAGTTGGGGAGATTTTGATGTAAATTAATAAGAATGGAGAAATAATATCTAACTTTGATTTGGTTCTTGAAACAAAATGAGAATAAATATAGATCAAATGAGAAATGATCCAATCTTCATCGGGCTACAAGCATAGATATAAGAGAAAGTAGTCTAACTCAAGGATTAGAGTTAAACTTATGGCTATGGTATGTCCACTTCAATGGCCACAGACCATCCAATAGTCTTTAATCTGAACCCTTAATTTAGACAAGAAACACCACTACAAATGCTGTGAAAGATTAGGTTACAAACACTAATTCCCACAGGGATAATGAATCAAGGGAAATTGCTTGAAAAATAGTAAATCTAAAGGAGTCTAGTGCAATAAGGAGATCATAGGGAACCCTCAACACAAATCCAATTGAGAACGTACGGTTCACAATAACCTATTCAAATTGACCATTACAATTACAGAGCACAGCTTAAACAGCTCTCGGATTTGTAGTCTTGAACACAATTCTCTTTTGAATTACAAAAGTATCTCATAGCTCTCAATTGCAAGTAAAAGTTAGGCTATTACAAGAGTTTCAGACAAGCTGTCTGAATTGGAAATGGAGCAAAAGAAATGAAACCTCAAAATCTGGATCCCCAAATTGGGCAAATGGTTCATCTATTTATAGTTTCCCCCTGGTCTAGCTCGGATGTGTATCGACCAATCAGAATTGGTCAGATCTGTATCAATCAATGGTAGTCGAGCACGAGGATCCAGATCTGTTTTGGCCAATCAGAATTGCTTGATTTGGTTCAGCCAATCAGATGACAGAAGCATCAATTCTGTTATGTAATTCAAAAATCTGTTAGAACTTCTAGAAGTTCCCGCCAATTGCTTTCATCTTCGGGTGCTCACATGGGGTGGATTATGCCTTTGGTTTGTGCTCAGAATCTTTTGGAATGTCCCTAGGTTTAAAAGCATTGGGGCGCATGCAAAAGATTACTGAATTATCCTTGGAGATGCTAGGAATCTCCAGAATATCATTTCGCATAGTTTGGGAAACTTTTCGCAAGGTACTGTAACTTCTGAAGCTCTTTTCGCAAAGTTCAGGTGTTGTTCGCAAGGAGTTTTCTTCTTTTCGAATAGGTCATAAATCCTTTCGAAGAGTTCAGGTGCTCTTCAAAAACTAAGCTTGGAGCTTTTAGTTCTTTTTGCAAAGTTTAGGTTCTTTTCGAAATGTTCAAATTCTTTTTAAAAAGCAATCTGTAATGCATTCTTCTGTTCGAATAGCTCCACACTTTCCAAGTTACAACCAGGCCTTTGTCCTCTTTAGTTTAGGCATTTTGATAGTTTGTGAGGTTATCCCTTCTCTTTCTTCCTTTGGATCAACATGGATCATCATCTTTTTGGCACTTTTAGGCTGCTTTCATGGTTAAGCCTGTCTCTATTGTTAGCTGTAACACAAGCACTTAAAACACTTATTTAGTTCTCTCAAGGGTCTATCAAGGCCCAGTTTAAAGGGTGTAAAATGGTATTTTCTAGTTCTCAACACACCCCCAAACCTAAGCTTTTCTTGTCCCTGAGCAAAGACAAAATTAAAAACAGAATAAAAAGCCACTTTTGTAGGGAACACAGTTGCATTTAGCATATGCAACAAGCCTTTTAAACCCCTAGGTGATCCCCAGTGGAGGAGTGAAGTCTCCTGAGGGTTTTCAGTGAAGGTACCCACAAACTTCTCCAATAAATCAGTTAATATCAATGCGATTCATTAAGCGGACTTTTTCGGTCAAAGTTATTCACACCATCGCCAGTCAAAAGTAAAAAGATCTTCAAGGAAACATTAGTTTAAAACTAAAATTCAGCTGTAATTCCTTTTACCATTCACTCAGTTGGTGTAAAAAAGTTTTTATACGAAAAAAAATTAATGAAAAGCTTGCCTTCTATTTGAAATTCAGTTTATGATGTTACCCCAAATAATTTGATTTCAAACTCAACTCTCACCAGGGTTTTCACTCACCATGAAAATATGAGGGTTGCACTATTTCACACAGCTCAAGAGCAATTACAGTCCTCAAATAGGATTGTAAGCAGGAGCATAGGCTTTGCTTTTTAGTTCTGAATTCACTGCTCTTTTCACCAAAGATTACACAAATCCTTATATCCATGTGACAACTCGATCCATCATTGATCAGTAAGGACCTTAACTTGGGTTGTAATGTGGCTTATGGGTGAAATTTATGAAGAATAAAGGGGTTGGAATGGATTCCAAACTCTAGAAGTCGGTCAAGGTGGGGAAGTGACAGACACACCGTCTTCATTTCAGCACAATTTTATTTTCTTCTTTGAATTTTCAGAGCCAAAGTGGCCATCTTTTCCTCATTCTTTTTCAAACTTTCAATGAAATGACTCCCTTTTATTTTTAACATTTATTGACATGCCACATTTCTGTTGTTAATACATCATTGCTTTCAATTCTTTTTCTTCTTCTTTTACCAAATTGTTACCCAACTCTCCATTCTTCAACTTCCTTTCCTTTACCTTCTGAATTCTCAGAGTGAGAGTTAGGCTAAATGAGGTTGATGAAGTTGTTTGATGAGGTTTCAAAGAAATCTTAGATTTATAAAGCTCAAATGGTGTGTATCAAGGGCAGTTTCAAAAGGTGGGGCTTTTTGAGGCTCAAACTGTCAAAAAGGAGGCCCTACATCATGTCTTTAATATCATGATTGCTGTCAAGTTATTTGAATTTGAATATGTGTAACTTCTAGTGATAGTAAGCAGGTTCAAACAGTCCCTAGAGCAGAAAAAAAATTGCCAATTCATATCTCCCAACAATACATTTCAGGCCCAAGTCTCACTAGGTGTAGTTATCTATCAACTTCCTGAGGAATATCATCACTGTTTTCTCTCTTTTTAGGTTTACTACAACATTAATTTCATTTTGAAAAATTTTCTGACATTTACTTCATGAAAGTATTGGAATTACACTAAAAATCAATTTTTTTTTTTTTTTAAGTTTTAACTTCCTCATTTTTCAAAAACAAGTGTGAAATCACCTTATTTTCAAAAATTCTGCTTATCATAAGCTGCATTAATGTTAACTCAATTATTGGCATTTCTGCCACACCCCGAAACCTCTGGGGAGCAGGGTCCGCACTGGTCCGAAGTGTATTAGCAAAGAAAAGAAATAATCAAACAGAAATCATAATGACAAGAAGAAAGAAAAGAAATGCACAATGTATGTACAATGTATTAACACAAAACCAAAATTTTATATTATAGACCCATAAAATGGATATGTATAATGTATTCTAATAATTGGGGTCAAAGTCTGTATCATAAGTTGGTTCAATGGGATCAGAACTGGAGTCACTGTCAGAGTCAGAACTAGAATCAGTATTGGAGTCTGAACTTGATTTAGCCTTCTCCTGGATTGTATTTTTCAGCTCGGTGTATTCCTCAGTTTTGATCTTTTTGGTGAGGCCAATATATTTTTCAAGTCTAGTAGTCCTCAATTTTTCCTATTCAAGCTGTGCTTGCAACATGGTCACCTTGTGCTTCTCACTCCTAACCATCTGAAAAGTTTGACCCAGCAAGTCCTGCATCTTCTCTCTCAAATTTCATGAATAACTCCAATTTCCGAATCTGGTTTTCATAAGGGGTTCTAATGTAAGCTTGCAAATCAGTTAACCCCTTGAGGACATCTCGACAGATATATGGATTTTCTTCCATAGCCTTTTTAAGAGTGGCAAATCTGGGAATGGGAATGGAGTGGTAGGGGACCAAAGGTATCCCAGTAGTGGGAGTGGGAGAAGAGGAGTCCAAAAGAATGACCTCAGGGTCGGTCTGAGTGGCTTGATCAGAAAAAGTGAGGAGAGGTGAAGGGGACTCAATAATAACTACCTCAGGTTCTGTTTGGGTAGCATGGGCAGTAGTGGTGAGGATGAGTGGATCTACAAAGACTACCTCGAGTGCTGTTGGGTAGCATGGTTATCAACTTGGTACTGTAGTTGTGTGGGATGTGGAGGCTAAGGTTTGGAGAAGGGCATTGGTCACAGACTGATTGTCTGTGTTGATCTGTAGTTGGGCTTGGATGGATTGGAGAAAGGTAAATATTTGGCTAATTGATTCAGGTGTGGGTGTGGTATGCATAGTAGGGGCTGGTAAAACTGAAGTAGATGGTTGGGGTGCAATGGGTGAAATGGTTGTAAAGGGTGAAGTAGCCAAATGAGTGAAATGAGGAGGGTCAGGTATAGGTATAGATTCAAGCCCCATATTCTCTAAAATATATCCCATCAGTGATGAATAGGCCTCTGTAGTGAATATCTCAGGTTCAGTTTGGGTATGAGTTACTTCAGGTGTATTAGTTGAATTAGCAGGTGAACTTGAGAAGCTTAGGAGAAAAGGAGTACTAGGAGCTTGTTCAACAAAATCAGGGGCTAAATCTTGGATATTGTTGAGAGAGATTGGCCGTGTGAGTATGGCTGGAGTGGTTGGTGTAGAGGAGGAGTCTGCAACTGGGATTATGTTGGTTATGGAAGATGGGATTGCTTGAATGGGTGCAGGAATAGGAGCTGGGCTAGGTGAGGTGGGTAAGATGACAACTTCTTCAAGAATGGGTGCAGCTGAAGAGCTGGTCACCCCAGGAAGGACAGCTTGTTCAATGTCAGTTGCAGTTGAAATAGGTGTAGCTAAAGAGCTGGTCACCTCGAGGTCTGGCAAGGCAGGTTCAAGGGAAGCTGCAGGGGGCAGGTTCAGGTATGGCAGGTTCAATAGCAGCTGCAGGGGCAGGTTCCACTTCCTCCCTCATTCTTTTCAACATTGCTTGACTTGTAGTCCAAGCCTTTTTCCCAAACGCATGAGGAGATATAACTTCAAATGGCTCTTGCTCATCAATGTCAAACTTGGCTCTTAGTAGGGCTATGATTAGCCTAACAAATGATATTCCAGCTAATTTATGCTCCTTTGCAGCTTGGTACTAATATCAGCCAGGCTTCAAAAATCAACATAGGGGCATTGAAAAATTGCCCCTTAGAAAAATGGAAGAGATCCTCTAAAATTGGTGTCCTTCTTTCCTGGCTATGCCCAGTGACATAAAAATATCCCCTCAAAATGGAATCCATTAGTAAAAATTGAGGTGCTAGGTCTCTCCCCATTATGGATTGTCCAGTTCCAACTATGCCTTGGGTTAAATGTGCAGCCATTTCTCTGAAAGAGGCTGTTTCTGGTGCGGCCAATGGACCAGCAGGATCATGTTGAAAAGGTATCCCCAAAGCATTCCCAATGTCTTTATAAGTGACAGTTAAATCGCAATCATCAATGAAAATAACAAGAGTAGGGACATCAGCGTGCTTCTCTGTCACTTTTACCAAGTTTTGGTACCATAATCTCACCATTCGTGGATAAATTTTCTCTGGAAGAGGGTTACGATATTGCTCAGTGAGGCAACCCTAATGTATTTCAAAGAGAACTGACATTTAGGTTTGTTGTAGAAAAAGGTCTCATCAACAATAAATTCTAGAATTAGCTTCTGAGCTTCAATAAATGGGTTCGACAGTACCAAATGAATAGGCAAAGGAGGAAGCTCAGACTCAGGGCTAGTATCAGCTGTTGGGGTGGGTTCCTCATATCTAACCTTTTTCCCCTTCTCAATCATATCAGCTTTATCCATTGAAAGTTTTCTTTTAGCTGAAGCTTTGGTTTTTCCTTTTTTGGACGGTTTGCTAATTTTCTTAGCAAAAGATTTTTGGAACATTTCAGCCAATGATTTTTTAGCTTTCCCCATTCGAAAGCTTTGTCTAAAAACTCCCACAATAAATGCTGACACCAAATCGAACTTTGCAAATGATAAACAGAAGAAATGCTCAGAAAAATACCGAAATCTAGGGTTTTGGTTGAACTTGTTGCTTGCTCGCTGAAATCCACCAGAATCAGAAGCAAAAAATCCCTCTCTTCAAGCTTAAACCATCGAACAAATATGAAGAAAAGTGTGGCTGAATTCTAAAATCACGCAAGGAAGGAACAAAAAAAGGGTTTTCTGTGAAACAAGACGTTCTCAGAAGGCTTTCGAATATGAAACCCTTACTTCGAAAGGGTTTTAATATGCTCAAAATGATTTTCGCAAAATATCTTTGAAGTTTTCGAAAAGTTCAAAATAGTCCTTTTTTACAAGTGAGAATGGCATCAGTGCCATTCGAAAAGCATATGGCTTCAGAAACAACTATTCGAACAGCAAATAGCTTCAAAACTAACTTTTCGAAAAGCAATTCATTCTGAACTAACTATTCGAAAAGCAAATCATTCTTTTCGAGCAGTTAGTTACAGGTTCAGCTCCTTTTCGAAAAATTAATTAAACTTTTCGAGAAGGATTTTTTTTCTTTGCGAGTTAAATTTTTTACATATTTAAACTTCTCGAATTGAAAGTAAAATGACTAAAAATAGAGAGCAAACAACTATGTAAAAATTATAAAACAAGCACTGATAAAATACATATTATATAGTTGTTTATCTTCATATATGGGACGGATCATGATGATAGATGGTTAGCACAGGCTCCAGGGTATTTTCAATGCATGGTTTGAGCCTCTGACCATTTACTTTCAAGATTCTTCCATCACTTGGGTCCAAAATTTCAACAGCCCCAGAAGGAGATGCATGAATGACTGTATATGGCCCTTCCCATCTGGATCTCAGCTTTCCAGGAAAAAACTTAAGTTTTGAGTTAAATAGCCATACCTTAGAGCCAGCTATGAACTCTTTTCTCAACAAATTTTTATCATGGAAGGCTTTGACTTTCTCTTTGTAAGATCTTGCATTGGTGTATGCATCCATCCTCAGCTCTTCTAACTCCTCAAGCTGCAGTTTCCTGTGATTACCAGCAGTAGTAAGATCCATGTTCAAGGTTTTAATAGCCCAAAAGGCCTTATATTCTAACTCCACTGGTAAATGGCATGCTTTGCCATAGACCAATCTGAATGGGGACATGCCAATTGGGGTTTTATAGGCTGTCCTATATGCCCACAATGCATCATTCAGCTTAAAGGACCAATCCTTTCTGTCCTTCTTCACAGTCTTTTCCAGTATATGTTTGATTTCTCTATTGGAAATCTCCACTTGTCCACTAGTTTGTGGATGATATGGAGTAGCTACTCTATGAGTCACAGAGTACTTTTTCCACAAAGCTTCAAAATGTTTATTACAGAAATGGCTTCCCCCATCACTGATAATAGCTCTGGGAGAACCAAACCTGGAAAAGATGTTATCCTTTAAAAATTTCAGAACTACTCTGTGATCATTGGTTTTAGTGGCTGTGGCTTCAACCCATTTAGATACATAATCCACAGCTACTAAGATGAAATTACAACCATTGGAAAGAGGAAAGGGACCCATGAAGTCTATCCCCCAAATATCAAACAATTCAACTACAAAAATAGGCTATAATGGCATTGAGTTTCTCTTAGAAAAGCTGCCCAATTTCTGGCAGTTCTGGCAAGACTTACAGTGCTGCAGAGCATTTTTGAAAAGTGTAGGCCAATAAAGTCCACACTGCAAAACCTTTGCAGCAGTTTTGTTTCCACTAAAATGACCTCCACAGGCCTATTCATGACCCATAGAAAGTATGCTATGAAAGTTTTCTTCAGGAACACATCATCTTATTATTTGGTCTACACAAATCTTGAACAGATAAGGATCCTCCCAAATAAAATGTTTAACTTTTGAGAAGAAAAGATCTTTATCCATTTTATTCAAATGTTGAGGAGTTCTTCCAGTAGCCAAAAAGTTGACTGTGTTTGCAAACCAAGGGGTGTGTACACTGATAGCAAAAAGTTGCTCATCAGGGAAAGATTCATTGATAGGCAGCCTATCAATCTCAGCAGTTAAAATTTTAGACAGGTGATCAGCCACCACATTCTCCACACCCTTTTTATCTTTGATCTGAAAATCAAACTCCTGTAATAGGAGGATCCACCTGATTAATCTTAGTTTGGTATCCTTCTTCGACAGAAGGTATTTCAGGGCTGAGTGGTCAGTAAACACCACTATTTGTGAACCCAAAACATATGACCTAAATTTCCCTAAAGTAAAAACAATTGCCAGCAGCTCCTCAGTTGTTGTGTAATTGAGTTGTGCATCAATCATTGATCTACTGGCATAAGGTATGACAAGAGGCAGCTTATCCTTTCTCTGCCCAAGAACAGCTCCCAAAGCATAATCTGATGCATCACACATCAGTTCAAAAGGCAGTGAATAATCTGGAGATTGTAATATTGGAGCTGAAATCAAACAGTTTTTTAAGAATTCAAATGCCTTCAAGCATTCATTGTTGAAAACAAAAGGGACATCTTGGCACAATAAATGATAAAGAGGCTTGGATATTTTACTGAAGTCCTTAATGAACCTTCTATAGAATCCAGCATGTCCCAGAAAACATCTGATTTGTTTAACAGCTTTGGGAGGTGGAAAATGTGCAATTAAATCAATTTTTGCTCTGTCCACCTCAATGCCCTTGTGGGAGACAACATGGCCAAGGACAATGCCTTGGGTGACCATGAAATGGCTCTTCTCCCAGCTCAAAACTAGATTGGTTTCTTCACATCTCTGTAACTCCAATTTGAGATGATGTCAACACTGAGCAAAACTGTCTCCATAGATTGAAAAATCATCCATAAAAATCTCCATAAATTGGTCAATCATATCCGAGAAAATGGAGTACATGCATCTTTGAAAGGTAGCAGGAGCATTACAAAGACCAAAAAGCATTCTCCTATAGGTAAAAGTGCCAAAAGGGCAAGTGAATGTGGTCTTTTCCTGATCTTGTGGATACACAGGAATCTGGTTGTAACCAGAGTAACCATCAAGAAAACAGTAATAAGCTTTTCCTGCTAGCTTATCTAAAATTTGATCAATGAATGGAAGAGGGAAATGGTCTTTTCTGGTCATTGTGTTTAGTTTTCTGTAATCAATACAGACCCTCCAACTAGTTATTTGTCTGGTTGACATAAGCTCACCAGAATCTGAGGTTACAACAGTGAACCCAGATTTCTTAGGTACCACCTGTGTAGGTGCCACCCAAGCTGAATCTGAAATGGGGTAAATGATCCCTGCATCCAACAGTTTAACAACCTCTTTCATGACCACTTCTTGCATATGAGGATTCAGCCTCCTTTGCATTTCCCTAGAAGGCTTTGCATCTTCCTCCAAATGAATTTTATGCATGCAAACAGCTAGACTGATTCCTCCCAAATCAGCAATATTCCAGCCAATTGCTTTCTTTTGCTGTTTCAATACAATCAACAACTCTTCCTCCTGCTCTTGAGTGAGGGAGGAAGAAATAATCGCAGGCAATGTTTTATGATTTCCTAAAAACACATATTTCAAATTTTCTGGCAACTGCTTTAGCTCTACATCTGGTGGGCTGAGAAAGGAAGGTAACAAAGGTACCTTAGCTGTTTGTGGAAGAGGAAGAATAACAGGTTTCCATGAAGAGAAACTTGCTAATTGATCATGAGTTCCTTGCACAACATTTGCTTCCTCAGACTTTGAGGTACAAACCATTTCTTCCATAGCATTTATCCAAGAATTTTTCAAGTTTGTGGTAAAATCTTCACACTGCAAAAACTGTGGTAGAGTCTCTTCCACCAGTTCATCCAAAAAATAAACAAGAAAACATTCCTCAGAACTGAATTGAGGCTGTGTGACTGCATTATAAACATTTAATTTCACCTTCATATTTCCAAAAGAGACTTCCATAATACCAGACCTGCATTGAATGTAAGCATTGGTTGTAGCCAGGAATGGTCTCCCCAAAATGACAGGGATGGAAGTTTTGCTTTTTGTAGGTTCCATGTCCAATACCAGAAAATAAGCAGGGTAGAAAAACTTATCTACTCCTACCAATACATTCTCAATCATCCCAACTGGCTTTCTTTCAGATCTGTCTGCTAATTGTAACACCACATGAGTGGGTTTTAATTCTCCCAAACCTAATTTCTCATATACAGAATATGGAAGCAGGTTGACTCTAGCACCCAAATCTAATAAAGCCTTTTCAATGGTATGTTCCCCAATAATGCAAGGGATTGTGGGGATTCCAGGATCTTGAAGTTTAGGAGGTGTGGTAATGGACAACACCTGATTAACTCTTTCCACAGCAAAGACCTTCTTGGATAACTGTATCCTAGCTTGTCTTTTGTGAGTGCAAATATCTTTCAAAAATTTTGCATATGCTGGGATTTGTTTGATTGCATCAAGCAAAGGTAGATTTATCTTGACTTGCTTGAAAGTCTCCATCATTTCATCTATTTTTGTGTTCCCTTTATCAAAAGGGGATGCAAATTTCATGGCATGAGGAAATGGTAAATGAGGAACTGGTCCTTCATTTACAGCTTTAGAATCATTATCAGAATCTTTTTTATTTTTCTATTTTTCATTTTTTTTATTTTTCTGAGGTACATCAGCACCCCCAATGCTAACATCATGCTCCTCTTGCTGCATATCTCTATCAGTTTTCTCAATTTTTTCTTCTTCCTTTTTAGTACCCACTTTGTTATTTACAATTCTTCCACTTCTCAAAGTAGTGACAGTTTTTACTTCTTCATGTGAAGCAGAAGCCTCTCCAACCATGAACTGTCCTTTGGGATCGTTCAAAGGTTGGCTGGGTAACCTTCCTTCCTCTCTTTTGGCCAAAGTATTTGAAAGTTTACCCAGAGAGCTGAGAATGAACTGGAGCAGATTGCTGTACAGGTTGTTGTGGAATGGGCTGCTGAAAAGTTGGCTTGGTATAAAAATTCTGCTGATAAGGCTGAGCAGTTTTGAAAGGTACTTGGTTCTTTGATTGCTGCTGCTATTGCGATTGATAATTGCCCTGGCTCTACCTTAAATTGGGGTGCCCTCTCCATGCATATTCATTTGACTGCATTTGTCCAAATGATTGGGCAGCATGAGCTTGTTCCACCACTAGATCTGAGAACTGTGGGGCAGCAGGACATTGATCATGTGAATGAGTAGGGGACTGGCATATCAGACATGCCTCCTCTACTCTTGCAACCATTGGATTTTTAAGTGAGTCCATCAATCTATCAAACTTTGTGGTTAAATTATCCATCTTCCTTTCCAACTCATTTACCTCGTAAATCTTTCCTTTGGTAGTTTGCTGATTGTTCAACCTAGCAGGATTTTCAATGTCTCTTGACAAAGATTCCTGTTGAGTTGAATTTTCACCAATTACTTCAAATAAATCTCAGACCTCCTCAACTGTTTTTTGCAAGTAGGTGCCTCCACATGAAGCATCTACCTTATTCTTGCCCTTTTGATCAATTCCTTGATAGAAGCTTTGAACAAGCTGCCATCGGGGGATTTGATGATGAGGACATTGCCTTAAAAGTTTTTTAAATCTTTCCCATGCTTCATGGAAAGTTTTAGTTGAATGTTGTGAGAAGGAAATAATACTTTGTCTCAACTGGCTGGTTTAAGACATGGGGAAATATTTGGCTAAAATTTGACACTGCAAATCATTCCAAGAAGTGATACTATTTGGTGCTAACATAGACAATCATGCTCTACCTTTGTCCTTTAATGAAAAAGGACAGAGCTTAAGCTTGGTTGCCTCTGGACCATGTCCAGCTATGTTGAATGTGGTGCAAAGAGACAAGAATTCATCCACATGTTTGTATGGATCTTCCTTACTCAAACCATGGAAGGAAGGAAGCATTTGGATAGTTGATGATTTGATCTCATAATTTCCTTCAACAGTAGGAAATTGAATGCAAAATGGAGAATTATAGGTACCAGGTGTAAAGTAATCCCTCAAAAGTCGAGGTTCTTCACCCATAGTAGCTGTTTCAGCAGAATTCTGTGATGATTGTCTGGTTCGTAGTAGCCTTTCAACTTCTAAATTTAGAGGGACAATCTCAGGGCTAAGAGTCCTCCTACCAAACATACAACACAGAACTGAGAATCAAATTATGCACAGCAAACCTTCAGAATTCCTTTTAAAGTAGATTCCACGCTTCAAAATGTATATGAATAACTGCACAGATTTAGATAATAGAATAGTTTAGCACTAATGTAAAGATGAAAACAAAATGAAAACTTAGGTCTACCTATTTTAAAACAAATTCCCCGACAGCGGCGCCAAAAACTTGTTGTTTGATTCTAAGTGTGCATGATTTATTTGTGTTTTGAAAACAGACTTACAAATAATGAATTGTACTGAATTTGGAAAACTAAAAAGAATAAAGAAATATCAGCACAGAGAGAAGTAAATTAGCCTGCAAGAACAGGGCCAATTGTAGCAAGTTTTAAATGTAAGTGAGTAAAAGATCGTCCGCAGAGAATTTATTTAAAATGTAAGATAAACCTCCAGATCTGAGCTACCAGATCTGGCCTCTGATCTTATCTACAAAGCACATAAGATGAGAGGTTGAATTTGTCACATTAACTAAATGATAAAAGAAAAAATTAAACTAAATGATCCAGATCTGAGTTGGGGAGATTTTGATGTAAATTAATAAGAATGGAGAAATAATATCTAACTTTGATTTGGTTCTTGAAACAAAATGAGAATAAATGTAGATCAAATGAGAGATGATCCAATCTTCATCTGGCTACAAGCACAGATGTAAGAGAAAGTAATCTAACTCAAGGAATAGAGTTAAACTTATGGCTATGGTATGTCCACTTCAATGGCCACAGACCATCCAATAGTCTTTAATCTGAACCCTTAATTCAGACAAGAAACACCACTACAAATGCTGTGAAAGATTAGGTTACAAACACTAATTCCCACAGGGATAATGAATCAAGGGAAATTGCTTGAAAAATAGTAAATCTAAAGGAGTCTAGTGCAATAAGGAGATCATAGGGAACCCTCAACACGAATCCAATTGAGAACGTATGGTTCACAGCAACCTATTCAAATTCACCATTACAATTACAGAGCACAGCTTAAACAGCTCTCGGATTTGTAGCCTTGAACACAATTCTCTTTTGAATTACAAAAGTATCTCATAGCTCTCAATTGCAAGTAAAAGTTAGGCTATTACAAGAGTTTCAAACAAGCTGTTTGAATTGGAAATAGAGCAAAAGAAATGAAAACTCAAAATCTGGATCCCCAAATTGGGCAAATGGTTCATCTATTTATAGTTTCCCCCAGGTCTAGCTCGGATGTGTATCGACCAATCAGAATTGGTCAGATCTGTATCAACCAATGGTAGTCAAGCACGAGGATCCAGATCTGTTTTGGCCAATCAGAATTGCTTCATTTGGTTCAGCCAATCAGATGACAGAAGCATCAATTTTGTTATGTAATTCGAAAATCTGTTAGAACTTCTAGAAGTTCCCGCCAATTGATTTCATCTTCAGGTGCTCACATGGGGTGGAATATGCCTTTGGTTCGTGCTCAGAATCTTCCGGAATGTCCCTGGGTTTAAATGCATTGGGGCACATGTAAAAGATTACTGAATTATCCTTGCAGATGCTAGGAATCTCCAGAATACCATTTCGCATAGTTTGGGGAACTTTTCGCAAGGTACTGTGACTTCTGGAGCTCTTTTCACAAAGTTCAGGTATTGTTCGCAAGGAGTTCTCTTCTTTTCAAATAGGTCAGAAATCCTTTCGAAGAGTTCAGGTGCTCTTCGAAAACTAAGCTTGAAGCTTTTAGTTCTTTTCGCAAAGTTCAAGTTCTTTTCGAAATGTTCAGATTCTTTTCGAAAAGCAATCTGTAATGCATTCTTCTATTCGAATAGCTCCACACTTTCCAGGTTACAACCAGGCCTTTGTCCTCTTTAGTTTAGGCATTTTGACAGTTCGTGAGGTTATCCCTTCTCTTTCTTCCTTTGGATCAACATGGATCATCATCTTTTTGGCACTTTTAGGCTTCTTTCATGGTTAAGCCTGTCTTTATTGTTAGCTATAACACAAGCACTTAAAACACTTATTTAGTTCTCTCAAGGGTCTATCAAGGCCCAGTTTAAAGGGTGGAAAATGATATTTTCTAGTTCTCAACACTCAAGCCCTATTGTTGTCATGAGATGAAGTCGACGTAGTTGTTCTCTTGAAAATGGTCAAATCGTAAGTAGTTTTAGAGGTTTTAGAGAAAGGAAGAGATAAAAGTAAAAGGGTTGTTATAGGTTATGGAAAAACTTTGTGGTATATCCTCGCACATAAAAGATCGTAGAGATGGTGGTGGGAAGACTTGAGCGTGGTGGGCAGGATGGAGGCTTTGCGAGAGGGATTTATCACTTCACAAAGAGAGGGAGAGGGAGAGAGAGAGAGAGTGTGTGTGCGTAATGTTCAACTTTAAAAAAATAATATGCATTCATAGGTACCTTGGGCAAGAGCAAATTATTTTAAAGTCTGTGCAAGAGCCAATTTTTCATTTGCAATTAATATCTTCTTTTACTATATTCATTTCTTTCTCAATTCACGTCCCAACTCTCAAACTGGAATCCAAAACTACAAATTAGTTTATTTTTTAGCGACGAAAAAATAAATTTTTCACTAAATATAAGACTTTGGCGATGAAATAAGTGTTTCGCTGCAAAATATCGTATTTCAGCCCCGAAAAATATATTTTGTCACCAAATATAGTCCAAAACAAATATTTTTGGCGACAAAATCATGTTTCAACATCAAATATGTACGTTTTGCGATGAGATAGTCATGTCGCCGCCTAAAATCACCATTTATCGATGAAGACAACATACTTATTTTGTTGGCAAATATCTCAAAAAAAAAAAAAAAATAGCGACAAAATCGAGTTTTGTCACCAAATATAACAGCTTAGCAATGAAATTTTTTCTCACCAAATAATTTTTTTGCGATGAAATCAAGTTTCGTCGCCAACTCCATTGACAATGAAATAATTATTTCGTCACCCAAAATATCCTTTTTGGACGAGATAACATTTCATCGCCAAATATTGTACAAAAAAATTATATTTTTGACTATGAAATTGAGAGCCGTTGCCAAATAACATACTTTGGCGGCGAAATAAGGAGTTCGTTGCCAAAAATCGTCTAAAAAAGATATATATTTCCACTGACGAAATCGAGTTTCATCACCCAATATTACCCTTTGGCGACGAAATAAGTATTTCATCGCCAAATAACATCCTTTGGTGACGAAACAAGCATTTCATCGCCTAATAACATCCTTTGGCGACGAAACAAGCATTTAATCGTCGAATGTTGTCCCCCCAAAAAATATGTTCTTCACCACGAAACAAGCATTTTGTCACCAAAAAAATGTTACCAAATGTAACACCCTGAAAATTTTGAACCCGGATACACAGACTAAATGTACGTGTTTGATACCGTACTCGATGCGGGCCCCAAAATTTAAACATAATTAATTTAGAATGTGTGCCTATGTACTAAGGTATATGTATTAAAAATGTGGATTATTGCACAAGCTCCGTGGGAGCACCATTAGTTGGAGACTAGTGTTGTAAATAGAAGGTCCAAGGATCAAAACTTATGGGATGCATTTAGATCTCATTTTTGGACTTTTAAATAAAGGCCTATACACGGTTATGTGGTGTGCTGACCTCACACCAAAGTTAGCCCAATAATTATAAAAGCAATTCTCACGTAGGATTAAACCATTTGTGTGAGAAGTTGTTGTGGGAGAAAGAAAGAGCCGAGAGAAGAGAGAGCTCCATCCTCTTCTTCTTCCATTTGCAAGAAATCTCAACCACTGATCTTAATCCTGATCCCCTCTTTCGAACTCGTAGAACCCTTTGTTCCATCCGCATTGCAAGAATCTTTGGTTCTTCGACACTGTTACGATCAAAGAGAAAAGACAAGAGAATCATCAAACAAACAAACGATCAAGGACTCCGCAAGCACGACACCGATATCATTCGATTTCGATCATCGTGAGTGTTGCATGGGTGACGTGAAAAGATGAAGATCATCGTACAAGAGAATCAAATTTCGTCTAATATTGATCCCCGTGGACGTTGTATGCGCATCTAGAAGGTAAGATTTACATTTTGACAGTGTGAATTTAGTTTAATTTCGATTTGTGTGTGATTGAGGGTACATGCAATGATTTTTTGGGAAATTCAAATTGAGGAAGAAGAAGCCCAAAAAGTGCAAAATCGCACCAAATCGCTCGAGCGAATTTGAAATAGCTCGAGCGAATCACCTTCAGAAACAAGGAAGAAAATTTTCTCGAGCAAATTTTCTAGGCAAAAAATTCTTGAGTAAAACTCGCTCAAGTGAATTTGGCTGTGCCACTTAGAATCTGTCAAAATTGCTTAAGTGATTTTGGAATCACTCGAGCAAATTTCCCTATGTCTAGCTACTTTAAAGTTTTCTCCTTAGAGAAACTTAAGAAGCCTTGAACCATTCGATTCCTCAATCATTGACACTAATTTATGAACTTGATGTGATCTAGATTGAGAATGGGACGTCTTTGATAAGAATTCTGCTATAAGAGTTCCACTTTGCTTTCGAACGGCATCGAACCTAAGGTAGGGAAATTCACTGCTCGATTTTGTTTTCTTTTTTATTGATTCATAGATCTTAATGATATATATGATATGATGATCATCAGGATTTGAAGAATAGAATTTGTGAAATCTTACCACATTAAATATTCAAATTTATGAAAATTTTGAATTGCATTTAAATCAATCGAATTGTGAACTATGAGCCTTGAATAAGAACCTTGTACATGAACTCAGAATTTGAACCTTGATTTTTTTGCATATGCATCTTGAATATGAATCTGAATTATGAATTTAAGCTTGAATGTGATCTCTGATGCCAAGTGGGCGTGAGGAGTAGAGGCTCTGGAGAGGGGTAGAGGCCTTGGGGTTTATGACCTTGTTTTTGCTTCATGGAATGCTCTGTTCTCGCGTCATGGGATGCTTTTCCTCAATGGAACTTTGATCTTAACATGAATGTGAAGTTTGAACTTTGAACACTAAATAAGAAATTGCATGACACATTTTAGATCCTGATATGACATGTTTAATTCTTGTGATTTTGAATTCAATACCTTGATTTGCCTCATGTGATTTATGAAAATATTTTGAACTTAGTCATTGAAATCTACGCATTGTCTTGATAAAAATCAAATTGGTATTGAGTTTTCTCTATTGAGCTTAGACTATTAGGTCATCCCGACATTTCATGCCATAGGTGTAGATCTTGTTCAGGATCCTGGGCTAGAGGACCCTAATTACGTTCCTAAGGCAGAAGATGACCTGCCGCTTGAGGATTTCTATCCTTAGACGTTATTACTTGGACGAGGTGTATGTGGGTTGATAGTGTACTTAAACTTACTCTTTGGACAAGGTGTACTGTGAGCCACTGTTTAGGTGACGGTCGGCCATCACCTGTGGTCATTTTTTTATGTTCTGTGTATTTGTTGAAATCTCAGTTACTGCCGTTGATATCTATTTCGATTTTCGCATATTGTACATGTGATATCCGCTTTGCATTCTTCATCTGACGATCCGAATTTCCCTAAAATCCGTGTGGTGGTGAGGGGGAATTGGATCCTCACAAGTAATTGGATCATTACATCTGATGGTCCGGTCTTCTCTAAAATCCGTGATGGGAAAATCGAGCTATCATAGGTGGTTTTAGATCCATGGCTTTAGTTTCCATGTGACACCAACAGAGCAGGTCAACTGTGGCACCCTGTGTCATGGGTGATGTCAAAGCAACGACGTGAGAATCTCAGAACATGTGGGTTAGATTTTCATGATCAATATTGATTGTTATTGTGTTTGATCATGACAGAATAGTATGGCCCCACGCAGAAGACCGCAAACTCTCCACAATAGAAGAACACCAAGCAGTGAGGGTACATCATGTGGTGTAGGGATTGCCAAAGGTGCTAACACCGTCCCTTTAAGAAGAGGGAACATAATCGACATCAACATTACATCGAAAGGAGGAAATGGCAATGAGAAGATGGGCCAACACTAGAAATAATGGTCAACACGATGACCCAACTTGCTAGATGACGCCAACCTTCTGGATTCCAAGAGTTCACGAGGATGAATCCTCCAAGCATCCACGGTCAAGCTGATTTGCTTGAAGCAGAAGAAGGGATAAATCATATGGAAAAGCTTATTCGTATGGTGCTGAGCACCGAAGAAGAAAAGGTGAACTGGGCTGCTTTCCATCTGACCGGAGCAGCAGACTCATGGTGGAAGTCTATGGAAAGGGCAAGATTATAGGAGACACCAAATGGCCATGGACTTGGGCTCAGTTTGTGAGGTGTTTAATGAGCAATATTTCCCTAATGCAATGCAGGGGCAATGGGAAGTCCAGTTTGTATCGTTGGAGCAAGGACAAATGTTAGTCCGTGAGTTCGAAGTCGAGTTTACGATGCTTTCTAAATTCGTACCCCTACAGGTTCCCACAGAACTGGTGAAGGCAAAGAAGTTTGAGCATGGCTTGAGGCCCAATACTAAAGAAAGACTGTTGTTGTTCAGGCTGAGGACCTTTATAGGTCATAGACTTAGCTCTATTCGTCGAGCAAGATGTTGAGACCATGCATAGGAGAAGAAAACAACAAAATCAGAGTAGAACAAGTTGAACACAGTCCTATGCCTCCGAACAGGCGGGTAAGAGATCGAGACGAATGATGCCAGAACCAAGTCTACTTGCTTAGACCCCTTACTCAAAATTGGTTGTGTCTACACCCACAAGGCCACCCCGTCCTTGAACCCCACCCCGTCCTTTGAACCCTGTTACGGCTGGAGTGCCAAGAGTTCAGCCAACCTCATGCGTCGCTTCCTCCACATCGATAAAATCATGCTCGCAATGCAGGAAGAGACACAAGACAGAAGAGTGTAGATGGGCAACAGACGCATGTTTTATGTGTGGTAAACAAGGGCATTGGATAAAGGATTGTCTTGAGATGTAGAACGAGCAGACAATAATGGCAACCATTTAGAGGCCTTCTCGACCTACAGTCCAGGGTCTTACATATGTAGTCTCTGTACAAGATGCTCAAGCGACGAATGAGGTGATCAAGGTATAATTTCTTTCTGAGTTGTCAAATTATCTCCTTGAATTCAGTTCATGAGTATCCTTGGAATTTGTTTTGATTTTGACACTTCATGATTACCACGACACCTCATACATACACCTAACGAAAATCACATGCATGAAATTTAGGTACATTATATATGCACCAAAAATGTGATATTTGTTAGCACAAAGCACGAGTACTAATAGACCCAGGGTCTACTCATTCTTTCGTAACTTCTCAATTAGCGGTCGAATTGAGCATTAGTCTCGAACTGTTATACTTCATCTTAGCAATGTCAATTCCTACAAGGAACTCAGTCAGCACGGACACAATTTGTCTGTCAATCATTATCCGGATTGAAGACCGCGAGACAATGGCAGATTTAATTCTGTAAGCTATGGAAGGGTTTGACGTAATCCTCAAAATGGATTAGCTATCCACTTACCATGCGAGCATTGATTGCCTTCAGAAAATGCTCACGTTCCGCCCTCCGAAAGGGAAGTCTTTCTAATTCCATGGCATCAAGTCGAATGTGGCGTGCAAAATAAAGAGGGAAGACATGAAAGTGTAGACTAAGATGGACTCTTCCTTGGTATAGAGAGATTTATTTCTTTTCTATTATCCTTGTCTTGGTTGATACAAACATTAGGTTTATTGTGAGGTTGTTTCAAAGTTTCGTTTATATTTTCTAGAGGAAGTTTGGCGCTAGAGGTTTGACATTGTGATATCATCGGCGGTTGAACTTTCACAAGAACTTTGATTGTGAGATCTATAGGAACTTGAACCTAAGAGCTTGAAGTAATAACATTAATTTTATGATTATCTTAGGGTGAGATTTGAGGATCTGGTAATATCTCGACTTAGACATCAATCAGAATCTCAAGATTTAAGTTTGGTTCAATTTTAAGAGTGGGAGGAATGATATGTTTATCGACAAATCCAGTGATTGGTGGGGAAGTAGATGGCTTGGAGATAGGTTCGATAATGGGTTCAGGTTTGAGGATTAGTTTTAAAGTTGGTGAGGCGATACATTCAATAATGGGTTCAAATTTAGAGGTTTGTTTTGGAGTGGGGTGTGGCGATTGATTTAGGGATGGATTCAAGTTATGAAGTTGACATTGAAATGGGCAAGAAGATTGGTTCAAGAGTTGGTTTAGGAGCAAGAAGACTAGTGGTTTCAGAAACAGACTTGATTACAGGTTTAGTTTAAAAGGTTAGTTTTAAAATTAGTGGATGATCGGTTCGGGTATAGATGGCTTTGAAATATGTTGATATGTTGGTTTAAGAATTACTTTAGGAACTGGGGTGAGTCTTCAGGGATTCGCTGCAAAGTTGATGTAACACCCTACAAATTCTTGAACTCGAATACGCCGGGCATGTGTTTGTGCTCGAGACTGGTAACAATCTGTGCCGTGTGTTAAACCAAGTCATGTCACAAATTCAAAATAGGTACCTTTATAATAAAGGTTAAATATTTAATTGGGTGATTACTGCATAAGTTCCTTGAGAGCACCCCACTGGTAAAGAGCTTGGGTCGTAACTAAGAGGTCATAGTATCAAGACCTGTGAGGAGCTTCAGGGTATCTAATTTTTGTTCTATTTTTGGACACATACACATTGTTGGGTGTATAGGCTACACACTAGAACACTGCCCTCAAATTTTAATAACTATTTTAAGGACCAATACACCGGGTTCTGTGTGCCAGTAGTACACCGAATCAGGACCTTATAAACTTAAGTTTCTCCCACGCATAAACCATTCATGCGTTTGAGAAAATCTCTTTGCCAAGTGAAGAACCGAAAGGAAACCTCTCTTCTCTTCGATCCTTCTGGAGCCGATCACCAGATTTCTGCTCAGACCAATCACATTTTAAGAGGAACCCCACTATTTTTTACCATCGCAAACACTATTTTTGATCTTCGAATCTCTACGATCGAGTAATCGAGCGGTAGAACTCATCAATGTCGATAAATTCTGACTCTGAAGACCAGAGACTTTGCATGAAAAGAATCTATGAAGGTATAGGTCTTAACCCGATTCCGTAAGCCTTGATTTCGTAAGTTTAAGAGTCAAATTATTCGGTTATGAACTTCATGCAAGGAGAACTCCAAGGATCGGACGTGTGAGAGGCATAGTTTCCAAATTTCCCCGATTCCAATGTTTTCGGAGGTTGCATGCGCATGAAATTAAGGTAGAAGGTGGTGATCTAACTTTATCACATGAAAACTAGGTTAGATTAAATGTTTAAGATGACATATTATTAAGAAATTAGGAATTTTGACTGTAGAGGATAGAGCAAAGGGCTTCAGATTCTGTCAGGCTCGTTGTAGTGAGGTGATTTCTGAACCCCTCACTACAGAGAGTGCTACTTCAAATTATAGGCCCAATCGGCTCTGTGGAAACTCGTAGTAGCGAGCTAAAGGAGGCACATGAGTTGTAGCGAGCTAAAGGAGGCACATGAGCTCGTTGTAGTGACCTGGAGAGCTAGCTATAGCGAGCTGATTTATGAAAGGCTTGTTCTTGTGACCCTATGAGCTCGCTGTAGCGAGGTCCCCTGCTCTTGAATGAGTAAACTTTGGGTCTGTTCAAGCTAAGGAGACCCTGTTTCATGCAATGTTTTGGCACTAAGATATAGGATATGAACATCTTGATGTAGGATAAATGCGAGAGCCCACAGATCAGATCTCTACTCTATTTTACCCTATTATCTCCGCATGACTCGGATATTAAGGTAGGGAAAATCTCAAGGTTCGATTATATGTTTTCTCAAATCATGGCTAATGATGTGATTATCAAACTCATTTATGTTTTTAGTAACGTGATATATAAGTATATTGAAACTCAGTAAATGATTTTGATTTAACTTTTACACATGATCCTAGCATTAGAACCTTGGCATATTGATGCATATTAGTCGTTCAGTCCAAATGCTCGAAATTCGATTTGTGGTATGTATATATGATTCGGAGATCATGTGCAAAGAGGAGTGGAGTCTCCATGAGAGGGGTGGAGTCCCCGAGGTTTAGGACCTATTCCTGATACGGGATGCTCAGTTCCTGCAATAAGATACTTTGCCATGAGACCTGCACTCGATATTCTGAGTTCACGTTAGTTGTAAGGGAGTGGAGTCTCTAAGAGAGGGGTGGAGTCCCCGAGGTTTACGAACCTATTCCTGCTATGGGATGCTCTGTTCCCACTACGGGATACTTGCACTAATGTTCTGAATTCTGAAGATATGGTATAATCTGATATGTTTCTGATTCTCTGACATATGTACTCCTATTTTCTTACACTTGTTCTCATGGATACATGCTTTGATTCCTGTTTTGTTTCCTTGTTTTGCTATGTATTCGTTTTGCACATTACCTACATCATAACTAAAGATATTTTGAGATTCATGGTTTAGTTTTTCATTTTTTTGTGTATTTAATACCATGTTAATTTGAACTATTTTTACTTATGCATCAACACCATGAAGTAGAATAATAAGATATGATTGAAGCACTATTTTCTCCCTACTGAGCTTGGACTATAGCTCATCCATCGACTATATGTCGTAGCTGTAAGTGCTGACCCAAAAAAGGATCAAGAACAAGAAAAGGATCCTGATTACAACTCTGAAGAGGAGGAAGAACAACCAGAGGAGTTCTTTCCCTAGCTTGTCTCTATGGATATCCGCTTAGTGCGATTTTATTTTGTACTTTTGATACTTGGTGTAGTCTTTTGGATTAAATCTTGTACAATTTTGTATAGTTTTAAATCACTGCTTAGGTGATGATCGGCCATCACCGGTGATCCGTATAGCTATGTCATATTGTAGAATGATGGAAATGCTTTTGTTATAATGCCATATTTTTACCGCTTTGCTTCCTCAATTGCATAAACTTACCTCATGCTTGATGGCCCAATCTTTCTAATTATCAAATTAGGGGAAGATTGAGCTATCACAAAGGTATCAAAGCACCCGATACCAAGGAAAACTCTAAAATTGGATCGTGTTCTACGATTCAATGGTATGGATTTTGGGGTAAGGAAATTCGGGCCATCACAGGTGGTATCAGAGCCTAGGATGTATGTCTCAGGGAGACCCAAGCGATGACTTAGATTCAAGGCAATGGCATTAAATTCCATCAATCCTTTGGCTAGATTCTTATGCTTACCTGGATTAAGCCTTTGCTTGATCATGACAGGTTAGCATGCCTTCATGAAGGGGAAGATCGAGGATCGTATACACCAGAGGAGTGACAAGTGGCGAAGGGGTAGCCACTGGTTCGAATGCGACACCTATAGGCAATAACAACCATGTCTCTGGTGTCAGAAACAATGTCGGCAATATGTCCGGAGTAGGGAACAATGTTGAGAATGACAAACAGTTGCTAGAAACCATGGTGAACACCATGGCAATCCTTGCTGAGAGACGACCGCCGTCTAGTTTTCAAGAATTCAGGAGGATGAGACCTCCCAACTTTTATGGACAAAACGACCCTCTTGAAGTGGAGAAGTGGATGAATCAAATTGAAAAGATCATCCAAAGAGTCAGATGCACCAAGGCAGAGAAAGTGAGTTGGGCTTCTTTCCAACTTGAAGGGGAGGCGGACCCATGGTGGAAATCCATCGAGAGGACTAGGGTGCAGACGACACAGAATGCCCCATGGACGTGGGCAAAATTTATGGAAGTGTTCAACGACCAGTATTTCCCCCGATAAGTCAGATATTAGATGGAAGTATAATTTATCACGTTGGAGCAAGGTCAGATGACGATGCGCGAGTATGAGGCTGAATCTACCAGGCTCTCTCGCTTTGCACCATTGCATATAGCCATGAAATTAATGAAGGCTCAGAAGTTCGAGAGGGGTTTAAAGCCCATTATTAAATATAAGATCTCCTTGTTCAGGGCGACAACTTACGCTGAAGTCATGGAGTTAGCCCAAATTGCCGAGAGGGACATCGAAAATATGTATAAAAGAAGAGAGGAATAGAACAAGAGTAAATAATGTTGAGCATGATCCTATGCCTCCGAGCAGGCTAACAAAAATTCGAAGTTGTTGATGCCACCAACACCGCAACCTAATCAAACCATATCGTCAAGGCCACCTAATTTTACAAGCACAAGGCCTTTTCAACCTACAGTTCCTACGAAAATGGTAGTATCGAGAGCCCAACCGACTTCCCAAGCCGCGTCATCAACACCAGTAGAATCATGTGCAAATTGTGGGAAGTCGCACAAGACTAAGGAGTGTAGGAGAACTACGGGAGCATGCTGTCGTTATGAGAAAATGGGACATAAAATCAGGGAATGTTTCGAAGTGAAGAAGGAAACCACTACAGCCACGACCCATACGAGACCTTCATGACCTACAGTACAAGGCCGAGCTTATGCAGTTTCGGCACAGGATGCCCAAACCAGCAACGACGTGATCCAAGGTATGATTTTCCTATGGATTGTCAATCTAAATTCTTTTATTTTAGATGGAGAAAGTGCATAGGATAAAATAGTCCTTGAATTTGCTACTTTTGCATGCCATGACATTTTGTGTGTCCATCTAATTAAATAATATGCCTGAAATTAGGTACCATTCACATGTATCAGAAGAGTGACATTTGTTCTCATAAAGCACGAGTGTTGATAGACCCGGGGTCCACCCACTCTTTTATCACACATCATTTTGTAGCAAAATTAAGTGTCACTCTCGAGCCTCTAGTGTTTATTTTGGCAGTGTCAATTCCAACTGGGAACTCAGTCAGTACAGATATCGTGTGTCGATCAGTCATTGTTGATCTCGGAAGTCATGAGACAACGACTGATTTGATTCTGCTAGATATGCAAGGATTCGATATGATCCTTGGCATGGATTGGTTATCCACACAACAAGTGTTATCGCTACTTTTATGTATCTCTAATTAAGTCTTAACCTATTGCAAGCACATAATGGAAATTGTAGAGCTAGTATAGGATCATTTCCACGAAGACAGTTTTCTCTATGTTAACTTAATTTTCTTAAAACTTATGTTTATCTTTTAAGTTGCTATTCTACTGGAGAAATATGAATAAAAGAATTGTTTCTTAATCTAAAGTATATAAAATAAATCCTAATCCTCCTACTTCAGATTATGGTCGTCAATCACAATCTTCAGCTATCGGATATTTATGAATTTAAACAATATTGTTATACTATATATCAACTTTCCCAGCATTGATAGTCAATCAATACTAAAATCCTATCAATACAGATTTAATCAAATCAATAATCTCCTAAAACTTGAGCGTCAATCAAATTCTAGAAAATTGAAGATGGAAAAGTAAAAACCGTTACACTAATCTGAAAACTTCAACTTGAGTCGTCAATTCAAAATTAAAATTCGAAGATGTTTACAATGTGGGAAATTGTAATAAAATAAATCTAAACTAGAAAACAATAAATTATATCTTTCACCCCTCAACCGCAGTCATCAATTGCTTCTGAGAAACTACAAATATCTACTCGAATCTTCAGCTCCCAATTGCAGTCATCAATTGCTCTTGAGAAACCTTAGATATCTAATTTATAAAGCAATAAAAATCTACTCTAAATTTTTGATCGAAAGAAAACCCAACCTCAGTCATCAATTGATGGTGAGAATTTATTTGATGGTTTATTCCTACACCGGGCTCTCTTATTTATAAATCATAAGAAGTCGGTTTACAAGTTCTAATTCTAATAAAAGAAATTACTAAAGCAAAACTATCCTAATATAACTCTACTTCTAACTTTATTTTTCCTTGCTTTCCTTATGTTGATGTGCGTTTAGACTGTTCCTTTTTATTCAATAGTAGAGATCTTCTAGAGTCTGTCTTCATCAATCTTCTCAGATCCGTGATATGCCAAACTTTTAATTCAAGAGTTCTTCTAATTCAGTGCATGGTGGTGTAGATCTTCACGTGATCCATAGCAGCAAGAAAGCTTCTATTAATACAATCATAAATCACGATTGTCTCTTTTCTTCTCTTTCTGGAAAATCGTAAATCACAATTTTCTATCTTTCATAGCTTTCTCTTTGGATGATTCCCTAAATTACGATTGTTCACTTCTTCTGTATCGCTTCAGCTTCTTAAACGTCTTCTGAAGAATTGTAAATTATGATTTCTTATTTTCTTCTTTAGTAACAGCACTTAGTCGTCTTTCACGATTTTCTAGCTTTCAGTATATAGCGAATCATCTTTTTATGCTCAATCATCTTTTATTACTCTTTTGAGTTTATTTTGACGAATATTAACACTTTGACTCTCTTTTACTGATTTTTCTTAATATATGCACATCATTAACTTATTAGTAGCAAATTAAATCCTAGCATCACTAAGTTAAAGGTAATAAAATGGTATATTATGTGATTGATCATACCCCCAAACTTATGTTTTGCAGTCCCTATCAAACAAGGAAACATAAAACATCTTATACTAAAAATTAAATTATCACTTTCATAGAGAGCACAATTGCATTTAACAAATGCAACTAGCCTTTAAACCCCTAGGTGATCCCTAGTGGAAGAGTTGTAGTCTCCAGAAGGTTTTCAGTGAAGTTACCTACAAACTTCAAATCTTTATATTTTTTTTTCAAAACAAAACAAAGGTTAAAAATCTAAACTAATTTTGTACACTATCTAATTAGCTAAGTTAACTAAGGTGGTCAAGGGGGTCATCACATAGTTGTTATGATTATCTAAAATTACCAATCTTTTATCCTTACTTTCCATCATTACAGTTATCGTTGATTAGAACTCCAACAATTTCAATTCATAATAAGCAGGAGATGTATGCATTAGTGAAAAGTTTATTCTTCATAAATTTTTCAAAACTGCAGATTTAAAAAATACTTTCATTCAAAAACTCATAATTGGCATACTCTAAAAAAGATATCAAAACTTTTTGGGTTTCTCACAATGTTATTTCAGAAAAATTCAGTCAAAGATAAAATTATCAATCTCATAGAAAATAATAATCTACTCTATTCATATGAATCCCTGTGCAATCCATAGTATCTATTTTTCATATCTCTACTAAGCTTATGCTTCTGTAAATCGTAAATCAAAAAGGTCTTTCCTTCATGGGGCTTTGGGTTTCAAAAGGTGTCAAAGAAAGGTAGAAAAGGTTTCAAACTTTTTCTAAAAATTTAGCTCTTCTTCATCCTATCTTTTTAGCTTCTTCTTCTTTTCTTTTTAGTAAATATCCATGAATTGGATAACTTCTTCCCATTTTTTTATGTAAATCCCATTTCTTCAATTTATCTGTAAAGTCGTATTTTACAATTTTTTCTTCTTTGAAAGCTTTTTGCTTAAAAATTGTAATCCTTCTTTTTCTTAAATCGTTTCTTTACGATTTTTCATTCCTTTCTCAAATTTTTTTATTTCTTCAATTGTACCCTCTTAAGCATTCCTCTTATCTGTTTTTACATTTTATTACTCCATCCAGTCCCTCTTCTTCCCTTCTTTTGCTTTCAAATATCTCAGAAAATATAAGGGTTAAAGGTTGAAAGCTTTGGGTAGTACATATGGTTAAGGGTTTATTAGATTTTTAGTATAAAGAAATTTGGTTTTGACTTCTAATATGGGTTCAAAAGATAAAATTTATTCTGGAATTTTGGCTTTTCGACTCTGATTTTAAAAAAGATTGCCTTAAATCATCTTTACAATTTACTAGTATAGATGTATTTATTGCTTTGATATTTCTAACAGATAGTTATAGACAAAAAATCAGGTTATCATAGAATATTTTGATTCAAAATTCAACAATATGAGGTTTCATATTAGTATAGAAGCTCAAAGAAAAATTGACTTGAATAAAAACAGTCTCTCTCTGAATAAAAGAGGAAATATGGCTCAAAATCTCACTGGTTTATAATTTTGAAACTATAGTCTAAAATTTTGCAATTTAGATCAATCTATTATTTCAAACATCCATTCTAATACAGTGTTCAATGAGCTAAGCATGAATTGTACTGTTCTTTATTTTGATTATTGAACTCCTACTATAATGGATTATAAGTTTTCAAGATTTGTAATTTTTTCTATCTCCTATGCAATGATCAACTGGAAAAAATATTCCAAAACAAACTAACTAAAACTAAAACTAAATGATTTACTGCTATACTACTATTATATAAAGAAATTGTGTATCCCCCTCCAAACTTAATTCGGACAATGCCCTCATTGGCACTCAAATAGGGGATACTTAAAATTATTTACTTAAAAATTATTACTATCTCTGATTGCTTACCAGCTGTGAAATTTTTTTTGTAAAGAATGTTTCCCCAAACTTAAGGAAAACAGAGTGGTTTTACTTCTCAGAGAAAAAAATAACAAAAATGTTAGTAACAATTACACAGTTAGTGAAAAAAAAAAAAAAGTTAGTCAAAAAGAAAATTTCATATATTACTGAATATTTACAATGAACACGAAAAAGAAATATGACAGTAAAGAGGAAAACTAAAATAAAAACTAATTACATAAAAATATAAACCTAGGAAAAATCTAGACACACACTATCTTAGGTATCGACAACAGCGTCCGAGAGGATGTGTCGATAAAGATTAGTCCTCGGCTTCTACCCGCTTGAATAGAGTCTCTCATTCCTTCCTACCAAAGGAGCATCCACTCCTTCATAGGGTTGCTACTCCAAAAGCTATCGAAACATGTCCCTTTGTCTTCCAACTTGCACTCCCTCAAACTGAGCACATCATAGGTCTTCCTCAGAAGAAATGCAATGCACAGCGGTGGTTGTTAAGTAGTGAAAAATGCCACTTTCTACACCTTTAAACCTGGCTTTTGCTAGTACCTAGAGTGTTTAGTAATTGTTTTTAAGTATATTTTGCAGTTGGGGATGAAATATAGAATAATGCATTTTTCCATGTAAAAATGCCAAAAATAGGACTTGGAACCATCTATTAGAACTGAGGCAAGAAGGGCCATGGTGTGATCGATCTTAGAGCATAACAGCAGCTTGAAGTGTGCTTGAAATGAAGGGAAGTTCCACCAATGCAGTTCTATGAACATGCCAGAAGAGGAACTCCTCAGCAGCAATGGAACCTATCAAATGGTGCATCAGCTGGAGCTACCTATCGAATGGAGCAAGAACTATTAACCTGTTGAAAGCTTCAAACATGCAGCTTGAACCTGTCGAACTCTTCACTCTTTCAACCTATCGAATGGATGTTGTAGCACAGTCATTGCACCTATCGAGTGTTGTAGTTGCTGAACCTGTCGAGCAATGCTTTGTACCTATTGAATCCTCTAAAGAACTGCCATGCATCCTATCGAATACAAGTCTCCCAACCTATCGAATGCATCAGCTATCAACCTATCGAATGCTTCAATCCAGCAACCTGTCGAAGGGTTCCTTGGACTGGAAGCTTCATCCTATTGAAATGCAGCAATATGAACCTATTGAATGGTTCACTTCAGCAACCTGCCGACCACTACCTTTAATCCTATCGAATGCTTAAAGAATGCAACAACAAGCAACCTATCGAGCACTTCATGTATTAACCCTGTCGATTGGTTCAAGCCTAGAGCTGAACCTGTCGAACTCTTCTATGAAGCTTCCAACTAATCCTATCGAGCAGTCCTCCAGCTTGCACTTATCGAATGTATCTGTTGAAGCCACAATCCTATCGACAACTTGAGGTTGCAGCAACAAAAATCAATGGATGCCAGGGGCAAATTTGGGAACTCCAATACACAGGAAATTCTACACATGGGTGTGAACTAATTTTTGGCGAGGAATAAATTAGCTTCAGCTGGGCACAAACAAAACCAGATCCCTATCTCTTCTCTGATTGGTTGAAATTCTCAAATAGGGATTCAGCTTAAACTGAAGTACTCTCTTCTGATTGCAATCCAAAGCACACGGATCACTGCAAATGTATAAATAGGACTCCTTTCTGCTATTTTTCTTCAGCAAGGAAAGTAGGAACAAAGGAATAGCCTGAGTTATCCTTAGCTCATTTAGGTTTAGTTTTAGGTTTTATTTTCCCCTTTTCTCTTCCCGCTTCTCTCTCTAATCCAGCCTTTTGGATTAGATCTAGGTAGCGGCTCAGATCTGGTTTGTAATTATAATTTTGGCATGAAGAAATGTGGATCGATGCACAAACTATTGATCTGGGAACAATGTTATTGTAAGTTGCTTTTGATTGAAGTAATAAATTGTTGATTTTAATGTTTAATTAAATCTAAAGATCTTGTGGTCCCATTAGATTCTCGATCGGCTCTTGTGTAGATGGGCCAAGCCTGCCACATCTCCGGTAGATCTCTTGATGATCATCTGATTTCCTTGGGTTTGATATGCCTGTGGGTGCCTGTGCCTGTGGCCTTGCATCCAAAGCATCTGTAGTGATTATCTTGTTCTGATTGAAGCCATAATAATGGAAGAAATCTATTGAATGATTTGTGACCATTTAAGTGGATAGATCATAGCCTTAAGATCAATCCAAACCCCTAGTCTAGATTGGATTCTTCTACCTTAAACCTTTGATTTGGATGAAATCCTAGGATGATCTATGACCATTAAAGTGGACAGATCATACCCTTAAGATCAGTCCAAGCCTTTTGTTTAGAGTGGATTCTTCTACCTTACACTTGAGCTTGTAGCCAAGTGAAGGACAACTGCAAATTAACATACCTTGATCTATTTTGCAAAAGGAAACCAGGTCCTAGCCGTCTATTTCTCCCCATTTTATATTATATTTCATCATCCATCTTCCTCCATCTTTTAGATTTAGTTTTATATTTCAGTTTCATAAATTAGATCTAGTGACACCCAAAAAGCTCTCTTTTTGCTTAGAATTGCCAGATTTGTAGCCAGATCTGGAGGTCTACTATACACCTTCTAGGTTTAGATCACTACTCTCTGTGGGACAAACTCTTACTTATTAAAACTTGCTACAAAGGGCCCTGTATCTTGCAGGTCTAGGATATTTTAGATGTGCTGAATTCATCCTCTGTTTTACTTTGTTTCTATTTTGCTTTTATCATTACATAAACAATCAACACCTAAAATTCCCCAACAAGTTTTTGGCACCGTTGCCGGGGAGTTTTGATCTAGATAGTAGATTTGAGATTTTCATTTTTATAGATCTGATTTTTATCTGGTAGATCTGAGTTTTTCATTTTTTATAGATATGATTTTTTATTGCTGATTAGTTTTTAAAATTTTAGAGTGCATTCCACTTATTTGATTAAATGTCTATTGCAATTTTTGTATAGAAAACTTGTTTTACTGCAACAGAATTTCTGATTTTTCTGAGTTTTTATTTTCTGTCTTCTAGATGCTAGAATAAATGCTGCTCTAGCCTTTTGCATTTTTGCAGAAATGAGGCTACAGTTTGAGTTTTTCTTTGTGTTTTTGTCAATATGCTTGAATAAGGTACTGCTGCAGTTGTTGAATTTTTACAGATCTGGAGCAGCTGCCAAATGAGGAGCAAATGGATTGCAGCGGAGCAAATTTGCTTGAGTTTGCATCCCCTTCTCCTTTGCATTCATTTTCTACTTTCAAATTCTTTTGACCAGCAGTTTTGCTGTGTTTACTCTCATTCAAATTTTTGTAAAACTCAACAAAACCAAATAAAAAATAGAAGAAAATGAAAACACAAATAAAAATTTCTGTTTCTTATTATTTTTCAGCAATAGTAAATAAAGGCTCTTGTTGAGCCCCGGTTGATCCAAAATTAAAAAAAAAAAAAGAAAATTATAAAAACATAAAATTATCTTCAGATGGGCTATTTTTCTTTGTTTTTATTCATTTTTCCCATTTGAACCTGCTGAGATCTTGGTTTTTCATTTTGAGGAATCATGTAGGATAATGAGCAGTTGATCATATGTTGTTTTGAATATTTAATGGAGCCACTGATTTTATTTTCCTTCGAGATTTCTTCACCATTAAATGGATCTCAACTGTATGAATCCTGCTTTTAATGTGTGCTCCAATGCTTCATTATTTAGAAATTCTTTTTGATTCATACACATCATCAACAAAGGGGTAAGCCTTATGAATCTTGCTTTTCACTGCATGTTAGTACTACTGATCATTTTTAAAATCACTTAGATTCATAAGTAGCTGATTAGCTCAGGCTCTTGGGCTGAGGGGATTTATGATTTGGTATTAGGATTTTCGGTTTTAGGAATTTTAGTTTCAAATTCTGTTTTTAGATCGCTGATTTTTCCTTCTTAGGTTAATTGGTCCTAGTTTTACTGATTTTCTACTTTTTTTTTCTGTGATTATAGTTAGTTTCTAACTTTGTTTTCCTATTTTTTATATACAACTTTGTTTTTGTATTAATATTTTTCGGTTTTTGTAGCTTTGTATTTAGTTCCTTACTTTGTTTTTACTATTTTTCTGTTATTAGCATTAGTTCCCTTTCATTTTCATAGTAGTTTTAGCAGTAATTTCTTGCATTTATATAGCATTTTTTCAATTTTCTTGCTCATATATTCAGTTTTGTTTTTTTTTTTTTCTGCTACACATAGCTGCAATTTTTCTACTTAGTTTTTCTTTCTTGTTTACCCGGTTGCCCCTAGTTTCTCATTGTGTAGAACATTGAGGACAATGTTCATCTTAGGTTTGGGGGTATGGCAGGTGTGCCAATGAAAATGAGTTAATGCTAGTGCAGCTATGTTGAAAAAGTTTTTGAAAATAAAGTGATTTCCCACCTGATTTTTGGAGAAGAGGAAATTAAAAACTTTTTAAAAACTGAAATGAGCTATATTTTTAACATTTTTCATGAAGCAAATGTCAAGAATTTTCAAAATTTGATGTTTAGTGAACCTAAAAGGAGAGAAAACTATGAGGATACACCCCAGAAAATTTGATGGAAGGCCATACCCAGTGAGATTTGGGCCTGAAAATTTTTTCTTGAAGAGTGTCTTGGCAATTTTTTCTGCTCTACGGACTTATTGGATCTAGTTTTGATCACTAGAAGTTAGGCAAATCCAAATTAAAACAGCTTGACAGCATTCATGACATTGAAGACATGAAGTAAGGCTATCCCTTGGACAGTTTCAGCTTAAAATGTCCCACCTTTGAACTGCCCTTGATACACACCATTTGAGCCTTTAAAATCCCAACTTTTCTTTGATAAAAAATTAGAAAATTTGAACCCAAAACCCCTTGGCCTGTTTCAGTTCACCCTTGATCTCAGAAGTTAGAAAATAGAAGAAGTGAGGTTAGAGGAGTAAGGTTTAAAATTTGGTTGAGTAAGAGGAAAGCACATTTGGTGGTGTTGTGGCATTCCAGCCCATAAAAATTAAAAAAAAAAAAAGAAAAAAACCGAAAAATAAAACAAAAGAAAAGAAAAGTCACTTCATTTGAAAATCTACAAGAACATAAGAAGTTGATGAAGCTGATCACTTTAAGTCTGCAAATTCAAAAAGAAAATGAAGATGTGATGAAATGAAGAAGGTTGAGTTGCAAATCACCTCCTTTCTTCTACTGATTTCTCAATTTGAATCCTTTTTACCCTTTTATTCTTTGTAGAACTTCACCCATAAGCCATATTATAACCCAATAAAAAGACTTTGCTGATTTGAAATAGATTTAGCTGTCATGTGGAGACAAGGATTTGTTTGATCTATCGTGAAGAAAATTAGAAAATTTTAAAAATTAGAGCACTGCATATGCTCATGCTTGCAGTCCTATTTGAGGTTTGCAACTGCTCTTGAGCTGTGTGAAATGATGCACCCTTCTATTTTTGTTTTGAGTGAACAGCCCTGGTAAGACTTGGGTCTGAAATCTGGTTTGTCTGGGGCATTATCAAAACAGAATTCTTAAATTAAAGGTGAACTTCGTATTAATTTTTATGCATAAGTCTTTGACATGAACTGATTGATAATGAAGGAACTACAACAAAATTTCAGGTTTTGAACTGGTGCTTTTTCTGCTAAAAATATCCTCTAAAACTGAATGGACATGGTGTGGAATTTATTTTATTTCCCTTAAACTCTATTTTAACCTGTTGCATTAGTGTTAATTGATTTTATTGAAGAAGTTTGTGGGTACCTTCACTGAAAACCCTTAGGAGACTCCACTCCTCCACTAGGGATCACCTAAGGGTTTAAAAGGCTTGGTGCATGTGCCAAATGCACCCGTGTTCCCTACAAAAGTGGCATTTAATTTCGTAGGTTAGTTGCTTTAAATTTCACTTTGCTCGAGGACTAGCAGGGGTTAGGTTTGGGGGTGTGTTAAGTAGTGAAAAATGACACTTTCTACACCTTAAAAACTTGCTTTTGCTAGTACCTAGAGTGTTTACTAATTGTTTTTAAGTATATTTTGCAGTTAGGGATGAAATATAGAATAATGCAGTTTTCCCATGTAAAAATGCCAAAAAGAGGACTTGGAACCATCTATTAGAACTGAGGCAAGAAGGGCCATGGTGTGATCGATCTTAGAGCAGAACAACAGCTTGAAGTGTTCTTGAAATGAAGAGAAGCTCCACCAATGTAGCTCTATGAACATGCCAGCGGAGGAACTTCTCAGTAGCAATGGAACCTATCGAATGGTGCATCAGCTAGAGCTACATTACGAATGGAGCAAGGCCTATTAACTTGTCGAAAGCTTCAAACATGCAGCTTGAACCTGTCGAACTCTTCACTATTTCAACCTATAGAATGGTTGCTGTAGCACAGTCATTGCACCTATCTAGTGTTGTAGTTGCTGAACCTGTCAAACAATGCTTTGTATCTATTGAATCCTTTGAAGAACTGCCATGCATCCTATCAAATACAAGTCTCCTAACCTATCGAATGCATCAGCTATCAACCTATCGAATGGGTCAATCCAGCAACCTGTCGAAGGGGTCCTTGGACTGCAACCTTCATCCTATCGAAATGCAACAATATGAACCTATCGAATGGTTCACTTCAGCAACCTACCGACCACTACCTTTAAACCTATCGAATGCTTAAAGAATGCAACAGCAAGCAACCTATCGAGCACTTCATGCATTAACCCTGTCGATCGGTTCAAGGCTGGAGCTGAACCTGTCGAACTCTTCTATGAAGCTTCCAGCTGATCCTATCGAGCAGTCCCCCGGCTTGCACCTATCGAATGCATCTGCTGAAGCCACAATCCTGTCGACAGCTTGAGGTTGCAGCAGCAAAAATCAAGGGACGGCAGGGGCAAATCTGGGAACTCCAATGCACAAGAAATTCTACACATGGGTGTGAACTAATTTTTAGCGGGGAATAAATTAGCTTCAACTGGGCATAAACAAAACTAGATTCCTATCTCTTCTCTGATTGGTTGAAATTCTTAAACAGAGATTAAGCTTAAACTAAAATCCTCTCTTCTGATTGGCTGCAATCTAAAGCACACAGATCACTGCAAATGTATAAATAGAACTCCTTTCTGCTATTTTTCTTCAGCAAGGAAAGTAGGAATAAAGGAATAGCTTGAGTTATCCTTAGCTCATTTAGGTTTAGTTTTTGGTTTTATTTTCCCCTTTTCTCTTCCCCCTTCTCTCTCTAATCCAGCCTGTTGGATTAGATCTAGGTAGCGGCTCATATCTGGTTTGTAATTGTAATTTTGGCATGAAGAAATGTGGATCGATGTACAAACTACAAATTTGGGAACAATATTTTTGTAAGTTGCTTTTGATTGAAGAAATAAATTGTTGATTTTAATGCTTAATTAAATATAAAGATCTTTTGGTCCCATTAGATTCTCGATCGGCTCTTGTGTAGATGGGCCAAGCCTGCCACATCTCCAGTAGATCTCTTGATGACCATCTGATTTCCCTGGGTTTGATATGCATGTGGGTGACTGTGCCTGTGGCCTTACATCCACAACATCTGTAGTGATTATCTTGTTCTGATTGAAGTCATCAGAATGGAGGAAATCTATTGGATGATCTATGACCATTTAAGTGGACAGATCATAGCCTTAAGATCAATCCAAACCCCTGGTCTAGATTGGATTCTTCTACCTTAAATTTTTGATTTGGATGAAATCCCTAGGATGATCTGTGACCATTAAAGTGGACAAATTATACCCTTAAGATCAGTCCAAGCGTTTGGTTTAGAGTGGATTCTTCTACCTCGCACTTGAGCTTCTAGCCAAGTGAAGGACAGCTGCAAATTCACATACCTTGATATGTTTGCAAAAGGAAACTAGGTCCTAGCTGTCTATTTCCCCCCATTTTATATTTTATTTCACCATCCATTTTTCTCCATCTTTTAGATTTAGGTTTATATTTCAGTTTCATAAATTTGATCTAGTGACACCCGAAAAGCTCTCTTTCTTCTTAGAATTGCCATATCTGGAGGTCTACTATACACATTCTAGGTTTAGATCACTACTCCCTGTGGGACAAACTCTTACTTATTAAAACTTGCTACAAAGGACCCCGTATCTTGCAGGTCTAAGATATTTTAGATGTGCTGAATCCATCCTCTGTTTTACTTTGTTTCTATTTTGCTTTTATCATTACACAAATAATCAGCACCTAAAATTCCCCAATGATTCTGTGAAGTGTGGGGAAGTGAACACATTTTCTTATCACCCTTCACCTATACTGCTCCCTTGCGAAGACTATGTGAAGAGAATGTACACAGTTGACAAGGAAAGTATAAGCAATGGAGAAGGGGGGCGAGGGATGGCTCAACCCACCATCATCATATAGGATCTCGCATTTGGGGTGGGTTGTGATGCTATAAAGGTTAGGAAGTGGGAGAAAATGAGGTCTTGAGATGTGATGTCGAATTTGGGTTAGGTTTAGGGTGAATGGTAGTCTAGGTGGATGATTCAACATCTTTAATAGGTCACTGGCACTTCAGATTTTTTACTCTTTGTTCTGTAGCCAGGAGCTCAGCTCTATGTATTTCAAGAATTCTATCAAGTTGCTTACTGAAATCGCTCTGTTTGGTTTCTTTCACCATTAGGGTTAGGGTATGAAGGGAAGATGAAAGAGATGAGTTTTTGGGAAGGCGAAGGCTGGTTTTATAGGGAGGGGAAGGGTTCACGTGTCAAGGTATGGGCTTATAGGCTTGGGTGGTTGGCAAGTGGAGATATTGAATGTGATGTGTGTCCGCTTCCTCTATGAATTAAATGGGTTTGAGTTCAAATGTAACTGATAAGATCGATCACTGCAATCACCTGTTCCCCAAAATTGTCATTTGTAGTTCTGTAGAACGAAAGTGAAATACTCTATGACGCTTCAAATCATACTCTCTACGATTTGACTTTACGAATCACGAGAAATCATAGATCCATACAAGTAACTGATTATGACCATACATAAGAGACTTTATGATTGAGTGTACTTGTGCATACTTGTGCACAATTGCGCGAGCGAGTTGGAAAACTCGCGCGGGCAAGGTACCTTTAGAAAATAGGCCAAAGAATGTTGAATACAGTCGCTTGTGAGAGTTTGGAAAGTCACTCGCACGACTGTGACTGAAGGACTAGCACTGTCACAATATTTTAGCCGTAACTTTCTACTATGAAGTAGGAATTATGCCATTCTTTAGGTGTTGGAAAGAGGACGACTTTTAAAACTTTTATGAATTAACCAACTCCTGAATCAAATGTTTTGACGCAAAATTGAGTGGAAAGCAGGATCAAGTTGTAAGTTAGCATGAACTTGCCCATTTTCACCTCGATTTTGAGAAAATACTTAAATATGTCTAAGTTATTAGTAATTAAGGTCAATCCTTAATACATCATATATTTATGATGTAGATTGAGGGCAGGAAGCCATCAATAAGACTTTATTTTGATTCGCACAACTTTGAGGTTAAGGTAGGGAAAATCCACCATCTAATTGAATTTTTTATTTTTATTCATAGATAATGTGATATAAATGAATGATTTGTAACAGTTTTAGAAAATACGAAAGTTTTGAAGTATGAATTTGTAATTGAATGCATATGTGTGTTCATTCTATTTATGTATCGGTTTCCATTCTGAATCCATTTGTGTTCCATTTTGTTTTTGAATCCGTATATGTTTCCGCTTGGAATTTGAATTGGAAACTGTGTGAATCTGAAATCAAGTGGCAAAGAGGGGTTGAGTCCCTAGGTTTTTTACTTTGTTTCTGCTATGGGATGCTTTGGCCCAATGATATGTTATGTTTCATGATATGTTCTAACTCCGATATGTTTTATTCCCCGCACACCAGATGCCTATGTTATTGTGCTTTGGTTATCCTTTCTATGCAAAGAGCGGTTGAGTCCCTAAGGTTACGACCTTGTTTCCGCTATGGGATGCTTTGGCCTTCTGATATATATATGTTATGTTCCCCGCTTACGAAATGATTCGATTCTACTTTGTGTGCACAGAGGGGTTGAGTCCCCGATATTTTTGACCTCGTTCCTACTATGGGATGTTTTGACTTTCGGATATATATGTTATCTTCCTTGATACATTCTCATTTCTTGTATGCTTCGATTTGATGATATATTTGCTCCGTTTTGTTATGTTCGCATCATGATATGTCTCCATTTCTAACATGTTTCTGTTTTGATATATTCTACTTCTGATTTGCTTCTGTTTCCAGTCATGTTTTATTTTTGATAAGTATCCTTGTTTTTCAGATATATTATGTTCTCGATATGTATCTATTTTTTTATATGTGCTGTTCTGATCTATGTTCATCTTCGATATGCTCTATTTTTCGCTTCGCTTTGTTTTGAAAATGAAAATATATTATTTGCAACTCTGTTTGATATGAAATATTTTTGAAAATTCTATCACTGAACCTATTCATTTCAATGATAAGATGTGAATTGTGTTTAAATTTCTTCTACTAAGCTTAGTCTGTTAGCTCACCCCAACTATACATCACAGGTGCAGATCAGGATTGGGCTTGAAGAGGATCCTGCAAATCATTAATTTTGAACTTTAGACTTGGTATATTCACGAAACTTAGTAGAATTAGAATTTGTATTGTATATACATTTTGTACGCCACTGTTTAGGTGATGGTCGGCCAGCACCGGTGGTTTTAAATTTGTTAGGCCACTGTTTAGTATAGAAAAGAAATCTTTAGTTCTGCCAAATGTACATCTGCTTTGATTTTCGAAATGTGTGTGTAGATGTACCAAGTAAATTCAGTATTCGGATCGTGAATGCAACCCGAGGGTCTGACTTTTTCGAGTATCCGTATTTTAAGAAAGAAAAATGTGTCGAGAAAATCGGATTGTCATAGTTGGTATCAGAGCTTAAGCTTTAGGTCTTCTGGGGACACAAATCTATAATAGTAGATTCTATCTGGACATAGGAGACCCAAAGCATTAGGTCTTATTGGGACCCAAGGCTATGGCAGTAGATTCTATCAAAACATAGGAGGCCCAACTGTGACTCTGTCACAGTTGGTATCAGAACTTAGGCTTTAGGTCTTATGGGAGACTTAGAGCCCTAGCTCTAAGTGCGGGAATATGGCTGTAGGTCTAGAGATGTGATACTAGATTCTATCAGAGTATAGGCTATGAGATTCTAAGAGTTCTGTTCAAATATAATAATTGTCTGTTAATTGAAACTTTTATTTCATTATAACAGATCATTATATCTGTTAGAGGTAGACGACCTAGAGGTGGTCGAGGTGGTAGAGGTTTTCTATCAGAAATGATGAGAGTGGAAAAGAAGAAAGAATGGCACAGGCCATGAAAGCCGTGGCTAATGCGATGGCTCAGCAAATACAATTGTTTGCAACAAATAATGCCAATAGTCATCAGCAACCACCACCACCTTCGATTCCACCTACTCCATCAGCGTTTGTGGAGTTTAAGAGATTGAGACCTCCTAGTTTCTACGGTCAGACAGATTCATTAGAAGCAGAGAAGTGGATGATCCAAATCGAGAAGCTTCTACAGAGACTACCGTGTACCAATGGGGAGAAGGTGAGCTGGGCTTCCTTCCAGCTAGGAGGAGACGTTGATCCTTGGTGGAAATCGGTGTTGAAGATGAGAGAGCGGGAAAACCCAGATGGGTTATGAACTTGGAAAGAATTTGAAGGAGTGTTCAACAAAGAATATTTTTCGAAGCAAGTGAGAAATCAAATGGCAGCAAAGTTTATGACATTGGAGCAAGGAGGGTTGTTTGTACGAGAGTACGGAATGGAATTTCTGAGGTTATCAAGGTTTGTTCCAGAATACGTGGCCACGGAGTTAATGAAGGCCAATAAATTTGAATGCGGCTTAAGGCCGAATATAAGGGATAGGATTTCAGTGTTAGAGCTGGAAACGTATGGAGCCGTGATGGGTAAAGCGTTGGTTGCCGAAAGAGATATAGAAGGCATGTACAAGAGACAAGAGCAGCGAAGTAACAATATAGTGGGTCAAGGGAGGTTGAGTAATTATGAGCCGACAGATGAGAGGCCAAGATCCTTGATGTCGACACCACCTCAACCTACTCAAATTGCCTACTCAAAACCTCTCCTATCTATGCCTACAAGCCTCTCCACCTTACAAACCCTACTACGACTAGAGTGCTAAGGGTTCAACAAGATGTCACGCACCGTTTCATTCGCACTGACTGAATCATGCACGAAATGAGGGAAGCAACATAAGATAGAGGAGTGTAGATTAATATTGGGCACATATTTTGGTTGTGGCCAGAAAGGACATCGGGTAAAGGGTTGTCCTAAGGCTAAGAGGGGCAAATGAGTTCGGCAACTATTCAGATACCCTCCCAACCTGTGAGTCAGTAGTGATATAAGGTATATTTCATTCTGAAATGTATAACATCAGCGAGATATAATGAAAGCTAACTTATTATGAGACTACAAAATTTTAAATTTTATGCAGTTGAGTGGAATGCATTTATTGATTGCAACGCTTCTGGGGACACCTCGAACAACAGTCAAGCCTTGTAATTAATGGAAAGTAGTTTTGTTGTGAATGGATTATATAAATCTGAATAGTTATGTACGTTGAATGGTTGTGTAATAGTAATTTATCTGTGGAAATGATCATAGATAAATAGTTATGGAATGTGCTAATGATTCTCTTCTTGCTAGCATGGTTAAGCTAATTGTGGATACATTGATTTCAGGTATCATTATTTGACTAATTGTGGCTAATTTTGAGTTAGCTATGGGTTTATAGTTTAAAATGGTTATAAAAAGTGGAATTTCTACCTTGCGATGGATGTGCTCTACATTTTGCAGGGTGGATGAATGTGGTCAGTCATTATCGATGATTGATGATTTAGTTGTGGACTATGCCTGGATAGAGTAGTTGTGGATAAAATGTGATTCGTGTATGTATTGGTAAATTGTTGTAGGTAAAATCTTTGAAGTCATAATTAATGTAATCTCGACGTACAGTCTATAATGGATGATTTTGTTGTGTAGGATTAGTGGTTTTAATGGAAATCATAAATATAGATCGTTTACTTGATTGATTCTGCAAATGATCTTCGCATAGGAAAAGTGTGGCTATGTTGTGGATTTTTCCTTTTAATGTGGCTGTTTTTCCGTCGGCAATGTGTGGCTCTCATATAGTTGATGTATGGCCTTTTATGCGGTTGGTGATTTTGGAGCAGGTCGGATCTGAAAGTTCCATCGTAAGTTTTCGAGGACGAAAACTTCTTTAAGGAGGGGACAAATGTAATAAACTAAATTTTTCGTTGACGATGAATTGTTGACTCTTCAGGAAAATGTGACTACCCTTATTGAGACTAGTAGATATCCACACCTCTTCTAACAAAATATAAAAAATTTCGAGGATGAAGATTTCTTTAAGGAGGGAAGAGTGTAATGACTCAGATTTGTATTATTATTGATGTTCAATCATTGACTCTTCAAGAGAATATACCTACTTTTGTTTAAGACTAATAAGTATCCACACCTCTTCGACTAAGGTTACGTAACTTTTCGAGGACGAAAATTCTTTAAGGTGGGAAGAATGTAATAACCCGAAATTTTCAAAAATGTTGAATCATTGACTTTTGATGAAATTGTGATCGTTTGATAGATTTGACCTGAGTCAAACATTTGACCTAGTAACGTGGCCTCAAACCCCACTTGTAATAGTTGGAGTTACATGCTAAACACATTAAATCCCAACTCGTACCTATGTAAAGCATGTGAATGTTTATGCATGTTGCACATGAACCCGAGCCCAATAACCCAACCCATCACTTGGCGCCCAGCCGAGTATGCGTGTACAGCATGACGACAATGCCGCCTTAAACTTTTAAGAATATATTATGTGTGGAAAAGTGAATTTAAAATCTTATTTGATTTTATTTTGGCCTTAAATGAAGACCCGTGCACCGACGCACAATGTGCATGCCTAACACCGAACCAAGGCCAAACACTTAAATGAAACTTCCTTTGGAAGTTTCATTCAGTTGTAATTGAAAGAGAGAGAGCTTTGAGAAAGAGAAAAAGAAGAGAAGGAGATGATCTTTCCCTTGATTTTGCCTTCGACGTTATTGATCTTCTGCTCAAATCCCCCATTTTCTTTGATCATTGATGCAAGAGAACGACGATCTTGGACGCGCCTACGATTGCAAGTTTGAGAGATTTCCCCAAACCCTCTTTTGTTCTTTGTGATTTGAAACACCAAACCCCGTGGATCTGGCCCTATATCACTCTATTTCACTCGGGAGAACTATTTTCGTTGTTGGATACATCGTGGAGGTTTGATTTCCACCACTATGATCGAAGGAATCAAAGGATTTCAAACAATCAGGCGTTTGCGAAGCGTGGAAGCTGATTCTTTGATCCGATCATTGGGAACATTTTGTGTCTGATTAAAAGAGGTAAATAGTACGATCATTTCATGTATTAAACATAATATAGGTTGCTTAAATGTGTGCAAAAGATTAGGATAAAAAAGATTGAATTTTGATGTAAAAATGGGTTTAAAAAACCCCAAAATGTGAAAAATCGCACACAGTCGCGTGCGCGAGTTGGAAAACTCGCGCGGGCAAGGAGCCTTCAGAAAATAGGCTAAAAAATGCTGAAGACAGTCGCTGGCGTTAGTTTGGAAAGTCGCTCACGCAACCTTTAAAGTCGCTTGCGCGACTGTGACTGAAGGACTGACACAGTCTCAGTATTCTAGCCGTAACTTTCTACTCCGAACTCAAAATTATGTGATTTTTGAGGTGTTAGAAAGAGGACAACGAGTTCTAAAACTTTTATGAATTAATAAACTCATGAATCGAATGTTTTGAGGGTAAAAATTAAGTAGCAATTTGGATCAAGTTCTAAGTTAGCACGAACTTGCCCATTTTCGCCTCGATTTTGAGAAAACACTTAAATATGTCTAATTTTTTTGTAATTAAGGTCAATCCTTAATACATCATATATTTGTGATATAGATTGAGGGCGAGAAGCCATTGATAAGACTTTATTTTGATTTGCCCAACTTCGAGTTTAAGGTAGGGGAAATTCACTATCTAATTGCATTTTTTATTTTTATTCATAGATAATGTGATATAAACGAATAATTTATAACTATTTTAGAAAATATGAAAGCTTTAAAGTATAAATTTGTAATTGAATGCATGCGTGTGTTCATTCCATTTATCTATCAGTTTCCATTCTGAATCTGTTTGTGTTCCATTCCATTTTTGAATCCGTTTACGTTTCCTCTTTGGAATTTGAATTGAGAACTGTGTGAATCTGAAATCATGTGGCAAAGAGGGGTTGAGTCCCTGGAGCTTTTACTTTGTTCCTATTATGGGATGCTTTGGCCCAATGATATGTTATGTTTCCTGATATGTTCTAACTTTGATATGCTTTGTTCCCAGCATACCAGATGCCTATATGATTGTGCTTTGGTTATACTTAGTGTGCAAAGAGGGGTTGAGTCCCTGAGGTTACGACCATGTTTCTACTATAGGATGCTTTGGCCTTTTGAAATATATATGTTCTGTTCTTTGCTGACGGAATGATTCTATTATACTATGTGTGCAAAGAGGGGTTGAGTCCCCGATGTTTTTTACCTTGTTCTTGCTATGGGATGCTTTGGCTTTCGGATGTGTATGTTCTGTTCCTTGATACGTTCTCATTTTTTATATGCTTCGATTTGATGATATGTTTACTCTATTTTGTTATGTTCTCATCATGATATGTCTCCGTTTCTAACATATTTCTATTTTGATATATTCTACTTCTGATTTGCTTCTATTTCTAGTCACGTTTTGTTTTTGATAAGTATATTTGTTTTTCAGATATATTATGTTCTCGATATGTAGCTGTTTTTTGATATGTGCTATTCTGATCTATGTTCGTCTTCGATTTGCTCTGTTTTCCACTTCGCTTTGTTTTGAAAATGAAAATATAATATTTGCAACTCTGTTTGATACGAAATTGTTTTGAAAATTATGTTACCAAATCTATGCATTTCAATGATAAGATGTGAATTGTGTTTGAATTTCTTCTACTGAGCTTAGTCTGCTAGCTCACCCTGACTATACGTCATAGGTGTAGATCTATATCAGGCTTGAAGAGGATCCTGCAAATCATTAATTTTGGACTTTAGACTTGGTATATTCATGAAACTTAGTAGAACAAGAATTTGTATTGCATATACATTTTTTACGCCACTGTTTAGATGATGGTCAGCCGTAACCGGTGGTTTTAATTTTGAGCTGACTGCATCTGGAGAGCAACAAAAGCTTGAACTCAATGAGCTCGAGGAAATTCAAAACGAGGGTTACTAAAATACTCAAATTTATAAGGCCAAAACCAAGGCATTCCATGATAAACATATTATGAGAAAAAGTTTTGAGCCAGGCCACAACAAGTTTGGTTATATAATTCAAGGTTAAAGTTATTATCGGGGAAGTTGCACAGTCGTTGGGATGGTCCCTACACATTTATAGAAACATTCCTTCATGGGGCTGTCACTGTTAGAGATCCCAAGGACGACCGTACTTTTAAATTCAATGGACAAAGACTTAAATTGATGGTATCTTGAGAAGAAAAAGGGGCAGTAACCACAATATCATTAAAAGACCCTGTATATAACTAATATACTTTAGGGCATCGTCTAACTACCAACTCATCCGTAACAAATTTCCGTGTATATTATTTCTTCAAGCGTAACTGTATAACATTAGATATAGAGATAATTGAGTGTATATTATTTCGTGTATATTATACTAGTACGAAAAATTGTAGTGATTACGATTATTGAGAGAGCGCATTATTAAGGCCGCATATTTTATCGAAGGGGCACAACCTACAATACTAAAGGCGTCACCTCGAATCACGCTGAATAGATACGCCCTTAGCATTTATTAGGACTACCAACCGGTTCGCTTAATTCAACGTAAACCATAACGTCTATTTAAGACACCTCTTCGAATTCGTGGTTTGGTTATAAATATACAAACAAAGGGCGATCAATTCATTCCATTACCATCACCTTCTTCCCAAACCAACCTTTTCGCCATGGCAAGACAACCAAACGGGTCAGAAATTACTGAGGCATTTTCATGCCTCACACAACGCCATGAAGATGAAGTAAATGCGCTTGTAGAAGAAAGGGCGCGATTAATCAGTGAAATCATTACCCTCTTCTCATCTCTCATTCCAGAACCGACAGCCTACCCTTCCTTTCCTGACCACCAAAAGTCTTTGCCATTTTCACCTCCTCCACCTTCTTAAACCATTTTCATTTCTATTGGATGCACCTACGCGAGGAAGGGTGAACCTTTTTTAGCAGCACAATTTTTGTCAGATCTTTATCAAATATTTCTTTTCGGACGTTGCTGCCAGTGTCATGTCTAACTTAGTATGTGTCTAGATTTTTCCTAGGTTTACACTCTTTTATGAAAATAGTTTTTTTTCTTCGTTGCTGCTCAATGTAAATATTCAGTTATATATAAAATTTTCTTTTTACTAACTATCATTTTTTTAACTAACAGTGTTGTTACTAACATCACTAATATTATTTTTTCTTACTAACATTTTTGTTATTGATACTCTGAGAATAAGCCATGGATATTTTCTCTCCAGTTTGGGGGAGAGTATATATCTAGTAACAGATTTTTTTTCGATAAATAATTAGTAAATTAATAATTTATTTTTTTGTTATTTTGTGTCCCCTACATTTTGTGCCAATGAGGGCATTCTCCGATTTAAGTCTGGGGGGATACATAATTTCTGTGTATAGTAGTTTTATTTATTTATTTTTATTAAATTAAAAAAATTTTCTGATCAGTGCATAGGAATTATGATAGAGGAAATTGCAAATCCCAAAAACTAATGATTCATTATAATAGAAGTTTAATAATTAGAATTTAATATAGTTATAATTCATGCTTAGCTCATTGAAACGCTATATTAGAATGAATGTTTGAAATAATAGATTGATCTAAACTGCAGAAAGTTAGACTATAGTTTCAAAAATTATAAACCAATGAGACTTTGAGCCATATTCCCTCTTTTATTCTGAGAGAGACTGTTTGTATTCAAATCACAAAAATCTCTTTGAACTTCTATACTGATATGAAATCTCATATTACTGAATTTAGAATTGAATTAATCTATAAATATGAACTGATTTTTTGTCTAGAACTATCTATTAAAAATATCAAAGCAAAAAGACATCTATGCTAGTAAATCATAAAGGTAATTTTAGGCCATCTTTTATTTAAACCAGTGCAAAAAAGCAAAAATCCCAAAACATTTTATCCTTTGAACCCATATTAGAAGCCTGAAACGAAATTTCTTTGTACCAAAATTTTATAAACCTGTAACTATATGTACTACCCAAAGCTTTCTACTTTTAACCCTTACAATTTCTGAGAGTTTAGAAGGGAAGAAGAGGGAGTGAAAGGAGTAAAAGAACAGATAAATGGAATAGTAGAAGAGGTACCAAGAAAGAAAATAAAAGGAAATATGACAAAAGAAAGGCAAATCGTAAAAAAAAATGTTTTTTGAAAAAGAAAATTACGATTTAGCAAAAATCTATAAAGGAGAGAAAAATCATAAAAGACGATTTTATAGCTGAAGAACTAGGATATATATATAAAAAGAAATAAATAGGAAGAAGTTATCCAATCATGGAAACTTACTGAAGTAGAATAGTAGAAGAAGATAGGAAAAAGAAGAGCTAAATTCTCAGAAAAACATTGAATCATTTTCTACCTTTCCTTGATACCTTCTGAAACCTAAAACCCCATTATAAGCTAAAGGAAAGACCTTTCTGATTTACAATTTGCAAAGGCATAGGCCTAGTAGAGATAAGGATAATAGATATTATGAGAGTCATTTTTAGAATTATCTTTGACTAAATTCTTCTGAAAAATACACTGAGAGAACTCAAAAGGTTCGATATCTTTTTTAGAGTATGTCAATAGTGAGTTTTGTGGAATGAAAATATTTTCTAAATCTACAGTTTAGAAAAATTTATGAAGAATAAACTATTCACTAGTGCATATGCACTCTGTGCTTATGGTGAATTGAAATTAATGGAGTTCTAATCAAGGAAAACTGTTGTAATGGAAAATAAGGATAAAGGACTGGTAATTTTAGAAAATCGTAATAGACTAAGTATTGACCAATTAAGTAGATTAGTTAGTTATTTATTTACTTTTTATTTTTAAAGAAAAATAATATATTTATAAAAAAAAAAATAATATTTAAAGTTTATAGGTAACTTCACTAAAAACCTTCAGGAGACTACAACTCCTCCACTAGGGACCACCTAGGGGTTTAAAAGTTTGTTGCATCCGCTAAATGCAATCGTGCTCCTTATGAAAGTGGCATTTAATTTTTTAGTTTATATTTCCTTATTTACTAGGGACTAGCAAAGCTTAAGTTTGGGGGTGTGATTAGTCACAGAATATACCATTTTATCTCTCTTAGCTTAGTGATACTAGGACTTAGTTTGCTACTAATAAGATGTTGATGTACATATATTAAAGAAAATGTAAAAGAAAGCCAAAGTGTTAATATTCATCAAAATAAACTCAAAAGACAGTAAAAATACAATTGAGCGTAAGAAGATGATTCGCTACCTACTAAAAGATGAAAAATTGTATTTTACGATTGAGCACTAATACTGAAGCTAAAGAAGTGAAAATGAGAAATTGTAATTTATGATTCTTCAAAAGACGATTCTTCAGGAAGCGATAAAAGAGTAAAAGGCAATACAGAAGAAAGCAATCGTTTGTTATTATAGAGAATTGTCCAGTATGAAAGATAAAAAATCGTGATTTACAATTTTCTAAGAAAGAGAAGAAAAAAAAGGATAATTGTGATTAGAAACTTTCCTATTGCTAGTGATCACGTGAGAAGTTCTACCGCCAAGAACAGAATCAGAAGAACTCTTTAATTAGAAGTTTGGCTAATCATGGATCAGGGAGATTGATGAAGAAGAATCTTAAAAGGATTCTACTGTTGTTATTAAGAAAAGAAATCCGAAACACATCAAACATCTAGAAGCAAGGAAGAATAAAATTAGAATTACAATTATATTAGGAATCTTTTATTTTAGTAGTTTCTTTTATTAGAATTAGATCTCGGTAAATTGACCCTTATGATCTATAAATAAGAGAGCTCGGCATTGGAATAATCATCGAAGAATTTTACAGTATCAACTGACAGCTGAGGTCTGTGTTTTCTCCCGATCAAAGTAGTTTAGGATTTATAAAGTAACATCATCCACAGTTTCCTGAGGTTTTGCCTGACAACCAAGGCTAAGAAAGCTGAAAGATCAACCCTTTGGATGCTTCTACTTATGCTTTCTAGTTTAGATTTTATTTTATTTTTAGTTTAGATTTTATTTGCTTTATAAACATCTTCAAATTTTGATTTGAATTGACGACTCAGGTTAAAGTTTGCAGATTAGTATAACAGTTTTACTTTTTCATCTTCAATTTTCTCAAATTTGATTGACACCCATATTTTACGAGATTGTTGATTAGATTAAATCTATGTCGAAGAATTTTAGTTTTTGATTGACGACCAAATTCTGGAAGGCTACAATATGGTGTAACACATTTTAAATTTATAAACATCCGATAGCTGAAGGTTGAGATTGGCGACCTCAATCTGAAGAAGGAGGATTAGGATTTATTTTTATGTAATTAGATTAAAGAACCTATTCTTTTATTCATATTTCTCCAGTAGTTTAGGACTTAAAAGATAAAGATAGTCTTTAAAATAGGAATATAAAAATCTATAAGAAGATAATCACTTCTTCGTAGGATCGATCCTATCGCTACGCTATAATTTCAATTGTGCGCTTGCAATAGGTTAAGGCTTGATTTTAATTTAAATATATACATACTATAAGCCGGTCAGGGGGGTAAATAGTCAGCAATACAAATGTCCTAGTTCTTAGTATGGCGGCAGCCCCAAGTGGTGATAATCCCAAAAAGTACCACCCCATCTGGAATCTGAGAAGGCGCTTGCACCGGAGGTATATCGGGTGGGTGACTGAGCTTAAGAAAAAGCCTTTAAACCCTAGGAGTGCGTATTAGAATACCCCAAAATAGTCTTGTATCCCTAGGTATGGTAAGGAGGAACCCGAAATAACAAGAAAAGATAGTCCTCAAAAACACTGCTTCTAGAAACCAAAAAAAATAGACCAACTCGGGTCTGCTATTGTTGTATAATATATATATATACTCCATTTTTGCCTATCATATATAATAGAAACGCTAAGCCAAAAATCCCCAGAAACTATCTAGTGTGTCTAATATACACACTAAGCAAAAATCCCAGAGTTTTTAGCCTAGCGTGTATAATATACACACTAAGCTAAAATTCCAGGATTTTAGCCTAGCGTAAATAATACATATGCTAGACTAGTCTGGTTTAGGCAGCCTGAATCTGAGGCCTTTTTCACCATTCCCAAGCCTCCCGCTTAGTGATTTCTCATACTCCCGATTGTTCCCCCACCTTTCGACATCCAAAATGCCCTCGACGGTCAAAAGAGGTCACCACTCCTATTAACTCCTCTGAGGGATTGGGTCATCGCACAGATTTTCATGTCTTCACATAGATCAAAGGATTCCCTTTGATTCTTTCGAAGAGCATCAGAGTCCCACCGTGGGAGGCATCGAAGGCGTGAACACTACTTGAAAAGGGAGTTCCTCAGGGCCTCGATTAAAGCACCACTTTAATAAAGGGAGAGAATTTTGTTGTCATTTAAAAAATTAAAACCATAAAATTCAAGAAAAATTAAAACCAAGAAAGGAAGCTTGCGCTGCTAGAACAACGACATCGCCTTACCCTCCATCATCCCGTAGGGGAAGGAGGAAGAAAATAATCGGGCCTCACCTGAGAAATCCATACTCGACGAGCCACCAAACCATGTCTTGGGCGGTCGATCCGGCTTATACCGATCCTGATTCATCCCCATCCCGTTCCCCAACACATTCCCATTTAGAGGATATACCCATATCCTACTCCCCCGCCCAAACCCGTTTCAACGTCATCGGACCTTTCAGTGCACCCATCTTCCCCTCCGCCTCACACCAAAATCCCCCCGTCCCCTTTTCCCCTATATCAACTCAAAATCCGCCACATTTTTTTCTCCATTCCTCCTCCACCACCCAAGATCTATCCCATATCCCTTCCACTGCCAACATACCCAATTTTCTCCCATCCACCCAAAATCCATCCCATTTTCCATCCACCTCCACCCAAAGCATGCCCCATTTTTTCTCCACAAATCCACCCCATTTTTCCACATACACCCAAGCCATGCCCAATTTTCCTATATCCACTTCACATTTTTCCCCCAACTTAAATCCACCACATATCCCCCCATCTACCTAGGTCATGCCCAATTTTACCCAGGTCATGCCTACATCTCCCCATGCATTGGAAGGGCCATCCCCATTTACCGTCGTAACCAATCCAATGGTCATGATGGAGGACATGGTCAAAACCTACACAGCTTGGAAGGCTTCCCAAAACCTTCTTCATCCATCCTATATATCCAACCCTTAACGTACTCTCCAAAACCTCCATGTCTCATTCTCCCAAAATGCCAACTCCAATCAACCTCCCATAATTCACACCACACAAGGATCCTCCCATCAACCATGGGGCCATTCGAGCAGGCCTCAAGTCCCAATGCCCTATGCCCAAGCCCATCAACTCCCAATGCCCTATGCCCAAGCCCATAAAGGTCCAATACCCCAGGCCCAAGCCCATCATGGCCCAATACCCTAGGCCCAAGCCTATCAAGGCCTAATTCCCTAGGCCCAAGCCCATCAATGTCTAATACCCCAAGCCCAGGCCCATCAAGGTCCAACACCCTATACCTAAGCTCATCAAGGCCCAATGCCCCAAGCCCAAGCCTATCAAGGCCCAATACCCAGGCCCAAGCCCATCAAGGCCTAGTACCCCAGGACCAAGCCCATGAAGGCCTAATGCCCTATACCCAAGCCAATTAAGGCCCAAACTTGGGAGCCCCATTTGCAAACCCTCCATCATTTCCCTAATATCCCACATTCATCTATACCCAACAGGCCCCCATTCCCCCTCAAATAGTACTCCCATCTCATCCAATCTCTCAACATGGCATGGGCCCCATTTATCCACATCTCTCATACCCAACCCAATATGGAGACCCATCACATACCATCAACCATCCCCAATTCACCCATCCTCTTACCTCCCAACCCAGCCGTCAAAATCCTCACCAGGCCCCCACTCAAAACCTTCCATTGACCCACCCATTTACCCCCCAAAACACTTAGCAAAGCTTCCCCCACTTACAAGGGCCTCATCAGGCACCTACCCAAAACTTTTCAAATCTAATCAATCCCACTCCTCCCCTAATTATTATTGATACCAGCAATTAGTATGAGGAGGATGAAACCTAGAATAATGGGGCATATCGGGGGGCATTTACCAATTTCATCCCCCCACATCCTGTATAGACCAATCCACAGGCAGTCCAAAGTGAATGGAGGGAGTCTATTGAGGGGCCAGCCCCACCATCCAAGGAGTCAGAGATGTTAAAAGAATAAACGGAAAAAATCTAAAAATAGCTGATGAAGATGGTGTAGACACCCCAATCTTGCCCTCTTAGAGTATACAAACCTGTTCGGTCAACCTTTTACCTTGCCCAAGATCTTCAAAAAAGGACCGACCTTCTCTGAAGACCTTAAAACCCTAAACAGGACACCATATACTGAAACAATGGTATATGGTCGAAGAACAGGATGAAAAAATAGCTCTGTGGTTCGGACCCAACTCAACCCCAGGAAGATCACGAATTACCCGTAATTGGTCAAACATAGACCAGGCCCATTCTCCCTATGGGTCTCTTAGGAGTTGATTATGTGCCCTGTCAAGCACGCGCGATCAGATTGCATGCCCCATCACTGGTGTACAATTTGTGCAACTCGAACTAGTCCATGCCCTTCTAGAGGCCGCCTTGAGACCCGATTGCGTGCCTAAACCAGAACGCGTAATCGATTACACACCCCACTATTATTCACTAAAAAGTACTACTTTTCACCTCTTAACTTAGCCTTTACTAGACCTTGAAGTAGACTAATAATCATTTGTTAAGTGTGTGTTGTAGTTAGCAATAAAATGTGTAGCTTAATACAAACTCCTTCCCTTTTGGCCCAAAAGAGAGAGAGAATACACTCAAAGATAATAGCTGAGACAAAGCCTAATGGAACACCTTGGTAGTGCTCACCATGGTGACTCATTATTGTTAATCACTATTGACCAAAGTCTAGCAGATGAATGAAGTTAGTTGAGAAGGGAGGAGACTGCGATAGCAACAAGTGCAATGCACCAGAGCAGTAAAAGATAGACCTCACAGAGTTGAGGAGCATCCTCACGAAGCTAAAGATGCAGTGGAAGAGGACCTTGCACAGATACACCATGCAGTCAGAAGGAAAGCTGAAATAACCTCGCAAAGATCTCACAGGTTAAAGTCCCCAGAATCTGTGGTCGCGAAGCTCTCACGGAGATCAAGCCTCATAGCAGTCGTGCAAAGAACACAGTAAGTCCATATGTACACTGAACAAAATGTCACCTCGCGGAGTTCTCGTATAGCCCTAGAAGATAGAGATGCCCAAAATTCTCTTCTCGCAGATATTGTGCACTCTGAAGCCTTACCATTGACTATGCGAGTGTAAGAGCATAACTACACGAGTACTTAGAGAGAGAGAGAGCTTCTGAAACTCAACTGAGTAAGAAATCCTGGCGCTCTAGATCATCTCTGTGACAACATTGCAGTGCCAGTGAACTGCGTGATCACATGAAGAGCTAATGCGCGAGCAAGCACTTCCCACCAGCCAAAGGCAACTCTGTGAAGGCAAAGTAGCTACGTGAATGAGCTAGAAGCAGAAACCAGCCCCATGAAGCATGGGCTCTCCACTTCTTAGATTTAACTCAAGGGCCTTTTAGGAATTTCCCAAGGCTAGGGCACACTTCTTGAGGCACGGATTTTGATGCACACATCTGGAGACATTCGAGGGTTGTAACAGTGCCACATCTGTTGGAAAAATTAGGGTTAATCTCTTTAGAGCCAAGGCTATTTTGACAAAGTATATAAGCTGTACTTAGAGTTTATTATTTTCATCTTTCCTTCATCCTCTGTCAGCGGAGAACTCTAACAATCTAGGGTTAGGGTTTGATCATCTCTTTTTCTTATTTTTCTTCTCCCTTAGACCAGCACTTGCTGGCTATCCCCCTTGTAAGCAGCTAGGTTTAGTTTCATTTTAGTTTGTAATAGGTTTTTAGTATACATTGGGATTGTGGATGAGCAGTTGTGTACAAGCTGCAGCCTGGAGATAGTTCATCATAAGTTCTGTGTTCATCAATGGATTGCCATTTTAATGCTTAATCGAATCTAAAGATCTTATAATTTCTTTAGATGTCTATAGGATTCATGTATTTAGGACTAGCTCATTCAATTTCTAATAGGTCTATTGTTTACCATCTAATTTCCCTTGGTTTCATAGCCCCATAGAAAGCAATGCTGGATCTGTAGTGAGATCCAGGGAGCTCGGAGGCCTGTGGACCATGGTGGTTGCAGCAGTTTTCATATTCATTCTTAGGCCTCTGTGGGATGGACAGACCAATGGGATACCCTGTGACCATTCAAGTGGACAGAGTATAACCCTAAGGCTGTGTCCATTCACATGTTTGTGAAGGATTCTTCTCCCCTGCACATGAGCTTCTAGAGCCTTGTGAGAAGGTTTGTATAGGAACTGGCTCCCCACTTTTTTACCTAGTCGTTATCAGATGTTGGATCTGATCTCTTTGTAGTAATTACAGCTTGAGGCTGAGTCATTGCAGGCCGTTTGTAGCAATGACTAACTGAATCTGAAGCCTTATTCAACCTATTGCATGATCCTTTTTGTGGGCACTTGTGAGCAGTTGGCCTTAGCAAAACACTTAGGATCTAATGGGTTGGAATACCTATGGATGTCAACCAACTCTGTGCGCAGTTCTGGGGAGCTTGTAGCACTGGCATTACATAGTGCTGCAATAGTATTCATGGCTTGATCTGCCCAGTGGCTTGGGAAATGATCAGTCCACTTCCCTGGGTTATATTGGCAATGTCTGTTTTAACCAATGGGATTTGATAGACTTTATCGGATACCTTGTGACCATTAGAGTGGATAGAGTATAGCCCTAAGAGCGCCCTAAATGGCATGGGTTAAACCGGATATTTTTACCTTGTTGAGGCTTTTAATAGTGTCTTAGTAAGGAGCACTACAGAGACATACTAAATCAGAGTTTGATCACTGCTTTAACTCTACCATAACTTGCTTACTTCTGATAATTTTTGTATTTTATTTTGGCACACACTACCACCATCTTCCTCTTAACCCTTTCTTTAGCTGTAGTTTTATTTTTGTATTTATGTTTTTAATATAGGTTAGTGAAACTTAAACACCGCTCTCTTTAGAGCTGCTAGATCTGTAGCCAGATTTTGAGACTACTATACGACACTCGAGGTTTCAGATCAATACTCTCTATGGGACAAACTCTTACTTATCAAAACTTGCTACAATAGGCCCTGTATCTTGCTGGTCTGTGTGTGTTTCAAACTTTCTGCTTTGTGTTTTTCAATCCACCTTTGATTTATTTTTACTAACACATTTTTATCACTGTTTTCAAATAAAGTTAGCAACAAACATCTAAAATATCACTAAAAAGTTTTTAGAGCCGTTGCCGGGGACTTTTGATCTAGTATAGTAATCTGTGTTTTTGTTGAGCTATATTCTTTGTAGATGTAGTGTTTGAATAAATGTCGGCTTTAGTTTTTGTGTGATTTTTAAAGTTTTTCTTCATATATTTTTTTTTGTTTTAGAATTTTAGTATCTTTGTAATGTTTGAATAAAGTTCAGCTATAATAAAAAAATGAAAAAAAAAATAATAAAATAAAAATAAAAAAACTAAAAAATAAAATAAATAAATAAATAAAAAATGATGTGTCAGCAGATGAGGACCAGTAGTACCTCATCTGCCATTTTCTCAACTTTTTAATGGTCCTTCACTCTTTTATAAGGGGAAGGATATGATGGAGGAAATGAAATTTGATAAACAGTTGCACTCATTGGTGAGATAGTGGATGAGACATTGCCCAACCTGCTAGACTTGGGCTGAGGTATTTGCTAAATTTTTTGAAGTATGGACTGAAGAGGCCCCCCCACCTATGTGCTGCAAAGTACTCATTTTGGGCGTCTCAGTGGGGTGAGTACACCACTTCACTTGGACAACTACCCTCAGCCATCTAAGGCACCTTTGCTGCCTGTTATTGCCTCTCCACTTGATGTGGAGCTAGAGCTGCTCCCTATATCTTTCATGCAACTGCAATTTTTGAGCTGGAAAGGACACCAAGTTTGATGCAAATGCAAAGGTATGGCCTTTCATTTTTGCCTTTCAGGTCCTTCCAATTCAGCTGAGTTCTAGATGGGAGACCTAAATTTTTGTCATTCATGCACCCCCATCGGGACTGTTTGTATATATTATGTCTGATTTGATTTTGTTTGAATCCTGCTTTAAAATTTATGCTATTCATGTTGATTTTTTTATTTTCCATATTTTAGATTCCAACTTAGATCATGTTAGGCATTTGTGTTTAGTATTTTAGGGAATCAGTTTAGTGCCTATTTTATATATACTCTCTGTATTTAGTTTACTTTCTGTTTTATAGTTGATGTTTGTAGGATTTAGTATAGTTGTTTTATTTTCTTAGTTATCATTTTCTGTATATTTTCTCTTTTTCCCTTTCTTAGTTTAATTTTCTGCACTTTTAGCTTAGTTCTCTCTTTACTTTTTTGTTGTAATTTAGTATGTTTTTCTTTTACCAACCCTGCTGCCCCTATACATTTTGCATGAAACAGTGAGGACACTGTTTAACTTAGGTTTGGGGGTGTGGCAGGGTAGGTCTGCTAATAGAACAACTAACTTTAGTGCAGCAGTGTTGGTTTAATTGGAATGAATAAAGTCAATTCCCACCTAACTTGTTAGAATGAGAAAATTTGTGGAAAATTAAAAAATTTTGCAGACATTTTGAAACTAAATTTTTTAAAATCTTTGCACCACCATGAAGCTAACATCAGAAAATTTTTCAGTTAGTAATTAGTGAACCTAAGAGGAGAGAAAAAGGTGAAAATACACCCCATGGGTTAATTTGAGGACAATACCTAGTGAGATTTGGGCCCAACATTTTCTTTTGAAAAGTGTTTTTGGCATTATTTCTGCTCTAAGGATTGATTGAGTCAAGACCTTTTCACTAGAAGTTAGGCACCTTCAAATCAAAATTGATTGACAGCATTCATGAGACTATGGAAATGATCCAAGGCCTTCATTTGGATAGTTTGAGCCTGAAAATCTAACATTTTAAAACTGCCCTTTTGCATACACTCGTTGAGCCTTAAAAATCTTACTTTTCTTTGACAAACACCGGAGTACTTGCACCTTAACCTCTTGACCTGATTCAACTGTATCCACACTCTGAGAATTCAGAAAGTAAAGGAGAAGGAGTTGAAGATAGTGAGAGTGGTCCAACATTTGGTGGAAGGAGAAGAAAAGCAACATATGAACAGCAGCGCATCAGTGGTTTTTGTGTTCAGTTCATCATAAAAATATTAAATAAAAAGAAAAAAAAAAGAAAAACAAAAAGAAAGAGAAGTCAATAGAAGAACATCATCTGAAAATTGAAAAGAAGAGGAGAGGCTAGCCACTTTGATTATGAAATATATCAAGTAAGATGAAGTTGTGCTAAAATGAAGGTAGTGAAGTCATCAATCACTCCTTACCTTGCAAATTTCTAAATTTTGAATCCCTTTTTTACCCTTTCATTTTTTAAATCCCTCACCCATAAGCAACATTAAAACCCATTCAAAAAGACCATGTAGATCCAAAGTGAAATGAGTTGTCATGTGGAGATGAAGAGTTGTCTAATCTATGGTGAAAAGTCATGAGCATGTCAGAAATCAGAAGCTTTGCCTATGCTCATGCTTGCAGGCCTATTTGGGGTCTGTAATTGCTCTTGAGCTGAAGAGAATGTAAACACCCTTTTGATTTCTATTGTTGAGAGATAGCCCTGGTGAGAATTGGGTTTGAATTTTAACTTCATTGGAGTTCTATCCAAACTGATTTTTGAATTTAAGGCAAGCTTTGTACTGATTTTATGCACATTGTATTCCTGTTGTGAACTAATTGGTGGTGATGCACATGCATGTTGATTTTGAGTTTTAAATGGCTGCATTATTGCTGTAATTTCCTCTGATTCTTAAAGAATGGGTGTGGAATGAAGCTTTATTTATTTAGATCTCTTTTATCATTGACTACACTATTTTTAATTGCTCTATTGGTGAAGTTTGTGGGTATCTTCACTGAAAACCCTCAGGAGACTTCACTCCTCCACTTGGGATCACCTAAGGGTTTAAAAGGCTTGGTACATATGCAAAATGTATCCGTGCTCCCTATGAAAGTGGCATTTCCTGTATTTAATAACTATTTTAATTGTTCCTTTGCTCAGGGACTAGCAAAGATTAGGTTTGGGGGGGGGGTTATTCACTGAAAAGTAACACTTTTCACCTCTTAACTTAGCCTTTGTTGGACCTTGAAGCAGACTAATAACCATTTATTAAGTGTGTTTTGTAGTTAGCAATAAAATGTGCAGCTTAATACGAACTCCTTGCCTTTTGGTCCAAAAGAGAAAGAGAATACCCTCAAAGATGATAGCTGAGACAAAGCCTAATGGAACACCTTGGTAGTGCTCACCATGGTGACTCATTATTGCTGATCACCATTGACCAAAGTCTAGCAGATGAATGAAGTTAGCTGAGAAGGGAGGAGACTGCGACAGCAGCAAGTGCAATGCACCCGAGCAGCAAAAGATAGACCTCACAGAGTTGAGGAGCTTCTTCGTGAAGCTAAAGATGCAATGGAAGAGGCCCTCGTGCAGATATGCTGCGCAGTCAGAAAGATAGCTGAAATGACCTCGCGAAGATCTCGCAGGTTAAAGTTCCTAGAATTTATGGTCACGAAGCTCTCACGAAGATCAAGCCTTAAAGTAGCCACTTGAAGAACACAACGAGTCCATATGTACACTGAACAAAATGTCACCTCGCAGAGTTCTCGCATAGCCCTGGAAGAGAGAGACGCCCAGAATTCTCTTCACACAGATCTCGTGCACTCTAAAGCCTTACCATTGACTACGCGAGCGCAAGAGCATAACTGCACGAGTACTTAGCGAGAGAGCTTCTGAAGCTCAACTAAGCGAGAAATCCTAACACTCCAGATCATCTCCGTGACAGCATTGCAGTGCCAGTGAACTACGTGATCAAATAACGAGTTAATATGTGAGCAAGCACTTCCCACCAGCCAAAGGCAACTCCGTAAAGGCAAAGCAGCTGTGCAAATGAGCTAAAAGCAAATAACAGCCCTGCGAAGTACGGACTCTTCACTTCTCAGTTTTAACTCAAGGGCCTTTTAGGAATTTCCCAAGGCTAGGGCACACTTCTCGAGGTGTAAATTTTGAGGCGCACATCTAGAGGTATTTGAGGGTTATAACTGTGCCATGCCTGCTGAAAAATTAGGGTTAATCTCTTTAGAGCCAAGGCTGTTTTGATAGAGTATATAAGCTGTACTTAGAGTTTATTATTTTCATCTTTCCTTCATACTCTGTCGGCGGAGAACTCCAGCAGGCTAGGGTTAGGATTTGATCATCTCTTTTTCTTATTTTTCTTCCCTCTTGGCCCAGCACTTGTTGGCTAACCCCCTTGTAAGCAGCTAGGTTTAGTTTCATTTCAGTTTGTAATAGATTTTTGGTATACATTGGGATTGTGGATGAGCAGTTGTGTACAGGTTGTAGCCTGAAGACAGTTCATTATAAGTTTTGTGTTCATTAATGGATTGCCATTTTAATGTTTAATCAAATATAAAGATCTTATGGTTTCTTTAGATGTCTATAGAATCCATATATGGGATTAGCCCATTCAGTTTCTAGTAGGTCTATTATTTATCATCTGATTTTTGTTGGTTTGATAGCCCCATGGAAAGCAATGCTGGATCTGTAGCGAGATCTAGGGAGCTCGAAGGCCTGTGGACCATGGTGGTTGTAGCAGTTTTCATGTTCTTTCTCAGGCCTTTATGGGATGGACAGACCAATGGGATACCCTATGACCATTCAAGTGGACAGAGTATAGCCCTAAGGTTGTGTCCATTCACATGTAGCGAGATCCAGGGAGCTCGAAGGCCTATGGACCATGGTGGTTGTAGTAGTTTTCATGTTCTTTCTTAGGCCTCTATGGGATGGACAAACCAATGGGATACCCTATGACCATTCAAGTGGATAGAGTATAGCCCTAAGGTTTTGTCCATTCACATGTTTACGAAGGATTCTTCTCCCCTGCACATGAGCTTCTAGAGCCTTGTGAGGAGATTTGTACAGGAATTGGCTCCCCTCTTTTTTACCTAGCCAACATCAGATATTAGATCTGACCTCTTTGTAGTAATTGCAGCTTGGGGCTGAGTCATTACAGGCCGTTTGTAGCAAAGACTAGCTGAATCTAAAGCCTTATTCAACCTATTGTGTAGTCCTTTTTGTGGGCACTAGTGAGCAGTTGACCATAGCAAAGGGGATCATATGGTTTGGAATACCTATGGATGTCAGCTAGCTCTATGCGCAGATCTGGGGAGCTTGTTGCACTGGCATTACATAGTGCTGCAATAGTATTCATGGCTTGATCCCAGTGGCTGGGAGAATGATCAGTCCACTCCCCTGGGTTAGATTAGCAATGTTTGTTTTAACCAATAGGATTTGACAGATTCTATTGGATACCCTATGACCGTTAGAGTGGATAGAGTATAGCCCTAAGAGTGCCCCAAATGGCTTGGGTTAAATCGGATATTTTTACCTTGTTGAGGCTTTTAATAGTATTTCAGCAAGGAGCACTGCAGAGACAGACTAAATCTGAATTTCATCACTGCTTTAACTCTAGCTTAACTTGCTTACTTCTCATAATTTTTGTATTTTATTTTAGCACACACTACCACCATCTTACTCTTAACCCTTTCTTTAGCTGTAGTTTTATTTTTGTATTTATGTTTTTAATATAGCTTAGTGACACTTAAACACCCCTCTTTAGAGCTGCTAGGTTTGTAGCCAAATCTGGAGACTACTATACGACCCTCGAGGTTTTAGATCAATACTCTCTGTGGGACAAACTCTTACTTATCAAAACTTGCTACAACAGGCCCTGTATCTTGCAAGTCTATGTGTGTGTTTCAAACTTGCTGCTTTGTATTTTTCAATCCACCTTTGATTTATTTTTACTAACACATTCTTATCACTGTTTTCAAATAAAGTTAGTAGCAAGCATCTAAAATATCACTTTAGGATAGGGTTATATTTTATTTCTCTATTTTTAGGATTAATTTAGTGTAGTCGTGACACCCAACTCCCTTTTCTTTAGAATTGTCTTTAGAATTGTCAGATCTGTAGCCAGATCTGGACGCCTACTATTATAGCCCATTTTGGGTTCTAGATTATCTTCTCTGTGGCATAAACTCTTACTTATCAAAACATGCTACAATGGACCCTGTATATTGCAGGACTGTGTTTATTTCAGACTTGCTGTGCTGACCCATCTCCAGTTCCTCACTCTTGATTATTCTCTCCACTGTTCTTAATAAAATAGCAACAAGAGCTCAAAAGTAATCCAAAAAATTTTTGGCGCCACTGTTAAGACCTGAAAAGTACCACTTTTCACCCCTTAACTTAATCTCTGTTAGACCCTTAGTCATTTAATAAATGAATGTTAAGCCAATTTTGTAGGTAATAAATAGCAGCTGCAGATAAGGCCCTAACCATGCCAAGAAGCCTACTGTTGCCCCAGAAGTTCCTTAGAAGAAAGGAGGTTGGACCAAGACAGAGAATTGGCTACAGCCTAGGCACAACAAAGCAGCAACAAGATAAGAAATGAGCGTCGTGCAGATGTCGCAAGGTTCAAATTGAATCAGAAAGAATGCTTCGCGCAGCTGTCACGGGTTTCTGAAGGCAGCACGCCAACTGCTCACGTAGTCTCCCGCAGCTCAAGAAAGGCGCTTTTAATCGTCGAGCGATTCATTGAGGAGAGAGAGCTCTAGGCATTCCTGCACACAATGGCCGTAGGATACAGACCTTCAGGGAACTGCTCGCGCGATCCAGAAGCCCATGCACATTATTTCTTTGCGAGGATCGCCACGAGATTCACTAAAGAACGAACCGCGTGTGTAACTCTCGTGCCATTCAAATGGAAAGAGCAATCCCGCGACGACTAGAGCATCCCTGCGATGACCAAAGTATCAATCCCGTGACTGCAAGAGCTTCAAATCAATTCAATCCCGCGACCCCAATTCTATCATGTGACAAGACCTGGAAAGCCTTTCTACCTAGGAGGGCTTGGGATCTTAACTTCTCCCCACTTCTGCAGGGGCAATTTGGGAATTTCCAGCAACTAGGGCACGCACTCCAATGCTCCAATCTCTGTGCACATGCCCCAAGGCATCTAAGGAACAGAAATGGGTCACGATAGCATTGATAAATTAATGTTTTCCTAACCCTAATGCTCACACAGAGGACTTCTATATAAGGCTAAGCCTAGTTTAGGTTTAAGGACTTCTGTACTCCTTGAACCAACTATAGAATTGCAGGAGGCTAAAGTTAGGGTTTAGACAGCTTCTTTTTCCCTTTTTCTTCTCTCCATAGTCCAGCACTTGCTGGCTATGCCTTTGTATGCCTCTTTGGAATAGTTTTAATGGATTTTTATAGTAGGATCTTATGCATGTATGGGATTGAAGTTTGAGAGTTGTTCTGTACAAGGCTACTGCCTTGAGATCCTCCATTCCTATGTTGCATTGTAAGCAATGGAGGATTGTTTTTAAAGTTTTATTTAGATCCAAGTGACCTGTGTGTCTAGGTTAGGCACATTGCAGGCCTATACCCCACCACAGGATCCACTAAATCTGAATCCCCATGGGAGCTTGAGCTGGTAGCCTTGTGAACATGGTGGTGGCAGTAATTTTCTTGTTCTGTCTTAGACCTTTGTGAGGAGGATAGCCTCTGTGGATAGTCTATGACCATTCAAGTGGATAGGTTATTGCCCTAGGGTGAGGCCAATCCATGGATCTAAGACAGATTGTTCTTCTCTGCACTTGTGCTTGTAGCCTTGTGAGAGATTGTGCAGAGACAGACTCCCCTGTATTTGTATAGACCCACCATCAGATGGAAGATCTGATCTGGCTGTAGAGATTGTAGTCTTGTGACTGGGTCACTGCTGTCTTTCTAAAGCACTGAACAGCTAAACTTAAAAACTAGTACTCAAACTCTTGCTGGTTTTGTGTGTCCAGGCTAGTGCACATTGCAGGCCTAGCCCCACCCACAGAACTTTAGAGGTTGAGGTTCCTATGGATTCTTGAGCTGGTAGACCGAAAGAAGTAGTGCCTACAATGATAAACTTGTTCTGAACCATCTCTGGATTGTGGTTCCCCTAGTGGATAGTCAGTGACCATTCAAGTGGACAGGTTATAGCCATAAGGGATTGGATCATGGCACAGGGGTGAGTTGGATCCTTTCTCCTCTTTGGTGATAATGTAGTCATTGGACAGGATTTCTATAGCAGCAGATCTGAGTCTAAGTTATAAGGCCCATTAGATCTGTACCTAATAGCTTACTTCTCCCCCTTTTATATTTATTTTCTCACACTCCATCATTCTTCTCAACCATTTCTATAGTTTAGGCATTAGGTCATCTTAGGATTTAGACAATAGTGACCTTAAATCCCCTTCAATTTAGGATTGCCATATCTGTAACCAGATCTGGAGGGCCTACTAAAGTAGCTCCCATGCAGCTTTAGATCAACTTTCTCTATGGGACAAACTCTTATTAAAACTTGCTACAACAGGCCCTATATCTTGCAGGTCTGTGTATTTTTAGGCTTGCTGCTCTGTAGTTTTCAATCCACCTTTGATTCATTTTCACCAACACATTCTTATCACTGTCTCCAATAAAGTCAGCAGCAAGCACTTAAGTACACTTTTCACCCCTTAACTTAATCTCTGTTAGACCCTTAGTCATTTAATAAATGACTATTAAGCCAATTTTGTAGGTAATAAGCAGCAGCTGCAGATAAGGCCCTAACCATGCCAAGAACCCTAATGTTGCCCTAGAAGTTTCTTTGAAGAATGGTGGTTGGACCAAGAAAGAAAATTGGTTGCAGCCTAGGCACAGCAAAGCAACAACAAGCTAAGAAATGAGCCTCGCACAGATGTCGCAAGGTTCAAATTGAATAAAAAAGAATGCTTTGCACAGCTGTCGTGGGTTTCTGAAGGCATAACGCCAACTACTCGCCCAGTCTCGCGCAACTCAAGAAAGGCGCCTTTAATCTTCGTGTGATTCACTGAAGAGAGAGAGTTCCAGGCATTCCTCCGTGCAGCTATCGCACAATGACCACGGGATACAGACCTTCAGGGAACTGCTCGCGCGATCCAGAAGCCCATGCACATTGTTTCTTCGCGAGGATCGCCATGAGATTCACCAAGGAAACAAACCGCGCGCATAACTCTCGTTCCATTCAAATGGAAAGAGCAATTCCGCGACGACCAGAGCATCCCTGCGATGACCAAAGTATCAGTCCCGCGACTGCTAGAGCTTCAAGTCAATTCAATCTTGCGATGCCAATTCTATCATGCGACAGGACCTGGAAAGCCTTTCTACCTAGCGAGGCTCAAGATCTTAACTTCTCACTTCTGCAGGGGTAATCTGGGAACTTCCAGCAACTAGGGTACGCACTCCAATGCTTCAATCTCCATGCACATGCCCCGAAGTATCTAAGGAACAAAAATGGGCCACGATAGCATTGATAAATTAGGGTTTTCCTAACCCTAATGCTCACACAGCTGACTGCTATATAAGGCTAAGCCTAGTTTAGGTTTAAGGACTTCTGTACTCCTTCTTGAATCAACTGTAGAATTACAGTAGGCTAAGGTTAGGGTTTAGGCAGCTTCTTTTTCCCTTTTTCTTCTCTCCATAGTCCAGCACTTACTGTCTATGCCTTCGTATGCCTATTTCGAATAGTTTTAATGGATTTTTATAATAGGATCTTATGCATGTAAGGGATTGAAGTTTGAGAGTTGTTCTGTACAAGGCTGCTGCCTTGAGATCCTCCATTACTATGTTGCATTGTAAGCAATGGAGGATTATTTTTAAAGTTTTATTTAGATCCAAGTGACCTGTGTGTCCAGGTTAGGCACATTGCAGGCCTATGCCCCACCATAAGATCCACTAATTCAGAATCTCCATGGGAGCTTGAGCTGGTAGCCTCGTGAACATGGTGGTGGCAGTAATTTTCTTATTCTGTCTTAGACCTCTATGAGGAGGATAGCCTCTGTGGATAGTCTGTGACCATTCAAGTGGACAGGTTATAGCCCTAGGGTGAGGCCAATCCACAGATCTAAGACAGACTCTTCTTCTCTACACTTGTGCTTGTAGCCTTGTGAGAGATTGTGCAGAGACAGACTCCCCTATATTTTTATAGACCTACAATCAGATGGCAGATCTGATCTGGCTGTAGAGATTGTAGGCTTATGACTGGATCACTACTGTCTTTCTAAAGTAGTAAACAACTAACCTTAAAATCTAGTACTCAAACTCTTGCTGGTTCTGTGTGCCCAGGCTAGTGCACATTGCAGTCCTAGCCCCACACACAGAACTTTAGAGGTTGAGGTTCCAATGGATTCTTGAGCTGGTAGCCTAGAAGAAGTAGTGCCTACAATGATAAACTTGTTCTGACCCATCTCTGGATTGTGGTTCCCCTATTTGATAGTCTGTGACCATTCAAGTGGACAGGTTATAGCCATAAGGGATTGGATCATGGCACAGGGGTGAGTTGGATCCTTTCTCCTCTTTTGTGATATGTAGCCATTGGACAGGATTTCTATAGCAGCAGATCTGAGTCAGAGTTATAAGACCCATCAGATCTGTACCTAATAGCTTACTTCTCATCCTTTTATATTTATTTTCTCACACTCCATCATTCTTCTCAACCATTTTTGTAGTTTAGGCATTATGTTACCTTAGGATTTAGACAATAGTGACCTTAAATCCCCTTCCATTTAGGATTGCCAGATCTGTAGCCAGATCTGGAAGGCCCACTAAAGATAGCTCCCTTGGAGCTTTAAATCAACTCTCCTTATGGGACAAACTCTTACTTATTAAAACTTGCTACAACAGGCCCTGTATCTTGCAGGTTTGTGTATTTTTAGGCTTGTTGCTCTGTAGTTTTCAATCCACCTTTGATTCATTTTCACCAACACATTCTTATCACTGTCTCCAATAAAGTCAGCAGCAAGCACTTAAAATATCCCAACAGCTGCTGTCAGGGGTATTGATCTTTTTAGTAGACCTGAGTTATATAATTTAGACTAACCAATTCTTTATAATTGTGCCTAATTAGAAAAAAAAGTACTACTGATTCTTTATGGAATTTTACAGAAATGGATAGCAGAAGAAGGGAAAAGCTAGAGTTACAGCTGGAGTGTAGCTAGCTCTGTTTGCACTTCCTTCCCCCTAAATCTCAGTCCATTTATGTTTAAGTCCCTATTATTTGTTTAGTGTGAACTGAGTAGTTGTAATTTTTACTTGAGATTCTTTGTGTGTGCTTGTGAGTATTTTCTGTACTTACTGTGGGTGTGAGTTTATGCATGGTCGAAGGTCCTTAAACCCTGTGTTGGAACCTCCAAATCTTGAGAATGAAAGGATCTTTAGACCTAGGCACACCACACAGGGCCCTACTATTGAGATTGAACTAGCTACTATGGCTGAGAGGCAGAGGACATTAAAGGAATACAATGCACCTGGGGAGTACACCTCTCCTTTCTGCATTCAGTTTCCCTCCATTGAGGGGCACTACGAAATTAAATCCTCCACCATCAGTATGCTGCCTTCATTTCATGGGTTAAGTAAAGAAGATCCCTACAAGCATATCGACCAATTTTTAGCACTTTGCACTACCTTCAACATTGCTGGCTTGGGGACTGAGGCCGCTAAATTGAGGCTTTTTCCTTTCTCATTAAAGGACAAAGCCAACACATGGCTATCAAAGCTCCCAGCCAATAGCATACAGTCATGGAGTGGCCTTCAAACTAAGTACCTGGCAAAATTTTTCCCCATGAACAAAATAAGCTAGATGAGGAAAAATTATCTGTCATTCACTCAGTCCTCAACTGAGAGTTTTAATGAAGCTTGAGAAAGATTCCAAGAGATGTTAAAACAATGCCCCCACCACCAAATCCTAATGTGGCAGCTTGTTCAAGTGTTTTATCAAGAAATTAATGCCAAGAGCAGGGATATGGTGGATGTTTCCTGTGGTGGTAGCTACCTCCACCAGACAGTTGAGGAAGCATGGGAGTTGTTTAACATAATAGGGGAAAATTCCATGCAGCAGGAGTCTCTGCCACTCAATGACAGTCAGATTTTAGCTAAGATGGTGAAAGAGGTCACCCCTAGAGGTGGAATATATGAAGTTAAGGTGCAAGGTGATCTGGAGAGGACTGTGGACAACCTGAGCTTGAAGTTTGATAAATTGATGAATGTGATGCATCCTTGGATGGTTGCACAGGTGGAGGAAGCATGTCTGTTATGCCAATCCCCCATACATTCTATTCATGATTGTCCATCTGCCAACCAGTTTTCAGATTTTGTTTTAGACCATGCAAATGCTACTCAAACTTTTCGGTAGCAGCCTGCTAGGTATTCTTGGAGGAACCACCAAAATCTGAGGTGGAGACAAGACTCATATCCTCAACCCCAGCCGTTGCAAATGATAGCTCCCTACAGACCCCAGCACCAGGTTAATCAAGGTTACCCACCAAGGCAAAATTTCCTGTTACCTGCCCCACTATCTAACCAATTGGTCATGCCCCCTCAACAGCCTAGATCCTCTTCATTTGAAGAGCAGATGCTGGTTTCAATCAAGAATTTGGGGACCTTGGTGCACACTGTCAACTCTCATGGACAGAGCATCAAGAAAATTGAGGACCAGTTGGATCAGATTTGTAAAGCAATGAATAGGAGGGAGGAAGGAAAATTGCCCAGTCAGCCCCTAACAAACCCGAAAGGTCAATTTATGATTGGTGATGCATCCCCTACTTATGAGGAGGCAAGTGCCCAGTGATCCAAATATTGGCAATAAGTGTACCATATGTATGAAAATGTTATTTTGATTTGTGTTCTTTGGAATTCTGTCAGTTATGCTTTAAGTAAGTTGTTGAATTGCTTATTTTTATTGTGTTTGTGTGTACATTTTGTGAATGAATACTTGTGCAATGTGTGTCATCTGAGTTTGCTGAGTGTTTAATGAAGAATGGTTGAGGTGCCCTTATCATAATTTGCATGAAGTGAGTTGAAAAACTATTTTTAGGATTCTACAATGTTGATGAACTAATGATTGAAAATGGACATATTTTTGATGATTGAAATGAAGTACATGTAAGAGTTTATTGCTCAGGCACAGTGGTTGGGTGCACAACAGCATGGATGCACTAACTAATGTGCTACACTGAGCTAACAGAGTAAAGATTGAGAAGAAATGTCGTCTCGCTGAGCTAAAGAAATCATAAATTTGCTGTGCGAACCACCACTAGGCTTCCTCACGTGCTAAAAGCATGAGCAAAAGCTGCGAAAAATGCCTCGCAGAGATGCTTCTACTTGGCGAATCAAATCTGTCTGTGAAGCATGGCTTTAGTGCTATTCTACGTGAGAGTTGCGCGAGGTCACTTTCTGAAGCAGCACAGAGCCTCGCGCACTGGCACCATTGAGTCTGCTCCATGATTCTAAATGTGAGACAGTTTTCCCTTCAATGCACAGAACGTCTCGCAAACTTAAAAGCCAACTGCATGAAAATCCTACTTTGCGAGCACCTATTGCCAATTGCACGAATCGCAGGATTTGCTCTATAAACTCAGCGAAACCCCTCATTTTCTTCATTTCATCTGTCTGCCCTAGTTTCCAGCGCACTCATCCCGAACTCCCAGTTCTTTCTTTTTTCTCTACCTCTTAAGCCACTCCACCTTAAGCATTTTCCTCTTACCATTTTGTCCCCTAGCACCTTTCGGTCTCTTTGAACGAGGTTTAAGGGCATTTGAGTCGTTGTGAACACGTTGAAGTGGAACCCTAGCCCTTAAATGGTACGATCTCCATTCCTCTCTGTTCTGTGATTGATTTGATTTTCAGAGAAAAGTAGGGCCATAATTTAGTATTTTGGTGTTTACTCATTGTGTTCTGCATTTTTCGAGATTGGTGAACCCTGATTTTAAAAATTTTGAGCACCCATGGCCAAGAGTTCAAAATTCATTGATATATTGACGGCTATTCTAGACCCTACTCCTAGTGGCAACCCTATGGCCACTAGGAAATCCGCAAGGATTGCGGAGGCCTCCACATTGGAGACCTCTGCAGTGCCCTCACTTGGTGCTGACCCCACAATTTTCAAGGAAAAGAAGAAATCGGCCACAAAGAAGAGGGCTAGAGAGCATCCACTTACTGAGAGCCCAAAAATTTCAAAGAAGAAATAGATAAAGGGCAAGATTGTGGCCCCAGGTTGTAGAGGAAGAGAATACTGAATACCTCAGGGTCCCTTTTGAGTTGTGTCGGTAATTTCACTGGAGGCTGAAACCATTTTTGATAAAGCCTATTTTGAGGAGCTACCAGAGACCTCTGCCTCCATTGAGTATCTGACCAATGCATCTCTGCTGCCCCTGTTGAGGCCCCCAATGCAGCTGGTTTTCCCAAGGATAGTGAGATTATTCTATCAGAATATAAAGTTAAAAATGGGTGATGATGGGAACCCAACACTGCTGGTCTTAATTGACGACTTCGAGATACTCTTCAACCAAGCAGACATTACAACAATACTAGGGATACCAGTTGGGTATAGCCCTGGGTGGAGTTTGGGCCCCCCTATGACAGCCTCCATTACTGAAATTACAAAAGAATTAACTGGAGGAATCACTGCCTTAGGAGGCTCAATCAGAAAGAGAGACCTGAATCCCAAACTCAAGCTCATAGATGTAGTGTTGAGGAAAAATGTATATTGCTCTAGTCATGAGTAGGAGAGGAGGTTCCCCATAGCTGATGCCCTCCTCTCATTTCATAGAAACCGCTACTTGGATGCAACCAAGTTGATTTTTGAGGGAATTAATGATCTGTGTGAGAAGGTGAAGGTAAAGGAAAAACCTCAGGCCCTCCCCTACTGCAGGCTGATCACTACCTTGCTGCAGTTTGGAAAATACCCCTTCAAAAGGGAAGAGGAGACAGTAGCCATGAACGCCAAAAATAGTGGAATGAAACAATGAGGTATCCGTGGCACAATGATGGGAAAGAGGGAGGAAGAGGAAGGAAAAGTTGTTGCTATTATTATTCTTATTGATCTTGTTGACCTCATTGTTGGCAAGAGCCAGTCCCCCAATCTCATTGCCAACACATACCCCCTCTCCCTCAGCTTTATCTATACCCTTACCTGAGCCTATCTCCCCAATCACAACAGCATTAACCACCCCAATCTTACCACCAACCATGATAACCACTGCCACCCTACCCACTACTGCACCCTGACCCCCTTGTTCAGCCCATACCAGCCCCCTGTAAAAATTGCCTACACTAAGAAAAGAAAACTCACAAAAGGCAAATCCCTCCAAGAACCCCCAGCCCACTTACATTTCCCAAACCATTCCAATCACTGATACCACCTTCATTCCAGACCCAATACCCACAACCTCTACACCAGAACCTCATACCATTGACACCCCCAGCAGTCCATTGAGACTTCCCCACCTTTTTTACCTATCCCTAGTGAGCCATTTTTAGGAGAGAAATTTTCCACTATGATGTCTACTATCCTAGGAGACATCAACCTAGAGTATACCCCTCTCCCAGACTCACCTCCCCCACCACACTTTACCCCACCACATGAACCACCATAGGCCACTACCTTCACTCATCGACCCACATCTCCCTTCCAACCAGTTTCACCTATCCAACCCACACCCAATACCATACCAGATCTCTTACCGCAAATCCTTCTCCTCTTACTTTCCCTACACTCCCAAATATTGGCCAATACCCAAACCCAAGCCATAATTGAGGCCAATCTTCATTCACTCCTCTCCACCTTACCAAACCCTGCCTGCATCCCAAACATTTTGCAATCCATCCAGGCAACTTTAACCACTCTCACCCAACAGTCCCAACAGTCAACTATCCCTACATCAATCCCTAATCCCTCACCAGGTCTTACTCTCATTGCACCTATCCTTGATACTTCTCTCATCACCTTTAGAGAGGCCTCCACTCAAACTGAACTTGACCCTCAACTACCTACATCAGAGCCTACCCTCCATGTCCCTCACCCTCTGCCCTCCACCCCACATTTGTCCTCATCCAGTCCCCTTCCTTTCCATGCTGGCCCTTCTTCCAGTGCTGATATGCCCATCTATCCGATATTTGCTACCCCCATGCCCCCTTACTCCACCCTCCTTAGAGCCATGAAAGCCAATGCCTACATAAAAAGAGATGTAGTTCAAGGCATGGCTGATTTGAAAGATACAGTGAGACAGCCATTCCTTGATTATATTCAACTCCTGATGCTTGCTCATAAGACTGAGAAAAAGAAAATCAAGAAAGGAATGCAGGAGATTATGGTCCAATGAAGCAAAGAACCAAGTAGAGAGTCAGGAAGATGTCATCAAGGAATTGAAAGAGAAACTACGGTTGACTGAGGAGCGTGCTTATGATTATGGAGTAGCAATTGCAGCCTTAGAGAAGAGGGCAAATGCATTAACTGGCCGGGAGATGGCAGAGGCTCTTTTTAAAGAACTCAATCCTGATGTACCTCTTCAACAATCAGGTCCGGATGCCACGAGTCCTAGCCCCGTCAAACCTGGGATCAAAATCAAGGAACCTACACAAAAACCTTCCCCCACTCCTACAAGAAAAAGCTCAGCCAAGCCTAGGAAAGTTACCTCCAGAAGACCACTGTCTAAGGCTGCCATTTTGAAGCAAGCAAAGGGGAAGGGAATCTAAGAACCACCGGCTGAGGCCAAGGACTCTGATGATTAAATTTTACACTTGTATTTCATTAGGAAGTTGTGTGTCCTTTTTTATGTACTTTACTTTCACCTACTTTGTACACACTTTAGCTGTATAATAACACTGCTCCTTATTTTGTTTTGTTTAGTTTCCAATCTGTCACTTTTTATTTTTATGTGTGTTTATTCATTTTTGTTATTTGTTATGTGTTTTGCTTTTCTCTCTTATAGTTTTTGGTAGTTAATTTCTATGTTTTATGCCTGCTGCACATCTCACCTTTGAATCAGTGAGGACACTGCTCCTCATAGGTTTGGGGGTGTGGCAGGTTCTACCAATGAAGCAGTTAACCCAAGTGTAGCAGAGTCAAATAAGTAAAGATAGGAATGGAGCCACGTTCACCTAAGAATCATGAAAATTAAAGAAATTTAAAATTTTTGTAGACCTTTAGGCATTACAAGCTTTTAAATTTTAACGTTTCTATGATGTGAATACCAAGTAAACTCACTTGTATCAGTACTGAGTGAATCATTAAAGAGAGAAAAAGGTAAGGACATACTTAAAAGTTCAATGGAAGACCATAACCAGTGAGAGTTGGGCCTACAAAAATTCTTTCCTTCCTTCGAGGAGTGACTGAGGTAATTCTTCTATCTCTAAGGACTGGCTGAGGCAAGGCCCTCACTAGAAGTTAGGTACCTCCAAGTTGAAACAGCTGACAGCACTCATGAAACCTAGGAAAGGATCAAGGCCTGCTCTTGGACAGTTTGAGCTTAAATAGACCAAATCCTAATTAACTGCCCTTGTGCACACACCTGTTGAGCCTTAATTTCTAATTTTTTTCAAAATATACTTAAGTACTTGCACCTGAACCTATGGACTTGACTCAAACCTACCCTCACTCTAAGAATTTAGAAGGTAACGGAGAAGGAGCTGAAGATGGACAAGATAGAGTCAACATTGGGTGAATGGAGAAGAGATACCTAAAGTTGAGCAGTGTAGTAGCTGAGGAAAGAGGTGGCAAGTGACAAACACAAAAATAAAAATAAAAATAGAAAGAAAAATGTAAGAAAAGAAAGAAAAATAATAATGAAAGGAGCGAGAGAATAGTCAAGAGGAAAAGTTCATTGGAAAAATAAAAATAAAGAGGAAAAGCTGGTCACTTCAAGTCTGAAAATTTTGAAAAAAAATGAAATGTGCTGAATTAAAGAAGGTGAAGTCATGAATCACCTCCTTCACCTACTGCCTTCTCAATTTTGAATCTCTTCATAACCTTCCAATCTTTATAACCCATACCATAAGCCATTACACAACCTAGTCAAAAGACCTTGTGATCCAAAGTTGAATGAGCTGTCATGCAGAGATGAGGAGTTGTCCAATCTATGGTGAGGACTAGCCAATGATATCAGCACTTAGATGCTTTGCCTATGCTCATGTTTACAGACCCATTTGGGGTCTGTAACTGCTCTTGAGCTGATGAGAATGTAAACACCCTTTTGATTTCTATTATTGAGAGATAGCCTTGGTGAGAATTGGGTCTGAATTTTAACTTCATTGGAATTGTATCCAACCTGATTTTTTAATTTAAGGCAAACTTTGTACTGATTTTATGCACATTGTATTCCTGTTGTGAACTAATTGGTAGTGATGCACATGCATGTTGATTTTGAGTTTTAAATGGCTGCATTACTGCTTTAATTTCCTCTGTTTCTTAAAGAATGGGTGTGGAATGAAGCTTTATTTATTTAGATCTGTTTTATCGTTGACTACACTATTTTTAATTGTTTTATTGGTGAAGTTTGTGGGTATCTTCACGAAAAACCCTTAGGAGACTTCACTCCTCCACTAGAGATCACCTAGGGGTTTAAAAGACTTGGTACATATGCTAAATGTATCCATGCTCCCTACGAAAGTGGAATTTCTTGTTTTTAATAACTTTTTTTAATTTTTTCTTTGCTCAGGGACTAGCAAAGATGAGATTTGGGGGTGTGTTATTCACTGAAAAGTATCACTTTCCACCTCTTAACTTAGCCATTGCTAGACCTTGAGGTAGACTAATAACCATTTGTTAAGTGCGTTTTGTAGTTAGTAATAAAATGTGTAGCTTAATATAAACTCCTTGCCTTTTAGCCCAAAAGAGAGAGAGAATACACTCAAAGATAGATGATAGCTGAGACAAAGCCTAATGGAACACCTTGGTAGTCCTCACCATGGTGACTCATTGTTGCTGATCACTATTGACCAAAGTCTAGCAAATAAATGAAGTTAGCTGAGAAGGGAGGAGACTACGACAGCAGAAAGTGCAATGCACCAGAGCAGTAAAAAATAGACCTCGCAGAGTTGAGGAGCTTCCACACGAAGCTAAGGATGCAGTGGAAGAGGCCCTCATGCAGATACGCCGCACAGTCAAAAGGACAGCTGAAATGACCTCGCGAAGATCTCGTAGGTTAAAGTCCTCAGAATCTATGGTCGTGAAGCTCTCGCGGAGATCAAGCCTCAAAGTAGTCGAGCGAAGAACACAGCGAGTGCATATGTACACAGAACAAAATGTCACCTCACGGAGTTCTCGCGTAGCCCTGGAAGAGAGAGACACCTAAAAATCTCTTCGCACAGATCTCGTGCACTCTGAAGCCTTACCATTGACTAGGCGAGTGCAGGAGCATAACTGCACGAATACTTAGTGAGAGAGAGCTTTCGAAGCTCAACTAAGGGAGAAATCCTGGTGTCCGAGATCATCTCCATGACAGCATTGCAGCACCAGTGAACTGCACAATCAAATGAAGAGCTAATGCATGAGCAAGCACTTCCCACCAATCAAAGACAACTCCAAAAAGGCAAAGTAGTTGCGTGAATGAGCTAAAAGCAGATATTAGCCCCACGAAGCATGGGCTCTCCACTTCTTAGTTTTAACTCAAGGGCCTTTTGGAAATTTTCTAAGGCTAGGGCACACTTCTCGAGGCATAGATTTCGAGGTGCACATCTGGAGGCATTCGAGGGTTGTAATAGTGCCATATCTGCTGGAAAAATTAGGGTTAATCTCTTTAGAGCCAACACCATTTTGACAGAGTATATAAGCTGTACTTAGAGTTTATTATTTTCATCTTTCCTTCATCCTCTGTCGGCGGAGAACTCCAGCAGGCTATGGTTAGGGTTTGATCATTTCTTTTTCTTATTTTTCTTCTCTCTTAACCCAACATTTTTTTGCTAATCCCATGTAAGCAACTAGTGTTAGTTTTATTTCAATTTGTAATAGGTTTTTGGTATACATTGGGATTATGGATGAGCAGTTGTGTATAGGCTGCAGCTTGGAGATAGTTCATTGTAAGTTTTGTGTTCATTAATGGATTGCCATTTTAATGTCTAATTGAATTTAAAGATCTTATGATTTCTTTTGATGTCTATGGGATCCATGTATTTGGAACTAGCCCATTCAGTTTCTAGTAGATCTATTATTTACCATCTGATTTCCCTTGGTTTGATAGCCCCATGGGAAGCAATGCTGGATCTGTAGTGAGATCCAGGGAACTCGGAGGCCTGTGGACTATAGTGGTTGCAGCAATTTTCATGTTCTTTCTCAGGCCTCTGTGGTATGGACAAACCAATGGGATACCCTATGACCATTCAAGCGGATAGAGTATAGCCCTTAGGTTGTGTCCATTCACATGTTTGAGAAGGATTCTTCTCCCCTGCACATGAGCTTCTAGAGCCTTGAGGAGAGGTTTGTACAGGAACTAGCTCCCCTCTGTTTTACCTAGCCGACATCAGATGTTAGATCTGATCTCTTTATAGTAATTGCAGCTTGAGGTTGAGTCATTGCAGGCCATTTGTAGCAATGACCAGTTGAATCTAAAGCCTTATTCAACTTGTTGTATTGTCCTTTTTGTGGGCACTAGTGAGCAGTTGGCCTTAGCAAAGCACTTAGGATCTTATGTGTTGGAATACCTATAGATGTCAGCCAGGTCTGTGCGTAGATCTGGGAAACTTGTAGCACTGGCATTACATAGTGCTGTAATAGTATTCATGGCTTGATCTGGCCCAGTGGCTGGGGGAATGATCAGTCCACTCCTCTGGGTAAGATTGGCAATGTCTCTTTTAACCAATGGGATTTGATAGACTCTATCGGATACCCTGTGACCAATAAAGTGGACAGAGTATAGCCCTAAGAGCGCCCCAAATGGCATGGGTTAAACTAGATATTTTTATCTTATTGAGGATATTGATAGCGTCTCAGTAAGGAACACTGCAGAGACAGACTAAATCTGAGTTACATTACCGCATTAACTCTAACTCAACCTGCTTGCTTTCCATCATTTTTATATTTTATTTTGGCACACATCATCACCATCTTCTTTTTAACCCTTTCTTTAGCTGTAATTTTATTTTTGTATTTATGTTTTTAATATAGCTTAGCGACACTTAAACACCCCTCTCTTTAGAGTTGTTAGATCTGTAGCCAGATCTGGAGACTACTATACGACCCTTGAGGTTTCAGATCAATACTCTCTGTGGGACAAACTCGTACTTATCAAAACATGCTACAATAGGCCCTATATCTTGTAGGTCTATGTGTCTGTTTCAGATTTGCTTCTTTGTATTTTTCAATCCACCTTTGATTTATTTTTACTAACACATTCTTATCACTATTTTCAAATAAAGTTAGTAGCAAGCATCTACCACCACCAGCACACAATTAGTTCCAATTAGGTTGGAACTAGGACACCTGGCTGAGCCAATTAGCTAGTCACTCACCGAATTGGTCACCGACTCAAAGTGATTAAGCGCTTGGGATAGGGCGCGTAATCCAATTAAGCGCTCTAGACTGGGCGCATAATTAGATTTGACCGCCTAATTACGCACTTCCCACAGGGCGCGTAATTACCCAAATGCTTATGAATAGACCCCCTACCCCACACAACAACACATCCAACAATCGAATTTTCGAATTCCTCTCTTCCAACCTTAGGGAATTTGAGATTCTCTCCTCAGCGCCCGACTTCAGGTAATCTCTTAGGTTCTAGTTTTTAGTTCTTAATCCTTAGTTTCTAGTTCTGAATTCTAGTTTCTAGTTCTTAACTTCTAGGTTCTAGTTCTTAATTTTGGTTCTAGTTCTTAATTTTCATTCTAGTTCCTAATTTTAGCTCTTAATTCTTAAATTATATATTTCAATCCTTAGTTCCTAACCCCCCTAACCTTTAAAATTTCAAATCCTTAATTTTATAATCTTTTAATCATCACTTTTTTTAAAATTACTCTTAACCATAAAAAACCAATTTACTATTTTTCTCTCTCCGAGACTTCTCCCTTGTAGAAAATTCACTGTTCTCTCTGGGGTTTCTAAAAGGAGTCGAGCTGCCTTCTACACTTCTAGAATTGTAGACTCTTCCCAGGGATCCCTAGGTAGTCAAGCTACCGACACCAGCCCATTAGTCTCGAAGTAGTATCAAAGGAGGAAGCGCCTAGCTTAGAGCGAAATACGTCTCCCCAACCATTTCCAATTGTCTATCCCATCACTTTTATGTTTGGCCTATTTTAAAATATCAAATGAAGTTGGATTAATGTGAAATTGGTCACATTTGAAAGCTTATCGAAGTAGCATTCCAACGAGCTAAAAAATGCACAATTTCGATAAGTTTTGAAGAAGTAATGATCAATTGTCGGAAGTTGCACAAAAAGTGACGAATTTCAAGTCTCCTAATCGAATTTTGATTAATCTCTTTTACTATTTTATAGGATTTGTTTCTTTTATTAGAAAGAGGATTAGTTTCCTTATTTCTTTAGGATTTTATTCGGAATTAGAGTTACACTAGGATTAACAATTAGGTTATTTCCTTTATTTGAATTAGGAATTAGAGTTACACTAGGATTTCTAATAAAAGCATATAAATAGACCCCTACACCCTAGTCACTCTACAAAATTCTCTTCTACACAATTCTCTCTTCTGAACTTCTTCATTTTTGAAAATTCTAGTTCTAAATTTTAGTTCTAGTTCTAAATTCTAGTTCTTGGTTCTAGTTCTAGTTCTTAATTCTTAGTTCTTAGGTTCTAGTTCGAGTTCTTAATGTTAGTCTGAATTCTTCGTTCTAGTTCTAAATTATTAATTCTCAATCTCGGGTTTTTATTCCTAATTCTTAATTCTAAGTTTAAATCCTGTTTTTAAATCTTGAATATTTACAAAATAATCCTTAGCCACCTGATTTGCCTAAGGGAGCTTATGGAGGGTACCCGAGAACGGGGGCGATCCTCCTTAGCATTAAGGGCCACAACCCCTTTTTTTAATTCAACTCCTAGTAGGTTTAGGAGACTAGGTTAATTAGACTCTTAGTAAGATTAGGAGACTAGGTTAATTAGACTCCTAGTAGGATTAGGAGGCTAGATTAGTTAGATTCCCAATAGGATTAGGAAACCAAACTAGCTATACCGCAAGGTAACCCATAGCTGCTGATGTTGGCCGGTCGACGATTCAGTAAAGGAGTTCAACCTGTAAGCCCCTGCTCATCTTAAAGCTTGATCAGTGATGTGTTGCAGCGTCGATAAATATCTGCAGCTAGTAATCGCATTAACCCAGGTATTCTTCATTTAAAATTTACTTTTTCCTTTCAGCAATTTAATATTTCTCATAAATTATACCTGTTCGGGTATAATTTATGAGAACAAATGACCACCCAACGGATACCCAGAAGCAAGGCATATACTTTACAGGGATACCGTACAAATGCAGGTTTTAAGCCTGCACTCTTAAATGAGCCCTTCGCAATGCATATTTGAACATAGTCATTCGATAAGTAATTTCCTTTTTGACAGGTTGGTTTTAACCAACAATTGACCTTTTTCTGAGGAATCTGAAGCTTAAGACACTTCAGTTCACGTAAATCTAAAAACGGAGCGCTTGGCGCAAGGATTTAGCAGTGGAATTAACCTGATCGAAACATTGACCATTTGAACGGGATTGACACCGTTGCTCCTACTTGAAAGTAGGATCCAACGATTTAAGGTGAAGCTTAAACTCAGGACGTTAATTTAACAAAGTTGCATTGCTGATAAAATATTAACATTTTACCACATTGGAGCATGCATGTGCGTAGCTGTGCATGACAAAAAGTATCACGAAAACACAGATTTCTTTTCTCATTTTTCTCAAATGATTCATTTTTTCAATTTTTTTTTCTTGAATAGATCGACGTCCGAGGAGATGCTTCATTTGATCTGTCCATCACCGAGAGGTCGTCGACTTCGAGGCTTTGGATCATTTAGATGTTCCTGCACATTTCTCAAGAAAATGTTAGTCTCTTTTATATTTATATAGGCAACAATATGCATCCTAATTAACAGAAGGAGAAGCAAACCATTACCTACACAGTTTCAATTTTCAAGATTTATATATTTTTTGGATTTTTGTTTTTAGATTTTTTAATTCTTTTTCTTTATTTTGAGATGAAAGAATGATGATGTACATATGTACATGGACACAAATAATGTGGGGATATATATATATATATATATTTTTTTTTTGGAATTTTGATTGATTGATTTTTTTTCTTTTATTTTTCTTATTCTTATTTTTTTTTTTGATGCTTTAAGAGTGAGACAAAGTAATCGATTTCATTTTGAGCATAGTCGAACCCCTTTATGTGGTGGAATCCGAGTGAGGTTTAGCATTTTTTTTTATCGAGGTCGGAATGTCCATCCCTTTGGGTCCAATCAACCTTTTATCCTTATCTCGGGTCATGCTTCTGATGGTGAAGTCTGAAGGATTTGCCTGATCAAAATACTGATTTGAGCAGATATGAGCGGCCCAGTTGAAGACCAGATAGCTCAGGATTGTAACCAAGGGAGTAACCGAATGACTTTCTTCTTTTCTTCTCTTTTACAACATTTTTACTCATAATGCCCAAGACGGGTTTTCACTATGCCCGTTGTTTCCCTCTTTTTACTTGTAGCACCCTTTCAGGTTTTCACTGCGTCTATGGGTATGTATTTTTACCCCAAACACCTTTTCAGGTTTTCACCTGGTTCGCACAAGCTCATTGTTTTTACTCATGACGCCCTTTCGAATTTTCACCATATCCTTTTTGCTTTAGGCTTGTATATTTTTATTTTTCTTTTCTTTTATTTTATCAAAGGTCACGACATGGACGTCGATTTTGTCATAGCCGACTGGATGGAATTCTTTTGCCTTGTCAACAGCTTGGCTAGTGTTGACTCAATGGATACTGTGACTGCTTGTAGACCTTAAAGAGGGCTTTTTCTAGGAATGTATCGTGGCCATGGTATAGGTTAGGAATTTTGAAGGTATTCTAGGTTTCAAAAAGGTTTCCTTGATTGGGTTCTAGTTGCCACAATACACTTCTTCATTAGGGGTTTTGACTGTACATGCCCACTTTTTCTTTTCTATATATTTTATTTTTTTTGCTTCTTTTTTTTTAGACATCCCCTTTTTGGGATTTTGCTTTTTTAACTTTTTTGGATTTTGATGGTAAATCTTTTTCATTTTTTTTTGTTTGGTATATACACATTTTTTTTGGAGAAGGGTTGATGAAAGAAAGGCTAATAGCTCAACCGGTGTAGCAAGGGGTATGAGTATTCAGATACGCTTTTTTTATGCTACTGGGCTTTAAAATGATGGCCTCTTTCTAAAGTATCCTTAAGCAGTCACGTATCCAATTTTGTCAATACTTACCTTCCCGCAGAGACTCAGGAATAGAATCGTCGGATGTATCCAGCGTTGATGGGCTCAGAAAATTGATCTTTGTCCATGGTGGTGAGGCGAATAGCGTATCCTGGAAGCACCTCTCGGATGACGTAAGGTCCTTCCTAGTTGGGCTTGAATTTCCCTCTTGGATCGGCGTGGAGGGACGGAAAGATTTTCTTGAGTATGGTGGCTCCTACCTTTAGATCTCGATTGCAAACACGTTTGTTGTAAGCGCGTGCGATTCTCCCCTGGTACACTTGGGTATGACACAAGGCAAAAATCCTTTTATCATCTAGCAGGTTCAACTGCTCAAAGCAGGATCTCTCTTTCAGCTTTGGGTAGGCCAGACTCCATGAGAATGCAGAGCGATGGTACTTCAACTTCTATCGGCAGGATGATCTTAGTTCCATACAGAAGGGAAAATGGTGATGTCCCTGTAGCGGTACAGATCAATGTACTGTAGACCCATAAAGCGAATGGTAACATTTTGCTCTAATCTCGATAGGTGATGACCATCTTGTCAAGGATGCGGATGACCGTTTTGTCAACACCTTCCATGGCCCCATTGGTTTGTGGCCGATATGGTGACGAGCGATGATGTTTGATCTTGTACTGCTCACAGAAGGCCTTGATGTGCATGTTCGTGAAGTTCATGCCATTGTCTGTGATGATATCCTTGGGTATGCCAAATCGACAAATAATATTTCTTTTAATGAATTTCTCAACATGTCGGGCTGTGATGTTTGTGTAGGATGTTGTGTCTACCCATTTGGTGAAGTATTCAATGGCAAACAGGATGAATTAATGTCCATTTGATGCCTTCGAATTTACTTTTTTGATGACGTCGAGGCCCCAAGTGGCAAATGGCCATGGAGTGGTCATGCTGTGTAGATCTATAGCTGAAGCATGGATCAGACTGGAGTGTTCTTGGCATTTGTAGCACTTCCGAACATGCTTGCAACAATCAGATTCCATAGTGGACCAGATGTATCCTTGGCGTAAAATCTTTTTAGCGAGCATGCGCCGATTGACGTGGGCACTGCATACTCCCTCGTGAATCTCTTTCATGATGTTTGCTACATTGCTTTCAGTTAGGCATTGAAGTAGGATATTGTTATATGACCACTTATAGAGACACTCACCGCAGATGATGTAGTTTGCTGCTAAACGTTGAATGGTAAATTTGTTCTCTCTGGATGTCCCCTCAGGAAAAGCTCAAGTTTCGAGGAAATTCTTGATATCTGAGAACTACGATGGCTCATCATCCAACCTTAAGGGTTTCTCAATCTGGAGGCAGAAGGCTGGCTCGTTCCTTTGTTCAATCATGATTGGCTTCATCTCGACACCATACGAGATTTCTACCATTGATGCCAAAGTTGTTAACGCGTCAATGAAGTGATTCCTTATCTGTGGGACATAGGAGAAAGTAACATCATCGAAGCATGCTATCAGATCTTCGAGGTGTTCATGTTATGGGATCAACTTTTGATTCTTTGTCTTCCAATCTCCATTCGTCTGGCATACGATCAACTGTGAGTCGCCAAATACCCTAAGGTGGGTAACTTTCAGGTCAAGTGTTGCTTGGAGTCCAGTAGCATAGGCCTCATACTCGGCCAGGTTGTTAGTGCAGGGGAAGTTGAGTTTGATGGAAGCTGGTACGTGAGATCCCTTTGATGAGATTAGGATAGCGCCAACTCCTTGACCTTCGGCATTTGACGCTCTGTCGAAGTGCATCACCCAGGACTCCTCTGTCTCTACTGTATCATCCTCTATCATGAATAAGATGTTCTTGTCTGAGAATTCAGTCCTTAGAGGTTCATAATCGGATAAAGGGTTCTCGGCAAAATGATTAGTGAGAGCCTGCCCCTTGATCAATTTCTGTGTGATATATGTGATGTCAAATTATGAGAGAGAAGCTGCAAGCGCAGTCCGCCCAGTGAGGGCCGGCTTTTTGAATAGGTAATTTAATGGATCCATGCATGCTAGGAGAGAATGGCTTGGGATAACAGGTAATGGCGGAGCCTCTGTGTGGCCCACACGAGAGCCAAGCGTGCTTTCTCCAGATGAGAATAACACCTCTCATAGTCGGTGAACTTCTTACTCAGGTAGTAGATGGCCTGCTCTCTTCTTCCTGTCTTGTCATGCTGCCCTAGGACACATCCCTTCGAAACTTCCATCGTGGAGAGATACATTAAGAGTGGTCTCCCTGGCTCAGGTGGTACTAATACTGGGGGGTTGAGAAGGTAGCCCTTGATTTTATCGAAAGTCACTTGACATTCATCATTCTATTCAATGGGAGAATCTTTCCTTAGCAATTTGAAGATCGGTGTGTAGATAGGAGTGAGTTGTGTAATAAATTGATTGATGTACTGTATCCTACCCAAGAAACCTCTAAGCTCCTTTTCGGTAGACGGTGGGGGCATTTCTGTGATGTCCTTTATCTTGACTAGGTCAACCTCGATACCTCTCCTACTGATGATGAATCCTAGCAACTTCCCTGACATGGCGCCGAATGCGCATTTATGAGGATTCAGACATAACCTATATTTTCTCAACCTCTCAAACAGCTTTTGGAGGTTAATCATATGGTCACTTCACTCTGGTGACTTGGCGATCATGTTGTCGACATACACTTTGATTTCTCGGTGTGCATCTTGTCATGGAATAGTGTCGTCATAGCTCTCTAATACATTGCCCCGACATTCTTTAGTCCAAATGGCATGACTCGATAGTAGAAAGTGCCCCAAGGAGTGATAAATGTTGTCTTCTCTCTGTTTGCGTCTGCCATCTTGATCTAATTGTATCCAGAGAATCTGTCCATGAAGGAGAGCATCCCGTGCTTAGCAGTTTTATCGACCAAGATATCAATGTCCGGTAATGGGAAATCATCTTTCGAGCTCACTTTGTTCAGGTTTCTGAAATCAATGCACATGCGAACCTTTCCATCCTTCTTTGGCACTGGAACGATATTGGCTAACAACTGCGGGTACTTGGGGACCATGAGAAATCCTACATTATATTGCATAATGACCTCGTCTTTCACTTTCAGCATCCACTCGGGTCGGAGTCAACTCAATTTCTGCTAAATTGGCTTGATATCAGGGTAGAGTGGCAACTCATGCTCAACCAATCGGTGTCCAAACCAGGCATGTCCTTGTATGATCATGCAAAAATATCTTGATATGACTGAAGGAAATTTATCATGCTTTTTCTTTCCTCGGGAGATAGCGATGTTCCGATCTTAGTGATTCTAGGAACCTCCTCGGTCCCTAGGTTGATGTCCTATGTTTCCTCAACAATGGAGGTAGGGTCGTGCTCAAAGTCGCCAAACCGCTCAAGGTGTTCATTGGGGAGCTCCTCAGTAGGGATTTCCTCGTCTAGACTTGTGACTCCTAGCTCTTGTATTTCTGTACGAAAGGGGTCGATTTCACGTGAGACGGGCTTTTCTATCAAGGCATCATTTTCTTTAACTTTATTCAAAATTTTAAAAGACCATATTTTTGGATTTTGTATTTTTTCTATGTTTTTGAAATTTTCGTTTTCTTCGAAAATAGACTCTTGGCGAAGCGAGCTCCTATATACACGGTATTGCCTGCCAAGGGCATATCTCACTTTTTATAGGTTATTTTTTTTGGGGAAACGGGTATCAAATTTCAGGCCACCCGTCGCTTCTAGAGTTTGGGTTACAAACACCCAATTCCGTACCAGTGGTGCTGCTCCTTTACCTATTTGGATGGAGGGGGTTGGCTGATATGATTCTTTGGAGTTAGCCTCTATCATGTTTATCATGGGTTCGTCTATGACTCTATCCTGAAACGTCAACAAGGTCCTGTGGTGGTTTACCACAAGGGGAAATTATGCGGGTATGGAAGACTCTTCCTCAAAAAGGGACAGAGCGGTTAAGTCTATTTCCAGGCTGGGAGGGAAAATTCGGGGATTGGTGGGGTGGACAAGAGTTGCGGGTTTGTGTGGGGTTAATTATGTTGCCCCATTCTGATCGATCTTTATAATCCCTGCACTTACAAAGGTATTTTGGATGTGAGGCATAGAGCGGGACTCCTCTTCTAAATTGGTTCCCTTGGCTCTTGCAGCTGTAATGGCTCAGACTTTCTCCTTGGCCTCTCAGACCTCTTCTTCTATGGGCTTGTATCCTAACCCAAATAGGACCCATTGTCCACCTTTGGCCTTGACTGGCTCTATCCTCCCTTGTAATCGGGGTCCCAATCCCCCTCCTTTCTAATAGCCCCACTTTTGGAGCATGACCATAGCTGCTACCATTCCGCCTTTGATTTTCAGGGTGATGCTTTTTGGGGGTTCCGGGACTACCGCTGATATCTCATACTCAAAACTATGGAGGTCAGTTTCTTCAGTCATGTGTGGCACGTCCAACACTTTAGGGTTCTCAATGTTGTGGGTAGGTTTCTCCTTTTCCTCATGCCCTGCACCTTTGATGGTTATGACCTTCTGCCCAGACACAAATTTGAGCTTCTGGTGCAGTGTCGAAGGTATCGCCCCAACCTCATGTAACCAGGGGCATCATAATAACAGATTGAAAGAAGATTTGATGTCTATCACTTGAAAAGGTATGGAAAAGGTCATTGGCCCGATCACGAGCTCAAGATCAACTTCCCCAATTATTTATCTTCTTGTATTATAAAACCCTCTAATGCTAGTTCTTGTTGGTCTCAACATACAAGGGTCCATGCCTATTTTGGTGGCAGTTCTTAGAGGGCACACATTCAGGGCGGACCCACTATCAATCAACACCAGTGGGATTACCATGTTACTAGACTCTACGGTGATGCTGAGGGATTTAGCATGATTATTTCCCTCCTCTGGTAGATTAGTATTCGAGAAAGAGATGGCATTGAGAGCTATCCGATTATCTGCCCAGCCTCATCTGGGCTTACTTGGAGTGAGACATGTGAATTTTTTAATGCCCCCATTAGAGCTTGGAAATGGAGTGGGGATGTCATTAACAGATCCTAAACCGTGATATGGGCCAGGATCCTCCTGAGCTGGGTATCAAGTATGTGCTCACGGCTCATCTTTTTAAACGGGTTTGCTGCAGTGGTATCTTTCTCTCCCTCTGGTCAAGCTAGTACTGGCGCTGGTGCATTTGGTTGTCTGGAGATCTTCCCTGACCTGGTGATAAAATCAAATGTCCCTTCCCTATTGTTGCTGGCATTGATGTCTGTCTATTCATAGCTAAGCAGGACCTGATGAGGATTGTAAGTTGGTCCCGGGCTCTGGAGAGGGGAGAAGGTGGATACTAGGGATATGGGTGCTGTGGGATTGGAATGGGTGGGTATCACGTGGTTAACTTCTGGAAGGGTGGAGAAGGTGGGCCAAATGGGGTTCGGGAGGACTGTGGATGACTGAATTGAGGGGGATGTGACGGGGATAAGCCAATGATAACTGATGGGCATTGGAGGTTGATGGGGGTCATAATCAGCCATTGGATAATTGGTGGAGGATGTCACGTATCGGTTCTGGGGTCATCTAGGCCCCCTGTCCCCTCCCGGTTCTCTATATCGATTTGCTTCTGATTGGAGTTGGCTGTGCGGCTTTAAATTAGAATGGGGTTATGCTGGTGTTGGGCCTGGTATTCGTGACGTTCTGCACATCTGCCCTAGTTCTTCTATCATTCCTCTGCTCAGAGAATCTCCTGACTCCTCCAGCCCCACCGGATACATTATTGCTTAAGAGCCCTTCTTTGAGAGCGTCCTCACAACGATTGGCAATCCTCACCAAATCAGCTAAGCGGGACTGTTGTTGGTAAACAAGGAAGTCTGAGATGCTGGCAAGGTATTTTTTGAGATCATCTCAATCTACTCATCATCAAGTATTTTGTTTCTTACCTGAGCTGTTAGTACTCTCCAACGCCGAAGGTAATCACTGAGGTCTCATTAGAGTTTTACTTTAACCGGGCAAGATCTGACATGCGAGGTTGAATGTCTATGTTGTAGACATACTGTTCTTGAAATAAATGTGTCAGATCTTTCCATATTTTTATCATGGATGATTCTAGGGATGTGAACTACCTAAAGGGCGGGCCTATCAGACTTTTCTGAAAGACTTTTATAAGCAGGCACTTGTCCCCCATATTAGCACATGTCCCCACAATAGGACTTGAGGTGTGCAATTGGGTTGCCCGTGCTGTTATATTTATCAAATACTGACATTTTGAATTTTAGGGGCAAGGGGACTTCCACAAATAACCATAAGTCTGAGAAATTTGTGGCCTAGATTTCAGCTCCACCCATCTTCAACAGTTGCTTCTGAATTTTGTCTAATTATTCTTTCAACTGCTCAGACTCTTTAGATAGCAGGCTATTTTTTCAACGGTCGGCCTTGATTCACTTTGTGCCGCTGAGGGGTTGGTGATTATGGGTGGAGGATTGATGCTGGCAAATGCCCCAGCGTAAGACCTGCTATTCGTGATCTCATCTTCCTCATATTGTAGGTCTATATATGATGTAGTGAGGGGGAAATTTTATTGTTGGTGCTGGCTAGGCTGGATAGGTGCTAGGTGGGACCACTGGAGGTGAGGGAAGTTTTGTGGAGTGATAGGATGAGCGGAGTTTGGATTTTGGGTTAAGCCCTGATGGGGCCATTGTGTTTGGGGAAAAGTTGGGAGATTGCTTTGGGGTGCTGGGACATGGGTGAATTGGGGTTGATGGAGGATGGGTGCCAGGCTCCTGCCTTGGGTCAGGTGAGAGGTTTGTGTGTGAGGGAGATATTGAGGGAATTGTGGAGGGTATGGGTATGTGGACCCAAGGTTTGGGCCTTGCTGGGCTTGGGTATTGGATAAGGAATTAGGAGGTCTTTGGGCCATAAGGCCTTGGGAAATTTGGCCCATTGGGCTTTGTTGGTTTTGGGCCATTGGGCCCTGGTAGGTCTAGGCCATTGGGCCTTGATGGGTCTGGCCCATTGGGCCTTAATGAGTCTGGTCCATTGGGCCGTGATGGGTGTGAATGATGGGGGTTTGGGCAATTGGGCCTTGGTGGGTGTGGATGATGGGGGTTTGGGCCATTGGGCCTTGATGGGTTTAAGGTAATGAAGCATGGAGACTTGGGAGTGTGTATGATGGGTTCGAAGATGTGTGGTTAGAATGAGGGGGGATGCTTTGAGAGGCATTCCAACTAGTGTAAGCTCAGACCATCTCATCCATCATGGCCATCGAAGAGGGTGTGGATGGAAATGGTTCATTTGAGGAAATCTGGGGTGAAGTGGATGTGAGGGAAAAACTGGGTATGGCCCCGATAAAATTGGGCAAGACCTGGGTAGATAGGGAGATATGGGGAGAATTGGGTTGGCATGGGTAAACGCGGGTGGATCGAGTAGATATTGGGAGCATGGAAAATGGGGTATGGTGGTAGAGGTAGGGAATTGGGTCAGGTTTTGCATGGATGTAAATGGAAATTGTGATTGATTTGGCATGGACATGGGGGCGGGAATGGGCATGTTTTGGGAAATTGATGCGGAATGGGGTGTCGAATTTTGGGTGTTTTGAGAGGTCGTGGATGGGAAGATAGGGGCACCGAAGGGGCTGGTGACGGAAAAGGGAGGTTGGGTGAGGGGGATGGATGTGAATATCTCTTCCGTATGGGAATGAGTTGAAGAGCATGGTGGGGATGACTCGGGATCGATGTATGCCGAATCCACTGCTCAGGACATGGCTTGGTGACGGGTGGGGTGCGGGTGCCTCTGATAGGGCCCGTAAAGCTTTCTCCTTCTTCCCCTATGGGATGACGGAGAATAAGGTGACGCAGTTGTGCTTGCACCACAATGGTTTCTTTTTTTTTTCGGGTTTTTTGGTTTATTTAATTTTTTTGAAAGTTTGTGAATGGATTTTTATGATGAACAACTCTGAGGCCCTTAAATTCCCGTTTCAGGTGGTATTTGTACCCTAAATAAGTCTTGCGGCGTGACCCCGACATGCTTCAGAAGAATCAAAGGGGCCTTTGTTCTATTGAAGGCACGGGAATCAATGCAAATAACCCGATCCCCTTGAACGGGTCAATAAGGAGTTGCCCTCTTTTGATCGGTGGGGGCGTATTGGGTGTCAGATAGTGTGGGACCTAATCAGAGGTACTAAATAACTAAGCGGGGAACTCAGGGATGTGAGAAAGGCCTCAAATTTTAGGCTGTTCTGCTCAATTGGGATCAACCAATACTTGGTGTGTGTATACATGCACCAGATCAACTCTAGTCAAATTTATGCTTAGCGCATGTATTACATGCACCAAAGTAAATCTGGGGTTTCCAGACTTGGCGCGCGTATTAGTTACACTAGGCAAATAGTGGGGTCAAATAACTTTAACAGCAGACTAATAAGCCCAAATTCAGTCTTTTTTTCTTGGTTTTTAGGAAGCGATGCTTCCAGAGACTGATTTCTTAGTTGCACCGGGTCTCTCCTAACCGAACCTAGGGATACAAGGTCTCTTCGGGACTACTAACGCTCTCCCCAAGGATTTTAAGCTTTGTAACAAGATAGATTACCCACCCGATATACCTCTAGTGCATGCGCCTTCTCAGATATTAGGTGGGGTGGTTCTTTTTCGGATCATCACCACTAGGGGCTGCCGCTGTACTAAGAACCAGGACATTGTATCTTTGCCTAAAATTCCAACCCGTGAAAATCTACCCCCATAAAAATTCAATTAATTCCCCTCCTGGTTCAGTTTTAATTTCAAATTTTTGGGGAGTTTTCTTTAAAATCCAAAAACGGGGGTGATGGTCTCGTGCCGCCTCTATGGGCCAGCGTCCACTGATGAGATATGATTGCGGTAAGTAATGCATAAGTAGGCCTGCCAATCAGCTAAGGCACCTTAATGACGGAAAGTAAAGGAATCATAAAGACAATGCAAAAGTACGCCCACCAATCGGCTAAGGCATGTAAATGATGGAAAATAGAGGAATTGTAAAGACAATGCACAAGTAGGCACGCCGATCGGCTAAGCCACGTAAATGACAAAAAAGTAGGGGTGAGAAAATTGACGGAATCATACAGGTGAGTGAAAAATAAGAGAAAAACAAGCAAATGTTAGCAAAAACAAAGAAAAGGCCAAGTTTCAAGGGGAAGCTCTACTAGCTACTCCCCAGCAGAGTCGCCATCTGTGCAATCGTGGGATTTTTGACGATCCCGTCATGACGATGCGCACTCTCGAAAAGATATAGAGGTGCCACCAGAGCTTTCGGTGTCCCGGGAAACCTAAATCAATTTTATAAGTACCGAAGTGCCAAAATTGTGACTCTGATTCACCGATCTACGCCGAAGGCTCTTGGATAGGGGCTTCAGTTATCGATTGGGAAGGTGTTAGGGACCTGATCAACCCGCTCTAAAGCAGTCTCTACTTATGGCCAAAGATAAAAGGAAGATGGAAATAAAAAGAGCACTTCCTCCTGCCCGAAGGCACTATGATCCTATTTGTGCCTCTCCGCAATTACCGGGATTTTGGCTGCATAACGGCACAAATTCAAAGATAGAGCAAAAGCTAAGAAGGTAGAGGAGTAGAGGAGAGAGCTAGAGATCTTGGGCCCTTATAGAACCACTGAGGTCCTTCGCGTGAGGGCGCTTTAGTGAGCTTTCGATGGCTTGGATGGTTGAATGAAGGTTCTAACTCTAAAGCTTGGTAGCTAAGGGGTCAAGGAAGAAGGCTAGGGGGTAGTGTTCTCCTAAACTCAAGGGTTTTTGAAGAAGGATTAGGTTTCTAAGATGATTTGGAATTCTTGAATTTGTATGCATATTTGGTGCATATAAGGGAGGGATAGATCTCTTACTCTTTTCTCTCTCTTGGAAATTTTTCAAGCCTTTAATCAAAGGGGAGGGGCTCTCTATTTATAGGAAAAGAGAGGGTTAGGGGGGTACTTAGAGGCTAATTAGGGTTAGCAATTAGGTAATCCTAGCATCTAAGGTTTCCTACGGTTTCAAAGGCTTAGAAAGGTGAGAATTAAGTTCAATGGTAGATGATAGGGTGAGGTTTCAAATGACCAGACTGTTGCAAGTAAGGTAAACATGGGTGCAACAGTCCTAATGAAACCAATCCTAAACTTTGTGATGGTCAAAAAGTCAAACCCCAAAAGTAAAATTTAAGCAAAAAAACCAACAGTTACTGTAGCTAAGCCTGGCGCATGTATTAAATGCGCTAAACATAGCTACAGTGTCTAGAACTCCAGGGTCCGAGGTGGGTCCCACATATACTTGGCACATGTATTAGATGCGCCAAGCCATTTCTGGAGGAAAATTGGCTTGGCGCATGTAATACATGCGCCATATATGCCCCCATCCAAGTGAAATTTTGGTCACTTTTTGGATCGCCGTAACTTTTGACGTAAAAATTGGATTGAGGTGATTCATGGCTTGTTGGAAAGCTGGGAACCTCTACTTTTCAATGGTATAAGATTTAGTCTCAGTAGAGGTCCCTACCAGTCCTAATTCATCTTTCTCTATCCATGGCCTAGGAGGGTTAACTAAGGGTTTCAGAGGGGTTTCTAAAGGTTAGGGTAATTCCTAAGTAGGTAAGTTCTTAAGGGTTAGGGGGATGCTATCAGAAGCTCGAGGGTGCGCCTCTCTCGAAGTATGTTTCGATCGAGCCTTGGGCCAAATTTGGGTGTCTACACACCCTTTCCATCCATTTGGAGGACTTCCCTCCCGCCATCTTCACCTCTTAACAATAATGAAGGATGTACATCACACCTCAACCCCAACACCCCCAAGCCATAGCGACAACTCTGATTACACCACCATCCGGGACCACTTCAAGATAAATAACATGTAAAACAACGAACATCAAAAGAAATGACATCACAATCGGATGGTCGGATCATGCGATATCACTAAAACATAGAAATCAAGATACTTCGAACTCAGGTCGAAGAAAAAATAGAATAAAATAAAAAAGAACAAAGAACAACAAAGAAAACTCAGGCATATATAGGCGCTCGATGAATTAAGCACCCGGAATACGATGCACAATCTAATTAAGTGTAGAAATGACCCCGCATATTTCGAATTAACCGCCACACCACATGCATGCGATCCATCTTCCGTCACCGCGAAAATCCTAACGAACCCATCCCGCGTTGAAGGCCCCGCGCGTAATTGAATTACACACTTACACTAATGAACGAAATTCCAAAGGTCACCTCCACAGTGACTTGGTGATGCGTCAATCACACACCTTGATCAGAGTGCGTAATTGGACTCCACGCACACACTCTGATGTGAAATTGACCCCTTGAACCTCTTGATCATGTACTCCCTCCCAGGCACGCAATTGAATTTAGCACCTAGACCGAAGCGCATAATTCACCAGCCATAACACACTCCTTAAACACGACACGTACCTCGGACGAAATGAACATATGCCCTCAACAAAAATCCTAACAAAATAAATACGCAAGACAACATGTCCTATTGTAATAAGACCCATATATAATCACCTTCACTCATCGCAAGCCAATCAAGGGTGAGGACATCTCCCCACAGTCCCATCGCAGCCAAGTCACCCCCTGACAACTTACTGCGAATTCACGTTCCATTGCGATCAAGATTATTTTCCAGAGTCTCATCACATACGCACAAGTACACGTGACCACTCCCCAACATCCGCTGAATGAAATAAACTAGCAAAACAAAATAAAATCATTGCTCACAGCCCCATCGCTAAATATAAAATCCTCCTCGTGACACAAAGCAAAAAGCAACGATGAAAAAGTTGCCAATCACACTACTCGTCCCATCATGATCAGAATCACACTCCCTTGACCCATAGCTTGACCTTACCCGCTGATCAGAGAGAGAGAGAGAGAGCCGCTAACACCTCATCTCACGCCCTCATCATGACGCTAAAGCCCCACCACACCACCAAGGCCAAAGGCAAGTCTTGTCATGCTCTCAAGACATCACCTGCCAAAGAAAGACACCATCATTGTCACATCACAACGTCAAAATAGCCAAAGAGTCATCAGACCAACACCCCATCTCACACTCACAAACACATCCCGTGGTGATACAACTACAATTTGATCTCATCATATAATAGATCTACCAAAGAAAGAAAAAACATAGCTTCCCCATCGCATAATCACCAATGTCCCATCGCCGATTACACTTCCCCAAAATTCCATCACAACCCGCTACGGAACACAACTAGAAGGGAAGGCTCATCCAATATCCCATTGCAAAGAGTCGAACCTCCCTCCAAATATTTTATCACGACAATCATCACATCCCATCGCAACGACTCCCAAATGCCCCATCACGCAGCAGTCACTAAACTCCACCACAACAGAAACACACGACTACCGACAAAAGAGGAGAGAAATTTTGATGACGTCCATCGCACCCATCAACTATCAAGACCATCGTGAACATTTCATCAGGCGATTCAGACATCCCATGACACTGGCATCCATCAGGCCCCGCTATGGCAGAAATTAAGGAGAGGAAACTCTCTAATGTCCCATCACGACACCCCCATAACACTCGGTAGGTCCCATTGCAAGCAAAAGACTCCCACCTACAACGAGTCAGGTAAGTAAGAACCCATTTATACTCGATATTCTCTATAAAATATAATTAGCTAATATTAAGTCAAAAGTTTTTAAAACCCGTCTCTCTCAACTCGTGAATCACTGTAGTCCTCCTATAAGAGATAATCATCAGTATTCACGAGAAGGTTAGACGGAGTACCCAACATACCAAGTATCATCTTGACAACCACATAAACAATCAGGTCCACAAATCCCAATTTGGTGGAACTGCTCACCGACGTCTCAGAAGCCACATTTTTCGTCATTTTACCACCGAATTTATCGTAAGTTAAAAATCCCTAAATTTTCAAAAAAATATATATATAACAATGATAATAAATAGACCTCCTACCTATCAAAATTTTATCTCTCATCACTCCAATCACTTTTTTCCCGTGGGAAGCCAAACATTGAGCATGCGCAACTTCGAGAAAGCACAAATGTCCACTGGAAAGGGACACCTGAAGCGCCATTGGTGTGAGCAATGATGCGTCCGGTCTGACATAACTTGAGAAAGCCTTCTCCATCACATGATATTATATTTTATTATCTGGTCACTTGACCTTGTCTCTGGACATTCGTATGACGCCCCCCGGTACCTCGATTGCGTCATTTTGCCTCTGTTTAACTGCCCCTTGCAGCAAGTCACAAAATGCGGCAGGATGCCCCTTGCACCCATAGATTACTATATGACAATTCCCTTTGTTTGACTATCACTTGCAGCAAGTCGTGACATGCGACAGGATGCCCCTTACACCCATAGATCAGGATGAGCCGATTTCCCCCTTTTGCCTGCCACTTGCAGCAGGTCACAAAAAGCGACAGGATGCCCCTTGCACTCACGGTTGTGGATACACCTCTCAATAGCTACCACTTGGATCCTGAATGCTCCATTCTAGCTTGTACTGATAGATAAGAAAGTCAAGCAATTCATGTTAGCATCCCTAGTTCACACTTGTGATTTCCCAAAAGAACGAGAAGGCACCTCAGAAGAGGGGTGTCTACTTCTTTGACTCATCCTTATTCTGTAGGAATGCACCGAAGAGGGGCACCTGTAGACACCCCAATCCCCCTCTTAGAGTATACAAACTTGTTGGTCAACCTTTGACTTTGCCCACGATCTCCAGGAAAGGATCAACCTTCTCTGGAGACCTTAACACCTTAAACAGGGGAAAATATATAGAAACAATAGTATATGGTCGAAGCACAGGCTAAAATAATAGCTCTGTGGTTTGGACCCGACTCAACCCCAGGAAGATCCCGAATTATGAGCCCTATCCAGTGCACGCAATTCAATTGCACAGGCCCATTTTCCCTGTGGGTCTCTTAGGACTATTTTATAAGATTTGTTTCTTTTATTAGAAATAAGATTAGTTTCTTTATTTCTTTAGGACCTTATTAGGAATTAGAGTTACACTAGGATTAAGAATTAGGATATTTCCTTTATTTGAATTAGGAATTAGAGTTACACTAGGATTCTAGTAAAAGCCTATAAATAGACCCCTACCCCTAGTCACTCTACACAATTCTCTCTTCTGAACTTCTTCAATTTTGAAAATTCTAGTTCTAAATTTTAGTTTTAGTTCTAAATTCTAGTTCTTAGTTCTAGTTCTAGTTCTAGTTCTTAATTCTTAGTTCTTAGGTTCTAGTTCGAGTTCTTAATTTCCTTTCTAGTTCTTAATTCTCCTTCTAGTTCTGAATGTTAGTCTGAATTCTTCGTTCTAGTTCTAATTCTTAATTCTCGTTCTAGGTTTTTGATTCCTAATTCTCAATTTTAGGTTAAAATTTAGATTTTAAATCTTTAATATTTACAAAATAATCTTTAGCCACCTGATTTGTCGAAGGGATCTTACCAAGGGTACTCAGGAACGGGGCTGACCATTGAAGTGGACAGATTTTAGCCTTAAGAGAGCAGTCTAATTCTTAAGGATTGATTTGGATTTTTCTACCTCGCAGATGTGCTTGTAGCCATCTGAAGGATCACTGCAGAGTCACCTCTAGATCTGAGTTGCACAACTGACTTAACCTTAGCTGCATACTTCTCATCATTTTACCTTTATTTTACCACACCTTCAACACCTTTAAAACCCTTTCTATAGTATAGGACTGCATTTTATTCCATAGTTTTAGTTTTATTTGTGACACCCCAAAACACTATCTTTCTTTAGGATTGCCAGATCTGGAGGCCTACTAACATAACCTTCTTTGGGTTCTAGATCATCCATCCTGAGCCAGTAGTAAAGATGGGTGAGCAATAGAGAACATTGAAGAAATTCAATGCACCAGGGGCATATAACTCTCCTTTCTGCATTCAATTCCCTATTGTTCAAGGAAACTATGAGATTAAGTCATCCATCATTTAAATGTTACCATCATTTCATGGGCTGAGTAAAGCCATATACACACATTGATGAGTTCTTGGCTTTGTGCACCACATTCAACATTGGTGGCTTGGGAGAAGAAGCCACCAAACTAAGGCTCTTTTCTTTTTCATTAAAGGACAAAGCTAGAACTTGGCTTTCCATGCTCTCAGCAAACGACATACAATCATGGAATGATCTCCAATGCAAATTTTTGGCTAAATTATTTCTAATGTCTAAAACTAGCTAGTTGAGGAAGAGCATAATTTCCTTTGCTCAATTACCAACTAAGGATTTCTATCAAGCTTGGGAAAGGTTTAAGGAGCTTTTGAAACAATGTCCCCACACCAAATTCTTGAGTGGCAGCTTGTCTAGAGCTTCTACCAAGGAATTAATTCCAAGAGCAGGGACATGGTGGATCCCTCATGTGGGGGTACTTACCTCCACAAGACTACTGATGAGGCATGAGAGCTGTTTGATGTTATAAGTGAAAATTCCATGTAGCAGGAGACTCTGTCTAGAAATGACATTGTGACTCCTGCTAAGATGGGGAAAGAAGTCATCTCTAAAGGAAGGATGTCTAAAGTTAGTGTGCCCAATGATTTAGAAAGGAAGGTGGATAGCCTGAGCCAAAAATTTGATAAATTGATAAATGTGATGCAACCTAGACTAACTGCACAAGTGGAAGAGGCATGTCTGATATGTCAGTCTCCCACACATTCACTTGAGGAATGTCCATCAGCCAGCCAATGTCCTGAATTGGTCTTGGAACATGCCAATGCTACCCAGTCATATGGGTAGCAACCTGCTGGGTATCAATAGAGATACCATCCCAATTTGAGGTAGAGACAAGACACATATTAGCAACCCCAACAGCAGCAGTTGGCATTACCTTATAGACCACGGCCACAGTATCAGCAGGGTTATGCACCAAGACAAGCCTTCCAGCAATCAACCCCACAACCTAACCAATTGATGCTGCCACCATTTCTGCTTAGAGCCCCTCCTTTGAAGATCAGATTTTATCATCACTACAAAACCTGGGTTCTCTGTCACAGACTGTGAACTCTCACAGTCAAATCATAAAAAAAATAGAGGACCAGCTTGGCTAAATTTTAAATGCATTGACCAGAACAGAGGAGGGCAGGCTGCCTAGTCAACCCCTAGCCAACCCTAAGGGTCAATTTATGATTGGTGAGGGCTCCTCAACTCATGAGGAGGCTAAGGTAGTCACTACCCTAAGGAGTGGTAGGGTGATTGATAATCAATTGGGTAGGGAGGCAAAGGAGAAAAATGAGAATAACAAAGAAAGAAATGTGAGTGTAGAAGAGGAGAAGAACTCACCTCCTATTGTTGGGCAGTAGGAGGATAATAATGGGGCTGCTGTTGAGCCCGAACAAGAAGAAATAAATGAAGAAAAAAGGAAAAGGAAAACACAAAAATTTGATCAAGAAATAGCTAAGCATGCAGCTAATGTACCAGCAGTACCACAACTACCATTTCCTCATACATTAAAAGGCCCTTCCCCTTTTGATAAGGGGCATACTAAAATGGAGGAAATGATGAAGACCTTCAAGCAAGTTAAGATCAATTTACCTCTATTTGATGCCATCAACCAGGTCTTAGCCTATCTAAAGTTTCTCAAAGACCTTTGTACCCAACGCAGGAAGTCAATGGTTCATTTATCCAAAAAGGTTTTTACAGTTGAGAATGACTAATCTGTGTTATCTATCTCCACACCAGTAAAATTACAGGACCTAGGGGTACCTACTATCCCCTGCATCATTGGTGAACATACCATAGGCAGAGCCCTCCTTGACTTGGGAGCCAGTGCCAACCTAATTCCATACTATGTGTATGAATAGCTAAGTTTGAGAGAACTGAAATCAACATCTGTTGTGCTTCAGTTGGCTAACAGGTTTGAGAGAAGGCCTATGGGAATGGTAGAAGATGTCCTGCTTGGAGTAGACAAATCCTTTTATTCTACTGAATTTCTTGCTTTGGATGTGGAACCTTCAAAAAGTAGTACCTCCATTCTTGTCATTTTGGGCAGGCCATTTTTTGGACACTGCCAATGATTGTATACAATGCAGATCAAGGAGAATGGAGGTGACCTTTGGGAACATAAAGGCCAAATTAAATATGTATAGTGCTGCCAAGTAACCTCAACTGGACAATGAGGACTGCTTTGCAATAGATGTACTAGATGACCTAGTAGAGGAAAATGTATCCAATCTGCTGAATTGGGATAATTGGTGAGGAGTTTGAACATATTTGGAATAAGGCTCATGAGGAGGAGGCCCCAATTTATCTAGTTGAAGACAGCAAAACATAAAAGTCTTCAGGGGGCCTAGTGCAGCATTCCACAAGTAAATTAAAACTACTACCCTTGCCTCAACCATCAAAGTTACCTCTGATGCCATCTCTTGTCAGTCCCCCAGATTTGGAGCTAAAACAGCTCCCCAACACTCTCAAATATGCATTCTTGGGGCAAGATAAAAAAATTGCCTATGATTATTTCATCTTTCCTCACTGAGGAGCAGGAAGAGAAACTGAATAGTGTGCTCAAGATGCATAAAAAGGCAATTGGATGGACTATAGCTGATCTGGGGGAAATTAACCCAGCTGTGTATGCACAAAATTTATCTGGAAGAGGGGTTTCAAACCCTCTAGGGAGATGCAAAGGAAGTTAAATCCTCATATGCAGGAGGTGGTGAGGAAGTGGTAAAACTACTTGATGCTGGAGTAATATACCCAATTTCTGACTCTGAATGGGTGTCACCTACACAAGTGGTGCCTAAGAAGTCTGGCATCACTGTAGTGCCCAATGAGTCTAGAGAATTAATGCCAACTAGGGAAACCACTGATTGGAGGGTCTGTATTGACTACATAAAACTGAACTCCAAGACTAGGAAGGACCATTTCCCATTGCCCTTCATTGACTAGATTCTGGATAAGTTAGCAGGAAAAGCTTACTATTGCTTTCTTGATGGATACTCTGGTTACAACCAGATCCCTGTGTATCCACAAGATCAGGAGAAAACAACTTTCACTTGTCCCTTTGGCACCTTTGCTTACCGAAGGATGCCTTTTGGACTGTATAATGCTCATGCTACTTTTCAGAGATGCATGTTTGCAATTTTTTCTGACATGTTAGACAAGTGTTTGGAGATTTTTATGGATAATTTTTCTGAGTATGGTGATGATTTTGATCAGTGTTTGCATCATCTATCTCTTGTGCTTCAAAGATGTGAGGAAACCAACCTAGTGTTGAGCTGGGAAAAGTGTAATTTCATGGTTACCCATGGAATTGTTCTTGGTCATGTAGTTTCTAACAAAGGAATTAAGGTAGATATTGAAAAAATTTACCTGATCTCACATTTGCATCCTCCAAAAACTGTCAAGCAATTGAGATCTTTCCTTGGGCAAGTTGGTCTCTACAAAAGGTTCATCAAGGATTTTTCAAAAATTTCAAAACCTTTGTGCCACTTGCTATGTCAGGAAGTGCCTTTTTTATTCACTTCTAAGTGTTTGATTGCCTTTGAGGTTCTGAAAAATTGCTTGACTTCTGCCCCTATCATCCAGGTCCCAGATTACTCCCTACCTTTTGAGCTTATGTGTGATGCTTCAGATTTTACAATTGGTGCTGCTTTGGGGCAGAGGAAAGATGAATTACCCACTGTCATTTATTATGCCAACAAGACATTGATTGATGCCCAGTTGAATTATACCACCACTGAGAAAGAGTTGTTGGTAGTTGTCTTTATCTTGGAAAAATTTAGACCTTATGTTTTAGGGTTTAAAATTACTGTTTTCACTGATCACTCAGCCATGAAATACTTGCTGTGTAAAAAAGAAGCCAAGCCTAGGTTGATTAGACGGATCCTCTTGGTACATGAGTTTGATCGAGAGATCAAGGATAAAAAGGGTGTGGAAAATATGGTTGCAAACCACTTGTCTAGAATTTTACCAGCTGACTGTGCAAACATACCTATGACTGATTTGTTTCTGGATGAGAAACTTTTTGCCATCACTATGAGTGTTCCCTGATTTGCAAATATTGGACTAATCCTAGGGCTATATTCTATCCATAGGTGCATAAAACCTATACAGATCTAAATGATAAACATAAGAAAAATATGGATTAAATGGAGCATTAAAAATGGTTGCTCAATATTAAAAAGGACTTACAATGACTCTGCCCTCAAGACTGCAGTCTCTGCAAGATTCTAAGATTGCTCACAATGTTATTACAAAATTAAATGTAGATCTGATTTAATTCTAGCTGCTGCAGAGAATTAACCCAGCATGGCTGCTGAGCTAAGGAAGAAAAAAGAAAAACAAAAAGAAAAGGAAACCCTAACCTTAAAAATGAAAACCCTAAAATGAGCTCAAGCTAATCCTGGCCAGTTTTTATAAAACAGATTAGAGCTATATATACAATCCATAAGGCAATAAAATGCTTTGGCCAATCAGAAAAAGAGGAAAAATCAAAGCATTGGTAGCTGCTATCGTGGCTTATTTTTGGCCTAGTGTTGCCTCGGGATGTGGGGAACAACTCTTCACATTGGAACGTGTGCCCCAGGTGCTAAGAAAGTCCTAAAATACCCTTCAAGTTCAAATATAAAAGCTGTAACCCAAGCCTCGAGTGGTTAAGCTTCAAAATATAAATCTCGAGAGTTTCCCGATCAGTTGTAGGGTTTCTGAAGGGTTCACGAGTGCATAAAGGCTTTAGCCATGTATTGCTTCTCAGCTTGACAGCATGATTCCTTAAGGTAGTAGCTCGACAGGATGAATGGGAACTGCTCGAATGGTTAAATATGAAGCAACTTTCAACTGCTCGACAGGTTCAAATGCTTCCTCCACTCAACAACTACTCAAGTGGTTGTTGCTAAAGTCAAAGAGTTGCTCGACTGTATATAGAGCAGTCTTCTGATGTGCTCGAGTTGATGCTGCAACATGCTTTTAAACTGCTCGATTGGATGGTTTAAAGCTGGTCGACAAGTTGGAGTGTTGCTGCTACTCAACAGCTTCAATGCTGCAGCTAGAATGTGCTCGAGAACCACTCGAGCTTGAAATTCTGAATGTGTATTGCTCAAGTTACTCAAAATGCTAATTTGTTACAGGTATAGAACCACTTGATAGCTGCTTTAGCTTGCATTGCTAAAGGTATAATGTGCACATAACTACTTGAGAACTGCTCAAAGTTGAAGTGCTGAAGTTGGTTGCCTCTCGGGTGTTTTATATAGTCTGCTATAAAAGCACTCCTCCAAGGTTGGGCACCACTTCTCTCTCTCTCTGCAGGACTTCTCGGGCTCCAAGGCATGCTAAATGGCCCACATGCTGGGGACCACCGTGGTGCATTCACTGTAATTCCCATCAGCTTCAAGGCTTCACTCCAATTTCTTTCTTCTTGGCACTTATTATATGGACTATTGCACTAAGTTGCAGTTTATTTCTAACTACAAAATCATACTTAAAAATCAATCATTACATAGCTCAATGGTCTATCAAAGGCTGGGTTAAGAGGTGGAAAGTGACATAATTTAGAGATTAATAGTGTACCAAAAAATAAACAAGTTTCCCTTTTGTCATTTCATTTTCTATACATTACTTGCACCACATCTCAGAAAGATAATCGGTGTAGTACCTAGTTTTGTTCTTTGCCTTTACAATTAAAAAAAAAAAACAAAAACATCAAAAAAATATACCCAAACAAAATATATCTATCAAAATTTTCTGCTCTGTGTTATTTGATCTATGCAAAAAGTATATGCAAGACCATGTCATCGGCCCAGTTCGCCCTTCAACTCACGAATCTGCTCAAGTAAAACATCCTCATGAGAATTCTGGTCGCTCATCCATCGACAATGAAGGCTCTTATACCGCTTGTGGGAAGCATCGGTAGAATAGTAGAATAGAAAGCATCATTCAAACCTCCTCTTAAATGAAGGACCTCACTTTCAGCAACATCGGCTTGCACATGTTCTTTCTCTAAGCGCTCCTACAAAACCCGCTTCTCATCTACAGGCAGCTCAATCCGGGCAGCTCAATCAGGGTCCAAAGAACCGCTTCCTTCTTCAGCTAGGGTCCCTCTGAGTCACTGCTCTCTACCTGGTCTAGTCGATGCACAAGAGGTCTCTTAGATAGTAACCAAGCTTCATACTCTGGAGAAGTCAACAGAAAATTCCCTGGCTCCAGATTGCACATATGCATCAACTGACGTGTTTCCCAATGAGTGGCTATCTTCTCCAAATCCCTGGAAGACCCCTGAGAGAAAATCAAACCACATAGGGGAGGCCTTGTCACACAAGGCAATTGTTGGGCATAGCCAAATTGGCGTAGCACCCGAGATGGGAAATAATGGGTACTACTCAACAAACCTAGAAGGGTGATCCCTCATGATCTCAGGATCGTACTATCAGGAAGGTCCCATCAAGCCATGGAAGCCTCCATATAAGACTCCATATAAGCTCAACCTCGGTCAATAAAAGGTGCATCTAGTGGGCATCCTTCTGAGGTAGCTTAGAACATCGACCCAAAAAGCAGTGAGCGACTTCCCCTCATATCACGTAAAAGTGGGGCATGATCCCCAAGACAGCGAGATGCTCACCTAACCAGATCTAAAGAAGAACTGGGCATCCCTGAAATCCCTCCATCTTGCCTAAGGCAAAGTCACCTGAACCCTAATTGAACTTGGCTAACACAAAATGCACGATAGAATGATCCTTTTCGAGCTTCGCCAACACATCACAAAGAGTAAGAGAGAAGTTCTCTCCCCCTGTGTAAAAGAAGATTTCCGAGAGAAGGCCAAGGGAGAAGGCCTTCACGTTATGAATATTTCGAGGCAAATTTTTTTACAAAATTTCATCGCCAAAAATATCTCTTAGGAATTTCACCAAACACCTGGTGGGCCCACCGGTGAGGCTCTTCTCATACTCATTTATCTTCAAACCTAGAAATGTATGAACAACCTTGGTGTAACCTGGCTTCGGCACCACCTTGGCAAGACCCCGATGAACCTCAGACCCAATAGGATGATCAGCTCTTCAAGCATGGGAGTCAGCTCACGGAGCCCAAAACAGAAGATATGGGCTTTCGTATCCTAATGAGAAATTGTCGCATGGATGAAGTCCCAAAATACTGAAACATCAAGGAAAGAGGGAATACGGGCATGCCCCAGTTGATCCAGGCCTGCAAGCTCATCTTCATTCAAACTATTGAGCCATTTCTTGAGATAACTAAGCACTACACCCAAAGAGGGAAGTGAAAAGGTCCTGGACCCCCTGGAAGGGTGGGGTCTTGAAGTGGGTCCATGATCATACAAAGCCATTTAATAAATCCTGATTCAATGTAAGACAATGGACCCACCCTTGGGAAGAAAAGACGAACAAATGAGAGCAGAAATCAAAGCCCAACTGAAAATAAAGAAAAAGCATCCTTTTCTCGGGCCTTATAGCCTGCTGATGAGAAGTTTGGCCTATGGGTACATACTATGTACGCATGGCCAAAAAAATAAAAATTTTGTACATGCGTACATGGTATGTAAGCATGATGAAAAGTTTTGTACATGTGTTCAAAGTATGTACAGATGAACAAAAAAATAAAGAAAGAACAAAAAAGGAGAAAAGGGGGGAGTTTTTGAACAACCTATTGTTCTTAGGCATACTCCACCTGCAAAAAAAGGGCATTTTTACCATTACAAGTGGCACCCCAAACCACAAACTAGGGCACCCAAAAATTTGCCATCTAACCTATCTATCTTTCCGGGCAGGTACAACTCCCATGACAAATAAAGGAAGAAGTATGGCCTTACATATTGTGACCATTCAAAAAGTCGAGAGATATCTCCCAAATCTATTTCAAAGGGCACCCATCCTGCAGAAAAGTCCAAATACAGGCATACCATCCAAACAAATGTGCTATTGAGATATCTCCCAAATCTATTTCAAAACCTTCCAACATTAGGATACACCATTTGCTCAAAATCTGATTATTAGAAAGTTCTTTAAAGTTTCCCTTACATGTTTGAAGATTAACAAAAAAAAGGGAAGAAGAGGGAAGCAGCAACCCCGTAAAACTTTCAAGTATCCGTCGTCTTTCGTTGTTACGAGGACCACTGATAGGTAAAAGTTCTGATATCCCTGATGCGAGATCATGCCTGAGTCAATCGGTTGCATTGCGAGTGAGACTCCTTCTCACGAGCCTCCTTAAAAATCATAACAGAAGAGTCAGACAAGAGGAGCATGGGCCAACTAAAGCACAAAGAATATAAACTAGCATCATACTCACCACCTCAGCCTCCCGAAGGGTAGCAATATGGCGATAATACTCCTCCTGCTGGAACGCAGAGTCATAATCCTACAATGAAGGGAAAGATAAGTATGAGCAAATAAAAGAAAAGAGACTAATATATCTCTAAGGGGCAACAACTTACCCCGGGAACCCGCTCGAGAGGGGGAACTCTAATCACCTAAACTCTAATCACCTCAGTAGAAAGGCGAGCATGATCTGTCACCTTCGCTCATAAATCCGAAAGGAACCCATCATCAAATAGCCTATGGACGAAGGTCTTGGGGTCTATGTCAATATATATATCAGGTTGGTCTTCCGGGACTAACTCATCCTCACCAAAAAGGTTAGCCAGCCATGATAATTTGACCTCAGGGGTCCGTCAAAAAGTTGGAGGGCGGATGAGCTCCATTCAATCTGATCATCTCCTTCTGATCAATGAAGCGAGGGAAGACTACAGGCACTCCCCCTATCACAATCCCAGTAATGATTGACCAATCAACTGGGGTGATGGTCATCTCAGCAGCCGACATATGGAAGGTCATTGTTTTAGGACGAAACCTCTCCACAAGGGCTATCACATAACAGTAATCACCCCATACGGGGGGTGGGGGGGGGAGGAAAGGAGGTCCCCAAAGCCCGCCTGCACTAGGAGGAGTCTCACCTAGAAGGGGAGATGGGAGTAGTAGCGATGGAGATCAAACCAATCCCCCTCGAAATGTGATCGAAGGGAGGGGCTGCATTACCAAAAACAAAGCCGTCAGAGCTATGAATGGAAATGTGATAAGAAAACACGAACCTTGAAGGATACATTACCTCGCTGGTTATCCCAAAGTTTGAAATATGGGTATATTGGTGACGGAGAAGGCCACTACGGGCCTCATCCCCTTGCGTCTCTAACCAGTATCTTTCCTTTCACTCCTTTGTATGCTTCTCGGTAAAATGGTGCACCCGCACCAAATGTTCTCCCCCACTACCAACAACTTCAACCGGGACCGGCCTACCACCCTCATCATCCTCACCGTGCCGCCCATGTGGCATCCTGAAGAAATGGGAAAGAAGAAATATCATATTGGCAATATTTAAAATATGGCAGCAAAAGGATCAGACATTCCGTCCCAAAACAACAACAACCAGCAACCAGGTAAGTATGCTTTCATCCCTCCCAAAAAGGAACTTAAAAAAAAAAAAATGAAAACAACAACAAAAACAAAAAAACAGAAGAAAGAGGTTTATGTCATAGGGCACCCTATCGCCCCACATTTTGTAAAATAAAATTCGCACGTACACATGGTTCATAGCGAATTCGAGGAAAAGCGGGTGCCAAATAAACAAGTTTTAAAAAGGGTCCCACATTTTTCTCATTTAAAAAGCTTTTTCAAAAAAATTTGCCCAATTTTCCAACCAAAATTCCCCCAAATCAGGTATACGGACCAATGAGATAAAAAAGAGGGCACAAATCGACCAATTTCCGCTAAAGACCCATACAAACATGCATATAAGTCATAAAATCAGCCAAGAATAACCCCATTTACAAGAAAAATCCTTCTTATCTCCTAGATGCAAAATGCCCTAACTCATTGATGAATAGAAATAAGGAAAATCCAAAAAAAAGGGGCGCAAATTGGCCAAAATTTTCAGCAATTCCATGCCAATATACATTACAAATCAAGAAAACAGATCATAGGTAATTGCATTTACAAAGGAAACTGTCTATTCATCATCAAAATGAAAGAAACCTAGCAACATTTGGTATAGGAAGCAAGAAATTCAAGGAAAAAGGGGTTAATTGGATTACCTTGTTACAAGTGGAGGGGGGGGGGGGGTGCAAGGAAGTCCTCAAAGCCCGCCTACGCTAGGAGGAGTCTCACCTCGAAGGGGAGATGGGAGTAGTAGCGATGGAGATCAAACCAGTCCCCCTCGAAATGTGATCGAAGGGAGGGGTTGCATTGCTAAAAACAAAGTTGTCGGAGCTATGAATGGAAATTCGGAAAGAAAACAGGAACCTTGAAGGATACGTTACCTCGCTGGTTATCCCAAAGTTTGAAATATGGGGGTATATTGGTGATGGAGAAGGCCAATGCGGGCCTCATCCCCTTGCGTCTCTAACCAATATCTTTTCTTTCGCTCCTTCGTATGCTTCTCGGTAAAATGATGCGCCCGCACCAAATGTTCTGCCCCACTACCAACAACTTTAACCGGGATCGGCCTACCACCCTCATCATCCTCACCATGCCACCCACGTGAAATCCTGAAGAAATGGGAAAGAAGAAATATCAGATTGGCAATATTTAAAATATGGCAGCAAAAGGATCAGACATTCCGTCCCAAAACAACAACAACCAGGTAAGTATGCTTTCATCCCTCCCAAAAAAAAACTTAGAAAATATAAAATGAAAACAACAAAAACAGAAAAAGAGAAGAAAGAGGTTTATGTCATAGGGCACCCTTTCGCCCCACATTTTGTAAAATAAAATTCGCACGTACACATGGTTCATAGCGAATTCGACGAAAAGCAGGTGTGAAATAAACAATTTTAAAAAAGGGTCCCACATTTTTGTCATTCAAAAAAGCTTTTTCAAAAAAATCCGCCCAATTTTCCAACCAAAATTCCCCCAAATCAGGTATACAAACCAATGAGATAAAAAAGAGGGCACAAATCGACCAATTTCTGCTAAAGACCAATACAAACATGCATATAAGTCATAAAATCAGCAAAGAATAACCCCATTTACAAGAAAAATCCTTCTTATCACCTAGATGCAAAAAGCCCTAACTCATTGATGAATAGAAATCAGGAAAATCCAAAAAAAAGGGGCACAAATTGGCCAAAATTTTCAGCAAATCGATGCCAATATACATTACAAATCAAGAAAACAGATCAAAGGTAATTGCATTTACAAAGGAAAATGTCTATTCATAATCAAAATGAAAGAAACCTAGCCACATTTGGTATAGGAAGCAAGAAATTGAAGGAAAAAGGGGTTAATTGGATTACCTTGTTACAAGAGGAGGAACCCTAGATCCGACGCAAAAATATGTGATTACTTGGCAAAGATCGGCACCGGAGCTTTGTCAAATGGCGGATCAGATCGATGGAGCAAATGGAAGAGTGCTTGGTTTGGTTTTGAGAAGAAAAGAGGGAAAAAGTTGTAAAAATTGTGTTTTTTAGGTCTCTACCACCTAGCCGCCCGATTTAAATGAAAATCTGGCTATGTGTACATACTATGTATGCATAGCGCAAATATACAAAAAAAAAAAGGAAGAAGAAAAAAAAGAAAGAAAATAGAAAATAAGGAAAACAAAAGCACTTATAAAAACAATAAAATCTAGGGCACTTTATCAAAAGTGCACGTACTCCCAAAAAGTATTGCGACATTCATATTCACTCTGCTCGGGTAGTCATGCAAAATTAACTTCGCGATCGATGAGTTCGCTCAAAAATCTCGACCCCTACCTTACGTAGGGACACCCGTGCCAATAAAATGGGGTAATCAATGCCTCATTGGATTGGGCACGAACCGTTGGATCTTTGTATCATTGCTTTGCGCCAATTTTAAAAGTAATGGATCGATCACCCTCTCGCTCATGGGGCTGTTTTGTTCGAAATGGAACTCAAACATCATGCATCATCGAATCACACCATCACGTTCACGTCCAGTAATGTCGCTAAGCACTTGGGAACCAATAATCTTGAGGAACGAATATTTTTCCAATATAATGGGCTTTCGTTATGGTCCATGTTTTTTTTAACTTTTAATGTTTGCGATTTACTTTGAATACGATGGACCCGTTTGCATGCCTTGGGCCTCTTCGGATGACTCGTTCTTTGGCATTCAATCATTAGTGATCGGATACCAAAGAGGGGAATCTATAGACACCCAAATTTGGCCAAAGGTTCGATTGACTCATACTTCAAGAATGGCAAGCTCTCGAGCTTTTAAGCTTCCGAAAGCATTCCCCAAAACCCTTAGGAATCGTCCCGAACCCTTAGGAACCATCCCAAACCCATAGGAATCAACCCGAGCCCTTAGAACCCATCCCAGACCCTTAGATTTTACCCTAGATACATAGAGACCCTCTCTGAAACTTTACAAGCCAATCCGGACCAATACTAGACCCAACTCGGTCCCACAAACCGGCCCTTTAAATTTGGCCCGAAGTTTGGGCTATCGTACACACTATTTACGCATAAGTAATTTTTGGCAGGAATTGGCTATGCGTATATACTATGTATGCATAACCAAAGTTTAGGGCAATTTTTGGCTTTTGCTTTGGAATTGCCATAGCTCAGGCTCGGGACTTCTCAGTTTCTGTGAAATACACTGTTCCTAAGCTATGCATAAATACTATGTACGCATAGCTTAAAATTTAATTTTTTATAAAAAATATCTAAAATTCACTTTTGGAGTTTGACTTTTTAACCTCCCAAAAATTTGGGGTGGATTTTTTTAGGACTGTTGCACCCCTCCTAGCCTTAAGTTCTACTCTTTTGCCATTTAGAACACTACCCTAGCCTCTAACATTAAACCCAAGTTTCCACCCATCCAAGCTTCCAAAAACCTAGAAAACCTTAGATTAGAGATTACCTAATTGCTAAAAATAGTAGCCCTTAAGTATCCCTCTAATTACCCTCAACTCTATAAATAGAGAGCCACCCCCCCCCCCCCCTTGATTAGGACCTTGCAAAAATTTCCAAAAGAAAGATAGCTTTAGAAAATTTCCTCCTCCTTTTCAAGCATTCATCCCTTTAAAATTCTAGAACATGAGTTTGCTATTCATACCCCATCATCCATCATCAATTCCCAAGCTTTAGCAAGAACAAGGCCTTAGCCTATCTCTCCAACCTTCTAGCTCCCACACCATAGAAGTTAAGACCCATTCCTCAACCATTTGCTATCGGAAGCTCTTCCAAAGCGCATTCACGCAAAGGTCTACAGTGGTGCTACAAGGGCCTAAGAGATCCAACTCTCCTATGATAGCCCAAATTTCCTATCTTGAAACCCATGCCATCAGATCGTCGATGCCGACAATCCCTGAACTGAACACATAGTATGTCCACTCACGCAGTGGAATTTAAGTTGCTATCTCTTATGAAGCAGATAGAGTCATCATATATGGCAAAAGAAGATCTACAATTCTATATATATAGCAAGACAAAATGACGTTTCTATCCTTATGCAGATCATAAGTCTAACAGAATCGAAACGAACCATTGGAGATGACCAACCATCACCAAAATGGTGGTTCACAACATTAATTACATTTCATGAATTCATTGTTCTAAATTAATTTTAAAAGTAAGACGTACCAAGCCTTAGTCACAAAACTATCAAAAAGACACTTTAAATCCCTTAAGGGAAGTAATCCTTTGGAAGAAGATCAGATTCCTCCTCTGAAATATAATCTGGATCTTCCTTTCGGCCAAACTCCTCAATCCCTAGATCCACATCTATAACTGTGACGTATAATCGAAGGGTGAGCTAACAGTCTAAGCTCAGAAGAGAAATTAACAATAACATTCACATCATATTTCAATCATAGACTTCATGATTTGATTTCGAGGCACATATCATATCACACGAGAATTTGATCTTAAAGAAAATGCATAAATTGCACAAAACACGTTGAAATGACACATTTTTCACAAACACTTCTTATTCTTAACACAATCAAAGTTTCACACATATTTCAGGTTTTACGACATGCTTTCCATATCTCATGAAAGACATAAAACATAACTTAAAGTCCACTACAAAGTATATATAGCATTGGAAGCCACATAGATCTGATGGAAATCCCAATCATCATCGTTCAATGAATACTTAACACGAGATGCCAAGCCTCTGAGCTACGTTAACAGAGTCACATGCTTAAACACCAAGCCCCTAGGCTACATTAGGAGGGTCACTTATGCCACTTGAAAGTCACCGTTGGACGATGTAAATTGTACAGATATCCCATTGTACCGGACACTATTTGGGATTCATTCCACATGAACCTTAAATCGTCGTGCAAGTTTTAACCTATAGTTTAAATCCGTGTAATGAGATATTTATATAACTAGGTTTTGAGATCTTACACATTTCACATTCAAAGTTCATACACACACATGTGCTTATCACATTTCAAAGTACTTATCACATTTCAGAGTTCACACACACAGGAACTTATCACATTTTCGAAGTTCACACACACACATGCTTATCTCACACACATATGCTTATCGAACTTATCATATCACATTGCATATACGAATCATATCATATGTAAGGTTATTGAATTTCCCTACCTCACGTCTTACAAAGCACGCACTTCACGTAACATGAGGTGAAAATCCACTCGTACACATTAGATTCATGACCTACATTTCAAAGTATTCAAAGGTCACTAACTAATGCATAAAGGATAATACTAATTGAATTTTAATAGAACAGTTCCAAGGTCGCGTGAGCGAGTCACATGGCATACCACAGTCGCGCGAGCCCGCTCAAGTGACAATCTTCTCTCTCAATTACTCACTAAAGCTACTTGAGATAGTCGCGCAAGCGACATCACCATGCACTCCACACTCGCGCGCCCTCGCTCGAACGATTGTGTTCTTCTTTGTTTCACTTTAATCCTGACACTAATCAGTCGTGCGCACGAGTTTCAAGTTGCACAAGCGACTCACATGGCTCACCCTCAGATGTGCGAGCAACTATTGAAGCCCTCATTTCATGCCTAATCTAAGGCCTAGCTCGCACAAGCGAGTTTCATAGTCGCGCGAGCGACTTTCAGGATTTTTGGGTTTCTTCTCAAAATTAGATTTTCTTTCTTATCCCCATTTTACCTAACCCTTATTCACATTTATTATAACTTGTTTATGGCATTAATTGCCTTCATTTATCACCATTCATTCATTATCAATGCACTCAAAACCACAAGATCTTACCTTGTTGATTTCATGGAGTTCTTGTGTGATTGTTTGATCCAAAACTCATAATCCACAGTGCTCTTTTCCTTTGTGTCATAGGGTTTGAAGACCCGACATGTCGCAATCGTATCACAATGCACATGAAGCATTTATCCTTCCCGGTGTGCACAATCAACTCCTTAAGACCCTTTGTCAATCACAATAGGTTACTCCTTCCGAAGAGCATTTCTCACATAGCTTTCACACACACTCCCACCTCGACGAATTGATGCTTCCAACACGCTCTCACAACGTGTGGTCTTGTGTGGGAGATCAATTGTGAACTCACGTACTTGTTGACAATGATTCATACGGAAGCAAGAGTTCTCTTTCTCCTTCTTCTCTTCAATTGTAAAGAAAACAAGGGAGCTAATGGCTTCTTTGTGAAGCCATCTCTCTTTTTACCTTTGGTTGCTTCCTTGTTAAGCATACACACCAATGTGTGTGTTAGTCAAATGGGTTGGTTCACATGTGAACACCACACACCTAACTTAGGTGTTTTCCCACTCACACATGTTCAAAATATCCTCACACAAACCAAGTGGTCTCATCAATTCCGAAACGGTACAATGCGCCGCACCGACACGTGTACTAAGTTGATCTGCACGGGTTCTTAAATTGGGGGTGTTACATCCTCCCCTCCTTATAAAAATTTTCATCTCGAAAATTGCTCACAAGCACCTACATTTGCCTACAACATACACACATTCCCATTACATATCACACACACGGCTAAATACTCATCATCATAACACATATACATGCACACATACATGTACATGTCTGCAATGCACAGACTGATCCACAACTAATTCCAACAAGATGCCTGCAACAGATATATATATATATATATATATATATATATATATTTGTCCAATCCACCATCGAATATCCACCACTACATAAGGAATGCCATAAGAATTTATGGAAGGTACCTGCAATGACTCCATTCACAATAGCTTACACATACTAATCGTGGTAAAATCACACACACAACCATGCAATACAATAGTTAAATCACAAAATTGAATCACCATTCTACCATATCTACGATGGTCACGCACAAGGACCTGTTAATAACTACAAAGCCATTTTCAATAGTAAAGCGTAGCGACCATACTATCATTGTTCTTAAAACTCCAACATTCAAATCTTTACACATTTCCAAAATTTTAACAAAATAGTTGAAATTAAGCATAGCAATAAGAACGAAACACCCCATATCCATAGCCTCTCGGCTAGTCCTCACCACCTCCCAGCTGCCCCTCCTCGTCATCAACACCCCCAACACCCAAGCTAGATGCCTTTGGTACGTATGCTAAAGCCACAGCCATGTACTATAAATAATCCGATGGGTACACATAACACATCGTGTCGCCCAGCATGGCCTTATGGTAGTAGAGTTGGCATCTATTTTGTTCATTATGTTGCTCTCTGCGAGCAAGCTGCAAATCTTGCAAGTACATGCACCTAAATAGCTCTGCCATGAAGTCCATGCCATCGTATGGAGGAATAAGCGGCTGAACTGGAATTTGGTGTGGTGGAACTGGATACTAAGCCTCCTGATCATGGTCAGGATGTGGCGGTTGTTGTTGTTGTTGTTGTGCTAGTTACTCAAGTTCTAATTGGCGGTGCTTAACGCTCGCCCTTAAACTTACCAGACTCACCTATAATGGTCAAACTTATAGGTTTGGGTGTTACCGGTCACACGTGTCTTCGTATTCGGGATGTAGTATTCCCCATCGGTCTTGTCCTCAGTGTATTGCTCAATCAATTTATTGATCAGGTACACATAGGATAACTCTTTCAGGGTCACCTTCATTGTACTTTGCCTTACATTATTTCAGGCATAGACAATGCCCTTAGAAATAATGTCAGTGGCGGAGATCGACCTTCCTTGGTATGCGGAATAGAGAGTTTGGAGCAATACATCCTTTCTCTCTTGTTTGTGTCCAAGTGGATACAAATTTTTTAGAAATATTATATCAAATGGCCACATGTAATCGGGCAGCTGTACTCTTTTCACTGACATCACAAACCCAATTCATCAGTTAGTGATCGCTATGATTATGCTTTCGAAAGAAGGCTTTTCTTGTTTTGGGGGTTGCAATGGTCCACCTTCTTCATACCTCGAAGTCCATCCCATTGTCAATGTTATGTCCGAGAGATCAAAACTAAACTCATGACCGTCTATCTCGGTCACTAGTTCGGTTTGATCATCGTTCAAGCGGAGATGTTGGTAGAAAAGGCGCACGAGTATAGGGTAAATATAGTCATGAAACGGCTCGAGAAGCTGTCTCAACCCAGCCCCGGCTAGATAATCCCGTGTCCAGTCGGTTTCATCGTGGTCCTCAAATAGGTTCTCATATACGGTCCAATTGGTGGTGGAACCACCTTTGTATGCTTAGACGATGAAGGTTTGGAAGCAGATATCTTATGCGGTCCCATGATGATGGATTCAAAAGAAAGAAAAGAAATTTGAGCTAGAAACGAGAAATTTTACCATATTTGTGTGAAGAAATCGGGTAAAATGAAAGAAATGCACTTGAGATCGAAAGTGTAAGCCAATCGGAGCGTTTCCTCAAGCAAATCCGACTTACACATGAAGATTTGCGGGTATGGGAGCAAAACCCTAGCTTCAAGCCAAAAATTTGGAAGGAAAATGACCCGCAATCCATTTATATCTTGACAGTCACGTGAGCGACCTTAAAAGCCGCGTGAGTGACTTATACCTAAGTCTTGCACCTGAACCAGTCGCGCGAGGAACTGTGTTCTCCCCCTATTCTCGTGTGCTCTACTGAAGAAATCGCGCGAATGACCTTAAACATCACGTGCGAGTTCTGGAGTTTCTTTGGATTTTGACTGTTTTCTATTCTGGTTCTTTTACTGGTTTTTAAACCCATCTTTTCTCCTTCCATCAGTATGAAAATTTTGAGTGCGCGGTTAAACACGCGCATACTTATCACCATAATTAACCCATGGACTTCCCCTGATAATGTTTCTATCATAATTGGCTAACCATCCACGAACCATCACATTTGAAATTCAAGTGCACAATTAAAGTTCACAAATCGTATTTACTTCATAGTGATAGCAATCAAATTTTTTAAATTGCTTATCAAGTCAAAATTTAGTCATAGAGTTGTGGATACGCATCGCGTATGTCTGACTTACTTTCCCATGTAGCTTTGTTCAATGAATGATTTTGCCATTTTACCAGTACCAATGGAATACGTTTGGTACGTAGCACTTGCTCTTTCCTGTTGAGAATTTCCACTGGGTCATCTCTAACTATCAGAGCCTCATAGATTTCAATTAGTTGCTTGTCAATAATGTGAGTTAGGTCCTTCATGTACTTCCTTAACATGGATACATAAAATACATTATGTACTCTTACGAGTTGCAGAGGTAACGCAATCCCGTATACTGTTTTACCAACTCAACCCAAAACGTCGAATGATCCTATGTAGCATGGGCTAAGTTTTTCATGCTTCCCGAAACGCATTACACCTGTCATAGGTGAAATCTTGAGGAATACATGGTCTCCAACCTGAAAGTCTAGACTTATCCATTTTAGATTGGCGTAACTCTTCGATCTACTCTGTGCAATCATTAACCTCTCTCAAATCCAACATACAACTTCAGTGGCATCTTCAAGAATTTTAGGACCCAAAATAATTTTTTCTCTCATTTCTTCCCAAATGAGCGGAGATCTACATCTTCGTGCATATAATGCTTCATAGGGAGCCATACCAATGCTCGTCTAGTAACTGTTATTATACACAAACTCGATTAAAGGTAAATGTCGATCCCATGATCCTCGAAAATTATGCATGCATGCTCGGAGCATATCTTCAATAAATTGATTTACCCTTTCGATTGGTCCATCCATTTGTGGGTGAAATGTTGAGCCGGAGTCTAATCTTGAACCCCTTCCCTCTTGAAATCTCTTCCAAAAATGTGATGTATACAACGGATTGCGATCTGAATTAATTATTACCGGAATACCATGCAATCGAACAATCTCCTTTAAGTACATCTCGACAAGTCTATTTGCTATATCCTTGGTGTTGTAAAGCAAGAAATGGGCTGACTTGGTCAATCTGTCTGCAACTACCCATATGTCATTGTGTTCCTTTATCGTCCTTGGTAATCCTAATTTAAAGTCCGTGGAAATGGACTCCCATTCCCATTCTGGTATCGGTAGAGGTTGTAATAAACCTGATGGATGTCGGTGATCCACTTTCACCTGCTGAAACACCAAGCACTTTGAGGCGTACTTGGCGACATCCGTTGTCAAACCTCTCCACCACAATCTTTTCTTTAGATCTTGGTACATCTTGGTACCTCCCGGACGAATACCATACTTTGACTTGTGAGCCTTGTCTAGAATGGTATGTCGGAGATCGGCATCTGTCGGTATACATAGGCACCCTCTGAAAAACAATGATCCATCCTCCTTGATGGAGAAATTTAGTCTAGTACCGTCAGTCACGCCTTCTCTAATCTTCACAATTTCTACATATTTCATCCTATGCTTGTAGATATCATCATAGATGTTTGCCACTAGAGCTCCAGATTCTTTCACTTCGATCTTAGTGTTGTATAGGGAAATATCTTCTACAAGTTTCAATCGGCGGATTCCCATGAAAAGACTTGTTAACTGAGTCAAACTCTTCTGACTCAAAGCATCTGCTACAACATTCGCCTTGTCTAGGTGATATAAAATGGAGTAATCATAATCCTTGAGAAATTCAATCCATCTTCGCTGCCTCATATTCAAATATTTCTTAGTGAACAGGTACTTGAGGCTCTTGTGATTGGTGAATATCTAAAAGGTGTCCCCATACAGGTAATGTCTCCATATCTTCCATGCAAATATCACTATTGCAAGTTCAAGGTCATGTGTGGGGTAATTCTTTTCATGATCCTTGAGCTGTCTCGAGCCATAAGCGATAACCTTCTGGTTCTGGTTAAGCACACATCCAAACCCGCTATGTGATGCATCACAAAACACAACAAACCCTCCAATGCCGGTAGGAATTACAAGTATTGGTGCAAAGGTAAGCCTTTTCTTAAGTTCCTGGAAGTTTTTCTCACACGACTTGGTCCATTCAAACTTTGCATTTTTCCTTGTAAGTTGTGTAAGCAAACATGATTGTTTAGAAAATCCCTCTACAAACCTCTTCGGCTATTCCCAATGTACAACAGCCTCTATCTTAGCTGGACCTACTATGACACTTGCTTTAGAGACAACATGTCCCAAGAAAGTCACTTGTTCAAACCATAACTCACACTAGCTAAGCTCTACGTATAGTTGGTTTTCTCATAATGTCTGTAAAGCAATCTATAGATGTTGTTCGTGCTCTTCCTTTGACTTTTAGTAGATGAGAATGTCATCTACAAATACTACCACACATGTATCAAGATGTAGTTTGAACACCCTATTCATGCGGTCCATGAAAGAAGCTAGTGCATTAGTTAAGCCGATAGGCATCACTAAGAATTCGTAATACCCATATTTGGTTCTAAATGTTGTCTTCTGAATATCTCTAGCCTTGACTTTTAATTGATGGTAATCGGATCTCAAGTCGATTTTGCAAAAGAAACTTGATCCTTGCAATTGATCAAAGAGATCATCAATCCTTGGAAGTGGATAACGGTTCTTGATCGTCAACTTGTTCAACTAACGATAGTCAATGCACAACCTCATTTACCCATCCTTCTTCTTGACAAATTAGACCAGTGCTCCCCAAGGAGAAACACCTGGTCGTATGAACCCTTTGTCTAAGAGTTCTTGCAACTGCTCTTTCAACTTCTTCAATTCTATTGAAGCCATCTGTAAGGTTCTTTAGATACTGGCTCCTTACTTGGGGCTAAGTCAATTGCAAACTCGACTTCTTAATCTGGTGGTAATCCTGGTAGTTCTTCTAGAAACACATCCAAAAACTCGTAACCAACTGGAATATTAGCGATGTCATTCTTCTCATCTCGTTGTTCTTTCAAAAATGGGAGGTAGCCACTACACCCATTTCTCATCATACGTTTGGCTCGTATTGTGGAGATGAAATGTGTGACGTTAGCCTTGTCACCACTAAATCAGAATGACTTTTCCTTCGGAGGGCGAAAAGTAACTACTTTCCGTAGGCAATCAACACTTGCATGGTAAGCGGATAGCCAACCCATGTTAAGGATTATATCAAATCCTTGCATATCTAATAAAATGAGATCTGCCACCATCTCACGATCTTCAACTAGAACAATAATTGATCGGTAAAACATTTCCGTATTTGTTGAACTTCCCTTGGGAACTGACACTACCAGAATCAAATCCAATGACTCAGGAGTAACTCCCAACTCTGTCACAAACTGTGAAGTCACGAAGGAGGGTGTCGAAGATGGGTCTATTAACACTCATGCTCCATGTTTACAAGTGTCGTCACGTTGATGAATAAGTAGGGTACCTAAGTGTCAGACATAAAATTCTACTTAGGGTGTATACGGTGTGTGTTGTGGCATTCATGAATTGTAATTGATTCTTAATTTCCTATGATGATAATTCCTAATGAAATTTAGATGACAAATGAATAATTTAACCAAGTTATACCTTGGATGACGTCATTGGACGTCTGAGCATCCAGGGCATTGACAGCATACGCATGACCTTGAATAGTAGGCCTCGTGGATCGTGTAGGCTTGGGTGCAACAACTGATTACATTCCTTCTTTTCTCACTTCAGGACAATCTTTGATTCTATGCCCCATCTTGCCACACTTAAAACACGCTCCTGTACCATGACCACACTCCGACATCTTGTGTGATTTTTGACAACAAGCAAATTTTTCTCCTGTTGTAGACAATGTCGCTCATGAAAATCCCTGAGTAACTAAAGCTCCTGACATAAAAGTAGGATCAGGTAAATGATAAAATCTTGTGGGTAGAGGTAAAGGTGGCTTTGAATAATTCATCTGAATTGGTTGCCTTGGTGTCGGTACTGCAAACCTCGGCTTCTTATTTACCGGTTCATAGCTATTTGACCTCACTTGATTCACCTTTCCTTTATTATGTTGGTCCCTTCTCTTGTACGTATCTTCTATATCCTCCTCGGCTACAAGGGTCTTAGCCATCACTCCTGCATAAGTCTCTAACTCAAATATCGAGACTCTATTGCAAATGTTCGGTCTTAAGCCACGTTGAAACTTCTTAGCCTTCATTATATCGGAGGCCACATTTTCGGAGCAAACCTTGAAAGTCTCATAAATTTTGTCCCATATTCTTGCACTGTCATCCGACCTGGTTCCAATTGGATGAACTTCACTTCCATTTGGTTACTCACCACTTTAGGAAAATACTGTTTATTGAATTCCTCAACAAACTCTTCCCACGTCTGTAAAGCATTTGGATTTTCTTGTTCCCATGTCCTTGATAACGATTTCCACCATGGATCGGCCTCCCAATGTAACTTGAAAGTAGCCCACCTGACTCGTTCATCCTCGGTGCATGGAAGTACATTGAATATCTTTTCCATTTTCTTAAGCCATTTCACTTCCTCTAATGGATCAGCCTGTCCTGAGAAACTTGGAGGACGCATCCTCCTAAACTCTACAAACGTTGAAAGTGGAGGTGGAGGCTGATGATTGTTGGCGTTGTTTGCAGCCATCAACTCGGTCTGCTGGGCCATTGCATTGGCCACAACCTCCATGCCATGTGCCATTCTTCCGCTCTCATCTCCTTCTTGGTTTTCTTCTTCCGAGTCATTTCTTTCACCAATCCGAATCCAATTCAAACCTTTGGGAATTTCTTCACCATTCCTTGTATTTCGGACACGACCGCCTTTCGGTCTGCCTCTCCCTCTAGTGGATATACTGATCTGTTAACATGAAACAAAAGTTTCATCAACAGATGGTCCCTATACTCTGATAAAATTTTAAACTAGGAGTCTAAGCCTAGGTCTTGTCAGAAATTTTTTAAGTCATATGCTTTGATACCAACTGTGATAGCCTGAATTTCCTACCTTGAAACCCATGCCATCAGATTGCCGATGCCGACGATCCTTGAACTAAACACATAGTATGTCCACCCATGCAGTGGAATTTAAGTTGCTATCACTTATAAAGCAGATAGAGTCATCATATATGGCAAAAGAAAATCTCCAATTTTATATATATAGTAAGACAAAATGACAGTTATGTCCTTATGCATACCATCAGTCAGATAGAATCGAAATGAACCACTGGTGATGACCAACCATCACCAAAATAGTGGTTCACAACATTAATTACATGTAATGAATCCATTATTCTAAACTAATTTTAAAGGTCGGGCGTACCAAGCCTCAATCACAAAACTGTCAAAAAGACACTTTAAATCCCCTAAGATAAATAATCCTCTAGCAGAAGATCAGATTCCTCCTCTGGAATATAATCTGGATCTTCCTCTCGGCCAGACTCCTCAATTCCTAAATCCACATCGGTACCTATAGCATATAGTCAAAGGGTGAGCTAACAGTCTAAGCTCAGTAGAGAAATTAATAATAACATTCATATCATATTTCAATCAGACTTCATGATCTTATTTCGAGGCACATATCATATCACACGAGAATTTGATCTTAAAGAAAATGCATGAATCGCACGAAACACGTTTAAATGACACATTTTTCACACACACTTCTTATTCTAAACACAATCCACGTTTCACACTTATTTCAAATTTTACTACATGCTTTACTTATCTCATGAATGACTTAAAACGTAACTTAAAGTCCACTTCCAAGCATATATAGCATTGGAAGCAACATAGATCCGATGGGAATCCCAACCATCGTCATTCAATGAACACATAACATGAGATGCCAAGCCTCTAAGCTACTTTAACAGAGTCACTTGTCTAAACACCATGCCCTTGAGCTATGTTAGCAGGGTCACTTGTGCAACTTGAAAGTCACCATTGGCCGGTGTAAATATGTACGGATATCCCACCGTACCGGTCACATTCTGGAATTTGTTCCATGTGAACGTTAAATCATCATGCAAGTTTTAACCTATAGTTTAACATAGTGTATTGTGATATTTATATAACTAGGTTTTGAGATTTTACACATTTCCCATGCAAAGTTCATACACACACACACACGTGCTTATCACATTTTAGAGTTCACACACACACATACTTATGACATTTTAGAGTTCACACACACACATGTACTTATCACATTTCCGAGTTCACACACACACACACACGTACTTATCACATTTTGAAGTTCACACACACACACATGCTTATCGAACTTATCATATCACATTGCTTATACAAATCATATCATATGTAAGGTTATTTAATTTGCCTACCTCATGTCTTACAAAGCACGCACTTCATGTAACATGAGGCGAAAATCCACTCGTACACATCGGATCTATGACTAACACTTCAAAGTATCCAAAGGTCACTAACTAATGCTTAAAGGATCATACTAATCAAATTTTAAGATAAAAATCTCAAAACTATCTTAAATAGTTCAAACTGACTCAGTAGCGCGCGAGTTCCAAGGTCTCGCTAGCGAATCATATGGCACACAACAGTCGCGTGAGCCCGCTCGAGCGACTGTGCTCTCTCTCAATTCCTCACTAAAGCTGCTTGAGATAGTCACACGCATGAAGTGAAAGTTGTGTGAGCGACATCACCAGGCACTCCACAGTCGCGCCACCTCGGTCGAACGACTGTGCTCGTCTTTGTTTCTCTTTAATCCTGACACTACTCAGTCGCGCGCGCTAGTTTCATGTTACGCTAGAGACTCACATTGCACACCCTTAGTCATGCGAGTGACTATTCAAGCCCTCATTTCATGCCTAATCTGAGGCCTAGCTCGCATGAGCGAGTTTCATGGTCGCACGAGCGACTTCCAGGAGTTTGGTGTTTCTTCGAAAATTTTGATTTTTTTTCTTATCCCCCTTTTACCTAACCCTTATTCACATTTATTATAACCTGTTTATAGAATTAATTACCTTTATTTATCACCATTCATTCATAATCAATGCACTTAAAACCACAAGATCTTACTTCGTTGATTTCACAGAGTTCTTGTGTGATACTTTGATCCGAAACTCACAATCCATGACGCTTTTTTTGTTTGCATCGTAGGGTTTGAAGACTTGACCTCTCACGATCGTATCAAATTGCACACAAAGCTTTTATCCTTCCTGGTGTGCACAATCAACTCCTTAAAATCCTTTGTCAATCACACTAGGTTACTCCTTCCCAAGAGGGTTTCTCACATAGCTTTCGCACACACTCCCACCTCGATGAATCGATGCTTCCAGCATGCTCTCACAACACATGGTCTTGTGTGGGAGATGAATTGTGAACTCGCATCCTTGGCGGCAATAATTCATACAGAAGCAAGATTTCTCTTCTTCCTTCTTTTCTTCAATTGTAAAGAAAACAAGGGAGCCAATGGCTTCTTTGTGAAGCAATCTCTCTTTATACCCTTGGTTGCTTCCTTGTTAAGCATACACACACCATTTTGTGTGTTAGTCAAATGGGTTGGTTCACATATGAACACCACACACCTAGCTTAGGTGTTTGCCCACTCACACATGTTTAAAAGATCCTCACACAAACCCAGTGGTCTCACCAATTCTGGAATGGTAGAGTGCGCCGCACTGACACGTGTACCAAGTTGATCTGCACGAGCTCTTAATTTGGGGGTGTTACATCTCCCCTCTACTCCTCTATCTTCTTTTTCTTTGTCTCTATCCTAGAATTGGGTCGTTTCGCCGCTAAAATTTCGTCGGGTGAGAAGGGGCTCAATAGGAGGGCCTTCAGACAAGGGGGAGTGTCGTTCATTTTATTTTTTTTCATTGTTCTATTTGGCCATAGTAGAGACTGCTTACGAGCGGGTCAATCGGATGCCTAACACCTTCTTGATTAATAACTGAAGTCCGTACCCAAGAGGCTTTAGCGTTGACCGGTGATATGGAGTCATATTTGGCACTTGGGTGCATAAAATATTGATTTCAGGTATCCAGAAATACCAAAAGCTCTGGGTGGAGACTCCATTTTTCTTATGTGCGCATCATCATGATAGACTCGCAAGTTTCCACGATTAATTATCATTTTATTATCACCTTTATCAATTATTCGGTAATTATCTTAATAACCTTATCTAATTGTCATTAATGATTATTATTTGTAATATTAATTATGATTATTGATTCTATTATTTATTATTATTATTATTGTTTATTTATTGATTGTTACTTTACTTACTTATCGATTAATTTTTTATCATTATTTATTAGTTATTGTTATCAATTTTTTTATCATCGTTTTAGTCCTTATTATTGTCAGCATAAGTTGTGCCTGAAGTTTCTATTTTTGGTTTTGTCACACCCTCAAGATCCTCCTGCGTTGTCCATCAGCTCTACTTGGGAGGAGCCTCGAGCTTGGTTATTCGCTCTCCCTGCATTTCAGAGGGAGAGGTTGGCAACATTTGGCTTTGGGCCTATTTTGGCACTCAAGCCTTTCCAGCCCGACCATGGTTTAGTCAGGGTTGTGTTGGAGAGGTGGAGAGATGAGCCGCAGGCACTGCTTTTCCCTACGGGGATGATGCTGTCGACCCTTGAGGACTAGGTCCGTATCATTGGGGTTAGGTTCGAGGGAGAGGTTGCGACAAAGAGGATGCTTAGTTATTATCAGGGGCTATCCATGGAGCTATTCGGGTGTGAGCACCCATTTAGTGAATACGGGACGGGGATGATCTAGACCACTTGGTCTGTTGACACATTTGACGGAGGATTCGTCCCTACGAGACGTTGCCATGAGCCCAAGGAGGTGTATAGGCTACGCCGTCAGGCGATGGTGCTTCGCTAGCCTTTATCAGAGCCTAGAGTTGAGGCAGATCATGTCATCAGGGCATTCCTGATGCACTTCTTCGGTAGGGTGTTGTTTTACCTGTCGACTCAGGGAATCGTGACTGTGTCCACTATTTTGAAAAGTGGAGCAGATCCATGTATCCTAGGTCACACTGCAGCAGGGAGTTTGTCAGGGAGTCCCTCCAGAGCCTCTTTCATGGATAGCTAAGAAGATTACCAGTCCCCCTGGCTAGAACTTTGAGGAGAAGATGCTAACCAAGCTTGATGAATTTAGAGCTGGGGGGACTGTGGTGATGGGCGTAGGCGATGAGGCAAATGCCTAGAGTTTGTGAGGTGCTTTCGGGAGCTCGGTGGTGGTAATCTCTTTCAGTTGTTCCCCTTTCAAGGGAGCAACTCCTTTGGTGTTGGTGGACTCGATTTCTCTTCGGCATTGAGAGAGAGTCTTGCTGAGCTAGAGTGAGGCCAGCTCAGACTCGGGGTTTGCGGAGCATTTGAGGTCCTTCAGAGGGCTTTGGAGTGGGTGGGGAGTGCTCCTCGCCCTGACAAGGAGATGCTCACCTCCCTGGTGTGTTCTATTGTCGATGCCAGGGCAGTTGAGGATCAGGCAGTGGCCCGGCTAGCGGACGCTCGCCGGGCTCTGATAAGTTGTTGCGCTATTTTGCTTTTATTCCATTTAGTCTGCTCATTCTACTTTTGTTGATGGATGTGTTTGTTTTGGTTTCAATTAATCAGGATGTGTCGACGGGTGAGATTGTCGCTTGTCACAGGGTGTCTACTTTCTCCAGAGTGAGCTGCTAGGGCATGGCGTTATGAGGGGCAACATGGCCTCGGAGATTGATCGGCTGGTACATGTTTGTTTTTATTTTCTTGGTGTAATTTTGATTTTTAGCATTTTTGATGGGTCTTCATATGTGTTTGCAGAGGGCAGAGCTTGCCGTGGTGCGTAGAGGTTCTGATCCAGTCTTCGATCTGTCCTCATCTGCGTCCTCTAGTCGGGAGGACCCATAGATGGCTCATCTTCGAGCCATGTTAGATCACTGGGTTAGTTTCATATCACTTTGTTATTTTATTTAGCCAGCTATATTTATTTTGTTGGTCTTACGGTGTTGGAATGTGTTTAGCGTAAGATTGCCGAGGAGCACCAGGTGACCGAGGCTGTTGTTGCGTCCTTACGTCTAGAGAGTCAGGTATGATGTGTATTTTTGTTTCTGAATATGTTTTGTTTTACTGTTATTATTTTATGCATTTGTTTTATCTGATGCTTGTGTGTTGCTTTCTTATTTTATTTTGTGTAGGTTGCCGCTTCTCCTGTCAAGTTATGCTCTGTTAGTGTAGTTTTACTTTCAATTTTATACTCGTAGCATTATCTAATGCCTCTTTGTTTGTCTTGCAACAGCCTACAATGGAGTTGCCTCCTCAGCCCATGCCAACGGCAGATCTAGTGACAGCCGAGGAAATCGATCGCTTGTTGCGTGAGCAGGCCGAGCTGATATGCTTGCTCTCTCTTCAACATTTTTTTTTCTTTACCATTGTATCTCGTCCTTAGTTATATGTTCTTACTCAGGCTCAACAACCTGAGGCACCCGCCAGGAGGTTGAGAGCGCTCGCACCTGCTTGAGGGTGAAACTGGCTACTATAGGAGATCCTGTGCAGAGTCGTGAGGATTTGATTTTTGACCTGATCATCAAGCAGAGGACCCAGATGACCGAGTTGGAGACTGGTCGTCAAATTGTTTAGGCTGAGATGCAGGCCCCCACAGACCGTCTGCAGTATGAGTTGAAGAGGACGACACGGGGGATCCAAGGGGTGGTCTCACAGTTTGCTGGGGCAGAGTTAGAGAATAATGGCTACTTGGTTGGTTAGCATCGTCGTACGTCTCGTGAGTGTATGAGGAACTACATTCTGGATGAGGCGGCTCTTCGAGAGTCATTTTGTTTTGGTCGCTTGCACTCACGGTCTAGTCGGTTCGTCAGCCAGACGAGCGAGGGAGGTTTCATCGTCAGGCCTTCTTCTTCTTCTAGGAGGCCTCCGACTACTCATCAGGTTTCAGTTGAGGCTTCGATGGATCAGATTCCATATCCACGAATCGATGAGATAGGAGATAGCAATGACTACCCTCTTAGAGGCAGCGGAGGGAATAGGGCAGTATGTACATTTTTCCTACTTTGGTACTTTTCTCTCCACTGTATATTCAAGGGGTATGCTCCCGGTGACACTTGTACAAAGAATTTATATATATATATATATATATACTTCTTTTCTTCAGATCTACTTCCTTTTTTCTTCCTTTTACCTCTGGTTTCATCTGCTCCTTTAGGTGTCGTCAGCTATTACTTGGATGCTTCTGAGCTGGCCCAGTAGTAGCTGAAGAGCACTTTTATCTGCAAAGAGGAACCAACTTATTAGTAACTTTTATTTCCCCCTTGGTAATTGTTAAGGGGGTGGCATCTCAAACCAAAGTTTCGTAACAAAAGCAATATCACCGTTCTCTTTTTTCTTTTTTCATTACAGGGAAAGAAAACAAAGCAACAGGGAAAAGAAAATAATAGAAATAAAATCCTAAAAATGATAAAAAATAAAAAAATTGCCCAGTGTGAGAGTTTTGATAGGTTCGGCAGTGTAACATTTTTGGTAGGCTTCCTTGACTGATGATCTTGTCATTCTAAATCCAACTATGAAACAAAAGAGAGCTCTTAAAGTGTAACGATTTTACTCTTTTCCATAAATAAATAAACAAATGCCCAGTGTCAAGTTACAATGGAACTTTCCTGGGCTTCATGAGTATCTGGAGTTAACCTGGGGCTATGGAGAGCTATGCATGTGTTTGTGGAGTTAGTAGTGAAGAAAACCTTCTCGGTAGTGTTACTGTATTGGGGGGACATTGGTTACTTCAGCTGTATACCAAGTTTTACCTATCGATAGTGATCATCATGTCCAGTAGTTTGATAGGAGCGAAGTGTATGGTAGACAGTATATGATTGCATCTTTCATCATTCACTAGCTTTCGATTTTATTTTGGAAAATATCTTAGAAAAAGTTTTGATTCATCATCCGAAAATGAAATAAGGGAGTGAAAGCATGGTAAGACTCCATGATGTGGGGAATAGTTTCTTACTTGAGAACTTTTAAAAGAGATAGTCAACGACCTTTTACTCGGGTGGTGTGTAGTACCATATCTGAGCTCTCCATCATGTTTCGGTACCATCAAAGTCTCAAATTCTCTGGTTAGCAGGAGTTTATCTTCCTCCCACCACTGTACGACGATATCTAGTAGTGTGAAGATACCAGGGAGGCCCTTTCAGTTTGTTTATGCTTCTTTAGTAAAGATACCAAAGATGTCATCACAGTAAGCTTATGCTTCCCTAGGCTCATTGACCTATTCACTCCTCATATGCTCTCGCTCGATTACGCTTCTTCTCTCTTTCTCTCTTGTATTGTCTCTCTTTGTCTTTTTCTGACGCATACATTTTTAAAGCAGCCTGCTAATGCAACAATAGTGAGCTTTGATTGAACCTAACATCTTCATTTTCTATGTTCTAATGTTTACTCCAATGGCGAGATAGGGAGTGAGAATCCGGTGTTTTCTATGGTTTTAAGAGAGGTGTCATATTCCACTAATCCTTTCGATCAAATTGCCCAAATAAGAAGGTGAGTGATGTGTCAGAAATTTTTTAAAAGATAGTTCCAGAAATAATGACGTGCGACTAATGAATGACTTATAATGAATACGAGGATGGTCGATATAAGTATGGGTATCTAGTTTCAGGACATGATGACCACTATTGCTAAGGGTAGTAATTCCTCAGATACATAGCATTCCACGGGTTAGGAAGTTCCTCCCCATCTGGATATATTAATTTGTATGCATTTCTCAGGTATGCAGTTGCTATAATATATTGTCCCTCCCAATTTGGTTTCAGTTTTCCCTTAGGGTTGGCATGTTTGGAGGGCATGATTTTCTTCAAGACTAAGTCTCCAATCTCAAAAATTCACTGAAGGACTTTCTTATCGCAAGTCTTGGCCACTCTTCTTTGGTATACTTGTGCCTGATCAGCTGTCCTTAGGCGTGTCTCATCGAGCTACTCTAACTGAGTTAGCGGAGCAATTCTCCTCTCATTTATAAATAGCTGATCATCAAGCTGGATGCTTAGGGATGGCCCTTGTATTTCATATGGTAGGACCGACTCCATCCCATACATGAGAAGATAAGGAGTTTGGCCAATGGTTGCTCGAATGGAAGTTTTTTATAGGCCCAGAGCGCCTTTGATAATCGATCAGGCCAGTCGGCTCTATTGCTCATTTCCACTATTCATTTTAGTATTTGGATCAGGGTCTTATTTATGGCCTCGACTTGTCCATTCCCTTGAGGGTAGAAGGTGACGAGTTTGTAGGTCAATGTCGTATTTTTTGTACAGTCTCTTTATCATTTTACTGATGAATTGTGGTCTGTTATTGGTGATGAACATTCTAGGAACTCTAAACCTTGTAATGATATTCTACATGATAAATTTTACTAGAGTCGAGGCAGTGATTCTGACATATGACTCGGCTTCCACTCATTTGGTGTACTATTTGGTTGCAATGAGAATAAAGGCATGTTTATGGGTGTTCCCGACTGTGTCTATAAATTGTCCAATTATGTCAAAGTCCCACATTGTGAATGGCCATGGTGAGACCATGGGATTTAATGTGACTGATGGGGCTTTGATGAGTGTAGCATGTTCTTGGCACTTTTTTACAGAATTGAACGTAGATGTGGAAATCCCTCAACTTTTTAATTCGTATCTCTCCTTCAAATAATTACCACATTCCTTCTTTTTTTTTTAAATCTCACGGAAAATACTTTTAAGTGTGGAAACGATTATTATTATTTACCAAAGTATGAGCAAAAACTATGTGTTAACGCTATTGGTTTAACCTCCCAATTTCGTTAACCTAACGGACATATGCAGAATTATGATTCAATCGTAAACTGTTTCTAATGAGTAAAACAATAAAATATAAGCAGCTTTTAAAACCTTTTTCCATCAAGATAAAACCTTAAAAGTTAAACTGTTCCTACAAGCCCAATTACAAAGATGTAACCATAATTCAAAAGTAGTGGACTTAAACCAAAGCTAAAAGAAAACAGAAAGGAAAGATCATTTTCAAAACTAAGTGTAGGTGCTGGTAGCTCTACTAGATAAATGGAGCTTCAAACTATCAGCTCGTTGTCACTCTTTGATCCTTCCGTGTCCAGCTTCCTTAATCCTGGTTGAGTGGCTGCTAAATGTGACTGGCCTTTAGTGGGTCATGAAACGACCGTAAGCGATGAAGCTCAATAAAATCTTAGTTAGCATTGTCTTAATATTATAGTACATGTAACATATAGATACTCCATAGGTGCATGTACAAGAATTCTAACTATAACTGATACTAAATAACACACACATTTACAGAAGTAATGGTAGTTTAATGATATTTAATTTATTATTGAATAATAAACAACATGATTTAAAGTCCCAAGTACTAAATTAAAAACTACAATTTATCTACAACAATAATATAAAAAGAGAGGGATTTCAATACTATCATTACACATAAATAAATGAAAAGAAAAGAATTTCAATAATATTAATAAGCATAGGTTACATTTATTCAAAATTAAGCATAATATGATCAAGTGATACTTTAAGCGTCTTAAAGATTAATTAATTATTATTAAATCATGAAATATGAGTTAATTATTAGTATATTTTAATTAATTCGGTGCTGATAGCAAAGCACCAATCATGGTCCAGACAGAATTCAGATACTAATGTTAATCAAACAAGGGCCTACACTCTCCGCCATTCAACCAATCTTAGACAAGGATCAATGACCTTGTTGGTCTAACTAGACCCAATTCTTAGCTGACATTTCAAAATTCTTTTATATATAGAATGCTCCTACGAGCCCGTTCGTGAGAACAATGATAAGCTATGTGAGGCCAAAACATAACAGAATTGTGTCATCTTTCCACTTTCAAATTTCAGTTTTCGTTGCATTATCTTTCAAATTCTGTATTCTTTCATATAATTCAGTTTCTATGCTTATTTTTAAGAATTCCCCTCATTTCTGAGGTCCAGATTCATGATCAGATTCCCATTTCGGGTCCAGACTTCATAAATTCAGATACCCATTTTGGGTCTAGAGTTCAGACAATCAGATACCCATTTTGGGTCCAGAGTTCTTTCAGATTCAGAGTTCAGATTTTCAAATAATATTTTCAGATTTAGAATTCTTTCAATTTCAAAGTTCAGATTTTCAAATAATCTTTTCAGATTCAGAATTCTTTCAATTTCAAAGTTCAAATATACCCAACAAACAATTCATGTCATTATCAGACATTTTATTGTAAGCATTTCATCTTCATATCACATTCATATCATAATTGCTATCTTATCAGATTAGATCATGTCATATCGTATACTATCTTATCAGATCAAATCGTATCATATCTTTACTATCTTATTAGATCAGATTTTATCATATCATATCTCATCTTATCAGATCATATCATATTGTATCATATACTACCTTATTAGACTATTTTACTTATCATAAACATATCATATACTTATCATATACCTTTCATTTACCTATCAGAGACTTATTAGATACTTATTAGGAAAATATCATGTACTTATCGGATTCTTATCGGGTACTTATCGGATATTTATCAAATACTTATCAAGTGCTTATTGGATACTAATAGGGTACTTATCAAATTCTTATCAGATACTTATTGGATAGTTTTCGGGTACATATCAGATACTTATCAGGTACTTATCAAATACTTATCGGATACTAATCGGGTGCTTTTCATGAACCTATCATATGCTTATCATGTCACATTGAGTTTGGTTATTTACTCGAGAGCAATTTCTTTACTTATGTTTAAGGTCAGGTATGGGCTACGGGTGCAACAAGTTATGGGTCCGATGGTTCATGGGTCCAAAGTGGTTCAATACAATACGGGCCCGATGGTTCATGGGTCCAAGGGGTTCTATAGGAGTTTAGGTCCAATGGGTTCTATTCGATATAGGTCTGATGGATTTTAGGTCCAAGAGGTCCAATGGGTTCTATTCAATATAAGTCTGGTAGATTTCTGGTCCAACGGGTCCAATGGGTTCTATTCAATATAAGTCCAATAGATTTTAGGTTCAACAGGTCTAATGGGTTTTATTCAGGCCTTTAGTAGATTTAAATCTAGAAGTAGGGGTCTTTCTGAGGTCAGGACCATATGTGATTCAGTCATTACGGGCCTTAATTCAGTATGCCTTGGGCCTGACTTGTAATCCAATTTACTGAGCTATGGGCCAGGTCCTTAACTAGATTTATGTCAATCTTATCCACTTTATTTACTTAGAAGTTCCGAATTTTTGGGCTTCATCGGGCCGTCAAAGAATTCAATCAGGCCCTTTGACTTAATTGACAAGTTTCACATGGGCTATATCATATGTAAGCATCATGGGACCATGTGTTTTGGATTTGCCAGATTAGTCATAGGTCTTGGGTCAAGGTCCGAATACTTAGTTTTTACCTTATATATGCAGATTTTTCTAAGGTATTGGCGGACAACTGATGGTAAATTGACTGCCATTTTCGGCTTCGATCAAATTTTTGCATGCTTTCAACACTCGGGGCAAGATGACTAATAAGAGCATCTTTCCCAAGTTGTGGCATTAATAATTTTGATCAGGTTTGATAACAGGAGACAAATCACCGAGATCTGTTCCATTTGATCAAAGTTTTGGGCCAGAATTGTTGGGCCTCGGTGTTGGGTCCACAACATTCAATTCTGATAATGAAATCAGAAGTTTAGCGGCTCTCTTGAAAGATCTGCAAGTTTCCCAACTTTTCCATTTATATTGTCTGGGTCAAAGGTCAACATATCAGGATGTAATAGGGTCCATCTGATCTAAGGTTGGGTCTGATTTCTAGCAGTGTGCCATTTGCCTATATTCCGGGTTGTACTTTACCGAATTTCTTACCGTCAATTCTGATCGAATTGAGGCATGAAATTTTTACCAGATCCTAAGTATTTTCTAAGGTTTATGGTCAATTTATTCAGAATTTTTCAGCTAATATTTTTGCACGGGAGCTGGAACTCATTACAGTTCTGTTTTTGGGTGCAACGGGACAGATCCATCGCATCACGTTCCGGGTGCCCAAACTTTCAGACCTTACAGGATTCGGGTCTGTAATTTTTACCAAGTATCAGGAACTCATTTGAGTACATCCCAAACTGTTTAAGGATTTTTATAATATTTATTTTCATTTATTTAATTCACTGTTCGGGACTGATCTCTTGTGGGCTGCAAAGTTCACAGTTTTGGGCTTAGATGGGATGTACTTAGCGGCCCATCCAATACCACATTATCGGGTCTCAGTCTAGGACATTTCTAAGGTAATCTCAAGTTAATTGGGATTGATTTTTGGGTAATCATATCCATTCAATTTATTTAATCGGTTACCGGTACTTTCCTAATCACCGGCGTCGATTTACCTAGTGATATCGGATTGGGCCTTAAGAGCCATCCGATCGAGCCTATCTTATCGGGCACGATTATGTTTTGCCAAATATTTTTATTTTTAGGAGACAATCTTATATAAATCACATTATCTAAAATCCATTTCAATTGTGGTTTCAAACTCTAATCACAATACATTTTAAGTCTATAAATCAAATCGATTCCTATCCATGCATCTATCACCATTCAAATTCTATGAACAAAACTTTGGGAATCTATCTTCTAAGTCTAAACTTGAATAATTCATCCAAACTTTCCAATGAACTAATTCCTAGATCACATCCTACAAGAGTGTTGGTACGCACCTTTTCTGGGTTCCTCTCGGTCCCCGCTAAATCAGTGGCCCGATTCTGTCCAAGTGGACTTTGGCAATGCGGTGTTTGGAATGCTGAAAATAAAGGGAGGACTTTTAGGAAGATTCCTAGTCAGTTGTGATCGCAAGCTGCATATATTTAATGACGCTACAACACGTCAGTGATCATGCTTTAGAGTGGGTGTAGGTTACTTCTTTACTGAATCGTCCGCTTGCGAACGTGAGCAGCACTGGCTCTTCTTATAATTTAGATAATTCATTTTTCCTTTTCTTTCTCTATTATTAATGTAATTCTGATTGGTTTAAATTTTCTAATTCTATTATGAGTCTAGTTATGGTCTTATTTGGAGCCTAATTAATTTAGTATCCTAATACTACTAGAAGTCTAATTAATATTAGTCTCCTAATTATGCTAGGAGTCTAATTAATTTAAATGTTCTAATTTTATTAGAATTCTAATTAATTTAGTTTCCTAATGTTACTAGAAGTCTACTTAATATTAGTCTCCTAATCATACTAGGAATACAGGTATGTTAATTCTAATGGAGTTCTAATTGAATCAAGCATGCTAGTTATACTAAAATTCTAAGTAAAGCAAGTATATTAGTTCTACTAGTAAGTATACTGGTTCTACTGAAATTTTGATTGAAATAAAGAACTAATTTTACTAGAACTCTAATTAAAGCAAAGGAATGAATTTTATTAAAATCTAATTAAAACAAATAAATTAATTTTATTAAAATCTAATTAAAACTAATTAATTAATTTTATTAAAATCTAATTAAAATAAATAAACTAATTTTATTAAAATTCTAATTAAAGCAATGAATTAACTATACTAAAAATCTAATTGAAATAAAGGAACTAATTTTATTAAATTTTCTAATCAGGTCGAGGAATTAACTTTACTAAAAAAAAATTGATTTAAAGTAATGAATTAACTATACAAAATTTTAATTGAGATAAAAGAACTACCTTTTACTAATTTTGATTAAAGCAATAAATTATATTATACTAAAATTCTAACTGAAGCAATGAGTTAATTTTACTAAAATTCTAATTAAAGCAATGAATTAATCCTACTAAAAATTTAAGAAAAAGTGATTTTGGGCCCGCTATGCTAATGAGGATTGGCCTTATTCCCGAGTGCCCTCCATAAGCTCCCTTGGGCAAATCGGGTGGTTGAGATTAAAGCAAGTTAAATTTTAGATTATAAAATAGTACTTTTAATTTTTTGGAGTTGTTTTTGGGATTATAATGATGAATTAAATTATGAAACTAGAATTTTAAAAAACTAAATTAATATTTTGGGTTTTAGAAATAATAAACTAAGGAATTAAAACTAGAATTTAAGAATTTAAGGACTGAATTCGGGTCCTAAGGCAGAAAATCAGACCGTATGATTAAGGGTTCGTTATAGAAACTAAGAACTAGAACCAGAGATTAATGATACGACTGAAGATTAATATTTTAGAACAAAATTAAAGTCTATGGTCGGTGAATTAGGCCGTCAGATTAAGGACTGGTTCTAGAAACGGGGGACTAGAGCCAGAGATTGGAAATTATGGTCTAAAAAGGGTGCTACGGTCTAAGACTAAAAATATTTTATGTTAATAATTAAAACAAAGAACTAAAAAAAACTACGGTCGGAAACTAAAAATTAAATTCTTACCTAAGGTCGGGGCTGCGGAGAGGAATCTCAAAACTTTGGAGCTTGAATCTCAAAATCATGGTTGTGTTTCTCTATGGGTTTGTTTTCAAAATTCTCTAGTCTCAAAATCCCAAACTTCCTCAAGAAAATCCGTTCTCTATCCAACCTCTCTGGGTCAGATTAAAAAAAAATCTTTTCTAGGGTTTTTTCTAATTAAATGCTCTGTTTCAGGCATTTAACTAAATTATGTGCCAGTCTCCCAGTGCTTAATCGCTTTGAGTCGGTCACCGACTTAGTGAGGGACCGGATGACTTGCTCAGTGAGCTTCCTAGTTCTAACAAAGTTAGGACTAATTGTGCGCTTGGTGTAGGGTGCGCAATCCGATTAAGCATCTCTTTCGAAGCGCATAATTGAGGAAGCTTGGGGGTCCAGGACTATAAGACTAAGTCGGGTGTAGGCCAATTGCGCGCCGGTGGTGGGGTGCTCAATCCGATCGCGCGTCTCATGTGAGGTGCGTAATCGAGTCTCAAGGTGATTTGGGGATAGGAACTCTGGTCTGAAAGGGGACTGATTGCACGTGTGTGGTTTTTCTTGCAATCGAATTACGCACGTGGTTTTAGGCGCATAATTTGGGGCTGTCCGGGCCTAGGTTGAGTCTAAAATGCTAGACTATTATTTCAACCTATATTTTGACTATATACTATTATTTCAGTATATAGTCTCCCTATGTTGGGATTTGAGCCACAGAGCTATTGTTTCAGCTTGTGTTCAGCCATGTACTATTGCTTCAGTACATGGTCCCTACATGAGGGTTATGGGGTCTGAAATGCTAGACTATTATTTTAGTTTACATTTTGACTATATACTATTGTTTTAGTATATAATCTCCCTATGTTGGAATCTAAGCCACAGAGCTATTATTTTAGCATGTGTTCAGTCATGTACTATTGTTTCAGTGTATGGTCCCCACGTTAGGGTCATGGGGCCTAAACCACAAAGCTATTATTTTAGCTTGTGTTTAGCCATATGCTATTGTTTCAGCATATGGTCCCAATTAGGGTTATGAGGTCAAAGGTTGACTGAATAGATTTGTATATTTCGAGAGGGCAAAATGGGAGTGTCTACAGATGCCCCTCTTCGACGTGCTCTTGTGAAGTAAGAATGCATCAAAGAAGTAGACACCCCTCATTCGAGGTGTCTTCTCGTTTCTCTTAGGAAATCACAAATGTGAACTGGGGATGTTAACATGACATGCTTGGCTTTCTTATCTATCAGCGCAAGCTAAGATGGAGCATTCGGGGGCCGAGTAGTAGCTGTCAAAAGGCGCGTTCCATGCTGTGGATGTCAAGGGGCGATTGTTGTCGCTCCAAGTGTGCCAAAAATGTGTGCAAAAAATTAAAGAATTAAAGAATGCTAAATTATATGGATGTTAACTTATGAAAGGGATATCAGCACATTGGGGCTAACACTGGCCTGCAAGATCAGGGCCAATTGTAGCAAGTTTTAAAAGTAAGTATTTCAAGATCGTCCACAGAGAAGTTTGTCTAAAATGAGAGATAAACCTCCAGATCTGTGCTACCAGATCTGGCTCTATAATTATCTAAAATAAAGAATAGATAAAAGAGAGTGTTGGGTTTTGTCACGTTTAACTAAAAGCAAATAAAGAAAAGAACTAACTACGTGATCCAGATCCGAGTTGTGGAGGTGTTTAAAATAAGACAAATGCAGAAATAATAGCTTCATGTATTTTAGCCTTTGAATTTTAATGGAGAATCAGTTCAACAGAAAGCAGATTCAATCTTCATCGGCTACCAAAGACAGGATGTAAGAGAAATAAATCCAATTAAGGAATAGGTTTAGACTTATGGTCGTGATTTGTCACGGATCATCGCCTAGTCATGTCCTATTCTTTATTTGAACATGAACATCATCGTAAATGCTTGCTTGAATTAGGTTACCAACGCTAATTACATTGTGGATGATGAATTAAGGGAAGTTGGATGCGGATGAGTGAATCTAAAGAAGTCTAATGCACTAAGGTGAACATTGAACCCTCGACATGACTCCAATGGAGAAGACACAAATTACAAGAACCTTTTAAAATCCAACGTTACAATTACTGAGTAGCACGGCTTCTTAGAGAGCCCTCGGACTTACAATCGAGCTTCTCGAAGAGCCCTCGATTCTGATCTTGAATCCAAACTTGAAGTACAAATCACTGCAATGGCTCTCAAAGGTAAAATACAAGAAGGGATTACAGGGAATCGGATGAGCTCGACCGGAATGGGGAAACAGAGATGAAAACTCTAAACTGGATGCCCCAATTGGGCAAATGTCTTCTCAATTTATAGCTTTCCCTCTATCTGCACAAAAGGCTGAATTGACCAATCGAAGTGCTCGGATCTGGATTGCCCAATGGCCGTTGAGCACGGGGATCCAGACCGTTCGCCAATGAAAATGCTCGATCCGTTCACCAATCAGCGCTAGAAGCATCAATTCTGATATGGAATTCAAAGTCTGCTTGAGCTTCTAGAAGTTCCCGCCAAGTGATTTCATCTTTGGTTTTCACGGAATATGCCTTTGGTTTGTGCTTGGAATCTTCGGAATGTCTCGGGCTTTTAATTACATTGGGGCGCTGCAGAGTTTATCGAAATGCCCTTCAAAGTGGTCAGAATCCTCAAGATGCCATTTCGCAGAGTTCAGCGGCCTTTTCGTAAAGTCCAATGACTTCTGAAGCCCTGTCCCCAAAGTCCAACCTTCTTTTCGAGGAGTCCAGATGCTCTTGAAAGATACACTGGAGTTTTAGTCCTTTTCGCAGAGTTTAGGGCCTTTTCGCAAAGTTCAATGACTTCAAGCTCGTCAAAGTTCAATCTTCTTTTCGAGGAGTGTTTTCTTCGTTTCGCAAAGTTCAAGGTTCTTTACGAAAAGTGCAAGTTCTTTGCGAAAAGAACTCTGTAGTGCATTTCTCTGTTCGAATTGTTCCCTGCTTCTCTTACAGGTCTTTGCCTCTTCTATTTAGACCTTTCCACAGCTGATGAGGTTGTTTCTTCACTTCCTTCCTTTGGACTGACATGGATTGTCATCTTTTTGGCACTTTTGAGCTGCTTTTATGGTTAAGCGTGTCTTTATTGTTAGCTGCAACATAGGCACTTAAAATACTTATTTAGTTCTCTCAAGGGTCTATCAAGGCCCAGATTAAGGGGTGAAAAATGGTATTTTCCAGTTCTCAACAGCGATCCCATCGCGTATCGCGACCTGCTGTCGTAGACAGTCGATGGGGGAAGTCAGTGCATCCTAATCTACCAGTGCAAAGGGGCATTCAGTCGCGTGGCAGGACCTGCTGTGAATGACAGTCAAACGGAAAGGAGAATCACCGTATCCTAATCTGTGGATGCAAGGGGCATCACGTCGCATGTCGCGACCTGCTGTAATGGGCAGTCAAATAGAGGCATATGACGCAGTCGAGGTACCGGAGGGCGTCATACAAATATCCATAAATAAGGTTCAGGGACCAATAATAAAATCCAATATAATGTCGAAGGCTTTTACAAGTCTTGTCAGACCGGGCGCATCATTGCTCACACCAATGCGCGTCAGGCGTTCCTTTTCCAATAAGCGTTTGTAGGGTCTTAGATTAAATATACTCATTGTTCAGTTTCCCAGGGGCATGCCTGGTTTAGGCTGGTAATTGGGCAGGTAATTGATAGGTAAAGTCTCTTTGTTTATTTTTGTTTTGGTTTCTTTCTTGTTGTTGTTTGATTATTATTTTATTTTTTTGTGGAAGTAAAAGATTTTTTTCTTTCTTTTGGAAGTAAGTAAGGGGGTTTTTGAGTAGTAAGAGATTTTTTTTTTGAAAGTTTGGGAATTTAACTTAAGATCAATTTGGTGGTAATACTGTAGAAAACGTGGCTTCCGAGACGTCATTGAGTAGATTCATCGGTACGAGATTTGTGGACCCGACCGTTCGTGTGATTGTCAAGATGACATTTGGCATGCTGGATACTCCGTCTAACCTTCTCGGCGAATACTGATGATTGTCTCTTATGGGAGGACTACAGTGATTCGCGAGTCGAGAGAGACAGGTTTTGAAAACATTTTGATTTAATCATAGATAACTATATATTTTATAAGGAATATCGAGTAATTGAAAAGTGGGTAGTACTTACCTGGGGGTGATACTTACCTGTATTATGCGTAGCTTGTGTAGTCCATGATGGGATTGATGGGTTGTCGGGTGATGTTGCGATGGGACTTTGGAGATTTCTTCTCTTTTCTTCATGTTCGCTGTGGCAGAGTTTGGCGGTCACCAATGTGATGAAACATCTTAGGGGAATAGATGTCACGATGGGACTTGGGGATTTTTTTTTTCTTTGGCTATGGGGGAATTTTTTTTTCTTTGCCTGTGTGCTGGATGAGTCCTGGCGATTGTTACATAACGAGCAATTCAGGAGAGAGCTCTTTGCTTTAGTAATGGGACACGATCGAGCTTTCTCCCTTTTTTGTCATATGGTGTGGCAGGTGTTGTCTAAGCTTTTTCGGGTAGTGATACTTGTGATGGGATATTGGCTGAGCATAGTTAGCGATGGGGTGCTGGTAGGATATTTGCATGATAAGTGTGTCTTGTTTCTTTCTTTGGCAAATCTTGGAATATGAAAAAAATCACGTTGTGGTTGCATCATGATTGGCTTAGTTTTTTTTGGCAGTGTGCCCACGTTTTTGGGAGATTTGATTTTGGCTTTTCATAATGGGACATGAGGGCATGACTAATATATTGCGATGGGACTGGATATTGAGGTGGTATGTGTGTCTGCATGTTGTCTTGGTGGGATGTGCGTGAGCGGTTGCCCCTCTCTCCTTTTTTTTTTCTCTGAACAGCCTGTGAGGCTACCCGATGGGACATGAGAGTTTTGATCAAGGTGAGGTAGAAAGATTTTAAGGTATAGATTTTGTCTAAAGTCAAGCATTGCGCGCCTGATTTAGGTCACTCATTATGATTGCACACCTATTTTCGGGCATGCGATCATAGGTTCGGAGGGCTATTTACGCATGTCTCAGTATGCACGTGAATGTATTACGCACTCTAATCATAGCGCGTGATCGGGGCATCACCATGTCACTGTGAGGGAAACATTTCATATTGTGTGGCGTGTGTGAGTCATTTAATAGGGTTGCACAATCTATAGTTTGCACCTGATCGAAGCGTTGTGCCGCTGGCGCAGGTGATGGTTTTATTACGCGCTCGGATCGGAGCGCGTGTCTTGGATCGTGTGCAGTATGCGGGGCATGGGAATAATTTAAGCACATGTGTATAAGTGCGTGATTAAGTCTGTACTTTATATAAGCGAGGGAGCCTTCATTTGTTTCTCATTCTCTGGTTTAGTCTCGAGTTTTACTTTTTTGTGTTTTAGTGAGTTCGGATGATCTAACTGTTCGATTGGGATGTCGTTTCTTTTTGTGTTCATGATCCCTAAGGTGATGCTTGGGGATGGTGTTATTATGGGAATGAGCAGTATTGGGAATGAGGGCGCTACTCTTCACATCGATCCCTTTTAGGGACCAGTGAAGGCAGCGTAGAGGAGGCGGCGAGGGAGGAGGTGAGGATGGCAGAAGAGGAAGGTATTACTAGTGGAGGGATGTATTACCCAACTAATCCTTCTTGAAGCCTCTGATTGGACTCTCCGCTCCTCGCATTGTGTTGATTTCGGGTTTCCAGTTTTCATTTTGGATTGTAAGTTAGGTTCTAGGTCTTCATTTTGGGTTGTAATTTCAGGAGGTATGCCTCCGGTGACACTTGTAAAATTTTTAAATTATTAATAAAGATGGGTTGTTTTTTTTTTTTGTGCTTATTTACTTTTTTTTCTTTAACTCGTTTAATGGATTAGTCAATGCGTATTTGATTTGTTAAGCTTAGTTTAGGCTATATCTCAGAGTTTTGAATTCATTCCGGATTTATTGAGAGTTTATCCCGAGATTATTTTGTTTTATTGAGCTCTATATAGAGGGTTTACTTGGTTCTGATGGGTTTGTCAGAGGCATTTTTTCTGCTCCCAAACAAGTCAGGGTCTTGTTTTAGAGAGTTTTTTTGTTGTTAATTTTGTTTAAGATTTAGGGTATTTTGTTTGTCTTTTTATTTAATTTAAGATGACACTTGTTAGAAGTGTGTGAGTTTAGGGTTTAATTTAAAGTTTCTAAATGGGTCTTAAGTGTTTGAATCCTGTTGGTTTGTTGACTTTGCTTTGAGTTTGCGTTTTTTTTTTTTTTTTTTTGGGAGGGGTAAGTGGTGCATGATTATTGGTTCGTCTAGGCTAGTCATGGATTGTGGTTTTTCAAAGGGGGTATGTGTTTTGTTTGGATTTAATTAGATTGAAGGTGTGACACTTGTCACTCTATGGTTTAGGAGGTATAGCTTATAAGTGTGAGCCAAACGCTTTGTTTTTTCTGTTTCTGAATTTTATTTCAAGCTTAAGATTTTAGAAGTTTTTGGGCTTTTTTTTGTGATTTTTGGGCATTCTTTGCTGATGTCTTTTCTTCCTTTTTGTTTTGTATCCCAGGTTTTGAACCCGAAGAGTTGTGATTACTGAGGATTATTTGGAATGGACAGGATTAGGAATGCAAGGTAGCAGTCGAATTGCTACCAGGGTTGGTGCTATCAACCCAACTTGAAGTGGTTTCCTGAATAAATCCAGATTCGAGCATTGCCTAAACGTGCTAGTTTTAAATTTCTTATTTTAAGTTGTATATTCAAAGGGTATTCCCTCGGTGTATTTTATAATTATTTATTTATTTATGAAGTAATTACGTTTTTAAATTCCTTTTGTGGTTATGTAGTATACTTTGTTTGGTTTATTTTGTAGCTTATTTAACTTGTTTTGGGTGTGATGTTTTTCTTATTTAATATTTCTTCCAGTTTGGTTCGATTGGGTTTATTTTATTTTGAATATGGGGTATGTTGGGAGCATTTTTAGTTTAGTTTAGTTTAGTTTAGTCTAAGATCAAGTGCGTAAGTGATGGGGGCATTTTTTTTCATCATTTTTTTTTTAGTTTAGTTCGGTCTAAGTTGAAGTGTATAAATGATGTTGGGGGGCATTTTTTAGTTTAGTTTGGGGTGTATATTTTTTTTAAGTCAGGAGTGTTTTTGGATTGGCCTTAACCATGGCAGAGTTTAGGTTGGTAATTAGTGTCGGAAGTCTCCTAATTTAGGCCTGTAAACTTTCAGGCACCGTTTCTTCCAGCATCTTCAGTTTTTCGAGCTCTTTCATCAAGGATGGAGGGTGAGGGTGTTGGTAGGCTCGATCTCTCTGTTTCTGAGTTGGAGAGGATCATGATGGGGGAGATAGGTGAGACGTCCGAGGCTCGGAACCATGCTGTTGTCATGGAGATGGTTAGAGAGGATGTACCGGAGGGTGACCAGGTGGAGGTCAGGGAGGAGGTACCCGAGATTGAGTAGAGTGTAGCTGAGGATGAGGGTGAGAGAGTTGAGAGCGAGGCTGAGGGTGAGACTAAGGGTGAGAGAGCCGAGGGTGAGGAGTGTCGAGATCGCAGACACTTCTCGCTGGAGGATTTCTTTGCTCGAGGGCGGGTAGGTACCCGTGAGCATGAAATCCTTCGATTTTCTAGGCATTTAGGTTATGACAGACTTATTAGGATATGGAAACCCTTTTTAATTTATGTCAAACCTGCATTGATTATTGATTGTGTGCTCACTCATGCATCATGACCGTATCGAGAGATAGGTTACATTTTTGCTTTATTGTTCTTATCATGTTTTGTGTGCTTGAATTGTCATTGTGTGTTTTAGTATATTTCATGGGCTTCTTGGTAGATCTGTCTGTTTCTCGTCAAAGGTATGCGTGTTAGTCTTATTGTCATTATTTTTTTATTACTCGTTGTTCTATTCGATAGGAGCCCCTGCAGCTAGCTATGAACTCGGCATGGACCGAGTATCATACTTGGTATCATGCCTTGCCAGAGTTTCAGCAGACGTGATTGGTGTCTTTCAGTTTCAGGCCGATCCTAGAGCTAAAGCCCTTTCAGGTAGATCGTGGCTTGATTGTGACAATTCTGGAGACATGGAGGGAGGAGCATCAAGCGCTTCTCTTTCCTATTGGTATGATGTTGCCGACTCCAGAGGACTGGGTCCATATTATCGATCTTGGTTTTTAGGGTGAGCCGATCACGGGGCAGATGGTAGGAGAGTATTTGGTGGTGTGCGAGGAGATTTTGGGTGTACCGTACAGGTTTAGTGGATCGGGGCTAGGTGTAGTTCGAGTCACTTGGTTCTTTGATATGTTTGCGAGTGGCTTCGTCCCTCCGAGATGTCATTCAGAGGTGAGGGCGTCTTATGAGGTGCGTTGCCTGGTGGTAGCAGGTCGGGAGCCCTTGGTTGAGCCGGGGTTGGGTGTGGAAAGAGTGCATCGAGCATTCTTGATGCACTTCCTCGGTGCAGTACTCTTTTCTTCTTCGACTTTGGGATGCATCACCGAGTTGTTTTTTATGGTTCTCATGGACTTGGATCGGATACCTACTTACGCGTGGGGTGCAGACACATTGGCACATCTCTATGAGTAGGGTTATCGTCGAGGACGGGGCGTCACGATGATCGGAGGCTTCTTCCCTTCCTCCAGGTGAGTTTTAGTTAATTGGTATCATGGTGTCTCTATTTTTTTGGTCATAGCAGCTATTCAACATTTCTTTTGTTATTTTTTTTTTAGTTTTGGGCGTATGATCATTTTTCTATTCTTTGTCCGGGGGTTTCGTTGGAGGTGGCATTCACATTTTCGCGGATGCATGTGTGGAGGGCAGCGCTGCGTGGTCGCCTTGGTCTTCCGATCTTCAGACCGCGCGGGGCCTCTTTGAGGACATGCATGTGGGGTAGGTATATACTACTATGCGTTCATTTTATTTTGTTTTGTTTTGAGTTTTTAGGCTCTAAGGATTCATTGATGGGTTGGCTTGCTTGTTTGGTTGTAGGTGATTTGGAGGCCATACGCAGTCGAGGAGGATACAGGTGTGCCAGTTATTCAGCTTGGCCAACCCTTCTTCGACGTGGACATATGGGTTCATTATTTTGAGAAGGTGGAGAGGATCCACCTATCTCGGGTGGTGCGGCAGCTAGGGCTCGCTCAAGGAGTCCCTCCAGAGATTCGCCACAGGGTGGTGAAGAGGATGACTGGCCCCCCAGGCTGGAACTTTGCAGAGCGGATGACACTTCAGATGGCTGATTTCAAAGTTGGGGGGACCAAGGTGACAGGGGCGCATGATGAGGCGAATGTCCGAGAGTATAGGAGATGGTTTAGTGCATTGGGTGGTGGGCGCCTCTTCACACGTCCCTTCCATGGGAGTGGTTCTTTCGCGATCGGCAGGCCAGAGTCGGAGTTTGCATTGAGGGAGAGATTGGCCACGTTGGAGAAGGGCCATTTCACCGTGAGTGTGTGAGGGGCATTAGATGCCCTCCATAGGGCGATGGAGCAGATGGGGTGTGCTCCTCGTCCGAATGAGGAGATGCTGCACTCCTTAGCCCACTCAATTATTCAGGCTAGGGGAGCGGAGGTTGAGTTGGGGGTTCGGCTAGCGGAGACTCGACGGCTCCTGGTGAGTTAACTTATTGGTCTAATTATTTATGTATTATGTGGACTTGGTCTTCCAGTCGTTCTGACATAGTTGCGGTGTCTTGTTTTATTTTGGGCAGTCTGACATAAGTTAACTCACTACCTTGCAAGATAGTGCGTTAACTTATTGGCTCCTTTCCTTTTGATTACCTCTAGTATTTATCTTTCGCTTTTTAGTTTCTTTAGTGCCGTCGACCATCATCAGGATTTGGATGCTTCATGAGCTAGCCCGGTGATGGTTGAAGGTTGCTTTGTACCTGCACAGGTAAAGGTAATGCTATCAGTAATTTTTGTTCTCCCCCTTGCTAGTTGTCAAGGGGGGGTGAGTGTCTCGTATCGGGGCCTGATAGTAAAAGTGGATATGTGCTCTCTCTATTGTTTTTTCTTTTCTTTCTTCTTTCTTTTAGTTTTTTTTTGAAAAAATAATGTAACAGGGAAAGAAAATAACTAGAGCAATAAAAATAAAAATAAAAATGCCCCAGTGTAGGAGCGTGGTAGGATCGACAATATAGTATCTTCGATAGCATTCTCCGGATGGTGACTTCATTATTTCGCATCTTCTTTGTGGACGAGTCGGTGCTTCTAATGTGATTCTTGTTCTGATAAAAAAAAAGCCTCAGTGTGCAGATGCAATGGAGCTTCTCTGGGTTTTAGATGAGCACTTTCGGTCTTTAAGCAATCATGGGTATTTGGTGAGTTAGTTTTGAAGAAAGGTTGATCGGTATTGTCATCGAATCGAGGGAGGTCTCTTTGATTAGGTTAGTTGTATGTCAGGGGTCTATCTTAGGGTGGTGATCATCAGTATGGTAGGTATAGTAAGTGATTGCATCAGTCATCATTCATCAGTTTTCGATTTTATTTCTAGGAGTATCCTGTCAGGCTTTTGATTTATCGTCCGAAAAAAGTAGAAGAGAGGGGGTAAGGCTCAGTGATGTGGAGAATAGTTTGCATCTAATGTCAAAAGGGGTGAGTAACAATCTTTTCCTCAGAGGGATACGAGGTGCCATGATCAAGCTCTTCATCATATTTCGGTACCATCAAAGTCTCACATTCTATGGTTAACAGCAGTTTGTCCTCCTCCCGCCACCTTACAATGATATCTAGTAGTATAGGGACATCGTAGGTGCCCTCGCAGCTTGCTTATACACTTCTAGTAAAGTCACCAGAGATGTCCTCATGGCCTGCTTATGCTTCCCTGAGCTCATTGACTTGTTCATTCGTCGTAATGCTTTCACTCAAAAAAAATTTATATATGTATTTTTGAAAGCATCCTGCTAGCGTAAGAATAATGAGTTTTGATTGAACCTGGCATCTTCATTTTTTTTCTGCTCTAACGTCTCCTCCAATGGAGGGGAAGGGGAAATGAGAATCAAATGTTACTTATGCTTTTGAAAGAGGTTAAATAGGTCACTAGTCCTTCAATCGGATTGCCTGAGTAAGAAAGTGGGCGATAAATTAGAGGTCTTAAGGATATTCTATGAATTGATGACGTACGACCAATGAATGGGTCGTGATGACTACAGGGGTGATAAGTATAATTATTTAACCACGAGATATGATGATCATGGGGCTAAGGGTAGTATTTTCTAAGGTACATGGCGTTCGAAGGGCTAGGGAGTTCTTCCCCTTCCTGGTTCGCCAGTTTGCATGTATTTTCAGGCTATGCGGCTATTATAACATAAGGGCCTTCCCAGTTTGGTTTCAATTTTCCTTTCAGATGAGCGTGCGTGGAAGGCATGATTTTCTTTAAGGCTAATTCTCCAATATTAAAGGTTCATTTGAGGACTTTCTTATTGTAAGCCCTGGCCACTCTCCTCTGATATACCTGAGCTTGATCAGCTGCCCTTAGACGTGCTTCATCAAGTTGCTCTAGCTGCGTGAGTAGGGAAATTCTCCACTCGTCTAAGGATAGCTCATCATCGAGTTAAATCTGTAAGGATGGTACTTGTATCTCATATAGTAGGACTGCCTCCATCCCATAGGTAAGGAGGTAGGGAGTTTAGCCAGTGGCCAAACGAATAGAGGTCCTATAGGCCTAGAGTGCTTCTGGTAGTCATTCAGGCTAGTTGGCTCCATTGCTTGTTTCTACTATGCATTCAAAATTCGAATAAGCATTTTGTTCATAGCTTCTGCTTGTCTATTTCCTTGAGGGCAAAATGGTGATGAGTGGCATAGATCGATGCCGAACTTCTTGCATAATTTCTTCGTCTTCTCTACGATAAACTGTGATCCGTTGTCGGTGACAAACATCCTGAGTACTTCAAACCTGGTGATGATATTTTGAATGATAAACCTTATGAGTGTTGAAGCGATGATTTTGACATAAGATTTAGCTTCTGCCCATTTGGTGTAGTATTCGATTACCGTAAGTATAAATGCGAGCTTGTGAATGTCCCCAACTGTGTCCGTGAAAGGTCCGATGACATCAAAGGCCCACATCAAAAATGGCCACAGTGAGTTCATAGTGTTCAATGCAACTAATGGAGCTTTGATAAGTACGACGTGTTCTTGGCATTGCTTGCAGAATTGAACGTAGAGTTGGAAATCTCTTATCACTATCGGCTAGAAGTAGCCTTGCCCTGTAATTTGATCGACGAGTCTGTTTAGCGGCGTGGGTGCCGCAGGTGGTGGCGTGTGCTTCTCGGATGATGTATTTTCCTTCTACGATTGTGACGCATTGTAGCAGTACTCCTTTAGTAAAGTCTTCTTTGTATAGTCTTTCGTCGAGTACGCAGAATCGGGCGCATTGGTTCCTTATAATTTCCATTCAATCTTTGGTGCTGTACTTGTGGGGAGGATTGGTAATTCTCTCTTAACGGTCCATGCTACCTCGTGGGCGAGTATTGTCAATGTAATAGCCCGAAAAATCACACAAAACTATAACCTCGGGATTCGTGCCCGATCGGTCATAGGTTTGACCAAATAGAAGTTCAATAGTTAGCATAGAGTGTAATGAGCGGATGTGATGTGATAGTTTGCGTAGCTATGTGGGGTGTGTTGTAAATCTGAAGTCACATACACCTATCGAAGTGTATGTGCTCAACACACAAGCTGGGGGAAAGATAAAAGGGTTTAATAACCCTAAAATCCTGGAAATTGGTTGTTGAAGGAGTAAAGAAGAGAGAGAGAGGAGTGAGAGGTTAAGCAAGCATTATTGTGAGGGATTGGAAGGGGGATTCTAGCATTAAAGAGGCCGATTTAGCGAGGAGAATCCATTCAAGCTAAAGCTGGAACCCTAGCCTTCCAACCACTTGATTTGAAATCAAATTGAGATTGATTCAAGGTAAAACTTCGTGATTAAAATGCATAGGTTGTAGAGGTTAAATTGTAGTTGAAAATGGTTTAAATCATAGGATAATGGTTTAGAAAAATAGAGGAAAAAGTGTGGAAAAAGATTGGGAAGAACAGCTCAAAAGGGGCTGAATCTGGCAATTTCGATTAATCGAAATTGAGATTCGATTAATCGAAATTCGCCAAGAAGTTGAAAAGTCAGAGGACCCCAATTTTGATTAATCGAACTGAGTTTCGATTAATCGACTTTGGATTTCGATTAATCGATTTGGGTATCGATTAATCGACTGGGAACCTCTAGTGGACCCCAGGGGCTGGAGGAAATGACTTGGGAAAATCGATTGATCGAAATGGGATTTCGATTAATCATTTTCAAATTTCGATTAATCGATTTGGGATCGATTAATCGATTTTAGGAACTCGATTACTAGAATTGAGAATCGACTTGGCTAAACAGAGAATTTTGATTAATCGAATTAGGATTCGATTAATCGAATGAAAATCTCGATTAATCGATTTGAGAATCGATTAATCAATATTGACTTTTGATTAATCGATTTTGGAGTTCGATTAATCGACTGAGCTAATTTATGTTAACTTTTGAGTTTGACTTTAAGATTCTTGGAAGGTCTTGGACCTTCTTTATTGCATCATTAGTGATGTGTTTCACATGTTATGTGGTACCATAGGTGGTACGTGTGAACTAATGCACAAGGAGCCACGTGGGACCTTGATGCGTTGATCAAACCAAGACTTGAGGTAGGGAACACCTTGAACATGTACTTTATTTTACAAGAGCATGTATGTAGTGATATATAATTCAAATTCAAATATTTTATTGCTCAAGAATTGTGAAAGTGTGTGTGTGTGGCATCCATAAGAGTAAGTGTAATGAGCCATCCCCAGGGGATGATGAAGTGAAGATATAAGAGCATCAGGTGTGATGCAAGTAAATGGATACATCCCAGGGATATAAGATAGCACACTTACACGGTGAATAACTATATGTAAGGCACCGATATTTTTGTTATTTGAGGTTTGATAGGGTACCCCACCGACGTGGCGGGATATCCACGACTGACACGGCAGGATATCCGTGACCGATACGGCGACGAAACCGTAAGCCAGTGCGGAGGCTTATCCGTACATAGTAAGCACACCCCAGGGGTGTTGAATTGAGACAAGTGAAACCCCGCCACCAATCCCCAAGGGAAAGGGGCTTGGGTACTATTTGTATTCCCAGGGAATACGTTAAAAGTGTCTATATAGATGACGATGAAGGGTATCTCATCGGGGCTCGATGCTATATTGCTCGGGGATTACTTAAGTTGAAAGTTTAAGTTTTGCTTTAGGCCTTTTCAGCATTATTCATGAGTAAATAAAAGACACGAGTAAACTACCAGTAAAATGTAATACTTTTTAACTATTTCATCAGAAATTGCATAGACACATCATGCATGGCATATCATGGAATATATGTGAGTAATAATTTATATGTTCAACTGTGTTTTGTTCCCTATTGAGCTAGGATGTAGCTCACCCTATAGACTATACGCCGCAGGTCCACTACTAGCAGCGGCCGAGGCTTCAGGAGACGCTGACCCTGGTGAGTCGGACCTTGCGGCCAGCGACGAGTTGGAGCCACCTCCTGAGGACTTCTTCTAGAGGACTCCGTTGTGCCACTTTGAGGGCTTTTTGAGAGAGATTGGTACGGCTTGATATGTCAAGCCTTGTTTTGGTTAAACCATGTATATATTGAGTTGGGATTATTCTTTTGGGGCGAACCATCCGTGATGATTGCTATCATCGATGGTTCGGATCGGTTCTCCATTCATGCAAAGGCATGAGGGTAGAACTGTCTTTTGGAGAATTACTTAATATAGATTTAAATTCCGCAACTCCTTTATTGTTTCATTTTATGCTTGATATGCCAATGTTTCGTGCTTAGCTAAGGGGCACGGTCAAGATGATCGTGCTGATGGCACAGGTTTTGGGGTGCCGAAATCCGGGCTATCATAGTCAACTTTTTGATGAAGAAGGTTTTGGTAGTTTGTCCAATGGGTATTTGGATGACCGAGGCTAATGTGTCAAGGGAGTCTGTGAGCTCATTTTCTAATCTAGGGATGTGCATGAATGAGATTCTTTCAAATTTATTTACCAAATATTGAGCAATTTATAAATATGCCATTAGTCTTCTTTCCATAGCTTTCCATTATCCTATAACTTGCGAGATTACTAGCTTTGAGTCATCGATGGTTTTCAACTATTTAACGCCTAATTATGTTGTTGCTCGTAGTCTAGTTATGAAAGCTTTGTATTCTGTGACATTATTAGTGACAGGGAAATCTAATTGAAAAGCCTTAGTTATAACAACTCCTTTCAGGCTTAAGAGGACTATCCTGATGCCTTTTCCTTTATGATTTAGTGTACTGTCAAAATAAAGGGTCCATGAGGTCTTATCGAGCTCTTCGTTATGAATCATGAGTAGGTCTTCATTGGGGAAATCAGTGTGTATAAGTTCATCAGTCGGGAGTGGGAGATATACGAGGTAAGTGACGATCGCTTGCCCTTTGATCAACTTCTGTGTGATGTAAGTGGTATCAAATTCTTGCAATAGCGTATGCCAACGAGCGATCTTTCCTGATGTGGCGGGCTTCTCGAATACGTACTTCAGAGGTTCATTTGGGCCAGCACTAATATCTTATGTGCTCTGAAGTAGTGTCGTAATTTGGCTGAGGCCCACACCAGTGTGAGGCAGGTCTTTTCCATTGAAGTGTATTTTCATTCGTACTAGACCATCATCCGACTAAGGTAGTAGATAGCCTTCTCTCTCTTGCCAGCTTCTTCATATTGTCCCAAGATTACTCCCATTGCTTTGTCGTTCGCTGAGAGGTATAGGATTAGGGGTCTTCCGAGAACTGGTGGCGATAGTATTGGCGGGTTAAGGAGGTACTTTTTATGTTGTCGAAGGATTGCTGACACTTGTAATCCCATTTGTACTCAGTTCCTCCTTTAAGTAGTCTGTAGAAAGGATCACATATGTTTGAATGTTGGGAGATAAATCTCCTTATGAATTGCAATCTTCCTATCAGGTCTCATAATTCTTTGATATTACTGAGAGGTAGCATCTTAAGGATGGCTCTGACTTTAGCAGGGTCGAGTTCGATCCCTCACTTGTTGACTATAAAACGAAGTAATTTTTCGGAGGCGACTCCGAAGACACATTTCTTTGGGTTCATTTTTAGCTGATATTTCTTAGCCCTTTATAGCACCAGTCGAAGTGCTTCAACATGTCTTGCCCGCATTTAAGACTTCACTAATATGTCTCGACATAGACTTTTTCACATTTATGCATCATATCATGAAAAATAGCCATTATGGCGCGTTGATACGTGACTCCTGTGTTCTTTAGCCCAAAAGGAATGACAACATAGCAGTATGTTCCCCATGGTGTAGTGAAACAAGTCTTCTCTTAGCTAGACTCTACTAATTTGATTTGATTATAGCCAGAGAAACCGTCCATAAAGTCAGACACCTTGAACATGATTTGAGAATCGATTAATCGATATTGACTTTCGATTAATCGATTAATCGAATCAGATTCGATTAATCGATTTTGGACTTCGATTAATCGACTGAGCTAATTTATGTTAACTTTTGAGTTTGACTTTAAGATTCTTGGAAGGTCTTGGACCTTCTTTATTGCATCCTTAGTGATGTGTTTCACATGTTATGTGGTACCATAGGTGGTACGTGTGAACTAATGCACAAGGAGCCACGTGGGACCTTGATGTGTTGATCAAACCAAGACTTGAGGTAGGGAACACCTTGAACATGTACTTTATTTTACAAGAGCATGTATGTAGTGATATATAATTCAAATTCAAATGTTTTATTGCTCAAGAATTTTGAAAGTGTGTGTGTGTGATATCCATAAGAGTAAGTATAATGAGCCATCCCCAGGGGATGATGAAGTGAAGATATAAGAGCATCAGGTGTGATGCAAGTAAATGGATACATCCCAGGGATATAAGATAGCACACTTACACGGTGAATAACTATATGTAAGGCACCGATATTTTTGTTATTTGAGGTTTGATAGGGTACCCCACCGACGTGGCGGGATATCCACGACTGACACGGTAGGATATCCGTGACCGATACTGCGACGAAACCGTAAGCCAGTGCGGAGGCTTATCCGTACATAGTAAGCACGCCCCAGGGGTGTTGATTTGAGACAAGTGAAACCCCGCCACCAATCCCCAGGGGAAAGGGGCTTGGGTACTATTTGTATTCCCAGGGAATACGTTAAAAGTGTCTATATAGATGACGATGAAGGGTATCTCATCGGGGCTCGATGCTATATTGCTCGGGGATTACTTAAGTTGAAAGTTTAAGTTTTGCTTTAGGCCTTTTCAGTATTATTCATGAGTAAATAAAAGACACGAGTAAACTACCAGTAAAATGTAATACTTTTTAACTGTTTCATCAGAAATTTCATAGACACATCATGCATGGCATATCATGGAATATATGTGAGTAATAATTTATATGTTCAACTGTGTTTTGTTCCCTATTGAGCTAGGATGTAGCTCACCCTATAGACTATACGTCGCAGGTCCACTACTAGCAGCGGCCGAGGCTTCAGGAGACGCTGACCCTGGTGAGTCGGACCTTGCGGCCGGCGACGAGTTGGAGCCACCTCCTGAGGACTTCTTCTAGAGGACTCCGTTGTGCCACTTTGAGGGCTTTTTGAGAGAGATTGGTACGGCTTGGTATGTCAAGCCCTGTTTTGGTTAAACCATGTATATATTGAGTTGGGATTATTCTTTTGGGGCGAACCATCCGTGATGATTGCTATCATCGATGGTTCAGATCGGTTCTCCATTCATGCAAAGGCATGAGGGTAGAACTGTCTTTTAGAGAATTACTTAATATAGATTTAAATTCTGCAACTCCTTTATTGTTTCATTTTATGCTTGATATGCCAATGTTCCGTGCTTAGCTAAGGGGCACGGTCAAGATGATCGTGCTGATGGCACGAGTTTCGAGGTGTCGAAATCTGGGCTGTCACAGTTGGTATCAAAGCATTTTCTTTTAGCAATTCTGACAATTGTTCTTTGGGTCAGAACATAGGGGCTTCTGCTAACGAAACTTTAGTTTCAAATGCAGCCGCAAATGTCATCTAGAGGAAGAGGCCGACCAAGGGGAGGCCAGCAGAGGAGTCTACGTAGTGGAGATGATTACATCTCTCCTACTAATAGAGTTCCTTTAGGAGGTATTGAGGCCCCAGGGGGCAGTAGTAGTAGACAGCATGATGAAGAGGATCGAGATCGGCAGGATTAAGATCTAAGAGAACAAGAAAGAGTGAGAGAAAGACAAGAAGATAGAGAGGAGGGACAAAGGATGATGCACACAATGGAGACTGTGGCAGCTGTCATGGCACAACAAGCCGCATCCTTTGCGTACGCGTTAAGAGAACAAAGCAGCCCACCTACACCACTGAGGGACTGCTACGCCTGTGCCTCATCTTTATAGAGTTTAGGAGGATGAGACCTCCTTCATTTTCTGGGCAGACACAATGGCCGCTGAGAACTGGCTTATGGAGATGGAGAAAGTCTTTAGCGTGCTGACATGCACGAAAGACGAGAGTGTGAGATGGGCAGCTTATATGTTGGATGGGGAGGCTGGGCCTTGGTGGAAGTCCGTGATACGGACTCGGGCTCAGGAGACCCCAGAGTTGCCTTGGACTTGGGAGGAGTTTGTTGAGGAGTTCAACAAACAATATTTTTCGGAAGTGGTGAGGAACCAGCTTGAGATACAATTTTTACAATTAGTACAAGGGAGAATGACAGTGAGAGAATATGGGGTAGAGTTTCTACGACTTGCCCGTTTTGCTCCGGATTACATTGCTACTGAAGTGATGAAGTCTAAGAGGTTTTAGCAAGGTTTGATGCCTGAGGTTAGGGGAGGCGTAGCTCCATTTCAGCTAAGGACCTATGAAGAGGTCATGAGTAAGGCATTGGTTGTGGAAGAAGAAAATACAAATAGATATAGACAGAGAGAGCAGCAGAGAGGAGGAAATGAACAAGGAAGGATGGGGGCCTACGAACCGGTGAACAAAAAGCCGAGGTTCGTAGCCCAAAATCAGAGACCACAGTTCCAAGGGGGTTTCGGAAGGCCGGCACAACAACAACACCAACAGAGGTTTCCATTACTTGCGTCGGGGAGACCTTTTCGCTATGAGATCCCTGCCATGTCTACTGGCGCCACTATCACACAGGGTTCTCGTACTATTTCTTTCGCACCTCGGGAGACTTGCGCAAAGTGTGGCAAGCCTCATAGAACGGTGGATTGTAGATTGGGAACTAGGGGTTGTTTCTGATGTGGCAAGGTGGGCCACTTGATCAAGGATTGCCCTGAGATGGATAAAAGAAAGACGGCTTCAGTTGCAGCGCCACGACCCATTCAAGCAAGGAAGCCGATCGTTCAGGGGAGAGCCTATGCAGTCACTGCTCAGGAAGCAGGGAACGTGCATGACGTCATCCAAGGTGAGATTTTTTTTTTTTTTTTTTTTTTTTTTTTCAAGAAAATCCCATTTCATTAAAATTTTAGATAGAGAAGGTGCATGCATTAGGAATTGTATAGATTTTTTTTTTTTTCTCTCAATGCTAAATCTGTATGTGAATTAAGGGTGTAAATTGATGTGTAAATTATTATATGTATGTATGTATACTATAGGTACTTTAACTATATATGAAAAAGGATGCTTCGGTGGATATGACGCTCGAGTGTTGATAGACCCAGGGTCTACCCACTCATTCGTCACTCCACGTTTTGCCAAGAAGATGAAGATTGTTCCAGAGACGTTGGATTTCATCCTATCTGTGTCTATTCCGACTGGAGAGTTAGTAGACATGGAGTTAGCTTGCAAATCCATCATTGTAGCAGTTCGAGACTTAGAGGTGCATGAATTGGAAGCAAAGTTGATACTGTTAAACATGCAGGGGTTTGATGTGATCCTTGGCATGGACTGGTTGGCACAGCATTGTGCAACCGTCGATTGCAAGAACAAGGTAGTCATTTTCAGACCCAACACAAGAAGATCATTTCGGTTTCAAGGAGTGAGGTCGTCAGCTTGATCTCGAAGAAGGGAGAAAATGATCAGAAAGGGTTGCAGTGGATACTTAGCTTTCTTAAAGGAGGACAAGGAAGAAAAGAACGTCATTTTTGAGATAGCAGTTGTGCGAGACTTCGCCGACGTGTTTCCAGAGGAATTGCCTAGATTACCTCTAGAGAGAGAAGTAGAATTCGCCATTGACTTAGCACCTGGAACGGAGCCTATTTCGAAAGCGCCTTATAGAATGGCTCCTCCTGAGTTAAAGGAGTTGAAGGAACAACTACAAGAACTTATGGACAAGGGGTTTATTAGACCGAGCGTGTCTCCATGGGGAGCACCGGTCTTGTTTGTCAAGAAGAAGGATGGGTCAATGCGGCTATGCATTGACTATCGACAATTGAACAAACTCACTGTGAAGAACCGCTACCCTTTGCCTAGAATTGATGATCTATTCGACCAGCTGCAAGGAGTAAGGTATTTTTCCAAGATCGACCTGAGATCTGGGTATCATCAGTTGCGAGTCAAGGCTGAGGACATTCAGAAGACAGCTTTTCGGACACGGTATGGGCACTATGAATTCCTCGTGATGCCGTTTGGATTGACGAATGCTCCGGCGTCGTTTATGGATTTGATGAACCGAGTGTTTAAACCACACTTGGACTCCTGCGTCGTAGTGTTTGTTGATGATATTTTGATATACTCCAAATCCAAGACGGAACACAAAGAACATTTGAGGATTGCTCTACAGACGCTACGTGAACACCAATTGTACGCCAAACTCAACAAGTGTGAGTTTTGGTTGGAAGAAGTTAGCTTTTTGGGACATGTTGTCTCAAAACATGGTGTCACTGTAGATCCAGCAAAGATAGAAGCAGTGGTTAAATGGGAGCAACCAAAGACAGTGACCGATGTCCGAAGTTTTCTGGGCTTAGCAGGCTATTATCGACGTTTCGTTGAGGGGTTTTCAAAGATATCGGGACCTCTCACAAAGCTGACACGAAAAGATTCAAGGTTTGAGTGGAGTGAGGCATGCGAGAAGAGTTTTCAAGAACTCAAAACGAGACTCACTTTGGCTCCAGTGCTAGCGATTCCTTCAGGCAGTGGAGGATACGCCGTGTTCAGCGACGCATCATACAATGGCCTTGGTTGTGTGCTCAACCAACACAAGAAGGTGATAGCTTACGGATCAAGACAGCTGAAAGAACACGAGAAAAATTACCCGACTCATGACTTGGAACTAGCAGCAGTCATTTTTGCGCTGAAGATTTGGAGACATTACTTGTATGGTGAGACTTTTGAAATTTTCACCGATCATAAGAGCCTCCGATATCTCTTTACACAGAAAGAGCTCAACATGAGACAGCGCAGGTGGATGGAATTCCTCAAGGATTATGATTGCTCCATACAATACCACCCTGGCAAGGCGAATGTAGTAGCCGACGCATTGAGTCGGAAAGGTTCAGCTCAGTTAGCTTGTTTGATTTTGGGTATGCACCGATGGAAATTATTGGAAGACCTGGCATTCTACGATGCGAACATTGAGTCAAAAGCCACCGGATCCTTTTTGGCTAACATATCAGTAAAGCCAGTGATATTTGAACATATCCACGATCTACAGATGAAAGATCCGGCATTAACAAAGATTCATCAAGACGTGAGTGAAGGCATTAGGTCGGACTTTTCGGTTAAAGAAGATGGTTCTTTATTGTTTAAGGGTCGTCTCTGCATTCCGGACAATGCCGATCTAAGACGAATGATTCTTGATGAGGCCCATAAGTCAAATTATGCTATCCACCCTGGTAGCACCAAAATGTACCAAGATTTGAAAAAGAACTACTGGTGGAGAGGACTGAAGCAAGACGTGGCCGAGTACGTGTCACGGTGTTTGACTTGTCAGCAAGTGAAGGTTGATGATAGACATCCTGTTGGACTATTGCAACCTTTACCAATCCCAGAATGGAAGTGGGAATCGATTTTAATGTACTTCATTGTTGGATTACCCCGTACTGCCAAGAGACACAATGCCATTTGGGTCCTTGTAGACCGATTGACCAAATCAGCACACTTTTTGCCATACAATACTATGTATACAGCAGGAAGACTGGCAGACTTATACATGAAGTAGATTGTAAGATTACATGGGATTCCAAGCAGCATAGTTTCAGATCGTGATCCACTATATACATCCAAGTTTTGGAAGAAATTTCAAGAAGGAATGGGAACATGACTAGACTTTAGTTCAGCTTTCCATCCTCAAACTGATGGGCAGACAGAGCGAGTGAACCAAGTAATAGAAGACATGCTCGGGCGCATGCTTGATATGCAAGGATCCGGGATGAGTATCTACCGTTGCTCGACCAAGATACAACAACAGTTTCCAAACGAGCATTGGCATGGCACCGTATGAAGCTCTGTATGGACGACGATGCAAATCACCCCTCAATTGGGAGGAAACAGGTGAGAAATTTGTGTTATGGCCAAAACTACTTGAAGATAACGCCACCGTTGTTTGAATTATCAAAGAAAGGCTGAAGTCAGCACAGAGTAGACAGAAAAGTTACGCCGACATGAAGCGGACTAGTGTCGACTATAAGGTGGGCGAGCACGTGTTTGTGAAAGTGTCACCTATGAAAAGTGTAATGAGATTTGGCAAGAGAGGGAAGTTAAGTCCACGTTATGTTGGACCATTTGAAATTTTGGGACGCGTAGGTGAAGTTGCGTATCGCATCGGATTACCACCGCTGTTTGATCGGGTACATAACATTTTCCACATATCGATGCTCAGAAAGTATGTGAATGATCCATCTCATGTGTTAGGAAAACAACCCATAGAGATGTGCGAGGACATGAGCATGATAGAGGAACCAGTGGAAATCTTGGATCGAAAGGAACAAGTACTGCGCACTAAAGTGATTCCCTTAGTGCTTGTTCGGTGGAACAATCATCCAAAAGAAGAGGCTACTTGGGAACGAGAGGCCGATGTGAAAGAACAATATCCAGCCTTGTTTCCAACGACGTGAGAATCCAATGTCAACCACAAGCATGTTTGTGGAATCTCCACGAGACTTGTAATTCGATGGAAATTTTGCTCAAAAGTATGACTAAAGGAATAGATTTTTGTATGTACATGACCAAGTGAATGTGTTTTTATGGATCTACGAACCACTTGATGTCATAAACTACCAAAAGAAATCAAAGAACCAAAGAACTTGAAAACCTGCAAAAAAAAATGGGCAAAACCGATTAATCGAATTTCAGATCGATTAATCGATTTGGAATTTTGATTAATCGATTTTGTTCGATTAGTCGACTGGCATGTGCCAGTGACTGGAAAATTGAATAAGGGTTAGAATATACATAGAATGCAATTTCGATTGATCGAGTTATAATTTCAATTAATCGATTTGGGATCGATTAATCGATTTTGGGAATTCGATTAATCGAATTGTGAATTCGATTAATCGAACTGCATGTTCGATTAATTGAACAAACTGGGAATGTTAGAAGAATTGGGAGTAAATTAATGAAATTTTGATTAATCAAAGCAGTTTCGATTAATCAATTTTAGATTTCGATTAATCGAACTAGATCATTGATTAATCGATTTACTAAAGGGACTTGGAAGAAATTGAAGTCAGATAGACGATTTCGATTAATCGAAGTGAATTTTGATTAATCGATTTTGAACTTTCGATTAATCGAAATGGGTTTCGATTAATCGAATAACTTAAGGAGCTCTGGAATTTTGGAAGTTACTGCACGATTTCGATTAATCGAAGTGAAATTCGATTAATCGATTTTGAAATTTCGATTAATCGAAATGGATTTCGATTAATCGACTGGCTCGCGCCAGTGAGCTCTAAAACTTAAATTTTTAAACGGATACGATTTCGATTAATCAAAATGTTTTCGATTAATCGAATTTGACTTTCGATTGATCAATTTGGGAAATCGATTAATCGATTTTGCGCGGCTTAACCTAGTTTTGAATCTTGATTAATCGATTCTGAATTTCGATTAATCGAGCCGAGGCCTATATATAAAAATTTGGGGATTTCATTCCCCATTCGAAATCATTTTCAGCTTGGAATTTTTGGGCGCTTCATCTTCTTCTTCTTCTCCGACCATCCGGCGCCCTAGGGTTCCCTTTTTCTGACGGTTTTCGGCTGGCTTTCACATCGCATCGCCATCAAAACCTACGGTAAACCCTAAAAAAATTGAAGTCTTCTTTCAATTTGAGCTAGTTAAAACCCTAGATTCTTCCTATTTCACCAAAAATGCCGCCAAAGACTCGGTTGTCTTCGAAGAAGGCAACCTCTAAGTTGCCGGTTAGGCGTAAGAACGCCGCACCACCACCACCTACCCCATCGCCGGTGAGGACTCCGTCACCGTCGACATCGGAGACCACCTCAGGTTCGACGAGCGCGTCTACGCGCGAGTCTTCCCGCGAGTCCACACCCATGCCACCACCACCCACAAATGTGGTGCAACCAAATGAATGGTGGGCAGCCAAGACCTTCGAGGTCGAATACATCATTGACCCAACCCTATTCACAACAACCGGGCGAGACCCAATGGGCTCGAAACTACCTCAATAACGCCGGTCTCGGCAACCTTCTCAAACCAATCCGGGGTTCTTACTACCCTAGATTGGTGAGACTATTTTACCAAGGGCTTGTGGACGGCCCGACCGACGATGTGATCAAGACCACTATCGAGGGTCGCGACTACACGATCACACGTCGCCACATACACGAGGTGCTCGAGTGCTACCTCGATTTCACCCTTGAGACCACCCTATTCCCACCCTTTGAGGAGGAACCTCGCTTTGAGGAGGTCATGACTCGCATGACCAATGGCAAAAAGGGGTCGGGCTCCTCCATCAAGAGGGTTGACCTTCCCCACTACATGTGGATGCTTGACTCAGTGGTCAAGTGTAATATGTACCCTATGCGCCACGACACCGAACGCATGGAAAAAGTGCAACAGGCACTCTACGCGGCCTTCTGTGGCCGGTGGTTTGACGCCACCATGCTCATCCTCGAGGGGATGAGGCACATAAAGGGGAAGTTGATGTAGGGTAACCTACGGCCCAAGGAAAAGATGCCTTACACTCGCCTTATATCGAGCATGTTGGAGTGCTACTCCGACGATCCCTCCTACACCGTCTCTCCTCACGAGATGAGGGCTACGGACTGTGTGAAGACATTCTCTAGGTCTTCATGGGCCCGTAGCTATAACCTACTAAAGCGGACCCTGCCGGCTCCGGGTCCCGCTCCAGCAGCAGTAGCACCACCGCCTCCCCCACCACCACAGCAGGACCCACCCGTGGGTGGGGCACACCCTGTCCCCACCGAGCCATCCGTGGAAAGGGCCACCTCTCACACCGTAGCCTCACCGACACCACCAGCCCACTCCGCCCCCGCGACACCCACCTCATCCTACCGCCGGCGCGCCGCTTCATCAGGGCCTACCATAGAGGAGGTGTTGGCCCGTATGGAGGCCAACAATGAACGGATGAACCGGAGGATGGACTTCCTCCTCTTTCACACCCTTCGCCACATCTACCCGACTGACTACCGCCACTACCTCGCCCAGGAGGAGGAGTGGACAGCCGGACGCACAGCCTTCCACAGAGGACCCGTCTTCCATCCTACCACAGCCACTACAGACGCGGCTCCTTCCACATCTACCTCCGCTCCACCGATGGAGACGCCAGCATGACCACACCGACTACCCACCAAAGACAATCGCCACCACCGCAGCCACGACGGCTCCTCAGGAGACTCGCCACCATGTAGCACCTCACCTCACATGGAGCACTGCCCAAAGATCCACACCGCAAGAGGGGACTGCCTGAGTCATGTATTTATTTTGTTTGAGTCATGGTTATATATACTTGTAGATTGTTTTTGTACGCCAACTTCTCTGGCATTGTAAAAAGATTCCAACTATAATACAAAGCAAAAAAAATTTGTGTACATTTACATTTCGTCAAATTTAAATTCTGTGCTCATATATGTAACTATCTAAATACGCCTGAGTCAACTGGACCACCTCACCGAAAAGTGGGGGGAGAGACTGACCGATCGAAACCTTGGGTTATTTTTGAGGACGAAAATTCCCAAGGTGGGGAGGATGTAATAGCCCAAAAAATCACACAAAACAATAACCTCGGGATTCGTGCCCGATCGGTCATAGGTTTGACCAAATAGAAGTTCAATAGTTAGCATAGAGTGTAATGAGCGGATGTGATGTGATAGTTTGCGTAGCTATGTGGGGTGTGTTGTAAATCTGAAGTCACATACACCTATCGAAGTGCATGTGCTCAACACACAAGCTGGGGGAAAGATAAAAGGGTTTAATAACCCTAAAATCCTGGAAATTGGTTATTGAAGGAGTAAAGAAGAGAGAGAGAGGAGTGAGAGGTTAAGCAAGCATTATTGTGAGGGATTGGAAGGGGGATTCTAGCATTAAAGAGGCCGATTTAGCGAGGAGAATCCATTCAAGCTAAAGCTAGAACCCTAGCCTTCCAACCACTTGATTTGAAATCAAATTGAGATTGATTCAAGGTAAAACTTTGTGATTAAAATGCATAGGTTGTAGAGGTTAAATTGTAGTTGAAAATGGTTTAAATCATAGGATAATGGTTTAGAAAAATAGAGGAAAAAGTGTGGAAAAATATTGGGAAGAACAGCTCTAAAGGGGCTGAATCTGGCAATTTTGATTAATCGAAATTGAGATTCGATTAATCGAAATTGAGATTCGATTAATCAAAATTCGCCAAGAAGTTGAAAAGTCAGAGGACCCCGATTTTGATTAATCGAACTGTGTTTCGATTAATCGACTTTGGATTTCGATTAATCGATTTGGGTATCGATTAATCGACTGGGAACCTCCAGTGGACCCCAGGGGCTGGAGGAAATGACTTGGGAAAATCGACTGATCGAAATGGGATTTCGATTAATCGTTTTCAAATTTCGATTAATCGATTTGGGATCGATTAATTGATTTTAGGAACTCGATTACTCGAATTGAGAATCGACTTGGCTAAACAGAGAATTTTGATTAATCGAATTAGGATTCGATTAATCGAATTAGGATTCGATTAATCGAATGAAAATCTCGATTAATCGATTTGAGAATCGATTAATCAATATTGACTTTTGATTAATCGATTTTGGAGTTCGATTAATCGACTGAGCTAATTTATGTTAACTTTTGAGTTTGACTTTAAGATTCTTGGAAGGTCTTGGACCTTCTTTATTGCATCCTTAGTGATGTGTTTCACATGTTATGTGGTACCATAGGTGGTACGTGTGAACTAATGCACAAGGAGCCACGTGGGACCTTGATGCGTTGATCAAACCAAGACTTGAGGTAGGGAACACCTTGAACATGTACTTTATTTTACAAGAGCATGTATATAGTGATATATAATTCAAATTCAAATATTTTATTGCTCAAGAATTGTGAAAGTGTGTGTGTGTGACATCCATAAGAGTAAGTGTAATGAGCCATCCCCAGGGGATGATGAAGTGAAGATATAAGAGCATCAGGTGTGATGCAAGTAAATGGATACATCCCAGGGATATAAGATAGCATACTTACACGGTGAATAACTATATGTAAGGCACCGATATTTTTGTTATTTGAGGTTTGATAGGGTACCCCACCGACGTGGCGGGATATCCACGACTGACACGGCAGGATATCCGTGACCGATACGGCGACGAAACCGTAAGCCAGTGCGGAGGCTTATCCGTACATAGTAAGCACACCCCAGGGGTGTTGATTTGAGACAAGTGAAACCCCGCCACCAATCCCCAAGGGAAAGGGGCTTGGGTACTATTTGTATTCCTGTGAATACGTTAAAAGTGTCTATATAGACGATGAAGGGTATCTCATCGGGGCTCGATGCTATATTGCTCGGGGATTACTTAAGTTGAAAGTTTAAGTTTTGCTTTAGGCCTTTTCAGCATTATTCATGAGTAAATAAAAGACACGAGTAAACTACCAGTAAAATGTAATACTTTTTAACTATTTCATCAGAAATTGCATAGACACATCATGCATGGCATATCATGGAATATATGTGAGTAATAATTTATATGTTCAACTGTGTTTTGTTCCCTATTGAGCTAGGATGTAGCTCACCCTATAGACTATACGCCACAGGTCCACTACTAGCAGCGGCCGAGGCTTCAGGAGACGCTGACCCTGGTGAGTCGGACCTTGCGGCCAGCGACGAGTTGGAGCCACCTCCTGAGGACTTCTTCTAGAGGACTCACAGCCACTTTGAGGGCTTTTTGAGAGAGATTGGTACGGCTTGGTATGTCAAGCCTTATTTTGGTTAAACCATGTATATATTGAGTTGGGATTATTCTTTTGGGGCGAACCATCCGTGATGATTGCTATCATCGATGGTTCGGATCGGTTCTCCATTCATGCAAAGGCATGAGGGTAGAACTGTCTTTTGGAGAATTACTTAATATAGATTTAAATTCCGCAACTCCTTTATTGTTTCATTTTATGCTTGATATGCCAATGTTTCGTGCTTAGCTAAGGGGCACGGTCAAGATGATCGTGCTGATGGCACGGGTTTTGGGGTGCCGAAATCCGGGCTATCACAGTCAACTTTTTGATGAAGAAGGTTTTGGTACTTTGTCCAATGGGTATTTGGATGATCGAGGCTAATGTGTCAAGGGAGTCTGTGAGCTCATTTTCTAATCTAGGGATGTGCATGAATGAGATTCTTTCAAATTTATTTACCAAATATTGAGCAATTTATAAATATGCCATTAGTCTTCTTTCCATAGCTTTCCATTATCCTATAACTTGCGAGATTACTAGCTTTGAGTCATCGATGGTTTTCAACTATTTAACGCCTAATTATGTTGTTGCTCGTAGTCTAGTTATGAAAGCTTTGTATTCTGTGACATTATTAGTGACAGGGAAATCCAATTGAAAAGCCTTAGTTATAACAACTCCTTTCAGGCTTAAGAGGACTATCCTGATGCCTTTTCCTTTATGATTTAGTGTACTGTCAAAATAAAGGGTCCATGAGGTCTTATCGAGCTCTTCATTATGAATCATGAGTAGGTCTTCATTGGGGAAATCAGTGTGTATAAGTTCATCAGTCGGGAGTGGGAGATCTACGAGGTAAGTGACGATCGCTTGCCCTTTGATCAACTTCTGTGTGATGTAAGTGGTATCAAATTCTTGCAATACCGTATGCCAACGAGCGATCTTTCCTGATGTGGCGGGCTTCTCGAATACGTACTTCAGAGGTTCATTTGGGCCAACACTAATATCTTATGTGCCCTGAAGTAGTGTCGTAATTTGGCTGAGGCCCACACCAGTGTGAGGCAGGTCTTTTCCATTGAAGTGTATTTTCATTCGTACTAGACCATCGTCCGACTAAGGTAGTAGATAGCCTTCTCTCTCTTGCCAGCTTCTTCATATTGTCCCAAGATTACTCCCATTGCTTTGTCGTTCGCTGAGAGGTATAGGATTAGGGGTCTTTCGAGAACTGGTGGCGATAGTATTGGCAGGTTAAGGAGGTACTTTTTATGTTGTCGAAGGATTGCTGACACTTGTAATCCCATTTGTACTCAGTTCCTCCTTTAAGTAGTCTGTAGAAAGGATCGCATATGTTTGAATGTTGGGAGATAAATCTCCTTATGAATTGCAATCTTCCTATCAGGTCTCATAATTCTTTGATATTACTGAGAGGTAGCATCTTAAGGATGGCTCTGACTTTAGCAGGGTCGACTTCGATCCCTCACTTGTTGACTATAAAACGGAGTAATTTTTCGGAGGCGACTCCGAAGACACATTTCTTTGGGTTCATTTTTAGCTGATATTTCTTAGCCCTTTGTAGCACCAGTCGAAGTGCTTCAACATGTCTTGCCCGCATTTAAGACTTCACTAATATGTCTCGACATAGACTTTTACACATTTATGCATCATATCATGAAAAATAGCCATTATGGCGCGTTGATACGTGACTCCTGTGTTCTTTAGCCCAAAAGGAATGACAACATAGCAGTATGTTCCCCATGGTGTAGTGAAACAAGTCTTCTCTTAGCTAGAGTCTGCTAATTTGATTTGATTATAGCCAGAGAAACCGTCCATAAAGGATAGCATCTCATGTCCAGCAGTGTTGTCGACTAGAGTGTCAATGGGTGGAAGTGGGAAGTCGTCATTCGGGCATGCCTGGTTGAGGTTTCGAAAGTCAATGCAAACTCGTACTCTGTTGTCTTTCTTAGTGACATATACTATATTGGCGACCCTCTTGGGGTAGAGGACGACTCAGATAAATTTGGCTTTGTGTAACTTGTCAACTTCCTCTTTAACTTGAAGGGCGGTTTGTGGGTGCATCCTACGGAGTTTTTGCTTAATAGGTTTTGCATCTGGTTCCAAGACGAGATGATGTTCTACTAAACTTTGGTCTAAACCAAGAATATCTTCATAGGACCATGCAAAGGAGTCGTGGGGTTCTTGTAGGACTTGTAAGATTCATCGACGTTCCTTGGAGTTGAGCGTTGCTTTAATTAGTAGTTTCTTGGGTTTCTCTTTAGTGTGAAAGTTGATTTCTTCTGTAGGTTCTGCGACAGTTTAGGTTTGCTCGTCGAAATGCATGATAACCAGTTGGAAGCCTGGCGCCTCCTCGGTGATTGGTGTTCGTTCTTCATCCTCAGTAAGCATATATACTACAAAATTGCTACACTGCAGATTTGATTTTGCGAAAGATAACTCTTCATCAGCATAATTTATGATTGAGAGAAAATTGGTCAGGTGAAGGTCAAGGCTATTGATAATTTTCTCAAAGTCATGAAGTATCTTGTTTGGTATGATCACTGGCTTGTTGCTTAGCCTAGATGCCTTGCGTCTTTGTACGGGAGAGGGGACAGAAGTCTTAGGAAACAAGTCTCCTTGTTGGCCACAAAATTAGTTCAGGACAAAGGGTTCTCTTTCTTTTATAAGGTTTTTTATTTTTTAGATTTTATATTTATGAATTTTTAGGGTTTTCTTCTTTTTTTATTTTTTTATTTTTTTTATTTTTGATAATAGATATGGTACAAGGTCGATCGCCTCAAGAGGCTCCGGGAGAGTTGCTTCCCCTAATTAAGGGAGCGAGAAGACTGCTGGAGCCGTTTGAGCAATTCTTCAGGAAATGTGGACTTGTTCTGAATTTGATATTTTTTTTTTGAAGTCCTCATCTAATGAGACCTTTTGAATAAGTGACGCGGGTGACAGCGACACTAACATTCGAAATTCCTCTATCACATTAATTGCCTCATCTTGGAAGAAGCTCTAGAGATCGTAATCAGTCAAACTATTATCCTCTGAGGTATAATACGATTGCTCTTCCTGTTGAGGGTGATTTCCTAAAGGATCCTCAGGGGTAGTGAGCTCTTTCCCTTGTACTTCATAGTATGTTAGGATAAGCATGCAGGCTCAGCAGCGAGGCTGGTAATGGTGAGAAATGCAAGGAGATCTCCAAGGGCATTCCCATCCTTCTGGGTTGGAGTCAAGGCTAGTATTAAACTCGTCTTCTTGATCTGAGAATGCTTGAAGTCCTAGGTTAGCCTGCTCTACTAGCTCAAGTGCTGGGAGGTCTATCCAGTAGTCCTCATCAGCACTAAGAGGGGGTTGCCATTCTTCCTCGAGAGATTTTCAAAACATTTGGAGTTGTGGCATGTCTGGGGATGGAGGAGTGTCTAGTTCAAGTTCCTCTTCAAACTCAACGAGGGCGATGTGGGTGTTTCCACCTGGGTCAACCAAATGGCAGTTGGAATTTTCTTCTTCTTGTGTCGGTAGCCGAGTTGGTAAGTCATTACTTGGTTTTATCGTTACGGGGTAAGAATCATTTGATCCTACTATCGCGGAGTGTTAGATCCAACTAACAAAATGTTCTAATATGTTTGTGCATGCCCTACAGCGGGATTGGTATGGGTGAGCGATACAAGGGGAGGCCCACGGGCATTCCCATCCTCTAAGGCCAAGGCCGAGGCGGATGCTATGCGAGCTAAAACTTCCTGGTGGAGTATCATCCTCTTTCCATGTTAACCGTAAGTGCTCTTCACTATCTTGCAAGGTAGCTATGTGGAAATCTTTGTCGTCAGTGGATTCCCAATCTCCCACTTGTGGCTCGAGTTCTAGAGGTTCTTCCATTCTCTCTTTCGTAAGCTCCTTAGTGTCAAACAAAGGTTTGACTCCCTTGAGTGGTGTATCAATATTGTCGTTCAGATTCGTTAAATCATTAATTGCTTTGGCCATTCATTCAATTTTAACTTCTTAGGATTTAGTGAAGGACACTTCTTTCTGCTTTGGTACATCTGCTTTCTCTATGGTCCCATAGACAAAGTGATCATATAATGACCATTTCGGTGAGGTAGGGAACAAGTCGGCTTGTGGGTCGTCCAATTGGTAACCTAACCCTATGTGTTTGCATATTTTCGCTGGGACAATGGGTCCGACGTGACCTTGCTTGTTTTTACCAAATCCGATGTGGGGGACGTACCCGAGCTGATACATAAGGTCCCACCCTTTTGTCACAGTTGGGTTGACGTCGTAGAGTTTGGCGAGGTCTGGGCCAACCTCTCTTCTCATTCATTTTTGTTGATGCATTGGGGGAGAACTAAGAGGGGTAGGGGGAAGGACTTCTATAATGGTTGTCACATCAGGGATTCACGCCTTCTTAATGTGGCCTGTGTTCAATACGAAATTATGGGCTATCGAAATACTCGCACCGTAATCAGTGTCCATCTCCTGGATGGGTGCATCAGCTTATATACGAACAATGGAGTCCTCTTACGAGAATTTGATATATTGATGGTATGGGGACGCGATGGCTTTCATTGACTCTAATCATTTTCTTCCTAAGATAAGATTGTACATACTAGAGGAGTCAGAAACATGGAAAGTGACATCTTTCATTATAGGTCTGAGGCAAACCTGTAGTTTGATAGTTCCTTTGACGAAATGACGCGAGCCATCATAAGCTATGAGTGATAGTGCCGAGGGTCTGACATCCTGCTCTGTGTATTCTAGCATTTTTAACATCGTGATAGGGAAAATATTGAGTCCTCCTCCTGTATCGACCAATGCATGGGGTACAGAGAAATCGCTGATTATGACTATAAGGTATATGGGAGTTGCACTTTCGCAGAGTGACACCTTAGGCATGTCTGCGTCTGTGAAAGTGAGTGCTGGAGGTTGCACCATGACTGAGGTGATTTGATGTAGCTCACCCAATGTTGTGTCCTCATCCACTTGTGTGTCTTCAAGTGTCCTTATCAGTAGTCGGTGATGGTCAGGCAATTTCTTGATGAGTTATAGTATAGATATCTGGGTTGGGATCTTTTAAAGATGTCACAGAAGGTCATATTCTTGTCCTAGCTCGAGTGCCATTTCTTTGCCCGATCGATGAGCCTTGGGTTTAGGTGGTTGGAGTGGTTGAGGTGCAGGGATTGATAGAGGGATAATGTGAGGCGGGGGCGGCAAGTTAACTTCTCTTTCTTGCACATTCCCCTCTGTGATTATGCGTTTGTGAAATCCTTATTTCAAGGGAAGGGTGGAGGTGGATAATTGGTTCCTGATTTAAAAATCAGACAAGTCGATTGTTGACCAAACCTGGTGCTACTCGACATTGATGTGCTTGTGAAGTGAGTGAAATTCAAGATTGGAGCGTGTACTTGCACTGGGCCGCTCCAAGGTGGGAGGTACTGTATATAATCCTCTTCTTCTAGGAAAGCAGAGACTAGTGTCTCACATGGGTCGGGATGTTTTTCTCGCTCACTTTCTTCTATGTTTAGTGAACACTCAGTCTTTGTCTCGTTTTCTTAGCTTGGAGTCTTTCGAGTGACACTATGTACCCATGCAGTGACTTGGGCTACAATTTGAAGAACATGCTCTCCATATTCGGCTCGGAATTAGACGAAGGGAGTGACATTGGTGTTGGTTCAAGATTTGAAGGGGTTAGAGGTTCTGGTGGGTGACTATGGAGGAATGGTCTCCAAACCCTAAAAGAGTGGACTCGTATCTGAGAGAATTTTGGATAAGGAGGTGGACTTGGCAAGGCAATTTGAGTGATCAAGGCCGAGGGATGCGGGGGTGAAGGAACTCTCATAGGGGTAGCGAAAGTGTCAGAAGGTTTGATGCGGGCGATTAAGGTTGAGGACTGGAAGGGGAATTGACTGGAAAGGTCCACGGTAGTGACCTGGGCCGGTGTTGCTTGGTTGTGGTTAGGCATAGGATTATTAATTATCCCTAAATTTTATTGGGGTTGGTTATTGTTAGGGTTAGGATTCTTAAGCGCTTCCCAGTCGATTTGGTTCTGATCATTCATGTCATAGATCACATCTCAGAGGACCCAATAGTCTTCTATGTTGTGTCCTGCGTATCGATGGAATGCACAGTATTTGCTAGTCTAGGTTTGTCGGCCATGGTTGGGGTCTTTCCTGCTGGAATCGGTCCCGCGTATCGATGGAATGCGCAGTATTTGCTAGTCTAGGTTTGTCGGCCATGGTCGGGGTCTTTCCTGCTGTAATCAGAGGAGATTCTGAGTGTTAAGGAGATGGAGGATGTTGGAGAACGTATCAGGTAAAGGGGGATAGTGTTCCTGCATCGGCTGATAGGGCCTCTAGCTGGGTTGAAGTTTTGCCGTGGGGGTACGTTATTATAGTTCGGCGCATGGGCTGGTCGATTTTGTGTCGTATTTTGGTTCTGGTAGGTGTTGAGATATTAGTTGCTATTCTGGTACTGGCCCTGATTCTGGTTCTGACCTTGACCTTGGTTCGCATATCTTTGTTTATTAGCGCCTTGGTTTTGGTACATGTATTGTTGTTGATTCTGATTTTACCCAAAATTTCACGATTTGAAGTTCCCATTCTCGAAGTTTTGTCCTTGGTTTACAACGGTGTTGACCTGTTCGGTTCCTAAGGCTTTCTTATTATTTTTTTACTTTGATTCACAAGAAGAGCCTACTTTTGACGTAACTATGGATAGGGCGAGGTCTTCGCCTTTAATGTGTTGCGCTAGTCGGGATGCCCGGGAGTGGAGTGCAGTGAAGTCGGGGTAATCACTTATTACAAGTGTGCTCTTCAACGATTCCCTAGTATTGTCGATAACAATATCAATCGAGTCTTTCTCTCTCATTGAAGTGCTGGTCCTGGCAATGAGTTTCCTCTATTGGGCGACGAAGTCGGTGAATTCTTCATCGAGTCCTTACTTTGTCGCCATCAGATTGCTGAGATTGACTGTCTCTTGGATGAGATGCTTGTATTGGTCTAGGAATTGATCGATTAAAACATCAAATGTTTCTATCTCATAGAGTGGGAGTCCCACAAACCAATCTAGAGCTTCTCCTTCTAATGAGCATTGGAAATAATGGATGAAAAGGCCTTGATTATTATGTATGGGTTGACAATCATTGCAAAAGAGGGCCAAGTGATGGTTCGGATTTCCCGTGCTATTATATTTGGTAAATTTTGGCGGTTTAAATCCTACTGGTAAGTTAAATTCAACGTCCCGACAGAATTTGTCGAATCCAAATGAGTGACCATAGAGTTCCCTCTTTACCATGTATTCGTCGAGCATTTTAGGGAGATCTTCAATTTTGATAGTGCTGTCTTTTGGAGCGGCCTGTGAGCCATCCTTGTTTGGAGAGTCCTCGTTAAAGAATGTGTGAGCAAGTTGCCTCAATGGAGTGGCGCGAGCCGACACTGTGGTTGGGGTAGGCGGTGGCCTTTCCTATCGTTCTCATTCTTCTGAATATTGTCATGACCTAATGGTTGTGTTTCTCTATGGGTTTGTTCTCGAAAATCATGGTTGTGTTTCTCTATGGGTTTGTTCTCGAAATTATCTGGTCTCGAAATCCCAAACTTCTTTGAGAAAATCTGTTCTCTCTCCAACCTCTTTGGGTCGGATTAAAAAAATCTTTTACAGGGTTTTTTCTAATTAAATGCCCTGTTTCAGGCATTTAACTGAATTACGTGCCGGTCTCCTGGTGCTTAATCGCTTTGAGTCGGTCACTGACTCAGTGAGCGATAAGCTGACTTGCTCAGCAAGTTTTCTAGTTCTAACAAAGTTAGGACTAATTACGCACTTGGTATAGGATGCACAATCTGATTAAGCGTCTCTTCCGAAGTGCATAATTGAGAAAGCTTGTGGGTCAAGAACTGTAAGACTAAGTTGGGCGCAGGCCAATTCCGCTCCTGTGGTGGGGCGCTCAATCCGATCGCGCGTCTCATGTGAGGCGCGTAATCGAGTCTCGAGGTAGTCAGGGGAAAGAAAGTCTGGTATAAAAGGGGACTGATTGCACGTGTGTGGTTTTATGTGCAATCGAATTGTGCGTGTGGTTTTAGGCGCATAATTCGGGGCTGTCCAGGCCTGGGTCGGGTCCTAAATGTCAGACTTGTTTTAGCCTACATTTCGACTATATACTATTATTAGAGTATATAGTCTCCCTACGTTGGGATCTGAGCCACAGAGCTATTTTTTCTGCCTATGTTTAGACATTTACTATTGTTTCAGTGCATGGTCCCTACGTGAGGGTTATAGGGTCTGAAATGCTAGAGTATTGTTTTAGTCTACATTTCAATTATATAATATTGTTTCAGTATATAGTCTCCCTACGTTGGGATCTGAGCCACAGAGCTATTGTTTTAGCTTGTGTCCAGCCATGTACTATTCTTTTAGTGCATGGTCCTCACGTTAGGGTCATGGGGCCTAAGCCACAGAGCTATTGTTTCAGCCTGTGTTCAGTCATATGCTATTGTTTCAGCATATGATCCCAATTAGGGTTATGAGGTCAAAGGTTGGCCGAAAAGATTTGTATATTCCTAGAGGGCAAAATGGGGGTGTCTAGATCATCTACATATCATGTGTTTTCAATCTATAAAGATTCTTTAATCTAATTCACATGGCATAAATATTCAAAGTCAAAAATTTAAGATTTAAATATTTTTGTGCATAGTGGTCATGGTTGACCAAATCTTGTCCATTGGATGGCATTGCGTGATCATATAGATCACATGAAGAGCATCCCAAGGTCATAAAAAAATATTATTCAAGATCATTTACAATAATTGAATCAAAATCATCTTTTAGTGCAAGAATAATCAAGAAATTGCAACTATATGTTGGTCTTTGCATCTTTGACCATTTGATGGCCTTGCATGATCATGTAGATAACATGCATGGCACCCAAAGTCACTGGTCTAACATATATTCCAGGAACTCTAATATTTTCAACCAAAAATTTAAACTAGTTTACAAAAGTTCAAGAAAATTCAAAGAAAATTCGAAATCTACTTGGTCTTGACTTATTTGCCCAATCTAGATCATTGGGAGGCCTTGCATGATCATGTAAATCACATGCATGGCTTCCAATATCTCTGGTCACATAGTGATCTAAAAATTTTAACAAAATTCCAACCAAGAATCCTTCCTATCCCACAAGATTCAAACAAAAATTTAAGAAAACACCAAGCTATACTGCCCTTAGTGTAAATGGCTATTCTAGACCATTGGATGACTTTGCATGATCACGTGGATCACATGCATGGCCTCCAATGTGCTAGTCTCATATCCTAATATGATCATTCTAGGAATATATCTCCAAAAGCTATGAAAAATAAAAAACTATGGCTAAAAATCTCTATGCAAAAACGCTAAAATTCTAGACAAACTTCTAACTAAAATTTTACCTTGCAAGCTTCAATCTTCCTTGCTGGTTTTTCTTCAAAACGTGGGATGAAGAAGGCTGAGATGGAGCTGAAAATGATGTATGTAGGTGTGGGGTGAGTGGGGAAGAGATTTGTAATTTTATTTTTAAGATCTAATGGTTGGATTGGGATGAGGAGATTTTTCTTCTAGCTAGGGTCTAATGAGCTTTAATGGAGTGAAGAGGAGAGGAAGAAGAAGTTTGGTTGAAAATGGGAGCCCTTTTTCAAGGGGGAGAGGGGACATGGGCTGGAAATTTTTGCCACATGGCACCCCTTCTCTTCCCAATCTCTTATTCCTCCAATTTCCAAAGATTCCCATAATCTGAAGTCATCCTCTCTCTCTCTCTCTCTCTCTCTCTCTCTCTCTCCCTCTCTCTCCATTCTCCCATGCGCCCAACCACTTTGACCCTATTTGACCCATCCATCACACAACACATCTCATAAAAACTTGTCATTTATGGTGGTTAAGGTAATTATTTTGTGTGAAAGTCCTCTTTCTAATCAATCTTGTGGTGCATGCTCTCTTGTGCATCTTACACCCTAGATTTCCCCAATGCAAATTGAGTGATATAAGATGAGTCGAACTCTTGTCAACTAGATGGAGGGTATCGATTGACTAGAGAATTGTAAAATCCTATTTTAATTTTTAAAAATTTAGGAATTGCCATTCAAGTGTGCAAAACACTAACACCTAATCCTTAGTGTTATTACATCTTCAAACTTCCATCCCATGTGTCAGTCATTGTCCCAATACATCTAGGAAATCTTATTACAATTTTAAAAATCTAAACCAATGGTGACAATCCCCTGATCGCCCTCAAGGTCTTGGCCCATTTCGGGTCAAACCTCAGGTCAAACATATATTCATGCAATAATCCTGCTAATTTAAGGTATGAGATGTGGTGTGTGTGTTTCACCACTTTTTCTAATACACCCATTTAATTTTGTGGGGTACCTTGTGGGTGCCACTACCAATAATTGTATTTTTATTGTTTTAGGGTGGGTGCAACTATCAATAATCAAATTCTTACAGAATTAAGATGGGTGCCACCAGTAATTGTTAGTTCCCTATTTACTTAAAGTTGGTGCTCCGAGAATTTTGGTGGACACAGTCTGGTCACACCAATGTCCAGTCAACCATTTGACCAACATAGAGATCTAGGGGCAAGTGTGTTAATCAGTGAAAAATACAATTTTTCACCTCCTAACCCGACCTTTGGTGGACCTTTGAGCTGACTAATAAGGTGTTTTAAGTGTTGTTTTGTAGTTAGCAATAATCTACAGAAAAGTGCAGCAAACTGTGCATAAAAGGCTAAAAAGGAGGGAAAGCAAAGTCAACCTTTGACTGATGAAGAAACCCAGGCATAACAGTTGTTGTCATCAGCAACAAAGGCTCACAAAGGACAGTTCGAGCAATTAACTGCATCTATCGAATGGTACTGAAGCAGAAGTGTGCATTGTTCGAGCGGTGCTAAAGCAGAAATCCAACCTGTCGAGTGCTAGAGTTGCTCCAGCCATCCTATCAAGCAGTACCTGAAGTTGCACTTAAGAATTTGAGCAGTACTGAAGCTAAAAGTCAACCTATCGAGTGGTGTAATACATTCTGAATTGTACCTATTGGGCACCTATCGAAGGGTCTACATCTAAAGCCAAACCACCTATCGACAAGTACGCTATACCTATCAGGAATCCATTTATGAAGCATGGAACATGTCGAATTGTAGAAGCCTAGAGCCTGCAGTTGTCGGGGACCTGTCGATAGGAACTCTGCACCTATCGACGCACAATTTTGGAAGTTTCAATCCTTCAACTGAGAAAATATGCTTCTTTACTCACTTGAGGCACATGTGCTGAAGCAATCAGTCAAAATTGGCAGGAATTTGTGGAACTCCAAAAGCAAAAGGGAACAGATCTAACCAATTCACGTGGGCCTAAACTAATTCTAAGCAGAATTGATCCCCTTCCTCTCTGATTGGCCAAAATATCATTCACATGGATTAGAATAAGCGAAATTAATTTCTCTCCTCTGATTGGCTGAGAATAAAGGCGCACAGATCAAGGCAAATGTATAAATAGAAGCCCTTGAGCTGTGATGAGAGAGGAGAATCGAGGATAGAGAATTAGAGAGAAATAGAAAGTCTTTCACAGTTTCAATTAAAATTTTCCCTTTTTTTCTTTTTCCTTCTCTCCTCAGCCCAACACTTGCTAGATTAGATCTGCTATAATAGATAGGAATTTTGGTTTGTAATTTGCAAGAAAAGTTGCATGCATTGAGAAATCTATAATCTGCATTGGCTGGAGGCTTGAGACAGATCATTGTAAGTACATTTTCGAATAAATGAAATGTTGAGTTTAATGCTCCATTAGATCTTTAATTTCCCTAATCAATTATTTTTGGTTTTTATGGATCTGATGCACCTATGGATTCCTGAGCTTGTAGCCTTGCATCCATAGTGCCTGCAGTGGTTTTAATGATTTGATCCCAATTCTCTTGACTGGAATTTATTTATGGGATGATATGTGGTCACTCAGTGGATAGATCACAACCCTAAGACTATTCCATATCTGTTGGATTGGATTAGATTCTTTATCCTTGCATTTGGCTTGTAGCTGGGTGAAGGAATTGTGTGGATCTATTTTTCTTTATTTCTTCAGCCTATTTTTTCAGTACAAATCTCTATCCCTATTTCATTACTTCTCATCATTTTCCTTTTATTTGCCAAATCCATTTTTCTTCTTCTCTAAATCCTTTTTGTAGTATAGATCTATTGATTTCCTATTTTCAGTTTTAGTTTAGTTTTTTGACACAAAAACTCCCTTCCTTTACCTGTGCTTTCTAGTTTAGGTTAGTGGTCCCAAATCTGTAGCTAGATATGGAGATCTACTATTTACCTTTAGGTTTTTAGATCAATTTTCTCTATGGGCAAACTCTTACCTACTTTTAAAACTTGTTACAACAGTCGTGATTCTTGCAGGACTGTGTTTAGAATGTTGTTTGTGTGTTGATTTCATCTTATTCCATTCCATATTCTATTTTGTTTTGCTGCCATTGATTTTTACCATCACACTTTTTAATAAATATATCATCACAACATTTAAATTCAACAAGCTTTTGGTACTGCTACCGGGGATCTTTGATCTAAATAATAGATCTGAGTTTTTATTTTGTTGTTATATAAATTCATTGGTTGCAGTCTACATGCATGAATAAAAGTACTACTGAGTTTAATTTCATTTTTTACAGATTTGGAACAGCAACAAGAGGAGTTGGAAGCTATTATTGGAGCTTGCTTGCTTTAGTTTGCATCCCTTTCCCCTTGTCTTGTGTTTCCTTTCTGAATAATGAATCAAATTCAGCAGTAGTTTCAGTAATTCTGTTATAATATATATATATTTTTTTTGTTAGTGTCTGCTTTTACTTATTGTTTTTGCGTGGATGCTGGGTAGGAGATCCCTTAATCCTGATTTAGAACCTTTAAATCCTGAGCTAGAGAGAGCCCATAGACCTAGAGAGACCACACAAACCCCTGCTACTAATTTTGAGTCAGCTGTGATGGGTGAGCAACAAAGAACATTGAAAGAATACTATGCACCAAGGGTGTATTCATCTCCCTTTTACATTCAATTCCCTGCAGTTGAAGAAAATTATGAGATCAAATCCTCAATCATCAACATGTTGCCATCATTCCATGGGTTGAGTAAAGAAGACCCATATAAGCACATAGATGAGTTAATTGCTTTATGCACAACATTCAACATTGCTGGCTTGGGGGAGGAAGCCACTAAATTGAGACTTTTTCTTTTTCATTAAAGGATAAAGCTAGAACATGGTTCTCCATGCTTCCAGTAGGCAGCATACAATCTTGGACTGATCTCCAATGCCAATATTTTGCTAAATTCTTCCCTATGTCAAAAACTAGCCAGTTGAGGAAGAGTATAATTTCTTTTGTTCAATTCTCAATTGAGGACTTTGATGAGACATGGGAGAGGTTTAAGGAACTGTTGAAGCAATGTCCACACCATTAATTACCTCAGTGGCAGCTTGTCCAAAGCTTCTACCAAGGAATTAATCCTAAAAGCAGGGATATGGTGGATGCTTCATGTGAGGGTACTTACCTTCACATGACAATTGATGAGGTCTGGGAATTGTTTGATCTTATTAGTGAGAATTCCATGCAGCAACAATCTCTATCTCGTAAGGACATTGAGACTCCAGCTAATATGGTAAAAGAACCAGCCTCAAAAGGAAGGATGTATGAAGTTAGTGTGCACACTGACCTAGAAAGAAAAGTGGATAATCTGAGCTTGAAATTTGATAAATTGATGGGTGTGATGCAACCTAAAATGGTTGGACAAATTGAGGAGGCATGTCTGATATGCCAGTCCCCATCACACTCACTTCTAGATTGTCCATTAGCTGGTCAGTACTCAGACTTGGTTATGGAGCATGCAAATGTTGTTCAGTCTTTTGGGCAGCAGCAACCTGTTGGATACCCATAGAGAAACCACCCCAATCTGAGGTGGAGACAGGATAATTACCAAATACCCCAGCAGTAGCAGCAAGCTCCACATTCAGGTTCTGCAGTGATGTCAAAACTTGCTCCTCAAAAGAGGCAACTTTATGCTGTGGTGGGGGCAAAGTTAATTCTTGGCCGTGGGACAGCCTACGCCAAGTTCCTCAAGAACCTTTGTACTCAAAAGAGGAAGCAAAGGATCCATCTATCAAAAAAGGTATTTTCAACAGAAGAAGGTAAATTAGTGTTGTCAATTACCACACCAACAAAATTGCAGGACCCAGGGGTGCCTACCGTCCCTTGTATCATTGGTGATCACACCATCAGCAGAGCTCTCTTGGACTTAGGGGCTAGTGTCAACCTGCTGTCATACTCAGTGTATGCACAGCTAGGTTTGGGGGAGCTGAAACCAACATCTGTTGCACTTCAGCTGGCTGATAGGTCTGAGAGAAAGCCTGCTGAAATTGATGAAGATGTGTTGGTTGGGGTAGATAAATTCTTTTACACTGCTTATTTTCTTATTTTGGATATGGAACCTTCAAAAAGTAGCACTTCCATTCTTGTCATTTTGGGCAGGCCATTTTCGGCCACAGCCAATGCTTGTATACAATGCAGATCATGAATAATGAAAGTGACCTTTGGAAACATGAAGGTAAAATTAAATGTGTACAATGCTGTAAAGTAACCTCAACTTGACAATGAGGATTGTTTTGTAGTAGATGTACTAGATAAAATTATGGAAGAAAATTTCTCCAATTTGCTGGATTGGGAGGATGATTTTGAAGAGGTTTGGACTGAGGTGTCTGAGCTAGAGGCCCCAATTTACATGGCTAAAGATAGCAGCTCATCACAGTCTCCAATGGGCCTAGTGCAGCACTCCACATGGACACCCAAGTTGTTGCCTCTACCTCAGCTTTCTAAGGCACCTTTGCTGCCTTCTCTTGTCAATGCACCTGATTTAGAGTTGAAACAACTCCCAAGCACACTCAAATATAAATTTTTAGGGGAAGATAAAAAATTGTCTGTGATTATTTCTTCTTCCCTCATGGAGGAAGAAGAAAAATTACTTTATGTGCTCAAAATGTATAAGAAAGTAATTGGATGGACTATAGCTGATCTAGGGGGAATTAACCCAGCTGTATGTATGCACAAGATTCATCTGGAAGAGGACTCCAAGCCCTCAAGGGAAATGAAAAGGAAGTTAAACCCTCATATGCAGGAGGTCGTTTTAAAAGAGGTGGTAAAATTGTTGGATGCTGGGGTCATTTACCCTAATTCAGATTCTGAGTGGGTCTCACCTACACAGGTAGTCCCTAAAAAGTCTGACATCACAGTTGTTACTACTGAAGCTGGGGAGTCAGTACCAACCAGAGAGACCACTGGTTGGAGGGTATGCATTGATTATCGAAAACTGGACTCCAAAACAAGAAAAGACCATTTCCCCCTGCCATTCATTGATCAGATTTTAGATAGGTTGGCTGGAATAGTATTTTATTACTTCTTAGATGGTTATTCTGGTTACAATCTGATACCAGTGTATCCATTGGAGCAGTAGAAGACCACCTTTACTTGCCCCTTTGGCACTTTTGCCTATAGGAAAATGCCTTTTGGTCTATGTAATGCTCCAGCCACCTTCAAAAGGTGCATATATGCTATTTTTCTGACATTCTTGACAAATTTTTGGAGATTTTCATGGATGAGTTTTATATTTATGGGGACAATTTTAGTCAATGCTAACATCACCTTAGCCTGGTTCTTCAAAGATGTGAAGAGACCAACCTAGCCTTGAGTTGGGAGAAAATCCATTTTATGATTACACAAGGCATTGTCCTTGGTCATTTGGTCTCCCAAAAAGGCATTGAGGTTGATAAAGCTAAAATTGACTTAATTGCATATTTGCCCCCACCAAAAATAGCTAAGCAAGTCAGATCATTCGTTGGTCATGCTGGTTTCTACAAGAGATTCATCAAGGATTTTAGCAAAATTTCTAAACCCCTGTGCAACCTACTGTGTCAGGTGTTATGGTATTTTAAGTGCTTGCTGCTAACTCTATTGGAAACAGTGATAAGAATGGGTAAATGAAAATGAATCAAAGGTGGATCGAAAACTACAGAGCAGCAAGTCTAAAAATACACAGACCTGCAAGATACAAGGCCTGTTGTAGCAAGTTTTAATAAGTAAGAGTTTGTCCCACGGAAAATTGATCTAAGGCTCCAAGGGAGCCATCTTTAGTAGGCCCTCCAGATTTGATTACAGATCTGACAATCCTAAATGGAAGGGGATTTAAGGTCACTATTGTCTACATCTTAAGGTAACCTAATGCCTAAACTACAGAAATGGTTGAGAAGAGTGATGGAGTGTGAGAAAATAAATATAAAAAGGGTGAGAAGTAAGCTATTAGGTACAGATCTGATGGGTCTTATAACTCAGACTCAGACCTGTTGCTATAGAAATCATGTCCAATGGCTACATTATCACCAAAGAGGAGAAAGGATCCAACTCACCCCTGTGCCATGATCCAATCCCTTATGGGTATAACCTGTCCACTTAAATGCTCACAGACTATCCAATAGGAGAACCACAGTCCAGAGATGGGTCAAAACAAGTTTATCATTATAGGCACTACTTCTTCCAGGCTACCAGCTTAAGAATCCATAGGAACCTCAACCTCTAAAGATCTGTGTGTGGGGCTAGGCCTGCAATGTGCACTAGCCTGCACACACAGGACCGGCAAGAGTTTGAGTACTAGCTTTAGGTTTAGCTGTTCAATGCTTTAGAAAGACAGCAGTGATCCAGTCACAAGCCTAAAATCTCTACAGCCAGATCAGATCTTTCATCTGATGGTGGGTCTATACAAATACAGGGGAGTCTATCTTTGCACAATCTCTAACAAGGCTACAAGCACAAGTGCATAGAAGAAGAATCTGACTTAGATCTGTGGATTGGCCTCACCCTAGGGCTATAACCTATCCACTTAAATGGTCACAGACTATCCACAAAGGATATCCTCCTCACAGAGGTCTGAGACAGAACAAGTAGATTACTGCCACCACCATGTTCACACGGCGACCAGCTCAAGCTCCCATGGGAATTCAGATTTAGTGGATCCTGTGGTGGGGCATAGGCCTACAATGTGCCTAACCTGGACACATAGGTCACTTGGATCTAAATAAATCCTTAAAAACAATCCTCCATTGCTTACAATACAACTTAGCAATGGAGGATCTCAAGGCAGCAGCCTCGTACAGAACAACTCTCAAAACACCAATCCCATATAAGTATAACATCCTATTATAAAACACCATCAAAACTGTTCCAAATAAACATACAAAGGCATAGCCAGCAAGTGCTGGACTATGGAGAGAAGAAAAAGGGAAAGAGGAGCTGCCTTAACCCTAACCTTAGCCTACGACAATTCTACAGTTGGTTCAAGAAGAAGGAGTATCGAAGTCCCCTAAACCTAAACTAGGCTTAGGCTTATATAGCAGTCAGCTGTGGGAGCATTAGGGTTAGGAAAACCATAATTTTATCAATGCAATCGTGGCTTATTTTTGTTCCTTGGATGCCTCGGGGCGTGTGCATGGAGATTGGAGCATTAGAGTGCGTGCCCTAGTTGCTGGAAGTTCCCAGATTGCCCCTGTAGAAGTAGGGAGAAGTTAAGATCCCGAGCCTCGCTAGGTAGCAAGGATTTCCAGGTCTTGTCACGTGATAGAGTTGGCATCACGGGATTGAATTGACTTGAAGCTCTTGCAGTCGCGGGATAGATGGTTTGGTCATCGCGGTATTGCTCTGGTCGTCGCGAGATTGTGCTTTCCATTTGAATGGTGCAGGAATTGTGCACACGATTCGTTCCTTGGTCAATTTCGTGAGGATCCTTGCGAAGAAGCAATGTACATAGGCCTCTGGATCGCGCGAGCCCTCAAGGATCAGATCCTGTACATCGCTGACATGTACCGAATGCATGGAGCTCTCTCTCCTCAGTGAATCGTGCAAAGATTAAAGACTCCTTTCTTGAGCTACACGAAACTGCGCGAGACTGCGTGAGAGCTTATGACTGAGCCTCGCAAGAACTGCGTGAAGTATGCTTTTTACTCCCTTCTGTCATCAATCTGCGTGAGAACAACGCGACCAGCTGGTGTGCTGCCTTCAAAAACATGTGACAACTGCGGGAAGCATTCTTTCTGATTCAATTGAACCCTGTGACATCTGCGCGAGGCTCACTTCTTAGCTTGTTGCTGCTTTGTTGTGCCTATGCTGCAGCTAGCTCTCTGTTTGGGTCTAGCTTCCTTTCTCCTGAGGCACTTTTGGGGCAAAAGCAAGCTTCTTGGCATGGTTAGGGCCTTATCTACAGCTGCTGCTTATTACCTACAAAATGGGCTTAACACACATTTATTAAATGACTAAGGGCCTAACAGAGATTAAGTTAAGAGGTGAAAAGTGGTACTTTTCAGGTCTTAACACACCCCCAAACCTAATCTTTGCTAGTCCCTTAGCAAAGCTTTAACTAATTAAATGCCACTTTCGTAGGGATCACGGGTACATTTAGCATATGTACCAAGCCTTTTAAACCCCTAGGTGATCCCTAGTGGAGGAGTGAAGTCTCCTGAGGGTTTTCAGTGAAGTTACCCACAAACATCTCAAGAAAAATAGGTAACAGTGGTGCAGTCAATGGCAAAACAAATTTCAATGAATAAAGCATCAATCCACTTTCCTTTGGAATTTAGAGGAAATTGTAGCAGTAATGCAGGCCATTTAAAACTCATAATTAGCATGTGTTTGCATCACCACCATTCATTTTACATTAGAAATTCAATGTGTAAGAATCAGTACCAAGCTTGCCTTAAATTCAAAAATTAGGTTGGATACAACCCCAATGAGGTTTAAATTCAGACCTAATTTTCACCAGGGCTATCTCTCAACATTGACAATCTGAGGGTGTTCACATTCAAAACAGCTCAAGAGCAGTTACAGACCCCAAATGGGCCTGCAAGCATGAGCATAGGCAAAGCTTCTAATTTTTGACATCCTCATGACTTTTCACCATAGATTGGACAACTCCTCATCTCCACATGACAGCTCATTTCACTTTGGATCTACAAGGTCTTTTTGAATTGGTTGTAATGTGGCTTATGGGTGAGGGATATAGAGAATCAAGGGGTAAAAAGGGAATCAAAATTAAGAAATCAGCAAGGTAAGGAGTGATTCATGACTTCACAACCTTCATTTCAGCAAAACTTCATCTTACTTGATATATTCCATAATCAAATTGGCCAGCTTCTCCTCTTCTTTTCAATTTTCAGATGATGTTCTTCTCTAGACTTCTCTTTCTTTTTCTCTTTTTATTTTTATTCAATACTTTTATGATTTTTATGATGAACTGCCACACAAATACCATTGATATACTGCTGTTCATAAGTTGCTTTTCTTCACCTTCCACCAAATGTTGGACCACTCTCACTATCTTCAACTCCTTCTCCTTTACCTTCTGAATTCTCAGAGTGAGGGTGACGTTGAATCAGGTCATGAAGTTAAGGTGCAAGTACTCTGGTGTTTGTCAAAGAAAAGTAGGATTTTTAAGGCTCAACTAGTGTATGTGAAAGGGAAGTTTTAGAAGGCTGGATTTCCAGGCTCAAACTGTCCAAATGAAAGCCTTGGATCATTTCCTTAGTGTCATGACTGTTGTCCATCAATTTTGATTTAGAGGTGCCTAACTTCTAGTGAAAAGGTCTTAACTCAATCAGTCCTTAGAGCATAAATAATGCCAAAACACTCTTCAAAAGAAAATGATGGACCCAAATCTCAATAGGTATGGTCCTCAAATTAACCCATGGGGTGTATTTTCACCTATTTCTCTCCTCTTAGGTTCACTAAGTACTAACTGAAATTTTCTGATGTTAGCTTCATGGTGGTGCTAAGATTTTGAAATTATAGGTTTCAAAATGTCTGCAAAAATATTTTAATATTTTCACAAATTTCCTCATTGCAACAAGTCAAGTGAAAATTAACTTTATTCATCCCAATTATAGCACCACTACTGCACTAAAGTAACTAATCTGTTGGTAGATCTACCCTGCCACACCCCTAAACCATGAGGAGCAGTGTCCTCACTGGTTCAAAGGTAAGAAAATGCAGGGTAATAGTCATGAACAAAAAAGTAAACACACAGACAATATACACAAAGCAATATACAAAAAGAAATTCTATTAGCTGAGAAAAAAGTGTACAACTGGAATTACAATATCAAGAAAAGAAGTGGAAAGGAAAGAAAAGCCTAAGTACAATCTACGTTAAGAGGATGAGGAATCAGAATCTGAATCTGTGAACCAGTCCCAGCCCATTTGTTTTACATGCTTTCTCATTTCAGCTTTGTTCTCAGAACTAGGCTTGGACTTGGTTCTGTCTGTGGGAGCTTTTGTCTTTTTCTTCTTTGCTTTGCTCTCAGCTAGACTCTTTTTCTTTGGCTGCCTTGGTTTCTTTGGTTATGGTGATTTCTTCATGGTTGGAGCTTTTGGTGCCCTCACCCTCATTTTTCTGGTTTTGGGTTTGGTAGGGATCATAGGAGATTTTCCTTTGTCTTGCTCAGTGGGGGCTACTGGGGACTTCCCTTTATCTGGCTGGCCATGTGGTTGTGCCTCCTCAAACTAGGCAGCTGGCTCTTTGCCAATTTTAATAGAGGCTGCTGTGGAAGCAGTCCTCTTGGCAGTGACTTTCCTCTGTTTAGGATAAGTTTGCTCAGTAGGGTGTGTAGCAGGAGTTTGGGTAGGTTGAGGCTGCTTAGTAGGGGGTGCAGCAGGAGGGGCAGTAGGAGTTTGAGAAGGTTTAGGCTCAGGTTCTGGCATGAGTACAGAGAGTGGGGTGGGCTGCTGAGCTGCAGTTCTGGCAGCAGCCAATGCAACTTCCAAAGAGGCTATCTGGATTTTGGCTTTGAGGAGGTCAGTGTCATGAATTTCCTTTTAGAGTCGAAAGATTTCCTGGGCATTGTTTAGTCTTTTTTCAAACATCCTGGCCTTCATCCTCTCCACATTGGTGTTTGCCTTCTCCAGCTCCAAATTCATCTAATGATAAGCAGCCATAGTCATTGCCTTCTCATAGGCCTCCAAGATGTTAGTCTACCGAAGGGAAATACCCAGTAGTTGCTTTCTGTGGGCTTCCTTAATTTTACTAAGCTACTGTAGCAGGGGGTCTTTATGGATTGCCTAAGTTGGGCCATGCCCCTCAGGACATCCCTCCTAAGGTAGGGATTGCCTCTCATGGCATGGAGGATGGTGAGGTAGGGAGGGATGTAAAAGGAGTGTTTGGGTGCGATGGGAAGAGAAGAAGTGGAAGGAGCCGAATGTGATTGGTCCTGGATGCGGGAAGTGGTGTTATTAGTGGGTAAGTCGAGTTGTTGGGGGAGGGTAATAGGTTCTGGGTCTGTTTCGGTGGATTTGTCAATGTAAGTTGGAGGGGGTAGTATAAGAGGTGGAATTGAAGGCATGGGGGGGAAAGAAAATGAGGTAGACTCACTAGGAGTAGGGGGTGATGGGGGAGGGAAAAAGGGAATGGTGAAAGGGATGAAAGAGAATGGTTGGGTTGTGGGGTCAGGGCATGGAGGGGAAATGACCAGGGCGGTTTGAGTTGATTGTTGAGGGATGGGTGGGTTTGTCAATGTCTGAAGGGTGGATTTGATGTAAGTGATTTCAGTCTGCATCTGGTCCTGTGTGTGTTATGGTAGATAGTTGGGAATGGATGTCATGGATGAGGGGAGGATGAGTGTCAGTGTATCTCGGTTGGGAGGTTGATATTGTGTAGAAGATGGCACAGGTTGAAAAGGTGAGGAAGGGGCATGATGGAAAGTAGAAAGAGGAGGAGATTAAGATTCTGGTGAGTGATGTGGTGATGTAATTGGGGAGTCCGGGAGGGGGGTGTAGTGAGTGGGCATGGTGTCAAGGAAACTAGCCATAAAGGCTTGGAATCCTGTGGTTGTGTTAAGATTGAGGTCTATGTCTATGAGGAGGGATGCAATAGGCATGGCTAGAGTGGTTTCTTGGTCAATGTGAGGTGTGTCAGTGGGGATAAAAGGGATTGTGGGTGGTGTCAGGGAGATGGTGAGGGGCTGACATGGGGGGTGGTGTCCTCCTAGGTACCAATCACAGGAGAAAGGGGTGTGGGCATGGATAATGAAGACAGAGGAGGGTGAGAGAGAGATGGAGTAGGGGTAGGGGATGTTGTCAGGATAGGGGATCCTGGAGTAAAAGGTGGGGGATGGGGGTCATGCAGCAGTGCAGTGACAGTTCAAATCTCCTGTGTAGTAACAGGGGTGGGCCTTGTAACAGCTGCCTCTTCTATTTGCTTGGGAGGGGTCTGAGCCTCAGCTTTCTTCTTCTTCTGGGTCTCCTGCTGATTCCCCATTGCCTCTTGGCAAAAGTTGTAGGGGCAAGGGTGGTAGTCTCCTCTCCTTTCGCTATCTTGTAGCCCCCCTTTAGAAGCAGCTTGGTGATGACTCTGACATAGGGGAGTGTGTGTGGCTTCTTGTTCTACCCTAATTTCTCCATCAGATCCTTCATTGCTTCAAAAATTAACCAGGCTACATGGAAGCCATGGCCTAGAGAGAACGAGTAAACAACATCAGCAATAGGAGCTCTCCTCTCCTGCTGATGGCCTGAGCAGTAGATGTTCTTTCTCAGGACCTAGTCAATGAAAAGGAGTCCAGGCTTCAACTCTCTTCTTCTGATGGAATCCCCTGAGGCCTTTAATCCTCTAGTTAGAGCCCTTGCAATTGAGGCATTCAGGGGAGGGCCATATCCACAGCTAGTGTCAAATGCGGCTAGGATGCCCAATACCTCAGCAATCAGCTTGGGGCTAACTAACATCTCGAAATCATCAATCAATAGAAGGAAACCTGCTTGTCCTTCTTTGTCCTTGGTGACCCTGATGTGCTGATAAAAGAGTTGCACTAGCCTAGGGTAGGCTAGTGCTGGAATTCCTCTCATCAAGGGTGTCAGGCCAGCCTTGCTCATAAATTGAATGGCAGGGGCAGAGAGAGGCTCCTTCTCGAAGAAGGGCAGGTCGAAAGCTGTTTCAGGCTCCAATGGGATTGAAGCCATGAGCTCAGAGGGTGTAGAAAACTCAGGGGTTGGCTCCTCCACCTCTTCAACCACTTCCTTCCCTTTTTTCGGTACCTTAGAAGTCTTGACTTTCTTAGGAGTGGACTCAGGAAGGGCCTTATCCTTGCTCCTTTTCTTTGGTTCACTCTTGGGGGCTGTTGCTACCCCAACTGTGATTTCTTTATTTGTTTGTGGTAAAAGAAATTTAAAATCAAAATAAAATAGGGGATAAAATCAGCACAACTGAGAAGTCCTAGACCTGCAAGATACAGGGTCCTCTGTGGCATGTTTTGACAAGTAAGAGTTTGTCCCACAGGGAAAGATGATCTACAGCTCCAAGGGAGCCATCTCTAGTAGTCCCTCCAGATCTGACTACAGATCTGGCAGTCCTTAAGGGAAGGGAGTTTAAGGTCACTTAGTTTACAGATCCTAAGGTAGCCTAATGTCTAAACTACAGAAAGGGTTGAGAAGATGGATGGAGTGTGGAAAATAAATAAAAAAGGGTGGGAAGTATGTTATTGAGCCTAGATCATAGGAGTTTTGTAACTCAGATTCATATATGATGTTATAGAAATCCTGTCCAATGGCTACGTTATCACCACTGAGGAGAAAGAATCCAACCCATCTCTGTGCCATGATTCAATCCCTTAAGGTTATAACCTGTTCACTCAAATGGTCACAGACTATCCCATAGGGGAACCATAATCCAGAGATGGGTCAAAATAAGTTAATCATTGTAGGCACTATTTCATCCAGGCTACCAGCTCAAGAATCCATAGGGAACCTCAACCTCTAAAGCTCTATGTGTGGGGCTAAGGCTGAACAGGACCATGATAGCCCAGACACATAGACCCAATAAGAGATTGAGTACGACCTTCGATCTAGATGTCCATTGCTTGTGTGAGGCTAAAATGGTCCAGTCACAAGCATACAATCTCTATAACCAGATCAGATCTAACATCTGATAGCGGATCTATACAAATATAAGGAAGTCTACCTTTGTACAATCTCCCACTAGGCTAATACAAGCTCAGGAGCAGAGAAGAAGGATCCATCTTGGATCGGTGGATTAGAATCACCCTAAGGCTATAACCTGTCCACTTGAATGGTCACTGACTATCCCAGAGGCTATCCTCCTCACGCAGCCCAAGAAAAAACAAGAATATCGCTACCACCACCATGGTCACAAGGCTACCAGCTCAAGCTTCCATGGGGATTTAAGATCTAGTGGGTTCTGTGGTGGGGCTAAGGCTGTATAGGACCATGATAGCTCAGACACACAGGTCACTTGGATCTGAGTGGCCCTTAGAATCAGTCCTCCATTTCTTTGAATCACTGCCAAAGCAATGGCAGATCACAAGGCAGCAGCCTTGCACAGAGCATCTCACATTCAAACACAAATCCTATAATGTAAAAATCCTATTACAGAACTTCCATTAAACTAGTTCAAAATGCATACAAAGACATAGCCAGCAAGTGCTGGACTATAGAGAGAAGGAAAAAGAAAAAGAAAACTACTTACAGCTACAAAAGAATAGAAAAATGATCTCAGATCAAATCTCTAAGCGATGAGATGTGTTCCAAGATCTGTTCCTAGATATCTAAACCTAAGCTAAGTATGGGTTTATATAGCAGTGGTGTGGCAGCGCATTAGGGTTAGGAAACCCTAATTTTAACGATGCCACATGGCCTAATAGTGATCCTTGGATGCCTCGGGGTGTGTGCACGGAGATTAAAGCATGGGAGTGCATGCCCTAATCATTGGAAATTCTCAGAAAGTCCTCTGCTGAAGCGATGGAAGTTGGAGTTCAGAGCTTCGCTAGGTAGCTATTGTTTCCCAGACTTGTCGCGTGGTAGCTCTTGCTCTTCGCGAGGATGGTTTGACATTGAAGCTTCAACCGTTGCGAGGTTGCCTTGGTTTGCTCTTCAGGCAGTCGCACGATAGAGAATTGCGCTATGCTGGATTGGGCTTTGTGAGGTTGAGTAGACATCAAAACCTCAGATGTCACAGGGTTGGAGTTCAAGCAGTCGCGAGGTAGCTGCGCATTCGCTGGGTTGATCTTCGCGAGGATGGATTTGAATAGCGCGAGAACTGTGTGAGCACTTTTCTTCAATGGACTTCGCGAGTTTCCTCGGGGGGTTTTAATGAGTTCTGAACTATGCGAGGTTCCATTTCTTAAGTGATCTTTACGAGGATGGTTCTGTCTTCGCGAGGATGCTTTCTTCTTGAGTAGCGCGAGAACTGCACAAGGAGGTCTCTTCTGATTTTTGCATCCCGTGGCCACTGCGCGACAGCTGTGCGAAGAGTCTTCTGAAGCTCTCTCTCCTCAGCTGTTCTGAGCGGACTGCGTGAGGTTGAGAGAGGTCTGCTTTGAACTGCGTGAGACTGAGTGATGTGTTCTACTCTTGAGCTTTGCGATTTTGTGCTTCTGAAGCTCTTCAGTCACTCAACTGCGCGAGAGGTTGTTGTAAAGTCTTGGGAAGCTCAGTTGGACTGCGCGAGGCATATTTCTCCTGAATCCTCTAAAGCATGGGTCAGCTGCGTGAGGCTCATTTCAGGTTTGGATTCAAGGTCCATCCTTCTGAGGGACTTCTGGTGCCAAAACAGGCTCCTTAATAAGATTCCTGGCCTTATTTCACTGCTAATTATTACCTACATAAAATACTTAACAAGAACTTATTAGATGGGTAAGGGTCTAATCAAAGGTTAAGTTAAGGGGTGAAAAGTGATACTTTTCAGGTCTTAACACACCCCTAAACCTAATCTTTGCTACTCCCTTAGCAAAGCTACATTAAATCTACTACAAAAATTAAATGCCACTTTCCTAGGGAACACAGATACATTTAGCATATGTACCAAGCCTTTTAAACCCCTAGGTGATCCCTAGTGGAGGAGTGAAGTCTCCTGAGGGTTTTCAGTGAAGACACCCACAAACTTCTCAATGAAACAGTTAACAAAAGTACAATATCATCGAGTGAGCAGTCAAGGAGCAGACTTAGTTTACTCCTGAATCAGTAAACATAAAAGAAATTTAATCCATTGGTTGCACAGTAATTTAAACAGCATAAACATCTCATGAATGCACAGCATTTCAAATCAGTTTACAACCACAGAAAACTGCACAAGTGTGTGCCAGCACTGAGCTCATCATCAGATCAAAAATTAGGTTATAGGTCATACCTAATGCTTTCAAGATCAGACCCAAAACTTTTCAGGGCATACTCTCATAAGGGTCTTGTTGAGGGGTTCATTTTCTCTTAGGCTCAAGAGCAGTTACATCCCCCAAATGGGTCTGTAAGCATGAGCATAGGCAGAGTTCTTAAGTGTTGACATCATTGACAGATCCTCACCATAGATTAGATAACTCTTTATCTCCACATGAAAGCTCACTCAACTTTGGATCACAAGGGCTTTTAACTGGGCTGGAATGTGGCTTACGGAGTGGGGTTAAAAAGAATGGAAGGTTGAAAAGGTGTTCAAAATTGAGAAATCAGTAGGTGAATGAGGTGATTCATGACTTCACCTTCTAGATTTTAGCTCCTTTCTTCTTCTTTGAGACTTTCTTATTTGAAGTGATCAGTTTCTCTTCTTGATTTAGATTTTCCAAAAGAAAGTTCCTCTTGACTCCTCTCTTACTCCTCTCCATTATTATTTTTGTTTATTTTTGGTGGAATTTTCATTTTTTTTATTTTTGTTTTTTCTTTTCTGAAATGCCACCATGTTCTCAGTTACCATACTGCTAGAATTTTGAGATACTTCTTCTCCATTCACCTAATGTTGACCATAGCTAGTCCATCTTCAACTCTTTCTCCTTTAGCTTCTGAATTCTCAGAGTGAGTGTAGACTGAATCAGGTTCATAGGTTCAGGTACAAGTACTCAGGTGTATTTTGAAGAAATTCAGGATTTAAAGCTCAAAGGGGGTATGGACAAGGGCAGTTGCTTTAGGGTTGGTCTTTTTAGGCTCAAACTGTTCAAGAGAAGGCCTTGATCCTTTCCTAAGTCTCATGAGTGCTGTCAGTTGTTTCAACTTGGAGTTACCTAACTTCTAGTGAGCACAGCGACTCAGCCAGTCCTTAGAACTAGAAGAAATTGCCTTAGTCACCCCTCAAAGGATGAAAAAAATTTTATAGGCCCAATTCTCACTGGTTATGGTCTTCCTTTGAACTTTTAAGTATGTCTTCACCTTTTTCTCTCTCTAATGATTCACTAAGTGCGGATACAAGTAGGTTTCCTTGGTGATATAATCATGGAAATGTGAAATATTAAAAGTTTATAATGTCTAAAGTTTGCAGAAATTTTAAATTTCTTATTTGTCATGATTCTTAAGTGAACATTGATCCATTTTCATATTACTCACATGACTCTGCTGCACTTAGGTTAACTATTCCATTGGCAGGGTCTGCCTGCCACACCCCCAAACCTCTGAGGAGCAGTGTCCTCATTGGTTAAAAGTGAATGTGCAATAGATTTATTGATGGTAAAAAGAAAAGAAAATAACATGGAACAAAACACAGAAATAACAGAAAGAACAGAAAAAGAAGATCTTTAACTAAAAACGAAAAGAAAAAAAAGTACGAAGAAAAAAAAGTAAAATCCTAAGAAGAAGGTGGATAGGGTTCAAGAAGATGGAGTCGGGGGAGGTGGTGGGGGAGGCTGAGTAGGTGGAGGAGAGGAGGGAGATGGTGCTGTTTTCCCCTTCTTCTTCATTTGCTTGTCCTTTTCCTTTTCTTCCTTCTCCAGGATGCGATGGAGCTCCTCGTATTCGTCCCAGAGGAACTATAGGGGGTCCGGCTCCTTAGGTGGGGGCGGATCCAACCACATCGGATAAAATTTGTTAGGCAGAGCATTAGGCTTGTCATCCGCCATTGTTAGGACAAAGGCAGGACTGCAAGGGGAGAGGAGAAAGGATGAGATGAATATGAAAGGGGCTCCCTATGTATTTAAAGACAGGGATGGTGGAAGATGAATCGATGTAATAACATCCAAGTCGCCGCAATTAATTGAGAGTGAGTTGGGAAACGACAAGTCCCAGCAATCAGCGTGGGAAATGACAAATGCATTTGACTTGCGTAGCTGGGCAAGGGGATCACGAGATAACTGAATTTTGTGATGATGGATGTTGGAGCTTGAAGTGCGTGAGAGACTTTGCAGCATTTGTTGAAGCTCGCGACAGCGAAATAAGTGTTCTATGTGAATTGCGCGAGAGCTTCCCAAATTTCAATTTGGAATGCGCGAGGGCTTAGTACCAAACAGGGGCACAATACAGGTAGTGCAGCATACTCATCAAAAATATTCAAACAATATGCATTCAATTCGAAAATCAGCAATTTGTAGAAGAAGAAGACGAAATCATACCAATCCCACATAAACTCTATCAAGCTCAACATATATAAACACTACAATTTCCTAAAAATTATTGAAGAAACAAAAGTAGTATAGTACAACATGGACACAACTGTGGGTCAGGTAGATGTAGGGGTCCCATGAAAATGAATAGTGTTCATAAGGTCAGTAGGTTTTTCGATACAAGGCTTAAGCCTCTGACCATTCACTTTGAAGGTCCTCTCAGATTTGGGATCCTTGACTTCCACAGCACTAGATGGGGAAACATTTAATACAACAAAGGGACCTTCCCATCTGGATTTTAATTTGCCAGGAAAGAATTTTAGTTTGGAGTTGAATAACCAAACCTTACCACCAGATATGAGGCCTTTTCTCAGCAAGCCCTTGTCAAAGAAAGCTTTGGACCGTTCCTTATAGATCCTGGCATTGGTGTAAGCATCCATCCTTAGCTCATCCAATTCAGACAGCTGCAATGATGTGTGATGACCAGCAGAAGTTAGGTTCATATTTAAATTCTGAATGGCCCAATAGGCCTTGTGTTCTAACTCTACTGGGAGATGGCAAGCCTTGCCATTGACCAGTCTGAATGGGGACATTCCAATGGGAGTCTTATAGGCAGTCCCATAAGCCCACAGTGCATCATTCAGTTTATCGGCCCAATCTCTCCTGTCAGTCCTTACTGTTTTCTCAAGGATGTGCTTTATCTCCCTATTGGAAATTTCAACTTGCCCACTTGTCTGTGGGTGGTAGGGAGTAGCAATCCTATGGGTTACAGAATATTTCTTGAGCAAGCTCTCAAAATTTCTGTTGCTGAAATGGCTACCCCCATCACTGATAATAGCTCTAGGGGTTCCACTACCACTAAGATGAACTGATAACCATTAGAAGGAGGAAAGGGGCCCATAAAGTCTATAACCCATACATCAAACAGTTCTACAACAAGGATGGGCTGCAAAGGCATTGAATTTCTTTTGGATAGCCCTCCTAATTTTTGACATCTCTCACATGCCTTGCAGTGTGTATATGCATCTTTGAATAAAGAAGGCCAGTAAAACCCACACTGCAGGACCTTGTCAGCTATTTTTCTCCCACTAAAGTGGCCTCCACAGGCATTTTCATGGCACATGGCCAGAATACTGGGGACATCACTTTCGGGAACACATCTTCGGATGATTTGGTCTGCACAGTACTTGTATAGGCAAGGTTCCTCCCAGAAAAAATATTTGACCTTTGAGAAAAACAGGTCTTTGTCCATTTTGGTCCAGTGGGCAGGAATCTTTCCTATAACTAGATAATTGACAATGTGTGCAAACCAAGGGACCAAGGATTGGATGGCAAATAATTGCTCATCCGGGAAGGCATCATTTGTAGGACCATCAAGGCATTTCTCCAAGACAATTCTGGACAAGTGGTCAGCCACCACATTCTCCACACCCTTTTTGTCCTTGATTTCGATGTCAAACTCCTGTAGCAGGAGTATCTTCAATGTTGAATGGTCAGTGAAGATTACAGTTTTAGATCCTAGTAGATAGGCTCTAAATTTGTCAACAGCATAAACCACTGCCAGAAGCTCTTTCTCAGTTGTGGTATAGTTCAGTTGAGCTTCAAAGAAGTGATTTCTTGACATAAGCAATGACCACGACTTATCCTTCCTTTGGCCCAAAACAAGACCTATTGCCAAGTCCGATGCATCACACATCACTCAAAAGGTAGGGTATAGTCCGGGTGCTTGAGTATGAGGCAGGTGAGGCATACTTTCAATGTTTCAAAAGCCTTAAGACATTCAGCAGAAAAGTCAAAGGGCACATCCTGGCAGAGCAGGTGGCACAATGGCTTAGCAATTTTGCTGAAGTCCTTAATGAACCTCCTGTAAAATCCTGCATGCCTAAGGAAAGATCTAATTTGTTTGGCTATTATTGGAGGGGGAAAATTGGCAATGGGGTCAACTTTGGCCTTGTCTACCTCAAGCCCTTCTTTAGAGACTACATGGCCCAACACAATGCCTTGTGTTACCATGAAGTGGCTCTTTTCGACTTAAGACCAGTTTGGTCTCCTCACATCTTTGCAAAACTAGGCCGAGGTGTTGTAGACAGCCAAAAACTGTCCCTATAGATGTAAAAATCATCCATAAAATCTCCAAAACTTGTCAATCATATCGAGAATATGGCATACATACACCTCGAAAAAGTGGTCATGCATTACAAAGCCCAAAAGGCATCCTTCTGTAAGCAAAGTTGCTAAAAGGACAGGTAAAGGTGGTTTTCTCTTGGTCTTGAGGATGCACAGGGATTTGGTTGTACCCTGAGTATCCATCAAAAAAATAGTAAAAAGCTTTTCCAGCCAACTTATCCAAAATTTGATCAATGAAGGGGAGAGGGAAGTGGTCCTTTCGGGTCTTAGAGTTGAGCTTCCTATAATCAATGCACACTCTCTAGCCAGTGGTCTCCCTGGCTGGTCTCAACTCTCCAGTTTCAGTTTTAATCACTGTTATGCCAGATTTCTTGGGCACCACTTGGATAGGTGCCACCCAGTTAGAATCAGAGATGGGGTAAATCACCCCTGCATCCAGCAATTTGATGATCTCCTTAAGGACCACTTCTTGCAGGTGAGGCTTTAACTTCCTCTGCATCTCCCTGGAGGGTAGTGATTCCTCCTCAAGATGAATCCTGTATATGCAGATTGATGCATCTATTCCTCCCAGATCAGCAATGGTCCAACCAATTGCCTTCTTGTGCTTCCTCAAAACTGTTAGTAATTCCTCTTCCTGCTCATCGGTAAGAGAGGAAGAGATGATTACAGGAAGCGTATCTCCTTTCTCAAGGAAGGCATATTTTAATGTTTCTGGGAGCTTCTTGAGTTCCATATCAGGGGCTTGTTGGGTGGATGGCAAAATTGGTGCATTGGAGGTTGGAGGAAGAGGCAACAATGTAGGTTTCCAACTGGAATGCTGCACTGAGCCCACAGAAGACTTCAATGTGGTCATGTCTTTTGGTATCACATCTGGGCTCTCTTCCTCCCCCATGTCTCAAATTTTAACTAAATTCTTGACAATGTTGCCCCACTCCAAAGCAGTGGGCAATTCTTCTTCTACAATTTCCTTTAGTACATCTACTGCAAAGCTCTCCTCATTGTCCATCTGAGGGTACTTTGCACTGTTGTACACATTCAGCTCAACTTTCATATGTCCGAAAGTTACCTCCATTACTCCAGACCTGCATTGAATGCATGCATTGGCAGTGGCCAAGAAAGGCCCGCCCAATATAACAGGTATGGGATTTGGGCTATTGCTGCAGCCCATGTCCAAAACTAAGAAGTCAGCAGGGTAGAAAAATTTATCCACCCCCACTAAGACATCCTCAACCATTCCCAGAGGTTTCCTCTCAGATCTATCAGCCATCATTAGCACAATGGGGGTAGCTTTCACCTCCCCCAAACCTAGCTGCAGATATACACTGTATGGCAACAGGTTAACACTGGCTCCAAGGTCTAAAAGGGCTTTTCCAATTATATGGTCTCCAATTACGCAGGGAATAGTGGGTGTCCCTGGATCTTGCAACTTCTCAGGCATTGATATGTTAAATACAGAATTCACTGTATCAGTTGTAAAGAACTTTTTGGACACATGACCTCTAGCTTTTCTCTTTTGGGTGCAGAGGTCTTTAGAACTTTGCATAGGTCGGGACTGTTTAATTGCCTCAAGCCAGGCAAATTGATTTTCACCGCTCGAAAGGTCTCCATCATTTCCTGCATTTGGGCATTCCCTTTATCAAAAGGGACAGGCCCATCCAAAGCTTGAGGAAATGGCAGCTGGGGTACGGCTGGTCCCTCTACTGCTAGCCCATGACTACACTTCTGTTTTTTTCTTTTTCATGTTTTTCCTGCCGAGGCTCAACTACCTCTTTATTTTTCTCTTGCAGGTGGTGCAATTCTTGGCTTTGTGTTCCAACAACATCTCTATCACAATCATACATCATCATCTGTGGAAATGACCTCTGCTGGTCTGTTACCCACCTGGTTGTCTATCAGCCTGCCAGACCTTAGGGTAGTAACAGCATTGGTTCCCTCAAAACTTGAGGAAGCTTCTTCGATTAAAAACTGACCCTTGGGGTTAGCAACTGGCTGGCAGGGCAACCTCCCTTCATCTCTCCTAGCCAAGGCATTTGAAATTTGGCTTATCTGTTCTTCCATTTTCTGGAGGCTCTGACCATGAGAGTCCACAGTCTGAGCCAAGGATCCCAGGTTTTGCAATGAAGTCAAGACCTGGTCCTCGAAGGAAGCATTTCTTAGCTGAGAGTGGGGTACGACCAACTGATTTTGTTGCTGATGGGGCTGCTGATGGTGCTGGAAGTTAGACCTAGGGGCATACCCTTGATTGAACTGCTGCTGTGGCCTTTGAGGTAAAGCCAACATCTGCTGGGGCTGCATATAATTGTCTTGCCTCCACCTCAGATTTGGGTGGTCTCTCCATTGGTAACCATATGGCTGTCTGTTGTAGCCACCAGATTGTTGCTGGCCAAAAGATTGCGCAGTAGCAGCATGCTCCAATACCAATTCAGGATATTGCCCTGCAGATGGACATTCCTCCACTGTGTGCTGTGGGGACTGGCATATCAGACATGCCTCCGCCACATGAGCAGCCCTTCTGGGTTGCATCACAGTCAGTAATTTGTCAAACTTCATAGAGAGGTTTGCCATCTGCAGCTGCAGGTCATTGTTCCCAGACACCTCACAAACTTTTCCTCTTGTCAATGCAGCAGGCCCCACTTTTGACTCAGACTCCTGACTAGTTCTTTCCAAGGATAGCTTTTGAAAAGCATTTTCACTAATCACCTCAAACAATTCCCATGCCTCATCAGCAGTTTTGTGCATGTAAGTGCCACCACAAGAGGCATCAACCATATCTCTACTTTTTTCATCAATCCCATTGTAGAAGCTTTGAACAAGCTGCCAGTCTGGGATCTTGTGGTGGGGGCATTGTTTGAGCATTTCCTTAAACCTATCCCAGGCTTGATTAAAATCCTCAGTTGGGGCTTGGGCAAAAGCAAGAATTGCCTTCCTCAACTGGCTAGTTTTGGTCTCAGGGAAGAACTTGGTCAGGAACTTGGTCTGTAGGTCTTTCCATGAAGCAATGCTATTGTTGGGAAGAGTGGTCAACCAGGTACTGGCCCTATCCTTCAGAGAGAAGGGAAAGAGTCTGAGCCTAGTAGCCTCAGGTCCCAAACCAGTGATATTAAAAGTGGTGCACAAGGCCAAGAACTGGTCAATATGCTTATACGGGTCCTCCTTGCTAATTCCATGGAAAGACGGCAGCATCTGGATGATTGAAGTTTTTATTTCATAATTCCCTTGAACATTAGGGAATTGAATGCTAATAGGGGAGTTATAGTCATCCGAAGCATTCAACTCCTTGAGAGTTCTGGGTTATTCCTCACCCATATTTGTTGTCACAGATTCACTTGGGGGCTCTCCTGTGGTGTGCCTGCTCTTCTAAGTCTCCTTCCCTTTCTAACTCGGGTTAAGAGGCTCTAAAGTCGAGTTGAGGGATCTCCTCCCTAGCATACAAGCACACCAACAGCGAGGAGAGCTTCTTGCAGGCACATTGCAAATAACTTTACAATTAACAAATTTATCTAACTTATTTATAGCTATTCAAAGAATACATTTACAACTATCCTAGATACTGCTAGAGTATTTTCAAGAAAGATAGACAGCATTTTAAAAGTTAGAGAGTTTGCAAATAGAGGTAGCTAAGCTCCAATTGCAGTCCAACTGTCGTTCACTGCTGCTTTCTAGATCTGTAAAAAAAAATATATATATATATATATATATATATTCACAAATACATCAGCAGTATCAATTATTCTTAACTACCAAAGAATGATAAAAGTACAAAAACTTAGGGTCTATAAATAGATCAAAAATCCCCGGCAACGGCGCCAAAAACTTGTTGCTACCCTAGCTGTGCTTTCTTTCTTTATTTGTGGTAAAAGAAATTTAAAATTAAAATAAAACTGGGGATGAAATCAGCCCAATTGAGAAGTCCTAGACTCGCAAGATACAAGGTCCTTTGGCAAGTTTTGATAAGTAAGAGTTTGTCCCATGTGAAAGATGATCTATGTACCCAAGGAGCCATCTCTAGTAGTCTCTCCAGATCTGACTACAGATGTGGCAGTCCTTAAGGGAAGGGAGTTTAAGGTCACTTAGTTTATAGATCCTAAGGTAGCCTAATGTCTAAACTACAGAAAGGGTTGAGAAGATGGATGGAGTGTGGAAAATAAATAAAAAAGGGTGAGAAGTATGCTATTGAGCCTAGATCATAGGAGTTTTGTAACTCAGATTCAGATATGATGTTATACAAATCCTGTCCAATGGCTACGTTATCACCACTGATAAGAAAGAATCCAACCCATCTCTGTGACATGATTCAACTTTAAGGTTATAACTTGTCCACCAAATGGTCACAGACTCATCCCATAGGGGGAACCATAATCCAGTAGATGGGTCAAAACAAGTTAATCATTGTAGGCACTATTTCATCTAGGCTACTAAGAATCCATAGGGAGCCTCAACCTCTAAATCTCTATGTGGGGCTAAGGTCAGATAGGACCATGATAGCCTGCACATACACCAAAGAAGAGATTGAGTACAACCTTCGATCTAGTTCCATTGCTTGAGTGAGGCTACAATGGTCCACAAGCCTACAATCTCTATAACTGCATTAGATCTAACATTTGATAGCGGATATAAACAAATATAGGGAGTCCGCCTCAGCAATCTCCCACCAGCTAATACAAGCTCAGAGCTAAGAAGAAGGATCCATCTTGGATCGGTGGATTAGAATCACCCTAAGGCTATAACCTGCCCACTTGAATGTTCACAGACTATCCCATAGGCTATCCTCCTCACGCAGCTCAAGACAAAACAAGAATATCGCTGTCACCACCATAGTCACAAGGCTACCAGCTCAAGCTTCCATGGGGATTTTAGATCTAGTGGGTCCTGTGGTGGGGCTAAGGCTGTATAGGACCATGATAGCCTGCATACAGGTGTCACTTGGATCTTAGTAGCCCTTATAATCTCCTCCATTGCTTTGAATACAAGCCAAAGCAATGGCGGATCACAAGGCAACAGCCTTGCATAGAGCATCTCACATTCAAACATAAATCCCATAATGTAAAAATCCTATTACAGAACTTCCATTAAACTAGTTCAAAATGCATACAAAGACATAGCCACCAAGTGCTGAACTATGGAAAGAAGGAAAAAGAAAAAGAAAAGAAAAACGATCTCAGATCAAATCTCCAAGAGATGAGATGTGTTCCAAGATCTGTTTCGAGATATCTAAATGTATGCTAAGTATGGGTTTATATAGCAGTGGTGTGGCGGTGCATTAGGGTTAGGAAACCCTAATTTTAACGATGCCACATGGCCTAATAGTGATCCTTGGATGCCTCAAGGAGCATGCACGGAGATTTAAGCGTGGGAGTGCATGCCCTAATCATTGGAAATTTCCAGAATGTCCTCTCAAGTGATGGAAGTTGGAGTTCGAGCTTTGCTAGGTAGCTATTGTTTCAGTGACTTGTCTCATGGTAGCTCTTGCTCTTCGAGGATGGTTTGACATTGAAGCTTCAACCATCGCGAGGTTGCCTTGGTTTGCTCTTCCCACGAGAGAGAATTGCGCTCTCAGGATTGGGCTCGCGAGGTTGAGTTGACATCAAAGCCTCAGATGTCGCGGGGTTGGAGTCCAAGCAGTTGCGAGGTAGCTGTGCATTCACTGGGTTGATCTTCGTGAGGATGGATTTGAATAGCGTGAGAACTGTGCGAACACTTTTCTTTAATGGACTTCGCCAGTTTCCTCGCGAGGTTTTAATGAGTTCTGAATTGCGCGAGGTTCCATGTCTTAAGTGATCTTCGCGAGGATGGCTCTATCTTCGCGAGGATGCTTTCTTCTTGAATAGCGCAAGAACTGCGTGAGGAGTTCTCTTCTGATATTTGCATCCCGCAGCCAGTGCACAACAACTGCGCGAAGAGTCTTCTGAAGCTCTCTCTCCTCAGCCGCTCTGAGCGGATTGCGTGAGGTTGAGAGAGGTCTGCTTTGAATTGTGTGAGATTGTGTGATGTGTTCTACTCTTGAGCTTCACGAGAGCTGCACGAGTTTGTGCTTCTGAAGCTCTTCAGTCACTCAACTGTGCGAGAGGTTGTTGTAAAGTCTTGGATCTGAGGCATATTTCTCTGAATCCTCTAAAGCTTGTGTCACCACGAGGCTCATTTTAGGTCCGGATTCTGTGGTCCATCCTTCTAAGAGACTTCGGTGCCAAACAAAGCTCAAGAATCAGGATTCTGGTCTTATTTCACTGATTATTACCTACATAAAACACTTAATAAGAACTTATTAGATGGCTAAGGGTCTAATCAAAGGTTAAGTTAAGGGGTGAAAAGTGGTACTTTTCAGGTCTTAACAGGGGCCATTACAAACTCTACTTTTAAAGATGAAAACGGGGAACTGAGATCTAAGTGCTTACCTTAAAATTGTAGGGTTTTGTTCGATCTGATGCACAGTGCACCACAAGGTCTCTGAGAAGAGGGCAACTGATGGGGATGACGTTAGGAACAAATCTGTAAATTCCTGATGTGAATGATGGGTTGTAGGATGGACACTGGAGGAGAGAGGGAGAAGAGCGCCAGAAGATATGGTTTCACTGGATGGAGAAGGAAGAGAGATCGGAAAGGAGAGAAAAGGGCGGTTAAAATACTTGTCTCTAAGCTTTGTGCGCTTTGGAAATATTTGACCGCAGGATTGGAAATGAAACCTAGCAAAGGTGTAATTGCAACTTGGATTACGCGAGAGTCTCCTAGGTTTACCTTGGAGTGCGCGACAGGTTGTGAAGAATTCTATGTGAATTGCACGAGAGGCTCCCAGGCCTCCTTTTGGATTGCGCGAGAGGCTCTGAGGTTCACTTTGAATCTCGTGACAGCCTTTTGCATCTCGTGACAACTAATGAATTCTATTTAAATTACGAGGCTCCTAGGCCTCCTTTTAGACTGCGCGACGGCAAAGTATTAAACAGAGAGCATGTGCTCTTCAATCTGCCATTTTAATTTGTGTTGTGGCTGGACCTAGGCATAACTCACCACCAGGGGTATCCCCAGACACATTAAAATCAAACATTCAAGCATAGACAACAAAAATCATCATCCAACATCATGCATTCATGCAAAAACCATCAATTCAAGAGCAATAATCATCAAATCAAGCATAAAGAGAAACCGGACAGCAGTCATGCGGACTCAAGGAGGCTACTAAAATTTCCTCTAAAATTTGAACAAAAGAAAGTAATACAAATCTAACAAAACCAAAGTACATATGATACAATATTGACACACCAGAGATCGCTTTAATGAAGGGTCCCTTGAAAGTGAATGGTGTCCATAGGTTTAGCGTGTTTTTCTAAAGAAGACTTAAGCCTCGCCATTCACTTTCAAGGTTTTCCCAGTTGGGATCCTTGATTTCCACAAAGACCAGATGGGGCAACATTCATGAGAATATAGGGACCTTCCATCTGGATTTCAGTTTGCTAGAAAAAAATTAAGTTTGGAGTTAAACAACCAAACCTTATCACTAAGCCATGAAGCTCTTTCTTAACAAATCCTTGTCAAAGAAAGCCTTGGACCTTTCCTTGTAGATCCGTGCATTAGCATATGCATCCATCCTCGGCTCTTCTAGTTCGATATGCAAAGAACTTGTGATGACTAGCGTGGTTAGGTCTAGAGTAAAAATTTATGGCCCAATAGGCCCTGTGTTCTAACTCTACTGGGAGATGGTAAGCCTTGCCATAAACCAGTCTAAATGGGGACATCCCAATGGGCGTCTTATAGGCAGTCCTATATGCCCATAATGCATCATTTTTTCTCTGTCCCTCACCTTTGTCTTCTCAAGGATGTGCTTGATCTCCCTATATGAAATTTCAACTTGCCTCAATCGGTTTGTGGGTGGAAGAATAGCAATCCTATGGGCGATAGAATATTTCTTAAGCAAGCTCTCAAATTTCTGTTGTAGAAATCGCTACCCCATCATGATATAATGGCTCTAGGGTTGTGAAATCTTGAGAAGATATTCTGCTTTAGAAACTTGAGGACAACCTGATTATCATTGGTTCTTGTGGCACTAGCTTCTACCCATTTTGAAACATAATCCACTGCCACTAAGATGAAATGATAACCATTAGAAGGAGAAAAGGGGCGCATAAAGTCAATACCTTAGACATCAAACAGTTCCACAACAAGGATGAGTTGCAAAGGCATTGAGTTTCTTTTGGACAGACCTCCTAATTTCTAACATCTCTCACATGTCCTGCAGTGTGTGTTGGCATCTCTGAATAAAGAAGGCCAATAGAACCCACACTGCAAGATTTTGTCAGCTATTTTTCTTCCACTAAAGTGGCTTCCATAGGCATTTTCATGGCACATGGCCAGAATATTGGAGTCATCACTTTCTGGAACACATTTTTGGATGATTTGGTCTGCATAAAGATTGTATAAAAGGTTCCTCCCAGAAAAAGAACTTGACCTGTGAGAAAAATAGGTCTTTGTCCATTTTAGTCCAATGGGCAAGAATCTTGCCTATAAGTAGATAATTTATAATGTGTGCATACCAAGGAACCAAGGATTGGATGGCAAATAATTGCTCATCCTGGAAAACATCAGTTGCAAGGTCATTAACACATTTATCCAATACAATTCTGTACAAGTGGTCAGCCACCACATTTTCTAAACCTTTTTCTACACCCTAAGGGTCTAATCAAAGGCTAAGTTAAGGGGTGAAAAGTGGTACTTTTCAGGTCTTAACACTCAGCTGCGCGAGAACGATCCTTTCCTCATCACTTATTGGTCTTCGCGAGGATCCCCGAGCGCTACATTTACCTCTTTAAATACCATGCCTCTCTGTGCGACTGTGGATCCTCTCGAGCCCGTCGCGGCGATGCGCTCGCCTTTAATAAAATGTAGAGTCGCCACCCAGAGCTTTTGGTGACCCGGGAAACCTTCAAATCGATATTTTGAGCAATCAAGTGCTAAATATGACTGATTTACCGCTCTTGCCAAAGGCTCTAGGGTAGGGGCTTGTTATCGATCGGAAGGGTTTAGGCACCCGATCAACCCGCGTAGCGGTCTCTATCTAAGGCCAAAATAAAAATAAAAGGGATGAGCTTCCCTTGCCCAAGGCAATACGGTCCTATCAAGCTTTGAGCCAAACCAAAATTTCACAGAACGGCTTGAGTCCTTGGACGGAGGAGACACCAAGAAGGTAGAGGAAGAGAGGAGTGAGCCGAGCTCACGGGGCCCTTGTTGCACCGTGGAAGATCTTCACTTTGGTGTTCTTCCTATGGCTTAAATGGTTTGAAAATGGGTTCTAATGCTAGGATTCAATAAAATAGGAAGTGTAGGGTAAGGCCAAAGGCTAGACTTTAGCTAAAGGGAGGGATCTAATGGTTGAAATGGATTGGAAAAGATGAACTAAGCTTGCAGGAATTCTGGAAAATGAGTGCATTTTCTCTCACTAGGTTCTCTCTTGAGCTCCAAATCTTTAACCTCAATTTTTTCTACCTTAAGGAAGAGGGGGGCCTCTCTATTTATAGAAAAAGGGAGGGTTAGGGGCTTACTTAAGAGCTAATTGGTTTAGCCATTAGGTAATCCCCCATCTAAGGTTTTCTAGGCTTTCAAGGTCCTAAGGTTTTGGGAGATTGATTTTAATGGCGGATGATGGGGTGAGACCATGGGTGACTTAAGGGTTGCCAATAAGCTCAAAGGGGGTGCAACCGACCTCAAGACACCCACCCCAACAAAGGGGTTGGTCAAAGGGTCAAACTAGATGAAGGAAATTCGAGTCATTGATGAGAGTTACTATAGCTAAGCTGGGCGTATATATTATATACGCCCGATTTAAAACAAGAATTTCATCAAAAACAGGGGAGCCCTGAGAAGATGAAGTCCGTGGTGGGTCCCACCTATACTGGGTATATATATTATATACGCCCGGCCAAATTTTCCCCAAAATAGGCGGGTGTATATAATATATACGCCTGACTAATCTGGGGTAAAAATGGCTGGGCGTATGTAATATCTATGCCTGAGTAAAAGTCCTATGATTTTATGTGAAACTTCAATCGGCCATAACTTTTGAACCGTAGCTCCAAATTGGGTGATTTTTGGCTTATTGGAAAGCTAGAGAAGTCCTCTTTCCAATGATATATGGCTCATCCTTGGTAATGGTCTGTGTGAAATTCTGTAGCTCTCCTCCCATCAACCACCAGAAGGGTTTAAGTTAGGTCTGGGAAGGGATTCTAGGGTGTAGGGGTGACTTCTAAGCATTGGGGGAATGGCTCTAAAGGTCTTAGGGTGATTCCTACTGGTCTAGGTAGGTTCCTAAGGGTTCAGGGGGTGCCATCAGAAGCACAGGGGTACATCTCTCTCGAAGTACAGATTGATCGGGCCTTGGGCCGAATTTGGGTGTCTACAGATGCCCCTCTTTGGTATTCGATCACTAATGATCGGCTGCCATAGACTAGAGACATCCGAAGAGGTCCAAGGCTCGTTTGATGGGTTCACCTGGTTCAACTCAATTCTCAAACATTCATGGTGATGGTGAGTGTACGTAAGCCCTCTCATTTCGGGATATCGTCCGTACCTCAAGGCTAACAGTCCCCAAGTGCATTGCGACATTACTAGGCATAACTGTGATGGTCACAAAAAGTGTAAGCCCGCTAGCCGGGATATCGTCCACTTCCTGAGGGAAATTATAGATTTTGTTGAGTGTTAATCTGAACCAGACAGCTCAATGAAACGGGATGATCGATCTATGCTTCGGAATTGATGCGAAGCATACAAAGCGAAGGCCTTCAAACTGTGTCCAATCCTATGGAATATTGACAACTCTATTGGATTGGGCACGGGTGCCCTTACCTAGGTAAGGCTCAAAGTTTTTGGGTGAACCCATCAAATTCGAGGTTGCTTTAGCATGATTGACCCGAGTGGAGAGAATATTGATGTCGCAACACCTCTTGGGAATGCATGCCCATTTTCTGAGTAATTTTTTTTTGTGTCATTTTCTGAATTTTCTTTTGCTTCGAGGCTTCTAAGCCAAGCTCAAGGACCTCTGGCAATTTTATTCTTGCACAACTCTTTAAGTGGATCAAACGCCAGTTGATACGCTTTTAAGAGTGCGTGCACCATGCTGGGGATAGGTGCACCTTGGGGATGTGCACGTTCCAGTGGTGAGGTGCTCTTGATTCACACGGACCGGAGTGCCTTAACTTGAGACAAAGCTGAAAAGATCGGGCTAGGACCAATCATCCCTCGATAGAGATGGCCAATTCTAGCCTCCATCCCTAATGAAATCACATCTTAGTAACTATGCACAGACAGACACCCATCAAGGGCGATAAGCCGTAAATAGGCGCGAACAGAAGCCTCAACCCTAAGGTATAATTTACGAGGACAAACGACCATCCTGCGGATACCCAAATGCAAGCGCGTACATTCAACAGGGACACCGTGCCTATATAGGTTTTAAGCCCGTGTAAAAGGAAATAAAAAGGGAAAGGAGCCCTTTGGTCTGTATGTTCGCACATGGTTTGGTTGGTTGTAATTTCATTTTATTTGGTCAGTTTGGATCGACAATAGATTTTCGAATGGTGCGAAGTCCGGGCACTCTGGTCAGAGATCCGAAGGTGGATGACCAGAGTGAATGCCGGAAGGTGGGGTCAACCCACTCAACGGTTTTCACTAAGCAGCAACAGGTTGTTATTTCTTCTCCTTTTCTTTCTTCTTCTATTTTTTTTCTTTTCTCTTTCTCTTTTTTTTCATGTCAGATTGAGACCCTGGGCATGCTCAAACTGCCTTTATTTTTGCACGTATCCTTAGGCGAATCAACTTGCCATGTTGATATACCTTAGGGACGTGTGCATTACGGTGATGGGTTCTTGGTTTGCCTGCCGGATCAGGCCTTGACTCATCGGGGACTCAGAGGAAGTGTTGGATGATTTGGTTCAAGAAGATTTGTATAGAGCAAGGTTCCTCCCGGAAAAAATATTTGACCTTTGAGAAAACAGGTCTTTGTCCATTTTGGTCCAGTGGGCAGGAATCTTTCCTATAACTAGATAATTGACAATGTGTGCAAACCAAGGGACCAAGGATTGGATGGCAAATAATTGCTCATCCGGGAAGGCATCATTTGTAGGACCATCAAGGCATTTCTCCAAGACAATTCTGGACAAGTGGTCAGCCACCACATTCTCCACACCCTTTTTATCCTTGATTTCGATGTCAAACTCCTGTAGCAGGAGTATCTTCAATGTTGAATGGTCAGTGAAGATTACAGTTTTAGATCCTAGTAGATAGGCTCTAAATTTGTCAACAGCATAAACCACTGCCAGAAGCTCTTTCTCAGTTGTGGTATAGTTCAGCTGGGCTTCAAGTGATTTCTTCGACATAAGCAATGACCACAGTACTTATCCTTTCTTTGGCCCAAAACAGCACCTATTGCCAAGTCTGATGCATCACACATCAGCTCAAAAGGTAGGGTATAGTCTGGTGTTTGGAGTACAGGGGCAGAGGTGAGGCATACTTTCAATGTTTCAAAAGCCTTAAGACATTCAGCAAAAAAGTCAAAGGGCACATCTGGCAGGGGTGGCACAATGGCTTAGCAATTTCTGAAGTCCTTAATGAACCTCTGTAAAAATCGCATGCCTAAGGGAAGATCTAATTAGTATGGCTATTTTTGGAGGGGGAAAATTGTCAATGAGGTTAACTTTGGCCTTGTCTACCTCAAGCCCTACTTTAGAGACTACATGGCCCCACACAATGCCTTCTGTTACCATGAAGTGGCTCTTTTCGACTTAAGACCATTGGTCTCCTCACATCTTTGCAAAACTAGGGCCGAGGTGTTGTAGACACGCAAAACCGTCCCCATAGATGTAAAAATCATCCATAAAATCTCCAAAAACTTGTCAATCATATCGAGAATATGGCATACATACACCTCTGAAAAGTGGCTGGTGCATTACAAAGCCCAAAAGGCATCCTTCTGTAAGCAAAGTTGCTAAAAGGACAGGTAAAGGTGGTTTTCTCTTGGTCTTGAGGATGCACAGGGATTTGGTTGTACCCTGAGTATCCATCAAAAAAATAGTAAAAAGCTTTTCCAGCCAACTTATCCAAAATTTGATCAATGAAGGGGAGAGGGAAGTGGTCCTTTCGGGTCTTAGAGTTGAGCTTCCTATAATCAATGCACACTCTCTAGCCAGTGGTCTCCCTGGCTGGTCTCAACTCCGCCAGGTTTTAATCCTTATGCCAGATTTCTTGGGCACCACTTGGATAGGTGCCACCCAGTTAGAATCAGAGATGGGGTAAATCACCCCTGCATCCAGCAATTTGATGATCTCCTTAAGGACCACTTCTTGCAGGTGAGGCTTTAACTTCCTCTGCATCTCCCTGGAGGGTAGTGATTCCTCCTCAAGATGAATCCTGTATATGCAGATTGATGCATCTATTCCTCCCAGATCAGCAATGGTCCAACCAATTGCCTTCTTGTGCTTCCTCAAAACTGTTAGTAATTCCTCTTCCTGCTCATCGGTAAGAGAGGAAGAGATGATTACAGGAAGCGTATCTCCTTTCTCAAGGAAGGCATATTTGAATGTTTCTGGGAGCTTCTTGAGTTCCATATCAGGGGCTTGTTGGGTGGATGGCAAAATTGGTGCATTGGAGGTTGGAGGAAGAGGCAACAATGTAGGTTTCCAACTGGAATGCTGCACTGAGCCCACAGAAGACTTCAATGTGGTCATGTCTTTTGGTATCACATCTGGGCTCTCTTCCTCCCCCATGTCTCAAATTTTAACTAAATTCTTGACAATGTTGCCCCACTCCAGCAGTGTGGGCAATTCTTCTTCTACAATTTCCTTTAGTACATCTACTGCAAAGCTCTCCTCATTGTCCATCTGAGGGTACTTTGCACTGTTGTACACATTCAGCTCAACTTTCATATGTCCGAAAGTTACCTCCATTACTTCAGACCTGCATTGAATGCATGCATTGGCAGTGGCCAAGAAAGGCCCGCCCAATATAACAGGTATGGGATTTGGGCTATTGCTGCAGCCCATGTCCAAAACTAAGAAGTCAGCAGGGTAGAAAAATTTATCCACCCCCACTAAGACATCCTCAACCATTCCCAGAGGTTTCCTCTCAGATCTATCAGCCATCATTAGCACAATGGGGGTAGCTTTCACCTCCCCCAACCTAGTCAGCAGATATACACGTATGGCAACAAAGTTAACACCGGCTCCAAGGTCTAAAAGGGCTTTTCCAATTATATGGTCTCCAATTACTAGGAATAGTGGGTATCCCTGGATCTTGCAACTTCTCAGGCATTGATATGTTAAATACAGAATTCACTGTATCAGTTGTAAAGAACTTTTTGGACACATGACCTCTAGCTTTTCTCTTTTGGGTGCAGAGGTCTTTTAGGAACTTTGCATAGGCTGGGACCTGTTTAATTGCTTCAAGCAGGGGCAAATTGACTTTCACCTGCCTGAAAGTCTCCATCATTTCCTCCATCTGGGAATTCCCTTTATCAAAAGGGACAGGACCATCCAAAGCTTGAGGAAATGGCAGCTGAGGTACTGCTGGTCCCTCAACTGCTAGCCCATGACTATACTTCTGTTTTTTTCTTTTTTCATGTTTTTCCTCCTGCTGAGGCTCAACTACAGCCTCTTTATTTTTCTCCTGCTGCAGGGTGGCAGGCAATTCTTGGCTTTGTGTTCCAACAACATCTCTATCACAATCATTTACATCATCTGTGGAAATGACCTCTGCTGGTCTGTTACCCACCTCGTTGTCTATCAGCCTGCCAGACCTTAGGGTAGTAACAGCATTGGTTCCCTCAAAACTTGAGGAAGCTTCTTCGATTAAAAACACTGACCCTTGGGGTTAGCAACTGGCTGGCAGGGCAACCTCCCTTCATCTCTCCTAGCCAAGGCATTTGAAATTTGGCTTATCTGTTCTTCCATTTTCTGGAGGCTTTGACCATGAAAGTCCATAATCTGAGCCAAGGATCCTGTGTTTGCAATGAAGTCGAGACCGGTCCTCAAGGAAGCATTTCTTAGTCCGAGAATGGGGTATGACCAATCGATTTTGTTGCGATATGTTGATGGTGCCGGAAGTTAGACCTAGGGGCATACCCTTGATTGAACTGTCATGGCCTTTGAGGTAAAGCCAACATCTACTAGGGCTGCATATAATTGTCTTGCCTCCACCTCAGATTTGGGTGGTCTCTCCATTGGTAACCAGCATTTTGGTCTTTGGTAACCATATGGTTTGTCTGTGTAGCCTCAGTTGTTGCTAAAAAGATTGCGCAGCAGCAGCATGCTCCAATACCAATTCAGGATATTGCCCTACAGATGGACATTCCTCCGCTGTGTGCTATGGGGACTGGCATATCAGACATGCCTCCGCCACATGAGCAGCCCTTCTGGGTTGCATCACAGTCAGTAATTTGTCAAACTTCATAGAGAGGTTTGCCATCTGCAGCTGCAGGTCATTGTTCCCAGACACCTCACAAACTTTTCCTCTTGTCAATGCAGCAGGCCCCACTTCTGACACAGACTCCTGACTAGTTCTTTCCAAGGATAGCTTTTGAAAAGCATTTTCACTAATCACCTCAAACAATTCCCATGCCTCATCAGCAGTTTTGTGCATGTAAGTGCCACCACAAGAGGCATCAACCATATCTCTACTTTTTTCATCAATCCCATTGTAGAAGCTTTGAACAAGCTGCCAGTCTGGGATCTTGTGGTGGGGACATTGTTTGAGCATTTCCTTAAACCTATCCCAGGCTTGATTAAAATCCTCAGTTGGGGCTTGGGCAAGAGCAAGAATTGCCTTCCTCAACTGGCTAGTTTTGGTCTCAGGGAAGAACTTGGTCAGGAACTTGGTCTGCAGGTCTTTCCATGAAGCAATGCTATTGTTGGGAAGAGTGGTCAACCAGGTACTGGCCCTATCCTTCAGAGAGAAGGGAAAGAGTCTGAGCCTAGTAGCCTCAGGTCCCAAACCAGTGATATTAAAAGTGGTGCACAAGGGCAAGAACTGGTCAATATGCTTTTAAGGGTCCTCCTTGCTAAGCCCATGGAAAGACGGCAGCATCTGGATGATTGAAGTTTTTATTTCATAATTCCCTTGAACATTAGGGAATTGAATGCTAATAGGGGAGTTATAGTCATCCGAAGCATTCAACTCCTTGAGAGTTCTGGGTTATTCCTCACCCATATTTGTTGTCACAGATTCACTTGGGGGCTCTCCTGTGGTGTGCCTGTCTCTTCTAAGTCTCCTTCCCCTTTCTAACTCTGGGTTAAGAGGCTCTAAAGTCGAGTTGAGGGATCTCCTCCCTAGCATACAAGCACACCAACAGCGAGGAGAGCTTCTTGCAGGCACATTGCAAATAACTTTACAATTAACAAATTTATCTAACTTATTTATAGCTATTCAAAGAATACATTTACAACTATCCTAGATACTGGTAGAGTATTTTCAAGAAAGATAGACAGCATTTTAAAAGTTAGAGAGTTTGCAAATAGAGGTAGCTAAGCTCCAATTGCAGTCCAACTGTCGTTCACTGCTGCTTTCTAGATCTGTAAAAATATATATATATATATATATATTCACAAATACATCAGCAGTATCAATTATTCTTAACTACCAAAGAATGATAAAAGTACAAAAACTTAGGGTCTATAAATAGATCAAAAATCCCCGGCAACGGCGCCAAAAACTTGTTGCTACCCTAGCTGTGCTTTCTTTCTTTATTTGTGGTAAAAGAAATTTAAAAATTAAAAGCGGGATGAAATCAGCCCAATTGAGAAGTCCTAGACCTGCAAGATACAAGGTCCTTTGTGGCAAGTTTTGATAAGTAAGAGTTTGTCCCACAGGGAAAGATGATCTACAGCTCCAAGGGAGCCATCTCTAGTAGTCTCTCCAGATCTGACTACAGATCTGGCAGTCCTTAAGGGAAGGGAGTTTAAGGTCACTTAGTTTATAGATCCTAAGGTAGCCTAATGTCTAAACTACAGAAAGGGTTGAGAAGATGGATGGAGTGTGGAAAATAAATAAAAAAGGGTGAGAAGTATGCTATTGAGCCTAGATCATAGGAGTTTTGTAACTCAGATTCAGATATGATGTTATACAAATCCTGTCCAATGGCTACGTTATCACCACTGATAAGAAAGAATCCAACCCATCTCTGTGACATGATTCAATCCCTTAAGGTTATAACTTGTCCACTCAAATGGTCACAGACTATCCCATAGGGGAACCATAATCCAGAGATGGGTCAAAACAAGTTAATCATTGTAGGCACTATTTCATCTAGGCTACCAGAATCCATAGGGAGCCTCAACCTCTAAAGCTCTATGTGTAGGGCTAAGGCTGTATAGGACCATGATAGCCCAGACACATACACCCAGCAAGAGATTGAGTACAACCTTCGATCTAGCTGTCCATTGCTTGAGTGAGGCTACAATGGTCCAGTCACAAGCCTACAATCTCTATAACCAGATTAGATCTAACATTTGATAGCAGATATAAACAAATATAGGGGAGTCTGCCTCTGTACAATCTCCCACCAGGCTAATACAAGCTCAGGAGCTAAGAAGAAGGATCCATCTTGGATCGGTGGATTAGAATCACCCTAAGGCTATAACCTGCCCACTTGAATGTTCACAGACTATCCCATAGGCTATCCTCCTCACGCAGCTCAAGACAAAACAAGAATATCGCTGTCACCACCATAGTCACAAGGCTACCAGCTCAAGCTTCCATGAGGATTTTAGATCTAGTGGGTCTGTGGTGGGGCTATATCAGAGGACCATGATAGCCCAGACACACAGGTCACTTGGATCTTAGTAGCCCTTATAATCAGTCCTCCATTGCTTTGAATCACTGCCAAAGCAATGGCGGATCACAAGGCAACAGCCTTGCATAGAGCATCTCACATTCAAACATAAATCCCATAATGTAAAAATCCTATTACAGAACTTCCATTAAACTAGTTCAAAATGCATACAAAGACATAGCCACCAACAACTATGGAAAGAAGGAAAAGAAAAAGGAAAGCAAAACGATCTCAGATCAAATCTCCAAGAGATGAGATGTGTTCCAAGATCTGTTTCGAGATATCTAAATGTAAGCTAAGTATGGGTTTATATAGCAGTGGTGTGGCGGTGCATTAGGGTTAGGAAACCCTAATTTTAACGATGCCACATGGCCTAATAGTGATCCTTGGATGCCTCAAGGAGCATGCACGGAGATTTAAGCGTGGGAGTGCATGCCCTAATCATTGGAAATTTCCAGAATGTCCTCTGCTGAAGTGATGGAAGTTGGAGTTCAGAGCTTTGCTAGGTAGCTATTGTTTCCCAGACTTGTCTCATGGTAGCTCTTGCTCTTCGCGAGGATGGTTTGACATTGAAGCTTCAACCATCGCGAGGTTGCCTTGGTTTGCTCTTCGTGCAAATACCAGAGAATTGCGCTCTCGCTGGATTGGGCTCGCGAGGTTGAGTTGACATCAAAGCCTCAGATGTCGCGGGGTTGGAGTTCAAGCAGTTGCGAGGTAGCTGTGCATTCACTGGGTTGATCTTCGTGAGGATGGATTTGAATAGCGTGAGAACAGTGCGAACACTTTTCTTCAATGGACTTCGCCAGTTTCCTCGCGAGGTTTTAATGAGTTCTGAACTGCGCGAGGTTCCATGTCTTAAGTGATCTTCGCGAGGATGGCTCTATCTTCGCGAGGATGCTTTCTTCTTGAATAGCGCAAGAACTGCGTGAGGAGTTCTCTTCTGATATTTGCATCCCGCAGCCAGTGCACAACAACTGCGCGAAGAGTCTTCTGAAGCTCTCTCTCCTCAGCCGCTCTGAGCGGATTGCGTGAGGTTGAGAGAGGTCTGCTTTGAATTGTGTGAGATTGTGTGATGTGTTCTACTCTTGAGCTTCACGAGAGCTGCACGAGTTTGTGCTTCTGAAGCTCTTCAGTCACTCAACTGTGCGAGAGGTTGTTGTAAAGTCTTGGGAAGCTCAGTTGGATTGCGCGAGGCATATTTCTCCTGAATCCTCTAAAGCTTGTGTCAGCTGCGCGAGGCTCATTTTAGGTCTGGATTCAGGGTCCATCCTTCTAAGAGACTTCTGGTGCCAAAACAGGCTCGTTAACAGGATTCCTGGTCTTATTTCACTGCTGATTATTACCTACATAAAACACTTAATAAGAACTTATTAGATGGCTAAGGGTCTAATCAAAGGTTAAGTTAAGGGGTGAAAAGTGGTACTTTTCAGGTCTTAACAGGGGCCATTACAAACTCTACTTTTAAAGATGAAAACGGGGAACTGAGATCTAAGTGCTTACCTTAAAATTGTAGGGTTTTGTTCGATCTGATGCACAGTGCACCACAAGGTCTCTGAGAAGAGGGCAACTGATGGGGATAACGTTAGGAACAAATCTGTAAATTCCTGATGTGAATGATGGGTTGTAGGATGGACACTGGAGGAGAGAGGGAGAAGAGCGCCAGAAGATATGGTTTCACTGGATGGAGAAGGAAGAGAGAGTACTGGAAAGGGAGAAAAGGGCAGGGTTAAAATACTTGTCTCTAAGCTTTGTGCGCTTTGGAAATATTTGACCGCAGGATTGGAAATGAAACCTAGCAAAGGTGTAATTGCAACTTGGATTACGCGAGAGTCTCCTAGGTTTACCTTGGAGTGCGCGACAGGTTGTGAAGAATTCTATGTGAATTGCACGAGAGGCTCCCAGGCCTCCTTTTGGATTGCGCGAGAGGCTCTGAGGTTCACTTTGAATCTCGTGACAGCCTTTTGAATCTCGTGACAACTAATGAATTCTATTTAAATTACACGAGAGGCTCCTAGGCCTCCTTTTGACTCTGTGACGACAAGAAAGTATTAAAGAGAGCATGTGCTCTTCAATCGCCATTTTAATTTGTGTTGTGGCTGGACCTAGGCATAACTCACCAGGTATCCCTGCACATTAAAATCAAACATTCAAGCATAGACAACAAAAATCATCATCCAACATCATGCATTCATGCAAAACCATCAATTCAAGAGCAATAATCATCAAACCAAGCATAAAGAGAAACCGGACTGCAGAGACAAGATGCGACTCAAGGGAGGCTACTAAAATTTCCTCTAAAATTTGAACAAAAGAAAGTAATACAAATCTAACAAAACCAAAGTACATATGATACAATATTGACACATCAGAGATCGCTTTAATGAAGGGTCCCCTTGAAAGTGAATGGTGTCCATAGGTTTAGCAGGTTTTTCTAAAGAAGACTTAAGCCTCTGGCCATTCACTTTCAAGGTTTTCCCAGAGTTGGGATCCTTGATTTCCACAGCACCAGATGGGGCAACATTCATGAGAATATAGGGACCTTCCCATCTGGATTTCAGTTTGCTAGAAAAAAAATTAAGTTTGGAGTTAAACAACCAAACCTTATCACTAGCCATGAAGCTCTTTCTTAACAAATCCTTGTCAAAGAAAGCCTTGGACCTTTCCTTGTAGATCCAGGCATTAGCATATGCATCCATCCTCAGCTCTTCTAGTTCTGACAGTTGCAACATGTGATGACTAGCAGAAGTTAGGTCTAGAGTAAAAATTTTTATGGCCCAATAGGCCCTGTGTTCTAACTCTACTGGGAGATGGTAAGCCTTGCCATAAACCAGTCTAAATGGGGACATCCCAATGGGCGTCTTATAGGCAGTCCTATATGCCCATAATGCATCATTTAACTTGTCGGCGCAGTCCTTCTCGTCACCCTCACCGCCTTTTCTCAAGGATGTGCTTGATCTCCCTATATGAAATTTCAACTTGCCCACTGGTTTGTGGGTGGAAGGGAGTAGCAATCCTATGGGCGATAGAATATTTCTTAAGCAAGCTCTCGAAATTTCTGTTGTAGAAATCGCTACCCCCATCACTGATAATGGCTCTAGGGGTGTGAAATCTTGAGAAGATATTCTGCTTTAGAAACTTGAGGACAACCTGATTATCATTGGTTCTTGTGGCACTAGCTTCTACCCATTTTGAAACATAATCCACTGCCACTAAGATGAAATGATAACCATTAGAAGGAGAAAAGGGGCGCATAAAGTCAATACCTTAGACATCAAACAGTTCCACAACAAGGATGAGTTGCAAAGGCATTGAGTTTCTTTTGGACAGCCCTCCTAATTTCTAACATCTCTCACATGTCCTGCAGTGTGTGTTGGCATCTCTGAATAAAGAAGGCCAATAGAACCCACACTGCAAGATTTTGTCAGCTATTTTTCTTCCACTAAAGTGGCTTCCATAGGCATTTTCATGGCACATGGCCAGAATATTGGAGTCATCACTTTCTGGAACACATTTTTGGATGATTTGGTCTGCACAGTACTTGTATAAAAAAGGTTCCTCCCAGAAAAAGAACTTGACCTGTGAGAAAAATAGGTCTTTGTCCATTTTAGTCCAATGGGCAAGAATCTTGCCTATAAGTAGATAATTTATAATGTGTGCATACCAAGGAACCAAGGATTGGATGGCAAATAATTGCTCATCCTGGAAAACATCAGTTGCAAGGTCATTAACACATTTATCCAATACAATTCTGTACAAGTGGTCAGCCACCACATTTTCTAAACCCTTTTCTACACCCTAAGGGTCTAATCAAAGGCTAAGTTAAGGGGTGAAAAGTGGTACTTTTCAGGTCTTAACACTCAGCTGCGCGAGAACGATCCTTTCCTCATCACTTATTGGTCTTCGCGAGGATCCCCGAGCGCTACATTTACCTCTTTAAATACCATGCCTCTCTGTGCGACTGTGGATCCTCTCGAGCCCGTCGCGGCGATGCGCTCGCCTTTAATAAAATGTAGAGTCGCCACCCAGAGCTTTTGGTGACCCGGGAAACCTTCAAATCGATATTTTGAGCACCGAAGTGCTAAATATGACTCTGATTTACCGCTCTTTGCCAAAGGCTCTAGGGTAGGGGCTTCGGTTATCGATCGGGAAGGGTTTAGGCACCCGATCAACCCGCACGTAGCGGTCTCTATCTAAGGCCAAAATAAAAATAAAAAGGGCGGAGCTTCCCCTTGCCCGAAGGCAATACGGTCCTATCAAGCTTTGAGCCAAACCAAAATTTCAGCGGCGTAACGGCTTGAGTCCTTGGACGGAGGAGACACCAAGAAGGTAGAGGAAGAGAGGAGTGAGCCGGAGCTCACGGGGCCCTTGTTGCACCGTGGAAGATCTTCACTTTGGTGTTCTTCCTATGGCTTAAATGGTTTGAAAATGGGTTCTAATGCTAGGATTCAATAAAATAGGAAGTGTAGGGTAAGGCCAAAGGCTAGACTTTAGCTAAAGGGAGGGATCTAATGGTTGAAATGGATTGGAAAAGATGAACTAAGCTTGCAGGAATTCTGGAAAATGAGTGCATTTTCTCTCACTAGGGTTCTCTCTTGAGCTCCAAATCTTTAACCTCCAATTTTTTCTACCTTAAGGAAGAGGGGGGCCTCTCTATTTATAGAAAAAGGGAGGGTTAGGGGCTTACTTAAGAGCTAATTGGTTTAGCCATTAGGTAATCCCCCATCTAAGGTTTTCTAGGCTTTCAAGGTCCTAAGGTTTTGGGAGATTGATTTTAATGGCGGATGATGGGGTGAGACCATGGGTGACTTAAGGGTTGCCAATAAGCTCAAAGGGGGTGCAACCGACCTCAAGACACCCACCCCAACAAAGGGGTTGGTCAAAGGGTCAAACTAGATGAAGGAAATTGAGTCATTGATAAGTGGCGATATATTATATACGCCCAGCTTAGGAACAAGAATTTCATCAAAAAACAGGGGAGCCCCGAGAAGATGAAGTCCGTGGTGGGTCCCACCTATACTGGGATATATATATTACACGCCAAATTTTCCCAAAATAGGCGGTGTATATAATATATACGTGACTAACTGGGTAAAATGGTCAGGGCGTATGTAATATCTACGCTGAGTAAAAGTCCTATGATTTTATGTGAAACTTCAATCGCCATAACTTTTGAACCGTAGCTCCAAATTGGGTGATTTTTGGGTTATTGGAAAGCTAGAGAAGTCCTCTTCCCAATGATATATGGCGCATCCTTAGTAATGGTCTGTGTGAAATTCTGTAGCTCTCCTCCCATCAACCACCAGAAGGGTTTAAGTTAGGTCTGGGAAGGGATTCTAGGGTGTAGGGGTGACTTCTAAGCATTGGGGGAATGGCTCTAAAGGTCTTAGGGTGATTCCTACTGGTCTAGGTAGGTTCCTAAGGGTTCAGGGGGTGCCATCGGAAGCTACGGTACATCTCTCTCGGCATCTGATTGATGGGGCCTTGGGCCGAATTTGGGTGTCTCCAGATGCCCCTCTTTGGTATTCGATCACTAATGATCGGCTGCCATAGACTAGAGACATCCGAAGAGGTCCAAGGCTCGTTTGATGGGTTCACCTGGTTCAACTCAATTCTCAAACATTCATGGTGATGGTGAGTGTACGTAAGCCCTCTCATTTCGGGATATCGTCCGTACCTCAAGGCTAACAGTCCCCAAGTGCATTGCGACATTACTAGGCATAACTGTGATGGTCACAAAAAGTGTAAGCCCGCTAGCCGGGATATCGTCCACTTCCTGAGGGAAATTATAGATTTTGTTGACACAATACTCAATGAAACGGGATGATCGATCTATGCTTCGGAATTGATGCGAAGCATACAAAGCGAAGGCCTTCAAACTGTGTCCAATCCTATGGAATATTGACAACTCTATTGGATTGGGCACGGGTGCCCTTACCTAGGTAAGGCTCAAAGTTTTTGGGTGAACCCATCAAATTCGAGGTTGCTTTAGCATGATTGACCCGAGTGGAGAGAATATTGATGTCGCAACACCTCTTGGGAATGCATGCCCATTTTCTGAGTAATTTTTTTTTGTGTCATTTTCTGAATTTTCTTTTGCTTCGAGGCTTCTAAGCCAAGCTCAAGGACCTCTGGCAATTTTATTCTTGCACAACTCTTTAAGTGGATCAAACGCCAGTTGATACGCTTTTAAGAGTGCGTGCACCATGCTGGGGATAGGTGCACCTTGGGGATGTGCACGTTCCAGTGGTGAGGTGCTCTTGATTCACACGGACCGGAGTGCCTTAACTTGAGACAAAGCTGAAAAGATCGGGCTAGGACCAATCATCCCTCGATAGAGATGGCCAATTCTAGCCTCCATCCCTAATGAAATCACATCTTAGTATGCAGACACCCATCAAGGGCGATAAGTCGTAAATAGGCGCCGTAATGTAAGCCTCAACCCTAAGGTATAATTTACGAGGACAAACGACCATCCTGCGGATACCCAAATGCAAGCGCGTACATTCAACAGGGACACCGTGCCTATATAGGTTTTAAGCCCGTGTAAAAGGAAATAAAAAGGGAAAGGAGCCCTTTGGTCTGTATGTTCGCACATAGTTTGGTTGGTTGTAATTTCATTTTTGACTGGTCAGTTTTGACTGACAATAGATTTTTCGAATGGTCTGAAGTCCGGGGCACTCCTGGTCAACAGAGATCCGAAGGTGGATGACCAGAGTGAATGCCGGAAGGTGGGGTCAACCCACTCAACGGTTTTCACTAAGCAGCAACAGGTTGTTATTTCTTCTCCTTTTCTTTCTTCTTCTATTTTTTTGTTTCTTTTTCTCTTTTCTCTTTCTTTTTTTTCATGTCAGATTGAGACCCTGGGCATGCTCAAACAGCCTTTATTTTTGCACGTATCCTTAGGCGAATCAACTTGCCATGTTGATATACCTTAGGGACGTGTGCATTACGGTGATGGGTTCTTGGTTTGCCTGCCGGATCAGGCCTTGACTCTTCATCGGGGACTCAGAGGGAATAAAGGTGTTCGGATGATTTGGTCTGCACAGTACTTGTATAGGCAAGGTTCCTCCCAGAAAAAATATTTGACCTTTGAGAAAAACAGGTCTTTGTCCATTTTGGTCCAGTGGGCAGGAATCTTTCCTATAACTAGATAATTGACAATGTGTGCAAACCAAGGGACCAAGGATTGGATGGCAAATAATTGCTCATCCGGGAAGGCATCATTTGTAGGACCATCAAGGCATTTCTCCAAGACAATTCTGGACAAGTGGTCAGCCACCACATTCTCCACACCCTTTTATCCTTGATTTCGATGTCAAACTCACAAGGTGAGTATCTTCAATGTTGAATGGTCAGTGAAGATTACAGTTTTAGATCCTAGTAGATAGGCTCTAAATTTGTCAACAGCATAAACCACTGCCAGAAGCTCTTTCTCAGTTGTGGTATAGTTCAGCTGAGCTTCAGCAAGTGATTTGCTGACATAAGCAATGACCACAGGCAGCTTATCCTTTCTTTGGCTCAAAACAGCACCTATTGCCAAGTCTGATGCATCACACATCAGCTCAAAAGGTAGGGTATAGTCCGTGTTTGGAGTCTGGGCGAGGTGAGACATACTTTCAATGTTTCAAAAGCCTTAAGACATACAGCAAAAAAGTCATAGGGCACATCTGGCGCGGTGTGGCACAATGGCTTAGCAATTTTGCTGAAGTCCTTAATGAACCTCCTGTAAAATCCTGCATGCCTAAGGAAAGATCTAATTTGTTTGGCTATTTTTGGAGGGGGAAAATTGGCAATGAGGTCAACTTTGGCCTTGTCTACCTCAAGCCCTTCTTTAGAGACTACATGGCCCAACACAATGCCTTGTGTTACCATGAAGTGGCTCTTTTCCCAGCTTAAGACCAGATTGGTCTCCTCACATCTTTGCAAAACTAGGCTGAGGTGTTGTAGACACTGGCCAAAACTGTCCCCATAGACAGAAAAATCATCCATAAAAATCTCCAAAAACTTGTCAATCATATCAGAGAATATGGCATACATACACCTCTGAAAAGTGGCTGGTGCATTACAAAGCCCAAAAGGCATCCTTCTGTAAGCAAAGTTGCTAAAAGGACAGGTAAAGGTGGTTTTCTCTTGGTCTTGAGGATGCACAGGGATTTGGTTGTACCCTGAGTATCCATCAAAAAAATAGTAAAAAGCTTTTCCAGCCAACTTATCCAAAATTTGATCAATGAAGGGGAGAGGGAAGTGGTCCTTTCTGGTCTTAGAGTTGAGCTTCCTATAATCAATGCACACTCTCTAGCCAGTGGTCTCCCTGGCTGGTCTCAACTCTCCAGTTTCAGTTTTAATCACTGTTATGCCAGATTTCTTGGGCACCACTTGGATAGGTGCCACCCAGTTAGAATCAGAGATGGGGTAAATCACCCCGCATCCAAAGAATTTGATGATCTCCTTAAGGACCACTTCTTGCAGGTGAGGCTTTAACTTCCTCTGCATCTCCCTGGAGGGTAGTGATTCCTCCTCAAGATGAATCCTGTATATGCAGATTGATGCATCTATTCCTCCCAGATCAGCAATGGTCCAACCAATTGCCTTCTTGTGCTTCCTCAAAACTGTTAGTAATTCCTCTTCCTGCTCAGCCGCAAGAGAGGAAGAGATGATTCTGAAGCGTATCTCCTTTCTCAAGGAAGGCATATTTGAATGTTTCTGGGAGCTTCTTGAGTTCCATATCAGGGGCTTGTTGGGTGGATGGCAAAATTGGTGCATTGGAGGTTGGAGGAAGAGGCAACAATGTAGGTTTCCAACTGAATGTCGACCGAGCCCATGTAAGACTTCAATGTGGTCATGTCTTTTGGTATCACATCTGGGCTCTCTTCCTCCCCCATGTCTCAAATTTTAACTAAATTCTTGACAATGTTGCCCCACTCCAGCAGTGTGGGCAATTCTTCTTCTACAATTTCCTTTAGTACATCTACTGCAAAGCTCACCTCATTGTCCATCCGATTGTACATTGTACATTCTCAACTTTCATATGTCCGAAAGTTACCTCCATTACTCAGACACTGCATTGAATGCAACAAAGGCCCGCCCAATATAACAGGTATGGGATTTGGGCTATTGCTGCAGCCCATGTCCAAAACTAAGAAGTCAGCAGGGTAGAAAAATTTATCCACCCCCACTAAGACATCCTCAACCATTCCCAGAGGTTTCCTCTCAGATCTATCAGCCATCATTAGCACAATGGGGGTAGCTTTCACCTCCCCCAAACCTAGCTGCAGATATACACTGTATGGCAACAGGTTAACACTGGCTCCAAGGTCTAAAAGGGCTTTTCCAATTATATGGTCTCCAATTACGCAGGGAATAGTGGGTGTCCCTGGATCTTGCAACTTCTCAGGCATTGATATGTTAAATACAGAATTCACTGTATCAGTTGTAAAGAACTTTTTGGACACATGACCTCTAGCTTTTCTCTTTTGGGTGCAGAGGTCTTTTAGGAACTTTGCATAGGCTGGGACCTGTTTAATTGCTTCAAGCAGGGGCAAATTGATTTTCACCTGCCTGAAAGTCTCCATCATTTCCTCCATATGGGAATTCCCTTTATCAAAAGGGACAGGACCATCCAAAGCTTGAGGAAATGGCAGCTGAGGTACTACCGGTCCCTCAACTGCTAGCCCATGACTATACTTCTGTTTTTTTCTTTTTTCATGTTTTTCCTCCTGCTGAGGCTCAACTACAGCCTCTTTATTTTTCTCCTGCTGCAGGGTGGCAGGCAATTCTTGGCTTTGTGTTCCAACAACATCTCTATCACAATCATTTACATCATCTGTGGAAATGACCTCTGCTGGTCTGTTACCCACCTCGTTGTCTATCAGCCTGCCAGACCTTAGGGTAGTAACAGCATTGGTTCCCTCAAAACTTGAGGAAGCTTCTTCGATTAAAAACACTGACCCTTGGGGTTAGCAACTGGCTGGCAGGGCAACCTCCCTTCATCTCTCCTAGCCAAGGCATTTGAAATTTGGCTTATCTGTTCTTCCATTTTCTGGAGGCTTTGACCATGAAAGTCCATAATCTGAGCCAAGGATCCCAGGTTTTGCAATGAAGTCGAGACCTGGTCCTCGAAGGAAGCATTTCTTAGCTGAGAATGGGGTATGACCAACTGATTTTGTTGCAGATGGGGCTGTTGATGGTGCTGGAAGTTAGACCTAGGGGCATACCCTTGATTGAACTGCTGCTGTGGCCTTTGAGGTAAAGCCAACATCTACTAGGGCTGCATATAATTGTCTTGCCTCCACCTCAGATTTGGGTGGTCTCTCCATTGGTAACCAGCATTTTGGTGCTGGTAACCATATGGCTGTCTGTTGTAGCCTCCAGATTGTTGCTAGCCAAAAGATTACGCAGCAGCAGCATGCTCCAATACCAATTCAGGATATTGCCCTACAGATGGACATTCCTCCATTGTGTGTTGTGGGGACTGGCATATCAGACATGCCTCCACCACATGAGCAGCCCTTCTGGGTTACATCACAGTCAGTAATTTGTCAAACTTCATAGAGAGGTTTGCCATCTGCAGCTGCAGGTCATTGTTCCCAGACACCTCACAAACTTTTCCTCTTGTCAATGCAGCAGGCCCCACTTTTGACACAGACTCCTGACTAGTTCTTTCCAAGGATAGCTTTTGAAAAGCATTTTCACTAATCACCTCAAACAATTCCCATGCCTCATTAGTAGTTTTGTGCATGTAAGTGCCACCACAAGAGGCATCAACCATATCTCTACTTTTTTCATCAATCCCATTGTAGAAGCTTTGAACAAGCTGCCAGTCTGGGATCTTGTGGTGGGGACATTGTTTGAGCATTTCCTTAAACCTATCCCAGGCTTGATTAAAATCCTCAGTTGGGGCTTGGGCAAGAGCAAGAATTGCCTTCCTCAACTGGCTAGTTTTGGTCTCAGGGAAGAACTTGGTCAGGAACTTGGTCTGCAGGTCTTTCCATTAAGCAATGCTATTGTTGGGAAGAGTGGTCAACCAGGTTCTGGCCCTATCCTTCAGAGAGAAGGGAAAGAGTCTGAGCCTAGTAGCCTCAGGTCCCAAACCAGTGATATTAAAAGTGGTGCACAAGGGCAAGAACTGGTCAATATGCTTTTAAGGGTCCTCCTTGCTAAGCCCATGGAAAGACGGCAGCATCTGGATGATTGAAGTTTTTATTTCATAATTCCCTTGAACATTAGGGAATTGAATGCTAATAGGGGAGTTATAGTCATCCGAAGCATTCAACTCCTTGAGAGTTCTGGGTTATTCCTCACCCATATTTGTTGTCACAGATTCACTTGGGGGCTCTCCTGTGGTGTGCCTGTCTCTTCTAAGTCTCCTTCCCCTTTCTAACTCTGGGTTAAGAGGCTCTAAAGTCGAGTTGAGGGATCTCCTCCCTAGCATACAAGCACACCAACAGCGAGGAGAGCTTCTTGCAGGCACATTGCAAATAACTTTACAATTAACAAATTTATCTAACTTATTTATAGCTATTCAAAGAATACATTTACAACTATCCTAGATACTGGTAGAGTATTTTCAAGAAAGATAGACAGCATTTTAAAAGTTAGAGAGTTTGCAAATAGAGGTAGCTAAGCTCCAATTGCAGTCCAACTGTCGTTCACTGCTGCTTTCTAGATCTGTAAAAATATATATATATATATATATATTCACAAATACATCAGCAGTATCAATTATTCTTAACTACCAAAGAATGATAAAAGTACAAAAACTTAGGGTCTATAAATAGATCAAAAATCCCCGGCAACGGCGCCAAAAACTTGTTGCTACCCTAGCTGTGCTTTCTTTCTTTATTTGTGGTAAAAGAAATTTAAAATTAAAATAAAACTGGGGATGAAATCAGCCCAATTGAGAAGTCCTAGACCTGCAAGATACAAGGTCCTTTGTGGCAAGTTTTGATAAGTAAGAGTTTGTCCCACAGGGAAAGATGATCTACAGCTCCAAGGGAGCCATCTCTAGTAGTCTCTCCAGATCTGACTACAGATCTGGCAGTCCTTAAGGGAAGGGAGTTTAAGGTCACTTAGTTTATAGATCCTAAGGTAGCCTAATGTCTAAACTACAGAAAGGGTTGAGAAGATGGATGGAGTGTGGAAAATAAATAAAAAAGGGTGAGAAGTATGCTATTGAGCCTAGATCATAGGAGTTTTGTAACTCAGATTCAGATATGATGTTATACAAATCCTGTCCAATGGCTACGTTATCACCACTGATAAGAAAGAATCCAACCCATCTCTGTGACATGATTCAATCCCTTAAGGTTATAACTTGTCCACTCAAATGGTCACAGACTATCCCATAGGGGAACCATAATCCAGAGATGGGTCAAAACAAGTTAATCATTGTAGGCACTATTTCATCTAGGCTACCAGAATCCATAGGGAGCCTCAACCTCTAAAGCTCTATGTGTAGGGCTAAGTGTATAGGACCATGATAGCCGGACACATACACCCAAAGAAGAGATTGAGTACAACCTTCGATCTAGCTGTCCATTGCTTGAGTGAGGCTACAATGGTCCAGTCACAAGCCTACAATCTCTATAACCAGATTAGATCTAACATTTGATAGCAGATATAAACAAATATAGGGAGTCTCATCTGCAATCTCCCACCAGTGCTAATACAAGCTCAGAGCTAAGAAGAAGGATCCATCTTGGATCGGTGGATTAGAATCACCCTAAGGCTATAACCTGCCCACTTGAATGTTCACAGACTATCCCATAGGCTATCCTCCTCACGCAGCTCAAGACAAAACAAGAATATCGCTGTCACCACCATAGTCACAAGGCTACCAGCTCAAGCTTCCATGAGGATTTTAGATCTAGTGGGTCCTGTGGTGGGGCTAAGGCTGTATAGGACCATGATAGCCCAGACACACAGGTCACTTGGATCTTAGTAGCCCTTATAATCAGTCCTCCATTGCTTTGAATCACTGCCAAAGCAATGGCGGATCACAAGGCAACAGCCTTGCATAGAGCATCTCACATTCAAACATAAATCCCATAATGTAAAAATCCTATTACAGAACTTCCATTAAACTAGTTCAAAATGCATACAAAGACATAGCCACCAAGTGCTGAACTATGGAAAGAAGGAAAAAGAAAAAGAAAAGAAAAACGATCTCAGATCAAATCTCCAAGAGATGAGATGTGTTCCAAGATCTGTTTCGAGATATCTAAATGTAAGCTAAGTATGGGTTTATATAGCAGTGGTGTGGCGGTGCATTAGGGTTAGGAAACCCTAATTTTAACGATGCCACATGGCCTAATAGTGATCCTTGGATGCCTCAAGGAGCATGCACGGAGATTTAAGCGTGGGAGTGCATGCCCTAATCATTGGAAATTTCCAGAATGTCCTCTGCTGAAGTGATGGAAGTTGGAGTTCAGAGCTTTGCTAGGTAGCTATTGTTTCCCAGACTTGTCTCATGGTAGCTCTTGCTCTTCGCGAGGATGGTTTGACATTGAAGCTTCAACCATCGCGAGGTTGCCTTGGTTTGCTCTTCAGGCAGTCACGCTGTAGAGAATTGCGCTCTCGCTGGATTGGGCTCGCGAGGTTGAGTTGACATCAAAGCCTCAGATGTCGCGGGGTTGGAGTTCAAGCAGTTGCGAGGTAGCTGTGCATTCACTGGGTTGATCTTCGTGAGGATGGATTTGAATAGCGTGAGAACAGTGCGAACACTTTTCTTCAATGGACTTCGCCAGTTTCCTCGCGAGGTTTTAATGAGTTCTGAACTGCGCGAGGTTCCATGTCTTAGAGGATGGCTCTATCTTCGCGAGGATGGCTCTATCTTCGCGAGGATGCTTTCTTCTTGAATAGCGCAAGAACTGCGTGAGGAGTTCTCTTCTGATATTTGCATCCCGCAGCCAGTGCACAACAACTGCGCGAAGAGTCTTCTGAAGCTCTCTCTCCTCAGCCGCTCTGAGCGGATTGCGTGAGGTTGAGAGTGGTCTGCTTTGAATTGTGTGAGATTGTGTGATGTGTTCTACTCTTGAGCTTCACGGGAGCTGCACGAGTTTGTGCTCAAGCTCTTCACCACTCAACTGTGCGAGAGGTTGTTGTAAAGTCTTGGGAAGCTCAGTTGGACTGCGCGAGGCATATTTCTCCTGAATCCTCTAAAGCTTGTGTCAGCTGCGCGAGGCTCATTTTAGGTCTGGATTCAGGGTCCATCCTTCTAAGAGACTTTGCCAAAGCTCAAGTAATGTGATTCCCGGTCTTATTTCACACGATTACTACCTACATAAAACACTTAATAAGAACTTATTAGATGGCTAAGGGTCTAATCAAAGGTTAAGTTAAGGGGTGAAAAGTGGTACTTTTCAGGTCTTAACAGGGGCCATTACAAACTCTACTTTTAAAGATGAAAACGGGGAACTGAGATCTAAGTGCTTACCTTAAAATTGTAGGGTTTTGTTCGATCTGATGCACAGTGCACCACAAGGTCTCTGAGAAGAGGGCAACTGATGGGGATAACGTTAGGAACAAATCTGTAAATTCCTGATGTGAATGATGGGTTGTAGGATGGACACTGGAGGAGAGAGGGAGAAGAGCGCCAGAAGATATGGTTTCACTGGATGGAGAAGGAAGAGAGAGTACTGGAAAGGGAGAAAAGGGCAGGGTTAAAATACTTGTCTCTAAGCTTTGTGCGCTTTGGAAATATTTGACCGCAGGATTGGAAATGAAACCTAGCAAAGGTGTAATTGCAACTTGGATTACGCGAGAGTCTCCTAGGTTTACCTTGGAGTGCGCGACAGGTTGTGAAGAATTCTATGTGAATTGCACGAGAGGCACCCAGGCCTCCTTTTGGATTGCGCGAGAGGCTCTGAGGTTCACTTTGAATCTCGTGACAGCCTTTTGCATCTCGTGACAACTAATGAATTCTATTTAAATTACACGAGAGGCTCCTAGGCCTCCTTTTGGACTACGCGACAGCAAAGTATTAAACAGAGAGCATGTGCTCTTCAATCTGCCATTTTAATTTGTGTTGTGGGACCTAGGCATAACTCACCACCAGGGGTATCCCCAGACACATTAAAATCAAACATTCAAGCATAGACAACAAAAATCATCATCCAACATCATGCATTCATGCAAAAACCATCAATTCAAGAGCAATAATCATCAAACCAAGCATAAAGAGAAACCAGACACTGCATGATGCACTCAAGGAGGCTACTAAAATTTCCTCTAAAATTTGAACAAAAGAAAGTAATACAAATCTAACAAAACCAAAGTACATATGATACAATATTGACACACCTGTAGATCAGTTTAATGAAGGGTCCCCTTGAAAGTGAATGGTGTCCATAGGTTTAGCAGGTTTTTCTAAAGAAGACTTAAGCCTCTGGCCATTCACTTTCAAGGTTTTCCCAGAGTTGGGATCCTTGATTTCCACAGCACCAGATGGGGCAACATTCATGAGAATATAGGGACCTTCCCATCTGGATTTCAGTTTGCTAGAAAAAAAATTAAGTTTGGAGTTAAACAACCAAACCTTATCACTAGCCATGAAGCTCTTTCTTAACAAATCCTTGTCAAAGAAAGCCTTGGACCTTTCCTTGTAGATCCAGGCATTAGCATATGCATCCATCCTCAGCTCTTCTAGTTCTGACAGTTGCAGCAACTTGTGATGACTAGCAGAAGTTAGGTCTAGAGTAAAAATTTTTATGGCCCAATAGGCCCTGTGTTCTAACTCTACTGGGAGATGGTAAGCCTTGCCATAAACCAGTCTAAATGGGGACATCCCAATGGGCGTCTTATAGGCAGTCCTATATGCCCATAATGCATCATTTAACTTGTCGGCCCAGTCCTTTCTGTCAGTCCTCACTGTCTTCTCAAGGATGTGCTTGATCTCCCTATATGAAATTTCAACTTGCCCACTGGTTTGTGGGTGGAAGGGAGTAGCAATCCTATGGGCGATAGAATATTTCTTAAGCAAGCTCTCGAAATTTCTGTTGTAGAAATCGCTACCCCCATCACTGATAATGGCTCTAGGGGTGTGAAATCTTGAGAAGATATTCTGCTTTAGAAACTTGAGGACAACCTGATTATCATTGGTTCTTGTGGCACTAGCTTCTACCCATTTTGAAACATAATCCACTGCCACTAAGATGAAATGATAACCATTAGAAGGAGAAAAGGGGCGCATAAAGTCAATACCTTAGACATCAAACAGTTCCACAACAAGGATGAGTTGCAAAGGCATTGAGTTTCTTTTGGACAGCCCTCCTAATTTCTAACATCTCTCACATGTCCTGCAGTGTGTGTTGGCATCTCTGAATAAAGAAGGCCAATAGAACCCACACTGCAAGATTTTGTCAGCTATTTTTCTTCCACTAAAGTGGCTTCCATAGGCATTTTCATGGCACATGGCCAGAATATTGGAGTCATCACTTTCTGGAACACATTTTTGGATGATTTGGTCTGCATGATTTGTATAAAAAGGTTCCTCCTAAAAGAACTTGACTGTGAGAAAAATAGGTCTTTGTCCATTTTAGTCCAATGGGCAAGAATCTTGCCTATAAGTAGATAATTTATAATGTGTGCATACCAAGGAACCAAGGATTGGATGGCAAATAATTGCTCATCCTGGAAAACATCAGTTGCAAGGTCATTAACACATTTATCCAATACAATTCTGTACAAGTGGTCAGCCACCACATTTTCTAAACCCTTTTCTACACCCTAAGGGTCTAATCAAAGGCTAAGTTAAGGGGTGAAAAGTGGTACTTTTCAGGTCTTAACACTCAGCTGCGCGAGAACGATCCTTTCCTCATCACTTATTGGTCTTCGCGAGGATCCCCGAGCGCTACATTTACCTCTTTAAATACCATGCCTCTCTGTGCGACTGTGGATCCTCTCGAGCCCGTCGCGGCGATGCGCTCGCCTTTAATAAAATGTAGAGTCGCCACCCAGAGCTTTTGGTGACCCGGGAAACCTTCAAATCGATATTTTGAGCACAAGTGCTAAATATGACTGATGCACGCTCTTTGCCAAAGGCCCTAGGGTAGGGGCTTCGGTTATCGATCGGGAAGGGTTTAGGCACCCGATCAACCCGCACGTAGCGGTCTCTATCTAAGGCCAAAATAAAAAGGGCGGAGCTTCCCCTTGCCCGAAGGCAATACGGTCCTATCAAGCTTTGAGCCAAACCAAAATTTCAGCGGCGTAACGGCTTGAGTCCTTGGACGGAGGAGACACCAAGAAGGTAGAGGAAGAGAGGAGTGAGCCGGAGCTCACGGGGCCCTTGTTGCACCGTGGAAGATCTTCACTTTGGTGTTCTTCCTATGGCTTAAATGGTTTGAAAATGGGTTCTAATGCTAGGATTCAATAAAATAGGAAGTGTAGGGTAAGGCCAAAGGCTAGACTTTAGCTAAAGGGAGGGATCTAATGGTTGAAATGGATTGGAAAAGATGAACTAAGCTTGCAGGAATTCTGGAAAATGAGTGCATTTTCTCTCACTAGGGTTCTCTCTTGAGCTCCAAATCTTTAACCTCCAATTTTTTCTACCTTAAGGAAGAGGGGGGCCTCTCTATTTATAGAAAAAGGGAGGGTTAGGGGCTTACTTAAGAGCTAATTGGTTTAGCCATTAGGTAATCCCCCATCTAAGGTTTTCTAGGCTTTCAAGGTCCTAAGGTTTTGGGAGATTGATTTTAATGGCGGATGATGGGGTGAGACCATGGGTGACTTAAGGGTTGCCAATAAGCTCAAAGGGGGTGCAACCGACCTCAAGACACCCACCCCAACAAAGGGGTTGGTCAAAGGGTCAAACTAGATGAAGGAAATTCGAGTCATTGATGAGAGTTACTATAGCTAAGCTGGGCGTATATATTATATACGCCCAGTTTAGGAACAGTAAATTTCATCAAAAACAGGGGAGCCCTGAGAAGATGAAGTCCGTGGTGGGTCCCACCTATACTGGGTATATATATTATATACGCCCGGCCAAATTTTCCCCAAAATAGGCGGGTGTATATAATATATACGCCTGACTAATCTGGGGTAAAAATGGCTGGGCGTATGTAATATCTACGCCTGAGTAAAAGTCCTATGATTTTATGTGAAACTTCAATCGGCCATAACTTTTGAACCGTAGCTCCAAATTGGGTGATTTTTGGCTTATTGGAAAGCTAGAGAAGTCCTCTTCCCAATGATATATGGCGCATCCTTGGTAATGGTCTGTGTGAAATTCTGTAGCTCTCCTCCCATCAACCACCAGAAGGGTTTAAGTTAGGTCTGGGAAGGGATTCTAGGGTGTAGGGGTGACTTCTAAGCATTGGGGGAATGGCTCTAAAGGTCTTAGGGTGATTCCTACTGGTCTAGGTAGGTTCCTAAGGGTTCAGGGGGTGCCATCAGAAGCACAGGGGTACATCTCTCTCGAAGTACAGATTGATCGGGCCTTGGGCCGAATTTGGGTGTCTACAGATGCCCCTCTTTGGTATTCGATCACTAATGATCGGCTGCCATAGACTAGAGACATCCGAAGAGGTCCAAGGCTCGTTTGATGGGTTCACCTGGTTCAACTCAATTCTCAAACATTCATGGTGATGGTGAGTGTACGTAAGCCCTCTCATTTCGGGATATCGTCCGTACCTCAAGGCTAACAGTCCCCAAGTGCATTGCGACATTACTAGGCATAACTGTGATGGTCACAAAAAGTGTAAGCCCGCTAGCCGGGATATCGTCCACTTCCTGAGGGAAATTATAGATTTTGTTGAGTGTTAATCAACGAGACGACTCAATGAACGGGATGATCGATCTATGCTTGAATTGATGGAAGCATACAAAGCGAAGGCCTTCAAATGTCCAATCCTATGGAATATTGACAACTCTATTGGATTGGGCACGGTGCCCTACTACCTAGGTAAGGCTCAAAGTTTTTTGGGTGAACCCATCAAATTCGAGGTTGCTTTAGCATGATTGACCCAGTGGAGAGAATATTGATGTCGCAACACCTCTTGGGAATGCATGCCCATTTTCTGAGTAATTTTTTTTTGTGTCATTTACTGAATTTTCTTTTGCTTCGAGGCTACTAAGCCAAGCTCAAGGACCTCTGGCAATTTTATTCTTGCACAAGTCTTTAAGTGGATCAAAGGCCAGTTGATACACTTTGAAGAGTGCGCTTGAGATAGGTGCACCTTGGGGATGTGCACGTTCGGTGGTGCTCTTGATTCACACGGACCGGAGTGCCTTAACTTGAGACAAAGCTGAAAAGATCGGGCTAGGACCAATCATCCCTCGATAGAGATGGCCAATTCTAGCCTCCATCCCTAATGAAATCACATCTTAGTAACTATGCACAGACAGACACCCATCAAGGGCGATAAGCCGTAAATAGGCGCGAACAGAAGCCTCAACCCTAAGGTATAATTTACGAGGACAAACGACCATCCTGCGGATACCCAAATGCAAGCGCCAGACATTCAAGGACACCGTGCCTATATAGGTTTTAAGCCCGTAAAAGGAAATAAAAGGAAAAGAGCCCTTTGGTCAGTATGTTCACACATAGTTTGGGTGGTTGTAATTTCATTTTTGACTGGCCGCTTTTGATCGACAATAGATTTTCGAATGGTCAAGTCCGGCACTCGTCAACAGAGATCCGAAGGTGGATGACCAGAGTGAATGCCGGAAGGTGGGGTCAACCCACTCAACGGTTTTCACTAAGCAGCAACAGGTTGTTATTTCTTCTCCTTTTCTTTCTTCTTCTATTTTTTTGTTTCTTTTTCTCTTTTCTCTTTCTTTTTTTTCATGTCAGATTGAGACCCTGGGCATGCTCAAACAGCCTTTATTTTTGCACGTATCCTTAGGCGAATCAACTTGCCATGTTGATATACCTTAGGGACGTGTGCATTACGGTGATGGGTTCTTGGTTTGCCTGCCGGATCAGGCCTTGACTCTTACTGGGGGACTCTGTAGGGAACAGTGTTCGGATGATTTGGTCTGCACAGTACTTGTATAGGCAAGGTTCCTCCCAGAAAAAATATTTGACCTTTGAGAAAAACAGGTCTTTGTCCATTTTGGTCCAGTGGGCAGGAATCTTTCCTATAACTAGATAATTGACAATGTGTGCAAACCAAGGGACCAAGGATTGGATGGCAAATAATTGCTCATCCGGGAAGGCATCATTTGTAGGACCATCAAGGCATTTCTCCAAGACAATTCTGGACAAGTGGTCAGCCACCACATTCTCCACACCCTTTTTATCCTTGATTTCGATGTCAAACTCCTGTAGCAGGAGTATCTTCAATGTTGAATGGTCAGTGAAGATTACAGTTTTAGATCCTAGTAGATAGGCTCTAAATTTGTCAACAGCATAAACCACTGCCAGAAGCTCTTTCTCAGTTGTGGTATAGTTCAGCTGAGCTTCAGCAAGTGATTTGCTGACATAAGCAATGACCACAGGCAGCTTATCCTTTCTTTGGCCCAAAACAGCACCTATTGCCAAGTCTGATGCATCACACATCAGCTCAAAAGGTAGGGTATAGTCTGGTGTTTGGAGTACAGGGGCAGAGGTGAGGCATACTTTCAATGTTTCAAAAGCCTTAAGACATTCAGCAAAAAAGTCAAAGGGCACATCCTGGCAGAGCAGGTGGCACAATGGCTTAGCAATTTTGCTGAAGTCCTTAATGAACCTCCTGTAAAATCCTGCATGCCTAAGGAAAGATCTAATTTGTTTGGCTATTTTTGGAGGGGGAAAATTGGCAATGAGGTCAACTTTGGCCTTGTCTACCTCAAGCCCTTCTTTAGAGACTACATGGCCCAACACAATGCCTTGTGTTACCATGAAGTGGCTCTTTTCCCAGCTTAAGACCAGATTGGTCTCCTCACATCTTTGCAAAACTAGGCTGAGGTGTTGTAGACACTGGCTAAAACTGTCCCCATAGACAGAAAAATCATCCATAAAAATCTCCAAAAACTTGTCAATCATATCAGAGAATATGGCATACATACACCTCTGAAAAGTGGCTGGTGCATTACAAAGCCCAAAAGGCATCCTTCTGTAAGCAAAGTTGCTAAAAGGACAGGTAAAGGTGGTTTTCTCTTGGTCTTGAGGATGCACAGGGATTTGGTTGTACCCTGAGTATCCATCAAAAAAATAGTAAAAAGCTTTTCCAGCCAACTTATCCAAAATTTGATCAATGAAGGGGAGAGGGAAGTGGTCCTTTCGGGTCTTAGAGTTGAGCTTCCTATAATCAATGCACACTCTCTAGCCAGTGGTCTCCCTGGCTGGTCTCAACTCTCCAGTTTCAGTTTTAATCACTGTTATGCCAGATTTCTTGGGCACCACTTGGATAGGTGCCACCCAGTTAGAATCAGAGATGGGGTAAATCACCCCTGCATCCAGCAATTTGATGATCTCCTTAAGGACCACTTCTTGCAGGTGAGGCTTTAACTTCCTCTGCATCTCCCTGGAGGGTAGTGATTCCTCCTCAAGATGAATCCTGTATATGCAGATTGATGCATCTATTCCTCCCGGATCGCAATGGTCCAACCAATTGCCTTCTTGTGCTTCCTCAAAACTATTAGTAATTCCTCTTCGCTCATTGGTAAGAGAGGAAGAGATGATTCTGAGAGCGTATCTCCTTTCTCAAGGAAGGCATATTTGAATGTTTAAGGAGCTCCTTGAGTTCCATATCAGGGGCTTGTTGGGTGGATGGCAAAATTGGTGCATTGGAGGTAGGAGGAAGAGGCAACAATGTAGGTTTCAAGCTGGAATCTTTGCTGAGCCCCTGAAGACTTCAATGTGGTCATGTCTTTTGGTATCACATCTGGGCTCTCTTCCTCCACCATGTCTCAAATTTTAACTAAATTCTTGACAATGTTGCCCCACGCCAGCAGTGTGGGCAATTCTTCTTCTAATTTCCTTTAGTACATCTCTTGCAAAGCTCTCCTCATTGTCCATCCGAGGGTACTTTGCCTTTGTTGTACATTACTCAACTTTCATATGTCAAAGTTACCTCCATTACTCAGACACTGCATTGAATGCATGCATTGGCGGGTGAAGAAAGGCCACCAATATAACATGGGATTTGGGCTATTCTTTACCCATGTCCAAAACTAAGAAGTCGGAGGTAGAAAAATTTATCCACCCCACTAAGACATCCTCAACCATTCTCGAGGTTTCCTCTCGGATCTATCACCATCATTAGCACAATGGGGTAGCTTTCACCTCCCCAAAACTAGCTGCAGATATACACTGTATGGCAACAGGTTAACACTGGCTCCAAGGTATAAAAGGGCTTTTCCAATTATATGGTCTCCAATTTCGCAGGGATTAGTGGGTGTCCCTGGATCTTGCACCTTCTCAGGCATTGATATGTTAAATACAGAATTCACTGTATCAGTTGTAAAGAACTTTTTGGACACATGACCTCTAGCTTTTCTCTTTTGCGTGCAGAGCTCTTTTAGGCACTTTGCATAGCCTGGGACCTGTTTAATTGCTTCAAGCCGGGGCAAATTGATTTTCGCCTCCCTGAACGCCTCCATCATTTCCTCCCTATGGGAATTCCCTTTATCAAAAGGAGGACCATCAAAGCTTGAGAAATGGCATTTGAGGTACTAGGTCCCTCAAGCTGCTAGCCCATGACTATATACTTCTTTTTTTTCTTTTTCATGTTTTCCTCCTCGAGGCTCAACTTCTGACCTCTTTATTTTTCTCCTATTTGCGGTGGTGGCGGCAATTCTTACTTTGTGTTCCAACAACATCTCTATCACAATCATTTACATCATCTGTGGAAATGACCTCTGCTGGTCTGTTACCCACCTCGTTGTCTATCAGCCTGCCAGACCTTAGGGTAGTAACAGCATTGGTTCCCTCAAAACTTGAGGAAGCTTCTTCGATTAAAAACTCGACCCTTAGGGGTTAGCAAGCTGGGGCAACCTCCCTTCATCTCTCCTAGCCAAGGCATTTGAAATTTGGCTTATCTGTTCTTCCATTTTCTGGAGGCTTTGACCATGAAAGTCCATAATCTGAGCCAAGGATCCCAGGTTTTGCAATGAAGTCGAGACCTGGTCCTCGAAGGAAGCATTTCTTAGCTGAGAATGGGGTATGACCAAGCCGATTTTTATTCGGATGGTGCTGTTGATGGTGCTGGAAGTTAGACCTAGGGGCATACCCTTGATTGAACTGCTGCTGTGGCCTTTGAGGTAAAGCCAACATCTACTAGGGCTGCATATAATTGTCTTGCCTCCACCTCAGATTTGGGTGGTCTCTCCATTGGTAACCAGCATTTTGGTGCTGGTAACCATATGGCTGTCTGTTGTAGCCTCCAGATTGTTGCTAGCCAAAAGATTACGCAGCAGCAGCATGCTCCAATACCAATTCAGGATATTGCCCTACAGATGGACATTCCTCCATTGTGTGTTGTGGGGACTGGCATATCAGACATGCCTCCACCACATGAGCAGCCCTTCTGGGTTACATCACAGTCAGTAATTTGTCAAACTTCATAGAGAGGTTTGCCATCTGCAGCTGCAGGTCATTGTTCCCAGACACCTCACAAACTTTTCCTCTTGTCAATGCAGCAGGCCCCACTTTTGACACAGACTCCTGACTAGTTCTTTCCAAGGATAGCTTTTGAAAAGCATTTTCACTAATCACCTCAAACAATTCCCATGCCTCATTAGTAGTTTTGTGCATGTAAGTGCCACCACAAGAGGCATCAACCATATCTCTACTTTTTTCATCAATCCCATTGTAGAAGCTTTGAACAAGCTGCCAGTCTGGGATCTTGTGGTGGGGACATTGTTTGAGCATTTCCTTAAACCTATCCCAGGCTTGATTAAAATCCTCAGTTGGGGCTTGGGCAAGAGCAAGAATTGCCTTCCTCAACTGGCTAGTTTTGGTCTCAGGGAAGAACTTGGTCAGGAACTTGGTCTGCAGGTCTTTCCATTAAGCAATGCTATTGTTGGGAAGAGTGGTCAACAGTTCGGCCCTATCCTTCGAGAGAAGGGAAAGAGTCGAGCCTAGTAGCCTCAGGTCCCAAACCAGTGATATTAAAAGTGGTGCACAAGGGCAAGAACTGGTCAATATGCTTTTAAGGGTCCTCCTTGCTAAGCCCATGGAAAGACGGCAGCATCTGGATGATTGAAGTTTTTATTTCATAATTCCCCTGAACATTAGGGAATTGAATGCTAAAAGGGGAGTTATAGTCATCCGAAGCATTCAACTCCTTGAGAGTTCAGGGTTATTCTTCATCCATATTTGTTGTCACAGATTCACTTGGGGGCTCTCCTGTGGTGTGCCTGTCTCTTCTAAGTCTCCTTCCCCTTTCTAACTCTGGGTTAAGAGGCTCTAAAGTCGAGTTGAGGGATCTCCTCCCTAGCATACAAGCACACCAACAGCGAGGAGAGCTTCTTGCGAGGCACATTGCAAATAATAACTACAATTAACAAATTTATCTAACTTATTTATAGCTATTCAAAGAATACATTTACAACTATCCTGAATCTTGGTAGAGTATTTTCAAGAAAGATAGAGTTTTAAAAGTTAGAGTTTGCAAATAGAGGTAGCTAAGCTCCAATTGCGGTCAAGCTGTTCTCATGCTTTCTAGATCGTAAAAATATATATATATATATATTCACAAATACATCAGATATCAATTATTCTTAACTACCAAAGAATAAAAGTACAAAAACTTAGGGTCTACTAAATAGATCAAAATCGACAGCGGCCAAAAACTTGTTGCTACCCTAGCTGTGCTTTCTTTCTTTATTTGTGGTAAAAGAAATTTAAAATTAAAATAAAACTGGGGATGAAATCAGCCCAATTGAGAAGTCCTAGACCTGCAAGATACAAGGTCCTTTGTGGCAAGTTTTGATAAGTAAGAGTTTGTCCCACGAAAGATGATCTCTGACTCCAAGGAGCCATCTCTAGTAGTCTCTCGGATCGACTACGAGATCTGGCAGTCCTTAAGGGAAGGGAGTTTAAGGTCACTTAGTTTATAGATCCTAAGGTAGCCTAATGTCTAAACTACAGAAAGGGTTGAGAAGATGGATGGAGTGTGGAAAATAAATAAAAAAGGGTGAGAAGTATGCTATTGAGCCTAGATCATAGGAGTTTTGTAACTCAGATTAGGATATGATGTTATACAAATCTGTCCAATGGCTACGTTATCACCCTTGATAAGAAAGAATCAACCCATCTCTGTGACATGATTCAATCCCTTAAGGTTATAACTTGTCACTCAAATGGTCAGACTATCCCATAGAACCATAATCGGAGATGGAGTCAAAACAAAATCATTGTAGGCACTATTTCATCTAGGCTACCGTAATCCATAGGGAGCCTCAACCTCTAAAGCTCTATGTGTAGGGCTAAGGTCAGTATAGGACCATGATAGCCTGGACACATACACCCAAAGAAGAGATTGAGTACAACCTTCAATCTAGCTGTCCATTGCTTGAGTGAGGCTACAATGGTCCAGTCACAAGCCTACAATCTCTATAACCAGATTAGATCTAACATTTGATAGCAGATATAAACAAATATAGGGGAGTCTGCCTCTGTACAATCTCCCACCAGGCTAATACAAGCTCAGGAGCTAAGAAGAAGGATCCATCTTGGATCGGTGGATTAGAATCACCCTAAGGCTATAACCTGCCCACTTGAATGTTCACAGACTATCCCATAGGCTATCCTCCTCACGCAGCTCAAGACAAAACAAGAATATCGCTGTCACCACCATAGTCACAAGGCTACCAGCTCAAGCTTCCATGAGGATTTTAGATCTAGTGGGTCCTGTGGTGGGGCTAAGGCTGTATAGGACCATGATAGCCCAGACACACAGGTCACTTGGATCTTAGTAGCCCTTATAATCAGTCCTCCATTGCTTTGAATCACTGCCAAAGCAATGGCGGATCACAAGGCAACAGCCTTGCATAGAGCATCTCACATTCAAACATAAATCCCATAATGTAAAAATCCTATTACAGAACTTCCATTAAACTAGTTCAAAATGCATACAAAGACATAGCCACCAAGTGCTGAACTATGGAAAGAAGGAAAAGAAAAGAAAAACGATCTCAGATCAAATCTCCAAGAGATGAGATGTGTTCCAAGATCTGTTTCGAGATATCTAAATGTAAGCTAAGTATGGGTTTATATAGCAGTGGTGTGGCGGTGCATTAGGGTTAGGAAACCCTAATTTTAACGATGCCACATGGCCTAATAGTGATCCTTGATGCCTCAAGGAGCATGCGGAGATTTAAGCGTGGGAGTGCATGCCTAATCATTGGAAATTTCGAGAATGTCCTCTGTCAAGTGATGGAAGTTGGAGTTCGTGAGCTTTGCTAGGTAGCTATTGTTTCGGACTTGTCTCATGGTAGCTCTTGCTCTTCGCGAGGATGGTTTGACATTGAAGCTTCAACCATCGCGAGGTTGCCTTGGTTTGCTCTTCAGGCAGTCACGCTGTAGAGAATTGCGCTCTCGCTGGATTGGGCTCGCGAGGTTGAGTTGACATCAAAGCCTCAGATGTCGCGGGGTTGGAGTTCAAGCAGTTGCGAGGTAGCTGTGCATTCACTGGGTTGATCTTCGTGAGGATGGATTTGAATAGCGTGAGAACAGTGCGAACACTTTTCTTCAATGGACTTCGCCAGTTTCCTCGCGAGGTTTTAATGAGTTCTGAACTGCGCGAGGTTCCATGTCTTAAGTGATCTTCGCGAGGATGGCTCTATCTTCGCGAGGATGGCTCTATCTTCGCGAGGATGCTTTCTTCTTGAATAGCGCAAGAACTGCGTGAGGAGTTCTCTTCTGATATTTGCATCCCGCAGCCAGTGCACAACAACTGCGCGAAGAGTCTTCTGAAGCTCTCTCTCCTCAGCCGCTCTGAGCGGATTGCGTGAGGTTGAGAGAGGTCTGCTTTGAATTGTGTGAGATTGTGTGATGTGTTCTACTCTTGAGCTTCACGAGAGCTGCACGAGTTTGTGCTTCTGAAGCTCTTCAGTCACTCAACTGTGCGAGAGGTTGTTGTAAAGTCTTGGGAAGCTCAGTTGGATTGCGCGAGGCATATTTCTCCTGAATCCTCTAAAGCTTGTGTCAGCTGCGCGAGGCTCATTTTAGGTCTGGATTCAGGGTCCATCCTTGGTGCCAAAACAGGCTCGTTAACAGGATTCCTGGTCTTATTTCACTGCTGATTATTACCTACATAAAACACTTAATAAGAACTTATTAGATGGCTAAGGGTCTAATCAAAGGTTAAGTTAAGGGGTGAAAAGTGGTACTTTTCAGGTCTTAACAGGGGCCATTACAAACTCTACTTTTAAAGATGAAAACGGGGAACTGAGATCTAAGTGCTTACCTTAAAATTGTAGGGTTTTGTTCGATCTGATGCACAGTGCACCACAAGGTCTCTGAGAAGAGGGCAACTGATGGGGATAACGTTAGGAACAAATCTGTAAATTCCTGATGTGAATGATGGGTTGTAGGATGGACACTGGAGGAGAGAGGGAGAAGAGCGCCAGAAGATATGGTTTCACTGGATGGAGAAGGAAGAGAGAGTACTGGAAAGGGAGAAAAGGGCAGGGTTAAAATACTTGTCTCTAAGCTTTGTGCGCTTTGGAAATATTTGACCGCAGGATTGGAAATGAAACCTAGCAAAGGTGTAATTGCAACTTGGATTACGCGAGAGTCTCCTAGGTTTACCTTGGAGTGCGCGACAGGTTGTGAAGAATTCTATGTGAATTGCACGAGAGGCACCCAGGCCTCCTTTTGGATTGCGCGAGAGGCTCTGAGGTTCACTTTGAATCTCGTGACAGCCTTTTGCATCTCGTGACAACTAATGAATTCTATTTAAATTACACGAGAGGCTCCTAGGCCTCCTTTTGGACTACGCGACAGCAAAGTATTAAACAGAGAGCATGTGCTCTTCAATCTGCCATTTTAATTTGTGTTGTGGCTGGACCTAGGCATAACTCACCACCAGGGGTATCCCCAGACACATTAAAATCAAACATTCAAGCATAGACAACAAAAATCATCATCCAACATCATGCATTCATGCAAAAACCATCAATTCAAGAGCAATAATCATCAAACCAAGCATAAAGAGAAACCAGACCAGACAGATGCAGACTCAAGGGAGGCTACTAAAATTTCCTCTAAAATTTGAACAAAAGAAAGTAATACAAATCTAACAAAACCAAAGTACATATGATACAATATTGACACACCTGTAGATCAGTTTAATGAAGGGTCCCCTTGAAAGTGAATGGTGTCCATAGGTTTAGCAGGTTTTTCTAAAGAAGACTTAAGCCTCTGGCCATTCACTTTCAAGGTTTTCCCAGAGTTGGGATCCTTGATTTCCACAGCACCAGATGGGGCAACATTCATGAGAATATAGGGACCTTCCCATCTGGATTTCAGTTTGCTAGAAAAAAAATTAAGTTTGGAGTTAAACAACCAAACCTTATCACTAGCCATGAAGCTCTTTCTTAACAAATCCTTGTCAAAGAAAGCCTTGGACCTTTCCTTGTAGATCCAGGCATTAGCATATGCATCCATCCTCAGCTCTTCTAGTTCTGACAGTTGCAGCAACTTGTGATGACTAGCAGAAGTTAGGTCTAGAGTAAAAATTTTTATGGCCCAATAGGCCCTGTGTTCTAACTCTACTGGGAGATGGTAAGCCTTGCCATAAACCAGTCTAAATGGGGACATCCCAATGGGCGTCTTATAGGCAGTCCTATATGCCCATAATGCATCATTTAACTTGTCGGCCCAGTCCTTTCTGTCAGTCCTCACTGTCTTCTCAAGGATGTGCTTGATCTCCCTATATGAAATTTCAACTTGCCCACTGGTTTGTGGGTGGAAGGGAGTAGCAATCCTATGGGCGATAGAATATTTCTTAAGCAAGCTCTCGAAATTTCTGTTGTAGAAATCGCTACCCCCATCACTGATAATGGCTCTAGGGTGTGAAATCTTGAGAAGATATTCGCTTTAGAAACTTGAGGACAACTTTGATTATCATTGGTTCTTGTGGCACTAGCTTCTACCCATTTTGAAACATAATCCACTGCCACTAAGATGAAATGATAACCATTAGAAGGAGAAAAGGGGCGCATAAAGTCAATACCTTAGACATCAAACAGTTCCACAACAAGGATGAGTTGCAAAGGCATTGAGTTTCTTTTGGACAGCCCTCCTAATTTCTAACATCTCTCACATGTCCTGCAGTGTGTGTTGGCATCTCTGAATAAAGAAGGCCAATAGAACCCACACTGCAAGATTTTGTCAGCTATTTTTCTTCCACTAAAGTGGCTTCCATAGGCATTTTCATGGCACATGGCCGAATATTGGAGTCATCACTACGGAACACATTTTTGGATGATTTGGTGCAAGATACTTGTATAAAAAGGTTCCTCCTAAAAAGAACTTGACTGAGAAAAATAGGTCTTTGTCCATTTTAGTCCAATGGGCAAGAATCTTGCCTATAAGTAGATAATTTATAATGTGTGCATACCAAGGAACCAAGGATTGGATGGCAAATAATTGCTCATCCTGGAAAACATCAGTTGCAAGGTCATTAACACATTTATCCAATACACTGCATAGTGGTCAGCCACCACATTTTCTAAACCCTTTTCTACACCCTAAGGGTCTAATCAAAGGCTAAGTTAAGGGGTGAAAAGTGGTACTTTTCAGGTCTTAACACTCAGCTGCGCGAGAACGATCCTTTCCTCATCACTTATTGGTCTTCGCGAGGATCCCCGAGCGCTACATTTACCTCTTTAAATACCATGCCTCTCTGTGCGACTGTGGATCCTCTCGAGCCCGTCGCGGCGATGCGCTCGCCTTTAATAAAATGTAGAGTCGCCACCCAGAGCTTTTGGTGACCCGGGAAACCTTCAAATCGATATTTTGAGCACCGAAGTGCTAAATATGACTCTGATTTACCGCTCTTTGCCAAAGGCTCTAGGGTAGGGGCTTCGGTTATCGATCGGGAAGGGTTTAGGCACCCGATCAACCCGCACGTAGCGGTCTCTATCTAAGGCCAAAATAAAAATAAAAAGGGCGGAGCTTCCCCTTGCCCGAAGGCAATACGGTCCTATCAAGCTTTGAGCCAAACCAAAATTTCAGCGGCGTAACGGCTTGAGTCCTTGGACGGAGGAGACACCAAGAAGGTAGAGGAAGAGAGGAGTGAGCCGGAGCTCACGGGGCCCTTGTTGCACCGTGGAAGATCTTCACTTTGGTGTTCTTCCTATGGCTTAAATGGTTTGAAAATGGGTTCTAATGCTAGGATTCAATAAAATAGGAAGTGTAGGGTAAGGCCAAAGGCTAGACTTTAGCTAAAGGGAGGGATCTAATGGTTGAAATGGATTGGAAAAGATGAACTAAGCTTGCAGGAATTCTGGAAAATGAGTGCATTTTCTCTCACTAGGGTTCTCTCTTGAGCTCCAAATCTTTAACCTCCAATTTTTTCTACCTTAAGGAAGAGGGGGGCCTCTCTATTTATAGAAAAAGGGAGGGTTAGGGGCTTACTTAAGAGCTAATTGGTTTAGCCATTAGGTAATCCCCCATCTAAGGTTTTCTAGGCTTTCAAGGTCCTAAGGTTTTGGGAGATTGATTTTAATGGCGGATGATGGGGTGAGACCATGGGTGACTTAAGGGTTGCCAATAAGCTCAAAGGGGGTGCAACCGACCTCAAGACACCCACCCCAACAAAGGGGTTGGTCAAAGGGTCAAACTAGATGAAGGAAATTCGAGTCATTGATGAGAGTTACTATAGCTAAGCTGGGCGTATATATTATATACGCCCAGTTTAGGAACAGTAAATTTCATCAAAAACAGGGGAGCCCTGAGAAGATGAAGTCCGTGGTGGGTCCCACCTATACTGGGTATATATATTATATACGCCCGGCCAAATTTTCCCCAAAATAGGCGGTGTATATAATATATACTCCGACTAACTGGGTAAAAATGGTCAAGTATGTAATATCTACGCCTGAGTAAAAGTCCTATGATTTTATGTGAAACTTCAATCGGCCATAACTTTTGAACCGTAGCTCCAAATTGGGTGATTTTTGGCTTATTGGAAAGCTAGAGAAGTCCTCTTCCCAATGATATATGGCATCCTTAGTAATGGTCTGTGTGAAATTCTGTAGCTCTCCTCCCATCAACCACCAGAAGGGTTTAAGTTAGGTCTGGGAAGGGATTCTAGGGTGTAGGGGTGACTTCTAAGCATTGGGGGAATGGCTCTAAAGGTCTTAGGGTGATTCCTACTGGTCTAGGTAGGTTCCTAAGGGTTCAGGGGGTGCCATCGAAGCAGTGGGTACATCTCTCTCGGCATGATTGATCGGGCCTTGGGTCAATTTGGGTGTCTCTGATGCCCTCTTTGGTATTCGATCACTAATGATCGGCTGCCATAGACTAGAGACATCCGAAGAGGTCCAAGGCTCGTTTGATGGGTTCACCTGGTTCAACTCAATTCTCAAACATTCATGGTGATGGTGAGTGTACGTAAGCCCTCTCATTTCGGGATATCGTCCGTACCTCAAGGCTAACAGTCCCCAAGTGCATTGCGACATTACTAGGCATAACTGTGATGGTCACAAAAAGTGTAAGCCCGCTTAGCCGGGATATCGCCCACTTCTCGAGGGAAATTATAGATTTTGTTGAGTGTTAATCAACGCATGACTCAATGAAACGCAGGATGATCGATCTATGCTTGGAATTGATGCGAAGCATACAAAGCAAGGCCTTCAAAGCGTGTCCAATCCTATGGAATATTGACAACTCTATTGATTGGTACACGGTGCTACCTAGGTAAGGCTCAAAGTTTTTGGGTGAACCCATCAAATTCGAGGTTGCTTTAGCATGATTGACCCGAGTGGAGAGAATATTGATGTCGCAACACCTCTTGGGAATGCATGCCCATTTTCTGAGTAATTTTTTTTTGTGTCATTTTCTGAATTTTCTTTTGCTTCGAGGCTTCTAAGCCAAGCTCAAGGACCTCTGGCAATTTTATTCTTGCACAACTCTTTAAGTGGATCAAACGCCAGTTGATACGCTTTTAAGAGTGCGTGCACCATGCTGGGGATAGGTGCACCTTGGGGATGTGCACGTTCCAGTGGTGAGGTGCTCTTGATTCACACGGACCGGAGTGCCTTAACTTGAGACAAAGCTGAAAAGATCGGGCTAGGACCAATCATCCCTCGATAGAGATGGCCAATTCTAGCCTCCATCCCTAATGAAATCACATCTTACTAACTATGCACAGACAGACACCCATCAAGGGCGATAAGCCGTAAATAGGCGCGAACAGAAGCCTCAACCCTAAGGTATAATTTACGAGGACAAACGACCATCCTGCGGATACCCAAATGCAAGCGCGTACATTCAACAGGGACACCGTGCCTATATAGGTTTTAAGCCCGTGTAAAAGGAAATAAAAAGGGAAAGGAGCCCTTTGGTCTGTATGTTCGCACATAGTTTGGTTGGTTGTAATTTCATTTTTGACTGGTCAGTTTTGACTGACAATAGATTTTTCGAATGGTCTGAAGTCCGGGGCACTCCTGGTCAACAGAGATCCGAAGGTGGATGACCAGAGTGAATGCCGGAAGGTGGGGTCAACCCACTCAACGGTTTTCACTAAGCAGCAACAGGTTGTTATTTCTTCTCCTTTTCTTTCTTCTTCTATTTTTTTGTTTCTTTTTCTCTTTTCTCTTTCTTTTTTTTCATGTCAGATTGAGACCCTGGGCATGCTCACACTTTTTTATTTTTGCACGTATCTCAGTGAATCAACTTGCCATGTTGATATACCTTAGGGACGTGTGCATTACGGTGATGGGTTCTTGGTTTGCCTGCCGGATCAGGCCTTGACTCTTACTGGGGGACTCTGTAGGGAACAGTGTTCGGATGATTTGGTCTGCACAGTACTTGTATAGGCAAGGTTCCTCCCAGAAAAAATATTTGACCTTTGAGAAAAACAGGTCTTTGTCCATTTTGGTCCAGTGGGCAGGAATCTTTCCTATAACTAGATAATTGACAATGTGTGCAAACCAAGGGACCAAGGATTGGATGGCAAATAATTGCTCATCCGGGAAGGCATCATTTGTAGGACCATCAAGGCATTTCTCCAAGACAATTCTGGACAAGTGGTCAGCCACCACATTCTCCACACCCTTTTTGTCCTTGATTTCGATGTCAAACTCCTGTAGCAGGAGTATCTTCAATGTTGAATGGTCAGTGAAGATTACAGTTTTAGATCCTAGTAGATAGGCTCTAAATTTGTCAACAGCATAAACCAACGCCGTAAGCTCTTTCTCGCCAGGTATAGTTCAAATTTGAGCTTGACAAGTGATTTCTTGACATAAGCAATGACCATGACTTATCCTTTCTTTGGCTCAAAACAGCACCTATTGCCAAGTCTGATGCATCACACATCAGCTCAAAAGGTAGGGTATAGTCTGGTGTTTGGAGTACAGGGGCAGAGGTGAGGCATACTTTCAATGTTTCAAAAGCCTTAAGACATTCAGCAGAAAAGTCAAAGGGCACATCCTGGCGGAAAGGGTGGCACAATGGCTTAGCAATTTTGTCAAGTCCTTAATGAACCTCTGTAAAATCTCGCATGCCTAAGGAAAGATCTAATTTGTTTGGCTATTTTGGAGGGAAAATTGGCAATGAGGTCAACTTTGGCCTTGTCTACCTCAAGCCCTTCTTTAGAGACTACATGGCCCAACACAATGCCTTGTGTTACCATGAAGTGGCTCTTTTCCCAGCTTAAGACCAGATTGGTCTCCTCACATCTTTGCAAAACTAGGCTGAGGTGTTGTAGACACTGGCCAAAACTGTCCCCATAGACAGAAAAATCATCCATAAAAATCTCCAAAAACTTGTCAATCATATCAGAGAATATGGCATACATACACCTCTGAAAAGTGGCTGGTGCATTACAAAGCCCAAAAGGCATCCTTCTGTAAGCAAAGTTGCTAAAAGGACAGGTAAAGGTGGTTTTCTCTTGGTCTTGAGGATGCACAGGGATTTGGTTGTACCCTGAGTATCCATCAAAAAAATAGTAAAAAGCTTTTCCAGCCAACTTATCCAAAATTTGATCAATGAAGGGGAGAGGGAAGTGGTCCTTTCGGGTCTTAGAGTTGAGCTTCCTATAATCAATGCACACTCTCTAGCCAGTGGTCTCCCTGGCTGGTCTCAACTCTCGGCCAGCTTTTAATCCTTGTTATGATTTCTTGGGCACCACTTGGATAGGTGCCACCGCTTAGAATCGTAGATGGGGTAAATCACCTGCATCCAAAGAATTTGTTGATCTCCTTAAGGACCACTTCTTGCAGGTGAGGCTTTAACTTCCTCTGCATCTCCCTGGAGGGTAGTGATTCCTCCTCAAGATGAATCCTGTATATGCAGATTGATGCATCTATTCCTCCCAGATCAGCAATGGTCCAACCAATTGCCTTCTTGTGCTTCCTCAAAACTATTAGTAATTCCTCTTCCTGCTCATTGGTAAGAGAGGAAGAGATGATTACAGGAAGCGTATCTCCTTTCTCAAGGAAGGCATATTTTAATGTTTCTGGGAGCTTCTTGAGTTCCATATCAGGGGCTTGTTGGGTGGATGGCAAAATTGGTGCATTGGAGGTTGGAGGAAGAGGCAACAATGTAGGTTTCCAACTGGAATGCTGCACTGAGCCCACAGAAGACTTCAATGTGGTCATGTCTTTTGGTATCACATCTGGGCTCTCTTCCTCCCCCATGTCTCAAATTTTAACTAAATTCTTGACAATGTTGCCCCACTCCAGCAGTGTGGGCAATTCTTCTTCTACAATTTCCTTTAGTACATCTACTGCAAAGCTCTCCTCATTGTCCATCTGAGGGTACTTTGCACTGTTGTACACATTCAGCTCAACTTTCATATGTCCGAAAGTTACCTCCATTACTCCAGACCTGCATTGAATGCATGCATTGGCAGTGGCCAAGAAAGGCCCGCCCAATATAACAGGTATGGGATTTGGGCTATTCTTTGACCCATGTCCAAAACTAAGAAGTCAGCAGGGTAGAAAAATTTATCCACCCCCACTAAGACATCCTCAACCATTCCCAGAGGTTTCCTCTCAGATCTATCAGCCATCATTAGCACAATGGGGGTAGCTTTCACCTCCCCCAAACCTAGCTGCAGATATACACTGTATGGCAACAGGTTAACACTGGCTCCAAGGTCTAAAAGGGCTTTTCCAATTATATGGTCTCCAATTACGCAGGGAATAGTGGGTGTCCCTGGATCTTGCAACTTCTCAGGCATTGATATGTTAAATAGAATTCATCATCGATTGTAAAGAACTTTTGGACACATGACCTCTAGCTTTTCTCTTTGGGTGCAGAGGTCTTTAGAACTTTGCATAGGTGGGACTGTTTAATTGCTTCAGCGGGCAAATTGATTTTCACCCGCCTGAAAGTCTCCATCATTTCCTCCATCCGGGAATTCCCTTTATCAAAAGGGACATGACCATCCAAAGCTTGAGGAAATGGCAGCTGAGGTACTACCGGTCCCTCAACTGCTAGCCCATGACTATACTTCTGTTTTTTTCTTTTTTCATGTTTTTCCTCCTGCTGAGGCTCAACTACAGCCTCTTTATTTTTCTCCTGCTGCAGGGTGGCAGGCAATTCTTGGCTTTGTGTTCCAACAACATCTCTATCACAATCATTTACATCATCTGTGGAAATGACCTCTGCTGGTCTGTTACCCACCTCGTTGTCTATCAGCCTGCCAGACCTTAGGGTAGTAACAGCATTGGTTCCCTCAAAACTTGAGGAAGCTTCTTCGATTAAAAACACTGACCCTTGGGGTTAGCAACTGGCTGGCAGGGCAACCTCCCTTCATCTCTCCTAGCCAAGGCATTTGAAATTTGGCTTATCTGTTCTTCCATTTTCTGGAGGCTTTGACCATGAAAGTCCATAATCTGAGCCAAGGATCCCAGGTTTTGCAATGAAGTCGAGACCTGGTCCTCGAAGGAAGCATTTCTTAGCTGAGAATGGGGTATGACCAACTGATTTTGTTGCAGATGGGGCTGTTGATGGTGCTGGAAGTTAGACCTAGGGGCATACCCTTGATTGAACTGCTGCTGTGGCCTTTGAGGTAAAGCCAACATCTACTAGGGCTGCATATAATTGTCTTGCCTCCACCTCAGATTTGGGTGGTCTCTCCATTGGTAACCAGCATTTTGGTGCTGGTAACCATATGGCTGTCTGTTGTAGCCTCCAGATTGTTGCTAGCCAAAAGATTACGCAGCAGCAGCATGCTCCAATACCAATTCAGGATATTGCCCTACAGATGGACATTCCTCCATTGTGTGCTGTGGGACTGCATATCGGACATGCCTCCACCACATGAGCAGCCCTTCCGGTTACATCACGGTCGATTTGTCAAACTTCATAGAGAGGTTTGCCATCTGCACTGCAGTCATTGTTCCAGACACCTCACAAACTTTTCCTCTTGTCAATGCAGCAGGCCCCACTTTTGACACAGACTCCTGACTAGTTCTTTCCAAGGATAGCTTTTGAAAAGCATTTTCACTAATCACCTCAAACAATTCCCATGCCTCATTAGTAGTTTTGTGCATGTAAGTGCCACCACAAGAGGTATCAACCATATCTCTACTTTTTTCATCAATCCCATTGTAGAAGCTTTGAACAAGCTGCCAGTCTGGGATCTTGTGGTGGGGACATTGTTTGAGCATTTCCTTAAACCTATCCTGTGCTTGATTAAAATCCTCAGTTGGGGCTTGGGCAAGAGCAAGAATTGCCTTCCTCAACTGGCTAGTTTTGGTCTCAGGGAAGAACTTGGTCAGGAACTTGGTCTGCAGGTCTTTCCATTAAGCAATGCTATTGTTGGGAAGAGTGGTCAACCAGGTTCTGGCCCTATCCTTCAGAGAGAAGGGAAAGAGTCCAGCCTAGTAGCCTCGTGTCCCAAACCAAGTGATATTAAAAGTGGTGCACAAGGGCAAGAACTGGTCAATATGCTTTTAAGGGTCCTCCTTGCTAAGCCCATGGAAAGACTAAGATGACATCTGGATGATTGAAGTTTTTATTTCATAATTCCCCTGAACATTAGGGAATTGAATGCTAAAAGGGGAGTTATAGTCATCCGAAGCATTCAACTCCTTGAGAGTTCTGGGTTATTCCTCACCCATATTTGTTGTCACAGATTCACTTGGGGGCTCTCCTGTGGTGTGCCTGTCTCTTCTAAGTCTCCTTCCCCTTTCTAACTCTGGGTTAAGAGGCTCTAAAGTCGAGTTGAGGGATCTCCTCCCTAGCATACAAGCACACCAACAGCGAGGAGAGCTTCTTGCAGGCACATTGCAAATAACTTTACAATTAACAAATTTATCTAACTTATTTATAGCTATTCAAAGAATACATTTACAACTATCCTAGAATCTAGAGTATTTTCAAGAAAGATAGACAGCATTTTAAAAGTTAGAGAGTTTGCAAATAGAGGTAGCTAAGCTCCAATTGCAGTCCAACTGTCGTTCACTGCTGCTTTCTAGATCTGTAAAAATATATATATATATATATATATATATATATATATATATTCACAAATACATCAGCAGTATCAATTATTCTTAACTACCAAAGAATAATAAAAGTACAAAAACTTAGGGTCTACAAGTAGATCAAAAATCCCCGGCAACGGCGCCAAAAACTCGTTGCTACCCTAGCTGTGCTTTCTTTCTTTATTTGTGGTAAAAGAAATTTAAAATTAAAATAAAACTGGGGATGAAATCAGCCCAATTGAGAAGTCCTAGACCTGCAAGATACAAGGTCCTTTGTGGCAAGTTTTGATAAGTAAGAGTTTGTCCCACAGGGAAAGATGATCTACAGCTCCAAGGGAGCCATCTCTAGTAGTCTCTCCAGATCTGACTACAGATCTGGCAGTCCTTAAGGGAAGGGAGTTTAAGGTCACTTAGTTTATAGATCCTAAGGTAGCCTAATGTCTAAACTACAGAAAGGGTTGAGAAGATGGATGGAGTGTGGAAAATAAATAAAAAAGGGTGAGAAGTATGCTATTGAGCCTAGATCATAGGATTTTTGTAACTCAGATTCAGATATGATGTTATACAAATCCTGTCCAATGGCTACGTTATCACCACTGATAAGAAAGAATCCAACCCATCTCTGTGACATGATTCAATCCCTTAAGGTTATAACTTGTCCACTCAAATGGTCACAGACTATCCCATAGGGGAACCATAATCCAGAGATGGGTCAAAACAAGTTAATCATTGTAGGCACTATTTCATCTAGGCTACCAGAATCCATAGGGAGCCTCAACCTCTAAATCTCTATGTGTAGGGCTAAGGCTGTATAGGACCATGATAGCCCAGACACATACACCCAGCAAGAGATTGAGTACAACCTTCGATCTAGCTGTCCATTGCTTGAGTGAGGCTACAATGGTCCAGTCACAAGCCTACAATCTCTATAACCAGATTAGATCTAACATTTGATAGCAGATATAAACAAATATAGGGGAGTCTGCCTCTGTACAATCTCCCACCAGGCTAATACAAGCTCAGGAGCTAAGAAGAAGGATCCATCTTGGATCGGTGGATTAGAATCACCCTAAGGCTATAACCTGCCCACTTGAATGTTCACAGACTATCCCATAGGCTATCCTCCTCACGCAGCTCAAGACAAAACAAGAATATCGCTGTCACCACCATAGTCACAAGGCTACCAGCTCAAGCTTCCATGAGGATTTTAGATCTAGTGGGTCCTGTGGTGGGGCTAAGGCTGTATAGGACCATGATAGCCCAGACACACAGGTCACTTGGATCTTAGTAGCCCTTATAATCAGTCCTCCATTGCTTTGAATCACTGCCAAAGCAATGGCGGATCACAAGGCAATAGCCTTGCATAGAGCATCTCACATTCAAACATAAATCCCATAATGTAAAAATCCTATTACAGAACTTCCATTAAACTAGTTCAAAATGCATACAAAGACATAGCCACCAAGTGTTGAACTATGGAAAGAAGGAAAAAGAAAAAGAAAACTACTTACAACTACAAAAGAAAAGAAAAACGATCTCAGATCAAATCTCCAAGAGATGAGATGTGTTCCAAGATCTGTTTCGAGATATCTAAATGTAAGCTAAGTATGGGTTTATATAGCAGTGGTGTGGCGGCGCATTAGGGTTAGGAAACCCTAATTTTAACGATGCCACATGGCCTAATAGTGATCCTTGGATGCCTCAAGGAGCATGCACGGAGATTTAAGCGTGGGAGTGCATGCCCTAATCATTGGAAATTTCCAGAATGTCCTCTGCTGAAGTGATGGAAGTTGGAGTTCAGAGCTTTGCTAGGTAGCTATTGTTTCCCAGACTTGTCTCATGGTAGCTCTTGCTCTTCGCGAGGATGGTTTGACATTGAAGCTTCAACCATCGCGAGGTTGCCTTGGTTTGCTCTTCAGGCAGTCACGCTGTAGAGAATTGCGCTCTCGCTGGATTGGGCTCGCGAGGTTGAGTTGACATCAAAGCCTCAGATGTCGCGGGGTTGGAGTTCAAGCAGTTGCGAGGTAGCTGTGCATTCACTGGGTTGATCTTCGTGAGGATGGATTTGAATAGCGTGAGAACTGTGCGAACACTTTTCTTTAATGGACTTCGCCAGTTTCCTCGCGAGGTTTTAATGAGTTCTGAATTGCGCGAGGTTCCATGTCTTAAGTGATCTTCGCGAGGATGGCTCTATCTTCGCGAGGATGCTTTCTTCTTGAATAGCGCAAGAACTGCGTGAGGAGTTCTCTTCTGATATTTGCATCCATGACAAAACAACAAGCCAAGAGTCTTCAAGCTCTCTCTCTCCCGCCTGAGCGGATTTATGAGGTTGAGAGTGGTCTGCTTTGAATTGTGTGAGATTGTGTGATGTGTTCTACTCTTGAGCTTCACGGGAGCTGCACGAGTTTGTGCTTCTGAAGCTCTTCAGTCACTCAACTGTGCGAGAGGTTGTTGTAAAGTCTTGGGAAGCTCAGTTGGACTGCGCGAGGCATATTTCTCCTGAATCCTCTAAAGCTTGTGTCAGCTGCGCGAGGCTCATTTTAGGTCTGGATTCAGGGTCCATCCTTCTAAGAGACTTCTGGTGCCAAAACAGGCTCGTTAACAGGATTCCTGGTCTTATTTCACTGCTGATTATTACCTACATAAAACACTTAATAAGAACTTATTAGATGGCTAAGGGTCTAATCAAAGGTTAAGTTAAGGGGTGAAAAGTGGTACTTTTCAGGTCTTAACAGGGGCCATTACAAACTCTACTTTTAAAGATGAAAACGGGGAACTGAGATCTAAGTGCTTACCTTAAAATTGTAGGGTTTTGTTCGATCTGATGCACAGTGCACCACAAGGTCTCTGAGAAGAGGGCAACTGATGGGGATGATGTTAGGAACAAATCTGTAAATTCCTGATGTGAATGATGGGTTGTAGGATGGACACTGGAGGAGAGAGGGAGAAGAGCGCCAGAAGATATGGTTTCACTGGATGGAGAAGGAAGAGAGTATCGAAAGGGAGAAAAGGGCGGGGTTAAAATACTTGTCTCTAAGCTTTGCGCGCTTTGGAAATATTTGACCGCAGGATTGGAAATGAAACCTAGCAAAGGTGTAATTGCAACTTGGATTACGCGAGAGTCTCCTAGGTTTACCTTGGAGTGCGCGACAGGTTGTGAAGAATTCTATGTGAATTGCACGAGAGGCTCCCAGGCCTCCTTTTGGATTGCGCGAGAGGCTCTGAGGTTCACTTTGAATCTCGTGACAGCCTTTTGAATCTCGTGACAACTAATGAATTCTATTTAAATTACACGAGAGGCTCCTAGGCCTCCTTTTGGACTACGCGACAGCAAAGTATTAAACAGAGAGCATGTGCTCTTCAATCTGCCATTTTAATTTGTGTTGTGGCTGGACCTAGGCATAACTCACCACCAGGGGTATCCCCAGACACATTAAAATCAAACATTCAAGCATAGACAACAAAAATCATCATCCAACATCATGCATTCATGCAAAAACCATCAATTCAAGAGCAATAATCATCAAACCAAGCATAAAGAGAAACTGAGACAGACGGATCACGAGACCCAAGGGAGGCTACTAAAATTTCCTCTAAAATTTGAACAAAAGAAAGTAATACAAATCTAACAAAACCAAAGTACATATGATACAATATTGACACACCTGTAGATCAGTTTAATGAAGGGTCCCCTTGAAAGTGAATGGTGTCCATAGGTTTAGCAGGTTTTTCTAAAGAAGACTTAAGCCTCTGGCCATTCACTTTCAAGGTTTTCCCAGAGTTGGGATCCTTGATTTCCACAGCACCAGATGGGGCAACATTCATGAGAATATAGGGACCTTCCCATCTGGATTTCAGTTTGCTAGAAAAAAAATTAAGTTTGGAGTTAAACAACCAAACCTTATCACTAGCCATGAAGCTCTTTCTTAACAAATCCTTGTCAAAGAAAGCCTTGGACCTTTCCTTGTAGATCCAGGCATTAGCATATGCATCCATCCTCAGCTCTTCTAGTTCTGACAGTTGCAGCAACTTGTGATGACTAGCAGAAGTTAGGTCTAGAGTAAAAATTTTTATGGCCCAATAGGCCCTGTGTTCTAACTCTACTGGGAGATGGTAAGCCTTGCCATAAACCAGTCTAAATGGGGACATCCCAATGGGCGTCTTATAGGCAGTCCTATATGCCCATAATGCATCATTTAGCTTGTCGGCCCAGTCCTTTCTGTCAGTCCTCACTGTCTTCTCAAGGATGTGCTTGATCTCCCTATATGAAATTTCAACTTGCCCACTGGTTTGTGGGTGGAAGGGAGTAGCAATCCTATGGGCGATAGAATATTTCTTAAGCAAGCTCTCGAAATTTCTGTTGTAGAAATCGCTACCCCCATCACTGATAATGGCTCTAGGGGTGTGAAATCTTGAGAAGATATTCTGCTTTAGAAACTTGAGGACAACCTGATTATCATTGGTTCTTGTGGCACTAGCTTCTACCCATTTTGAAACATAATCCACTGCCACTAAGATGAAATGATAACCATTAGAAGGAGAAAAGGGGCGCATAAAGTCAATACCTTAGACATCAAACAGTTCCACAACAAGGATGAGTTGCAAAGGCATTGAGTTTCTTTTGGACAGCCCTCCTAATTTCTAACATCTCTCACATGTCCTGCAGTGTGTGTTGGCATCTCTGAATAAAGAAGGCCAATAGAACCCACACTGCAAGATTTTGTCAGCTATTTTTCTTCCACTAAAGTGGCCCCCACAGGCATTTTCATGGCACATGGCCAGAATATTGGAGTCATCACTTTCTGGAACACATTTTTGGATGATTTGGTCTGCACAGTACTTGTATAAAAAAGGTTCCTCCCAGAAAAAGAACTTGACCTGTGAGAAAAATAGGTCTTTGTCCATTTTAGTCCAATGGGCAAGAATCTTGCCTATAAGTAGATAATTTATAATGTGTGCATACCAAGGAACCAAGGATTGGATGGCAAATAATTGCTCATCCTGGAAAACATCAGTTGCAAGGTCATTAACACATTTATCCAATACAATTCTGTACAAGTGGTCAGCCACCACATTTTCTAAACCCTTTTCTACACCCTAAGGGTCTAATCAAAGGCTAAGTTAAGGGGTGAAAAGTGGTACTTTTCAGGTCTTAACACTCAGCTGCGCGAGAACGATCCTTTCCTCATCACTTATTGGTCTTCGCGAGGATCCCCGGCTTACATTTACCTCTTTAAATACCATGCCTCTCTGTGCGACTGTGGATCCTCTCGAGCCCGTCGCGGCGATGCGCTCGCCTTTAATAAAATGTAGAGTCGCCACCCAGAGCTTTTGGTGACCCGGGAAACCTTCAAATCGATATTTTGAGCACCGAAGTGCTAAATATGACTCTGATTTACCGCTCTTTGCCAAAGGCTCTAGGGTAGGGGCTTCGGTTATCGATCGGGAAGGGTTTAGGCACCCGATCAACCCGCAAGCGTAGCGGTCTCTATCTAAGGCCAAAATAAAAATAAAAAGGGCGGAGCTTCCCCTTGCCCGAAGGCAATACGGTCCTATCAAGCTTTGAGCCAAACCAAAATTTCAGCGGCGTAACGGCTTGAGTCCTTGGACGGAGGAGACACCAAGAAGGTAGAGGAAGAGAGGAGTGAGCCGGAGCTCACGGGGCCCTTGTTGCACCGTGGAAGATCTTCACTTTGGTGTTCTTCCTATGGCTTAAATGGTTTGAAAATGGGTTCTAATGCTAGGATTCAATAAAATAGGAAGTGTAGGGTAAGGCCAAAGGCTAGACTTTAGCTAAAGGGAGGGATCTAATGGTTGAAATGGATTGGAAAAGATGAACTAAGCTTGCAGGAATTCTGGAAAATGAGTGCATTTTCTCTCACTAGGGTTCTCTCTTGAGCTCCAAATCTTTAACCTCCAATTTTTTCTACCTTAAGGAAGAGGGGGGCCTCTCTATTTATAGAAAAAGGGAGGGTTAGGGGCTTACTTAAGAGCTAATTGGTTTAGCCATTAGGTAATCCCCCATCTAAGGTTTTCTAGGCTTTCAAGGTCCTAAGGTTTTGGGAGATTGATTTTAATGGCGGATGATGGGGTGAGACCATGGGTGACTTAAGGGTTGCCAATAAGCTCAAAGGGGGTGCAACCGACCTCAAGACACCCACCCCAACAAAGGGGTTGGTCAAAGGGTCAAACTAGATGAAGGAAATTCGAGTCATTGATGAGAGTTACTATAGCTAAGCTGGGCGTATATATTATATACGCCCAGTTTAGGAACAGTAAATTTCATCAAAAACAGGGGAGCCCTGAGAAGATGAAGTCCGTGGTGGGTCCCACCTATACTGGGTATATATATTATATACGCCCGGCCAAATTTTCCCCAAAATAGGCGGGTGTATATAATATATACGCCTGACTAATCTGGGGTAAAAATGGCTGGGCGTATGTAATATCTACGCCTGAGTAAAAGTCCTATGATTTTATGTGAAACTTCAATCGGCCATAACTTTTGAACCGTAGCTCCAAATTGGGTGATTTTTGGCTTATTGGAAAGCTAGAGAAGTCCTCTTCCCAATGATATATGGCGCATCCTTGGTAATGGTCTGTGTGAAATTCTGTAGCTCTCCTCCCATCAACCACCAGAAGGGTTTAAGTTAGGTCTGGGAAGGGATTCTAGGGTGTAGGGGTGACTTCTAAGCATTGGGGGAATGGCTCTAAAGGTCTTAGGGTGATTCCTACTGGTCTAGGTAGGTTCCTAAGGGTTCAGGGGGTGCCATCAGAAGCACAGGGGTACATCTCTCTCGAAGTACAGATTGATCGGGCCTTGGGCCGAATTTGGGTGTCTACAGATGCCCCTCTTTGGTATTCGATCACTAATGATCGGCTGCCATAGACTAGAGACATCCGAAGAGGTCCAAGGCTCGTTTGATGGGTTCACCTGGTTCAACTCAATTCTCAAACATTCATGGTGATGGTGAGTGTACGTAAGCCCTCTCATTTCGGGATATCGTCCGTACCTCAAGGCTAACAGTCCCCAAGTGCATTGCGACATTACTAGGCATAACTGTGATGGTCACAAAAAGTGTAAGCCCGCTAGCCGGGATATCGTCCACTTCCTGAGGGAAATTATAGATTTTGTTGAGTGTTAATCTGAACCAGACAGCTCAATGAAACGGGATGATCGATCTATGCTTCGGAATTGATGCGAAGCATACAAAGCGAAGGCCTTCAAACTGTGTCCAATCCTATGGAATATTGACAACTCTATTGGATTGGGCACGGGTGCCCTTACCTAGGTAAGGCTCAAAGTTTTTGGGTGAACCCATCAAATTCGAGGTTGCTTTAGCATGATTGACCCGAGTGGAGAGAATATTGATGTCGCAACACCTCTTGGGAATGCATGCCCATTTTCTGAGTAATTTTTTTTTGTGTCATTTTCTGAATTTTCTTTTGCTTCGAGGCTTCTAAGCCAAGCTCAAGGACCTCTGGCAATTTTATTCTTGCACAACTCTTTAAGTGGATCAAAGCGCGTTGATACGCTTTAAGAATCGTGCACCATCTTTGAGGATAGGTGCACCTTGGGGATGTGCACGTTCCAGTGGTGAGGTGCTCTTGATTCACACGGACCGGAGTGCCTTAACTTGAGACAAAGCTGAAAAGATCGGGCTAGGACCAATCATCCCTCGATAGAGATGGCCAATTCTAGCCTCCATCCCTAATGAAATCACATCTTAGTAACTATGCACAGACAGACACCCATCAAGGGCGATAAGCCGTAAATAGGCGCGAACAGAAGCCTCAACCCTAAGGTATAATTTACGAGGACAAACGACCATCCTGCGGATACCCAAATGCAAGCGCGTACATTCAACAGGGACACCGTGCCTATATAGGTTTTAAGCCCGTGTAAAAGGAAATAAAAAGGGAAAGGAGCCCTTTGGTCTGTATGTTCGCACATAGTTTGGTTGGTTGTAATTTCATTTTTGACTGGTCAGTTTTGACTGACAATAGATTTTTCGAATGGTCTGAAGTCCGGGGCACTCCTGGTCAACAGAGATCCGAAGGTGGATGACCAGAGTGAATGCCGGAAGGTGGGGTCAACCCACTCAACGGTTTTCACTAAGCAGCAACAGGTTGTTATTTCTTCTCCTTTTCTTTCTTCTTCTATTTTTTTGTTTCTTTTTCTCTTTTCTCTTTCTTTTTTTTCATGTCAGATTGAGACCCTGGGCATGCTCAAACAGCCTTTATTTTTGCACGTATCCTTAGGCGAATCAACTTGCCATGTTGATATACCTTAGGGACGTGTGCATTCCGGTGATGGGTTCTTGGTTTGCCTGCCGGATCAGGCCTTGACTCTTGCTGGGGGACTCTGTAGGGAACAGTGATCGGAGATGGGCAAAATTACCTGCCTGCCGGGTCAGGTATAAAATGTTCTTGCCTGAAATGGGGTTCGAGAGCTTTCGGGTGAACCCGATCATTCCGAATTGATTTAACACGGCTCTCGGAGTGGGGCAAACAAGCGTTGCGACGCTCGTTTGAGAACCAGCGTTGTATTTTTTATTTTTTCTTTCTCTTTTTTGATTTTGTGGGCGCATTAGGGGGGCGCCTACGGATCTAGATCTGTTTATTGTAGCATGGTCCCTTTGGGCCAATCGAAGGGAACTCGAAGGGTCATTTGGGGATGTGTGCACCATGGCCGATGACACGTGGGCCTCGAAGGGGGGTCCGGATCGAGGTCCATAGCATACAAGGGGGGCCGTTGGGCCTTAAAATGGAAAAAAAGGAGGTCGGGCAGTTTAAAAACTGCCATTTTTGGTCGGGCGTATATAATATATACGCCTGACCAAAATCTGGCAAAAAATGGTCGGGCGTATATATTATATACGCCCATCTAAAATCTGGCAGTTAAACCGCCCCCGAGCACAAAGGGCCCCCTTCCTCCTCCTTTCTTCTTGAGTCAGGACAACCCCTTAGGGTTTTTCATTTGATTTGGCTTGAGTTCTATTACCGGTCATGTGTGGATCGAAAGGCGCTTATCCTCCGCCGCTATTCGTTTTTCTCCCCCATTGAAGGTAACCATTACCTTCCCCTTGTTTTTCTTTCGAATTTTTGATGCTATTGCCTCTTTCTTTTCTTTTTGATGAAATGCTTTGTGATGCCTATATTTCCTTTTTCTCCTTTTCTTTTTCTTTTCTTTTTTCGTTTTAGTTGTTTTAGTTGTTGTTTTGTTTTTTGTTTTTTTTTTTTTTTTTTTTTTTTGCTTTTTTTTTTTTTTTATATATACTAACCCAAAGGAAAAGAGACGCCTATATTTATACACACATTTTTTGGTTTGGATTAATATGCAAAAGAAAAGAGATGCCTATATTTATTCACACATTTTTTGGTTTGGATTAATATGCAAAAGAAAAGAGATGCCTATATTTATACACACACTTCTCTATTTTTTTTGGATTAATACGCACACACACATTTTTTGTTAATGGGTTAGCACACACACATTTTTTGTTTTTCTTTTGGATTGGTGCACGCATTTTTTTTTTTTAGGTTAGTACACATACACACATTATTTTTTTTGTTTTTTGGATTAGTATACTCGCACATGGTTTTTTTTGTTGTTTTTTTTTTGTATACACACACATCTCTTTTTTGGGTCAGTACCCACACACACATGGGTTTTTTTTGTTTTTGTTTTTTTTTTTTTTTTTTGTTTTTAGTACACACACACATCCTTTTTTTTTTTTGGCTTTTTTAGTACATACACATGGTTCTTTTTTGGGGCTGCTCTTCTCCTTTTTTGTTTTTAGTACTGTGCACTTTCTTCATCATGGGGTTCCTATCGATGACCTTCTCTTACCTGGGGGGTATCAGTCTTGGTACGACTCCCTGCCCTATCATTTCTTGCTGCCTCGCTTCGTGCTTGGTGCTAACTTTTTAGCTTTTGGCAGGCCGCGATCTCAGGTAATGCCCATTTTCTTCTTTCATTCAGCAGCTTTCATGTGGTTACTTTGATTGACCTGTCGTCGCTAATGATAAAATATTTCTCTACAGTTTGAGCAGGGCGGCGACTCAGATGAGGGGGAAGAGGAGGCTGTTCCCTATGATGCAACAGGTGCTGGACCTCCGATCCTTCCGGGCCTGGTGTCTCTGGCGTGGCTTCAGGTGCTGGACCCTCTAACCCTTCTGGTGCCGGTGCTTCTGGTAGCTCACCCGTCGAGGTCCAGGGGACCTTCAAGCGCCTGGATGATGCCTTTCGGTCACGCGTGTGTGCCGACGTGGCCGAAAAGGCACGGATTTCTGCTGAAGCTATCCAGGTCCCACCTCCCGAGCTGATTCCTGGGGTAATCTCCATCTCATTGCTTTGTTCTCTTTCCCTTTGAATTATGCTGATGGCCTGCGTGACTAACACCTCCTTTTTCTTACTGGCCAGGATTATGAGTCAGCAGTGAGTCAGGCCGAGTACTACCGTAACCTTGTTGGGCTTAGGGAGACCGAAGTGGTGAGTGAATGCTGGCCCAACCTAGTCGTTTTCCTAGTTTACTTTCCGCTTGTTTCTCTATCTGATGGCTTTTGGTGTGCCTTTACAGCGTGCTCGTGAAAAGGAGTCGCGCTCCTTGCTTAGCCGTATCTCCTAGGCATGGACTCGGGTGGGGGAGACCCGCACCTTTCAAAGTGTGAGCCGGCGCCGGAAGAAGTCGAAGGGGGTTGCCCAGGACTAGTTTATTTCCTGCAAATTTGACATAATAAAACAGTTTAGACATGGCATTATTTGGGGATATGTAACAACAATAATTTTTTTTTTTGTTTGGATGGTTAATAATTTTTATGGTTTATATGAATGTTTTATTTGGGTATTCCTTTGCTTTGGTGGTTTCCTTCCTCTTTTCCTTGCTCGGAATGAACTGGCACCTCTCCAATGATGAGGTTGATCATGCAGGTGACCCTTCGTATGTGACCTACGGGCGGCGCGCCACCCGGGTGTTTCTCACGGGTGTGGCATGGCCGCCCATGTGCGCTCTTGCGACGAAAAGGTGGGTCAAAATAACTACGTCCCTCCTTGGGAAAAGAAATAGACCAGTGAAGGGGGGGGGGCCTTACCAGCCTCGGCTTAAATCGGGCGTATATATTATATACGCCAGGCCAACATTCAGCAATCAATAGCCGGGCGTATATATTATATACGCCTGACCAATCCCCAGCAAAAATGGCCGGGCGTATATATTATATACGCCAGGCAAAATTTGTTCAAAATTTGCCTTGGCGTATATAATATATACGCCTGCTATAGGCTGTACCCAGCGGGCTCCTTATAACCCGCGCCTGGTTCCATCCTTGTCTCCTCTTTTACTTTGGTTTGGCTGTTTTGCCCCTCCTTTTATTTTCTTTCTCTCCCCTCTTTTTCTAGCGGGCCCATCGCCATATATTGACCGATAAAGAACCTCTTTGCACGCCGATGGACCTGCCTTCAAAAGGGGGCCCAAGCTTTTTTATGAGGACCGGTATACTTCCCTGTTTGGCCGAGAGCGAGCTTGCTATTCTGAATGGCCTCGGGTTGTCCCGTCTTTCTTCTCTCCTCGCTGTTCCTCTGTTGCCCAACCTACTACAGGCGGCTTTGGCATCATGGGACCATAGGGCCCATGTTTTTAAATTTGGGTCTAGGGAGCTGACCCCAACTTTGGAAGAGTTAGCCTCCCTCACCGGCTTGAAGATGCATCGAGGCCTTGCCAAAGTAGTGCCCAAACCGGGGTACGCAAAGGCGGTCCACGCGGCCCTTGGCTTGAAGAAGGGTGGATATGAGAAATGTTTCACCGGAGGGCCCACTAGGTGTTCGGTGAAATTCCTGAGAGAACTTTTCGGTGACTCGAGCCTTCGAAAGTTGCCTATTCGAGATCCCTTCAATGTGAAGGCCTTTGCCCTTTATTTGCTGTCAGAGGTTCTCTTCTTTACTGGGGGTGAGAGCTTTTCCCTCGGGCTATGTGATGTTTTGATCGAACTGGAGGGAGGTCGCTCATTGGTACACCTGGTCTTGGCGGAGATGTATCGAGGCTTGATCTGCGCCTCGGGCGGGTTAGATTTTCAGCGGGAGCCCGCTTCTTGTTCAGATCTGGTTAGGAGAGCATTTGGCTATCATGGGGCCTGTGCCGAGATTCTGCTTGATTAAAGGGGATGTGGCTCGAGGTTTTCTGATCCGGAGTTCGAGACTGCTTAGTGGGAGCGTCGAGGAACTGAGCCTGTGGCTATCTGATGCAGAGCTGACCTGGCAACTTCCCTGGACGGATGACGCTTTTCTGATTGTCCGCTCTCGGGATTGTGAGGGCATCACAATTTTGGGGCTGACCGGTAGCACATACTACTTCCCATCTCTGGTGCTTCGTCAATTCGGGTATACTCAACATGTGTCGTGTACCGCGAGGCCACCCTTGTGCTCTCTGATATTCTCTCGCGGTTCTCTTAGTGATCTTGATCGCATAGCTGCCCTCTGGGAAACTCGCCAATCGGCGCATAAGTGTAGTTTGGTTCAGGAGGGCGTTGTCTCTCCGGGTTATGAGGGTTGGCTAGTATCTGAGGAATTACCTACTCCTAGCCCAGCTTCGGTAGATGTGGTAGGGACCGGGCCCGGGCCAGGTAAGGATGCGATGCTTCAAACCTCGATCGAGTCCCTTTCCGTAGAGAGGCTGGCTTTGATCGAGACTTTGGAGAAAGAAAGGGTCAGAGCTGATATTGCGGAGGTGAGAGCTGCTACAGCCGAGAGCGAGGTTCTTCGGTTGACTGGTCTTTTGACTGAGTCCCGCAGCGCAGCTGAAGCTTCACGGAGACGGCAGAAGAGTCTTCATGGTAAGTGGATGTCTGATCGAAATGCCCACGAGGACTCCCTGCTTGCAGAGATTAGCGCTTTGAAGCGTGCTCCCGGTGTTGGTGTTCTGAGTGTGCATGATTTGTTTGTGTTTTGAAAACAGGTTTGCAAATGCTAAATTATACTGAATCTGGGAAAAAATAAAGAAATATCAGCACAGAGAGAAGTGAATTAGCCTGCAAGATCAGGGTCAATTGTAGCAAGTTTTACATGTGAGTAAAAGATCGTCCACAGAGAATTTGTTTAAAATGCAAGATAAACCTCCAGATCTGAGCTACCAGATTTGGCCTCTTATCCTATCTACAGAGCACATAAGATGGGAGGTTGAATTTGTCACATTAACTAAATGATAAAAGTAAAAGTTAAACTAAATGATCCAGATCTGAATTGGGGGAATTTTGATGTAAATTTATAAAAATGGAGAAATAATATCTAACTTTGATTTGGTCTCTGAAACACAATGAGAATGACTGCAGGTCAAATGAGAGATGATCCAATCTTCATCTGGCTACAAGCACAGATGCAAGAGAAATAAATCTAACTCAAGGATTAAATTTAGGCTTATGGTTATGGTCTGTCAACTTCAATGGCCACAGACCATCCAATAGTCTTTAATCTAAACCCTTAATTCAGAACAAGAAGTATCACTACAAATGCTGTGAGAGATTAGGTTACAAACAGTAAATCTAAAGGAGTCTAGTGCAATAAGGAGATCAGAGGGAACCCTTAACACGAATCCAATTGAGAACGTACGGTTTACAGCAACCTTTTCAAATTCACATTTACAATTACAAAGCACAGCTTAAACAGCTCTCAGATTTATAGTCTTGAACACAATCCTCTTTTGAATTACAGAGATATCTTACAACCCTCAATTGCAAGTAAAAGTTATGCTATTACAAGGTTTCAGATAGGCGAGCTGATCTGGAAATGGGGGAATAGGAATGAAACTCAAAATCTGGATGCCCAAATTGGGCAAATGGTTCATCTATTTAAAGTTTTCCCCAGGTCTAGCTCAGATGCGTATCGACCAATCAGAAGTGCTCAGATCTGTATCAACCAATGGTAGTCGAGCACAAGGATCCAGATCTGTTCTGGCCAATCAGAATTGCTCGATCTGGTTCAGCCAATCAGGCGACATAAGCATCAATTCTGTTATGCAATTTGAAAATCTGTTAGAGCTTCTAGAAGTTCCCGCCAAGTGATTTCATCTTCGGGTGCTCACATGGGGTGGAATATGCCTTCGCTTCGTGCTTAGAATCTTCTGAAATGTCCCTAGGTTTTTAAATGCATTGGGACGCGTGAAAAAGATTACTGAATTACCCTTGCAGAAGCTAGGAATCTCCAGAATACCATTTCGCATAGTTTAGGGAACTTTTCGCAAGGTACTGTGACTCCTGAAGCTCTTTTCGCAAAGTTCAGGTTCTGTTCGCAAGGAGTTCTCTTCTTTTCGAATAGGTCAATCATCCTTTCGAAGAGTTCAGGTGCTCTTCGAAAACTAAGCCTGGAGCTTTTAGTTCTTTTCACAGAGTTCAGGTTCTTTTTGAAATGTTCAGATTCTTTTCGAAAAGCACTCTGTAGTGCATTTTTCTGTTCGAATTGCTCCACATTTCTTTTCTGGGTTCAGACCAGGTCTTTGTCTCTTCAGTTCAGGGATTTTGACAGCTAGTGAGGTTGTCCCTTCTCTTTCTTCCTTTAGATCGACATGGATTATCATCTTTTTGGCACTTTTAGGCTGCTTTCATGGTTAAGCCTGTCTTTATTGTTAGCTGTAACACAAGCACTTAAAACACTTATTTAGTTCTCTCAAGGGTCTATCAAGCCCCAGGTTAAAGGGTGGAAAATGGTATTTTCTAGTTCTCAACACACCCCCAAACCTAAGCTTTGCTAGTCCCTGAGCAAAGACAAAATTAAAAATAGAATAAAAAGCCACTTTTGTAGGGAACACAGTTGCATTTAGCATATACAACAAGCCTTTTAAACCCCTAGGTGATCCCTAGTGGAGGAGTGAAGTCTCCTGAGGGTTTTCAGTGAAGGTACCCATAAACTTCTCCAATAAATCAGTTAATATTAATGCAGTTCTGTTAAAGTAGACTTTCATCCAATCAGATTATTCACACCTGCATCAGTCAAGTTATAAGATGATTTTCACGAAAACATCAGTTCAAAACTAAAATTCTGCTGTAACTCTTTTACCATTCACTTGATTTGTGTCAAAAAGTTTCTAAAAAAAAAATTAGTGAAAAGCTTGCCTTCTATTTGAGAATTCAGTTTTGATGTTACCCCAATGAGTTGATTTCAAACCCAACTCTCTCCAGGGTTTTTAGTCAACATGCAAATAAGAGGGTTGTACCATTTCACACGGCTCAAGAGCAGTTACAGCCCTCAAATAGGACTGTAAGCATGAGCATAGGCATTGCTCTTTAGTTCTGAATTCACTGCTCTTTTTATCATAGATTACACAGATCCTTATCTCCATGTGACAGCTCAATCCATAATTGATCAGCAAGGACTTTTCTTGGGATGTAATGTGGCTTATGGGTGAAATTTATCAAGAATAAAGGGGTGGAATGGAGTTCAAAATTGAGATGTCAGTCAAGGTAAGGAAGTGATAGACACACCTTCTTCAATTTAGCACAATTTCATCTTCTTCTTTAAATTTTCAGAGCCAAAGTGGCCATATTTTTCTCTTTCTTTTTCAAACTTCCAATGAAATGCCTTCTCCTTCTTTTTTTTTTTTTTTTTTTTTTTTTTCCAAGGTAACATTGACTGGAATGCCACATTTCTTCTGCTGATACATTATTGCCTTCAATTATGATTCTTCTTCTTTTATCAAACTGTTACTCAATTCTCCTTTCTTTAGCATCCTTTCCTTTATCTTCTGACTTCTCAGAGTGAGGATTAGGCTAAATGAGGTTGATGAGGTTTCAAAGAAATATTAGATTTATAAAGCTCAAATGGTGTGTATCAAGGGCAGTTTCAAAAGGTGGGGCTTTGTAAGGTTCAAACTGTCCAAAAGGAGGCCTTACATCATGTCTTTAATATCAGGATTGCTGTCAAGTTATTTCAATTTGAATATGTGTAACTTCTAGTGAAAAGAAGCAGGTTCAAACAGTCTCAAGAGCAGAAAAAATTGCCAATTCATACCTCCAAGGAATACATTTCTGTAGGCCCAAATCTCACTGGGTGTGGTTTTCTATCAAATTCTTGAAGTATATCATCACTGTTTTCTCTCTTTTTAGGTTCACTGCAACATCAAATTTTATTTTATTTTTTTTCTTTTGGAAATTTTCTGACATTCACTTCATGAAAGTATTAGAATTACACTAGAAATCAATTTTAAAATCAATTTTAAAAGCAAAATTTTAACTTCCTCATTTTCAAAAAAAAACAACAGGTGTGAAATTACTTCATTTTTAAAAAATAAAATTCTACTGATCATAAGCTGCATTGATGTTAACTCAATTATTGACATTTCTGCCACACCCCCAAACCTATGGTGAGCAGGGTCCGCACTGGTCCGAAGCAAAGAAAAGAAACAATCAAGCAGAAATCATAATGACAAGAAGAAAGAATAGAAATGCACAGTAATTACACAAGAAAAACCAGAATTTTATATTACAAACTCATAACACAGATAAGTACAATGTGAGCTAATAACTGGGGTCAAAATCTGTATCATAAGTTGGTTCAATGGGATCAGAACTGGAGTCACTGTCAGAGTTAGAACTAGAATCAGTATTGGAGTCTGAACTCGATTTAGCCTTCTCCTGGATTGTGTTTTGCAGCTCAGTGTATTCCTCTAATTTGATCTTTTTGGTGAGGCCAATGTACTTTCCAAGTCTAGTAGTCCTCAGTTTTTCCTGTTCAAGCTGTGCTTGCAACATGGTCACCTTGTGCTGCTCACTCCTAACCATTTGAAAAGTTTGACCAGCAGGTCCTTCATTTTCTCTCTGTCAAATTTCATGAATAACTCCAATTTTCGAATTTGGTTTTCATAAGGGGTTCTAATGTAAGCTTGCAAATCAGCTAACCCCTTGAGGAAATCTCGACAGATATATGGATTCTCTTCCATAGCCCTTCTGAGAGCGGCAAATCTGGGAATGGCAATGGAATGGTAGGGGACCAAAGGTATCCCAACTGTGGGAGTGGGAGAAGAGGGGTCCAGAAGGATGACTTCAGGGTCGGTCTGATTGGCTTGATCCGAGAAAGTGAGGAGAGGTGAAGGGGGCTCAACAAGAGCTACCTCAGGTTCAGTTTGGGTAGCATGGGCAGTAGTGGTGAGGGTGGGTGGATCAACCAATACTTCCTCAGGTTCTATTTGGGTAGTGTTGTTGCTTCTTAGTGTGCTTGATTTATGTGAGTTTTGAAAACAGATTTATAGCTGCTAAATTACAGTGGTTCTAGACTATATAAACAAATAAAGAAATATCAGCACACTTAGAAGAGAATTAGCCTGCAAGATCAGGGCCAATTGTAGCAAGTTTTAAATGTAAGTGAGTAAAAAATCGTCCACAGGGAATTGATTTAAAATTTAAGATAAACCTCCAGATCTGAGCTACCAGATCTGACCTCTGATCCTATCTACAAAGCACATAAGATGGGAGATTGAATTTGTCACATCAACTAAATGATAAAAGTAAAGATTAAACTAAGTGATTCAGATCCGAGTTGGGGAAACGTTCGAGGTAAACTTACACAAAAAATGGAGAAGTAATATCTAACTTTGATTTGGTCCTTGAAAACTAATGAGAATGACTACAGCTCAACTGAGAGATGATCCAATCTTCATCTGGCTACAAGCGCAGATGAAAGAGAAATAAATCTAATTTAAGGATTAGGTTTAAGCTTATGGCTATGGTCTGTCCACTTTAATGGCCACAAACCATCCAATAGTTTCTAATCCAAATCCTCAATTCAGAACAATAAACATCACTACAAATGCTGTAAGAGACTAGGTTACCAACACTAATTCTTACAGGATTAACGAATCAAGGGAAATTGCATGCACAACAATGAATCTAAAGGAGTCTAATGTACTGAGGAGATCAGAAGGAACCCTTAACATGAGTCCAATGGAGAATGCATAGTTTACAACAACCTTTTCAAATCCACCGTTACAATTACAGAGCGCAGCTTAAACAGCTCTTAGATTTGTAGTCTTGAATACAACTCTCTTTTGAATTACAGAAATGTCTCACAGCTCTCAATTGCAAGTAAAAGTGAGGCTATTACAGGGATTTCAGACAAACTATCTGATTTGGAAATGGGGGAATAGGAATGAAACTCAAAATCTGGATGCCCAAATTGGGCAAATGGTTCGTCTATTTATAGTTTTCCCAAGTCCAAATTTCGTATGTGTATCAACCAATCGAGGTGCTTGGGATAATGTATTGACCAATGGTGAGTTTGTTAAAAGGATCCAGACTGCTCCGCCAATCGTAAATGCTTGATCCGTTCACCAATCGTGATAGAAGGCATCAATTCGCTATGTAATTCAAAAATCTGTTTGAGCTTCTAGAAGTTCCCGCCAAGTAATTTCATCTTTGGGTGTTCACATGGGTGGAATATGCCTTTGGTTGTGCTCGATAATCTTAGGAATGTCCTTGGGCTTTTAAATGCATTGGGGCATGATTCTTGGTGCCCTTGCAGATCTTTGAGAATCTTGAGGATATCATTTCGCAGTTTGGAGAACTTTTAAAATCTTGTGACTTCTGAAGCTTTTTTCGCACAGATTGGAGACCTTTTCGAAAAGAACTGTAACTTCTGGAGATCTACTCGCAAAGATTGGGGACCTTTTCGAAAAGAACTGTAACTTCTGGAGATCTACTCGCAAAGATTGGGGACCTTTTCGAAAAGAACTGTAACTTCTGGAGATCTATTCGCAAAGATTGGAGACCTTTTCGCAGAGCTTGGAGACCTTTTCGCAAAGATTGGTGACCTTTACAAATAGCATTCTGTAGTGCATTCTTCTTTTCGAATAGCTCCAAACCTCTTTCCAGGTTGAAACCAGGCCTTTGTCCTCTTTATTTTAGGCATTTTGACAGCCAGTGAGGTTGTCCTTTCTCCTTCTTCCTCCAGATCAAGATGGGTCATCATCTTTTTGGCACTTTTAAGCTACTTTCAAGGTTAAGCCTGCCTTTATTGTTAGCTGTAAAACAAACACTTAAAACACTTATTTAGTTCTCTCAAGGGTCTATCAAGGCCCAGATTAAGGGGTGAAAAATGGTATTTTCCAGTTCTCAACACACCCCCAAACCTAAGCTTTGCTAGTCCCTGAGCAAAGATAAAATTTAAAAATAGAATGAAAAGCCATTTTTGTAGGGAGCACAGTTGCATTTAGCATATGCAACAAGCCTTTTAAACCCCTAGGTGATCCCTAGTGGAGGAGTGAAGTCTCCTGAGGGTTTTCAGTGAAGGTACCCACAAACTTCTCCAATAAATCAGTTAAGATCAATGCAGTTCTGTTAAGGCAAACTTTCATCCAATCAGATTATTCACACCGCCAGATCGGGTTGGTAAGAAGATTTTCAAGAAAACATTTCAAAACTAAAATTCTGTAATTCCTTTACCATTCACTCAGTTGGTGTCAAAAAGTTTTTACAAGAAAAATTAATGAAAAGCTTGCCTTCTATTTGAGAATTCAGTTTTGATGTTACCCCAAATAATTTGATTTCAAACTCAACTCTCACCAGGGTTTTCACTCACCATGCAAATATGAGGGTTGCACTATTTCACACAGCTCAAGAGCAATTACAGTCCTCAAAAAGGATTGTAAGTAGGAGCGTAGGCATTGCTTTTTAGTTATGAATTTACTACCTTTTTCACCATAGATTACACAAATCCTTATCTCCACGTGACAGCTCAATCCATCATTGATCAGTAAGGACTTTAACTTGGGTTGTAATGTGGCTTATGGGTGAAATTTATCAAAAATAAAGGGGTGGAATGGAGTTCAAAATTGAGAAGTCAGTCAAGGTAAGGAGGTGATCGACACACCTTCTTCAATTCAGCACAATTTCATCTTCTTCTTTGAATTTTCAGAGCCAAAGTGGCCATCTTTTTCTCTTTCTTTTTCAAACATCCAATGAAATGCCTTCTCCTTTTCTTTTCTTTTTTTTTTTTTTTTTCAAAGCAACATTCACTGGAATGCTACATTTCTTCTGCTGATACAACATTGCCTTCAATTTTTTTTTTTTTTTTTTTTTACCAAACTGTTACCCAACTCACCTTTCTTCAGCTTTCTTTCCTTTACCTTCTGAATTCTCAGAGTGAGGGTTAGGCTAAATGAGGTTGATGAGGTTTCAAAGAAATCTTTGATTTATAAAGCTCAATTGGTGTGTATCAAGGGCAGTTTCAAAAGGTTGGGCTTTTTGAAGTTCAAACTATCCAAAAGGAGGCCTTACATCATGTCTTTAATATCATGATTGCTGTCAAGATATTTTAACTTGGATATGTGTAACTTCTAGTGATAACAAGCAGGTTCAAACAGTCCGTAGAGCAGAAAAAATTTCCAATTTATACCTCCAAAGAATACATTTCAGGTCCAAATCTCACTGGGTGTGGTTTTCTATCAAATTCCTGAGGTATATCATCACTGGTTTCTCTCTTTTTAGGTTTACTAAAACATCAATTTTCTTTTGGAAATTTTCTGACATTCACTTCATGAAAGTATTAGAATTACACTAGAAATTAATTTTAAAAAGTTTTAACTTCCTCATTTTTCAAAAAAAACAGGTGTGAGATTACTTCATTTTCAAAAATTCTGCTGATCATAAGCTGCACCAAGCATTAACTTATTTTATTGGCATACCTTCTATACCCCCAAACCTAAGATGAACATTGTCCTCAATGTTCTAGACACTGAGAAACGAGGGGCAGCAGGATAAAAGAAGAAAGGAAAACTAAGCAAAAAAAAATTTGCAGCTATGTGCAATAGAAAATAAAGAAAATAACACTGAATATATGAGCAGGAAAAGGGAAAAAAAATGTTATATAAATATAGGAAATTACTGATAAAATAGAAAAATAACAAAACTAAGCTAGAACTGCTACAAAATAAAATCTAAAAATTGAACATATGATCAGAAAAATAAAAGAACTGCAAAGCAAATGGAAGGAAACTAATGCTAATAACAGAGAAACAGTAAAAGCAAGGTAAGGGACTGAATACAAAGTTAAAAAAGAAAAAGAAAAGTGTTGATACAAAAACAGAATTTGTGAATGCAAAATAGGAAAACAAAGTTAGAAACTAACTGTACTCACAAAAAAATGACGAAAATCAGTAAAACGAGGACACATTAACCTAAGAAAGAAAAAAAATCAGCGATCTAAAAACAGAATTTGAAACTAAAATTCCTAAAACAGAAAATCTAATGCCAAATGATACATCCAAAGCCCAAAGAAAAAAAAAAAACCCAAAAGCCTGAGATACTTATGAATCTAAGTTATTATAAAAATGATTAGCAGGAATACAGTGAAAAGCAAGATTCATAAGACTGACCCCGTTGTTGATGATGTGTATGAATAAAAAAGAATAATGAAGCATGGGAGCACATATTAAAGCAGGGGTTCACACATAGTCGAGACCCATTTATGATGAAGAAATCAAGGAAAATAAAATCGGTGGGTCCATTGAATATTCAAAACAGCCTATGATTCACTACTCATTATCCTACATGATTCCTAAAAAAGAAAAATGATCTCAAAGAGTCCGGATGGGAAAAGTGGATGCAAATGGAAAAACACCATCGGAAGATATCTATATATATATTTTTTGTTTTATAATTTTTTATTTTTTATTTTTTTACTTGTTTTGGATCAGCCCGGGCTCAACAAGAGCCCTTATTTACTACTGCTGAAAATAATGAGAAACAACTCAGAGATTTTCTATTTGTGTTTTCATTTTCTTTTATTTTGTATTTGGTTTTGTAAAAAAAAAATAAAAATCAGCATGCCTAAAAGACAGCAGAAATTATAATCAAAACAAACATTAAACACAGCAGAACTGCTGGTTCTCAAGAATTTAAAAATAGAAAATGAATGCAAAGGAGAAGGGGATGCAAACTCAAGCAGATCTGATCCAGCTTTAGTCCAGATGCTCCTTGTTGGACGGCTGCTTCAGATCTGCAAAAATCCAAAAATTGCAGCAGTACCTTATTCAAGTATATTGACAAAAATAAAAAGAAAAACTCAAAGCACGCCCAAATTTGACAAAAAGACAAAAGAGTGGCAGCAGCATTTATTCAAATAACTAGAAGGCAAAGAATAAAAACTCAGAAAAATAAAAAAATTCTGCTGCAGTAAAACAGGTTTTCTATACAAAACTGCAGTAGACATTTAATCAAGCACTTGGAATGCAAAGTGCAGTTTTAAAGCAAAAATTAAAATGAAAATCAAATCTACAAACTTGAAAAACTTAGGTCTACCAATTTTAAAATCTATTCCCCGGCAGCGGCGCCAAAAACTTATTGTTGCTTCTTAGTGTGCTTGATTTATGTGAGTTTTGAAAACAGATTTATAGCTGCTAAATTACAGTGGTTCTAGACTATATAAACAAATAAAGAAATATCAGCACAGTTAGAAGAGAATTAGCCTGCAAGATCAGGGCCAATTGTAGCAAGTTTTAAATGTAAGTGAGTAAAAGATCGTCCACAGGGAATTGATTTAAAATTTAAGATAAACCTCCAGATCTGAGCTACCAGATCTGACCTCTAATCCTATCTACAAAGCACATAAGATGGGAGATTGAATTTGTCACATTAACTAAATGATAAAAGTAAAGATTAAACTAAGTGATCCAGATCCGAGTTGGGGAAACGTTTGAGGTAAACTTATAAAAAAAATGGAGAAGTAATATCTAACTTTGATTTGGTCCTTGAAAAGTAATGAGAATGACTGCAGCTCAACTGAGAGATGATCCAATCTTCATCTGGCTACAAGCGCAGATGTAAGAGAAATAAATCTAATTTAAGGATTAGGTTTAAGCTTATGGCTATAGTCTGTCCACTTTAATGGCCACAAACCATCCAATAGTTTTTAATCCAAATCCTCAATTCAGAACAATAAACATTACTACAAATGCTGTAAGAGACTAGGTTACCAACACTAATTCGTACAGGGTAAATGAATCAAGGGAAATTGCATGCACAACAATGAATCTAAAGGAGTCTAATGTACTGAGGAGATCAGAAGGAACCCTTGACATGAGTCCAATGGAGAATGCATAGTTTACAGCAACCGTTTCAAATCCACCATTACAATTACAGAGCGCAGCTTAAACAGCTCTCAGATTTGTAGTCTTGAATACAACTCTCTTTTGAATTACAGAAATGTCTCACAGCTCTCAATTGCAAGTCAAAGTGAAGCTATTACAAGGATTGCAGACAAGCTGTCTGGCTGGGAAATGGGGGATTAGAAATAAAACTCAAAATTTGGATGCCCAAATTGGGCAAATGGTTCGTCTATTTATAGTTTTCCCCAAGTCCAGCTCAGATGTGTATCAACCAATCAGAGGTGCTCAGATCTGTATTGACCAATGGTGGTCGAGCACGAGGATCCAGATCTGTTCTGGCCAATCAGAATTCCTCGATCTGGTTCAGCCAATCAGGTGATAGAAGCATCAATTATGCTATGTAATTCAAAAATCTGTTTGAGCTTTTAGAAGTTCCCGCCAAGTAATTTCATCTTTGGGTGTTCACATGGGGTGGAATATGCCTTTGGTTCATGCTCAAAATCTTTCGGAATGTCCCTGGGCTTTTAAATGCATTGGGGCGCGTGCAGAGATTACTGAATTGCCCTTGCAGATGCTGAGAATCTTCAGGATATCATTTCGCACAGTTTGGAGAACTTTTCGCAAGGTACTGTGACTTCTGAAGCTCTTTTCGCACAGATTAGAGACCTTTTCGAAAAGAACTGTAACTTCTGGAGATCTACTCGCAAAGATTGGGGACCTTTTCGAAAGAAGCAGTAACCGGAGATCTATTCGCAAAGATTGGAGACCTTTTCGCAGAGCTTGGGGACCTTTTCGCAAAGATTGGGGACCTTTACGAATAGCATTCTGTAGTGCATTCTTCTTTTCGAATAGCTCCAAACCACTTTCAAGGTTGAAACCAGGCCTTTGTCCTCTTTATTTTAGGCATTTTGACAGCCAGTGAGGTTGTCCTTTCTCCTTCTTCCTCCAGATCAAGATGGGTCATCATCTTTTTGGCACTTTTAAGCTGCTTTCAAGGTTAAGCCTGCCTTTATTGTTAGCTGTAAAACAAACACTTAAAACACTTATTTAGTTCTCTCAAGGGTCTATCAAGGCCCAGATTAAGGGGTGAAAAATGGTATTTTCCAGTTCTCAACAGGTAGCATGGTCATCAACAGCAGGTACAGTGGCTAAGGTAGTTGTGTGGGATGTGGAGGGTAAGGTTTGGAGAAGGTCATTGGTCACGGACTGATTATCTGTGTTGATCTGTAGTTGGGCTTGGATGGATTGGAGAAAGGTAAATATTTGGCTAATAGATTCAGGTGTGGGTGTAGTATGCATAGTAGGGGCTGGTAAAACTGAAGTGGATGGTGGAGGTGCAATGGGTGAAATGGCTGTAAAGGGAGAAGTAGCCAAGTGAGGGAAATGAGGAGGGTCAGGTATAGGGACAGATTCAAGCCCAACGTTTTCAAAAATAGACCCCATCAATGATGAATAAGCCTCTGTAGTGAAAATCTCAGGTTCAGGGGTATGGGTTACTTCAAGTGTGTGGGCTGAAGGGGAAGGTGAACTTGAGAGGCTTTGGAGAAGAGGAGTGCTAGGAGATTGTTCAATAAAATCTGTGGCCAGGTCTTGGGCATTGGTGGTGTGAGTATGGCTGGAGTGGTTGGTGTAGAGGGGGAGTCTGCAATTGGGATAATGGTGGGTATGGGAGATGGGACTGCTGGAATAGGTGAAGTGGCAGGAGCTAGACTAGGTGAGGAGGGTAAAATGACAACTTCTTCAAGAATGGGTGCAGCTGAAGAGCTGGTCACCACAGGAAGGAAAACTTTTTCAAGAATGGGTACAGCTAAAGAGCTGGTCACCTCAGGATCTGGCAAAGCAGGTTCTAAGGGAGCTGCAGGGGCAGGTTCATGTATGGCAGGTCCACTAGCAGCTGCAGATGCATGCTCAGTAGCAATTGCAGGTGCAGGCTCACCTTCCTCTCTCATTCTGTTCAGCATTGCTTGGCTTGTAGTCCAAGCCTTTTTCCCAAAAGTATGAGGAGCTATGACTTCAAATGGCTCCTTGTCATTAATGTCAAACTTAGCTCTTAGTAGGGTTGTGATCAGTCTACCAAATGGGATTCCAGCTAATTTCTGTTCCTTTTTCAACTTGGCACTAATATCAGCCATGGCTTCAAAAATTAACATAGGGGCATTGAAAAATTGCCCCTCAGAAAAATGAAAGAGAGCCTCTAAAATTGGTGTCCTCCTTTCTTGGCTGTGCCCAGTGACATAAAAACTTCCCCTCAATTGAATCCATCAGTAAAAATTGAGGTGCTAGGTCTCTTCTCATTATGGACTATCCAGTTCCAACGATCCCTTGGGTTAAATGTGCAGCGATTTCTCTGAAAGAGGCTGCTTTTGGTGCAGCCAATGGACCAGGAGGATCATATTGAAAAGGTATCCCCAAAGCATTCCCAATGTCTTCATATGTGATAGTTAAATCACAATCATCAATGAAAATAACAAGAGTAGGGACATCAGCATCCTTCTCTGTCACTTTTACAAAGTTTTGGTACCATAATTTCACCATTTGCGGATAAATTTTCTCTGGCAGAGGGGTAAGGATATTGCTCAGTGAGGCATCCCTAATGTATTTTAAAGATAGCTGACAGTCCGGTTTGTTGACGAAAAAAGTTTCATCCATGATAAGCTCAGGAATCAACTTCTGAGCTTCAATGAATGGATTTGGCAGTACCAAATGCATAGGCAGAGGAGGAAGCTCAGGCTCAGGACTAGCAGCTGCTGGGATGGGTTCCTCATGTCTAACCTTCTTCCCTTTCTCAATCCTATCAGCTCTATTCATTGATAGATTTCTTTTGGCTGAAGCTTTGGTTTTTCCTTTTGGGGTTGGTTTGCTAATTTTCTTAGCGAAAGATTTTGGGAACATGGCAGCCAGTGATTTTTCAGCTTTCCCCATTCTAAAGTTGTGTACAATAATGCCCACAACAAATGTTAACACCAAATCAAACTTTGCGAATGATAAACAGAGGAAATGCACAGAAAAATACCGAAATCTAGGGTTTTGGTTGAACGTGTTGCTTGCTCGCTGAAATCCACAAGAACCAGAAGCTAAAATCCCTCTCTTCAAGCTTAAATGATCGAACAAATGTGAAGAAAAGTGTGGCTGAATTCTAAAATCACGCAAGGAAAGAAAGAAATGGGGTTTCTGTGAAACAGGACGTTCTCAGAAAGCTTTCGAATATGAAACCCTTACTTCGAAAGGGTTTAAATATGGTCAAAGTTATTTTCTCAAAGTAATTTTTAAGTTTTCGAAAGTTCAAAACAATCCTTTTTACAACAGAGAATGGTATCAGTACCATTCAAAAAGCTAATAGCTTCAGAAACAACTTTTCGAAAAGCAAATAGCTTCAAAAACAACTATTCGAAAAGCAAATCATTGCTTTCGAGCAGTTCGTTACAAATCCAGATCCTTTTCGAAAAGCAAATTGAACTTTGCGAAAAGACAATTTTTACTTTGTGAATTAATTTTTCACATATTTAAACTTCTCGAAAAGAGAACAAACATGACTAAAAATAGAGAAATAGAAAACTATGCAAAAACTACAGAACAAAAACATATTGTACAGTTGTATACCATCAGATTTGGGGAGGTTCTTGATGATAGATGGTCAGCACAGGCTCCTGGGTATTTTCAATGCATGGTTTGAGCCTCTGACCATTTACTTTCAAGATTCTTCCATCACTTGGGTCTAAAATTTCAACAGCCCCAGAAGGAGTTGCATGAATGACAGTATATGGCCCTTCCCATCTGGATCTCAGCTTTCCAGGAAAAAACTTAAGTTTTGCGTTAAATAGCCATACCTTAGAGCCAGCTATGAACTCTTTTCTCAACAAATTTTTATCATGGAAGGCTTTGACTTTCTCTTTGTAAGATCTTGAATTGGTGTATGCATCCATTCTCAGCTCCTCCAACTCAGCAAGTTGCAGTTTCCTGTGATTACCAGCAGTAGTCAGATCCATGTTCAATGTTTTAATAGCCCAAAAGGCTTTATATTCTAACTCCACTGGTAAATGGCATGCTTTGCCATAGACCAATCTGAATGGGGACATGCCAATTGGGGTTTTATAGGCTGTCCTATATGCCCACAATGCATCATTCAGCTTAAAGGACCAATCCTTTCTGTCCTTCTTCACAGTCTTTTCCAGTATATGTTTGATTTCTCTATTGGAAATCTCCACTTGTCCACTGGTTTGTGGATGATATGGAGTAGCTACTCTATGAGTCACAGAGTATTTTTTTAACAAAGCTTCAAAATGTTTATTACAAAAATGGCTTCCCCCATCACTGATAACAGCTCTGGGAAAACCAAACCTGGAAAAAATGTTATCCTTTAAAATTTTCAGAACTACTCTGTGATCATTGGTTTTAGTGGCTGTGGCTTCAACCCATTTGGATACATAATCCACAGCTACTAAAATGAAATTACACCCATTGGAAGGAGGAAAGGGACCCATGAAGTCTATCCCCCAAATATCAAACAATGCAACTACCAAAATGGGCTGTAAGGCATTGAGTTTCTCTTGGAAATGCTGCCCAATTTCTGGCGATTACAGCAAGACTTCTGAGTCTTGCAGAGCATCTTTGAAAAGTGTAGGCCAATAAAATCCACCTTGCAAAACCTTTGCGTGCAGTTTTATTTTCCACTAAAATGACCTCATGAACTGTTCATGACACATAGAAAGTATGCTATGAAATTCTTCTTCAGGGACACATCTTCTTATTATTTGGTCTGCACAAATCTTAAACAGATAAGGATCTTCCCAAATAAAATGTTTAACATTTGAGAAGAAAAGATCTTTATCCATTTTATTCCAATGTTGAGGAATTCTTCCAGTAGCCAAAAAGTTGACTATGTTTGCAAACCAAGGGGTGTGTATACTAATAGCAAAAAGTTGCTCATCAGGGAAATATTCATTGATAGGCAGCCTATCAATCTCAGCAGTTAAAATTCTAGACAGGTGATCAGCCACCACATTCTCCACATCCTTTTTATCTTTGATCTGTAAATCAAATTCCTGTAATAGGAGGATCCACCTGATTAATCTCGGTTTGGTGTCCTTCTTAGACAAAAGGTATTTCAAGGCATAGTGGTCAGTGAACACCACTATTTGAGAACCCAAGACATATGACCTGAATTTCACTAAAGCAAAAAAAATTGCCAGCAGCTCCTTCTCAGTTGTTGTGTAATTGAGTTGTGCATCAATCATTGATCTATTGGCATAAGCTATGACATGAGGCAACTTATCCTCTCTCTGTCCAAGGACAGCTCCCAAAGCATAATCTGATGCATCACACATCAGTTCAAAAGGCAGTGAATAATCTGGAGACTATAATACTGGAGCTGAAATCAAATAGTTTTTTAAGAATTCAAATGCCTTCATGCATTCATTGTTGAAAACAAAAGGGACATCGTGGCACAATAAATGACAAAGAGGCTTGGTTATTTTACTGAAGTCCTTAATGAATCTTCTGTAAAATCCAGCATGTCCCAGAAAACTTCTGATCTGTTTAACAGTTTTGGGAGGTGGTAAATGTGCAATTAAATCAATTTTTGCTCTGTCTACCTCAATGCCCTTGTGGGAGACAACATGGCCAAGGAAAATGCCCTGGGTGACCATGAAATGGCTCTTCCCACTCAAAACTAGATTGGTTTCTTCACATCTCGTAACACCAATTTGAGATGATGTAAACATCCAAAAGCTGTCTCCATAGATTGAAAAATCATCCATGAAAATCTCCATAAATTGGTCAATCATATCAGAGAAAATGGAGTACATGCATCTTTGAAAGGTAGCAGGAGCATTACAAAGACCAAAAGGCATTCTCCTATAGGCAAAAGTGCCAAAAGGGCAAGTGAATGTGGTCTTTTCCTGATCTTGTGGGTACATAGGAATCTGGTTGTAACCAGAGTAACCATTAAGAAAATAGTAATAAGCTTTTCCTGCTAGCTTATCTAAAATTTGATCAATGAATGAGAGAGGGAAATGGTCTTTTCCAGTCATTGAATTTAATTTTTTGTAATCAATACAGACCCTCCAACCAGTTGTTTGTCTGGTTGACATAAGCTCACCAGAATCTGAGGTTACAACAGTGATCCTAGATTTCTTAGGTACCACCTGTGTAGGTGCCACCCAAGCTGAATCTGAAATGAGGTAAATGACCCCTGCATCCAACAACTTAACAACCTCTTTCATGACCACTTCTTGCATATGAGGGTTCAACCTCCTTTGCATTTCCCTAGAAGGCTTTGCATCTTCTTCCAAATGGATTTTATGCATGCAAACAACTAGACTGATTCCTCCCAAATCAACAATAGTCTAGCCAATTGCCCTTTTATATTGTTTCAAAACAATCAACAGCTCTTCCTCCTGCTCCTTTGTGAGGGAGGAAGAAATAATGGTAGGCAATGATTTATGGTCTCCTAAAAACACATATTTCAAATTTTCTGGCAACTGCTTCAGTTCTACATCAGGTGGGCTGAGAAAAGAAGGTAGCAAAGGTACCTTAGCTGTTTGTGTAAGGGGAAGAATAGCAGGTTTCTAAGAAGAGAAACTTGCTGATTGATTATGAGTTCCTTGCACAGCATTTACTTCCTCAGACTTTGAGGTACAAAATGTTTCTTCCTCAGAATTTCCCCAAGCATCTTTAGAATCTGTGGTTAAATCTTCACACTGCAAAAACTGTTGTAAAGTCCCTTCCACTAGTTCATCCAATAGATCAACATGAAAACATTCCTCAGAGCTGAATTGAGGCTGTGTGACTGCATTATAAACATTTAATTTTACCTTCATATTTCCAAAAGAGACTTCCATAATACCAGACCTGCATTGAATGCAAGCATTTGCTGTAGCCAGGAATGGTCTTCCCATAATGACAGGGATGGAAGTTTTGCTTTTTGTAGGTTCCATGTCCAAAACTAGAAAATCAGCAGGATAGAAAAATTTATCTACTCCTACCAATACATCCTCAATCATCCCAACTGGCTTTCTTTCAGATCTATCTGCTAGTTGTAACACCACATGAGTGGGTTTTCATTCTCCCAAACCTAGTTTCTCATATACAGAATATGGAAGCAGGTTGACACTAGCACCCAAATCTAATAAAGCCTTTTCAATGGTATGTTCCCCAATAATGCAAGGGATTGTGGGGATTCCAGGATCTTGAAGTTTAGGAGGTGTGGTAATAGACAACACCTGATTAACTCTTTTCACAGCAAAGACCTTCTTGGATAACTGTATCCTAGACTGTCTTTTGTGAGTGCAAATATCTTTCGAAAATTTTGCATATGCTGGAATTTGTTTGATTGCATCAAGCAAAGGTAGATTTATCTTGACTTGCTTGAAAGTCTCCATCATTTCATCTATTTTTGTGTTCCCTTTATCAAAAGGGGATACAGATTTCATGGCATGAGGAAATGGTAAATGAGGAACTAGTCCTTCATCTACAACTTTAGAAGCATTATCAAAATCTTTTTGATTTTTTTGATTTTTCTGAGGTACATCAGCACCCCCACTGCTAACATTATGCTGCTCCTGCTGCATATCTTTATCATTTTCCTCACTTTTTTCTTCTTCAGTACCCACTTTGTTATTTATAATTCTTCCACTTCTCAAAGTTGTGACAATTTTTACTTCTTCATGTGAAATAGAAGCCTCTCCAACCATGGACTGTCCTTTGGGATTGTTCAAAGGTTGGCTGGGTAACTTTCCTTCCTCTCCTTTGGCCAAAGTATTTGAAAGTTGACCCAATATTTCATCAATCTTCTTTATGCTTTGACTGTGAAAGTTCACAGTCTGAGTTAAAGATCCTAAATTATGGAGTGAATTTAGGACTTGATCTTCAAAAGAAGGGGACCTGGAAGGGACTTGAACTGGAGCAGATTGCTGTACAGGTTGTTGTGGAATGGGCTGCTGAAAATTTGGCTTGGCATAAAAATTCTGCTGATAAGGCTGAGCAGTTTTGAAAGGCATTTGGTTCTTTGTTTGCTGCTGCTGTTGTGATTGATAATTCCCCTGGCTCCACCTCAAATTGGGGTGCCCTCTCCATGGATATTCATTTGACTGCATCTGTCCAAATGATTGGGCAGCATGAGCTTGTTCCACCACTAGATCTGGGAACTATGGTGCAGCGGGACATTGGTCAAGTGAATGAGTAGGGGACTGGCATATCAGACATGCCTCCTCTACTCTTGCAACCATTGGATTTTTAAGTGAGTCCATCAATCTATCAAACTTTGTGGTTAAATTATCCATCTTTCTTTCCAACTCATTCACCTCATAAATCTTTCCTTTGGTGGTTTGCTGATTGTTCAACCTAGCAGGATTCTCAATATCTCTTGATAATGATTCCTGTTGAGTTGAGTTTTCACCAATTACTTCAAATAAGTCCCAAACCTCCTCAACTATTTTTTGCAAGTAAGTGCCTCCACAGGAAGCATCTACCATATTCTTGCCTTTTTGATCAATTCCTTGATAGAAGCTTTGAACAAGCTGCCATCGGGGGATTTGATGATGAGGACATTGCCTTAAAAGTTCCTTAAACCTTTCCCATGCTTCATGGAAAGTTTCAGTTGAGTTTTGTGAGAAGGAAATAATACTTTGTCTCAATTGGCTTGTTTTAGACATAGGGAAGTATTTGGCTAAAAATTGACACTGCAAATCATTCCAAGAAGTGATACTATTTGGTGCTAACATAGACAACCATGCTCTAGCTTTGTCCTTTAATGAAAAAGGAAAGAGCCTAAGCTTGGTTGCCTCTGGACCAAGTCCAGCTATGTTGAATGTGGTGCAAAGAGACAAGAATTCATCCACATGTTTGTATGGATCTTCCTTACTCAACCCATGGAAGGAAGGAAGCATTTGGATAATCGATGATTTGATCTCATAATTTCCTACAACAGTAGGAAATTGAATGCAAAAGGGAGAATTATAAGCACCAAGTGCAAAGTAATCCCTCAAAAGTCGAGGTTCTTCACCCATAGTAACTGTTTCAGTAGAATTCTGTGTTGTTTGTCTGGTTCATAATAGCCTTTCAACTTCTAAATTTAGAGGGGCAATCTCAGGGCTGAGAGTCCCCCTACCAAACATACAACACAGAATAGAGAATCAGATTATGCACAGCAAACCTTCAAAATTCCTTTTAAAGTAGATTCCCCTCCTCAAAATGGATATGAATAACTGCACAGATATAAACAATAGTTTAGCACTGATGTAAAAATAAAAATGAAAACATAGGTCTACCTATTTTAAAACAAATTCCCCGACAACGGCGGCAAAAACTTGTTGGTGTTCTGAGTGTGCATGATTTATTTGTGTTTTGAAAACAGGTTTGCAAATGCTAAGTTATACTGAATCTGGGAAAAAATAAAGAAATATCAGCACAGAGAGAAGTGAATTAGCCTGCAAGATCAGGGCCGATTGTAGCAAGTTTTACATGTAAGTGAGTAAAAGATCATCCACAGAGAATTTATTTAAAATGCAAGATAAACCTCTAGATCTGAGCTACCAGATCTGGCCTCTTATCCTATCTACAGAGCACAGAAGATGGGAGGTTGAATTTGTCACATTAACTAAATGATAAAGGTAAAAGTTAAACTAAATGATCCAGATCTGAGTTGGGGGAATTTTGATGTAAATTTATAAAAATGGAGAAATAATATCTAACTTTGATTTGGTCCTTGAAACACAATGAGAATGACTGCAGGTCAAATGAGAGATGATCCAATCTTCATCTGGCTACAAGCACAGATGCAAGAGAAATAAATCTAACTCAAGGATTAAATTTAGGCTTATGGTTATGGTCTGTCCACTTCAATGGCCACAGACCATCCAATAGTCTTTAATCTAAACCCTTAATTCAGAACAAGAAATATCACTACAAATGCTGTGAGATATTAGGTTACAAACCCTAATTCTCACAGGGTTATTGAATCAAGGGAAATTGCATGAAAAATAGTAAATCTAAAGGAGTCTAGTGCAATAAGGAGATCAGAGGGAACCCTTAACACGAATCCAATTGAGAACGTATGGTTTACAACAACCTTTTCAAATTCACATTTACAATTACAAAGCACAGCTTAAACAGCTCTCAGATTTGTAGTCTTGAATACAATCCTCTTTTGAATTACAGAGATATCTCACAGCCCTCAATTGCAAGTAAAAGTTATGCTGTTACAAGGTTTCAGACAGGCGAGTTGATCTGGAAATGGGGGAATAGGAATGAATTGGGCAAATGGTTCATCTATTTATAGTTTTCCCCAGGTCTAGCTAGATGCGTATCGACCAATCAGAAGTGCTCAGATCTGTATCAACCAATGGTAGTCGAGCACAAGGATCCAGATCTGTTCTGGCCAATCAGAATTGCTCGATCTAGTTCAGCGAATTAGGCGACATAAGCATCAATTCTGTTATGCAATTTGAAAATCTGTTAGAGCTTCTAGAAGTTCCCGCCAAGTGATTTCATCTTTGGGTGCTCACATGGGGTGGAATATGCCTTTGCTTCATGCTTAGAATCTTTTGGAATGTCCTTAGGTTTTTAAATGTATTGGGATGCGTGAAAAAGATTACTGAATTACCCTTACAGAAGCTAGGAATCTCCAGAATACCATTTCGCATAGTTTAGGGAACGTTTTGCAAGGTACTGTGACTCCTTAAGCTCTTTTCGCAAAGTTCAGGTTCTGTTCACAAGGAGTTCTCTTCTTTTTGAATAGGTCAATCATCCTTTTGAAGAGTTCAGGTGCTCTTCGAAAACTAAGCTTGGAGCTTTTAGTTCTTTTCGCAGAGTTCAGGTTCTTTTCGAAATGTTCAGATTCTTTTAGAAAAGCACTCTGTAGTGCATTTTTCTATTCGAATTGCTCCACATTTCTTTTCTGGGTTGAGACCAGGTCTTTGTCTCTTCAGTTCATGCATTTTGACTGCTAGTGAGGTTGTCCCTTCTCTTTCTTCCTTTAGATCGACATGGATTATCATCTTTTTGGCACTTTTAGGCTGCTTTCATGGTTAAGCCTGTCTTTATTATTAGCTGTAACACAAGCACTTAAATCACTTATTTAGTTCTCTCAAGGGATGGCGGTAGTGTGATTGGGCTGGAGGGATGGGGAGGCGTTTGAGGTGTGGTGGGCGCGGGATGACTGGGGTATGAAGGATTTGCATATGGGGAGGTATGATGGGATGGTGACGAGATTGTGGATGAAGAGGGGTAAATTGGGGGCAATGAAGTTGTGCATTGAGCGGGATGACAGGGACATGGCCGGGTAGTGGGTGGAATGGGGGGATATAAAGGGTTTGTGGCATGGTGGGGTGATGATGGGTTGGTAGATGAAATGGGATAGGGTGAGGATGATGGAGTTGTGCATGGAGCGAGGTAATTCGGGGGTGATGGAGGGGTGTATGGGGTAAATTGGGTGGCGGGACTTGAAGGCGTGTATGGCATGACGTAACTTGAGGATGGCGGAGCATTGTATTGGGTGGAGGGACTTGAGGGTGTGTATGGGGTAGGATAATATGGGGATGGCGGAATTGCATAAGGAGTAGGATGATTTATGTGTGACGGAGGGGTGTACGGGATAAATTGGGCGTGGGGTGGATATGCGTATGATTGCGGTGGGGCTGTGCCCGTTTAGATTTGATAGGCGGGAGCGGGGGTGGAAAAATACTGCCCTAAATCTAAGGGTTCCTCCTGGCAAGCTGGTGTGGGAAAATAATCGGCAAGATACAGTGGCTCGATCACCCCAACAAATAGTTCATCTTCATTTGGCCTGGGGAGTGAAAATTCCTCCTGATTGCTAATATAATCTGAAGGGTCAAACTCTTCTTCTTCTTCCTCTATCCAATGTATATTAGGCCTGGGGCCTCCTTGGTGCGGTGGTAGAGGGGCTTGATGGATATTCTGGTTCTGCCCTTGGGGAAGTGGCAGGGGTATGATCTTTCCCGCCTCTATCAGATCTTGGACCGCGTGCTTTAATGGGAAGCACCGGTTCGTAGGGTGGCCCGGTCCCTGGTGGAAATTACAATGCAGATTCGGATAATAATTCCTTGGTATTGGGTGGAGTGGGGGGCGAGGTTGGAGTAAATTAACCAGGCCTTTCTGTAGTAACACTGGCAGTAAGACACTCAAGGATTGCCCCAACGGGGTGAATACTCGTTCGAAGCATGCTTTCATTTGTTCCGAGGTAAACGAGGCTCTTGGTCCGTTGCTTGGCCTTGGTACTTGCTCGAAACGAGTCTGGGGTGGTTGTGTAACCTGGAGTTGTATCGGGGGGGTGTTGGAATTGGCCTGGGGGTAAACAATGTTCTGTACCTCTGTCCCTAGTCTTCTTTCAATTCTTGGTTCGACGGCTTTTTGAACCCCAGTAGCCCCGTTGGCTACATTCCTTCCTAACTTGCCCTCTATAATGGCGTCTTCACAACGGTTGGCATTTCGGACCAGATCGGCAAAACTTGACTGCTGCTAATATACTAAAAAATCTGCGATGGCTGGGAGGGCTCCCTTGGTTATCAATTCAATCTGCTCATCATCGAGAATTCGATGAGTTACCTGAGCGGCTAAGGCCCTCCACCTCCCTAAGTAAGCACTGAACGTTTCATCATGTCTTTGCTTTAACCGGGCCAAGTCTGACTTCCTTGGTTCTATGTCCATGTTATAGACATATTGTTCTTGAAATAAGCGTGTCAGATCTTTCCAATTTTTTATCATGGATGGTTCCAGGGATGTGAACCATCTCGATTAGGCAAATCAAACTCTTCTGGAACACTTTGATGAGGAGTCGTTCATCTCCGCCATACTGGCACATATCCCCGCAGTAAGATTTCAAGTGGGCAATGGGGTTGCCAGTGCCATTATACTTATCAAATGATGGCATCTTGAATTTCGGTGGCAGGGGGACGTCAGAGAACAGACATAAGTCTGAAAAGTCCATCGAGTGTAGTTCCATTCCTCCCATCTTCATCAGCTGCTTTTGTATTCTGTCTATCTGTTCTTTTAGCTGCTCTGGTTCCTTCGAGGCTGTGGCGGGGACTGCTTCACCTTGATTTGGTTCGACCCTAGGTGTGATGATGGTAGGCCCGGGAGGGTTAAAACTGGCAGTTCCTCCACTGTTGCGAATCTCATCCCCCTCGTACTATTGGTCGTGGTATTGGTGAGGGGCGAGCTCTGCTATTTGGACTTGGGGGGTGATGGGTTGGATGACTTAGTGGGGCCACATGGTTTGTAGGGGATGAGGAGGGATAAATGGGTGAGCGTTTTATAGGTAAGTGATGTGCTGAGTTGGTGGCACATTCTGGGGGTGATGGGGGTGTGATTGAGATGGCGGGATGTTGTGGTTTTGAGGAATGGAATGGATTGGATTTTCCATTAGAGGTGGGATGGAGGCGTAAGGGGTATAGGTGAATGAAGGGTATTGGTGGGGGGGTATGGGGTTAGTGAATGGGCCTTGATGAGCATGGGCGGATGGGCCTTGGGTTTGAGGGATTTGGGTTTGATGGTTTTGGAAGGCTCGAATCGACGGGCCCTGGGCCGGGGTGTGGAGATTAATATGACTTTGGGCCAATGGGCCTTGTTGAGTTTGGGCTACTGGGGCATGAGGGGGCTGGGTTTGAGTTTGGTAGGTTTGGGTCCATGGGCCCTGGGGGGCTTGGACTTGGGTATGGGTCTGGTGGGCTTGGGCTTGGGCCCATGAGTTTTGAGGGTCTTGGGTCTGGGCCTGGGTTTGGTGGGCTTGGGCCCATGGGTTTTGAGGGTCTTGGGTCTGGGCCTGGGTTTGGTGGGTTTGGGCTCTAGCCCATGGGTTTGGAGGTGTTTGGGCTGGGGCCTGGGCTTGGTGGGTTTGGGCTTGAGCCCATGGGTTGTGAGGGTTTTGGGCCTGAGCCCATGTTTCTAGTGGTGTTTGGGCTGGGGCCCATGGATTTGTGTGGGTTTGGGTCTGGAATTGAGGTGGGGGATTTTGGGAGGTATGGACAATGGGTGGTTGGGCATGGTTGGGAGGGAGTGGGGTATGGAGGTTTTGGAAATTTGGATGCGGGGTTTGAGAGCTAGGGTTGTGAGAAGCAGCCCACAGGGTATACATCGTTCTCATGTCCTCCATCGAGGGCATGGACTCAGGTGTGGGATTGGGGGGTGATGGATTACTTAAGGATGGAGGTGGTTAGGAGAAATTGGGCATGACCTGGGTAAACCGGGGGGTATGTTGGGATGTGGATGGTATGTGAGATGGGGTGGATGAGATGTAGGATGTTGGGGGCATGGGAGATGAGAGGGATGGAATGTGGGAAGTAGGCGGGGGAGGGGACTCCCTGGGGGGTCTTTGGGAGTATGGGGATCTTGATAGCGGTGTTTGGATGGGAGATGGGGATGTAAGGATTGGTTGGGAAATGAGGGGTTTCAGTAGGGGATGAAAAGGGGGTATGTTGGGGGAATGTAAGGGAAGGGGATGAGGTGGAAGTGAACACGGGCGCTCCAAATGGGCCCGTAATATCGAACCTGGCTTGGGTGAAGGTGTCGGAGACCGGGTCTTCTCATATACGGGAATGGGAAGGGGATGACGGTGGGGATGTATCGGCTCTTGACATGATCCACCGACGAGTGTTGTATTGATGTCGCGGATAAGGGCCGAATACCTTCCTGGTTCTTCTCCTACGGGCCGGGTTTGAGGTCGCCGTAGTGCCGGTCACACCAAGGTTTATTTTTGATTATTTTTCTTTGTGTTTTTTTTTTTGGGTTTTGGAAAATGATTTTTTTTTGTTTTGAAAAGTGAATTTTGTGATTTTTGATTTTTGATTTTGATTGATTTTTCCCCTCCTTTTTTTTTTTGAAGGTGGATTTTTTTTTTGAAGATGAGGATTTTCTTTCTCTCTTTTTTTTCAAATTGCAATTAACTCCCCTCTACTTAGATGACTGATGACCTGGTGCCCAGGGTAAACTCCCGTTTCGGGCGATATATGTACCTTTAGTAGGTCCCACGGCGGGATCCGACACACTTCGGAAGAAGCGAAAGGGAACCCTTTCATTCTATTGAAGGCAAGGGAATCCACACAAATGACCCGATCCCTCGGAGCGAATCAATAAGAAGTCGCCTTCTTTTGACTGGGCGGGGGCATATTGGGAATTGGGGTGGTGGATTGGGCCTCAGGTCGGGTTGCTGCAGCCCAATATATACTGGGCGTATATATTATGCACGCCCGACCAAAAAAGCACAGATTTGGTTGGGCGTATATATTTTATACGCTTGGCTTAAATCTAGGGATTTTGGTTGGGCGTATATATTATATACGCCTGTGTAAATCTGGGGCTATTTTGCTGGGCGTATATATTATATACGTCGGGCAAAAGGTTCTGTATGACAGTGGACAGCAAGCCCGAATGTGGGTCTTTGAACTGGTTTCTTGGGAGAAATGCTCCCGGGGACTGCTGTGTTTGTTATCGGGTCCCTCCTTTCCGTTTCCTAGGGATACACGGCTGAATTTTGGGTTTTCTACGCTCTCACCAATGCGGGTTTTACGGCTTGATCGGAATTGGCAACCCAACCGATATACCTCCGGCGCAAGCGCCTTCTCAGGTACTGGAAGGGGTGGTTCTTTTCAGGATCATCACCACTAGGGCTGCCGCCTTACTGGGAACCGGGTAAATTGTATCTGTGCCTAAACCCCCCGAAAACTACCCAAAAATGCAAAAATAAATTCAATTATGTCCCCATACTGTTGGTTCACTTTTAATTACAAATTTTTATAGGGGAGTGAAATTAAGTCCAAAATCGGGTCGGGGATGACAAACCCGTGCCGCCTCAACGGGCCGGCGTTCAAAGGTGAAATATGATGACCGAAATAAAGTGCGCAAGTAGGCCCGCCAAACGGCTAAGGCTTGTAAATGACCGAAATTTAAATGACGTGAAAATAAATGCGAGCGGGCCCGCCAAACGGCTAAGGCGGCTTAAATGACTAGAATCGTAAAAACTGAAATTTAAGGCGCAAGTAGGCCCGCCAAACGGCTAAGGCACTTAAAGGGCTGAATCGTAGGGGTGAGTATGTTAGTAAAAACAACGAAAAATAGTGAAAAACAGCAACAAATTGGAACAAAAAACAGTCATGGTTAGTAAAATAACAAAATAAAAGGAAAGGCCAACAAGAGGGGAAGCACTAGGGTGAAATCCCCAGCAGAGTCGCCATCTATGCGACCGTGGATCCTCTCGAACCCGTCGCGGCGATGCGCTCGCCTAACGATGAAAATGTAAAGTCGCCACCCGGAGCTTTTGGTGACCCGGGAAACCTTCAAATCGATATTTTGAAGGTTTCCGATGCTCACGGGCCCTTGTTGCACAGTGGAAGATCTTCGCTTTGGCGTGCTTCCGATGGCTTAAATGGTGTGAAAATGGGTTCTAATGCTAGAATTCAATAAAGTAAGGGGTGTAGAGTGAAGCTAGAGGCTAGACTTTAGAAAAGGGGAGTGATCTAATGGTGGAAATGGGTTGAAATAGGTGAAGTATGCATGTTGGAATTCTGGAAAATATTGGCATTTTCTCTCACCACGGGTTCACTCTTAAGCACATCTCTAATCCTTCAACAAAACTTCAACCAAAACTTCAACCCTTAAGGAAGAGGGGGGCCTCTCTATTTATAGAGAAGGGATGGGTTAGGGGCTTACTTAAGAGCTAATTGTTTTAGCAATTAGGTAATCCCCCATCTAAGGTTTTTTGGGTTTTCAAGGTCCTAGGGTCTTGGGAAACTGGTTTCAATGGCGGATGATGGGGTGAGACCATGGGTGACTTAAGGGTTGCCAATAAGCTCAAAGGGGGTGCAACCAATCTCAAGACACCCACCTCAACCCAGGGGATGGTCAAAAGGTCAAACTAGATGGAGGAAATTCGAGCTACTGATGACAGTTACTGTAGCTAAGCTGGGCGTATATATTATATACGCCCAGTTTAGGAACAATAATTTTCACCAAAATCAGGGGAGTTTTGAGAAGATGAAACCCGCGGTGGGTCCCACCTATACTGGGCGTATATATTATATATGCCCGGCCAAATTTTCCCCAAAATAGGTAGGCGTATATAATATATACGCCTGAGTAATCTGGGGTAAAAATGACTGGGCGTATGTAATATCTACGCTTGTGTAAAATTGATGATTTTATGTGAAACTTAAAACGGCCATAACTTTTGAACCATAGCTCCAAATTGGGTGATCTTTGGCTTGTTGGAAAGCTGGAGAAGTCCTCTTTCCAATGCTATATGGCTTGTCCATGGTACTAGTCTGTGTGAAATTCTGTAGCTCTCCTCCAATCAACCACCAGAAGGGTTTAGGTTAGGTCTGGGAAGGGATTCTAGGGTGTAGGGGTGACTTCTAAGGATTGGGGGAATGGCTCTAAAGGTCTTAGGGTGATTCCTACTAGTCTAGGTAGGTTCCTAAGGGTTCAGGGGGGTGCCATTGGAAGCACAGGGGTACATCTCTCCCGAAGTACAGATTGATCGGGCCTTGGGCCGAATTTGGGTGTCTAGAAGTACACACACATGGATGTTTTTTTTTGGATTAGTGCATATATATATATATACATTTTTTTGTTGGCAATCCTCTCATATGCCGATGTGTCTCATATTTTCAGGATGTCTGGTGACGAGGGGCATGATCAGCAAGAAGGGCCGGAGATGGCCTACGGCCCCCGTGAGGAACAGTTCATTGTGTCTCAGCGCTCCTCCCAGCCTTGGTATGAGATGCAAGGTAAGGCCGCCCATACCGGCCTCCTCTACTGTCAGCACGCCCATATGTCCAACTTCGGGATCGTTGGTCAGGTAAACAGATGGGCCCCCTCCTCCTTTTCGCTTTTGTTTTCCTTTGATGCCTTTATTATATCACCTCGCCCCTATCTGATTGATGCCTTCTGTTTGCAGCCCCTGCCGCACATTATGTTCCGAGGCAGTTGGTTTGACCTCCAGCGTCTCGTGCTTTACCTTCCCCCAGTGGTGAAGGACCTACTCACTGCTACCAGTTTTGGGGACTTCATTTCGTGCCCTGCTGTGAGGGCCGATACGGCCTATTTAAAGGCACTGATAGAGCATTTTCGCCCCGAGACGATGACATTCCACATGGCCGTGGCAGAGATGGCCTTCACACCGGCGGACTGGTCTATGATCACTGGGGTCCGTATCGGAGGGGTGCCCATGGTACTTACCCGCACACCGGGTAGGGAGGAGGTGATTCACCTGATAGGGGCCTACCCGTCCTCAGGGAATGCTTGGGGCTCGGAGGTCAAGCTATCCTGGTTGGTTGATTAGTTTGGGCCTAATGAGTTGGTGGACCAGGGGCAGCCTGACATGGACATTTACATCGAGCCCACGCGCGCACTTATGCTGGCCCGCATCTCCTTACTGTTCCTCCTGGGCAAGAATCTCCTCTCCAACACCAGTGGAGGGTGAGTCTCTTTGTCCCTGTTCAGCCTGATGGTGAGCCCGGAGGCCATCTGTCGATTCGATTAGGCGGTGGCTGGCTATGCCATACTCATGTCCAGCCTAAAGCGGGCCATTCTTGGGGAGTCTAGCTCCATTGTGGGTTTCGGCCTACCATTGAGGTATTTTATCTTGTGGTTTTAGTCTATCCAAGTTTCTTTTATAGCATACCTGTCTTCATCTGCCTGCTTTCTCAGATCTGGGGGTACCTTCACTTTCAATCGGGTCACCCTCTGCTTCAGTCTGACATTGCTACGTTCCCCCTCATGAGTAACTGGCATGTGGGTCGCCGTCGAGACGTAGGTATGAAGCATTTGGAGTTAGGACTGCGCTCTCAGTTCAACCTGTTGATCCCAGAGCAGGTAAAACAATTCCCTTTTTGTAAATTTGACAGCTCAGCTCTTGTGTGCTAGGGGTTCTGACCAAATGTGTGCATCCCCTTCCAATTTTCTCTTCTTTTGCAGGTCATCCTCGACCCTTACATAGGATCTCCCTTTTGGAATTTGGCCTTGATGGGTCCTTCTCGTCTTTTGCTGGACCGTCGTATCATCTTTCTCTACGGGTCCTGGACTAGGGCCTACTATTTAGGGGAGAGAGTGGTTCATCAGTATCGCCCTCTCTTCGCCGTGCCCCAAGCTCCTCCCGCCGATGTGTTGGCCCCAGAGGGCTCCATTGAGGAGCTCATAGCTCACTTTCTTCATCATGGGGTTCCTATCGATGACCTTCTCCTGCCCGGGGGGTATCAGTCATGGTACGACTCCCTGCCCTATCATTTCTTGCTGCCCCGCTTCGTGCCTGGTGCTAACTTTTTAGCTTTTGGCGGGTCACGATCTCAGGTAATGCCCCTTTTCTCCTTTCATTCAACAGCTTTCATGTGGTTACTTTGATTGGCCTGCCGCCCTTAATGATAAAATGTTTCTCTCTATAGTTTGAGCGGGGCGGCGACTCAGATGAGGGGGAAGAGGAGGCCGCTCTTTATGAATGTGACCTATGGGCGGGGCGCCACCCGGGTGTTTCTCATGGGTGTGTGGCATGGCCGCCCATGTGCGCTCTCGCGACGAAAAGGTGGGCCAAATAAAACTACGTTCCTCCTTGGGAAAAGAAATAGACCAGTGTGAGGGGGGGGCCTTACCAGCCCTGACTTAAACTGGGCGTATATATTATATACGCCAGGCCAACATTCAGCAATCAATAGCCGGGCGTATATATTATATACGCCTGACCAATCCTCAGTAAAAATGGCCGGGCATATATATTATATACGTCGGGCAAAAATGGTTCAAAATTTGCCTTGGCGTATATAATATATACGCCTGTTATAGATTGGGCTCAGCGGGCTCCTTATAACCCGGGCCTGGTCCCCCCTTGTCTCCTCTTCTACTTTGGTTTGGCTATTTTGCCCCTCCTTTTATTTTCTTTCTTTCCCCTCTTTTTCTAGCGGGTCCATCGTAATATATTGACCGATTTCACAAAGAACATCTTTGTACCAAAGGGGGCCCAAGCTTTTATACGGGGGCCGCTTTATTTCCCTGTTTGGACCCGGGGCCCAGCTTTTTGCAAAAATGGCATGATAGTTTGGCTGAGAGCGAGCTTGCTATTCTGAATGGCCTCGGGTTGTCCCGCCTTTCCTCTCTCCTCGTTGTTCCTCTGTTGCCCAACCTACTACAGGCGGCTTTGGCATCATGGGACCATAGGGCCCATGTCTTTAAATTTGGGTCTAGGGAGCTGACCCCAACTTTGGAAGAGCTAGCCTCCATCACTGGCTTGAAGATGCATCGAGGCCTTGCCAAAGTAGTGCCCAAACCGGGGTATGCAATGGCGGTCCACGCGGTCCTTGGCTTAAAAAAGGGTGGATACGAGAAATGTTTCGCCGGAGGGCCCACCAGGTGTTCGGTTAAATTCCCGAGAGAACTTTTCGGTGACTCGAGCCTTCGAAAGTTCCTATTCGAGATCCCTTCAATGTGAAGGCCTTTACCCTTTATTTGCTGTCAGAAGTTCTCTTCTTCACTGGGGGTGAGAGCTTTTCCCTTGGGCTATGTGATGTTTTGACCGAATTGGAGGGAGGTCGCTCATTGGTACACCTGGTCTTGGCGGAGATGTATTGAGGCCTGGATGCTGCGGCCTCGGGCCGGGTTGGGATTCTCAGTGGGAGCCCGCTCCTTGTTTAGATCTGGTTAGGAGAGCATTTGGCTATCATGGGGCCTGTGCCGAGATTCTGCTGATTAGAGGGGATGTGGCTCTGGGTTTTCTGATCCGGAGTTCGAGACTACCTTGTGGGAGCGTCGAGGAACTGAGCCTGTGGCTATCTGATGAAGAGCTGACCTGGCAACTTCCCTGGATGGATGGCACCTTTCCGATTGTCCGCACTCGGGATTGTGAGGGCATCACACTTTTGGGGTTGACTGGTAGCACATACTACTTCCCATCTCGGGTGCTTCGTCAATTTGGGTATACTCAGCATGTGTCGTGTACCGCGAGGCCACCCTTGTGCTCTCTGATATTCTCTCGAGGTTCTCTTAGTGATCTTGATCGCATAGCGGCCCTCTGGGAAACCCGCCAATCGGCACATATGTGTAGCTTGGTTCAAGGGGGCGGCGTCTCTCCGAGTTACGAGGGTTGGCTGGTATCTGAGGAATTACCTACTCCTAGCCCAACTTCGGTAGATGTGGTAGAGACAGGGCCCTGGCCATGTAAGGAAGCGATGCTTCAGACCCGGATTGAGTCCCTTTCCGTAGAGAGGCTGGCTTTGATCCAGGCTTTGGAGAAAGAAAGCGTCAGAGCTGATATTGCGGAGGTGAGAGCTGCTACAGCCGAGAGCGAGGTTCTTCGATTGACTGGTCTTTTGACTGAGTCCCGTAGCGCAGCTGAAGCTTCACGGAGACGGCAGAAGAGTCTTCATGGTAGGTGGATGTTTGATCGGAATGCTCGTGAGACTCCCTGCTTGCAGAGATTAGCGCTTTGAAGCATGCTCCCCACCCTTGACCTGTTCCTGCACATATCATAGATCATATACACGGGGGGAAGGCCCCCTAACAGAGATCTCTTTTTGGGTTATCTTTTTCTGTTCTTTTTTTTTTCATATATACACAGCTATATACATTTTGGGTTTTATTTTTTTTTTGTAAAGGAAGCATCAAAATAGAAAGTGTGTCATGTCATTATCTTTTTGGGACGTGACACTCTGCAGGTAACACTTGTAAAGAAAGGGAATAAAATCTATACATGCGCTCTTGTTTTTCTTTTTGTAATTCTGCAATGTAAGACTTTTTATGGGGATTTTCTCTATCACCTAGTGGGGTTTTTTTTTTTTTTTATGGAAAAGGGAAATCTATTTTCTTCTTTTTTTTGTTTTTGGAATTTTCTCCTCCACAGTGTGAGGCTTTTTATGGGAAAGGGAAATCTATTATCTTTTTTGGAATTTTCTCCTCCACAGTGTGAGGCTTTTTATGGGAAAGGGAAATCTATTTTCTTTTTTGAAATTTTCTCTTCCACAGTGTGGGGCTTTTTATGGGAAAGGGAAATCTATTTTCTTTTTTGAAATTTTCTCCTCTACAGTGTGGGGTTTTTTATGGGAAAGGGAAATCTATTATCTTTTTTGGAATTTTCTCCTCCACAGTGTGGGGCTTTTTAGGGGAAAGGAAAATCTATTTTTTTTTTTAAAATTTTCTCCTCCACAGTGTGGGGCTTTTTATGGGAAGGGGAAATCTATTTTCTTTTTTCAAATTTTCTTTTCTTTTGTGATGCCGGTAACCACAAGGCCAAACCAGCGGGTCCCTTTTTTTTTTTTAACATGGCTGAACCCTGTTCGTGAGATGCAGGTTTTTTCTTTAAACGTGCGAAGGTCAGCTTCCCTGAGATTGGTCTAGCCTTCTGTCTTTTCCTTTGGTCATGCGTCAGACGCCGTGGTAGAGACGACATACTTGATCGGGATCTGATCCAATTTTCACATGGGTGGCCCAGCAAAGAGGAGGAGAGGCTCAAGGGATCCAAACAAAAGCAGGCAGGCTAGGACATATCTTCTCCTAATCTCTCTTTTCTTGACAATTTTTGCTCATAGCGCCCAAGATGGGTTTTCGCCGTGCCTGTCATCCCAGTTTTTACCCGTAGCGCCCTTTCGAGTTTTCACCACGTCCATGGGTTCGCTCTCTTACCCAGGTGCCCTTTCAGGTTTTCACCTGGTCCGCGTGAGTTCGCTGTTTTTACCCGTGGCGCCCTTTCGGTTTTTCACCACGTCCGTCTTGTTTTTAACTCAAATTAATTTTCTTTTTTCTTTTTTTTTTTCTCTTTCTCCTTTTTTTTTTTAGAACCAGAAAGCCACGACATGGGCGTCGATTCCGTCATAGCCGACTAAATGATGTTCTGTGGGGTTTGTTAACTCGACTTGTTCTGATGCAGTAGATGTTATAACCGCTTGTGGACCTTAAAGAGGGCTTTCTTCTGGGTTGTAATGTGGTTGGGGTTCAAACAGGTTGGGTTTTTCTAGGGATATTCTTTTGGGCTACTTGACTTTGAAATGATGGCCTCTTTTATGGAGCCCTTAAGCGGTCACGCATCTACTTTTATCGAAACTTACCTTGTCCCAAGACCTATGAGTAGAACTTACGGAGGTATCCAGCATTGATGGGCTCAGGAAAGTGGTCTCCGTCCATGGTGGTGAGGCGAACGGCGTATCCTGGCAGAACCTCTCGGACGACGTAGGGTCCTTCCCAATTTGGCCTAAACTTCCCTCTCGGATCGGCGTTGAGAGACAGAAAAATTTTCTTCAATACAGTGTCTCCTACCTTCAGATCTCGGCCGCGGACGCGCTTATTGTAAGCATGTGCAATTCTCCTCTGATAGACCTGAGTGTGGCACAAGGCTAGGAGACTTTTCTCGTCAATTAGGTCTAGCTGTTCAAAACGAGCTCTTTCCCTCTCAGCTTCAGGTAGATGGGATTCTAAAAGGATACGGAGTGACGGTACCTCGACCTCAACGGGTAGCACGGCCTCGGTCCCATACACAAGGGAGAATGGTGTTGCCCCTGTTGCAGTGCGGGTAGACGTTCTATAGGCCCAAAGGGCGAAGGGTAACTGCTCACTCCAATCTCTGTAAGTAACTACCATCTTCTCCAGGATGCGGATCAGAGTTTTGTTGGCTGCCTCCACAGCTTCATTTGTCTGAGGCCTGTACGGGGATGAACGATGATGCTTGATCTTGAACCGCTCCACAAGGCCTAGATGCGTCTATTAGCGACTCGAATCTGCAAATGATGTTGTTCTTGATGAACTTCTCAACATGGCTAGCCTTAATGCTCGTATAGGAGGACGCCTCTACCCATTTTGTAAAGTATTCCACAGCAACGAGGATGAATTAATGTCCATTGGAAGCCATAGGACTGATCTTGCCGATGACGTAGAGACCCCAGGTGGCGAACGGCCAAGGAGTGGCCATGCTGTGCAAGTCAATGGCCGGAGCGTGTATTAAGTTGGAGTGCTCTTGGCATTTGTAGCACCTCTATACGTGCTTGCAGCAATCATTCTCCAAAGTAGTCCAAAAGTATCCTTGCCTTAGAATTTTCTTAGCGAGCATGTGACCGCTGACGTGGGCTCCGCAGACCCCCTCATGAATCTCCTTCATGATCTCAATCGCTTCTTTCTGGGTTAGGCATCAGAGCAGAATATTGTCGTGAGACCGTCTATACAGGAGATCGTCGCAGATGATGTAGTTTGTTGCCAATCGCTGGATGGTGCGTTAGTCTACCTTTGATGTTCCTTCCGGGACAGTTCGGGTCTCAAGGAAATTCTTGATGTCTGAGAAACAGGGTGGTTGGTCCTCTATCTCCGTAGGTCCTTCGATCAGGTGACAGAAAGCCGGTTCATTCCTTTGCTCTATCATGATCGGCTTCATCACCACTCCATATGGAATCTCAACCATAGAGGCCAGGGTAGCCAGGGAGTCAGCAAACCGATTTCTTGCTCGCGGCACATAGGAGAAGGTAACCTCCTCAAAGCAGGTTATCAGATCCTCCAGATGCTCATGGTATGGGATCAGTTTCTCATCCTTGGTCTTCCAATCCCCGTTGGTTTGGCATATAATTTACTGTGAATCTCCAAAGACCCTAAGGTGAGTTATATTTAATCAAGAGCCGCCTGTAAACCAGCAGTGCAGGCCTCATACTCGGCCATATTGTTAGTGCAGGGGAAGTTCAATTTGATTAAGATGGGTATATGGGATCCTTTCGGCGAGATAAGAATGGCGCCAACTCCTTGGCCCTCAACATGCGATGCCCCATCGAAGTGCATTACCCAGGGCTCCTCCGTTTCCTCTGTATCCTCGTCAGTCATGAACAAAATGTCTTCATCGGGGAATTCGGTCCTTAGAGGCTCATAGTTTGGCAGAGGGTTCTCAGCAAGATGATCAGTGTTGCCCTTAATTGACTTCGGTGACATAAGTAATGTCAAACTTGATAGGAGTAGTTGCCATCGTGCGTTCGCCGGAGAGTAGGTTTCTAATAGGTACTTCAACGGATCCATCCGCCCAAGAAGTAGAACGGCTCGGGATAATGTGTATTGTCAAGTCTCCGAGTAGCCCGTGCTGTGCATGCTTTCTCCAGATGAGAATAACGCATCTCGTAATCAGTGAATTTCTTACTTAGGTAATAGATGGCCTGCTCTCTTCTTCCCGTCTCATCATGTTGTCCTAACACAGCCCATGGAAAACTCAGTCATGGACAAGTACATTATCAGGGGTCTATCAGGTACAGGCGGTACCAATACCGGAGGTTTTAGGAGATAACCTTTAATCTTGTCGAATGCAACCTGGCAGTCATCATTCCACTCAATTGGTGAGTCCTTTCTCAGCAGCTTGAAGATTGGTGTACATATCGGAGTTAACTATGTGATGAATCGGCTGATGTACTGGATCCTGCCTAAAAAGCCTCTGACTTCCTTCTCTGTAGATGGTGGTGGCATTTCAGTGATGGCCTTGATCTTGGTCGGATCGACCTCAATCCCTCTCCTACTGACAATAAAGCCCAAACATAGCCGATTTCCGGGATTCAACTGCAATCTGTATTTTCTCAACCTCTCGAATAGCTTCTGAAGGTTTACCAAGTGGTCCTCTCTTTCTAGCGATTTGGCAATCATGTCGTCGACGTATACCTCGATCTCTCGGTGCATCATGCCATGGAACAGGGCCGTCATTGCTCTTTGATAGGTTGCCCCAACATTCTTCAGCCCGAATGGCATTACTTTATAGCAGAAGGTTCCCCACGGGGTAATGAACGCTGTCTTCTCGCGATCAACCTCTGCCATCTTTATCTGATTATATCCTGAGAATCCATCCATAAATAAGAGCATTCCATGCTTTGCAGTGTTATCAACCAAGATATCGATGTGTGGCAGTGGGAAATCGTCCTTAGGGCTCGCCTTGTTGAGATTTCAAAAGTCAATACACATTCGAACCTTTCCATCCTTCTTTGGTACGGGGACGATATTGGCTAGCCACTGCGGGTACTTGGATACCATGAGGAAACCTGCGTCATACTATTTAATGACCTCATCCTTCACCTTCAACATCCATTCGGGTCGGAGTCGTCTCAACTTCTGTTTCACCGGCTTAACATCGGGGTAGAGTGGCAACTCATGCTCGACCAGATCGGCATCCAAACCAGGCATGTCCTCATACGACCATGCGAAGACGTCTTGGTATGACCGAAGGAAGTCTATCATACCTTTCCTCTCTATAGGGGACAGCGATGTTCTGATTTTGGTGATTCTGGGGGCCTCTATGGTGCCCAAATTGACATCCTCCGTCTCTTCGACGATTGGGGTAGGGCCATGCTCAAAATCGACAAATTGTTTGAGGAGCTCATTAGGGAGCTCATCGGTTTGGCCTTCCTCATCCAGACTCGTGACTCCTACCTCTTCTTGCATTTCTAGAGGGAAGGGGTTGGCTTCACATGGGACGGGTATCACGACATTGATTTTATTGGGAATTTTAAAGGACAATATTTTTGGAATTGGTATTTTTTCTATTTTTATAGTCTTTTGCATTTTTTCGGAAGTCAGCCCCTGGCGAGGTGGATCTCTATATATACAAGGTAGAGTGGTCCAGAGGCTAACCTCACTTTTTACAGGTTATTTTTTTTATGGACAGTCGGTGCCGCTTTCACGGTATTTGGCAACTCTTAAGAGTTGGGGCAAGGATGCCCAGTTACTCACCTGCGAGGCCTGGCCTTTACCTCTTCGATCGGTAGCGGCATCGGTAGGCTCTTGCATTTCTTCTCTCAACATATTTATAGAGGGATCCTTCGGGACCTTGTCCTCTACGGTTAGGAGGGGCCCAGAGTGGTTGGTGCTGGAGTGAGGGGTGGATCGGGGAACTTCATCCTCAAACAAGGAAAGGGTGGCTAAGTCCATTTCGAAGTCTGGGGGGATGATGTAGGGATTGGTGGGGTGGATTGAAGTAGGCTTATGTGGGGTTACCCTCGTCTCCCCATTCAGATCAATTTTTACTACCCCGACGCTCACAAAGGTTTCACGGATGTGGGGACGAGCGTGAGGTTCCTCTTCCAAGATGATTCCTCTGGCCTTGGCGGCTGCTGCGGCTCTCATCTTTTCCTTGGCTTCTCTGACTTCCTCTTCTCTGGGCCGGTAGCCTAAGCCAAATTTAGTTTGTTGCCCCTTGGCCTTGACGGGGTCTCTTCTTCCTTGAAGGCGTGGGCCCAGTCCTTTCCCTTTTTGATGGCCCCATCTGTGGAGCATGAATACAGCTGCGTCCATTCCTCCTCTAGTTTTATTCGGGGTCTTTTCAGTTGGTCCGAGGGTAACATTTGAGAAGTCATACTCAAATTGATGGAGATCGACGTCCTCAGCTGTGTGCGGTATGTTCAGCACTTTCGGATTCTCAATGTGCAGAGTGCTCTTCCCCATGTCCTCTCTGCTCTCACCTATGATGGTGACAATTTTTCCTTTTAAGATAAATCGAAGCTTTTGGTGCAGGGTAGATGGTATTGCTCTGAGCTTATGTATCCACGGCCAGCCCAATAGTCGATTGAAGGTAGACTTGATGTCCATCACTTAAAAGGGGGTGGTGAAGGTTTGCGGTCTGAGGATCAGGTCAAGGTCTACTTCTCCTATGATTTCCCTTCTAGTGTTGTTTAAATCGCGGCGCTTGATATGGATGGTCGGAAGGTGTCGGGTTCGCCTCTAATTTTGATTGTCCGCCTTAGAGGGCATACGTCAACAATTCGTTGTCATCGTGACCAACGGTACCACCAAGTTCCCTACTTCCACTGTTATATTCAGGGGTTTGGAATGGTCATTCCCCTCGATCGGTAGGTCTGCATCGGTGAAAGAGATGACGTTTGGGGCCAACACTTGCCCTATTATTTCCCCTACTTCATCTGGAGTTACATGGGTGGAGACATGCGCGTCCTTGAGCGCTCCCATTAGAGCTTGATAGTGGAGTGGAGACGTGATTAACAAATCCCACACAGTAATATGTGCGGGTGGTCTCTTGAGCTGTGTCTCCATTATGTGCTCCCTGGCCATTTTTTCAAAGGGATTTCAGTCTTCGTCTTTTCTTCTTTTCTTCTCCTCCGATCGCTCGACAAGCTTCGGGTAGAAATCCAGCCCGATCAGGTAACGAATTCAACAGCCTCTTCTTGGTTGCACCCAACATTCATGTCCATCTGTTCATAGCTCAATGGTACTTGATGCGGGTCATAAGCAGGTTTTAGGATGAGAAATGGAGTGCGTGAGGATTCCGGGGAGGATTGGGCCGGATATACTGGTTTCTCGGGTCCGACCAGGTTAACTCCAATGGGGGGTGGAATGGTAGTGGGGGGAATTGACAGAATTGGAGTTATGGGCATGGAGGGGGCTTGTACTGGTGTTACCTGGGCATGGTAGGACCAGTGGTGATTGGGTGATGAGGGGATTGGGTGAGGGGTTGCTTGTCCGGGTGGCGGTGGAGTTGGGTTAGGGCCAAAATAGCGAAGGGATGGCAGGAGTGTGACTGGGCTGGAGGGATGGGTAGACGTTTGAGGTGTGGTGGGCATGGAGTGATAGGGATATGAAGGGTTTGTATATGAGGAGGTATGATGGGATGGTGATAGGTTTGTGGATGACGTGGGGTAAATTGAGGACGATGGAGTTGGGCATTGAGCGGGATGGTTTGGATATGGCATGGGTAGTGGGTGGAATGGGGGGTATAAAGGGTTTGTGGCATGGTGGGATGATGAGGGTTAGTAGATGAAATGGGATAGATTGGGGATGATGGAGGGGGGGATGGAGGGTGTATGGGGGTAAATTGGGTGGTGGGATTTGAAGGTGTGTATGGAATGGGGTAACTTGGGGATGGCGAGTAATGTATTGGGTGGAGGGACTTGAGGGTGTGTATGGGGTAGGATAATATGGGGATGGCGGAATCATGAGGGAACAGGATGATTTATGTGTGACGAGGGGTGTAAGGGTAAATTAATGGGGTGGATATGATGATTGGCAAGGGTCAGCCCTGCTTGGATTTGATAGGCGGAGGAGCGGGTGGAAAAATACGCCCTAAATCTAAGGGCTCCTCTTGGTGTCGGTGGGAAAATAATCGAAGATACAAAGGCTCGATCACCCCAACAAATAGTTCATCTTCGTTGACCTGGGAGTAAAAATTCTTCCCGATTGCTAATATAATCAAGGGTCAAACTTTCTTCTTCTTCCTCTATCCAATGTATGTTAGGCCCTGGGGCCTCCTGCGGTGGTAGAGGGCTTGATGGATATTCTGTTCTCGCCTTTGGGGAAGTGGCGGGGTATGATCTTTCCCATTTATCGATCTTGGACCGCTGTTTAACGGGAAGCACCGTCCGTAGGGTGACCCGTCCTCGTGGAAATTGCAATGCGATTCGGATCATAATTCCTTGGTATTGGGTGGGTGGCGAGGTTGGAGTAAATTGACCAGCCTTCGTAGTAACACCGCAAGAAGACACTCAAGGATTGCCCCTAACGGGTGAATACTGCTCAAATGTGCTTTCATCTATTCCGGGGTAAACGGGGCTCTTGGTCCGTTGCTTGGCCTTGATACTTGCTCGAAACGGGTCGGGGGTGGTTGTGTAACCTGGAGTTGTATCGGGGGGGCATTGGTATTGGCCTGGGGGTAAAAAATGTTCTGTACCTCTGTCCTTGGTCTTCTTTCAATTCTTGGTTCGACGGCTTTTCGAACCCCGGTGGCCCCATTGGCCACATTCCTTCCTAACCTGCACTCTCTAATGGCGTCTTCTCAACGATTGGCGTTTCGGACCAGATCAGCAAAACTTGATTGCTGCTGATATACTAAAAAATTTGCGATGACTGGGAGGGCTCCCTTGGTTGTCAATTCAATCTGCTCATCATCGGGGATCCAATGAGTTACCTGAGCGGCAAAGGCCCTCCACCTCCCCAAGTAAGCACTGAATGTTTCATCATGTCTTTGCTTTAATCGGGCCAAGTCTGACTTCCTTGGTTCTATGTCCATGTTATAGACATATTGTTCTTGAAATAATCGTGTCAGGTCCTTCCAATTTTTTATCATGGATGGTTCCAAGAATGTCAACCATCTCAGTGATGGGCCCGTCAAACTCTTCTGGAACACCTTGATGAGGAGTCATTCATCTCCGCCATACTGGCACATATCCCCGCAGTAAGATTTCAAGTGGGCGATGGGGTTGCCAGTGCCATTATACTTATCGAATGATGGCATCTTGAATTTCTGTGGCAAGGGTACATCAGAGAACAGACATAAGTCTGAAAAGTCTGTTGAGTGTAGTTCCATTCCTCCCATCTTCATCAGCTGCTTCTGTATTCTGTCTATCTGTTCTTTCAGGGAAATAAAGCGGCCCCCGTATAAAAGCTTGGGCCCCCTTTTGAAGGCAGGTCCATCGAAGTACAAAGATGTTCTTTGTGAAATCGGTCAATATATTACGATGGACCCGCTAGAAAAAGAGGGGAAAGAAAGAAAATAAAAGGAGGGGCAAAATAGCCAAACCAAAGTAGAAGAGGAGACAAGGGGGGACCAGGCCCGGGTTATAAGGAGCCCGCTGAGCCCAATCTATAACAGGCGTATATATTATATACGCCAAGGCAAATTTTGAACCATTTTTGCCCGACGTATATAATATATATGCCCGGCCATTTTTACTGAGGATTGGTCAGGCGTATATAATATATACGCCCGGCTATTGATTGCTGAATGTTGGCCTGGCGTATATAATATATACGCCCAGTTTAAGTCAGGGCTGGTAAGGCCCCCCCCTCACACTGGTCTATTTCTTTTCCCAAGGAGGAACGTAGTTTTATTTGGCCCACCTTTTCGTCGCGAGAGCGCACATGGGCGGCCATGCCACACACCCATGAGAAACACCCGGGTGGCGCCCCGCCCATAGGTCACATACAGAAAACGGTCACACCATCCATTTGTCAAACGGTTTCACGTTTACCTGATGGATTTCCTCTAAGTAGAGAAACATGGATTTCCAAAATGTGCTTATCACTAGTCAGATTATTGATGCGGGTTTCAAGGTATTGGTTTGATGATCTGTGCAAGGCACATTGGTGGAAGAACAGAAGCTCTTCCAATTCTAATTTCTTCATTTTACGTGCCAGTTTCGTCATTGTTTCTAGTAGAGTCATGGTACTGCCTATCTGTTAAAACATTAAGACTATTTTTACAGATGCGCTCATCTTAGGGAGTTTAAATTAGGTAATAATAGCATTAACCTGAAATATAGAATTTCGAGAGTCATATAGATTACCGGAAATCAATGTGCACTAAACATGAAAATTTAATTAAGATTCACTACAATTCTTACCCTTCTTTTCACATAGAGCTTGTTCATAAAAGTGAATTAACTGTTGTGTTTTGCGTAGGTGAGATTGGGTTCTTTCATAGGCTCTACCTTCCATTAACTGGAAATGGTTTCTCCATTCAAGACGGGCTTCTAAACTAATCAGTAAATTACTTACTCTAGTACGGTTTTCTTCAGTACAAGCTAAGGGTGTCGGGGCAAAATGTTCCATGGGGTATCGTTCTCTTCTTATAATTTCATTTTTCTTTTGAATACATGTCAACATATTTTCGTGGTCCTTTATTTGTTGCAGGTACATGCATTTGTACTCACGCAGCATCTTTCTCCCTTGTTGAATTTCGAGTAGCGTTTCGGGAATTCGTATGTATGCGTCCATCTGTAAAAGATTGGCATTTGGTAACGATTGGGCTTTTCTTTTGACTCATTATAAGATAATTTCAACTATAAAAGAGTCATTTGTAGTAAAATTTTGATCATCATTTCTAAAAGTTCATATCATTCCATTAGATTTTTCATTTAAAACTAGTATCAAAATTTCTAGAAGTGATTCTGCTCATGAGAGCATACATCCAGACAAAATGGTCATATCAAAAGGTTTTCTAAATCCTACTTCTATGGTCCTGGAGTGTAGGTTTCAATCTATAGCCTTTCTATGTCGGCTGTCAACTTCTCAACAATCTTTTCAACTCTCTTCAATTGTTTCACGTCTTCCCTCTAGTTGATTTCCATACATCTCAACTCTGCTTGGATTCAATCTCTCCTCTCCCCATCTTGTCGAAGTACACTCAGCAACTCTTGAGTGGTGATTCTCTTCCAATGATCCTCAAGTATGTTTTCACGTACGACTTTTTGATTGTGTTCAAGCAAGCTCTTCACATAGGTGAATTGTTCTAGTTAAGTCTCCCTATTAGCTTCCATAGTATAAAGGGATCCGTATGCTAGGTTCATCTAAAATGAAGTCAAGTTTCTCTAGTAAGAACTTAAAATAAAAGAAATATGTGCACATTTTTAAATTTTCTATTTTCTTTAAAACCAAAGCTCTCAAAACAATGGTTTATGAGTATAAATTTTGACCAAATCGAGATAGACATGAGGATACATGTACAAAAAATAAAATGCTATGATCAATTATATGAGAAATGAGAATGACTAAAAAAATATTTTTATCAAGATGCCTTATATTCCTTTTTGAACCTTTTTCAGCAAATCTACTCACAATATTTACTTTTAAAAACATTAAACATATACTCAAGTCTGTTGTACAAAACAAAAAATAAATTACCGACACAAGTTTCTACATTCTTTTAACTTTTTCAGAATGACTGCCTTTGTCGCAAAACAGGTGGCAATGCATACATCCAAAATACCATAAAATCCCAAAGTGATACGTTTTCCAAACTATCTTTAACATGTCCTTTTCCCATTTCAGATTTTCAAATGATCAAAATGGTCGATCTGACAGGTTCAATGATTAGGCCCCTAATCATCTCAAGAGTTCCCTAATTTCGCCTAGGCGTTGGGCTATTTTGCCTAGTCGATTTTCAGCATGTTCTACATGGGTGGTGGAGTTGTTGACTCCCCTTTCAATATCTTCATTTAATGTGATACATTCTTGCATTTCTTCTTCGAAATGAGCAATACATGTTGCATACACTACTCGTTTTGGGTTGGGTTCTGGGGTATGGCCCAACAAATTTTGAAATATTCCGTAGAGAATGTGGAGGTCTCGTATGGGTTCAAGAATTGTGTCTTGATGGGTTTTCATTACTTGAAGTAGGGCTTTTTGATAATCCCACTCCTTAAGTCCAACATCTCGTTCAGCCTCTAGTTCAACACGCTATTTTTCTAATTTTCTTCTCAGGGGTCATGGTTTTCATTTATCAACTAATCGAGTAAATCTTATTAATTAAAACCTCTCGAGTGTGTGTGGTCGATCAATGACTTTTATTTATGACATCAAATCATCCAAGATGGTCAGTGTCAGGGAGAAGCTTACCCAATCCAAATATGAGAAATTCAAGCTCGATCACCCTTTTGGCGGCCAAATCACTCTCCTCCTAACCAAAAGCAATTAGCAATTTGAGGAATCAGAGGAGAAGGCTCCTCAAAAGAAAGATCACCTTGAACCTCCACTTACAAGAGGACTCTTAAGAAGGAGAATAAAAGCAAAATACCTGATGACTCCTTCAAGAAGAAGGGTCATAAGAGTGGTACCATTGTACCCCCTAGAACTGAGATCATTCTCACATTGGCCAATGAAATTAGTTCTGGTGTTACCATAGCTGCACCAGGAGTAGTTCAAGATAGACCACTTGTCATGACTACAATTTCTCTCACTGCTCCTCTTGAGATAGTGGTGAGTGAGGGTGTGAGTACTTCTACTCCCCCCTAGGAAATTTTGGGGTTCACCACTACAATGAGTTCGGTTCTTCATATACCTGGGCCAGCCACAGAGTCATCACCAATTCAAGCCCCTCTACCTGTATATGACACTTCCTTAGACTCGCCAATAGGCCCTACTTTCCTTACTTCACCTACAAAAGGCCCTTTGCTAGCAACAAGTGAAGCATGTCCTATTAGTCTCTTATCTCTTACTACATTACCCATCACCTCCAACACAACAGTGGAGACCCCATCACATACCACTACCCACATAGAATATCTGAGTGCTGCATTTCCGAGGGCTCTGGTGTACATCGAGTCTGTTCCTTCCCCTACCATTGCACCATTCGATGAACAAACTCAAATACCATGCACTTATACAGGCACTCTAATGGTGAGCATCATGAACTCTACAGGAATTGGTGACACCCCAATGGAGGAGTTCACAAATCTTTTACATGAGAGCTCACCACCAGGCATTATTCCTCTTGTAGCCTCCCTCTCCACTACATCAGGACTTGCTCCTGACTGGGAACAACAATTTATGAAGATCGAAGCATGGCAGAAGGAAAATGCCAAGAGCCTAGCATCAGCTCCTCTGCAGCTTAAGGGGATGATGGATGAGGTGAATATGCATAAGATTGAATTCAGGCACAAAAGAGTGAACACCACTGTTCGCAATGAGGTGGGGACTTTGAGCACTCAACTCACTATACCACAAACCACCTCTATCCCAACCAGTCCAATGGTAGCATCACCTCAGGCTATCACTCCTGGATTTGAGTTCTTGTCAAGGCAAGAGCAAGATGTTATTATAAAGAAACTTGGACAACAAGCATTGCAAGGCCAAACATGAACTATACCAGTAGTTTCAAGCAACAGTAGCCAAATTAAAGCACGAGAATACCCAATTGAAAGGCAAAAACCTGCTGCTTGAGGAAGAGAAGAAGAGTTGGGATCCGCAAACTGTAAAGATGTAAGAAGAAAATGCTTGTCTGAGGCATGAACTGAAATTGCAACAAAGAACTCCGACTAAAAAGGAGAATGCATACATTGAATATCAAAAGCAACTACAAGCACAAATTAAGGACCAAGCTCATCAACACACACTGAAAGAAGGAAAGATACTGAAACTCCAATCTGAGAGAGAGGGGTTGTTAGCTAAACTAGATGGGCAGAAGAAAGAACTTGTTGTCGTACCTGGGGGAGGCATACAGGCTGTAACTCTATTACATAATGAAAACGAGAAGCTGCGTATTGAAGCACGCTCACAATTCTCCGTGATCACCAAATTAAACAATGATCTAAAAACAAAGAAGACGACCGAGGAGGAAAGAATAACCATGAAACTAAAGTACAACTCTTTGCTAGAAGAAAAGGAAGCTCTTGAAAGTCTATTTCATGAACTAGAAGCAAAACTTCAGTACGATCCACTTGAGACATACACTAAGCATGAGAACGAAGCTTGGACCCATTTGATGTGACCACTGAGTTGCTAGTCTACAATTAGAGGAATGACGTTCCCCATGCTTCAGCAACATCTCAGTCCCAGGCATCATCATCTTCTCCTCAAGCCACTGTCTAAAGTACTCCACCGAATGAGTGAGCCACACTGTTGATCACCTTCATAAGCTCACAGGTACAATCTTTGATACCCCTTGTGACAAATTTTCCAATGAGGACACTGTCTCTTTCAAGTTTGGGGATATACATTCTTATCCTATTGTTTTTATTTTGGATTTTTTTATTTCTATATGTAAAGTTTTGATTTTTTTTATATTTCATGCATGTTTATTTATTTTTAATTTATGCTGATTGCTTGAATTTTTGTGTGTTTTAACCTTAGTCAATACATGCGAGTAAAGAACTTAGAAAATTTGATTTCAATATAAAATTTACAATTTTCCTGAATGAAATTCTCAATTATGATCGAATTTAGTTGATATTCATGCTTAGTTCAATGCATACTTGTACTAACACTAAAAATTTTGAAACTATGAATTACTTTGAACTGTAGATTTTAGATCTTAGTTTCAAGATCTTTAGAACTAGTGAGCTTTTCAGCCATATGTCCGATCATTTAGCGACTTAAAATAGTTTAAATGCTTTAAACTCCAAATTTTCCTGGAACTTTGAGCTTTCTATCAAAATTTCATTTTTATTCTTGAATCCATGACTGCAATTGTGTTTGTTTTATTCTAGAACTACTTACCATAGATAATAAAACAATTTGGCAACATTACTAGTGCAACTTGAAAATGAGAGAAGGCCATCTTTTGAAACTTTGAGCCATAATAGCTAAAAACCTATATATTTTATGTCTTGAACCCATATTTCAAGCCTACAACCTTATATTTCTTTGTAACCCAAATAAAATACCATGAAACCAACATTCATAAGTTTCTTAGTCTTTTACCCGTGTACTTCTGAGAATCTTGTACAAAGGAAAAATAGGAGAATTGACTGAACGAAAAGCGGAAAATGAGGTGTTTCTTAAAAGAAAATGAAAGGACCTTGTTGCAAGAGAAAGAAAAGAAAAATATGTGGTATATATGTTCTTGAAAAAAAATGAAAAAGCGAAGCAAAGTCTTAAACCTGTCGAAAAAAAAATTGAGAGAAATTAGTTGAAAAAGTCTTTAAAGAAGGAAGAAAAGAACAAGTTAAGAGAGAAAAATAAAAAGAGAAAAAGGTGTTATACAAAAATTAAAGATGAAGAAGAATAGGTTGGAAAGTAGTTTGAAGTCTAAATTCTCAAAAATTTTGAATCCTTATAGCTTTCTTTGGAACTTTAACCTAAGTCCCATTACAAGCCAATGAAAGTCCTTGATCCAAGAATCATCATAGTAAGTGCCTAGTAGAGATATCTTTTTTATCGGTACTATGATAATTCAACAACACATGAGTAGAATAGAGAGATTATCCTTCCATGAGATTTATTATTGAAAATTAGTTTCCTTGAGTTTGTTGCTATATGTTTTACTACATCAAAACTTGTGAAAAATACCCAACTTCATCATTGTTGTAAGTGTATACCATAGTGAGAATTGAATGAAACTATTTTCTAAAACTAAAGTTTAGAATAGTTCATATTGGATAGATTTATGTACCTGGTATGCACACACTACATGTAATAACCTGAAAGTTTTCAACCCGAACACGTTCACCTCGGTATGCATGCCCGAAAAAGTCACATAATAACTTTGGAAATTATGAGCAAGTAAACTTGAAAGAATGTTATTGGTGAAAGGAAATTTGATTTAGACTTGGTGAAGGCCTTTAGCCAATGACTCGTACACCGACTCGTGAATGCGTGCTCAACACCAAAGTCCAACTTAAGTTCAAGTGGATAGAACTTTGTTGTAAATATCATGATATTTGAAGTAAATATCATAGATATTTGTTGAATTGTTTTGCTTTATAAGGAGTGGTGGGTGAAGAGCAAAACTCTCACCACTCTTCCTCTCGTGTGAACCAATCCCTTGTAAGGTCACCTATGTTCTAATTACTCATACGATCCCTTGGGTGAAGAGCAAATCAGATTGGTTTTTTTGAGAAAATAAAGTCTTGTGAGAAAAATTCAAAACCGTAGAAATCTGAAGAAATCGAACGTTCGAATCCAAAATCGAACGTTCAAAATTGAAAATCGAACATTCAAATTTGAAATCGAATGTTCGAAAATTAAACCGAACGTTCAAATTTCCCCTGTTTCTGGCTTTCTCTATTTTTCTTTGGAAAAACTTTGGGAAACTTTTATCTATTAATTACATATAGGTTGAGTGTGGAAAACCCTTAGTGAGGACCTTTGGGATAACTCTGATCGAATCCGAGTCTGAGGTAGGGGAACCTTAATATTTTTTGCATTTTCTAAGATAATATGAAATTATTTTGATCATGAACTCCAAATTTGATTTGAATTTGACATAATTTTGATTACCATGAACTCTAAACTATGAATTCTGAATAACTCCTAAACTTGCATATGAATATGAAATTCTGAAATCTGAATATGAAACTCGGAAATCCCGAATCTGAAAGTCTAAATCCTGAATCTGAAAATGTATTAAAATACATTGAAATTATATGATTAGCATCTACACTTGATATAAGATTCATTAGAATGAAACCCTAAATTCTATGAACCATGTTGACGGTAAAACTGCCTGGCGCAAGTTTCCCTCATAACGCAAGGGCTTGTTGTAATTCTTGAAAAAGGGTTCATTGAATGACGATGGTTAGTAAGGTTTCCCATTAGTAATATTCCTGCTCTCGTGATATAATAACTTGAGAGGAAACTTTAAGTTATGATTTAAGTCATTTAATAAAGAAGCATGCATGAATCAAAATCCGAAACTATATGAACTCTCGACTTGTTTGATTTTCATTCATAACACATCACCTGATTTTAGAATTGGAATTTAATAAATAAATCTGTTTGGAATTCCTGTTTTGAAAACACATCTGCTTTGAATTCCGTCTTTGAAATCCATATTTTTTCTGACAAATTATAAATAAAATTGAGTTTCTTCTGCTGAGCTTAGACTATTAGCTAACCCCGACTATACGTCATAGGTGTAGAGACTCAGGCTCAAGGTTACGAGAGTGATCCAGACTACGAGCTAGAGGAAGAGTCAGAAATCCCTCCTGACGAGTTTTTTCCTTGACTTAGGGCTATGAGCTTGGTATAATTCTTTTTGTATATGTTTGTGTAGGACTAGTTAGAATTATGGGCCCGAGGCCTTGTTTTGTTATAGTACTTATATCATTTTGAGGAGCCACTATTAGGAACCATTGTTTAGGTGTTGGATTGGCTATCACCAGTGGTTCTTCTTGGTTCTTTTTTGAGATATGATTTGTGTGAGAGATCTCTTTAGTTGCTATGTTTGTATATGGGTTGTGAGTTTGGTATAATTCTTTTTGTATATGTTTGTGTGGGACTATTTAGAATTATGGGCCCGAGGACTTGTTTTGTTATAGTACTTATATAATTTTGAGGAACCACTATCAGGAACCATTGTTTAGGTGTTGGATTGGCCATCACCAGTGGTTCTTCTTGGTTCTTTTTTGAGATATGATTTGTGTGAGAGATCTCTTTAGTTGCTATGTTGAGATGTTTGTTTTACTTTTATGCTCGCTTTCTACTTTTATGGATGTACCTATGCCTTGGCGAGCCGACCTTTCCGACACTCTAGGACCGGGAAAGTCGGGTAGTCACAGTTGGTATAAGAGATATGGCTCTAGATCCGGATTCTGTAGGATTGTGGGCATGATTGTCTTTACAATCTATACTGATCAAAGTTGTTATGTAACAATTGTAGATCAGCATGGCCCCAAGGTTCCGAGGCCGAGGCCGAGGAAGAGGTAGAGAAGGACCAAGGATGGTTCAGTTGGAGGATATTCTCGAGGGTGTCGGTACATCTAGGGGTGCAAGAATCACTACTGGTCCCAATAATATTCCTATTGGGGGAAAAGCTCGAGCTGAGAATGTTGATCAAGTGCTAGAAGCCTTGTCCAACAACATGGCTCAGCAGACAGCTTCCATGGCTCCGTAGATTGCTGCGATAGCTCAGTAGGCAGAGTTATTAGCAGCCAAACACAAACCCTCTGGATTTACGGAGTTTAGGAGGATGCGTTCTCCGAATTTTTTGGGTCTGATTGATTTGATTGAGGTAGAAGGTTGGCTGAACGAGTTGGAAAAGATCTTCGATGTGCTACAATGCACCAAAGTTGAGCAGGTGCGATGGGCAACCTTCAAGTTAGACAGAGAGGCTGACCCATGGTGGAAGTTTGTATCTAGAACTAGGGAGCAGAAGATTCCTAATACCCCATGGACCTGGGCGGAATTTGTAGAGATGTTTAATGATTAATATTTTTTTAGGATCATACGTCATCAGTGGGAGGTCCAATTTATAAAATTGGAGTAGAATAAGATGACCATACGTGAGTAAGGGGCTGACTTTGATAGACTCTCAAGGTTTGCGCCTCAGCATGTGGCCACCGAGTTGATGAAGGCTAGGAAATTTTAACTTGGCCTAAGGCCAAACATTCAGGAGAGGATCTCAATCCTTGAACTGGTGACCTATGTAGGGGTGATGGCTACATCCTTGATAGCTGAGGAAGACATTGAGAGGATGTTCAAGAGGAGAGACCAGCAGAGAGCTGGATAGGGGCAATAAGGTGCCTTTGATCAAACAAACAAGAGGCCGAAGTTTGCGAGACCGCCGAGATATCCTATGTAACCTGTGTACTCTAGGCCTACAGCTTCTTGTGGGCCGATATCCTATCAAAGACCATCGGTGTCTTCGCCTATACGATCCTTCCAACCTTCAGGTTCTACTGCAAGTGAGGCCTCAGTGGCACAAGGATCCTCACGTGCTTCATCTTTCGCTCCCATCCCTTCATGTACAAGGTGTAGGAAACCACACAAGACTGAGGACTATAGGAGGAACACTAGAGCGTGCTTTCAGTGTGGAAAGATAGGACATATGGATACGGATTATCCTAATGAGGACAAAGGAAGGACCACTTCAGCTTCTACACAAAGATTGACTCGACCTACCATTCAAGGACGAGCTTATGCCATGACTACGCAGGATGCCGAAATGTCGAATGATGTGATTCATGGTATCATTAAAATTCAGATGATAATTTTATTTTAGTTTCTATTTGACTAATGTTCTATAAATTCTTTTATTCAGACATGCATGAACACCACACAATTTGCATACAATTAATTGAACCTCTTGTATCAATTAAAGGTACCCTTGTTATGCATCGTGACATCGACGTATGTAAAACTGAAGTATGAGTATTGATAGGCACTGGGTCTACTCACTCATTTATTACCCCTTTATTCTCTGAGAAGTTGGGCATCGTTCCCAAGTCCCTCGACTTTATATTGGCAGTATCAAATCCTATGGGAAGCTCAGTGAGAATAGATACTGTTTGTCAATCAGTGATCATGACGATTGAAGACCACGAGACAATAGCCGATCTGATTTTTTTAAGTATAGAAGCGACGTAATCCTAGGAATGGATTGGCTATCCGCTTACCATGAGAGCATAGATTGTCTTCGAAAAGTTATGACTTTCCGCCCTCCTAAAAGAAAACCTTTCTAATTTTATGAAGTGAAATCTAGCGTCGCACCATTCATTTCAGCTATCCAAGCAGAGCATATGATGAGGAGTGGTGCTGTGTTATCTTGCTTACTTGCAAGATCCAAAGGAGGAGAAGAAGAACATTGCTGGCATCACGGTTGCATGTGGGCATCCGGATGTCTTTCCTAAAGATTTGCCTGGATTGCCACCTGATCGGGAGATCGAGTTAGCGATTGAGTTAGCGCCAGGTACTAAACCTTTATCGAAGGCTCCATATCGTATGGCGCCAGTTGAGTTGAAAGAACTGAAAGAGCAGCTTTAGGAGCTATTAGATAAAGGCTTTATTAGACCGAGTGTGTCTCCTTAGGGAGCACCAATTTTGTTTGTGAAGAAGAAAGATGGATCGATGCGGCTTTGCATCAATTACTTCTAGCTAAATAAGTTGACAATTAAGAATCGTTACTCACTTTGGCAGATAGATGACCACTTTGATCAACTACAAGGCGCAAGGTTCTTTTCTAAGATCGATTTGAGGTTAGGCTACCTTCAGTTAAAGATTAAGGTGGAAGACATTCCAAAGACTGCGCTTCACATGAGGTATGGTATCTATGAGTTCCTGGTTATGCCTTTTGGGATAATGAACACGCCAGCATCATTATGGACTTGATGAATCAGGTATTCAAACTACGCCTCAACAAATCAATAGTTATTTTCATAGATGACATTCTCATCTATTTGAGAACATGAGCGGAGTATGAACAACATTTATGAGTGGCTCTTCAAACACTCATATACCACCAGTTGCATGCAAAACTCAGCAAGTGTGACTTTTAGCTTGAACAGGTCAACTTCTTGGGACATGCCATCTCTGAGACTGGCATATCAGTTGATCCAGCTAAGATTGAGGCAGTTGTGAAATAGGAACAGCCCAAGATGGTGATAGAGGTTAGGAGTTTCCTTGATTTGGCTAGATACTACAGGAGATTCGTAGATGGTTTCTCCAACTTTCAGGTCCCCTCATGTAACTTACGAAGAAGAATGCTAAGTTTGAGTGGACTACGCAGTATGAGCAGAGCTTTCAGGAGCTCAAGGCGAGACTAACTACTGTGCCAATACTTGCCATACCATCAGGTAGTGGAGGTTTTGATGTATACAGTGATGCGTCATATAGTTGTTTGGGCTTGTGCTTAATCAGAATGAGAGAGTCATTGCGTATGGCTCTCGGCATCTCAAAAACCATGAGAAGAACTATCCAACTCATGATTTGAAGTTGGCAACTATAATCTTTGTACTAAAGATAGGACGACATTACCTCTATGGTGAAATGTTCGATATATTCACCGATCACAAGAGCCTTAAGTACCTTTTCACCTAGAAGGACTTAAATATGAGGCAGTGACGGTGGATGGAATCCCCGAAAAACTATGATTGTTCCATCTAGTATCACCCCGAAAAGGCGAATGTCAGAGCTGATGCACTGAGCCAGAAGTCTTTTGCTTCGTTGTCACATCTCATCACTAGAGTACAAAGATGGTGGTTACTTGAAGATATGTCTTTATGCAGCACGAGGTTTGACGTTAAAGGTTTGGAAGCTCTGATGGCTACTATTATGATTTGTTCTACACTATTTGAGAGCATCCGAAAGCTATAGATGACCGATGACAATCTCATGACTATCAGACGGGATGTGATTGGTGGTAGCAAGATGGATTTCTCCATCAAAGAAGACGAGACCTTACTATTTCGAGACCGGGTATGCATACCAATCAAAATTGAGCTTTGTGATACTATTTTGGAAGAGGCTCACAAATCTATGTATGCCATTCATCCTGGCAGTACCAAGATGTACTAGAATCGGAAAAAGAGTTTTTGGTGGAGCAGTTTGATGAGAGATGTGGCTGAGTACGTATCGCGATGTTTGGTATGTCAACAGGTCAAGGTTGATCACCGAAACTCATCTGGGTTATTACAACCATTACCTGTACCGGAGTGGAAATGGGAAGCCATTTCTATAAACTCCATTCTGGGGTTGCCAAGAACTTTCAGGAAAAATAATTTCATCTGGGTCATTGTTGATCGGTTGACTAAATCTGTTCATTTCTTACCTTACAATACGACGTATACTGCCAACAAACTCGTAGAGTTGTACCTCAAGGAGATAGTCAGGTTGAATGGTATATTGTTGCGGCATCCAGCTATGCTTCAGTTTATTATGTGGTGGAAACCAATTAAAAACAAAATAAAATAAAAGAATGGATTCAACACAACTAGAGTACTCCTAGACCTGTAAGATACAGGGCCTATTGTAGCAAGTTTTGATAAGTAAGAGTTTGTCCCACGTAGAAGTTAATCTAAAACCCAAAAATGGGCTATAATAGTAGGCCTCCGGATCTGACTACAAATCTGACAATCCTAAAGAAAGGGAGCTGGGTGTCACGACTACACTAAATTAACCCTAAAAATAGAGAAATAAAATGTAAATCTATCCTAAAGAAAGGGTTGAAAAGAAGATAGTGATGGTGTGTACCAAAATAAAATATAAACAATGGTGAGAAGTAAGTAGGTTAAGTTCAAAGTTAAAACAGTAATGTAACTCAGATTTAGTCTGCCTCTACAGTGCTCCTTGCTGAGATGATATTAAAAGCCTCAATAAGGTAGAAATATCTAGTTTAACCCATGCCATTTAGGGTGCTCTTAAGGGTATAGGTTGTCCACTCAAATTATCACACCCTATTCGATAGAGTCTGTCAAATCCTATTAGTTAAACTAGAAGTTGCCCATCTAGTCTAGAGTAGTAGACTGATCATTTCCCAAGCCACCGGACCAGATCAAGCCGTGAATACTATTGCAGCACTATGTAATGCCAATGCTACAAGCTCCCCAAATCTGTGCACAGATCTGGCTAATATCCATAGGTAATCCAACCCATAAGATCCTAAGTGCTTTGCTAAGGCCAACGACTCACTAGTACCCACAAAAAGGACCATGCAACAGGTTGAATAGGGCTTTAGATTCAATTGGGCATTGCTACAAATGGCCTGCAATGACTCAACCTCAAGTTGTAATTACTACAAAGAGATCAGATCTAACATCTGATGTCGGCTAGGTAAAATAGAGGGGAGTCAGTTCCTGTATAAACTTCCTCACAAGGCTCTAGAAGCTCATGTGCAGGGGAGAAGAATCCTTCTTAAACATGTGAATGGACACAACCTTAGGGCTATACTCTGTCCACTCGAATAGTCACAGGGTATCCCATTGGTCTGTCTATGCCACAGATGCTTAAGAAAAAATATGAAAACTGCTGCAACCACCATGGTCCACAGTGCTCCGAGCTCCCCAGATCTCACTATAGATCCAACATTGCTTTCCATGGGGCTATCAAACCAAGGGAAATCATATGGTAAATAATAGATCTACTAGAAACTGAATGGGCTAGTCCCAAATACATGGATCCTATAGACATCTAAAGAAACCATAAGATCTTTAGATTTGATTAGGCATTAAAATAGCAATCCATTGATAAACACAAAACTTACAATGAACTGCCTCCAGGCTGCAGCCAGTACACAACTGCTCATCCACAATCCCAATATATATAAAACCTATTACAAACTGAAATAAAACTAAACCTAGCTCTTAAAGGGGGATTAGCCAGCAAGTGCTGGGCTAAGAGAGAAGAATAAAGGGAAAAAGAGGTGATCAAACCCTAACCCTAGCTACTGGAGCTCGCAGCGGGCAGAGGATGAAAAGAAGGGTTGATGGTAAAACTAGACTCTAAGCGTAGCTTATATACTCTGTCCATACAGCTTTGGCTCTGAAGGGATTAACCCTAATTTTTCTAGCAAACATGGCATTGCTACATCTCTTGAATGCCTTGAGTCGTGCACCTCAAAATCTGCACCTTAGGATATGTGCCCTAGCCCTGGGAAATTCTTAAAAGGTCTTTGAGTTAAACCTGAGAAGTGGGGAGCCCGTGCTTTGCGGGGCTGACATATGCATTCATTGATTCGCATAGTTGCAGGGCCTTCGTAGAGTAGCTTTTGGTTGGTGGGAAGTGCTCACTCACGCAGTTAATCTTTATTTAATCACACAATTCCTTTGCTCTACAATTATTTCGCGAAGATGATCTAGAGTGCCTATACTTCTCACGCAGTAGAGCTTCAGAAGCTCTCTCTCTCACTAGGTACTCACGCAGTTATGCTCTTACGCTCACATAGTAATTGGTAAGGCTTCAAAGTATGCGAGATCTGCGCGAGAAGAATTCTAGGCGTCTCTCTCTTTGAGGGTCATGCATGAACTCCGTGAGGTGAATTTTAGTTCAGTTCACACATGGACTCTCTATGTTCTCACGCGGCTGCTTTAAGGCTTGATCTCCGTAAGAGCTTCGCTACCATAAATTCTGAGGGTTTTAATCCGCGAGATCTTTGCGATGTCTTTACAGCTCTCCTCTTAACTACGCGTCCTATCTCTGCAAGGGCATCTTCCACTGCATCTTTAGCTTCGCGAGGGAGGTTCTCAACTCTGTGAGATCTATCTTTCTATGCATTGCACTTGCTGCTTTTATAGTTTCTCCACTCTCAGCCAACTCCATTCATCTGCTAGGCATTTGGTCAATGATGATCAGCACTTGGTCACCATGGTGAGCACTACCAGGGTGTTCCATTAGGCTTTGGTTCAGCTATCATCTTTACATTTCTTCTTCCTGTTCTTTGGGCCAATAAGGATGGATTTTGTGTTAAGCTGCACAGATTATTGCTAACTACAAAATACACTGAAGATATGATTATTAGACTGCTTCAAGGTCTATCAAAGGCTAGGTTAAGAGGTGAAAAGTGATACTTTTTAGTGAATAACATATATCGATCAGTATTGTGTCCGATAGAGACCCGCTGTACACGTCATAGTTATGGCAGCAATTTTAGGATGGGATGGGTTCTAAGCTTGACTTTAGCTCTACATTTCACCCTCAGACCGATGGGCAAATTGAGCGGGTGAACCAGATCATTGAGGACATGCTACGAACTTGCATGTTGGATTTCCAAGGGTCATGGGATCAACACTAACCTCTGATTGAGTTTGCCTAAGACAATAGCAACCAGGCTAGCATCGGCATAGCACCCTATGAAGCCTTATATGGTCGGAGATGCAGGTCTCCTTTAAATTGGGAGGAGGTTGGTGAGAAGCTTATTTTAGGCCCTGAAATTATGGAAAGTATGACCAAAATAGTTTGGTTGATTCGCGAGCGATTGAGAGTTGCTCAAAGTTGCCAAAAGAGCTACGCCATTCTCAAAAGGAGACATGTTGATTTTCAGGTGAGCTTAATAGCATTGATCACCATTACTCTCCTTTAAATTATGTATAGTAGCTAACACCCTACATTTCAGGTTGGAGATAAAGTCTTTGTCCAAATATCACCTACGAAAGACGTGATGTATTTTGGCAGGCATGGAAAGCTGAGTCCCTGTTATATTGGGCCTTTTGAGACACTAGGCCGAGTCGGTGAAGTCGCCTATCACGTAGCTTTACCACCGCAATTAGCTAGCATGCACAATGTGTTTCATGTGTCCATGTTGCAGAAGTATATTAAAGACCCGACTCATGTGTTAGACTATCAACCCATTGAACTTCAGGAAGGTCTAACATTGGTCGAGGAGCCAGTACTGATATTGGACCGAAAAGAGCAGATCTTATGGACCAAGCAGATTTCATTAGTGCTTGTGAAGTGGCGGAACTACTTATCAAAGGAAGTGTTATTCACCGAAAAGTACCACTTTTCACCTCTTAACTTAGCCTTTGCTGGACCTTGAAGCAGACTAATAACCATTTGTTAAGTGTGTTTTGTAGTTAGTAATAAAATGTGTAACTTAATATAAACTCCTTGCTTTTTGGCTCAAAAGAGAGAGAGAATGCACTCAAAGATGACAACTGAGACAAAGCGTGATGGACCTCCTTGGTAGTGCTCACCATGGTGTCTCATTGTTGTTGATCATCATTGACCAAAGCCTAGCATATGAATGAAGTTAGCTGAGAAAGGAGGAGACTATGACAGCAGCAAGTGCAATGTACCAGAGCAGTAAAAGATAAATCTCACAGAGTTGAGGAGGAAGAGGCCCTCACGAAGATGCGCCGTACAGTCAGGAGGACATCTAAAATGACCTCGCGAAGATCTCGTAGGTTAAAACGCTTAGAATTTACCCTCGCGAAGCTCTCACAGAGATCAAGCTTAAAAGTAACTGCGCAAAGAAACCAGTGAGTCCATATATACACTGAACATAATGTCACCTCGCGTAGTTCTTGCGTAGCCCTAGATGAGAGAAACGCCCATAATTCTCTTCGTACAGATCTCGCGCACTTTGAAGCCTTACCATTGACTATGCAAGCACAGGAGCATAGCTGCACAAGTACTTAGCGAGAGAAAGTGCTTCTGAAGCTCTATTACGTGAGAAGTCTAGGCACTCCAAATAATCTCCACGACATCATTACAGCGCAAAGGAACTGTGCAATGAACTGAAGATTCACTGTGCGAGCAAGCACTTCCCACCAGCCAAAGGTAACTCTGCGAAGCCAAAGCAGCTACGCGAATGAGTTAAAAGCATACACCAGCCTTGCGAAGCATGGGCTCTCCACTTCTCAATTTTAACTAAAGGACTTTTTTGGAATTCCCAAGGCTAGGGTACACTTCTTGGGGCATGGATTTCGAGGCACAAATCTCCAGGGATTCAAGGGTTGTAACAGTGCCACGTTTGCTAGAAAAATTAGGATTAATCTCTTTAGAGCCAAGGCTATTTTAACAGAGTATATAAGCTGCACTTAGAGTTTATTATTTTTATCTTTCCTTCATTCTCTGCCAACTGAGAATGGAGGAAAGATCACCTCTTTTTCCTATTTTTTTTCTCTTAGATCAACACTTGCTTACTAATCCCCCTATAAGCAGCTAGGTTTAGTTTTGTTCCAGTCTTGTAATAGATTTTGGTATACATTGGGATTCTGATGAGTAGTTGTGTACAGGCTATAGCCTGGAGACAATTCATTATATGTTTTATATTCATCAATGGATTGTCGTTTTAATGCTTAATTGAATCTAAAAATCTTATGATTTATTTAAATGTCTATAGGATCCATGTATTTGGGACTAGCCCATTTAGTTTCTAGTAGATCTATTGCTTAACATCTTATTTTTCTTGGTTTGATAGCCCCATGAAAAGCAATGCTGGATTTGTAGAGAGATCCAGGGAGCTCGGGGGGGGGGCCTATGGACCATGGTGGTTATAACAATTTTCATATTCTTACTCAGGCCTTTGTGGGATGGACAGACTAATGGGATACCTTGTGACCATTCAAGTGGACAGAGTATAGCCCTAAGGTTGTGTCCATTCACATGTTTGAGAAGGATTCTTCTCCTTTGCACATGAGCTTCTAGAGCCTTGTGAGGAGGTTTGTACAGGAACTGGCTCCCCTCTGTTTTACCTAGCTGACATCAGATGTTAGATCTGATCTCTTTGTAGTTATTACAGCTTGAGGCTGAGTCATTGCAGGCCATTTATAGCAATGACCAGCTGAATCTAAAGCCTTATTCAACTTATTGCATGGTCCTTTTTGTGGGCACTAGTGAGCAATTAGCCTTAGCAAAGCACTTAGGATCTTATGGGTTGGAATACCTATGGATGTTAGCCAGGTCTATATGCAAATCTGGGGAGCTTGTAGCACAGGCATTACATGGTTCTCTAATAGTATTCATGGTTAGAGTTGGTCCAGTGGCTGTAGAAATGATCGATCCACTCTTCTGGATTAGACTAGTGAATTTCTGGTTTAAGTAATGGGATTTGACAGATTCTAACGGATACCCTGTAACCATTGAAGTGGACAAAGTATAGCCCTAAGAGTGCCCCAAATGGCATGGGTTAAACTGGGAGCTTATACCTTGTTGAGGCTTTTAATAACATCTCAGCAAGGAGCACTGCAGAGACTGACTAAATCTGAGTTACATTACTGCATTATTAACTCTAGCTCAACCTGCTTACTTCTCATAATTTTTGTATCTTATTTTGGCACACACTACCACCATCCTCCTCTTAACCCTTTCTTTAGGATAGGGCTACATTATATTTCTCTACTTTTAGGATTAATTTAGTGTAGTGTGACACCCAATTCCCTTCCTTTAGGATTGTCAGATCTGTAGCCAGATCTGGAGGCCTACTATTATAGCCCATTTTGGGCTCTAGATCAACTTCTCTGTGGAACAAACTCTTACTTATCAAAACTAGCTACAATGGACCCTGTATCTTGCAAGACTTTGAGTATTTCAGACTTGCTGTACTGACCAATCTCCAATTCCCTACTCTTGATTTATTCTCTCCACTGTTCTTAATAAAACATGTAGCAAGAGTCTCAAAACAAGAACAACAAGTTTTTGGCACCGTTGTCGGGGACCTTGATCTTTTTAGTAGACCTGAGTTGTACTATAATTTAGACTAACAAATTCTTTGTAGTTGTGTTTAATCTAGAATTAAAGTACTACTGGTTCTTTGTGAAATTTTATAGAAATAGATAGCAGAAGAAGGGAAAAGCTAGAGCCGCAAGTGGAGTGTATTTAGCTCTATTTGCACTTTCTTTCCCCTAAATCTCATGCCATTTATGTTGAATCCCCTATTATTTTGGTTAGTATAAATCTGTGTAGTTATTATTTTCTTTGTTTGAAATTCTTTCTGTGTGCCTGTAAGCATTTTCATTACTGTTGGTGAGTGTATGCTCGGGAGAAAGTCCTTAAACCCTAACTTGGAACCCCTAAATCCGAAGGTGGAAAGGATTCTTAGACCTAGACACACCACACAGGGCCCTGTTATTGAGACTGAACCAGCTACTATAACTGGGAGGCAGAGGACATTGAAAGAATACAATGCACCTGGAGAATATACCTCTCCCTTTTGCATTCAGTTTCCCTCTGTTGAGGGAAACTATGAAATTAAATCCTCCACCATCAGTATGCTGCCTTCATTTCATGGGCTGAGTAAAGAAGATCCCTACAAGCATATCGACCAGTTTTTAGCACTTTGCACTATCTTCAACATTGTTGGCTTGGGGCCTGAGGCCACAAAACTGAGGCTTTTTCCTTTTTCATTAAACGACAAAGCCAGTACATGGCTATCAAAGCTCCTAGTCAACAACATATAGTCATGGAGTGACCTTCAAACCAAATTCTTGGCAACATCTTTCCCTATGAACAAAACAAGTCAGATGAGAACAAATATTTTGTCAATCACTCAGTCCTCAACTGAGAATTTTAATGAAGCTTGGGAAAGATTCTAGGAGATGTTAAAACAATGCCCCTACCATCAAATCCCAATGTGGCAGGTTGTCCAAGTATTTTATTAAGAAATTAATGCCAAGAGCAGGGATATAGTGGATGCTTCCTGTGGTGGTAGCTATCTCCACAAGCCAGTTGAGGAAGCTTGAGAGCTGTTTGACAGCAAAGGGGAAAATTCCATGCAGTAGGAGTCTCTGTCACGCAATGACAGTTAGATTCCAGCTAAGATGGTGAAAGAGGCCACCCCTAGAGGTGGAATGTATAAAGTAAAGATGCAAAGTGATCTGGAGAGGAAGGTGGACAACCTAAGCTTGAAGTTTGACAAATTGATGAATGTGATGCAACCTTGGAAGGTTGCATAGGTGGAGGAGGCATGTCTGATATGCCCATCCCCCACACATTCTATTCATGATTGTCCATCTGCTAACCAATTTCCAGATTTTGTTATGGAGCATGCCAATGCTGCTCAAACCTTTGGGCAGCAGCCTGCTGGGTATTCTTGGAGGAACCACCCAAATCTCAAGTGGAGACAAGACTCATATCCACAACCCCAACAGCAGCAGATGGTAGCTCCTTACAGACCCCAGCACCAGTTTATTCAAGGTTACCCACCAAGGTAAAATTTTTTGTTACCTGCCTCACAGTCTAATCAATTGGTCCTATCCCTACAACAGCCCAGATCCTCTTCATTTGAAGAGCAAATAATGGCTTCAATGCAAAATTTGGAGAGCCTGGGGCAGACTGTCAATTCTCATAGACAAAGCATCAAGAAGATTGAGGACCAGATGTGACAGATTTGCATTACTTTGAACATGAGGGAGGAAGAAAAATTGTCCAGTCAGTCCCTAGCCAATTCAAAAGGGCAGCTCTTGCTTGGAGAAACACCCTTTACCCATGAGGATGTCGATGCCATAACTACCCTTAGGAGTGCCAGGGTGGTTGACAATTTAGTGGGCAGTGAATAGGGGAGGTCACAGAAAATGAAACTAAAAATGAAAGGATTGTTAGCATCAAGGAGCCGAGGCTTGTGTCCCCTGCTGTGGATCAGCTAGAGCAAAATAATGGGGCTGATGTTGAGCCCCAACAAAAGAAATAAATGAAGATAAAAGAAAAATAAACAAATATGACCATGATGGCAGTAGGCAAGTAGTAGTGGCACCAGCTGTGCCACAGTTGCCATTTCCTCAAGCTCTTGCTGGCCCAACCCCTCTTGATAAAGTGAATGCTCAGATAGAGGAAATGCTGGAGACTTTCAAGCAGGTTAAGATTAACTTGAATATGCTTGATGCCATAAAGCAAGTTCTTGCCTATGCTAAAATTTTGAAGGACCTCTGCACTCAAAAGAGGAAAGCTAGGGTGCAATTGTCTAAAAGGGTTTTCACTGTTGAGCATGTTGAGTCATTTCTGTCCATTACCACACCTGAAAAATTACAAGACCCAGGGGTACCTACTATCCCCTGCATAATCAGAAACCACAACATTGGAAAAGCCCTCTTAGATTTAGGGACCAGTGTAAACTTACTCCCTTATTCAGTGTATGAGGAGCTAGATTTGGAGGAGCTTAAACCCACATAAGTTGTGCTCAAACTAGCTGACAAGTCTGAGAGCAGACCTGTGGTAGTGGTAGAGGATGTCTTTATTGGGGTGGACAAATTCTATTATCCAGCCGACTTTCTTGTTTTAGACATGGACCCTTGCAAAAGCAAAACCCCATTTCCTATTATCCTTGGGAGACCATTCTTGGCTACTGCAAATGCTTGCATACAATGCAGTCCAGGGGTAATGGAGGTTACTTTTGGGAACATGAAAGCCCATTTAAATGTGTACCATGCTGCTACAGTGCCTCATATTGACATTGAGGACTACTGTATAGTAGATGTACTAGATGGCCTGGTAGAAGAACAATTATCCAATCTGCTGGATTGGGATTATCTTATTGAAAGCATGGAAAGTGTTTAAAGTCTGTTTGAGAAGGAGGCCCCAATTCCCATGATAGAAGACAACACCAACACTAAGTCTTCTGTGGCTCTAGTGGAGAACATATTGATGCCGCTTCCTCAAGCCACTAAGACACCTCTGTTGGCTTCAATTGAATGCCCCCCTGAGCTTGAGCTGAAGCAGCTCCTAGCCACATTAAAATATGCCTTCTTAGGGCAAGATAACAAGCTTCCCGAAATTATTTCCACCTCTCTCACTTGTGAGCAGGAGGAAGAATTATTGAATGTCCTTATGAAGCACAAGAAAGCAATTGGGTGGATTGCCCTTGGAGGCATTGATGCCTCAGTTTGCATGCACAAGATTCACCTGGATGAGGGTGCAAAACCTTCAAGGAAGATGCAGAGGAAATTAAATCCTCACATGTAGGAGGTGGTGCCTAAAGAAACAGTAAAACTTTTAGATGCAGGGGTGATTTACCCCATTTCAGATTTCGAATGTGTGTCACCTATCCAGGTGGCACCTAAAAAGTCAGGCATCATAGTGGTTTCTTCTGATTCCGAGGAGTTGATACCAGCCAGAGAGACCACTGGCTAGAGGGTGTGCATTGATTATAGGAAACTCAACTCCAAAACCAGAAAAGACCATTTCCCCTTCCCTTTTATTGACCAAATTCTAGATAAGCTGGCTGGGAGGCATATTACTATTTTCTTGATGGATACTCAGGGTATAACCAAATCCCTGTGGATCCTCAAGCTCAGAAAAAGACTACTTTCACATGTCCCTTTGGCACCTTTGCTTACTGAAGGATGCCTTTTGGATTGTGCAATGCCCCAGCAACTTTTTAGAGGTGCATGTATTCAATTTTTTCTGATATGATTAACAAATTCCTAGAAATCTACATGGATGATTTGTTGGTGTTTGGGGACAGCTTTAGCCAGTGTCTAGTCCACCTTGAAAAAGTTTTGCAAAGTTGCGAGGAGACCCACTTGGTCCTAAGCTGGGAAAAGAGTCACTTCATGGTGACCCAAGGTATTGTAATAGACCATGTGGTCTCCCAAAAAGGAATTGAGGTGGACAAGGCTAAACTGGACTTGATTTCATATCTGCCCCCAGCGAGGACTGTCAAGCAAATTAGATCATTTCTTAGACATGCTGGATTTTACAGGAGGTTCATCAAGGACTTCAGCAAGATTGCCAAACCATTGTGCCACTTGCTTTGCCAGGTTGTGCCATTCATATTTTTTGATGAATGCCATGAGGTCTTTGAGGCTTTGAAGAAGTACCTCACCACTGCCCCCATAATCCAAGCCCCAGATTACTCGCTCCCCTTTGAGCTGATGTGTGATGCATCAAACTTAGCCATAGGTGCCATCATAGGACAGAGGGAAGATAAGATGCCTGTAGTGATCTAGTATGCCAGCAAAACACTAATTGAAGCTTAGCTAAACTACACTATAACTAAGAAGGAGCTACTTACAGTAGTGTTTACTGTGGACAAATTTAGACCCTACTTATTGGGGTCTAAAATTATAGTTTTTATAGATCACTCAGCCCTAAAATACCTATTGGCTAAGAAAGATGCAAAGCCTAGGTTGATCAAATGGATTCTCCTCTTACAGGAGTTCAATCTTGAGATCAAAGACAGGAAGGGAATTGAGAATGTGGTGGCTGACCACCTCTCTAGGATTATCTTAGAAGAATGTGCAGTAACACCAGTTAATGAGTTGTTCCCCGATGAGCAGCTTTTTGCTGTGCAGTTTAGTGTGCCCTGGTTTACACACATTGTCAATTTTCTTACAGCTGATAGGATCCCTCCACACTGGTCTAAAGTAGACAAAGACCTATTCTTCTCTCAGGTTAGACAATTTCTGTGGGAGGATCCATACCATTACAAGCATTGTGCAGACCAGGTCATTAGGAGATGTGTGCCCGAAAATTACTTCCACAACATTCTTTCAATGTGCCTTGAGCAAGCCTTTGGAGGTCATTTCAGTGGCAAAAAGACTGTATCAAATGTGTTCCAATGTGGTTTGTATTGGCCTTCTTTATTCAGAGATACAAACTTGCATTACAAGGCCTGTAAGAGATGTCAAAGGATGGGAGGCATTTCGAAGAGAGACTCCATGCCATTGCAGCCCATCCTAGTTGTAAAACTTCTTGACATCTGGGGAATTAATTTTATGGGCCCCTTTCCTTCCTCCATGGGAATAAATTTCATACTTGTGGCAGTTAACTATGTGTCCAAATGGGTAGAAGCCATTGCCATAAACACTAATGACCACATAGTTGTCCTTAAATTCTTGAAGGACAATATCTTCTCACGATTTGGTATCCCCAAAGCTATTATAAGTGATGGGGGAGCCACTTCTATAACAAACCTTTTGAGAACCTTCTCAAAAACTATTCTGTTACACACAGAATCACAACTCCCTACCCCCCATAGACCACTGGGCAAGTTGAAATTTCTGATAGGGAGATCAAGCACATTCTAGAGAAAACTGTGAGGACTGATAGGAAGGATTGGACACCAAAGCTGAATGATGCTTTGTGGGCTTATAGGACTGCCTATAAGACTCCTCTTGACATGTCCCCATTTAGGCTGGTGTATGGCAAGGCCTGCCACCTACCTATGGAATTAGAGCACAGAGCCTATTGGGCTATCAAAGCAATGAATGTAGGTCTAACTTCTGCTGGTTCCCACAGGATGTTGCAAATGGTAGAGCTTGATTAAATGATGCTAGAAGCCTATGCAAATGCCAGAATGTACAAGGAGAGATCAAAAGCAATCTTTGACAAGATGTTGTTGCGAAAAGACTTCATTGCTAGCACGAAGGTTTGGCTTTTTAACTCCAGACTTAAATTCTTTCCAGGGAAGTTGAAATCCAGATGGGATGGATCTTACACTGTCATCAAAGCCTCCCTATCTGGTGCTGTGGAGATCTTGGATCCAAAATCAAGGCAGAGCATGAAAGTAAATGGTCAGAGGCTCAGGATTTGGGTAGAACAACCAGTGGAGCTTCCTCAGGCCATTCACTTACTTGAACCTCCCACTCTTTAGTGATCCACAGCTTTGTATTATGTGTGTCATATCTGTTTTGTATGTTTTTTCTGTTCTGTTCTATGTGCTTGTTTATTTTCTATTGCTTTATAGGTTTTATTGTCAGTATTGTTCATTTCTGTCAGTAACATGGGAGATGAATACTTCTTGCTGAAGTGTGAGAAAAGTACATGCACTACAACTATTTAAAATCTGTGTTCATCGAGGTGTTTTATCATTTGGAATTTTTGCTATGCATGTGCTGGTATTAGGGAGGCTATTATCATTTGAAAAAGGGATACATGTGAAGGATAGATGTTGATGGCCACTGAATGGGTACAAGACATTATGGAAGCACAGGCCTGAGAACAAATGGTGTAAAGAGGTTGACTATTCATTTCTCACGGGGTTAAATGGCCTAATTTTCACGGTCGCAGACCATTTCACCACCTTTTCGCAGAGTCATAAAGGCACGAATTATAGATTTCAAAACATTCTATTATGCGAGACCTCTGAAACTCCGAATGGATGTTCTTCGCAGAGATCCCTAGCTAAGTTGTGCGAGAAATGAAAAATGACTTCGCGTGCTCAATCCCAACGTCTACTCCGCGAAGTAACTTCGCGAGGCACACAATGTTCTTGATTTTGTACTCACGGAGCTATTTTCGTCTGTGTGATTATCCTTCTCGCGGAGGTACATCTGTACTGCACGAGAATTCTACTCCGCGAGCACTCAGGAAAACTCTGCAAAAAGTGGGCTTGCCTTAATTCCCTATGCCAACATTAGAACACCATTTATTGTGAGCTCTAGTTGCCGAAATAGGTTGTGCGATTTATCATTCCCAGAACAATCACAACTGATTACCATGCTCAGAAAGAGACGAAAGTTAATGTGCCCATCCGTATTCCACCGTCCAAGTACTTTAAATACAGGGACAGTTTGTTTTCATCTCACCCATTCTCCTTTAACCATAGTCCCTCCTTACAACCATGGCGGACGACAAACTCACCGAGTTCCCAAACAAATTTTATCCATTGTGGTTGGACCCCCCACCGCCTAAGGAGCTGAACTCACTATAATTTCTTTGGGATGAGTACGAAGAGGTCTAGAGGATCATGGCCAAGGAGGAGAAGAAAAAGGAGAAGGGAAAGAAGATGAAGCAAAAAACCAAACCACCTGCCTCTCCCCCACCATCTTCTCCAAACCCCCCACCACCTGCTCAACACCCATCTCCATGATCCTCGTCTCCCCCCACTTCCTAGCTTACAGTTCCTCTTCCAAAGCAGGTTGAGGATATCCCTGAGCCAGGAGGAAGAACAATTTTGTTTGACAGGATGTTTTGCTTAGATTGTTCTTAGGTTTATAATTTTCTCTCTTTTTATAATCTATTTGCTTTTGTATCTATAATAAAATATCTTTTCTCGACAATCTGTCACTATTTTGCTTATACGTGTGTGTAATTCCTTATTCATTTTTGTGTGTTCTATTTCTCTTTTGTAGTTTCTATTTTATAAATTTCTAGGTTTTATACCTGCTGCACAACCATTGTCCTTTGAATCAGTGAGGGCACTGCTCCTCATAGGTTTGGGGGTGTGGCATGTTCTGCCAATAAAATAGTTAACCTAAGTGCAACAGATTCAAGTGAGTAAGATAGAAACAGAACCATGTTCACCTAAGAATCATTAGAAAAGTGAGAAATTTAAATTTTACAGTCCTATAGGCATTACAAGCTTTTAAATTTTAACTTCTTCATGATGTGAATACCAAGTAAACTCACTTGTATCAGTACCTAAAGTTAAGAAAAATAATAATGAAGAAGAGTGAGAGAGGAGTCAAGAGGGAAAGTTCATTGAAAAAATCAAAATGAAGAGGAGAAGCTAGCCACTTCAAGTATGAAAATTTTGAAAGAAAATTAAAAGGTACGGAACTAAAAAGAGGTGAAGTCATGAATCACCTCCTTCACTTACTAATTTCTCAATTTTGAATCCCTCTTCAACCTTACATTCTTTATAACCCACTTCATAAGCCACATTACAACCCAGCTATAGACCTTGTGATCCAAAGTTAAATGAGCTGTCATGTAGAGACAAGGAGTTATCCCATCTATGGTGAGGACCTGCCAATGATGCCAGGACTTAGGTGCTTTGCCTATGCTCATGCTTACAGACCCATTAGGGGGCTGTAACTGCTCTTGAGCTTGAGAGAAAATTAAACCCTCAAGGTCCCTTGTGAAAGTATGTCCTGGTGAGCATTGGTTCTAATGATTGAATGTATTGGGCATGGACTATAGCCTGAGTTTTGAATTAATGATGAGCTAAGTGTTGATATACATGTGTTGTCTCCCTTGTTGTGAGCTAATTGGAAATGTTGTGCACTTAGGTATAGGTTGGATGATTCAATGTCTGTGCTTTTCATGACCAAATTCCTCACAGTTTTATTGAATCAAAGGTTAACTGACACTCTGCTTCTTGACAGCTGACTTGATAATGTTGCACCTTTGTTAACTATTTCATTGAGAAGTTTATGCATATCTTCACTGAAAACCCTCAGGAGACTTCACTCCTCCACTAAGGATCACCTAGGGGTTTAAAAGGCTTGGTACATATGCTAAATGTATCTGTGCTCCCTACGAAAGTGGCATTTTAATTCTTAGAGTAGTTGTTTTAATTTTTCCTTTGCTCAGGGACTAGTAAAGATTAGGTTTGGGGGTGTGTTATTCACTGAAAAGTACCACATTTCACCTCTTAACTGAGCCTTTGTCGAACCTTGAAGCAGACTAATAACCATTTGTTAAGGGTGTTTTGTAGTTAGCAATAAATATGTAGCTTAATATAAACTCCTTACTTTTTGGCCCAAAAGAGATAGAGAATGCATCAAAGATGAGAGCTGAGACAAAGCCTGATGGAACACCTTGGTAGTGCTCACCATGGTGACTCATTGTTGTTGATCATCATTGACCAAAGCCTAGTAGAAGAATGAAGTTAGCTGAGAAAGGAGGAGACTGTGACAGCAGCAAGTCCAATGCACCAGAGCAGTAAAAGATAGACCTCACAGAATTGATGAGCTTCCCCACGAAGCTAAAGATGCAGAGGAAGAGGCCCTCGCGCAGATGTGCCATGTAGTCAGGAGGACACCTGAAATGACCTCACAAAGACCTCACAGGTTAAAACTCTCAGAATTTGCCCTTGCGAAGCCCTCATAGAGATCATGACTAAAAGCAACCGTGCAAAGAAACCAGCGAGTCCATATGTACACTGAACAGAATGTCACCTCGTATAGTTCTCGCGTAGCCCTAGATGAGAGAGATGCCCAAAATTCTCTTTACGCAAATCTCACGCACTCTGAAGCCTTACCATTGACTACATGACTGCAGGAGCATACCTGCATGAGTACTTGGCAAGAAAAAGAGCTTCAGAAGCTCTACTGCGCGAGAAGTCTCGGAACTCTAGATTATCTCTATCATTGCATTGCAACGCAAAGGAACTGCACAACGAACTGAAGATTCATTGTGCGAGTAAGCACTTCCCACCAGCCAAAGGCAACTCTGTGAAGCCAAAGTAGCTGCGCGAATAAGCTAAAAGCAGATACCTGCCCCGCGAAGCATGGGCTCTCCACTTCTCAGTTTTAACTGAGACTTTTTAGGAATTTCCCAAGGCTAGGGCACTCTTCCCGTGGCATGGATTTTGAGGCGCATATCTCCAGGCATTCAAGGGTTGTAATAGTGCCACGGTTGCTGGAAAAATTAGGGTTTATCTCTTTAGAGCCAAGGCCATTTTAATAGAGTATATAAGCTGTACTTAGAGTTTATTATTTTCATCTTTCCTTCATCCTCTGCCAACTAAGAACTCTTGTATGCTAGGGTTAGGGTTTGATCACCTCTTTTTCCTATTTTTCTTCTCTCTTAGCTCAACACTTGCTGGATAATCCCACTGTAAGCAGCTAGGTTTAGTTTTGTTCCAGTCTTGTAATAGATTTTGGTATACATTGATATTCGGGTGAGCAGCTGTGTACAGGCTGCAGCCTGGAGACAATTCATTGTAAATTTTGTATTCATCAATGGATTGCCGTTTTCATGCTTAATTAAATCTAAAGATCTTATGGTTTCTTTAGATGTCTATAGGATCCATGTATTTGGGACTAGCCCATTTAGTTTATAGTAGATCTATTACTTACCATTTGATTTCCCTTGGTTTGATAGCCCAATGGAAAGCATTGCTGGATCTATAGTGAGATCCAAGGAGCTTGGAGGCCTGTGGACCATGGTAGTTGCATCATGTTCTTTCTAAGGCCTCTATGGGATGGACAGACCAATGGGATACCCTGTGACCATTGAAGTAGATAGAGTATAGCCCTAAGGTTATGTCCATTCGCATGTATGAGAAGGATTTTTCTCCTCTGCATATGAGCTTCTAGAGCCTTGTGAGGAGGTTTGTACAGGAACTGGCTCCCCTCTGTTTTACCTAGCCGACATCAGATGTTAAATCTGATAACTTTATTATTATTATAGCTTGAGGCTGAGACATTGTAGGCCATTTGTAGCAATGACCAGCTGAATCTAAAGCCTTGTTCAACCTATTGCATCGTCCTTTTTGCGGGCACTAGTGAGCAGTTAGCGTTAGAAAAACACTTAGGATCTTATGAGTTGGATTACCTATGGATGTCAGCCAGGTCTATGCCCAGATTTGGGAAGCTTGTAGCACTGGCATTACATAGTTCTATAATAGTATTCATGGCTAGAGTTTGTCCAGTGGCTATAGAAATGATCGATCCACTCTTTTGGATATGACTAGCGAATTTCTGGTTTAACTAATGGGATTTGACAGACTCTGACGGATACCCTGTGACCATTAGAGTGAATAGAGTATAGCCCTAAGAGCGCCCCAAATGGCATGGGTTAAACTAGGAGCTTATACCTTGTTGAGCTTTTAATAATGTCTCAGTAAGGAGCACTTCAGAGACAAACTAAATCTGAGTTACATTACTGCATCATTAACTCTACCTCAACCTGCTTACTTCTCATAATTTTTGTATTTTATTTTGGCACACACTACCACCATCCTCCTCTTAACCCTTTCTTTATGATAGGGCTATATTTGATTTCTCTGCTTTTAGGATTAATTTAGTATAGTCGTGACACGCAACTCCCTTCCTTTAGGATTGCCAGATCTGTAACCAGATCTGGAGGCCTACTATTATAGCCCATTTTGGGTTCTAGATCAATTTCTCTGCGGGTCAAACTCTTACTTATCAAAACTTGCTACAATGGACCCTGTATCTTGTAGGACTTTGTGTATTTCAGACTTGCTGTGCTGACCCATCTCCAATTCCCCACTCTTGATTTATTCTCTCCACTGTTCTTACTAAAACATGCAGCAAGAGTCTCGAAACAAGAACAATAAGTTTTTGGTGCCATTGTCGGGGACTGTTAAGACCTGAAAAGTACCACTTTTCACCCCTTAACTTAACCTTCGATTAGACCCTTAGCCACCTAATAAGCTCTTATTAAGTGTTTTGTGTAGGTAATAATCAGCAGTGAAATAAGGCCAAGAATCCTGTTAAGGAGCCTGCTTTGGCACCAGATATCCCTCAGAAGAATGAACTTTGAATCCAGACCTGAAATGAGCCTCGCACAGCTGACCCAAGCTTTAGAGGATTCAGGAGAAATATGCGTCGCACAGTTCAACTGAGCTTCCCAAGGCTTTACAGCAACCTCTCGCGCAGATGAATGACTAAAGAGCTTCAGAAACTCAAACTCGCACAGCTCTCGTGAAGCTTAAGAGTAGAACACATCGCACAGTGTCACGCAGTTCAAAGCAAACCTCTCTCAATCTCGCATATTTCAGGCGGCCGAGGAGAGAGAGAAGATTCTCGACAAAGTCACAGCCAGTCGCATGAGGATGCAATTATCAGAAGAAGATTGCCTTGCACAGTTCTCACGCCATTCAAGAAAGAAAACATCCTGGCGAAGGTAAATCCAATCTCGCGAAGACCAAGTGAGGCATAGAACCTCGCGCAGTTCAGAACTCAGTAGAGCCTCACGAGGTAACTCGCGAAGTCTAAGTAAAGAGAAGTGCTCGCGAAGTTCTCACGCTGCTGCCCAGCGAAGACCAATCGACCGCGTGACTGCTTGAATTTCAACCCCGCGACACTTGAGACTGTGTTTTCTATTCAACCTTGCGAAGCCCAATCTAGCGAGAGCACAACTCTCTACCGCGCGACTGACTGAAGAGCAAACCAAGGCAACCTCGTGATGGCTGAAGCTTCAGTGTCAAATCATCCTACCAAAGGGCAAAGAGCTACCACGCGACAAGTCTGGGAAACTATAGCTACCTAGCGATTCTCTGACCCTAAACTTCCATCTCTTCAGCAAAGGACCTTCTGGGTATTTCCAGCGATTAGGGCACGCACTCTCATGCTCAAATCTCCATGCACGTGCCTCGAGGCATCCAAGGATCATTATCAGGCCATGTGGCATCATTAAAATTAGGGTTTCCTAACCCTAATGCACTGCCACCCCACTGTTATATAAACCCATACCTGAGCTTAGGTTTAGGCATATGGGAACCCATCTCAGATCATTTTGTCCTTTCTCTTTCTTTTTAGCAGTAAGTAGTTTTCTTTTTCTTTCCTTCTCTCCATAGTCCAGCACTTGCTGGCTATGCCTTAGAATGTGTTTTTGAATTAGATCAATGGAAGTTCTGTAATAGGATATGTACTTCGTGGGATTGTTGTTTATGTGTGAGATGCTCTGTGCAAGGCTACTGCCTTGTGATCTATCATCGCTTTTGCTGTGTTTTAAAGCAATGGAGGACTGATTCTAAGGGCCACTCAGATCCAAGTGACCTGTGTGTCTGGGCTATCATGGTCCTACAGTCTTAGCCCCACCACAGGACCCACTAGATTTGAAATCCCCATGGGAGCTTGAGCTGGTAGCCTTGTGAGCATGGTGGTAGCAGCGATAATCTTGTTTTGTTTTGGGCTCCGTGAGGAGGGTAACCTCTGGGATAGTCTGTGACCATTTAAGTGGACAGATTATAGCCTTAGGGTGATTCTGATCCACCGATCCAAGATGGATCCTTCTTCTATACATCTGAGCTTGTAGAAGCCTGGTGAGAGATTGTATAGAGGCAGACTCCCCCATATTTGTATAGATCTGCCATCAGATGTTGGATCTGATCTGGTTATAGAGATTGTAGGCTGGTGACTGGACCATTGTAGCCTCGCTCAAGCAATGGACAGCTAGATCAAAGGTTGTACTCAATCTCTTGCTGGTTCTATGTGTCTGGGCTATCATGGTCCTACAGCCTTAGCCCCACATATAGAACTTTAGAGGTTGAGGTTCCCTATGGATTCTTTTGTTGGTAGCCTGGATGAAATAGTGCCTGCAATGATTTACTTGTTATGTTTTGACCCATCCCTGGATAGTGGCTCCCCTATGGGATAATTTGTGACCATTCAAGTGGACAGGTTATAACCTTAAGGGTGGAATTATGGCAGAGTGATGGGTTGGATCCTTTCTCCTCAGAGGTGATAATGTAGCCTCTGGACAGGATTTCTATAACATCATATCTAAATCTGAGTTACAAAACTTCTCTGACCTTAGCTCAATAACATACTTCTCACCCTTTTTATACTCATTTTCCATACTCCATCCATCCTCTCAACACTTTTTGTAGTTTAGATATTAGAATACTTAGAATAAGTGACCTTAAACTCCCCTCCTTCTAAGACTGCCAGATCTGTAGACAGATCTGGAGAGACTACTAGAGATGGCTCCCTTGGATCTTTAGATCACCTTTCCCTGTGGGACAAACTCTTACTTATCAGAACTTGCTATAAAGGACCCTGTATCTTGCAGGTCTAGGACTTCTGAGTTGTGCTGGATTCAATTCACCCCCTGTTTTACTCTGTCTTTGATTTTTAAATAACTTTCACCACCAACCAATAATGAAAGCACACCAGAAGTCAGTAAACAAGTTTTTGGCGCCGTGTCGAGGAGAGATGATCTATTAGTAGACCCTTAGTTTTTGTATTCTTAGTATTCTTTGCACATGTGAATAATTGATACTGTTGACATAATTTTAAACCTTTCTTGCAGATTTGGACAGCAGCAGTGAAGAATAGTTGGACTGCAATTGGAGCTTATCTACCTCTGTTTGTAAACTCTCTGACTTTTAAAGCTCTGTCTATCTTTCTTAAACAATTTTTTTAGCAGTATCTAGGATAGTTTAAATGTATTCTTTGAATAGCTGTAAACTAGTTAGATAAATTTGTTAGTGTACAATTATTCTTTTGCAATGTGCCTGCAAGAAGCTTTCCTTATTGTTGGTGTGCTTGTATGCTAGGGAGGAGATCCCTCAGCCCTGTTTTAGAGCCTCTTAACCCTGAGTTAGAAAGGGGAAGGAGACTTAGAAGAGACAGGCACACCACAGGAGAGCCCCCAAGTGAATTTGTGACAACAATTATGGGTGAAGAACAACCCGGAACCCTCAAGGAGTTGAATGCTCCGGATGACTATAACTCCCCTTTTAGCATTCAATTCCCTGATGTTCAGGGGAAGTATGAGATAAAAACTTCAATCATCCAGATGCTGTCAGCTTTCTATGGGCTTAACAAAGAGGACCCTTACAAGCATATTGACCAGTTTTTGGCCCTATGCACCACTTTTAATATCACTGGTTTGGGACCTGAGGCTACTAGGCTCAGACTCTTTCCCTTCTCTCTGAAGGATAGAGCCAGTACCTGGCTGACCACTCTTCCCAACAATAGCATTGCTTCATGGAAAGACCTGCAGACCAGATTCCTAACCAAGTTCTTCCCTGAGACCAAAACTAGCCAGTTGAGGAAAGAGATTCTTGCGTTTGCTCAATCCCCAACTGAGGATTTTAACCAGTCCTGGGATAGGTTTAAAGAGATGCTCAAACAATGCCCCCACCACAAGATCCCTGAGTGGCAGCTTGTACAAAGCTTCTACAATGGGATTGATGAGAAAAATAGAGATATGGTCGATGCCTCTTGTTGTGGATCCTACATGCACAAGACTGTTGAGGAGGCATGGGAATTGTTTGAGGTGATTAGTGAGAATGCTTTTCAAAAGCCATCCCTGGCAAGAACTAGTCAGGAATCTGAGTCAAAGGTGGGGCCTGCTGCTAGATCAAAAGGAAAAGTTTATGAGGTGTCTGGGAACAATGACCTGCAGCTGCAGATGGCAAACCTCTCTATGAAGTTTGATAAATTATAGACTGTGATGCAACCCAGAAGGGCTGCTCATGTGGCGGAGGCATGTCTGATATGCCAATCCCCACAGCACACAGTGGAGGAATGTCCATCTGCAGGACAATTTCCTGAATTGATGTTGAAACATGTTGTTGCTGCTCAATCTTATGGCCATCAACAATCTGGGGGCTATAATAGGTAGCCATATGGATACCAGCACCAAAATACTGGTTACCAATGGAGAGACCACCCAAATCGGAGATGGAAGCAAGACAACTACATGCAGCCCCAGCAGATGTTGGCCTTACCACAAAGGCCACAGCAGCAGTTCAATCAAGGGAATGCCCCTAGGTCTACCTTCTAGCACCATCAGCAGCCCCATCAGCAGCAAAATCAGTTGGTCTTACCCCCTTCTCAACTTAGAAATACTTCTTTCGAGGACCAGGTCTTGACATCACTGCAAAACCTGGGTTCCTTGACTCAGACTGTGAACTCTCATGGTCAGAGCATCAAGAAGATGGAAGAACAGACTGGACAACTAGCGAACACCTTAGCCAAAAGAGAAGAGGGAAGGTTGCCCAGTCAACCAGTGGTTAATCCCAAGGGCCAATTTTTGATTGGTGAAGGATCCTCAGACCCTGAAGGGGATCTTTCATTGAATTGATGATAAGAACTGTGCACCTTTGTATAATATGTACTTTACAGTTTAAAGGAATGTGTAGCAATCTTGTTGGAATCTGAGTTTAGTGCTTTATGCCTACTTTTATTCCTGTTCCCCTTGTTTGCTAATTTCAAGCGATTGAATGATAATGTAGTATTTGAATGCTTTTCATGATGTGTGAATTTAATGCCTTGAGAGTATGAGAATTTGTGAATGCTTTATAATGCTTATGGGTGTCCCTGGAAGAGAGTCTGTGAGAGAATCCACCCATAAAGTCAGGGTAAAAAAGCTGACTAATGGGTGTGTGAATTCTACCTCGGTTAAGCCATCGCGGGTTTCTGAATAATGGGTTTGGTCCCATCTCGCGTTGTTCATAAAGAACTACTTTGTTTTGCTGTCGCGAGTTTCAGATATAAGTGGGTGGGCTGCCTCGCGCAGTTTAAAGGAACATCTAATCTCGCGACCCATTCATTCCCAGCCAGTGAGCGGACATTTTCAAAGCGCGCCGAGCCTCGCGATATTTAAATCCCACCCCGCGCTGCTTTTCCTTACTGTTTTCTCTTTCCTCTCCTACCAGCGAAACCCTAGATCCCTCTCCTCTCAACCTCTCTCCTTTAGCATCCTGTCTACAGATCATTGTTCACTTTGAAATTTTGGATTTTTGTTCTTAAAGCTTCCATCAATAGTTGCTCCCTGCTAAGAGCTCTTGGGATCCACCATGCGTCCAATTAAATAGAACCCTAACTTTTAGGGTTAGACTCAGCTCCTGATATTTCCTTTCAAAATTTCAACTGCACACTCACCAAGGAGAGTTGTGATGGCTCCTAAAAGCGCACCTGTGAAGAGAGCCAGGGACAAGGCCACTGTAGAGCCTACCCCTAAGAAAGCCAAGCCCTCTACGGCTCAGCACAAAGGGAAGGAGGTGGTTCCTGAGATGGCTGCACCAACACCGGATTATTCTACACCCTCTGAGCTCCTCATTTCCATTCCCTTAGAGTCTGAAGCCATTTTCGATATCTCTTTCTTTGAATCAGAGCCGTTGTCAGCACCTGCCATCGAGTTCTTGCACAAGGCTGGTTTGTTCCCCTTGATGTAAATGATTCCTGCACTAGCCTACCCTAGGTTAGTGCAACTCTTTTACCAACACCTTAGGGTCAGACTAGACACACAAGGGCAGCTAGGCCTCCTTACATTAGTTGACAATTTTGAGATGCTGCTTAGCCCAGAGTTAATTGCTGAAGTCATGGGCATCCCTGCCAGTTTTGATCCCAATTGCGGCTATGGTGCCCCTGTGAGTGCCCCCATTGACACAATTGCCCTGGCCATTACCAGAGGCTTGAAAGCCACAGGGGACTCCATCAGAAGAAGTGATTTGGAGCCCAAACTGCTGTTCATCGATCAAGTGCTGAGGAAGAATATCTATTGCTCTGGCCATCGCAAGAAAGGAGGACACCAATTGCTGATGCTCTCTATTCCTTCTCTCTGGGCCATGGATTTAATGTTGCATGGTTGATCTTCAAGGCTATGAAGGATACAATGGTGAAGCTGGGGCTGCAAAAGAAAATCCACACTCTCCCCTATGGAAGACTCATCACCAGGCTACTTCTGAGGGGAGGGTACAAGATACCAGTGGGGGAGTTATTTGATGACCTCACTCCCACCACTTTTGCCAAAAGACAATGGGGGATCAGTAGAAGTCTAATGGATCCCCAGAAGAAGAAGAAGAAGGCTGAAGCTCAGAATGTTTCCGAGCAGGGAGAGGGAGCTGTTGTGGCAAAGGCCACCCCTGCCCCCAAAAAGAAGGCTAAAACCCCTGCCCCAAAGAAGGTGGTGCGAGGTTCTGTCACCTCTGCTTCTGCAGCAATCCCTCCATCCACCACTCTTGCCTCTCCACTACCTTCTTCACCCATTCCATCTCTCCCTTTCCCTCTTTTATCTCCTTTTTCCATTCCACCTCCCACTATTATCCGTACCTGGGAAGAAAGTGTTGAACCCCAGGACAACACTCCACCTTCACCCACCATACCTCAATCAACAGCCCCAGTCTCTCCCATAGCATCTGATCCACACCATGACAGCCCTCCCTTGATAACCTACCTTAAAAAGAAAACCTCTCACACTACCTCTGCCTCATCTTTTCCCACTTCCACCCCCCTGTCCTTCCCACAGACACACCCTTATTGACCAACCCTTAGTCCCACCTCTCCATGACCTGGACATTAACCTAGCCACCACTTCAGGGTATCAAGCCTTCATGACCACCTTGCTTGATACCTTGCCCACCCAAGACATCCCTCTCCCTGAGTCTCCTCTCCCTTCACCACATCATTCGCCAGACCCTTCACCCTCCCCCCCTACCACTTTCCATCATGCCCCCACTTCCCCTTTCCAACCTGTTCCTTCTTATCCTCATACTCCACCTCAACCAACCTCAGATATCCTCACTCATATCCTTTCCCTCATACATGACCTCCAAACCCAACTATCCAACACCACACAGACCCAAGCCCAAATGCAAACTGACATAACCACCATACAATCCACCCTTCACACATTGACAAACCCACCAATCCCAACACAACCTCCTACCACCCCATTGACCCAACCCCCTTCCACCTCTGACTCCCCAGTTCCAACAGACCCCACCCCCATTGACTTACCTCCATCCTTCCTCCTCCATGATACCATACCCGACCACTCCTTTCCCTCTCTCCCTATCCTTCCACCTCTAATACTACCTCCCCCTCACCTCTACTCCTGTACTCCAAACACCGGACTATACCGTGCCTTTTAAGCTGATGTGTGATGCATCAGACCTGGCAATAGGTGTTGTGTTGGGCCAAAGAAAAAATAAATTGTCTGTGGTCATTGCTTATAGCAGCAAATCACTTGCTGAAGCTCAGCTGAACTATACCACAACTGAGAAAGAGCTTCTAGCAGTGGTTTACGCTGTTGACAAATTTAGAGCCTACCTACTAGGATCTAAAACTGTGACCTTCACTGACCATTCGGCATTGAAGTACCTACTGTCCAAGAGAGATGCTAAGCCTAGGCTGATTAGATGGATACTCCTGCTACAGGAGTTTGACATCGAAATCAAGGACAAAAAGGGTGTGGAGAATGTGGTGGCTGACCACTTGTCCAGAATTATCTTGGAGAAATGCCTGGATGGCCCTACAAATGATGCCTTCCCTGATGAGCAATTATTTGCCATCCAATCCTTAGTCCCTTGGTTTGCACACATTGTCAATTATCTAGTTATAGGAAAGATTCCTCCCCACTGGACCAAAATGGATAAAGACCTGTTCTTCTCAAGGGTCAAGTATTTTTTCTGGGAGGAACCTTGCCTATACAAGTACTGTGCTAACCAGATCATCCGAAGATGTGTTCCCGAAAGTGATATCCCCAGTATTCTAGCTATGTGCCATGAAAATGCCTGTGGAGGTCACTTTAGTGGGAGAAAAACTGCTGACAAGGTCCTACAGTGTGGTTTTTACTGGCCATCCTTATTCAAGGATGCCTACACACACTGCAAGACATGTGAGATATGTTATAAATTAGGAGGGCTGTCCAAAAGAAATTCAATGCCATTACAGCCCATCCTTGTTGTAGAACTATTTGACGTATGGGGAATAGACTTCATGGGCCCCTTTCCTCCCTCCAATGGTTACCATTTCATCTTAGTGGCAGTGGACTATGTTTCCAAATGGGTATAAGCCATTGCCACAAGAACCAATGATAACCAGGTGGTCCTCAAATTCATAAAGCACAACATTTTCTTAAGATTTGGAACCCCTAGAGCTATTATCAGTGATGGGGGTAGCCACTTCTGCAATAGGAATCTCGAGAGCTTGCTCAAGAAATATTCTGTGACCCATAGGATTGCTACCCCCTACCACCCACAAACAAGTGGGCAAGTTGAAATTTCCAATAGGGAGATTACGCACATCCTTGAGAAAACAGTTAGGACTGACAGGAAAGATTGGGCTAAGAAACTGGATGATGCACTGTGGGCCTATAGGACTGCCTATAAGACTCCTATTGGAATGTCCCCATTCAGACTAGTCTATGGCAAGGCCTGCCATCTCCCAGTAGAGTTAGAACACAGGGCCTATTGGGCCATTAAGAACTTGAACATGGACCTAACTTCTGCTGGTCAACACAGGTCATTACAACAATCAGAATTGGATGAGATGAGGATGGATGCTTACACCAATGCTAGGATCTACAAGGAACGGGCTAAAGCTTTCTTCGACAAGGGCTTGCTGAGAAAAAGCCTTGAACCGGGTGGTAAGGTTTGGTTATTCAACTCCAAACTAAAATTCTTTCCTGGCAAATTAAAATCCAGATGGGATGGTCCCTATGTTGTCGTGAATGTTTCCCCATCTTGTGTTGCGGAAGTCAAGGATCCCAAATCTGGGAGGACCTTCAAAGTGAATGGTCAGAGGCTGAAGCCTTGCATTGAACGACCTGCAGATCCTATGTGCACTATTCATTTTCATGGGACCCCTACATCTACCTGACCCGCAGTTGTGTCGATGTTGTACTATACTACTTTTGTTTCTACCTTAAGTTTTAGGAAATTTTAGGGGATATGTGGAGTTTGATATTGTTGAGCTTGATAGAGTTTATGTGGGATCGGTATGACTTATTCTTCTTCTTCTGTGAATTGCTGATTTGGCCCTCGCGCATTCTAAATTGTTATTTGGGAAGACTCGCATAATTCGCATAGACCATTTCTTTCGCTGTCGCGAGTTTTGATGCTGCAGAATCTCTCGCGCACTTCCAGCTCTAACTCCCATGATCGCGCAATTCTGATATCTCATGATTCCCTTACCCAGCTGCGCGAACCTAATGCATTTATCATTTCCCATGCTGACTGCTGGGACTTGACATTTCCCAACTCACTCTCATTTAATGGCGGCGACTTGGATGTTATTCAACCGTTTCATCTTCCACCATCCTCCCCTTTAAATGCACAGGGAGGCCCTGTTCATCTTCATCGCATCCTATCTCCTCTCACCCTAGCGATCTTTCCCTAATCCTAATCATGGCAGATGACAAGCCAGACGCACTGCGTAACATGTTTTACCCGATGTGGTTGGACTTGCGGCCCCCTAAAGAGCCAGATCCCCTCCAACCCCTCTAGAATGAATACGAGGAGGTTCTGCAAACCCTTGCCAAGGAGGAGGAGGAAAAGCTTCAGCCGCAGAAGAAGAAGCGAAAGACAGAGCGATCCCTTGCCCCCTCCACTCCACCCCCTCCCCCGCCTTCTCCTCCCCCTCGCCCACCTTCTCAACCCCCTCACCCCTGATCTTTCTCCCTTTTCCTCCTCCTTTTTTTGTAATTTTCTTTTAATCTTAATGATATCTTCCTTTTCTGATATGTTGTACAGTTTTCTGTTGTTGGTTACTTTATTCCTTGTTCTTGTCTTTTATGCTGTAATAAGTCTGCTGCACATTCACTTTAAACCAGTGAGGACACTGCTCCTCATAGGTTTGGGGGTAGGGCAGGTACACCCTACCAATGGAATAGTTAACATAAGTGCAGCAGACTCATCTGAGCAATATGGAAATGGACCCCTGTTCACTTAAGAATCATGAAATTAAGAAGTTTAAAATTTATGCAAATCTTGGACATTATAAACTTCTAATATTCCACATCTCCATGATAATATCACCAAGGAAACCTACTTATATCAGCACTTAATGAATCATTAGAGAGAGAAAAAGGTGAGGACATACTTGAAAGTTCAAAGGATGACCATAACTAGTGAGAATTGGGCCTACAAAATTTTTCTATTCTTTGACGAGTAACTAAGGCATTTCTTTTAGTTCTAAGGACTGGCTGAGTCACTGTGCTCACTAGAAGTTAGGTAACTCCAAGTTGAAACAACTGACAATACTCATGAGACCTAGGAAAGGATCAAGGGCTTCTCTTGGACAGTTTGAGCCTAAAAAGACCAATCCTAAAGTAACTGCCCTTGTCCATACCCCCTTTGAGCTTTAAATCCTAAATTTCTTCAAAATACACCTAAGTACTTGAACATGAACCTATGAACCTGATTCAACCTACCCTCACTCTGAGAATTCAGAAGGTAAAGGAGAAAGAGTTGAAGATGGACGAGCTATGGTCAACATTAGGCGAATGGAGAGGAAGGATCTCAAAAAAATCTGGCAGTATGGTAACTGAGAACATGGTGGCAATTCTGAAAAGCAAAAACAAAATAAAAAGATGGAAACTCTAGTAAAAAGAAACAAAAATAATAATGAAGAGGAATAAGAGAGAAGTCAAGAGGAACTTTCATTGGAAAATTAAAATCAAGAAGAGAAACTGATCACTTCAAATCGGAAAATCTCAAAGAGGATGAAGGGAGCTGAATTATGCAAGGTGAAGTCATGAACCACCTCTGTGACCTACTGATTTCTCAAATTGGAACCCCTCTTCAACCTTCCATCCTTTTTAACCCTACTCCATAAGCTACATTACAACCCAGTTAAAAGCCCTTGTGATCCAAAGTTGAGTGAGCTGTCATGTGAAGATAAGGAATTATCCAATCTATGGTGAGGAACTGACAATGATGTTAGCACTTAAGAACTCTGCCTATGCTCATGCTTACAAACCCAGTTGGGGGATGTAACTGCTCTTGAGCCTGTGAGAAACTGAACCCCTCAACAAACCTTTATGAGAGTATACCCTGCAAAGCTTTCTTTTGGGTCTGAACTTGAATGCATTATGTATGACCTTAACCTAATTTTTTCACATAAGGATTGGCTCAGTGCTGACACACACTTGTGCAGTTTTTTGTGATTGCAAACTATTTGAGAAATGCTGTGCAATCATGAGAGTTCATGCTGTTCAAGTTACTGTGCAACCAATGAATTAAATTTCTTTTATGTGTACTGATTCAAGAGTAGACTAAATCTGATTCCTTAACTACTCATTGGATGACATTGCACTTTTGTTAACTATTTCATTTGAGAAGTTTGTGGGTGTCTTCACTGAAAACCATCAGGAGACTTCACTCCTCCACTGGGGATCACCTAGGGGTTTAAAAGGCTTGGTACATATGTTAAATATATTCGTGCTCCCTACGAAAGTGACATTTAAATTTAGAGTAGATTTAATGTAGCTTTGCTAAGGGACTAGCAAAGATTAGGTTTGGGGGTGTGTTAAGACCTAAAAAGTACCACTTTTCACCCCTTAACTTAACCTTTGATTAGACCCTTAGCCACCTAATAAGTTCTTATTAAGTGTTTTATATAGGTAATAATCAGCAGTGAAATAAGGCCTAGAATCCTGTTAAGGAGCCTGCTTTGGCACCAGATATCCCTTAGAAGAATGAACTCTGAATCTAGACCTGAAATGAGCCTCGCGCAGCTGACCCAAGCTTTAGAGGATTCAGGAGAAATATGCCTCGCACAGTTCAACTGAGCTTCCTAAGGTTTTACAGCAACCTCTCTTGCAGATGAATGACTAAAGAGCTTCAGAAACTCAAACTCGCGCAGCTCTCGCGAAGCTTAAGAGTAGAACACATCGCACAGTGTCACGCAGTTCAAAGCAGACCTCTCTCAATCTCGCTAGCTCACCTGTAACGGCTAAGAGAGAGAGCTTCAAAGATTCTCGATAGCCGCCGACACGCCGGGATGCAATTATCAGAAGAAGAATGCCTCACACAGTTCTCGCGCCATTCAAGAAAGAAAACATCCTGGCGAAGGCAAAGCCAATCTCACGAAGACCAAGTGAGGCATAGAACCTTGTGCAGTTCAGAACTCAATAGAGCCTCACGAGGTAACTCACGAAGTCCAAGTAAAGAGAAGTGCTCGTGAAGTTCTCACGCTGCTGCCCAGCGAAGACCGATCGACCGCGCGACTGCTCGAATTTCAACCCTGCGACACTTGAGACTGTATTTTCTAATGAACCTCATCAAGCCCAATCCAGCGAGAGTGCAACTCTCTACCGCACGACTGCCTGAAGAGCAAACCAAGGCAACCTCGCGACGGCTGAAGCTTCAGTGTCAAATCATCCTAGCGAAGAGTAAAGAGCTACCACGCGACAAGTCTGGGAAACTATAGCTACCTAGCGAAGCTCTGACCCTGAACTTCCATCTCTATAGCAGAGGACCTTCTGGGTGTTTCCAGTAATTAGGGCACGCACTCCCATGCTCAAATCTCTATGCACATGCCCTGAGGCATCCAAGGATCATTATCAGGCCACGTGGCATCATTAAAATTAGGGTTTCCTAACCCTAATGCGCCGCCACCCCACTGCTATATAAACCCATACCTGAGCTTAGGTTTAGGCATCTGGGAACCCATCTCATCGCTTTTCTTTTCTTTCTTTTAGCAAAGAAGTAGTTTTCTTTTTCTTTCCTTCTCTCCATAGTCCAGCACTTGCTGGCTATGCCTTTGTATGTGTTTTTGAATTAGATGAATAGAAGTTCTGTAATAGGATCTGTACTTCGTGGGATTATTGTTTATGTGTGAGATGCTCTGTGCAAGGCTGCTGCCTTGTGATCCGCCATCGCTTTGGCTGTGTTTCAAAGCAATGGAGGACTGATTCTAAGGGCAACTCAGATCCAAGTGACCTGTGTGTCTGGGCTATCATGGTCCTACAGCCTTAGCCCCACCACAGGACCCACTAGATCTGAAATCCCCATGGGAGCTTGAGCTGGTAGCCTTGTGAGCATGGTGGTAACAGCGATAATCTTGTTTTGTTTTGGGCTCCGTGAGGAGGATAACCTCTAGGATAGTCTGTGACCATTTAAGTGGATAGATTATAGCCTTAGGGTGATTCTGATCCACCGATCCAAGATGGATCCTTCTTCTTTACACCTGAGCTTGTAGAAGCCTGGTGACAGATTATACAGAGGCAGACTCCCCCATATTTGTATAGATCCGTCATCAAATGTTGGATCTGATCTGGTTATAGAGATTATAGGCTGGTGACTGGACCATTGTAGCCTCGCTCAAGCAATGGATAGCTAGATCGAAGGTTGTACTCATTCTCTTACTGGTTCTGTGTCTGGGCTATCATGGTCCTACAGCCTTAGCCCCACATATAGAACTTTGGAGGTTGAGGTTCCCTATGGATTCTTGAGCTAGTAGCCTGGATGAAATAGTGCCTGCAATGATTTATTTGTTATGTTTTGACCCATCCCTGGATAGTGGCTCCCCTATGGGATAATTTGTGACCATTCAAGTGGACAGGTTATAGCCTTAAGGGTGGAATCATTGCAGAGTGATGGGTTGGATCCTTTCTCCTCAGAGGTTATAATGTAGCCTCTGGACAGGATTTCTATAACATCAGTTCTAAATCTGAGTTACAAAACTTCTCTGACCTTGGCTCAATAACATACTTCTCACCCTTTTTATACTCATTTTCCACACTCCATCCATCCTCTCAACACTTTCTGTAGTTTAGATATTTGAATACTTAGAATAAGTGACCTTAAACTCCCCTCCTTCTAGGACTGCCAGATCTATAGACAGATATGGAGGGACTACTAGAGATGGCTCCCTTGGAGCTTTAGATCACCTTTCCCTGTGGGACAAATACTTACTTATCAAAACTTGCTACAAAGGACCCTGTATCTTGCAGGTCTAGGACTTCTGAGTTGTGCTAGATTCACCCCCTGTTTTACTCTGTCTTTGATTTTTAAATAACTTTCACCACCAACCAATAATGAAAGCACACCAGAAATCAGTCTACAGGGACCTTGGTCTTTTTAGTCGACCTGAGTTGTACTATAATTTTGACTAACAAATTCTTTGTAGTTGTGTTTAATCTAGAATTAAAGTACTACTAATTCTTTGTGGAATTTTATAGAAATAGACAGCAGAAGAAGGGAAAACCTAGAGCTGCAAGTGGAGTGTAGCTAGCTCTGTTTGCACTATCTTTCCCCTAAATCTCATGCAATTTATGTTGAATTCCCTGCTATTTTGTTTAGTGTAAATCTGTGTAGTTATTATTTTCTTTGCTTGAAATTCTTTCTGTGTGCTTGTAAGCATTTTCATTACTGTTGGTGAGTGTATGCTTGATAGAAGGTCCTTAAAACATGACATGGAGCCCCCAAATCTGGTGGTGGAAAGGATCCTTAGACCTAGACACACCACACGGGTACCTATTATTGAGACTGAACCAGCTACTATGGCTGAGAGGCAGAGGACATGGAAAGAATACAATGCACGTGGAGAATACACCTCTCCCTTTTGCTTTCAGTTTCCCTCTGTTGAGGTGACCTATGAAATTAAATCCTCCACCGTCAGTATGCTGCCTTCATTTCATGGGCTAAGTAAAGAAGATCCCTACAAGCATATCGACCAGTTTTTAGCACTTTGCACTACCTTTAATATTGCTGGCTTGGGGCCTGAGGCCACTAAACTGGGGCTTTTTCCTTTTTCATTAAAGGACAAAGCCAGTACATGGCTATCAAAGTTCCCAGTCAACAACATATAGTCATGGCGTGACCTTCAAACCGAATTCCTGGCAACGTTTTTCCCTGTGAACAAGACAAGTCAGATGAGGACAAATATTATGCCATTCACTCAGTCCTCAAATGAGAATTTAATGAAGCTTGGGAAGATTCCAGAAGATGTTAAAATAATGCCCCTACCATCAATTCCAAATGTAGCAGCTTGTCTAAGTGTTTTATGAAGGAATTAATGCTAAGAGCAGGGATATGGTGGATGCTTTCTGTGGTGGTAGCTACCTCCACAAGACAGCTGAGGAAGCTTGGGAGCTGTTTGACATAATAGGAGAAAATTCCATGCAGCAGGAGTCTCTATCACGTAATGACAGTCAGATTCCAGCTAAGATGGTGAAAGAGGCCACCCCTAGAGGTGGAATATATGAAGTAAAGGTGCAAGGTGATCTAGAGAGGAAGGTAGACAACCAGAGCTTGAAGTTTGACAAATTTATGCATGTGATGCAGCCTCGGATGGTTGCATAGGTGGAGGAGGCATGTCTGATATGCCCATCCCCCACATATTTTATTCATGATTGTCCATCTGCTAATCAATTTCCAGATTTTGTTATGGAGCATGCCAATGTTGTTCAAACCTTTGGGCAGCAGCCTGATGGGTATTCTTGGAGGAACCACCCAAATCTAAGGTGGAGACAAGACTCATATCCTCAATCCCAGTAGCAGCCGATGGTAGCTCCTTACAGACCCCAGCACCGATTTAATCAAGGTTACCCACCAAGGCAAAATTTTCTGTTACCTACCCCACAGTCTAACCAATTGGTCCTGCCCCACAACAGCCCAGATCCTCTTCATTCGAATAGCAGATGATGGCTTCAATGCAAAATTTGGAGAGCCTGGTGCAGACTGTCAATTCTCATAAACAGAGTATAAAGAAGATTGAGGACCAGATGGGATAGATTTATAGCGCTCTAAACATGAGGGAGGAGGAAAAATTGCCCATTTAGCCCCTAGAAAATTCAAAAGGGCAGCTCTTGCTTTGAGAAACACCCTTTAACAATGAAGATGCTGATGCCATAACTACCCTTAGGAGTGGCAGGGTGGTTGACAATTTAGTGGGCAGTGAACAGGAGGAGGTCACAGGAAATGAAACTAAAAATGAAAGGATTGTTAGTGTCAAGGACCTGAGGCTTTTGTCCCCTGATGTGGATCAGCTAGAAAAAAATAATGGGGCTGATGTTGAGCCCCAACATAAAGAAATAAATGCTGATAAAAAAAAAAAAAGATATGACCATGATGGCAGTAGGCAAGCAGCAGTGGCACCAACAGTGCCACAACTGCCATTTCCTCAAGCTCTTGTTGGCCCAACCCCTCTTGTTAAAGAGAATGCTCAGATGGATGAAATGTTGGTGACTTTCAACCACATTCAGATCAACTTGCCCCTGCTTGATGCCATAAAGCAAGTCCCTGCGTATGCTAAATTTTAAAAGGACCTCTGCACTCAAAAGAGGAAAGCTAGGGTGCAATTTCTAAAAGTGATTTTACTATTGAGCATGTTGAGTCAGTTCAGTCCATTGCCACACCAGAAAAATTACATGACCCAGGGGTACCTACTATACCCTAGATAAATGGAAACCACACCATTAAGAAAGCCCTCTTGGATTTAGGGGCCAGTGTAAACTTACTCCCTTATTCAGTATTTGAGGAGCTAGGTTTGGGGGAGCTTAAACCTACATATGTTGTGCTCCAACTGGCTAACAAGTCTGAGAGGAGACCTGTGGGTGTGGTAGAGGATGTCTAAGTTGGGGTAGACAAATTCTATTATCCAGCTGACTTTCTTGTTTTAAACATGGACCCTTGCAAAAGCAAAACCCCATTTCCTATTATCCTTGGCAGACCATTCTTGGCAACTATAAATGCTTGCATACAATGCAGGTCAGGGGTAATTGAGGTTACTTTTGGGAACATGAAGGCCCATTAAAATGTGTACCATGCTGCTACAGTGCCTTAAATTGACATTGAGGACTGCTATGTAGTAGATGTACAAGATGGCCTGGTAGAAGAACAATTATCCAATCTGTTGGATTGGGATAATCTAATTGAAAGCATGGAAAGTGTTTGGAGTCTATTTTAGAAGGAGTCCCTAATTCTCATGATAGAAGACATCACCAACACAGAGTCTCCTGTGGACCTAGTGCAGCACATATTGTTGTCCATTCCTCAAGCCACTAAGGCACTTCTGTTGCCTTCAATTGAATGTCACCCTGAGATGGAGCTGAAGCAGCTCCCAGCCACATTAAAATATGCCTTCTTAGGACAAGATAACAAGCTTCCCGAGATTATCTCCTCCTCTCTCACTTATGAACAGGAGGAGGAATTACTGAATGTCCTTATGAAGCACAATAAAGCAATTGGGTGCACAATAACTGACCATGGAGGCATTGATGACTCAGTTTGCATGCACAAGATTCCCCTGGATGAGGGTGCAAAACCCTGAAGGGAGATGCAGAGGAAATTAAATCCTCACATGCAGGAGGTGGTGCTTAAAGAAATAGTAAAACTATTAGATGCAAGGGTGATTTACCCCATTTCAGATTCCGAATGGGTGTCACCTATCCTGGTGGTACCTAAAAAGTCAGGCATCACAGTGGGTGCTTCTGATTCCGGGGAGTTGATACCAGCCAAAGAGACCACTAGCTTGAGGGTGTACATTGATTATAGGAAACTCAACTCTAAAACCAAAAAAGACTATTTCCCCCTCCCTTTTATTGACCAAATTTTAGATAAGCTGGCTGGGAAGGCATATTACTATTTTGTTGATAGATACTCAAGGTATAACCATATCCTTGTGGATCCTCAAGCTCAGGAGAAGACTACTTCCACATGTCCCTTTGGCACCTTTGCTTACCGAAGGATGCCTTCCAGATTGTGCAATGCCCCAGCCACTTTTTAGAGGTGCATGTATTCAATTTTTTTTAATATGATTGACAAATTCCTAGAAATCTTCATAGTTGATTTCTCGGTGTTTGGGGACAGCTTTAGCCAATGTCTAGTCCACCTTGAAAAAGTTTTACAAAGATGCGAGGAGACCCACTTGGTCCTAAGCTGGGAAAAGAGTCACTTCATGGTGACCCAAGGTATTGTACTTGACCATGTGGTCTCCCAAAAAGGAATTGAGGTGGACAAGGCTAATGGATACTTGATTTCACATCTACCCCTAGCCAGGACTGTCAAGGAAATTAGATCATTTCTTAGACATGTTGGATTTTACAGGAGGTTTATCAAGGACTTCAGTAAGATTGCCAAACCATTGTGCCACCTGCTTTGCCAGGTTGTGCCATTCATATTTTTTGATGAATGCCATGAGGTCTTTGAGGCTTTAAAGAAGTGCCTCACCACTGCCCCCATAATCCAAGCCCCAGATTACTCGCTCCCCTTTGAGCTGATGTGTGATGCATCAGACTTAGCCATAGGTGCCATCTTAGGACAGAGGAAAGATAAGATGCCTGTAGTGATCTAGTATGCTAGCAAAACACTAGTTGAAGCTTAGCTAAACTACACTATAACTAAGAAGGAGCTACTTACAGTAGTGTTTGTTGTGGACAAATTTAGACCCTACTTATTGGGGTCTAAAATTTTAGTTTTTATAGATGGGTTCTCCCCTTTCATGAGTTTAATCTTGAGATCAAAGAAAAGAAGGGAGTTGAGAATGTGGTGGCTAACCACCTCTCTAGGATTATCTAGGAAGAATGTGCAGTAACACCAGTTAATGGGTTGTTCCCCGATGAGCAGCTTTTTGCTGTGCAGTCTACTGTGCCCTGGTTTGCTCACATTGTCAATTTTCTTACTGTTGGTAGGATCCCTCTACACTGGTCTAAAGTGGATAAGGACTTGTTCTTCACTCAGGTTAGACAATTTCTCTGGGAGGATCCATACCCTTATAAGCATTGTGCAAACTAGGTCATTAGGAGATGTGTGCCTGAAAATGGCTTCCAAGACATTCTTTCAATGTGCCATGAACAAGCCTGTGGAGGTCATTTTAGTGGAAAAAAGACTGCATCAAATGTGTTCCAATGTGGTTTGTATGGGCCTTCTTTGTTTAGAGATGAAAACTTACATTGCAAGGCCTATGAGAGATGTGAAAGGATGGGAGGCATTTCGAAGAGACTCCATGCCATTGCAGCCCATCCTAGTTGTAAAACTTTTTTACATCCGGGGCATTGATTTTATGGGCCCCTTTCCTTCCTCCATGGGATTGAATTTCATACTTGTGGCAGTCGACTATGTGTCCAAATGGGTAGAAGCCATTGCTACAAAGACTAATGACCACATAGTTGTCCTTAAATTCTTGAAGGACAATATCTTTTCAAGATTTGGTATCTCCAGAGCTATTATTAGTGATGGGGGGAGCCACTTCTATAACAAACCTTTTGAGAACCTGCTCAAAAACTATTCTGTTACACAGAATTACAACTCCCTGCCACCCACAGACCAGTGGGCAAGTTGAAATTTCTAATAGGGAGATCAAGCACAGTCTAGAGAAAACTGTGAGGACTGATAGGAAGGATTGGGCACCAAAGCTAAATGATGCTTTGTGGGCTTATAGGGCTGCCTATGAGACTCCTTTTGGCATGTCCCCATTTAGGCGGGTGTATGGAAAGGCCTGCGCCCTACCTGTGGAGTTAGAGCACAGAGCCTATTGGGCTATCAAAGCAATGAATGTAGATATAACTTTCATTGGTTCTCACAGGATGTTGCAAATGGCAGAGCTTGATGAAATGAGGTTAGAAGCCTATGCAAATGCCAAAATGTGCAAGGAGAGATCAAAAGCATTCTTTGACAAGATGTTGTTGCGAAAGGACTTCATTGCTGGCACGAAGGTTTGGATTTTTAACTCCAGACTTAAATTCTTTCCAGGGAAGTTGAAATCTAGATGGGATGGACCTTACACTATCATCAAAGCCTCCCTATCTGGTGCTATGGAGACCGTGGATCCAAAATCAGGGCAGAGCATGAAAGTAAATGGTCAGAGGCTCAGGATTTGTGTAGAACAACCAGTGAAGCTTCCTCGGACCATTCACTTTCATGAACCTCCCAATCTTCAATGATCCATAGCTTTGTATTATGTGTGCCATATCTATTTTGTGTGTTTGTTCTGTTTCATTCTGTGTGCTTGTTTATTTTCAATTGCTTTATAGGTTTTATTATCAGTATTGTTCATTTCTGTTAGTAACATGGGAGGTGAATACTTCTTGCCGAAGTGTGAGAAAAGTACTAGCACTGCAACTATTTAGAATCTGTGTTCATCAAGGTGTTTTATCATTTGAAATTTTTGCTATGCATGTGCTGGTATTAGGGAGGCTATTATCATTTGAAAAAGGGATACATGTGAAAGGTAGATGTTGATGGCCACTGAATGGGTGCAAGATATTGTGCAAGCACATGCCTGAGAACAAATGGTGTAAAGTGGTTGACTGTTCGTTTCTCATGGGGTTAAATGACCTAATTTTCATGATCGCGGACCATTTCACCACTTTCTTGCAGAGTCATAAGGGAGTGAATTATAGATTTCAAAACATTCTATTGCGCGAGACCTCTGAAACTCCGAATGGATGTTCTTCGCAGAGATCCCTAGCTAAGTTGTGCGAGAAATGAAAAATGATTGCGCGTGCTCAATCCCAACGTCTACTCCGCGAAGTAACTTCGCAAAGCACACAATGTTCTTGATTTTGTACTCGCAGAGCTATTTCCGTCTGCGCAATTATCGTTCTCATAGAGGTACATCTGAACTACGTGAGAATTCTACTCCGCGAGCACTTAGGAAAACTCCACAAAATGCGGGCTTGCCTTAATTCCCTACGCCAAAATTACACCACCATTTATTGTGAGCGCTCGTTCCCCAAATAGGTTGTGCAATTTATCATTCCCAGAACAATCACAATTTATTGCCACGCTCGAAAATAGATGAAAGTTAGTGTGCCCATTCGTATTCCACCGTCTAAGTACTTTAAATATAGGCACAGTTTGTTTTCATCTCACCTATTCTCCTCTAACCTTAGTAGTCCCTCCTTACTCAACCATGGCGGACGAGAAACCCATCGAGTTGCCAAACAAATTCTATCCAATGTGGTTGGACCTCCCACCACCTAAGGAGCCGAACCCAATATAATTTCTTTGGGATGAGTACGAAGAGGACCAGAGGATCCTGGCAAAGGAGGAGAAGAAAAAGGAGAAGGGACAGAAAATGAAGTAAAAAACTGAACCACCTGCCTCTCCCCCACCATCTTCTTCAAAACCCCCACCACTACCTCAACATCCATCTCCATGATCCTTGTCTCGCCCCTCATCCTGGTTTACAGTTCCTCTTCCATAACAGGTTGAGGATATCCCTGAGCCAGGAGGAGGAACCATTTTTTTTGACAGGATGTTTTGGTTAGATTGTTCTTAGGTTTATAATTTTCTATCTTTTTGTAATCTGTTTGCTTTTGTATCTATATTAAAATCTCTTTTCTCAACAATCTGTCACTATTTTGCTTATACGTGTGTATAATTCCTTATTCATTTTTGTGTGTTCTTTTTCTCTTTTGTAGTTTCTATTCTATTAATTTCTATGTTTTATACCTAGTGTACAACCATTGTCCTTTGAATCAGTGAGGACACTGCTCCTCATAGGTTTGTGGGTGTGGCAAGTTCTGCCAATGAAATAGTTAACCTAAGTGCAGCAGATTCAAGTGAGTAAGACAGAAACAGAGCCATGTTCACCTAAAAATCATTAGAAAAATGAGAAATTTAAAATTTTGCAGACCTTTAGGCATTACAATCTTTTAAATTTTAACTTCTCCATGATGTGAACACCAAGTAAACTCACTTGTATCAGTACTGAGTGAATCATTAAAGAGAGAAAAAGGTAAGGACATACTTAAAAGTTCAATGGAAGACCATAACCAGTGAGAGTTGAGCCTACAAAAAAATATTCCTTCCTTCGAGGAGTGATTGAGGCAATTCTTCTAGCTCTAAGGACTGGCTGTGGCAATGCCCTCACTAGAAGTTAGGCACCTCCAAGTTGAAACAACTGACAGCACTCATGAAACCTAGGAAAGGATCAAGGCCTTCTCTTGGACATACCTATTGAGCCTTAATTTCTAATTTTCTTCAAAATACACCTGAGTACTTGCACCTAAACCTATGGACCTGACTCAAACCTACCCTCACTCTGAGAATTCAGAAGGTAAAGGACAAGGAGCTGAAGATGGACAAGATAGGGTCAACATTGGGTGAATGGGGAAGGGATAACTAAAGTTGAGCAGTATAGCAACTGAAGAAAGAGTTGGCAAGTCACAAAAAAAAAAAAAAAAACAGCAAAAACAGAAAGAAAAATGCAAAACAAGAAATAAAAACAATAATGAAGAGGAGTGAGAGAGAAGTCAAGAGGGAAAGTTCATTGGAAAATTCAAAATAAGGAGGAGAAGCTAGCCACTTCAAGTCTAAAAAATTTGAAAGAAAATGAAAAGGTACTGAACTAAAAAGAGGTGAAGTCATGAATCACCTCCTTCACTTACTGATTTCTCAATTTTGAATTCCTCTTCCACCTTACATTCTTTATAACCCACTTCATAAGCCACATTACAACCCAGCTAAGGACCTTGTGATCCAAAGTTAAATGAGCTATCATGTAGAGACAAGGAGTTGTCCAATCTATGGTGAGGACCTACCAATGATGCCAAGACTTAGGTGCTTTGCCTATGCTCATGCTTACAGACCCCTTTCGGGGTTGTAACTGCTCTTGAGCTTGAGAGAAAATAAAACCCTCAAGGTCCCTTATGAGAGTAGGCCCTGGTGAGCATTGGGTCTAATGATTGAATGTATTGGGCATGGCCTATAACCTGATTTTTGAATTAATGATGAGCTCAGTGCTGATATACATGTGTTGTCCCCCTTGTGGTGAGCTAATTGGAAATGTTGTGCACTCGAATAGAGGTTGGATGATTAAATGTATGTGCTTTTCATGTCCAAATTCCTCACAGTTTTATTGAATCAAAAGTGAACTGATGCTCTCTTTCTTGACAACTGACTTGATAATATTATACCTTTGTTAACTATTTCATTGAGAAGTTTGTGGGTATCTTCACTGAAAACCCTCAAGAGACTTCACTCCTCCATTAGGGATCACGTAGGGGTTTAAAAGGCTTGGTTCATATGCTAAATGTATCTACGCTCCCTACGAAAGTGGCATTTCAATTCTCATATTAGTTGTTTTAATTTTTCCTTTGCTCAGGGACTAGCAAAGATTAGGTTTGGGGGTGTGTTAGTCACTGAAAAGTACCACTTTTTATCTCTTAGCTAAGCCTTTGCTAGACCTTGAAGCAGATTAATAATCATTTGTTAAGTGTATTTTATAGTTAGCAATAAAATATGCAGCTTAATACAAACTCCTTGCTTTTTGGCCTAAAAGAGAGAGAGAATGCACTCAAAGATGACAGCTGAGCCCAAGCCTGATGGAACACCTTGGTAGTGCTCACCATGGTGACTCATTGTTGCTAATCATCATTGATCAAAGCCTAGCAGATGATGAAGTTAGATGAGAAAGGAGGAGACTGTGATAGCAGCAAGTGCAATGCACTAAAGCAACAAAAGATAGACCTCCGAGAGTTGAGGAGCTTCCTCACAAAGCTAAAGATGTAGTGGAAGAGGCCCTCACGTAGATGTGCCGCGTAGTCAGGAGGACACCTAAAATATCCTCACGAAGACCTCACAGGTTAAAACTCTCAAAATTTACCCTCGCGAAGCTCTCATGGGGATCAAGCCTAAAAGCAACCACGCGAAGAAACAAGTGAGTCCATATGTACACTGAACATAATGTCACCTCGCATAGTTCTTGCGCAGCCCTAGATGAGAGAGACGCCTAAAATTCTCTTCGCGCACTCTAAAGCCTTACCATTGACTACGCGAGCGCAGGAGCATAATTGCATGAGTACTTAGCAAGAGAAAGAGCTTCTGAAACTCTACTGCGCGAGAAGTCTAGGCACTCCAGATAATGTCCGTGATAGCATTGCAGTGCAAAGGAACTACGTGATGAACTAAAGACTCACTGTGCGAGCAAGCACTTCCTACCAGCCAAAGGCAACTCTGCGAAGCCAAAGCAGCTGCGCGATTCAGCTAAAATCATATACCAGCCCTGTGAAGCATGGGCTCTCCACTTCTCAGTTATAACTGAAGGACTTTTTGGGAATTTCCTAATGCTAGGGCACACTTCTCGAGACATATATTTTGAGGCGCATATCCCCAGGCATTCATGGGTTGTAACAGTGCCACGTCTGTTAGAAAAATTAGGGTTAATCTCTTTAGAGCCAAAGCCGTTTTAACAGTGTATATAAGTTGTACTTCAAGTTTATTATTTTCATCTTTCCTTCATCCTCCCCCGACTGAGAACTCTAGCAGGCTAGGGTGAGGGTTTGATCACCTTTTTTTTTCCTATTTTTCTTCTCTTTTAGCTTAGCACTTGCTGGCTAATCTCCCTATAAGCAGCTAGGTTTAGTTTTGTTCCAGTCTTGTAATAGATTTTGGTATACATTAGGATTCGAATGAGCAGTTGTGTACTGGCTGCAGCCTTGAGACAATTCATTGTATATTTTGTATTTATCAATGGATTGTTGTTTTAATGTTTAATTGAATCTAAAGATCTTATGGTTTCTTTAGATGTCTATAGGATCCATGTATTTAGGTCTAGCCCATTCAGTTTCTAGTAGATCTATTACTTACCATTTGATTTCCCTTGGTTTGATAGCCCCATGGAAAGAAATGCTGGATCTGTAGTGAGATCCAGGGAGCTCGGAGGCTTGTGGACCATGGTGGTTGCAGCAATTTTCATGTTCTTTCTCAGGCCTCTGTGGGATGGACAGACCAAAGGGATACCCTGTGTGCATTCAAGTGGACAGAGTATAGCCCTAAGGTTGTGTCCATTCACATTATTGAGAAGGATTCTTCTCCTCTGCACATGAGCTTCTAGAGCCTTGTGAGGAGGTTTGTATAGGAACTGGCTCCCCTCTGTTTTACCTAACCGACATCAGATGTTAGATCTGATATCTTTGTAATTATTATAGCTTGAGGCTAAGTTATTGCAGGCCATTTGTAGTAATGACCAGCTGAATCTAAAGACTTATTCAACCTATTGCATGGTCCTTTTTATGGGTACTAGTGAGCAGTTAGCCTTAGCAAACCACTTAGGGTCTTATGGGTTGGAATACATATGGATGTCAGCCAGGTCTGTGCACAGATCTGGGAAGCTTGTAGCACTGGCATTTCATAGTACAGTAATAGTATTTATGGCTTGAGCTGATCTAGTGGCTGTAGAAATGATCGATCCACTCTTCTAGATTAGACTAGCGAATTTCTGGTTTAACTAATGGGATTTTACAGATTCTAACGGATACCCTATGACCATTGGAGTGGATAGAGTATAGCCCTTAGAGCGCCCCAAATGGCATGGGTTAAACTGGGAGCTTATACCTTATTGAGGCTTTTAATAACGTCTCAGTAAGGAGCACTGCAGAGACAGACTAAATCTGAGTTACATTACTGTATCATTAACTCTAGCTCAACCTGCTTACTTCTCATAATTTTTGTATTTTATTTAGGCACACACTACCACCATCCTCCTCTTAACCCTTACTTTAGGATAGGGCTATATTTCATTTCTCTACTTTTAGGATTAATTTAGTATAGTCGTGACACCCAACTCCCTTCCTTTAGGATTGTCAGATCTATAACCAGATCAGAAGGCCTACTATTATAGCCCATTTTGGGTTCTAGATCAATTTCTCTGTGGGACAAACTCATACTTATCAAAACTTGCTACAATGGACCCTGTATCTTGCAGGATTTTGTGTATTTCAGACTTGATGTGCTGACCCATCTCCAATTCTCTACTCTTGATTTATTCTCTCTACTGTTCTTAATAAAATATGCAGCAAGTGTCTCGAAATAAGAACAACAAGTTTTTGGTGCCGTTGTCCGGGACCTTGATCTTTTTAGTAGACCTGAGTTGTACTATAATGTAGACTAACAAATTCTTTGTAGTTGTGTTTAATCTAGAATTAAAGTACTACTGATTCTTTTTGGAATTTTACAGAAATAGACAACCGAAGAAGGGAAAAGCTATAGCTACAAGTGGAGTATAGCTAGCTCTGTTTGCACTTTCTTTCTCCTAAATCTCATGCCATTTATGTTGAATCCCCTGTTATTTTGTTTAGTATAAATCTGTGTAATTATTATTTTTTTGTTTGAAATTCTTTTTGTGTGCTTGTAAGCATTTTCATTACTGTTAGTGAGTGTATGCTTGGTAAAAGGTCATTAAACCCTGACTTGGAACCCCCAAATCCGGGCGTCGAAAGGATCCTTAGACCTAGACACACCACACAGGACCCTGCTATTGAGACTGAACCAGCTACTATGGTTGAGAGGCAGAGGACATTGTAAGAATACAATGCACATGGAGAGTAGACCTCTCCCTTTTGAATTCAGTTTCCCTCTATTGAGGGGAACTATGAAATTAAATCCTACACCATCAGTATGTTGTCTTCATTTCATGGGCTAAGTAAAGAAGATCCCTACAAGCATATCGACCAGTTTTTAGCACTTTGCACTACCTTCAATATTGCAGGCTTGGGGCCTGAGGCCACTAAACTGATGGTTTTTCCTTTTTCATTAAAGGATAAAGCCAGCACATGGCTATCAAAGCTCCCAGTCAACAGCATACAATCATAGAGTGACCTTCAAACCAAATTCTTGGCAATGTTTTTCCCTATGAACAAAACAAGTCAGATGAGGACAAATATTCTGTCATTCACTCAGTCATCAACTGAGAATTTTAATAAAGCTTGGGAAAGATTCCAGGAGATGTTAAAGCAATGCCCCCACTATCAAATCTCAATGAGGCAGCTTGTCCAAGTTTTTTATCAAGGAATTAATGCCAAGAACAGGGATATGGTGGATGCTTCCTGTGGTGGAAGCTACCTCCACAAGACAGCTAAGGAAGCTTGGGAGCTGTTTGACATAATAGGGGAAAATTTCATGCAGCAGGAGTCTCTGTCATGCAATGACAGTCAGATTCCAGCTAAGATGGTGAAAGAAGCCACCCCTAGAGGTAGAATAGATGAATTAAAGGTGCAAGGTGATCTGGAGAGGAAGGTGGACAACCTGAGCTTGAAGTTTGAGAAATTGATGAATGTGATGCAGCCTCGGATGGTTGCATAGGTGGAGGAGGCATGTCTGATATGCCAATCCCCCACATATTCTATTCATAATTGTCCATTTGCCAACCAATTTCTAGATTTTTTTATGGAGCATGCCAATTTTTCTCTAACCTTTTGGCAGCAGCCTGCTGGGTAGTCTTGGAGGAACCACCCAAATCTAAGTTAGAGACAAGACTCATATCCTAAACCCCAGTAGCAGTAGATGGTAGCTCCTTACAGACCCGAGCACCAGTTTAATTAAGGCTAACCACCAAGGCAAAATTTTCTATTACCTGCCCCACAGTCTAACCAATTGGTCCTGCCACCACAACAGCCCAGATCCTCTTCATTTGAAAAGCAGATGATGGCTTCAATGCATAATTTGGAGAGCCTGGTGTAGACTGTCAATTCTCATGGACAGGGTATAAAAAAGATTGAGGACCAGATGGGACAGATTTGTATTGCTCTGAACATAAGGGAGGAAGAAAAATTGCCCAGTTAGCTCCTAGCCAATTAAAAACGGTAGCACTTGCTTGGAGAAACATCCTTTACCCCTGAGGATGCTGATGCTATAACTACCCTTAGGAGTGGCAGGGTGGTTGACAATTTAGTGGGTAGTGAACAGGAGGTCACAGAAAATGAAACTGAAAATGAAAGGATTGTTAGTGTCAAGGAGTCGAGGCTTGTGTCCCTTGCTACAGATCAGCTAGGGTAAAATAATGGGGGTGATGTTGAGCCCCAACATAAAGAAATAAATGAAGATAAAAAAAAAAGAAAAAAATATGACCATGATGGCAGTAGGCAAGCAGTAGTGGCACCAACAGTGCCATAGCTTCCATTTCCTCAAGCTCTTGCTGGCCCAACCCCTCTTGATAAAGAGAATACTCAGATGGAGGAAATGCTGGAGACTTTAAAGCAGGTTCGGATCAACTTGCCCCTGCTTGATGCCATAAAGCAAGTCCCTGCCTATACTAAATTTTTAAAGGACCTTTGCAATCAAAAGAGGAAAGCTAGGGTGCAATTGTCTAAAAGAGTTTTTGTTGTTGATCATGTTGAGTCAGTTTTGTCCCTTGCCACGCTTGAAAAATGACAAGACCCAGGGGTACCTACTATCCCATGCATAATTCGAAACCACACCATTGGAAAAGTCCTCTTGGATTGAGGGGCTAGTGTAAACTTACTCCCTTATTCAGTGTATGAGGAGCTAGATTTTAGGGAGCTTAAACCTACATCAGTTGTGTTCCAACTGGCTGACAGGTCTGAGAGGAGACCCTGTGGGTGTGGTAGAGGATGCCTTAGTTGGGGTGGACAAGTTCTATTATCCAGCTGACTTTCTTATTTTAGACATGGACCCTTACAAAAGCAAAACCCCATTTCCTGTTTTCCATGGTAGGCCATTCTTGGCTACTGCAAATGCTTGCATACAATGCAGGTCAGGGGTAATGGAGGTTACTTTTGGGAACATGAAGGCCCATTTAAATGTGTACCATGCTACTACAGTGCCTCATATTGACATTGAGGACTGCTGTGTAGTAGATGTACTAGATAGCCTGGTTGAAGAACAATTATCCAATCTACTAGATTGGGATTATCTGATTGAAAGCATGGAAAGTGTTTGGAGTTAATTTGAGAAGGAGGCCCCAATTCCCATGACAGAAGACAACACCAACACTTAGTCTTCTGTGGGCCTAGTCCAGCACATATTGCTGCCCCTTCCTCAAGCCACTAAGGCACCCCTGCTGCCTTCAATTGAATATCCCCCCGAGCTGGTGCTGGAGCAGCTCCCAGCCAAATTAAAATATGCCTTCGTAAGGCAAGATAACAAGCTTCTCGAGATTATCTCCACCTCTCTCACTTGTGAGCAAGAGGAAGAATTTCTGAATATGCTTATGAAGCACAAGAAAGCAATTAGGTGGACAATAGCTGACCTTAGAGGCATTGATGCCTCAGTTTGCATGCACAAGATTCACCTGGATGAGGGTGCAAAACTCTCAAGGGAGATGCAGAGGAAATTAAATCCTCACATGCAGGAGGTGGTGCTTAAAAAAATAGTAAAATTGTTAGACGCAGGGGTGATTTACCCCATTTTAGATTCTGAATGGGTGTCACCTATCTAGGTGGTACCTAAAAAGTCAGGCATCACAGTGGTTGCTTCTGATTCAGAGGAGTTGCTACCAGCCAGAGAGACCACTGGCTAGAGGGTGTGCATTGATTATTGGAAACTCAACTCCAAAACCATAAAGGACCATATCCCCCTCCCTTTTATTGACCAAATTCTAGATAAGCTGGCTGGGAAGGCATATTACTATTTCTTGATGGATACTCAGGGTATAACCAAATTCCTATGGATCCTCAAGCTCAGGAGAAGAGTACTTTCACATGTCCCTTTGGCACCTTTGCTTACCGAAGGATGCCTTTTGGATTGTGCAATGCCCCAACCACTTTTCAGAGGTGCATCTATTCAATTTTTTCTAATATGATTGATAAATTCCTGGAAATCTTCATGGATGATTTCTCGGTGTTTGGAGACAGCTTTAGCCAGTTTCTAGTCCACCTTGAAAAAGTTTTACAAAGTTGCGAGAAGAACCACTTGGTCCTAAGCTGGGAAAAGACCTTCGTGGTGACCCAAGGTATTGTACTAGACCATGTGGTCTCCCAAAAAGGAATTGAGGTGGACAAGGCTAAAGTAGACTTGATTTCACATCCGCCCCCACCTAGGACTATCAAGCAAATTAGACCATTTCTTTGACATGCTAGATTTTATAAGAGGTTCATCAAGGACTTTAGCAAGATTGTCAAACCACTGTGCCACCGGCTTTGCCAGGATGTGCCATTCATATTTTTTGTTGAATGCCTTAAGGCCTTTGAGGCTTTGAAGAACTGCCTCACCACTGCCCCTGTAATCCAGGCCCTAGATTACTCGCTGTCCTTTGAGTTGATGTGTGATGCATCAGACTTAGCCATAGGTGTTGTCTTAGGAAAGAGGAAAGATAAGCTGCCTGTAGTGATCTATTATGCCAGCGGAACACTAGCTGAAGCTCAGTTGAACTACACTACAACTGAGAAGGAGCTACTTGCAGTAGTGTTTGTTGTGGACAAATTTAGACCCTACTCTTTGGGGTCTAAAATTATAGTTTTTACAGATCACTCAGCCTTAAAATACGTGTTGGCTAAGAAGGATGCAAAGCCTTGGTTGATCAGATGGATTCTCCTCTTGCAGGAGTTTAATTTTGAGATCAAAGACAAGAAGGGAGTTGAGAATGTAGTGGTTGACCACCTCTCTAGGATTATCTTATAAGAATGTGTAGCAACATGTTGAGAACTGAAAAATACCATTTTTCACCCCTTAACTTGAGTCTTGATAGACCTTTGAGAGAACTAAATAAGAGTTTTAAGTGCTTGTGTTGCAGCTAACAATAAAGACAGGCTTAACCATAAAAGCAGCGTAAAAGTGCCAAAAAGATGACAATCCATGTCAATCCAAAGGAAGAAAGAGAAGAAACAACCTCACTAGCTGTTGAAAGGTCTGAATTGAAGAGGCAAAGACCTGGTCTCAACCCAGAAAAGAATTATGGAGCAATTCAAACAGAAAAATGCACTACAGAGTACTTTTCGCAAAGAACCTGAACTGTTCGCAAAGAACCTGAACTCTGTGAAAAGAACTAAAACTCCAGGCTTAGTTTTCGAAGATCATCTGAACTCTTCGAAGAGATGATCGACCTTTTTGAAAAGAAGAAACTTCAATTCGAACAGAACCAGAACATTGCGAAAAGAGATTCAGGAGTTATAACACCTTGCGAAAAGCCCCCTAAGCTATGCGAAAAGGTATTCTGGAGATTCCCAGCTTTTGCAAGGGCAATTCAGTAATCTGTTTCACGCGTCCCAATGCATTTAAAAACCTAGGGACATTTTAGAGGATTCTAAACATTAAGCGAAGGCATATTCCACCCCACGTGAGCACCCAGAGATGAAATAACTTGGCAGGAACTTCTAGAAACTCTAACAGACTTTCAAAATGAATAACATAATTGATGCCTTTTTCACCTGATTGGCTGAACCAGATCGAGGAATTCTGATTGGCCAGAACAGATCTTGAGCCTCGTGCTCGACTACCATTGGTCAATACAGATCTGAGCACTTCTAATTGGTTGATACACATCTGAGCTGGACTGAGGGAAAACTATAAATAGACGAGCCATTTGCCCAATTTGGGCATCCAGATTTAGAGTTTCATTCCTAATCCCCCATTTCCAAATCAGATAGTTTGTCTGAAATCCCTATAATAGCCTCGCCTTGTACTTGCAATTGAGAGCTGTGAGATACTTCTGTAGGTCAAAGGAGAGTTGTATTCAAGACTGCAAATCTGAGAGCTGTTTAAGCTGTGCTCTGTAATTGTAATGGTGAATTTGAAAAGGTTGCTGTAAACCGTGCATTCTCCATTGGACTCATGTTAAGGGTTCCCTCTGATCTCCTTATTGCATTAGACTCCTTTAGATTCACTGTTTTTCATGCAATTTCCCTTGATTCATTAATCCTGTGAGAGTTAGTATTTGTAACCTAGTCTCTCACGGCATTTGTAGTGATGTTTCTTGTTCTAAATTGGGGATTGGGATTAAGGACTATTGGATGGTTTGTGGCCATTAAAGTGGACAGACCATAGCCATAAGCGTAAGCCTAATCCTTGAATTAGATTTATTTCTCTTACACCTGTGCTTGTAGCCAGTTGAAGATTGGATCACCTCTCTGTTGAGCTGCAGTCATTCTCATTAGATTTCAAGGACCAAATCAAAGTTAGATATTACTTCTCCATTTTTTATAAGTTTACCTCAAATGTTCCCCCAACTCGGATCTGGATCATTTAGTTTAACTTTTACTTTTTATCATTTAGTTAATGTGATAAAATTCAACCTCCCCATCTTATGTGCTTTCTACATAGGATAAGAGGCCAGATCTAGTAGCTTAGATCTGGAGGTTTATCTTGCATTTTAGACAAATTCTCTGTGGACGATCTTTCACTCACTTACATTTAAAACTTGCTACAATTGGCCCTGATCTTGCAGGCTAATTCACTTCTATCTGTGCTGATATTTCTTTACTCTTTTCAATACTTTAAATTCATTATAACTTAGCAGTTGAAAACCTGTTTTCAAAACATAAATAAATCAAGCACACAAAGAAACAACAACAAGTTTTTGGCGCCGTTGTCGGGGAATTTGTTCTAAAATAGGTAGACCTAAGTTTTCACTTTAATTTTTATCGGTACTAAACTATTCTATTGTTTATACCTGTGCAGTTATTCATGTCCAATTTTTGAAGAAGGGAAACTACTTAAAAAGGAATTCTGAAGGTTTACTGTGAATAATCAGATTTTTTGTTCTGAGTTGTATGTTTGGTAGGAGGACTCTCAGCCCTGAGATTGTCCCACTGAATTTAGAAGTTGAAAGGCTACTACGAACCAAACAAACAACTCATAATTCTGCTACTATGGGTGAAGAACCTCGACTTTTGAGGGATTACTTTGCACCTGGTGCTTATAATTCTCCCTTTTGCATTCAATTTCCTACTGTTGAAGGAAATTATGAGATCAAATCATCAACTATCCAAATGCTTCCTTCCTTCCATGGGTTGAGTAAGGAAGATCCATACAAACATGTGGATGAATTCTTGGCTCTTTGCACCACATTCAACATAGCTGGACTTGGTCCAGAAGCAACCAAGCTTAGGCTCTTTCCTTTTTCATTAAAGGATAAAGCTAGAGCATGGTTATCTATGTTAGCACCAAATAGTATCACTTCTTGGAATGATTTGCAGTGTCAATTTTCAGCCAAATATTTCCCAATGTCTAAAACTAGCCAATTGAGACAAAGTATCATTTCTTTCTCACAAAACTCAACTGAAACTTTCCATGAAGCATGGGAACAATTTAAGGAACTTTTAAGCCAATGTCCTCATCATCAAATTCTCAGATGGCAGCTGGTTCAAAGCTTCTATCAAGGAATTAATCAAAAAGGCAAAAATATGGTGGATGCCTCCTGTGGAGGCACTTACTTGCAAAAAACAGTTGAGGAGGTTTGGGACTTATTTGAAGTAATTGGTGAAAACTCAACTCAACAGGAATCTCTGTCAAGAGATCTTGAAAATCCTGCTTGGTTGAACAATCAACAACCCACCAAAGGGAAGATTTATGAGGTGAATGAGTTGGAAAGGAAGATGGACAATTTAACCACAAAGTTTGATAGATTGATGAACTCACTTAAAAATCCAAATGTTGCAAGAGTAGAGGAGGCATGTCTGATATGCCAGTCCCCTACTCAAATCAATTGACCAATGCCCTGCTGCACCATAGTTCCCAGATTTAATGGTGGAACAAGCTCATGCTGCTCAATCATTTGGACAGATGCAGTCAAATGAATATCCATGGAGAGGACACCCCAATTTGAGGTGGAACCAAGGGAATTATCAATCCCAACAGCAGCAACAACCAAAGAACCAAATGCCTTTCAAAACTGCACAACCTTATCAGCAGAATTTTTATGCCAAACCAAATTTTCAGCAGCCCATTCCATAATAACCTCTGCAGCAATCTGCCCCAGTTCAAACCCCTTCCAGGTCCCCTTCTTTTGAAGATCAAGTCTTAATTTCACTCCAGAATTTAGGATCTTTAACTCAGACTATGAATTTTCACAGCCAGAGCATAAAGAAGATTGAAGAAACATTGGGACAGCTTTCAAATACTTTGACAAAAAGAGAAGAAGGAAAGTTACCCAGCCAACCTTTAAACAATCCCAAAGGACAGCTCATGGTTGGAGAAGCTTCAAATTTACATGAAGAAGTAAAAACTGTTACCACTTTGAGAAGTGGAAGAATCATAAATAACAAAGTGGGTACTGAAGAAGAAAAAAATGAGGAAAATGATAAAGATATGCAGCAAGAGCAACATAGTGATAGCAGTGGGGGTGCTGATGGACCTCAGAAAAATCAAAAAAATGAAAAACAAAAAATCCAAAAAGTTTATGAAAATGCTTCCAAATCTGTAGATGAAGGACTAGTTCCTCATTTACCATTTCCTCATGCAATGAAATCTGTATCCCCTTTTGATAAAGGGAACACAAAAATAGATGAAATGATGGAGACTTTCAAGCAAGTCAAGATAAATCTACCTTTGCTTGAGGCAATCAAACAAATTCTAGCATATGCAAAATTTTTGGAAGATGTTTGCACTCACAAAAGACAGTCTAGGATACAGTTGTCCAAGATGGACTTTGCTATGGAAAGAGTTAATCACGTGTTATCCATTGCCACACCTCCTAAACTTCAAGATCCTGAAATCCCCACAATCCCTTGCATTATTGGGGAACATACCATTGAAAAGGCTTTATTAGATCTGGGTGCTAGTGTCAACCTACTTCCATATTCTGTATATGAGAATCTAGGTTTGGGAGAATTAAAACCCACTCATGTGGTGTTACAACTAGCGAGCAGATCCGAAAAGAAACAGATTGGGATGATTGAAGATGTATTGGTGGGAGTAGATAAATTTTTCTATCCTGCTGATTTTCTAGTTTTGGACATGGAACCAACCAAAAACAAAACTTCCATCCCTGTCATTTTGGGAAGACCATTCCTGGCTACAGCAAATGCTTGCATTCAATGCAGGTCTGGAATTATGGAAGTCTCTTTTGGAAACATGAAGGTAAAATTAAATGTTTATAATGCAGTCATACAGCCTCAATTCAGTTCTGAAGAATGTTTTCATGTTGATCTATTGGATGAACTGGTAGAAGGGACTTTACAACAGTTTCTGCAGTGTGAAGATTTCACCACAAATGTTAAAGATGCTTGGGGAAACTCTGAAGAAGAAACAGTTTGTATCTCAAATTCATAGGAAATAAATGTTGTGCAACGAACTCATAATCAATCAGCAAGTTTCTCTTCTTGGAAACCTGCTACTCTCCCCCTTCCACAAACAGCTAAGGTACCTTTGTTGCCTTCTTTTCTCAGCCCACCTGATTTAGAACTAAAACAGCTACCAGAAAATTTAAAATATGTGTTTTTAGGAAATCATAAATCATTGCCTGCAATTATTTCTTCCTCCCTCACAAAGGAGCAAGAAGAAGAGTTGTTGATAGTTTTGAAAGAACATAGAAGGGCAATTGGCTGGACTATTGCTGATTTGGGAGGAATCAGTCCAGCTGTTTGCATGCACAAAATCCATTTGGAAGAAGATGCAAAGCCTTCTAGGGAAATGCAAAGGAGGCTGAACCCTCATATGCAAGAAGTGGTCATGAAAGAGGTTGTTAAGTTGTTGGATGCAGGGGTCATTTACCCCATTTGATTCAATTGGGTGGCACCTACACAGTGGTACCTAAAAATCTGGGATCACATTGTAACCTCGATTACGGTGAGCTTATGTCAACCAGGACAAACAAGCTGGGTGGAGAGTCCAGTATTGATTACGTAAAATTAAATGCAATGACCGAAAAAGACCATTTCCTCCCATTCATTGATCAGATTTTAGATAAGCTAGCAGGAAAAGCTTATTACTATTTTCTTGATGGTTACTCTGGTTACAACCAGATTCCTGTGTACCCACAAGATCAGGAAAAGACCACATTCACTTGCCCTTTTGGCACTTTTGCCTATAGGAGAATGCCTTTTGGTCTTTGTAATACTCCTGCTACCTTTCAAAGATGCATGTATTCTATTTTCTCTGATATGATTGACCAATTTATGGAGATTTTTATGGATGATTTTTCAATCTACGGAGACAGTTTTTCCCAGTGTTTACATCATCTCAAATTGGTATTACAGAGATGTGAAGAAACCAATCTAGTTTTGAGCTGGAAAAAGAGCCATTTCATGGCCACCCAAGGCATTGTCCTTGGCCATGTTGTTTCCCACAAGGGCATTGAGGTGGATGAGCAAAAATTGATTTAATTGCACATTTACCACCTCCCAAAACTATTAAACAAAGAAGTTTTACGGGACATCTTTGGATTTCTGAAGGTTTATTAAGGACTTCAGTAAAATAACCAAACCTTTTTGTCATTTGTTGTGCCAAGATGTCCCTTTTGTTTTCAATAATGAATGCATGAAGGCTTTTGAATTCTTAAAAAACTGTTTAATTTCAGCTCCAATATTGCAATCTCCAGATTATTCACTACCTTTTGAACTGATGTGTGATGCATCAGATTATGCTTTGGGAGCTGTCCTTGGACAGAGAAAAGAAAAGCTGCCTCATGTCATAGCTTATGCGAGATCAATGATTGATGCAATTCAATTAAACAACAATCGAGAAAGAGCTGCTGGCAATTGTTTTTGCTTTAGAGAAATTCAGGTCATATGTCTTGGGTTCACAAATAGTGGTGTTCACTGACCACTCTGCCTTGAAATACCTTCTGTCTAAGAAGGATACCAAACCAAGATTAATCAGGTGGATTCTCCTATTACAGGAATTTGATTTACAGATCAAAGATAAAAAGGGGTGGAGAATGTGGTGGCTGATCACCTGTCTAGAATTTTAACTGTTGAGATTGATAGGCTACCTATCAATGAATCTTTCCCTGATGAGCAACTTTTTGCCATTAGTATACACACTCCTTGGTTTGCAAACATAGTCAACTTTTTGGCTACTAGAAGAATTCCTCAACATTGGAATAAAATGGATAAAGATCTTTTCTTCTCAAAGGTTAAACATTTCATCTGGGAAGATCCTTATCTATTTAAGAGTTGTGCAGACCAAATAATGAGAAAATGTGTCCCTGACCAAGAATTTCATAGAATACTGTCTATGTGTCATGAACAGGCCTGTGGAGGTCATTTTAGTGGAAACAAACTGCTGCAAAGGTTTTGCAGTGTGGATTTTATTGGCCTACACTTTTCAAAGATGCCCTGCAGCATTGTAAGTCTTGCCAGAACTGTCAGAAATTGGGCAGCATTTCCAAGAGAAACTCAATGCCTTTACAGCCTATTTTGGTAGTTGACTTGTTTGATGTTTGGGGGATAGACTTCATGGGTCCCTTTCCTCCTTCCAATGGGTATAATTTCATTTTAGTAGCTGTGGATTATGTATCCAAATGGATTGAAGCCACAGCCACTAAAACAAACGATCACAAAGTGGTTCTTAAATTTCTTAAGGATCACATTTTTTCTAGGTTTGGTTTTCCCAGAGCCATTATCAGTGATGGGGGAAGCCATTTTTGTAATAAACATTTTAAAACTTTATTGAAAAAATACTCTGTGACTCATAGAGTAGCCACTCCATATCATCCACATACCAGCGGACAAGTGGAGATTTCCAATAGAGAAATCAAATATATTTTGGAAAAGACTGTCAAGAAGGATAGAAAGGATTGGTCCTTTAAGCTGAATGATGCATTGTGGGCATACAGGACAGCCTATAAAACCCCAATTGGTATGTCCCCATTCAGGTTGGTCTATGGCAAAGCATGCCATTTACCAGTAGAGTTAGAATATAAAGCTTTTTGGGCCATTAAAACATTGAACATGGATCTAACTACTGCTGGTAATCACAGGAAACTGCAACTTGCTGAGTTGGAGGAGCTGAGAATGGATGCATACACAAATTTAAGATTTTACGAAGAGAAAGTCAAAACTTTCCATGATAAAAATTTATTGAGAAAATAGTTCACAGCTGGCTCTAAGGTATGGTTATTTAACTCAAAACTCAAGTTTTTCCCAAGAAAGCTGAGGTCCAGATGGGAAGGGCCATACACTGTCATTCAGACAGCTCCTTCGGGAGCTGTTGACATCCTTGATCCAAGTAATGGAAGAAACCTGAAAGTAAATGGTCAGAGGCTCAAACCATGCATTGAAAATACCCAGGAGCTTGTGCTGCCCATCTGTCATCGCGAACCTCCAAAAATCTGATGGTAGATAACTGTACATTATATTTTTATTTCATAATTTTTGCTTAGTTTCTTTGTTTCTATTTTTATTCATGATTTGTCTCTTTTCGCATGGTTTAAATAAGTAGTAATAATTCTCTTTTCGCAAAGTTCAATTTACTTTTCGAAAAGACTCTGGATTTGTAACGAACTGCTCGCAAGCAAGGATTTGCTTTTCGAATAGTTGGTTCTGAAGCTATTTTCTTTTCGAAAAGATATTTTTGAAGCTATTTTCTTTTCGAAAAGATATTTCTGAAGCTATTTTCTTTTCGAAAAGATTTTTCTAAAGCTAGTGTCTTTTCGAAAAGATATTTCTGAAGCTAGTTTCTTTTCGAAAAGATGTTTATGAAGCTATTAACTTTTTGAATGGTACTGATGCCATTCGCAGTTATCAAAAGGTCTCTTTTGGAATTTTTCGAAAACTTAAAAAGAACTTTGCGAAATTAACTCTGAGTATATTTAAACCCTTTCGAAATATTGGTTTCATATTCGAAAGCTTTCTGAAGAGCGACTTGTTCCACAGAAACCCTATTTTGTTCTTTCCTTGCACGAATTGAGAAGCTTGCTACATTTTTCTTCACCTTTGTTCGATCATTTGAGTTTTCAGAGAAGGATTTTAGCTTCTAGTCTGGGGGATTTCTGCAAGCAAACAACTCGTTCAACCAGAAACCCTAGATCTCAGTATTTCTCTGCACATTCTCTCTGTTTATCATTTGGAAAATTTAATTTTGTGTCAGCATCTGTTGTGGGCATTTTCATACATCAATTTAGAATGGGAAAAGCGGAGAAATCTGCTATCGCCATGTTCCCAAAATCCTCTGCTAAGAAAGTTAGCAAACCTACCCCAAAAGGAAAAGCCAAAACTTCAGCCAAAAGAAAACTATCTATGGATAAAGCAGATAGGGTGGAGAAAGGAAAGAAAGTTCGACATGAGGAACCCATCCTCGCTTGCTAGCGAGCTTGAGCTTCCTCCTCCGCCTATACATTTGGTACTACCAAATCCATTCATTGAAGCTCGGTTAATTCTCGAATGATTGTGGACGAAACGTTTTTCGCCAACAACCCGGATTGCCTGTTATCTTTGAAATACATAAGAGATGCCTCACTAAGCAATATCCTTACCCCCTTGCCAGAGAAAATTTACCCATGAATGGTGAAGTTATGGTACCAAAACCTAATCAAGGTCACTGAAAGAGATGCTGATATCCCTACCCTGGTTATCTTCATTGATGATTGTGATCTTACTGTCACATTTGAAGACATAGGGAATGCTTTGGGGATACCCTTCCAATTTGATCCTTCTGGTCCATTGGCCCTAAATGCCTCTCCTTTAAAGAAATGGTACTGCACATTTAACCCAAGGAATTGGGCCTTTGGAGTCCATCATGAGGAGAGACCTAGCCCCCCAATTTCTATTGATGGACTCCATTTTGAGGGGAAGTTTTTATGTTATCGGGCACAGCCAAGAGAGGAGAACACCAATTCTGGAGGCTCTCTTTTATTTTTCTAAGGGGCAGTTTTTCAATGCCCCTATGCTAATTTTTGAAGCCATGGCTGATATTAGTGCCAAGTTGAAGAAGGAGCAGAAATTAGCTGGCCTCCCATTTGGTAGATTGATAACAGCCCTCCTCAGAGCCAAGTTTGACATTAATAATGAGGAGCCATTTGAAGTCATTGCTCCTCACAAGTTTGGGAAAAAGGCTTGGACTACAAGCCAAGCCATGCTGAGAAGAATGAGTGAACACGCACCTAAACCTGCCCTACTGGGTTCCCTTAGAGCCGGTTTGCGAGAACTCTGGTGGCTGACTCTTTATTGTGCCACTTCTTGAAGCAGACTCTGCGGACCACAGTGACCGACACTTTAGCACCCATTTTAGAAGAAACTATTCTTCCCATGGTGACCAGCTCTTCAGCTGCACCAATTCTTGAGGAAGTTGGCCTTTCACCCTCCTCCCCTATTCCAGCCCCTGCCACTTCACCTATCCCAGCTGTCCCATCTCCCATACCCTCCATTATTCCAATTATAGATTCCCCCCTCTACACCAACCACTCCAACCATACTCACACCACCAATTTCTCCCACCAATGCCCATGTTTTAGCTGTAGACTTTATTGCCCCATCTCCCTGCACTCCTCTGCTCCAAAGCCCCTCAAATTCACCTACTCATTCAGCCCACACACCTGAAGTATCCCATACACCTGAACCTGAGCCTTTCACCATAGAGGCTTATTCTTCCTTAATGGGATCTATTTTTGAAACCATGGGGCTTGAACCTATCCCTATACCTGACCCTCATCATTTCACGCACTTACCTACTTCTCCCTTTACAGCCATTACACCCCCACCCTCCACTTCAATTGTAACAGTCCCTGCTATGCCCCCCTCTCCCCCACCTGCCTCTATTAACCAAATTCTTGCCTACCTCCAATCCATCCAAGCCCAACTCCAAATCAACACACCAAACCAGTCTGTGACCAATGACCTGCTCCAAACCTTAGCCTCCACATCCCACACAACCACCATTACCCCTGTACCTACTGTTGATTCCCATGCTACCCAAACTGAACCAGAGGTAGTATTGGTTGATCTACCCACCACCACCACTACTGCCCATGCAACCCAAACTGAACCTGAAGTCCCCCTGGTTGCATCCCCTTCACCACTCCCCAGTTTCTCTGAGCAAGCCACTCAGATCGACCCTAAAGTCCTCCTTCTAGACACTTCTTCTCCCCCTCCCACAGCTGGGACACCTTTGGTCCCCTACCATTCCATTCCCCTTCCCAGATTTGCCACCCTCAGAAGAGCCATGGAAGAAAATCCTTATATCTGTCGAGATGTTCTAAAGGGGTTAGCTGATTTACAAGCCTACATTCAAACCCCTTATGAAAACCAGATTCGGAAGTTGGAGTTATTTATGAACTTTGAGAGAGAAAAAATGAAGGACTTGCTGGGTCAAACATTTCAGATGTTTCGGAGTTAGCAGCACAAGGTGACTATGTTGCAAGCACAGCTTGACCAAGAAAAACTGAAAACCACTAGACTTTGCAAGTACATTGGCCTCACCAAAAAGATCAAATCAGAGGAATACACTGAGCTGCAAAACACAATCCAGGAGAAAGCTCAATCAAGTTCAGACTCCAATACTAATTCCAGTTTTGATTCTGATAGTGACTCCAGTTCTGAGCCAATTGAACCAACTTATGATACAAATTTTGACCCCAGTTATTAGATCACATTGTACTTATCTGTGTTATGAGTTTGTAATATAAAATTCTGTTTTTTCTTGTCTAATTCCTATGCATTTCTGTCTGTCTTTTTGTCATTATATTTTTTTTCTTAATTGCTCCTTTTCTTTGCTTTGGACCAGTACGGACCCTGCTCCCCTTAGGTTTGGGGGTGTGGCAGAAATGTCAATAATTGAGTTAACATCAATGCAGCTTATGATCAGTAGAATTTTTGAAAATTAAGTATACTCACACCTGCTATTTTGAAAAATAAGGAAGTTAAAAAAAATTTTAAATTGATTTCTAGTGTAATTCTAATACTTTCATGAAGTGAATGTCAGGAAATTTCTAAAAGAAAATTGATGTTCTAGTAAACCTAAAAAGAGAGAAAACAGTGATGATATACTTCAGGAATTTGATAGAAAACCATCTCCAGTGAGATTTGGGCCTGCTGAAATGTATTCTTTGGAGGTATAAATTGGCAATTTTTTTCTGCTCTAGGGACCGTTTGAACCTGCTTGTTATTACTAGAAGTTACATATATCCAAGTTAAAATAGTTTGACAACAATCATGATATTAAAGACATGATGTAAGGCCTCCTTTTGGACAATTTGAACTTCAAAAATCCCCACCGTTTAAAACTGCCCTTGAGACACACCATTTGAGCTTTATAAATCTAAGATTTCTTTGAAACCTCATCAACCTCATTTAGCCTAACCCTCACTCTGAGAATTCAGAAGGTAAAGGAAAGGAAGCTGAAGAAAGGAGAGTTGGGTATCAGTTTGATAAAAAGAAAAATAATTGAAGGCAATGATGTATCAGCAGAAGAAGTGTGACATTCCAGTCAATGTCATGTTGAAAAAAAAAATAATAATAATAATTCTCATTTCATTGGAAGTTAGAAAAAGAAAGAGAAAAAGATGGCCACTTTGGCTCTGAAAATTCAAAGAAGAAGATGAAATTGTGCTGAAATAAAGGTGTCCATACCACCTCCTTACCTTTACTGACTTCCCAATTTTGAACTCCATTCCACCCCTTTATTCTTGATAAATTTCACCCATAAGCCACATTGCAACCCAAGTTAAAGTCCTTACTGATCAATGATGGATTGAGCTGTCACATGGAGATAAGGATTTGTGTAATCTATGGTGAAAAGAGCAGTGAATACAGAACCAAAAAGCAATGCCTATGCTCATGCTTACAGTCCTATTTGAGGGCTGTAACTGTTCTTGAGCCGTGTGAAATAGTACAACCCTCTTACTTGCATGTGAGTGAAAACCTGGTGAGAGTTGGGTTTGAAATCGACTTATTTGGGGTAACATCAAAGCTTTGTTCTCAAATAGAAGGCAAGTTGTTCAATAATTTTTCTTGTAAATAACTTTTTGACACAAATTGAGTGAATGGTAAAAGGAATTACAGCAGAATTTCAGTTTTGAACTGATGTTTTCTTGAGAATCCTCTTATAGCTTGACTGATACAGGTGTGAATAATCTGATTGGATGAAAGTCTGTTTTAACAGAACTACATTGATCTTAACTGATTTATTGGAGAAGTTTGTGGGTACCTTCACTGAAAACCCTCAGGAGACTTCACTCCTCCACTAGGGATCACCTAGGGGTTTAAAAGGCTTGTTGCATATGCTAAATGCAACTGTGCTCTCTACAAAAGTGGCTTTTTACTTTATTTTTAATTTTGTCTTTGCTCAGGGACTAGCAAAGCTTAGGTTTGGGGGTGTGTTGAGAACTGAAAAATACCATTTTTCACCCCTTAACTTGAGTCTTGATAGACCTTTGAGAGAACTAAATAAGTGTTTTAACTGTTTGTGTTGCAGCTAACAATAAAGACAGGCTTAACCATAAAAGCAGCGTAAAAGTGCCAAAAAGATGACAATCCATGTCAATCCAAAGGAAGAAAGAGAAGAAACAACCTCACTAGCTGTTGAAAGGTTTGAATTGAAGAGGCAAAGACCTGGTCTCAACCTAGAAAAGAAGTATGGAGCAATTCGAACAGAAAAATGCACTACAGAGTACTTTTTGCAAAGAACCTGAACTCTGCGAAAAGAGCTTCAGGAGTTACAACACCTTGCGAAAAGCCCCCTAAGCTATGTGAAAAGGTATTCTGGAGATTCCCAACTTTTGCAAGGGCAATTCAGTAATCTGTTTCACGTGTCCTAATGCATTTAAAAACCTAGGGACATTCCAGAGGATTCTAAACATGAAGCGAAGGCATATTCCACCCCATGTGAGCACCCAGAGATGAAATAACTTGGCGGGAACTTCTAGAAGCTCTAACAGATTTTCAAAATGCATAACAGAATTGATGCTTATGTCGCCTGATTGGCTGAACCAGATCAAGCAATTCTGATTGGCCAGAACAGATCTGGATCCTTGTGCTCGACTACCATTGGTTGATACAGATCTGAGCACTTCTGATTGGTTGATACACATCTGAGCTGGACTTAGGGAAAACTATAAATAGATGAACCATTTGCCCAATTTGGGCATCCAGATTTAGAGTTTCATTCCTAATCCCCCATTTCCAAATCAGATAGTTTGTCTGAAATCCCTGTAATAGCCTCGCCTTGTACTTGCAATTGAGAGCTGTGAGATACTTCTGTAGTTCAAAAGAGAGTTGTATTCAAGACTGCAAATCTGAGAGCTGTTTAAGCTATGCTCTGTAATTGTAATGGTGAATTTAAAAAGGTTGCTGTAAACCGTGCATTCTCCATTGGACTCATTTTAAGGGTTCCCTCTAATATCCTTATTGCATTAGACTCCTTTAGATTCACTGCTTTTCATGCAATTTCCCTTGATTCATTAATCCTGTGAGAGTTAGTGTTTGTAACCTAGTCTCTCACGGCATTTGTAGTGATGTTTCTTGTTCTAAATTGAGGATTGGGATTAAGGACTATTGGATGGTTTATGGCCATTAAAGTGGACAGACCATAGCCATAAGCGTAAGCCTAATCCTTGAATTAGATTTATTTCTCTTACACCTGCGCTTGTAGCCAGTTGAAGATTGGATCACCTCTCTGTTGAGCTGTAGTCATTCTCATTAGATTTCAAGGACCAAATCAAAGTTAGATATTACTTCTCCATTTTTTATAAGTTTACCTCAAATGTTCCCCCAACTCGGATCTGGATCATTTAGTTTAACTTTTACTTTTTATATTTAGTTAATGTGACAAAATTCAACCTCCCCATCTTATGTGCTTTCTAGATAAGATAAGAGGCCAGATCTGGTAGCTCAGATCTGGAGGTTTATCTTGCATTTTAGACAAATTCTCTGTGGACGATCTTTCACTCACTTACATTTGAAACTTGCTACAATTGGCCCTGATCTTGCAGGCTAATTCACTTCTACCTGTGCTGATATTTCTTTACTCTTTTCAATACTTTAAATTCATTATAACTTAGCAGTTGAAAACCTGTTTTCAAAACACAAATAAATCAAGCACACAAAGAAACAACAACACAAAACCAGTTAATGAGTTGTTCCCCGATGAGCAGCTTTTTGTTGTGCAGTCTAGTGTGTCTTGGCTTGCACACATTGTTAATTTTCTTACTGCTGGTGGGATCCCTCGTCACTGGTCTAAAGTGGACAAAGACCTGTTCTTCTCTCAGGTTAGGCAATTTCTGTGGGAGGATCCATACCCTTACAAGCATTATGTAGACTAGGTCATTAGGAGATGTGTGCCCGAAAATGACTTCCACGACATTCTTTCAATGTGCCATGAGCAAGCCTGTGGAGGTCATTTCAGTGGAAAAAAGACTGCATCAAATGTGTTCCAATGTAGTTTGTATTGGCCTTCTTTGTTCAGAGATGCAAACTTACATTGCAAGGACTGTGAGAGATGTCAAAGGATAGGAGGCATTTTGAAGAGAGACTCCATGCCATTACAGCTCATCCTAGTTGTGAAACTTTTTTACATCTGGGGCATTGATTTTATGGGCCCCTTTCCTTCCTCCATGGGATTGAATTTCATACTTGTGGCAGTGGACTATGTGTCCAAATGGGTAGAAGTCATTGCCACAAAGACTAATTACCACACAGTTGTCCTTAAATTCTTGAAGGACAATATCTTCTCACGATTTGGTATCCCCAGAGCTATTATCAGTGATGGGGGGAGCTACTTTTGTAACAAACCTTTTGAGAACCTGCTCAAAAATTATTCTGTTACACACAGAATTGCAACTCCCTACCACCCACAGACCAGTGGGAAAGTTGAAATTTCTAATAGGGAGATCAAGCACATTCTGGAGAAAACTGTGAGGACTGATAGGAAGGATTGAGCACCAAAGCTGAATGATACTTTGTGGGCTTATAGGACTACCTATAAGACTCCTCTTAGCATGTCTCCATTTAGGCTGGTGTATGGCATGGCCTGCCACCTATCTATGGAGTTAGAGCACATAGCCTATTGGGCTATCAAAGCAATAAATGCAGATCTAACTTCTCCTGATTCTCACAGGATGTTGCAAATGGCAGAGCTTGATGAAATGAGATTAGAAGCCTATGCAAATGCCAGAATGTACCAGGAGAGATTAAAAGTATTCTTTGACAAGAAGTTATTATGAAAGGACTTCATTGCTGGCACGAAGGTTTGGATTTTTAACTCCAGACTTAAATTCTTTCCAGGGAAGTTGAAATCCTGATGGGTTGGACCTTACACTGTCATCAAAGCCTCCCCATCTGGTGCTGTGGAGATCTTGGATCCAAAATCAGGGCAGAGCATGAAAGCAAATGGTCAGAGGCACAGGATTTGTGTAGAACAACCAATGGAGCTTCCTTAGACCATTCACTTACATGAACCTCCCACTGTTCAGTGATCCACAGCTTTGTATTATGTGTGCCATACCTGTTTTGTGTGTTTGTTCTATTCTGTTCAGTGTGCTTGATTATTTTCAATTGTTTTATTGGTTTTATTCTTAGTATTGTTCATTTCTGTCAGTAACATGAGAGATGAATACTTCTTGCTGAAGTGTGAGAAAAGTACTAGCACTTCAATTGTTTAAAATCTGTGTTCATCAAGGTGTTTTATCATTTAGAATTGTTGCCATGCATGTGCTGGTATTAAGGAAGCTATTATCATTTGAAAAAGTGATACATGTGAAGGGTAGACGTTGATGGCCACTGAATGGGTGCAAGACATTGTGCAAGCACAGGCCTGAGAACAAATGGTGTAAAGTGGTTGACTATTTGTTTCTCGCGGGGTTAAATGGCCTAATTTTCATGGTCACGGACTATTTCACCACTTTCTCACAGAGTCATAAGGGCACAAATTATAGATTTCAAAACATTTTATTACGCGAGACCTCTGAAACTCCGAATGGATGTTCTTCGCGGAGATCCCCAGCTAAGCTGCGTGAGAAATGAAAAACGACTTCGTGTGCTCAATCCCAACGTCTACTCCGCGAAGTAACTTTGCGAGGCAGACAATGTTGTTGATTTTGTACTCACTGAGCTATTTCTGTCTGTGTGATTATCCTTCTCACGGAGGTACATTAGTACTGCGTGAGAATTCTACTCCGCGAGCACTTAGGAAAACTCCGCGAAATGCGGGCTTGACTTAATTCCCTATACCAAATTAAACCACCATTTATTGTGAGCTCTCGTTCTCCAAATAGGTCGTGCAATTTATCATTCCCAGAACAATCACAATTTATTGCCACGCTTGGAAATAGACAAAAGTTAATGTGCCCATCCGTATTCCACCGTCCAAGTACTTTAATTACAGGGACAGTTCATTTTTATCTCACCTACTCTCCTCTAACCTTAGTAGTCACTCCTTACTCAACCATGGCAGACGATAAACCCATCGAGTTTCCAAACAAATTCTATCCAATGTGGTTGGACCCCCACCGCCTAAGGAGCTGGACCCACTATAATTTCTTTGGGATGAGTACAAAGAGGTCAAGAGGATCCTGGCTAAGGAGGAGAAGAAAGAGGAGAAGGGAAAGAAGAAGAAGCAAAAAACTGAACCACCTGCCTCTCCCCCACCTTCTTCTTCAAACCCCCTACCACCTGCTCAACACCCATCTCCATGATCCTCATCTCCCCCTCCTCCTGGCTTATAGTTCCTCTTTGACAGCAGGTTTAGGATATCCCTGAGCCAGGAGGAAGAACCATTTTTTTTGACAGGATGTTTTGCTTAGATTGTTCTTAAATTTATAATTTTCTACCTCATTGTAATCTGTTTGCTTTTATATCTATAAGAAAATCTCTTTTCTCAACAATCTGTCACTATTTTGCTTATACGTGTGCGTAATTCCTTGTTCATTTTTATGTGTTCTTTTTCTCTTTTGTAGTTTCTGTTTTGTTAATTTCTAGGTTTTATACTTGCTGCACAACCATTGTCCTTTGAATCAGTGAGGACATTGCTCCTCGTAGGTTTGGGGGTGTGGCAAGTTCTGCCATTGAAATAGTTAACCTAAGTGCAGTAGATTCAAGTGAGTAAGACAGAAACAGAACCATGTTCACCTAAGAATCATTAGAAAAATAAGAAATTTAAACTTTTGTAGACCTTTAGGAATTACAAGCTTTTAAATTTTAACTTCTCCATGATGTGATCACCAAGTAAACTCACTTGTATCAGTATGGAGTGAATCATTAAAGAGAGAAAAAGGTAAGGACATACTTAAAAGTTCAATGAGAGACCATAACGAGTGAGAGTTGGGCCTACAAAAAAAATTTCCTTCCTTCGAGGAGTGACTGAGGCAAAGCTCTAAGGACTGGCAGAGGCAATGCCCTCACTTAAAGTTAGGCACCTCCAAGTTGAAAAAACTGATAGCACTCATGAAACCTAGGAAAGTATCAAGGCCTTCTCTTGGACAGTTTGAGCTTAAAAAGACCAAATCCTAATCAACTACCCTTGTGCACACACCTACTATGCCTTAATTTCTAATTTTCTTCAAAATACACCTGAGTACTTACACCTGACTCAAACCTACCCTCACTCTGAGAATTCATAAGGTAAAGGGGAAGGAGCTGAAGATGGAAAAGATAGGGCCAACATTGAGTGAATGGAGAAGAGATACCTAAAGTTGAGCAGTGTAGCAGCTGAGGAAAGAGGTGGCAAATCACAAAGATAAAAAAATAAAAACAACCAAAACAGAAAGAAAAATGCAAGAAAAGAAAGAAAAGCAACAATGAAGAGGACTGAGAGAGGAGTCAAGAGGGAAAGTTCATTGGAAAAATCAAAATGTAGAGGAGAAGCTAGCCACTTCAAGTCTGAAAAATTTGAAAGAAAATGAAAAGGTACTGAACTAAAAAGAGGTGAAGTCATGAATCACCTCCTTCACTTACTGATTTCTCACTTTTGAATTCCTCTTCAACCTTACATTCTTTATAACCCACTCATAAGCCACATTATAACCCAGCTAAAGACCTTGTGATCCAAAGTTTAATGAGCTATCATGTAGGGACAAGGAGTTGTCCAATCTATGGTGAGGAACTGCCAATGATGCCAAGACTTAGGTGCTTTGCCTATGCTCATGTTTACAGACCCATTTAGGGGCTGTAACTACTCTTGAGCTTAAGAGAAAATGAAACCCTCAAGGTCCCTTGTGAGAGTATGCCCTGGTGAGCATTGGGTCTAATGATTGAATGTATTGGGCAAGGCCTATAACCTGATTTTTGAATTAATGATGAGCTCAGTGCTGATATACATGTGTTGTCCCCCTTGTTGTGAGCTAATTGGAAATGTTGTGCACTCAGGTGGAGGTTGGATGATTAAATGTTTGTGCTTTTCATGTCCAAATTCCTCACATTTTTATTGAATCAAAGGTGAACTGATGCTCTGTTTCTTGACAACTGAATTGATAATGTTGCACCTTTGTTAACTATTTCATTGAAAAGTTTGTGGGTATCTTCACTGAAAACCCTCAGGAGACTTCACTCCTCCACTAGGGATCACCTAGGGGTTTAAAAGGCTTGGTACATATGCTAAATGTATCCCTCCTCCCTACGAAAGTGACATGTCAATTCTTAGAGTAGTTGTTTTAATTTTTCCTTTACTCAGGGACTAGCAAAGATTAGGTTTGGGGGTGTGTTATTCACTAAAAAGTACCACTTTTCACCTCTTAATTTAGCCTTTGCTAGACCTTGAAGCAGACTAATAACCATTTGTTAAGTTTGTTTTGTAGTTAGCAATAGAATATGCAGCTTAATACAAACTCCTTGCTTTTTAGCCCAAAAGAGAGAGAGAGAGAGAGAGAGAGAGAGAGAGAATGCACTCAAAGATGATAGTTGAGACAATGCCTGATGGAACACCTTAGTAGTGCTCACCATGGTGACTCATTGTTGTTGATCATCATTGACCAAAGCCTAGCAGATGAATGAAGTTAGCTGAGAAAGGAGGAGACTGTGACAGCAGCAAGTGCAATGCACCAGAGCAGCAAAAGATAGACCTCACAGAGTTGAGGACCTTCCTCGTGAAGCTAAAGATGCAGTGGAAGAGGCCCACACACAGATGCGCCGCGTAGTCAAGAGGAAAACTGAAATGACCTCGCGAAGACCTCACAAGTTAAAACTCTCAGAATTTGCCCTCGCAAAGCTCTCACAGAGATCAAGCCTAAAAGCAACCACGCGAAGAACCCAGCGAGTCCATATGTACACTGAACAGAATGTCACCTCGCATAGTTCTCGTGTAGCCCTAGATGAGAGAGACGCCCAGAATTCTCTTCCCATAGATCTCGTGCTCTCTGAAGCCTTACTATTGACTACGCGAGCGCAGGAGCATAACTGCGTGAGTACTTAGCGAGAGAAAGAGCTTCTGAAGCTCTACTACACGAGAAGTCTACGCACTCCAGATAATCTCTGCAACAGCATTGCAACGCAAAGGAACTGTGCGACAAACTGAAGATTCATTGGGCGAGCAAGCACTTCCCACCAACCAAAGGCAATTCCGCGAAGCCAAAGCAATTGCGTGAATGAGCTAAAAGTAGATACCAGCCCCACGAAGCATGGGCTCTCCACTTCTCAGTTCTAACTGAAGGACTTTTTAGGAATTTCCCAAGGCTAGAGCACACTTCTCGACGCACAGATTTTGAGGTGCATATCTCCAGGCATTCAACAGTTGTAATAGTGCCACGTCTGTTGCTAAAATTAGGGTTAATCACATTAGAGCCAAGGCTATTTTGACAGAGTATATAAGTTGTAGTTAGAGTTTATTATTTTCATCTTTCCTTTATCCTCTACCGGCTGAGAACTCTAGCAGGCTAGGGTTAGGGTTTGATCACCTCTTTTTCCTATTTTTCTTCTCTCTTAGCTCAGCACTTACTGGCTAATCCCCTGTAAGCAGCTAGGTTTAGTTTTGTTCCAGTCTTGTAATAGATTTTGGTATACATTGGGATTCGGATGAGCAATTGTGTGCAGGCTACAGCCTGGAGACAATTCATTATAAGTTTCATCAATGGATTGTCATTTTAATGCTTAATTGAATCTAAAGATCTTATGGTTTCTTTAGATGCCTATAGGATCCATGTATTTGGGATAAGCCCATTCAGTTTCTAGTAGATCTATTGCTTACCATCTTATTTCCCTTGGTTTGATAGCCCAATGGAAAGCAATATTGGATCTATAGTGAGATCCAGGGAGCTTGGAGGCCTGTGGACCATGGTGGTTGCAGTAATTTTCATGTTCTTTCTCAGGCCTCTGTGGGATGGACAGACCAATGGGATACCCTGTGACCATTCAAGCGGATAGAGTATAGCCCTAAGGTTGTGTCAATTCACACGTTTGAGAAGGATTCTTCTCCTCTGCACATGAGCTTCTAGAACCTTGTCAGGAGGTTTGTACAGGAACTAGCTCCCCTCTGTTTTGCCTAGCCAATATCAGATGTTAGATCTGATCTCTTTATAGTTATTGCAGCTTGAGGCTGAGTCATTGCAGGCCATTTATAGCAATGACCAGCTGAATCTGAAGCCTTATTCAACCTATTGCATGGTCCTTTTGTTGGGTACTAGTGAGTAGTTAGCCTTAGCAAAGCACTTAGGAATTTATGGGTTGGAATACCTATGGATGTCAGTCAGGTTTGTATGCAAATCTAGGGAGTGGCTAGAGCTGGTCCAGTGGCTGTGAAAATGACCAATCCACTCTTCTGGATTAGACTAGCGAATTTTTAGTTTAACTAATGGGATTTGACAGACTCTATCGAATACCCTGTGACCATTGGAGTGGACAGAGTATAGCCCTAAGAGCGCCCCAAATGACATTGGTTAAACTGGGAGATTATACCTTGTTTAGGCTTCTAATAGCGTCTCACCAAGGAGCACTGCAGAGACAGACTAAATCTGAGTTACATTACTGCATCATTAACTCTAGCTCAACCTGCTTACTTCTCATAATTTTTGTATTTTATTTTGACACACACTACCACCATCCTCCTCTTAACCATTTCTTTAGGATAGGGCTACATTTTATTTCTCTGCTTTTAGGATTAATTTAGTGTAGTCGTGACACCCAACTCCCTTCCTTTAAGATTGTCAGATCTGTAGCTAGATCTGGAGGCTTACTATTATATCCTATTTTGGGTTCTAGATCAATTCCTATGTGGGACAAACTCTTATCAAAACTTGCTACAATGGACCCTGTATCTTGCAGGACTATGTGTATTTCAGACTTGATGTGTTGACCCATCTCCAGTTCCCCACTCTTGATTTATTCTCTCCACTATTCTTAATAAAACATGTAGCAAGAGTCTTAAAACAAGAACAATAGGAAGCCACTTGGGAACGTAAAGTAGAAATTCACGAGTAGTTCCCATGTCTTTTTGAGTGAATTTCTGAAAATTATTGTAAGGGAATGTAATAGCACTTTGATTTTTTGGAAACATAGTTATGAGAATTTGGATTATATGTTGGGTAACCTTGGTTTCCTTTCAGTTTAAAAATTCTTGTTATGAGGACTGCTCCTAATTAAGTAAGCGTGTTAGTAACTAATTGTTGGTGCACACTTTTTCTAGGTTCCACTCGGTCCCGGTTCAATCAGTGGTCCATTTCTATCCAAGGGGACTCTAGCGATGCGACATTTGGAATAGTGGAGGTAAAATAAAAAAAGGGGTTTTCTAGGAAGATTCCTAGTCGTTGCGATCGCCAGCTCCAGATATATAACAACGCTGCAACACATCAATGATCACGCTTTAGAGCGGGTGTGGGTTACTTCTTTACTAAATCGTTCGCTTGCGAACGTCAGCAGCTATGACTCTTCCTTATAGTTTAGATAGTTAAGTTTTCCTTTTCTTTCCCTGTTATTGTTGTGATTCTAATCGGTTTAAGTTTCCTGATTCTATTGTGAGTTTAGTTGCGAATTTATTATAGTGGCCTATTCTAATATTATAATTCTATTAGGAGTCTAATTAATTTAGTTTCCTAATCTTATTAGAATTCTAATTAATTTAGTGTCCTAATCCTACTAAAACTCCAATTAATATCAGTATCCTAATTATACTAGGAATGCCAATATGTTAATTTTAACGAAACTCAAATTAAGTCAAGCATGCTAATTATACTAAAACTTTTAAGTGAAGCAAATATGGTAATTGTATTGAAATTCTAACTGGAGCAAATATAATAATTTGAGTGAAATTCTAATTAAAGCAATTATAATAGTCCTACTAGAATTCTAATTGGAATGGGGGACTGATTTTACTAAAATTCTGATTAAAATAAGGAAACTAATTTAACTAGAATTCTGATCAGAGCGAGAAATTGATTATCCTAAAATTCTAATTAAAGCAATGAATTATCTATGCTAAAATCCAATTAAAATAAAGGAACTGATATTTCCTAGAATTGTAATCAAGGCAATGAGTTAATTATACTAAAATTCTAATAAAAAAGGGATTAACTATACTGAAATCTAATAAAGTGAGTAATTAACTATGCAAGAATTATCTGATTAAAATAAAGGAACTAATTTTATTAGAGTTCTAATCAAGGCAGTTGTTCTAAGGATCTAAATTAAAATAAAGCATGTAAATTAATCATACTAAAAATCTAAGAAAAGGTTATGGAACTAATTTTCTAATCCTAATTAAAGAAACAAAGTAATTCTAAAAAAGGGCTTTGGGCCCGCTATGCTAAGGAGGATTGGCATCATTCCCGAGTACCCTCCATAAGCTCCCTTGGGCAATTCGGGTGGCTATGATTAAAGATAATTTGGATTTCGAATTATAATATTGGTATTTTTGATTTGCAGAGTCGATTTCGAGATTATAATTGAGAATTAAATTAAGAAACTAGAGTTTTAGAAAATTAAACAAATATTTGGGATTTTAGAAGTATTGAATTAAGAAATTAAAACTAAAATTTAAAATTCTAGGACTGAATTTGGATCCGAAATCAGAAAATCAGACCGTATGATTTAGGAGTGGTTCTAGAACCTCAGTAGTAGAACCTGGGATCAATGATAGGGCTGGAGATTAAGATTTTAGAACGGATTTGAGTCTAGGGTCGGTGAATTAGACCGTCAGATTAAGGACTGGTTCTAAAAATGGAGAACTAGAACCAGATATTAAAAATTACTGTGTAAAAAAAAGGTGCTACGGTCTAAAACTAAATATTTAATATTAATAATTAAAACTAAGGGAAGTCCTAGGTCTAAGTCCTAGGTCTAAGAACTAAAATTAAACTAAGGGGTCGAGGCTAAAGGGTGGATTTTTATCTAGGGTCGGGGCTGCAGAGAGAAATCTCGAAGATTCAAAGCTTGAATCTCGAAATCATGGCTATGTTCCTCTATGTGTTCGTTCTCGGAGTTCTCTGATTTCGAAATCCCACAAAAATTCCATTCTCTCAAAATTGCCAGCCACTTCTTGGGGTGAATTAGAAAAAAAAATATTTATAGGTTTTTCTCCAATTAAATGCCCTGTTTCAAGCGTTTAACTGGATTGCGTGTCGGTCTCCCGGTGCTTAATCGCTTTCGGTCGGTCACCGACTCAGTGAGAGATGGGCTGACTTGCTCAACGAGTTTCCTAATTGTAACAACGTTAGGACTAATTGCGCGCCACTTATGGGGTGCGCAATCCGATTAAGCGCCTCTTTCAAAGTATTTAATCGAGGAAGCTTGGGAGTAAAGGATTGTAAGACTTGGTCGAGCATAGCCCGATTGCGCGTCAGTGGCCGGGTGCTCAATCCGATCGCGGGTCTCATGTGGGGCACATGATCAGGTCTCGAGGCAGTCTAGGATAGGAAGTCTGGTCTGAAAGGGGGATCGATTGCACTTCTGTGGTTTTGCGTGCAATCAAATTGTACACGTGGTTTTAAGTGCATAATTCGTGGCTGTCCAGCTCTGAGTCGGGTCTGATATGCCAGACTATTATTTCAGCTTACATTTCAACTATATACTATTGCTTTAGCATATAGTCTCCCTATGTTGGGATCTAAGCCATAGAGCTATTGCTTTAGCCTGTGTTTAGCCAAGTACTATTATTTCAGTACATGGTCCCCATGTTAGGGTCATGGGGCCTGAGCTACAGAGCTATTGTTTCAGCCTGTGTCCAGCCATATACTATTGTTTCAGCATATGGTCCCAATATTAGGGTAAAGGGTCTAAAATGTAAGAATATTGTTTCAATCCACATTCTGACTATATACTATTGTTTCAGTATATAGTCTCCCTACATTAGGATCTGAGCCATAGAGCTATTATTTCATCCTGTGTTCAACCATGTACTATTGTTTTAGTGTATGGTTCCCAATTTCAGTATATTGTTTCAGCCTATGCTCAGCCATATACTATTGTTTTAGTATGTGGTCCCAATTGGGGTTATGAGGTCAAAGGTTGACCAAGTAGATTTATATATTCTGAGAGAGTAAAATGGGGGTGTCTACAGATGCCCCTCTTCGGCGCACTCTTGCGAAGTAAGAATGCGTCGAAGAAGTAGACACCCCTTATTCGAGGTGTCTTATCGTTGCTCTTGGGAATTCAGAAATGTGGATTGGGGATGATGACATGACATGCTTGGCTTTCTTATCTATCGGTGTAAGCTAAAATGAAGCATTCGGGGGCCCAGTGGTAGCTATCGAAGGTGTGTTCCATGCTGTGGATGCCCAGGGGCGATCCCGTCGCGTATCGCGACCCACTGTCATAGACAGTCGACGAGGGAAGTCAACGTATCCTATTCTTACGGGTGCAAGGGGCATCCCGTCGCGTGGCGCGACTTCTTTAAGTGATGATCAAGAGGAGAATCACCATATCTAATTTATGGGTGTAAGGGCATCCTTTGCATGTTGACTCTTGCAAAGGCGATCAAATAGAGGGGCATGATGCAGTTGAGGTATCGAGGGGGTGTCATACAAATATCCATAAATGGGCCCAGGGACCAATAATAATATAATGTAAAATAATGTCGAAGGCTTTCGCAAGTCATGTCAGACCAGGCGTGCCATTGCTCACACAAATGCATGTCAGACATTCCTTTTCCAATAGGTGTTTGTAAGTTCTTAGATTAAACATACTCATTGTTCAGTTTCTCAGGGGAATGATTGGTTTGGGCTGGTAATTGAAGTAAAATTTGGTAGGTTAGTCTCTTTGTTCATTTTCTTCTTTGGTTTCTTTCTATTTTTGTTGTTTGGGAGTAAAAGATTTTTGGTTTTGGAATAAGATTTTTGGTCTTAAGAGTAAGTGGTAAGATTTTTTTTTTGTTGTTTCTTCTTTTTTTTGGAAGTAAAATATTTTTGTTCGGGAGTAAGGGTTTTGAAAATTTGAAATTTTAGAGAAATTAACTAAGATCAATTCGGTGGTAAATCAGTAGAAAACATAGCTTTCGAGACATCGTTGAGCAAGTCCACTGGTACGAGATTTGTGGACTCGACCGTTTGTGTGGTTGCCAAGACGACACTTGGCATGTCGAATGCTCCGTCTAACCTTCTCGGCGAATATTGATGATTGTCTCTTATGGGAGGACTACAGTGATTCGCGAGTCAAGAGAGATGGGTTTTGAAAACATTTTGACTTAATCATAACTAACTATATTTTTTAAGAAATATTGAGTAATTAAAAAATTGATAGTACTTACCTAGGAGTGATACCTGGATTATGCGTAGCTCTTACGGTCCGTGATGGGACTTGGGGATTGTCGGGGTGATGCTGTGAAGGGACCTGGGGATTCTTCTCTTTTCCTTGTGTCCGCTGTGGCGGAGCTTGGTGAGTCCTGGGGGGACGTAATGTCTTGGGGAAGTGATGTCGCAATGGGACTTGGCATTGGTCGGATGTGAGAGGACATGAGAGGAGTCCTGAATCTTCATGCATTTTTATTGTGGCAGTGGTGTCTGGTGACTATTATGTAGTGAGCAATTCAAGAGGAGAGTTCTTTGCTTTAGTGATGGGACATGATCGAGCTTTCTCCCTTTTTCATATGGTGCGGCAGGTGTTGTTTGGGCTTTTCGGGTAGTGATGTTTGTGATTGGACATTGGCTAAGCATAGTTAGCGATGGGATGCTGGTAGGATATTTGCGCGATAGATATGTCCCATTTCTTTCTTTGGCAGATCTTGAGTTATGCAGGATCATGTTGTGGTTGCACCGTGATTGGCTTCATTTTTTTTTGGCTTGTCACGAGAGGGTGTTGTAGTGGCATGATTGATTTTTCGTGATGGGACTAGACATGAAGGTGGCGTCATGTGTGCACATCTTATCGTGATGGGACGCGTGTGATGGGGTTACGCGATGGGATAGTAGTAAGTGGCCGTGTCATTCTTTTTGAACAGTGTGTGAGGCCAAGCGATGGGACAGGAGAATTTTGATCAAGGTGGGGTGAAAAGGTGTGAGGGTGGATTAATTTGGGTATTGCATGCTTGGTACGTGCCACTCAATATAATAGTGTGCCTATTTTCTGGGCGTGCGATCACAGGTTAGACGGATTGTTTACGCGTATGTGAGTTTGTGTGTGATGGTATTATGCGCTCTAATCATAGCACGTGATTGAGGCATCACCAGGTGACTCTGTGGGTGACCTTTCATATTGCATAGCTCGTGGGAGTTGCTTAATAGGGTTGCGCGATCTGTAGTGAGCGCATGATCAGTGGCGATAGTTCAGTTGCGCGCTAGGGTCGGAGTGCGTTGCTTTGGATTGAGCGCATCGTGTGATGCACGTGACCTAGTTAAGCCAGGTGTCTGGGCACGTGATTAAGTTCATACTCTATATAAGCGAGGGAGCCTTCATTTATTTCTCATTCTCTGGTTTAGTCTCGAGTTTTACTTTTTTCTGGATATTTTGTATTCTAAAATTCGTGTTTTAGCAATATCAGATGATCTAATCATTCAATTGGGATGTCATTTCTTCCTATGTTGTTACTTCACATGATCTTCACCCTGAGGCGATGCTCGGGGACGGCATTATTCTGGGAATGGGTGGTATTGGGAATGAGGGCATTAGTCTTCACATCGATCCCTTTTAAAGAACAGTGAAGGCAGCGTTGAGGAGACAGTGGTGGAGGAGATGAAGATGGCAGAAGAGAAGAAGTAACAAGTAGAGGGATGTGTTTCCTAACCAATCCTCCAAGTCTGGTCGTAATCCTTCTGAATCCTCCGATTGGGCATTCTACTCCTCCCTTTCTGTTGATTTCAGGTTTCTGGTTTTCGTTTTGGGTTGTAAGTTAAGTTCTAGGTTTTCGTTTTGGGTTGTAATTTCAGGAGGTATGCCTCCAGTGATATTGTAAAAAAATTTTAGTTATAAATAAAAGAGTATTATTTTTGTTTATTGTGCTTAGTACTTGTTTAAAGGATTAGTCATACATATTTGATTTGATTTAGTCTACGATTTAATTTAGCTTAAAGTTTATCCTGAGATTAGTTTTGTTTTATTGAATTTTGTTTAGAGGGTTTACTTGATTCTAATGGTTTATTAGGGGTATTTTTTTTTTGTCCCAAACAAGTTTGGGTCTCATTTTTTAGGGCCATTTTGTTTTTGCTTGTTTGGTTTAAGGTTTGATTTGACTTGAGTTTTGGTCTTTTGTTTGATGCAACATGATACTTATTAAAGGGTGTGAGTTTTCAAAGGTTCTAGATGGGTGTTAAGTGTTTAAATCCTATTGACTTGTTTACTTTGCTTTGGATTTTTGTTTTCTTGAAAGGATAAGTATTGCATGATTACTGGTTTATTAGGTTGGTCATGGATTGTTTTTTTTTTTTTTTTTTTTTTTTAAGGGAGTATATGTTTGGTTTGGATTTAATTAGATTAAAAGGGTTCAAAGGTGTGACACTTGTCATTTGGTAATTAAGGAGGTATAGTTTATAAATGTGTGAGCTAAAAGCTTTGAGTTCTTGTTGTTTTAAATTTTATTTCAAGTTTAGAATAAGTCTTGGGACATTTTTTTTTTATTGTTAATGTCTTTTCTTCCTTTCTCATTTGTATCCCGGGTACTAAACCCGAAGAGTTGTGTTATTACGTGAGTTATTGAGAATGCAAGGTAGCAGTTGAATTGCTACCATGCTAAGGGAAGAGGTGGAGGAGAAAAAGGTGGTAGAAAGGAAACCCAAGGATAAGGCAGGGTCAGAGTTCTCGTAACCGATGCCGATATTTTCTCAATAGGCTCTGCGGATTCAGCGTTAGTTGCTCCTCCTTAGTATGCTTTCCAAGGTGAGCCTCCAAAGGTGGATCCCACAGATCTGGGTGGCTTTCTGTGAGCCACTCTTTCCTTTTCATTGGTTCAGGGCAAGGGGAAGAGTCCGTCATTGTTAGAATTCATTCAGGGTGCGTTCCTCCTCCGGGATTTTCCGAGATGTCTAGTTTCTCGAATAAATTTGGATTCGGGCATTGCCTAAACGGGCGGATTTTAAGTTTCTTATTTAACTTGTATATTCAGAGGGTATGCCCTTTGTGTGTTTTGTAATTATTTTGTTCATTTATGTAGTAATTATGTTTTTTTATTTCATTTGTGATTATTTCTATTTAAAAAGTTTTGGTTTGGTTTATTTGGTAGCATGCTTCGACTTGTTTTGAGTGTGACATTTTTCTTATTTAATATTTCTCCGAGCTTGGTTCGATTGGGTCTATTTTATTTCGAATCTCGGGTATGTTGGGAGCATTTTTAGTTATATTTTGTTTAGTCTAAGATCAAGTGCGTAAGTGATGGGGGGCATTTTTTTTTGTTTTTTTGTTTAGTTTGGTCTTAGTTGGAGTGTGTAAGTGACAGGGGCATTTCTTCATTTTTTGTTTAGTTTGGTCTTGGTTGTACAATGTACGTGATGTTGGGGGGGCATTTTTTTTCATTTTGACTTGAGGTTTGTAACAAGGGCGTATTTTAGGTTGGCAGTCAGTGTCGATAGTCTCCTAATTTGGTCCTGTGAACCTGCTATTCTGGGCACATATTTTGTGTTTCTGGGAAATTATGCGCTTCACTTCGAGCGCATAAACTAATTGCGCATTAGAATGGGAGCGCATGTTTAGAAGGGTCGAAAGGTCATTAAGCACCGGCGTGTGGTCATTTAATCGAGTTCAACGCACGTCATGGGGTGCAGGATTAGGGCGGTGGCCGGTCACTGTTGCAGTGACTATTGGCATTCGTGCGCTTGAGATGATTACGCGCCTGGTGGACGACGAGCAACCAGGTGGTCGGGTTAGTTTGAGCGGACGACAATCCGTTTGCGCCCTCGTGGATGAGCGTTTGATCTGAATTAAGCGTGGGAACCGTGGTGCGTGATTCGATTGAGCGCGTTAGTTCACGCACATGATTTGGCCATGTCTTATAAATAGTTTTAAAATGTTTCATTCTTCCCATGCTATCCGTTTTGGTCTTTGATTCTTCGCTTTCTTGTTTCCTTGCTCTCTATTTTTCATGTTTTTGTGATATCTTGTGATCCGGTCGTTCGTTTCAGGCACTGTTTCTTCCGTTCTTTCTAATTTTTGAAGTTCTTTATTCTAGGATGGAGGTGAGAGTGGTGATAGGTGCAATATCACTATTTCTGAGTTGGAGAGGATGATGATGGGAGAGATAGGTGAGACCTCTGAGGCTTGGACCGATGCCATTGTCGAGGAGGTGGCTAGAGAGGAGAGGAGACGACTCTTGGTGAGTTAACTTATTGGTCTAATTGTTTATGTATTATGTGGACCCGGTCTTCCAATCGTTCTAACATAGTTGCAGTGTCTTTTTTTTATTTTGGGCAGTCCGAGAGGGAGGCCGAGGTCGCTAGTCATGTGGCGATGATAGGGTTGCTATGCGGTGAGCAGCAGGCCGGCCGAGAGGTGGAGACCAGTTTGGTACGTGTCTATATGAACTTAGTTTTGTTAATTATTAGCGTTGTGAGCTTGCCAACTGATGTGTTTATTGTTATTCGTAGAGAGCCGAGCTTGCTGCTGGAGGTCCCATTCCGGCGTTTGATCCATCTTCAGTTGCTTTCTCCAGTCGGAAGGATCTAGCGATAGCTCAACTTCGGGCCAAGCTAGATCATTGGGTAAGTTCCATTCAATCTTTTAACTCGTTTGTATAATTATATTAGTTTGTTGGGTGTTATTGTTTTTCTTTCTTAACATTTTATTAACATTACATGGTATTTTAGTGTCAGGTTGCTGAGGATCTTTAGACGAGGGAGGTGACTGCTGCCTCTCTACGTCCCAAGAGTCAGATATGGTATTTGGTTTACTGTAATTTAGTTTAGTTTATTTCCTTTTATTTTGTTCTGATATATTTTCTGTTGGTTTTTTTTTTTTTTGTTTTTTTGTGCAGGACCTTCCAGACTCCGCTCCTAAGGCTCCCCCTCAGGGGTCTGCACCTATCCCTGCTCAGGTATGTTTTAGTTATTGCATTTATGGCTTATTTGTCATTATAGTGTCATCTGATGTATTTGTTTATTCTCATTATAACCGCCTACCTTTGTTGTCCCTTTCATGCCTCCTGCTGATCCAGTGACTACTGAGATGGTTGAGCAACTTCTGGAGGAGAGGCTAGATCTGACATGATGCTTTCCTTTTCAAAGTTTCTTTTCTTATGTTCATATATATATATAGGTTTTCTTTGACTTAGTGTAATTACACAGGTTCATCAGCTTGAGGAGGCGCGCCTAGAGGGGACACGAGCGCGCACCACTCCCAAGGCAAGGCAGATCCTTGGGGAGACGCAGAGTCGTGATGACCTATTCATTGAGATGATGGTTGCGCAGAAGACTCAGGCTGAGGTATTAGAGGCGGCGCGTCGGACGATGTGGGTAGAGATGCAGGTGTCCCTAGATCAGCTGCAGTATCGTTTGACGATGAGTGAGTGGGGGGTATGTAGGTTCTCTAGTCAGCTTGGTGGATCGGAGTCAAGGGCTATGGGTTCCTCGGCTGGGCAGTCTCGTCACACGTCTCATGATGGTGTCAGGGGTGATGCTCGTGAGGATTCTGTTGTTCATGAGATTCTTGCGAGGTATCCTCCTCATTCTCGTTCGGGGTGGTCTATTAGTCAGATGAGTGAGGGGGGTTCTATGGTGGGGCCTTGTCGTCTAAAGGTTCCAAGGACTCTGGGTGCCGGGATCGTGTTTTCGGAGGACTAGTCCACGGACCTCCGACCGGATGATACTGGGGACAGCAGAGCTCGTCAATCCAAGCGGCAGCATAGGGAGTAGGGGTGTGTGTGTGGTTTTTTTTTTGTCCATTGTGTGGGTGTGTTGTATATATAGGGGGATGCTCCCGGTGACAAATGTGGCTCCTTTTCTTTTAGTTACCTCATGCGTCTACTTTTGCTTTTTAGTTTCTTTAGAGCCGCCGACCGTCATTGGGATTGGGATGCTTCATGACCTGGCCTGGAGGTGGTTGAAGGTTGCTTCGTATCAGCACATGTAAAGGTAACTCTATCAGTAATTTCTGTTCTCCCCCTTGCTAGTTGTCAAGGGAGTGTATCGCAAACCGGTGGGGTTTGGTAATGATGGTGGATATGTTCTTTCTTTTCTTTTTTCTTTTTTTCTTCTTTCTTTTTTTTGAAATGAAAATAGTGAAACAGGGAAAGAAAATAACTAAGATAGAAATAATAAAAACAATAAAATAAAAAATGCCCTAGTATAGGAGCATGGTAGTGTTGGCAGTATAGCATCTTTGATAGCATTCTCTGGATGGTAATTTTGTTATTGCGTATCTTCTCTCAGGACGAGTCGGCACTTCTAACGTGATTCTCCTTCTGATCCAAAAAAATGCCCCAGTGTGTAGATGCAATAGAGCTTTTCTGGCCTATTGATGAGCATTTTGGGTATATAAGCAGTCATGGGTATTTGGTGAGTTAGTTTTGAAGAAAGGTTGATCGATACTGTCATTGAATAGGGGGGTGCTCGTTTTGATTAGGTCAGTTGTATATAGGGGTCTATCTTAGGGTGGTTATTAGGGAGAAGTACGGTAGGTATAGTAGGTCATCATTGATCGGTTTTCAATTACATTCCTAGGAGTATCCTGTAAGGCTTCTGAATTATCATCCAAAATAAAAATAGAAGAGGGGGGGTAAGGCTCAGTGGTATGAGGAATAATTTGTATCTAATGCTTTCCAAAATGGATGAGTAACAATCTTTTTCTCTGAGGGATACAGGATGCCATGATCGAGCTCTTCATCATATTTCGGTACTATCAAAATCTCACATTCTATGGTTAGCAGGAGTTTGTCCTCCTCCCACCACCTTATGACGACATCTAGCAGTATGGGGACATTAGAGATGCCCTTGCAGCTTGCTTATACACTTCTAGTAAAGTTACCAGAGATGCCCTCATTGTCTGCTTATGCTCCCATGAGCTCATTAACTTGTTCATTCGTCGTAATGCTCTCACTCAAAAGTTTGATATATGTTTTCTTCGAAAGCATCCTGCTAGCGCAAGAATAACGAGTTTTGATTGAACCTGACATTTTTTTACTCTAACGTCTCCTCCAATGGCGGGGGAAGGGAAATAAGGATCGAGTGATACTTATACTTTTGAAAGAGGTTAGGTAGGTTACTAGTCCGAGGTTAGGTAGGTCACTCAAAAATTTGCCCGAGTGAGAAAAAGTAGGCAATAAATTAGAGGTCTTAAGGATATTCTAAGAATTGATGACGTACAACCAATGAATGGGTCGTGAGGACTACGGGGGTGATAAGTATAAGTATTTGACCACGAGATGTGATGATCATAGGGCTAAGAATAGTATTTTTTAAGGTACATGGTGTTCTAAGGGCGAGGGAGTTCTTCCTCATCTTGGTTCGTTAGTTTGTATGCATTTCCAGGGTATGCGGCTGCTATAACATAAGGGCCTTCCCAGTTTCATTTAAATTTCACTTTCGGATGGGTGCTTGGAAGGCATGATTTTCTTCAAGACTAATTCTCTAATATTAAAGGTTCATTCGAGGACTTTCTTATCGTAAGCCATAGCCACTCTCCTCTTATATACCTGAGCGTGATTAGCTGCCCTTAGATGTGTTTCATCAAGCTTCTCTAGCTGTGTGAGAAGGGCAATTCTCCTCTCATCTAAGGATAGCTCATCATCGAGTTGAATCCGTAAGAATGGTAGTTGTATCTTATATGGTAGGACTGCCTCCATCCCATAGGTAAAGAGGTAGGGAGTTGGCCAGTGGCCGTACGAATAGAGGTCCTATAGGCGCAAAGTGCTTCTGGTAGTCGTTCAGGCCATTCGGCTCTATTGCTTGTTTCTACTATGTGTTTCAGGATTTGAATTAGTATTTTGTTCATAGCTTCCTCTTGCCCATATCCTTGAGGGTAGAACGGTGATTAGTGGCGTAGATCGATGCCAAACTTCTTGCATAATTTCTTCGTCTTCTCCATGATGAACTGTGACCCATTGTCGGTGACAAACATCCTGGGTACTCCAAACCTAGCAATGATATTTTGAATGATAAACCTCATGAGTATTGAAGCGGTGATTCTGACATAAGATTCAGCTTCTGCCATTTGGTGTAGTATTTGGTTGCTGTAAGTATGAGCGCATGCTTATGAGTGTTCCCAATTGTCTCTGTGAAAGGTTCGATGACATCTAAGGTCCACATCGAAAACTGCCACGGCGAGGTCATAGTGTTCAATACAACTGATGGAGCTTTGATGAGGGCAGCATATTCTTAGAATTGTTTACAGGATTGGACATAGAGGTTGAAATCTCTTATCATCGTCGGTCAGAAGTAGTCTTGTCATGTAACTTGATCGGCCAGCCTCTGTCTATCGGAATGGGCCCCATAGGCATTGGCGTGTGCTTCTCGGATGATGTATTGTCCTTCGACAGTCATGACACATCATAGTAGTACTCCTTTAGTGAAGACTTCTTTGTATAGTATTTTTCCAAGTATGTAGAATCGAGCGCATCTGTTCCTTATAGTCATCCGTTCGATCTTCGTGGCATATGGAGAGACGTGTTGATGCTTTAAGAAGTTTTAGATGTCGAAATACCATGGCTATCCATCGTCGGTGGGTGATTTTTCAAATCTAAATATAATGACTTTGGTTTCTGCCTTGACATGCTTTTTCGAAGTGATTGTTTCATTTAGTCCTGTGCTTGTGGGGAGGATAGGTAATTCTCTCTTAACAGTCCATGCTACCTCGTGGGCGAGTACTGTCAGCTTTTCGATGAAGAAGGTCTTGGTACTTTGGCCGATGGGTATCTGGATGACCAAGGCTAACGTAGCTATGGAATCTGCAAGCTCATTTTCTAGTCTAGAGATATGCATGAAAGAGATTCTTTCAAATTTTTTTACCAAATATTGAGTGGTTTCTAGGTATGCCATTAGTCTACTTTCCTTAGTTTTCCATTCTCATATAACTCGCAAGATTACGAGCTTGGAACCACCGATGGTTTTCAACTATTTAACGCCTAATTGTAGTGCTACTCGTAGTCCAGCAGACCTCATAATTCTTTGATATTACTGGGAGGTGGCATCTCAAGAATGGCTCTGACTTTTGTAGAGTGGACTTCGATCCCTCGCTTGCTGACTATGAAATCGAGTAATTTTTTGGAGGTGACTCCGCAGACACACTTCTTTGGGTTCATTTCCGGCTGATGCTTCTTAGCTCTATGTAGTACTAGTCAAAGTGCTTCAACATGTCCTACTCTTGTTTGAGACTTCAGTAATATATCATCGACATAGACTTCTACACATTTATGCATCATATCATAAAAAATAGTCATCATGACACATTGATATGTGGCTCCTGCATTCTTGAGCCCAAAAGGCATGACAACGTAGCAGTAAGTTTCCCATGGTGTGGTGAAAGAAGTCTTCTCTTGGTCAGACTCTGCTAATTTAATCTGATTATACCCAGAGAAACTGTCCATAAGGGATAACATCTCATGTCCAGCAATGTTGTCGACTAGAGTGTCAATGTGAGAAAATGGGAAGTCTTCTTTTGGGCATGCTTGGTTGAGGTTTCGGAAGTCACTGCAAACCCTAACTCTGCGGTCTTTCTTAGCGACAAGTACTATGTTGGTGACCCATTTGGGGTAGAGGACGACTCAGATGAATTTGGCTTTATGTAATTTATGAACTTCCTCTTTAACTTGAAGGGCGGTTTGTGGGTGCATCCTACGGAGTTTCTGCTTAATAGGTCTGACATTGGGTTCTAAGACAAGGCGATGTTCTACTAAACTTGGATTTAAACCAGGCATATCTTCATAGGACCATGTGAAGGAGTCGAGGTGTTCTTGTAAGACTTATACGATTTGTTGATGTTCTTTGGAGTTGAGTGTTACGCTGATCAGTAGCTTCTTGGGTTTCTCTTTAGTGTCAAAGTTAATTTCTTTTGTGGGCTCTGCAGTAGCTTGGGTTTGCCCATAGAAATGCTTGATAGCCTTTTATGCAACCGTGGGATTTTTCACCATCCCGTCGCGGCGATGCGCTTGGTTGCAAAAAAAATGAAACCTAGTTCATTTTTATGAGCACCGAAGTGCTAAAAATATGACTCTAAATCCGGTCTACACCAAAGGCTCTTGGGTAGGGGCTTCGGTTATCAATCGGAAAGGTGTTAGGCACCCGATCAACTCACTTAATGCGGTCTCTACATATGGACAAAAATAAAATGAAGCAAAAGAAAGGAAAATAGCTTCCTCTTACCCAAAAGGGGTTAGAATCCTATTTGTGCCCCTCCGTTCCTACGAAAAGTCGGCTGCGTAACGGCACAAATGGGAGGATGGAGGAAACTAGAAAGAGATAGGAGAACAAAGGAGAGAGCCGGAGCCCTCTGGCCGTTGTAGCACCGTAGGAGAGCCTTGCGTGGCTTGCTTTGATGATCTTTTGAAGGCCTTGTATGGTAAAAAATAGGATTCTAACTCCTAAGGCTCGAAGCTAAGAGGTAGGGGAGGGAGGCTAGGGGGTCACACACACCTAGGCTAAGGGTTTTGGATGCAAGAACAAGCTTGAAATGAGGTTGGGAGATTCTAGAATTTGGGTGAAAAAGGTGCACAAAAGGGAGGAAGAACTTCTCACTTTGAGCTTTTTCTCTCTTAAGTAAATTTCTCAACCCCTAAACCAAGGAGTGGGGGGCTCTATTTACAGGAAAAGGGTGGGTTAGGAGGCTACTTAAGAGCTAAATGGGTTTAGCAATTAGGTAATCTCACATCTAAGGATTCCTTGGGTTTTTGGAGCCTTGAGATGTGTGGAAGGATCCTCCAATGGTGGATGATGGGGTGAGGCCTTAAGTCACTTAAGGGGTTGCAAATAGGTAGTGAATTGGTGCAACAGAACTAGAAAAACACACCCCAAAGGTCAAGGTGGTCAACAAGTCAAACCCTAATTACAATTTTCAGGGTAAAATCCCAGGGTTACTATTCATATGTCTGGCACAACTATTAGTTGTGCCAGGCAAATGTATAGTAAAACAGTTTTAAACAGTGCCTGAAAGTTGGTTCGCGAGGGTGAGGTTCACAATTAATACTGGCGCAACTATTAGTTGTGCCAGGCTTAAATCCTGGCACAACTATTAGTTGCGCCAAGCCATTTCTCGGGAGAAATAGCCTGGCGCAACTACTAGTTGCGCCAAATCCCTAAGGGGGACACTTGATTTTACTCTTATGCTCTCCAGGCTCGGTTCGCCATATCTTTTGACGTATACCTCCGATTGAGGTGATTGTTGGACTGTTGGAAAGCTGACGACCTCTTCCTTTCAATGGTATGAGATTTGATCATGATAGAGGGCCATAGCTAGTTCCGGTGTATCCCTCATCAACTATTTACTTGATAAGGTTTAAGTTCATAACGGGTTTTAAGGGTCGAAATTGATTTCTAAAGGTTCGGGTCAGGTCCCTAATGAATCTAGGGTGATTCCTAAGGGTTTGGAAAGGTTCCTAAAGGTGTTAGAGGGGGCCTAAAAGTTCCATACATGTCATCAAAAGCTCATAATTATACCTCTCTCGGAAGGTGTTTCGATCGGGCCTTGGGCCAAATTTGGGTGTCTACAGATGCCCCTCTTTAGTATCCGATCACTAATGATCGAATGCCAAAGAAAAAGAGATATCTGAAGAGGCCCAAGGCATTACTGACGGGTCTGCTACATTCAGAATGAACTTCAAACATCAAACGACTAACACGGTGAGAAAACGAAAGCCCTGGATGTCAGGCTAAACATTCGTTTCTCGAGGTAATTGGTTCCCAAGCACTTAGCGACATTACTGGGCATAATCGAGGTGGAATGAGTTACGAACTCCTTATAGTCGGAAAAGACATTCGCTTCTCGCGATGACTTTGAAGGTGTTTGATGCTTAAAATTCATTCTGAATGCAACAACTTCGTGGGTAAGAGGGGTGATCGACCCACATTCAAAGATAGGCATGAAGTAAACATGCGCAAGGCTCCACAGTTTGTGTCCAATCCTACGAGACATTTGATGGCCCCATCGGACTATTCGCAGGTGCCCCTGCTGGAAGTAGGGTTCGAGGCCTTTGGGCAAACCCATTGATCCCAAAGTTTATTTAGCATGACTGCTTGAGCGAAGCAAAATAGGTGTCACAATGCTTTTTGGGAGTACTTGCCATTTTTTAAAAATGTGCCCTGAATCAACATGACCTAGAGCATCTAGCTTCACCTACCTTGAACAGATCCAACCAAACATTGGGTGTCTCTCACAAAGGGGCATCCAATCTTGGCTTCCGCCGACAATGATCATAAACATCAATTAACTATGCATAATCATGCACCCATTAGGGGCAATAAGCAACAACAAAGGCGATAGAAGCCCCGACTCGGACTCGCCCGGGTACAATTTACGGGGACAAACAACCATCATACGGATACCCAGACGCATGGCATACACTTTACAGGGATATTGCTGCCCATACAGGTTTTTAGCCTGCAGAAAATAAAAAAGGGAAATGATCCCTTCTGAATACATGGTTGCACATAGTTTGATTGACACGTAATCTTATTCTCAACAGGTTGGTCTCAACCAACGATTGACCTTTTCTAATAAAGAATCTAAAGCTTAAGACACTTAAGTTCACATGAATCCAAAATAGAGCGCTCATCAGAAAGATTTAGCAGTGGAGTCGACTCAATTGAAATATTGACTATTTGACCGGGACTGACACCGTTGCTCCTACCTTAAAGCAGGATCCAAAGATCTGAGGCAAACCCTAGAATCGAGACTTTAATATGGCACAGCTACATTGATGATAAAATATTGACATTTTACCGCATTGAAAAACATGCAAGTGTGCATCTCTGTGGGGAATACAAATCTGTTTTTTATTTTTCTATCATTTTGTGTGATTTTATGAATTTTTCAACTGTTATTTTATTGATTTTTTTGGGGAGTTTATTATTTTATGTGATTTTTTGGAATTTTGAAACTATTATTTTATGTGAATTTTTCTTGTGAATACTTCTAGCTTCTCTGTGGGGATTTTTTTAGATTTTTCCTTTATATTTTCCTGTGTAGGATCGGGGCGCTCACTGATCTTGGTCCGCTTTTATTCTATCACGGCTCTCCTGGCAAGTCGAAGGATGATCGAAATGCTGCCTTCAAAGCGTGTGCATCTGTCGAGGTGACAGAACGAACAAAAAGAGTGGGGGGACTGGTCTTCTCATCTGGCCCATACCAGGCCCAAAACCCGGGCTAAGTGGCTAGTGCAACTAATAGTTGTGCCAAGCCACTAGGGGCCTCAAAATAGCCTGGCGCAACTAATAGTTGCGCCAAGCAAGAGGTGGGCACAATTTTACCTGGCACAACTATTAGTTGCTCCAGGCTGGGCTGGGGGGAATTTAAACAGCCCGAGTTCGGGCTGGGGGCTTTATTTCAAAATTTTTGCCCCCCTCCTTTATCTTTGAAACCAAAAACCAACTCCTCCTAGGGTTCCTTTACATTGCCTCTACGCGTGCTGCATCGCCGTCGCTTTGCTTGTGTGGATCGATCATTGGTATACGCTAGATGAAAGACCCCTTTTCCCTCTAAAGTTAACCCTTAAAACTCATTTTCTTTGATTTTTCTTACTTTTTCTTGTAGATATGATCATGATCTTGTATTCTTTGATGAGTGATGGTTTATCTTTATGGTGTGTATATTTATTTGATGAAGTGTGGATGATTCTTTATGAGCAATTCCCTATTTTATTATTTTATGGATTTATTGGTGCTTAATATATATTTTTTTTATTGTTTTTATTTGTGTATATGGAATGATTTTTTCGTTGCTTTTTGTTTGTATTTTTTCTTGTTTTTATTTTGCATATAAAGCAATGGATTTTCGGTTATTATTTTTGTGAATATTGATTTAGGGAAAATATATTTTTTTATTAGAAAAAGAAATGATTTTTTCTTTCTATTTTTTGAAAGTTAAGGAAAATGATGATGATTTTTTGCATATATATTTTTGAAAACCGACTAAGGAAAAAGGCTTTTTTTTTGTTTTGTTTTTGTTTGCTTTTTTTATAAAACATAAGGAAGTTTTCGCTGTTTTATTTTTTTTAAAAGAAAGACCTAAAACAAGACTTCTCTCTTTTTTTTTTTATTAGAATAAAGCAAAGGATTTTTTATGATTATTTTTGTAACCAAAGTAAAGGATTTTTTTTAAATTTTTGTAAGAGAGAAGGGCCCTTTTATATTATTTCTTTAGAAACATAAATGATTTTATTTGATTCTAACTTACTTTATTTTCGAATATAGGAAGGGGAAATTTTATTTATTTTTGTCATTTTTTGAAGGAAAGATTTTTTTTGCATTTTCAACCTAAAAGGGATCTCTCTTTTTTTCGTTTAGGAATGTGTATCTCTTATTTATGAAAATATGTGAAAAGAAAGGGGAAGGGTGAGCATACTTACCTCCTGTTCGCAGCATAAAATATTACGGTTCTTTATCATTGATTTGTTTTGACGTGATTGCTTTTTGTTCCCTCAGAATGTCAGGTGAGGGTGAGCATATTCCTGAGGAGGGGCCCGAGATTGTATACGGCCCGCGGGGGGAACAGTTCATTTGGGTAGAGCGGAGGGCGGGCTCGCGGCTCGAGATGCAAGGCGAGGCTGCCCGAGTCGGCCTCCTTCACCAACAGCATACCCACATTTCCAATTTTGGGATAGAGGGCAAGGTAAAAGAGAGGTTCAATTTATTTCTATTATGCAATTTTTGCTTTGCCTTTATGGTCTGATGCACATTTTCTTGGGTGCAGGACCTGCCCAACATTGTATTCTGTGGCGGGTGGCTCAACTTCCATGAGTTCTACCTCTATGTCCCTCCTGTGGTGAAGGTCTTGCGGGCATAGGTGGGCTTCGGAGAATTTCTATCTTACCTGCCATGAGGGTCGACGCTGCCTATCTGAAAGCCCTGATTGAAAGGTTTCGCCCCTAGATAATGACCTTTCACATGTCGTATGCAGAGATGACTTTGACGCCCATCGATTGGGCCATGATTACCGGCATCAGGATAGGGGAGATACCAATATCTGATCTCGCAGTGCCGAGTCAAGAGGACACCATTCGATTGATTGGGGCATATCCTCCTCACAGGTAGACACATGACACCGAGGTCAAGATGTCTTGGCTGACCTCGCTTTACACGCCTGATGAGTTAGTGGATCTGGGTCAACCAGACAGGGTGCTCTACATCCAGCCCGAGCGGGCGATTGTCCTAGCCCGCATCACTCTCTTGGTCCTGCTTGGTAAGACCCTTTTCACCAACGCGAGCGGTGGCCGAGTCAGCGTAGCTTTGCTGAGTGTGATGGACAACTGGGGTGACGTCCACAGGTATGACTGGGGAGGGGCAGGGTATGCATGGCTGATGTACAATTTGTCCCGGGTCACAATCGGGGAATCAGGTATGGGGATATCATCACTTTCACCCTGGGCGCCCGCTTCTTTTCTCAGAGGTGCTCACCTATCCCCTCCTCAGCAACTAGAGTCAGGTCCAGCGTCGCGATGTAGGTTTAAAGCACTTGGAAACGGGTCTAAGGTCCCAACTCGACTTGATGGTTCCTGAGCAGGTAAAACTCTCTTTCAACTTTGTTTATTTTTAGTATGAGAATCTCCTTTTACTAACGTGCTAACTGCTTGGATTCGTTTTTTTGACTTGGGTAGATCCTTCCTGACCCGTACCTTGCATCCCCCTTCTGGGATCAAGCAGCTGTAGGCGCTTCTCGCCTATTGAACAATCGTCGTGTCATTTTCTTCTATGGAGCATGGGCCAAATTCTATTATATGGGGGAGCGAGTCATGCACTAGTTTCAGGGCCATTATGCCATACATGTTGATCCTCCAACGGATGTTTGGTATGTTGTTGGCAGTATCGAGGAACTTATCGTAGCCTTCTTCAACAATGGGCTTCCCATTCATGCTCTCCATGTGCCCAGGGACTATCATCTTTGGTATGAATGCCTGTTGTACCAATTTATCCTGCCGCACTTTGTACCTAGCACCAATTTTCTTGCATTCAGCGGCCCTCACGGCCAAGTAATTCTTCTTAGCTTGGATTAGTTCCCTTTATGCTTTAGTTCAGTCCTTCATTCCTTCTAAGCGGATATTTATTTTGTTCATAGTTTGCTCCAAGGGATGATTCGGATGGTGAAGGCCGGACGGGTGCAGCTAATATGTCAGGGGAAGATCCCTTTTTTGCTGGCCCTTCTGGTGTGGGTCCCTCAGGCGAGGGCTCATTGGGTGCTAGTCCGTCAGGTACCTCTCATGCCAGTATCCCTGGCGGTGATCTTCCTGTGGTTTATGGGACGTTCTAGCGCTTGGATGATAGCTTCCTTTCAGGCCTCTACATTGATGTAGATCGAGAGGTGCGGCTTTTTGCTGAGGCAGCCTGTGTTCCTCCTCCTGAGGTGGTTCTAGGGGTAAGCCTTCTAATGGCCTAATCTCTCCATTTCTATTTCCTTCTGCATATGCTTTTAAGAGTGCCCTGATAATTAATGTTATGTCGTTCTGAACGTAGGATTTTAACTCGGCCATGGAATATGCGAAGTACCATCGTCATCTTGCAAAGCTTTGGGAGGTGGAGGCGGTGTGTAATATCTCGAAGATTTGAGAGTTAAACAGTGACCTCGGGATTCGTGTCCGACTGGTTGTAGGTTTGACCAAGTGATGGTCAAGCAGTGGACTCATAAAGTTATATACTAATGTGAGATTAGTGTGACCTAAGTGTAGAGTATGATGTTAGTTTAGAGCCACATACAACTATCTCTGGTGTATGAGCTTAACACCGAAACCGGAGAGAGGATATAAGGGTTTAATAACCCTAGAATTCTTTTGTTTGGTTGTTGAAGAGAGAGTTAAGAAGAGAGAGAGAGAGAAGCAAATTAATACCAAGGAGTTATGGTGGTTGGATTGGAAGGAAGATTGAGCATTTATTACCGGATTCAACGTGATTGGGATCGTTGAAGCGAAAAGCTGGAACCCTAGTCATCAAACCCAACAAATCAATCCTTTAAGGGTTTTATTGAAGTAAGTTTTATTAGGTTTCAATACATAAAGATTTGATGAGTTTAATTCAGTCAAGCATAGTTCGAATGATAGATTAAAGACCAAGAAAAGAAAGAAAAATTGATAAGGAAAATATTTTGAAGAAGAGCCGAAAAGGGGCTGAATCTGGCTAAATCGATTAATTAAGTTTGAGAATCGATTAATCCATTTTGGTCTAGAAGTTGAAAAGTCAAGGATGCCTGATTTCGATTAATCGATCTGGAAATTGATTAATCGATTTTGAAGTTCGATTAATCGATTTAGAAATCATCTAATCGACTGAGTACCTCCAGTGGCTGTAGAATTAAGACTTGGGAAAATCGACTAATCGATTTGGGTTCGACTAATCGATTTTGGATTTTCGACTACTCAATTGGAGAATCGACTTTACCATTTTGGGGATTTCAATTAATCGATTTGGGATCGATTAATCGATTTTGGATTTCGATTAATCAATTTTGGGAATCGATTATTCGATTTGGGGTTTAATTAATCGATTTTGGGAATCGATTAATCAATTTTGGCAGTTTCACTTGACTTCTTAATTAGACCTTGAGGTTCATGGAGGGTCTAAGACCTTCTCTATTGCATCTTTAGTGATGTGTTGCATGTGTTATGATGTACCATAGGTGGTACGTGTGAAAGCAAGTATAAGGTGCCGCGTGAGACCTTGATGCTTGGACCTTCAGAGACTTGAGGTAAGGAACACCTTGAACATGTACTTTAATTTCAAGAGCATGTATGTAGTGATATAGAACTCAAACTGAAAATGCTTTAATGGTGTAAATCTTTATAAAAAGAGTGCGTGTGTGACACCAAGAAAGTAAATGAGAACGAGACATCCCCAGGGGATGAGAAAGTGATAAAGGCATCAGTGTGATGAGAGTAATTTAGACATCCTAAGGATGTAAGTAAGATTGAATAACTACTGTTAAGGCCTAACTGATATAAGATAGCACATTTACACGGTGAACAACTATATGTAAAGCACATGCTATTTTTGTTATTTGAGGTTTGTTTAGGATACCCCACCGATGTGGCAGGATACCCACGACTGACTCGGCAGGATATCCGTGATCGGTACAGCGGCCAATCCGTACACCAGTGCAGTGGTCTATCCGTATGTAGTAAGCACATCTCAGGGATGTTGAGATGAGATTTAACCCCGCCGCCTATTGAGAAAGGGGCTTGGGTCTTATTCCCAGGGAATACATATAACTACTGTCTATTTAGACGACGATGGAGGGTATCCCATCGGGGCTCGATGCTATATTGCTCAGGGATTACTTAAGTTGAAAATTTAAGTTTTGCTTTAGGCCTGTTCAGTGTCATTCATGATAAATTAACAGTAAAATGAAACATGCAAACTATCAGTAAAATTGAATGCAAATTGCCATCTTTTAAACTATTTTTCCAGCAAGTGCATAGATACATCATGCTTAGAATATCATGGAATATATGTGAGATTTTGATTTATATGTTCATTGTGTTATTCCCTATTGAGCTAGGATTTAGGTCACCCTTTAAACTATACGTCGCAGGTCCATTATGAGTAGCGGTCGGGGCTTCGGGAGATGTGTATCCGGGTTATTCGGATTACGTGCCTGGGGACGAGTTGGAGCCTCCTCCCGAGGACTTCTTCTAGGAGACTCTACTGTGTACTTTGATAGAGAGTCAGTTTTGAGAGCAGATTATGCGGCTTGGTATGTCAAGCCTTTATTTTGATAAACAATGTAATTATACTTCGATATTCTTTTTGGCGCACTATCTGGGGTGACCTGGTTGTATCACCGATGATTCAGGCCGATTCTTTTGTCCATACCTTGGCATGGAATGAGAACTGCTTTTGAGCTCTTCATTATAGAGAATAATATATTATTAATGCATGTTACTTGATTGGTTTTGCTTGCTATACCAATGTTCCATACATAGCCTTGGGGCACGGTCTGGAGGATCGTGTTGATGGCACGAGTTTCGAGGTGCCAAAATCTGGGCTATCGCAGTTGCTATCAGAGCATTTCTTTTAGAAATTCTTCCAATCATTGTTTTTATCAGTGCATAGGGACTTCTGCTAAAGAAAACTTTTTTTTCAAATGTAGACCGTTATGTTTCCTAGAGGAAGAGGCCGACCTAGGGGCGGTCATCATAAAAATTTACGTAGTCGAGATGATCTCATCTCGGATACCGATAGAGTACCTTTGAGAGATGGAGGTACTTCAGGTAGTGGCAGTCAAGAGGGCCACGGTCAGGGAGAGAACCAAGATCGAGATCATCAGGATCAAGATCAAAGGGAACAGATAAGGGTGAGAGAAAGGAATGAGGAGAGAGAGGAGCGTCAGAGGATGACGCATACCATGGAGACAATGGCAGCTGCCATGGCTCAACAGGCAGCATCTTTGGCAGCTCACACCGCCCATGAGTAGAGTCCGCCACCTATGCCTCCAGTGGGGCCTACACCTCTAGTGGCTTCAGCATTTACTGAGTTTAGGAGGATGAGACCTCCTAGTTTTTCTGGATAGGGAGAGCCCATGGTGGCGGAGCATTGGTTGAGTGAGATGGAAAAAGTATTCAGCGTGATGTTGTGCACGGAGGACGAGAGCGTCCGTTGGGCAGCCTACATGTTAGACGGAGAGGCTGGGCCTTGGTGGAAGTCTGTTTCACAGACTAGGGCTCAGGAGACTCTAGATTTTCCCTGGACGTGGGATGAATTTGTTGAAGAGTTCAACAAACAGTACTTCCCAGAAGTTGTGAGAAATTAGATGGAGATCCAATTTTTACAACTCATGCAAGGGAAGATGACAGTGACAGACTATGGAGTGGAGTTCATGCAACTCGTTCGCTTCGCGCCCGATTATGTTGTCACGGACATGATGAGAGCGAAGAGGTTTCAGCAAGGGTTGAGACCGGACATGAGGGGAGGAGTAGCACCATTCCAGATGAGGACCTATGGAGAGGTCATGACCAAGGCCTTGGTGGTGGAGGAAGAAAATAATAACAAATACCACCAGAGGGAACAGTAAGGAAGGTGGAATGTGGACTAGAGTAGAACGGGAAACTACGAATCGGTGAACAAAAAGCCGAGATTCGTAGCAAACAACCAGAGACCACCATTCTAGGGTCGCGTCAGGGAAATTGATACGCTACGAGAGCCCTGCTATCACTACAGGAGCTACAGTCACACAGGGTTTTTCACGAGCAGCTTCTTCCACACCTCGTGAGACTTGTGCCAAGTGTGGCAAGCCTCACAAGATAGTGGACTATAGGATGGGAACTCAGGATTGTTTTCGATGTGGCAAGGTGGGCCACCTGATCAAAGATTGCCCCGAGGTGAACAAAGGGAAGACGGCTTCAGCTCCTATGCAACGATCGATACAAGCAAGGAAGCCGATCATCCAAGGGAGAGCCTACGCAGTCACAATATAAGAGGCTTAAAATACAAATGATGTGATCTAAGGTGAGATTTCTTTTAAGTAAAGAATTTCAATTCTTGAAAATTTTAGATAGAGAAGACGCATCCATATAGAAAAAATATATATACATAGAAAGGAAATTCCATGTAAAGAAAAAAAAATAAAAATTTCTAGTGTGATGATAGATATTATATATATATGTATGTATGATTAGGTACGTTATAAATCTATAAGAAGGGAAGCGATGTGACATATGAAGCTCGAGTGTTAATAGACCCGGGGTCTACCCACTCATTTGTTACCCCTCGCTTCACAAAGAGGATGGAAGTTAACCCAGAGGAGTTAGACTTTGTGTTAACCATGACCATTCCGATTGGAAAATTGGTTGATACCGAAAAGGGTTGCAACTCCGTGATCGTGAGAATCATGGATGGAGACGTCTTTGAACTACCGGTGAACCTAATCCTGTTAGACATGTAAGGATTCGACGTGATCCTTGGCATGGATTGGCTGTCGACTCACTGTGCGATGGTAGATTACAAGAACGAGGTTGTCATATTCAGACCCAACATGAGGAGATTATTTCGATTTTGAGGAGAGAGGTCGACGCATATGCCACTTATCTCGGCAGTCAGAGCCGAGTGCTTGATCAAAAAAGGGTGTAGTGGATACTTGGCATTCTTGAAGGAGCATAAAGAAGAGAAGAATATTATCTCCGAGATAGCCATGGTGCGAGAGTTTGAAGATGTGTTTTTGGAAGAGTTACCAGGATTACCTCCAGAGAGAGAAGTGGAGTTCGCCATCGACTTAGCACCAGGAGCGGAGCCTGTTTTGAAAGCACCATACAAAATGGTTCATGCTGAGTTGAAAGAATTGAAGGAGCAGTTACAAGAGCTAATGGACAAGGGGTTTGTTAGACCGAGTGTGTCTCCATGGTGAGCACTGGTCTTGTTTGTAAAGAAGGATGGGTCAATGGGGCTATGCATTGACTATCGGCAATTGAATAAACTCACTATTAAGAATCGTTGATCAACTGTAAGGAGCGAGGTACTTTTTCAAGATCGATCTGAGCTCTGGATACCATCAGTTGAGAGTCAAGGCAGAGGATATTCAGAAAACTGCATTCAGGACTCGGTATGGACACTATGAATTCCTAGTGATGCCGTTTGGGTTGACAAATGCCCCGACGTCATTCATGGATCTAATGAATAGGGTGTTTAAACCACAACTAGACTCTTGTGTCGTAGTGTTTGTTGATGATATCTTGATCTATTCAAAATCAGAGGAAGTGCATGAGAAGCATTTGAGAATAACCCTACAAACTCTACGTGAACACCAACTATACACCAAGCTCAGTAAGTGTGAGTTTTGGTTAGAAGAGGTTAGTTTCTTGGGACATGTTGTCTCAAAAGAGGGTGTCACTGTAGATCCAGCAAAGATCGAAGCAGTGGTCAATTGGGAGCAACCGAAGACCATGACCGACGTCCGTAGTTTCCTTGGATTAGCGGGTTACTATCGACATTTCATGGAAGGGTTTTTAAAGATATCTGGACCACTCACGAGACTTACATGGAAAGACGCAAGGTTCGAATGGAGTGAGGCATGCGAAAAGAGTTTTCAAGAACTCAAGAAGAGACTCACTTTAGCTCCAGCATTAGCGATTCCTTTAGGTAGTGAAGGGTTCGTAGTATATAGTTATGCTTCGTATAGTGGTTTGGGCTGCGTGCTTAATCAACACATAAAGGTGATAGCGTATGGATCGAGACAGTTGAAAGAGCATCAGAAGAATTATCCGACACATGACCTGGAATTAGCAACGGTCATTTTTGCGCTAAAGATTTGGCGACATTACTTGTACAGTGAGACTTTTGAGATTTTCATCAATCATAAAAGCCTTAAATATCTGTTTACACAGAAAGATCAAAACATGAGGCAGCGCAGATGGATGGAGTTCCTCAAGGACTATGACTGTTCCATACAGTACCATCTAGGCAAGGCTAATGTAGTGGCCGATGCCTTGAGTCGGAAGGGTTCAGCTCAGTTGGCTAGTTTGATTTTGGGTATGCACTGATGGAAGTTATTTGATGATCTGGCACTATATGATGCAAACATCGAGTCACAAGCTACAGGAGCCTTCTTGGATAATATATCAGTGAGACCGGTGATATTTGAGCATATCCACGAGCTACAGATGAAAGACTCGGCGCTAACCAAGATTCGTCAAGATGCAACTGAAGGCATTAGATCTGAGTTCTCAGTTAAGGAGGATGGTTCCTTATTGTTCAAGGGCCGTCTTTACATTCCGGACAATGCCGATTTACGGTGAACAATTCTTGATGAATCTCACAAATCCAACTATGTGATTCACCTGGGTAGCACAAAGATGTATCAGGACTTGAAAAAGAATTACTGGTGGAGAGGTTTAAAGCAAGATGTGGCAGAGTATGTGTCACAGTGTTTAACGTGCCAACAAGTGAAGATCGATCATAGACACCCTGCGGGATTATTGCAACCTCTACCTATACCGGAATGGAAGTGGGAATCGATCTTTATGGACTTCATTGTTGGACTACCGCGTACTGCAAAGAGGTACAATGCCATTTGGGTAGTAGTCGATCGATTGACCAAGTCAGCGCACTTCTTGCCTTACAACATGATGTACACAGCGGGAAGACTCGCAGAACTATATATGAAAGAGATCGTCCGTTTGCATGGGATTCTGAGTAGCATTATTTTTTACCGTGGCCCATTATATACATCAAAGTTTTGAAAGAAATTTTAAGCAGGAAGGGCAACGCGACTAGATTTCAGTACGGCATTCCATCCACAAACTGATGGGTAGACGGAGAGGGTCAATCAGATCATCGAGGACATGCTTAGGCGTGCATGTTAGAACTGCAAGGATCATGGGATCAGCACCTGCCGTTGATTGAGTTTGCATACAACAACAGTTTTCAAACAAGCATTGGGATGGCACCGTATGAAGCTCTTTATGGACGACGATGTAGATCACCCATCAATTGGGAAGAAACCAGGGAGAAATTTGTTTTGGTACCTAAAATACTTGAAGATAATTCCATCTATGTTCGTATGATAAGGGCAAAACTCAAAGCGGCTCAGAGCAGACAGAAAAGCTACGCTGATATCAAGCGGACGAGTGTAGACTATAAGGTGGGTGAACATGTGTTCATGAAAGTGTCACCTATGAAGGGGGTGATGAGATTTGGAAAGAGAGGGAAGTTGAGTCCCCGCTATCTTGGACCATTTGAGGTTTTGGGTCGAGTAGGGAAAGTTGCTTACTGCATTGGATTGCTACCGTTATTTGATCAGGTACACAATATATTCCACGTATCTATGCTCAGGAAGTATCTTAATGACCCTGATCACGTGTTGAGTGGCAAATCATTTGAGATGCATGAGGATATGAGCATGATCAAAGAACCGATGGAGATTTTGGATCGAAAGGAATAAGTGTTGCGAACAAAAGTGATTCCATTAGTGCTTGTTTGATGGAAGAATCATCCGGCCGAAGAAGCTACGTGGGAATGAGAGGCCAATGTGAAAGAACAGTATCCGGACTTGTTTGCGACAGCTTGAGAGTCAAAATTGTATCACCGCAAGCATGTTTGTGGATGTAAACCATGTATTGTAATACGATGTGGACCTTTGATCAATCTATGCAGTAGAGAGAATTTTGATCCACACCGTGTTCCTCATTACCGTGTTAAATGCATAGTTGAGATCCATCGTTGCCACGAAATGACTATGAAGTCATGCTTCACAAAATCAATGACCAACTGGTCATGAGTTATCAAGAAAACAAAACAAACAAAAAAATAGCAAAATTATGAGAATCTGATCAAAACCGATTAATCAATTTTCAAATCTATTAATCCATTTGGGAATTCGATTAATCAATTTTTGTCGATTAGTCGACTGGCATACGCCAGTGAGTGGAGATTGAAGGGGATTCAGAAAATTAACAAAGTGAATTTTGATTAATTGATTCGGGTTTCAATTAATCAATTTTGGATTTCGATTAATCGATCTGGAAATTTGATTAATCGAGTGACTTGAAAATTTTAGAAAAATTTAAAGGACTTTACGATTTCAATTAATCGAAGTGATATTCGATTAATCGATTTTGGAAAATCGATTAATCGATTTGGTAAATCGATTAATCGACTGGCACACGCCAGTGAGCTCGAAAAGTTGAAATTAAGTGACCACGATTTAGATTAATCGAAATGGATTTGATTAATCGATTTTGAGTTTTGATTAATCGATTTCGTGTGGCTGAACTATGTTTTTGAAACTCGATTAATCAATTTTAGAAATCGATCAATCGAATCGGGCCTATATATATAAATCGAAGGGGGATTTCTCCCCATTTGAAAATTTTGGGGTTTTGGTTCTTACGCGCCACTTCGTCTTCCTCCTCGAGCTATCATACCAGCTAGGGTTTTGGGAGTTTTGGATCGATTTTGGATCGAAATCGCTTGCCTTTGGAGCAAAACCTAAGGTAAAACCCTAGATTTCAACTTTCTTTTCATTTCAAGCCATTAAAGTTTTTTTGTATTTTCCACCAAAATGCCGCCTCGAACTCGCTTAACCTCGAAGAAAGCGTTTTCAAAGCTCTCGGTCCGGCGTAAGAACACCGCACCGCCACCACCAATACCATCACCTGTAAGAACTCCATCCCCGTCGTCATCGGATACCACATCTGGTTCGACAAGTGCGTCGTCACACGAATCTACACCGATCATGCCACCACCACCTGCCGACATGTCCCAACCAAATGAGTGGTGGGCGGCGAAGAAGTTCGAAGATGAATGTATCTTCGATGAGGATTTATTTACCAACCCCAACGTTGAGGGTGAGACCCAATGGGCTAGGAATTACTTGGTGAAGGCGGTCCTTGGCAACCTGTTAAAGCCACTCCACGGGTCTTACTACCCTAGATTGATCCGCCTATTTTACCAAGGCTTGGCGGAGGGTCCCATCGATAACATTGTTACGACCAAGATTGATGGTCGTGACTACACCTTCACCCGTCGCCACATTCACGAAGCCCTGGAATGTTATTTGGACATCGTGTCCGAGACCACTCTCTTCCCACCATTTGTAGAGGAGGTGAGATTTGAAGAGATTATGACACGGATGACGAATGGGAAGAAGGGGTCCGGATCGTCCATTCGGAGGGTCGATCTGCCCCATTATATGTGGATGCTTGATTCTATCATCAAGTGCAATCTCTACTCAATGTGTCATGATACCGAGCGGGTAGACTTAATCCAACAGGCCCTGTACGCGGCCTTCTATGGCCGTTGGTTTGAACCACCAAGATCGTCCTAGAGGGAATGGTCTATATAAAGGGGAAATTGATGAAGGGTCATTTGAGGCCCAAGGAGAAGATGTCGTATGCTCGCCTCATTTCGAGCATGCTAGAGTGTTATTCTGACGCTCTAGGATACGCCGTCTAGCCCCATGAGGAGAAGACTATGGACCGCGTGAAGCACTACTCCATCGCTTCATGGGGTCGTAGTTATAGATTGCTGAAGAGGACCCTACTAGCTTAGGGCCCAACACCAGTAGCACCACCCCCACCACCACATCAGGACCCACCTATGGGGGGAGCACACCCCATTGATCCACCAGCTGAGGGGGCACCCTCCCATACCACCACATCGCCTACGCCGTTGTCACAGTCAGCAGCTACCAGACCCACTTCTTCATACCGCCAGTGAGCGGCTCGCCCGGTGCATACTATAGAGGATGTGTTGGCTTGGATGGAGGCCAACAACCAGTGGATGAATCGGCGAATGGACTTCTTGATGTACCACACCCTGCGGTACATCTATCCGTTGGACTTTTAGCAACATCTCACGCAGGAGGAGGCATGGACTGCGGGCCGGACCGCTTTTCACTCGGGTGCCACTTTTCACGCGAGTACCTCTGCTGCCGATGCATCTGGCTCGGTGCTCTAGCAGCCAAAGCAGCCTGTTGAGACGAGTCAACCATCGCCTGCTGAGACGAGTCGGCCGTCGCTAGCCCAGACAGAGCAGCCCGCTCCAGCACCAGATCCGCCTAGCGAGGGGACGGCGTGAGCTTGAGCGAAGGATATTTCTTTTTGGATTGTAATTAAAACAATGTAAATGCTCAACTCTGTTAATTTTGGAAATTTGATAATGAAATCTAAATCATCTTTTTTGGGAATTTACTTACATTACATTCTGTTTCTTGCACTGTGGGATGTATAAGTCATCTTTCGTGTGTGGGTACGCGACCCCCAGTGTGTGGGGTACCCAATCAACGCACCTTTGAGTTTATTTTCGAGAACGAAAATTCCCAAGGTGGGGAGAATGTAATATCTCAAAGATTTGAGAGTTAAATAATGACCTCGAGATCCATGCCTGACTAGTCGTAGGTTTGACCAAGTGATGGTCAAACAGTGGACTCATGAAGTTATGTACTAATGTGAGATTAGTGTGACCTAAAGAGTATGGTGTTAGTTTAGAGCCACATACAACTATCTCTGGTGTATGCACTTAACACCGAAACCGAAGAGAGGATATAAGGGTTTAATAACCCCCTAGAATTCTTTTGTTTGGTTGTTGAAGAGAGAGTTAAGAAGAGAGAGAGAGAGAGAGAGAGAAGGAAAGTAATACCCAGGAGTTATTGTTGTTGGATTGGAAGGAAGATTGAGCATTTATTGTTGAATTCAACGTGATTGGGATCATTGAAGCGAAAAGCTGAAACCCTAGCCATCAAACCCAACAAATCAATCCTTTAAGGGTTTTATTGAAGTATGTTTTATTAGATTTCAATACATAAAGATTTGATGAGTTTAATTTAGTCAAGCATAGTTAGAATGATAGATTAAAGACCTAGAAAAGAAAGAAAAATTGATAAGGAAAAGATTTGGAAGAACAACCCGAAAAGGGGCTAAATCTGGCCAAATCGATTAATCGAGTTTGAGAATCGATTAATCGATTTTGGTCTAGAAGTTGAAAAGTCAAGGATGTCCGATTTCGATTAATCGATCTGGAAATTGATTAATCAATTTTGAAGTTTGATTAATCGATTTGGAAATCGTCTAATCGACTGGGTACCTCCAGTGGTTGGAGAATTAAGACTTGGGGAAATCGACTAATCGATTTGGGAAATTGACTAATCGATTTGGGAAATCGATTATTCGATTTTAGAGTTTGATTAATCGATTTGGGATCGAATAATTGATTTTGAATTTTCGACTACTTGATTTGAGAATCGACTTTACCATTTTGGGGATTTCGATTAATCAATTTGGGATCGATTAATCGATTTTAGATTTTGATTAATCGATTTTGGGAATCGATTAATCGATTTGGGGTTTAATTAATTGATTTTGGGAATCGATTAATCGATTTTAGCAATTTCACCTAACTTCTTAATTAGACCTTGAGGTTCATGGAGGGTCTAAGACCTTCTCTATTGTATCTTTAGTGATGTGTTGCATGTGTTATAATGTACCATAGGTGGTACGTGTGAAAGCAAGCATAAGGAGCCGCGTGAGACCTTGATGCTTGGACCTTCAGAGACTTGAGGTAGGGAACACCTTGAATATATACTTTAATTGCGAGAGCATGTATGTAGTGATATAGAACTCAAACTGAAAATGTTTTAACTGTGTAAATCTTTGTAAAAAGAGTGCGTGTGTGACACCAAGAAAGTAAATGAGAACGAGACATCCCCAGGGGATGAGAAAGTGATAAAGGCATTAGTATGATGGGAGTAATTTAGACATCCCAGGGATGTAAGTAAGATTGAATAATAACTGTTAAGGCCTAACTGATATAAGATAGCATATTTACACGGTGAACAACTATATGCAAAGCATATGTTATTTTTGTTATTTGAGGTTTGTTTAGGATACCCCACCAACGTGGCGGGATACCCACGACTGACTCGACAGGATATCCATGACCAGTACGGCGGCCAATCCGTACACCAGTGCAGAGATCTATCCATACACAGTAAGCAAATCCCAGGGATGTTGAGATGAGATTTAACCCCGCCGCCTATTGAGAAAGGGGCTTGGGTTGTATTCCAAGGGAATACATATAACTACTATCTATTTAGATGACGATGGAGGGTATCCCATCGGGGCTCGATGCTATATTGCTCGGGGATTAATTAAGTTGAAGATTTAAGTTTTGCTTTAGGCCTGTTCAGTGTCATTCATGATAAATGAACAGTAAAATGAAACATGCAAACTACCCGTAAAATTGAATGCAAATTGCCATCTTTTAAACTATTTTTCCAGCAAGTGCATAGATACATCATGCTTAGAATATCATGGAATATATGTGAGATTTTGATTTATATGTTCATTGTGTTGTTCCCTATTGAGTTAGGATGTAGCTCACCCTTTAGACTATACGTCGCAGGTCCATTATTAGCAGCGGCCGGGGCTTCGGGAGACGTGGATCCGGGTGATTCGGATTACTTGCCTGGGGACGAGTTGGAGCCTCCTCCCGAGGACTTCTTCTAGGAGACTATTGTGTACTTTGATAGAGAGTCAGTTTTGAGAGCAGATTGTAAGGCTTGGTATGTCAAGCCTTTATTTTGATAAACAATGTAATTATAGTTCGATATTCTTTTTAGCGAACCATTTGGGGTGACTTGGTTGTATCATCGATGGTTTGGGCCGGTTCTTTTGTTCATACCTTGGCATGGAATGAGAACTATTTTTGAGCTCTTCATTATAGAGAATAATATATTATTAATGCATGTTATTTGATTGGTTTTGCTTGCTATACCAATGTTCCGTACATAGCCTTGGGGCACGGTCTGGAGGATCGTGCTAATGGCACGGGTTTTGGGGTGCCAAAATCTGGGCTGCCACATGGTGAGTACCTTGCTGCTCTACTCCTCCCATTCATTTCATTATCATTGGTCCTTTAATTGATCTTGACTCTTGACTTTGACTGTGCCTTATAGTGTGCTCGTGCTAAGGAATCGCGTTCTTTGCTCAGTAGGATCTCGTAGGCATGGTCCAGGGTGGGGAACATTCGGACCTTTCAGAGCTTCTCTCTTCATTGCAAGAAATCGAAGGGCGCAAGTAAGGACTAGGCTTTTAGTTTTAGCTTTGAAAACTCAGTGCTCTTAGGAATTTGATTTGGATTTGTTTGTTTAGACAGCTTTTCTTGGGGTGGATGATGTGTCACTTTTGATGATATATTTTTATTTGAAAAATATTTTTAGTGCTCGAATTTATGCCATGGTTTCCTTTCCCCATATTTATTTTGCTGCCGTACGTGTTTGCCAAATGCTCTCAGAAAGCGACTTTTTGGAATGCATGCCTTAATGTAGGATCAACCCTACTCATAAACAAAGTAATTCCCAAACTGTTAGTGATCGGAAGCGTAGATATAGAAAATAAAAAGGGTGAAAGTACCCCCAGTTAGGTTTCGAGTTGGCTGGGGAGGGGGGATCTTTAGTCTGGCGCACCATTAGTTGCGCCAGGCTTCTCATTGGCATTTTGCGATGTTTTGACGGAGCTGGAGGCAAGCCGATCCATGATGCATTTGGTTCTCGCCGAGCTGTATCGAGGTCTTGATTCATTTGCTTTAGGCAAGGTGGAGGGCCTTCGGGGGTGCCCCTTGCTGCTTCAGGTCTGGTTGGGTGAGCACCTCGCTATCTTGGGGCCTGTGGCCCCCTTTTATTTTGCTCGAGGTGAGGCAGCTCAGTGCTTTCTGGGTAGGTGCCATTTGCTTCCACAGGGCGAAGTGTCAGCTCTGAAACTTTGGTTGACCGATGTCGAGCTGACATGGATGCTTCCTTGGTTGAACCGGACCTTCCCAATAGTTCGCTCTAGAGGCCATGAGGACATCGCCCTCCTAAGATTGACTGGCAGCACCTTTTACTTCCCATTCGGTGTGTTGCGTCAGTTTGGTTGTCCTCAGCAGGTGCCTTGCGAGGCCAAACCCCCCTATGTGATTTGATCTTTTCTAGGGGGTCCTCTGGAGACATAGATCAGATTGCTGCTCTTTGAAAAATGCGTCAGTTGACGCTGATGTGTGATATTGAGTAAGGAGATTTGATTAGAACTTCTCCTGAGTACGAGGCCTGACTATTGACTGAGCGGCCTGTTGCCAATGGTCCAGATTCGACAGAGATTGTTGATACTGGAGGCCCCTGGCCAAAGAAGGAGACGGCACTCCAAGCCCGTATCGAGCTACTAGTGGACGAGAAGAGGGTCCTATAAGAACTTTTGGCACATGGAAAGGTTAGAGCAGAAATAGCAGAGAGCGACGTCCTCCGTTTGAAGGGATCACTGACCATCGCTTTTGGAGCCGCCGAATCTTCTCGGAAGAGGTATAAGAGCCTTCACGGTCGCTGGCTGACTGAGCGGAATGTCCGGAAAGATGACCTTCATGCTGAGATTAGCGCATTGAAGTGCGAGCTGGGCTGCTAACTCCTTCCTGCACACTGAACTTTTTGCACTGATCAGTTACACAGAGAAAGGGGCATAAAAACCCCTTTACAGATACACACATTTTTTGTATACATATTTTCTTTATGTTTTTGCTGTTTTTCGTTTATTTGTAAAAAGGAAAGCATGCTAGTCATCATACTGGCTATTTTTTTGAGATGTGGTGTAAGCGATGCATTTTGTAAATGAAAGGTAGTTTATTAAATACATTTAATAGACCTTTTGGCATTTTTGTTTTGTGCATATATATATATATATTCTTTTTTTTTTTTTTTTTTTGTGCGATGCCTTAATCACCTTGTGAAACCATGGGTCCTCTTTTGAGCATGGTCAAACCCCCCTTTTTACTAATTGATTCTGAAAGAGTTTCAACAGTCCTACCAAGGCCGGAATGTTCATCCCCTTGTGATTGAGTCAAACCTTTCTCCTTACCTTGAGTCATACATTTGACAAAGCAATTTCATGAAAACAAATCTAGTTGGGACTCGATTCGAACTAACATGAGAGGCCCCATTGAAAAAAGGGTATCAAAGAGAGTAACCAAGAGGACTGCTCATGCATCAATCCTCTCAATCAGTCCAAACCTGTCCTCTTTTCTTTTTTTTTTTTTTTCCTTTTTTATTATCTCCATTTTTACCCGTGGCGCCCTTTCGGATTTTCACCACGTCCATGGGTATAGCTCTCTTACCCCAAGCACCCTTTCGGGTTTTCACCTAGTCCGCACAAACTCGTTGTTTTTACTCGTAGCGCCCTTTCAGGTTTTCACCACACCCATCTTGCTTTGAGCTTATATTTTTATTTTTATTTTTCTCTTTTTTTATTTATTCCATTTTATTCTTTTTATTTCTTTCATCATTATTTTTTCAACAACCACGACATAGACGTCGATTCCGTCATAGCCGGCTCGACGGGGTTCTGGTGTCGTCTCATAACTCGGCTTGTGTTGACTTAACAGATATTATGACTGCTTGTGAACCTAAAAGAGGGCTTTCTTCAGAGTGTAGCTTGGCAATGGGTTAAGTTAGGATTTGAAGGTATGCTAGGGTAAAAGGGTTTCCTTGATACGACTTCAGTTTTCTCAACATACTTTCTCCCTTAGGGGTTTTTCACTGTACATGCCCCGTGATTCTTCTATATATTTTTTTTGTTCTTTTTGCTTTATTTCCGGTAATCTGTTTTTGAGGTTTTGCTTTTTTGATTTTTTTTGGATTTTGATGGTTACTTTACTTACCTTTTTCTGTATATGTACACACATTTTTTGGGGAAGGGGGACTATTAAAAGAAAGGCCCAGGCTCAAATGGGATAGCAAAGGACATCATCATTTTCAGGGATGCTTTTTGGCTACTGTGTTTGGAACGATGGCCTCTTTTGGGTGGTTCTTGAGCAATCACGTATCTATTTCACCAATACTTACCTTATCGTGATAGACTAAGAGTAGAACCGTCAGACGTATCCAGCATGATGGGCTCAGGAAGATGATCTCCATCCATGGTGGCGAGGCGGATGGTGTATCCTGGCAGCATTTCTCGAATGACATAAAGTCCTTCCCAGTTTGGCTTGAACTTCCCTCTCGGATCGGCATGGAGGGACGGGAAGATCTTCTTCAACAAAGTGTCTCCTACCTTTAATTCTCGATCGCGGACACATTTATTATAAGTGCGTGCGATTCGCCCGTGGTAAACTTGAGTGTGACACAAGGCTAGGAGTCTCTTCTCGTCCAATAAGTTCAATTGTTCAAAGCGGGATCTCTCTCTCTCTACTTTGGGTATGCCTGATTCCATGAGAATTCGAAGCGAGGGTACTTCAACCTCAATCGGTAGGATGGCCACAGTTCCATACACAAGGGAGAACGGTGTTGCCCCTGTAGCGGTACGGATCGATGTTCTATAGGCTCACAAAGCAAATGGCAGCAATTTGCTCCATTCTCGGTAAGTGGCGACCATTTTCTCTAAGATGCAGACGATTGTCTTATTCTTGTAAACTAATGCAGCTTCTACGGCTCCATTAGTTTGAGGTCGATAAGGGGACGAGCGATGGTGCTTGATCTTGTATTGCTCGCAGAAGGCTCAGATGCGTTTATTTGTAAAATTTGTGTCGTTGTCCGTGATGATATCTTTGGGTACTCCAAATCGGCACATAATATTACTCTTGACAAACTTCTCGACATGACTAGCTGTGATGTTGGTATATGATGCCGCTTCTATCCACTTGGTGAAGTATTCAATGGCGGCAAGGATGAACCGATGTCCATTCGATGCTTTTGGGTGAATCATTCTGATGATGTCTAGGCCGCAGGTAGTAAATGGCCAAGGAGTGGTCATGCAGTGTAGATCAATGGCAGGAGCGTGTGTCAAACTGGAATGTTCCTGACACTTGTAGCATTTCTAAATATGTTGGCAGTAATCTGATTCCATAGTAGTCCAAAAGTATCCGTGCTACAGAATTTTTCTAGCAAGCATGTGACTGCTGATGTGGGCTCCGCATACTCCTTCGTGGCTCTCTCTCATAATATTGGTCGCTTCACTTTCAGTAAGGCACCTGAGCAAAACATTATTGTAGGATCACTTGTAAAGGTATTCTTCGCAAATGACGTAGCCTACCGTAAAACGCTGAATGGTTCGTTGGTCCGTCTTGGATGTACCCTTAGGGAAAGTAAGTGTCTCGAGAAAATTCTTGATATCTGAGAACTAAGGTGGCTCATCATCAAGATTTATAGGTTCCTCAATCTAGAGGCAAAAGGCTGGCTCATTCCTCTGCTCGATCATGATTGGCTTCATCTCAGCACCATATGGGATTTCTATTATTGAAGCCAAAGTTGCTAGTGCATCGGCGAAGCGGTTCCTTATCCGAGGGACATATGAGAATGTCACGTCTTAGAAGCAAGCTATCAGATCCTCCAAGTGTTCATGATAAGGGATCAGTTTCTCATCCTTCGTCTTCCAATCAATTGTGAATCGCCAAACACTCAAAGGTGAGTAATATTTAGATCGAGAGCCGCTTGCAGGCCAGTGGCACAAGCTTCGTATTCAGCCATGTAGTTAGTACAAGGGAAGTTGAGCTTGATAGAGACGGGTACGTGGGATCCTTTTGGCGAAATCAGAATGGCGCCAACTCCCTGACCCTCGACATTTGCTACCCCATCGAAGTGCATTACCCAAGAATCTTCTACTTCTTCTGTATCATCTTCTGTCATAAAAAGGATGTCCTCATCAGGGAATTCAGTTCTTAATGGATCATAATCTGTCATAGGATTGTCGGCAAGATGATCAGCGAGTGCCTGCCCCTTGATTGACTTCTGAGTGACGTACATGATGTCAAACTCAGATAATAAAAGCTATCAGCGTGCAGTCCGCCTAGTAAGAGTGGGCTTCTCAAAGAGGTATTTCAGTGGGTCCATTCGGTCCAACAGTAGAATGGCCTGAGATAGCAAGTAATGGTGGAGCCTCTGAGTAGCACATATAAGAGCCAGGCATGCTTTCTCTAGATGAGAATAGCGTGTCTCATAATCAGTTAATTTCTTGCTTAGATAGTATATGGCCTGCTCTCTTCTTCCTGTCTCGTCATGCTGCCCTAAGACACATCCCATCGAGACTTCTGTCATGGAGAGGTACATTAAGAGTGGTCTCCTCGGCTCGAGTGGTACCAAAAAATGTGGGTTGAGGAGGTAGCTTTTGTTTTTATCGAATGCTGCCTGACAGTCATCGTTCCATTTGACGGGCGAGTTCTTCCTTAGTAGCTTGAAGATCAGCGTGTAGATTGGAGTTAGTTGTGCAATGAACCGATTGATATATTGTATTTTACCCAAGAACCCTCTAACTTCTCGGTAGATGGTGGCGGCATTTCTGTGATGGCTTTAACTTTGATTGGGTCGACCTCGATCCCTCTCCTACTGACGATGAATCCTAACAATTTTTTGGACATAGCACCAAATGCGCACTTCTGTGGATTCAGACATAACCTGTACTTTCTCAACCTCTCAAACAGCTTCTGAAGGTTTACCAAGTGATCGCTTCACTCCGGTGACTTGGCTATCATATCATCGACATATACTTCAATCTCTCGGTGCATCATGTTGTGAAACAGTGTGGTCATAGCTCTCTGGTACATTGCACTGACATTCTTTAGCCCAAACGGCATGACTCGATAGCAAAAGGTTCCCCAAGGGATAATGAATGTCGTCTTCTCCCGATCGGCCTCTACCATCTTTATATGGCTGTATCCTGAGAATCCATCCATGAAGGAAAGCATCCCGTGCTTAGCATTGTTATCGACCAAGATGTCGATGTGTGGCAGTGGGAAATCATCCTTCAGGCTCACCTTATTCAAGTTTCAAAAATCGATACACATGCAGACCTTTCCATCTTTCTTCGGCACAGGCACGTTATTGGCTAGTCACTGTGAGTATTTGGATACCATGAGAAATCTCGCATCATACTGCTTGATGACCTCATTTTTAACTTTCAACATCCACTCGGGTCAAAGACGTCTCAGCTTCAGCTTAACCGGCTTCATATCAGGGTAGAGAGGCCACTCATGCTCAACCAAATTGGTGTCCAGACCAGGCATGTCCTCGTACGACCAGGTAAAAATGTCTTGGTATGACCAAAGGAAGTCGATCATGCTTTTCCTTTCTTCAGGGGACAACGACGTTTCAATTTTGGTTATTCTGGGAATCTCTTCAGTCCCTAAATTGATGTCTTCTGTCTCTTCGACAACGGGGGTAGGGCCATGGTCAAAGTCGGTGAACCAGTCAAGGATCTCATTGGGGAGCTCCTCCAAAGGACCATCCTCTTCCAGATTCGTAACTCCTACCTCTTCTTATATTTCTACAGGAAAGGGGTCGATTTTGTGTGGGACGGGTATTTCGATTAAGGCATCTTTTTATGATTTTATCTGAAATTTTAAAAGACAATATTTTTCGTTTTTGTATTTTTTCTATATTTTTAGGATTTTGTATTTTTTCAATGTTCTTGAGGTTTTGTATTTCTTCAGAGATGGACCCTTGGCAGCACGAGTTTATGTATATACAAGGTATTTCCTGCCAAGGGCTTATCTCACTTTTTATAGGTTTTTTCTTTTTTGAGAAACAGGTGCCAAACTTTAGGCCACTCCCTGCTTCCAGAGTTTGGGGTAAAGATGCCCAGTTGCGTACCTGAGGAGCAGCTATTTTACCTGTTTGGATGGAGGGTGTTGACTGATATGGCTCATTGGAGTCAGCCTCCATCATGTTGACCCCCATTTCGTCTGAGATGATATCCTCAAATGTCAATACCACTTTGTGGCGATTTACCACAGGGGGCGTTTGTTCAAGTACTAGCCATCATTCCTCGAAGAGGGACAACACAGTCAAATCTATTTCCAGGCTGGGAAGGGATATCTGGAGATTGGTGGGATGTATAGGGGTTATGGGTTTGTGTGGGGTCAAATGGGTTACCCGATTTCGATCGATCTTTACGAGCCCAGCGCTGACAAAGGAATCCCGAATGTGCGGCCTAGGGCGAGGTTTCTCTTCTATGTTGATTCCTCTAACTCTTGCCGCTGTGGCGACCTTGGCTTTTTATTTGCCTCTCAGACCTCTTCCTTTGTGGGCTTGTACCCCAGCCCGAATTTTACTTTCTGTCCCTTTGCCACCACTAGCTCTCTTCTGCCTGGTAATCTAGGCCTGAGTCCTCGGCCTTTTTGGTAGCCCCACTTTTGGAGCATAGCCACCACTGCTACCATACCGCCTCCTGTTTTAGGCATGATGCCCTCAATGGGCTCCGGGAGTATTGCTGACACCTCATATTCAAAACTGTGGAGGTCGACATCCTCAGCGGTGTGCGGTATATCCAACACATTAGATTTTTGATGCTATTGGCGGCTTTTTCTTTCTCGCTATGCCCCTCACCAATGATTGTAATAATTTTGTGCCCAAACGCAAACTTGAGTTTCTAGTGCAAAGTGGAAGGTATGGCTCCGACCTCGGGCAGCCACGGGCGCCCCAATAAAAGATTAAATGAAGATTTGATATCCATGACTTGAAACAAGATGGAAAAGGTCATTGGCCCTATCAATAGCTAAAGATCAACTTCTCCCATTATTTCTCTCCTGGTATTGTCAAACCCTCTTACACCGGTTCTGGTGGGCCTCAGGATGCATGGATCGACCCCTATCTTAGTGGTGGTTCTTAACGGGCATATGTTCAATGCGGACCCATTATCAATCAAGACCAGGGGAATGACCATATTTTTGGACTCAACTGTTATATTCAAAGACTTTGAGTGGCTACACCCTTCCTCAGGTAAATCAACATAAGAGAATGAAATGGCATTTAGAGCCATCACTTGCCCAATTATCTGCCAGACTTCATCTAGGCTAACTTGGAGTGATACATGTGCATTTTTTAATGCCCCCATTAATGCTTGAAAATGGAGTGGGGACGTCATCAACAGATCTCAGACAGTTATATGGGTGGGCATTCTTCTCAGTTGAGACTCTAGTATATGTTATCGACTCATTTTTTTGAAGGGGTTCACAGTGTTGTCTTTCTTCTCTTCTGGTTGGGCTTGTGCTGCGTCGGTGCTTCTAGCTGTTTCGATATTCTCCCAGACCATGTGATAAAATCCACTGCCCCTTCTCTGCTGCTGCTGTCGGTATTGACATCTGTTTACTTGTAGCTTAGCGGGACCTGATGAGGGTCATAGGTTGGTCCCAAAAGCTGGAAAGGTATGGTTGTCGGTACTTGAGGCTCTTGCACTGTCGGCTCAGAAGGTGTAGGTAACACCTAATTTATTTCGATGGTAGCGGGTTGGGTGGAGAAATTGGGCCAAATGGGGGTGGTGAAGCTTGAGGGTTGTGGTATTGGGGGGAAGGAGGTAAAGGTAGGCCATTGATAGTTGGCAGGTGCTGGTGGGAGATGGGGGGTCTGATGGACCATTAGGTAATTGACCTGGGTGGTGGAGTTCGTAGGCGAAACTAGGGGTGATGGGGTGGATGTGAACCATTGATAACTGAAGGGTGTGGGTGTGGGATTGGGGGCCTGATGGCTTATTGGGTAATTGATGGGAGCGGTGGAGTTTGCTGATAGTTGAACTGGGAGAAATGGGGTGGGCGCAGGCCATTGATAACTGGCGGGTGTGAGTGTAAGATTGGGGGCCTGTTGGCTTATCGGGTAATTGATGGGGGGGTGGTGTATGGTTGGTATGCATTAATATGTACATAATTGATGGGTGTGGTGGATGGAAAGTATACCCTAAGATCCAAGGGTTCAATTTGTCGGATTGGGGAAATATTCTGACAAATTTAGGAGTTCAATTACCCCTATGTTCCTTCCTTTAATATTTCTCGATAATGGTGCCACATAACTCTCCCGATCACTAATATAATCGGATGGGTCAAATTTAAACTCCTCATCTTCTATCATTCCAACAGTGGGTCTGGGACCTGCTCCTCCGATAGGATGTAGGGGAAAGTGGCACTTGGTGAATATTAGCATGCTGAGAAGGTGTAGGGGGAATGAATTTCCCGGCGTCAATCAAATCCTGAATGTCATGCTTCAAGGGGAAGCAACGATCAGTCGGGTGACCCGGTCCCTAATAAAAATTGCAGTGTGTATTTGGGTCATAGTTCTTTACAATTGGATGGGGAGGAGGTTACGGTTGACGAATAGTGACTAATCCTTTTTCCAGTAACAGAGGCAGAAGTACACTCAAAGATTGCCCCAGATGCATAAAAACTCGATTGTAGCGAGCTCTCTTATGCTCTGGAGTCATCTGCATTCCTTGCCCATTCCCCATTCTCTGCATCTGCTCAAGCCTAACTGGTGCTAGTGGGGCTGCCTGAAATTGAAATAGGGTAGGGGTAGTATTGTTATTGGGCCTGATATTGGCAATATTCTAGACATCGGCTCTGGTTTTTTAATCATTTCTTTGCTCTAAAAACCTCCTAACTCTATTGGGTTCACTCGGTGTGCTCTTGTTCAGAGGACCCTCCCTAATGGAATCCTCGCATCGATTAGCATTTCTTACCAGATCAACAAAACTGGACTACTGTTGGTACACCAAGAAGTCCAAGATCACTGGCAGGGTATTCTTTGAGATCATCTCAATCTGTTCATCATCAAGTATTCTATTTCTAACCTGAGCTACCAGTGCTCTCCAACATCCCAAGTAGTCGCTGAAGGTCCCGTTCTGGTTCTGTTTTAAGCGAGCCAAGTCTGACTTTTGTGGCTCAATGTTTATGTTGTAGATATATTATTCTTGACAAAGGTGTGTCAAGTCCCTGCACGTTTTTATCATGGATGGTTCTAAAGATGTGAACCATCTCAAAGCCGGACCGGTCAGACTCTTTTGAAAGACTTTTATTAGTAGTCTTTCGTCCCTTCCATATTGACACATGTCCCCACAGTAGGACTTCATCTGCACAATAGGATTGCTAATGCCATTATATTTGTCGAAGGCTGGCATTTTAAATTTGGGGGGAAAGGGGACCTCAGCGAACAAGCACAAATCTGTGAAGTTCGTGGCATGGATTTCAGCACCACCCATTTTCATCAATTGTTTCTGTACTTTGTCCATCTGTTCTTTCAACTGTTTTGACTCTTTCGATGCAAGGGCCACTTTCTTGGCCATCGATTGGACTTCACTTTGGGTATCGGAGATGGCGGGGCCTAAACAAGGAAATAAGCACACTGATCGGGGGACTCGGGAGGTGAAGAAGGCTACAGATTCAGGCTGGTGAGCTATTAAACAGACTTGGCGCAACTAATACATGTGCCCAATTTGCAGGACACCTTTTTTACACTGACGCAACTATTAGTTGCGCCAAGGTAAAAATTTGGATTTTAAAGCTAGCGCAACTATTAGTTGCGCCTGTTATAAATTTCAGTTTTTTTGTACTGGCGCAACTAATACTTGCGCCAGACAAAAAATGGTGTTCCAGAATGTATAACAGTAGAGACAGCAGGCCAAAATGAGTCTCTTTTTTTTGGTTTTTGTGGAAGCTAGGCTTCCGGGAACTGAGCTATTTTTTGGTGATCGATTCTCTCCTCACTACTCCTAAAGGGTTTGAGTTCGGTATAACTCGCTAGCGCGCTCCCCAAGGGTTTTAAGCTTCGAAATGGGAACCCACCCGATATACCTTTGGCACAAGCACCTTCTCAGATACTAGGTGGGCTGGGACTTTTCTGGATCATCACCACTAAGGGTTACCACCATACTAAGACCCGGGTGGTTGTATGTGTGTCTAAACCCAACCCTTTGAAAATCTATCCCATAAAAAACAAATTGATTAAGCTCCCTAACTTGGTTCAATTTTATTTTTTTTCAAAGCTTTTCTTCTTTTTTTTGGAAGTTTTCTTTAGTTCAAAGACCAGGAGTGATGACCCCGTGACGCCACTACGGGCCGGCGTCCACTGTCGGAATATGTTTGTACAAGTAAGCCCGCAAATCGGCTAAGGCACTTTAAATGATAGAAAATTAAAGAAATTAAAAGTCAATACTCAAGTAGGCCTGCCAATCAGCTAAGGCACAAAAAATGATGGAAATGTAAGGAAAAAAGAAAGACAATACACAAGTAAGCCCGCAGATCGGCTAAGGCATGTAAATGACGGAAAAGTAGGGGTGAGTAAAACAAAAATAAAATAATATAAATAATAAAAATAATAATAAAATAATATTAATAATAAAAATAATAATAAAATGGTTAGTAAAATAAAAATAAAAAGGCCAAATTTCAAGGAGAAGCTCTACAAGCTATCCCCAGCAGAGTCACCATCTATGCAACCGTGGGATTTGTGACCATCCCGTCGCGGCGATGCCCTCGCTTGCAAAAAAAATAAATATTAGAGTCGCCACTAGGAACTTTCGGTGTCCCGAGAAACCTAGTTCATTTTTATGAGCACCGAAGTGCAAAAAATATGACTTTGAATCCGGTCTACACCAAAGGCTCTTGGGTAGGAGTTTCGATTATCGATCGGGAAGGTGTTAGGCACTTGATCAACCCGCTTAACGCGGTCTCTACTTATGGCCAAAAATAAAATGAAGCAGAAGAAAAGAAAATAGCTTCCTCTTGCCCAAAAGGGGTTAGAATCCTATTTGTGCCCCTCCGTTCCTACTAAAACGTCGGTGGCGTAACGGCAAAAATGCGAGGATGGAGGGAGCTAGAAAGAGATAGGAGAAGAAAGGGGAGAACCGAAGACCTCGGGCCCATGTAGCATCGTAGGAGAGCCTTGCGTGGCTTACTTTGATGAGCTTTTGAAGGCCTTGTATGGTGGAAAATGGGATTCTAACTCCTAAGGCTTGAAGCTAAGAGGTAGGGGAGGGAGGCTAGGGGATCATACACAGCTAGGCTAAGGGTTTTGGATGCAAGAACAAGCTTGAAATGAGGTTGGGAGATTCTACAATTTTGGTGAAAAATGTGCACAAAAGGGAGGAAGAACTTCTCACTTTGAGCTCTTTCTCTCTTAAGCTAATTTCTCAACTCCTAAACCAAGGGGTGGGGGGCTCAATTTATAGGAAAAGGGTGGGTTAGGAGGCTACTTAAGAGTTAAATGGGTTTAGCAATTAGGTAATCTCACATCTAAGGATTCCTAGGATTTTTGGAGCCTTGAGATGTGTGGAAGGATCCTCCAATGATGGATGATGGGGTGAGGCCTTAAGCCACTTAAGGGGTTGCAAATAGGTAGTGAATGAGTGGAACAGAACTAGTAAAACATACCCCAAAGGTCAAGGTGGTCAATAAGTCAAACCTCAATCACGATTTTCGGGGTAAAATCTCAGGGTTACTGTTCATATGCCTGGCGCAACTATTAGTTGCGCGCCATAAAAATATACAGTAAAATAGTTTTAAATAGTGTCTGGAAGTTGGTTCGCGAGGGTGGGGTCCACAATTAATACTGGCACAACTATTAGTTGTGCTAGGATTAAATCATGGGAGAAGTGGCCTGGCGCAACTAATAGTTGCGCCAGGAAAAATTATCACTGGCACAACTATTAGTTGTGCCAGGTCATTTATGGGGAGAAATAGCCTGGCGCAACTATTAGTTGCACCAAATCCCTTGGGGGGCCACTTGATTTTACTCTTATGCCCTCCGGGCTCAGTTCGCCGTATCTTTTGACGTATACCTCAGATTGGGGCGATTCTTGGACCGTTGGAAAGCTGATGACCTCTTCCTTTTCAATAGTATGAGATTCAATCATGGTAGAAGGTCGTAGCTAGTTCCAGTGTACCCCTCCTCAACTATTTGCTTGATAAGGTTAAGTTTAGGTTCAGAACGGGTGCTAAGGGTCGGAATTGATTTCTTAAGGTTTGGGTCAGGTCCCTAATGGATCTAGGTTGATTCCTAAGGGTTTGGAAAGGTTCCTAAGTGTTCTATGGGGGGCCTAAAGGTTTCGTACATGTCTTCAAAAGCTCAAATTGCGCCTCTCTCGAAAGGTGTTTCGATCGGGGCTTGGACCAAATTTGGGTGTCTGTACCCGTTGGAAGTCTGGCGCCTCTTCGACAATCGGTGTTTCTTCTTCATATTCGATAAGCTCATACACTACAAAATTGCTACGTTGAGGATTTGATTTTGCAGAAGGTAATCCTTCATCGGTGCAATTTATGACTAAGAGATCCTTAGTAAGGTGAAGGTCAAGGCTATTGATTCTTCTCTCAAAGTCACGAAGTATCTTGTCATATATGATCACTGGCTTGTTATTTAGCCTGGATGCTTTGCGTCCTTGTGTAGGAGATGGGATAGAAGTCTTAGTAGAAAAGTCTCCTTGTTGGCCTGTTGAGAACTGGAAAATACCATTTTTCACCCCTCAACCTGAGTCTTGATAGACTTTTGAGAGAACTAAATAAGTGTTCTAAGTGCTTGTGTTTCAGCTAACAATAAAGACAGGCTTAACCATGAAAGCAGCTTAAAAGTTCCAAAAAGATGATAATCCATGTCGATCCAAAGGAAGAAAGAGAAGGGACAACCTCACTAACTGTTAAAAGGTCTGAACTTAAGAGGCAAAGACCTGGTCTCAACCCAGAAAAGAAGTGTGGGGCAATTCGAACAGAAAAATGCACTACAGAGTGCTTTTCGAAAAGAACCTGAACTCTGCGAAAAGAACTAAAAACTCCAGGCTTAGTTTTCGAAGAGAACCTGAACTCTTCGAAGAGATGATTAACCTTTTCGAAAAGAAGAGAACTCCTTTCGAACAGAACCTGAATGTTGCGAAAAGAGCTTTAGAAGTTACAACACCTTGCGAAAAGTCTCCTAAACTATGCGAAATGGTATTCTGGAGATTCCCAGCTTTTGCAAGGGTAATTCAGTAATCGTTTTCATGCGTCCCAATGCATTTAAAAACCTAGGGACATTTCAGAAGATTCTAAGCATGAAGCGAAGGCATATTCCACCCCATGTGAGCACCCAGAGATGAAATAACTTGGCGGGAACTTCTAGAAGCTCTAACAGATTTTCAAAATGCATAACAGAATTGATGCTTATGTCGCCTAATTGGCTGAACCAGATCAAGCAATTCTGATTGGCCATAACAGATCTGGATCCTTGTGCTCGACTATCATTGGTTGATACAGATCTGAGCACTTCTGATTGGTTGATACACATCTGAGCTGGACTTAGGGAAAACTATAAATAGACGAACCATTTGCCCAATTTGGGCATCGAGATTTTGAGTTTCATTCCTATTCCCCCATTTCAAAACCAGATAGTTTGTCTGAAATCCCTGTAATAGCCTCACTTTTACTTGCAATTGAGAGCTTTGAGATACTTCTATAATTCAAAAGGGAGTTGTATTCAAGACTACAAATCTGAGAGCTGTTTAAGCTGTGCTTTGTAATTGTAATGGTGAATTTGAAAAGGTTGCTGTAAACCGTACATTCTCAATTGGACTCATGTTAAGGGTTCCCTCTGATCTCCTTATTGCATTAGACTCCTTTAGATTTACTGTTTTTCATGCAATTTCCCTTGATTCATTAATCCTGTGAGAATTAGTGTTTGTAACCTAATCACTCACGGCATTCGTAGTGATGTTTCTTATTCTAAATTAAGGATTTAGAGTAAAGACTATTGGATGGTCTGTGGCAATTAAAGTGGACAGACCATAGCTATAAGCCTAAATCTAATCCTTGAGTTAGATTTATTTCTCTTATATCTGTGCTTGTAGCCAGATGAAGATTGGATCATCTCTCATTTGATCTGCAGTCATTCTCATTGTATTTCAAGGACCAAATCAAAGTTAGATATTATTTCTCCATTTTTATAAGTTTACATCAAAATTCCACCATCTCAGATCTGGATCATTTAGTTTAACTTTTACTTTTATCATTTAGTTAATGTGACAAATTTAACCTCCCATCTTATGTGCTTTCTAGATAGGATAAGAGGCCAGATCTGGTAGCTCAGATCTGGAGGTTTATCTTGCATTTTAAACAAATTCTCTGTGGACGATCTTTTACTCACTTACATTTAAAACTTGCTACAATTGGCCCTGATCTTGCAGGCTAATTCACTTCTCTCTGTGCTGATATTTCTTTACTCTTTTTAATGTTCTAGATAACTTAGCAGTTGCAAATCTGTTTTCAAAACACAAATAAATCATGCACACTTAGAATTAAACAACAAGTTTTTGGCGCCGTTGCCGGGGAATTTGTTCTAAAATAGGTAGACCTAAGTTTTCATTTTTATTTTTATATCAGTACTAAACTATTCTATTGTTTATACCTGTGCATTATTCATATCCAATTTTTGAAGGAGGGAAACTACTTAAAAAGGAATTCTGAAGGTTTGCTGTGAATAATCTAATTTTTTGTTCTGCGTTGTATGTTTGGTAGGAGGACTCTCAGCCCTGAGATTGTCCCACTGAATTTAGAAGTTGAAAGGCTATTATGAACCAAATAAACAACACAGAATTCTACTACTATGGGTGAAGAATCTCGACTTTTGAGGGATTACTTTACACCTAGTGCTTATAATTCTCCCTTTTGCATTCAATTTCCTACTGTTGAAGGAAATTATGAGATCAAATCATTGACCATCCAAATGCTTCCTTCCTTCCATGGGTTGAGTAAGGAAGATCCATACAAACATGTGGATGAATTCTTGGCTCTTTACACCACATTCAACATAGCTGGACTTGGTCCAGAGGCAACCAAGCTTAGGATCTTTCCTTTTTCATTAAAGGACAAAGCTAGAGCATGGTTGTCTATGTTAGCACCAAATAGTATCACTTCTTGGAATGATTTGCAGTGTCAATTTTTAGCCAAATACTTCCCAATGTCTAAAACAAGCCAATTGAGACAAAGCATCATTTCCTTCTCACAAAACTCAATTGAAACTTTCTATGAAGCATGGGAAAGATTTAAGGAACTTTTAAGGCAATGTCCTCATCATCAAATTCCCAGATGGCAACTGGTTCAAAGCTTCTATCAAGGAATTGATCAAAAAGGCAAAAATATGGTGGATGCCTCCTGTGGAGGCACTTACTTGCAAAAAACAGTTGAGGAGGTTTGGGACTTATTTGAAGTAATTGGTGAAAACTCAACTCAACAGGAATCTCTGTCAAGAGATATTGAAAATCCTGCTAGGTTGAACAATCAGCAAACCACCAAAGGAAAGATTTATGAGGTGAATGAGATGGAAAGAAAGATGGACAATTTAACCACAAAGTTTGATAGATTGATGGACTCACTTAAAAATCCAATGGTTGCAAGAGTAGAGGAGGCATGTCTGATATGCCAGTCCCCTACTCATTCAATTGACCAATGTCCTGCTGCACCACAGTTCCCAGATTTAGTGGTGGAACAAGCTCATGCTGCCCAATCATTTGGATAGATGCAGTCAAATGAATATCCATGGAGAGGGCACCCCAATTTGAGGTGGAGCCAGGGGAATTATCAATCACAACAGTAGCAGCAACTAAAGAACCAAATGCCTTTCAAAACTGCACAGCCTTATCAGCAGAATTTTTATGCCAAGCCAAATTTTCAGCAGCCCATTCCACAACAACCTGTGCAGCAATCTGCCCCAGTTCAAATCCCTTCCAGGTCCCCTTCTTTTGAAGATCAAGTCCTAAATTCACTACAGAATTTAGGATCTTTAACTCAGACTGTGAACTTTCACAGCCAGAGCATAAAGAAGATTGAAGAAACATTGGGACAGCTTTCAAATACTTTGGTCAAAAGATAGGAAGGAAAGCTACCCAGCCAACCTTTGAACAATCCCAAAGGACAGTTCATGGTTGGAGAAGCTTCTATTTCACATGAAGAAGTAAAAATTGTCACAACTTTGAGAAGTGGAAAAATTATAAATAACAAAGTGGGTATTGAAGAAGAAAAAAATAAAGAAAATGATAAAGATATGCAGCAAGAGCAGCATAATGATAGCAGTGGGGGTGCTGATGTACCTCAGAAAAATCAAACAAATGAAAAACAAAAAATTCAAAAAGATTCTGATAATGCTTCTAAAGCTGTAGATGAAGGACTAGTTCCTCATTTGCCATTTCCTCATGCAATGATATTTGTATCCCCTTTTGATAAAGGGAACACAAAAATAGATGAAATGATGGAGACTTTCAAGCAAGTCAAGATAAATCTACCTTTGCTTGAGGCAATCAAACAAATTCCAGCATATGCAAAATTTTTGAAAGATGTTTGCACTCACAAAAGATAGTCTAGGATACAGTTATCCAAGAAGGTCTTTGTTGTGGAAAGAGTTAATCAGGTGTTGTCTATTGCCACACCTCCTAAACTTCAAGATCCTGGAATCCCCACAATCCCTTGCATTATTGGGGAACATACCATTGAAAAGGCTTTATTAGATCTGGGTGCTAGTGTCAACCTACTTCCATATTCTGTATATGAGAAACTAGGTTTGGGAGAATTAAAACCCACTCATGTGGTGTTACAACTAGCAGACAGATCTGAAAGGAACTCAGTTGGGATGATTGAAGATGTATTGGTGGGAGTAGATAAATTTTTCTATCCTGTTGATTTTCTAGTTTTGGACATGAAACCTACCAAAAGCAAAACTTCCATCCCTGTCATTTTGGGAAGACCATTCCTGGCTACAGCAAATGCTTGCATTCAATGCAGGTCTGGTATTATGGAAGTCTCTTTTGGAAACATGAAGGTAAAATTAAATGTTTATAATGCAGTCACACAGCCTCAATTCAGCTCTGAGGAATGTTTTCATGTTGATCTATTGGATGAACTGGTAGAAGGGACTTTACAACAGTTTCTGCAGTGTGAAGATTTCACCACAGATGCTAAAGATGCTTGGGGAAATTCTGAGGAAGAAACAATTTGTACCTCAAAGTCTGAGGAAGTAAATGTTGTGCAAGGAACTCATAATCAATCAGCAAGTTTCTCTTCTTGGAAACCTGCTACTCTTCCCCTTCCACAAATAGCTAAGGTACCTTTGTTACCTTCTTTTCTCAGCCCACCTGATTTAGAACTGAAGCAGCTGCCAAAAAATTTGAAATATGTGTTTTTAGGAGATCATAAATCATTGCCTGCGATTATTTCTTCCTCCCTCACAAAGGAGCAGGAGGAAGAGCTGTTGATTGTTTTGAAAGAATATAGAAGGACAATTGGCTGGACTATTGCTGATTTGGGAGGAATCAGTCCAGCTGTTTGCATGCATAAAATTCATTTGGAAGAAGATGCAAAGCCTTCTAGGGAAATGCAAAGGAGGCTGAACCCTCATATGCAAGAAGTGGTCATGAAAGAGGTTGTTAAGTTGTTGGATGCAGGGGTCATTTACCCCATTTCAGATTCAGCTTGGGTGGCACCTACACAGGTGGTACCTAAGAAATCTAGGATCACTGTTGTAACCTCAGATTATGGTGAGCTTATGTCAACCAGACAAACAACTGGGTGGAGGGTCTGTATTGATTACAGAAAATTAAATTCAATGACCAGAAATGACCATTTCCCTCTCCCATTCATTGATCAGATTTTAGATAAGCTAGCAGGAAAAGCTTATTACTGTTTTCTTGATGGTTATTCTGGTTACAACCAGATTCCTGTGTACCCACAAGATCAGGAAAAGACCACATTCACTTGCCCTTTTGGCACTTTTGCCTATAGGAGAATGCCTTTTGGTCTTTGTAATGCTCCTGCTACCTTTCAAAGATGCATGTATTCTATTTTCTCTGATATGACTGACCAATTTATGGAGATTTTTATGGATGATTTTTCAATCTACGGAGACAATTTTTCCCAGTGTTTACATCATCTCAAATTGGTGTTACAGAGATGTGAAGAAACTAATCTAGTTTTGAGCTGGGAGAAGAGCCATTTCACGGTCACCCAAGGCATTGTCCTTGGCCATGTTGTTTCCCACAAGGGCATTGAGGTGGACAGAGCAAAAATTGATTTAATTGCACATTTACCACCTCCCAAAACTGTTAAACAAATCAGAAGTTTTCTGGGACATGCTGGATTTTACAGAAGATTCATTAAGGACTTCAGTAAAATAACCAAGCCTCTTTGTCATTTATTATGTCAAGATGTCCCTTTTATTTTCAATAATGAATGCATGAAGGCATTTGAATTCTTAAAAAAATGTTTGATTTCAGCTCCAATATTGCAGTCTCCAGATTATTCACTACCTTTTGAACTGATGTGTGATGCATCAGATTACGCTTTGGGAGCTCTCCTTGGACAGAGAAAGGAAAAGCTGCCTCATGTCATAGCTTATGCCGGTAGATCAATGATTGATGCATAACTCAATTACACAACAACTGAGAAGGAGCTGCTGGCAATTGTTTTTACTTTAGAGAAATTCAGGTCATATGTATTGAGTTCACAAATAGTGGTGTTCACTGACCACTCTGCCTTGAAATACCTTCTGTCTAAGAAGGACACCAAACCAAGATTAATCAGGTGGATTCTCCTATTACAGGAATTTGATTTACAGATCAAAGATAAAAATGGTGTGGAGAATGTGGTGACTGATCACCTATCTAGAATTTTAACTGCTGAGATCGATAGGCTGCCTATCAATGAATCTATCCCTGATGAGCAACTTTTTGCTATTAGTGTACACACTCCTTGGTTTGCAAACATAGTCAACTTTTTGGCTACTTGAAGAATTCCTCAACATTGGAATAAAATGGATAAAGATCTTTTCTTCTCAAAGGTTAAACATTTCATCTGGGAAGATCCTTATTTGTTTAAGAGTTGTGCAGACCAAATAATAAGAAGGTGTGTCCCTGACCAAGAATTTCATAGAATACTTTCTATGTGTCATGAACAGGCCTGTGGAGGTCATTTTAGTGGAAACAAAACTGTTGCAAAGGTTTTGCAGTGTGGATTTTATTGGCCTACACTTTTCAAAGATGCTCTGCAGCATTGTAAGTCTTGCCAGAACTGCCAGAAAGTGGGCAGCATTTCCAAGAGAAACTCAATGCCTTTACAGCCTATTTTGGTAGTTGAGTTATTTGATGTTTGGGGGATAGACTTCATGGGTCCCTTTCCTCCTTCCAATGGGTATAATTTCATTTTAGTAGCTGTGGATTATGTATCGAAATTGATTGAAGCCACAGCCACTAAAACCAATGATCACAAAGTGGTTCTTAAATTTCTAAAGGATCACATTTTTTCCAGGTTTGGTTTTCCCAGAGCTATTATCAGTGATGGGGGAAGCCATTTTTGTAATAAACATGTTGAAACTTTATTGAAAAAATACTCTGTGACTCATAGAGTAGCTACTCCATATCATCCACAAACCAGTGGACAAGTAGAGATTTACAATAGAGAAATCAAACATATATTGAAAAAGACTGTGAAGAAGGACAGAAAGGATTGGTCCTTTAAGCTGAATGATGCATTGTGGGCATATAGGACAGCCTATAAAACCCCAATTGGCATGTCCCCATTCAGGTTGGTCTATGGCAAAGCATGCCATTTACCAGTGGAATTAGAATATAAAGCCTTTTGGGCCATTTAAACATTGAATATGGATCTAACTACTGCTGGTAATCACAGGAAATTGCAACTTGCTGAGTTGGAGGAGCTGAGAATGGATGCATACACAAATTCAAGAGTTTACAAAGAGAAAGTCAAAGCCTTCTATGAGAAAAATTTGTTGAGAAAAGAGTTCATAGCTGGCTCTAAGGTATCGTTATTTAACTCAAAACTTAAGTTTTTTCTTGGAAAGCTGAGATCCAGATGGGAAGGGCCATATACTGTCATTCAGGCAACTCCTTCTGGAGCTGTTGACATCCTAGATCCCAGTAATGGAAGAATCTTAAAAGTAAATGGTCAGAGGCTCAAACCATGCATTGAAAATACCCAGGAGGCTCTGCTGCCCATCTATCATCAAGAGCCTCCCCAAATCTGATGGTAGACAACTGTACAATATGTTTTTATTTCATAGTTTTTGCTTAGTTTTCTTTTTCTCTGTTTTTATTCATGTTTGTTCTCTTTTCGCATGGTTTAAATATGTGAAAAGTTAAGTCGCAATGTAAAAATTGTCTTTTCGCAAAGTTCAATTTACTTTTCGAAAAGAATCTGGATTTGTAACGAACTGCTCGAAAGCAAGGATTTGCTTTTCGAAAAGATGTTTCTGAAGCCATTTTCTTTTTGAAAAGATGTTTCTGAAGCCATTTTCTTTTCGAAAAGAAGTTTCTGAAGCCATTTTCTTTTCGAAAAGATGTTTCTGAAGTTATTAACTTTTCGAATGGTACTGATGCCATTCTCAGTTGTAAAAAGGTCTGTTTTGGAACTTTTCGAAAACTTAAAAAGGACTTTGCGAAATTAACTTTGAGCATATTTAAACCCTTTCGAAGTAAGGGTTTCATTTTCGAAAGCTTTCTGAGAATGTCCTGTTCCACAGAAACCCTATTTCTTTCTTTCCTTGCGTGATTCTAGAATTTAGCCACACTTTTCTTCACCTTTGTTCGATCATTTGAGCTTTCAGAGAAGGATTTTAGCTTCTGGTCTGGGGGATTTCAGCAAGCAAGCAACACGCTCAATCAAAAACCCTAGATCTCGGTATTTTTCTGCGCATTCCCTCTGTTTATCATTTGAAAATTTTGATTTTGCGTCAGCATTTGTTGTGGGCGTTTTCATACACAAATTGAGAATGGGAAAAGCTGAAAAATCATTGGCTGCCATGTTCCCAAAATCCTCTGCTAAGAAAGTTAACAAACCTACCCCAAAAGGAAAAAACAAAACTTCAGCCAAAAGAAAACTATCAATGGATAAAGCGGATAGGATTGAGAAAGGGAAGAAAGTGAGACATGAGGAACCCATCCCTGCAGCTGCTAGTCTTGAGCCTGAGCTTCCTCCTCTGCCTATGCATTTGGTACTGCCAAATCCATTCATTGAAGCTCAGAAGCTAATTCCTGAGCTTATTGTGCACGAAACATTTTTCGTCAACAAACCGGATTGTCTGCTATCTTTAAGATACATGAGAGATGCCTCACTAAGCAATATCCTTACCCCTCTGCCAGAGAAAATTTATCCGTGAATGGTGATGGTATGGTACCAAAACCTGGTAAAAGTCACTGAAAAAGATGTTGATGTCCCTACCCTGGTTATCTTTATTGATGATTGCGATCTAATTGTCACATATGAAGACATAGGAAATGCTTTGGGGATACCCTTCCAATTTGATCCTTCTGGTCCATTGGCTGCACCAGAAGCAGCCACCTTTAGAGAAATGGCTGCACATTTAACCCAAGGGATCGTAGGCACTGGACAGTCCATAATGAGGAGAGACCTAGCACCTCAATTTTTATTGATGGATTCAATTTTGAGGGGAAGTTTTTATGTCACTGGGCACAGGCAAGAAAGGAGAACACCAATTTTAGAGGCTCTCATTCATTTTTCTAAGGGGCAGTTTTTCAATGCCCCTATGTTAATTTTTGAAGCCATGGCTGATATTAGTGCCAAGTTGAAAAAGGAGCAGAAATTAGCAGAACTCCCATTTGGTAGACTGATCACAGCCCTCCTAAGAGCTAAGTTTGACATTGATGACCAGGAGCCATTTGAAGTCATAGCTCCTCACAATTTTGGGAAAAAGGCTCGGACTACAAGCTAAGCCATGCTGAAAAGACTGAGAGAGGAAGGTGAGCTCAGACAAGAATTGCTAATCGAACTCGCAGACTGCACTGTTAATGAACTCGCCTGCAGCCTCCCTTTAGAACTGCTCGCCAGATCCTGTGGTGACCAGCTCTTCAGCTGCACCAATACTTGAGGAAGTTGGCCTTTTACCCTCCTCACCTAGTCCAGCTCCTGCAACTTCACCTATCCCAGCTGTCCCATCTCCCATACCCACCATTATCCCAATTGCAGATTCCCCCTCTACACCAACCACTCCAACCATACTCACACCACCAATTTCTCCCACCAATGCCCAAGTTTTGGCTACAGATTTTATTGCCCAATCTCCTTGTACTCCTCTACTCCAAAGCCTCTCAAGTTCACCTGCTCATTCAGCCCACACACCTGAAGTATCCCATACACCTGAACCTGAGCCTTTCACTACAGAGGCTTATTCCTCATTAATGGGATCTATTTTTGAAAACGTGGGGCTTGAACCTGTCCCTATACCTGACCCTCATCATTTCACTCACTTACCTACTTCTCCCTTTACAGCCATTTCACCCATTGCACCTCCACCATCCACTTCAGTTTTACCAGTCCCTGCTATGCATACCTCCCCCACACCTGAATCTATTAACCAAATACTTGCCTTCCTCCAATCCATCCAAGCCCAACTATCAACACGAGAAAACCGATCATGACCAATGACCATCTCTAAACCTTAGCCTCCACATCCCACACAACTACCATTACCACTGTACCTACTGTTGATGCCCATGCTACCCAAACTAAACCAGAGGTAGTCTTGGTTGATCTGCCCACCCCCACCACTACTGCCCATGCTATCCAAACTGAACCTGAAGTACCTCTGGTTGAGTCCCCTTCAACACTCCTCACTTTCTCTGATCAAGCCACTCAGACCGACCCTGAAGTCATCCTTCTGGACACTTCTTCTCCCACTCCCACAGCTGGGATACCTTTGGTCCCCTACCATTCCATTCCCCTTCCCAGATTTGCCACCCTCAGAAGAGCCATGGAAGAAAATCCATATATCTGAAGAGATGTTCTCAAGGGGTTAGTTGATTTACAAGCCTACATTAGAACCCCTTATGAAAACTAGATTTGGAAATTGGAGTTATTCATGAAATTTGAGAGAGAAAATGAAGGACCTGCTGGGTCAAACTTTTCAGATGGTTCGGAGTGAGCAGCACAAGGTGACCATGTTGCAAGCACAGCTTGACCAGGAAAAATTGAAGACCACTAGACTTGGAAAGTACATTGGCCTCACCAGAAAGATCAAATCAAAGGAATACACTGAGCTACAAAACACAATCCAAGAGAAGGCTAAATCAAGTTCAGACTCCAATACTGATTCTAGTTCTGACTCTGACAGTGGCTCCAGTTCTGATCCCATTGAACCAACCTATGATACAGATTTTGACCCCAGTTATTAAAGCACTTTGTACTTATCTGTGTTATGAGTTTGTAATATAAACTTCTGGTTTTTCTTGTGAAATTACTGTGCATTTCTGTTCTTTCTTCTTGTCATTATGATTTTTTATTTTTTATTTTTTTCTAATTGTTCTTTTCTTTACTTTGGACCAGTGTGGACCCTGCTCCCCTTAGGTTTGGGGGTGTGACAGAAATGTCAATAATCAATAATTGAGTTAACATCAATACAGCTTATGATCAATGGAATTTTTGAAAATGAAGTAATTTCACACCTGCTGTTTTGAAAAAAAATGAAGAAGTTAAAAACTTTTTGAAATTTATTTCTAGTGTAATTCTAATACTTTCATGAAGTGAATGTCAGGAACTTTCCAAAAGAAAATTGATGTTTTAGTAAACCTAAAAAGAGGGAAAACAGTGATGATATACCTCAGGAATTTGATAAAAAACCACACCCAGTGAGGTTTGGGCCTGAAATGTATTCTTTGGAGGTATGAATTGGCAATTTTTTCTGCTTTTGGGACTGATTGAACCTTCTTACTTTCACTAGAAGTTACACATATCCAAATTGAAATAATATGACAGCAATCGTGATATTAAAGACATGATGTAAGGCCTCCTTTTGGACAGTTTGAACCTTACAATGCCCCACCTTTTGAAACTGCCCTTGATACACACCATTTGAGCTTTACAAATCTAAGATTTCTTTGAAACCTCATCAAATAACCTCATCAACTTCATTTAGCCTAACCCTCACTCTGAGAAGTCAGAAGATAAAGGGAAGGAAGCTGAAGAAAGGAGAATTGAGTAACAGTTGGACAACAAAAGAAGAATAATAATTGAAGGCAATGATGTATCAGCAGAAGAAATGTGGCATTCCAGTCAATGCTAATTTGAAAAAAAAAAAAGGAGATGAAAAAGAGAGAAGGCATTTCATTGGAAGTTTGAAAAAGAAAGAGAAAAAGATGGCCACTTTGGCTCTGGAAATTCAAAGAAGAAGATGAAAATATGCTGAATTAAAGAAGGTTTGTTTACCACCTCCTTACCTTGACTAACTTCTCAATTTTGAACACCATTCCACCCCTTTATTCTTGATAAATTTCACCCATAAGCCACACACAACCCAAGTAAAGTCCTTACTGATCAATGATGGATTGAGCTGTCACATGGAGATAAGAATTTGTGTAATCTATGGTGAAAAGAGCAGTGAATTCAGAACTAAAAAGCAATGCCTATGCTCATGCTTACAGTCCTATTTGAGGGCTGTAACTGCTCTTGAGCCGTGTGAAATAGTACAACCCTCTTACTTGCATGTTGAGTGAAAATCCTGGAGAGAGTTGGGTTTGAAATCAACTCATTGGGGTAACATCAAAGCTGGATTCTTAAATAGAAGGCAAGCTGTTCATTAATTTTTCTTGTAAATAACTTTTGACATAAATTGACTGAATGGTAACAAGAATTACAGCAGAATTTTAGTTTTGAACTGATGTTTTTCTTGAAAATCTTCTTACAACATGACTGATGCAGGTGTGAATAATCAGATTGGATGAAAGTTTGCTGTAACAGAACTGCAGTGATCTTAACTGATTTATTGAAGAAGTTTGTGGGTACCTTCACTGAAAACCCTCAGGAGACTTCACTCCTCCACTAGGGATCACCTAGGGGTTTAAAAGGCTTGTTGCATATGCTAAATGCAACTGTGCTCCCTACAAAAGTGGCTTTTTACTTTGTTTTTAATTTTGTCTTTGCTCAGGGACTAGCAAAGCTTAGGTTTGGGGGTGTATTGAGAACTGGAAAATACCATTTTTCACCCCTCAACTTGAGTCTTGATAGACCTTTGAGAGAACTAAAAAAGTATTCTAAGTGCTTGTGTTTCAGCTAACAATAAAGACAGGCTTAACCATGAAAGCAGCTTAAAAGTGCCAAAAAGATGATAATCCATGTCGATCCAAAGGAAGAAAGAGAAGGGACAACCTGACTAACTGTTAAAAGATCTGAACTGAAGAGGCAAAGACCTGGTCTCAACCCATAAAAGAAGTGTGGGGCAATTCGAAAGGAAAAATGCACTAAGAGTGCTTTTCGAAAAGAACCTGAACTGTTCGAAAAGAACCTGAACTCTGCGAAAAGAACTAAAAACTCCAGGCTTAGTTTTCGAAGAGAACCTGAACTCTTCGAAGAGATGATTGACCTTTTCGAAAAGAAGAGAACTCCTTCTAAGAACACGAACGCTATGAAAAGAGCTTGAGTTACAAAGACTCATGCAAAAGTCCCCTAAACTATGCGAAATGGTATTCTAGAGATTCCCAGCTTTTGCAAGGGTAATTCAGTAATGTTTTTCACGCATCCCAATGCATTTAAAAATATAGGGACATTCCAGAAGATTCTAAGCATGAAGCGAAGGCATATTCCACCCCATGTGAGCACCCAAAGATGAAATAACTTGGCGGAAACTTCTAGAAGCTCTAACAGATTTTCAAAATGCATAACAGAATTGATGCTTATGTCGCCTGATTGGCTGAACCAGATCAAGCAATTCTGATTGGCCAGTACAGATCTGGATCCTTGTACTCGACTACCATTGGTTGATATAGATCTGAGCACTTCTGATTGGTAGATACACATCTGAGCTGGACTTAGGGAAAACTATAAATAGACGAACCATTTGCCCAATTTGGGCATCCAGATTTTGAGTTTCATTCCTATTCTCCCATTTCCAAACCAGATAGTTTGTCTGAAATCCCTGTAATAGCCTCACTTTTACTTGCAATTGAGAGCTGTGAGATACTTCTGTAATTCAAAAGGGAGTTGTATTCAAGACTACAAATCTGAGAGCTGTTTAAGCTGTACTCTGTAATTGTAATGGTGAATTTGAAAAGGTTGCTGTAAACCGTACATTCTCAATTGGACTCATGTTAAGGGTTCCCTTTGATCTCCTTATTGCATTAGACTCCTTTAGATTTACTGTTTTTCATGCAATTTCCCTTGATTCATTAATCCTGCGAGAATTAGTGTTTGTAACCTAATCTCTCATGGCATTTGTAGTGATGTTTCTTGTTCTAAATTAAGGATTTAGAGTAAAGACTATTGGATGGTCTGTGGCCATTAAAGTGGACAGACCATAGCCATAAGCCTAAATCTAATCCTTGAGTTAGATTTATTTCTCTTACATCTGTGCTTGTAGCCAGATGAAGATTGGATCATCTCTCATTTGATCTGCAGTCATTCTCATTGTATTTCAAGGACCAAATCAAAGTTAGATATTATTTCTCCATTTTTAGAAGTTTACATCAAAATTCCCCCATCTCAGATCTGGATCATTTAGTTTAACTTTTACTTTTATCATTTAGTTAATGTGACAAATTCAACCTCCCATCTTATGTGCTTTCTAGATAGGATAAGAGGCCAGATCTGGTAGCTCAGATCTAGAGGTTTATCTTGCATTTTAAACAAATTCTCTGTGGACGATCTTTTACTCACTTACATTTAAAACTTGCTACAATTGGCCCTGATCTTGCAGGCTAATTCACTTCTCTCTGTGCTGATATTTCTTTACTCTTTTTAATGTTCTAGATAAATTAGCAGTTGCAAATCTGTTTTCAAAACACAAATAAATCATGCACACTTAGAATTTAACAACATGGTCAGAAACTTGATTCGGGATGATGGGTTCCCTTTCTTTTCTGAGGTATTCTGATTTTTTTGGATTTTATGCTTCTAAATTTTTAGGGTTTTCTATTTGTTCTACTTTTTAAATTTTTGATAATAAATATGGTACAGGGTCGGTCGCCTCAAAAGGCGCCGGGAGAGTTGCTTCCTCTAACTGAGGGAGCGAGACGGTTGCTGGAGCCGTTCTAGCGATTCTTCGAAAAACTTGGACTTGTTCGGATTTTGATATTTTTTTTTGGAGTCCTCATCTGATGAGACTTTTTTAATAAGTGATGTTGGTGACAGTGGCACTAATGCTCGGATTTCCTCTATCACATTGATTGCCTCTTCTTTGAAGAGGCTTTGGAGATCATAATAAATCGAACTATCCACCTCTGAGTTATAATATGGTTGTTCTTCCTGTCGAGGGTGATCTCTTAAGGGATCCTTGGGGGTGGTGAGTTCTTTCCCTTGAACTTCATAATATGTTAGAATGAGCACGCATGCTCCGCACCGAGGCTGATAATGGTGAGAAATGTAGGGAGATCCCCAAGGACATTCTCATCCTTCTAAGTTAGAGTCGAAGATGGTATCGAATTCTTCTTCTTGATCTGACAGTGCTTGAAGTCCTAGGTTAGCTTTCTCTGCTAACTCGAGTGCAAGGAGGTCTATCCAGTAGTCCTCGTCATCACTCGGTGGAGGTCGCCACTCTTCCTCGAGAGATTTTCAGAATATTTGGAGTTGTGGTTCATTTGGGGATGAAGAAGTGTCTAGTTCAAGTTTCTCTTCAAACTCTATGAGGGCGATGTGGGTGTTTCCCCCTGGGTCAACCAAATGACTATTAGAATTTTCTACTTCTTTGGCAGGTAGCTTAGTTGGTGGAGTTTGTATTAGAATTTTCAGAATATCTGCAGCTGCTGCTTATTACCTATAAAATGGGCTTAAGACACATTTATTAAATGACTAAGGGTCTAACAGAGATTAAGTTAATGGGTGAAAAGTAGCACTTTTCAGGTCTTAACAGTTTGGCTCCACTTCTCACCCTCAACAAGCCTTCTAGGACCCCGAAGCATGCTAAATTGCCCCAATGGTGTGAACCACCATGGTGCATTCATTGTAAACTCATAAGCTCCTCAGCTTAACACAAAATTCCTTCTTTTTGGCTTGGAAATGATAGATTGCAGCACTAAGCTATACTTTCCTATTATCTACACAAACACACTTAAAAGTTTTTATTAACTAGCTCAAAGGTCTATTAAAGGTCAGGTTAAGAGGTGAAAAATGATATTTTTCAGTGCTCAACACACCCCCAAACCTAATCTTTGCTAGTCCTTGAGCAAAAGAAAAAAAAGTCTGCAAGCATGAGCATAGGCATTGCATCTATGTTCTGACATCCTCATGTACTTTCACCATAGATTAGACAACTCTTCATCTCCACATGATAGCTCATTTCACTTTGGATCAGTAAGGTCTTTTTAATGGGTTGTAATGTGGCTTATGGTTGAGGTTTACAAAGAATAAGAGGGTAGAATGGATTCAAATTTGAGAAATCAGTAAGGTGAGGAGGTGATTCATGACTTCACAACCTTCATTTCAGCACAATTTTATCATCATTTGTGTTTTTCATATCTGAAGGGGCCAACTTCTTCTCTTCCTTTCAATTTTTAGATGAAGTACTTCTCTTGACTTCTCTTCTATTTTTTTTTCTTTTTTTTTTTTATATTTTTTATATTTTGATGATGACTTGCCACACACATACCACTGTTACATTGTTGTTTTTAGGTTGCTTCTCTTCTCCTTCTACCAAATGTTGTACTCCTCTCAACTATCTTCAACATCTTCTCCTTTACCTTCTGAAATCTCAAAGTGAGGGTAAGGTTGAATCAAGTCATGAGGTTTGGGTTCAAGTACTCTAGTGTTTGTTGAAGAAAATTAGATTTAAAGGCTCAAAGAGTGTTTGCAAATGGGCAGTAGAATGGGTAAGAAATTTTTAAGCTCAAACTGTCCAAATGAAGGCCTTATATCATCTCCTTAGTGCCATGAGTGCTGTCAATCAGTTTCAATTTGGAGGTGCCTAACTTTTAGTGACAAAGCGTTGAATCAGTCAATCCTTAGAGTAGGAAAAATTTGCCAAAAACACTCTTTAAAAAAAAATTGATAGGCCCAAATCTCATTGGGTAGGTCTTCAATTTAATCCGTGGGGTGTATTTTCACCAATTGAAAAAAATTTCTTGATGTTAAAAAAAAACTTCATGGAGGTGATAATTTTTCCAAGATTTTTAGTTTTAAATGTCAGCGATTTTTTTTTTTTTTAAATTTCCTCATTCTCACATGGGGGTGGGAATTGACGTTATTTATCTCAATTCAACCCACACTGCTGCACTAAAATTAACTATTCTACTAGCCTACCAACCTGTCATACCCCCAAACCTAAGATAAACAGTGTCTTCACTGTTTCAACAGACGTGTATAGGGACAATAGGGTGTATAACAAAAAAAAAACACACAAAAGGACAACAGCAAACTAAGAGAAAATTAACTAAAACTTACAAAAAATTATCCTAAGAAAGGGAAAAAGAGAGTATAACAAGCATGACAACTAAGAAAACAAAACATCCACATAAATTCCTAAAATAGTAACTATATATCTCAGAAATTACACTAAAAATAGCAGGTCTATACAAAACATTAACTATCCTAAACACATAAAACAGTAAAATCCTAAACACAAATTCCTAAAAATGATCTGAGTATGAATCTAAATTGATGGCAAAGAATTTTCAACATTAATAGCACATAGTTGAAAGCAAGGTTCATACAAACTTAGATCACCAAACAGAATATTTACACAACAGTCCGAATGACGGTGCATGAATGTCAGAAATTATGGTTACCCCAGTTGGAACTCATCTAAATTGGAAGGAACTGCAATAAAAAAATGAAAGGTCATACCTTTGCATTAGCACTAAACCAAAGATCCTCCAGCTCAGCAATTTACAGTTGCATGCCAGATGAAGGGAGCTGCTCCAGCTCCATAACAGGTGGGCAGTCAATAGAAGACTGAGGGAGCACATGGGTGGGTGCCTCCTCAGTCCAAACTTTTAAAATTTTCAGCACACTCCTTAGCCCAGTCCAGTAGATTGGGCAAGGTCTGCTCCACCAATGGCTACAACTGTGAAACAACCCTCATTTCCTCCATCATAGCCTTCTCCTTGGTAAGAAGGAAAAGGCTCCATAAAAGCATGAGGAAATGGGGCTCAACATGGTAATTTTTTATTTTATTCTTTAATTTTTTATTATATATATATATATATATATATATATATTTGTAAATGGGGCTCAAGAGCATCCCATTATTCAGCTCCTGCTACACTACAACAGGAACTTAGTCCTCTCTCTCTCTCTTGCACACCTTTTTCCATTGAAAACCTCTTGGTGCTCCACCACCTTACCAGTCCTCAGGGCATGATTGGCCCTAGCATCCTCATTGGTTGAAGAAGCTTCACCAATCATGTAATGCCCTTTGGGATTGTTCACAGTTTGGCTTTGGAGCTGACCCTCTTCCCTTCTCATCAGAGCATTTGAGAGATGACCAAACTGGTCTTCAATTTTCTTGATGCTCTGAGTGTGGGAATCCACAATTTGTGAAACGGAGCTGAGGTTCTGTAATGAAGACAAAACCTTTTCCTCAAAGGAGGGGGCTCTTGGTTGAGGTGGGGCAAAAGCTAATTGACCTGGCTAAGGGGACTGATGTGGGAAATGCTGTCTTGAGGTATAACCATGAGGGGGTTGCTAGTTTGAATTGTAGGGCAATGCCTGCTGTTGCTGGATTTGAGACAAATCAACTTGTCTCTACCTCAAATTCGGGTGTTTCCTCCAAGTATACCCAGTAGGCTGCTGTCCAAATGATTGGACAACATTGACTTGCTCATTTGCTATCTCTTAAAATGAACCAGCAGATGGGCAATCAAGATGGGAGTGTGTGGATGAGTAGCATATCAAACATGCCTCTCCAACCTGTGCAGCCACGTGGGGCTGCAACACACTTAACACTTTATCAAATTTTCTAGACAAGTTGTCCACCTTCCTCTCTAGGTTATTGTATATAGTTAATTCATACAATTTCTCAGTAGAAGTGGGTTCTTTTAAACCTCTAGCAGCTAGTTCAATGTCATTGCTTGACAAAGACTTCTGCTAAATGGAGTTCTCACTTATCACATCGAACAAATCCCAAGCCTCTACATCAGTTTTGTTGAGGTATGTGCCACCACTTGATGCATCAGTCATGGATCTACTTTTAGCATCTAGCCCCCCTGGTAGAAGCTTTGAACAGGCTATCACCTGGGGATCTGGTGGTGTGGGCACTACCTCAACAACTCTTTAAATCTATCTCAAGCTTCATGAAATTGTTCAGTTGGAGATTAAGCAAAAGAGATAATGCTCCTCCTCAACTGTCTGGTTTTACCAATTGGGAAAAATTTAGCCAAGAATTGGCATTACAGGTCATTCCAAGACTGTATGCTATTTTTCGGGATCAAGGTGAGCCATGTTCTAGCCTTATCCTTCAATGAAAAAGGAAAAGGCCTCAGTTTGGTGGCTTCCTCTCCCGGATCAACAATATTACAGGTAGTACATAAAGCAAGAAACTGGTGTATGTGCTGGTAAGGGTCTTCCTTGCTCAACCCATGAAAACTTAGTAACATTTTGATGCTTTGAGCCTTGATCTCATAATTACCCATAGCAGTAGGGAGTTGAATGCAAGAGGGGGATAAGTATGCCCCTGGTGCATTATATTTCCTAAGGGGTCTAGGCTCCTCACCCATCTCAGCTGTTAATAAATTTTCACCAGGGGTGTGTTGCTGGCCTAGGACTCAAGACTCTCTCAATCTTAAGATACAAAGGTTCTAGCTCGGGATTGAGAGGCCTTATTGCCAGCATACAACATACACAGAGCAAAACAAGGGTAGCTTACAGCAAATAGATAAAGAAAAATACAAGCTAACATAACTCCTGGAATTTAAAACTGCAGAAAGGAAACAAAAATAGGGGAGATAGAGATGCAAACTGATGCAGGAATGCTCCAGCTACATCTAAACTCCTCTATTTGCTACTGCTCCAAGCCTGCAAAAATCAAGAACTGCAGCAGGAATTTATTCAAACACTAAACAAGAAATAAATTTTAAAAAGAAAAATAGTAAAATAAAAGAAAGGATTATAGCTATAATTTATACAAACACTTCAAAGACACACAAAACCTAAAACAGAAAATAAAGGAAAAAGAAATGCAAAAATAAAATAAAAACTATAGTTGTAATTTATTCAAACACTACATCTACAACCAATATATCTAAACAAAAACTCAGATTTACTACATAGATCAAAACTCTCCGGCAGCGGCGCCAAAAACTTGTTGGGCAGATTTGATTGTTTTGTTCTTATTATAAAAATGATAAAGAATAAAATGTGGAAAATAAAGAAAAGCAAAAATAAAACCAAATAAAATGAATTGAACAAAGAACAAAACCAAACTCACAATCCTGCAAGATCCAGGGCCTGTTGTAGTAAGTTTTAATAAGTAAGAGTTTGTCCCACAGGGAGTGATGTTCTAAACCACAAGGGCTGTATAGTAAATCTCCAGATCTAGCTACAGATCTAGCAACTCTAAACCTAAACTAGAAAGCAAGTTAAAGAGAGGGTCTTTAAGTGTCACAACTAAACTAAAAATATAAATAAATTATAGCTAAAGAAGGGGGAAAAGAAGGATGATGATGGAATGATAAAATAAAGTTAAAATGATGAGAAGTAGTTATGGGTAAATCAGCACTGCAACTCAGATCAAGAACTAGATCTTTAGCAGTCCTTCAGATGGCTATAAGCACATCTACAAGGTAGAAGAATCTAACCTAACCCAAAGGAATGAATTGATCATAGGGCTGTATTTTATCCACTTAAATTGTCACAAAATACCCAAGGATTTCTTTCAATCAATGGATTAAATCAGAATAGTAAAGCCATTGCAGACACTATGTTTGTGTGCAACCGTGAGATTTTCAACGATTCCATCGCGACGATGCGCTCTCTCTAAAAAATAGAGTCACCACCCGGAGATTTTGGTGTCCGGGAAAACCTAAATCAATTTTATGAGCACCGAAGTGCCAAAAATGTGACTCTGATTCACCGGTCTATGCCATCGGGAAGGTGTTAGGCACTCGATCAACCCGCTCTAAAGCGGTCTCTAATTATGGCCAAAGATAAAATAAAAATGGAAATAAAAAAGAGCACTTCCTCTTGCCCGAAGGAACTATGATCTTATTTGTGCCCCTTCGTTCCTTTTTTAACCGAGATTTTGGTGGTGTAACGACACAAATCTTAGGATAGAGCAAAGGCTAAGAAGGTAGAGGAATAGAAGGGAGAGCCGAAGCTCTCGGGCCCTTGTAGCTCCAATGTGGATCTCCACATAGGTGAACCTTGGTGAGCTTTCGATGGCTCGGATGGTTGACTGAAGGGTTCTAACTCTAAGGCTCGGTAGCTAAGGGGTAGAGGAAGAAGGCTAGGGGATAGTGTTCTCCTAAACTCAAGGGTTTTTGAAGAAGGATTGGGTTTCTAAGCTGATTTAGAGTTCTAGAATTTGTATGAGTAATGGGGCACCAAAGGGAGAAACGGTTCTCTCTTAGGAATTTTTTTCAAGCCATTTGCAAGGGGGGGTACCTATCTATTTATAGGAAAAGAGAGGGTTAGGGTGGTGCTTAGAGGCTAATTAGGGTTAGCAATTAGGTAATCCTAGCATCTAAGGTTTCCTAAGGTTTCAAAGGCTTAGAAAAGTGGACAATGATCATCAATGGTAGATGATAGGGTGAGGTTTCAAATGACTAAAGGGTTGCCAATAGGGTAAGCATAGGTGCAACAATCCTAATGAAAATCATCCTATACTTTAAGATGGTCAACAAGTCAAAGTCCAAAAGTGAAATTCGAGCTAAAAACCCATAGTTACTGTAGCTAAGCCTGGCACATGTATTAGATGTGCCAGGAAAAAATACAGTCCCTGGAAGTTCAAAGCCTGCGGGGGGACCCACCTGTGATTGGCGCAAGTATTAGATGTGCCAAGCTATTTCTGGGCAAAAATGGCTTGGCACATGTAATACATGCGCCAAGTATGCCTAACTTCGCGAGGAGTTCTCGCAAGGTTCAGATCCTATCACGAGGTTCACTTCTCTTGGTATGTTGGAGTCACTTCAGGCCCGAAACTTCGGATCACCGTAACTTCTGATGTAGGGCTCGGATAGGGGTGATTCTTAGCTTGCAGGAAAGTTGGGAACCTATACTTTTCAAGGGTGTAGGATTTGATCTTAGTAGAAGGCCCTGCCAGCCCTGGTATATCTCTCTCTAACCATTGCTTGAGAGGGTTAACTATGGGTTCGGAGGGGTTTCTAAAGGTTGGGATTGGTTCCTAGAGGTTCAGGGTGAGTTTTAAAGGATCCAGGGTGATTCCTAAGGGTTCAGATAATGCTATCAGAAGCTAGGAGGTGCGCCTCTCGCGAAGTATGTCTCGATCGGGCCTTGGGCCAAATTTGGGGGTCTACAGATGCCCCTCTTTGGTATTCGATCACTAATAATCAAACGCCAAAGATAAGAGACATCTAAAGAGACCCAAGGCATCACTAACTGGTGTACTATATTCAGAACGAATCTCAAATATCATATGGTAACATGGTGAGTAAACGAAAGCCCTGTATGTCAGAAAAAACATTCGTTTATCAAGGTTATCGATCCTCAAGCGCTTTCTCAAGGTTATCGATCCCCAAGAGCTTAGCGACATTACTGGGCATAACCGAGATAGAGTGAGTTGTGAAAGTCCAATATGCTGGGAAAAATATCTGCTTCTCAAGATGATTGAAGATGTTTTGATGTTCAAGTTTCATTTTTAATCCAACAACTTCATAAGTGAGGCGGTGATCGACCTACTTAAAGATAGGCACGAAGCAAATACGCGAAGGTCCACGGTTTGAGTTCAATCCCATGAGACATTGACTGCCCCATTTGATTGGCCACGAATTTCCCTACGTAAAGTAGGGTTCAAGATCTTTGGGCAAACCCATTGGTCTCGAACTTGATATAACACGATTACCCGAGCGGAGCGAATAGATGTCGCCACGCTTTTTGGGAGTATGTGCCGCTTTTTGCTATTATTTTATGTAGAATTTTTGTTATTTTATGTAGAGATTTTTTTTTATGATTTTATGTGGATTTTTATATGGGATTTTTTTGTGATTTTATGTGGATTTTTTACATGAGATTTTTACATGAGCAAGCTCACCGATCTAAGACCAGACTTTATGTGCACCTGGCTTTTATGTGGATATTTTACATGAGATTTGATGTGCACCTGGGAGAGTCCAAGGAAGACCAGTCTTTGTGTGCGTAACACATACGCCAAGCTAAAAATAAAAACAGCGGGCAGGAGTAGCCTGGCCAGAAAAATAGCCTGATGCTTGTATTAGTTGTGCCAGGCAAGTAGGGGGGCCAAATTGGGTTGGCGCGTGTATTAGTTGCACCAAGCAAGACTTGGGGAGGTTTTTAAACCCCCAAGCCCGAGCCAAAAGGGCATTTTTTCAAAATTTTCTCTCCCCCCCTCTCCAAACCGAAACGGGGCTTCCCCTTAGGGTTCTTTAGGATCAATTCCAAGCTGCTTCATTGCCGGTGTTCGCATGCGTTGATTAAACACCCGCTCTACACCGGATCAAGGAACTAATTTCTTTTGGAAGTAATCACTTTAAACCTATTTTTGTTTGATTTTTTTTTTAAATCTTTTGCAATGTGGTTATGGTTCTTACTTTTCTAGATGATAAGTGAATGATATTTCTTGCAAGTGTGATTATCTATGATTGGTTTGATCCTATTCCATGTAAATGATGCCCTATATATTTTATTTTTTTTTCTTGAGTTATTTCATGATTAGGGCACTTTCTTTTCTTCTCTTTTTTTTGGATCTAGATGTATTATGAGTGATTTTTTTTTTTTGTTTTTTTTTTTTTCGAAACCTTGCATTGTATATATTTGTTCTTTTTTTTTTTCTTTTTCGCATGTTATTGAGTATGCAAAATGTATATATATTTTTTTGGATTTTTATTTGTCTTCTTGTTTGTTTTTTTTAGAAATGGTGGGTGGCATTCCTTCCCTCTTTTTTTATTTCCTTTTGAAAATGTGGATGATGATTTTTCTTTGAAAATGATGGGTGGTGATTTTTTGGTTTTTTGTTGGAAATGATGGGTGATATTCTTTCCCACTTTTTTTGTTTCCTTTTTGAAAATGTGGATGATGATTTTTCTTTGAAAATGATGGGTGGTTCGTATTATTGTATTATTTTTTGTTGATGATTAGGATCGACGGAAAAGAAAAGGGGCCTACTTACCTTCCTGTGAGACTATTTGGAAAATGATTTCTTGCTACGCATATTACCTGATTTTATTGCTTGTTGCTGTCTCAGAATGTCGAGGGAGGGGGAGCATGTGCAGGAGGAGGGGCAGGAACAAGAAGAGGGGCCGGACGTGATCTATGGTTCTTGGGGGGAGTAAATTTTCGTGGTGCAACGCTCTTCCCGTACCTGGTTCAAAATGCAAGGCGAGGCCACCCGTACTGGCCTCCTTCATCTTCAATACACTCACATCTCCAATTTTGGGATTACCGAGAAGGTGAAAAGCTTTGTGATTGTTCTTTATGAGAGCTTGCAATGCCTTCAGGATCTGATGCCCCTTTATTTGGATGCGGGACTTGCCTCCCATCACCTTCTGAGAAGGCTGATTGGACCTCCAGTGCTTCTACCTCTAGCTCCCTCTGATCGTGAGGTTCCTTCTTGCACAGGCCAATTTTGGGGACTTCCTCTCGTGCCCTACTATGCGGGTGGACTCGGACTATCTGAAAGCCCTAATTGAGAGCTTCCATCTCGAGACTATGACATTTCACATGGCCATGGTGGAGATGACTCTTACCCTCATCGATTGGGTGATGATTACGGGGATTCAGAAAGGAGGGCTATCGGTAGCTAACCCTCGCATCCCTAGTCGAGATGAGATAGTTCAATTAATCGGAGATCACCCTACCTCTGGGAATCTGCATGACATCGAGGTTAAAATGTCATGGTTGTTCTACCTATTTGGTGAGAAAGAGCTTGTAGATCTAGGGCAGCCGGATGCATACATCCTTCTTAAGCCTGAGCGTGCCTTGCAATTGACCCGTATTTCATTCCTTTTCTTGCTGGGTAAGACCCTCTTTTTGAATGCCAGTGGTGGGCGAGTCTCATTATCCCTGCTCAGCATTATGGGGAATTGAGACAAGGTGCACAAATATGACTGGGTGGGGCCGGATATGCCATTCTAATGTCTAGCATAGCCTGAGCCTCATTGGGACACTCAGTGATTGAGGTAACCACTGATCCCTTTTTACCTTCGTTGGTTTGTCTATTAGTCATCCGTCCTATTTCTGACACATCCTTTCTATATATGACACATCTTTTCTGTATACTGTTCTATTCAGATTTGGGGCTATCTGCACTTCCAGCCCGACCGCCCCCTCCTTCACTCTAATGTACCCACCTATCTGCTTATGAGTAATTAGAACACGCACCGCCGCAGGGATGTCTGCATGAAGCACTTGGAGATGGGCCTGAGGTCCCAATTTGGCTTACTGATCTCGGAGCAGGTTTGGCTATCTCTCTTTCTTCCTTCTTAGGGCTTCCCCTTTTGTTATACTACACGTTTGGCTGATGAGACACCTTTCTGCGTGGGCAGGTTATCCACGATCCTTATGCCAGTTCCCCCTTTTGGGATTGAGAAGCTGCAGGTTTGTCCCCATGTTGCGAATCCCAATGTGCTTACTTTATTTGTTGGTAGTAAAAGCAATTTAAAATCAAAGTAAAATAGGGGATGGAATCAGCACAATTGTGAAATCCTAGACCTGCAAGATACAGGGTTCATTGTAGCAAGTTTTGATAAGTAATAGTTTGTCCCACAGGGAAAGATGATCTACGGCTCCAAGGGAGCCATCTCTAGTAGTTCCTCCAGATCTGACTACAAATCTGGCTGTCCTAAAAGGAGGAGAGTTTAGGGTCACTTATTCTAAATATCCTAAGGTAGCCTAATGAATTAACTACTGAAAGGGTTGAGGAGATGGATGGAGTGTGGGAAAATAAATATAAAAGGGTGAGAAGTATGCTATTCGGTCTAGATCAGAGGAGTTTTGTAACTCAGATTCAGATCTGATGTTATAGAAATCCTGTCCAATGGCTACATTATCACCACTAAGGAGAAAAAATCCAACCCATCTCTGTGCCATGATCCAATCCCTTAAGGCTATAACCTGTCCACTCAAATGGTCACAGACTATCCCATAGGGAAACCACAGTCCAGAGATGGGTCAAAACAAGTTAATCATTGTAGGCACTACTTCATCCAGGCTACAAGCTCAAGAATCCATAGGGAACCTCAACCTCTAAAGCTTTATGTGTGGGGCTAGGGCTGTATAGTACCATGTTAGCCCAGACACATAGAACCAGCAAGGGATTGAGTACAACCTTCGATCTAGCTGTCCATTGCTTGAGTGGGAATACAATGGTCCAGTCACAAGCCTACAATCTCCATAACCAGATCAGATCTAACATATAATGGCGGGTCTATACAAATATAGGGGAGTCTGCCTCTGTACAATCTCCCACAAGGCTACAAGCACATGTGCAGAGAAGAAGAATCCATCTTGGATTCTACGGATTGGATTCACCCTAAGGCTATAGCCTGTCCACTTGAATGGTCACAGACTATCCCAGAGGCTATGCTCCTCATAGAGTCCAAAACAGAATAGTAATATTGCTGCCACCACCATGGTCACAAGGCTACCAGCTCAGGCTCCCATGGGGATTTCAGATCTAGTGGGTCCTGTGGTGGGGCTAAGGCTGTATCAGACCATGATAGCCCAGACACACAAGTCACTTGGATCTGAATGGATCATTAGAATCAGTCCTCCATTACTTTGAATCACAGCCAAAGCAATGGCGGATCACAAGGCAGCAGCCTTGCACAGAGCAACTCTCATTCGCACACATCCCATAAAAGTACATATCCTATTACAAAACATCCATTAAGCTAGTTAAAAAATATATACAAAGGCATAGCCAGCAAGTGCTGGACTATGGAGAGAAAGAAAAAGAAAAAGGAAAACTACTTACAACTACAGAAGAACAGAAAAGAAAATGATCTCAGATCCTGTATCCGTGATAAAGTATGAACTCCTAAACCTAAACCATGTTTGGGTTTATATAGCAGTGGTGTGGCAGCGCATTAGGGTTAGGAAACCCTAATTTTAACGATGCCACATGGCTGAATACTGTTCCTTGGATGCCTCAGGGTGCGTGCACGGAGATTTGAGGGTGGGAGTGCGTGCCCTAATCACTAGAAATCCCCAGAAAGTCCTCTACTGAAGCAGTGGAAGGTTAAAGTTTAGAGCATCACTAGGTAGCCATTATTTCCCAGGCTCGTCGCGTGGTAGCTCTGTTCTTCGTGTGGTTGAGTTTAACTCTGAAGCTTCAGCTATCGCGAGATTGGTGCGCTCTCGCTGGATTGAGCTTCACTAGGTTGGGTTGGAATATCGCAGGAACTGCGCGAGCATCACTCCAATGGATCTTCGCGAGGATCCTCGCGAGGCTTTAATAGTTTCTTAGCTGCGTGAGAGTCCATTTCTTGATAGATCTTCACGAGGATCCTCGCGATAGCTTTGAGGCTTTTCTGAACTGCGCGACAGGTTCTCTTGGCATTTGCTTCCATGACTCTGCGCGATAGGCTGAGGCGGATTCAAGCTAGTCACTCACTCAAGTTGTTGTGAAGTCTTGGGAATTCACGAGGACTGCGCAAAGCATATTTTTCTGAATCCTCTAAAGCTTTGGGAAGTTGCGCGAGGCTCTTCTCAGGTCTGGATTCAGTTCTCATTCTTCTGAGGGACTTCTGGGGTCAAAACAGGCTCCTTAGCAGGATTTATGGCCTTATTACACTGTTGTTTATTACCTATAAAAATAGCTTAACAAACATTTATTAAAGGGCTAAGGGTCTAATCACAGGTTAAGTTAAGGGGTGAAAAGTGGTACTTTTCTGGTCTTCACACACCCCCAAATGTAATCTTTGCTAATCCCTTAGCAAAGCTATATTAAATCAACTATAGAAATTAAATGCCACTTTCGTAGGGAGCACGGAGATATTTAGCATATGTACCAAGACTTTTAAACCCCTAGGAGATCCCTAGTGGAGGAGTGAAGTCTCCTGAGCGTTTTCAATGAAGACACCCACAAACTTCTCAATGAGACAGTTAACAAAAGTGTATTATTATCAAGTGAGCAGTCAAGAAATAGAGTCAGTTCACCCTTTAATCAGTAAGAATATAAGAAATTCAAACACATTGGCCGCACAGAAATTTGAACAGCATCAGCATCTCATGAAAGCACAACATTTCCAATCAGTTTACACCAAAGAACAATTCACATGTGTGTCAGCACTGAGCTCATCACTAGATCAAAAATTAGGTTGTAGATCATACTTAATGCATTCAATATCAGACCCAAAACTCTCCAAGGCATACTCTCATGAGGAACTTTTAAGGGTTTCACTTTCTCTCAAGCTCAAGAGTAGTTACATCCCCCAAATGGGTCTGTAAGTATGAGCATAGGCAAAGCTCTTAAGTGCTGGCATCATTGACAGAGAGATTGGATAACACTTTATCTCCACATGACAGCTCACTCAACTTTGGATCACAAGGGCTTTAACTGGGCTGTAATGTGGCTTATGGAGTGGGGTTAAAAAGAATGGAAGGTTGAAAAGGGGTTCAAAATTGAGAAATCAATAGGTGAAGGAGGTGATTCATGACTTCACCTTCTTTAATTCAGCTCCTTTCATCTTCTTTGAGGTTTTCAGATTTGAAGTGACCAGTTTCTCTTCTTGATTTCGATTTTTCCAATGAAAGTTCCCTCTTGACTCCTCTCTTACTCCTCTTCATTATTATTTTTGTTTCTTTTTTATGCATTTTTCTTCTTTTTATTTTGTTTTTGCTTTTCTGAAATGCCACCATTTTCTCAGTTACCATACTGCCAAAATTTTGAGATACTTTTTCTCCATTCACCTAGTGTTGACCATAGCTAGTCCATCTTCAACTCTTTCTCCTTTACCTTCTGAATTCTCAGAGTGAGGGTAGGCTGAATCAGGTTCATAGGTTCAGGTACAAGTACTCAGGTGCATTTTGAAGAAATTTAGGATTTAAAGCTCAAAGGGGGTATGGACAAAGGCAGTTGCTTAAGGTTGGTCTATTTAGGCTCAAACTGTCCAAGAGAAGGCCTTGATCCTTTCCTAGGTCTCATGAGTGCTGTTAGTTGTTTCAACTTGGAGTTGCCTAACTTCTAGTGAGCACAGTGACTCAACCAGTCTTTAGAGCTAGAAGAATTTTGCCTTAGTCACTCCTCAAGGAAAAAAGTTTTGTGTAGGCCCAAATTTCACTGGTTATGGTCTTCCTTTGAATTTTTAAGTATGTCCTTACCTTTTTCTCTCTCTAATGATTCAGTAAGTGCGGATACAAGTGAGTTTCCTTGGTGATCTCATCATGGAAATATGAAATTTTAAAAGTTTATACTGTCTAAAGTTCTGGCAAAAGTTTAAATTCCTTATTTTTCATGATTCTTAGATGAACATGGTTCCATTTTCATATTACTCACAAGATTCTGCTGCACTTAGGTTAACTATTCCATTGGCAGGATCTGCCTGACACACTCCCAAACCTATGAGGAGCAGTGTCCCCACTGATTCAAAGGTGGGTGTGCAGCAGATTTATTAATGGCAAAATAAAAGGAAATAACATGGAGCAAAACAGACACAAGACAAAGAAAAATAGCAATGACAAAAAAAGAAGATCTATTATAAGAGAGAAATGTACAAAATGAAAAACAACAGGAGAAAAAGAAAATGCAGAAACAGAAAAATCCTAGGTACAAGCTAATCGGAGCCTGAATCAATCCCAGTCCCAACCCATCTTCTTGGCATGCTCTCGAAGGAGAGCCTCTTCCTCTTTTTTCTTTCGTTCCCTCTCTTCCTTTCTTTGGGCTGCAGTTTTGGGCATGGGTGGTTTTGGTGCCCTCACCCTCATTTTGGGGGCCTTTGGTACATGAGGGATCACTGGGGATTTGTCTGTGGTTTGCTCAGGTGATTTGATAGGACTTTTTCCTTTGGGACTCTTCCCTTGCTGAGTCTGAGGGGGAATAAGAGGAGATTTTACTTATTCAGGCGCAGGAGGGACAACCGGGCTCTTACCTTTATCTTGCGGGTTCAGTAGTGGTGCCCCCTCAGACTGGGCAGATTGTTCTTTTCTAATTTTTATAGAGGCAGCTGTGTGAGTAGTCCTCTTGGTTGTAACTTTCCTTCTCTAAGGATAAGTTTGCTCAGTAGGGTTTGATGAAGGAGGAGCAACAGGACTTTTAACACTTGGATCCACAGGTGGTGCAGAGTCAGACTCTGAATTAGAGGGAAAAAGAGCAGTGGGATCCAATCTAAGAGCAGCAGTAGCCTGTCTGCGTTCATCTTTGGAAAGTAACTGACCATGGGGGTCATCCTGAGCAGAAACTCTAGTGACCTTTGGGGGTGGAGATGGAGGTGCAGGCTTTTTCCCTTTTTGGGCAGTAGTGGCTCTTTTGGAGGGAGAAGGTTTCTTAGAAGCAGCCCTTTTTCTCTTGGGTGCAGGAGATTTAGCAGGGGGAGGCACTGGAGCAGGAGGTGGTGGAGGTACTTGAGTAGGAGGTGGAGGAGGTACTTGAGTAGGAGGTGTAGGAGGAGGAGATGTAGATGTAGGAGCAGGGGGAATGGAAGAAGATGGCCCGAGGTGTGTGGAAGGTGGGGTCTTAGGGGGTACTGTAGTAAGAGGGGTGGCTTGAATTGGTTGGCCTAACAGAGATACAATCCTTTTTTGCAAAATTTCAATCTACTTTTCAGCATAGAGGAGTTTGGCATCAGAAAGCCTCTTAGTGAGCGTGTGGATCTCCTGAGCGTTATTAAGTCTCTTTTCATACATCCGGGCTCTCTTTTGCTCCAGTTTGGCATTGGCTTTCTCCATCTCCGTATTCAGTTTGTAGTAAGTTGCCGCAGACTTTTTCTCATTGAGGATCTCCAAAATTTTCTCCCACCCCCGTGAAATACCTACCAGCTTCTCTCTATGAGCAAGCTTCAGGTCACTCAACTTTTGCAGTAAACGGTACTCAATGGATTGTCTAAGTTAGGCCATTCCCCTGAGAACATCCCTCTTGATGTAGACATTGTCCCTCATGGCATGGAGGAGGGTGAAGTAAGGAGGGGTGTAATAGGAATGTCTTGGTAGGATAGGTAGAAAGGGAGTGGAAGAAATAGAAGGTGATGGGTCCTGGAGGGGTGGAGTAATGGTGGTAGAGGGCAAAAAGTTTGGGGTCTGTTTGAGTCGAGTTGTCAGAGAATCTAGGAGGAGATAATATGAGAGGTGGAATGGAGGGCATGGGTGGAAAGGAAAATGAAGTGGATGCAGTGGAAGTGGGTGGAGCTAAGGAAGGGTAATAGGGGATAGTGAATGGGATGAAAGGAACTGGAGGGGCCAAAAGTGTGTGTGGGTGGATGGAAAATGTGGATGGGAAAGGAATGGGGTCTGTTTGGGTGGAAGTGTCCGTAAATTGTGGTGGAGGCAATAGGAGGGGGGGACGGATAGGTAGGGTGGGGAAGGAGTGGTGGGGTATGGTGTCTTAGAGGGTGAGGGTTATAGTTAAGTCAATGGGGGAAAGTTCTGGTTGCACTGTGGAGTCAGAGGTGGAAGGGGACTGGATTTGTGGGGTAGGAGGTGGTTGTGCAGAGATGGGTGGTTTTGTCAATGTTTGAAGGGTGGATTTGATGTTGGTGATGTCAGTCTGCATTTGGTCTTGGGTATGTGTTGTGGTTGATAGTTGGGTCTGAATGTCATGTATTAGGGAAAGGATATGGGTAAGTGTGTCTGAGTTTGGTTGGGGTGGAGTATGAGAAGAAGAGGGAACAGGTTGGAAAGCGTAAGTAGGGGCATGGTGAAAGGTTGTAGGAGGAGGAGATGGAGGGTCTGGTGAGTGATGTGGAGAAGGAAGAGGGGAATCTGGAAGACGGATATCATGGGTTGGCATGGTGTCAAGCAATGTAGTCATGAAGGCCTGATATCCGAAAGTAGTGGTGAGGTTATAGTCAAGGTCTGTGAGTGGAGGTGAAGTAGGGATGACTGGGATGGTGGCTGGGTCAATGTGTATGGTTGCAATGGTTGTACAAAGAGTAGGGTGTATCTGTGAGGGAATGGTAGAGGTTGTGGTCTTCCTTTTTAGGTAGGATATTAGGGGAGGGCTGTCAGGGTTCTGTGCCGGTGATGGAGGAATTGGGGCTGGGTACTGAGGTAAGGTAGGTGAAGGTAAAGGGCTGTCATGGGGGTCAATGTCCTCAATAGTACTAATCACATGGAAACGTGAGGGTATGGATAAGGGAGACAAAAGAGAAAAAGGGAAAGATGGAATAGGCAAAGGAACTGATGGAGGGACAGGGAGGGCTGGAGTAGGAGGTGTGGTGGATGGAGGGACTGCTGCAGTAGTAGAGATGACAGGAGCTTCCACCACCTTCTTCAGAGCAGGTGCTCTAACCATCTTTTTGGGAGCAGGGGTGGCCTTTGCAATAGCAGCTCCTGCTCCTTGCTCTGTAGCAACCTGAGCCTCAACCTTCTTCTTCTTCTTTTGGGGATCCATTAGACTCCTGCTGATCCCCCATTGCCTCTTTACAAAAGTTGTAGGGTGAGGTCATCAGTTAATTCTCCCACTGGTATCTTGTACCCCCCCCTCAAAAGTAATTTGGTAATGAGTCTTGCATAGGGGAGAGTGTAGGGCTTCTTTTTCTGTCCTAGCTTCACCATCACATCCTTCATTGCTTGAAAAATTAACCTTGCAGCATGAAAACCGTGGCTCAGAGAAAAGGAATAAACAGCATCTGTAATAGGGGTCCTCCTCTCCTGCTGATGGTCGGCACATTAAATGTTCTTCCGCAGAACTTGATCAATGAACAGAATTTTAGGGTCCAGGTCTCTTCTCCTGATGGAATCCCCTGTGGCCTTCAATCCTCTGGTAAGGGCCTGTGCAATGGTATTAATGGGGGCACTCACAGGGGGGCCATATCCACAGTTGGGGTCAAAGATAGCAGGGATGCCCATCACTTCAGCAATCAACTTAGGGCTGAGTAACATTTCAAAATTGTCAACTAACACAAGGAGGCCTGGCTACCCACGTTGGTCTGGTCTAGCCCTAATGTGCTGGTAAAAGAGTTGCACTAGTCTAGGGTAGGCTAGTGCAGGGATAGCTTGCAGCAGGGGGGTCAAACCAGCCTTGCACATGAACTCAATGGCAGGGGCTGATAGAGGTTCCGTTTCAAAGAAAGATAGGTCAAAAACAGCTTCAGGCTCCAAGGGAATGGGAGTCAGGAGCTCAGAGGGTGTAGAGTAATCAGGTGTTAGCTCAGCCACTTCCTGAACCACTTCTTTCCCTTTTTGCGACGCCTTTGAGGACTTGGCCTTCTTGGGAGTGGGCTCCACGGGAGCCTTATCCCTTGCTCTTTTCACAGGTGCGCCCTTAGGGGCCATTGAACTTCTCCTCTGTGAATGTGTAGTTTGAAAATTGAAAAGAAAAGGTTGAGAGCTGAGTCTTACCCTAAAACTTAGGGTTCTGTTCAATCTGATGCACGAAAAATCGTGAGAGCTCCTATCAGAGGGAAACTGGTGATGGAGGCTGTAGGAGCAAATCCCCTGAATTTGAAAATGAATGGAGGACTGTAGAAAGGATGCCGGAGGAGAGAGATTAATGGGAGTCAACGCTAGGGTTTCGCTTGCTGGAGAAGAAAGAGAAAATAGAAAAGGAAAGCAGCGCGAGGTTGGATTATATATATCGCGAGGCTTGGCGTGCTTTAAAATTATTTGCTCGCTGGATAGAAATGAGTGGGTCGCTAGATTGGACTTTCATTTGGATTGCGCGAGAGAGTCTACACAATTGTATTAAATCTCGCGACAGCTTAGCAGGCTAACATCTTATGAACTGCGCGAGAAGAAACCACGCCAAATCTTCATAACCTCACGACGGCTTAAACAGAGTAAAAAAATCACACACCCACCAATCAGCCTTTGACCTTTGTTTTGTGGGTGGATTCTCTCATATGCTCTCGTCCAGGGACACCCTTAGTCATTCTAAACAGGACTCTCCATGCTTTCCCAATAATTAATCATGCAATTACTCAAAAAGCATTTAATCAAAACCTCATATCCAAAAAAAAACATTCTCACTATCAAAACAGTATAATCATCATTCATTCACTCAAAATCATCAATTCAAAGGGGACAAGAAGCAAAGTAGGCAGAAGAATTTTTAGGTAATATACACTCAGACTCTGACAAGATCACTAGAAATTCCTATAAATATAAAAAAGACGAACCATACTAAAATACATAACATACACAATGCACAGTTCTGTGAATCAATTTAATGAAAGTTCCCCCTGCCCCTCAAGGTTCGAGGATCCTTCACCAATCAAAAATTGGCCATTGGGATTAACCACTGGCTGACTGGGCAACCTCCCTTCCTCTCTTTTAGCTAAGGCATTCGCTAGTTGGCCAATCTGCTCTTCCATCTTCTTTATGCTCTGACCATGAGAATTCACAGTCTGAGTCACGGACCCCAGGTTTTGCAGTGAGGTCAAGACCTGGTCCTCGAAAGAAGTATTTCTGGGTTGAGATGGGGGTAAGACCAATTGATTTTATTGCTAATGGGGCTGCTGCTGGTGTTGGAAATTAGACCTAGGGGCATATCCCTGATTGAACTACTGTTGTGGCCTTTAAGGTAAGGCCAACATTTGCTGGGGCTGCATATAATTGTCTTGCCTCCACCTCAGATTTGGGTGGTCTCTCCATTGGTAGCCAGCATTTTGGTGCTGGTATCCAAATGGCTGTCTGTTGTAGCCACTAGATTGTTGCTGGCCAAAAGAGTGCGCAACAGCAGCATGTTCCAATACCAATTCAGGATATTGCCTTGCAGATGGACATTCCTCTACTATGTGTTGTGGGGACTGGCATATCAGACATGCCTCCACCACTTGAGCAGCCCTTCTAGGTTGCATCACAGTCAATAATTTGTCAAATATCTCCGAGAGGTTTGCCATCTGCAGCTGCAGGTCATTATTCCTAGACACCTCATAAACTTTTCCTCTTGACAATACAGCAGGCCCCACTTTTGACATAGACACCTGACTAGTTCTTGTCAGGGATAGCTTTTGAAAAGCATTTTCACTGATTACTTCAAACAATTCCCATGCCTCATCAGCAGTCTTGTGCATGTAGGTTCCACCATACGAGGCATCAACCATATCTCTATTTTTCTCATCAATCCCATTGTAGAAGCTTTGTACAAGCTGCCAGTCTGGGATCTTGTGGTGGGGGACATTGTTTGAGCATTTCCTTAAACCTATCCCAGGCTTGATTAAAATCCTCAGTTGGGGATTGGGCAAAAGCAAGAATTTCCTTCCTCAACTGGCTAGTTTTGGTCTCAGGGAAGAAATTTGTCAGGAACTTGTTCTGTAGGTCTTTCCACAAAGTGATGCCATTGTTGGGAAGAGTAGCCAACCAGGTACTAGCCCTATCCTTCAGAGAGAAGGGAAAGAGCCTGAGTCTAGTGGCCTCTGGTCCCAAACTAGCGATATTGAATGTGGTGCACAAGGCCAAGAACTGGTCAATGTGCTTGTAAGGGTCTTCCTTTCTAAGCCCATGGAAAGAGGGCAGCATCTGGATGATTGAAGTTTTAATTTCATAATTCCCTTGAACATCAGGGAATTGAATGCTAAATGGAGAGTTATAGTCATCCGGAGCATTCAACTCCTTGAGAGTTCTGGGTTGTTCTTCACCCATGGCTACTGTCTCAAATTCAATTGAGGGATCTACTGTGGTGTGCCTGTTCCTTCTAAGTCTTCTACCCCTTTCTAGCTCAGGGTTGAAAGGCTCTAAAGTAGGACTAAGAGATCTCCTACCTAGCATACAAACACACCATCAGCAGGGACAACTCCTTGCAGGCACATTGCACTTGACTCAAAAAATTTATCTAACAAATTTACAGCTATTTAAGAAAACATAAATTTACAACTATTAAATAACTGCTATGGAATTTTCAACGAAACTAGACTGAGTTTTAAAGGTTAGAGAATTGCAAACAGAGGTAGTTAATCTCCAAATGTAGTCCACTGTCCTTCTCTGCTGCTGTCTAGATCTGTAAGAAAAATCACATATACATCAGCAGTATCAATTATTCATAGCCAACACAGAATACCAACAATACAAAAATCCTAGGGGCTACTATTAGATCAACGTTCCCCGGCACGACGCCAAAAACTTGTTGCGAATTCCAGTGTGCTTACTTTATTTGTTGGTGATAAAAGTAATTTAAAATCAAAGTAAAACAGGGGATGGAATCGGCTGGCAAGAAATCCTAGACGCAAGAATCTGAGGTCCATTGTAGCAAGTTTTGATAAGTAAGAGTTTGTCCCATAGGGAAAGATGATCTACGGCTCCAAGGGAGCCGTCTCTAGTAGTTCCTCCAGATCTGACTACAAATCTGGCAGTCCTAAAAGGAGGGGAGTTTAGGGTCACTTATTCTAAATATCCTAAGGTAGCCTAATGAATTAACTATAGAAAGGGTTGAGAAGATGGATGGAGTGTGGGAAAATAAATATAAAAGGGTGAGAAGTATGCTATTGGGTCTGGATCAGAGGAGTTTTGTAACTCAGATTCAGATCTGATGTTATAGAAATCCTGTCCAATGGCTACATTATCACCACTGAGGAGAAAGAATCCAACCCATCTCTGTGTCATGATCTAATCCCTTAAGGCTATAACCTGTCCACTCAAATGGTCACAGACTATTCCATAGGGGAACCACAGTCCAGAGATGGGTCAAAACAAGTTAATCATTGTAGGCACTACTTCATCCAGGCTACATGCTCAAGAATCCATAGGGAACCTCAACCTCTAAAGCTTCATGTGTGGGGCTAGGGCTGTATAGGACCATGTTAGCCCAGACACATAGAACCAGTAAGGGATTGAGAACAACCTTCGATCTAGCTGTCCATTGCTTGAATGGGACTACAATGGTCCAGTCACAAGCCTACAATCTCCATAACCAAATCGATCTAACATCTAATGGCGGGTCTTTACAAATATAGGGGAGTCTGCCTCTGTACAATCTCCCACAAGGCTACAAGCACATGTGCAGAGAATAAGAATCCATCTTGGATTCTACGGATTGGATTCACCCTAAGGCTATAGCTTGTCCACTTGAATGGTCACAGACTATCCCAGAGGCTATGCTCCTCATAGAGTCCAAAACAGAATAGTAATATTGCTGCCACCACCATGGTCACATGGCTACCAGCTCAGGCTCCCATGGGGATTTCAGATCTAGTGGGTCCTGTGGTGGGGCTAAGGCTATATCGGACCATGATAGCCCAGACACACAAGTCACTTGGATCTGAATGGATCCTTAAAATCAGTCCTCCATTGCTTCGAATCATTGCCAAAGCAATGGCGGATCACAATGCAGCAGCCTTGCACAGAGCAACTCTCATTCGCACACATCCAATAAAAGTACATATCCTATTACAAAACATCCATTAAGCCAGTTTAAAAATACATACAAAGGCATAGCCAGCAAGTGCTAGACTATGGAGAGAAAGAAAAAGAAAAAGGAAAACTACTTACAACTACAGAAGAACAGAAAAGAAAATGATCTCAGATCCTGTATCAGTGATAAAGTCTGAACTCCAAAACCTAAACCAAGTTTGGGTTTATATAACAGTGGTGTGGCGGCGCATTAGGGTTAGGAAACCCTAATTTTAACGATGCCACATGGCTGAATACTGTTCCTTGGATGCCTTGGGGCACGTGCATAGAGATTTGAGGGTGGGAGTGCGTGCCTTAATAATTGGAAATCCCTAAAAAGTCCTCTACTGAAGCAGTAGAAGGTTAAAGTTCAGGACTTTGCTAGGTAGCCATCGCTTCCCAGGCTCATCGCGTGGTAACTCTGTTCTTCGTGTGGTTGAGTTTAACTCTGAAGCTTCAGCTGTCGTGAGGTTGGTGCGCTCTCGCTGGATTGAGCTTCGCGAGGTTGGGCTGGAATAGCACAGGAACTGCGCGAGCATCACTCCAATGGATCTTCGTGAGGATCCTCGTGAGGCTTTAATAGTTTTTGAGCTGCGCGAGAGTCCATTTCTTGATAGATCTTCACGAGGATCCTTGCAACAACTTTGAGGCTTTTCTGAACTACGCGACCGGTTCTCTTGACATTTGCATCCATGACTCTGCTTGACAGCCTACGCAAGGCGAGATTGGGCTAGTCATCACTCAAGCTGAGAAGTTGTTGTGAAGTCTTGGGAATTCACGAGGACTGCGTGAAGCATATTTTTTTGAATCCTCTGAAGCTTTGGGAAGCTACGCGAGGCTCTTCTCAGGTCTGGATTTAGTTCTCATTCTTCTGAGGGACTTCTGGAGTCAAAACAGGCTCCTTAGCAGGATTTATGGCCTTATTGCACTGCTGTTTATTACCTACAAAAATAGCTTAATAAACATTTATTAAAGAGCTAAGGGTCTAATCACAGGTTAAGTTAAGGGGTGAAAAGTGGTACTTTTCAGGTCTTAACACCCGCCTCTTCGTGGACTGTCGCGTCATCTTCTTTCATGGGGATTAGGCCAGGGCCTACTACCTGGGAGAGTGAGTGGTCCATCAGTATCGAGACCACTTCGTTGTATCCCAAGCTCCTCTTACGAACGTTATGATACCTGAGGGTACCATCAAGGTGCTTATTACAGTACTTCATCATCATGGGGTCCCTATAAATGATCTCCTCGTGCCTGAGAGTTATGAGCTGTGGTATGAATCTTTGCCCTACCAGTTCATCCTACCACGTTTCGTCCCTGGCGCCAACTTTTTAGCCTTTGGTGGCCCACGATCCCAGGTAATTCTTCTTTCTCTTAGTTTTCTTTTTTTGCTTTGACTGATTGACACCCTACTATCTCTCTCACGGTTCTACCAGAGAGGCGATTTGGATGATGATGATGATGATGAGACGGGGGCAGGTACAGGGCTGCGGGAGCTGGTCCTTCTGATCCTTCCGGCATGGGCGCTCTTGGTTGTTTGACTGTAGAGATTTAGGGGACCTTTAGGCACCTTGATGATGCTTTCCTCTCGGGTTTATGTACAACCGTGGAGGAGCAGGCCCCCAAATCTGTTGAAGTGATCCATATCCCCCCACCTGAATTAGTTCCTGAGGTAAGCAAGTTTTCTCTTTCTGCATGCTTGTTTCTCAAAAAAATACATGTGCTGGCGCCTATAGCTGAAGGTCTCTTTCCTTTTTTTGTAGGACTACGAGTCAACAGTGAACCAGGCAGAGTATTACCGAAACATAGTCAGCCTTCGGGACGTGGAGGTGGTGAGTATCATACTGACTGGTTCCGATCATTGCCTTGCTATTTTTCTCTTTCAACTAATCTTGATTGATGGCTTTGGGTGTGACTTTCAGCGTGCTCATGAAAAAGAGTCGCGCTCCCTGCTTAGCTGACTTTCTCAGGCCTGGGACCGAGTGGGAGATGTCTGGACATATCAGAGCTCTTCGCGTAGGCACAAGAAGTCCAATGGCGCTACTGAGGATTAGGCTTTGCTTTAGAATTTTAAGACTTTTTGGGACATATATTTTTTAAGACTAAGTAATGGATGATGTGGCACTTGTTGATTTTGTTTGAATGGTTTTTCCAGCTTCTTCATATGAATGTTGGTGCCTTTTCTTTTAATTGCATGCTCTATCTCCCCTTTGCTTGTTGTAGTACATCAGATTGCTTGCCGAGATGGGTTTGATTTTGTCAAAAGGGATGGCCTCCAGGGCCACATACTTGGTTAACACTTGGCCACTCTTTCCACGCCGGTGTGGATTTTTCTTGCATGAGGATTTATATAAGTTAGATGTGACCAAAAACCAAATTTGCCACTCTGTATAGGGCCTATTGTATCTTGTAGATAAGAGGCATAAAGTGTAGGCCAATAGTAAAAAAAGAACTGCTTTCCAACCCTCACTTTTATGCATGTGGGGATCTAAGTGACCTAGTGCATGTATTACATGCGCCAAGCCAAATCTGGGAAAATTTGCTCTGGCGCATGTATTACATGCGTTAGGCCAAATTTGGGAATAGTGGGGCCGTTTTATGCCCGAGACTGCACTTTTTCCTTCTCTCTTGACTTTGGCTTGCTATTTTTTTGCTCCCATTTTTTTCCTCTCCTTGCCCCAAGGTGGGTCCATCGTCCTACATTGAATTTGTATCCTTGAAACATCTTTGTACGTCAAGGGACCTACTTTCCAACCCCGCCTCTCATGGGGGGCCCGGGACCACGATACTTCCCTCTTTGGGCATGGGGCCCAGTTTTCTATGGAAGTGGCATGAGAGCATGAACGAGAGTGAGCTTGTAGGTTTGGATCGGCTTGGCTTGGCCCGTCTTGCGTCCTTCCTTGAAGTTCCTCCGCTTTGGGATTTCATTTATGCTGCGGCTTCCATTTGGGGAGTTATCGCCCATGTTTTCCGTTTTGGGAGTCGTGAGTTGACTCCTACTCTCGAGGAGCTCTCCAATCTATCATATTTAAAGTTGAATAGAGACCGCGCGAGAGTGTTGCTAAAACCGGGCTACGCCAAAGCCACTCAGATCACCTTGGGCTTGAAGAAAAATGATTATAAGAAAAGTCTCATTTGGGGGCCCACCAGGTGTTCGGTGAAATTCCTAAGAGAACTTTTTGGAGAGGAAAGCCTGCGAAAGTTGTCGATAAAAAATCCTCATAACCTGAATGCCTTTGCCCTTTGCCTTATCTTTGAGGTTCTTTTCTATACTTGGGGAGAGAGCTCCTCACTTGAACTTTGTGATGTCTTGGCAGAAATAGAGGGAGGTCATTCTGTGATGCATATGGTGCTGGCAGAGCTTTATCGGCGCCTTGATGCCTTCACTCTGGGCAAGGTGGAGGGCCTCCGAGGATATCCCATCTTGCTCCAACTTTGGCTTGAGGAGCATTTTGCTATCTTGGGACCCGTGCCTTACTTTTACATTGCTCATGGAGAGGTGGCCCGTTGCTTTATGGGTTGATGTCATATGCTTCCACTAGGAGATATGCAAGGTTTGAAGCTTTGACTGGCTGAAGCCGAGTTGGTGTGGAGACTTCCTTGGTTAGATCGGACCTTCCCAGTGGTTTTCTCTAGAGATCATGAGGGCATCACCCTCCTCGGTTTCACTGGCAACACTCACTACTTCCCATTTCGGGTGTTACGCCAGTTCGATTGCCCTCAGAGGTGCCTTGTGTGATGAAGCTGCCCCTGTGTGACTTGATTTTCTCTCGGGGGTCCTCTGAGGATGTGGATAGGATAGCAGCTCTCTGATAGAAGTGTCAGTCGACGCTCATGTGTGATCTAGAGCAGGGGGATTCGGTTTGGTCCTCCCCGGAGTACGAGGCTTGGCTACTATCCCAGAAGCTTGCTGTTGGTCACTTGGACCAGACAGAGAGCACTGATATGACGGGGCCTTGGTCAAGGAAGGAGTCAATGCTTCAGAGGCGTATTGAGCTATTGAGGGATGAGAAGCGCATCCTGCATGAAAATTTAGAGAAACAGGTGGTTGGAGCAAAGGTTGCAGAGGCCAGGGCTGATGCAGCTGAGTGTGAGGTCTTTCGTCTGGAAGGATCCGTGAGTGACGCTCTTGGTTCCACTGACGCTTCCTGAAAGCGGTATAGGAGTCTCCATGGTCGCTGAATGACGAAGCGAGATGTACGGGAGGATGCTTTACTCTCAGAGATCCGTGCTTTGAAGCACAAGTTGGGTCGTTGGTTCCCTCATGCACATACTTTTTGCATAGATCAAACCATAAAAAGGAGCGTAAGAAACCCCTAATTAGATACAACTTTTTGGTATCATATTTTCTTTATGTCTTTGTCATTTTTGCACTTTTGTAAAAAAGAACGATAGAAGCTAGACATCACACATATTATGTTTTGGGATGTGGTGTCAGCCAGGTAAAGACTTGTAAGCAAAACAAAAGGAAATCTATCTTTTTATAAGGATTTTATCTTCTTTGTTTTGTTTTCATAAAATGAGAAACTGGGGTGTTGTGCCGGCTATTCCTGTGGCGCACACAGTGCTGGCTTAAAATGGGAAAGGAATATTTATTATATTTTGCGACAGTGGCCTCTCCGCCTGTGGTGGTGCACACAGTGTGGGTGTGAAAATGGGAAAAGAAAATATATTATCTTTTACAAAAGTGGCCTTTCTGGTCATCGAGCCAATCATTCCAGAGTGGGGCATGCACAGTGTTGGGAAGAGAAGATTATTTTCTTTCTCTCTTTTGTTGGTGCTTTTAAACATAAGGGGAAGTAAACAGATCACAGTTTTGAGCTTTGCCGAACCCCCTTCACGTTATTGGGTTCGAGTGAGGTCAGCAATTTTACCAAGGCCGAAACACCCATCCCTTTGGATCGAATCAACCTCCTCTCCTTACCCTAGGACATACATTTGACGGTGCAGTTTATGAAGACATTCTAAATTGGGACCCTTATTTGAGCTAACATGAGTAGCCCCATTGAGAATCGGGAGTATGGGAGGGTGACTGAAGGATTCATTCTTATCTTCTTTCAACCTTTTCTCCTTTTCAACATTCTTACTCACAACGCCCAAGGTGGGTTTTCGTCGTGCCCATTGTTTCCCTCTTTTTACTCGCAGCACCCTCTCGGGTTTTCACTACGTCCATGGGTTTGCATTTTTTCCCCCGACGCCCTTTCAGGTTTTCACCTGGTTCGTACAAGCTCGCTCTTTTTACCCATAGCGCCCTTGCGGGCTTTCACCATGCCCTATTTACTTTGAGCTTGTATTTTTTATTTTTTATTTTATTTTTCTTTTATTTTATCAAAAGCCACGACATGGACGTCGATTCCGTCATAGTCGGCTGAGTGGGGCTCTATTTGTCTCACAGCTTGGCTCGTGCTGACTCAATGGGTACTGTGACTGCTTGTAGATCTTAAAGAGGGCTTTTTCTTGGGATGTATCATGGCCATGGGATGGGTTAGGAACTTTGAAGGTATTCTGGGTTTTAAAAGGTTTCCTTGATTAGGTTCCAGCTGCAATAATACTCTTCTTCCTTGAGAAATTTGGACTATACACACCCAATTTTTTTTGTTCTCTATATTTTTTATTCTTTTTGACATCCTTTTTTTTGGATTTTGCTTTTCTGATGTTTTTGGTTTTTGAGGTAACTCTTTTTTTTGTTTGGTATATACATTTTCACATTTTCTTTTGGGAGTGGTTATAAAGGAAAGGCTCATGGCTCTACAGGTGTAGCAAAGGCTATGATCATTCAAGGATGCTTTTTGGCTATTTGGATTTGAAATGATGGCCTCTTTTACTGGGTCCTTAAGCAGTCACATAACCATCTTGTCAATACTTACCTTGCCACAGAGACTATGAGTAGAACCAGCGGACATACCCAGCGTTGATGGGTTAAGGAAAGTGAACTCCGTCCATGGTGGCGAGGCGGATTGCGTATCCCAAAAGCACTTCTTGGATGACATAAGGTCCCTCCTAATTAGGTTTGAACTTTCCTCTTGGGTTAGGCATGGAGGGATGGGAAGAATTTCTTTAGTACGGTGTCTCCCACCTTCAGATCTCAACTGCGGACACGTTTGTTGTAAGGGCATGCGATTCGCCCTTCATAAACCTGGGTATGACACAAAGCAAGGAGCCTTTTCTTGTCTAGCAAGTTCAACAGCTCAAAGCGAGATCTCTCCCTTTCTACTTTAGGAAGGCCTGATTCCATGAGGATACGGAGTGAAGGTACCTCAACCTCAACTGGTAGGACGGTCTCAGTTCCCTATACAAGGGAGAATGGTGTTGCCCTTGTAGCGGTACGGATTGATGTTCGGTAGGCCCATAAAGAAAATGGCAACATTTCGCTCCAATCTCAATAAGTAATGACCATCTTCTCAAGTATGCAAACGACCCTCTTTTTGGCGGCCTCCATGGCCCCATTGGTTTGCGGACGATAAGGTGATGAGCGATGGTACTTGATTTTGTATTGCTCACAGAAGGCCTTGATGTGCGTGTTCATAAAATTAGTGCTGTTATCAGTGATGATATCCTTGGGCACGCCAAACCGGTAAACTATGTTGCTCCTGAGGAATTTCTTGACGTGATCGGTCGTGATGTTTGTGTAGGATGCTGCCTCTACCCATTTGGTGGAATACTCAATGGCGATAAGGATAAATTGATGTCCGCTCGAAGCTTTCAGATTGACTTTTTCGACGACGTCGAGGCCCCAGGTGGTAAAGGGCCATGGAGTGGTCATGCTGTGTAGATCGATAGTTAGAGCGTGTATCAGACTAGAGTGCTCTTGACATTTGTAGCATTTTTGAATATGCGTGTAACTATCTGACTCTATAGTGGTCCAGAAGTATCCTTGGCATAAAATCTTCTTAGCGAGCATACGGCCATTGACATGGGCACCACATACTCCCTCATGAATCTCCTTCATGATGTTTACTGCCTCACCTTCAGTTAGGCATCGGAGTAGGATATTATTATATGATCGCTTGTAGAGGCACTCGCCAAAGATGATGTAGTTTGTTGTTAAACGTTGAATGATCCGTCTGTCCACTCTGGCCGTCTCCTCGGGGAATGCTCGGGTCTCGAGGAAATTCTTGATATCCGAGAACCATGGTGGCTCATCATCCAACCCTATGGGTCCTCGATCTGGAGGCAGAAGGTCCGCTCGTTCCTCTGTTCAATCATAATTGGCTTCATCTCGACACCATACTGGATTTCTACCATTGATGCCAAAGTTGCTAACGTGTTGGCGATGCGATTACTTATGCGTGGGACACAGGAGAATGTGACGTCCTCGAAGCAGGCTATTAGATCCTCGAGATGTTCATGGTAAGGGATCAATTTCTTGTCCTTTGTCTTCCAATCTCCTTTTGTCTGGCATATGATCAATTTTAAATTGCCAAATACCCTAAGGTGGGTTACGTTGAGGTCAAGGCCGCTTGCAGTCTAGCTACGCAGGCCTCATACTCGACCATATTATTGGTACAGGGGAAATTGAGTTTAATGGAGACTTGTATGTGTGACCTTTTTGGCAAAATTAGAATAGCACTGACTCCCTGGCCCTCGGCATTTGCTGCCCTGTCGAAGTGCATTACCCATAATTATTTTGTCTCTACTGTATCATCCTCTGTCATGAACAAGATGTCTTCATCTGAGAATTTGGTTTTTAAAGGCTCATAATCAGGTAAAGGATTCTCACAAGATGATCGGCAAGTGCTTGCCCCTTGATTGAATTCTGAGTGACGTACATGATATCGAATTATGACAGTAGGAGCTGCCAGCGTGTAGTCCACCCAGTGAGAGTTGACTTTTCGAATAGGTACTTCAATGGATCCTTGCATGTTAGGAGTAGCACGGCTTGGGATAACAAGTAGTGGCGGAGCCTCTGTATGGCCCAAACGAGAGCCAAGCATGCTTTCTCCATATGAGAATCACGCGTCTCATAGTCGGTAAATTTCTTGCTCATATAGTAGATGGCCTGCTCTCTTCTTCCTGTTTCGTTGTGCTACCCTAGGACACATCCCATCAAAACTTCTGTCATGGAGAGATACATTAGGAGTGGTCTCCCAAGCTCAGGTGGTACTAAAAATGATGGGTTGAGGAGATAACCTTTGATCCTATCGAATGCTGCCTGACAATCATTGTTCCACTCAACGGGCGAATCTCAGTAGTTTGAAGATCGGTGTGCAGATAGGAGTGAGTTATGCAATGGACCGACTGATGTATTGTATTCTTCCCAAAAATCCTCTCACCTCTTTCTCAGTAGACGGTGGTGGCATTTCTGTGATGGCCTTTACCTTGATTGGGTTGACCTCGATACCTCTCCTGCTGAAGATGAATCTTAGTAACTTCCCTGACATAGTGTCCAATGTGCATTTATGAGGATTCAAGTGTAACCTATATTTTCTCAGCCTCTCAAATAGCTTTTAGAGGTTAATCAGATGGTCACTCCTCTCCGGTGACTTAGCGATCATCTCGTCGACGTATACTTCAATTTCTCGATGCATCATGTCATGAAATAGTGCTGTCATAGCTCTTTGATACGTTGCCCCATCATTCTTTAGCCCAAATGGCATGATGCGGTAGCAGAAGGTTCCCCAAGGGGTGATGAATGTTGTCATCTCTCGGTTCAACTCTACCATTATGATTTGATTGTATCCTGAGAATCCATCCATGAACGAGAGCATCCCCTGCTTAGCAATGTTATCGACCAAGATGTCGATGTGTGGCAAAGGGAAGTCATCCTTCGGGCTCGCCCTGTTGAGGTTTCTGAAATCAATACACATGCGGACCTTTCCGTCTTTCTTTGGCACCGAGATGATATTAGCTAACCACTGTAGGTACTTGGAGACCATGATAAACCCTGCGTCATATTACTTGATGACCTCATCTTTTACTTTCAGCATCCACTCAGGTTAGAGTCACCTCAGCTTCTGCTTGACTGACTTGATATCAGGGTAGAGTGGCAACTCATGCTCGACTAAATCGATCTCCAAACCAGGCATTTCCTCGTATGACCATGCGAAGACGTCTTGATATGACCGAAGGAAATCAATTATGCCTTTTCTTTTCTCAGGAGATAATGGCGTTCCAATCTTGGTAATTCTAGGGATCTCCTAGGTCCCCAGTTTAACGTCCTCTATTTCTTCAACAATGGGGGTAGGGCCATGCTCAAAGTCGACAAACCGCTTAAGGAGTTTATTGGGGAGCTCCTCAGTAGGGATTTCCTTATCTAGACTCGTGACTCCTACCTCTTCTTGTATTTCTACAGGAAAGGGGCCGGTTTCACGTGGAACGGGCTTTTTAATTAAAGCATCATTTTCTTTGACTTTATTCAAAATTTTGAAAGACAATATTTTTTACTTTCATATTTTTTCTATATTTTGGAGATTTTTGTTTTCTTCATAAATGGGCTCCTAGCAAAGCAAGTACCTATATATACATTATATTGCCTGCCATGGGCTTATCTCACTTTTTATAGGTTGTTTTTTCTTGGGAAGTAGGTGTCGTATTTTAGACCACTTGCCGCTTCTAGAGTTTGGGGCACAGACGCCCAATTCCATACCTGCGGTGCCTCTCCTTTACTTGTTTGGATGGTGGGGGGTGGCTAATATGATTCTTCAGAGTCAACCTCCATCATGCTTATCATGGACTCGCCTGAGATTTTATCCTCAAACGTCAGTAGAGTCCTATGGTGATTTACCACAAGGGGGATTGCACAAGTATGGGAGACTCTTCCTCAAATAGGGACAGAGCGGCCAGGTCTATCTCCAGGTTAGGAGGGATGATCTGAGGATTGGTAAGGTGGACATGAGGTGCTGGTTTGTCGAGGTTAACTGCGTGGTCCCATCCCGATCTATTTTTATGATCCCTGCACTTACAAAGGTGTTCCAAATGTGAGGTCTGGGACGAGGCTTCTCTTCTAAGTTGATTCCTCGAGCTCTAGCAGCCACTATGGCTTGGGCTTTTTCTTTGGCCTCTCGGACCTCTTCTTCTGTGGGCTTGTACCATAACCCAAATCAGACCTGCTGCCCACCTTTAGCCTTGACTGGCTCCCTCCTGCCTTGTAATCGAGGACCTAATCCCTTCCTTTTATGATAACCCCATTTTTGGGGCATGGCCACAGCCACTACCATTTCGCCTTCGATTTTCAGAGTGATGCTTTTCGAGGGTTTTGGGATTATCGTTGATACCTCATATTCAATATTATGGAGGTCCGTATGTTCGGTCGTGTGCGGCACATCCAACACCTTGGGGTTGTCAATGCTGTGGGTGGCTTTTTATTTTTCATCATGTCCCTCACCTATGATGGTGATGATCTTCTGCCCCGACACGAACTTAAGCTTCTGATGCAACCTGGACGGTATTACCCCTACTTCATGCAACCAAGGGCACCCTAACAACAGATTGAAGGAGGACTTAATGTCCATTACTTGGAATGGCAAGGAAAAGGTCATTGGCCTAATTACTAGCTCAAGATCAACTTCCCTATTTATTTCCCTTCGCGTATTATCAAACCCTCTACTGTTAGTTCTTATTGGTCTCAGCATACAGGGGTCCATGCCTATTTTGGTGGCAGTTCTCAGGGGGCACACATTCAGAGCGGACCCATTATCAATCAACACTAGTGGGATCACCATGTTTCTGACCTCTACGATGATGTTGAGGGATTTAGTAAGAATATTTCCCTCCTCCGGTAGATCCGTATCCAAGAAAGAGATGGCATTGGGAGCCATCACTTGTCTGATTATTTGCCCAACCTCATTTGGGCTTACTTGGAGTGAGACGTGTGTATTTTTTAACTCCCCCCATTAAAGCTTGGAAATGGAGTGGGGACATCATTACCAGATCCCAGACTGTGATATGAGTCGGCATTCTTCTTAGCTGAGTCTCGCGTATGTGCTCTTAGCTCATCTTTTCAAACGGGTTTACTATCGTAGAATCTTTCTTCCCCTCTGGTTGGGCTGGCACTGGTGTTGATGTGTCTGGCTGCTTGGATATCTTCCCAGACCTGGTGATAAAATCCACTGCCCCCTCCTTACTGTTGCTGGCATTGACGTCCGTCTATTCGTAACTGAGCGGGACTTGATGTGGATCATAAGTTAGTCCTGAGATCTGGAACGGGGTGACAGGGGGTACTGGAGATGTTAGTATCACTGGATTGGGATGGGTGGGCCATACCTGGTTAACCTCTGTAAGAGACAGGTGGGTGGAGAAAGTGGGATTGGTTAGGATTGTGGGTGACTGTATTGGGAGTGATATGGAGGGGGTGGGCCATTGATAATTGATAGGTGGTGGAGGGGGATGGGGGACATAATGAGTCATCGAGTAACTAGTGGAGGATGCAGAATATGATTGGTAGGAGTTTATTTGGACGTAATTAACAAGAGTTGGCACCGAAAAATATGCCCTAAGATCTAAGGGTTCTATTTGTGGTGCAAGGTTGAGGAAGTAATCTGCCAGATTCAAAGGTTAAATCACCCCAATATTCCTATTTTCCCAGTCTCTCTACGATGGGGCCACAAAATTCTCCTGGCCACAGATGTAATCTGTCGGGTCAAACTCTAACTCTTTGTCATCCTCTTCTTTCATGCTGATAATGGGTCTTGGACCCACTCCTCCGAGAGGGTGTGGGGGTAGCGGTACTTGGTGTATGTTGGCATGCTGGGTTGCTTGGGAAATTGTTGGAGGAATAATTTTACCAGCCTCTATCAAATCCTATATTGCGTGCTTCAATGGAAAGCAGCGATCAGTAGGGTGGCCCGACCCTTGGTGAAAGTTACAATGGGTGTTGGGGTCATAGTTCCTTGGGATGGGATTTGGGGAAGGTCGTGGTTGGAGTGCTGTGACCATTCCCTTTTCTATTAATAAGGGCAATAAAACATTCAGTGATTGCCCCAAAGGTGTGGAAACTTGGTCAAAGTGGACCTTTCTCTGATCTGGAGTCATCTGTGCCCCCTGCCCATTCCCGGTTCTCTATATTGACTCGCTTCTGGCTGGAGCTGGCTGTGCGGCTTTAAATTGAAATGAGACTATACTGGTGTTGGGCCTTGTATTTGTGACATTCTAAAAATTTGTCCCAGCTCTTCTATCATTCCTCTGCTCTGAGAATCTCTTGACCCTGTCAGCCCCATCGGATACATTCTTGTCGAAACGCCCTTCTCTGATTACGTCCTCACAATGATTGGCATTCCTCACCAAATAAGAAAAACTGGATTGTTATTGATACACTAGGAAGTCTGAGATAATGGGCAAGGTATTTTTTGAAATCATCTCTATCTGCTCGTCGTCAGGTATTCTATTTCTTACCTGAGCTGCTAACGCTCTCCAGTGCCTGAGGAAATCGCTGAAGGTCTCATTAGGGTTCTGCTTTAACTATGCTAGATCCAACTTGCGAGGCTCAATGTCTATGTTGTAGACATATTATTCTTGAAACAGATGAGTTAGATCCTTCCATGTCTTTATCATGGATGGTTCTAAGGATGTGAACCACCTCAAGGCCGAACTTGTCAGGTTTTTCTGGAAGACCTTTATAAGTAGGCACTCGTCCCCCCTATATTGGCACATGTCCCCATAGTAGGACTTGAGGTGTGCGATGGGGTTGCTCATGCCGTTATATTTATCAAAAACCGATATTTTAAACTTTAGGGGCAAGGGAACTTCAGAGAAGAGGCATAGATCTGAAAAGTCTGTGGCGTGGATCTCCGTTCCACCCATCTTCATTAATTACTTCTGAATCTTATCCGGTTGTTCTTTCAACTGCTCAGACTCCTTAGACAGTGGGTTTCTTTTTTCAATAGTCAGCCTTGATTCACTTTGTGCTATTAGGGGGTTAGTGATTATAGGGGGGTTGACGCTGGTAAACTCCCCAGCGTAAGCCCCACTATTTTTTATCTCATCTTCTTCATATTATGGGTCTATATATGGTGCAATGAGGGTGAAATTTTCTTGTTGGTGCTGACTAGGCTAGATAGGTGTCGGGTGGGACCATGAAAGGTGAGGAAAATTTTGTCGAGTGATAGGATGAGTGGAATTTGGATTTTGGGTGAAGCCTTGATGGGGCCATTGTGTTTGAGGGAATGCTTGGAGATGGCCTTGAGGTGTATGAGGATGGGGGAATTGGTAAAGGGTATGTGTCGGGTTCCCGCCTGGGGCAGGGTGTGAGGTTTGTGTGTGAGGGAGATATTGAGGGAATTGTGGAGGGTATAGGTATTTGGACCGAAGATTTGAGCTTTGCTGGGCTTGGGTATTAGATGAGGGATTTGGAGGGGTTTGGGCCGTAAGGCCTTGGGAAATTTGGCCCATTGGACTTTATTGGCTTTGGGCTATTGGGCCCTCGTAAGTCTGGCTCGTTGGGCCTTGATGGGTTTGACCCATTGGACCTTAATGGGTCTGGCCCATTAGGCCTTGATGGGTCTGGCCCAATGGGCCTTGAAGGCGTGGGTGATGGGGGTTTGGGCCATTGGGCTTTGGTGGGTGTGGATGATGGGGGTTTGGGCTGTTGGGCCTTGGTGGGTTTGAGGTAATGAAGCATGGAGGCTTGGGAATGTGGATGATGGGTTGGAAGATGTGTGGTGAGAATGAGGGGGGATGTTTTGGGAGGCTTTCCAACTACTATAAGCCAGGACCATTTCATCCATCATGGCCATTGGAGAGGGATTGGATGGAGGTGGTTCATTTGAGGGTATTTGGTCTGTGGATGATGTAGATGTGTGGAAAAAATTGGGCATGGCCCTGGTAAAATTGGGCATGACCTGGGAAAATGGAGGGATATGGGGTGGATCAGAGAAACTAGGTGTGGCATGGGTAAATGTGGGTGGATTGTATATATGTTGGGAGGATGAAGAATGGGGTATGTTGGTGAAGGTGGAAAATTGGGTCAGGTTTTGGGTGGATGTGGATGGAATGTGAGACGGATCTGGGATGGACATGGTGGGGGGAATAGATCTTGTTTGTGGGAATGAAAGGGAGTGGGGTGTCGGATTTTGGGGGTTTTGAGTGGTGGTGGATGGGAAAATGGGCATACCGAAAGATTCGGTGACGGAAAATGGGGGTTGAGTGAGGGGGATGGATGTGAAAACCTCTTCCGTATGGGAATGAGTTGTGGAATGTGGTGGGGATGAATCGGGATCGGCGTATGCCGGATCCACTACCCATGACATGGCTTGGTTACGGGTGAGGTACGGGTGCCTCGGATGGGGCCCGTAAAGTTTTCTCCTTCTTCCCCTATGGGATGACGGAGAACAAGGCGGTGTCATTGTGCCGGCACCACAACAATTTGGTATTTTTGGTTTATTTAATTTTTTTGAAATTTTGTATTTGGATTTTTATGATGAAGGATTTCAGGGCCTTTGAATTTCCGTTTTGGGTGGTATTTGTACCCTAAATAAATCCCACTACAAGACCCCAACACGCTTCGAAAGAATCAAAGGGGAGCCCTTTTGATCTATTGAAGGCACGGGAACCAACACAAACAACCCAATCCCTCAGAGCGAGTCAATAAGAGGTTACCCTCTTTTGATCAGTGGAGGTGTATTGGGTGTTGGATAATACAGGACCTAATCAGAGGTGCTAAACCACTAAGCGGGGGAGCTCCGGGATGTGAAAAGGCCTCCGATTTCCAGTTATTCTGCTCAATTGGATCAATTACTACTTGGCACGAGTATAATATGAGCCAGACCAGCTTTGGTCCAAATTGTGCTTGGCGTATCTATTACATGTGCCAGAGAAAATCTGGGGTTTCTAGACTTGGCTCATGTATTAGTTGCACCAGGCAAAATCTGGGGTTTCCATGCTTGGCGCGTGTATTAGTTGCGCTAGGCAAACAGTGGGGTCAGATACCCCCCAATAGTAGGCCAACAAGCCCGAATTCAGTCTTTTTTACCTTGGTTTTCTAGAAGCGATGCTTTCGGGAACTGATCTCTTAATTGAAATGGGCTTTCCTCACCGAATCTAGGGATACAAGGCCGATTCAAGACTACTAACACTCTCCCCAAGGGTTTTAAGCTTCGTAACGTGATAGGTTCCCCAACCTATATACCTCCAGCGCAAGCGCTTTCTCAGTTATTGGAAGGGGTGGTACTTTTTCGGATCATCACCACTAGGGGCTGCCGCCGTACAAAGAATCGGGTGTTTGTATCTTTGCCTAGAATTCCCAACCCTTGAAAAATCTACCCCCATTAAAAATTCAATTAGAGTCCCCTCTTGGTTCAATTTTAATTTCAGTTTTTAGAGGAATTTTTCTTTTAAGTCCAAAAGCGGGTGGTGATTGTCCCGTGCCACCTCTACAAGCCGACGTCCACTGATAAAATATGTTTGCGGAAATGTAAAAGCTCACGTAAGCCCACCAAACACCTAAGGCATGTAAAAGTGCAAGTAAACCCGCCAATCGGCTAAGGCATGTAAATGATGAAAAAATAAGGGAATTGTAAGGACGATGCTCAAGTAGGCTCGCCAATCGGCTAAGGCACGTAAATGATGGGAAAGTAGGGGTAAATAATAACAAGACCGAATCGTAGGGGTGAGTAAATGAAAAAAAATGAAAATGAGAAGAAACACAAGCAAATGTTAATAAAAAAGACAAAAAGAAGCCAAATTTCAAGGAGAAGCTCTACTAGCTAATCCCTAACAGAGTCACCATCTGTGCAACCGTGGGATTTTCGATGATCGCGTCACAATGATGCGCTCTCTCTAAAAGATATAGAGTTGCCACCCAGAGCTTTCGGTGTCCTGGGAAACCTAAATCAATTTTATGAGCATCGAAGTGTCAAAAATGTGACTCGGATTCACCGGTCTATGTCAAAGGCTCTTGGGTAGGGGCTTCAGTTATTGATTGAGAAGGTGTTATGCACCCGATCAACCCGCTCTAAAGCGGTCTCTACTTATGGCCAAAGATAAAATGAAAATGAAAATAAAAAAGAGCACTTCCTCTTGCCCGAAGGCACTATGATCCTATTTGTGCCCCTTCGTTCCTATCAAAATTTTGGCAATGTAGCGACACAAATCTTAGGATAGAGCAAAGGGTAAGAAGGTAGAGGAATAGAGGAGAGAGTTGGAGCTCTTGGGCCCTTGTACCATCGCTGTAGACCTCCGTGTAGGTGCACCTTGGTGAGCTTCCGATGGCTCGGATGGTTGAATGAAGGGTTCCAACTCTAAGGCTTGGTAGCTAAGGGGTAGAGGAAGAAAGCTAGGGGATAGTGTTCTCCTAAACTCAAGGGTTTTTGAAGAAGTATTGGGTTTTTAAGCTGATTTAGATTTTTGGAATTTGTATGAGCAATGGGACACCATAGGGAGAAAGGCTTCTCTCTTACTCTTTTCTCTCTTAGGAATTTTTTTCAAGCCATTTGTAAGGGGGGGTACCTCTCTATTTATAGGAAAAGAGAAGGTTAGGGGGGTGCTTAGAGGTTAATTAGGGTTAGCAATTAGGTAATCCTAGCATCTAAGGTTTCCTAGGGTTTCAAAAGCTTAGAAAAGTGGGCAATGGTCATCAATGGTAGATGATAAGGTGAGGTTTCAAATGACTAAAGGGTTGCAAATAGGGTAAGCATGGGTGCAATAGTCCTAATGAAACTCAAGTGTATTTTTTAGTGCTCAACAATAATGATATATTAAGACCTTTTATTTTTTATAAGCGCTAACAGTAGTCCTAGACTATATGTACTGAAATTTTGAGTGACATTCCTCAGTTTATAGCCATTGATTATACAATGTTAGATGGCATGGGTTGACCGGGATGTGTTTTGGTGTCTTGAATGCTTTGTGATTGTGGACCCTTGCATGGTTTCTTTTTAAATAAGTTATCTTTAATTTTAATTTAGTTAAAGGATTGGATTCTCTTGAACAGTGAGACTGTTTTTGAATGCATTGTACCTTTCCAATCAAACACCTTGGAGCATTTTCGAGGGCGAAAATTTCTAAGAGGCAGAATGCAATAACCTGAAAATTTCGAACTCGAACACGTTCAACTTGGTATGTGTGCCAGAAAAAGTTTCACAATAACTTTGGAAGTTATGCGCAAGCAAACTTGAAAGAATGTTATTGGTGAAAGGAAATTTGATTTAGACTTGGTGAAGGCCTTAGCCAATGACTCGTATATGTGTTCTCAATACCGAAGTCCAACTTAAGTTCAAGTGGATAGAAATTTATTGTAAATATCATGATATTTAAAGTAAATATCATGATATTTAAAGTAAATATCATAGATATTTGTTGAATTGTTTTGCTTTATAAGGAGTGGTGGGTGAAGAGCAAACCTCTCACCACTCTTCCTCTCGTGTGAACCAATCCCTCGTAAGGGTCACCTATGTTTCGATTACTCAAGCGATTCCAACCGTAGAAAGGCTCTGAAACCCTTTATTGAGTTACTTGAAGATATTGAGGGAGTGTAGTATTGATTGTGTGTGAAACGATCCTTTGGAATGTGCCAGCTACATGTGACTGTCTATGTGCTAAGTGAACTCATTCTGGAATCTGCAGGCTTGAGGCTCCGCAAGATTCAATTCGGCACCTAGGAATTGGATCATCGGAAGCCGCGGGAGTCAACCTTCAGAGGTAGGCTCTTAATTTCGTCTTGTTAGTTATTTTACCTAAATTTAGGTTAGTTCGTATGTGAATTTAGAAATGAAATCAAATTAGTTTTTATGAGAAAATCAAATCTTGTGGGAAAATATGAAAAGTGCATAAATCTGAAGAAATCGAACATTCGAAATCGAAAATCGAATGTTCGAATTTGAAATCGAGCCTTCAAAAATTGAATCGAACGATCGATTTTGGCTATGACTGATAAGTTTGATTTACGAAGAAATCGAACATTCAAATTTGAAATCAAATGTTCGAAAATGAAACCAGACATTCCCCTGTTTCTGGCTTTCTATGTTTTTCTTTGAAAAAACTTTGGAAAACTTTAGTCTGTCGATTTTAGACACTATTAACACATTGTGTGGTGTTAATTAAATAGGTTGAGTGTGGAAAACCTTTGGTGAGGACCTTTGGGATAACTTTGATCGAATCCGAGTAGAGGTAGGGGAACCTTAATATTTATTACAATTTCTAAGATAATATGAAATTGTTTTGATCATGAACTCTGAATTTGGTTTGAATCTGACATAATTTTGATTAGCAAGAACTTTGAACTATGAATTTCAAATAACTCTTGAATTTGCATGTGAACATGAAATTATAAAATCAAAATCTGAAACTCTGAAATCCCAAATCTGAAACTCTGAATCCTGAATCTGAAAATGTATTAAAATGCATTGAAATTATATGATTAGCATCTGCACTTGATTTAAGCTTCATTAGAACGAAACCTTAAATTCTATGAACCATGTTGACGGTAAAACTGCCTGGCGCAAGTTTGTCTCATAACGCAGTGGTTAGTTACAATTTCTGAAAAAGGGTTCATTGAACGACGATGGTTAGTAGGGTTTCCCATCGGTATTATTCCTGCTCTCATGATATAGTAACTTCAGAGGAAACTTTATGTTATGATTTAAGTCATTTAATAAAGAAGCATGAATGAATCAGAATTCAAAACTATAGGAACTCTGGTCTTGTTTGATTTTCGTTCATAACACATCACTTGACTTTAGAATTGGAATTTAGTAAATGAATCTGTTTGGAATACCTGTTTTGAAAACACATCTGCTTTGAATCCCGTCTTTGAAAACCATATTTGTTCTGACAAAATGTAAATAAAATTGAGTTTCTTCTGCTAAGCTTAGACTGTTAGCTCACCCCGATTATACGTCACAGGTGTAGAGACTTAGGCTCGGGGTTACGAGAGTGATCCAGACTACGAGCCAGAGGAAGAGTCAGAAATCCCTCCTGACCAGTTCTTTCCTTGACTTAGGGTTGTGAGCTTGGTATAATTCTTTTTGTATATGTTTGTGTAGGACTATTTTGAATTATGGGCCCGAGGCCTTGTTTTGTTATAGTTCTTATATCATTTTGAGGGACCACTATCAGGAATCATTGTTTACGTGTTAGATTGGCCATCACCGGTGGTTCTTCTTGATTCTTTTTTGAGATATGATTTGTGTGAGATCTCTTTAGTTGCTATGTTGAGATGTTTTTTTTACTTTGATGCTTGCTTTCTACTTTTATGGATGTACCTATGTCTTGGCGAGCCGACCTTTCCGACACTCTAGGACCAGGAGAGTCGGGTTGTCACACTACACACTTTGCATGAGTTGAAACTTTTAATGATCATGATTAAGGATAACTGATTGGATAGGAAGAGAATCATAAATTAGAATCCACTCTTAGAAAGTATGTACGACCATGTATTGATTGACTACTGATTTTTATTTTGGAAAATATAAAATGATTTGAAGTTTGTGGGTACCTACACTGAAAACTCTTAGGAGACTGTTAAGACCTGAAAAGTACCACTTTTCACCCATTAACTTAATCTCTGTTAGACCCTTAATCATTTAATAAATGCATTTTAAGTCTATTCTGTAGGTAATAAGAAGCAGCTGCAAATAAACCCCTAACCATGCCAAGAAGCCTACTGCTGATCCAGAAGCCCCTCAGAAGTGTGAAGGTTAAACCTAGACAGAGAATTGGTTGCAACAGAGGCACAGCAAAGCAGAAGAAAATCAAGGAGAATGCCTCGCGCAGATGACATAGGGCTCAATTAAACCAGAAAGAGTATGTCGCGTTGTTGTCACGGGCTTCTTAAGGGAGCACCCCAACCAATAGCGCAGTCTTCGCGTAGTTAGCGCACGAATGGATGTCAGCAGGGAGTAAAACGTATACTTCATGAGGTTCTCGCGAGGGTCAGTCATAAGCGCTCGCAAAGCACTCGCACAGTCTCACGCAGCTCAAGAGCTGAGTTTTCAACCTTCACGTGATTCATTGAATAGAGAGAGGTCCAGGCATTCCAGCACGCGGTTGTCGTGCAATGGTCACGGGACACATACTTTCAAGGAACTGCTTGCGCGATCCAAAAGCCTATGTACTTTGTTCTCTTCGTGAGGATCGCCGCGAGATTCATCAAGGAACGAACTGCGCGCTCCATTCTCATGCCATTCAAATGCAAAGACCAATCCCGCGACGACCAAAGCATTCCCGCGATGAACAAAGTACCAACCCCATGAGTGCAAGAGCTTCAAGTCAAAACAACCCCGCGATGCCAATTCTACCATGCGGCAAGATCTGCAAATCTTTTCTACTCAATGACGATGGGTTCTAAACTTCTCCCCACTTCTATAAGGGCAATCTGGAATCTTCAGCAATTAGGGCATGCACTCCAATGCTCTAATCTCCGTGCACAAGCCCCGAGGCATCTAAGGGACAAGAATGGGCAACAATTGCATTGATGAAATTAGGGTTTTCCTAACCCTAATTCAGAGAGAACCGACTGCTATAGAAGCCTAAGCCTAGCTTAGGTTTGAGGGACTTTTGTTCTCGACTTCTGTGCTTCTTCTTGAAACCGACTGTAGAATTACAGGAGGCTAAGGTTAGGGTTTAGAAGTTTTTCTTTTTTCCTTCTCTCCATAGTCCAGCACTTGCTGGCTATGCCTTTTGTATGATTATATGGTATAGTTTTTAATAAAGTTTTATAATAGGATCCGTTGCATGTATGGGATGGTTATTTGTTGTGAGTTGCTCTGTGCAAGGCTGCTGTCTTGAGATCCTCCATTGCTAAGTTATATTGTAAGCAATGGAGGATTGCTTTTGAGGTTCTATTGAGATCCAAGTGGACCTGTGTATCCAGGTTAGGCACATTGCAGGCCTTCCCCCACCACAGGATCCACTAAATCTGAATCCCCATGAGAGCTTGAGCTGGTAACCTTGTGAACATGGTGGCAGCAGCAATGTTCCTATTCTGTCTTAGACCTCTGTGAGGAGGATAGCCTCTGTGGATAGTTTGTGACCATTCAAGTGGACAGATTATAGCCTTAGGGAGAGGCCAATCCATAGATCTAAGACAGATTCTTCTTCTCTGCACTTGTTCTTGTAGCCTTGTGAGAGATTGTGCAGAGACAGACTCTCCTATATTTGTATAGACCCACCATCAGATTGCAGATCTGAGTTGGCTCTAGAGATTGTAGGCTTGTGACTGGATCACTACTGGTTGTCTAAAGCAATGAACAGCCAAGCTTAAAAGCTAGTACTCAAACTCTTGTGGGTCTTGTGTGTCCAGGCTCGTGCACTTTGCAGGCCTAGCCCCACACACAGAACTTTAGAGGTTGAGATTCCCATGGATTCTTGAGCTTGTAGCCTGGATGGCGTAGTGCCTACAATGATAATCTTGTTCTGACCTATCTCTGTATTGTGGTTCCCCTATTGGATAGTCTGTGACCATTTAAGTGGACAAGTTATAGCCATAAGGGATTGGATCATGGCACAGGGGTGAGTTAGATTCTTTCTCCTCTTTGGTGATAATGTACCCATTGGACAGGACTTCTATAGCAGCAGATTTGAGTCTGAGTTATAAGACCCATAAGATCTGTACCTAATAGCATACTTCTCACCCTTTTATATTTATTTTCTCACACTCCATCCTCTTTCTGAACCCTTTCTGTAGTTTAGACATTAAGTTACCTTAGGATTTAGATTATAGTGACCTTAAATCCCCTTCCATTTTGGATTGCTAGATCTGTAGTCAGATCTGGAGAGCCTACTAAAGATAGCTCCCTTGGAGCTTTAGATCAGCCTTCCCTGTGGGACAAACTCTTACTTATCAAAACTTGCTACAACAGGCCCTGTATCTTGTAGGACTGTGTATTTTTAGGCTTCCTGCTCTGTAGTTTTCACTCCATCTTTCATTCATTTTCATTCACCTCATTCTTATCACTATCTCCAATAAAGTCAGTAGTAAGCACTTAAAATAGCCTAATGATATGTTTAGAGCACAGAGTCAAGAATTGCCTGCTACCCTTCAACAAGGGAAAATTAAAGAGGCTGTAGTTGAGCCCCAGCAGGAGATAAAAATAGAAAAAAGAAATAAACAAAAGTTCAGTCATAGGCTTGCAGCTGAGGAACCAGTAGTACCTCAGCTGTCATTTCCTCAAGCTTTGAGTGGCCCTGCCCCTTTTGATAAGGGGTAGGCACAAATCGAGGAAATGATGGAGACCTTTAAGCAGGCCAAGATAAATTTACCCCTGCTTGATGCAATCCGACAGGTCCCAGCCTATGCAAAGTTTCTGAAAGACCTTTATACTCAGAAAAGGAAGGCCAGAGGCCATTTGTCCAAAAAGGTCTTTGCAACTAATACAGTTAATTCTGTATTAACCATGACAATGCCTGAGAAGTTACAAGACCCAGGGATACCCACTATTCCCTATATTATTGGAGACCACACGATTGGAAGGGCCCTTTTAGACCTTGGAGCAAGTGTTAACCTGCTTCCATATATTGTGTATCAGCAACTAGGTTTGGGGGAGCTGAAGCCCACCCCTATTGTTCTATTGATGGCTGATAGGTCTAAGAGGAAACCCATGGGAGTGGTTGAAGATGTCTTAGTAGGGGTAGACAAGTTCTTCTACCCTACAGACTTCCTTGTTTTAGTCATGGGCTACAATAAGAGTACATCCCCGATACCTATTATTCTGGGCAGAGCATTCTTGGCCACTGCCAATGCATGCATTCAATGCAGGTTTGGAATCATGGAGGTCACTTTCGGATATATGAAAGTTGAGATTAATGTGAACAACAGTGCAAAGTATCCTCAGCTAGACAATGAGGAATGCTTTGCAGTTGATGTACTAGAAGAAGTGGTTGAAGAAGAACTGCCCACTCTGCTGGAGTGGGGCAATATTATCACAAATTTAACTAAAGTTTGAAGCATGGTAGAGGAAGGAAGCCTAGCTTTAATGCTAGAAGACATGTCCCCATTGAGGTCTTCTGTTGGCTTAGTGCAGCATTCCAATTGGAAACCTACATTCCTGCCCCTTCCTCCAACCAACAAATCACCAATCTTGCCATCCATCCAGCAAGCCCCTGATCTGGAGCTCAAGAAGCTTCCAGAGACGTTGAAATATGCTTTCCTTTAGAAAGACGAGAAACTTCCTATAATTATCTCCTCTTCTCTTACTAGTGAGCAAGAGGAGGAATTGCTAACAGTTTTGAGGAAGCACAAGAAAGCAATTGGCTAGACCATTGCTGATCTAGGAGGGATTGATGCATCAATCTGTATGCATAGGATTTATCTAGAGGAGGGCTCAACACCCTCCAGGGAAATGCAGAGGAAATTGAATCCTCACATACAGGAAGTGGTCCTGAAAGAAATCATTAAATTGCTGGATGTTGGAGTAATTTAACCCATCTCTGATTCTGAATGGGTGGCACCAATCCAAGTGGTACCCAAAAAATCTGGCATAACAGTGATCACAACCGAGTCTGGAGAGTTGAGACCAGCCAGGGTGACCACTGGCTGGAGAGTTTGCATCGATTATCGAAAACTCAACTCCAAGATTAGAAAAGACCACTTCCCTCTCCCCTTTACTGATCAAATTTTGGATAAGTTGGTTGGGAAAGCTTTTTATTGTTTTCTTGATGGGTACTCAGGGTACAACCTGATCCCTGTGCACCCTCTTGATAAAGAGAAAACTACTTTTACTTGTTCTTTTGGCACCTTTGCTTACAGAAGGATGCCTTTTAGATTGTGTAATGCCCCAGCCACCTTTCAGAGGTGTATGTATGCCATCTTTTCTGATATGATTGATAAATTTTTAGAAATTTTTATGGATGATTTTTCGGTTTATGGGGATAGCTTTGACCAATGTCTATAACACCTCCATCTGGTCTTACAAAGATGTGAGGAGACCAATTTGGTCTTAAGTTGGGAAAAGAGTCACTTCATGGTAACACAAGGAATTGTGTTGGGCCATGTAGTCTCTAAAGATAGAATTGAGGTACACAAGGCCAAAGTTGACCTCATTGAAAATTTACCACCTCCAAGAACAATCAAACAAATCAGATCTTTCCTTGGGCATGCTGGATTCTATAGGAGGTTCATCAAAGACTTCAGCAAAATTGCTAAACCATTGTGCCACCTGCTCTGCCAGAATGTGCCCTTTGACTTTTCTGCTGAATGTCTTGAGGCCTTTGAAACTTTAAAAATCTGCCTCACCTTTGCCCCTGTACTGACGATACCCTGCCCTTTGAGTTGATGTGTGATGCATCTGACTTGGCAATAGGTACTGTCTTGGGCCAGAGAAAAGATAAGTTGCTTGTGGTCATTGCATATCTCAGCAAATCACTTGCTGAAGCTTAGCTAAACTATACAACAACTGAGAAACAGCTTCTAGCTGTGGTTTTTGCTGTGGACAAGTTTAGACCTTACTTACTTGGGTTTAAAACTGTCATCTTCACTGACCACTCAGCATTAAAGTACCTACTATCCAAGAAGGATGCAAAGCCCAGATTGATTAGATGGATACTACTGTTGCAGGAGTTTGACATCGAAATCAAGGACAAAAAGGGTGTAAAAAATGTGGTGGCTGACCACTTGTCCAGAATTATATTGGAGAAAGGTGTTGATGACCTTGCAACAAATGATGTCTTCCCGGATGAGCAACTGTTTGCCATCCATTCTTTAGTTCCTTGGTATGCACATATTTTCAATTATCTAGTTATAGGCAAGATTTCTGCCCATTGGAAAAAAATGGACAAAGACCTATTTTTCTCACAAGTCAAATTCTTTTTCTGGGAGAAACCTTGCCTGTACAAGTATTATGCAGACCAAATCATTCAAAAATGTGTTCCCGAAAGTGATGTCCCCAGTATCCTAACCATGTGCCATGAAAATGCCTGTGGGGGCCATTTTAGTGGGAGAAAAATAGCTGACAAAGTATTGCAGTGTGGGTTCTATTGGCCTTCTCTTTTTAGAGATGCCAATACACATTGCAAGACCTGTGAAAGATGTCAAAAATTAGGAGGGCTGTCCAAATGAAACTCAATGCCTTTACAGCCCATCCTTGTTGTAGAACTGTTTGATGTGTGGGGTATGGACTTTATGGGCCCCTTTCCTCTTGTAAATGATTTTCATTTCATCTTAGTGGCAGTGGACTACGTTTTCAAATGGGTAGAGGCCATTGCCACAAGAACTAATGATAATCAGGTTGTCCTCAAGTTTATAAAGCAGAACGTCTTCTCGAGATTTGGCACCCTTAGAGCCATTATCAGTGATGGGGGTAGCCATTTCTGTAACAGAAATTTCGAGAGCTTGCTCAAGAAATATTCTGTCACCCATAGGATTACTACTCCCTACCACCCAAAAACCAGTGGGCAAGTTGAAATTTCAAATAGGGAGATCAAGCACATTCTTGAGAAGACTGTGAGGACTGATAGGAAAGATTGGGCTGACATGCTTAATGATGCACTGTGGGCTTATAAGACTGCCTATAAGACTCCCATTGGTATATCCCCTTTCAGACTGGTCTATGGCAAGGCCTGTCATCTCCTAGTGGAGTTAGAACACAGGGCCTATTGGGCCATCAAACATTTAAATTTAGACCTAACTTCTGCTGGTCATCACAGGTTGCTGCAGCTGTCGGAATTGGATGAAATAAGGATGGATGCATATGCCAATGCCAGGATCTACAAGGAAAGGTCCAAAGCTTTCTTTGACAAAGGGCTGTTGAGAAAGAGTTTCATAGCTAGCAACAAGGTTTGGTTGTTTAACTCCAAACTTAAATTCTTTCCTGGCAAATTGAAATCCAGATGGGAAGGTCCCTACATTGTCATGCATGTTTCCCCATCTGGTGCTGTGGAAATCAAGGATCCCAAGTCTGGGAGAACCTTGAAGGTGAATGGTCAGAGGCTTAAGCCTTGTTTTGAAAAACCTGCCGAACCCATGGACACCATTCACTTTCAAGGGGATCCTTCTTCAAACTGATGCACAGGTGTGCCATTACTGTATCATATGTACATTGATTTTGGTAGATTTATCTTGCTTGCTTTTGTTAAAATTCTCTAAAAAATATTAGTGGTTCCATCTAAATCTGGACCTGTCTGGTTTGAACTTTTTATGCTTGGTTTGATGTTTCCTGCTCTTTAATTGATATTTTTTGTTGGAATGCATAATGTGGGAGGTTGATTTTTGTTGTCCTCGCTTGAATGGTTAATTTTTAAAGTATCTAGAGGTACCCATGGTGAGAGTCATGCCTAGGAGCCAACCACAACACACTGGAAATGGCAACATAGAGAGCACATGCTCTATGTTTGATTCTTTACTGTCGCTGGGTCCTAAGGGGGGCCTAGGAGACTCTCGCGCAGTACACATTGATGCTTCATCAGCGGTCGTGAGATTCTAAAGCTGTCGCGAGATTAAAAAGGAAGCTTGGGAGACTCTGGCGCAGTTCACATGGAAACATTCAATAGCTGTCGCGAGATTCAAGTACACCTGAGAACCTCTCGCGCGATTCACATAGAGCTATTCATTAGTTATTGCGAGATTCAAAAGCTATCACAAGGTTCAGCAGGAAAATTGGGAAACTCTCGCGCCATTCACCAGAAAGACTTCATTTGCGGTCGCGATATTCTAAGGTTGTCGCGAGATTCAATGTGCACCTCAGAGCTTTTCGCACAATCTGAATGGAGACCTGGGAGCCGCTCGTTCAATTCACATGAATTCATCTCACCCTGTCGCGCGCTCCAAGGTCAACCTGAGTGATTGTCGCGCAATCCAAATTGAATAAAAACCTTCGCTAGGTTCATTTCCAATCTCGCGACCAGATGTTCCAAAGCATGCCGAGTTTCGTGATAAGTATTTTAACCCCGCGCTTGGCTCCTTTTCCAGTATTCTCTTCCTTCTTCCCTCTGCGAAACCCTAGCTTTTGGCGCTCTTCCCCCTCTCTCCTCCAGCATCAATCCTCCAACTCATCATTCATTCCATGAATCTACAGAGTTATTCCTCGCATCACCCCCATCTATTGCCCTCTGCTCAGAGATCTCGCGATGCCCTGTGCGTCAAATCAAACCAAACCCTAGGATTTTAGGGTAAGCACTTAGATTTCAGTCTCCGTTTCTCATATTCGAAGATAGAGTTTGAAATGGCTCCAAAGAGTGCACATAAGAGAAAGGGGAAGGATAAGGCCCCTGCTAAGACCACCCCTAAGAAGGCCAAACTTCAAAGTCACCCAAAAAAGGGAAGGAAGTGGTTGAGGAGGAAGTGCCAACCCCAAAGTTTTCCACTCCTTTAGAGCTCATGGTTTCAATCCCATTGGAGCCTAAGACAAATTTTGACCTACCATTTTTTGAGAAGGAACCTCTCTCTGCCCCTGTCGTGCAGTTTATGAGCAAAGCGGGCCCGATACCCTTGATGAGAGGAATTCCAGCACTAGCCTACCCTAGGCTAGTGCAACTATTTTATCAGCACATCAGGGTCATGAAGGATAAAGATGGACAAGTATGCTTGTTGGTGCTGATTGAAGATTTGGAGATGCTAGTGAGCCCTAAGGTGATTGCTGAAGTTTTGGGCATCCCAGCCGCATTCGACCCTAGCTGTGGATATGGCCCCTCCTGAGCGCCTCCATTGATACAATTGAAAGAGCTTTGACCAAAGGATTAAAGGTCACAGGGGATTCGATCAGAAGGAGAGAATTGAAAACTGAACTCCTCTTCATTGACCAAGTCCTGTGAAAGAACGTTTACTGCTCAGGACATCAGCAGGAGAGGAGAACTCCCATCGCGGATGCTGTCTATTCCTTCTCTCTTAGCCATGGCTTCCATGCGGCCTGGCTCATCTTTGAGGCAATTAAAGACCTAGTGGAGAAGATAGGGACAAACAAGAAGCCTCACACACTCACTTATGCCAGGGTCATTACCTTGCTGCTACTCAAAGGGGGGTACAAGATAGAAAAAACTGAGCAGACCACTACCCTTGTCCCTACTACTTTTGCCAAGAGACAATGGGGAATCAGCAGGAGCCTGATGGAGGCCCAGAAGAAGAAGAAAGCTAAGGCTCAGGCCCTTCCCAAACAAGCAGAGGCGGCAGCTGGAACAAGATCTACCCCTGCTACGACGGAGGTGCTCCCAGAGCCTGTTCCCACAACTGCTGCAGCAGCACCCATTTCCCCACCACCTTTTCCTCCTACATTCACTACCCCTTTTCCATCTCTCTCTCACCCTCCTCTATCCTCATCATCTATGCCCACTCCCCCTTCACCTGTGATTGGTACCTGGGAGGACTCCCCATCGCCTACCCTACCTCAGTACACAGCAACAATTCCCCCATCAGCTACACATAAACCTAACAGCCCTCCCCTCATTTCCTACAAAAAATGAAAAACCACTGACAAAATCCCCACCAACTCCCATACACCACCCTCAATCCCTTTCATCCACACTGACACACCTCACCTTGCAGAAACCACCACCCCAGCCATACCTACTACATCCCCACTCACAAACATTGACTTAACCCTTAACACCACCATAGGATTCCAAGCCTTTCTGTCTACCTTCCTTGACACAATGCCTACCCACTACACCTCCCTCCCGGACTCCCCAACTACATCACACCATCACTCCCCAGAACCCCACTCTTTCCCTCCTTCCACTTTCCACCATGCACCTTCCTCACCTTTCCAACCAGTGCGCTCTTCTTCACAGCCTCAACCTCCCAGCCCTGACACACTGACACTTATCCTATCCTTATCCAAGACATCCAATCCTAATTATCCACCACTACCCAAACATAGGACCAAATGCAGACTAAACTCACATCCATCCAATCTACCCTACAGACATTAACCAACCAACCCATCCCTCACCAATCTACTACAACCCCCCTGGTCCTTTACACTGACAACTATACCCAAACTGACACCATCCCTGACTCCCAACCCCATCTTACACCCATAATCCCCTTTACACACCTAAACCCCCCATTCCCCTTAATCCCTTTCACCATTCCCATTCCCCCCCCATCACCGCTGCCCCTACTGAGCCTACACCATTTTCTTTCCCCCTATACCCTCCATCCCCCCTCTTATCCTACCCCCTCTCACATTCACTGCCAAATCTACACAAACAGTCCCCCCCACAACTAGACTTACCCACGGTTACCCTCCCTTTCCCCCCAGGACTAATCACAGTTTTCTCCTTCCGCTTCCTATCTGCCCATCGCACCCAAACATTTTTTTTACAGCTCTCCCTACCTCACCATCCTCCATCACATGAGGGATAATCTTTACCTTAGGAAGGATGTCCTGAGGGGCATGGCCAAACTTCTTCAGTCCATTGAGACCCCCCTGCTGCAGCAGATCGATAAAATGAAGGAGGCCCACAGAAAGCAACTTCTGGGCATCTCCTTGGGGTGGACTAACATATTGGAAGCCTACCAAAAGGCCATGGCTTTATCTACTTATCATGAGTTGAATTGGGAGCTGGAGAAAGCAAATGTTGCTACAAAGAAGGCGCGGGCCAGACAGTTTGAAAAGAGGCTCAAAAATGCCCAGGAGATCTTTAGCATCCAAAAGGATATCCATGAGACTGACCTCCTCAAACACGAAATTCAGATAGCCTCATTGAAATCTGCATTGGTTGCTGCCAGAAATGCTCCTCTACAGCCCACCCTAATCTCTATTCATATGCCAGACCCAGAGCCTAAAGCTACTCCATCTACAGCTGCCGAGTCTGAGGAGGCATAGCCAAAGACGTAGCAAGAGAAAGGGAAGGCCCCAGCTGCCCCTCCTCCATCACCTCCTATAAAGTAGCCTTCACTTACCAAGGCGTCTGCTGCACCTCCACAAGAGCAAACTTATCCAAAGCAGAGGAAAGTCACTGCTAAGAGGACTGCTCCCAAAGCTGCCTCTATAAAAATTGGTAAAGAGCCAGCTGCCCACTCTGAAGAGGCAAAACCCCCTGGCTAGCCTAAGCCCAAAGCAAAAGGAAAATCCCCTGTGGTCCCCACTGAGGAAGGAAAAGGCAAATCTCCTACAACCCCCCCTGTAAAGAGGAAAGGAAAAGCCCCTCAAGAACCCAAGCAACCAAAAGTAAGGGTGAGGGCACCTAAAGCTCCAATTGTCAAGAAAACACCAGCCGAAGCAAAAAAGGAAAGGGAGGCAAAGAAGAAACAGGACAAAGCTACCCTTAGGGCACATGCTAAAAAGATGGGCTGGGATTTCTTTACCGATTCAGATTCAGATGCTTCCTCTTAGACTAGCTTAGATTGTACTTAGGTTTTACTCTTTTCTCCCCTTTCAACCTTCTCCTTGTAAATACGATTGTACATGTCTCTCTCCAGTTAATAGAATTTTATTTTATTTTTTGTACATTGATCTGTTCTGCTTGCTTGTTTCAGTTTTTCTCTTTTAGTCGTCATTTTCTTTAAATTTTTTCATGGGAGATGTCTGTGGGATGGCTATAATCATTTCAAATATGAACCCATGTGTAAGGTAGATGTCGATGCCAACTGACTGGATTCAAGTACAGGATTCAAATGTTTCCATGTTCATATTTGTGTGCCTTGTCTGTGCTTCCTCGCGGAGTCCTGACCGCGCGCAAAGCAAACAATTCCACAACTTCCACTGTGCAGCTTCGCGATATACAGGATCCCCTTAAATACCATGCCTATCTTTAGACCCTCATTTATTGCACACTCTTTTTTCCCATACTCGGTTGTGCGATTCTCCTTTCCCCAAACATTCACAATTTATTGCCAATCTTGGAATGGGACAAAACTTTCAATGTGTCGTTTCATTGTCCAACGCCCAAATCTTTTCAATAGGCCATTACTTCCTTTTCGTTTCTTCCTTCCTCTTCATACCCCAGCTGTCCAGCCCTCCTCACAACCATGGCGGATGACAAATATCCGATGTGGTTGGACCCCCCACCGCCTAAGGAGCCGGACCCATTACAATTTCTCTGGGATGAGTATAATGAGGTCCAGAGGATCCTCACCAAGGAGAAAAAGAAAAAGAGGAAAAGGGAGAAGAGAGAGAATAAGAAAAGAAAAATGGATCCACCTGCATCTCTCCCACCATCTTCCTCAAACCCTCCCCCATCAACTCTCCCTTGATCCCTTTTTCCCCCCTCTTTGTCTTTTCTTTTTCCATCTTTTTGTAATATTTTCTTTTTATTTTAATGAAAGTCTTTTTTAGTTTCATACTGTTCAATTAACATTTTCTATTTCTCTGTCTTCTTCTGTGTTCATTTCTTTTTATTTATGACTGAAATCTACTGCCTTTTATCACCTTTGAACCAGTGAGGACACTGCTCCTCATGGTTTGGGGGTGTGGCAGGATAGGTCTGCCAATAGAATAGTTAATTTTAGTACAGTAATGGTGGTATAACTGGGATGAACAAAGTCAATTTCCACTTAACTTGATACAATGAGGAAACTTGAAAAAATTTAAATATTTTTTGCAGACTTTTCAAAATAGAAAAAGTTAAAAATATTGACACCACCATAAAGCTAATATTAGAAAAAAATTTCAGTTAGTACCCAGTGAACCTAAGAGGAGAGAAACAGATGAAAATACACCCCGTGGGTTAAATTTGATGACCATACCTAGTGAGATTTGGGCCCATCAGTTTCTTTTGAAGAGTGTTTTTTGCATTATTTCTGCTCTAAGGACTGATTGAATCAAGACTTTTTCACTAGAAGTTGTGCACCTCCAAATCAAAACTAATTAACTGCACTCATGATACTAAGGAAATGATCCAAGGCCCTTATTCGGACAGTTTGAGCCTAAAAATCTAACTTTTTAAAATCTATCCTTTTGCATACACTAGTTGAGCCTTAAAAATCATACTTTTCTTTCACAAACACTAGAACACTTGCACCTTAACCATATGACCTAATTCAACCTTACCCTCACTCTGAGAATTCAGAAGGTAAAGGAGAAGGAGTTAAAGATACTGAGAATGGTCCAACATTCTTTGAAGGAGAAGAAAAGTAACTTGTGAACAGCCGTGTATCGCTGGCAGTTGTGTGGCAATTCATCACAAAAAATCATAAAAAAAAAAAAGAATGAATGAATAAAAACAAAAAGAGAAAAAGAAAGAGAAGTCTAGAGAACAGCATCATCTGAAAATTGAAAAGAAGAGGAGAAGCTGACCACTTTGAGTCTGAAATATAAAACGAAAGATGGAAGTTTTTGCTGAAATGAAGGTTGTGAAGTCATGAATCACTCCTTACCTTACTGATTTCTTAATTTGGATTCCCTTTTTACCCCTTTGTTCTTTACATCCCTCAGCCATAAGCCACATTACAACCCATTAAAAAAGGCCTTGTGGATCTAAAGTAAAATGAGTTGTCATGTGGAGATGAGGAGTTGTCCAATCTATGGTGAAAATTCTTGAAGATGTCAGAAATTAGAAGCTTTGCCTATGCTCATGCTTACAGGCCCATTTGGAGTTTGTAACTGCTCTTGAGCTGTTTTGAATGTGAACACCCCCAGGTTGTTAATGTTGAGAGATAGCCCTAGTGAGAATTGGGTCTGAATTTAAACCTCATTGGGGTTGTATCCAACCTGAATTTTGAATTAAAGGCAAGATGGGTACTGATTTTTATACATTAAAATTCTAATGATAAATGAATGGTGGTAAGGCAAACACATGTTAACTTTTAAGTTTTAAATGGCCTGCAACATTGCTGCAGTTTCCTCTAAGTGTTAAAAAAAATAATTTGGAGTGGAATGAAGCTTTAAACATCGAAAATCTGTGTTATCATTATCTACACTATACTTAACTGATTCTAATGGTGACGTTTGTGGGTGTCTTCACTGAAAACCCTCAGGAGACTTCACTCCTCCACTAGGGATCACCTAGGGCTTTAAAAGGCTTGGTACATATGCTAAATGTACCTGTGATCCCTACGAAAGTGGCATTTAATTACAGCTTTGCTAAGGGAGTAGCAAAGATTAGGTTTGAGGGTGTGTTAAGACCTGAAAAGTACCACTTTTCACCCCTTAACTTAATCTCTGTTAGACCCTTAATCATTTAATAAATGCATTTTAAGTCTATTCTGTAGGTAATAACCAGCAGCTGTAAATAAACCCCTAACCATACCAAGAAGCCGACTGCTGATCCAGAAGCCCCTCAGAAGTGTGAAGGTTAAACCCAGATAGAGAATTAGCTACAGCAGAGGCACAGCAAAGCAGAAGCAAATCAAGGAGAATGCCTCGTGCAGATGACGCAGGGCTCAATTAAACCAGAAAGAGTATGTCGCGCAGTTGTCACGAGTTTCTAAAGGGAGCACCCCAACCAGTCCCATAGTCTTGGCGTCGTTCGCGTGCGGATGGATGTCAGCAGGGAGTAAAAAGTATACTTCACGAGGTTCTCGTGAGGCTCAGTCTTAAGCGCTCACGGAGCACTCGCGCAGTCTCGCACAGCTCAAGAGATGAGTTTTCAACCTTCGCGCGATTCACTGAATAGAGAGAGCTCCAGGCATTCCAGTGCGCGGCTGTCGTGCAATGGTCGCAGGACACATACTTTCAAGGAATTGCTCGCACGATCCAAAAGCCTATGTACTTTATTCTCTTCGCGAGGATCGCCGCGGGATTCATCAAGGAACAAAATGTGCGTGCCATTCAAATGCAAAGACCAATCCCGCGACGACCAAAGCATTCCCGCGATGATCAAAGTACCAACCCCGCGACTGCAAGAGCTTCAAGTCAAAGCAACCCCGCGACGCCAATTCTATCACGCAATAAGATCTGTAAATCTTTTCTACTCAGCAAGGATCGGGTTCTAAACTTCTCCCCACTTCTGGAAGGGCAATCTGGTAATCTCCAGCAATTAGGGCACGCACTCCAATGCTCTAATCTCCGTGCACACGCCCCGAGGCATCCAAGGGATAAGAATGGGCTGCAATTGCATTGATGAAATTAGGGTTTTCCTAACCCTAATTCAGAGAGAACTGACTGCTATATAAGCCTAAGCCTAGCTTAGGTTTGAGGGAATTTTGTTCTCGACTTCTGTGCTTCTTCTTGAAACCAACTGTAGAATTATAGTAGGCTAAGGTTAGGGTTTAGGAGTTTTTCTTTTTCCCTTTTTCCGTCTCTTCATAGTCCAGCACTTGCTGCCTATGCCTTTTTTATGATTATATGGTATAGTTTTTAATAGAGTTTTATAATAGGATCTATTGCATGTATGGGATGGGGATTTTGTTGTGAGTTATTCTGTACAAGGCTGCTGCCTTGAGATCCACCATTGCTAAGTTGTATTGTAAGCAGTAGAGGATTGCTTTTAAGGTTCTATTGAGATCCAAGTGGACCTGTGTGTCCAGGTTAGGCACATTGCAGGCCTTCCACCACAGGATCCACTAAATCTGAATCCCCATGAAAGCTTGAGCTGGTAGCCTTGTGAACATGGTGGCAACAGCAATGTTCTTATTCTGTCTGAGACCTCTGTGAGAAGGATAGCCTTTGTAGATAGTCTGTGACCATTCAAGTGGACAGATTATAGCCCTAGGGTGAGGCCAATCCACAGATCTAAGACAGATTCTTCTTCTCTGCACTTGTGCTTGTAGCCTTGTGAGAGATTATGCAGAGACAGACTCCCCTATATTTGTATAGACCCACCATCAGATTGTAGATCTGAGTTGGTTGTAGAGATTGTAGGCTTGTGACTGGATCACTGTTGGCTGTCTAAAGCAGTGAACAGCCAAGCTTAAAAGCTAGTACTCAAACTCTTGCTGGTCCTATGTGTCCAGGCTCGTACACTTTGTAGGCCTAGCCCCACACAGAGAACTTTAGAGGTTGAGATTCCTATGGATTCTTGAGCTTGTAGCCTGGATGACGTAGTGCCTACAATGATAATCTTGTTCTGACCCATCTCTGGATTGTGGTTCCCCTATTAGATAGTCTGTGACCATTTAAGTGGACAGGTTATAGCCATAAGGGATTGGATCATGGCACAGGGGTGAGTTAGATTCTTTCTCCTCTTTGGTGATAATGTAGCCATTGGACAGGACTTCTATAGCAGCAGATCTGAGTCTGAGTTATAAGACCCATCAGATCTGTACCTACTAGCATACTTCTCACCCTTTTATATTTATTTTCTCACACTCCATCCTCTTTCTGAACCCTTTCTGTAGTTTAGACATTAAGTTACCTTAGGATTTAGATTATAGTGACCTTAAATCCCCTTCCATTTAGGATTGCCAGATCTGTAGTCAGATCTGAAGAGCCTACTAAAGATAGCTCCCTTGGAGCTTTAGATCAACCTTTCCTGTGGAACAAACTCTTACTTATCAAAACTTGCTATAACAGGCCCTGTATCTTGCAGGACTGTATATTTTTAGGCTTGCTGCTCTGTAGTTTTCACTCCATCTTTAATTCATTTTCATTAACCTCATTCTTATCACTCTCTCCAATAAAGTTAGTAGCAAACACTTAAAATAGCCTAACAGAGACTCAACTCCTCCACTAGGGATCACCTAGGGTTTAAAGGCTTGTTACATATGCTAAATGCAATCGTGCTCCCTACGAAAGTGACATTTTATTTTAGTAATTATTTGTTAGGAACTAACAAAGCTCAAGTTTGGGGGTGTGATCATTCACATAATATACATCATTGATACCCTAAACAAAGCCTTGTTAGTTCACATTAAGGCACTAATGGAAGCACTTGAGTGAATAATACGTTTTAATAGGAAAAGATCCATAACGAAAAATCAGTGCGAAAGAAGACCCAAAATTCACGATGAATCGTGAAAGCCACGATGACAAAAGAGAAGCCTTCAACTAATCATAAATAGAGAAATCATCACAGAGAAAGAGAGCCCTCCAATCGTATATTCTGACCCCAAAAACTCTTCTCTACGATCGATCGTAAAGTTGAACGATTGCAAGATAACTCCAAAAGAAAAGCTCGCGATTGATCATGATAAAAAAATATATAACAAAGAAGAACACCTCTACCTTCGTGAGGGTCATAATCAAATGAGAAGAGTTCACGATCGATCATGGCTTGTCTCAAAATTCTCAAAGTGAACCATGATGGCACAAAATAGGGTTATGATCGATTGTAACACAAAAAGTGCTCACTCTAAAGAAGAAGAACAATGCAATCGTAATTCATGATTCCAAGAAGAAAACTGATGATTGATCGTGAGAAAGAAGACCACGATCGATCGCAAGCATGATTTCACATGTTTCAAGTTAAAGGAATCCACGATCCCACAAGATGATGCAATATTTGAAAGACTTATTGTGAGAAAGTTTCAGTTTAACTAAAATTTTAATTTCAATTTAGAATTGTAATAAGAAATTAATCTTTTAATTTAGCATGTACTAGCACTCTTATGCATCTATAAATAAGAGGGTCTGCTGAACAATAGAGTACAGAGATCGATAGAGTATAGTAGACAATTAGTTTTTTGTTTAGTTTTTCATAGCTTTAGATTTTAGTTTTAATTTCATTATGTCTTCTATAAATTCGTTTTAGTTCATAAAAGTTATGAGTGACTAATTTTCTAAAGTCTGGGAACCCGATATATCAAAGAGTAGTATGAATAGTTAGTTTTTTTCTTATTTTTTTAGAATTCGGATTGTAATTGATTAATGAATGATTTTTAAAAGTATTTCAAGATTTATATGATTTTTGACTCTATGTTGTCATTGTCACCTTAGGTTTGAGATTACTAAACTTTCATCACCCGACTATGTTGTCGTTGTTGCCTTACTTAGTTTCATTAAGAATATTATTGCTAGAAAAATTTATGTTGTTGTTGCTTAAACCAATCTTATCGTATGCTTATGTTACTGTTATTGCCTTAAGATAATTACCGAATTAAGACAAATTAGAGATAATTAACTAGGATTACGAACTTGCAATTAGGGGACCTATACTTGCTTTCTAATCAATTTTTTACAATACTTTCTAGTTTTAGTTTAATTGATTTTCCAAAATGCAAATCTATTATTTTCTGCAATTTAGTTTGAAAAACCCCAGAACCAATTTGTTTCCTAAGACATATCGACGAATTCCCTAGTCAATATTTTCCCTGAGGATCGATACCCTTACACGTGGTACAATTCCCTTGTACACTTGCCAGGTGATAAGTTTGGTATGATAAAAAATTCATTTTATTTGGAGTGTATGCCACTGTGAGAATTGGGTCAAAATACTATTATGAAATGTAGTTCAAAGCTTAACCTAGACATCTAAGGAGAAGCTAGTAATGACCTCAAACTAACCAGTGTACCAGATGTGAATGGAATGGATGCTGATTAGTAGAGCAATGTAGCATTTTCATTAACTGCATAACTGTAGCAAATATTTATTTTTCTTGAGTAAATTATGATTACTTTACATCATAGCTTTTCTATATATGCTCATTTGAGTTCCGATTCTCGTCTTAAAACTCAGCTTTACCAGTCATACTTCACAAGGAAGTTTGTGAGTACCTTTATTGAAAATCATCATGAGACTTCACTCCTCCACTAGGAATCACTTAGGAGTAAAAATAAGCGATACTGCTGCCACGTTCACAAACCTAGCGGAAGCCTTCATGAAGCCATTTAAACCTTGCGCTAATCTTTACAGAGCCCTGGCAGTCCTACCGCAAGGTTTATGTCAAGACAAGCACCAAGTCAAGCAGAACCTGTCCAATCAGTATTGCGAACCTGGCGACAGAAGAAAGATCTGGGGATGAAACGCAGAAACCTGGCGGCTTGGCCGCCAAGTATTGGCAACTAGGTGCCCTCCACATTGAGCTGAATCTAGCGCTAAGAGAAATAAGAAACGCCAGGTTGACAATCCACTATAAAAAATAAGATTAATAGTGGCAGCCAAAAACTGCAGTTATTAACAAGAAAAATGCCGCTAATAGTCTTAATACCCTTTAATAATTATTTTGTTAATAACCGCAGTTTTTGGCCGCAAAAAACTGCCTCTAATAATCTTTTTTTTTGTAGGGATCAACCAAGCGGCAACCTAGCAAAGCTGGCACTGTTGCGGCCAACAAGCTAGCGTTCAGCTTTATCTGCCTCCCACGTTCTCCAAAGCGACAATTGCCACGTGGAGGTCATTGCCACTTCAAGCACTAGCTTCCTGAGCTCTCATTAGGCCAACTCAGTAGATGCCTCACTACTAGACCCTAGGAAGAAGCTATAAAAGGGAGGCTGGCAACACGGCTGTGGAGAATCTCGGAATTAAGGATCTCTATCTTCTCCAGCTCAACTATAAATCTGCTCTTTTCTTCTGCAAGTTCTTTTTCTTCAATTCTGATTTGTGAATACTTAGCATGCTTGGGTAAGAATTCGGCCAATTTAGCTAAAACTCAACACGCACCGAGAGGGTCCACATATCTTACAAAGGGCCGAGGAGCTTAGAGTCAGTTGAAATTGGGCCCTTTTAGTTAAGGCTCGACCCGCACTGAGAGGGTCTCCATTTGTTACAGTGGGCCACGGAGTTTAGGGTCATAAAAAAAATGGAGTCCACTTTTATAAAGGCCACGACAAGCAATAAGAAAATCCACATATGTTACCATGTGCTGGATATACACAAGATCATTGCCCAAGAAAGACCTCGCTTTCCTTTGCGATCTCTAATTCTGTATTAACAAAAGACAAACTAAAGGACAACCTGGTTTCCTAATTACGGAAGCACATACGTGGAAATATAGTTGAATAATGGGGTTGGCAAATGATCAAATTCTAAGAGTAACAAGGACACCCATTAGGTGACAAATTGCAAGCAACAGTTTTTTGTATTTTGTGATGAGCAGGAGAGGTATGTTTGAAGGGAACGTTTGAAAGAAACATAGTGGTGTGCTTATTTTTGCACTTTTGAGGTGTTTGCTTTGTTTGCAGGCTTTTGTACCTATCTTCCATGGGTATTTATTTAACCGCCCTTTACCATCCTATCATTATTGTTATTATTGTAATTGTATATATACAAGAGTATTTATTTCATGTTAATTTGTGCCCATCACCATCAATGATGATATTTCCTCCCCGATCTTTAGACCAAACGGTACATTTATTTACAACCCAAAGATTCTCTCTTCTCTAAAACCTTTGACTGCTTTGAATCAAAAAATGGAGATTGTTTTTTGGGCACAATCTTCCACTTAATAGATCTTGAGATCATGGGTCTACTGTCAGATGATCAGATGTGACACTGATCATAAAAATTGAACATGAGCATAGCATACCACCAGTAGACATAGCTCTCATTTACTTTTTGCAATGTGTACAATGTGGAATCAACATCTGATACGCTGATGGTAGGCCCAAGATCTCTAGATCTATTGTGGGGAAGATTGAGACCAAAAACAATCTTCATCATCTGATTCAGAAAAGTCAATGGTTGAGAAGAAGGAATATTAGATTGTAAATGAAGGTAGCCTACATGAAATTGATGGATGATACCTTCAACCAAGATGAGGAGATAGAGTTCTGTCGCTGGCATGAACTAATGCCATGGAAATCACACTAAGCTGGTAAGTTTCTCCTGCAATCAAGTGCTCTCTTGTGGATGGTCAATGAAAATATATGCAAGCTACATTGCGCACTTTCTGGGCTGTGATCCATCCAGATGATTGATCGATTGGATGGTCTAGATCATCGGATACATACTAATATAGCTTGTATAGATGTTGGGGGCACCATAATAATGCTGCTGTGTAGGATTCTATGTCAAATATAATTTCCAGAAATGTATAGAGTCTGTGAATCCTATGATGTTTTATGATACGCTTAGGTGAGGTGGACCCACCAAACCTCCCACTTCTCACAGCCCAGTTCAGTGTCAAGCGCTCGAGCAACATGTTAAACTAAGCGCGGGGTATGGTATAGGGTCAAAATGGTAACATTGGCAATGTGCAACATTTATGAACATACAAATCCGTGGAAGTACATATTTGACCATTTTAACTAGGTTACATGTATCATCTTTAACCATTTTAGCTAGGTTACATATATCAAGCACTCGAATCACCTTTATTACGAGTGGCACTAGCACACTACTCTTTTCTTCCTGCCCACTAAAAACAAAAATATAGTGATATGCTTATAGAAAAAGTTGGTGTACGCCTAGAGAAAATATAATCATTTAACCCAAAACAATAACACACAATTAAGAAAAATTGTGCGCACACACAAAAGCTGCTATGACCGACATTTCGCTAAGTAAGAAATGTTTTAAATTTTTATTAGCCTCAAGAGAATAAAATTTATTATAATTATTTTTTACTTCAATTGGTGTGCGAATAGAAAAGTTGGCATGCGACCAGAAATGATTTATAAGAAAAACAATGTGTGTAATTAATAATAATAGTAATAATAATAATAATAATAACAACTATCAGCAGACCCAACATCCAAGGCTGGATTAGTAGAACATGTGCCTCCAACAACATTTTTAACCAATAGTTCATCAAAAACTAATCAAAGGTGAAACAGGTACTGCACCATCCGGTACATGTTATTTTTTACTAGAGTTAAAAAATAATAATAATAACAAAATTTAAAATAATAATAATAATAATAATAAATAAATAATAATAATAATAATAGATTGACTCTAATGACAGTGTCATGTGATTAGAGCCTAAAAGCACCAAAAAATAAAAACAAAGTAGATATCATGGGATTGCCGAAATTTGTTTAAGGCATTCAAATTTTTTTGTTGTAGATAATTTTTGAATGCAATCTAAGAGAACTACCAGGTGCTAGCTAGGTAATTAACGTGACATTGACGTCACTGGTGGAAATCAGGCGCACGACCTGATGGGTTTCGGCCTATTTTAGTTCAGGAGACTCTGGCTCTATACCTGTTCTCTGCCAAAGCAGGTTTTATCTGGTCTAATGGAGAGCTCATTTTTTCACTTAAACCAACTCTCCGTCAGTGCAAAAGGGGAGAGGAGCTGGTATAACAAATATGCGTTGCTCAAAATTGCTCCCCGACAGATCTATAGAGCTGCTATTTTAAGGCATAATTAGTAAAAACCGGATTGGGAATATAATGTTTTTCCGTAATATACCGAAACAGAAAAGTTTTGCAAAATAGGATGCACCGTATTCCAGTATCTTTAAAATCCATGATACTAGTTTGAAATTCGTGAATATTCAAATTTTTTAACCCAAAAATCCGTGCAATCCTCATTACGGAAACATTTTTGAAGTAGTATAATACAGTAAAACTTAAAAAAAAAATATCCTCTTTTCACTAAGTGTCTTTTTTAGTTGGTTAAAGATAATTAGACAAATGCAGCCCGAGATAACTGCCTCCCATAGATGAGGATGACACTAAAGCCCAACACATTGAGGCCACGTTGTATACATTCGGTCATGATTTGTACCATAACTCAATAATAATAATAATAATAATAATAATAATCACACAATTGCAACCATCCGATGAGAGGACTTTAATATTATTCATTAAAAGAAGTTATTAGTTAACAACTGTCCGTATTTAATATTATTCATTAAAAGAAGTTATTAGTGCATTGATCAGATTATTCAAATGTAGTAGTGCGTGTGATTTTTGTTTTTGCACCTAGCTAGCTCCCAATATCAGCTACATATATAAGCTACGATTTTGAAGACATACCCAACGGAGAGTTTGTGATACGGATGCCCTATGTTATAAAAAAAAAAAGTTAATTAAATATAATATAATAAATAATAGTGATAATAATGACTCCAAAGTTCTAAGAGAATATGTGCTGCTTACAACTTACTAGAAAGATTAGTATGATCTTTAAAAAATTCAAAACCGACAATAAACATGCAATGGGTTGGTATTAGGTGCACGACTGGTGCACAGATTAATCTCCACCATTAACATAGTCAACCGAAGGAGAAACACAGTTATCTATAATCCACTAGTCAGTGAAATTAACCCGCGCACGGCTAAGGCGCACCTAATACCAACTCCACACAAAATCACCATTAATATAATTGTAGAATAAAATTGACAGGCTCCTCTCTCTCTCTCTCTCTCTCTCTCTCTCTCTCTCTCTCTCTCTCTCTCACCACAACCCTCCCACCCTGCATGGACCGCATCCAAATCTCAAATAACTCACCCCAAAATGAAATCCCAAGTACGAATCAATCTTCAAAAGTCCATGACGGAGACGTTCTTCAAGTAGCTACAACCTACAGATCAAATCCAAAGCCCCCTAATAAAAGAAATAGTGGTGCAAGATTCCTAGGAGTGAGGCAGAGACCCTCAGGAAGATGGGTTGCAGAGATAAAGCACTCCTCACAGAAGCTCAGGTTTTGGTTAGGGACTTTTGATAGAGCTGAAGAAGCTGCCTTGGCTTATGACAGTGCTGCAATAATACTAAGAGGTAGGAATGCCAAAACAAACTTCCCATTTAAGCAAACCAACAATACCCATGAACTGAAATCTAGCCTCCTAGCAAAGAATTCTAAGTTACACCAGCTTCTTCATCAGGAAATATCAAAAAACCATGCAAAAAGCTCCTTAATTAATGCATATGAAGCCAGAAATTATCAGAAGAGAACAACTGAAGCTGGTTTGGTTGATTATGGCTCACAAGTTGAAGAAACTATAATTTGTTCACCTCTTGGTGGTGGGTTATCTTTGGGTGGTATTAAGGTTTACTCTTCTGTTCATGTAGCACCTTCTTTTAGTGGTTCCTTCAATGAACAAGAGAAGAATTGTGAAGAGATCCAACAATCCCATAAAGATCTACTTCTGGATTCAAATGGGTTGCTGGATCATGGCTTTGTGTGAGAGAAAGAGGCAATAATTTGGACTTTGGCTGTTTGATTTATCAATCAAGCTTTAATTAATTCATGTTGGGAAACCTTGTGCAATTTTATAGGTTGGTATCTCCATCTGTATCTCTTTTCCATTTGTTGGTGTCTTTTAATGGCTTGGTATTATATCTTCATCAATTCTTATGCTGGTTAATTACCTTGATTTGTTTTTTCTGTCAAGGTAATTAACCAAGAAATATTCTTTTCTAAAGAAACCTGCCACACAGATTCTGAGACACAAGGATTCTTAAGAATTAAGAATGTAAGAAGAAGAGAAATAGATATTATTTCTGTTGTGTCTCTTATGTCTTGTGTTTTACTAACGGAGATCTTATATCTATTTATAGAGAAAAATTCGAATCATTGTCTATTGTGAAGAGATTTCTAATCTGTGTCTTTTCAGATAACGTAAAAAGATAAATCGATTTCACATGCACTACGTCAAAAACGTTTAAAAAAGACTTAAAATAAGACTGTTTTTTTTCGTCATTAAATAAGACAGTCTGTAACCGTCTTCTATTTAGAGATAGGACGGTCACATGCTAAACAATGTCACGAAATTTTAAGACGGTTACTAAGATGGTACAAAATGTCTTTTTCACGATAGTTAGTATTCACCGATCTAAAATATACACCAGCCAATCCATCTCTTGCTCTCCCTCTCTCTTAAAAAAGAAAACCTAGCTACATCCCCACTCTCCATTGCTGCCGCGACCCTGCCTCTCATCTCGTCTATTCCTCTCCCTGTCTCTCATCCTGTCTCAAAAACAAAAAAAAAAAAACCTAGCTTCGATTCATCCCATCCACTCACAAGGCCACAAAACCGGAATTCTAGTGGAGAGAGGACGTTAGAAGCTCTTCTGATCACCGGAATTTCCTTATATTTTTTCTCTGGATTCCATCGATTTCTCACTGATATTTGTTTCCAGCTAGGTAACCCTTTTGTTCTCTCTCTCTGAGCGTAGTTTCTCTCTATGCAATTTCTAGGGTTTTGGTATATGTATAAGCTTGGAATATCTAGGATTTACTTTCTAGTGTACCACTTGCTCGGATTGTTGTTTTCAATGTGATTTTGTTTTCATATGCTAGGGTTTCGATGGAATGATTTTGATTGACGCATTTTTATTGATTTATTTTTTCAATAGAAATAAACTTCGTTTATAAACCATTGAATCCAAAAGCGTTTGATCTAAGGATCTCTTTTGTGTTCAAACTAATACCTCATCCTCAATTGCTAATGAAACCTAATGGGGAGTGCTGCTTGGAATAGTCTAATTTATTTTAATTTGGACTTGAAGGTGTAGCTTTCATTTTGTCAAAACCTTTGCTCATCCCATCATATTGCAACCGTACTGTTTGACAAAAGGTCTCTTAGAACTTTTTCATTCATTTATATCTACTACTATTGTATACTACCTATTTGATAAAATGTATCAAGAGTATCTCCTACACACAAAGTTGGAAGCAATAATGCTAGGTTAGCCACCTAGCGTTGAGCCCTATGTAAGTGCCGTTTGGTTGCTAAGTGGCACCTAATCCGAAGATCCAATGCCCAAAAAACATGCACAAGATTGATCACATTCATCTCAAATTTTATTTTTTTTGAAAAAACATCTTATCCACGGTCCAAAATGTGGTCAAAATTGGTAAAAAATCAGCGCACCGAGTATGCCGGGCGGAACCCAATATTTGATCACATTTTTGAAGGCCAAAAAAGTTCTTTTTTTTTAATAGATCACATGCCATGTAGTACTAGAACCCAAAACAGGTTTTGTTTTGGGATCATATGCACAACGTTCAACGCTGGGGCGTGGAGGCGGGAACTCCTTTACCTATATATATATATATATATATATATAGATTTCAATAAGGTGAACCAATTGTGCACATTCATTGTGCACCAAGATTCCATGGGGTGCTCCACGGGCACCCAAAACACTTTTTTGGTGCCATGTGGGTGCATTGGATAAATCAATTAGTTATAGTGGCACAAAAATCACAATGTAAGCTTGCAAATGTATTATGAAAACATTCTGTGATAGAATAAATAGTGGTGCTACTATCAGATGTTCCTCACATGAGCATAATGTTGGGGTTGGCCCTGACGGACATGGGTCGAATTCTCGTAAGACCTGATCTTAATAACCGGTATGGACCCAAGTTATAAATTACTGTGTCCAGGTTGGGTGCAGTTCTTGTAGATGAGTGGAAAAGGTGGACCTTTCTCCTGGGTGGAAGTGCCCCCATTTGACCTGGAATTGGCCACCAGAAGCCGACTTTAGCCAATGATTTTTTCCCGTTGGGCTTGGCCTGCCCGAGTTTTAAGATGATTGAGCTGAGCTCAGGACTAGATTCCATGGCTCAATTGGTTAAGCCCAACCCAAATATAAGCGGGAGACGACTTATATGTCCCAGCCTTTATTCGATCTTGAGTCTGTTGATCCATAATGATGTATGTTCTCAATGCAAGTTCCAATGGATTTAGTAGTGTTTCGTTCAGAACACAATTTTTCAAGCCTAAAATCAAGGCTTAAATCCAATCTGTTTATTATATTATCCCAATCTACTAATTGCACTTTTAGCTAAGAAACAACCAATTTTCTTTATTATAAAATGGGTGACAAAAATACAGTTGCTAAAAAGTTATGATAATAGTGATAATAAGATCACTATGACTTGCAAGGTATATACACCAATTTCCCTAAGGAAAATCTCTCTTCTCGGAATCACCACACCACACCATGTTTTTCCTTTTTCTTATGACATGTTTAGAAAATAGTTAGTCTTAGGTGTATAGAATTCTTTAGATTTATAATTGGATAATATATTAATATTATTTTTAGTTATAGATCTGAACTCATCTTGATGGATCTGTGTTGATATGATCCATTTTTCTTGTTGTTAGATTTGTTGATTTTGTATTTTTTTCTAATTCGTGTATTATTTTACTTTTTATTAGAAATACTCTGCATGAATGAGTAGGTTTAGATTAGAAATAGAATTGAGGTTGAGTATAACGTTTAGGTTTTGTTAATAGCATTTGTCGATCCATTCCTCCCCGGAGAGATACCCACACTGTTCCTATACCCACTGATGAGCCTATGTAGTTTTTGAGTGCTTAGTCTTAGCCCACCGATAGTGCCTTAGAAGGGAGGAGCATATGAGTATAGATCACATGCCATGTAGTACTAGAACCCAAAACAGGTTTTGTTTTATGTGAATTTTGAATTAAGTATCTTTGGAATGAGAGAAATGTTTTCTTTTATTTTTATCTTTGAGTTGTTTTATTTCTCTTCTAGATCTTTTTCTATCTGCTGTTATTAGCAAGCTACAATTTTGACTGTGAAAAAATGAGAAAGAAAAAGATACGAGTGAAATAGACATTAAATTTATATCTATAATGATTATAAAAATATTTCGAAATCCAAAGTAATATCCTAAATGGATTGGAAACTTCAGCATATGCGCATAAAATTCTATTCATATTATTGTTTTAATACTTGACAGATGGGAAAAAATATAGCATTTAGATCATAAAACTTCAAGTTATTATATGATACTATGTTGAAAGTAGATGTTTCTAGGTCCAATCCATCATGTCATATTTTATTTAGTAGCTTGTGTAAACATAAGCATGAAGCTTGATGTCCCAAAAGTAAGATTCTACAAAGAACTGTCAGATCTACTTTTGAAAAAAAAAAGTAAATGAAGAAAACCAACCATCCAAATCATGTGATTTTTAAGCCTCTTTTGCAAATCATAGTCTTAGTGCAAGTGTGCAGCGTACTACCTTTTCATTTTGAAATGGGCTTTGCATTGAAGAGGGAAAAAAAATCTCTGAGACAGGTGAGATAATGGTATCTCTCTCCAATGAATTGGATATCTGTTCAATTTCTTCAACAGTAGGAAGCCAAGTTTATATTTTTGTATCATTGCCAGGTTTGATAATAATTCTTGATCCGCACCTTATTCAAGAATATACTTCCTTGTTTTACGTCTTTACTTTCTAAGCGCATGACATCAAATAATTTTTATTCAATCTTGGCCTCTATACCATTAGACTGCTGATTCCAGTCCAATCTGAGTCCTATTTAAGAATATACATGTAGATTTAATTTCGTCCTGGGACCTTAGATCACTGAAAACTAGGAAATTCATATGCTATAAATGCTACAATTCTGGATCCTAGACAAACCAGTTGGTGCATCAAACAACCACATATTTGCAATTTTTTATAAGAATACGAAGCATATATACTTCACTGTACTGGTGTGTGCATATTTTGTAGTTGGTAATGGGATTCTAATTTTAAAGAGATGCATTATGAACTTTCCACCAAACACCTATCTATGTCTCTTGTTCAATTATAGACAAATCCCTTAACCCCCTACATTGGAACTTCTAGACATTGGATGTTGCGGTCTCCTTTCAAAATTTCACCTGAATGTATGAATCCTCAACAAGCTCCTATGTCTAGAAATACATGTACACATTGTCCTCTGTGTCTTCCATTAGTAAATGCATGAGGACAATTCTTATGACTTCTGATTCTTGCGATGTGATTGGCAGGTCCTTCTACATCTTGGTCACATCAATGAGATTCGCATTGGGCACCACCTTGTGATCAATCATCTCAAAGCCTCAATGATTGGTCAGTCATCAGTGTATGCACAAATTAAACTATAGATCACGCAGTTCTGTTTTTTCTTTTCATCTATATTCAGGGAAGGCATTGTTGGATAGAAGCATGATGTATGAATTGGTACATCAATATGACCTTGAGATTGAAGGTTTAGAGAAGTGCAAAAAACCGAAACACAGAAATTAGTCCTTGGGAACTAACTAGTTTTGCAGATACAAAATTATAGGAGAAATTGTCCCAAGGTTTAGCAATAATTAGTTTTCCTTCATATCCTCATTGATCCTACTAGGAGAAACTGTATTGAAATTAGTGACTACAGTATGCATATGGCATACTGGTTAATAGATAAAATACATATGGCATATGTTGAGTACTGGTCTATTGATCCCATGCATCGCATGGATTTCTTACGAGTTAGAATAAATAATGCCTAATTCATAATGGGGCGGCAAGAACCAAAGATGGATCTGAAGAATGGGGTTATGTTGAAGTTGGACCCAATAAGTTAAATTTTTAAATAAAATTTTAATTTTTAGTATTATTTTTTCAGTCTTTTTAATTTTATTTATTTAAAAAAAAATATTTTTTTTTTGAAAAATTCATAAGCCCACATGTTTTGGTGGCTTTATCGGAGTTCCGACAAAGTTCATGATGCTCCGTGGCCTGTAATTATGTGGCTGCAAGGTGGCCCTATAAGTCTACTTAATAAATAAAGAGGAGCATGTGTGGTAAAATAGTAGATTCCTGATTTTGATATTTATAAATTATTTTATAACAGAGCCGCCTACTATCGCTCTTCTTCTTATAAAATTTTGTGGTAATACTTATGTAGGAGATTTGTTGCTGTTAGAGTCAATCCAACTGTCATGGGCATTGGCTCAGCTGTTGCAATTCTTGCTGCAGTGAAGGTTGCCGGTCTTGAAATTTTTGATATTGATCTTTTTGAAATTAATGAGGTAACAGTTTGGACTTGATTGTTTTAATTTTATTTCCGTATTATTAGTTGTTAAAGAAGGGTTCTAATTACATTTCTCCTTGTGCAGGCATTTGCTTCCCAATTTGTCTATTGCCAGAGAAGTTGGAGCTTGATCCTGAGATGTCAAGGGATAAATATATGTGTGTGTGTGTGGTAAATTTGTAGTAGTAAATTTTTTAATTATATTCAATTGTAGTTTTCTGTTGGTTAAGCAGGGTAAGTTTTCATTAGATAAGCATGATAAATTTATGGTTTTACGATGAAGTATTTTTTATGCCCATTTGTAGTTTTCTAATGGATGAGCAGGGTATTCTGGGGTACAGGCTCTTCCCAGAATTATAAATATTTTTTTTTATTAAGATTTTTAAAATAAGACTGTCTAAGACCATCTTATTGAGTCGTCATTCAAATAGGACGGTTCATGAAAGACTGTCTGATATAATAAATAAGAGGGCTCATGACCGTCTCTAAATAAAGGACGGTTTATTAGAGACGGTCATGAGCTGTCTTATTAAATGGTCGATGATCGTCTTCATTGGTTAATATGAGACGGCTTTGGAACGTCTTATATTAGGACTGTCGAAAACAGTTATTTTCTACCGTCTTATTTACGGAATATAAGACGGTTTAGGACCGTCTTATATATTTAAGACGTCCGAAAAAAGAACGGACGTGAGGACGGTTTTAGACCGTCTTATTTAAAAAAAAAGACGGCTTTAGGCAGTCTTAGTTTGTGTATTTTGACGTAGTGATGTGTCTTTTCAGAGAGTTGTGCTTTTCAGATAACGTAAAAAGATAAATTGATTTCACTTGTGTCTTTTCTTAGAGTTGTGTCTTTTTAGATAATAGTAAAAAGATACGTCAATTTCACTTATATCTTTCAGATTTACAGTAAAGAGATGCATGACTTGTGTCTTTTCAAGTAATGATAAAAAAGATAAATCAAAATCTAAAAGATATTTCTTTAGAGAGAAAATGATTTTTACAAGTTTTCCATTGAATTATTATCAACATATATAATGTCAATTATCAAATTAATTGTGAAACACTAAAATATATATTACTACTCTAATATATATAACATTCCCCCACTTGTTTCAAAATAAATAAATAAAAATTGTATATCAGAGTGATCACTAAGCATTATGAGAGGTACCGATCGGCTTGAAATTTTGACTAGTACATGCAACTCAAAGTTTGTAAGGACTTTAAGTAGCTTATAGCTTGGAACTTTAAACCTGCCTAACAAACCGACATTATATATACACTTAATATGACATAAATCATTAGTGACATAAGACTTGCGCTTTACAGTCGTGCACTAAAATCCTGTTTTCATGAGTATCTAAGAAAGAAGACCGAATCTCTGTTGAAATGGATTCACTTCCATATTTATATAGGTAAATCTATCATGGGTGCTCTTGTAATCACTTTATCACCCTAACAAATGAATGCCTACAGAATCATTAAAAGTTAAACTTATCCTCTCACGTTACAGGAGATGTGCAAGAAATTTAACACCATAGGAATGGCCAATAGGTAACATACATTTCTACACTTTCAAGGCTTACGAAGTAGTTTCTCGTTGAACTTAGAATTTCCAACTCTACCAAGTTGAGGATCAACTACTGTAAATTCACTACAAAAAATAAGACTATTAGAAGCAGCCATAAACGACAGCTATTAACATAAAACAGCCGCTAATAGTCTTAATAGTTTTTTGGTTAATAATGGCTATTTTTGGCTACAAAAGTTGTCGCAAATAGTCTTATTTTTTGTAGTGCTTTAATGATATCGGACTTAAGCCCATCCCCCTCAATGTTTTCAACACTGTGCCTCTAGGTAGTATTTTTGTAATCTTCGAAGACACTCTGCCTCTTTTACTCCAGCAAACAATGTTATATACTCTGATTACATACTTGAGTCAGAAAGACATAATCATTTCTAGACGCCCACGATATTATTCCTCCTACCAAAGTAAAAATCCATCCGATTGTGAATTTTAAATCAGAGGAGTCAAAAATCCAAGTAGCATAAGTAAACCCTTATAAGAGTTTAGGTTTGCCTCTATATTGTAAAACTATAATGCATAGTTCCTTTCAAGTATTTTAACACCCTAGGAATAGCTTCCCAATGTTCAATCCCTGCGTTGCTAGTTTACTTAATACCCCTCTATAAATGCTATATTGGGTCTAGTACACTTCACTAAATACGTAAGACTTCTATCTCAGTGACGATTGATTATTTTAAATATAAACCTTGCAAGTGCACAAGTTCGGATGTATTAGAACAAGAACAAGGGTGTCGAACTACAGAGACTTGTCATTTATCTTATTTACCTTTAATCTTATACTAAAATTATATATAAAATTAAATTTCCTAAATAAAATAAAAATAAAAAGAAAACCTAAAATAGTTTTTAAATAAGAGATGAGAAGGCAGTCTGAAATCTCTCTTGGATCTCAGACTCATATATAGTAAACTTTATTTCTTTTCTATGATGAATCCCAGGTACAAGCTCTGTCACATCGTATATGAATTAGACGTAACATCATTGCATGTAACCAACTATAACTACGATACAAGGCCTAGTCCATCGGCGAATATCTTATCTAATCTAACCCCAATCCCTATAAGGCCACTAAGATTAAACCAAACAAAATTAAACCTTTACAATAGCACGTTCTCAATGACTCTTGGAACATTCAACATGCAATCATACCATTAAACATGATTCAAAATAAAAATAGAAATAAAATCTATTATATACTTATCTGAAATTTATAAGAGATCCCAATTCGAAGCTTTTGACCATGGATCGATCGTAAGACCTTCATCATTATGGAATCGGTCTCCTCTAGATGATCAAAATCAATCTCTATCTATTTTAGAACTAAAACTAACCTAAACTTAAAAATACTCACGCCAAAACTCTAGAAACGGTCCACTGTGAGGATTACCTAAGCCCAAACCCTAGGGTACTTATTTATAGAGTATAAGGCCTTAGAACAATTGTACACGACAAGTATCTCTCTCAGATCCCTAAAAATCAGTTTGAGGAAGAAGAATTCGGAAGGGATCTGCAATGCCAGAGAGAACCTAGCTGGAAGAGCTGATTTTTCGCGCGGAAACTCTACCTTGACCGGTCCAACTTCAGATTGGCTCTTCAAATCGTAGAGGCTTCGCATGCTTCAAAGTTCTTTGGTTTTCGATCGGTCGAACTGGCCTCGACCGGTCCACATTATAAGCAGATTTTCCATTGTTCTGTTTGCTCTTTTCCGACCGGTCGAACTGGACTCGACCGGTTCACTTTGGTATTTCTGAAGCTGCTGAGCACTCGACCGGTCGAAATATCCATTCTGACCGGTCCATATTTGCTTTCCTTCTTCTCCTTTCTTTCTTTCTTTGGTAGATCTCTACTGTAGGGTCTCGACCGGTCGAGAGTGCAATCTCGACTGGTTGAAATGACCAATCAGTCACTTCTTTCACTAATTTCTCTTAGATTTGCTTGCCAATGCTTTGTGGTTCTTCTAACTTCGCTCTTTAAACTCATTTTAAATTGATCCGACCTTTGTACCTATTGCACACAACATGAACTAAAAGCATTCATAGTAGGTAAGTGAGGGCTAACAAGGCCGATATTTGAGTATAAATTATAGCATTTTAAAGACTGATCACACTCCCAAACCACAACTTTGGTAGTCCTTAAGCAAAGGCCACATTAAGCATACAACCTAACACAAATACTAACCTAATCTAATAAAAATAAAAGCCACTTTTATAGGAAGTACGATTGCATTTAGCATATGCAACAAGCCTTTAAACCGCTAGGTGATCCCTAGTGGAGGAGTTATGTCTCCCGAGGGTTTTTAGTGAAGATACCCACAAACTTCCAAAATATTTTCACAACCATCGATAAGAGAGTTTTGGCAATAGGTTTATATATAATATATATATATTTGGAAAACAAAACCAATAGCCACTTCAGCATGCGAATCTTCATTCTCAAATACCGATGCTATGTTAATTCCACTAGTGCTTATTCAAATTCACCCAATGCTCTTATCCTTAAACAAATCTTTCATTCATGCCTAGAGTGTCGTGTGAGCGATTACAAATGCTCAAATCGTTCTATCACTGGATTAATCCAAACAAGGAATCATCGGATCTAAGTCTTTACTCAATTCTCACCTTAGGTATACACTCACAATAAATTCGCTCCGATGAATGGTTCACTTTTTCACACACATGTGAGAGAGAGTAACAATACAAATTAAAAAGTCTCACACGATATAAGAAACACGGTGTATCAATGAATTTACAAAGAAGTTTCATAAAGAATGATGCCTGTTTCCTAAGCATGTTATACCAAGCACCGTAGACATCATATTATCACTCTCCACAAGGCATTTAGTGACAAAGATTGGATCAAAAATGTCTTTTTAAAGGTTGTAATGGGGCTCGAATGATGGTTATGAAAGAAAGGAAAATTGGATACAAATTTCTCTGAGAAATCGGAAAAAGAACACATTTGATTTTTTCTCATTTTTCGTTCTCTCTTTTTCTACTTTTTTAGAATTTTCCTTTTTGCTTTTACTCAACTTTCTTTTCTCCTCATTCATTCTTTTTCTTTTTGGCATCACCTCACATTTTTCATTTTTCTTCATTTTTCTTCATTTTTCTACCTTTTTCACATGAATATTCATTTTTTTTTTACTCATTTTCTCTTTATTCTCCCTTCACAATTGATTTTCAGTCATATGCTCCCAACAAGCATTACTGCCATGCCTCTTTACTTCATCTCTTACTCTCATCTCTCTTTCTCAATTTCTTAGAAATTGAAGGGTAAGGTCTTTAAATTTTCTGGATTGGTGTGGGGTATGGTTAGCACGGCTTAACCAGAAACATATTAAGGCAAAGATTTTCCCTCAGGCTCAAAGGGATGATAAAAGGTAAATCAGTAGGAGGTGGGGACACTACAAAAAATACTACAAAAAATAAGACTATTAGCGGCAGCCAAAAACTGCCGCTATTAACTAAAAAATTACCGCTAATACCCTCAGCGGCAGTTGTAAAAACTGTTGCTACTAGTGTTGTCGCTACATTGTTTTAGCGGCAGTTTTTACAACTGTCGCTGAGGGTATTAGCGGCAGCTTTTACTAGAAACTGCCGCTAAGTTTTTAATAGTAGTGGCAACTACTAAAAAATTGCCGCTACCATATTTTTTAATGCTGTTTTTTTGCTCCAAACATTATATTACCCAACAGTAGTGTCAATCCTACTGTCATGACCATCAGCGCGCATAAGATGGCCATGATTTACAGCTCAATATTTTCCAAGTTGCATACCTAATAAAAGATGCAATACAAGCAGAGCAAAATTCCATGAAATCTCACGCAGCAGATGGCCATGATTTACAGCTCAATATTTTCCAAGTTGCATACATAATAAAACATGCAATACAAGCAGAGCCAAATTCCATGAAATCGCATAGAAAACTTCATTAGAAAATTAATAAAATTCAACTCCAAATAGACTCATAACATTATAAAACATTATGGTCAAATTTTGGAATGAAATTGAATTACATAACCAAACCAACCCAATATGTAGTTCAACTTCCGGCCTACAAAAATCTCAAACATCCAAAAACTCCAAACCAATTGCAGAGGGTGTCCAGCCACAGGTACTGAGGAGCATAAAACTTTCTAAGATGCCTCATCCCTCTGTAGCATAGGATTGTGACAATTGTGTGATCAGGCCCTACTAACTTCACCAATCTTGCAGCGCCTACACAGTTCATGGCCGAATAACTCCCAACAAATAGCCCATCATTCCTCAAAAGATACCTGATAAGAAAACCAAATCATCATCGTCACCTTATACCATCTATTTCAGGTTCGACTCTAATAAGAATACCAAATGAATAACAATAAACACTAATATAATTGTCAAAATTTACAATAGTATGCGTAGGTAAGGGATGGAGAGTACTATCCTAGACATCTCAACAGCCTCCATTTCTGCACCTCGATAAGCTGTAAATCATGGCCATGTTATGCGCTCAGGAAGATTATTTCATAAAATTCTTAGTTAGCCTGTTGATTCCTATTCCTTCAGTTATGGTATCGAACGGGTTTTTAAGCCTCCGCCCCTCAGCCTCCTCCCGTGTATACACCACTCTTCTTGTCACCTTCTTGAATTGACTAGAACCCGGAGGGTCAATTTGGAAACACTTTATATTAGGGTCCTGTTCCCGTGGAAAATACAACAAATGTTGTTTCATTTGGAAACTTTAGCTCAACTAACCAAACAATGAAAATTATATTCATGTGGGAAATGGATAAACGAATGGTAGCGAAGTTATATTCCCACCATAATTATATGGTTATAATTATATGAGGGGCCTCATCATCGACGCAATGTACATTAACTATTATATTTTGGTACCGGATTAAGTATTGGTCACCCATAAAATTACTATGAACCATCTACATGTATTGGCTATATATTGGGTGATACAAAGGCAGTGTTTTGGATTGCTCTTTGGAAGCAAAGTTGTAGGTACGGTTCTTATATACAAATACCCAACTTGATCCAACACCCATGGTTCTTGCAAAATTATAAAAAAATCGTAATAAACACCTCCAATAAGAAGCTCTGATATATGGTTTATCAAAAAAGTAAGACAAGAATGTCCTAATATTTTCTAGGAATCTAAGGAAAGCTTCCTAGCCCAATCTGGCTCAAGGAGATAGGTCTCACATACTCCACTACAAAAAAACCTATTCAAGTTTGACCTTCATTAAAGGTCATAGTGCACAAGGCTCCCGCTTTCATGTTATCCAATTTGACTATCTAAAAATTAACACTAAATTTATTTACATGTTAGCAGCAATTGATTTTAGATGGCGTTTGAGTCGAAAAATGGGACCATATTACCATTGGAAGTGGTTGGAATCAATTTGCAATTTCTAACAAATTGGGTGAAGGAGATAAATGCATCTTTGAGCTGATTTCCCAGAGACCAGTGAAACCGCTGTTATGAATGTCCTCATATTCCGGTGAGATCTAACGAATATGCTCTAAGATTGATAGCCTTTTCATTTGTGTTGTCGCAGCTATTTGGATTTATAAGTCTAGAATCTCTGTTGAAAGAAGGGTTAATTAGAGTTTTCTTTTGTTCAGAAGGATCAGTTATCCGATTAGCATGATGATAAGTAGCATTTTGCCCACTAAACTCCGTAAAAAAATCCTCAAGAATGATGGGTGAAGTTTATTTCTATTGATTAGGGAATTAATGTCAAATTTATGATCGATTATGGTTACTATTGGAATATAAGGCTGGGTTTGGCATTGAGACGGATGGGTGCGTTCCAGCACCCTAGCTGTTGCCAAAGCAGTTTTCATCTGTTTTAACAAACCGACCCTCCCTGCCGCACATCAACCTTGCCTTTACCACACATGCTCCAGGCGGGAGCACGCAATAAAAATGGTTGGAGGGTGTGGGGACTGTTGCCAAACACATCTCAAGGGGGTGTCGTATATGAGACTCTCCTTACAATCATGCCCTGTTTTAAACGTGGAGTACTAGATTAATTAGTGATCGACCCCTTACTTGATACTCAAGGTCACTTTGGGGGATGAGTACCATGTGAAATTAACATGTGTACTATCTGATAGGTATGTCATGATCTAAAGATCTTGGTGTGATTTGGACAAAAACCTCATCTCTCTATTTTTCGACTCAAACGTCATCTAAAATTAATTGCTACTAACATGTAAATAAATTTAGTATTAATTTTTAGATGGTCAAGTTTGACCTTCATTAAATCCTGGCTACCCGTCCCCGGAGATATGGGTTTAGGTTTCTACAGAAACAGGGCACTTTCTAGGGACAAAATAAGGATATCCTGGGCTGATAATGATTGCCCAAATGGAAACAATTGATCAAATCATGACCTCAAGCCATAAAAATTACCTTAAACAACTTGATTTTCACGTAAGACCTGATCTGGTACCTTATTCATAAGGATTTTCACCTCTTAGCCATTAGACCATTACATCCACATAAATCACCTCTTCCAATGCATTACTCTATTTTAGCCTATGTTAAATTTCATTTCTCTCTGATGCTTTTCTTTATTGCTCATCTATGCTTTTATGAGCTGCTACTCAGTGTCATATACCCATCCCTTAATCTAAAATATTAGGCTTCTACTAATTCTGTGCTCAGGGTATTAGTTGGTGACTCATCATTTATGTAATTGATGCGATTTTTTTCTCTGATTCCTATGCACATAGCTATAGTAGATGTATGATGTGTAATTTCATTAATTAGCTGCAATAAGCTCGGCCCGAGCTCGGAGAGCCGAGCTAGAGCTTGGAATTTTCGAGCTCTAAGAGCCCAGAGCCGAGCTCAGCTTAGCTCGTATAAGGTAGAGCCGAGCTAGAGCTGACCCGAGCTCGGGCTCGGCCCAGCTCGGTTGCAGACCTAGCAATGAGCTCTAAGCAATTGAACTGCCGTTGCTTTTCCTTCTCGATTATAGAATTCACATCAGGATCAACTTCACTCAGATTGTAGTCTAGTAGGATACTTTTATTACCAAAGTAAAAAGGCATGCAACACATGCATGAAAAACTACTTTTGTGTAAGGTCATCTCTAATCATCATTGGGAGAATACAAAAGCCAATAATTAGAGTAAACTTGACTCAAGCTGTCCAAGCAGAATCTGGCCTGACCCATTCCTGGTCAGACCCGACTCGTTTTAATGCCAATCTATTTAAACCCATCAACTCTAGACCACCGTTAAATCAGCATGTACATGTGTCTTGAAGAATGTAAATACTAATGGTACCTGAGCTTAAAATACAATTTGCAAAATAAAAAACAACCGGGAATGAAACACAAACTATCATACAATAGACTCTTTTATAGGTTATAAATTCTTTCCTAGTACAATAAAAGTAGTTATTAAGTCTAGTAGATTTCTAACTGCTTAAAAAAAAGAGACCTACTTCATTAATGCAGCCAAGGCATTTTTCATGTGTACTTGACAAGTAGAAAATAATCTTGGCAGTTGGACTAACTTTTGGTCTGAAAGAAGTAAACTAGGAAGTAATACCTTGCAGAAAATAGATCCATCAATTGAGCTTCTGATCATTCGGTGTGTGCCTCTCTCCAAAATGATAGCCATATACACATTTGGATTCAAACTCAATAGTTGCTGATTTGATATCATCTCCTTCAGCTCCTTAATCTTTTGATAGGTCGTCTACAGAAAATAAACAAATAAATAAATCCAAAAACCTAAATAAAAAGCCCATTAAAGGGAATGGAAAACGATAAAAAATAAATAGATTTTTTAGAAATAAAAAATAAAAATACCATCGTCTTCTTCATCTTCTTTAACCCTATCGTTATCGTGGGTTGAAGATTTGAATTAAGAGGAGCCTGGAAATGGGTTTTATGATCTCTGGATGATCGAAAAGATGATGATGGGCTGACATTGATTGCTGATCGCATTCCTTTGTGACCCAAACGGGGGATCAATCGAGTTCGTTTTTGGTGAAACAGTGGCAATTATGCATGTCTTAGTCCTCCCACCCATTGTATCACGAAGTAATTGTGTGAGCTTGTTGTCCCTGCATCTCAACATAATAACTAAATTAACAAAACAAAGATAAGCATGCGTAGCTAAAAAAATTCAGTGACTAGTGAAAAAGTGCAAGAACAAAAAATCCTATTCCAAAGGAGGATGATGTGTAAGCAGCAGTGACTTCCAATGCTTCCAGCTGGGATCCATTCTTAGCTACCTAAAACATAATTTTATGCCTGTAAGAAGTCTCGCTAAATAAAAGCACAGGCATCTTCCATAAAGAGCTTACCATTTTATTCTTACCATTTTTGAAGCATCAGCCTGTACTTGTAAGGATTATGGAATCGAGATATATTAAACAATGATATATCAAAAAATATAATCAATTACAGAAAATGCATCAAGACTATGAAAATATACTAAAAAAGAAGGGTAAAAAGGCAGGTAGTCATACAAAAGATAGAAAAAATATATGACAAAACATCATGTTCGGTTCCTTCATAGGTCACCTAAACAACCATTAGTGGAATAAAAGACACCTAAACAGCAACAACTAAAGCTGATATGAAGTGGACAAATTATCACTATCTAGCCATTTTAATGTGGGTATAAAGAGAATCAAGCGGAGCTTTGACTGTTATGTTCTCCACTTGTACATTGCTGCAAGACATCAAAATTAATTATGAACAAAGTTAGTTGTGTTGCTAATTTGAACAAACAAGTCAACAAAGTAGAAATACAGATGGCAGTAGGCAATAGCTATTTATTAGAGCAATTTACCCAATAAACCTGTAATAGACTAGATGAATGACAGTAGGCAATAACTATTTAGAATTTCCACCAAGCTGCACAATAAAAAGGAGAAAGAAATCATTTCTAAGTTTATTAAACATCTTAAAAAACTTACAATCTATAAACAAATAGTTATATATATCTGCCGCGAGAGAGTCAAGAACATGCTCTTAAGTTCTGTTATTTGGGCATTACTCTCCTTCAATTGCTCTGCCATCTGAGCCTCTCTTTGCCGTTGTTGCTCAACCATCAACCTTTGTTGCTCATCTCTTTGCTTTTGTTGCACTACCATCTCAACATCTCTCTTATTCAAGAGCTCTTCCAGTAAGCGTATTTTATCTTTCATTGCTATGAACTCACCAGAGGATGACCCACCACGGCTAGATGATGATCCCCAAAGACTGGTGGGAGTTGGCCCCAATCCTACGCCATGAACAGGCCCCGATTTCTCAGGTCCCATAACCTTCCAATACACATCATTTTGAGAGGTCTTATCCACCAAACCATCTTCCGATAGTAATTCCTTCATCTTACATTGCAATTGATTATATTTCATTTATCTTCTTAATTATATAAAGTCCATAGATAATGAATAACATAGTATAAACTTACAATCTTCTCTGCAGCCACTTCATTGACTGGCGTGCCATCTTTATGTGAATGTGTAAGTAAAAAAATCTCCTCTCGGCTAGGTGGATTCTACCCTCCTCTCTTGATGTGCTATGTCAAAATAAAATTTATTTGTAAATAATGAATATTGACATAGATGAGATACATGATAAATAGATTGACCTTAAACTTAAATGTATACCTCCTCATGACGCACTCTCGCGAAGCTTTTCGTACCGGTGGTATGGGCAAGTTTCTGATACGACCTATTTCGTTTATTTCTTGCGCTTCTTTTCTATGCCACATATATTAATTGATGTTGACAAGTTTGTTATGCAAAGTAAATTATTTTAAATTCTTTTATGAAAAACATATACCTTGCCTTCCTAAGAATCCCATAAATGGATAAGAGTTTGCCATTGATCTGCCAATACATTTATAGGGTGATGCTTGTACAAATCTTCATTAGGTGGGCAATTCACATAGAACTTTCTCTTTAGCTCGCACTTGTTGTCCCTCTATTTTTTGGCAAGTGAGAGCATTACATAGTGTTTCATCTCATCGCCAATATCAACTTTCACCTAAACCAATGTTCAAGTAGAAAACATAATCATTTAAATATGCTACATAAAAAAAAAATGTAAAGGAAAACTCGAAGCATTCATATTTACCTGAACGCGTTTCCATGCCCTGTCCTTCGCTTCATCTTCAACTTCTTTCCACAATGGACGGTCAATTGGCAATACTCGGCCATCTTTTGCTAAAGTACCCAACCAAGTTGAAAATCCCAATGCACTTTTTTCTACAAGTTGCCTGTCACTGACGAGGGCCTGAAATTTCTCCCCATCTGTCAATCATAGCATATAGGCACACATGGAACGACCTCGTACTGTCCTCTTCCCTGATTCTATAGCTTCAACACTATCCATCTGACTAGAACTGGACAAAGTAAATATCATAATTAGGCAATAACGAATTAAGAACTCAGGAGGGAGCGGCTCACTTGAAATAAATGTTACCTGAAGTAAAAATAATCAAGTTATGCAGAACATTAGTCAATTTTTATCTTGTATCGTAATTCCAAACTTCATATTACAAGGAGAGAGAATAACCATAACAAGTCTGAAGCTACTCCTATAATGTACAAAAAAGTTTTTCACTTGGATTGAGACTAGAGTTATTGATGAAATCTCTACTATTTGAATGATTAATGACATAAATAAGCATATAATTCTGACTTATCTACACGTGATTTGTAATATCAACCATGAAGGCTGGATAGTTTTTAATTTACTAAGGAATGAAATTCTTGTCCAGAGTTTGATTTACTCGAATCAGAGTCCCACCATGTTCGAAGTAGTTTTCCCTTATATAATTCTATTTTTATTTCATTTCCTATAAAATCCGTGACACAATATGGGATCATATTGTTATCCAACCCCGAATTTAAACTCAACCACAAGGATACAAAACTCCAAAAAGAGTCTGAACGGGAAATTTAATCCCTAGGGTGCCTGGGCCTTAGAGCACCCGACTAATCCCAGGTACACATGCCCCAAAGTAGCGCGTGTCGATTCAGCACGGGATATAATCCCTAGGGTGGCATCAAGGTAGGATTCGAACTCGCATTTCCCGCTTCTTGAGGCGGGTACCTGCCATCATACCAAATGGAGATTGGTACCACTATGCCATTGTGAGTTTGTGACCAAATCAAATAACAAAACACCTTATAAATCCATATAACCTATCTTTGAGCTATTATATACCTCGGCTTCATTTGTCAAGGTCCACAAAGGAGGATAATCCCAATTGTTCTCTCTCTAATCTCTATGAGCATCATGTATATTTGGATATAGAGCCCAACCTATATCCACAAAGGGAAATCATTTTAAATAAATAGAACAAAATATCAGAATTAAGCAAGACCTAGTAAATATGCATATAGAGCCCAACGTTATTAAAAAGTAAACATGTCAAATTGCATGTACCTTGTCTCGGTGGACCGAAGCTTATTGTGCATGATGGGAAATAGTTAATCACTTCCATCCACTTGAGAATCAGAATCTGATCCAACATCATCGTCAATGAAATCAGTTGAAGGAGCTTGTTGTGGAACACACATTTGGAGAGGTGCATCTACAGTTGGTCCAACCACTATAGTTGGTCCAACCACATCTTCCCTTACCCAATTGCATCAACACCATCCTTGATAGTGTCATTTGGCTCTTGGATGGCATAAGTACTACTATCCAACAAAGCATTATCATTCCATCTCATATCAAATAGGTCCCTAGGCTTAGTCTTTACGACAACATGCCAATTCGGATCAACTAGTTCTTGGACATAGAAAACCTGAGTAGCCTGAGATGCCAAAATGTATGGTTCATCTGACACTTGTTGAGTGGGGAACAACAATCGGGTAAAATTCATAAGTGGGAATCCTAAATCATCAATCTTAATTCCTTTGCCTTGTGTTGTCACATCAACCCAATCACACTAAAACAATACAAATTTGAGTTGTTCTGAATATGTTAACTCAATTATATCAGTTAAACGGTCATAATATGTTATCTCTCCAATAATGGGTCTTTTATCCTTAGTACTTGAGTAGCTTGTAATAGTTGCAGTGACTGCAACACCACTATTTTGAGTTTTCGCTCTCTTCTCTTTTTCAACTGTTCAAAATTTATATCCGTTAATAGTGTAACTGGTGAATCTTCTTGCTTCTGAATAAGGACCTTATGCGATCAAAGCAATTTCTTTCGGCAATGAACTATTTGAATTTTTTTTTAAACTTTCGTACCTAATTTAAGTGCATAGGAAGGTCAAAACACTATCCAAAATTTGTATAAAATAATTGTTGATATATAGACAATCCTAACTTACATGCTCCTTAAACCAATCAACAAATTGTTCATTCTTCAATTTTTGTCTTTCATGAGGATTTGCTTTTAGGTACATCATATGCAACACTCAATCATGATGCCTGTGTTGAATGAACGTTGTGTGAGCATCAAATATTGCATAAGAATAAAAAATAATTTACAAATATGTGAGGCCTTACTTTAAATAAGTTGTGACCTTCTCATGGTTGAACACCAAATAGCGATGTGCTTGTTGTACCCATTCTAACTCGCTCAATAGGAATAATGTTGCACTGCCATTTGCAATAAAGTCAAGATTCCTCCGGGGTCGATTTAACCTTGCTTCAATATTGTTAAAGTATCGAGAGCAAAATGTTAGACATTCATTTGCGAGGTACCCGTCGGCAATGGACCCCTCAGGTTGAGCTTTATTATGCACATATGACTTCAATGTCAATAAGTACCTACATGTAAATATAGTTGACTTACATGAGTGACGTCATAAGTAATTGCACAATAAATAACTAAAATTTATATACTACAAGGCAATACCTCTCAATAGGATATATCCAATGATAATGGACAGGTCCACCTAGTAGTACCTCTGAAGCTAAATGTATGGGTAAGTGCACCATAATGTCAAAGAATGCAGGTGGGAAAATGCGCTCTAATTGACAAAGGACCAATGCAATGCGCTCCTCGAGATGTTTCATATCCTCGAGCAGACAAACTTTGGAGCATAATTCATGAAAGAATGTACTCAACTCTAATATTGTTGAAGTTACTTTCTTTGGTAACGTCTTTCGAATAGCTAAGGGCAAAAACTGTTGCATTATGACATGTGAATCATGACTTTTTAGTCCAGATATTTTACACTCTTTAATATTGATGCACCTTGCAATATTAGATGAGCAACCATCTGGGATTTTCAAACTCTTCAAAATATTGTAGAACCTCTCTTTTTCATTTTTGTTCATGGAGTAGCAGGCAGCAGGTAAATATGCTTGATTTTTGTCCGCCTCTATTCGCGGATGGAGACCATGTCTCACATTCATTTCTCTCAAGTCGAGACGTGACTTAATATTATCCTTCATTTTTCCATCTACATCTAAGAGAGTCATGAGCAAATTATCACATATATTTTTTTCAATGTGCATTAGATCCAAATTGTATCTGAGTAGATTATGCTCCCAATATGACAACTAAAAGAATATACTCTTCTTTTTCCAGTTATAAGGCATGTTTTCACACTCCATGGTTCTGGATCTTTTCCTCACATGACGCTTTCCAGAAGTATGTATGACATTCTCCAGTTCAATCAATATGCTCGAGCTAGACATTGAAATTGGAGCCAGTCTATCCTCTACAGTACCGTCAAAAAATTATTTTTATTTTCGAAATCTATGATTTGAAGGTAAAAATTGACGATGTCCAAGGTAACATTGCTTCCTATTATTCCGCAAGCATAAGCTACACGTGTCCTTATTGCATGAAGGACATGCCAGCTTCCCTTTTGTGCTCCAACCTGACAAAATAGCATACCCTGGGAAATCAGTAATGGTCCATAACAAGCCCGCATGCAAATGAAATACTTCTCTCCTTGAAGCATCATACGTCTCCACCCCAAATTCCCATAATTCTTTTAACTCCTCTATCAACGGCCTCAAGTATACATCAATGTTATTTTCAGGTCCAGATGGACCTGGTATAACCATCGATAGGATCATGTTTAGTTGCTTCATGCACAACCATGGTGGAAAATTGTATGGAATAAGTATCACAGGCCACGTGCTATGTGTGTTACTCATTATCTTGAAAGGGTTGAAACCGTCACTCGCTAATCCAAGTCTAACATTTTGAGAGTCTCCTGCGAATGTTGGGTTGATGATTTCAAAATATTTCCAAGCTAGAGAATTTGCAGGATGTTGTAACATCTCATCTTTAGTGCGACCCTGATCATGCCATCTCATGTCGGACGCAACTTTTGATGATATGTTTAACCTTTGTAATCTTAGTTTTAGAGGGAAGTAACGCAATATCATTGCCGGACTCTTCCTCTTACTATCTTCTAAATGATCTTCTGGAGATTTCCATCGTAAAGTGCCACAAAGATCTCACAATTGTTTATCAACAAACTCTTTCCAATATAGAATACAATCATTTGGGCAAGCATCAATTTTATTATAAGTCATTCCCAAGTCTGAAATAATCTTCTTGCCTTGTGAAAATTTTTTAGGTAAACTTGAACCCTTAGGGAGTACTTCTCTTAATAAATCAAGCAACATTGTAAATGACTTATTGCTCCATCCTCCGAGGCATTTGATATGCCATAGCCTAACAAGGAATGATAAACTTGTGTGTGATTTACATCCCGGATAGAGATCTTGCTCGGCATCGTGTATCATTTTGTAGAATTTAGAGGCACTAGGATTAGGTAGATCCTCAATTTCGTCTGCCAAACCATCTGAAGCTATTTCCGGCATATGAACGCCAAATGCATCATGCAACATTTGACTTATGTCATCACCTGTATCATTCTCATCGACTCCACTATCATGATGTTCTTCTCGTAAAAGACTTTCTTGAGATATTTCCTCTCCATGATAATACCACTTGGTGTAGTTCTGAACTATGCCATTACATATCAAATGATCATATATTATCTCCTTATCGTGAAACTCTATATTGTTGCATTTGATGCATGGGCAATTTAATATTCCATTAACAGATGATCCACGGGATATGGCTAGGTTGATGAATTCTTTCACGCCTTCATTGTATTTTTTAGTATTCCTACACCACCCATATAAAATATAATTTGCTTTACTAATCAACATTTTAAACTATTTAAACTGAAATTATTTGACATAGAAAGAATGATGTAGTGATATACCTAAAATCTTTCATCCAACTCTTATCTATCATGAATCTATCAAGAACATGAAGTTGCCTCCTTTAGTGAGATGAGGGCTTCCTCCTTTACTGTAAAATATGAATCTGTCAAGAACATGAAGTTACTAAGGTGAAAATTATATGTAGTCAAACTACCATGGTGCAAATATCATCGAACTTTTTACCAACGGGCTAAGATAGGTAAGCTCATATTCCATATGTTTCTGTTTTTGATATATCACACTCTAACCCATTTAAACCATGGAAATCTATCTTGGAGACCACAATCCAGAATAATTTATTAAGCCCAACATCTTAGGCCTAGCCCCCCTTCATCGGCAGGTCTACACACTTGTTACTGCTTAAAAGCATCCACATGCCTACCAAACGATGGCCCCTTCTAAAGTAAAAAAGCGTCCATAGGCCTACACACTTGTTACAACCAAACTCAAATACACTAAGAGCTCCAAGAAACAAACAACATAATAAAAAACTTCCATGAGAAATGGGTATCTAATGAAGACAAAGATGATGGATGCCTTTACCTATAGGGGATGATAATCTGTCTTTACCTTGTCATCTATCATCCCCTACTTCTCTTGATGAAAAACATGAGAGAAGTAGGGCCACACCGTGCTAACAAGATCAATGGAGAAATAAGATTCAGCATGCAAAGGTGACATCAAATAGATGCGATAAGGCTTTAATGATCACTATGCTACAGTAAAAGTTCATCCATGTCTATATATATATATATATAGACGAGGTGGTTACCCTCTTCATGCAATCCAAGAGGTGGCTAATTGATTGGGATGCTAGAAAAGATGAGCACATGCACAAAGGGCTGTGGGCATAAATGAGATTCATGGTATGTTGGATTTCTGTGTTCAACAACTTATCTTTGGGTATAAACCTAATTTTGACTAAGTTGATCGCACGTATTTTGAAAGATATATGAAATAGCAAGTTGCATTTTAATTTCTACCGTGAAGCTATCAAGTTCCAAACCGCATGCAACAGATTCTTGGTCTAGAGATTTCAGCTCGAAAATCAGAAAGGTACCTCAACGGTGTTCCAAGATCTAAGCACGGTGTTCCGAGATCTATGCACGGTGTTCCGAGATCGACAATCTACCTTTGATGTGCCGATTCTCAGATCCAAATGATGTCCAGAAAATGAAAAACCTAGAGATCGATGAAATCCATTTTGAAACAACAACAATGGATAGATGGAGTCGGATTTGAAACAGTGACAATTGGTCGATGGAATTCAATTTCAAACAGTGGCAATGGAACCATGGAATTCGATCTCGAATAGCGCCAATGGATCGATGGAGAGAGGAGTTTGGGTGGGAAATAGGGTTTCAGTGGAGAGAGAGTGGTTTTGGAGAGAGAAGATCCTGCGTCTGTAGATGGAGAGAGGGGTTTGGCTGGGAAGAGAAAGAGTTGGGTTTTGTGGCAATTTATATGGGGCGGATAAAAAATTACTAATATAAAAACTTAAAATAAGTGGCCGCCACTAAAACCCAATTGTTTTGTAGTGAACATACCACCAAACATGTCAGCCACTTTTAGTAAAACATCAACACAAGAAGGTACATGCATAGAAGTCTATGTCACAAGTGCAAGCATGGATGCATACACTGGAAATGCAATCTAAATTGAATTGCATCTGTTTGTCGTAAACAAAAAAGCAGCTTTTAATGCAAAAAATAGGGGAGCCCCATGTCACAAAGTGAGAGAGAATATAATACCCATGCCTTTAAATAGGAAACTCAGGCACTACTTCAACTACTTACCATCTTTCACTCCTTTAATTCTCTGTCTTGTCATCAACAAAAAGCTAGTGTTTTGAATGCAAATTGCAGAGAAGGCATCTGGCTTCTGGGGTTTTAAATCTGGGTTCTAAGGCTTAATCTCATAGTGACACTCAGCAGTAGGTAGTTGAATACAAAATGGAGAAGAATAGGTCCTAGGAGCATAATAATCCCTAAGGGGTCTATTTTGTTCTGTCATTTCAAGGGTTTCCTCAAAAATAGAATTAAAAAGGAGTTCAAATCAGTCTCAGTAGAACTAGATTGAGAGTACAAATTCTCAGGAGAAAAATTGGATGAACTGCTATGCCTAAAAATTCTTTCAATCTCAGGATTCAATAGTTCAATCCCAGGATTAAGAGATTTCCTACATAGCATTTATCACAAATTAATAATCAAACAGCCAAAACAACAAACACAAAAAAGAGTAAAAAGGGAACTAAACCAAAAATTCTGCACGGAATCTTCGCTTCAACAACAATGCCTCAAACAACTTCTCTAGTCCACTTCCAATTCTTCAAAAATAAATAAAACTACAGCAATTCATAAATCTGTTTGAAGGGGTAGAGAAGAAGTCCTCAACAATCTGATCCTCTTTCCAAGAGATGAAATCGTCTCTTTATATAACTTACCCTAGGGCTCCCATTGGGGGTTATGTTGAGTTGGTACAATTGGACCCTGATTGGACCCAAGGTATTGTGCTTTTCGATTAGAAGGTCCTCTAGCTGTCACAGATAAGCTCTAAGGTGGGGACTTTTTTTAGGTGATTTATATTGCACATGCGGTATTGGTGAGCATTAATCTAGATAGTCCATGTGTAGCAAATGCAGTCACTTGTCATAAATAATTGATGTATGATTCTCGTTAAAGATCACATAGATCATATAACCTACTCAATTGATACAATGAATTTATGTGTGATTCCCAAGTACCATGTAGTGTATGCATTGGTGATTGGGTTGGTTTAAAAAACTTAAACCCGAGTTTTTCTATTTATCTTCTAAACTACATAAATCAACAAAACAGGGTCTCCAAAAAAGTAAATATCCAAACAAGACAATTAATCACAACTTCTATTGATACCAATCTGTGCTTATTTTTTGGGTCCCATAGCGTTCACTGAAGCTTGGAGTTGGTGGTCTGTCATTGGATCATGATCAGAAGTTAAGCATGAGAGAAACAAACTACAAAGGGTAAATATAAGGATACCACAAAAGAGAAGGCTCTGTGACTCGTAGTCACACAAGTGTCGAACCTCAAATCTGAACCCCCACATAAATTCCTCTGCATAAATTAGATCAAACTCAAAAAAAAAAAATTCCATAAACCTCAAACACTATTTTTGCAGATCGAGAAACGGAGATCATGATGACATGTTCAGCTCTGGTTCGTCCATTCACTATAATTTACAAAATCGATTAATTCCTCCGCATAAATTAGATCAAACTAAAAAAAAAAAAATCTAGAAACCTCAAACTGTAGCAATACAAAGCAATAAAAAATAAAAAAATCAAAACTTTAACCTTGGCAATTCATTTTTGCAGATCTAGAAATGGAGACGATCCTCTACATAAATCAGATTAAAGTCAAAAAACAAAAACAAAATCCCGAAACCACAAACACTAGCAGTACAAAGGAATAAAAAATAAAACAAATCAAAACCCCTAACCTTGGCGATTCATTTTTGCAGATCTAGAAATAGAGATGATGGCGTTACGATCAGGTATGGTTCGTTTTCCTCCATATAAATCAGATCAAACTTTTTAAAAAAATATCCAAAAACCACAAACACTAGCAGTACAAAGCAATCAAAATGAAAAAAATTGAAACCCTAACCTTGGCTATTCACTTTGCAGATCCAGAAATGAAGATGAAGAGGACATGATCAACATTCACCGGCTCCCGATCTCGTGCAACTTGAATGGAAATCTACTTGTAACTTGAATCGATATCGAACCGTAGCTTGAATCACGAGTTTGAGACTTTGTAAACGTATCGAATCACCTTTCTAGGGTTCATCAGAAAATGGAATTGCCACCATCAACCACAATGATCATCTATTCATATCATAGCCTGAATCAGGTACGTTTCTAGGGTTTCCAGCTTGAATCGATATCACGAACTTGCTATAATAGCCTGGATCACATTTTGTTTCTAGGATTTATAGCCTGGATCATGATTTAGGGAGAGTGGGAGACAGCGTGCGGGAGAGGGAAATGAAATAAGACTAGCTTTAGCGGGTTTTGTATCACTGTTTTTCTTTTTTTGATAATAGAAGCGACTTGTATTACTTAAAATGCTTTTATTTTACCAAGTTTGATGGACCAAGTTCGGCGGTTTAGATAAGTGGGCGCCACTATTTGTATCGGGGAGCTGCCGCTAAAACCCACTTTTTTTGTAGTGGGAATTTTAGGTTCAAATGAGTGAAGACTGTTGGTGGATGCTTTTTTAGGGTTTCTCTCGGTCCCCGTTGAATCAGTGGCTCCAATTCTGTCCAAGTGGACTCTAGTGATACGACGTTTGAAATAGTGGAGGTAAAATAAAGGGTTTTCTAGGAAGGTTCTTAGTTGGTTGCAATCGCCAGCTGCAGATATTTGATGACACTGCAACACGTCAATGATCACGCTTTAGAGCAGGTGTGGGTTACTTCCTTACTGAATCGTCCGCCTGCGAACGTCAGGAGCTATGTCTTTTCTTATAATTTGGATAGTTTAATTTTTCTTCCCTTCCCCTGTTATTATTATGGTTCTAATCAGTTTAGACTTCCCAATTCTCTTGTGAGTTTATTTATATGGGAATTTATTATGGTTTATTTAATTTAGTATTCTAATTTTATTCGGAGTCTAATTAATTTTAGTTTGCTTGCACTACTAGAATTCTGATTAATATAATGTCCTAATACTACTAAAAGTCCTATTAACATCGGTCTCCTAATTGTACTAGGGATGCAGGTGTATTAATTTTAATGAAACTTTAATTAAATCAAGCATGCTAGTTATACTGAAATTCTAAGTAAAGCAAGTATGCTAGTTGTATCGAAATTCTAATTAAAGCAAGTATAACAGTCCTACCAGAATTCTAATTGAAATAGAAGACTGATTTTACTAAAACTCTAATTAAAGCGAATATACTAATTTTGCTAAAATTCTGATTAAAGCAATGAATTAACTATACTAAGTTCTAATTAAAATAAAGGAACTGATTTTACTACAATTATGATCAGAGCAATAAATTAATTAAACTAAGATTCTGATTAAAATAAAGGACTGATTATTGATACTGAGGTCTAATAAAGCAAGGAATTAACCATGCTAGAATTATCTAATTAAAATAAAGGAACTAATTCTAATCGAATCAATTATTCTAGGATCTAATTAAAATAAAGCATGTAAATTAACTATATTAAACTTCTCAGAAGAACTTATGGAACTGATATCATAACCCTAATTAAGATAACTAAATAATTATAAAAAAAGGGGTTTTGGGTCCGCTATGTTAAGGAGGATTGGCCTCGTTCCCGAGTACCCTCCGTAAGCTCCCTTGGCCAAATCGGATGGCTGAGGTTAAAAATAAATTAGATTTAGGATTATAAAATAGTTTTTTTTTTAATTTTTCAGACTCGATTTTGGAGCAATAATTATGAATGAAATTGAAAAACTAGAATTATAGAAACTAAAATTAATATTTAGGATTTTTAGAAATATTAAACTAAGAAGTTTAAATTTAAATTTAAATTTCTAGGACTGAATTCGGGTCCGAAATCAGAAAATCAGACCTTATGATTAAAGACTGGTTCTAGAATCCAAAGACTAGAACCATAAATTAATGATAGGACTAGAAATGAAGATTTTAGAATGGAATTAGAGCCTAGGGTTGGTAAATTAGACCATCGGATTAAGGACTAGTTCTAAATTCGAAGAACTAGAACAAGATATAGAGAATTACGGTTTGAAAAGGGTGCTACGGTCTGAGATTGATAATTAAAACTAATAGAATTCCTAAATCTAGAGACTAGAAGTTACGATCGTGAATAAAAAAAATTAAATCCTTACCTAGGGTTGTGGCTGCAGAGAGAAATCTTGAAGATTCGAAGCTTAAATCTCGAAATCATGACTAGGTTGCTCTATGGGTTTGTCCTCGGAGTTCTCTGGTTTCGAAATCCCAAAAAAATTTGTTCTCTCTCGTGTTGTGTAGCCTCCTTTGGGTCGAAATTAAAAAAAGCTATTATAGATTTTTCTTCAATTAAACGTCCTATTTCAGGCGTTTAATTAAATTGCACACCGGTCTCTCGATGCTCAATCGCTTTGAGTTGGTCACTGACTGAGTGAGCGACCTGCTAACTTGCTCAGTGAGTTTCCTAGTCCTAATAGCATTAGAACTAATTGCGCGCCCATTTTTGGGTGCGTAATCCAATTAAGGGCCACTTTCGAAGCGTTCAATTGAGGAAACTTAGGGGTCAAGGACGGTAAGACTAGGACGGGCGTAGGCCAATTGAGCACCGGTGATGTGGTGCTCAATCCGATAGCGCGTCTCATGATAGACGCGTGATCGAGTCTTGAGTTGGTCTGGGGAAAGAAAGTTTGGTCTGAGAAGGGACTGATTGCGCGCTTCTGATTTGGCGTGCAATCGAATTTAGCCCTTGGTTTTAGGTGCTTAATTTGCGGTTGTCCGGGTCGGGTTTGAAATGCCAGGCTATTATTTCAGCTTGCATTTTGACTATATATTATTATTTCAGTATATAGTCTCCCTACATCAGGATCTGAGCCATAGAGCTATTGTTTCAGCCTGTGCTCAGTCATGTACTATTATTTCAGTGCATGGTTCCCACGTCGGGGGTATGGGCCCTGAGCCACAGAACTATTGTTTCAGCCTGTGTCCAGCTGTATACTATTGTTTTAGTATATGGTCCCACATTAGGATTAGGGGTATGAAATACGAGACTATTGTTTCAATCTGTATTTCGACTATATACTATTATTTCAGTATATAGTTTCCTTACGTTGGGAATTGAGCCACAGAGCTATTGTTTCAGCCTTTGTTCAGCCATGTACTATTATTTCAGTGCATGGTTCCCATGTCTGGGGTATGGGGCATGAGCCACAGAACTATTATTTCAGCCCGTGTCTAGCCATATACTATTATTTCAGTATATGGTCCCACATTAGGGTTAGGGATCTGAAATGCAAGACTATTGTTTCAGTCTACATTCCACTATATAATATTATTTCAGTACATAGTCTCCCTACATTGGGATCTGAGCCATAGAGCTATTGTTTCAGCCTGTGTTCAGTCATGTACTATTGTTTCAGTGTATGGTTCCCACGTCGGGGGTAAGGGGCCTGAGCCACAGACCTATTATTTCAGCCTTTGTTCAGTCATATACTATTATTTCAGTATATGGTCCCATATCAGGGTTATGATATCAAAGGTTGATCGAACAAATTTATATATTTTGAGAGGACAAAATGGTGGTGTCTACAGATGCCCCTCTTTTGCGCGCTCTTGCCAAGTAAGAAGGCGTGGAAAAAGTAAACACCCCTCATTCGAGGTGTCTTCTCATTTCGCTTGGGAAATCACAAATATGGACTGGGGATACTGACATAACATGCTTGGCTTTCTTATCTATCAGCGCAAGCTAAAATGGAGCATTCGAAGGGCAAATGGTAGCTGTCGAAGGGCACATTCCGGGTCTGTGGGTGCATGGCGCATCCCGCCGCATGGCGCGGGCTAGTAGAGGGATTTTATGCAATCAAGGTACTGATACATTAATCAAATGTCCAAAATAAGGTCCAGGGACTGATAATAATAAAATAAAGTATCATGTAATATCGAAGGCTTTTGCAAGTCATGTCAGACCGGGCACGTCATTGCTCACACCAATACACGTCAGGCGTTCTTTTTCCAATAGATATTTATAAGTTCTTAGATTAAATATACTCAATATTCAGTTTCCCAAGGGAATGGCCAGTTTGGGCTGGTAATTGAGGTGGGGGTCTTGTGAGGTGTGCTTAATTGAATTCTGCGCAGTGGCGCGTGCGCTTAATTCATCTAGAGTCGGCCTCTAAGTTCGGAATTCTATTCCTAAGGCATCTAAACAAATGATTCTGCATAGTGGAGTATCCACTTGATCCAATTCTGCGTAGTGAGATATGCGCTTGATTGCGAGCTCAGGGGTCTTAGGAGTTAAAGGTCAAGTTTAAGTGTAATTTATTGTGTGCGGGTGATGGGGCGCTTAATCATTTTTTTGGTATTTAAAGAAAGGTGTGTTGGGTCTATTTATCTTGTTGCTTTCTTCTTCTTTTCCTCTTTTTTTTGTTTTTTAGTAAGGGGATTTTGAAAATTTGAGGGTTTTGAAAATTTTAAATTTTAGGGATTTTAGCTTAAGATTAATTCGGTGGTAAAATGACAGAAAATGTGACTTCCGAGACATCGCTGAGCAGATCCACTAGTACAGGATTTATGGACCCGACCGTTATAGTGGTTGTCAAGATGACACTTGGCATGCCGGATACACCGTCAAACCTTCTCGGAAAGTACTGATGATTGTCTCCTACAGGAGGACTACAGTGATTCGCGAGTCGAGAGAGACGAGTTTTGAAAACATTTGACTTAATCATAGCTAACTATATATATTTACGAGGAATATAGAGTAAAATAAAAAAGTGAGAAGTACTTACTTGGGGGTGATACTTACCTGGATTGTGCATAGCTTGTACGGTCTGGTGGCGCCGTTGTATCGCGATGGGACTTTGGAGATTTTTTCTCTTCAAGCCTGCTGTGGCAGGGCTTGGCGGTTGTGATGTGATGTCTTAGGAGAAATTATATTGCGATGAGACCTAGGGATTCCCCCTTTCTTTTGCTATGTCTTGGGTGAGTTCTGGTGGGACGTGGGGATCAATTTGGGGGAGAGTGAGAGAGAGCCCTTTGCCTTTGCAATGGGAATGATCAAGCTTTCCCTCTTTTTGTCATACGGCGTGGCATGTACTGTCTGAGCTTTTTTTTTTTTTTTTTAGGTAGTGATGTTCGCGATGGGATGTCGACTGAAAATAGTTAGCGATGGCATGCTCGCATTCTCAGAAGATTTGCTTTTGGCTTCTCGCGATGGGACATGAGGGTATGGTTAATTTATTATGATGGGACTAGATATTGAGGTGATATCGATGTGTACACGTTATCGCGATGGGGATGGGTGCTGTCGATGCTTCTTTCTCATGCAAGGTTATGTGATAAGACAGGTGAATTTTTATTAGAGTGTGATGCAAAGTCAGGCATTGAGCACCCATTTTAGGTCGCTTAATACGATTGTGCGCCTATTTTCAGGTGTGCGATCTCAGGCTTGAGGGGCCATTTACGCGCATGTAAGTGTGTGTGTGTGTGATTGTGTTGTGCACTATAACCATAGTGCGTGATCGAGGCATCACCAGGTCAGTGTACGAGTGACCTTTTAGGTCGCGCGATGGATGTGTGTCATTTGATAAATTTGTGCAGTTCATGGACTACGCATGATCGGAGCATCGCACGGTTGGCATGGGCAATAGCTTATTTGTACGCTTTAGTTAGGGCACACATTTTAGATTGTCCACGTCGTGTATGACGCATGATTTGGTTAAACGCCTGTGCTCTGGCGCGTGATTGAGTCCATACTCTATATAAGCGAGGGAGCTTTCATTTGTTTTTCATTCTCTGGTTTAGTCTCAAGTTTTGACCTTTTTCTGGATATCTTGTATTCTGGAATTCATGTTTTACTGATATTGGGCAATCTAACCGTCCGATTGGGATGTCATTTCTTCCTATATTCGTTATTTTACGTGATCTCCGTCCCGACGTGATGCTCGTGGATGACATTATTCTGAGAGTGGGTGGGATTGGGAATGAGGGTTCTAGTCTTCATATCGGTCCTTTTTAGGGAGCAATAAAGGCAGCGTTGAGGAGGCGGGGGTAGAGGAGGTGAAGATAGCGGAAGAGAAGGAGTAAAAAGTGGAGGGATATGTTTCCCAACCAATTCTCCCTGAAGCCTCCTAGTTTTGAACCCAGTCTTCGTTTTGGGTTGTAGGTTAAAGTTTTAGCTTTTCATTTTGGGTTATAAATTCAGGAGGTATGCTTTCTGTGATACTTTTAAAACTTTTAAGTTATAAATAAAAAGGCATTTTTTTGTTTTGTCGTGCTTGTTTATTCATTTAAACTTATTAGCGGATTAATTGGATTTATCTAACTTTTTTGACTTATTTCAGGATTTAGTTTAGCTTGGAGTTCAGTTTGTTTTATGGGGTTTACTTGGTTCCGATGGGTGTTGGGGCATTTTTCTCTGCGGGGTCCCAAACAATTTAGGGTTTCATTTTTTAGGGTGAAGTTTAAGGTACCTTGTTCTAGTCTTTTGTTTGACTTGAGGTGACACTTGTTAAAAGGTGTGAGTTCTCCAAAAGTTTTGGATGGGCGCTAAGTGTTCAAATCTTAACGGCTTATTTACTTTGCTATGGAATTTGTGTTTCCTTAAAGGGGTAAGTGTTGTATAATTATTGGTTCATCTGAGTTGTCATGGATTGTGGTCTTTCAAAGGGGTTATGTGTTTGGTTTAGATTTAATTAGATTGGAAGGGTTTAAAGGTGTGACACTTGTCATTTAGTAAATCAGGAGGTATAGTTTATAAATGTATGAGCTAAAAGTTGAGTTCTTGTTGTTTTGAATTTTATTGCAAGTTTAGGATTAAAAGTTTTTGGGGCATTTTTATGATTTTGGGCATTTTTTTTTTCATTAATGTCTTTTATTCCTTTCTCTTTTGTATCCCGGGTGTTGGACCCGAAGAGTTGTGTTTATTGAGTGGATTATTGAGAATGGACTGGATTGGGAATGTAGGCTAGCAGTTGAATTGATGTCAGGCTAAGGGAAGAGGTGGAGGAGAAAAAGGTGGTAGAAAGGAAACCCACGGATAAGACAGGGTCAGAATTCTCATGACCGATGCCTATTATTCCTCAGTAGGCTCTGCGGATTCCATCTTAGTTGCAGTCCCTTGTTATGGTTTCCAAGGTGAGCTTCCAAAGGCGGATCACGCAGGTCCTGGGTGGCTTTCCGTGAGCCATTCTTTCTTTTATGCCGGCTCAGGGCAAGGGGAAGAGGTTATTATAGCTAGAATTTGTTCAGGGTGCTTCCCCACTCTGGGCTTCTCCGAGATCTCTAGTTTCCCGAATAAATACAGATTCAGGCATTGCCTTAACGAGCAGATTTTAAGTTTCTTGTTTTAAGTTGTATATTCAGAGGGTATACCCTCGGTGTATTTTGTAATTATTTTATTTATTTATGAAGAGATTATGATTGTAATTTCTTTTGTAAATTCAGGTTTAGTTTATTTTATAGCTTATTTGATTTGTTTTGAGTGTGAGGCTTTCTTGTTTAATTTATTTATTTTGAATCGGGGCATGTTAAGAGAATTTTTTTATTTTGACTTAGTTTGGGCCTAGTTGGAGTGTATGAACGATGGGGATATTTTTCTTGTTTAGTTTTGCCTTAGTTGGGGCAAGTTTTTTTGTTCAGTTTTGGTTGGAGCGTATAAACGTAGTCGAGGCATTCTTTTTAGTTTGGTCTTAGTCTGGAGCATTTTCTTTTAGTTATCGGGGTGTATATTTCTTTAAGTCTAGAATATTTTGGATCGGGCTTAACCAGGGCGTGGTTTAGGCTAATAATTAGTGTCGGAGATCACCCAATTTACGCCTGTGAACATGCTGTCTTGGGCATTTTTTATTTGTGTTTCTGGGGAATTACGCGCTTCACTCCGAGCGCATAAATTAATTGTGTGCTAGAGGGTGGACGCGCATTCAGAGCGTCAGAACGTCGTTAAGCACTAGTTTCCAGTCGTTTGACCAATTTAAACGCATGGTACCGAGCGTGGGATTAGGGCGGTGGCTGGTCATTGTACGATAAACCATTGGCATTCGCGCCCCACTGTGTGGATGCTTGAAGTGATTGCGTGCTTAGTAGGTTGCGCGCAACTAGATGGTCAAGTTGGTTTGATCAGGCTACGATTAGGTTACACGCTCAAGAACGGTCGTGTGATCTGAATTAAGCGCGGTGAGAGTGGTGTGTGATTGGTTTGAGCGCATGCACTTATGTGCATGATTTTTACGTGTCCTATAAATAGTTTAAAACTTTTCATTTTTGTCGTTCGATCCATTTCTCTTCGATTCTCTATTTCCTTATATCTTTGGGCTCTAATTTTCGTGTTTTCGTGATATCTCGCGATTCGGTCATCCGTTTTAGGCGCCGTTTCTTTCATTTTCTTTAGTTTTTCAAGCTCTTTGTTCTAAGATAGAGTCTGAGGGTGGTGGTAGGCACAATCTTACCGTTTATGAGTTGGTGAGGATGTTAGGGGCGGAGATGGGTGAGACTTTCGAGGCTCGGACTGACATTGTCGGGGAGGTGGTTAGAGAGGAGGTACTGGAGGTTGGCCAGTCGGGGGTCAGGGAGGAGGAGCTCGAGATTGAGCAGGGGGTCACTGAAGATGAGGGTGAGTGGGTTGAGGGTGAGATACCTGAGGGTGAGGCTAAGGAGCACCAGGGTGAAGAGCATCGAGATCGCAGACACTCCCCGCTGGAGGATTTCTTCACTCGAGGCCAGGTAATCACCCATGAGCAAGAGTTCTTTCATTTTCTTAGCCATTTAGGTTATGCCATAGGCTTATTAGGCTCTAAGCCCTTCTAATTTGTGTCAAACCTGTATTGATCCTTGGTTTTGTGCTCACTCATGCATCATGACGGCATCTAGAGATAGGTCATGTTTCTATTCAGTTGCCCTTATCACGTTTTGTGTGTTTGTTGTAAATTTTTATTGTGTTTGGAGCATATTTGACTTGCTTTTAGTTTTAAATTCGTTTGCCCTCACCTCGTACGAGGCGCGTCGTGTGATAGTGGCAGGCCGGGAGCCCGTGGTGGAGCTTGGGTTGGCTACAGATAGGGTGCTTTGAGCATTCTTGATGCACTTCCTTGGTGCGATACTCTTCTTTTCTTTGACTCGGGGATGCATCACCGGATTATTTTTTATGATTCTCTGGGACTTGGATCGAGTCCCCACCTATGCGTGGGGTGTGGCCGCTTTAGCGCATCTCTATGAACAGCTTTACCGTCGGGGACGGGGCGTCACGACGATTGGAGGTTTCCTTCCTTTCCTCCAAGTGAGTCTTAGTTAATTGATGTCACAGTGTCTTTATTTTTTTTTTTGTCTTTTGATAGTAGCTATTCAGCATTTCTCTTTTGTGTTTTTTTTAGTTCTGGGCGTATGACCATTTTGCTTTTCTTCGTCCGGGAGTTCCGTTCGAGGTGACGTTCAAGTTTCCGTGGATGCACGTGTGGAGGGAGGCGTTGAGAGGTCGTTGTTGGTCTTCGGATCTTCAGACTGCGCGCGGTCTCTTTGAGGATATGCACGCGGGGTAGGTATAGATCATCATGCGAATGTTTTTTTTTTTTCATTTCGTTTCGGTCTTTTAGGATTTGAGGCTTTGTTGAGGGGTCGGCTCGTTTGCTTGGTTGTAGGTGATTTGGAGGCCGTATGCGGATGAGGAGGATGCGGGCATGCCAGTGATTCAGTCTAGCTAGCCCTTCTTCGATGTGGACATATGGGTCCATTGTTTTGAGAGGGTGGAAAGGATCCACACATCTCAAATGGTACGACAGTTGGGGTTTGCTCTGGGAGTCTCTCCAGATATTCGCCATAGAGTGGCGAAGAGGATGACAGGCCCTCCTGGCCAAAATTTTGTGGAGCGGATGGTGCTTCAGATAGTGGATTTTAGAGCTAGGGGGACCAGGGTTACAAGGGCGCAGGACGAGGCAGACGCTCCGGGGTATGTGCGGTGGTTTAGTGCGTTGGGTGGCGGGCGCCTCTTCACAGTCCCTTCCATGGGAGTGGCTCTTTCACGATCGGTGGGCCAGAGTCGGCGTCGACTTTGAGGGAGAGGTTGGTTGCGTTGGAGCAGGGCCATCTCATCGCGAGCGTGCAGGGGGCATTAGACGCCCTCCATAGGGTGATGAAGCGAATGGGGTGTGCTCCTCATCCAGATGAGGAGATGCTGAACTCCTTAGCCTCCTCAGTTGCTCAGGTTAGGGCGGCGGAGGATAAGTTGGGGACTCGGCTAGCAGAGACTCGACGGCTCCTGGTGACTTAATTTATAGTTTTTTATATTATGTGGACTCGGTCTTCTGGTCACTCTTACATGGTTATGGTGTCTCGTTTTATTTTATTTTGGATAGTCTGAGAGGGAGGGTGAGGTTGCTTGTTAGGCGGCCCTACTGGATGTCTATCACAGTTAGCAGCTGGCTGATCGAGAGACAACGACCTGTCTATGTTCTGAGGTCGATCGATTGGTATGTATCTTTACAAATATGGTTTTGTTAATTGTTAGCATTGTGAGCTTGCCAACTGATGTGTTTATTGTTATTCGTAGAGAGCCGAGCTCGCTGCTGGAGGTCCCGTTGGGGCATTTGATCCATCTTTAGTTGCTTCCTCCAGTTGGGAGGATCCAACGATGGTTCAGCTTTGGGCCGAGCTAGATCATTGGGTAAGTTTCATTCAATCTTTTATCTTGTTTGTGCCATTGCATTAGTTTGTTAGGTGTCATTGTTTCGCTTTCTTAGTAACTTACTAATATCATGCAATATTTCAGCATCGGGTTGCTAAGGATATTTAGGCGAGAGAGGCGACTGCTGCCTCTCTACGCTCGGAGAGTCAGGTATAGTTTTTTTTGTGGCATGGCATAATTCTGTTCAGGTTATTTAATCTTTATTTTTTTCTGACATGTCTTGCATTGGCTTTTTTGGTTCTTTGTGCAGGCTGTTCTGAACTCTACTCCCGAGGCTCTCCCTCAGGAGTCTATTCCTGTCCCTACTCAGGTATATTTTAGTTATTGTATTCGTAGTTTATTTGTCATTATAGTACTTCTCTGATGTATTTGTTTATTCTTGTTGTAGCCGCCTACGTTCATTATTCCTTCAGTGCCTCTTGTTGTTCCAGTGACTGCTGAGACGGTTGGGCGACTCCTAGAGGAGAGGTTGGATCTAGTATAATCCTTTCCTTTTAAAAGTTTTTTATTTCTTTCATGTATATATTAGTTTTCTTTTGACTTGGTGTGGTTATGTAGGCCCGTCAGCTTGAGGAGGCGCGTCTAGAGGCGGTGTGAGCACGCGCCACTCTCGAGGCGAGACAAATCCTTGGGGAGACGAAGAATCGCGATGACTTGTTTGTCCAGATGTTGGCTGGGCAGAGGACTCAGGCTGAGGCATTAGAGGCAGTGCGTCGGACGATGCAGGCAGAGTCGCAGGTGACTCTAGATCAGCTGTAGTATCATTTGGCGAGGAGTGAGCGGGGGATACATAGGCTGGCTCGTCAGCTTGGTGGGTCAGAGTCGAGGACTATGGGTTCCTCGGCCGGGCAGTCTTGTCACACATCCCATGATCGGGTCAGGGGTGATGCTCGTGAAGATTCTGTTGTTCGTGAGGTTCTTATGAGGTATCCCCCTCATTTGTAATCGAGGTGACCTGTTAGTTAGGCTAGTGAGGGGGGTTCTATGGCAAGGCCTCATCGTATAGAGGTTCCGAGGATTCCAGGTGTTGAGATTGTGTTTTCAGAGGACCGGTCTATGGACCTCCGAGCTGATGATACCGGGGACAGTGATGATCGACCATCCTAGCGACAACGTAGAGAGTAGGGGTGCATGCGTGTATTTTTGTATCCATGGTATGTGTGTATGTATATATAGGGTGGATGCCCCTGGTGATAAGTGTAAAAAGAAATAAAAAGATTTTGACATATATATAGAGATTTTTGGTTTAGATGTACCTGATTGGCTCCTTTTCCTTTAGTTACCTCTTGCGTCTACTTTTGCTCTTTAGTTGCTTTAGCGCTATCAACCGTCATTGGGACTTGGATGCTTCTTGAGCTAGCCCGGTGATGGTTGAAGGATGCTTTGTATCTGCACATGTGAGAATAATGCTGTCAATAGTTTTTGTTCTCCCCCTTGCTACTCGTCAAGGGGGGAAAGTGTCTCAGACCGGAGTCTGGTAGCAAAAGATAGATATGTGCTCTCTTTTTCTTTTCTTCTTTTTTTTTTCTTCCTTTTTTTTCTTCTTTTTTTTTTCTTTCGAAATGACAACAATGCAACAGGGAAAGCAAATAGCTAAGATAGAAATAATAACAAAACAATAAAAAAATAAAAAAATGCCCCAGTGTGGGAGCATGGTAGGATTGGCAGTATGCACTACGTGAAAATGAGAAAAAAACAATAGTAATAGTGTAAAAGGAACCACTGCCTAAAGACATGGGGTTTCTTTTCTTGAAGGATCGGAGTAAGATCAATCACTCATCGATGTCCATTCTGGTATAGAAATCTCATCTTTCTTTTATTTATTAATTGTTTTTTAATTCTTCTTGATGGGTTTTGATTCTTGATAGGTTTTTTCAATTCTTCTTGATGGTCATCGAAATATGATTTACAAAAGTGTAGACACCCAAATTTGGCCCAAGGCCCGATCGAAACACATTTCAAGAGAGGCGCATTTTTTAGCTTTTGATGGCATGTATGGAACCCTTAGGAATCACCCTAAACCCTTAGGAATCACCCTAGATCCCTTAGGAACCTATCCCAAACCTTTAGAAACCAGCCCCGACCCGTAGAACCCATTCCAAACCCTAAACCTAAACTTTCCGAGCAATGGATGAAGAATGGTGCACCAGGACTAGCTGAGGTCTTCTACTGATATCAAATCTCATACCATTGAAAAGTAGGGATCATCATCTTTCCAACGGTCCAAGAATCGCCCCATTCAGAGGTATATATCAAAAGATATGGCAGTCCGAACCCGAAGGGCAGGGAGGTAATTTCAAGTGGGCCCCCCTAGGGATTTGGCGCGACTATTAGTCGCGCCAAGCTATTTCTCCCCAGAAATGGCCTCACTCAACTAATAGTTGCGCCAGTTATAACTTTGCCTGGCGCAACTATTAGTTACGCCAGGCCAATTTCCCCAGACTTTAAGCCTGGCGTAACTAATAGTTGTGCCAAGTTTAAAGGTGGCCCCCACCCCCCCGAGCTAACTTCCAGGCAGTGTTCTACACTATTTTACTGTGCATTTGCCTGGCACAACTAATAGTTGCGCCAAGCATATGAACAGTGACTGTTAGAATTTACCTCGAATTTTGTGTTTGGGGTTTGACTTATTGACCACCTTGACCTTTGGGGTGTGTTTTGCTAGTTCTGTTGTACCCTTTTGAAGCCTATTTGTACCCCCTTAATTGTCTTTCATCCTCTCCCCACCATCCACCATTGGAGAACCTTCTCACACATTTCAAGGCTCCAAAAACCCTAGGAAACCTTAGATGTGAGATTACCTAATTGCTAAACTTATTTAGCTCTTAAGTGGCCTCTTAACCCACCCTTTTCCTATAAATAGAGCCCCCCCACCCCTTGGTTTAGTGGTTGAGAATTTTGGCCTAAGAGAGAAAGATCTTAAAGTGAGAAGATCTTTCTTCCTTTTATGCACACTTCCCATACGAATTTTAGAATTCTAAAACCTCCTTTGAGTGATATTTTTCACCTTAGATCCCTTAGTTTAGGTATATGTTATCCATTCACCTTCCCTCTCTACCTCTTAGTTAGCAAGCCTTAGAGGTTAGAACCCCACTTTCCACCATACAAAGCCTTCAAGAGCTCATCAAAGCAAGCCACGCAAGGCTCTCCTACGGTGCTACAAGAGCCCGAGGGGTCCGACTCTCCCCTTTCTTCTCCTATCTCTTTTGGCATTCCCTACTCTTTCATTTGTACTGTTACGCCGCCGAATTTTTGGTAGGAACGGAGGGGCTCAAATAAGATTGGAGGCCCATTTGGGCAAGAGGGAACCATTTCCTTGTATTTTACATCATTTTATTTTTGGCCATTAGTAGAGACCGCGTTAAGCGGGTTGATCGGGGGCCTAACACCTTCCCGATCGATAACCGAAGCCCCTACCCAAGAGCCTTTGGTGTGGACCGGATTCATAGTCATATTTTTAGCACTTCGGTACTCATAAAAATGAACTAGGTATCACGGGACACCGATACCTCCGGGTGGCGACTCTATATTTTTTCGTTAGAGAGCTCATCGTCGCGACGGGATCGGCCCGATTCCCACGGCTGCACAGATGGCGACTCTGTTGGGGATTTTTAGCTAGTAGAGCTTCCCCTTGAACTAGGCCTTTTAATTTTTTTATTTTTCCTAACATTTATTGCTGTTTTTTGTCTTATTTTTACTATTTATTTTAACTCACCCCTCCGATGAAGTCATTTTTCTCACCCCTACTTTTCCGTCATTTACATGCCTTAGCCGATTGGCGGGCCTACATGCGCATTATCTTTTAAAATTTCTTAGTTTTCTGTCATTTTAGTGCCTTAGTAGATTGGCGGGCCTACTTGTGCATTGTCTTTTAATTTCCTTTAAATTTCCATCATTTAAAGTGCCTTAGCCTATTGGCGGGCCTACTTGCGCACTCATATCCCAACAGTGGACGCCGGCCAGTAGTGGCGGCACGGGGTAATCACCCTGGGTCTTTGAACTAAAGAAAACTTCCAAAAAAAAGGAGAACAAAAGGCTTTGAAAAAAATTAAAATTGAACCAAGTTAGGGAGCTTAATTAATTTGTTTTGCAGGTTAGATTTTCCAAGGGGTTGGGATTAGGCAAACACATAAACACCCAGGTCTTCGTATGGCGGCAGCCCCTAGTGGTGACGATCCAGAAAAGTCCCAGCCCACCTAGTATCTGAGAAGGTGCTCGCGCCGGAGGTATATCGGGTGGGTCCCATTCCGAAGCTTAAAACCCTTGGGGAGCGCGTTAGCGAGTTATACCAAACTCAAACCCTTTAGGTGCGGTAAGGAGAGAATCAATCATCAAGAAAACTGCTCAGTTCCCGGAAGACTAGCTTCCACAATAACCAAAAAAAAGACTCATTTCGGGCATTAGTAGCTGCTATTTTTTATTCTGAAGAACCAGTTTTTGCCTGGCGCAAGTATTAGTTGCGCTAGTGTAAAAACACTGGAATTTATAACTAGCGCAACTAATAGTTGCGCCACCTTTAAAATCCCAAGTTTTACCTTGGCGCAACTAATAGTTACGCCAGTCTAAAATTGGTCCCCTGCAACCTGGGCGCATGTATTAGTTGCGCTAGGTTTGTTTATCAGCCCTCCAGCCCGAATCCTTGGCTCTTTTCACATCCCGAGTTTCCCAACTAGTGTGCTTAGTGCCTTGTTTGGGCCCCGTGATCTCCGACACCCAATACGCCCCCGCTAGTCAAAAGAGGGCAACCTCTTTTTGGCTCATTCCGGGGGATCGGGTTGTTTGCCTTGATTTTCGTGCCTTCAATAGATCGAACGTTCTCCTTCAATTCTTTCGAAGTGCCTCGGAGTTGTAGCTGTGGGTCTTGAATTAAGGTACGAGAGCCACCCAAAAAGGGAATTCCAAGGCCTCAGAACCTTTATTTTTCAAAAAATTTCATAAAATTCAAAAATATATATATAATCAAATCCCAAAAAATATATAGTTTGTGGTGCCGGCACAACGGCATCATCTTGCCCTCCGCCGTCCCGTAGGGGAAGAAGGAGGATTTTTAGGCCTTATCCAAGGCACCCTTACCCGACTAGCTCCCAAACAATGTCGTGGGTAGCGGACCCGGCTTACGCCGATCCTGACTCATCCCCGCCACATTCTCTAACCCGCTCCCATTCGGGAGAAGTTTTTTCCACCATCCCTCTCACCCAACCCCCCTTTACCCTTCACCGGCCCATTTGGCGCCCCCATATTCCCCCAAAGTCCTACCCCCCATTCTCCATCTTTTGCCCAAGCCATGCCAAGTCCAACCCATCTCCCATCCATATCCATACAAAGCCCAAACCCATTTTCCCAATCCACATCCATGCCCCTATTCCCATCATCCCCCTATAGACCCGATCCACCTACGTTCACATACACAACTTCCACCCTATCCAACCCCCCGCAAAATCCTCCATCCATCCGGGTCATACCCACTTTTATCGGGGTTATGCCCAACTTTCCTCATCCCTCCTCATCACGCCCCCCATCAACCCCAAAAACACCCAATCAAACCCCTCAACCACCCCATACCCCCCCACCTACCGTGGCCATGCCCAATTATACCGGGGCCATGCCCAATTTTTCCACCACCTCCATCCCATCTATACCCCTTCACCCCTTAAATCCCCCATCTCCATCCAACCCTTCCTCCATGACCATGATGGAGGAGATGTTCCAAGTCTATTCCTTATGGAAGGCTTCTCAAAATATCCCCTCTCCTCCACACCCCATGAACCCATCCCATACCCTAGCCAATCTCCATGCCTCACTCCCCCATGACCCCCATTAACCCCTCATAATCCACACCACTCAAACCCCCATTACCCACTTACCCCAAGGCCCATTGGCCCAAACCCCCTTTTCTCACATATCCCAGGGGCCCATGGCCCAATACCCCATCACCCAGACCCATCAAGGGCCCATGGCCTAGACCCATCAAGGGCCCATGGCCCAGACCCACCTAGGGCCCATGGCCCAGACCCACCAAGGGCCCATGGCCCAAACCCATCAAGGGCCCATGGCCCAGACCCACCTAGGGCCCATGGCCCAGACCCATCAAGGCCCATGGACCATACCAATCAAGGCCCATTGGGCCAGACCCTTCAAGAGCCCTGGGCCCATACCTACCCAAGCCCACTGGCCCACACCCACCAAGGGCCCGTGACCCAAACCTACCAAGGGTCCATGGCCCAAAATGGCCAAGGGTTCATGGCCCAAACCCAAACCCCACACTCATACCTTCCACAATACCCCCAACATTCAACCCAACCTTCACAGCCGGGTCAAACCCATGCCATACCTCACACCCAATTCTCCCATGGCCTCACACCCCAAGGCCATCTCCAAACCTTCCCCCATACCCAATGGCCCCATCAGGCCCCACCCCTAAACCAAACTACCACCAATCCCATCACCCCACAACACTTCCCTTACATTCAAGGGGGCTACCCAACCCACATCCAATCCATGGAGCAATAGGTTGAGAATCCCATCCTCACTGCACCCTACATAGATTAGCAGTATGAGGAGGACGAGATCAGAGAGAGTGATGCCTATGCCGGGGCAGTGACCATTGTTAATCCTCCTCTTATAGTTACCCCACCCTTAATAGTGCAGAGTGAGTCTTAGCCAGCTATTGAAAAAGTGGCCCCCATGTCCAAAGAATCAGAACAGTTAAGGGAGCAACTAGACAAGATCCAAAACAATTGTTAAAAATAGGTGGTGCTGAAATCCACGCCATGAATTTCATAGATTTATGTCTGTTTGCTGAGGTCCCCCTGCCCCCCAAATTCAAAATGCCAACCTTCGACAAATATAATGGCACTGGCAATCCTATTGCGCACCTAAAGTCCTACTGCGGGGACATGTGCCAATACAGGGAGGACGAAAGACTACTAATAAAAGTCTTTCAAAAGAGTCTGACCAGGTGAGCTTTAAGATGGTTCACATCATTAGAAGCGTCTATGATGAAAACATGGAGGGACTTGATGCATCTCTTTCAAGAACAGTATGTCTACAATATAGACATTGAGCCGCTTAAGTCCGACTTGGCCCGTTTGAAGCAGAATTAGAACGAGACCTTCAGTGACTACTTGGGGTGATGGAGAGCATTGGTAGCTAAGGTCAGGAACAGAATACCTGATGATGAATAGATAGAGATGATTTCAAAGAACACTCTGCCAGTGATTTTAGACTTTTTGGTATATCAGCAGCAAACCAGCTTTGCTGATCTGGTGAGAAACGCCAATCGATGTGAGGATGCCATCAGAGAGGGCCGTCTAAATAAGAACGTACCAAGTGGACCCAGTGGGGTTAGAAGATTTTCAGAGCAGAGGAATGAGAAGAGAACATAGTCAATACCAGGACCAATAATAATACTATCCCGTTTCAATTTCAAGCAGCCCCACTAGCACATGTTAGGCCTTGGCAGACGCAAAGAATGGGGAGTGGGCAAGGGATGCAAATGACCCTGGAACAAAGGAGAGCCCGCTACAACCGTGTCTTCACACCTCTAGGGCAATCGTTGAGTGTACTTTTGCCCCTATTAGTAGAAAAGGGATTAGTGGCTATCCACCAACCGTAACTTCCTCCTCACCTGATCCCAAACAATTATGACCCAAATACCCACTGTAATTTTCATTAGGGTTCGAGTCACCCTACTGATCGCTACTTCCCATTGAAGCACGCCATCCAAGATTTGATCGATGCCGGGAAAATCATTCCCCCTGCACCTTCTCAGCATGCTAATATTCACCAAGTACCACTACCCCCACATTCTATTGGAGGAGCAGGACCCAGACCCACCGTCGGAATGATAGAAGATGAGGAGTTTGAATTTGACCCATTAGATTATATCAGTGATCGGGAGAATTATGTGGCACCATGACCGAGGAATGACAAAGAAAGGAATGTTGGGGTAATTGAACGCCTAAATTTGTCTGAATATTTCCCTAACCTGATTCCACAAATTGAACCTTTGGATCTCAGGGCATACTTTTCATCACCCGCACCCGTCAATTATGTAAATATCAATGCATACCAACCATACACCACAACCCCCATCAATTTCCCTATAAACCCCCATGCCCCCAATCCTGCACCCGTACCCGCCAGCCATCAATGGCCTGTGCCTGCCCCATTTCAACTATCACCATACAACATAACCCCCATCAATTACCCTTTAAGCCACCAGGCCCGCAATCCAACACCCGCACCCATCAGTTATCAATGGCCTGTGCCCACTCCATCACCCTGTTGAGAACTGGAAAATACCATTTTTCACCCCTTAATCTGGGCCTTGATAGACCCTTGAGAGAACTAAATAAGTATTTTAAGTGCCTATGTTGCAGCTAACAATAAAGACACGCTTAACCATAAAAGCAGCTCAAAAGTGCCAAAAAGATGACAATCCATGTCAGTCCAAAGGAAGGAAGTGAAGAAACAACCTCATCAGCTGTGGAAAGGTCTAAATAGAAGAGGCAAAGACCTGTAAGAGAAGCAGGGAACAATTCGAACAGAGAAATGCACTACAGAGTTCTTTTCGCAAAGAACTTGCACTTTTCGTAAAGAACCTTGAACTTTGCGAAACGAAGAAAACACTCCTCGAAAAGAAGATTGAACTTTGCGAACAGAGCTTCAGAAGTCATTGAACTTTGCGAAAAGGCACCTAAACTCTGCGAAAAGGACTAAAACTCAGTGTATCTTTCAAGAGCATCCGAACTCCTCGAAAGAAGATTGAACTTTAATGAGCTTGAAGCCATTGAACTTTGGGAAAAGGCTCACGAACTCGCGAAATGGCATTGGGGATTTACTGACCACTTTGAAGGGCATTTCAAGAACTCGCACGCCCTAATGTAATTAAAAGCCCGGAGACATTCCGGAAGATTCCAAGCACAAACCAAAGGCATATTCCACGTGAAAACCCAAAGATGAAATCACTTGGCGGAACTTCTAGAAGCTCAAGCACTTTTGAATTCCCATAAAGTAATTGATGCTTCTAGCGCTGATTGGTGAACCAGATCGAGCATTTTCATTGGCGAGCATCCGGATCCCGTGCTCAACGGCCATTGGGCAATCCAGATCTGAGCACTTCGATTGGTCAATTCACCTTGTGCAGGATAGAGGAAAGCTATAAATTGAGAAGACATTTGCCCAATTGGGGCATCCAGATTTTGAGTTTCATCTCTGCTTCTCCTTAGGTCGGATAGTCTATCTGCACTTGTAATTTCTTCCTCTGCTTTTGCTTTTGAGAGTTGCTGAGAGTGCTTTTGTAACTCCAAAGAGATCGGATTCAAGACTGCTAGTCTGAGGGCTTTCTAAAGCCGTGCTCTGTAATTGTAAGATTGAATTTAAAAGGTTGCTGTAAACTGTGTTTTCTCCATTGGATTCATGTCAAGGGTTCTTATTGATCACCTTAGTGCATTAGACTCCTTTAGATTCACTACTTTGCATGCAATTTCCCTTGATTCATTACCCCTGTACGAATTAGCGTTGGTAACCTAGTTCTGACAGCACTTGCAGTGATGTGTGTTAAGTAGTGAAAAATACCATTTTTCACCCCTAAACATGAGCTTTGAAAGACCCTTGAGAAGACTAAATAAGTGCTTTAGTGTGCATTTTACAGCTAACCAATTAGACAGGTCCAAGTCCGAAAAGCATCCTAAAATGATCAAAAAGCTGACAATTCATGTCAAGCTAAAAAAGGGAGTGAAGAAATAGCCTCAGCAGTGGTTAAAAAGGACTGAAAAGAAGAAGCAAAGACCTGAAGAAGAAAAAGGATCCATTCGCAAAGAAGAATGGAAGCTAAAGCTCAATTCGCAAAGTAAAAAGTACTTTTCGAAAAGGTCAAAGTTCTGTTCGAATTGATTCTGGAGCTGTAATGAACTACTCGAAAAGAACCATGTTCTGTTCGAATAGTTGAAATTTCCTTTTCGAATAGAAGATCTGGGGAGAAGTCTTTTGCGAAAAGACTTTTTGAAGCCAAATTTCTTTGAAAAGAACTTACGAGCCAAAACACTTTGCGAAAAGGCACTTAAACTCTACGAAAGGACATTCTGGGAATTACCTTGTTTAAAGGGCATTTCAAGAATCGCACGCGCCCCTAATGCATTTAATGTACCAGGACATTTGAAGATTCCAATCAAGATCCAAAAGCATATTCCAACCCGTGTGAGCGCCAAAGATGAAATCACTTGAACTTCTAGAAGCTCAAACAGATTTTTGAATTCCATAACAGAATTGATGCTTCTAGCTACGATTATCGAACCAGCATCGAGCATTTTCATTGGCCGTAACAGATCCGGATCTCCGTGCTCAAGCGCCATTGGGCAATCCAGATCCGAACACTTCGATTGGTCAATTCAGCCTGGCAGGATCAAGGGAAAGCTATAAATAGAGAAGACATTTGCCCAATTGTGGCATCCATTTTGAGTTTCATCTGTTTCTCCTTCCTACGATAGTCTATCTGCACCCTTGTAATTTCTTCCTCTGTTTTGCTTTTGAGAGTTCTTTGAGAGTGCTTTTGTAACTCCAAAGAGATCGGATTCAAGATCGCTAGTCCGAGGGCTTTCTAAAGCCGTGCTCAGTAATTGTAAGATTGAATTTAAAAGGTTGTCAGAATTGTGTTTTCTCCATTGGATTCATGTCAAGGGTTCTTATTGATCACCTTAGTGCATTAGACTCCTTTAGATTCACTACTTTGCATGCAATTTCCTTGATTCATTACCCCTGCGAATTAGCGTTGGTAACCTAGTTACGGCGGCACTTGCGATGATGTTCATGTTCGAATTGAGGATAAGGCAACAACTATTGGATGATCATGACCATTTAAGTGGACAAATCATAGCCATAAGTCTAAACCTATTCCTTAATTCAGATTTATTTCTCTTACATCTTTGGTAGCGGATGAAGATTGAATCAACTCATTTGATTCGATTCTCCATTAAAATTCAAAGCGAAATCACGGAAAGTTATTATTTCTCCATTTGATTTATTTTAATCACTTCCCCAACTTGGATCCGGATCGGTTAGTTAGTTCTTCTTTTATTTGCTTTTAGTTAAACGTGACAAAACCCAACACTCTCTTTTTATCGCTTTCTAGATAATTATAGAGCCGGATCTGGTAGCCGGACGGAGGTCTATCTCATATTTCGAGACAAATTCTCGTGGGACGATCTTTAATATACTTACTTTTTAAAACTTGCTACAATTGGCCTGATCTTGCAGGCTATTGTTAGCCCTCAATGTGATCTTGATATCTCTTTCATAATTTAAAATTATGTAACTTAATATTCATTAATTCGTCATTCAAAACACATAAATCAGGCACATGTTAGGCAACAACAAGTTTTTGGCGCCGTTGCCGGGGAATTTGTTCTAAAATTGGTAGACCTAAGTTTTTCTTTCTTCTTTTACCCTGCTGTCCCTAGTCTCTCAAGCCCTTTGAAATCCTCACCCCCCATAACTTTTGGAAAGCACGGACCACAAGTCGCTATGTTGAGAGAATGAGGGAAGCGATAAATCCAGACATGCCCCTCTTGCACCTACCCTATTCTTGAACCCATTCTGCCAGAGCACTGAGCCAGAGCTGTTCTGCTGCGAGCTGACAGAACCTAGCCACTGCAAGTGTGGGTGGGCACTGAACAACCACCCATGGACCCCCTCGTACATGAACACAGGTGAACTAGCACAGAGTCCAAGAGATACCCCTCGCAGGTTTAAACTGCTATGGAGCCTCCACCACCACGCACCTCGGCCAGCCACTGCCATTTTACAAGAACCATTTCTGTGGTGACCAGCTCTCTAGGCGCACCACCTGCACCCATTCTACACCACAGGGTAGCTAGCTCTTGTTGCACCTCCCTGACCACAGATGGCACAGTTCCCTATTCCTCCACACCTCCCCAATCCCCTCTAGGCCAATCTCCCCACACACTCCCTACACCCCGGATCCTCACCTACCTCCAAAATATCCAAGCCCGGCTCCAAACAAATGCATACAATCATCACTGCTACATAGGAGCTCATCCATTAATCGCCCCATTACCACCTACCCCATTACCCACTCTCCATTTTGCCTCACAGGCAACCCAAAGCAGAACCCAAGTCCTAGTGCTTCCCCCTCCACTACCAGACTACCCAAACCACCCCCGAACTACACATGGCCTCACTTCCTTGTTCTTGAGTTAGCTACCCAAAGCAGACCCCCTCTATCACCACCTCATGCCTACGCTAACTTAACTACCCAAAACACAACCTTCCCTCCACCTTCCCCGCCCTCTCCCTTAATCCCAGTCCCCCCTGTCTTTAATTTTCTTTTCTTCTCTGTAATGTTTCTAGTCAATAAATTTTGCTTTCTCCAATGCTCCTTGTCATGTTTTACTTCTGCATGTTTATGATTTCCTTCATGTTTTCTGAATAATGGGACCATGCCACCTTTGAACCGGTGAGGACCTTTGCTCCTCATAGGTTTGGGGTGTGTGAGCAGATCTGCCCTGGACGATCGGCATAAAGCGGAAAAATCACCTAAGTAGGTGAAAGAATTTAATGTACTTAAGAATCAAGTTAACTAGGAAATTTTAAATATTCTTTGCAAAAATTTAGACATTCTAAACCTTGCGATAGTCTACATTTCCATGATGATTACACCATAAAACACATCTTTGGTATCAAAGACGTAGTAAGTCAAAAGGAAGAGAAAAGGTAAAGATATACTTAAAAGCTCAAGGAAAAACCATAACCGGTGAGAATTGAGCCCATATATTTTCCATCTCTGTTGAAGAGTGGAGGCAATTTCTCTCGATTCAAAGGATTGGTGAGGCATTAGATCCACTAGAAGTTAGGAAACTCCAAATTGAAACAAGTGACACTCATGAGGCAAGAAAAGATCAAGGCCTTCTTTGGACACCTGAACCTATGAACCAACCAAGAAAAATCTGCCCTGTTTGTACCCCATTTGAGTCATAAATCCTACAATTCTTCATCAAAAATACCCAAAAGTACTTGAACCTATGGAACCAATTCAGCCTTCCCTCACTCACGAGAATTCGAGGTAAAGGAGAAAGAATCAAGATGGACCATTTCTAGGCAATATCAAGAAAATGAAGAAAATACCTCAAAAAGCAGGCAATATGGTGACTGAGAAAGGAAGAGACAAACAATGTGAAAAAGTTGCAAGCAAAAAGGCAAAAAAGGGACCTTATGTTGAAAAATGCAAGATCAAAGAAAGAACTGATCACTGTGAATGTGAGAATCTCAAAAAGAAGAAGAAAGAAGCTAAACTCAAAAAGGTGGAGTCATGAACCATCTCCTGCACTTCCCGAGTTCTCAAATTCAAACCCCTGTTCAAACTGCCTTTCCTTGAAACTTCACTCCATAAGCCATACAAACAAACCTAGATTAAAAGCCCTTGTGATCCAAAGTTGAGTGAGCTGTCATGTGGAGATAAGAAGTGACCCAATCTATGGTGAGGAGATGTCAATGATGCAATTACGAGAAAACAGCCTATGCTCATGCTTACAGATCCATTTGGGAGATGTAACTGCTCTTGAGCTTGAGTGAAACGAACCCCTCAACAAAAACACCGATGAGAGTATACCCCGTGAGTGTTTGGGTTGGAACTTGAGCACATTAAGTATGACTTATAACCTAATTTTTATCCATAGGATGAGCTTCTTGGCACATTTGTATGATTTTCTATGACTGTTCAGATTGGAAATATTGAAACATTCATGAGGTTTATAAATGTTGAAATCTCCTTGCAAACAATACAACTAAATTTACGTAAACATGGATTCAAGAGTAACTAATTTCGATCTTTGATTGCTCATGAGATAACAGCACTAATGCCAATGTCCCATGGAGAAGTTTGTGGGTACCTTCATCGAAAACCCTCAGAGACTTCACCTCCTCTAGGGATCACCTAGGGTTTAAAAGGCTTGTTGCATATGCTAAATGCACTGTGCTTCCTACAAAAGTGGCTCTTTACTTGGTTTTCTATGTTTACATGTTTTATGTCTCCTTGTTTTTATGTTTCTTTGCTCGGGGACTAGCAAAGCTTAGGTTTGGGGTGTGTTAAGTAGTGAAAATACCATTTTCACCCCTAAACATGAGCTTTGAAAGACCCTTGAGAAGACTAAATAAGTGCTTTAGTGTGCATTTTACTAACCAATTAGAGGTCCAAGTCCTAAAAGCATCCTAAAATGATCAAAAAGTCGACAATTCATGTCAAGCTAAAAAGGAGTGAAGAAATAGCCTCAAAGAAGTGGTTAAAAAGGACCTGAAAAGAAGAAGCAAAGACTAAGAAGAAAAAGGATCCATTCAAGAAGAAGAATGGAAGCTAAAGCTCAATTCGCAAAGTAAAAAGTACTTTTGAAAAGGTCAAAGTTCTTGAATTGATTACGAGTAATGAACTACTCGAAAAGAACCATGTTACATTGAATAGTTGAAATTTCCTTTTCGAATAGAAGATCTGGGAGAAGTCTTTTTCTTGAAAAGACTTTCGAAGCCAAATTTCTTTGCGAAAAGAACTTACGGAGCCAAAACACTTTGCGAAAAGGCACTTAAACTCTCTGAAAGGACATTACGGGAATTACACTTGTTTAAAGGGCATTTCGATAATCTCTGCACGCGCCCAATGCATTTAACGGCCGAGGACATTTGAAGATTCCAATCAAGATCCAAAAGCATATTCCAACCCATGAGCGCTCAAAGATGAAATCACTTGGCGGGAACTTCTAGAAGCTCAAACAGATTTTGAATTCCATAATGTAATTGATGCTTCTAGCGCGATTGGTGAACCGGATCGAGCATTTTCATTGGCGAACAGATCTGGATCTCCGTGCTCAAGCGCCATTGGGCAATCCAGATCCGAACACTTCGATTGGTCAATTCAACTGCGAGATCAAGGGAAAGCTATAAATAGAAGACATTTGCCCAATTGTGGCATCCAGATTTTGAGTTTCATCTCTGTTTCCCTCCTTCCGTCGGATAGTCTATCCTGCACTTTGTAATTTCTTCCTCTGCTTTGCTTTTGAGAGTTGCCGAGAGTGCTTTTGTAACTCCAAAGAGATCGGATTCAAGACGCTAGTCCGAGGGCTTTCTAAAGCCGTGCTCTGTAATTGTAAGATTGAATTTAAAAGGTTGTCAGAACGTGTTTTCTCCATTGGATTCATGTCAAGGGTTCTTATTGATCACCTTAGTGCATTAGACTCCTTTAGATTCACTACTTTGCATGCAATTTCCTTGATTCATTACCCTATGCAATTAGCGTTGGTAACCTAGTTACATGACACTTGCGATGATGTTCATGTTCAATTGAGGATAAGGCAACAACTATTGGATGATCTGTGACCATTTAAGTGGACAATTCACAGCCATAAGTCTAAACCTATTCCTTAATTCAGATTTATTTCTCTTACATCCGTGGGTAGCCGATGAAGATTGAATCAACTCTGCTTTGTTGCGATTCTCCATTAAAATTCAAAGCGAAATCACGTAAAGTTATTATTTCTCCATTTGATTTATTTTAATCACTTCCCCAACTTGGATCTGGATCAGTTAGTTAGTTCTTCTTTTTATTTGCTTTTAGTTAAACGTGACAAAACCCAACACTCTCTTTTTATCTGCTTTCTAGATAATTATAGAGCCAGATCTGGTAGCACAGATCTGGAGGTCTATCTCATATTTCAGACAAATTCTCTGTGGACGATCTTTAATATACTTACTTTTAAAACTTGCTACAATTGGCCCTGATCTTGCAGGCTATTGTTAGCCCTCAATGTGCTGATATCTCTTTCATAATTTAAAATTATGTAACTTAATATTCATTAATTCGTCATTCAAAACACATAAATCAGGCACATGTTAGGCAACAACACACCCCCAATTCAACCACCGACAAATTCCACCACCCCGATCAATTACCTAACGGCCCATCAGACCCGCCATCTACCGCCAGCACCCACCAGCTATCAATGGCTTGCTTTTACCTCCTTCCCTCTAATGCCACCACCCTCAAGCTTCACCACCCTAATTTGGCCCAATCTTTCCACCCAACCCGCTGCCACCGAGGTGAATCAAGTATTGCCCACACCTCCTGAGCCGACAGTACAAGTGCCTCAAGTAGCGGCAGCCATACCTTTCCAGCTCTCGGGACCCACATATGATCCTCATCAGGTCCCGCGAAGCTACGAACAAATAGATGTCAATGTCGGAAGCAGCAGCAGAGAAGGGGCAGTAGATTTTATTACCAGATTAGAGAGGATATCAAAGCAACCAGAAATACCAGCAGCAGCACAGGCCCAACCCGAAGGAAAGAAAGACAGTGCGGTGAATCCCTTTGAGAAGATGAGTCGAGAACATATACTGGAGACTCAGCTGAGAAGAATGCCTGCCCATATCATTGTATGGGATCTGTTGATGACGTCCCCACTCCATTTTCAAGCATTAATGAGGGCGTTAAAAAATGCACACGTATCACTCCAAGTTAGCCCAGATGAAGTCGGGCAGATAATTGGTCAAGTGATGGCTCCAAATGCCATTTCATTTTCTGATGCCGATTTACCTGAGGAAGGAGGTAGTCACGCAAAATCTTTGACTATAACTGTTGAGTTCGGAAATATGATTATCGCCTTGGTGCTAATTGATAATGGATCTGTATTGAATATATGCCCGTTAAGAGCCGCCACCAAGATCGGGGTCGATCCGTGCATGTTAAGGCCCACCAAAACTAGTGGTAGAGGGTTTGACAATACCAGGAGAGAAATAATGGGAGAAGCTGATCTTGAGTTGCTGATAGGGCCAATGACCTTTTCCATCTTGTTTCAAGTCATGGATATCAAATCCTCATTTAACCTATTATTGGGGCGCCCGTGGTTACATCAAGTCGGAGTCATACCTTCCACATTGCACCAGAAACTCAAATTTGCATTTGGGCATAAGATTATCACAATCATTGGAGAGGGGCATAGTGAGAAAGAAAAGGCCGCCAATAGCGTTGAAAAACTCAATATGCTGGATGTACCACACACCACTGAGGACATCGACCTCTACAGTTTTAAGTATGAGGTGTCAGCTATACTCCCAGAACCCATTGAGGGAATCATGTCTAAAACGAGAGGTGGTATGGTAGCGGCAGTAACAATGCTCCAAAAGTGGGGCTATCAGAAAGGAAGGTGTCTGGGACCCAAATTACAAGGCAGAAGAGAGCCAGTTGTGGCTAAGGGACAGAAAGTAAGATTAGGGCTAGGATACAAGCCCACAGAGCAAGAGGTCCGAGAAGCCAAAGAGAAAGCCAAGGTCACCGCGGCTACAAGAGCTCGAGGAATCAACATAGAAGAGAAACCTCGCCCTAGGCCGCACTTCAGGGATTCCTTTGTCAGTGTAGGGGTCGTAAAGATCGATCAAAATGGGGCAACCCATTTGACCCCACACAAACCCATAGCCCCAGTCCATCCCACCAATCCCCAGATCTCCCTTCCCAGCTTGTAGATAGATTTGGCTGCATTATCCCTTTTCGAGGAACGACGATCGGTACCTGAACAAACCCCCCCTATGGAAAATCACCACAAAACTAAGTTATCATTTGAGGACATGATCTCAGACGAAATGGGGATCAATATGATGGAGGCTGACTCCAATGAGCCATATCAGTCAGCACCTCCATCCCAAAAGGTAAGGAAGCAGCCCCTCAGGTACGCAACTGGGCTTCTTTGCCTCAAACCTTGGAAGCGGGGAGTGGCCTAACATTTGGCACCCGTTTCCCAAAAAAAAACAACCTATAAAAAGTGAGAGAAGCCCTTGGCAAACAATACCTTGTGTATATAGCAACCCACCTTGCCATGGGCCCATCTTCGAAGAAAACAAAAATCTCAAAAAACTAGAAAAAATACAAAATCTTAAAAAAATGGAAAAAGTATAAAATCTCAAAAACACGAAAAAAACACAAAATCCTAAAAACATTGAAAAAATCTAAAGTCTAAAAATATTGTCATTTAAAATTCTAGAAAATGTCCCACAAAAGGATGCCTTAATCAAAATGCCCGTCCCATGTGAAATCGACCCCTTCCCTGTAGAAATACAAGAAGAGGTAGGGATCACAAGTCTGGATGAAGATGGCCCCTTCAAGGAGCTCCCCAATGAGCTCCTTGACCGATTTGCCGACTTTGAGCATGGCCCTACCCCCATTGTCGAAGAGACCGAAGACGTCAATCTAGGAACTGTGGAGGTTCCCAGGATAACCAAAATCGAAATGTCATTGTCTCCTGAGGAAAGAAAAAGCATGATCGACTTCCTTCAATCATACCAAGACATTTTTGCTTGGTCGTATGAGGACATGCTTGGTCTAGATATCGATTTGGTTGAGCATGAGTTGCCTCTCTACCCTGATATGAAGCCAGTCAAGCAGAAGCTGAGACGTCTCCGACCAGAGTGGATGTTGAAAGTCAAAGACAAGGTCATCAAGAAGTATGATGCGGGATTTCTCATGGTATCAAAATACCCGCAGTGGCGAGCCAATATCGTGCCCATACCAAGGAAGGATGGAAAGGTCCGCATGTGCATCGATTTCTGTAATTTGAACAGAGCAAGCCCGAAGGACGATTTCCCACTACCACACATCGACATCTTGATTGACAACACAACTAAGCGTGGAATGCTCTCTTTTATGGATGGATTCTCTGGATACAATTAGATCAAAATGGCAAAGGTTGATCACGAGAAGACAGCGTTCATTACCCCCTAGGGAACCTTTTGCTATCGAGTCATGCCATTCGGGCTGAAGAATGCCGGTGAAACGTACCAGAGAGCTATGACTGCACTATTTCATGACATGATGCATCGAGAGATTGAAGTGTATGTCGACGACATGATAGCCAAGTAACCGGAGCGAAGTGACCATCTGGTAAACCTTCAGAAGTTGTTCGAAAGGCTGAGGATATATAGACTACGTTTGAATTCACAAAAGTGCATGTTCGGTGCTATGTCAGGGAAACTTCTAGAGTTCATTGTCAGCAGGAGGGGGATTGAGGTTGACCCAATAAAAGTCAAAGCCATCACTAAAATTCCACCGCTGTTTACTGAGAAAGAGGATAGAGGATTTCTGGGTAGAATACAGTATATCAATCGGTTCATTACACAGCTAACTCCAATCTGCACGCCAATCATCAAGTTACTAAGGAAGAATTTGCCCGTTGAATGGAACGACGATTGTCAGGCAGTGTTCGAAAAAATCAAAAGCTACCTCCTTAATCCACTTATTTTAGTACAACCTGAGCCAGAGAGACCACTTTTGATGTATCTCTCAACGACGGAAGTTTCGATGGGATGTGTCTTAGGGCCACACGATGAAACGGGAAAAAGAGAGCAGGCCATTTACTATCTAAGCAAGAAGTTTACTGATTACGAGACGCACTACTCTCATCTGGAGAAAGCATGCCTAGCCCTTGTATGGGCTACTCAAAGGCTCCGCCACTATTTGCTATCTCAGGCGGTTCTGCTCTTGGCCCAAATGGACCCATTAAAATACCTATTTGAAAAGCCAGCTCTCACTGGACGAACCACACAATGATAACTTTTATTATCTGAATTCGACAACACGTACATCACTCAGAAGTTGATCAAGGGGCAGGCACTTGCTGATCATCTTGCCGACAATCCTTTACCTGATTATGAGCCTTTGAGGACCGAGTTCCCAGATGAAGATATCCTGTTCATGACGGAAGACGATATAGAAGAAGCAGAAGAATCATGGGTAATGCACTTTGACGGGGCGACAAATGTCGAGGGCCAAGGAGTTGGCACCATCCTGATTTCATCGAAAGGATCCCATGTACCGGTCTCTATCAAGCTCAACTTCCCTTACACTAACAATATGGCTGAGTATGAAGCTTGTGTTGCTGGTCTGCAGGCAGCTCTCGATCTGAATGTAACTCACCTTCCAGTATTTGGCGATTCACAGTTAATCATATGTCAGACGAATGGTGACTGGAAGACGAAAGAAAAGAAACTGATCCCCTATCATGAACACCTCAAGGATCTGATAGCTTGCTTCCAAGATGTGACTTTCTCATACGTCCCCCGGGTAAGGAATCACTTTGCCGACACATTAGCAACTTTGGCATCAATGATTGAAATCCCCTATGGTGTTGAGATGAAGCTGATCGTGATCGAGCAGAGGAATGAGCCGGCCTTCTACCTCTAGATTGAGGAACCTATAAAGCCTGATGATGAGCCACCTTGGTTCTCAGATATCAAGAATTTCCTTGAGACCCTAACTTTTCCAGAGGGTACATCCAAGACAGACCGACGAACCATTCAACGTTTAGCAGCGAGTTACGTCATTTGCAGGGAATGCCTCTACAAGCGATCATACAATAACATCTTACTCAAGTGCCTCACTGAAAGTTAAGCGGTCAATATTATGAAAGAAATCCATGAGGGAGTATGTGGAGCCCACGTCAGCGGTCACGTGCTCGCTAAGAAAATCCTACGGTAGGGATACTTTTGAACCACCATGGAATTGGATTGTTGCAAACATGTTCAAAAATGCTACAAGTGTCAAGAACACTCTAGTCTGATACACACTCCTTGGCTATTTTCTACCTGGGGCCTTGACGTTGTCGGAATGATTAATTCGAAAGCATCAAACGGACATCGGTTCATCCTCGTCACCATTGAATACCTCACCAAGTGGGTAGAAGCAGCGTCATATGCCAACATCACGGCCAGTCACATTGAGAAGTTTCTCAAGAATAATATTGTGTGCCGATTTGGAGTACCCAAAGATATCATCACAGACAATGGCACAAACTTTGTGAATAAGCGCATCCGAGACTTCTGTGAGCAATACAAGATCAAGCACCATCGCTCATCCCCTTATCGGCCTTAAACTAATGGAGCTGTGGAAGCTGTGAACAAGACAGTCATCTGCATCCTTGAGAAAATGGTCATCACTTATCAAGATTGGAGTGAAATGTTGCCATTTGCTTTGTGGGCCTACCGAACGTCGATCCGTACCGCTACAGGGGCAACACCATTCTCCCTTGTGTATGAAACCGAGGCCATCCTCCCGATAGAGGTTGAAGTACCCTCGCTCCGAATCCTCATGGAATCAGGCTTACCCGAAGCAGAGAAAGAGAGATCACGCTTTGATAAGCTGAACTTACTGGGCGAAAAGAGACTCCAAGCCTTGTATCACACTCAAGTTTATCAGGGACGAATCGCACGCGCTTAGAATACACATGTCCGCGGTTGAGATCTAAAGGTAGGAGACACTGTGCTGAAGAAGATCTTCCCATCCCTCCACGCCGATCCAAGGGGAAAGTTCAAACCAAACTGGGAAGGACCATACATCATTCGAGAAGTGCTGCCAGGATACGCCATCCGCCTCTCCACCATGGACGGAGATCATCTTCCTGAGCCCATCAACGCTGGATACGTCCGACGATTCTACTCATAGTCTATCGCGATAAGGTAAGTATTGATGAAACAGATACATGACTGCTTAAGAACCACCCAAAAGAGGCCATCATTCCAAGCACAGTAGCCAAAAAGCATCCCTAAAAATGATGATATCCTTTGCTACCCCATTTGAGCCTGGGCCTTTCTTTCAATAAACCCCTTTTCCAAAAAATATACGTGTACATATACTAAAAAAAATACAAAGGATGAAGTAGAGTTACTATCAAAATCCAAAAACATCAAAAAAGCAAAACCTCAAAGAGAGATTGCCTGAAATGAAGCAAAAAGAACAAAGAAGAATCATGAGGCATGTACAGCAAAACCCCCAAGGAAGAAAGTATGTTGAGAAAACTGAAGCCGTATCAAGAAAATCCTTTTAGCCTAGCATATCATCAAATCCTAATGTAACCCACGACCAAGCTACACCCTGAAGGAAGCCCTCTTTATAGGTTCGTAAGCAGTCATAATATCTATTAAGTCAACACAAGACGAGTTGTGAGACGACACCAGAATCCCATCAAGCCGGCTATGACAGAATTGACGTCTATGTCGTGGCCCTTGAAGAAAATATAAAAATAAAAAAATAAAATAAAAATAAAAAAACAAGCTCAAAGCAAGATGGATGTGGTGAAAACCCGAAAGGGCATTACGGGTAAAAACAGTGAGCTTGTGTGGACCAGGTGAAAACTCGAAAGGGCGCTTAGGGTAAGAGGGCTAAACCCATGGACGTGGTGAAAACCTGAAAGGGCGCCACGGGTAAAAAAGGAAGATAAAAAAAAAAGAGAGAGAAAAAAATTAAAGAAGAAGGGGTTGGACTGATTGAGAGGATTGATGTTTGAGGAACCCTTTTGTTACTCTTCCTGTACCCTCTTGTCCAACTTGGCCGTTCATGCTAGTTCAAATCGGGTCCTTATCAGAAATGTCTTTGTGAAATCCACACCATCAAACATATGACCCGAGGCAAGGAGAAAGGTTTGACTCGATCTAAAGGGATCAATATTCTGGCCTTGGAAAAATTCAGAAACCCACCCGGGTCCGGCTCCAAAGAAAGGGTTCGACCATGCTCAAAGGTGGACCCAGGGTTTCCCAAAGTATCACCTAATGATTAAGGCAAAAAAAAAAAAGAGAAAGATAATATATAAACAAAAAATAGATCTGTATAGATGTATATAACTGCCATTTACATCACTTACACCACATCCCCAAAAAAAAAAGAAGAGAGTCGGTGTGATGACTAACGTGTTTTTTTTCCTTTTTACAAGTATAAAGCAAAAACAACAAAAACATAAAGAAAATATGTATACAAAAAATGTGTGTATCTGTAAAGGGGTTTTCTACGCCCCTTTTCTGTGTATATGATCTATGCAAAAAAGTTCTGTGTGTAGGAAGGAGTTAACGGCCCAGCTCGCGCTTCAAAGCACTAATCTCAGCATAAAGGTCATCCTCACGGACATTCCTCTCAGTCAGCCAACGACCATGCAGGCTCTTAAACCTCTTCCGACAAGAGTCGGCTGCTCCAAAAGCAACGCTCAGTGATCCCTTCACACGGAGAACCTCGCTCTCCGTTGTGTCTACTCTAACCCTCTCGCATGCCAAAAGTTCTTGTAGGACCCTCTTCTCATCCACCAATAGCTCGATACGGGCTCAGAGTGTCGTCTCTTTCTTTGGCCAAGGGCCCCTAGTATCAATGATCTCTAACAAATCCGGGCCATCAGCGGCAAGCCACTTAGTCAACAGTCAGGCCTCATACTCAAGAGAAGTTCTAACCAGTTCTCCCTGCTCAAAATCACACATCAGTGTTGACTGATGCTTCTCCCAAAGAGCAGCAATTCGATCTATGTCCCCAGAGGATCCCCTAGAAAATATCAAATCACATAAAGGGGGTCTGGCCTCACAAGGCACTTGCTGAGGGCAGCCGAACTGATGCAACACTCGGAATGGGAAGTAAAAGGTGCTGCCCGTCAATCCAAGGAGGGTGATGCCCTCGTGATCTCTACTACGAATTATCGGGAAGGTCCAGTCCAGCCATGGGAGCCTCCATGTTAGCTCAGCATCGATCAACCAAAGTTTCAGAGCTGACTTATCACCCTGGGGGAGCAGGTGGTATCGACCCAGACAATATTGGACCACCTCGCCTCGAGCAATGTAAAAACGGGGCACAAGCCCCAAAATAGCAAAATGCTCACCCAACTAGACCTGAAGCAACAAGGGGTATCCCCGAAGGCCCTCCACCTTACCCAAAGCAAAGGAATCAAGGCATCGATACAACTCAGCAAGCACTAAATGTATCATGGATATGCCCGCCTCCAGCTCTGCCAAAATATCACAAACTGCCAATGAGAAGCTCTCCCCCACGGTGAAGAAAAGGATTTCAGAGATGAGACCGATTGCTAGGGCTTTCACGTTAAAAATATTCCTAACCGGCAATTTTCAAAGGCTTTCGTCACCAAAAAGTTCTTTGAGGAATTTTAGCGAACACCTTGTGGGCCCCCCCAATGAGACCTTTCTCATATTCGGATTTCTTCAAACCGAGAGTAAGGTGAATGGATTTGGAATAACCTAGCCGCGGCATGACTCTTGCAAGGCCCCTATGAAGCTTCAGGCCAGACAGATTAGATAGCTCCTCAAGGGTTGGGGTTAGCTCCCGCTTCCCAAAATGAAATATGTGGAGATTCACATCCCAAAATGAAGCGGCGGCATGAAGAAGTTCCCACCGAAGGGGGACCTCTAGGAAGGAAGGAAGGCAAGATAACCCAAGGCGCTCCAAGTCGGCGAGCTCACTCTCATTTAAACTCCCAAACTAGGCCATTAAAAATTTAGACCCCAAACCCAACAAGGGGGGCAAATTGACTCTGGGCCCTCCACGTAAGGGAGGGCTGGAAAGCGGGTCCATGAATATACAAGGATCTTTTGGGGAGATAAAAATTGATTTATGATGATGAACCCGCCTTGCAAAAAAGCAAGGGCAAAAAGAACCAGTCAAAGAGACCAGGTCAAAACAAAAAGAGCTAACTGTTGGGCTGACTCGGGTATATAAGGACCCATTGCCCCCCAGGTTAAAACTGGCTCAACTAATAGTTGCGCTAGTGCATTTTGGCCCTCTGTCTTGCCTGGTGCAACTATTAGTTGCACCAGTGCATTTTGGCCCCTTTTCTTGCCTGGCGCAACTATTAGTTGCGCAAGAACAAATTAGCCAAGAGTTAAACCTGGCGCAACTATTAGTTGCGCCACACTCCGAGCTCCCCCTCTTCATCCATCTCGGGACCTAACTTGGGGGACTTACACCCCTTTTGCTTGATTGCTTCACACACCCTATTCACCTAACAGCTAATTGTTTGTTCTGTTCATTTATGTATATATGCAGGACCAATCCTGCATCAAGGCATGCAACCCAAGCGGGTCACTTTTCAAAGGCATTCTGGGCCAACACATCCTGCAGAGAAACAGATTTGATACCAAGCAATCGAGGCATAAAATCAAAGCGAGACTATCTCCCAAATGATAAAATCAAATTTGTTTCTAAAGTACAACACCAAGCATTCTCCAAATTGTTTAAAACAGGTCCAAAATAAATTCCCAAAAAGAAAATGCTAAAGGAAACTAAGAGCCTATTCCTTGCTCGCGCCCTTTGATTTCTTGCGACGGCGAAAAAAGCCCTGATAGGTCCGCATGTCCCCCACCCTAGACCATGCCTGCGAGATCCTACTGAGTAGGGAACACGACTCCTTAGCATGGGCACGCTGCAAAGCACGATCAAGGTCAAGATAAGTTGAGGGACCAGTAATAATGATATGTACGAGAGGAAAAGGGCAGCCAGGTACTCACCGTCTCCACCTCCCTAAGCTCTGCAAGATGACGGTGATACTCTGCGTATTCCATGGCCGAGTTGAAGTCCTGCGATACAATATTCGGTTGTTGGGACAATCCTAAAAGCATGCAAGGAAACCAAAATGGAGGAGGATTGACTCATCATAAGACTTACCCCAGGGATCACCTCAGGAGGAGGAATACGAGCCGCTTTAGCCGAGAGCCATGCCTATCGATCTAAATCGGCGTAGAGGTCTGAGAGGAAGCCATCGTCAAGATGTCGAAAGGTCCCATAGGCTACAGATGGACCACCGCTAGGGACACCCGCCTGAGAGGTACCCGACAGACTAGCACTCGAGGAACCCTCGCCCGAGGGACCCGTACCAGAAGGACCAGCACCAGAGGGATCTACCCCTGACATGTCGGCAATACTCGGCCCACCTTCGTCTTCCGAATCATCCCCCAGAGCAAACTATGCACCAAATAAGGATCCATTCGGATAAGAACAAAAGTCGAGTCAAAATATAAGGGAAACTAATCCAAGCTGAGAAGAAATTACCTGACCGACGGGGCCACCAAATGCCAGAAAATGAGCGCTAGGGATAAAGTGCGACAGGATGAACCGGTATGGCAGGCACTCGTACCAAGCACTATAATCCCCAGGCACATGGAAATCATGAATGGGGAATCCGTTGTTGAAGAAGGCCGCCGTCAGCTCCTCGATACTACCAGCAGGACTCCAAACATCAGTTGGGGGGTCCACAGGTATGGCATAGTAGCCCTGAAACTGGTGCACCACTCGCTCCCCCAGATAGTAGCATTTGGCCCATGCTCCATAGAAGAAGACGACACAGAGATTGTTGAATAAGCGGGAGGCACCCACGGCTGCTCGGTCCCAGAAGGGGGATGTCAGGAACGGATCAGGGAGGATCTGCTCAAAGTCAAAAAGTGAGAGAGACCAAGTAAGCAACACCTCAATCAAAAGAAATGTCCAAGCTAAAAGTAAACAAAGGTTGAAAAGTTATCACTTGCTCGGGGACCATCAAGTGAAGCTGGGACCTTAGGCCCATTTTCAGGTGCTTTAGGCCCACGTCACGACATCGGGCTTGATGCCAGTTGCTGAGGAGGGGATAGGTGAGCACCTTCGAGAAAAGGAGCGGGCGCCCAAGGTGAAAGTGGTGATATCCCCATACCTGAAAGAGGGGCATGGTACAAGAGCAGGTTAGTAGCATATCTGGATCAGTCACAAAAAAATGAATGATAGTGCTGGCATAAGCAAAGGAAAGAGGAATTACCTCCTGGGCGGCCCAAAATCCCATGGCAGACTTTGAATCCCCAGTCGTAACCCGAGATAAGTTGTACATCAACAAGGCATATCCTGCCCCTCCCTAGTCATACCTGGGGATGTCGCCCCAATTATCCATCACGCTCAACAAGGCCAAACTGACTCGTCCCCCGCTTGCATTTGTGAAAAGAGTCTTGCCCAGTAGGAGTAGGAGGGTAATGCGAGCTAAGAAATTCACCGCTCAGGCATGATGTAAAGCACTCGGTCTGGCTGACCCAGGTCCACCAACTCGTCAGCGGAAAAGAGGGAGGTCAGCCGAGACATCTTGACCTCTGTGCCGTGGGTCTGCCCACAAGGAGGATACGCTCCAATCAGTCGAGTAATGTCCTCACAGCTCGGTACCGCCAAAGTGGATATCGGGACCCCCCTATCCTAATGCCAGTGATCATGGCCCAGTCAACGGGTGTCAACGTCATCTCGGCGTACGGCATATGGAACGTCATGGTCTCAGGATGAAACCTCTCGATCGGGGCCTTCAGATAGGCGGCGTCGGCCCTCATGGCAGGGCAGGACAGGAACTCCCCCAAACCCACCTGTTCCAATAGGACCTTCACTACGGGGGGAACATAAAGGTAGAACTCATGAAAATCGAGCCACCCCCCATGGAACACAATGTTGGGCAGCTCCTGTACCCAAAGAAATGCACATAAGATTACAGAAAAAAAAAGAAAAGAAGAGACTGTGCAAAGGAAAGAAATTGAACCTATCTTTTACCTTGCCCGCTATTCCGAAATTTGAGATATGGGTGTACTGCTGATGCAAGAGGTCAACTTGGGCAGCCTCGGCCTGCATTTCAAGCCAGGGACCTGCCCTCCGCTCCACCCAGAGGAACTGCTCCCCGCCCGGGCCATACACTATCTCGAGCCCCTGCTCTTGCCTCTCCTCAGGAATATGCTCATCACCGCCTGACATATTGGGGCAAAAAGGCAATCACATTAGGTCAGGTCAATGGAAAAAGAATTGCGATACACTAAGCATCAAGGAGAGGTAAGAATGCTCACCATTTTCCCGTTTATTTTCATAAATAAAGATACACATGCAACAAAAAAAAAACTTTCTAAAAAATCATCATCAAAAATCAAAACCAAAATGCAAAAAAAATCTCTGTTCCCTTCCCTAAAAAAAAAAGAGAGAAAAATAGAAAAAAACACAACAAAAAAATAAAGTTCTTATGCTTCAAAAAAAAAAAATAAAAATCAATCAAAATCGAAAAAAAAAAACCTCTTTTATGTTTACAAAGAAAGGAGAAGAAAAGAAAACAAATGAAGAATCCTTTCTTTATGTCCCAAAAAAAAAATCCTTCTTTCAAAAAAAAAAAAAACAAAGAGCCCTTCCTTTTATGCCCATAAAATAAAGAAAACCAAAAAAATGCATCCATTCCTTAACGAAAACAAAAAAATTAATAAATAAAATAAAATAAATAAATAAATATATATATATAAACAAACAAAACTTATAGGCACCAATAAATCCATAAAATAACAAAAAAATAAGGCATTGATTAGAAGAAATCATCCACACACCATTAATAAATACATCCGCAACCAAAAATAAACCATTATGCAAATAATACAAGATCATGATCTTAGTTGCCAGAAAAAGTGAGAAAAACCAAGAAAAAAGAGTTTTAATGGTTATCTTTTGAAAGAAAGGGGTCTTTGATCTAGCGTGAGCCCGTGATCAATCCACAAGTAAAAGAAACGTCAAAGGGGCACTCGTAGAGGCAATGTAAAGGAATCCTAAGAGGAGGGCAATTTTTGGTTTCAAAGAGGAAAAGGGGGGGAAAAAAAATTTGAAATAATGCTCCAAAGCCCGAGTTCGGGCTATTTAAACCCCCCCAGCCAAACCTGGAGCAACTAATAGTTGCGCCAGGCAAATATTTGCCCTCCTTTTGCTTGGCGCAACTATTAGTTGCGCCAAGCTATTTTAAGGCCCATAGTGGCTTGACATAACTAATAGTTGCGCCAAGCACTTAGGCCGGGTTTCGGGCCTGGTACGGGCCAGATGGGAAAACCGGTTACCCCACCTTTTGTTGTTTGATCTGTCACTCCCGGCAGATGCACGCGCTCCTGAGGCGGCATTTCGGTCACCCTTCGACTTGCCAAGGAAGCCGCGCTAAAATAAAGATGAACCGAGGTTGATAAGCACCTCGGTCCTACACAGAAATAAAAAATCCCCTCAGAGAAGCCAAAAGTCTTCATAAAAAAAATTCACATAAATAGCTTGAAAAAAATTCACACAAATAGCTTGAAAAAATTCACATAAAATAATAGCTTGAAAATTCCAAAAAATTCACATAAAATAATAACTTGAAAATTCCAAAAAATTCACATAAAATAATAGCTTGAAATTTCCAAAAAAGTCACATAAAATAATAGCTTCAAAGTTTTAGAAAATCACATAAAATAACAGTTGAAGAATTCACAAAAAATTGCATAAAATGATGAAAAAATCAAAAACAGATTTGCATTCCCCACAGCAACGAACATGCGTGTTTCGATGCGGTAAAATGTCAATATTTTATCGACAACGTAGTTGTGCAAAATTAATGTCCTAGGCCAAAGGTTTGCCTTGGATCCATGGATCCTACTTTAAAGTAGGAGCAACGGTGTTAGTCCCGGTGAAACAGTCAATATTTCGATCGAGTCGACTCCACTGCTAAATCTTTGCGATAAGCGTTCTATTTTGGATTCATGTGTACTTAAGTGTCTTAAGCTTCAGATTCTCCATTGGAAAAGGTCAATCGTTGGTTGAGACCAACCTGTTGAGGATGAGATTACATATCAATCAAACTATGTGCAAACCATGCATTCAGAAGGGTTCATTTCCCTTTTATTTCTGCAGGCTTTAAACCTGTATGGACAGCGGTATCCCTATAAAGTATACGCCATGCGTCTGGGTATCCGTATGATGGTTGTTTGTCCCCGTAAATTGTACCTGGGTGGGTCCGAGTCGGGGCTTCCATCGCCTTTGTTGCTTATTGCCCCCGATGGGTGCATGATTATGCATAGTTAATTGATGTTTCTGATCATTGTCTGCAGAAGCCAGGATTGGATGCCTCCTTCTGGGAGGTACCCAATGTTTGGCTGGATCTGTTAAACGAAGTTGAAACTGAATACTCTAGGTCATGTGGATCTGAGGCATGCTTTTAGAAAAATGGCATGCACTCCCAAAAAGCGTTGTGACATCTATTCACTTCGCTCGGGTGGTCATGCTAAATAAACTTTGGGATCGATGGGTTCGCCCAAAGATCTCGAACCCTGCTTTAAGCAGGGGCACCGGTGAATAATCCAATGAGGTCGTCAAATGCCTTGTAGGATTGGACGGAAACTATGGAGCCTTGCGTATGTTTACTTCGCGCCTATCTTTGAATGTGGGTCGATCACCCCTCTTACTTACGAAACTATTGTATTTAGAATAAATCTTGAACATCAATCACCTTCAAATCATCTCGAGAAGCGAACATTTTTCCCGACTAACGGGCTTTCGTAACTCGAGAGGCGAACATTTTTCCCAACTATTGGGCTTTCGCAACTCATTATCCATTGGTTATGCCCAGTAATGTCTCTAAGCGCTTGGGAACCGATTACCTCGAGAAACGAATGATTAGCCTGACACTCCAGGGCTTTCGTTTTCTCACCGTGTTACTCACCTGATGTTTGAAATTCATTCTGAATACAACAAACCCATTAGTAATGCCTTGGGCCTCTTCGGATGTCTCTTTTCTTTGGCATTCAATCATTAGTAATCGGATACCAAAGAGAGGCATCTGTAGACACCCAAATTTGGCCCAAGGCCCGATCGAAACACATTTCAAGAGAGGCGCATTTCTAAGATTTTGATGGCATGTATGGAACCCTTAGGAATCACCCTAAGCCCTTAAGAATCACCCTAGATCCCTTAGGAACCTATCCCAAACTTTTAGAAACCAGCCCCGACCCTTAGAACCCATTCCAAACCCTAAACCTAACTTTCCCGAGCAGTGGATGAAGAATGGTGCACCAAGACTAGCTGAGGTCTTCTACTGATATCAAATCTCATACCATTCAAAAGTAGGATCTTCAGCTTTCCAACGGTCTAAGAATCGCCCCAATCAAAGGTATATAACAAAAGATATGGCAGTCTGAACCCGCAGGGCAGGGAGGTAATTTCAAGTGGACCCCCCTAGGGATTTGGCGTGACTATTAGTCGTGCCAGGCTATTTCTCCCCAGAAATGACCTGACGCAACTAATAGTTGCGCCAGTTATAACTTTTCCTGACGCAACTATTAGTTACGCTAGGTCAATTCCCCCAGACTTTAAGCCTAGCGCAACTAATAGTTGCGCCAAGTTTAAAGGTGGCCCCCACCCCCGCGAGCTAACTTCCAAGCACTGTTTTGCACTATTTTACTGTGCATTTGCCTGACACAACTAATAGTTGCGCCAGGCATATGAACCGTGATTGTTGGAATTTGCCCCGAATTTCGTGTTTGGGGTTTAACTTATTAACTACCTTGACCTTTGGGGTGTGTTTTGCTAGTTCTATTGCACCCTTTTGAAGCCTATTTGCACCCCCTTAAGTGGCTTTAAGCCTCTCCCCACCATCCACCATTGGACGACCTTCTCACATATATCAAGGCTCCAAAAACCCTAGGAATCCTTAGACGTGAGATTACCTAATTACTAAACTCATTTAGCTCTTAAGTGGCCTCTTAACCCACCCTTTTCCTATAAATAGAGCCCCCCCACCCCTTGGTTTAGGGGTTGAGAATTTTGGCCTAAGAGAGAAAGAGTTTAAAGTGAGAAGATCTTTCTCCCTTTGGTGCACACTTCCCATACAAATTCCAGAATTCTAAAACCTCCTTTGAGTGATATTTTTCACCTTAGATCCTTTAGTTTAGGTATATGCTATCCATTCACCTTCCCTCTCTACCTCTTAGTTAGCAAGCCTTAGAGGTTAGAACCCCACTTTCCACCATACAAAGCCTTCAAGAGCTCATCAAAGCAAGCCACGCAAGGCTCTCCTACGATGCTACAAGGGCCCGAGGGCTTCGGCTCTCCCCTTTCTTCTCCTATCTCTTTTGGCATTCCCTACTCTTTCATTTATGCCGTTACGCCGCCGAATTTTCGATAGGAACGGAGGGGCACAAATTGGATTGGAGGCCCATTTGGGCAAGAGGGAACCATTTTCTTGTCTTTTACATCATTTTATTTTTATCCATTATTAGAGACCGCGTTGAGCGGGTTGATCGGGTGCCTAACACCTTCCCGATCAATAACCGAAGCCCCTACCCAAGAGCCTTTGGTGTGGACCGGATTCAGAGTCATATTTTTAGCACTTTGGTGCTCGTAAAAATGAACTAGGTATTCCGGGACACCGAAAGCCCTGGGTGGCGACTCTATATTTTTTCAGTAGGGAGCACATCGTCGCGACGGGATCGGCCCGATTCCCACGGTTGCACAAAAAGAAAAAACCAAATAGGTAGGGCTCGCACAATGATGTTGATGCACAAATGCTTTGCCAAACTTTTCTTGATGAAGGAAATAGTTTATACTTTGACGCAAAACTTCACCCTCCCTTACCCTATTAACTGGTCTTATTTGGTCCATATCTTGGGTCTTTTAAATTTCAAATTTTGTAGGCATTAATTTTATATTTATTTGGTTTATTCTTTATTTGGTTTGTTCTTCGAAATTTTGGGAATGGCGGTTTCTACGAGAGGTTTAACTATTTTGGGTTTTGCTTCTCTTATTATTATTATTATTATTTTTTTGCTTGTTGCTTCTTTGTTTTTCATTTTATTTTTTTTATTTCTATTAGATTTTATTCATTTAATCAGCTTTTTTTTACTATTTGCTTTTAGGGTTTCTTCCTCTTCATGGATTTAGGGGTTGATGAGGTTACAAATTTAAGGTTTCTTCTTATTTATGAACTTGTTATCCTCTTTACATTATCTTGTTCAGTTTCAATCATGCTTCCCCAAGGGGGCTTGACTTGAGTTGTGTTATTTTATCACATCTGTGGGCAATGCCTTATTTTATCACATTGGTCTTGCATATGTTTGAAAGTTCGCCTTTTTCTGAGTTCAATTATGTTTTTTTATTTATTTGTAAATTTTAATATTAGTATTTATAAAAATAAACCCATGAACCAGCCAAGATGGCTGGTGCCATGCACATTTGGTTGCCACATACCCGATGACTTAATCAGGCGATCAGGTGCTACATGAATGAGCACCTTGGTGATCGTCATCATTGAAAAAGTAAAATATAAAAAAACTGCCCTGAACCACAGGCCAAATGAACGGTGAATAAGGTTTGTCACCATCCATTTAAGCACAATTGATTGCATGGTTTTATTTATTTTATCTTTTGCCATTGGTTTTATTTAAGTCCCCACTCATTGATGTCCCCACTCTTTCAAGCTTCTTTAGGAATTCTGAGGTGATCAGATCACCAAATTCATCAAAAATAGCTTTTTCACATTAATTGGCAAAATGGGTAGTTGATAAAACCTACCATTAATTTCTATTCATCAAAATAGCTTTTTCCACATAGATTTCCAAAGTGGGTAGCTGATAAAAACCACCATTCCTCTTCATCTTCTTCAACATGTTGATTCTGGTTTTGCAAGCTAGGATTTATCATAGATTTTCTCTCAAAGGCCACTCTGGTTGGATTCATGGCTGGGGCTGCTATCATAGTTCTTGGTGTCTCATGCCCAACCCAGACCCGATGGATCAGTTTTATGTGAAATTGACTAGATGTAGTGTTGAAGGACCATATACTTTTTTAAAAATTTATATTTTATAAGTATTGTGCATCTTTCTAATTTAATTTATTTTTTGTTGAATCAGCCCAGTCAAACCTGGTTCGACCTATCTGATGCACTTCTCAGTTTGGTGGCTAGTCTGGTTTTTAAAACATTACATTAGAATGTGGTGATAGCTCTTAGAAGTGCCATTCCCTCACTTTTCACCTTTTCAAAAAGTGATGAGATAGTAATAATTGACCAGTTCAACTTGTTATATTGACTGTGAAATCAAGTTGGGAACAATGGTATTGTTCTTAGAAAGTGCTTTATATAGGCCATTTTAGGCATTGATGCTGGAGTATTGAGCTGTTCATCTTGCTATATGGACTTTGAAATCAAGTTGGGAACAATGGTATTGATATTAGAAAACGCATTATATAGGTCATTTCAGGCATTGATGCTGTAGTAAGATCAATGAAGGTAGGAGGTATCCGTCGAGTCATTATTCCACCATCTGAAGGATATCAAAACACATCTCAAAAACCCATACAACCTAATGTATGTATTCTCTTTTTCTTTTGCTACTTTTTCCACTGGTTAAGTTAAAGATGATGTCCTTAAGGAAGGCTGGTCAAATATAGCACAAGTATTAATGACTGCCCTTAATGTGAATTAAAGAAGGATAATTGTTAATCATGGTGGATATGTTTAATAGTCCCTGGCTAAATAATACCTAGTTTAATATCTATCAGTTTTGCTTTCTCAAATGTGTTCTAGTGTTGCACTGCTCAAGTCTAACACAATGGAGAAAGACAAAGACATTTATCAAGCATTTATAAGAAATAAACACACCTTACTAACAAGATTTAACTACATTTATGTAAACAATTAAAGCTTGTCATACGAGCACAAAGCCAATGAGATGACTGACTCCTTAGTCAAAGCAAGGGATTCTAGATGATAATTATTCGACTTGCAATGAGTTAACTTTACTTGGTTGATATTTTGCTACATTTCTTGTGAGGAAATTTGGTCTTTTTCTTCCCTTTTGTGTAGGTTATGGATTTTATATGCTCCCCTTAACAAAGTTGATAGTAGAGGTGGGGGTTGTTAGAAGGGCGAAAAGTGATACAATCATGTTTGCTAGTAAAAATCAGTTTGGTTGATAAAATCATGTTTTAGCCGTGGTGTCTATTCTTAAGATATAATTTGTTATATGCAATCTAAAAGTTACTTCTAATTTTTAGCCATATTGAATTTTGGCTGTAATTCAATAAAGAAAAGTTCATTTTTTGTTTATTGAGCAGAACAGGGGAATCTTAGTTTTGAATTTCAGACAACCAACTATAACATCTTAAGTTCTTGTGTATTCATTTTCTGGTGATGGAAGATTACTTTTATATGTTCTTGTGGTACCATTTTGGCATTTATTGTTTTCTTTTGTTGTTGCTACTACATTGTTGTATTCATCCCTAACAAAACACATAGGTTTGATATGTTCCAACATGGTATTTTCTCCTAAAACAAGCCAAAATGTTTTTGAGTTCTATTGATGATAAAATAAGGTTTAAAGAGTAGTTATTGCTCTTCACAGAGTTATATATTGTTTCCTAACTCTTCTTGCATGATTAGCATGGAACATAAGCCAAAGAAAACAGTTGAAACTAAATGCTAATGGATGGCTGGGTACTTGCAAAGCTGACGAGAGAGAAGGGCCAAAGAGATGGTCTCTAATATGATCCATGTACTAGTTAAAACAATTTTATTCTCAACATTGAGTCAAATAGATAGTCTTCTCAATTTGCAATATCATCTTTCTTGGTTGAGTTGAGATAATAGCCTCTGTTTCACAATATGATGGTCATGATTTTCATATATGGCATTTCAAGTTCTTTTTTGTTTAATTATCAATTGTTCTTGATAATGAAGTTGATTTCAGCCTATATTTCTTGTGACAATGAAATCTATGAGCATTACTTTAATACATGGAACAGTAAACACTAATAATGAAAGGCATGCTACAAACTCGAGTTATCACTGGTATGGATGCTATCACTAGATGAAGACAAAACATGAACACTTGAAGCAAGAGCAAAGCTCTTACCAACATCAAAATTCTACAAGTCATCTCTCTCATATCCTTTGCCAATAACCTTCTTAGTCCTTAAGTTTTGAAGAAGGCGATAAGAAGGGAAAAAGGTCATTGAACAATTTAGAGATTTGATTAAACAATGCACAGGTAACAAATTGACATGAAGATGTGGAACATGAAGAACATCAGTGAGAGAGAGATCAGCAGATAAGGGAGTATTACCCATACTAGAAACAGGTTTGTAAAACTCATTGGCTAAGCGTACATGCTTGACAATGAAAGAGGAGTGGATGATGAAAATAAGTGAGGTTCTCAAGCCATGTGAATGGTGGCACCTGACTCTATAATCCAAGTAGATGCATCAGAATGCCATACAGCAGCGTGGGCAGATGTGGCAGAGGCACATAGAGAGCCTGTATCAGAAGCTATCAGAGAAGCAATAAGTCTCCCCTAGGACTCGCAGACTTGACATGTAAGAAACATACTTCTTTGAGTTACAACTCATCTTCTCAAAGATACTTCAAACAATAAACCAACCAACGGATATTGTGGGCAATACTTCAACCAATTAATCAATGATGTGGGAAAGGCATCCACAGAGACTAACTTCCAAGGCTAAATGCTATAATCAATTTATGGGAAACAACAATTCTGCAATCAGTAGTTCAGTATGCGCATACAAACTCATCACTAAAGAAATTACCGTAGAATACCCAAAAAATTCACAAGTAGATTCAGCCACATATGATAGAATACCATCTGAAATAATGCACCTGACCAGATCCCCAAAGGAGGTGACTGAAAAAAAAACTAAAGCTTGTTGTGAATCCACAAAAAGGGAACTCAATCACCATGTAAATTGCCAAAAACTTCAAAAATGTGAACACATACTATTGAAGATGTATATAGAATGCTTAATTTGTCCCTAGCCTATCATATCATCCCCACAAATTGGTAGAAATCTGATCAAATAGAGGCTGCATAACCCTTGTTTCAGATAACACATGAAAGACCGTATACAATTGCGAGGTTTGCTAATCAAAGTAGTTTGTACGGTGTGGCTATTCCGTAATGGGATGGCCGTCTTGGTTCCTGGCCTGACAAGGAAAACAATTGGATATCCATCATTGCCTTTTGGTCATTTTACCTACTCGACATGATGGGGGGACCAAATCTATGAACCATCTCTGGTTTTCCGGAACCCACGGCTCTCACATGATTGGAACTCCCACACGAGACTTTCTATTTTTAAGAACTTGACCATATCTATAATGTGCAGTTCTTTGACAGGCAGAGGCTGTTTACCACCATTTTCAATCCGACCCGTCTCTCCAACGGAGTTCCACCCTTGGCACTCGTATATTCGATATCGACTGCCAATTTGAAAGAATTTTGATTTTTCATTTTTTATGCTTTCGTAGGCAATCAATCAGATGGCTAGGAAATTTTAAAGGCCTTTGAGTGAAGCACCCTTGCTGTTTGTAACTACAATTTTAAAGACTTAAGCCATGGTTTTTCACAAACTGAAGAGAATATGCACGAAGAGGTGAGTGCAGAATTCTTACATGCAAATTTCTCTTGGCATTCCTCTTTTTATGTATTATTTTTCCTTTTGACTTTTGTATCCTAGAGTACTATTCTAATGTCTCTTTTGAATCAAATATAATGGCAGTTTGCTTTAGAGTCTAAAGTGAACTATTTTTTTATAGAGTTTGTCAAATATTATTTCCAAGGACACTCTTTTGTGGAACTATTATTTTGGTCAATTAATATATGCATTTTATTTTGAATTCTTGAAATATATCTTATTTTAATGTTTGGTTGAGCCCAAATAACATGGAAATAATATTTTATTTTTATTTTTTCAGATTGTGGATAATGCAGAGGTGAGCCCAAATAGATGGTACAAGGTGAAGGTGATTATATTGGTGAAATAGCTTTAGTTAATGGTGGCCCAAATAGATGGGACTGTTCACTAATGTGAACTCGCACTAAATAAAAAATTTAGCTTCTGTGATGGTCATATCTAGTTTTGCTTCAGAACCGCTTTTTGTGTCAGTAGGTATTATGTTAGATGTTAAACGGCGAATCATATTTGAATCTGAACCTGAAGTGAACACTGTTTTAGTTTTGACTTGTTGAGATTTTAAAATAATGTGAGTCTTTTTTTTTTTTTTTTTGCTTTTTTGGACTTCAGTAGGAAATTTTAATAGTTATGGTGGTTTTTTCTTTGTATCTTGACGCTCTGTAGTTTTATGTTTTGATGGATCTGTAACATGCTGGTGATTTTTTCCTCTCATATTTTTTTAAAATGTGCTATATTGGAAATAACTGTGATTGAGAATAATTGTCAATGTAATATGATGACTCCATTCTTTGTGTAAAATAGATATACAACTACTGCAGGCTCTTCTTTTGCAGTGGGACTGGGATTGTCCCTAATGATAACTTCGTCTCCATCAATTCATCAAGATTAAATGCTGATAAAAGAGGCAGCCACACTAACAGTTTGAAATTAGGTTAGCCTAGTTTGTTTTATTCTATTTTCTTTTTCTTTCCAGTGATTGGATTCTTAGAGTTGAAGAATTTGATCTGTCTACTTTAGAAGCTGAAAATAGGTTTCTTTCTCTATTCTCTGTAGATCGATTTGTAAACGATAATTTTACAATAATATTTCAGTTATGGAACTTTATTTGTAGCTTAAAAGAAGATCAATCTTATTTCTTTTTTTATTTTTACTGGTTGTGTAATGATTACTGGGCCTCCTTTGGATGTTTATTCAGAGATCGGAATCCGATCATTGATCGGAAACATTAATTCTTTATATCTAGGTGAAAGATTCTGTGTTAATTTTGTTAAGAACTTAACTTATATTATTATTACTTTTTAAATTAATGTATTATTTTTTTTTGAAAAAAAAATATATAAATGACAGCTGAAAACCGTCATTCTTCTTCTCATCTATGTCTGTCATTGTATGAGCGAAAAACGACAGTCATCATGGGTTGTAAAAAAAATGGGGTGAGTATTTTTTTTTTTAAAAATGACATAAAAAATAATAGCTCAAAACCATTGTGTGTGGTCGACTGTCAAAGACAGTCGTTATTTTGATAAAATAAATGACAATCTAAATATATTGTTAAAAAATACTACTGCTTTTTTTAGGACAGCTCACTCGACTGTCTAAAACTGTCGTTTTTTGGGAAAACGACAATCATGGGCTGTTATTTTTTTTATATTTTCACGTAGTGACGGTATCTTCGGTAGCACTTTCCAGATGGTAACTTCGTCGTTCCTCATCTTCTTTATGGAGAAGCTAACGCTTCTGGTATGATTCTTCTTCTAATGGAAAAAAAATGCCCCAGCATCAAGATGCAATGGAGCTTTTCTGAGTTTCGGGATAAGCACTTTGGGTCTATAAGCAGTCATGGATATTTGGTGAGTTAGTTTTGAAGAAAAATTGAACGGTACTGTCATCGAATCGGGAAGGTCTCTTTGATTAGGTCAGTTGTATACAGGGGTCCATCTTAGGGTGGTGGTCATCCTATCTTGTGGTTATTATGGAGAAGTATGGTAGGTATAGTAGGTGATAGCATCAGTCATCATTCATCAATTTTCAGTTTCATTTCCAGGAGCATCCTGTAAGGCTTCTGATTTATCCTCCGAAATAAAAATAGAAGAGAGGGGGTAAGGCTCACTGATATGAGAAATAGTTTGTATCTAATGCTTCCCAAAAGGGATAAGTAATAATCTTTTCTCAGAGGAGATACAGGATGCCATGATCGAGCTCCTTCGTCATGTTTCGGTGCCATCAAAATCTCACATTCTATGGTCAGGAGGAGTTTGTCCTCCTCCCGCCACCTTATGACGACATCTAGTAGTATAGGAACATCAGAGATGCCCTCGCAGCTTACTTATACACTTCTAGTAACGTTACCAGGGATGTCCTCAGGGTCTGCTTATGCTTCCCTGAGCTCATTGACTTGTTCATTCGTCGTAATTCTCTCACTCAAAATTTTTGATGTATTATTTTTGAAAGCGTCCTGCTAGCGTAAGAATAATGAGCTTTGATTGAACCTAAAATCTTCATTTGTTTTGCTCTAACGTCTCCTCCAATGGCAGGGGAAGGGAAATGAGGATCGGGTATTACTTATACTATTGAAAGAGGTTAGATAGGTCACTAGTCCTTTAATCAAATTGCCCAAGTGAGAAAAGGTGGGTGATAAATCAGAGGTCTTAAGGATATTCTTATAATTTAAGGCGTACGACTAATGAATGGGTCATGACAACTACGGGAGTGATAAGTATAAGTATTTAACCACGGGATGTGATGATCATAGGGCTAAGGGTAATATTTTCTAAGGTACATGGCATTCTAAGGGCTAGGGAGTTCTTCCCCATCTTGGTTCACCAGTTTGTAGGCATTTCCAGGGTATGCGACTGTTATGACATATGGGCCTTCTCAGTTTGATTTAAGTTTTCCTTTCGAATGGGCGAGCTTGGAAGGCATGATTTTCTTCAAAACTAAATCCCCAATATTAAAGGTTCGTTCAAGGACTTTCTTATCGTAAGCCCTTGCCACTCTCCTCTGATATACCTGAGCGTGATTAGCTGCCCTTAGACATGTTTCATCGAGCTGCTCTAGCTACTTGAGTAGGGCGATTCTCCTCTCGTCTAAGGATAGCTCATCATCGAGTTGAATCCGTAAGGATGGTACTTGTATCTCATATGGTAGGACTACCTCTATCTCGTAGGTAAGGAGGTAGGGAGTTTGGGTAGTGGCCATACAAATAGAGGTCCTATAGGCCCAGAGTGCTTCTGGTAGTCGTTCAGGCCAATCAGCTCCATTGCTTGTTGTGCAAGCATGGATCCTCTCAAACCTGTCGCGGCGATGCACTCACGATGGAATAAAATGTAGAGTCGCCACCCAAAGGTTTTGGTGACTCGAGAAACCTTTTAATCAATACTTCGAGCACCGAAGTGCTAAATATGACTCTGATTTACCGGTCTTTGCCAAAGGCTCTAGGGTAGGGGCTTCGCTTATCGGCGGGAAGGGTTTAGGCACCCGATCAACCCACATATAGCGGTCCCTATCTATGGCCAAAAATAAAAATAAATGGGCAGAGCTTCCCCTTGCCCGAAGGCAATATGGTCCTATCAAGCTTTGAGCCAAACCGAAATTTCAGCGGCGTAACGGCTTGAATCCTTGGACGGAGGAATCACCAAGAAGGTAGAGGAAGAGAGGGCTGAGCCGGAGCTCACGGGCCCTTGTTGCACCGTAGAAGACCTTTGCTTCGGCGTGCTTCCGATGACTTTAAATGGCTTAAATGGTAGAGGAATAGGTTCTAATGCTAGGATTCGATAGATAGGAAGTGTCGGATGAAGCTAGGGGCTAAGCTTGACTAACAAGGGGTTATCTAATAGTTGAAAAAGGGTTGAAAATGATGAACTAAGCATGCTGGAATTTTGGTTGCAAAATATATATTTTTCTCTCACTAGGGCTCTCTCTCTCAAGCTTAACTTTCAATCCTAATTCTTCATCCCTCTGGGGAAGAGGGGGGGCTCTCTATTTATAGAGAAGAGGTGTGTTAGAGGTTTACTTAAGAGCTAATGTGTTTAGCAATTAGGTAATCCTCCATCTAAGGTTTTCTAGGTTTTTAGGGTCCTAGGGGTTTGGGAAATTGGTTTCAATGGCGGATGATGGGGTGAGACCATGGATGACTTAAGGGTTGCCAATAAGCTCAAAGGGGGTGCAACCAACCTTAACCAAGGAGATGGTCAAAGGGTCAAACCAGATGGAGGAAATTTGAGCATTTAATGATAGATACTGTAGCTAAGCTGGGCGTATATATTACATATGCCCAGTTTATGCACAGTGAAATTCATGAAAACCAGGGGGAATCTTAGAAGATGGGTGCCCGTGGTGGGCCCTCCTATACTGGGCGTATGTATTATATACGCCCGACCAAATTTGGCCCAAAAATGCCAGGCATATATAATACATACGCCTGACCAAACTGGGGGCAAATTTGCCGGGCGTATGTAATACATACGCCTGAGTAAAAAGTCATGATTTTATGTGGACTTTCATTCCGCCATAACGTTTGAACCACAACTCCAAATTAGGTGATCTTTGGCTCGTTGGAAAGCTGGAGACGTCCTCTCTCCAATGGTATGTGGCACATCCTTAGCAGTGGTCTATAGAAAAAAAGTAGCTCTCCTCCCATCAAATGCTCAAAAGGGTTTAAGTTGAGTCTGGGAAGGGATCCTGGGGTTTAGGGGTGGTCTCTAAGGGTAGGGGGAATGGTTCTAATGGGTTTTAGGTGATTCCTAAAGGTCTAGATAGATTTTTAAGGGTTCAGGGGTGCCATCGAAAGCACAGGGGCACATTTCTCCTGGAGTACAGACTGATCGGGCCTTGGGTCGAATTTGGGTGTCTACAGATGCCCCTCTTTGGTATTCGATCACTAATGATCGGATGCCAAAGATAAGAGACTTCCAAAGAGGTCCAAGGCACATTTGATGGGTCTGCCTGGTTCAACTCAATTCTCAAACATTCATGGTGATGGTGAGTGTACGAAAGCCCTCTCATTTGGGATATCGTCCGTACCTCAAAGCTAACAGTCCCTAAGCACATTGCGACATTACTAGGCATAACTGTGATGATCACAAAAAGTGTAAGCCCGCTAGCCGGGATATCATTCACTTCCTGAGAGAAATTATAGATTTGTGATGTTGAGTATTAATCTAAACCAGACAGCTCCATGAAATGAGGTGATCGATCTATGCTTCGGGATCGACGCGAAGTACACAAAGCGAAGGCCTAAACAATGTGTCCAATCCTATGGGGCATTGGCAGCTCCATTGGATTGGTCATGGGTGCCCTTACCTAGGTAAGGCTCAAAATTTCTGGGTGACCCCATCAACCTCGAGGTTGCTTTAGCATGATTTACCCGAGTGGAGCAAATATTGATATCACAACACTTCTTGGGAATGTATGCCCATTTTTAGAGTAATTTTTTCATGTTTTTTTTTCTTCTGAATTTTCTTTTGTTTCGAGGCCTCTAAGCAAACCTCAAGGACCTCTGAAAATTTTATTCTTGCACAACTCTTTAAGTGGATCAAATATCAGTTGATACGCTTTAAAATTGTGTGCGCTCCGCCGGGGATGGGTGCACCTTGGGGATGTGCTCGTTCCAGTGGTGAGGTGCTCTTGATTCACATGAACCGGAGTGCCTTAACTTGAGATAAAGCTAAAAGGATCGGGCTAGAACCAAACATCCATCAAAAGAGATGGTCAATTCTAGCCTCCGTCCTTAATGAAATCACATCTTACTAACTATGCACAGATAGACACCCATAAGGGGCGATAAGCAGTAAATAGGCACGAACGGAAGCCTCGATCCTAAGGTACAATTTACGAGGATAAACGACCATCCTGCGGATACCCAGACGCGAGTGCGTACATTCAATAGGGACACCGTGCCTATACAGGTTTTAAGCCTGTGTAAAAGGACATAAAAGAGAATGAGCCCTTCAGTCTGTATGTTTGCACATAGTTTGGTTGGTTGTAATTTTAGTTTTGACAGATCAGTTTCGACTGACAATAGACTTTTTGAATGGTTTGAAGTCGGGTATACTCTTGGTCAACATAGATCCGAAGGTGGATGATAAGAGCTAACGCTTGGAAGGTGGGGTCAACCTACTCAGGATTTTTACTTTATAATAAAAGGTTGTTATTTCCTCTTTGTTTCCTTTTTCTTTTTCTCTTTTTTTTCTTCTTACATGTCAGTTCGAGACTTTGAGCACGCTCAAACTGCTTCTATTTCTGCACGTATCCTTAGGCGAATCAACTTGCCATGTTGATATACCTTAAGGACGTGCGTATTCTGGTGATAAGTCCTTGGTTTGCCTGTCGGATCAGGTCTCGACTTCTACTGGGGAAGATCTTGGGCTAGGTGTATGTTCTGAGGAGCGACCGGTGATGGATGAGTTCATTTTCTTGCTGGGTCAGGTATGAGATGTCCCAGTGTAAAATAGGGTTTGAGAACTTTCGAGTGAATCCAATCATTCCGAATTGATTTAACACGACTCTTGGAGTGGGGCAAACAGTCGTTGCGACGCTCCCTTGGGAACTGGTGTCATTTTTTAGCATTTTCTTTTTCTCCTTTTTTGATTTTATGATTTTATGGAGCACTTAGCGGGTGCTTACAGATCTGGATCTGTTTATTATAGCACGGTCCCTTTGGGCCAATCGAAGAGAGCTAGAAGGGCCATTTGGGGATGCGTGCACCTAGTCTTGGCTGAGATGTATCGGGGCCTGGATGCCTCGGCCTCGGGCCGGGTTGGGATTCTTCGCGGGAGTCCACTCCTCATTCAAATTTGGCTAGGAGAGAATTTGGCTATCATGGGGCCTGTGCCAAGATTCTGCTTTGTAAGAGGGGATGTGGCTCGGGGCTTTCTGACACGCTACTCAAGGCTGCCACATGGGAGCATCGAAGAACTGAGCCAGTGGCTATCTGATGCGGAGTTGATCTGGCCACTTCCCTGGTTGGACAACACCTTTCTGATTGTCCGCTCTCGAGATTGTGAGGGTATCACACTTTTGGGGTTGACCGGTAGTACCTACTATTTCCCATCTCGGGTGCTTCATCAATTCGGATATACCCAACACGTGTCGTGCACTGTGAGGCCGCCCTTGTGTTCCCTGATATTCTCTCAGGGTTCTCTCAGTGACCTGGATCGCATAGCAGCCCTCTGGGAGACCCGCCAATCGGCACACATGTGTAGCTTGGTTCAGGGGGGTGCCCTCTCTTCTGATTACGAGATTTGGCTGGCATCTAAGAGCTTACCTGCCCCTAACCCGGTTTCAGTAGATGCGGTAGAGACGGGACCCTGGCAATTCAAGGAAACGATGCTCCAGACTAGAATTGAGTCTCTTTTTGTAGAGAAGCTGGCTTTGACTGAGGCTTTGGGGAAGGAGAGGGCCAGAGCCGAGATGGCGGAGGTGAGAGCTGCTACGGCCGAGAGTGAGGTTCTTCAGTTGACTAGGCTTTTGACTAAGTCTCGCAGTGCAACTGACGCTTCACGGAGGCGGCAGAAGAGTCTTCATGGTAGGTGGTTGACCGATCGAAATGCCCGTGAGGACTCTCTTCTGGCAGAGATCAGTGCCTTGAAGCGTGGTTCCTACCTCTGACCTGTTCCTGCACATACCATAGATCATATACACAGAGGGAGGGGTGATGCCCCTTAATAGAGATCTCCTTCCTTTTTTAGGTTGTTTCTTTTTTGTTTGTTTTATACTTGTACAGAAGGCAGAAAGTAGAAAGTGTGTCATGTTGTTATCTTTTTGGCACGGGACACTTCATATGCGATGCTTGTAAGAAAAGAAATGAAATCTGCTATATACATATATACATATTTTTTTTGGTGTTCGAATTTTCTTCCATACGTCTCGCAACATAAGGTTTTTCTTATGGAAAAGGAAAATCTATTATCTTTTTTTGAAATTTTTCTCCTACACGGGGTGAGGCTTTTTATGGGAAAGGAAAATCTATTATCTTTTTGAAATTTTCTCCCTCGCAGTGTGAGGCTTTTGATGGGAAAGGAAAATCAATTATCTTTTTTGAAATTTTCTCCCTCGCAGTGTGAGGCTTTTTATGGGAAAGGAAAATCTATTATCTTTTTGAAATATTCTCCCTCACAGTGTGAGGCTTTTTATGGGAAAGGAAAATCTATTATCTTTTTTGAAATTTTCTCCCTCGCAGTGTGAGGCTTTTTATGGGAAAGGAAAATCCATTATCTTTTTTGAAATTTTCTCCTTTTTGTGATGTCGATATTTTCAAGGCCAACTGGCGGGTCCTCTTTTTGAGCATGGTCGAACCCCATTTAGGAGTTTCCGGCGCTTCTTTTTAAACGTGGATAAGTCAGCTTCCTTGAGATTGATTAGTTTTCTGGCCTTACCTTGGGTCATGTGTCAGACGACGCGGTAGAGACGACATACTTGATTAGGATCTGATCTAATTTTAACATGAGCGGCTCGACAAAAGGGGGAAGGGGCTCAAGGGGTCCAAACTAAAATAGGTGAGCCAGGACAGATCCTCTCCTAATCTCTCTTTTTTTGACATTTTTGCTCACAGCGCCCAAGACGGGTTTTCGCCATGCCTGTGATCCCTGTTTTTACCTGCAGCGCCCTTTCGGGTTTTCACTACGTCCATGGGTCCGCTCTCTTACCCCAAGTGCCTTTTCATGTTTTCACCTGGTCCGCGTGAGTCCACTGTTTTTACCCGCGGTGCCTTTGTGGGTTTTCACCACGTCCATCTTGCTTTGAACTCAAATTAATTTTCTTTCTTTTTCTATTTTTTTTTTTTTAGAACCAAAAAGCCACGACATAGATGAAGATTCCGTCATAACCGGCTAGATGGGGCTCTGGTGTCGTCTCACGACTCGGCTCGTGTTGACTTAACAGATATTATGACTGCTTGCGAACCTACAAAGAGGGCTTCCTTCAGGGTGTAGCTTGGCCATGGGTTAGGTTAGGATTTGAAGGTATGCTGGGCTAAAAGTGTTTCCTCGATACAACTTCAATTTTCTCAACATACTTTCTTCCTTGGGGGTTTTTACTGCACACGCCCCGTGATTCTTCTATACACATTTTGGTTTTTTTTTTTTTGCTATTCTTTTTCCTCCATTTCAGGCAATCTCTTTTTAAGGTTTTGCTTTTTCGATTTTTTTTTTGAATTTGATAGTAATTTCATACGTATGCATCTTTTCTCTTTTCTTTTTTTTGGTATATGTACACGTATATATATATATATATATATATATATATATATATTTTTGGGGGGGGATGGGTTTATTGAAAGAAAGGCCCAGGCTCAAATGGGGTAGCAAAGGATAAAAAAAAAATATTTGGGGATGTTTTTGGGCTATTGTGCTTGGAATGATGGCCTCTTTTGGGTGGTTCTTAAGCAGTCACATATCTGTTTCATCAATACTTACCTTATCGTGACAGACAATGAGTAGAACCGTTGGACGTATCCAGCGTTGATGGGCTCAGGAAGATGATCTCCGTCCATGGTGGCGAGGCGGATGGCGTATCCCGGCAGCACTTCTCGAATGACGTATGGTCCTTCCTAGTTCGGCTTAAACTTTCCTCTTGGATCGGCATGGAGGGATGGGAAGATCTTCTTCAGCACAGTGTCCCCTACCTTTAGATCTCGACTGCAGACACATTTATTGTAAGCGCGTGTAATTCGCCCCTGATACACCTGGGTATGGCATAAGGCCAGGAGTCTCTTTTTGTCCAATAAGTTTAATTGTTCAAAGCGGGATTTCTCTCCCTCTGATTCGGGTAAGCCTAATTCTGTGAGGATTCGGAGCGAGGGTACTTCAACCTCCACCGGGAGGACGGCCTTGGTTCCATACACAAGGGAGAATGGTGTTGCCCTTGTAGCGGTACGGATCGATGTTCTATGAGCCCAAAGTGCGAAGGGTAACTGTTCACCGGAATCTCTGTAAGTGACTACCATTTTCTCAAGGATGGGGACAACTGTCTTGTTCGCAACTTCCATGGCTCCATTAGTTTGAGGTCGATAAGGGGACGAGCAATGGTGCTTGATCTTGTATTGCTCCCAGAAGTCTCGGATGCGCTTATTCGCAAAGTTTGTGCCATTGTCCGTAATGATATCTTTGGGTACTCCAAATCGGCACACAATATTGTTCTTCAGGAACTTCTCAACGTGAATGGCCGTGATATTGGCATATGACGTCGCTTCTACCCACTTGGTGAAGTATTCAATGGCGACGAGGATGAATCGATGTCCGTTCAATGCTTTCAAATTAATCATTCCGACAATGTCGAGGCCCCAGGTAGCAAATGGCCAAGGAGTGGTCATGCAGTGAAGATCAATGGCAGGAGCGTGTATCAGACTGGAGTGTTCTTGACACTTGTAGCATTTTTGAACATGTCTGCAACAATCCGATTCCATGGTGGTCCAAAAGTATCCCTGCCGTAGGATTTTCTTAGCGAGCATATGACTGTTGACGTGGGCTCCGCATACCCCCTCATAGATTTCTTTCATAATACTGACTGCTTCACTTTCAGTGAGGCACCTCAGTAAGATGTTATTGTATGATCGCTTGTAGAGGCATTCCCCACAAATGACGTAACCTGCTGCTAAATGTTGAATGATTTATCGGTCTGTCTTGGATGTACCCTCTGGGAAAGTTAGGGTCTCGAGGAAATTCTTGATATCTGAGAACTAAGGTGGCTCATCATCAGGCTTTGTAGGTTCCTCAATCTGGAGGCAGAAGGCTGGCTCATTCCTCTACTTGATCATGATCGGCTTCATCTCAACACCATAGGGGATTTCAATCATTGACGCTAAAGTTGCTAATGCGTCGGCAAAGTGATTCCTTATCTGGGGGATGTATGAGAAACTCACATCTTGGAAGTAATCTATTAGATCCTCAAGGTGTTCATGATAGGGGATAAGTTTCTCGTCTTTCGTCTTCCAGTCACCATTCATCTAACATATGATTAACTATGAATCGCCAAAAACTCGAAGGTGAGTTACATTCAGATCGAGAGCCGCCTGCAGACCAGCGATGCAAGCTTTATACTCAGCCATGTTGTTAGTGTAAGGGAAGTTGAGCTTGATAGATCTTGGTACATGGGATCCTTTTGGTGAAATCAGGTTGGCGCCAACTCCTTGGCCCTCGACATGTGATGCTCCGTCGAAGTGCATTACCCATGATTCTTCTGCTTTTTTTGTATCATCTTCTGTCATGAACAGGATGTCCTCATCAAGGAATTCAGTCCTTAGAGGCTCGTAGTCAGGCAAAGGGTTCTCAACAAGATGATCGGCGAGTGCCTGCCCCTTGATCAATTTCTAAGTGACGTACGTGATGTCGAATTCAGATAATAAAAGTTACCATCGTGCAGTTCGGCCAGTAAGAGCAGGTTTCTCAAACAGGTACTTCAACGGATCCATCGTGCTAGAAGTAGAATGGCTTGGGATAGCAGGTAGTGTCGAAGTCTTTAAGTAGCCCATACAAGAGCTAAGCATGCTTTCTCCAAATGAGAGTAGTGCGTCTCGTAATCAGTAAACTTCTTGCTCATATAGTAAATGGCCTGCTCTCTTCTTCCCGTTTCATCATGTTGCCCTAACACACAGCCCATGGAAAACTTTGTCATGGACAGGTACATTATCAGGGGTCTACCAAGTATGGGTGGTACCAATACTAGAGGATTTAGGAGGTAACCCTTGATCTTGTCAAATGCAGCTTGGCAGTCATCATTCCACTCAATTGGTGAATCCTTTCTTAGTAGTTTGAAGATTAGTGCACATATCAGAGTTAACTGTGCAATGAACCGACCGATGTACTGGATTCTACCTAAAAAGCCTCTGACCTCTTTCTTTGTAGACGGTGGTGGCATTTCAGTGATGGCCTTGATCTTGGTCGGATTGACCTCGATGCCCCTCCTACTAACGATAAAACCTAATAGTTTTCCAGACATAGCGTCGAATGCACACTTCTGGGGATTCAACCGCAACCTGTACTTTCTCAACCTCTCGAACAGCTTCTGAAGGTTTACCAAGTGGTCGTCCCTTTCTGGCGATTTGGCAATCATATCATTGACATACACTTCGATCTCTCGGTGCATCATGTCGTGGAATAGGGTCATCATTGCTCTCTGGTAGGTTGCTCCAGCATTCTTGAGCTCGAATGGCATCACCTTGTAGTAGAAGGTTCCCAGGGAGTGATGAACGCGGTCTTCTCTCGGTCGGCCTCTGCCATCTTAATCTGATTGTAGCCCGAGAACCTGTCCATGAAAGAAAGCATCCCGTGCTTAGCAGTGTTATCGACCAAGATATCGATGTGGGGTAATGGGAAGTCATCCTTAGGGCTTGCCTTGTTGAGGTTTCGGAAATCAATGCACATTCGAACCTTTCCGTCCTTCTTTGGCACGGGGATGATATTGGCCAACCACTACGGGTACTTAGATACCATGAGGAAACCTGCGTCATACTGCTTAATGACCTCGTCCTTGACTTTCAACATCCACTCAGGTCAGAGACATCTCAGCTTCTGTTTAAGCAGCTTGCAGTCAGGGTAGAGTGGCAACTCATGCTCAACCAGATCGGTATCCAGACCAGGCAAGTCTTCATACGACCATGCGAAGATGTCTTGGTATGACCGAAGAAAGTCTATCATACCCTTTCTCTCCGCAGGGGACAGCGACTTTCCAATTTTGGTGATTCTAGGGATCTCTTCGGTGCCCAAATTGACGTCCTCTGTCTCTTCGACGATCGGGGTAGGGCCATGCTCAAAATCGGCAAATTGCTTGAGGAGCTCATTGGGGAGCTCATCGACTTGACCTTCCTCTTCCAGACTCGTGACTCCTACCTCTCCTCATGTTTCTACAGGGAAGGGGTCGGCTTCACGTGGGACGGGTGTCCCGACATCACTTTCAATTTTATTGGAAATTTTAAAGGACAATATTTTTGGAATTGGTATTTTTTCTATTTTTATGGTTTTTTGCAATTTTTTGAAGGTTAGCCATTGGCGAGGTGGATCTCTATATATACAGGGTAGAGTGTCCCAGAGGCTAACCTTACTTCTTACAGGTTGTTTTTCTACGTATTCACAGCATTTGGCGGCTCTCAGGAGTTGGGGCACAGATGCCCAGTTACTTACCTGCGAGGCTTGGCCTTTACCCTTTCGGTTGGAAATGACATCAGTAGGCTCTTGCAGTTCCCCCCTCAGCATGTTTATTGAGGGATCCTCTGAGACCCTGTCTTTGAAGGTTAGGGTGGGCCCAAAGTGGCTAGTGCTAGAGTGATGGGTGGGCCCGAGGATTTCTTCCTCAAATAAGGAGAGGGCTGCTAAGTCCACCTCAAGGTCCGGGGGGATGATGTAAGGGTTAGTGGGGTGGGCGGAAGCAAGCTTGTGTGGGGTTATCCTTGTCTCCCCATTCAGATCAATTTTTACCACCCCAGCGCTTACAAAGGTTTGGCGGATCTGGGGCCGGGAGGGAGGCTCCTCTTCTAGGTCGATTCCCTTGGCCCTGGCGACTGTCGCGGCTCTTATCTTCTCTTTGGCCTCTCTGACTTCTTCTTCATCGGGCTTGTAGCCCAGGCCAAATTTGGTTTGCTACCCCTTGGCCCTGACGGGGTCTCTTCTTCCTTGAAGGCGTTGGCCCAGACCTTTCACTTTTTAGTGGCCCCATTTGTGGAGCATGAATACTACTACATCCATTCCTTCTCTAGTTTTGGCAGGGTTTTTTCAGTCGGCTCGAGGGTAACGGCTGAGAAGTCATACTCAAATCGATGGAGATCGGTGTCATCCACTGAGTGCGGCATGTCAAGAACTTTCGAATTCTCAATATGCAGAGCGCTCCGGTCCCTGTCCTCTCTGCTCTCACGTACGATGGTCACGATTCTTCCGCCTAAGTTGAATCAGAGTTTTTGGTGTAGAGTTGATGGCATTACCCCGATCTCATGTAGCCAGGGTCGGCCCAATAATAGATTAAATGTAAACTTGATGTCCATCACCTGGAAGGGGACAGTGAAGGTTTACGGCCCGATGATCAGGTCGAGGTCTACTTCTCCTATAATCTCTCTCTGGGTGTTGTCGAATCCCCTGGCGCTTGTTATTAATGGCCGGAAGGTGCTGGGTTTCGCACCAATTTTGATTGCCGTCCTTAGAGGGCATACGTTCAATGCCGACCCGTTGTCTATTAAGACCAACGGCACCACCAAGTTCCCTACTTCCACTGTTATATTCAGGGGTTTAGAGTGATTGTTCCCCTTGAGCGGCAGATCTGTATCAGTGAATGAGATGGCATTTGGGGCCAATACTTGCCCAATTATCTCTCCCACCTCGTCTGGGGTTACGTGGGTGAAAACATGCACGTCTTTGAGTGCTCCCATTAAGGCTTGAAAGTGGAGCGGGGACGTGATCAATAAATCCTAGATAGTAATATGTGTGGGTGTCCTCTTGAGCTGTGTCTCCAACACATGCTCTCTGGCCATTTTTTCAAAGGGGTTCCCTACGGCCTGCTCTCTCTTCTTCTCTTCTCCTCTTATGGCCCCCGATGCTTCTGGCTGTGTAGAAATCCTGCCCGACCGGGTGATAAATTCTACTGTCTCTTCTTGGTTGTGACCAGCATTCCTGTCCGTCTGATCGTAACTTAACAATACTTGATGGGGGTCATAGGTAGGTTTCGGGATGAGGAAGGGAGTGCATGGTGATTCTGGGGCGGATTGGGCTGGGTATGTCAGATTCTCGGGCCCAACCAGGTTGACTCTAATAGGGGGCTGAGTTGTATTGGCGGGGATTAGAAAAGTTAGATTTGAGGGTGCGGGGTGGGTTTGTGCAGGTGTTATCGGGGCGTGGTAAGACCAGTGGTGATTGGGGGCGGGTGATAAGGGGAGTGGGTGAGGGGTTGTTTGTTTGGGTGGGGGTGGAGTTGCAGTTGGATTGGGGACGAAATAGCGCAGGGATGGTGGGGGTGTGACTGGGATAGGGTGACTGGGAAATGTCAGAGGTGTAGGTGGAGCGGGGTAATAGGGGTATGACGGGGTAGCAGATGGAGCAGGGGGTACTGCACGAAGGGTTTATAATCGGGGCGGCATGGTGGGGCGATGATGGGTTCGTGGATGAAACGAGGTAAATCGGGGATGATGGAGTCATGCATGGGGGGGGGTGATTTAGGGATGGTGGAGTTGTGTATTAGGCGAGGTGATTTGGGGATGGCGGGAAAGTATGCTGGGCGGTGGGATTTGGGGGTGTGTATGAGGTGGGGTAGTATGGGGGTGGTGGATTTATGTATGGCGTGGGGTGATTTGGGCCTGATGGAGAGGTATATGGGGTGGCTGACGGTGGGATAGTGTATGGGATGGGGTGATTGGGAGGCGGTATGTACTGTGGGATAAATTGGGAGTGGGGCAGATATGCGTATGATTGCGGCGGGGATGTGCCCGTTTGGATTTGATAGGCAGGAGGGGAAGTGGAAAAATACTACCCTAAATCTAGGGGCTCTTCTTGGTATGCCGGGGTGGGGAAGCAATCAGCTAAATACAGCGGCTCGATTACCCCTACAATTGGTTCACCCTCGTTCAGCCTAGTAAATGAAAACTCTTCTTGATTACTGATGTAATCCGAGGGGTAAAACTCTTCCTCTTCCTCTTCTATGCAGTGGACAGTAGGCCTGGGGCCTCCTGGATGCGGTGGCAGAGGGGCCTGATAGATATTCTGGTTCTGCCCTTGAGGAAGCGACGGGGGAATAATTTTTCCTGCCTCTATTAAATCTTGGATTACGTGCTTTAGTGGGAAGCACCGGTCCGTAGGGTGACCCGGCCCTTGGTGGAAGTTACAATGCAAGTTCGGGTCATAGTTTCTCGAGATTGGATTGGGTGGGGGGCGAGGCTAGAGTAAATGGACTAGACCCTTTTATAGTAATACTGGCAATAAGACACTTAAAGATTGTCCTAACGGCGTGAACACCCGTTCAAATCGTGCTCTCATCTATTCCTGGGTAAATGGGGCTCTCGGTCCGTTGTTCGGCCTTGGTGCTTGCTCAAAATGGGCTTGGGTGGGTGTGCGGCCTGGAGTTGTATCGGGGTGGCATTGGCCTGGGGATTAACGATGTTCTGCACCTCTACCCCTGGCCTTCTTTCAAATCTTTGTTCGGCAGCTTTCTGAACCCCAGCGGCCCCGTTGGCCATACTCTTTCCCAATCTGCCCTCTCTAACGGCATCTTCACAATAGTTGGCATTTCGGGCCAAATCAGCAAAACTGGATTGCTGCTAATATACCAAGAATTCCGCGATAACTGGGAGCGCTCCCTTGGTTATTAATTCAATCTGCTCATCATCCGGAATCCGGTGGGTCACCTGGGCGGCCAATGCCCTCCACCTCCCTAAGTAGGCACTAAAAGTTTCATCATGTCTTTGCTTCAAATGGGCCAGATCAGACTTCCTTGGCTCTATGTCCATGTTATAGACATATTGTTCTTGGAATAAGTGTGCCAGATCTTTAAAAGTTTTGGTCATGGACGGTTCTAGGGACGTGAACCATCTTAGTGCCGGACCCGTCAGACTCTTTTGGAACACTTTGATGAGGAGTCATTCATCTCCATCGTACAGGCACATATCCCCACAGTAAGATTTTAAGTGGGCGATGGGGTTGCCAATGCCATTATATTTATCGAATGATGGCATCTTAAATTTTGGTGGTAGGGGAACATCCGAGAATAGACATAAGTCTGAAAAGTTTGTCGAATACAGTTCTACTCCTCCCATTTTCGTCAACAGCTTTTATATTCTGTCTATCTATTCTTTCAGCTGCTTTGATTCTTTCGACGTTGTAGCTGGGATTGCCTCCCCAGATTTTGTTTGGCCTCGGGTGTGACAATGATGGGCCTGGGGGGCCGAAACTGGCAGCTCCTCCACTAATGCAGATCTCGTCCTCCTCATACTATTGGTCGTTGTACTGGTGAGGGGTGAGGTCCGCTATTTGGACCTGGGGGGCGATGGGTTGGATGACCTGGTGGGGCCACAAGGCTTGTAGGGAATGGGAGGGAGTGAATGGATGAGTGGTTTGTGGATGAATGATGTGCTGAGCTGGGTGTATATTCTGGGGGTGATGGGGGTGTGGTTGATGTGGCGGGATGCTGTAGGCGTGGTTTTGAGGCATAGGGTGGATCGGATTTTCCGTTGGAGGCGGGATGGGGGCATAAGGGGTGTAGGTGAATGAAGGGTATTGGTGAAGGGGTAAGGGGTTTGTGAGCGGGCCTTGATGAGTGTGGGTGGATGGGCCTTGGGTTTGGGCTTGATGGTTATGGAAAGCTTGGGTTGATGGGCCTTGGGCTTGGGTGTGGGGGTTGGTATGATTTTGGGCTAATTGGCCCTATTGGGTTTGGGCTAATGGGCCATATGGGTATTGGGTGCGGGGTGATGGGCCTTGGGCTTGGGTTTGATAGGTATGGGTCCAATGGCCCTGGGGGGCTTGGAACTGGGCCTGGGTCTGATGGGCTTGGGCCTGGGCCTGAGTTTGGTGGGTATGGGCTTAGACTCATGGGCCTTGAGGGTTTTGGGCCTGGGTCCGGGCTTGGGCCCATGGACCTTAAGGATTTTGGGTTTGGGTCTGATGGATTTGGGCTTGGGCCCATGGGTCTTGAGGGTTTTGGGTCTGGGCTTGGGCCCATGGGCCTTGAGGATTTTAGACCTGGGCCTGGGTCTGATGGGTTTGGGCTTAGGCCCATGGGCTTTGAGGATTTTGGGCCTGGGCCTGATAGGTTTGGGCTAGGGCCCAGGGAGTCGTGTGGGTTTGGTCCTGAAATGAGGGGGCTTTGGTCTGTTGGGCTTGGGCCTAGAATTGAGGTGGGGGATCTTGGATGGTATGAATGATGGGTGGTTGGGCATGGTCATGGGGGAATGCGGTATGGAGGTTTTGGAGACCTAGATGTGGGGTTTGGAATGTTGGACTCCGAGAGGTAGCCCAAAGGGCATACATCCTTCTCATGTCCTCTATTGAGGGCATGGATTCAGGTGTGAGATTGGAGGGTGATGGCTCATTCAAGGGCGAAGGGGGTTGGATGAAATTGGGCATGACCTGGGTATGGGGGGTATGAATGGTTGTGCTTGGAGGGTGTGGGTGTATGGCCAAGGAAGATGGTGGGTTGCTGGTCACACCCTGGGCAAAGTTAGGCATGACCTAGGTAAATAAGGGGGTCTGTTGGGATGTGGATGGACCATGTGATGTGGAGGGTATGTGAGATGAGGTGAGTGGGATATGGGATATAGGAGGCATGGATGATGAGGTGGACGGGGTGTGGGAGGTAGGCGGGGGATGGGGTTCCTGATGGGGTCTTTGGGAGTAGGGGGGTGCGGTAAGGGTGTATGGATGGGAGATGGGGATGTATGGGTCGGTCGGGAAATGAGGTGTTTCAGTAGAGGATGAGATGGGGGTATGTTGAGAAAATGTAAGGGCGGGGGATGGGGTGGATGCGAACACAGGTGCCCCAAATGGACCTGTGACATCGAATCGGGTTTGGGTGAAGGTGTTGGAGATCGGGTCTTCTCCTATATGGGAATGGGATGGGGATGATGGCGGGGATGTATCGGCGCTCTACATGATCTGTTAACGAGTGTTGTACCGATGCCTTGGGTAAGGGCCGAACACTTTCCTAGTTCTTCCTCTACGGGTTGGGTTTGAGGTCGCCGTAGTGACAGTCGCACCAAAAGTGCGTGTATATACGGATTTTTGATTTTTCTATACATTTATTTTTTTTAGATTTTTCAAATGAAAATTATCACCCCTATTTAAATGAATGATGATGTGGTGCCCTAGAAAAATTCCCGTCTCGGGTGATATATGCACCTTTAGTAGGTCCCACGACGGGATCCTACACACTTCAGAAGAAGCGAAAGGAAACCCTTTCGTTCTATTGAAGGTGCACGCAAACGATCCGATCTGCCGGAACAAATCAATGAGAAGTCGCCTTCTTTTGACTGGGCAGTGGCATATTGGGCGTTATAGAATGCAGGAGGCTACAGTGGGCACTAATACCGCCAATCGGGGAACTTGGGTGGTGGATCGGGCCTCAGATCGAGCTATCTGAACCCAGTATACACTGGGCATATGTATTATATACGCCTGACCAAAATTAAGCAGATTTGGCTGGGCGTATATATTATATATGCCTGGCTTAAATCTGGGGATTTTGGCTATATTATATACGCCTGAGTATTTCTGGAGATTTTTGGCTGAGCGTATATATTATATACGCCTAGCAGAGATAGTTCTGTTAGCTTGTTTTGACAGTAAACAGCAAGCCTGAGATGAGTCTTTTGGACTGGTTTTCTAGGAGGGATGCTCCCGGGGACTGCTGTGTATGTTATCGGATCCCTCCTTCCTGCTTCCTAGGGATACACGGCTGAATTCGGGCTTCCTAGGGTACCATTGCAGGTTTTACGGCTTGATTGGAATTGTCAACCCAACCGATATACCTTCGGCGCAAGCGCCTTCTCAGGTACGGGAAGGGGTGGTTCTTTTCAGGATCATCACCACTAGGGTTGCCGCCTTACTGGGAACCGGGTAAGTTATATCTGTGCCTAAACCCCCCGAAAATTACCCAAAACACGCAAAAATAGATTTGATTATGTCCCCACACTGTTGGTTCACTTTTAATTATAGATTTTTAAAGGGGAGTGAATTTAAGTCCAAAATTGGGTCGGGGATGACAAACCAGTGCCACCTCAACGGGCCGGCGTTCAATGGTGGGATATGATGACCGAAATAAAGAGCGCACGTAGGCCCGCCAAATGGCTAAGGCTTGTAAATGACTGAAATTTAAATGACGTGGAAAGTAGATGTGAGCAGGCCCGCCAAATGGCTAAGGCAGGTTAAATGACAAAATCATAAAAAATGAAATTTAAAGGCGCAAGTAGGCCCGCCAATCGGCTAAGGCACTTAAAGGACTGAATTGTAGGGGTAAGCATGTTAGTAAAAATAATTAAAATAAAGAAAAATAGCAGAAAATTAGAACAAAAAATAGCAATGGTTAGTAAAAAAAAAAAAAAAAAGAAAGGCCAACAAGAGGGGAAGCGCTAGGGTGACATCCCCAGCAGAGTAGCCATCTGTGCGAGCATGGATCCTCTCGAACCCGTCGCAGCGATGCACTCGCGATGGAATAAAATGTAGAGTCGCCACCCGGAGCTTTTGGTGACCCGAGAAACCTTTTAATCAATACTTCGAGCATCAAAATACTAAATATGACTCTGATTTACTGGTCTTTGCCAAAGGCTCTAGGGTAGGGGCTTCGGTTATCGATCGGGAAGGGTTTAGGCACCCGATCAACCCGCATATAGCGGTCTCTATTGATGGCCAAAAATAAAAATAAATGGGCGGAGCTTCCCCTTGCCCGAAGGCAATACGGTCCTATCAAACTTTGAGCCAAACCGAAATTTTAGCGGCGTAACGGCTTTAATCCTTAGACGGAGGAATCACCAAGACGGTAGAGGAAGAGAGGGGTGAGACGGAGCTCACGGGCCCTTGTTGCACCGCAGAAGACCTTCGCTTCGGCGTGCTTCCGATGGCTTTAAATGGCTTAAACGGTATAGGAATGGGTTCGAATGCTAGGATTCGGTAGATAGAAAGTGTGGGATGAAGCTAGGGGCTAAGCTTGACTAACAAGGGGTGATCTAATGGTTGAAAAAGGGTTGAAAAGGATGAACTAAGTATGCTGGAATTCTGGTTGCAAAACATATATTTTTCTCTCACTAGGGCTCTCTCTCTCAAGCTTAACTTTCAATCCTAATTCTTCAACCCTCTAGGGAAGAGGGGGGCTCTCTATTTATAGAGAAGAGGTGGGTTCGAGGGTTACTTAAGGGCTAATTGGCTTAGCAATTAGGTAATCCTCCACCTAAGGTTTTCTAGGTTTTTAGGGTCCTAGGGGTTTGGGAAATTGGTTTCAACGGGGGATGATGGGGTGAGACCATGGGTGACTTAAGGGTTGCCAATAAGCTCAAAGGGGGTGCAAACAACCTTAAGACACCCACCTCAACCAAGGGGATGGTCAAAGGGTCAAACTAGATGGAGAAAATTCGAGCATTTAATGACAGATACTGTAGCTAAGTTGGGCGTATATATTACATTTGCCCAGTTTATGCACACTGAAATTCATGAAAACCAGGGGGAATCTTAGAAGATGGGTGCCCGTGGTGGGCCCTCCTATGCTGGGTGTATGTATTATATATTCCTGGCCAAATTTGGTCCAAAAATGCCAGGCGTATATAATACATACGCCTAACCAAACTGGGGGCAAATTTGTCGGGCGTATGTAATACATACGCCTGAGCAAAAAGTCATGATTTTATGTGGACTTTCATTCCGCCATAACGTTTGAACCACAACTCCAAATTGGGTGATCTTTGGCTCGTTGGGAAGCTGGAGAAGTCTTCTCTCCAATGGTATGTGGCACATCCTAAGCAGTAGTCTGTAGAAAAAATGTAGCTCTCCTCCCATCAAATGCCATCGGAAGCACAAGGGTACATTTCTCTCGGAGCACAGACTGATCGGGCCTTGGGCTGAATTTGGGTGTCTACAGTTGTTCTACTGTGTGTTTTAGGATTCAAATCAGAGTTTTGTTTGTAGCTTTTGCCTGTCCATTGCCTTGAGGGTAGAACGGTGATGAGTGGTATAGATCGATGTCGTACTTCTTGCATAACTTCTTTGTCTTCTCCACGATGAACTGTGGTCCGTTGTCAATGACAAACATCCTAGGTACTTCAAACCTAGTGATGATATTTCGAATGATAAACTTTATGAGTGTTGAAGAGGTGATTCTGACATAGGATTCAGCTTCTGCCCATTTAAAATAGTATTCGGTCGCTGTTAGTATGAACGCTTGCTTGTGAGTGTTTCCAACGGTGTCTGTGAAAGGTCTAATGACATCGAAGGCACACATCAAAAATTGCCACGGCGAGGTCTTAGTATTCAATGCAACTGATAGTGCTTTGACGACTGCAGCGTGCTCTTAGCATTTCTTACAGGATTGGACGTAGAGGTGGCAATCTCTAATCATTGTTGGCTAGAAGTAGCCTTGTCGTGTAACTTGATTGGCGAGTCTTTGTCTGCCGGAGTGGGCGCCGCAGGCACTGGCGCGTGCTTCTCGGATGATGTATTATCCTTCGGCAGTCATGACACATCATAGTAGTACTCCTTTAGTGAAGGCCTCTTTGTATAATATTTCACTGAGTATGCAGAATCGGGCGCATTGGTTCCTTATAGTCTTTCGTTCAAATTTTGTGGCATATGGAGGGATGTGCTGATGTTTCAAGAAGTTCAAAATGTTGAAATACCATGGTTATCTATCGTCGATCGGTGATTTTACAAATCTGAACATAGCGACTTCGGTTTCTATCTTGATGTGCTTTTCCGTGGTGATTACTTCTTTCGGTCTTGTACTTCTGGGGAGGACGGGTAATTCTCTCTTGATGGTCCATGCTACCTCGTGGGCGGGTATTGTCAACTTTTCGATAAAGAAGGTCTTGGTATTTTGCCCGATGGATATTTGGATGACCAAGGCTAGCGTGGCTAAGAAATCTGCGAGCTCATTTTCTAATCTAGAGATGTGTGTGAAAGAGATTCTTTCAAATTTCTTTACTAAATATTGAGCAGTTTCTAGGTATGCCATTAGCATCCTTTCCTCAGTTTTTCATTCTCCTATGACTTGTGAAATTGCTAGTTTGGAATCACCAACGGTTTTTAACTGTTTAACACCTAATTATAGTGTTGCTCGTAGTCCAGCTATAAAGGCTTTATATTCCGTGACATTGTTAGTGACAAGAAAATCTAATTGAAAAGCCTTAGGTATGATAATTCCTTCTGTGGTTACGAGGACTATCCCGATGCCTTTTTCTTTGTAATTTAGAGCGCTGTCAAAATAAAGGGTCCATAAGGTCTTATCGGGCTCTTCGTTATGAATTATGAGAAGGCCTTCATCAGGGAAATCTGCATGCATGGGCTCATCACTTGGCAGTGGGAAATCTGTGAGGTAATCAATGATTGCTTGTCCTTTGATCGACTTCTGCGTGCCATATGTGATATTGAATTCTTATAGGAGCATATGCCAGCGAGTGATCTTTCCTGATGTTGTGGACTTTTTTAATACATACTTCAGATGATCCATTAATGCTAGTACTAGTATTTTATGTGCTCCAAAGTAGTGTCGTAACTTGGTAGAGGCCCACACCAATGTGAGGCAAGTCTTCTCCATTGAAGTGTATTTTCGTTCATATTCGACCATCGTCCTACTGAGGTAGTAGATAGCCTTCTCTCTCTTACCATCTTCTTCATATTGACACAGAATTACTCCCATTGCTTTATCATTCGCTAAGAGGTATAGAATTAGAGGTCTTTCAGGGATGGGTGGTGATAGTATTGGCGAGTTAAGGAGGTACTTTTTGATATTGTCGAAGGCTTGCTGACACTGATTATCCCATATGTATTCAGTTCCTCTTTTAAGTAGTCGCATCTGTCTGAGTGCTGGGAGATAAATCTTCTGATGAATTGCAATCTTCCTATCAAGCCTCGTAACTCTTTGATATTACTAGGAGGCAGCATCTCGAGGATGGCTCTAACTTTTGAAGGGCCAAATTCGATCCCTCGCTTGCTAACTATAAAACTAAGTAATTTTCTGGAAGTGACCCCGATGACACATTTATTTGGGTTTAATTTTAGCTGATATTTCTTAGCTCTTTGTAACACCAGTCGGAGCGCTTCAACATGTCTTACTCGTGTTTGGGACTTCACTAATATGTCATCGACGTACACTTCAACACACTAATAAATCATGTCGTGAAAGATAGCCACCGACAACGTGAAATTGCCAAAAAAAAACAACAGCTCATGACTGTCGTTTTCTCAAAAAATGACAGTTTTAGATAGTCGAGTGAGTTGTCCTTAAAAAAGCAGTAGTATTTTTCAACGACATATTTAGACCGTCATTTGTTTCATCAAAATAACGACTGTCTTCGACTGTCGACCACAAACAACAATTTTGAGCTGTTGTTTTTTATGTCATTTAAAAAAAAATATATACTCACCCCATTTTTTTACGACCCATTATGAGTGTCGTTTTTTTGTTATACAATAACGATCATAGACGAGAAGAAGAACGACAATTTTCAGTCGTCATTTTTATATATTTTAAAATATAATAATAATAATAATATAAATTAAGTTCAGAACAGAATCTTTCACCTGCATATAAAAAATTAATGCTTCCGATCAATGATCAGATTTCAATCACTGAATAAACATCCAATGGAGGCCCAGTAACCATTATACAAGCAGTAAAAACACAAAAAGAAACAAGATAGCTCTTCTTTTAAGTGATAAATAAAGTTTCATAACTGAAATATCATTGTAAAATTATCATTTACAAATCGGTCAATAAAGAATGGAGAAAGAAACCTATTTTCAGCTTCTAAAGTAGAAAGATTTGATTCTTCGACTCTAGGAATCGAATCACTAGAAGGAAAAAGAAAATAGAATAAAAAAAACTAGGTTAACCTAATTTCAAACTATTAGTACGGCTGCCTCTTTTATCAGCATTTGAGCTTGATGAACCGATGGAGACGAAGTGAACATTAGGCACAATACCAGTTCCATTGCCAAAGAAGAGCCTGCAATAGTTGTATATTTGTTTTACACAAGAATGGAGTCATCAGATTACATTAACAATTATTCTCAATCACTAGTTATATCCAACATAGCACATTTTTTAAAAAAATGAGAGGAAGGGGAGATAACAGATAAAATGGTAAGCATTCTGATAGATAAATTACCTTCTTAGGCATTTGAAATTGAACCATATTGAACCATACTCTGCTTCAAGTTACTTAGAGGTCCTTCTACCAAGCACTCATGTTCCTAATGAAATAGGTATCAAATTCAGCAACCATTATTTAATATCCTTAACAATCAAAAGTTCGTCCAGTAAAAATAAATGCATCATCATACAAGTTAAAATTAAAACATGAGCTAACCCAATTAAGCATGTAGTGATGTACAACACATGTCAAAACAAAAGTACATTATTTACTTTCCCAGTGATTATGTAGTGATGTACAACACAAGTCAAAACAAAAGTACATTATTTACTTTCCCAGTGATTTTTTTGTTTCCATTTTGAGAAGATCGAATTTTATTAATGACAAGTAATACAACTAAAGGAAACCAATTTGGTTCTCCAATACAAAATGTTGAAACAAAATGTCAAGCCGTCCATTCCCTCCCCGCAGCTATGTTAGCATTAAAACTTGGATAAACAGTAAAGAAACACGAACGATTTCTTTTGCTAATATTCCCTGATCAAACATAACTAGACTAGAAAATGAGAAGCACAATATACCTTTTAGTGAGTCAATAAGCTATTCCATAAAGGCGGTTTGCTTAAGACTTTATGATTTCCTAGAATAACCATGCCGTAACGAGCTCGAGTCAGCGCAACATTCTGCCTATGAGGATCATTAAGGAATCCAATGCCCTGAAGAGAAGCATTGCAAAGTCAAAATCAAGATGTCAAGTTGTCAAAAAACCTAAAGTAAATAATTAACCGAACCGGGATAAACCACAACTGGTGAAATGCAAACACAGCCAATGATATGCAGAAGCAGGGCAAGCTAAAACCTGACAAAACCTGAAGCTTGATTGATCACCATTTGCTACAACACAAAGAACAACAAAATCATGAGTCTCTCTGGTCACCTACATCAATAGACGGCACCCCTCTCTGACACACTTTTAGAACATGTGGTGCCACTTGGAGCACATTTTTTCGCTAATCTACTTCGTCCAAGTGGTTTGACATCATGTGAAGTTGTGAACTTCATTTAGGCAAAAAATATGCCCATCAGTGACATGTACCATCCAATCCTAGCACTTCAATACAGATATTAATATAAGATATAAACATCTTTCTATATTGAAGAGCCTAAATCAAACAATTAGAATCTTTGGACGGGCACCAATTTTACTCCAACATCAGTTCACCTGATTATTTGCAATTCGGATGACTATGATTTGCAACTTGAACTAGTTGAGGATGTGTGCCACATGACATGACAAGTGCACTTGAAAGCATTCCATCTATTGATGTAGGTGGCACCCAACTAATTCCTAAAATCATACACCTGACTAAATTTTCAATATATAATATAAAAAATACTTCAGTTTGGCAAAACTAATCTATAAAACAATAGGAATATTTTTGAAAGTACTCTACTAAACCTTAAATTGTACAAGTTCATGTACCATACCTAAGCTAGACTGACATGGTGATATATAGGTTAGGCTTGAAGGTGCAAGGGCCTATAAAATGTTGACAGTTGATCCCAAGCCTGGCCCAATTATTAGTCAGGCCTGAAAGTTTAGTCCATAGCCAGACCAGCTGAGCCAGCACCTAAATCCAAGCCTGGACCAGAGGCCTGACAAGCTGGGCCAACCTGTTGAAAGCACTATGTGCAATGAGATATTTGGACTTTATTGTGGAAATTATATTCTATTTTGTTCAATTTTTTCTCTTTAACTTAATATAAATATTAGTGCTCATAAAAGAAACTACAATGATGGAGCTCCTGATATCGATAACCAACTAGTAAGGAACAAACCAAAAACTAACCTTAGTCCTATCACCATATCAAACTTTCGAAAGATAGCAATGTCTCAACAACAAAACCCACACTTCAGAAAAAGGTAAAGACTTCATAAAAGGGACAATGTACTATTCTAAGTAATATTGTCCTGGACAACCCGGGTTTGGCCAAAACCAAAAGTTTAAATTGAGTACCTCAGGCATGAACCTTGATCATCTCTTTCAGCTAATTTTCTAGGTCCCACCATGAAACCCATAGATTTCAAGACAAAGCCACACCATCAGATAGGTCTCAAAACAAGTTTACCTGAAATACCAAGCTAAGATGAAAAAGATATGGCCAAAACATTCAAAATTCCCAGACTAATAAAATTATTACCAAATTTCCCAGCAGCTTTCATTTGGTTGTGTGGACAACATAAAATCATACAAATGAATGTTTTCCATGCAGATAAATTTGGCCTACGGGAAACTAATTACGTTGTAGTCATCATTTGCCACTTTATACAAATTTCATAACAGGTGCTTCTTATAGAGTATTGTTATCGAATACTTGCGTGGTACTTTATCAAATTTTGGTGCAAGATTAGCAGGCAGTGGTGCGAGATTAAAATGCGGTGATTTATCTAGAGCAGTAAGCATAAAGACAAAGTTGGGGCCAGCTGGATGAAGCCTCTTAAAGGATCATAAAACGATATTTTGATGGTGATAGTGGTTCATTGGGTAACCCTGGATTGGTAGGAAAAAATAGTATCTTTAGTGATGATGAGGGTAGATAAAAATTTATGTGAGCCAATGGATGTGAAATACTCCAATGAAGCACTAGAAAGAGCTCTTCAAGTAGGCATCAGAATATGCCCTTACTTACATGTGGGAAGGTGATTCTTTGATTATTATTAGATGAGCGTTGAAAAACAAGTGTATTGATGGAAATTTTTAAATGTGGTTTGAGAAACTTTCCATTTTTTATAATTAATAATTTTATCATGCCAAAGAAAAAAAGTGGCATTTTATACCCAAAAACCTTACATAGAAAACATTTATATAAGAAAACTGCAATGCAGAAACCTAGTCACCAAAGTCCCCAACTTCTTGGAAGCGTTGAAAAATCTGCAGTTAAATCGTGATAAATTTGTGACTTTGGTAAATAATTTTTAATTTTTCAATATATTTTTTCATAATTTTTAATCCTTTTTTTCTTTTGTTTTCCTTTTTTGTTCTCTGATTTGTCCCGAATTTCCCCTTGCCGACTTATTCCCAAACTCCAATTTGGTGACCATGTGTGAATACTACTTTACAAGGAACTAATCACTAGAGAGTACAGATGGTCTTGTCACTCCTTTAGCTAATAAATTTGCAATCTTGTGTGCTTTTGTTCGAACATAATTGAAATTTATATTAAGATTTTTAGAATTGTCACTAATCTCATCTATAATTGAATCAAGCTTCAACAAATTATTGGCATCCCTATAAACTCATCTAATGACATTAAGCTAATCTCCTTAAACATATACAAGGGCTTCTCTCCATCAACAGAGAACTATAATTCCTTTAAGCACCAATGCCTCTGCTTAACTTTCAGCCATTATACTAATTGGCCCAAAGCAGGCCACTTTATAGTGAACCATGTCCTCTCTAATAGTGCGTACCTGTGAACCCGTCGAACCAGGTTTTCTAATAAGCTTTCTCCAAAATTGAGTTTGTACATTCCACCTTCAATCCTAATATTATTTTATTTTCTAAAATTAGTCCACAGAAGTCAATTCCTAGTTTCTAAACTTGGGCTGGGCAGGTTCAGATTCAAAAGGCCCAAACAAAGTTTAATAAGGGGATTCATTGGGCCTTAAACAAGGTAACAACTAGGGGCTAAATTACGCTAAATGGTTCTTATAAAAAACAAAAACAAAAAGATAGGCCACTAATGTTTCAAGATGTGCATACCCATTTTAGAGGAAAGCAGATCTTCAAGATGTTCAGTGCGTAGTTATTGACCTGATGAGCACGAAGACCTGAAATGTGAGAAAGACACAAAAACTGCCGCTATTAGTCATGCCGCTAGCAAAAACTGCCTTAACAGCAAGTGCCACTGAAACCCCTTATTTTTGTAGTGTAAAGGGCAAACTTTGGAAGTATGTCGGCCGGTTGGTGCATTAGTTAATTAAAAACTTTCTAATACAAGAGTGATTGTGATTGTGTATTAACGTTCATGACTATTCTTTGTTAGATAAATTTTTGTGAGGAAAACCTCAAAGCTTACATAAGCTTTTCTTAGATGAAAGCCTCTAGCTGTTGGATCAAGTGATGAACAACAGCATGGCTGGGTGGGTCTACTCTGACTACCAAGAATGGTGCAACAAGTCAGAAATGCTTTGTTTAAAAATGAATGACCAACTATGAGTATGATCTACTTTGATTGACTATGAATGGCATAACAATTGGTCTTATTTGCTCTGATCAAAGACTAGAGATACAGTGGTGGATCGAAGAATATGCTCTGATGCTAAGTTGATATTTAGTGACCTGCAAGAGTTTTCATGGAGAAATTTATAGAAAAAAAAAATAGAGTTTTCATGTGGAGTAGTCACCCCAAATATCAAGGAAACAACTTTAAAATAATAAGAGTAGGTATATGGTAACCAAGCTATTCATGCTCTAGTGTGCACTAGCCAATCTTACGCTAAAATGGTCAAACCTTGGGAAGCGTACAACTATTTCATTAGGAGCATGCAAATCAGTGAAAAGTATAGGTTTGAGAATTTTACCGTAAGGAGATTGACCTGTTCCCTATACCAAGTTAACCAACTCAAATAATAAATTTCTTATTCTCAAATCTAGACCAACTATACTCCAATCCTTATAAAGTAAGGGAACTCATGAAATCACGAAACTTGTTACAGCATTGAACAATTTGGCTGATAATTTGGATGATACATTGATCAATGTAGCAGTCGATACATTGATCAATGTAGCAGTCGATACATTGATACCTATCGGCTAATACATTGATATCTATAGGCCGATACACTGATACATATCGGTTTGGGTGTGTAGATACCCAAATTTAGCCCAAGGCCCGATCGAAACACCTTTCGAGAGGTACAATTCTGAGCTTTTGATGGCATATATGGAACCTTTAGGAATCCCCCCAAACCCTTAGGAATCACCCTATATCCCTTAGGAACCTATCCCAAACCTTTAGAAACCAATCTCGACCCTTAGAAGTCATTCCGAACCCTAAACCTAACCTTCCCGGGCAATGGATGAAGAGTGGTGCACTAGGACTAGCTAATATCTTTTATTGATATCAAATCATATACCATTTAAAATAAAACTTTCCCAGCTTTCCAACGAGCCAAGAATCGTCTCAATCGGAGTTGTATATCAAAAGTTATGACCATTTAAAAATTAGGCTTTTTTGGAGAGAATTTTGCTTGGCACAACTAATAGTTGCGCTAGGTCTTTTTCCCCCAGAAATGGCCTGGTGCAACTAATAGTTGCACCAGGTATAAATGGGTTCCCTCACCCCTCGCGAGGTCAACTTCCAGGCTACTGTTCAACACTGTTTTACTGTGCATTTGCCTGGCGCAACTAATAGTTGCGCCAGGCATATGAACAGTGACTGGTTGATTTTGCCCCGAATTTCATGTTTGGGGTTTGACTTGTTGACCACCTTGACCTTTAGGGTGTATTTTGGTAGTTCTGTTGCACCCATTCACTACCTATTTGTAACCCCTTAAGTAGCTTAAGGCCTCACCCCATCATCCACCATTGGAGGATCCTTCACACCTTTCGAAGCTCTTAAAATCCTAGAAAACCTTAGATGGCCCATTATCTAATTCCTAATTATACTTAGCCGCTAAGTAGCCTCCTAATCCACCCATTTCCTATAAATAGAGCCCCCTTCCCTTGGTTTAAGGGTTGAAAATTTCTACCTAAGAGAGAAAGAGCTTAAAGTGAGAAGATCTTTCTCGCTTTGGTACACACCCCCCATACAAATTCCAGAATTCAATAAACTCCTTTAGACCTTAGCATTTTATAGAAAACCCTTAGGTTAGGTGTGTGTGATCCCCTAGCCTCCCTTCCCTACCTCTTAGCTTCAAGCTTTAAGAGTTAGAACCACACTTACCACCATACAAAGCCTTCAAGAGCTCATCAAAGCAAGCCATGCAAGGCTCTCCTACGGTGCTACAGGGCCCGAGGGCTCCGGCTCTCCCCTTTCTTCTCCTATCTCTTTCTAGCTCCCTCCATCCTCCCATTTGTGTCGTTACGCCACCGATTTTTCAGTAGGAACGGAGGGGCACAAATAGGATTCTAAGCCCTTTTGGGCAAGAGGAAGCTATTTTCTTTTCTTTCACTTCATTTTATTTTTGGTCATTAATAGAGACTGCGTTAAGCGGGTTGATCGGGTTCCTAACACCTTCCTGATCAATAACCGAAGCCCCTACCCAAGAGCCTTTGGTGTGGACCGGATTCAGAGTCATATTTTTAGCGCTTCGGTTCTCACAAAAATGAACTAGGTATCCCGGGACACCGAAAGCTCCGGGTGGCGACTCTATATTTTTTTCGTTAGAGAGCGCATCGTCGCGACTGGATCGTCTCGATTCCCACGTTGCACAAATGACGACTCTGCTTAGGAGTAGCTACTAGAGCTTCCCCTTGAACTAGGCCTTTTTTTTAATTTTTCTAACATTTTATTGCTATTTTTTATTTTATTTTTACTGTTTTTTGTACTCACCCCTCCGATTACTTCATTTTACTCACCCCTACATTTCCGCTTTAAATTTCAGCAATCTTCGCCTAGTCACTTGACTGGCACCTTTCTTACTTACCCCTACGATTCGGCTTTAAATTATAGCAATTTTTGCCTAGTCACTTGATTGACACCTTTGTTACTCACCCCTACATTTTCGCTTTAAATTTCAGCAATTTTTGCCTAGTCACTTGACTGACACCTTTCTTACATCCCTTTATAATTCGGATTTAAATTTCAGCACTTTATATTTCCCACCTAGTCGCTTGACTGGCCTCGTCATTTTTTTTTTTACATTCATATCCTAACAGTGGACGCCAGCCCGTAGTGGCGGCATAGGATAATCAGCCTCGGTCTTTGAACTAAAGAAAACTTTTGAAAAAAAAAAAATGAAAAAACTTTGAAAAAATTAAAATTGAACCAAGTTAGGGAGCTTAATTAATTTGTTTTGTGGGGTAGATTTTTCAAAGGGGTTGGGTTAGGCACACATACAAATACCCGGGTCTTAGAATGGTGGCAGCCTCTAGTGGTGATGATCTAGAAAAGTTCCAACCTACCTAGTATCTGAGAAACTGCTTGTGCTGGAGATATATCGGGTGGGTTCCCATTCTGAAGCTTAAAACCCTTGGGGAGCGCGTTAGTGAGTTATACCGGACTCAATCCTTTAGGTGCGGTGACGAGAGAATTGATCACCAAAAAATAGCTCAGTTCCCGGAATCCTAGCTTCCACAAAAAACCTAAAAAGACTCATTTCGGGCATCGATTTCGCTATTTTGCTATTTTACGGAGGCGGTTTTTACTGGCGCATGTATTAGTTTGCGCTGTAAAAAAAATTATAACTAGCGCAACCAATAGTTGCGCCAGCTTTAAACTCCAAGATTTTACCTTGGCGCAACTAATAGTTGCGCCAGTGTAAAATTTCTCCCCTGCAACCTGGGCGCAAGTATTAGTTGCGCCAGGCCTGTTTAGCAACACCCAGCTCGAATCCATGGCCCTTTCCACCTCCCGAGTTCCCCGATTAGTGTGCATAGTGCCTTGTTTAGGCCCCACCATCTCCGACATCCAATACGCCCCCGCCGGTCAAGAGAAGGCAACTTCTTTTTAGCTCGTTTCAGGGGATCGGGTCACTTGCCTCGATTTCTGTGCCTTCAATAGATCGAAGGTTCTCCTTCGATTCTTCCGAAGTACATCGGAGCTGTCGCTACGGGTCTTGAATTAAGGTACGAGAGCCACCCGAAAAGGGATTCCAAGGCCTCGGAACCTTTGTTTTTCAAAAAAAAAATTTCATAAACTTCAAAAAAATATATATAATCAAAACCCAAAAAAATATATATAGTTTGTGGTACCGGCACAACGGCATCATCTTGCCCTCCGTCGTCCCGTAAGGGAAGAAGGAGGAGGATATTTAGGCCTTATCCAAGGTACCCTTACTCGACTCGCTTCCAAAGAATGTCGTGAGTAGTGGACCCAGCCTACGTCGATCCCGACTCATCCCCGCCACATTCTCCAACCCACTCCCATTCGGGAGAAGTCTTTTCCACCCTCCCCCTCACCCAACCCTCTTTTACCGTTAGCGGCCCATTTGGCACCCCCATTTTCCCAGCCACTACCCCCAAAAATATCCAAAATCCAACCCCCCATTCTTCATCTTTTGCCTAAGCCATTCCAAGTCCAACTCATCTCCCATCCACATCCATACAAAACCCAAACCAATTTTCCCAATCCACATCCATGCCCCAATTCCCATCATCCCCCTATAGGACCGTTCCACCCACATTCACATACACCACTTCCACCCTATCAACCCCCCAAAATCCCCCATCCATCTGGGTCATGCCCCTTTTTACCAGGGCCATGCCCAACTTTCCTCATCCCTCCTCATCATGCCCCCATTATCCCAAAATATGCCCAATACATCCCCTCATTCACCTCATACCCCCCACCTACAGTGGCCATGCCCAATTATATCGGGGTCATGCCCAATTTTTCCACCACCTCCATCCCATCTATACCCCATCACCCCTTAAGACCCCCATCTCCATCCAACCCTTCCTCCATGACCATGATGGAGGAGATGTTCCAAGCCTATTCCATGTGGAAGGCTTCTCAAAACACCCCCCCTCCTCCTTCACACCCCATGCCCATGAACCCTTCCCATACCTTAACTAATCTCCATGCCTCACTCTCCCATGACCCCCATCAACCCCCCATAATCCACACCACCCAAACCCCCATTACCCACTTACCCCAAGGCCCCATGGCCCAATCTCCAAACTCCCACATACCTCAAGGCCCATTGGCCCAAACCCCCTTTTTCCACATATCCCAGGACCCCATGAGCCAATACCCCACCACCCAAGCCTACCCAAGGCCCATGGCCCAGACCCACCAAGGGCCAATGGCCGAGACCCATCAAGGCCCATTGGGCTGACCCAACAAGGGCCCATGGCCCAGACCCATCAAGGACCATTAGGCCATACCCACCAAGGGCCCATGGCCCAGACCCACAAAGGGCCCATTGGCCCAGACCCATGAAGGCCCATTAGGCCAAACCCACCAAGGGCCCATGGCCCAGACCCATCAAAGCCCATTGGGCCAGGCCCATCAAGGCCCTTTAGGCCAGACCCACCAAGGGCCCTTGGCCCACACCTACCCAGGCCCATTGGCCCAGAGCCATCAAGGGCCCGTGGCCCAAACCTACCAAGGTTCCATGGCCCAGACCTATTAATGGCCAAGGGTTCATGGCCCAAACCCAAACCCCACACTCATACCTTCCGCAATACCCCCAACAGTTAACCCAACCTTCACAGCTATGTCAAACCCATGTCATCCCCGAAACCCAATTCTCCCATGGCCCCACACCCCAAGTCCATCTCCAAACCTTCCCCCATACCCAATGGCCCTATCAGGCCCCGCCTCAAAACCAAATTCCCATGACCCAACAAACCTTTCCTCACCCCCAATGTGCTCACCCAACCCCTACTCATGTCATTCCCATCCAACCCGTGCAACAACAGGTTGAGAATCCCGTCCTCACTGCACCCTACATAGATCAACAGTATGAGGAGGACGAGATCAAAAATAGTGAGGCCTATGCTGGGGCTTTGACTAGCCTCAACCCCCCTCCCATAATTGCCCATCCCCTGGTGGCCCAGAGTGAAGTCCAGGTGACGGCTGAGAAAGCAACCCCCGTGTCCAAAGAGTCAGAACAACTGAAAGAACAGCTAGACAAAATATAAAAGCAGCTGATGAACATGGGTGGTGCTAAAATCCACACCACAGACTTCACAGACTTATGTCTATTTGTCGAGGTCCCCCTACCCCCCAAATTTAAAATGCCAATATTCGACAAGTACAATGGCACAGGCAACCCGATTGCACACCTCAAGTCTTATTGTGGGGACATGTGCCAGTACGGGGGGGACGAGAGACTGCTAATAAAAGTCTTTCAGAAAAGTTTGACTGGACCGGCCCTAAGGTGGTTCACATCTCTTGAACCATCCATGATGAAGACATGGAAGGATTTGACGCATTTGTTCCAGGAACAATATGTCTATAATACTGATATTGAACTACTCAAGTCTGATTTGGCCCGTTTAAAACAGAATCCTAACGAGACCTTTGGCGACTATTTGGGGTGTTGGAGAGCACTGGCAGCTCAAGTCAGAAATAGAATACTGGATGATGAGCAGATAGAGATGATTTCAAAGAACACTCTACCACTGATTTATGATTTTCTTGTATATCAATAGCAGTCCAATTTTGCTAATTTGGTGAGCAATGCCAACCATTGTGAGGATGCCATCAGGGAAGGGTGATTGAGTAAGAATGCTTCAGGGGGCCCTAGCAGGGTTAAGAGGTTTACTGAGGGGAAGAACGACAAGAGGACAGGGGCAGAGGTGCAAAATGTTGTGAACACTCAGCCCAATAATAACAATGTAGCCCCGTTCCAATTCCAAGCAGCACAACTAGCTCCCGTCAGGACAGAGCCAGTACAAAGATCAGGGAATGGGTAGGGAATGCAAATGACCGTGGAGAGGAGAGCCCGTTATGATCGAGTCTTTACGCCCTTCGGGCAATCCCTGAGTGTACTTTTGCCATTATTAATTAAAAAAGGTTTAATAACTGTTCTCCAACCACGACCTCCTCCCAATCTGATTCCATATAATTTTGACTCTAATACTCATTGTAATTTTCATCAGGGTCTGGGTCACCCGACTGATCACTACTTCCCATTGAAGCACATGATCCAGGACTTAATCGATGCTGAAAAGATCATTCCCCCTGCACTCACCCAAGTAGACCAGCATGCAAATATCCATCAGGTGCCTTTACCACCACAGCCTACCGGAATAGCAAGTCCTAGACCCACCATAGGGATGGTAGAGGAATTTGAAGAAGAATTGGAGTTTGATCCGTCAGACTTCATTTGTAATCTAGAAATGTTTGTGGCACCAAGGCAGAGAAATCTAGGAGAAGGAACTGTTGGGGTGATTGAACCCCTGAATCTGGCAGATTATTTTCCTACCCCCACACCAACAATTGAACCCCTGAATCTGACAGATTATTTTCCTACACCCCTAGATCTTAGGGCCTATTTCCCACCATCCACTCCCATTAACTACATACAAATGAATGCGTATCAACCATATTCCACCAACCCCATCCATTACCCAATAAACCAACAAACCCCCGATCCCCCACCACCAATAAATTACCAATGGCCTGCTCCCACCCCATTATCGTTAGCTCAATCACATGTAAACTCTACCACCCCTCTCAATTCCCTCATGGCCCATCAAACCCCCAACCCTCTGCCTACACCCATCAATTATCAATGGCCTGCACCCACACCATTACCCCCGGTGCAACCATCATTAAACTGCTACCCCCCATCCATCACGGAGGAAAGCCATGTCTTGCCTACCCTTCCCAGAGCCATCAGTACATGCACTCCAGAGACTGATAGCCATACCATTCCAGCTCTCAGGACCAACCTATGATCCACATTAGGTCCCGCTGAGCTACGAGCAAACCAATGCTAACGCCGGCAGCAGCAGTAGAGAGGGAGCCGAGCCGTGGGCTTTGTTACAAGGTAGGGGAAGATCTCAAGACTGAGGCAATGAGTAGTAACAAGACAATAGACAAGAGAGAGAGGAGCCGAGCCGTGGGCTTTGTTACCGAGTGGAAGATCTCAAGACTGAGGCAATGACGATGTAATAACAAAGACAACGACTAAAAGCCCAACCCGTGGGGAAGAAAGAGAGCACTGTGAATCCGTTTGAGAAGATGAGTCGAGAACATATACTGGAGACTCAGCTGAAAAGAATGCCGTCCCATATTATTGTATGGGATTTATTGATGACATCCCCACTCCATTTCAAAGCATTAATGGGGGCATTGAAAAATGCTCTTGTATCACTTCAAGTCAGCCTGGATGAAGTTGGGCAAATAATTGGTCAAGTAATGGCTCCCAATGCCATATCTTTTTTGGATGCGGACCTACCAGAGGAGGGAAATAGTCATTCTAAACCTCTCAACATCACTGTAGAATCTGGGAACATGATAATTCCATTGGTTTTAATTGACAATGGATCTACATTGAACGTGTGCCCATTGAGAACTGCCACCAAAATTGGGGTGGGCCCCTGCATGTTGAGGCCAACAAGGACGAGTGCTCGAGGTTTTGATAACACAAGGTGGGAGATCATGGGAGAAGTTGACCTTGAGCTCGTAATCGGGCCCATGACCTTTTCCATACCATTCCAAGTTATGGATATCAAATCGTCTTTTAATCTATTGATAAGACGCCCATGGTTGCATGAGGTTGGGGCAATACCTTCTACCCTCCATCAAAAATTGAAATTCATATCAGGACAGAAGGTGATCATCATTATTAGTGAAGGGCACGATGAGAAAGACAAGGCCACCCACAACATTGAAAATCCTAAGGTAGTGGATGTGCCACATACTGAGGAAGACACCGACCTGCATAGTTTTAAATATGAGGTGTCGGCTGTAGGCCCAGAACCCCCTAGAAACATCACTTCAGCAACCAACAGCGGAATGGAAGTAGTAGTGGCAATGCTCCAAAAGAGGGGCTATCAGAAAGGAAGGGGTCTGGGACCCAAATTACAAGGCAGAAGAGAGCCAGTTGTGGATAAGGGACAGAAAGTAAGATTCAGGCTGAGATACAAGCTCACAGAAGAAGAGGTCCGAGAGGCCAAAGGGAAAGCCAGGGTGGCCGCAGCTGCAAGAGCTCGAGGAATTAACATAGAAGAGAAACCTCGCCCTAGGCCGCACATTAGGGATTCTTTCGTCAATGCAGGGGTCGTAAAGATCAATCAAAATGGGGTAACTCATTTGACCCCACACAAACCCACAGCCCCAGTCCATCCCAGCTTAGAGATACATTTGGCCGCATTGTCCCTTTTTGAGGAACGACGGTCGGTACCTGAAGAAACCCCCCATGTGGTGAATCACCACAAAACCAAGTTATCATTTGAGGACATGATCTCAGACAAAATGGGGATAAATATGATGGAGGCTGACTTTAATGAGCCATATCAGTCAGCACCCTCCATCCCAATAAGTAAAGAAGCGGCCGCTCAGGTTCGCAACTGGGCATCCTTGCCCCAAACCCTGAAAGCGGGGAGTGACCTAACATTTGACACCCGTTTCCGAAAAAGAAATAAACTATAAAAAGTGAGATAAGCCCTTGGCAGGCAATACCTTGTATATACATAAACCCGCCTTGCCAAGGCTCCGTCTCCGAAGAAAACAAAAATCTCAAAAACATGGAAAAAATACAAATTCTCAAAAACATACAAAAAACACAAAATCTCAAAAACATTGAAAAAATCCCAAGCCCAAAAATATTGTTATTTGAAATTCCAGAAAATGCCCCACAAAAGGATGCCTTAAACAAAATGCCCGCCCCACGTGAAATCAACCCCTTCCCTGTAGAAATACAAGAAGAGGTAGGGATCACGAGTCTAGACGAAGATGTTCCCTTCAAGGAGCTCCCCGATGAGCTCCTTGACCGATTTACCGACTTTGAGCATGGCCCTACCCCCATTGTCGAAGAGACCGAAGACGTCAATCTAGGAACTGAGGAGGTTCCCAGAATAACCAAAATCGAAACATCAATGTCTCCTGAGGAAAGAAAAAGCATGATCGACTTCCTTCGGTCATACCAAGACATTTTTGCCTGGTCGTACGAGGACATGCCTGGTCTGGATATTGATTTGGTCGAGCATGAGTTGCCTTTCTACCCTGATATGAAGCCAGTCAAGCAGAAGCTGAGACGTCTCCGACCCGAATGGATACTGAAAGTCAAAGATGAGGTCATCAAGCAATACAATGCAGGGTTTCTCATGATATCCAAATACCTACAGTGGCTAGCAAATATCGTGCCTGTATCGAAGACAGACGAAAAGGTCCGCATGTGCATCGATTTTCGTAATTTGAACAAAGTAAGCCTAAAGGACAATTTCCCACTGCCACACATTGACATCTTGGTTGATAACACAGCTAAGCACGGGATGCTTTCTTTTATGGATGGATTCTCAGGATACAATCAGATCAAAATGGCAAAGGTTGATCGCGAGAAGACAGCATTCATTACCCCCTGGGGAACCTTTTGCTATCGAGTCATGCCATTCGGGCTGAAGAATGCCAGTGCAATGTACCAGAGAGCTATGACAACACTATTTTATGACATGATGCACCGAGAGATTGAAGTGTATGTCGACAACATGATAGCCAAGTAACCAGAGCGAAGCGACCATCTGGTAAACCTTCAGAAGCTATTCGAAAGGCTGAGCAAATATAGACTATGCCAGAATCCACAAAAGTCCGCGTCCGGGGCTATGTCAGGGAAACTGTTAGGGTTCATCTTTAGCAGGAGAGGGATCGAGGTCGACCTAGTTAAAGTCAAAGCCATCACTGAAATGCCACCGTTGTCTACCGAGAAAGAGGTTAGAGGGTTTCTGGGTAGAATACAGTATATAAGTCGATTCATTGCACAGCTAACTCCAATCTGCACGCTGATCTTCAAGTTACTAAGGAAGAATTCACCCGTTGAATGGAACAACAATTGTCAAGTAGCGTTTGAAAAAATAAAAGGCTAGCTCCTTAATCCACCTATTTTGGTACCACCTGAGCCAGGGAGACCACTCTTGATGTATCTCTCCATGACGAAAGTTTCGATGGGATGTGTTTTGGGGCAGCACGATGAAACGAGAAGAAAAGAGCAGGCCATTTACTATCTAAACAAGAAGTTTACTGATTACGAGACGTGCTACTCTCATCTAGAGAAAGCATGCCTGGCTCTTATATGGGCTACTCAAAGGCTCCGCCACTATTTGCTATCTCAGGCAGTTCTACTCTTGGCCCGGATGGACCCATTAAAATACTTATTTGAAAAGCCAACTCTCACTGGACGAACTGCACGATGGAAACTCTTATTATCTGAATTCGACATCACATATGTCACTCAGAAGTCGATCAAGGGGCAGGCACTTGCTGATCATCTTGCCGACAATCCTTTACTTGATTATGAGCCTTTGAGAACTGAGTTCCCCGATGAGGACATCTTGTTCATGACGGAAGACGATACAGAAGAAGCAGAAGAATCATGGGTAATGCACTTCGACGGGGTAGCAAATGTCGAGGGCCAAGGAGTTGGTGCCATCCTGATTACACCGAAGGGATCCCATATACCGGTCTCTATCAAGCTTAACTTCCGTTGCACTAACAACATGGCGGAGTACAAAGCTTGCGCCGCTGATCTGCAAGTGGCTCTCGATCTGAATGTAACTCACCTTCGAGTATTTGGCGATTCACAGTTAATCATATGTCAAATGAATGGTGACTGGAAGACGAAAGATGAGAAACTGATCCCCTGTCATGAACACCTCAAAGATCTGATAGCCTGCTTCCAAGATGTGACTTTCTCATACGTCCCTCGGATAAGGAATCGCTTTGCCGACGCATTAGCAACTTTGGCGTCAATGATTGAAATCCCCTATGGTGTTGAGATGAAGCTGATCATGATCGAGCAGAGGAATGAGCCGGCCTTCTGCCTCCAGATTGAGGAACCTATAAAGCCTGATGATGAGCCACCTTGGTTCTCAAATATAAAAAATTTCCTCGAAACCCTAACATTCCCAGAGGGTACATCCAAGATAGACCGACGAACCATTCAACGTTTAGCGACAGGTTACATCATTTGCGAGGAATGCCTCTACAAGCAATATACAATAACATCTTACTCAGGTGCCTCACTGAAAGTGAAGCGGTCAACATTATCAAACAAATCCATGAGGGAGTATGCGGAGCCTACGTCAGCGGTCACATGCTCGCTAAGAAAATCCTACGGTAGGGACACTTTGGGACCACCATGGAATCGGATGGTTGCTAACATGTTCAAAAATGCTACAAGTTTCAGGAACACTCTAGTCTGATACACGCTCCTGCGATTGATCTTCACTGTATGACCACTCCTTAGCCATTTGCTACCTGGGGCCTTGACGTTGTCGGAATGATTAATCCAAAAGCATCAAACGGACATCGGTTCATCCTCATCGCCATTGAATACTTCACCAAGTGGGTAGAAGAGGCGTCATATGCCAACATCATGGCCAGTCACGTTGAGAAGTTTCTCAAAAACAATATTGTGTGCCAATTTGGAGTACCCAAAGATATCATCATGGACAATGGCACAAACTTTGCGAATAAGGGCATCCGAGAATTCTGCGAGCAATACAAGATCAAACACCATCGCTCATCCCCTTATTGGCCTCAAACTAATGGAGGCGTAGAACCGCGAACAAGACAGTCATTCGCATCCTTGAGAAAATGGTCATCACTTATCGAGATTGAAGCGAAATGTTGCCATTTGCTTTGTGGGCCTACCGAACATCGATCCGTATCGCTCTGAATCCTCATAGAATCAAGCTTACCCGAAGCAGAAAAGGAGAGATTACACTTTGATCAGCTGAACTTATTGGACAGAAGAGACTCCTAGCCTTGTGTCACACTCATGTTTACCAGGGGCGAATCGCACGCTCTTACCATAAATGTGTCCGTGGTCGAGATCTAAAGGTAGGAGACACTGTGCTGAAGAAGAACTTCTCATCCCTCCATGCCGATCCGAGAGGAAAGTTCAAGCCAAACTGGGAAGGACCTTACATCATTTGAGAAATATTGCCAGGATACGCCATCCGCCACGCCACCATGGACGGAAATCATCTTCCTATGCCCATCAACCCTAGATATGTCTGACGGTTCTACTCTTAGTCCATCACGACAAGGTAAGTGTTGGTGAAACAGATACGTGACTACTTAAGAACCACCCGAAAGAGGCCATCGTTTCAAGCACAGTAGCCCAAAAACATCACTAAAAATGATGATATCCTTTGCTACCCCATTTGAGCCTGGGCCTTTCTTTCAATAAACCCATTCCCCCAAAAAAAATATATGTGTACATATATACCAAAAAAAAAAGAGAGAAAAGAGGCATGTGTATAAAGTTACTATCAAATCTAAAAAAATCGAAAAAGCAAAACCTCAAAAAGAGATTGCCTGAAATGGAGGAAAAAGAATAACAAAAAAAATGTGTATAGAAGAATCACGGGGCATGTACAGTAAAAACCCCCAAGGAAGAAAGTATGTTGAGAAAACTGAAGCCGTATCAAGGAAACCCTTTTAGCCCAGCATACCTTCAAATCCTAACCTAACCCATGGCCAAGCTACACCCTGAAGGAAGCCCTCTTTGTAGGTTCGCAAGCAGTCATAATATCTGTTAAGTCAACATGAGCCAAGTCATGAGACGACACCAGAACCCCATCCAGTCGGCTATGACGGAATCGACGTCTATGGCGTGACTCTTAAAATAATAATAATAATAATAAAAAGAATAAAAAATAAAATAAAAATACACGCTCAAGGCAAGATGGACGTAGTGAAAACCTGAAAGGGCATTACGGGTAAAAACAGCGGGCTTGTGCGGACCAGGTGAAAACCGGAAAGGGCGCTTGGGGTAAGAGAGCTAAACCCATGGACGTGGTGAAAACTCGAAAGGGCACCACGGGTTAAAAAAGGGAGATAAAAAAAAGAAACAAAAAATTATAAAAGAAAAGTTTGGATTGATTGAGAAGATTGATGTTTGAGGAACCCTTTTGGTACTCTTCCTGTACCCTCTTGTCCGACTGGGCTGCTCATGGTAGTTTGAATCGGGTCCCGACCATAATTGTCTTTGTGAAACCCGCACCGTCAAACGTGTGACCCGAGGTAAGGAGAAAGGTTTAACTCAATCCAAAGGGATCAACGTTCCGGCCTTGGTAAAATCTTAAAACTCACTCAGGACCGACTACATGAAAGAGTTCGACTATGCTCAAAATGGGACCCGTTACTCCGTCTCACTATCAAGGCATCAAAAACAAAAAAAAGAAGAAAAGATAAAAATAAAAAATCAAGAAAAATCCAAACACCAAAAAATGTGTATATATTTCTACTCATTTTCATGTATATATTTTCAGCATCATATTTCAATCTCAAAAATGAAGAAAAATAACAAAAAATCTCTAAAAACAAAAATCCAAAAAAATATCTTAAAAATGAAAAAGTGTAGGTAGAAATTTACTTTTTCTTCTGTCGTTTAGGATGCATTTTCTTTATATATGTATAAACAAAAAAAGGATTGACGTTTTCTCGAGAATGTGCAGGAACATCACACGGTTCAAAGCCTCAAAGCGGGCAACTTCTCAGCGATGGACAAATCAGATAAAGCATCTCACCACCGACATCAGGTCTAATAAAAAATGATGAAAATCATTTTGAAAAGAAAAAGAAATCTATGTTTTTATGCTACACACAGCTACGCACTCACATATTTTCGATGCGGTAAAATGTCAATATTTTATCGGCAACGCAACTGTGCAAAATTAATGTCTTAGGTCTAAGGTTCGCCTTAGATCCATGGATCCTATTTGAAAATAGGAGTGACGGTATCAATTTCGGTCAAACAATCAATGCTTGGATTGGATTGATTCCACCGCTAAATCTTTGCCCTGATCGCTCCATATTTTGGTTTGAAGTGAGCTTGAGTACGTTGGCTTTAGTTTCATCGCAAACTATTGCGGAGGCACGGGCTCTTGGTATGTGTTGTCTAGGCGTGCGCCTCCTGGGGTTCGAGGTCCAGATAATGCTTGTTTTTATAAAAAAAAAATGAAAAAGAGCAATCTTTAAAAACAAAAATTTTTTTTTTTAAAAAAAAAGAGAAAAGAATAAATTTGTGCTTCCCACAGAGACGCACAAGCATAAAGCGATAAAATGTCAATATTTTATCTACAACACAATTGTGCCATATTAAAGTCATGAGTTAGAGGTTCACCTCAGATCTTGGGATCCTACTTTAAGGAAGGAGCAACAGGGCCGGTCCCGGTCAAACAGTCGATGTTTCGATCAAGTCGACTCCATTGCTAAATCTTTGCGATAAGCGCTCTGTTTTGGATTCATGTGAACTTAAGTGTCTTAAGCTTCAGATTCTCTGTTGGAAAAGGTCAATCGTTGGTTGAGACCAACCCGTTGAGGATGAGATTACATATCAATCAAACTATGTGCAACCATGCATTCAGAAGGGTTCATTTCCCTTTTATTTTCTGCAGGCTTCAAACTTGTATGGGCAGCGGTATCCCTATAAAGTGTACGTCATGCGTCTGGGTATCCATTTGATGGTCATTTGTCTCCGTAAATTATACTCGGGCTGGTCTGAGTTAGGGCTTCCATCGCCTTTGTTGTTGCTTATTGCCCCTAATGGGTGCATGATTATGCATAGTTAATTGATGTTTATGATCATCGTCGGCGGAAGCCAGGATTGGATGCCCCCTTATGGGAGACACCCAATGTTTGGTTGGATCTGTTCAAGGTAGTTGAAGCTGAATACTCTAGCTTCTGTTGATCCAGGGTACATTTTCAAAAATGGCATGCACTCCTAAAAAGCATTGTGACATCTATTCACTTCGCTCGGGTGGTCATACTAAATAAACTTTGGGATCGATGGGTTTACCCAAAGATATCGAACCCTGCTTTCAGCAGGGGCACCCGCGAATAATCTAATGAGGTCGTCAAATCCCTTGTAGGGTTGGATGCAAACAATGGATCATTGCATATGTTTACTTCACGCCTATCTTTGAATGCGGGTCGATCACCCCTCTTACTTACGAAACTATTGTATTCAGAATAAATCTCGAACATCAATCACCTTCAAATCATCTCGAGAAGCGAATGTTTTTCTCGACTAACGGGCTTTCGCAACTCGAGAGGTGAATGTTTTTCCCAGCTATTGGGCTTTTACAACTCATTCCACCTCGGTTATGCCCAGTAATGTCGCTAAGTGCTTAGGAACCGATTACCTCGAGAAACGAATGATTAGCTTGGCACTCTAGGGCTTTCATTTTCTCACCGTGTTACTCACCTAATATTTGAAGTTCATTCTGAATATAGCGGACCCGTTAGTAATGCATTGGGTCTCTTCGGATGTCTCTTTTCATTGGCATTCGATCATTAGTGATCGAATACTAAAGAGGGGCATCTATAGACACCCAAATTTGGCCTAAGGCTCGATGAAAACACATTTTGAGAGAGGCGCATTTTTGAGCTTTTGATGGTATGTATGGAACTCTTAGGAATCACCCTAAATCCTTAGGAATCACCCTAGATCCCTTAGGAACCTATCCTAAACCTTTTGAAACCAGCCCCGACCCTTAGAACCCATTCCAGTCCCTAAACCTAACCTTTCAGGGCAATGGATAAAGAGTGGTGCACTAGGACTAGTTAAGATATTTTACTAATATCAAATTATATACCATTGGAAAGATGACTTCTCCAGCTTTCCAACGAGCCATGAATCACCTCAATCGGAGTTTTATATCAAATGTTATGACCATTTTAAAATCGGGCTCTTTTGGAGGGATTTTTGCCTGGTGCAACTATTAAGGCCATTTTCCCCCTGGATTTGCCTGGCGCAACTAATAGTTGCGCCATGTCTTTTTCCCCCAGAAATGGCCTGGAACAACTAATAGTTGCGCTAGGTATAAATGGGTCCTCCCACCCATCGCGAAGCCAACTTCTAGGCTACTGTTCGTTACTGTTTTATTGTACATTTGCCTGGCACAACTAATAGTTGCGCTAGGCATATGAACAATAACTGTTAGAATTTTCCCCAAAAATTGTGATTGGGGTTTGACTTATTGACCACCTTGACCTTTGGGGTGTGTTTTGCTAGTTCTGTTGCACCCATTCACTACCTATTTGCAACCCCTTAAGTGGCTTAAGGCCTCACCCCATCATCCAGCATTGGAGGACCTTCTCACACATTTCAAGGCTCCAAAAACCCTAGGAAACCTTAGATGTTAGATTATCTAATTCTTAACCATGCTTAGCATCTAATCACCCTCCTAATCCATCCATTTCCTATAAATAGAGCCCCCCTCCCCTTGGTTTAAGGGTTGAGAATTTTGCCCTAAGAGAGAAAGAGCTTAAAGTGAGAAGATCTTTCTCCCTTTGGTGCACACTTCCCATACAAATTTCAGAATTCTAAAACCTCCTTTGAGTGATGTTTTTTACCTTAGATCCCTTAGTTTAGGTATAGGCTACCCATTCACCTTCCCTCTCTACCTCTTTGTTAGCAAGCCTTAGAGGTACCCCACTTTCCACCATACAAAGCCTTCAAGAGCTCATCAAAGCAAGCCACACAAGGCTCTCCTACTGTGCTACAAGGGCCCGAGGGCTCCTACTCTCCCCTTTCTTCTCCTATCCCTTTTTGGCATTCCCTACCCATTCATTTGTGTTGTTACGCCGCCGAATTTTCGGTAGGAATGGAGGAGGCCCATTTAAGCAAGAGGGAACCTTTTTCTCTTCTTTTACATCATTTTATTTTTGGTCATAAGTAGAGTCCGCGTTAAGCGGGTTGATCGGGTGCCTAACACCTTCCCGATCAATAACCGAAGCCCCTACCCAAGAGCCTTTGGTGTGGACCGGATTCAGAGTCATATTTTTAGCACTTAGGTGCTCATAAAAATGAACTAGGTATCCCGGGACACCGAAAGCTCCGCGTGGCGACTCTATATTTTTTTCGTTAGAGAGCACATCTTCGCGACGAGATCGTCTCGATTCCCACGATTGCACAAGTTCATAATTCAATTCATTATTATTATTTCGAAATCAATTCCGAAAAATCCAAAATACTATTTTATGATCCAAAATCAAATTTATCTTTGATCCCAGCCATCTGGTTTGCCCAAAGGAGCCTATGGAGGGTACTCGAGAACGAGGCCAATCCTCCTTAGCATAGCGAGCTCAAAACCCTTTTTTTTTAGAAATTCTAGAATTAATTAATCGCTTTTACTTATTTTTTTAGTATTATTAATTAGTAGATTTATTTTATTTCAGCATAATAAATTAATTAAGTTAATTAGGTTTTATTATGATTGATTAATTTCTTCAAATCGGATTTTAATTGGTTAATATCTTGCTTTAATTAAAATTCAGTATGATTAATTCACTGCTTTGATTAGATTTTTAGTATAGTTAATTCATTGCTTTAATTAAAATTTTAATAAAATTAGTTTATTTATTTTAATTAGATTTTTAATGAAATCAGTCTATTTGTTTTAATTAGATTTTAATAAAATTAATTCCTTTGCTTAAATTAGAGTTTCAGTAAAATTAGTTTTCTATTTCAATTAGAATTCCAGTAGGACTGTTATACTAGACTTAATTAGAATTCCAATACATCTAGAATACTTGCTCTGCTTAGAATCTCAGTGTAACGAGCATGCTTGATTTAATTAGAGTTTCATTAGAACTACTACATGTGCATTCCTAGTATAATTAGGAAACCTGATCACAATCAGACTTCTAATGGGATTAGGATACTACAATTAATCAAGATCTTAGTAGTATTAGGACACTAAATTAATTTGAATTCTAATAAGATTAGGAAATTAAATTAATTAGACCCCAATAGGATTATAATATTAGAATAGATCCACTCACCCTAACAAATTCACAGCCAAACTCATAATAGAATCAAGGAAGTCTAAACTGACTAGAACTATAACTATAACGGGAAATAAAAGGAAAATTAAACTATCTAAATTAAGAAATAGACACAGCTGCTGACGTTCGCAGGTGGACGATTCAGTATAGAAGTAGCCCATACCCGCTCTTAAGCGTGATCATTGACGTGTTGCAGCGTCGATAAATATATATAACTGACGATCGCAACAAACTAGGAATCGTCCTAGAAAACCCTTTTATTATTATTATTTATTTCTACCTCCACCATTCCAAACGCCGTATCGCTAGAGTCCACTAGGACATAATTGGAGCCACTGATTCAACGGGGACCGAGAGGAATCCAGAAAAAGCACGCACTAACAGACTGGCAATCGCAATGGGACACTTTTACAAACTCTCTTTTCTAGATAGTTAGTTTTTTTCTTATCTCCCTATTTTAATTTCTCTTTCCATCGTGTCATTTAGATCCCCTTTTATATATATATGAGTCTTCATCAAAGACTCGAGATGTCGGTATACGAAGAGTGAGTTTAAGAGACCCACCATTGTGGGGATATCATAACAATCTCACATACGAAGAAGAACCATTTCACAACTCCAGCCCACGACAACTTAAGATTAATATGGCCGGCAAGCAAGAAAATCCCTTCTCTACCCCACACACCGGTAATAATCATAATGGGAGAGATGGTAACATCGGACAAAACCTTACCGCTCAATAGGTCGTAGAACTTAGTATTCAAAGAATACAAAGAGGAGACGACGACTTCGAAGAATTGCTTCGAGGGTTGGCTGCCGCATACGAAACCATTAGGTCACAATAATTTTCAGAAGAACAAAAGCGACAAGCGAGGCCACCTACTACTTCGAGCACGGTGTCGGCCCATGCCACACCATTGAGACAACCTACCCACACATTCTTCAATGATGACCCTTTAGACAAGGTTTGCTCACGGTCGCTCCAAAAGACAGCACCATTAAAATCGAATTTCTCCCTAAAATGGTCGATGAGTACATGGCCAAGAGAGAGCCCCCAGGTCACTCATTCGGATTCGACAAATTTTGCCGAGACGTCGAGTTTAATTTACCAATAGGATTTAAGCCACTGAAATTTATCAAATATAATGGCACAAGAAATCTGAATCATCACTTGGCCCTCTTTTGTAATGATTGCCGACCCATACGTGATAATCAAGGACTTCTCATTCACTATTTCCAATGCTCATTAGAAGGAGAAGCTTTAGATTGGTTTGCGGGACTCCCGCTTTATAAGGTAAAGACTTTCAATGAATTAGTCGGTCAATTCCTAGTCCAATACAAACACTTGATCCATGAGACAGTCAGTCTCAGCGATCTAATTGTAGCCAAGTAAGGACCTGATGAAGAATTTATTGACTTCGTCGCCAAATGGAGAAATCTCGCTACTAGTACCAACACCTCAATGAAAAAGAAGGATTCGGTAGATGTTATCATCGATAACACTAGAGAACCCTTAAAAAGCACACTTGTCATAAGTGATTGCCCCGGCTTCACCGCTCGCCACTCTCGGACATCCCGACTAGCGCAACACATTAAAGGCGGAGACCGTGCTCTATCCATAGTCATATCGAAAGTGGGCTCTCCCAGTGAATCAAAATCGATAAATAATAAGAAAGCCTTAGAAATCGAACATGTCAATACCGTTGTTAATCAAGGACAAAATTCTGGTAACGGAAACTTCCAACCGTGACATTTTGAACAAAATCAAAATCAACAATGGTATACAAACCAAAACCAAGGCACTAATCAACAAAGATATGCAAACCAAACCCAAAGCCAGTATCATAATAGAACTCACTATCCTAATACCTACCATAATCAGAACACGATGTAGAATCAACCGACCCACGGGCCGAATTACAATAGTGTGCCCCCACCACAAAACATTAACCCAGCCAGAGGCCCCTACCAGCCGAGATGAGAACACTATCCCCCTTTACTGAATATGATTCCCAACATCTTTTGTCTCCTTAACACTCAGAATCTCCTTCGATTCACGTAGGGAAAACCCTGCCCATGGCTGACAAATCTAGACTATAGTAAATACTATGCCTTTTATCGATACGCGGGACAGAACCAAGAAGAATGTTCGGTCCTCAGGGACATAATCTATGACATAAATGATCGAAACCAGATCCATTGGGAAGCGCTTAGAAACCTTAACCCTAATAATAACCAACCCCAACAAAATTTAGGGATCGCTAATAACCCTATGCCCAACCACAACCAAACAACACCGGGTCAGGTCACCACCGTAGATCTCTCCGGTCGATACCTTTCCAACCTTCCACCTTAATCACTCCCATTCAACCCCCTGCTGCTTCTGCCACACATGTGAGAGCTCCTTCACCCCCGCATCCCTCATCCCTGATCACTCACATTGCCCCGCCGAATCCACCTCATCCAAAATTCACCCATATCCGAGTCCATTCCTTTAGGGTTAGGAGACCATTCCTCCGTAGTCACCCACCAGAGCCTCCAACCCCTCCAAATCCCAAACCAATGTCATTACCACTCCCTTTGTCCGATTCTGAACCTGAGTATGGAGATCATGTCCTCCAAACTGCAGCCTAAATTACTGTATGGATAGAAAGTGTCACCCAAAAAACTCCAAGCTAAGAAGAAAAAATAACAATCGAGCGTTCGCTCAACTTAAAAAAAAGTGAACCAGAAGAGCATTCTGACCCGTGCGAGACGCTAGTCTCTGCTTTCATAAAAGAGGAAGATTACACACAGTACCTCCTACCTTGGAGCAGCACCATTCAGGTATGCATTCCAACCTCAAATCTCACCCATCTTGCAAACACAACTGCGTCAACCTACGTCGAGTCTGGTCAACAACCGACTTGCCCGATTCTCAAATCAGGAACCAACTACCCACCTCTGCCTTTCCCTTGTAATAAGGATTTCACGAACGCACAACCACCAGAGGGGAATGTGAGAGAAAGAGAAGTTAACCTACCTCCCTCACCTCACATCATCCCTCCATCAGTTCCTGCACCTCAACCATTCCAACCACCCACATCTAAGGCCCATCGACTAGGCAAAGAAACTGTGCTTGAGCTAGGACAAGAATATGACCTTCTGGGGCATCTCCAGAAGATCCTGACCCAGATATCTATACTAGAACTCATCATGAAATCACCTGATCATCATCGTTTGTTGATAAGGACACTTGAAGACATGCAAGTGGATGAGAATTCGACCCTGGATGAGCTTTATCAATCTCCTCGGTCATTACGCAACCTCCAACACTCACTTTTACAGACGCAGACATGCCTAAAGAGTCACTTCGTGGGAGTGTGGCCCCCATATACCTTACGATCATAATTAGAGGGTTCTCCATCCCGCACGCACTCGTCGACACCGGAGCAGGACTTAACATCTGCCCTCTCACCACATTAAAAATGCTTGAATACACGGAGCAGGATGTTAGGCCCTCCGCATTGTCACTCATAGCTTATGATGGGTCGTGTTGCTTTGTCAAAGGAACTATCAAGCTACAGGTTCACCTCAGACTTGAAACGAAAGACATTACCTTCCATGTTTCTAATTCTGCTAGTATGTACAATCTTATCTTAGGAAGCAAATGGTTAGAGTCAATGAAGGCCGTCGCATCCATATACCACCAATGCGTCAAATTCCCATACGAGGACTATATCGTCTGTATATACATCGATGCACCCCTCCAGGAGATGGATACTGATTACACGGCAAGCATACCAACCGCTTACAATTATGTGTTAAACACGGGCCACATTTAAAAAACTCGAATCCATGGTGAGACAATCGTTGAGGAAGTCTGTCCCCCTACCCCTCCTAGTTCGCCCCCAACGCGCCAATAAAAATTAATGAGAAGAGTGGTTGGCCCAGACCTCGCCAAACTCTATGCCATTAACCCTACCACGACAAAAGGGTGGGACCTTATGTACCAACTTGGATACGTTCCCCACACCGAACTCAGAAAAAATAAGCAAGGTCCTGTAGGACCCGTTCTCCCAATGAAAATATGTAAGCACACAGGGTTAGGTTACCAATCGGGCAGCCCGCAAGCAAACTTGTCCCCTACCTCACCAAAATGGTCTCTATATGACCACTTCGCCTATGGGACAACTGAGAAAGCAGATGTGCCAAAGCATAAGGAAGTGTCTTTCACTAGATCTCAAGAAGTAAAAATTGAGCAAATGACTAAAGCGTTCAATGATTTAACTAATTTAAATGACGATATTGATAAACCGCTCGAAGGAGTCAAACTTATATTTGACACTAAGGAATTTATAGGAGAGAGGAGAGAAGAATCTCCATAACCCGAACCCCAAGTAGAAGATTGGGAATCCACTGACCATGATGATTTTCATATAGCTGCCTTGGAAGATGGTGAAGAGCACTCACGCTTAACATGGGAAAGAGATGATACTCCACAAGAAAATACTAACTTGTATAACATCTGCCTCGGCCTTGGCCTTAAAGGATGGGAATGCCCTTGGGACTCCCCTTATATCGCTTACCCACACCAACCCTGCTATATGACATGCACCAACATATTAGAGCATTTTCCTAGTTGGACCCGACACTCTACGATAGAAGACTCGAATCACTCAAACCTCATGACCACCGACACAAGCAATGACCTACCAGCTCGGCTACTGGTGCAAGAAGCAGAAAATCCCAACGGTCATCTGGCTGACCTAGAGGGAAACACTCGCGTCACCCTCATAGACTTCGAAGAGGAACTTGAACCAGACACTTTTATGTCCCCAGATTCGTCACAACTCTAAATATTTTGGAAATCTCTCGAGGAAGAATGGCAACCTCTCCAGAGCGATGACGAGGGCTACTGGATACACCTCCTGGCACTCGAGTTAGCGGAGTGAGCCAATCTAGGACTTCAAGCACTAGCAGATCAAGAAGATGAATTTGATATCGTGTTCAACTCTAACTTTGAAGGATGGGAATGCCCTTGGGAATCCCCCTGCATTCTTCACAATTATCAATCTCGCTGTCGAGCATGCGCGCTCATCCTAACATATTTTGAAGATCAAGGAAAAGAACTCACTACCCCCGAGGACCCTTTGGGAGATCCCCTTCGGTGGGAAGAACAACATTATTACGACTCAGAGGATGATAGTTCAATTAACTACGATCTTTAGAGCTTCTTTGAAGAAGAGGCGATCACTGTGGCAGAAGAATTCCAAGCGTTAATGTCGCTGTTACCAACGTCACTTATTCAAAAGATCTCATCGGATGAGGACTCCAAAAAAAGAAAAAAAAATGTCAAATTCGTAACAAGTCTGCATTTCTCGAAGAATCGCCCAAACTGCTCCAGCAACTGTTTCGCTCCCTCAATTAGAGGAAGCAATTCTCTCGGTGCCCCGTGAGGCGACCGACCCTGTACCATATTTATTATCAAAAATTAAAAAAATAGAAAAAATAGAAAACTCTAAAAATTCATAAATATAAAATCTAAAAAAATCATAAAACCCCCGAAAAGAAAAGGAACTCTTCATCCCGAACCAAATTTGTGGCCAACAAGGAAACTTTTCTCCTAAGGTTTCTATCCCATTCTCCGCACGAGGACATAAAGCATCTCAGCTTAACAACAAGCCAGTGATCATACCGGATGAGATACTTCATGACTTCGAGAGAAGAATTAGTAGTCTTGACCTTCACCTTACTGAAGATCTCTCAGTCATAGATTGTGCCGATGAAGGGTCACCTTTCACAAACTCAAATCCCTAGTGTAGCAATTTCACAGTATACGAACTTACAGAGGATGAAGAAATAACACCAATTGTCAAGGAGGCACTATACTTCCAATGGGTTATCAAGCATTTTGATGAGCAAACCCAAGCTGCTATAGAATCCACGAAAGAACTTAACTCTGGCACTGAAGAGAAACCCAAGAAGCTGTTGATTAGCGCAACGCTCAACTCTAAGGAACGCCAACAAATTGCCCAAGTCCTGCAAGAACACCTCGATTCCTTTGCATGGTCCTAAGACGATATGCCCGGTTTAGACCCAAGTTTAGTAGAACTTCGCCTCATCTTAGAATCCGACGCAAAGCCTATTAAGCAAAAATTCCGCAGGATGCACCCCCAAGCCGCCCTCCAAGTTAAAGAGGAAGTCGACAAGTTACACAAAGCCAAATTTATCCGAGTCCGTCTTTGCCCTAAGTGGGTCGCCAATACAGTACCTGTCACCATGAAAGATGGCAGAGTATGGGTTTGCATCGACTTCCGAAACCTCAATCAGGCATGCCCAAGAGATGACTTCCCACTTCCCCACATTAACACTCTAGTCGACAACACCGCTGGACATGAGATGTTATCCTTTATGGACAGTTTCTCGGGATATAATCAGATCAAATTAGTAGAGTCCGACCAATAGAAGACTTCCTTCACCACACCATGGAGAACATATTGTTACGTCGTTATGCCTTTTGGGTTCAAGAATGCAGGAGCCACGTATCAATGCGCCATGATGGCTATCTTCCACGACGTGATGCATAAGTGTGCAGAAGTCTATGTCAATGACATATTAGTGAAGTCCCAAACATGAGTAGGACATGTTGAAGCACTCCGACTTGTGTTGTAAAGAGCTAAGAAATATCAGCTAAAAATGAACCCAAAGAAATGTGTCTTCGGGGTCACCTCTGGAAAACTACTTGGGTTTATAGTTAGCAAGCAAGGGATCGAAGTTGACCCTGCAAAAGTCAGAGCCATCCTTGAGATGCCACCTTCCAGTAATATCAAAGAGTTACAAGGCCTGATAAGAAGATTGCAATTCATCAGAAGATTTATCTCTCAGCATTCAGACATATGTGATCCTTTCTACAGACTACTTAAAGGAGGAACTAAATACAAATGGGATGATTAGTGTCAACAAGCCTTCAATAACATCAAGAAGTACCTTCTTAACCAGCCAATACTATCACCATCGGTCCCCAGAAGGCCCCTAATTCTATACCTCTCAGCGAACGACAAAGCAATGGGAGTAATTCTGGGAGAATATGAAGAAGACGGCAAGAGAGAGAAGGCTATCTACTACCTTAGTAGGACGATGGTCGAATACGAATGAAAATACACTTCAATGGAAAAGACTTGCCTCACATTGATGTGGGCCTCTACCAAATTAAGACACTACTTCGGAGCACATAAAATACCAGTATTAGCCTGAATGGACTCTCTCAAGTATGTATTCGAAAGGCCTGCAACATAAGGAAAGATCGTTCGTTGGCATATGCTTCTGCAAGAATTCAATATCACATACGTCACACAGAAGTCAATCAAAGGACAAACAATCGTTGATTACCTCATAGATCACCCACTGTCGAATGATCAACCTATACATGCAGATTTCCCCGATGAAGACCTATTCACAATTCATAACGAAGAGCCCGATAAGATGTCATGGACCCTTTATTTTGATGGTGCTCTAAATCACAAAGGAAAAGGCATCAGGATAGTCCTCCTAAGCCTAGAAGGAGTTGTCATACCTAAGGCTTTTCAATTAGATTTCTCTGTCACTAATAATTGTTGCGAATCCCAGTGTGCTTACTTTATTTATTGGTGGTAAAAGCAATTTAAAATCAAAGTAAAACAGGGGATGGAATAAGCACAACTGAGAAATCCTAGACCTGCAAGATACAGGGTCCATTGTAGCAAGTTTTGATAAGTAAGAGTTTGTCCCACAGGGAAAGATGATCTACGGCTCCAAGGGAGCCATCTCTAGTAGTCCCTCCAGATCTGACTATAGATCTTGCAGTCCTAAAAGGAAGGGAGTTTAGGGTCACTTATTCTAAATATCCTAAGGTAACCTAATGAATTAACTACAGAAAGGGTTGAGAAGATGGATGGAGTGTGGGAAAATAAATATAAAAGGGTGAGAAGTATGCTATTGGGTCTAGATCAGGGGAGTTTTGTAACTCAGATTCAGATCTAATGTTATAGAAATCTTGTCCAATGGCTACATTATCACCACTGAGGAGAAAGAATCCAACCCATCTCTGTACCATGATCCAATCCCTTAAGGCTATAACCTGTCCACTCAAATGGTCACAGACTATCCCATAGGGGAACCACAGTCCAGAGATGGGTCAAAACAAGTTAATCATTGTAGGCACTACTTCATCCAGGCTACAAGCTCAAGAATCCATAGGGAACCTCAACCTCTAAAGCTCTATGTGTGAGGCTAGGGCAGTTTAGGATCATGTTAGCCCAGACACATAGAACCAGCAAGGGATTGAGTACAACCTTCGATCTAGCTGTCCATTGCTTCAGTGGGACTACAATGGTCCAGTCACAAGCCTACAATCTCCATAACCAGATCAGATCTAACATCTGATGGTAGGTCTATACAAATATAAGGGAGTCTGCCTCTATACAATCTCCCACAAGGCTATAAGCACATGTGCAGAGAAGAAGAATCCATCTTGGATCCTACGGATTGGCTTCACCCTAAGGCTATAGCCTGTCCACTTGAATGGTCACAGACTATCCCAGAGGCTATCCTCCTCATAGAGTCCAAAATAGAATAGTAATATTGCTGCCACCACCATGGTCACAAGGCTACCAGCTCAGGCTCCCATGGGGATTTCAGATCTAGTGGGTCCTGTGGTGGGGCTAAGGCTATATCGGACCATGATAGCCCAGACACATAGGTCACTTGGATCTGAATGGATCCTTAGAATCTGTCCTCCATTGCTTTGAATCATAGCCAAAGCAATGGTGGATCACAAGGCAGCAGCCTTGCACAGAGCAACTCTCATTCTCACACATCCCATAAAAGTACATATCTTATTACAAAACATCCATTAAACTAGTTCAAAAATACAACAAAGGGATAGCCAGCAAGTGCTGGACTATGGAGAGAGAAAAAGAAAAAGGAAAACTACTTACAACTACAGAAGAACAAAAAAGAAATTGATCTCAGATCCCGTATCAGTGATAAAGCCTGAGCCCCTAAACCTAAACCAAGTTTGGGTTTATATAGCAGTGGTGTGGCAGCGCATTAGGGTTAGGAAACCCTAATTTTAACGATGCCACGTGGCTGAATACTATTCCTTGGATGCCTCGGGGTGCGTGCACAGAGATTTGAGCATGGGTGGGCGTGCCCTAATCACTGGAAATCCCTAGAATGTCCTCTACAGAATGATGGAAGTTGGAGTTCAGAGCTTTGCCAGGTTGTAGTCGATTCCCAAACTTGTCGCGTGGTAGCACTGACTTCACGAGGATGAGTTAGCATTAAAACTTCAGACGTCGCAGGGTTGCAGCTTCTTGATGCTTTGAGCAGTCACGAGGTAGATAGTTAAGCTCTTGCTGGATTGGGCATCGCGCAGTTGGATTGCTACTTGTTAATAGCATGGGAACTGCGAGAGCATTCCATTTCATAATAGATCTTTGCGAGGCTAACTCTGGCTTCACGAGGCTACTTTCTTCCTGAATAGCGCGAGAACTACGCGAGAAGTTCACTTCTTAATGGAACTTCGCGAGGATCCTCGTGAGGTTTTGATAGTTTCTGGACTGCGCGAGAGGTTCTCTTGACATTTGCATCTCGCGGCTACTATGCGACAGCTGTGCGAGGCAGGATTCTGAAGCTAGTCTGTCACTCAACTGCGCGAGAAGTTGTGAAATCTTGGGAATTCGCGAGGACTGTGCGAAGCATATTTTTCTGAATCCTCTGAAGCTTTGGGAAGCTGCGCGAGGCTCTTCTCAGGTCTGGATTCAGTTCTCATTCTTCTGAGGGACTTCTGGGGTCAAAACTGACTCCTTAGCAAGATTTATGGCCTTATTGCACTACTGTTTATTGCTTACAGAAAACACTTAACAAACCTTTATTAGATGGCTAAGGGTCTAATCAACGGCTAAGTTAAGGGGTGAAAAGTGGTACTTTTCAGGTCTTAACAATGTCGCACAATACAAAGCCTTTATAGCTGGACTATGAGCAGTGCTACAATTAGGTGTTAAACAGTTAAAAACCATCGGTGATTCCAAACTAGTGATTTCACAAGTCATAAGAGAATGGAAAACTAAGGAAAGGAGACTAATAACATACCAAGAAACTGCTCAATATTTAGTAAATAAATTTGAAAGAATCTCTTTCACGCACATCCGTAGATTAGAAAACGAGCTCACAGATTCTTTAGCCACCTTAGCCTCGGTCATCCAAATACCCATCAGGCAAAATACCAAGACCTTCATTGAAAAGCTGACAGTACTTGCCCATGAGGTAGCATGGACCGTAAAGAGATAATTACCCATCCTCCCCACTAGTACAGGACAAAAAGAAGCAATCACTCTGGAAAAGCACGTCAAGTCAGAAACCGAAGTTGGTACATTCAGATTTGAAAAATCACCGACCGAGGATAGACAACCATGGTATTTCGATATCTGAAACTTCTTGAAATATCAACACGTCCCCCAATATGCCACTAAGATCGAACGGAAGACTATATGTAACCGATGCGCCCGATTCTGCATACTCGATGAAACATTATACAAAGAATCCTTCACTAAAGGAGTACTACTATGATGCGTCACGACTGCCAAAGGACAATACATCATCCGAGAAGCACACGCCAGTGCCTGCGACGCCCACTCCAGTAGACAGAGACTCATCGATCAAGTTACACGACAAGGCTACTTCTGGCCGACAATGATCAGAGATTGCCACCTCTATGTCCAATCCTGTAAGCAATGCAATGAATGCACCGCACTCATCAAGGATCCATCAGTTGCATTGAATACTATGACCTCGCCATGGCCGTTTTCGATGTGAGCCTTTGATGCCATTGGACCTTTCATAGACACCGTTGGGAACACTCATAAGCATGCATTCGTACTTATAGCAATCGAGTACTACACCAAATGAACAGAAGCTGGATCTTATGTCATAATCATCGCTTCAACACTTGTAAAGTTTATCGTTAGGATCATCATCACCAGGTTTGGAGTACCCAAGATGTTCGTCACTGACTACAGACCACAGTTTATCACAGAAAGGACGAAGAAGTTATGCAAGAAGTGCGGCATCGATCTATGCCACTCATCACAATTCTACCCTCAAGGCAATGGACAGGCAGAAGCTACGAAAAAATGCTGATTTGAATCCTAAAATGCATAGTAGAAACAAGCAATGGGGCCTACTGGCTTGAACGACTACCAGAAGTACTCTGGGCCTATACAACCTCTATTCGTACGGCCACTAGCAAAAACTCCTTACCTCCTTACCTACGGGATGGAGGCAATCCTACCATATGAGATATAAGTACTATCTTTACGCATTCAACTCGATGATGAGCTATCCTTAGACGAGAGGAGAATTGCCCTACTCACGCAGCTAGAGTAACTCAATGAAACACGTCTAAGGGCAGCTAATCATGCTCAGGTATATCAGAGGAGAGTGGCCAGGGCTTACGATAAGAAAGTCCTTGAACGAACCTTTAATATTGGGGAATTAGTCTTAAAGAAAATCATGCCTTTCAAGCATGCTCCTTTGAAAGGAAAACTGAAACCGAACTGGGAAGGCCCATATGTCATAACAGTCGCATACCCTGGAAATGCCTACAAACTGGCAAACCAAGATGGCGAAGAACTCCCTAGCCCTTGAAACGCCATGTACCTTAGAAAATATTACCCTTAGCCCTGTGATCATCACATCCTGTGGTTAAATACCTATGCTTATTACCCCCGTAGTCCTCACGACCCATTCATTGGTCGTACGCCTTTAATTCTTAGAATATCCTTAAGACCTCTGATTTATCGCTGTTGGAGATTTTTAGTGTGCTGATTATTATGTAATGAAAAGAAAGGAAATACAATCAAAGTAAAATAGAGGATGGATTCAGCACATCTAAAATATCCTAGACCTACAAGATACATAGTCCATTTGTAGAAAGTTTTAATAAGTAAGAATTTGTCCCACAGGGTGTAGTGATCTAAACCTTGAAGGTGTATAGTAGACCTCCAGATCTGACTACAGATCTGACAATTCTAAGGAGAAAGAGAGCTTTACGGGTGTCACTAGATCTAATTCTACAAAACTAAAATAAAACTAAATTAAGAGATGGAGGAAGATGGATGGTAAAATAAAATATAAAATGGGGAGATATAGGCAGCTAGGGCCTGGTTTTCATTGCAAAACAGATCAAGATCTGAGGATATGCAGCCATCCTTTATTTGGCTACAAGCACAAATGCAAGGTATAAGAATTTGATTTGGACCGGTAGTTTGGATTGATCTTAAGGCTATGATCTGTCCACTTCAATGGTCACGGATCATCCAATAGATTTCCTCCATTCCGATGGTTTGGATTGATCTTAAGGCTATGATCTGTCCACTTAAATGGTCACATATCATCCAATAGATTTCCTCCATTCCAATGGCTTCAATCAGAACAAGATATTCACTACAGATGTTGCGGATGCAAGGCCACAAGCACAGGCATCCACAGGCATATCAAACCCAGGGAAATCAGATGGTCATCAAGAGATCTACCAGTTAAGCGGCTGGGCTAGTCCCATCCAGACAAATCCAATGGAGAATCTAATGGGACCACAAGATCTTGAGATTTAATTAAGCTTTAAAATCAACAATTTATTACTTTAATAAAAAACAACTTACAATAACATTGTTCCCAGATCTGTAGTCTGTGCATCAATCCACATTTCTTCATGCCAAAATTACAATTACAAACCAGATCTGAGCTGCTACCTAGATCTAATCCAATAGGCTGGATTAGATAGAGAGGGGGGAAGAGAAAAGGAAAAATAAAACCTAAAACTAAACCTAAATGAGCTAAGGAGAACTCAGGCTATTCCTTTGTTCCTACTTTCCTTGCTGAAGAAAAATAGCAAAATAGATGGGTATTTATAGGTATGCATCGATCCATGTCCCTTGAGTTGCAGCCAATCAGAGAGCAGTTGACTGTTGTCCCAAGTGTAGAGTTTTGTGCCCAGCTGATGTGTATTTGCAGCACTCAAAATTGCCCCTACCGGACACTGATATTTGCTAATGGAACTTGAGATAAATCTCTGAGATGTGTGGGACATTGGGATGTGTGCCCTAGAAGCATTGGAATCCCCAAAATGTCCCTAAAGTGTGAAATAGATGGCTGGAACCCGTGCCTCGATAGGTTGGAGCTTCAGAACTTTAGTCTCGACAGGTTCAGGCAACTGTTCGATAGGTTGGAGCTTCAGAACTTCAATCTCGACAGGTTCAGGCAACTGTTTGATAGGTTCTTTTAACCATTCGACAGGATGCTCAATAGGTTCAAACAACCATTCAACAAGATGCTCGATAGGTTCATTTTCAGCATCAGAACCTCTAGACAGGTTCTCGACAGGTTCAAATAACCATTCGATAGGTTATGACAAGTTCAATTTTAGCCTTTTTTCAGCACTGTAGCTTGATTTCAGCACATACCAGCTTGTGGGGTTCAACCGACCACTCGAGAAGTTGGATCATATTATTTTAAACCACGTGAGGGGTTGGTTTTCAACATGAACAACTCATGGGGTTCACTAAATCATGCATTTAAACCACTCGAGTGGTTGCACCAGCCCTCTAAATTGCTTGAATTCTTCAAGTTTGCAATTGTTCTGCTCATGGGCTTCCATCATCAACTCGAATAGATGAACTTCAACACTTAAAGTACTTGAGTGCATTAATGTTGTAGCTATAATATGTCACTTGAATTGATCTACAGCTGTTCGCATAAAATGCCTTGAGGTGCTGATTTGCTGCTGTCTTCCATCCAAGGTGCTGCCTTGCTACAAACACAAAATGTTGTATCACTGCATAGCACCTCATTAACCTTTGGGCTACACCACTCTCTCTCTCAACAGGTTTTCAAAGACCCCCAGAGCATGCTAAAATCCCCAATGGTGTGAACCACCATGGTGCCTTTTCAATAAATCCATCAGCTCCACTGCTAAACACAAAATTCCTTCTTCTTGGCTTCAAAAGCATGGATTGCAGCATTAAGCTCTTATTTTAATGTTATTTTTAAAAACACACTTAAAAGATATTATTAACATGCTCAAAGGTCCATCATAGGTCAGGTTAAGGGGTAGAAAGTGGTATATTTCAGTTCTCAACAATTGCTCACCTTTTCTCACTCGAGCAATCTGATTAAAGGACTAGTGACCTATCTAACCTCTTTCAAAAGCATAAGTAACACCTGATCCTTATTTCTCTTCCCCCGCCATTAGAGGAGACGTTAGAATAAAAAAAAATGAAGATGTTAGGTTCAATCAAAACCCATTATTCTTATGCTAGCAGGATGCTTTCAAGAATACATATATCAAAAATCGAGTTAGAGCATTACGACAAATGATCAAGTCAATGAGCTCAGGGAAGCATAAGCAGACAATGAGGACATCTCTGGTAACATTATTAAAAATGTATAAGCAAGCTGTGAGGGTATCCCTAATGTCTCCATACTACTAGATGTCATCGTAAGGTGGCGGGAGGAGGACAAACTCTTGCTAACCATGGAATATGAGATCTTGATGGTGTCGAAACCTGACGAAGAGCTCAATTATGGCATCCCGTATCTCGCTGAGGAAAAGATTGTTACTTATCTCTTTTAGGAAGCATTAGATACAAACTATCACTACGTGAAAATGAGAAAAAAATAACAGTAATAGTGTAAAAGGAACCATTGCCTGAAGCACTGGTAAAAAAATGGTCAGCTGAAATCAGTCGTTATACACCTTAGAGCCATGGTATTTTAAGGAAAGGATAGGTAGGTAATTGTTTATTTTTAAAAGGGTAAACTTGTCCTTTTAATAAATATATGGTATAAATACTATTAAGCAAAAAAAAAAAAGCCCCAAAAAACTATTCCTAATCCTTCCCTTCCTTCTTCTGTTATTACCCAACCCTAACTAGCGATTTTCCTGCACAAAAGAAGAAGACGACGATTTTGCTCCACAAAAGAAGGAGACGACTTGGGGTTTCTTTTCTTGAAGGATCGGAGTAAGATCAATCACTCATCGATGTCCATTCTAGTATAGAAATCTCATCTTTCTTTTATTTATTAATTGTTTTTTAATTCTTCTTGATGTTAATTCTTGATAGGTTTTTTTAATTCTTCTTGATGGTCATCCAAATATGATTTACAAAAGCAAAAGCCAAATAGGTGTTGAGAACTGGAAAATACCATTTTTCACCCCTTAACCTGGGTCTTGATAGACCTTTGAGATAACTAAATAAGTGTTTTAAGTGCTTGTATTACAGCTAACAATAAAGACAGGCTTAACCTTGAAAATAGCCTAAAAGTGCCAAAAAGATGATAATCCATGTCGATCTAAAGGAAGAAAGAGAAGGGACAACCTCACTAGCTGTTAAAAGTCCTGAACTGAAGAGGCAAAGACCTGGTCTCAACCCAAAAAAGAAGTGTGGAGCAATTCGAACAGAAAAATGCACTACAGAGTGCTTTTCGAAAAGAATCTGAACTGTTCGAAAAGAACCTGAACTCCACGAAAAGAACTAAAAACTCCAAGCTTAGTTTTCGAAGAGCACCTGAACTCTTCGAAGAGATGATTGACCATTTCGAAAAGAAGAGAACTCCTTTCGAACAGAACCTGAACGTTGCGAAAAGAGCTTTAGGAGTCACAGTACCTTGTGAAAAGTCCCCTAAACTATGCGAAATGGTATTCTGGAGATTCCCAGCTTTTGCAAGGGTAATTCAATAATCTTTTTCACGCATCCCAATGCATTTAAAAACCTAGGGACATTAGAGAAGATTCTAAGCATGAAGCGAAGGCATATTCCACCCATGTGAGCACCCAGAGATGAAATAACTTGGTGGGATCTTCTAGAAGCTCTAACAGATTTTCAAAATGCATAACAGAATTGATGCTTATGTCGCCTGATTGGCTGAACCAGATCGAGCAATTCTGATTGGCCAGAACAGATCTGGATCCTTGTGCTCGACTACCATTGGTTGATACAGATCTGAACACTTCTGATTGGTCGATACGCATCTGAGCTAGACCTGGGGAAAACTATAAATAGATGAACCATTTACCCAATTTGGGTATCCAGATTTTGAGTTTCATTCCTATTCCCCCATTTCCAAATCAGATAGTTTGTCTGAAATCCCTGTAATAACCTCACTTTTACTTGCAATTGAGAGCTGTGAGATACTTCTGTAATTCAAAAGAGAGTTGTATTCAAGACTACAAATCTGAGAGCTGTTTAAGCTGTGCTCTGTAATTGTAATGGTGAATTTGAAAAGGTTGCTGTAAACCGTACATTCTCAATTGAACTCATGTTAAGGGTTCCCTCTGATCTCCTTATTGCATTACACTCCTTTAGATTTACTATTTTTCATGCAATTTCCCTTGATTCATTAATCCTGTGAGAATTAGTGTTTGTAACCTAATATCTCACAGCATTTGTAGTGATGTTTCTTGTTGTAAATTAAGGGTTTAGATTAAAGACTATTGGATGGTCTGTGGCCATTAAAGTGGACAGACCATAGCCATAAGCCTAAATCTAATCCTTGAGTTAGATTTATTTCTCTTACATCTGTGCTTGTAGCCAGATGAAGATTGGATCATTTCTCTTTTGATCTGCAGTCATTCTCATTGTGTTTCAAGGACCAAATCAAAGTTAGATATTATTTCTCCATTTTTATAAGTTTACCCCAAAATTCCCCCAACTCAGATCTGGATCATTTAGTTTAACTTTTACTTTTATCATTTAGTTAATGTGACAAATTCAACCTCCCATCTTATGTGCTTTATAGATAGGATAAGAGGCCAGATCTGGTAGCTCAGATCTGGAGGTTTATCTTACATTTTAAACAAATTCTCTATGGACGATCTTTTACTCCTTTACATTTAAAACTTGCTACAATTGATCCTGATCTTGCAGGATAATTCACTTCTCTCTGTGCTGATATTTCTTTACCCTTTTTTATATTCCAGAAACAGTATAACTTAGCAATTGCAAATTTGTTTTCAAAATACAAATAAATCATGCACACTTAGAGGCAATAACAAGTTTTTGGCGCCGTTGCCGGGGAATTTGTTTTAAAATAGGTAGACCTAAGTTTTCATTTTTATTTTTATATCAGTACTAAACTATTCTATTGTTTATATCTGTGCAGTTATTCATATCCATTTTTGAAGGAGGGAAGCTACTTAAAAAGGAATTCTGAAGGTTTGCTGTGAATAATCTGATTTTTTTTTGTTCTGAGTTGTATGTTTGGTAGGACTCTCAGCCCTGAGATTGTCCCTCTGAATTTAGAAGTTGAAAGGCTATTACGAACCAGACAAACAACACAGAATTCTGCTACTATGGGTGAAGAACCTCGACTTTTGAGGGATTACTTTGCACCTGGTGCTTATAATTCTCCCTTTTGCATTCAATTTCCTACTGTTGAAGGAAATTATGAGATCAAATCATCGACTATCCAAATGCTTCCTTCCTTCCATGGGTTGAGTAAGGAAGATCCATACAAACATGTGGATGAATTCTTAGCTCTTTGCACCACATTCATAATAGCGGGACTTGGTCCAGAGGCAACCAAGCATAGGCTCTTTCCTTTTTCATTAAAGGACAAAGCTAGAGCATGGTTGTCTATGTTAGCACCAAATAGTATCACTTCTTGGAATGATTTGCAGTGTCAATTTTTAGCCAAATACTTCCCAATGTCTAAAACAAGCCAATTGAGACAAAGTATCATTTCCTTCTCACAAAACTCAACTGAAACTTTCCATGAAGTATGGGAAAGATTTAAGGAACTTTTAAGGCAATGTCCTCATCATCAAATTCCCAGATGGCAGCTGGTTCAAAGCTTCTATCAAGGAATTGATCAAAAAGGCAAAAATATGGTGGATGCCTCCTGTGGAGGCACTTACTTACAAAAAACAGTTGAGGAGGTTTGGGACTTATTTGAAGTAATTGGTGAAAACTCAACTCAATAGGAATCTCTGTCAAGAGATATTGAAAATCCTGCTTGGTTGAACAATCAGCAAACCATCAAAGGAAAGATATATGAGGTGAATGAGTTGGAAGGAAAGATGGACAATTTAACCACAAAGTTTGATAGATTGATGGACTCACTTAAAAACCCAATGGTTGCAAGAGTAGAGGAGGCATGTCTGATATGCCAGTCCCCTACTCATTCAATTGACCAATGTCCAACTGCACCATAGTTCCCAGATATAGTGGTGGAACAAGCTCATGCTGCCCAATCATTTGGACAGATGCAGTCAAATGAATATCCATGGAGAGGGCACCCCAATTTGAGGTGGAGTAAGGGGAATTATCAATCACAACAGCAGCAGCAACCAAAGAACCAAATGCCTTTCAAAACTGCACACCCTTATCAGCAGAATTTTTATGCCAAGCTAAATTTTCAGCAGCCCATTCCACAACAACCTGTGCAGCAATCTGCTCCAGTTCAAATCCCTTCCAGGTCCCCTTCTTTTGAAGATCAAGTCCTAAATTCACTCCAGAACTTAGGATCTTTAACTCAGACTGTGACCTTTCACAGCCAGAGCATAAAGAAGATTGAAGAAACATTGGGACAGCTTTCAAATACTTTGGCCAAAAGAGAGGAAGGAAAGTTACCCTGCCAACCTTTGAACAATCCCAAAGGACAGTTCATGGTTGGAGAAGCTTCTCTTTCACATGAAGAAGTAAAAACTGTCACAACTTTGAGAAGTGGAAGAATTATAAATAACAAAGTGGGTACTGAAGAAGAAAAAATTGAGGAAAATAATAAAGATATAAAAGAAAGACATAATGTTAGATGAAGTCTTGATGTACCTTTAAAAAATTCAAACAAATGAAAAACAAAAAAATCAAAAAGATTATGATAATGCTTCTAAAGCTGTAGACGAAGGACTAGTCCCTCATTTGCCATTTCCTCATGCAATGAAATCTGTATCCCCTTTTGATAAAGGGAACACAAAAATAGATGAAATGATGGAGACTTTCAAGCAAGTCAAGATAAATCTACCTTTGCTAAAGGCAATCAAACAAATTCCAGCATATGCAAAATTTTTGAAAGATGTTTGCACTCACAAAAGACAGTCTAGGATACAGTTATCCAAGAAGGTCTTTGCTGTGGAAAGAGTTAATCAGGTGTTGTCTATTGCCACACCTCCTAAACTTCAAGATCCTGGAATCCCCACAATCCCTTGCATTATTGGGGAACATACCATTGAAAAGGCTTTATTAGATTTGGGTGCTAGTGTCAACCTACTTCCATATTCTGTATATGAGAAACTAGGTTTGGGAGAATTAAATCCCACTCATGTGGTGTTACAACTAGCAGACATATCTGAAAGAAAGCCAGTTGAGATGATTGAAGATGTATTGGTGGGAGTAAATAAATTTTTCTATCCTGCTGATTTTCTAGTTTTGGACATGGAACCTACTAAAAGCAAAACTTCCATCCCTGTCATTTTGGGAAGACCATTCCTGGCAACAACAAATGCTTGCATTCAATGCAGGTCTGGTATTATGGAAGTCTCTTTTGGAAACATGAAGGTAAAATTAAATGTTTATAATGCAGTCACACAGCCTCAATTCAGCTCTGAGGCTTGTTTTCATGTTGATCTATTGGATGAACTAGTAGAAGGGACTTTACAACAGTTTCTGCAGTATGAAGATTTCACCACAGATTCTAAAGATGCTTGGGGAAATTCCGAGGAAGAAACAGTTTGTACCTTAAAGTCTGAGGAAGTAAATGTTGTGCAAGGAACTCATAATCAATCAGCCAATTTCTCTTCTTGGAAACCTGCTACTCTTCCCCTTCCACAATCAGCTAAGGTACCTTTGTTACCTTCTTTTCTCAGCCCACCTGATTTATAACTGAAGCAGTTGCCAGAAAATTTGAAATATGTGTTTTTAAGAGATCATAAATCATTGCATGCGATTATTTCTTCCTCCCTCACGAAGGAGCAGGAGGAAGAGTTGTTGATTGTTTTGAAAGATCATAGAAGGGCAATTGGCTGGACTATTGCTGATTTGGGAGGAATCAGTCCAGCTGTTTGCATGCATAAAATCTATTTGGAAGAAGATGCAAAGCCTTCTAGGGAAATGCAAAGGAGGCTGAACCCTCATATGCAAGAAGTGGTCATGAAAGAGGTTGTTAAGTTGTTGGATGCAGGGGTCATTTACCCCATTTCAGATTCATCTTGGGTGGCACCTACACAGGTGGTACCTAAGAAATCTGGGATCACTGTTGTAACCTCAGATTCTGGTGAGCTTATGTCAACCGCATAAAACAACTGGTGGAGGGTCTGTATTGATTACAGAAAATTAAATTCAATGACTAGAAAAGACCATTCCCCTCCCCCATTCATTGATCAGATTTTAGATAAGCAAGCAGGAAAAGTTTATTACTATTTTCTTGATGGTTACTCCGGTTACAACTGATTCTGTGTACCCACAAGATCAGGAAAAGACCACATTCACTTGCCCTTTTTGCACTTTTGCCTATAGGAGAATGCCTTTTGGTCTTTGTAATGCTCCTGCTACCTTTCAAAGATGCATGTACTCCATTTTCTCTGATATGATTGACCAATTTATGGAGATTTTTATGGATGATTTTTCAATCTACGGAGACAGTTTTTCCCAATGTTTACATCATCTTAAATTGGTGTTACAGAGATGTGAAGAAACCAATCTAGTTTTGAGCTGGGAGAAGAGCCATTTCATGGTCACCCAAGGCATTGTCCTTGGCCATGTTGTTTCCCACAAGGGCATTGAGGTGGACAGAGCAAAAATTAATTTAATTGCACATTTACCACCTCCCAAAACTGTTAAACAAATGAGAAGTTTTCTAGGACATGTTGGATTTTACAGAAGATTCATTAAGGACTTCAGTAAAATAACCAAGCCTCTTTGTCATTTATTATGCCAAGATGTCCCTTTTGTTTTCAATAATGAATGCATGAAGGCATTTGAATTTTTAAAATACTATTTGATTTCAGCTCCAATATTGCAGTCTCCAGATTATTCACTACCTTTTGAACTGATGTGTGATGCATCAGATTATGCTTTGGGAGCTATCCTTGGACAGAGAAAGGATAAGCTGCCTCATGTCATATCTTATGCCAGTAGATCAATGATTGATGCACAACTCAATTACACAACAACTGAGAAGGAGCTGCTGGCAATTGTTTTTGCTTTAGAGAAATTCAGGTCATATGTCTTGGGTTCACAAATAGTGGTGTTCACTGACCACTCTGCCTTGAAATTCCTTCTGTCTAAGAAGGACACCAAACCAAGATTAATCAGGTGGATTCTCCTATTACAGGAATTTAATTTACAGATCAAAGATAAAAAGGGTGTGGAGAATGTGGTGGCTGATCACCTGTCTAGAATTTGAACTGCTGAAATTGATAGGCTGCCTATCAATGAATCTTTCCCTGATGAGCAACTTTTTACTATTAGTGTACACACTCCTTGGTTTGCAAACATAGTCAACATTTTGGCTACTGGAAGAATTCCTCAACATTAGAATAAAATGGATAAAGATCTTTTCTTCTCAAAGGTTAAACATTTCATCTGGGAAGATCCTTATCTGTTTAAGAGTTGTGCAGACCAAATAATAAGAAGTGCCCCTGACCAAGAATTTCATAGAATACTTTCTATGTGTCATGAACAGGCCTGTGGAGGTCATTTTAGTGGAAACAAAACTGCTGCAAAGGTTTTACAGTGTGGATTTTATTGGCCTACACTTTTCAAAGATGCTCTGCAGCACTATAAGTCTTGCCAGAACTGCCAGAAATTGGGCAGCATTTCCAAGAGAAACTCAATGCCTTTACAGCCTATTTTGGTAGTTGAATTATTTGATGTTTGGGGGATAGACTTCATGGGTCCCTTTCCTCCTTCCAATGGGTATAATTTCATTTTAGTAGCTGTGGATTATGTATCCAAATGGGTTGAAGCCACAGCCACTAAAACCAATGATCACAGAGTGGTTCTTAAATTTCTAAAGGATCACATTTTTTCCAAGTTTGGTTTTCCCAGAGCTATTATCAGTGATGGGGGAAGCCATTTTTGTAATAAACATCTTGAAACTTTATTGAAAAAATACTCTGTGACTCATAGAGTAGCTACTCCATATCATCCACAAACCAGTGGACAAGTGGAGATTTCCAATAGAGAAATCAAACATATACTGGAAAAGACTGTGAAGAAGGACAGAAAGGATTGGTCCTTTAAGCTGAATGATGCATTATGTGCATATAGGATAGCCTATAAAACCCCAATTGGCATGTCCCCATTCAGGTTGGTCTATGGCAAAGCATGCCATTTACCAGTGGAGTTAGAATATAAAGCTTTTTGGGCCATTAAAACATTAAACATGGATCTAACTACTGCTGGTAATCACAAGAAATTGCAACTTGCTGAGTTGGAGGAGCTGAGAATGGATGCATACACAAATTCAAGAGTTTACAAAGAGAAAGTCAAAGCCTTCCATGATAAAAATTTGTTGAGAAAAGAGTTCACATCTGGCTCTAAGGTATGGTTATTTAACTCAAAACTTAAATTTTTTCCTGGAAAGCTGAGATCCAGATGGGAAGGGCCATATACTGTCATTCATGCAGCTCCTTCTGGAGCTGTTGACATCTTAGATCCAAGTAATGGAATAATCTTGAAAGTAAATGGTCAGAGGCTCAAACCATGCATTGAAAATACCCAGGAGCCTGTACTGCGCATCTATCATCAAGAGCCTCCCCAAATCTGATGGTATACAATTGTACAATATGTTTTTATTCCTTAGTTTTTGCTTTGTTTTCTTTTTCTTTGTTTTTATTCATGTTTGTTCTTTTTTCGCAAGGTCTAAATATGTGAAAAGTTAAGTCACAAAGTAAAAATTGTCTTTTCGCAAAGTTCAAATTACTTTTCGAAAAGAATCTGGATTTGTAACGAACTGCTCGAAAGCAAGGATTTGCTTTTCGAAAAGTTATTTCTGAAGCCATTTTCTTTTCGAAAAGTTGTTTCTGAAGCTATTAGCTTTTCGAATGGTACTGATGCCATTCTCAGTTGTAAAAAGGTCTGTTTTGGAACTTTTCGAAAACTTAAAAAGGACTTTGCGAAATTAACTTTGAGCATATTTAAACCCTTTCGAAGTAAGGGTTTCATATTCGAAAGCTTTCTGTGAACGTCCTGTTCCACAGAAACCCTATTTCTTTCTTTCCTTGCGTGATTCTAGAATTCAGCCACACTTTTCTTCACCTTTGTTCGATCATTTGAGCTTTCAGAGAAGGATTTTAGCTTCTAGTCTGGTGGATTTCAGCAAGCAAGCAACAAGTTCAATCAAAAACCCTAGATCTCTCGGTATTTTTCTGTGCATTCCCTCTGTTTATCATTTACAAAATATGATTTTGTGTCAGCATTTGTTGTGGGCGTTTTCATACACAAATTTAGAATGGGAAAAGCTGAAAATCGCTGGCTGCCATGTTCCTAAAATCTTATGCTAAGAAAATTAGCAAACCTACCCCAAAAGGAAAAACTAAAACTTCAGCCAAAAGAAAACTATCAATGGATAAAGTGGATAGGATTGAGAAAGGGAAGAAAGTGAGACATGAGGAACCCATCCCTGCAGCTGCTAGTCCTGAGCCTGAGCTTCCTCCTCTGCCTATGCATTTGGTACTGCCAAATCCATTCATTGAAGCTCAGAAGCTGATTCCTGGGCTTATTGTGGACAAAACTTTTTTTGTTAACAAACCGGACTGTCAGCTATCTTTAAGATACATGAGAGATGCCTCACTAAGCAATATCCTTACCCCTCTACCAGAGAAAATTTATCCGCGAATGGTGAAATTATGGTACCAAAACTTGGTAAAAGTCACTGAAAAAGATGCTGATGTCCCTACCCTGGTTATCTTTATTGATGATTGCGATCTAACTGTCACATATGAAGACATTGGGAATGCTTTGGGGATACCTTTCCAATTTGATCCTTCTGGTCCATTGGCTGCACCAGAAGCAGCCTCCTTTAGAGAAATGGCTGCACATTTAACCCAAGGGATCCTTGGAACTGGACAGTCCATAATGAGGAGGGACCTAGCACCTCAATTTTTATTGATGGATTAAATTTTGAGGGGCAGTTTTTATGTCACCGGGGACAGCCAAGAAAGGAGGACAACAATTTTAGAGGCTCTCTTTCATTTTTCTAAGGGGCAATTTTTCAATGCCCCTATGTTAATTTTTGAAGCCATGGCTGATATTAGTGCCAAGTTGAAAAAGGAGCAAAAATTAGCTGGAATCCCATTTGGTAGACTGATCACAGCCCTCTTAAGAGCTAAGTTTGACATTGATTACCAGGAGCCATTTGAAGTCTTAGCTCCTCACAATTTTGGGAAAAATGCTTGGACTACAAGCCAAGCAATGCTGAAAAGACTGAGAGAGGAAGGTGAACCTGCACCTGCAATTGCTACTGAGCCTACATCTGTAGCTGTTAGTGGGCCTGTCATACATGAACCTACACCTACAGCTCCCTTAGAACCGGCTTTGCCAGACCCTGAGGTGACCAGCTCTTTAGCTGCACCCATTCTTGAAGAAGTTGTCCTTCCTATGATGACTAGCTCTTCAGCTGCACCAATTCTTGAAGAAGTTGGCCTTTTACCCTCCTCACCTAGTCCAGCTCCTGCCACTTCACCTATCCCAGCTGTCCCATCTCCCATACCCACCATTATCCCAATTACAGATTCCCCCTCTACACCAACCACTCCAACCATACTCACACCACCAATTTCTCCCACCAATGCCCAAGATTTGGCCACAGATTTTATTGCACAATCTCCTTGCACTCCTCTACTCTAAAGCCTCTCAAGTTCACCTGAGATGTCGATCATCACACCTGAAGTATCCCATACCCCTGAACCTGAGCCTTTCACTACAGAGGCTTATTCCTCATTAATGGGGTCTATTTTTGAAAACGTTGGGCTTGAACCTATCCCTATACCTGACCCTCCTCATTTCACTCACTTGCCTACTTCTCCCTTTACAGTCATTTCACCCATTGCACCTCCACCATCCACTTCAGTTTTACCAGTCCCTGCTATGCATACCTCCCCCACACCTGAATCTATTAGCCAAATACTTACCTTCCTCCAATCCATCCAAGCCCAACTACAGATCAACACCGAAAACCAGTCTGTGACCAATGACCTTCTCCAAACCTTAGCCTCCACATCCCACACAACTACCATTACCACTGATGACCATGCTACCCAAACTGAACCTGAGGTAGTATTGGTTGATCTGCCCACCCTCACTACTACTGCCCATGCTACCCAAACTGAACCTGAAGTACCTCTGGTTGAGTCCCCTTCACCACTCCTCACTTTCTCTTATCATGCCACTCAGACCGACCCTGAAGTCATCCTTCTGGACACTTCTTCTCCCACTCCCACAGCTGGGATACTTTTGGTCCCCTACCATTCCATTCCCCTTCCCCGATTTGCCACCCTCAGAAGGGCCATGGAAGAAAATCCATATATCTGTAGAGATGTCCTCAAGGGGTTAGCTGATTTGCAAGCTTACATTAGAACCCCTTATGAAAACCAGATTCAGAAATTGGAGTTATTCATGAAATTTGAGAGAGAGAAAATGAAGGACCTGCTGGGTCAAACTACTTAGATGGTTCAGAGTGAGCAGCACAAGGTGACCATGTTGCAAGCACAGCTTGACTAGGAAAAACTGAGGACTACTAGACTTGGAAAGTACATTGGCCTCACCAAAAAGATCAAATCAGAGGAATACACTGAGCTGCAAAACACAATCCAGGAGAAGGCTAAATCACGTTCAGACTCAATCATCGATTCTAGTTCACTGACAAGGTGACTCGATTCGATCCCATTGAACCAACTTATGATACAGATTTTGACCCCAATTATTAAATCACATTGTACTTATCTGTGTTATGAGTTTGTAATATAAAATTCTGGTTTTTCTTGTGAAATTACTGTGCATTTCTATTCTTTCTTCTTGTCATTATGATTTTTTTTCTTGATTGTTTCTTTTCTTTGCTTTGGACCAGTGTGGACCCTGCTCCCCTTAGGTTTGGGGGTGTGGCAGAAATGTCAATAATCAATAATTGAGTTAACATCAACACAGCTTATGATTAGTGGAATTTTTGAAAATAAAGTAATTTCACATCTGGTTTTTTGAAAAATGAAGAAGTTAAAAACTTTTTGAAATTAATTTCTAGTGTAATTCTAATACTTTCATGAAGTGAATGTCAGAAAATTTCCAAAAGAAAATTGATGTTTTAGTAAACCTAAAAAGAGGGAAAACAGTGATGATATACCTCTGGAATTTGATAAAAAACCACACCCAGTGAGGTTTGGGCCTGAAATGTATTCTTTGGAGGTATGAACTGGCAATGTTTTCTGCTCTAGGGGCTGATTGAACCTGCTTACTTTCACTAGAAGTTACACATATCCAAATTGAAATAATTTGACAGCAATCGTGATATTAAAGACATGATGTAAGGCCTCCTTTTGGATAGTTTGAACCTTACAAAGCCCCACCTTTTGAAACTGCCCTTGATACACACCATTTGAGCTTTACAAATCTAAGATTTCTTTGAAACCTCATCAAATAACCTCATCAACTTCATTTAGCCTAACCCTCACTCTGAGAAGTCAGAAGATAAAGGGAAGGAAGCTGAAGAAAGGAGAATTGAGTAACAGTTTGACAACAAAAGAAGAATAATAATTGAAAGCAATGATGTATCAGCAGAAGAAATGTGGCATTCCAGTCAATGCTACTTTGAAAAAAAAAAAAAAAAAAGAGAGAGAAGGCATTTCATTGGAAGTTTGAAAAAGAAAGAGAAAAAGATGGCCACTTTGGCTCTGGAAATTCAAAGAAGAAGATGAAAATATGTTGAATTAAAGAAAGTGTGTTTATCACCTCCTTACCTTGACTGACTTCTCAATTTTGAACACCATTCCACCCCTTTATTCTTGATAAATTTCACCCATAAGCCACATTACAACCCAAGTAAAGTCCTTACTGATCAATGATGGATTGAGCTGTCATATGGAGATAAGAATTTGTGTAATCTATGGTGAAAAGAGCAGTGAATTCAGAACTAAAAAGTAATGCCTATGCTCATGCTTACAGTCCTATTTGAGGGCTGTAACTGCTCTTGAGCCGTGTGAATTAGTACAACCCTCTTACTTGCATGTTGAGTGAAAATCCTGGAGAGAGTTGGGTTTGAAATCAACTCATTGGGGTAACATCAAAGCTGGATTCTTAAATAGAAGGCAAGCTGTTCATTAAATTTTCTTGTAAATAACTTTTTGACACAAATTGACTGAATGGTAAAAGGAATTACAGCAGAATTTTAGTTTTGAACTGATGTTTTTCTTGAAAATCTTCTTACAACATGACTGATGCAGGTGTGAATAATCAGATTGGATGAAAGTTTGCTGTATGTAACTGCAGTGATCTTAACTGATTTATTGAAGAAGTTTGTGGGTACCTTCACTGAAAACCCTCAGGAGACTTCACTCCTCCACTAGGGATCACCTAGGGGTTTAAAAGGCTTGTTGCATATGCTAAATGCAACTGTGCTCCCTACAAAAGTGGCTTTTTACTTTGTTTTTAATTTTGTCTTTGCTCTGGGACTAGCAAAGCTTAGGTTTGGGGGTGTGTTGAGAACTGGAAAATACCATTTTTCACCCCTTAACCTGGGTCTTGATAGACCTTTAAGAGAACTAAATAAGTGTTTTAAGTGCTTGTGTTACAGCTAACAATAAAGACAGGCTTAACCATGAAAGCAGCCTAAAAGTGCCAAAAAGATGATAATCCATGTCGATCCAAAGGAAGAAAGAGAAGGGACAACCTCCCTAGCTGTTAAAAGGCTTGAACTGAAGAGGCAAAGACCTGGTCTCAACCTAAAAAAGAAGTGTGGAGCAATTCGAACAGAAAAATGCACTACAGAGTACTTTTCAAAAAGAATCTGAACTGTTCGAAAAGAACCTGAACTCTGCGAAAAGAACTAAAAACTCCAAGCTTAGTTTTCGAAGAGCACCTGAACTCTTCGAAGAGATGATTGACCTTTTTGAAAAGAAGAGAACTCCTTTCGAACAGAACCTGAACGTTGCGAAAAGAGCTTCAGGAGTCACAGTACCTTGCGAAAAGTCCCCTAAACTATGCGAAATGGTATTCTAGAGATTCCCAGCTTTTGCAAGGATAATTCAGTAATCTTTTTCACGTGTCCCAATGCATTTAAAAACCTAGGGACATTCCAGAAGATTCTAAGCATGAAGCGAAGGCATATTACACCCGATGTGAGCACCCAGAGATGAAATAACTTGGCGGGAACTTCTAGAAGCTCTAACAGATTTTCAAAATGCATAACAGAATTGACGCTTATGTCGCCTGATTGGCTGAACTAGATCGAGCAATTCTGATTGGCCAGAACAGATCTGGATCCTTGTGCTCGACTACCATTGGTTGATACAGATCTGAGCACTTCTGATTGGTCGATACACATCTGAGCTAGACCTAGGGAAAACTATAAATAGATGAACCATTTGCCCAATTTGGGTATCCAGATTTTGAGTTTCATTCCTATTCCCCCATTTCCAAATCAGATAGTTTGTCTGAAATCCCTGTAATAACCTCACTTTTACTTGCAATTGAGAGCTGTGAGATACTTCTGTAATTCAAAAGAGAGTTGTAATCAAGACTACAAATCTGAGAGCTGTTTAGGCTGTGTTCTGTAATTGTAATGGTGAATTTGAAAAGGTTGCTGTAAACCGTACATTCTCAATTGGACTCATGTTAAGGGTTCCCTCTGATCTCCTTATTGCATTAGACTCCTTTAGATTTACTATTTTTCATACAATTTCCCTTGATTCATTAATCCTGTGAGAATTAGTGTTTGTAACCTAATCTCTCACAGCATTTATAGTGATGTTTCTTGTTGTAAATTAAGGGTTTAGATTAAAGACTATTGGATGGTCTGTGGCCATTAAAGTGGACAGACCATAGCCATAAGCCTAAATCTAATCCTTGAGTTAGATTATCTCTTTTGATCTGCAGTCATTCTCATTGTGTTTCAAGGACCAAATCAAAGTTAGATATTATTTCTCCATTTTTATAAGTTTACCTCAAAATTCCCCCAACTCAGATCTGGATCATTTAGTTTAACTTTTACTTTTATCATTTAGTTAATGTGACAAATTCAACCTCCCATCTTATGTGCTTTATAGATTGGATAAGAGGCCAGATCTGGTAGCTCAGATCTGGAGGTTTATCTTACATTTTAAACAAATTCTCTGTGGACGATCTTTTACTCCTTTATATTTAAAACTTGCTACAATTGATCCTGATCTTGCAGGATAATTCACTTCTCTCTGTGTTGATATTTCTTTACCCTTTTTTATATTCCAGAATCAGTATAACTTAGCAATTGCAAATTTGTTTTCAAAACACAAATAAATCATGCACACTTAGAGGCAACAACAATAGGTAGGGCTCGCACAATGATGTTGATGCACAAATGCTTTGCCAAACTTTTCTTGATGAAGGAAATAGTTTATACTTTGACGCAAAACTTCACCCTTCCTTACCCTATTAACCGGTCTTATTTGGTCCATTTCTTGGGTCTTTTAAATTTCAGATTTTGTAGGCATTAATTTTATATTTATTTGGTTTATTCTTTATTAATTTTTTATTTATTTGGTTTGATCTTCAAAATTTTGGGAATGGCAGTTTCTACGAGAGGTTTAACTATTTAGGGTTTTGCTTCTCTTATTATTATTATTATTTTTTTTTTGCTTGTTGCTTCTTTGTTTTTCATTTTATTTTTCTTATTTCTATTAGATTTTATTCATTTAATCAGCTTTTCTTTACTATTTGCTTTTAGGGTTTCTTCCTCTTCATGGATTTAGGGGTTGATGAGGTTACAAATTTAAGGTTTCTTCTTATTTATGAACTTGTTATCCTCTTTACATTATCTTGTTCAATTTCAATCATGCTTCCCCAAGGGGGCTCGACTTGAGTTGTGTTATTTTATCACATCTGTGGGCAATGCCTTATTTTATCACATTGGTCTTGCATATGTTTGAAAGTTCACCTTTTTCTGAGTTCAATTATGTTTTTATATTTATTTGTAAATTTTAATGTTAGTATTTATAAAAATAAACCCATGAACCAGCCAAGATGGCTAGTGCCACGCACATTTGGCTGCCACATACCCGATGACTTAATCACACGATCAGGTACTACATGAGTGAGCACCCTGGTGATCGTTATCATTGAAAAAGTAAAATATAAAAAAACTGCCCTAAACCACAGGCCAAATGAATGGTGAATAAGGTTTCACCATCCATTTAAGCACAATTGATTGCATGGTTTTATTTATTTTATCTTTTGCCATTGGTTTTGTTCAAGTCCCCACTCATTGATGTCCCCACTCTTTCAAGCTTCTTTAGGAATTCTGAGGTGATCAGATCACCAAATTCATCAAAAATAGCTTTTTCACATTAATTGGCAAAATGGGTAGCTGATAAAACCTACCATTAATTTCTGGTCATCAAAATAGCTTTTTCCACATAGATTTCCAAAGTGGGTAGCTGATAAAAACCACCATTCCTCTTCATCTTCTTCAACACAAAGGCCACTCTGGTTGGATTCATGGCTGGGGCTGCTATCATAGTCTCCCTCCAACAAATCAAAAGCCTTCTTGGTGTCTCATGCCCAACCCAGACCCGATGAGTCAGTTTTATGTGAAATTGACTAGAATTCCTTTGATAATGCTAATCATTATGTCCCTAGATGTAGTGTTGAAGGACCATATACTTTTTTAAAAATTTATATTTTATAAGTATTGTGCATCTTTCTAATTTAATTTATTTTTTGTTGAATCAGCCCAGTCAAACCTGGTTCGACCTATCTGATGCACTTCTTAGTTTGGTGGCTAGTCTAGCTTTTAAAACATTGCATTAGAGTGTGGTGATAGCTCTTAGAAGTCCCATCCCCTCACTTTTCACCTTTTGAAAAAGTGATGACATAGTAATAATTGAGCAGTTCATCTTGTTATATTGACTGTGAAATCAAGTTGGGAACAATGGTATTGTTCTTAGAAAATGCTTTATATAGGCCATTTTAGGCATTGATGCTGCAGTATTGAGCTGTTCATCTTGTTATATGGACTTTGAAATCAAGTTGGGAACAATGGTATTGATATTAGAAAATGCTTTATATAGGTCATTTTAGGCATTGATGCTGCAATAATATCAATGAAGGTAGGAGGTATCCGTTGAGTCATTATTCCACCATCTGAAGGATATCAAAACACATCTCAAGAACCCATACCACCTAATGTATGTATTATCTTTTGCTTCTGCTACTTTTTCCATTGGTTAAGTTAAAGATGATGTCCTTAAGGAAGGCTGGTCAAATATAGCACAAGTATTAATGATTGCCCTTAACGTGAATTAAAGAAGGATAATTGTTAATCTTGGTGGATATGTTTAATAGTCCCTGGCTAAACAATACCTACTTTATTATCTATCAGTTTTGCTTTCTCAAATGTGTTCTAGTGTTGCACTACTCTAGTCTAACACAATGGAGAAAGACAAAGACATTTATCAAGCATTTATAAGAAATAAACACACCTTACTAACAAGATTTAACTACATTTATGTAAACAATTAAAGCTTGTCATACGAGCACAAGGCCAATGAGATGACTGACTCCATAGTCAAAGTAAGGGATTCTAGATGATAATTACTCGATTTGCAGTGAGTTAACTTTACTTGGTTGATATTTTGCTACATTTCTTGTGAGGAAATTGGGTCTTTTTCTTCCCTTTTGTGTAGGTTATGGCTTCTATATGCTCCCCTTAACAAAGTTGATAGTAGAGGTGGGGGTTGTTAGAAGGGCGAAAAGTGATACAATCATGTTTGCTAGTAAAAATCAGTTTGGTTGATAAAATCATGTTTTAACCGTGGTGTCTATTCTTAAGATACAATTTGTTATATGCAATCTAAAAGTTACTTCTAATTTTTAGCCATAGTGAATTTTGGCTGTAATTCAATAAAGAAAAGTTCACTTTTGGTTTATTGAACAGAACAGGGGAATCTTAGTTTTGAATTTCAGACAACCAACTATAACATCTTAAGTTCTTGTGTGTTCGTTTTTTGGTGATGGAAGATTACTTTTATATGTTCTTGTGGTACTATTTTGGCATTTACTATTTTCTTCTGTTGTTGCTACTTCATTGCTGTATTCATCCCTAACAAAACACATAGGTTTGATATGTTCCAACATGGTATTTTCTCCTAAAACAAGCCAAAAAGTTTCCGAGTTCTATTGATGATAAAAAAAGTTTTTGCGTGAAAGAGTAGCTATTGCTCTTCACAGAGTTATATATTGTTTCCTAACTCTTCTTGCATGATTAGCATGGAACATAAGCCAAAGAAGACAGTTGAAACTAAATGCTAATGGATGGCTAGGTACTTGCAAAGCTGACGAGAGAGAAGGGCCAAAGAGATGGTCTCTAATATGATCCATGTACTAGTTAAAACAATTTTATTCTCGACATTGAGTCAAATAGATAGTCTTCTCAATTTGCATTATCATCTTTCTTGGTTGAGTTGAGATAATAGCCTCTGTTTCACAATATGATGCTCATGATTTGCATATATGGCATTTCAAGTTCTTTTTTGTTTAGTTTTCAATTTTTCTTGATAATGAAGTTGATTTCAGCCTATATTTCTTGTGACAATGGAATCTATGAGCATTACTTTAATACATGGAATAGTAAACACTAATAATGAAGGGCATGCCACAAACTCAAGTTATCACTGGTAAGGATACTGTCACTAGATGAAGACAAAACATGAGCACTTGAAGCAAGAGCAAAGCTCTTACCAACATCAAAATTCTATAGGTCATCTCTCTCATATCCTTTGCCAATAACCTTCTCAGTCCTCAGGTTTTAAAGAAGGTGATAAGAAGGGAAAAAGGTCATTGAACAATTTAGAGATTTGATTAAACAATGCACAGGTAACAAATTGACATGAAGAACATCAGTTAGAGAGAGATCAGCATATAAGGGAATATTACCCATACTAGAAACAGGTTTGCAAAACCCATTGGCTAAGCGTACATGCTTGACAATGAAAGAGGAGTGGATGATGAAAATAAGTGAGGTTCTCAAGCCATATGAACGGTGGCACCTGACTCTATAATCCAAGTAGATGCATCAGAATGCCATACAGCAGCGTGGGCAGATGTGGCAGAGGCACATAGAGAGCTTGTATCAGAAGCTATCTGAGAAGCATTAAGTCTCCCCTAGGACTCGTAGACTTGACATGTAAAAAACTTACTTCTTTGAGTTATAACTCATCTTCTCAAAGATACTTCAAACAATAAACCAACCAACGGATATAGTGGGCAATACTTCAACCAATTAATCAATGATGTGGGAAAGGCATCCACAGAGACTAACTACCAAGGCTAAATGCTATAATTGATTTATGGGAAACAACAATTCTGCAATCACTAGTTCAGTATGCACATAGAAACTCATCACTAAAGAAATTACCATAGAATACCCAAAACATTCGCAAGTAGATTCAGCCACATATGATAGAATACCATCCGAAATAATGCACCTGACTAGATCCCCAAAGGAGGTGACTGAAAAAAAAACTAAAGCTTGTTGTGAATCCACAAAATGGGAACTCAATCACCATGTAAATTGCCAAAAACTTCAAAAATGTGAACACATACTATTGAAGATGTATATAGAATGCTTAATTTGTCCCTAGCCTATCAAATCATCCCCACAAATTGGTAGAAATCTGATCAAATAGAGGCTGCATAACCCTTGTTTCTGATAACACATGAAAGACCTTATACAATTGCGAGGTTTGCTAATCAAAGTAGTTTGTACGGTGTGGCGATTCCGTAATGGGATGGCCGTCTTTGTTCCTGGCCTGACAAGGAAAACAATTGGATATACATCATTGCCTTTTGGTCATTTTACCTACTCGACATGATGGGGGGACCAAATCTATGAACAATCTCTGGTTTTCCAGAACCCACGGCTCTCACATGATTGGAACTCCCACACGAGACTTTCTATTTTTAAGAACTTGGCAATATCTATAATGTGCAGTTCTTTGACAGGCAGAGGCTGTTTACCACCATTTTCAATCCGACCCGTCTCGCCAACGGAGTTCCACCCTTGGCACTCTTATATTCGATATCGAGTGCCAATTTGAAAGAATTTTGATTTTTCAATTTTTATGCTTTCGTAGGCAATCAATCAGATGGCTAGGAAATTTTTAAGGCTTTTGAGTGAAGCACCCTTGCTGTTTGTAACTGCAATTTTAAAGACTTAAGCCATGGTTTTTCACAAACCGAAGAGAATATGCACGAAGAGGTGAGTGCAGAATTCTTACATGCAAATTTCTCTTGGCATTCCTCTTTTTATGTATTATTTTTCCTTTTGACTTTTGTATCCTGGAGTACTATTCTAATGTCTCTTTTGAATCAAATATAATGGCAGTTTGCTTTAGAGTCTCAAGTGAACTATTTTTTCATAGAATTTGTCAAATATTATTTCCAAGGACACTCTTTTGTGGAACTATTATTTTGGTCAATTAATATATGCATTTTATTTTGAATTCTTGAAATATATCTTATTTTAATGTTTGGTTGAGCCCAAATAACATGGAAATAATACTATTTAATTTTTATTTTTTCAAATTGTGGATAATGCAGAGGTGAGCCCAAATAGATGGTACAAGGTGAAGGTGATTATATTGGTGAAATGGCTTTAGTTAATGGTGGCCCAAATAGATGGGACTGTTCACTAATGTGAACTCGCACTGAATAAAAAATTTAGCTTCTATGATGGTCATATCTAGTTTTGATTCAGAACCACTTCTTGTGTCACTAGGTATTATGTTAGATGTTAAACGGCGAATCATTTTTGAATCTGAACCTGAAGTGAACACTTTTTTATTTTTGACTTGTTGAGAGTTTAAAATAATGTGAGTTTTTTGTTTTTTTTTTGCTTTTTTGAACTTCAGTAGGAAATTTTAATAGTTATGGTGGTTTTTTCCTTGTATCTTGACGCTCTGTAGTTTTATGTTTTGATGGATCTGTAACATGCTGCTGGTTTTTTCCTCTCATTTTTTTAAAAAATGTGCTATATTGGAAATAACTGTGATTGAGAATAATTGTGAATGTAATATGATGACTCCATTCTTTGTGTAAAACATATATACAACTACTGCAGGCTCTTCTTTGGCAGTGGAACTGGGATTGTGCCTAATGATAACTTCATCTCCATCAGTTCATCAAGATTAAATGCTGATAAAAGAGGCAGCCACACTAACAGTTTGAAATTAGGTTAACCTAGTTTGTTTTATTCTATTTTCTTTTTCTTTCCAGTGATTCGATTCTTAGAGTCGAAGAATTAGATCTGTCTACTTTAGAAGCTGAAAATAGGTTTCTTTCTCTATTCTCTGTAGACCGATTTGTAAATGATAATTTTACAATAATATTTCAGTTATGGAACTTTATTTATAGCTTAAAAGAAGATCAATCTTGTTCCTTTTTTTATTTTTACTGCTTGTGTAATGGTTACTGGGCCTCCTTTGGATGTTTATTCAGAGATCGGAATCCGATCATTGATCGGAAACATTAATTCTTTATATCTAGGTGAAAGACTCTGTGTTAATTTTGTTATGAACTTAACTTATATTATTATTACTTTTTAAATTAATGTATTATTTTTTTTTGAAAATATATATATATATATAAATGACAGCTGAAAACCGTCGTTCTTCTTCTCATCTATGACCGTCATTGTATGAGAGAAAAACGGCAATCATCATGGGTTGTAAAAAAATGGGGTGAGTATTTTTTTTCTAAAAAATTGACATAAAAAATTACAGCTCAAAACCATTGTTTGTGATCGACAGTCAAAGACAGTCGTTATTTTGATGAAATAAACGACGATCTAAATGTCGTTAAAAAATACTACTGCTTTTTTTAGGACAACTCACTCAACTGTCTAAAATTGTCATTTTTTGGGAAAACGACAGTCATGGGCTGTTGTTTTTTTTTTTTGCATTTTCACGTAGTGTATTCCCTGCATCACTGAACCTTACCCGCTTCTTCTATTTTTATTTCGGACGATAAATCAGAAACCTTACAGGATGCTCCTAGAAATGAAACTGAAAACTGATGAATGATGATTGATGCAATCACCTACTGTACCTACCATACTTCTCCCTAATAATCATGGGATAGGATGACCACAACCCAAGGATAGACCCCTGTATACGACAGACCTAATAGAAGATACCTCCCCAGTTCGATGACAGTACTAGTCAACTTTCCTTCAAAACTAACTCACCAAATACCCATGACCGTTTCTAGACCCAAAGTGCTCATCTCGTAACCCAGAAAAGCTTCATGGCATCTTGACGCTGGGGCATCTTTTTGGATTAAAAGAAGAATCATATCAGAAGTATCAGTTTGTCCACAAAGAAGATAAGGAACGACGAAGTTATCACCCAAAAAGTGCTACCGAAGATATTATACTGCCAATCCTATCACGCTCCTACACTGGGGCATTTTTATTTTTTATTATTATTATTTCTATTTTAGCTATTTGCTTTTGCTGTTGTATTATTTTCATTTCAAAAAAAAAAAGAAACAAAAAAAGAAAAAAAAAGCATATATTTGTCTTTTGCTACCAGACTCCGGTCTGAGGCACTTACCCCCTTGACAACTGGCAAGGGGGAGAATAAAAAATACTGACAGCATTACTCTCAGATATGCAGATATGAAGCAACCTTCAACCATCACTGGGCCAGCTCAGGAAGCATCCAAGTTCCAATGATGGTCAATGGCGCTAAAGCAACTAAGAAGCAAAAGTAGATGCAAGAGGTAACTAAAAGAAAAGGAGCCAATTAGGTACATCTAAACCAAAAATCTCTCTCTATATATATATATGTCAAAATCTTTTCATTTATTTTTACACTTCTCACCGGGGGCATCCCCCCTATATTTACAACACAGACATGCTATGGATACCAAATCACACACACACATCCCTACTCCCTACGCTACAGCTGGGATGGCCGAGAGCTACTGTCCCTGGTTTCATCAGCACGGATGTCCGCAGACTGGTCCTCTCAAAACACAACCCTGGCACCTGAAGTCCTCGGAACCTCTAAACGATGAGGCCCTGCTATAGAACCCCCCTCACTTGTCTAGCTAATAGACCGCCTCGATTGAGAATGAGGAGGATACCCCGCAAGAATATCACAAATGGCCAAATCCCTACGAGCATCATCCCTGACATAATCATGTGATGTGTGCCAAGACTGCATAGCCGAGGAACCCGTAGCCCTCGACTCCGAGCCATCAAGCTAACTAACCAACCTACGCACCACTCGCTCACTCGTCAGATGATACTGCAATCTATCTAGGATCACCTGCATCTCCGCTCACGTCGTCTGACATGCTGCCTCTAATGCCTCAGTTTGAGTCCTCTGTGTGACCATCATCTCAATGACCAGGTCCTCCCGACTCTGCGTCTCCCCAAGGATCCGTCTCGCCTCAGGAGTGGCGCGCGCTAGCGCCACCTCTAGACGCGCCTCCTCAAGCTGACGGACCTGCATAACCACACCAAGTCAATGGAAAACTAATATATACATAAACAAAATAAGAAACTTTAAAAAGGAAGGGATCATACCAGATCTAGCCTCTCCTCTAGGAGTCGCCCAACCGTCTCAGCAGTCGCTGGATCAGCAGGAGGCACAGAAGGAACAGTGAATGTAGGCAGCTGCAATAAGAACAAACAAATACATCAGAAAAGTACTATAATGACAAATAAACCATGAACACAATAACAAAAACATACCTGAGTAGGGATAGGAATGGATCCCTGAAGAGGAGCCTCGGGAGTGGAGTTCGGAACAGCCTGCACAAAATACCAAACAAACCAACACAAGACATGTCAGAAAAAAATAAAGATGGAATAACTGAAACAGAATTAAGCCACATGAAAAAAACTATACCTAACTCTTCGGGTGTAGAGAGGCAGCAGTCGCCTCCCTCACCTAAAGATCCTCGGCAACCCGACACTGAAATACCGCATGATATTAGTAAGCTACTAATAAAGCGAAACAATGACACCTAACAAACTAATGCAATGACACAAATAAGATAAAAGTTTGAATGGAACTTACCCAATGATCTAGCTCGGCCCGAAGCTGAGCCTCTGCTGGATCCTCCCGACTGGAGGAAGCAACTGAAGATGGATTAAACGTTGGAACGGAACCTCCAGCAGCTAGCTCGGCTCTCTACGAATAACAATAAATACATCAGTTGGCAAGCCCAAGATGCTAACAATTAACAAAATTATATTTGTAAAGACACCAACCAATCGGTCAATCTCAAATCGTAAGTTGGCCTCCACCTCTCGGCCGGCCTGCTGCTGACTACGTAATAACTCAATCATCACCTCCTGATGAGTGACCTCACCCTCCCTCGCAGACTGTCCAAACTAAAATAAAATGAGACACCACAACCATGGCAGAACGACCAGAAGACCAAGTCCACATAAAAAAAAATGTAAATTAACTCACCAGGAGCCGTCGAGTCTCCGCTAGCCGAGCCCCCAACTCATCCCCCACTGCCCTAGCCTGACCAACCGAGGAGGCTAAGGAGTGTAACATCTCCTCATCCAGACGAGGAGCACATCCCATCCACTCCTTCGCCCTATGGAGAGCATCTAATGCCCCCCACACGCTCGTGGTGAGATGGCCCTGCTTCAACGCAGCCAACCTCTCCCTCAAAGCTGACACCAACTCTGGCCCACCGATCGCGAAAGAGCCACTCCCATGGAAGGGACGTGTGAAGAGGCTCCTGCCACCCAATGCACTAAAACTACCACGCATACTCCCAGGCATTCTCCTCGTCACGTGCCCCAGTAACCCTGGTCCCCCCAGCTCTAAAATTCGCTACCTGAAGTGCCATCGGCTTCACGAAATTTCGGCCAGGAGGGCCGGTCATCCTCTTCGCCACTCTATGGAGAATCTTCAGAGGGACTCCCTGAGCGAACCCCAACTGCTGTACCACTCAAGAAGTGTGGATCCTCTCCACCCTCTCAAAACAATGGACCCATATATCCACATCAAAGAATGATCGGCCAGACAGAATCACTAGCATGTCTGCATCCTCCTCATCCGCGTACGACCTCTAAATCACCTACAACCAAACAAATGAGCCAACCTATCAACAAAGACACAGATCCTAAAAATTTCAAAATGAAAGCAAAAAAATGTATGCATGACGATCTATACCTGTTCCGCATGCATATCCTCAAAGAGGCCTCACGCAGTCTGATGATCCGAAGACCATCGGTGACCCCTCAACTCCTCCTTCCACATGCATCCGCGGAAATGTGAACGTCACCTCCAACGGAACCCCCTGACGGAGAAAAGCGAAGTGATCATATGCCCAAAACTAGAAAGCAAAATAGATGAAACATTAAGTGGATGCTACAATTAAAAGATAAAAAAAAGAGATGCTATGACATTAATTAACTAAAACTCACCTGGATGAAGGGAAGGAAACCTCTGATTGATGCGATGCCCTATCCCCAACGGTAAAGCTACTCATGGAGGTGCGCCAATGTGGCCGCACCCCACGCGTAGGAAGGGAATTGATCCAAGTCTCCGAGAACCATAAAAAATAACCCGATGATGCATCCCTAAGTCGAAGAAGAGAAAAGTATCGCACCAAGGAAGTGCATCAAGAATGCTCGAAGCACCCTATCCTCAGCCAACCCCAGCTTCGCTACGGGCTCCCGACCCGACACTACTGTACAATGCGCCTCATAGGTCGCCTTCGCCTCCAAATGGAACCTCGGGGGGACGAAGCCACTCACAAACGTTTCAAAAAACCAAGTCACTAGAACTACACCTGGCGCCGAACCACTCGACCTATACGGCACACCCAAGATCTCCTCACACACCTCCAAATAATGTCCTAACATCAGCCCTGTGATGAGCTCGCCCTCAAAACAAAGACCAGTGATACAGACCCAGTCCCTCAGAGTCGGTAACATCATGCCTACTGGAAAGAGAAGTTCCTGATGCTCCTCCCTCCACCTCTCTAGAATTGCCGCGATCAGGCCACGATCGACCTGAAAGGGCTCCAGCTCCAGGATCGGTCTGAAACTGAAAGACACCAGCCACACCTGCTAGAACTCCGGCAAGGCATGGTATCAAGTATGAGACTCAGTCCATGCCGATATGATAGCCAGCTATGGGGGCTCCTATTAAACGAAACACAAATAATAATAGTAAGACTAACACACACCAATGACGAAAGATGAACAAATCTAAAACTAAAAGCAAGTCAAATATGCCCCAAACACAATAACTATTTACAATAAACACATGAAACATGATAAGAATGACTGAATAGAAACGTGACCTATCTCTAGATGCTATTATGATACATGAGTGAGCACACAACCAAGGATCAATGCAGGTTCAACTTAAATTAGAAGAGTTTCCAAATCCTAATAAGCCTATGTCATAACCTAAGTGGCTAATAAAATGGAAGAACTCTTGCTCATGAATGCTTACCTGGCCTCGAGCGAAGAAATCCTCCAGTGTGAAGTGTTTGCGATCTTGATGCTCCTCACCCTGGTGCTCCGCAGCTGCACCCTCAGCTCCCTCACCCTCAGGAATCATACCCTCAACCCTCCCACCCTCATCCTCATCGACCCCCTGCTCAATCTCGAGCACCTCCTCCCTGACCCTTGACTGGTCAACCTCCAATACCTCCTCTCTAACTACCTCCCCAACATCCACCTCCCTGACAACGTCGGTCTGAGCATCAAAAGTCTCACCCATCTTCGCCCCTAACATCCTCTCCAACTCAGAAATAATAATATCGTGCCTACCACCACCCTCAGACTCCATCCTAGAATGAAGAGCTCAAAAAACTGAAGAGAACAAAAGAAATGGTGCCTAAAATGGACGACCGGATCGCGAGATATCATGAAAACATGAAAATTAGAGCACAAAGAAACAAGTAAATAGAGAATCTGAAACTAACACGGATCGCGCAGGGAAAATAAAAAACTTTAAACTATTTATAGGGCAACGCTGAATCACGCACATAAATCTAGGCGTGTAAACTAATCGCGCACCACTCTCACCACATTTAATTCGAATCACATGACCGATCTTAAGCGCGCAAACCAATCATCGCCCGCTCAAACTAACCCGACCATCTGGTTACGTGCGGCCTACTGAGTGCATAATCACTTCAAGCGCCAACATAGTTGCACGTGAATGCCAATGGTTGCCTGTACAGTGACCAGCCACTACCCAAATCACGTGATCGGTACCCTGCTAATGGTGCGAACTTTTTCTAGGTTCCTCTCGGTTCCCGTTGAATAAGTGGCTTCCAATTCTGTCCTGTTGGACTCTAGCGATGCGGTGTATGTGATAAGGTGTGGATAAATAACAATAGGAGGAAATGCCAAAGATGATTCTTAGATGATTTGCGATTGCCAACTATAGATATTTATCGATGCTGCAACACGTCAATGATCACGCGTTTAAGCGAGTGTGGATTACTTCTATACTGAATCGTCCGCCTACGAACGTCTACAGCAGTGTCCTCTTTTAATTAGACAGTTTCAGCTTTCTCTTTAGTTTCCTTTATTACGGTTATGGTCGATTTAGATTCTCTTTTTTTATTGTTAATTATGATTAGGTGAGCTTATTATGATGGGTTATTTTAGTGTCCTGATGCTATCAGGAATCTAATCATTTTCAGTTTCTTGGTATCATCAGGAGTCAAATTAATATCAAAGTCCTGGTACTACTAAGAGTCCAATCAGTTCCAGTCTCCTACTGGTACTAGGAGTTCATGTGTATCAGTTCCAATAATATTCCAATTAAAGAAAAGAGTCCAATTATATCGCAATTCTAGATAGAGCAGGTACGCTAATTTTATTGCAATTCTAGATAAGCAGATGTATCAATTGTATGGCAATCACAACTAAAGCACTTAAGATAATCTTACTAGCATTCTAATTTGAAGAAAACAAAGACTAATTAATTTATAGCGACTCTGATTGAAGCAATAAATCAATTTACTAAAATAGAAATAAATGATCGAGGCAACAAAATTAACTCTTTTTTTTTAGAATCGTAATCTACGGATCAATTATGGTAAAAATCTAACTAATAATAAATGAATTAACTTTCTTAAATTCTGGTGGAGATAATGAATTGACTGAACTAGAAGATTGAATTGAATCAAAGTAAATAATGGTATTTGATGCAATTAGCCAATTATATTGAAATAGAAAGAAATTATCTATAATTAACTAGTTAACCCTAAACAATCTAAAAAAAGGGGGGGTTGGGCCCGCTATGCTAAGGAGGATTGGCCTCATTCCCGAGTACCCTACGTAAGCTCTCGTGGGCAAATCGGATGGCTGAGATAAAAGATAGGTCGATAGTTAAATAATAAAAGGGGGATTTTTATAATTTACTTCAAAATTATAATAAGAAATTCGATTGAGAAACTAAAGTTATGAGCTAAAATTTATATTTTTTTAGATTTTTGACAATATGAAAATATAGAATTAAATTATAGATTAAAAATTTAGAACTGAATTCAGGTCCAAAATTAGAAAAATCAGGTCGTATGATTAAGGACTGGTTCTGGACTCTGAGAGTCAGAACAAGAAATTAACGATAGGACTATAAATTAAGATTTTAGAGTAAAATTAGAGCATAAGGTCGGTATATCGGACCGCTAGATTAAGGACCGGTTTTAGAAACAAAGAACTAGAATCGAATATAGAGAATTTTGGTCTGAAGAGGGTCCTACAGTCTAAAAATTAGAAATAGAATTGATTAATTAAACTGAGGGGAAATCCTAAGTCTAAAATTAAATAAAATTCTTACCTAGGGTCGGGGCCCTAGAGAGGAATCATCGAAGATTCGGGGGTTTGAATCTCGAAATCATGAATACTTTGCTCTATGGGCTTGTCCTCAGAGTTCTCTAGTTTCGTAGTCCCAAAAAAAATTTGTTCTCTCTCAAAATTGTCAGCCTCTCTCTATCTTCGAGAAAAAGGGCTTTTATAGGTTTTCCTTCAATTACGTGCCTATTTTTGGGCGTTTAATTAAATTACGTGCCAATTTTCTGGCACTTAATCGCTTTGAGTCGGTCACCGACTAAGTGAGCGATCGGTTGAATTACTCAGCGAGTTTCCTAGTCGTAACGAAATTAGGACTAATTACGCGCTTGTTGGGATGTGTATAATCCGATTAAGTGTGTTACCTGAAGCGCTTAATTGAGGAAACGTAGGGGTCAAGGGTAGGACACTAGGTCGGGAGTAGGCCAATTACGCGCTAGTGGTGTAGCTCTTAATCCGATTGCGCGTTCGGTTCCAGGCAGGTAATCGAGTCTCGAAACGGTCTGTGAAAGAAAGTTTGGTCTAAAAGGGACTGATCGCGTGCTTGTGGTTCTGCACGTGATCAAATTACGCATGAGTTTTGAAGCACTTAATTCAGGGTTGTTCGAGTATGGTCTCAAGAATGGAATGCAAGACTATTGTTACAGTCTGCATCCTAACTATATACTATTGCTTAGTATATAGCCTCCCCTATGTTGGGCTTTGAGCCACAAAGCTATTGTTTCAGCTTGTGTTCAGCTATGTACTGTTGCATGTTCCCATGTCGAGGGTTAAAAAGGTCAAGGGCTGACCAAATGAATTCGTGTACTCCGAGAGGGCGAAATGAGGGTGCCTATAGATGCCCTTCTTCGACGCACTTTTGTGAAGTAAGAACGCATCAATGAAGTAGACACCCCTCATTCGAGGTGCCTTCCCATTTCTTGGGAATTAACAAATGTGAATTGGTGATGCTGACATGAAAAGCTTGGCTTTCTTATCTATCAGCACAAGCTAAAATAGAGCATTTGAAGGGCAAATGGTAGCTGTCGAAGGGCATATTCCGGGTCTGTGGGTGCATGGCGCATCCCGTCACATGGTGCGAGCTAACAGAGGGATTTTATGCAATCGAGGTACAGGGGCGCCAATCAAATATCCAAAACAAGGTCCAGGGACCGATAATAAAGAGATGAAACAGTATGTAGTGTTGAAAGCTTTTACAAGTCATGTCAGATCGGGCGCGTCATTGCTCACACCAATGTGCGTCAGGCATTTTGTTTCCAATAGGTATTTGTAAGTTCTTAGATTGAGTATACTCATTGTTTGGCTTCCCAGGAGAATGGTTGATTTGGGCTGGTAATTGAGGTAAATTTTGTGAAGTGTACTCAGTTGAATTCTGCACAGTGGCGTATGCGCTTGATTCATCTAGAGTCATTTTTTTACATCTGAACAAGTGATCCTGTGTAGTGGCGTATGCGCTTGATTTCGAGTTCAATGGGCTTTGGGATTTAAAGGTCAAGGCTAAGTGTAGTTGGTTGTGGTATTTAAAGAAAGGTGGATCTATGTATCTTGTTCATTTTATTCTTTTTCTTTTTTTTGTTGTTTTTTTTTCCTTTGCAAGTAAGAGAAGAAAGATTTTTGAAATAAAAGATTTTAGAATGAGTAAGGGTTTTGAAAATTTGAGAATTTTAACTTAAGATTAATTCGGTGGTAAAACAGTGGAAAATGTGGCTTCCGAGTTGTCGCTAAGCAGATCCACCGGTATGGGATTTGTGGACCTGACCGTTCATGTGATTGTCAAGACGACACTTGGCATGCCGGATACTCTATCTAACTTTCTCAACGAATACTGATTATTGTCTTTAATGAGAGGACTACAGTAATTCGCGACTTGAGAGAGATGGGTTTTGAAAACATTTTGACTTAATCATAGATAATTATAATTTAGAAGAAATATCGAGTAATTGAAAAAGGGGTAGTACTTACCTGGGGGTGATACTTACCTGAATTGTGCAGTGAGACCTTGGGAATATTGTAGCGGTGGTACTTTGGCAGTATTGTGGCATCACGATGAGACTTGGTGGCTATCATTGTAATACAATGTTTCAGGTGCAATGTCGTAGTAGGGTACCCCAGGGATTTCTTTTTTTCTTTTTGCTTGTTGCTTAAGCGGTGGTTGGCGGTTGTCAGCGTGATGTCGCGATGGGGCCTTGGTGATTGTAGTGGTGCCGCGATGGGACCTGAGAGGTATTTCTGGGATGTTCGCGCTATAGCTTCGCAGTAGTGAAATGAGATGGGACATGGGAGTAGTCCCATAGTGATTGCCAATCTATTTGTGCTCGCTTTTTCTGGGTTCCTCTTGGTTCCCGTTGAATAAGTGGCTTCCTATTCTATCCTGTTGGACTCTAGTGATGCGGAGTACGTCATAAGGTGGGGATAAATAACAATAGGAGGAATTTCCTAGGATGATTCCTAGTTGATTTGCAATCGCCACCTACAGATATTTATCAACGCTGCAACACACCAATGATCACACGTTTAAGCGGGTGTGGGTTACTTCTATACTGAATCGTCCACATGCGCACGTCAACAGCAGTGTCCTCTTTTAATTAGAAGTTTCAGCTTTTTTTTTAGTTTCCCTTATTGCGGTTATGGTCGATTTAGATTCTCTTTTTTTGTTGTTAATTATGATTATGTGAGCTTATTATGATGAGTTATTTTAGTGTCCTGATGCTATCAGGAATCCAATCATTTTCAGTTTCTCAGTATTATTAGGAGTCTAATTAATATCAAAGTCCTGTTACTACTAAGAGTCCAATCAGTTCCAGACTCCTATTGGTACTAGGAGTGCATGTGTATTAGTTCTAATAATATTTCAATTAAATAAAAAGTCCAATTATATCGTAATTCTAGATAAAGCAAGTACGTTAATTTTATTGCAATTCTAGATAAGCAGATGTATCAATTGTATGGCAATCACAACTAAAGCACTTAAAGTAATCTTACTAGCATTATAATTTGAAGAAAATAAAGGCTAATTTTTTTACTGTGACTCTAATTGAAGCAATAAATCAATTTACTAAAATAGAAATAAATAATCGAGGAAACAAAATTAACTCTCTTTTTTTTAAATCATAATCTATGGATCAATTATGGTAAAAATCTAACTAATAATAAATGAATTAACTTTTCTAAATTCTGGTGGAGATAATGAATTGACTGAACTAGAAAACTGAATTGAATCAAAGTAAATAATGGTATGAAGGCCTATTTGATGCAATTAGCCAATTATATTGAAATAGAAAAAATCTACCTATAATTAACTAGTTAACCTAAACAATCTAACAAAAGGGGGGTTGGGCCCGCTATGCTAAGGAGGATTGGCCTCGTTCACGAGTACCCTTTGTAATCTCCCGTGGGCAAATCGGATGGTTGAGATAAAAGATAGGTCGATAGTTAAATAATAAAAGGGAGATTTTTATAATTGACTTCGAAATTATAATAAGAAATTAGATTGAGAAACTAAAGTTATGAACTAAAATTTATATTTTTTTGGATTTTTGACGGTATGAAAATATAGAATTAAATTATAGACTAAAAATTTAAGACTAAATTCGGGTCCGAAATAAGAAAAATCAAGCCGTATGATTAAGGACTGGTTATGAACTCTGAGAGTTAGAACCAGAAATTAATGATAGGACTGTAAATTAATATTTTAGAGTAGAATTAGAGCATAAGGTCGGTATATCGGACCGCTAGATTAAGGACCGGTTCTAGAAACAAAGAACTAGAACCGAATATAGAGGATTTTGGTCTGAAGAGGGTCCTACAGTCTAAAAATTAGAAATAGAATTGATTAATTAAACTGAGGGGAAATCCTAAGTCTAAAATAAAATAAAATTCTTACCTAGGGTCGGGGCCCTAGAGAGGAATCATCGAAGATTCGTGGGTTTGAATCTTGAAATCATGACTAATTTGTTCTATGGGCTTGTCCTCGGAGTTCTCTGGTTTTGAAGTCCTAAAAAAAATCCGTTCTCTCTCTCAAAATTGCCAGCCTCTCTCTCTCTCTCACTTTGAGAAAAAGAGCTTTTATAGGTTTTCCTTCAATTACGTGCCTATTTTTGGGCATTTAATTGAATTGTGTGCCAATTTTCTGATGCTTAATCGCTTTGAGTCGATCACCAGCTCAGTGAGCGACCGGCTGAATTACTTAGCGGTGTCCTAGGCTTAACGAAATTAGGACTAATTGCGCGCTTGTTGGGACATGTGTAATCTGATTAAGCGTGTTACCTGAAGCGCTTAATCGAGGAAACGTAGGGGTCAAGGGTAGGAGACTAGGTCGGGCGTAGGCCAATTGCACGCTAGTGGTGTAGCGCTCAATCCGATCGCACGTCCGGTTCCAGGCGCGTAATCGATTCTCCAAACGGTCTGTGAAAGGAAGTTTGGTCTGAAAGGGGACTGATCGCGAGCTTGTGGTTTTACGCGTGATCAAATTACGCATAGGTTTTTAGGCACTTAATTCAGGGTATGGTCTCATGAATGGAATGCAGGACTATTGTTTCAGTCTGTGTCCCGACTATATACTATTGCTTAGTATATAGCCTCCCTACGTTGAGATCTGAGCCATAAAGCTACTGTTTCAGCTTTTGTTCAGCCATGTATTGTTGCATGGTCCCATGTCGAGGGTTAAAAAGGTCAAGGGCTGACCAAAGGAATTTGTGTACTCCGAGAGGGAGAAATGAGGGTGTCTACAGATGCCCCTCTTTAGCGTGCTCTTGCGAAGTAAGAACGCGTCAAAGAAGTAGACACCCCTCATTCGAGGTGCCTTCCCATTTCTTGGGAATTCACAAATGTGAATTGGTCATGCTGACATGAAAAGCTTGGCTTTCTTATCTATCAGTACAAGCTAAAATGGAGCATTTGAAGGGCAAATGGTAGCTGTCGAAGGGTATATTCTGGGTCTATGGGAGCTAACAGAGGAATTTTATGCAAATGGTAGTTGTCGCATGGCACGAGCTAACAGAGGAATTTTATGCAATCAAGGTACGAGGAGGTCAATCAAATATCCAAAACGAGGCCCAGGGACTGATTATAAAGAGATGAAATAATATGTAGTGTTGAAAGCTTTTGCAAGTCATGTTAGACCGGACGCGTCATTGCTCACACCAATGTGTGGCAGGTGTTCCATTTTTAATAGGCATTTATAAGTTCTTAGATTGAGTATACTCATTGTTTGGCTTCCCAGGGGAATGGTTGATTTGGGCTGGTAATTGAGGTAAATTTTGTGAAGTGTGCTCCGTTGAATTCTGCACAGTGGCGTATGCGGTTGATTAATCTGGACTCATTTTTTTGCATCGAAATAAGTGATCCTGCGTAGTGGCGTATGCGCTTGATTGGGATTTAAAGGTCAAGGGTAAGTGTAGTTGGTTGTGGTATTTAAAGAAAGGTGATTCGGGTCTATGTATCTTGTTCATTTTATTCTTTTTCTTTTCTTGTTTTTTTTTTTTTTGCTTTGCAAGTAAGAGAAGAAAGATTTTAGAATGAGTAAGGGGTTTTGAAATTTTGGGAATTTTAACTTAACTTCAATTCGGTGGTAAAACGGTAAAAAATGTGGCTTCCGAGATGTCGCTGAGCAGATCCACCAGTACGAGATTTGTAAACCCGGCTGTTCATGTGGTTGTCAAGACAACACTTGGCATGCCGGATACTCCATCTAACCTTCTCGATGAGTACTGATGATTGTCTCTTATGGGAGGACTACAGTAATTCGCGAGTTGAGAGAGACGGGTTTTGAAAATATTTTGACTTAATCATAGATAATTATAATTTAGAAGAAGTATCGAGTAATTAAAAAAGGGGTAGTACTTACCTGGGGGTGATACTTACCTGAATCGTGCAGTGAGACCATGGGAATATTATAGCGGTGGTACTTTAGCAGTATTGTAGCATCGCGACAGGACTTGGTGGCTATCATTGTAATGAAATGTTCTGGGTGCAATGTCGTAGTGGGGCACCCCGAGGATTTCTTTTTTTTTTTTGCTTGTTGCTTAAGCGATGGTTTACGGTTGTCGACGTGATGTCGCAATGGGGCTTTGGTGATTATAGTGGTACCGCGATGGGACCTGAGAGGTATTGCTGGGATGTTCGCGCTGTAGCTTCGCAGTAGTGAAATGTGATGGGACATGGGAGTAGTCCCATGTCTTCCTGCCTTTCTCTTGCAATGGTGCTTGGTAGGTTTGTGGCGAGCACTTCGGGAGGAGGCTCTTTGTTTCGGCGAAGAGACATGCTCGGGCTTTCTCCCTTTCTTCTTTTAGTGTGACCGATGTTGTGAATGATTTTTTTTGGTAGTGGTGTCCGCGATGGGAAGTGAGCTAAGTGTTACGCTGGGTAGGGTGTTCATGTAACAAGTGTTTTGTAGCGACCCAAGATCTCACAACCTCTAATTGTAAGATCTTAGACCGTACCTTTGTACTGTGAACCATAGAAACGTAATAAGGCGGTAAAAGTACCTTAAACAGTGAAAGATAAAATTTCTTTAAAATATTACTTAATCAAAATAAAACCCATTATAATGTTCTTATTCTAATAACAAGTCCAACATGATTAAAGCTTAAACAATCTTAATAAAATACTAATTGATCGATGTCTCATTTATTTAAAACCCATAATAATAACTAGAAAGGAAAATAGCTAATTAGGCCCCGAAGCCATCACCGCCATTCAGTCCAGTTTCCTGAGCACCACGTGCCGTCTCATCGCCATAAACCCATACATTATTATTGGCGACACCTGTCTCATCTGGTTATCCACATCAATAAGGGGTGTAAGTTTACACTTGTATAGACCAGACATGCAATCCAGTAAAACATAAAATATCAGTCATAGCCATATATACATTTCGGTATATTTTTATGTGTGTGTGCATGTGGCATGTATAATCTCAATAAGCTAAAATAAACTGAACATAAACATATATATCAATATGACATGAATGCATCATTTCTTTTAATTTCATCTTTCTTGTCATTTAATGCATGTTAGACTCCGTCCCGCTTAAGACGTTGGGTCATAATCATGCTTATCACTTGTTTAGTTAGACTCCGTCATGCTCAAGATGTTGGGTCTAATGAATCATATCATTTATTGCATGTCAAACTCCGTCCCACTCAAGAAGTTGGGCTTAATCATGCTGATTATACTCTTGTTTAGTTAGACTCCATCTTACACAAGATGTTGGGTCTAATACCTTCTTAGACTCTATCAGGTATAAGATGTTGAGTCTAATGCTTCTTAATCGTGTTTAGTTAAACTCCATCAAGCACAAGATGTTGGGTCTAATACCTTCTTAGACTCCATCATGCACAAGATGTTAGGTCTAATGCTCATTAACTAATTCTTGACATTTCATCATGTTTTACTATCACGATTGCACATTCATAGATCATCATGGAACATATAAAGTGCATATGAGTAAGATTATTATTCATGAGCATTTAAGTGCATTTAGACATAGTGCATAGACAATGGTACGTAAACATTTAACTGTACATAATCATGGTGTATGAACAATGAAGTGCATATAATATGATCATGGTATATAAACATTGACATTTTAATCACACTATTAAGAGAAGAACTGATTATAGAACTTAACTACCCAAACAGAATCCATTGATTTCAAGTTTTGCCTCAATCAATTGATTTCCCAGAATCAATCGATTGACTGACATCCATGCATTTTTCAAAACATTCAGGCTCAATCGATTGATTTCCTAGAATCAATCGATTGACTCACATCCATGCATTTTTCAAATAAACATCGTTTATCTGCATCTGTTCAGCCTCAATCAATTGATTTCTCATAATCAATCGATTGAATCAAGTCCGTGCATTTTTCCAAAATAATATCTTTCATCAGTGTCTATCAGGCTCAATCGATTGACTCCTCTGAATCAATCGATTGATTCCAATCCGTGTATTTTCTCGAAATAATATCATTCATCAGTTTCTTATTCAAGCTCAATCAATTGATTTCCCCGAATCAATCAATTGAATCAAATTCGTGAGCATCCCTCACGATGTCTCAATCACATATTGGAATTTCATCCATCTTCTTTTTAATCAAAATAATCTACATTAATAATCACTAACCCTAGCATGTATCTCATTTAATCATACAATCATTATTCATTAAATAGACACACTAATTTGCATAAAACCCATTTAAAAACTAATATTTTAAGTTCAATGAAAAGCATGATTTCTCCATACCTAGATCGATCATACCACCATGATTAGATTAAGATCCCAACAATGATGATGATTCTAGAAGGAGGCAAAGGCCGCTTGAGAATGTTGGTCAACGTCTCGCCGATCTTCCAAAAAGAGGGTTCTAGGAAGATAGATCTAGAATTTCTTCTCTAAGGCCTCTAGGATTTTTAACGGCTCTATTCTTAAGAAGAACTCTAAGTGAGATTATGATTTAGGATTTTCCGTAAGACACTTACTATAATATTTTGGAAATTACCCGGTGTTAAGCTAACACACCAAGGAAAAGTGTATAGGCTTTTACCTTAAAGTCCAAAATAAAAGGTTAGAGCATACATAACAAGGTTTGATCACTAGACCTCTTATCTAGAACTTAAAGCTTTTAACCAGTAGGCTACCACATAACTTGTCCTCATAAATGGCAAAAATAAATATAAGAGCTTGAAAAACTAAAACATATATTTTTAGATAAAACGTTTTGAAAAGTCAAGGCATGCGGTGAATACGTTATTAGGCACATACACATAATTTCAGGTGTATCAAAGTCATAAAATTCAAATCATAACATTCTTCCCTACTTATAAAAATTTCGTCCTCGAAATTGAGTCATACCTCACTAGAAGAGATGGGGGTAGTCCCTCCAGATAACATCCTCGCGCTCCCAAGTGGCTTCCTCGCGAGAGTGGTGCTGCCAAATCACAAGGACCAACGGTATAACTTTATTCCTCAGGGTCTGCTCTTTTTGGTCAATAATCTGAACAGGCACCTCCACAACAGACATATCTTTATAAACTTCCAAGGGTTCTCAATCGATAACATGAGTAGGGTCTGCCACATATTTCTTTAACATGGATATGTGAAAAATGTTGTGCACATCGACAAACTTTGGTGGTAGCTTGACTTGATATGCCGTTTCTCCGATTCTCTTAAAGACTTCGAATAGTTCTACGAATCTCAGACTAAGTTTTCCTTTCAACCCGAATCTCATTACTCCTTTCATAGGAGAGATTTTCACGAAGACTTTATCCCCTTCAATCAGATCCCAATTCCTATGCTTCAAATCAGCGTAACTCTTCTATCTGCTCTGCGCGGTCCGCATTCGTTCTCGAATCAACTGAACTTGTTTGGACATGTCTTTAACAATTTGAAGTCCCAGCAAACTTCTCACACCGACCTCATCCCAACACAGAGGAGTTCTACAACTTCTCCCATATAAGGCTTCATACGAGTCCATCTGTATAGTGGACTGGTTACTATTATTATATGCGAACGCTATAAGAGGTAGATGCTCGTCCCAATTGCCTCCAAAGTCTAGTACACAAGCGTGAAGCATGTCCTTTAACACTTGATTCAGTCTTTCGGTCTGCCCATCCATCTAAGGATGAAAAGCGGAGCTAAATTTCAACTTAGACCCCATCCCATCTTGAAATTTTTGCCAAAATCTTGATGTGAAACGAGGGTCTCTATCAGATATGATATCAGCAGGCATACCATGTAATTTGACAATCTCACGAATGTAAATATCTACCCGCTGAGAGGCTGAATAGGTCATGCGATATGGAATAAAATGAGCCGATTTAGTCAATCTATCGACCACAACCCAAATAGCGTCATTCCTCTTCAGGGTTCTCGGCAACTCGGTGATGAAATCCATACCAATACTCTCCCATTTCCAACCCAGCATCAGTAGTGGTTGAAGTAACCCAGGTGGTTTTTGATGTTCAGCCTTGACTTGTTAGCATGTGAGACACCTTGCCACGTAGTCAGCGATCTCTCTCTTCGTATCATTTCACCAATAATTTTTCTTCAACCCTTTATACATCTTATTGTTCCCAGAGTGAATAGAGAATTTAGACTTATGGGTTTCATCTAAGATCTCTCATTTCAATTCTATATTATCAGGTACACAGTAGCGTCCCTGGAACAACATCATCCCATCATCTCTGACAGTAATCTCAGACTTTCTACTGTCCCTCAATTTCAAAAGGGTAGGATCTTCAAGCCGTAGTCTCCTGATTCGATCTAGTAATGAAGAGGTGATAATAATGTGCGAAAGCAATGCTCTTGGTCGAATCACCCATTCTGGAACAAATCTGCTGAGGGCATCGGCAACAACATTAGCCTTCCCCAGATGATACTTGATCTCGCAATCATAATCGATCAGGCATTCCAACCATCTTCTCTGCCTCATATTCAATTGTTTCTGCATAAAAAGGTATTTAAGACTTTGATGATCCGTGGAGATGATAAATTTCTCTCCACACAGGTAGTGTCTCCAAATCTTCAACGCGAATATGATAGCAGCCAGTTCCAGATTGTGTGTAGGGTAACTCTTTTTATGTTCCTTTAGCTGCCTGGATCTGTAAGCTACAACTCTCTCATTCTGCATCAAGACACCACCTAGTCCTTTATACGACGCATCGGTATTAACGGTAAAGCTACCACTGCCAGAAGGTATCACTAGAATGGGAGCAGTAGTCAACCTTGTCTTCAACTCAAGAAAGCTCTTCTCACACTCATCGATTCAAATGAATTTCACATTCTTCTTGGTCAGCCCGGTAAGAGGTCCTGAGATCTTTGAGAAACCTTCCATGAACCTTCTATAGTAACTAGCTAAGCCAAGGAAACTTCGTACTTCAGTAACACTTTTGGGACTCGCCCAATTCACAATGGCTTCAATTTTTGCAGGATCAACAGTAATCCCTGCCTCAGAAATCCTGTGGCCCAGAAATGCCACTTCACACATCAAGAATTCATATTTACTCATCTTAGCATACAACTGGGGGTCCAATAGGGTTTGTAAGATGATCTTTAAGTACTCGGCGTGCTCTTCTTTGGACTTGGAGTAGATCAGGATGTCATCAACGAAAACCACCACAAACTGCTCCAAGTAGGGCTTGAAAATACGGTTCATCAAGTTCATAAAGATTGCAGGGGCATTAGTCAATTCGAAAGGCATTACTAAAAATTCAAACTGCCCATACCTCGTATTGAATGCCGTTTTAGCTATATCGGACTCTCTTACCCTCAACTGGTGATATCCATATCTCAGATCGATCTTAGAGAAATATCGTGCACCTTGCAATTGATCAAATAGAACATCGATCCGTGACAATGGATACTTGTTCTTAATCGTCGCCTGGTTCAACTATTGATAATCAATACACAACCTCTAATAACTGTCCTTCTTCTTTACAAATAAAATAGGAGCACCCTATTGTGACTGGCTCCTTCTAATGAAGCCCTTATCTTGTAGTTCCTGTAACTATTTCTTCAATTCTGATAGTTCTGTCGGTGCCATCTTGTAAGGAGTCTTAGCTATCGGTGCAGTGCCAGGTACGAGCTCAATCTGAAATTCGACTTTCCTACTCGACGACAAACCCGTCACCTCATCAGGAAAAACTCTAGCAAATTTATTTACAACAGGAATCGATGATATATCTCCTCGCTTTTCCTCGGCTTCTAATAAAGCAAAGAGCTTCGAAATGGCACCCTTTCGTGCACCCTTAAATTTAAATATTGGTCCATCCAAAGGGGTAAAAGTCATGGTCTTGGCGAAACAATCAAGGGTCACATGAGATTCAGCGAGCCAATCCATCCCTAGGATAACATCGAAATCTTCGAAGTTTAATTCAATTAGACTGACAACCAATGCATGGGATCCAATCTAGACAGAACATCGATGATAGACTCTGTAAGCAAGCACACTCTTTCCTAGAGGAGTTGCTACCGTCAAAGGAATGCTCATAGGAGATGAATCCTTATTAAGACGCTTAGCGAAGTCCAAGGAGACGAATGAATGGGAAGCACCCGAATCCAAAAGCACATGAGTAAAAAGACCATCGATCAACATCAAACCTGGGCACCCAAGACATGCCACGACTTAAATTATTCAACATAAGGGTATCATTCTATTTTAAAGTTTAATGTCTACCAGATCTTCATTAGTTCTTAACAAATTCATTAAATTCATTTATGAAAACATTTTCAAAAAGTTGTTCATTTTACGCAAATTAATATTTATGACATTACTACGTAAACAGGTATGAAAGAATTTAATCATGAATTTTAAATAAACAAACATGTCCTGGATGACATCGTCTGAAGCTCTAGCATCAGCATCAGATAGGGTATACATGCGACCATTAGCCGTAATCATTGCAGGAGGCATAGCCCTCAATCCAGATAACTTCTTAGGCATCTTGCACTCAGCTGCTCTATGCCCAAGCTGTCGACAGTTGAAACAAGCCCCCATTCCTCTAAGGCAGGTGCCGTAATGATTCTTGCCACAAGTGGTACAGGTCAGAATAGTCTTTATAGTCGAAGCCACTTTAGAATTAGTCTTGCTCAGCTGCGAGAAGGCTGGTCTTGAGTAAGGAGTGCCCCTACTCTCCGATCTCATGTTGGATTTAGAAAATACACGATCTCAGCGACCATATTGAAAGTTTCTAGCCGAGCTCTGACCCACATTACCAGTCGGTGAAGGCACCTTTAATTCTCTCTCGATGCTGTAGCACTTATCAATCAAGTCCTTGTATGAGTCGCATCGGTTTCCAACTACCAAGGTCCTGATCTGAGGCCTCAAACCCTTCTCAAACCTCCTGAGTAGAAAGTTCTCGTCAGAAATCAGGGTTGGTGCAAACTGGCTTAGTTTCGTAAAAAGCTTAGCATAAGCGTCAACAGTCATCTCTCCCTGTTTGAGGTTCAGGAGTTCCTCAATCTTCTCATCTTGGACGCTCTGGGGGTAGTACTTATCATAAAACACTTTTACGAATTCGTCCCAGCCCTGTACATAACTAGGCTCTTCGACACGAGTCGCTTCTTTCAATTATCTCCACCAGTTCTCAGCATCCCCCTCCAGTTTGTAGGTTTCCAATCTCACTTTAGTTGTTTCATTACACTCCATCAGATCAAAGATCTTTTCCATCTGTTGTATCCATTTCATAGCCTCCGCACTATCTCCCATCCCATTGAAGTATCGTGGTCAGTTTTTCCTCAATTCATCCAATTCTGACCTAGGAGCAGGAGTAGGTTGGGCATTTAGAGTTATGGTTGCATTGATGGCATTCACAATTGCCTCAGTCAACACGTCAATATGTTTATTCGTCATTTGCAGTCGATCAATCTCACGTTAAACTCCAATTACACATATTTCAAACATAAGAATCAATCTTAGGCTCTGATACCAACTGTAGCGACCCGAGATCTCACAACCTCTGATTGTAAGATCTTAGTCCGTACATTCGTATCGTGAACCATAGAAACATAATAAGGCGATAAAAGCACCTTAAACAGCGAAAGATAAAATTTCTTTAAAACATTAATTAATCAAAATAAAACTCATGATAATGTTCTTATTCTAATAACAAATCCAACATGATTAAAGCTTAAACAATCTTAATAAAATACTAACTGATCAATGTCTCATTTATTTGAAACCCATAATAATAACTAGAAAGCAAAATAGCTAATTAGGTCCCGAAGCCATCATCACCATTCAATCCAGTTTCCTGAGCACTACATGCCGTCTCATCGCCATAGACCCATACATTGTCATCGGTGACACCTGTCTCATCTGGTCACCCACATCAATAAGGAGTGTAAGTTTACACTTGTATGGACCAGACATGCAATCTAGTGAAGCATAAAATATTAGTCATAGCCATATATACATTTCGGTATATTTCATGTGTGTGTGCATGTGGCATGTATAATCTCAATAAGCTGAAATAAAATGAACATAAACATATATATCAATATTATATAAATGCATCATTTCTTTTACTTTTATCTTTCTTGTCATTTAATGCATGTTAGATTTCGTCCCGCTCAAGACGTTCGATCATAATCATGCTTATCACTTATTTAGTTAGACTCCGTCATGCTCAAGACATTGGGTCTAATGATTCATATCATTTATTACATGTCAAACTTTGTCCCACTCAAGACGTTGGGCTTAATCATGCTCATCATACTCTTATTTAGTTAGACTCCATCTTACAGAAGATGTTGGGTCTAATACCTTCTTAGACTCCATCTGGTATAAGATGTTGGGTCTAATGCTCATTAACCAATGCATGATATTTCATCATGTTTTACTATCATGATTGCATATTCATAGATCATCATGGAACATGTAAAGTGCATATGAGTCAAATTATTATTCATAAGCATTTAAGTGCATTTAGACATGGTGCATAAACAATGGTACATAAACATTGAAGTGTACATAATCATGGTGTATGAACAATGAAGTGCATATAATATGATCATGGTATATAAACATTGACATTTTAATCACACTGTTAAGAGAAGAAATGACTATAGAACTTAACTACCCAAACACAATCCATTGATTTCAAGTTCAGGCTCAATCGATTGATTTCCCAGAATCAATCGATTGACTCACATCCATGCATTTTCCAAATAAACATCGTTTATCTGCATCTGTTCAGGCTCAATCGATTGATTTCTAACAATCAATCGATTGAATCAAATCCGTGCATTTTTCCAAAATAATATCTTTTATCAGTGTCTGTTAGCCTCAATTGATTGACTCCTCTGAATCAATTGATTGACTCCAATCCGTGTATTTTCCTGAAATAATATCATTCATCAGTTTCTTATTCAAGCTCAATCGATTGATTTCCCTGAATCAATCGATTGACTCAAATTCGTGAGCATCCCTCACGATGTCTCAAATTACATGGTGGAATTTCATCCATCTTCTTTTTAATCAAAATAATCCACATTAATAATCACTAATCCTAGCATGCATCTCATTTAATCATACAATCATTATTCATGAAATAGACACACTAATTTGCATAAAACCCATTTAAAAATAAATATTTTAAGTTCATTGAAAAGCATGATTTCTCCATACCTAGATCGATCATACTACCACGATTAGATTAAGATCCCAACAATGATGATGATTCTAGAAGGAGGCGAAGGCCGTTTGAGAATGTACGCCAACGTCTCGCCGATCTTTTAAAAAAAGGGCTCTAAGAAGATAGATCTAGAATTTCTTCTCTAAGGTCTCTAGGGTTTCTGATAGCTCTATTCTTAAGAACTCTAAATGAGATTATGATTTAGGATTCTCCGTAAGACACTTACTATAATATTTTGGGAATTACCCGGTGTTAAGCTAGCACACCAAGGAAGAGTGTATAGACTTTTACCTTAAAGTCCAAAATATAAGTTTAGAGCACATATAACAAGGTTTGATCCCTAGACCTCTTATCTAGAATTCACTGCTTTTAACCAGTAGGCTACCACATAGCTTGTATCCATAAATGGTGAAAATAAATATAAGAGCTTGAAAAACCAAAACATGTATTTTTAGATAAAACATTTTGAAAAGTCAAGGCATGCGGTGAATACATTATTAAGCACACACATACACATAATTTTAGGTGTATTAAAGCTATAAAATTTAGATCATAACATGTGTCTAGTTTCTTTCTTTGGAAGATCTTGGGTTCTGGTGAGATTATGTTATAATTGCGTTATGATTGACTTAGTTTTTTTATTGTTTGGTGTATTTGCATTTTCGGGAGATTTGTTTTTAGTTTTTTGTGATGTGCCATGAGGGCATGGCTATAATTTTGTGATGGGATGATAACGAGTGACGGTCCCTTTTTCACTTTGAATGGCTCATGAGGCTATGCGATGGGGCAAAGGGGACTCTCGGTTGAGGAGGGGTAAATTTCGAGCAAAATTAGGAATTAAGTGCCTGATATCAGCCACTGAAACTGATCACTCGCCCGATTCCAGGCATGCGATTCAGGGTCTAAAGGAAGTATTTACGTGTGTGTAGGTTAACATGTGATTGGATTATGCACTCTAATACTTGCGCGCGATTGAAGCGTCACCCGGTCAGTGTACGGGTGATCTTTCAAATTAAACAATAAAAGTGAGTCGTTTAATCGGATTGTGTGGCTGGTGGACAACGCGAAATCAGAAGGTCGCAGTATATGTGTAGGCGACAGTCGTATTGAGTGCCTGGTTAGAAGCACGGGTTTTCGATTAAGCGTGATGTTCCTAGTGCGTGATCAGATTAAGCGCATGTTTTTAGGTGTGCGATTAAGACTATACTCTATATAAGCAAAGGAGTCTTCATTTGCTTTTCATTCTCGACTTTAGTCTCGAGTCTTGACTTTTCTGAGTGTTCTAACATTCTGAGATTCGTGTTTCAGCGATATTGAGTGATCTAATCGTCGGATTGGGATGGGGTTTCTTCTTATATTCATTATTTCACGTGATCTTTATGCTAGTGTGATATTCGGGAACAGTATTATTTTGAGGATGGGCGGTGTTGGGAATGAGAGCGTCGGTCTTCACACCGTTCCTTTCTAGGGAGCAGTGAAGGCAGTGTTGATGGGGCGACAACAAGGGAAGTGAAGATGGCGGGGAGACGGGGTGCTGTAAATGGAGAGATGTATTACCCAATCAATCCTTCCGTCTCTTCTACCGGTGGCTCGTTTAAGTTCTCCAAGTCTGGTGGGAACATTTCTGAAGCCTCCGATTGGACATTCTGCTCCTCATTTTGGCTCATCGTAATTTTAGTTTTCGTTTTGAGTTGTATGTTAGATTTTAGGTTTTCGTTTTGGGTTGTAATTCAGGAGGTATGCCTCCGGTGAAACTTGTAAAACTTTAAATTATAAATAAAGGGGCATTTTTTTTTTATATTTTCACTATCTCGTTGGTTGGCTTAAATTTTTATTGATTAATTAACTGGACTTACTTGCTTTATCGTAGTTTTATGATCTGAGTTAGCTTATAGTTTTAAAGTTCATTATGAGAATGACCCAAATTTATTCATTCGCCCTATTATGTCCTACTTAGTAGGTTCACTTGATATTATCCGGCTTGTAGGGGGCATTTTTTTTTTAACAAGTTAGATTTTATCTTGTTTGAGTTTTTTTGTTTGAGGTTTTGGTCTTACTGAATGTAGTTTGTTTTGTCCGTGGTGTTATATTTTGTTCAAGGTGTAATCTGAGATGATACTTGTTAGAATGTGTGAGTTTTTCATGGGTTCTAGATGGTGGTTGGGTGTTCCAATCCTATTGGTCTATCTAGACTTAGGGAGTTTGCACTTTTAGAGGGGCAAGTGTTGTGTAATTATTGATTCATCTTGGTTGTCATGAATTGTGTTCCTTTTAAAGGGGGATGTGTATGGGTTTGAATTCAATTAGCTTGGTAGGGGGTTCAAATGTGTGGCACTTGGCCATTGGTGATTCAAAAAACATAGTTTACAAATGTCTGAATTTAAGGCTTTGGGTTTATTTTTTATTTTGGACTTTCATTTTAAGCTTACAGGTTAAAATGTTTTGGGGGATATCTTGTGTTTATAAGTTTGAGCATTTTTTTTTATTAATGTCTTTTATTCCTTTCTTTTTCGTATCCCGGGTATTAGACCTGATGAACAGTGCTTATTAAGTGGATGATGAGAATGGACGGGATTGGGAATTTGGGGTGATGCTAGGGTTAGTGCTATCAATCAAACTCGAAGTGTCACCCCATCGGTGGAAGAGATGGAAGAAAAAAAGGTGGTAGAGGGGAAACCAAAGGATAAGGCAAGGTCAGAGTTCTCGTGATCAATGTCTATTTTTCCTCGATAGGCTCTGTAGATTCAGTGTTAGTTGCTTTTTTAATGTGTCCAAGGGGAGCTTTCAACAATGGATCCCGCAGATCCTGAGTGGCTTTCTGTCAGCCACTCTTGCTTTCCTATCAATTCGGGGCAAGGGGAAGAGGCTATCACGGTTAGAATTCGCTCAGGGTGCTTTCCTTCTCTGAACTTATATGAGATTTATAGTTTTCCAAATAAATCCAGATTCAGGCATTGCCTGAATGTGCTGATTTCAGCATTTTTATTTTAACTGTATATTCAGAGGGTATGCCCTCGATGTGTGTTATAATTATTTTATTGATCTATAAAGTGGTTGTGTTCTCTAAATCTTGTCTTATTTTGATTCAATTTTCTCGGTATCGTGTTTGACTTATGTGATGTTTATTTATTTGGGTTTAGTTTAATTTAGATTTATTAAACTCAGGGAGCACTAGGGGTAGTTTCCCCTTTTTTTTATTTTTTTGTGGTTCTTTTTTTTTTTTAGCTTTAGCTTAAGGGATATAGAGGCGATGGGGGGCATTTTTTTGTTGTATATATATTTTGTTAGAATGTATGGGAGATGGGGGCTACCTTTTCTTTTTGGTGTAATTGATGAATGTGAAGGAGAGGGCATTTTTCTTGTTCGGTCTTAGTTTTGGGGCGCTCTCTTTTCCTTTCAGGGCGCGTGTTTCTTTAAGTTAGAAGTGCTTTGGTGGTTTTACCAAGGGTGTAATTCAGGTCGATAGTAAATGCCAGGAATGTCCTAATTTTGAGTTTTAGCTTGCTGTCTTGGGTGTGAAAAAATTTATCTCTGGGCAAATTACGCGCTTATCCCCGGGCATTTAATCTAATTACGCGCCAAAATTTGAGCGCGCATTTTGGAAGCGTGAAGAGTTATTACGCGCTAGTTCATAGGCGTTTAATTCATTTAAGCATTTGAACCTATGCGTAGGATGAACACGACTGCTGGCATTCCTACACCGATGAGTGGGCATTTGAGGTGATTACGCGCTTTCAGTAACACGCGTGATCAACCGGTCAGATAGATGTGAGCGGGCGTCGAAACCATTTGCGCTCTCATAAGTGGGCGTTTGAGCATAATTAAGCATTTTGTGAGTGGCGCATGATCCGATTAAGCACTTTATTTCAACCGTGCAATTCGGGTGACTTCTATAAATAGTTCATAACTTCTCATTTTCATCGCGCCATCCATTTTAGTCTTTGATTTTCTTGTTTCCTAGTTTTTGTGTACTAAATTTCGTGTTTTAGTGATGTCCCGTGATCCAGTCGTCCGTTTCAGGTGCCGTTTCGTCCATTTTCTTTAGTTTTTTGAGCTCTTCATATCAGATGGAGGATGAGGGTGTTGGTAGGCTGGGGCTCATTATTTTTTAGTTAGAGGGGATGTTGATGAGCGATGGAGGTGAGAGTTCCGGGGCACAGGCTAGAGCCGTTGCCATAGAGGCAGATATCAAGGAGATGGTCGCGGAGGGAGTCCCCGAGGGTGACCAAATGGTGGTCAGGGAGGAGGTACTCGAGGCTGAACCAGGGGTAGCTGAGGAGGAGGGCGACAGAGTTGAGGGTGAGCAGGGTGAGGAGCAGCCAGGCGCTGAGCCTTGGGATCATAAGCACTATCCACTGGAGGACTTCTTTGCCAGAGGTCGGGGAGGTCCTCGTATGTAAGAGTTCTTCCATTTTCCTAGGCATTTAGGCTATGTCATTGGCTCGTCAGGATCTATAAACCCTTCTAATTTATGTCGAACCTGCATTGATTATGGGTCGTGCTTACCTGTGTATTATGACGGCACGTTCTATTTAGTTGTTCTTATCATGTTTTGTGTGTTAGTTGTAAATTGTTTTTATGTGGTTTGGGCATATTTCATTTACTTTGAGCTCTAAATTTATTTATCTTTCGTCATAGGTATGCGTTAGTCTTACTGTCATTGTTTGTGTTTCGTTCACTAGGAGCCCCTGCAGCTGGCTATCAGCACGGCATGGATCGAGTCTCATACTTGGTACCGTGCCTTGTCGGAGTTTCAGCGGGAGCAGTTGGTGTCTTTCTGGTTTGGGACGATTTTAGAGTTGGAGCCTTTTCAGGTCAATCAGGCTTGATCGCGGCGATTATAGAGAGGTGGAGCGAGAGGCATCAAGCACTTCTCTTTCCAGTCGGTATGATGTTGCCAACCCCTAAGGACTTGGTCTGCATTACTGGTCTTTGTTTCGAGGGTGAGTTGATCACGGGGCAGATGGCAGGGAATTATCTAGAGGTATGTGAGGAGATCCTGGGTGTGCCTTATAGGTTGAGTGGATCGAGGCCAGGTGTTATTCGGGTCACTTGGTTTTTTGATACATTCGCGAGTGGGCGGGCCCCTCCGAGGCATCATTTGGAGGTAGCAGCACTTTATGAGGCACGTTGTGTGAGAGTGATGGGCCAGGAGCCCATGATCGAGCCGGGATTGGCTGCGGATAGGGTGCTCGAGCATTCTTGATGCACTTCTTTGGCGCAATACTTTTCTCTTCTTCGACTTGGGGATGCGTCACTGGGTTATTTTTGATGATTCTGGGGGATTTAGACCGAGCCCCGACCTACGCGTGGGGTGCGACTATGTTGGTGCATCTCTGCGAGCAGTTTTACCGTCGGGGACAGGGGTTAGCGTCGATCGGAGGTTCCTCCCATTTCTCAAGGTGAGTTTTAGTTAAATTGGTATCGTGGTGACCCTTTTTTTTAACCATTGGTCATAGTGATGATCTTAATATTTGTTGTGTGTGGTCGTTGTTGTTTTATTATTGTTTTTAGTTTTGGGCATACGATCATTTCGCTTTTCTGCGCCCAAGGGTCTTGTTAGAGATTTTATTCATGTTCCTGCGGATGCGCGTGTGGAGGGAGGCATTGAGGGGTCGTCGCTGGTCGGCTACCCATTAGACTGCATGAGGCCTCTTTGAGGATATGCATGTAGGGCAAGTATGTATATGACGTTATGTTTTTGTTTAACTTCATCTATTTTTTTTTGGGCGGCCCTCAGGCTTCGTTCATGGATTGATTTGTTCCTTTGGATAGGTGATCTGGAGACCCTATGATGGTGCAGAGGATGCGGGTGAGGCGGTGATTGAGTCTAGCCGACCCTTCTTCGATGTGGACATATGGGTCCATTGTTTTCAGCGAGTGGAGAGGATCCACACCTCTCAAGTGGTACGGCAGCTAGGACTCGATCAGGGAGTCCCTTCGGCGATTGGCCATAGGGTGGCTAAGAGGATGACCGGGCTAGAATTTTACGAAGCGAATGGCGCTCCAGATTGCCGATTTCAAAGCCAGGGGGACCAGAGTCACGGGGGCGCATGATGAGGCTGATGTGTGAGAGTATAGGAGGTGGTTTGGAGCGTTGGGTGGTGGGCGTCTCTTCATGCATCCTTTTCATGGTAGTTGTTCTTTCGTTGTCGACGGGCCAGAGTCGGCATTGAGGGAGAGTTTGGTCACATTAGAGGAGGGCTGCCTCACGGCGAGTGTGCGGGGAGCATTGGACGGTCTCCATAGGGCGATGGAGCAGATGCGGCATGCTCCTCGTCTTGATGAGGAGATGTTGCGTTCTTTGACTGGGTCAGTTGTCAGGGCCAGGGCGGTGAGGGATGAGTTAGGAGTTTGACTAGCAGAGGCTCGTCAGCTCCTGGTAAGTTAGTTTATTGGTTTTAATTCATCTACGCATTATATTGGTTTATTCTGGTAATGTTTTTTATGTAGTGGTCTTATTTTTACTGTGGCTAGTCTAAGAGGGAGTCTGAGGTTACTCGCCAGGCGGTGATGATTGAGCTGTTGCGCGGCCAGCAGCAGGCGGGTCGGGCGGTGGAGGTTAGTTAACATTCAGAGATTGAGTTATCGATAAGTATCTCGGATTAGTCTTGTTAACTGTTGACGGTTCGGGGATCCTCACTAATGTTGGCATGTTGGTGGCATTTTTAGATAGCAGAGCTTTTCGCTGTAGGGGCTTCGGCTCGGGCATTTGATCCTTCTTCAGTGGCTTCCTCCAGTCGAGAGGATCCAGCGATAGCTTGTCTACGGTCTGAGTTGGAGCATTGGGTAAGTTCCATCACTCTTTAGTTTACTTGTGTTACTGTACTGGTTTGTTAAGTGTTATTATTATGTTAGCTTGATGGTTTACTAACGTGTGCTGGTGTTTCAACGTCGGGTTGCTGAAGACTTGTAGATGAGTGAGGCGACCGCCGCCTCTCAACATTCCAAGAGTTAGGTATGGTTTAGTGTAATTTGGTTTGGATTGTTCATTTCTATTTATTCTAACGCGTTCATATTGGCTTGTTGTTTATTATTTTTTTTACTCAGGCGATTACGGACTTTGCTCCCGAGGCTCCTTCCCAGGGTTCTCAGGGTTCCTATCCCTATCTGATGCATTTGTTTATTCTCATTACAACCACCTATATTTGTTGTCCCTCGAGTGCCATCTGCTGATCCTGTGACCGCGGAGACAGCCGAGCGACTTCTGGGAGAGAGGCTAGATATGGTATATATGTATTTTTCATTTTGAGTTTTGTTGTTGTTCTTATATGCATATGTTTACTTCTTTTAATTTAATAGAGTTATACAGGTTCGTCAGCTCGAGGAGGCATGGCTAGAGGCAGCGCGAACGCACGGCACTCTGGAGGTGAGACGATTCCTCGGAGAGGTGGAGAGTCATGAGGATCTGATGGTCAACATGTTGGTCACGCAAAGGACTCATACGGAGGCACTAGCAGCAGCGTGTCGGACGACATGGGCAGAGATGCAGGTGTCCCTGGATCGGTTACAGTATCGCCTAATGAGGGGCGAGCGGTGGTCATCATGAGGCATCGGAGTCGAGGGCTACGAGTTCTTCAGCTGGGCAGTCTCGTCATACCTCTCGCAGTCGGGATAGGACCGATAGTCGTGAGGATTCCATCGTTTGGGGGAGTCATGGGAGGCTTCCTCCTCATTCTTAGTCGAGACGGTCGGTCAGTCAGGCTAGTGAGGGGGGTTCGGTGGTGGGTCCTCTCCATTTAGAGGTTTTGAGGACTCCGGGTGCCAGGATTTTGTTTTCAGACGATTAGTCTACGGACCTTTGGGCTGACGATACCGGCCATAGCGGTGCTCGTCCTCCTCAGTCGCAATGTAGGGATTAGGGGTGTGTGTGCATTTGTTTATATTCATTGTATGTGTGTTGTATATAAGGGGAGTGTCCCCAGTGACAAATGTGAAGAAAAAAGATAGGACTATTTTTTGGTATATGTCTATATATATAGGGATTTTTGGTTCAGATGTACCTGCTTTGCTTCTCATCCTCTGATTACCTTTTGGTGTTTTCTTTTTTTGCTTTCGGTGCCGTCAGTCGTCACTGGGACTTGGATGTTTTCTGAGCTGGTCTGGTGCTGGTTTTGAAGGTCGCTTTGCATCTGCATATGTAAAGGTAATGCTATCAGTAGTTTTGTTCCCCTCCCTTGCCAGTTGTCAAGGGGGAAAAATAACTCTGACCGTGGTCTGGTGATAGAAAGGTGGATATAAGTTTTTTCTTTTTCTCTTTTTTTTTACTTTCTCTCCTTTTTCTTTCTCTTCTTTTTTTTTGATATAATAAATAGCGCAACAGGGGAAAGCAAATGACAATAAACATAATGACAATAAAAATAAAAAAATGCCCCAGTGTAGAAGCATGGTTGAGCTTGCAGTACGGTATTTTGATAGTGCTCTTTGAGCGGTATCTTCATCATTCTTCATCTTTTTCGTGGTCGGGTCAGCGTTTTTGATGTAATTTTCCTTCTTCTTTAAAAAAATGCCCCAGCGTATGGATGCAATGGAGCTTCCCTGAGCCTTAGATAAGCATTTTGGGTCTATAAATAGTCATGGGTATTAGGTGAATTAGTCTTGCAGAAAAGTGCATCGATACTGTCTTCGAACCGGGGGGAGGTCCTTCGATTAATAGCGTATGGGGTCTATCTTAGGGTATTGATCATCCTATTCCATGGTTATTCGAGAAAAGCATGGTAAGTATAATGGGTGATTGCATCAATCGTCATTCAGTGGTTTTCAGTTTCATTCCTAGGAATATCCTGTGAAGTCTCAGATTCATCATCCAAAATAAAACTAGAAGGGGGAGAGGTAAGGCTTAGTGATATGGGGGAATAGTTCATAACTAATACCTTTTCAAAAGGGGTAAGTAACAATCTTCTCCTCTGAGGGGTATGGAATGCCATGATCGAGCTCTTCGTCATATTTCGATACCAACAAAATCTCGCATTCTATGGCTAGCAGGGGTTTATCCTCCTCCCGCCACCTTACGACGACATCTAGTAGTATGAGAATATCAGGGATGCCCTCACAACTTACTTATACACTTCCAATAAAATTAGAAGAGATGTCCTCTCGGCCTACCTATGCTTCCTTGAGTTCATTGACTTGTTCATTCGTCGTAATGCTCTCGCTCGATATATATATATTTTTTATGTGTACATTTTTTTTGAAAGCATCCTACTGGTGCAAGAATGATGAGTTTTGATTGAACCTAATATCTTCATTTTTTTTGCTCTAACGTCTCTTCCAATGGCGGTGATAGGGAATGAGAATAGGGTGTTTCTTATGCTTTTGAAAAAAGTTTTAGGTAGGTCACTAATCCTTCAATCAAATTGCCCAAGTATAAATGGTGGGCGACTTGTCAGAGATTTTAAGGATATTATGAGGATTGAAAACATACGACCAATAGATGGGTCGTGATGACTTCGGGGATGATAAGTATAAGTATTTTAACCACGGGAAGTGATGATCATAAGACTAAGGATGGTATTTTCTAAGGTACATGGCATTCCAGGGGCTAGGGAGCTCTTCCTCGTCTTGGTTCGCCAATTTGTATGCGTTTCCAAGGTATGCAACTATTATAATATAAGGGCCTTTCCAGTTCGATTTTAGTTTTCCTTTTAAATGGGCGTGTTTGGAAGGCATAATTTTCTTTAAGACTAGCTCGCCAATGTTAAAGGTTCGTTCAAGGACTTTCTTATCATAGGCCCTGGCCATTCTCCTCTGATATACCTGAGCATGATCAGCTGCCCTTAGGCATGTTTCATTGAGTCGCTCTAACTGAGTAAGTAAAGCAATTCTCCTCTTGTCTAAGGATAGCTCATCATCGAGTTGGATGTGTAAAGATGGTACTTATATCTCATATGCTAGGACTGCCTCCATCCCATAAGTGAGGAGGTAGGGAGTTTGGCTAGTGGCCGTACGAATAGAGGTCCTATAGGCCCAGAGTGCTTCCGGTAATCATTCGGGCTAGTCGTCTCCATTGCTTGTTTCCACAGTTCGTTTCAAGATTCAAATCAGCGTCTTGTTCGTAGCTTCTACTTGTCCATTACCTTAAGGGTAGAACGGAGATGAGTTGCACAAATCAATGCCGTATTTCTTGCATAACTTCTTCGTCTTTTCTGTAATGAACTGCGGTCCGTTGTCGGAGATGAACATTATGGGTACCCCAAACCGGGTAATGATATTTCGAACTATAAATCTCGCGAGCGTCGAAGCGGTGATTCTAACATAAGACTTGGCCTCTGCCCATTTGGTGTAGTATTCGGTCGCTGTAAGTATGAACGCATGCTTATGAGTATTCCCAACGGTGTCTGTAAACGGTCCAATGATGTCGAAGGCCCACATCGAAAATGGCCACGACGAGGTTATAGTGTTTAGCGCAACTGATTGAGCTTTGATAAGTGCGGCGTGCTCTTGACATTGTTTGCAAGATTGAACGTAGAGATGACAGTCTCTAATCATCGTCGGCTAGAAGTAGCCTTGTCTTGTAACTTGATCGGCGAGTCTTTGTCTACCAGAGTGGGCACTGCAGGTATTGGCATGTGCTTCTCGAATGATGTATATCCTTTGACAATCATGACACATCGCAGGAGTACTCCTTTGGTGAAGGCTTCTTGGTATAATGTTTTGCCGAGTATATAGAATCGGGTGCACCAGTTTCTTCATCTTTCGCTTGATCTTCGTGGCATATAGGGGACATGTTGATGTTTTAAAAAATTTTAGATGTCAAAATACCATGGTTGTCCATCGTCGGTTGGTGATTTCTCGAATCTGAATGTAGCGACTTCGGTTTCTATTTCAGCGTGATTTTCTGGAGTGATTATTTCTTTTGATTCCGTGCTGGCAGGGAGAATTGGTAGTTCCTTTTTAACGGTCCATGCTACTTTATGGACTGTTAATCTTTCAATGAAGAAGGTCTTGGTATTTTGCCCGATAGGTATCTGGATGACAGAGGCTAGTGTGGCTAAGGAATTTGCTAACTCGTTTTCTAATCTAGGGATGTGTGTGAAAGAGATCTTTTCAAATTTCTTTACTAAATATTGAGCAATTTTTAGGTATGTCATTAGTCTCCTTTCCTTAGTTTTCCATTCTCCCATGACCTGTGAAATTATTAGTTTGGAATCACCGATGGTTTTTAACTATTTAACACCTAATTATAACACTGTCCGTAATCCAGCTATAAAAGCTTCGTATTTTGTAACAATATTGGTAACAGGGAAGTCTAGTTGGAAAGCCTTGGGTATCACCACTCCTTCCGGGCTTAGAAGGACTATCCCAATGTCCTTCCCTCTGTGATTTAGAGAACCGTCAAAATAGAGAGTCCATGAGGTTTTACCAGGTTCTTTGTCATGAATTGTGAGTAAGTCTTCATCGAGGAACTCCGCGTGTATGGGTTCATCATTTGGGAGTGGAAGATCTGCGAGGTAATCTACAATGGCTTACCCCTTGATTGACTTTTGGGTAACATAAGTGATATCGAACTCTTGTAATAGCATATGCCAGCGGGCTATCTTTCCTGATGTGGCAGGCTTTTTGAATATATACTTCAGAGGATCTATTTGGGCTAGCACTAGTATCTTATGTGCTCTGAAGTAATGTCGTAATTTAGTTGAAGCCCATACCTATGTGAGGCACGTCTTCTTCATAGGGGTGTACTTTCGTTCGTATTCGACCATCGTTCTACTAAGATAGTAAATGGCCTTCTCTCTCTTGCCTTCTTCTTCATATTGTCCTAAGATTACTCCCATCGCTTTATCGTTTGCCAAAAGGTGTAGGATTAGGGGTCTTCTGGGAATTTGTGACGACAATATTGGCGGGTTAAGGAGGTATTTTTTAATGTTATCAAAAGCTTGCTGGCATTGGTCATCCCATCTGTACTTGATCCCTCCTTTAAGTAGTTTGTAGAAAGGATCGCATCGGTATGAATGCGGAGAGATAAATCTTCTAATGAATTATAATATTTTTATCAAACCTCGTAATTCCTTGATATTGCTGGGAGGTGACATCTCTAAAATGGCTCTAACTTTCACAAGGTCAACTTCAATCCCTCGGTTGCTAACTATAAAACCAAGTAATTTTTCGGAGATGAAATTTCTTAGGATTCATTTTTAGTTGATATTTCTTAGCTCTCTGTAGCACTAGCCAAAGGGCTTCAGCGTGTCCTACTCGCGTTTGAGACTTCACTAATATGTCATCGACATAAACTTCTACACACTTATATATCATGTCATGAAAAATAGTCATCATGGCACATTGATATGTGGCTCCTGCATTCTTAAGAACAAAAGGCATGACAGCGTAGCAGTAAGTTCCCCATGGTGTGGTGAAGGAAGTCTTCTCTTGGTCAGACTCTACTAACTTGATCTAATTATATCCAGAGAAACCGTTCATGCAGGATAGCATCTCATGTCCAGTGGTGTTGTCAATAAGAGTGTCAATATGTGAGAGTGGGAAGTCATCTTTTGGGCATGCCTGATTGAGGTTTCGAAAGTCAATGGAAACCCGTACCCTGCCGTCTTTCTTGGCGACAGGTACTATGTTGGCGACCCACTTGGGGTAGAGGACAACTCGGATGAATTTAGCTTTGTGTAACTTGTCAACTTCCTCTTTGACATGAAGGGCTGTTGGGGTGCATCCTGCAGAGTTTCTGCTTAACAGGTTTCGGATTGGGTTCTAAGATAAGACGATGTTCTACTGGACTTGGGTATAAACCAGGCATGTCCTTGTAGGATCATGCGAAAGAGTTGAGATGTTCCTGTGGGACTTGTACAATCTGTTGACGTTCTCTGGGATTGAGCGTCGTACTAATCAACAGTTTTTTGAGCTTCTCGTCAGTGCCAAAATCGATTTCCTCCGTGAGTTCGGTGACAGCCTGGGTCTGTTTGTCAAAATGTTTAATAACCCATCGGAAGTCCTGAGTCTCATTAGGGCCTGATGTTCCTCCTTCATCCTCGATGAGCTCATATACTACGAAATTACTAGGCTAGGGATTTAATTTTGTGCAAGGCAACCCTTCATCGGTGTAATTTATGACCGAAAGATCTTTGGTAAAGTGAAGGTTAATGCTATTGATTCTTCTCTCGAAGTCGTGGAGTATCTCTTCCGATATGATGACTGGCTTATTACTTAGCCTGAAGGCTTTACGTCCTTGCGCGTGAGATGGGTCAGGAATTAGAGGAGGAAAGTCCCCTCGTTGGCTGCAGACTTGAGTCAGGATAAAGAGTTCCCTTTCTTTTTCAAGGTTTTCTAATGTTTTTAGGCTTTGTATTTCTAACTTTTTAGGCTTTTCTATGTTTTCTATATATATATATATTTTTTTAATAAATATGGTACAGGGTCAGTGGCCTCAAAAGGCATCGGGAGAGCTGCTTCCTCAAATTGAGGGAGCGAGACGGCTGCTGGAGCCGTTCGGGTGATCCTTCGGGGAACACGGACTTGTTACAAATTTGGCATCTTTTTTTGGAGTCCTCATCCCATGGGATCTTTTGATTAAGTAATGCTAATGATAGGGGTATCATAGTTCGATTTTCCTCTACTAGGTTGATTATCTCTTCCCCAAAGAAGCTCGAGAGATAATAATCAATTAAACTATCATCGTCGAAGTTATGAGATGATTGTCCTTCCCACGAGGGGGAATCTCCTAAAGGGTCCCCAGGGGGAGGGGGCTCTTTCTCTTGATCTTCATAATATGTTGGGATGAGCGCACATGCTCGGCAACGGGGCTGGTAATGGTAAGAAATGCAGGGTGATTCCCAAGGACATTCCCATCCTCCCAAGTTAGAGTCAATGATATTATCCAATTCGCTCTCTTGATTTGATAAGGTGTGAAGTTCTAGGTTGGCTTGCTCTACCAATTCGAGTGCAGGGAGGTCTATCCAGTAGTCCTCGTCATCACTTGGTAGAGGTCGCCACTCTTCCTCGAGCGATTGCCAAAATATTTGGAGTTGTAGTGCATCTAGAGATGAAGGAGCGTCTGGTTCAAACTCCTCTTCGAACTCATGGATGCCTCCTAAGTCGAACAACTAACCATCGAGTTCTCTCTCTTCTGGCGCCAATAGCGAGGTTGGTGGATTACTAGTCATGCTTATGGTTATAGGGTTGGATCCATCCACTTCGGTCATTGTGGGATGTGTGATCTTGCTAGCAAATTGCTCTAGTATGTGAGTACATGCTTCGCACCGGGGTTGATATGGGTGAAAGATACAAGGCGAGTCCCACGGACATTCCCATCCTCCAAGGTCGAGGCAACGACGGATGCTATATGAATTAATATTTTCTTGCAAGGTGTCATCCCCTTCCCATGGTGAACGTGAGTTTTCTTCGTTGTCTCATAAGGCCACTATGTGAAAATCTTCGTTATCTGTAGACTCCCAATCCTGTAATTGTGGTTTGATTTCTGGAGGGTCCTTCTTTCTTCCTTCTATAGGATTTTCAGTGTCAAACAAAGGTTTGAGTCCTTCAAGGGGTTCATCGGCATCATCGTTCAAGTTTATCAAATCGTTGAATGCTTTGGATATTAGTTCAATTTTTGTCTCCTAGGATTTGGTGAAGGATACTTCCTTCTGCTTCGGCACATCTGCTTTCTCAGTAGTTCCATAGACGATGTGGTCATAAAGAGACTATTTCGGTTAGGTAGGGAATAAATCGACTGATTGACCGTTCGATTGGTAACCTAATCCTATGTGCTTGCATATTTTAGTCAAGAATCTAGGTCTCACACGACCTTGCTTATTCTTACGGAGTCTAGTGTGGGGGATGTGTCCGCGTTGGTACATAAGATCCCACCCTTTCATCGCGGTTGGGTTGATATCGTATAATTTAGCGAGGTCTCGGCCAACCTCCCTCCTTATCATCTCTTGTTGTTGCTCTAGGTGAAAACCAGGAAGGGCAGGTGAGCAGACTCTAGTGACAGTTCCTTCATCAGGGATTCACGTCTTTTGGATGTGGCCTGTGTCTAGTACGGATTCATGGGCTATCGGAATGCTTGCCGCGTAATCGATATCCATCTCTTGAAAAGGTGCATCGGCGTATATATGGACAATGCAGTCCTTATATAAAAATTTAATGCATTGATGGTATGTAGATGCGATAGCCTTCATTGATTATAACCATTTTCTGCCTAAAATGAGATTATATGTACTAGCAGAGTCAGCAACATGGAACGTAACATCTTTTATCGTGAGTCTAAGGCGAACCTGAAATTTAATAGTTCCTTTTACGAAACGACGTGGGCCATCGTAGGCTATGAACGACAAGGTCGAGGGCCTGATGTCTTGTTCTGTGTATTCAAGAGTTTTCAATGTGGTGAGAGGGCAAATATTGAGTCTCGCGCCCGTATCGACTAGTGTATGGGGTACAGAAAACCCTCTGATTATGACTATAAGATATATGGGGGAAGCGCTCCCACGAAGTGACTCCTTAGGCATGTCTGCGTCCGTGAATGTGAGGGTGGGAGGTTGTGCCATGACAGAGGTTATTTGATGAAGCTCATCTAGGGTCATGTCTTCGTCCACTTGAGTGTCCTCGAGTGTCCTTATTAACAGTTGATGATGATCAGGCGACTTCTTGATGAGTTCTAGTATAGATATCTGGGCTGGAATCTTTTGGAGATGTCGTAACAGATCATATTCTTGCCCTAGCTAGAGTGCTATTTCTTTGCCCGGCCAATGGGCCCTAGGTGCAGGTGGCTGAGGTGGTTGTGGTACGGGAATCAGTGGTGGGATGATGTGTGGTGGGGGTGGCAAGTTAACTTTCCTTTCTCTCGTGTTCCCCTCGGGTAGTTGTGCATGCGTGAAATCTTTATTCCACGGGAAAGGGGGAGGTGGATAGTTGGTTCCTGACTTGAGAATATAGTAGGCCGGTTGCTGGTCGAACCTAGCGTGACTCGACGTCGGTACATTTGTGAAGCGAGTGAAGTTAGGGGTCAAAGTGCGTGTCCATATGACACTACTCCAAGGTGAGAGGTATTGCATGTGATCCTCTTCCTCTAAGAAAGTAGAGACCAATGTCTCGCATGGATTTAGGTATTCTTTTTGTTCACTTTCCTCTTCATCTGACGGATACTTAGTTTTTGTTTCACTCTCTTGGTTGGGAGTCATGTGGGTGAAACTGTCTACCTGTGCGATAGTTGGAATGACGGTTTGAAGAGCATAGTCTCCATACTCAGATCCAAATTCGGATAAAGGGAGTGGTAAACTTTGGATATGGCTCTAGTGGGGAATGATGGAGGAATGGCCTCCTGGCCCTGAAGGAATGGACTCGTATTTGAGTAAACTTAGGATATGGAGGTGTTAAGTAGTGAAAAATGCCACTTTCTACACCTTTAAACCTGGCTTTTGCTAGTACCTAGAGTGTTTAATAATAGTTTTTAAGTATATTTTGCAGTTAGGGATGAAATATAGAATAATGCAGTTTTCCTATGTAAAAATGTCAAAAAGTGGACTTGGAGCCATCCATTAGAGTTGAGACAAGAGGGGCCAAGCATAAGAGCAGTTGATACCATTAAAGATGTGATCACTTTAGTGCTGATGCACCAAGCCATAAAACTATAAAGCCAACATGCATAGCTGCCTTGAAGAACTCGAACAGTTAGCTGAAGTGTCACTCCTGCACTCAGCAGTTTTAGTGCTGCAAACCAAGACCTTCAAGCAGTTTTATTGCTGGAAAATGAGCCACATTAGTCGCACAACTGCTATATTTGAAGGACTAGAGAAGATGTCAAAGCTGGAATGTGAAATGTAGAGCTGTTATGTGCTGAAAATAGACTCCACGAGGGGTTATTTTGAACTCCATGAGCTGCTATGTGTTACAATTGAACCTATCGCAACCTGTCGCAACCTATCAAATGGTTGTTTGAACATGTCGAGCATCCTGTCGAATGGTAGAAAGAACCTATCGTAACCTGTCGCAACCTATCAAATGGTTGTTTGAACCTCTCGAGCATCCTGTTGATAGGTTCTGATGCCTAAATCAACTTGTCGAGCATCCTGTCGAATGGTTGAAAGAACCTATAGAACAGTTGCTTGAACCTGTCGAGATTGAAGTTTAGAAGCTCCAACCTATCGAGGCACGGGTTCCAGCCATCTATTTCACACTTTAGGGACGCTTTGGGGATTCCAATGCTTCTAGGGCACACATCCCAATGTCCCACACATCTCAAGGATTTATCTCAAGTTCCATCAGCAAATATCAGTGGCTGCTAGGGGCATTTTTGAGAGTTGCAAAAATGCATCAGTTCGGCACAAATTTCTGCACATGGGACAGCAGTCCACATGTGATTTTTCCTTGGCAAAAATGAAGACACCTCAGCTGTGCATAACAAAATTAAATTGCTGCTATCTTGTTGGCTGAAATGTAGTTCACTTGGATCAAGCTCCTCTCTTCTGATTGGTTGCAACTCAAAGCACATGGATCACTGCATACCTATAAATACCCATCTATTTTGTTGTTTTTCTTCAGCAAGGAAAGTAGGAACAAAGGAATAGTCTGAGTTCTCCTTAGCTCATTTAGGTTTAGTTTTAGGTTTTATTTTCCCCTTTTCTCTTCCCCCTTCTTTCCCTAATCTAGCCTGCTGGATTAGAACTAGGTAGCAGCTCAGTTCAAACCTCTAGATCTATTTTGTAATTGTAATTTCGGAGGGTAGGATACGAGTGATTAATGCCGAAAGCCAAAAATGGGATTGACTGGAGAGATCTACAGTAGTGACCTTGGCCAGTGTCCCTTGGTTGTGGTTGGGGATGGGGTTATTTATGATCCCTAAATTCTATTGGGGTTGATTGTTATTAGGGTTAGAGTTCCTAAGCGCTTCCCAATCAATTTGATTTCGGTCGTTCATGTCATAGATTACGTCCTTGAGAACCCAACAGTCCTCTAGATTGTGTCTCGTATATTGATGGAAAGAACAGTACTTACCATAGTCTAGAATTGTAGGTCATGGCCTGGGCTTTTCTTATGAGAATCATAAGAGATTCTGAGCGCAGAGGAGGTGAAAGATGTTGGAAATAGTATCGGGTAAAGGGGGATAGTGTTCCCACATTGGCTGGTAGGGTCCCCTAGCTGGGTTAAAGTTCTGAGGTGGAGGTACGCTGTTATAATTCGGCGCATGGGCTGGTCAATTATGTGTTGCGTTTTGGGCCTGATATGCATTAGGGTATTGGTTTCTATTTTGATATTGGCCTTGGTTATGGTTTTGGCCCTGGTTCTGGTTTGCGTACCTTTATTGATTAGCACCCTGATTTTGACTAGCGTATCGTTGTTGGGTTTGGTTCTGCCCGAAGTTGCATGGTTGGAAGTTCCCGTTATTCGAATTTTTCCCTTGATTGACAACCGTATTAACTTGTTCGATTCCTAAGGCTTTCTTATGATTTTTTAATTTTGACTTGCTGGAAGAGCCCACCTTTGATGTGACTATGGATAATGCAAGGTCTCCGCTCTTGAAGTGTCGCGTTAGTCGGGATGCCTGAGAGTGAAGTGCAGTGAAGTCAGGACAATCGCTGATGACTAGGGCGCTCCTTAGTGGTTCCTTAGTATTGTCAATGATGATGTCAATTAAATCTTTCTCTTTCATTGAAGTACCAGTTCTAGCAGCAAGCTTTCGCATTCTAGCAATGAAGTCGGTGAATTCTTCATCTGGTCCTTGCTTGGCCGCCATCAGGTCGCTGAGGCTAACCGTCTCTTGAATCAAGTGTTTGTTTTGGCCTAGGAATCGACCGACTAGATAATTAAAAGTCTCTATCTTATAAAGTGGGAGCTCCGCGAACCAGTCTAGGGCTTCTCCTTCTAATGAATGTTGAAAGTAGTGAATGAGAAGTCCTTGATTGTCGTGAATAGGTCGGCAATCATTACAAAATAGGGCCAAGTAATGGTTCGGATTTCCGGTGCCATTGTGCTTAGTAAAATTTGGCAGTTTAAATCCTATGGGTAGGTCAAATTCAATGTCTCGACAGAATTTATCGAATCCGAACGAGCGACCTGGGCATTCCCTCTTAGCCATGTATTCATCGAGCATTTTCGGGAGGTCTTCGATCATTATGGTGTTGTTTTTGGGAGTGACGCGTGAGATACCCTTGTCTGGCAAACTGTCATTAAAGAACGTGTGAGTATGTTGCCTCAATGGCGTAGAGCGGGCTGACACCGTGCTTAGGGTAAAAGGTGGTCTCTCTTATCATTCCTGCTCTCCTGAGAATTGTCGTGACTTAATAGTGTCATACACCGCAGCAAAGCTTTTGAGTAACTCCTTGGAGGTCTCATCTCCTCTTTGTATCCTTTGAACTCTAAGATCCACAATTTGAGTAGTAAGATTTTGCCCGTTGCGGCTCTCTCTTCCGTGACGACTAGTACCAGCGGGTGGTGTAAAGAAGGGATTCTCTTGTTCTCTAGCCATATTAACCTCTGGCTGTCGTGGGCTAAAATCATAAAGCGGCTCTTCATATGAGGGGTTGTCATGATAGGCCCACAATGGTGGGTCTCCTAAACTTACTCTTTGTACACCCGACATCTCAAGTCTTTGGCGAAGACTCATGTAAAAAGAATCTAAACGACACGACGAGAAAAAAAATAGGGAAGTAAAATAAAGGTAACTATCTAAAGAAAAATAAGGGGTTTACAAAAGCGTCCCATCGCGATCGCCAGTCTGTTGGTGAGCGCTTTTTCTGGGTTCCTCTCAGTTCCTGTTGAATAAGTGGCTTTCAATTCTGTCCTGTTGGACTCTAGCGATGTGGTGTATGTGAGAAGGTGGAGATAAATAACATTAGGAAGATTTTCTTAGGATGATTCCTAGTTGATTTGCGATCTCCAGTTGCAGATATTTATCAACGCTGCAACACATCAATGATCACACGTTTAGGTGTGGGTTACTTCTATACTGAATCATCCACCTGCGAACGTCAGTAGCAGTGTCCTCTTTTAATTAGATAGTTTTAGCTTTTTTTTTAGTTTCCCTTATTACGGTTTTGGTCAATTTAGATTCTCTTTTTTTGTTGTTAATTATGATTAGGTGAGGTTATTCTGATGGATTATTTTAGTGTCCTGATGCTATCAGGAATCCAATCATTTTCAGTTTCTCGGTATCATTAGGAGTCCAATTAATATCAAAGTCCTGGTACTACTAAGAGTCCAATCAGTTCTAGTCTCCTACAGGTACTAGGAGTGCATGTGTATCAGTTCCAATAATATTCCAATTAAATAAAAGAGTCTAATTATATCGCAATTCTAGATAAAGTAGGTACGCTAATTTTATTTCAATTCTTGATAAGCAGATGTATCAATAGTATGACAATCACAACTAAAGCACTTAAGGTAATCTTACTAGCATTCTAATTTGAAGAAAACAAAGACTAACTTTTTTACTACGACTCTGATTGAAGCAATAAATCAATTTACTAAAATAGAAATAAATGATCGAGGCAATAAAATTAACTTTTTTTTTTTAGAATCGTAATCTACGGATCAATTATGGTAAAAATCTAACTAATAATAAATGAATTAATTTTCCTAAATTCTGGTGGACATAATGAATTGACTGAACTAGAAGACTGAATTGAATCAAAGTAAATAATGGTACGAAGGCCTATTTGATGCAATTAGCCAATTATATTGAAATAGAAAAAAACTACCTATAATTAACTAGTTAACCCTAAACAATCTAAAAAAAGGGGGGGTTGGGCCGGCTATGCTAAGGAGGATTGGCCTTGTTCCCGAGTACCCTCTGTAAGCTCCCGTGGGCAAATCGGATGGCTGAGATAAAAGATAGGTCAATAGTTAAATAATAAAATAAGAATTTTTAGAATTGACTTCAAAATTATAATAAGAAATTAGATTGAGAACCTAAAGTTATGAACTGAAATTTATATTTTTTTGGAGTTTTGACAGTATGAAAATATAGAATTAAATTATAGATTAAAATTTAGGACTGAATTCGGGTCCAAAATCAGAGATATTAGGCTGTATGATTAAGGATTGGTTTTGAACTCTGAGAGTCAGAACCAGAAATTAATGATAGGACTATAAATTAAGATTTTAGAGTAGGATTAGAGCATATGGTCAGTATATCGGACCGCTAGATTAAGGACCGGTTCTAGAAACAGAGAACTAGAATCGGATATAGAGAATTTCGGTCCGAAGAGGGTGCTACGGTCTAAAAATTGAAATAGAATTGATTAATTAAACTGAGAGGAAATCCTAAGTCTAAAATTAAATTAAATTCTTAGCTAGGATCTGGGCCGTGGAGAGGAATCATCGAAGATTCGTGGGTTTGAATCTCGAAATCATGACTAATTTGCTCTATGGGCTTGTCTCGGAGTTCTCCGGTTTCGAAGTCCTAAAAAAAATTCGTTCTCTCCCTCAAAATTGCCAGCCTCTCTCTCTTCGAGAAGGGCTTTTATAGGTTTTCCTTCAATTATGCGTCTGTTTTCGAGCATTTAATTGAATTGCGTGCTAGTTTTCTGACGCTTAATCGCTTTAAGTCGATCATCGACTCAGTGTGCGACCGGCTGAATTACTCAACGGGTTTCCTAGTCCTAACGAAATTAGGACTAATTACGCGCTTGTTGGGACGTGCGTAATCCGATTAAGCGTGTTACCTGAAGCACTTAATCGAGGAAACGTAGGGGTCAAGGGTAGGAGACTAGGTCGGGCGTAGGCCAATTACGTGCTGGTGGTGTAGCTCTCAATCCAATCGTGCGTACGATTCCAGGCACATAATCGAGTCTCGAAACGGTCTTTGAAAGGAAAGCTTGGTTTGAAAGGGGACTGATCGCGCGCTTATGGTTCTGCGCATGATCGAATTACGCGTGGGTTTTCAGGCACTTAATTCAGGGTTGTTCGGGTATGGTCTCAAGAATGGAATGCAGGACTATTGTTTCAGTCGACGTCCCGACTATATACTATTGCTTAGTATATAGCCTTCCTACGTTAGGCTTTGAGCCACAAAGCTATTATCTCAGCTTGTGTTCAGCCATGTACTATTGCATGGTCCCATGTCAAGGGTTAAAAAGGTGAAGGGCTGACCAAACAAATTCGTGTAATCTGAGAGGGCAAAATGAGGGTGTCTACACCTGCGTTTAAATCGATTGAACGACCAAAAACTAGCGCTTAAATACGTTCTGATGACTTGAGCGCGTGTCCACCCTCTAGCGCGCAATTAATTTATGTGCCCGGAGTGAAGCGCGCAATTCCCCGGAAACACAAAACACAAAAAATGCCCAGAACAGCACCTTCATAGGCCTTAAATTAGTTGATCTCCGAAATTAATTACAAGCCTAAACCATGCCCTTGTTAAGCCCGATCCAACACATTCTAGACTTAAAGAAATATGCACCCCGATAACTGAAAGAAAATGTTCCAAACTAAGACCAAAATCACAAAAAAATGCCCCAACACCGTTTACACGCTCCAACCAAAACTAAACAAAAAAAACTTGCCCCAACTAAGCCGAAACTAAACAAGAAAAATATCCCCAACATCACCTAAACACTCCAACTAGTACCAAGACTAAAGACAAAAAAAATTTTAAAAAAATGCCCCCATCATCCATTCACTAAACTAAACTAAACCAAAAAAAACTTCTCCAAGAATACCCCAGAACAAAATAAATAAATAAGATCAGACCAAATTTAAATAAATAACCATCACACTCAAAACAAATCGAAGCAAGCTACCAAATAAACCAAAATTTACTAAATTGCCACAGATAAAAAGAAAAATATAATCATTTCATAAATAAATAAGTAATTACAAAATACACCGCGGGCATACCCTCTGAATATACAACTAAAAACAAAAATCTTAAAACCCACACGTTCAGGCAGTGCATGAATCCAAATTTATTAGGGAAAATAAAAATCCCATCTCTATCTCTTCCTTTAGAATGACAGCAATTTGACCGCTACTTTGCATTCTCAATTCCATCCATTCTCAAGAATCCATGCAATAAACACAACTCTTTGGGTCCAACACCCGTATACAAAAAAGAAAGGAAGAAAGGAAATTAATGAGCAAAATACACAAAACAACAAAATGCCCCAAAACATTTAATCCCAAACTTGAAATAAGATTCAAAACAACAAGAACCTAAAACTTTTAGCTCACACATTTATAAACCATACCCCATCATTCCAATCTAATTAAATCCAAACCAAACACATAACCCATTTGAAAGACAACAATCCATGACAAACCTAAATGAACCAATAATCGCACAACACTTAACCCCCTAAGAAACCCCAATCCACTCGAAAATAGATAAACCAATAGAATTAAAACACCTAAAACTCATCTAGAACCTCTGGAAACTCGCACCTTTTAGTCTCATGTTGAATCAAACAAAAAATTAAAACTCAAGTTAAAATCAAACCTTAAACCAGCTAAAACAAAAAAAACAAAAAAAAACAACAATAACTCTCTAAAATGAGACCCTGACTTGTTTAGGACAAAAAAAAATGCCTCCAACAAACCCAGCAGAACTAAGTAAACCCTCTAAACCAAACTCAATAAAATGAATTAACCTCGGGATAAGCCATGCATAAATTCGGAATGAATCCTAAAAATTAAAATTGAAAATAAGTCAAACAAATCAGATATATCCAACTAATCCGCTAACAAACAAACAAGAACAAAACACAAAAGAAATGCCCCTTTATTCATAACTTAGAAGTTTTACAAGTATCATCGGAGGCATACCCCCTGAATTTACAATCTAAAACTTTAACCTATAACCCAAAACGAAGATTGGGTTCAAAATTGAGACTTAAGGGAGCATTGGTTGGGAAACACGTTCCCCCACTTTTTACTCCTTCTTTTCTACTATCTTCACCTCCTCCACCACCGCCTTCTCAACGCTGCCTTCACCGCTCCCTAAAAAGGATCGATGTGAAGACAAGCGCCCTCATTCCCAATATCATCCATTCTCAGAACAATACCGCCCACGAGCATAACCTCAGGACGGAGATCACGCGAAATAACGAATATAGGAAGAAATGATATCCCAATAGGACAGTTAGATTGCCCAATATCACTAAAACACAAATTTCAGAACACTAGATATACAGGAAAAGGTCAAAACTCGAGATTAAAACAGAGAATGAAACAAAAATGAAAGCTCCCTTGCTTATATAGAGTACAGACTTAATCACGCGCCCGAACACGTGCGCTTAACTTGTTCATGCGCTACACACACTACACATAATCCAAAACATGCGCCTCGATCGGAGCACATAATGAAACCATCGCCCGCACCAATGGCGCAACGCTCTGATCATGCGTAACCTACAGACCACGCAATCCGATCAAACGGCCGACCCCGGCCACGTAATTCGAAGGGGCACCCGTACACTAACCTGCTGACACCTCAATTGTGCGCCTATATTATAACACAATACAATTACATGCATACTCCCACATGCGTAAACAGCCCCTTAAACCTGAGATCGCATGCCCGAAAATAGGCGCACAATCTGATTAAGTGACCTAAAATAGGCACGCAATCTGATTAAGCGACCTAAAACAAGTGCGCAATACCTGACTTTGGACGAAATCTACTCATACATGTTTATCACATCACGGTCAAGATTCTTTGTCCCATTGTGGCCAAGATTCTTTAGTCCCATCGCGTAGCCTCACAGGCTGTCCCAAAAAAAAGACTTACTCACCCATCCCATCGCGTACCCCTTACGTGAGAAGAAACCAATGACAACACCCATCACCATCACGATAACATGTACACATGCAATATCATGTCTCATCACAATAAATTAACCTGACCCTCATGTCCCATTGCGAGAAGCCAAAAGCAAATCTCCCGAGAATGCGAGCACGACACCGCTAACTACGCTCAGTCGGCATCCCATCGCAAACATCACTACCTAAAAAAAAAAGCTCCGACAGCACAATGCCATGTTGTATGACGAAAAGAGGAAAAGATTGATCATGCCCCCATCGCTAAGGCAAAGAGCTCTCTCCCGAATTGATCCCCACATCCCACCAGGACTCGCCCAGCATGCAGCAGAAGAAAGGGAGAATCCCCAGGTCTCATCATGGCATCATTTCTCCCAGGACATCATATCACAACTACCAACGACTGCCACTGTAGGCTCGAAGAGAAGAAAGCCCCAAAGTCCCATCACAATGCTATGGTGTCAAGAACTGCACAAACTACGCCCAACACAGGCAAGTATCACCCCCAAGTAAGTACTACCCATCTTTTTGTTTTACTTGATATTCCTCGTAAATATATAGTTAGTTATTATTAAATCAAACATTTTCAAAACTTGTCTCTCTTGACTCGTCGAGAAGGTTAGACGGAGTATCCGGCATGCCAAGTGTTGTCTTGACAACCATAATAATGGTTGGGTTCACAAATCCCGTACCAGTGGATCTGCTCTACGACGTCTCGAAAGCTACGTTTTATTCCGTTTTACCACCGAATTGATCTTAAGTTAATATCCTTAAAATTTCAAAATCTCAAAACCCCCTTTATTTCACAAAACAACTTTTACTTCAAAGAAAAATAAAAAAAGGAAATAAAAAATTAAAAAAAGAGAAGAAAAGAAGAACAAAGCAACAAGATGAATAGACCAACTCACCTTTCTTTTAATATAAAAAAAAAACTAATTAAGCGCCCCATCACCCACGCACAATAAATTACACTTAAACCTGACCTTTAACTCCTACAAACCCCTGAACTCGCAATCAAGCGTATATCCCACTGCGCAAAATTGGATCAAGCGCATACTCCATTGCACATAATCATTTTTTTAGACACATTAGAACTAGAATACCCAACTTAGAGACCCCTAAACTCGCAATCAAGCGCATATCCCACTACGCAGAATTGGATCAAGTGCACACTCCACTGCGCAGAATTGTTTGTTCAGACACATTACGATTAGAATTCCCAACTTAGAGGCCGACTCCAGATGAATCAAGATCACCCACCACTGCGCAAAATTCAACTGAACACACCTCATAAGACCCTACTTCAATTACCAGCCCAAACCAGCCATTCCCTCAGAAACTGAACGTTGAGTATATTTAATCTATGAATTTACAAACGCCTATTGGAAAAGGTGCGCCTGACGCGCATTGGTGTGAGCAATGACGCACCTGGTCTAACATGACTTGTAAAAGCCTTCGATATTACATGATACTTTATTTTATTATTATCGATCCCTAGACCTTGTTTTAGATATTTGATTGACGCCCTGATACCTCAATTGCGTAAAGTCCCTCTGTTAGCTCGCGCCATGCGATGGGATGTGCCATGCGCCCACAGACCCGAAATGTGCCCTTCGATAGCTACCATTTACCCTTCAAATGCTCCATTTTAGCTTGTGCTGATAGATAAGAAAGCAAACCATGTCATGTCAGCATCACCAATTCACATTTGTGATTTCTCAAGAGAAACAAGAAGACACCTTGAATGAGGGGCGTCTACTTCTTCGACGCATTCTTACTCCGCAAGAGCACACCGAAGAGGGGCATCTGTAGACAACCCCATTTTGCCCTCTCGAAATATATAATTTTGTTCGATCAACCTTTGACCTCATAACCCTGATATGGGAACCATGTACTGAAACAATAGTACATGACTGAACACAGGCTGAAATAATAGCTCTGTAGCTCATATCCCAATGTAGGGAGACTATATACTGAAACAGTAGTATATAGTCAGAATGCAGATTGAAATAATAGTCTTGCATTTAAGACTAGAGACCAGACCCGGACAACCCCGAATTAAGCACTTAGAACCTAGTGCTCAATTTGATTACACGTAAAATTACAAGTATGCAATCAGTCCCCCTTTTAGATAGAACTTCCTTTCCCAAACCATCTCGAGACTCGATCACGCGCCTGAAATCAAACGTGCAATCGGATTGAGCGCTATACCACTAGCGCGCAATTGGTGTACGCCCGACCTATCCTCACTGTCCTTGACCCCTAAGTTTCCTCGATTAAACGCTTCAAGAGTGGCGCTTAATTGGATTACACACCCCAAAATGGGAGCGCAATTAGCCCTAATGCTATTAGGACTAGGAAACTCACTGAGCAAGTTAGTCGGTTGCTCACTGAGTCGGTGATCGACTCAAAGTGATTAAGCGTCTGGAAATAAGTGCGCAATTCGATTAAACAGCTAGAAAATGGTGCATAATTGAAGAAAAACCTATAAAAGATTTTTTTTCGAATTCGCCCTGGAGGCTGGGCAAATTTTTGAGGGAGAACGAATTTTATTTTTTGGGATTCCAAAACCAGAGAACTCCGAGGACAAACCCATAGAGCAACCTAGTCATGATTTCGAAATTCAAGCGTCAAATCTTCTAGATTTCTCTCCGTAGCCCCCGGTCCTAGGTAAAAATCTTACTTTTAGACTTAGGATATTTCTCATAGTTTCAATTATTAGTTTTAATTATAGATTTTAATTTTTAGTCCGAGACCGTAACAATCTTTTTAGACCACAAATATTTTATATCTGGTTCTAATTCTCTGAATTCGGAACCAGTCCTTAATCATACGGTCTAATTTTCTGATTTCGGACCTGAATTCAATCCTAGAAATTCAAATTACAATTTTAATTTCTTATTTTAATATCTCCAAAAATCCTAAATATTTTTAATTTTAGTTTCTATAATTCTAGTTCATAATTCAATTCATGATTATTATTTTGAAATCAATTTTGAAAAATCTAAAATACTATTTTGCGGTCTAAAATTCAATTTATCTTTGATCTCAGCCATCCAATTTGCCCAAGGGAGCTTATGGAGGGTACTCGGGAGCGAGGCCAATCCTCCTTAGCATAGTGGGCCCAAAACCATTTTTTTAGGAATTCTAGAATTAATTAATCGCTTTTACTTATTTTTTTAGTATAATTAATTAGTTAATTTATTATATTTTAGCATAATTAATTAAGTTAATTAGGTTTTATTATGATTGATTAATTTCTTCAAATCAGATTTTAATTGGTTAATATCTGCTTTAATTAAACTTTAGTATGATTAATTCACTGCTTTGATTAGATTTTTAGTATAGTTAATTCATTGGTTTAATTAGAATTTTAATCAAATTAGTTTATTTATTTTAATTAGATTTTTAATGAAATTAGTCTATTTATTTTAATTAGATTTTAATAAAATTAATTGCTTTGCTTAAATTAGAGTTTAAGTAAAATTAGTTTTCTATTTCAATTAGAATTCCAGTAGGACTATTATACTTGACTTAATTAGAATTCCAATACAACTAGAATACTTTCTCTGCTTAGAATCTCAGTATAACGAGCATGCTTGACTTAATTAGAGTTTCATTTGAACTACTACATGTGCACTCCTAGTATAATTAGGAAACCTGATCACAATCAGACTTCTAATGGTATTAGGAGACTGCAATTAATCGGACTCTTAGTAGTATTAGGACACTAAATTAATTAGAATTCTAATAGAATTAGGAAATTAAATTAATTAGATCCCAATAGGATTATAATATTAGAATAGATCCACTCACCCTAACAAATTCACAGTCAAACTCACAATAGATTCAAGGAAGTCTAAACTTACTAGAACTATAAGTATAATGGGAAATAAAAGGAAAATTAAACTATCTAAATTAAGAAAAAGACATAGCTGCTGACATTCGCAGGCGGACGATTCAGTATAGAAGTAACCCATACCCGCTCTTAAGCGTGATCATTGATGTGTTGCAGCGTCGATAAATATTTGCAGCTGGCAATCGCAACAAACTAGGAATCTTCTTAGAAAATTCTTTTATTATTATTATTTATTTCGACTTCCACCATTCCAAACACCGCATTGCTAGAGTCCACTTGGACAGAATTAGAGCCACTGATTGAACAGGGATCGAGAGGAACCCAGAAAAAGCACGCAGTAATAGGACCTGTAAACACCCAAATTTGGCCCAAGGCCCTATCGAAACACATTTCGAGAGAGGCACATTTTTGAGCTTTTGATGGTATGTATGGAACCCTTAGGAATCACCCTAGATCCCTAAGGAACCTATTCCGAACCTTTAGAAACCAATCTCGACCCTTAGAACCCATTTCGAACCCTATACCTAACCTTCCCGGGCAATGGATAAAGTGTGGTGCACCAGGACTATCTAAGGTCTTCTACTAATATCAAATCATATACCCTTGGAAAGAGAACTTCTCCAGCTTTCCAACGGTCTAAGAATCGCCCCAATCGGAGGTATATGTCAAAAGATATGAAAAACTAAATTCGGGGGGCAGAAAGTTAAAGTCATGTGGGCCCCCTTAGGGACTTGGCGCAACTAATAGTTGCGCCAGTAATAAACTTTGCCTAGCGCAACTAATAATTGTGTCAAGCCAATTCTCCCTCATTTTAAGCTTGCCATAACTAATAATTGTGTCAGATTCAAAAGTGGGCCCCATCCTCGCGAGATGACTTCCAGGCACTGTTCTGCACCATTTTACTGTGCATTTGCCTAGCGCAACTATTAGTTGCGCTAGGCATATGCACAGTGAATGTTGGATTTTGCCCTAAATTTTGTGTTTGGGGTTTGACTTGTTGACCACCTTGACCTTTGGGGTGTGTTTTGCTAGTTTTATTTCACCCTTTTAATGCCTATTTGTAATCCTTAAGTGATTTGAAACACTAACCTATCATCCACCATTAAAACCATTCCCCCACATCTCCAAGCTCTCAAAATCCTAGGAAACCTTAGATTACAGATTACCTAATTGCTAACCCTCATTAGCATCTAAGTAGCCTCCTAACCTATCCTTTTCCTATAAATAGAGCCCCCCTCCCCTTGGTTTAAGAGTTGAGAATTTCTACCTAAGAGAGAAAGAGCTTAAAGTGAGAAGCTCTTTCTCCCTTTGGTGCACCGCTCCCATACAAAAAAAAGAATTCCAAAACCTCTTCCCACCCTTAGCATTTCATAAAAAACCCTTAGGTTAGGTGTGTGACCCCCTTGCCTTCCTCCCCTACCTATTAGCTTCAAGCCTTAAGAGCTAGAACCCCATTCTCCTCCATACAAAGCCTTCAAGAGCTCATCAAAGCAAGCCACGCAAGGCTCTCCTTCGGTGCTAGGAGGGCCCGAGGGCTCCGGCTCTCCCCTTTCTTCTCCTATATCCTTTTGCTCTCCCTACCCTCTCATTTGGTGTCGTTACGCCGCCGAATTTTCGGTAGGAATGGAGGGGCACAAATAGGATTGGAGGCCCATTTGGGTAAGAGGAAGCTATTTTCTATTCTTTTACTTTATTTTATTTTTGACCACTAGTAGAGACCGCGTTAAGTGGGTTGATCGGGTGCCTAACACCTTCCCGATTGATAACCGAAGCCCCTACCCAAAAGCCTTTGGTGTGGACCGCATTCAGAGTCATATTTGTGGCACTTCGGTGCTTATAAAAATGATATAGGTTTCTCAGGACACCAAAAGCTCTGGGTAGCGACTCTATATTTTCGATAGCGAGCGCATCGTCGCGACGGGGAACGTAAAAAATCTCACGGTTGCACAGATGGCGACTCGGCTGTGGACTTGCTTGTAGAGCTTCCCCTTGAACTTGACTTTTTTTTATTTTTACTAACCATTTATTGCTTTTTTTTATTTTTTATTTTTTTCTCTTTTTTTACTCACCCCTACGTTTCCGTCATTTACATGCCTTAGCCGATCGGTGGGCTTACTTGCGCATTTGTCTTTCATTTTCCTTACTTTTCCGTCATTTTAGTGCCTGAGCCGATTGGCGGGCCTACTTGAGCAATTGTCTTTCAATTCTTTTAAATTTCTATCATTTAAAGTGCCTTAGCCGATTGGCGGGCCTACTTGCGCACTCATATCCCAGCAGTGGACGCTAGCCCGTAGTGGCAGCACGGGATAATCACCCCCGGTCTCTGAACTAAAGAAAACTCCCAAAAAAAGAGAAAAGCTTTGAAAAAAATTAAAATTGAACCAAGTTAGGGAGCTTAATTAATCTATTTTTACAGGAAAGATTTTAAAAATGGTGGGGATTAGGCAAACACACAAACAGCCGGGTCTTAGTATGGTAGCAGCCCCTAGTGGTGATGATCCAGAAAAGTCCCAGCCCACCTAGTATCTGAGAAGACGCTTGCGCGTGAGGTATATCGGGTGGGTCCCCATTCCGAAGCTTAAAACCCTTGGGGAGTGAGCTATTGAGTTATACCGGACTCAAACCCTTTAGGTGCGGTGAGGAGAGAATCGATCACCAAAAAATATCTCAGTTCCCGGAAGCCTAGCTTCCACAAAAGACCAAAAAAAGAGACTCATTTCGGGTGTTGGTGGTTGCTGTCGTCAGTTCTGGAGCATCAATTTTTGCCTGGTGCAAGTATTAGTTGCGCCAGTGCAAAAAACTGGAATTTAAAACTGGCGCAACTAATAGTTGTGCCAGCTTTAAAATCCACATTTTTACCTTGGCGCAACTAATAGTTGCGCTAGTGTAAAAATATTACCCTACAACCTGGGCACATGTATTAGTTGCGCCAGGTCTGTTTAACAGCACCCCCGCCCGAATCTGTGGCCTTCTTCACCTCCCGAGTCCCCCGATCAGTGTACTTAGTGCCTTGTTTCGGCCCCGCCATCTCCGACTCCCAATACGCCCCCGCCGGTCAAAAGAGGGCAACTTTTTTTTGGCTCATTTCGGGGGATTGGGTTGTTTGCCTTGATTTTTGTGCCATCAATAGATCGAAGGTTCTCCTTCGATTCTTCCGAAGTGCAGCGGAATCGTCGCCGTGGGTCTTGAATTAAGGTATGAGAGCTACCCGAAAAGGGAATTCCAAGGCCTCTAAAACTTTGTTTTTCAAAACTTTTTAAAAAAAAATTCAAAAAAAAAAATATAATCAAAACCTAAAAAAATATATACAGTTTGTAGTGTCGGCATAACAGCATCATCTTGCCCTCCGCCGTCCCGTAGGGGAAGGAGGATTTTTGGGCCTTACCCAAGGCACCCTTACCCAACCGGTTCCCGTAGAATGTCGTGGGTAGTGGACCCGGCTTACGCCGATCCCGATTCATCCCCGCCACATTCTCCAACCCACTGCCATTCGGGAGAAATTTTTTCTACCAGTCCCCTCACCCAACCCCCCTTTACCATTACAGGCCCATTTGGCGTCCCCATATTCCCAACCATTACCCCCCAAAATATCGAAAGTCCTACCCCCCATTCTCCATCTTTTGCCTAAACCATGCCCATGCCAAATCCGACCCAATTCCCATCCACACAAAACTCAAACCCATTTTCCCAATCCACATCCATGCCCCAATTCCCATCATCCCCCTATAGATCCGATCCACCCACATTCACATACCCCACTTCCACCCTATCCGCCCCCATGCAAAATCCCCCATCCATCCGGGTCATGCCCATTTTTACCAGAGCCATGCCCAACTTTCCTCATCCCTCCTCATCATGCCCCCCATCATCCCAAAACATACCCAATACATCCCCTCATCCACCCCATACCCCCCCACCTACCATGGTCATGCCCGATTATACCGGGGCCATGCCCAATTTTCCTGCCACCTCCATCCCATCTATACCCCATCATCCCTTAAATCCCCTATCTCCATCCAACCCTCCCCCCACGACCATGATGGAGGAGATGTTCCAAGCCTATTCAATGTGGAACGCTTCTCAAAACAACCCCCCTCCTCCTTCACACCCCACGTCCTTAAACCCGTCTCACACCCTAGCCAATCTCCATGCCTCACTCCCCCATGACCCCCATCAACCCCCCATAATCCACACCACCCAAACTCTCATTACCCACTTATCCCAAGGCCCATTGGCTTAAACCCCCTTTTCTCACATATCCCAGGGGCCCATGGCCCAGACCCATCAAGGCCCACTCGGCCAGACCCACCAAGGGCCTATGGCCCAGACCCATCAAGGGCCCATGGCCCAAACCCATCAACGTCCATTGGGCCAAACCCATCAAGGGCCCATGGCCCAATACCCCACCACCCAAACCTACCAAGGGACCATGGCCCAAACCCACCAAGGGTCCATGGCTCAGACCCATCAAGGGCCCATGGATCAGACCCACCAAGGCCCATGGCCTAGACCCACTAAGGGCTCATGGGCTAGACCCATCAAGGCCCACTCGGCCAGACCCATCTAGGGCCCATGGCCCAGACCCATCAAAGCCCATTGGGCCAAACCCATCAAGGGCCCATGGCCCAGACCCATCAAGGTCATTGGGCCAGGCCCACATGGGGCCCATGGCCCATACCCATAAAGGCCCATTGGGCTAGACCCACAAAGGGCCCATGGCCCAGACCCATCAAGGCCCATTGGGCCAAACCCCTCAAGGGCCCTTGGCCCATACCTATCCAAGTCCACTGGCCCACACCCACCAAGGGCCCGTGGCCCAAACCTACCAAGGGTCCATGGCCCAAACCAATCAATGGCCTGTGGCCCAAAATGGCCAAGGGTTCATGGCCCAAACCCAAACCCCACACTCATACCTTCCACAATACCCCCAACATTTAACTCAACTTTCACAGCCGGGTCAAAACCATGCCATACCTAAAACCCAATTCTCCCATGGCCCCACACCCCATGGCCATCTCCAAACCTTCCCCCATACCCAATGGCCCTATCAGGCCACACCTCAAAAAAAAATTCCCATCACCCAACAAATCTTTCCTCACCCCCAATGGGCTCACCCAGCCCCCACTCATGTCATTCCCATCCAACCCATGCAACAACAAGAGAATCCCGCCCTAGCTGCACACTATGCCTACCAGCAGTATGAAGAGGACGAGATTAGGAATAGCAGGGCCTATGCTGGGGCTTTGACCAACCTCAACCCTCCTCCCATAATTGCCCAGCCCCTGGTGGCCCAGAGTGAAGTCCAACTGACAGCCGAGAAAGCAACCCCTATATCAAAAGAGTCAGAACAGCTGAAAGAACAATTAGACAAAATACAAAAGCAGCTGATGAAAATGGGTGGTGCTGAAATCCACGCCATGGATTTCACAGACTTATGTCTGTTCGCTGAGGTCCTCCTGCCCCCCAAATTTAAAATGCCAGCCTTCAACAAATATAATGGCACTGGCAATCCTATTACACACCTGAGGACCTACTGTGGGGACATGTGCCAATACGGGGAGGATGAAAGACTACTAATAAAAGTCTTTCAAAAGAGTCTGACCAGGCCAACTTTAAGATGATTCACATCTTTAGAACCGTCTATGATGAATAGATAGAGATGATTTTAAAGAACACTCTGCCAGTGATTTCGAATATTTTGGTATATCAGCAGCAGACCAGCTTGCTGATCTGGAGAGAAATGCTAACACATGTGAGGACGCCATTAGGGAGGAGCGTCTGAATAAGAATATGCCGAGTGAACCTAGTGGGGTTAGAAGATTTTCAGGGCAAAGAAATGAGAAGGGAACAGGGGGAGATGTCCAGAACATAGTCAATACCTGGCCAAATAACAATACAACCCCATTTTAATTTCAGGCTGCCCCACCAGCACTCGTTAGGCCTGAGTAGATGCAAAGAATGGGGAATGAGAAAGGAATGAAAATGACCTCGAAACTGAGAAGAGCCCGCTACGACCGAGTCTTCACACCTCTGGGGCAATCATTGAGTGTACTTTTGCCCCTATTAGTAGAAAAGGGATTAGTGGCTATCCGCCAACCACAACCTCCTCCTCACCCGATCCCAAGGAACTATGACTCAAATACCCACTGTAATGTTCATCAGGGTCCGAGTCACCCTACTGATCGCTGCTTCCCATTGAAGCATGCAATCCAGGATTTGATTGATGCTGAGAAAATCATTCCCCCTGCACCTCTTAGCATGCAAATATTCACCAAATTCCACTACCCCCACATCCTACCGGAGGAGCAGGCCCCAGACCCACCATCGGAATGGTAGAAGAAAGTGAGGTGAAATTTGAATTCGATCCGTCCGATTACATCAGTGATCGAGAGAATTATGTGGCACCATTATCGAGGAATGATGAAGAAAGGAATGTTGGGGTAATTGAATCCCTAAATTTGTCTGATTATTTCCCCAACCTGACTCCTCAAATTGAACCCTTAGATCTCAGGGCGTACTTTCTATCCACCACACCCGTCAATTATGTAAATATCAATGCATACCAACCATACACCACAACCCCCTTCAATTACCCAATGAGCCAACAGGCCCCCAAATCCACACCCGCACCCGCCAGTTATCGATGCCCTGCGCCCGCCCCATTTCACCTACCACCATTCACCACAGCCCCCATCAATTACCCTATAAGCCACCAGGCCGCCAATCCCACACCCGCACCCAGCAATTACCCATGGCCTACACCCATCCCATCACCCCAAGTTTCTTCTGCAAGCTCCACCACCCTGGTCAATCACCTGACAACCCATCAGACCCCCCATCTTTCGCCAGTACCCACCAGCTATCAATGGCCTACTTTTATCACCTTCCCTCCAATGCCACCACCCTCAAGCTTCACCACCCCCATTTGGCCCAATCTTCCACCCAACCCGCTACCACCAAGGTGAATCAGGTATTGCCCACACCTCCTGAGTCGACAGTACAAGTGCCTCAAGTACCGGCAGCCATACCTTTCCAGCTCTCGGGACCAACCTATGACCCTCATCAGGTCTCGCTAAGCTACGAGCAAACAGATGTCAATGCTGGCAGCAGCAGCAGAGAAGGGGCAGTAGACTTTGTCACCAGGTTAGGAAGGATATCGAAGCAGCCAGAAGCGCCGGCAACACCACAGGCCCAACCAGAGGGGAAGAAAGATAGTGCTGTGAATCCTTTCGAAAAGATGACTCAGGAGCATATACTAGAGACTCAACTAAGAAGAATGCCCGCCCATACAACCGTCTGGGATCTATTGATGATGTCCCTACTCAATTTTCAAGCATTAATGGGGGCGTTAAAAAATACACATGTATCACTCCATGTTAGCCCAGATGTAGTCGGGCAGATAATTGGGCAAGTGATGGCTCCGAATGGCATTTCATTTTCTGATGCTGACTTGTTGAAGGAAGGGGGTAGCCACTTGAAGTCTTTAAATATAATAGTTGAGTCTGAAAACATGGTAATCCCTTTGGTATTAATTGATAATGGGTCTGCATTAAATATATGCTTGTTAAGAACCGCCACCAAGATCGGGGTTGATCCGTGCATGTTAAGGCCCACCAGAACCAGCGCTAGAGGGTTTGACAATACCAAGAGAGAAATAATGGGAGAAGTTGATCTTGAGCTGTTGATAGGGCCAATGACCTTTTCCATCTTGTTTCAAGTCGTGGATATCAAATCTTCATTTAATCTATTATTGGGCCGCCCATGGCTGCATGAGGTCGGAGCTATACCTTCCACCTTGCACTAGAAATTCAAGTTTGTGTCTTGGCACAAGATTGTTACAATCATCGACGAGGGGCACAACGAGAAAGAGAAGGCCTCCAACAGCATGGAGAAACCCAATACGTTAGATATAATGCATACCGCTGAGGATGTCGACCTCCATAGTTTCGAGTACGAGGTATCGGAGGTGGCATGGTAGCAGCATTATTCATGCTCCAAAAGTGGGGCTATAAAAAAGGAAGAGGTCTTGGGCCTAGATTACAAGGAAGGACCCCGTCATAGCTAAGGGCAGCCAGAAAGTCAGGTTCGGTCTTGGTTATAAGCCCACCGAAGAAGTAAGAGAGGCCAAGGAGAAGGTTCGTGCAACGGCAGCTGCGAAAGCCAAGGGGATCCACATAGAGGAGAAACCTGTCCCAGGCCTCGCATCAAGAACTCATTCATAAGTGCTGAGGTTGTGAAAATTGATTGGAATGGGGAAACCCGATTAACCACACACAAGCCTAAAACACCAGTTCACCCCACCAATCCCCATATTACCCTTCCCAGCCTGGAGATAGATTTGGCCGCTTTATCCCTCTTTGAGGAACGATGGTCCATACCTGAACAAACTCCCCCTGTGGTGAAACACCACAAAGTTGTGTTAACGTTTGAGGATATCATCTCAGACGAAATGGGGATTAACATGTTGGAAACTGACCCAAGGAGCCATATCAGTCAGCACCCTCCATCCAATCAGGTAAAGGAGCGACCCTCGGTGCATAGCGGGCATCTCGCCCCAAACCACAGGCGAGTGGCCTAACATTTGGCACCCGTTTCCCAAAAAAAAAAAAAACTTATAAAAAGTGATATAAGCCCTTGGTAGGCAATACCTTGTATATACACAGACTCTTGCTGGCAATAGTCCGTCTCTGAAGAAAACAAAAATCTTAAAAACATTGAAAAAATACAAAATCTCAAAAATATTGAAGAAAATAAAAATTTCAAAAACATTGAAAAAGTACAAAATCCAAAAATGTGGTCATTTAAAATTCCAAATAAAATCCCACGAAAAGATGCCTTAATTGAAATACCCGTCCCACGTAAAATCTGCCCCTTCCCTGTAGAAATATAAGAAGAGGTAGGTGTTACAAGTCTGGATGAGGATATCCCTTTAGAGGAGCTCCCTAATGAGCTCCTTGACCTATTTGTCGACTTTGAGCATGGCCCTACCCCAATTGTCGAAGAAACAGAGGACATTAATCTAGGGACTAGAGAGATTCCCCACATTACCAAAATCTGAACGTCACTGTCTCTCGAGGAAAGAAAAAGCATGATCGACTTCCTTCAGTCATATCAAGACAGTTTTGCTTGGTCGTACGAGGACATGCCTGGTGTGGACACCGATTTGGTCGAACATGAGTTGCCTCTCTACCCCAATATGAAGTCGGTTAAGCAAAAGTTGAGACGTCTCCGACCCGAGTGGATGTTGAAAGTCAAAGGCGAGGTCATCAAGCAGCATGTCACAGAATTTCTCATGGTATCTAAATACCTGCAGTGTCTTGCTAATATCGTACCTGTGCTGAGGAAGGACGGAAAGGCCTGCATGTGTATCGATTTCCGCAATTTGAATAGAGCAAGCCCAAAGGACGATTTCCGATTACCACACATCGACATCTTGGTTGATAATACTACCAAACCCGGGATGCTTTCTTTTATGGATGGATTTTCAGGATACATTCAGATAAAGATGGCAAAGGTTGATCGCGAGAAGACAACATTCATTACCGCCTGGGGAACCTTTTGCTATCGAGTCATGCCATTCAGGCTGAAGAATGTCGGTGCAACGTACCAGAGAGCCATGACCGCACTATTTCATGACATGATGCACCGTGAAATTGAGGTATATGTCAATGACATGATAGCCAAATCACCAGAGCGAAGTGACCATATGGTAAACCTTCAAAAGCTGTTTGAAAGGTTGAGGAGTATCAACTATGACTAAATCCACAGAAGTGCACATTTGGTGCTATGTCAGGGAAACTTCTAGGGTTCATCGTCAGCAGGAGGGGGATTGAGGTCGACCCAGTTAAAGTCAAAGCTATCACAGAAATGCCACCGCCGTCTACCGAGAAAGAGGTTAAAGGGTTTTTGGGTAGAATATAGTATATCAGTCGGTTCATTGCACAACTAACTCCAATCTGCACGTCGATCTTCAAGTTACTAAGGAAGAATTCGCCCATTGAATGGAACGACGATTGTCAGGCAGCGTTCGAAAAAATCAAAAGCTACCTCCTTAATCCACCTATTTTGGTACCACCTGAGCCAGAGAGACCACTCTTGATGTATCTCTCCACGACAAAAGTTTCGATGGGAGGTGTCTTGGGGCAGCACGATGAAACGGGAAGAAGAGAGCAGGCCATTTACTATCTGAGCAAGAAGTTTACTGATTATGAAGCATGCTACTCTCATCTAGAAAAAGCATGCCTGGCTCTTGTATGGGCTACTCAAAGGCTCCACCACTACTTGCTATCTCAAGCGGTTCTGCTTTTGGCCCTAATGGACCCATTGAAATACCTGTTCGAGAAGTCGGCTCTCACTGGACGGACTGTACGATGGTAACTTTTATTATCTGAGTTCGACATCACCTACGTCACTCAGAAATCGATCAACAAGCAGGCGCTTGATGATCATCTTGCTGGTAATCCTTTACCTGACTATGAGCTGTTGAGAACTGAGTTCCCCGATGAGGACATCCTGTTCATGACAGAAGATGATACAGAAGAAGCAGAAGAATCATGGGTAATGCACTTTGACGAGGCAACAAATGTCGAGGGCCAAGGAGTTGGCACCATCCTGATTTCACCGAAAGGATCCCATGTACCGGTCTCTTTCAAGCTCAACTTCCCTTGCACTAACAATATGGCTGAGTACAAAGCTTGCACCGCTGGTCTACAGGCGGCTCTCGATCTGAATATAACTCACCTTCAAGTATTTGGCAATTCACAGTTAATCATGTCAAACGAATGGTGACTAGAAGACAAAAGACAAGAAACTGATACCCTATCATGAACACCTCGAGGATCTGATAACTTGCTTCCAAGATGCGACTTTCTCATACGTCCCCCGAATAAGGAATCACTTTGCCGACGCATTAGCAACTTTGGCATCAATGATTAAGATCCCCTATGGTGTTAAGATGACGCCGATCATGATCGAGCAGAGGAATGAGCTGGCCTTCTGCCTCCAGATTGAGGAACCTACAAAGCCTGATGATGAGCCACCTTGGTTCTCAGATATCAAGAATTTCCTCGAGACCCTAACTTTCCCAGAGGGTACATCCAAGATAGACCGATGAACCATTCAATATTTAGTGGCAGGTTACGTCAATTATGGGGAATTCCTCTACAAGCGATCATACAATAGCATCTTACTTAGGTGCCTCACTGGAAGTGAAGGGGTTAATATTATGAAAGAAATCCATGAGGGAGTATGCAGAGCCCATGTCAGCGGTCACATGCTCGCTAAGAAAATCCTATGGCGGGGATACTTTTGGACCACCATGGAATCAGATTGTTGCAAACATGTTCAAAAATGCTACAAGTGTCAAGAACACTCTAGTCTGATACATGCTCCGGCCATTGATCTTCACTGCATGACCTCTCCTTGGCCATTTGCTACCTGGGGCCTTGACATTATAGGAATGATTAATCCAAAAGCATCAAACGGACATCTGTTCATCCTCATCGCCATTGAATACTTCACCAAGTGGGTAGAAGCAGCGTCATAAGCCAACATCACGGCCAGTCACGTTGAGAAGTTTCTCAAGAACAACATTGTGTACCAATTTAGAGTACCCAAAGATATCATCACGCACAACGGCACAAACTTTGCGAATAAGCGCATCTGAGAATTCTGTGAGCAACACAAGATAAAGCACCAGCACTCGTCCCCTTATTGGCCTCAAACTAATAGAGTCGTGGAAGCCGCGAACAAGACAATCGTCCGCACCCTTGAGAAAATGGTCGTCACTTATCGAGATTGGAGCGAAATGCTGCCATTTGCTTTATGGGCCTACCGAACATCGATCCGTACCACTACAGGGGCAACACCATTCTCCCTAGTGTATGGAACCGAGGTCGTCCTCCCGATTGAGGTTGAAGTACCCTCGCTCCGAATCCTCATAGAATCAGGCTTACCCGAAGAAGAAAGAGAGAGATCCTGCTTTGAACAATTAAATTTATTGGACAAGAAGAGACTCATAGACTTGTGTCACACTCAAGTTTACCAGGGGCAAATCACACGCGCTTACAATAAACGTGTTTGCGGTCAAGATCTAAAGGTAGGACACAGTGTGCTGAAGAAGATCTTTCCATCCCTCCATGCCGATCCAAGAGGAAAGTTCAAGCCAAACTGGGAAGGACCTTATGTCATCCAAGAAGTGTTGCCGGGATACACCATCTGCCTCGCCAGCATGGACGGAGATCATCTTCCTGAGCCCATCAATGCTGGATACGTCCGACAGTTTTACTCTTAGTCTATCGCGATAAGGTAAGTATTGATGAAACAGATATATGACTGCTTAAGAACCACCCAAAAGAGGCCATCATTCCAAACAGAGTAGCCAAAAAGCATCCCTAAAAATGATGATATCCTTTGCTACCCCATTTGAGCTTGGGCCTTTCTTTCAATAAAACCATTTTCCAAAAAAAATGTGTGTGTATATATATATAGGAGAAGGGGAAGTAAAGTTACTATCAAAATCCAAAAAAATTGAAAAAGAAAAACCTCAAAAAGAGATTGCCTGAAATGGAGCAAAAAGAATAATAAAAAAAATGTGTATAGAAGAATCACGGGGCATGTATAGTAAAAACCCCCAGGGGAGAAAGTATGTTGAGAAAATTGAAGCCGTATCAAAGAAACATTTTTTAGCCCAGCATACCTTTAAATCCTAACTTGACCTATCACCAAGCTACACCCTAAAGAAAGCCCTCTTTTTAGGTTCACAAGCAGTCATAGCATCTGTTAAAGTCAACACAAGCCGAGTTGTGAGACGACACTTGAACCCCATCTAGTCGGCTATGATGGAATCAACGTCTATGTCGTACTGTTGAAAATAGGAAATGAAAATAATAATAAAATAAAAATACAAGCCCAAAGCAAGGTGGACTTGGTGAAAACCCGAAAGGGCATTCCGGGTAAAAACAACGAGCATGTGCAGACCAAGTGAAAACTCGAAAGGGCGCTTGGGGTAAGAGAGCTAAACCCATGGACGTGGTGAAAACCCGAAAGGGCGCCACGGGTAAAAAAAGGGAGATAAATAAATTAAAAAAAAAGAGAAAAAATTGAAAAAGAAAGGTTTGGACTGATTGAGAAGATTGATGTTTGAGGAACCCTTTTATTACTATTCCTGTACCCTCTTGTCCGACTGGGTCGCTCATGCTAGTTCGAATCGGGTCCCGACCAGAATTGTCTTTGTGAAACCCACACCGTCAAACGTATGACCCAAGGCAAAGAGAAAGGTTTAACTCAATCCAAAGGGATCAACATTCCGGCCTTGGTAAAATATGAAAACTCACTCAGATCCGATTGCATGAAAGAGTTCGACTATGCTCAAAATGGGACCCGTTACTCCATCTCACTATCAAGGCATCAAAAACAGAAAAAAAATTAAGAAAAGCCAAAAATAAAAAATCAAGAAAAATCCAAACACCAAAAAATGTGTATATATTTTTACTCATTTTCATGTACATATTTCCAGCATCATATTTCAATCTCAAAAATGAACAAAAATAATAAAAAATCTCTAAAAACAAAAATCCAAAAAATATCATGAAAATGAAAAAGTGTAGGTAGAAATCTACTTTTTCTTCTATTGTTTAGGATGCATTTTATTTATATGTATAAACAAAAAAGGGACTGACGTTTTCTCGAGAATGTGCAGGAACATCACACGGTCCAAAGCCTCGAGCAGGCAACTTCTCAGCGATGGACATATCAGATAAAGCATCTCACCACCGACATCAGGTCTAATAAAAAAAATGATGAAAATCATTTTGAAAAGAAAAAGAAATCTATATTTTCATGTCTACGCACAGCTACGCACTCGCGTATTTTCGATGCGGTAAAATGTCAATATTTTATTGGCAACGCAGCTGTGCAAAATTAATGTCCTAGGTCTAAGGTTCGCCTTGGATCCATGGATCCTACTTCAAAGTAGGAGCGATAGTGTAACATTCAATTCTTGGATCGAATTAATTCCACTGCTAAATCTTTTGAGCAAAATGCTCTGTTTTGGATTTATATGAGCTTAAGTGTCTTAAGCTTCAAGTTCTCCATTAAGAAAAAGTCAATCGTTGGTTGAGACCAACCTGTTGAGAATGAGATTACATATCAATCAAACTATGTGCAACCATGCATTCAGAAGGGTTCATTTCCCTTTTATTTTTTACAGGCTTAAAACCTGTATTGGTAGTGGTATCCCTGTAAAGTGTACGCCATGCGTATGGGTATTCCTATGATGGTCGTTTATTCTCGTAAATTGTACCCAGGTAGGTCCGGGTCGGGGCTTCCATCCTTTGTTGCTTATCGCCCCTCATGGGTGCATGTTTATGCATAGTTAATTGATGTTTATGATCATTGTTGGCAGAAACCTGGATTGAATGTCCCTTTTGGTAGACACCCAATAACTGGTTGGATTTGTTTAGTGGTATTTGAAGCTGGATGCTCTGGGTCATGTGGATCTGGGGCACATTTTTGAAACTGGCATGCACTCTCAAAAAGTGTTGGGACATCTATTCACTTCGCTTGGGCAGTCATGCTAAACAAACTTCGAGATCGATGGGTTCGCCCAAAGACCTCGAACCCTGCTTTCACCAGGAGCACCAGTGAATAGTCTGATGAGGTCGTCAAATGCCTCGTGGGATTGGACAAAAAATGTGGAGCCTTGCGTATGTTTACTTTGCACCTATCTTTTAATGTGGGTCAATCACCCCTCTTACTTACAAAGCTGTTGCATTCAGAATGAATCTCGAACATCAATCACCTTCAAATCATCTCGAGAAGCGGACATTTTTCCTGACTAACGAGCTTTCACAACTCAAGAGGTGAACATTTTTCCCAGCTATTGCTCTTTCATAACTCATTCCACCTCGGTTATGCCCAGTAATGTCGCTAGGCGCTTGAGAACTGATTACCTCGAGAAACGAATGATTAGCTTGGCACCCCAGGGCTTTCATTTTCTCACCGTGTTACTCAACCGATGTTTAAAGTTCATTCTGAATACAGTGGATCTGTTAGTAATGCCTTGGACCTTTTCGGATGTCTCTTTTCTTTGGCATACGATCACTAGTGATTGGATACCAAAGAGGGGCATCTGTAGACACCAAAATTTAGCCCAAGGCTCGATCGAAACACATTTTGAGAGAGGTGCACTTTCAAGCTTTTGATGGCATATATGGAAGCCTTAGGAATCACCCTAAACGCTTACGAATGACCCTAGATCCCTTAGGAACCTATTCCAATCCTTTAGAAACCAATCCCGACCCTTAGAACCCATTTCAAACCCTAAACCTAACCTTCTCGGATAATGGATAAAGAGTGGTGCACCAGGACTATCTAAGGTCTTCTACTAATATTAAATTATATACCATTGGAAAGAGGACTTCTCCAACTTGGTCCAAGAATCTCCCCAATCGGAGGTATATGTCAAGATATGACAAACCGAATCTGGGGGCAGAAAGTTAAAGTCATGTGGGCCCCCTTAGGGACATGGAGCAACTAATAGTTGCGCCAGTAATAAACTTTGACTGGCACAACTAACTATTGCACCAGACCAATTCTCCCTCATTTTAAGCCTGGCGCAACTAATAGTTGTGCCAGATTCAAAAGTGGGCTCCATCCTTGCGAGCTGACTTCCAGGCACTGTTCTACACTATTTTACTGTGCATTTGCCTGGCGCAACTATTAGTTGTGCTAGGCATATGAACAGTGACTGTTGGATTTTACCCAGAATATCATGTTTGGGGTTTGACATGTTGACCACCTTGACCTTTGGGGTGTGTTTTGCTACTTCTGTTGCACTCTTTTAATGCCTATTTGCAACCCTTAAGTGATTTGAAACACTAACCTATCATCCACCATTAAACCCATTCCCCCACATCTCCAAGCTCTCAAAATCTTAGAAATCCTTAGATTAGAGATTACCTAATTGATAACCCTAATTAGCATCTAAGTAGCCTCCTAACCTATCCTTTTCCTATAAATAGAGCCCCCCTCCCCTTGGTTTAAGGGTTGAGAATTTCTACCTAAGAGAGAAACAGCTTAAGTGAGAAGATCTTTGTCCCTTTGGTGCACCCCTCCCATACAAAAACTAGAATTCCAAAACCTCTTCCCACCCTTAGCATTTCATAAAAAACCCTTAGGTTAGGTGTGTGTGACCCCCTTGCCTTCCTCCCCTACCTATTAGCTTCAAGCCTTAAGAGCTAGAACCCCATTTTCCCCTATACAAAGCCTTCAAGAGCTCATCAAAGCAAGCCACGCAAGGCTCTCCTATGGTGCTACAAGGGCCCGAGGGCTCCGGCTCTCCCCTTTCATCTCCTATCTCCTTTTGCTCTCCCTACCCTCTCATTTTGTGCCGTTACGTCGTCGAATTTTTGGTAGGAACGGAGGAGCACAAATAGGATTTGAGGCCTATTTGGGCAAGAGGAAGCTATTTTCTTTTCTTTTACTTTATTTTATTTTTGGCCATTAGTAGAGACCGCGTTAAGTGGGTTGATCGGGTGCCTAACACCTTCCCGATTGATAACCGAAGCCCCTACCCAAGAGCCTTTGGTGTGGACCGGATTTAGAGTCATATTTGTGGCACTTCGGTGCTTATAAAAATGATATAGGTTTCTCGGGACACCAAAAGCTCTGTGTGGCAACTCTATATTTTCGTTAGTGAGGGCATCGTCATGATGGGGATCGTAAAAAATCCCACGGTTGCACAGGACCCACCACCACCACTAGAGCCAGGCTCTCTACAGTTCTTGTGGGACGAGTACGAGGAAGTTCAGAAGATTTTGGCAAAGGAAGAAAAGAGAAAGAATGAAAGAAAGAAAAAGGGATATAAGATGATGGAACCATCCGCATCTTTGAACACAACTTGAATCTGCACCTCCTCACTACCTCGCACACCTCTTCTCCCATCATCTTCTCCCTCCTCTTCACTCTATCCACCACCTGCTCAACATCCTTCTCCTTAACCCCTACTATCGCCCTTCCCGGTTTGCAGTTCCTCTTCCACAAGCAACAAGTTGAGGACATCCCAGAGCCAGGTGGGTAAACCATCATTTGACGAGATAATTTTGAACAGAAACCGAGGACCGATCTTTATCGAAGATTTTTTCTCGGACGTTGCTGCCAGTGTCTTAGTTTAGTGTGTGTCTAGATTTTTCCTAGGTTTCTCTTTTAATGTAACTAGTTTTCCTTCCAAGTTTCTGTATATATTTCATTTATATATGAATAGTTCTTTATTTTATTCTATTTTTTTTTAGCACTTGTAGTTTCCATAATGTCGGAAGTACTTTCTCCAAAGTTTGGGGGGAAATTTTTTGAATATATTTGCAGATCACAAACCCGATAACTGAATAACACCATTACGATAAATAGGAAAATTAGAAAATTCTTTTAAAAAAAACAATTTTGTCCCCTATTTTGCACAATGTGGATATTGTCCTATTTAAGTTTCGGGGGGGATATACAAATCTGTATATATATTAGTAGGTAACCATTTTTATTTGCTTTTATTATTCGAAATTTTATAGTTTCTCTATTTTTAGTTAGAAAAATAGTAATTTTAGTCTAGAGTTAATCATTATATGTAAAGTATGATAGAATGTGAATTTATTAAACCTTATAATCCATCATAGCTAAAGTTTAACAATCAAAATAAAACAGTTGCAATTCATGAATAAAACCTTTGAACATTGTATCTAATGAATGTTTGAAACTATATGATTAATTTAAACTGCAAAATTTGGATTATAGTTTCAGAATTATAAATCAGTGAGATCTTGAGCTAATTCATCCTCTTTATATTCTGAGAGAGACTGCTTTTATTTTCAAGCTTAAAATTTTCTTGAACTTTTACTGAGAAATCTCATATTGCTGAACTTAGAATCAAGATTAACTGTGATTATGATGATTTATTTCTTTAGAACTATTTGTTAAATACATTAAAACAAGAAGACATCTATACTAGTAAATTGTGAAAATGACCAAAGGCCATCTTTTGTTACACTAGAGCCAAAAAGCCAAAATTCCATAAAAGATTTTATCCTTTGAACCTATAGTAGAAGCCTAAAACCAAATTTCTTTGTATCCAAATTTTATAAACCTTTAACCATATATACTACCCAAAGCTTTCTACCTTTAACCCTTATAATTTTTAAGAGTTTATAATATACAAGAAGGGAAGAAGAGAGTGAAAGGAGTATACGCTTCATAGATAAAGGATCTGCTGAAAAGGGTACAACTGATAAGAAATACAATCATATAAAAATTATAGGAAAAGAAAATGAAAATTGTAAAAGACAATTTCATAAATAAATAAAAAATGAACGAAAAGCTTCCGACTGAAGAAAAAATGGGAAGAAGTCATCCAACTTTTTGGATACTTACTAAAATAGAAATGAAGGAAAGAAGATAAAAAAGGAAAAACTAAATTCTCAGAAACTTTTAAACCCTATCTACCTTTCTTTGAAACCCTTTTAACCCAAAACCCCATTACAAGCCGAAGGAGAGACTTTTGTAATTTATGATTTGCAAAAGTATAAATCTAGTAGAGATGTATGAAATAGATACTATGAATAAATAGAAAAATCATATGATTAGAATTGATTATCCATTCCACGAGATTTACTATTATCATGTACATATCATGTGTGAGAACCCAAAATTTGGATATTCCTTTTGAGAGTATGCCAATAGTGAGAGTTTGGATGAGAATATTTTCTAAATCTGCAGTTTAAAAAAATCTATGATGAATAAACATTTTACTGATACTCACACACTTCATGCTATAAAGAATTGAAACTGCTAAGTTCGAATCAAGGATAATTACTGTGATGGAAAGCAAAGGTGAAAGATTTGGAATTTTTAAGAATCATACCAAACATATGACAATTAATTTAAGTTGTAGTATAGATTTTATTTCTTTTTAAAAAATTATTTTGAGAAATCCAAAATTATTGAAGTTTGTAGGTAACTTCACTGACAATCTTCAGGAGACTATAACTCCTCCACTAGGGATCACCTAGGTTTAAAGGCTTGTTGCATCCGCTAAATACAATCGTGCTCCCTACGAAAGTGGCATTTAAATTCATAGTTTTAGATATTTTATGTTTTCTTGTTTGCTAGGAACTAGCAAAGTGTAAGTTTGGGGGTGTGATCAGTCACATAATTTACCAATTTATCACCCTTAACTTAGTGATGCTAGGACCTAGTTTGCTACTAACAAGTTAATGATGTTCAGATATTAAGGAAAAATAGCAAAATAGAGCTAAAGTATTAATCTTTGTCAAAATAAATTGAAAAGGCAGTAAAAAGATGATTAAGCGATAAGAAGACGATTTGCTGCTGCTGAAAGTCAAGAAATTGAAATTTACGATTGTGCGCTAAAGCTGAAGACGAAAGAAAGAGAAAACTAAGAAATCGTAATAAACAATTCTTCAAAAAAGATGATTCTTCAGAAAGCAACAAAAGAGTAGAAAAGCGATACAAGAAAAAGAGATCGTTCGAATAGAAAATCGTCCAGTAAGAAAGCAGTGTGAAAATGAGAAATTGTAATTTACGATTTTTTAAAAAAAGAAGAACAATCACAATTAACGATTGTATAAAAGAGAAGCTTTCCCTCTGCTACATCTGCTGCTGCTGATCACATGAGTGAAGACTATCACCGTCATGCACTGATTTAGAAGTTCTCTAAGATTAGAAGTTGGGTGAATCATGGATCTGAGAAGATTGATGAAGATAAACTCTGAAGAACTTTGCTACTGTTATCAAGAACACTCTAGAAGCACATCTATGGTTTGAAAGCAAGGAAGAATAAAATTAGGAATTAGAGTTATAGTAGGATACATTTACTTTAGTAGTTTCTTTTATTAGAATTAGAAGTCTTTATAAACTGAATAAATAAGAGAGCCCGGTATAGGAATAAACCATCGAAGCATTTCACATCATCAATTGACAACTGAGGTCTATGTTTTCTCTCAATCAAAGTAGTTTAAGATTTACAAAGTAACATCATCCACAGTTCTCTGAGGTCTTGCCTGACAACCAAGGCTGAGGAAGCTGAAGGACCAACCCCATGGATGGTTTTACTTTTGCTTTCTAGTTTAGATTTTATTTGTTTTATTTATTGCTTTATAAACATCTTCAAGTTTTAATTTGAATTGATGACTCCGGTTGGAATTTGCATATTAGTGTAACGAATTTTACTTTTCCATCTTCAATTTTCTTGAATTTGCTTGATGTTCGGATTTTAGGAGATTGTTGATTAGATTAAATCTATGTTAAAAAAATTTAGTTTTTAATTGACGCCCAAATTCTATAAGACTGCAATACGGTGTAACTGTACTATTCATTTTAATAAATATCTAATGGCTGAAGATTGGGATTGGCAACCTCAATCTGAAGAAGGAGGATTAGGATTTATTTTATCCCTTTAGATTAATAAGCCATTCTTTATTCATATTTCTCAAGTAGTTTAGGACCATAAAAGATAGATATAAATTTTGAAATAGAAATAGAAATAAAGAAAAGATAAATACTTCCTCGTGGGAACTATCCTATACTAGCTCTACAATTTCCATTCTGTGCTTCCAATAGGTTAAGGCTTAATTAGATACACACATAAGTAGCCGATCAGGTACCTCCTCCTCAAAGAGTGACAAGGAGGCCTGGTCTATTTAAATTTTTGAGGGGATGATTTGGGGGTTAGACTCATGGACAACGGCTTTTTTGTGCGGGTTCAGTTGAGCTGCCCCATTCTGGTCAATTTTTATGACCCCTGCGCTCACGAAGGTGCTCTTGATGTGTGGCCACAGAAGGGATTCATCTTTCAGGTCTATCCCCCTGGCCATGGCTACAAAAGTGGTTCGAGCCTTATCCTTTGCTTCTTAGATCTCTTCTTCGGTAGGGTTGTATCCTAAGCCGAATTTGATATGTTGCCCTCATCTCGCTCTGACCAGGTCCCTCCTACCTTATAGGCGAGGGCCCAAACCCTTTCCTTTCTAGTAACCCCATTTATGGAGCATCACCACCGCTACATTCTTTCTTAGTCCTATTTTGAAGGTGACCTTTTTGAGGGGTTCTAATGCTACTACCACTACATCATATTAGAAATCATGGAGGTTCATATCCTCAGCTGTGTCTGACACATCCAACATCTTGAAGTTTTCTACGCTATGTGCAGCCCTTTCTCCTTCTTCTCATCCCTCACCCATGATAGCTATCACTTTCTGCTCTGATATAAATTTGAGCTTTTGATTGAGGGTTGAGGGTACTGCCCCAATTTCGTGTAGCCATGGGCACCCCAGCAATAAATTGAAGGTGGATTTGATATCCATGACTTGGAAGGGGATAGAGAAGGTCATTGGCCCTATGGTGAGCTCCAGGCCGACTTCTCCTATCACTTCCCTCCTGTTGTTGTCAAACCCTCAGGCCCCTGTCATTGCTAGCCAGAACATGGATGGATCTACACCTATCCGAGTTGTGGTTATCAAAGGGCATACATTCAATTCCGATCCGTTGTCTATCAACACTAGTGGTATTACCAAGTTTTCCACCTCTGTCATAATGTTGAGGGATCTTGAATGGTTACCTCTTCAATTGTAAGGTCAGTGTCAGAGAACGAGATGGCGTTGGGGACCAAAACATGCCCAATCATATGTCCCACCTCGTATGGGAAAGTTTATCAGAGACATGAGCATCTTTCAGGGCCACCAATAGATCTTTGAAGTGTGGCGGTGATGTCATTTGTAAGTCTCAGATGGTGATGTGAGTCAGTGTTCTCCTATGTTGTGTTTCCATCGCATATTCTTAGCTCATTCTTTCCATGATGTGTACCACTACAAGTTCCATTCTTTCCTCGGTTTGGACCGGTACCAACACCTCTGGTTGATTGGAGATTCTCTCTAACAGTGTCGTAAACTCGACTGCCCCTTTAATCCCGCTACTAACATTAACATCAGTCTGATTGTAATTGAGAGGGACTTGGTGGGGGTTGTAGGTTGATCCGGGGATCTAGAATGGGGTGGTTGGGGGTATCGGACATGAACGAGTTGGCGGTGTGGCAAAACTGGGCCAAATGTGGTTTATTGGTGCTGAAGGTGGATGAACTAGTGAGGGTGTGGATAACTGGGCCAAATATGGTTGGTTGGTGTTGGAGATGGATGTACTGATGGGGGTGTGGTAAAACTATGCCAGATATGGTTGATTGGTGTTGCAGATGGAAGTACTGATTAGGGTGTGGAAAAATTAGGCAGGATATGGTTGATGGAGGCTCGTGCTGGGAAGTAAAGCCTCAAATCTAGAGGTGTTGCTTGGGGTGTAGGGTTCGGGAAGTAATCGGCTAACTTGAGGGGTTCGACCACCCCTACAGTTGCATTCTCCTGATTCCAGTGCCTTGGGAACACGAAGATTTCTCCCTTAGTGATGAACTCAGAGGGATCAAATTCATCCATGTATACTTCCATCATGTTAATGGTGGGCCTTGGGACCATTCCCCCTTGCGGGTGTGGCGGCAATGGTGCTCGGAGAATATTGGTATGCAGATTTACTTGGGTAGGTGCTGGACCCTAGTGGAAGTTGTAATGCATGGTAGGATTGAAGTTCCTCAGGAGCGGATTCGGCGGAGGTTGTGCCTGAAACGGGGTGACCATACCCCTCTCTATTAACAACGACAAAAGGATATTTAGGGATTGTCTCAAGGGAGTACGTTAAATCGGGCCCTTCTCTGTTCGGGGGTCATCTGTGCCCCTGGACCATTGCCGGGTCTCTGTGTTGGATCTGCTTGTGCTGGGACTTGCTGTGGTGCCCTAAATTGCAATGGTGTTATGCTTGTGGTGGGTTGTGAGCTCATTATTGCTTAAACTTCTGCCCCTATGCTTTTCTCATTCCTCTGATCTATGAATTTGCGGGCCCCACTGGCCACGATTTTATTTAAACGCCCTCTCTCACCATGTCTTCATGGTGGTTGGCATTTCTCACTAAATCGGTGAAACTGGCATCTTGGTAGTATACCAGGAATTCTTATATAGCTGGTAGCACAGTTTTTGCTATCATCTCGATCGGTTCCTCATCTGGTATGTGGTTCCTCACCTAGGCTACTAGGGCCCACCACCTTCTGAGATACTCATTAAAAGTCTCATCAAATTTTTATTTTAATCGAGCCAAATAAGACTTGCACAGTTCAATGTCGATAATGTAGACATATTGCTCTTGGAACTGGTGGGTGGGGTCTGTCCATGTTTTCATCATAGATGGTTCAACAGAAGTGAACAATCTTAGCACTGGGCTCATGAGGCTTTTCTGAAACACTTTGATGAGGAGACGCTCATCTTCGGTATATTGCCACTTATCCCCACAATAGGACTTGAGGTTGGAGATAAGGTTGCCAATGCCATTATATTTGTCAAATGAGGGCACTTTGAATTTCAGAGGTAACGACACCTTGAAAATAAATGGAGATCTGAGAAATTTGTAGCGTGGATCTCAGTTCCTCCCATCTTCATTAATTGTTTTTGTATTTTGCCCATATTGATGACCCGCATCAAAAGGTGGTGGTGGTGGAGTGAGATTTGTTGTTGGATTTTGGAGGGGTTGAGTGGGTGCCTAATGGGGCCATTGCGGCTGGAAGGAATTTGGCGGATTTGGTTGGGGGGTTAAAGGGAGTGTAAATTGTGGGTGATTGGAGATTTGAAATGGGTTCCCCTACTGGGTCGGGTATAACGGGTGTGGGCGGATATGATTCTGGTTGGATGGGTGGATTGGGCGAGATGGGTTTGCTATTTGAGGGGAAATGGGGTATGATTGTTGGGTGTGGTTGTATGTGGGGAATTGGGGGAATGATGGATGATTTGAAAATGTGGCCCTTGGGTTTGGGCCTGAATGAGTTTGAGGTTGGGCAAGTCACCTTTGTGGGCCATTTGGGTGGCTCCATGGTTGACGGTGGGAGCCTTGGGCAGTATGGATTATGGGTGGTTGATTGGGATTGGTGTGAATGAGGTGTGAATGAGGTGTGAAGATTTTGGAGGGGTATGTTGGGGATTCAATGGCACTTGGAGTGGATTGAGGCAGCTTTGGGAAGGCTTCCATGCCATAAATGTGCTAATCATTTCCCCCATGATGGCCATAGGATTGGTCATGAGGGTGGATGTGGATGGCCCACTTGATGGGGGAGACGTATGGGTTGGGGGCAATGCTTGGGTTGATGTGGGGGGAATATTAGGTACAGCTTTGGTTGATGTTGGGGGGGGGGGGGAATTGGGTACACCTTGGGTTAATGTGGGAGAAAATTGGGGACACCTTCGGTGGATGTGGAAGGGAAATTGGGTGCACCAAAAGATCTAGTGACGGTGAGTGGGGTTTATCTTATGGGATGGAGATGGGAATCTTCTCCATGTAGGGATGTGGCGGGGATGAATCTTGGTCAATGTTAAGACCTGAAAAGTACCACTTTTCACCCCTTAACTTAATCTCTGTTAGACCCTTAGTCATTTAATAAATGTGTGTTAAGCCCATTTTGTAGGTATTAAACAGCAGTTGTAGATAAGTCCCTAACCATGCCAAGAAGCTTACTTTTTCCCCAGAAGTTTCTTAGGAGAAAGGAAGTTGGACCCAGACAAAGAACTTGATACAGCATAGGCACAACAAAGCAGCAACAAGTTAAGAAGTGAGCCTCACACAGACGTCGCAGGGTTCAATTATTTCAGAGAAAAAGGCTTCAGTAGCTTGTCGGGGTTTCAAGGCACAACAACGTCACGCTATTCTCACGCATTGATGATGAAGGGAGTAAAAGCATGGTGCGGTTCTCATGAGGCTCGTTGGAAGCTCTCGCAATGTTGCAGCTTTAAGAAAGGAGCCTTTAATCCTCATGATTCACGAGAGAGAGAGCTCTAGGCATTCTGCAGTAGGTCGCATGGCCCTGTGGATACGACCTTCAGGGAACTGCTCGCACGATCTAGAGTCCTATGCACCTTGCTTCTTCACGAGGATCCCCACGAGATTTACCAATGAACAAACCGCGCACGCAATTCTTGTGCCATTTAAATGGAAAGCGCAATCCCACGATGACCAGAGCAATCCTGTGATGAGCAAACTATCTATCCCACGACTGCAAGAGCTTTAAGGCAATGTAATCCCGCGACAACTACTCTATCACATAACAAGACCTAGAAATCTTTGCTACCTAGCGAGGCTCGAGATCTTAACTTCCCCCCACTTCTGCAGGGGCAATCTGGGAACTTCCAGCAACTAGGGCACGAACTCCAATGCTCTAATCTCCGTGCACATGCCTTGAGGCATCCAAGGAATAGAAATGGGCCTTGATTGCATCGATAAAATTAGGGTTTTCCTAACCCTAATGCTCCCATAGCTGACTGCTATATAAGCCTAAGCCTAGTTTAGGTTTAAAGGACTTCTGACTCCTTGAATCAACTGTAGAATTTCAGTAGGCTAAGGTTAGGGTTTAGGCAACTTCTTTTTCCTTTTTCTTCTCTCCATAGTCTAGCACTTGCTGGCTATGCCTTTGTATGTTTATTTGGAATAGTTTTAATGGAGTTTTATAATAGGATCTTATGCATGTATGGGATTAAAGTTTGAGGGTTGTTCTATACAAGGCTGCTGCCTTGAGATCCTCCATTGCTAAGTTGTATTGTAAGCAATGGAGGATTGTTTTTAAGGATTTATTCAGATTCAAGTGACTTGTGTGTCCAGGCTAGCCACATATGCAGGCCTATGCCCCACCACAGGATCCACTAAATCTGAATTCCCATGGGAGCTTGAGCTTGTAGCCTTGTGAACATGGTGGTCGCAGTAATCTACTTGTTCTGTCTCAGACCTCTGTGAGGAGAATAGCCTCTGTGGATAGTCTGTGACTATTTAGGTGGACAGGTTATAGCCCTAGGGAGAGGCCAATCCACATATCTAAGACAGATTCTTCTTCTCTGCACTTGTGCTTGTAGCTCTGTGAGAGATTGTGCAGAGACAGACTCCCCTGCATTTGTATAGACCCACCATCAGATGTCAGATTTGGTCTGGCTGTAGAGAGTATAGGCTTGTGACTGGATCACTACTGTCTTTCTAAAGCAGTGAACAGCTAGACCTAAAGCTAGTACTCAAACTCTTGCTGGTCCTATGTATCCAGGCTAGTGCACATTACAAGCCTAGCCCCACACACAGAACTTTAGAGGTTGAGGTTCCTATGAATTCTTGAGTTGGTAGCCTGGCAAAAGTAGTGCCTACAATGATAAACTTGTTCTAACCCATCTCTGGACTGTGGTCCCCTATTGGATAGTCTGTGACCATTTAAGTGAACAAGTTATAGCCATAAGGGATTGGATCATGGCACATGGGTGAGTTGGATCCTTTCTTCTCTTTGGTGATAATGTAGCCATTGGACAGGATTTCTATAGCAGCAGATCTGAGTCTGAGTTATAAAACCCATCAGATCTGTACCTAATAGCTTACTTCTCACCCTTTTATATTTATTATCTCACACTCCATCATTCTTCTCAACCATTTATGTAGTTTAGGTATTAGGCTACCTTAGGATTTAAACAATAGTGACCTTAAATCCCCTTCCATTTAGGATTGCCAGATCTGTAGTCAGATCTGGAGGGCCTACTAAAGATGGCTCCCTTGGAGCCTTAGACCAATTTTCCCTATGGGACAAACTCTTACTTATTAAAACTTGCTACAATAGGCCCTATATCTTACAGGTCTATGTATTTTTAGACTTGCTGCTCTGTAGTTCTCAATCCACCTTTGATTTACTTCCACTAACACATTCTTATAACTGTTTTCAATAAAGTTAGCAGCAAGCATCTAAAATATCCCAACAAGTTTTTGGCGCCGTTGCCGGGGAATCATGATCTATTAGTAGACCCCTAGGATTTTGTATTTTTTTTTTATTCTTTGGTAGCTGTGCTTGTGAATAACTGATACCGCTGATTTACATTTGGAATTTTTCTTGCAGATCTGGACAGTAGCAGAGAGGAGAGTTGAACTGCACTTGTAGTCTAGCTACCTCTGTTTGCATTTCTCTAACCCTCAAAGACTTAGTCTATTTCTCCTTTACAAATTCCATAGCAGTTGATTAGGATAGTTGTAATTTTGTTTAGACAATTTTGTGAGTTAATTGCAATGTGTCTGCAAGTAGTCTTCCTTGTTGTTGGTGTGTGTGCAAGTTAGGAAGGAGATCTCTCAGTCCAACATTAGAGCCTCCTAACCCTGAGATAGAAAGGGACAGACGACCAAGAAGGCCCAGGCACACCACAGTTGAGCCCCTTACTGAAACTGAGACAGCAGTCATGGGTGAAGAGCAACCCAGAACATTGAAGGAATTGAATGCTCCTGATGATTATAATTTCCCATTCAACATTCAATTCCTAGATGTTTAAGGAAACTATGAGATTAAAACCTCAATCATCCAAATGCTTCCCTCTTTCCATGGGCTCAGAAAGGAAAACCCCTACAAGCACATTGACCAATTCTTGGCCCTATGCACAATATTTTCCATTACTGGTTTGGGACAAGAAGCCACCAGATTAAGGCTCTTTCCTTTCTCCCTAAAGGACAGGGCCAGCACCTGGTTAGCTACTCTTCCAAACAATAGCATCACTTCTTAGAAAGACCTCCAGACAAGATTTTTGACCAAATTCTTCCTAGAGACAAAAACCAGCCAGTTGAGGAAAGCAATACTTGCTTTTGCCCAATCCCCAACTGAGGATTTTAATCAAGCATGGGACAGATTCATGGAGATGCTCAAACAATGTCCCCACCACAAGATCCCTGACTGGTAGCTTGTCCAGAGCTTCTATAATGAGATTGATGAGAAAAGCAGAGATATGATAGATGCCTCTTGTGGTGGAACTTACATACACAAAACAGTTGATGAGGCATGGGACTTGTTCGAGGTCATCAGTGAGAATGCTTTCCAAAAGATGTCCTTGTCAAGAACTGTTCATGAGCGTTCTTCTAAGTTGGGACTAGCTGAAACTTCCAAAGGAAAGATGTATGAAGTAACTGGGAATAATGACCTAACTGTGGTGCAACCTAGATTGGCTGCACAAGTGATGGAGGCATATCTGATATGCCAATCTTCACAACACACAGTGGAAGAGTGCCCATCTACTGGGCAATATCCCTAGTATGTGATGGAACAAGCTGTTGCTGCCCAATCATTTGGCCAGCAACAATTTGTTGGCTACAATAAACAACCATTTAGATACCACCAGCACCAAAATGCTAGTTACCAGTGGAGAGGCCACCCAAATTTGAGGTGGAGATAAGACAATTACATGCAGCCACAACAGATGTTGGCATTACCTCAAAGGCCACAACAGCAGTTTAACCAAGGATATGCCCCAAGGTCAAATTTCCAGCATCAGCAGCTGCCTCAGCAGCAAAATTAGTTGGTAGTTCCCCCACCTCAGCCCTGAAATGCTTCTTTGGAGGATCAGGTTTTGACCTCATTGCAAAGCCTTGGAATCTTAACTCAGACTGTAACTTCTCACAGTCAAAGCATAAAGAAAATGGAAGAGCAGCTAGGCCAAATATCCAATGCCTTGGCCAAAAGAGAGGAGGGCAGGTTGCCAAGCCAGCTAGTGGCCAACACTAAGGGCCAATATTTGATTGGAGAAGGTTCCTCAAGTTTTGAGGGAGTTAATGCCATCACAACCCTAAGGTCTGGCAGGCTGGTGGACAACCAAGTTGGGAAGGAACAAGGAGAGGTCATTTCCAAAGAATTTTCGAATGAAAGAAAAAAAAAAAATTGTTAGAGCACAGAGCCAAGAGTTTCCTGTTACCCTGCAACAAGAGAAAAATAAAGAGGCTGTAGTGGAGCCTTAGCAGGAAATAAAAGATGAAAAAAGAAAAAAACAAAAGTTTAATCATAGGCTAGCAGCTGAGGAATTAGCAGTACCTCAGTTGCCATTTCCTCAAGCTTTGAGTGGCCCTGCCCCTTTTGATAAGGGGAATGTACTGATAGAGGAAATGATGGAGACCTTTAAGCAGGTAAAAATCAATTTGCCCCTGCTTGATGCAATTAGACAGGTCTCAGCCTATGCCAAATTTCTGAAACACCTTTGTACCCAGAAAAGAAAAGCTAGCGGCCATTTGTCCAAAGGTCTTTGCAACTGATACAGTTATTTCTGTATTAAACATAACAATGCCAGAGAAGTTGCAAGACCCAGGGATACCTACTATTCCCTGCATAATTCGAGACTACACAATTGGAAGGGCCCTTCTAGACCTTAGAGCCAGTGTAAACCTGCTGCCACACAGTGTGTATCAGCAACTAGGTTTGGGGGAGCTAAAACCCACCCCCATTATGCTGTTAATGGCTGATAGGTCTGAAAGGAGACCTATGGGAGTGGTTGAGGATGTCTTAGTAGGGGTGGACAAGTTCTTCTACCCTGCAGACTTCCTGGTTTTAGACATGGGTTGTAACAAGAGTACAACCCCTATACCTGTTATTTTGGGTAGGCCATTCTTGACCACAGCCAATGCATGCATTCAATGCAGGTCAGGGATTAGGGAGGTAACTTTCGGACATATGAAGGTTGAAATTAATGTGTACAACAGTGTAAAGTACCCTCAGCTAGACAATGAGGAAAGCTTTACATTGGATGTACTAGAGGAAGTTGAAGAAGAATTGCCCACTCTGCTGGATTGGGGCAACATTGTCACAAGTTTAATTAAAGTTTGGGACATGGTAGAGGAAGAAAGCCCAACTGTTATGACAGAAGACATGAACACATTAAAATCTTCTATGGGCTTAGTGCAGCATTTCATTTGGAAACCTACATTGTTGCCTCTTCCTCAAACCAACAAAGCACCAATCTTGCCATCCACCCAACAAGCCCCTGATCTGGATCTCAAGAAGCTTCCAGAAATATTAAAATATGTATTCCTTGAGAAAGGTGAAAAACTTCCTGTAATTATCTCCTCCTCTCTTATCAATGAGCAAGAGGAATAATTACTAACAGTCTTAAGGAAGCACAAAAAGGCAATTGGCTGGACCATTACAGATCTAGGAGGGATAGATGCATCAATCTGTATGCACAAGATCCATTTAGAGGAGGGCTCAGCACCCTCCAGGGAAATGCAGAGGATATTGAATCCTCACATGCAAGAAGTGGTCCTCAAAGAGATCATTAAATTGCTAGATGCTGGGGTAATTTATCCCATTTCTGATTTTGAATGGGTGGCACCTATCCAAGTGGTGCCCAAGAAATCTGGCATAACAGTTGTTACAACTGAGTTTGGAGAGCTGAGATCAGCCAGGGAGACCACTAGCTGGAGGGTTTGCATAGATTATCGGAAGCTTAACTCTAAGACCAGAAAAGACCACTTCCCTCTCCCCTTCATAGATCAAATTCTGGATAAGTTGGCTGGAAAAGCTTTTTACTGCTTTCTTGATGGATACTCAGGGTACAACCAGATCCCTGTGCACCCTCATGACCAAGAGAAAACTACATTTACCTGCCCTTTTGGTACCTTTGCTTACCGAAGGATGTCTTTTGGGCTGTGTAATGCACCAACCACCTTTCAGAGGTGTATGTATGCCATATTCTCTGATATGATTGACAAGTTCTTGGAAATTTTTATAGATGATTTCTCTATATATGGGGACAGTTTTGGCCAATGTCTGCAACACCTCCACCTGGTCATACAAAGATGTGAGGAGACCAATCTGGTCTTAAGTTGGGAAAAGAGCCACTTCATGGTAACATAAGGTATTGTGTTGGGCCATGTAGTCTCTAGAAAAGTGATTGAGGTAGATAAGGCCAAAGTTGACCTCATACAAATTTGCCCCCTCCAAGAACAGTCAAACAAATCAGATCATTCCTTAGACATGCAGGATTCTATAGGAGGTTCTGTTGCTTAATTCTAAGTGTGCATGATTTATTTGTGTTTTGAAAACAGATTTGCAAATAATAAATTATACTGAATTTGGAAAACTAAAAAGAATAAAGAAATATCAGCACAGAGAGAAGTAAATTAGCTTGCAAGATCAGGGCCAATTGTAGCAAGTTTTGAATGTAAGTGACTAAAAGATCGTCCATAGGGAATTGATTTAAAATTTAAGATAAACCTCCAGATCTGAGCTACCAGATCTGGCCTCTTATCCTATCTACAAAGCACATAACATGAGAGGTTGAATTTGTCACATTAACTAAATGATAAAAGGAACAATTAAACTAAATGATCCAGATCTGAGTTGGGGAGATTTTGATGTAAATTAATAAGAATGGAGAAATAATATAACTTTGATTTGGTTCTTGAAACAAAATGAGAATAAATGTAGATCAAATAAGAGATGATCCAATCTTCATTTGGCTACAAGCACAGATGCAAGAGAAAGTAATCTAACTCAAGGATTAGAGTTAAACTTATGGCTATGGTATGTCCACTTCAATGGCCACAGACCATCCAATAGTCTTTAATCTGTACCCTCAATTCAAAACAAGAAACACCACTACAAATGCTGTGAAAGATTAGGTTACAAACACTAACTCCCATAGGGATAATGAATCAAGGGAAATTACTTGAAAAACAGTAAATCTAAAGGAGTCTAGTGCAATAAGAAGATCATAGGGAACCCTCAACACGAATCCAATTGAGAACGTACGGTTCACAGTAACCTTTTCAAATTCACCACTACAATTACAGAGCACAGCTTAAACAGCTCTCGGATTTGTAGTCTTGAATACAATTCTCTTTTGAATTACAAAAGTATCTCACAGCTCTCAATTGTAAGTAAAAGTTAGGCTATTACAAGAGTTTCAGACAAGCTATCTGAATTGGAAATGGAGCAACAGAAATGAAACTCAATCTGGATACCCAAATTGGGCAAATGGTTCATCTATTTATAGTTTCCCCCAGGTCTAGCTCAGATGTGTATAGACCAATCAAAATTGCTTAGATCTGTATCAACCAATGGTAGTCGAGCATGAGGATCCAGATATGTTTTGGCCAATCAGAATTGTTTGATTTGGTTTAGCCAATCAGATGACAGAAGCATCAATTATGTTATGTAATTCGAAAATCTGTTAGAGCTTCTAGAAGTTCCCGCCAAGTGATTTCTTCTCTGGGTGTTCACATGGGGTGGAATATGCCTTTGGTTCGTGCTCAGAATCTTCTGAAATGTCCCTAGTTTTTAACTACATTGGGGCACGTGCAAAAGTTTACTGAATTACCCTTGTAGATGCTAGGAATCTTCAAAATATCATTTCGCATAGTCTGGGGAACTTTTCGTAGAGTTCTGTGACTTCTGAAGCTCTTTTCGCACAATTCTGATGTTGTTCGCTAGGAGTTCTCTTCTTTTCGAGAAGGTCAGAAATCCTTTCGAAGAGTTCAGGTGCTTTTCGAAAGCTAAGCCTAAAGCTTTTGGTTCTTTTCGAAAAGTACAAATTCTTTTCGAAAAGTTCAGATTCTTTTCGAAAAGTTCTCTGTACTACTTTCTTTTGTTCGAATTGCTCCACACTTCTTTTCTAGGTTGAGACCAGGTCTTTGCCTCTTCAGTTCAGGCATTTTGACAGCCAGTGAGGTTGTCCTTTCTCCTTTTTCCTCCAGATCAGGATGGGTCATCATCTTTTTGGTACTTTTAAGCTACTTTCAGAGTTAAGCTTGTCTTTGTTGTTAGCTGTAAAACAAACACTTAAAGCACTTATTTAGTTCTCTCAGGGGTCTATCAAGGCCCTGATTAAGGGATGAAAAATGGTATTTTCCAGTTCTCAATAGGTTCATTAAAGACTTCAGCAAAATTACTAAACCATTGTGCCACCTGCTCTTCCAGGATGTGCCCTTTGATTTTTCTGCGGAATGTCTTAAAGTTTTTTAAACTTTGAAGATATGCCTCACCTCTGCCCCTGTACTCCAAACACCTGACTATGCACTCCCCTTTGAGCTGATGTGTGATGCATCCGACTTGGCAATAGGTGTTGTTTTGGGCCAAAGGAAAGATAAGCTGCCAGTGGTCATTGACTATCTCAGCAAATCACTTGCTGAAGCTCAGCTGAATTACACCACAACTGAGAAATTGCTTCTGGTAGTGGTTTTTGCTGTAGATAAATTTAGATCTTACCTACTTGGGTCTAAAACTATAATCTTCATAGACCACTCAGCATTGAAATACCTATTGTCCAAGAAAGATGCTAAGCCCAGGCTGATTAGATGGATACTCCTGTTGCAGGAGTTTGACATTGAAATCAAGGACAAAAAGGGTGTGGAAAATGTGGTGGCTGACCACTTGTCTAGAATTGTGTTGGAAAAATGTGTTGATGACCTTGCAAATGATGTTTTTCTGGATGAGCAATTATTTGCCATCCAATCCTTGGTTCCTTGGTATGCACACATTGTAAATTATTTAGTTATAGGCAAGATTCCTGCCCATTGGACCAAAATGGACAAAGACCTATTTTTCTCACAGGTCAAATTCTTTTTATGGGAGGAACCTTGCTTATACAAGTACTGTGCAAACCAAATCATCCAAAAATGTGTTGCAGAAAGTGATGTCCCCAGTATTCTGGCCATGTGCCATGAAAATGCCTGTGGGGGCCACTTTAGTGGAAGAAAAATAGCTGACAAAATCTTACAGTGTGGGTTCTATTGGCCTTCTTTATTCAAAGATGCCAATACACACTACAGGACATGTGAGAGATGTCAGAAATCAGGAGGGCTGTCCAAAAGAAACTCAATGCCTTTGCAGGCCATCCTTGCTGTGGAACTGTCTGATGTCTGGGGTATTGACTTTATGGGCCCCTTTCCTCCTTCAAATGGTTATCATTTTATTTTAGTGGCAGTGGATTATGTTTCAAAATGGGTAGAAGATATTGCCACAAGAACCAATGATAATCAGGTTTTCCTCAAGTTTGTAAAGCAGAGTATCTTCTCAAGATTTGGCACCCCTAGAGCCATTATCAGTGATGGGGGTAGCCATTTCTGCAACAGAAATTTCGAGAGCTTGCTCAAGAAATATGCTGTCACCCATAGGATTGCTACTCCCTACCACCCACAAACCAGTGGACAAGGTGAAATTTCTAATAGGGAGATCAAGCACATCCTTGAGAAGACTGTGAGGACTGACAGGAAGGACTGGGCTGAAAAGCTAAATGATGCATTGTGGGCTTATAGGACTGCCTATAAGACTCCCATTGGGATGTCCCCATTCAGACTGGTTTATGGCAAGGCTTGCCATCTCCCAGTAGAGTTAGAACACAGAGCCTATTGGGCCATTAAAAATTTAAATCCAGACCTTACTTCTGCTGGTCATCACAGGTTGCTGCTGCTGTCAGAACTGGATGAGTTGAGGATGGATGCATACACCAATGCTCGGATATATAAGGAAAGGTCCAAGGCTTTCTTTGACAAGGGTTTGTTGAGAAAGAGCTTCATGGCTGGTGATAAGGTTTGGTTGTTTAACTCTAAACTTAAATTTTTTCCTAACAAATTGAAATCCAGATGGGAAGGTCCTTATATTGTCATGAGTGTTTCCCCATCTGGGGCTATGGAAATCATGGATCCCAAGTCTGGGAAAACCTTGAAGGTGAATGGTCAGAGGCTTAAGCCTTGTTTACAAAAACCTGCTGAACCTATGGACACCATTCACTTTCAAGGGGACCCTTCATTAAACTGATCCACAGATGTGTTAATGTGTATTATATGTACTTTGGTTTTATTAGGATTGTATTGCCTTCTTTTGTTCAAATTTTCTAGGAAATTTTAGTGGCCCCACTTGAATCTGAACCTGTCTGGTCTGATTTCATTATGCTTGGTTTGATGATTACTGCTCTTGAATTGGTAGTTTTTGCTTGAATGCACGATGTTGGATAATGATTTTTACTGTCTATGCCTAAATGCTTGAGTTTAAAGTATCTGGGGGTGCCCCTGGTGGTGAGTGTTGCCTAGGATCCAGCCACAGCACAAATGGAAATGGCAGAATGAAGAGCGCATGCTCTCTATTTAATGATTTGCTGTCACGGGGTCCAAAAAGAGGCCTAGGAGACTCTCGCGCAATCCAAACGGAGCCCTTCAATAGCTGTCGCGAGATCCAAAAGGAGGCGTGGGAGACTCTCGTGCCATCCAAATGGAATTCGTCATTTGCTCTCGCGGGGTCCAAAATGGCGCCTGGGAGACTCTCGCACAATTCACATAGAATTCTTCACTAGCTGTCACGAGCTCCAAGGTAAACCTGAGGGCCTTTTGCGCAATCCAACTTGCATTTACACCTTCGCTAGGTTTCATTTCTCATCCCGTGACCAGATATTTCCAAAGCGTGCCAAGCCTAGCGATAAGTACTCCAAACCCCGCACTTGTCTCCCCTTCCAGTACTCTCTTCCTTCTCCATCCAGCGAAACCCTAGCATCTGGCACTCTTCTACCTCTCTCCTCCAGCATCCATTCTACAACCCATCATTCACACTAGGATCCTACAAATTTGTTCTAAACGTCATCCCCATTAGTTGCCCTCTGCTCAGAGATCTCATGGTGCACTGTGTATCAGATCGAACCAAACCTTACAATTTTAGGGTAAGCACTCAAATCTCAGTCCACCTTTTTCATCTTTAAAAATAGAGTTTGTAATGGCCCCTAAGAGTGCACCAAAGAAAAGGAGCAAGGATAAGGCCCCTGTTGAGCCCGCTCCTAAGAAGGTCAAGACTTCTAAGGCACCGAAAAAAGGGAAGGAAGTGGTTGAGGAGGTGGAGGAGCCAGCCCCTGAGTTTTCTACACCCTCTGAGGTCATGGCTTCAATCCTCTAAGAGCCTAAAATAGCTTTCGACCTGCCCTTCTTAAAGAAGGATCCTCTTTCTGCCCCTGCCATTCAATTTATGAGCAAGGCTGGCCTGACATCCTTGATGAGAGGAATTCCAGCACTAGCCTATCCTAGGCTAGTGCAACTCTTTTATCAGCACATCAGGGTCACCAAAGACAAAGATGGACAAGCAGGTTTCCATGTGTTGATTGATGATTTCGAAATGTTAGTTAGCCCCAAGCTGATTGCAGAGGTATTGGGCATCCCAGTTGCATTTGACGCTAAATGTGGATATGGCCCTCCTCTGAGTGCCTCAATTGATACAATTGCAAGGGCTCTAACTAGAGGATTAAAGGCCTCAGGGGATTCTATCAGAAGAAGAGAGTTGGAGCCTGGACTCCTTTTCATTGACCAGGTCCTGAGAAAGAACATCTACTGCTCAGGCCATCAGCAGGAGAGGAGAGCTCCTATTGCTGATGCTGTTTACTCTTTCTCTCTGGGCCATGGCTTCCATGTCGCCTAATTAATTTTTGAAACAATGAAGGATCTGGTGGAGAAATTAGGCCAGAACAAGAAGCCACACACACACTCCTATGCCAGAGTCATCATCAAACTGCTTCTAAAGGGGGGGTACAAGATAGCAAAAGGAGAGGAGACTACCACCCTTACCCCTACAACTTTTACCAAGAGGCAATGGGGAATCAGCAAGAGCCTGATGGAAACACAGAAGGAGAAGAAAGCTGAGACTCAGGCCCCTCCCAAGCAAGCTGATGAGGAAGGAAGCTGTTACAAGGCCGACCCCTGCTACAAATGAGGTGGTTCCAGAGCCTGTCACTACCACTGGTACAGCAGCCTCTACATCGCCCCCACCTTTTACTCCAAGATCCCTGACAACATCCCCTACCCCTACTCCATCTCTCTCTCACCCTCCTCTGTCTTCATTATCCATGCCTATACCCATTCTTCCCGTGATTGGTACCTGGGAGGACACCATTCCCCATGTCAGCCCCTCACCATCCCCTACCCTACCTCAATACACAGCCCCAATACCCCCACCATCTTTACAAAACCCTGACAGCCCTCCACTGATCTCCTACAAGAAAAGGAAAACCACTGACACAACCCCACCCACAATCCCTTTTAACCCCACATACACACCTCACATTTACCAAGACACCACTCCACCCATGCTTACTACATCCCCACTCACAGACATAGACCTCAACCTTAATACAACCACAGGATTCCAAGCCTTTATGGCTAGTTTCCTTGACACCATGCCCACCCACTACACCCCCCTCCCAGACTCCCCAACTACCTCCCCACACCACTCACCAAAACCCCAATCTCCTCCTCCTTCCACTTTCCATCATGCACCTTCCTCCCCTTTTCATCCTGTGCCATCTTCTACACAATCTCAACCTCCCAACCTAGACACATTGACACACATCCTCTCCCTCATCCAAGACATCCAATCCCAACTATCCACCACAACACATACACAGGACCAGATGCAAACTGAAATCACATCCATCAAATCCACACTTCAGACATTGACAAACCCACCCATCCCCCAACAATCCACTCAAACCCCCCTGGTCCTTACCCCTACCAACCCTGACCCCACAACCCAACCATTCTCTTTCATACCTTTCACCATTCCCTTTTTCCCTCCCCCATCACCCCTACTCCTAGTGAGTCTACCTCATTTTCTTTCCCCCCCATGCCTTCAATTTCACCTCTTATACAACCCTCTCCAACATTCACTAATAAATCCACCCAAACAAACCCAGAACCTTTTACCCTCCCCCAACAACTAGACTTACCCACTGATAACACCACTTCCCCCACCCAGGACCAATCACATTCGACTCCTTCCACTTCTTCTCTTCCTATCACACCCAAACACTCCTTTTACATCCCTCCCTACCTCACCATCCTCCATGCCATGAGAGACAATCCCTATCTTAGGAGGGATGTCCTGAGGGGCATGACCCAACTTAGGCAATCCATTGAGACTCCCCTGCTGCAGCAGATTGCTGAACTTAAGGAAGCCCATAGAAAGCAATTACTGGGTATTCCCCTTGGGTGGACTAACATCTTGGAGGTCTATGAGAAGGCAAAAACCATAGCTGCTTATCATCAGATGAATTTGGAGCTGGAGAAGGCAAATACTAATGTGGAGAGGATGAAAGCCAGGATGTTTGAAAAGAGACTCAACAATGCCCAGGAAATCTTTCGACTCCAAAAGAAAATCCATGAAACTGACCTCCTAAAAGCCCAAATCCAGATAGCCTCTTCGGAATCTGCATTGGCTGCTGCCCGAAGTGAAGCTCAGCAGTCCACCCCACTCTCTGTACTGATGTCAGAACCTGAGCCTAAACCTACTCAACCTCTTGCTGCACCTCCTACTGAGCAACCTCAACTTACCCAAACCCCTTCTGCACCTCCTACTAAGCAAACTTATCCTAAACAGAGGAAAGTCACTACTAAGAAGATAGCTTCCACAGCAGCCTCTATCAAAATTAGCAAATAGCCAGCTGCCCAGTCTGAGGAGGCACAACCCCCTGGCCAGCTAGATAAAGGGGAGTCCCCAGTAGCCCCCACTAAGCAAGACAAAGGAAAATCTCCTATGATCCCTCCTGAATCCAAAACTAGAAAAATGAGAGTGAGGGCACCAAAAGCTCCAACCATGAAGAAACCACCAGCCCAAACAAAGAAACCAAGGCAGCCAAAGAAAAAGAGTCCAACTAAGAGCAAAGCAAAGAAGAAAAAGACCAAAGTTATGAGAACAAAGTTGAAATGAGGAAACATGCACAACAGATGGGCTGGGACTGGTTCACAGATTCAGATTCCAAGTCCTCCTCCTCTTAAAATAGATTGTACTTAGGCTTTTCTTTCCTTTCCACCTTTTTTTCTTGTCATTTTAATTATAGTTGTACATTTCTTTCTAAATTAATATAATTCTTTTTTTATATTGCTTTATGTATTTGGTTTGTGTGTGTTTACTTTTTTGTTCCTGACTATTATCCTGCACTTTCTCACCTTTGAACCAGTGAGGACACTGCTCCTCATGGTTTGGGGGTGTGGCAGGGTAGGTCTGCTAATAGAATAGTTAACTTTAGTGTAGTAATGGTGGTGTAACTGGGATGAATAAAGTCAATTTCCACCTAACTTGTTGCAATGAGGAAATTTGTGAAAAATTAAAATATTTTTACAGACATTTCGAAACTGAAAATGTTAAAATCTTGGCACCACCATGAAGCTAACATTAGAAATGTTAAATTAGTACCTATTAAACCTAAGAGGAGAGAAAAAGGTGAAAATACACTCCATGAGTTAAAAAGAGGACTATATCTAGTGAGATTTGGGCCCATCAATTTTTATTGAAGAGTGTTTTTGGTATTCTTCTGCTCTAAGTTCTAATTGACTCAGCACTTTTTACTAGAAGTTAGGGACCTCCAAATCAAAACTGGTTGACAGCACTCATGACACTAAGGAAATGATTCAAGGCCCTCATTTGGATAGTTTGAGCCTGAAAACTAAACCTTTAAAAACTACCATTTTGCATACACTCTTTGAGCCTCAAAAAGTCTTATTTTTCTTTAACAAACACTAGAGTACTTGCACCTTAACCTCATGACCTGATTCAACCTTACCCTCACTCTGAGAATTCAGAAGGTAAAGGAGGAGTTGAAGGTAGTGAGAGTGGTCCAACATTTGGTAGAAGGAGAAGAAAAGTAACCTATGAACAACAGTGTGTTGGTGGTATTTGTGTGACAGTTCATCATGAAAATCATAAAAATAAAAAAAATAATAAAAAGAGAGAAAGGAAGAGAAGTTTGGAGAAGAACATCATCTAAAAATTGAAAAGAAGAGGAGAAACTGGCCACTTTGATTCTGAAATATATCAAGTAAGATGAAGTTGTGCTGAAATGAAGGTAGTGAAGCCATGAGTCACTCCATACCTTGCTGATTTCTCAATTTTGATTTCCTTTTTACCCCTTCATTCTTTATATCCCTCACCCATAAGCCACATTACAACCCACCAACCTAATTTTTGAATTTAAGTCAAGCTTGGTACTGATATGTGCACATTAAATTTCTAATGTAAAATGATTGGTGGAAATTCAAACACATGATAAAAAATTTTGAGCTTAAATGGCCTGCATTACTACTGTAGTTTCCTCTAAATGATAAAGAATGGGTGTGGAATGAAGCTTTATACATTGAAATCTGTGTTGTCATTAACTGTACTATACTTAATTGTTCTAATGGTGAAGTTTGTGGGTATCTTCACTAGAAACCCTCAGGAGACTTCACTCCCCCACTAGGGATCACCTAGGGGTTTAAAAGGCTTGGTACACATGCTAAATGTACCCGTGATCCCTACGAAAGTTGCATTTAATTAATTAAAGCTTTGCTAAGGGACTAGCAAAGATTAGGTTTGGGGTTGTGTTAAGACCTGAAAAGTACCACTTTTCACCCCTTAACTTAATCTCTGTTAGACCCTTAGTAATTTAATAAATGTGTGTTAAGCCCATTTTGTAGGTAATAAACATCAGCTGCAGACAAGGCCCTAACCATGCCAAGAAGCTTACTTTTGCCCCAGAAGTTCCTCAGGAGAAAGGAAGTTGGACCCAGATAGAGAACTGGCTACAGCATAGGCACAGTAAAGTAGCAATAAGCTAAGAAGTGAGCCTCGCGCAGATGTCGTAGGGTTCAATTATTTCAGAGAAAAAGGCTTCGCACAGTTGTTGCAGGTTTCTGAAGGCAGCACACCAACTGGTCACGCTGTTCTTGCACAGATTAATGACAGAAGGGAGTAAAAAGCATACTTCGCGCAGTTCTCGTGAGGCTCAGTTGGAAGCTCTCGCGCAGTCTTGCACAACTCAAGAAAGGAGCCTTCAATCTTCGCGCGATTCACTGAGAAGAGAGAGCTCTAGGCATTGCTGCGCGCAGCTATCGCGTAGTGGCCGTGGGATACAGACCTTCAGGGAACTGCTCGCGTGATCCAGAGGCCTATGCACCTTCCTTCTTCGCAAGGATCCCCGCGAGATTCACTAAGGAACGAACCGTGCGCACAATTCCCACGCCATTCAAATGGAAAGCGCAATCCCGCGACGACCAGAGCAATCATGCGATGACCAAACTATCTATCCCACGACTGCAAGAGCTTCAAGGCAATGTAATCCCGCGATGACTACTGTATCATGCGATGACCAAACTATCTATCCTTGTTACCTAGCGAGGCTCGAGATCTCAACTTCCCCCCACTTCTGCAGGGGCAATCTGGGAACTTCCAGCAACTAGGGCACGCACTCCAATGCTCCAATCTCTGTGCACACGCCTCGAGACATCTAAGGAACATAAATGGGCCACGATTGCATTGATAAAATTCGGGTTTTCCTAACCCTAATGCTCCCACAGTTGACTGCTATATAAGCCTAAGCCTAGTTTAGGTTTAAAGGACTTCTGACTCCTTAAATCAGCTGTAGAATTTTAGTAGGCTAAGGTTAGGGTTTAGGCAATTTCTTTTTCCTTTTTCTTCTCTCCATAGCCCAGCACTTGCTGACTATGCCTTTGTATGTTTATTTAGAACACTTTTAATGGATTTTTATAATAGGATCTTATGCATGTATGGGATTGAAGTTTGAGGGTTGTTCTGTATAAGGCTGTTGCCTTGAGATCCTCTATTGCAAAGTTGTACTGTAAGTAATGGAGGATTTTGTTTAAGGATTTATTCAGATTCAAGTGACTCGGGTGTCCAGGCTAGGCACATATGCAGGCCTATGCCCCACCACAGGATCCACTAAATCTGAATTCCCATGGGAGCTTGAGCTGGTAGCCTTGTGAACATGGTGGTCGCAGTAATCTACTTGTTCTGTCTCAGACCTCTGTGAGGAGGATAACCTCTGTGGATAGTCTGTGTCCATTTAAGTGGATAGGTTATAGCCCTAGGGTGAGGCCAATCCACAGATCTAAGACAGATTCTTCTTCTATGCACTTGTGCTTGTAACCCTGTGAGAGATTGTGCAGAGACAGACTCCCCTGTATTTGTATAGACCCACCATCAAATGGCAGATTTGATCTAGTTGTTGGGATTGTAGGCTTGTGACTGGGTCACTGCTGTCTTTCTAAAGCAGTGAACAGCTAGACCTAAAGCTAGTACTCAAACTCTTGCTGGTCTTGTGTGTCCAGGCTAGTGCACATTACAGGCCTAGCCCAACACAGAACTTTAGAGGTTGAGATTCCTATGAATTCTTGAGCTGGTAGCCTAGAAGTAGTACCTACAATGATAAACTTGTTCTGACCCATCTCTGGGCTGTGGTTCCCCTATTGAATAGTCTGTGACCACTTAAGCGGACAGGTTATAGCCATAAGAGATTGGATCATGGCACAGGGGTGAGTTGGATCCTTTCTCCTCTTTGGTGATAATGTGGCCATTGGACAGGATTTCTATAGCAGCAGATTTGAGTCTGAGTTATAAAACTCATCAGATCTGTACCTAATAGCTTACTTCTCACCCTTTTATATTTATTATCTCACACTCTATCATTCTTCTCAACAATTTCTATAGTTTAGTTATTAGACTACCTTAGGATTTAAAGAATAGTGACCTTAAATCCCCTTCCATTTAGGATTGCCAGATCTGTAGTCAGATCTGGAGGGCCTACTAAAGATGGCTCCCTTAGAGCCTTAGACCAATTTTCCCTGTGGGACAAACTCTTACTTATTAAAACTTGCTGCAACAGGCCCTGTATCTTGCAGATCTGTGTATTTTTAGACTTGCTGCTCTATAGTTCTCAATCCACCTTTGATTTACTTCCACTAACACATTCTTATCACTGTTTTCAATAAAGTTAGCAGCAAGCATCTAAAATATCCCAACAGTCAACGGTGGATGGATCTTCCGACCAAGCCATGATTTGATAGCGGGAGGGGTATGGATTCCTCGAGTAAGGACCGAAGGTTTTCTTTCTTCTTCCTCTTCCGCCACAGGATAATGGTGGGTATGGTGATGTCGTGGTTACAGCACCACTTACTTTTTTTTTTTTGGACTTTTGATTTTTATTTATTTATTTAGGGATGATAATTTTTTTGTTCTTTTTGACTCTTTGAAAAAAATTTCTTTTGAATCTCTTACTTTCTTCTTGGTTCTTTCTTCCCTTTTGGTGCTTTTAAGGGCCTTTGAACTCCCTTTTCGGCTAGTGTTTAACACCTCCGACGCTTGCTACGACGAAACTCTGGTGCCCTCTTAAGAATCAAAGAGAGATCTCGTGATCTTTAAGGGCAAGGAAATGCCTGTAATACCGCGATTTCTCGAAAGAGCCAACAAGAGGGTGGCCTCTCTTGACCGGTGAGAGCGTGGGGTATTTAGAATGTAGGAAGTATTGGAAGTCTCGAAACCGACGTATGGGGGGCCTTGGGAACTGTGGAAAAGGCCCCAAATTTGAACACACAATAGCTAAACTATGCATGCATACTATGCACACATGTGCAAAAATTTGGATTTTTTAGCTATGCATGTGTTGGGGATATTTCAGTGCTGATTTATTTGTTAGTGGTAAAAGCAATTTAAAATCAAAGTAAAACAGGGGATGGATTCAGTAACTAAAATATCTAAGACCTGCAAGATAGAAGGTCCATTTGTAGCAAGTTTTAATATGTAAAAGTTTGTCCCACTGGTAGTAGTGATCTAAACCTATGAGGTGTATAGTAGACCTCCAAATCTGGCTACAGATCTAGCAATTCTAGCCTAATTCTAAGAAAGAAAGAGAGTTTTTCGGGTGTCACTAGATCTAATTTATAAAACTGAAATATAAAACTAAATCTAAAAGATTAAAGAAGATGGATGGTAAAATAAAGTCTAAAATGGTGAGAAATAGGCAACTAGGGATTGGTTCTTGCTAACAATCAATTGGTTCAAAGGCAAAGCATAGAATTGATTTGCAACAGTCCTTCATCTGGCTATAAGCTCAGATATAAGGTATAAGAATCTAATCTTAACCAAAAAATTGGAGCAATCCTAAGACTATGATCTGTCCACTTGAATGGTCACAGATCATCCCAGAGATTATTCTAATTCAAGGATCTTGATTGGAATAGGTAAGCTATTATAGATGTTGTGGGTGCCAGGCTACAAGCTCAAGCATCCACAGGAATATCTGATCCAGGGAAATCAAATATGAAAAAGTGATCTTTAGATCAGAATCAACTTTAATAACCACAATTACTGTAATTATACAACTTACAGTTCTATTGGGCTCATATCTACAATCTGTGTAACATCCAATCCATTTACAAAGCCTTTGAAACTCTCAATTTATAATTACAAACTAGATCTAAACTACTTATCTAGATCTAATCCAACAGGCTGGATTAGAGAGAGAATGGGGAAGAGAAAAAGGACAAATAAAATCTAAACTAAATCTAAATGAGTCAAGGAGAACCAAAGTTATTCTATGGATTCCTTGTTGAGAAATTACAGCAACAAGGAGATTTATTTATACAAATGCAGTGATCCAAGTACTTTGGATTGTAGCCAATCAGAGGAGAGAGTTTGATTTCAGTTTGTGCTTGATCCTTGTTTTAGCATTCTGCCCAATCAGAGAGAAGAGAGCTCAATTCAGTTCTGTTATGCAGCTGAAGTAGTTTGCATTCCCGCCAAAGACTTCTCCAATTAGTTAGAAAATCAGTTATGCCCATGTGCAACCTTCTCTTATGCTTTGGAATTCCCAAATCTACCCTTGCCAACCAAAAATACCATAGCTGCAGCCTATTATAATTTCTGCATATATTTGAGGCTTGATGGAGTCTTCAAAAGTGCCCCCGATGTTTATAAATACCAACTACAGCTCAGGGATCCATTGTTGAAGTCTTGCAGTTGATGTGGTCTAGGTGGAACTTAAATCTCGATAGGTTCTGATGCCTTAGAGGATGGGAGGTTGGACAGTTCGAGAGGATATGGGGCTGGTCTATGAAGACTACAGCTTCAGGTGACTCTTCGTGAGGATCGTAGGTGGATCTCGAGAGGTTGGATAATGTACTCGAGAGGATGGATTGAATGGGGGCTACTCTTCGTGAGGTTGGCTGAAGCTCAAGACTGCACTTCAACAGGTAGACTGGGATCTCAAGATGTTTTGAAGCTAGAGCTATAAAACTCGATAGGTTGATAGGGGTTTTGTAGTGAAAATGTCGATAGGATCCATGCTGAAGCCAAGTGCATTTCGAGAGGATCAAATGCTTGGGAGCTGCCTTTTCGTGGGGTTCTGAAGCTGAGGCAGCTAAAGGTCGACAGGGTTAGATTGCTGGAAGAAAAAGGACTCGACAGGTTTGGAGAGTGCAGCTGCAAAGGTGTCGACAGGTAGTGGGCTTGGATGCTGGAATCTCCTCGACAGGTTCTGAAGGTAGGTGTTTCACAAGTCGACAGGATGAAGGCCCTTGATCTGAACTCTTCAACAGGATGGCTGAGGAGTACTCTAATCCATTCGATAGGTTATTGGCTGTGTGCTTCATCTGCTCGATAGGTGCTGGAACAACTGCTTCTTGCATTCGATGGAATTAAATGCAGATTTGCAGGGGTGTAGCAGCTGTCCATTTGATGGGATTGTTGAAGGAGCAATGTATTCTTTGAAGGCTGTTGTTCCTAGGTGCTGAGACTACTGTTCCTTGGTTGCTTTGATATGTAGCTAAAGTGCAGCTGGTGTGCACTTGCTAGAATGTTTAGGAGTAGTTTGAGAGTGTGATGTTGCTATTGGAAATGTTGCAAGGCTTGGAGCTTAGCTTGCTACAATCGACAAGATGAAGTATAGGTAGTTGCTGCACTAATCCTTTCAAAAGGTTGGATGGCTCGACTCCAGCACATGGTTATTTTGAGAGGTTCAAGGGACTGCTGGAGTGTGCATCTAATGCTCAAGCTTTAACTACAGCAACTGCCTTGCTTTGAGGTTCATATTGTTGCAACTGTTAATGTGTGCACACAGCTATGAAATGTGCAGCTGCTGCCATGGCTTGGGCTGTATACTGAAGTGCTGCATCTACTAAACTGCTGAGTTCTAATGTGTGGCTGCTGTGGCACTTCTTCTTCATGTGTGAAAGCACATCTCTCTGCCTCTGCTCTTAAATGATTACAAACTCTTCTTCTGAGCACCTTTTCATTGATTGGTTGCGTATTCATTGCTAAATTGCAAAACAAGCTAAAAACAATTATAAAATACTCTAAGGCTTAGCAAAAACCATGTTTAAAGGGTATAAAAATGGTAGAAATCAGTGATTAGTAGCGTGCCAACTATTCATGCAAGGCTTCTTAATGCTTTTTTGGCTGTGTGTAGATACTATGCACGCATAGCTTGTATATGCATCTTCTTGCTAGGGTGCTGTTCAGAATTGGTATTTGACTTGGGTTTTTGGGGCAATGCCTCTCGGTACTTTTTTTAGCTCTATCGGGTCCCTCCTTGCCATGCATAGGGATACAAGGCTGTTTCGATGTATACTAGTGCTCTCCCCGGGCTTTAGGTTCCGTAACAAGTCCAGTCACCCAACTGTTATACGTCCAATGTAAACACCTTCTCAGGTACTGGATGGGGTGGTCCTTTTTGAGATCATCACCACAAGTAGGACTGCAACCGAGCCGGGCCTAGCCTGAGCTCAGGTCAGCTCTAGCTTGGCTCTACCTTAAATGAGTTGAGCTAGAGGTCGGCTCTACACTCTTCGAACTCGAAAATTCCAAGCTCTAGCTTGGCTCTCCAAGCTCAAGCCGAGCTCGGGCCGAACTTCAAGCCAAGTATGTTCTATTATAAAAATATTTCTCCTAGTACTTTTTAAAACTTCTACTCAATTAAATATCCATTCTATAAAAGATTTAAATGAATGATTAAACACAAGTACGCAACATATGAAATAAATAAACTGTTAGATAAACTAGGGCAAGTGGGGGGCAAAACTTCATATTTTACCCTTCAAAGTGACCGTTAGATAAACTTAAATGGTTACTTTGAAGAGTAAAATAGACCGCTCAAAGTTAGTTACTTTGAAGTGTAAAATGGTCCACAAGGGCTACCATCCACAAACCTCGCTACGAGAGTCCCATGTCGCTACTACGAGCCGGTGTTCAAAGCTCACAATGAGTAAAAAAAAGGATAATGTCACTCAAGTGACTAGGCTAAAATGTGAAGTATCAAATCATAGGGGTAAGTAAAAATAAAAATTGACAGTTAGGCGACTAGATGAAAATGACGTAAAATAAATTGTATGAATTTAAAGAGTGGAAAGTAAGAACATGCCAGTCAAGTGACTAGGCAAAAGTGCATGAAATCGTAGGGGTAAGTAACAAGCAAGTAAACATGGTGTACATTAGAGGACTAGGCCAATAGAGATAAAAATAAGCAATAAAAACAAAAACACATGCAATGGGGCCAACTTCAATTAGAAGCTCTAAAAATTATCCCTAGTGGAGTTGCCATCTGTGCAACCATGGATCTCATGGATCTGTCACGATGATGCGATAAAATACGGAGTCGCCATCAGGAGCTTTTGGTGTGTCGGGATACCCTAAATCAATATCATAGGCACCGAAGTGCTGGATTTGACTCTGGATTTATGGTCTACGCCAAAGCCTCTAGGTAAGGACTTCGGTTACCAATCGGGAAGGTGTTAGGCACCCGATTAGCCCGCTCGTAAGCGGTGTCTACTCTGGCCAAGTATAAAATAAAAGAGAGAAAATGAACTACACTTCCCCGAAGGCACTCGGATCCTATTACGCTCTCCGCAATAACCAAAATTTTGGCGGCGTAATGGCTCAAATCCTTAGATAAGGGAAAAGCTAAGGAGAAAATATAAGGTTGAGGAAGAGAAGGGAGAGTCGGAGCTCTCGGGCCCTTGTAGCACTGTCACCAAATCTTCGCATGGATGTTAACTGCGGTGAGCTTTCGATATCACAATGGGTTAGAGAAGAGTCCTAACTGCTAACGTGATAGCCCAAATTTTGGTACCCCGAAACCCGTGCCATCAACATGACCCTCAAGGTCGTACCCTAGTATAAACAGGCAACCATACATCAAGTAAAGTATATGAATTTTAGTCTAACTAAGTCTCCATGTGTTAATAATAATAATTTAGTAATCCAAAAGTCAGTTCTAGTCCCATGCCAATACATGAGCGGAAGAACCGATCCGAACCATCGGTGATAAACTGTTCACCTCAGATGGTTCGACAAAAGAAACGTCGTAATTACTTACATTCAAAATTAAGGCTTGACATACCAAGCCGTACAGAATGCTCTCAAAACTAACTCTTAAAGTACTCATGGAGTCTCCTAGAAGAAGTCCTCAGGAGAAGGCTCTAACTCTTCTCCGGACATGAAATCTGAATCCTCTGGATCCATGTCTCCCGAAGCCTCTGCTGCTACTAGCACTGGACCTGTGACGTATAGTCAAAAGGGGTGAGCTACATCCTAGTTCAATAAGGAAATACAGTAAACATATAAATTAAGCTCTCGCATACATGTTAGAACATATATTAAAGCACGATTTATCTGATAGAACTTCTGAGAAAATAATTTAAATAATAGAAAGTGAAATGATAACTGCAACTGTTACTTTACATAATCTTGTTTATTCTCATCTTACTGGTATAGTTACGGATTTGGCCTAATCACTTAAATCTTAACTTAAGTAGTCCCCGAGCAATATAGCGTCGAGCCTCGATGGAATACCCACCATCGTCATCTAAATAGACACTTGTTATATGTTCTCAATTTCAAAACTACCCAGGCCCCTTTCTCTTAGGTGGCAGGGTCTATTCTCAAATCTACATCCCTGGGATGTGCTACAAGTGTACGGATTGACCGCCGTACCGGTCACGGATATCCTGCCGAGTCAGTCGTGGGTATCCCGCCACGTCGGTGAGTATTCTAATCAAACCTTAAATAACAAAAATATCGCATGTGCTTTACATATAGTTATTCACCATGATTGTGCTATTTTTATTACATTAGGCCTTATCACTTTTCTTTTGTTTCACCGTTAGGTTTGATCTGCATCCCTGGAATGCCATTGATTCAATGCATCATTTAGATGCCCATTATCGCATTTTCACGTCCCCTGGGGACCTCATGGTTTCATTTTGAATTCACACACACACACCCATTTTAGAATCACATTTGATACATGACTATTCTCTTGAATTACTCTACATATATGGTTTTGACGAATTAAAGTACATGTTTCGAGATATTCCCTACCTCAACACAAATCCAATGCACTCCTTTCTCGTAGAGGTTTACACGTAACAATCTCACATCAAACCTACATTGCAAGTGTCAAGGATACCCTTAGAATGATTTCTAAAACCCTTGGGAACCTTAGCTCCCATGAATTACACCAAAAGAATAAATAAAATAAATAAATGTATAGTGCCTTGCACGAGCAGGGACTATTCCTCGCTCGAGCGATCACTTAACCTCACTTGAGAGAGCACTTGACCTCGCTCGAGCGATAAAAATGAGGTACTAATCTCTCGCGCGAGCGAGCACTACTCACCGCTCGAGCGGCTAAAATGAGGTACTCAACCCTCACGCGACCGAGAACTATTCATCGCTCGAGCAACTACAACGAGGTACTGAACCCTCGCGCGACCGAGAACTATTCATCACTCGAGCAGCTACAACGAGGTACTCAACCCTCGCGTGAGCGAGAACTATTCATCGCTCGAGCAGCTAAAATGATGTATCTGAAGCTCACGCGATGCCTCGCTCGAGCGAGCTTTCCCTTCGCTAAGGGTCTCGCTCATGCGAGCCCAGAACACAGTTTATGCTCAGATTTTATATTCCGACCTCACTCGAGCGAGCCATTTAAACCGCTCGAGCGAGGAGTGATGATAACTAACTCTCGATCCATTCGAGAACCAGTTTCTTACTCCATTTAAGGCCCTATTAATGTCAAAATTATTTGACTAATAATTTATACTTTATATACAACACACAAAAACATTTAAAACATACCTCAAATCATTAGATCTTATATATACCTGATCCAAGATCACCCAAATGAGGAGAGTTCCAAAAACTCTTCCTCCAACCTCTTCCCAGATTATCCACAGGCTCAAACCCAGACGATCCTTTCTAAACCCTCTCCTCTTTTTCTCTATTTAACTCTCCCTTTTTCTAAGCTAAATTAGGTCACGTATGGGAGACTTCTCTCTATTTAACTCTCTACTTATCTAGTGAAAGCTAGTGTGTTTCACACATACACATGTAGTGTGTATATATTAATTGTGGTTTCCTTGTGAACCAAAAACACACGTGCAAGGTACGTGGCGTGCACGGTTCCCAAAAGTCAGGGTTATGAGATTCTCCCCACCTTATAAAATTTTCGTCCTCGAAAATTGACGATACACTAGAAAATCAGTACAACTAGAAAAAGGCCTTCGAATAGGCAGACTCTTTAGCAAGATCAGTTAATTAAGCATTTGGTCCAATGACCTGGAATGAGGCCTGTATTAAGCAATTATAATCTACTATCTATTTGTAAAAAATAACCAGACACTTGTATTAATCATCCTAAATTTCCTAGAACCCTCTTAACAGCTATTTTCACAATCAGAATGATATTCATCCCACTTCAATCAATGAGAACCTGCACAAGAAATCACGCACTACTACACAATCAAGTATTTCCATAGACATTGTACCAAATAGACCCATTTGATCAAAAATATTTATATCTATACCAAAGTCATAACCATGTCCACCATAAATTTTGTGACAATCATGTCATGATTGTTTTAAGCAAAAAGTATCACATCACAACATGAAATATTACATTGCAATTTTTTAAAAAGAATTTCAAATGATAGGTGACGACCTAATCGTCACCCTGCTCATACTCCTCATCATCGTCATCATCATCGTCGTCCTCGTCCTCGTCCCCATCATCACCATCGCCAACAACCTCTCTGGCCGTAGTGGCAACAGCTGTAGTGGTCTTGGTAGCAGGACCAGAACTAGATGCGCCAAAGATAGCACCTCGCATAGCACCGATGCGCTCCCGGTACGTCTGCGGAAACGCATGGCCCATGAGGTCGATGAGGAGCGACTCCTGGAACCACTGATGTAGCCAGATCTCCCTCCCTTGTAGGAGGATCTCCCGCATCATACTGCTATCAGTGGCAGGGAAAGGCTAGCGAGACGAGGTGGAGGCAGCCGTCGGTCACGTCGATGGTGGTTGGGCCGCTTGCCGGGCAATCTGACGATCCCGCTTCCTGGTTATGCTATTTTGGAGGCTCTTTAGGTTTCTGCTTAGGTCTTGGGCGAGGAACGGGATGACATTAATAGTTAGCACTAGTTCATCCATTCTAATTTGAAAGCCTTCCTTCCCATTCCGTGAATCAATCAGTCGTGAGATCAAACGGGCATAGGGTAGTCGGTTGATAGGTGGTGGAATGGCGCCCTTCTCATTTCTTTTGTAGGCATGTATAATGCCCTTGATAATAACCATAGGGGCGCTAAACCATCGATTATGAAATGCGGAGTATAGAGCCCGCAAAAATGTCTCGCGGAGCTCTTGGTCATGGCCCGTCGGGTGTAAATTTTTCTTAAAAATTATGTCTAAAAACCACATATGTGGCAGCAACTGCGATTGAGTGATCGATTGTCCAAATGTGATGGCGCCGCTAGTAATATCGACAATGATGGTTGGGAACCCTACGTTCCCAGAAAATGGTGGTAGAGAGTGTGGGCTTGGGGTGTACGTATGAGGGCACTGCATGGCAGTGGAAACCTCAGCACTGCTAACAACAAGTTGTCTCCTATCTATGTTCACGAGGATCATATCCTCATTCATGTTCGGTTGAAGAGTTTGGTAATATAATCTTACGAGTTTCGGATAGTACCGAGCTCCAAAGGGTGCTAATAGTGGTCTTAAATGGTTGTTTGTGAGGAAATCTGAGGTCCATTGGGTGGACGTAGGATCCCCAAAACAAGAGGGATGAATCTCCCATTCGGCCTCAAAGACCTTCTCTCCCCACCAATCATCTAGTTGGATTGGGGCACGAGATGGGGATGGGGGTGGTTGTGGTGCCTGTGGCGCCTTGTTGCGCGACGATGGCGATCGAATCGCCACCCGTTTTCTAGGTTGGGGGTTAGGGTTTGTGGAAGCCATTTGACGTGCAAAGAAAAAAAAAATTCAAATAAATAAGGTAGACCTAGGGTAGATTTCACCTTTTAAAACGCTTTTGACGGATCAGATCATCCGAATCCGGCTCGAAATCGTAGAAGAAGGAGCTTGAAAATCCAAAACCCTAAACCCCTCTCGCCCAATCTCCCTCGCTTGAAGATGAAATGAGTGAACAGTAATTCACCTCCTTTTTATACCCCGGCCTTGCTCGAGTGGTAAATAATCCTCGCTTGAGCAAATAGTCCTCGCTCGAGCGATAAATAGTCCTCGCTCGAGCGAGTTCAGAACATTTGGCATTTTAGATTTTATATGGCTCGCACGAGCGAGCATAAGTCGTCGCTCGAGCAAGCCCAGAACAGCTTTTCTGGTTCCTTTAACCTCGTATTTTTACTCTAATTTCCTCTAACTTCCAGCATCTTTCTTAGCATGATTTTCTATGTCGTGCCTTTGGGATTCACTCACAAATGGGCTCCACCAAAATTGAAGTTAATATGCTCAAAATTTTACCAACTTATTTTCATTTCAGATAGCATTTTTGAACATTGACGGTCAAAATATTACATATCATAACACTTAAACAAAAGAAACTAGCTAGCGTTCACAAACAAACTAGGATATTGTTCTCTGACATCTGCCTCACGCTCCCACGTTGCTTCCTCGGCCGGATGATTCTTCCATTGAACAAGCACTAACGGAATCACCTTGGTGCATAGTACTTGCTCCTTTCTATCCAATATCTCTGTTGGTTCCTCTATCATGCTCATATCCTCATGCATCTCTAATGGTTGGCACGCCAACACGTGATCGTGGCCATTAAGATACTCTTTATATAGATACGTTCAATACATTGTGTACCTGATCAAATAATGGTGGCAATCCAATGCGGTCAGCAACTTTCCCTACTCGACCCAGAACCTCAAATGGTCCAAGATAGTGGGGACTCAACTTCCCTCTCTTCCCAAATCTCATCACCCCCTTCATAGGTGACACTTTCACGAACACATGTTCACCCACCTTAAGTCTACACTCGTCTGCTTGATATCAGCGTAGCTTTTCTATTTGCTCTGAGCCGCTTTGAGTTTTTCCCTTATCATACGAACATAGGTGGCATTATCTTTAAGTATTTCGGGTCCCAAAATAAATTTCTCCCCGGCTTTTTCCCAATTGATGGGCGATCTACATCGCCGTCCATAAAAAGCTTCATATGGCGCCATGTCGATGCTTGTCTGAAAACTGTTATTATATGCAAACTCAATCAACTATAAGTGCTGATCCCATGATCCTTGCAATTCTAACATACACGCCCTAAGCATGTCCTCAATGATCTGATTGACCCTCTCCGTCTGCCCATCGGTTTGTGGATGGAATGCGGAACTGAAATCTAGTCGCGTTCCCATTCCTGCTTGAAATTTCTTCCAAAACATTGATGTATATAATGGATCACGGTTGGAAATAATGCTACTCGGAATCTCATGCAAATGGACGATCTCTTTCATATATAACTCTGTAAGTCTTCCCGTCGTGTACATCGTGTTGTAAGGCAAGAAGTGAGCTGACTTGGTCAATCGATCGACCACTATCCAAATGGCATTGTATCCCTTTGCAGTACGCGGTAGTCCAACGATGAAGTCCATAGAGAGCAATTCCCACTTTCATTCCAGTATAGGTAGAGGCTGCAATAATCCCGCGGGGTGTCTATGATCGATCATCACTTGTTGGCACGTCAAACACTGCGACACGTACTCTGCCACGTCTTGCTTCATACCTCTCCACCAGTAATTCTTTTTCAAGTCCTGATACATCTTTGTGCTACCCGGGTGAATCACATAGTTGGATTTGTGAGATTCATCAAGAATTGTTCGCCGTAAATCGGCATTGTTCGAAATGTAGAGATGGCCCTTGAACAATAAGGTACCATCCTCCTTGACCGAGAATTTAGATCTAATGCCATTAGTTACATCTTGACGAATCATGGTTAGCGCCGAGTCTTTCATCTGTAGCTTGTCGATATGCTCAAATATCACCGGTCTCACTGATATATTAGCCAAGAAGGCTCCTGTAGCTTGCGACTTGACGTTCTCATCATATAGTGCCAGATCTTCAAATAACTTCCATCGGTGCATACCCAAAATCAAACTAACCAACTGAGCTGAACCCTTCCAACTCAAGGCATCGGCCACTACATTAGCCTTGCCTGGATGGTACTGTATGGAATAGTCATAGTCTTTGAGGAACTCCATCCATCTGCGCTACCTCATGTTCAGATCTTTCTGTGTAAACAAATATCTGAGGCTTTTATGATCGGTGAAAATCTCAAAAGTCTCACTGTACAAGTAATGTCACCAAATCTTCTGCGTAAAAATGACCGCTGCTAATTTCAGGTCATGTGTCGGATAATTCTTCTCATGGTCTTTCAACTGTCTCGATCCATACGCTATCACCTTTCTGTGTTGATTAAGCACGCAGCCCAACCCACTATATGAAGCATCACTGTATACTGCGAACCCTCCACTGCCTGAAGGAACCGCTAATACTGGAGCTGAAGTGAGTCTCTTCTTGAGTTCTTGAAAACTCTTCTCGCATTCCTCACTCCATTCGAACCTTGCATCTTTCCGTGTAAATCTCGTGAGTGGTCCTGATGTATTTGAAAACCCTTCAACGAAACGTCGATAGTAACGCGCTAATCCAAGGAAACTACGAACGTCGGTCACGGTCTTTCGTTGCTCCCAATTGACCATTGCTTCTATCTTTGCTGGATCTACAGTGACACCATGCTTTGAGATGACATGTCCTAAAAAGCTAACTTCTTCTAACCAAAACTCGCACTTGCTGAGCTTGGCGTATAATTGGTGTTCACGTAGAGTCTGTAGGGCTATTCTCAAATGCTTCTCATGCTCTTCCTCTGATTTTGAATAGATCAGGATGTCATCAATAAATACTACGACACAAGAGTCTAGGTGTAGTTTAAACACCCTATTCATTTGATCCATGAATGACGCCGGGGCATTTGTCAACCCAAATGGCATCACTAGGAATTCATAGTGTTGGTACCAAGTCCTGAATGCAGTCTTCTGAATATCCTCTGCCTTGACTCTCAACTGATGGTATCCAAATCGCAGATTGATCTTGGAAAAGTATTTTGCTCCTTACAGCTGATCGAACAAGTCATCTATTCTAGGTAAATGATATCAATTCTTAATAGTGAGTTTGTTCAATTGCCGATAGTCAAGGTATAGCCGCATTGACCCATCCTTCTTCTTTACGAACAAGATTGGTGCTCCCCATGGAGACACGCTCGGTCTTACAAACCCCTTATCCATGAGTTCTTGTAACTGCTCTTTCAACTCCTTCAACTCAGCAGGAACCATTCTATATGTCGCATTAGAAATAGACTCCGTTCCTGGTGCTAAGTCGATGGCGAATTCCACTTCCCTTTCTGGAGGTAATCCTGGTAATTCCTCCAAAAATATATCTTCAAATTCTCACACCACGGCGATCTCGGAGATAACATTCTTTTCTTCTTTATGCTCCTTCAAGAATGCCAAGTATCCACTACACAATTTTCTGATCAAACGCTCGACTCTGACTGCCGAGATGAGTGGCATATATGTCGACCTCTCTCCTCGAAATCGAAATGATCTCCTCGTATTGGGTCTGAAAATGATGACCTTGTTCCTGCAATCTACCGTCGCACAGTGAGTCGACAGCCAATCCATGCCAAGGATCACGTCGAATCCTTACATGTCTAACAGAATAAGGTTCGTCGGTAGTTCAAAGACGTCTCCATCCATGATTCTCATGATCACGGAGTTACAACCCTTTTCGGTATCAACCAATTTCCCAGTAGGAATAGTCACGGTTAACACATAAGTCTAACTCCTCTGGGTTAACTTTCATCCTCTTTGTGAAGCGAGGGGTAACAAATGAGTGGGTAGACCCTGGGTCTATCAACACTCGAGCTTCATATGTCACATCGCTTCCCTTCCTATAGATTTATAACATACCTAATCATACATGCACATATATATAATGTCTATCATCATACTAGTATTTATTACATGCAGTTTCTTTTCTATTTTCTATATGGATGCACATTCTCTATCTAAAGTTTTCGAGAATTAAAATTCTTTATTTAAAATAAATCTCACCTTGGATCACATCATTTATATTTTGAGCCTCTTGAGCTATGACTGCGTAGGCTCTCCCTTAGACGATCGACTTCCTTGCTTGTATCGGTCGTGGAATAGGAGCTGAAGTCGTCTTATCCTTGTTCACCTCAGGACAATCTTTAATCATGTGGCCCATCTTGCCACATTTAAAATAGTTTCGCATCCCCTATCTGCAATCTGTCATTTTGTGAGACTTACCACACTTGGCACAAGTCTCCCTCGGTGTGGAAGAAGCAGCTCGTGAAAAGCCTTGTGTAACTGTAGCTCCAGTGGAAAAAGCGGGACTCTCATACTTCATCGATCTCCCCGACGCAAGCAATGGAAATCTTTGATGAGTGATCTGTTGTGCGGTTCTCCCATACCCTACTTGGAATGGTTGTCTCTGATTCAGTGCTACGAATCTCGGCTTTTTGTTCATCGATTCGTAGTTCGCAGTCCGTCCTTGATCTACATTTCCTCTTCCCTACTATTCCCTCTGACGGTATCGGTTATTATTTTCTTCTTCCACTACTAATGCCTTACTCATGACCTCCCCATAGGTCTTCAGTTGAAATGGTGCAACTCCTCCTCGTATATCCGGCCTTAAGCCCTGTTGGAACCTCTTTGCGCTCATCACATCAGAAATCACGTAGTCTGGAGTGAAACGATCAAGTCTCATGAATTCTACTCCGTACTCCCTCACTGTCATCTTCCCTTACATGAGTTGTAAAAATTAGATCTTCATCTAATTACTCACGACTTTCGAGAAGTATTGTTTGTTGAACTCTTCAATGAATTCATCCCACATCCAGGGCATATTTGGAGTTTCTTGAGCCCTAGTCCGTGAAACAGACTTCCACCAAGGCCCAGCCTCCCCATCTAACATGTATGCTACCCAACGGACGCTCTCGTCCTCTGTGCATGTCAGTACGCTAAATACTTTCTCCATTTCACTCAGCCAATTTTTGGCTCCCATGGTGTCTGCCTACCCTAAAAAGCTAGGAGGTCTCATCCTCCTAAATTCGATAAATGCAGAAGCCACTGGCAGTGTAGGCCCTACTGGTGGCATAGGTGGCTAATGTTGCTTGGGGGCGGTATGAGCTGCCAAGGATGCTGCCTGTTGCGCCATAGCAGTTGCCATGGTTTCCATAGTATGCATCATCCTCTGACGCTCCTCTCTCTCTTCATTTCTTTCTCTCACTCTATCTTGTTCTCTCTGATCTTGATCCTGATTTTCTGCCTGATCTTGGTTCTCTTAGCCACTACCTTCAGGAACCTCCCAATTTCTCAATGGCACTCTGTTCATAGGCGAGATGAACTCATCTCTACTGTGCAAATTCCTATCATGACCGCCCCTGGGTCGGCCTCTTCCCCTAGGAAACATAACGGTCTGCATGTGATAAGACCTAAAGAGTACCACTTTTTACCCCTTAACTTAACCTGTGATTAGACCCTTAGCCCTTTAATAAAAGTTTGTTAAGCTATTTTTGTAGGTAATAAATAGCAGTGCAATAAGGCCATAAATCCTGCTAAGGAACCCATGATTGGCACCAGAAGTCCCTCAGAAGAATGAGCCATGAATCCAGACCTGAGGTAAGCCTCACAGAGCTGACAAAACTCCAAAGGATTCAGGAATTTAGGCTTCAGCGATCCTCTTCGTTCCCAAGACTTCATGAGAAGTTCTCAGCTTGAGTGAGACTAGCGAATCACCTCAATCTCGCAAGCGTCAGCAGTAGCCATGAGATGTAAATGTCAAGAGAACCTCTCGCGCAGTCCAGAAACTATCAAAGCCTCGTGAGGATCCTCGCGAAGTTCCATTAAGAAGTGAACTTCTCGCGCAGTTCTCGCGCTATTCAGGAAGAAAGCAGCCTCGCAAAGCCAGAGTTAGTCTCGCGAAGATCTATTGTGAAATGGAATGCTCGCACAGTTCCCGCACTATTCACAAGTAGCAATCCAACTGGGCGAAGCCCAATCCAGCGAGAGCTTAACTATCTACCTCGCGACTACTCAAAGCATCAAGAAGCTGCAACCCCGCGACGTCTGAAGTTTTAATGCTAACTCATCCTCCCGAAGTCAGTGCCACCACGCGACGAGTCTAGGAAACGATGGCTATCTAACGAAGCTCTGAACATTAACCTTCCATCGCTTCAGCAGAGGACTTTTTAGGAATTTCCAAGGATTAGGGCACACACTCCCATGCTTAAATCTCTATGCACGCACCTAGAGGCATCCAAAGAATAATATTCGGCCATGTGGAATTGTTAAAATTAGGGTTTCCTAACCCTAATGCGCCGCCACACCACTGCTATATAAACCCATACTTGGTTTAGGTTTAAGAACACAGACTTGATCACTGATACGGGATCTGAGATAATTTTTTTTTCTGTTCTTCTATAGTTATAAGTAGTTTTCCTTTTTCTTTTTCTTTCTCTCCATAGTCCAACACTTGCTGGCTATGCCTTTGAATGCATTTTTGAACTAATTTAATGGATGTTTTGTAATAGGATATGTACTTTTATGGGATGTGTGCGAATGAGAGTTGCTCTGTGCAAGGCTGCTGCCTTGTGATCCGCCATTACTTTGGTTATGATTCAAAGCAATGGATGACTTATTCTAAGGATCCATTCAGATCCAAGTGACTTGTGTGTCTGGGCTATCATGGTCCGATACAGCTTTAGCCCCACCACAGGACCCACTAGATCTGAAATCCCCATGGGAGCCTGAGCTGGTAGCCTTGTGACCATAGTGGTGGCAGCAATATTACTATTCTGTTTTGGACTCTATGAGGAGGATAACCTCTGGGATAGTCTGTGACCATTCAAGTGGACTAGCTATAGCCTTAGGGTGAAGCCAATTCGTAGGATCCAAGATGGATTCTTCTTCTCTGCACATGTGCTTGTAGCCTTGTGGGAGATTGTATAAAGGCAGACTCCCCTATATTTGTATAGACCCGCCATCAGATGTTAGATCTGATCTGGTTATGGAGATTGTAGGCTTGTGACTAGACCATTGTAGTCCCACTCAAGCAATGGACAGCTAGATCGAAGGTTGTACTCAATCCCTTACTGGTTCTATGTGTCTGGGCTAACATGGTCCTATACAGCCCTAGCCCCACACATAGAGCTTTAGAGGTTGAGGTTCCCTATGGATTCTTGAGCTTGTAGGCTGGATGAAGTAGTGCCTACAATGATTAACTTGTTTTCACCCATCTCTGGACTGTGGTTCCCCTATGGGATAGTCTGTGACCATTTGAGTGGACTGGTTATAGTCTTAAGGGATTGGATCATGGCACAGAGATGGTTGGATTCTTTCTCCTCAGTGGTGATAATGTAGCCATTGGACAGGATTTCTATAACCTCAGATCTGAATCTGAGTTACAAAACTCCTCTTATCTAGACCCAATAGCATACTTCTCACCCTTTAATATTTATTTTTCCACACTCCATCCATCTTCTCAACCCTTTCTGTAGTTAATTCATTAGGCTACCTTAGGATATTTAGAATAAGTGACCCTAAACTCCCTTCCTTTTAGGACTGCCAGATCTATAGTCAGATCTGGAGGGACTACTAGAGATGGCTCCCTTGGAGCCGTAGATCACTTTTCCCTGTGGGACAAACTCTTACTTATCAAAACTTGCTACAATGGACCCTGTATCTTGCAGGTCTAGGATTTCTCAGTTGTGCTGATTCCATCCCCTATTTTACTTTGATTTTAAATTGCTTTTACCACCAACAAATAAAGTAAGCACACTGGGATTCGCAACAAGTTTTTGGCGTCGTTGCCGGGGATAAGATGATCTAATAGTAGCCCCTTAGTTTTTGTATTTTTAGTATTCTTTGTAGCTGTGAATAATTGATACTGTTGATGTAATTTTGAATCTTTCTTGCAGATCTAGACAGCAGCAGAGAAGGACAGTGGACTGCATTTGAAAATTAGCTACCTCTGTTTGCAATTCTCTAACCTTTCAAACTCAGTCTACTTTCTTTGAAAATTTCATAGCAGTTATTTAGGATAGTTGTAAATTTATGTTTTCTTAAATAGCTATAAATTTGTTAGATAAAATTTTTGAGTCAAGTGCAATGTGCCTGCAAGGAGTTGTCCCTGCTGGTGGTGTGTTTGTATGCTAGGTAGGAGATCTCTTAGTCCTATTTTAGAGCCTTTCAACCCTGAGCTAGAAAGGGGTAGAAGACTTAGAAGGAACAAGCACACCACAGTTGAGCCCCCAATTGAATCTGAGACAGTAGCCATTGTTGTCGCTCCAAGTGTGCCAAAATTATGTGCATTATAAATCAATAATTAAAGAATTAAAGAATGCTAAATTATATGGATGTTAACTTATGAAAGGGATATCAGCACATTGGGGCTAACACTGGCCTGCAAGATCAGGGCCAGTTGTAGCAAGTTTTAAAAGTAAGTATTTCAAGATCGTCCACAGAGAAGTTTGTCTAAAATGAGAGATAAACCTCCAGATCTGTGCTACCAGATCTGGCTCCTTAATTATCTAAATAAAGAATAGATAAAAGAGAGTGTTGGGTTTTGTCACGTTTAACTAAAAGCAAATAAAGAAAAGAACTAACTACGTGATCCAGATCCGAGTTGTGGAGGTGTTTAAAATAAGACAAATGCAGAAATAATAGCTTCATGTATTTTAGCCTTTGAATTTTAATGGAGAATCTGTAGTTCAACAGAGCAGATTCAATCTTCATCTGGCTACCAGCACAGATGTAAGAGAAATAAATCCGAATTAAGGAATAGGTTTAGACTTATGGCTGTGATTTGTCACAGATCATCAGCTAGCTGTGGCCTATTCTTTATTTCAGAACATGAACATCATCAGTAAATGCCGCTTGAATTAGGTTACCAACGCTAATTACGCAGGATGATGAATTAAGGGAAGTTGGATGCGGATGAGTGAATCTAAAGAAGTCTAATGCACTAAGGTGAACATTCGTAACCCTCGACATGACTCCAATGGAGAAGACACAAATTACACAACCTTTAAAATCCAACGTTACAATTACAGCACGGCTTCTTAGAGAGCCCTCGGACTTACAAAGCTTCTCGAAGAGCCCTCGATTCTGATCTTGAATCCGAACTTGGAAGTACAAATCACTCGTAATGGCTCATAGGTAAAATACAAGAAGGGATTACAGGGAATCGGATGAGCTTTCGAGGAATGGGGAAGCAGAGATGAAAACTCTAAAATCTGGATGCCTCAATTGGGCAAATGTCTTCTCAATTTATAGCTTTCCTCTATCACCGCACAAGGCTGAATTGACCAATCGAAGTGCTCAGATCTGGATTGCCCAATGGTAGTTGAGCACGGGATCCGTGATCTGTTCGCCAATGAAAATGCTCGATCCGGTTCACCAATCAGCGTTAGAAGCATCAATTACATATGGGAATTCAAAAGTTTGTTTGAGCTTCTAGAAGTTCTCCGCCAAGTGATTTCATCTTTGGGTTTTCACGTAGGGCGGAATATGCCTTTGGTTTGTGCTTGGAATCTTCGGAATGTCTACTGGGCTTTTAATTACATTGACGCGTCGAGTTCTTGAAATGCCCTTCAAAGTGGTATAAATCCCGGTATGCCATTTGCGAGTTTAAGGGTCTTTTCAAAGTAGTTTGGCTCGAAGTTCTTTTACATAAAGCATTTTGGCTTCGAAGTTCTTTTACTTAAAGCATCTTGGCTTGAAGTTCTTTTCGCAAAGGACTTTGGCTTGAAGTTCTTTTAAAGGACTTTGGCTTGAAGTTCTTTTGCAAAGGACTTCTCTTCTTTTCCTATTAGGAGTGTTTCTTCTTTTAGCAAAGTTCAAGGTTCTTTGCGAATAGTAAAAGTTCTTTCTTGAATTGGACTCTAGGCTCCCATTCTTCTTTCTAATGGCTCTCTCTCTTTTTCGTGTCTTTATGCGCTCTTTTAGACCCTTTTAGCCATTCTTTGAGGTTGTTTCTTCAATCCATCTTTCGACTTGACATGAGTTGTCGACTTTTGATCATTTAGGATGCTTTTTGGACTTGGACCTGTCTAATTGGTTAGTCAGTAAAATGCACACTAAAGCACTTATTTAGTCTTCTCAAGGGTCTTTCAAAGCTCATGTTTAGGGGTAAAAATGGTATTTTCACTACTTAACACACCCCCCAAACCTAAGCTTTGGTAGTCGCTGAGCAAAGAAACATAAAAAACAAAGTAAAGAGCCACTTTTGTAGGAAGCACAGGTGCATTTAGCATATGCAACAAGCCTTTTCAACCCCTAGGTGATGCCTAGAGGAGGAGCGAAGTCTCTGAGGGTTTTCGTGAAGGTACCACAAACTTCTCCATGAACAGTTAACATCGGTGCAATATTATCAAATGAACAATCAAGGAGCAGGGTTAGTTACTCTTGAACCACTGATGAAACAGAAAATTTGATTATTGTCTGCACAGGAATTTAAACATCTATAACCCTCATGAATGTTACAATATTTCCAATCTGTGAACAGTCATAGCAAATGATACAAATGTGCCAGCAGTAAGCTCATCCTATGGATAAAAATTAGGTTATAAGTCATACTTAACGCGCTCACCTTCCAACCCAATCCCTCACCAGGGTATACTCTCATCGTTGTTTTTGTTGAGGGGTTCATTTTCACTCAAGCTCAAGAGCGATTACATCTCCCAAATGGATCTGTAAGCATGAGCATAGGCATGATTCTTAGGCAATGGTATCATTGACATCTCCTCACCATAGATTAGGTCACTTCTTATCTCCACATGACAGCTCACTCAACTTTGGATCACAAGGGCTTTTAATCTAGGCTTGTTTGTATGGCTTATGGAGTGAAGTATCAAGGACAGGCAGTGTGAACAGAGGGTTGCATTTGAGAACTCAGGAGGTGCAGGGGAGGGTTCATGACTCCACCTTTTTGAGTTTAGCTTCTTTCTTCTTCTTTTCGAGATTCTCACATTCGGTGATTAGTTCTTTCTTTGATCTTGCATTTTTGAATATAAGGTCCCTTTTTTGCCTTTTTGCTTGCAACTTTTTCACATTGTTTGTCTCTTCTTTTCTCAGTCACCATATTGCCTGTTTTTGAGGTATTTTCTCTTCATTTTCTTGATGTTGCCCAGAAATGGTCCATCTTGATTCTTTCTCCTTTACCTCTTGAATTCTCGAGTGAGGGAAGGCTGAATTAGTTCCATAGGTTCAAGTACTTTTGAGTATTTTGATGAAGAATTGTAGGATTCTGACTCAAATGGGGTACAAGCGGCAGATTTTTCTTGGTTGGTTACATTAGGTTCAAGCTGTCCAAAGAAGGCCTTGATCTTTCCTCGTTCATGAGTCTTTGTTACTTGTTTTAATTTGGAGTTTCCTAACTTCTAGTGGATCTAATGCCTCGACCAATCCTTTGAATCGAAAAAATTGCCTCACTCACTCTTCAATGAGATGGAAAATATATGAGCTCAATTCTCACCGGTTATGGTTTTTCTTGAGCTTTTAAGTATATCTTTACCTTTTCTCTTCCTTTTGACTTACTACGTCGATACCGTATGTTTTTATGGTGTAATCATCATGGAATTGTAGAATATCGCAAGGTTTAGAATGTCTAAATTTGGCAAAGGAATTTTAAATTTTCTAGTTGTCATGACTCTAAAATACATTAATACATTTCCTAATGACTTAGGTGATTCTCACGCCTTATGTTAACTATTCCTAGGCGGGACTTGCACACCCCCAAACCTATGAGGAGCAGTGTCCTCACTGGTTCAAAGGTGGTGGCATAGTCACGATTATTAGGGAAAAAACAGCAGAAAAAATAATAGCATGGAGAATTGCAGAAAGCAAATTACATGAACCAGAAATTTTACAGAAAATAAAAGGAAAAGAGGGGGGAAAGGGAGTAAGGGTGAGGGGGGTGTGGGAGCTATCTCCATAGGCTCATAGAGGGGGGGTGGTGGGTGTGGAAGGGGTATCTGGAATGGCAATGATAGATGGAGGGCTTATCTGGGATAGGGGAGGGTGGGGTGTAAGGACCAGGCCTTCAATGGCGTCGGAGGTGCAGAGAAGAGCCGACCTCGGGGATCGTGAGGAAGGGTAGGGGCTGGCCGAGGCTCGGAAGTTTGAGGCTCCTCTTCTCTGCAGCTTCAGTAAATGGTTCTCGTTCAATTCCAGTGAAAGAGCGGGCTCTGGTTCATTGCGGCAAAGACATGTTCTTCAATGGGCTCATGACCACAGTGAATCAAAGAATCGGAGGTTGTCAGAGTGCAAGCAGCAGGAAGCAGGGCTCCAGCTTCCCTCATTCTCCTTAACATGGCCTGACAGAGGGTGGCATATCTAGGGAGGGGGATGGAGTGGTAGGGGACTAAAGGGGGTCCAGGAGGGGGGGTGGGGGGGTTAAGAGAGGTCATGGGATAAAGAAGAAAGAAAAACTAAGAACAGAAAAATCTAAACTATATGAAAAAATAAAATGTAAAATTGAATATATGAGCAAGGAAATGGAAAACATGATATACAAATGCAAGAAAAATCAACAAAACAACGCTAGAACGCTAAAAAAAAAAAAATCTAAAAATAGCGATTGCTATGCAAATGGAAGGAAACTAATGCTAATAATAGAAAGCAGTAAAAACAAGGTAAGGGACATACAAAGTTTTAAAAAAAGAAAAGTGTTGATACAAAACAGAATTTGTGAATGCAAAATAGGAAAACAAAGTTAGAAACTAACTATACTCACGAAAAATGACGTAATTTGAAACTAAAATTTCTAAAACGAAAATCTAATGCCAAATGATTCATAAGATTCATAAGATTGACCCTTTGTTGATGAAGCATGGGAGCACTTATTAAAACAGAGTTCATACACATTTGAGACCCATTTATGATGAAGAAATCTCAAGGAAAATAAAATAAGTGGGTCCATTGAATATTCAAAACAGACCTATGATTCACTACTCATTATCCTACATGATTCCTTAAAAAAAAATGATCTCAAAGAGTCCGGATGGGAAAAGTGGATGCAAATGGAGAAAAAAACATTATCTGAAAGATATATATATATATATTTTTTTTATAATTTTCTTTTTTTTTTTTTACTTGTTTTGGATCGAGGCTCAACAAGAGCCCTTATTTACTCTTCTTGAAAATAATGAGAAACAACTAAGAGATTTTCTATTTGTGTTTTCATTTTCTTTTATTTTGTATTTGGTTTTGTAAAAAATCAAGATGCCTAAAAGACAATAGAAATTATAATCGTAACAAACAATAAACACAGAATCGGTTCTCAAGAATTTAAAAATAGAAAATGAATGCCAAGGAGAAGGGATGCAAACTCAAGCGGATCTGCTCCACTTTGGTCCAGATGCTCCTTGTTGGATGGTCGCCCAGATCGCAAACATCCAAAACTGCAGCGATTTTTATTCAAGTATTGATAAAATAAAAGAAAACTCAAAGCACGCCAAATTGGACAAAAAGACAAAAGAGTGGCGACATTTATTCAAATAACTAGAAGGCAAAGAATAAAAACTCGTAAAAAATAAAAAAATAAAAAAATTATTCTGCGGTAAAGCAGGTTTTCTATACAAAACCATCAAGCACTTGGAATGCAAAGTGCGGTTTAAAGCAAAATTAAAATAAATGAAAATAAACATAGGTTTATCTATTTTAGAACAAACTTCCCGAACGGCGCCAAAACTTGGTGTCGCTCCAAGTGTGCCAAAATTATGTGCATTATAAATCAATAATTAAAATTAAAGAATGCTAAATTATATGGATGTTAACTTATGAAAGGGATATCAAGACATTGGGGCTAACACTAGCTCGCAAGATCGAGGGCCATTGTAGCAAGTTTTAAAAGTAAGTATTTCAAGATCGCCCACAGAGAAGTTTGTCTAAAATGAGAGATAAACCTCCGGATCTGTACTACAGATCTCCTTAATTATCTAAATAAAGAATAGATAAAAGAGAGTGTTGGGTTTTGTCACGCTTTAACTAAAAGCAAATAAAGAAAAGAACTAACCACGTGATCCAGATCCGAGTTGTGGAGGTGTTTAAAATAAGACAAATGCAAATAATAGCTTCATGTATTTTAGCCTTTGAATTTTAATGGAGAATCAGTAGTTCAACAGAAAGCGATTCAATCTTCATCGGCTACCAAAGACAGATGTAAGAGAAATAAATCCGAATTAAGGAATAGGTTTAGACTTATGGTCGTGATTTGTCACATCATCGCCTAGTCGTGGCTTATTCTTTATTTGTAACATGAACATCATCGTAATGCCGCTTGAATTAGGTTACCAACGCTAATTCGCATGTGGATGATGAATTAAGGGAAGTTGGATGCGGATGAGTGAATCTAAAGAAGTCTAATGCACTAAGGTGAACATTGAACCCTCGACATGACTCCAATGGAGAAGACACAAATTACAAAGAACCTTTTAAAATCCAACGTTACAATTACGAGCACGGCTTTAGAGAGCCCTCGGACTTACGGTCGAGCTTCTCGAAGAGCCCTCAGTTCTGATCTTGAATCCGAACTTGGAAGTACAAATCACTGCAATGGCTCTCAAAGGTAAAATACAAGAAGGGATTACAGGGAATCGGATGAGCTTCGACCGGAATGGGGAAACAGAGATGAAAACTCTAAAACTGGATGCCTCAATTGGGCAAATGTCTTCTCAATTTATAGCTTTCCCTCTATCCTCGCACAAGGGAATTGACCAATCGAAGTGCTCGATCCGGATTGCCCAATGGTCATGAGCACGGGATCCGAGATCTGTTCTCGCCAATGAAAATGCTCGATCCGGTTCACCCAATCAAAGCGTTAGAAGCATCAATTTCATTATGGGAATTCAAAAGTTTGTTTGAGCTTCTAGAAGTTCCCGCCTAGTGATTTCATCTTTGGGTATTCACGTGGGGTGGAATATGCCTTTGGTTTGTGCTTGAATGTCTCTCGGGCTTTTAATTACATTAGGCGCATGCACGAGTTTACTTGAAATGCCCTTCAAAGTGGTCAGAATCAAAGATGCCATTTCGCAGAGTTTAAGGGTCTTTTTCAAAGTAGTTTGGCTCCAAGTTCTTTTCGCAAAGCATTTTGGCTTCAGAAGTTCTTTTCGCAAAGCATCTTGGCTTCAGAAGTTCTTTTCGCAAAGGACTTTGGCTTCAGAAGTTCTTTTCGCAAAGGACTTTGGCTTCAGAAGTTCTTTTCGCAAAGGACTTTTCTTCTTTTCGCAGAGGTAAATCTTCTATTCGAGGAGTGTTTTCTTCTTTTCGCAAAGTTCAAGGTTCTTTGCGAATAGTAAAAGTTCTTTGCGAATTGGACTCTAGGCTCCCATTCTTCTTTGCGAATGGCTATCTCTCTTTTTTCAGGTCTTTGTCTGCTCTTTTAGACCCTTTTTAGCCATTGCTGAGGTTGTTTCTTATGCTCTTTTAGACCCTTTTTAGCCATTGCTGAGGTTGTTTCTTCAATCCATCTTTCAGCTTGACATGAGTTGTCAGCTTTTTGATCATTTTAGGATGCTTTTCGGACTTGGACCTGTCTAATTGGTTAGCTGTAAAATACACACTAAAGCACTTATTTAGTCTTCTCAAGGGTCTTTCAAAGCTCATGTTTAGGGGTAAAAAATGGTATTTTTCACTACTTAACAGCCATGGGTGAAGAACAACCCAGAACTCTCAAGGAGTTGAATGCTCCGGATGACTATAACTCTCCATTTAGCATTCAATTCCCTGATGTTCAAGGGAATTATGAAATTAAAATTTCAATCATCCAGATGCTGCCCTCTTTCCATGGGCTTAGCAAGGAAGACCCTTACAAGCACATTGACCAGTTCTTGGCCTTGTACACCACATTCAATATCGCTGGTTTGGGACCAGAGGCCACTAGACTCAGGCTCTTTCCCTTCTCTCAGAAGGATAGGGCAAGTACCTGGTTGGCTACTTTTCCTAACAATGGCATCACTTCGTGGAAAGACCTACATACCAAGTTCCTGACAAAGTTCTTCCCTGAGACCAAAACTAGCCAGTTGAGCAAGGAAATTATTACTTTTGCCCAATCCCCAACTGAGGATTTTAATCAAGCCTGGGATAGGTTTAAGGAAATGCTCACACAATGCCCCCACCACAAGATCCCAGACTGGCAGCTTGTACAAAGCTTCTACAATGGGATTGATGAGAAAAATAGAGATATGGTTGATGCCTCTTATGGTGGAACCTATGTGCACAAGACTGCTGATGAGGCATGAGAATTGTTTGAAGTAATCAGTAAAAATGATTTTCAAAAGCTATCCTTGGCAAGAACTAGTCAGGAGTCTGTGTCAAAAGTGGGGCCTGCTGCATTGTCAAGAGGAAAAGTTTATGAGGTGTCTTGGAATAATGACCTGCAGCTGCAAATGGCAAACCTCTTGGAGAAATTTAACAAATTATTGACTGTGATGTAACCTAGAAGGGCTGCTCAAGTGGTGGAGGCATGTCTGATATGCCAGTCCCCATAGCACACAGTAGAGGAATGTCCATCTGCAGGGAAATATCCTGAATTGGTATTGGAACATGCTGCTGCTGCGCAATCTTTTAGCCAGCAACAATCTAGTGGCTACAATAGACAGCCATTTGGATACCAGCACCAAAATGCTGGTTACCAGTGGAAAGACCACCCAAATCTGAGGTGGTGGCAAGACAATTATATGCAGCCCCAGCAACTGTTGGCCTTACCCCAAAGGCCACAGCAGCAGTTCAATCAGGGATATGCCCCTAGGTCTAATTTCCAACACCAGCAGCAGCCCCATCAGTAATAAAATCAATTGGTCTTACCCCAACCTCAGCCAAGAAATGCTTCCTTAGAGGACCAGGTCTTGACTTCATTACAAAACCTGGGGTCCTTGGCTCAAACTGGATGCTCTCACAGTCAGAGCATCCATGAAATGGAAGAGCAGATAAGCAAAATTTCAAATGCCTTGGCTAGGAGAGATGAGGGGAGGTTGCCCTGCCAGCCGGTTGCTAACCCCAAGGATCAGTTTTTAATTGAAGAAGCTTCCTCAAGTTTTGAGGGAACCAATGCTGTCACTACCCTAAGGTCTGGCAGGCTGATAGACAACCAGGTGGGTAACAGACTAGCAGAGGACATTTCCACAGATTATTCGAATGAGTGTGATGTTGTTGGAACACAGAGCCAAGAATTGCCTGCCACCCTGCAGTAAGAGAAAAATAAAGAGGCTGCAGTTGAGCCTCAGCAGGAAGAAAAATAAGTAAAAAGAAAAAAATAGAAGTTTAGTCATGGGCTAGCAGCTGAGGAACCAGCAGTACCTCAGCTGCCATTTCCTCAAGCTTTGGGTGGTCCTATCCCTTTTGAGAAAGGGAATGCCCAGATGGAGGAAATGATGGAGACCTTCAAGCAGGTGAAAATCAATTTTCCCCTACTTGAGGCAATTAAACAGGTCCCAGCCTATGCAAAGTTCCTGAAAGACCTCTGTACCCAAAAGAGAAAAGCTCGAGGCCATGTGTCCAAAAAAGTCTTTGCAAATCGACATGTGAATTCTCAGATTTAACATATCAATGCTCGAGAAGTTGCAAGATCCAGTGGATACCCACTATTCTCGCATAATTGGAAACCATACAATGGGAAGGCCCTTTAACTCTTGCCATACGGTATATCTGCAGCTAGGTTTGGGGGAGCTAAAACCTACCCCCATTGTGTTAATGATGGTTGATAGATCTGAGAGGAGGCATATGGGAATGATTGAGGATGTCTTGGTAGGGGTAGAGAAATTCTTTTACCCTGCTGACTTCCTAGTTTTGGACATGGGCAGCAGCAAAGGTACTAATCCCATACCTGTTATCTTGGGCAGGCCATTCTTGGCCACTGCCAATGCATGCATTCAGTGCAGGTCTGGAGTTATGGAGGTAACTTTCGGACATATGAAAGTTGAGCTGAATGTGTACAACAGTCCATAGTACCCTCAAGTGGACAATGAGGAGAGCTTTACAGTGGATGTACTAGAAGAAATTGTGGATGAAGAATTGCCCACTCTGCTGGAGTGGGGCAACACTGTCAAGAATTTAGTTAAACTCTGGGATATGTTAGAGGAAGAAAGCCCAGCTGTGATAACAAAAGACATGACCACATTGAAGTCTTCTGTGGGCTCAGTGCAGCATTCCATTTGGAAACCTACATTGCTGCCTCTTCCTCCAACCACCAATGCACCAATCTTGCCATCCACCCAACAAGCCCCTGATCTGGAACTCAAGAAGCTTCCAGAAACATTAAAATATGCCTTCCTTGAGAAAGGTGATAAGCTTCCTGTGATTATCTCCTCCTCTCTTACCAATGAGCAGGAAGAGGAATTACTAACAGTTTTGAGGAAGCATAAAAGGACAATTTGTTGGACCATTGCAGATTTGGGGGGAATAGATACATCAATCTACATGCACAAGATTCATCTTGAGGAGGGATCACTACCCTCCAGGGAAATGTAGAGGAAGTTAAATCCTCAGATGCAGGAAGTGGTCCTCAAGGAGATCATTAAATTGCTAGATGCAGGGGTGATTTACCCCATCTCTGATTCTAACTGGGTGGCACCTATCCAAGTGGTGCCCAAGAAATCTGGCATAACAGTTATTAAAACCGAATCTGGAGAGTTGAAACCAGCCAGGGAGACCACTGGCTGGAGAGTTTGCATTGATTATAGAAAGCTCAACTCTAAGACCAGAAAGGACAACTTCCCTCTCCCCTTCATTGATCAAATTTTGGACAAATTGGCTGGAAAAGCTTTTTACTATTTTCTTGATGGGTACTCAGGGTACAACCAGATCCCTGTGCATCCTCAAGACCAAGAGAAAACCACCTTTACCTGTCCTTTTGGCACCTTTGCTTACAGAAGGATGCCTTTTGGGCTGTGTAATGCGCCAGCCACTTTTCAGAGGTGTATGTATGCCATATTCTCTGATATGATTGACAAGTTTTTGGAGATTTTTATGGATGATTTTTCTGTCTATGGGGACAGTTTTGGCCAGTGTCTACAACACCTCAGCCTAGTTTTGTAAAGATGTGAGGAGACCAATCTGGTCCTAAGCTGGGAAAAGAGCCACTTCATGGTAACACAAGGCATTGTGTTGGGCCATGTAGTCTCTAAAGAAGGGCTTGAGGTAGACAAGGCCAAAGTTGACCTCATTGCCAATCTGCCCCCTCCAAAAATAGTCAAACAAATCAGATCTTTCCTTGGGCATGCAGGATTCTACAGGAGGTTCATTAAGGACTTCAGCAAAATTGCTAAGCCATTGTGCCACCTGCTCTGCCAGGATGTGCCTTTCGACTTCTCGGCTGAATGTCTAAAGGCTTTTGTGACTTTGAAAGTCTGCCTTACCTCTGCCCTTGTACTCCAGACACCAGACTATACCCTGCCCTTTGAATTAATGTGTGATGCATCAGATTTGGCAATAGGTGTTGTCTTGGGCCAAAGAAAGGATAAGCTGCCTGTGGTCATTGCTTATGTCAGTAAGTCACTTGTTGAAGCTCAGCCGAATTATACCGCAACTGAGAAAGAGCTTTTGGCAGTGGTGTATGCTGTTGACAAGTTTAGATCCTACCTGCTGGGATCTAAAACTGTAATCTTCACTGACCACTCAACATTGATGTACCTATTGTCCAAGAAAGATGCTAAGCCCAGGCTGATTAGATGGATACTCCTACTGCAGGAGTTTGACATCGAAATCAAGGACAAAAAGGGTGTGGAAAATGTAGTGGCTGACCACTTGTCCAGAATTGTGTTGGAGAAGTGTCTTGATGGTCCTACAAATGATGCCTTCCCGGATGAGCAATTATTTGCAATCCAATCCTTGGTCCCCTGGTTTGCACACATTGTGAATTATCTTGTTATAGGAAAGATTCCTGCCCACTGGACCAAAATGGACAAAGACCTGTTTTTCTCACAGGTCAAATATTTCTTTTGGGAGGAACCTTGCCTATACAAGTACTGTGCAGACCAAATCATCCAAAGATGTGTTCCCGAAAGTGATGTCCCCAGTATTCTGGCCATGTGCCATGAAAATGCCTTTGGAGGCCACTTTAGTGGAAGAAAAATAGCTGACAAGGTCCTGCAGTGTGGGTTTTATTGGCCTTCTTTATTCAAAGATGCATATACACACTGCAAGGCATGTGAGAGATGTCAAAAATTAGGAGGGTTCTCCAAAAGAAATTCAATGCCTTTGCAGCCCATCCTTGTTATAGAACTGTTTGATGTATGGGGTATAGACTTTATGAGCCCTTTTCCTCCTTCTAATGGTTATCATTTCATCTTAGTGGCAGTGGATTATGTTTCCAAATGGGTAGAAGCCATTGCCACAAAAACCAATGACAACTAGGTGGTCCTCAAATTTGTAAGGCAGAACATTTTCTCAAGATTTGGAACTCCTAAAGCTATTATCAGTGATGGGGGTAGCCATTTCTGCAACAGGAATTTCGAAAGCTTGCTCAAGAAATATTCTGTGACCCATAGGATTGCTACTCCCTACCACCCATAGACAAGTGGGCAAGTTGAAATTTCCAATAGGGAGATCAAGCACATCTTTGAGAAAACAGTAAGGACTGACAGGAGTGATTGGGCTGATAAGCTCAATGATGCACTGTGGGCTTATAGGACTGCCCATAAGACTCCCATTGGAATGTCCCCATTCAGACTGGTCTATGGCAAGGCTTTCCATCTCCCAGTAGAGTTAGAACACAAGGTCTATTGGGCCATTAAAAACTTAAATATGAACCTAACTTCTACTGGTCATCACAGGTCCCTGCAGCTATCTGAATTGAACGAGCTGAGGATGGATGCCTACGCCAATGCCAGGATCTACAAGGAATGGTCCAAAGCTTTCTTTGACAAGGGCTTACTGAGAAAAAGCTTTGTACCTGGTGGCAAGGTTTGGTTATTTAACTCCAAACTAAAATTCTTTCCTGGAAAACTAAAATCCCGATGGGAAGGTCCTTATATTGTCTTAAATGTGTCCCCATCTGGTGCTACGGAAGTCAAGGATCCCAAATCTGGGAGGACCTTGAAAGTGAATGGTCAGAGGCTTAAGCCTTGTCTAGAAAAACCGGCCGACCCTATGAGCACTATTCATTTTCAAGGGACCCCTTCATCTACCAGACCCACAGTTGTGTCCATGTTGTACTATACTACTTTCATTTCTTCAATAGTTTTTAGGAAATTGTAGTGTCTCGATGGGGTCTGAGTCTGTTGGGTTTGATAGAGTTTATGTGGGGTTGGTATGATTATTCTTCTTCTGCGATTTGCTGATTTTTGAATTGAATGCATACTGTTTGAATATTTTTGATGAGTATGCTGCACTGCATGAATTGCTCCCTGTTTGGTACTAAGCCCTCGCGCATTCCAAATTGAGATTTGGGAAGCTCTCGCGCAATTCACATAGAGCATTTATTACACCGTCTCGAGCTTCAACAAATGCTGCAGAGCCTCTCGCGCACTACAAGCTGCAACATCCATCATCGCGAGATTCCGTTCCTATCTCGCGATCCCCTTGCCCAGCTGCACGAGTCACATGCATTTGTCATTTCCCATGCTAATTGCTGTAACTTTTCACTTCCCAACTCACTCTCAATTAATTACAGCAACTTGGATGTTATTACACCGATTCATCTTCCACCATCCTCGTCTTTAAATACACAGGGAGCCCCTTTCATATTCATCTCATCCTTTCTCCTCTCACCCTAGCGGTCCTTCCCTAGTCCTAACAATGGCAGATGACAAGCCTAATGCTTTGCGTAACAAATTTTATTCGATGTGGTTGGAACCGCCCCCACCTAAAGAGCCGAACCCCCTACAATTCCTCTGGGATGAATACACGGAGGTTTAGCAGATCCTGGCTAAGGAGGAGAAGGACAAGCACCAGTAAAAGAAGAAACAGTGAAAGATAGAACCATCCCCATCCCCTGCCACCCCCACTCAACCCCTTCCACCACCTACTCAGCCCCCACATCCTTAATCCCTCTCTCCTTTCTTCTTAGGAGTTTTATTTTTGTAATCTTTTAGTCTTAATGAAATTTTCTTTTCCTGTTATTCTGTAAAGTTCTCTATTTTTGGTTGTTTTCATTCTTGTTGTTTTCTTTTCTCTGACCATAAATCTGCTGCACACCCACCTTTGAACCAGTGAGGACACTACTCCTCATAGGTTTGGGGGTGTGGCAGGCAGATCCTGCCAATGGAATAATTAAACTAAGTGCAACACAATCATGTGAGTAATATGGAAATGGAACCATATTCACTGGAAAAAAAAAATAATGAAGAGTGACTAAGGAAATTTCTTCTAGCTCTAAGGACTGGCTGAGTCACTGTGCTCACTAGAAGTTAGGCAACTCCAAGTTGAAACAACTGACAACACTCATGAGACTTAGGAAAGGATCAAGGCCTTCTCTTGGACAGTTTGAGCCTAAATAGACAAACCTTAAGCAACTGCCCTTGTCCATAACCCCTTTGAGCTTTAAATCCTAAATTTCTTCAAAATGCACCTGACTACTTGTACCTTAACCTATTAACCTGATTCAGCCTACCCTCACTCTGAGAATTCAGAAGGTAAAGGAGAAAGAGTTGAAGATGGACTAGCTATGGTCAACACTAGGTGATGGAGAAAAAGTATCTCAAAATTCTAGCAGTATGGTAACTGAGAAAATGGTGGCATTTCAGAAAAGCAAAAACAAAATAAAAAGAAGAAAAATGCATCAAAAAGAAACAAAAACAATAATGAAGAGGAGTAAGAGAGGAGTCAAGAGGGAACTTTTATTGGGAAAATCGAAATCAAGAAGAGAAACTGATCACTTCAAATCTGAAAACCTCAAAGAAGATGAAAGGAGCTGAATTAAAGAAGGTGAAGTCATGAATCACCTCCTTCACCTATAGATTTCTCAATTTTGAACCCCTTTTCAACTTTCCATTCTTTTTAACACCACTCGATAAGCCACATTATAGCCCAGTTAAAGCCCTTGTGATCCAAAGTTGAGTGAGCTGTCATGTGGAGATAAAGAGTTATCCAATCTATGGTGAGGATCTGTCAATGATGCCAACACTTAAGAGCTTTGCCTATGCTCATGCTTTCAAACCCATTTGGGGGATGTAACTGCTCTTGAGCTTGAGAGAAAATGAAACCCTCAACAGTCCTTTATGAGAGTATGCCCTAGAGAGTTTTGGGTCTGATATTGAATGCATTAACTATGATCTACAACCTAATTTTTGATCTAGTGATGAGCTCAGTGCTGACACACATGTGAATTGTTCTTTGGTGTAAACTGATTGGAAATGCTGTGCTTTCATGAGAAGCTTATACTGTTTAAATTTCTGTGCAGCCCAGGTGTTTGAATTTCTTATATCTCTTACTGATTCAAGGGTGAACTAACTCTGTTTCTTGACTGCTCACTTGATAATAATGCACTTTTGTTAACTGTCTCATTGAGAAGTTTGTGGGTGTCTTCACTGAAAACCCTCAGGAGACTTCACTCCTCCACTAGGGATCACCTAGGGGTTTAAAAGGCAAGGTACATGCGCTAAATGTATCCGTGCTCCCTACGAAAGTGGCATTTAATTTCTGAAGTTATTTTAGTGTAGCTTTGCTAAGGGACTAGTAAAGATTAGGTTTGGGGGTGTGTTAAGACCTGAAAAGTACCACATTTCACCCCTTAACTTAACCTGTGATTAGACCCTTAGCCCTTTAATAAATGTTTGTTAAGCTATTTTTGTAGGTAATAAACAGCAGTGCAATAAGGCCATAAATCCTGCTAAGGAACCCATGATTGGCACTAGAAGTCCCTCAGAAGAATGAGCCATGAATCCAGACCTGAGGTAAGCCTCGTGTAGCTGATAAAGCTCCAAAGGATTTAGGAATTTAGGCTTGCGCAGTCCCCGCTATGTTCCCCAAGACTTCACGAGAAGTTCTCGCGCAGTTGAGTCATAGACTAGCTTAAGAATCTTGTCTCGCGCAGCTGTCGCACAGTAGCCGCGGGATGCAAATGTCAAGAGAACCTCTCGTGCAGTCCAGAAACTATCAACGCCTCGCGAAGTTCCATTAAGAAGTGAACTTCTCGCGCAGTTCTCACACTGTTCAAGAAGAAAGCAGCGTCGCGAAGCCAGAGTTAGCCTCGCGAAGATCTATTGTGAAATGGAATGCTCGCGCAGTTCCCGCGCTATTCATAAGTAGCAATCCAACTGCGTGAAGCCTAATCCAGCGAGAGCTTAACTATCTACCTCGCGATTGCTCAAAGCATCAAGAATCTGCAACCCCGCGACGTCTGAAGTTTTAATGCTAACTCATCCTCGCGAAGTCAGTGCTACCATGCGACGAGTCTCCAAAACGATGGCTACCTAGCGAAGCTCTGAACTTTAACCTTCCATCGCTTCAGTAGAGGACTTTTTGGGAATTTCCAAGGATTAGGTCACACACTCCCACACTCAAATCTCCATGCACGCGCCCTGAGGCATTCAAGGAATAGTATTCGGCCGTGTGGCATCATTAAAATTAGGGTTTCCTAACCCTAATGCGCCGCCACACCACTGCTATATAAACCCAAACTTGGTTTAGGTTTAAGAACATAGACTTTATCACTGATACGGGATCTGAGATCATTTTCTTTTCTGTTCTTCTGTAGTTGTAAGTAGTTTTCCTTTTTCTTTTTCTTTCTCTCCATAGTCCAACACTTACTGGCTATGCCTTTGTATATATTTTTGAACTAGTTTAATGGATGATTTATAATAGGATATGTACTTTTATGGGATGTGTGCGAATGAGAGTTGCTCTGTGCAAGGCTGCTGCCTTGTGATCCGCCATTGCTTTGGTTGTGATTCAAAGTAATGGAGGACTGATTCTAAGGATCCATTCAGATCCAAGTGACCTGTGTGTCTGGGCTATCATGGTCCGATACAGCCTTAGCCCCACAACAGGACCCACTAGATCTGAAATCCCCATGGGAGCCTGAGCTGGTAGCCTTGTGACCATGGTGGTGGCAGCAATATTACTATTCTGTTTTGGACTCTATGAGGAGGATAGCCTCTGGGATAGTCTGTGACCATCCAAGTGGACAGGCTATATCCTTAGGGTGAAGCCAATCCGTAGGATCCAAGATGGATTCTTCTTCTCTGCACATGTGCTTGTAGCCTTGTGGGAGATTATACAGAGGCAGACTCCCCTATATTTGTATAAACCCGCCATCAGATGTTAGATCTGATCTGGTTATGGAGATTGTAGGCTTGTGACTGGACCATTGTAGTCCCACTCAAGCAATGGACAGCTAGATCGAAGGTTGTACTCAATCTTTGTCGGTTCTATGTGTCCGGGCTAACATGGTCCTATACATAGCCCCACACATAGAGCTTTAGAGGTTGAGGTTCCCTATGGATTCTTGAGCTTGTAGCTGGATGAAGTAGTGCCTACAATGATTAACTTGTTTTGACCCATCTCGGATTGCTTCCCTATGGGATAGTCTGTGACCATTTGAGTGGACAGGTTATAGCCTTAAGGGATTGAATCATGGCACAGAGATGGGTTGGATTCTTTCTCCTCAGTGGTGATAATGTAGCCATTGGATAGGATTTTTATAACCTCAGATCTAAATCTGAGTTACAAAACTCCTCTGATCTAGACCCAATAGCATACTTCTCACCCTTTTATATTTATTTTCCCACACTCCATCAATCTTCTCAACCCTTTCTGTAGTTAATTCATTAGGCTACCTTAGGATATTTAGAATAAGTGACCCTAAACTCCCTTCCTTTTAGGACTGCCAGATCTGTAGTCAGATCTGGAGGGACTACTAGAGATGGCTCCCTTGGAGCCGTAGATCACTTTTACCTGTGGGACAAACTCTTACTTATCAAAACTTGCTACAATGGACCCTGTATCTTGCAGGTCTAGGATTTATCAGTTGTGTTGATTCCATCCCCTGTTTTACTTTGATTTTAAATTGCTTTTACCACCAACAAATAAAGTAAGCCCACTGAGATTCACAACAAGTTTGAGAAACCACGATTTCGTTAGCAAAAGTCCCTATGCTTTGACAAAAGGAATATTTGTCAGAATTCTAAAATAAATGGCTCTGATAGCAACTGTGACAGCCCGAATTTCAGTTCCCTGAAACCCATGCCATCAGTACGACCCTCAAGGCCATACCCTATAAGCCTGTACGGAGCATTGGTATAAACAGGCAACCATACATCAAGCAAAGTATAAGAATTTTAGTCTAACTAAGTCTCCATGCATTAATAATAATAATTTAGTAATCCAAAAGTCAGTTCTAGTCCCATGCCAATACATGAGCAGAAGAACCGACCCGAACCATCTGTGATAAACTGTTCACCCCAAATGGTTCGACAAAAGAAACATCATAATTATTTACATTCAAAATTCAGGCTTGACATACCAAGCCGTACAGAATGCTCTCAAAACTAACTCTCAAAGTACGCAAGGGGTCTCCTAGAAGAAGTCCTCAGGAGGAGGCTCTAACTCTTCTCCGGGCACGAAATCTGAATCCTCTGGATCCACGTCTCCCGAAGCCTCTACTACTGTTAGCACTGGATCTGTGACGTATAGTTAAAAGGGGTGAGCTACATCCTAGCTCAATAGGGAAACACAGTGAACATATAAATTAAGCTCTCACATACATGTTAGAACATATTTTAAAGCACGATTTATCTGATAGAACTTCTGAGAAAACAATTTAAATAATAGAAAGTGAAATGATAACTGCAACTGTTACTTTACATGATCTTGTTTATTTTCATCTTACTGGTATAGTTACGGATTCGGCCTAATCACTTAAATCTTAACTTAAGTAGTCCCCGAGCAATATAGCGTCGAGCCTCGATGGAATACCCACCATCGTTATCTAAATAGACACTTGTTATATGTTCTCAATTTCAAAACTACCCAGGCCCCTTTCTCTTAGGTGGCGTGGTCTATTCTCAAATCTACATCCCTAGGATGTGTTACAAGTGTACGGATTGGCCGCCGTACCGGTCACGGATATCTTACCGAGTCAGTCGTGGGTATCCCACCACGTCGGTGGGGTATTCTAATCAAACCTTAAACAAAAATATCGCATGTGCTTTACATATAGTTATTCACCGTGATTGTGCTAATTTTATTACATTAGGCCTTATCACTTTTCTTTTGTTTCACCGTTAGGTTTGATCTACATCCCTGGAATGCCACTGATTCAATGAATCATTTAGATGCCCATTATCACATTTTCACGTCCCCTGGGGACCTCATGGTTTCATTTTGAATTCACACACACACACACACCCGTTTTGGAATCACATTTGGTACATGACTATTCTCTTGAATTACTCTACATATATGGTTTTAATGAATTAAAGTACATGTTTCGAGATATTCCCTACCTCAACGCAAATCCAACGCACTCCTTTCTCGTAGAGGTTTACACGTAACAATCTCACGTCAAACCTACATTGCATGTGTCAAGGATACCCTTGGAATGATTTTTAGAACCCTTGGGAACCTTAGCTCCCATGAATTACACCAAAAGAATAAATAAAATAAATAAATGTGTAGTGCCTCGCGCGAGCGGGGACTATTCCTCGCTCGAGCGATCACTTAACCTTGCTCGAGCGAGCACTTGACCTCACTCGAGTGATAAAAATGAGGTACTAATCTCTCACACGAGCGAGCACTATTCACCGCTCGAGCAGCTAAAATGAGGTACTCAACCCTCGCGTGACCGAGAACTATTCATCGCTCAAGTGGCTACAACGAGGTACTCAACCCTCGCGTGAGCGAGAACTATTCATTGCTCAAGCAGCTAAAATGAGGTATCTAAAGCTCACACGATGCCTCGCTCGAGCGAGCTTTCCCTTCGCTAAGGGTCTCGCTCAAGCGAGCCCAGAACACAGTTTATGCTCAGATTTTATATTTCGACCTCGCTCGAGCGAGCCATTTAAACCGCTCGAGCGAGGAGCGATGATAACTAACTCTCGATCCATTTGAGAACTAGTTTCTTACTCCATTTAAGGCCCTATTAATGTCAAAATTATTTGACTAATAATTTATACTTTATATGTAACACACAAAAACATTTAAAACATACCTCAAATCATTAGATCTTATATATACCTGATCCAAGATCACCCAAATGAGGAGAGTTTCAAAAACTCTTCCTCCAACCTCTTTCCAGATTATCCACAGGCTCAAACCTAAACGATCCTTTCTAAACCCTCTCCTCTTTCTCTCTATTTAACTCTCCCTTTTTCTAACCTAAATTAGGTCATGTATGGGAGACTTCTCTCTATTTAACTCTCCACGTATCTAGTGAAAGATAGTGTGTTTCACACATACACATGTAGTGTGTATATATTAATTGTGGTTTCCTTGTGAACCACAAACACACGTGCATGGTACGTGGCGTGGACGGTTCCCAAAAGTCGGGGTTATCATAGCTAAAGGTTGGGAGAGGGGTAATGGGAAAGGTAAGCTATGGTCTCTTAATGGCTAAAGCTTGGGAGAAATTGTGGTGGTATGAGATGAGCTACGGTTTCAAGGTTTGGAAAGTTCAAACCTTAGGATGAGAAGATATTTGGCCAGAGTTCTCTCATTTAGAAAAAATTTCAAGCTTGAAAAAGTAAGGTGGGGGTCTCTATTTATAGAGTGGGGAGTGATTAGGGAGGTCATTAAGGCTCTAATGGATGTTGAGAATTAGGTAATGTAGAGATCTAAGGATTTGGGGTTTTTTAGAGCTTTGAGAAGAGGGAAATGGGTTTCAATGGTGGATGATGGGGTAGCCACTTGAATGGCATAAGGGTGAATTCTAAGGCTTAGTGGGACATAAGAGTCCTAAAGAAATACACCTAAAAGTCCAGGAAGTCCACAAGTCAACCCTCAAAAGTCAAAATCTGTCATTTTTTTAAAATGCTGGTTTTTAAGGCATGCATGCATACTATGCATGCATGCTTTGAATCCCCAAACTGAAACTGAGAAGTTAAGTCCCCATACCAATTTTTGACAAAAAATGCTCTATGCATGCATAGGTTATTTTCGTCACCAAACTAAAAAGGTGACTTGTGGGCTTAGGCTTGGTCCAGTATAGGTCCTATAGGTCTGAGAAGGGTTCCATGGGTTTGGGAAGGGTTCTAAAGGTCCGGTAAGGGTTCTATTGGTCTGGTAAATACCTTCGGAAGCTCGGGAGTTTGCCTCCCTCGAGGAATGGGCTGATCGTGCCTTGGGCCAAATTTGGGTGCCTACAGGATCTTATATGAGAGAGTAAGCAATTATTAATGGAAGAGTTGATACTATTACCTAGCCTTGGAGGTATTGGAATCTCTCAAACTTTTTTTGAGTTGTATCTGATTGTGTTAAAGTCTCTTCCAATTATTCAATGAAGAGGAGAAGTTCATTGAATCCGGCCATAATTTATAACCATCACTGGCTAGATTGAAACCATAGATACCAAATAAAAGGAACTCAAAGTTATAATTCAAACAGCGAACTTGGCAGTTGATCATTTATTCATATTAAAAGAGCTTCCAAATCATAAACAAAGATGGATTCCACATGAACCAGATACAACTGAAGTGGTCTAATTCACAGTTGGCAATAAACTCCCAGTCATGAAATTATTGACGCCTGACTTTCTCTATTTTCTTAGAGATAGGTCTAGTCTCGAGTAGACAGATAATTCTCTAAGCTCGATTTGCTTGCTACAAAGATTGAAACTCGAATATTCCAGAAAATAATATACGCTAATTCAGCATGGAAGATGAATTTTTACTAGAAAACGATCTAGTGATTGACTCTTGGACAATATCAAGGTGATCCTTGCAATCAATGCTACCCGATTTAGGTTGCTTCAGTTGTGCGCCCTTTGATTTAGGATGAATATTAGGAATCTTCTGGATAAGCTGTTTGAGCGACTTCTCATGTTTAGGTGGTATATGATATCCATCCGCCAACTTCGTGTAAGTAAGATCCTTGGTAGTTAGCGGTCTAGTACGAGTAGCGTAGGATCTATCTACCAAAGTAGTATTGCAAGATCTTTCACCAGAGGTAAGATTGCTCATTGGAATTTTAGCTTTCAAATTAAGAAGATCAACTCAATTGCTAATGTTGACCAAACCTCCATGATTTTTTTGGGATCGTATTTGTAGGAGTTTCGAGAATTTAGGTCACTTGATGACTTTCATCTTCACAAAGCTCATGAAGATCTTCACATATTTTGTGTTGTTCTTCACAGGAATCTGGGACCTCAATGGGGTTTGGGGTATCTTCCTTGAAAACCATGTTTCCCAAATTAATGGAATAAGATTCGTCATCTTCTTTGTGATCTTCCTATGATTTCCCATCACCCACATCCTTCTGAGTTTCTAAAGCAGCGTCTTCATCAGGAGAATTTTTGTGGCTAGGATTATTGGCTAGCTCGATATTTTGATCGGAACTTTTTACTTCTGTGTTTTGAGAAGACTGGTTGACCTCAATTAGTGGATCAGAGACTTAGAGTTCTCCATTAGCATCAACATGACAATCATTAGATTTTCTACCCGTCTAAGATCATATTTGCTTGACTTGAGGGTGGTTGGTCGTGGGGCATCCCTCTCAAGAGTGATTGAATGTTGAACATGTGTTGCATATTGGTGGTTTTCACTCATACCCAACCTCTTCCGAGAATGAATTACACAATTTTCTCTTTTTAATTTGGTGAACAACGAGAATTCAAACTTGGAGTTAATCTCAACCCAAATCCTAGCATAGGACATAGGCGAGCATGTGGATGTAGGTTCATCGTCATGGATAGGGATCCCAAAACTGCTAGCAATCCTTCCCAGGGTTTTATCAAACCAATATTGAAGAGGAAGCTTAGGAATCTTGAGTCATAAAGGTACCAATTCCAAAAAATTTCTTTCCGATCTCAATCAGTGGTCCATTTACTTAGAATTAGAGGCCTTCCTCTAATGGTCCAAACTCTTGCTTCAAGGATACGGTTCATATCTTCTTCAAGTTGGAACATAAAGATAAAAATACATCTTCATATGAGGTAAGATCCACCAAGCCTTTAATCTTCCAAGGGCGTGAAATAGCGGTTTTCAGTCCCATATAATAGGGTTTCATGCCTATGATACACCCAATAATGGTGTTTCTCCCTCGTAAAGATTCAGACTTAAGATCAAGTTCGAGGCATATGATAAAGCCACCTTCTACAACATCTGGGACAATGTACAGTTTTGAATATTAGGAAACAATGATTCTATTATTGAAAAAATATCCCATCTGCTAGGTTTAGGTGGGCGATTAGGCTTCTCCATGGTGGAGAAGCCAAAGGAAGAAGAAGAAGTGGAAGGTAGACCAAAAAATATGGTTTCACAAAATGTCATGCTCTAGAGCAGCTCTCGCCTCCACCATCTGGGGAAGCAAAGCATTATAGCTTATGATATCACTCATGCTAAGTTGAGATTCATTAGAACTAGGATTCGAAGGTTGTGTTCTGCTGCATTAAAGGAAAGTATACAATTCCGTGGTGTTATCTTGTCGTTGTCGAAGTAATTAAACATTCGAGGAAGAAACTATAACACTGCAATATCAGATATATGTGGAAATTAACTCCCATGTGGATTACCTTGCTAAATCTGGAATAGATAAAGCAAATGTTGCGTGGTAATGTGATGATTCTCTTAATGTTCCTTTTTTAGTACTCTCTCCTTAGAGAAGATCTAATATGAGTGTAACCGATTTTAATCTTTTATTTTTCTATTGAAAGGGTTAATAGAAAATCTTTTAGAGTTGTAATCAAAGATTAAGATTAAGATCTTAAAATGAGTTTGTTAAGATTTGGATTCTTGGGATTGTGTTTATCTCTATTATATAAGTAAACGGAACTCTATTTATAGACACAAAAAGATTAATGAAAAAATGTCTTTCTTCTCTTTCTAATCTTCTTCTTATTTTATTATTTATTTAGATTTTCTATATGGTATCAAAGACCAAATGGTTCACGCTTTCATCGATCCACTCTTTTTTTTCTAAAATAATTTCTAGGTTTTATACCTCCCATAAACACCCATCTAAGCCTTACAATCTCATCATCTTTTTTTTAAGATCTGTTTAAAGAGAGTTGTGTCGTATGATTCGTCTTGCTCTTGGGAGAGATCATGATAGACCTGATCTAGTGGGCCACAGTTTCCGACAGACTCCAAGATGAGCCGGATGCAACAGTGATGAACTTCACAGACAGGCAGTGACCACCAAGAAGCTCGGTCGAGGTGTTTTCTAGCTATATCATCTCGATGATCTAAGGGGTCATTTTCTTTTCATATACCTTCTCAAAAGTGCGATAGCAGAGGGTAATAGAGAATTTTTAGAGTTCTTACCCATATGCATAATTAGGATTAAGATCTTAAGATAAGTTTATTAAGATTAAGATTCTTTGGGATTGTTTTTATCATTATTAGAGATGTAAAGAGAAGACTATTTATAGACACAAAAAGATTAATGAAAAGACACCAAGATTTCCACAATGCAGCCTCTTGTGCAACCTCTCTTCTCTTTCTAATCTTCTTATTTTATTCATTATTTAGAAGCATCGATCAAAAAATGATGTGGGAGGTGAATTGCTTATTAAGGATTGAATGCGGATTCGGTTGTTTAGTGGACATCGACTAATGAAGTTCCTTATGGTCTTATTGCTTTTCCATGAGAAGCTATGATTGCATGTACACACTGTTATATATATTAGTGTAGTAATATATATTTTAGTATTTCAAACTTAAGTTTATAATTGACATTATATATGTTGATAATAATTCAATGGCAAACTTGTAAAAATCATTTTCTCTCTAAAGAAGTGTCTCTCAGATTTTGATTTATCTTTTTTATCGTTAGTTGAAAAGACACAAGTCATGAATCTCTTCACCGAAAATTTGAAAAGACATAAGCGAAATCGATTTGTCATTTTACTATTATCTAAAAGGACACAACTTTTTGAAAATACACTAGTGAAATCGATTTATCTTTTTACGTTATCTGAAAAGACACAAGTGAAATCAATTTATCTTTTTACGTTATCTGAAAAGACATAGATGATCTGAAATCTCTTAACGAAAGACACAATCGTCCGTATTTTTCTCTATAAATAGAGATAAGACCTCCATTAGAAAAACACAAGACGTACAAGACTCAACATAAATTAATAACATTTATTTCTCTTCTTCTTACATTCTTAACTTTTAAGAATCTTTGTGTATCAGAAAATCTGTGTGGCAGATTCTTTCTCTAGAAAGTGTAATCTAGAAAAGAACATACGGTTCTTGGTAAGACCGAGCTCTGTTGAATCCTGAAGGCAGATTTACTGGGAACTCTATTGCATCTTCATTTATTCGACGGAGTGGGGGCGTCTATTGTCTTTAAGACAATGTAGTGAACTACGTGCCTCAGTGTCATTATCAATAGCAATTTTTATCAACAATTTAAAGACAATAGATCATTCTAATGGCTCGGAGCATAAAGCTCATGAATCAAGATCTCATCAAACTTGACTGATTTGGCGGTCAAATTTCAAAAGATGGAAGCAAAGGTAAAATTTATCATGCGACAATTCAAGATTGGTTATCTCCTCACTACACCATGTCCATCAATTTTTGTAGCGAAAATAGTGGGTTGTACGACTAATGGAGGATTGGATGCTTGACTCAAATGATTTAAAGAGGATCGGATGCTCGACTAATGGAGGATCGGATGCATTGTTGGGACCACATCCTCAATGCATTGAACAATAGGTTGTTAAACACATTCTGTTAGTGCACTACCTCCAAAGATTTAGGAGATTCATTAGGGAAGAAGTATCAAACTGAAGATGCAGGTATAAAGGGTTTTCTAGTCTCTAATATTTTGATTTCAAAATGATTGGAGATAAATCGATTCTTGAACAAGTTCAAGAATTATAGTTTATCGTTGATCGACCTCTAAAATTATATAATTTATACCCAAATCTCGGCCTTGTTAGCCCTCACTTAACTATTAAAGAACGCTTTTAGTTCGTGTTGTGTGCAACATGTATAAAGGCCGGATCAATGTAAAATGAGTTAAAAGAGCAAAGTTAGAAGAACCCCAAAGCATTGGCAAGTAAATCAAAGAGAAATCAGTGAAAGAAGTGATTGATTGGTCATTTCGACCGGTCGAGATTGCACTCTCGACCGGTCGAGACCCTTCAGCAAAGTTCTACCAAAGAAAGAAAGAAAGAAGAAGGAAAGCCTATATGGACTGGGTGAAATGGCTATTCTGACCGGTCGAGTGCTTAGCAGCTTCAGAAATATCAAAGTGGACCGGTCGAGTCCAGTTTGACCGATTGGAAAAGAGCAAACAGAATAATGCAAAATCTACTTATAATGTGGACCGATCAAGGCCTGTTCGACCGATCGAAAATAAAAGAAATCTGAAGCCCGCGAAGCCTCCGCGATCTTAAGAGTAAATCTAAAGTTCAACCGGTCGAGAACCATTCTCGATCGGTCGAGATAGAGTTTCCACATGAAAAATCAGCTCTTCCAGCTAGGTTTTCTCTGACGTTGCATATTCCTTCTGGCTTGTTCTTTCAATAACTGATTTTTAAGTTTTTCGATACTTGTCGTGTACAATTGTTCTAAGGCCTTATACTATAAAAATAAGGACCCTAGGGTTAGGTTTTAGGAAATCCATACGGTGGAACTTTTCTAGAGAGTTTTGGCATGAGTTTTCACAGGTTTGGGTTAGTTTTAGTTCTGAAATAGAGAGTGATTGATTTTGATCATCGAGAGGAGACTGATTCAGCAATTATGAAGGTGTTACGATTAATGCGTGATTAAAAGCTTCAGGCTGGGATCTCTTATAAATTTCAGATAAATATATAATAGAGTTTATATCTGTTTTTATTTTGAATCATGTTTTATGGTACGATTGCATGTTGGAGGTTCTGAGAGTCATCGAGAGCGCATGATTGTAAAAGTTTAATTCTATTTCGTTTAATCTCAGTGGCCTTATAGGGATTCGGGTTAGATTAGATAGGATATTCTCCGATGAACTAGGCCTTATAGGATAGTTTTAGTTGGTTATGTGTAATGATGTTTTGATGTTTAGATTCGTCTAATTCATATACGATGCGACAGAGCTTGTAGCCTGTAGCGGGGGTACCTGAGATTCATCATAGAAAAGAATTAAGGTTTATTATATGCAAGTCTGAGATCCAAGAGTGATTCCAGACTGCTTTCTCATCTCTTATTTCAAAACTATTTTAAGTTTTCTTTTTATTTTGATTTTATTTAGGAAACTTAATTTTATATATATTTTTACTATAAGATAGAAAGTAAATAAGATAAACGACAAGTTTCTGTGTTTCAACACCATTGTTCTTTCCTTAGTACATCCGAACTTGTGCACTTGCATGGTCTATATTTAAAATGATCAAGTTTTTGGCCCCTATAATGACCCAAATTTTCACTAATGTTGAATCATTGACCTTTGATGAGAGTGCGACCTTTTGACCAATTTGAACCCTGTCAAACCATTTACTTGTGTGACATGGCCTTGGGCCGACTCATTGTAATTGGGTGTATGCTACCAGGAACCCTAAACCCACCCTACGTGGAAACCTTATGTGAGACATCTGTATGTTGCATGCGACCCAATTGGCGAGGACAATCCGGCCACCTTGTCACTTTGATCTATGTACACAAATTCATATGATTGGGTAACTTGCAGTATGTCCCCTCAAATTATAATTTAATTGGCCGTTCTTATTATCTATATTATTATCGTTGCTAATAATATTATGAATGAACTATACCAACATCGTGGTAGCTCGACGACAAGATCGTGTGTTTGAAATCTTTGCCCACATGATAATATATTATTTTGGGGACAAGAATACCCCACTCTAGTCTCTAGACATAACACACATATAAGAGTGTGGTGTTAGATGTGTGCACTAAGATGGCTTGGTCCTCGTGCCCAATATCCATCCATGCCCCTTACTTTAATTAAGAGAGTTAAATTGAAATAAATAATTCTATAGGATTCAATCATTAATAGCAAAGCATAGAGCCGTTTAGATCAATCCCTACACACATTCCCTCTCTCTGATCATAAGTATGATGCCCAACACATTAACAAAGCTCCCTAGAGCCCATCTCCAATTTTCACTCTTATTATGGTAACCAAGCCTCCCAAAATCCCCAAATCTATAGGGAACGAATGATACACTCCTTCGAATGACAGTAAGCACACAAGCACATCACCATTTCATCTCGAACATCCAACAAAATCTCTCCAATCGAGCAATCGCCACCTAACAAATCCTCTAAATTAGAAACAATTAGAGCCACTAAGCCTCTTGCCATTATTAATAGGTCAACATACCCAATCGAGTTCTCCCTCTCCATATAATTGCCACATACCTGAGAGAGAAGTTTCCTCTTGGCCTCTCGTCAATCTTTCTTCTCTGAAACATGTGCATCCCGAGCCCTGCGCTGCAGCTTTTCATCTCCGTCTCATTCTTGCTCCCTCTAACAAGCCCACAACAACAACCAAACCCCTTGCTATTATCAAAACTGCTTTATAATAAGTTCTTTATCAAGTACAACATTAACCTATGTCAACAGATTCAAAGGCAATAAGGCGTGTCTTCGTCCACTCTATTTCAAGTTCCTTCCTCATGATCTCATTAATGATTTATTAAGCAAACTTTTATGGTCAAAATCCAAAGTCCTATCTAAACATGTTATTTTATTAGGAGTTCTTGTTTAAACGACTTATACTTGTCTTATGTGGTGGAAATTATTGGTAATTATTGTGTTTAATCATGGTTAAAGATGGAAAAGTGTGGACAACACATTGGAATCTAATCCCATTGACATTTCCTTCGACGAAAAATTTATCACCAACAATTTTCCTTGCGACATTAGGACCCGAGGTTGGAGATTTTTAATGCACTATTATGTTTTAAATTTTGAATCATAGACTTTAATGATGAATTTGAACCGAATCTATGAATATTGAAATTGATTTTGAACTTATTTGATTTTGTTACATTGAACATATGAAACTCTTTGAATATTCTGAATATCGAACCCTTTGAAACTCTGAAAGTTACTTGAATCTTATTGCATATGAATATTTGAAACCTTTTGAATTTTGAATCATGGAATCTTTGAACACCAAACCCTTTGAATTTTGAATCAGGATTAGAATGAGAAATATTTATAAATCATGAACATTGTACCTATGTATTAGAACTTTGCATGTGATTTAAAGGGATTCATTTGAACCGAATCTTATGCTTTGACACTTTTGAACCATTTCGATGGTCCATTAAACCGTACAAGTATCCCTCATAATGCAGGGGCTTCAGTACTTAGAAAATTGTTCATTGAACGACGATGGTGAGGAGGGGATTCCCATCGGTTATTAAAGACTCTAGTATTATATTTGTGCTAGTGATATTTATGTTATATTTTTAAGTCATCATGAATTAAGAAGATTACATCTGAAATTGAATAATGAAACAATTTAATGAATACTCATATGAAACCTAAGAAACGATGCTATCGAATCTCATATGGAACTAGAACTCAGAATGTGTGCGTTTGAACCCATGATATTTGTTTTTGTCATTTAATTGCTTTTGAATTTGTCATCGAACTATGCATATATTGGATAAGATGTAATTTGGCCTTGAACTTTCTCTACTTTGCTTAGACTGTTAGCTTACCCCGATGCTATGTGTCATAGGTACATAAGTAGTTTTGAATCCTGAATTAGAAGAAGATCCCAACTTTGTATCGGAAGACGAAGCAAATCTTCCACTTGAGGAGTTTTACCCTTAGATCCTTTTGGAGACTTGGACTTGGTATAGATTTAGATGAACTTCTTGAGATAATTAAGATTATTTTTTGATGTTATGTGCCACTGTTTATGTGATGAACGACCGTCACTGGTGGTTTTACTTTTAACTTTTGCAGTTTAGTTATCGATATTTATGCATTCGAGTTATTTCAAATAATTTGCTCTCTAATCGATCCCAAAGAATTTATATAATTAGATTATGAATTATGATCTAGCGATCTGAGAATTTCCATATGTTTGGGATGGAAATTTCGAGTCATTATAGTTGGTATCAAAGAAGTGGCTTTAGGTTATGTCAGAACATAGACTGAACTCTCACAATTTCTTATGATTATACCTTTGTTCAATTGTGACAGGTCCTTATGGAACCTCATCGTAGACCAGAGACCACTAACAATGAGGGCCCCTCCAATGGAACGAGAGTTACCACTGGTCCCAATAGCATACCACTGGGAGGAGGAAGCGACAACGGAAGAGTCGAGTGATACATGAAAACTATCGCAAATGCTATGGCACAACAAACTATTCTACTAGCCACTAGACAACACCCCACCAGATTTCAAGAATTCAGAAGGATGAAACCTCCTAGTTTTTATGGCAAAGCTGATCCAGCAGCTGTCGAAGATTGGATCAACTACATGTAGAAAGTTTTGGGTGTAATGACTTACACAAAAGATGAAAAGGGGAGATGGCTTGCATTTCTTTTGGAAATAGACACCGATCCCTGATGGAAGTAAATTCAGAGAGCCAAGAATAAAACCTGAGCGAATGTTCCATGGACATGGAACGAATTTTTAGAAAAGTTTAACAAAAAATATTTTACAACATCCGTTCGTGAAAAATGGGAGATATTTTATTGCTCTCATGAAAGAAAACATGACCGTGTTAGAATACGAGTATGAATTTTCAAGACTTCTTGTGTTATGCCCCTCTTCATGTGGCTATAGATTTAATGAAAATGAAGAAATTCAAACGTGAGCTTAAACCAAAAATCCAAGAGAGGATCTCATTGCTTCAATTGACAACTTATGTCGAGGTAATGGAGAAGGCCTTAATTGCCGAACGCGACATAAAGAAAATGCACAAGAGAAGAGAGTAGCAGAATAACAATAGAGCATATCAGACACAATCTTATGTCGACGATCTGACAAATAAGAGGGCAAAATTCTCGACTTCAGCACCTTCCCGACCTGCCCAGACTGGCTATTCGAACCAACTATGTCAACACCTACACAGTCCTTCTATACCTCACTACCGGCTACCTCTGATGCATCAGTAGCACAACGGACTCCGCGTACTACGTCATCAATAACGACCGAGTCTTGCCCACAATGTGAAAGAAGATATAAGTTGGAAGATTGTAGATGGAGCACAGGTTCGTGCTTCAATTGTGGCCAGAAGGGACATATGATAAAGGATTGTCCTAAATTGAAGAAAGAGAAGACGACATTGGCATCTACACCAATGCCCTCCCGAACTACAGTTCAAGGGCGCGCCTATGTCATCTTAGCACACGATGCCCAAGAAACCAATGACATAATCCAAGTTATAAATACATTGTCAAATTATCATGTTATTTTCAATTAACAAATATCCTTGGAATTTATTTTCAATTATATTATTGCATAAACACCACGACACCTTTATATGTATACAACCAAATTACTTGCATGAAACTTAGGTACCTTGCATATGTATCAGAGTAGTGACATCTGCCAACACAAGGCACGCGTCTTAATAGACCCAGGATCTACAAACTCATTCGTGACTTCTCAATTTGCAGCTAAATTGAGTATTACTCTGGAACCCTTGGATTTCACATTATTAGTGCAACTTTCAGAAAAATTTTGAACCTATAATAGCTACCACATTTTGATCCTAACAACATCAGGTATGAACACGAGTAGGGTCAGGCTTGTGCCAAAAATGTGACACAAAGAACTGACTTAGTGGCCAGTATTAGAAACAATGGTGGATCATAGATTTGGTGAGAAGAAAAATATTCGAAGCCCTCCTAAGGTTGAAAATTTGTGTAACACAATTTTCAATAATGCATAGAACTGTTAGGCACTGAGGGGTGTCAATCCTTTGACCCAAAACCCAGTAGTGCATGGAGAAAAATACCAACCAAGACCTGATGGCCTTGCCTCAACACCTGAGGCAAGCATAGTGGGTTGCCTCAGCACCTGAGGTAAGTAAAGTAGTTTGCCTCAGCAACTATGGCAAGCGACATCAGTTGCCTCGGTAACTGAGGCAAGCAAATACACTCACTAATTGTGTGTATAAAAAAAATATACACAATTAAACTACTTTGTCACCTAATATATTTAAGATAGGTGTGTTGGCTTTATACTAAAGCTAAGCCTAGTTTGCTTATACACTTTACCTGTGTATTAGCTTTGTATTAAAGTGAAGCCTGTTTTGGCTTATATGGGTATACACTAAATAACCAAGTGCAGGCACTACATGGGATCCTATCCCTTGTAAGCTTGTAATATAAATCTCACCAAAAAGCTACATGAATGCATGAGTCATTCTCAACTCCATGCACGCAAGAGCAACTACACCATTACAGAGCTCGCCAGCCACTTCCATCTTCCTCCTTTCGCTTTAATTCCTTCGCAAACAAACGTTGCATTTAAGCTCTGCTAGCATTTCAAAACCACAGTCCTCTTCTAGCTTCAACTAGTTCTCACTTAGGCCTTCTCAAACTTTAGGTTTAAACCCATGAATTCTGAATCGTAGATTACAGGGTGACCTGCGATTCGAGTAAAAAGATTGCGAAGGCACTCGCTAGTCTCAGGGAGTTCTTTTAGCCCTAGTTCGTACTAGCTCCGCGAACTCAATATAGACACACATTCGGCATCATCTCGTTGTAATGACAAGCACACCAAAAGGTATGCCGTAAACAATATATGCAATTTTGATGCAAGATGTTTATATACATTATATTAGCTTTATATGTATACAAAAGACCCAGCCAAAGGTCTGAGTCAAAAGAACCAAAGAAGTGCTAATAGGCACCACGACATGTTGGCATTCAGGCTTGTCGAGGCAAGCTTGTGAGCTTGTCGAGGCAAGGTGCTTGCCTAGGCAAGTTTGTGAGCTTGCTGAGGTAAGGTGCTTGCCTAGGCAAGCCTGGGAGCTGGCCGAGGCAAGGTGGTTGCTGCGAGAACACTATGCGTTAACTACTGTTCAGTCTTTTGGTCATTTCGTTTGATCCTGAACTTCGACTGACACAATTTTTGATGCGTTGAAAAGGGGACAACGAGCCCTATAACTTTCATGAAGAAATAAATTCATGAATCTAATGTTTAAAGGGTAACAAGTTAGTAACAAGTTATAGCAAGGTGCTCAGCTGAGGGGGTTGCCGTGGCAACCCTGTCTCTGAGGCAGTTTGGAGTCATATCTGTCATGGGTTTGTAATGACCCATAAAAAAATAAAATCATAGATTTATATACTAAAATGGTACACATAAATGTTAGGTATTGGTGCACATGATGAGCTCATACCGAGGAATCTAGTTGGAGTGCGTGCATGCATATGTACATAGTAGCGTGTGAGCTAAGGTAGGAAATTTTACCTTCCTACGTTATAATTAGTTTCTTCTTCACATCTTAGACCATGCTAAATTTAGCATATGGATTATACATATATATGAGGATATACATCTGCTGTCATGATGATTTGTCAGTTTAATCTATACGTCTATTGCGATAATATTAAGTCAGTTGAAATGAATGCATGCTTATGATTAGATCAGTTTGATGTCAATGTATGAGCATATGCTAATTCAACTTTACATTGATACATGATTAGGAGCATATCAGTTCGATAAGATCTGCTTGACATATGTTGTTATGTTAGCCATATTGTCAGACCAAGTTAGATGACATGATATAGACCAGCAAATGAATGTGTATGCATGATGATACTAGATGAGTTTATGAATCATGATGAAAGTATAGGTCAAATTTAACGTGTGATTAATGAATGAATATGTTAGACCAATTTTGATGAATAGATAGCTTAGTCCGATAGATGAACATTAATGATTATGCTAATTTCAGTTTAAAGGAATGCCTTTGCATGACTATGCTCCTGTCAAGTTTGATGAATAGATATGGATGATAAGAATCCAAGCAATTGTGCCATAGGACTATTATGATAATTCTGTTAGATGTGTGATTATAAATGATGATACGATCAGTTATGTACAAATGATGATAAGATCCGTTTCGACGCATGAATATGAATAGTTATGCTAACTCAATTATACTAGTTCAGTTTTGCTATATCATATCTGTTCATGATGTTCTTGCATCTATGTTAGCATGCATTGTTCATATACTATTATCCTTGATGCCATATACACGTCTTTATTCTTGTCTTGAAACAGGTGATCCTGCTAACTCGGGAGCTTGATATCTCGTCCAAGCGATCCCGCTAACTCAGGAGCTTGATATCTCATCCAAGTGATCTCGCTAACTTGGGAGCTTCATATCTCGTCTAAGTGATCTTGCTAACTCGAGAGATTAATTTTCTCGGTCCAAGTGATCCCGCTAACTCGGGAGCTTGATTTTCTTGTTTCTTATATATGTCTATTTTTAGTATGATTTTTGTAATTGACCATCATGATTCCTTATCAGTATGATTCCTCATATTTGTTCAACATAAATCTACCAGCATGATAGAATATTTACATGATTTATTGCTTTTTATACTATAAGTTGCAGGAATAGATACGATGCTAGAATAAAGACAAGAGGAGATATAATGTGCTTCATTTTATTATGCATCTAGTAGTGAATTTGATAATTTAACATATAACTTAGCACTTTAAATTTCCCTGCTGAGCTTCGATGATAGCTCATCTTACGATTTTATGTCTTAGCTGCAGATACTGACCCTGAACACAAGGGTGACCCGGGATACCAGCCTGAGAAAGGAGAGGAAAAAGAGGATGAGGAGGAGGATTCTACAGAAGAATTCTTTTCTAAATAGGTGAGAGAGAGTGATAGATAGATTTGTTTTAAAACATGTATAATTCAGCAGAATGATGTGTTTTGAGATATTGGTATACTTCATGTATAGGTTTCTTTCCATTGTTTAAATGACGGGTGGCCATCATCTGTGGAAGGCTATACATGGCTTTTGTTTATATTTTGTATATTTCTTGCTTTTGGATAGATGAATGAATATTGGTTGTTATCATATTTCTTCGTATCAGAGTTAATTAAATTCGCTTCCGCAAATATAATACTTTGTACAGGATGCCCTTATATGATAGGATCATTTTAGGTGATCTGACGGCGCCACCTTTCCTGTATACAATAAGGGGAAAAGTCGGACTGTCACAGGTGGTATCAAAGCTCGACATTAAGTCTTTGGCGACTTAACTCTGGCATGGATATATGGCATAACTTTTTATGTTTGTTCAGTGTTAGAGCCTAGGCTTTAGGTTGGACTCAAGGCTATGGCAGTAGGCTCTGCTAGAGCATAAGTTGTGGATTTGTACGACCACATTTGACTGAAGTAATCGGTCACTATTGTGAATTTGTACGGCACATTTGATTGAAGTGATCGATCAATAGTGATCGAACTATGCCTTTAGGATCCGAGGTAGGATGTAAATGTTTTCAACTCATGGGATCATGAGGATCACGATTACTATTAATTGGAACATTTCTTTCATTTTGATAGATCACTATGGCACCTCGCAAAAGAGCTAGGACCGCACATGCTGGGAGGGATGATCATGAACAAACTCAGCAACTACTAGAGACAATGGTCAGAACCATGGCCCAGCAGACTGAGTCACTTACAACACTAGTGCAGCCCACCGCATGCACTTCTTCGCTCGCACTCATTGGGTCATGCTCACGGTGTGGAATACAGGACAAGATGGGGAAATATAGGTGGGCCACAGGTGAGTGTTTCAGATGTGGCAGACGAGGACATTTGATAAAAGATTGCCCTACAGTGAAAACGAAAAAGACGACACCCGACTCTCAGCAACCTACTCAAGGTGTTTATCCGAAACTGACTATATCTATACCTTCGGGGTCATTCTGTCACTCGAACCCTACTATAACGGGAGCATTTGGAGTTCCACAAACTTCACACATCTTTTCATCCATTTCGTTAGCATTCTGTGGGAAATATGGGAAGGCACATAACATGGACGAATGTCGTAGAGCGTCTGGGCGTGCTTTCGTTGTGGTATGATGGGACATCGGATTAAGGATTGCCCAAAGATGGTGGGAATGACATCAAAGACAACACAAGATTCCAAAACCAGCAACGATATTATCTAAGGCATGTGAACTATTTAGTTATAAGTATTTAAATTGTTTATAAGAAAGGTGCATCTAGGTAAATAATTTATATATGTGTGCATCTAGTATATTATTTTCTTTTCATCAATTTTAGAAATGATAAATTTATAATTTGTTAAGTAGACACAATTATTAAGTAGACACAATTTAGCTAACACTAGTATATATATTAGATACCTTGTAATTGTATCCAGAGGATGCCTACTTGTTGTATGAGGCACAAGTTTTGGTAGAACCTAGATCGACACATTCTTTTGTTATACCCAATTTTTCAAAAAGTTGAGAAAGTTGGGAGTCACCCCAGAACCTCTCGACTTTATTGTGAAGTGTCAGTCCTGACTAAACAGTCTGTCACTACTAACATGGTATGAAGTAGTAGCCGATTGATCTTACCCGAGTTACTCGATATGTAAGGATTCGACATAATCCTTGGCATGGATTGGCTATCCAATCATCATACGAGCATTCCCTGATATAGAAGTAGATTGTCAATAGCCTGTGAGTTCCCTAATATCTTCCCTGCCGAGTTGCTAGGACTTTTGCCTAAAAGGGAAGTGGAATTCGCTAGTGATTTAGCCCCAGGCACCGAGGAGGTATCAAAGACACCTTATCGAATGGCACCAGTGGAGTTGAAAGAACTCAAAGAGCAGTTCCAAGAGCTTCTTGACAAAGGGTTTATCAGATCGAGTGTGTCTCCGTGGGGCGCACTGATATTGTTCGTGAAGAAGAAAGATGGTCAATACATCTTCGCATTGACTATCATTAATTAAATAAACTGACGATTAAAAATCATTATCCGCTCCTCAGAATTGACAATCTCTTTGAGCAGTTACAAGGAGCATGATGGTGTTCAAAGATTGACTTACGATTGGGGTATCATCAGATGAAAGTGAAAGCTAAAGATATTTCGAAGATTGCTTTTCAGACACATTATAGTCATTACGAGTTTCTCGTCATGCCCTTCGGGTTGACCAATGCTCCTGCATCTTTTATGGACTTGATGAATCGAGTCTTCAAGTCTTACTTAGATCAGTGTATCATAGTATTCATCGATGATATTCTCATCTACTCAAAGACATAAGCAGAGCATGAAAGTCATCTACGATTTGCTTTGCATACCTTGCGAGATTCTCAGCTGTATGGAAAGTTCAGTAAATGTGACTTTTGGTTAAATCAAGTAAGTTTTCTGGGCCATGTCATTTCCGAAGATGGGTATTACCGTAGATCCTATAAAGATAGAGGTTGTAGTGCAATGGAAGCAGCCTTAAATAGTAACAGAGATCCGAACCTTTCTAGGTCTCGTAGGCTATTACCGACGATTTGTTGAAGGGTTTTCAAAGCTAGACCGCTAAACAGCTCACTCGAAAGAATGTCAAATTCGAGTGGAATGAGGCATGTGCCTCACTTCGACACCAATCCTCGTAATACCATCATGCAGTGGTGGTTTTGTGGTATTCAGTGATGCCTCGTACAATGGGTTAGGTTGTGTATTAAACCAGAGGGAACGTGTGATAGCATATGGTTCCCGACAGTTAAAAGATCATGAGAAGAATTACCCCATGCATGACTTGGAATTAGCAGTGGTCATTTTTACATTGAAGATCTGGAGGCACTACCTTTATGATGAAACCTTAGAAATTTTCACTGATCATAAAAGTCTCAAGTATCTTTGTACCCAAAAAGAGTTGAATATGAGACAGAGAAGATGGATGGAGTTCTTGAAGGACAATGACTATTTTATTCAGTACCATCTCGGTAAGGCCAATGTAGTAGCTAACTATCACAGTCGAAAATCATCCACTCAGTTATCTCATTTTGTGACATGGCTACAAAGATGGAAATTACTTAATGACATTGTATCATCGAGTGCCACTCTGCGAGCAATGTCAACTGGAGGTTTACTTGCTACAGTAATAATCTGAGCTTCACTCTTTGATGGGATCAGAGAGCTCCAGATGCAGGATGCAGAGCTTATTTCCATCAGACAGGGAGTACAAAGTGGGCTACAACCAGATTTCTCAATTAAGGATGATGGGTCCTTATCATTTCGAGGCAGAGTATGTATACCAGATGATAGTGCCTTGCGACATGAAATTCTTGACGAAGCTCATAAGTCAGATTATGTCATTCATCCTGGTAGCACGAAGATGTATCAAGACTTAAAGAAGATGTTTTGGTGGAGTGGCTTGAAGCATCGAAATTGGCCGATGTCTATCTAAGAGAGATAGTCAGACTACATGGGATACCAGTGTGTATCATGTCAAATCGGCAATCATGTCATTATCAAAATATCTCTGACAAAAGGGCATGATGCGATTTGGGAAACGAGGCAAGTTAAGTCCTCGTTATGTTAGACCATTCCTAGTTTTGGGCAAAGTTGGTGAGGTAGTTTACCGAGTTGCATTACCTCCACACTTTTTCCAGTGTACACAATGTATTCCCTGTATCTATGCTGAGGAAGTACGTTAGTGATCCAACCCACGTGTTGGATTATCCACCACTGGATCTTTAGGAAGAGTTAACAGTAACTGAAGAGCCAGCTCAGATATTGGATCACAGAAGCCAAATCGTGAGAACAAAACGTATTCCACTCGTATTGGTCTAATGAAAAAATCACGGTTCTCATGGGGCTACTTGGGAACGCGAGGCTGATATTCGCGCTCAGTATCCCCATTGATTTCCATGAGGTAAATCAGTTATTGAATGTGTTAGAATAACTTACTGCATATGATATCTGCAAAAGTGTCGTATGCATTACCTGTATACTTAGGATAAATTAGAAGTAGAGAAATAGAAGGCGATTAGATTTTGATGCACTATATACTGACACATGATACTACACATGATTCCAATCATTTTATATTATTCTAAATCCCTACTTAAGGGATTTTATATTTTATTATTCATTATTACCTAGTCATGTTTACACTATCTTATAATGGGATATGCCTTCAACATATAACTGAATCTAATCTCACTTCCCCGCCTTCTTTTATTTTCGAGGACGAAAATCCCTTAAGTAGGGGAGAGTATAACAGCTGCCACATTTTGATCCTGACAACATCGGGTACAGACTCGTGTAGGGTCAGGCTTGTGCCAAAAATGTGACACAAAGAATTGACTTAGTGGCTAGTATTAGAAACAACGGTGGATCATAGATTTGGTAAGAAGAAAAATATTCGGAGCCCTCCAAAGGGTGAAAATTTGTGTAATACAATTTTCAATAATGCATAGGACTGCTAGGCACTGAGGGGTGTCAATCCTTTAACCCAAAATCCACTAGTGCATGGAGAAAAATACCAACCAAGACCTAATGCCCTTGCCTCAAAAACTGAGGTAAGCATAGTGGGTTGTAAGTAAAATAGTTTGCCTCAGCAATTGAGGCAAGCGACATTAGTTGCCAACAACTGAGGCAAGCAAAAACATTGTCACCTAATATATCTAAGATAGGTGTGTTGGCTTTATACTAAAGCTAAACCTAGTTGACTTATACACTTAACCTGTGTATTAGCTTTGTATTATAGTGAAGCCTATTTTCGCTTATATGGGTATACACTACATAACCAAGTGTAGGCACTACATGGGATCCTATCCCTTGTAAGCTTGTAATATAAATCTCACCAAAAAGCTAAACAAATGCATGAGTCATTCTCAACTCCATGCACGCAAGAGAAGCTACACCATTACAGAGCTTGCCAGCCACTTCCATCTTCCTCCTTCCGCTTTAATTCCTTCGCAAACAGACCCTACATTTAAGCTCTGCTAGCATTTCAAAATTACAGTCCTCCTCTAGCTTCAACTAGTTCTCACTTAGGCCTTCCCAAACTTTAGATTTAAACCCATGAATTCCGAATCGTAGATTACATGGTGACCTACGATTCGAGTAAAAGGATTGCGAAGGCACTCGCTGGTCTCAAGGAGTTCTTGCAGCCCTAGTTCGTACTAGCTCGACGGACTCGATACCGACACACATTCGGCGTCATCTCATTGTAATCACAAGCACACCAAAAGGTATGTAGTAAACAATATATCCAATTTTGGTACAAGATATATATACATTATATTAGCTTTATATGTATACAAAAGACCCAGCCAAAGGCCTGAGTCAAAAGAATCAAAGAAGTGCCAAAAGGCACCATGACATGTTGGCATTAAGGCTTGCCGAGGCAAGCTTGTGAGCTTGCCGAGGCAAGGTGCTTGCCTAGGCAATTTTGTGAGCTTGCTGAGGCAAGGTGCTTGCCTAGGCATGTCTGTGAGCTTGGCGAGGCAAGGTGCTTGCCTAGGCAAGCCTGTAAGCTGGCCGAGGCAAGGTGCTTGTCACGAGAACACTATGCGTTAACCAATGTTCAGTCATTTGGTCATATCTTTTGACCCCGAACTCTGATTGACACAATTTTTGATGCTTTGGAAAGGGGACAATGAGCCCTATAACTTTCATAAAGTAATAAATTCATGAATCTAACATTGTTTAATGGGTCACAAGTTAGTGACAAGTTACAGCAAGGTGTTCAGCTGAGGGGCTTGTCGCATCAACCCTGTGTCTGAGGCAGTTTGAAGCCATATCTGTCATGGATTTGTAGTGACCCATAAAAAAATAAAAGCATAGATTTATATACTAAAATAATACCCATAAATGTTAGGTATTAGTGCACATGATGAGCTCGTACCGAGGAATCTAGTTGGAGTGCTTGCCTGCATATGTACCAAGTAGTGTGTGAGCTAAGGTAGGGAATTTTGCCTTGCTATGTTATAATTAATTTCTTCTTCACATCTTAGACCATGCTAAATTCAATATATGGATTATACATATATATGAGGCTATACATCTGCTGTCATAATGATTTGTCAGTTTACTCTATACGTCTACTGCGATAATATTAAGTCAGTTGAAATGAATGCATGCTTATGATTAGATCAATTTGATGTCAATGTATGAGCATATGCTAATTCAACTTTACATTGATACATGATTAGGAGCATATCAGTTCGATAAGATCTGCTCGACATATGTTGTTATGTTAGGCATATTGTCAGACCAAGTTAGATGACATGATATAGACCAACAGATGAATGTGTATGCAAGATGATACTAGATGAGTTTATGAATCATGATGAAAGTCTAGGTCAGATTTGACGTGTGATTAATGAATGAATATGCTAGACCAGTTTTGATGAATAGTTAGCTCAGTTTGATAGATGAACATTAATGATTATGCTAATTTCAGTTTAAATGAATGCCTTTGCATGACTATGCTCGTGTCAAGTTTGATGAATAGATATACATGATAAGAATCCAAACAGTTGTGCTATAGGACTATTATACTAATTCAGTTAGATGTGTGATTATAAATGATGATACAATCAGTTATGTACGAATGATGATAAGATTAGTTTCGACGCATGAATATGAATAGTTATGCTAACTCAGTTATACTAGTTCAGTTTTGCTATATCATATCTGTTCATGATGTCCTTGCATCTATGTTAGCATGCATTGTTCATGTACTGTTATCCTTGATGTCATGTACACGTCTTTATTCTTTTCTTGAAACAAGTGATCTCGCTAACTCGGGAGCTTGATATCTCGTCTAAGTGATCCCCCTAACTTAGGAGCTTGATATCGCATCCAAGTGACCCCGCTAACTCGAGAGCTTGATATCTCGTCCAAGTGATCCCGCTAACTTGGGAGCTTGATTTTCTCGGTCCAAGTGATCCCGCTAACTCGAGAGATTGACAAGTGATCACACTAACTCGGGGGTTTGATTTTCTTGTTTCTTGTGTATGTCTTATTTCAATATGATTTCTGTAATTGACCAGCATGATTCCTTGTCAGTATGATTCCTCGTATATATTCAGCATAAATCTGTTAGCATGATATAATATTTATATAATTTATTGCTTATTGTATTATATATTGCTAGAATAGAGACAAGAGGAGATATAATGTGCTTCATTTTATTATGCATCTAGAAGTGAATTTGATAATCTAACATATAACTTAGCAGTTTAAATTTCCCTGCTGAGCTTCGATGATAGCTCATCTTACGACTTCTTGTCTCAGCTACAGATATTGACCCTGAGTACGAGGGTGACCCAACATACCAGCCTGAGAAAGGAGAGGAAGAAGAGGACGAGGAGGAGGATTTTGCAGAAGAATTCTTTCCTAAATAGGTGAGAGAGAGTGATAGATAGATTTGTTTTAAAACGTGTATAATTCAGCAGAATGATGTATTTTGAGATATTGGTATACTTCATGTATAGGTTTCTTTCCATTGTTTAGATGACGGGTGGTCATCATCGGTGGAAGGCTATACATGTCTTTTATTTATATTTTATATATTTTTTCTTTTGGATAGATGAATTAATATCGGTTATTTTCATATTTCTTCATATCAGAGTTAATTAAATTCGCTTCCGCAAATATAACAGTTTGTACATGATGCCCTTGTATGATAGGATCATGTTAGGTGATCCGACGATGCGGCCTTTCCCATATACAATAAGGGGAAAAGTCAGGTTGTCATAGAATCCGAACGTGCCCAACCACGTTTACGTGTTCAGTATGGCTCACAATGCCGACTTAAAATTTTCCTTGTTTTGGAATGGTTAAATCATAAGAGTGCACTTTGGTGTAAAAATTAAACTTAGATCTCATTGTTGGCCTTTGATGAAAAGCTCGTGCACTGACTCGCGGTGTGCCAACTTAACCCCAAAGTCAACACATATGTTAAACGGAAACCCCATTTGCAAAACTCGTTTGAGTTTTATTTGTGAATGCAAGGAGAGAAGAGAGAAGAACTTAGAGAGAGAAGAGGGAAACCTCCTTCCCATTTGCCCATTTGAAACCCAAATCACTTTTGGTTTCCCTCAAATTTCTTCTTCTTCTTCTTCAAGAAGATCTTGTCGGATTCTCCGCTTGAGAACTCTAATTTCAACGGTGTAAGAGTAGTGTGAGAAGAACCTCATTTCCGTTCTCATTTTCCTTCAAACCCTGACCTTTGGATCTCTCATCTCAAGCCCCTATTTTCATTCAAGAAGATCTCTACCGATTCTTCACTCAAGAACGTCGATCTTCGACACTATTGTGATTGGGGAGAAGAGATTGAGCCATTGGAGGAGCAAGAGGGTTTGACACCAAAATCAATTGATTTCGGTCGCCGTATAACTTGCGCACACATGATTAAAATGTGAGATTTTATTTAATCCGTACACATTGTACATTACACACTACATACTGCATACACTGATTGGACCGGCATGGTGGGTTATCCGTACACACTGCATACTACATACACTGACTGGACCGGTACGGCGTGTGACAGCCCAGATTTGCTAACAGTGAAACCCGGACCATAGGATCGACACTAAGGCCGATCCCCGAACGAAACACCTAGCACATCCACAACACAAAGAGGAAACAAAGCACAACATAACTAACCGAAAGAAATCTCCAATTCTAATTTATCAAAGTAGCGCTCAAAATAACGGTTCTAATTCTATGCAAATGCACATGGGCAAAAGAACCGAAAAGAACCACTGGTAAGGGATATCCCTTACCGAAACATGGTTTAAAAAACAATTACACAATAGTGTCTCCAAAAGCTTATATTCTTTACAAAACATGACAAAACCATACTCTAAACCACATTCCCAAGGCCGGACCTACCCGGGCCTTGCACAAATGAAACAATTCTCTGGATGAGGCTCTTGATCCACCTTCCCAGGAGAGTAATCAAAATCCTCCTTGTCTTGGTCTTCCGTGCTCAAGCCTTCACCTATACCTGTGACGTATAGTCGAGGAATAAGCTTCATCTAAGCTCAGTAGGGAAAAACTAATAACATGCATTTCTCATCAAAGCACACATATCTCATGACATAAATGAAAATATGATTTTTCCTTACTGGTAATCCAATTTCAAAAACAATGGATTGTGCAAAATAAATTATTGGTGCACATTTCAAGATGACTGAATGAAACAAACAATTTTCTTATTGAAGGAAGCTCATCATATGCACATATCCTAATTCACATAACACATAGAAAGAAAGTTGAAGTGTTTTACTTAAATAATTACTCGAGCATGTATAGCATCGAGTCCCCGATGGAATACCCACCATCGTCGTTCATATGAACCATTCACATAGGGTGCCGAAGGTCCCAACAGAGATGGACACTTGTGCCGAACATAGATTTTACCATTGGCCAGTAGGATTTCACAACTCACACAAGGGTTGTACGGATATCCCGTTGTACCAGTCATAGATATCTCGCCGTGTCGGTCACGGGTATACTGCCGCGTCGGTCGGGTATTCACATATAAATCTCAAATCATCATGCATAACTTATAGTTTATCACTGTGTAATGTGATAAGTATAATTAAGTTTGAAAGTTAAACTAAAACACAATCTTTCACACACACTATCGAAATGAATCACGAAGGATTCCACATGGTGGCACATTGCTAAACAAAGCTTCAGAGGCTTTTGTCACGACCCAGAATCCTTACCCGACCTCAAGGGCCTAGAATTCCGTGTTATGACACCGCACGCTTGTTAAAGCGATAAGTGGACATACACATAATTCTTATATCGATTTAGCATATGGATCAAGGCATTTAATAGTATCATTTAAAAATAAATGATTCAAGAAAACAACAGCGGAAAACGTAGATGACATTAATTATGTGATAAATCCTAACCATGCATCTATAATTGAAAGAAAACAGAGGTTTTACGTAGAACAAAACAGTCCCAACGCAAACCCAAAATTGGTGCTGAAAAATAAAGGTATCTAATAACAAATCTCCCCTGAAAATAATAAAAACTATAACTAAGGAATCTCTCAATGCTCAAAGTAGTCCGCCGGATCTTTCCCTCGTCCAGATGGTAGCCGACGTCTTCACTCTCATGAGCCGCATCAGGAACAACAACATCCCCATCCTCAGTGATGGAAAAATCAGAGTTCTCACCTGCAACTATTAGTTTTGGGGAGGGGGTGAGTTTACTCAGTCACGTAAACTCAGCAGGTTGCATAATCAATCCACCATAAAATACCCAGGTGATCGTGTGTGCAATCGCTTTGAGTTGTGGTACATTTTGAAATAAACCAAACAGCTAGAAATGATTAAAAAAATATCTAAGATCTCATATCTGTTATAACAAAACTGAAAAATATAGCATAAAAAGAAAAGACGTAACATAAAATGAAAAGACCTAACATAACATGAAATGAATATGGTGCATCAAGTTCTGATCTCTTTTTTGTGTCTGCTTTGTCGACTTTTCCTATGTGGCATATCTTAAAACTTAATATTGCTCCATACGCCTACACAATGTACTTCACATCTTACTTAATTTACGTATGCGACCTGTGCCAGGGCCGCTGCTCGAGCCTATCAAGCGAGGTCCACGTGTAGATAACCACCTAACCTCCATATCATAACGTATACCATCATCCAACCCGATGAGGTTGCATGCTTTTAAATTAGTGTCCCCTTACGTTTGGGACACTGTCGTAGCATATTGTCCTTAAGACCCGTCTTGGCTGCAGACGTTGGATCTTGCGGTGGCACGCAAGACATGGCACGTGTAGAAACTTAATTTATATTTTGATGGCCTTCACAACGTAACTTATCCGTATTCGTAGCTTACCTTATCTTACATATCATTCTTTATCGTTTGCTTAAAACTTAATTTGAAGTGAGCCATGGTGCGATAAGATTCACAAAATCATGCTTTCCAAGGGACGGGTTCCGTAGTAACCTGGATGTACTTCGTGTGGGAGCCCATACTCTCATAGAGGTGTTGCATCCGTACATGGATGCCTACATTCTAAGTTCCACATGACCGTGACGGGAACCCCACCATGACGAAGGCTTTAAAAGTCGTGTGACATAGCTTATTTCTTTTTAATTATGCATATGCCCTATCGTGATTTTTCTATGTGGTGCATGCCATATGATGAAAGGACTAACTTGGCCAAAAGAAACTATTTCATACACCTTACATACATGTGACCACAATGTAGTAATCAGAATTTGAAAAGAACACATATTTCATACTTAATTTTGGAGAAACTTTTATGGATCGTTAGATTACTGATCGGGCCTTCTGTTTTTAAAGTTTTCTAATATTTGTGCAGTTTCTGTATCAAAACCTTTTACTAATTTGACCCAAGAGTGGGTCAATGTGGCGGTCAAATGATCCACTTAGCCTAGTTATACAAGGGTTAATATCCCTCACTAAATCTTCCAATTTGTGAGCCTCAAAGCGCGTCCTAGAAATTTTAGTGACACTTTCCTGATCCGTTAGATTATATTGTGTCATTATCGAGATTGTTTTCAAAGTTGGTCCCATGGGCCAATTGGGCCTTAAATTCTCAAGGTTAATGGTCGAAGGTAACCCAAGTGTTATTCCATGTGGCACCTAGGGCGAAAAATAAAAAAAGAAATAAAATTCGAGTTGTCCATCATCTAATCATTAGATGGTCAGACAATAAAATTTTACATCAGGTTGGTTCTTTTGTCCTGATCCTGATTCGACCTCTAGCACACTAGATCCTTCAGTCAACCTTTCACAAAAATCTAGGAGTCACATGCACACTTAATGTACCTACTATGTGGCGATCAGGTTGAACGGGCCTGAACCATCAGATACTTAAGAAGGATAATTTTAAGGTGTTAGGTCTTTGGGCCCAAATTATTTCAGCCTCGAAGGCTTCAGATCCAACGGTCAATCCTTACATGATTGCTAGTGTCCAAAAGGAGGTCAAATTTCTTGATTTGTCTGTCGATTTCTCGAGTTTTGAATCATTAGATGTCTCGAGAATTTCATTTTGCGGAGATGGTTCATCTCGGTTCTATTTCTTGGGTTGGGCCCACAAGGTCCAACTTGAACGTATTTTATTTAAATCTAATGGTGCCAAGGGGGTGGTTGCACCAAATTAATCATATCAGGCAAAATTCTTCGAAGCGTCCAACTACAATAGTTGGCATGGGCAAGCTATCATCGGCATTGTCGGCGTTTGGTTGGGCCGATCCCCGAAATTCATTTTATCCCAGCCCGACTCTTTGATTTTGACAATCATTAGTTTTTCCCAATCAATCAAGTGAATATAGAAGATAAATCAACTGTCCTGATTTTTATAAAGGCTTCCATGCGAGGTGGGCCAATCATAAAAAGAAAACTTGCCTGAAACTGTACCTAATCTAAACATGCTCAGATCTAGCTTGGGCTTTAGTTTAATCCATTGTATTCCCAGTCTTGGTCAAATTGGACCCGACTTCCCGAGTGCTACTGATAGCGCATGGACCGTAACCCGCCCAAGAAATAAAACACAAAAGAACTGTGGGTCCTCTAAATCCAGTCCCAGATATATGTATATATATATAGAGCGACGGATGGCTTAGTAATTTTGCTTCCTATTTTAGGAAAGAAGATACTGGTGGCATTTAATCGCTTTGGGAGTATCGAACTCATCGATCACTTGTTTCTCCACTATTGTGCTCAGCAGCCATAAGTAACTCGCACTCCACAAGGTGGCCGTCTAATACAATAAAATAATAGGTGTATAATACAATGCAATAATAGGTGAGACCGATTCCTTATGTAGCACCATAAATCATGATGGAATCTCTGAATGAATCTAACGCCATCGCGACCGTGGATCAAATACCATCAAAACACTAGATCTGATAGTTTCAGTATATACGTTTATGCACTCCTAGATTAAGTGAGTGTACTGATGGCTGCACATCTTAACCCATTGAAATACTATCTTTAAGTTGATTTGAATAAGGTGCATATTAAGGTTTCACAAAAGATCTTAGCCCAAAAATAAGGTAAGAAAGAAAAGACAAGGGAAGAGTACTCTCGTGAATTGATGGAGACTTGTTGTCAAGCTTTTGCTGGCATACTTCCATTTATATATTTAATAAATATATCATATTAGATACATACAACTTAACTATTATAACAAACAAACATAAAGCAAATAAATAAATAAAATAAACCTACCAGTCCGAGGTTTAGCCATGCGCTAAGATAGACAAAAATGTTCTATATAGATCTAAGAGCAATTTATTTTGGCACGTCACATTTTCTGAATGTAAAATCCCTCAATTTTATATTGAAGGGTGTTAGATCCTTATACCTCGACATATCTAGATAAGATTGATCTTAAGATCTTAGATTGATTTTGGGTTTAAAAATAAATAAATAAATAAATAAATAAAAATACATATATAAACATAAATATTGAATAATTTAAGATGGATTTAGGGGCACCCACCTGTTGGAGCATGTACGGGTTGATTTTGATCGATTCTGCGACACGACAGCCTACCCGTCGATTCAGCGATGCGGCAGCCTTTCGCTTCAGCGATGCGTTTTCGATGGTTGGTCGGCGGTGCTAGGCTGGTTGGATGTGAGAGAAAGAAAGGGATTATCACAACATTAATGGTGCCGAGATATTGGTAGAGAAGGAACGAATGGCGGAGATAGATGGAGGAGGAAGAAGCTAGGGGATATGAGAGTTTATAGAGAGAAGATGAAGACTTAATTTGGGCATGGTTTGCCAAGAAGGAAAGAGTTCAAAGACCCAAATTCCCTTCTAAAATTAGGGAATCATGGGGCATAAAAAGGCTAGTTTTTGATTCCTAAAATATAATATATTGCTAGCTAGTAACCGGGTCCAACTAAAATTATAAAGTTTCTACACTAATGATTGTGTGTGTGGGTTGGGTTAGAGTGTGGAGCACTCACACAGGGCTCGGTGATTCATGACATCTAAAGCCATTGAATGCCCATCCTATGATCCAGGTCATAACAGCTTTTCTCATCACAAATTCATTCTCCAAATCACACACGCACACTAACACATTCATACTTAGATCTGAAACCCAATTCATGCTTAATTGATGACAAAACTTATCATATCATAACACACATGCCAATGGTATCAAATATTCATGGTATAGGGGTTTTCCTACCTCGACCCGAAGTCACAAGCGAAGTCTCTCAACGCGGTGTAGCCTCAACCTCACACAAGCACAAGGTCAACCTAACACATCAATGCACACTTCACACGTCAGAAATGATGCAAAATATAAAGATATAAGATCTCCTCACAATCCCTCAGACAAAACACAACAAAATCCTGAATCAGGCAACTTCGATCGATCAATCCCCTATTTTGATCGATCGAAATATTTTCGATCGGTTGAATCCCTCAGAATCTAAAAGTCTGGCACTACAATCTCAATCGAACGATTTATAATTCGATCGATCAAATCTCAAATTCGACCGATCGAAATATATTTCGATTGGTCCAATCCTGACAGCATAAAATTCACAATCCCTATTATATACCTTTCAATCGAACGAGTGTTTGACTCGTTTGGTCGAAACACATTTCGTTCGATCGAAATAAGATTTTGATCGAACGAACTTCTCTAGAATTCGTATTCCACCTTCTCAAGTCAATTTCGATCGATCGAATCCAATTTCGATCAATCAAAATTTACAGATTTCATCCATTCTTTAGTTTTCTCCTTTCACTTCCATTCTTTCTCAAATCTATCATCTTTCCTTATAATATTTCGATCACAAATAAATGAAAAACCTACCTAATGTTAATTCACAACTTAATATGAATTTCTTACCTCAAATTTATTGATCTCCCATTTCTAAAAACTAAACTCCAATCTAGGGTTTGTGGGGAACATTTGGGGATTGGTTTAATTCTCAATCCTTGCTTTGTGCACGGCTCGCGTAATCACATCCATGCAATTTCGAATCAGAGAACCTTCACTCTCCTCTCTCTTCATAAATTTCTAGTCATAAGAAATAAAAGAAATTGATTACAAAGCCTTCAATTGTATTTATTTCTCTTATAACTAAGCCCGAGGCTTAGGTGCTAAGCTGCTATACCAAACATAAGTATATGTCATTCCTCCTAATGGTCCAATTACTTTCTAATTCCATCTCTTCACACAAGATCTAAATCCACATACATTAATCAATTTCTTGCATGATCTCCGACGTACAAAAAATCAGTCACGCGCACCAAGGCAAACTGCTTAAATACCAAATTTTTATCGGGAATTACATTCTCCCCACCTTAGAAATTTTCGTCCTTGAAAATGGATCTACCGCAAGGTGTAAGACACTAAAAAGTTGACCTCAAAAGGTACCACACATGACTAAACAAGCAATTTACTTATTTAATTCTACCCTGTAGTAATTTCTAGAACACATAATCAACATCCTGCAAGGAAATACTAATACAAAGCCATTCACCATCACAAAATCGTCTGTCATAAACACATCCATAAAACAAAATACACAAACGTGGCAACCATGCCACAATAGTTATATGGTTATACAGTTATCCCAAAATTTCTATCTCTCAAAAAAAAAATCTCTCTAAAAGCACAAAAACATCCTTCCATGCACGTCAATCATCAACCGCTCCGTCCGCTCCTATAGGGTCATCAGCTCCACCCGCATCATCAGCTCCATCTTCTTCGCCGGCTCCATCCGCTTGTAGGTTGAGCACACTAGCACACATCATGGCAGGTAGTCCGTCTGATACATGTGGTGCATAGTGTCCTCCAATATGAGCTCATGGTAATTGAGTCAACGATTTAATTTGCGATTGCTCTCCGTAATGAGGGCTGCTAACTCCTCGTTGGTCATGCTTGTAGCTTGCTGATGTGGTGGAGGCATGGGAATGTGACCATACTGAGTTGGAGGTATGATTTCTGGCTGATCCTGATAAGGCACATCCTGGGTCAGCTGTGCCTGCTCTAGGCATCCTGAGCAGACTACTCTTGAGATTGGGGAGCAATATGAGTAGGAGGTCCTTGTGGAGCCGGTTGGGGACATGGCTTTAACCGATTATAAGTCTTCTTTTAATGTTTAAAAGTAAAAAGCTCCACGTTATCCAATGATTTCGGCTCATGAGGAGAAATCATATGCGCAACACTCCCCGAATACTCCTCAAGCAAGCTAGAAATGAGGCTGACGTAGGGGATGAACTCTTCTGGCTTATCTGCCCCCTCTAACATTTTTACCCTGGCATGTTTCATGCCTTCAAAATCCACTTCCTTATCATTGAACTACCACCCCTCAAACGCTGAGAACAATGCTTGCATTATTTTCCAAGTCTCTCGGTCTTATGGCGTATGGGTGTAGACACTCCCATTTTGCCCTCTCGGAATATACAAATTTGTTTGATCAACCATTGATCTTGCCCGTGACTTTTCGAAAAGGACTTATCTTCTCTGAAAGTTTTACAACGCTAATGTGAGGACCATGCACTGAAACAATAGTACATGACTAGACACAAGCTCAAACAATAGCTCTGTGGCTCAGACCCCTTAACCCTATTGTGGGACCATATACTGAAATAATAGTACATAGCTGGACAGAGGCTGAAACAATAGCTCTGTGGCTGAAATAATAGTACATGGCTGAACACAGACTGCAACAATAGCTCTGTGGCTCAGGTCCCAACGTAGGGAGAGTATATACTGAAACAATAGTATATAGTCAAAATACAAACTGAAATAATAGTCTGGCATTTCAGACCCCTTAACCCTAAATTGGGAACAATGATCTGAAATAATAGTATATGGTTGAACACAAGCTGAAACAATAGCTCTATGGCTCAAATCCCAACATAGGGAGACTATATATTGAAATAATAGTATATAGTCGAAATGCAGACTAAAATAATAGTTTGACATTTCAGACTCGACCTAGACCCGAACAACCCCGAATTACGCACCTAAAACCACGTGCGCAATTCGATTGCATGCATCACAACAAATGTGCAATCAGTTCCCTTTCATACCATACTTCCTTTCCCCATACCACCTTGAGACTGGATTATGTGCCCCTCATTGGCACACGCGATCGAATTGAGCGCCCCACCATCGACGCACAATTGGCCTACGCCCGACCTAGTCTCACAATCCTTGACCCTCAAGATTCTATGATTAAGTGCTTAAAATGAGATACTTAATCAGATTGCGCACCCCAAATCAGGCGTAAAATTAGTCCTAACATGGTTAGAACTAGGAAACTCGGCTGAGCCAGTCAACCGGTTGCTCATTGAGTCAGTGACCGACTCAAAGTGAATAAGCACCGGGAAATCGGCAGGCAATTTAGTTAAATGCCTGAAATAAGGTGTTTAATTAGAAAAAAACCTATAAAAGACCATTTTCAATTTGCCCCAAGAGGGGACTGAAATTTTCGGAGAGCTTGGGATTTCGAGGCTGAAGAATTTTGAGAACGAACACAGAGAGAAACAGAGGCATGACTTCGAGATTCAAGCATCGAATTTTGAGATTCCTCTCCGCAGCCCCGGCCTTAGGTAAGAATTTAGTCTTTGGTTTTTGACCTTAGTTTTAGTTCTAAGATTTAGTTTTTTTCTAGTTTTAATTATTAGTATTAAAATTTCAGTTCTAGACTGTAGCACCCTTTTTTAGACCGTAATTTTTAATATCTAGTTCTAGTTCTTAGTTTCTAGATCTAGTCCTTAACCATACGGCCTGATTTTCTGATTTCAACCCCGAATTAAGTCTTAAATTTTAAATTTTAGTTTTACTTCCTTAATTTAAGATTTTCAAAATACCAATTTATAATTCAGTTTTCTTAATTTCTAGTTTTATAATTTAATCCATAATTATAACCCAAAATCAACTTTAAAAGTAAAAAAAATATCATCTTATAATCTGAAAATTCAATTTGCTTTAATCTCAACCACCCGAATTACCCAAGGGAGCTTACGGAGGGTACTCGGGAATGAGGCCAATCCTCCTTAGCATAGCGAGCCCAAAACCCCTCTTCTTTTAGATTTTTAGTAGAATTAATTCATCACTTTAATTAAAATTAGTAAAATCAGTTCCGTTATTTTCATTAGAATTCTAGTAAAATTAATTCCTTTATTTCAATTAGATTTTTAGTATAATTAATTCATTGCTTTAATTAGATTTTTAGTAGAATTAATTCATTGCTTTAATGCGAATTTTAGTAAAATTAGTTCATTACTTTAATTAGAATTTCAGTACAGTTAGCATACTTGTTCCAATTAGAATTTTAGTAGAACTAGTATAATTGCTTATTCCTAGTACAATTAGGAAACTAATATTAATTAGACTTCTAGTAGAATTAGGAAACTAAATTAATTAGATTTCTAGTAAGATTAGAACATTTGAATTAATTAGCCTCCTAGTAGGATTAGGAGACTTAATTAATTAGACTTTCAGTAAGATTAGAACATTTGAATTAATTAGACTCCTAGTAGGATTAGAAAACTAAAGTAACTAAACTCATACTAGGATAAGGATACTAGGATAGTTGATTAATTCACTATAACAGGGTCACACAGTTAGACTCAGTAGAATTAGGAAACCTAAGCCAATTAGACTTACAGCAACAATCAGGAAAGGAAAGAAAAAAAAACTAAACTATCTAAATTATAAGAAGATCCAGTGCTGCTGACATTCATTTGCGGACGATTCAGTAAAGAAGTAACCCACACCCACTCCAAAGCCTGATTACTGACGTGTTGCAGCGTCGTTAAATATCTGCAGCTGGCGATTGCAAGAAACTAGGAATCTTCCTAGAATCCCCCTCCCTTTTCAACATTCAAATCACCGCATTGCCAGAGTCCGCTCAGGAAATAATTGGGTCACTAATTCAACGGGGACCGAAAGGAACCCAGAAAAAGTGCGCACCAACAGACTGGCAGTCGCGATGGGACGCTTTTGCTAAACTCTTTCTTTCTTAGATAGTTTTTATTTTATTTTCCTACTTCTTTCTTTCCAATGCATCATTTAAAATTTCCTTTAAATAAATGAGTCTTCGTCAAAGACTCGAGATGTCTGGTATACGAAGAGTAAGTTTAGGATTCCAGCCTACGACAACCTGAGATTAACATGGCTAGTAATTAGGAAAATCCCTTTTCTACTCCACATACCGGTAATAATCATAACAGGAGAGATAATAACACTGGACAAAACCTCACTGCCCAACAAATCGTAGAACTCAGTATCCAGAGAATATAAAGAAGAGATAATGATGTTGAGGAATTACTTCGAGGATTGGCTGCTGCATACGAGACCATTAGGGCACGAAAATATTCAAAAGAACAAGAACGAGAGGAAAGGCCGCCTTCTACCCGGAGCACGGTGTCAGCCCGCGCCTCACCATTGAGATAACCCACTCACACATTCTTCAATGATGATTCTCCAGACAAGGTTTGCTAGCGGGTTGCTCCAAAAGATAGCACCATCAAGGTTGAAGATCTTCCCAAGATGCTCGATGAATACATGGCCAATAGGGAGCGCCCTGGTCAGTCATTTGGATTTGACAAATTTTGTCGGGATATCAAATTTAACTTACCGATGGGATTCAAACCACCAAAATTCATCAAATACAATGGCACGAGAAATCCAAACCATCACCTGGCCCTCTTTTACAACGATTGCCAACCCATACGCGATAATCAAGGACTTCTCATCCATTATTTCCAACGCTCCCTAGAAGGAGACACTTTAGAATGGTTTGTGGGACTCCCGCTATATAATATAGATACATTCGACGATTTAGTCGGTCATTTCCTAAACCAATACAAACACTTGATCCAAGAGACAGTCAGTCTCAGTGATCTACTAGTGACAAAGGAAGGACCCGATGAAGACTTTGCCGACTTCGTCACCCGATGGAGGAAACTCGCTGCCAGAACCGACAGTTCAATGAAAGAGAAAGACTCGATTGACATTATCATCGACAATACTAGAGAACCATTAAAGAGTGCGCTTGTCATAAGTGATTGGCTTGACTTACTGCACTCCACTCTCGAGCATCCCGACTAGCGCGACACATTAAAGGCGGAGACCTCACCCTATCCATAGTCACATCAAAAGTAGGCTCTTCTGGTGAATCAAAGTAAAAAAATAACAAGAAAGCCTCAGGAACTAAGCAGGTCAACACCGTTATCAACCAAGGATAGAACTTTGGGAACATAAACTTTCAACTGAGAAACTTCGAGCAAAACCAAAATCAGCAACAGTACACGAACCAAAACCAAGGCGCGAATCAACAAAGATATACGAACCAAAACCAAGGCCAAAACTAGAATCAGGGCCAATACCACAATAGAAACCAATATCCCAACACTTACCAGAACCAGAATATAACACAAAATTGATCGGCTCACACGCAGAACTATAATAATGTCTCCCCACCGCAAAACTTCAACCAGCTAGAGGCTCCTATCAGCCAAGGCAGGAACACTACCCCCCTTTACCTGATACAATCCCCAACATCTTTCATCTCCTCAACACTCAGAATCTCTTCTGATTCCCACAAGAAAGACTCCGACCTTGGCTGACGAATCTAGACTATGGTAAATACTGCACATTCCATCGATACGTGAGAAACAATCTAGAGGACTGCTGGGTCCAACAAGATGTAATCTATGACATGAATGATCGAAACCAAATCAACTGGGAAGCACTCAGGAATCCTAACCCTAACAATAGTCAACTCCAATTGAACTTAGGAATCATTAATAACCCCATGCCCAACCACAACCAAGGAACACCCGCCCTGGTCACCACCATGGATATCCCCAAACAATCTCCTTTCCAGCCCTCCGTTTTAATCACTCGCATTCGACCCTCCAATACTTTGGCTACCCTTATGAGAGTTCCTCCACCCCCGTATCCCTCGGCCTTGATCACTCACATTGCTCCGCTGAGCCCACCTCCTTACCCAAAGTTCACTCAGATACGAGTCCACTCCTTTAGGGTTCGAAGACCATTTCTCTATAGTCGCCCACTAGAACCCTTAACCCCTCTAAATCCTTAATGAACACCATTGCCACTCCCTTTGTTCGATTCAGAGGCTGAATAGGAAGATCATGTTCTTTAAACTGTAGCCCAAATCGTCGCATGGGTAGACAGTGTCACTCGAAAGACTCAAAGCCTAGAAGACGAGACAAGGACCGAGAGTTTGCTAAACGTAGAAGAAAGTGAACTGGAAGAACATCCTGACCCGTACGAGACGCTGGTCTCGACTTTCTTAGAAGAAAAATATTACACACAGTACCTACCTCCTTGGAGCGGCACAATGCGAGTAAACGCTCTGTCCTCAAATTTCACTCACTTCACAGATACATAAACGTCGAGCCACACCGGGTTCGATCAACAGCCGACTTGCCCGATCCTTAAGTCAGGAATCAATTATCCACCTCTACCTTTCTCTCAAAGTAAGGATTTCACGAATGCACAACCACCAGAGGGGAACGTGAGAGAAAGAGAAGTTAACTTGCCTCCCCCACCTCACATTATCCCTCCACCAATCCCTGCACCTCAATCACTCCAACCACCAGCACCCAAGGTTCATCGGTCAGGCAAAGAAATTACACTCGAGCAAGGGCAAGAATATGACCTTCTGCGACATTTCCAAAAGATCCCAACCCAGATATATATACTAGAACTCATCAAGAAATTGCTTGACCATCTCCGACTGTTGATAAGGACGCTTGAAGTCACACAAGTGAACGAGGAAACAACATTGGATGAGCTAGATCAAATTGTCTCGGTCATGGCACAACCTCCGACACTCACTTTCACGGAAGCAGACATGCCTAAAGACTCCCTCCGCAGAAGTGCAACTCCCATATACCTTACGGTCATAATTAGAGGATTCTCTGTATCCCATGCGTTGGTTGATACAGGAGCGGGACTCAATTTCTGCCCTATCACAATGTTAAAGACGCTCAAATACATAAAGTAGGATGTCAGGACCTCAACACTATCTCTTATAGCTTATGACGGCTCGCGTCATTTCCTCAAAGGAACTATCAAACTCCAGGTTCGCCTCAGACCTGTAATAAAAGACGCCACTTTCCATGTTTAAGATTCCTCCAGTACTTACAATCTTATCTTAGGAAGAAAATGGTTAGAGTCAATGAAGGGAGTCGCATCCTCATACCACCAATGCCTCAAATTCTAGTACAAGGACTCTATTATCCATATATATGTTGATGCGCCCCTCCAGGAGATGGACACTGATTACGCGGCAAGCATTCTGACAGCCCATAACTCCGTGCTAAACACGGGCCATATTCAAAAGACTCGAATCCCTGATGAGACAACCGTTGCAAAAGTTCATCCCCTTACCCCTCCTACTTTTCTCCTAATGTGTCAACAAAAATTAATGAGAAGAGAGGTTGGCCCAGACCTCACCAAACTCTACGACATCAATCCAACTGTGACAAAAGGTTGGGACTTCAGGTATCAACTCGTGTACATCCCCCACACTGGACTCGATAAAAATAAGCAAGGTCGTGTAGGGCCTGTTATCCCAAGGAAAATATGCAAGCACATAAGATTAGGTTATCAATCCGACAGCCCACAAGCCGACTTATTCCCTACCTCACCAAAATGATCTCTATATGACCACTTCGTCTATGGGACCACTGAGAATACAAATGTATCGAGGCAGAAGGAAGTGTCCTTCACTAAATCCCAAGAAGCAGAAATCGAACGAATGGCTAGAGCATTCAATGATTTAACAAGTTTGAATGATGATATCGATACTAAGGAGTTTACAGAAGAGAGAAAGGAAGAACCTCTAGAACTCGAACCACAAGTAGGAGATTGAGAATCCACTGATGACAAAAATTTCACATTGCTGCCTTGCAAGATCATGAAGAGCACTTACAGTCAACATGGGAAGAGGATGACACCACACAAGAACATTTTAGCTCGCATAGCATCCGCCTCAGCCTTGGCCTTGGGGGATGGAATGGCCATGGGACTCCCCTTGTATCGCTCACCCATACCAACCCCACTGCAAGGCATGCACCAGCATATTAGAACATTTCATTAACTGGATCCAACATTTCGTAATAGTAGGATCAAATGACTTCAACCCCGTAATGACAGAAGCAAGTAATGACCCACCGACTCGGCTAGCGGCACGAGAAGAAGAAAATCTCGATGGCCATCTGGTCGACCCAGAAGAAGATACTCACGTCGCTCTCATTGAGTTTGAAGAGGACTTCGAACTAGACACCCCTTCGTCCCCAGATGCGCCACAACTCCAAGCATGCATTCATACTTACGGACAACCATGGTATTTTGACATCTGGAACTTCCTAAAACATTAACACGTCCCTCCATATGCTACGAAGATCGAACGAAAGACTATAAGGAATTGATGCACCCGATTATGTATACTCGACAAAATATTATACAAAGAAGCCTTCACTAAAGGAGTACTGCTACGATGCGTCACGACCGTCGAAGGACGATACATCATCCGAGAAGCACACGCCAGTGCCTATGGCTCTCACACCGGTAGACAAAGACTCGCCGATCAAATCATATGACAAGGCTACTTCTGGCTGACAATTATAAGAGACTTCCACCTCTATGTCCAATTTTGCAAATAATGTCAAGAACACACCACACTCATCAAAGCTCTTTCTGTTGCATTGAATACTATGACCTCACCATGGTCATTTTTTATGTGGACCTTCGATATCATCGGGCCTTTCACAAACACAGTTGGGAACACTCACAAGCATGCATTCATACTTACGACAATCGAATACTACGCCAAATGGGTAGAAGCTTAATCCTACATCAAAATCACCACTTCAACACTTGTGAGGTTTATCATTTAGAATATCATCACTAGGTTTTGAGTACCCAGGATGTTTGTCATCGACAACGAGCCACAGTTCATCGCAGAGAAGACGAAGAAGTTATGCAAGAAGTTTGGCATTGATCTACACCACTCATCACATTTCTACCCTTAAGGAAATGGACATGCAGAAACTATAAACAAAACACTGATTCAAATTTTGAAACGCACAGTAGAGACGAGAAATGGAGCCGACTGGCCTGAACGACTATCAGAAGCACTCTGGGCTTATAGGACCTCTATTTGTACGGCACTGGCCAAACTCCCTACCTCCTTACCTACGGGATGGAGGCAGTCCTACCATATGAGATACATGAACCATCCTTAAGGGTTTAACTGAATGATGAGCTATCCTTAGACGAGAGGAGAATTGCCCTACTTGCGCAGTTAGAGCAGCTCGATGAAACATGTCTAAGGGCAGCTGATCACGCTCAGGTATATCAGAAGAGAGTGGTCAGGGCTTATGATAAGAAAGTCTTTGAACGAACCTTTAATATTGGAGAATTCATCTTAAAGAAAATCATGTCTTCCAAGCATGCTCATCCGAAAGAAAAACTAAAACCGAATTGGGAAGGCCCTTATGTTATAACAGCTGCATAACCTGGTAATGCATATAAATTGGCGAACCAAGATGGGGAAGAACTCCCTAGCCCTTGGAACGCCATGTACCTTAGAAAATACTACCCTTAGCCCTGTGATCGTAACATCCCTCATGGTTAAATATTTATACTTACCACCCCCGTAGTTGTCACGACCCACTCATTGGTCGTACATCATCAATTTTCAGAATATCCTTAAGACCTCCAATTTATCGCTCACTTTCTCATTCGAGCAATTTGACCAAAGGACTATTGACATACCTAACATCTTTCAAAACCTTAAGTAACACCCGATCCTCATTTCCCTTTCCCCGCCATTGAATGAGATGTTAGAGTTAAAAAAATGAAGATGCTAGGTTCAATCAAAACTCATTATTCTTACAATAGTAGGATGCTTTCAAAAATTTATATATATATTAAAAAAAATCGAGTGAGAGCATTATGATGAATGAACAAGTCAATGAGTTCAAGGAAGCATAAGCAGGCCATGATTGCATCTCTGGTAACTTTATTAGAAATATATAAGCAAACTGCGAGAGCATCCCTAGTGTCCCCATACTACTAGATATCATCATAAGGTGGCGGGAGGAGGACAAACTCTTGCTAACCATAGAATGTGAGATTTTGATGGTACCGAAATATGACGAAGAGCTCAATCATGGGACACCGTATCCCTCTGAGAAGAAGATTGTTACTCATCCCTTTTGCAAAGCGTTAGATAGAAACTATTCCCACATCACTGAGCCATACCCCCCCTCTTCTATTTTTATTACGGATGATAAATCGGAAGCCTTATAGGATACTCCTAGGAATGAAACCGAAAACCGATGAATGATGACTGATGCAAGCACCTACTATATCTACCATACTTCTCCCTGATAACCACGGGATAGGATGACCACCACCCAAAGGTGGACCCTGGTATATAACTCACATAATCAAAGCGACCTCCCCTAGTTCGATGACAGTACTGATGAACTTCTCTTCAAAACTAACTCATTGAATACCCATGACTTCTTATAGACCCAAAGTGCTAACCTAAAACCCGAAAAATCTCTATTACACCTAGACACTGGGACATTTTTTTGGGTCAAAAGGAGAATCACCTTAGAAGCGCCGGCTCGTCCACAAAGAAGATGTGGAATAATGAAGTCACCATTCGGAGAAAGCTACCAAAGATACTATACTGCCGATCCTACGATGCTCCTACATTGGGGCATTTTAATTTTTTTTAAAATTTTAGTTATTTTCTTTCCCTGTTACATAATTTTTATTTTCAAAAAAAAAAAAAGAAAAAAAAAGAGAGAAGAAAAAAAGAAAAAAAAGAAAGTGCGAAAAATAGCATATGTCAATCTTTCACCAGACCTCGGTTTGAGATACTTACCCCCCTTGACAACTAGCAAGGGGGAGAACAAAATTATTGATAGCGTTACCTTTATATGTGCAGATGTAAAGCAACTTTCAACCATCACCAGGCCAGCTCAGGAAGCATCCAAGTCCCGATGACGATTGACGGCACTAAAAAGCAAAAGACAAATGCAAGAGGTAATCAAAAGAAAAGGACCCAATCAGGTACATCTAAACCAAAAATCTTCGTATATATATCAAAAAATTCTTTTACATTTATCACCCGAGGCATACCCCTTGTATATACAATGAACACATGCACAATGAATACAAAAAAAATACACACAGACCCTTACTCCCTGCGCTACCGCTGGGAGGGCCGATCACCGTTGTCCCCAATAACATAAGCTCGGAGGTCCATAGACTGATCCTCCGAAAACACGATCCTGGCACCCGGAGTAGGTGGAACCTCTAGACGACGAGTCCCCGCTACTGAACCCCCCTCACCCGCCTGACTAGCAGACCGCCTCGATCGAGAATGAGGAGGATACCCTGCAAGAATCTCATGAATGATAGAATCCTCACGAGCATAATCCCTGACACGATCATGTGACGTGCGACAAGGCTGCCCGGCCGAGGAACCCGTAGCTCTCGACTGCGATCCATCAAGCTGACCAACCAACCCGCGCACTTCCTGCTCACTCCTCGTCAGACGATACTGCAACCGATCTAGGGTCACCTGCATCTCTGCTCGCATCGTCCAGTGCACCGCCTCCAATGCCTCAGGCTAGGTCTTCTACATGACCATCATCTCAACGAACAGGTCCTCCCGACTCTGTGGCACGTACTTGATCCACCTCGCCTTAGGAGTGGCACATGCTCGATCCGCCTCTAGACGCGCCTCCTCAAGCTCACGTACCTGCATTATCACATCGAGTCAAAGAAAACCAACATACATATATATATATACGAACATAAAAAAAAAATTAAAAGAGAAGAAAATCATACCAGATCCACCCTCCCCCCGAGAAGGCGCTCAACCATCGCAACGGTCACTGGGTCAGTAGGCAACACGAAAGGAACAACAAACGTAGATGGCTGCAATAAGAATAAACAAATATAAACAAATATATATCAGGAGCGGAGTCTGGAACAGTCCGTGCAAAAAAAAAAAACCCAAACGAGCCAACACAAGATATGTCAGAACAAAATAAACCAAAATAACCAAAACTAAATTACAACAAAAAAAAAAGTTTACCTGACCCTCAGGGCGTAGAGAGGCAGCAGTCGCCTCCCTCATTTGAAGATCCTCGGAATCCTGACTCTAGAATACAATAATGATGTTAGTAAACTATTAAAGAAAGAGAAACAATAACACCCAATGAACTACTACAATCATATAAACGGGTCAAAAGATTGAACAAACTCATCCAGTGCTCTAGCTCGGCCCGAAGCTGAGCCATCGCTGGATCCTCCCGACTGGAGGAAGCAACTACAGATGGATCAAACGCCAGAGTTGTACCTCCAGCAGCAAGCTTGGCTCTCTATGAATAACAATAAATCCATCAGTTGGCAAGATCACAATGTTGATAATTAACAAAACCATATTCATACAGACACTTACCAATCGATCAACCTCAGAACATAGACTAGCCGCTACCTCTTAGTTAGCCTGCTGCTGACTGTGATAGACCTCGAACAGGGCCTCCTGGCGAGCGACCTCTCCCTCTCTCCGTCTGACAAACAATAGAAGAAATGGATAAGGCTACCACACTAGCATAGAAGTGGATGAAATCCATAAAGCAAATACACTCACCAGAGACCATCTGGTCGCCGCAAGCCAAACCCCCAACTAATCCTCTGCTGCCCTAGCCTGAGCAACTGAGGAGGCGAGGGAGCAAAGCATCTCCTCATCAGGACGAGGGGCACACCCCGTCAGCTCCATTGCCCTATGAAGGGCATCCAATGCTCCTCGTCACCCGTCGTGAGATGGCCCTGATCCAACGCGGCCAACCTCTCCCTCAATGCCAACGTCGAATCAGGCCTGCCGACCATAAAAGAACCACTCCCATGGAAGGGACGTGTGAAGAGGCGCCCACCACCCAATGCACTAAACCATCTCCCACACTCTCGAAAATCTGCCTCATCGCGCGCCCCTATCACCCTGGTCCCCCTAGCTCTAAAATTAGTCATCTAAACCGTCATCTCTTCTCAAAGTCCCGACCAGGGGGACCGGTCATCCTCTTCGCCACCCTGTGGTGAATCTCCGAAGAGACTCCCTGAGCGAGCCCTGGTTGTCGTTCCACCCGAGATAGGTGGATCCTCTCCATCTTCTCAAAATAATGGACCCATAAGTCCATGCCAAAGAAAGGCTGGCCAGACTGAATCACTAGCACACCGACATCCTCCTTGGCCGCGTACGGCCTCCAAATCACCTACAACCAAGTAAGCAATCCAACCCATCAATGAAGCCTTAGAGCCTAAAATCCCAAAACAAAACAAAACTAGATGTGTACACAGTGATATATACCTACCCCTCGTGCATATCCTTAAAAAGACCGCACGCGGTCTGAAGATCCGAAGACCAACGACCACCCTGCAATGTTGTCCTCCACACATGCATCCACGGAAACATGAACGTAACCTCCAACAGAGCCCATGGACAAAGAAAAGCAAAGTGATCATCTGCCCAAAACTAGAAAACACAAAAAAAGAGATGCTATATAGCTGCTACGACTAAAATGAAACAAAAAAAAAACTGAAGATACTATTACACCAATTAACTAAAACTCACCTGGAGGAAGGGAAGGAAACCTCCCATCATCGCGACACCTTATCCCCGATGATAAAGCTACTCATAGAGATGCACCAATGCTGCTGCACCCCACGCATAGGTAGGGACCAGATCCAAGTCCCTGAGAACCACAGAAAACAACCCGATGATGCATCCCCAAGTCAAAGAAGAAAAGGGTACCGTACTGAGGAAGTGCATCAAGAACGCTCGAAGCACCCTATCCGCAGCCAACCCCAATTCAACCATGGGCTCTCGACCCACCATCTCCATGCAACGCGCCTCGAAAGATGCCTCGGGCTCTGAATGACGCCTCAGAGGGACGAAGCCACTGGCAAATGTATGGAAGAACCAAGTGACTCAAACCACCCCTGGCCCTAAGCCACTAGATCTATACGGTACACCCAAAATCTCCTCACACACCCCCAAATAATCTCCTGCCATCCGTCTCGTGATTGGCTCACGCACAAAATGAAGACCAATAATGTGGACCTAGTCCTCTGGAGTTGACAGTAACATACCAACCGAAAAGAGAAGCGCCTGATACTCCTCCCTCCACCTCTCCAGAATCACCACAATCAGACCACGATCAACCTAAAAGGGCTCTAGCTCCAAGACCTGCCCGAAGCTGAAAGACACTAGCCACGCGCACTGAATCTCCTGCAAGGCACGATACCATGTGTGAGACTCAATCCATGCCAAGCTGATAGCCAGCTACGGGGGCTCCTATCAAATGAAACATAAGTAAAAAAAAATAAGACCAACACACATACCTATGATGAGAAACAGGCAGATCTAAGCAAATAAAGTATATTAAGACATACAATAACAATTCATAACAAGCACACAAAACATGATAAGAATAATAATATAGAAACGTGACTTATCACTAGACACACTCATAATGCATGAATGAGCACACAATTAGTGATCGATGCAAGTTCGACATAAATTAAAAGGGTTTCCAGATCCTAATAAGCTTATGTCATAACCTTAACACCTAGAAAAGTGAAGAAACTCTTGCTCTTTGGTACCTAACTGGCCTCGAGCGAAGAAATCCTCCAGCAGGAAGTGTGTGCAAGCCCAATGCTCCTCACCCTCACCTCTCTCAGCCTCACCCTCAGTGTTCTCACCCTCAACTATGCCGTGATTGATCTCGAGTACCTCCTCCCTAACCACCACATGGTCACCCTCCGGTACCCCCTCTCTAGCCATCACCCCGATGTCCTCCATGAAAACATCTGCTCTCGCCAACATCCGCTCTCTCCAACCCACCGGTCCGAGCCTCGAAAGACTCACCGATCTCAACTGCCAACATCTGCTCCACATCTGATATAGATGAATAAAATTGATCATTGCCTCTGGACTCCATCTTAGAAGAGAGAGCTCAAAAAAGAGGAAAGAACGAAAGAAACGACACCAGAAACGGACGACCGGATCACGAGATATCGCAAAAACACAAAAACTAGAGCACAAGGAGACAAGGAAACAGAGAATCAAAGACAAAAACGGATAACGTGAAAAAAATAAAAAAATTTGAACTATATATAGAATGTGGCCAAATCATGCATGTAAACTAAAGTGCTTAATCGAATTACACACCATACTCCTCGTGATTAATTCGGATCACACACCTCGTCTTGAATGCGTAAACAAATCATCGCTCGCTCGAACTAACCCGATGCCCTGGTTGCGCGGTGCTTGTCAGACGCGCAATCATCCCAAGTGCCTACACCACTATGCATAAATGCCAAAGGTCACCTGTACAGTGTTGCCGCCTTAATCTTGTGTCCCATACCACGCGTTTAATTTGGTTAAACAACGGGGGCATTGACGCTTAATGGCCCTCCGAACCCCTGATACACGTGCATCCATTCTGGCACACAATTTGGTTATGCGCCCAGAGTGAAGCCCGCAATTTCCTAGATAAACACTAAAAATACATGCCCAGACAGCAGGTTTACAGGCCTAAATTAGGAGAGTTCTGACACTAATCACCAAAACAAAATGCCCCCCATCACTTACACACTTGAACTTAGACCAAACTAAACCAAACTAAAAGAAATATCCCCAACACACCCTAAAACAAACAAAATCAAAATAAGTAAACCGAATCAAACCAAATTTTATTGAATGAACATCACACGCAAAACAAATAAAGTAAGCTACAAAGTAAACCAAACCAAGAATTTACTAAATGACCACAAATGGAATTAAAAACATAATCGCTTCATAAATAGATAAAATAATTACAAAATATATCGAGGGCATACCCTCTGAATATACAATTTAAAACAAGAAATTTAAAATCTGCACGTTCAGGCAATGCCTGAATATGAATTTATTCGAGAAACAAGAAATCTCAGAGAAGCTCGGAGGAGGAACGCATCTTGAACGAATTCTGACAATTACAACCTTTCCCCCCCCTGAGCAGATAGAAAAGAAAGAGTGGCTCACGGAAAGCCCCAGGACCTGCGGTATCCACCCATGGAAGCTCACCTTAGAAAGAATAACAAGGAGGAGCAACTAACATTGAATCTGCAGAGCCTACGGAGGAAAAATAGGCATTGATCACGAGAACTTTGACCATGCCTTATCCTTGGGTTTCCTTTCTACCGCCTTCTTCTCTTCCATCTCTTCCCCCAATGGGGTGACACTTCGAGTTGGAATGATAGCACCAACCCTAGCGTCACCCCGAATTTCCAATCCCGTCCATTCCCAATAACTCACTTAATAATCATAATTCTCCGGGTTCAATACCCGAGATGCAAATTAGAAAGGAAGAAAGGACATTAATAAATAAAAATGCCCTAGATAAAAAAAAATAAAAAAAATGCCCCAAAACTTTTAATCCTAAACTTGAAATAAAATTCAAAACAACAGAAACCCAAAGCCTTTGGCTCACACTTATACAAAAACTATACACCCTCTAAACCACAGAGTGACAAGTGTCACCTTTTTAAAAGCCTTCCAATCTAATTAAATCTAAACCAAACACGTACCCCCTGAAAGACCACAATCCATGACAAACCCAGATGAGTCAGTGATCATCCAACACTTACCCCTCCAAGGAATCACAAAGCCAAAGCAAAGAAAACAATCCAATAGGATTAAAACACTTTACACCCATCCGGAAATTCAAAGATCACGCATTTCCAGCAAGTATCATCTCAAAACAAAGCTAAGACCAAAACAAAAAATCCTAAAATATAGACTAAAAACTCTCAAAAATGAGACCTTGACTCATCTGGACCACGAGATCACCTCAAGACAATCCTCCTAAAAAAAATGCCTCCAACAAACCCTAAAAAAAAAAAACTCTAAAGGAAATCAATTTCGGGATAAACCCTGAATAAACCCAGGATAAATTCGAAACTCTAAGCTAAATTAAATCCTAAATAAATCAAACAAATTAAATAGGCCTGACTAATCTATTAATAAGTTTAAACAAATAAATGAGCATAATAAACAAGAACACCTCTTTATTTATAACTTAGAAATTTTACAAGTATCACAAGAGGCATACCTCCTGAACTTACAACCCAAAATGAAAACCTGGAACCTAATTTATAACCCAAAATGAAAACTGGAGGCCTAAAACAGACACAGTGAGGAGCAGAGCGTCCAATCGGAGGCTTCAGAAGCAGCAACGCCCGACTTGGAGCATCCAATCGAAGGCTTCAGGAAGGATTGGTTGGAAAATACATCCCTCCACTTGTAACTCCTCCTCTTCCGCCATCTTCACCTCCTCCGCTATCGCCTCCTTGACACTGCCTTCACTGCTCCCTAAAAGGGGCCGATGTAAAGACTAGCCTCCTCATTCCCAATACTGCCCATTCCCAGAATAATGTCGTCCCCAAGCATCACCTTAGGAAGAAGATTGCATAAAATCACGAATATAGGAAGAAATGACATCTCAATCGGACGGTTAGATCACCCGATATTACCAAAACACAGATTTCAAAATATAAAAGATTCAGAAAAAGTAAAACTCGAGACTATATCGAGGGATGCAAAACAAATGAGGGCTCCCTCACTTATATAGAGTATGGCCTTAATCACGCACCAAGACGCGTGCGCTTAACTCAGTCACGCACAGAGCATACTATGCTCAAGCAAAAACATGCGCCCTGACCAGAGCGCACAATGAAGCCATCGCCTGTGCAGACGGCGTGACGCTCCGGCCACGCGCTCACTATAGACTGCGCAATCCTATCACACGACACACTTACATTGCACAATCTAAAATGTCGCCCTCACAGTGACCTGGTGACACTTGAATTATACGCTTATGACACCGTGCATAATCCAATCCCATGCAGATGGTCAAAGGCATAAATACCCCTTCTAACTTTCAATCGCAGTCTTGAAAATAGGCGCTCAATTTTATTAAATGCCTGGTACTAGGTGTGCAATACCCAACTCCAGATAGAATCATCCATCCTCATGCCTCTTATCCCACGAGGTCAAGATTCTCCTCCCAAACCCTATCATGATCCAACCAGAGAGAGGGAATCCCATCACAACTTCGTCGCGCATGTCCCATCACGATAAATCCACCAAGCCACCCCACATTTCATCGTGAAAAGCCAAAGACGAGTCCAGTCATGATGCGACCACAACACGATCTCATATAACCCAAGATCTGCCAAAGAAAGAAATATGACGCACCTATCGCGCAAATATCCCATCAACGACCCATCACAAGCATCACTACCTGAAACATCCAGACACAACCCCACCACACATCCATGAATATCTCCCCTCGCGAGGCAACTAGACTCGATCTCATCACGAACGTGTTCCATCATGACACGACAACTTCATCTTGCCTTATATCCCCGACACCAATCACACCTCCCCGAAATCCTCATCCTGAAACCTTGCATAGAGTCAAACCTGCTATAAATCCCATCCCTAACTATGATCAACCAATGTCCCATCATGGAAGCAGAGTGCCTACCTCCCAAATCCCTAGCTACGTAGCAGTCGCTAAACTCCACATACAGACTCCAATAGAAGAAGAGGCACTCCTCCTACATCCCCTCGCATCTCAAACATAAAAAAATCCCACCAGGATCAGAATGCCTCTATCACACCTACGACTAGTAATCCCCCAACCTAAAGCAGACTCCCCCCACAACCCATTGCATCACACACACATAAAAAAATCCTGCCAGGATCCAAAGCCTCTATCAAAACTATGCTCAACCGATGATCCCCCAGCCTAAAATAGACTCCCAATGTCCAATCACACCAATGATCTGCTATGACAGGAAGGAAGGAAAGACCATCAACGTCCCGTCGCAACACTCACTTCCCCAAGACATTGCATCATGGCAATGGCCACCAAGTCCTTGCTGTAGTAAAAATGAAGAAAAGAGAAGAAATTTCCAAAGTCCCATCGCAACGTCACGACGACAGCTGGCCAATCCCGCCACTAGCTATACAAAAACCCCCAATAACCCATCAGTCCCATCACAGGTTACATAGGTAAGTATCACCACTTCAGGTAAGTATAACCCTCTCTTTTGCTCGATATTGCTTATAAAATATATAGTTAGCTATGATTAGGTCAAACTATTTTCAAAACCCATCTCTCTCGACTCGGGAATCACTATAGTCCTTTGATAAGAGACAATCATCAGTATTCGTCGAGAAGGTTAGATGGAGTATCCGGCATGCCAAGTGTCATCATGACAACCACATAAACAGTCGGGTCCATGATCAATTTTAAATAAACCCTTGCAAGTGTACAAGATCTGTTCTAGTAAGGCAAGAACAAGGGTGTCGAACCCACAGGGAAATCTGAAATTTCATTCAATTCTTCCTAGAGATTTAGAAAATATCCCCGAGGAAGTACCAAGGGGCAGATTTTAATTTTTACCAAGAGTTAACACTTTTCTAATTGCAAGCAAGAAAATAAACTAATCTAAAAATAATGTAATGAGAAATCTAAGAACAGATTTTAAACACAAGATCAAGGAATTTGCTACCCCAGATTTATACCCTCTTCTACTTTTAAACCCACAATTTTATGAACATCAACACACCATCATTCTAAGAGAAACATGACTAGTAATTAAGCGTGATCATTAACCCGGCATACCCTATCTAAAAACAATGACTCAGCCTAATCGCGGTATGAATCATGTGAAAAGCATAGCGTATCTCATGGTATTTTAGATCAAAACACTAAAAACAGAATCACTACACTTTAAGAAAAATGATTTGATGATGAAATTATCAAACTATGGCATTAAACATAAAATATAGGTACTTATCTGGGGATCGCATCCTCCTTGACCTACAACCTTTAGCCTCTCATCCTTGTTGCAAGATCTTCAATTGTATTAAAAATCATTCCCAATGTAAAGAGCAAAGAAGGTGTAAAAAGAAGAACACAATTTTACTACTCTCCGAAAACTCTCTTACAAAAGTCTCTAGTTATTACACAAATTTCTCTAATCAAAACTCTCTAAAAAATAAAAACTCTCTATTCAAAAAGCTCTCTCTCTCTAAAACAAAAACAACTCTCCTCCCCTTTTTCAAAGCCGTAAGCCTCTTATTTATAATATCCGATCGAAACTAACCCTAATTGCCTCAATCGATTGAGACAGAAATCTCAATCGATTGACTTAGAGTTCAATTCCTTAGAACACTTCTGCCTTCATATCTCAACCGATTGAATATTATGTCTCAATCGATTGACTTTCCAGGGTTGAGTTTTTCTCCATCTGTCAATCGATTGACCATAATGCCTCAATCGATTGACTCTCCAGGGTTGAGTTTTTCTCCATCTGTCAATCGATTGACCATAATGCCTCAATCGATTGACTCTTCAATGCAAAGTCTTTCTTTTCTTGATGGAAGTTGATTCTCTTCATGGCTCTCAATGCTTCTTTGGACCTTTTTTGTCCATATCTCTTTTTTTTAGCCTGTAATTTCCTTCTTTTATGCACTTGAGCAATCTAACTGTCGGAAACACCTGTAAACATCAAAACCTCACAACAACCATCAGATGCTTTCATTGAACAGCTAAATATAGGTTTTAAAGTGTGAATTTTGGTCATATTTCAGCACCAATCAGTCCACAAATCTCGTACCAGTGGATCTGCTCAGCGACGTCTCAGAAGCCACGTTTTCCAAAGATTTACCACTGAATTGATCTTAAGTTAAAATTTCCAATATTTTCAAAACCCCTTACTTCCAAAAAAAATAGCAAACCAAAAAAAACAACAAAAGAAAGAAACCAAAATAATAATAAACAAAGAGACTTTGCCTATCCAAATTTCACTTTAATTACCAGCCCAAACCAGCCATTTCCCTTGCGAAACCGAGAAATGAGTATATTTAATCTAAGAACTTATAAACACCTATTGGAAAAGGAATGCCTGACGTGCATTGGTGTGAGCAATGACGCCCCTGGTCTGACATGACTTGCAAAAGCCTTCGGTATAATATTGCATTTTATTATCAGTCCCTAGACCTTATTTATGGATATTTGTATGATGCCGCCTGGTACCTCGACTACATCATATCGCTCTGTTTGACTGCCCCTTGCAGCAGGTCACGACATGTAGCGCGATGCCCCTTGCACCCACAAATTAGGATATGGTGATTCTCCTTTCCGTTTGACTGTCACTCGCAGCAGGTTGCACCACGCGACGGGATGCCCCTTGCACCTGTAGATTAGGATACACTGACATCCCCCATCGACTGTCTATGACAGCGGGTCGCGATATGCCACGGGATCACTCGCATCCACGGCATGGAATGCGACTTTCGACTGCTACCACTGGGCCTCCGAATGCTCCATTTTAGCTTGCGTTGATAGATGAGAAAGCCAAGCATGTCATGTCAGCATCCCCAGTTCATATTTGTGAGTTTTCAAGAGAAACAAGAAGACACCTTGAATGAGGGGTGTCTACTTCTTCGACGCGTTCTTACTTCGCAAAAGTGCGTCGAAGAGGGGCATCTGTAGACACCCCCATTTAGCCCTCTTAGAATATACAAATTTGTTTGGTCAACCTTTGACCTTGCCTGTGACTTTTCAAAAAGGACTTACCTTCCCTGGAAGTTTCACAACCCCAATGTGGGGACCATGCACTGAAACAATAGTACATGGCTGGACACAAGCAGAAATAATAGCTCTGTGGCTTAAACCCCTTAACCCTAATGTGGGACCATATACTGAAACAATAGTACATGGCTAGACACTGGCTGAAATAATAGCTCAGTGGCTCAGGCTCCCATGACCCTTACGTGGAAACCATGCACTGAAATAATAGTACATGGCTGAACACAGGCTAAAATAATAGCTCTGTGGCTCAAGTCCCAACATAGGGAGACTATATACTGAAATAATAGTATATAGTCAAAATACAGACTGAAATAATATCTAAAATTTTAGACCCCTTAACCCTAAATTGGGAACCATGCACTAAAATAATAGTACATGGCTGAACACAGGCTGAAATAATAGCTTTGTGGCTCAGATCTCAATGTAGGGAGACTATATACTAAAATAATAGTATATAGTCGAAATACAGACTGAAATAATAGTCAGACATTTCAGACCTGACCCGGACTCGGACAACCATGAATTACGCGCCTAAAAGCATGCGGGAAATTCGATTGCACGCATCACCACAAACGTGCAATCAATTCCCTCTCAGACCAAACTTCCTTTCCCCAGATCACCTCGAGATTCGATTACACGCCCCACATGACACGCATGATCGGATTGAGAGCCCCACCACCGACGCACAATTGGCCTACTCCCAACCTAGTCTCACAGTCCTTGACCCCCAAGACTCCATGATTAAGCGCTTCAAATGAGATGCTTAATTAGATTGTGCAGCCCAAACCAGGCATGCAATTAGTCCTAACATGGTTAAAACTAGGAAACTCAGCTGAGCCAGTCAGTCGGTCGCTCATTGAGTCGGTGACTGACTTAAAGCGATTAAGCACCGGAAAACCGATGCGCAATTCAGTTAAATGCCTGAAATAGGGCGTTTAATTAGAAAAAAACCTTTAAAAGACCTTTTTAATTCACCCCAAGAGGGGACTAAAAATTTCGAAGAGCTTAGGATTTCGAGGCTAAAGAATTTCGAGAACGAACACAGAGAGAAATAGAGCCATGACTTCGAGATTCAAGCTTCGAATTTTGAGATTCCTCTCCGCAGCCCCAGCCTTAGGTAAGAATTTAGTCTTTGGTGTCCGACCTTAGTTTTAGTTCTAAGAATTAGGTTTTTTTCTACTTTTAATTATTAGTATTAAAATTTCAATCTTAGACTATAGCACCCTTTTTTAGACCGTAATTTTTAATATTTGGTTCTAGTTCATAGTTTCTAGAACCAGTCCTCATACGGCCTAATTTTCTGATTTCGGTCCCGAATTAAGTCCTTAGGTTTTAAATTTTAGTTTTAATTCCTTAATTTAAGATTTTCAAAATCCCAATTTATAATTCAGTTTTCTTAATTTCTAGTTTCATAATTTAATCCATAATTATAACCTAAAATCAACTTTAAAAATAAAAAAATATCATCTTATAATCTGAAAATTCAATTTGCTTTAATCTCAGCCACCCGATTTGCCCAAGAGAGCTTATGGAGGGTACTCAAGAACGACCAATCCTCCTTAGCATAGCAGGCCCAAAACCCCTTTTCTTTTAGATTTTTAGTAGAATTAATTCATCGTTTTAATTAGAATTAGTAAAATCAGTTCCGTTATTTCAATTAGAATTCTAGTAAAATTAATTCCTTTATTTCAATTAGATTTTTAGTATAATTAACTCATTGCTTTAATTAGATTTTTAGTAGAATTAATTCATTCCTTTAATCCAAATTTTAGTGAAATTAGATCATTACTTTAATTAGAATTTCAGTACAGTTAGCATACTTGCTCCAATTAGAATTTTAGTAGAACTTGTATAATTGCTTTAATTAGAATTTCAGTAAAAGTAATATACTTGTTTTAATTAGAATTTTAGTACAATTAGCATGCTTGATTTAATTAGAGTTTCACTAGAATTAGTATATTTCCATTCCTAGTACAATTAGGAGACTAATATTAATTCGACTTTTAGTAGCATTAGGAAACTAAATTAATTAGATTTCTAATAAGATTAGAACATTTGAATTAATTATTCTCCTAGTAGGATCAGGAGACTTAATTAATTAGAATTTTAGTAAGATTAGAATATTTGAATTAATTAGACTCCTAGTAGGATTAGGAAACTAAAGTAACTAAACTCATACTAGGATAAGGATACTAGGATAGTAGATTAATTCACTATGACAGGGTCACACAGTTAGACTCATAGTAGAATTAGGACACCTAAGCCAATTAGAATAATAGCAACAATAAGGAAAGGAAAGAAAAAAAAAAATAAACTATCTAAATTATAAGAAGAGCTAGTGTTGTTGACGTTCACTGGCGGACGATTTAGTAAAGAAGTAGCCCACACATGCTCCAAAGCGTGATCACTGACCTGTTGCAGCATCGTTAAATATTTGTAGTTGGCGATCGCAACAAACTAGGAATCTTCCTAGAATACCCCTCTTTTCAATATTCAAATCACCACATTGCCAGAGTTCGCTCAGGATAGAATTGAGCCACTAATTTAACGGGGACCGAAAGGAACCCAGAAAAAGCGCGCACCAACAATGGGGTACAAGTTATACTTGAAAGTTGTGTCTAACATCCACATATAACTCGAAAAATTGGCTCGTTTAATCGCTCGACCAGATCCAACTCGACCTTGAGTCATTCGCGCGGCTATCACTAGGCGAGGAATTGGTGCGGGGTTTGGGGGTAATAAGTCGACACCGTCTCCATAACTGTCATAGTACTCTAAGGATTTACATGCCATCTTATGGGTGAAAATGTACCTTTTTTCGTCGATCTTGGTACAAATGGTATTGGGGTTCATACCGCCATACATATTTTGATAAAATAAACTCACAAGGTGACACATTGGGTGTTTCAAATAGGGTCGGATCGATCTTATACTTGTAGGCAAACCCTTTGGCAGCCCACCATTCAGTTGGTTGTTCACGTTGTTGTGGTTGTGAAGTAGGTGGTGTTGTTGGTTGTTGTGAAGAGATTGGTGGTGGTTGCGAAGAACCCGCTTGAGATTTAGGTTTCTTCAATGTAGGGGTCTTGGACGATTGTCTCATCTTAGGAGCCATGGGTTCTTTGATAAAAACTAAGATTTCTTCTCTCCAAACAAAATAGATGTACTTGAATGCAAGATTCCAAAAGAAAATTTAGAGCCTTACCTTTTTGGATGGAGTTTGGATGAAGTGTCTTAGAGAATCGAAGGTTGAATGGTCGATTCCTTGATCTCCAAGAAGAAGCACATGAAAACCCCAAGAAAATCCCTAAATTTTTTTGAAAATTTTGAACCTAAAAGGTTCAATTTACTTAAATACTGCGCGATTTGATCGATCGAATTCAATTTTGATCAATCAAAATCAACTTAAATAACTCAGGGTCACAATTTTGATTGAACGAATTTAATTTCAATCGGTCGAGTTTTAAAATTTGATCGAACGATTCATTTTTGATCGGTCGAATTTCTCAGGATACCGTAGCCCTTAATGTTTTTGATCGAAGGATTCCCAAATTTGATCGAACGAATTTCCAATTCGATCGAATGGTTTTAATTTCAATCGAACAAAATTAAGATTCTTTGTCCTAGTGTGAAAATATTCTCTGTTTGGTGGTTTCGATCGATCGGTTTTCACTTCGATCGATTGAATTTATAATTCGATCGATCGAGTTTAACTTCGATCGGTCGAAATTGACAGAAACACTTAAATTTTTTATTTTTCAATTTCTTTTGATTTGTGGCTTCTAAACTTCAAATTTCTCTGATACCTCTTGACTTTTATTTACTAATAGAGTTATGTTACATGCAACAAGAGTCACAAAAAGATTTTTACAATTCACTTTTTCTCCTCGTTCATTGGAACAACAAAGGGTACTAGTCGCGAATCTCGACTACGCGCTCCCAAGTAGCTTCCTCTTTAGAATGGTTCTTCCATTGGACTAGCACTAAGGGAATCCATTTTGTGTGCAACATCTGTTTAGTTCGATCTAAAATCTGCATCGGTTCCTCCACAACTATCAAATCCTTGTAAACTTCAATCGGTGGCCCATCGAGTATGAGTCAGATCCCTCACGTACTTCCGTAGTATGGAAATGTGAAACACGTCATGTACTCTATCGAGTTGCAGGGGTAAAGCGACCCTATATGCAACTTCTCCAACTCTTCCCAATACTTCGAATGGTCTAATGTAGTGGGGACTTAGCTTCCCACGCTTTCCAAAATGCATCACACCCTTCATTGGTGGAATCTTCACAAATATGTGATATCCCACTTGGAAATCCACGCTTGTTCGCTTGATATCAGCATAACTCTTCTGTCGACTCTGAGCTGTCTTAATTCTTTCTCGAATGATGCTAACAATTTTTGCATTTCTCTTTATCACTTTCGGTCCCAATATAAATTTCTCGCTGGATTCTTCCTAATTGATCAGAGACCTACACCTCCATCCATACAGCGCTTCATATGGAGCCATCCCAATGCTCTGCTGAAAACTGTTATTGTACGCGAATTCAATGAACGGTAGATGTTGATCCTATGATCCCTGAAAATTAATCATGCATGCTCTAAGCATATCTTTAATAATCTGATTGACTCTCTCAGTTTGGCCATCGGTTTGCGGATGGAATGCCGATCTAAAGTCCAATCTCATGCCCATGCCTTCTTGGAATCTTTGCCAAAATATTAAGGTATATAATGGGTCACGATCTAAAATAATGCTCGTCGAAATACCATGTAATCAGATGATTTCTCTTGTACACAAATCTACCAGTTTGCTTGCCATATATATTATGTTGTAGGGCAAGAAATGTGCTGACTTTGTCAGTCGATCAACGACTGCCCATATAGGATTGTGACGCTTCACCGTAAATTGGTAATCCGACAATGAAGTCCATAGAGATTGACTCCCATTTCCACTTAGGTATTGGTAGAGGTTGCAATTGACCAGTTGGATGTCTATGATCCACCTTTACTTACTGACACACCAAGCATTTAGAAACATACTCGGCGATATCTTTCTTCAATCCTCTCCACGAATAATTCTTCCTCAAATCCTGGTACATCTTGGTACCACCAGGATGAATAGCATACTTGGACTTATGGGCTTCGTCCAATACCGTTTGCCGAAAATCGACATCACTCGGTATGCATAAATGTCCTCAGAATAGTAATGCTCCATCTTCCTTAATAGAAAAGTTCATGCTAGTGCCATCTGTCACACTTTGTCTGATCTTCAAGAGCTCTACATCTTTCATCTGAAGGTCATAAATTCGATAAAAAATTATTAGCCTGATTGTGATGTTAGCCAACAATGCACCAGAAACTTTCACCTCGATGTTCTTATCATACAAGGGAATGTCTTCCACCAATTTCCTTTGATGGAGTCCCACAATAAGACCAGCTAACTGAGTCGAGTTCTTCCGACTCAAGGCATCTGCCACGACGTTTGCTTTACTGGGGTGATACTAAATAGAATAGTCATAGTCCTTGAGAAATTCAATCCACCTCCATTGCCTCATGTTCAAATCTTTCTGCGTAAACATGTACTTGAGGCTTTTATGGTCCGTGAAGATCTTGAAAGTTTTGCCATATAGGTAGTGTCCCCAGATCTTAAGTGCAAAGATCATCACGGCTAACTCGAGATCACGTGTTAGATAGTTCTTCTTGTGTTCTTTCAACTGTCTCAACCCGTAAGCTATGACCTTCTTATTATGGTTGAGGACACAGCCTAAGCTGCTATAAGAAGGATCACTATAAACTGTGAACCCCCCACTGCCTGATGGAATCGCTAGTACTAGCATAGAGGTAAGTCGTTTCTTAAGTTCATGGAAACTCTCTTTACATGCGCTGGTCCACTCAAATTTAACATCCTTCCTTGTAATTCGCGTGAACGGTTCTGAAATCTTAGAGGATCCTTCCACAAATCTTTGATAATACCCTACCAAACCGAGGAAACTGCAAATCTTAGTCACAGATTTTGGTTGTTCCCAATCTACTACTGCCTCAATATTTGTTGGATCAATTGTCACAATTGCTCCTCAGACAACAGGGCCTAGAAAACTCACTTGCTCTAACCAGAACTCACACTTGCTGAGTTTCGCGTACAACTAATGCTCACGTAGTGTCTGTAATGCAATGCATAAGTGCTGCTCTTGTTCTTATCTAGATTTTGAATAAATGAGACTATCTTTCACGAACACAACTATGCACGTATCAAGGTGTGGCTTAAACACCCTATTCATAAGATTCATAAATGAAGCTGGTGCGTTCGTCAAGCCAAAAGGCATCACTAAAAGCTTTGCCCATATCGGGTTCTGAATGCTGTCTTCTAAACATCTTCGGCCTTCACTTTCAGCTGATGATACCCTAATATTAAGTCAATCTTGGTAAAGAACTTTGCCCCTTACAACTGATCAAAAAGATCATCAATCCTTGGTAAGGGATACTTGTTCTTGATCGTCAGCTTGTTCAATTGACGATAGTCGATGCAAAGTCTCATCGACCCATCCTTCTTAACAAATAAGACCGGTGCTCCCCAAGGAGACACACTAGGTCTTATGAAGCCTTTGTCCAACAGCTCTTGTAATTGCTCCTTCAACTCTTTCAACTAAGCAGGAGCTATTCAGTAAGGAGATTTAGATACCAACTCCATGCCTGGAGCTAAGTCAATTGAAAATTTAATCTCTCGATCTGGTGGTAACCCTGGTAAGTCATCGGGAAACACGTCCTCAAACTCGCTAGCAATCAGAATATCAGTGATGGCATTCTTCACTTCCCTTTGTTCTTGTAGAAATGCTACGTATCCTTTGCACCCATTCTTCATCATCCGTTCAGCTTATACCATAGAGATGATTGGTATAATCTTGCCTTTGTCACCAACAAATCAAAATGACTTCTGCTTCAGTGGACGAAAAGTAATGACTTTTCGTAGGCAATCAATGCTTGCATAATAAGCGGATAGCCAATTCATGCTGAAGAGCACATAAAGTCCTAGCATATTCAACAAAATGATATTCGTCATCATCTCCTGATCTTCTACTAGTACAATAATTGATCGACAACACATGTCTGTATCACTGCACTTCCCGTAGGAACTTACACGTCCAAAATGAACTCCAACTCCTTGGGAACAACTCCCAATCCTTCTACAAACTTCAGAGTCACAAACAAGTTGGTAGACCCTGGGTCTATCAAAACTCGTGCATCACAAAGATCACCGTCATTCTCTTTCTATAAAAGTAACGTACCTATATTAATACACATACTAGACATTCAGGCATGCATGGCAAAATTAAACAGTCATAGAACAAAATATATAAGATCATCTTATCTATGCACTTTCTTCATCTAGAAAGCAATTAAATCAACTTGAACATAACTAGACAATTATACCTTGAATAACATTGTTACTCGCCTGAGCATCTTCAACGGTTACTGCAAAAGCACGGCCTTGTACGATAGGTTTTGTAGGTTGCATAAGCCCATGTGCGGTAGCAGAAGAAACCGTACTTTCTTTTCTCAGGTCTGGGCAGTCTCTGATCATATGGCCCATCTTTCCACATTTGAAACATCCCCCATCTCTCACCTATAATCAGATGTTTTATGTGGTTTTCCACAATGGGCACACTTGATTTGGGGACCAGACGATGCTACTCTCAAGGATCCCTGAGTAACTGATGCTCCAGACGTTTGAGTCTGAGCAGGGCCCTCAATACGGAAAGGTCTCACGGGAGTAGATGTTGTGGGCCTAGGATAACTCGTATAGACAAATTGTCTTGAAACTGGAGCTGGTGCTGGAAACCTTGGCTTTTTTTTCCTCGAGTTGTAATCACTTGCTCTCCCTTGGCCTGCCTTGTTTTTGTTCCGTAGTTCACACCTCTTGTACATGTTGCTTATATCTCTCTCCACCACAATTGCCTTTCCCATCACTTCAGCATAGGTTTCTAACTCAAACATTGATACCCTATCTTTTACATTTGGCCTCAAGCCTTCTTCAAATCTACTGGCCTTCATCTCCTCAGTGGCTACTAATTCCGATGCAAATCTAGATAACCGTGTAAATTTATTACCATACTCTCTTACGGTCATATTCCTTTGCTCCAAGTTAGCAAAATCCTTTTTCAGCTGATTCCTCACTTGCTTGGGAAAATACTCTTTATTGAACACTCGAACAAACTCCGTCCAAGTCCATGGGTCATGAAGACCCTCAACTCTCTTTCTCAGCACCGATTTCCACCATGAATCGACATCACCCTCAAGTTGGAAGGAATCCCAACCAACTTTCTCATTTTTTGTACTCTGGAGTCTCTCTAGCAGCTTCTCCATTTGATTTAGCCATTTTTCTGCCTCCAGCGGATCCGTTTGTCCGTGGAAACTCAAAGGTCTCAATCTCCTAAAGCCCACAAACGATGATGGCAAAAGCACTAGAGGAGGTGGTGGCTGCTGATGGGCCACATTATTTGCTGCGGCCAATAGTGTGGTCTGTTCAGTCAACAGTGCAGTCTGTTGAGTCTGTTGGGCCATGGCAGCGGCTACTGCCTCCATGGCTTGTGCCATCATATCTGGTGCCTCATCCCTATGACCTCTCTCATCAGGAGGGTTCCTTTGATCCCTACTCGAACCTTCAGGGATGTCATTGATACTCCTAAAGGTCCTATGACGACCTCCTCTATATCGTCCTCTACCTCTCTGATCCATCTTAATCTGTTGCAATGAAACAAAAGTCTCATTAACAGACAGTCCCTCTAATCCAAAAAAATCTCAAATATCTAACCAATCTAAGACTTGTTAGAAGTCTCTAAAGTCAGGGCTTTGATACCAACTATGACAGCCCAAATTTCCTAACAGCGAGACTCGGACCGTCGGATCGACATTAAGGCCAATCCCTGAATGGAACACCTGGCACATCCACCTGGCAATTTTAATTTGTCAAAGTAGAGCTCAAAATAGCGGTTCTAATTCCATGTGAATGCACATGGGAAAAAGAATCGAAAAGAACCACTAGTAAGGGCTATCCCTTACCGAAACATGGTTCACAAAACAATTAGACAATAGTGTCTCCAGAAGCTTATATTCTTTACAAAACATGACAAAATCATACTCTAAACCACATTCCCAAGGCCAGACCTACCCGGGCCTTGCACAAATGAAACAATTATTTGGATGAGGCTCTTGATCCTCCTTCCCAGGGGAGTAATCAGAATCCTCCTTGTCTTGGTCTTTCATGCCCAAGTCTTCACTTGTACCCGTGACGTATAGTCAAGGAATGGGCTTCATCTAAGCTCAGTAGGGAAAAACTATTAGCATGCATTTCCCATCAAAGCACATATATCTCATGACATAAATAAAAACATGATTTTTCCTTACTGGTAATCTAATTTAAAAAACAATGGATTGAGCAAAGCAAATTATTGGTGCACATTTGAAGATGACTGAATGAAACAAACATTTTTCTTATTGAAGGAAGTTCATAATATGCACATCTCCTAATTCACATAACACATAAAAAGAAACTTAAAGTGTTTTACTTAAATAATTACTCAAGCATGTATAGCATCGAGCACCCGATGGAATAACCACCATCATCATTCATATGAACCATTCGCATAGGGTGCCCAAGGTCCCAACAATGATGGATGCTTGTGCCGAACACATATTTTACCATTGGCCGGTAGGATTTCAAAAATCACACAAGAGTTATATGGATATCCAGCCGTACCGGAGACGGATATCCTGTCGTGTCGGTCGGGTATTCACATATAAACCTCAAATCATCGTGCATAATTTATAGTTTATCACCGTGTGATGTGATAAGTATAATTAAGTCTGAAAGTTAAACTAAAACATAATCTTTCACACATACTATCGAAATGAATCACGAAGGATTCCACATGGAGGCACATTGCTAAACAAAGCTTGAGAGGCTTTTCTCATCACAAATTCATTCTCCAAATCACACACGCACAATAACACATTCATACTTAGATCTCAAACCCATTCATGCTTAATTGATGAGAAAACTTATCATATCATAATACACATGCCAATGGTATCGAATATACATGGTATAAGGGTTTCCCTACCTCGACCCAAAGTCACAAGCGAAGTCTCTCAACGCAATGTAGCCTCAACCTCACACAAGCACAAGGTCAACCTAACACATCAATTCACAGTTCACACGTCAAAAATGACACGAAATAGAAAGATATAAGATCTCCTCACAATCCCTCAAACAAAACACAACAAAATCCTGAATTAGGCAATTTCGATCGATCAATCCCCTATTTCGAACAATTGAAATCCAAATTTGATCAATCAAAATATTTTTGATCGGTCGAATCCCTTAGAATCCAAAAGTCTGGTACTACAATATCGATTGAATGATTTATAATTTGATCGATCGGATCTCAAATTTGATCGATCAAAATATATTTCGATCCATCGAATCCTGATAACATAAAATTCACAATCCCTATTATATACCTTTCGATCGAATGAGTGTTTGACTCGTTCGGTCGAAACACATTTCATTCGATTGAATCTTATTTCAATCGAACGAATTTCTCCAAATTTATATTCCACCTTCTCAAGTCAATTTCGATCGATCGAAATTTACAGATTTCATCCATTCTTCGGTTTTCTCATTTCACTTCCATTCTTTCTCAAATCTATCATCTTTCCTTATAATTTTTTGATCACAAATAAACGAAAAACCTATTTAATGTTAATTCATAACTTAATACAAATTTCTTACCACAAATTTATCGATCTCCCATTTCTAAAAACTCAACTCCAATCTAGGGTTTGTGTGGAACACATGGGGATTGGTTTAATTCTCAATCCTTGCTTCATGCATGGCTCTCGTAATCACATCCATGCAATTTTGAATCAAAGAACCTTCACTCTCCTCTCACTTCATAAATCTCTAATCATAAGAATTAAAAGAAATTGAATGCAAAGTCTTCAATTGTATTTATTTCTCTTATAACTAAGCCCTATGCTTAGGTGCTAAGCTACTATACCAAACATTAGTATATGTCATTCCTCCTAATGGTCCATTTACTTTCTAATTCCATCTCTTCACACAAGATCTAAATCCCCGTACATTAGTCAATGTCTTGCACGATCTTTGACGTATGAACAATCAGTCATGCGCACTGAGGCGAACAGTTCAAAGACCAAATTTTTATGAGGCATTACACGACGAGTTATCTGTATTACACCATCGTGATACCGCATACAATTAACTAGACCGGGTATGGTGGTTATCCGTATATTACACCGTGATATTACATAATAATCGACTAGGCTGCATCAAATGGGTTATCCAGAAACACCGTGACATCGGTGATATAATGCTTGGACCGGCAGACGACCAGTTATCCGTATGCGCACTTCATAACGCATACAATTTAATCGACTAGAACAGTGGGCTATCCGCATACCGTATACATTGTATATAATGACTGAACCACTACATACACTGATTGGACTGGTATGATAGGTCATCCGTACACACTGTAAGATGGGGATAATGGAAATCTAGACACTTTAAGCCATTGAATCGGGACACTGAACTCTGTAAGTCTCTGAGTCTAGATAGAAATTTTGAATTTGACGTTGAAGATGAATTTGGGAACACAAAAAGGAATTTCATAAAATTGTATCATCAAATTTTGTGTGAAACATTGAACTGGTTATTCAATTCAAGGATATATGCAAATCGATTTTAATATTATTGTCTTTTGAACTCTGCCATTGAATCTATGCATTGATATGATATGATGTGAAATTGTGTTTGATTTTCTTCTACTGAGCTTGGACTGTTAGCTCACCCTAACTATATGTCACAAGTGTAGCTCTTGATCAGGACCCTGGACTTGAGGAGAATCTAAATTTATGTACCAGAGAAAGAAGGACAATAGTTGCTACAGATTTGAACTTGGTATAGTTTTAGTTAATCTCTTTAGCTTTTGACCTTGGTACATCATAAAGATTATGTAGTACTTTTGTACATACTTTTATGTACCACTGTTTAGGGGATGGCCGGCCATCACCGGTGGTTTTAATTCAGTTATTTTGTTTTAGATGTTTTGTATAGAAATGGAGATTTCTATTTTTGCCATAATGATAATTGTTTGTTAAGTGATTATCTACTTGGAATTTCGCTTAAGTGTGTATGTAACAAGTAAATTCTGTATTCAGATTGTATTTTGTGATCTAACGATCTAGGTTTTCTATTAATCCCTGAAAAGTACCACTTTTCATCCCTTAACTTGACCTTTGATGAACCTCTGAGCCAGTTAATAATGTGTTTTAAGTGTGTTTTGTAGATAACAGCAAAATAAGAGCTTAATGATGCAATCCTACATTTTCAAGCCAAAAGACTGTATTTTATGCCATACTGTGGAGCTAATGGGTTAGCAATAAATGCACCATGGTGGTTCACACCATTGGAGGAATTAGGCACACCAATGGGACCATTTGGCTTCCCAATAGGGGCCCTGGAGGTCCAACAGTGGAAGGAGTGTGGACCAAGGCAAACAAGACTCCTGCAAAGGACTGTGCACTGTAGCAGATGATCAAATATGAAGCCTTGTGAAGATTTCGTGTGGTTTAATTCATCCAGAAGTAATGACGTGTGGATCTCACAAGGTTGGAGCTAGTAGACTTGAAGCATTAAGGAGTTTGCGGTACTCCATTTGATCCTCGCGAGCTTCCACTTGAACTTGGCGAGCTGCATTCGATCCTTGCGAGCGGTATACACTTTGAGCCTAGTGAGCAGCAAATTGAACTCGCGTAGCTCAAGAGGAGAGAGAGCCCCAAAAAGCATTTTCATGTAGATCTTGTGCAGATCCCGCGTGACACATTCCATTCTCGTGAGCTAGGCACCTGGCGTACTTTCAACCTGTCGTGCAGTGCTTTCACACTTTAATGACAAACTTAGCCCCGCAACAATCTAGTAATTAGCAGAAGAGCCCAGCGAGAGCCACACAATAGCTATAATAGAGCATTGCGAGATGTAAAAATCAAGAAATCCAGCTATGCGAGGCTCGGGTTCCCAACTTCCTAGCAGCCTATTTCAAACTTCAGGGGCATTATGGCGAATTCATAGCTTTTAGGGCACACCTCCCGAGGTGCCCAGCTATCCCACACATCTCGAGGCAATCCAAGGGCCATAGATAGGCCAGGACATCAACTCTAAAGCATCTCATTCTCAGATTGGCGAAATGCAAATTAGGGTTTATGGATTGTATAAATAGAATAGTTTGATGTTTTGTAAATCATCCAGGATTAGCCTGAGATCATATTTTGGGTTTTAGCTTTTAGGGTTTAGTTTCCTTTTTATTTTCTCCTTTCTTCTTCCTTAGCTCAGCAGCAATGTTGGGCTAGGATCTATGTAGCATTAAAAATAGCATTTCATTGAACAAATGGGTTTTGTATGAAAATCGAGTGAGCTGTTTTGGGATTTGCACAGGCTGTTGCCTTAATGGCAGATTATTGTAAGTCCCATTTGTTCAATGAAATGCTATTTTTAATGCTCCATTAAATCTATTATTTTTCTATGTGTCCAGCATAGTGTTCTTTGACCTATGTTTTCCACATAGGATATTACAGATTTGATGCTCCCATGGAAGCTTAAGCTTGTAGCCTAGTAGCCATGGTGGCTGCAGTGATTTTCATGTTCTATCTCATCATATGTGGGTAAGATAGCCTCTAGGATAGTCTGTGACCATTTAAGTGGACAGACTATAGCCTTAAGGCATGTCTTGGTCACAGATCTGGGATGGATTTTTTTTCTCTGCACTTGAGCTTGTAGCCTAGTAAGAGATTGTGCAGAGCCAAACTTTACTCTGTTGTGCATCAACATCATCAGTGATTAGATCTGAGTTTTTGTAGAACATTGCAGACTTGTGAGCTGGGTCATTGCAGGCCTTTTGTGCAATGACCAGTTGAATATAAGTCCTCATTCATCCTGGGATCTCTTGTGGTTCCCACTTGAGTTTCAAGGTATGTTTACTCCTATGGATGCATGAGCTTGTAGCCTTGCAAACATAGTGTCTACAATGGAATTCATGTCCTGATTTAATTCATTAGATGGAGGAAATTTCTTGATTAGTCTGTGACCATTTAAGTGGATAGATTATAGCCTTAAGATCAATCCATTCCTTTGGATTAGGTTAGTTTTCTGATTTAATCCATGTGATTTGACCATCTCCCTTGGATAGTCTATGACCATTTAAGTGGGCAAATTATAGCCTTAAGAGCAGTCTAAATTATTTGGGTTGAGTTGGATTCTTCTACCTTGTAGACGTTCTTGTAGCCATCTAAAGGATTGCTACAAATTATTGGCTAACACTGAGTTGCATAATTAATTTATCCCAAACTATCTACTTCTTCATCTTTTATCTTTGTTTTTCCACACACATCAGCATCCTTCTTTATCCCTTTCTTTAGCTATAGTTTTATTTCTATTTTTTTTTTAGGTTAGTTTAGCTTTGTGACACTTAAACACCCTCTCTTTACCTTGCTTTTTAGTTAGGTTTAGAGTTGCCAGATCTGTAGCTAGATCTCGAGACTACTATACAACCCTTGTGGTTTCAGATCATCACTCCCTATGGGACAAACTCTTACTTTAAAACTTGCTACAACAAGCCCTGGATCTTGCAGGACTGTGAGTTTGGTTTTATGCTTGTGTTCATCCATTTTTTATTTCATTTTCTCTTGTTTTTGTCATCATTTTATGTGATTCTTTACCATCAGTTTTATATGTTAATAAAAATAGCACACCCAAACAAGCCAACATGTTTTTGGTGCCATTGTCGGGGAGTTTTGATCTAAGAATAGTAATTTGAGTTTAGATTTTATTAGTTGTAGTTGCAGTGTTTGAATAAATGCCAGCTAGAGTTTTTAGATTTTTTGCACTTTTCCTTTATTTTCTGTTTTAGGTAGGTTGTGCCTTTTTAGTATTTAAAAAATTACAGCTGCAGTCCGTTCTTTGATTTTGTTGTTTTTCTTTATTTTTTGAATAATTTATTGCCTGTTTAGTGTTTGAATAAATTCCTGCTGATGTTTTTAGATTTTTGCAGGCTTGGAGCAGTAGTAAATAGGGAAGTGTAGCTACAGCTGGGTCATTCCTGCATCAATTTGCATCTCTACCTCCCCCATTTTTATTTAAATTCTGCATTCTTTAAATTTCTGCAGTTGTAGTTTGGAGTTTTCTTTTTAATTGTGTTGTAAGCTACCCAAGTTCTGTTGTGTGTATGTTGTATGCAAGGAAGGAGGTCTCTCAATCCTGAATTGGGAAGCTTTAAATCCTGAGATTGAGAGAGTTCTAAGTCCTAGGCAAACAACACACACCCCGACTGGAAATTTAGTAGCAACTGAGATGGGAGAGCAGCCTAGACCCGTTAGGGAGTACAATGTACTAGGGGCATACTTATTCCCCTCTTGCATTCAATTCCCTAATGTTGTGGGTGACTATGAGATCGAAGCTTCAACCATCCAAATGCTACCAAGTTTTCATGGGTTGAGTAAGGAAGACCCCTACCAGCACATAGAATTGTTCCTTGCCTTATATACCACTTTCAATATTGCTAGCTTGGGAAAGGAAGCCACTAAACTAAGGCTTTTTCCTTTTTCACTAAAGGATAAAGCTAGAACATGGCTCACCTTGCTCCCGACAAACAACATACAGTCTTGGAGTGACCTGCAAAGCCAATTTTTGGCTAATTTTTCCCAATCAGTAAAACAAGTCAGTTGAGGAAGAGCATAATTTCCATTACTCAGTCCCCAACTAAACAATTGCATGAGGCATGGGACAGATTTAAGGAGTTACTAAGGCAGTGCCCACACCACCAGATCCCTAGGTGGCAGCTTGTACAAAGCTTCTACCAGGGGATTGATGCCAGAAGTAGAGCAATGATAGATTCATCAAGTGGTGGCAAATACCTTAGCAAGATTGATGCAGAGGCATGAGATTTGTTTGAGGTTATAAGTGAAAATTCTCTCCAGCAGGAGGCTCTGTCATGATTTGACATTAAGCCACCTACTAGAGGTGCAAGAGAACCCACATCTTCTGGAAAATTGTAAGAAGTAAATGTTTACAATGACCTGGAGAGAAAAGTGGACACAATGTCGAAAAAGTTTCATAAAGTCTTGAGTGTGTTGCAGCCCCACATTGATGCACAGGTTGGAGTAGCATGCACCATCTATCACTTACCCACACACTCTCATCCTCATTGTCCCTCTGCTGGTACAGTCCCTGAATTTTTAAATGAGCAAGCCACTGCTATCCAATCATATGGACAGCAGCCTGCTGAGTACAATTGGAGGAATCACCCAAACCTGAGGTGGACATAAGTTGATTCACCTCGTACCCAGCAGTAGCAGGCCTTGCCCTACAATTCTAACCAGTAGTCCTACCATGGTCATGCACTAGGATAACAATTTTCTCATCAGTCCTCCCAGCCGGGTCAGTTAGTTGTAACCCCACCTTAACCTAGGGTCCCCCTCCTTTGAGGAGCAGGTTTTGACTTCATTACAAAGCCTTGGCTCCATTTCACAAATTATGGATTCCTAGACACAGAGCATCAGGAAAATTGAGGACCAGCTTGGTCATATCTCAAATGCTCTTATGAGAAGGGGAGAGGGTCGGCTCCCCAGCCAAACTGTGAACATCCTAAGAGGGGGCACACTTGATTGCTGATGTTTCTTCAAGTCATGAAGAAACTAGAGTGGTCAATGCCCCAAGGAATGGGAAGGAGGTGGTTACCCAAGACGTTGTTGATGCGAAAAGGTTGTGCATCCGGCGAGAAGCTGAATAAATGAGCTGCTTTGGTGCTAAAAAAAAATAAAAAAAATATACCATGTGGAGCCCCAATTCCTCAGGTTTTGATGGAGGAAGGGGGTGCTATTTTGAATAGTTGCTAGCCTTGATGGATGACCTGGCCCGAGTTGTGAAAATTTGTGAAGTCTAGATTGAGAAGGCACCCACCCATTTGCTTCCCCAACCCTGCTATTAGATGCCCACCTGAGATGGAGCTGGAGCTGCTCCATACATCTCCCAAGCAGCTACAATTGTTAACCTGGAAGGACACCATATTGATGCAAATGCAAAGGTATGGCCTTTCATTTTTTAATTTTCAGTTCCTTCCATTTCAGTTGAGTTCCAGATGGGTGACCTAAATTTCTATCATTCATGCACCACCATCTGGACTGATGTGTATATATTATGTCTGATCTTATTTTGTATGAATCCTACTCTCTATTGTGTGTTTTTAATGTTGAAAATTATGTGCCATCAATTTGATTCATACTCAGATCATGTTAGGTAATTGTCTTTAGGCTTTTATTGTTTTAGGAGTTTAGTTTAGTTTATGTTTGTCTATTTTAACTGCCGTTTTATAATTTTTGTTTTAGATATAGTTGTTGTTTTTAGTTTTTTGTTCTAGGGGTGTTAGTATATTTCTGTTTTTAGAATATTTGCTATTTTTTTATTTAGTTGCAACTGCTGTTTTATATTGTTTGCTATTTTAGGAGTCTATGTAGCTATTGTGTAGTCTTACTGTCAGTGTGTCTAAATTCTCTATTTCTTTGTCCTAGTTTAATTTTCTACATCTTTTAGTTAGTTTTCTCTTTAATTTTCTGTTGTACTTTAGCAGTTTTTCTATTTCAAAACCTTGCTGCCCCTATACATGTTTCATGAAACAGTTAGGACACTATTTAACTTAGGATTGGGTGTGTGGCAGGGTAGGCCTGCCAATAGAATAGTTAACTCTAGTGCAATAGTGTGAGGAAAATTGAGATGAATAAAGTCAATTCCCACCTAATTTGTAGAATTAGGAAATTTGTGGAAATTGAAAATTTTTGCAGAAAATTTAAAACTGGAAATTTTAAAATCTTAGCACCACCATGAAGCTAATATCAATTTTTTATTTTTTTTCAGTTAGTACTTAGTGAACCTAAGAGGAGAGAAAAAGGCGAAAATACATCCCACGAGTTAAATTGAGGACCATACCTAGTGAGATTTGGGCCTATCAAATTTCTTTTGAAGAGTGTTTTTGGCATTTTTTCTGCTCTAAGGACTGATTGACTCAACACTTTGTCACTAGAAGTTAGGCACCTCTAAATCAAAACTGATGGACAACACTCATGGGCACTAAGGAGATGATGAAAGGCATTTATTTGGACAGTTTGAGCTTAAAACTTCCTACCCATTAAAACTGCCCTTTTGCTTACACTCTTTGAGCCTCTAAATCCTATTTTTCTTTGACAAACACTGGAGTAATTGTACCTTAACCTCATGACCTGATTAAACTTGACCCTCACTCTGAGAATTCAGAAGGTAAAGGAGAAGTTGAAGATAGGTGAGCTGAGTCCAACATTTGGTGGAAGTGGAAGAGAAGCAGTCTAAAAATAGTAGTGTAGCAGTGATGTATGTGTGGCATTTCATACAAAATAAATAAATATATATATATATAAAGAGAAAAAGAAAGAGAAGTCAAAAGAAATACTTCATTTGAAAATTGAAAAGAGGAGAAGAAGCTGGCCACTTTGAATCTGAAAATTATCAAGGAAGTTGAAGTTGAGTTGAATTGAAGGATGTGAAGGCATGAATCACCTCCTTACCTTACTGATTTTTCAAAATTGTGAATCCATTTCAACCCCCTTTTATTCTTTTTAAACCTCACCCATAAGCCACATTACAACCTATTGAAAAGACCTTGTTGATCCAAAGTGAAATGAGTTGTCATGTGGATATGAGGAGTTGTCTAATCTATGGTGAAAACACTTCAGGATGTCAAAACCTAAGAGCAAGGCCTATGCTCATGCTTGCAGGCCCATTTGGGGTCTGTGACTGGTCTTGAGCTAATGAGAATGTGAACACCATTTGTATTTTCATTATTGAGAGATAGCCCCGGTAAGGATTGGGTCTGAATTTTAATTGGGGTTGTATCCGCACCTGATTTTTGAATTGATAGTGAACTTAGTGCCGATTTGTGCACATTGTACTTCTGATGTGAATTGAATGGCGGTGATGCATACACATGTTGATTTTGAGTTTTAAATGATGGCATTACAGCTGTAATATCCTCGGATTTTTAAAAATTGGGTGTGGAATGATGCTTTATTTATTAAAATCTATTTTATCATTGACAGCACTACATTTAACAGTTTTATTGGTGAAGTTTATGGGTATCTTCACTGAAAACCCTCAGGAGACTTCACTCCTCCACTAGGGATCACCTAGGGGTTTAAAAGTCTTGGTACATATGCTAAATATATCCGTGCTCCCTACGAAAGTAGCATTTTCTATTTTGAATAACTATTTTAATTTTGCCTTTGCTCGAGGAGTAGCAAAGATTAGGTTTGTGGGTGCGTTAATCCCTAAAAAGTACCATTTTTCATCCCTTAACCTAACCTTTGATGGACCTCTGAGCCAATTAACAATGTGTTCTAAGTGTGTTTTGTAGATAACAACAAAATAAGAGTTTTATGATGCAATCCTATATTTTCAAGCCAAAAAGATTGCATTTTATGCCAAAATATGGAGCTAATGGGTTTACAATGAATGCACCATAGTGGTTCACACCATTGGGGGAATTAGGCACACCAGTGGGGCCATTTGGCTTCCCAATATGGGCCTTGGAGGTCCAACAGTGGAAGGAGTGTGGACCCAGGCACAGAAGACTGCTGCAAAGGCCTGTGCACTGCAGCAGATGATCAAATATGAAGCCTCGGGAAGATCTCGCGTGGTTTAATTCATCCAGAAGTAACCTTGCGTGGATCTCACGAGGTTGGAGCCAGCAGACTTGAAGCATTAAGGAGTTCGCGCAACTGCATTTGATCCCCGCGAGCTTCCACTTGAACTTGGCGAACTGTAATCGATCCTCGCAAAAGGTATACACTTTGAGCCTAGCGATCAGCAAATTGAACTCGCGCAGCTCAAGAGGAGAGAGAGCCTCAGAAAGCATTTTCGTGTAGATCCCACGAGACACATTCCATCCTTGTGAGCTGGGCACCTGGCGTACTTTCAACCTGTCACGCAGTGATCGCACACTTCAAAGACAATCTCAACCCCGCGTCAGCCTAGCGATCAGTAGAAGAACCCAGTGAGAGCCTTGCGAGATGCAAAAATCAAGACATCCAGCCATGCAAGGCTCGGGTTCCCAACTTCCCAGCAACCTATTTTGAACTTCAGGGGCACTGTTGGGATTTCACATCTTCTAGGGCGCACCTCCCGAGGTGTACAGCTGTCCCACACATCCCGAGGAAATCCAAGGGCCATAGATAGGCCACGACATAAACTCCAAAGCATCTCATTCTTAGATTGGCAAATGCAAATTTGGGTTTATGGATTGTATAAATAGAATAGTTTGCCATTTTGTAAATCATCCAGGATTAGCCTGAGATCATTTTTTGGGTTTTAGCTTTTAGGAGTTAGTTTCCTTTTTATTTTCCCCTTTCTTCTTCGCTCAACAGCAATGCTGGGTTAAGTTCTATGTAGCAGCTAGTATATTTTAGTTTTGCAATGGATCTTGTATGAAAATCGAGTGAGCTGTTTCGAGATTTGCACAGGTTGTTGCCTTAATGGCAGATCATTATAAGTCCCTTTTGTTCAATAAAATGCTATTTTTAATGCTCCATTAAATATGTTGTTTTTCAATGTGTCCAGCATAGTATTCTTTAACATGTTTTTCCACATAGGATTTTACAGATTTGATGCTCCCATGGAAGCTTGAGCTTGTAGCCCTGTAGCCATTGTGGCAGCAGTGATTTTCATGTTCTATCTCATCATCTGTGGGTAAGGTAGCCTCTAGGATAGTCTGTGACCATTTAAGTTGATAGACTATAGCCTTAAGGCAGGTCTTGGCCACAGATCTGAGATGGATTCTTTTTCTCTGCACTTGAGCTTGTAGCCTAGTGAGAGATTGTGCAGAGCTAAACTCTAGTTTATTTTGGATCACTTCATCAGTGATTATATCTGAGTTTTTATAGAAGATTGCAAACTTGTGAGCTGGGTCATTGCAGGCCTTTTGTAGCAATGACCAACTGAATATAAGTCCCCATTCAGCCTGCGATCTCTTGTGGTTCCCACTTGAGTTTCAAGGTCCGTTTACTCCTATGGTTGCATGAGCTTGTAGCCTTACAAACATAGTGTATGCACTGGTATTCATGTCCTGATTTAATTCATTAGAAGGAGGAAATCCCTTGGATAGTTTGTGACCATTTAAGTGGACAGATTATAGCCTTTAAGATCAATCCATTCCTTTCAATTAGTTTAGTTTTCTAATTTAATCCTTGTGATGTGACCATCTCCCTTGGATACTCTGTGACCATTTAAATTGACAGATTATAGCCTTAATGTTGGCTTACTTACCTTTCAATTACTAAGTGGTTAAAACATCAAATTAAAAGAGCAAAGTACAGATATATGGGGTCAAGGTAAGCAAGCAGCCCTGCAAGAACCAGGGTTGTTGCAGCAAGTTTTAATTGGTAAGTCAGGGTAGGTCCACAGGGAAATCTGCTTGGAAATGAGGTAAATATCCAGACTTATGACAGATCTGGCACTCTATCCTAATTAAGACTAAATCAAACAAGAAAGAGGAGAGGTTTCTAAGATTTATCACTCTACTAAGAACTACAAAGATCAAATGCAAGATGATTCAGAACTGATTGAACTCAGATTCAATGGAATGAAGAGAAGGATTAAAATCAAAAGGTGGAGAGCAGCAGCTAGGGATTTTGGTCTTTATTGAAAATCAATTGGATCAAAGGCAATGCATAGGACAGATTTGCTACAATCCTTCATCTGGCTACAAGCTCAGATGCAAGGTATAAGAATCTAATCTCAACTAGAGATTTGAAGCAATCCTAAGGCTATGATCTATCCACTTGAATGGTTTCAAATCATCTTAGAGATTGTCCCAATTTAAGGATCTTGACTGGAACATGTAAGCTATTGCAAATGCTGTGGGTGCCAGGCTACAAGCTCAAGCATCCACTGGGATATCTAATCCAGGGAAATCAAATATGAAAAAGTGAAATTTAGATAAGAATCAACATTAAAAACCACAATTACATTGTAATAATATAACTTACAATCCTAATGTGCTCAGATCTGCAATCTGTGCAACATACAATCCCTTACAAAGCCTCTGAAACTCTCAACTTACAGCTCTCAACCTCACGCTAGCTACTGAAGAGGTTTAGCCAACCATGATTGATTAAGGAGAGAATAGGGGAAGAAGGAAGAGAGAGGGAATTTTTGGAGGGAAATGGAATTTTGAATTGGTTCTGGTTCTCTCAAATTTTGGATGATCTTTTTTGTGCAATTTCTCCTCTATTTATACTCTTCCCTCAGATCTATTTCAGCCAATCTGAGCTCAGGAGAATAATTCAGTTATTCTCAGCTGCTGATGTGGCTAATCTCTTCTAGGAGCTCTTCCCCAATTGGTCCAAAATTGGCAAGTAGATGTGATGCAGTTGGAGGGTTTCCATTTGTATACATTTATGTTCCAAAAATACCCTCAAGGGTTACTGACATGCCTTGGAATGTGTGCACAAAGCATTGGAGTTTGTAGCTGCTTTGAAGGGAACTAAGAAGTTCCAAATTCAATTTTTGAGAGGTTATGGGAACCTCTCAATAGGCTATGAGTCTGCTTGGCATTCATTTCAACAGGATTGGAGTAGCTCTCGATAGGTTCCTTTACATCTCGATAGGTTGAGTTACATTAGCTGACTGGATTGGAGCTAATTTTGTTCTTCTGTCCAATTCTTCATTCATCCTTTGGACAAGTTATAAATAACCTGTCGACTAGTTATACAGTCTTCTATTGAGTGCTCGACAGGCTGCTTCAATCCTCACGAGAATGAGCATAGCTTCAGGTAAGTCGTCGACATGTTGCCTTAAACTGCTTGACAGGTTCAATTGAACCTCTTGACATGTAACTGGGACCTCTTGACTTCCCCTACACCTCTAGGTATCCTCTCAATAGGATCTTCTACTGTGCCTCCAACCTCTCGATAGGTGTTCATCTATTTTATGTGCTTGCAACTGACTTTATTGAAGAAAGTGATAAGAATGGGGTAAATGAAAAATGATGAAAGGTAGAGTGATGATTATGGAGCAGCAAGCCTAAAATATGCACAGTCTTGCAAGATACAGGGCCTGTTGTAGCAAGTTTTGATAAGTAAGAGTTTGTCCCACAGGAAAGTTGATCTCAAGTTCCAAGGGAGCTATCCTTAGTAGGCTCTCCAGATCTGGCTACAGATCTGACATTCCTAAGTGGAAGGGGATTTAAAGTCACTATAATCTTAATCCTAAGGCAACTGACTGTTTAGATTACAAAAAGGGTTAAGAAGAGTGGTAGAGTGAGAAAATAAATGAAAAAAGGGTGAGAAGTATGTTATTAGAAACAGATCTGATGGGGTCTTGTAACTCAGACTCAGATCTGTTGCTATAGAAATCCTGTCCAATGGCTACATTATCACCAAAGAGGAGAAAGAATCTAACTCACTCCTGTGCCATGATCCAATCCCTTAAGGCTATAACATCTCCACTCAAATGGTCACAAACTATCCAATAGGGGAACGACAATCCAGAGATGAGTCAGAACAAGTTTATCATTGTAGGCACTACTTCATCCAGGCTACAAGCTCATGAATCCATAGGAACCTCATCCTCTAAAGTTTTGTGTGTGGGGCTAGGCCTAAAAAGTGCACAAGCTTGGACACACAGGACTGGCAAGAGTTTGAGTACTAGCTTTTAAGCATGGTTGTTCACTGCCTTAGAAAGACTGCAGTGATTCAGTCACAAGCCTACAATCTCTATAGCCAACTCAGATCTGTAATCTGATGGTGGATCTATTCAACTATAGGGGAGTCTGTCACTGCACAATCTCCCACAAGGCTGCAAGCACAAGTGTAGACAAGAAGAATCTGTCTTAGTTCCATGAATTGGCCTCACCCTAGGGCTATAATCTGTCCACTTGACTGGTCATAGACTATCCACAGAGGCTATCCTCCTCACGAAGGTCTAAGACAGAACAAGAACATTGCTGCCGCCACCATGTTCATAGGGCTACAAGCACAAGATCCCATGGGGATTCAGATTTAGTGGGTCCTGTGGTGGGGGAAGGCCTGCAAAGTGCCTAACCTGGACACACAGGTCACTTAGATCTAACTAGTACCTAAGAAACAATCCTCCATAGCTTACGAAACAACTTAACAATGGAGGATCTCAAGGCAGCAGCCTGTACAGCACAACTCACAACAAAAACAACATCCCATACATGCAACAAATCCTATTACAAAAACTCTATTAAAATCTATACCAGATAATCATACAAAAGGCATAGCTAGTAAATGTTGGACTATGGAGAGAAAGAAAAAGGAAAAAAAAGAAAACTCCTAAACCCTAACCTTAACCTACTATAATTCTATAGTTGGTTATTGGAGAAGAAGCACAGAAGTCAAGTCCCAAAGAGATTCGATCCTCAAACCTAAGCTAGGCTTAGGCTTATATAGCAGTCGGCTTCCCCTCTAATTAGGGTTAGGAAAACCCTAATTTTTTAATGTAATTGTAGCCCATTCTTGTCCCTTGGATGCCTCGGGGCATGTGCACGGAGATTGAAGCATTGGAGTGCATGCCCTAATTGCTGGAGATTCCCAAATTGCCCTTGCAGAAGTGAGGAGAAGTTTAGAATTTGATCCTTACTGGGTAGAAATGATTTCAGATCTTTCTGCGTGGTAGAATTGGCGTCGCGGGGTTGAATTGACTTGAAATTCATGCAGTCACGGGATTGGCATTTTAGTCATCGCAGAATACAAATGGCTATCGCGAGATTGCTCTTTCAGCTTTGAATGGCGCGGGGATTGCTCGCGCGGTTCGTCCCTTGGTGAATCTTGTGAGAGATCCTCACGAAGAAGCAGTGTTCATGAGTTTCTGGATCGCGCGAGCATTTCTCTGAAGATTTGTATCTCGCGGCCACTACGCGACAGCTGCGCGCAGGAATACCTGAAGCTCTCTTTCATGAGTGAGTCACGCGAAGCTTAATGGTTCTTCTTTTGAGCTGCGTGAGACTGCGCGAATACTTTAGACTGAGCCTTGCGAAGCCTATTTTTCAATTCTTTCTGGCACCAATCCGTGCGAGAATGGCGCGCAAACTGCGCGACCAGTTGTTGTGTTTCCTCCAGGGGCTCGCGACAACTGCGCGAAGGCAGTATCTCTGGCTCAATTAAACCCTGCAACATTTGCGCGAGGCATTCTTCTTGATGTATTTATGCTTGGATGTGCCTATGCTTCAGCCAACTCTCTATCTGGGTTCATCCTTCGTTCTGCTGAGGTAGTTCTGGGGCAACAGTGAGCTTCTTGGCATGGTTAGGGGTTTATTGGTAGCTACTGCTTATTACCTACAGAACATGCTTAAAACACTTTTATTAAATGATTAAAGGTCTAACAGAGATTAAGTTAAGGGGTGGAAAGTGGTACTTTTCAGGTCTTAACACACCCCCAAACCTAATCTTTGCTAGTCCCTTAGCAAAGCTGTAATTAAATGCCACTTTTGTAGGGATCACGGATACATTTAGCATATGTACGAAGCCTTTTAAACCCCTAGGTGATCCCTAGTGAAGGAGTGAAGTCTCTTGAGGGTTTTCAGTGAAGACACCCACAAACTTCACCATTAAAATCAGTTAAGTGTAGTGCAGATAATGACAACACAGATTCAAATATTTAAAGTTTCATTCCACTCCCATTTAACACCTAGAGAAAACTGCAGCAATGTTTGCAGGCCATTTAGAACTTAAAAGTTAACATGTGTTTGCCTGACCACCATTTATTTAACATTAGAATTTCAATGTATGAAAATCAGTACTTAGATTTCCATTGATTTAAGATCCAGGTTGGATACCACCCTAAAGAGGTAAAAATTCAGACCCAATTCTCACTAGGGCTATCTCTCAATATTAATAACCTGAGGGTGTTCATAATCTCAACAGCTCAAGAAGCGATTCTGAGACCCCAAATGGGTTTGCAAGCATGAGCATAGGCCAAGCTTCTAATTTCTGACATCTTCAAGGATTTTCACCATAGATTGGGCAACTCTTCATCTTCACATGACAACTCATTTGACTTTGGATCCACAAGGTCTTTTAGAATGGGTTGTAATGTGGCTTATGGTTGAGGGGTGTAAAGAATAATAGGGGTAAAAAGGGAATCCAAATTGAGAAATCAGCAAGGTAAGGAGTGGTTCATGACTTCACAACCATCATTCCAGTAAAAACTTCATCTTCCTCTTCTATTTCAGAGACAAAGTGGCCAGCTTCTCCTCTTCTTTTCAATTTTCAGATGATGATGTTCTCTAGACTTCTCTTTCTTTTTCTCCTTTTATTTGCTTTATTCATTCTTTTGATGAAATGCCACACAACTGCCATTGATACACAACTGTTCACAAGTTGCTTTTCTTCACCTTCCATAGAATATTGGACCATTCTCAGTATCTTTACCTCCTTCTCCTTTACCTTCTAAATTCTCAGAGTGAGGGTAAGGTTGACTCAGGTAATGAGGTTAAGGTGCAAGTTTTCTGGTGTTTGTGAAAGAAAAAATATGATTTTAAGGCTCAACTAGTGTATGCAAAAGGGCAGATTTTAAAAGGTTGGATTTTTAGGCTCAAACTGTCTAAATGAGGGCCTTGGATCATTTCCTTAGTCTCATGAGTGCTGTCAATTAGTTTTGATTTTGAGTTGCACAACTTCTAGTGAAAAAGTCTTGATTCACTCAGTCCTTAGAGCAGAAATAATGCCAAAAACACTCTTTAAAAGAAAATGATGGGCCCAAATCTCACTAGGTATGGTCTTCAATTTTAACTCATGAGGTGTATTTTCATCTATTTCTCTCCTCTTAGGCTCGCTGAGTACTTAACTCAAATTTTTTTCTAATATTAGCTTCATGGTGGTGTCAAGATCAACTTTTATCTGTTTCCAAAAGTCTGCCAAAATATTTAAATTTTTACATGTTTCCTCATTGTATCAAGTTAAGTGAAAATTAACTTTATTCATCACAGTTAAACCACCATTACTACACTAAAATTAACTATTCTATTGGCAGACTGCCACACCCCCAAACCATTCGGAGCATTGTCCTCACTGGTTCAGAGGGGATAAAAAATAGTAGAATCCAGGCAGGCAGACAAAAATAAAGACAGAAGAAGATAGAGAAACAGAAAATGCAAACTGCACCGTATGGAACTAAAAGAAACTGTCATTAAAATAAAAAGAAAATATGATAAAAAGATGGAAAAGGAAAAGACATAATGGGGGGGAAATCATTGTGTAGCCGGGGGAGGTTTTGAGGAAGATGGAGGGGGAGATGCAGGTGGGGCCATTTTTCTCTTCTTCTTTTCTCTCTTCTCTCTTTTCCTCTTTTGATTTTCCTCCTTGGCGAGGATCCGCTGGACCTCATCAAACTCATCCCAGAGAAATTGCAAGGGGTCCGGCTCCTTTGGTGGTGGGGGATCTTCCCAGATGGGGTAAAATTTGATTTGGAACTCGAAGGGGTTGACATTCGCCATTTGTGTGAGGGGGTATGGAATTCTAGGGTTAGAATAGGAGGGATGAGATGAAAAAGGACTGATGGCTGATTTAAAAGAGGGGGGCGAGGGAACATGAATCGGCAGAATTAAAATTGTGCCCCTTTTCAAACTTGGCAATAAATGAGCATTGTGTGGGGAAAGAAGAAACACACAACTGGCTCTTGGAAAAGAGAAAGAGCATTAACTGAATGTCTAAAGATAAGCATGGTATTTAAAAGGGGTCAGTGTATCGCGCGGAGATCCTTGTGAGGTAGCCTGACATGGATCATCAATTCGAAAAAGAAGCCATTGAAATCCCTGAAGCAGGTATTTGCACATATTTATTCAACCACCATCGACATCTATCCTCCACATAGATTACTACTACAAAGAAACATAGCCTCCCTCAACTCATCTCCCATGAATGGTAAAAAGAATAAAATGAAAACTAGCAAAAAAAATAGAAAGAATCACACAGAACAGAGAAATAGACAAAAACTAGAAATTCTATTAAAGTGGAAAAAAATATTTATAAATGTAGTTACAAAAAAAAAAAAACTAATCTACAATCTAAAAACTGGGATCTAATCTGATTTCGAATCTGTAAGGAAATCCCAGCCCATCTTTTTAGCCTGTGCCTTAAGGGCAGCTCTGTCCTGTTTCTTCTTTTCCTCCCTCACCTTTTTCTTTTCAACTGGTGTTTTCTGTGTAGTTGGAGCTTTAGGTGCCCTCACCCTTACTTTTTGTGGCTTGGGAGCTTTTAGTTCCTTGGGTTCTTGAGGGGCTTTTCCTTTGTGCTTAGCAAGGGGGTGGCAGGGGATTTTCCTTTGCCTTTAGCTTTGGTTTCCTCAGTGGGGACCACTGGGGATTTCCCTTTTCCAGTGAACTCAGGTTGAGCAGGGGGCTATGCCTCTTTAGACTGGGCAGCAGGATCTTTGCCAATTTTTAAAGGGACAGCTTTGGGAGCAAACCTCTTGGTAGTGACTTTCCTCCGCTGAGGATAAGTTTGCTTCTGTGGTAGTTCAGCAGAGGTCGTGGTAGGGGTAGGTTGCTCAGTAGTTGGAGGTTGTTCCGTAGGAGGTGAAGCAAGAGCTTTTCCTTTCTCTTGCTGGAGCTTAGGTTTTGCCTCCTCAGACTGGGCAGGGGGAGCTAGAGTAGTAGTTAGCTCAGGCTCAGGCTCAGGCATGTGAACAGAGATGGGGGTCGGTTGCAGAGGTTCATTTCAGGCAGCAGCCAATGCGGATTCCAATGAGGGGATCTGGATTTGATGTTTGAGGATGTCAGTCTCATGGATCTCTTTTAAATTTTTTGGATCTCCTGTACATTGTTAAGCCATTTTTCAAGCATTCTTGCCTGGGCATTCGCTGCAACAGCACTGGATTTCTCATACTCCCAATTTATTTGATGATAAGTAGCTATGGCCTTGGCCTTTTGGTAGGCGTCCAAAATGTTAGTCCACCCCAATGAGATGCCCAGAAGCTGCTGTCAGTGTTCCTCCGTCATTTTTTCAATCTGCTCCAGCAGGGGGGGTCTCAATTGATTGGCGAAGCTTGGCCATGCCCCTCAGGACATCCTTCCTCAGGTAAGCATTATCCCTCATGTGATGGAGGATGGTGAGGTAGGGAGGGCTATAAAAATGATGTTTTGGAGCTATGGGCAGATGTTGAGAACTGAAAAATACCATTTCTCACCCCTTAACTTGAGTCTTGATAGACCTTTGAGAGAACTAAATAAGTGTTTTAAGTGCTTCTGTTGCAGCTAACAATAAAGACAGGCTTAACCATAAAAGCAGCGTAAAAGTGCCAAAAAGATGACAACCCATGTCAATCCAAAGGAAGAAAGAGAAGAAACAACCTCACTAGCTGCTGGAAGGTCTGAATTGAAGAGGCAAAGACCTGGTCTCAATCCAGAGAAGAAGTATGGAGCAATTCGAACAGAAAAATGCACTACAGAGTACTTTTCGCAAAGAACCTGAACTGTTCGCAAAGAACCTGAAACTCTGCGAAAAGAACAAAAACTCCAGGCTTAAGCTTTCGAAGAGCATCTGAACTCTTCAAAGAGATGATTTACCTTTTCGAAAAGGAGAAAACTCAATTCGAACAAAACCAGAACCTTGCGAAAAGAGCTTCAGGAGTTACAACACCTTGCGAAAAGCCCCCTAAACTTTGCGAAAAGGTATTCTGGAGGTTCTCAGCTTTTGCAAGGGCAATTCAGTAATATGTTTCATGCATCCCAATGCATTTAAAAACCTAGGGACGTTTCAGAGGATTCTAAGCATGAAGCGAAGGCATATTCCACCCCACGTGAGCACCCAGAGATGAAATAACTTGGCGGGAACTTCTAGAAACTCTAACAGATTTGCAAAATGCATAACAGAATTGATGCCTTTTTCACCTGATTGGCTGAACCAGATCGAGGAATTCTGATTGGCCAGAACAGATCTGGATCCTCGTGCTCGACCACCATTGGTCAATACAGATCTGAGCACCTCTGATTGGTTGATACACATCTGAGCTGGACTTGGGGAAAACTATAAATAGACGAACCATTTGCCCAATTTGGGCATCCAGATTTTGAGTTTCATTCCTATTCCCCCATTTCCAAACCAGATAGTTTGTCTGAAATCCCTGTAATAGCTTCACTTTGACTTGCAATTGGGAGCTGTGAGACATTTCTGTAATTCAAAAGAGAGTTGTATTCAAGACTACAAATCTGAGAGCTGTTTAAGCTGTGCTCTGTAATTGTAATGGTGGATTTGAAAAGGTTGCTGTAAACCGTATATTCTCAATTGGATTCATGTTAAGGGTTCCCTCTGATCTCCTTATTGCATTAGACTCCTTTAGATTTACTATTTTTCATGCAACTTCCCTTGATTCATTAATCCTGTGAGAATTAGTGTTGGTAACCTAATCTCTCACGGCATTTGTAGTGATGCTTCTTGTTCTAAACTAAGGCTTTGGATTAAAGACTATTGGATGGTTTGTGGCCATTAAAGTGGACAGACCATAGCCATAAGCTTAAACCTAATCCTTAAATTAGATTTATTTCTCTTACATCTGCGCTTGTAGCCAGATGAAGATTGGATCATCTCTCAGTTGAGCTGCAGTCGTTCTCATTAGTTTTCAAGGACCAAATCAAAGTTAGATATTACTTCTCCATTTTTTATATAAGTTTACCTCAAACGTTTCCCCAACTCGGATCTGGATCACTTAGTTTAATTTTTACTTTTATCATTTAGTTAATGTGACAAATTCAACCTCCCATCTTATGTGCTTTCTAGATAGGAAAGAGGCCAGATCTGGTAGCTCAGATCTGGAGGTTTATCTTGCATTTTAGACAAATTCTCTGTGGACGATCTTTCACTCACTTACATTTAAAACTTGCTACAATTGGCCCTGATCTTGCAGGCTAATTCACTTCTACCTGTGCTGATATTTCTTTATTTTTTTCAGTATAATTTAGCAGTTGCAAACCTGTTTTCAAAACACACATAAATCAAGCACACTAAGAAGCAACAACAAGTTTTTGGCGCCGCTGTTGGGGAATTTGTCTAAAATAGGTAGACCTAAGTTTTTACTTTTATTTTTTATATCATTACTAAACTATTCTATTGTTTATACCTGTGCAGTTATCCATGTCCAATTTTTGAAGAAGGAAAACTACTTTAAAAGAAATTCTGAAGGTATGCTGTGAATAATCAGATTTTTTGTTCTGAGTTGTAGGTTTGGTAGGAGGACTCTCAGCCCTGAGATTGTCCCACTGAATTTAGAAGTTGAAAGGCTACTATGAACCAAACAAACAACACAGAATTCTGCTACTATGGGAGAAGAACCTCGACTTTTGAGGGATTACTTTCCACCTGGTGCTTATAATTCTCCCTTTTGCATTCAATTTCCTACTGTTGAAGGAAATTATGAGATCAAATCATCAACTATCCAAATGCTTCCTTCCTTCCATGGGTTGAGTAAGGAAGATCCATACAAACATGTGGATGAATTATTGGCTCTTTGCACCACATTCAACATAGCTGGACTTGGTCCAGAAGCAACCAAGCTTAGGCTCTTTCCTTTTTCATTAAAGGATAAAGCTAGAGCATGGTTATCTATGTTAGCACCAAATAGTATCACTTCTTGAAATGATTTGCAGTGTGAATTTTTAGCCAAATATTTCCCAATGTCTAGAACAAGCCAATTGAGACAAAGTATCATTTCTTTCTCACAAAACTCAACTGAAACTTTCCATGAAGCATGGGAACGATTTAAGGAACTTTTAAGGCAATGTCCTCATCATCAAATTCCCAGATGGCAGCTGGTTCAAAGCTTCTATCAAGGAATTGATCAAAAAGGCAAAAATATGGTGGATGCCTCCTGTGGAGGCACTTACTTGCAAAAAACAGTTGAGGAGGTTTGGGACTTATTTGAAGTAATTGGTAAAAACTCAACTCAACAGGAATCTCTGTCAGGAGATATTGAAAATCCTGCTAGGGTGAACAATCAGCAACCCACCAAAGGGAAGATTTATGAGGTGAATGAGTTAGAGAGAAAGATGGATAATTTAACCACAAAGTTTGATAGATTGATGGACTCACTTAAAAATCCAAATGTTGCAAGAGTAGAGGAGGCATGTCTGATATGCCAGTCCCCTACTCATTCAATTGACCAATGTCCTGCTGCACCACAGTTCCCATATTTAATGGTGGAACAAGCTCATGCTGCTCAATCATTTGGACAGATGCAGTCAAATGAATATCCATGGGGAGGACACCCCAATTTCAGGTGGAACCAAGGGAATTATCAATCCCAACAGCAGCAACAACCAAAGAACCAAATGCCTTTCAAAACTGCACAGCCTTATCAGCAGAATTTTTATGCCAAACCAAATTTTCAGCCGCTCATTCCACAACAACCTGTGCAACAATCTGCCCCAGTTCAAACCCCTTCCAGGTCCCCTTCTTTTGAAGATCAAGTCCTAAATTCACTCCAGAATTTAGGATCTTTAACTCAGACTGTGAATTTTCACATCCAGAGCATAAAGAAGATTGAAGAAATATTGGGACAGCTTTCAAATACTTTGGCAAAAAGAGAGGAAGGAAAGTTACCCAGCCAACCTTTGAACAATCCCAAAGGGCAGTTCATGGTTGGAGAAGCTTCTAATTCACATGAAGAAGTAAAAACTGTTACCACTTTGAGAAGTGGAAGAATCATAAATAACAACGTGGGTGCTGAAGAAGAAAAACATAAGGAAAATGATAAAGATATGCAGCAAGAGCAACATAATGATAGCAGTGGGGGTGCTGATGGACCTCAAAAAAATCAAAAAAATGAAAAACAAAAAATCTAAAAAGTTTCTGAAAATACTTCCAAATCTGTAGATGAAGGACTAGTTCCTCATTTACCATTTCCTCATGCAATAAAATCTGTATCCCCTTTTGATAAAGGGAACACAAAAATAGCGGAAATGATGGAGACTTTCAAGCAAGTCAAGATAAATCTACCTTTGCTTGAGGCAATCAAACAAATTCCAGCATATGCAAAAATTTTGAAAGATGTTTGCACTCACAAAAGACAGTCTAGGATACAGTTGTCCAAGAAGGTCTTTACTGTGGAAAGAGTTAATCAGGTGTTATCCATTGCCACACCTCCTAAACTTCAAGATCCTGGAATCCCCACAATCCCTTGCATTATTGGGGAACATACCATTGAAAAGGCTTTATTAGATCTGGGTGCTAGTGTCAACCTACTTCCATATTCTGTATATGAGAATCTAAGTTTGGGAGAATTAAAACTCACTCATGTGGTGTTACAACTAGCAGACAGATCTGAAAGGAAGCCAGTTGGGATGATTGAGGATGTATTGGTGGGAGTAGATAAATTTTTCTATCCTGCTGAATTTCTAGTTTTGGACATGGAACCAACCAAAAGCAAAACGTCCATCCCTATCATTTTGGGAAGACCATTCCTGGCTACAGCAAATGCTTGCATTCAATACAGGTCTGGAATTATGGAAGTCTCTTTTGGAAACATGAAGGTAAAATTAAATGTTTATAATGCAGTCACACAGCCTCAACTCAGTTCTGAAGAATGTTTTTATGTTGATTTATTGGATGAACTGGTAGAAGGGACTTTTCAACAGTTTCTGCATTGTGAAGAGTTCACCACAAATGTTGAAGATGCTTGGGGAAATTCTGAAGAAGAAACAGTTTGTATCTCAAATTCTGAGGAAATAAATGTTGTGCAAGGAACTCATAATCAATCAGCAAGTTTCTCTTCTTGGAAACCTGCTACTCTTCCCCTTCCACAAACAGCTAAGGTACCTTTGTTACCTTCCTTTTACAGCCCACCTGATTTAGAACTAAAGCAGCTGCTAGAAAATTTGAAATATGTGTTTTTAGGAAATCATAAATCATTGCCTGCAATTATTTCTTCCTCCCTCACAAAGGAGCAAGAGGAAGAGCTGTTGATAGTTTTAAAAGAGCATAGAAGGGCAATTGGCTGGACTATTGCTGATTTGGGAGGAATCAGTCCAGCTGTTTGCATGCACAAAATCCATTTGGAAGAAGATGCAAAGCCTTCTAGGGAAATGCAAAGGAGGCTGAACCCTCATATGCAAGAAGTGGTCATGAAAGAGGTTGTTAAGTTATTGGATGCAGGGGTCATTTACCCCATTTCAGATTCACCTTGGGTGGCACCTACACAGGTGGTACCTAAGAAATCTGGGATCACTGTTGTAACCTCAGATTCTAGTGAGCTTATGTCAACCAGACAAACAACTGGGTGGAGAGTCTATATTGATTACAGAAAATTAAATGCAATGACCAGAAAAGACCATTTCCCCCTCCCATTCATTGATCAGATTTTAGATAAGCTAGCAGGAAAAGCTTATTACTGTTTTCTTGATGGTTACTCTGGGTACAACCAGATTCCTGTGTACCCACAAGATCAGGAAAAGACCACATTCACTTGCCCTTTTGGCACTTTTGCCTATAGGAGAATGCCTTTTGGTCTTTGTAATGCTCCTGCTACCTTTCAAAGATGCATGTATTCCATTTTTTCTGATATGATTGACCAATTTATGGAGATTTTTATGGATGATTTTTCAATCTATGGAGACAGTTTTTCCCAGTGTTTACATCATCTCAAATTGGTATTACAGAGATGTGAAGAAACCAATCTAGTTCTAAGCTGGGAAAAGAGCCATTTCATGGTCACCCAAGGCATTGTCCTTGGCCATGTTGTTTCTCACAAGGGCGTTGAGGTGGACAAAGCAAAAATTGATTCAATTGCACATTTACCACCTCCCAAAACTGTTAAACAAATCAGAAGTTTTCTAGGACATGCTGGATTTTACAGAAGGTTCATTAAGGACTTCAGTAAAATAACCAAACCTCTTTGTCATTTGCTGTGCCAAGATGTCCCTTTTGTTTTCAATAATGAATGCATGAAGGCTTTTGAATTCTTAAAAAACTGTTTGATTTCAGCTCCAATATTGCGATCTCAGTTATTCATTACCTTTTGAACTAATGTGTGATGCATCGATTATGCTTTGGGAGCTGTCCTTGACGGAGAAAGAAAAGGCTGCCTCATGTCATAGCTTATGCCGATAGATCAATGATTGATGCACAGCTCAATTACACAACAAGCGAGAAGGAGCTGGCAATTGTTTTTGTTTTAGAAAAATTCAGTCATATGTCTTGGGTTCACAAATAGTGGTGTTCACCACTCACCTTGAAATACCTTCATCTAAGAAGGATACCAAACCAAGATTAATCGGTGGATTCTCCTATTACGAAATTTGATTCTGGATCAAAGATAAAAAGGGGGTGGAGAATGTGGTGGCTGATCACCTGTCTAGAATTTTAACTGCTGAGATTGATAGGCTGCCTATCAATGAATCTTTCCCTGATGAGCAACTTTTTGCCATTAGTGTACACACTCCTTGGTTTGCAAACATAGTCAACTTTTTGGCTACTGGAAGAATTCCTCAACATTGGAATAAAATGGATAAAGATCTTTTCTTCTCAAAGGTTAAACATTTCATCTGGGAAGATCCTTATCTATTTAAGAGTTGTGCAGACCAAATAATAAGAAAATGTGTCCCTAACAAAGAATTTCATAGAATACTTTCTATGTGTCATGAACAGGCCTGTGGAGGTCATTTTAGTGGAAACAAAACTGCTGCAAAGGTTTTGCAATATGGATTTTATTGGCCTACACTTTTCAAAGATGCCCTGCAGCATTGTAAGTCTTGCCAGAACTGTCAGAAATTGGGCAACATTTCCAAGAGAAACTCAATGCCTTTACAGCCTATTTTGGTAGTTGAGTTGTTTGATGTTTGGGGGATAGACTTCATGGGTCCCTTTCCTCCTTCCAATGGGAATAACTTCATTCTAGTAGCTGTGGATTATGTATCCAAATGGATTGAAGCCACAGCCACTAAAACAAACGATCACAAGGTAGTTCTTAAATTTCTTAAGGATCACATATTTTCCAGGTTTGGTTTTCCCAGAGCCATTATCAGTGATGGGGGAAGCCATTTTTGTAATAAACATTTTGAAACTTTATTGAAAAAATACTCTGTGACTCATAGAGTAGCCACTCCATATCATCCACAAACTAGTGGACAAGTGGAGATTTCCAATAGAGAAATCAAACATATTTTGGAAAAGACTGTGAAGAAGGACAGAAAGGATTGGTCCTTTAAGCTGAATGATGCATTATGGGCATACAGGACAGCCTATAAAACCCCAATTGGTATGTCCCCATTCAGGTTGGTCTATGGCAAAGCATGCCATTTACCAGTAGAGCTAGAATATAAAGCTTTTTGGGCCATTAAAAAATTAAACATGGATCTAACTACTGCTGGTAATCACAGGAAACTGCAACTTGCTGAGTTGGAGGAGCTGAGAATGGATGCATACACAAATTCAAGATTTTACAAAGAAAAAGTCAAAACTTTCCATGATAAAAATTTATTGAGAAAAGAGTTCACAGCTGGCTCTAAGGTATGGTTATTTAACTCAAAACTCAAGTTTTTTCTAGGAAAGCTGAGATCCAGATGGGAAGGGCCATACATCGTTATTCGTGCTCCTTCGGGAGCTGTTGACATCCTTGATCCAAGTAATGGAAGAATCCTGAAAGTAAATGGTCAGAGGCTCAAACCATGCATTGAAAATACCCAGGAGCCTGTGCTGCCCATCTGTCATCACGAACCTCCAAAAATCTGATGGTAGATAACTGTACATTATGTTTTTATTTCATAGTTTTTGCTTAGTTTCTTTGTTTCTATTTTTATTCATGATTTGTCTCTTTTCGCATGGTTTAAATATGCTCCAAGCTAATTCGCAAAGTAATAATTCTCTTTTCGCAAAGTTCAATTTACTTCTCGAAAAGACTCTGGCATTGTAACGAACTGCTCGAAAGCAAGGATTTGCTTTTCGAATAGTTGGTTCTGAAGCTATTGTCTTTTCGAAAAGATATTTCTGAAGCTAGTTTCTTTTCGAAAAGATGTTTCTGAAGCTATTAACTTTTCGAATGGTACTGATGCCATTCGCAGTTGTAAAAAGGTCTATTTTTGGAACTTTTTGAAAACTTATAAAGAACTTTGCGAAATTAACTCTGAGTATATTTAAACCCTTTCGAAGTAGGGGTTTCATATTCGAAAGCTTTCTGAAGAATTTCGTTCTTTCCTTGAGCAATTTGTGAAGCTTGCTACATTTTTCTTCACCTTTGTTCGATCATTTGAGTTTTCAGAGAAGGATTTTAACTTCTAGTCTGGGGGATTTCTGCAAGCAAATAACTCGTTCAATTAAAAACCCTAGATCTCAGTATTTCTCTGCACATTCTCTCTGTTTATCATTTGAAAATTTTCAATTTGTGTCAGCATCTGTTGTGGGCATTTTCATACATCAATTTAGAATGGGAAAAGCAGAGAAATCGTTGGCTGCCATGTTCCCAAAATCCTCTGCTAAGAAAGTTAGCAAATCTACCCCCAAGGGAAAAGCCAAAACTTCAGCCAAAAGAAAACTATCTATGGATAAAGCTGATAGGGTGGAGAAAGGGAAGAAAGTGAGACATGAGGAACCCATCTCTCACTTGCTAGTCCCGAGGAGCTTCCCCCTCTGCCTATACATTTAGTACTGCCAAATCCATTCATTGAAGCTCAGAAGTTAATTCCTGAGCTGATTGTGGATGAAACTTTTTTCGTCAACAAGCCGGAGTGCCTGTTATCTTTAAGATACATAAGGGAAGCCGCACTAAGCCATATCCTCACCCCTTTGCCAGAGAAAATTTACCCACGAATGGTGAAGTTATGATACCAAAACCTAATCAAGGTCACTGAAAGAGATGCTGATGTCCCTATCCTGGTTATCTTTATTGATGATTGCGATCTTACGGTCACATTTGAAGACATAGGGAATGCTTTGGGGATACCCTTCCAATTTGATCCTGCTGGGCCATTGGCTGCTCCAGAAACAGCCTCCTTTAGAGAAATGGCTGCACATTTGACCCAAGGAATTGTGGGCCTTTGGGTCCATCATGAGGAGAGACCTAGCCCCCAATTTCTATTGATGGACTCCATTTTAAGGGAAGTTTTTATGTCACCAGACACGACCAAGAGAGAGAACACCAATTGAGGCTCTCTTTCATTTTCTAAGGCGATTTTCAATGCCCTATGTTAATTTTTGCCAAGTTGAAAAAGTAGCATAAATTAGCTGGCCTCCCATTTGGTAGATTGATCATAGCCCTCCTCAGAGCCAAGTTTGACATTGATAATGAGGAACCATTTGAAGTCATTGCTCCTCACACTTTTGGGAAAAAGGCATGGACTACAAGCCAAGCCATGCTGAGAAGGATGAGAGAGGAAGGCGAACCTGCACCTGCACCTGCAGCTGTGAATGAACCTGCACCTAAACCTACCCCTGCAGTTCCCTTAGAACCAGTTTTGGCAGAACCTGTGGTGACCAGCTCTTTAGCTGCACCACTTCTCAACTCTGCCACATGGTGACCAGCTCTTTTTGAAGAAACTTTCCTTCCATGGTGACCAGCTCTTGGTGCACCAATTTTGAGGAAGTTGGCCTTTCACCCTCCTCCCTATTCCACGCCACTTCACCTATCCCAGTGTCCCATCTCCCATACCCTCCATTATTCCAATTATAGATTCCCCTCTGCACCAACCACTCCAACCATACTCACACCACCAATTTTCCCACAATGCCCCTATTTTAGTAGACTTTGTGCCCCATCTCCCGGCCTCCTCTGCTCCAAAGCCCCTCAAATTCACTGCTCATTCATTACACACAAGTATCCCATACACGAACTGAGCCTTTCACTCTGAGGCTTATTCTTCCTTAATGGGATCTATTTTTGAAACCATGGGACTTGAACCTACCCCTATACGACCCTCATCATTTCACCCATTTACCTACTTCCCTCTTTCTGACCATTGCACCTCCACCCCTCCACTTGATTGTACCCGTCCACTGCTATGCCCACCTCTCCCCACACCTCTATTACCCAAATACTTGCCTACCTCCAATCCATCCAAGCCCAACTCCAAATAAACACGAAAACCCGATCATGACCAATGACCTACTCAAACCTTAGCCTCCACATCACACACAACCACCATTACCCCTTTACCTCTTGTTGATTCCCATGCTACCCAAAGCTGAACAGAGGTAGTATTGGTTGATCACCCACCCCACCACTCGCCCATACAACCCAAAGCTGAACACAAGTCCCTCTGGTGGCATCCACTTCACCACTCCCCACTTTCGCTGAGCAAGCCACTCAGACCGACCCTGAAGTCCTCCTTCTGGACACTTCTTCTCCCCCTCCCACAGCTAGGACAACTTTGGTCCCCTACCATTCCATTCCCCTTCCCCGATTTGCCTCCCTCAGAAGAGCCATGGAAGAAAATTCTTATATCTGCAGAGATGTTCTAAAAGGGTTAGCTGATTTACAAGCCTACATTCGAACCCCTTATGAAAACCAGATTCAAAAGTTAGAGTTATTTATGAAATTTGAGAGAGAGAAAATGAAGGACTTGCTGGGTCAAACCTTTCAGATGGTTAGGAGCGAGCAGCACAAGGTGACCATGTTACAAGCACAGCTTGACCAAGAAAAATTGAAGACCACTAGACTTGGCAAGTACATTGGCCTCACCAAAAAGATAAAATTAGAGGAATACACTGAGCTGCAAAACACAATCCAGGAGAAGGCTCAATCAAGTTCAGACTCAATCGATTCCGATTAAATTCAGCGGTGACTCCAGTTCTGAGCCAATTGAACCAACTTATGATACAGATTTTGACCCCAGTTATTAGATCACATTGTACTTATCTGTGTTATGAGTTTGTAATATAAAATTCTATTTTTTCTGTGAAATTACTATGCATTTCTGTTCTTTCTTTTTGTCATTACTTTTTTTTCTTGATTGCTTCTTTTCTTTGCTTTGGACCAGTGTGGACCCTGCTCCCCTTAGGTTTGGGGGTGAAATGTCAATAATTGAGTTAACATCAATGCAGCTTATGATCAGTGGATTTTTTGAAAATGAAGTATACTCACACCTGTTGTTTTGAAAAATAAGGAAGTTAAAATTTTTTAATTTGATTTCTAGTGTAATTCTAATACTTTCATGAAGTGAATGTCAGGAAATTTCTAAAAGAAAATTGATATTTTAGTAAACCTAAAAAGAGAGAAAACAGTGATGATATACTTCAGGAATTTGATAAAAAAAAAAAAACCATATCTAGTGAGATTTGGGCCTGCTGAAATGTATTCTTTGGAGGTATGAATTGGCAATTTTTTCTGCTCTAGGGACCGTTTGAACCTACTTGTTTTTACTAGAAGTTACACATATCCAAATTGAAATAATTTGATAGCACTCGTGATATTAAAGACATGATGTAAGGCCTCCTTTTGAACAGTTTGAACCTTACAAAGCCCCACCTTGTGAAACTGCCCTTGATACACACCATTTGAGCTGTACAAATCCAAGATTCCTTTGAAACCTCATCAACTTCAATTAGCCTAACCCTCACTCCGAGAAGTCCGAAGATAAAGGGAAGGAAGCTAAAGAAAGGAGAGTGGGGTATCACCATGGTAAAAAGAAAAATAATTGAAGGCAATGATGAATCAGCAGAAGAAGTGTGACATTCCAGTCAATGTCATTTTGAAAAAAAAAAAAAAAAAGAAGTCATTTCATTGGAAGTTTGAAAAAGAAAGAGAAAAAGATGGCCACTTTGGCTCTGAAAATTCAAAGAAGAAGATGAAATTGTGCTGAAATAAAGAAGTTGTCCATACCACCTCCTTACCTTGACTGACTTCCCAATTTCAAACTCCATTACACCCCTTTATTCTTGATAAATTTCACCCATAAGCCACATTACAACCCAAGTTAAAAGTCCTTACTGATCAATGATGGATTGAATTGTCACATGGAGATAAGGATTTGTGTAATCTATGGTGAAAAGAGCAGTGAATACAGAACCAAAAAGCAATGCCTATGCTCATGCTTACAGTCCTATTTGTGGGCTGTAACTGCTCTTGAGCCGTGTGAAATAGTACAACCCTCTTACTTGCATGTTGAGTGAAAACCTGGTGAGAGTTGGGTTTGAAATCGACTTATTTGGGGTAACATCAAAGCTGGATTCTCAAATAGAAGGCAAGCTGTTCATTAATTTTTCTTGTAAATAACTCTTCGACACAAATTGAGTGAATGGAAAAAGGAATTACAGCAGAATTTTAGTTTTGAACTGATGTTTTCTTGAGAATCCTCTTATAACTTGACTAATACAGGTGTGAATATTCTGATTGAATGAAAGTCTATTTTAACAGAACTGTATTGATCTTAACTGATTTATTGGAGAAGTTTGTGGGTACCTTTACTGAAAACCCTCAGGAGACTTCACTCCTCCACTAGGGATCACCTAGGGGTTTAAAAGGCTTGTTGCATATGCTAAATGCAACTGTCCTCCCTACAAAAGTGGCTTTTTACTTTATTTTTAATTTTGTCTTTGCTCAGGGACTAGCAAAGCTTAGGTTTGGGGGTGTGTTGAGAACTGAAAAATACCATTTCTCACCCCTGAACTTGAGTCTTGATAGACCTTTGAGAGAACTAAATAAGTGTTTTTAAGTGCTTGTGTTGCAACTAACAATAAAGAAAGGCTTAACCATAAAAGCAGCGTAAAAGTGCTAAAAAGATGACAACCCATGTCAATCCAAAGGAAGAAAGAGAAGAAACAACCTCACTAGGCATTGTGGAAAATTAGATTGAAGAGGCAAAGACACGGTCTCAACCAGAAGAAGTATGGAGCAATTCGAGCGGAAAAATGCACTCTGAGTACTTTTGAAAGAACTGAAGCTGTTAAAAGAACCTGAAACTCTGCGAAAAGAACAAAAACTCCAGGCTTAAGCTTTCGAAGAGCATCTGAACTCTTCGAAGAGATGATTTACCTTTTCGAAAAGGAGAAAACTCAATTCGAACAGAACCAGAAACCTTGCAAAAAGAGCTTCAGGAGTTACAACACCTTGCGAAAAGCCCCCTAAACTTTGTGAAAAGGTATTCTGGAGGTTCTCAGCTTTTGCAAGGGCAATTCAGTAATCTGTTTCACGTGTCCCAATGCATTTAAAAACCTAGGGACGTTCCAGAGGATTCTAAGCATGAAGCGAAGGCATATTCCACCCCACGTGAGCACTCAGAGATGAAATAACTTGGCGGGAACTTCTAAAAACTCTAACAGATTTGCAAAATGCGCCGCGAAATTGATGCCCTTTTCACGATTGGTGAACCGGATCGAGGAATTCGATTGGCGAGAGCATCTGGATCCTCGTGCTCGACCACCATTGGTCAATACAGATCTGAGCACCTCTGATTGGTTGATACACATCTAGCTGGACTTGGGGAAAACTATAAATAGACGAACCATTTGCCCAATTTGGGCATCCAGATTTTGAGTTTCATTCCTATTCCCCCATTTCCAAACCAGATAGTTTGTCTAAAATCCCTGTAATAGCTTCACTTTGACTTGCAATTGGGAGCTGTGAGACATTTCTGTAATTCAAAAGAGAGTTGTATTCAAGACTACAAATCTGAGAGATGTTTAAGCTGTGCTCTGTAATTGTAATGGTGGATTTGAAAAGGTTGCTGTAAACCGTATATTCTCAATTGGATTCATGTTAAGGGTTCCCTCTGATCTCCTTATTGCATTAGACTCCTTTAGATTTACTGTTTTTCATGCAACTTCCCTTGATTCATTAATCCTGTGAGAATTAGTGTTGGTAACCTAATCTCTCATGGCATTTGTAGTGATGCTTCTTGTTCTAAACTAAGGCTTTGGATTAAAGACTATTGGATGGTTTATGGCCATTAAAGTGGACAGACCATAACCATAAGCTTAAACCTAATCCTTAAATTAGATTTATTTCTCTTACATCTGCGCTTGTAGCCAGATGAAGATTGGATCATCTCTCAGTTGAGCTGCATTCGTTCTCATTAGTTTTCAAGGACCAAATCAAAGTTAGATATTACTTCTCCATTTTTTATATAAGTTTACCTCAAACGTTTCCCCAACTCGGATCTGGATCACTTAGTTTAATTTTTACTTTTATCATTTAGTTAATGTGACAAATTCAACCTCCCATCTTATGTGCTTTCTAGATAGGATAAGAGGCCAGATCTGGTAGCTCAGATCTGGAGGTTTCTCTTGCATTTTAGATAAATTCTCTGTGGACGATCTTTTACTCACTTACATTTAAAACTTGCTACAATTGGCCCTGATCTTGCAGGCTAATTCACTTCTACCTGTGCTGATATTTCTTTATTTTTTTCAATATAATTTAACAGTTGCAAACCTGTTTTCAAAACACACATAAATCAAGCACACTAAGAAGCAACAACAGCAGATAGGAGGTGGAAGAAGGAAAGTGTGCTTAGTCCTGGGGGAGAGAAGGGGGGATGATAGGAGGGAAGTCAAGTTGTGGGGGAATGGGGTCAGGTTCTGGGTCTGTTTGTGTAGATTTGGTAGAGAAGGTGGGAGGGGCAGGATAAGAGGGGATGGAGGGTATAGGGGAAAGGAAAAAGGTGTAGGCACAATAGGAGTTGGGGGTGATGGGGGATGGAAAATGGGAATTGTGAAAGGATTAAAGGAAATGGGTGGGTAAGAGTTAATGGTGATGGTGGGGGATAATGAGTCGGAGGGAAATGCTGTTTGTGTTTGTCATGGGATTGGACCAGACGAGGTGAAGTGGGTGGTGGAGGGGATGGGTGGGTTAGTTAAGGTGTGTAGGGTGGATTGGATGGAGGTTAGTTCAGTGTGCATCTGATCCTGTTTTTGGGTATTAGTGGATAGCTGGGCTTGAATGTCTTGGATAAGGGAAAGGATAAGGGGTAGTGTGTCAGGGATAGGAGGTTGGGTATGTGAAGAAGAGGGTACGGGTTGGAAAGGTGAGGAAGGTGCATGATGGAAAGTGGAGGGAGGGGAAGAGGGGGGTTCTGGGGAGTGATGTTGGGAGGTAGTTGGGGAGTCTTGGAGAGGGGTGTAGTAGGCTAGTATTATTTCAAGGAAGGTAGATATAAAGGCTTGGAAGCCTATGGATGTGTTGAGGGTTAAGTCGATGTCTGTGAGGGGGGGTGTAGTAGATATGGCTGGGTTGGTGGTTTCTGCAAGGTGGGGTGTGTTAATGGGGATAGAGGGAATTGAGGGGATTGAGGGTGGTGTCTGGGAAATGGTTGGGATGGTCTCAGTGGTCTTTCATTTTTTGGAGGAGATGAGTGGGGGGCTGGTAGGCTTAGGTGGAGATAAGGGGGGAATTGTGGCTGTGTACTGAGGTAAGGTAGGGGATGGTGAGTCCTCCCATGGACCAAGCATAGGTGAAGGGGGAGTGGGCATGGAGAATGGAAATAGAGGGGGGTGAGAGATGGATGCAAGAGGGGTGGTGGATGCAGGGGTAACAGGTGTTGCTGTAGCTATGGAAGTGGTAAGCTTTGGGGGCACCTCTTTTGTAGCAGGGGTAGACCCTGATCCGGCTGCCTCTTCTGCTTGCTTGGGCAGGGCCTGAGCCTCAGCTTTCTTCTTTTTTTGGCCCCCATCAAGCTCCTGCTGATCCCCCATTTCCTTTTGGCAAAGGTAGTAGGGGAAAGTGTGGTGGTTTGCTCAGTCCTTCCTATCTTGTAGCCCCTCTTGATCAGCAGCAAGGTAATGATCCTTGCATAGGGTAGAGTGTGAGGTTTCTTGTTTGACCCTAACTTCTCCACTATGTCTTTCATAGCCTTAAAAATTAGTCAGGCTGCATGGAAGCCATGGCCCATGTGGTAGGAGTAGACAGCATCCGCAATGGGGGTTCTCCTTTCTTGTTGATGTCCTGAGCAATATATGTTCTTCCACAAGACTTGGTCAATGAACAGCAGTTCAGGTTCTAGTTCCCTTCTTCTGATTGAGTCCCCGATGGATTTTAATCCTCTAGTTAGGGCCCGTGCAATTGTATCAATTGATGCACTCGGAGGGGGGCCATATCCCCAGCTAGGATTGAATGCTGCTAGGATGCCCAACACTTCAGCAATCATCTTGGGGCCCACTAACATATCAAAGTCATCAATCAGCACCAGCAAGCACCCTTGTCCATTGTTGTCCTTCTTGACCTTGATGTGCTAATAAAATAGCTACACTAGCCTGGGGTAGGCTAGTGCTGGAATTCCTCTCATCAATGGCATCAGACCCGCTTTGCTTATAAGCTCTTTGAGGCGAGAGAGGTTCTTTCTCAAAAAAGGGTACATCAAAGGCTATTTCAGGCTCTAATGGAATTGACTCCATGAGCTCAGAAGGAGTAGAGAACTTTGTGGTTGTTACCGCCGCCTCCTCAACCACTTCCTTTCCTTTTTTGGGGGACTTTGAAGTCTTGGCCTTTTTATGGGTGGTCTCTGCAGGGTCCTTATCCTTTCCTTTTCTCTTCTGTGCAGTTTTTGGAGCCATGTCTAATTTTTTCCTATAGTATAAGAAACGGAGGCTGAAATCTAGGGTTTGGTTTGATTTGACGCACAGCGCACCTCAAGATCTCTGAGCAGAGGGCAATGGATGGGGGTGGTATTAGGAACAACTCTGTAGATTTATATAGTGAATGATGAGCTGTAGGAGTGATGATGGAGGGGAGAGGGGAGAGGGGAGAGCTCCAGAAGCTAGGGTTTCACAGAGGGAAGAAGGATGAAAATAATGAAAAAGGGACAAAGCGCGGGGTTAAAATACTTATCGCGAAGCTCGGAGTGCTTTGGAACATCTGGTCGCGGGTTAGGAAATGAACCTAGCGAAGGTGTTGATTGAAACTGGATTGCGCGACAATCTCTCAAGTTGTCCTTGGAGCACGCGACAGAGTGAGATTAATTCATGTGAATTGCGCGAGCGGCTGTTGACAAGTGAAAAATACTATTTTTCACCCCTAAACATAAGTCTTGATAGACCTTTGAGAGAAATAAATAAGTGTTTTAAGTGCCTATGTTGCAGCTAACAATAAAGACAGGCTTAACCATAAAAGCAGCTTAAAAGTGCCAAAAAGATGACAATCCATGTCAGTCCAAAGGAAGGAAGTGAAGAAACAACCTCATCAGTTGTTGAAAGGTTTAAATGGAAGAGGCAAAGACCTGTAAGAGAAGCAGGGAACAATTTGAACAGAGAAATGCATTACAGAGTTCTTTTCGCAAAGATCCTGCACTTTTTGTAAAGAACCTGGAACTCTGCGAAAAGGACTAAAACTCCAGGCTTAGTTTTCGAAGAGCATCTGAACTCTTTGAAGAGAAGATTGAACTTTGTGAAAAGGAGAAAACAAAATTCGAAGAGAGATTGAACATTGCGAAAAGAGCTTCAGAAGTCACAGCACTTTGCGAAAAGGCCCCTAAGCTCTGCGAACTAGTATTCTGGAGATTCGCAGCTTTAACAAGGGCAATTCAGTAATCTGTTGCATGCGTCCCAATGTGTTTTAAAACCTAGGGACATTCCAAAGGGTTCTAAGCATAAAGCGAAGGAATATTCCACCCCACGTGAGCACCTAGAGAGGGAATAACTTAGCGGGAACTTCTAGAAACTCTAACAAACTTTCAAAATGCATAACAGAATTGATGCCTTTTTCACCTGATTGGTTGAAACAGATCGAGGATTTCTGATTGGCCAGAACAGATCTCGATCCCCATGCTCGACTACCATTGGTCAATACAGATCTGAGAACCTCTGATTGGTTGATACACATCTAAGCTGAACCTGGGGAAAGCTATAAATAGACAAAGCATTTGCCCAATTGGGGCATCCAGATTTTGAGTTTCATTTCTAATCCCCCATTTCCCAGCCAGACAGCTTGTCTGCAATTCTTGTAATAGCCTACTTTGTATTTTCATTTGAGAGCTGTGAGATACTGCTATAACTCAAAGGAGAGCTTACATCCAAGACTGCAAATCCGAGAGCTGATAAGCCGTGCTCTGTAAATTGTAAGGATGAATTGTAAAAGGTTGTTGTAAACTATGCATTCTCCATTGGACTCATGTCAAGGGTTCCCTCTGATCTCCTCAGTACATTAGACTCCTTTAGATTCATTGTTGTGCATGCAATTTCCCTTGATTCATTAATCCTGTAAGAATTAGTGTTGGTAACCTAGTTTCTTACAGCATTTGTAGTGACGTTTATTGTTCTGAATTGAGGATTTGGATTAAAGACTATTGGATGGTTTGTGGCCATTAAAGTGGACAGACCATAGCCATAAGCGTAACCCTAATCCTTGAATTAGATTTATCTCTCTTACATCTGTACTTGTAGCCAGATGAAGATTGGATCACCTTTGTTGAGCAGTTATTCTCATTAGATTTCAAAGACCAAATCAGATTTAGATATTACTTCTCCATCTTTGTTTCAATCACTCCCCCAACTCGGATCTGGATCATTTAGTTTAAATTTTTCTTTGTTTTTAGTTTGTTAAACGTGACAAATTCAAACCTCTCATCTTATCAATTTTCTAGATAGGATAAGAAGCCAGATCTGGTAGCTCATATCTGGAGGTTTATCTTACATTTTAGACAATTCTCTGTGGACGATCTTTCACTCACTTACTTTTAAAAACTTGTTACAATTGGCCCTGATCTTGCAGGCTAATTCTCTTCTAACTGTGCTGATATTTCTTTATTTGTTTATATAGCCTAGAGCCACTGTAATTTAGCCGCTATAAATCTGTTTTCAAAACTCACATAAATCAAGCACATTAAGAAGTAACAACAAGTTTTTGGCGCCGCTGCCGGGGAATTTGTTCTAAAATAGATAGACCTAAGTTTTCATTTTAATTTTTATCAGTACTAAACTATTCTATTGTTTATACTTGTGCAGTTATTCATATTCAGGTTTTTCTTAAAGAAGGGAAACTACTTAAAGGAATTCTGAAGGTTCGCTGTGAATAATTCGATTTTTTTTGTTTTGAGTTGTATGTTTGGTAGGAGGACTCTCAGCCCTGAGATTCTCCCATTGAATTTAGAAGTTGAAAGGCTACTACGAACCAAACAAACAACACAGAATTCTGCTACTATGGGTGAAGAACCTCGACTTTTGAGGGATTACTTTGCACCTGGTGCTTATAATTCCCCCTTTTGCATTCAATTTCCTACTGTTGAAGGAAATTATGAGATCAAGTCATCAACTATCCAAATGCTTCCTTCCTTCCATGGGTTGAGTAAGGAAGACCCATACAAACATGTGGATGAATTCTTAGCTCTTTGCACCACATTCAACATAGCTGGACTTGGTCCAGAAGCAACCAAGCTTAGGCTCTTTCCTTTTTCATTAAAGGATAAAGCTAGAGCATGGTTATCCATGTTAGCACCAAACAATATCACTTCTTGGAATGATTTGCAGTGTCAATTCTTAGCCAAATATTTCCCAATGTCTAAAACAAGCCAATTGAGACAAAGTATCATTTCATTCTCCCAAAACTCAACTAAAACTTTCCATGAAGCATGGGAAAGATTTAAGGAACTGTTAAGGCAATGTCCTCATCATCAAATTCCTAGATGGCAGCTAGTTCAAAGCTTCTATCAAGGAATTGATCAAAAAGGCAAAAATATGGTGGATGCCTCCTGTGGAGGCACTTACTTGCAAAAAACAGTTGAAGAGGTTTGGGACTTATTTGAAGTGATTGGTGAAAACTCAACTCAAAGCAGAATCTCTGTCAAGAGAAATTGAAAATCCTGCTAGGTTGAACAACCACCAACCCACCAAAGGGAAGATCTATGAGGTGAATGAGTTGGAAAGAAAGATGGACAATCTAACCACAAAGTTTGATAGATTGATGGACTCACTTAAAACTCCAAATGTTTCAAGAGTAGAGGAGTCATGTCTGATATGCCAGTCCCCTACTCATTCAATTGACCAATGTCCTGCTGCATCACAGTTCCCAGATTTAATGGTGGAACAAGCTCATGCTGCTCAATCATTTGGACAGATGCAGTCAAATGAATATCCATGGAGAGCACATCCCAATTTGAGGTGGAACCAAGGGAATTACCAATCTCAACAACAGCAACAACTAAAGAATCAAATGACTTTCAAAACTGCACACGGTAATATCGGAAAATTTTATGTCAAACCAAACTTTCTGACCCATTCCACAACAACACGTACCATGCACTTTGATTCAAACCCCTCCAGGTCCCTTTCTTTTGAAGATCAAGTCCTAAATTCACTCCAATTTAGGATCTTTAACTCAAAGCTGTGAATTTTCACCCGGAGCATAAAGAAGATTGAAGAAACATTGGGACTTTCAAATACCTTTGGCAAAAGAGAGGAAGGAAAGTTACCCACAACCTTTGAACAATCCCAAAGGAGTTCATGGTTGGAGAAGCTTCTAATTCACATGAAGAAGTAAAAGCTCACCACTTTGAGAAGTGGAAAAATGATAGATAACAAAGTGGGTATCAAGAAGAAAGAGATGAGGAAGAGGATAAAGATATGCAAAGAAGAGCATAGTGATAGCGATGGAAATGATGTACCTCGAAAAAACCAAAAAATGAAAAATAGAAAATTAAAAAATTTCTAAAATACTTCTAAAGGAGATGAAAGATTAGTTCCTCATTTACCATTTCCTCATGCAATGAAATCATATCCCTTTTGATAAAGGGAACACAAAAATAGATGACATGATGGAGACTTTCAAGCAAGTCAAGATAAATTTACCTTTGCTTGAAGCAATCAAACAAATTCCGAGCAAAATTTTGAAAGATGTTTGCACTCACAAAAGGCATCTAGGATATGAGTTGTCCAAGAAGGTCTTTGTTGTGGAAAGAATTAACCAGGTGTTATCCATTGCTGCACCTCCTAAACTTCAAGATCCTGGAATCCCCACAATCCCTTGCATTATTGGGGAACACACCATTGAAAAGGCTTTATTAGATTTGGGTGCTAGTGTCAACCTACTTCCATATTCTGTATATGAGAAACTAGGTTTGGGAGAATTAAAACCCACTCATGTGGTGTTACAACTAGCAGACAGATCTGAAAGAAAGCCAGTAGGATGATTGAAGATGTATTGGTGGGAGTAGATAAATTCTTCTATCCTGCTGATTTTCAAGTTTTGGATATGGAACCAACCAAAAGCAAAACTTCCATCCCTGTCATTTTGGGAAGACCATTCCTAGCTACAGCAAATGCTTGCATTCAATGCAGGTCTGGTATTATGGAAGTCTCATTTGGAAACATGAAGGTAAAATTAAATGTTTATAATGCAGTCACACAGCCTCAATTCAGCTCTGAAGAATGTTTTCATGTTGATCTATTGGATGAACTTGTGGAAGGGACTTTACAACAATTTCTGTAGGGTGAAGACTTCACCACAGATGTTAAAGATGCTTGGGGATATGATGAAAATAAAGCAAGTTGTATCTCAAATTCTGAGGAAATAAATGTTGTGCAAGGAACTCTTAATCAATCAGCAAGTTTCTCTTCTTGGAAACCTGCTACTCTCTCCCTTCCACAAACATCTAAGGTACCTTTGTTACCTTCTTTTCTCAACCCCGATTTAGAACTAAAAGCGGGAAAATTTGAAGTATGTGTTCTTAGGTAATCTTAAATCATTGCACCATTATTTCTTCCTCTCTCACAAAGGAGCAAGAGGAAGAGTCATGATAGTCTTGAAAGAACATAAAAGGGCAATTTGGACTATTGCTGATTTAGGAGAATCACCCAATGCTTGCATGCACAAAATTCACTTGGAAGAAGATGCAAAGCCTTCTAGAGAAATGCAAAGGAGGTTGAACCCTCATATGCAAGAAGTGGTCATGAAAGAGGTTGTTAAGTTGTTGGATGCGGGGTCATTTACCCCATTTGATTCAACTTGGGTGGCACCCTACGGTGGTACCTAAGAAATCTGGAATCATCATTGTAACCTCGGATTCGGTGAGCTTATGTCAACGGACAAACAACTGGATGGAGAGTCTTATTGATTCTGAGAAAATTAAATGCAATGACCGAGAAAGACCATTTCCCCTCCCATTCATTGATCGGATCTTAGATAAGCTAGCGAGAAAAGCTTATTACTATTTTCTTGATGGTTACTGGTTACAACTGATTCTGTGTACCCACAAGATCGTGAAAAGACCACATTCACTTGCGTGCCCTTTTGGCACTTTTGCCTATAGGAGAATGCCTTTTGGTCTTTGTAATGCTCCTGCTACCTTCCAAAGATGCATGTATGCAATTTTTTACGATATGATTGACCAATTTATGGAGATTTTTATGGATGATTTTCAATCTATGGCAGATTTTTCCGGTGTTTACACCATCTCAAATTGGTACTACAAAGATGTGAAGAAACCAATCTGGTTTTGAGCTGGGAAAAGAGCCATTTCATGGTCACCCAGGGCATTGTCCTTGGCCATGTTGTTTCCCACAAAGGCATTGAGGTGGACAAAGCAAAAATTGAGTTAATTGCACATTTACCACCTCCCAAGACTGCCAAACAAATCAGAAGTTTTCTGGGACATGCTAGATTTTACAGAAGGTTCATCAAGGACTTCAGTAAAATAACCAAACTTCTTTGTCATTTACTGTGACAAGATGTCCCTTTTGTTTTTAATAATGAATGCATGAAAACTTTCGAATTCCTAAAAAACTGTTTGATTTCAGCTCCAATATTGCGCCTCCTAGATTATTCATTACCTTTTGAACATGTGTGATGCATCGATTATGCTTTGGGAGCTGTCCTTGGGACGAGAAAAGATAAGCTGCCTCATGTCATAGCTTATGCCGTAGATCAATGATTGATGCACAACTCAATTACACAACAAGCGAGAAGGAGTCACTGGCAATTGTTTTTGCTTTAGAAAATTTAGGTCATATGTCTTGGGTTCACAAATAGTGGTGTTCACTGACCACTCTGCCTTGAAATACCTTCTGTCTAAGAAGGACACCAAACCAAGATTAATCAGGTGGATTCTCCTATTACAGGAATTTGATCTACAGATTAAAGATAAAAAAGGGGTGGAGAATGTGGTGGCTGATCACCTCTCCAGAATTTTAACTGCTGAGATTGATAGGTTGCCTATCAATGAATCTTTCCCTGATGAGCAACTTTTTGCCATTAGTGTACACACTCCTTGGTTTGCAAACATAGTCAACTTTTTGGCTACTGGAAGAATTCCTCAACATTGGAATAGAATGGATAAAGATCTTTTCTTCTCAAAGGTTAAACACTTCATCTGGGAGGATCCTTATCTGTTTAAGAGTTGTGCAGATCAAATAATAAGGAAATGTGTCCCTGACCAAGAATTTCATAGAATACTTTCTATGTGTCATGAACAGGCCTGTGGAGGTCATTTTAGTGGGAACAAAACTGCTGCAAAAGTTTTGCAGTGTGGATTTTATTGGCCTACACTTTTCAAGGATGCCTTGCAGCATTGTAAATTCGGCCAGAACTGTCAGAAATTAGGCAGCATTTCCAAGAGAAACTCAATGCCTTTACAGCCTATTTTGGTAGTTGAGTTGTTTGATGTTTGGGGGATAGACTTCATGGGTCCCTTTCCTCCTTCCAATGGGAATAACTTCATTTTAGTAGCTGTGGATTATGTATCCAAATGGATTGAAGCCACAGCTACTAAAACAAATGATCACAAAGTGGTTTTGAAATTTCTTAAGGATCACATTTTTTCCAGGTTTGGTTTTCCCAGAGCCATTATCAGTGATGGGGGAAGCCATTTTTGTAATAGACATTTTGAAACATTGTTGAAGAAATACTCTGTGACTCATAGAGTAGCCACTCCATATCATCCACAAACCAGTGGACAAGTGGAGATTTCCAATAGAGAAATCAAACATATTTTGGAAAAGACTGTGAAGAAGGATAGAAAGGATTGGTCCTTTAAGCTGAATGATGCATTGTGGGCATATAGGACAGCCTATAAAACCCCAATTGGTATGTCCCCATTTAGGTTGGTCTATGGCAAAGCATGCCATTTACCAGTAGAGTTAGAATATAAAGCTTTTTGGGCCATTAAAACATTGAACATGGATCTAACTACTGCTGGTAATCACAGGAAATTGAAACTTGCTGAGTTAGAAGAGCTGCGAATGGATGCATACACAAATTCAAGATTGTATAAAGAGAAAGTCAAAACTTTTCATGATAAAAATTTATTGAGAAAAGAGTTCACGGCTGGTTCCAAGGTATGGTTATTTAACTCAAAGCTCAAGTTTTTCCCAGGAAAACTGAGATCTAGATGGGAAGGACCATACACTGTCATTCAAGCAGCCCCTTCGGGAGCTGTTGACATCCTTGATTGAAGTAATGGAAGAATCATAAAGGTCAATGGTCAGAGGCTCAAACCATGCATTGAAAATACCCAGGAGCCTGTACTGCCCATCTATCATCACGAATCTCCAAAAATTTGATGGTAGAAAACTGTACATTATGTTTGTATATCATAGTTTTTACTTATTTTCTCTGTTTCTGCTTTTATCTCTTTTTCGCATAGTTTAAACATGCTTAAAGTTCAGTCACAAAGTCATAATTCGCTTTTCACAAAGTCCAAATTGCTTTTCAAATAGACTCTGGAGCTGTAATGAACTGCTCGAAAGCAAATATGTGCTTTTCGAATAGTTGGTGCTGAAGCCATTTTCTTTTCGAAAAGATAGTTTTGAAGCTAATTCCTTTGCGAAATGATGTTTTTAAAGCTGTTAACTTGTCGAATGGTACTGATGCCATTCGCAATTGTAAAAAGGTCTCTTTTGGAACTTTTCAAAAACTTAAAGGCACTTTGCGATATTAACTTTGAGTATATTTAAACCCCTTTCGAAGTCGGGGTTTCATTTCAAACTCTTTCTGCAGAGCAACTCTTCACTACCCTACTTTCGCTCTCCTTGCACGAGTTAACAAGTTTACTACCCTTTTGTAATCGATTGTAGATCATTTGCATTATCAGAGAAGGATTTCAGCTTGTAATCTGGGGGATTTCTGTAAAGCTAACAACTCGTTCAAACATAAACCCTAGATCTCGGTATTTCTCTACCCATTCTCTCTGGTTACCATTTAGTAATTTGATTCGTGGTCAAGATCTATTTTGGGCATTTTATACATCAATCTAGAATGGGAAAAGGTAGAAGTCATTAGGCGCAATGTTTCCCAAATCCTCTGCGAGGAAAGTGAGCAAATCGACCCCCAAAAGCAAAGGAAAAGCCAAAACTTCATAAACAGAAACTTTCAATGGATAAAGGCGGAGGTGGAGAAAGGAAAGAAAATTAGACATGAGGAACCCACCCTCTAGCCCGAGCCCGAGCTCCTTCCGCCCATTCATTTGGTCCTACCAAATCCTTCATTGAAGCTCAAGCTAATACCCGAAATGATGGTAGACGAAAACTTTTTGTCAACAAACCAGAGTGCTTGCCATCCTTAAGATACCTTAGAGAGGCTTCACTAAGCAATATCCTTGCCCCTTGAGAAAATTTACCCAAGAATGGTGAAGTTATGGTACCAAAACCTAGTCAAGGTCATCGAAAAAGATCTTTGATGTCCCTACCCTTGTAATTTTCATTGATGATTGCGATCTTACTCGACATTTGAAGACATAGGGAACGCTTTAGGGATACCATTCCAATTTGATCCTCCGGTCCTTTGGTCGCCCAAATGGCCTCTTTTAGAGAGATGGCTGCCCATTTAACCCAAGGTATTGTGGGCACTGGGCAGTCCATCATGAGAAGAGACCTTGCCCCCCAATTTCTATTGATGGATTCCATTTTAAGGGGCAGCTTTTATGTCACTGGGCACAGCCAAGAGAGGAGATCACCAATTTTAGAGGCCCTCTTTCATTTCTCCAAGGGGCAGTTTTTCAATGCCCCTATGTTAATTTTTGAAGCCATGGCTGATGTCAGTACCAAACTGAAGAAAGAGCAGAAGATAGCTGGCCTACCATTTGGCAGATTGATCACAGCCCTCCTCAGAGCCAAATTCGACATTGATAGTGAGGAGCCATTTGAAGTCATTACCCCTCACAATTTTGGGAAAAAGGCTTGGACTACAAGCCAGGCTATGCTGAGAAGGATGAGAGAGGCAGGTGAACCTGCACATGCCCCTGCTGCTGCACCTGAACCTGCAGTTGTGAGTGAGCCAGAACCCACCCCTGCAGATGAGCCTGCACCTGAAGCCACCCCTGCAGCTGAATTTGAGCTTACAACTGAGCCTGCCCCTGCCATGTTGCCAGATCCAAATTTGTCAGCATCAACTTTACCCGATCCAGTTCTGCCAACTATTGTGGTGACCAGATCTTTAGTTGCCCCACTTCTTGAAACATCTTTGCCAGTACCTTTGGTGACCAGCTTTTCAGCTGCACCTACTTTGGAGGAAGTTGCCCTTGCACCCTACTCCCCTACTCAAGCCCCTGCACTTTCACCTATCCCAGCTGTCCCATCTCCCACACATTCCATCATTCCAATTGTGGATTCCCCCTCTACACCAACCATTCTCACACCACCAATTTCGCCCTCCACTACCCAGGTTTTAGAAGAGTTAGCTGCAGATTTTATTGCCCCATCTCCCTGCACTCCTCTGCTCCAAAGCCCCTCACCTTCCCCTGCTCATTCAGCCCACACACTTGAGGTCTCCCATACACCTGAACTTGAGCCCTTCACTACAGAGGCCTACTCTTCTTTATTGGGTTCTATTTTTGAAACCATGGAACTGGACCCCACCCCTATACCTGCTCCTCCTCCCTTCACCCACTTTCCAACCTCTCCCTTCTGACCATTGCACCTCCTCCCACCACCTCAGTTGTCCCAGTCTCTACTATGCCCACCTCTCCCACACCTGCATCCATTACCCAAATCCTTACCTACCTCCAATCCATCCAAGCCCAACTTCAAATCAACATAGACAATCAGTCTGTCACCATGGAACTGCTCCATACCTTAGCTTCCACATCCCAAACAACCACCATTACCCCTATTTTTCTTCCTGCCACCCAAACGGATCCAGAGGTAATATTGGTTGATCCGCCCACCCCACCACTACTACCCATGCAAGACATACTCAAACTGAAGTCCTTTGATTCCATCCTCCACGACTCCCCATTTTCTCGAGCAAGCCACTGCATGCACTGTGTCCCCCTTCTAGCCACTTCTCCCCTACCACTGGGCCACCTTTAGTCCCCTACCATTCCATTCCCTCCCCGCTATGCCACCCTCATCAAAGCCATGGAAAATAACCCTTATATCCGCAGAGATGTTCAAAAGGGGCTAGCTGATTTGCAAGCTTACATCCGCACCCCCTATGAAAACCAAATCCGGAAGTTAGAGATTTTTATGAAATTTGAACGAGATAAAATGAGGGACCTCCTGGGTCAAACATTTCAGCTGGTGAGGACTGAGCAACACAAGGTGTCCATGTTGCAAGCCCAACTGGATCAAGAAAAATTGACGACCACTAGCCTCACCAAACACCTTGGCCTAACCAAAAAGATCAAATCTGAGGAGTATACTGAGCTAAAAAACACCATTCCGGAGAAAGCTCAATCAAGTTCAGACTCCAACACTGACTCTAGCTCTGATTAGCGGTGACTCGATGAGCCACCTGAACCAACCTATGATACAGATTTTGACCCAGTTATTAGCTCTCATTGTACTTTTTGTGTTATAAAGTTGTAATAGCAAATTCTATTTTGTGTCTACTATTGTGCAGTTTTATCTGTCTTCTTGCCATCATTACTTTTGTTGTTTTTCTTTCTTGCATATATTTTTTTTCCTCTATTTTGGACCAATGTGGACCCTGCTTCCCTTTGGTTTGGGGGTATGGCAGGTATGCCAATAAAATAAGTAAGTTAATGCTTGCTGCAGCTTATGATCAGTAAAACTTTTGAAAATGAAGTCATTTCACACCTGTTGTTTTGAAAAATGAGGACGTTAAAACTTTTTAAAATGAATTTCTACTGTAATTCTAAAGACTTTCATGAAGTAAATGTTAGGAAATTTCCAAAAGAAAATTGATGTTTTAGTAAACCTAAAATGAAGGAAAACAGTGAAGATATATCTCAAAAAGTTGATAAAAAACCACACCCAGTGAGGTTTGGGCCGGAAATATATTCTTTGGAGGTATGTTGTGGCAATCTTTTTTGCTTTTGAGACTGTGTGAATCTGCGTACTAGCACTAGAAGTTACACATATCCAAATTGAAATATTTTGATAGCACTCATGATATTAAAGACATCATGTAAGGCCTCCTTTTGAACAGTTTGAACCTTACAAAGCCCCACCTTTTGAAACTGCCCTTGATACACACCAGTTGAGCTGAATAAATCGATGAATCCTTTGAAATCTCATCCAATAAACCTCATCGGGCCATTTAGCCTAACCTCACCCCGAGAAGTCAAGAGAAAGGAAGAAAGTCGAGGAAGGAGAATTGAGTAACAATTTAATAGAAAAGAAGGGTAAAAGTTGAAGGCAATGATGAAACAAAAGAGGGAATGTGGCATGCAAGCTAATTCGAAAAAGAAAAGAAAAATATTTGAGCAAAACAAAAGAAAGAAGGCATTTTCATTGGAAGTTTGAAAAAGAAAGAGAAAAAGATGGCCACTTTGGCTCTGGAAATTCAAAAGAAGAAGATGAAACTATGCTGAAGAAAAGTGGGTTTGCATATAACCTCTTGACCTTGACTGACTTCTCAAATATGAACACCTTTCCAACCCTTTTTAGAGACTCCACCCATCAGCTAAAATCAAACCCAAGTAAAAGTCCTTACTGATCATTGATGGATTGAGCTATCACATGGAGACAAGAATTTGTGTAGTCTATGGTGAAAGGAGCAGTGAATTTATAACTAAAAGCAATGCCTATGCTCCTGCTTACAGTCCTATTTGAGGAGAATGCTCTTTTTGTGTCAGGAAATAGTACAACCCTCTCATTTGCTTATTGAGAGAAAATCCTGGTGAGAATTGGGTTTAAAATCAACTGATTAGGGCAACATCGAAGCTGGATTCCTAAATCAAAGGCTAGTTGTTCGAAAATTTTCCCTGTAAATGGCCTCTGACATAAATCGACTGAGTAGTAACAAGAATTACTGCAGAATTTTAGTTTTAAACTGATAGCTTTCTTGAAAAACCTTCTTACAAACTAACTGATGCAGGTGTGAATAATCAATTGAGGAAAGTGGTTGTAACAGAACTGCAGTGATCTTAACTAACTTATTGAAGAAGTTTGTGGGTACCTTCACTGAAAACCCTCAGGAGACTTCACTCCTCCACTAGGGATCACCTAGGGGTTTAAAAGGCTAGTTGCATAGGCTAAATGCAACTGTGCTCCCTACAAAAGTGGCTCTTTACTTTGTTTTTTTTTTTTATTCTTTTCTTTGCTCAGGGACTAGCAAAGCTTAGGTTTGGGGGTGTGTTGACAAGTGAAAAATACCATTTTTCACCCCTAAACTTAAGTCTTGATAGACCTTTGAGAGAACTAAATAAGTGTTTTAAGTGCCTATGTTGCAGCTAACAATAAAGATAGGCTTAACCATAAAAGCAGCTTAAAAGTGCCAAAAAGAAGATAATCCATGTCAGTCCAAAGGAAGGAAGTGAAGAAACAACCTCATCAGCTCTTGAAAGGTCTAAATGGAAGAGGCAAAGACCTGTAAGAGAAGCAGGGAACAATTCGAACAGAGAAATGCACTACAGAGTTCTTTTCGCAAAGATCCTGCACTTTTCAGAAGAACTCGGAACTCATGAAAAGGACTAAAACTCAGTGCTTAGTTTTCAAGAGCATCCGAACTCTTCAAGAGAAGATTAAACTTTGTAAAAGGAGAAAACACAATCAAGAGAGATTGAACATTGCGAAAAAGAGCTCGTAAGTCGAGCACTTTACAAAGGCCCCTAAGCTCGCGAACTAGTATTCGGAGATTCGCAGCTTTAACAAGGGCAATTCCAAGAATCTGCACGATCCCAATGTGTTTTAAAACCTAGGGACATTCCAAAGGGTTCTAAGCATAAGCAAGGAATATTCCACCCCACGTGAGCACCTAGAGAGGAATAACTTGGCGGAACTTAGAAACTCTAACAAACTTTCAAAATGCATATGTAATTGATGCCTTTTCACTTGATTGGTTGAAATAGATCGAGGATTTCGATTGGCTGTAATGATCTCGATCCGTGCTCGACTACCATTGGTCAATACAGATCCGAGAACCTCGATTGGTTGATACACATCTAAGTGAACACGGGAAAGCTATAAATAGACGAAGCATTTGCCCAATTGGGGCATCCAGATTTTGAGTTTCATTTCTAATCCCCCATTTCCCAGCAAGACAGCTTGTCTGCAATTCTTGTAATAGCCTACTTTGTATTTGCATTTGAGAGCTGTGAGATACTGCTGTAACTCAAAGGAGAGTTTACATCCAAGACTGCAAATCCGAGAGCTGATAAGCCGTGCTCTGTAAATTGTAAGGATGAATTGTAAAAGGTTGCTGTAAACTATGCATTCTCCATTGGACTCATGTCAAGGGTTCCCTCTGATCTCCTCAGTACATTAGACTCCTTTAGATTCATTGTTGTGCATGCAATTTCCCTTGATTCATTAATCCTGTAAGAATTAGTGTTGGTAACCTAATTTCTTACAGCATTTGTAGTGACATTTATTGTTCTGAATTGAGGATTTGGATTAAGGACTATTGGATGGTTTGTGGCCATTAAAGTGGACAGACCATTGCCTTAAGCGTAAGCCTAATCCTTGAATTAGATTTATCTCTCTTACATCTGTGCTTGTAGCCAGATGAAGATTGGATCACCTCTGTTGAGCAGTTATTCTCATTAGATTTCAAAGACCAAATCAGATTTAGATATTACTTCTCCATCTTTGTTTCAATCACTCCCCCAACTCGGATCTGGATCATTTAGTTTAAATTTTTCTTTGTTTTTAGTTTGTTAAACGTGACAAATTCAAACCTCTCATCTTATCAGTTTTCTAGATAGGATAAGAAGCCAGATCTGGTAGCTCAGATCTGGAGGTTTATCTTACATTTTAGACAAATTCTCTGTGGACGATCTTTCACTCACTTACTTTTAAAAACTTGCTACAATTGGCCCTGATCTTGCAGGCTAATTCTCTTCTAACTGTGCTGATATTTCTTTATTTGTTTATATAGTCTAGAGCCACTGTAATTTAGCCGCTATAAATCTGTTTTCAAAACTCACATAAATCAAGCACATTAAGAAGTAACAACAGCGGCTCCTAGGTTTCTTTTGGATTGCGAGAAAAGCTCTGAGGTTCATTTTGAATCTCGTGACAGACTAAGAATCTCGCGACAGTAAATGAAGTATTTCTATTGAATTGCGCAAGAGTCTCCCAGTTTACCTTGTGAACCTCGCGCCAGCCTGATAATCTCGCGATAACTACTGAATAGCTCAATGTGGACCGTGTGAGAGGTTGTCAGGTACACATGAATCTCGCGATAGGCATTGAATGTTTCTATGTGTGCGACCGTGGATCCTCTCGAACTCGTCACGACGATGAGCTCGCTTTTAATGAAAATGTAGAGTCGCCACCCGGAGCTTTTGGTGACCCGGGAAACCTTCAAATCAATATTTTGAGCACTGAAGTGCGAAATATGACTCTGATTTACCGGTCCTTGCCAAAGGCTCTAGGGTGGGGGCTTCGGTTATCGATCGGGAAGGGTTTAGGCACCCGATCAACCCGCATACAGTGGTTTCTATATATGGCAAAAAAAAAGTAAAAAGAAATAAAAATAAGGGCGGAGTTTCCCCTTGCCTGAAGGCAATATGGTCCTATCAAGCTTTGAGCCAAAACCAAAATTTCGGCGGCGTAACGGCTTGAATCCTTGGACGGAGGAGACACCAAGAAGGTAGAGGAAGAGAAGGGTGAGCCGGAGCTCACGGACCCTTGTTGCACCGTGGAAGTCCTTCGCTTTGGCGTGCTTTCGATGGTTTAAACGGAATGGAAATGGGCTCTAAAGCTAGGATTCAGTAAATAGGAAGTGTAGAGTATAGCTAGAGGCTAGGTTTTGGCTAGAGGGGGTGATCTAATGGTGGAAATGGGTTGAAAAGGGGAAACAATGCATGCTGGAATTTTTGGCTCAAGAGTGCACTAGGGTTTTCTTTCTCTCAAGCTTAAAATTTTCACTCTTAATTCTTCAACCGTTAAGGAAGAGGGGGGCCTCTCTATTTATAAAGAAGGGGAGGGTTAGGGGCTTACTTAAGAGCTAATGGGTTTAGCAATTAGGTAATCCCCCCATCTAAGGTTTTCTAGGTTTTTAAGGTCCTAGGGTTGTGGGGAAACTGGTTTCAATGGCAGATGATGGGGTGAGACCAAAGGTGACTTAAGGGTTGCCAATAAGCTCAAAGGGGGTGCAACCAATCTTAAGACACCCACCTCAACCAAGAGGATGGTCAAAGGGTCAAACTAGATGGAGGAAATTTGAGCTACTGATGACAGTTACTGTAGCTAAGGTGGGCGTATATATTATATACGCCCAGTTTAGGAATAGTAAACTTCATCAAAAACAGGGGAGCCTTGGGAAGATGAAGCCCGTGGTGGGCCCCACCTATACTGGGCGTATATATTATATACGCCCGGCCAAATTTCCCCCAAAATAGGCTGGCGTATATAATATATACGCCTAACTAATCTGGGGCTAAATTGGCTGGGCGTATGTAATATCCACGCCAGAGCAAAATTTTTATGATTTTATGTGAAACTTCAATCGGCCATAACTTCCGTACCGTAGCTCCAAATTGGGTGATCTTTGGCTTGTTGGAAAGTTGGAGAAGTCCTCTTTCCAATGGTATATGGCCAATCCTTGGTAGTGGTCTGTATGAAATTCTATATCTCTCCTCCCATCAACTGCCAGAAGGGTTTAAGTTAGGTCCGGGAAGGGATTCTAGGGGTTTATGGGTGATCTCTAAGGGTTGGGGGAATGGTTCTAAAGGGTTTGGGTAGATTCTTAAGGGTTCATGGGTGCCATTGGAAGCACAGGGGTACATCTCTCCCAAAGTACAGATTGATCGGGCCTTGGACCGAATTTGGGTGTCTACAGATGCCCCTCTTTGGTATTCGATCACTAATGATCGGATGTCAAAGACAAGGGACATCCGAAGAGGTCCAAGACACGTTTGATGGGTCTACCTAGTTCAACTCGATTCTCAAACATTCATGGTGATGGTGAGTGTACGTAAGCCCACTCATTTCGGGATATCGTCCGTACCTCAAGGCTAACAGTCCCCAAGCGCATTGCGACATTACTAGGCATAACTGCGATGATCACAAAAAGTGTAAGCCCGCTAGCTGGGATATCGTCCACTTCCTGAGGGAAATTATAGATTTGTGATGTTGAGTATTAATCTGAACCAGACAACTCCATGCAACGGGATGGTCGATCTATGCTTCGGAATCGATGCGAAGCACACAAAGCGAAGGCCTTCAAACTGTGTCCAATCCTATGGAATATTGACAGCTCCATTGGATTGGCCACGGGTGCCCTTACCTAGGTAAGGCTCAAAGTTTCTAGGTGAACCCATCAACCTCGAGGTTTTTTTTTTTTTTTTTTTAGCATGCTTTACCCGAGTGAAGCGAATATTGATGTCGCAACACCTCTTGGGAATGCATGCCCATTTTTCGAGTAAAAACTTTTGTGTCATTTTCTAAATTTTCTTTCTCTTTGAGGCCTCTAAGCAAAGCTTAAGGACCTCCGGCAATTTTATTTTTGCACAGCTTCTTTAAGTGGATCAAATGTCAATTGATATGCTTTAAGCATGCGTGCGCTCTGCCAGGGATAGGAACACCTTGGGGATGTGCCCGTTCTAGTGGCGAGGTGCTCCTGATTCATATGAACCGGAATGCCCTAACTTAAGACAAAGCTAAAAAAAGATCGGGCTAGAACCAAACATCCATCGAAAGAGATGGTTAATTCTAGCCTCCATCCCTAATGAAATCACATCTTAGTAACTATGCACAGACAGACACCCATCAGGGGCGATAAGCAGCAAATAGGCGCGAATGGAAGCCTCGACCCTAAGGTACAATTTACGAGGACAAACGATGATCCTGCGGATACCCAGACGCAAGTGCGTACATTCAACAGGGACACCGTGCCTATACAAGTTTTAAGCCTGTGTAAAAGGAAATAAAAGGGAATGAGCCCTTTGGTCTGTATGTTTGCACATAGTTTGGTTGGTTGTAATTTCATTTTTGACGGGTCAGTTTCAACTGAAAATAGACTTTTCGAATGGTCTGAAGTCGAGGGCACTCCTGGTCAACAGAGATCCGAAGGGGGGTAACCAGAGTGAAAGCTTGGAAGGTGGGGTCAACCTACTCAGGATATTTACTACGCAGCAACAAGTTGTTATTTCTTCTCCTCTTTTTTTTGTTCTCTTTTTTTCATGTCTGATTGAGATTCTGGGCATGCTCAAACTGCCTTTATTTCTGCACGTATCCTTTGGCGAATCAACTTGCCATGTTGATATACCTTAGGGACGTGTGCATTCTGGTGATAGGTTCTTAGTTTGCCTGCCGGATCGGGCTTTGACCTCTTGCTGGGGGAGATTTTGGGCTAGGTGTATGTTCCTGGGAGTGACCGGTGATGGATGAGTTTATTTGCCTGCCGGATCAGGTGCGGTGTCCCTGTATAAACAGGGTTCGCGAACTTTCGGGTGAACCCGATCATTCCGAATTGTTTTAACACGGTTCTCGGAGTGGCGCCAATGTTCATTGCGACGCTCCTTTGAGAACTAGTGTCACATATTTTTCTTTCTTCTTCTTTTTATTTTTTATTTTTTTTTTGTGGGCGCATTAGGTGGACACCTACGGATGTAGATCTGTTTATTGTAGCACGGTCCCTTTGGGCCAATCGAAGGAAACTCGAAGGGTCATTTGGGGATGCGTGCACCCTTGCCCGATGATACGTGGGCTTCTAAGAGGGGTCGAGCCTTGATATGGGGCATACAAAGGGCCAGAGCCGAGATTGCGGAGGTGAGAGCTGCTACGGCTAAGAGTGAGGTTCTTCGGTCTTTTGACTGAGTCCCGCAGTGCAGCTGAAGCTTCACGGAGACGGCAGAAGAGTCTTCATGGTAGGTGGATGTCTGATCAAGATGCCCGCGAGGACTCCCTGCTTGCAGTGATTAGCGCTTTGAAGTGTGCTCCCCGCCCTTGACCTGTTCCTGCACATATCATAGCTCATATACACGGGGGGAAAGCCCCCTAACAGAGATCTCTTTTTAGGTTATCTTTTTCTCTTCTTCTTTTTTCATATATACACAGCTATATACATTTTAGTTTTTTTTTTGTGTTATTTTTTTTTTTGTAAAGGAAGCAGCAAAATAGAAAGTGTGTCATGTCGTTATCTTTTTGGGACGTGACACTCTACAGGCAACACTTGTAAAGAAATTGAATGAAATCTATACATGCGCTTTTGTTTTTCTTTTTGTAGTTCTGCAATGTAAGACTTTTTATGGGGATTTTCTCTTTCACAAAGTGGGTTTTTTTTTTTTTTTTTTTGGAATTTTCTCCTCCACAGTGTGAGGCTTTTTATGGGAAAGGAAAATCTATTATCTTTTTTGAAATTTTCTCCTCCACAGTGTGATGTTTTTTATGGAAAAGGGAAATCTATTACCTTTTTTGAAATTTTCTCCTCCACAGTGTCAGGCTTTTTATGGAAAAGGGAAATCTATTCTCTTTTTTGGAATTTTCTCCTCTACAGTGTGAGGCTTTTTATGGGAAAGGGAAATCTATTATCTTTTTTGAAAGTTTTCTCCTCCACAGTGTAAGGCTTTTTATGGGAAAGGGAAATCTATTATCTTTTTTGAAATTTTTCTCCTCCACAGTGTGAGGCTTTTTATGGGAAAGGGAAATCTATTATCTTTTTTAGAATTTTTCTCCTCCACAGTGTGAGGCTTTTTATGAGAAAGGGAAATCTATTATCTTTTTTAGAATTTTTCTCCTCCACAATGTGAGGCTTTTTATGAGAAAGGGTATCTTTTTTGGAATTTTTCTCCTCCACAGTGTGAGGCTTTTTTATGGGAAAGGGAAGTCTATTATCTTTTTTGAAAATTTTCTCCTCCACAGTGTGAGGCTTTTTATGGGAAAGTGATAAGTAGTGAAAAATACCATTTTTTACCCCTAAACATGAGCCTTGAAAGACCCTTGAGAGGACTAAATAAGTGCTTTAGTGTTCATATTGCAGCTAACCAAAAAGACAGGTCCAAATCCGAAAACCATCCTAAAATGATCAAAAAGCTGACAACGCATGTCAAACTCAAAGAGGGAGTGAAGAAATAGCCTCAGCAATGGCTAAAAAGGTCCTAAAAGAGCAAGAAAAGACCTGAAGAAGAAGAAGGATCCATTCGCAAAGAAGAATGGAAGCTAAAAGTTCAATTCGCAAAGAAGATCTACTATTCGCAAAGAACTTTGAACTTTGCGAAAAGAAGAGAAGTCCTCATAAAAGACCTCTGAAGCCAAAATGCTTTGCGAAAAGAAGAGAAGTCCTTGCGAAAAGATCTCCGAAGCCAAAGTCCTTTGCGAAAAGATCTCCGAAGCCAAAATGCTTTGCGAAAAAGAGATTCGGAGCCAAAATGCTTGCAAGAGAGATTTTGGAGCCAAACTACTTTGGCGAAAAAGCCCTTAAACTATGCGAAATGGCATTCTGGGATTTGCACGTCCAAGGGTATTTCAGAAACTTTGCACGCGCCCAATGCGTTTTAAAACCCAAGGACATTCCTGAAGATTCGAGCACGAACCAAAGGCATATTCCACCCATTCATGAACACCCAAAGATGAAATTACTTGGGAACTTAGAAGCTCAAACAGATTTTTGAATTACATAATGTAATTGATGCCTCTGCTTCGATTATCAACCAGATCAAGCATTTCGATTGGCGAACAGATCCGATCCCGTGCTCGACTCCTATTGGTTGATACAGATCTATCCAATTGATTGGTTGATACACATCCGAAATGGCTTAGGGAAAACTATAAATAGACGAACCATTTGCCCAATTTGGGTATCCAGATTTTAGAGTTTTCATCTCTGTTTCCCCATTCCGGCCGAAAGCTCATCCGATTCCCTGTAATCCCTTCTTGTATTTTACCTTTGAGAGCCATTGCAGTGATTTGTACTTCCAAGTTCGGATTCAAGATCAGAACTGAGGGCTCTTCGAGAAGCTCGATCAAGTCCGAGGGCTCTCTAAGAAGCCGTGCTCAGAATTGTAACGCTGGATTTTAAAAGGTTGTAATTTGTGTCTTCTCATTGGAGTCATGTCGAGGGTTCGAATGTTCACCTTAGTGCATTAGACTTCTTTAGATTCACTCATCCGCATCCAACTTCCCTTAATTCATCATCCTCGTATAATTAGCGTTGGTAACCTAATTCAAGCAAGATTTATAAATGATGTTCATGTTCAAATAAAGAATAGGCCATTTAGTGATGATCCGTGACAAATCACGCCATAAGTCTAAACCTATTCCTTAATTCGATTTATTTCTCTTACATCTGGCCGGTAGCCGATGAAGATTGAATCTGCTATTGAACTCTGATTCTCCATTAAAATTCAAAGGCTAAAATACATGAAGCTATTATTTCTGCATTTGTCTTATTTTAAACACCTCCACAACTCGGATCTGGATCACGTAGTTAGTTCTTTTCTTTATTTGCTTTTAGTTAAACGTGACAAAACCCAACACTCTCTTTTATCTATTCTTTATTTTAGATAATTATAGAGCCGATCCGTAGCAGTGATCTGGAGGTTTATCTCTCATTTTAGACAAACTTCTCTGTGGACGATCTTGAAATACTTACTTTTAAAACTTGCTACAATTGGCCCTGATCTTGCAGGCCAGTGTTAGCCCCAATGTGCTGATATCCCTTTCATAAGTTAACATCCCTATAATTTAGCATTCTTTAATTCTTTAATTTTTTGCACACATTTTGGCACACTTGGAGCGACAACAAGTTTTTGGCGCATGTTTGGGAAGTTTGTTCTAAAATAGGTAGACCTAAGTTTTTTATTTTGTAGATTTGATTTTATTTTAATTTTTTCTTTAAACTGCACTTTGCATTCCAAGTGCTTGATTAAATGTCTCTGTAGCTTTGTATAGAAAACCCATGCTTATCAAGAATTTTTTTTTTTTTTTCCGAAGTTTTTATTCTTTTGCCTTCTAGTTATTTGAATAAATGCTGCCGCCACTCTTTTGTCTTTTTGTCAAATTTGGGCGAGTGCTTTGAGTTTTTCTTTTATTTTTGTCAATACTTGAATAAGGTATCATAGCTTTTGGATGTTTGCGATCCGGAGCTGTCAACAACAAGGAGCATCTCGACCAAAGCCGGAGCAGATCTGCTTGAGTTTGCATCCTTCTCCTTTGCATTCATTTTCTATTTTTAAATTCTTGAGCTCATTGTGTTTAATGTTTGTTTTGATTATAATTTCATTGCCTTTTAGGCATGCCGATTTCTTTTACAAAACCAAATACAAAATAAAAGAAGTCGAAACACAAATAGAAAATCTCGAGTTGTTTCTCATTATTTTCAAGAAGAGTAAATAAGGGCTCTTGTTGAGCCCGGTGATCCAAAACAAGTAAAAAAAATGGATAGCAATATGGTCATTGATTTACATCAAAATTCAAAAAATGAAAATGTAAAATAACAAAATTGTTGAAAAAGATGAGGAGGAGAAATTTGTTCCTCACCTCCCATTTCCCCATGCAATGAAGTCAGTTTCTCCTTTTGACAAAGGAAACACAAAATTGAGGAAATGATGGAGACATTCAAGCAAGTTAAAATTAATCTACCTCGCTTGATGCAATCAAACAGTCCCCGCTATGCAAAATTTCTCAAAGAGGTGTGCACCCACAAAAGGCAATCTAGGATACATTTATCCAAGAAGGCCTTTGTCAGGAGAAAATCAACCAAGTGCTATCAATTGCAACACCACCTAAGATGCAAGACTGAATCCCCACAATCCCATCATTGGGGAGCACACCATTGAGAAAGCCTTGCTAGATCTGGTGCTAGTGTCAACTCGCTCTGCTTATGAGAAGCTAGGTTTGGGAGAATTGAAACCCACTCAAGTGGTGTTACAAATGGTCGATGATCCGAAAGGAAACCTATGGGGTTGATTGAAGATGTTTTGGTAGGAGTAGACAAGTTTTTCTACCTCCCGACTTTTTGGTGTTGGATATGGAACCAACCAAAAGTACCACCGCCATCCTCATTATGGGAAGACCATTCTGCTACTGCTAATGCATGCATTCAATGCGTGTCCGCATCATGGAGGTGTCTTTGGAAATATGAAAGTTAAATTGAATGTGTATAATGTCAGTTACTCAACCTCAATTCTCCGCCGAGGAATGTTTCCATGTTGACATCATTGATGAGTGGTGGAGGAGTCTTTACAAACATTTCGCAAGGTAAAGACTCCACCATCTATTCTAATCCTCTCGCCTTTTCTCTTGTCGAAATCAAAGGTGTAGATCATACGGCGATCTTTTGAGCAAAGAAACTCACACGGAGGAAACCCTCGATCATGAATCGCTTCTACTCTTATTCTTCGTGATTGGTACTTAAGCTACATTTGAGGCCATTTTAAATATGGGAAAAACCGAGAAATCTCTTGCCATGTTCCCTAAATCTTCACCAAGAAGACAGTAAAACACCCCCAAAAGCCAAAGGCAAAGCCAAGAAGTCTGCAAAAGAAAACTTTAAATGGACAAAGCGGATAGGGTTGAAAAGAAAAAAAAATACGCCATGAGTAGCCCACCTCACGCCGCCTCGAGCCAGAGTCTGAGTCCCCATTACCCATTCCTTTGGTTTTGCCTAACCCATTCATTGATGCCTGAAGCTCATACCGAGCTATTGGTGGATGAAACTTTTTCTCCTCCAAACTCGATTGCGTGCTATCTTTAAGATATCTCGTGGAGGCTTCCTCAAAGACCACCATCCTCACTCCATTACCGAGAAATTTACCCAAGGATGACAAAGTTGTGGTATCGTAACCTCACCACGTCACAGAGGAACATGCCGATGTGCCAACCCTAGTTATTTTATAGACAATCGTGACTTAATCAGGATCACGAGGACATTGGACATGCCCTAGGATACCTTTTCAATTCAATCTGATGGACCCTTGATTGCTCTGAAGTTGCCTCTTTCAGAGATATGGCTGCCCATTTGACACGAGGCATGGTGGGTTCTGGGCAATCAATAGTGAGAAGAGATCCGCCGCAATATCTCGATGGATTCCATACTCGAGAGAGTTTTTATGTTACTAGGCACACCCAAGAGAGGCGAACCCCCATCTTAGAAGCCCTCTTTCACTTCTCTAAGGGCAATTCTTCAATGCCCCCATCGATCTGAAAGCAATGGCTGATGTGAGTGCCAAGGTAAAAAGGAATGTAAGATTGCCGGCCTCCTTTGGAAGACTCATTCTGACCCTCTTAAGAGCCAAGTTTGACATTGATAGGAAGAGCCCTTTGAGGTACTCCTCCTCACAACTTTGGCAAGAAAGCACGGACCACAAGTCGCCATGTTAAGAAGAATGAGGAAGTAGGAGAATCCCCCCTACCGGTTTACAAGCCCAATTCATCAATTGTCTCTTTCTTATTTTCTTATTTTCGCTTTTATTCTATTGCAATTTTTTTCATATAAGTCGGCCTAACCAAATTGCTTTTTGTTCTCCTATTTCGTAAAAACTTACAACCCTCCCCCTACTCCCTTTCCCTTTTTTCCTTTTATTTTCTATCCAAATTTCTCGATGTGCTTGTCAGAATCGCCCCATTATTGTTGTTTCACTGCCTTCCCTAATAATTGTCCACCACCTTTTGAACCAAAGGAGGACACTGCTTCTCATAGGTTTGGGGTGTGGCGCATAAGTCCCGCTTAGGAATAGTTAACATAAGGGCAAAGAATCACCTAAGTAATTAGGAAATGTATTAATTTACTTAAGAATCATGACAACTAGAAAATTTAAAATTCCTTTGCCAAATTTAGACATTCTAAACCTTGCGATATTCTACATTTCCATGATGATTACAGGATAAAAACATACTGGTATCAGCACGTAGTAAGTCAAAACGAAGAGAAAAAGCTAAAGATATACTTAAAAGCTCAACGAGAAACCATAACCACTGAGAATTGAGCCCCTATATTTTCCATCTCTCTTGAAGAGTGACTGACGCAATTTTTTCTGACTCAAAGGATTGGCTGAGCCATTAGATCCACTAGAAGTTACGAAACTCCAAATTAAAACAAGTAACAAGACTCATGAAACCGAGGAAAAGATCAAGGCCTTCTTTAGACTTGAACCTAATGTAACCAACCAAGAAAAATCTGCCTGCTTGTACCCCATTTGAGCAGAATCCTACAATTCTTCATCAAAATACTCAAAAGTACTTGCACTGAACCTATGGAACTAATTCAGCCTTCCTCACTCGAGAATTGTGGAGGTAAAGGAGAAAGAATCAAGATGGACCATTTCGGGCAACATCAAGAAAATGAAGAGAAAATACCTCAAAAACAGCAATATGGTGACTGAGAAAAGAAGAGACAAACAATGTGAAAAGTTGCAAGCAAAAGGCAAAAAAGGGACCTTATGTTGAAAAATGCAAGATCAAAGAAAGAACTGATCATCGTGAATGTGAGAATCTCGAAAAGAAGAAGAAAGAAGCTAAACTCAAAAAGGTGGAGTCATGAACCATCTCCGCACTTCCCGAGTTCTCAAATTCAAACCTCTGCTCAAATTGCCTTTCCTTGAAACTTCACCCATAAGCCATACAAACAAACCTAGATTAAAAGCCCTTGTGATCCAAAGTTGAGTGAGCTGTCATGTGGAGATGAGAAGTGACCCAATCTATGGTGAGGAGATGTCAATGATGCCATTGCCTAAGAATCATGCCTATGCTCATGCTTACAGATCCATTTGGGAGATGTAACTGCTCTTGAGCTTGAGTGAAAATGAACCCCTCAGCAAAAACACAGATGAGAGTATACCGTGAGTATTTGGGTTGGAACTTGAGCACCTTAAGTATGACTTATAACCTAATTTTTATCCATAGGATGAGCTTATCGCACATTTGTATGATTTTCTATGACTGCTCACAGATTGGAGATATTGAACCATTCATGAGGTGTATAAATGCGTAAATTCCTGTGCAAACAATAATGGAATGTGCTGTTTCATCATTGATTCAAGAGTAACTAACCTCGCTCCTTGATTGCTCATTTGATAATATTGCACCGATGTTAATCGTTTCATGGAGAAGTTTGTGGGTACCTTCATCAAAACCCTCAGAGACTTCACTCCTCCTCTAGGGATCACCTAGGGGTTTAAAAAGGCTTGTTGCATATGCTAAATGCACTCTGCTTCCTACAAAAGTGGCTCTTTACTTTGTTTTTATGTTTCTTTGCTCGTGACTAGCAAAGCTTAGGTTTGGGGGTGTGATAAGTAGTGAAAATACCATTTTTCACCCCTAAACATGGGCCTTGAAAGGCCCTTGAGCGGACTAAATAAGTGCTTTAGTGTTCATATTGCAGCTAACCAAAAAGACAGGTCCAAATCCGCAAACCATCCTAAAATGATCAAAAAGCTGACAACGCACGTCAAACTCAAAGACGGAGTGGAGAAATAGCCTCAAAGAATGGCTAAAAGGTCCTAAAAGAGCAAGACAAGAAGAAGAAGGATCCATTCAAAGAAGAATGGAAGCTAAAAGTTCAATTCAAAGAAGATCTACTATTCGCAAAGAACTTTGAACTTTGCGAAAGAAGAGAAGTCCTTTGAAAAGACCTCTGAAGCCAAAATGCTTTGCGAAAAAGAAGAGAAGTCCTTTGAAAAGATCTCCGAAGCCAAAGTCCTTGCTAAAAAGATCTCCTGAAGCCAAAATGCTTTGCGAAAAGAGATTTCGAGCCAAAATGCTTTATGAAGAGAGATTTTGGAGCCAAACTACTTTATAAAAAAGCCCTTAAACTATGCGAAATGGCATTCGGGATTTGTACCGTCCAAGGGTATTTCAGAAACTTTGCACGCGCCAATGCGTTTTAAAACCCAAGGACATTCCGGAAGATTCTCGAGCACGAACCAAAGGCATATTCCACCCCATGTGAACACCCAAAGATGAAATTACTTGGGAACTTCTAGAAGCTCAAACAGATTTTTGAATTACATAATGTAATTGATGCCTCTGCTTCGATTGAACCAGATCAAGCATTTCGATTGGCGTAACAGATCCGATCCCGTGCTCAATTCTATTGGTTGATACAGATCTATCCAATTCGATTGGTTGATACACATCCGAGCCGGGCTTAGGGAAAACTATAAATAGACGAACCATTTGCCCAATTTGGGTATCCAGATTTTAGAGTTTTCATCTCTGCTTTCCTCCATTCCGTCGATAGCTTATCCGATTCCCCGTAATCCCTTCTTGTATTTTACCTTTGAGAGCCATTGTGAGTGATTTGTACTTCCAAGTTCGGATTCAAGATCAGAACTGAGGGCTCTTCGAGAAGCTCGACCGTAAGTCCGAGGGCTCTCTAAGAAGCCGTGCTCAGAATTGTAACGTTGGATTTTAAAAGGTTGTCAGTAATTTGTGTCTTCTCCATTGGAGTCATGTCGAGGGTTCCAATGTTCACCTTAGTGCATTAGACTTCTTTAGATTCACTCATCCGCATCCAACTTCCCTTAATTCATCATCCTCGTATGCGAATTAGCGTTGGTAACCTAATTCAAGCAAAGATTTACAAAGGATGTTCATGTTCAAATAAAGAATAGGCCATAGCAGATGATCTCGTGACAAATCACACCATAAGTCTAAACCTATTCCTTAATTCGATTTATTTCTCTTACATCCGTGGCCGGTAGCCGAGATGAAGATTGAATCGCCTGCTTGAACTACTGATTCTCCATTAAAATTCAAAGGCTTAAATACATGAAGCTATTATTTCTGCATTTGTCTTATTTTAAACACCTCCACAACTCGGATCTAGATCACGTAGTTAGTTCTTTTCTTTATTTGCTTTTAGTTAAACGTGACAAAACCCAACACTCTCTTTTATCTATTCTTTATTTTAGATAATTATAGAGCCAGATCTGGTAGCACAGATCTGGAGGTTTATCTCTCATTTTAGACAAACTTCTCTGTGGACGATCTTGAAATACTTACTTTTAAAACTTGCTACAATTGGCCCTGATCTTGCAGGCCAGTGTTAGCCCCAATGTGCTGATATCCCTTTCATAAGTTAACATCCATATAATTTAACATTCTTTAATTCTTTAATTTTTTGCACACATTTTTGGCACACTTGGAGCGACAACAGAAAGGGAAATCTATTATCTTTTTTAGAATTTTTCTTTTCTTTTGTGATGCCGGTAACCACAAGGCCAAACCAGCGGGTCCCTTTGTTGAGCATGGCTGAACCCTATTCGTGAGATGCAGGTTTTTTTTTAAACGTGGGAAGGTTAGCTTCCCCGGGATTGGTCTAGCCTTCTCTCTTTTCCTTTGGTCATGCGTAAGACGCTGTGGTAGAGACGACATACTTGATCGAGATCTGATCTAATTTTTACATGGGTGGCCCAGCAAAGAGGAGGAGAGGCTCAAGGGATCCAAACAAAAGCAGGCAGGCTAGGACAGATCTTCTCCTAATCTCTCTTTTCTTGACATTTTTTGCTCATAGCGCCCAAGACGGGTTTTCGCCATGCCTGTCATCCCTGTTTTTACCCGTAGTGCCCTTTCGGGTTTTCACCACCTCCATAGGTTCTCTCTCTTACCCCAGGTGCCCTTTCAAGTTTTCACCTGGTCTGCGTGAGTTCGCTGTTTTTACCCGTGGAGCCCTTTCGGGTTTTCACCACGTCCGTCTTCCTTTGAACTCAAATTAATTTTCTTGTCTTTTCTTTTTTTTTTTCTTTTTTCAAGAACCAGAAGGCCACAACATGGGCGTCGATTCCATCATAGTCGGCTGAATGAAGTTCTGTGTGGTTTGTTAACTCGGCTTGTTCTGATGCAGTAGATGTTATGACCGTTTGTGGACCTTAAAGAGGGTTTTCTTCCGGGTTGTAATGTGTTTGGGGTTCAAACAGGTTGGATTTTTCTGGGGATTTGGATCCAAGTTTTGGGTGATTTCTAGATTCGGGGACTCCTTTTTCTTTCCAAAGGTTTTTTATGCCCCAGTCATTTTTTTTTTTTTTTTTTTTTGGTACCCCTCTTTCTCTTTTTTTTTTGGGGGGCGCCTTCTTCTTCTTTTGGTTTGGATTTTTCCTCCTTTTTTCTTCTTTCCCTTTTTTTTTCTTGGAATTTTGGGTGGGGTATATGAAAGAAATGGTTGTTGGCCCGAAGTGTGTAGCAAAAAGCGTAAAGGTTTTCAGGGAATATTCTTTTGGGCTACTTGACTTTGAAATGATGGCCTCTTTTATGGAGCCCTTAAGCGGTCACGCATCTACTTTTATCGAAACTTACCTTGTCCCAAGACCTATGAGTAGAACTTACGGAGGTATCCAGCGTTGATGGGCTCAGGAAAGTGGTCTCCGTCCATTGTGGCGAGGCGAACGGCGTATCCTGGTAGAACCTCTCGGACGACGTAGGGTCCTTCCCAATTTGGCCTAAACTTCCCTCTAGGATCAACGTGGAGAGATGGGAAAATTTTCTTCAGTACAGTGTCTCCTACCTTCAATTCTCGGCCGCGGACGCGCTTATTATAAGCACACGCAATTCTCCTCTGATAGACCTGAGTGTGGCACAAGGCTAGGAGTCTTTTCTCGTCAATCAAGTCTAGTTGCTCAAAACGGGCTCTTTCCCTCTCAGCTTCAGGTAGATGGGATTCCAAAAGGATACGGAGTGACGGTACCTCGACCTCAATAGGTAGCACGGCCTCGGTTCCATATACAAGGGAGAATGGTGTTGCCCCTGTTGCGGTATAGATAGACATTCTATAGGCCCAAAGTGCGAAAGGTAACTGCTCTCTCCAATCTCTGTAAGTAACTACCATCTTCTCCAGGATGCGGATCAGAGTTTTATTGGCTGCCTCATCGCCCATTCGCCCGAGGCTCAGACGAGGATGATCGATGGTGCTTGATCTGGAACTGCTCACACAAGGCCCGGATGCGCCTATTAGCGAAATTAGTGCCATTATCAGTGATGATGTCTTTGGGTACGCCGAATCTACAAATGATGTTGTTCTTGATGAACTTCTCTACATGACTGGCCTTAATGCTCGTATAGGAGGCTGCCTCTACCCATTTTGTAAAGTATTCCACAGCGACGAGGATGAATTGATGTCCATTGGAAGCCTTAGGATTGATCTTGTCGATGACGTTGAGACCCCAGGTGGCAAACGACCAAGGAGTGGCCATGCTGTGTAAGTCAATGGTCGGAGCGTGTATTAAGCTGGAGTGCTCTTGGCACTTATAACACTTCTGTACGTGCTTACAGCAATCAGTCTCCAAAGTAGTCCAAAAGTATCATTGCCTTAGAATTTTCTTAGCAAGCAAGTGTCCACTGACGCAGCTCATGCACTTTCATGAATCTCCTTCATGATCTCAATCGCTTCTTTCAGGGTTAGGCATCGGAGCAGAATATTGTCGTGAGACCGTCTATACAGGAGATCGTCGCAGATGACGTAGTTTGTTGCCAATCACTGGATTGTGCGTTTATCTACCTTTGATGTTCCTTCCGAGACAGTTCGAGTTTCAAGGAAATTCTTGATGTCCGAGAACCAGGGTGGTTCATCATCTATCTCCGTAGGTCCTTCGATCAGGTGACAGAAAGCCGATTCGTTCCTCTGCTCTATCATGATCGGCTTCATCACCACTCCATATGGAATCTCAACCATAGAGGCTGTGGTAGCTGTATGGCCAAGAATCGATTTCTTACTCATGCACATAGGAGAAGGTGACCTCCTCAAAGCAAAGTTATCGATCCTCCAGATGTTCATGGTATGGGATCAGCCATCCTTGGTCTTCCAACTCGTTGGTCCGCATATATAATTAACTGTGAATCTCCAAAGACCCTAAGGTGAGTTATATTTAGATTAAGAGCCACCTGTAAAGCAGCTGTACAGGCCTCATACTCGGCCATATTGTTGGTGCATGGGAATTTTAATTTGATTGAGATGGGTATATGTGATCCTCTTGGCGAGATAAGAATGGCGCCAACTCCTTGGCCCTCAACATGCGATGCCCCATCGAAGTGCATTACCCAGGGCTCCTCCATTTCTTCCGTATCCTCGTCAGTCATGAACAAAATGTCTTCATCGGGGAATTCGGTCCTTAGAGGCTCATAGTCCGGTAGAGGGTTCTCAGTAAGATGATCAGCGAGTGCTTGCCCCTTAATCGACTTTTGGGTGACATAAGTAATGTCAAACTCGGATAGGAGTAGTTGCCATCATTCAGTTCAGCCAGTGAGAGCAGGTTTCTCAAATAGGTACTTCAACGGATCCATCTGTGCTAGAAGTAGAACGGCCTGGGATAACAGGTAGTGTCGAAGTCTCTGAGTAGCCCAAACGAGCACCAGGCATGCTTTGTCTAGATGAGAATAGCGCGTCTCATAATCAGTGAATTTCTTGCTTAGGTAATAGATGGCCTGCTCTCTTCTTCCCGTCTCATCATGCTGTCCTAACACAGCCCATGGAAAACTCAGTCGTGGACAAGTACATTATCAGGGGTCTACCGGGTACGGGCGGTACCAATACCGGAGGATTCAGGAGGTAATCTTTAATCTTGTCGAATGCGGTCTGACAGTCATCATTCCATTCAACCGGTGAGTCCTTTCTCAGTAGTTTGAAGATTGGTGCGCATATCGGAGTTAACTGTGTAATAAATCGGCTGATGTACTAGAATCTGCCTAAAAAGCCTCTGACTTCCTTCTCTGTAGATGGTGGCGGCATCACAGTGATAGCCTTGATCTTGGTCGGATCGACCTCGATCCCTCTCCTACTGACAATAAAACCCAATAGCTTTCCTGACATTGCGCCGAATGCGCATTTCTGGGGATTCAACCGCAATCTGTATTTTCTCAACCTCTCGAATAGCTTCTACAGGTTTATCAAGTGTTCCTCCCTTTCTGGTGATTTGGCAATCATGTCGTCGACGTACACCTCAATCTCTCTATGCATCATGTCGTGGAACAGGGCCGTCATTGCTCTTTGATAGGTTGCCCCAGCATTCTTCAACCCGAATGGCATTACCTTGTAGCAGAAGGTTCCCCAGGGGGTAATGAACATTGTCTTCTCACGATCAACCTCTGCATTCTTTATCTGATTATATCCTGAGAATCCATCCATAAATGAGAGCATTCCATGCTTTGCAGTGTTACCGACCAAGATGTCGATGTGGGGTAATGGAAAGTCGTCCTTAGGGCTCGCCTTGTTGAGGTTTTAAAAATTAATGCACATTCGAACCTTTCCATCCTTCTTTGGTACGGGGACGATATTGGCTAGCCACTGCGGGTACTTGGATACCATGAGGAAACCTGCGTCATACTGCTTAATGACCTCGTCCTTCACCTTCAACATCCATTCGGGTCGAAGGCGTCTCAGCTTCTGTTTAATCGGCTTAACATCGAGGTAGAGTAGCAACTCATGCTCAACCAGATCAGTATCCAAACTAGGCATGTCCGCATACGACCATGCGAAGACGTCTTGGTATGACCGAATGAAGCCTATCATACCTTTCCTCTCCACAGGGGACAACGACGTTCCGATTTTGGTGATTCTGGGGGCCTCTGTGGTGCCCAAATTGACATCCTCCGTCTCTTCGATGATCGGGGTAGGGCCATGCTCAAAATCGATAAATTATTTGAGGAGCTCATTGGGGAGCTCGTCGGTTTGGCCTTCCTCGTCCAGACTCGTGACTCCTACCTCTTCTTGTATTTCTACAGGGATGGGGTTGGCTTCACATGGGACGGGTATCATGGCATCAGTTTTAATTTTATTGAGAATTTTAAAGGATACTATTTTTGGAGTTGGTATTTTTTCTATTTTTATGGTCTTTTGCATTTTTTCGGAGGTCAGCCCCTGAACGAGGTGGATCTCTATATATACAAGGTAGAGTGGTCCAGAGGCAAACCTCACTTTTTATAGGTTGTTTGTTTTTGGAGAGTCAGTGTCGTTTTCACGGTATTTGGCAGCTCTCAAGAGTTGGGGCAAGGATGCCCAGTTACTCACCTGCGAGGCCTGGCCTTTACCTCTTCGATTGGTAGCGGCATCGGTAGGCTCTTGCATTTCTTCCCTCAACGTATTTACAGAGGGATCCTCTGAGACCTTGTCCTCTATGGTTAGGAGCCAAAGTGGTTGGTGCTGGAGTGAGGGGTGAATCGGGGAACTTCTTCCTCAAACAAGGAAAGGGTGGCTAAGTCCATTTCGAAGCCTGGGAGGATGATGTAGGGATTGGTGGGGTGGATTGAAGTAGGCTTATGTGGGGTTACCCTCGTCTCCCCATTCAGATCGATTTTTACTACCCCAGCGCTCACAAAGGTTTCACGGATGTGGGGGCGAGCGTGGGGTTCTTCTTCCAAGATGATTCCTCTGGCCTTGGTGACTGTTGTGGCTCTCATCTCTTCCTTAGCCTCTCTGACTTCCTCTTCTCTGGGCCTGTAGCCTAAGCCGAATTTAGTTTGTTGTCCCTTGGCCTTGACGGGGTCTCTTCTTCCTTAGAGGCGTGGGCCTAGTCCTCTCCCTTTTTGATGGCCCCATCTGTGGAGCATGAACACAGCTGCGTCCATTCCTCCTCCAGTTTTATCTGAGGTCTTTTCAATTTGTTTGAGGGTAACACTTGAGAAGTCATACTCAAATCGGTGGAGATCGGCGTCCTCGGCTGTGTGTGGTATGTTCAGTACTTTCGGATTCTCAATGTGCAAAGCGCTCTTCCCCATGTCCTCTCTGCTCTCACCTATGATGGTGACAATTTTTCCTTCTGAGATAAATCGAAGCTTTTGGTGCAGAGTAGATGGTATTGCTCCGAGCTTATGTTTCCATGGCCGGCCCAATAGCAGATTGAAGGTAACTTAATGTCCATCACTTGAAAGGGGGTGGTGAAGGTTTGCGGTCCGAGGATTAGGTCAAGGTCTACTTCTCCTATGATTTCCCTTCTAGTGTTGTCGAATCCCCGTGCGCTTGATATGGATGGCCGGAAGGTGTCGAGGTTCACCCCAATTTTGATTACTGTCCTTAGAGGGCATACGTTCAGCGCCGACCCGTTGTCCATCAGGACCAACGGTACCACCAAGTTCCCTACTTCTACTATTATATTCAGCAGTTTAGAATGGTCATTCCCCTCGATCGGTAGGTCTGCATCAGTGAAAGAGATGGCGTTTAGGGCCAACACTTGCCCTATTATTTCCCCTACTTCATCTGGAGTTACGTGGGTGGAGACATGCGCGTCCTTGAGCGCTCTCATTAGGGCTTCAAAGTGGAGTGGAGACGTGATTAACAAATCCCACACGAATGTGCAGTGTGTTCTCTTGAGTCAGGTTCCGATGTGCTCCCGCCATTTTTCAAAGGGATTTCGTGGCTCTTCTTCGCTTTTCTTCTCTCTAATCGCCTCGATGCTTCCGTGTAATCGTCGCCGATCGGGTAACGAATTCAACAGCCTCTTCTTGGTTGCACCCGGCATTCATGTCTATCTGTTCATAGCTCAATGGTACCTGATGCGGGTCATAAGCAAGTTTTGGGATGAGAAATGGAGTGCGTGAGGATTTCGGGGAGGATTGGGCCGGATATACTGGTTTCTCGGGTCCGACCAGGTTAACTCCAATGGGGGGTGTTATGGGCATGGAGGGGGCTTGTACTGGTGTTACCTGGGCATGGTAGGACCAGTGGTGATTGGGTGATGAGGGAATTGGATGAGGGGATTGGGTGAGGGGTTGCTTGTCCGGGTGGCGGTGGAGTTGGGTTGGGGCCAAAATAGTGAAGGGATGGCGGGAGTGTGACTGGGCTGGAGGGATGGGGAGACGTTTGGGGTGTGGTGGGTGCGGGGTGATAGGGATATGAAGGGTTTTTATATGGGGAGGTATGATGGGATGGTGATGGGTTTGTGGATGAGGTGGGGTAAATTGGGGACGACGGAGTTGTGCATTGAGCGGGATGGTTTGGATATGGTGGGGTAGTGGGTGGAATGAGGGGGTATAAAGGGTTTGTGGCATGGTGGGATGATGAGGGGTTGGTAGATGAAATGGGAAAGATTAGGGATGATGGAGTTGTGCATGGAGCGGGGTAATTCGGGGGCGATGGAGGGGTGTATGGGGTAAATTGGGTGGTAGGATTAGAAGGTGTGTATGGAATGGGGTTACTTGGGGATGGCGGAGTAATGTATTGGGTGGAAGGACTTGAGGGTGTGTATGGGGTAGGATAATACGGGGATGGCAGAATTGCATATGGAACGAGATGATTTGGGTGTGACGGAGGGGTGTACGGGGTAAATTGGGCGTGGGGTGGATACGCGTATGATTGCGGTGGGGCTGTGCCTGTTTGGATTTGATAGGCGAGAGCGGGGGTGGAAAAATACTGCCCTAAGTCTAAGGGCTCCTCTTGGCAAGCTGGTGTGGGAAAATAATCTGCAAGATACAATGACTCGATCACCCCAACAATTAGTTCATCTTCGTTCGACCTGGGGAGTGAAAATTCCTCCTGATTGTTAATATAATCTGAAGGGTCAAACTCTTCTTCTTCTTCCTCTATCCAATGTATGTTAGGCCTGGGGCCTCCTGGGTGTGGTGGTAGAGGGGCTTGATGGATATTCTGGTTCTGCCCTTGTGGAAGTGGCGGGGGTATGATCCTTCCCACCTCTATCAGATCTTGGACCGCGTGCTTTAACGGGAAGCACCGGTCCGTAGGGTGACCCGGTCCCTGGTGGAAATTCCAATGCAGATTCGGATCATAATTCCTTGGTATTGGGTGGGGTGGCGGGCGAGGTTGGAGTAAATTGACCAGGCCTTTCTATAGTAATTCCGGCAGTAAGACACTCAAGGATTGCCCCAACAGGGTGAATACTCGTTCAAAACATGCTTTCATCTGTTCCGGGGTAAACGGGGCTCTTGGTCCGTTGCTTGGCCTTGGTACTTGCTCGAAACGGGTTGGGGGTGGCTGTGTAACCTGGAGTTGTATCGAGGGGGCGTTGGTATTGGCCTGGGGGTAAACAATGTTTTGTACCTCTGTCCCTGGTCTTCTTTCGATTCTTGGTTCGGCTGCTTTTCGAACCCCGGTGGCCCCATTGGCCACATTCCTTCCTAACCTGCCCTCTCTAATGGCATCTTCGCAATGATTGGCATTTCAGACCAGATCAGCAAAACTTGACTGCTGCTGATATACTAGAAAATCTGCGATGACTAGGAGGGTTCCCTTGGTTATCAATTCAATCTGCTCATCATCGGGAATCCGATGAGTTACCTGAGCGGCTAAGGCCCTCCACCTCCCCAAGTAAGCACTGAATGTTTCATCATGTCTTTGCTTTAATCGGGCCAAATCTGACTTCCTTGGTTCTATGTCCATGTTATAGACATATTTTTCTTGAAATAATCGTGTCAGGTCTTTCCAATTTTTTATCATGGATAGTTCCAGGGATGTGAACCACCTCAGTGCTGGGCCCGTTAAACTCTTCTGGAACACTTTGATGAGGAGTCGTTCATCTCCGATTTTAGGTGGGCGATGGGGTTGCCAGTGCTATTATACTTAACAAATGATGGCATCTTGAATTTCGTAAGGGGGGACATCGAGAAACGTATATAAGTCCGAAAAGTCCGTTGAGTGTAGTTCCATTCCTCATCAGATTCTGCTCTATCTCTTCTCTTTCTACTCGTTCCTTTGAGGCTACGGCGGGGACCGCTTCCCCCTGATTTGGTTCGACCCTAGGTGTGATGATGGTGGGCCCGGGAGGATTAAAACTGGCAGCTCCTCCACTGTTGCGAATCTCATCCTCCTCATACTGTTGGTCATGGTATTGGTGAGGGGCGAGTTCTGCTATTTGGACTTGGGGGGTGAGGGGTTGGATGACCTGGTGGGGCCATATAGTTTGTAGGGGATGAGAAGGGATAAATGGGTGAACGTTTTGTGGGTAAGTGATGTGCTGAGTTGGTTTCACATTCTGGGGGTGATGGGGGTGTGATTGAGGTGGCTGGATGTTGTGGGCTTGAGGAATGGGATGGATTGGATTTCCCGTTGGAGGTGGGATGGGGGCGTAAGGGGTATAGGTGAATGAAGGGTACTGTGGGGGGTAGGGGGTTAGTGAAGGGGACTTGATGAGCGTGGGCGGATGGGCCTTGGGTTTGCGGAATTTGGGTTTGATGGTTTTGGAAGGCTTGAATTGACGGGCCCTGGGCCTGGGTGTGGGGATTAATATGACCTTGGGCCAATGGGCTTTGTTGAGTTCGGGCTACTGGGCCATGAGGGGGCTGTGTTTGGGTCCATGGGCCCTGGGTTTGATTTTGGTAGGTTTGGGTCCATGGGCACTGGGGGGCTTGGACTTGGGCCTGGGTCTGGTGGGCTTGGGCTTGGGTCCATGGGCCATGTGGATTTTGGGCCTGGGTCTGATGGGCTTGGGCTTGGGCCCATGGGTTTTGAGGGTTTTAGGTCTGGGCCTGGTGGGCTTGGGCTTGGGCCCATGGGTTCTGAGGGATCTGAGCCTGGGCCTGCGTCTGATGGGTTTGGGCTTGGGCCCATGGGTTTGTAGGATTTTTGGCCGAGGCCCATGGATTTGTGTGGGTTTGGGTCTGGAATTGAGGAGGGGGATTTTGGGAGGTATGGACGATGGGTGGTTTGGGCATGGTTAGGAGGGAATGGGTATGGAGGTTTTGGACATTTGGATGCGGGGTTTGAAAGGTAGGGTTGCGAGAAGCAGCCCACAGAGCGTACATCGTTCTCATGTCCTCCTCGAGGGCACGGATTCAGGTGTTAGATTGGGGGGTGATGGCTCACTTAAGGATGGAGGTGGTTGGGAGAAATTGGGCATGACCCGGGTAAATGGTAGGGTATGTTGGGATGTGGATGGGCCATGTGGTGGGAATGGTATGTGAGATGGGGTGTAGGATGTTGGGGGCATGGGTGATGAGAGGGATGGAACGTGGGAAGTAGGCGTGGGATGGGACTCCCCAGGGGGTCTTTGGAAGTATGGGGAGGCGGTAAGGGTGTTTGGATGGGAGATGGGGATGTAAGGATCGGTTGGGAAATGAGGGGTTTCAGTAGGGGATGAAAAAGGGGTATGTTGGGAGAATATAAGGGAAGGGGATGAGGTGGAGGTGAACACGGGTGCCCTAAATGGGCCCGTGATATCGAACCTGGTTTGGGTGAAGGTGTCGGAGATCGGGTCTTCTCCTATATGGGAATGGGATGGGGATGACGCTGGGGATGTATCGGCTCTTGACATGATCCGCTGACGAGTGTTGTATCGATGTCGCGGGTAAGGGCCAAATACCTTCCTGGTTCTTCTCCTATGGGCCGGGTTTGAGGTCGCCGTAGTGACGGTCACACCAAGATATATTTTTTATTGTTTTTTCTTTTGGTTTTTGGAAAATGATGATGATTTGATTTTTTTTTTTGTTTTTGAAAATGATTTTTGATTTTTGATTTTGATTGATTGATTGATTTTTTTTGTTTTTGAAGGTGGATTTTTTTTTTAAGATGAGGATTTTCTTTCTCTTTTTTTTGAAATAGCAATTAACTCTCCTCTACTTAGATGAATGATGACCTGGTGCCCAGGGTCAACTCCCGTTTCGGGCGATATATGCACCTTTAGTAGGTCCCACGGCGGGATCCGACACACTTCGAAAGAAGCGAAAGGGAACCCCTTCGTTCTATTGAAGGCGAGGGAATCCACGTGAATGACCCGATCCCCCGGAGCAAATCAATAAGAAGTCGCCTTCTTTTGACTGGGAGGGGGCATTTGGGTGTTAGAGAATGTGGGAGGCTACCGCGGACACTAATACCACTAACTGGGGAATTGGGGTGGTGGATCGGGCCTCAGGTCGGGTTGCTGCAGCCCAGTATATACTGGGCGTATATATTATGCACGCCCAACCAAAAAAATACAGAGATTTGGTCGCGATATATCATATACCGCTTAAATCTGATGGTCCGATATATTATATACCGTAAATCAAATTGGGCGATATATTATATACGCTGCAAAAGGTTCTAATTATATTTTGACAAAGGGGATGAAGTCTAATGTGGGTCTTTGAACTGGTTACTTGGGAGAAATGCTCCCGGGGACTGCAGTGTATGTTATCGGGTCCCTCCTTTCCGTTTCCTAGGGATACACGGCTGAAATTTGGGTTTTCTATGCTCTCACCAATGCGGGTTTTACGGCTTGATCGGATTTGGCAACCCGACCGATATACCTCCGGCACAAGCGCCTTCTCAGGTACTGGAAGGGGTGGTTCTTTTCAGGATCATCACCACTAGGGCTACCGCCTTACTGGGAATCAGGTAAATTATATATGTGCCTAAACCCCCCGAAAACTACCCAAAAATGCAAAAATAAATTCAATTATGTCCCCACACTGTTGGTTCACTTTTAATTACAGATTTTAAAAGGGAAGTAAAATTAAGTCCAAAAATCGGGTCGGGGATGACAAGCCCGTGCCGCCTCAACTGGCCAGCGTTCAATGGTGAGATATGATGACTAAAATGAAAAGCGCACGTAGGCCCGCCAAACGACTAAGGCTCGTAAATGACGTGAAAAAATAAATGCGAGCGGGCCCGCCAAACGGCTAAGGCGGCTTAAATGACAAGAATCGTAAAAGCTGAAATTTAAAGGCGCAAGTAGGCCCGCCAATCGGCTAAGGCACCTAAAGGACTGAATCGTAGGGGTGAGTACGTTAGTAAAAACAACAAAAATATAGAAAAAATAACAAAAAATAAGAAAAAAGCAGCAATGGTTAGTAAAAAAAGAAAGGCCAACAAGAGGAGAAGCGCTAGGGTGATATCCTCAGCAGAGTCGCCATCTGTGCGACTGTGGATCCTCTCGAACCCGTCGCGGCAATGCGCTCGCTTTTAATAAAAATGTAGAGTCGCCACCCGAAGCTTTTGGTGACCCGGAAAACCTTCAAATCAATATTTTAAGCACCGAAGTGCGAAATATGACTCTGATTTACCGGTCCTTGCCAAAGGCTCTAGGGTGGGGGCTTCGGTTATTGATCAGGAAGGGTTTAGGCACCCGATCAACCCGCATACAGCGGTCTCTATCTATGGCCAAAATAAAGTAAAAAGAAATAAAAATAAGGGTGGAGTTTCCCCTTGCCCGAAGGCAATATGGTCCTATCAAGCTTTGAGCCAAAACCGAAATTTCAGCGGTGTAACGGCTTGAATCCTTGGACGGAGGAGACACCAAGATGGTAGAGGAAGAGAGGGGTGAGCCGGAGCTCACGGGCCCTTGTTGCACCATGGAAGTCCTTCGCTTTGGCGTGCTTTCGATGGTTTAAACGGAATGGAAATGGGCTCTAAAGCTAGGATTCGGTAAATAGGAAGTGTAGAGTATAGCTAGAGGCTAGGTTTTGGCTAGAGGGGGTGATCTAATGGTGGAAATGGGTTGAAAAGGGGAAACAAAGCATGCTGGAATTTTTGGCTCAAGAGTGCACTAGGGTTTTCTTTCTCTCAAGCTTAAAATTTTCACTCTTAATTCTTCAACCCGTAAGGAAGAAGGGGACCTCTCTATTTATAGAGAAGGGGAGGATTAGGGGCTTACTTAAGAGCTAATGGGTTTAGCAATTAGGTAATCCCCCCATCTAAGGTTTTCAAGGTTTTTAAGGTCCTAGGGTTGTGGGGAAACTGGTTTCAATGGCAGATGATGGGGTGAGACCAAAGGTGACTTAAGGGTTGCCAATAAGCTCAAAGGGGGTGCAACCAATCTTAAGACACCCACCTCAACCAAGAGGATGGTCAAAGGGTCACACTAGATGGAGGACGATGACAAGAGAGCTGTTGGCGTATATATTATATACGCCCAGTTTAGGAGCAGTAAACATCATCAAAAACAGGGGAGCGTTGGGAAGATGAAGCCCGTGGTGGGCCCCACCTATACTGGGCGTATATATTATATACGCCCGGCCAAATTTCCCCCAAAATAGGCAGGCGTATATAATATATACGCCTGACTAATCTGGGGCTAAATTGGTTGGGCGTATGTAATATCCACGCCAGAGCAAAATTTTTATGATTTTATGTGAAACTTCAATCGGCCATAACGTTTGAACCGTAGCTCCAAATTGGGTGATCTTTGGCTTGTTGGAAAGCTAGAGAAGTCCTCTTTCTAATGATATATGGCCCATCCATGGTAGTGGTCTGTATGAAATTCTATAGCTCTCCTCCCATCAACTGCCAGAAGGGTTTAAGTTAGGTCCGGGAAGGGATTCTAGGGGTTTATGGGTGATCTCTAAGGGTTGGGGGAATGGTTCTAAAGGGTTTGGGTAGATTCTTAGGGGTTCAGGGGTGCCATCAGAAGCATAGGGGTACATCTCTCTCGAAGTACAGATTGATCGGGCCTTGGACCGAATTTGGGTGTCTACACTATGCAAGCTGCGTGACATGCTCCCAGGCTTCCTTTTTAACCTCGTGATAGCTTTTGAATCTCGCGATAGTCTCCCAGACTTTCATTTTGGACCCAGCGACAGAAAGGTATAAAACAGAGAGCATGTGCTCTCTGTTCTGCCCCTTTGCCTGTTTGCTTGTAGTTGGTTCCTGGGCATGACTCTCTCCTATGGCTACCTCTAGACACATGTAAACTCTATCATCCAATAAAAAACAACCTCCCATATTAGGCATGCAATAGAAGCTATAAATTGAAAAACAGTAAGAATGAAACCATGCATTAAAAGTTTAAAACAGATTGGTCCAGATTAAGATAAGACCACGAACAAATCCTAAAGAATAGAATTAAAAGAAAGCAAGATAAATCAACCAAAAATAGCATACATATGATACAGTAATGACACACCTTATGATACAGTAATGACACACCTGTGGATCAATTTGAAGAAGGATCTTCATGAAGGTGAATGGTGTCCATGGGTTCAACAGGTTTTTCAAAACAAGGCTTAAGCCTCTGACCATTCACTTTCAAGGTTCTCCCAGACTTGGGATCCTTGATTTCCACAGCACCAGACGGGGAAACATGCATGAAAATGTAGGGACCTTCCCATCTGGATTTCAATTTGCTCAGAAAAAACTTAAGTTTAGAGTTAAACAACCAAACCTTATCACCAGCAATGAAACTCTTTCTAACAGCCCTTTGTCAAAGAAAGTTTTGGACCTTTCCTTGTAGATCCTGGCATTGGCATACGCATCCATCCTTAGTTCTTCCAATTCGGACAGCTACAGCGACCTGGGAAAACCAGCAGAAGTTAGATGTAGATTTAAATGTTTGATGGCCCAATAGGCCCTATGTTTTAACTCCACTGGGAGATGACAGGCCTTGCCATAGACCAGTCTGAATGGGGACATACCAATGGGGGTCTTATAGGCAGTCCTATAAGCCAACAGTGCATCATTAAGCTTATCAGCCCAATCCTTCCTATCAGTCCTCACAATCTTCTCAAGGATATGCTTGATCTCCCTATTTGAAATTTCAACTTGCCCACTGATTTGTGGGTAGTAGGGAGTAGCAATCCTATGGGTGACAGAATATTTCTTGAGCAAGCTCTCAAAATTTCTGTTACAAAAATGGCTCCCCCCATCACTGATAATGGCTCTGGGGTACCAATTCTGGAGAAGATATTCTGCTTTATGAACTTGAGGACAACCTGATTATCATTAGTTCTTGTGGCAATGGCTTCTACCCATTTGGAAACATAGTCGACTGCCACTAAGATGAAATGAAAACCATTTGAAGGAGGAAAGGGGCCCATAAAGTCAATACCCCACACATCAAACAATTCTACAATAAGGATGGGCTGTAAAGGCAGTGAATTTCTTTTAGACAGCCCTCCTAGTTTCTGACATCTTTCACAGGTCTTGCAGTGTGTATTGGCATCTCTGAAAAGAGAAGGCCAATAGAACCCACACTGTAACACTTTGTCAGCTGTTTTTCTCCCACTAAAGTGACCCCCACAGGCATTTTCATGGCACATGGCCAGAATATTGGGGACATCACTTTCGGGGATACATTTTTGAATGATTTGGTCTACACAATACTTGTACAAGCAAGGTTCTTCCCAGAGGAAGAATTTGACCTATGAGAAAAATAGGTCTTTGTCCATTTTTGTCCAATGGGCAGGAATCTTGCCTATAACTAGATAATTGACAATATGTGCATATCAGGGAACCAAAGACTGGATGGCAAACAACTGCTCATCTGGGAAGACATCATTTGTAGCAAGGTCATTAACACTTTTTTCCAACATAATTCTGGACAAGTGGTCAGCCACCACATTTTCTACACCCTTCTTGTCCTTGATTTCGATGTCAAACTCCTGCAACAGGAGTATCCATCTAATCAATCTAGGCTTTGCATCCTTCTTGGACAGTAGGTACTTTAATGCTGAGTGGTCAATGAAGATGACAGTTTTAGACCCAAGTAGGTTAGGTCTAAACTTTTCCACAGTAAAAACCACTGCCAGAAGCTCTTTCTCAGTGGTTGTATAGTTCAGCTGAGCTTCAGCAAGTGATTTGCTAAATATGCAATGACCACAGGCAGCTTATCCTTTCTCTGGCCCAAGACAGCACCTATTGCCAAGTCAGATGCATCACACATCAACTCAAAGGGCAAGGTATAGTCAGGTGTTTGGAGTATAGGAGCAGAGGTGAGGCAGAATTTTAACTTTTCAAAAGCCTCCAGACATTCAACAGAGAAGTCAAAGGGCACATCCTGGCAGAGCAGGTGGCACAATGGTTTAGCAATTTTACTGAAGTCTTTGATAAACCTCCTATAGAATCCAGCATGCCCAAGAAAAGATCTGATTTGTTTGACTGTTCTTGGAGGGGGCAAATTTGCAATGAGGTCAACTTTGGCCTTGTCTACCTCAATTTCATCTTTAGAGACCACATAGCCCAACACAATTTCTTGTGTTACAATGAAGGGGCTCTTCTCCCAACTTAAGACCAAATTGGTCTCTTCACATCATTGTAAGACTTGATGGAGGTGTTGTAGACATTGGTCAAAGCTATCCCCATAAACCGAAAAATCATCCATGAAAATTTCCAAGAATTTGTCAATCATATCAGAAAAAATTGCATAAATACACCTCTGGAAGGTGGCTGGGGCATTACACAGTCCAAATGGGATCCTTCTGTAAGCAAAGGTACCAAAAGGATAAGTAAAAATAGTTTTCTCTTGATCCAAAGGGTACACAGGGATCTGGTTGTACCCTGAGTACCCATCAAGAAAATAGTAAAAAGCCTTCCCAGCCAACTTATCCCAAATTTGATCAATAAAAGGGAGAGGAAAGTGGTCTTTTCTGGTTATGGAGTTGAGTTTTCGATAATCAATGCAAACTCTCTAGCCAATGGTCTCCCTGGCTGGTCTCAACTCTTCAGACTTAGTTGTTATCACTGTGATGCCAGACTTCTTGGGTACCACCTGGATTGGTGCCACCCATTCAGAATCAGAAATGGGGTAAATTACCCCAGCATCCAGCAATTTAATAATTTCTTTCAGGACCACCTCCTGCATGTGAGAATTAAGTTTCCTCTACATTTCCCTGGAGGGTGTTGAGCCCTCCTTTAGATGAATCCCATACATACAGATTGATGCATCAATCCCTCCTAAATCAGCAATGGTCCAACCAATTGCTTTCTTGCGCTTCCTCAAAACTGTTAGCAATTCCTCCTCTTGCTCACTGGTAAGAGAAGAGGAGATAATTACAGGAAGTTTCTCTTCTTTCTCGAGGAAAGCATATTTCAATGTCTCTGGTAGATTCTTGAGCTCCAGATCAGGGGTGTATTGGATGGATGGCACGATTGGTGTATTGTTGGTTGGAGGAAGGGGTAGCAATGTAGGTTTCCATTTGGAATTCTGCACTAAGCCCACAGAAGACCTCACTAGGGGTATGTCTTCTGGAATTAAAGCTAGGCTTCCTTCCACCACCATGTTCCAAACTTCAGTTAAATCAGTGACAATGTTGTTCCACTCCAGCAGAGTGGGCAGTTCTTCTTCAACAATTTCTTCTAGTACATCTACTGCAAAGCATTCCTTATTGTCCAACTGAGGGTACTTTGCACAGTTGTACACATTAAGGTCAACTTTTATATGTTCGAAAGTGACCTCCATGATCCCAGACCTGCATTGAATGCATGCATTGGCAGTGGCTAAAAATGGTCTGCCTAGAATGACAGATATCAAGGAGTACTCTTGTTACAACCCATGTCCAAAACAAGGAAGTCTGCAGGGTAGAAGAACTTGTCTACCCCCACTAGGACATCCTCAACCACTCCCATGGGTTTCCTCTTAGACCTATCAGCCATCAATAGAACAATGGGGGTGGGCTTCAGCTCCCCCAAACCTAATCGATATACATCAGTATGGCAAAGAGTTAACACTGGCTCCAAGGTCCAAAGGGGCCCTTCCAATCGTGTTGTCTCCAATAATACAGGGAATAGTGGGTATCCCTGAGTCTTACAACTTCTCAGGTATTGTCATGGTTAATACAGAATTAACTATATCAGTTGCAAAGACCTTTTTGGACAAATGCCCTCTGGCCTTCCTTTTCTGAGTACAAAGGTCTTTCAGAAACTTTGCATAGGCTAGGACCTGTCGGATTACATCAAGCAGGGGTAAATTTATCTTGACCTGCTTAAAGGTCTCCATCATTTCCTCGATCTGCGCTCTAATCTTTATCAAAAGCAGGCCACTCAAAGCTTGAGGAAAAGGTAATGAGGTAATCCTTGGTTCCTCAACCGCAGTTCCTATGATTGAACTTTTGTTTTTTTCTTTTTTCTATTTTTGTCTCCTGCTGAGGCTCATCTAGAACCTCTTTATTTTTTTCTTGTTGAAGGGCAGCAGGCAGTTCTTGACTCTGTGCTCTAACAAAGTCCTTATCATTTTCACTTGACATTTCCTTGGGAATTACCTCTCCTTGTTCTTTTCCCACCTAGTTGTCTACCAGCTTGCTAGACCTTAAGGTTGTGATGGCATTGGCCCCCTCAAAAATTGAGGAGCCTTCTCCGATGGAATACTGGCCCTTTGGGTTGGCTACTAGTTGGCTTGGCAACCTGCACTCCTCTCTTTTAGCCAGAGCATTGGCTATTTGGCCAAGCTGCTCTTCTATTTTCTTAATGCTTTAACTGTGAGAAGTCACAGTCTGATTCAAGGGTCTAAGGCTTTGTAATTGGGCTAAAACCTGGTCCTCAAAAAAAGCACTTCGGGGCTGAGGTGGGGGAACTACCAATTGATTTTGTTGCTAGGGTTGCTGTTCCTGCTGGAAATTTGACCTTTGGGCATAACCCTGGTTAAACTGCTGCTGTGGCCTTTGAGGTAAGGCCAACATCTGTTGTGGCTAAACATAATTGTCTTGCCTCCACCTCAAATTTGGGTGGTCTCTCAAATGGTAATTAGCATTCTGGTGCTGGTATCCATATGGTTGTTTATTGTAGCCACCAGATTGTTGCTATCCAAAAGATTGAGCAGCAGCAGCCTGTTCCATTACAAACTCAGGGTATTGCCTTGCAGATGGGCACTCTTCCACTGTGTGTTGTGGAGATTGGCATATCAGACATGCCTCCATCACTTGTGCAGCCATTCTGGGCAGCACCACAGTCAAAAGTTTATCAAATCTTTCAGTAAGATTGGCCATCTGTATTCTCAGGTCATCATTTCCTCTAACTTCATACATCTTTCCTTTAGAAGTTTTAGCCGCCCCCAGCTTAGGAGAAGGCTCTTGAACCGTTCTAGATGAGGACATCTTCTGGAAAGCATTTTCACTTATGACCTCAAACAAGTCCCATACATCATCAGCTGTTTTATGCATGTATGTTCCACCACAAGAGACATCTACCATGTCTCTTCTCTTCTCATCTATCCCATTGTAGAAGCTCTGGACAAGCTGCCAGTCAGGGATCTTGTGGTGGGGACATTGTTTGAGCATCTCCTTAAATCTGTCCCAGGCTTGATTAAAATCTTCAGTTGGGGGGCAAAAGCAAGTATGCCTTTCCTCAACTGGCTGGTTTTGGTCTCTAGGAAAATTTTTGACAGAAATCTTATCTGGAGGTCTTTCTAGGAAGTGATGCTGTTGTTTGGGAGAGTAGATAACTAGGTCATGGCCCTGTCCTTTACGGAGAAAGGAAAAAGCCTTAACCTAGTGGCTTCTGGTCCTAAACCAGCAATGGAGAATGTCGTGCACAGGGCCAAGAACTGGTCAATGTGCCTGTAAGGCTCTTCCTTGCTAAGCCCGTGGAAATAGGGAAGCAATTGAATGATGGAAGTTTTGATTTCGTAGTTTCCATGAACATCTGGGAATTGAATGTTGAATGGAGAATTGTAATCATTCGGAGCATTCAATTCCTTAAATGTTCTAGGTTGTTCTTCACCCATGACCGCTATCTCAATTTCAATAGGGGGCTCAACTGTAGTGTGTCTATGCCTTCTCGGTCTTCTACCCCTTTCAATCTCAGGGTTAGCATGCTCTAATGTAGGACTGAGAGATCTCCTTCCTAACATGCACACACACCAACAGCAGGGAAAACTATTTGCAAACACATTGCACTAAAAAAAATTACAACTATCCCTATCTACTGCTTATGGAATCTTTGAAGGAGAAATAAACTAAGGTTTTGAAGGTTAGAGAAGTGCAAACAGAGGTAGCTAGACTCTCAATGCAATTCTAGTCTCCTTCTCTGCTACAGTCCAAATCTGCAAGAAAAATTCCAAATGTAAATCAACAATATCAATTATTCATAAGTACATCTTCCAAAGAGTAAAGAATAAAAAATCTAGAGTCTACTAAAAGATCAAGATCCCCGGCAGCGGTGCCAAAAACTTGTTTGTCTATTTTAAGTGCTTGCTACTGACTTTATTGAAGACAGTGATATGAATGGGGTAAATGAAAATTGAGTGAAAGGTAGAGTGATGATTACGGAGCAGCAAGCCAAAAATATACACAGTCTTGCAAGATACAGGGCCTGTTGTAGCAAGTTTTGATAAGTAAGAGTTTGTCCCACAGGGAAGTTGATCTCAAGTTCCAAGGGAGCTATCCTTAGTAGGCTCTCCAGATCTGGCTACAGATTGACAATCCTAAGTGGAAGGGGATTTAAACTCACTATAATCTTAATCCTAAGGCAACTGACTGTTTAGATTACAAAAAGGGTTAAGAAGAGTGGTGGAGTGAGAAAATAAATGAAAAAAGGGTGAGAAGTATGTTATTAGAAACAGATCTGATGGGGTCTTGTAACTCAGACTCAGATCTGTTACTATAGAAATCCTGTCCAATGGCTACATTATCACCAAAGAGGAGAAAGAATCTAACTCGCTCCTGTGTCATGATCCAATCCCTTAAGGCTATAACCTCTCCACTCAAATGGTCACTGACTATCCAATAGGGGAACCACAATCCAGAGATGAGTCAGAATAAGTTTACCATTGTAGGCACTACTTCATCCAGGCTACAAGCTCAAGAATCCATAGGAACCTCATCCTATAAAGTTCTGTGTGTGGGGTTAGGCCTACAAAGTGCACAAGCCTAGACACACAGGACCAGCAAGAGTTTGAGTACTAGCTTTTAAGCATGGCTGTTCACTGCTTTAAAAAGACTGCAGTGATTCATTCACAAGCCTACAATCTCAACAGCCAACTCAGATCTGTAATCTGATGGTGGATCTATTCAACTATAGGGGAGTCTGTCACAATACAATCTCCCACAAGGCTACAAGCACAAGTGCAGAGAAGAAGAATCTGTCTTAGTTCCATGAATTGGCCTCACCCTAGGGCTATAATCTGTCCACTTGAATGGTCACAGACTATCTACAGAGGTTATCCTCCTCACGAAGGTCTAAGACAGAACAAGAACATTGCTGCCGCCACCATGTTCACAGGGCTACAAGCACAAGATCCCATGGGGATTCAGATTTAGTGGGTCCTGTGGTGGGGGAAGGCCTGCAAAGTGCCTAACTTGGACACACAGGTCACTTAGATCTAACTAGTACCTTAGAAACAATCCTCCATTGCTTACGAAACAACTTAGCAATAGAGGATCTCAAGGCAGCAGCCTGTACAGCACAACTCACAACAAAAATAACATCTCATACATGCAACCGATCCTATTACAAAAACTCCATTAAAATCATACAAAGAAGCAAGAAATGCTTTGGACTATGGAGAGAAAGAAAAAGGAAAAAGAAGAAAACTCTTAAACCCTAACCTTAACCTACTGTAATTCTACAGTTGGTTATTAGAGAAGATGCACAAAAGTTAAGTCCCAAAGAGATTCGATCCTCAAACCTAAGCTAGGCTTAGTCTTATATAGCAGTCGACTTTCCCTCCAATTAGGGTTAGGAAAATCCTAATTTCTCAATGTAATTACAGCCCATTCTTGTCCCTTGGATGCCTCGAGGCATGTGCACGGAGATTGAAACATTAGAGTGCGTGCCTTGATTGCTGGAGAGTCCCAGATTGCCCTTGCAGAAGTGGGGAGAAGTTTAGAATTCAATCCTCGCTAGGTAGAAACGATTTCAGATCTTTTCGCATGGTAGAATTGGCGTCGCGGGGTTGAATTGACTTGAAATTCATGCAGTCACGGGATTGGCGTTTTAGTCATCGCAGAATACAAATGGCTATCGCGAGATTGCTCTTTCAGCTTTGAATGGCACAGGGATAGCTCGCGCGGTTCGTCCCTTGGTGAATCTTGCGAGAGATCCTCACAAAGAAGCAGTGTTCATGAGTTTTTAGGTCACGCGAGCATTTCTCTGAAGGTCTGTATCTCACGGCCACTGCGCGACAGCTGCTCACAGGAATACCTGAAGCTCTGTCTCCTGAGTGAGTCACGCGAAGCTTAACGGTTCTTCTTTTGAGCTGTGCAAGACTGCGCGAATGCTTTAGACTGAGCCTCACGAGGACCTCGGGAAGCCTGCTTTTCAATTCTTTCTGGCACCAAACTGCACAAGAACGGCGCGCAAACTGCACGACCAGTTGTTGTGCTTCCTCCAGGGGCTTGCGACAACTGCGCGAAGGCATTATCTCTGGTTCAATTGAACCCTACGACATTTGCGTGAGGCATTCTTCTTGATGTATTTTTGTTTGGATGTGCCCATGCTTTAGCCAACTCTCTGTCTGGGTTCATCCTTCGTTCTGTTGAGGTAGTTCTGGGGCAACAGTGAGCTTCTTGGCATGGTTAGGGGTTTATTGGCAGCTACTACTTATTACCTACAAGCATGCTTAAAACACTTTTATTAAATGATTAAGGGTCTAAAAGAGATTAAGTTAAGGGGTGGAAAGTGGTACTTTTGAGGTCTTAACAATAGGTAGGCATATAATTCAAGAACCTCATGACAGGTTGATGGAACCTCTCGATAACTTGGCTTTTATCTCCAGAACCTCTCGACAGGTTCTGGGAACTTCTCGACAGTTTGGTATTTGAGCAACCCAACCTCTCGATAGTTTGGAGTGTCCTCTCAAGGTGTTCTGCCTTGAGTTTCCATAGTTGGCACATCTTTGGTGTGTTGTCTTTCATCTTTCAACACATAGTAACCTCTTGGTGGGTTCAATCTTCATTCCTTACAATTGCACTTGGTCCCAAGCATACCCAGTTGGGCCCATGACATTCTCATGAACTTCTAAGGTTCTGTGGATTCTTTGATGGGCTAGCCTTTGGGCTGTTTGAGCACATGTTGAGCAGCAGATTGCTTCTTTGACTATTTTAGGTGGATGTCTGCACTAAGACTGCAATTTATTGCTTATCTATAAAATACACTCAAAATACATTATTAGTCAACTCAAATGTCTATCAAAGGTCAGGTTAGGAGGTGACAAATGATATTTTTCATTGCATAACACACCCCCAAACCTAAGCTTTGCTAGTCCCTAAGCAAAGGATAAATTAAAAACAATTATTGAAAATGAAAAATACCACTTCTGTAAGGAGCACAGATGCATTTAGCATATGCATCAAGCCTTTTAAACCACTAGGTGATCCTAGTGGAGGAGTGAAGTCTCCTGAGGGTTTTCAGTGAAGGTACCCACAAACTTCTCCAATGCCTCAGTTAATATCAATATAGCATTTTAAAGAAAAAATTCAAGCAAAATAAAATTCATTCCTCACTTTGTTCATTAAATTTTAGAGGATTCTCAGCAAAAAATCAGCAGTTTAAAACTAAAATTCTGCTGTAATTCCTTCACAATCAATCAGCTCATGTCAAGGTATTTCGTATGAAAATTAATGCAGAGCTTACCATCAAATTTAGAATTCTATTTTTATAATGCCCCCAACAGATTCAATGTCAGACCCAAGTCTCACCAGGGCTGTCACTAAGAATAAACATGAAAGGGTGCATCATTTCACACAACTCAAGAGCAGTTGCAATCCTCAAATAGGACTGCAAGCATGAGCATAGGCAATGCTCTAATGTCTGAAATTTTCTAACTCTTTTCACCATAGATTAAACAAATCCTCATCTCCACATGATAGCTCAATAAATTTCAGATCAGTAAAGTCTTTTATTGGGTTGTAATATGGTTTATGGGTGAGGTTTCTAAAGAATAAAAGGGAATAAAAGGATTCAAATTTGAGAAATCAGTAAGGTAAGGAGGTGATTCATGACTTCACCTTCTTCATTTCAGCATAATTCCATCTATTTCTAGAATTTTCAGATTTGAAGTGATCAATTTCTAATCTTCATTTCAATGTAGCCAATGAAGTGACTTCTCTTTTATATTTGTATTTTTTGTTTTTCTTTTCTTTTTCTTTTTGTATGCCTTTCCTTTATATTTTTCCCAATATTTGTGTATTTTTATGGGCTAGAATGCGACAACTACCATCAACTGTGTTTCCTTTTCTTTCAATCATATATCAAACCAGCTCTACCTTCTTCAACTCTTTCACCTTCACCTTCTAAAATCTCAGGATGGGTTACGCTACATCAGGTCACTGAGGTTTTGGGTTCAATTTTTTTTGTTTTTATCAAAGAAAAACTTAGATTTTTAAAGCTCAAATGGTGTGTACCAAGGGCAGTTCAAAGGTGAAAAATTTTAGGCTCAAACTATCCAAAGGATGGCCTTACTTCATGTCCTCAATGTCATGAATGCTGTCAAGCTGCTTCAACTTGGATTTGCCTAACTTCTAGTGAGCAAAACTAGATCCAATCAGTCCTTAGAGCGGAAAAATTGCTAAAACACTCCTCAAAGAAATTTTATTTAGGCCCAAATCTCACTGGGTATGGTCTTTCATCAAATTTCTGGGGGATATCCTCACAATTTTCTCTCTTTTCAAGTTCACTAAGCATCAATTTTTTAAAAATTCCTAATATTTGTTTCATGACAATGTTAGAGCTACAACAATATTCAGTTGTAAAAAGTTAATTCCTCTTTCTCAGAAAAAAAACATTAGGTGGGAATTCACCTTATTTTCACAAATTGTATTCAACATTGCTGCACTAACATTAACTATCCCATTGGTACACCTTGCCATACCCCCAAACCTATGGGAAGCAGTGTCCTCACTGCTTTGGAAGTACATCAACAAGACATATTAAGGAAATATAAGGAAAAGAGCAAAATAAATATAAATAACAAAGCTAAATACAAAGGAAGGCAAGAGACATAGTGGAATTTACAAAACAAAAATATTATTGTAGACAAGTAATTACAAAGTATCAACAGAAGCAGTACAATCTAAATAGAAATATATACAGTACAAATAAATCCTAACTACAGGCTATAGACTATAAGCAAATCCTAAGCAGAATCTACTCCTAATCAGAATCTGGATCAAAGCTAGTGTTGGATAAAGACATTGGCTCCCATCCTTGTTGTGCAGCCAGCTTGTCATACTCTTCCTTGACTTGCATTCTTCTTTTCAGCCTCTCAGTACTGTTAGCTCCTACCTTAGTCCTTTTGGCAGCTGGCTTTCTAGGCTTGGATTTAGTCGGGGGCCTAGTGGGCTCATTAATGGACACCCCAGCTGCTGAGGGTGGCATCCCTCCTCATAGGGTGGCTTGCAGTGTGTTAACCAGCTTGGATAGCATCTCAAATTTCTGACTCTCTGCACCATAAAGTGTGAGGGCTTGCTTGCACAGTCCCTCCCAATGAAGCTTCTCCCATCTATGCTCCATTTTCAGCCTATCAATCTGTTCTACCAAGGGTTGCTTCACCCAGGTCTTCATCACAGCCACCCCTTGTTGGACATCCCTCTAGATATAGGGATTTTCACCCATGGCTCTGTAAAGAGTGGAAAATGGGGGTGTAAGGATGAGGTATTTAGGGACAATGACCCTCTCATTGGGGTCAGCAACTAGATGGTGGGGAGTGGATGAAGAGGATGGGAGAGAAGGGGAAAGTGGGATGGGTGATGTCAGCTCTCCTACCTCCACAAAAGGCTCAGGGGAGGTGGAAGGATGGGTAAAAGGTATAGAAGGTAGGGCTGCCTCCTCAAAGTCTATTTGAGTGGAGGAGTCTCTGGTGGAAGGGGTTGTAATGGTGGCAGGGAGTAGTTCCTCCACTTCAGCAGTGGAAACCACTGCTAAAGGAGATGGAGGTGGTGTGGGTAAAGGAGTAGGGGCAGGAGTAGGGATTGGAAGGGTTGGGGAGGTAGGGGTGGCGGGGACTAAAGTGGCTTGAATGGCATGGAGACAGGTGGCCATGGCAGCTTGGTTAGCTGTGTTGGTTTGGAGCTGGGCTAGGATGGTGGTGCGAAGGGAGAGGATTTGGGTTGAGGCTTCAGGTAGGATATGGGCTTGGGTAACAGTGAGAATGGGGAATGGGATGGAAGGGAGATGTGGAAGCATGCTAGAAAGGTGGGATGGCAGCAGGATGGACCTGAGCAGTTTGTGGGGAGTCAGGTAGGGGGGTATATTCATGCCTAATGTCCTCTACAATGGAGTCAATCAGGATTGAATATCCCTCAATGGTCAGGTGGTCCAGCTCTTGGGTATGGGTAGGTGATAAGGAGAAAGTGGGGTGAATGTCAAAGGGTATGGATGGTGGAGAAGTGGTAAATGGATCAGCTGATGTAGATGGTGCAGGGCTCAAGGGTTCAACAACTAAGATGGATGGGCTGACTGGAGGTGTTGTAGCTGACCTTCTCTGGTAGGTGGGTGTGATGGGTGATGAAGGTAAGGTAAGGATGGGGTGTGTGGTAGGAGGAGCTGACAGAGGTAAGGAGGTGGTGATGGTGGAAAGGGTGGCTGAGCTGCTGGGAGATAAGGAGACTGCAATGGAGGGAATGGGATCTGAGATGGATGGCAGAGAGGATGGTGGAATGGAAATGCTAGCGAAATCTGAGCTGACAATAGGCAAGGGCACAAAAGTGGAAGGGATGAGTAAGGGTGAAAAGGGTACAACTAGAGGTACTGAGCTAGGACTAACAAAGGTGGGTGGAGGATCAGAGGTGACTGATGTAGAGATCTAAGGGGGAGGTACTGAGCTAGTAGCAACTGTAGGGAGAGGCTCTAAAGTAGCTGAGGTAGATGTGTCAGATGAGCAGCTGAACTAGCAGCTTGTGGAGCTTCAATCTCAGGACCCTCCGCTAATTTGTTCTTACTCTTCCCAATCAGGGTCCTACTAGCAGACCAGGTCCTCTTCCCAAACACCTTTGCAGTCACCTTCTCCACAGGCTCATCCTTTTAAAACACAAATTTTTCCTTTTTAAGCAAAGCAGTGATGAGCCTGTTATAGGGAAGCCCTGGCAAGGCCTGCACTTTTCTGATCTTCTCATTTACATCCACCATTGTCTCAAATACCAGCTTGGAGGCATTCATAAACTTTCCCTTGGAGAAAAAATACTGGGCATCCACTATGGGGGTTCTCCTCTCTTGCTGATGGCCACTGACATAGATGTTTTTCCTTAGAATTGAATCAATGAAGAGCATGGTAGGGTGTAAATCTCTCCTCATTAATGACTCCCCATAACCCATAGTACCTTGAGTCAGGTGTCTGGCCATAGCTCTAAAGGACACACTCTCAGGTTCTGCTAGACCATAGGATAGATGGGACCCCTAATGCCAACCCTATATCACTGTAGTCTACAACAATCTCCCAGTTATCAATTTAAATCACAAGCAAAGGCTTAGTTGATCCTCGCTTGGTTTTCTTCCTGATGTTCTGAAACCATAATTTGACCAACCTAGGGTAGGATTTTTCTTATAATGGGGTCATCAATGGTGTTAGGCTTGCCTTCACCAAATAATCCAAGGTATCCTTACACTCCTTAAAAAAATAAGGCAGGTCAATAATTTTCTATGTGATCAGACTTAAAGCATCCACAAATTCATTAGGAGTAGATAGGTTCACAGGGACTTTAGGTTCAGCCTCAGAGTTAGGCTCAGGCTCAGAGACTTCAAGCACAGGAATAGGTTCTGCCTCAAGGGCCTCCTCAACAATTTCTTCACTGCTTTTGGTCTTCTTGGATTTCTTAGCTTTCTTAGATTTGGCATATTTCTCAGCTTTATCAATGACAAGCTTTCTTTTAGCTGGTGGGTTCTCCTTGGGTTGTGTGGTAAGCCTACTGGATTTCCTAGTGGTTTTGTTGGTGGATTTGGAAGGGGCTTTGAAAAGGTTAGCAAGGGTATCCTCTTGGTCAGCCATTAGGCAAACAATCCACACAAATAACTTTCAAAAAATTCACAGTAGTTTCCTTGTGCCCAATCAAATTACCACACAACTTGAATATGGAAGTAAAAAGCTCAGAATCATAGAGTGGAGTTAAAGAAAAGCTTACCCACAGAAACCCTATGGTTTCTCAGATCTTGATGTGTACAGCACCAAACCAGCTCAAACTAGGTGCAAAGTGTAGGCTTTATGAATTTAGGTTACTTGGAAAAATGGCAAGGTGCATGGAGTAAAAACTAGTGAGGTGGAGGAAGAAGAAGAAAACTGGAAATCGGCTGAGGGAACAGACTTGCACATAGAAGCTATCGAATGGCTAGACTGAGTTGTCGATAGGTTTAAAACAATGAAAATCTTATTTCAACAGGATTGGAGAAAGGGTTTTGCCAGGTTGGTTCAACCTGTCAAAGAGTTAAAATCCTTTGGGGCTTGTGGACTTCTCAAGCTGAAGGTGTCGAGAGGTTGGTTGAACCTCTCGAGAGGTACAAGGGCTTCAGATTTTCCAAGTCGAGAGTTACTGACATCCTCACGATAGGTTTAAAATTCTCAAAATTCAACCTCTCGATAGGTATCAGATCCTATTGAGGACACAACCTACACCTTAAGAACCTGTCGAGTTTCTCTCTCAACATCTCGACAAGTTCACAGATCCTGTCGAAAATCATTGGGGCACCTTTAGAACCTGTCGAGATGTAAACTAGAAGCCTTCAGAACCTGTCGAAATGTACTCTATAGCTCTCGATAGGTTGTCTTTCAGTTTAAGCAGGATTTCTAATTAGTTCCTAGTCCATCTATCACACAAATTTATCAAATCTATTCAGCTCCCATTCCTTTCTCCTGCCTTGGAGTTCATGACACATGCTTTAATCCTACTGACTATTGACTCATGATTTGTAAATGTAAACATTAAACAAAATCAACCACATATATGTACACTGTCAGACACATTTTAAAACAGCAACAGACACAAAATTACAGTTATGATATATAATATACATTGTTGAAAATCAGTCACATTTTGGAGGTTCTTGAAGCTGGATTGTCACCACAGGCTCCACCACATTTTCAACAAGAAGTTTAAGCCTTTGACCATTCACTTTCATTATCCTTCCATATTTTGGATCCTTGATTTCAACAGATCCTGATGGGGATACATGCTCGACCATGTAAGGTCCCTCCCATCTAGATCTCAACTTACCTGAGAAAAATTTCAATTTAGAATTGAACAACCATACCTTGCTACCAGCTGTGAACTCCTTTCTCAGCAAATGTTTGTCATAGAAAGCCTTGGTTTTCTCCTCAGATCTTGGCATTGAAGTAAGCTTCCAATCTCAATTCTTCTAGCTCTAACAGCTGGAGTTTCCTGTCATGCCAGCAAAAGTTAGATCAATATTCAAAGCTTTAACAGCCCAATAAGCCTTGTGTTCAAGCTCCACTGGTAAATGGCATGCTTTGCAATACACCAGCCTGAAAGGAGACATCCCTATTGGGGTCTTATAGGCAGTCCTATAAGCCCAAAGAGCATCAGGTAACTTCAGAAACCAGTCTTTCCTATCAACTCTCACAATTTTCTCCAAAATATGTTTGATCTCTCTATTAGAAATTTCCACCTGCCCACTGGTTTATGAGTGGTATGGAGTGGCAACTCTGTGTATCACAGAGTTCTTTCTAAGTAAGTTCTCAAACTATCTATTGCAAAAATGGCTCCCCCCATCACTAATGATAGCTCTGGGGGTGCCAAATCTGGAGAAAATATTGTCCTTCAAGAAGTTGAGGACAACCTTGTGATCATTGATTCTTGTGGCTATGGCCTCAACCCATTTGGACACATAGTCCATAGCAACAAGAATATAATTGTAACCATAGGAAGGAGGGAAAGGACCCATGAAGTCAATCCCCCAAATGTCAAAGAGTTCAATCACAAGTATAGGCTGTAAAGGCATGGAGTTTCTTTTGGAGATACTTCCCATCTTTTGGCATCTTTCACAACCTTTACAATGCTGCCATGCATCCTTGAAGAGAGTGGGCAAATAAAATCCACTTGGAGCACCTTCGCAACAATCTTATTCCCATTGAAATGGCCTCCACAAGCCTGTTCATGACATATAGTTAGTATGTTGTGGAATTCATCATCAGGGACACATCTTCTCACCACTTGGTCTGCAGAATATTTAAACACGTATGGATTCTCCCAAATGTAATGTATGATCTATGAAAATAATAACTCCTTGTCCATATTGTTCCAATGTGGGAGGATCTTACCCACTGCCAAGTAGTTCACAATGTTTACAGACCAAGATGTAGAGGTGTTGAGAGTAAACAACTGTTCATCAAGGAAAGAATCATTGATAGGCAGCCTATCAAACTCCTCATCTAGGATCCTGGATAAGTGGTCTGCAACCACATTTTCAACCCCATTTTTGTCCTTAATCTCTAGATTAAACTATTCTAATAGGAGGATCCATCTGATTAATCTTGGCTTGGCATCCTTTTTTGACAAAAGGTACTTCAGGGTTGAGTGGTCTGTGAAGACCACTATCCTAGAACTCAACACAGAAGACCTTAATTTCTCTAAAGTATAGACAATTGGTAATAATTCCTTCTTAGTTGTACTGTAATTTAACTGAGCATCAATCATGGTTTTGCTTATATAAGCAATCACACAAGGTGCCTTATCCTTCCTTTTTCCCAAGACTGCACCAATAGCAAAATCTGATGCATCACACATCAGCTCAAATGGCAAAGAAAAATCAGGTGCTTAAAGGATAGGTGCAGAGGTTCAACAGCCTTTCAAAAGCTCAAAATCTATAAGACATTCATCATTAAATTCAAAGGGAACCTCTTGGCACAACAGGTGACTAAGAGGTTTTGAGATCATACTAAAATCCTTGATGAATCTCCTATAGAACCCAACATGCCCCAAGAAAGTTTTGACTTATTTCATAGCTTTTGGTGGGGGCAAATGTGTAATCAGATCAATTTTTGCCTTGTCTACCTCAATGCCTATGTGGGAAACCACATGGCCAAGGACAATGCCTTGATAGACCATAAAATGGCTCTTTTCCCAACTCAAAACTAAGTTGGTTTCCTCACATCTCTGCAACACAAGGCTGAGATGGTGTAGACATTGGCTAAAACTGTCCCCAAAAATAGAGAAATCATCCATAAATATCTTTAAAAGCTAATCAATCATGTCAGAAAATATAGCATACATGCACCTTTAAAAAGTTTCAGGGGCATTGCACAATCCAAATGGCATCCTTCTATAAGCAAAGGTTCCAAATGGACATGTGAAAGTTGTCTTTTCTTGATCTTGTGGATAAACAGGGATTTATTTATACCCCGAATATCCATCAAGAAAACAATAGAAAGCCTTGCCTGCCAACTTATCCAAAATTTGGTCTATGAAGGGCAAATGGAAGTGGTATTTTCTGGTTCTCAAATTGAGCTTTCGATAGTCTATACACACCCTCGAACCTATGGTTTCCCTAGTTGGAACTAGCTCACCTGAATCAGTTTTTACCACAGTAATCCGAGATTTCTTAGGGACCACCTGAGTAGGTGCCACCTATTAAGAATTTGAAATAGGGTAGATGACTCCAGCATCTAACAATTTGATCACTTCTTTCATTACCACTTCTTGCATGTGGGGGTTTAATTTTCTCTGTATTTCTCTAGAGGGTTTGCAACCCTCTTCCAAATGGATTTTATGCATGCACACAGCAGGGCTGATGCCCCCAAGGTCAACAATAGTCCATCCTATTGCACTCTTATGCTTCTTTAAAACACACAACTCTTCCTCTTGCTCATCAGTGAGAGAGGAAGAAATGATCACTGGCAACTTCTTGTTTGCCCCCCCCCAAAAAAATATATATATATTTCAAGGTCATAGGTAGCTATTTCAACTCCACATCTGGTTGACATATGAGAGAAGGCAACAAAGGTGCCTCTGATGGTGATGGAAGAGGCAACACAACAGGTTTCCAAGGAGGATAGCTTGTTGTTTGCCGGCCTTCTCTTCCACAATCTCACTCCACACATTCTCAAAAATATCACAGAAATCATCACCATGCAGCAGTTTGGGCAAAGTCTCTTCCACAAGCTCATCCAAAACATCAAATAAAAAGTAATCCTCACTATCCAAATGAGGCTGGCTGGTTGCATTGTAAACATTTAATTTCACTTTCATGTTGCCAAATAACACCTCCATTACTCCTGATCTATACTGAATACATACATTGGCAGTGGCCAAGAAAGGCCTGCCCAAAATCACAGGAATAGAGGTGGTACACTTGCTTGGCTCCATGTTAAGAACCAGAAAATCTAATGGGTAGAAAAACTTATCAACCCCAACTAATACATCCTCTATCATTCCCACAGGCCTCCTTTCAGATCTGTCAGCTAGTTGTAGCACCACATGTGTGGGCTTCAATTCTCCCAAGCCTAACTTCTCATAAATTGAATATGGAAGTAGGTTTATACTAGCTCCCAGATCTAACAAGGCCTTCTCAAATATAAAATTTGAAAAAGAAAGTGTGAAAATGAGAAAATCAAATATAATATTTTTTCGATTTCTCAGAGAACTTTGAGCCTAACTTTCCTTTCTTTCTTGACCTTTACCCGAGCCCTGTTACAACCTTGAAAAATACCTTCTTGATCCAATCTTGAGTGGCAAATGTCGTGTGGAGAGTGATAGCTTAATGTCTATGGCACTTGGTATGACGTGCTTAGGATACAAACATCCATTCATTATGAGATTTCTTTTAAATTCTTTGATGCACCGTCTTTCTTATATCATGTGAGATCTTTTTAATTCGTGTTGTGTTTCTCTCTCACTTGTGTGCGAAAACTGAATCATTCAATGGAGCGATTCTATTTTGAGTGTACACCTAAGGCGAGGATTGAGTCGAGACTTAGATCCGACGATTCTTTGTTTGGATTAGCCCCGCAATAGAAAAATTTTAGTATTAGTTAGCACACACACGACACTCTAGGCATGAATATAGGATTTATCCAAGGATCGGAGCATTAGGTTAATTTGAATAGGCAACATTAGAATTAATATGTCATCGGTATTTTAAAATAAGAGCTCACATGTTAAAGCAAATACCAGTTTTTTTTTCAAAAGTATATATATTATGAAACCAATTTTGAAAACTCAATTTACCGATGGTTTCAAAATCTATTTTGGAAGTTTGTGGGTGTCTTCACTAAAAACCATCAGGAGATATAACTCCTCCCTTAGGGACTACTTAGGGGTTTAAAGGCTTGTTGCATATGCTAAATGCAATCATGCCCTAAGAAAGTGGCCTTAACTTTCATAAATTAGTCTATATATTATTAGAATCAATTGCTTTTGTGTTATAATTTTAAAGTTGTCATTGCTCGAGGACTAGCAAAGCTAAGGTTAGGGGGTGTGATTGGACTCAAAAGTTGTCTAAATTATCCCTGAATCTCGGCCTTGTTGGACCTCATTTAACTACTAATGTAAGCTTTTAGTTCATGTTGTGTTGCAGCAGGTATAAAAGTTGGTTAAATGTGAAAAGTGTTAAAAGAGTAAAGTTATGAAGAAACCCAAGTGAACGATAAGATTCAAGGAGAAATTGCTAGAAGGAATGCTCTCAAAGGTCCTTTGGATAGGTCAAAATGAGATTTTTGACCGATCAAAATAGCGCAGCAGAGGAGGATCAAGTAGAAGAGAATTGACCTGAATTGGACCGGTCAAAGTACCATTATTGACCGGTCAGGACTTCGAAGGCTCAAGAAATCTAAAGGCCCAAGAAATCCTAAAGTCGACCAGTTAGGATTCAGTAGACAAGTTAGAAATAGAATGAGTAGAATGATGAACACTCAGAGAATATCTCAACTGGTCACAAAATTGGCTCAATCGATTGAGAAATCAAACTAAATTGAAGCCCCACGGAGCATCTTCAACCTGGAGAAGAGATTTGAAGTCGACCGATCAGTGCTCCACTTTCGACCGGTGACAACAGAGTTTCTGAGCGAAGAATCAACTATTTTAGTTGTGGATATCCTCCAGCTCCGAGACCTTCTCCAAAAATCTCTTCCGAAAGATTGGATAACTCCAAATCGCATGGATTCATTTTGTATTCATCTTCCTTGGAGGATTTTTAGGATCTAATAAGATTACTTATCGTGTACAATGTTCTAGGGCCTTGTAAATCTATAGATAAGGACCCTAGGTTAGGAATAAAATAGCTTTTAGCCGCATGGTTTTTTGCTTGTAGGTTTAGGGTTAGAACAGTTCCCGAATAGATTAGGATTGATTATAATCGTCGATCAGAGGCCGATTCAGCAATAATGAATGTCTTTGCATCAATGCGTGCTTAAAGTTCCAGGCTGAAATCTCTTATAAATTTCATATAAGTACACAATAAACTTCTTGTTCTTTTTCTATTTTGAATTTTATTTTAATGGTACAAGTTCATGTTCGAGGTTTTGACTAGATTGAGAGTGCGATGGTAACACTGCAATCTTATTTAGTTTAATTCTAGTGACCTTGTAGGGATTGAGGTTAGTCTAGATAGGATATTCACCGACGGACTAGCCTTGTAGGGTAGTTATTTTGATTCATGCAATGGATCCTTGATGATTAGATTTATCTAACTCGCGATTAGATTTCTCTAATTCATAAATGAAGCGACTGAGCTTGTAGCCAGGTGCGGGGGTACCAGGGATTCGAAATAGGGAAGAAATAGGAAATTATTAGATGCAATGCTGAGATTCAAGAGAGATCTCAATTTGCCTTCCCATATATTTATCCAGATCTGTTAGGTTTTCTTTTTATTTTTAGGAGTAATTTTGGAAACTTAAAATATATAATTTTATTATATGAAACAGAGATTAGATTAGATAAATGACAAGTCCCTATGGTTTGACACCCTTTTTCTTGCCCTAGTACATTCGAACTTGTCCTCTTGCAAGGTTTTGAAATAAAATGATCAATGACATCTGAGCACTTCAGATGACCGATGAGGAACTTATAGCCATTACACAGGGTGTGATCAATGGTGTCAAACTGGATTTTTCCATCAGGGAGGACAGTTCGTTACTCTTTAGAGGCCAAATTTTTATACCGGCCAATGCTGACCTTAGACACACAATTGTTGAAGAAGCCCATAAGTCAAGATATGTCATTCATCCTGGTTGTACAAAGATGTATCAAAACCTGAAGAAGAGCTTTTGGTGAAGAGGGTTAAAGAAAGAGATAGCCGAATATGTATCAACATGTTTGGTATGTCAATAAGTAAAGGTTGATCATTGAAACCCTTCGATTTTGCTACAGCCCTTACTAATACCTGAATGGAAATGAGAGGCTATATCCATGGATTTCATCCTTGGGTTACCTAGGACCTATTGAGAACTGGAAAATACCATTTTCCACCCCTTCACCTGAGTCTTGATAGACCTTTGAGAGAACTAAATAAGTGTTTTAGGTGTTTGTTTCACAGCTAACAATAAAGGCAGGCTTAACCCTGAAAGCAGCTTAAAAGTGTCAAAAAGATGATGATCCGGAGGAAGAAGGAGAAGGGACAACCTCACTAGCTGTCAAAATGCCTAAACTAAAGAGGACAAAGGCCTGGTTTCAACCTAGAAAGAGGTGTGGAGCCATTCGAACAGAAGAATGCATTACAGATTGCTTTTCGAAAAGAATCTGAACTTTTCGAAAAGAATCTGAACTTTGCGAAAAGAACCAAAAGCTCTAGGCTTAGCTTTCGAAGAGCACCTAAACTCTTCGAAAGGATTTTTGACCTATTCGAAAAGAAGAGAACTCCTTGCGAACAGCACCAGAACTATGCGAAAAGGGCTTCAGAAGTCACAGTACCTTGCGAAAACTTCTCCAAACTGTGCGAAACGGTATTCTAAAGATTCCCAGCATCTACAAGGGTAATTCAGTAATCTCTACACGTGCCCCAATGCATTTAAAAACCCAAGGACATTTCAAAAGATTTTGAGCACGAACCAAAGGCATATTCCACCCCATGTGAACACCCAAAGATGAAATCACTTGGCGGGAACTTCTAGAAGCTCTAACAGATTTTTGAATTACATAACAGAATTGATGCTTCTGTCATCTGATTGGCTGTACCAAATCAAGCAGTTTTGATTGGCCAAAACAAATCTGGATCCTTGTGCTCGACTCTTATTGGTTGATACAGATCTAACCAATTCTGATTGGTTGATACACATCTAAGCTAGACTTGGGGAAAATTATAAATAGATGAACTATTTGCCCAATTTGAGTATCCAGATTTTGAGTTTCATTTCTATTCCCCCATTTTCCATTCAGATAGCTTGTCTGAAATTCCTGTAATAGCCTAGCTTTTATTTGTAATTGAGAGCTGTGAGATACTTCTGTAATTTAAAAGAGAATTGTATTCAAGATTATAAATTCGAGAGCTATTTAAGATGTGCTCTATAATTGTAATGGTGAATTTGAAAAGGTTGCTGTGAACTGTACGTTCTCAATTGGATTCGTGTTGAGGGTTCCCTGTGATCTCCTTATTGCACTAGACTCCTTTAGATTTACTATTTTTCAAGCAATTTCCCTTAATTCATTATCCCTGCGAGAATTAGTGTTTGTAACCTAATCTCTCACAGCATTTGTAGTGGTGTTTCTCGTTCTGAATTAAGGGCTCAAATTAAAGACTATTGGATGGTCTGTGGCCATTAAAGTGGACAGACCATAGCCATAAGCTTAACTCTAACCCTTGACTTAGATTACTTTCTCTTACATCTGTGCTTGTAGCCAGATGAAGATTGGATCATATCTCATTTGATCTACATTTAGTCTCAATTTGCACCAAGTACTAAATCAAAGTTAGATATTATTTCTCCATTCTTATTAATTTACATCAAATCTCCCCAACATAGATCTGGATCATTTAGTTTAATTTTTACTTTTCTCATTTAGTTAATGTGACAAATTCAACCTCCCATCTTATGTGCTTTGTAGATAGGATCAGAGGTCAGATCTGGTAGCTCAGATCTAAAGGTTTATCTTATATTTTAAATCAATTCCCTGTGGACGATCTTTTACTCACTTACATTTAAAACTTGCTACAATTGACCCTGATCTTGCAGGCTAATTAACTTCTCTCTGTGCTGATATTTCTTTATTCTTTTTAGTTTTCCAAATTCAGTATAATTCATCATTTGCAAATCTATTTTCAAAATACAAATAAATCATGCACACTTAGAGCAACAACAAGTTTTTGGCGCCGTTGCCAGGGAATTTATTTTAAAATTGGTAGACCTAAGTTTTTATTTTTTTTATTACATCAGTGCTAACTATTCTATTGTTTAAATCTGTGTAGTTATTCATATACATTTTGAGCGTGGAATCTACTTTGAAAGGAATTCTGAAGGTTTGCTGTGCATAATTTGATTCTCTGTTTCTGTGTTGTATGTTTGGTAGGAGGACTCTCAATCCTGAGATTGTCCCTATGAATTTAGAAGTTGAAAGGCTACTAAGAACTAGACAAACATCACAGAATTTTGCTGAGACTACTACTATGGGTGAAGAACCTAGACTTTTGAGGGATTACTTTGCACCTGGTGCATATAATTCTCCATTTTGCATTCAATTTTCTACTGTTGAAGGAAATTATGAGATCAAATCATCAACTATCTAGATGCTTCCTTCCTTCCATGGTTTAAGTAAGGGAGATCCATACAAGCATGTGGATGAGTTCCTGTCTCTTTGTACCATATTCAACATAGCTGGACTGGGTCCAGAGGCAACCAAGCTTAGGCTCTTTCCTTTTTCATTAAAGGACAAAGCTAGAGCATGGCTGTCTATGTTGGCACCAAATAGTATCACTTCTTGGAATGATTTGCAGTGTCAATTTTTAGCCAAATACTTCCCTATGTCTAAGACCAGCCAGTTGAGACAAAATATTATTTCCTTTTCACAACACTCAACTGAAACTTTCCATGAAGCATGGGAAAGGTTTAAAGAACTTTAAGGCAATGTCCTCATCATCAAATTCCCCGATGGCAGCTTGTTCAAAGCTTCTATCAAGGAATTGATCAAAAGGGCAAGAATATGGTAGATGCTTCCTGTGGAGGCACCTACTTGCAAAAAATAGTTGAGGAGGTCTGGAATTTATTTGAAGTAATTGGTGAAAATTCAACTCAACAGGAATCTTTGTCAAGAGACATTGAGAATCCTACTCGATTGAACAATCAGCAAACCACCAAGGGAAAGATTTATGAGGTGAATGAATTGGAAAGGAAAATGGATAATTTGACCACTAAGTTTGATAGATTGATGGATTCACTTAAAAATCCAATGGTTGCAAGAATAGAGGAGGCATGTCTGAAATGCCAGTCATCTACTCATTCTCTTGATCAATGTCCAGCTACACCACAGTTCCCAGATTTAGTGGTGGAGCAAGCTCATGCTGCCCAATCATTTGGACAAATGCAATCGAATGAATATGCATGGAGAGGGCACCCCAATTTAAGGTGAAGCCAGGGCAATTATCAATCACAACAGCAGCAGCAACCAAAGAACCAAGTACCTTTCAAAACTGCTCAGCCTTATCAGCAGAATTTTTATACCAAGCCAAATTTTCAGCAGCCCATTCCACAACAACCTGTATAGCAATCTGCTCCAATTTAAACCCCTTCCAGATCCCCTTCTTTTGAAGACCAAGTTCTAAATTCACTCCAAAATTTAGGGTCTTTAACTCAGACTGTAAACTTTCACAGTCAGAGCATAGAGAAGATTGAAGAAACATTGGATCAACTTTTAAATACTTTGGGCCAAAAGAGAGGAAGGCAGGTTACCCAGCCAACCTTTGAACAATCCCAAAGGACAGTTCATGGTTGGAGAGGTTTATGTTCACATGAAGAAGTAAAAGCTGTCACTACTTTGAGAAGTGAAAGAATTGTAAATAACAATGTGGGTACTGAAAAGGAAGAAGAAAAAATTGAGGAAACTGCTAGAGATATGCAGCAGGAGCAGCATGATGTTAGCATTGGGGGTGCTGATGTACCTCAGAAAAATCAAAAAAATGAAAAACAGAAAAATCAAAAAGATTCTAATAATGATTCTAAAGCTGTAAATGAAGAACTAGTTCCTCATTTACCATTTCCCCATGCCATGAAATATGCATCCCCTTTTGATAAAGGGAACTCAAAAATATATGAAATGATGGAGACTTTCAAGCAAGTCAAGATAAATCTACCTTTACTTGATGCAATCAAACAAGTCCCAGCATATGCAAAATTTTTGAAAGATATTTGCACTCACAAAAGACAATCTAGGATACAGTTATCCAAGAAGGTCTTTACTGTGGAAAGAGTTAATCAGGTTTTGTCCATTACCACACCTCAAAAACTCCAAGATCCTAGAATCCCCACAATCCCTTGCATTATTGGGGAACATACCATTGAAAAGGCATTATTAGATTTGGGTGCTAGTGTCAACCTGCTTCCATATTCTGTATATGAGAAACTAGGTTTGGGAGAATTAAAACCCACTAATGTGGTGTTACAACTAGCAGACAGATCTGAAACAAAGCCAATTGGGGTGATTGAGGATGTGTTGGTAGGGGTAGATAAGTTTTTCTACCCTGCTGATTTTCTGGTATTGGACATGGAACCTACAAAAAGCAAAACTTCCATCCCTGTCATTTTGGGGAGACCATTCCGCTTTCTGACCAATGCTTGCATTCAATGCAGATCTGGTATTATGGAAGTGTCTTTTGGAAATATGAAGGTAAAGTTAAATGTCTACAATGTAGTTACACAGCCTCAATTCAGTTATGAGGAATGTTTTCTTATTGATTTGTTGGATGAACTAGTAGAAGAAACTTTACCACAGTTTTTGCAGTGTGAAGATTTAACCACAGATTTTAAAGATGATTGGAGAAATGCTGAGGAAGAAACATTTTGTACCTCAAAGTCTGAGGAAGTAAATGCTGTGCAAGGAACTCATGATCAATCAGCAAGGTTCTCTTCATGGAAACCTGCTATTCTTCCCCTTTCAGAAACAGCTAAGGTACCTTTATTACCTTCTTTTCTCAGCCCACCTGATGTAGAGCTGAAACAGTTGCCAGAAAATTTGAAATGTGTTTTTAGGAAACCATAAAACATTGCCTGTGATTATTTCTTCCTCCCTCACTGAGGAGCAGGAGGAAGAGTTGTTGATTGTATTGAAACAGCATAAGAGGGCAATTGGCTGGACTATTGCTGATTTTGGAGGAATCAGTCCAGCTGTTTGCATGCATAAAATTCATTTGGAAGAAGATGCAAAGCCTTCTAGGAAAATTCAGAGGAGGCTGAATCCTCATATGCAAGATGTGGTCATGAATGAGGTTGTTAAGTTGTTGGAAGCAGGGGTCATTTACCCCATCTCAGATTCAGCTTGGGTGGCACCTACACAGGTGGTACCTAAGAAATCTGGGATCACTGTGGTAACCTTAGATTCTGGTGAGCTCATTTCAACCAGACAAAACCACTGGTTTGAGGGTCTGTATTGATTACAGAAAACTAAACACAATGACCAGAAAAGACCATTTCCCTCTTCCATTCATTGATCAAATTTTAGATAAGCTAGAAGGAAAAGCATATTATTGTTTTCTTGATGGTTACTCTGGTTACAACCAGATTCCTGTGTATCCACAAGATCAGGAAAAGACCACATTCATTTGCCCCTTTGGCACTTTTGCCTATAGGAGAATGCCTTTTGGTCTTTATAATGCTCCTGCTACCTTTCAAAGATGCATGTACTCCATTTTCTCTGATATGATTGACCAATTTATGAAGATTTTTATGGATGATTTTTCAATATATGGAGACAGTTTTGCCCAGTGTTTACATCATCTCAACTTGGTGTTACAGAGATGTGAAGAAACCAATCTAGTTTTGAGCTGGGAGAAGAGCCATTTCATGGTCACCCAAGGCATTGTCCTTGGCCATGTTGTCTCCCACAAGGGCATTGAGGTGGATAGAGCAAAAATTGATTTAATTGCACATTTGCCACCTCCCAAAACTGTTAAACAAATCAGAAGTTTTACGGGCATCTTTGGATTTTACAAGAGGTTCATTAAGGACTTCAGTAAAATATCCAAGCCTCTTTGTCATTTATTGTGCCAAGATGTCCCTTTTGTTTTTAACAATGAATGCTTGAAGGCATTTGAATTCTTAAAAAATTGTTTCATTTCAGCTCCTATACTACAGTCTCCAGACTATTCATTGCCTTTTGAGCTGATGTGTGATGCATCAGATTATGCTTTGGGAGCTGTTCTTGGGCAGAGAAAGGATAAGCTGCCTCATGCCATAGCTTCTGCCAGTAGATCAATGATTGATGCATAGCTCAATTACACAACAACTGAGAAGGAGCTACTGGCAATTATTTTTGCTTTGGAAAAATTTAGGTCATATGTTTTGGGTTCACAAATAGTAGTGTTCACTGACTACTTAGCCTTGAAATACCTTCTGTCTAAGAAGGATACCAAACCAAGATTAATCAGGTGGATCCTCCTATTACAGGAATTTGATTTGCAGATTAAAGATAAAAAGGGTGTGAAAAATATGGTGGCTGACCACCTGTCTAGAATTCTAACTGCTGAGATTGATAGGCTGCCTACAATGAATCTTTCCTTGATGAGCAACTTTTTGCTATCAGTGTACACACCCCTTGGTTTGCAAATATAGTCAACTTTTTGGCTACTGGAAGAACCCCTCAACACTGGAATAAAATGGATAAAGATCTTTTCTTCTCAAAGGTTAAACATTTTATTTGGGAGGATCCTTATCTGTTTAAGATTTGTGCAGACCAAATAATTAGAAGATGTGTCCCTGAAGAAGACTTTCATATCATACTTTCCATGTGTCATGAACAGGCCTATGGAGGTCATTTTAGTGGAAACAAAACTGCTGCAAAGGTTTTGCAGTGTGGATTTTATTGGCCTACACTTTTCAAAGATGCATCAAAGACTGTAAGTCTTGTTTAATCCGAGATTGGGCAGCATTTCCAAGAGAAACTCAATGCCTTTACAACCCATTTTGGTAGTTGAATTGTTTGATATTTGGGGGATAGATTTTATGGGACCTTTTTCTCCTTCAAATGGTTGTAATTTCATCTTAGTAGCTGTGGATTATGTATCCAAATGGGTTGAAGCCACAACCACTAAAACCAATAACCATAGAGTTGTCCTGAAATTTTTAAAAGACAACATTTTTTTCAGGTTTGGTTCCCCCAGAGCTATTATCAGTGATGGGGGAAGCCATTTTTGTAATAAGGATTTTGAAGCTTTATTGAAAAAGTACTCTGTGACTCATAGAGTAGCTACTCCATATCATCCACAAACCAGTGGGCAAGTGGAGATTTCCAATAGAGAAATCAAACATATATTGGAAAAGACTGTGAAGAAGGACAGAAAAGATTCATCTTTTATACTGAATGATGCATTATGGGCATATAGGACAGCCTATAAAACCTCAATTGGCATGTCCCCATTCAGATTGGTCTATGGCAAAGCATGCCATTTACCAGTGGAGTTAGAATATAAGGGGCCTTTTGGGCTATTAAAACCTTGAACATGGATCTTACTACTGCTGGTAATCACAGGAACTTACAGCTTGCTGAGTTGGAAGAGCTAAGAATGGATGCATACACCAATGCAAGATCTTACAAAGAGAAAGCTAAAGCCTTCTATGACAAAAATCTGTTGAGAAAAGAGTTCATAGCTGGTTCCAAGGTATGGCTATTCAACTCAAAACTTAAGTTTTTTCCTGGAAAGCTGAGATCCAGATGGGAAGGGCCATATACTGTCATTCATGCATCTCCTTCTGGGGCTGTTGAAATTTTGGACCCAAGTGATGGGAGAACCTTGAAAGTAAATGGTCAAAGGCTCAAACCATGCATTGAAAATACTCTGGAGCCTGTGCTAACCATCTATCACCAAGAACCTCCACATATCTGATGATAAACAACTGTATCATATGTATTTTACCTGTGTTTGTTTTGTAGTTTTTTTTCATAGTTTCTTCCCTCTGTTTTTATTAATGTTTACACTCAATTCGAGAAGTTTATAATATGTGAAAAATGAATTCGCAAAGAAAAAATTCATTTCAAAAAGTTCAATTTTCTGTTCGAAAAGGATCTGGCCCTGTAACTAACTGATCGAAAAGAGCTATTTGCTTTTCGAATAGTTAGTTCTGAAGTTATTTGCTTTTCGAATAGTTAGGTCTAAAGCTATTTGCTTTTCGAATAGTTACTTCTGAAGCTATTTGCTTTTCGAATAGTTAGTTCTGAAGCTATTTGCTTTTCGAAATATTGTTTCTGAAGCCATGTGCTTTTCGAATGGTACTGATGCCATTCTCTTTTGAAAAAAGGGTTTTTTTGAACTTTTCGAAAACTTCAAAGATACTTTGCGAATATCATTTTAAGCATATTTAAACCCTTTCGAAGCAAGGGTTTCATATTCGAAAGCCTTCCCAGAGTGTCCTGTTTCACAAAAAACCCATTTTCTTTCTATCCCTGCGTGCTTTTAGAGTTCAGATCCAATTTTCTTCATATTTGTTCCATGGATTAAGCTTGAAGAGAGGGACTTTTTGCTTCTAATTCTGGTGGATTTCATTAAGCGATCAACGAGTTCAACCAAAACCCTAGATTTCGGTATTTTTCTATGCATTTCCTCTATTCGTGTTTTGCAAAGTTCAATATTGATATCAGCATTCATTGTGTGAGATTCAAACAAAGTTTTAAAATGGGGAAAGCTGAAAAATCATTGGCTGCAATGTTCCCTAAATCTTCTGCTAAGAAAATTAGCAAACCCTCCAAAAAAGGAAAAGCTAAAACTTCAGCTAAAAGGAAACTGTCGATGGATAACTGATACGATTGAGAAAGGGAAGAAGGTTCGACATGAGGAACCCATCCCAGTAGCTGACCCTAGTCCTGAGCCTGAGCTTCCTCCTCTCCCTATGCATTTGGTACTACCAAACCCATTCATTGAAGCTCAGAAGCTGATCCCAGAGCTTATCGTGGATGAAACCTTTTTCTTAAACAAAGCTGAATGTCAGCTATCCTTAAAATACATCAGGGATGCTTCTCTGAGCAATATCCTAACCCCTCTTCCAGAGAAAATTTATCCACGAATGACGAGATTATGGTACCAAAACTTGGTAAAAGTGATAGAGAAAGATGCTGATGTCCCTACTCTTGTAATTTTCATTGATGATTGCGATTTAACTGTCACTTATGAAGACATTGGAAATGCTTTGGGGATACCATTTCAATATGACCCTGCTAGTCCATTAGCTGCACCAGAAACAGCTTCTTTTAGAGAAATGGTTGCCCATCTAACCAAAGGCATAGTTGGAAGTGGACAGTCCATCATGAGGAGAGACTTAGAACCCCACTGTTTGCCGATGGATTCCATTTTGAGAGGGTGTTTTTATGTCAATGGGCACAGCCAAGAAAGAAGAACACCAATTTTGGAGGCCCTCTTTCATTTCTCTAAGGGGCAATTCTTCAATGCCCCTATGCTCATTTTCGAAGCCATGGCTGACATCAGTGCCAAGATGAAAAAGGAACAAAAAATAGCTAGCATACCATTTGGAAGATTGATCACAGCTATGTTAAGGGCCAAATTTGACATTGATGAGCAAGAGCCATTCGAGATTATCTCCCCTCATGCATTTGGGAAGAGGGCTTGGACCACAAGCCAAACCATGTTGAATAAAATGAGGGAAGAGGCTGAACCAGCCCTACTGCCATTGAACCCGCCATATGAACCAGCCCTTCTTTGCCCAAGAATCGCTTTACTGCCACTGTGGTGACCAGCTCTTTAGTTGCACCTATTTCCCTTCCAACTGATATTGAACAAGTTTTCCCTTCTGAGGTGCCCAGCTCTTCAGCTACACCCATTGTTGAAGGGGTCATCATCCTACCCACTTCACCTGTCACAGCCCCCATTCATTCACCTATTCCAACTGTTCCATCACTCATACCCACCATCATCCCAATTGCAGACTCTCCCTCTACACCAACCACACCAATCACTCTTACACCACCAGTTTCCCCTACCAATATTCTAAGTATGGCCACAGAGTTTGTGGAACAATCTCCTAGCACTCCCCTTATCCCAAGCTTCCCTGATTCACCAGCTGCTTCAACTCATACACCTGAAATAACTCATACCCCTGAACCTGAGATGTTGACAACAGAGGCCTATTCATCATTGATGGGAGCTATCTTGGAGAACATTGGACTTGAATCTGCACCTATACCTGACCCTCCTCATTTCACCCATGTGGCTACTTCCCCCTTCACAACCATCTCACCCATTGACCCTCAACAATCTACATCAATTTTACCAGTCCCTACTTTGCATACCACACCCACACCTGACACAATTAGCCAAATATTCACCTTTCTCCAAACCATCCAAACACAACTACAAGTCAACACAGACAATCAGTCTGTAACAAATGCCCTTCTCCAAACCTTAGCCTCCACATCCCACACAACCACCTTAGCCACTGTACCTGCTGTTGCTGACCATGCTACCCAAACAGACCCTGAGGTAGTATTTGTAGATCCACCCATCCTCACCACTGCTGACAATGTTACCCAAACAGAACCTGAGGTAGTACTTTTGGATTCCCCTTCAACTTTCCTCAATTTCTCTGATCAAGCTACTCAAACTGACCCTGAGGTCATACTTTTGGACTCCTCTTCTCCCACTGCTGGGATACCTTTGGTCCCCTACCACTCCATTCCCATTCCCAGATTTGCCACTCTCAAAAGGGCTATGGAAGAGAACCCTTATATCTGTCACAATGTCCTCAAGGGGTTAGCTGATCTGCAAGCTTACATTAGAACCCCTTATGAAGACCAGATTCAAAAATTAGAGTTGTTCATGAAATTTGAGAGAGAGAAGATGAAGGACCTGCTGGGTCAAACTTTTCAGATGGTTAGGAGTGAACAGCACAAGGTCACCATGTTGCAAGCACAGCTTGAACAGGAAAAATTGAGAGCTTCTAGACTTGAAAAGTATATTGGCCTCACCAAAAAGATCAAATCTGAGGAATACACCGAGCTGCAAGGCACAATCTAGGAGAAGGCTAAATCGAGTTCAGACTCCAATACTGACTCAAGTTCTAACTCTGACAGTGACTCCACTTTTGATCCCATTGAACCAACTTATGATACAGATTTTGACCCCAGTTATTAGATTACATTGTACATGTTTGTTTTGTGGGTCTGTAATATGTAACTCTTATTTTCTGTTAAACTTTTGTTAATTAGTAATTACTGTGCATTTCTTTTCTTTCTTCTCTGTCATTATATTTCTGTTTGATTTTTTTTTTGCTTATGTACTTCGGACCAGTGAGGACACTACTCATCATCGGTTTGGGGGTGTGACAACCAACAGTTTAGTTAAAATCAGTGCAACTTATGATCACAGCAGAATTTTTGAAGATAAAGTAATTTCACACCTGTTGTTTTGAAAAATGAGGAAGTAAAAACTTTTTAAAACTGATTTTTAGTGTAATTCCAATACTTTCATGAAGTGAATGTCAGAAAATTTTCAAAATAAAATTGATGTTTTAGTAAACCTAAAAAGAGAGAAAACAGTGATGATATACTTCAGAAATTTGATAGAAAACTACACCCAGTGAGACTTGGGCCTGAAATATATTGTTGGGAGATATGAATTGGCAATTTTTTCTGCTCTAAGGACTGTTTGAACCTGCTTACTATCACTAGAAGTTACACATATTCAAATTGAAATAACTTGACAGCTATCATGAAATTAAAGACATCATGTAAGGCCTCCTTTTGGACAGTTTGAACTTCAAAAAGCCCCACCTTTTGAACTGCCTTTGATACACACCAGTTGAGCTGTATAAAGCCAAGATTTCTTTAAAAACCTCATCAACCAAACTCATCAACCTCATTTAGCCTAACCCTCACTCTGAGAATTCAGAAGGTAAAGGACAAAAACCTGAAGAAAGAAGAGTTAGGTAACAGTTTGGTAAAAGAAAAAGAAACATAATTAAAGGCAATGATGTATCAGCAAATGAAATGTGGCACTCCAGTCAATGTTGCTTTTAAAAAAAAAAAAAAAAAAAAAAAAAAGGGAAAAACAAAAGAGAAAAGGAAAAGTCATTTCATTGGAAGTTTGAAAAAGAAAGAGAAAAAGATGGCCACTTTGGCTCTGAAAATTCAAAGAAGAAGATGAAATTGTGCTGAAATGAAGAAGGTGTGTCCATCACTTCCTTACCTTGACTGACTTCTCAATTTTGAATTCCATTCCACCTCTTTATTCTTGATAAAGTTCACCCATAAGCCACATTACCACCCAAGTCAAAGTCCTTACTGATCAATGATGGATTGAGCTGTCACATGGAGATAAGGATTTGTGTAATCTATGGTGAAAAGTGTAGTAGATTCGGAACTGAAAAGCTATGCCTATGCTCCTGCTTACAGTCCTATTTGAGGATTGTAACTGCTCTTGAGCTGTGTGAAATAGTACAACCCTCCTATTTTCATGATGAGTGAAAACCCTGGTGAGAGTTGAGTTTGAAATCAAATCATTTGGGGTAACATCAAAACTAAATTTTCAAATAGAAGGCAAGCTTTTCATTAATTTTTTCTGCAAAAACTTTTTGACACAAACTGAGTGAATGGTAAAAGGAATTACAGCAAAATTTTAGTTTTAAACTGATGTTTTCTTGAAGATCTTTTTACAGCCTGACTGATGCAGGTGTGAATAAACTGACTGGATAAAAGTCTGCTTTAATAGAACTGCATTGATATTAACTGATTTATTGGAGAAGTTTGTGGGTACCTTTACTGAAAACCCTCAGGAGACTTCACTCCTCCACTAGGGATCACCTAGGGGTTTAAAAGGCTTGTTGCATATGCTAAATGCAACTGTGTTCCCTACAAAAGTGGCCTTTTCATTCTTCTTTTAATATTGTCTTTGCTCAGGGACTAGCAACGCTTAGGTTTGGGGGTGTGTTGAGAACTGGAAAATACCATTTTCCACCCCTTAACTTGGGTCTTGATAGACCTTTGAGAGAACTAAATAAGTGTTTTAGGTGTTTGTTTCACAGCTAACAATAAAGGCAGGCTTAACCCTGAAAGCAGCTTAAAAGTGCCAAAAAGATGATGATCAGGAGGAAGGAGAAGGGACAACCTCACTAGCTGTCAAAATGCCTAAACTAAAGAGGACAAAGGCTTGGTTTCAACCTGGAAAGAGGTGTGGAGCCATTCGAATAGAAGAATGCATTACAGATTGCTTTTCGAAAAGAATCTGAACTTTTCGAAAAGAATCTGAACTTTGCGAAAAGAACCAAAAGCTCTAGGCTTAGCTTTCGAAGAGCACCTGAACTCTTCGAAAGGATTTCTGACCTATTCGAAAAGAAAAGAACTCCTTGCGAACAGCACCAGAACTGTGCGAAAAGAGCTTCAGAAGTCACAATACCTTGCGAAAAGTTCTCCAAACTGTGCGAAATGGTATTCTGAAGATTCCTAGCATCTACAAGGGTAATTCAGTAATCTCCACACGTGCCCCAATGCATTTAAAAACCCAGAGACATTTTAAAAGATTCTGAGCACGAACCAAAGGCATATTCCACCCCATGTGAACACCCAAAGATGAAATCACTTGGCGGGAACTTCTTGAAGCTCTAACAGATTTTTGAATTACATAACAGAATTGATGCTTCTGTCATCTGATTGGCTGAGCCAAATCAAGCAGTTCTGATTGGCCAAAACAGATCTGGATCCTTGTGCTCGACTCCTATTGGTTGATACAGATCAAACCAATTCTGATTGGTTGATACACATCTGAGCTAGACTTGGGGAAAACTATAAATAGATGAACCATTTGCCCAATTTGAGTAATCAGATTTTGAGTTTCATTTCTATTACCCCATTTCCCATTCAGATAGCTTGTCTGAAATTCCTGTAATAGCCCAGCTTTTATTTATAATTGAGAGCTGTGAGATACTTCTATAATTCAAAAGAGAATTGTATTCAAGACTACAAATCCGAGAGCTATTTAAGCTGTGCTCTGTAATTGTAATGGTGAATTTGAAAAGGTTGCTGTGAACCGTACGTTCTCAATTGGATTCGTGTTGAGGGTTCTCTGTGATCCCCTTATTGCACTAGACTCCTTTAGATTTGCTGTTTTTCAAGCAATTTCCCTTAATTCATTATCCCTGTGAGAATTAGTGTTTGTAACCTAATCTCTCACATCATTTGTAGTGGTATTTCTTGTTCTGAATTAAGGGTTCAGATTAAAGACTATTGGATGGTCTGTGGCCATTAAAGTGGACAGACCATAGCCATAAGCTTAACTCTAACCCTTGACTTAGATTATTTTCTCTTACATCTGTGCTTGTATCCAGATGAAGATTGGATCATATCTCATTTGATCTACATTTAGTCTCATTTTGCACCAAGTACTAAATCAAAGTTAGATATTATTTCTCCATTCTTATTAATTTATATCAAATCTCTCCAACTCGGATCTGGATCATTTAGTTTAATTTTTACTTTTCTCATTTAGTTAATGTGACAAATTCAACCTCCCATCTTATGTGCTTTGTAGATAGGATCAGAGGTCAGAACTGGTAGCTCAAATCTGGAGGTTTATCTTACATTTTAAATAAATTCCCTGTGGACGATCTTTTACTCACTTACATTTAAAACTTACTACAATTGACCTTGATCTTGCAGGCTAATTAACTTCTCTCTGTGCTGATATTTCTTTATTCTTTTTAGTTTTCCAAATTCAGTATAATTCATCATTTGCAAATCTGTTTTCAAAACACAAATAAATCATGCACACTTAGAGCAACAATAGGACCGTGAAAGGACATAATGCAATTTGGGTGATAGTTGATCGCTTAACCAAATCTGTCCATTTTCTACCATACAGCATGAGGTATACAGCCAGTCAGCTAGCAGAGTTGTATCTCTAGGAAACTATCAGACTACATGGTATCCCAGTCAGCATCCTCTCAGATAGAGATCCAATGTACACATTAAAATTCTGGCAATGATTCTTAGGAGGAATGGGCTCAAGACTAAACTTTAGTTCCGCCTTTCACCCATAGACAGATGGTAAGACAGAAAGGGTGAACCAGAATATAGAAGACATGCTTCGAGCTTGCATGCTAGATTTTCAATGGTCATGGGACAAACACCTACCTTTGATTGAGTTCGTCTATAATAATAGTTACCAGGCTAGCATTGGACTGACTCCATTTGAAGGACTCTATGGCAAGAGATGTAAGTCTCCACTCAATTGGGAAGAGACCAAGGAGAGCTATGCTGACCTCAAGCGAACGAGTATCGAATTTTAGGTGGGGAACAACGTCTTTGTAAAATCTCACCCACCAAGTGAATGATGCGATCAAGAAGACATGTCAAACTGAGCCCACGCTACGTCGGACCCTTTGAGATATTGGATCGAGTCGGTGAAGTTGCATATTGGATTGCTTTACCACCTCGTTGTCAAATATGCACAACGTATTCCATGAATCCATGTTGAGGTAATACATAATGGACCCGACTCACATCTTGGACTACCAGCCCATCGGGCTGAAAGAAGATATGATTATATTTGAAGAACTAATTCAGATCCTCAACTATAAGGAGCGAATCTTACTTACCAAGCGGATCCCGCTCGTACTGGTCAGGTGGCGAAATCACTCAACTGCTGAAGCCACTTGGAAACAAGAAGCAGAAATTCGCGACCAATACCCACTTCTCTTCGAATAAGGTACATAAATTTTTGAGGATGAAAATTCTTTTGAAGGGAGAATGTAACAACCCAAATTTTCACTACTATTGAATCGTTGACCTTTGACGAGAGTGCAACCTTTCGACCAATTTGAACCCTGTCAAACCATTTACTTGTGTGATGTGGCCTTAGGCCGACCCATTGTAATTGGGTGTATGCTCCCAGGCACCCTAAAACCCAACTTGGAAACCTTATGTGAGATGCGTGTATGTTGCATGCAACCCAATTGGCGAGGACAATCCGGCCACCTTGTGACTTTGATCTAGTGTACCCAAATTCATACAATTGGGTAACTTGAAGTATGTCCCCTCAAATTATAATTTAATTGGCGGTTCTTATTATCTATATTATTAACATTGCTAATATTATTAATATTATGAATGAACTATACCAACAAACGTGGTAGCTTGATGACAAGATCGTGTGTTTGAAATCTTTACCCACATGATAATATATTATTTTGGAGACAAGAATACCCCACTCTAGTCTCTTGACATAACACTCATATAAGTGTGTGGTGTTAGATGTGGGCACCAAGATGGCTTGGTCCCTGTGCCCAATATCCATTGATGCCCCTTACTTTAAATAAGAGAGTTAAATTGAAATAAAGAATTCTATAGGATTCAATCATAAATAGCAAAGCATAGAGCCGTTTTTATCAATCCATACACACACCCCCTCTCTTTGATCCTAAGTATGGTGCCCAACACATTAACAACGCTCCCTAGAGTTCATCTCCAATTTGCACTCTTATTATGGTAACCCAGCTGCCCAAAATCCCCAAATCTGTAGGGAACGCATGATACCCTCCTTCAAATGGCAATAAGAACACAAGCACATTACTATTTCACCTCGAGCATCCAACAAAACCTCTCTAATCAAGCAATCGCCACCTAAAAAACCTCTAAATTAGAAACAATTAAAGCCATTAGGACTCTTGCCATTATTAATAGGTCAACATACCCAATCGAGTTCTTCCTCTCCATTTAATTGTCGCATACCTGAGAGAGAAGTTTCCTCTTGGCCTCTCGTCAATCTCTCTTCTCTGAAAAATGTGCATCCCGAGCCCCACGCTACATCTTTTCACTACCATCTCCTTCTTGCTCCCTCTAACAAGGCCACAGCAACAACCCAACCCCTTGTAGTTATCAAAACTGCTTTATGAGAAGTTTTTTACCAAGTACAACATTCACCTATTTCAACATATTCAAAGGCAATAAGGTGTGTCTTCTTCCACTCACTTTCAAGTTCCTTCCTTATGATCCCGTTAATGATTTATTAAGCAAAATATTTTGGTCAAAATCCTAAGTCCTATCCGAACATGATATTTTATTAGGAGTTCTTATTTAAACGACTAATACTTATTTTATGTGGTAGCATCAACAGTAATTATTGTATTTAATCGTGGTTAAAGACAAAAAAGTGGGGACAACACATATTGGAATCTAATCCCGTTGAAATTTCCGTTGATGAAAATTTTCATTCGCCCCAACAATTTTCCTTACGACATTAGGACCCGAGGTAGGGGATTTTCAATGCACAATTATGTTTTAAACTTTGAAGTATAGACTTCAATGATGAATTTGAACAAAATCTATGAACATTGAAATTTATTTTGAAATTATTGGATCCTGCTACATTGAACATATGGCTGTTGGGGGAATTTGATTGAGCTTTTTATTACAAAATTATGAGGGAAGAATAAAATGGAAAAAATAAAGAAAAGCAAAAACAAAACAAACCAAATTCACATAGCCTGCAATATACAGGGCCTGTTGTAGCAAGTTTTAATAAGTAAGAGTTTGTCCCATAGGGAGTGATGATCTAAACCACAAGGGTTATATCGTAAATCTCTAGATCAAGTTACAGATCTGACAACTCTAAACCTAAACTAGAAAGTAAGGTAAAGAGAGGATGTTTTGATGTCACAACTAAAATGAAACTAAAAAAAATAGGAATAAACTACAGCTAAAGAAGGCGGAAGAAGAATGATGATGGAATGGGAAAATAAAGTAAAAATAATGGGAAGTAGGAAGATGTGGATAAATCAGCACTGCAACTCAGATCAAGAACTAGATCTGCAATAGTCCTTTAGATGGCTACAAGCACATCTGCAAGGTAGAATAATCCAACCTAACTCAAGGGCATTGTTAGACACTGAAAAGTACCACTTTTCACCTCTTAACCTAGCCTTTGATGGACCTTGAAGCCCACTAATAATAATTTGTTAAGTATGTTTTGTAGTTAGTAATAAAATGTGTAGCTTAATATAAAATCCTGGCTTTTTGGCCCAAGGAAGAGAGAGAATACAAGCAAAGATGACAGTTGAGCCAAAGCCTAATGGAACACCTTGGTAGTTCTCACCATGGTGACTCACTGTTACTGATCATCATTGACCTAAAGTCTAGCAGCTGAATGAAGTCAACTGAGAAGGAAGGATGCTGCAATAGCAGTACGTGTAGTGCAATAGAGTGTCAAGAAATAGACCTCGCAGAGTTGAGGAGCCTCCTCATGAAGCTAAAGATGCAGTGAAAGAAGCTCTCACGCAAATAGGTCGCGCAGTTAAGAGGAGAGCTGTAAAGACATCGCAAAGATCTCGCAGTGTAAAACCTTCAGAATTCATGGTTGCGAAGCTCTGACGGAGATCAAGCCTCAAAGCAGCCATGCGAGGAACACAGTGAGCCCATATGCATAGAGAACAAAAAGTCACCTCGTAGAGTACTCGCGTGGCCCTAGAAGAGAGAGACGCCCAGAATTCCCCTCGCACAGATCTCGCGCACTCTAGAGCCTTACAAGTTACTAAGCGAGCACAGGAGCCCCCCTACGCGAGTACCTAGCGAGAGAGAGCTCCTGAAGCTCTACTGTGTGAAACACCCTGGCTCTCTAGATCATCTTCACAATAGCACTGTGATGCAAAGCAACTATGCGATTCACTAAAGGTCTACTACACAAATGAGCCCTTCCCATAAGCCAAATGCAACTTCGCGAAAGCAAAGCAACTACACGAGTAAACTAAAATAGTTGTCAGCCCCGCGAAGCGCGAGCTCTTACTTCTTAATTTTAACTCAGGGACCTTTTGGGAATTTCCCAAGGCTAGGGCACACTTCTCGAGGCAGAGATTTTGAAGCGCACATCTCGAGGCATTCTGGTTGTAATAGTGCCACGTCTACAGGAAAAATTAGGGTTAATCTCTTTATAGCCAAGGTCGTTTTGACAAAGTATATAAGCTGTACTTAGAGTTTATTATTTTGATCTTTCCTTCATCCTCTGTCGGCTGAGGGCTCTAGCAGGCTAAGGTTAGGGTTTGATCACCTCTTTCTCTTATTTTTCTTCTCTCTTAGCCCAACACTTGTTGGCTAATCCCCCTGCAAGTAGCTAGGTTTGGTTTTGTTTGAGTCTTATAATAGATTTTATATACATTAGGATGGTAGATGAGCAGTTTTGTATAGGCTGTAGCCAGGAGACAGTTCATTGTAAGTTTTATTGTTATCAATGAACTATTATTTTACGGCTTAATCAAATCTATAGATCTTATGGTTTCTTTAGATGTCTATAGGATCCATGTATTTGGGACTAGCCAATTCAGTTTCTAGTAGATTTATTGTTTACCATCTGATTTCCCTTGGTTTGATTGACACATGGAAAGCAATGTTGGATCTGTAGTGAGATCTGGGGAGCTCAGAGGCCTGCGAACCATGGTGGTTGCAGTAATTTACATGTTTTTTCTTAGACCTCTGTGGGATGGACAGACCAATGGGATACCTTGTGACCATTCAAGTGGATAGAGTATAGCCCTAAGGTTGTGTCCATTCACATATTTGAGAACGATTCTTCTCCTCAGCACATGAGCTTCTAGAGTCTTGTGAGGAGGTTTGTACAGTAATTGGCTCCCCTCTGTCTGACCTAATTGACATCAGTTGTTAGATCTGGTCTCTTTGTAGTAATTGCAGTTTGAGGTTGAGTCATTGTTAAGTAGTGAAAAATACCATTTTTCACCCCTAAACATGAGCTTTGAAAGACCCTTGAGAAGACTAAATAAGTGCTTTAGTGTGCATTTTACAGCTAACCAATTAGACAGGTCCAAGTCCGAAAAGCATCCTAAAATGATCAAAAAGCTGACAACTCATGTCAAGCTCAAAGAGGGAGTGAAGAAATAGCCTCAGCAATGGCTAAAAAGGTCCTAAAAGAGCAAGAAAAGACCTGAAGAAGAAGAAGGATCCATACGCAAAGAAGAAATCAAGTTAAAAGTTCAAATCGCAAAGTAAAAAGTACTTTTCGAAAAGTTCAAAGTTCTGTTCGAATTGATTACGAGTCAGTAATGATCTTCTCGAAAAGAACCATGTTCTGCTCGAATAGTTGAAATTTCCTTTTCGAATAGAAGATCTGGGGAGAAGTCCTTTGCGAAAAGACTTTCGAAGCCAAATTGCTTTGAAAAGAACTTACGGAGCCAAAACACTTTGCGAAAAGGCACTTAAACTCTACGAAGGACATTCTGGGAATTACATTTGTTTAAAGGGCATTTCAAGAAATCTCGTGACGCTACCAATGCATTTAATGACCCAGGACATTTCGGAAGATTCCAATCAAGATCCAAAAGCATATTCCAACCCATGTGAGCTCAAAGATGAAATCACTTGGCGGGAACTTCTAGAAGCTCAAACAGATTTTTGAATTCCATAATGTAATTGATGCTTCTAGCGCTGATTGAACGAACCAGATCGAGCATTTTCATTGGCGTAATGTATCCGGATCCCGTGCTCAATCGCCATTGGGAAATCCAGATCCAACACTTCGATTGGTCAATTCACCTGCGAGGATCAAGGAAAGCTATAAATAGAGAAGACATTTGCCCAATTGTGGCATCCAGATTTTGAGTTTTCATCTCTATTTCTACCTTCCTGGCCGATAGCCTATCCGCACTCCTGTAATAGCTTCTTTGTTTTACTTTTGAGAGTTGTTGAGAGTGATTTGTAACTCCAAGGAGATCGGATTCAAGACGCAAGTCCGGGCTTTCTAAAGCCGTGCTTTGTAATTGTAATTTTGGATTTTAAAAGGTTGTCTTTGTAATTTGTGTCTTCTCCATTGGAGTCATGTCGAGGGTTCCGAAATGTTCACCTTAGTGCATTAGACTTCTTTAGATTCACTCACCCGCATCCAACTTCCCTTAATTCATTGTCCTGTATGTAATTAGCGTTGGTAACCTAATTCTAGCAGCACTTCTGATGATGTTCATGTTCGAACTAAAGAACAGGCCACAACTATTGGATGATCGTGACCATTGATGATCATAGCCATAAGTCTAAACCTATTCCTTAATTCGATTTATTTCTCTTACATCCGCGGCCGGTAGCGATGAAGATTGAATCGCTCTATTGAATCTGATTCTCCATTAAAATTCAAAGGCTAAAATACATGAAGCTATTATTTCGCATTTGATTTATTTTAAACACCTCCACAACTCGGATCCGGATCACGAAGTTAGTTCTTTTCTTTATTTGCTTTTAGTTAAACGTGACAAAACCCAACACTCTCTTTATCGCTTTCTAGATAATTATAGAGCGATCCGTAGCACGATCTCGAGGTTTATCTCTCATTTTAGACAAATTCTCCGTGGACGATCTTGAAATACTTACTTTTAAAACTTGCTACAATTGGCCTCGATCTTGCAGCTAATGTTAGCCCAGTGTGCTGCCGATATTCCTTTCATAAGTTAACATCCATATAACTTAGCATTCTTTAATTCTTTAATTCTTTATTCATAATGCACACAATTATGGCACACTTGGAGCGACAACAAGTTTTTGGCGCCGTTGCCGGGGAATTTGTTCTAAAATTGGTAGACCTAAGTCTTTTTTTTTATTTTATAGATTTGATTTTCATTTTAGTTTTTGCTTTAAACCTGCACTTTGTATTCCAAGTGCTTGATTAAATGTTCATCTGCAGCTTTTGTATAGAAACTATTTTATCGCAGCAGATTTTTTTTTCTAAGTTTTCATTCTTTGCCTTCTAGTTGTTTGAATAAATGTCACGCCACTCTTTTGTCTTTTTGTCAAATTTGGGCAAGAGTCTTTGAGTTTTTCTTTTATTTTGTCAATATCTTGAATAAGGTATCACGCAGCTTTTGGATTGTTGCAGATCTGGAGCCATTCAACAAGGAGCATCTGGACTAAAGTCGGAGCAGATCCGCTTGAGTTTGCATCCTCTTCTCCTTTGCATTCATTTTCTATTTTAAATTCTTGAGAACCAGGATTCTGTTGTGTTTATTGTTTGTTCGATTATAATTTCTGCTTGTCTTTTAGGCATGCCGATTTTTTTACAAAACCAAATACAAAATAAAAGAAAATGAAAACACAAATAGAAAATCTCTTAGTTGTTTCTCATTATTTTCAGCAGAGTAAATAAGGGCTCTTGTTGAGCCCGTGATCCAAAACAAGTAAAAATAAAAAAATAGAAAATTATAAAATAAAAAATATATATATATCTTTCAGATAATGTTTTTTTCCATTTGCATCCACTTTTCCCATCTGGACCTCCGAGATCATTTTTTTATTTTTAGGAATCATGTAGGACAATGAGTAGTGAATCATAGGTCGCTTTTTGAATATTCAATGGACCCACTTATTTTATTTTCCTTGAGATTTCTTCATCATAAATGGGTCTCAAATTTGTGTATGAACCTGCTTTTTAATATGTGCTCCCATGCTTCATTATTTTTATTCATACCCATCATCAACAAAGGGGTCTTATGAATCTTGCTTTTCACCGTATTCCCTGCTAATCATTTTTTTTCACTTAGATTCATAAGTATCTCGTGCTTTTGGCATTAGATTTTCATTTGGGCTTAGGATGTATCATTTTTCTCTTTGGGCTTAGGATGTATCCTTTGGCATTAAAAATTCTGTTTTAGGAATGTTAGTTTCAAATTGCTTTTAAGAATTTTAGTTTCAAATTCTGTTTTTAGATTTTCAAATTTCGCTTTTTAGGAATTTTAGCATTACTTTTTAGATTTTCAAATTCTGCTTTTTAGGAATTTTAGTTTCAAATTCTGCTTTTAGGAATTTTAGTTTGAAATTCTGTTTCTAGGAATTTTAGTTTCAAAGTCTGTTTTAGGAACATTGTCCTAGTTTTACTAATTTTCGTCATTTTTCGTGTGAGTATAGTTAGTTTCTAACTTTGTTTTCCTATTTTGCATTCACAAATTCTGTTTTTGTGTCAACACTTTTCTATTTTTTTTAAACTTTGTATGCAGTCCCTACATTTTTATTTTTCTGCTGCATATAGTTTAGATTTTTTCCATTCTTAGTTTTTCTTTCTTCTTTTATCCCGCCCCTCGCTTTCGCTTTTTTCCCACCCCCTCCCCACTTGGACCCCTTTAGTCCCTACCACTCCATCCTCCCTAGATATGCCACCCTCTCCCCATGATGAAAATCCCTACATCCGTAGGGGATGTGCGAAAGTGGCTGATTTGGAGGCCTACATCCCAACCCCTTATGAGGCCAAAATAAAAAAATTAGAGCATTTCATGCAATTTGAGAGAGAGAAGATGAGGGATCTGGTTGGACAAACATACCAATTGGTCAGGGCTGAGCAACACAAAGTAGCTATGCTCCAAGCTCAACTAGTTCAAGAACAGACCAAACTAGCTCAAGAACAATGAAAAGCACCACTGACCAAACAGGCCTCACCAAGAAGATCAAGTCCAAAGAGTACATCGAGCTCAAGAATTCCACTGAGAAATCACCATCAAGTTCTCGATTCCAACTCGATTCAAGTTCAACCAGGACTCTAGCTCGGACCCCAATGACCCAACTTATGGTAGCGACTTTGATCCAAGTTATTAATGTTTGCATGTACTTTGTTTCTAAATATAATATATAAATCTGTTCTTTTGTCCAATTCATGCACTTCTTTTTCTTTTCTTTTTTCTTTTTTACATTTTTTCATTCATTGTTCTGTAATTATTTTTCCAATCTTTTACATTAGATCTGAGCGAGCAAGCCTATTTTATTTTTTCCTTACATCAAACCCGGTGAGGACACGGTTCCTCTGAGGTTTCGCCTCTCCCTTAATCCAGTCCCCCTCATCTTTAATTTTCTTTTCTTCTGTAATGTTTCTAGTCAATAAATTTTGCTTTCTCAATGCTCACCGTCATGTTTTACTTTCATTGCTTATGATTTCCTTCATGTTTTTCCCGAATAATGGGACCATGCCACCTTTGAACCAAAGGAGGACACCTGCTCCTCATAAGTTTGGGGGTGTTGATCCCCTGGACCAAAGATAAAGGCGTAAAAATCACCTAAGTAAGGTGGGAAGAATTTAATGTACTTAAGAATCAAGTTAACTAGGAAATTTTAAATATTCTTTGCAAAAATTTAGACATTCTAAACCTTGATAGTCTACATTTCCATGATGATTACACCATAAAAACATCTGGTATCAAAGACGTAGTAAGTCAAAAGGAAGAGAAAAGGTAAAGATATACTTAAAAGCTCAAGGAAAACCATAACCAGTGAGAATTGAGCTCATATATTTTCCATCTCTGTTGAAGAGTGACTGAGGCAATTTTTTCCGATTCAAAAGATTGGTGAGGCATTAGATCCACTAGAAGTTAGGAAACTCCAAATTAAAACAAGTAACAAAGACTCATGAAACCGAGGAAAAGATCAAGGCCTTCTTTGGATGACTTGAACCTAATGAGAACCAACCAAGAAAAATCTGCCCTGCTTGTACCCCATTTGAGTCAGAATCCTACAATTCTTCATCAAAAATATCCAAAAGTACTTGCACCTGAACCTATGGAACCAATTCAGCCTTCCCTCACTCTGAGAATTCAGGAGGTAAAGGAGAAAGAACTGAAGATGGACCATTTCTGGGCAGCATCAAGAAAATGAAGAGAAAATACCTCAAAAACAGGCAATATGGTGACTGAGAAAGGAAGAGACAAACAATGTGAAAAAGTTGCAAGCAAAAAGGCAAAAAAGGGACCTTATGATGAAAAATGCAAGATCAAAGAAAGAACTGATCGCTGTGAATGTGAGAATCTCGAAAAGAAGAAGAAAGAAGCTAAACTCAAAAAGGTGGAGTCATGAACCATCTCCTGCACTTCCTGAGTTCTCAAATTCAAACCCCTGTTCAAACTGCCTTTCCTTGAAACTTCACTCCATAAGCCATACAAACAAACCTAGATTAAAAGTCCTTGTGATCCAAAGTTGAGTGAGCTGTCATGTAGAGATAAGAAGTTCCCCAATCTATGGTGAGGAGATGTCAATGATGCCAGTACCTGAGAAACAGGCCTATGCTCATGCTTACAGATCCATTTGGGAGATGTAACTGCTCTTGAGCTTGAGTGAAAACGAACCCCTCAACAAAAACACTGATGAGAGTATACCCTGGTGAGTGTTTGGGTTGGAACTTGAGCACATTAAGTATGACTTATAACCTAATTTTTATCCATAGGATGAGCCATCACCGGCACATTTGTATGATTTTCTATGACTGTTCACAGATTGGAAATATTGAAACATTCATGAGGTTTATAAATGTTGAAATCTCCTTGCAAACAATACAACTAAGTAACAGTGTAACCATGGAGTCAAGAGTAAGTAACTTCGATGTTTGATTGCTCATGAGAAAACACTGCACAAATGCGATCTGCCCCATGGAGAAGTTTGTGGGTCCCTTCACTGAAAACGCTCAGGAGACTGCACGCCTCCTCTAGGGATGACCAAGGGGTTGAAAAGGCTTGTTTCATATGCTAAATGCACTGTGCTTCCTACAAAAGTGGCTCTTTACTTTGTTTTTTATGTTTCTTTGCTCAGGGACTAGCAAAGCTTACGTTTGGGTGTGTGTTAAGTAGCGAAAAATACCATTTTTTACCCCTAAACATGCGCTTTGAAAGACCCTTGAGAAGACTAAATAAGTGCCTTAGTGCGCATTTTATTAACCAATTAGATGTGTCCAAGTCCAAAAGCATCCTAAATGATCAAAAGTCGACAACTCATGTCAAGCTCAAAGAGGGAGTGAAGAAATAGCCTCAAAGAATGGCTAAAAGGTCCTAAAAGAGCAAGAAAAGAACTGAAGAAGAAGAAGAAGCCATTCGCAAAGAAAAGGTCGAGTTAAAAGTTCAAGTCACAAAGTAAGAGCTACTTTTCGAAAAGTTCAAAGTTCTGTCAATTGATTCTGAGTCAGTAATGAACTACTCGAAAAGAACCATGTTCGCGAATAGTTGAAATTTCCTTTCGAATAGAAGATCCGGGAGAGAAGTCCTTTGCGAAAAGACTTTCGAAGCCAAATTGCTTTGCGAAAAGAACTTCCGGAGCCAAAACACTTTGCTAAAAGGCACTTAAACTCTCACGAAAGGACATTACGGGAATTACTTGTTTAAAGGGCATTTCAAGAATCTCACGCTACGCCCAATGCATTTAATGTGGGGACATTTCGGAAGATTCCAATCAAGATCCAAAGCATATTCCAACCCATGTGAGCGCTCAAAGATGAAATCACTTGGCGGGAACTTCTAGAAGCTCAAACAGATTTTTGAATTCCATAGAATTGATGCTTCTAGCGCTTTGATTGTGAACCAGCATCGAGCATTTTCATTGGCCGTAACAGATCCGGATCCCGTGCTCAAGCGCCATTGGGAAATCCAGATCTGAACACTGATTGGTCAATTCAGTGCAGGATCAAGGGAAAGCTATAAATAGAGAAGACATTTGCCCAATTGTGGCATCCAGATTTTGAGTTTTCATCTCTATTTCCCTACCTTCCGGTCGGATAGCTTCTCTGTACCTCTGTAATAACTTCTTTTGTTTTACTTTTGAGAGTTGTTGAGAGTGATTTGTAACTCCAAGGAGATCGGATTCAAGACGCAAGTCCGAGGGCTTTCTAAAGCCGTGCTTTGTAATTGTAATTTTGGATTTTAAAAGGTTGTAATTTGTGTCTTCTCCATTGGAGTCAGGGTTCCGAATGTTCACCTTAGTGCATTAGACTTCTTTAGATTCACTCACCCGCATCCAACTTCCCTTAATTCATTGTCCTGCGAATTAGCGTTGGTAACCTAATTCTAGCGACTTACGATGATGTTCATGTTACGAACTAAAGAACAGGCCACAACTATTGGATGATCGTGACCATTGGATGATCATAGCCATAAGTCTAAACCTATTCCTTAATTCGATTTATTTACATCGGGTAGCCGGATGAAGATTGAATCGCTCTATTGAATCTGATTCTCCATTAAAATTCAAAGGCTAAAATACATGAAGCTATTATTTCTGCATTTGATTTATTTTAAACACCTCCACAACTCGGATCTGGATCACGTAGTTAGTTCTTTTCTTTATTTGCTTTTAGTTAAACGTGACAAAACCCAACACTCTCTCTTTATCTGCTTTCTAGATAATTATAGAGCCAGATCTGGTAGCACAGATCTGGAGGTTTATCTCTCATTTTAGACAAATTCTCTGTGGACGATCTTGAAATACTTACTTTTAAAACTTGCTACAATTGGCCCTGATCTTGCAGGCTAATGTTAGCCCCAGTGTGCTGCCGATATTCCTTTCATAAGTTAACATCCATATAACTTAGCATTCTTTAATTCTTTAATTCTTTATTCATAATGCACACAATTATGGCACACTTGGAGCGACAACAGTCATTACAGGCCTTTTGTAGCAATGGGCAGCTAAATCTAAAGCCTTTTTCAACCTATTGCATGGTCCTTTTTGTAGGCACTAGTGAGCAGTTAACCTTAGGAAAGCACTTAGGATCTTATGGGTTGGAATACCTATGGATGTCAGCCAGGTCTGCACAGATCTGAGGAGCTTGTAGCACTTGTATTACGTAGTGCTGCAATAGTATTCATGGCTAAAGCTGGCCTAGTGGCGTGGAAATGATCAGTTCACTCTTCTGGATTAGACTAGTAAATTTTTTATTTAACTAATAGGATTTGACAAACTCCATCGGATATCCTGTGACCATTATAGTGGGCAGAGTATAGCCCTAAGAGTGCCCCAAATGGCATGGGTTAAACTGGGAACTTATACCTTGTTGAGGCTATTAATAGCGTCTCAGCAAGGCCCACTGCAGAGACTAACTATATCTGAGTTACATTATTATATCATTAACTCTAGCTCAACCTGCTTACTTCTCATAGATTTTTATATTTTATTTTGGTACACACTACCACCATCTTCCTTTTAACCATTTTTTTAGGATAGGGCTGCACTTTATTTCCCTTCTTTAGTGTTAATTTAGTATAGTCGTGACACCCAACTCCCTTCCTTTAGGATTGTCAGATCTGTAGCCAGATCTGGAGGCCTACTATTATAGCCCATTTTGGGTTTTAGATCAATTGCTCTGTGGGACAAACTCTTACTTATCAAACCTTGCTACAATGGACCCTGTATCTTGTAGGACTGTGTGTATTTTAGACTTGCTGTGCTGATCAATCTCCAATTCCCCACTCTTGATTTATTCTCTCCACTATTCTTAGTAAAATAGCAGCAAGAGTCTCGAAAATTGGACAACAAGTTTTTGGCGCCGCTGCCGGGGAGATTGATCTTTTTAGTAGACCTGAGTTTTACTATAACTTAGACTAACAAATTCTTTGTAGTTGTGTTTAATCTAGAATCAAAGTTTTACTGATTCTTTATGGAATTTTGCATAAATGAATAGCAGAAGAAGGGAAAAGCTAGAGCTGTAAGTGGCGTGTAGCTAGCTCTGTTTGCACTTTCTTTCCCTTAAATCTTATGCCATTTATGTTGAATCCCCGGTTATTTTGTTTAGTATAAATCTGTGTAGTTATTGCTTTTTTTAATTTGAAATTCTTTCTGTGTGCTTGTAAGCATTTTCGTAATTGTCGGTGAGTGTATGCTCGATAGAAGGTCCTTAAACCCTGACTTGGAACCCCAAAATCCAGAGGTGGAAAGGATCCTTAGACCTAGACACACCACACAGAGCCCTGCTATTGAGACTGAACCAACTACTATGGCAGAGAGGCAGAGGACATTAAAAGAATACAATGCATCTGGGGAGTACACCTCTCCCTTCTGCATTCAGTTTCCCTCTGTTGAGGGGAACGATGAAATTAAATCCTCCACCATTAGTATGCTGCCTTCATTTCATGGGCTGAGTAAAGAAGATCCCAACAAGCATATCGACCAGTTTTTAGTACTTTGCACTACCTTTAACATTGCTGGCTTGGGGCCTGAGGCCACTAAATTGAGGCTTTTTCCTTTTTCATTAAAGGACAAAGCAAGCACATGGCTATCAAAGCTTCCAGTCAATAGCATACAATCATGGAGTGACCTTCAAACCAAATTCCTAGCAAAGTTTTTCCCTATGAACAAAACAAGCCAGATGAGGATAAATATTTAGTCATTCACTCAGTCTTCAACTGAGAATTTTTCTGAAGCTTGGGAAAGATTCCAGGAGAAATTAAAACAATCCCTCACTATCAAATCCCAATGTGGCAGCTTGTCCAAGAGTTTTATCAAGGAATTAATGCCAAGAGCAGGGATATGATGGATGCTTCCTGTGGTGGTAGCTACCTCCACAAGACAGCTGAGGAAGCTTGGGAGCTGTTTGACATAATAGGGGAGAATTCCATGTAGCAGGAGTCTCTGTCATGCAATAACAGTCAAATTCTAGCTAAAATGGTGAAAGAGGCCACCCCTAGAGGTGGAATATATGAAATGAAGGTGCAAGGTGATTTGGAGAGGAAGTTGGACAACCTGAGCTTAAAGTTTGACAAATTGATGAATGTGATGTAGCCTCGGATGGTTGCACAGGTGGAGGAGGCATGTCTGATATTCCAATCCCCCACACATTCTATTCATGATTGTCCATCTGCCAACCAATTTTTGGACTTTGTGATGGAACATGCCAATGCTGCTCAAACGTTTGGGCAGCAGTCTGCTGGGTATTCTTGGCGGAACCACCCAAATCTGAGGTAGAGACAAGACCCATATCCTCAACCCCAGCAGCAACAGATGATAGCTCCCTACAGACCCCATCACCAGGTTAATCAAGGTTACCCATCAAGGCAAAATTTCCTGTTACCTGCCCCACAGTCTAGTCAGTTGGCTCTACCCCCACAACAGTCCAGATCCTCTTCATTTGAAGAGCAGATGATGGCATTAATGCAGAATTTGGGGAGCCTGGTGCAGACTGTCAATTCTCATGGACAGAGCATTAAAAATATTATGGACCATCTTGGTCAGATCTGTAATGCTCTGAACAGGAGGAAGGAAAATTGCCTAATCAGCCCCTGACAAACCTGAAAGGTCAGTTTATGATTGGTGATGAATCCTCCACTCAGGAGGAAGCTAGTGCCCAGTGAGCCAAATATTGGTAATAATTGTATCATATGTATGAAAATTTTGTGCTGAATTGTGTTCTTTAGAATTCTGTCATTTGTCTTTTGTGTGTTATATTGGTTCAATTGTTTTGCTTTATCTGTGTTTTAATTATTTGTGAATGAAAACATGTGCCTTTGTATCATCTGAATCGGTTGTATGTTTGTTGATGAATGGCTGAGATACCCTGATCATAATTTGCATAAAATCAAGCTGAAAAACTACTTTTATAATTCTACAATGTTGATGAACAACTAATTAAAAATAGATATAAGCTTTTCATGAGTGAAATGAAGCACCTGTCTAAGGCTTGGTGCTCATGCACAGTGGTTGGGTGCACAATAGCATGAGGCACTAACCAATGTGCTGCACTGAGATTAAAAGAGTGAAGGTTGTGCAAGAAATACAATCTCGCTGAGTTGGAAGGCTTGAATTTGTTGTGTGACCCATCTTTTGGCTTCCTCGCACGCTAGAACAGCTAAGCACTGACTGTGAAAGTGTCTCGCGGAGTTGCTTTCTACTTCGCGAGCTTAATTTGTGTGAAAAGGATGCCTTCTGGGTGTTCTACGCGAGTACTGTGTGAGGTAATTTCTTGAAGCATATCAAGGTCTCGTGCACTACAACCAAGGCCAAAACTCCGTGAAAGGCACTGTGAGGCAATTTGTTCTGCTGTTTGACAGAACCTTTCACGGACTTAAAAGCCATCTACGTGACAATCCTACTCCGCGAGAGCCTTAAGCCAACTCCACAAAACTACAAGATTTGCTCTATAAACTCAGCGAAACCCCTCATTTGCTTCATTTTCTCAACAAAACTGCGGGATTTGCTTTATAAACTCAGTGAAACCCCTCATTTGCTTAATTTTCTCAGTGAAACCGTTGGATTTGCTCTATAAACACAGCGAAACCCCTCATTTGCTTCATTTTCTCTCTCTGTCGTAGCTCTCTCTGCCCAAAAGCGAACCCATCTTTCTCTATTTTCCTCTCCAAAGCTTGAGCCATTCTATCTGAAGATTTTTCCTCTCACCATTTTGCTCCGTAGCTATTCTTGGTTACTTTGAGCATGGTTTGGGGGGATTTAAGCCACTGTGCACATTTCTAGGTGGAACCCTAGCTCGCATTGTGTAAGCTTTGCAACTCTCCCTCTGTGGTTTGATTGGTTAAGTAAATTAGAGAGAGAAGACGAATTGTGATATTTGTTAAGACCTGAAAAGTACCACTTTTCATCCCTTAACTTAATCTCTATTAGACCCTTAATCATTTAATAAGTGTGTTTTAAGTCTATTTTGTAGGTAATAAGCAGCAGCTACAAATAAACCCCTAACCATGCCAAGAAGCCTACTGCTGACCCAGAAGCCCCTCAGAAGTGTGAAGGTTAAACCGAGACAGAGAATTGGCTATAGCAGAGGCACAGTAAAGCAGAAATAAATCAAGGAGAATGCCTCGCACGGACGTCGCAGGGCTCAATCAAATCAGAAAGAATACATCATGCAGTTGTCGTGGGTTTCTGAAGGGAGCACCCCAACAGGTCGCACAGTCTTCGTGACGTTCACGCGCAGATGGATGTCAGCAGGGAGTAAAAAGTATACTTCGCGAGGTTCTCACGAGGCTCAGTCTTAAGCGCTCGTGAAGCACTCGCGCAGTCTCACGCAACTCAAGAGATGAGTTTTCAACCGTCGCACAATTCACTGAATAGAGAGAGAGCTCCAGGCATTCCAACGCGCGGCTGTCGAGCAATGTCCATGGGACACATACTTTCAAGGAATTGCTCGCGCGATCCAGAAGCCCATGTACCTTGTTTTCTTCATGAGGATCGCCGCGGGATTCATCGGGGAACGAACTACTCACGTAATTCCCGCGCTATTCAAATGGAAAGACCAATCCCGCGATGACCAAAGTACTAACCTCACGACTGCAAGAGCTTCAAGTCAAAGCAACCCCGTGACACCAATTCTACCATGTGGCAAGACCTGCAAACCTTTTCTACCCAGCGAGGATCGGGTTCTAAACTTCTCCCCACTTCTGTAAGGGTAATTTGGGAATCTCCAGCAATTAGGGCATGCACTCCAATGCTCCAATCTTTGTGTACACGCCCCGAGGCATCCAAGGGACAAGAATGGGCCGCAATTGCATTAATGAAATTTGGGTTTTCCTAACCCTAATTCAGAGAGAACTGACTGCTATATAAGCCTAAGCCTAGCTTAGGTTTAAGGGACTTTTGTTCTTGACTTCTGTGCTTCTTCTTAAAACAGACTATAGAATTACAGTAGGCTAAGGTTAAGGTTTAGGAGTTTTTCTTTTTTCCTTTTTTTTCCTTCTCTCCATAGTCCAGCACTTACTGGCTATGCCTTTTGTATGATTGGATGGTATAGTTTTTAATGGAGTTTTGTAATAGGATCTATTGCATGTATGGGATAGTGTTTTTGTTGTCAGTTATTCTGTACAAGGCTGCTGCCTTGAGATCCTCCATTGCTAAGTTGTATTGTACTAAGCAATGGAGGATTGCTTTTAAGGTTTTATTTAGATCCAAGTGACCTGTGTGCCCAGGTTAGGCACATTGCAGGCCTTCCCCCACCACAGGATCCCCTAAATCTGAATCCCCATGAGAGCTTGAGCTGGTAGCCTTGTGAACATGGTGGCGGCAGCAATGTTCTTATTCTGTCTTAGACCTCTGTGAGGAGGATAACCTCTGTGGATAGTCTACGACCATTCAAGTGGACAGATTTTAGCCCTAGGGTGAGGCCAATCCACAGATCTAAGACAGATTCTTCTTCTCTGCACTTGTGCTTGTAGCCTCGTGAGAGATTGTGTAGAGATAGACTCCCCTATATTTGTATAGACCCACCATCAGATTGCAGATCTGATTTTGCTGTAGAGATTGTAGGCTAGTGACTGGATCACTGTTGTCTTTCTAAAGCAGTGAATAGCCAAGCTTAAAAGCTAGTACTCAAACTCTTGCTGGTCCTGTGTGTCCAGGCTCGTGCACTTTGTAGGCCTAGCCCCACACACAGAACTTTAGAGGTTGAGGTTCCTATGGATTCTTGAGCTTGTAGCCTGGATGAAGTAGTGCCTACAACGATAATCTTGTTCTGACCCATCTCTAGATTGTGGTTCATCTATTGGATAGTCTGTGACCATTTAAGTGGACAGGTTATAGCCATAAGGGATTGGATCATGACACAGGGGTGAGTTAGATCTTTTCTCCTCTTTGGTGATAATGTAGCCATTGGACGGGATTTCTATAGCAGCAGATCTGAGTCTGAGTTATAAGACCCATCAGATCTGTACCTAATAGCATACTTCTCACCCTTTTATATTTATTTTCTCACACTCCATCCTCTTTCTTAACCCTTTCTGTAGTTTAGGCATTAACTTACCTTAGGATTTAGATTATAGTGACCTTAAATCTCCTTCCATTTAGGATTGCCAGATCTATAGCCAGATCTTGAGAGCCTACTAAAGATAGCTCCCTTGGAGCTTTAGATCAACTTTCCCTGTGGGATAAACTCTTACTTATCAAAACTTACTACAACAGGCCCTGTATCTTGCAGGACTGTGCATATTTTAGGCTTGTTGCTCTGTAGTTTTCACTCCACCTTTCATTCATTTTCATTCACCCATTCATATCACTGACTCCAATAAAGTCAGTAGCAAACACTTAAAATAGCCTAACGAGTTTTTGGCGCCGCTATCGGGGAATCTTGATCTAATAGTAGACTCTAGATTTTTGTATTCTTTATTCTTTGGAAGTTGTACTTGTGAATAATTGATACTGCTGATTTACATTTAGAATTTTTCTTACAGATCTGGACTGTAGCAGAGAAGGACAGTAGAATTGCACTGGGAGTCTAGCTACCTCTGTTTTCACTTCTCTAACCTTCAAAACCTCAGTTTATTTCTCCTTTGAAGATTCCATAGCAGTTGATTAGGATAGTTGTAAATTTTGTTAAGTGCAATGTGCCTGCGAATAGTCTTCCCTGCTGTTGGTGTGTGTGCATGTTAGGAAGGAGATCCCTCAGTCCTACATTAGAGCCTGCTAACCCTGAGATAGAAAGGGGTAAAAGATCGAGAAGGCATAGACACACCACAGTCGAGCCCCCTATTGAAATTGAGACAGCAGTTATGGGTGAAGAGAAGCCTAGAACATTGAAGGAATTGAATGCTTCGGATGATTACAATTCTACATTCAGCATTCAATTCCTAGATGTTCAGGGAAACTACGAGATCAAAACTTCCATCATCCAAATGCTTCCCTCTTTCCATGGGCTTAGCAAGGAAGACCCTGACAAGCACATTGACCAATTCTTGGCCCTGTGCACGACATTCTCCATTGCTAGCTTGGGACCAGAAGCCACTAGGTTAAGGCTCTTTCCTTTCTCCCTAAAGGACAGGGCCATGACTTGGTTATCTACTCTCCCAAACAATATCATCACTTCCTGGAAAGACCTCCAGACAAGATTTCTGTCTAAATTTTTCCCAGAGACCAAAACCAGCCAGTTGAGGAAAGGCATACTTGCTTTTGCCCAATCCCCAACTGAAGATTTTAATCAAGCCAGGGACTGATTTAAGGAGATGCTTAACCAATGTCCCCACCACAAGATCCCTGACTGGCAACTTGTTCAGAGCTTCTACAATGGGATTGATGAGAAGAGTAGAGATATGGTAGATGCCTCTTGTGGTGGAACGTACATGCATAAAACAACTGATGAGGCATGGGACTTGTTCGAGGTCATTAGCAAAAATGCTTTCCAGAAGATGTCCTCATCTAGAACTGTTCAAGAGCCTTCTCCTAAGCTGGGGTTGACTGAAACTTCTAAGGGAAAGATGTATGAAGTTAGGGGAAACAATGACCTGAGAATGCAGATGGCAAATCTTTCGGATAAATTTGATAAAATTTTGACTGTGGTGCAGCCCAGAATGGCTGTACAAGTGATGGAAGCATATCTGATATGCCAATCTCCATAACACACAGTAGAAGAGTGCCCATTTGTGGGGAAATACCCTGAGTATGTAATAGAACAGGCTGTTGCTGCCCAATCTTTTGGACAGCAACAATCTGGTGGCTACAACAAACAGCCATATAGATACCAGCACCAAAATGTTGGTTACCAATGGAGAGACCACCCAAATTTGAGGTGGAGGCAAGACAACTATATGCAGCCACAACAGGTGTTGGCCTTACCTCAAAGGCCACAGCAGCAGTTTAACCAGGGTTATGCCCCAAGGTCGAATTTCCAGCAGCAACAGTAGCCTCAGCAACAAAATTAGTTGGTAGTTCCTCCACCTCAGCCCTGAAGTGCTTCTTTCGAGGACCAAGTTTTGGCCCAATTGTAAAGCCTTGGACCCTTGAATCAGACTGTGACTTCTCACAGTCAAAGCATAAAGAAGATAAAAGAGCAATTAGGCCAAATAGCCAATTCTTTGGCTAAAAGAGAAGAGGGTAGGTTGCCAAGCCAGCCAGAAGCCAACCCTAAGGGCCAGTATTCGATTGGAGAAGGCTCCTCAAATATTGAGGGGGCTAATGCCATCACAGCCCTAAGGTCTGACAGGTTGGTAGACAACCAGGTGGGTAAGGAACAAGGAGAGGTTATTCCCAAGGAACTGTCGAGTGAAAGTGAAAGAGACTTTATTAGAGCACAGAGTCAAGAATTGCCTACTACCCTTCAACAAGGGAAAAATAAAAAGGCTATAGTTGAGCCTCAGCAGGAGATAAAAGCAAAAAAAAGAAAAAAAGAAAAGTTCAGTCATAGGCTTGCAGCTGAGGAACCAGCAATACCTCATCTTCCATTTCCTCAAACTTTGAGTGGACCTGCCCCTTTTGATAAGGGGCAGGCACAGATCGAGGAAATGATGGAGACCTTTAAGCAGGTCAAGATAAATTTACCCCTGCTTGACGCAATCCGACAGGTCCCAGCCTATGCAAAATTTTTGAAAGACCTTTATACTCAGAAAAGAAAGGCCAGAGGTCATTTGTCCAAAAAGGTCTTTGCAACTGATACAGTTAATTCTGTATTAACCATGAAAATGCCTAAGAAATTATAAGACCCAGGGATACCCACTATTCCCTGTATTATTGGAGACCACACGATTGGAAGAGCCCTTTTAGACCTTGGAGCCAGTGTTAACCTGCTGCCATATAGTGTGTATCAGCAGCTAGGTTTGGAGGAGCTAAAGCCCACCCCCATTGTTCTATTGATGGCTAATAGGTCTGAGAGGAAACCCATGGGAGTGGTTGAGGATGACTTAGTGGGGGTAGACAAGTTCTTCTACCCTGCAGACTTCCTTGTTTTGGACATGGGCTGCAACAAGAGTACATCCCCGATACCTGTTATTCTAGCAGGCCATTCTTAGCCACTGCCAATGCATGCATTCAATGCAGGTCTGGGATCATGGAGGTCACTTTCAAACATATGAAAGTTGAGCTTAATGTGTACAACAGTGTAAAGTACCCTCAGTTGGACAATGAGGAATGCTTTGCAGTGGATGTACTAGAAGAAATTATTGAAGAAGAACTGTCTACTCTGTTGGTGTGGGGCAACATTGTCACTAATTTAACTGAAGTTTGAAACATGGTGGAGGAAGGAAGCCTAGCTTTAATGCCAGAAGACATGTCCCTATTGAGGTCTTCTATGGGCTTAGTGCAGCATTCTAATTGAAAACCTAAATTGTTGCCCCTTCCTCCAACCAACAATGCACCAATCCTGCCATCCATCCAACAAGCCCCTAATCTGGAGCTCAAGAAGCTTCCAGAGACATTGAAATATGCTTTCCTCGAGAAAGATGGAAAACTTCCTGTAATTATCTCCTCTTCTCTTACCAATGAGCAAGAGGAGGAATTGCTAACAGTTTTGAGGAAGCACAAGAAAGCAATTGGCTGGATCATTGCTGATCTAGGAGGGATTGATGCATCAATCTGTATGCATAGGATTCATCTAAAGGAGGGCTCAACACCCTCCAGGGAAATGCCGAGGAAACTGAATCCTCACATACAGGAAGTGGTCCTGAAAGAAATCATTAAATTGCTGGATGCTGGGGTAATTTACCCCATTTCTGATTCTGAATGGGTGGCACCAATCCAAGTGGTGCCCAAGAAATCTGGCATAACAGTGATCACAACTGAGTCTGAAGAGCTGAGACCAGCCAGAGAGACCACTGGCTGGAGAGTTTGCATCGATTATCGAAAACTCAACTCCAAGACCAGAAAAGTCCACTTCCCTCTCCCCTTTATTGATCAAATTTTGGATAAGTTGGCTGGGAAGGCTTTTTACTGTTTTCTTGATGGGTACTCAGGGTACAATCAGATCCCTGTGCACCCTCTTAATCAAGAGAAAACTACTTTTACTTGTCCTTTTGGCACCTTTCTTATAGAAGGATACCTTTTGGACTGTGTAATGCCCCAGCCACCTTTCAGAGGTGTATGTATGTCATCTTTTCTGATATGATTGACAAATTCTTGGAAATTTTTATGGATGATTTTTCGGTCTATGGGGATAGCTTTGACCAATGTCTTCAACACCTCCACAAGGTCTTACAAAGATGTGAGGAGACCAATTTGGTCTTAAGTTGGGAAAAGAGCCACTTCATGGTAACACAAGGAATTGTGTTGGGCCATGTAGTCTCTAAAGATGGAATTGAGGTAGACAAGGCCAAAGTTGACCTCATTGTAAATTTGCCCCCTCCAAGAAAAGTCAAGCAGATCAAATCTTTCCTTGGACATGCTAGATTCTATAGGAGGTTTATCAAAGACTTCAGCAAAATTGCTAAACCATTGTGCCACCTGCTCTACCAGGATGTGCCCTTTGACTTTTCTACTGAATGTCTTAAGACTTTTGAAACTTTGAAAATTTGTCTCACCTCTGCCCCTGTACTCCAAACACCTAACTATACGCTACCCTTTAAGTTGATGTGTGATGCATCCGACTTGGCAATAGGTGCTGTCTTGGGCCAGAGAAAAGATAAGCTGCCTGTGGTCATTACATATCTCAACAAATCACTTGCTAAAGCTCAGCTGAACTACACAACAACTGAGAAAGAGCTTCTGGCAGTGGTTTTTACTATGGACAAGTTTAGACCTTATCTACTTGGGTCTAAAACTGTCATCTTCACTGACCACTCAGCATTCAAGTACCTACTGTCCAAGAAGGATGCAAAGCCCAAGTTGATTCGATGGATACTCCTATTATAGGAGTTTGACATTGAAATCAAGGACAAAAAGGGTGTAGAAAATGTGGTGGCTGACCACTTGTCCAGAATTATGTTGGAGAAAGGTGTTGATGACCTTGCTACAAATGATGTCTTCCCGGATGAGCAACTGTTTGCCATCCAATCCTTAGTTCCTTGGTATGCACATATTGTCAATTATCTAGTTATAGGCAAGATTCCTGTCCATTGGACAAAAGTGGACAAAGACCTGTTTTTCTTACAGGTCAAATTCTTTTTCTGGGAGGAACCTTGCTTGTACGAGTATTGCGCAGACCAAATCATTTGAAAATGTGTTCCCGAAAGTGATGTCCCCAGTATTCTGGCCATGTGCCATGAAAATGCCTGTGGGGGTCATTTTAGTGGGAGAAAAACTACTAACAAAGTGTTGCAATGTGGGTTCTATTGGCCTTCTCTTTTCAGAGATGTCAATACACACTGCAAGACCTGTGAAAGATGTCAGAAATTTGGAGGGTTGTCCAACCTAAACTCTATGCCTTTACAGCCCATCCTTGTTGTAGAACTATTTGATGTGTGGGGTATTGACTTTATGGGCCCCTTTCCTCCTTCAAATGATTTTCATTTCATCTAAGTGGCAATGGACTACGTTTTCAAATAGGTAGAAGCCATTGCCACAAGAACAAATGATAATTAGGTTGTCCTCAGATTTATAAAGCAAAATATCTTCTCGAGATTTGGCACCCCTAGAGCCATTATCAATGATGGGGATAGCCATTTCTGCAACAGAAATTTTGAGAGCTTGCTCAAAAAATATTCTGTCACTCATAGGATTGCTACTCCCTACCACCCACAAACCAGTGGGCAAGTTGAAATTTCAAATAGGGAGATCAAGCACATCCTAGAGAAGACTGTGAGGACTGATAAGAAAGAATGGGCTGACAAGCTTAATGATGCATTGTGGGCTTATAGGTCTGCCTATAAGACTCCCATTGGTATGTCCCCATTCAGACTGGTTTATGGCAAGGCCTGTCATCTCCCAGTGGAGTTAGAACACAAGGCCTATTGGGCCATCAAACATTTAAATCTAAATCTAACTTTTGCTGGTCATCACAGGTTGATGCAACTGTCAGAATTGGAAGAACTAAGGATGGATGCGTATGCCAATGCCAAGATCTACAAGGAAAGGTCCAAAGCTTTCTTTGACAAAGGGCTGTTGAGAAAGAGTTTCATAGCTGGCGACAAGGTTTGGTTATTTAACTCCAAACTTAAATTATTTCTTGGCAAATTGAAATCCAGATGGGAAGGTCCCTACATTGTCATGCATGTTTCCCCATCTGAAGTTGTGGAAATCAAGGATCCCAAGTCTGGGAGAACCATGAAGGTGAATGGTCAGAGGCTTAATCCTTGTTTTGAAAAACCTGCCGAACCCATGGACACTATTCACTTTCAGGGGGATCCTTCTTCAAACTGATCCACAGGTGTATCATTATTGTATCATATGTACTTTGTTTTTGGTAGAATTATCTTGCTTTCTTTTGTTCAGATTCTCTAAGATTTGTTAGTGGCACCATCTGAATCTGGACCTATTTATCTTAAACTTTTTATGTTTGGTTTGATTCTTACTGCTCTTTAATGGATAGTTTTTGATTGAATGCATAATGTGGGAGGTTGATTTTTGTTGTCCTTGCTTGAATGATTGATTTTTAATGTGTCTAGAGGTGCCCATGGTGAGAGTCATGCCTAGGATCCAACCACAGCACACTGGAAACGGCAAAACAGAGAGCACATGCTCTCTGTTTGATTCTTTGCTATCGCTGGGTCCAAAGGGGAGCCTGGGAGACTCTCGCGCAGTTCACATGGAAACATTCGCACGATCCACATAGAGCTATTCATTAGTTATCACGAGATTCATAGGCTATCGCGAGGTTCAGCAGGACACCTGGGAGACTCTCGCACAATTCAACAAGAATACCTCATTAGCTGTCGCGAGATTCTAAGGGTGTCACGAGATTCAAAGTGAACCTCAGAACTTTTCACGCAATCCAAATAGAGACCTGGGAGCCGCTCGCGCAATTCACATGAATTCATCTCACACTGTCGCGCGCTCCAAGGTTAACCTGGGAGATTGTCGCACAATCCAAATTGAATATACACCTTCGCTAGGTTCATTTCCAATCCCGCGACCAGATGTTCCAAAGCGTGCCGAGCTTCACGATAAGTATTTTAACCCCGCACTTGTCTCCCTTTCCAGTATTCTCTTCCTTCTTCCCTCTGCGAAACCCTAGCTTCTGGCACTCTTCCCCTCTCTCCTCCAACATCAATCCTACAGCTCATCATTCACTCAATGAATCTACAGAGTTTCTCCTAGCATCACCACCATCTATTGCCCTCTGATAAGAGATCTCGGGATGCCCTGTGCGTTAGATCAAACCTAACCCTAGGCTTTTAGGGCAAGCACTTAGATCTCCATCCCCATTCCTCATATTCGAAGATAAAGTTTGAAATGGCTCCAAAGAGTGCACATAAGAGAAAGGGGAAGGATAAGGCCCCTGCTGAGAGCACCCCTAAGAAGGCAAAGACTTCAACGGCACCTAAAAAAGGAAAGGACATGGTTGAGGAGGCGAAGGAGCCAACCCCTAAGTTTTCTACTCCTTTTGAGCTCATGGTTTCAATCCCATTGGAGCCTGAGATAGCTTTTGACCTACCATTTTTTGAGAAGGAACCTCTCTCAGCCCCTGCCATGTAGTTTATGAGCAAAGCGGACCTGATACCCTTGATGAGAGGAATTCTAGCACTAGCCTACCCTTGGCTAGTGCAACTATTTTATTAGCACATTAGGGTCAAGAAGGACAAGGATGGACAAGTGTGCTTGTTGGTGCTGATTGACGATTTTGAGATGCTAGTGAGCCCCAAGGTCATTGCTGAAGTTTTGGGCATCCCAGGTGCATTCGACCCTAGCTGTGGATATGGACCCCCCGTGAGCGCTTCCATTGATACAATTACAAGAGCTTTGACCAGAGGATTAAAGGCCACAGGGGACTCAATCAGAAGGAGAGAATTAAAGCCGGAACTCCTCTTCATTGACCAAGTCCTGCGAAATAACATATACTACTCAGGACAACAGCAGAAGAGGAGAACTCCCATTACCGATGCTATTTATTCGTTCACTCTTGGCCATGGCTTCCATGCAGCCTGGCTCATCTTCGAGGCAATGAAAGACATAGTGGAGAAGATAGGGCAGAAAAAGAAGCCTCACACACTACCCTATCCCAGAATCATCACCAAGCTACTGTTAAAAGGGGGGTACAAGATAGAAAAGACAGAGGGGACTACCACCCTTGCCCCTACTACTTTTACCAAGAGACAATGGGGAATCAGCAGGAGCCTGATGGAGGCCCAGAAGAAGAAGAAAGCTAAGGCTCAGGCCCTTCCCAAACAAGCAGAAGAGGCAGCTGAAACAAGGTCGACCCCTGCTACCAAGGAGTTGCTCACAGAGCCTGTTCCTACCACTGCAGCAGCAGCCTCCATTTCCCCTCCACCTTCTCCTCCAGCATCCACTACCCCTCTTCCTTCTCTCTCTCACCCTCCTCTATCCTGGTCATCTACGCCCACTCCCCCTTCACCTGTGATTGGTACCTGGGAGGACTCCCCATCCCCTACCCTACCTCAGTACATAGCCCCTATACCCCCATCAACTACACATAAACCTGACAGCCCTCCACTCATTTCCTATAAAAAATGAAAACCCACAGAGACTAACCCCACCATCCCCCAGACACCACCCTCAATCCCTTTTACCCCCGCTGACACACCTCACCTTCCAGAAACCACCACCCCAGCCATACCTACTACATCCCCAATCACAGACATTGACTTAACCCTTAACACATCCATAGGCTTCCAAGCCTTTCTGGCTACCTTCCTTGACACAATGCCTACCCACTACACCCCCCTCCCAGACTCCCCAACTACTTCACACCATCACTCACCAGAACCCCATTCTTCCCCTCCTTCCACTTTCCATCATGCACCTTCCTCACCTTTCCAACCAGTGCCCTCTTCTACACAGACTCAACCTCCCAGTCCCGACACACTAACACTTATCCTATCCCTTATCCAAGACATCCAATCCTAATTATCAACCACTACCTAAACACAGGACCAAATCCAGACTGAACTCACCTCCATCCAATCCACCCTTCAGACATTAACCAACCCACCCATTCCTCAACAATTCCCTACAACCCCACTGGTCCTTTCCACTGACAAAGAGACCCAGACAAACTTCAGCCCTGACGCACAACCCCCCCCCCCTCCACCACCAGCAATCTCTTTCATCCCCACAACCCTACCATTCTCTTCCATCCCTTCCATAATTCCTATTTCCACCCCCCATCCCCCCGCCCTATTGAGCCTCCACCATTTTCCTTTCCCCACATACTCCATCCCCTCTTATCTTACCCCCTCCCACATTCACTGACAAATCTACACAAACAGACCCAGAACTTATCCCCCTCCCCCCACAACTAGACTTACCCACTGTTATCTCCCCTTACCCCCCAGGACCAATCGCAGTTTGCTCCTTCCACTTCCTATATGCCCATCTCACCCAAATATTTTTTTACAGCCCTCCCTACCTCACCATCCTCCATCACATGAGGGATAATCCTTACCTTAGGAAGGATGTCCTGAGGGCCATGGCCAAACTGTGCCAGTCCATTGAGACACCCCTGCTGCAGCAGATTGATACAATGAAGGAGGCCCACAGAAAGCAACTACTGGGCATCTCCTTGGGGTGGACAAATATCCTAGAGGCCTATCAGAAGGACAAAGCTTCAGCTACTTATAATGAGTTGAATTTAGAGCTGGAAAAAGCCAACACTGCTGCAGAGAAGGCCAAAGCAAGATTTTTTGAGAAGAGGCTCAATAATGCCCAGGAGATCTTCCAAATCCAAAAGGAAATCCATGAGACTGACCTCCTTAAACACAAAATCCAAATAGCCTCCTTGAATCAGATTGCACGCTACGAAATGCTCCTCTCCCCACCCCGCCTCTCTCAGGTGCTGCACCACAGAGCTTCAAGCTTCTCTAGCTCCTGCTGCCTAGTCTAAGGAGGCACAACCTAAGACTCAGCAAGAAAAAGGGAAGGCCCCAGCTGCCCCTCCTCCATCACCTCCTACTGAGCAGCCTCCACCTACCAAGGCCTCTACTACACCTCTGTAAGAGCAAACTTATCCTAAGCAGAGGAAAGTCACTGCTAAGAGGTTTGCTCCCAAAGCTACCTCTATCAAAATTGGCAAAGAGCCAGATGCCCAGTCTGAAGAGGTAAAACCCCCTAGCCAGCCTGAGCCCAAAGTAAAAGGAAAGTCACCAGTGGCCCCCACAGAAACAGACAAAGGTAAATCTCCTGTGGCCCTCACTGAGGAAGGAACAGGAAAATCCACTGTAACCCCCCTGCAAAGAGGAAAGGAAAAGCCCCTCAAGAACCCAAGGAACCAAAAATACCCAAGCAACCAAAAGTAAGGTTGAGGACACCTAAAGCTCCTACTGCCAAGAAAACACCAGTCGAAGTGAAAAAGGTAAGGCAAGCAAAGAAGAAACAAGACAAAGCTGCCCTTAGGGCCCATGCTAAAAAGATGGGCTGGGATTTCTTTACATATTCTGATTCAGACTCTTCTTCCTCTTAGACTAGTTTAGATTGTACTTAGGTTTCCTTTTTTGTCCCCTTCCAATCTTCTCCTTGTAAATATGATTGTACATGTCTCTTTCCAGTTAATAGAATTTTATTTATTTTTTGTACATTGATCTGTTCTGTATGCTTGTTTAAGTTTTTTCTATTTTCGTCTTCATTTTGTTCAAATCTGTCATGGGAGATGTACGTCAGGAGGTTATGATTATTTCAAATGAGAATCCATGTGAAAGGTAACTATAGATGGCAACTGAATGGATGAAAGTGCAGGATTCCAGTGTTTTCATTCATGGGCCCTGTCTGAGCTTCCTCGCAGAGTCCTAACCGCGTGCAAGGCACAACAATTCTACACTTTCCACTGTGTAGCTGTGCGACACATAGGATCCCCTTAAATCCCAAGCCTATCTTTAAACCTTCATTTATTGTGCGCTCTCTTTTCCCATAATCAGTTGTGCATTTCTTCATTCCCCACACAATGATCTTTTATTGCCAAGCTTGGAAAGGGACAAAACTTTAAATCAGCTAATTCATGTTCCACCATCCAACTCTTTTAAATCGACCCTTAGTTCTTCTTCATCTCATCCTTCATCTTCGAACCCTAGTAGTCCATACCTCCTCACAACCATGGCGGATGACAAACCCTTCGAGTTCCCCATCAAATTCTAACTCATCTGGGAGGATCCCCCACCGCCTAAGGAGCTGGACCCATTACAATTTCTTTGGGATGAGTATACAAAAGTCTAGAGGATCCTTGCCAAGGAAGCGAAGAAAAACAAGAAAAAGTAGAAGAGAGAGAAGAAGAAGAAAAAAATGGAACCACCTGAATCTCCCCCACCATCTTCCTCACACCCTCCCCCACTGACTCTCCCTTGATCCATCTTCCCCCCCCCCCATTTTGTCTTTTCTTTTTACCTCTTTTTGTAATATTTTCTTTTTATTTCAAATGAAAGTTTCTTTTAGTTCTATACTGTTCAGTTAGCATTATTTTTTTCTATTTCTCTGTCTTCCTCTATGTTTATTTAATTGGACTCTACTGCATTTTCTCACCTTTGAACCAGTGAGGACACTGCTCCTCATGGTTTGGGGGTGTGGCAGGATAGGTCTGCCAATAGAATAGTTAATTTTAGTGCAGTAATGGTGGTAAAAATGGGATGAATAAAGTTAATTTTCACTTAACTTGATACAATGAGGAAACTTGTAAAAATTTAAATATTTTTACAGACTTTTCGAAACAGAAAAAATTAAAAATCTTGACACCACCATGAAGCTAATATTAGAAAAAAAATTTCAGTTAGTACTCAGTGAACCTAAGAGGAGAGTAATAGATGAAAATACACCCCATGGGTAAAATTTGATGACCATACCTAGTGAGATTTGGGCCCAGCATTTTCTTTTGAAGAGTGTTTTTGGCATTATTTCTGCTCTAAGGACTGATTGAATCAAGACTTTTTCACTAGAAGTTGTGCACCTCCAAATCAAAACTAATTGACAGCACTCATGATACTAAGGAAATGATCCAAGGCCCTCATTTGGCCAGTTTGAGCCTGAAAATCCAACCTTTTAAAATATGCCCTTTTGCATACACTAGTTGAGCCTTAAAATCATACTTTTCTTTCACAAACACCAGAACACTTGCACCTTAACCTCATGACCTGAGTCAACCTTACCCTCACTCTGAGAATTCAGAAGGTAAAGGAGAAGGAGTTAAAGATACTGAGAATGGTCCAACATTCTATGGAAGGTGAAGAAAAGCAACTTGTGAACAGTCATGTATCAATGGCAGTTGTGTGGCAGTTCATCATAAAAAAAAAATCATAAAAAAAAGAATGAATAAAAATAAAAAGAGAAAAAGAAAGAGAAGTCTAGAGAACATCATCTGAAAATTGAAAAGAAGAGGAGAAGCTAGCCACTTTGACTCTGAAATATAAAAAGAAAGATGAAGTTTTTGCTGAAATGAAGGTTGTGAAGTCATGAATCACTCCTTACCTTACTGATTTCTTAATTTGGATTCCCTTTTCACCTCTTTATTCTCTACATCCCTCACCCATAAGCCACATTACAACCCATTTAAAAAGACCTTGTAGATCCAAAGTAAAATGAGCTGTCATGTGGAGATGAGGAGTTGTCCAATCTATGGTGAAAATTCTTAAAGATGTTAAAAATTAGAAGATTTGCCTATGCTCATGCTTGCAGGTCCATTTGGGGTCTGTAACTGCTCTTGAGCTATTTTGAATGTGAACACCCTCATATTGTTAATGTTGAGAGATAGCCCTAGTGAGAATTGGGTCTGAATTTGAACCTCATTGGGGTTGTATCCAACCTAAATTTTGAATTAAAGGCAAGCTGGGTACTGATTTTTATACATTGAAATTCTAATGTTAAATGAATGGTGGTAAGGCAAACACATGTTAACTTTTAAGTTTTAAATGGCCTACAACACTGCTGCAGTTTCCTCTAAGTGTTAAAAAAAAAAAAAAAAAATAGGTGTGGAATGGAGCTTTAAAAATTTTAATCTGTGTTGTCATTATCTGCACTAAACTTAACTGATTCTAATGGTGAAGTTTGTGGGTGTCTTCACTGAAAACCCTCAGGAGACTCCACTCCTCCACTAGGGATCACCTAGGGGTTTAAAAGGCTTAGTACATATGCTCAATGTACCCGTGATCCCTACGAAAATGACATTTAATTATAGCTTTGCTAAGGGACTAGCAAAGATTAGGTTTGGGGGTGTGTTAAGACCTGAAAAGTACCACTTTTCACCCCTTAACTTAATCTCTGTTAGACCCTTAATCATTTAATAATTCAAATGGAAAGTGCGATGACCAAAGTACCAACCTCAGAGCTTCAAGTCAAAAGCAACCCCGCCGACACCAATTCTACCACAGTAAAGACCTACAAACCTTTTCTCTTGGCGAGATCAGGTTCTAAACATCTCCCCACTTATCGAAATCGGAATCTCAAGCAATTAAGACACGGACTCAATGCTCAATCTCCGTGCCTTGCGAGGCATCAAGGGACAAGAATGGGCGCAATTGCATTGATGAAGTGGGTTTCTAACCCTAATTAGGAAAGAACCAAGCGCTATATAAGTAAGCCTAGCTTAGGTTTAAGGACTTTGTTCCGGCACTGTGCTTCTTCTTGAAATGATTTTATATAATTACAGATGAGTTGTTTGGGTTTAGGGATTTTCTTTCTTTTTTCCTTCTTCCATAGTTCAGCCCTTCTGTCATATGCCCTTTGTTATGATTGGATGGTATAGTTTCTAACAGGGTTTTGTAATGGGATTTCAAGTATGGATGGTGTTTTTTTGTGAGTTGTTACTTTACAAAATTTTGTTGCCTTGAGATCCTCATTGCTAAGTTGATCTTGCAAGACTAAGCATATGGAGGATTGTCACTATTTTCATTCCACCTTTCATTCATTTGTCATTCACCCCATTCCCTTCCCCACCACAGGATCCACTAAATATGCACATCCTCGCAAGAGAGTATGTGTATTTGTGAACATGGTGGCTAAAGATCCAATATTCTTGTTACTGATCTTAGATCCTCTCCTAAATGGAAGGGGATTTAAGGTCACTATAATCTAAATCCTCAGGTAACTTAATGTCTAAACTACAGAAAGGGTTAAGAAAGAGGATAGAGTGTGAGAAAATAAATATAAAAGGGTGAGAAGCATGCTATTAGGTACAGATCTGATGGTCTTATAACTCAGACTTAGATCTGCTGCTATAGAAATCCTGTCCAATGGCTACATTATAACCAAAGAGGAGAAAGGATCCAACTCACCCCTGTTCCATGATCCAATCCCTTATGGCTATAACATGTCCACTTAAATGGTCACAAACTATCCAATAGGGGAACCACAATCCATAGATGGGTCAGAACAAGATTATCATTGTAGGCACTACTTCATCCAGGCTACAAGCTCAAGAATCCATAGGAATCTCAACCTCTAAAGTTCTGTGTGTGGGGCTAGGCCTACAAAGTGCACGAGCCTAGACACACAAGACCAGCAAGAGTTTGAGTACTAGCTTTTAAGTTTGACTATTCACTGCTTTAGAAAGACAACAATGATCCAGCCATTAGCCTACAATCTCTACAACCAAATCAAATCAGCAATCTGATGGTGGGTCTATACAAATATAGGGGAGTTTGTCTCTACACAATCTCTCACGAGGCTATAAGCACAAGTGCAGAGAAGAAGAATTTGTCTTAGATCTATGGATTGGCCTCACCCTAGGGCTATAATCTGTCCACTTGAATGGTCACAGACTATCCACAGAGGCTATCCTCCTCACAGAGGTCTAAGACAAAACAAGAACATTGTTGCCGCCACCATGTTCACAAGGCTACCAGCTCAAGCTCTCATGGGGATTCAGAATTAGTGGATCCTGTGGTGGGGGAAGGCCTACAATGTGCCTAACTCCGGACATCAACTTTCACTTAAATAAACTCTTATCAAAACTTGCATTGCTTACAATATAACTTAGCAATGGAGGATCTCAAGGCAGCAGCCTTGTACAGAACAACTCACAATAAAAACACCATCCCCTACATGCAATAGATCCTATTACAAAACTCCATAAAAAACTATACCATCCAATCATATAAAAGGCATTACCAGCAAGTGCTGGACTATGGAGAGAAGGAAAAAAAAGGAAAAAAGAAAAACCCCTAAACCCTAACCTTAGCCTACTGTAATTCTACAGTCGGTTTCAAGAAGAAGCACAGAAGTAAAAAACAAAAGTCCCTTAAACCTAAGCTAGGCTTAGACTTATATAGCAGTCGGTTCTCCCTGAATTAGGGTTAGGAAAACCCTAATTTCATTAATGCAATTGCAGCCCATTCTTGTCCCTTGGATTCCTCGGGGCGTGTGCACGAAGATTGGAGCATTAAAGTGTGTGCCCTAATTGATAGAGATTCCCAGATTACCCTTGCAAAAGTAGGGAGAAGTTTAGAACCCGATCCTCGCTGGGTTGAAAAGATTTGTAGGTCTTGCCGCATGGTAAAATTAGTGTCGCAGTGTTGCTTTGACTTGAAGCTCTTGCAGTCGCGAGGTGGGTACTTTGGTCATCGCGGGGATGGTTTGGTAGTCGTGGGATTGGTCTTTCCATTTGAATGGCACGGGAATTGCGCGAGCAGTTCATTCCCTGATGAATCCCACGGCGATCCTTGCAAAGAAAACAATGTAGATGGGCTTTTGGGCCACTGTGTGACAGCCGCGCGCTGGAATGCCTAGTTCTCTCTCTATTCAGTGAATCGCGCAAAGGTTGAAAACTCATCTCTTGAGCTGCGCGAGACTGTGTGAGTGCTTAAGACTGAGCCTCGTGAGAACCTCGTTAAGTATACTTTTTACTCCCTGCTGACATCCATCTGCACGCGAATGGCGCGAAGACTATGCGACCAGTTGGGGCGGTCCCTTTAGAAGCCCGCGATAACTGCGCGATGTATTCTTTCTGATTTGATTGAGCCCTGCGACATCTGCGGGAGGCATTCTCCTTGATTTGTTTATGCTTTTTTGTGCCTCTGCTCCAGCCAATTCTCTGTTTGGGTTTAACCTTCACACTTCTGAGGAGCTTCTGGGTCAGCAGTAGGCTTCTTGGCATGGTTAGGGGTTTATTTGCAGCTGCTGCTTATTACCTACATAATAGACTTAAAACACAATTATTACATGATTAAGGGTCTAACAGAGATTAAGTTAAGGGGTGAAAAGTGATACTTTTCAGGTCTTAACAATATTTTTGGTGCCTACTTAGAGTAATCTACATTCTCTGAGATCTGTGAGCCCTGTTTTGAGATTTTGAGCATCTTTGGCAAAAAGTTCAAAATTCATTGATACATAGGCGGCTATGTTAGAACCTGCTCCTAGTGGTAGCCCTGTGGCACTAGGAAATCTGCAAGGATTGCAAAGGCCTCCACATTGGAGACTTCTGAGGTGATCTCACTTGGTGCTGACCCTATTATTTTGAAGGAAAAGAAGAAATTTGCCCCAAAGAAGAGGGCCAAAGAGCACCCACCTGCGATGAGCTCTGAAAAATCAAAGAAGAAGCAGAAAAAGGGCAAGGTTGTGGCCCCTGAGGTTGAGGAGGAAGAAAATAATGAATACCTCATTGTCCCTACTGAGTTTGTGTCGGCAATTCTACTAGAGGCTGAAACTATTTTTGACAAAGCATACTTTGAGGAGCTACCAGAGTCCTCTGCCTCCATTGAATATTTGAGTAAGGCAACTCTGCTGTCACAATTGAGACCCTCAATGCAGTTGGTGTTCCCAAGATTAGTCAGATTATTTTATCAGAATATGAGGTTGAAGACTGGTGATGATGGGAACCCAACACTGCTGGTACTGATTGATAATTTTAAAATACTGTTTAACCAGTCTGACATTACAAGGGTACTAGGGATACCAGCTAGGTATGACCCTAAGTTTGGCTTGGGACCTCCCCTGACTGGCACCATTACAAAGATAGCCAGGGAACTAACTAAAGGAATCATGACTTCAGGGGACTCAATCAGGAAGAAAGATTTGCACCCCAACCTCAGATTCATGGATGGGGTGCTAAGGAAAAATGTGTATTGCTCTGGTCATGAGCAAGAGAGGAGGTACCCCATAGCTGATGCCCTTCTCTCATTTCACAGAAACCACTACTGGGATGCAGCCAAGTTAGTATTTGAAGGGATCAAGGATTTGTGTGAGAAAGTGAAGGTTAATAAGAAACTGCATGCCCTTTCCTACTGCAGGTTGATTACTACACTACTAAAAGATGAGAAATACCCCTTCAAATGGAAGGAGGAGAAAGTAGCCCTGAACCCCAAAAATATTGGAAAGAAATAATGGGGTATCAGTGGCACAATGATGAGAAAGAGGGAGAAGAGGAAGGAATTATTGAGAGAAGCAGCCCCCACCATTCAAGAAGTGGCTGCTGCTGTTGCTGCTACCACTGGTGAGGCAGCAGCCTCTGTTGGGCCAGCCAGGCCACCAGCCTCATTGTCAGCACCAACCCCCTCTCCCTCAACTTTATCTACACCCATTGCCCCACAATCTCCACCCTTCATCCACACATCACAACTCCTCATAGGCACAGTGCCTTACCTGAGCCACTCCAGCCCACATCCACCATGGCCACCTTACCCATTTCCACACCCTTCCCTATTTTTCCAGCCCATACCATCCCACCTGTAAAAGTTGCCTAGACTAAGAAAAGAAAACTCATAAAAGGCACAGCCCCCATAGCACCCCATCCCACCTACATTTCCCAAACCATTCCAATCCCCGATACCACCTTCCTTTCAGACCTAATACCCACAACCTATGCACCAGAACCCCATACTATTGACACCCTCCAACAGTCCATTAACATTTTCCCACCTTTTATACCTATCCCTAGTGAGCCTGTAAACCAATCCATTCCCTTATCCCATGATAGTGAGCCATTTTTAGGAGAGGAATTTTCCACTATGATGTCTACTATCCTAGGAGACATCAACCTTGAGTATACACCTCTCCCCGACTAACCTCCCCCCCCAACACTTTACCCCACCACACTTAACACCACCACAGGCCACTACCTTCACTCATATCTCCCTTCTAGCCAGTTTCACCCATCCAACCCACACCCAATACCATACCAGACCTCTTACCCCAAATCCTGCACCTCCTACTATCCCTCCAATCACAAATGTTAACCAATACCCAAACCCAATCAACCCTTGAAGCCCTCCTTCACTCTATTCACTCCACCCTACCAAACCCTACCTCCATCCCCACCATTTTACAATTCATTCACACAACTCCATCCACTCTAACCCAAACTTCCCAACAGTCACCTGTTTCCCCATCAATCTGTCATCCTTCAACTACTCCCACCCATTGTCCCTATCCTTGAAGCTTCTCCCATTCCCTCTAAAGATGCTTTCACCCAAACTGACCCTGAACCTCAGTCACACCCTGAACCTACCCTTGACATACATCCAACTATATCATCCTCCCCACCTTTGCCTACACCCACCCCCTCTACTTCCATGGCTAGACCTTCCATTATTGTTCTAATCTTATTTCCTAATTCTTCTACTCCCATGCCACCCTATCCCACCCTACTCCAAGCCATGCAAGCAAATGCCTATATAAAAACAGATGTAATTCAAGGCATGGCCAACTTGAAAGCAGTAGTGCGGAAACCCCTCCTGGATAAAATTTAACTCCTGATGCTTGCCCACAAGATTGAGAAAAAGGAAATCAAGGATGGATGGAGAGAGATTATGGTCTAATACAATCAGGAGAAGAAAAGGGTGGAGTGTCAAGAAGATGTTATCAAAGAACTAAAAGAGAGACTCAGGCTGACAGAGGACAGAGCTTATGATTACGGGGTGACTATTACAGCCTTAGAGAAAAGGACAAATGCACAAACTGATCAGGAGATGGCAGAAGGTCTTTTTAAAGAACTCAACCGTGATGTACCTCTTCAATAATCCGATCTAGATGCCCCGAGTCCTAGCCCCGTCAAACCTGGATTCAAAATCAAGGACCTACTCCAAAGCAATCACCCACTTCTAAGAAAAAAAGCACAGCCAAGCCTAGAAAAACCACTTCAAAAAGACCACTGTCTAAGGCTGCTACTTTAAAGATAGCAAAGGGTAAAGAGATCTAGGAACCACCTACTGAACGCACGGACTCAAATGATTGATATTTGCACATGTTTTGAGTTAGGAGTAGTGTGTCGTAAATACATTTTCTAATATAATGAACTTTCTTTTTGTAACTTATGTGTACATATTACTTTGTTTCATCTTTATTTGTGTATTTGTGTGTCTGTTAATGTGTTATGTATTTATTTCTTGATTTTCTTTGCTTTAGTGTAGTGTTTTATATTTCTTTGTTTGTTCACTGCTACACAACCATTGTCCTTTGAATCACTGAGGACACAGCTCCTCATAGGTTTGGGGGTGTGGCAGGTTCTGTCAATGAAATAGTTAACCTAAGTGCAGCAGATTCAAGTAAGTAAGACAGAAACAGAATCATGTTCACCTAAGAATAATTAGAAAATTGAGAAATTTAAAATTTTGAAGACCTTTAGGCATTACAAGCTTTTAAATTTTAACTTTTCCATGATGTGAAGACCAAGTAAACTCACTTGTATCAGCACTGAGTGAATCATTAAAGAGAGAAAAAAGTAAGGACATACTTAAAAGTTCAATGGAAAACCATAACCAGTGAGAGTTGTGCCTACAAAAAAAAAAAATTCCTTCCTTTGAGGAGTGGCTGCAGCAATTCTTCTAGCTCTAAGGACTGGCTGAGGCAATGCCCTCACTAGAAGTTAGGCACCTCCAAGTTAAAACAACTGGCAATACTCATGAAACCTAGGAAAGGATCAAGGACTTCTCTTGGACAGTTTGAGCTTAAATAGACCAAAACCTAATCAACTGCCCTTGTGCACACCTGTTGAGCCTTAATTTCTAATTTTCTTTAAAATACAACTGCGTACTTGCACCTGAACCTATGGACCTGACTCAAACCTACCCTCACTCTGAGAATTCAAAAGGTAAAAGAGAAGGAGCTGAAGATGGACAAGATAGGGTCAACATTGGGTGAATGGAGAAGAGATACCTAAAGTTGAGTAGTGTAGCAGCTGAGGAAAGAGGTGGCAAGTCACAAACACAAAAATAAAAACAAAAATAAAAAGAAAAATGCAAGAAAAGAAAGAAAAAATTATAATGAAGAGGAGTGAGAGAGGAGTCAAGAGGAACAGTTCATTTGAAAAATCATAATGAAGAGGAGAGGCTGGCCACTTCAAGCCTGAAAATTTTGAAAGAAAATGAAAGGGATTGAACTACAAATGGGTGAAGTCATGAATCACCTCCTTCACTTACTGATTTCTCTACTTTGAATCCCTTTTCAACCTTACTTTCTTTATAACCCAATTCATAAGTCACATTACAACCCAGTTAAAGACCTTGTGATCCAAAGTTGAAAGTGCTGTCATGAAGAGACAAGGAGCTGTCCAATCAATGGTGAGGATATGCCAATGATGCCAGGACTTAGGTGCTTTTCCTATGCTCATGCTTACAGACCCATTTAGGGGCTGTAACTACTCTTGAGCTTGAGAGAAAATGAAACCATCAAGGTCCCTTGTTAGAGTATGCCCTAGTGAGCATTGGGTCGGAAGTTTAATGTATTAAGCATGGCCTATAGCCTAATTTTTTTTAATTAATGATGAGCTCAGTGCTGATATACATGTGTTGTCCCCCTTGTTGTGAGCTAATTGGAAATGTTGTGCACTCAGGTAGAGTTTTTGATGATTAGATGTCTGTGCTTTTCATGTCCAAATTCCTCACATTTTTATTGAATCAAAGGTGAACTGATGCTCTGTTTCTTAGCAGCTAACCTAAGAATGTTGCGCCTTTGTTAACTATTTCATTGAGAAGTTTGTAGGTATTTTCATTGAAAACCCTCAGGAGACTTCACTCCTCCACTAGGGATCACCTAGGGGTTTAAAAGGCTTGGTACATATGCTAAATGTATCCGCGCTCCCTACGAAAGTGGCATTTCAATTCTTAAAGTAGTTATTTTAATTTATCCTTTGCTCAGGGACTAGCAAAGAGTAGGCTTGGGGGTGTGTTATGCACTGAAAATTACCACTTTTAACCTCTTAACCTAGCCTTTGATGGACCTTGAAGCCCACTAATAATCATTTGCTAAGTATGTTTTATAGTTAGTAATAAAATGTGTAGCTTAATATAAAATCCTGGCTTTTTGGCCCAAGGAAGAGAGAGAATATAAGCAAAGATGAGAGCTGGGCTAAAGCCTAATGGAACACCTTGGTAGTTCCCACCATGGTGACTCACTGTTGTTGATCATCATTGACCTAAAGTCTAGCAGATGACTAAAGTCAATTGAGAAGGAAGGATGTTGCAATAGCAGTAAGTGTAGTGCAGCAGAGAGTCAAGAAACAGACCTCTTAGAGTTGAGGAGCCTCCTCGTGAAGCTAAAGATGCAGTGAAAGAAGCTCTCGCACAGATAGGCTGCGCAGTCAAGAGGAGAGCTGTAAAGACATCACAAAGATCTCGCAGTATACAACCTTCAGAATTCATGGTCGTGAAGCTCTCGCGGAGATCAAGCCTTAAAGCAGGCATGTGAGGAACACAGCGAGCCCATATGCATAGAGAACAAAAAGTCACCTCACGGAGTTCTTGCGTGGCCCTGGAAGAGAGAGACACCCAAAATTCCCCTTGCTCAGATCTCGCACACTCTAGAGCCATACAAGTTACTACGCGAGCTCAGGAGCCCACCTATACGAGTACCTAGCGAGAGAGAGCTCCTAAAGCTCTAGTGTGCAAAAAACCTTGGCTCTCTAGATCATATCCACGACAGCACTGCGACATGAAGCAAGTGCGCGATTCACTAAAACTTTACTATGCGAATGAGCCCTTCCCATCAGCCAAAGGCAACTCTATGAAAGCAAAGCAACTGCACGAGTAAATAAAAATAGCTGCCAGCCCTGCGAAGCACGGGCTCTCCACTTCTTAGTTTAAACTCAGGGACCTTTTGGGAATTTCCCAAGGCTAGGGCACACTTCCCGGGGTATGGATTTCAAAGCGCTCATCTGGAGGCATTCAAGGGTTGTAACAGTGTCACGTCTGCTAGAAAAATTAGGGTTAATCTCTTTAGAGCCAAGGCTATTTTGATAGAGTATATAAGCTATACTTACAGTTTATCATTTTGATCTTTCCTTCATCCTCTGTCGGCTGTGAGCTCTCGCAGGCAAGGGTTAGGGTTTGATCACCTCTTTTTCCTATTTTTCTTCTCTCTTAGCCTAGCACTTACTAGCTAATCCCCCTATAAGTAGCTAGGTTTAGTTTTGTTTCAGTCTTGTAATAGATTTTATATACATTGGGATCGTGGATGAGCAGTTGTGTATAAGTTGCAGACAGGAGATAGTTCATTGTAAGTTTTACTATTATAAATGAACTGCCATTTTAATGCTTAATCAAACTTATAGTTCTTATGGTTTCTTTAGATGTCTATAGGATCCATATATTTGGGACTAGCCCATTCAGTTTCTAGTAGATCTATTATTTACCATATGATTTCCCTTGGTTTGATAAACACATGGAAAGCAATGATGGATCTGTAGTGCGATCTGGGGAGCTCGGAGGCCTGCGGACCATAGTGGTTGTAGGAGTTTATATGTTCTTTCTCAGACCTCTGTGGGATGGACAAACCAATGGGATACCCTATGACCATTCAAGTCGACAGAGTATAGCCCTAAGGTTGTGTCCATTCACATGCTTGAGAAGGATTCTTCTCCTCTGCATATGAGCTTCTAGAGTCTTGTGAGGAGGTTTGTACAGTAACTGGCTCCCCTCTGTCTTACCTAATCGATATCAGATGTTAGATCTGATCTCTTTATAGTAATTATAGTTTGAGGCTGAGTTATTGTAGGCCTTTTGTAGTAATGACCAGCTGAATCTAAAGCCTTATTCAACCTATTGCATGGTCCTTTTTGTGGGCACTAGTGAGCTATTAGCCTTAGCAAAGCACTTAGGATCTTATGGGTTGAAATACCTATGGATATCAGCCAAGTCTGTGCACAGATCTGGGGAGCATGGAGCACTGGCATTATATAGTGCTGCAATAGTATTCATGGCTAGAGCTGGTCCAGTGGCTATGGAAATGATCCGTTCACTCTTCTGGATTAGACTAGCGAATTTATGGTTTAACTAATGGGATTTGACAGACTTTATCGAATACCCTGTGACCATTATAGTGGACAGAGTATAGCCCTAAGAGCGCCCTAAATGGCATGGGCTAAACTGAGAGCTTATACCTTGTTGAGGCTATTAATAGCGTCTCAGCAAGGACCACTACAGAGACAGACTAAATCTGAGTTACATTATTGTATCATTAACTCTAGCTCAACCTGCTTACTTCTCACCAATTTTTGTATTTTATTTTGGCAGACACTATCTCCATCTTCCTTTTAACCATTTCTTTAGGACAGGGCTGCACTTTATTTCCCTTCTTTAGTTTTAATTTAGTGTAGTCGTGACACCCAAATCCCTTCCTTTAGGATTGTCAGATCTGTAGCCAGATCTGGAGGCCTACTATTATAGCCCATTTTTGGTTCTAGATCAATTTCTCTGTGGGACAAACTCTTACTTATCAAAACTTGCTACAGTGGACCCTGTATCTTGCAAGACTTTGTGTATTTTAGACTTGTTGTGCTAACCCATCTCCAATTCCCCACTCTTGATTTATTCTCTCCACTGTTCTTAATAAAATAGCAGCAAGAGTCTCGAAAAACACAACAACAAGCATGAGCTGATCTTAGGGCTGTATTTTATCCAGTTTAATGGTCACAAAATATCTCAGGGATTTCATTCAACTAATGGATTAAATTAGAACAAGAAAACCATTGCAGACTCTATGTTTGAAAGGTTACAAGCTCATGCATTCATAGGAGCAAACAATCCTTGAAAATCAAGTAGAATTACAATAAATCTAATGTTGAATGGGGAATTAGATTCAGCTAGTCATTACTACAAAAGCACCTGCAATGACCCAACTCACAAGTCTACAATTTGTGCAAAAACTCAAATCTATTCACTGAAGATGGGTTTGCAAAACAGAGGAGGAGTTGGGTTTCCAGCTAGACTCACTTGGCTACATGCTCAAGTGTAGAGAAAGAGAATCTATCTGAACCTTGTGATTCAAACCAGCCTTAGGGCTATACCCTGCCCACTAAAATGGTCACAGGCTATCCTAGAGGTTATCTTAATCCGAGAGGTTAGAGATAGAATAGGGATACCACTGCTGCCACCATGGTTGCAGGGCTACAAGCTCAAGGAACCATATGTGTATCAAACCCTTACAGCTCTATGTGAGAAAACACAGAAAAACAAAGATTAAATGGATCTTTAAAACTAACATTTTATTGAATAAAAAGAACTTACAATGATTGCCCTAAATGCAACAGTCTGTGTAAACACCAAAAATAGCTCTCTATGTTATTGCAAAGCCTATTACAAAGCCGAAATGAAACTCAACTGCTACAAAGCTTTAGCCCAGGATGGCTGATGTGCTAAGGAAAGAAGAAAAATAAAATGGAAAAGGGAAACTAAACCCTAACCCTAAACCTAAAAATATACTTTAATCCAGCTATTTTGGATGTTTTTACAAGACTACTATAGCTCTATTTATACAATCCAAACAACCATTATGTGCTTTAGCCAATTAGAAATAAGATGCTTGGAGCTGCTGTCGTGGCCCTATTGTGGCCAAGTAATTGCATTTGGATGTGTGGGATAGCTAAGCACATTGGGATGTGTGCCCTAGAAGCTGTGAAATCCTAAAAATATCCTTGAAAGTTTGAATATAGCTGCTGGAACCCGTGCCTCGAGTAGATGGTGCTTCAGATTTTTCATCTCGAGGGGATCTCGAGCAGTTGAGTTGCTTCGGGTGCATCTCGAGTGGCTAGATAAATTCAACATTTTGTCCCCGAGCAGTTCTCGAGTAGTTGGAGGCTTCAGCAACTTCAGATTTTTAGTCTCGAGCAGCTCTCGAGTAGATCTCGAGAGGATGAAAAATGCCCATTATAGTGCTCAAGTAGTTCATTGTGCAGCCTTACATCTGCTCGAGTGGATTTAAATAGCACTTTACAGTGCTCAAGTGGCTTAAAGTTGCTATAATCTAAGATGCTCGAGTGTATTTACTGTAGGATGCAGGGACTACTCGGCAGCCATGGTGTACTGCTCGAGGGGCTCAATTAGTAGCTGTAACAGCTCGACAGGTTGAAGGCTACAAGTGGGAACTGCTCGAGGGCTTAAATCAACAACTCGGGGGGATGATATGTGCAACTCTTAAAGCTGCTCGAGTGCACACAACCAGCACTTTAGAGTGCTCGACGGCTTTAGGCTTCAGCTCTAGAGGTGGATTGCAGCAAATATGCAGCTTGGCATGGCTTCCATCATTGTAGCTTGATTTTTAGGCATGAGGTTTCAGCTGTGCCCCTTGAATGCATGAACATTTCAGCCATATCTTCAGCTGCTTGAGTGTGGAGTTTCTTAGTGTGCAAGCTATTGTAATGTGCCACTTGGGCCGCTGTTCTATTTAATTCGTTGCAACAGCACTCCATAACTTTAGCTCCACCTCTCACCCTCAATAGGCTTTCTAGGACCCCTATGCATGCAGAACAACCCCAATGGTGTGAACCCCCACGGTACATTCACTGTAAATCCATCAGCTCCACAACTTAGCTCAAAATTCTTTCTTCTTGGCTTGGAAATGATGGATTGTAGCACTAAGCTATAATTTCCTTTCATCTACCAAAACACACTTAAAAGTCATTATTAACTAGCTCAGAGGTCTATTAAAGGTTAGGTTAAGAAGTGAAAAGTGGTATTTTTCAGTCCTCAACACCCCCTCAAACCTAATCTTTGCTAGTCCTCGAGCAAAGGAAAAATTAAAACAACTAATCACAATAGTAAAGCCACTTTCTTAGGAAGCACAGATGCACTTAGCTTATTCATCAAGCCTTTTAAACCCCTAGTTGATCCCTAGTAGAGGAGTGAAGTCCCCTGAGGGTTTTCAGCGAAGATACTCACAAACTTCACCATTAAAATAGTTTAGTGCAGCCAATGACAAGACAGATTTTAATAAATAAAGTATCATTCCACACCCATTCTTTAAAACTCAGAGGAAATTACAGCAGTAATGCAAACAATTAAAACTCAAATTAGCCTGTGTCTTCATCACCACTATTCAGTTCACATCAGGAATTCAATGTGCAAAAATCAGTACCAAACTTGCCTTCAATTCAAAAATCAGGTGTAGATACAACCCCAATGAAATTAAATTTCAGACCCAATCCTCACCAGGGCTATCTCTCATAATAAAAATTCAAGGGTGTTCACATTCTCATCAGCTCAAGATCAGTCACAGACCTCAAATAGACTTGTAAGCATGAGCATAGACATTGATCTAAGTTTTGACATCCTCAAGTACTTTTCACCATAGATTAGATTTCTCCTCATCTCCACATGACAACTCATTTCACTTTGGATCAACAAGGTCTTTTCAATGGTTTATAATATGGCTTATGGGTGAGGTTTATAAAGAATAAAAAGGGGTAGAATGGATTCAAAATTGAGAAATCAACAAGGTGAGGAGGTGATTCATGACATGACAACGTTCATTTCAGCACTACTTCACCTTAATATTTTTCAAATCCAAAGTCGCCAACTTCTTCTCTTCCTTCCGATTTTCAAATGAAGTTTTTTACGTGACTTCTCTTCCTTTTTCTCTTTTTATTTTTATTTTTATGAAGAATTGCCACACATATACCACTAATACACTGTTGTTTTATAGCTTTCTTTTCTTCTCCTTCCACCAAATGTTGAACTCCTATCAACTATCTTCAACATCTTCTCCTTTACCTTCCGAAATCTCAGAGTGAAGGTAAGGTTGAATCAGGTGATGAGATTTGGGTTCAAGTACTCTAGTGTTTGTTAAAGAAAAATGAATTTAAAGGCTCAAAGAGTGTATGCAAAAGGGCAGTTTTAATGGGTTGATACTTTTAGGCTTAAACTGTCCAAGTGAAGGCCTTAAATCATCTCCTTAGTGTCATGAGTGCTGCCAATCAGTTTCAATTTGGAGGTGCCTAACTTCTAGCAAAAAGGGATCGAGTCAATCAGTCCTTAGAGCAAAAAAGTTACCACAAACACTTTTTAAAAGAAAATTGATAGGCCCAAATCTCACTAGGTATGGTCTTCAATTTGAATCATGGGGTGTATTTTCACCTTTTTCTCTCCTCTCTAGCTCACTAAGTACTAACTAAAAAACAATTCTTGATGTTAGCCTCATGGTGGTGCTAATTTTTCAAAATTTTTCTGTTCGAATTGCTCCACACTTCTTTTCTGGGTTGAGATCAGGTCTTTGCCTCTTCAGTTCAGACCTTTTAGCAGCTAGTGAGTTTGTCTCTTCTCTTTCTTCCTTTGGATTGACATGGATTATCATCTTTTTGGCACTTTTAAACAGCTTTTATGGTTAAGCCTGTCTTTATTGTTAGCTGAAACACAAGCACTTAAAACACTTATTTAGTTCTCTCAAAGGTCTATCAAGACTCAGGTTAAGGGGTAAAAAATGGTATTTTTCAGTTCTCAACACACCCCCAAACCTAAGCTTTGCTAGTCCCTGAGCAAAGACAAAAAAAAAAAAAAAAACAAAGTATACAGCCACTTTTGTAAGGAGCACAGTTGCATTTAGCATATGCAACAAGCCTTTTAAACCCCTAGGTGATCCCTAGTGGAGGAGTGAAGTCTCCTGAGGGTTTTCAGTGAAGGTACCCACAAACTTCTCTAATGAATCAGTTAAGATTACAGATTCATTAAATAACTTTCATCCAATCTGTTTATTCACACCTGCATCAGTCATGTTGTAAGAATATTTTTCAAGAAAAACATCAGTTCAAAACTAAAATTCTGCTATAATTCTTGTTACTACTCAGTCAATTTATGTCAAAGGTTATTTATAAGAAAAATTAATGAACAGCTTGCCTTCTATTTAGGAATCCAGCTTCGATGTTACCCCAATGAGTTGATTTCAAACCCAACTCTCACCAGGATTTTCACTCAACATGCAAGTAAGAAGGTTGTACTATTTCACACAGCTCAAGAGCAATTACAACCCTCAAATAGGACTGTAAGCATGAGCATAGGCATTGCTTTTAGTTCAGAATTCACTGCTCTTTTCACCATAGATTACACAAATTCTTATCTCCATGTGATAGCTCAATCCATCATTGATCAGTAAGGACTTTACTGGGGTTGTAATGTGGCTTATGGGTGAAATTTCTCAAGAATAAAGGGGTGGAATGGTGTTCAAATTTGAGAAGTCAGTCAAGGTAAGGAGGTGATATACAAACCTTCTTTACTTCAGCATATTTTCATTTTCTTCTTTGAATTTCCAGAGCCAAAGTGGCCATCTTTTTCTCATTCTTTTTTAAACTTCCAATGAAATGCCTTCTCTCTTTTTGTTTTGCTCAAATATTTTTTTTTTTTTTTTCAAATTAGCATTGACTGGAATGCCACATTTCCTCTGTTGTTACATCATTGCCTTCAACTTGTACTCTTCTTTTGTTATCAAATTGTTACTCAATTCTCCTTTCTTCAGCTTCCTTCCCTTTATCTTCTGACTTCTTGGAGTGAGGGTTAGGCTAAATGAAGTTGATGAGGTTATTAGATTAGGTTTCAAAGGAATCTTAGATTTGTACAGCTCAAATGGTGTGTATCAAGGGCAGTTTCAAAAGGTGGGGCTTTGTAAGGTTCAAACTGTCTAAAAGGAGGCCTTACATCATGTCTTTAATATCACGAGTGCTATCAAATTATTTCAATTTGGATATGTGTAACTTCTAGTGCAAGTAAGCAGATTCAATCAATTCCAAAAGCAGAAAAAATTGCCAATTCATACCTCCAAAGAACACATTTCAGGCCCAAACCTCACTGGGTGTGGTTTTTTTATCAAATTCCTGAGGTGTATCCTCACTGTTTTCCTTCTTTTTAGGTTTACTAAAACATCAACTTTCCTTTGGAAATTTCCTGACATTCACTTCATGAAAGTATTAGAATTACACTAGAAGTTAATTTCAAAAAGTTTTTTAACTTCTTCATATTTTTCTTTTTTTTTCAAAACAGCAGGTGTGAAATTACTTTATTTTCAAAAATTCCACTGATCATAAGCTGTACTGATGTTAACTCAATTATTGATTATTGACATTTCTATCACACCCCCAAACCAAAGGGGAGCAGGGTCCACACTGGTCCAAAGCAGAGAAGAGACATAAGCAAGAAAAAAAATTCATGATGACAAGAGGACAGACAGAAATGCACAGTAATTTTACAAGAAAAACCAGAATTTATATTACAAACAAATACCACAAATAAGTACAAAGTGCTTTAGTAACTGGGGTCAAAATCTGTATCATAAGTTGGTTCAATTGGCTCAGAACTGGAGTCACTGTCAGAATCAGAACTCGAATCAGTATTGGAGTCTGAACTTGAGTGAGCTTTCTCCTGGATTGTGTTTTACAGCTCAGTGTATTCCTCTGATTTGATCTTTTTGGTAGGCCAATGTACTTGCCAAGTCTAGTAGTCTTCAGTTTTTCCTGGTCAAGCTGTGCTTGCAACATGGTCACCTTGTGCTGCTCACTCCGAACCATCTGAAAGGTTTGACCCAGCAAGTCCTTCATTTTCTCTCTCTCAAATTTCATAAATAACTCCAATTTCCGAATCTGGTTTTCATAAGGGGTTCTAATGTAGGCTTGTAAATCAGCTAACCCCTTTAGAACATCTCTACAGATATAAGGATTTTCTTCCATGGCTCTTCTGAGGGTGGCAAATCTGGGAAGGGGAATGGAATGGTAGGGGACCAAAGGTGTCCCAGCTGTGGGAGGGGGAGAAGAAGTGTCCAGAAGGAGGACTTCAGGGTCGGTCTGAGTGGCTTGCTCAGAGAAAGTGAGGAGTGGTGAAGGGGACGCAACCAAGGGGACTTCAGGTTCAGTTTGGGTAGCATGGGCAGTAGTGGTGGGGGTGGGCAGATCAACCAATACTACCTCTGGTTCAGTTTAGGTAGCATGGGAATCAACAGTAGGTACAGGGGTAATGGTGGTTGTGTGGGATGTGGAGGCTAAGGTTTGGAGAAGGTCATTGGTCACAGACTGGTTTTCTGTGTTGAGTTGTAGTTGGGCTTGGATGGATTGGAGGTAGGCAAGTATTTGGTTAATAGATGCAGGTGGGGGAGAGGTGGGCATAGCAGGACTGGTACAATCAAGTGGAGGGTGGAGGTGCAATGGTCAGAAGGGAGAAGTAGGTAAGTGAGTGAAATGATGAGGGTCGTATAGGGATAGGTTCAAGCCTGTTTCAAAAAATAGATCCCATTAAGGAGGAATAAGCCTCAGAGTGAAAGGCCTGTGTTGGTGTATGGGATACTTCAGGTGTGTGAGCTGAATGAGCAGGTGAATTTGAGGGGCTTTGGAGCAAAGGAGTGCAGGGAGATTGGGCAATAAAGTCTGCAGCCAAAACATGGGCATTGGTGGGAGAAATTGGTGGTGTGAGTATGGTTGGAGTGGTTGGTGTAGAGGGGGAATCTATAATTGGAATAATGGAGGGTATGGGAGATGGGACAGCTGGGATAGGTGAAGTGGCAGGGGCTGGACTAGGGGAGGAGGGTAAAAGGCCAACTTCCTCAAGAATTGGTGCAGCTGAAGAGCTGGTCACCATGGGAAGGATAGTTTCTTCAAAAAAGGGTGCAGCTAAAGAGCTGGTCACCACAGGGTCTGGCAGAGCTGCTTCAAGAAGTGGTGCAGCTAAAGAGCTGGTCACCTCAGGATCTGGCAAAACCGGTTCTAAGGGAACTGCAGGGGCAGGTTCATTAACAGCTGCAGATGCAGGTGCAGGTTCACCTTCCTCTCTCATTCTTCTCAGTATGGCTTGGCTTGTAGTCCAAGCCTTTTTTCCAAAATTGTGAGGAGCAATGACTTCAAATGGCTCCTCGTTATCAATGTCAAACTTGACTCTGAGGAGGGCTGTGATCAATCGACCAAATGGGAGGCCAGCTAATTTCTGCTCCTTTTTCAACTTGGCACTAATATCAGCCATGGCTTCAAAAATTAACATAGGGGCATTGAAAAACTGGCCCTTAGAAAAATGAAAGAGAGCCTCCAGAATTGGTGTTCTCCTCTCTTGGTTGTGCCCGGTGAAATAAAAACTTCCCCTCAAAATGGAATCCATCAATAGAAATTGGGGGGCTAGGTCTCTCCTCATGATGGACTGTCCAGTGCCAACAATTCCTTGGGTTAAATGTGCAGCCATTTCTCTAAAGGAGGTCAAGCTCGAGCAGCCCAATGGACCAGAAGGATCAAATTGGAAGGGTATCCCTAAAGCATTCCCTATGTCTTCAAATGTGACAGTAAGATCATAATCATCAATAAAGATAACTGTAGGGACATCAAGATCTCTTCAAAGGACCTTGACTAGGTTTTGGTACCATAACTTCACCATTCGTGGGTAAATTTTCTCCGGCAAGGGGTAAGGACATTGCTTAGTGAGGCATCTCTTATGTATCTTAAAGATAACAGTAATCCGTTTGTTGATGAAAAAGTTTCATTCCACAATCACTTCGTGAATTAGCTTCGAAGCTTCAATGAATGGATTTAAAGACCAAATGTATAGGCAGAGGAGGAAGCTCAGCGGGACTAGCAGTGCAGGATGGGTTCCTCATGTCTCACTTTCTCCCCTTTCTCCACCCTATCCGCTTTATCCATTGATAGTTTTCTTTTGGCTGAAGTTTTGGTTTTTCCTTTTGGGGTAGGTTTGCTAACTTTCTTAGCAGAGGATTTTGGGAACATGGCAGCCAACGATTTCTCCGCTTTTCCCATTCTAAATTGATGTATGAAAATTCCCACAACAGATTCTGACACAAAATTAAAATTTTCAAATGATAAACAGAGAGAATGTGCAGAGAAATACCGAGATCTAGGGTTTTTGATTGAACGTGTTGTTTGCTTGCTGAAATCCCCCAGACTAGAAGCTAAAATCCTTCTCTGAAAACTCAAATGATCGAACAAAGGTGAAGAAAAGTGTAGCAAGGTTCTCAAATCGCACAAGGAAAGAAAGAAATAGGGTTTCAGTGGAACAGGTCACTCTTCAGAAAGCTTTCGAATATGAAACCCTTACTTCGAAAGGGTTTAAATATGCTCAGAGTTAATTTCGCAAAGTCCTTTTTATGTTTTCGAAAAGTTCCAAAATAGACCTTTTGACAACTGCAAATGGCATCAGTACCATTCGAAAAGTTAATAGCTTCAGAAACATCTTTTTGAAAAGAAACTAGCTTCAGAAATATCTTTTCGAAAAGAAAATAGCTTCAGAACCAACTATTCGAAAAGCAAATCCTTGCTTTCGAGCAGTTCGTTACAAATCCAGAGTCTTTTCGAAAAGTAAATTGAACTTTGTGAAAAGATAATTATTACTTTGCGACTTAACTTTTTACATATTTAAACCATGCAAAAAGAGGCAAATCATGAATAAAAATAGAAACAAAGAAACTAAGCAAAAACTATGAAATAAAAACATAATGTACAGTTATCTACCATCAGATTTTGGGAGGTTCGTGATGATAGATGGGCAGCACAGGCTCCTGGGTATTTTCAATGCATGGTTTGAGCCTCTGACCATTTACTTTCAAGATTCTTCCATTACTTGGATCAAGGATGTCAACGACTCAAGGAGTGCTGAATAACGATGATGGCCCTTCCCATCTGGATCTCAGCTTTCCTGGAAAAAAATTGAGTTTTGAGTTAAATAACCATACCTTAGAGCCAGCTGTGAACTCCTTTCTCAATAAATTTTTATCATGGAAAGTTTTGACTTTCTCTTTGTAAAATCTTGAATTTGTGTACGCATCCATTCTCAGCTCCTCCAACTCAGCAAGTTGCAGTTTCCTGTGATTACCAGTAGTAGTTAGATCCATGTTCAATGTTTTAATGGCCCAAAAGGCTTTATATTCTAACTCTACTGGTAAATGGCATGCTTTTCCATAGACCAATCTGAATGGGGACATGCCAATTGGGGTTTTATAGGCTGTCCTGTATGCCCACAATGCATCATTCAGCTTAAAGGACCAATCCTTTCTGTCCTTCCTCACAGTCTTTTCCAGAATATGTTTGATTTCTCTATTGGAAATCTCCACTTGTCCACTGGTTTGTGGATGATATGGAGTGGCTACTCTATGAGTCACAGAGTATTTTTTCAATAAAGTTTCAAAATGTTTATTACAAAAATGGCTTCCCCCATCACTGATAATGGCTCTGGGAAAACCAAACCTGGAAAAAATGTGATCCTTAAGAAATTTAAGAACCACTTTGTGATCGTTTGTTTTAGTGGTTGTGGCTTCAATCCATTTGGATACATAATCCACAGCTACTAAAATGAAATTATACCCATTGGAAGGAGGAAAGGGACCCATGAAGTCTATCCCCCAAACATCAAACAACTCAACTACCAAAATAGTCAGAAGGCATTGAATTTCTCTTGCCCAATTTTGCGATTCAGCAAGACTTACAATGCTGCAGAGCATCTTTGAAAAGTGTAGGCCAATAAAATCCACACTGCAAAACCTTTGCAGCAGTTTTGTTTCCACTAAAATGACCTCCACAGGCCTGTTCATGACACATAGAAAGTATTCTATGAAATTCTTGGTCAGGGACACATTTTCTTATTATTTGGTCTGCACAACTCTTAAACAGATAAGGATCTTCCCAGATGAAATGTTTAACCTTTGAGAAGAAAAGATCTTTATCCATTTTATTCCAATGTTGAGGAATTCTTCCAGTAGCCAAAAAGTTGACTATGTTTGCAAACCAAGGAGTGTGTACACTAATGGCAAAAAGTTGCTCATCAGGGAAAGATTCATTGATAGGCAGCCTATCAATCTCAGCAGTTAAAATTCTAAACAGGTGATCAGCCACCACATTCTCCACCCCCTTTTTATCTTTGATCTATAAATCAAATTCCTGTAATAGGAGAATCCACCTGATTAATCTTGGTTTGGTGTCCTTCTTAGACAGAAGGTATTTTAAAGCAGAGTGGTCAGTGAACACCACTATTTGTGAACCCAAGACATATGACCTGAATTTCTCTAAAGCAAAAATAATTGCCAACAGCTCCTTCTCAATTGTTGTATAATTGAGTTGTGCATCAATCATTGATCTACTGGCATAAGCTATGACATGAGGCAGCTTTTCCTTTCTCTGTCCAAGGACAGCTCCCAAAGCATAATCTGATGCATCACACATCAGTTCAAAAGGTAGTGAATAATCTGGAGACTGCAATATTGGAGCTGAAATCAAATAGTTTTTTAAGAATTCAAAAGCCTTCGTGCATTCATTATTGAAAACAAAAGGGACATCTTGGCACAACAAATGACAAAGAGGCTTGATTATTTTACTGAAGTCCTTAATGAACCTTCTGTAAAATCCAGCATGTCCCAGAAAACTTCTGATTTGTTTAACAGTTTTGGGAGGTGGTAAATGTGCAATTAAATCAATTTTTGCTCTGTCCACCTCAATGCCCTTGTGGGAAACAACATGGCCAAGGACAATGCCTTGGGTGACCATGAAATGGCTCTTTTCCCAGCTCAAAACTAGATTGGTTTCTTCACATCTCTGTAATACCAATTTGAGATGATGTAAACACTGGGAAAAATTGTCTCCGTAGATTGAAAAATCATCCATAAAAATCTCCATAAATTGGTCAATCATATCAGAGAAAATGGAATACATGCATCTTTGAAAGGTAGCAGGAGCATTACAAAGACCAAAAGGCATTCTCCTATAGGCAAAAGTGCCAAAAGGGCAAGTGAATGTGGTCTTTTCCTGATCTTGTGGGTACACAGGAATCTGGTTGTAACCAGAGTAACCATCAAGAAAACAGTAATAAGCTTTTCCTGCTAGCTTATCTAAAATCTGATCAATGAATGGGAGGGGGAAATGGTCTTTTCTGGTCATTGCATTTAATTTTCAGAATCAATCTGGACCCTCCACCCAGTTGTTTGTCTGGTTGACATAAGCTCACCATAATCTGAGGTTACAACAGTGATCCCAGATTTCTTAGGTACCACCAGTGTAGGTGCCACCCAAGCTGAATCTGAAATGGGGTAAATGACCCCTGCATCCAACAACTTAACAACCTCTTTCATGACCACTTCTTGCATATGAGGGTTCAGCCTCCTTTGCATTTCCCTATAAGGCTTTGCATCTTCTTCCAAATGGATTTTGTGCATGGAAACAGCTGGACTGATTCCTCCCAAATCAGCAATAGTCCAGCCAATTGCCCTTCTATGTTCTTTCAAAACAACCAACAGTTCTTCCTCTTGCTCCTTTGTGAGGGAGGAAGAAATAATTGCAGGCAATGATTTATGATCTCCTAAAAACACATATTTCAAATTTTCTGGCAGCTGCTTCAGTTCTAAATCAGGTGGGCTGAGAAAAGAAGGTAACAAAGGTACCTTAGTTGTTTGTGGAAGGGAGAGAGTAACAGGTTTCCAAGAAGAGAAACTTGCTGATTGATTATGAGTTCCTTGCACAACATTTATTTCCTCAGAATTTGAGATACAAACTGTTTCTTCCTCAGAATTTCCCCAAGCATCTTTAACATCTGTGGTGAAATCTTCACACTGCAGAAACTGTTGTAAAGTCCCTTCTACCAGTTCATCCAATAGATCAACATGAAAACATTCTTCAGAGCTGAATTGAGGCTGTGTGACTGCATTATAAACATTTAATTTTACCTTCATGTTTTCAAAAGAGACTTCCATAATACCAGACCTGCATTGAATGCAAGCATTTGTCAGAGCTGTGAATGGTCTTCCCAAAATGACAGGGATGGAAGTTTTGCTTTTGGTAGGTTCCATGTCCAAAACTAGAAAATCAGCAGGATAGAAAAATTTATCTACTCCCACCAATACATCTTCAATCATCCCAACTGGCTTCCTTTCAGATCTGTCTGCTAGTTGTAACACCACATGAGTGGGTTTTAATTCTCCCAAACCTAGTTTCTCATATACAGAATATGGAAGTAGGTTGACACTAGCACCCAGATCTAATAAAGCCTTTTCAATGGTATGTTCCCCAATAATGCAAGGGATTGTGGGGATTCCAGGATCTTGAAGTTTAGGAGGTGTGGCAATGGATAACACCTGATTAACTCTTTCCACAGCAAAGACCTTCTTGGATAACTGTATCCTAGACTGTCTTTTGTGAGTGCAAACATCTTTCAAAAATTTTGCATATGCTGGAATTTGTTTGATTGCCTCAAGCAAAGGTAGATTTATCTTGACTTGCTTGAAAGTCTCCATCATTTCATCTATTTTTGTGTTCCCTTTATCAAAAGGGGATACAGATTTCATTGCATGAGGAAATGGTAAATGAGGAACTAGTCCTTCATCTACAGCTTTGGAAGCATTTTCAGAAATTTTTTAAATTTTTTGTTTTTCATTTGTTTGATTTTTCTGAGGTCCATCAGCACCCCCACTACTATCATTATGCTGCTCTTGCTGCATATCTTTATCATTTTCCTCATTTTTTTCTTCTTCAGTACCCACTTTGTTATTTATAATTCTTCCACTTCTCAAAGTTGTGACAGTTTTTACTTCTTCATGTGAATTAGAAGCTTCTCCAACCATGAACTGTCCTTTGGGATTGTTCAAAGGTTGGCTGGGTAACTTTCCTTCCTCTCTTTTGGCCAAAGTATTTGAAAGCTGTCCCAATATTTCTTCAATCTTCTTTATGCTCTGGCTGTGAAAATTCACAGTCTGAGTTAAAGATCCTAAATTCTGGAGTGAATTTAGGACTTGATCTTCAAAAGAAGGGGACCTGGAAGGGGTTTGAACTGGGGCAGATTGCTGCACAGGTTGTTGTGGAATGGGCTGCTGAAAATTTGGTTTGGCATAAAAATTATGCTGATAAAGCTGTGCAGTTTTGAAAGGCATTTGGTTCTTTGGTTGTTGTCATTGTAGATTGATAATTCCCTTGGTTCCACCTCAAATTGGGGTGCCCTCTCCATGGATATTCATTTGATCGCATCTGTCCAAATGATTGAGCGACATGAGCTTGTTCCACCATTAAACTGGGAAGCGTAGTGCGAGACATTGGTCAATTGAATGAGTAGGGACTGCATATCGACATGCCTCCTCTACTCTTGCAACATTTGGATTTTTAAGTGAGTCCATCAATCTATCAAACTTTGTGGTTAAATTATCCATCTTTCTTTCCAACTCATTCACCTCATAAATCTTCCCTTTGGTGGGTTGTCGATTGTTCAACCTAGCGAGATTTTCAATATCTCTTGACAGAGATTCTGTTGAGTTGAGTTTTCACCAATTACTTCAAATAAGTCCCAAACCTCCTCAACTATTTTTAAGTAAGTGCCTCCACGGGAGGCATCCACCATATTTTTGCCTTTTGATCAATTCCTTGATAGAAGCTTTGAACCGTTGCCATCATCCGGAATTTGATGATGAGGACATTGCCTTAAAAGTTCCTTAAATCTTTCCCATGCTTCATGGAAAGTTTCAGTTGAGTTTTGTGAGAAAGAAATGATACTTTGTCTCAATTGGCTTGTTTTAGACATTGGGAAATATTTGGCTAAAAATTGACACTGCAAATCATTCCAATAAGTGATACTATTTGGTGCTAACATAGATAACCATGCTCTAGCTTTATCCTTTAATTAAAAAGGAAAGAGCCTAAGCTTGGTTGCTTCTGGACCAAGTCCAGCTATGTTGAATGTGGTGCCAAGAGCCAAGAATTCATCCACATGTTTGTATGGATCTTCCTTACTCAACCCATGGAAGGAAGGAAGCATTTGGATGGTCGATGATTTGATCTCATAATTTCCTTCAACAGTAGGAAATTGAATGCAAAAGGGAGAATTATAAGCACCAGGTGCAAAGTAATCCCTCAAAAGTCGAGGTTCTTCACCCATAGTAGCAGAATTCTGTGCTGTTTGTTTAGTTCGTAGTAGCCTTTCAACTTCTAAATTTAGTGGGACAATCTAAGGGCTGAGAGTCCTCCTACCAAACATACAACTCAGAACAAAAAATCTGATTATTCACAGCAAACCTTCAGAATTCCTTTTTAAGTAGTTTCCCTTCTTTAAAAATTGGATATGAATAACTGCACAGGTATAAACAATAGAATAGTTTAGTACTGATATAAAAATAAAAGTGAAAACCTAGGTCTACCTATTTTAGAACAATCTCCCCGGCAACGGCGCCAAAAACTTGTTGTTGCTTCTAAGTGCGCTTGATTTATTTGTGTTTTGAAAACAGGTTTGCAACTGCTAAGTTATAACGAATCTAGAATATTAAAAAGAGTAAAAAAATATCAGCACAGATAGAAGTGAATTAGCCTGCAAGATCAGGGCCAATTGTAGCAAGTTTTAAATGTAAGTGAGTAAAAGATCGTCCACAGAGAATTTGTCTAAAATGCAAGATAAACCTCCAGATCTGAGCTACCAGATCTGGCCTCTTATCCTATCTAGAAAGCACATAAGATGGGAGGTTGAATTTGTCACATTAACTAAATGATAAAAGTAAAAGTTAAACTAAATGATCCAGATCCGAGTTGGCGGAACGTTTGAGGTAAACTTATAAAAATGGAGAAGTAATATCTAACTTTGATTTGGTCCTTGAAATCTAATGAGAATGATTGCAGCTCAACTGAGAGATGGTCCAATCTTCATCTGGCTACAAGCGCAGATGTAAGAGAAATAAATCTAATTCAAGGATTAGGTTTAAGCTTATGGCTATGGTCTATCCACTTTAATGGCCACAAACCATCCAATAGTCTTTAATCCAAATCCTTAATTTAGAACAAGAAACATCACTACAAATGCCGTGAGAGACTAGGTTACAAACACTAACTCTCACAGGATTAGTGAATCAAGGGAAATTACAGGTAAAATAGTAAATCAAAAGGAGTCTAATGCAATAAGGAGATCGAGGAACCCTTAACATGAGTCCAATGGAGAATGCACGGTTGAACCTTTTCAAATTCACCATTACAATTACAGAGCATAATTAAAGCCTCTTGATTTGTAGTCTTGAATACAACTCTCCTTGAATTACGTATATCTCACAATTCTCAACTACAAGTAAAAGTGAGGCTATTACAGGATTTCGCATAAACTATCCGATTTGGAAATGGGGAATAGGAATGAAACTCAAACTGGATGCCCAAATTGGGCAAATGGTTCGCCTATTTATAGTTTTCCTAAGTCCAAATTTCGATGTGTATCAACCAATCAAGTGCTCAGATCTCAGACGACCAATGGTAGTCGAGCACAAGGATCCAGATCTGCTCGCCAATCGTAATTCTCGATCCGTTCACCAATCGTGAAAAAGCATCAATTCCGTTATGCATTTTGAAAGTCTGTTAGAGTTTCTAGAAGTTCCCGCCAAGTTATTTAATCTCTGGGTGCTCACGTGGGGTGGAATATGCCTTCGCTTCATGCTTAGAATCCTCTGGAATGTCCCTAGGTTTTTAAATGCATTGGGACGCGTGAAACAAATTACTGAATTGCCCTTGCAAAAGTTGGGAATCTCTAGAATACCTTTTCGCATAGCTTAGGGGACTTTTCGTAAGGTGTTGTAACTCCTGAAGCTCTTTTCGCAATGTTCTGGTTCTGTTCGAATTGAGTTTTCTTCTTTTCGAAAAGGTCAATCATCTCTTCGAAGAGTTCAGGTGCTCTTCGAAAGCTAAGCCTGGAGTTTTAGTTCTTTTCGCAGAGTTCAGGTTCTTTGCGAACAGTTCAGGTTCTTTGCGAAAAGTACTTTGTAGTGCATTTTTCTGTTCGAATTGCTCCATACTTCTTATCTGGGTTGAGACCAGGTCTTTGCCTCTTCAGTTCAGACCTTTTAGCAGCTAGTGAATTTGTCTCTTCTCTTTCTTCCTTTGGATTGACATGGATTGTCATCTTTTTGGCACTTTTAAGCAGCTTTTATGGTTAAGCCTGTCTTTATTGTTAGCTGAAGCACAAGCACTTAAAACACTTATTTAGTTCTCTCAAAGGCCTATCAAGGCTCAGGTTAAGGGGTAAAAAATGGTATTTTTTAGTTCTCAACAGCAGGACGACCTCAATCCCATACACAAGGGAGAATGGTGTTGCCTCTGTAGCAGTGCAGATCGATGTTCTGTAGGCCCATAAAGCGAATGGTAACATTTCACTCCAATCTCGACAAGTGACGACCATCTTTTCAAGGATGCGAATGACCATTTTGTTAGCAGCTTCTATGGCCCCATTGGTTTGTAGCTGATATGGTGACGAGCGATTATGTTTGATCTTGTATTGCTCACAGAAGACCCTGATGAGCATGTTCACAAAATTCATGCCGTTGTCCATGATGGTGTCCTTGGGTATGCCAAATCGACAAACTATGTTGCTTTCTCGACGTGACCGATCGTGATGTTTGTGTAGGATGCCACCTCTACCCATTTGGTGAAGTATTTGATGGCAACCAGGATGAATTTATGTTCATTAGATGCTTTCGAATTGACTTTTCCGACGTGTCCAGGCCCCAAGTGGCAAATGGCCATGGAGTGGTCATGCTGTGAAGATCTATACCTAGAGCATGTATCAAACTAGAGTGTTCTTGGCATTTGTAGCATTTCCGCATGTGCTTGCAACAATTAGATTCTATAGTGGTCCAGAAGTATCCTTGACTTAAAATCATTTTAGTGAGCATATGACCATTGACGTGGGCGCCGTATACTCCCTCATGAATCTCCTTAATGATGTTTGTTGCCTCACCTTCAGTTAGGCATCAAAGTAGGATATTTTTAATGACCACTTGTAGAGACACTCGCCGCAGATGATGTAATTTGTTGCTAGATGCTGGATGGTCCGTCAATCTTCTCTGGATGTCCCCTCCGGGAAAGTGTGGGTCTCGAGGAAATTCTTGATATCTGAGAACCATAGCGGCTCATCATCAAGCTTTGTGGGTTCCTCAATCAGTAGGCAGAAGGCTGGCTCGTTCCTCTGTTTAATCATGATTGGCTTCATCTCGATACCATATGGGATTTCTACCATTGATGCCAAAGTTGCTAACGCGTCGGCGAAGCAATTCCTTATCTGTGGGACGTAGGAGAAAGTGACGTCCTTGAGCAGGCTATCAGATCTTCGAGGTGCTCATGGTACGGGATCAATTTCTCATCTTTTATCTTCCAATCTCCGTTTGACTTGCATATGATCAACTGTAAATCGCCAAATACCCTGAGGTGCGTTACTTTCAAGTCAAGTGTCGCTTGCAGTCCAGCAATGCCGGCCTCATATTCAGCCATATTGTTGGTACAGGGGAAGTTGAGTTTGATAGAAACTGGTATGTGAGATCCTTTTGCCAAGATCAGAATAGCGTCGACTCCCTGGCCCTCGACATTTACTGCCCCATAGAAGTGCATTACCTAGAATTCTTTCATCTCTATTGTATCGTCCTCAATCATCAACAGGATGTCTTCATCTGAGAATTCAGTTTCAAAGGCTCATAATCAGATAAAGGATTCTCGGTAAGATGATCGGTGAGTGCTTGCCCTTTGATTTTTGAGTGACGTTTGTGATATCAAATTTGGATAGTAGGAGCTACCAGCATGCAATCCGCCTAGTGAGAGCCGACTTTTCGAACAGGTACTTCAACGGATCCATGCGGGTGAGGAGTAGAACGGCTTGGGAAAACAAGTAATGGCGAAGCCTCTGGGTGGCCCATACGAGAGCCAAGCAGCCTTTCTCAAGATGAGGATAGCGCATCTCGTAGTCAGTAAATTTCTTACTTAGATAGTAGATGGCCTGCTCTCTTCTTTCTGTTTCATCGTGCTGCCCTAGGACACATCCCATCAAAACTTTCGTCGTGGAGAGATACATTGAGAGTGGTCTCTCAGGCTCAGGTGGTACTAAAACTGGCGGGTTGAGAAGGTAACCCTTGATTTTATCGAGTGCTACCTGGCAGTCATCGTTCCACTCAACGAGAGCATCCTTTCTTAGGAGTTTGAAGATCGGCGTGCAGATAAGAGTGAGTTGTGTAATGAACTGACTGATGTACTGTATTCTTCCTAAGAACCCTCTGACCTCTTTCTTAGTAGACGGTGGTGGCATTTCTGTGATGGCCTTTACCTTGATTGGGTCGACTTCGATGCCTCTCTTAATGATGATGAATCCTAGCAACTTTCCTAACATGGCACCGAATGCGCATTTATGAGGATTCAGACACAACTTATATTTTCTTAGCCTCTCAAACAACTTTTAGAGATTTATCAGATGGTCACTCTGCCCTGGTGACTTGGCGATTAGTCATTGATGTACACCTAAATTTCTCGATGCATCATGTCATGGAACATGCCGTCATAGCTCTCTGATACGTTACCCCGGCATTCTTTAACCCAAATGGCATGAAGCAATAGAAGAAGGTTCCCCAAGGGTGATGAATGTTATCTTCTCTCAGTCCGCCTCTGCCATCCTGATTTGATTGTATCCGGAGAATCCATCCATGAATGAGAGCATCCTGTGCTTAGCTGTATTATCGACCAAGATGTCGATGTGTGGTAACGAAAAGTTGTCCTTCAAGCTTGCCTTGTTGAGGTTTCTGAAATCAATGCACATGTGGACCTCTCTGTCTTTCTTCGGCACTGGGATGATATTGGCTAACCACTATGGGTACTTGGAGACCATGAGGAATCCTACATCGTATTGCTTGATGACCTCATCTTTCACCTTCAGCATCTACTCAGGTTGTAGTCGCCTCAATTTTTGCTTGATTGGCTTGATATCAGGGTAGAGTGGCAACGCATGCTTGACCAAATCGGTGTCCAAACCAGCCATATCCTCGTACGACCATGCGAAGATGTCTTGGTATGACCTAAGAAAATCAATTATGCTTTTTCTTTCCTCGGGAGATAGCGATGTTCTGATCTTGGTGATTCTAGGGATATCTGTAGTCCCTAGATTGACGTCCTCAGTTTCTTCGACAATAGGGGTAGGACCATGCTCAAAGTCGGCGAATCCCTCATGGAGTTCATTAGGGGGCTCCTCAGTAAGGATTTCCTCATCCAAACTCATGACTACTACCTCTTCTTGTATTTTTATAGGAAAGGGGTCGATTTCACGTGGGACGGGATTTTCGATTAAGGCATCATTTTCTTTGACTTTATTTAGAATTTTAAATGACAATATTTTTATATTTTATATTTTTTCTATGTTTTGGGGATTTTTATTTTCTTCGAAAATGAGTCCTTGGCATAGCAAGTCCTTACATATACATGGTATTTCCTGCTAATTACTTACCTGCGATGCGGCTCCTTTACCTTTTTAGATGGAGGAGGCTGCTTGATGGGATTCTTCAGACTCAGCCTCCATCATGCCGATCAGGGATTCGTATGAGATTCTGTCCTCAAATGTCAACAGAGTCCTGTGGTGATTTACCATAGGGGGGATTGTGTAGGTATGGGAGACTCTTCCTCAAAAAGGGACAGAGTGGCCAAGTCTATTTCCAGGTTTGGAGGGATGATCTGAGGATTGGTAAGGTGGACAGGAGGTGCTGGCTTGTGTGGGGTTAACTATGTGGCCACATTCCAATCTATTTTCATGATCCCTGCACTTACAAAGGTGTTCCGAATGTGAGGTCTGGGATGGGGCTTCTCTTCTAAATTGATTCCCCGGGCTCTAGCAGCTGCTGTGGCACGGGCTTTCTCTTTGGCCTCTCAGACCTCTTCTTCTGTGGGCTTGTACCCTAACCCAAATTGGACCTGCAGTCCACCTTTGGCCTTGACCGGTTCCCTCCTGCCTTATAGTTAGGGTCCTAGTCCTTTACCCTTTTGATAGCCCCATTTCTGGAGCATAGCCACTGTCGCTATCATTTAGCCTCCAATTTTTGGAGTGATGCTTTTCAAGGATCCGGGACTATAGCTGATACCTCATATTCAAAATTGTAGAGGTTGGTATCCTCAGCTATAGGTGACGCATCTAGCACTTTTGGGTTCTCAATGCTATGAGTGGCCTATTCCTTCTCATCGTGTCCCTCACCTATGATGGTGATAATTTTCTGCCTGAACACAAACTTGAGCTTCTGATGCAATGTCGACAGTATCACCCCAACTTCGTGCAACCAAGGTCGCCCTAATAACAAATTGAAGGAGTATTTAATGTCCATTACTTGAAATAGTATGGAGAAGGTCATTGGTCCAATTACTAGCTCAAGATCAACTTCTCCCATTATTTCCCTTCTTGTATTATAAAAACCTCCGGTTCTAGTTCTCGTTGACCTCAACATACATGGATCTACCCCTATTTTGGTGGCAGTTCTCAAAGGGCATATATTTAGAGCAGACCCATTATCAATTAATACCAAGGGAATTATCATGTTTCCAGATTCTATAGTTATATTGACGGATTTAGAATGACTATTTCCCTCCTCTAGGAAATCCTCATCCCAAAAGGAGTTGGCATTGGGAGCCATCACTTGTCCAATTATCTGCCCAACTTCATTTGGGCTCACCTGAAGAGACACATGTGTATTTTTTAACGCCCCCATTAGTGCTTGAAAATGAAGTGGGGATGTCATCAATAGGTCCTAGACCGTGATGTGGGCCGGCATCCTTTTCAATAGGGTTTCCAGTATGTGTTCTCTGCTCATTTTCTCAAACAGGTTCACTGCACTTGTATCTTTTTTCCCCTCTGGTTGGGCTGACGCTGGTGCCGACGTGTCTGGCTGCTTGGATATCTTCCCAGATCTGGTGATAAAATCAACTGTCCCTTCCCTACTATTGTCGGCATTGATGTCTATCTGTTCATAGCTGAGTGGGACCTGGAACGGGGAAGAGGTGGGTACTAAGGACATTGGTACTGAGGGATTGGAATGGGTGGGTATCACGTGGTTAACTTCTGGCGGGGTAGAGAAGGTGGGCCAAATGGGGTCAGTGACGACTGTGGATGACTGAATTGGAGGTGATGTGGCGGGGGTGGGCAATTGATAACTAATAAGCGCCGAAGGGGGCTGGGGGACATAATCAGCCATTGGGTAACTGGTGGAGGAAGCGGCGTATGGTTGGTAGGAGTTGATTTATACATAATAACAAGAGTTAGCACCAAGAAATATGCCCTATGATCTAAGGGTTCTATTTGTGGTGCGGGGTTGGGGAAGTAATCTGCCAGATTCAGAGGTTCAATCACCCCAATATTCCTATCTTCCCAGTCTCTCTGCAATGGTGCCACAAAATTTTCCTGACTGCAAATATAGTTTGATGGGTCAAACTCATATTCTTCATCACCTTCTTTGATCATACCGACAATGGGTCTCGGGCCTGCCCCTCTGGGAGGGTGTGGGGGTAGCGGTACTTGGTGTATGTTGGCATGTTGGGTGGCTTGGGAAATTGCCGAAGGGATAATTTTACCGGCCTCTATAAAATCCTGTATTGCGTGCTTTAATGGGAAGTAGCGATCAATAGGGTGACCCGGCCCTTGGTGAAAGTTACAATGGGTGTTGGGGTCATAGTTCTTTGGGATGGGATTAGGTGGACGTCGTGGTTGGAGCGCTGTGACAAGACCCTTTTTAATTAGTAAGGGCAATAAGGCATTCAATGATTGTCCCAGAGGTGTGAAAACTTGATCAAAGCGGGCCTTTCTCTACTCTGGGGTCATCTGTTCCCCGTGCCCATTCCCAGTTCACTATATTGGCTCGCTTCTGGTTGGAGCTGGCTGTGCGGCTTTAAATTAATATGGGACTATACTAGTGTTGGGCCTGGTATGCATGATATTTTGCACCTCTGTCCTGGTTCTTCTATCATTCCTCTGCTCTGAGAATCTCCTAACCCCGCTGGCCCCACCGGAGACATTCTTGCTCAAATGCCCTTCCCTGATAACGTCCTCGCAACGATTAGCATTCCTCACCAAATCAACAAAGATGGACTGCTGTTGGTAAACAAGGAAGTCTGAGATGACTGGTAAGGTATTTTTTGAGATCATCTCGATCTGCTCATCAGCAAGTATTCTGTTTCTCACCTAAGCTGCCAGCGCTCTCCAGTGCCCGAGGTAATCGCTAAAGGTCTCATTAAGGTTCTATTTTAATCGAGCCAAATCTGACTTACGAGGCTCAATGTCTATGTTGTAGACATACTGTTCTTGAAATAGATGAGTCAGATCCTTCCATGTCTTTATCATGGATGATTTTAGGGATGTGAACCACCTCAAGGTCGGGCCCATCAGGCTTTTCTGGAATACCTTTATAAGTAGGCGCTCGTTCCCCCCATATTGGCATATGTCCCCACAATAGGACTTGAGTTCTGCGATGGGGTTGCTCATGCCGTTATATTTGTCAAAGACCAGCATCTTAAATTTTGGAGGCAAGGGGACTTCTGCAAATAAGCACAAGTCCGAGAAGTCCGCGGCATGGATTTCGATTCCACCCATCTTTAGAAGTTGCTTATGGATTTTGTCTAATTGCACTTTCAACTGCTTAGACTCTTTGGACATCGGGGCAGTTTTTTCAATGGTCGGCCTTGATTCAATTTGTGCTACCGGGGTTGGTGATTATGAGCAAGGGATTGATGCTGACAAATGCCCCAGTGTAAGCATCGCTATTTCAGATCTCGTCATCCTTATATTGTGGGTCTATATATGGTGCAATGAGGGCTAGACTTTCTTGTTGGTGCTGGCTGGGCTGGATAGGTGTCAGGTGGGACCATTGGAGGGGAAAATTTTGTGGAGTGATAGGATGAGTGGGATTTGGATTTTGGGTGAAGCCTTGATGGGGCCACTGGGTTTGAGGGAAAGCTTGGAGATGGCTTTAGGGTAATTTGGTTTGATGGAGGATAGGTGTCAGGCTTTCACCTTGGGCTGGGTGTGAGGCTTGTGTGTGATGGAGGTATTGAGAGAATTGTGGAGGGTATGGGCAAGTGGACCCAAGGTTTGGGCCTTGTTGGGATTTGGTATTGGATGGGGGAGGGGTTTAGGCCATAAGGCCTTGGGAAATTTGGCCTATTAGGCTTTGTTGGCTTTGGGCTATTAGGCCTTGGTAGGTCTGGCCCATTGGGCCTTGATGGGTCTAGCCCATTGGCCTTGAAGGCTGTGGGTGATGGGGGTTTGGACCATTGAACCTTGGAGGGTGTGGATGATGGGGGTTTGGGGCATTGGGCCTTGGTGGGTTTGAGGTAATGACACATGGAGGTTTGGGAATGTGGATGATGGCTTGGAAGATGTGTGGTGAGAATGAGGGGAGATGTTTTCGGAGGTTTTCCAACTAGTGTAAGCCCAAACCATTTCATCTATCATAGCCATTGGAATTGGATGGAGGGGGTTCATTTGAGGGCATTTGGGGTGTGGATGATGTAGATGTGTGGGAAAAATTGGGCATGGCCCTAGTAAAATTGGGCATGACCTGGGTAAATGGAAGGATATGGGGTGGATCGGAGAAATTGGGGTGGCATGGGTAAATGCGGGTGGATTGGATATATGTTGGGAAGATGAAGAGTGGGGTATGGTTTGGGGAAATTATGGGGAATGAGGTGTTGGATTTTGTGAAAATATGGGGAAACTAGCTATGTTGGATGTGGAGGGGGGATGGGGTAAATCTTGGGTGGTGGAGGGAGGATGGGATGTATGTTGTGTGGATGGATGTGAGAAATTGGGTATGTTGGAGGCGGAGGGAAAATGGGGTATATTGGATGTGAATGGGGGAAAATTGTGCATGGTGGATGGGTTGGGTATGGGTGTACTTGGAGTGGATGTGGGGTGGACGTGCATGGATTTTGGGTAGATGTGGATGGGAAAATGGGTGCACTGAATGGCTCGGTGATTGCGAATGCGGATTGGGTGAGGGGGATGGATGTGAAAACCTCTTCTGTATGGGAATGAGTTGGGGAATGTGACGGGGATGAATCGGGATTGACGTATGCCGAATCCACTGCCCACGACATGGCTTGATGGAGGTTGGGGTACAGGTGCCTTTGATGGAGCCCATAAAGTTTCCTCCTTGCTCCCCTATGGGATGACGGAGGATAAGGGGATGTCGTTGTGCCGACACCACAATGCTTTCACTTTTTGGGTTTTGGTTTATTTAATTTTCTTGAAATTTTTGGAAATGGATTTTTTATGATGAAAGATTCTGGGGCCTTGGAATTTCCATTTCGGGCGGTATTCGTACCCTAAATAAGTCTCACGATGAGACCCCGATGCGCTTCGAAAGAATCAAAGGGGAATCCTTTGATCTATTGAAGGCATGGACATCAACGAGAACAACCCGATCCCCCGAAGCGAATCGATAAGAAGTTACCTTCTTTTGACCGGCGGGGGCGTATTGGGTGTTGGATAGTGTGGGGCCTAGTCAGAGGTGCTAAACTGTTAAGCAGGGAACTCGGGATGGTGGAATAGGCCTCAGATTCGGGTTGCACTGCTCAGCTTGGCCAAATTTATGCTTGCCGCATGTAATAGATGTGCCAATGCAAACCTGGAGAAATTTGGCTTGGGGCATGTATTAGTTGTGCCAGGCAAACAGTGGGGTCAAAAATTTCTTGACAGCAAAACAATAGGCCCGAATTTAGTCTGTTTTCTTTGGTTTTCTGGAAGCAATGCTTCTGGGGACTGATTCCTTAGTTGTATCGAGTCTCTCCTCACCAAACCTAGGGATACGAGTCCGGTATAACTCCACTAACGCGCTCCCCCATGGGTTTTAAGCTTTGTAATAGGATAGGTTACCCACCCGCTATACCTCCAATGCCAGCGCCTTCTCAGATACTAGGTGAACTGGTACTTTTTTGGATCATCACCACTAGGGGCTGCCGCCATACTAAGAATCGGGTATTTGTATCTTTGCCTAAAATCCCAACCCTTTGAAAATATACCCGTGTAAAACTTCAATTAAGTCCCCTTCTTAATTCAATTTTAATTTCCAATTTTTTTAAGGGAGTTTTCTTTTAAGTCCAAAAACGTGTGGTGAAGGTCATGTGCCGCCTCTACGGGCCGGCATCCACTGGTAGTATATGATTACGAGAAATATAAATACACAAGTAGGCCCGCCAAACGGCTAAGGTGTGTAAACGAGCGGAAAAGCAAATGAAATGGAAAGACAGCGCAAAGAGGCCCGCCAATTGGCTAAGGCACGTAAATGACGGAAAAGTAAGTAAAATATAAATACAATGCGCAAGTAGACCCACCAATCAGCTAAGGCACATAAATGACGGAAAAGTAGGGGTAAAACTAAGAGAAAATGAGCAAAATGTTAGTAAAATCAAAGACAAAGGTAAAATTTCAAGGGAAAGCTCTACTAACTGCTCCCCAGCAGAGTCGCCATCTATGTAACCGTGGATTTTGATCAAACCCCGTCGCGATGATGCACACTCACTAAAAAAAATATCAAGTCACCACCCGAAGCTTTTGGTATCCTGGGAAACTTAGGATCAATATTAAATGCACCGAAGTGCCAAATATGACTTTGATTCACCGGTCTACGCCAAAGGCTCTTGGGTAGGGGCTTTGATTATCGATTGGGAAGGTGTTAGGCACTCAATCAACCCGCTCAAAAGCTGTCTCTACTTATGGCCAAAACAAAAAAAATATAAATAAAGAACAAAAGAGCACTTCCTCTTGCCCGAAGGCACTTGGATCCTATTTGTGCCCCTCCACTTCTACCTAGATTTCGGCGGTGTAACAGCACGAATTCAAGGATAGGGCAAAACCTAAAGAAGGTAGAGGAGTAGAGGGGAGAGCCGGAGCCCTCAGGCCTTTGTTGCACCCTTGTGGACCTTCGCGTAGGTGCGCTTGATGAGCTTCCGATAGCTTGGATGATGGAATGAAGGATTCTAACTCCTAGGGCTTGATAGCTAAGAGGTAGAGGAAAGGCTAGGGGATGGTTCTCTCCTAACTCGAGGGTTTTATGATGGAATATAAGGCTCAAATGAAGCTTTGGAATTTTGGGAAAAGGTGCACCAAAGGGGAGGAAAGCTCTCTCTTAATCTTTTCTCTCTTCTGGATTTTTTTTCAAGCCATTTGCAAGGGGCGTAGCTCTCTATTTATAGGAAAATGGGAGGTTAAGAGGGCACTTAAGTGCTTATTAGGATTAGTAATTAGGTAATCTCCTAATCTAAGGTTTCCTAAGATTTTGAGGGCTTGGAAAAGTGGGCAAGATGTTTCAATGGTAGATGATAGGGTGAGGTTTCAAATGATTAAAGGATTGCAAATAGGGTAAGCCTGAGTGCATCAGTTCTAATAAAACCCATCCTACACTTTGAGATGGTCAACAAGTCAAACCCTAAAAGTGATTTTCGAGCAAAAACCATCAGAATATTATAGCTAAGCCTGTCCCAACTAATAGATGCGCCAGTCAAAAATACAGTTCCTGGAAGTTCAGAGCCCATAGGGAAGAGGGGTTAAGCTTGGCGCAACTAATAGATGTGCCAAGCCATTTCTGGGGAGAAATGGCTTGGCACATGTATTAGATGCACCATGCTCTAGCGAGGCTCAAAGCATGCTCATACTTTGAAACGCCGTAACTTTTGATGTATAGCTCAGATCGAGGTGATTATTGGCTTGTTGGAAAGTTGGAAACCTCTAATTTTTAATAGTATATAATTTAATCTCAGTACAGGTTTACTCTTCTCTCTAACCATTGCTCGAAAGGGTTAACTATAGGTTCAGAGGGGTTTATAAAGGTTGGGACTGGTTCCTAAAGGTTCAGGGAGGGCTTTAAAGGATCCGGGGTGATTCTTAAGGGTTCAAATAATGCTATCAGAAGCTCAAAGGTGTGCCTCTCTCGAAGTATGGCCAGCAGCTTGCTGGGTACACTTGGAGGAACCACCCAAACTTAAGGTGGAGACAAGTTGATTCTCCTCAAACCCAGTAGCAGCAGGCTTTGCCCCACAATTCTAACCAGCATCAGAAAAATTGAGGATCAGCTTGGTCAATCTCAAATACTCTAATGAGAAAGGGCGAGGGTCGACTCCCGAGCCAAACTATTAACAATCCCAGAGGGGCACACATGATTGTTGAAGTCTCTTCGAGTCATGAAGAAACTAGAGCCATCAATGCCTCGAGGAATGGGAAGGAGGTAGCAAACCAAGACGTTGTTGATGCCAAAAGGTTGTGCATTCAGCGAGAAGCTGAATAAATAGGGGTTGTTGTCTAACCCCAGTTGAGAAAAAATTAAAAATTTTAAAAAGAAACAAAACAAATAAATATAAATATAAATATATGTTGTGTGAATGATAGGTCAGCAGATGAGGACCAGCAGTACCTCATCTGCCATTTCCTCATGCTTTTTATGGTCCTTCTCCTTTCCACAAAGAGAAGGCTTTGATGGAGGAAATGAGGACTTTTTGTCAGTTGGTATCCTTGATGAGATTGTAGAATACACCTTACCCTCATTGTTGGAATGGGTTGAGGTATGTGTTAAAATTTTTGAAGTATACACTGAGGAGGCCCCCACCTATGTGCTGAAAAATATAAATCATCTTAGGCTGCTCAGTAGGGCTACTGCAGAGTCCATCTGGACACCTGCCTTGCTATCTCTCCCTGATGCGGAGCTGGAGCTACTCCTTGCATCTCTCATGCAGCTGCAACTTCGTGAGAGGCAAGAACTAAGGTTCGATGCCTATGCATCTACAAAGGTATGACTTTTTAACTTCTGAATTATAGTTCTTTCCAGCTAGATTAAGGTCCAGATGGGTGATTAATTCATTGTCATTCATGTACCCCCATCTGGACTGTTGTATAAATAGTGTGTTTGGTGATCTAATTTTGTATGAATCTTGTTTTCTATTGTGTGCTATTATTACTGAAAATTCTTTGCCATCATTTAGATTCATACTCAGATCATGTTCAGAAAATTGTATTTAAGATTTTCTTGTTTTAGGTGTTTAGTATACCAAATGTTGTGTATATACCTGTTGTTTTTAGTGAAATTTCTGCTATATATAGTTGTTGTTTTTAGAATGAGTGTAGTTATTTTGTTTTCTTAGTTGTCCTTGTGTATAAATTCTGTTTTTCTCCTTCTTTGTATGAAATTCTGCAATCTTTGAGTTAAGTTTTCTGTTGTAGTTTAGTGTACTTTTGTTGTTATAAAACCTATTGCCCTTGTACATGTCTGTTGAAACAGTAAGGACACTGTTTATCTTAGGTTTGGGGGCATGGCAGGGTAGGACAGCCAATAGAATAGTTAATTTTAGTGCAGAAAATGTTGGTTTAATTGAGATAAATAAAGTGAATTCTCACCTAACCATGTAGAAAGAGGAAATTTAAAAAAATTTGCAGACATTTTAAACTGAAAATCTCTGAAAATTTTAGCACCATCATGAAGCTATCATCAAGAAAAAATTTCAGTTAGTACTTGGTGAACCAAAGAGAGAAAAAGGTAAAAAAAAATTATTACCCATGAAGTGAAGACCATACCCAGTGAGATTTGGGCCTGTCAATTTTCTTTCAAAGAGTGTTTTTGGTAATTTTTCTTCTCTACGGATTGATGGAGTCAAGACCTTTTCACTAGAAGTTAGGCAGCCCCAAGTTGAAACTGTTTGACAGCACTCATGACACTCAGGAAATGATCTAAGGCCTTCATTTGGACAGTTTGAGCCTGAAATTCCAACCTATTAAACTGCCCCCTTGCATACACTCTTTGAGCCTTAAAAGTCTAATTCTTCTTCAACAAACACCGGAGTACTTGCACCTTAATCTCATGACTTGATTCAACCTTACCCTCACTCTGATATTTCAAGAGGTAAAGGAGTAGAAGTTGAAGATAGGTAGGCTAGGTTCAACATTTGGTGGAAGGAGAAGAGAAGTAACCTATAAACAGCAGTGTAGCAGTGGTATATGTATGGAAATTCATAAAAAAAATTATAAAATAGAAAAAAATAATAAAAAGAAAAAAAGAAAGAGAAGTCAAAAGAAGTATTTCATCTGAAAATTGAAAAGAAGAGAAGAAGCTAACCACTTTGAATCTGAAAAATATCAATGAAGATGAATTTGTGCTGAAATAAAAGTGGTGAAGTCATGAATCACCTCCTCCCTCGTTGATTTCTCAATTTTAAATCCCTCATACTCCTTTATTCTTTATAAACCTCACTCATAAGGCACATTACAACCCATCAATGGTGAAAAAGAATTTGAGGATGTCAAGAATTAGAAGCAATGCCTATGCTCATGCTTGCAGGCCTATTTGAGGTCTGTGACTGATCTTGAGCTGATGAGAATGTGAGCACCTTGATGTTCATTGTTGAGAGACAGCCCTGGTGAGAGTTGGGTCTAAAATTTAAATTCAGTGGGGTAGTATCCAACCTGATTTTTGAATTTAAGGCAAGCTTAGTACTGGTTTGTGCACATTGTATTCCTGATGTAAACTGATTATTGGTGATACAAATACATGTTGATTTTGAGTTTTAATTTGTTGCATTACTGCTGTAATTTCCTCTTATTTTTAAAGAATAGGTGTGGAATGATGCTTTACTCATTGAAATCTGTTTTGTCATTGACTGCACTATATTTAATTGTTTTAATGGTAAAGTTTGTGGGTATCTTCACTGAAAACTCTCAGGAGACTTCACTCCTCCAGTAGGGACACCTAGGGGTTGAAAAATCTTGATGCATAAGCTAAATGCATCCGTGCTTCCTAAGAAAGTGGCATTTTCTATTTTTAATAACTGTTTTAATTTTTTCTTTGCTCGAGGACTAGCAAAGGTTAGGTTTGGGGTTGTGTTGAGCACTGAAAAATACTACTTTTCACCCTTTAATCTAGCCTTTGATGGACTTTTGAGCTGGTTAATAATGGTTTTTAGGTGTGTTTGTGTAAATAATAGGAAAAGTATAGCTTAATGCTGCAATCCAACATTTTCAAGTCAAGAAGAAGGAATTTTAAGCTAAGTTGTGGAACTGATGGATTTTTAGAAGATGCACCATGGTGGTTCACACCATTGGGACATTTTTGGCATGCTTTAGGACCTTTGAGGGTCTATTGAGGATGGGAAGGGGATCCAAAGTCTTGGAGAGCTGCAGCAGTGGGTGTGAGACACAACACTCAAACCTAATGTTGAAATTGCTACACCATAAAGTTGTCTTGCAGCTGAGAATGAGCCCCACAAAATGCAGACCTGCTACAGCACAATGGCATGTCAAGCAGCTGAACTTCATCTCCTCAACAAGCCTGCACCATCAACACTCTCATCTTGAGTGGGTCTATGGCAGCTGCACACCCTGCATTACAGCACTTGGCATTCCACCTATGGAGTACCTACTACAATCATAGAGAGCAGCCGCTGTAATTAAAAGAACAGCTGCAGCAAAGGCACAGTTAATCCAACAGCCAAAGCACTGTGCACTTCACCTACATGAATAGCTATTGCAAATGTTAAAGCAAACCAGCAGCTGTTGTTGCTGCACAATCCAATGAAAGTAACCTCACGAGCTTCACACTCGAACCTGTCGAGCCCCACAAGCCTGCAGCCTGAAGCTGAAAGAGAACTCGCGAGGATCTCAAGTGGTTTCTTTAAACCTCGTGAGCAGGCAACCATATGAACCATACTTCATCCTCGCGAGCCTGAATTCGAACCTCGCGAGACTTAAATGCATCTCCATTTTGAACCTGACGAGATTCAAAAGCTGCATGCATTAGATCTTGGCGAGCTACAGTTTCAGCCCACATTCCATCGTCTCGAGCTCCAACAGTGCACATTTTATCCTTCCGAGATCTTCACGAGGTACATAGTTGGTGCTGCTACCTGCACTACTGTGTATAGTTCAAAGAACAGCAGCATGGAACCCCACGAGCAGCTGCACTGTAGCTTTATCAATGAAACTCCCAAGCAGATGCGGCAACTAAGACCTTCAAGCAGTAACCTTGCTGAAAAATGAGCTGCATCAGCAACACCGCTATTGTATTAAAAGTACTCGAGCAATCCAAGCTGCTGATTCAAACATGACAAACAAGTGGCTGATGCTATAAGGCAGAACTCGAGCAATGCATAGCTGCACATGAGAGCCTCTCAAGCACAGACCAGATGCTGCATTGAACCCATCGAGTACCACACTAATAATGCCAAACAGTTGCTGCCAATGCTTTATGCTCCAATCACTATATGTTTCAAGCTCAAGACAACAGCAACTACCCGAATTCCATTGCTGCACTAGACCTGTCAAGTGAAGGAACTGTTGCACTTTAACCTTAAGAGCCATTGCAGCATGAAGAGAAACTAGTTGTCGAGTGGTTTGTAGAGCTGTTATGAGTTGAAGGAGAACCTGTCGAGTTTGGTATGTTGCTGGAGCAACCACTCGAGTGGTTCAAAATGCTGCAACATGAAGCTAAAGGTGAACTCCAGTAGTTCACTCATCCTCCCGAGCAGCAAAAACTGCTGAGTTTGATCCTCGCCAGCAGCATTAAACTGCTGAAAGCATTTTGTCAAGTAGCTGTTGTGCGCACTCGAGCAGCAGCGGTGCATCCTCGAGCAGTTCAACTGAACCCCACGAGCTACAAAAATTGAAGTCATGTGGTTTAAAGCTGAAAAATATGGACACTCGAGCTATTCAGCTGCTGAAGCATTCTATCGAGCAGTTGCAGTGCAGAAAATAGCCTATTTTCATCCTGATTAGAACTAAGCGAGATCCTCACGAGATCCTAGCAACGTGCATACCTGAAGCTGCCTGCAGCACAATTGAACCTAGCGAGCAGCTAAAATGACCTATTTTTCATCCTGGCGAGCTCACTTTTGAACCTAGCGAGAACTAAGTGAGATCCTAGCGAGATGAAGGTTCTGAAGCTACATCCTCGTGAGGCACGAGTTCCAGGTACTGTTTTCAAACTCCAAGGATATTTTGGGAATTTCACAACTTCTAAGGCATGCATCCCAATGTCCCACACATCCCAAAGCATCCAAGGGCCATAGATGGGCCACGAAATCAAGTCCAAACCTCCTCGTTTCTGATTGGCCAATGCATATAGCTATTGTTATGGATTGTATAAATAGCTATATTTTACTTTGTAAAATCATCCAGAATAGCTGGATCACTTTAGTCTTTTTATTGGGTTAGGGTTAGGATGTAGTTACCCTTTTCCTTTTCTTTTTCTTCTTGCCTTAGCACAGCAGTAATGCTGGGCTAAGTTCTTTATAGCAGTTGTTTTTATTTTTCAGTTTTTGCAATGGGTTTTGTAAACATAGAGTGAGCTGTTTTGGAGATTTGCACAGTCTACTGCCTTGAGGGCAAACATTATAAGTTCTATTTAATCAATGAAATGCCAAGTTGTTAATGCTCATTAAATCTGTGTTTTTACATGGATTTTTATAGGTTTGATGCTTCCATGGTTGCTTGAGCTTGTAGCCTTGCAACCATGGTGGCAGCAGCAGTTTTCTTGTTCTATCTTCAACCTCCTTGATTAAGAAAGCCTCTGGGATAGCCTGTAGCTATTCAAGTGGGCAAGGTATAGCCCTAAGGCTGGTCTAAATCATAGGGCTGAGATGGATTATTTTTCTCTGCACTTGAGCTTGTAGCCAAGTGAGAGACAGTTGCAGAGCCAACTTCTCCCATGTTTTACATTGCCAATTTCAGTATTTAGATTTGAGATTTTTGCACAGATTGCAAACTTGGGAGCTGGGTCATTGCAGGACTTTTTGTAGTAATAACTAGCTGAGTTTAAAACCCTATTCAGCCTTAGATTTCTATAGTTTCTACTTGATTTTCAAGGTCTGTTTGCCCCTATGGATGCATGAGCTTATAGCCATGCAGCCCATAGTGTCTGCAATGGATTTCATGTTAAGATTTAATCCATTGACTGGATGAAGTCTTTGGGATAGTCTGTGACCATTTAAGTGGACAGATTACAGCCCTAAGATCAGTTCAGACCTTTGGGTTAGGTTAGATTATTTTACCTTACAGATATGCTTATAGCCATCTGAAAGATTGCTACAGATTCATCATCTTGAACTGAGTTGTAGTACTGATTTACCCACAACTGCCTACTTCTCCATCTTTTTGCTTTATTTTCCCACACTACATCATCATCCTTCTTCTTCTTCCTCCTTCTTTAGCTATAGTTTATTTATATATTTTTTTAGTTTACCTTTATGACACTTAAACACCCTCTCTTTACCTTGCTTTCTAATTGAGGTTTAGAGTTGTCAGGCTTGTAGCTAGGTTTGGAGTTTACTATACAACCCTTAAGGTTTCAGATCATCATTTCCTGTGGGACAAATCCTTTCTTATAAAAACTTGCTACAATAGGCCCTGGATCTTGCAGGACTGTGTTTGGTTTTGTGTTATGTTTAATCCATTTTATTTTGTTTTACTTTTGCTTTTCTATATTTCTCCCATACTATTTCTCTCATATTTTTATAATAACAAGAACACACCAAAGCTAAATCCAACAACAAGGCCTTCTTCAAGAGCTAAGGTTTTTTAGGTTTTTGGGAGCTTGGATGGATGGGAACTTGGGTTTAATAGTAGATGATAGGGTGGTGTTTTAAATGGCAAAATAGTAGAACTTAAGGCTAGGAGGGTGCAACAGTCCTAAAGAAATTTATCCTAAACTTTGGAATGGTCAAAAAGTCAAACCCTAAAAGTGAATCTCGGCTATTTTTAGAAAAATTAAAATTTTAAGCTATGCGTACATAGTATGTATGCATAACTTAGGAACAGTATTTTTTCAGAAAACGGAGAAGTCTAGAGCCCGAGCTAAGATAGTTCTAAAGCAAAAGCCAAAAATTGGCTATGCGTACATAGTATGTACGCATAATCTTAAAAAAGTCTATGCGTACATAGTATGTATGCATAGCCAATTTATGTCAGAAATTGCTTATGCGTACATAGTATGTACGCATAGGCCATATTTGGTAGAAACGCCGCAGGCTGCATATGGGGATTTGGGCTAGGCCTACTATGGGTCCAGGTGTTGGTTGCTAAGGGCTTGGGATGGTTCCAATTGGTTCGGGATGATTCCTAAGGATTTGGGGAATGATTTCGGAAGCTCGGGAGTATGTTGCTCTCGAAGTATGTATCGATCGTGTCTTGGGCCAAATTTGGGTTTCTATAGAGATTTTCTAGCCATTTTTTGAAATATGTTCCATGTGAAATAAAAAATTGACTGTGGGTTTCGAACATAGCCGCCCTCAGAAATCACATTCGGGGGAACAAAGGTACCCATTTAAAGATTGACATATAAATTTGAAAGTTGCTACAAGGTCACCACTATATTCTTCTTGGACTCCCATTAATAGTTTATATAGTTGGACACCAACTTTTTCGACCTGCACGCTAATTGATGGAAGGTTGGAGGACGGTGACCGTCCTCCCATGAAGGACAAATCCCTTTCCATATATATATATATATATATATATATATATATATATATAACCTACATTATTGGGAAATTCATACTTTTAACACTAGAGGGGAAAACAGAATGTATTTTTCCTAAATCCAAATCCAACACTTTAAAACCACCCCAAACTTGGGATACTCAACTCTAGGAGCACAAATTGGTCGGATAGGGTTGGGGGGTCAATCCGTTTAGTAAAAACCAGAACCCAAACTCGACCGACTCATTAATTGAAACCCTCAATTGAAATCATACACGACCCGATTTGCAAAAGCATGAGTCAAGTCGATCGGGTTGGGAAGTAGGTCAAAACTATGTTACTTGATTCGCAAGTTTGCTCAATTCGAATTTGGTTCATAATTCGCATTTCGCTACTTCCATAGGTAAAACACATAGAATTAGGTAACCTGGGGTACAAATATAAGAGAGTTGGGTCCAGTTGGGAAAACTAGGTTAAAATGTAAGAGTGGATCAAGTCCGGTCGACCCAAACCTGACTTGTTTAGTAAACAGGTCAGAATTTTCAATCCAACCCAGCCGGATGGGTAGATAATTAAACCAAACTCTACCTATGGCCGGTCTGTTTGACCCAACCCTGTTGCACACCGCTACTCAAATCTAAATTTGACCCCTCAATTCCATGTTGCCCAATACGGCCTATGTCATTTCCAAAATGTAGGCTGCGTATGACATAACTCTTTGTTAGCCCCTGTCATAGTAGAGTTCACCTGCATTAATTGGTTCCCGTTCTTTTTTCTAACTCCCTAAAAATGAGGATTTTCCTGCTCTAGCAGCAACCTCCCTGCTCTCTACTAACTCCCTACCAAAGCAAATAAAATCTGCTCTGATAAAGAGTGAGTAGAGAGGAGGATAGAACTGTTGAACAGATAAATCTTACTATGCAAGGAGTTATCAAAGGGTACCTGCTAAAGCAGGTAGCAGGATTTTAGCAAAGAGGATAAGAACCTATTAAAGCATATGAGCTCTGCCATAACATGGACTACCAGAGAGCTATGCCATAAGCAGCCGGAGTAATCAGCCAAGGACATGTCAATCTGCATTACATTAGAATTGGATTGGTGCTCTCTGCACCAAACACAAGTTTTTGTGTCCGATGGATATACGTAGGTGATTCCAAAGATATTCAAAATAAAGAAAGAAAAAAAAACAAAAATAGTGCCCTTTTTTCATTGTCGGTGGGAAACTGGTAATTTTCATTTTATAATTGTAAGTTTGCTACCACAAACTTGTATAGAAGTTTTCCACCCGAAAAATCCAAAAAGGCAATTTTGTCCTTCAGTTATTTGCCAAAATGCCTTCCTATATTTCCAAGAGGATATTTTGATATGCTAATCTTATAAAGAAGAGGAACACAGTGGCATTCCTCCCAAGAGGATATTTTGATCTTAAGAAGATGCTAATCTTATAATGAAGAGGGCCAGAGTGGCATTCCTCATTTATTTAATATTTTAATTTAAAAAATACTTTAATATTAGTTGTGTATCTATGTATTAGTTGCTATGATGACCTAAGGCAATTGTATAAGTGTATATATCTGCCGGGTCCCAAACCGATATGCATTAGACATATGAATTAAATATTTGCCAAATCGGCCACTATGAAAGTATTTTTAAAATTTTTTAAAATATTTTAAAAACTCTATAAATAATTTTTAAAAATAAAATATTTGCTCAAAGAACATTTTTTATATTATTTTTAATTTATATTATATACCTATCAACCCATGTAGCTAAATATAGGCCGATATTGACTTAATATTTAATTAAATTAACCCGATATTGGACCTGTGACTCACAAGTTTATATCGTATCACATGGAGCCAAACTTATACATATAGGCCTATTTGTGTTGGATGTGACCAATGTTTAAAATCATGGACATAAGACAAAAACACAAGGCTAGATTGAGAAATAGAAAATAAAAAGTTAAAAAAACAAAAAAAAAAAAGGTGGATCCGTAGATATTTAATTTCATTTGAAAGAAGACTGATAAGAATATCAAAAGTATCTGCAACTTGAGATTCTTCCATGTCATTTAATATCTATCTAATCATTTGCTCTGGAATCCTCTTCACGAATCTGCCCTGAAACCGGACAAATATAACCAAGTCAAACAAACAAAAAAATAAAAGAGTTAAGTCAGGTCCACCTATCAGTGGACACGGCAATCTACACATCTATAACATTTTGCCTCAAATATCTACACATGTTCTTCAAATCAAATGAGTCAGATGATGTTGCATGGCATGTATATTTTATTCATAAAATAGAAGAAAAAAAATAAGAAGAAGAAGAAGAAACCTTGAGTCTCGGTCTATTTTCTGCATTAATTTTACGAACTTGGTATCTTATCTTCTTGGAGAACAACCTGCTCTGACGCTTCTCTTTGTATCTAAGAACTCTGGCTTCCCTTCTACTTCTCTCTTCTTCCATTTCCATTACAGGCACCTCTCCACCCTGCATAACCAACCAATAATTTGCATAAATTATTTTCCCAAGAAAAAACAAGTCCCTCTCTAGATTAAATTTAAGTGGCACTACTTGGTGAGATGGCAAAAGGCTCCGGTTTGAGCCTGAAGAAGGACCACTTTATACATAAAAGCCAGATCAGGTTAAGTCTGTATGCGGTCCCATCACCCAGACCAACATTAGGCAATGGCCTTTTTCTATAATAAACTTCAAATTAATAATGTACCAATTTCATATACTTTAATTGAACCTATATTTTTTATTAGCAATAATAACATATTGACAAGAAAAAGCATATATCTGTTGTGATTAAGATCGAATGGACAGTCTCTTATCAAAAAAAAAGGAAAATAAGATCGATTGGACAGCTAATAAGAAAAAGTATACGTTGTGAAGCACGCATAGTTTATAAGAAAAAGTTGTACATACATAAGCATGGTTAGCCGTTGATTGAGAAGTGTTATGGACCCAGAGAGGCCTTCGATCGAACCATGCATCCAAAACCTCCTGATAATTCAAATTCAAAACTAGACTCTTCTTCTCCTCCCAAAACCCTACATTTTCTCCTTTTATAATAAAATTTTCACTGAATTCATCTATGCTCTCTCCTATCTTCACCTCTTTATCATCTTCCTCTAAAGAGAGTTGCTTCCACTCCAAGTCACCAGAAAGGTGATCTGCAAACATTTTGTCATCTTCAATTTCAAAAATGTCCTCAACCTCCTCCGGAATGCCTAACTTGTGTGTGGCGGTGCTCATTGGAAACCCCTCTTGGATTTCCGCCGAGTCGGCGTCAGCTGGGAGGTATGGCTCCTCCTTTGGACTTGTCAGCCAAGATGTGTGGCGCACATAAATATAATGTACGCACTAGTATTGCTTTTTGATTCATTTTTTAATGAGATGGGTGGAATGGAAATCTGTGTTTTGGGGATACGACTTTTATCTACGTGTCACCTTATCTCTCAGCCATTGGTCGGGTGGTGGGGTACGCTTCATTGTGATTGGATGGTTGGCTGTGGCGGTGAGGCTGCAGACCTTATATCACTTACCTTTTGGTGCTTTTAGGTCATGTTCGGGTATTTTCCTAATTATCTCATAAAAACTCTGATTTCTAATAATTCAGTTTCGTGCAGATTCTTGGCCAACTCAGACTTCTGGCTTTCCTCAGGTGTGTTCTTTTGGCTTCAAAAAAACTCTGATTCGTGATATTTCACAGAAACGAAGAATTTCCTGTGTTCTTTTAATTATTTTAGAAAAGCACAGAATCGGTCTACTTAAGGGATATCATATGACCATAAGAATGAAAATAGAGCATCTGATACCGTGTCGTATCTATTTGAAGGTTATTTTTAGCCGATACACGATCCATTGGAGATTGAACACTTCTATCAGTACAATTGTGAAAAAAATATATTTTAAATATCATTTTGGTGGGCAACATTGTATCAGGTCGGATTTAACCGATACATATACGATAAATGTTAGAGAATTTTGATGAAAGGAGATCGACCCACGCACTGTCATATGAGTATTGGCCGATACTTTTATTTTCTTTATTTTTTTATTTTTTTTTAAATAGGCTGATATGTATCGGTATCGGCCCTTATGTAACGGCCGAGTCGTATCAGTCCTCCATGGACTGATACTCAAGTCCGATACCGATTATGACACCTTGATTATAAGCCATATTTAGGCCCATTAATTTTTGGTATGCTATTACAAGTATATCTATTTGAATCCGACATTGTGTGGGCATTGGATCGTACGCATCCGTCCTAATCGGAACAAGAGCAAATGAGACCTCACCCCCCGACTCACAGCCTTTATTTAAAACACATTTTTATTTATTTACTAAGGTTAGCTGCTTACTTCATTTCCCCAAATTAATGAAGAAGGTAACTTCTAAAATTTAAATTGTCTTCTTCCTCTAATCGTTTGAATCAAAGAGGAGGAAAAATCGAGAGAGAGAGAGAGAGAGAGAGAGATCACTTCTTATTGATTTTTCTTCTTCCTCTAATCGGTGAACCAGAAGAGCAAAAGTTGGTTTCTTCTTCTTTCTCCAACCGGTGAACCAGAGGAGCAAAAATTCAAAAAATCTAGAGAGAGAGAAAGACAAAGAGAGATAGAGGAGCTGTTAGAGAGAGAGGAGCTCACCAAAGAGTTTGCTCAATTTCCAAACATTTCCGAGCAAATAACTCGAAAATCAAAAGTGCATCGAAACTTAGCTTGATCCGAATCTACATGGGACCCACTACGGTAGCCGAGCATAAGAAACCCTCCAAAAAGCTCGAGAATGGCCACTTTCTGAGCTGAAGTCAACTTCCGAGCGGAAAAGAGCTATTCAAACATGGCCTTAGACTATTTGATGATGGAGGGAATAAGAGAAGCACGTGATTTAAAGTAGCTAGTAAACGTTATAAAGACATTAAGGGCTTGTTTCATTGCACGTAATGGGGCTTCAAAACGCGTTTCGAAGGTGAAATACGTGAGTCAAGTTTAAAAAGTGCATTTGATTGCCGCTTTGACCAAACACGTATTGTACAACAGACACTACGCATAGCCCAAATCGGCTACAAAGCCAACCCTTCGCACACATGTGAAGCTACGCGTTTCAGCAGTCATCGGGCACTAACCTCTCACAAATTATCCCAACGACCCTATTCTTTTATTTTTTCTTCTTCCTCTTCTCTTCTCCTTCACCAACTGTAGATAAAGGGTTTCCACATATTTTAAGGTTCCACATATTTTAGGGTTCCCGCATACCTTAAAATCTAACTCCCTGCGATGACGATTTCATTCTCTGATCTCTACACAGAAGCCGGAATCGAGTCCCTAGACAAAGTCCTCACAAATAAAACCTATATATCGGGGTAATTCATCATATTTTATACTTCTTATTATCTTTGTTATTAACTTTATATGCTATAGATCATATCTTTTACCGATTTGGTAACTTGTAGAGATTTGTTTTTGGCTTTGATAGTTTCTGGAACCTTATTATAAATTTGTGTAGTAATTATATGTTTTAAATAATATTTTTATATTTTTCAGTGAGGAAATTAAATATTTTTGTGGACTTGTAGGGATAAATTCACTAAATTTGTGTAATAATTATAAATTCATTTTGTCTTTCTTTTTTAATATATGCTTATTTTCTCACAATTTATTTGTTTTTTTTATGACTATATTGATTGTTATTGCATATAATCTTATTTGGTGATTTGGCTATTTTACCATAGTCTTGCTTGCAATATGATATCTTGTAATTTTTCCTTTTTATAATCTTACTTTTTGGTAATGAGTGATAGAGTGGGTGTTTTATTACATATGTGGGCATTGTAGTGTTGATGAGCAAGATGGTGGAGGTTGTTTTATAGCGTCCAATTGCACCTTACGATTGCATGAAACTTAAGCATAATTTATTTTATTTTTTTAAAATGTCCGACCATAACTCTTAGTAGTGGTACCATCCAATGGCATTCCTAATGTTTTTTATGTAAAATATCCTGTAAAAACACCTACAATATATAACTTATAATTTAAGTGATACGTTACAAGCTTATATTAACAAACAACGCTTAAACGCGTTTCAGGACAATATTGTCACAGGGTTGCACTTCCGCAACCTCAGTCTCGTGCGACACCTAACGCACGCTTCTCTAGGTCAGCCTACTCCTGATATCAACTGTCGCGGGGCGTCCTTCGACGCGCTTTTAACCCGCACGGTGCTTCGCTACCGCTTGCAACGAAGCCAACCCATCTACAAATCAACTCTGATTCTACCCGCCTAGAGGACTAGAACTCCCCAAATATGATTACCTCTGTTTCACGGCCTACCACCCGGCTTATCGTGCCCCTTACGACACGCCTTCTGCACCACTGTACTAACTTGGTCTGCTCAAGCTTCACCTTGTGCACTGCACTAGTACCTTGCTCGCAACAGTCTTGGCAGACAGCTTCCCATGCCACCATGTCTTGCTCACCTGCCGAACCAAGCCCACAGCCTTGTGCCTCGCGCTCTCGTGCCCAACTGAGTCCCACGTAGCTTGCCTTCGTGTGCGTTCCGAATTACTAGCACACGTTCATCCTTAGCCCACATGCTGTCGTGCTCAACTGAGTCCCACGCAGCGTTGATGTTCTCACGAGGTTGCCCAGCCGTATGCACCGCGACGCGTAGTCCGGAGCCATACTTCAACCTCCCTTGGGTGCCACACGGCATCACTGCGTCGACGTCCTAGGCCTACCCTTTCAGGCCTAGGAGACACTTGTTCCCCCTCTGGCAACGCAAGGCCCCGTGTGTGAGGGAATAGCTCTCAAGCTCCCTTCCCCTATATAAGGGTAAAACAGTCATTCAGCCAGAATGGAATGAGAACCTCAAACCCCTTGGTTTGACATACCGCAATGCCTCTTGCATCGCTAGCCCACCTTGGCTATGTCGCGTCCGTGTCGTCCCCGAGTCCTACCCTCATGCGACCGTGTCGCGTCCTCGCAGCGCGACCACGTCGCCAGGCCTACTTGGCCTCATGTCGCTTGCCCTCCTGGCACCACATGTTGTGCCTCAAGCACCATGCTGTAAGCTCGAGTATTGGCCCCGTCACAATTCGCTTTTCAGTGTATACGCTATCAAACAATAAGTTGATACGCGTAGTACCATTACAGATGAAACGTGTATTAGCCTCCAAACGCGTTTCGCCAGTACATGCAATCAAGCAGGCCCTAAACTTTTTAGAATGAGTTCTGGTGATTGTTAAGCACCAGAAAAGATGATAGTGCTCTCTAACTCTGCCAATAGTTGGTGCATGATTCTTTCGATCCAGATCGTCAAATTGATAGGTTGCCTCATGGATGGCCCGATTAATTGCTTCTTTTAGAGAGTCAAAACATGTGGAATGGTCCAACAAAGGTCAATGCCAATCGGATCAATTTTTTGAATATCGTCCATCGAAGAGATAAGGATTGATCGGATGGTAAGGATCATTATAATAATGCATCCATTGGTATCGGTGGCAAGGAGCCAGTTCGGTGTTGGAGAGGAGGTAACTTTCTATTAGGCCCAGATCAGGCCTGGCCCATCAACCACACCATCATCTTTGTGCATTAGATTGATCCTAAATGAATCTATGATCATGCCTGAATAAAAATAAAAGCACCTACTATTATGGTGGTCAGCAACATCATAACATAGCTCCGCATATAAATAGGTATATCTTATTGGCTTCAAAGGTTTGATATTTTTTATGGGCTTTTCGTTGGGAGGTGGTTTTCTTGAGTGCTTGCTTCTTTTTGTGTACTTTACCGGGTGGTCCTAACGTTTAAGTCACAGAGCATGAAGCCGTAGAAGCAAAGTGGTGGGCTTTTTGGGGACCCCAAATGAATAATAAACCTATAAGAATCTAATGAATCTCCTCCAGCTTTATGCAGTTGCTCACATTGATCTCGTGTTTCATGAGAACCGAAAATAAATCAGACATTTTTTTTGTTCTTTTTTAATATCTTGGGAGATTTTAATTAAAGTTTTCGGTTATGCTGATGTGGATGATCCAACATCTTATCCCATGGTTTTCGTTTTTAAATTTATAAGAAAGGAAAGACTATAATTAAAGTGTGCCTTTGCCTCTCAAGTCATTTCAATGTCCCCCTAATTGGGGTTATTCTTCAATATATAAATGAACATAAAATCTTCACAAATATTATTACATTTAGGACCTGTTTGGTAGGCCAAATATTATTACATTTAGGACCTGTTTGGTAGGCCGAAGGAGGTTAGGATTCTTTATTAGGGAAGATGGGCGATCTCTTATGCAAATACCCCCCTATATTATGCTGAAATTGCATAAAACTTCTTGAGTTATATCTATTTACACTACACCCTTTATTTTTATGTTTCCTTTACAAATACCTCTCTGCCGTTAAGTGACAATTAACTAAGTGTCAATTCTTCAATTAAATGACGCATTTGTCCTTACTTAATATTATATATAAAATAGTTATTATATTTTTTTCAACTTTGACGACATTTTAAACGGTGTATAAACATCGGATCCTGGCCAAATTTTTTGGGTGAAACATGATTGATCTCCTCTAAGTTGCCTTGTTACCTGATTTTCAATTTGGATGTCCATGATACCCAGTTGGTTCGTAACGATGGTAGGGTCGGGATGGTACAAACGGGGGTAGCATTTTAACGCTACCCACTAGTCAAGCGAGCGTCATGGACATCCAAATCGAAAATCAGGTAACACGGCAACTTATAGGAGATTAATCATATTCCATCAAAAAAATTTGGGCAAGATCCGAAACTTTTCTATCATTTAAAATGCGGTCAAAATTGGAAAAAATACAATGGTCATTTTGTATATAATGCTAAGTAAGGACAAACAAGTCATTTAATTGAAAAAATGACGCCTAGTTAACTGTCATTTAACGGCAGGAGCTATTTATAAAGGAAACATAAAAGTAGGGGGCAAGTGTAAATAGGCATAACTCAGGAGGTTTTATACAATTTAAGCATAACAGAAGAGGGTATTTGCAAAAAACTCAAATATTAATATTCTAAATGTGAAAGATCAATATTCTCGTCGCGCCTTCAGCATCCTCCTGTAGTCTTCATCAAAATGGTTTAAGTGCAAAGTAAAAACACCCCGGTATGCTACTGTGTACCATCATTTACACGGCAAGAAATTGTAGGCGTCTCATTGGACCGGGCTTGAGCCTGGCCCGACCTGGCCTGCCATGGGCTGGTTATGGGCTGCACTTTTATTCTCATTAAATAAACGGGCCAGGTCAGGCTTGGTTAGAGTCAAGCCCGCCAGCCCAGTATGCTATAGAGTTTTGACTCGGCCCGGCTCGAATAAAAATATGTATGTATATATTAGAATACACTCATTTCATTATATATATTATTCAATATTAGAGAAATTATTATATTATCCTTATTTTAATTCGTTAGTGCCTTAAAAAGAGGATATATTTGATTATTTTCCTCAACTACGTTTACTCCAATGGGTCGGATGGGCTCATGTCCGGCCCGAATTCACCCTAAAAAAGATTTAAAATGTAGTTTGAATGGGTTTATGTTGGACCCGGCCCAAACAAAGCCCGATTATGTGGCAGGCCGGACATGTGCAGGTTATTTATTAGTCGGCCCAGCCCAGCCCAGCCAAAATAATAAACGGGCCAGGCATTTTAACCCATTTAAAATTTGGCCTCTTTAAGGCCCAGCCCATTGTGACCCCTATGAAATTGTGGCCTCACCCATCATCTTCAATCAGCATGAAATGATCGCTCTGAATCAGATGATGGAGATTTGTCCGTCCCAATCTTTCTCGCAAATGATCTTAAGATCATGAGAGTACCATCCGCGAAGATTTTTATTTCAAATGACACAAACCTCAAAAAGTGGCCCTAAAATCATGTTTGAGCATAATGCATGCCATGTGATTTTAGGATCACATTTTAGATAGCGTGTCATGTGAAGTAAGATGATGACTGCATGATGGCACGATCATGACCACAAGATCAATTTTGTTGAATTATATATGCTTTTTTTTATTGCTATGGAACTATATCGGGGTGGAACGCAACATGGGCTTTGGGTACTAAGCTGTTGATCCAAAATGAGTTTCTAATCAGTTTTTTTTAACAAGGTCATTGAAATGGGAAAGAGTTTAATAAAGGCTTTGGATAATTAATTTTCAAGTACATTAGTTGATGTTTTAATTCCGTGAATGACATTTGAGCCAAATAAATAAAGGAAAATAATCTTTGCTTTTCCGTAGGCTACAGGAAATTAATCTCAGCCAAACAGGTTCATTGTTTTTCTGAAACCATTTCCAAAGAGATCATCTTCCAGGATAAATAAAATATCCCCACGAAGATGGCCATCTTCTAGATATACATCTCTAGGCACCAAATAGGGCCGTAAGGATTTGGAGATATCAAGATGGCAACTTGACTATAACCATACTAATCATAAAATCTTTATCTAAATGAGAATCATTAGCAATTATATATAATTGATAATAACCTTGAAAGATCTTTTATGACTTAGAAAATTCAAATTAGCCTAGAGAGGGTCAATAGGCTATAATTAGTTATAAAAAGGCAACCACACAAACATAAAAATCTTAATCGCAGTGAATACAATTTTTTAATATGATAAAACTCTAATTAGGAAAATACTCATTCACTAAAAAAGTTAACGAGGACTCATAAAAGTATTTGAATGATATGCAGACCTATCATACTGATGCATCCCACAATAGCAGTCTTATCAAACCTTTACGTTTACTAACGAATCCTAGATCTGTCCTTTCAAAGTACTCCCGATTTGCTTCCAACCAACCGCCGGTAATGGTATTTCCCACGAGGATCAACACTTGAATTGTACTTGAGGTCTCAAGTACACCTACTCCGATTATTTAATTAGGAATGTCAAAATCTACTGAGAAATAAATTTTCAAAAGGGTTCAAGAAAGCAAAAGTTGAAAATCGGTTTTTCGTTCAAGGATTAAAAGATTTACATTTGGAAGATATGGTTAGTTAATTTTGAAATATTATTTTTATAGAAAATTTTGAGTAAGAGTTTTAAAGTAATTAAAAGTTTCAATCAAAAGAAAATTCAGAAAAAGATAACTTTTAATTTTTTTTAAATATTCGCACAACTGGTCAGCCTTTTTCTCAAGCGGTGGCTCGTCAACCCGTCGACCACCTGTGGACCTCGGCAGTTTTGGCCCATTCACAATTTTCTGAAGTTCAAAAAATCGTGAAAACTGTGACTGCACATTGATTAGTATATTTTTCGCATGAGCAATCTTTTGTTTTCGGTTTGTCACCGAACCTTTGACCAATAACACTTGGCCAATAACACTTGTACGGATATGACGATAAAAGCCTTTAACGATGAGTCAAGCTAGGTAGAATTGGATAGGCCAAATGAGTCGAGCTAGGCCAATCTTCAATCCAATTCTACACCATATATATATATATATATATATAAAAGAAACGGTAATGTTAGATTAGCCAGCTAGCTTTTGAACCTTATGCAAGTGAAGTTTGGATGTAAAGTGCGACTTAATCCGAAAAATTGCGAACTCATCCGAAGATTGGGTGTCAAGGCAACATACATAAGATTAATCACTTTCATCATAAAATAAAAAAACAAAAAAATTGACAACTTCTTTTCCCCTGTCCAAAAGGTGGTCAAAGTTGATAAAATATCAACGCACCAAGTATGTCGGGCAAAACTCAATATTTGGCCATGTTTTTGAAGGTCAAAAAGTTTTTTTATTTTTCAATCACATGTCATATGGCACAAGAACGGTTTTTTTTTAGGGATCTTGGGCACATGCACAGCTTTCAACGTTAGGGCGTTAAGGCATCGATTCATTTACCATATAAGTAGTAACGCTAGGTGGCTCACCTAACGTTGAACCCTATGCAAGTGAAGTTTGCTGGTATAGAATAATGTGTATAGGCCAATTTTTCAAGTAGGTAGAAGCTTGGGGTTTGGCTAGTCAGACTATAGTATGAGCTACTTAGTTGAAGGTGGTTTGCCCCATTTAAACCTAGGATATGGGCAGCTGTTGTTGGAATTCATCTCTTTTGGGGAATTGTCATGTAAAACCATTATGTAGTCTATGTGATTTGATGCCTATGATTCGAAAATCATTTCGTGAAAGATTGGAAAAAAAAAATAATCTCCATTGTCCGATCTAATGTGGTACTAGATAAAATGCTGTCTAAAGCTAAAGGTTTGTTTGATATACATTTTAGGCTTTAATTTTAATTGACCCAGTAAAGGTGTTAATTTTAGATGGCAATCTATGGCTTTGAATGAAATTATATAAATCATTACTTTGGTCCAACCTTTTATGCCTAATTTTTTTGAATCATTGCAAACTAATCAAATCATTTGCATGTTAATTCCATGTAGCACGCATCTCAAAAAATGACCCAAATATCAAGGCACCTGGGGCTCATGCCGCTTACCTGACACTAAATCAAGTCAAGTCATTTTCTGTAGTCTGTAACTTGCGCCAATCGAAGAGAATGTTGGCTCATATGTTTCAATAAACTAGGCCGAAAACTGCTCCCAGACCAGGCCAGGGTGGGTTGAATACATAGAGCACGGACCTGGGTATTTTGGAACCTTGCCTGTTTATGCCGTACTAAATCCAATGGTAGGTTTGACGAGAGGACACCTCAAATTGTAGCAATGAAGGGTGGTTAAAATGAAAATAAACAAAGTGGTGTATTAAGTGATAAATGAGTGTCAACATTCTTATAAAGAGTTAGTCTACAATGGGTGGACACGGTAGGGATGTCAACAGGTCAGGTCGGCCCAAAATTTTGACTGCCCGATGGAAAAATGGTGTATGCTGACCCAGTTAAACACACCCCCCCTCCCTATTTTCCTTCATTTAACATATAACATATTGGACCAGGAAGAATCAACATGACCTGACCCTACTTGAACAGACCTTTTAATCAAACAAACCCGACCTGACCTACGGTGGGCCATGTCGAATGCAACATGCCCAAGCCAATCTAATGGGTCAAGTTTTCATGCCCAACCCAGTAAAAGCTCGGATTGGGGGGGGGGGGGGGGGGTTGGGATATCAGGTCGACCCCACCCATTGACAACCCTGTGCACAAGAAAGAAGGATTAAATTAAGTGAAAAATGACAACCAGAGTACCATAGTTTGGTTTAACCCTGAAAAGTAATAAATACCAAACTTGCCAAATTCAAAATAGATTTACGAGGAATATGTCAGTGTACTAAAATGTATACCTGCTGCTGTACAATAAAATCTATTATCAAGATTAGGTCACTTTGTGCGATGGTAAGAGGCTTGGGCTATCAAGCATGTTGGAGTCTGGAGAGCGCCGACTTTGTGAGTAAAAAGCCAAGATTAGGTTCTGGCCTTTATTCTTTCAGGACGATGCATTAGGTTCTGACATGCCATAAATTCTCTAATTGAAGATTTGAATCACAAAGATAATAAGAACAATTGTGAACCCTCACCAGCTCCATCTGCTGCAATCTACAATAACTTCCAGAGTCATTTGACGAGAGCAAATCAAGATAAAAGTGTTGGCCATCACCACCACTCATGCAAAAGCCAAAACAACATCAAATGGAGGAATTCAACTTTGAATTCTCATTTAACATTTATTACATCTGAACAACAACAATATTTATAGTATACAAATAAATATCCAGATCTGACACCAACTGCTTGCCATCTCACCATTAACAAACAACAGCCTAGTAAGACGCTTCGGGGTTTCAGTCTTCAGCAAAGCATAGCATTTTTGTCTGTAAAAGACCTGATCAAGTTATTTCCGTGTGAGAAAAAAGATGGGGCAACTGTCTGCTGTAAAACATTCATATCTAAGCTAGATACAACAAAGCTAGCACCATCAAACCCGCAGTTGGATGGCGTAGGGAATGCATTTCCCACAACCGGTCATAAATACCAGCCACTGTGGATTAGATGGAATTAGATTCATATATATATGCAGCTGAGATAGAAATGCTTCATTACAAGCTACTTCCAAAACTTCAAAAAATTCCTATATTTTCAGGACATTGTGTCTCTCTGATTAAGTTTTTGAAAGAATGCCTTAGATGCTTCATAAGTGGTCCAACAGATAGCAGCAGCAGGTGCATGGAAGAGCATTCTGGGCTTCCACCCCCTAATAAGTCCGCTATAGCCCTCATTTTTCACTATGGTTGAAATAACATCACGAATCGAACTGCTGGAATATCTATCGCATCCACAGACACCCTGTACCACGGAAGTTAACAAAATGAAGATTGCTTATAATCAGATAACTAATTATTCAAATGTGCGCAACAAAGGAAAAGCATTAGAAATTTCTTACACTTGAGGAGATGATTGAATTGATTCTGAAAATAAAGAGGTAAAGCTGTTTATAGCAGGGTTACCCAATTCGCTACAGACTCTAGCGAAGAGCGAACGAAACGAACCGCTTCGCAGTTTGGTTCGCTTTGGTTCAAATAAATCGTTTCGGTTTGGATAAGCATAAAAAATTCTTCTTGTGGTGGTTTGAACCCACGCGTCCTGTCTTTCTTAGGGAGAAACAAATCAACATGCTATCGAAATTATGTTGTCAAAAGCATATATCAGATTTATTATATTTTTTACTTTAGAACTCATCCTACCCCTTGCGGACGGGGTTCGTTCAAGAGGAGCAAACCGCGAACTGGAATTCAAACCGAGTGAACCTGGCATCATTGATTTATAGCATGGTTTTAAAACGCGAAAACTCGACTCAACTTGAAAGTCAGATGAGTCGAGTTAACTCGAGGATTTCTCACTTCTCTCTCATTCAAAACCGTGCATGAGACTTTCATCTCGCACGGCTCCTAAGTGATAAAAGAAAGAAGAACTCATCTTCTTCTTTTTTTGATTACCTTCCTCGTGTATGTATAAGACCGAATCCAATCGATTTCTAAAAAGGATTACTAATCCTTGACTTTTCGAGGAATCAAATTAACTCGAAGACTCAGATAAACTCGACTCACACCGACTCGGTAATTTAGTATATATTTTGAAAATATGTATGTTATAAATTTTAAAAAAAAATGTTACAAGGTCAAAGATGGAAAGATATGCTGATAAAATGGGTAGTTTAATACTGTTTTTAAAAAGAGAGGGTTTCTAAAACCTTATGGCATGAAAATATTTTATATATAAGGGTAGTTTATGAACCCTGATTGCATCATCCTAGTGAAATCATGACTACTCAACTCGGACTCAACTTGAAATCCTGGCAAATCGAGTAACTCATTGAGTCATTGAATTATTCAATGACAATCAGATCGTGACTTTGACCGAACAAAGTAGTTGCTACGATACCTTCTCATTCCAACACTTTAACCATTTCTCTGAAGTCCTCATTCCAAAGCCACATATTTTCAAAGCGAAAAGATGTTGGGCCCTTCCCTTTGGATGGATGCATAACTAAGAAGTGATGGCAAATGATCAGGCATCGGCCTCCACAGACTCTCCACTTTGGTATTCTACAACATGGCCCATCAATGGGGGGGGACATAGAAATAGATCCAACTTACACATGACTGGGTTCTCTTGGAAGTTTGGCCAAGTATGGAGACACCCTCCCATGGGCAACTCCATAAGGCTGCAGTCAATAATGAATTCAGTAGAGCACCTCATTCCCACACTATCACAGTTATCCCGTATTTTTTCAAAGTCAGAGAGAATGATGTTACAATCTCCCCACACAAACCAAGGAACATCCCAAACCTTGGATATGCTTGCCAGTTCATACAAGAAGTCTTCCCTCATCGAATCATCATGCGCCCATAGGCCAAACTAAAAGCTCATTTTATACCATCATCCTTATTGTGAAACAACACCGACACTCAGAACTTTCCGATTTCAGCCTCCAACCTATCAACTCCGACAGAATCCCAAGCAGCAAGAATGCCTTCAGAATTCCAAAAAAGTCCCATAAGATTTTATCTGTCCCATCATAAGTCATACCAATTGATCTGTTGTATTGCAACTTTTTACCAATAGTGTCATACCTTAAATTGCAACACATTGTTTCTTCACTTTCATCCGTTTGGTCACCAGAAGCCGATGAATTGCCTTCACTTCTACTGAAGACACCCTCATTCCATTCACCACTCTCTTTCAAACATACAATCTCAGAGGCCAAATTCTCCTCTTGCTGCTCCTTGACAGCAATCCCATATTTAAAGCTCCTACTTTCAGAGCTCGCCTTGACACCGAAACATAGGATTCCCTACGTTGCACACCTTAGGATAGTCTCCCCAGAGCAGGGAGTCTTTTGATCTTATCAATCACGGCCATTAAAATAAATTCTACGGCCTAAGTTTATCCAAAATTTTAGACCTCTTCTCCTTTTAAATAGTTCCAAACGGAAGGGACGACATTAATAAAAGCGCACCCTCTTCTTTTATTCTATAAATACTTAATAACAATTAGATAAAATTACAGTAAATAGAAAGTTATTATAATTAATAGTAACACAACAATAATGTTCATTAATATATTAGAATAAATATAAAATATTGGAATATATTATTATATATAGTATTTTATTTATAAATATTAATGAGTATCCAGGCTCATCGGGCCTGAAAGCCTTGCACGAGCCCATCCCTTCAGGCCAGGAGCTTGGCACAAACCCGGCCCATGGTGGGCCAGATCACAAGCTAGCCAGCCCATTGCAACACCTAGGAATGGGCAGACGAGGTAAGGACAGAACATTACCAAAAAGTTCCCAATACACTTCTATTATTAGGGAATATTAGTTGGCAAGGCAAAATACTTCAACAAAATCATGAAATATTTCGATAATATCAAGCATAGATGATTGAACACCATTTTATTAACATTGTAGATAGCCAGCCCTTTCGTATTTCTTTTCGTGTACAGTTTGGAGTTTCCACAGATCTCACAAGAAGAGGCAGTGAAGCTGGAAAAACCCTTTAGTGGAAGTTAGAATAACTGTCTTTAGGGTACTAATCAAACTGGTAATAAGTAATGACCTAGTATTTCCTGAGTGGACTGGCAAATCAAGATGGCCTGCCACTTTGTTCCCCATTATTTCAAAACTGGGATGCTTTTGCTTCTCCATAAATCTTTCAAGCTTCAACTTCTCGCTTCCTTATTAAATCCCTTATGATAACTCCAGATTTCTTCTCAGAAAAATCTCAATGATCTCTCTTGATACATCATAAATTTGCAGGGTGTGCTAGATATATTGTATCATGGTCTATACATAAGAGGCAGTTTCGGAATATTTGCTTCTTATTTGATGTAACCTGTATATAAGCCTTTTAGCTCTTCAATGAGCTTTTGGAATATAGAGGACACTTACACCCTGCCTTGTTTGAGCACTCAAAACAAATGCTTCAAGCAATGGCACATATTGCCTAGAGACCCAGATTTGGCACATTAAATATTACTCCAAAATTAATTTTGAAGTTCTTTCAGGTTGGACTCGTAATATTTTCCAACAAATTAGTAGGTTTGGTGTCTCGCATACAAAGAAACAATCTTGATTGATTGGTAGGGAACTAGTATTCCATGATCCAGGGCGTATGAGATATCTATTGCTCTCGGAACCCTATCTCAAGAACAATAACACTTCGCACCACGCTTTCAATCTCAATCACAAGCCTAACCTGCATCCAGTTCATTGTTGTCAAATGGCTTAATTTCGTTTAAGTGAATCGCTTAATCGCTTAAGTCATGACATACTTTTTTTTTTCAAAATAATAATAATAATAAATTAACAATAAGTATTCAAGTCTTTAGAAGAGAAAAATAGACATTCTTGCATAAAAAAGAAGTTTTACATACTAATATTCAAAATTATAACTTTAATTTTGATACTGAGTACCAACATCGTCTACTTTACCAGCATCGTCTACTTTGGGCCGTTGATAGTGTAGAACTATCATCTTCATAATCATCATGATCATCTTCCATATAGCCTTCTAAAACAACATCTTGATCATGTTTTTTCCTAGAACGCTTGTCCATATACTCCATTATTTCCTTTCGGATTTCCCAAATAGCTTTTCTACAAACCCTAACATTTGATCCGGCTCCACAAGCAAGAGGTTGTTTATGACATTTTAATATAACTAAGTTTATAATAATTTAATTCACTAAAAAAAGGATTACAAAGCATAAAATAAATAATAAAAAAAAATTAGATAGGAAAGATGGGAGGAGATTGAGAGCAAAGAATGGAGATTAGAGAGAAAGTTAAAGCCAAAATAGTTGTGTGAGGAGTAGAGGACCCACCATTTTATAGAGGCAATGGGACCTCAAAAAGCAAAAAATAATAATAATTAAGTGCTTGGAGTATTATGCCATCGTATACTAAGTATGCAATCACATAAGCCATAAAATATGGCTTATGCGATCGCATACTTTAGTATGCAATCGCATAATGGCCAAATCGCATAAAGCCATTATGGCTTATGTGATTTGATGGCATAAAACCGCTTAAGCGATCGCTTATGACAACTATGATCAGGTTTTAGATGGTATTTTACTGTTTGGTAGCGAACTAGTACGATGCAACAAAGATAAATGATATTCTACTAAACCTGTTCAAATTTTTCAGGAAAAAACGTTTTCTTCGGAGATCAATCATCATAAAAGCTTTATAACCGATTAAGAACTTGCTAGCTAAGAGTTAAGCTCACATACAACTAAAAAACTAGACGTAAATACATCACATTTTAATCGTGGATCAGCAACAGCCAATGTTTGTATGTTGGAGTAAGTGTTCCATGTCTGACCATCATGGAGTGGGGGTGGGCAAGTTCGTTTGCTTTCCAATATTTCAGCAGTAGCCATCATTCTGTATTTTATAGGAACTATGCTTTGTTTTCTTTGGAAATGTTTCTGCAGTATCTCTACAATTTCAGTTCATGCTTGTATAAATTGCTAACAAAGAATTTAGTATATATATTTGTCTTGGCATATACTGGGAGTGTATATTATATCTATTGAATCAATTCCCTTCCCATGCTCAGAGTGTGTGAAGGGAATCAAGTAGAGCACCTCATTTGTTTTCTCCCTATCTTTAAAAACAGAGAACTCGGGAAACAGCTTCTTCCAATCTTCTCTCGTAAAAAACCTCGGTAAAATCGTTGCATTTCCCAAGGAGATGTTTCTCGACTCTTCCTTCTCTTTCCATCTCAGAATGACCAAAATGTATCGCTATTGTCTCCTTGATATGAGAAAAATGGATTGTTCTTCTCCAGCGATTTTGTTTCTCTCAGATCTCCATCTCAAGTTGAAGATCCCAGCCTCCTGGACATTGAGAGAGAACAAAAATGGGTTGAGGAGTCTCATCTTCGAAAACTCCTCGATTTAAGCACTGTATACCCATGCATTATCACTTGCAACAATCCCTTCCCTGTTTCTCCCAATATAATCCTCCCATTCACTGTCATTTCCCTTCAGAACCACATCAAGCATAAACCAAAGCGATGGGTGAGGTAACCTAATCTTCCAGATTAATTGCAGTTCCTTTCTGTTGATGCGAACTTTAGATCCGCCTATTTGAATTGTGGTCGAATAAAGAGGAAATGTCAAAAGAGAAATGACCCGCGAATAAGTTTTAAAAAAAAAGCCCGTTAAACACCCGTTTGATCATAAAGAAGAAACTCCAAAATTTATTAGGATCTTCAACTTTTAATCCCGTTACTTTTATGTTTGGTCTATTTTTACGTGTCAAACGAAGTCAGATTGATGCGAAATTTGTCATAATTAAAAGTTTATCGAAGTAGCTTTCCAACGAGCCAAAAAATGAGTAATTCCGACAAGTATTAAAGAAGTTATGGTCAGTTTTCGAAAGATGCACAAAAAGTGACGAATTTCAAGAATCCTAATTGAATTAGGATTAGTCTCTTTTATTATTTTATTTTATAACATAAGAGTTGTTTCTTTTATTAGAGATAGGATTAGTTTCCTTATTGGTTTAAGACTATATTTTATTATTTTAGAAGAATTAGAATATTTCTTTTATTTGAATTAGTAATTAGAGTTATACTATGATATTTAATTTTATGCATTGGTTAGCCAATTTAAAGGCTTGTAAACAACTTTATTATTACTTTTTGGTTAATGAAAATTACTGATGCAAAATTGAGAGTTCTAAACTTTCGTGAGGGTGTGATTCTCTCAAAACGGAGAGCGATTATTCGATTCCCGCTTGCAGTTTAGTGCGAGGCAAACTCTTCATCCATCTCTATCTTCTTTAGATCTACGGTTTGCATAAGTAGCGTAACCCTAGTTATTTTATTTATTTCATAAAATCCAAAATCAACCTATTTGTTCATCATAAATCATTATTAGCCTTTTATTTTTGTTCAATATCGAGAGAACCCGCTTGCGAATTCATTCGATACCCTAAAACTATCGAAGATCTAGCCGTTCATAAGAACCCTAATCTTCTAGATCCGCGATAGGGAACATACACGAAAGTAACGCTAGTTTTGGGCCGGAATTAAAGCATCTAATTGGATTTCCAAATTTTTCTATGGGAATTTTGTTATGAGAAATTATTATTTTTAATTAATTAAATTAATTTTAATCCTAATCTCAGCCCTAGCATTGCATTTAGTGCATGGGTCAAAATATCGTCCGATATAGATACGAATCGGTTTTGGACCTCACCGATACGGTACATTCAAGGTGCCGTATCGGTGCCTCTCACACAAAAATCCAAAATTTCGGACGATACATTGGAATGTATCGTCCGATACCGATACGTATCATCCAATACATATCGGTTTTGGGGTTGGACGATACGTATCGTTTTTTCGAGATTTTAACCCATGATTTAGTAAGTTCCCACATCAAATTGGTATCAGAGACATCGGATTAGTTTTAGGGTTTTAGTGTTCATATAGGTTTTAAGGTTTATTTTGTTATTAATTTAGAATTGCATCATTTCAGATTTGTCTAGGGTCTGTCTAGCTCGTATTCCGGCTTTTGTCTGCTTTTTTTCGTTTATTTTTTATCTGAATTTTGTCTAATTTTTGTTTAGCATTTGTCTGAATTTTTCGTCTAGCTTTTGTCTGATTTTTGTCTTTTTTTTTGTCTAACGCTTGTCTTGCATCACTTAGTTTCCTAATTGCATATCATTTCAATCTTATTGCATTTTATTTCATTAGTGTCCACATCTAGTGTTTGGTGGTTCATAGTGTATCTTTTCTAGTATTGTGTCTGACTTGTGTTTGTGTCAAGAATCATGTATGAGTCACTTACACGTCACTGTGAATCCCTTACCCGTCATGAAAGGGTACTAGCCGAAGGAGAAAACCGCTCCACTCCAAATTTTTGGCAAAGTCCCGAAAGTCACGATGAGATTAGAGTTAAGGGATACTCCCATTATTGTGAGCTCAAATATGATCTTGACAGTGAATCCCTAAGGTCTATTCAAACTGAAGTCCCAACTTTTGAGGGTATGACCAACCCTAAGACCTTCGTGGGATGGTTGTCTAGCACAGAGGAGTACTTTGACTCGTATGACATGTCGGAAGAGTGTAAGGTTAGGCTCGCTAAAACGAGGTTAGTGGGCCATGCAAAGAAATATTGGGATAGTGTGTAGTTTCGAGGCAAGTTAGCTCAAACTAAACCCATCACACGATGGGAAGACATGAAGGAACAACTCATCAACCAATATGTTCCTTTCACGCACCTCCACCTTCTACGGTGTTTGGAAGCTAAGGTAGATAAGTGTCATAAACACACCCAATTAGAGTCAATGAGCACCTACACTAAAGAGAGCTCTAACTTCGGGGTTCCACCATTGAAACCCACGAGTACTCCTATGAGGCTCCAAATTGATCACGGGAAAGGATTTATCTACGATAAATATAATTTCAAGGTTCAACCATCGAAACCTGTGATTACTCCTCCGAATCCCCAAATTGATAGCGGGAAAGGAGCGATTATTGAAAGCTCAAAAACTAGTGGTCGCAACAAATGTTACAAGTGTCATGGATTTGGACACTTTGCATACCAATGCCCCACAAAATTTTCCACTCCAAATTTATTGACTAAAAAAGTGAGTCCTTAGAGTCAGAGAATATGGAAGTGGAAAAAGTGTACCCTAGTACCGTGCTGAGTGAAGAGGAGATAAAAGAATCTGATGAAAGTCTAGTTTGTATTAAAGAGACATTTATTTCCCTTGTGAATAGTGATGTTGAGTCGCTCACACGTGAGCCAACCGAGTCACCCACGCACGAGTTGACCCAATCATGAACGTACGATTTATTAGTATTTGTAGAGCCAATTGTGCATGAGTCCTTGCTATTGGTAGAGTCGAGTGCCCTTGAATCGAGTACCCCAAAGTCTCGGGTTTTGGTTGAAGTGAGTACGCACGAGTTAATCAAGTCGAGTGTACATGAGCCATTAGTATCACTTGAGTCATTCACACAAGAATCGTTAGTGTTAGTAGTGTCACTTACACATGAGTCTACAGAGTTTGTAGATGCACGTACACCCTTTTTAGGCCCAGCAACAAAACCTTCAGACCCATTCCTTGATGCCTATCCACCTGAGCCCAATCCTATCTATTCATTGATTTCCAAATACCCGCCTAAACAATATGTGAAGAGGTTAGATGGAAAAGTTTTGGAAGATCCATATTTTGTTATCAAGGTAGACACATCAAACATATCGAGAGTATCTTCTTAAGTGGAAAGGTAAACCGAAAATTGGCAACACTTAAGACTACATGGAAACATCAGGCATACCTCATCTAGTGAAAGGGTAAGCCGAATACTGAAACACAGATTTTTTCACAATGTCCTTTCATCAAAGGTCATCAGAGTCTGCATCTACTTTTGCATTTTGCATTCATGAGTTGAGATTAAGAAAAGAATTAATGCGAACAATTAAAAATACAAGTTTTCTGCAGATTCTCATAGACGATTCAAAGAATTTCAAAAGGGTGATTTTGTGATGGTTCGGAATAGACCCGAGCGATTCTCGCAAGGAGTTGCAAAGTCGTTACTAGTTCGCAGTACTGGACCCCATCAGATCTACAGAAGCGTGTCGGTTCTAATGCTTACATCTTAGATATTCCGTTGGATTTGGGGATTAGCACGACTTTCAACGTGGAGGACCTTGTTCCATCCCATGGCCCTTCAACCAACCCTGCCAACCCCATTGAGCATTCTACATCCGATGAACCAATAATTTTTCTACCCACATTGCTACCCCCACCTACTTGGAAAAGTCGTGAGATCATCGACGATGTGCTGGACGATCAGATTGTGTCCACCAACAAGGGGGACTTCAGAAGTATTTGGTCAAGTGGAAAAACAAGAGCGATTTAGAGAATATGTGGATTACATAAGAGTTTCAGCAGATTGACCCGAATCTCTTATACCTTTAGCACAACCAGTATTCATCGGGAATGCATCCTTCTAACCTGGGGAGAGTTGATGGGTAGGTCCGATTCAAGCCGCTTCCAATCGAGGTTCCCTATATATTGTCTGTCATCGCGACCGTGAAAATTCATGCCAACCAAAGTTCGAAGTCGAATTTTTCCAAAGTAGAGGGGATTGATGTGAACTTTAGATCCGCCTGTTTGAATTGTGGTCAAATAAAAAGGAGACGTCAAAAGAGAAAGTGGACCCGCGAATGGGTTTTAAAAAAAGGTCCATTAAATACCCGTTTGATCAGAAAGAAAAAAATCCAAAATTTATTAAGGTCTTCAATTTTTAATCCTGACACTTTATGTTTGGCCTATTTTGAAGTGTTAAACAAAGTCGGATTAATGCGAAATTGGTCACAATTGAAAGCTTGTCAAAGTAGCTTTCTAATAAGCCAAAAAATGAGCAATTCCGACAAGTATTAAAGAAGTTATGGTCAGTTTTCGAAAGCTGCACAGAAAGTGACAAATTTCAAGAATCCTAATTGAATTAGGATTAGTCTCTTTTATTATTTTATTTTATAAAATAAGAGTTGTTTCTTTTATTAGAAATAGGATTAGTTTCCTTATTGGTTTAGGACTATATTTTATTATTTTAGAAGAATTAAGATATTTCTTTTATTTGAACTAGGAATTAGAGTAACACTAGGATTTCTAGTTTTATGCATTGGTTAACCTATTTATAAAGGTTTGTAAACAACTTTATTATTACTTTTTGGTTAATGAAAATTGCTTATGCAAAATTGAGAGTTCTAAACTTTCATGAAAGTGTGATTTTCTCAAAACGGAGAGCGATTCTTCGATTCCCGCTTCTGGTTTGGTGCGAGGCCAACTCTTCTTCCATCTCTATCTTCTTTAGATCTACGGTTTGCATAAGTAGCGTAACCCTAGTTAAAATCATTATTAGCCTTTTAATTTTGTTCGATATCGAGAGAACCCGCTTGCGAGTTCATTCAACGCCCTAAAACTATTGGAGATCTAACCGTTTATAAGAACCCTAGTCTTCTAAATCCGCGATAGGAAACATATACGAAAATAACGCTATTTTGGGCCGGAATTAAAGCATCTAATTGGATTTCCATAATTTTCCATGGGAATTTTGTTATGAGAAATTATTATTTTTAATTGATTAAATTAATTTTAATCTTAATCTCAGCCCTAGCATTGCATTTAGTAAGTTCCCGCATCATCTATTCTCCAAACTTACGATCCCCGACTACTTTATACTTTCAATGATTTTTCTGCAAGAAAACAGAAAGAAGAAGAGCAAGGAGAAGAAAGCAATGGAGTAAGAGATGACGGTTTGATTACTGTGGTTTTGAATGTTGATATGCACTTGGCATTTATAATTTGATGTAAAAAGTAACAAAATAAATAAAAATGGCTTTAAGATAAGTTAAAACGTTAAGGAAAAGATGACAAATAGGGAAAATAAATTAATTCTATTTTCATTAAACAATATTTAATGACAAGTATGGTTTGTTGTACTCTCCTTTCTCGTTTCAAGCGTTTGAAGAATTAGCAGCCCTTCAAGTATTTTAACATTTAGATGAAGAAAATCTTTTTCTATTTATTAAAATTTTCAATCATGTGTCTGATGATTTTCTTAAAAAATATATAGATAGATAGATTTGGATTTTGAATTTCGAAGTACCAAAGAGATTACCTGGATATGCATATAGATTTTATGTGCATGTTTCAATTGCCATTATCTATTTAGTTATTGAAAGTTCTTTTAACTTTCTTATGGGATGGTCTACTTTTGAACTGTAATACATCAAACGTTGTGCTACTAGGCTAGAATTGATTTGATAATTGTTTGTTTGGAATTTTGTTTGACAAATGATAATAAGTATCTATTTTTAATTATTATGTTTTCTTTTCATTTGGGTTTTCATTTTTTCTTGTCTTTTATTAATTAGTTCGAAAATAACCTAAATCAATTGTCATTTACAAATTTATCCCGCAATGTTTTACCTTCTACTTGTATAATCAAATTTGTCTCCATAGGTATGAATGCAAGAACACATCTGCCCATAAGAATCCACAGCTCTAAAATTCTTTTCCCAATACTTTTATAATCAAACTTGTCTCTACAGTCACAAATGCAAGAACACACCTGCCTATAAGAATCCACAGCTTTAAAATTCTTTTCCAAATTGGAATTTTCTTTGATAAAAGACAATAAATATTTATTTTTAATTATTTTGTTTTCAATAAATATTTATTTTTAATTATTTTGTTTTCTTTTCAATTGGGTCTTCATTTTTTTTCTTTTCATTTATTTATTTGGATGCAAAAACACACCTGCCTATAAGAATCTACAGCTTTAAAAAAAATCCCAATTGAGAAATAGTTGTACTTGGCGCTGAATACCTCAATCAACTTAAGAGGCAAATAGGTAATTCAAATTGTGCTAGACATAACTTGAAAGGTGATCTTGATGATTGATACATTAATCAGCTTAACTACAAACAGAGAACTCAAATTTCCTTGGACATTCTGTGAAAAGGAGATTCGATAGAGTGTCTTCAAAGATTTTCATTAGATATGTTGTCACCCCACCATTTTGAATCTTCAATATTTGAAAGATTAGCAATGTCTTGTCCATTACTTCAATCTTCAAATTTTGTGTTGTTCTAGGGTGGTCGGTACAGTTCTTTTGATAATAGGGACTCCACTTATAAGATTTTAGCTTTTAAACTTATGCAAGTTGATACTTTGTGAACATTGCCTCTAGACTCAGTTCTCCAATTTCCTTAATTTCTTTCCTTTGTCTCTAAGATATCACAAAATGTTGGTCTCATCCAAATAAGCAAATGATAAATATTAAATGGTTTGAAAGAGGGCTTTTCATGAGTCCAATTGTCTCTCTAATCGATAGTTGGGGGTAGATTTCATAATGGTTGAAGATATGGCGATTCATAGAACACAGTGGAATCCAGTCAACTTCTCTCTAATCGATAGTTGGGGGTAGATTTCATAATGGTTGAAGATATGGAGAATCTTAATTAATATCTATATCTTTAAAGCTATATATATCATGAAAGTTGACTGGATTCCCCTATGTTCTATGAATCTCTTAAGATACGAGGCCGCGGGCAAAGTAATCTTTATTCTAACCTGGGCCTCACTTAACTAAGGGTATATATACTCATATGTCATAACTATTATAGTATTCTCATAGTATGCAGTATGCACCATATAATTATGGTTTGTACCAAAACTGAAGTAGGAACTTACTAGATGCAATGTTAGGGCTGAGATTAGGATTTAAATTAATTTAATCAATTAAAAAAATAACAATAATTTCTCATAACAAATTAACATGAAAAATTCTAGAAATTCAATTAGGTGATTTAATTTCGGACCAAAATAGCGTTATTTTAGTGTACGTTCCCTATCGCGGATCTAGAAGACTAAGGTTCTTATGAACGGCTAAATCTCCGATAGTTTTAGGGCGTCAAACGAACTCGCAAGTGGGCTCTCTCAATACCAAACGAAAATAAAAGGCTAATAAAATTAATGATGAACAAAATATTGATATTGGATTTTTATGAGATCAATAAAATAATTAGGATTAAGCTACTTACGGAAACCATAAATCTAAAGACGATAGAGATGGAAGAAGAGTTGGCTTCACACCAAGCCGCAAGCGAAAATCGAAGAATCTCTCTCCGTTTTGAGAGAATCACACTCTCACGAAAATTTAGAACTCTCAATTTGCATAAGCAATTTTCATTAACCAAAAACTAATAATAAGAGTGTTTACAAGCCTTTAAATAGGCTAACCAATGCATAAAATTAAAAATCCTAGTATAACTTTAATTCCTAATAAAAGAAATATCCTAATTCTTCTAAAACAATAAAGTCTTAAAACAATAAGGAAACTAATCATATTTCTAATAAAAGAAACAACTCTTACTTTCAAAAATAAAATAATAAAAGAGACTAATCCTAATTCAATTAGAATTCTTGAAATTCGTCACTTTATGTGCAACTTCCGAAAACTGATCATAACTTCTTCAATACTTGTCGGAATTGCACTTTTTTTGGCTCGTTAGAAAGCTACTTCGATAAGTAGCTTCGATAAGCTTTCAAATATGACCAATTTCGCATCAATCCGACTTCGTTTGACACTTCAAAATAGGCCAAACATAAAAGTTACGGGATTGAAAGTTGAAGGCCCTAATAAATTTTGGATTTTCTTCTTTCTGATCAAGCGGGTCTTTAACAAGCCTTTTTTAAAAAATTCATTCGTGGGTCGACTTTCTCTTTTGACGTCTCTTCTTTATCCGACTATGATTCAAACAGGCGGATCTAAAATACACATAAAAAACATTCATGATTACCCTGTTTGCACCATATATTAACTCCTTGTATATCTTTCCAATACACGTGTTTTGGTTATGAGAGCAGTCCACTCAGTCCTGGTTACACTTCCCTTAGGACAGTTTATTGCTTTTGTCTTAACGCTAACTTCATATGTAAAATGGATGATATCTAATTGATGGTCATAGTGAAAGAAAATGGATGATTCATGCGATCCGATTCAGAAAAGAAAATTAACAAAGAAGTGGACCCGAAAATGGGTTTTTAAACACCTGTTAAAGAACCATGAAAACACCAGTGTGCACATATGCGCCACACAAGAAGACCTGGCTTTGGAAAGACGTGCACAAGAGAAGAAAGACAAGGGTTTTTGCAGAACCCTAAGTTCTGGGCAATCTCGCACACATGAGATCGGCCCAAGAAGGAAATTTTGATTTGCGACTACGAGCGCGCGGCACCATATCTCACTTGCACAGATCGGGCCAAACCCAGTCAACAATAGAATTTAGGCTGCAAGTTTCCTTTAATTTGAGTTTAGTTGTCAAACAAATGTATGTGATTTATATGACCATCAATTTCATGACTTTCAACACAACTCTCGAAAAAATTGGCTATGACTACTCCTTCAATACAAATTCAAATCGAGCAATTCCAACATGTATTAAAGTACTTATGACCACTTTTTCAAGGGCTTGCAGTGGAAGTGACGAAATGGTCACATGTCACATACATGTGCTTGTACCCTAAACTCAAATTAAAAAACTAAAATAAAAGGAAAATTGCAGCCTAAATTCTATCGCCAACTGCATTCTGCTCAATCTCGCACACGGGAGATCTAGTGTCACGTGGGCAAAGGCACAGATCAAAATTTCCCTCTCGGGGTGATCTCACGTGTGCGAGAAAGTCGGAAAAAAGGTAAAATATGGGAAAAACAAAAAAAAAAGCTGTAAAATACGAAGATGGATAAAAACCCAGAAAAATTGGGGAAAAACAAGATAATACTTGAAAAAAATTAAAAGATTTGAAACAGTTTTTAAAAGTACTATAAAATACGGGGGGAAACGTTTAATACGTGAAAAACGTGTTCAATACATGATAGACGCATATTATACAAAAATAAACATTTTATTCAAAAATACAAGTACTATACATGTTCAATACATTGTGGAAAAAAATGTATATTATATGCGTATTTCTTAAAAAACGGAGTATTTTGTCACAATGCTTGAAAGCTTGTCCAAGTAGCTTTCCAACAAGCCCAGAATTGCACAATTCCGATGAGAATTGAAAGAGTTATAACCAGTTTTTCAAGGATTGCACCAAAAGTGATGAAATTGATGATCACATGTCACATATATGTGCCTGTCCCCTATGACCTCACATAAAGCACTAAAAATAAAATAAGCATAACCTATGAAAACTAATGGGCCAAAATCTAAGAAGCACGGACACGGGTACGATACGATACAAGTGTGGCGATACGACAATTATCAAAATATCAGGATACGATACAGGGGAGATATGTGCATTTAAAAATTATTTTTTATATATTTTTAGTTATATTTTAAATTTATGAACTTAAGAAAAAAAAATAAAAAAGAAACAAAAAAAATCTTATAGAGACTAATTTCAAATAAGTGGGCTGCACGCTAGTAGGCTCCTTTGATTTCTCCTTCTTTTCATAAAAACCCTAAATCTTAAACTTGTTGATTTCTTCTTCTATTTATCTTTTTCAGGAAAAGCCCAAGATATCCATGCAGCCGTATCCCTCAAGTATCGATATCCGAAACAGTTACGATACGGGTACATTGCAAAAAATAGAGTATCTATGCTTCCTTAACCAAAATCAGAGTCCACCACACGATCATATCAGTATGTGTCTAACAATGATCCTTCACATGATCAACGATCCAATGGTGTGAATCACGAACGGTCAAGATCTAACAGTCAAAATAAATATTGATGAAGATCCAACTATGGAAACTGGTAGCTCAATGGTCTGAATTATCGCAGCTCTGAATCTTGAATTTGCATCATAGTTGTCATAAGCGATTGCTTAAACGATTATAAGCTACAAAATCGCATAAGCCATGATGGCTTATGCGATTTTCACATTATGTGATCGCATACAAAGTATGTGATTGCATAAGCCATATTTTATGGCTTATGTAATCCCATAATGCTCCAACAGTCATATTTATTACCGTTGGAGCACTTTAATAATTTTTGTTTTATTTTTTGAGGTCCCATTGTCTCTATAAAAGGATGGGTTGGGTCCTCTACTCCTCACACAACTATTTTGGCTTAAACTTCCTCTCTAATCTCCATTCTTTACTCCCAATCTCCTCCCATCTTTCCTATCTAGTTTTTTTTTTTTTTATGCTTTGTAATCCTTTTTTTAGTGAATTAAATTGTTGTAAACTTAGTAATATTAGTGTTAGTGTTACCATTGATCAAAATATCGTCCGATACCGATACGTATCGGACGATACGTATCGGTATCGGAGGTGGACGATACGGTACATTAAATGTACCGTATCGCCCATTTATATGGCTAATACCGGACGATACATACCGGAAAACCGGCATTTTGATCCTTGAGTGTTACAACGCCTCAAATGGAAAGATCAAGGATCAAGATTCAAGAGTGAAGAAAGTTTATTGCTCTAATCTTCTATCAATCAAGTGACCCGGATCAAGCAAGACTTTTAGGAGGTTTGAGTTTATTATTTTTGTTTCAAAAATTTTAAATCTCTAATTTTCTTGTCCTAGTTCCTACTTTCTATCATCATTCACCAATTAATTATGTCTACATCTTCAACCCCGGATCCTCTAAGACCTAAATCGAATGATCCGGGTTGAAAATATGGACGGTATAAGAGTCCTATCGAGAAAGCAACCATAGTTTGTACCTTGTGTAATTATGAGAGCACGGGTGGCATAGGCCGTCATAAACAACATCTTGCTCATGGAGTCGGAACAAATGCTAGGGCTTGTAGAAACACTACCCCGGAAATTCGAAAGAAAATAATGGAGTATATGGACAAGCGTTCTAGGAAAAAACATGATCAAGATGTTATTTTAGAAGGCTATATGGAAGGTGATCATGATGATTATGAAAATGATAGATCTACACTATCAACGGCCCAAAGTAGAGGACCTCCACAACCACCATCGAAAAAAGTACGTGATCGTGGTACACTAGAAGGGTGGTGTCGACCACATCCAGAGGATGTGGTTAATCAAAGAGAGGGTAAAGGACCGGCTCAAACAACACTAGGGAACCGATATAAGGGTAAGGATAGACCCGCCACAATCCAATATGTGGCTAAGTGATTCTACCAAGCAGGCATTGCTTTCAATACTGTTAAGCTAAAGAGCTTCCAAGTAATGATTGAAGCTCTTGGGCAATTTGGGCCTGGACTTAAACCCCCTTCCTATCATAAAATCCGGGAAACATGCCTCAAAGAAGAGGTGAGAGTGACCAACAATATATTAGCCGAATATAAGGATGCATGGAAAATATACGATTGCACATTAACGCCCGATGGATGGATGGATAGAACCGATCGAACTTTGATCAACTTCTTGGCAAATTGTCCTACCGGAAATATGTTACTAAAATCGGTAGATGCATAGGCCCATTCTCACACGGCAGAATATATATTTACACTTTTGGATAAGACCATCGAGGAAATAAGACCTGAATACGTTGTCCAAGTTGTAACGGACAATGCGGCATCCTACGTAGCCACCGTTTGCCTCCTTATGGAAAAGCGACCGCAACTATATTGGACGTCATATGTGGCCCATTGTTTAGACCTAATCTTAGAGGATATAAGCAAATTACATATTAAAACAATTGTTAAAGCTATGAGGATAGTTATTTTTATCTACAAGCATGCACTTCTACTTCAAAGAATGCGTAAAGCAATAGGAGGTAATTTATTACGTCCCGCCATGACTCGAGTTGCAACCACATTTTAAACTTTACAAAGCTTGTATGCGTAAAAAAAAGAGCTTAGAAGTTTTGTAATATCGACCAATTGGAACAATGGACCTTGGTCAAAGAAAGTCGATGGTAAACAAGTTGCACAAACATTACTCCAAAATCAATTTTGGACTAATATTGCACAAACCCTACGTGACTCCCAACCAATTGTAGAGGTGTTACGAGTGGTGGATGGTGATGAGAAACCACCAATGGGATATATATATATATATATATATATATATATATATATATATATATATATATATATAGTTTTATGGAGGATGCCCAAGAAAAAATAAAATCTAATAATCAATTCAGGTCAATATTATATCAACCCGTGTTTGATATAATCAACAAGAGGTGGGGAAGTCAAATGGCATCTCCACTATATTCGGCCGCCTTCATTCTTAATCCGGCGGTGTACTTTGCACGCCGGGATCGAGATGATGCGGATGCCACTCACATAGTTGACTTTCTTGACTGCTTAGAAAGGATGGTCCCTGATAGAGGTGAACAAGATAGAATAAGTCATCAATTGGACTGTTACAAGGCGGAAGGATTTTTTGGAAGGGACATAGTTATCCAACATAGAACTACAAAAATTCCAAATATAAACTTTAAAAGTCTTTAAAGTTCAAACTAATTAATGTATTTTATTTCTACTCTAGTAGTTCTAACTTCTAATAATTCTCTTTAATCTACAGCCGACTGGTGGGTAGCTTATGGGGTAGATCCGATAACAAAGGATCCCATTTTGAAAAAACTGGCCATTAGGATATGAGCGGAATTGGAGTTCTTTTGATATGGTAATTGAAGTCTTAAACAATTAAAGTCAATCTATGAATATTTTAATTAAATTGCAAAGATTTAATAATCCTACTCCTCATGTTTAACAGATCCACACAAAGAAAATGAACCGACTTGAGCAAAAGAAGTTCAATGACTTGGTGTTCGTGCAGTACAATAAAAAATTGCGTGAACGATTTCTTACAAAGCGAGAGAAACCGGGGTTCTATGATCCCATCTATGTGGATGATGTGCCTAATGACCATCCATGGATGGTTGATTCTCCATATGAGCCTGTCTTTTATAGGGAAGATTTGACATAAGCCCAAGTTGAAGCAGCAGCTCTTGGTCTAGCACCCACTGATAGGAGGAGGTGAACTGTTGGTAAAGGTAGTAGCAGCCAAGGCATGCATATTGATGAAGAAGATGAAATTATAGAAGAAGATGATAGACAACCAGATGATATAGATTTCGTACTAGTGAGATCGGACGAAGACGAAACAGAGGAAGAAGAAGAGTATGTAGAAGAATGAGATTATTCCAATGACGACGGCAATGCTAGTGATGATGATGGAGGAGATGTACCACAATGGGTTAGAAATGAATGTGTAGAGTATATTGTTGGTACTCATAATCAAAATTAAAGTTATAATTTTAAATATTAGTATATAAAACTTCTTTTTTAAATGCAAGAATGTCTATTTTTCCCTTCTAGACACTTGAATTTTTATTATTGTTTTTTTTATTTTTTATTTTTTTTGAAAAAAAAAAAAGAAAAGTATGACATCACTTAAGCGATTAAGCGATTCGCTTAAACGAAATTGAGCCAAATCGCTTAAGCGAAATTAAGCCCTTTGACAACATTGATTTGCGCCGATCTCGCGGGCGCGATAATCAGAACTCGTGCACACGAGATTGCATATAGCAAAGTTCTTTTATTCCTCTTCTTCCCACGAGCACTTCTTGCTTGTCTTGCACGTGCACTTAGGTCTTCACGATCCTTAAGAAGGATTTAAAGACCCATTTGCGGGTCTACTTTTTTTTCAATTTTCTTACTCGAACATGATTCCAGCGCGTAAGCTATGATCCCACATCATTTTCCCTTCTTTAAAATAGTTTGACCATAAACTTTCACCAAAGCTATCTATCTTGTCGTAGGTCGATGATATTATTCTGATCACCTCGATGGGGAATGAAATAAGATTCGACTCGGCAATGTAACCGATTAGCTTGAGCACTGCAATCCGATTTGGTTTGGACACTTCAATCATAACTTCCTTCGACACCTCTTAGGAGCATGACAGTGCACATATCACAAGTTGACATGGAGTCACTATGGGTTCGAGATCGTTGCGGGTGACAACGGGTAGTGGATCTTCATCGACAGTTATAAATTCATTGATGGGTACAAGGTAAACAATGGTTATGGTATCTTCAACTGGTATGGGTTTAACATTGGGTATGAAATTTAAATTAAAGAGTGATGATGGGTGGGTTGACGGGAACGAAAGTTACACCCTTCGATTCCAAAGACTTAGACTTCATCGATCCATCAAACTTCTCGTACAAGGTTTCATTCACCTCATCAATTTTTTGAATCATTACATTTTATGACGCAGTCATTTTGTCCAACCAATCGCACATCCTACAAAGGAACACAATCATCTCTTCGTTACTAATTATGGAACTATTCCACGTGTCAAGAGTTGAACTTGTTTTGATACCAGGTTGATGCAGGACCACTCTAAAACCCTTGCACCAAAGACGTAAGAAGATAGAAGATCAGATATTAAAAGATAGAGATAGAAACGTCAATGGTCTTCATCTTAATCGCATACATGCACCCGGGTCTTCATGGTTCTTTAACAGGTCTTTAAAAACCCATCTTCAAGTCCACTTCCTTGTTAGCTTTCTTTTTTGAATTGAATCATGATTCCCACGTGTAGGCTTCGATTCTTCATCATTCCCCCATTCTTTAAAAAATACGACCTCGAACTTTCACTGAAGTTATCCTTCTGCTCAAAGGTCCGTAACAGTATTTCGGGCACTTTAATGGGACAAGGTTTGGGAAAATAAACCGAACTCGACTCAGGCAACGTAACTGGGCTTGGCTTAAGCACACTTCAATCTGATATGGCATGGGTACTTCAATTTGGTATCAAAGCAAGTTCAAACCTCGATACGGCGAGTGGCTCGATCATGAGTAAAGATTGTCCTGCATCAATTTGGTATCAAAGTAAGTTCAACTCTCGACACGTGGAGTGGTTCCATCATGAGTAACGAGGAGATTATTGCACTCTTTTACGAGATGTACGATCGGTTGGACAAAATGAATGCATCACAAAAGGTGATAATTTAGAGACTTGACAAGTTGAATGAAACCTTAGATGAGAAGTTTGGGGGATCAATGAAGTCTAAGTCTTCGGAATCGAAGGGTGTTACTCTCATTCCCATCAAACCAACCCCAACATCACCTTTTCATCTTAATCCCATACGCGTTGTTAAACCCATCCCTATTGAAGATCCCATAACAGTCGTAGATCCCGCACCCATCAATGATCTCATAACCGTTGATGAAGATCTGCTACCCGATGTCACCCCCCGACGATCTCGAACAGTGACTCTATGTCAACCCGTGATATGTGCACCGCAGTGCTCCGAAGAAATGTCCAAGGAAGATCCGATAGAAGTGCCCAAACCAAATCGGATTGAAGTGCTCAAGCCAAGCTCGGTTACATTGCCCGAGCTGAATGTGATTTATCTTCAATACCCATGCCCCATCGATGTGATCAGAATAATATCATCGACTTTTGACAAGATAGATAGCTTCGGTGAAAGGTCGTTGTCGAACATTTTTAAAGAAGATGAGAATGATGCGGAATCAAAGCTTATGTGCTAGGATCATGGCTCGATAAAGAAGAAAAGAAAATTGAAGAACAAGTAGACTCGCAAATGGGTCTTTAAAACCCTATTAAGGATCGTGAAAACTTATGTGCATGTGCGTGACAAGCAAGAAGACCGCACATTGGGAAGGCGTGCACATGGGAAGAAGATGATCAGAAGAACTTTGCACTGTGCATTCTCCTGTGCACGAGTTCTAATTCTCGTGCCGCGAGATCACGCAGATTGAAGATTTAGAGCTGCGACAATTCGAACCATTAGATTACCAGTTTACGCAGTTGGACTTTCATCGGTATTTATTTCGATCGTTGGATCTTGACCGTTTGTGATTCACATCATTGGATTGTTGATCGTGTGAAGGATCATTGTTAGAAGAATGTTGATATGATCGTGTAGTGGATTTTGATTTTGGTCCATTAGTTTTCAAAAGTTGTGTTTATTTTATTTTAGTGTTTCATGCTAGGTCATAGGGGTCAGGCACATATATGTGATATGTGATCATCAACTTCGTCACTTTCAGCCCAGGGGTCGAAAAAGTGGTCATAACTCTTTCAATTCTCATCGAAATTCAATTCTTGGCTCATTGGAAATCTACTTCGATAAGCTTACAAATAAGCCTTGTTTCACACAAATTGGACATCGTTTTATGCTTCAAAAGTGGACGCATAAGAAAAAAAGGATCAATGGTTGAACTAATTGTGACCATTAGTTTAGAAGTTTAACAGTTAGTCCTTAGTAGTTCTAATTTTAGTAGCATTCTTAAGGTTTCTTTACCTATTATAAATACTTGTAAATACGCTTATATTAGAGCAGATTATAATAAATGACAATTGGTGCAAATTTTTGCAAGAGAAAGAGATTCTTTCCACTTAAAGAGGGATTTTTCTATTCCCCGAGTTTTTGGTGCAGGGCTAATAATCTCATTGGTGAAATTCCAGAGATTTTATTTATCTTTTTTATTCTTCTTTTATTTTAATTTTATTTCGTGATTCAATCAAGAATGGAAAACCCCAATCCTATCATGTAGGATTTACACTGTTTTAGGGTTTTAGTGTCCGTCCTGCATCAATCTTCCAATTTATATCTTCTATAAAAACTGGATATTGAATTTCGGCGGTTTCTATTGATCACGTGGTGCGCATGATAAAACATCATGTTGATCCTCAAAATCCAACATTATATTTTTAGTGACTTTTATTGGACAGCCACAACTCTTCCAAACATGTTATTATTGTGTTGTACGCAATCCATAACAAATTTGAGAATTGGTGTTAGATGAATGGCTATGTACCACAAGCACCATGTGTGGTGGACAAGCCTCGATTCTATGCATGGGAGCATTTTTTCATCACATTTTGTTTATTTTTTATTTTTATTAATAAGAAGATACCTTCATTAAAAAAAGGAAATTTTAAAAACAGCAGCAGCTAAGAGAGGTTTAGGCATGACACAGCATATTAAATTTAACTTAATAATCTAGACGTGACAATGTATACCAATATGAATCGGGCACATTATGTAATGTTTTTAGTAAAGGAGATGGTGCAATCGATTTTACTAATATTTAGGTATTTATTATTGGGTTTTTTTTAGTAGAGATTATTTAGGAAGTTTCTAATGGTAGATTTAGTTGTTCGTCATTGGGAACAATGACTCTTTAAATTTAGAGTGTGTTGCGGGACGGGAACCCTAAAATGCGTGAATATGATTTTTATGCGGATTTGCTGAAATTAAATAGAAAAAAAATAAACTTAATCTCAAAATTAACTCTATACCTTCGGGCTCGTAGAATTCCGATGGGTAAATCACGCGAGATCCGAATAGGGTATCCAATCCGATGCGCAAGTCCCGTTAGATTTGAGGCAGGATCGGGCCTAGAGATAGGACTCTAGCTTTTCCAGGCTTGGGCGTTCGTCCTCGATCCGATATAGATTCACAGGTTCGAACTAGGGTTATCGGATTGGGTAGGTTTGATAGCTCGGATAAAAAGTAGGGTTTTGATGGAAATAGGTTTTGGTTTTTGGATTAGGGATTCAATATGGGTAATGGATTATAAGAGAAAACATAGAAAATATATTGCAAAGATAATAGAAGATCAAAGAGAATAGATGGGAATCACTACCTTGGTCTCGCACCAAACCCATCTCGGGAAGAAGAATATTTAAGCATAAAGCATTCAAAATATTCAATAATCAATTAAATTGTCTTTACAAGCCTCTATATATAGGTCACCAATAATTAATTCGCAATAAAAAAATAATCCAAAAAGAAATAAAACTAAAAAGACAGTTTTCGCATAAAAAAATAGAAATTCCATTGATGGAAGTCGTTGCGATAAATCGACAATGTATTTCTTCTTTGTATGACCGCTCTCTCGTGTATGTGTATTGCTTCTCCTAGCGGTTTCAGTCTCCTTTTCTCCCTTGAAGCTACGGTACTGGGGCTTCCTCTACGCTTCTTCTGACGCCAGTAGAACTGATATGGTCTGAATCCGATGTCCATGTATGTGGCGTCCCCGTCAATTCCCCTAGACCAAATAGGTTTCATCACCGATGAAACGCACTCGTGGTAAATGTCAATCAAATCGGGGTTCAATCGGCGAATTTCATTCTCGTGGATCCAAGTGTTTTCGGACTCCGGTTTTCCCACACATTTAACCAAGTACTTCTAGAATCCCCCGTCTTGTGCGGATACGGCATGATCATTTATTATATCCTCTATCTCATCTTTTCTCTGTCTGCTTTAGGAATGGAGAGATACGGGCTACATGGTTGAGTTGGGGCTGAGGCTATAAGGTGGGTTGAGTGGGTTTTCAGGAGGTAGGGTGAAACCCAAGTAAGGAACCTAGTCCTCCACATTGAACGTTGAACTAACCCCCGTACCTGGAGGAAGCTCTAGTTCGTATGCATTAGGACCACTCTGCCAAAATTCTAAAGGGTCCAGCGCCTCGGGATTGGAGCTTCTTTGCGGATCCTGATGGGAACCGCTCAGGCCTAACCCGAACCATCACATAATCATCCACGTGAAATTCTTTAAAACGCCTGTACGCATCTGCAGATAATTTATATTGACTGTTGCTTGAATTAATCTTTTGTTTAATTTCGGCATGCAAGCTATGAATGTGTTGTGCAAATGCATCGGCAGACTCTGACACTCTATGGATGCAGACATGGGGATCAAATCTAATGGGGTCCTAGGCCTATGCCCATGTATTACCTCAAAAGGACTCATGCACTCATGCCTATGGACCTATTGACAGAATTATTGTAGGCAAACTCAGTTGTGGGTAAAATAGTATCTCAGGTCCTAACATGATCACCGACAAGACTACTAAGGAGATTCTCAAGGCTCCTATTGGTGCTTTCGGTTTGGCCATCCGTTTGAGGGTGATAAGCCGTCGAAAATTGGAGCAATGTGCTCATCATGTGCCAAAGGTTCTTCCAAAAATAGCTAGTGAATTTGACATCCCTATCAGACACAATGGTTTTGGGCAACCCATAAAGAAGTACTACCTTCGCGAAAAATAATTTAGCAATATGAGATGCAACGGAGGTTTTGGAACAAGGAATGAAGTGGGCCATCTTAGAATCGTGCTTCCTTGGAGTTTTGGGTCCACTACGACAAAGATGGAATCGTGCTTCCTTGGAGTTTTGGGAAGTCCAAACAAGAAGTCCATAGAGAGGTTTTGCCATGGTGTGTGTGGCACGGGTAACAGGGTGTACAAGCCGGTATTTTGTTTAGTCTGTTTTGACACTTGGCAAGTACGACAATATTTAATAACTCGGGCGACATCTCTCATTAGGCTAGGCCAAAAAAATCTATCCTCTACGAGCACAACAGTTTTATTACGCCCGAAATGTCCGGTCATCCCTCCAGCATGTGACTCCCAAATGAGAAAGTCATGCAATGAAGTGCGAGGGATGCAAAGGCGATTGCCTTTCAATAAGTATCCATCCTGTATGGTGTACGAGGAGTGTGTGATGGTCGGGTCACTAAGGAGAGCAATATACTCTACCCCAAAATCTGGGCAATCAGGGTACTCATCCTTTAGTCGTTCGAACCCGACAACCTCGGTGCACATGGAGTGCAGAGTCGTCACCCGACGACTAAGCGCATCAGCAGCCCTATTTTCGGCACCGGCCTTATGCTTTAAAACGAATGTGAACCCTTAAAGGTACTCGACCCACTTCGCATGCCTTGGGTTCAACTTTTTCAGTGAAGCAAGAAAGCGTAAGGCTTCATGATCAGAGAACAACACAAATTCCTACAGTCTAAGGTAATGTTTCCAATACCAAAGAAATCGAACGACCATATAGAACTCCTTGTCATAGGTAGAGTATTTTTGCTTTAACTCGTTAAATTTTTCACTAAAATAGGCCACTGGGTGACCCTCTTGGCTAAGTACTCCTCCTATGCCTACACACGATGCGTCGCATGCGACTTCAAAAACTTTAGAAAATTCCGGCAAGCGCATAACGGGTGTACTACTCATCCGTTATTTGATCTCAACAAAGGCTTTCGTCGCCGATTTACCCCAATGAAAATCCCTCTTTTTCATGCAATCAGTAATTTGAGCCATGATTGTGCTGAAGCTTCTGATGAAGCGATGATAAAAAGTAGCCAAACCATGGAAGCTACGGACATTGTGTATGTTCTTAGGCTCGGGCCACTCACAATGGCTGTAACCTTTTCGGAGTCCGCGACCATTCCATCGGCTGAGATAATAAATCCCAAGAAGACAACGGAACGTTGCATGAAGGTGCACTTCTTGAGATTTGCAAACAACTTCTCGCCCTTGAGGTTTCACAAACCAACCTAAGGTGGTTCAAGTGTTGTTCCTTGTCATGACTATAAATCAGGATGTCATCGAAATAAACAAGGAATTTGCCGAGGAACGGCCTCAACACTTGGGTCATGAGTCTCATATAGGTACTCGGGCGTTAGAAAGCCCAAATGGCATGACCGCCCACTCATAAAGACCATCCTTGGTCTTAAAGGCAGTTTTCCACTCGTCACCAAGGCGAATCCGAACTTGATGGTAGCCACTCTTAAGGTCTATCTTAGAAAAGATATTGGCACCAACCATCATATAGAGCATGTCATCGAGCCTTGGTATGGGAAACCGATATTTAACAGTAATCTTATTGATTGCACAACTATCCACATACATGCGCCACGTACCATCTTTCTTAGGAGTGAGTAGGGTTGGTACGGCACACGGGCTCATGCTCTCTTGGATGAACCCCTTCTGAAGGAGCTCATTGACTTGCCGAGTCAACTCGGTGTGCTCAACCGGATTCAACCTGTAGTAGGGCAAGTTCGGTAAGGTGGATCCAGGAACCAAGTCTATTGCGTGTTGGATATCACACAGGGGAGGGAGTTCGTTTGGTAAGTCTTTAGGGAAGACATTCGTAAACTCTTTCAAAATCGGCTCAACCTCCTTGGGACACTCGCTCACTGACTCGAGAGCACTCTCAACGGAGACAACTACGTACACACACTCTCATCTATTGATGCTTTCTCGAACTCAGAAGGGCTCACAATATTAATGCCTTTAGAAGACTCGCCCTTCTTTTCAACTTTGTTGGTCGATGGCGTTTTGGGAGGCAAAGGGTGTAAAGTGATCTTTTTGCCCTTATGCATGAACGTGCATATGTTTGATCGATCAGAAAGAGTCACGTTCATGTCGTAGAGCCACGGCCTTTCCAAAATGATATGGCCCACATCCATCGGCACCACATCGCACCATAAGGTGTCCGAATAAGAACCTAACTGAATCGGTATACGACACCTTTTCGACATGGGAATGGACGAAGAGTTGACCCGTGCGACTTTATAAGGTCTCGGGTGGGCTTCAGGTGTAAGCCCCAAGCGGAATATGGCATGAATTGATACCACGTTAGTGCAACTACCGTTATCCACGATGACCCTACAACTCTTTTCACCAAATCTGGCAAAGGTGTGGAAGATGTTCTCCCTTTGCTAGTCATCCTTTTCATTCCGTTAAGGCTATGCAAGGGCACACCTCACAACTAAAGCATGGCTAATAGCATCACCCTCCTCATCGCTGGGTGTGCTAACCGGCTCAAATACTTCTTCTTCAACCACTATTTCATCATCATCCTCCTCTCCCTCAATAAAGAGAGTCCTTTGGGGGTCTTTCGTAGGGCATTGGGCGGCAAAGTGTCACATCCCATGACATTTATAGCACTTTACTTGAGAACTACCCATGGGTTAAAATATCGGGTTACCGATACGTATCGTCCAAGCTCCAAAACGATACGTATCGGACGATACGTATCGGTACCGGTCTGTATCGGACGATACATTGAATGTATCATTCGATACATTCGATACATTCAATACATTTGAATGTATCGAACGATACATTCAATGTATCGTTCGAGTCCAATACCGATACGTATCGTCCGATACGTATCGGTATCGGACGATATTTTGATCCATGGAACTACCCCTCGAGGATTCTCTGACTACACCTTTGCCCTTTTCAAACCTCGTATTGGTAGGGGCAGGTTGTGTAGATTTGGGAGGCAGATTAAATCGTCCTTCACCGGATAGTTGACCACTATATTGTGGCTCAGTTCTCTTCACCACCGAAGTTTTCAAATACCGTTCAAGATCTTGCACAACGGCATAACATCTTTCTAGAGTTTCTACGGGGTGAGAAATCAACTCTTTTTGTAAATCAAGTCGCAATCCAGTGCGAAATCTAGAGAGAGTGATTTTAGGGTCTTCCAATACCTTGGCCCTCATTATGAACTCTTTGAATTTGGCAATGTAATCGGTTATGGGCATACCACCTTGGCTTAAATTTTGCCACTGGTCGAGGAGGCGTTGGTGGTATAATAAGGGAACATACTTCTCAATAAGTCGTTCCTTCATATCGTCCCAACGGATAATGGGAGGAGGACAACCCGCATTCACCCTGATGCGCTCAACATTGAGCCAGAAAAGTCGAGCTTAACCAACCAATTTCATTTTAGCGAGCCTGAAGCAACGGTCGTCATTCATGGCATACCAATCAAAGCGTTGGTCTATGTCAGAAAGCCAATCGAGGAAGACAATTGGGTCCATTCTTCCATCGAAAGTCGGAATCTCAACTCGGACATTCTTGAGGAGTTGAACTTCGGGGTTATAGTCATCTCTACGATGATCCCTACGGTTTCGGTTCCGATTGTCTTAGCGACCATCGCATTCAATGTGAGGACCTTCACGCTCTTGGCGTTGATCCTGGTATTCACCAATCGCTTCCAATTGGTTGATTCGATCACGCAATCTGTCATTACCAACTCCTAGGGATGTTTGAGCCTGCTCTATGGTATTTAGACTTGCATTAATCGCACTCAATTCTTCTCTTATAGCTCTAAGAGTATCGAGAACCTCATTCGAAGCCATGGTGATCACAAAGGTCTATTAGGGTTCTAATATGGAATGCAATATGGACTCAAAAAGGAAAAACAATGCAATAAAATAAATATGACAAGCAAAGATGCCCTAACCTAGAAAACCTAGGGCTCTCATACCAAAACTGACGTGAGACGGGAACCCTAAAATGCGCGGATTTGCCGAAATTAAATAGATTAAAACAAACTTAATCTCAAAATTAACTAGATACCTTCGGGTTCATAGAATTCTGGTGGGTAAATCACGCGAGATCCGAATAGGGTGTCCAATCCAATGCGCAAGTCCCGTTAGATTTGAGGCGGGATCGGGCCTAGAGATAGGACTCTAGCTTTTCCAGGCTTGAGCATTCGTCCTCGATCCGATGTAGATTCACGGGTTCAAACTAGGGTTGTAGGATTGGGTAGGTTTGATGGCTCGGATGAAAACTAGGGTTTTGATAAAAATAGGTTTTGGTTTTTGGATTAGGGATTCAATATGGGAAATGGATTATAAGAGAAAACAGAGAAAATATATTGCAAAGACAATAGAAGATCAAAGAGAATAGATGGGAATCACTCCCTTGGTCTCACACCAAACCCATCTCGGAAAGAAGAATATTTAAGCATAAAACATTCAAAATATTCAATAATCAATTAAATTGTTTTCACAAACCTCTATATATATGCCACCAATAATTAATTTGAAATAAAAAAGAGTAAAAGAAATAAAACTAAAACGGCAATTTTCGCATAAAAAATAGAAATTCCGTCGCTGGAAGTCGTCGTCGATGGCGCGCTACTGCGCTATGACAGCGCGCTGCGGCGCTGTTCTCCTGGCGGTTTTAGTCTTCTGTTCTCCCTTGAAGATACGGTACTGGAGCTTCCTCTTCGCTTCTTCCAAAGCCGATAGAACTGATGTGGTCCGAATCCGATGTCCATGTATGTGGCGTCCCCATCAGAGTGGCAAGTTATAATTGATGGTATAATAGAATATTTTGTAGAGATTTTAGTTTTTCATTTCTAGTAATTCAATAGTTGAGCTCAGCTATTTGTTGTCTTTTTTATTTGTTGGTTCATTCATGTTTCTTGATATCTTTTACGTAGTACTTTAATTTTCGTGATTTAAATTTTAAATTTGGTGAGTTGTAGTTTTTGGGTGAGCATAGAAGTATTTGATCTTTATGTGGAGCACATGTATTTACTTTACTAAGATCTAGGCATTACTAGCTGAAATGTTGTATTCTAGTCATATATATTACCTTAGTGGTGGATTCAAATTCTCTGCAGGTTGTGGTCTTCCTCTTCTCTATTGCAGGAGATCAAATATTACAAGAGTTGCAGATTAAAAAGTCAAGTAAAAGTGTAAATTGAAGTCGGAACCCTATTGACGTCTTTCGATCTATAAAGTTAATGGGAGTAAAATATCTTATTCTATTCTTCCCTGTTGTTTGTTGCTTTCTTTACGATATTCTTGAAGAATCGATATTTAGATGGAAAAAGTTCTCTTTATACATCTTTCTCTATTATTACAAAAAATCCCAAGGGAGAATGTGTTCTTATAATTTGGTTCCATTTTATATAGGAAGAAGGGAATTCACACCTCTTACCTATTGTAAACCATTGAAAATGGTCTTCCCCAGAAATTGACTAGAACGTAGGTGTTAATTGATTTATATTAATATCTAGAGAATCCTATTTTCCACGACATCCCATGGACAAGAGGTGCGAGTTCCCTTCATAGGGAAATCGACAAAAGTCTAAAATTATTTAAATTTTGAGACAAATATTCTTATACAGGAATAATAAGGTCCAAAGTAACTTTTAGCATCAAAATAATTTTATGATGTGTTTGACTAATAGCTAATAAAGCTGAAAAAACATTGGGGGAATCTGCATTGCTTTGCGTCTTATCTCTCAAACTAAAATTCATCAACGTTTAATATTGATTACCCGATGATCTACAAATTGGATTTTTTTTATTTTTGAGAACTACAAATTGGGTTTTTGGGTATGTTTATAAATTGGGTTTTTGAGAATGATTAAAACATGACTTTGAATTCTTTTATGAGTCACATTTAAAGTCTTGTGAGCTTATTCATATTTGTGTTTGTGAGCTTTTGTGATTCAGGAGCAATACGTATTCCGTATTTGAGAATTCATGAACCAAATAGACAATAAAATGAGTTAAATCATTTTATGAAGGTGATGTTGGAGCCGATAAATTATAAAATGATTTAAATTTTTTTATGAAGAGCACGTTACGGCTGTTGTCTTAAATTTTGGTGTGATTTTAGGCCAAAATCTACTGTATTTTAAAGAATTAAAGTCACAATTTCACAGGGCGGTAAAATCATTGAAAATAGAAATTAGAGTTGGTTCCATTTATCCCTCTCTTTATACATTGGTTGCATTTAAGAAAAAAAAAATTATGTCTATGAAGATGGTTAATCTGTTGATGTGCTTTTAGGCTAAAATCTGGTCTATTATAAAGATCGAGTCTCTTCACTTCACGTGCAGTGAAACAATTGAAATGTTTCCATTAATGATTCATCCTCTCTTTATTTGTTGGTTGCCTTTCAAAAAATTCTTATTTTACCCATAAACAAGTCGAATAGAGTCGTTCCACTAATGATCATACCTCTTTATTTGTTCGTTGGCTTGACGAAGTTTTTTAATTTACCCAATAAATAAGTCAAACACATCATGAAATTCACGTTAGTTTTTTCATAGAAACAGATATGACCTAGCTTTCTGACTCACATAGTTTTAGGTGGCACAACTTATTACCAATCCAGCAATTGCTTCTATTATAACTTTAAAATTTTATAACGTCCTTGCTTCAGTGATGCCTTCTATTATATTTTATAATATTTGAAATTAAATTTGTGCATTTCAGGTAATTCTAGAGCCTATTACTTCATGCAGTCAATAAAGTCTAGGTATTTGAATGGGATCATTACCTGTACGTTCATTCTGGAGAATATAGTTTACATGACATGTCATTTTTTTGATTGTCTTATGATATTTTGTCTCAGGAAGAATCTATGTAGGATCTCCATTTTTCATTTTACATTGTCTTCTAGAAATTAGCAAAAGTCAAATACGGAAAAAGAGAACTTTTTTATTTTTTTATAAGTTTGTAAAGAGACAACTATTACACATATTGGAATTGAATTAATAATATATTTTGGATATATGTTGATCCTTAAAAATAGCTGACCCCAAGTGGATGAGATAAACAGTGTTGATAGGAGGGATTGGGTCTGTAGCCCAAATGGAAGGTAGTCAATATTGCAATCTCTAGGTCGTGGGTTCAATCCCAGCAAATCTATGAAAAGAAAGAACAGACAAAAAAAGGGTTGAAGATGATGATGAATAATATGATGTTCTTAATTTCTGAAGTATCTGTTTGACACTACAAATTTCTTCTTGAATTTTTCAATCTTCTAAGCTCCTGTGCATTGCACAGGGATTTCACTACTAAATAATTTATAATCTTTCAACCTAAAAAATGATACAAACTACACGTAAGTACAACACCAAATGAATTAAAGGCATCATGATAAGATAATTGCATTAGGAGTTGGTATTATGTGCAGAGTGCAGTATGGAAGGAGGAGCCATAATGAGATTCCAAAGCATTTGAATAAAAGATTCCTGCTAGTAAAGTCCCAATCAATATAAAATCTCCCACTTCTAATTAAAGCACGAAACACCTAAATCATTTAATGAAGTTCTTACCTTTGCTCCCTATGCGGCTTGTGACATTCTCATGGAAACTTTAGGGGAAATCCAGAGTATCAAATATACTTCAGAGCACATTCAAAAACTATGAATAAAATATCAACAAATAAAGAAAAATCCATTTAATGGATTGCAATTTCAAAATTAGACAGTTCTCCTCATGATTGCGCAATATGCACAAATTTCAAGGAATTAGGATGCTCTTCCTACAGACTCCACAATTCTAAACAATTATTCAATTTTTTTCTTGTTGGATTCCCATTCTAGCCTTTGAATCTGACATGGGGTTGCCTTCTCGTCTCTCCAGTGTCTGCGTGCAAAACCTTTCCCCAACCATCAACAATGTGACCTGTTGATTAGTATACTTCTGGTAGCGCTCATCTATCTTTATTGACTCGTGCAAGAATAGGTATAAATTGTGGCAAATCCTACTGCAGAGAACATGAGTGCGTGCCCTTATAAATCTCAATTCTCAATTAGAATTACAAGTATGACTCTTGCTCCAATAACGATTGATGAAGGCAAACTTGCAGTAGTATTAGTCAGAAAGAGAAAGGGGGGACAGCCATTGAAGGTTAATACCGATGCTCAAAGCTCCTATAAGATTTCATAAAAAATCAATTTCTCTGGATATGGTTCATGCATGTTTATCTATGGAAAAATATTAATTTGAAATTAGATTCTAAGAACCCTAATATTTCAGAAATAAATAAATAATATAATTAGACTCAAGTCTAAATCACTGGTCCTCACTTAAACTTTACTATAGTTTAAAAATTATCTTTTAAATACAAAATTCAATTAGGGCAAAAGGTAGGCAATTCTAATTAAATTTTCCACGTATGTTGTGTGCATCAATCATGAGAAACCTTCAAAGTGGATCTTGAGGAAACTTCCATGCCAATTTCAAAACAATTCAGACCTCCAAAAATCAAATGATTATCAAGTCGGATAAATTCACCATAGCTAACTGCCCAACTCATATTTTTAATGAATTGTGCAATCAGCACAAATCTCAAGGAATATGGGTGGACCTCCCAAGGACTGCAACAAACCCCAAATTTCCAAAAAAAGAATGGTAGAAGGAATCTTCTCTCCAAGATGTGAGTAGTCATTGCTATTCATACTCTCTTTCTAACTTCTCTTTGACATACCACAGTTACAGCCATCACAATTTCACCAATATCAATACACAAGACGTAGGAACTGACAGCTATCACAATTTCACCAATATCAATACACAAGACGTAGGAACTGACAACCCTTCTTGCAAAGTTGGGCACATGTTAAGACTCTTCCCCTAAGCCACTTCCCAGGCGAGAAATTTAGGCTGCGTATGGCATAGCTCTCTGCTAGCCCCTGCCATGGTAGAGTTCACCTGCTTTAGTAGGTTCCCATCCCCTTTGCTAACATCTTGCTACCTGCTTTAGCAGGTACCCCTTCTCCTTGATAACTCATTGTATAGCAAGAATTTATGCAAGATTTACCTATTCAACACTTCTACCTTCCTCTCTACTCACTCCTAGCCAGAGCAGATTTTTTTTGCTCTGGTAGGGTGTTAGTAGAGAGCATGGATCAAAATATCGTCCGATACCGATACGTATCGGACGATACGTATCGGTATTGGACGAGAACGATACATTGAATGTATCATTCGATACATTCAAATGTATTGAATGTATCGAACGATACATTCAATGTATCGTCCGATACAGACCGGTACCGATACGTATCGTCCGATACGTATCGTTTTGGAGCTCGGACGATACGTATCGGTAACCCGATATTTTAACCCATGGTAGAGAGCATGGAGGTTGTTGCTAAAGCAGGTAAATCCTCCTTTGCAGGGAATTAGAAAAGAGAATGAGAACCAACTAAAGCAGGTGAACTCTACCGTGGCAGGGGCTAACAGAGAGCTATGCCATACGCAGCCTTAACTTCCAATGGGGCTTTCACATTCCATGGAAAGACCCAAGGTTAATCAATTAGGGTCCTTCTAATTAGGAACATGTAATAGGACTTGACAGTGAATTTAACAATTTTATTCCAAAGCCAAAGCCGTCTATCACCCCGGTTTACCTCCATAACCACCTTACTAAGCTCCTCAAAGAGGACTACATAGTCACCCTCCTCTTCCTCTTTAAGATTTCGGTGGAGAATGATATTCCAAAACACATTATGATCTCCCAAACAAAAACCCTCACCTTCGCATTTTTTTTCCTCACATGATTGAAAATCATATGGAACCTCAAACTATGTGGACTTTCTCCACTCCATCTATCTTTCGAAAAACTAACAAAATGTTCCACTCATGGAATGAAACCAATTCCTTACTCGAAACTAATTCTAATTTTATGCACACCTCTCCACCAACCTAATCCAAGGCGGCCTCTAGGGTCTTTTATTCCCCATCCCCCATCTCCTAGCCCATATTTAGACACTAATCCTATGGTTCACCAAGCATCCCTCTCATTGCCAATTCTCCATAACCACTTCCTATCAATGCTTTGTTCATAATCTCCAAAGATTTAATTCGCAATCCCCAGCCTTGTTCATGATATACTCATATACCTATAACCCAAATGCTTATCTATATTCTCTCCTAAAGTATCTCCAACTGAGTCATCATCTTAACATTAGACAAATATATGTCTCCTGCTGTTGCTAAGTGGTTGATCACCTAGGCAGCCAAGGTGTAAGGTTGGCTAAGTGATAGGATAAAATTTGATATGTGGCGTTATCTACAACCACCTTATAGTGTCCAATATTATCAATACATCTTTCACAAATCAACTGGCGGATACTGCAATCGTCCATTAGCAAATATAAAATCAATAGCAAAATAGTACACAATTTATCTATTACATTAATTCTCATCAATTTCCATATGGTTTCGGAATATTTCATATCTATGAAGATCACTGAATTAATTCCACACTAAAAACTAAGAAGAGAGCAAAGTAATTATAGCTAATTGTAAACCTTTTGAAACCATATATACACAAACTCGAACGATGATATCTATCAAAATCATTTTTTTTTTCCAACCACAATTGAAGATATCCATAGAGCAATACCATACAAACAAGGTAACGAGAAGAAGATCAACACCAAGGAAAGTCGAGAAAGGGCAATACCTGGCACTGCAACCGTGTCTTAACGACATCGAGTGGCGTCGTAACTGCAGCAGCCAATGCCCCGGCGACGGCTCCCGCAGTCGCGTGCACCACAAACCCCTCCTCCCCTGCACTTTCCGGCACTACCTCCCCCAACATCCGCTTCGCGGCCTCATACGTCGTAAAATGCACCGCCGTAAATGGAGCATTCATCAAAACTGTAGTCCTATACGAAGCATAAAAAGCCCCAAAACCTTCTTCTCTCAAAACCCTAGCCACACAATCCCAAACCCCCTTGTACGGACTGCTCCTGAGCTGAAGCCTCTGCTTCACCACATCCATCGGCGTAAAAACGGCGTCACTGCCAACGGTGGCAAAGACGCCAGAGACGGCGTGAGCCATAGGAGAATTAGGGTTTTCAGCCGACAAGTATTTCTTGCTAATCTCGTACACAGAGAAGTAGACGGCGTGGGCGGGGCCTGCGCCGAGGCCCATGGCACCGATGCCGCGGTACAGGCCAAGCGGACCCTCATGTTTCAACACGGAGCCGAGGGCTTCGCGGAGTCCAACGTGTCGGAGGGGGCAGCTTGATGAGCGGGCCTGCATGCGGGTCTTGAGCGTGTCGACAGGGAACATTGCTGTGTGCTCGACAAGGCCCGCGATTGAGCCGGCCACCATGTATTGCCAGAATTGGAGGCCATCATGGGCGTCGTGGGACGAAACCCTAATTTCGGGTCGGAATTCGGGATGAAACTCGGGCTCGCGGAATTTGGGGGAGACGTCGGCCATGGATTTCTAAGGTTTGGGAGAAGATAGCAAAAGAGACGAATATGAAATTAGGGTTGGGGTTCGATGATGGGAATCGAGTTTTAATGGGGTTGAAGTGGGCTGTCGCCATACACAATTATTGAGAGGGGTTTTTGTGAGGTGATAAAGAGAGAAGGAGCCACTGTCACGTCTGATGAGAGAGAGCGAGAGAGTTATGAGAGAGAGAGAGAGAGAGAAAGAGTTAAAGGAAGAAGACGATTGAGAAATTAGGGTTTGGAGTATAGCGGTGGTAGTGATGAAGAAGTGTGGCGCCGGTGAAAGTGGAGCAATCGCTATCGTTTTAGTCTTACCCTTCTTTTTAGGGTTTTGACGTTGAGGGAGCATTACCTGGACACGACAACACTTCCCTCTTCACGTAGCAGTTCAAAAGAAGGATTTTTTTATTTTCAATACAGAATTCTTCTTTCTTAACCCAACGCTTAAATCATTGACTGCATTCTTCCTTCTTAACCGCACGTTTAAATCATCATTGACCGCGTCGAATAAGACGAGAGATCGGTTTTCACCGGAATCTTCTTCCACATAATACATAATACATCTTACATCTTACATCTTACATCTTGATACTGTGGTTCTTTTATCAGACGGTAAAATTTTAATTTAATGCGGTACAAATCCGAAAACGCCGACACCAAAACTATGTTTGATGTAATCCGAAAACGCCGATACCAAAACTATGTTTGATGTAAGCCGAAAACGCCGATGCCAACCTATTTGGGATAGGGCTTCCTCCTCGTGCACCAAACACGATTTCAATAGTAAAGTTCTTCTCATTCCAAAGTAACAAGTAGTTAGAAGATTTTACTAAATACATAAAGGCTTTGGGAGCATATATCTTTAGGATGACCCGTGCACTCCATTCTCAAATCACATGTCATGTGTCATGTCAACACAAAATAAATTCTATTTTGGGTTGATTAGTGATGGGACGTGTGATTTTTATTTTTTTAATGACATTTTTACCCTCCACTTGATGGATTAAAAATAAAGTAACCCTCTGAAACTTTGATGCATTAATTTTCGATAACTTTAACAATATTTTTAACAGTAAAAAAATTTTAAAAATATTTTTTTAATAGAATCTAATCGACTATGCCTAATAAATAAATTACTAATATCATAGACCTAGTAATTATATTCTATCTAATATTGACAAGTGGCCTTATTTAATAGAATTCAATAAATCCGGTACTAGGCACATGATGTGTACTCTTGATTATGTTTCTTATAAAAAAAAATCTGAGTTGAGAAGGAAGAATATTGAGTTGTAAGTAAAAGTGCAGGAATTGATATTTTAGATACATGTACCATAAAAAAACACTATCTAAGTCGTTCAAACTACAAGATTCTGCCACAAAATCGGTCTTTTATCATCTATCATGACAATCAAGCGTTGAATGAGATAATGTCCTTACATGATATTTTTAAAGAGAGAATGGCTCCTCATTGACTTTTAAACACAAAAGTAGGGGTGCAAATAAAAATCAAATTCAGTAAATTGAGCCTTTTGAATTGGACCAAAACCGACAACAAATCGAACCGATTCAGCCCCCTTCGGTTTCGATTTTGATAAGTAAAAATCTAGGTAGGATGATAAAAAAAAAAATTTAAATGAAGAAAAATCGAACCGAACCGACCGAAACCAAAACCAAGTCGGATTGGAGCATTTCAATTTCGCTTTGGGGGGTGAAAAGTTCGGTTAATTGAATCCAAAATTGAAATGTTTTAGGCCAAAATCGAATTGAAAGTCGAAATTCTGGTTTCGGTTCGATTAAGCCCTTAAGCATACTAGCTACTCTTATAATTGACTTTAAAATCAAGTAACAAAGGCCTCATAGCATTAGAAGCATTGAAATAGAAGATGATCATTAATACAATGGACCATAGACATTCAAATTAAAACTCCATAAGAAATTAAGTTAGGGCTTCATCTTAACTTCGATGTATGAATTTACCAATTCATAATTCTTGCCATGGTCTTCATTATGCTATCGATCATATTGAATTGAAGGAACTGTTTGGATTCAAAAAATTGTCAACCTTCCTCTTCTTGATCTCTCTCACAACTCAACTTTCTCAATTTGAATCTTTGTTATAATTTTAATTTTTTTTTTAAATGTAATCTTTGTTATAATTAGTTAGCTAGAACTAAAACAATAAAGTGCATGGAATAAAATAAAAGCCAAAAGTAAATGACATAAAGTAAAGGAATTACATATTCTACTTGAATTGAAAAGACATGAACATAAACTAAAAAAGCAAATAAGAACAATTCATTAACTACAAAGAAATTACAAGAGGTTTTTATGGAGAATCATACCAAAGCTTTCATTCTTTTTAACAATCTATTTGAAAGAAAAGCTATGGGATAAAAATTAAATAAACTACTCAACTAAAGGTAAATAAAAAACTAGAGATTAAAGAAAAGCAAAGGAGAGAGAGAGAGAGAGAGAGAGAGAGAGAGAGAAGCATGTTTGAAGAAGGATTGAATTTGAAAGGTTTGAGGGCAAGAATAAGTGGAGTGTTTATATAGAATTGCAAAGTCTCATTCTTTCCTTCTAATGTCTTGTTGAGACTCCTCCAATTAGTTTTTCTGAAACTTTGACTTGTTTCAATCTTTCATGTGCTCTTTCCTTCTTTAAATATTTTCTATCCCAACTTTTTAAAATCAGAATCTTGATTGATTATTTTTTCGTCTTTCATCTATCTCAAATTATGTGTACCAACTTGTTAAAAATATCAAGTTGATTAGATGAATCAACTCTTGTAAAATCCTCTTCCCAAAATCAGAGTTGCTTCTTTGTGCATTGTGTTTCTCTGTACAATTAAGCAGTCCAACTGTAAACCAACGATTGGAAGGTTTTAGCCCAGTCAGCGCTTGAGGTATCAAGTTCACAATTTTAGGAAAGAGAAAACCTTCAGTCGAATAAGCGAAGGTCAAGCTTCCCTTTACAAAAGCTCGACCACCGTGCTTGTGCTTTTATAGTTTACCACTGTACTTGTTTCATTTGAACTTAATCTTTACTGTATATCTCTTCATTAATTTGAGCAAAGGTGTTTATTATAGGGCGGCTCTCCCACAGCATAGACCGGCCAGCCCGTACTCCAAAGCGAGGGGGCGTCAGGCATTCTGTAGAGGGAGAGAATCCAATAGACAGGATAGCGAAGCGAAGCTAAGGGAGAGCTTCCCTTTACGGAAGCTCAACTGTCGTTTCGAGCTTACTGGAAAGAACAAAGCAAGTAACAATTCTTTCTTCACTCAAAATTACAAGTGTGCAAACTTTCACAAAAACTTTCTTTGTTTTCTCTTTCAAACCTGTTATATTTAGAACTTTATTCAATATGGTTTCCTTATCTAAAATTTCTTGGATTTTTCTTCTCTTTATCTTTACCAATCTCTTCTTTAAATTTCTTTTACCTTGTTGACCATTAAAATTGATATTTGTAACCTAATTTAGCTCTTCTTTAAAAATTTCTATAATAATGACAAAAGAGTTTAATTAGTGAAATTTTGACATCAAATTATCTAACAATAAAAGATAATTTAAAGAAAAAATATGTAATAAAATTGGACTTATCAAGAGGCACCAATGGGGTGAAGTCGAGAGTTTGGCATGGGCATAAGGGAAGGAATGGCAAATCTTCAAGGATAACTTCTTTGTTTGCAAAATGGGGGGAGGTGCTAATGATTCTTTGAGCCGGTGTGGATTTCCAATGCCATGGAAAACTGGTCGAAATAGATGAAAACACATTTTTCTCCTCTTCCTTACCGAGATGACCATCTTCTCTTCTAGCTTTCTGCGTTCTTTTGCTCTTCGAGCAGAGAGGCATTTTGGTAGGGAGGTTAACCACTACATAAGTCACGATCAATCAAGGAGAGAAGCAAGCTACATGGATGCCCTAAAGGATTTGAAGGCTCAAATTATCGAGGAAATGATAACACTCGAGGACTCTTATTTATGGGTCGAGAGGAGCAGACTAGTCATCCAAACTGAACAATCTGTATAAAATCGGAGAGATTCACATTTCAAGATGTAATTAATGGCAAAGAGGGAAGATTACATTAGACTTTAGTTGGTAAACAGATCAATTATTCGAGGCTTTCGTTATTGTTGTGGATCCTTCACTTTTATTACACCTAGGAATGAAAGCAGTGAAAGAAAAGTTAAGGAGACTATGGCCCGAGTGAGAAGCTCAAAGAGGAGGACGAAAAAGAATATGAAGCCTATTATTTATCTCTCATTACCCGAAGTGACTAGCTAATCCCCTCCCAAATCCAAAGAAAGATGGAAAGGTTCATATGTCTACGAATTTTCGGAATAAAAACAAAGCAAGTCCTAAGGATGCTTTCCCCCTTTCTGCACATTGATCTATTAGTGGACAGTAGAGTTTACTACATGATATCTTTTATGGACGGATTCTCTTCTTAAAATCAAATGTCCATAGCGAAGGAGGACAAAGAAAGTTGTATTGTATGCAGATATGGTCTTGATGTGGATCAATTCGGTTAAATGATCAAGCACTTTAACTTTGTACCCCGGGATCCACCACAGGTTGGGTGTTAGAGTCGTTGGGTGACTATTCAGCATGGTTCAGAGAGTGTTTGGAGCAACACTTGCATTTTGGTGCTTTCTAATATCTTTTCTTGGTCTTTCGTTTCATCATATTCCTAATTTCTCAATTACTACGTATAACCACCAATGCTCTTTTCTTTATAGTATCCACCAATATTTTTGTCATTTGAATAAGGAGCTTCACGTTTACTTCGAAGCAGCTATATGGTACTCAAGGGTCAAAATTCCAGCTGATACTAGTATCGTCACGAATATCGCGTCATGGCGATTAATACACTCATTGTACCATTACCGCCCTTATAAAATTTTTTTTCCAATGCATCTCTGATACATTCAATGTATCGGCGATTCCGATATGTATCGAAACGGTTTTGAGGTTGGATTTATGTATCAGAAAACGAGATTTTGACCCATGCTGGTACTGGCATTTTTCCAATCACTTTTAGAAATGCATTCTTCACATCTAGCTGAAATATCTTCAAATTCATCTTGTAGCTAAAGCAATCACAACTTTGACGAGGAAAATTCAATCCAATCTTTAGGGGTTGAGCCAATCCTCTCTGGGGATTGAAGCAACTGGTTCATTTCAATGAAAATTTTACCATATATGTGCTACCCGATCTCAAGAAAATCTAAACTCCTCTAATATAACAAATACTAATACCTTAATTAATTCAATCAAGATCAAATATGTTCATAAAAGTGCTTCTTCGATTGCTCAAGACATATCTTTTTAATCAAGCATAGAGTTTCACCAAATAATAGGAACATATATATAAACTGAAATAAGACCCCAGACAGGCTCATTGTCGAAGTTCAGGATTTTTATAGAGTTCCAATGTAATCCTTTTAGGATCTATGAGAACACAATCATTTACTAACAATAGTTTCTTTATTTGGGCAAACATATTATTATTTTATGCAATAGTGTCTTGATACAGGTAAGGACACTGCTATTTCATGTATAAAGACCTTATGATTTCTCAAGCGGGTGAAAAATGGTAATAGAATGAGATAAGAGGGGGAGAGTGGCCTTCAAGAAATGCATATGAGGAAATTTTCTCTTCACAATACCTTTGAGGTATTTCTCCTCTATTCTTGTTGTATTAGAATTTTGCCATGGTTTTATAGTTGTCTTTTCACTTTGGATGGTTGGAATTCTGCAATGACCATCTTCTTACATGAGACCAGCATATGAGAAGCCCATGGTTGTGATCTATAAGGTCACCTAAATCCATCCAATGGTCCATGATGGCCATATAGGCCTAGACCACTAGATTTTTATATCTTGAGGTTTTTCTTGTATATTCCATGATTGAAATTGATTTTTCTTCTAATATTATGAAGAAATTATGGAATGAAGTTTGGACCTGGGAAAGGGGTGACCATGTATGTAATATCCCCAAATTTTCGAACCAAATATAATCCGTTAGATGTATGTATCAGTTGCGACACTTGATACTGTTTTGGATTTTTGGACGAATTATTTGGATTTGTTCTAGGTTTGTTTGAACTTGTTAGACTAGGGATATAACACCTGGCTTAGGTGTATAGGGTTCACAACCAAAACGAGCCACTTGTTAAAACACCCAAGTGTGTGTGTGTGCTTCACATGGAAGCAACCAAGGGTATAAGAGAATGGTAAGCCATTTCTCTTTGCTTTGTTTGGAAATAGAGGGAAGAAGTGAAAGAAAGCTCTCCTCACGTGAGACCCTTGACGCATCACGACTGAGATCGTGGGCGATCTACCGTTCAAGTTGTTCCTCCTCATTTGTTGGCACAAGAAGTGACGTTAGAGCGTTTGATTTTGATTTATAAAGAGGGTGAGAGTCGTCTCTATGAAACCCTTTCATAGAGAATCCATCTTGAAATCACCGTAGAGCGTGAAGCGCGATTTGTTGTGTGCGTTGGAAGGGATTTGATTGTCACGTACGTTTCGATACGATCGCGGGGAGGAGGGTTCAAACCCTTTTGACGCGTGTGGCGAGAGCGCCGTTGAGCACGTTCCTCCAATCAATGTGCACGTGAATTCTTGCAAGATAGGAAGGTGAGATCTCATAGGTTAATTGTGATTTATTGTAGTCTAAATTAAGCATTTATTGCCCTAAAGGTTAGGCATTTAATGTGGGTTTAAAAAGGGAAAAAAGGGAAAGAGAAAGAAAATAAGAATTCGGGAAGAATTGTTGAAATCCCGAAAGTCGCTCGCGCAACTTTAGACCTCACGTGCGCAACATGAGGTTACTCGCACAAGATAAGCTTCAGAATAGGCGTGAAAACAAGTGGAAATAATCGCTCACACGATTAAGAGTGTGTCAGGAGAAGTCACTTGGGCGCGCAACTGTCTCAGGTTGTTTGATAAGGAATAAGTGAGAACAGTCGCCTGCACGAGACCGCACAACTAGGGTGTGCCAGTGGAAGTCGCTCACGCGACTTTCGGCCTCACGTGCGCGACTGAGCCAATTTTGGCTATTTTTGGAAAAATTATCTGAAACTTTGATGAGTATGTTTCTTTAGACATTGATTCATGCTCTTTGGATGCATTGTAATGTAGGTTGTAATTGGCTGTGTGCGTAGGGATCTTCACCTCGTTTTACCTGACTTGCGTGATTTCGTGAGCCGTGAGGTAGGGGTAATTCAATAATATTATATTTGATGTAATTTATATAGATAGTGTGATGCTATAAGACAATTGTGATAAGTTCAACATGCTTTAGAATTCTTGACTTATGAATCTTTCAAATAAGCTTTGTACATGAATTCTAAAATATGTGATTCAAAATGTGAACGTGATTTGCATAAGTGTGTGACTCTGAATATGAACTTTGTGTTTAAGCCTTGAATTCTAAGTTCCGAAACTAGCTATGAAATAAGTATACTACAGTGTTAAACTATATGTTAGAATTTGTATAATGATTTAAGGTTCACATGGAACGAATCCCCATCGTGTACCGGTGACGGCGGGATATCCGTACATTTGTATCGCCCATCGGTAAACTTTAGCCGTACAAGTGCCCTCATAGCGTAGGGGGCTTGCGCACTCGAAAAAGGGTTCATTGAATGATGATAGTTCGAGGATTCCTATCGGTATATGTGTGGCTCTCAATGTTATATTTTACTTGAGAGACTATTTAAGTTATTGTTTTAAGTCATGATGAGATATGAAAAAGTATGTAAAATCCAAAAACGATAAGGAAATTATAAACAAAGAAACAAACTCTAAACTTGTGTTTATATTCTGTTTTGTTTGATTCAAGCATCTTAAAAAAATTCAATTTTATATGAAATTTGTTTTCGAAATCCATCATGAAATCTATGCTTTGAAATATGATATGAATGTTGTTGATATTCCCCCTATTAAACTTAGACTGTTAGCTTACCTCTCGACTACACGTCACAGGCATAGGCATAGATACGGCAAGTGAGGACTTAGGGCATAAGGAAGACCTTAATTATGTTCCTGAGGAAGATTTATATCTTCCACCAGACGAGTGCTTCCCTTAGGGGACTTCTGATATTTTTGAAATCTTGTGGCTAAGGCCTGGTACGTCCAGCCATTCCTTTGTTATAGAATTTTAGATTTGGATTCATGTAATATTTAGACATTTTGTGAACCACTGTTTAGGTGATGGTCGACCATCACGGGTGGTTCATTTTGGTTTTGTCACTTATGAGCTGCATATGATAGAACCATTATTTTGTCTTGATTCATGTGTATATAGAAATGGAGGTTTCTTTTGCTATATGTATATGTTTGTTTTGAATTCTGTTGTGTGTGTGGATGTGCCAAGTGATCCATTTTAGGGATCATTGTTATCGGCAGTCTGACGATTTAGATTTCAGGGTTTGGAAATCCGGACTGTCACGGTTGGTATCAAAGCTTATGTTGAAATTTCTGACAAGACCTAGACTTAGACTAGGAGTTTAAGATTTTGTCGGAATATAGGGATCGTTTGTTAATGAAACTATTGTTTCATGATAACAGAGCTGGATGTTCGCTAGAGGTAGACCGAGAGGTGGTTGTACCCGAAATACAAGAAGTGGGGAAGGAATCACCACTGGTCCAAATATGTGACAGCTTGATTTCCTTGACATATTATTTATTTATTATTATTTTTTTGACACGACTCTCCAAGAAAATCGAACCGTCCGATACAAATGTTCCGATACTAACCGTGACAACCCAAAATTTCCATCCACAATAACGAAAATTTCGTGTCGTCGAATCGTGCATCACAATCCATGTACAGTATAGTATTGCAAAAATCAAAGTAGATATATCGTATGACAAACAAGATTGTATGAAACAAGATTTTCATTTCTAATACAAAAAATAAAAACAAGACCAAAATAAACCACCGGTGTCGGCCGACTGTCACTTAAACAATGGTATACAAAATGTGTTAACGAGACTAACCACTATACTGTACCCGCTCCACTAAGGAAATTACACTTAAGGCGGAAGATCTTCTTCCTCTAGTACGAAATCAGGAACCGCCTCCAAAAACCATGGTCCTGAACAGTATCTACACCTGCACCTATGACGTATAGTCGAGAGATGAGCTACAGTCCAAGCTCAGTAGGAGATGACCAATACTAACTACATTTTATCCAATCAGATGCATAAATTCAATGACGGAAGCATAAATACAATGACTAAAATTTGAAGCATTTTTATATTAGTTCAGAGTTTACAGATCTTATATTCAAAATTCCAATTTAGAGTTTCGGACTGAAATTCAAGTTCTAATTCAAGGTTTGGGTTCAGAGTTCAAATTGTTATTCTTGTTCAAATTTCAAAGTTCGGATGTATTGTTTAGAATTCAGAGTTCAACATTCATAGTTCATAGTTTCATTATTTAGAGTTTGGGATTCAGTGTCCATAGTTCATAGCTCATTGTTCAGAGTTCATCGTTCAAAGTTCATGATTTGGAGTCCAAAGATCAGTGTTCAAATTTCTAATCTGGAGTTCAAATACACAGATTTGCCGCCGTGTTGGTTCAAATCATAATTTTGTATTCAAAGCTCAGGTCGATGTTTAGAGTTTTAATTCGAAGTTCAAATACACGGATTTACCGTCGTGTTTGTTTAAATACTGATCCACTGCCGTGTCGATTCAAATACATGGATTAACCACCATATCGGTCCAAATACACAAATTAACCACCGTGTCAGTCTAAATACACATATGATCAGAGTTCAGAGTTCATTATTCAAATACACAGATTCACCACCTTGTTAGTTCAAATATTCATATTTCATAGTGCCGGTATAGATGTGGATCCACTGCCGTGTCGGTTCAAATACACGATGTGCAACCATGGGCCTTGTGGTTCCGTCACAATGATGCACACTCTCTAAAAAAGATGGAGTCACCACCCGGAGCTTTTGGTGACCCGGGATATTTCAAAAATCCATATGTAAGCACCGAAGTATAAAAATATGACTCTGATTTACCAGTCTTTGCCAAAGGCTCTTGGATAGGGGCTTCGATTATCGATCGGGAAGGTGTTAGGCACCCGATCAACCTGCTCTTAAGCGGTCTCTACTTTGGGCAAAATAATAAAAAAAGAAATAAAATGAACGACACTCCTCTTTGCTCGAAGGCACTATGATCCTATTTGAGCCCCCCGCAATCATCGGAATTTCGACGGCATAACGGCTCAAATTCTTGGATGGAAGGAGAGCAAAGAAGGTAGAGGAATAGAGGGGAGAGGCAAAGCTATTGGGACCTTGTAGCACCGCTATGGACCTTTGCGTTGGTATGCTTCTGGTGAGCTTCCCATAGCGAATGGGTTGAGTAATGGATTAGAGCCTCCAAGGCTTGGGAGCTAGAAGGTAGGGGAAGAAGGCTAAGGCCTAGTCCTAGCCAAATCTAAGGGTTGGATGATGGAAAATGGGATCAAAAGGAGTGAATTTAGTTCTAGAATTTTGGAGGTTTAATGCTCAAAAGGGAAGAGGGAACTCTTTAGGAATTTTCTCTCTCTTGGAAAATTTTCAAGCCCTTAAGCAACGGGCAGTGATTCTCTATTTATAGAAAAAGAGAGGATTAGTGAAGGGTTAAAAGGCTAATTGGGTTAGCAATTAGGTAATCCTAGATCTAAGGTTTTCTAGGGTTTTGGAGGCTTAGATAGGTAGGAAATAGGTTTAATGGTAGATGATAGGGTGGGGCTTTAAATGGCTATAGGGTTGCAAATATGCTTAATGGGGGTGCAATAGTCCTAAAAAAACTCACCCCAGACTTTGGAGTGGTCAACAAGTCAAACCCCAAAAGTGAAATTCGGACCTTTTCCCAAAAAATACTGTAGCTAAGCCTAGCATGTATATTATATACGCTAGGCTTAGGAACAGTGTCCCTGAGAATTCCAGAGCCCGTTCTAGAGAGTAATTTTGGAGGAAGAAGGCAAGTTTTGCCTATTGTGTATAATATACATGCTAGTGTAATTTCCTTCATTTATGCACAAATTTCAAACCGCCATAACTTTCGATATACAACTTGGATTGAAGTGATTCTTAGCTTGTTGGAAATCTGGGAACATCCTCTTTCTAAGGGTATAGGGCTCAGCTATAGTAATGGTATGTGTAAGCCTTGGCATTCCTCTTTCTACCCACTGCCTAGGAGGGTTCAAAGTGGGCCCGAGGAGCGTTCTATGGGTTAGGGTTGATTCCTAAGCATCAGGAAATGGTTCCTAAGGGTTTGGGGAGATGTTATCAGAAACTCGAGGGTGCACCCTTCTCGAACTACGTGTTGATCGAGCCTTGAGCCAAATTTGGGTGTCTACACATGGATTCACCGTCGTGTTGATTTAAATACATAGATTCACCGCTGTGTCGGTTCAAATACACGGATGACCCTCTATACCGGTTCAATTTCAAAATTCACATTTGAAGTTCATGGTCAAGCTCATATTCTAAGTTCATATTTGAAATTGGTGTTCAAGTTCGTATTCGGGGGTGCGAGTAGCGAAAGACCAACGTGTTGGGAAAAAACATTTGTTTCCTCGATATGATTGATGAGGTGTAATGTTTGAGTTTTATTTTGAACAAGACAACCCCGTAAGCGAGAGAGTGATCAACCTATATTTACAGAATAACGTAAAGCAAAGACGCAAAGGCCCACAGTTTGTGCCCAATCTTATGAGGCATTGCTTGTCCCATTTGATCGGTCACGGGTGCCCCTACGTGAAGTAGGGTTCGAGATCCTTGAGCGAACTCATCGATCTCGAAGATAATTTAGCACAACTACCTGAGCGAAGCGAATATTGGTGTCACAACGCTTTTTGGGAGTGTGTGCCACTTTTTAAGCCACATATTCTTGTTATTTTATGTTTTATGCATTTTTTTATTTTTGATGTTTGTTCGAGGTTTTTGAGCGTGCTCATTGACCTCAAACCTTTTTATTTTAGCACAATTTTCCAAGCATATCGAATGGAGGTCAACGCGCTTCTTGGGACGTGTGCCACACTTTTTAAACCACATGTTTTTGTTATTTTATATATATATATATATATTATTGTTTATTATATGTATATATATTATTATATATAGGGGTAAGATGGCCAAATCTGGAAAAATTAAATCTAGCGTGTATATTATACACGCTAGGCCGTTTTTGGGAAAATTAAGCTCTAGCGTGTATATTATACACATTAAGCCATTTTTTAGTTTAAATCAGCCAGGTACGAGCAGAGACCCGAAAATTTGGTATTTTTCAAAATCTTCCTCTCTCCCTCCCTCCAAACCGAAACGGGAGCCCCTCCTTGTGTTCCTTTGATTTAATTCAAACCTTGATACCGCGCCGGTGGTTGCTATTGCCGATTAATCGTGCATCTCACACCGGATCTAGGGTTTTATCAAGCAAGTAAACACCCTTTAACCCCCTCCTTTTCTTTGAAATTTATTTGATTCATCTCAAATGTGGCTAGGGTTTTTATATCTAGATGATTTTCTTTGTAAATGTGATCAATTTTATGATTGTTGTATTCATTTGCATGAATTTTTGTTTGAAAATTGGATGTATTTTGCCCTTTTGTGCTGATTTTTTTTTTGAAAGAAAATGGATGGCTTTTCCTTTGAAGAATTTTTTTGATTTCTCTCCCAAAAAGGTAGCTAGGGTTTTTGTCATAGATGATGAGAAATGGTGATTTTCTATGAATGCATCCCCACCCGTGTTCTCTATATGCATGCATTGTGGGGATTTTTAGTTGAAATTTTTTTGGAGAAATGATGCCTTTCTCATGACCAGAAAGCGGGGGCTTTTCTGAAGCATGGGAAAATTAAGCTCTAGCGTGTATATTATACACATTAAGCCATTTTTTAGTTTAAATCAGCCAGGTACGAGCAGAGACCCGAAAATTTGGTATTTTTCAAAATCTTCCTCTCTCCCTCCCTCCAAACCGAAACGGGAGCCCCTCCTTGTGTTCCTTTGATTTAATTCAAACCTTGATACCGCGCCGGTGGTTGCTATTGCCGATTAATCGTGCATCTCACACCGGATCTAGGGTTTTATCAAGCAAGTAAACACCCTTTAACCCCCTCCTTTTCTTTGAAATTTATTTGATTCATCTCAAATGTGGCTAGGGTTTTTATATCTAGATGATTTTCTTTGTAAATGTGATCAATTTTATGATTGTTGTATTCATTTGCATGAATTTTTGTTTGAAAATTGGATGTATTTTGCCCTTTTGTGCTGATTTTTTTTTTGAAAGAAAATGGATGGCTTTTCCTTTGAAGAATTTTTTTGATTTCTCTCCCAAAAAGGTAGCTAGGGTTTTTGTCATAGATGATGAGAAATGGTGATTTTCTATGAATGCATCCCCACCCGTGTTCTCTATATGCATGCATTGTGGGGATTTTTAGTTGAAATTTTTTTGGAGAAATGATGCCTTTCTCATGACCAGAAAGCGGGGGCTTTTCTGAATTTGTCATTTGACAACCCACCCCCCCCCCCCCCCCCCCCCCCGCCCTTTTTAATGTAAATGCATATGTACGTGGATTTTTTTTAAATGGAGGGCAACTGGTGCCCTTCTGAAACCTTAGCCCCCTTTGTTCATATGTGCATGTAGATTTCTTTGATTTTCTTTTGGCAAAGATGTTTTGGAGGGTAAATGAATAATTTTTTTTTTGCATTATTTATTTTTGTTGGAAATTAGATGACGGGGTGTGCCCTCCTTTGATGATGATTTTTTTTTTGAAATTTTTTGGTGTGAATGAGGCATACTTACCTCCCTTTGGTCCGGTGTTTTTAGCAATGTACTTGATTTCCTTTTGCTTATCATTTCCTAATACTTGTCACTTCTATATCTCTTTTCAGGATGTCCAGTGATGATGACCAGGGCCATGATGGTGGCCATGACGTGATCTTCGACATTAGGGGTGAGCGCCTCATTCAAGTGCAGCGCTCCTCTAGCAGCTGATACGAGATGCAGGGCGAGGCGGCCTGCAGTGGGTTGCTTCATTACCAGTATACCCACATTTCCAACTTTGGTATAGCCAGCCAGGTAAAAAAGTATTCCTTGGTTACTTTCTTTTATTTGGGCTCCTTTATTCCATGATCTGACATTCTTCATTCTTTTGATGTAGTCCTTGCCCCCAATTATGTTTCGTGGAGGTTGGTTAGACCTTTGGCGCTTTTATGTCCATATCCCTCACATCGTGAGGTTCCTTCTGGCTCAGGCCGGCTTTTGCGACTTCTTGTCATGCCCTGCTATGAGGGGGGGTTCAGCCTACGTGAAGGCTTTGGTGGAGAGGTTCCGTCCGGAGACGATGATGATCTTCCACATGTCGATAGCCGAGATGACCATCACTCCTGTGGATTGGTCCATTATCACAGGGATTGGGATAGGAGGAGTGCCCATGGTCTGCCCTCGCATTTCAGATCATGAGGAGATGATTCAATTAATTGGGGACTAGCCCCCTTCCACCCATATGACTGGCTCCGAGGTCAAGCTATCTTGGTTGGTGGATCTATTTGAGGTCGATGAGTTGGTTGATCTGGACTAGCCGGATATGGATATCATCATCAAGCCTGAGCGTGGCTTGATGCTAGCTCGTATCGCACTTCTTTTTGTTCTGGGCAAGACGATCCTTGCCAATGCCAGCGGCGGTCGAGTCTCGCTATCATTTCTCAACTTGATGGGGAACTGGGAGAATGTGCACTATTTTGATTGGGGTGGTGCCGGGTACGCAATGCTGATGGATAGCTTGGCTAGAGCCTCAGTTGGGGATGTTGCCTCTATCCTTGGCTTTTGGCCCGTGATTGAGGTAACCCATCGGTTTTGCTCTTTCATCCCTCTGGCTCGCTCTTCTTTGTTTTTGAATTTGTATTTGACATATTTTCTTGTTTGTTCATCTTTTCAGGTTTGAGGTTATTTGCACTTCCAACCTGGCCGGCCCCTCCTCTTCTTGGACGAGTACACATATCCCTTGATGAGTTGCTTGCATAAGGACCGTCGCCAGGACCTATGAAGCATTTGGAACTGGGTTTGAGGTCCTAATTTGACTTAATGATTTCAAAGCAGGTTCGACACCACCCTTTTCTTTGTTGGTTAAATTTTTTTATTTTTGATTGTATTGCTTGATTTAACGAGATTCTCCTTCTTGGGCAGATTATATTTGATCCTTACATTGGCTCCCCCTTCTTAGATAGCACTGCTATTGGCCAGTCGCGACTATTCGTTGATCTTTGCGTTGTCTTCTTTTGCGGTTCTTGGGTTTGAGCCTACTATCTGGGGGAGAGGGTAGTGCATCAGAACTGGGACTATTTTGCCGGGCCATCGGGTCCTCCTGGGGACGTTATTGCGCTAGAGGGTACGTCTGAGGAGCTTGCAGGGAGGCTCCTACTACATGGGATTCCCGTTGATGACCTTTACGAGCACGGGGGTATCAGTTATGGTACAAGGCTCTCCCCTATTGGTCCATCCTCTCACATTTTGTGCCTGGTGCCAACTTTTTGGCATTCTAAGTCCCGCGATCTCAGGTATCTTCTTTTTTCTCTCCCTTGCTGGTGGGTTTCTTTTCCAATTGCAAAGTTTTTACTTTATTGACCGGATTTCTTCCTCTTTCTTTAGTTCAAGGGGAGAGAGGACTCGGCGAGTGCATGGATGGGTCTGAGAGGTGCAGTGTTGGACCTTGTGGCCTTCCGATCGGTGGCCTTGAGGACATCTATTGCTAGGGATTAGGGGACCTTTAGGCGTTTTGACGACGCGTTCCTCTTTGATTTGTGTGCTGATGTGATGGAGCGTGCTTGTCTATCCACGAGACGATTAGAGTTCCTCCTCCCGAGCTGGTCCTAGGGGTGAGTTCTCTCTTCCACATTATCTTAGGGACATGCTTGCTTTTATATTATTTTCCTGCATTGCTGACTTCTCTCTCCCCCCTCCCCTTTGCAGGTTTATGAGTCAGCTGTTCAGCAGGCGGAGTATTACCGTCGTATTGCTAACCTTCGGGGATGCTAAAGTGGTAAGTATGACGTTGGTTTGCCTCGTCTGTTTCTTTATTGCCATATGCTTTCCTTTGACTGATCTTTCTGGTGTGATGCTTTCAGTGTGCTCGTGAGAAGGAGTCACGTTCACTATTCAACCGGCTGTCCCAGGCATGGTCGCGGGTGGGGGTTATTCAGACGTATCAGAAGACTTCATGCCAGCAGAAGAAGAAGGACGCTGATTAGGAGCAACTTTTTGTCTTTTTTTTTTTTTTCTTTTTTATGAACATTTTAAACTCTTGAACACTCTTCGGAAGCAATCGTAATAATAATGAATGATCAGATGTATTTGGATGAATCATGGAATGGATGTTTTTGCTTTCCCTTTATGTTTGGTATCTCTCTTTTGGATGTGATGTGCTTGCTCTTCTGCTGGATGGGCCATGAGTCTGGCAAAAGGGGATATGGCCCCCCATTATGCATTGGCTAACATAGCCATGGTCCATGTGTCCTTCATTCATTTGTGATGAGTAAGGTACTTATAAAAAAGAAGCGTTAAACAGGTTAAGTGATGCACTTAGGAGAAAGTGTGCAGGTGGATTGGTCCAAAGGATGGGCAAAACAAATTTTACTTCCCTCCCTTTCCCCCCCTTTTTTTTGGTTTTCTGGCCTAGCGTGTATATTATGCACGCTAGGCATTTCTGGACATTTTTTGGTATAACGTGTATAATATACATGCTAGGCATTTTTCTGGGTATTTTGGTCTAGCGTGTATAATATAAATGCTAGGCATTTTCTGGGTGGTTTTGAACGAGCGTGTATATTATACACGCTAGGCACTGTCCCTGATAGTGGTGGGCCTATAAGACCCGAGAATGCACTCTTTTTCCCTTATTTTCAGTTGGGTTTTTGAATTTGCTCAGTTTTTGAATTTGCTCCCATCTTTTTGTCTTTTCTTCCCGAGGGTGGGTCCATTGTCCTACATTGAATCGTGATTCCTTAAACGGCCTTGTATGACCATGGACCTGCTTCAAGACCCCGCCCCTCCGGGGGGGGGGGGACTTTTATACTTCCTTCCTTGGGTGGAGGGCCCAACTTCCTGAGGATTTGGCTTGATAGTTTAAATGAGAGTGAGTTTGTGGGTTTGGATCAACTCGAGCTTGCCCGTCTTTCCTCTTTTCTTGACATTCCCCTGCTTTGGGACCTTATCAACACGATGGTTTCTTATTGGGATGCGGAAACCCATGTCTTCCACTTTGGGACTCGTGAGCTGACTCCGACACTTGAAGAACTCTTTGTTTTGTCAGGTTTGAGGTTGCATCGTGGTCTTGCTAAGGTGGTACCAAAACCGGGTTATGCTAAGACTGTCCATGCGACTTTGGGCTTGAAGAAAAGTGAGTATCAGAAGAGCTTTGCCGGTGGGACCACTAGGTGTTCGGTGAAATTCCTGAGAGAACTTTTCGGCTACAAAAGTTTGCAAAAATTGCCGATTAGAAAATGTTAATAATGTGAACACTTTTGCTATTTGCCTTCTCTTGGAGGTCCTCTTTTACACTGGGGGAGAGAGTTTCTCCCTTGCACTCTGCGATGTACTAGTGGAGCTTGGAGGGCACTACTCTATGATGCATTTTGTATTGGCCGAGCTTTATCGCGGTCTTGATGCCTTTGCCTCGAGCAAGGTGGAGTGCTTTAGGGGATGCCCTATTCTTCTTCAGGTTTGGCTTGGGGAGCATCTCGCCATTTTTGGATCCGTGCCACGCTTTTATGTGGTCCGGGGGGTGGTAGCTCTTTGCTTTTTGGGCCGATGTTCTAAGTTTCCTCAGGGGAATACATGTGAAATGTATCTTTGACTGACTGAGGCTGAGTTGATATGGAGGCTTCCATGGCTTGATGGTACCTTCTCGATAGTCCGATCTAGGGATCATGAGGGTATCACCCTTCTCGGCTTGACTGGTAGTACTCATTACTTCCCATCTCAGATGATACATCAATTCGGCTATGTCTAATAGGTGCCTGATGCAATGAGACACCCCCTATGCGGCTTGATTTTCTCTCGAGGGTCTTCTAGTGACTTGGATAGGATAGCCGCTCTTTGGGAAATGCATCAGTCGACGCATATGTGCAATCTGAGGCAAGGGACCTTCCTTTTAACTTCTCCAGAGTATGAGGCTTGGCTACTATCTGAGAGGCCTTCTGCTCACCTACTGGATCAGGTTGAGAGCAGTGATTCAGAGGGATCTTGGTTGAGAAAAGAGGTTGCGCTCTGGACCCGGATTGAATTGCTGGTAGATGAGAAGCGAGTCTTTCATGAACGTTTAGAGAAATAGCAAAGTAGAGTTGATGTTGCAGAAACTAGAGCCGAAGCTATAGAGTGTGAGGTTCTTCGCCTGGAAGGGGCTCTGAGTGATGCTCTTGGTGCCACTGATGCTTCTCGAAAGATATAGGAGCCTCCATGGGCGGTGGATGACTGACCGGAATGCTCTGCATGCACAGATCCGCGTCTTGAAGCGTGAGTTGGGTCATTGACCTGGTCCTGCACACACTTTTTGCACTGATCAAACATCATAGGAAGGGGCATAAGAACCCTTGACAGATATCCTTTTAGTGTATATATATTTTTTGTGTTTTTATTTCTTTTTTTGATTTATAAATGGGAAAACAGGGTGTCACACCGATTATCTTTTTAAGATGTGGTGCAAGCAAAATCTAGACCTGAAAATGAGAAAGGGAAAATTATTATCTTTTATAAGTATCATCTTCTTCTTCTTTTTTTGTGTTACTACTTTTTCCAAATTTGTAAAGGGAGAAACAAGGCGTCACACCGATTATCTTTTTGAGATGCGGTGCAAGCAAAATCTAGACGTGAAAATAGGAAAGGGAAATTATTATCTTTTATAAGTATCATCTTTATTTTTTGATGTTTTTGTTGCTTCTCCTTTCAAAATAGGGTGCCGCACTGATTATCTTTGTGGGTTATGGTGCAAATAAAATATGGGTATGAAAATAGGAAAGGAAAATTTATTATCTTATATAAATATCATCTTTTTTTGTGTTGCTTCTTTTTCCAAATTTGTAAAGGGAGAAACAGGGTGTCACACCAATTATCTTTTTGAGATGCGGTGCAAGCAAAATCTAGACGTGAAAATGAGAAAGGGAAATTTGTTATCTTTTATAAGTATCATCATCTTCTTTTTTGATGTCTCGACCATGAGACGAGGTGATGGGTCCCATTTGAGTATAACCGAACTCGTTCATGTGGTTGGACTTGTGTGAGGTTCAGAGCTTTTACCAAGGTCTGAACGTCCATCCCTCCAGATTGAATTAACCTTTTCTCTTTACCTCGGGTCATACGTTTGACGATGCAATCTAAAGATATACCTGATCAGGACTCGATTTGAGTAAACATGAGCGGCCTAGTTGGCGACCAAATAATTTGTATGTGACCAAAGGAGCATCCGATTTTTCTTTCGTAGACATTTTCACTCATAGTGCCCAAGACAAGTTTTTGCTATGCCTGTCATTTCCCTCTTTTTTACCCATAGCGCCCTTTCAGGTTTTCACTACGTCCATGGGTATTATATTTTTACCCTAGGTGCCATTTCAGGTTTTCACCTGGTTTGCACAAGCTCGCTTTTTTATACCCGTAGCGCCCTTTCGGGTTTTCATCACATCAATTTTTCTTTGAGCTTGCATATTTTCTGTTCTTTTTCTTTTTAATTCAACAACAAAGGCTACAACACGGACGTTGATGCTGTCATAGTCAGCTAGATGGAGTTCTTTGTGGTCTTTCAACTCGGCTCGTGTTGACTCAACGAATATCATGACTGCTCATAGACCTTAAAGAGGGATTTCCAGGGATGTATCATGGCCATGGGTCTGAAAGGGATAGGTTAGAAATTTTGAAGGTGTTCTTAGGTTTAAAGGTTTTTCTTGATAGGATTCCAGTTACCGTAATACACCTCTTCCTTGGGGGATTTTTACTGTACATGCCCCATGATTTTTCTATCTCTTTTCTTTTATATTTTTTTTATTCTTTTTACTTTTTTCAGACATCATTTTTTTTGAGATTTTTCTCTTCTATTTTTTTTTTTGGATTCTGATGGTAACTTTTTTTTTTTTTTTCTTTGGTATATACACTTTTTCTTTTTCTGGGAGGGGTTAATGAAGGAAAGGCCATTGGCTCTCGTGGGGTAGCAAAGGGTATGAGCATTCAGGGATGCTTTTTGGCTACTTAGCTTTGAAATGATGGCCTCTTTTATGCGGTCCTTAAGCAGTTACGTATCCATCTTATCAGTACTTACCTTACTGCGGGAGACTAGGAGTAGAATCATCTCACGGATCAAACATTGATGGGCACAGGAGAATGATCCTCGTCCATGGTGGCGAGGCAGAGCGCGTATCCAGGCAATACTTCTCGATTGATATAGGGCCCTTCCCAGTTGGGCTTGAATTTCCCTCTTGGATCAGCATGGAGAGAAGGGAAGATTTTCTTGAGTACTGTGTCACCTACTTTCAAATCTTGAGTGTGACCATATTTGTTGTAAGTACGCACGATCTTTCCTTGGTAGACCTGAGTGTGACATAAGGCTATGAGCCTTTTCTCATCGAGGAAGTTCAGCTGCTTGAAAGTGGATCTCTCTCTCTCTCTCTCGACTTTTGGTAGGTCAGTCTCGATGAGGATACAGAGGGAAGGTACTTCGACCTCAACTGGTAACACGACCTCGGCTCCAAACACAAGAGAAAATGGCGTTACGCCTGTAGCGGTACGGATTGATGTTCGGTAGGCTCATAGTGTGAAAGGCAACATCTCGTTCCAGTCTCAAAATGTGACAACCATCTTTTCAAGGATTCGGATGACTGTTTTGTTAGCCGCTTCTACGGCTCCTTTGGTTTGCGACAGATATGGTGATGAGCGGTGATGTTTGATTTTGTACTGCTCGCATAAGGCTTTAATGTGCTTGTTCGCAAAGTTGGTTCTATTATCTGTGATGATGTCCTTAGGCATGGCAAAATGACAAATGATGTTGTTCTTTATGAACTTCTCGACATGACTGACCTTAATGTTTGTGTATGATGCTACCTCAACCCATTTTATGAAGTACTCGATGGCGACGAGGATGAACTGATGCCCGTTGGATGCCTTCTGATTGACCTTTCTGATGACATCGAGGCCCCACATGGCGAATGGCCATGGAGTGGTCATGCTGTGTAGATCTATGGCTGAGGCATGTATTAGATTGAAGTGTTCTTAGCATTTGTAGCACTTTTGAATGTGCTTGCAATAGTCACTTTTCATGGTGGTCTAGAAATGCCCTTGTCGTAGGATCTTTTTGGCGAGCATGTGTCCATTGACGCGGGCCCCGCATACTCCTTCGTGGATCTCTTTCATGATGTTGGCTGTCTCATTTTTAGTTAGGCATCTGAGCAGGAATTTGTTATATGATCGCCTGTAGAGACACTCACCGCAGATGACGTAATTTGCCACTAAATATTGAATGGTCCGCCTGTTCGTCTTGGACGTGCCTTCAGGGAAGGCTCGAGTTTCAAGGAAATTCTTAATATCTGAGAATCATAGAGGCTCATCATCTAACTTTATGGATCCCTCAATTTGGAGGCAGAAGGTCGACTTGTTTCTTTGTTCGATCATGATTGGCTTCAACTCAATGCCGTATGGAATCTCAACCATTGATGCTAAGGTGGCCACCGCATCAACAAAATGATTTCTTACTCGCGGTATGTAGGAGAACATAACATCATCGAACCATGCTATCATATCCTCGAGAAATTCATGGTATGGGATCAACTTTTCATCTTTCGTCTTTCAGTCTCCATTTATCCGACATATGATCAGCTGTGAGTCGCCAAACACCCTGAGGTGAGTTACGTTCAAGTCAAGAGCTGCTTATAGGCCAGCTGCGCAAGCTTCGTACTTGGCCATATTATTAGCGCAGGGGAAATCGAGCTTGATTGAGACTGGTATGTGAGACCCTTTTAGCAAAATTAGAAGGACGCTGACTCCTTGACCTTTGACATTTGATGCCCCGTCAAAGTGCATTACCTAGGACTCCTCTGTCTCTTCTATGTCATCCTCTGCCAGGAACAAGATGTCCCCATCAGGGAATTCAATTCTCAGAGGCTCGTAGCCAGGTAAGGGATGACAAGATGATCAGCGAGTGCTTCCCCATGATTGACTTTTGTGTGACATACGTGATGTCTAATTCAGATAGAAGTAGTTGCCAATGTGCAGTTCAGCCAGTGAGAGCTGGCTTTTCAAATAAGTATTTCAGTGGATCCATTTGTGCTAGAAGGAGGATTGCTCGAGATAAAAAGTAGTGACAGAGCCTCTGCATAGCCCATACGAGAGCCATGCATGCTTTCTCTAGATAAGAATAACGCGGCTCGTAATCAGTAAACTTCTTGCTTAGGTAGTAAATCACATGTGCTCTTCTCCTAGTCTCATCATGTTGTCCTAAGACACCTCCCATTGAAACTTTCATTGTTGAGAGGTACATCAAGAGTGGTTTCCTGAGTACTGGTTGTACCAAAATTGGATGTTTGAGGATGTAACTTTTGATCTTATCGAATGTCGCTTGATAGTCATCATTTCATTCAACAGGGGAATCTTTTTTTAGTAATTTGAAGATCGGTGTGCAAATAGGAGTCAGTTGTGCAATGGACCGATTGATATATTATATTCTGCCCAGGAATCCTCTGACTTCTTTCTCGATAGATGGCAGTGGCATTTTGACGAAAGCTTTTACTTTGATCGGATCGACTTCTATGCCTCTCCTGATATGGCGCCAAATGCATATTTTTGAGGGTTTAGACGCAACCTGCATGTTCTCAGTCTTTCAAACTACTTTTGAAGGTTCACCAGATGATCACCTCTCTCCTGTGACTTGGCTATCATGTCGTCAATATACACCTTGATTTCTCGATGCATCATGTCATGATATAGCACTGTCATAGCTCTCTAATATGTTGCCCCAACATTTTTAAGTCGAACGACATTACTCGGTAGCAGAATGTTCCCCATGGAGTAATGAACGCTGTCTTCTCTCGGTCTGCCTCTGCCATGTTGATCTGGTTGTAACTGAAGAATCCATCCATGAATGAGAGCATCCCATGCCTTGCAGTGTTATTGAGCAAGATGTCGATGTGTGGCAATGGGAAGTCGTCTTTCGGGCTCACCTTATTGAGGTTTCTGAAATCGATGCATATGTGAACCTTTCCATATTTCTTCGGCACTGGTATAATGTTGACCAACCATTGTGGGTATTTGGAGACCATGAGAAATCTGATATCATACTGTTTGATGACCTCATCCTTTACTTTCAACATCCACTCTGGTCAAAGGCGCCTCAACTTCTACTTGACCGACTTAACGTCGGGATATAGCGGCAGCTCATGCTCGACCAAATCGGTATCCAAATCAGGCATATCCTCATATGACCATGCAAAGACGTCTTGGTATGATCGAAGAAAATCAATCATAATTTTTCTTTCCTCAAGAGACTGCGATATTCTGATTTTAGTGATTCTAGGAACCTCCTCGATACCCAGATTAACATCTTCAGTTTCTTCAATGATCGGGGTAGGGCCATACTCAAAATTGACATACCGTTCAAGGAGCTCATTGGGAAGCTCCTCAATTAAGTCCTTGCCATCAAGATCTGTGACCCTTACCTCTTCTTGTATCTCTACAGGAAGGAGGTCAATTTCACGTTGAGCGGGCTCTTCAATTAAGACATCATTTTTCTTAATTTTCTCGAGAATTTTAAAAGACACTTTTTTTGGAGTTTTTTATATTTTTTTATGGTTTTCCTTTTCTTCAGAGATGGGCCCTTGGCAGGGCAGGTCTCTATACACACATGAAATTGCCTACCAAGGGCTAATCTCACTTTTTATAGGTTATTTTTTTTTGGGAAGTTGGTGCCATATTTACTACCACTTGATGCTTCTAGAATAAGGGGTATTGATACCTAATTTCTCACCTGCGGTGTCGCACCCTTACCTAACTTTATGGAGGAGGCTGATTGAGATGGCTTTTGGGGGTCAACCCCCAATATGTTAACCATGGGTTCATCTTGAACCTAGTCTTCAAATACTAGCACGGGTTTTGGATGGTTCAGGATGTGTGGTTGTGTAGGTAGGGTTGCCTCCTCCTCAAAGAGGGATAGGGAGGCCAAGTCTATTTCAACATCGGGAGGGATGATTTAGGTATTGGTTAGGTGGATAATGGTCACCGATTTGTGTGGGGTCAGCTGTATTGCCCCATTCTGGTCTACCTTGATGACCCTGCGCTCACGAACGTGCTTCAGATGTGAGGTCCCGGTCAGGGTTCATCTTTCAGGTCTATCTCCCTAGCTTTGGCTGCAGCAATGGTTCAGGCCTTCTCCTTGGCCACTTGGACCTCTTCTTCGGTAGGCTTGTAGCCTAAGCCAAATCTGATATGTTGTCCACCCTTGGTCCCGACCGGGTCTTTCCTGCCTTGCACGCAAGGGCCCAAACCTTTACCTTTTTTATAACCCCATTTCTAGAGTATTGCTACGACTGTAACCATTCCACCTCCAGTTCTTGTGGTGGCTTCCCTGATAGGCTCCGATGTCACTGTTGATATGTCATGTTGGAAGCTGTGGAGGTCTGTGTCCTCGACTGTGTATGATACGTCTAACACTTTAAGATTTTCAATGTTGTGTGGGATCTTTTCTCCTTCCTCCTGACCTTCCCCGAGAATGGTGATGACCTTCTGACCTGATATGAATTTGAGCTTTTGGTGCAAGGTTGAAGATATTGCCCTGATTTCGTCCAGCCACAGGCGCCCTAGCAATAGATTGAAAGTGAATTTGATGTCCATAACTTGGAATGGGATGGAGAAGGTTATTGGCCCAACGGTGAGCTCAAGATTGACTTCTCTTATTATTTCTCTCCTTGTGTTATCGAATCCCCTCGCACTTGTTCTAGTAGACCTGAAAGTGGAGGGATCCACCCCCATCTTGGTCACAGTTCTCAGGGGACATACATTTAATGCTAATCCGTTGTCTATCAATACTAATAGGATCACCAAGTCTCATGCCTCTACTGTGATGTTGAGGGGTTTGGAATGATGGTTTCCCTTACTCGGAAAATTGGTGTCTGAAAAAGAGATGGTGTTAGGAGACAAAGCCTACTCGATTATCTGCCCTACCTCATCTAGGGACACTTTGCTGGATACATGCACATCTTTCAATGCTCCCATTAGAGCTTGATAGTGGAGCAGAGACGTCATTAATAGGTCCCAGATGGTGAAATGAGTTGGTGTTCTTTTAAACTGTATTTCCAATATGTATTCTCGGCTCATTTTTTCAAATGGTTGCACTGCTGCGAGTTCCTTTCTCTCTTCCGGTCGAGCCGGTACTGGTAGCTCGGGCTGCTTGGAGATCCTCCCGGATCGTGTAATGAATTCAATTACCCCCTCTCTGCTGCTGCCCGCATTGACGTCTGTCTGATTATAATTGAGCGGGATCTGGTGGGGGTCATAAGTCGGCCCTGGGATTTGAAACGGGTTAGACAAGGGTATCGAAGGCTCTCGGATCAGTGGTGTCGAATAAGTGGATAATGCCTGGTTAACTTCCATTAGAGGTGGGTAGGTTGGAGGAGTGGCAAAAGTAGGCCAAAGGGGTCTATAGGAATTGTGGATATCTGCATTGGCGGTGATGTGGCGGAGTGAGGCTAATGGTAGCTAATTGATGCCGGGGTGGGAAATGGGGAAAGACTAGGCATCAAGTAATTGGTAGGGGTTGCTGTTGTATATGATTGATATGGAGATACGCTAGATTGGACATAATCGACAGGAGCTGGTGTTGGAAAATACATCCTTATATTTAAGGGTTCTGCTTGGGGTGTTGGAATGGGGAAGTAATCAACCAAGTTTAAGGGCTCGATTACTCCTATATTCCCATCTTCACGATTTCCTTGCCTTGGTGTGATGAAGTTCTCCCTGACACTGATATATTCTGAAGGATCAAACTCTTTCCCATCTTCTTATATCATATTGATGGTGGGCCTCGGGCCTGTTCCTCCTGATGGATGCGACAGTAACAAGATCTGATGGATGTTTGCATGCTAATTTGCCGGGGGAAGTGTCGGAGGGATGATTTTCCCGGCTTCTAATTGCGTGTTTCAGGGGGAAGCATTGATCGGTAGGGTGACCCGGTCCTTGGTTGAAGTTGCAATAGATACTGGGATCATAATTTCTTGGGATTGGATTTGGTGGTTGGCGTGGTTGGATGGGTGTGACAAGTCCTTTTTCAACTAATAATAGTAACAGGATGTTCAAGGATTACCTCAATGGAGTAAAAACTTGATTGAATTAGGCCCTTCTTTATTCTGGGGTCATCTGTGCCCCTTGCCCATTGCCTGTTCTCTGCATTGGTTTGACTCAGGCTAGCTGTGTTGCCTTGAATTGGAATGGGGCTATGCTGGTGCTGGGCTATGTATTTATGATTGTCTGCACATTTGCCCTGATTCTTCTATCATTCCTCAGTTCTATGAATTTGTGGACCCCACTGTTTACGATTTTATTTAATCGCCCCTCTCTTATTACATCCTTACAACGATTGGCATTCCTTACCAAGTTAGCAAAGCAGGATTACTGCTGGGTACACTAAGAAATCCGAGATGACTGGCAAAGTGCTTTTCGAGATCATTTCGATTTGCTCATCGTTGGGTATTTGATTTCTTACTTAGGCTACTAAGGCTTTCCATCTCCCCAGGTAGTCGCTGAATGTTTCACCGATCTTCTGCTTTAGTCGAGCTAGATTAGATTTGTGAGGCTCGATGCCCATGTTGTAGACATACTGCTCCTGGAACAGGTGTGTCAGATCTTTCATAGATGGCTCAAGGGAGGTGAACCATCTCAAAGCTGGGCCTGTGAGGCTCTTCTAGAACACTTTGATGAGGAGTCGTTTGTCTCTGTCGTACTGGCACATATACCCACAGTAGGATTTGAGGTGTGCAATAGGGTTACCTGTGCCATTGTATTTGTCAAATGTTGGCATCTTGAATTTTGGGGTAGAGGTACCTCTGCAAATAAGCATAGGTCGGAAAAATAAGTGGCATGGATTTTGGCTCCACCCATCTTCATCAGCTATTTTTGGATCTTGTTCATCTGTACTTTTAACAGCTCCGACTCCCTAGATAGTGGGGCTGGTCCTTCAACAGGTGGTCTCCATTCACCTTGGACTGCCTGTGGGTTGGTGAGTGTGGGTGGTGGGGGATAAAAATTAGGGAATGCTCTTACATGGGCCCTACTATTCCTAATCTCATCCTCTTCATACTGTGGATCAACATATGGTGGAGGAAGGGTGAGGTCATCTTGTTGGTTCTGAGTGGGTTAGACGGGTGCTTGGTGGGACCATTGTACGTGGGGGAAACTTTGATGTGCGACTTGTGGGGTGATGGAATGAGTGAATTGTGGATTTTTTTTGGGGGGGGGGGGGGGTGTATGATGAGGATTGGGATGATTTGGTTGGGGGGTAAGTGGATGAATAAATTGGGGATGGTTGATGGTGTCATGTTTTGGGGGTTGAAAATTTTTGGACTAATTTTCTTATGGGCTGTAAATTTTGTTGGATAAATTGTAAATTTAAAACAGGTAACCGGGGACATGTTTCCTCTTGAACAATCGTGGCATGGCTGCCACTCGACACTGTGTGACTGCACTTTTTTCTCTTCTATATATATTTGTGTTTATGTATATTTTTTTGCTTGGTGGGTGTGCTTATGGTTTCGCTATCTATTCTATGTGTGTCGCTGTTTCTCTATATCTACATGCAGTTCATGCCGGATGGATACTTGAACTAGTTCCACGTGTACTCATTGTGTGTGAGGGCCCCCATGCTGAGATGTGGGGGGGACCTTATTAAATATAATTTTCGGGGACGAAAATTCCCAAGGAGGGGAGAATGTAACGTCCTGAAAAATTCATATTTAAGTAGTGCACCTCGGGAAGCAGACCAACTGGTCACGTGTTTGACCGGGTCAACTTTGACTTGATTAACTTAGGATTAGTAAGTTTGAGTTGAATAACTCATGTGAATGGAGAGCTGTTGACAATAAATATAGATATATGCACACACGTACACTGGATGGTTATAGACGCTTAACACCTAATTTAAGGATAAGGTTATAAGAAAGAAGGGAAAGGAAAATAAATTATTTGGATTGAGTAGTTGAGAGGAGAGTTAAGAGAAAGAGAGAGAGAGTAAGAGAGTAAATGTGAACAATCATACGAAAGCATTGAATACCAATCATTGATCTAGGCTCGCAAAGTCCAACGGATTGAGCTCGGGATCGAGGAGAGATTTTAGTTGTGGGTTTGAGAAACCCTAGTAAGCTAAGGCTTGGGATCAAAGGATCCAACCGTTTGAAGGTGAGCTGAATTTTCTTAAGAAATTCCTTAAATTAGTTTGATTTGTCAGCCATATGTTTAAATATAAATATAGATATAAAGATATGAGATTGGTGAAGGCTTGGAAGGGGTTTGGATGAGTTCAAGAAGTGATGAACTCGATCCAAAGCTGAGAATAGGCAAATTCGATCAAACGATTTGGAAACCGTTTGAACAAATTTGGCCTAAGGAGAAGAATTGAATAAGAGAAAGGTTTCTGAGTAAATCGATCGAACGATTTGGAATTCGTTCGTTCGATTTTGGAAACCGTTTGATCGAAATAAAAATCGATCAAACGGTTTTGCTCAGAAGAGAAAAAGGTAAAAGGAGAATTCGTTCGAACGAAATAAAAATCGTTCGAACGATATGAAATTCGTTCAAACGATTTAGAAACTGTTCGAACGATTTTGAGAATCGTTCGAACGATTTGGAAATCGTTCGATCGATTTGGGTAAATTTAGGCTTTGGAGCCTAGTTTAGCTTGTAAATGACTTATAGTTGAACCTAGGCTTATAAGCCCAATGGTTGAACATTGTAGTGATGTTCTTTATGTGTCGGTTATACCTAGGTTAAGCCGAACCATTGAGTTACTCGTAGAAGGATCGGGTTGGAGAGTTCGAAAGTTTAGGATGCATTGAGGTAGGGGAATATCTAACTAGTACACTGTATTACAAGCACATATATAGTGATAGCTTAAGATGCATGTTTCTTTAAATGTTATTTTTGAGTAATAGTAAATGCAAAGAGTAACATAAATGGAAATGGTGTATGTGTCTACACAAATAAAAGAGGAAATTTATTAAGTAAGAGATAAATCATCCCAGGGATGTAAGAACACACAGGCATTGCAGAGATGCACTAGACAACGTGACATCCTAGGGATGTGTGGTGGATGTAAAGATCCATTTTATGAGATAAACAGTAATTATGAATGCATGGGCTGGGTGTTACTATCTATTAGCACAAATTCATGGTGAATAACTATATTTATTGCACAATTTGGTTTTAAGGTTCAGAGAATACCCAACCGACGCGGCGGGATAACCGTGATGACTCGACAGGATATCCGTGACCGGTACGGCAGCTAATCCGTACACCAGCAGATATCCCAAGGATGTATAGTAGTAATATGCTCGTCGTCTAAGAGAAAGGGACGAGGACATTTCCAAGAAAAATAGTCTGATTAGACGACGATGGAGGGTATTCCATTAGGGCTCGATGCTATATTGCTCGGGGATTATTTAAGTTAAGATTTAAGTCATAATCTCAGCTTGGTTGCAACTAAGAGAAATAGTAGTCATTGAAAGAAATACATGAGTAGAGTACCAAACGTAGTCAAATTGTTTTATCATATCTTAAAATTACTTTTTTTGAAATGACATATCTATGAGTGCATGTTTTATTCTTATCATCATATATATGTTTGTAAGATGGATATACTTACTGTGATATTGCCCTATTGAGCTAGGATGTAGCTCACCCTTTGACTATATGTCACAGGTGACGGTTTAGGAATTGATGATAATGTAGGAGTTGCTACCGGCGAGAGTGATCCCAGCGATTCAGAGTACTTTCCTAGGGAGGAGTCTGAGCCTCCTCCGGAGAGATTCTTCTAGAAGATTTCGCTGCGTATTTTGATAGTGTTTTGTGAAAAGAAAGAGAATTACGGCTTGGTACGTCCAACCTTATTTTTTGAAAGAGTAAATGTAACTGTAATATTCTTTTGCCAAACCATTGGGAGTGACCGTAGCTACGGCACTGATGGTTCGGGTTGGTTCTTTTGTTCATGTGAAGTCATGAAATCAGAACTATTTTTTGGATAAATATTTTTGGATTAACGTATAGTAGAAATGAAGATTTATTTTGCATTAGTTTCTTGTGCTTAATATGATGAATGGGATGTACCAAGTGTTCCGCACATACATTATGGGACACGGCCTCGAGGGCTGTGCCGATGGCAAGGGTTTCGGGGTGTCGAAATCCAGGCTGTCACAAATGGCCTCACCAACCATATTGAAGAGGATAGGGATAATGAGTCCCCTTGTCTTAGTCCCTTGGAACTCTTAAGATAACCTTTTGGAGTTCTGTTAATCATAATTGAAACCAAGACAAAGAGTAGTATGCCCTCATCCAACATTGCCATCTAACACTGAACCCAAGCTTCCGAGGCATATAATTCAGGAACCCTAGTGCACATATTAATATCTTTTTTCATGTCAACTTTACATATGATTCCTTTCTTCAGATTTTTAAATGCTGCATGGCATATCTAATACACTATGCTCATGCAACATATAGTCTCTGGCGCAGGCTTTGAGACCCACACAAAATTTAAGAGCTGCTAGACTTGTGGATTTGAACATGAGCTGGGCAATTAGCTCTAGTGTTTCAATCAAATTTAGATGATAAATGCATGTACCTTGGTGGATTTGAACATGAGTTGGGCAGGGTAATTGAGAAAAAGGTAAAGTACCTCATAAAAATAAAGATAATTTTACCAAATTCATCAAAATATTGTATTAGTAAGACAAAATTAGAAAAATAAAAATTTGGGTTGCAGAGAAGAAGTAAAAACCTGAATTGCAACCGATTATACATGCATTCTTGAAAATGAGAGAAATAAAATAAGTTTCAGGTTTTAGCTATGAATTTGGTGGAGTCAATCCTCACATGTAGGGCTGAAATTTGACCAATATTCAATTTAAAATCCCATATTTTAATACGTGCCATTTACTCATCAGCCCTTTTATATTTCCCAAATTCCAGAAAAATGGCTACAAATACGCTTACCTCCTCTCAATTGCATTCTCATATTTTGTTGCATTCGATGCCTTGTCATCTTCACCATGAGTTCTTAAATATGCTAGTAGAACGAATAGCTGCAAGATAAAATGAGCTCTTTGAATCGCCAACTTGCAGCACAAATAAGTAATTAACTTGGAGGAAGATGAGTTACCTGGTATTTGATATCATATGATAAAGGCACACCATTCAGATTCAAACACTAAAATAGTTGTTGCTCATACACAGAGATAAGACAAGACATATAACTAAGATATAATACCCCATAAAAGCAAGTGAAGTTGGGTGTCCCAAAAACATACTTAAAACATTCTCAAAATGGAAATCATAATTAAACTGTCCCAAAAGAGATCAAACATTTGTCTCATTCGATCTGTAAAAAAAAAATTCGACCACTACTAGTTGAATTCAAGATTATGGAGCGAGATTAATATTGTCGCCAAGCTGCACAATATGAAAGAACACTTGTCACTTTGTCACTTAGATATACTTGAACAAACTTAGAGAACATGTCAACAATGAAAGACAAAAAAGTTATACATACCTGTCCCGACATGGCCTCAATTATGCTCATAAGTTTTGCCATATTGGCTTCATTCTGCATCAATTTCTCCGCAACTTCAGCATCCTTTTGTTTCTATTGTTCATGATTTTTCCTTAATTGCTCCTCTAACATGTGAACTTTATCTTTCATTACAACAAATTCAGTAGAGGATGATGCACGTTGAGTGGAAGGACCCCACAAACTGGTAGGAGTAGGCCCTAATCCTACACCTCGAACGCGCCCGGATTTTTCTTTCGCTCCAAACACTTTGGAGTACACATCATTGGGATCAGTGGAGTTCACTGAACTGTCTTTTGGTAAATGAGCCTTAATCTCTTGCTATAATCATTAATATTTTATTTATTATGCTAGTTATACAAGGTCAATATATAATTAAAGCCCAAATATCATGAACTTATGATCTTCTCTGCAGCCAAATCATTCACAGGTGTTTCATCTTTGTGATAGTGTGATCACAAATACCTCTGCATGACTAGGCAGAGTAGAACTATCTCTCTTAAGTTGTTGTCAATCATGAATATTTAGTTAGTAAATGGCAAATATTGAAAAAAAATGGGGTATATAATAAATAAATTGAACAAAAACTTAAAAGCCTACCTCTTCATGTCTTACTCTCGCGAAGCTTTTGGTACCAGCTATATGGTACAATTTTTGACAAGACCGATTTCGCTTGTTTCTTTCAGTTCTTTTCTAAAATAAACGAATTGGTTGATGTTTACGAGTTTACTATGCAAAGTAAATAAATGATAAAGATTCAATATAAAAAAAATATACCTGTCCCTCCTCAGATTCCCAAAAATTTACAAGAATTTGCCAATCTTCCAATGACAGACCTTAGGGTGATAGTCGTATCGATCCTTGTAAGTTGGGCAACTGGTATAATACTTTGCTTTTAGATCATATTTATAATCTCTCAATTTTTTGCCAACGGATTGCATTATAATGCGACACATTCCCTCGTCCAATACAACTTTGTCCTATACAAAAGTTAAAATGAAATTATGTTAATATAATTATTTAAATATGGCATAGTATTGAAAAAAAATAATTAAATATCTATTTATACCTTAATATGACCCCACACCCTTTGCTTTTCATCCTTAGCAACATGTCGCCACGTGTTACGGGTGATGGGCAGTAATCGATTATCTCTTGCTATAGTGCCCAACCAAATTGAAAATTCATGAGCATTATCTGATACCACTTGCCCAACATCGTCAATGTTTAGCTCTTTTTTCTCTCCTTCATTCAATCCACTTGTGAACTTAGACTTTGTTTGACCTCTCTTAGTCTTCTTCTGTAAAGTTTCTAATGACCCTTGTGCAAACGTCTCCGCATTAAGGGTTGTTTTAGTATGTTCCATCTGTGAAAAATAAGAACAAAATGTGTCTTGTAATTAGAAAAACAACCAGCTAATATGCAAAATAAGCCTATCAAAAGACAACACGCACATGCAAAAGGAAGACAATTGAAGGGTATTTCTTCAAATTTGATCAACAATGAAAAATGAAATTCATTCATTCTTTAATTCAACTCTGATCCATCTTCATCATCAAAGAAATTGGTTGAAGGAACTTTATGCACAACATGCATCTGGTGAGGTAGGAATCCTATTGCAGCTGCAACATTTGTAACAACAACACCATCTGATCTTTAGATTAGATGGTCTGTTGCACCAACTTTTCTATTTTTTTTTCTCCATTTTTTTGAGTGAGCCACTGAGCCAATTTGGCTTCCCAGAGATTCTGGATTATTATTCAGTTTTGCTTCTATGTTATTAGCAGTTTTCATGAAATTTTAATAACTACTTCTAATTCCACCAACACTCTAAAGGCATTCTTTACAGCCTACCAAAAATACCAAACCTACTTGGACCCACGTATGGAAGGTTAACATTTCATGGAAAATTAAATTATTCAGATGGAATATTTGATGTGGGAGAACCTTGACCTTAGATCAGCTGAATAAAATTGAGCTTTGGCTGATGAGCCGATGTGTTGTGTGTCTTCAAGAAGGAGAAACGGCTTGGATATGTCTTGCCTGCTGTACAATGAGTAGGGCTGGAATATATTTGCAGACTTTAAGAGTATACGAGCAAGGAAATTTGTGACTGTACATCTGACAAGACATCAGCTCATTGTCTAAGATTAGTCTGCAATGAGCGGTTGGCTCATTGTAGAAAAACTCGGATTTAATGATAACCTGATGAAGCAAATAAATAATTCAATAAAGCGAACTGGTCTATGAACAAATGTGGTTTTCATTGGTTTTTATTCCATTGATGATTTTGTTTAAATGGGTAACTAATTTATCAGGTGTATTAAATAACGAACACATGTTGTTGGATTGCCAATCAATCGATGTCATTCACTTCTCAAAAGCTTCTCCATTGATCTCCTTGTCGACGTGGTATGTAAAGATTCTTTGTTGTTATGATTGAATTAGTACTTCTTTAATTTGATTGATCTTTTGTGTTTATATATATTTTCTTTATGGTTTGGATTTGATCCTTCAAACTTCAGGTGCATATAGGCTTCCCTATTTTCATATTTCAAAAAATGGCCTCAATTTTTAGCTATAAGTGTTAGCTAAAGTATGTGAAACCTGAAAATGAGTTTGTTATTAAGGTAAAGTCAATTAAAATTCTGGTATTTAATTTATATTGAATATAAAGTCTGCTTAAACAGATGCCTAGTAAACTATTACATATGTTCAATGAAGAAAAATTAGTGGGAAAGCAATCTAATAATGCAAATAGAAGTATAACTACACATTTATAATATAAATTGTCAAAAAATGGGTAAAGTGGGAAAATATATGAATTTGATTAGTATAATGACATTAAATGAATAATTACTGATTACATGCATAAATAGTTTAGTGTCCAAACATATCAACCCAAATCAGATTTGAGAAGAGTCTCTTACTATTCTGAACTCTCTCTATAGTCTGCATATTTAGGTACTCATGATGTCTTTTATTCCTTTAATGAATATGGGGTTTTTAATTTTATGCAAACCTTTGATGCTTAGACTACCTCTGAATGATTATGTTATTCACAGGGCTCGCTTTATTGATTGCTTAGAGTTGAGTAAAATAGCTATTCCGGTGGATTTGAGCAGCAGTGATAAACTGTGACAAGGAAGCTCTTCTTTTAGCTTAAGAACCAAACGTAGACTAAATAAAAATCCCAAAGATCTAGCTCTGTTTGTTGCTATAAACTTGGTCCAAACAAGGAATTGGGTCAGTTGCAGAATATTGACTCCTTGTAAGTTTATCTATTCAGCATAATTTTTTTTTCTTAAAAAAACAATAAAAGGCTGATTTAGTATAGGCAATATCGTCTCCATATCAGTCGGTATGTATTGGTCCAAGATGGACTGATACCGATACTGATACCTTGCCTAGGATAAATAAGGACAGTGAAATGGAGAGAATTTCCTCCTAGAACCGGTATTAAGTACCCGATCCAAGTGACGTTAGTAGTAATCCTATTTCCAAAGGGAACCATTTCTAATGAACTTTAATCATAACATGAAATAGAGTTTATCTTTGGGTACATATATTTACTTGTCTTTTATTCCTGAACTGCAAATTTCAATTTGATAGCTTGCCCTGGATATATATTATTTGGATGAACTAATATTGTGTATCATTATTTACGGATCATAAATTGGGTTTTTTGTTTTTAAGGATGAGATACTTGTTTGTTTTCCAGGTAGACTGACTGAGAAAAGCGATGTCTACGCCTTTGGATGAACTAAAATTAAATTTTTACATTACAACAAAATATTAATTTGTATAAAAATTTATAAAAAGTCTTGAATATTACAAAAATAAAAATTAGGACATAATTACTTTAATTCTTCAGTTCTTAGGGTTCATTTATCTCATTTTAAAGCATATAAACATGTATGTGTCGATGCAAACATGAGAATAAAAATATTTAACAATAACTCAACTTAAAGAGCTCATAGAAAATTGATTAAAGCAAAAAAGGCATACTATACATTGGTATTGAAAAACCTAAAAAAGAATACAAAAGAATTGACAGCCCTACTCTACTCAAAGAGTGACGGATCGGTTAATCTATACCATATGCAAAAGTTTACAAATAATACAAAATATACAAAAATAAAGATCCAATTAGGCAAAAATTGAAAAAACTGCATAAAAAACCTTGGTGTTATAAGCAAGATGATGATAATGATGAGCATAAAAATTAAAAATAAAAACTTGTTAAAATGTTAAAAAAAAAATTAAAATTAAAGGCAGACCAATATGTCATTAGAATCCAGCCTCAAAAATCCATCTGATTAGAAAATCCTTCCAATCATCTTGATTCTAGGGTTCTAACCTCTAATAAACATATGCAAAAGTTTACAAATAATACAAAATATACACAGAATATACAAAAAAAAAAATCCAATGAAGCAAAATTTGAAAAAACTGCATAAAAAACTTAGCTGTTATAAGCTAGATGATGAGAATAATGAGCATACAAATTAAATATAGAAATTTATTAAAATGTTAAAAAAAAATTAAAATTAAAAAAAAGTTGAAAAAAGATATGATAATGCAATGTAAGTAAATCCAGGCAAGATTGTGTTGCACGGAACCTGAGCTTCAATGGTCGAGATTGGGGCTTTTGCTTCCAATTTCTTGAGCTTGTATGGTGAGATTGGGGGTTGCTATTGTTAAAGAAACCAACATTAGAGGTTTTTAATGGCAGGAAAAAATCAAAATATAAGTTTCATATACCTTTAATTTACTTACTTGAGGGGAGATTTCTTCTTCTCCGATTGAGCTTAGGTCAAGCAAGGACGACTAGGGTTGGGTTGTGATAGGGACAGAGAGAAAAAATGACGAGATTTAGTAAAGATCTGAATTTGTAAGATTTGGGAGAGATCTATGAGAAGAAAGATATTTGGGAGAGATCAGGGAGATTGCTACACAAATTTGGGAATGGGAGAGGATAGGAATGTGGTTGGAGGGCGTGGACGTGGGTTTAGCTTTGTAGGAGAAGAGTTAAGGAAACCAAAGAAATAAAAAAAAGGAAATAAAGCGCGCGAGGGAATCGAAGAGACGAAATAATTTCACACGGGGTTTGAAACACGAAGCGGCGGTCAAAGTGACGGTAACCCTATGTGTTTTATGGCGGTCACTCTATATCCGCTCCTAACAAGATGCCGCTAAAGGCCCATTATTTTGTAGTGAGTCTTACCAGGGCTGTCACTCACAATAAGCATGAAGGGTGCATAATCTCTCACAGCTCAAGAGCAGTTACAACCCTCAAATAGGACTGCAAGCATGACCATAGGTGTTAAGTAGTGAAAAATACCATTTTTCACCCCTAAACATGAGCTTTGAAAGACCCTTGAGAAGACTAAATAAGTGCTTTAGTGTGCATTTTACAGCTAACCAATTAGACAGGTCCAAGTCCGAAAAGCATCCTAAAATGATCAAAAAGCTGACAACTCATGTCAAGCTCAAAGAGGGAGTGAAGAAATAGCCTCAGCAATGGCTAAAAAGGTCCTAAAAGAGCAAGAAAAGACCTGAAGAAGAAGAAGGATCCATTCGCAAAGAAGAAATCAAGTTAAAAGTTCAAATCGCAAAGTAAAAAGTACTTTTCGAAAAGGTCAAAGTTCGCTGAATTGATTCGAGTCAGAATGAACTACTCGAAAAGAACCATGTTCTGCTCAAATAGTTGAAATTTCCTTTTCGAATAGAAGATCCGGGAGAAGTCCTTTGCGAAAAGACTTCTTCAAGCCAAATTGCTGCGAAAAGAACTTCGAGCCAAAACACTTTGCTAAAAGGCACTTAAACTCTAAAGGACATTCGGGAATTAGACTTGTTTAAAGGGCATTTCAAGAATCTCCTGCGCGCCCAATGCATTTAATGTTCCCAGTGGACATTTCGAAGATTCCAATCAAGATCCAAAAGCATATTCCAACCCATGTGAGCGCTCAAAGATGAAATCACTTGGCGTGAACTTAAAAGCTCAAACAGATTTTTGAATTCCATAATGTAATTGATGCTTCTAGCGCTGATTGGTGAACCGAGATCGTAGCATTTTCATTGGCGAAACAGATCTGGATCCCGTGCTCAATCGCCATTGGGCAATCCAGATCTGAACACTTCGATTGGTCAATTCAGCAGGTGATCAAGGAAAGCTATAAATAGAAGACATTTGCCCAATTGTGGCATCCAGATTTTGAGTTCATTTCTATTTCCCGCTTCCGGCCGATAGCTTGTCCTGCCCACTGTAATAGCTTCTTTGTATTTGCTTTTGAGAGTTTCGAGAGCTATTTGTAACTCCAAGGAGATTGGATTCAACAAGTCGAGGGATCTAGCCGTGCTCTCGTAATTGTAAGATTGAATTTAAAAGGTTGTATGTGTTTTCTCCATTGGATTCATGTCAAGGGTTCTTATTGATCACCTTAGTGCATTAGACTCCTTTAGATTCACTACTTTGCATGCAATTTCCCTTGATTCATTACTCTGCATTTAATTAGCGTTGGTAACCTAGTTCGACAAAGACTTGTAAAGGATGTTCATGTTCCGAATTGAGGATAGGTCAACAACTATTGGATGATCTGTGACCATTTAAGTGGACAGATCATAACCATAAGTCTAAACCCTTCCTTAATTCGATTTATTTCTCTTACATCCGTGCCGGTAGCCGATGAAGATTGAATCAACTCGCTTAGTTGCGATTCTCCATTAAAATTCAAAGCGAAATCACGTAAAGTTATTATTTCTCCATTTGATTTATTTTAATCACTTCCCCAACTTGGATCCGGATCAATTAGTTAGTTCTTTTCTTTATTTGCTTTTAGTTAAACGTGACAAAACCCAACACTCTTTTTATACGCTTTCTAGATAATTATAGAGCGAATCTGGTAGCATGATCCGGAGGTCTATCTCATATTTCGGACAAATTCTCTGTGGACGATCTTTAATATACTTACTTTTAAAACTTGCTACAATTGGCCTGATCTTGCTATTGTTAGCCCTCAATGTCTGATATCTCTTTCATAATTTAAAATTATGTAACTTAATATTCATTAATTGGTCATTCAAAACACACATAAATCGTGCACATGTTAGGCAACAACAAGTTTTGGCGCCGCTGTCGGGAATTTGTTCTAAAATAGATAGACCTATGTTTTATTCTCTTTATTTATTATTTATTAATTCATTTTTTACATTGTTATCTCTGCGCAGTTACAAATACAAGTAAAGGAAAGGAAAGCACCTAATTGATGTGTTTGCGGTACCAAATTCTCTCTGCGTTGTATGTTTGGTAGGAGAACTCTCAACCCCGAGATTCTCCTTTTAATTCGAAGTTGAAAGACTCTAAGAAATGTATACACCACGTAGTTCTGCTACAATGGGTGACGAACCTAGATTGTTAAGAGACTACTTTGCTCCGGTGCCTATAATTCCCTTTCGCATTCAATTTCCCATGTTGGAGGGAAATTATGAGATCAAATCATCAACCATCCAAATGCTGCCTTCATTTCATGGATTAAGTAAAGAAGATCCTTACAAGCACATTGATGAATTTACGCTTTGTGCACAACATTTAACATAGCCGGACTTGGTCCAGAGGCAACCAAGCCGAGGCTCTTTCCTTTTTCATTAAAGGACAAAGCTAGAGCATGGTTATCTATGTTAGCACCAAACAAAGATCACATCATGGAATGATTTGCAATGTCAATTTTTGTCAAAATATTTCCCAATGACTAAAACCAGCCAACTAAGACAAAGCATCATCTCTTTCTCCCAAAACTCAATCAAACTTTCCATGAGGCATGGGAAAGATTCAAAGAATCATAAGACAATGCCCTCACCATCAAATTCCTAAATGGCCTTGTTCAAAGCTTCTATCAAGGAATTGATCAAGGGCAAGAACATGGTGGATGCCTCCTGTGGAGGTACCTACTTACAAAAGACAGCTTGAAGAGGTTTGGGACTCTTTGAGGTGATTGAGAATTCAACCCAAAGCAGAATCCCCGCCAAGAGACACCGAGAATCCACTAGGTGAATAATCCCCCCCAATTCACAAGAGGGAAAGTTTATGAAGTCAATGAGTGGAAAGGAAAGTGGATAATTTGACCACAAAATTTGATAATGATGGACTCATTTAAAGCTCCAAATGGGTCAAGAGTAGAGGAGGCATGTCCGATATGCCGGTCCCTACTCATTCAATTGATCAATGTCCTTCCGCATCACAATTTCCAGAACTCATGATGGAACAAGCTCATGCAGTCTTATGGACGGATGCAATCCAATGACTACCCATGGAGATCTCATCCTAATCTCGGGTGGAATCGGAAATTACCACAACAAAGAACAAGACCCAAAAATCAAATACCTTTCAAACACCGACCATATCGGCGAAATTTTACAATAAACAAAATTTTCAAAGAACCTAACCCACAACCCATGCAAGATTCTACACCAGCCCTCCTAGGTCCTGTCATTTGAAGAGCGTGTCTTAAGTTCACTTGAATTTAGAACTCTATCTCGATCGTGAACCTTCACGATGTGAGCATTAAAAAATTGAAGAAACTTTGGGCCAGCTCTAATTCATTAGCTAAGAGAGAGGAGGGCGAACTACCCAAACCTTTGAACAATCCTAAGGGGATGTTCATGGTTGGAGAATCCTCAAATGGCCATGAGGAGATTAAAGTGTGACCACTTTGAGAAGTGGAAGAGTAATAAAAACACAAGGTAGTGAAGAGGAAAAGAAGAAGAACAAGATGTGCAGAAGCACAAGATGATGAAAACAATGAGGTTGTTGATTTACCTCGAAAACCCAAAAAATGAAAATGTAAAAATAAAAAATTGTTGAAAAGATGAGGAGGAGAGATTTGTTCCCACCTCCCATTCCCTCATGCAATGAAGTCGATTTCTCCTTTTGACAAAGGAAACACAAAAATTGAGGAAATGATGGAGACATTCAAGCAAGTTAAAATTAATCTACCTACCTTGATGCAATCAAACAGTCCTGTGCATGCTAAATTTCAAGGATGTGTGCACCCACAAAAGGCAATCTAGGATACATTTATCTAAGAAGGCCTTTCTTGTGGAAAATCAACCAAGTACTATCCATTGCAACACCCCTAAAATGCAAGATCCTGGAATCCCCACAATCCCCATCATTGGGGAGCATACCATCGAGAAAGCTGCTAGATCTCGAGCTAGTGTCAACTGCTTCCTTATTCTATATGAGAAGCTAGGTTTGGGAGAATTAAAACCCACTCAAGTGGTGTTGCAACTAGTCGATGATCCGAGAGAAAACTGTGGGATTGATTGAAGATGTGCTAGTAGGAGTAGATAAATTCTTCTATCCTCGATTTTCTGTTGGACATGGAACCAACCAAAAGCACTTCCATCCTGTCATTTTAGGGAGACCATTCACAGCTCTGACAAATGCTTGTATTCAATGTCACCGTATCATGGAAGTTTCTTTTGGTAATATGAAAGTCAAATTGAATGTTTATAATCGTTAACCAACCTCAATTTTCTGAAGAGTGCTTTCATGTTGACATCATGGATGAACTTGTGGAGAGTCTTTGCAAAAATTTCTGCGGGTGAAGACTCCACCACGAACTAAAAATGATTGGGAATCCTTTGAGAAAGAAGGAAAAGGAGATCAAATTCAAAGAGTCTGCTTTGTGCAAGGCACTCACAAACAATCCTCAAGTTCTCCCTCTTGGAGACCTGCTCCTCTCCCTCTTCCACAAATTACCAAGGTACCTTTTGTCAGCCCTCTTTCTCACCCACGAATTGGAACTCAAAGCTCCCCAAAATCTGAAATATGTGTTTTGGGAGATCATCAAACACTACAGATTATTTCTTCCTCCCTTACAAAGGAGCAAGAAGAGGAGTCAGCATTGGTAGTTCTAAAACAAGACAAGAAAGCAATTGGTCGACCATTCGATTTAGGAGGAATAAACCCAGATGCATGCATAAGATCCACACGGAAGAGGATGCCAAGCCTTCTAGAGAAATGCAAAGAAGGTTGAATCCTCACATGCAAGAAGTGGTAATGAAGGAAGTTGTCAAGCTAGATGTCTCATTTACCCCATTTGATTCGCTTGGGTAGCACCCACAGTGGTGCCTAAGAAATCGCATCATCTGTGGTAGAAATTAATCTGGTGAACTTATGTCCACCGGACAAACAACTGGATGGAGGGTCCATAGACTACAGAAAATTAAATACCATGACAAGGAAAGACCATTTCCCCCCCTTCATTGACCAAATCCTTGATAAGCTTGCGGTAAAGCTTACTCGCTTCCTTGATGGGTACCTGGTTACAACCGGATCCTGTGTACCCACAGGACCAAGAAAGACCACCTTCACCGCCCCTTTGGCACTTTTGCCTATAGGAGGATGCCCTTTGGTCTTTGCAATGCCCCCTACTTTTCAAAGATGCATGTATGCCATCTTTTACATGATTGATCAATTCATGGAGATCTTCATGGATGACTTTTCAATTTATGGAGACAGCTTTTCCAATGCTTACACCACCTCAAGTTGGTGTTGCAAAGATGTGAAGAAACCAATTTGGTTCTAAGTCGAAAGAGTCATTTTATGGTCACCAAGGCATTGTCCTAGGACATGTGGTCTCCCATAAAGGCATAGAGGTGGACCAAGCAAAATTGATCTAATTACACATTTGCCTCCTCCTTAAGCAAATCAAGTTTCTTAGGGCATGCAGGATTTTATAGGAGGTTCATCAAAGATTTCAAAATTTCCAAGCCACTGGCCATTTCATCGTGTCAAGATGTTCCTTTGTGTTTACTAATGAATGCATGAGCCTTTGAGGTCCTTAAGAAATGTCTCGATTTCAGCTCCCATCTTGCAGTCCCCGACTATTCAGGTGCCCTTTGAGTCGATGTGTGATGCATCAGACTATGCCCTAGGAGGCTGCCCTAGGCGTAGAAAGGATAAGCTTCCCATGTCATAGCTTATGCCACAGATCCATGATAGATGCCCAGCTCAACTACACAACAAGCGAGAAAGAGTCTGGCCATTGTGTTTGCATTGGAAAAATTCAGTCTTATGTTTTAGGTTCACAAATTGTGGTGTTTATCGACCACTGCCCTAAAATACCTTCCATCTAAGAAGGATACCAAGCCCAGATTAATCGTGTGGATCCTCCTATTACAGAGTTTGATCTACGATTAAGGATAAGAAAGGAGTGGAAAATGTGGTGGTGATCACCTATCCGTAATTCTCAATCGAGGATGATAGCTTACCCATTAATGAATCATTTCGATGAGCAACTTTTGCCATCAATACCCATCCTTGGTTTGCAAACATAGTCAACTTCTTGGCTCTGATGATTCCTCAACATTGGAATCGAATGGATAAAGATCTTTTCTTCTCACGAGTTAAACATTTCATTTGGGAAGATCCTTATCTATTCAAGAATTGTGCACAAGTGATCAAGATGTGTCCCCGACCATGAATTCTCCGGCATATTGTCAATGTGTCATGAACAGTTGGAGGTCATTTCACAGGTAACAAAACAACCGCAAAATTCGCAGCAGTGGTTTTATTGGCCCACAATCTTTAAAGATGCCTTACAAAGATCAGAATCCCGCCAGAATCGCCAAAAATTGGGCAAGATTTCCAAAAGAAACTCAATGCCTCTACACTATTCGTGGTTGAGATTTGATGTATGGGGAATAGATTTTATGGGCCCTTTCCTCCTTCTAATGGAAATAACTTCATTTTAGTAGCGAGGACTATGTCTCCAAGTGGATTGAAGCCATAGCTACTAAATCAAATGATCACAAAGTGGTTTTGAAATTTCTCAAGGACCACATTTTTCCAGTTTGGTTTTCCCGAGCCATCATTGATGGGGAAGCCATTTTGTAACAAAAGCTTGAAGCTCTATTGAAAAGTACTCATCACTCATAGAGAAGCCACTCCCTATCATCCACAAACCAATGGACAAGTGGAGATTTCAATAGAGAAATCAAACACATTTTGGAAAAAAGCAAGAAGAAGGACAGAAAGGATCGGTCCTTAAGCTTAATGATGCTTTGTGGGCATACAGTAATCGCCTACAAAACTCCAATTGAATGTCCCTTTAGACCGGTTCATGGCAAAGCATGTCATTTGCCAAGAGAGTTAGAATACAAAGCTTTCGGGCTATTAAAACATTTAATATGGATCTAACTTCACGGTAATCACAGAAACTTCAACTCACCAATTGGAAGAGTCATGGATGGATGCTTATACAAGCTCCAGATTGTATAAGGAGAAAGTCAAATCATTTCATGATAGGAGTTTAATGAGAAAAGAGTTCATACCGGGTCCAAGGTATGGTTATTCAACTCTAAACTTAAATTCTTTCCGCAAATTGAGATCCAGATGGAAGGGCCATACACCGTCATCAAGGCCTCCCCTCAGTCAGGATATTTCAGATCCCAAGGATGGAAGAATCCTTAAGGTAAATGGTCGAGGCTCAAGCCATGCATTGACAACACTTTCAGAGCCCTGTCTTGCCCATCCGTCATCACGATCTCCAACAACTGATGGTATAAAATTGTATATTATGTTTGTACAACATAGTTTTTACCGAATTTCTCTGCTTTCTATTTCTTTTCTTGTTCATAGTTTAAATACACTTAAAAGTTCAAATCGCAAAGCAAAAACTACTTTTCGAAAAGCCCAAAGTTCTATTCGAATAGATTCGAGTCAAGATGAACCGCCGAAAAGAAAGATGTTCTTTTCGAATAGTTAATTATGTTAATGCCTTTTCAATAGAAGGTCCGATGCTAAGTCCCTTGCGAAATAAACTTTCAAGCTATCTACTTGTCGAAGGCACTTTGCCATTCAAATAGAAAAAAGGGCTCTTTTGGAATATTTCAAAACTTAAAGGTGCTTATGATTTTAGCTTCAAGTATATTTAGTCGTTTTGAAGTTAGCTTTGTATTTGCAAACACTCTCTGCAGAGCTCCACTAAAACCATAGCTCACTCTCTTCTCACGAGCTCCACAAAGATATCAAATTTGTTCCTAATTGTTTGAGCGCTTCCATTTTTCGTAGATCACAATGACCGTCAGCTATCTTTACAAACAAAGCGCAAGCACAAACCTTAGATCGTGGTATTTTTCTATCCATTCTCGCTCAATCTTTTAGAAAAATCTAAATCATGTTAGCAGCTGTGTGGGCTTTGTTTTTCCTCCATTTTAAATATGGGAAAGACTGAGAAATCCTTAGTCGCCACTTTCTAAAGGGCAATTTTCAATGCCCCCATGCTCATCCCGAAGCAATGGTCATGTGAGTGCCAAGATAAAGAAGAAATGTAAATTGTCGCCTCCCTTTGGAAGACTAATTACAGCCCTCCTAAGAGCCAAGTTTGACATAGATAGGAAGAGCCCTTTGAAGTCCTCACCCCCATAACTTTGGCAAGAAAGCCCGGACCACAAGTCAGCTATGTTGAGGAGAATGAGAGCAGAGATCCAAAGACATGCCCTGCTCTTGCCCCCGCTCTGTTGAACCCATTCTGCCAGAGCATGAGCCAGAGCTGCCTCGCCGCTAAGCCCGACAGGAACCTAGCCTGCAAGTGGGTGGGCTGAACAACCACCTATGGACCCCTCACAGTACATGAACTCGTGAGTGAACTAGCACAGAGTCCAAGAGATACCCTCACTGCAGGTTTAAATCATGCTATGGAGCCTCCACCACCATCGCACCTCACCACCGCCATTTTACAAGAACCATTTCGTGGTGACCAGCTCTCTAGTCGCACCACCACACCCATTCTACCACTACCACACTGCACCCTATTCCCCACACCCCTTCCACCCCACACCCCTTCCACATTGGAGCTCATCCAAGCCCTAATCGCACCCACCACCCACCCCAGCACTGCCTCCATGTTGCCTCACAAGCAACCCAAATGCAGACCAAGTCCTAGTGCTTCCCTCCACTACCACCAAAGGCTACCCAAACCACACACAACTCAGTAGCCTTACCTCCCTTCCGGTGAGATAGCTACCCAAACCGACCCTCTCTTACCCTCCCTCCCCATGCACCCACTTTAGTCCCCTACTTGAGAAAAAGACAAAAATAAACCCCTCACCCTTACTCCCTTTCCTCCCTCTTTTCCTTTTTATTTTCTCGTCAAATTTCGTTCATGCAATTTGCTTTCACAATTCCTTGTATTATTTTTCTCATTGCTTTCCCCTAATAATCGTGACTATGCTACCACCTTTGAACCAAGGAGGACACCGCCTCATAGGTTTGGGGTGTAAGTATGTGAATAGTTAACCTAAGGACAACAGAATCACCTAAGTAATCAGAAATGAATTATTTTACTTAAGAATCATGACAATTAGGAAGTTTAAAATTTCTTTGCAAAATTTAGACATCATAAACCTTTCAATATTCTACATTTCCATGATGTTAGCACCATGAAAACCCTCTGGTATCAAGATTTAGCAAGTCATGGGAAAGAGAAAAGGTAAAGACATACTTAAAAGCTCAAGGAAAAACCATAAGGAGAATTGAGCCCATATATTTTCCATCTCATTGAAGAGTGGTGAGGCAATTTTTCTCGATTCAAAAGTTGGTTGAGGCATTAGATCCACTAGAAGTTAGGAAACTCCAAATTAAAACAAGTAACAGACTCATGAAACCGAGGAAAAGATCAAGGCCTTCTTCGGACAGCTTGAACCTAAGAACCAACCAAGAAAATTCTCCCTGTTTGTACCCCATTTGAGTCAGAATCCTACAATTCTTCATCAAAAATACCCAAAAGTACTTGCACCAACCTATGGAACTAATTCAGCCTTCCTCACTCGAGAATTCGTGGAGGTAAAGGAGAAAGAATCAAGATGGACCATTTCAGGGCAACATCAAGAAAATGAAGAGAAAATACCTCAAAAACAGGCAATATGGTGACCGAGAAAGGAAGAGACAAACAATGTGAAAAGTTGCAAGCAAAAGGCAAAAAAGGGACCTTATGATGAAAAAATGCAAGATCAAAGAAAGAACTGATCACGTGAATGTGAGAATCTCGAAAAGAAAGAAGCTAAACTCAAAAGGTGGAGTCATGAACCATCTCCACACTTCCGAGTTCTCAAATTCAAACCCTGCTCAAAGCCTTTCCTTGAAACTTCACTCCATAAGCCATACAAACAAACCTAGATTAAAAGCCCTTGTGATCCAAAGTTGAGTGAGCTGTCATGTGGAGATAAGTGACCCAATCTATGGTGAGGAGATGTCAATGATGCCATTGCCTAAGAATCATGCCTATGCTCATGCTTACAGATCCATTTGGGAGATGTAACGCTCTTGAGCTTGAGTGAAAATGAACCCCTCAACAAAAACACTGATGAGAGTATACCCGTGAGTGTTTGGGTTGGAACTTGAGCATAATAAGTATGACTTACAACCTAATTTTTATTAGGATGATGAGCTCACCGCACATTTGTACAATTTTCTATGGTCGCCACGGATTGGAAATATTGAAACATTCATGAGGTTCTTAAAATGTTTAAATTCTGTGCAAACAATAATCAAATTTTCTTTCATCATTGATTCAAGAGTAACTAATCCTCCTTGATTGCTCATTTGATAATTTTGCATCGATGTTAAACTTCATGGAGAAGTTTGGGTACCTTCAAAACCCTCAGAGACTTCACTCCTCCTCTAGGGACCACCTAGGGGTTGAAAAGGCTTGTTGCATATGCTAAATGCACCTGCTTCCTACAAAAGTGGCTCTTTACTTTGTTTTTATGTTTCTTTGCTCGTGGACTAGCAAAGCTTAGGTTTGGGTGTGTTAAGTAGTGAAAATACCATTTTCACCCCTAAACATGAGCTTTGAAAGACCCTTGAGAAGACTAAATAAGTGCTTTAGTGTGCATTTTCCTAACCAATTAGACAGTCCAAGTCCTAAAAGCATCCTAAATGATCAAAAGTCGACAACTCATGTCAAGCTCAAAGAGGAGTGAAGAAATAGCCTCAGAATGGCTAAAAAGGTCCTAAAAGAGCAAGAAAAGACCAAGAAGAAGAAGGATCCATTCGCAAAGAAGAAATCAAGTTAAAAGTTCAAATCGCAGTAAAAGTACTTTTCGAAAAGGTCAAAGTTCTGTCAATTGATTACGAGTCAGAATGAACTACTCGAAAAGAACCATGTTCTCTCAATAGTTGAAATTTCCTTTCGAATAGAAGATCCGGGGAGAAGTCCTTTGCGAAAAGACTTTACGAAGCCAAATTGCTGCGAAAAGAACTTCCGAGCCAAAACACTTTGCGAAAAGGCACTTAAACTCTGAAAGGACATTCTGGGAATTACAATTGTTTAAAGGGCATTTCAAGAATCTTCAGACGCTACCAATGCATTTAATGTAGGACATTTCGAAGATTCCAATCAAGATCCAAAAGCATATTCCAACCCATGTGAGCGCTCAAAGATGAAATCACTTGGCGTGAACTTCTAGAAACTCAAACAGATTTTGAATTCCATAATGTAATTGATGCTTCTAGCGCTGATTGATTGAACGGATCGAGCATTTTCATTGGCGTAAGATCTGGATCCCGTGCTCAATCGCCATTGGGCAATCCAGATCTGAACACTTCGATTGGTCAATTCACTGCAGGATCAAGGAAAGCTATAAATAGAGAAGACATTTGCCCAATTGTGGCATCCAGATTTTGAGTTCATTTCTATTTCCCGCTTCCTACCGATAGCTTGTCCGTACTCGTAATAGCTTCTTTTGTATTTTCTTTTGAGAGTTTCGAGAGCTATTTGTAACTCCAAGGAGATTGGATTCAAGACCAAGTCCGAAATTAGCCGTGGTAATTGTAAGATTGAATTTAAAAGGTTCTTGTCGTATGTTTTCTCCATTGGATTCATGTCAAGGGTTCTTATTGATCACCTTAGTGCATTAGACTCCTTTAGATTCACTACTTTGCATGCAATTTCCCTTGATTCATTACTCCTATAATGAATTAGCGTTGGTAACCTAGTTCGACAAAGACTTGCAAATGATGTTCATGTTCTCGAATTGAGGATAGGTCAACAACTATTGGATGATCCGTGACCATTTAAGTGGATGATCATAACCATAAGTCTAAACCCTTCCTTAATTCAGATTTATTTCTCTTACATCCGTGGTCTTGTAGCCGATGAAGATTGAATCAACTCGCTTAGTTGCGTGATTCTCCATTAAAATTCAAAGCGAAATCACGTAAAAGTTATTATTTCTCCATTTGATTTATTTTAATCACTTCCCCAACTTGGATCCGGATCGATTAGTTAGTTCTTTTCTTTATTTGCTTTTAGTTAAACGTGACAAAACCCAACACTCTCTTTTATCGCTTTCTAGATAATTATAGAGCAGATCTGGCATGCATCCGGAGGTCTATCTCATATTTCAGACAAATTCTCTGTGGACGATCTTTAATATACTTACTTTTAAAACTTGCTACAATTGGCCCTGATCTTGCAGGCTATTGTTAGCCCTCAATGTGCTGATATCTCTTTCATAATTTAAAATTATGTAACTTAATATTCATTAATTCGTCATTCAAAACACACATAAATCAGGCACATGTTAGGCAACAACAATAGGCATTGCTCTAATTTCTGAAAATTTCTAAATTCTTTTCACCATAGATTACACAAATCCTCATCTCCACATGACAGCTCAATCAATTTCAGATCAGTAGGGTCTTTTTATTGGGTTGTAATGTGGCTTATGGGTGAGGTTTATGAAGAATGAAAGGGTAGAATGGGATTCAAAATTAGAGAAATTAGTAAGGTAAGGAGGTGATTTGCAAATTCATGACCTTCATTTAAGCATAAATCCATCTTCTTCTTGAATTTTCAGAGCCAAAGTGGCCAGCTTCTTCTCTTCTTTTTCAAAATATCTAATGAGATGACTTCTCTTTCTCATTCTTTTGTTTTGCTTTCCTGTTTTTCCTTTCTTTTTGTATATTTTTTTTGAAATTTTCTCCAATTTTCTTTTTATGGGCTAAAATGCCACAACTACCACCAAATATGCTTTCTTCTCTTTCAATCAAATATCAAGCCTTGCTCCTCTAATCTCACTTCTCCTTCTATTCCCTGAATTCTCAGATTGAGGGTGAACTAAACCAGGTCAAGGAGTTTTGGGTTCAAAATTTCTAGTTTTTATCAAAGAAAAACTAGGATTTTTTAAAGGCTCAAATGGTGTGTATCAATGGCAGTTCAAGGGTGGGAATTTTTAGGCTCAAACTATCCAAAGGATGACCCTACTTCATGTCCTCAATGTCATGAGTGCTTTCAAGCTATTTTAAATTTGATTTGCCTAACTTCTAATGAGCAAGCCTAGATTCAATCAGTCCTTAGAGCAGAAAAATTGCCAAGACACTCCTCAATGAAATTTTATTCAGCCCCAAATCTCACTGGGTATGGTCTTTCATCAAATTTCTGGGGGGTATCCTCACAATTTTTCTTCCTTTCAAGTTCACTAAACATTGATTTTTTTGAAAAATTCTTGACATTTGTTTCATGACAGTGTTCGAGCTACAACAATATTCAGTTTTAAAAAGTTTTAAATTTCCTCTTTTTCAAAAATCAGGTGGGAAATCATTTTATTTTCAAATTTTTTTATTTAACATAGCTGCATTAACATTAACTATTCATTGGCATATCTTGTTATACCCCCAAATCTATGAGGAGCAGTGTCCTCACTGATTCAAAGATAAAGAACATGTGCAGCAGGGTGTTGGTGTAAAAATTAGAAACAAACAGACTAAGTAATAATAACAAACAAAACTCACACAAATAGATAAAACAAAACAAACAAACAATTAACAGAATTAAAGTAGACCAACTAAACATCAGATAAAAGCTAACAAAAAGAGTTACATTAATAGAGCATGGAATTATACAATGCTAGGGGAAATAGCTATAAAAATATTATACAAAAAAAAATCCTAACTAATAACATGTGCAAATCTAATCATCAGAATTTTCAGCTGCTTCAGATGTGTCTTGAACTCCTTTTCCTTTTTATTTCTTCAAAGCAGCAGCAGGTGAAGTGGCTGGAGGGGTAGTCTCAGCTGCTTGTGCAGGCTCTCTGGTAGCTAGTTCAGTAACTCTCCTTTCGAGTATTTCTGCCTTCTTTTAAAAAAGTTCAATTTGAGATTCATATAGTTCCCGGGTGGCCTTTGTGACCTCTTTGGAGGCAGCTAACCTTTTCTCGAGTCCATCTGCTCTCAAATTCTCTGTTGCTGCAGTATGCTTTTGAGCTTCAGATTGAATCAAAATTTTTTTCAAGTCCTTTGATATTCTCAGCCTCTCAATTTTGTGATCCAGTTTCATTTGATTTATCTTCACGTCATTAGGCATCCTGATTGAGGTTCTAAGGTCAGTCATGGCTCTAATGACATCCCTTTTGAGGTATGGGTTATTTTGCATGGCATGTAGGAGGGTTAAGTATGGAGGTATATAGAAAGAAGCGGCAAGCAATATGGGCTGCTCATCACTGGAAGAAGGGCCAACCAACAATGGAGAGGGGATAGATGAAGAGGGTAAAGGCTGACGGTCTTCAAGCCCAGGTTCTATTTGGGAGGCTTTGGATGAGGTGGGTATTAGGTATTCCACATCTATGGCAACATCAGATGTTGCTACTACAGATAGGGATGCAGGTTCATTTTTAGGCTCAAGGTCTGTTTGGTTGGAGGAATCTCTAGTAGGGGGTTTAGGGATTGGTTGTTTCACCTCAGTAGTGGAAACCACTGCTAAAGGAGATGGGGGTGGGGTGGGTGTAGGAGTAGGGACTAGAAGAGGTTGAGAGGTAAGGGTAACAGGGCTTATGGTTGATTGGATGGCTTGTCGGCAGGTGACCATGGTAGCTTGGTTGGCTGTATTGGTTTGGAGCTGGGCAAGGATAGTGGTGAGAAGGGAAAGTATTTGGGTGGAGGCCTCAGGTAGGACTTGGGCTTGGGAAATAGGCAGAATGAGGATAATGGGTTGGAAGGGAGATGTGGAAGCATGCTGGAAAGGTGGGGTGGCAGTAGGCTGGACATGGGTAGGTTGTGGGGAGTCAGGTAGGGGGTATATTCATACCCAATGTCCTCCACAATGGAGTCAATTAGGGATGAATACCCCTCAGTGGTCAGGTGGTCCAGCTCTTGAGGATGGGTAGGTGAGAAGGAGAAGGTGGGGTTAGTGTCAAAGGGTATGGATGGTAGAGAAGTGGTAAATGGATCCGCTGATATAGATGGTGCAGCGGTCAAGGGTTCAAGAACTGAGATGGATGGGCTGGCTGGGGGGTTGTAGCTGACCTTCTTAGGTAGGTGGATGTGCTAGGTGATGAAGGTAAGGTAAAGATGAGGTTTGTGGTAAGAGGAGCTGACAGAGGTGTGGAGGTGGTGATAGTGGAAAGGGTGGCTGAGCTGTTGGGGTGAATGGAAACTGAAATGGAAGGTAGGGGAGCTGAGATGGATGGTAGAGAGGGTGATGGAAAGGAGGGGCTGGCAATATCAGGGCAGAAAACAGGCATAAGCACAACTATGGAGGAGATGAGTATGGGTTCAAATGGCACATGTGGAGGTACTGAGCTGGGACCAACAGAAGTGGATGGAGGCTCATATCAGATAGATGTAGAGGTTTCAACTGCAGAGCTGGAGATCTTAGGTGCAACTGTTGAGCTGGCCACCTGAGGGGCTTCTCTTTTAGGATTCTCAGCTGATTTCTTCTTGCTTTTGCCAATCAAGGTCCTACTAGCAGACCAAGCTCTCTTCCCAAACACCTTAGGGCTCACCTTCTCCACTGGCTCATCTTTTTAAAACACAAATTTTCCTTTTCTAAGCAAAGCCGTGATGAGCCTGCTGTAGGGTAGTCTTGGCAAGGCTTGTACTCTTTTTATCTTATCATTCACATCTACCATTGCCTCAAATACCAGCTGAGCAACATTCATAAATTGGCCCTTGGAGAACCAATACAAGGCATCCACTATGGGGGTTCTCCTCTCTTGTTGATGGCTACTGACAAATATGTTCTTCCTTAGAATTGAATCAATGAAGAGCAACTGGGGTGTAAATCTCTCATCATTAATGACTCCTCAGACCCCACAATGCCCTGAGTCAGCTGCCTAGCCATTGCTCTAAAAGACACATTCTCAGGTGCTGCTAGACCATAGGTGGTATCAAAAACTGATGGGACCCCTAATGCTAATCCAATATCATTGTAATCCACCAAGAGCTCCCAATTATCAATTAAAATCACAAGGCAAGGCTCAATTGAACCCGGCTTGGTTGTTTTCCTGACGTTCTGATACCACAATTTGACCAGCCTAGGGTAGGATTTCTCTTGTAATGGGGTCAACAATGGTGTCAGGCCAGCCTTAACCAAGTAATCCAATGTATCTTTACACTCCCCTTCCTTAGAAAAATAGGGGAGGTAAAAAATTGGCTCAGGGATTAGGCCTAAAGCATCCACAAATTCATTGGGAGTGGATAGGTTCACAGGGACTTCAGGTTCCTCCTCAGGGTTAGGCTCAGTCTCAGGAATTTCAGGCACAGGGTTAGGTTCTGTCTCAGGGGCCTCCTCAATAATTTCCTCACTGATTTGGGCCTTCTTGGATTTCTTAGCTTTCTTAGGTTTGTCAGATTTCTCAGCTTTATCCATGATAAGCTTTCTTTTGGCAGGTGGGTTCTCCTTGGGCTGTGTGGCTAGCGTACTGTATTTCCTAGTGGTTTTGGTGGCGGATTTGGAAGGGGCTTTGAAAAGGTTAGCAAGGGTATCCTCTTGGTCAGCCATTAGTCACTCAATCCCTCAGAAATCAATCTCAACAACCACATAGACTTCGTTGATCAATCAAATTAATCACACAAATTTAAAATTGAAGTACAAAGCTTGGAAATCACAGAGTGGAGCTAAACAAGAACTTACCAATAGAAACCTAGGGTTTCTCAGATCTTGATGTGCATGGCACCAAATCAGTCTCAAATGGGTGCAAAATGTAGCTTTGTAGAAATTGAAGCACTTGGAGTAGGTACTGGGAGTTTGAACCAGTGAGAGAGAGGAAGAAGAAGGAAATGCGAAATCGACAGATAAGAGACAATGCAGGCACACAGAAGCTGTCGAATGGCAGAAATGATTTGTTGATAAGTTTCAAATAATGCAAAATGTGTTTCGACAGGATTGGGGGAAAGGTGTCGATAGGTTGCCTCAACCTGTCGAGGAGATAATTTGTGAGCTTATGGTGTCGAGAGGTTGGTTGAACCTCTCGAAAGGTAAATAGGCTTCATATTTTACAAGTCGAGAGGTACAGGCATTCTCTCGACAGGTTTGAAAAACTCAACATTTAATCCTCTCGACATGTTTCAAAACCTGTCGAGACAAAGCCTACTCCTTCAGAACCTCTCGATAGCTAACTCAACATCTCGACTAGTTCAAAAGATCCTGTCGAAACTCACATTTACGGCTTCAGAACCTGTCAAGAATCGACTCAAACCTCTCAATAGGACTCAAATCTTATCGAGATGCATATTAGGAACCTCCAGAACCTGTCGAACATCAATTTAAACCTCTTGACAGGTTGTTTTTCAGTTCAAACATCTTTCTAATTAGTTCCTAGTCCATCTGGCACATAAATTTATCAACTCTATTCAGGTCCCATTCATTTCTCCAGCTTTGGAATTGATGGCACGTGCTTCAAACCTACTGACTACTGATTCATGATTTGTACATACAAACATTAAGCAAAATCTACCATAAATATGTACACTACTAGACATATTTTAAAATAGCAAAATCATGGTTATGATACGTAGTATACATTATTGAGAATCATTCACATTTTGGAGGTTCTTGAAGGTGGATGGTCACCACAGGCTCCACCACATTTTTAACAAAAAGTTTGAGCCTTTGACCATTCACTTTCATTATCCTATCATCTTTTAGATGCTTGATTTCAACAGCTCTAGATGGGGATACATGCTCTACCATGTAAGGTCCCTCCCATCTGGATCTCAACTTGCCTGGAAAAAATTTCAATTTAGAATTGAACAACCATACCTTGTTGCCAGCAGTGAACTCCTTCCTCAGCAAATGCTTGTCATAGAAGGCTTTGGTTTTCTCTTTGTAGATCCTAGCATTGGAGTATGCTTCCAATCTTAGCTCTTCCAGCTCTAACAGCTGGAGCCTCCTGTGCATGTCAGTAGAAGTTAAATCAACATTCATTGATTTAATAGCCCAATAGGTTCTATGTTCTAACTCTACTGGCAAGTGACATGCCTTGCCATGCACCAGTCTGAAAGGGGACATGCCAATTGGGGTCTTATAGGCAGTCCTATAAGCCCACAGTGCATAATTAAGCTTTATGGCCCAGTCCTTCCTATCTGCCCTTACTGTCTTCTCTAGGATGTGCTTTATCTCCCTATTTGAGATTTCAACCTGCCGACTAGTCTGGGGATGGTAGGGAGTTCCAATCCTATGTGTAATAGAATGTTTCTTGAGCAAGCTCTCAAAATTTATGTTACAGAAATGGCTGCCCCCATCACTGATGATGGCTCTAGGGATGTCAAATCTTGAGAAGATATTTTCATTGATAAATTTTAAGACAGCCTTATGGTCATTTGTCCTGTGACAATGACTTTAACCCATTTAGTGACATAGTCCACTGCCACAAGGATAAAACTATACCCATATGAAGAAGGAAAGGGGCCCATCAAATCTATTCCTTAGATATCAAAAAGTTCAAGAACAAATACGGGCTGTAGAGGCATAGAGTTTCTTTTTGAGATACTTCCCACTTTTTGGCATCTGTCACAAGCTTTACAATGCTGCCATGTATTCTTGAAGAGAGTGGGCCAATAAAATCCACTTTCGAGCACCTTGGCAGTAGTCTTGTTGCCACTGAAATGGCCTCCACAAGCCTGTTCATGACACATGATTAGTATGCTGTGGAAATCCTCATCAGGGACAAATCTCCTCACAACTTGGTCTGCACAATACTTGAACAGGTATGGATCCTCCTACATGTAATGTCTGATCTGTGAAAAGAACAGCTCCTTGTCTATTTTGTCCAATGTGGGGGATCTTACCCACTGCCAAGTAGTTCGAAATATTTGTAAACCAAGGTGTAGAAGTGCTGATAGTAAACAACTGTTCATCTGGGAAAGAATCATTGATAGGCAGCCTATCAAACTCCTTAGCTAGGATCCTAGATAAGTGGTCTACAACTATATTTTCAACCCCCTTTTTATCCTTAATCTCAAGATCAAACTCCTGTAATAGGAGTATCCATCTGATTAATCTTAGCTTAGCATCCATTTTTGACAAAAGGTACTTTAGGGCTGAGTGGTCTGTGAACACCACTATCCTAGATCCCAACACATAAGACCTGAATTTCTTTAAAGCATAGACAATTGTCAACAATTCCTTCTCAGTTGCGGTATAATTTAACTGAGCATCAATCATGATTTTGCTTGCATAAGCAATCACACAAGGGACCTTATCCTTCCTTTGTCCCAAGACTGCACCAATAGCAAAATCTGATGCATCACACATCAGCTTGAATGACAAAGAAAAATCAAGTGCTTGAAGGATAGGTACAGATTTTAAACAACCTTTCAAAAGCTCAAAGGCATAGAGACATTCATCATTAAATTCAAAGAGAACCTCTTGACACAATAGGTGACAAAGAGCTTTTGTGATCTTGCTAAAATCCTTGATGAATCTCCTATAGAACCCAACATGCCCTAAGAAAGATCTGACTTGTTTCACAGTTTTTGGTGGGGGCAAATATGCAATCAGATCAATTTTAGCCTTGTCTACCTCAATGCCTCTGTGGGAAATCACATGGCCAAGGACAATACCTTGATTGACCATGAAATGACTCTTTTCCCAACTTAACACCAAGTTGGTTTCCTCACATATCTGTAACATAAGGCTGAGATGGTGTAGACATTGGCTAAACTTGTCTCCAAAAATAGAGAAATCATTCATGAATATCTCTAAAAACTGATCAATCATGCCAGAAAATATAGCATACCTGAACCTTTGAAAAGTTGCAGGGGCATTGCACAGTCCAAATGGCATCCTTCTATAGGCAAAGGTGCTAAATGGGCATGTGAAAGTTGTCTTTTATTGATCTTGTGGATACACAGGGATTTGGTTATTCCTTGAATATCCATCAAGAAAATAATAGAAAGCCTTGCCTGTTAACTTATCCAAAATTTGGTCAATGAAGGACAAAGAGAAGTGGTATTTTCTGGTTCTCAAATTGAGCTTCTGATAGTCTATGCACACCCTCGAACCGGTGGTTTCCCAAGTTGGAACAAGCTCACCAGAATCAGTTTTAATCAGAGTAATTCTAGCTTTCTTAGGGACCACCTGAGTAGGTGCACCCATTCGAAATTTGAAATTGGGTAGATGACTGGAGCATCTAACAATTTGACCACTTCTTTAATTACCACTTCTTGCATGTGGGGGTTCAATTTTCTTTGCATTTCTCTAGAGGATTTGGAACTCTCTTCCAAGTAGATTTTATGCATGCACACAGCAGGGCTGATGCCCCCAAGGTCAGTAATGGTCTAGCCTATTGCTCTCTTATGCTTCTTTAAAACACACAACAACTCTTCCTATTGCTTATCAGTGAGAGAAAGAAATAACCACTGACAACTTTTGGTTTTCCCCCAAAAAGCATACTTCAAGGTCTTAGGCAGCTATTTTAACTCCACATCTGGTGGACATATGAGAGAAGGCAACAAAGGTGCCTTTGATGGTGGTGAAAGAGGCAATACAACAGGTTTCCAAGGAGGATAACTGGTTGCTGGCCCCACATAAGAAATTAAGGCTTCACCTCTTGAACCATGAGTGTGGGGGCCTTCTCTTCCACAATCCCACTCCACACATTCTTAAAAATATCACAAAAATCATCACCATGTAGCAGCTTGGGCAAAGTCTCTTCCACAAGCTCATCAAAAATATCAATTAAAAAGCAATCCTCACTATCCAAGTGAGGCTGGCTGGCTGCATTGTAAATATTCAGTTTCACTTTTATGTTGCTAAAAGACACCTCCATTACTCTTGATCTACACTTAATACAAGCATTGGCAGTGGCCAATAAGGGCTTGCCCAAAATCACAAGAATAGAGGTGGTGTACTTGCTTGGCTCCATGTTAAGTACCAGAAAATTTGTTGGATAGAAAAACTTATTAACCCTAACTAATACATCCTCTATCATTCCCACATGCCTCCTCTCAGATCTGTCAGCTAGTTGTAACACTACATGTGTGGGCTTCAATTCTCCCAAGCCTAACTTCTCATAAACTGAATATGGAAGTAGGTTTACACTAGCTCCCAGATCTAACAAGGCTTTCTCAATTGTATGATCCCCAATGATGTAGGAGATTGTGGGAACTCCAAGGTCTTGAATGTTGGTTGGGGTTACAATGGACAACACTTGGTTCCTTTTCTCAACACAAAAGACCTTCTTGGATATGTGTATCCTAGATTGTCTTTTGTGGGTGCATAATTCTTTCAAAAACTTTGCATAGGATAGAACTTGCTTGATAGCATCAAGTAAAGACAAGTTGATCTTTGCTTATTTGAATATTTCCATCATCTCCTCTACTTTAGTATTCCCCTTGTCAAAAGGAGAAGGTGCTTGAAGTGCATTGGGAAATGACAAATGGGGAACTGCTCTCTCATTTGCTGCCTTAGCAAGCTCATCAAATTTCTCTTTATTTTTATTTTTAGTTTTCTGTTGGCGCACATCAACACCCCCCTTATTACTTGTATGCTGCTCCTGCTGCATATCATCATAGACTGCACTTTTCTCATCAGTCTCAATACCAACTTGGTTATCAACTAGCCTTCCACTCTTCAAAGTGGTGATAGATTTGGCTTCTTCATAGGAAGAAGTCTCACCTACCATGTACTGCCCTCTATGGTTGTTCATGGGCTGACAAGGTAGCCTTTCCTCTTGTCTCTTAGTCAAAGTATTTGATACCTGACCAAGGTGGTCCTCTATCTTCTTAATACTTTGGATATGGGAGTTGACAGTTTATGACAAAGAGCATAAATTCTGTAGTGAAGCCAGAACTTGCTCTTCAAATGTGAGGGATCTAGAGGGTGCTGGGGCTGGTGCACTTTGATGCACAGGTTGAGCCATTGGCTGGGCCATAGGCTGTTGGTATTGGGACCTTGGGAAATAATTTTGCTGGTATGGCTGGGCATTCCTATAAGGCATGAATTGCTATTATGGCTGGTGGTGGTGATGGTTTGGAAAGGTATCTTATCTCCACCTCAAATTGGGATAGTTTCTTCAATGATAACCAGCAGTAGGCAGTTGTATTGGGACCTTGGGAAATAATTTTGCTGGTATGGCTGGGCATTCCTATAAGGCATGAATTGCTATTGTGGCTGGTGGTGGTGATGGTTTGGAAAGGTATCTTATCTCCACCTCAAATTGGGATAGTTTCTTCAATGATAACCAGCAGTAGGCAGTTGTCCAAAGGATTAAGCATTATTCACATGTTCCATCATAAGGTTTGGAAATTGGGCAGCAGAGGGACATTTCTCAAGGGAGTGAGTGGGGGACTGGCATATCACACATCCCTCCTCCACTTTGGCAGCCATTAGAGACTGCATTGCTCCCATGAGCTTATCAAACTTTTGAGTCAAGCTGCCCACTTTCCTTTCTAAATCATTGTATCTACTCACCTTATACATTTTTCCTCTTGTAGTGTGCTCTCTCACCAATCTAGGGGTCTCAAAGTCCCTTGATAAGGTCTCCCTTTGCATGGAGTTTTCACTAATGATATCAAACAACTCCGAAGCCTCATCAGCTCTCTTGTGGAGGTATGTACCACCACACGAGGCATCAACCATATCCCTACTCTTAGGATCAATTCTTTGATAGAAACTTTGGACAAGTTGCCATTTAGAAATTTGGTGATGGGGACATTGCTTCAAGAGTTCTTTAAATCTCTCCCATGCTTGGTGAAAGTATTCAGTCGGAGATTGAGCAAATGAGATTATGCTCTTCCTCAGCTGACTTGTTTTGGACATGGGGAAAAACTTGGCCAAGAATTGACAATGAAGGCCATTCCAAGACTGAATACTATTGGTTGGGAGCATTGACAACCAAGTTCTGGCTCTATCTGTTAATGAAAAAGGAAAGAGTCTTAACCTAGTTGCTTCCTCCCCCAAACTTGCAATATTGAAAGTAGTGCACAGTCCTAGAAATTCATCAACATGCTTATATGAATCTTCTTTACTCAGGCCATGGTATGAGGGTAGCATCTGTATGACAGAGGATTTAATCTCATAGTTCCCTTGGATAGCAAGGAGTTGAATGCAGAAGGGGGAATTGTAAACCCCTGATGCATTGAATTCCTTTAATGTCCTAGGTTGCTCACCCATTGCAGAGCTGCCAAAATCAACTACAGGTGTGTGTATGGGTTGCTTAGGTCTGAGAAGTCTCTCAATTTCAGGATCTAAGAGAGCAATCTCAGGATTAAGAGATCTCCTCTCAAGCATACACACAATAAAAATACAGGACAACACACAGAATGACAGTACAAATTTAAGCAAAATAAATTCAAAAACACACAACTAATGCTGCAGATCTAAAAACTACAGATCTATAAATGTAAATAGAGTTAAGAAATGTAAACTTAAGTACAACTTGCTCCTCAAATTGGCACAATGCTCCTTTCAAAACAACAAATCTAGATCTGCAATCACAAAATTAAACTACAAAAAACTATAGCAGCAATTAGTCAAACACAAAATAGGCAATAAAAAATCTAAATATAAAATAAGAAAAACTTAGATCTACCACTTTTAAAAATACAAATCCTTGGCAGCAGCGCTAAAAACTTGTTGACTTGCTTACCATACAATTATTAAATGGTTAAAACAGTAAATTAAATGAACAAACTACAGCAAAGTGGGCTTAAGGCAAGCAAGTAGTCCTACAAGAACCAGGGCTGCTGCAACAAGTTTTAATAGGTAAGTTAGGGTAAATCTCCATATCTATGACAGATCTAACACTCTAACCTAATTTAGACTAAATCAAAATAGGAAAGAGGAGAGGTTTCTAAGATTTGTCACTATACTAAAAAAATTATAAAAATCAAATGCAAATGATCCAGATCTGATTAAACACAGAGTTAAAGGAAAATGGAGAAAAGATTAAAATCAAAAGGTGGAGAGCAGTAATTAGAGATTTTGGTCTTTACTTAAAACCAATTGAATCAAAGGCAATGCATAGGACGGATTTGCAGCAATCCTTCATCTGACTACAAGCTCAGATGCAAGGTATAAGAATCTAATCTCAACCAAAGAATTGAAGCAATCCTAAGGTTATGATCTGTCCATTTCAATGGCCACAGATCATCCCAGAGATTATTCCAATTTCAGGATCTTGATTGGAACAGATAAACTATTGCAGATGCTGGGGGTGCCAGGCTACAAGCTCAAGCATCCACAGGAATATCTAATCCAGGAAAATCAAATACGAAAAAGTAAAATATAGATCAAAATCACCTTTAAAAACTATAATTATATTGCAATAACACAACTTACAATCCTATTGTACTCAGATCTATAATCTGTGCAACATACAATCCATCTACATAGCTTCTGAAACTCTCGATTTACAGCTCTCAACCTCACCCTAGCTATTGAAGGGGTTTAGCCAACCATGATTGGCTGAGAAGAGAATGGGGAAAGCAAGGAAGAGAGAGGGAATTTTTGGAGGAAAAAGAGAGATCGGATTTGGCTCTGGTTCTCTTAATTTATGGATGCTAGTTCTGTAAATTCTTTAGGCTTTTATACTCTTCCTCTCTGTCCTCAAATCCATTTTAGCCAATTAGAGCTTAAGAGAATAATTTAGTTATACTGATGTGACTGATTTCTCTTCTAGAAGCTCTTCTCCCATTGGTCCATGACTGGTAAATACATGTGAGGCTGTTAGAGTTCCTATTTGTGCCCAGTTGTGTACCAAAAATACCCCCAAGGGTTGCTGACGTGCTTTGGAATGTGTGCACAGATGTCTGAAGTTGGCAACTACTGTGAAAGGAACTGGGAAGTTCCCAATTCGAGTGTCGAGAGGTTCAGGGAACCTCTCGACAGGTTCTGAGTATGTTTGGTCTTCATTTCGACAGGTTCATGTGGCTTTCGACAGGATTGGAGACTTCTCGACAGGTTCTCTTGAACTTGTCGACAAGATTAACAACATTTCTCATCTTCTGTCCAGTTCTTCATTCATCCTCTCAACGAATTATAATCAACCTATCAACTTGTTATATTGCTTTAGTTTGGCTCTCGACAGGATCTTTTAAACCTCTCGACAAGTTGGTTCATCCTCACGTGTAGCTTCAGGTAACTTGTCGACAGGTTGTCATGCACTACTCGACAGGTTCAGTTGAACCTATGGACTTGTAGCCAGGACCTCTCGACGTCCCCTGCACCTCTAGGTAAGGCTTCGACAGGATCCACTACTGTATCTCCAACCTCTTAACAGGTAACTGGAACCTCGCGAGATCTTCACATTTCCACCTCAATACCTCTCGACAGGTAGGCCTATATTTCTAGAATCTCATGAAAGCTTAATGGAACCTCTCGACAAGTTCTGCTTTGTTCTTCCACAGCTGGCACACATCTTTGGTGTGCTGTTCTTCATTTGTTCACCACTCAGCAACCTCTTGGAGGGTTCAATCTTCATTCCTTGCAAATTCATTTGGTCCTAAGTATCCCCAGTTGGGCCCATGACCTTCTCATGCACTTCTAAAGCTCTGTGGATTACTTGGTTGGCTGGCCTTTGGGTTGTATGAACACATGATGAGGCAGCAGTTCTACTCTTTGGCATTCTTAGATGGATGTCTACACTAAGGCTGTAATTTATTGCTTATCTACAAAATATACTCAACACACATTATTAGTCATCTCAAAGGTCCATCAAAGGTCAGGTTAGGAGGTGAAAAATGATATTTTTCATTGCTTAATAATAGCATAGCTCGCTTGGATAGCTTCAAATGTATCAGTTTGTGAGGTTCGCGCTAGGCTAAATTACATTGAATACTGTAGCTTGCGAGGCTACGCTTTGAGCTTTGAAGGGCGCAAGAGCTAGCGAGGGCTGCGGGAGAAGATTTCTGGGCGTCTCTCTCCTCTTTGAGCTGCGTGAGACTCTGGCTTTCTTAAACTGTTTGAACCTCGCGAGCTCTTTTCCGTTATGAGCTACGCGAGATGTGCGCGAGCTCTTTGCTACGCTGCCTCTTTGGACTATGTGAGATGGTCGCGAGGTTGCTTTTGGTGAATTGATATGAGCGACAGCCTTGCGAGCTTGATTTCAGTTATGCGAGGTTGATGTTTTTCACTTCTGCTGTAGTGCACATGCTACTACAGCAATGTTCTATGCTTGGCTCACCTTTCTCTCATCCAGTGGACTTCTAGTGCACCCTTAGTCAACCAAATTAGTCACCATGGTGTGTACCTGGGGTACACACCATGGTGGACTTCTAGTGCAAACCTTGGCTTCAAATCCCTCTCTTCTTGGCCTCCTAAGCATAACTGTTATGCTAAGCTGCAAATTTATTCTTAACTACAAAACACACTCAAAATAGAATTATTAAGTGGCTTCAAGGAGTAGTGAAGACTAGGTTAATAGGTAAAAAGTAGTACTTTTTAGTGAATAACACACCCCCAAACCTAATCTTTGCTAGTCCTTGAGCAAAATAAAATTTAAACAACTACTCTAAAAATTGAAATGCCACTTTCGTAAGGAGCACAAATGCATTTAGCTAATGCATCAAGCATTTAAAACCCTAGGTGCTAGTGCAGGAGTGAAGTCTCCTGAGGGCTTTCAGTGAAGACCCCCACAAACTTCTCAATAAAATAGTTAACACAAGTGCAAGCATGATTAAATCAGTTTTCAACAGATAGAGTATCAGTCCACTTTTGATCTTTCAAATTTTGAGGCGTTTCAAGACATTCAATGCTAACAGTTAACACCAACATCATACATGTGCAAACGAGTACTAAGCTCACCAATAATTCAAAATTAGGTTCAAACAATACCCAATAAGTTCAATTTCAGACCCAATGCTCACCAAGGTTTCCTCTCACAAGTAAATTTAAAGGGTGTTCTTCATTTCACACAAGCTTAAGAACTGTACAGATCGCAAATGAGTCTACAACCATGAGCACAGGCAGTACTTCTAATTTATGAAATTATCAAGTCCTCTCACCATAGATTAGACAGTCCCTCATCTTCACATGACAATTCATTTGACTTTGGATCAACAAGGGCTTTTCATGGGTTGTATTGTGTCTTATGGATGAGGGTTGTAAAGAATAAAAGGGTTAAAAAGGGGGATCCAAAAATTGAGAAATCAGTAAAGGTAGAAGGTGATTCATGACTTCACCTTCTTCATTTTAGCATAACTCCATCTTCTTTTTGAGTTTTCAAAGTTAAAGTGGCCAACTTCTCCCCTTCTTTTCAACTTTACCAATGAAGTTCTTCTTGTGACTTCTCTTTCTTTCCTCTTCTTTTTCTATTTATTGTATATATATATATATATATTGATGGCTGCCACACAATTACAACTGCTACACTAGTTTTACAGATATGCTCCTCTCTTCTCCTTTCTCCAACTGTCAAACTTTCACTCACTTATCTTCAACATCCTCTCCTTTACCTTCTGAATTCTCAGAGTGAGGGAAGGGCTGAGTCAAGTTAAGAAGCTCAGGTTCAATTACATTGGTGTTTGTTGAAGAAAAATGGGGCTTTAAGGCTCAAAAAGTGTAAGCAAAAGGGGTAATTTCACAGGTTTGATGTTTTAGGCTCAAACTATCCAAATGAAGGCCTTGATCCTTTCCTTAGTGTTATGATTACTGTCAATAAGTTTCAACTTGGAGTATCTGATTTCTAGTGAAAAGGGCTTAGCTCAGTCAGTCCTTAGAGCAGAAAAAGTTTGCCATATCCACTCTTTAAGAATTTTTTTTTTTGTAGGCCCAAATCTCACTAGGTATGGTCTTCAATTGAATTCTTGGGCATGTCCTCACCTTTTTCTCTCCTCACTGGTTCACTAAGTACTGAATTTTTTTTTCTTGATGTTCACCTAATGGCAGTATTAAATGATTTTAGTGTTAACAACCTTGCATCAGTTTAAGTTTTCTCATTTTAAAAATTTCTTAGGTGAACTTCACTCTATTTCTCACTTACTTAATATTGCTGCACTTAAGTTAACTATCCTATTGGCTTACCCTGCCACACCCCCAAACCTATGAGGAACAGTGTCCTCACTGTTTCAATGTTACATGTAAATGGGCAGTAGGGTATTAAAACAGAAAAAAATAAAGCCACTAAGCAATTAAATACAAAATAAGGAATGCCAAACAATAGAAAAAGGTACACAAGCAACTAATTTCATTAACAAAAACAAAAAATATGTACAAGATACTATAAGTGCAAAAGACTAAAACTAGACAATAAAGGACAAACAGACCTAGAAATTAAAATCTGACTACATCCTAGAGCTAATCTGAATCTGAGCTTGAGCTTGATAGATCAACTGGTCCCATCCATAATCATCTACCATTTTATGATACCTCTCTCTAAAACTTCCCTTTTTCACGTTCTCAGCTTTGGCAGCCCCAGTCGGTGTCCTTTTGGCAGCTAGCTAGCTTCTTTGGCTTGGTGCTGCCCTGCTGTGGAGAGGGTTCATTAATGGACACCCCAGCTGATGAGGTTAGGTGCAGCATTGAGAAGGATTTTTCGTATGTCTCTACTAGTTTTTCCAACACTTTTGATTTCTTAATCTCTTTTTCATACAACTTGAGGGTTTTATTCAACAATTGCTACCACTGCATCTTCTCAACTCTGTGATCCAGCTCCAACTACGCAATCTGAGCTAGGAATGGGTGCTTGATATCAGTGTTGATCTCAACCATTCCTCTGATCACATCCCTTCTGATATAGGGGTTGTCTTCCATGGCTCTTCTGAGGGTTGAAAATGGGGGTATGTTACTTGAAGAAGCCAGGACAATGGAGGAGGGTGATGGGAGAGCTGATGGATGTGGAAGAGTAGGTGCCAACTCCTCCTCACTGAGCTCAGTCTGGGTGTGGGTAGTGGTGAAGGTTGGTGGACTAATGGACTCCTCTTCATCTGTTTGGGTAAAAGTTGATGTAAAGGTAGGGACAAGGAGGGTTAGGTCCTTAGGATCAGGTTGGGTCTGTGTTGAGATAGATGCCAGGGATGGTTGGGTAAAATAACTCCATAGATTCAGGTTCAGTTTGAGTGGCAGCTGTTGCTGTCACCACAGGAGGTAGGGGCTGAGGTGAACTAGGGGGAACAAGGATCAAGGGTAGGTCCTCAATAAGAGGATTTGTTTGGGTGGCTATTGTGGTGGTAGTAGGTACAGTTATAAGTGAGGGTAAATGTGGCTGGGTTGGGGGGGGGGGGGGTAAAGGTCTGTAATGTGGATTGGATGGAATGTAGGCTAGTTGGGAGTGTGGCTTGATTTTAGGTGTTGGCCATCAGTTGGGTGTGGAGGGAGGCAAGTAAGGTAAGTATTTGAGGTAAGGGATCTGAGATGGTGGGGACTGTGGATGGGGTGGATAGGATGGGCTGAAAAGGTGAGGTTGGGGCATGGTGAAATTGGGTTAGTGGTGGAGAAGGTGGGTCAGGGGTGAAGTGGATATGCTGTGGTGATTCAGGTAGAGGTGTGTACTCATACCTGATGTCCTCCATGATGGAGTCCATCATGGCAGTGTATGTTGGAGTCTATATTTCGAGATGCTTGTTGCTATTTTATTGGAAAGCAGCAGTGGAGAAAATAAATCAAGAGTGAAGAGATGGAAATGGGTAAAATAGTAAGTCTAAAATAGACACAGCCTGCAAGATACATGGCTGTTGTAGTAAGTTTTAAGTAAGAGTTTGTCCCACAGAGAAATTAATCTAGAACCCAAAGAGGGTTATATTAGTAGGCCTCTAGATCTGACAATCCTAGAGAAAGAGAGTTGGGTGTCACAACTACACTAAACTAATACTAAAGAAGAGAAAGAAAGTGTAATCCTATCCTAAAGAAATGGTTTATGAAGAAGGTGGGGATGGGATGTGTTAAAACAAAGGTAAAAATTGATGAGAAGTAGGCAACTAAGCTAAGGTTATTTCAGTCAAGTAACTCAGATTTAGAGTTGTCTCTGTAGTAATCCTTTAGATGGCTACAAGCACATCTACAAGGTGGAAGAATCCAACTCAACTCCTATGGTTTGACCTGGTCTCTTAAGTCTATAACTTGTCCACTTCAATGGTCACAGGCTATCCAATAGAGAGGGTCAAAACATAGGAATTAAATTAGAAAACCAATCTATTCCAAGGGAATGGACTGATCTTAAGGCTATAACCTATCCACCTAAATGTTTACAGATTATCCAATAGATTTCCTCCAACCAATGGATCAAATCAGAACATAAAGACCATTGCAGAAACTATGTTTGCCAGGCTACAAGCTCAGGCATCCATAGGAGCAAACAACTCTTAAAAAATCAGTAGAAACCATAGTTGTTCAAAGGCTATTTGAAGACTTATAAGTAGTTGGTCATTGCTATAAAAGGCCTGCAATGACTCAGCTCACAAGTCTACAATCTCTACAAAGAAAAGAGATCTAACATCTGATGATGGTCATGTAAAACAGAGGGGCGCTTGTTCCTGCTACAACCTCTCACAAGGCTACAAGCTCAAGTGCAGAGGATAAAAATCCACCTTTGTTCTGTGGCTTAGAATCACCCTAGGGTTATAGCCAGTCCACTCAAATCGTCACAGGCTATCCACAGAGGCTATCCAAGTCATAGAGGTATGAGATGGAATAAGATAATTACTGCTACCACTATGGTCCCAGGGCTACAAGCTCAAGCTTCCATGGGGATTTCAAATCAGTAAAATTCTAAATGCATGGCATAGATCAAAGAATACTATGGACAAATAGGAAAATAGAAAAATGATATAAATTTCATTGATTAAATAATACTTACAATGAAATTTCTCAAGGCAGCAGCCTTGTGCAAAACAACCCTCAACAAATCCCAATGTGTACAAAACCCATTACAAAATTGAATCAAACTATACCTAATTGCTTACAGAGATCATAGCCAGCAAGTGTTAGGCTAAGGAAGAAGAAAAATGGAAAAAGATGATGATCTAACCCTAACCCTAATCTGCTAGAGCTCACAGTTGACTGAGGTTGAAGGAAAGATAGGAAAAATTAGCTAAGTTATAACTTTTATACTCAGTGCTTGATGCCTTTGCCAATAGAGAAGGAAGTCTTAATTTTCTTGCATGCGTGGCTCCTTTGCAACCCTTGGATGCCTCGGGATGTGTGCACATAGATCGGGGCCTCAGGAACTGTGCTCTGGGCTTGGGGAAATCCCCAAAGTATCCCTGTGTTTGGAAAGAGAAGTGGAGAACCTGAGCTTCATGGGTTTGGCTTTGCTTGTGTAATGCAGCCACGTGATATGAAGAGTGCTCGCGAGGTAGAATTTGGCTGGGAAAACTGCTCGCATGGTTGAGAGTTAGCTTGGAAGTATATCACTTGCGCAAAAGAATTTGCAGTGATTTGTCTGAGCTCGCTCAGTGGAGCTTCAGGTATTTCAATCGCATAGGTGTCGCGTGGATGAAGCACTGAATTCTGCACCTCACGTGGATAAGCCTTGAGTTCTTGTGCGGTTGCTCGCCAGGACAGATTTTTCGCTTTGTGTGGCTAGCTTTGGCATTGCAGTGTGCAAGAGATACACGAGAGCTTTTCTGGGCGTCTCTCTCCTCCAAAGCTACGCGAAAGCTGCGCGAGCGGTTGGAGTCTTCTGTCGAAATGAGCTACGTGAGAAATCTTCATGCGGCATTTCTTAGACTTTCCTGCCATGGATTGCGTGAGTGCTTCACGACATGAAATGAGAGTGAATTATCTTGACTTCGCGAGAACTTCGTGAGAAGGATTTCTGAAGCTCCTCTTTAGTGAGCTGCACGAGCTGCCTTGCGAGGATATTTTTGCTGTAGGTGTTGACTTCGTGAGGTGTTCGCGAGGTAGCTTCTACGGATTTACATTGCGCGAGACCATGTTTCGATCGCGAGGCTGCCATCGCTTTCTTTGTCAGAGTGTACATGTCAGCCAGCCTTTCTCCACTCAAATCCAACTTCTTCTCATCTGCTGGACTTCTTGGGCCCACTTAGGCATGCCATGTGGTCACCATGGTGTGTGCCACCAAGGTGTGTTCTCTATTCTTGCCTCAGCTCCACATCTTAGCATTAAACTCTCTCTCTTTTTGGCTTTAAAAGCTTGGACTTTGTACTAAGCTGCAACTTTTATTACTAACTACGAAACATGCTAAACAGGGGGTTATTAAAAAGCTCTAAGGTGTAGTAAAGGCTAGGTTAAGAGGTGAAAAGTGGTACTTTTCAGTGAATAACACACCCCCAAACCTAATCTTTGCTAGTCCTCGAGCAAAGCAAAATTTAAACAACTACTCTAGGAATGTAAATGCCACTTTCGTAGGGAGCACAGATGCATTTAGCTTATGCATCAAGTCTTTTAAACCCCTAGGTGATCCCTAGTGGAGGAGTGAAGTCTCTTGAGGGTTTTCAGTGAAGATACCCACAAACTTCTCAATAAAATAGTTAACAAAAGTGCACACATTATCAAATCAGTTTTCAATTAACAGAGTATTAGTCCACCCTTGATTCTTTTTCAAAATGTGAGGAATTTCAAACACATGAAATGCTCAAACAATTTAACATGAAAGACTCTTACATGCATGCACATAATTTCTAATCAGCTTACAACAAGAAAGACAGTAAGTGCATGTCAGTACTAAGCTCACCATTAATTTAAAATTTGAAGTTTAAACAATGCCCAATACATTCAATGTCAAACCCGATGCTTATCAGGGCAGTCTCTCACAAATAAATTTGAGGGTTTTCATTTTCACACAAGCTCAAGAGCAGTTACAATCCCCAAATGGGTCGCAAACATGAGCATAGGCAAGGCTTCTAAATTCTAGCATCATTAATCATTTCTCACCATAGGTTAAACAACTCCTCATCCCCACATGGCAACTCATTCTGATTAGGATCACAAGATCTTATGATTGGATTGTAATGTGGCTTATGAGTGAAGGTTACAAAGAATGGAAGGGTGAAAAGGTTGCAAAATTGAGAAATTAGCAGGTGAAGGAGGTGATTCATGACTTCACCTTCTTTAATTCAACATATTCCATTTTCTTTGATATTTTTCAGACTTGAAGTGGCCAACTTCTCCTATTATTTTCACTATTTCCAATGGAATTTCCTCTTGACTCCTCTCTCTTCCTTTTCATTAATTTTTTTTTTCTTTTAGATACATTTTTCTTTTCTTTTTGTTTTTATTTTTCTGAAATGCTACCCTCCTCCCAGCTGCTACACTACTGTCCTCCTTTTGTGTTTCTTCTCCATTCACCAAATGTTGACCCTAGCTTATCCATCTTCAACTTCTTCTCCTTTACCTTATGAATTCTCAGAGTGGGGGTAGGGTTGAATCAGGTCTACAGGTTTAGGTATAAATATTCTGGTGTATTTTGAAGAAAAGTGGAAATTTAAGGCTCAAAAGGTGTATGCACAAGGGCCGTTTACTAGGTTTGGTAGCTTTAGGCTCAAACTGTCCAAGAGAAGGCCTTGATCCCTTCCTAAATGTCATGTGCACTTCCAGCTGTTTCAACTTAGAGATGCCTAATTTCTAGCGAAAAAAATAAAATCAGCCAGTCCTTAGAGCAAGAAGAATTGCTAAAGACATTCCTCAAAGAGAAATATTTTTTTGTAGGCCCAAATCTCACTAGGTATGGTCTTCCATTGAACTCATGGGCATGTCCTCACCTTTTTCTCTCTTTAGTGGTTCACTAAGTGCTGACACAACTGAGTTTTCTTGGTGTTCACCTTGTAAAAATATTAAAATTTTAAAAGATTTTAATGTCAGAAGGTCTGTAAAATTTTTAGATTTCCTCAGTTTCAGAGTTTCTTAGGTGGGCTTAGCTCTATTTCTATCTTACTCACTTGATTCTGCTACACTTAGGTTAACTACATCATTGGCATACCCTGCCACACCCCCAAACCTATGAGGAACAGTGTCCTCACTGTTTCAAAGATAAAGAACATGCGCAACAATGTATATTTATGAAAATAACACAAAACAAGAAAAGTGAAAGTAATAATCAACAGAAATAATCAAAACCAAACAAAACTCAAACAAAAGATACCAAAAAGAACTTTCATTCATAAAATAGTAATATGTACAATGTAAGTGAAAATAAATACAAAAAATTCTAGAAAGTAAAGAAATCCTAACTAACTACAACTACAAATCTGAATCATCTGAATCTACATCTATAGGTTTCTGTACACCCTTCCCTTTTTCTTTCTTGAGGGCAGCTGCAGTAGACTGGGATCTCTTAGCAGTGGTCTTTCTGTGCTTTGTGCTGCTGCTTTTCTTGGGAGTGGTTGAGATGGTTCTTTTATCTTGACTCTAGGGGTTGATTTTCTCTTGGGACTAGGGGCAGTTGCAAGGGGAGGAGCTGCTGTAGTGTAGAGTTTGACAGCTGCTATTGCTATGTCTTTGTCTATCAATTCAGTTAGGGTCTGCTGCAATGCTACAACAGTCCTGGCATAATCATTAGCTCTATTTTCAACCAATCGAATAGTTCGTCCTAGTGTGCGTGCCCAACTGGTCACGCGCCTAAGAATAATAAAATGTTAAAGTGATTTGATGAGTTAGAATAAATCTTGAGTGAAAAAGAAAGATTTAGAAATAATTAGAACCAATTGATGAGGTAGCATACACTAAAGTACGGTGTATCAGCTTAACGCCCTAACACTATGCTTTTAAGATTAAAAGTCAAATGCATAAGAGAATTTATTTCTCTCGTTTGGTGGTTGAGAATTTATTGAGAAGAGAAAGAAGGAAGGAGAGCTATCAAATTAGTGTGTGTGGTGTGCAAGATTTAGTATGTGCATGAAGTTGTGGAATTAGGATCGAAGAGAGTCCCAAAATTTCAACTTTGAAACCCTAGCTTGGGCATGAGCTTGTGGATCGAGGAATCAATCAATTAAAGGTGAGGAAATTTATGTGAAATTATAATTTTTAGTTATATTAGACTTTATGTATAATGTGGGTGAAAAAAAAATGGAAGAAAATAAGTTTAATTTGAAAGAAACTAAGTTTTGGAGGTTGAAACCCGCGTATGTGAGAAATCGGACAAAATCGATCTATCAAAATAAGTATCCGATCGATCGATTTTGTTGAGCAAAAATATGAAAGAGTCTGGAGAAACCGATCGATCGAAAGGAAATTCGATCAATAGATTTGTGAAACTGATCGATCGATTTGTGAAAAACAGTGTACATATTAGAGGGTTTCTGAAGGAACCGATGGATCGAAATTGAATTTGATCAATTGATTTGAAATTTGATCAATCGATTAGGGAATCGATTGATCGGATTACATCACTAGAAGGGTGTGGTTTTCTAAGGGAACCAATCAATCGAAATGGAATTCGATCGATCGATTTGAAATTCAATCGATCGATTAGATTGTGATATGAGAGATGTTTGGTTTTTTAAGGAAATCGACCGATCGAAATGTATTTCGGTCGATCGATTTTGGAAACTGATTGATCGGTTTGGGAATCGATCGATCGATTTGCACAGATTCAGGAATTTGATTGGTTTTGTTAAAGGGACTTGGGGGAAACTTTATATCTTTCCATTTTATGTCATTTCGAACGTATGACTTATGAATTGGTGTGTTCTAGGTATGCGCTTGGGTATGTGTGTGAGGGGCTAGCTTGGAATAAGAAGTCTTCATTTTGGCATCGCTTTGAGGTAGGGAAAACTCAGTAACATGTGCATTTAATTACAACAAGCATGAATTTTGTGATATGATAATGATGTGTGCTATTTGTGAGTCTTGACAGTTATTTAGCTTGAACTTCATTCATTGTTTTAAATATGAAAAGTGTGTGTGTATGTGCACTTAGAAGAAATTGTGTGTGTGAGATATTAGATTCGTGTGTGTGTGTGTGTGTGTAAAATTTGCAATGTGTGTGTGTGACATCAGAAAGATGTAAATTAGTGTGTGTAAAATTTGAAACTTCAAACTTATTACAATTTACCACAATTCATGGTGATAAATTATAAGTTAAATTTAAAACTTTGATTTAAGGTTCATGTGTATGAATACCCTACCCACACGGCGGTATATCCGTGACCGGTATGGCGGGATATCCGTACACGTGCTCCAGCACGACGAGAAATCCGTTCTTTGATTATCCTTCTGTGGTAATACTTCGTTCTACACAAGTCACCTGGTTTGAAGGGGCTTGGGCATTTGTAAATTATTCATTAAACGACCATGGTTGGGGTTTTCCCATTGGTATATTGTTGCGAAATCTCTCAGTTACTGTGCTTTATTGGTTGGTGGTAAAAGTCATTTAAAAATCAAAGAAAGAGTAAAACAGGGGATGGAATCAGCACACCTAAGAAATCCTAGACCTGCAAGATACAGGGTCCATTGTAGCAAGTTTTGATAAGTAAGAGTTTGTCCCACAGGGAAAGGTGATCTACAGCTCCAAAGGAGCCATCTCTAGTAGTCCCTCAAGATCTGACTACAGATCTGGCAGTCCTAAGAGGAGGGGAGTTTCAGGTCACTTATTCTAAGTATTCTAAGGTACTCTAATGTCTAAACTACAGAAGGGGTTGAGAGGATGGATGGAGTGTGGAAAATAAATATAAAAGGGTGAGAAGTATGTTATTGAGCCCAGATAAGAGGAATTTTGTAACTCAGATTCAGATATGATGTTATAGAAATCTTGTCCAATGGCTATATTATCACCACTGAGGAGAAAGGATTCAACCCATCACTCTGCCATGATTCAACCCTTAAGGTTATAACCTGTCCACTCAAATGGTCACAGACTATCCCATAGGGGAACCACAATCCAGGGATGGGTCAAAACATAACAAGTAAATCATTATCGGCACTATTTCATCCAGGCTACTAGCTCAAGAATCCATAAGGAACCTCAACCTCTAAAGCTCTATGTGTGGGGCTAAGGCTGTATAGGACCATGATAGCCCAGACACAGAACCAACAAGCGATTGAGTAGAACCTTCGATCTAGCTGTCCATTGCTTGAGTGAGGCCACAATGGTCCAGTCACAAGCCTACAATCTCTATAACCAGATCATATCCAACATCTGATGGCGGATCTATATCAGTACAGGGGAGTCTGCCTCTGTACAATCTCCCACCAGGCTTCACAAGCTCAGGTGTAAAGAAGAAGGATCCATCTTGGATTGGTGGATTAGGATCACCCTAAGGCTATAACCTGTCAACTTGAATGGTCACAGACTATCCTCCTCACGGAGCCCAAGACAAAATAAGAATATCGCTGCCACCACCATGGTTACCAGGCTACCAGCTCAAGCTCCCATGGGGATTTCAGATCTAGCGGGTCCTATGGTGGGGCTAAGGCTGTATAGGACCATGAAAAAATTTAGGATTTGAAGCTCAATGGGGGTATGGACAAGGGCAGTTGCTTAAGGGTTGGTCTTGTTAGGCTCAAACTGTCCAAGAGAAGGCCTTGATCCTTTCCTAAGTCTCATGAGTACTGTCAGTTGTTTCAACTTGGAGTTACCTAACTTCTAGTGAGCACAGTGACTCAGTCAGTCCTTAGAACTAGAAAGGTTGCCTTGGTTACTCCTCAAAAGATGAAATTTTTTTTATATAGGCCCAATTCTCACTGGTTATGGTCTTCCTTTGAACTTTTAAGTATGTCCTCACCTTTTTCTCTCTCTACTGATTCACTAAGTGCTGATACAAGTAAGTTTACTTGGTGATATTAACATGGAAATGTGGAATATTAAAAGTTTACAATGTCAAAAGTTTGCAGAAATTTTAAATTTCTTATTTTCATGATTCTTTAAGTGAACAGAGGTCCATTTCCATATTACTCAGATGAGTCTGCTGCACTTAGGTTAACTATTCCATTGGCGGTCTCGCGCCACACCCCAAACCTATGAGGAGCAGTGTCCTCACTGGTGCAAAGGTGTCTTTGCAGCAGATTTATTAAAGCATAAAAGACCAGAACAAGAAACAAAACACACAACAGACAAAGCAAGATAGTAATGATAGGGGAATAAAGTCTATTAGAAATGAGAAGTGTACAAACTACAAGAAAACAGAAGCAAAAGAGTGCACAATAGATAAAATCCTAGGTACAATCTAGTCAGAATCTCGCTCAAAACTTGTCCCAACCCATCTTCTTGGCATGTTCTTGAAGGTAAGCCTCCTCTTTCTTCCTTCGTTCTATCTCAGCCTTTCTTTGGTTGGCAGTTTTGGGTATGGTTGGAGCCCTGACTCTCATTTTTCTCCTCTTTGGTTCAGGAGGGATCTCGAAAGATTTATCAGTGGTTGGCTCAGGGGGTTTGATGGGAGATTTTCCTTTGGGGCCCTTACCTTTGGAGGCTTGCCCTTGCTGGGCCGGATGGGGAATAAGAGGGGATTGAGCTGGTGCTAGCTCAGGAGGGACAACAGGGGATTTAGCTTTTGCTTTCATCGGAGGCAGGGGAGCACTTTTCCCTTTAGGAAGCTTAGGGGGAGCCACAGAAGATTGTTCTTGTTCTTGGGCTGCAGGAATGGCAGGGCTCTTCCCTTTCACTGGCTGGCTTATTGGTGGTGCCTCCTCAGACTGGGCAGATTTGTCTTTTCCAATTTTTAAAGAGCCACTTGGGGGAGTAGTCCTCTTGGCAGCAACCTTCCTTCGCTGAGGGTAAGATTGTTTAGCAGGGCCGGATGAAGGACCAGCAGTAGTAGGATGGGCACTGTGATCCCTAGGTGGTGCGGAATCAGATTCTGAGTCAGAAGGAAAAAGCTCAGTGGGATCCAATCCAAGGGCAGCAGCAGCCTGTCTGCGTGCCTCTTTGGAAAGAAGGCGACCATGGAGATCATCCTGAGTAGAAGCCCTGGTGACCTTTGGAGGTGGGGATGGAGGGGCTGGCCATTTTCCTTTTTGGGCTGCAGTGGCTCTTTTGGAAGTGGGAGTTTTCTTGGAAGGAGTGCGTTTTCTTTTGGGAGCAGGAGAGGGAATAGGGGGGGCACTGAGACAGGAGCAGGAGCTGCAGTAGGGACTTTAGCAGGGGCAACAGGTTGTGTAGGTACTATAGTAGGAACTGCAGTAGGCATTTGAGGAGGAATAGGAGGAGGTACCTGAGTTGGGGCTGTAGGAGGTGGGGGAACAGGTTGTGTAGGTGTAGGGGTAGGGGGAGTGGAAGAAGATGAGCCAGGTTGTGTGGAAGAGGATGGGGCCTCAGGGGGTGCTGTGGCGAGAGGGGTGGCCTGTATTAGTTGGGATAGTACGAAGGCAACCCTCTGTTCCAAAATCTCAATTTTCTTGTTAGCCCATAGGAGATTGGTATCTGCAAGCTCCTTACTGAGTCGGTTGATCTCTTGAGCATTGTTCAGTTTCCTTTCTAATAACCTGTTGTGCTTTTTCGCCCTTTCTGCATTGGCTTTTTCAATCTCAGTAGTCATTCTGTAATAAGTTGTCGCAACCTTGTTCGCATTGAGTGTCTCCAAAATTGCCTCCCACCCCTTGGAAATATCTCTTAGCTGCTCGCTGTGAGCAAGCTTCAAATCACTCATTTTCTGCAGCAATGGGTATTCGATGGCTTGTCGGAGTTGGGCCATGCCATTGAGAACATCCCTCTTGATATAGGCATTGTCCCTCATGACATAGAGGAGGGTAAAGTAGGGAGGGGTGTAATAGGAGTGTCTGGGTAAGATGGGTAGAAATAGAGTGGAAGAGGTAGAAGGTGAGTGATCCTGGGGGGGAAGAGTGGGTGTTGGAGGGATGAAGTCAAGAGGAGGGGAGGAAGTGGCTGGGGTAGTCTGTGTTGAATGGTCAGTGAATTGAGGAGGGGGTGGGAGAAAAGGTGGAATGGAAGGTATGGGTGGAAAGTGGAATGAAGGAAGGTCAGTGGATGTGGATGGTTCTGGGTAAGGGAAGAAAGGAATGGTGAAGGGTCGAAATGGAAGTGGTGGGGTTACAAATAGGTGGGGTTGAATGGGAAAGGTGGATGGGAAGGGAATGGGGTCTGTTTGGGTAGCAGTGTTGGTAAATTGTGGGGGAGGTAATATTAGTGGGGAATGATAGGTAGAGTGGGGAAGGAGTGGTGGGGTATGGTGTCATGGAGTGTGAAGGGTGTAGATAGGTCTAATTGGGTGAGGGATGGTGTAACTATGGAGTCAAAGGTGGAAGGGGGTTGGATCAATGGGGTGGTAGGAGGTTGTGTAGGGATTGGTGGGTTTGTCAATGTTTGAAGGGTGGATTGTATGTTGGTTATGTCAGTCTGCATTTGAACTTGTGTCTGTGTTGTGGTGGATAGCTGGTTCTGGAGGTCATGTATGAGGGAAAGAATATGGGTAAGGGTATCTGAGGTTGGTTCGGGGGGAGTATGAGGATAGGAGGGAACAGGTTGGAACGGGGAAGTGGGGGCATGATGGAAAGTTGTAGGGGGAGAAGATGAAAGGTCTGGTGAGTGATGTGGGGAATTTGGGAGAGGGATGTCATGGCTGGGCAAGGTATCAAGCAAGGTAGTCATGAAGGCTTGATACTCGAAAGTGGTGGCTAGGTCAAAGTCAAGATCGTGGAGTGAAGATGTAGTTGGGAGGGGTTGGACTAAGGGTTGGTCGATATGGGGTGTGTCTGTTGGAATGACCGGGGAGGTGGGAGTAGGTAAAGATAAGGCAGGGGTTGTGTGAGAGGTTTTCTTTTTAAGGTATGTTATCAAGGGAGGACTGTCAGGGTTGAGGTCAAATGATGTTGGAGATACTGGGGCTGTGTATTGAGGTAAGGTGGGTGAAGGGGGAGTATTGTCAGGGGGTTCAACACTTTCCACCCAGGAACGAATCACAGTGGGAGGTGGAATGGAAAAGGGAGATAAGAGGGGGAAAGGGAGAGATGGAATCGGTGAAGAAACTAATGTTGAGGCAAGTGTGGTGGAGGGAGGTATTGCTGCAGAAGCAGAGGTGACAGAAGCTTGCACCACCTTCTTTGGAGCAGGGGCTTTAGCCTTCTTTTTGGGGGGGTGGCCACACAACAGCCTCTCCTCTCTTCGTAAACAACCTGAGCTTCAGCCTTCTTCTTCTTCTTCTGGGGATCCATTAGACTTCTGCTGATCCCCCATTGTCTTTTGGCAAAAGTGGTGGGAGTGAGGTCAGCAGATAACTCCCCCACTGGTATCTTGTACCCTCCCTTCAGAAGTAATTTGGTGATAAGTCTTCCATAGGGGAGAGTGTGGATCTTCTTTTACAGCCCAAGCTTCACCATCATATCTTTCATGGCCTCAAAAATCAACCATGCAGCATTAAATCTGTGTCCCAGAGAGAAGGAATAGAGAGCATCAGCAATTGGTGTCCTCCTCTCTTGCTGATGGCCGGAGCAGTAGATATTCTTCCTTAGCACTTGATCAATGAACAGCAGCTTGGGATCCAAATCTCTTCTTCTGATGGAGTCCCTTGTGGCCTTCAAGCCTCTGGTAATGGCCTCGGCAATGGTATCAAGGGGGGCACTCACAGGGGCACCATAACCACAGTTGGGATAAAAAATGACAGGGATGCCCATGACTTCAGCAATCAATGCTAGATTAAGCAGCATCTCAAAATTATCAACTAACACCAGGAGGCCTGGCTGCCCATGTGTGTCTGATCTGACCCTAAGGTGTTGGTAAAAGAGTTGCATTAACCTAGGATAGGCTAGTGCAGGAATCATTTGCATCAAGGGGAATAAACCAGCCTTGTGCAAGAACTCAATGGTAGGTGCTGACAACGGCTCAGATTCAAAGAAAGATATATCAAAAATGGGTTCAGGCTCTAAGGGAATGGAAATGAGGAGCTCAGAGGGAGTAGAGTAATCAGATATTTTTGTAGCCACCTCAGGAACCACCTCCTTCCCTTTTTATTGTGTTGTAGAGGACTTGGCTTTCTTAGGGGCAGGCTCCACGGTGGCCTGGTCCCTGGCTCTCTTCACAGGTGCACTTTTAGGAGCCATCAAGATTCTCCTTGGTGAATGTGCAGTTGAAATTTTGAAAGGAAAGATTAAGAGCCGAGTCTTACCCTAAAAGTTAGGGTTCTGTTCAATTTGATGCACGGTAGATCGCAAGAGCTCCTAGCAGGGAGCAATTGTTGATGGAAGCTTTAAGAACAAAAATCTAGAATTTCAAAGTGAGCAATGAACTGTAGACATGATGCTGGAGGAGAGAGATTGAGAGGAGTGGGAGCTAGGGTTTCGCTGGGAGGAGAGGAAAGAGAAAGCAGTAAAGAAAAGTAGCACGGGGTGGGATTTAAATATCGCGAGGTTCGACGCACTTTGAAAATATCCGCTTGCTGGATAGGCATGAATGGGTCACGAGATTAGATGTCCATTTAAACTACGCGAGGCAGCCCACCCAGCTATATCTGAAACTCGCGACAACAAAGAAAAGTAATTCTTTATGAACTGTGCGAGAGGAGACCAAACCAAATATTCAGAACCCCGCGATGGCTTAACAGAGTTAGCATTCACTCACCCACTAGTCAGCCTCTTGACCTTTATTTTGTGGGTGGATTCTCTCACAGGCTCACTTCCAGGGACACCCATAAGCACTAGAAAACATTCAAAAAAATAAATAAAATTCTCATACTCTCAAAGCATTGAATTCACACATCATGAAAAACATTCAAATAATACCATCATCATTCAATCACTTGAAATTTGCAAACAAGGGGAACAGGAATAAAAGTGGGCATAAAGCACTAGACTCAGATTCCAACAAGATCACTACAACTTCCTCTAAACTGTAAAGTACATATCATACAAAGGTGCACAGTTCTTATCATCAATTCAATGAAAGATCCCCTTCAGGGTTTGAGGATCCTTCACCAATTAAAAATTGGCTCTTGGGATTCACCACTGGTTGACTGGGCAACCTTCCCTCTTCTCTTTTAGCTAAGGTATTCGCTAGTTGGCCAATCTGCTCTTCCATCTTCTTGATGCTCTGACCATGAGAATTCACAGTCTGAGCCAAGGAACCCAGGTTTTGCAGTGAGGTCAAGACCTGGTCCTCGAAAGAAGTATTTCTAGGTTGAGAAGGGGGTAAGACCAATTGATTTTGTTGATGATGGGGCTGCTGATGGTGCTGGAAGTTAGACCTAGGGGCATTCCCTTGATTGAACTGCTGCTGTGGCCTTTGTGGTAGGGCCAACATCTGCTGGGGCTGCATGTAGTTGTCTTGCCTCCACCTCAGATTTGGGTGGTCTCTCCATTGATAACTAGCATTTTGGTGCTGGTATCCATATGGTTGTCTATTGTAGCCCTCAGATTGTTGCTGGCCATAAGATTGAGCAGCAGCAGCATGTTCCAAAACCAATTCAGGAAATTGCCCTGCAGATGGACATTCCTCCACTGTGTGCTGTGGGGACTGGCATATCAGACATGCCTCCGCCACATGAGCAGCCCTTCTGGGTTGCATCACAGTCAGTAATTTGTCAAACTTCATAGAGAGGTTTGCCATCTGCAGCTGCAGGTCATTGTTTCCAGACACCTCATAAACTTTTCCTCTTGATCCAAAGAGCCCCACCTTTGACTCCGCTTTCGACCGGTTCTTGCTAGGGATGGCTTTGAAAAGCATTCTCACTAATCACCTCAAACAATTCCCATGCCTCCTCAGCAGTCTTGTGCATGTAGGATCCACCACAAGAGGTATCGACCATATCTCTATTTTTCTCATCAATCCCATTGTAGAAGCTTTGTACAAGCTGCCACTGGGATCTTGTGGTGGGGGGCATTGTTTGAGCATTTCTTTAAACCTATCCTGTGATTGGTTAAAATCCTCAGTTGGGGATTGAGAAAAAGCAAGAATCTCTTTCCTCACCTGGCTAGGTTTGGTCTCAGGGAAGAACTTGGTCAGGAAGTTGGTCTGCAGGTGTTTCCATGAAGGAATGGTATTGTTGGGCAGCGTGGTCAACTAAATCGCCCCTATCCTTCAGAGGGAAGGGAAAGAGTCTGAGCCTAGTAGCCTCAGGTCCCAAACCAGTGATATTAAAAGTGGTGCACAAGGCCAAGAACTGGTCAATATGCTTGTAAGTGTCCTCCTTGCTAAGCCCATGGAAAGAGGGCAGCATCTGGATGATTGAAGTTTTGATTTCATAGTTCCCCTGAATATCAGGGAATTGAATGCTAAAAGGGGAGTTATAGTCATCCGGAGCATTCAACTCCTTGAGGGTTCTGGGTTGTTCCTCACCCATAATTGCTTTCACAGATTCACTTGGGGGCTCTCCTGTGGTGTGCCTGTCTCTTCTAAGTCTCCTTTCCCTTTCTAACTCAGGGTTAAGAGGCTCTAAAGTAGGGCTGAGAGATCTCCTCCCTAGCATAGAAGCACACCAGCAGCAAGGAAAACTTCTTGCAGGCACATTGCAAAAGAATATCTGTACAATTAACACATTTATCTAACTAATTTACAGCTATTCAAAGAATACATTCAAAACTATCCTAGATATTGCTAGGAAATTTTTTTAAGAAAGATAGACAGAGTTTTAAAAGTCAGAGAGTTTGCAAACAGAGGTAGCTAAGCTCTAATTGCAGTCCAACTGTCCTTCACTGCTGCTGTCTAGATCTGTAAGAAAGGTTTAAAATTATGTTAGCAGTATCAATTATTCACATTTGCAAAGAATACTAGGAATACAAAAACTAAGGGTCTACTAATAGATCATCTATCCCCGGCAGCGGCGCTAAAAACCTGTTGCGGAATCTCTCAGTTGCTGTGCTTTATTGGTTGGTGGTAAAAGTCATTTAAAAATCAAAGAAAGAGTAAAACAGGGGATGGAATCAGCACAACTAAGAAATCCTAGACTTGCAAGATATAGGGTCCATTGTAGCAAATTTTGATAAGTAAGAGTTTGTCCCACAGGGAAAGGTGATCTACAGCTCCAAAGGAGCCATCTCTAGTAGTCCCTCCAGATCTGACTACAGATCTGGCAGTCCTAAGAGGAGGGGAGTTTAAGGTCACTTATTATATTCTAAGGTACTCTAATGTCTAAACTACAGAAGGGGTTGAGAGGATGGATGGAGTGTGGAAAATAAATATAAAAGGGTGAGAAGTATGTTATTGAGCCCAGATAAGAGGAGTTTTGTAACTCAGATTCAGATATGATGTTATAAAAATCCTGTCCAATGGCTACATTATCACCACTGAGGAGAAAGGATTCAACCCATCACTCTGCCATGATTCAACCCTTAAGGTTATAACCTGTCCACTCAAATGGTCACAGACTATCCCATAGGGGAACCACAATCCAGGGATGGGTCAAAACATAACAAGTAAATCATTGCAGGTACTATTTCATCCAGGCTACCAGCTCAAGAATCCATAGGGAACCTCAAACTCTAAAGCTCTATGTGTGGGGCTAAGGCTGTATAGGACCATGATAGCCCAGACACATAGAATCAGTAAGCGATTGAGTACAACCTTCGATCTAGCTGTCCATTGCTTGAGTGAGGCCACAGTGGTCCAGTCACAAGCTTACAATCTCTATAACCAGATCAGATCCAATATCTGATGGCGGATCTATATCAGTACAGGGGAGTCTGCCTCTGTATAATCTCCCACCAGGCTTCTACAAGCTCAGGTGTAAAGAAGAAGGATCCATCTTAGATCGGTGGATTAGAATGACCCTAAGGCTATAACCTGTCCACTTGAATGGTCACAGACTATCCTCCTCACGGAGCCCAAGACAAAATAAGAATATTGCTGCCACCACCATGGTTACCAGGCTACTAGCTCAAGCTCCCATGGGGATTTCAGATCTAGTGGGTCCTGTGGTGGGGCTAAGGCTGTATAGGACCATGATAGCCCAGACACACAGGTCACTTGAATCTGAATGGCCCTTAGAATCGCTCCATTGCTTTGAAACACAACTAAAGTAATGGCGGATCACAAGGCAGCAGCCTTGCACAGAGCATCTCACATTCAAACACAAATCTCACAAAGTACAGATCCTATTACAGAACTTCCATTAATCTGGTTCAAAATGCATACAAAGACATAGCCAACAAGTGCTGGACTATGGAGGGAAGGAAAAAGAAAAGGAAAACTACTTACAACTACAAAAAGAAAAACAAAACGATCTCAGATCAAGTCTCCAAGAAATGAGACGTGTTCCCAGCTATTCTAGGATGTAGAAAGAAAAGAAAGTCTAAGCTCCCCCAAACCTAAGCTAAGTGTGGGTATTTATTGCAGTGGTGTGGCGGCGCATTAGGGTTAGGAAACCCTAATTTTAATGATGCCACGTGGCCGAATAGTGATCCTTCAATGCCTTGGGGTGCGTGCACAGAGATTTGAGCATGGGAGTGCGTGCCCTAATCACTGGAAATTCCCAGAAAGTCCTCTGCTAAAGAGATGGAAGTTTGAGGTTCAGAGCTTCGCTAGATAGCCATTGTTTCCCAGACTTGTCGCGTGGTAGCTCTTCCTCTTCGAGAGGATGGTTTGACATTGAAGCTTCAGCCATCGCGAGGTTGGCTTAGTTTGCTCTTCAGGCAGTTGCGAGGTTGAGTAGACATCAGAGCCTCAGATGTTGCGGGGTTGGAGCTCAAGTAGTCGCGAGGTAGCTGCGCGATCGCTGGGTTGATCTTCACGAGGATGGCATTGCCTTCGCAAGGATGCTTTCTTCTTGAATGGCGCGAGAACTGCGCGAGGAGTCTCTTGAAGCTCTCTTCGCGAGGTTGAGAGTGGGTGAACTTTGCTGCGAGCGAGATCGCGATGTGTTCTACTCTTGAGCTTCGCGAGAGCTGTGCGAGTTTATGTTTTTGAAGCTCTTTAGTCAATCAACTGCGCGAGAAGTTATTGTAAAGTCTTGGGAAGCTCAGTTGGACTGCGCGAGGCTCATTTCAGGTCTGGATTCAGAGTCCATCCTTCTGAGGGACTTCTGGTGCCAAAACAGGCTCTTTAGCAGGATTCTTGGCCTTATTTTACTGCTGGTTATTACCTACATAAAATACTTAACAAGGACTTATTAGGTGACTATGGGTCTAATCAAAGGTTAAGTTAAGGGGTGAAAAGTGGTCCTTTTTAGGTCTTAACATATATGTGTGGCCCTCGATGCTATATATGTTCGAGAGAGTATTTAAGTAATTGCTTTAAGTGTGTGTGTTATAAGAGAAAGTTTTAGAAACCATGATTAGTGTGATTTGACATGTGCATCAAATATCAGTTTTATGTTAATTTAAATACTTTTAAATTGTGATTCCTAGTAAGAAAAGCATGTTTTGAATTATGTCATGAGATATATGTGTGATGTGAAAGTATGCATGTTAGTTATGTTTCCCGATTGAGTTTAGATGTTAGCTCACCCCTCGACTATATGTCACAGGTACAGGTGTTGATGTGGGTATTGAGGACATAGATCCTGAGGACCCTAAGTACGTGCCAGAGGAGGAGACTAAGCTCCCTCCTGACGAGTTCTTCTAGTGGGCAGATTTGCGCTAGTTATTTTGGTATGTCCAGCCAGTTTTGGTTAGAATTTATGTATTGTGTCATTAAATATTATTTTACGAACCATGTTTCGGTGATAGTTGGACGTCACCGGTGGTTCGGATCGGTTCTTTTGTCCATGGGTTTTTGCATGGAAGTAGAACTGTCTTTTGTTGTAAATTGGATGCTGTCATTATATAGAATTAGAGATTTAATTTCTTATAATGACTCTATCTGCTTAGTTAGAATATATGCTTGTTTCCACTTTGTGTGTGGATGTACCAGGTGTTCGGTGTGTTCCGGGATCGCCTTATGGGTGATCTGATGGCATGGGTTTTCGAGTGCAAAAATCTGGGCAGTCATAGTTGGTATCAAAGCATATGCTTTAGAGATTTTTGACAAGCCTTAGATGTGATCATATATTTAAGATTGTGTCAGAATATAGGGACCTTCTGTTAATGAAACTTTTGGTTTCGTGTTGCAGAACTTCATGTCCGACAGAGGTAGAGGACGACCGAGAGCCAGTTATAGAAGGAACTTGAGAAGTGGGGATGAGATTCCCACCAGTTCCAATAGAGTTCCTTTGGGTGACAGAGAGATTCCAGAAGAAAGTGTTCCAGAAGAGAGAAGTTAAGAAAGAGGGAAAGAAAGAAATGAAGAGAGAGAGGACAGGCAGAGAATGGCGTAAGCCATGGAAGCTGTGGCTAATTCCATGGCTCAATAGACGACATTGATGGCTTTAAATAATGCCAGTCACCATAAGCAGTCACCTACACCTCCGATTCCACAGACACCATCCACTTTTGTTGAGTTTAGGAGATTGAGACCTCCTAGGTTTTATGGGCAGATAGATCCACTTGAGGTGGAAAAATGGCTCAATCAAATTGAGTAGCTCCTTCAGAGATTACCTTATACAGAAGAGGAGAAAGTAAATTGGGCTTCCTTCCAGTTAGAGAGAGACACCGATTCGTGGTGGAAGTCGGTGTTGATGAGGAGAGAATAGGAGAACCTAGATGGGTCATGGACATGAAACGAGTTGAAATATTCAACAAGAAGTATTTTCTGAGACAAGTCAGGAACCAGATGGCAGCAAGGTTTATGAATTTGGACTAAGGAGCAAAGTCCGTATGAGAGTACAACACGGAATTTACACGACTGTCAGGATTTTCTCCTGAGTACGTGGCCACGAAATTGATGAAGGCCAACAAATTTGAAAGTGGCTTAAGGCCGATTATCCAAGATAGGATCTCCATATTAGAGTTGGAGACCTATGGGGCAGTTATGGGAAAGGCGCTGGTAGCCAAGAAAGATATCGATGAGAAGTATAAGAGATGGGACCAGCAGAACAAGGGCAAAGTAGGTCAAGGGAGATCAAGCAACTACGAGCCGCTGAACAAAAAGCCGCTATTCATAGCACCAGTTCTGAGACAACCTGCTCAGAAAAATTTCTTTAGGCCACCTATGCCTATATCGGGGAGACCTTTTCGTTACGAGGGCCCTGCTACCACTACCGAAGTATCAGTTACTCAGGGTTTCTCAAGGGCAGCATCATCCACTCCTACTGAGACGTGTGCCAGGTGTGGCAAGGCTCACAAGACCTCAGATTATAGACGAGGTACATGTGGATGTTTCAAGTGTGGAAAGATGGGGCATATGATCAAAGATTGCCCAGAGCTCAGAAAGGAGAGGACGACATTAGTTGCTACGTTGAGGCCTATAAGGATAGCGAGGCCTACTGTGAAAGGGCGTACATATGCCGTTATAGCTCAGGATGCCCAAAACAATAATGATATCATACAAGGTGAAATTTCTATTTAAATTCAAGATATATCATTGATTTGAGATTTTAGATAGATAAGGTGCGCCAATTTTAGAAGTAGTCTTTTAAATCCTACTGTCTACATACTTAGCTCTTGCATATGTAATTATTTAATTATGTATATGACATAGGTACTTTGCAAATATATGGTAAGAGCGATTACCTCTGTTATGAAGCGAGAGTATTGATAGACCCAGGGTCTACTCACTCATTTGTGGCGCCGCAATTTGCGAAGAAAGTGAAGGTCATTCCCAAGACCTTGGATTTTGTTTTGGAAGTGTTAGTTCTAATGGGAAATGTGGTTAGTACTGATATAGTGTGTCGGTCCGTTATCATCGCCATCAGGGATTACGAAAGTCATGAATTGGTGGCGGATTTGATCCTGTTGGATATGCAAGGAATAGATGTGATCCTTGGCATGGACTGGTTATCCATGCATGGTGCGAGCATTGATTGTCAGAGGAAGATGGTTACTTTTCGACCGAATGGAATAGATCGTTCAAGTTTCTAGGAATACGATCAACCTTTATACTCTTATCTCCGCAGTCCGAGCAGAACGTTTGATAAAAAAAGGATGCAGTGGATACTTCGCTTTTCTGAAAGATCATTGGAAAGAGAAGAATGTGATATCAGAAATTCTGATTGCTCGTGAGTTTCAAGACATGTTTCTAGATGAATTGCCGAGATTGGCACTAGATAGAGAAGTGGAGTTCGCCATTGACTTAGCACTGGGAACGTAACCAGTATCTAAAGCACCATATTGGATGGCTCCAGCTAATTTGATGGAGTTGAAGGACCAACTATAGGAACTCTTAGATAAAGGGTTCATAAGATTTAGTGTGTCTCCTTGAGGAGCACCGGTCTTATTTGTGAAGAAGGATGGGTCGATGAGATTGTGCATCAACTATCATCAGTTGAATAAGTTGACCATAAAGAATCGATACCCTTCTAGAATAGAAGATCTGTTCGATCAGTTACAAGGTGCAAGATTCTTTTCTAAGATCTACTTGAGATCTGGATACCATCAGTTGCAAGTTAAAGCAAAAGATGTATAGAAGACGACATTCAAAACCAGATATGGGCACTACGAGTTCTTGGTGATGCCATTTGGATTGACCAATGCACCAGTATCATTCATGGATTTAATGAATCGGGTGTTTAAACCACATCTCGATACTTGTGTGGTTGTGCTCGTAGATGACTTCCTCATCTACTCAAAGACAAAGAAAGAGCATAAATAGTATCTGAGGATTGCTCTACAGACGCTACGTGAACATCAACTATATGCGAAACTCAGTAAGTGTGAGTTTTGGATGAAGAAAGTGAATTTCTTGGGACATATAGTCTCAGAAGAAGGTGTCGTAGTAGATCCAACAATGATCGAGGCAATGGTGGAATGGGAATAACCAAAGACTGTGACTGAGATTCACAGTTTCCTTAGTTTGGCTGAGTATTATAGATGATTTGTAGAAGGATTTTCAAAGATTTCGGGGCCACTCACTAAACTTATAAGAAAAGATGTGAAGTTCGAGTGGACTAAAGAGTGTGAGAAGAGCTTTCAAAAACTCAAGAAAAGACTAACTTCGGCACCGGTTTTGGTAATTCCTTTAGGCAGTGGAGGGTTTGCTGTGTATAGAGATGCTTCACACAGTTTAGATTGTGTTCTCAACCAGAATAAGAAGGTTATTGCTTATGGGTTGCGATAACTTAAAGACCATGAGAGAAATTATCTAATACATGATTTGGAACTAGCAGCAGTGATCTTCGCGTTAAAGATTTGGAGACAATACTTGTATGGAGAGACTTTTGAGATTTTTACGGACCATAAGAGCCTCAGATACCTGTTTACACAGAAGGAACTAAATATGAGGCAACGAAGATGGATGAAATTTCTTAAGGATAATGATTGCTCCATTCAATATCATCCATGCAAGGCAAACATTGTAGCAGATGCTTTGAGTCGGAAGAGGTTGACTCTAATATCTAGCCTTGTTATGGGGATCTGTAGATGGAAACTGTTAGAGGATCTTTCTCTATATGACACAAAGATCGAGGTACAAGCTTCAGGAGCCTTTTTGACTAGCATCACAATTAGACCAACTATTGTCGATTAAATTTATGAGTTACAGATGAAAGATGCAGAGTTAGTGAAGAACTATTGGTGGAGAGGTTTGAAATAGGATGTTTCTTAATATGTTTTAAAGTGTTTAGTATGTCAGCAAGTGAAGGTGGATCACAGACATCCGACAAGTTTATTGCAACCTCTGCCAATACCAGAGTGGAAATGAGAGTCAATTTCTATGGACTTCATACTGTGATTACCATAGATAGCGAGGCGGCACAATGCCATTTGGGTGGTCGTTGATTGAGTAACCAAATCAGCTCACTTCTTACCATACAATACGATGTATACGACAGGAAGGCTAGCAGAGATGTATATGATGGAGATAGTCCGACTACATGGTATTCCAACCAGTATTGTTTCTGATCGTGACCTGTTATACACTTCAAAGTTTTGACAAATATTTCAAGAAGGAATGGGTACATGATTAGACTTCAGTTCAGTTTTTCACCCACAAATGGATGGACAAACTGAGCGGGTGAATCAAATTATAGAAGATATGCTTAGAGCATGTATGCTTGATTTTGGAGGATCATGGGATCAATAATTACTATTGATCGAGTTTGCATAAAATAATAGTTTTCAGACGAGTATCGATATCGCACCCTACGAAGCATTGTATGGACGGCGATGTAGATCATTGATCAATTGGGAAGAGACCGAAGAAAAGTTTATATTAGGTTCGAAAGTTATTGAGAACACTGTTGAAGCTGTTCATCTGATTCGTGATAGAATCAAGACAACTCAGAGTAGACAAAAGAGTTATGCCGATATGAAAAGGACAAGCGTCGATTTTCAAGCCGGCGGCCATGTGTTTGTCAAGATCTTACCAACGAAGGGTGTGATGCGCTTTGGAAAGAGAGGAAAGCTAAGCCCACGCTACATAGGGTCTTTTGAAATTTTGGGCTGGGTTGGTGAAGTAGCATGCAAAATTTCTTTACCCCCACAACTTGATCAGGTACATAATGTGTTTCACGTATCGATGTTAAGGAAGTTCGTGAAGGATCCCACACACATATTTGATGATCAGCCGATAGAGATTTATGAGGATTTGACCATGAGAGAGGAGCCGGTTCAGATACTTGATCGGCAAGAACAGGTATTGCGCACAAAATGCATTTCATTAGTGCTGGTTAAGTGGCGGAATCATTCAACAGAGGAGGCCACTTGGGAGCGTGAGGCGGAGATCCGCGATCAATACCCTCATTTGTTTCAATGAGAATAACGGGAAAGTTTTGAATTGTACATTTCTTTTGAGTTTATAAACTTGATGATTTGATATGTAAAAGTAGCTTATTGGAGCTATAAAGAACCACATCATTGAATGTTAAGGAGTTGCAATCAATTGGGTGTGAAAAAAAAACACAAATTTTGAAGTTTTCTGTTAAAACCGACCAATCAAAACCTAAATTGACCGATCGATTTGACAGAAGTGAGACACAGGCTTTCTTTGTGACAACTGATTGATCAAAATCAAAACCGATCAATCGATTTTGAAACAGATCGATCGAAATGCACACTGATCGATCGAAATCACTAAAATAGAGAGCAAATTTTGAACTGATAATAATTTATGAAAACCGATCAGTCGAAATGGAAACCGATCGATCGATTTTGTAAATCGATCGATCAAAATTAAAACTGATCGGTCGATATTCTCAGGCATCAAGGTTAGTATGAAAACCGACCGATCAATTTTGAAAACCGATTGATTGATTGTTGACTGGCTTAGTTTAAGTCAAAATCAATTGATCGATTTGTGCAATATATAAGGAAATTGGGTTTTTCTGATTCAAAATATTAGAAATTTTTGGGTCTTTCTTTGGGGTTTCCTTGTGATAGTGCTTAGAGATAAGGTTTTCAACCGTGATTCAAGTGTGGATGTTTCAAGAGATTGAATCCAAACATTTTTGAAAGGTAAAACCCTAGTTCCTTGATCATTTCAATTCAAGTTCAAATCAGTTTATCTTAAGCCCTAGTTTTTAGTTTCTTTTAGAAATCTCATATGGCACCTAAGACTTGACAATCGTCGAAGAACCCTATGTCTAAGTGACCCACGTCACAAGCGGGTTCTTCGCAACAATCACCACCACAACAATAGCCACCACCCTCTTCGCCACCACCGCCACCACCACGAGAATGTTCTAATGCATGGTGGGCAGCGAAGGGTTTTGAAACAGAGTATATCATTGATCCCGTGCTTTTCCAAGAGCGTGGTGTTCAGGGTATAACCCATTGGGCCCGAGACTACCTTATAAAGGCCGGATTAGAAAACCCACTCAACCCACTTCATGACTACTATTACCCCCGTTTGGTAAGACTGTTTTACTAGAATATGTATGTCGATAATCAACCAAACACCATTTGTACCAAAATAGATGGAAGAGTGTACGAGTTTGCTCATGGCCATGCTGCCAACGCACTCGAGTGTTATGACAAGTATGGTACCGGTATTGAATTGAGGGAACCAAATCGTACGCCAGTTGATTTTCAAGTTGTTATAGAGCAAAGGACCCAAGGCAGGCAAGGTTCGAGCGTGGTCAATTTGCCTAGTCATTTGGGGATGTTAGATACGATTTTCAAATGCAACCTATACCTTATGAGACATAAGACCGAGAGGGTTGGGGAAGTGCAATAGGCCTTATTTCCAGCATTTAAGAGTCGGTGGTTTAATGTCCCAGTGGTTGTATTTGAGGGGATGAAATATGCTAGAGGGAAGATGATGGAGAGGGGAGCAAAACCGGTAGATGAGATTCCATACATGCACCTCATATCCAATATGATTGAGGATTATCTGATAGGTTAGAAGCATATTATTCCCGATGATGAGCCGAGACTAACAGATAATGTGAAGTTATACTCTCTCAAGGATTGGAATAAAACTTATAATCAGTTAAAGAAGAGTCTTTGAGTCGAAGAGCAAGCACCACCTGCACCTGATGCTCCTCAAGCCCAACAACAGCTTGCACATGACGCATCAGTACAGGATCAGCCAACAGCTATAGCTCCACCTCGGAGGTGTGCTCCGATACGTGTGCCCCCACCACCTCAGTGTGCCTTTACTACCACTATTGATGACATTCTCGCCCTCATGGCTGAGAACAATCGTCAGATGAGCTGACGCCTGGACTACCATGAGGCGTTGATGGCTGAGACTATGCGCTTCATGTACCCGTCAGACTATCAGCAGCGCATGGCGGCAGCACGTGCCTATGTTCCTGAGGCATCGAGCTCCAGAGCGGGCGGACATGATGTGGAGGATGAGCAGCCAGTTGCAGCGGATGATAAGCAGCCGGCTGATACGGCGGATTGAGCAGAGATTGCAGGGGTATATGTATTTTTGGGATATTCAAATGATGTTTTTGTTTGAAATTATATGTAATAAATCAGGGAAAATTTGATGTGAATGGTTAAACTATTGTGGCATGGTTGCCACCCGTGAATGTGTGTATTTGGTTGTTAGTGATTGTGCCTTTTGAGTATGGATGGACATGTTTAGTTTTTGATTTTATGATTTTCATGATATTTGTTGTTTGTACATGTGTTATAGTTGCATGGGTGAAATTACGGATGTGTAATCATTGTGCTATCACTTAGATAGTAGTTTTTGTGCAGGGTGTGGATTGGTCTGCAATATGTGTGATTCGATGTGTGTGGACATGTTTGAGATGTGTGTGACCAGACATGAATGGATAAGTTTTGAATGTGTGTGGTTAGGTGTGTGTGGATCGGTATGATGACGTACACTTTTGAGTCATGTTTTTACGACTGCGTTCCTTAGGTTAATTTTCAGAGATGAAAATTCCTAAGGAGGGGAGAATGTAAAATCCCGAAATTTTTTGACCTTTGAATAGTTCTGTAGACACCCAAATTTGGCCCAAGGCCCGAACGAGACATACTTCGAGAGAGGTCCACCTCCGAGCTTCCAATAGCATTATCCGAACCTTTAGGAATCACCCCGGATCCTTTAAAACCCTCTCCAAACCTTTAGGAACCAATCCCAACCTTTAGAAACCCCTCCGAACCCATAGTTAACCCTTTCGGGCAATGGTTAGGGAGAGATGAACCAGGGCTGGTAGGAACCTCTACTGAGATTAGATCATATATCATTGAAAAGTAGAGGTTTCCAGCTTTCCAACAATCCAAGAACTGCCCCATTCCGAGTTACGCATCAAAAGTTACGGTGATCTGAAGCTTGGGCACAGATATGGGCAACATTGTAACCTCGCGAGGCCTACATTGAACCATGCGAGAACTTCGTGAGGAACTACTGTGTACTTGGCGTAAGTAATACTTGCGCCAAGCTATTTCTCCCCAGAAATGGCCTGGCGCAATTAATAGTTGCGCCAAGAACACGTGGGTCCCCCTGTGGGCTATGAACTTCCAACACTGTAGTTTTGCCTGGTGCATCTAATACATGAGCCAGGCTTAGCTACAGTAACTGTGGGTTTTTAGCTGGATTTCACTTTTGGGGTTTGACTTGTTGACCATCTCAAAGTGTATGATGAGTTTCATTAGGACTGTTGCATCCATGCTTACCCTATTTGCAACCATTTAGTCATTTGAAACATCAACCTATCATCTACCATTGATGACCATTGCTCACTTTTCTAAACCTTTGAAACCCTAGGAAACCTTAGATGCTAGGATTACGTAATTTCTAAACCTAATTAGCCTCTAAGCACCCCCCTAACCCTCTCTTTTCCTATAAATAGAGAGGCACCCCTCCCTTTACAAATGCTTGAAAATTTTTCCAAAGAGAGAAAGATTAGAGATTTCCTTCTCCCCTTTGGTGCACCAAACCCATATAAATTCCCGAATTCAAAACCCTTCCTTAGACCCCATCTTCCATAAAAAATCCTTTAGCCTAGGTGAGAACTACCCCCTAGCCTTATTCCTCTACCTCTTAGCTACCAAGCCTTAGAGTTTAGAACCCATCCAACCACCCGTTTGCTATCGGAAGCTCACTGGCGTCGCTCTTGCGTGAAGGACCACAGCAATGCTAAAAGGGCCCAAGAGCTCTGGCTCTACCCTCTATTCCTCTACCTTCTTTGATTTTCTTCTATCCAAGGATTCAAGCCGTTATGCCACAGAAATTTTGATGTTGGCGGAGAGCTTGATAGGATTGTAGGCCTTCAGGCAAGAGGAAGTGTTGCCCATTTTCTTCTTTTATATGACTTTATATATATATATATATTATATACACATCCAAATAGCCATAGTAGAGACCACTTACGAGCGGGTTGATCGGGTGTCTAACATATTCTTTATCGATAACCGAAGCCCCTACATAAGAGCCTTTGGCGTAGACCGGATCAGAGTCATATTTGGCACTTCGGTGCATTTAATATTGATTTGGGTTTCCCGAGACACCAAAAGCTCCGAGTGGCGACTCTTTATTTTTCATATGAGCGTATCATCACGACGGGTTTGATAAAAATCCACAGTTGCATAGATGGTGACTCTGTTGGGGATTGCTTGTAGAGCTTCCCCTTGAAGTTTTGGCCCTTTTCTTTGCATGTGTTTTTTATTTTCATCAACTTTTTGTTCATTTCTCTCTTACTTACCCCTATGATTCCGTCAATTTTTTACTTACCCCTACTTTTCTATCATTTACACGCCCTAGCTGATTGGCGGGCCTACCTGAGCTCTTTACCACCTTAGCCGATTGACAGGTTACTTGATAGCTTAGTTTCTTTCTTGTCATTTAAATGCCTTAGCCGATTGGTAGGCTTACTTGTACATTTACACACCTTAGCCGTTTGGCAGACCTACTTGAGCTTTTATATTTTTGCAATCATATCCTAACAGTGGACGCCAACCCGTAGAGGCAGCACAGGACCATCATCCCTGATTTTTGAACATTAAGCAAACTCCCTTAAAATTGAAATTAAAATTGAACAAAGTAGGGGACTTAATTGAATTTTTACGTTGGATAGATTTTATAAAAGGGTGGGAATTTAGGCAAAGATACAAACGTCCCGGTTCTTAGTACAGCGGCAGCCCCTAGTGGTGATGATCTCGAAAAGAACCACCCCATCCAGTATTTGAGAAGGCGCTTGCGCTGGAGGTATATCGGGTGGGTGACCGAGTCAGTTACAAAGCTTAAAACCCTGGGGGAGTGCATTTAGTTGCCCCGAATCAAACCTTGTATCCCTAGGATTGGAGAGGAGGGACCCGTTATAACAAGAAAGTTAGTCCCCAAAAGCATCGCTTCCCGAAAACCAAAAATATAGACTGAATTCGGGCTTGCTGTTCTGCTGTCAAAATATTTGACCCCACTATATATACATGGCACATGTAATACACGCACCAAGTCTGGAAACCCCAGATTTGCTTTGGCGCATGTAATACATGCGCCAAGCATAAATTGAACCAGAGTTGGTTTGGCGCATGTAATACACGCACCAAGTATTGGTTGACCCCAACTAAGCGGAACAACCCGAAATCTGAGGCCTTTTTCACATCCATGAGTTCCTCGCTTAATGGTTTAGCACCTCTGATTTGGTCCCGCACTATCCGACACTCAATACGCCCCCGCCGGTCAAAAGAGGGCAACTTCTTATTGACCCATTTCCGGGGATCGGGTTGTTTTGTGTGGATTCCTATGCCTTCAATAGATTAAAGGGTCCCCCTTTGCTTCTTCCGAAGCACATCGGGATCTCGCCGCGGGATTTATTTAAGGTACAAACACCACCCAAAATGGGAATTCAAAGGCCCTAGAGTTGTTCATCATAAAGATTCATTTATAAAATTTCAAAAAATTAAATAAACCAAAAACCGAAAAAAAGGAAAAGCTTTGTGGTGTTGGTACAACGACATCACCTTACCCTCCGTCATCCCGTAGGGGAAGGAGGAGGAAACTTTACGGGCCCCATCCAAGGCACCCGTACCCCACCCGTCACTAAGCAATGTCATGGGCAGTGGATCCGGCATACGCTGATCCCGACTCATCCCCACCACATTCCCCAACTCATTCCCATGTGGAGGAGATTTTCACATCCATCCCCCTCACCCAATCTCCCTTCACCGTCACCGGCCCCTTCGGTGCCCCATTCCCCATCGTTTTCCCAAAATATGCCCATTCCCCCCCCCCCCCCATGTCCATGCCAAATCAATCACAATTTCCACTCACATCCATTCAAAACTCGGCCCAATTTTCCACCTTCACCAATGTACCCCACTTTTCATCCTCCCAACTTATATCCAATCCACCTGCATTTACCCATGCCACACCCAGTTCCTCCAATCCACCACATACCCCTATCTACCCAGGTCATGCTCACTTTTACTGGGGCCCTGCCTAGTTTTTCCCTCACATCTACATCATCCACACCCCAATACACTCAAATGAACCACCTCCATCCAATCCCTCTCCAATGGCCATGATAGATAAAATGGTCTGGGCTTACAGTAGTTGGAAAGCCTCCTAAAACATCCCCCCTCATTCTAACCACACATCTTTCAACCCATCATTCACATTCCTAAGCCTCCATGCTTCATTACCTCAAACCCACTAAGGCCCAATGGTCCAAATCCCCATCATCCACACCCACCAAGGCCCAATGGCCCAATGGCCCAAACCCATAAAGACCCAATGGGCTAGACCCATCAAGGCCTAATGGGCCAGACCTACTAGGGCCAATAGCCCAAAGCCAACAAAGTCCAATGGGCCAAATCTCCCAAGGCCTTATGGCCCAAAACCTTCCAAATCCCCCATCCAATACCCAAGCCCAACAAGGCCCAAACCTTGGGTCCACATACCCATACCCTCCATAATTCCCTCTATACCTCCATCACACACAAGCCTCACACCCAGCCCAAGGCGGAAGCCTGGCACCTATCCTCCATCAACCCTAATTCACCCATGTCCCAGCACCCCAAAGCCATCTCCAAGCTTTCCCTCAAACCCAGTGGCCCCATCAGGGCTTCACCCAAAATCCAAATCCCACTCATCCAATCACTACACAAAATTTCCCCCTCTAATGGTCCCACCTGACACCTTTCCAGCCCAGCCAACACCAATAAGAAAATCTCACCCTCACTGCACCATATATAGACCCACAATATGAGGAAGATGAGATCAGAAATAGTGGGACTTACGCTGGGGCATTTGCCAGCATCAATCCCCCACCCATAATCACCAAGCCCCCGATAGCACAAAGTGAATCAAGGCCGACCATTGAAAAAACTACCCCGCTGTCCAAAGAGTCTGAGCAGTTGAAAGAATAATTGGATAAAATCTAGAAGCAGCTGTTAAAAATGGGTGGAGCCAAAATCCATGCCATAGACTTCTCGGGCTTATGCTTATTTGCTGAAGTCCCCATACCTCCAAAATTTAAAATGTCGATTTTTGGTAAATATAACAGCACGGGCAATCCCATTGCACACCTCAAGTCCTATTGTGGGGACATGTGCCAATATGGGAGGGACGAGCGCCTACTTATAAAGGTCTTCAAGAAAAGCCTGACGGGCCTGACCCTGAGGTGGTTCACATCCCTAGAACTGTCCATGATAAAAACATGGAAGGATCTGACTCATCTATTTCAAAAATAGTATATCTACAATATAGACATTGAGCCTCATAAGTTAAATCTGGCCTGTTTCAAGTAGAACCCTAACGAAACCTTTAGCGATTACCTTAGGCATTGAAGAGCATTGGCAGCTTAGGTAAGAAATAGAATACCTAATGATGAGCAGATCAAGATGATCTCGAAAAATACCTTGCCAGTCATCTCAGACTTCCTCCTTTACCAACAACAGTCCAACTTTGCTGATTTGGTGAGGAACGCTAATCGTTGCGAGGATGCTATCAGGGAAGGGAGATTAAGCAAGAATGTATCCAGCGGGGCCGGCGGGGTCAAGAGATTCTCTGAGCAAAGAAATGATAGAAGAACCAGGGTGAAGGTGCAGAATGTCACACATACCAGGCCCAACACCAGTATAGTCTCATTTCAATTTAAAGCCGCACAGCCAGCTCCAACCAGAAGCGAGTCGATACAGAGAATCGGGAATGGGCAGGGGGCACAGATGACCCCAGAGCAGAGAAAGGCCCACTTCGACTGAGTTTTCACACCTTTGGGGCAATTATTGAATGTCTTATTGCCCTTACTAATTGAAAAGGGTCTTGTCACAGCGCTCCAACCACGACCTCCATCGAATCCCATCCCAAGGAACTACGACCCCAACACCCATTGTAACTTTCACCAATGGTTGGGTTACCCTACTGATCGCTGCTTCCCATTGAAGCACGCAATACAAGATTTGATAGAGGCCGATAAAATCATCCCTCTGGCACTTTCCCAAGCCACCTAGCATGCCAACATACACCAAGTACCGCTACCTCCACACCCACCCGGAGGGGCAGGTCCGAGACCCATTGTTGGTATGATCGAAGAAGGTGATGAAGAATATGAGTTTGACCCGTCAGACTATATTTACAGTCAGGAAACCTTTGTGGCACCATTGCAGAGAGACTAAGAAGATAGGAATATTAGGGTGATTGAACCTCTGAATTTGGCAGATTACTTCCCCAACCCCGCATGACAAATAAAATCCTTAGATCATAGGGCATATTTCCTAGCGCAAACTCTTGTTAATTAGGTACAAATCAACTCCTACCAACCATATGCCGCATCATCCACTAGTTACCCGATGGTTGATTATGTCCCCCATCCCCCTCCGGCTCCCATCAGTTATCAATGGCCCACCCTAGTCACATCACCCCCAATTCAGCCATTCACGATCCTTGCCAACCCCATCTGGCCCACCTTCTCCACCCTTTCAGAAGTTAACCACGTGATACTCACCCATTCCAATCCCTCAACACCAATATCCCCAGTACCCACCTCTTCCCTGTTCTAGATCTCAGGACTGACTTACAATCCTCATCAGGTCTTGCTCAACTATGAACAGACAGACATCAATGCCTACAACAGCAGGGAAGGGGCAGTTGATTTTGGTACCAGATCAGAGAAGATATCCAAGTAGCGAGACACATCGGTACCAGTGCCAACCCAACTAGAGGGGACGAAAGATACAAGTGTAGTGAACCTGTTCGAGAAAATGAGCAGAGAACACATACTGGAAACCCAATTGAAAAGGATGCCGACCCACATCATGGTCTGGGACCTATTATGACGTCCCCACTTCATTTTTAAGCACTAATGGGGGTGTTAAAGAATGCGCATCTGTCACTTTAGGTGATCCCAAATGAAGTCGAGCAGATAATTGGACAAGTGATGGCTCCCAGTGTCATCTCCTTTTCGGATGCGGATTTACCAGAGGAGGGAAATAGTCACTCCAAATCCCTCAACATCACCGTGGAATATGGAAACATGGTAATCCCCTTGGTATTAATTGATAATGGGTTTGCTCTGAATGTATGTCCTCTGAGAATCACCACCAAAATAGGGGTAGATCCATGCATGTTGAGGCCAACAAGAACCAGCGCCAGATGTTTTGATAATATGAGAAGAGAAATAATGGGAGACGTTGATCTTGAGCTAGTAATTGGGCCAATGACCTTCTCCATGCTATTTCAAGTAATGGACATCAAATCCTCCTTCCATTTGTTATTAGGACGACCATGGTTGCACGAAGTTGGGGCGATACCGTCAACACTGCATTAGAAGCTCAAGTTTGTGTCTGGATAAAAAATTATCACCATCATAGGTGAGGGACACGATGAGAAGGAAAAGGCTACCCACAACATTGAGAACCCAAAAGTGTTGGATGTGCCACATATAGTTGAGGATACCGACCTCCACAGTTTTGAATATGAGGTATCAGCTGTAGTCCCGAATCCCCTGAAAAGCATCACTCCAAAAACTGGAGGCGGAATGATAATGGTAGTGGCCATGCTCTAGAAATGGGGCTATCAAAAGGGTAAAGGACTAGGACCCTGACTACAAGGCAGGAGGGAATCGGTCAAGGCCAAAGGCGGGCCGTAGGTCAGATTTGGGTTAAGGTACAAGTCCATAGAAGAAGAGGTCCGAGAGGCCAAAGAGAAAGCCCGAGCCACAACAGCTGCTAGAGCCCGGGGAATCAATTTAGAAGAGAAGCCCTGTCCCAGACCTCACATTTGGAACACCTTTGTAAGTGCAGGGATCATAAAAATAGATCGGAATGGGGCCACGCAATTAACCCTACACAAGCCAACACCCCCTGTCCACGTTACCAATCCTCAGATCATCCCTCCCAACCTGGAAATAGACTTAGCCGCTCTGTCCCTATTTGAGGAGCAATGTTCCATACCTGCACAGTCTCCCCCTGTGGTGAACCACTACAGGACTTTACTGACGTTTGAGAAGAGGATCCCAGATGAACCCATGATTACCATGATGGAGGCTGACTCTGAAGAATCCCATCAAGCAGCCTCTTCCATCAAAAAGGTAAAGGAGCCGCATCACAAGTACGTAATTAGGCATCTGTGCCCCAAACTCTGAAAGCGGCAAGTGGCCTGAAATATGGCACCCGTTCCCTAAAAAAAATAACCTATAAAAAGTGAGATAAGCCCTTGGCAGGTAACATTGTGTATATATAAGGACTCACTTTGCCAAGAGCCCATTTCCGAAGAAAATGAAAATCCCAAAAACATAGAAAAAATAAAAAATTCAAAAATATTGTCTTTTACAATTCCGAATAAAGTTAAAGAAAAGGATGCCTTAATAAAAAATCTTGTCTCACAAGAAATCGACCCCTTCCTTATAGAAATTCAAGAAGAGGTAGGAGTCACGAGGCTGGACGAAGAAATCCCTACTGAGGAGCTCTCCAATGAACTCCTTGAGCGATTCGCCGACTTTGTGCACGGCCCTACCCCCATTGTTGAAGAAACAGAGGACGTTAATCTAGGGACTAAGGAGGTTCCTAGAATTACCAAGATCGAAACATCGTTGTCTCCAGAGGAAAGAAAAAGCATAATTGATTTCCTTTGGTCATACCAAGACGTCTTCGCATGGTCATACAAGGATATGCCTGGTATGGACATTGATTTGGTCAAGCATGAGTTGCTACTCTTCCCTGATATCAAGCCAGTCAAGCAGAAATTAAGGTGACTCTGACCCGAGTGGATGCTGAAAGTGAAAGACGAAGTCATTAAGCAATATGACGTGGGGTTTCTCATGGTCTCCAAGTACCCACTGTGGTTAGCCAATATTGTCCCAGTGCCGAAGAAAGACGAAAAGGTCCGCATGTGCATTGATTTCAGAAACCTCAACAAGGCAAGCCCGAAGGATGATTTCCCATTGCCACACATCGACGTCTTGGTCGATAACATTGTTAAGCACATGATGCTCTTGTTCATGGACGGATTCTCCGGATACAATCAAATCAGGATGACAGAGGTGGACTGAGAGAAGATGGCATTTATCACCCCTTGGGGAACCTTCTACTACCGTGTCATGCCATTTGGGCTAAAGAATGTCGGGGCAATGTATCAAAGAGCTATGACAACACTATTTCATGACATGATGCACCGAGAGATCGAAGTATACATCGACGACATGATCACCAAGTCACAAGAGAGGAGTGACCATCTGATAAACCTCTAAAAACTATTTGAGAGGCTGAGAAAATATAGGTTGCATCTGAATCCTCAGAAATGCGCATTCGGCGCCATGTCAGGAAAGTTGCTATGATTCATCGTCAGTAGGATAGGCATCGAGGTTAACCCAGTCAAGGTGAAGGCCATCATGGAAATTCCACCACCATCTACTAAGAAAGAGGTCAGAGGATTCTTAGGAAGAATATAGTACATCAGTCGGTTCATTGCACCACTCACTACTATCTGCACGTCGATCTTCAAACTACTAAGGAAGGATTCTCTCGTTGAATGGAATGACGACTGTCAAGCAGCATTCGATAAAATCAAAGGCTACCTTCTCAACCCGCCGGTTTTAGTTCCACCCGAGCCGAGGAGATAACTCCTAATGTATCTCTCCACGATGGAAGTTTCGATGGGATGTGTCCTAGGGCAGCACGATGAGATAGGAAGAAGAGAACATGCCATCTACTATATGAGCAAGAAATTTATAGACTAGAAGACACGCTATTCTCATTTGGAGAAGGCATGCCTAGCGCTCGTGTGGGCTACACAGAGGCTCTACCATTACCTGCTATCCCAAGCCGTCCTACTCCTCATTCGCATGGATCCGTTGAAGTACCTATTCAAAAAGCCAGCTTTCACTGGGCGGACTGCACGCTGGCAGCTCCTACTGTCCAAATTCAATATCACGTATGTCACTCAGAAATCAATCAAGGGGCAATCACTCACCGATCATCTTACTGAGAATCCTTTACCCGATTATGAGCCTTTAAGAATTGAATTCCAAGATGAAGACATCCTGTTCATGACAAAGGACAATAGAGTAGAGACAGAAGAATTCTAGGTAATGCACTTCGACGGGGCAGCAAATGTCGAGGGCCAGGGAGTCGGCGCTATTCTGATTTTGCCAAGAGATCACGTACCCATTTCCATCAAACTCAACTTCACCTGCACTAACAACATGGCTGAATATGAGGCCTGTGCTGCTGGATTGCAAGCGGCACTTGACCTGAAAGTAACTCTCCTGAGGGTATTTGGCGATTCACAATTGATCATATGCCAGACGAATGGAGATTGGAAAACGAAGGATGAGAAACTAATCCCTTACCATGAAAATATCGAGGATCTAATTGCCTACTTTGAGGATGTCACATTCTCCTACGTCCCGCGGATAAGGAATCGCTTCGCCGACGCGTAGCAACTTTGGCATCAATGGTAGAAATCTTGTATGGTGTCGAGATGAAGTCAATCGTGATTAAATAGAGGAACAAGCTTGCCTTCTGCCTCCAGATTGAGGAACCCCAAAGTTAGATGATGAGCCACCATGATTCTCAAATATCAAGAATTTCCTTGAGACTCACACTTTCTCGGAGGGGAGGGCTAGAGAGGACTAACGGACCATTAAACGTTTAACGAAAAACTACATCATCTGCGGTGAGTGTCTCTATAAGTGGTCGTATAAAAATATCCTACTTCAATGCCTAACAGAAAGCGAGGCAACGAACATCATGAGGGAGATTCACGAGGGAGTATGCGGTTCCCACGTCAATGGCCATATTCTCGCTAAGAAGATTTTACACCAAGGATACTTCTGGACCACTATGGAATCTGATTGTTGCAAGCACGTTCGAAAATGCTAGAAATGTCAAGAGTACTTCGGTTTGATACACGCTCCATCTATAGATCTACACAGCATGACCAGTCCATAGCCATCCGCCACCTGGGGCCTCGACGTTGTCAAAAAAGTCAATCCAAAAGCATCAAACAGACATCAATTCATCCTTGTCGCCATTGAGTATTTCACCAAATGGGTAGAGGCAGCATCCTACATAAACATTACGACCGGTCATGTTGAGAAATTCATCAAGAGCAATATAGTTTGCCAGTTTGGCATATCCAAGGATATCATCATCGATAACGACACTAATTTTGTGAACAAGCACATCAGGGCCTTCTGCGAGCAATACAAGATCAAACATCATCGCTCGTCATTGTATCAGCCACAAATCAATGGGGATGTGGAGGCCGCCAATAAGATGGTCGTCCGTATCCCTGAAAAGATGGTCGTCACTTATCGAGATTGGAGCAAAATGTTGCCATTTGCTTTGTGGGCCTACCGAACATCAATCCGTACCGCTACGAGGGCAACACTATTCTCCCTTATGTATGGGACTAAGTTTGTCCTGCCAGTTGAAGTTGAAGTACCGTCACTCCATATCCTCATAGAGTCTGGCTTACCTGAGGCTGAAAGAGAGAGATCTCGCTTTGAGCAGTTGAACTTGCTAGACGAGAAAAGGCTACTAGCTTTGTGTCATACCCAAGTTTATCAAGGGTGAATTGCACATGCTTACAACAGACATGTCCACGGTCGAGATCTGAAGGTGGGAGACACCGTATTCAAGAAAATCTTTCCATCCCTCCATGCCGATTCGAGAGGAAAATTCAAGCCCAACTGGGAAGGACCTTACGTCATCCGAGAAGTGCTTCTGGGATACGTGATCCGCCTCGCCGCCATGGACGAAGATCACTTTCCTAAGCCCATCAACGCTGGGTATGTCCGCCAATTTTACTCTTAGTCTCTGTGGCAAGGTAAGTATTGATAAGATGGTTACATGACTGCTTAGGGATACTTTAAAAAAGAGGCCATCATTTTCAAGCTCAGTAGCCAAAAAGTGTCCCTAAATGACCATATACTTTGCTACCACCGTTGAGCCATCCGCCTTTCTTTCATAACCACTCCCAAAAGAAAAATGTGAAAATGTATATTCTAAATAAAAAAGAGAGAAAAAGAGTTACTATCAAATCCAAAAATTTCAGAAAAGCAAAACCCCAAAAAGAGGATATCTGAAAAGAAAAGAAAAAAAAAAAAAAGTGGGACATGTACAGTCAAAATTCCCCAAGGAAGAAGTGTATTAGGGCAACTGGAACCCTATTAAGAAGACCTTTTAAACCTAGAATACCTTCAAAAATCCTAACCTTACGCATGGCCAAGATACATCCAAGAAAAAGCCCTCTTTAATGTCTATGAGCAATCACAGTATCCGTCGAGTCAGCACGAGCCAAGCTGTGTGACAATCAAAGAATTCCATCTAGCTGGTTATGATTGAATCGACATCCGTGTCATGGCTTTTGATAAAATAAAAGAGAAATAAAATAAAAAATACAAGCTCAAATAAAAAAGGACGTGGTGAAAATCCGAAAGGGCGCCATGGGTAAAAACAACGAGCTTGTGCAGACCAGGTAAAAACCTGAAAGGGCGCTTGGGGTAAAAATGCAAACCCATGGACGTAGTGAAAACTTGAAAGGGCACTACAAGTAAAAAGAGGGAAATAATGGACACGACGAAAACCCACCTTGGGCTTTGTGAGTAAGAAAGTTGAAAAAGAGAGATCGAAAAAGAAAATAAGAAGGAATCCTTTGGCCACCCTCTCGCATTACCCGATTCTCGACTGGGCTGCTCATGTTAGCTCAAATTAGGGTCCCAACCAAGAATGTCTTCATAGGCCCCACCGTCAAACATATGACCCGAGGTAAGGATAAAATGAGGATTCGATCCAAAGGGATATGTGTTCTAGCCTTGGTAGAAATTGTTGAACTTCACTCAGGATCCAATCATGTGAAGGGGGTTCGACCCTGCTCAAAAGGGGATCCGTCATCTCACCGATAATTAAGGCACCAAAAAAAAAGAGAAAGAAAAAGAAAAAAAAAATCATAAAAGAGTTAATAATCTCCTCTTCCCAGCATTGTACACGCCCCACTCCGGGATGATTGGCTCGATGATCGGAAAGGCCACTTTTGTAAAAGATAATACATTTTCCTTTCCCATTTTCACACCCGCACTATGTGCGCCACATCCCCAAAGGAATAGCTGGCACAATACCCCAATTTCTCATTTTACAAAAAAAAAGAGAGAAGATAAAATCCTTGTAAAAAGATAGATTTCCCTTTTTCGCTTACAAATCTGTACTTGGCTGACACCACATCCCAAAAGATAATGTGTGTGATGTCTAGCTTCTATCTAGCTTCTTTCTTTCCTTTTTACAAAAGTGCAAAAACAACAAAAAATATGAAGAAAATATGTATACCAAATATATGTATCTAATAGGGGCTTCTTATGCCCCTTTTCTATGGTTTTGATCTATGCAAAAAGAGTATGTGCAGGATGGAGTCAACAACCCAGCTCACGCTTCAAGGCATAGATCTCTGCGTGTAGAGCATCCTCTTGTACGTCCCGCTCTGTCATTCAGCGGCCATGAAGACTCTTATACCGCTTCCAGGAAGCATCAGTAGCGCCAAGAGTGTCACTCAAAGCCCTTTTTAGACGAAGGACCTCGCACTCAGCTACATCAGCCTTGGCTTCTGCCACCTCTTCTCTAACTTTGTATTTCTTTGAATGCTCTTGCAAGACTCGCTTCCCATCTATGAGCAGCTCAATACGGGATTGAGGTGTCGACTCCTTCTTTGGCCAAGGCCCCGCCATATCATCGCTCTCAGCCTGAGTCAAGTGACCGACGAAAGACTCCTCAAATAGTAGCCAAGCCTCATACTCGGGAGTGGACAGAACGGAATTCCCCTGCTCCAGATCATACATGAGCGTCGACTGACGCGTCTCCCAGAGGGCACCTATCCTATCCATGTCCCCAGAGGACCCCTTGTTGGTGCACACTTTTTTTTTGGGTTCCTCTCGGTTCTTGTTGAATCAGTGGCCCAATTCTGTCCAAGTGGACTCTAGCGATGCGGTGTTTGGAATAGTGGAGGTAAAATAAAAAAAAGGGAGTTTTTTCTAGGAAGATTCCTAGTTGTTGCGATCGCCAGCTGCAGATATTTAACGATGCTGCAACATGTCAGTGATCACACTTTAGAGCGGGTGTGGGTTACTTCTTTATTGAATCGTCCGCCTGCGAACATCAGCAGCTATGACTCTTATAGTTTAGATAGTTTAGTTTTCCTTTTCTTTCCCTATTATTGCTGTAATTCTGATTAGTTTGGATTTCCTAATTCTATTGTGAGTTTAGTTGCGAATTTATTATAGTGGCCTATTCTAATATTATAATTCTATTAGGAGTCCAATTAATTTAGTTTCCTAATCTTATTAGAATTCTATTTAATTTAGTGTCCTAATACTACTAAAAGTCCAATTAATATCAGTCTCCTAATTATACTAGGAATGCCAATATGTTACTGTTAATGAAACTCTAATTAAGTCAAGCGTGCTAATTATACTAAAATTTTGAAGTGAAGCAAATATGGTAATTGTACTGCAATTCCAATTGAAATAGAGAACTGATTTTTACTAAAGCTCTAATTAAAGCAATGAATTAAATTTATTAAAATCTAATTAAAATAAATAAACTAATTTTATTAAAAATCGAATTAAAGCAAATAAACTAACTATATTAAAATCTAATTAAAATAAAAGAACTAATTTAATTAGAGTTCTAATCAAGCAATTATTCTAATGATCTAAATTAAAATAAAGCATGTAAATTAATCATACTAAAAATCTAAGAAAAGGTCGTGGAACTGATTTTCTAATCCTAATTAAAGCAAATAAATAATTCTAAAAAAGGATTTTGGGCCCGCTATGCTAAGGAGGATTGGCCTAGTTCCTGAGTATCCTCCGTAAGCTCCCTTGGGTAAATCGGGTGGCTGAGATTTAAGATAAATTAAACTTCAGATTATGATATTGGTATTTTTGGATTTTTAGAGTCGATTTCGGGATTATAGTTGAGAATTAAATTATGAAACTAGGATTATAGAAAACTAAATGAATATTTGGGACTTTAGAAGTATTGAATTAAGAAATTAAAACTAAAATTTAAAAATCTATGACTAAATTCGGGTTCGAAATCAGAAAATCAAGCTGTATGATTAAGGACTGGTTCTAGAACCTAAGAATTAGAACCAGAGATTAATGATAGGACTGGAGATTGACATTTTAGAACGAAGTTGAGTCTAGGGTCGGTGAATTAGACCGTCAGATTAAGGACTGGTTTTAGAAATGGAAAACTAGAACCAAATATTAAAAATTACAGTATAAAAAAAAGGTGCTACGGTCTAAAACTGAAAATTCAATATTAATAATTAAAACTAAGAGAAGTCCTAGGTCTAAGAACTAAAATTAAACTAAGGGGTCGAGGATAAAGGTTTAATTTTTACCTAGGGCTGGGGTTGCAGAGAGAAATCTCGAAGATTCGAAGCTTGAATCTCGAAATCATGGCTATGTTCCTCTATGTGTTTGTTCTCAGAGTTCTCTGGTTTCGAAATCCTAAAAAAATTCGTTCTCTCAAAATTCCCAGCCTCTCTTTGGGGTGAATTAGAAAAAGAATCTTTTATAGGTTTTTCTCTAATTAAATGCCCTATTTCAGGCGTTTAATTGGATTGCGCGCTGGTCTCCCGGTGCTTAATCGCTTTCGTTCGGTCACCGACTCAGTGAGTGACCGACTGACTTGCTCAGCGAGTTTCCTCGTTCTAACAATGTTAGGACTAATTGCGTGCCAATTTTAGGGTGCGCAATCCGATTAAGTGCCTCTTTCGAAGCGTTTAATCGAGGAAGCTTGGGGGCAAGGACTGTAAGACTAAGTCAGGCATAGGCCAATTGCGCGTTGGTGGCACGGCATTCAATCTAATCGCGATTCTCATGTGGGGCGCGTGATTGAGTCTCGAGGCGGTCTGGGAAAGGAAGTCTAGTCTGAAAGGGGGACTGATTGCACGTGTGTGGCTTAGTGTGCAATCAAATTGTGCGCGTGATTTTAGGCACGTAATTCAGGGCTGCTTGGGTTCGGGTCGGGTCTGAAATGCCAGACTATTGTTTTAGCCTGTATTTCGACTATATACTATTGTTTCAACATATAGTCTCCCTACATTGGGATCTGAGCCATGGAGCTATTATTTCAGCCTATGTTCAGCCATGTACTATTGTTTCAGTGCATGGTTCCCACGTTAGGGTTATGGGGCTTGAGCCACAGAGTTATTGTTTCAGTCTGTGTCTAGCCATATACTATTGTTTCAGTATATGGTCCCACAATAGGGTTAGGGGTCTAAAATGCAAGACTATTATTTTAGTCCGCATTCTGACTATATACTATTGTTTCAGTATATAGTCTCTCTACATTGGGACCTGAGCCACAGAGCTATTGTTTCAGCCTATGTTCAGTCATGTATTAGTGTTTTAGTGCATGGTTCTCAATTTAGGGTCATGGGGCTTGAGCCACAGAGCTATTATTTCAGCCTGTGTCCAGCCATATACTATTGTTTCAGTATATGGTCCCAATTAGGGTTATGAGGTCAAAGGTTGACCAAATAAATTTATATATTTCAAGAGGGAAAAATGGGGGTGTCTATACTCCCTAGAAAAGATCAAATCACATAGAGGGGGCTTTGCCGCACAGGGCACCTGCTGAGAACAACCAAATTGGAGCAGCACCCGAAATGGGAAGTAGTAAGTATTGCCAATTAAGCCAAGAAGGGTGATACCCTTGTGATCTTTGGAGTGAACCACTGGGAAAGTTCGGTCTAACCAAGGAAGCCTCCACACTAACTTAGCATCGGACAGCCAAAGCTTCAACCCCTGCATGTCTCTCTGTGGAAGCATATGGCATCTGCCCAAAAAGCAACAGACCACATCGCCATGAGCAGTATAAAAGTGAGGCACGGGTCCCAAAATGGTTAGATGCTCCCCTAGCCAAACCTGAAACAGAAGCGACATCCCCTAAGGCATGCCCCTTGCCCAAGGCAAAAGCATCGAGGCAACGGTAAAGCTCCACCAGGACCAGATGCATCACAGAATGGCCTCCCTCCAATTCGGTCAAAACATCGCAGAGTGCGAGCGAGAAACTTTCTCCCCCAGTGAAGAAAAGGACCTCGGAGATGAGACCAAGAGCAAAAGCCTTCACATTATAAATATTTCTAACCGGCAATTTTTGTAGGCTTTCGGCACTAAAAGGATCTCTTAGGAATTATGTTAAACGCCTGGTGGGCTCTCAAATGAGACTTTTCTCATAATCAGATTTCTTCAAACCCAGAGCCGCTTGGACGGCATTAGCATAGCCCGGTTTTGGCACTGCCTTGGCAAGACCTCTGTGAAGCTTCATACCTAATAAGTTGGAGAGTTCTTCAAGTGTGGGAGATAACTCACGACTCCCAAAACAGAAGGCGTGGGTATCCACTTCCCAAAGAGAGACCGCCGAGTGGAGAAGGTCCCACCGTAGAGGAATTTCAAGAAAGGAGGAGAGGTGGGTCAACCCAAGCCGAACCAAATCCATGAGCTCGCTCTCATTCAAGCTCTCAAGCCGCTTCTTTAAAAAATTGGGCCTCAGGCCCAAAGAGGGGAGTATAGTGGTCAGGAACCCTCCAAGGGAGGTGGGGTCAGAAAGCGGGTCCATTGTCATACAAAGATTTTTCCAAAGATATAAATTCAATGTAGGTTGATGGAGCCACTCTTGGGAAAGAAAAAAGAATAATAGTAGCAAAAAATACCAAACCTGAGCCAAAAGAGAAGGAAAATAGTGTTGTCTCGAACTATAAAGGCCCCACCATCCCTAGGTTTTGCCTGGCATATGTAATACATACGCCAGACCAATACCCCCCCCCCACACACAAGCAAAAATGAATGAGGATTGAGGGGGGTTGTTCTTGCTGGTCCCCTGGCTAGCTTACCTGCATATATTACCTTTTACCTAAAAAAGCACACTTACAGGGGCAATTTTTGGGCACATCTAACTTAAATACATCTTCGTGCAGGAAAGACCCGCACAGGCATGGAAATAAGGCTGAACGTTAACAAAGTATGTGGCCTCGGAGGCCATCCTTTTTATCAAAATCAAACCCATCCTTCAAGCAATCTGATACACTACAGCAAAGCAAAGGAAAGATAGGGCGTTCAATTTAAAGAAAAGGCACTAACATTCATCTGAAAAAACTGAAAGAAAATCATCCAATAGCAGTATCATGTCATCTATTACACATTTCAAAAATCGAAATAAAATGTGCCCTATAAAGTCTTAAAGTTCGAAAAGCCAAAAACGGAGCCTAATCCCTGGTAGCACCCTTGGACTTCTTATGCTGGCGCGAAGAACTCTGATATGTCCGGACATCCCCCACTCGGGCCCATGCCTGAGAAAGCCGGCTAAGCAAAGAGCGTGATTCCACAAGCACGCTGCAAGTCATATCCAAAGACATCAATCAGGATCAATCGAAAGAGAAAGACAGTAAAGCAATGATCAGAATCAATTAGTATAATACTCACCACTTTAGTATCTCATAGGCCGACAATGTTGCGGTAGTACGCAGCCTAGTTCATAGCCGATTCATAGTCTTACACATGAAAGAGGGAGACATCAACTACAAGAGCCACAGGCGTAGACATGCATTTTCTCTAAAGGCAATCATGCAGAAAAAGAAAGACTTACCCCAGGAACCAACTCAGGAGGGGGGATCCGGATCGCTTCAGTAGATATGTGGGCCCGCTCCTCTACGACTTTACATAAACTCCCAAGGAAGGCATCATCGAGGCATCTAAAGGTCCCCTGGACCTCCATAGTCAAACTACCTGAGGCACCAGTACCAGAGACACCTGAGGGACCAGCTCCCGTAGCATCAACAGTACCCGTCGCTGCCTCGTCATCATCATCGGAGTCACCTCCCTGCTCTAACTGTGAAAAGGAGCAGAGTTTTAGTTAGTAGAAGCAGAAACTGAATTAGAACCACTAAAAAGGTGCCTTGAGAGAAAGATGAATTACCTGGGATCGCGGGCCACCAAAAGCAAAAAAAATTAGCGCCAAGGACGAAATGTGGAAGGACGGACCGGTAGGGAAAAGACTCATACCACAGCTCATAACTCCCAGGCACGAGAAGATCGTTAATAGGGACCCTATGATGAAGAAATCTGGTAGTGAGCTCCTAGATTGTACCCACAGGTATCATAACATCCGTAGGAGGAGCTTACGGTACGGCAAAGTGGTCTCGGTATTGATGGACCACTCGCTCTCCCAGCAAGTAGGCCTGGCCCAATCCCCGTAAAAGAAGATGACGCGACGATCAACGAAGAGGCAGGACAAACCCGCAGCTGCTCGATCCTAAAAGGGGGAACCGACATAGGGATTATGGATGACCTGCCCAGGAAGAAAGGTGTCATCAGCCAAACGTGCAGTATAACAAAAGGGGAAGCCCTGAGAAGGAAGAAAGAGAGATAGACATACCTACTCCGAGATCAGCAAGTCAAACTGGGACCTCAGGCCCATCTCTAAGTGCTTCATGCCAACATCCTTGCGGCAGTGCGTGTTCTAATTGCTCATGAGCGGATAGGTGGGTACATCAGAGTAAAGGAGGGGGTGACCCGACTAGAAGTGTAGATAGCCCCAAATTTGAAAAGAACAGTATACACAAAGGATGTGTCAAAAATAGGATGGATGACTAATCAGCAAACCAAGGAAGGTAAAAGGGGATCAGTGGTTACCCCAATCACTGGCCAAAAGCCAACAATAGAAACTGAGTGCCCCAATGAGGCTTGGGCTAGGCTAGACATTAGAACGACATATCTGGCCCCACCCCAGTCATATCTGTGCACCTCGTCCCAATTCCCCATAGTGCTGAGTAGGGACAATGAGACTCACCCACCACTAGCATTCGAAAAGAGGGTCTTACCCAGCAGGAAAAGGAGTGAAATACGGGCCAACTACAGGGCACGCTCAGGCTCAATGAAAATATCTGCATCTGACTGCCCCAGGTCCACCAATTCATTTGCCACGAATAGATTAGACAGCTAGGACATTTAACTTCGATGCCGTGCAGATTCCCAGAAGTGGGGTAATCTCTGATCAGTTGAACTAACTCATCTCGACTAGGGACGTGGAGGTTAGCCACCGGTAGCCCTCCTATCCAAATCCCTGTAATTATCGCCCAATCGATGGGGGTAAGAGTCATCTCCACCGTGGCTATATGGAACGTCATAGTTTCGAGACGGAAGTGCTCAATCAGGGCCTTCAGATAGGGCGAGTCCGCCCGCATAGCGAGGCATGAGAGGAAGTCCCCAAACCCAGCATATGCGAGAAGGAACCTCACGATCGGAGGGAGGTAGAGGTAGAAACGCTGGAGGTCCAACCAGTTTCCTTGAAAGGTGATGGGGGGCAAGTCCTGCATCTAAATAAGGGGCATCAGATCCTAAAGGTATTGCAAGTTCGCACAAAGAACAATCTCAAAGCTTTTTTACCTTCCCGGCGATCCCAAAATTGGAGATATGAGTGTAATGAAGATGAAGGAGGCCAGGACGGGCGGCCTCGCCTTGCATTTCAAACTAGGTGTGGGAAGAGCATTGCACCACAAAAATTTGCTCCCCCAAGGAACCATAGATCACTTCCGGCCCCTCTTCTTGTTCCTGCTGCTCCTCCTGCTCATCCTCCTCCTCGCTCGACATTCTGATACAACAACAAGCAATAAAAGCAGGTCACATCAGCAGCAAGAAATCATTTGTCAAACAGGTTGGCAGGGAGGTAAGTAGGACATTTTTCTTTCCTAATCATCATCATCATTTTCAAAGAAAACTCATCATCAAATCATCCGCATTTTCAAAAAGAGGAGAGAAAAAAACAACACAAAAACAAAAATCCATACACATGCATTTGTGCCATAAAAAAAAAAGCAATAATAATCCATACATATGCATTTGTGCCATCAAAAAATAAAAAAAAGCAATAATAATCTATACATATGCAATTGTGCCATCAAAAAAATAAAAAAAGCAATAATAATCCATACATATGCATTTGTGCCATCAAAAAATAAAAAACAACACAAAATAAAAAATCCACACATATGCATTTGTGCCATCAAAAAATAAAAAAAAGCAATAATAATCCACACATATGCATTTGTGCCATCAAAAAATCAAAAAAAGCAATAATAATCTACACATCTGTATTTGTGCCATCAAAAAAAAAAAAAAAAGCAATGATAATCCATACATATGCATTTGTGCCATAAAAAAATCCAAAAAATAATAATAATACATACATATTCACTTGTGCCATAAAAAAAAATATATCCAAAAAAAAAAAAGCAAATCCAAAAAGCAATAATAATACTTACACATGCATTTGTGCCATAAGAAAAAAAGAGAGATCCAAAAAAAGCAAGACCAACAAAAAAAAAACATATATGTGCATTTATGCAACCAAAAAAATCCAAAAAAAAAAACAAAAAAAAAAACAAACAACACATATATGTGTGTGTGCATTTATGCAATCAAAAAGATCCAAAAAACAAAATAAAAAAATATACATATATATATATATATATATATATATATGTGCATTTATGCAACCAAAAATCTAGAAAATCATCATCAAAATATCAATATCAAATCAGAAAATACATGTGTGAGCATTTATACAATCCAAAAATTGAACAAAAAGAGAAAAGAAAAAAAGAAAAGAAAGTGCCCTAATCATGAAATAACTCAAGAAAAAAGAAAAGAAAAATAAGGCATCATTTGCACGGAATAAGATCAAACCAATGGATAATTACACTTGCAAGAAACATCCTTCATTTATCATCTAGAAAAGCAAGAAATCATAACCACATTGCAAAAAATTTCAAGTAAAAACAAATAAAAATGGGTTTAAAGTGATTACTTTCAAAAGAAATTAAGTTCTTGATTCGGCGTAGAGCGAGTGTTTAATCAGTGCGAGCGAACACCAACAATTAAGCATGCTTGGAATCAATCCTAAGAAACCCACCCTAGAGGGGTATCTCGTTTCAGTTAGGAGAGGGAGGGAGAGAAAATTTTGAATAAAAGCCCCTTTGGCTTGGGCTCGAGTGTTTAAAACCCCCCCAGGTTTTGCTTGGCGCAACTAATACATGCGCCAAGCCATTTTGGTCCCCCTTTTTATCTGGCGCAACTAATAGATGCACCAGGCTACCCCCTGCCCCCCTCTTTTGGCTTGGCTGGTGTGTTGCACACACCAAGCCTGGTCTTCCTTGGACTTATTCTAGGTGCACACACCACCCAAATGGCGCGGTAATCTCCATTTGACCTGCTCGAACGGCTATGCTAAAATAAACGGTTTTGGATCTGTGAGCTTACTCAAAATCTTGAACAACAAAACCAAAAAATATATACATAAAATCTCACATAAAATCACCAAAATCCACATAAAAATAAATACATAAAATCTAAAAAAATCCCAAAAAATTCCACATAAAATCACCAAAAAATCCACATAAAATCACAAAAAAATCCACATAAAAATAATACGTAAAATCCCATATAAAATAAAAAAAAATAAAAAAAATCCCATATAAACCCACATAAAATCATAAAAAATTCTCCGCATAAAATTTAAAAAAATTCTACATAAAATAATAATGAAAAATGGCACGTACTCTCAAAAAGCGTTGCGACATCTATTCGCTCCACTCGAGTAGTTGTGCTATATCAACTTCGAGACCGATGGGTTCGCCCAAAGACCTCGAACCCTACTTCACACAGGGGCATGCGTCACCGATCAAATGGGACAATCAATGGCTCACACGATTGGACACAAACTGTGGACCTTTGCATATTTGCTTCGCGCCTATCTTTATGTATGGGTCGATCACCCTCTCACTTACGGAGCTGTTGGATTCTAAATGAAAGTTGAATATCAAACATCTTCAATCATCTTGAGAAGTAGATGTTTTTCTCAATATATTGGGCTTTCGCAACTCGCTCCATCTCGGTTAGGCCCAGTAATGTCGCTAAGTACTTGGGGACCGATAACCTTGAGAAACAGACGTTTTTCCCGACATACAGGGCTTTTGTTTACTCACCATGCTACCATATGATGTTTGAAGTTTGTTCTGAATATAGTAGACCCATCAGTGATGCCTTGGGCCTCTTCAGATGTCTCTAGTCTTTGGCATTCGATAATTAGTGATCAGATACCAAAGAGGGGCATCAGTAGACACCCAAATTTGGCCCAAGGCCCGATCGAGACATACTTCGAGAGAGGCCCACCTTCGAGCTTCCAATAGCATTATTCAAACCCTTAGGAATCACCTTGGATCCTTTAAAACCCTCCCCAAACCTAAGAACTAATCCCAACCTTTAGAAACCCCTCCAAACCCGTAGTTAACCCTTTCGGGCAATGGTTAGGGAGAGATGAGCCAGGTTTGGCAGGAACCTCTACTAAGATTAGATCATATACCACTAAAAAGTAGAGGTTTCTAGGTTTCCAACAAGCCAAGAACCGCCTTGATCCGAGTTACGCATCAAAAGTTATGGCGATCCGAAGCTTGGGCACAAAAATGGGCAACATTGGAACCTCGCGAGGCCTACATTGAACCACGTGAGAACTTCGCGAGGAACTACTGTGTACTTGGCACAAGTAATACTTGCGCTAGGCCATTTCTCACCAGAAATGGCTTGGCGCAACTAATAGTTGCTCCAAGCACAAGTGGGTCCCCCCGCGGGCTCCGAACTTCCAACACTGTAGTTTTGCATGGTGCATCTAATACATGCGCCAGGCTTAGCTACAGTAACTATGGGTTTTTGGCTCAAATTTTACTTTTGGAGTTTGACTTGTTGACCATCTCAAAGTATATGATGAGTTTCATTAGGACTATTGCACCCATGCCTACTCTATTTGTAACCCTTTAGTCATTTGAAACATCAACCTATCATCTACCATTGATGACCATTTCCCACTTTTCTAAACCTTTGAAACCCTAGGAAACCTTAGAAGCTAGGATTACCTAATTGCTAACCCTAATTAGCCTCTAGGCACCCCCCTAACCCTATCTTTTCCTCTAAATAGAGAGGCACCCCTCCCTTTACAAAGGCTTGAAAAACTTTTCAAAGAGAGGAAGATTAGAGATTTCCTTCTCCCCTTTGGTGCACTAAACCCATATAAATTTCAGAATTCAAAACCCTTCCTTAGACCCCATCTTCTATCAAAAATCCTTTAGCCTAGGTTAGAACTACTGCCTAGCCTTCTTCCTCTACCTCTTAGCTACCAAGCCTTAGAGTTTAGAACCCATCCAACCGCCCGTTTGCTATGGGAAGCTCACCGGCGTCACTCTTGCGCGAAGGACCACAGCCGTTCTACAAGGGCCCGAGAGCTCCGGCTCTCTCCTCTATTCTTCTACCTTCTTTGCTTTTCCTCTATCTAAGGATTCAAGCCGTTACGCCGCCAAAATTTTATTGTTGGTAGAGAGCTTGATAGTATTGTAGGCCTTCGAGCAAGAGGAAGTGCTGCCCATTTACTTTTTTTATATGTATATATATATATATATACATATATATATATATATATATATATATATATATTATATGCACATCCAAACAGCCATAGTGGAGACCGCTTACGAGCGGGTTGATCAGGTGCCTAACACCTTCCCGATCGATAACCGAAGCCCCTACCAAAGTGCCTTTAGCGTAGACCGGATAAGAGTCATATTTGGTACTTTGGTGCATTTAATATTGATTTGGGATTCTTGGGACACCAAAAGCTCCAAGTGATGACTCTTAATTTTTCATATGAGCGCATGGTCGCGACGAGTTTGATAAAAATCCACGGTTGCACAAGTTCATCTCGGTGTGCATGCCAAACTGGTCACACACCTGAGAATAATAAAATGATAAATTGATTTGATGAGTTAGAATAAATCTTGAGTGAAAAAGAAAGATTTAGAAGTAATAAGAACCAATTGATGAGGTAGCCTACACCGAAGTACGGTGTATCGGCTTAACGCCTTAACACTATGCTTTTAAGTATAAAAACCAAATGCATAAGAGAATTTATTTCTCTCAGTTGGTGGTTGAGAAGTTATTGAGAAGAGAGAGAAGGAAAGAGAGCTAATAAATTAGTGTGTGTGGTGTGCAAGATTGAATATGTGCGTGAAGTTGTGGAATTAGGATCGAAGAGAGTCCTAAAATTTTGACTTTAAAACCTTAGCTTGGGCATGAGCTCGTGGATCAAGGAATCGATCAATTAAAGGTAAGGAAATTTATGTGAAATTATGATTTTTAGTTATATTAGACTTTATGTATGATGTGGGTGAAAAAAAAATGGAAGAAAAGAAGTTTAATTTGAAAGAAAATAAGTTTTGGCGGTTGAAACCCGCGTATGTGAGAAATCTAACAAAATCGATCGATCGAAATAAGTATCCGATCAATCGATATTGACAGAGTAAAAATATGAAAGAGTCTGGAGAAACTGATCGATCAAAATGAAATTCGATTGATCGATCTGTGAAACTGATAGATCGGTTTGAACACTGATTGATCGATTTGTGAAAAATAGTGGACGTGTTAGAGGGTTTCTGAAGGAACTGATCGATCAAAATTGAATTTGATCGATCGGGATCGATTTGTGAAAAATAGTGGATGTGTTAGAGGGTTTCTGAAGGAACCGATCGATCAAAATTGAATTTGATCGATCGATTTGAAATTTAATCGATTGATTTGGGAACTGATCGATCGAATTATGGCACCAGAAGGGTGTGATTTTCTGAAGGAACCAATCGATCGATCGATTTAGGAATTGATCGATTAGATTGGGATATGGGAGATGTGTGGTTTTATGAGAAAACTGACCGATCGAAATGTATTTCGATCGATTGATTTTGGAAACTGATCGATTGATTTGGGAATCGATCGATCGATTTGGAAAGATTCAGGAATTTGATTGGTTTTGTTAAGGGGACTTGGGGGAAACTTTATACCTTTCTATTTTACTTCATTTCTTATGTATGACTTATGAATGGGTGTGTTCTAGGAATGAGCTTGGGTATGTGTGTGAGGGGCTAGCTTGGAATAAGAAGTCTTCATTTTGGCTTCTCTTTGAGGTAGAGAAAACTCAGTAATATGTTCATTTAATTACAACTAGCATGAATTTTGTGATATGATAAGGATGCGTTTGATTTGGGAGTCTTGGCAGTTATTTAGCATAAACTTCATTATTAGTTTTAAATATGAAAAATGTGTGTGTACGTGCACTTAGAAGAAACTGTGTGTGAGATATCAGATTCGTGTGTGTGTGTGTGAAATCAGCAATGTGTGCGTGTGACATCAGAAAGATGTGAATAAGTGTACGTGTAAGATTTGAAACTTCAAACTTATTATAATTTACCATAATTCACGGTGACAAACTATAAGTTAAATTTAGCACTTTGATTTAAGGTTCACGTGTATGAATATCCTACCGACGCGGTGGTATATCCGTGACCGGTACGGCGGGATATCCGTATATGTGCTCCGATAAGGCATGATATCCATTCTTTGATTACCATTCTACGGTAATACTTTGTTCGACACAAGTCATCTCGCTCGAAGGGGCTTGGGCATTGTATAAATTATTCATTGAACGACGATGGTTGGGGTTTTCCCATCGATATATGTGTGACTCTCGATGCTATAATGCTCGAGAGAGTATTTAAGTAATTACTTTAAGTGTGTGTTATAAGAGCAAGTTTTAGGAACCATGATTAGTGTGATTTGACATGTGCATCAAATATCAATTTTGTGTCAATTTAAATACTTTTAAACTATGATTCTTAGTAAGAAAAGCATGTTTTAAATTATGTTATGAGATATTTGTGTGATGTGCAAATATGCATGTTAGTTATATTTCTCTATTGAGCATAGATGTTAGTTCACCCCTCAACTATACGTCACAGGTACAGGTGTTGATGCGGGTGCTGAGGACATAGATCCTGAGGACCATGAGTGCGTGCCAGAGGAGGAGACTGAGCCCCCTCCTGACGAGTTCTTCTAGTGGGCAGAGTTGCACTAGTTGTTTTGAGATTTATTTGTGAGGCTTGGTATGTCCAGTCAGTTTTTGTTACAATTTATGTATATATGTCATTAAATATTATTTTATGAACCATGTTTCGGTAATAGTTGGACGTCATCAGTGATTTAGATCGGTTCTTTTGTCCATGGGTTTTGCATGGAATTAGAACCGTCTTTTATTGTAAATTGGATATTGTCATTATATAGAAATGGAGATTTAATTCCTTATGATGACTCTATCTGTTTAGTTTGAATATATGCTTGTTTCTGCTTTGTGTGTAGATGTACCAGGTGTTTGGTGTGTTTCGGGATCGCCTTATGGATGATCTGACGGCACAGGCTTTCGGGTGCAGAAATCTGGGCTGTCACAGCATGAAACCGTCAAGCTTTGACATCGTGAGGTCGAAGAGAGGAGGAAATTGAGCCATCGGACAAATGCAAAGCTTAAGCATTGAGATCCCTTGATATCGACCGTCGTTGCACGAAATCAACCAACGTAGGCTCCAAGCATGCTTAGATTGAACCACCATAGGAGTTCCGCTCAATCGGCACCGAAACCCTCTTTCAAAATCGATCATCACAAACTTCGTGTGTACGATCTAAGAAGGTGAGCATTGTAACTTTATAGCATGAAATTGGTTTCCTAGACTTAGATGGACATATGTATGGTGTTTGATTGAACTCATTTTGAAATTTGGAGAAAATCGAGCCCGGAAGAAGCATAAATAGTGCTGAGTCTGGCAAAATTGCTCGAGCGAATTGCCTTCAGAATAAAGGGAAAAAAATCCCTTAGAAAATTGCGCACGTGAAATGTGCAAAAAAATACAGGCAAAAAGGTTCTGAAATTTTTAGCCCGCGTGAATTGGTTGGTGCCAGGTGAAATCGCTCATGAGATTTTGGAAATTACCCGCGCGATATCCTGTTTTGGGTTGTTTTAGTTTTCTTTGGAAAATCTTGAGAATGCTTTGGACCATTAGATTCAATTGTTTTTGACACATGGTTTATGAACCTATTGTGATGTAGAATGAAAATTTGAGACCATTAATAGGAACTTTGCTTTGCTTCTGTTTCCTCACAACTTCGGAGTTGAGGTAGGGAAACTTCACTACACAATAGCATTTGTCTTCGATTCATGGATTTTATGATTGAAATTTGAATATCGAATTTGAATTTGAATTCTGAATATGACTGATAAATGTGAACTTAAGATTTGAACTTCGATTTTTGAATGCGAATTTGAAACACGAACATGGAATGTGAATATGAACATTGACTTTGAACATGAAATTGAAACATCGACTCTGAACTCTGAAATGAAAACTTTGAATATGTGAACTCCGTATGTGAATATGAATACTGTATATGAACTACGAATATGTGCACTTTGAACTCTGATTTGTTTAGTGATTGATTCTGAACAAGTATACCTACTACGTATTCAAATCTGCATGATGAGTTAAGATTTATGTGAATGAATCTTTGTGGATTGATGTGAACCGGTACGGCAGGTCATACCGTACACACTGTATATGAACCCTGAATGTGTATGTACCTTTGACCTCTGTATATGAATTCTAAAATTGAATCTCGAATAAGAACTTGGATTCCGAACTCTGCATAGGAACTCTGGAACTTCATTGTGGAACCATTACAATGGTATATCCGTATGTGGCACCGTATGACGGTATATTTGTTACAGACTTCTAATTCTGAATCTGAACTCCGTAAGTGAACTCTGTATATGAATGTGTATGTGAACTTTGTTGTGGAACCGTTATGACGGTACATCCGTATGTGGCACCGTATGACGGTATATTCATTACAGACTTCGAATTCTAAATATGAACTTTGTAAGTGAACTTTGTATATGAATGTGTATGTGAACTCTGTTGTGGAACCGTTGTAGTGGTATATCCGTATGTGGCACCGTTACGGTGGTATATCCTTATGCGGCACCGTTACGGCGGTATATCCATATGTGGTACCATTATGGCAGTCTATCTGTATATAAACTTTGAATCCTTTGAATGTAGAACCTCTAATTTGAATATGGAATCATGGGGAAAACTCAATGCACAATTTTGTTTTTGATTTTGACTCATAGACTGCATGATACAATCGAATGTGAACTCTGAGATCGAATTTTGAATAAGAAATTAGGTATGAACTTTGAACATAAAATTGAAAATGAACTTCGAATATGGAACTCCGAACTTTGATCTCTGAAGATGAACTATGATTATGAATTCTAAATGAAGTAAATAGAAATCATGTGTGAAATCTAAGAAACAATACTATCTAATATCATTTTGAAATTTGATCTTACAAGCCCTGTTTTGACATGAAAATAGCTGTGAAATTTGATTCTAATTTTTTTATGAAATTCCTCCTGGATTCAGTTCTATTTTTTGATATGAAAAATGCTTTGAATTTTAGTCATTGAACCTATGCCTCTGGAAACTTAGGTTCTGTTTTTGATACTAGATGCTTTTGATCTATAATCATTGAATCAATGCTTCATTGTAATGAAACGTGAATATGAATAAGAAATCAGACATCATGTGCAACTCCAAACTCACACTGTTAAGTCTTATGTGAGATTCCATCTTCGACTATGTGTTTTTGATCAAAGACTCATCGAACGCTGTTTGGACATTAAATGCTTATCAATTTGATCATCAATTTCGATGTTAAAATGTGGATTGGTAATGAAATTTCTCTACTGAGATTAGGCTGTTAGCTCATCCTGACATCTATGTCACAGGTGTAGGTCTTGACCAGGATCTTGACCTTGAGGCAGATTCTGATTTCATATTGGAGGCAGAAGAACTTCCCCCCAAGAGTTATCATAGACATTCCATTGACTTAGATTTGGTACAGTTAGTAGCTTTTGTATAGCTTTAGATTATTTTGGTACATTTGAACCTTGAACTTGGTACACCTTAGTGACTAGTTTATGCTTAGTTTTGTTCTATGTTCATAGAAATGGAAATCTAATTAACTGCCATATGATATCTATACTTGTTTAATTTTTCACATAGCATGATGTCAACTTTGCTTTGATTTCCACATTGCATCGGATGGTTCGATCTTCCCAGATTTCCATGCAAGAAAAATCGAGTCGTCACACTATCGACTATGTTTCTAAATGGGTCGAAGCTATAGCCATAAGAACCAACGATCATAAACTGGTGATATCTTTTCTTAGGGAGAACATTTTCTCTCGGTTCAAAACTTCTGTGCCATCATTAGTGATGAGGTAGTCATTTCTGTAATAGGTACTTTGAGAGCTTGCTTAAGAAGTACTTTGTTACGCACAGAGTTGCAACCCCTTATCACCCACAAACTAGTGGGCAAGTGGAGGTCTCAAATCGAGAAATAAAGAAAATTTTTGAGAGAACTGTTCACCCTGATAGAAAAGATTGGTCCCTCAGACTGCAAGATGCCCTGTGGGCATATAGGATTGCCTATAAAGCACCGATTGGCATGTCTCCCTACCGTCTGGTGTATGGGAGAGCTTGCCATTTACCCATGGAATTGGAGCATCGAGCTCTTTGGGCTATCAAAGCATTGAAGTTTGAATTGTCCACATATGGTGAACAATGGAAGCTCGAACCCCATCAGTTAGAGGAAATTTGTAATGATGCCTACGAGAATACCGGCATCTATAAGGCTAAAACCAAAGTGTTCCATGATCGTCATATCTTACGCAAGAGCTTTGAGCGTGGCAAAAAAGTTTGGCTTTTCAATTCTAAACTTCGGTTGTTCTCAGGTAAACTGCGAAGTCGCTGGGATGGACCTTATATTGTTATGGAAGCATTCCCTCACTGGGCTGTTACCATCCAAGATCCCAAGGATAACTGTATATTTAATGTTAATGGGCAAAGACTCAAGCTGGTAATTACACCGGAAGAACAAGGGACAGTGATCACCGTTGCACTGGAAGACCCTGAGTATGTCTGATATACTCATGGGCATCGTTGTGCTACCGATTCATTCGTAGAAAAATCTTTTATTTAGTTCAGTGTTTAATTAATTAGTTTCTTTTTTAAGTAGGATAAGCCTTGTGAGAGGCTGAATTACGATCGCACATAGTGACTTACATGCGCTCGTAAGGCCTTCTTCGCTGTATTTTAATAAAGGTGTAAAATTACGATCGCACGTAATCCTTACTTGTGCTTGTAATCTAATACTCTTTGTTTTTGGATTATTTTTCTAAGCAAATCGTAGTGATTGCGAATTCTTGTGGTAGGATATGTACTCTCTAAGGTCTTGCACCACGATCAACTGAGAGGTTAGCATGTCTTCACAGAGACTACACATTCAACAATCGTGAGCTTGCACTAACATCATATATTCGCGAGTGTTAAGTGTGACGCATCGATTGTACAAATGACGCTACTACATTTATTGTCCCCAACCACCCCCCTCCAAATATTAATGACAAATCTATTTCGCGACATGTCTCGATTTTATGGCATCGTTTCACATCACATCTTCCTTTTTGCTATAAATATCAGTCCTATCCATCAGTGTCCCGCAAACATTATTTTTGCCTTTCCACTTTTGGCCCAACCCACTGCCATGGGAGACGAACTCTCTTGGTCGGATATCAACCGCCTCCTCGATCTTCTTATTCAACATGAAGAGGCCGAGATTCGCTGACTAACGGTCGAGAAGAGGGCGTTGGAGCACTTACTCTAGATCATCCCTAAGGTTAAGGCATCAACCTCTACCCCCCTCCCTCACCGTCCCCTTCTAACTCCCCACCTTCTCCACCTATTTACCCACCCCTCCCCTCACAGCATGTAGTTCCTCTACCAAGATTGAAAGTTGAGGATATCCTGGAATAGGGTGGTAGCAATCCTTTTCCGGCGTAAAATTTTGAAGACCCCATGTTCAAATTATTGTGCACTATCTCGTGGGGTCTCTGTGGAATCTATCAATGTCTATCTAGATTTTTCCTAGGTTTAATTTTTTATTGCAATTACTTTTTGAATGTAAGTAGTTTTTGGTTAATGTAATTAGAATTTCTATATCATATCTTTCTCCCCTTCCGTGTATCATTTTTGTTCTACTTGTTACTTTATTAGTTTTGCTAATGACTTCACCATTTGCCTTAAGTTTGGGGGGAGACGTAATTTAAAAAAAAACACTCAATGGAACAGAATGGAGACTGCCGTGAATTTAAAAGCATAATGTTGTGCCACGTGCACTTGAGACTAAAACCAAGTGCTAAAAGCCAGAACTAAATGCAACTCGTAAATTACGACTGAAGCTTTACACTAATTACTGATTTATGATCACTCATAAAGTAATTCATGAGACCACGAACTGAGAAGATATGGAATGTGTGCATTCGGAACTATTTCAAAATTTTCCCAATGTCGACATTGTTCACTTTAAGTTTGGGGTACACACTGTTGTGTATATATAATTTATTTTATTTTATTTTATTTTTGTTAGGATTGTTTTAGTTGTTTAGCTTAGTTATTTGTTTATGTACGTTTAATTATATTCTATTTTGATTTTTGTTCTAATTTTTGTAGTTAATCATTATATGTGAGTAGAAATTTTGATTCCAAAAATAGTTACCATCATCCTACAAGAAGTTCATAAATCAATGATAGGATTTGGTTGATATTCATGCTTAGATCAATTACACACTTATACCAAAACTGAGTTGTTGAAACTATAAATTACTTTGAATTGCAGAATTTAGATTTTAGTTTCAGAAATCATATAAACTAGTGAGATTTTGAGCTATATCCATTCATTGAGAGAGTACAATTCCGAATACTTCCAATTTTCTTTGAACTTCATGCTTGATACAAAATCCTCATACTTTTTATTTGAATCCATGACTGCAATTGTCTTGTTTAGTTATTCTAGAACTGCTTATCATAAGTATTAGCACAATATGGAAGCATTACTAGTGAATCATGGAAATGAGAGGAGGCCATCTTTTGATAAGTCTAAGCCATAAAAAGCCAAAATCCCTTATATTCTATCTCTTGAACCCACATTCAAAGCCTGCAGCCAAATTTCTTTGTACCCAATTCAAATTACCCATAACCAATTAACATCCTAATATTCTTGGTCTTTTACCCTTGTACTTTTGAGAATTTAGAATGAAGGGAAAATATGAGAGTTGAGGTGTGAAAAGGGAGAAAAGGGAAAAAAGGGAATGCTCTATCAAGGGGTATATCTTAAATGTGGAAAGTGTGGGAAGATGAAAGAGAAGCAAAAAGGCTTCCAGATTTTGTGCAAAAGAACTCGAGAGTAAATTAAAAGAAAAAAGGGATATACATGAGAAATTTGGAAGAAGAAATTCAACTTTTTGGATCATTATAGAAAAGGAAAGAAAGATGAAGAAGAATAGGTTAGAGTTAAGCTGAATTATCAGAAGTTTTGAATCCTCTTATCCTTTCTTTTGAACCTTAACCAAGCCCCATTACAAGCCAATGAAAGGCCTCTTTTATTCGAGAATCACAACAGTAAGAGCCTAGTAGAGATACTTTATCATAAGTACTGTAGCACACCGAAATTCCCAAGTCGAAAGATATAGGAATATTGGGTCGCTAGACAATAGTTCATAATCAATAAATAGAGTTTCATTGGTATCAATGGAGATCAAACTATTATAAATCAATGGAGTTTCAACATCCATAACTAAACCATCCATCCAAAGTTGTAATATCCCCAGATTTCTAAATCGAACATGTTCTGTTAGATGTACGAATCAGTTGTGATGTCTGATACTGTTTCAGATTTTTGGACGAATTATTTGGATTGTTCTAGGGTGGTTTGAACTTGTTAGACTAGAGATATAACACCAGACCTAGGTGTATAGGGTTCACAAATGAATCAAACCATTCGGCAAACACCCATGTGTGTGTGTGTGCTTCACGTAGAAGCAAGCCAAGGGTATAAGAAAATGGTAAGCCATTTCTCTTTGCTTTGGTTGGAAATAGAGAGAAGAAAAAGTGAGAGAGAGAGTTTTTCCTCACGTGAGACCCTTGATGTATCACAACCAAGATCGTGGACGATCTACCGTGCAATTAATTCTTCCATCTCATTGTTGACGCGAGAGGTGACCGTTGAAGCGGTTGATTTCAATTTGTAAAGAGAGTGAGAGCCGTTTCTACAAAACCCTTTCTTAGAAGAATCCATCTTGAAATCACCGTAGAGCGTGAGGCAATTTGGTTGAGTGCATTGGAAGGAATTGATCTTCGCATGTGTCACGATGCGACCTTAAGAAGTTGGGTTTTCAAACTCATGTGTTGTTACGCTCTTTTTCTGGGTTCCTTTCGGTCCCCGGAAAGAGTGGCCCAATTCGGTCCAAGTGGACTCTAGCTAAGGGCGATGGAGTAATAGTAAATATTAAATTACTGAAATTAAAAAGGCAAATATTAAATGTAGAATACCTAAATGATGCAATCGCCAGCTGCAACACATCAGTGATCACGCTTTAAGAAGAACGGGGGCTTACAGGTTGAACTCCTTTATTGAATCGTCGATCGGCCAATGCCAGCAACTTTAGGTTGCCTTGGAGTTTAGCTAGTTTGGTTTCCTAATTCTTCTCTAAGTCAAATTGCTTTAATCTCCTAATCCTACTAAGAGTCTAATTAAAAAAAGGTCTCCTAATTCTACTAGGAGTCAAATTTATCAAGTTTCCTAATCCTACTGGGAGTCTAATTAATCTAGTCTCGTAATCCTACTGGAAGTCTAATTAATCTAGTCTCCTAATTCTACTAGGAGTCTAATTAATCTGGTCTCCTAATCCTACTAGGAGTTTAATTAAAAAAAGGTCTCCTAATTTTACTAGGAGTCTAATTTAAAAAAGGTCTCATAATTCTACTAGGAGTGTAATTAAAAAAAAGGGAGTTGTGACCCGTTATGCTAAGGAGGATCGGCCCTATTCCCAGGTACCCTCCGTAAGATCCCTTGGGCAAATCGGGTGGCTGAGTTTAAAAATTAGAAGGTTAAGGAGCCTAATTGGTTTTAAGTCGAATGCTTCCTCCTTTGATACTACTTCGAGAATTGAGACTAACGAGCTGGTGCCGCTAGCTTGACTACCTAGGGCTCCCGGGGAAGAGTCTGTAATTCTAGAAGTCTAGAAGGCAGCTCGACCACTTTTGGAAACCCTAGAGAGAACTTCAAATTTTCTCAAAGGGAGAAGTTTTGGAGAGAGAAAGAAATAGTAAATTGGTTTTCTATGAGTAAGAGTTAGAATTGGTGATTGAAAGCTTAGAAAATTGAGGATTTGAAAATTTAAAGGTTAGGGATCAGGAACTAAGGACTGAAATCTAGAACTTAAGAATTAAGAGCTAGAACGAAAATTAAGAACTAAACCAAAATGAAGAATTAGAACCTAGAAGTTAAGAACTAGAAACTAGAAATTAAGAGCTAGAAACTAGAACCTAAGAGATTACCTGAAGTCGGGCACCGAAGAGAGAATCTCAAAATCCCTAAGCTTGGAAGAGAGGAACTCAAAAATTCGATTGCTAGATGTTCTGTATTTTTTTGGGCGAGGTAGGGGGGTCTATTTATAGGTATACAGGTAATTATGCTTCCTGTGGAAGGTGCGTAGTTAGCGATCAATTTCAATTAGACGGCTTGTCTGGCGCACTTAATTGAATTGCACTCCCTATCTCGGGCGCTTAATCACTTTTAGTTGGTGACTGACTCAGTGAGTGATCGGCTACTGGCTCAACCGTGTATTTAGTTCTAGTCTAATTAGAACTAATTGCGCGCCCTGTGTAGCACACGCTGTCTAATTAAGCGCCGGTTTATATGCACTTAATCAAGGAGTTCCGGCGGTCACGGGAATTAGAGGCCAGGTCCCACTGGGGGCCAATTATGCACTGGTGGTGGAGCGCGTAATCGATTGTGGGCACTAGTGAGGGCACGGAATCGAGTCTCAAGGTGGTCCTAGGAAGGTATAGGACTGGTCTAGATTGGACCAATTGCGCGCCAGTGACTGGGCATGCAATCTGATTGTGTTCACTAGACAGGGTGCGGAATCAAGTCCAAAAAAAGCCCCATGGGGACCAATTGCACACCAACTATGGGGCGTGCAATCAAATTATGCACACTTGTGTGGGCGTGTAATTCGGGACCTTCCCTGGGCTAAGTTGGGTTTGAACCACGAGGCTATTGTTTCAGCTTTACTTCGACTATATACTATTGTTTCAGTCTATAGTCCCCGTATTAGGGTTGTGGGGTCTGAGCCATAAAGCTATTGTTTCAGCATGTATTCAACCATAGACTATTATTTTAGTATATGGTTCCCAGTATTAGGGTTATGGGATCTGAGTTAAAGAGCTATTGTTTCAACCTGTGTTAAGCCATATACTATTATTTCAGTATATGGTCCCCATATTAGGGTTTTAAGGCTTTCATAGAAGGTAAGTCCCTTTTGAGAGTCGTGGGTAAGGTCAAAGGTTGACCAAACATTGTATACTCTGAGAGGGTAAAATTGGGGTGTCTACAAATGCCCCTCTTAGGCACGTTCTTGTGGAGTAAGGATGCGTCGAAGAAGTAGACACTCCTCTTTCGAGGGTGCCTTCTTATTTCTTTTGAAAAATCACAAGTGTGAACTAGGGATGCTGAGATGGATTGCTTGGTTTTCTTATCTATCAACACAAGCTGAAGATGGAGCATTCGGGGGCCCAGTGGTAGTTGTCGAATGGTATATCCTCAATTGTGGGTGCAAGGGGCATCCCGCTTCATATCGCGACTTGCTGCAAGGGTAGTCAAACAGAGTGAAATGGATGCTATTGAGGTACCGGGGGGCATTATACATATGTCTAGAGATAAGGTCAAGTAACTGGATAATAAGATGTAACATCATGTAATAGTGAAGGCTTTTGCAAGTCATGTCAGACTGGGCGCGTCATTGCTGACACCAATGGCGTGTCAGGCGTCCGTTTCCACTGGATATTTGTGATTTCTCAGAGTTGAGCATACTTAGTGTTCGATTTGCCAAGGGAAAGAACATAATGGAATGATGAGAAGTGAATTTTGATAGATAGGAGAGTTTATTTATTATTGTTTATTTATTTTATTTTTTTGTTTTTGAAAATTTAGGGATTTAAACTTTAGATCAATTATGTGGAAAAATAGAAAAAAATGTGGCTTCCGAGACGTCGCTGAGCAGATCCACCGGCATGGGATTTGTGGACCCGACCATTTATGTGATTGTCAAGACGACACTTCTCATGAATATTGATGATTGTCTCTTATGGGGGGACTACAGTTATTCACAAGTCAGGAGAGACGGGTTTTATAAACATTTGACTTAATATTATCTAACTATATTTTACAGAGAATATCGAGTAGAAAGGGGTGCTTACTTACCTGATTTGTTGCCGGCGAGAGGCTTTTCCTTACCAAGGGACTGGCCAGCTTTTGCCCCCTTTGTTGTGTTGCGATGGGACATAAGAGAGTTTCCTCTCCTTCATTTCTGTTGTAGTGGGGGCCTGATGGTTGCCGGTGTGACGGGATATCCGGATCGCCTGATGAAATGCTTGTGATGAGACTTGATAGTTGATGGGTGCGATGGGACGTCGAAGAAACTTCTCTTCTCTTCTGTCGGTAGTCGAGTCTTTCTACTGTGGTGGAGTCTGGCGACTGCTGCGTGATAGGCCATTGAGGAGTCATTGCCATGGGACGTGATGATTACTGTGGTGAGACATCTGGAGGGAGGTTCGACTCTTTGCATGGGACATTGGTTGAATTTCCCCTTCTGGTTGTGTGCCGTAGCGGGTTGTGACAAAATTTCGGGGAAGTCTAATCGGCAGTGAGACATTGGTGGTTATCCGATGGGAAAGCTATGCTTATTTCTTTCTTTGGCAGATCTTGGGTTATTGACGAGATCAAATTATAGTTGTATTGCGATAAAACGTGTTTGTGAGTGAGTGATGGGGTGTTGGCTTGATGGTTCTTTGGCTATTTTGATGTCGTGATGGGACAATGATGGTCTCTTTCTTTGGCAAGTGATGCCTTGAAATCGTAACGGGACTTGCCTTTGGGCTTGGTGATATGGCAGGGCTTTAGCATCACAATGGGACATGAGGGCATGGTCAATTTATGTCGATGAGCTTAGGTGTTGGGATAACATTGGATATGTGCATCCTGTCGCGATGGGACGTGGGTTATTGTGGGGATGTGTGATGGGATATCAGCGGTTCTCTCTAGTCGGCGTGTGAGGTTACGCAATGGGACAAGGGAAGGTGATTCGGATCACGGTGGGACGTTATTCGTGGTAGCATCTCAGGGGGTGATTTGGTCATGATGGGACTACGGGGAGTTGCCCTCACCCCTAACTGGTTTGTGATGGGTCAAGATGATTATATATGTGTCTTATTGTGATAGGACATGTTGTCTTGTGTATTTGTTTTGTTAGGGTTTTGTTGAGGGCATATGTTCATTTTGTTCGAAGTACGTGTTATGTTTGAAGAGTGTGTTATGGCTGGCGAATTGCATGCTCTGGTCTGGGCACTTAATTCAATTGCTTGTCTGGGAGGGAGCGCGTGATCGAGAGGTCAATTAAGCGTCAGAGTGTGTGCATGGAAGCCAATTACGCGCGTGATTAAAGCGTCACTAGGTCATTGTGTGGGTGACTTTTAGAATTCCATGCATCAGTGTAAGTGTGCAATTCGATTACACGCGGTGTCTTCAGCAGAGGATCGGTTTGTCGGGATTATTGGGGTGACGGAAGATGAATCACGCGCTTGTTGTGTGGCGTTTAATTTAGAATATGCGCGGTCCTGCCTGCTCTTAATTGGATTACGTGTTGTATTTTGTCGAGCGTCTATATATGCCCAAGTTTTCTTCATTTTTCTTCATTCTTTTCTATTTTGTTCTATTTTCTGTTTGACCTAAGTTTGAAGTATCCCAATTTTTATGTTTTAGTGATTTCGTGTGATCCGACCGTCCGATTGTGATGTCGTTTCTTTCGATGTTCGTTATTTTGCGCGTTCTTCGTCCTGAAGTGATCCCGGATGGTGGTGTAATCAAAGATATCGCTGAGGTTTGGGGGTGTTGGGATTGTGGTGCGATGTATATCCTTCATTATTGTTAAGAAGTGAAGATGGTGGGAGCGAAGTCCTCCAAATTGATGGAAAGGGTGTTACCCAACCATTCCTCCCCTCGCTTTTCCGTTACTTTTGATTGGACGTTCCCTGTGTCACGTTTTGGGCTTGTGTTTGTTTTGGGTTTTATGTTTTCGTTTTAGGTTGTAGGTTAGGCTTCGTGTTTTCATTTCGGGTTGTATGTTCAGGAAGTAGGTCTCCGGTGATACCTATAAATTTTTTATCATAAATAAAGCAGTGTTTCATATAATGTGTTCCTTTGTTCATGTTTATTGTTGTATGTTTCTTGTTTGCCTTATTTTAGATGTTGCTGGTCCCATGGCAGAAAAGTAAGGAACAACCTGAAAATAAAAAAATGCCCCAGTTTGGAGTGTCGGTCTTGTGACCTGAGTATCGCTACCAAGGAGCTAGCGCTCTTAAAAAAATTGCCCTAGTGTAAAGTGATGGTAGGGCTCTTATCAGCCTCTCAGATATCCTGGAATGTGTTAGTAATGATCCCATGTTAGGAAGTGGGTTGATTATTTTGGCCACATGTTAGGCTCGATTTTTTAAGTGCTGAATGATCATGTATCATAGCTTTTTTACGAGATTGAGGTGAATGGTAGGTAACGGGTGATTGTATCGCTTATCATTTGAAAGTTTTCGATTTTATTCTGAAAGAGATTTTGAAAGTCATTTGACTCATTGTCTGAAAAAAAAATAAAGGGTGGAGGAGAGATAAGGTTTATTGATCTGAGGGTAGCTACTTATTTAACCAATTTTTGAAATAGTAGTCAACTACTTTCTTCTCGGGTGGATAGTGCGGTCCCATAATTGAGCTCTCTGTCATATTTTAGCACCATCAAATCATCAGATTCTATGGTTAGCAGGAGTTTGTCCTCCTCCCGCCACGGTATGATGATATCTAGTACTGTGAAGACGTCAGGGAGGCCCTCGCAGTTTGCTTATGCTTTCCTAATAAAAATACTAGGAATGCTTTCGCAATTTGCTTATGTTTCCCTGAATTCATTGACTATTCATTCATTGTATTGCTCTCGTTCGGTTGTGCTTCTATTTTGTATATTTTTTTGAAATAACCTGCTAACACAAGAATTATGAGGTTGGATGAAACCTTGCATTTAAATTTTTGTTTGCTCTAACATCGACTTCAATGGTTGAAGGGGGTGTATGAGAATCCAAAGTTTTCTATATTTCAAAAAGGTTTCATGATTCACTGGTCCTTTCGATCAATTCATCCGAATAGGAGGGATGGTTAATGAGTTAGATGATTCCCAAAATATTTTTCGAAAATAATGACCTACGGCTGGTGAATGCCTTGCGATGACTACGAGGATGATAAATGTATAGTTACACCTATTTAGGCTACGAGACATGATGATCATTGAGTTATAAATATCACTGTCAGGTTTAGGACGTCCTTCCCCTATAGCTGTTTGCTTGGCATGTTGCCGAGATAATAAAAGAACTTCCCTTGCAAGTTTTAATTTCCTCCAGGCGAGGCGATCGTGTGGGTATTGTTTCCTTAGCTCTAGCTCCTTGACTTTGAGTTCTTGGTCGAGTAAGAGTTATAAGTCAGAGATATTGTTGGGTAGATGATATATGTATATATATATATATATCTTGTTTTGTATATTTTTATATTTTATTATTATTATTATTATTATTATTATTATTATTATTGTGTTGTGATACATCATCAGTTCCTAAAGTAGGGACTGACTCAAAAGGTGGGATGGACGGAGTGATAGTCGGATAATCTGTTTCGGGGTCCTCGTTCCCTCTTGATCTGATTGATCTGGGATGAGAGAGACGTTATGCTTAGGTTTGTGTTTTGGCTGATTTGAGATTTATCAAAATAGGTGTGGTGTCTTTTAACTTCTTCTTTTGATAAATGTTTTATGGTTGGAGCCTCCTTATCGGAAGGGATCTTCTTTAATTTTTCGATAGGGTGAGGCATCTCGTAGAGGTAGAGCATAGAGTTGTTAGAGTATTTTTCGGGGTGATTTACTGGTTGTTGGAAAGTTTTTTGCGGGTGAAGTTGGAGTGGAGTCCATTGTGAGGGAAGGTAGTGCTGTAAATGTAATGATAGGATGAGGCAAAGGTAGAGTAAGAGGGGGAGTGACTTGATTGCTTATTATGTATTATAATTATATTAATTTCAAGTCTTAACCTATTGCAAATGCACAATTGAAATCGTAGAGTTAGTATAGGATCATTCTCACGAGGAAGTTCATTAGCTAATTAATTCCTAGTTAATATCTTTATCTAAATCCCTATCTTAAAAACTTTTATTTATCTTTAAGATCTAATATACTGGAGAAATATGAATAAAAGAATGAGTTATTAAACTAAAGTGCATAAAAATAAATCCTAATCCTCATTCTTAAGATTAAGGTCATCAATTTTAATCTTCAGCTTCCGAATATTTATGAAATAAATAGAACCTTTATACCATATTTCTAGTCTCCTAGCATTGGTCGTCAATCAAGTCTAAGATCCTATCAATACAGACATAATCTAATCAACAATTAACCTGAAATTTAGGCGCAATCAAACTCTAGAAAACTGAAGATGGAAAAGTAAAAATTGTTACACTAATCTGCAAATTCTAACCGAAGTCGTCAATTCAAATTAAAACTTGAAAATGTTTAGAAAGCAAATAAAATCTAAACTAGAAAGCAAAGTAAAATATATCCTTCACTCCTCAACTGCAGTCGTCAATTGCTCCTGAGAAATTACAGATATCTACACTAATCTTTAGCACTCAATTGCAGTCGTCAATTGCTCTTGAGAAACCTCTGATATCTAATCTACTCTAACCAGTATACACTACTTTGATCGAAAGAAAATCCAACCTCAGTTGTCAATTGATGCTAAAATTCTTCGATGCCTATTCCTATGCCGAGCCCTCTTATTTATATATCATAAGGGGTCGGTTTACAAAGATCTAGTTCTAATAAAAGAAACTACTAAAACAAAAAGATTCCTCATATAACTCTAATTTCTAATTTTATCTTTCCTTGCTTTCTTTAGTTGATGCGCTTCTAGATTGTTCTTTATTGAGCAGCAGTAGAGTCCTTCGGATTAGATCTTCATCAATCTTCTCAGATTCGTGGTTTACCAGACTTCTAATTACAGGAGTGCTCTAATTTTGGATATGGCAGTGTTAAACTCTCACTTACGTGATCAGTAGCAATAGTAGTAGAAAGCTTCTATTTTAAAGAAATTTTAAATAACGATTTCTTTTTCATTCTTTTCTAGAAAATCATAATTCACATTTTTCTATTTCTCAAAGCTTCCTCATAGTTGACGATTTCTCTGAATTACGCTTTATCGCTTTTCTCGTTTTATCTCTTTTGAAGAATCGTAAATTACGATTCTCTGGCTTTTAGTAGGTGGAAAAATGTCTTTTCCACTCGATCGTCTTTCTTATTATCTTTTGAATTCATTTTGACAAAGATTAACACTTAGACTCTAATTTATTGCTTGTTTTTAATATCTGCGTATTAATATCTCATTAGTAGTAAATTAAGTCCTAACATCACTAAGTTAAGAGTGATAAAATAATAAATTATGTGACTGATCACACCCCCAAACTTAAGTTTTGCTAGTCCCTAGCAAACAAGGAAACATAAAATATTTAAAACTTTTAAATTTAAATGCCACTTTCGTAGGGAGCACGATTGCATTTAGCAGATGCAACTAGCCTTTAAACCCTTAGGTACTCCCTAGTGGAGGAGTTGTAGTCTCCTGAAGGTTTTCAGTGAAGTTACCTACAAACTTCAACTAGTTTTGGATTTTTCAAAATATTTGTCAAAATTAAAAATTAAAAATATAAATTAATTTTTTTTACACTACTAATTATTCAGTTAGTCATTATATGTTCATTATTTCAAAATATTTCAAATATTTTAGCCATAGCTTCCCATCATCGCAATTATCCTTGATCAGAATTCAATAATTTCAATTCTTGTATAACGTGGAGTGTGTGCATATCAGTGAAAAGTTTATTCATCATATATTTTTTTAAACTATAATTTTTATAAAAATTTTCATCCAAACTCTCACTTATTGGCATACTCTAAAAAATAATCAAAATTTTGAGTTCTCATACTATGATATGTTGGTGATGAATTCAAAGGACAATCAGCTAAAAATATCTCATGGAAAGGATAATTAATTCTTTTCATATAATTTCTTTATTTATTCATAGTGTCTATTTCATATATCTCTATTAGACTTATATTTTTGCAAATTATAAATCACAAAGGTCTTTCCTTCGGCTTGTAATGGGGCTTTGGGTTTTCAGAAGATTTCAAAGAAAAAGGTAAAGGAGATTCAAAATTATTTCCAAGAGTTTAGCTCTTCCTTCTCTTCTATTTTTTTCAGCTTCAGTAAGTATCCTTATTTTGGATAACTTCTTCCCAATTCTTTTTCTTTTTGTAAATCCCATTTTTCTCTTCTTTTTCAGTTTGGAAGCTTTTTGCTTTTCTTTTCACAAAATCGTCTTTTACAATTTTTCATTCTTTTTCTTTCCTTTTCTCATATTTTCATACATTTGTATTTTTTTTTTTCAGTTGTACCCTTTTCAACTGATCCCTTATCTATTAACTCATACTCCTTTCAGTCCATTTTCTTTCCTTCTTTTATATTCTAAACTCTCAGAAATTGTAAGGGTTGAGGATAGAATGTTTTACGAAGTACATATGGTTAAGGGTTTATAAAATTCTGGTACATAGAAATTTAGTTTTTAAGCTTCTAATATGGGTTCAAATGATAAAATATTATGGGATTTTGGCTTTTTGGCTTTGGTTAAATAAAAGATGGCCTTCGGTCATTTTCACGATTTACTAATATGGATGTCTTATTGCTTTGATATATTTAATAGACAATTCTAAACAAATAAATGATCATAATCATAGAATATATTGATTCTAAGTTCAGCATTATGAGATTTCATTTTGACAACAATAGTAGAGCAGTTCAAGGAAAATTAAGCATGAATAAAAACAGTCTCTCTTTCTCTCAGAATAAAGAGGAATATGCTCTATAGCTCATTGGTTATATGATTTTGAAATTACAATATAAAATGTTTTATAGTTCAGATCAATTGTATAGTTTCAAACATTCTTCTGATACATTGTTCTAGAGATACTTTACTTTCAATTGTAACTATTTTTATTTTGATTTTTGAACTACTACTATGATGGTTTGCTAAGAAATTCAGATTTTTATATTTTTTTTCATAAATTGCATATATTGATTAACTAAAAATTTTAAAAAAAGAAATTAAAAATTTAAAATTTCTACGAAAAAAAAACTAAACTAATCTATACAAAGGTGGTGTATCCCCCCCAAACTTAAATAGGACAATGTCCTCATTGTACAAAATAGGGGACATACAAAAAAAGTTACCGTAAATTATTGCTATGTTAGCAACCGGGTGTATAATTTGTGAAAAAAATAAAAAATCTTTCCCCCAAAATTAGGAAAAAAATACTTTCGATTTTATAAAGTGAAATGTTAGTAGGAAAAATAAAAGAAACATGGTAATAAATAAAAAAACTTTTCATTTATGAACTAACTATCGCAACATGGAAAGAAAACTAATTACATGAATAAAAATTCCTAGAAAAAATCTAGACACACACTGGACTAAGACACTGGCAGCAACATCTTAAAAGAACTCTTCTAGCTGTTAGCTACTTCCAATCATAGTCTCTCATTCCTTTCTACCAAAGGCGCATCCACTCCTTTGCAGGGTCACCTCCCCAAAAGCTACAGAACACTTCCCTCTGTGCCCTTATTTATCTTACGTCCTCAAAAAGGAGCATCTCGCATCCCTTCTGATTCATCAACTGCACCCTCAGTGTAGTTGAGTGAAGAAGTTTGAGGAGATGGAAGTTGACACCTCTTCATCCCTCCACAATGGGATAGAGTACCTATCACTCCTTTTTCGAAAGAAATGCAATCCCACTGTGGAATTCCTTTGAAGAGTGGGAAGGGAGCACCTCTCTGATTCATCTTTTGTCTATACAGCTCCCTTACGAAAACTATGTGAAGGGAATGTAGCGCAAGCGAAGGGAGAAGATAAGCAATGGAGAAGGGTGGCGAGGGACGGCTCAACCCACCATCATCATATGGGAGTTTGCATTCGGGGTGGGTTGTGATGGTGTAAGAGGTTAGGAAGTGAGGTAAAATGGGTTCTTGGTATATAGTTTCGAATTTAGGTTAGGTTTAGTGTCAAGGGTAGTTTTAGTGGACGATTCAGCATATCGAGTGAGTTGCTGGTACCTCAGATCTTCTACTTTCTATTGTGCAGCCAGCAGCTCAGCCTTGTGTAACTCGAGGATTCTATCAAGTTGCCTACTAAAATCGCTCTTATTATGCCCTTCTGTCATGGGATTTTAGGTACGAAAGGTGGAAGACGGAAAAGATGAGTTGGTTTAGGGATGGTATGGATTTATAGGGAAAGGTATTGAACCGTCACCTCGAGTAAATGTCTATGTTTAGGTTCTTAGGCTAGGGTGGTTGGGAAGTGGTAGAATTGAATGCAAAATTTGTTTGTTTCCCTTATGAGCTTAATGGGTTCAAACTCCAACATAACCGATAAGATCTATCACTAGAGTTGCTCGTTCCCTAGAATTGTTGTTTGTAATTCTATAGAACGAAAGTGAGACTTATTGACGATTCAAATAGTACTCACTATGATTTGACTCTACATATCACCATAAATCATAAATCCATATGCTTTAGGTGATTATACCCTAAAAGATACTTTTACGATTGACTGGTTTTTTACATGTTATAGATCGTAGAATACTCTTCTTCTAATATTATATACATATGTTACAGATGTTTTGCTACGGGTGAGTTGGTAGCTCGACAGGTTCTAGAGGAAATTAAATTAGAGTTTGGGGAGTAGTTGTCTCCCCCAGGAAAGTTTGTCCTCTAGGATTGTTTACAGGCTACGTGGGCAATTGTCCACTTTCTCTCCTTGCCACCTGCGAAGCTAGTTGACATATTTGGCTTTCGAGCTTCGTGATGGACTGATTATGTGAGTGAAGGGTTTGAGAGAATTGAGCAGGTTGGTGTAAATCTCGTGAATGCTGGTGCGACTACTATTGCAAATCCTCGAGGATTTGAACAATTGTAGCATCAGGCATATTACTTCGTGGTCCAATCTGGGGTTGTACTGCCTATAATTGGGGCCTCTAGTAGAAAACTTGGGTCTAGGGAAATCGGGGTTGCCCAACTATTGGTGCTAGTTGTGCTCCCATCATAGAACCGTAGTTAAATCCTGGATGATTTATCCATGACGGGTTGTAGGAATTCCCGTAATCTATCTTCTAAAAAGCCATTGCTTATTCAGCTTCCACCACTTCTTGATATTGTGGCACAACAGAGTTCTCCGTATATGTGTGAGTCTGACAAATTTGAGGGTTTCTCGTAGGCCTATCCAGAGTATTTGGGTGGGAATTCATGGGTGCGACAATTTTCTGCTCAATAGCTAAAACTTTTGCACTCATGTCGTCCTCAATTTTTACTTTTTCTTTATTGATTTCATAGACCCCACATCTTGCGAGTAGGGAATGATGAGCAATCTCTGGGTCAGTCTGTAACAAAGCCTATTTTTACTTCGAAGTGTTGGTCAATTTCTCAAATAAATTTTAGGTATGCTGGCCATTTTGAGCCATGAAGGCTCCTCCACTTACGACATCGACTGTGGACTGGCTAGTCTCAGTCAATCCCTGGTAAAAACTTTGAGCTATAGACTAATTTGCACCTCGTGATGAGGGCACTTTCGTAGCAAATCCTTCATCCGTTGCCAACTCTCATGAAATAATTCTCCAAGTTTTTGCCTGAAGCCTTGAATCGCTTGTCGAATTTGGTTTGTTCTATCAATTGGAAAGTATTCAGCCAAAAATTTGGACTGTAAGTCCTCCCAAGTGGTAATACTCCTGGCAGGTAACGAGCCTAACCATGCCTTCACCCTATCTTTAAGAGAGAAAGGAAACAGATCCAGTCTTATAACTTCCTTACTAGTCATAGTCTGTAGCATTGTGCAGATTTCTATGAAGTCCCTCAGGTGCTGGTAGGGATCTTTTCTATCAAGCCCATAAAAAGTTGGTAGAGTTGGGAGTGTGTGGGGCTTAATGTCATAGTTTTGACCTTCAGTTGCCTCTAGTATAACTATACAAGATGGCTCGGTCAAAGTTATTGGACTGAAATGTGCTTCGATTGAAAGTCCGTCAGCCATGGGTTGTGAGTTTCTTGTAGAGGATTAGTTTAATGCGAGTCTGTGCAAGAGAGTCCGCCCAATTTCTGGGTCGTATTTGAAAGAGCCTAGTCTTTTAGACCGGGTATAATGGATACACCAGAAAGTAAATTTTTTGTATTTAATATTTATATAATTTTTATTTTAGAAGAGTAGGGAGAGAAAATAAATTTAAGTCACTGGCTTCTGTGATCAGGAGATGTTGGAAACTTTTAATTCACTGCTTCTAATAAACCTGCAAAAGATTGAGAAGTGATCAAAGAAAAATAAAAATATAAAAAAATATAAAAAGAGAAAGAAAAATATTGGTTTCTAAAAGGATAAAAAATTGAAAAAAAAAATAAAAAAATTAGATAAATTGTGCTTCCCCAGCAGCGGCACCAAAAACTTAACTCGATTACTTATTATGTATTATAATTATATTAATTTCAAGTCATAACCTATTGCAAGCGCACAATAGAAATTGTAGAGCTAGTATAGGATCATTCCCATGAGGAAGTTCATTATCTAATTAATTCCTAGTTAATATCTTTTATCTAAATCCCTATCTCAAAAACTTTATTTATCTTTACGATTTAATCTACTGGAGAAATATGAATAAAAGAATAGGTTATTAAACTAAAGTGCATAAAAATTAATCCTAATCCTCCTTCTTCAGATTAAGGTCGTCAATCTTAATCTTCAGCTTTCGGATATTTATGAAAATAAATAGTACCGTTATACCATATTTCTAGTCTCCTAGCATTGGTCATCAATCAAGTCGAAAATCCTATCAATACAGAATTAATCTAATCAACAATTAACTAAAAATTTGGGCGTCAATCAAACTCTAGAAAACTGAAGATGGAAAAGTAAAAACCGTTACACTAATCTGCAAATTCTAACCTGAGTCATCAATTCAAATTAATACTTAGAGATGTTTACAAAGCAAATAAAATCTAAACTAGAAAGCAAAGTAAAATATATTCTTCACCCCTCAGCTACAATCGTCAATTGCTCCTAAGAAATTACAGATATCTACACTAATCTTCAGCACTCAATTGCAGTCGTCAATTGATCTTGAGAAACCTCTGATATCTAATCTACTCTAACTACTATACACTACTTTGATCGGAAGAAAATCCAACCTCAGTCGTCAATTGATGCTGAAATTCTTCAATGCTTATTCTTATGCCGAGCCCTCTTATTTATAGATCATAAGGGGTCGGTTTACAAAGATTTAGTTCTAATAAAAGAAACTACTAAAAAAAAAAGATTCCTAATATAACTATAATTCCTATTTTTATCTTTCCTTGCTTTCTTTAGTTGATACGCTTCTGGATTGTTCTTTATTGAGCAGCAGCAGAGTCCTTTGGATTAGATCTTCATCAATCTACTCAGATCTGTGGTTCACCTGACTTCTAATTACAGGAGTCTTCTAATTTTTGATATGGCGGTGTTAAATTCTCACTCACGTGATCAACAGCAATAATAGTAGAGAAAGTTTCTATTTTTAGGAAATCGTAAATGACGATTTCTTTCTCATTCTTTTCTCGAAAATCGTAATTCACATTTTTCTATTTCTCAAAGCTTTCTCATAGTTGATGATTTATCTGAATTACACTTTATTGCTTTTCTCCTTTTGTCTCTTTTGAAGAATCGTAAATTACGATTCTCTGGCTTTTAGTAGGCAGAAAAATGTCTTTTTCGCTCAATTATATTTCTTATTACTTTTTGAGTTCATTTTGACAATGATTAACACTTAGCCTCTAATTGACTGCTTATCTTTAATATCTGTACATCAGTATCTCATTAGTAGCAAACTAAGTCCTAGCATCACTAAGTTAAGGGTGATAAAATGGTAAATTATGTGACTGATCAGGGAGGCGGGAAGGCGTGGGCCAAGGTTGACCTTTCCTTCGTGTGGGAAGGTTTAGTTTTGTTTGATAATGCTTGTTTTGTTTGATGCATACATTGGGCTTATTGTGAGGTTGTTTTAAAGTTTTGTTTATAATTTTCGGAGGAGGTTTAGTGTCGAGAATTTGGTATAGTAGTTTTGGTGGTTGGGGGTTCCATTAAGGTTTTGTTCATGAGGTCTATGGAGATTTAGATTTGAGGTCAGAAGCGATTTTAGTTGTGATGTTGATTTCCTGTTTTGATGTAATTTGAGGATCAGGTGGCATATTTATTTGGATGTTAATCGGGGTAGGAAGATTTAAGCTTGCTTTAGTTTTGAGAGTGGGAGGAGTGATGGATTTTTGGATTGGTTCATCGATAGGTTCAATGGTTAATATTGATGTTGTAGAGGTAGATTTGATGATATGTTTGGATTTGATCAATTCTGGTTTGGTGTCAAGTTTGGGTTTAGGTTTGACAATGGGTTCATGTTTGATAATAGGTTAAAGTTTAAGTTTGATGATAGGTTCATATTCGGGTTTGATGATAGGTTCATGCTTGATGATAGGTTTTGGTTTGATGGTAAGTTCGGGTTTGATGCCTGGTTCAGGTTCAATGATGGATTCGAGTTTGATGATAGGCTTTGATTTGGTGACAAGTTTATGTTCGATGGTGGATTTAGGTTTGGTGATAATGTCGAGTTTGATGACAGGTTTAGGTCTAATGATAGGTTTAGTGACAATTTTATGTTTGACAGTAGATTTAGGTTTGATGTTAGGTTTGTATTCAGTGATCGGTTTAGGCTTGATGGTAGGATTGGGTTTGAGGTTTGGTTTCATATTTGGTGGAATGGTAAGTTCGATAGTGGGTCCTTGTTTCAGAGTTGGGGGGATGACAAGTTCGGTGGTGAGTTCTGTAGCGGTTGATTCATGAGTTGGTTCCAAAGTTAGCCCAACGAGTGATTTTGGAGTGGGTGATTCGGAGGTCTGTTTGGCAATAGAGCCAGATTCGAGGTTTTTTGAAGTTGGTGAGGTGACGAGTTTGGTAGTGAGTTTAGGTTTTGAAATGGGTTTTGATTCGAGAGCTGGTTCCGAGGTTGGTGGGGTGAAGTGTTAGTTGTTGATTTCATGTTTTAAAGTGGGTGTAGGGATTGATTAAGGTACTGGTTTTGAGAATGGTGGGGCAATGTGTTTGACAATGTGTTCAATTTTAGGGGTTTGTTTCATAGTTGATTTGGAAGCGAGAGGGCTAGTGATTTCGGGGGTACATTGGATTACGGGTTTGGGTTCAGAGTTTAGTTTTATGATTGGTTTAAGTATGAATGGCATCATATAATACCGATTGATTGGTTCAAAAATTACTTCTAGAATTGGCACGTGAGCCTATTCAGGGGTAGTTTGCATCATTGGTTTGGGCGTCTATTCCGGAGGTGTGGGGGTTGATTCGTTTGTTGTTAGGTTGTTAGATTCAAGGGTAGATTGAGTCGGTTCGGAGATCAGTGTGTTGAGATTGGCGATGATTTTGGTGATGGGTTGAGTTAGTTTAGGGGTGGATTCGATGATAGTTTTGATTTTAGTGATCTTGGTGACCGGTTCAGGCGAAAGGTAATTTCACATTTATAGGTACGTGGGCAAGGTTAGTTGGTCGTGAGTGAATGGTATGGACGTGCCATGAGGGAGGTTCAATCCTTTAGATCAGTTTTGCCAAGTGGAACAAGGCAGGAGTGAGTGAGTGTATGGTATCGTATGCGGGTCGAGGGCTTGATGGAGTTTATTCAAATAACGGGTTGTAGCAGGTGATGTTAGTTTGCACAGTGTCAGGGAGTTGGTTTTGATCAGAGTGCGGGTTTGTGGATTGGTTGGTGTATAAATGTTGGTAAGGGTGTTGATCTTGGTTTGTGTGTGGTTATTGGTTTTGGTCAGGGCATAGGTTTATGTATAGATCTTGAGCTTGGTCATATAGGTGGTATGGTTGAGAGCTTGTTTGGTGTTGTTCTTGGTTCGTGTTGATTTATTCAGAGTTTATAGCTTCGCTTAGGGTGTTTGTTCTAGGGTTGTTGGACGTCAGTGTGGAGAGATTAAGGTCTCCATTCTTCCATCGACGTTCTATGCATAAAGCGCGATGATAAAGGCTTGCAAAGTCGTGATAGTAGCTTAAGATAAGAGTGCTTCGAAGAGGATCTTGGGTATTACTGATCACGATTTCTATCGCATCGTTATCTCTTATCTGACCCCCCGTTCGAGCGACAAGTCTCCTCTAGCGGTAGGCAAACGTCGAGAAGTCTTTGTCGTCTTCTTGTCTTCGGTGCATCAAGTCAGCGAGACTGATTTCTTCGCGAGTTAAGTGTTGGCATTGGTCTAGGAATCTATCAACTAAGTCTTCGAAGGTCTCAATTTTTGTTAGAGGCAGAGTGGCGAACTAGTAGAGGGCATATCCTTCGAGAGACCTCTGAAAGTAGTGAACTAGAAGGCCCTGGTTATTGCGTATGGGTCGGCAGTCGTTACAAAATAGGGCCAAGTGGTGTTTCGGATTGCCTGTACTGTTGTATTTGTTAAACTTTGGAGGTTTAAAGCCAGTGGGTACAGTGAAGTGGATGTCTCGACAAAATTTGTCGAACGGGCAAGATTGGTTAGAGCATTCTCTCTTAGCCACGTAGTCGTCTAGAAATCGGAGGAGGTCAATTGTGTTTATGGTGGTGACTTTTCTAGGTGTCTTGGGAGAGGGTTGTCCTCGGTAGTTGTTGTTGTAGGAGGTGTGAGATGTATGTGTGTCATGTGTCGGGGGAGTCGGAGCATGTGGAGGAGTCGACATCCTTTTCTCTTGTCTGTTCCTTGGAGTAACTTTTCTTTGGTCTCTTGTAGCTCTGTATAAGTCAGTCAGGGACTGGAGCAATGCGTCAGCTTCTTTTCCTTCATTTGTGAGTGCACTGGTAGTGTGGTCCACAACTTGACTAGTGGTGGAGTTCTGTCCGTTGTCGCTTTCTCTGCTGCTATTGCTGTGATTTGTGTTTTGCAGGGTGAAAGGGTATTTTTCGCTCTCACTGACCGTATTAACCCGAGCACGACGCTGGGCTGTCCACAGAGATGACCTAATGTTATACCTGGGGTCACTATGGGAGCCCCATGCGGGTGGGTCTCTGTAATTAATGTTTAATTATCTAATGCCTGATATTTAAATTTTTTTTATTTTTTTTTGTTTTTATTTTATTTTAATTTTTCTTGTTTGTAAAACTGAGTATGCAGGTGAGTGTGTGTAAAAAGTGATAAAGTAAAAGTAAAAAAAAATCAAATTAAATAAAGCAAGGAAGATAGAAAACTAAATTAATTAAATCGGGGCAACCTTAGCGAAAAAGGGTCCCATCGCGATCGCCAGTCTGTTGGTATGCACTTTTTCTGGGTTCCTTTCGGTCCTCGGAAAGAGTTTCCCAATTCGGTCCAAGTGGACTCTGGGTAAGGGCGATGAAGTAATAAATTAGTAAATATTAAATTGTTGAAATTAAAGAGACAAATATTAAATGGAGAATACTTGGATGATGCGATTGCCAACTGTAGATATTTATCGTCGCTGCAACACGTCAGTGATCATGCTTTAAGAAGAGCGGGGGCTTGCAGGTTTAACTCCTTTACTAAATCGTCGGCTGACCAACATCAGTAGCTTTGGGTTGCCTTGGGGTTTAGCTAGTTTGGTTTCTAATCGTGCTCTAAGTCTAATTGCTCTAATCTTCTAATCCTACTAAGAGTCAAATTAGGAAAATGTCTCCTAATTCTAGGAGGAGTCTAATTTATCTAGTCTCCTAGTCCTACTAGGAGTCTAATTGAAAAAAGGTCTCCTAATTTTACTAGGAGTCTAATTTAAAAAAGGTCTCCTAATTCTACTAGGAGTCTACTTAAAAAAAAAAGGAGTTGCGGCCCATTATGCTAAGGAGGATCGACCCCGTTCCTTGGTACCCTCTGTAAGCTTCCTTGGGCAAATCGGGTGGTTGGGTTTAAGAATTGGAAGGCTAAGGAATCTAATTTGTTGGAGGCCGAATGCTTCCTCCTTTGATACTACTTAGAGAATTGAGACTAACGGGTTGGTGTCGCTAGCTTGATTACCTGGGGCTCCCGGGGAAGAGTCTGCAATTCTAGAAGTCTAGATGGCAGCTCAACCCCTTTTGGAAGCCCCAGAGAGAACCTCGAATTTTTCCAAAGGGAGAAGTTTCGAAGAGAGAAACAAATAGTAAATTAGTTTTTTATGAGTAAGAGTAATTTTAAAAAGACTGAGTTTGAATTGGTGATTGAAAGAGTAGAAAATTAAGGATTTTAAATTTTAAAAGGTTAGGGATCAGGAACTAAGGACTAAAATCTAGAACTTAAGAATTAAGAACTAGAACAAAAATTAAGAATTAGGGCAAAAATTAAGAACTAGAACCTAGAAGTTAAGAACTAGAAACTAGAACCTAAGAGATTACGTGAAGTCGGGCGCTGAAGAGAGAATCTCGAAATCCCTAAGCTTGGAAGAGAGGAACTCGAAATTTCGATTGCTGGATATTCTGTGTTTTTTTGGGTGAGGTAGGGGGTCTATTTATAGGTATATGGGTAATTACGCGCCCTGTGAGAGGTGCGTAATTAGCCGATCAAACTCAATTACGCGGCCTCTCTGGCGTGCTTAATTGAATTACGTGCCCTGTCCCGGGTGCTTAATCACTTTAAGTTGGTGACCGACTTAGTGAGTGATTGGCTGACTGACTCAGCTGGGTATCCTAGTTCCAGTCTTATTAAAACTATTTCTGCCCCTTGTGTGGCACGTGCAATCTAATTAAGCGCCGGTTTACATGTGCTTAATCAGGGAGTTCTGGCGGTCACGGGAATTAGAGGTCAGGTCCCATTGGGGACCAATTACGCGTGGGTGGTGGAGCGTGTAATCGATTGTGCACACTAGTGAGGTGCAGAATCGAGTCTCAAGGTGGTCCTAGGAAGGTATAGGACTGGTTCAGATTGAACCAATTACGCCAGTGACTGGGCGTGCAATCTGATTGCGCACGCTGGACAGGGCACAAAATCAAGTCCAAAAAAGTCCCATGGGAAGAATGAGTCTGGTCCAAGTGAGACCAATTGCGCGCGCTTGTGGGGGCGCGTAATTTAGGACCTTCCCCGGGCTAAGTTGGGTCTGAACCACAGGGCTATTGTTTAAGCCCGTGCTTCAACTATATACTATTGTTTCAGTATATAGTCCCCATGTTAGGGTTGTGGGGTCTGAGCCACAGAGCTATTGTTTCAACTTGTGTTCAGTTGTAGACTATTATTTCAGTATATGATCCACAGTATTAGGGTTGTGGGAACTGAGCCACAGAGCTATTGTTTCAGCCTGTGTTCAGCCATATACTATTGTTTCAGTATATGGCCCCCGTATTAGGGTTTTAAGGCTTTCAAAGAAAGTAAGTCCCTAATGAGAGTCGTGGGCAAGGTCAAAGGTTGATCGAATAGGTTTGTATACTCTGAGAAGGTAAAATTGGGGTGTCTACACCATGGTATGAGGGTGGTGAGAGCACCACTAGGTCTGGATCGAAAGGTAAGATCTCGTTGATCATTTATGATTAGATTGTTGGAGGTTTTACCATGAATACTAGGATTAATTGTGGTTTACTGTGGTTTAAATTTAACAATTATTGCCCTAAATGTTAGGCATTTAGTGTGAGTTTAAAAAGGGGAAAAAGGGAAAGAGTAAGAAATCAGATTTCGGGAAGAAATGCTGAAATCCTGAAAGTTGCTTGCGCGACTTTAGATCTCGCACGCACGACATGAGGTTGCTCGTGCGAGATAGGCTTCAAAATAGGTGTGAAATCAAGTGGAAGTAGTTGCTTATGCCACTAGGAGTGTGCCAGGAGAAGTCACTCGCGCGACTTGGAACTTGGGCGTGCGACTGTCTCAGGATGTTTTGGATAAGAAATAGGTGGAACAGTCGCTCGAGCGAGGTCGCACGACTGGGGTGTGCCGGGGGAAGTCACTCGCTCGACTTTGGGGATCGCACGCACGACTGAGCGAGTTTTGGTTATTTTAGATATTTTTTGGAAATTTCTCTGAAACTTCGATGAGTTTGTTTCTTTAGACATTAATTCATGCCCTTTGGATGCATTGTAATGTAGGTTGTAAATTAGATGTGTGCGTAAGGATCTTAGCCTCGTTTTGCGTGATTTGCGTGGTTTTGTGAGCCGTGAGGTAGGAGAAATTCAATAACATTATATTTGATGAAATTTGTATAGATAGTGTGATGTGATAAGACAATTGTAATAATTTCGATATGCATTTAAATCTTTGAATTATGAATATTTTAAAATGAGCTTTGTACATGAATTCTACAATTCTTGATTCGAAATATGAATGTGATTTGCATGTGTCTGTGACTTCGAATATGAACTTCGTGTTTGAGCCTTGAATTCTAAGTTCATTATATGGTGTTAAACTAAATGTAGAATTTGCACAATGATTTAAGGTTCAAGTGAAATGAATCCCCATCATGTACCGGTACGGCGGGATATCCGTACATCTGCACCGGCCAATAGTAAACTTTAGCCGCACAAGTACCCTCATAGCGTAGGGGCTTGTGCATTCCGAAAATGGTTCATTGAACGACGATGGTTCGTGGATTCCCATTGGTATATGTGTGGCTCTCAATGCTATATTTTTTCTTGAGAGACTATTTAAGTTATTGTGTTAAGTCATGATGAGATATGAAAGGCATATAAAATCCGAAAACGACCAAGAGATTAGAAACAAAGAAATAAACTCTGAAATTATGTTTAAATTCTGTTTTTATTTGATTTAAGCACCTTGAAAATTCAGTTTCATGTGAGATTTATTTTCAAAATAAATCATGAAATCTATGCTTTGAAATATGATATGAATGTTGTTGATATTTCCCCTATTGAGCTTAGACTGTTAGCTCACCTCTTGACTATACGTCATAGGCACAGGTGTAGATACAACAATTGAGGAATTAGGGCGTGAGGAAGACCCTGATTACATCCCTAAAGAAGATTCAGATCTTCCACCAGATGAGTACTTCCCTTAGGGGACGTCTGATTGTTTTGAAATCTTGTGACTAGGGCTTGGTACATCTAACCATTTATTTTTGTTGTAGAACTTTGGATACATGAAATGTAGTATGTATATTTTTGTGTGAACCACTGTTTAGGTGATGGTCGGCCATCACCGGTGGTTCATTTTGGTTCTATCAAGCTTATGAGTTGCATAAGGATAGAACCATTATTTTGTCTTGATTCATGTGCATATAGAAATGGAGGTTTTTATAGCTATATGTATTTGTCTGTTTTGAATTTTGTTGTGTGTGTGGATGTGCGAAGAGTTCCATTTGGGGATCGTCATTATCGGTGGTCCGACGGTCTGGATTTCGGGGTTAGGAAATTTGGGCTGTCACAAAAGTAATGTGCCACAAGTGATGGCCGTTCATCACACAAACAGTGACATTCCCATCAGTCTACGGAAAAAGCAGACATTTGTTAAGAAAGAGTTCCTTTAATTTGTACCAAGCCAAATCACCAATTGCCTAAGGATAATAATATTTAGGCTGAAGATCTCCTTCGTCTCTTGGCGCAAATGCAGGACCTCCTCCATGTTCGGGTTCCTGAGTAGCTTTAGTACCTGTGACACATATTGTTGGGGTGAGCGAAAAATTCCACGAGCTTAGTAGGATGATCACAATACCAATTTCATCTTATTCACTCAATACATAGCTATCAATGATTATTTCAATGTTGATGTCTATGAATTTAAATTCAGGGAGTTTCAATATCATGCTCATGAATGGATTCCACCTAATTTTATAGTCTCATTGTTTCTCGTTTCATGTGAGTGCTAAAATAATATGATTTTCATTATATTTTATATGTAATTTCTTGCATTCATGCATGACTTGAATAATAACTTAAAAATCTCTAATGCAAGTATAGCGATCAAGCCAGAGGTAGCCGATGGGAATTCTAACCACCGTCGTTCATGAACAATTTTTCAGTATGTCCAAGCTCCTGCATTGTGAGGAATACTTGGACGGTTCAGAGGCCGTCGTCACATCTCAGTAGGTGTGAAAGCACGGTTTAATAGGTGTCGAAGCACAGTTCAGTATTTGCTGGAGCACGGTTTAGTAGGTGCCATTTTACAGGATTCATTTAGATCAATTCTTCAAATCACATGCATGTTTTAACACATAATACTGAGTTCATAATTCATAGCTAATTCAGAATTCAGATTCAATCTCCAATATTCAGTAAAAGTTCAATGTTCAATGTTCGATGAGTTCCAATATTCAATGGGAGTTCAATGCGCTTCTGATGTTCAATGAGTTCCAATATTCAATGAGGTTTGATGCATTTCAATGTTCAATGCGTTTCAACATTCAGCGTGGGTTCCATGTTATAAGTATGCCACATGTTCAATGTACATTCAATCAATTTCATTTACATAATAATGGTGCTACAATTGATAATTTCAACGTTCTAATGATAATAGTACGGGGTCATTTTCTAACTCGATAATCACTATATGACTATGAATTTAGAGAAAACATGTATGTGCGTATTGTAATTCCCCTACCTCGGGTCCTAACGATGCAAGCTGAAATGAGATAATCCTTATTGATGGCGACCGATTCCCTTTTCTACATCACATACACAAGTGATGCATTAGAGGTCGATTAAAATTTCAAACGATTCAAGGTACTTAACTTTATTTCAAGAAAGGGGCTGCAATCAGACAAATTTGACTGAACTCGCTCGAGCGACAAGCAATGTTCGCTCAAGCAACTTACTTCTGAGGGATTTTTCTGTGCACTCTCGACATCTCGCTCGAGTGACAACCAAACTCGCTCGAGCAAGTTTCGGTCAAAAGTTTGGCCTTGTTTTCTGAAGCATTCTCGATCGAGCAACAAGTAAATTTGCTCGAGTGATCCAGGGCGAGCACGAAAGTAAATCTTTTTCCTGTTCTAGTCCAAAATCAAAGTCACAAATTACAATATAAAAACTCGATAATTATTAATTAGAATCTTAAATTTTCAAAAATAGAGCCGCGATGAGGAACGATGATATCTACCGCTTTGAGGCGTGAACGGTAGATCTTTGATGATCGATGTTTGAGGAGATCGACATCCAAAACTCTCGTCCGTCCGAAATTTCTATCTTCTCCCCCCTTGATCTAGATGGTGGAAGGGATCAAATGGTAATTGTGGAAGAATATTTAAAAGTTTTTAGGAGGGTTGAAGAGATGGTTGAGAAAGAAGAGTGGTGATGGCTAGGGTTTTCTCTAAAAGAAAAGTGAGGGTTTTCTTACGGTTCTTTTCTTAAGGAGAATTCTCAAAGTGATTATGATTAGGTTTATCTGTAAACCACTTTTTTATCACTTAAGGGAGATGAACCGGTGTTAAGCTGACACACCAAAGAAGTGTGTATAGGTGTTTTACTTCTAGGTCTAAACTAAAAGTCTTATACCCACGTGCCAAGGTTTGATCCTTGGACCCCTTGTCTATAACTCAAGCCTTTAATCAGTAGGCTATTTCCTAACTTGTGTTAACTAATGACTTAATTAAATATAGAAGCTTGAAGACCAAACGTTATTCATCAAAAATACGACATTTAGGTATATTACTGATATGAAAATTTGGTTCGTTACATTCTTCCCTCTTTATAGAATTTTCGTCCTCAAAAATTGGCATTCTTAATAATCCGAAGATCGCTTCAGATTTCATATTTGTTCATGTTCCTCAAATGAGAGTGGTTAGAAGGGTCATATCTAATGGGTGAATTGTTTGACTAAGGTAAAAATGTCTGAATCGTAACATTCTCCCCTCCTTTGAAATTTTTGTCCCTAAAAATGTGGGACAAGATTATTTACAATATCTATGTTTTGAATCAAACTGACATAGTAAACAATTGATACCATTAATGACAGTCTATTAATACGATCAAACGAGTAACAAAAGTATGTTGATACCATTCAGCAAAAACCTTCAACAAAATGCAATGATAACATAAACAAAATTAAGCACACTGATACCATTAGTAAAAAGAGTTAGAAAACTGTCACAACCAAAAAGTTAAACTAAAAAGGGAACCTAATAACCAATATCCCCTACTACTCCGCTTCCTCATTGGTCCAGTTGACCTCCTCCTCGATGCCACCCCCGAGTTGCGAACTAGATGAATCGGGGGCATAAGCCCTCGCCCTCGCGAGAACATATTTCTCATCATCTCCATGAGCATCGCATCCTGAAAATCCATACGACAGTTGAACTCAGCCCCGGTTACCCAATCACCATGGGGGGCAGGTGCAGGCTGGAATGGGGGTTGCTGGGGTAGGGGCACCTATGGTTGGGCAGCTTGTTCACCTTGGGTACGGGTGGCTAGGTGTTGAGCACTGAAATATACCACTTTTCACCTCTTAACCTTGCCTTTAATAGACCTTTGAGCTAGTTAATAATGATTTTTAAGTGTGTTTTTGTAGATAACAAGAAAACATAGCTTAATGTAGCAATCTAATATTTTAAAGCCAAGAAGGAAGGATTTTGAGCCAAGATGTGGAGCTGATGGATTTATTGAGAATGCACCATGATGGTTCACATCATTGGGGCTATTTTGCATCCATTGGGGTCTTAGAGTCCTGCTGAGAGGGAAAGGTGGAGCTTGGAGTGCTGCTACAGTGGAGTTAAATGGAATAACTATGAGCACATTGCTGCTGTAGCAAATTATACAAAGAGCACAACAGCTATAGCAATGCACTTATTAGAACCTTCAGCAGCTTAGCTCAAGCACTTTGCATTCCACTTGTCGAGCCACAGTTGAAAGCAGCTACATCTACTCTGTCGAGCTTCAAATCCAAGCTGCATAATTGCTGCTCTGATGCACTCATACAACTGCTGTTGTTGCTGTCTCAATAAATTCAAGTAGATGCACTAAGAAGTCCACATCAATGCATTCAAGCTGCTACAACAACCTGTCAAGCTGCTTTCAAGGCTTTAAAATCCAACATCTCGACCTGCAATTACTGAGGAACCAGCTGCTGTCGAGAAATTTATGGACTTGAAATCCATCCTCAAAAGCTACAACTAAGCTGTCAAGCAAGAGTAGAAATTGTGCACTCGAGCAGTTGCAATGGTGAAGTCTAAAACAACATATATATGCGCGTGCATCTGAAGAACTGAATCCATTACATCATTAGAGTGGTTGCTCCTGTAGATTGGAAACATTCAAGCTATAGCTTAAGCCTCACAAGCTGGCATGACTTGAAGCTATCAAGCAATTGAGAATGGAGCCTCATGAGTGGCAGGCATGCCCCATTAATGCACTTGAGCAGAACATCAAGCCACTCGAGCAGCTGCATTGTGAAGATTAATGCCCTCGAGCAGTTAAAGCTTAAAATGATCCACTCGAGTAGCTACTCAAGCTGCACATTTAATCCACTTGAGTGGTTCCCTGCAGACTTGAACCTGTCGAGCTCCATTAAACTAGTCGAGCAGCTGAGATTGTACCTCACGAGTAGCTGCAACTGATTTCGAGTAGTTTAAAGCATTGAAGACCATCTACTTGAGCAGTCTCTTGAGTTGAACTATTGAAGACTTTAATCCACTCGAGTGGTTCCCTGCAGCTTATATTAAATCCGTTTGAGCAGCTTAAAGTGCTGCCTTTTCATCCTGTCGCGCTGGCTTTTTCTGCATTTTGATCCTGTCGAGCATCCTCTCAAGATCCTCTTGAACTGCATTACCTGAAGCCATCATCTGCTCGAGAACCACTCGAGATACATAATTCTGAAGCCCATCTGCTCGAGGTAGGGTTCCAGCCATTCCAGCAGCATCCTTCAAACATTCAGGGCATTTTTGGGATTCCACAACACCTTGGGGGCACATCTCAAGGTGCAGAGCTATCCCCCACTTCCCCAAAGCATCCCTTGGCTGAAAATAAGCCACGACAGCAGCTCCAAGCATTGCATTTATGTTCTTAATTCTGATTGGCCAAAGCTTGTAAATGCTTTATGGATTGTATAAATAGAGTTATAGTTGTCTTGGGAAGGGAGCTAGGATTAGCCTGAGCTCACTTTTAGGATTTTATATTTTTAGGTTAGGGTTTATTTTCTTTTCTTCTCTCCTTAGCTAAGCAACCATGTTGGGTTAAATCTTTGTAGTAGCTAGTTTCATTTGCAATCGGTTTTGTAATAATATAGTGAGTAGTTTCGAGAGTTTGAAGAGACTACTGCCTTGAGGGCCACTCATTGTAAGTATTTTTATTCAATGAAAAGCCATTCTTTAAGCTCTATTAAATCAGTATTTTTCCTGTGTTCTTGACATAGATTTTTATAGGTTTGATGCACCTATGGATGTATGTGCTTGTAGCCATGCAACCATAGTGGCAGCAGTAGTATTACTATTCCATCTCTAACCTTTGTGATTGGGTTAACCTCTGGAAAACTCTGTGACCATTTTAGTCGGCAGAGTATATCCCTAAGACTGATCTAGGTTAATGGGTTGAGCTAGGTTGTTTTTCTTTGCACTTGTACTTGTAGCCATGTGAGAGACAGCTGCAGAGCCAACTCCTTCTATATTTTACAACTCCATTTTCAGTGAATAGATATGAGGTTTTTACATAGATTGCAGACTTGAGAGCTTCGTCATTGCAGTACTCTTTGTAGTAATGACCAACTGATTTTCATAGACTGTTTGCTCCTACGGATGCATGAGCTTGTAGCCTTGCAAACATAGTGTCTGTAATGCTTTTCCTATTTCAGCTTTAGTCCATTGACTGGATGCAGTCCCTGGGGTATTTTGTGACCATATAAGTAGACAAAATACAACCCTAAGATCAGTCCATACCTTTGGGTTAGGTTCGATTCTTTTACCTTGCACTTGAGCTTGTAGCCAAGTGAAGGATAGCTGTAGATCCAACATCTTGATCTGAGTTGCATTGATGGATAGCACATAGCTGCCTACTTCTCATCCACTTTTACTTTATTTTCACCACACCACATTCACTCTCTTCTACCCCCTTTCTTGAGCTGTAGTTTTATTTCTATTTTTAGTTTAGTTTTGTGACCCCTAATATAATATCCCAAAAAAATTAACATTTAACTTTGACCTCGAGATCCGTGCCCGATTAGTCATAGGGTTGACCAAGTGATGGTCAAACAATGCACTCATAAAGTGATGAACTAATGTGAGGTCAATATGACTTAAGAGTACTGTATAGTGTGAGTTAGTGGTCACATACACCTATCTCTGCTGTATGTATTTAAAACACAAGCAGGAGAGAGGATATAAGGGTTTAATAATCCTAGAATCCTTTTCTTTTGGTTGTTGAAGAGTTAAGAAGAGAGAGAGAGGGAGAAAGCAAGAGGAGTTATTGAGGAAGGAGTGAATGCAAATCAAAGGGTTAATTAGAGCATTCCGTCAAAGCGATTTGGGATCGTTGAAGCGAAAAATGGAACCCTAGCCATCAAACCCAACAAATCCACCCTTTGAAGGATTTATTAAGGTAAGTGTGATTTGATTTCAATACATAGAGAATGGATGAATGAAATTATGTCTAGCATGTATAAAATCATAGATTAAAGACTTAGAAAAAGAAGGGAAAAGAAAGGGAAAGAATTTTGGAAGATCAGCCAGAAAGGGGGCTGAATCGGACCAAATCGATTAATCAAAATTGGGATTCGATTAATCAATTTTGGTTTGGAAGTTGAAAAGTCATGTAAGCCCGATTTTGATTAATCGAATTGAATTTCAATTAATCGATTTGGATGTTCGATTAATCGATTTGGAAATCGACTAATCGACTGGGTACCTCTAGTGGCTGGAGAAACATGACCTGGGGAAATCGACTAATCGAGTTGAGAAATCGATTAATTGACTTTGGATTTTGATTAATCAATTTGGAATCAACTAATCGATTTCGAACTTCAACTACTCGATTTGAGAATCAACTTTGCTATGCCAGGGATTTCGATTAATCGATTTAGGATCGATTAATTGTTTTGGGATCGATTAATCGATTTTGGATTTCGATTAATTGATTTTGGGAATCGATTAATCGATTTGAGTTTTGATTAATCGATTTTGGGAATCGATTAATCGATTTTGGCAGACTCTGTTAACTTTTGAATTTTACTTTGAGATTCATGGAAGGTCTAGGACCTTCTCTATCGTAGCTTTAATGATGTGTTACATGTGTTGTGATGTACCATAGGTGGTACGTGTGAAATCGAGCACAAGGAGCCGCGTGGGACCTTGATGCTTGGACCTTTAGAGAATTGAGGTAGGGAACACCTTAAACATGTACTTTAATTTCAAGAGCATGTATGTAGTGATATGTTATTAGAAATTGAAAATGTTTTAACTATGAAAAGCTTTGTGAAAATGGGTGTGTGTGACACCAAGAATGTGATAAAGGCATCTGTGTGATGCGAGTAACTAAGATCAAGTAATCCAATGAGAATGAGACATCACCAAGGGATGAGAAAGTAATAAAGGCATCAGTGGATGCGAGTAAGTTATACATCCCAGGGATGTATATCTGATTGAATAATTACTGTTGAGGCTTAACTGATATAAGATAGCACTTTACACGGTGAATAACTATATGTAAAGCACATGATATTTTTGTTATTTGAGGTTTGTTTAGAATACCCCACCGACGTGGCAGGATACCCACAACTGACGCGGTAGGATATTCGTGACCGGTACGACGGCCAATCCGTACACCAATGCGGAGGTCTATCCGTACACAGTAAGCACATCCCAGGGATGTTGAGTGAGATTTAACCCCGTCGCCTAGTGAGAAAGGGGCTTGGGTAGTATTCCTAGGGACTATATTATTTACAACTGTCTATTTAGGTGACGATGGTGGGTATTCCATCGAGGCTCGATGCTATATTGCTCGGGGATTACTTAAGTTGAAGATTTAAGTTTTGCTTTAGGCCTGCTAAGTGTCATTCATGATAAATCAACAGTAAAGTAAGACATGCTAATTACCAGTAAACTTGAATGCAAATTATCAGTTTTAAACTGTTTTTCTAGCAAATGCATAGACACATCATGCTTAGAATATCATGGAATATATGTGAGTTTTGATTTATATGTTCATTGTGATTGTTCCCTATTGAGCTAGGATGTAGGTCACCCCTTTAGACTATACTTCGCAGGTCCTTTGTTAGCAGCAATGGAGGCTTTGGGAGACGTAGATCCGGGTGATTCGGATTATGTGCCCGGAGACGAGTTGGAGCCTCCTCCCGAGGACTTCTTCTAGGAGACTTTGCTGTGTACTTTGACAGAGAGTAGTTTTGAGAGCAGATTTGTACGACTTGGTATGTCAAACCTTTATTTTGATAAACATTATAATTAGATAGACATTATTCTTTTGGGCAAACCATTGGGGGTGATCTGTGTATCACTGATGGTTCAGATCGGTTTTCTGTTCATGCTGTGGCATGAAAGTAGAACTGTCTTTTGTTGGTGCCAGTGGGCACATTAACTTTTCCGCTTTACACAGTTAATTGTTTATTTCTTTATAATGGCTTGTTATACCAATGTTCCGTGCATAGTTTTGGGGCACGGTCTGGAGGATCGTACTGATGGCACGGGTTTTGGGGTGCCAAAATCTAGGCTGTCACAGTTGGTATCAGAGCTTTTTCTTTTAGAAATTCTGACAATCATTCTTTTATCAGAGCATAAGAACTTCTGCTAATGAAAACTTTGTTTTCCCGTGCAGACTGTTATGTCTTCTAGAGGAAGGGGCCGACCCAGGGGCGGCCATAGTAGAAGCTTGCGTAGTCGAGATGATTTTATCTCAGACGTAAATAGAGAACCTATAGGACATGGAGGGGCTTCTGGCAGTGGTGGCCAAGGAAGCCAAGATTAGGGAGAGAACCGAGATCGAGATCGTCAGGATTAAGATCAGAGAGAGCAGGAAAGAGTTAGAGAAAGGAATGGGGATAGAGAGGAGCGTCAGAGGATGATGCACACCATGGAGGCCATGGCGGCTGCTATGGCTCAATAGGTAGCATCTTTGGCAGCTCATACAACTCATGAGCAGCATCAGCCACCGACACCTCCAGTGGCTCCGACACTGCCAGTGTCTTAAGCTTTTACTGAGTTTAGGAGGATGAGACCTCCTAGCTTTTCAGGACAGGTAGACATTATGGCAATTGAGAACTGGTTAAGTGAGATTGAGAAAGTGTTTAGTGTGCTCACTTGTACTGAGGACGAGAGCGTCCGTTGGGCAGCCTACATGTTGGACGGGGAGGCTGGGACTTGGTGGAAGTCCGTTTTTAGGACTAGGGCTCAGGAGACTCCAGATATGCCCTGGAAATGGGATGAGTTTGTCGAGGAATTTAATAAATAGTACTTCCCTGAAGTGGTGAGGAACCAGATGAAAGTTTAATTTTTGCAATTGGTTCAAGGGAAGATGACTATGAGAGAATACGGAGTGGAGTTCATGTGACTCGCTCGCTTTGCGCCCGACTATGTCATCACTGAGATGATGAAAGCAAAGAGGTTTCAGCAAGGTTTGAAGCCGGATGTGAGGGGAGGAGTAGCACCATTCCAGCTAAGGACCTATGGAGAGGTCATGAGCAAAGCTTTGGTGGTAGAAGAAGAAAATAATAATAAATATCGCCAGAGAGAGCAACAAGGAAGGTGGAATATAGATAAGAGCAGAACGGAAAATTATGAACCAGTGAACAAAAAGCCGAGATTCATACCAAACATTCAGAAGCCACCCTTCCAAGGAGGTTATGGGAGACCGGCGTAGCAGAGCAACCAATAGAAATTTCCATTGCTTGCGTCGGGGAGGCCGATGAGATACGAGAGCCCTGCTATCACACTACCGAGCGACAGCATGGTTCTCATACCTCGTGAGACTTGTGTCAAGTGTGGCAAGTCTCATCGCACATCTGACTGTAGGCAAGGAACTCAGGGTTGCTTCCAATGTGGCAAGGTGGGCTACTTGATCAAAGAGTGTCCTGAGATGAACAAAGGGAAGACGGTTTCAGCTCCTATTCCACGACCATGCAAGCAAGGAAGCCGATCGTCCAAGGGAGAGCCTACGTAGTCACAGCTCAAGAGGCTCAGAATACAAACAATGTTATTCAAGGTGAGCTTCCTTTTTTAATAAAGAATTTCAATTCTTGAAATTTTTAGATAGAGAAGGCGCATCAATATTTAGAAAATATAAGGAAAAAAAAAAACTTGCATGTGATAAATTCTAGTATGATGATAAACACTATATATATGTGTATGTATGGTTAGGTACGTTACAAATATATAAGAAGGGAAGCGACGTGACATACGAAGCTCGAGTGTTGATAGACCTGGGGTCTACCCACTCATTTGTTACCCCTCGCTTCACAAAGAGGATGAAAGTCGATCCAGAGGAGTTAGACTTCATTTTAATCGTGGCTGTTCCTACTGGGAAATTGGTTGATAGCGAAAAGGGTTGCAACTCTGTGATCGTGAGGGTCATGGATGGAGATGTCATTGAGCTACCGGCGAACCTAATTCTGTTTGACATGCAAGGATTCGACGTGATCCTTCACACATGGATTGGTTATCAACTCACTGTACTATGATAGATTGTAAGAACAAGGTCGTCATCTTTAGACCCAATACGAGGAGATCATTTAGATTTCGAGGAGAGAGTTTGACACACCTACCACTTATCTCGGCAGTCAGGGCCGAGCGATTGATCAGAAAAGGGTGTAGTGGGTACTTGGCATTTTTGAAGGAGCATAAAGAGGAGAAGAATATTATCTCTGAGATAGCCGTGGTGCGAGACTTCGCCGATGTATTTCTAGAGGAGTTACCCGGATTACCTCCAGAGAGAGAAGTAGAATTCACCATTGACTTGGCACCAGGAACGGAGCCTATTTCTAAAGCACCATACAGAATGGCTCCTGCTGAGTTGCGGAGTTGAAAGAGCAGCTACAAGAGCTAATGGACAAGGGGTTTGTTAGACCGAGTGTGTCTCCATAGGGAGCACCGGTCTTGTTTGTAAAGAAGAAAGATGGGTCAATGCGCCTGTGCATTGACTATCGATAATTGAACAAACTTACCATTAAGAATCGATACCCTTTGCCTAGGATAGATGACCTGTTTGATCAACTGCAAGGAGCAAGGTATTTCTCCAAGATCGATCTGAGATCTAGATACCATCAGTTGAGAGTTAAGACAGAGGATATTTAGAAGACTGCATTTAGGACTCGATACGGACACTATGAGTTCTTAGTGATGCCGTTTGGGTTGATAAATGCCCCGACGTCATTCATGGATCTGATGAATAGGGTGTTTAAACCATGCCTAGATTCTTGCATCGTAGTGTTTGTTGATGACATCCTGATCGATTCAAAATCAGAAGTAGAGCATGAAAAGCATTTGAAAATTGCCCTATAGACTCTACGTGAACACCAGTTGTACGCCAAGCTCAGCAAGTGCGAGTTTTGGTTAGAAGAAGTTAGCTTTTTGGGACATGTCGTCTCAAAGCTTGGTGTCACTGTAGATCCAGCAAAGATCGAAGCAGTGGTAAATTGGGAGCAACCAAAGACCGTGACCGACATCCGCAGTTTCCTTGGATTGGCAGGTTACTATCGACGTTTCGTTGAGGGTTTTTCAAAGATATCAGGACCACTCATGAGACTTACACGGAAAGATGCAAGGTTTGAATGGAGTGAGGCATGCGAGAAGAGTTTTCAAGAACTCAAGAAGAGACTCACTTCAGCTCCAGTGTTAGCTATTCCTTCAGGCAGTGGAGGGTTTGTAGTGTATAGCGATGCTTCATATACTAGTTTGGGCTGTGTGCTTAATCAACACAAAAAGGTGATAGCGTATGGGTCGAGACAGTTGAAAGAGCATGAGAAGAATTATCCGACACATGACCTGAAATTAGCAGCGGTAATTTTTACACTCAAGATATGGAGACATTACTTGTACGATGAGATGTTTGAGATTTTCACTGATTATAAGAGCCTCCGATATCTGTTTACACAGAAGGAACTAAATATGAGGTAGCGCAGATGGATGGAGTTCCTCAAGGACTATGACTGTTTTATACAGTACCATCCAGGCAAGGCTAATGTAGTGGCAGATGCCTTGAGCCGGAAGAGTTCAGCTCAGTTGGCTAGTCTAATTTTGGGTATGCACTGATGGAAGTTAATTGAAGATCTGGCATTATATGATGCAAACATTGAGTCACAAGCTACAGGAGCCTTTTTTGCTAATATCTCAGTGAGACCGGTGATATTCGAGCATATCCCAGATGAAAGACCCGGTGCTAACTAAGATTTGTCAAGATGTAATTGAAGGCAACCTCCAAGCTTCCGGTTCGGCATTAGAACGTCGCACCACCACCACCTACCCCATCACAGGTGAGGACTCCGTCACCGTCGGCATTAGATACCACAACCGGGTCGACAGCGTATCTTTGCGCGAGTCTTCTCCAATGCCACCACCACCCACCAATGTACTCCAACCCAATGAATGGTGGGCTGCTAAAACTTTTGAGATCGAGTACATTATCGATCAAACCCTATTTGCAAACCCCGATGTACCAGGCAAGACCCAATGGGCTCGTAATTACCTTATCAAGGCCGACCTCGGCAACATTTTGAAACCAATCCGCGGGTCCTACTACCCTAGATTGGTCTGATTATTTCACCAAGGACTGACGGACGGACCTACCGACGATATAGTCACGACCAAGATAGAGGGTCGTGACTACACTTTCACTCGTCGTCACATCCACGAGGTTCTCGAATGTCACCTCGACTTTATACCTGAGACCACACTCTTCCCACCCTTCAAGGAAGAGGCGAGATTTGAAGAGATAATGACCTGGATGAAAAACAGGAAAAAGGGGTTGGGGGCCTCCATTAGGAGGGTCGACCTTCCCCATTACATGTGGATGCTTGATTCCATAATCAAGTGCAACCTCTACCCGTTGCGTCACGACATCGAGCGGGTAGAAAAAGTGCAGCAGGCACTCTATGCGGCTTTCTGTGGCATTGGTTTGACGCCACGATGGTCATCCTCGAGGGGATGAGATACATTAAGGGCAAGTTGATGAAGGGCAACTTGAGGCCCAAAGAGAAGATGCCCTATGCTCGGTTCATATCGAGCATGCTGGAGTGTTACTCAAACGCTCAATAATACGCTATATCGCCCCATGAGGAGAGGGCTGCGGACCGAGCAAAGACGTTCTCAAACTCTTCATGGAGCCGTAGCTATAATCTACTTAAGCGGACCCTACCGGCTCCGGGTCCAGCACCAGCACCAGCATCAGTAGTAGCAGCACCAGTAGCACCACCACCACCCCCACCACCACATCAGGACCCACCCGTGGGTGGGGCGCACCCAGTTAATCCACCAGCAGAGGGGGCACCCTCCCATACCACCACCTCAACTACGCCGCCAACACACTCTGCGATAGCCACACCGACGTCTTCTCACCGCCGGCGAGCGGCTCGCCCGATGCCTACGATCGAGGATGTGTTGGCCCGGATGGAGACCAACAATGAGAGGATGAACTGACGGATGAACTTTTTGATTTACCACACACTACGGTACATCTATCCGTTGGACTACCAGCAGCGCCTCGCGCAGAATGAGGCATGGACTGTGGGTCGGACTGCCTTTCATATGGGTCCGGTGTTCCATGTGAGCACATCGGCTGCCGATGCATCCGGCTCGACGCCCCAGCAACCCGAGCAGCTAGCTGAGTCGAGTCACCCATGGCCCACAGAGACAACCCAAGCACCGCCAGAGCCACCAGTTTAGTCAGAGCAGCCCACCCCTGCATCAGATCTGCCAGGAGAGGGGACGACGTGACCGACTGACGATGGTTTCATTTTGTGATATTTTTGGATATTTTACTATAGTTGTATTTAAATTCCCAAGTGTAATTATGGAGAAAAGTTAAAGAAACTTGTGAATTTTGAATACATTTAATAGAAACAGATCAGTTTTGGATGTCTTTGCCTTAGTTTTATTTCTTGTACTGTATGATGCTTAATTTAATTTTGTAAGTGGGTACGTGACACCTCTGTGTGTGTGGGGTACCACACCAGAGTGCCCTTGGGTTATTTTCGAGGATGAAAATTCCCAAGGTGGGGAGAATGTAATATCCTGAAAAATTTAACATTTAACTTTGACCTCAGGATCTGTGCTCGATTAGTCATAGGGTTGACCAAGTGATGGTCAAACAATGCACTCATAAAGTGATGAACTAATGTGAGGTCAATACGATTTAAGAGTAGTGTATAGTGTGAGTTAGTGGTCACATACACCTATCTCTGGTGTATGTGTTTAACACACAAGCAGGAGAGAGGATATAAGGGTTTAATAACCTTAGAATCCTTTTCTTTTGGTTGTTGAGGAGTTAAGAAGAGAGAGAGAGGGAGAAAGCAAGAGGAATTATTGAGGAAGGAGTGAATGCAAATCAAAGGGCTAATTAGAGCATTCATTGACGGATTCAAAGCGATTTGAGATCGTTGAAGCGGAATGATGGAACCCTAGCCATCAAACCCAACAAATCAACCCTTTGAAGGATTTATTAAGGTAAGTGTGATTTGATTTTAATACATAGAGAATTGATGAATAAAATCATGTCTAGCATGTATAAAATCATAGATTAAAGACTTAGAAAAAGAAGGGAAAAGAAAGGGAAAGAATTTTGGAAGATCAGCTAGAAAGGGGGCTGAATCAGACCAAATCGATTAATCGATTTTGGTTTGGAAGTTGAAAAGTCAGGTAAGCCCGATTTCGATTAATCGAATTGAATTTTGATTAATCGATTTGGATGTTTGATTAATCGATTTGGAAATCGACTAATCGACTAGGTACCTCCAGTGGCTGGAGAAACATGACCTGGGGAAATCGACTAATCGAGTTGAGAAATCGATTAATCGACTTTGGATTTCGATTAATCGATTTGGAATCGACTAATCGATTACGGACTTCGACTACTCGATTTGAGAATCGACTTTGCTATGCCAGGGATTTCGATTAATCGATTTTGGGAATCGATTAATTGATTTGGGTTTCAATTAATCGATTTTGGGAATCGATTAATCAATTTTGGTAGACTCAGTTGACTTTTGAATTTTACTTTGAGATTCATGGAAGGTCTAGGACCTTCTCTATCGCAGCTTTAATGATGCGTTACATGTGTTGTGATGTACCATAGGTGGTACGTGTGAAAGCGAGCACAAGGAGCCGCGTGGGACCTTGATGCTTGGACCTTTAGAGAATTGAGGTAGGGAACACCTTGAACATGTACTTTAATTTCAAGAGCATGTATGTAGTGATATGTTATCAGAAATTAAAAATGTTTTAACTATGAAAAGCTTTGTGAAAATGGGTGTGTGTGACACCAAGAATGTGATAAAGGCATCTGTGTGATGCGAGTAACTAAGATCAAGTAATCTAATGAGAATGAGACATCCCCAGGGGATGAGAAAGTAATAAAGGCATCAGTGGATGCAAGTAAGTTATACATCCTAGGGATGTATATCTGATTGAATAATTACTGTTGAGGCCTAACTGATATAAGATAGCACTTTACACGGTGAATAACTATATGTAAAGCACATGATATTTTTGTTATTTGAGGTTTGTTTAGAATACCCCACCGACGTGGCGGGATACCACAATGATCGACGCGGGATATCCGTGGACTGACGGCAGCCAATCCAATCATGGAGGTCTATCCATACACAGTAAGCACATCCCAGGGATGTTGAGTGAGATTTAACCCCGCCGCCTAGTGAGAAAGGGGCTTGGGTAGTATTCCCAGGGACTACATTATTTACAACTGTCTATTTAGGCGACGATGGTGGGTATTCCATCAGGGCTCGATGCTATATTGCTCGGGGATTACTTAAGTTGAAGATTTAAGTTTTGCTTTAGGCCTGTTAAGTGTCATTCATGATAAATTAACAGTAAAGTAAGACATGCTAATTACCAGTAAACTTGAATGCAAATCATCAGCTTTTAAACTATTTTTCTAGCAAATGCATAGACATATCATGCTTAGAATATCATTGAATATATGTGAGTTTTGATTTATATGTTCATTGTGATTGTTCCCTATTGAGCTAGGATGTAGCTCACCCCTTTAGACTATACGTCGCAGGTCCTTTGTTAGCAGTAGCGGAGGCTTCGGGAGATGTAGATCCGGGTAATTCAGATTACGTGCCTGGAGACGAGTTGGAGCCTCCTCCCGAGGACTTCTTCTAGGAGACTCTGCTGTGTACTTTGACAGAGAGTAGTTTTGAGAGCAGATTTGTATGGCTTGGTATGTCAAGCCTTTATTTTGATAAACATTGTAATTAGATAGACATTATTCTTTTGGGCGAACCATTGGGGGTCATCTGTGTATCACTGATGGTTCGGATCGGTTCTTTGTTCATGCTGTGGCATGAAAGTAGAACTATCTTTTGTTGGTGCCAGTGGGTACATTAACGTTTTCGCTTTACGCAGTTAATTGTTTATTTTTTTATAATGGCTTGTTATACCAATGTTCCGTGCATAGTTTTGGGGCACGGTCTGAAGGATCGTGCTGATGGCACGGGTTTTGGGGTGCCAAAATCCGGGCTGTCACACCTAATCACCCTCTCTTTATCTTGCTTTCTAGTGTAGGTTTAGAGTTGTCAGATCTGTAGTCAGATTTAGAGTTTACTATACACCTTTAGGTTTTTAAATCATCACTCTCCGTGGGACAAACTCTTATCAAAACTTGCTACAACATCCCTGGATCTTGCAGGACTGTGAGTTTAGATTGCTATTTTTGTGTTGTTTTACTCCATTTCACTCCTCTTTGATTTGTTTTTGCTGCCATATTTTTATCATATATTTCCAACAATAAAATAGCGACACAGCAAACTAAACCAATAAGTTTTTGGCATCGTTGCTGGGAGTTTTGATCTAGGTAGTAAATCTGAGTTTTTGTTTAGATTATTTGTTGTAGATGTAGTGTTCGAATAAATTACAGCTACAATATTTTCTTTTAGTTTGCAGTCTTTTTTTATTTTTTGTTTTAGATTTATTGCCTGTTTTGTGTTTGAATAAATTCTTGCTATAGTTTTTTATTTTTGTAGACTTGGAGCAGTAGCAAATAGGAGAGATCATCTGCAGTTGGAGCAAATTTACCTTAGTTTGCATCTCTCTCTCCCCTGTTTTTATTTCATTTCTGCAGTCTTAAATTTTAGCAGTTGTGTTTAGTCTTTAGTATTTTTTATTCTATCTGCTGTGAGTGTCTTTTTCTTTGCTGTGTTTATGTTGTATGCTGGGAAGGTCTCTCATTCCTGAGCTAGAACCTTTGAATCCTGAAATTAAGAGGGGTCTGAGCTCTAGGCCAACAACACACACCCTTGTTGAAAATTTAGAAACATCTGTGATGGGAGAGCAACCGAGACCCCTTAGGGAGTATTATGCACCAGGGGCATACTCATCCCCCTTTTGCATTCAACTCCCTACTGCTATGGGTAATATGAGATCAAGCCTCAAACAATCCAGATGTTACCATCTTTTTATGGGTTAAGTAAAGAGGACCCCTACCAGCACATAGATCAGTTTCTTTCTTTATGTACTACCTTTAATATTTCTTGTTTCGGAGATGAGGCCACGAAATTGAGGCTTTTTTCTTTTTCATTAAAGGATAAGGCTAGAACTTGGCTTACCATGCTCTCAGCCAATAGCATACAGTCTTGGAATGATCTATAATGCCAATTCTTAATTAATTTTTCCCAATTAATAAAACCAGCCAATAGCATAAGAGCATACTCTCTTATGCTCAGTTCCCAACTGAAAACTTTCATGAAGGTTGGGATATATTTCAACAGTTGTTGAGGTAGTGCCCACACCACCAAATCCCTAAGTGGCAACTTGTGCAAAGCTTCTACCAGGAGATAGATGCTAAAATTAGATTCATGATTGATGCATCATGTGGTGGCACATACCTTAGGAAAACTGATGTAGAGGCCTGGGATTTATTCGATGTGATAAGTGAAAACTCCATGCAGTAGGAGTCTTTGTCGAGCAATGACATTAAACCAGCTGCTAGAGGTTTAAAAGAGCCCACTTCTACTAGGAAATTGTATGAATTAACTATATACAATAACCTAGAGAGGAAGGTTGAAAACTTGTCTAAAATTTTTGATAAAGTACTGAGTGTGTTGCAGCCCCACATGGCTACACAGGTTGGAGAGGCATGTTTGATATGCCACTCACCCACACACTCCCATCTTGATTGTCCTTGTACCGCACTATCACATGTGTGAGGTCCAGCTGCATGGTGTGTCACAAACCATTAGGACCTTGCGACGGGAACGATCCATGGGATCACCAGTCACTTGAGACCCATAGGGAAACCAATGTGGGTCGAGGGCTTATTTGGACATAGGCCACGAGCCTTTCTTAGAACCAATCAATTGGGGGCCAATTCCAGAGTTAAACCCTTGTGGGCCATCTCCAATATGGTGAGGAGTCACATGCCATTGATTTTCCCGGAAAGGACCAACAGGATCCTACGACCTGTGTAGGGATTGGATGGATTGAGGCCCATCTGTAGCCCATGAGTGGAGAACCGTTGGATGGACTACATACCTTGCGTAAGGATGTACAAGCCAAGCACCCAATCCGTGTCACCCTATTTTAAACGCATTCACGTAACCATGCAAATGATTATTTGCATTGGTTAATCAGCTATCTAAGGAGTGGAGAGAACGAAGTGAAGAAAGGAGAGCCGTCCCATTCCTCCTTCATTTCCGGTTCAAGCATTTCATCTGAGCTCCGATCCATGCCAAAAACCCCTCTGCTTCACTTCGAAATCGAACCCTATGACTAGGAGCACCACGGCCCTATAAACCGCTCATTTCAATGAGAAGGAGTCATGAAATCGGCACACCGAAACCATTGATCCAACGCTCTGGTGTCCTCGAGTGTTGCATGCAAGGAAAGCTTATAGAGGTAACCCTCTTTTCATGTATGTCACAACGGAGAGCCCAAAAATAATCCTGCTGGGTAGCGATGCTCGAGGCCTCATGCAAGGATTTCAAGTATCGAATGCAACCGAAGCTCGGAAAGAGATGCTTCCGGGTTAACCATTGAAACCCTTGCATGAGCTCCCTAATTTGGGGATAATAGCGAGTAGAAAATCATGTTGGGTCTTGCGTGGTGAATCTCATTGTGGGTGTATTATAATAAAGATCTCATAGTTGAGCGATTGCTCTTTTTATGCTTGTTAGATGTGTTGTTAGACCATCTTGGGAAGCCATAAGGGTCGGCTTGAGTTCAAAGTAGGTGCTGTTTAAGACAACAACTCTGTAGTTTACGCTCGAGCGTGAATTGTCCCGCTCGAGTGGAATCATCACCTAAAGCCTATGCTCGAGCGGGAACTCCAGGCTATTTTAGCTTGGGTCAAAATTGCTCGAGAAAAATCTGAGGCTTTGTATTAGAAACACGCTTGAGCGTGAAATTTACTGCTCCAGCAGGGGATGTTCTGAAGCATACGCTTGAGCGGGAATCTTAGGTCTATTTCACTCGGGTCAAAACCGCTCGAGTCAAAATCGCTCGAGTCAAAATTGCTCGAGCGAAATATCTTCTCAAGCCTACGCTTGAGTGTGAATTATAGGCTTAATTCGCTCAGGTTAAAACCGCTTGAGCGTGAAGCATAAGTGCCACTGGGAACCGCTCAAGCGGGATTGAGCCATGCTCGAGCGTGATCCTCTATTTCTGGCTATTTTCAATGTATGTAGTTGGGACTCAGCCAGCATGCTTGTGGGTTATATGTGTGGACTAAGACATGTAATGGACATCATGATTCAGGATAAACTCACTGTGGAACAAGGTTTTGAAATCGTCGGATCGTGAATCTTTGCACATGTGATCGACATGAATTAAAGTAGGGAAAATACCTTGCCACTTATATATATGCCACTCGAATTCTCGTGTATGATGCAATTATCCAATGAATGGTATTTTTTAGCAATTAATGTATATATATGCATATGCACATGTAAATGAAATTCTCGAATACTATGATTTAAATTCCACATACATGTTTTAGGTGATTCATGATTGTGCATTTGACCTTGCATTGTCTTGCCTTTCCACGTATCCGTTCTTGATATGTGTCAACACATACTCGTTATGTCTCTATGCTTTATGTGATCACGTGCAATGAGAAGTGGAGTCCCCGGGGTGACGACCATGTGTTCCTAATATGTACTGCTCAGCTCTCTAATACGAAATTCATTGCCATGTGAATCGTTCCGAGGGTACTAGAAGTAAGGGGAGTGGAGTACCCGGGGTCATGACCCTGCGTTCCTAATACGAACTGCTCAGGTCCCTAATGTGGGATACTTACTCTACTGCCATGTGATATGATACGTCTTGCTTCTTGATATGTGATTCATCTTGATTCCAATATTGTCTTTGCTATATGTGTTCATTACTCGTCTCTGCGTATTTGTTCGACTTGTACAAGAGCTTGAAATATCTCTATGCATTATTTTAGAATGAATGATTCTTTGGCATGATTTGACTCATTAAGGCATGGAAATTATGTTTTAGAGCTCGCATTTGATATATGAAGATATAAGTGTGAACTTCAATCATTTTCTTACTCATGCATCGAGAACTTGAATTGGATATGGTAAAGTGTACTTAGCATTGTGTTTTTCCCTATTGAGGTGTAGATGATAGCTAGAGTTACAACTATATTGCCCCTTTTTCATCTGATATAGTTCTATCTTATGTTTCCACTGTGTGTGTGTATCTTGTGCTTTCGTTCTCGTGTGCTTACCATCATGCGATGGCTCGGTCCTTCCTGTTGATTGATGATAGGAAGATCGAGTGGTCGGGAAGTGACATTGTACAACAGGTACCACAACGTCACTGTAACTCGGATCATGTGTGTGATTCGATAGCGCGGGTTTTTGTGGTAAGGAAAACCCGGGCTGTCACAGGTGGTATCAAAGACCATTCGGTACATCAGACAGGCTTATAGAACTATGACGTCAGTTTGTAACAGGGGCAATAGGAATTCTAGATTAGTTAAACTAAGATTTTAGGCTTAGAACTGACTTGACCTAGCTTTTGCTTGGTCATGACAGGTCATCATGCCTCCCAGAAAGGGAAGACCGAGTAGGACCATGGGGGAAAGTGTAGTCACACCTCCTAATGCAATCCCTCTCGGCAACAACAACAATCATGCCTCAGGGGTTGACAACAATCGGGACGATGCCTTAGATAGAGGGAACCAAGCTACCAATGACACAAGAAACAACCAACAGTTGCTGGAGACCATGGTGAACACCATGGCAATTTTAGCTGAAAGGAGACAACCATCTGGGTTTCAAGAATTTTGGAGACTAAGACCTTCGAGTTTCTATGAACAAGCTGACCCAATGGAGGCCGAGAAATGGCTAAACCAGGTTGAGAAATTGCTCCAACGAGTTCATTGTACGGAGGACGAGAAAGTGAGTTGGGCCTCATTCCAACTCGAAGGTGAAGCGGACCCATGGTGGAAGTCCGTTTAGAGAACACGGGCACCGGGAACACCATGGACCTAGGTCGAATTTACCGACACCGTCAATCAAAAGTATTTCCCTACAACTGAGAGACGTCGAATGGAGATTCAGTTTTCAAATCTGGTGCAAAGGCAAATGAGTGTCCAAGAATACGGGACGGAGTTTACACACTTATCTCAATTTGTACCAGCCCTGGTCGACACCAAACTAATAAAAACATAGAAGTTTGAGTACAGTCTCAAACTGGCTATCAAGGGTAGAATATCACTATTCGAAGCAACCGCGTACGAGAGAGTGGTATGGCTGGCTCTTATTGCAGAAAAGGACTTAGAAGAGTTGTATAAAGAAAGAGACGAACAAGTAAAGAGTAGAAAGGCTCAGTACCAAGCGTCAAGTGCAGAGCAGGCTAGTAAGAGGTCGAGATATTTGATGCTACCACCCGCATAATTAACTCCTACGGCATCCGCAAGACCTTATGATTCAAACACCTTGCCGCCTCTACCTCCAAGGCCTCCGAGGTTTTAGAGTACATCAGGTTTGGAAGACATTGACACAGCAAGGACACCATCAACAGCTTCACGTGCCGCTTCCTCAATGCCATCCTTGATGTGTGCAAAGTGTGGAAAGTCACACAAAACTGAGGAATGTCGCAAGAACACCGGAGCTTGCATCAAATGCGGACAAACGGGGCATCGCATCAGAGATTGCCCAGATATGAAGGGTAGTACAGCCACAAATACACCAAGCTGGAGAGTGTCACGGCCTATGGTATTAGGCCGAGCATATGCAGTATCAACCCATGATACTCAGCAAACCAACAACGCGATACAAGGTATGAGATTTTACATTTATTAGTTCAGTAAAATTTATCGCATTTTAGATAAAGAAGGTGCATAAATAGGAGTAACCGCCACCAACATCATACCACATGTCATAACATTTCATATAATCCAGCTAATTTGAAAATGTCTATTAAACTTAGGTGCCATCCGTTTGAGCAAACCAGAGGATATATGTGGCCACAGAGCCCTACTATTGATAGATCTTGGATCCACACATTCATTCATTACACTAGCATTTGTCAGAAAGATCGGCTACTTACCCGAACCCTTAGATTTTGCCTTAGCTGTCTCTACACCAATGGGAAGTTCAGTATGTAAGGATGAGGTATGCCAATCGGTCAATGTCGCCATGGCCTACCGCAAAACTAAGGCTGACCTAATTCTACTAGAAATGTAAGGATATGATGTAATACTCGACATGGATTGGCTAACCAGACTTCGAGCCAAGGTAGATTGTTCAGAGAAAACCGTTACTCTCTATCTGAAGAAAGAGAATCCGTTCATATTCATTGGCTTTCAATCTACCGTCGCCCCCTTCATATCTGCAGTTCGAGCTGAGCGGCTGATTAACAAGGGATGTCAGGGATACCTTGCCTTTATACAAGGATACAAGGATGAGATGATGGATATAGCCAACATCCCTATCACCTACGAATTTGCTGACATATTTCTAGAGGAATTACCTGGATTACCGCTAGAAAGAGAAGTCGAATTCACAATCGACTTAGCGCCCGACATGGAACCGATATCCAAGGCCCCGTATTGAATGGCACCTGCCAAGCTGAAAGAGTTGAAGGAACAGTTGAAAGAGTTGTTGGATAAAGGATTCATTAGACTGAGTGTGTCTACATGGGGAGCACCAATATTGTTCATCAAAAAGGACGGTTCATTGCGACTGTGCATAGATTATCGACAGTTGAACAGGTTAACCATAAAGAACCGATATCCGCTCCCTAGAATAGATGATCTCTTCGACCAATTACAAGGATCGAAATTCTTCTCTAAGATAGATTTACGGTCCGGTTACCATCAAATGAAGGTAAGAGCCGAAGATGTTCCCAAAACAGCCTTCCGCACTAGATATGGCCATTACGAGTTCCTCGAGATGCCATTTGGGCTAACCAACGCACCGACATCCTTCATGGACCTTATGAACCGAGTATTCAAGCCTCACCTTAATCGATTCGTGGTAGTTTTTGTAGACGATATACTCATCTATTCCAAGTTGAGAGAAGAGCATGAACAACACCTACGTTTGGCACTCCAGACACTCCGAGATCATCGTATATATGCTAAACTCAATAAATGTGAATTTTAGTTAGAACAGGTGAGCTTTTTGGGGCACATCATTTCAAAATTGGGTGTAATAGTCGACCCATCCAAGATTGAGGCCATAGTAAAGTGGGAACAACCCAAGACGGTCACCGAGATTCGTAGCTTTCTCGGACTCGTCGACTACTATCGGAGATTTGTAGAAGGCTTATCTAAGATTGCTGGACCACTCACACAACTTACTAGAAAGAACATCAAATTTAAGTGGATCGAGGCATGTGAGAAGGGCTTCCAAGAGCTCAAGAAAAGATTAACCTCAGCACCAGTGCTTATCCTACCATTGGGTGCTGGAGGATTGTGGTATGTACCGACACATCTCATACAGGTTTAGGTTGTGTGTTAAACCAACACGAAAAAGTGGTAGCATATGGGCCAAGATAGTCGAGGGACCACGAGAAAAACTACCCTATGCATGACCTTGAGCTTGCAGCGGTTATCTTCGCTTTAAAAATCTGGAGGCACTACCTCTATGGTGAAACCTTTGAAATTTTTACCGACCACAAAATCCTCAAGTACTTGGTTACACAGAAAGATATGAATTTGAGGCAAAGGAGATGGACGGAATTCTTGAAGGATTATGATTGTACCATCCAACACCACCCAGGAAAGGCAAATGTAGTGGCTGATGTATTGAGTCGCAAATCAGCTGTGCAACTATCCCATCTAGTGGCCAGAGTACATAGGTGGAGGCAACTGGAGAACCTGACCTCAACCAACAGATGGTTTGAGATAAAGGAGACTGGAGCACTCTTAGCAAATATCAAGATCAAATCAATTCTCTTTGAAAGGATCAGAAAAAATCAATCAAAAGATCCAGAGTTTGAGATGATAAGGCAGGAGCTAAGGGATGGAAATCAATCGAATTTCTTAATAAAGGACAACGGTTCTTTATTGTTCAAGGCCTGCATGTGTGTTCCAGCCGATAGTGACCTAACAAGAGAGATATTGGAAGAAGCCCACAAATCAACATATGCTATTCATTCGGGCAGCACCAAAATGTCCCACGATTTAAAGAAAAATTTCTGGTGGAAAGGAATGAAGAGGGACGTTGTTGAGTTTGTAGCCAAGTTCCTGGTATGTCAGCAGATTAAAGTGGATCATAGGCATCCTGCTGGTCTCTTACAACCCTTACCGGTTCCTGAGTGGAAATGGGAGGATATCTCAATGGACTTTATACTCGGGCTGCCAAGAACACAGAAGGGTTACAATGCAATTTGGGTTATTGTTGACCGGTTAACCAAATTGGCTCATTTCCTACCATATAGCACAAGGTATACAGCCGATAAACTTGTTGAGATATATTTGAGAGAAATTGTCCGGCTACATGGAATACCTTCAAGCATAGTGTCAGATCGGGACCCTCTTTATACATCAAAATTTTGGCAGCAATTTCAAGAGGGAATGGGTTCCAAATTAGAATTCAGCCCAACCTTTCACCCACAAACTGGCGGACAAACCAAAAGAGTCAATCAAGTGATAGAGGACATGCTTAGAGCCTGTATGTTGGACTTCCAAGGATCATGGGACAAGCATTTACCCTTGATCGAGTTTGCGTACAACAACAACTATCAGGCAAGCATAGGCATGGCACCTTTTAAAGCGTTGTGCGGACGCCTATGGAAGTCTCCACTCAATTGGAAGGAGGTTGGAGAGTGATTGCTACTAGGACCTGAGCTCGTAGAGAGCTCAAACGGGACCATTCGTCTCATCCGGAACCGATTGAAAGTAGCCCAAAGCTGTCAGAAAGTTACGTCGACCTTAAGAGATCGATGATGGAATTTTAGGTCGGAGTTCATGTGTTCGTGAAGATCTCACCAACCAAGGGTGTGATGCGGTTTGGACAACAAGGAAAGCTCAGCCCCCAATATATTGACCCTTTTGAGATGCTGGGTCGTGTCGGTGAAGTGGCATACCGCATCGCATTGCCACCACAATTATTTGCTATCCACAATGTCTTTCACGTGTCGATGCTTAGAAAATACGTGAAGGATTCGATACACATGTTAGACTACCAACCATTTGAGATTTAAGAGGATCTGATGCTAGCTGAAGAACCAATAAAGATATTGGACCGCAAGGAACAAGTACTCAGAACCAAGACAATTCCGCTACTATTGGTCCAATGTAAAAATCACCCCACTGTCGAAGTGACCTGGGAACGTGAAGCGGAAGTCATGGAACAATATCCCATGCTGTTTAACTAATGTCATTCAGGTACAACACGCTTGTATGTTAGTAACCAATCAAATTTTCATTGTCTACGATGTCGATCATCGAGTTAGTACATACTAATACGTCTATGGTCAATTATATATACTATTCAAATTCTTGTCTACTGGTTAGTAGGGAGTAAATAATGTCCGACATGTACTTGGTGCACATAACCAGATAAATGTCGAAAAGAGCTTCACTACAATCACACCAAGTATGCAAATATAAATAAAACCATCGTAAAGATGTCATAGAACCTACGTACACCATACCTTTCACATCTATGATCAACCTATTTTCCAATACCCCCAGCTTAGGCTAGGCCACCTGAGTCCTACCCGCTTGAGCGTCCACTTAAATCATGCTCGAGCGTGCTTCAAAGACCGCTCGAGCTGCCATCAGACCTATAAATAGGGCCGAAGCCCTCCTTTCCACTCCCGCAAAATTTTAAACCCTTTTTACACTTTGTTTTCTCCCTTCCTCCGCAAGAAGAAGCTCGATTCCTCCACAAACAATGCCGTTTCATCGTGCTTTTGCAAGAATTGTCCGCATTCCGACTCTAGATCTCATGCATACCTCCCTTCCAACGGTAAAGCTCTTGAAAACCCGTCTTTCTTTCTATTTTCTTTCCGTATGGCTTCGAAGAAGCAATCCGCTTCTAAGTCGAATCTCGTACGCCCAAAACCTTCCAATCAAGCCAAGGGCAAAGCCCCGGCTATCTATAAATTCCCACCAACACAAGACCAACCTGACTCGTGGTGGGATCCGAAAACATGCAGACTAGAGTGGACCTTCGACCAAGCATATTGTAGTGATGAAGAACCACTTTCACAGTCGATTTATTACCTCGAGAGAGCAGGCTACACCACCCTCTTCAGGCTTTTCGATGAACAGTATTACCCCTGAATTGTTAAACTCTTCTACTAGAACCTTAGTGTAGACCAAAATGGAACCCCATGCACTAATATCGATGACTAAAAGTTCTGATTCATTCGCGACCGAATCGCCACAGCCATGGGTGTTCCGTTGGGATATGAACCAAGTTAGGGTCTACTACCACCAAACCCTACTGTTGTTGATTTTAAGTGTGCTTGATTTATTTGTATTTTGAAAACAGGTTTGCAACTGCTAAGTTATAATGAATCTAGAACAAAAAAAGAGTAAAGAAATATCAGCACAGAGAGAAGTGAATTAGCCTGCAAGATCAGGGCCAATTGTAGCAAGTTTTAAATGTAAGTGAGTAAAAGATCGTCCATAGAGAATTTGTCTAAAATGCAAGATAAACCTCCAGATCTGGCCTCTTATCTTATCTAGAAAGCACATAAGATGGGAGGTTGAATTTGTCACATTAACTAAATGATAAAAGTAAAAGTTAAACTAAATGATCCAGATCCGAGTTGGGGGAATTTTGAGGTAAACTTATGAAAAATGGAGAAGTAATATCTAACTTTGATTTGGTCCTTGAAATACAATGAGAAAGACTGCAAATCAACTGAGAAATGATTCAATCTTCATCTGGCTACAAGCACAGATGTAAGAGAAATAAATCTAACTCAACGATTAGGTTTAGGCTTATGGCTATGGTCTGTCCACTTCAATGGCCACAGACCATCCAATAGTCTTAAATCCAAAGCCTTAATTTAGAACAGAAAGCATCACTACAAATGTCGTGAGAGATTAGGTTACAAACACTAATTCTCACAGGATTAATGAATCAAGGGAAATTGCATGAACAACAGTAAATCTAAAGGAGTCTAATGCAATAAGGAGATCAGAGGGAACCCTTAACATGAGTCCAATTGAGAATGTACGGTTTATAGCAACCTTTTCAAATTCATCATTACAATTATAGAGCACAGCTTAAACAGCTCTCAGATTTGTAGTCTTGAATACAACTCTCTTTTGAATTACAGAAGTATCTCACAGCTCTCAATTGCAAGTAAAAGTGAGGCTATTACAGGGATTTCAGACAAACTATCTGGTTTGGAAATGGGGGAATAGGAATGAAACTCAAAATCTGGATGCCCAAATTGGGCAAATGGTTCGTCTATTTATAGTTTTCCCTAAGTCCAGCTCAGATGTGTATCAACCAATCAGAAGTGCTCAGATCTATATCGACCAATGGTAGTCGAGTACAAGGATCCAGATCTGTTCTGGCCAATCAGAATTGCTCGATCTGGTTCAGCCAATCAGGTGACAAAAGCATCAATTTTGTTATGCATTTTGAAAGTTTGTTAGAGTTTCTAGAAGTTCCCGCCAAGTTATTTCATCTCTGGGTGCTCACATGGGGTGGAATATGCCTTCGCTTCATGCTTAGAATCCTCTAGAATGTCCCTAGGTTTTTAAATGCATTGGGACATGTGAAAAAGATTACTGAATTGCCCTTGCAAAAGTTGGGAATCTCCAGAATACCTTTTCGCATAGTTTAGGGGACTTTTCGCAAGGTGTTGTAACTCCTGAAGCTCTTTTCGCAATGTTCTGGTTCTGTTTGAATGGAGTTCTCTTCTTTTCGAAAAGGTCAATCATCTCTTCGAAGAGTTCAGGTGCTCTTCGAAAGCTAAGCTGAGTTTTAGTTCTTTTCGCAGAAGTTCGGGTTCTTTAAGCGATTCGGGTTCTTTGAAAAGTACTCGTAGTGCATTTTTTACATTGAATTGCTCCATACTTCTTTTCTAGGTTGAGACCAGGTCTTTGCCTCTTCAGTTCAGACCTTTTAACAGCCAGTGAGGTTGTCACTTCTCTTTCTTCCTTTGGATCGTCATAGATTATCATCTTTTTGGCACTTTTAAGCTGCTTTTATGGTTAAGCCTGTCTTTATTGTTAGTTGAAACACAAGCACTTAGAACACTTATTTAGTTCTCTCAAAGGTCTATCAAGACTCAGGTTGAGGGGTGAAAAATGGTATTTTTCAGTTCTCAACACACCCCCAAACCTAAGCTTTGCTAGTCCCTGAGAAAAGACAAAATTAAAAATAAAGTAAACAGCCACTTTTGTAGGGAGCACAGTTGCATTTAGCATATGCAACAAGCCTTTTAAAGCCCTAGGTGATCCCTAGTGGAGGAGTGAAGTCTCCTGAGGGTTTTCAGTGAAGGTACCCACATACTTCTTCAATAAATCAGTTAAGATCACTGCAGTTCTGTTACAACGAACTTTCATCCAATCTATTTATTCACACCTGCATCAGTCATGTTGTAAGAAGATTTTCAAGAAAATCATCAGTTCAAAACTAAAATTCTGCTGTAATTCTTGTTACTACTCAGTCAATTTATGTCAAAGGTTATTTACAAGAAAAATTAATGAACAACTTGCCTTCTATTTAGGAATCCAGCTTTAATGTTACCCCAATGAGTTGATTTCAAACCCAACTCTCACCAGGATTTTCACTCATCATGCAAGTAAGAGGGTTGTACTATTTCACACGGCTCAAGAGCGGTTACAGCCCTCAAATAGGACTGTAAGCATGAGCATAAGCATTGCTTTTAGTTCAGAATTCACTACTCTTTTCACCATAGATTACAGAAATTCTTATCTCCATGTGACAGCTCAATCCATCATTGATCAGTAAGGACTTTACTGGGGTTGTAATGTGGCTTATGGGAGAAATTTCTCAAGAATAAAGGGGTGGAATGGTGTTCAAAATTGAGAAGTCAGTCAAGGTAAGGAGGTGATACACAAACCTTCTTTAATTCAACATATTTTCTTCTTCTTCTTTGAATTTCCAGAGCCAAAGTGGCCATCTTTTTCTCTTTCTTTTTTAAGCTTCCAATGAAATGCCTTCTCTCTTTTTTGTTTTTCTCATTTTTTTTTTTTCAAATTAGCATTGACTGGAATGCCACATTTCTTCTGCTGATACATCATTGTCTTCAATTTTTATTCTTCTCTTGTTGTCAAACTGTTACTCAATTCTCCTTTCTTCAGCTTCCTTCCCTTTATCTTCTGACTTCTCGAGTGAGGGTTAGGCTAAATGAAGTTGATGAGGTTATTAGATGAGGTTTCAAAGAAATCTTAGATTTGTAAAGCTCAAACAAAGGTGTATCAAGGCGCTTTCAAAAGGTGGGGCTTTGTAAGGTTCAAACTGTCCAAAAGGAGGCCTTACATCATGTCTTTAATATCACGAGTGCTGTCAAATTATTTCAATTTGGATATGTGTAACTTCTAGTGCAAGTAAGCAGGTTCAATCAGTCCCAAAAGCAGAAAAAATTGCCAATTCATACCTCCAATGAATACATTTCAGGCCCAAACCTCACTGGGTGTGGTTTTTTATCAAATTCCTGAGGTGTATCATCACTGTTTTCCCTCTTTTTAGGTTTACTAAAACATCAATTTTCTTTTGGAAATTTTCTGACATTCACTTCATGAAAGTATTAGAATTACACTAGAAATTAATTTCAAAAAGTTTTTAACTTCTTCATTTTTTTTTTTTTTTCAAAATAGTAGGTGTGAAATTACTTCATTTTCAAAAATTCCACTAATCATAAGATGTACTGATGTTAACTCAATTATTGATTATTGACATTTCTGTCACACCCCCAAACCAAAGGGGAGCAGGGTCCACACTGGTCCAAAGCAAAGAAGAGAAACAAGCAAAAAAAAATCATGATGACAAGAGGACAGACAGAAATGCACAGTAATTTCACAAGAAAAACTAGAATTTATATTACAAACTCATACACAGATAAGTACAAAGTGCTTTAATAACTGGGGTCAAAATTTGTATCATAAGTTGGTTCAATGGGCTCAGAATCGAGTCACCGCCTCGTAACTAGAATCGATGGAGTCTGAACTTGATTTAGCTTTCTCCTGGATTGTGTTTTGCAGCTCAGTGTATTCCTCTGATTTGATTGTTTTGGTGAGGCCAATGTATTTGCCAAGTCTAGTGGTCTTCAGTTTTTCCTGGTCAAACTGTGCTTGCAACATGGTCACCTTGTGCTGCTCACTCCGAACCATCTGAAAGGTTTGACCCAGCAAGTCCTTCATTTTCACTCTCTCAAATTTCATAAATAACTCCAATTTTCGAATCTGGTTTTCATAAGGGGTTCTAATGTAGGCTTGTAAATCAGCTAACCCCTTTAGAACATCTCTACAGATATATGGATTTTCTTCCATGGCTCTTCTGAGGGTGGCAAATCTGGGAAGGGGAATGGAATGGTAGGGCTCCCAGCTGTGGGAGTGGGAGAAGAAGTGTCCAGAAGGAGGACTTCAGGGTCGGTCTGAGTGGCTTGCTCAGAGAAAGTGGGGAGTGGTGAAGGGGGCTCAACCAGAGGTACTTCAGGTTCAGTTTGGGTAGCATGAGCAGTAGTGGTGGGGGTGGGCAGATCAACCAATACTACCTCTGGTCCAGTTTGGGTAGCATGGGCATCAATAGTAGGTACAGGGGTAATGGTAGTGGTGTGGGATGTGGAGGCTAAGGTTTGGAGAAGGTCATTGGTCACAGACTGGTTTTCTGTGTTGATTTGTAGTTGGGCTTGGATGGATTGGAGGAAGGCAAGTATTTGGTCAATAGATTCAGGTGTGGGGGAGGTGTGCATAGCAGGGACTGGTACAACTGAAATGGATGGTGGAGGTGCAATGGGTGAAATGGCTATAAAGGGAGAAGTAGGTAAGTGAGTGAAATGATGAGGGTCAGGTATAGGGACAGGTTCAAGCCCCACGGTTTCAAAAATAGATCCCATTAAGGAGGAATAAGCCTCTGTAGTGAAAGGCTCAGGTTCAGGTGTATGGGATACCTCAGGTGTGTGGGGTGAATGAGCAGGTGAATTTGAAGGGCTTTGGAGCAGAGGAGTGCAGGGAGATTGGGCAATAAAGTCTGTAGCCAAAACTTGGGCATTGGTGGGAGAAATTGGTGGTGTGAGTATGGTTGGAGTGGTTGGTGTAGAGGGGGAATCTATAATTGGGATAATGGTGGGTATGGGAGATGGGACAGCTGGGGTAGGTGAAGTGGTAGGGGCTGGACTAGGTGAGGAGGGTAAAAGGCCAACTTCCTCAAGAATTGGTGCAGCTAAAGAGCTGGTCACCATGGGGAAGATAGTTTCTTCAAGAATGGGTGCAGCTAAAGAGCTGGTCACCACAGGGTCTGGCAGAGCTGCTTCAAGAATTGGTGCAGCTAAAGAGCTGGTCACCTCAGGACCTGGCAAAACTGGTTCTAAGGGAGCTGCAGGGGCAGGTTCATTAACAGCTGTAGGTGCAGGTGCAGGTTCACCTTCCTCTCTCAGTCTTTTCAGCATGGCTTGGCTTGTAGTCCAAGCCTTTTTCCCAAAATTGTGAGGGGCTATGACTTCAAATGGCTTCTGGTCATCAATGTCAAACTTGGCTCTGAGGAGGGCTGTGATCAATCTACCAAATGGGAGTCCAGCTAATTTCTGCTCCTTTTTCAACTTGGCACTAATATCAGCCATGGCTTCAAAAATTAACATAGGGGCATTGAAAAACTATCCCTTAGAAAAATGAAAGAGAGCCTCTAGAATTGGTGTTCTCCTCTCTTGGCTGTGCCTGGTGACATAAAAACTTCCCCTCAAAATGGAATCCATCAATAAAAATTGGGGGGCTAGGTCTCTCCTCATGATGGACTGTCCAGTGCCAACAATTCCTTGGGTTAAATGTGCAGCCATTTCTCTAAAGGAGGCTGCTTCTAGTGCAGCTAATGGACCAGAAGGATCAAATTGGAAGGGTATCCCCAAAACATTCCCTATGTCTTCAAATGTGACTGTTAGATCGCAATCATCAATAAAGATAACCAGGGTAGGGACATCAGCATCTCTTTCAGTGACTTTTACCAGGTTTTGGTACCATAACTTCACCATTCGCGGGTAAATTTTCTCTGGCAGAGGGGTAAGGATATTGCTTAGTGAGACATCTCTCATGTATCTTAGAGATAACAGACAATCTGGTTTGTTGACGAAAAAAGTTTCGTCCACAATCAGCTTAGGAATTAGCTTCTGAGCTTCAATAAATGGATTTGGCAGTACCAAATGTATAGGCAGAGGAGGAAGCTCAGGCTCAGGACTAGCAGCTGCAGGGATGGGTTCCTCATGTCTCACTTTCTTCCCTTTCTCCACCCTATCTGCTTTATCCATTGATAGTTTTCTTTTGGCTGAAGTTTTGGTTTTTCCTTTTGGGGTAGGTTTGCTAACTTTCTTAGCAGAGGATTTTGGGAACATGGCAACCAATGATTTCTCCGCTTTTCCCATTCTAAATTTATGTATGAAAATTCCCACAATAGATGCTGACACACAATCAAATTTTCAAATGATAAACAGAGAGAATGAGCAGAGAAATACCGAGATCTAGGGTTTTTTTTTTTGATTGAACGTGTTGCTTGCTTGTTGAAATCCCCTAGACTAGAAGCTAAAATCCTTCTCTGAAAGCTCAAATGATCGAACCAAGGTGAAGAAAAGTGTGGCTAGATTCTCAAATCACGCAAGGAAAGAAAGAAATAGGGTTTCTGTGGGAATGTGTCGTTCTCGTAAAAGCTTTCGAATATGAAACCCTTACTTCGAAAGGGTTTAAATATGCTCAGAGTTAATTTCGCAAAATCCTTTTTAAGTTTTCAAAAAGTTCCAAAATAGACCTTTTTACAACTGAGAATGGCATCAGTACCATTCGAAAAGCTAATAGCTTTAGAAACATCTTTTCGAAAAGAAAATGGCTTCAGAAACATCTTTTCGAAAAGAAAATGGTTGCAGAAACATCTTTTCGAAAAGAAATGGCTTCAGAAACATCTTTTCGAAAAGAAAATCCTTGCTTTCGAGCAGTTCGTTACCAATCCAGATTCTTTTCGAAAAGTAAATTGAACTTTGCGAAAAGATAATTTTACTTTGCGACTTAACTTTTCACATATTTAAACCATGCGAAAAGAGATAAATCATGAACAAAAACATAGAAAAGAAACTAAGCAAAAACTATGAAATAAAAGCGTATTGTACAGTTGTATACTATCAGATTTGGGGAGGCTCTTGATGGTAGATGGGCAGCACAGGCTCCTGGGTATTTTCAATGCATGGTTTGAGCCTCTGACCATTTACTTTCAAGATTCTTCCATTACTTGGATCTAGGATGTCAACAACTCCAGAAGGAGCTGTCTGAATGACAGTATATGGCCCTTCCCATCTGGATCTCAACTTTCCAGGAAAAAACTTAAGTTTTGAGTTAAATAATCATACCTTAGAGCCAACTATGAACTCTTTTCTCAACAAATTTTTATCATGGAAGGCTTTGACTTTCTCTTTATAAACTCTTGAATTTGTGTATGCATCCATTCTCAGCTCCTCCAACTCAGCAAGTTGCAGTTTCCTGTGATTACCAGCAATAGTTAGATCCATGTTCAATGTTTTAATGGCCCAAAAGGCTTTATATTCTAACTCCACTGGTAAATGGCATGCTTTGCCATAGACCAACCTGAATGGGGACATGCAAATTGGGGTTTTATAGGCTGCCCTATATGCCCATAATGCATCATTCAGCTTAAAGGACCAATCCTTTCTGTCCCTCTTCATAGTCTTTTCCAGTATATGTTTGATTTCTCTATTGGAAATCCCCACTTGTCCACTGGTTTGTGGATGATATGGAGTGGCTACTCTATGAGTCACAGAGTATTTTTTCAATGAAGTTTCAAAATGTTTATTACAAAAATGGCTTCCCCCATCATTGATAATAGCTCTGGGGTAACCAAACCTGGAAAAAATGTGATCCTTTAGAAATTTAAGAACCACTTTGTGGTCATTGGTTTTAGTGGCTGTGGCTTCAATCCATTTGGATACATAATCCACAGCTACTAAAATGAAATTATACCCATTGGAAGGAGGAAAGGGACCCATGAAGTCTATCCCCCAAACATCAAACAACTCAACTACCAAAATAGGCTGTAAAGGCATTGCGTTTCTCTTGAAAATGCTGCCCAATTTCTGGCAGTTTTGGCAAGACTTACAGTGCTGTAAAGCATCTTTGAAAAGTGTAGGCCAATAAAATCCACACTGCAAAACCTTTGCAGCAGTTTTGTTTCCACTAAAATGACCTCCACAGGCCTGTTCATGACACATAGAAAGTATTCTACGAAATTCTTGGTCAGGGACACATCTTCTTATTATTTGGTCTGCACAACTCTTAAACAGATAAGGATCTTCCCAGATGAAATGTTTAACCTTTGAGAAGAAAAGATCTTCATCCATTTTATTCCAATGTTGAGGAATTCTTCCAGTAGCCAAAAAGTTGACTATGTTTGCAAACCAAGGAGTGTGTACACTAATAGCAAAAAGTTGCTCATCAGGGAAAGATTCATTGATAGGCAACCAACCTATCAATCTTAGCAGTTAAAATTCTAGACAGATGATCAGCCACCACATTCTCTACCCCCTTTTTATCTTTGATCTGTAAATCAAATTCCTGTAATAAGAGAATCCACCTGATTAATCTTGGTTTGGTGTCCTTCTTAGACAGAAGGTATTTCAAGGCAGAGTGGTCAGTGAACACCACTATTTGTGAACCCAAGACATATGACCTAAATTTCTCTAAAGCAAAAACAATTGCCAGCAGCTCCTTCTCAGTTGTTGTGTAATTGAGCTATGCATCAATCATTGATCTACTGGCATAAGCTATGACATGAGGCAACTTTTCCTTTCTCTGTCCAAGGACAGCTCCCAAAGCATAATCTGATGCATCACACATCAGTTCAAAAGGTAGTGAATAATCTGGAGACTGCAATATTGGAGCTGAAATCAAACAGTTTTTTAAGAATTCAAATGCCTTCATGCATTCATTATTGAAAACAAAAGGGACATCTTGGCACAACAAATGACAAAGAGGCTTGGTTATTTTACTGAAGTCCTTAATGAACCTTCTGTAAAATCCAGCATGTCCTAAAAAACTTCTGATTTGTTTAATAGTTTTGGGAGGTGGTAAATGTGCAATTAAATCAATTTTTGCTCTGTCCACCTCAATGCCCTTGTGGGAAACAACATGGCCAAGGACAATGCCTTGGGTGACCATGAAATGGCTCTTTTCCCAGCTCAAAACTAGATTGGTTTCTTCACATCTCTGTAACACCAATTTGAGATGATGTAAACACTGGGAAAAACTGTCTCCGTAGATTGAAAAATCATCCATAAAAATCTCCATAAATTGGTCAATCATATCAGAGAAAATGGAATACATGCATCTTTGAAAGGTAGCAGGGGCATTACAAAGACCAAAAGGCATTCTCCTATGGGCAAAAGTGCCAAAAGGGCAAGTGAATGTGGTCTTTTTCTGATCTTGTGGGTACACAGGAATCTGGTTGTAACCAGAGTAACCATCAAGAAAACAGTAATAAGCTTTTCCTGCTAGCTTATCTAAAATCTGATCAATGAATGGGAGAGGGAAATGGTCTTTTCTGGTCATTGAATTTAATTTTCTGTAATCAATACAGACCCTCCACCCAGTTGTTTGTCTGGTTGACATAAGCTCACCAGAATCTGAGGTTACAACAGTGATCCCAGATTTCTTAGGTACCACCTGTGTAGGTGCCACCCAAGATGAATCTGAAATGGGGTAAATGACCCCTGCATCCAACAACTTAACAACCTCTTTCATGACTACTTCTTGCATATGAGGGTTCAGCCTCCTTTGCATTTCCCTAGAAGGCTTTGCATCTTCTTCCAAATGGATTTTGTGCATGCAAACAGCTGGACTGATTCCTCCCAAATCAGCAATAGTCCAGCCAATTGCCCTTCTATGTTCTTTCAAAACAATCAACAACTCTTCCTCCTGCTCCTTAGTGAGGGAGGAAGAAATAATCGCAGGCAATGATTTATGATCTCCTAAAAACACATATTTCAAATTTTCTGACAGCTGCTTCAGTTCTAAATCAGGTGGGCTGAGAAAAGAAGGTAACAAAGGTACCTTAGCTGGAAGGGAAAGAGTAGCAGGTTTCCAAGAAGAGAAACTTGCTGCTTGATTATGAGTTCCTTGCACAATATTTACTTCCTCAGAATTTGAGATACAAACTGTTTCTTCCTCAGAATTTCCCCAAGCATCTTTAGCATCTGTGGTGAAATCTTCACACTACAGAAACTGTTGTAAAGTCCCTTCTACCAGTTCATCCAATAGATCAACATGAAAACATTCCTCAGAGTTGAATTGAGGCTGTGTGACTGCATTATAAACATTTAATTTTACCTTCATGTTTCCAAAAGAGACTTCCATAATACCAGACCTGCATTGAATGCAAGCATTTGCTGTAGCCAGGAATGGTCTTCCTAAAATGACAGGTATGGAAGTTTTGCTTTTGGTAGGTTCCATGTCGAAAACTAGAAAATCAGCAGGATAGAAAAAATTATCTACTCCCACCAATACATCTTCAATCATCCCAACTGGCTTCCTTTTCGGATCATGCATGGTTGTAACACCACATGAGTGGATTTTAATTCTCCCAAACCTAGTTTCTCATATACAGAATATGGAAGTAGGTTGACACTAGCACCCAGATCTAATAAAGCCTTTTCAATGGTATGTTCCCCAATAATGCAAGGGATTGTGGGGATTCCAGGATCTTGAAGTTTAGGAGGTGTGGCAATGGACAACACCTGATTAACTCTTTCCACAGCAAAGACCTTCTTGGATAATTGTATCCTAGACTGTCTTTTGTGAGTGCAAACATCTTTCAAAAATTTTGCATATGCTGGAATTTGTTTGATTGCCTCAAGTAAAGGTAGATTTATCTTGACTTGCTTGAAAGTCTCCATCATTTCATCTATTTTTGTGTTCCCTTTATCAAAAGGGGATACAGATTTTATTGCATGAGAAAATGGCAAATGAGGAACTAGTCTTTCATCTACAGCTTTGGAAGCATTTTCAGAATTTTTTTGAATTTTATGTTTTTCATTTGTTTGATTTTTCTGAGGTATATCAGCACCTCCACTGCTATCATTATGCTGCTCTTGCCACATATTTTTATCATTTTCCTCATTTTTTTCTTCTTCAGTACCCACTTTGTTATTTATAATTCTTCCACTTCTCAAAGTTGTGACAGTTTTTACTTCTTCATGCGAAATAGAAGCTTCTCCAACCATGAACTGTCCTTTGGGATTGTTCAAAGGTTGGCTGGGTAACTTTCCTTCCTCTCTTTTGGCCAAAGTATTTGAAAGCTGTCCCAATGTTTCTTCAATCTTCTTTATGCTCTGGCTGTGAAAATTCACAGTCTGAGTTAAAGATCCTAAATTCTGGAGTGAATTTAGGACTTGATCTGCAAAAGAAGGGGACACGGAAGGGATTTGAGCTGGAGATTCTTTTGCAGTTGTTGTGGAATGAAATTTCTGAAAATTTGACAGCATAAAAATTCTGCTGATAAGGGTTTTGAAAGGCATTTGGTTCTTTGGTTCTTTCTTCATTGTTAATTCCCTTGGCTCCACCTCAAATTGGGGTGCCCTCTCCATGGATATTCACTGCATCTGTCCAAATGATTGAGCAGCATGAGCTTGTTCCACCACTAAATCTGGGAACTGTGGTGCAGCAGGACATTGGTCAATTGAATGAGTAGGGGACTGGCATATCAGACATGCCTCCTCTACTCTTGCAACCATTGGATTTTTAAGTGAGTTCATCAATCTATCAAGCTTTGTGGTTAAATTGTCCATCTTTCTTTCCAACTCATTCACCTCATAAATCTTTCCTTTGGTGGTTTGCTGATTGTTCAACCTAGCAGGATTTTCAATATCTCTTGACAGAGATTCCTGTTGAGTTGAGTTTTCACCAATTACTTCAAATAAGTCCCAAACCTCCTCAACTGTTTTTTGCAAGTAAGTGCCTCCACAGGAGGCATCCACCATATTTTTACCTTTTTGATCAATTCCTTGATAGAAGCTTTGAACTAGCTGGCATCTGGGAATTTGATGATGAGGACATTGCCTTAAAAGTTCCTTAAATCTTTCCTATGCTTCATGGAAAGTTTCAGTTGAGTTTTGTGAGAAAGAAATGATACTTTGTCTCAATTGGCTTGTTTTAGACATTGGGAAGTATTTGGCTAAAAATTGACACTGCAAATCATTCCAAGAAGTGATACTATTTGGTGCTAACATAGATAACCATGCTCTAGCTTTATCCTTTAATGAAAAAGGAAAGAGCCTAAGCTTGGTTGCTTCTGGACCAAGTCCAGCTATGTTGAATGTGGTGCAAAGAGCCAAGAATTCATCCACATGTTTGTATGGATCTTCCTTACTCAACCTATGGAAGGAAGGAAGCATTTGGATGGTTGATGATTTGATCTCATAATTTCCTTCAACAGTAGGAAATTGAATGCAAAAGGGAGAATTATAAGCACCAGGTGCGAAGTAATCCATCAAAAGTCGAGGTTCTTCACCCATAGTAGCAGAATTCTGTGTTGGTTGTTTGGTTCGTAATAGCCTTTCAACTTCTAAATTTAGAGGACAATCTCGTGTGAGAGTCCTCCTATCAAACATACAACTCAGAACAAAAAATCTGATTATTCACAGCAAACCTTCAGAATTCCTTTTTAAGTAGTTTCCCTTCTTCAAAAATTGGATATGAATAACTGCACAGGTATAAACAATAGAATAGTTTAGTACTGGTATAAAAATAAAAGTGAAAACTTAGGTCTACCTATTTTAGAACCAATTCCCCGGCAACGGCGCCAAAAACTTGTTGTTGATTCTAAGTGTGTTTGATTTATTTGTATTTTGAAAACAGGTTTGCAACTGCTAAGTTATACTGAATCTAGAACAAAAAAAGAGTAAAGAAATATCAGCACAGAGAGAAGTGAATTAGCCTGCAAGATCAGGGCCAATTGTAGCAAGTTTTAAATGTAAGTGAGTAAAAGATCGTCCATAGAGAATTTGTCTAAAATGCAAGATAAACCTCCAGATTTGAGCTACCAGATCTGGCCTCTTATCTTATCTAGAAAGCACATAAGATGGGAGGTTGAATTTGTCACATTAACTAAATGATAAAAGTAAAAGTTAAACTAAATGATCCAGATCCGAGTTGGGGGAATTTTGAGGTAAACTTATGAAAAATGGAGAAGTAATATCTAACTTTGATTTGGTCCTTGAAATACAATGAGAAAGACTGCAAATCAACTGAGAAATGATTCAATCTTCATCTGGCTACAAGCACAGATGTAAGAGAAATAAATCTAACTCAACGATTAGGTTTAGGCTTATGGCTATGGTTTGTCCACTTCAATGGCCACAGACCATCCAATAGTCTTAAATCCAAAGCCTTAATTTAGAACAGAAAGCATCACTACAAATGCCGTGAGAGATTAGGTTACAAACACTAATTCTCACAGGATTAATGAATCAAGGGAAATTGCATGAACAACAGTAAATCTAAAGGAGTCTAATGCAATAAGGAGATCAGAGGGAACCCTTAACATGAGTCCAATTGAGAATGTACGGTTTACAGCAACCTTTTTAAATTCATCATTACAATTACAGAGCACAGCTTAAACAACTCTCAGATTTGTAGTCTTGAATAAAACTCTCTTTTGAATTACAGAAGTATCTCACAGCTCTCAATTGCAAGTAAAAGTGAGGCTATTACAGGGATTTCAGACAAACTATCTGGTTTGGAAATGGGGGAATAGGAATGAAACTCAAAATCTGGATGCCCAAATTGGGTAAATGGTTCGTCTATTTATAGTTTTCCCTAAGTCTAGCTCAGATGAGTATCAACCAATCAGAAGTGCTTAGATCTGTATCGACCAATGGTAGTCGAGTACAAGGATCCAGATCTGTTCTGGCCAATCAGAATTGCTCGATCTGGTTCAGCCAATCAGGTGATAAAAGCATCAATTCTGTTATGCATTTTGAAAGTTTGTTAGAGTTTCTAGAAGTTCCCGCCAAGTTATTTCATCTCTGGGTGCTCACATGGGTTGGAATATGCCTTTGCTTCATGCTTAGAATCCTCTGGAATGTCCTTAAGTTTTTAAATGCATTGGGATGCGTGAAAAAGATTACTGAATTACCCTTACAAAAGCTGGGAATCTCCAGAATACCTTTTCGCATAGTTTAGGGGACTTTTCGCAAGGTGTTGTAACTCCTGAAGCTCTTTTCGCAATGTTCTGGTTCTGTTCGAATGGAATTCTCTTCTTTTCGAAAAGGTCAATCATCTCTTCAAAGAGTTCAGGTGCTCTTCGAAAGCTAAGCCTGGAGTTTTTAGTTCTTTTCGCAGAGTTCAGGTTCTTTGTGAACAGTTCAGGTTCTTTGCGAAAAGTACTCTATAGTGTATTTTTCTGTTCGAATTGCTCCATACTTCTTTTCTGGGTTTAGACCAGGTCTTTGCCTCTTCAGTTCAGACCTTTTAACAGCTAGTGAGGTTGTCCCTTCTCTTTCTTCCTTTGGATCATCATGGATTATCATCTTTTTGGCACTTTTAAGCTGCTTTTATGGTTAAGCCTGTCTTTATTGTTAGCTGAAACACAAGCACTTAGAACACTTATTTAGTTCTCTTAAAGGTCTATCAAGACTCAGGTTGAGGGGTGAAAAATGGTATTTTCCAGTTCTCAACACCTACCAGAGTGCCCTTCCGTTGGATAGTTGATAAAATGACCAATGGGCAGCACGACCCTGGCCAATCAATTAAGGGTGCACAATTGCCACTAAATATGTGGTGGATCGATATAGTTCTTAGAGGTAACCTTTACCCTTTAGCAAGAGAAGACGATAGAAATAGAGTATTTTTACAAACCTTATTCTTAGTGTTCAAGGGAAGATGGTTTGATGCAGCTGAAGTGGTCACCGATGGACGGGTCCACGCCCACAATTGTATGCTAGAGTCCAAAAAGAAAACACTTACCACCATGCCATATGCACACCTCATATCGCAAATGGTAAAAGAGCACCAAGATGAAATTGGAGGATTCACAATAAGGAATGACAAACCGCAAGATACCGACAATGTTAAGTACTTTGGGTGTGAGCATTGGGAATTGGCTCAAAACTGATTAAGTAGGAAAGTTCGACGTCTACCACCAACGGCAGACGTACCCCTTGACCACTCATTCAGTTACACTGATATCGCCAAGCGGATGGACTTCCAAGAAGCAATGCTCACAGAAATCATGCACCATTGCTTTCCGAATGACGCCGTGCAACGAATCGCGAGAGTGCGAGAATCTACGAAACGTGCCGTTGAGCCTTCTAAAAATCCCTTAGCAAAGTTGACTACTCCCTTAGCAACATTATTACAATGTTAGCTTTCGTATAATTGATATCCACGTATTACACTTTAGGCACATTTTGTATACCTTTGTAATGACTTAAAAAGCCAATGACTACTCCAAGTCTAGACTAGTCATGTATGCTCATGACGGTATCACTCTCAACACATTCAGTTAAAGGCTTGATAACATAGTTTATTTTAATACTTACTATTTCTTCATTGTTGAATTTTATATACCTTTGCAATGATTTAATATCAACTATGACTATTATTAAATTGTCTGTCTGTCAACCACCCCTATGTGAACATTTTATAAAAATGTTCCCCACTCTGTTAACCAATTTCGCACATGACCTCCTACGATATTAGCGAACCTTATCAACTAACCATCCTTACTCGGTTACTTCCTTCAATTTTCGAGGACAAAAATTTCCTCTAAGGAGGCGAGGATGTAACACCCTGCATTGTCACACATGTGAAGTCCAGATTGACGGTGTGTCACGGACCATTAGGACCTTACGACGAGAACGATCCATGGGATCACCAATCACTTGAGACACATAGGGAAACCAACTTGGGTCGAGGGCCTATTTTGACTTAGGCCACGGGCCTTTCTTAGAACCAGCCAATTGGGGGCCATTGCAGGAGCTAAACCCTTGTGGGCCATCTCCAATATGGTGAGGAGTCACATGCCATTGATTTTCTCGGAAAGGACCAATAGGACCCTACGGCCTGTGTAGGGGTTGGATGGATTGAGTTCCATCTATAGCCCATGAGTGGATAACCGTTGGATGGACTGCATACCTTGTGTAAGGATGTATAAGCCAAGCATCCAATCCATGTCACCCTATTTTAAACGCATGCACGTAACCATGCAAATGATTATTTGCATTGGTTAGTCAGTTGTGTAAGGAGTGGAGAGAATGAAGTGAACAAAGGAGAGTCGTCCCCTTCCTCCTCCATTTTCGATTCAAGCATTTCACCTGAGCTCTGATCCATGCCAAAAACCCCTCCGCTTCACATTGAAATCGAACCCTATGACTAGGAGCACCACGGCCCTATAAACTACACATTTCGACAAGAAGGAGTCGTGAAATCGGCACACTGAAACCATTGATTCAATGCCCTGGTGTCGTCGAGTGTTGCATGCGAGGAATGCTTATAGAGGTAACCCACTTTTCTTGCACGTCACAACAGAGAGCCCAAAAAAAATCCTACTAGGTAGCGATGCTCGAGGCCTCATGCAAGGATTTCAAGGATCGAACGCAACTGAAGCTCGGAAAGAGACGCTTTGGGGTTAACCATTGAAACCCTTGCATGTGCTCCCTAATTTGGGGATAATAGCGAGTAGAAAATCACATTGGGTCTTGTGTGGGGACTCACATTGTAGGTGTATTATAATAAATATCTCGTAGTTGAGCGATTGCTCTTTTTATGCTTTTTAGATGTGTCATTAGACCATCTCGGGAAGCCATAAGGGCCAACTCGAGTTCAGAGTATGAGCTGTTTAAGATAGCAACTTTGTAGTTTACGCTCGAGCGTGAATCGCCCCGCTTGAGCGGAATCATCACCTAAAGCCTATGCTCGAGTGAGAACTCCAGGCTATTTTGGCTCGGGTCAAAACCGCTCAAGTGGAACTCTAGGCTATTTTGGCTCAGGTCAAAACCGCTCGAGCGAAATCTGAGGCTTTGTACTGGAAACACGCTCAAGCATGAAATTTACCGCTCGAGCGGGGGATGTTCTGAAGCTTATGCTTGAGCAAGAATCTTAGGTCTATTTCGCTCGGGTGAAAACCGCTTGAGCGAAACTAGGGAAATTGTATTGGATGTACGCTCGAGCGTGAATGGAGTCGCTCGAGCGGGATATCTTCTCAAGCCTATGCTCGAGCGTGAATTATAGGCTTAATTCGCTCGGGTTAAAACTGCTCGAGTGTGAAGCATAGGTGCCACTGGGAACTGCTCGAGCGGGATTGAGCCACGCTCAAGTGTGGTCCTCTGTTTCTAGCTATTTTCAATGTATGTGCTTGGGACTCGGCTAGCATGCTTATAGGTTATATGTGTGGACTAAGACATGTAATGGACATCGTGATTTAAGATAAAATCACCATGGAACAAGGTTTTGAACTCATCAGACCGTGAATCTTTGCATGTGTGATCGACATGAATTCAAGTAGGGAAAATACCTTGCCACTTATATATATATCTCTCGAATTCACGTGTATGATGCAATTATCCAATGAATGGTATTTCTTAGCAATTAATGCAAATATATGCATATGCACATGTAAATGAAATTCTCGAATACTATGATTTAAATTCAACATACATGTTTTAAATGATTCATGATCGTGCATTTGACCTCACATTATCTTGCCTTTCCACGTACCCATTCTTGATATGTGTCAACACATACTCGTTATGTGTTTATGCTTTATGTGATCACGTGCAATGAGGAGTGGAGTCTCCATGAGATGGGTGGAGTCCCGTCACGACCCTGTGTTCCTAATATGGACTGCTCAGTTCTCTAATAAGAGATGCATTGCCATGTGAATTGTTTCGAGGGTATTAGAAGTAAGGGGAGTGGAGTCTCCATGAGAGGGGTGGAGTCCCCGGGGTCATGACCCTGTGTTCCAAATACGGACTGCTTAGTTCTCTAATACGAGATGCATTACGATGTGAATCATTCCGAGGGTACTATTAGTAAGGGGAGTGGAGTCTCCATGAGAGGGGTGGAGTCCCTGGGGTCACGACCCTGTGTTCCTAATATGGACTGCTCCGTTCCCTAATGCGGGATACTTACTCTACTGCCACATGATATGATACGTCTTGGTTCTTGTTATGTGATTCATCTTGATTCCAATATTGTCTTTGCTATATGTGTTCATTACTCATTCATGATTCTTTGGCATGATTTGACTCATTAAGGCATGGAAATTATATTTTAGAGCTCGCATTTGATATATGAAGATATAAGTGTGAACTTCAATCATTTTCTTACTCATGCATTGAGAACTTGACTTGGATATGTGTTATTCACTGAAAAGTACTACTTTTAACCTCTTAATCTAGCCTTTACTACACCTTAGAGCTATCTAATAATCCTCTGTTAGTATGTTTTTTAGTTAGTAATAACAGTTGTAGCTTAGTACAAAGTTCATGCTTTTGAAGCCAACAAGAGAGAATTCAAGCCAAGGGTGACTACTGAGCCAAGAACAGATGAAACACCATGGTGGTACACACCATGGTGACTATTTTGGTTGCCTAGGTGGCCCCTGGAAGTTTGACAGATGAGAGAAAAATGGATTTGAGTGGAGAAGGCTGTAGCAGCAGCATGTACACTGCAGCAGAGGAGCAAAAGGCAGCCTCGCACAGTCAGAAGTATTCTCTCACACAGTTTGAATCTACATAGAAGCTACCTTGCAAACACCTCGTGAGGCCTGCAATGCAAGGCATCCTTGCAAGGCAACCTTGCGCAGCTCATAGAAGAGGAGCTTCAGAAATCCTCCTCGCGAGGTTCCCGCGAAGCACTCGCGCATTAACAACCTCAAAAGTTTCTATCGCGTAGATCTCGCAAGGATCCAGTGCACTTCAGAGCCAAAGCTAGCCACTCGAAAAGGTAAATTCATCCTGGCGAGCAACCCCACGAAACTCAAGGCCTAACCATGCAAGCTGCAGAGTTCAGTGCTTCAGCCACGCGACACCTACATGACCAGAGCATCTGAAGGCCTAACTGTGCAAAAAGCCAAAGTCATCCGTGCGAGCTGGGGATATTCATTGCAAATTGAGCCTCACGAGGGCATTTCATCTATGCGATAGTAGCATAGATCCACACGAGAAGCAGATCCAGCCTCGCGAAGCACGGGCTCCTGCTTTCTCTCTCCATACTCAGAAATGCTTTGGGGATTTCTCTAGGTCTAGGGCACACATCCTGAGGCCTTGATCTATGAGCACACATCTCGAGGCATCCAGGGGTTATAAAGGATCCACGTCTTCAAGTAGAAATTATGGTTTTTCCCTTATATTTTCTTATTCACCAAGATAGTGAGGACTGATATATTAGCTGCAATCTATTTTTAGAAACCCATCTCTTCCTTAACCTAATTTCAGCTGAGAGCTTAGGTCAGAGTTGGGTTAGGATTAGATCATCATATTTTTTCCTTTTTCTTCTTCCTTAGCCAAGCATGTGCTAGCTATCATCTTTGTTAGCAATTAGGCATAGTTTAATTCAGTTTTGTAATGGGTTGTGTAAACTTTGAGATCTGTTGAGGGCTGTTTTCCACAAGGCTGCTGCCTTGAAGACTTTCATTATAAATCTTTGTTTAATTAATGAAATGTTTGTTTTAATGCTTATTCAATCTGCTATTTTTCTATGTGTCATAGATAGTATTCTTTGATCTATGCCATACACATAGGATTTTACTAATTTGAAGCTTCCATGGAAGCTTGAGCTTATAGCCCTGTGACCATGGTGGTAGCAGCAATTTTCTTATTCCATCTCAGTCCTTTGTGATTTGGATAACCTCTGTGGATAGCCTGTGACCATTTGAGTGGACAGGCTATAGCCCTAGGGTGATTCTAAGCCACAGATCTGAGATGGATTCTTATCCTTTGCACTTTAGCATGTAGTCTTGTGAGAGATTGTGGCAGGAACAAGCTCCCCTCTATTTTACATTACCATCATTAGATGTTGGATCTAATTCTCTATAGAGATTGCAGACTTATGAGCTGAGTCATTGCAAGCCTTTTGTAGCAATGACCAGCTGCATCTATGTCCCCAAATAGCTTTTGAATAACTATTGTTTCCATTAGTTTTTCAAGAGTTGTTTGCTCCTATGGATGCCTTAGCATGTAGCCTAGCAAACATAGTGTCTGCAATGATCTTCATGCTCTGATTTGATCCATTGGTTGGAGGAAATCTATTAGATAATTAGTGACCATTTAAGTGGACAGGTTATAGCCTTAAGATCAGTCCATTCCCTTGGATTAGATTGGTTTTCTAATTTAACTCATGTGGTTTGATCCTCTCTATTGGATAGTCGGTGACCATTGAAGTGGACATGTTATAGCCTTAAGAGACAAGGTTAAATTACAGGAGTTGAGTTAGATTCTTTCACCTTGCAGATGTGCTTGTAGCCATTTGAAGGATTGCGCAGAGATAGCTCTAGATCTGAGTTGCATGATTGAAATGACCTTAGCTTAGTTGTCTACTTCCCATCAATTTTTATCTTTATTTTATCACATACCATCATCACCTTCTTCATAAACCCTTTCTTTAGTATAGGACTGCACTTTCTTACTCATCTTTTAGTTTTAGTTTAGTTGTGACACCCAACTCCCATTCTTTAGGATTGTCAGATATGTAGCAAGATCTAGAGGCCTACTAATACAACCCTTTTTTGGTTCTAGATCAATTTCTCTGTGGGACAAACTCTTACTTACTTAAAACTTCCTACAACAGCCTTGGATCTTACAGGCAGTATATTTTAAACTTATTGTTTTACCCATTTTGCATCTCTTCACTTTTGATTTATTTTCTCCACTATTTTTAAATAAAATACCAGCAAGCATTTAAAATATTACAACAAGTTTTTGGCACCGCTGTCGGGGACCTTTGATCTAATAGTTGACCTAAGTTTTTGCTTTTTGTTTACTAAATTCATTTATAGCAGTGCCTTTAATTGAATAAATGTACTATTGATTTTTGTTGGAAGTTTTGAAGATTTGGACAGCAGCAGAAGGGAAAAGCTTGAGCTATAGCTGGAGTTTAGCTAGCTTTTATTTGCATTTCTTTTACCCTAAAACTCAGTTCCATTTCTGTTGAATTCCCTGATGGTAGTTTAGTTGTAAATTTTGTTTACAAATTTTTTAAGTGTGCTGTGAGTATTTTCTTTACCTGTTGTTCTGTGTGTATGCTTGGTAGAAGGTCCCTTAACCCTGAATTAGAACCTCCAAATCTTGAGGTAGAAATGATCCTTAGACTGAGAAACACCATACCAGCCCCAGTTATTGAAACTGAGCCAGCTATGATGGCTGAGAGGCAGAGGACACTGAAGGAATATAATGCACCTAGGGCATATACATCCCCCTTCTGCATTCAATTTCCTTCAGTTGAGGGAAATTATGAGATTAAGTCCTCCACCATCAACATGCTGCCATCTTTCCATGGGCTCAGTAAGGAAGATCCTTACAAGCTCATCGATGAGTTCTTGGCACTTTGCACCACATTTAACATTGCTGGCTTGGGATCGGAAGCCACCAAACTTAGGCTTTTTCCTTTTTTCCTAAAGGATAAAGCTAGCGCTTGGCTCTCCCGACTCCCAGCCAACAACATACAGACATGGAATGACCTCCAAAGTTAATTTCTGATAAAATTCTTCCCTATGAATAAAACTAGTCAGATGAGGACGAACATACTTTCATTTACTCAATCCTCAACTGAAGATTTTCATGGAGCATGGGAAAGGTTTCAAGAAATGTTAAAACAATGTCCCCACCACCAAATTCTGAAGTGGGAGCTTGTACAAGTCTTCTAACAAAGAATTGATCCCAAAAGTTGGGACATGGTGGAAGCGTCTTATGGGGGTAGTTACCTCCACAAGACAACTGATGAGGCATGGGACTTGTTTGACATTATAAGTGAAAATTCCATGCAGCAGGAGTCATTGTCCCGCAATGACAGTCAGACCCTAGCTAGAATGGTGAAAGAATCCACCTCTAAAGGTGGCATGTATGAGGTTAAGGTGCAGAGTGAATTAAAGAGGAAGTTGGACAACCTGAGCTTAAAATTTGATAAGTGAATGAATGTGATGCAGCCTAGATTGGCTGCACAAGTGGAAGAGGCATGTCTAATATGCAACACATTCACTTCAAGAATGCCCATCAGCCAACAAGTTTCTTGAATTTGTTATGGAATATGCCAATGTTGCCCAAGCATATGGGCAGCAACCTGCTAGATACACCTGAAGAAACCACCCTAATCTGAGGTGGAGACAAGATACATATCAGTAGTCCCAGCAGCAGCAGCTGACAGTACCATACAGACCACAACACCAATTCAACTAGGGATATGCACCTAGGAAGAATTTTCAACTGCCTGCCCCACAGCCCAAATCAGTTGGTTTTGCCCCCATCATAGCCCAGATCCTTTTTTTTTGAAGAGAAAATGTTGACATCAATGTAAAATCTGAGGAACTTAGTACAAACTATGAACTCTTAAGGGCAAAGCATTAAAAAAATAGAGGACCTGTTGGGTCAAATTTGTAATGCTTTGAACAAGAGAGAGGAGGGCAGGTTGCCTAGTCAACCCTTGGCCAACCATAAAGGGCAGTACATGATTGGAGAAGGCTCCTCTACTCATGAGGAGGTTAATGCAATCACTACCTTAAGGAGTGGCAGGGTGGTTGACAATCAAGTGGGCAAGACAAAGGAGGAGATCATGGAAAATAAAAAAGAAAAAAATGTGAGTGTAGAAGAAGACTTGAATTAATCCCCTGCTGTGGAGCAGCAGGGATAAAATAAAGGGGCTGATGTTGAGCCCCAACAACAAATAATAAATGAAGAAAAGAGCAAAAAACAAAAATTTGATCACAGTATTGTTAGGCTTGCAACTGTGGTACCAGCAGTACCACATCTGCTATTTCCTCATGTACTTGTTAGCCCATCTCCTTTTGATAAGGGGATTGCTCAAATGGAGGGAATGATGGAGACCTTCAAGTAGGTCAAGATTAATTTATCCCTGCTTGATGTAATCAAACAGGTCCCTGCCTATGCCAAATTCTTAAAGGACCTTTGTACACAAAAAAGAAAAGCAAGGGTGCAGCTATCCAGAAAGGTATTTGCTGTACAACATGTAGAATCAGTGCTGCCCATAGCCACACCTAAAAAATTGTAGGACCCATGGGTACCTACCATCCCCTGCATAATTGGAAACTACACCATAGATAGAGCCCTCTTGGACTTTGGGGCCAGTGTCAAACTGCTCCCATATTCAGTATATGAGGAGCTAGGTTTGGAGGAGCTAAAACCAACTCCAATTGTGCTCCAACTGGCTGGTAGGTCTATGAGAAGACCAATGGGTGTGGTGGAGAATGTTTTGGTGGGGGTAGTCCAGTTCTACTACCCTGCTGACTTCCTGGTTTTGGACATGGACCCTTGTAAAAGTAAAACCCCCATTCTTGTCATCTTGGGCAGGCCATTCTTGGCCACTACCAGTGCCTACATTCAATGCAGGTCTGTAGTGATGGAGGTGACCTTTGGAAATATGAAGGCCCAATTAAATGTGTACAATGCTGCCAAGCAGCCTCAGATGGACATTGAGGACTGTTGTACAATAGATGTACTAGATGGCCTTGTAGAAGAAGAATTATCCAATCTACTGGATTGGGATAATATTTTTGAAAACCTAGAAAATATTTGGAGTGAGGTTGAGGAGGAGGCCCAAGATTTCATGACAGAAGACATCATCACAATAGAGTCTTCTGTGGGCCTAGTGCAACATTCCAGCTGGAAACCTACATTGCTGCCCCTTCCTCAAACCACCAAGGTACCTTTGTTGCCTTCTATTGAAAGTCCCCCTGATCTGGAGCTTAAGGATCTTCCAAACATATTAAAGTATGCCTTCTTGGGGCAGAACAAAAAGCTTCCAGTGATTATCTCTTCCTCTCTCACTAGTGAGCAGGAGAAATTGTTGAGTGTTCTCAAGAATCACAAATGAGCAATAGGTTAGACAATTACTGATCTTGGGGGGATTGATGCCTCAGTTTGCATGCATAAAATACACTTGGAAGAGGGTTCAAAATCCTCTAGGGAGATGCAGAGAAAATTAAATCCTCACATGCAAGAGGTGCTCTTGAAAGAAATAGTGAAACTGTTAGATGCAAGAGTAATTTATCCCATTTCTGATTCAGAGTGGGTGTCAACTTTTCAGGTGGTCCCCAAAAAGTCAGGCATAATAGTTGTCACTACTGAGTCTGGAGAGTTGATGACAACTAGGGAGACTACTGGTTGGAGAGTTTGCATTGATTACCGAAGGCTCGACTCCAAATCCAGAAAAGACCACTTCCCTCGCCCCTTTATTGACCAAATTCTAGACAAATTGGCTAGGAAAGTATTTATTACTTTCTTAATGGATACTCAGGGTATAAAAAAATACCTGTGTACCCCCAAGATCAGGAGAAGAGCACCTTTATATGTCCCTTTGGCACTTTTGCCTATAGGAGAATGCCTTTTGGTCTATCCAATGCCCCAGCCACATTTCAGAGATGCATGTATGCTATTTTCTCTGATATGATTGATAAGTTTTTGGAGATCTTCATGGATGCTTTTTCTGTATATGGGGACAGTTTTAGTCAATGCTTGAACTGCCTCAGCCTAGTACTGTAAAGATGTGTAGAGACCAATTTGGTCTTAAGCTGGGAAAAGAGTCACTTCATGGTAACACAAGGAATTGTGTTAGGCCATGTGGTTTCCCACAGAGGCATTGAGGTGGATAGAGATTAGATTGACTTGATCTCACACTTGCCCCCACTCAGAACTGTCAAACAAATCAGATCCTTTTTAGGACATGCAGGATTCTACATGAGATTTATTAAGGACTTCAGTAGAATTGCAAAACCACTATGCCACTTGCTATGCCAGGGTATTCAATTTGATTTTTCTGTTGAGTGCCCTAAGGCCTTTGAGACCTTGAAAAAGTGCCTCACCTCTGCTCCTGTAATCCAAGCCCCTGATTACTCCCTTCCTTTTTAGCTGATGTGTGATGCATCAGATCTTACAATAGGTGCCTTCCTAGGACAGAGAAAAGACAAGCTGGCAACAGTGATATACTATGCCAACAAATCATTAGCAGAGGCTCAGCTCAACTATACCACTACCAAGAAGGAGCTGCTAGCTGTTGTTTTTTTTGTGGACAAGTTTAGACCCTACTTGCTTGGGTCTAAAATTATTGTGTTCACTGACCACTCAGCCCTTAAATACCTACTAGCCAAGAAGGATGCTAAGCCTAGATTGATCAGATGAATCCTCCTATTATAGGAGTTTGATCTTGAGGTCAAAGACATAAAGGGAGTGGAGAATGTGGTGGTTGACTACCTATCTAGAATTTTGTTAGATGAATGTGCAGCTGCACCAGTTAATGATTTTTTCCCAGATGAACAATTGTTTGCTATTCAGTCTATTGTACCTTGGTTTGCCAACATTGTGAATTACAACCCCGAGTGTGGCTTGGGAACCTTGTGAGGCCCCTTGTTCTCTAAAAATATACTTGTCGCGAGGTTCCACTTCAGCTCCGCGAGATGTATTATGCTTCGCGACTACCTAGCAAGAACCTCGCGAACCACGGGTTTCACCCATTTATACCTCGCGACTTTTTAATTTGTCATTCTTCTACCTCTCTACCCTAACTTCCAATGCACACCTTTGAGCTCTCCTTTCCCATCCTTCCCCTTTATTGCTCATTCTACTCACACCTACTGCTACCATTTTGCTCCACATAAGTTTCTGACCAATTTGCAGTTGGTGTGGTGAGATTTGATTCACTGTACAACATTTAAACTGAAACCCTAGCTTATAAGGGTAAGTGCTCTATTTCCCCCAGTTGTAATGTTTCTTTAGCATTTCCTTTACTTAGAGAATTGATTTTTGAAGGGAACTGTGTGGAATACCTTAGATTTGTGTTCAAGACCTAATTCTTGTAACCATTGCTAAGAGCTCCAAATTCATAGAAGGTCTAGCAGCCTTGGTGAACCCTCCCACAACTGACCAACCCGTGGCCACAAGAAAATCTGTGAGGATTGCAGAGGCAGCCACTGTGGAGGCCACTGAGTATGCTGCTGCCTCTGATGCCCCTGTTCCCAAGAAAAAATCACCACCTAGGATTGCTGTATACCTAGAAAAAATCAACCTATCGACCATTGAGTATGCAGCAATCCTAGGTATACCAGCCACCTACAACCCCGAGTGTGGCTTGGGAGCACCTCTAACTGCCACCATTCCAGATATAGGAAAGGATATTACAGGAGGGATTACAACTTCAGGGGTGTCTATTAGAAAAAGAGACTTAGATTTGAGCCTACTATTTATGGATGGAGTGTTGAGGAAAAATGTTTTCTGTTCTAGGCACCAGCAAGAGAGAAGGGCTCCCATAGTTAATGCCCTCTATTCCTTCTCCTTGGGCCATTACATTGATGTTTCCTAGATCATATTTGAGGGGATGAAGGACATCTATGAGAAGGTGAAGAAAAAGCAGAAGCCCATTCCCTACCTTATTACAGGCTTATCACTGCTCTGTTGAAGTGAGGGGGCGACCGTTTCTAGATGGATGAGGAGACAGTGAATTTGTCCCCTAGTAAATGTGGGAAGAAGCAATGGGGGATTAGCCATACACTGATGAAGAAGAAGAAGAAAGAGCAGTTGGCTCAAGCAGCCCCCACCATCCAAGAAGTAGAAGTTGCTACCTCAGTCACTTTAGCAGTCACCTCTGCTGCCTCCTCTTTCTTACCTTCCCATCCCTACCTCACCTATTACCTCACCTACACCTACCATACCCCTGCTCACACCTCCCTTCCTTATCCTACAACCCACCATCCCTGCTGTCTCCATCCCTATACCTATACCCATACCTGTGTCCATGCTTACCCTCACACCAGCAGCCCCTACTCAACCATTGCCCATATACCCTGCCCACCCCAACCCACTTATTAAAAGAACCTACACCAAAAGGAGAGCCACCAAAGCTCCCACTAAGCCTCCCCAACCAACTACTATAACTGAGACTACCCTCAGTTCTATACCCATTACTTTACCCCAACCTACCTCTATACCCATTGAAATCATATCAATCCCAGACCCAACCAGTGAAAACATTGAACCTCACCCCAACAACCCATTTGAACCCATCCCCATTGACCAACCAACTACCTCTACACCCATAAAACCTTCCATCTTTGAACCATTTGACCAGTCCCATGACCACCATTTCTCCACTGAGGAGTACTCTACCATGATGGACTCCATTCTAGAGGACATCAGGTATGAGTTTACTCCTTTACCTGATTCACCCCAGCCAACCCAATTCACCCAAATCCCTACTTCACCTCAACCCTCTATATTCCACAATGCACCCACTTCTCCTTTTCAACCTGCATCTAGCTCCCAGCCATCAACATCAGCCACACCTGAGCCCTTACCCCAAATCCTTAGCCTCCTTCTTTCCCTCTGTTGTGGATATTTCAGGTATGCTGATTATTATTGGTGGTGAAAGCACATTAAAATCAAAGTAAACTAGAAGATAAAAATAGCACATCTAAAATATTCAGACGTGTACGATACAGGGTCATTTTGCAGCAAGTTTTAAAAGTAAGAGTTTGTCCCACAGGGAGTAGTGATCTAAAACCTAATAGGCTGTATAGTAGACCTCTAGATCTGCTACAGATCTGACAATTCTAGCCTAATCTAAGAAGAGAGAGTTTTTCGAGTGTCACTAGATCTAATTTACAAAATAGAAATATAAAACTAAATCTAAAAGATTGAGAGAGATGAATGGTAAAATAAAATATAAAATGAGGAGAAATAGACAACTAGAGACTGGTTCTTATTGCAAAATAGATCAAGTCATGTGAATTTGCAGCTGTCCTTCACTTGGCTACAAGCTCGAGTGCAAGGTAGAAGAATTCAAATTAAACTAAAAGCTTGAACTAATCTTAAGGGTATGATCTACCCACTTGAATGGTCACAGATCATCCCATAGACTCCATCCAATCCAAAGGTTCAAATTGAAATATTAAAATCACTACAAATGCTGTGAATGCAAGGTTACAAGCTCAGGCACCCATAGAGATATTAAACCAAGGGAAATCAGATGACAATCAATAGATCTACTAGTAAACTGAATGGGCTATTCCCAAATACATGAATCCTATAGACATCTAATGGAACCACAAGATCTTTAGATTTAATTAAACTCTAAAATCAACAATTTATTGAATCAAACAACATATAATAACCTTGTTCTCAGATCTATAGTTTGTGCATCAATCCACACATCTTCATGCTGAAATTACAATTACAAAATAGATCTGAGCTGCTACCTAGATCTAATCCAACAGGTTAGATTAGGGAGAGAGGGAGGAAGAAAAAAAGGAAAATAAAAGCTAAAACAAAACCTAAATGAGTCAATGAGAACTCAGAGAATTTCCTAGTTTCCTTGCTGAAGAATTACAGCAGCAATGATACTTATTTATACATATGTAGTGATCCATGTGCTTTGAATTACAACAAATAAGAGGAGAGAATTTCATTTCAGTTTATGCTAATCCATGTGCTTAGCATCTCAGCCAATAAGAGAGAAGAGAGAAATCCATTCAGTTATGCACAACTGAAATGGTTTGCTTCCCGCCAAGAAATATTCCAATTAGTTTGAAAAACAGTTTTGCCCATTTGCAGAGTTCTCTTGTGCTTTGGAGTTCTCAAAAGTGCCCCTACCGTCCATTGGTATTTCCAGCTGTAGCCCTCATAAAATTGTTGTAATTAAATTGAAACCAAGCTACTGTGGATACCCAAATTAATCTCTCAATCCTATTGGCTGCATTTGAAGCTCAAGATAGCCCTGCTGCTGTTATTACCAAACAGCCCTCGGATGGAAAAGTGCTGAATACAATGGCTGCAAACTAAAGTAACATCAACAAGTTGATGGTTGAAACTTTAATGGAGTTGATGGAGCCTAAGCTGGATGAGTTGCAGAAATCATGAGCATTCTCAAGTGAATGGTGGCTGCTTGAATGATTGGTGTGATGGTCACTACAGCTCAAGAGGCTGCTGATGCTGGTTCAGACCTATAGCAGCTTCAGGTGACTCTTCGTGGGGTTAAGAGATGAATTCGAGAGGATAGAGACTGCTGCTTTATGCCTTTGACAGGTTGCTGATGGTTTGAAGAACCATTCGAGAGGATAGCTGAAGGGGGTAAAGACTACTGCTGACAGGTTCTGGGAGGATGGTTGAGTGATGGACTGGTCCACTCGAGAGGATGCATGAGGCTGTTGGTCGATAGGTTGAAGTGCAGGTAAGATTTTGAGAGGTACTGAAGCTCCAGCAGTTCTAAGTTGAGAGGATGGCTGATGGCTGCAATGAAGACACCTCGATAGGTTTGAAGAAAGTGAAAACTGATAGGTCATTGAGCATCCACTCGAGAGGATGCTGAAGCCACTTCTTCAACCCTTCAACAGGTTGGTTCAACACCTGGTTCAACTCGACAGGATGAAGTGTGGATCTCGACAGGGACTGAAGCAACATCATCCACTCGATAGATTGAGAGTTCTTTGCAAACCACCACTCGACAAGTTCAATATGTGCTCCATTCAAGAGGTTAGTGGGCTGCTGTTGTGTGCACTTGAGAGGATGACAGTTTTAGCAATGCTCCTTTCAGCCATTCGAGAAGTTCTAAAGATGAACTCTTACTTGGGTATCTTGACAGGTGTGCTGAATGTATTGAGGATCCACTTGACAAGTTGGTTGGCTGCTTCAGCATGTAGTTTGAAGGTGTGCTATTGTTTTATGTGCATACATTTATTTAATGTGCAGCTGCTCTTCATTGAGCTGCTTGTTGTAGTGTGCAACAGATGAAACTACTGCTCTTTTCATTAATGTAGCTGTTGTTGATGGTGACCCACGTAAAGATTTGCAACTGCAGCTGATGGGCTATTGTGCAGCTATTTAATATGCACTTGCTTGTTGTGATTTGTAGCTACTGAAAATGATAAACCCCAAGGCTTTTCAGTGTGCTGCTGCTCCATGTATTGCTGCTTAAGAGTTTATGTGTGCATTTGGTGTGCTTTAGTGTGCACACAATTGTCTAGCTGCAGCTGGAGATGTTGGATCTTTTCATGTGTGCATCTATTCTCATACATTGCTGCTGGAGTTTTCTTTGATAGCTTCTTCTCTAGCACACTGGTAGCTGCTGTTTTGCTTTCTTAGCAACATGCCATAGCACCACTTCTTTCATCTCTCTCTCTCAGCTCTTATTGTTACTTTTAACTGAAAAACTGCATTTGTTGTATTTTTCTTCCTAACAGCAAAACAAAACTAAAAGCAATTATTACTTACTCTAAGTACTACCAAAAGCTAGGTTTAAAGGGGTATAAAATGGTATAAATTAGTGACTAACGAACCCCCAAACTTTACCTTTGCTAGTCCTCCAGCAAAGTGAAATTTAAAACAATTAACCTATAACACTAAATGCCACTTTCGTAGGGAGCACGGTTGCATTTAGCATATACACCAGGCCTTTTAAACCCCTAGTGATCCCTAGTGGAGGAGTGAAGTCTCCTGAGGGTTTTCAGTGAAGGTACCCACAAACTTCTCCAATAAAATAGTTAACATTAATGCAACATGTTAGAATAGAGGTCAAACAAAATAAAATTCATTCCACACCTTACTCATTCAACTTTTTAGAGGATTCTCAGCAGTAAAACAGCAGTTTAATACTAAAATTCTGTTGTAATTCCTTCGCCATCAATCTACTTATATCAAGGCATTGTGTGTGAAAGTTAATGCAAAGCTCACCATGAATTTGAGAATTCTGTTTTGATATTGCCCCAAACAAATTCAATTTCAGACCCAAGTCTTACCAGGGCCGTCACTCAAAATAAACATAGAAGGTGTATGATTTCACACAGCTCAAGAGCAGTTACAACCCTCAAATAGGATTGCAAACATGAGCATAGGCAATGCTCTAATTCTTGAAATCTTCTAACTCTTTTCACAATAGATAACACAAATCCTCATCTCCACATGATAGCTCAATCCAATTTAGATTAGTAGGGTCTTTTTATTGGGTTGTAATGTGACTTATAGGTGAGGTTTATAAATAATAAAAGGGTAAGGAAGAATTCAAAATTGAGAAATTAGTAAAGGTAAGGAGGTGGTGCACACACCTTCTTCATCTCAGCACATCTTCATCTTCTTTGATATTTTCAGATTTGAAGTAGCCATCTTCTCATCTTCTTCCAATTTTCAAATGAAGTGACTTCTCTTTCTCATTTTTGTTTTGATTTTCTATTTTTCTCCTTTTTTTATTTTTTTCTTTTGTATTTTTCTCCATTTTTTATGGGCTGGAATGCCACAACTATACATCTGATACACAACTGCCTTCAAATGTGTTTTCTTCTCCTTCCACCAAATGTCAAACCAACTCTACCTTCTTCAACTCCTTCACCTTTTCCTTTTGAAATCTCAGGATGAGGGTCAGGCTGCATCAGGTCACTGAGGTTTTGGGTTCAAATTCTTTAGTTTTTATCAAAGAAAAACTTAGATTTTCAAGGCTCAAATGATGTGTATCAAGGACAGTTCAAAGGGTAAGGATTTCTAAGCTCAAACTGTCCAAATGATGGCCTTCATTTCTTTAATGTCATGAATGCTGTCAAACTATTTCAACTTGGAGTGAATAACTTCTAGTGAGCAAGAATAGATTCAATCAGTCCTTAGAGAAGAAAAAATTGCCAAAACACTCTTCAAAGAAAAAAAATTTCACGCCCAAATTTCACTGGGTATGGTCTTCCATAAAATTCTTGGGGTATATCCCCACAATTTTCTCTCTTTTCAGGTTCACTAAGCACCAATTTTTGAAAATTCTTAACATTTACTTCATGAAAGTGTTAGAGCAACAACAATTTTCAGTTTAAATTTTTTTAATTTTCTCTATTTTTTCAAAAATTAGGTGGGAATTAACTTTATTTTCAAAGTTTTTATCCAACACTGCTACATTAGCATTAACTATTCTATTGGCACACCCTGCCATACCCTCAAACCTAAGATGAATATTGTCCTCAATGTTTACACAATGAGTAACTAGGGCAGCAAGGCAAAACAAGAAAGAAAAATGCAGCAAAGAAGAAAAAAAAACTCAAAACTGAACATATAGACAGAAAAATAGAAAGAATGATGTAGAAAGGAAAGAAACAAAAGCATATGCTTGTAAAAACAGAAAAACGGAAGTAAAAAACTGAATACAATCATACCAAAATGAAGAAATATCAATAAAAATAGTACACACATATATCCTAAGAAAGAAAAATCAGCAAACAAAATTCCTAAAATAGAAAATCCTAAGACAATAACCTACTTCAATGGGACTCAGCTGTGATAAGGAGAGGTCTGTGTTGTGGTGTGTGCTGTGGATGTGTATGAATCAATATGAATTTCAAAGTAATGTCAACATGAATGCACACATTTAAAAGTAGGATTGATACACAACTGAGACCCATTAATAGTGAAAGATCTTGAAAGTGAATGAATTCAGAGGCTCCATTGAAATTTCAAAAATAGAATATGACCCACTGCTTATTAACTTTCATGATTCTTCCAAAATTTAAGAACCATGATCTCAGCAGTTCCAGATGGGGGTACATGAATGACAGCAAAAGAAAACAACCCATAAGAAAAAAAATTTATGGTTTAATATATATTTTTTTATTTGTTTTTTTATTAGCCGGGGCTCAACATCAGCCCTTATTTACTACTGCTAAAAGAATACAAAAAATAAGTCTGAAATTTTTGTTTGTGTTTATCTTTTCTAATTTTTTATTTGTTTTTATTTTTATAGAAAAACAACATGCTTAAATCTGAATTTAAAAAATTTAAAAATTTAAAATGAAAACAAAGGAGAAGGGAATGCAAACTAAGGAAGATATGCTCTAGCTGCAATCCATAAGCTCTTCTTGTGGCTACTGTTCCAGATCTGCAAAAATTCAAAAACTGCAACAGTAATTTATTCAAATAGCTACAAGGCAAGGAAGAAAAACTTAGAAAAAGAAAGAAAATTCAGAAATACTGTAGCAGCAAAACAAATTTTCTATACATGTACTGCAACAGACATTTATTCAAACAATTTGAATGCAATATACAGATCTAAAATAGTAATAAAAACTAAAGAAAATCAGATCTACAATAAGAAAAACTCAGATCTACTAACTAGATCAAAACTCCCCGGCAACGGTGCCAAAAACTTGTGAGATTTTTGCTGCTTCTTTTTATTATTAAAAATATGACAATAAAAATAATGTGAGGGAAGTGAAGAATGGTAAAACAAAACAAAATGGATTGAACACAACACAAAACCAAGCACGGTCCTGCAAGAATCCAGGGCCTGTTGTAGCAAGTTTTAAAAGTAAGAGTTTGTCCCACAGGGAGTAGTGATTTAAAACCTAATAAGCTGTATAGTAGACCTCCAAATCTGCTACAGATCTGACAATTCTAGCCTAATCTAAGAAGAGAGTTTTTCGGGTGTCACTAGATCTAATTTACAATACAGAAATATAAAACTAAATCTAAAAGATTGAGGGAGATGAATGGAAAAATAAAATGTAAAATGGGGAGAAATAGACAGCTAGGGATTGGTGCTTATTGCAAAACAGATCAAGACATGTGAATTTACAACTGTCCTTCACTTGGCTACAAGCTCAAGTGCAAGGTAGAAGAATTTAAATTAAACCAAAAGCTTGAACTGATCTTAAGGGTATGATCTGTCCACTTAAATGGTCATAGATCATCCTATAGACTTCATCCAATCCAAAGGTTCAAATTGAAACATTAAAATCACTGCAAATGCTGTGGATGCAAGGCTACAAACTCAGGCACCCACACATCTTTATGCCAACCCACACATCTTCATGCCAAAATTACAATTAAAAAATATATCTGAGCTGCTACCTAGATCTAATCCAACAGGCTGGATTAGGGAGAGAAGGGGGAAGAAAAAAAGGAAAACAAAAGCTAAAACTAAAACTAAATGAGTCAAGGAGAACTCAGAGAATTTCCTAGTTTCCTTGCTGAAGAATTACAACAGCAAGGATGCTTATTTATACATATGTAGTGATCCATGTGCTTTGAATTGCAGCCAATCAGAGGAGAGAATTTCATTTCAATTTATGCTAATCCATGTGTTTAGCATCTCAGCCAATCAGAGAAAGAGAGAGATCCATTCAGTTATGCACAACTGAAATGGTTTGCTTCCCGCCAAGAAATATTCCAATTAGTTTGAAAAATAGTTTTGCCCATGTGCAGAGTTCTCTTGTGCTTTGGAGTTCTCAAAAATGCCCCTGCAGTCCGTTGGTATTTCCAGCTGTAGCCCTCATAAAATTGCTGTAATTAAATTGAAATCGATCTGTTGTGGATAACCAAATTAATCTCTCAATCCTATTAGCTGCATTTGGAGCTCAAGATAGCCCTGCTGCTGTTATTACCAAACAGCCCTCAGATGGAAAAGTGCTCAATACAATGGCTACAAACTAAAGTAACATCTACAAGTTGATGGTTGAAACTTTAATGGAGTTGATGGGGCCTAAGCTGGATGAGTTGCAAAAATCATGAGCATTCTCAAGTGAATGGTGGCTGCTTGAATGATTGGTGTGATGGTCACTACAGCTCAAGAGGTGGCTGATGCAGGTTTAGATCTATAGCAGCTTCAGGTGACCCTTCGTGGGGTTAAGAGATGAATTTGAGAGGATAGGGACTGCTGCTTTATGCCTTTGACAGGTTGCTGATGGTTTGAAGAACAATTCGAGAGGATAGTTGAGGGGGTAAAGACTGCTGTCGATAAGTTGTGGGAGACTGAGTGATGGGCTTGTCCACTCGAGAGGATGCATGAGGTTGCTGGTCGACAGGTTGAAGTGCAGGTAAGATTTCGAGAGGTACTGAAGCTCCAGCACTTCTAAGTCAAGAGGATGGGTGATGGTTGGAATGAAGACACCTCGATAGGTTTGAAGAAAGTGCAAATTGATAGGTCATTGAGCATCCACTCGAGAGGATGTTGAAGCCACTTCTTCAACCCTTCAATAGGTTGGTTCAGCACTTGGTTCAACTTGACAGGATGACGTGTTGATCTTGACAAGTGCTGAAGCTGCATCATCCACTCGATAGGGTGAGAGTTCTTTACAAACCACCACTCGATAGGTTCAATATGTGCTCCATTCAAGAGGTTAGTGGGATGCAGTTGTGTGCATTCGAGAGGATAAGTTTTTTAGCAATGCTCCTTTCAGCCATTCGAGAAGTTCTAAAGATGAACTCTTGCTTGGGGATCTTGGCAGGTGTGCTGAATGTATTGAGGATCCACTTAACAAGTTGGCTGGCTGCTTCAGCATGTAGCTTGAAGGTGTGATGCTGTTTTATGTGCACACATTTATTTAATGTGCAGCTGCTCTTCATTGAGCTGCTTGATGTAGTGTGCAACAGATGAAACTGCTGCTCTTTTCATGGATGTAGCTGCTGTTGATGGTGACCCACATAAAGCTTTGCAACTACAGCTAATGGGCTATTGTGCAACTATTTAATATGCACTCGCTGGTTATGATTTGTAGCTGCTGAAAATGATAAACCCCAAGGCTTTTCAGTGTGCTACTGCTCAAGAGTTTATGTGTGCATCTGATGTGCTTTGGTGTGCACACAATTGTCTAGCTGCAGCTGGAGATGTTGGATCTTCTCATGTGTGCATCTTTTCTCATACATTATTGCTGAAGTTTTCTTTGATAGCTTCATCTCAAGCACACTGATAGCTATTGTTTTGCTTTCTCATCAATAGGCCATAGCACCACTCCTTTCATCTCTCTCTCTCAGCTCTTGATTGATTCCAAACTCCTCTTATTGGCACTTTTAACTGAAAAACTGCATTTGCTATATTTTTCTTCCTAACTGCAAAACAACACTTAAAGCAATTATTAGTTATTCTAAGTACTAACAAAAGCTAGGTTTAAAGGGGTATAAAATAGTATAAAGCAGTGACTAACACCCTCCAAACCCAAATGATGGCCAAAACCTAAAGCAAAACAACCATTGAGGCCAGCGTTCAAGCCATTCATTCAACCCTCCAAAACCTTGCCCCCCACAACTAAACCACCTTTATCACCACTCTTACCACAGCCTACCCCTCGAATTTCACCCTTACCTAAGCCTTCCATAAACCCAGCGAAAATGGCCACCCAACCTGACCATGAGCCCGACCCTATAGAGTTACCCCTTCTCGAACCATCTCTGGCCTCCACCTCCCCACAACCCCAACCTGCAGTAGAGGACCTGTCATTCCTGCTTCCTACCTCACCTGCAGTGACTAAAGTTGATGCTGCCACCCAAACTAATCCTGAGGAAGAGGAAGTCCCCCAGCTAGTACCCTCTACCTCCACCCTACCCATTCCATCATCCATCCCATCATCTTCATCCACACCATCCCATTTTCTGGTTGACCCCGCTCCTCTTGCATATAATACCATATTACCAGCCTCCTCATTCTCCATACCTCCTTTCTCAACCCTCCTCAGAGCCATGAATGAAAATCCCTATATCAGAAGGGATGTGATCAAGGGGATGATTGACATAAACGCAACAATCAAGCGGCCTTTCCTCCATCAAATCAAGATGATTAAATTGACTCATAAAATGGAGAGAAAGAAGATGAAGCAGGGTTGGAGGTAGACCTTGCAATTATACCAATAGGAGAAGTATAGAGTAGATGATGGGCTTGAAGACAATGTGAAGAACCTTCATGTGGCCCTTAGACTGGTAGAAGAGAGAGCTGTGGATTATGCCAGAACTGTTGCAGCATTGCAATAGACCCTATCTTCTATAGCAAACATAGACTTAGCCACTACAGCTACCTCTCTCTACACTGCAATAGCTTCTCCCCTTGCAACTGCTCCTCATCCCAGAGCATCAGCACCTGGAGTCAAAATCAAAGAGCCTTCCTCCATGCCCGCACCCACTCCCAAGAGAAGAAGCAGCACAAAGCAAAGGAAGGTCACTGCTAAAAGATCAAGATCCATAGCTATTGCTCTCAAGAAAGAAAAAGGAAAAGCTATTCAAGACCATATAAATGTAGATTCAACTGATGAAGCCTAGTAAATGTAGTTAGTTAGGATTTCTTTTATTTCTAGGAACTTTTGTACTTAATGTCAGTTGCATTGTATATATATTGCTATTTTATGAATGAAACTTTCTTTTTTGTATCTCTTGTTTGTGTTTTGATTGATTCTCATTCTGCTGTACTGTCTTTATTTTATATAGATGTGTCTTTTTTTTTATTTTTATGTTTCTACCCTGCTGCCCTTGTGTTCACTCTTTGAAACAGTGCGGAGATTGTTTCTCATAGGTTTGGGGGTGTGGCAGGGTATGCCAATGAAGTAGTTAACCTAAGTGCATCAGACCTAAGTGAGTAAGATGGAAATAGAGCTAAGTTCACCTAAGAAACTCTAAAAATGAGGAAATTTAAAATTTTGCAGACTGTTTGGCATTAAAATCTTTTAAAATTTAACATTTCCATGAGGTGAACACCAAGAAAACTCATATGTGTTAGCACTTAGTGAACCATTAAAGAGAGAAAAAGGTAAGGAAATGCTCATGAGTTCAATGGAAGACCATACCTAGTGAGATTTAGGCCTACAATTTTTTTTTTTCTCTTTGAGGAGTGTCTTTGGCTGTAACAGATGCCCTATTTGACACCCACATGCTGTAATATGACTGTAAGTCCAGTTAGACGTTGCCATATACTAGACACAAATACACAAATAGAAGTTGAATTGTGCATATGTCAAACACTAGATATAGTATGTTATCAATATCCTAATTCAGGTATAGCTGCTTGGTATGGAATAAATTCCTGGTTGGCCTTAGCTATAGATACACAAGTTTACCCATGAGTATATTAATTGGGTATTTCAATTTACTTTAGTGGTGGCTTATACAGAAAAAGAATATACCAGACTTATACCCAAACTATGCCTGATTTATCGTTTGAGGGGATACATGTATGAAGTGAATGCTGGCTTAGTATCAAAGCCCAGCCTATTGACGCTTATAAGCTGCTTGCATGGTAACTTCACTACACGACTTGATGAGTCATGTTATGTGTTCATGCACGCAAAGTGAAACTACCGATTATAAACAACAATTGAATTCCCTTCATCTTCTCACTTCCAGTTTTGAATGAAATTCTAGCAACTTGATCCTGAAAAAAAAAAACAAAATAGTAACACCAGTCTAGTACATTGTCATCAGACCATGAGACCAGAAATGTGTAACTAAGCTTACTGCTATGCCACCTAGTCAGCAGCCATCCTGAGTTCGTTTCCGATCTACTTTCGGCATGGTTGTACTCTCGTATTCACCAAAAGGTACAACGACTACACCTTAGTTAGAATATGAATATAGTAGTCTATAGTAGCTATTATACAAGAGATAGTAGGCAATACAGAGATAACACGGAGTAGGTGTTGAACAAATATCGCCTACTGAAAACATGAATGTATACACTCTGCATCTCAAAACCTCATGGTGCAAAAGAAAAAAAAAATGAACAAAAGACTATGCTGCAATTTTGGCATTTTGGAAAGATTTCAAATATATATATATATATATATATATATAGACAGAAGCGAGTGAACCAGAGGGAGAACACCAAGAAACAACCATGGCAAGCCAAGTGCTCAGGCTTGCCGTGGCAACCTTATAAGGTTGCCGCGGCAAGATGCTCAGTTGGTGAGCTTGCCGCGGCAACCCTTGAAGCTTGCCGTGGCAACCTATATGGGCTGCTGTTTTTGGCTGTGATCTTTGCATATGACCTTGGATCCATTAATGGCCCATATGACCCTGGGTCTCAGGTAAATTGATGAGCCCATCTAATATCTCTGAACCGTTAAACATGAATCTTAATATATATATATATATATATATATATATATGATAGGTGCAACATGATGCCTAGAACTAGTTTTGCACAATTTAGACGAGAGATGATCTTTGACGGATGAACTCACATCGAATCGGATTCACAGAAGTGTATGTGATCAGGTAGGGAATATATGTTGTTATTTTATATTTGTATTTCTCCTCATATAGAATGTCACTTAATTTCTCATATAGGCTTTGACAAATATTCATATATGCACTAATAAGTATGCTAAGAGCCACCTGGTTTTGACTTGAAGTGATAAACCTGATCAGATAAGAAATAAGTGAACTCGAGTAGCCAGTAATTTGATGAGAAAAACATATCATCTATGAGCACATGGTAACTTTTACCACATAGTCAGCAAATTTGATATTACTATTCTATAACCATAAATCAATTTTGTAAATTAATGCCATTATATAACTATAGCAGTGTTCTACCTTTATGTCAGTTTTATTAATAGTTTTGGGACAATGCATTATAAAAACATACATGGAATGCATATTCTTTGAAATTATACATTATTCAGTATTCAGATCCAGTCATCTGCGATATCCTTTATACGTTATTACTCCGTCTTAAGTCAAGTGATCCCGCTAACTCGGGAGCTTGACAAGTGATCCTGCTAACTCGGGAGCTTGATTTATCCTGGTCCAAGTGATCCCGCTAACTCGGGAGCTTGACAAGTGATCCTGCTAACTCAGGAGCTTGATTCTTCTATGACGGCCTGCATGTGTATCTTGTTTTAGCTTGATTTTCATACCTGCTGCGTCATGATTTCATTCAGCTTGTCCGCATATAATATTAGTAGCATAAGACTAAAAGCATGTTCTTGATATTGCTCTATGAGAATGTGGTACATCGACAATATATGCTAACAATGTAATATTCTCTACTGAGCTTTGATGGTAGCTCATTCCATGCCTTAACTATTTAGTTTCAGAGCCGGATTCTGAGAAAGCAGCAGACCCTACATACGTGCTAGAAGAGGAAGAAGAAGAAGACGAAGACGAAGACGAGGAAGACGATTTTGCGGAAGACTTCTTACCAAAATAGGTTTGTGGCTTGTGCATTGAGAGAGATATATATATATTTTAGATAGAGACATGAGATAAACTTGTGTAAATTCTAGATAGTATTTTGAGATACTTTATTTTAGGATGTATAGGTTTTCTTTCCATTGTTTAGATGACAGGTGGCCGTTATCGGTGGAAACCTATACATCAGATCCTTTATTTTTGTCTATATTGTTACTAGCTCCTGCTTAGATAAGTAAAATCAGTTATTTTTCCATATTATCAACTGTCAGAGTAAATTCATTGCTTCCGCATTTGTAAAACTTTGTACAAGAAATGACCCCATAGATGAAATGATCATGTTAGGTGATCCGACGACGCGACGGTTCCAATATTTTACGAAGGGAAACGTCGGGTTGTCACATTGGCAATTCTTCTTGCTCTAAAGACTGGCTAAGTTTATTTTCTCACTAGAAGTTAGGTATCTCCAAGTTGAAATAGCTGACAGTACCCATGACATTTAGGAAAGGATCAAGGGCCTCTCTTGGACAGTTTGAGCCTAAAGATATCAAACCTAGTAAACTGCCCTTGTGCATACACCTTTTGAGCCTTAAATTCCAATTTTCTTCAAAATACACCAAAGTACTTACACCTAAACCTGTAGACCTGATTCAACCCTACCCTCACTCTGAGGATTCAGAAGGTAAAGGAGAAGAAGTTGGAGATGGACAAGCTAGGGTCAACATTTAGTGAATGGAGAAGAAGCACAAAAGGAGGACAACAGGGTAGCAGTTGGGAGGATGGTGGCATTTCAAAAAAATAAAAATAAAAAGAAAAATGTATCCAAAAGAAAAATAAAAAATAGAAAAAAATAATGAAAAAGAAGAGAGAGGAGTCAAGAGGAGATTTCATTGGAAAAAGTAAAAAAAAGAGAAGCTGGCCACTTCAATCTGAAAAATATCTAACAAGATGAAATATGCTGCATTCAAGAAGGTAAAGTCATGAATCACCTCCTTTACCTGCTGATTTCTCACTTTTGCAACCTTTTCACCCTTCCATTCTTTGTAACCTTCACCTATAAGCCATAATACAACCCAGTCATAAGACCTTATTGATCCTAATTGGAATGAGTTGTCATGTGGACATGAAGAGCTGCTTAATCTATGGTGAGAAATAGTTAATGATGCTAGAAATTAGATGCCTTGCTTGTGCTCATGCTTGCAGACCCATTTGGAGTTTGTAATTGTTCTTGAGCCTGTATGAAAGTGAAAACCCTCAAACTCAATTGTGAGAGGCCGCCCTGGTGAGCATTGGATCTGAAATTGAATGTATTGGGCATTGTTTAAACTTAATTTTTGAATTGATGGTAAGCATAGTACTGACATACACTTACTATTTTTCTTGTTGTAAGCTGATTGGAAATGATGTGCATGCAGGTAAGAATTTTTCATGTTAAATTATTTGTGCCTTTCATGTGTTTAAAACTCCTCACATTTTGAAAAAAAAAAATCAAGGGTGGACTGATACTCTATTTATTGAAAACTGATTTGATAATGTGTGCACTTTTGTTAACTATTTTATTGAGAAGTTTGTGGGTATCTTCACTGAAAACCCTCAGGAGACTTCACTCCTCCACTAGGGATCACCTAGGGGTTTAAAAGGCTTGATGCATAAGCTAAATGCATCTGTGCTCCCTACAAAAGTGGCATTTATATTCCTAAAGTAGTTGCTTAAATTTTGCTTTGCACGGGGACTAGCAAAGATTAGGTTTGGGTGTGTGTTATTCACTGAAAAGTATCACTTTTCACCTCATAACCTAGCCTTTACTACACCTTGGAGCTATCTAATAATCCTCTGTTAGTATGTTTTATAGGTAGTAATAATAGTTGCAGCTTAGTACAAAGTCCATGCTTATAAAGCCAAAAAGAGAGAATTCAAGCCAAGGGTGACAGCTGAGCCAATAACAGATGAAACACCATAGTGGTACACACCATGGTGACTATTTTGGTTGCCTAGGTGGCCCCTGGAAGTCCGACAGATAAGAGAAAAATGCATTTGAGTCAAGAAGGCAGTAGCAGCAACATGTACACTGCAACAAAGGAGCAGAAGGCAGCCTCAGACAGTCAGAAGTATTCTCTCACACAGTTTGATTCTACACAGAAGCTGCCTCACAAACACCTTATGAGGTTAACACCTATAGTGCAAAGCATCCTCACAAGGCAACCTCGCGCAGCTCACTGAAGAGGAGCTTCAGAAATCCTACTCGTGAGGTTCTCGCAAAGCACTCGCCCATTAGTAGCCTCAGAAGTTTCTATCATGCAGATCTCGCAAGGATCCCGCACACTTCAAAGCCAAAGCTAGCCACGCCAAAAGGTAAATTCATCCTAGTGATCAACCCCACAAAACTCAAGGCTTAACCATGCGAGCTGTAGAGTTCAGTGCTTTAGCCACGCGGCACCTATGCGACTAGAGCATCTGAAGGCCTAACTGCATGAAAAGGCAAAGTCATCCGTACGAGCTGGGATATTCATTGCAAATTGAGCCTCACGAGGGCATTTCATCCATGCGACAGTAGCACAAATCCACGTAAGAAGCAGATCCAGCCTCGCGAGGCACGGGCTCCTGCTTTATCTTTCCATACTCAGGGATACTTTGGAGATTTCCCTAGGTCTAGGGCACACATCTCGAGGCCCTGATCTATGAGCACACATCCCAAGGCATCCAAGGGTTGCAAAGGAGCCATGTCTTCAAGCAGAAATTAAGTTTTTTCCCTTCTATTTTCTTATTGGCCAAGGCAGTGAGGATTGATATATAAGTTGTAATCTATTTTTAGAAACCTATCTCTTCCTTTACCTAATTTTGGCTGAGAGCTTACGTCACAATTGGGTTAGGGTTAGATCATCATCTTTTTCCTTTTTTCTTCTTCCTTAGCCAAGCACTTGCTGGCTATGATCTTTGTAAGAAATTAGGCATAGTTTAATTCAGTTTTATAATGGGTTATATAAACTTTGGGATCTGTTGAGGGCTATTTTGCATAAGGCTGCTACCTTGAGGACTTTCATTGTAAGTCTTTGTTTAATTAATGAAATATTTGTTTTAATGCTTATTCAATCTGCTATTTTTCTATGTGTCTGTTAAGACCTGGAAAGTACCACTTTTCACCCCTTAACTTAACCTTTGATTAGACCCTTAGCCATCTAATAAGTTCTTGTTAAGTGTTTTATGTAGGTAATAATCAGCAGTGAAACAAGGCCAGGAATCCTGCTAAGGAGCCTGTTTTGGCACCAAAAGTCCCTCAGAAGGATGGACTCTGAATCCAGACCTGGAATGAGCCTCGCGCAGTCCAACTGAGCTTCCCAAAACTTTACAACAACTACTCACGTAGCTCTCACGAAGCGTAAGAGTAGAACATATCGCGCAGTTCAAAGAAGACCTCTCTCAACCTCGCACAGTTCACTCAGAACGGCTGAGGAGAGAGAGCTTCAGGAGACTCCTCGTGCAGTTATCGCGCAGTGGCCGAGGGATGCAATTATCAGAAGAGAACTCCTCGCGCCATTCAAGAAGAAAGCATCCTCGCGAAGACGGAGCCATCCTCGCGAAGATTAATCAAGACATGAAACCTCGCGTAGTTCAGAACTCATTAAAGCCTCGTGAAGAAACTCGTGAAGTCCATTGAAGAGAAGTACTCACGAAGTTCTCGCACTATTCAAATCTGTCCTCGCAAAGATCAACCCAGCGATCGCACAGCTACCTCGTTACTGCTTGAACTCCAACCCCGCGACATCTGAGGCTTTGATGTCTACTCAACCTCGCGACTGCTTGAAGAGCAAACCAAGGCAACCTCATGATGGTTGAAGCTTCAATATCAAATCATCCTCACGAAGAGCAAGAGCTACCACACGACAAGTCTGGGAAACAATGGCTACCTAGCGAAGCTCTGAACTTCAACTTCCATCTCTTCAGTAGCAGTCCTTCTGGGAATTTTCAGCGATTAGGGCACGCACTCCCATGCTCAAATCTCTATGCATGCGCCCCAAGGCATCCAAGGATCACTATTCGGTCACGTGGCATCATTAAAATTAGGGTTTTCTAACCCTAATGCGCCGCCACACCACTACTATATAAACCCATACTTAGCTTAGGTTTAGAAATCCTGGAATAGCTGGGAACACATCTCATTTCTTGGAGACTTGATCTGAGATCATTTTTCTTTTCTTTTTGTAGCTGTAAGTAGTTTTCTTTTTCTTTTCCCTTCTCTCCATAGTCCAGCACTTGCTGGCTATGTCTTTGTATGCTTTTTGAACTAGATCAATGGAAGTTCTGTAATAGGATTTGTACTCTGTAGGATTTGTGTTTGAATGTGAGATGCTCTGTGCAAGGCTGCTGCCTTGTGATCCGCCATTGCTTTGGCTGTGATTCAAAGCAATGGAGGACTGATTCTAAGGGCCACTTAGATCCAAGTGACCTATGTGTCTGGGCTATCATGGTCATATACAACCTTAGCCCCACCACAGGACCCACTAGATCTGAAATCCCCATGGGAGCTTGAGCTGGTAGCCTTGTGACCATGGTGGTGGCAGCGATATTCTTGTTTTGTCTTGGGCTCAGTGAGGAGGATAGCCTCTGGGAAAGTCCGTGATGATTCAAGTGGACAGGTTATAGCCTTAGGGTGATTCTAATCCACCGATCCAAGATGGATCTTTCTTCTTTACACCTGAGCTTGTAGAAGCCTGGTGGGAGATTGTATAGAGGCAGACTCCCCTATATTTGTATAGATCCACTATCAGATGTTAGATCTGATCTGGTTATAGAGATTGTAGGCTTGTGACTGGGCCATTGTAGCCCCACTCAAGCAATGGATAGCTAGATCGAAGGTTGTACTTAATCTCTTGTTGGTTCTATGTGTCTGGGCTATCATGGTCCTATACAGCCTTAGCCCCACACATAGAGCTTTAGGGGTTGAGGTTCCCTATGGATTCTTGAGCTGGTAGCCTGGATGAAATAGTGCCTACAATGATTAACTTGTTTTGACCCATCCCTGGATTGTCGTTCCCCTATGGGATAGTCTGTGACCATTTGAGTGGACAGGTTATAACCTTAAGGGATTGAATCATGGCAGAGAGATGAGTTGGATCCTTTCTCCTCAGTGGTGATAACGTAGCCATTGGACATGATTTCTATAACATCAGATCTGAATCTGAGTTACAAAGCTCCTCTGATCTAGGCTCAATAACAAACTTCTCACCCTTTTATATTTATTTTCCACACTCCATCCATCCTCTCAACCCTTTCTGTAGTTTAGACATTAGGTTACCTTAGAATACCTAGAATAAGTGACCTTAAACTCCCCTCCTTTGTAGGACTGCCAGATCTGTAGTCAGATCTGGAGGGACTACTAGAGATGGCTCCCTTGGAGCTGTAGATCACCTTTTCCTGTGGGACAAACTCTTACTTATCAAAACTTGCCACAATGGACCCTGTATCTTGCAGGTCTAGGATTTCTTAGTTGTGCTGATTCCATCCCCTATTTTATCTTGATTTTAAATTTCTTTTACCACAAACCAATAAAGTAAGCACACACTCAGAGATCCACCAACAAGTTTTTGGCGCCGTTGCCGGGGACAGATGATCTATTAGTAGACCCTTAGTTTCTGCATTCTTAGTATTCTTTGCAAATGCGAATAACTGATACTGCTGATATAATTTTGAAGCTTTCTTGCAGATCTAGACAGTAGCAGTGAAGGACAGTTGGACTGAATTGGAGCTTAGCTACCTCTGTTTGCAAACTCTCTAACTTTTAAAACTCTGTCTATCTTTCTTGAAAAATCTCTAGCAGTATCTAGGATAGTTGTAAATGTATTCTCTGAATAGCTGTAAATTAGTTAGATAAATTTGTTAATTGTAAAGTTATTCATTTGCAATGTGCCTGCAAGAAGCTCTCCTTGCTGTTGGTGTGCTTGTATGCTAGGGAGGAGATCTCTCAGCCCTACTTTAGAGCCTCTTAATCCTAAGTTAGAAAGGGGAAGGAGATTTAGAAGAGACAGGCACACCACAGGAGAGCCCCCAAGTGAAGCTGTGACAACAAATATGGGTGAAGAACAACCCAGAACTCTCAAGGAGTTGAATGCTCCGGATGACTATAACTCCCCTTTTAGCATTCAATTCCCTGATGTTCAGGGGAATTATGAAATAAAAACTTCAATCATCCAGATGCTGCCCTCTTTCCATGGGCTTAGCAAGGAGGACCCTTACAAGCATATTGACCAGTTCTTGGCCTTGTGCACCACTTTTAATATCACTGGTTTGGGACCTGAGGCTACTAGGCTCAGACTCTTTCCGTTCTCTCTGAAGGATAGGGCCGACACAGTTGACCACTCTTCCCAACAATAGCATTGCTTCATGGAAAGACTTGCAGACCAAGTTCCTGACCAAGTTCTTCCCTGAGACCAAAACTAGCCAGTTGAGGAAAGAGATTCTTGCTTTTGCTCAATCCCCAACTGAGGATTTAAACCAAGCCTGGGATAGGTTTAAAGAAATGCTCAAATAATGCCCCCACCACAAGATCCCAGAGTGGCATCTTGTACAAAGCTTCTACAATGGGATTGATGAGAAAAATAGAGATATGGTCGATGCCTCTTGTGGTGGATCCTACATGCACAAGACTGCTGAGGAGGCATGGGAATTGTTTGAGGTGATTAGTGAGAATGCTTTTCAAAAGCCATCCTTGGCAAGAACTGTCAGGAATCTGAGTCAAAGGTGGGGCCTGTTGCTGGATCAAGAGGAAAAGTTTATGAGGTGTCTGGGAATAATGACCTGCAGCTACAGATGGCAAACCTCTCTATGAAGTTTGACAAATTACTGACTGTGATGCAACCCAGAAGGGCTGCTCATGTGGCGGAGGCATGTCTGATATGCCAGTCCCCACAGCACACAGTGGAAGAATGTCCATATGCAGGGTAATTTCCTGAATTGGTTTTGGACATGCTGCTGTTGCTCAATCTTATGGCCAGCAATATCTGGGGGCTACAACAGACAGCCATATAGATACCAGCACCAAAATGCTGGTTACCAATGGAGAGACCACCCAAATCTGAGGTGGAGGCAAGACAACTACATGCAGCCCTAGCAGATGTTGGCCTTACCACAAAGGCCACAACAACAGTTCAACCAAGGATATGCCCCTAGGTCCAATTTCCAGCACCAGCAGTAGCCCCATCAGTAATAAAATCAGTTGGTTGTACCCCACTCTCAGCTAAGAAATGTTTCCTTTGAGGACCAGGTCTTGACTTCATTGCAAATCCTGGGATCCTTGGCTCAGACTGTGGACTCTCATGGTCAGAGCCTCCAGATTATGGAAGAACAGATAAGCCAAATTTCAAATGCCTTGGCTAAGAGAGATGAATGGAGGTTGCCCTGCCAGCCCGTTGCTAACCCCAAGGGTCAATTCTTAATTGAAGATGCTTCCTCAAGTTTTGAGGGAACCAATGTTGTGACTACCCTAAGGTCTGGCAGGCTGATAGACAACCAGGTGGGTAACAGACCAGCAGAGGTTATTCCCACAGATGATGCAAATGATCAGGATAGAGATGTTGTTGGAACACAAAGCCAAGAATTGCCTGCCACCCTGCAGCAGGAGAAAAATAAAGAGGCTGTCATTGAGCCTCAGCAGGAAGAAAAACATGAAAAAAGAAAGAAACAAAAGTTTAGTCATGGGCTAGCAGCTGAGGAACCAGCAGAACCTCAGCTGCCATTTCCTTAAGCTTTGGATTGCCCTGTCCCTTTTGATAAAGGGAATGCCCAGATGGAGGAAATGATGGAGACCTTCAGGTAGGTGAAAATCAATTTGCCCCTGCTTGAGGCAATTAAACAGGTCCCAGCCTATGCAAAGTTCCTGAAAGACCTCTGCACCCAAAAGAGAAAAGCTAGAGGCCATGTGTCCAAAAAGGTCTTTGCAACTGATACAGTGAATTCTATATTTAACATATCAATGCCTGAGAAGTTGCAAGATCCAGGGATACCCACTATTCCCTGCGTAATTGGAGACCATACAATTTGAAAAGCCCTTTTAGACCTTGGAGCCAGTGTTAACCTGTTGCCATACAGTGTATATCTGCAGCTAGGTTTGGGGGAGCTGAAAGCTACCCCCATTGTGCTAATGATGGCTGATAGGTCTGAGAGGAGACCTCTGGGAATGGTTGAGGATGTCTTAGTGGGGGTGGATAATTTTTTCTACCCTACTGACTTCTTAGTATTGGACATGGGATGCAACAATAGCCTAAATCCCATACCTGTTATATTGGGTAGGCCTTTCTTGGCCACTGCCAATGCATGCATTCAATATAGGTCTGGAGTAATGGAGGTAACATTTGGACATATGAAAGTTGAGCTGAATGTGTACAACAGTACAAAGTACCCTCATATGGACAATGAGGAGAGCTTTGCAGTGGATGTACTAGAGGAAATTGCAGAAGAAGAATTGCACACTTTGCTGAAGTGGGGCAACATTGTCAGGAATTTAGTTAAAATTTGGGACATGGTGGAGGAAGAGAGCCCAGATGTGATACCAAAAGACATGACCACATTGAAGTCTTCTGTGGGCTCAGGGCAGCATTCCATTTGGAAACTTACATTGCTGCCTCTTCCTCCAACCTCCAATGCACCAATTTTGCCATCCACCCTACAAGCCCCCGATCTGGAACTCAAGAAGCTTCCAGAAACATTAAAATATGCCTTCCTTGAGAAAGGTGATAAGCTTACTGTGATTATCTCTTCCTCTCTTACCAGTGAGCAGGAAGAGGAATTACTAACAGTTTTGAGGACGTACAAGAAGGCAATTGGTTGGACCATTGCCGATCTGGGAGGAATAGATGCATCAATCTGCATGCACAGGATTCATCTAGAGGAGGGAGCACTACCCTCCAGGGAAATGCAGAGGAAGTTAAATCCTCACATGTAGGAAGTGGTCCTCAAGGAGATCAATAAATTGCTAGATGCAGGGGTGATTTACCCCGTCTTTGATTCTAACTGGGTGGCACCTATCCAAGTGGTGCCTAAGAAATCTGGCATAATAGTGATTAAAACTGAAACTGGAGAGTTGACACCAGCCAGAGAGACCACTGGTTGGAGAGTGTGCATTGATTATAGGAAGCTCAACTCTAAGACCAGAAAGGACCATTTCCCTCTCCCCTTCATTGATCAAATTTTGGACAAATTGGCTGGAAAAGTTTTTTACTGTTTTCTTGATGGGTACTCAGGGTACAACCAAATCCCTGTGCATCCTCAAGACCAAGAGAAAACCACCTTTACTTGTCCTTTTGGCACCTTTGCTTACAGAAGGATGCCTTTTGGGCTTTGTAATGCACCAGCCACTTTTTAGAGGTGAATGTATGCCATATTCTCTGATATGATTGACAAATTTTTATAGATTTTTATGGATGATTTTTCTGTCTATGGGGACAGTTTTGGCCAGTGTCTACAACACCTCAGCCTAGTCTTGCAAAGATGTGAGGAGACCAACCTGGTCTTAAGCTAGGAAAAGAGCCACTTCATGGTAACACAAGGCATTGTGTTGGGCCATGTAGTCTCTAAAGAAGGGCTTGAGGTAGACAAGGCCAAAGTTGACCTCATTGCCAATTTGCCCCCTCCAAAAACAGTCAAAAAAATCAGATCTTTCCTTGGGCATGCAGGATTTTGCAGGAGGTTCATTAAGGACTTCAGCAAAATTGCTAAGCCATTGTGCTACCTGCTCTGCCAGGATGTGCCCTTTGACTTTTCTGCTGAATGTCTTAAGGCTTTTGAAACATTGAAAATATGCCTCACCTCTACCCCTGTACTCCAAACACCAGACTATACCCTGCCTTTTGAGCTGATGTGTGATGCATCAGACTTGGCAATAGGTGCTGTTTTGGGCCAAAGAAAAGATAAGTTGCTTGTGGTCATTGCTTATGTCAGCAAATCACTTGCTGAAGCTCAACTGAACTATACCACAACTGAGAAAGAGCTTCTTGCAGTGGTTTATGCTGTGGAAAAATTTAGAGCCTATCTACTAGGATCTAAAACTGTAATCTTCACTGACCATTCAGCATTGAAGTACCTATTGTCCAAGAAAGATGCTAAGCCTAGGCTGATTAGATGGATACTCCTGCTGCAGGAGTTTGACATCGAAATCAAAAACAAAAAGGGTATGGAGAATGTGGTGGCTGACCACTTGTCCAGAATTGTCTTGGAGAAATGCCTTGATGGTCCTACAAATGATGCCTTCCCGGATGACCAATTGTTTGCCATCCAATCCTTTGTCCCTTGGTTTGCACACATTGTCAATTATCTAGTGATAGGAAAGATTCCTGCCCACTGGACCAAAATAGACAAAGACCTATTTTTCTCAAAGGTCAAATATTTTTTCTGGGAGGAACCTTGTCTATACAAGTACTGTGTAGTCCAAATCATCCGAAGATGTGTTCTCGAAAGTGATGTCCCCAGTATTCTGGCCATGTGCCATGAAAATGCCTGTGGAGGCCACTTTAGTGGGAGAAAAATAGCTGACAAGGTCTTGCAGTGTGGGTTTTACTGGCCTTCTTTATTCCAAGATGCATTTACACACTGCAAGGCCTATGTGAGATGCCAAAAATTAGGAGGGCTGTCCAAAAGAAATTCAATGCCTTTGCAGCCCATCCTTGTTGTAGAATTGTTTGATGTATGGGGTATAGACTTCATGGGCCCCTTTCCTCCTTCTAATGGTTATCAGTTCATCTTAGTGGCAGTGGACTATGTTTCCAAATGGGTAGAAGCCATTGCCACAAGAACCAATGACAACCAGGTGGTCCTCAAATTTGTAAGGCAGCACATTTTCTCCAGATTTGGAACCCCTAGAGCTATTATCAGTGATGGGGGTAGCCATTTCTGCAACAGAAATTTCGAGAGCTTGCTCAAGAAATATTCTGTGACCCATAGGATTGCTACTCCCTACCACCCACAGACAAGTGGGCAAGTTGAAATTTCCAACAGGGAGATCAAGCACATCCTTGAGAAAACAGTAAGGACTGACAGGAGAGATTAGGCCGATAAACTGAACGATGCACTGTGGGCTTATAGGACTACCTATAAGACTCCCATTGGAATGTCCCCATTCAGACTGGTCTATGGCAAGGCTTGCCATCTCCCAGTAGAGTTAGAACACAAGGCCTATTGGGCCATTAAGAATTTAAATATGAACCTAACTTCTGCTGGTCTTCACAGGTCATTGCAGCTGTCTGAATTGGATGAGCTGAGGATGGATGCTTACACCAATGCCAGGATCTACAAGGAACAGTCTAAAGCTTTCTTTGACAAGGGCTTGCTGAGAAAAAGCCTCATACCTGGTGGTAAGGTTTGGTTATTCAACTCTAAACTAAAATTCTTTCCTGGCAAATTAAAATCCAGATGGGAAGGTCCCTATATTGTCTTAAATGTTTCCCCATCTGGTGCTGTGGAAGTCCAGGATCCCAAATCTGGGCGAACCTTCAAAGTGAATGGTCAGAGGCTTAAGCCTTGTATCGAAAAACCTGCTGACCCTATGACCACTATTCACTTTCATGGGACCCCTACCTCTACCTGACCCACAGTTCTGTCCATGTTTTACTATACTACTTTTGTTTCTTCGATAATTTTTAGGAAATTGTAGTGTTTATGTGGAGTCTGAATATGTTGAGCTTGATAGAGTTTATGTGGGATTGGTATGATTTCTTCTTCTTCTGCTGCGAATTGCTGATTTTCAAATTGAATGCCTTTTGTTTGAATATTTTTGATGAGTATGCTGCACTACCTATATTGCCCTTGTTTGGTACTAAGCCCTCGCGCATTACAAATGAAGATTTGGGAACCTCTCGCGCACTTCAATCCCCAACATCCATAATCGCGACATTCAGTTATCTCGTGATCACCTTACCCAGCTGCGAGAGTCAAATGTATTTGTCATTTCCCACACTGATTGCTGGGACTTGACGTTTCCCAACTCCCTCTCAATTAATTACGGCGACCTGGATGTTATTCCACTGCTTCATCTTCCACCATCCTCGTCTTTAAATACACAGGGAGCCCCTTTCATATTCATCGCATCCTTTCTCCTCTCACCCTAGCGGTCCTTCCCTGCTCCTAACAATGGCAGATGACAAGCCTAATGCGTTGCATAACAAGTTTTACCCGATGTGGTTGGACCCGCCACCACCTAAAGAGTCGGATCCCCTACAACCCCTCTGGGATGAGTACGAGGCGGTTCAGCAGCTCCTGGCTAAGGAGGAGGAGGAAAAGCTCCAGCCACAGTAGAAAAAGCAAAAGATAGAACCATCCCCTGCCCCCTCCACTGCACCCCCTCCCCCACCTTCTCAACCCCCTCACCCTTGATCCCTCTCTCCCTTCTTCCCTTTTTGTAATTTCTTTTTTTCGTTTTAATGAAATTTTCTTTTCCTGTTATTCTGTACAGTTCTCTGTTTTTGGTTGTTTTCTTTCTTGCTATTTCCTTTTATTATGCCCTTAATAAATTTGCTGCATAGACACCTTTGAACCAGTGAGGACACTGCTCCTCATAGGTTTGGGGGTGTGGCAGGCAGACCCTGCCCATGGAATAGTTAACCTAAGTGCAGCAGAGTCATCTGAGTAATATGGAAATGGATCTATGATCACTTAAGAATCATGAGAAATAAGAAATTTAAAATTTCTGCAAACTTTAGACATTATAAACTTTTAATTTTTCACATTTCCATGATGAGATCACCAAGGAAACTCACTTGTATCAGCACTAAGTGAATCATTAGAGAAAGAAAAAGGTGAGGACATACTTAAAAGTTCAAAGGAAGACCATAACCAGTGAGAATTGGGCCTATAAAATTTTTTTTCCATCCTTTGAGGAGTAACTAAGGCAATTTCTTCTAGTTCTAAGGACTGGCTGAGTCACTGTGCTCACTAGAACTTAGGTAATTCCAAGTTGAAACAACTGACAGCACTCATGAAACTTAGAAAAGGATCAAGGCCTTCTCTTGGACAGTTTGAGCCTAAAAAGACCAACCCTAAAAGCAACTGCCCTTGTCCATACCCCCTTTGAGCTTTAAATCCTAAATTTCTTCAATATGCACCCAAGTACTTGTACTTGAACCTATGAACCTGATTCAGCCTACCCTCACTCTGAGAATTCAGAAGGTAAAGGAGAAAGAGTTGAAAATGGACTAGCTATGGTCAACATTAGGTGAATGGAGAAGAAGTATCTCAAAATTCTGGCAGTATGGTAACTGAGAACATGGTGGCATTTCAGAAAAGCAAAAACAAAAATAAAAAGAAGAAAATTCCATAAAAAAGAAACAAAAATAATAATGAAGAGGAGTAAGGGAGGAGTCAAGAGGAACTTTCATTGGAGAATCAAAATCAAGAAGAGAAACTGATCACTTCAAATCGAAAAATCTCAAAGAAGAAGAAAGGAGCTGAATTCAAGAGGGTGAAGTCATGAACCACCTCCTTCACTTACTGATTTCTCAATTTTGAACCCCTTTTCAATCTTCCATTCTTTTAACCCCACTCCATAAGCCACATTCCAGCCCAGTTAAAAGCCCTTGTGATCCAAAGTTGAGTGAGCTGTCATGTGGAGATAAAGAGTTATCCAATCTATGGTGAGGATGTGTCAATGATGTCAGCACCTAAGAGCTATGCCTATGCTCATGCTTACAGACCCATTTGGGGGATGTAACTGCTCTTGCGCCTGAGAGAAAATGAACCCCTCAACAAGACCCTTATGAGAGTATGCCCTGGAAAGTTTTTGGGTCAGAATTTGAATGCATTATGTATGACCTATAACCTTATTTTTAATCTGATGATGAGCTCAGTGCTGGCACACACTGGTGAAATTTTCTGTGGTTGTACACTGATTGGAAATGTTGTGCCTTCATGAGAAGTTTATGCTGTTTAAATTACTGTGCAACCAATGGATTAAATTTCTTTTATGTTTACTGATTCAAGAGTAAACTAAGTCTGCTCCTTGATTGCTCACTTGATGATATTGCATTTTTGTTAACTGTTTCATTGAGAAGTTTGTGGGTGTCTTCACTGAAAACCCTCAGGAGACTTCACTCCTCCACTAGGGATCACCTAGGGGATTAAAAGGCTTGGTACATATGCTAAATGTATCCATGCTCCCTACGAAAGTGACATTTAATTTTTATAGTAGATTTAATATACCTTTGCTAAGGGACTAGCAAAGATTAGGTTTGGGGGTGTGTTAAGACCTGAAAAGTACCACTTTTTACCCCTTAACTTAACCTTTGATTAGACCCTTAACCATCTAATAAGTTATTGTTAAGTGTTTTATGTAGGTAATAATCAGTAGTGAAATAAGGTTAGGAATCCTGCTAAGGATCCTGTTTTGGCACCAGAAGTCCCTCAGAAGGATGGACTCTGAATCTAAACCTGGAATGAGCCTCGCGCAGTCCAACTGAGCTTCCCAAGACTTTACAACAACTACTCGCGTAGCTCTCACGAAGCTCAAGAGTAGAACACATCGCGCAGTCTCGCACAGTTCAAAGCAGACCTCTCTCAACTTCGCACAGTTTGCTTAGAACGGCTAAGGAGAGAGAGCTTCAGGAGACTCCTCGCAAGAATTGCCATGCAAAGGGTCATGGATGCAATTATCGAAGAGAACTCTCGCTACGCTCGTGCCATTCAAGAAGAAAGCATCCTCGCGAAGATGGAGCAATCCTCACGAAGATCAATCAAGACATGAAACCTCGCATAGTTCAGAACTCCTTAAAGCCTTGCGAGGAAACTCGCGAAGTCCATTGAAGGGAAGTGCCTGCGAAGTTCTCGCGCTATTCAAATCTGTCCTCGTGAAGATCAACCCAGCGATCGCGCAGCTACCTCGCGACTGCTTGAACTCCAACCCCGCGACATCTGAGGCTTTGATGTCTACTCAACCTTGCGACTGCCTGAAGAGCAAACCAAGGCAACCTCGCGACGGTTGAAGCTTCAATATCAAATCATCCTCGCGAAGAGTAAGAGCTACCACACGACAAGTCTGGGAAACAATGGCTACCTAGCGAAGCTTTAAACTTCAACTTCCATCTCTTCAACAGCGGGCCTTCTAGGAATTTCTAGCTATTAAGGCACGCACTCCCATGCTCAAATCTCCGTGCACGTGCCCCAAGGCATCTAAGGATCACTATTCGGCCATGTGGCATCATTAAAATTAGGGTTTCCTAACCCTAATGTGCCTCCACACCACTGCTATATAAACCCATACTTAGCTTAGGTTTAGAAATCCTGGAATAGCTGGGAACACATCTCATTTCTTAGAGACTTGATCTGAGATCATTTTTCTTTTCTTTTTATAGTTGTAAGTAGTTTTCTTTTTCTTTTCCCTTCTCTCCATAGTCCAGCACTTACTGGCTATGTCTTTGTATGCTTTTTGAACTAGATCAATGGAAGTTCTGTAATAGGATTTGTACACTGTAGGATTTGTGTTTGAATGTGAGATGCTCTGTGCAAGGCTGCTGCCTTGTGATCCGCCATTGCTTTGACTGTGATTCAAAGCAATGGAGGACTGATTCTAAGGGCCACTCAGATCTAAGTGACCTATGTGTCTGGGCTATCATGGTCATATACAGCCTTAGCCCCACCACAGGACCCACTAGATCTGAAATCCCCGTGGGAGCTTGAGCTGGTAGCCTTTTGACCATGGTCGTGGTAGTGATATTCTTGTTTTGTCTTGGGCTCCGTGAGGAGGATAGCCTATGGGATAGCCTGTGACCATTCAAGTGGACAGGTTATAGCCTTAGGGTGATTCTAATCCACCGATCCAAGATGGATCTTTCTTCTTTACACCTGAGCTTGTAGAAGCCTGGTGGGAGATTGTACAGAGGCAGACTCCCCTATATTTGTATAGATCCGCTATCAGATGTTAGATCTGATCTGGTTATAGAGATTGTAGGCTTGTGACTGGACCATTGTAGCCCCACTCAAGCAATGGATAGCTAGATCGAAGGTTGTACTCAATCTCTTGTTGGTTCTATGTGTCTGGGCTATTATGGTCCTATACAGCCTTAGCCCCACACATAGAGCTTTAGAGGTTGAGGTTCCCTATGGATTCTTGAGCTAGTAGCCTGGATGAAATAGTGCCTACAATGATTAACTTGTTTTGACCCATCCCTGGATTGTGATTCCCTTATGGGATAGTTTGTTGCTATTTGAGTGGACAGGTTATAACCTTAAGGGATTGAATCATGGCAAAGAGATGGGTTGGATCCTTTCTCCTCAGTGGTGATAACGTAGCCATTGGACATGATTTCTATAACATCAGATCTAAATCTGAGTTACAAAGCTCCTCTGATCTAGGCTCAATAACATACTTCTCACCCTTTTATATTTATTTTCCACACTCCATCCATCCTCTCAACCCTTTCTGTAGTTTAGACATTAGGTTACCTTAGAATACCTAGAATAAGTGACCTTAAACTCCCCTCCTTTTTAGGACTGCCAGATCTGTAGTCAGATCTGGAGGAACTACTAGAGATGGCTCCCTTGGAGCTGTAGATCACCTTTCCATGTGGGACAAACTCTTACTTATCAAAACTTGCCACAATGGACCCTGTATCTTGCAGGTCTAGGATTTCTTAGTTATACTGATTCCATCCCCTATTTTATCTTAATTTTAAATTTCTTTTACCACAAACCAATAAAGCAAGCCCACACTCAGAGATCCGCCAACAGTGTCCCACATAGTATTATTTGATCTATACCATACACATAGGATTTTATTGATTTGAAGCTCCCATGAAAACTTGGGGTTGTAGCCCTGTGACCCTGGTGGTAGCAGCAATTTTCTTGTTCTATCTCAGTCCTGTGTGATTTGGATAGCCTGTGACCATTTGAGTGGACAGACTATAGCCTTAGGGTGATTCTAAGCCACAAATCTAAGATGGATTCTTATCCTCTGCACTTGAGCTTGTAGCCTTGTGAAAGATTATGGCAGGAACAACCTCCTCTTTGTTTTACATTACCATCATTAGATGTTGGATCTGATTCTCTGTAGAGATTGCAGACTTGTGAGCTAAGTCATTGCAAGCCTTTTGTAACAATGACCATCATTAGATGTTGGATTTGATTCTCTGTAGAGATTGCAGACTGGTGAGCTGAGTCATTGCAAGCCTTTTGTAGCAATGACCAGCCCTAAATAGCTTCTGAATAACTATTGTTTCCACTAGGTTTTCAAGAGTTGTTTGCTCCTATGGATGCCTAAGCTTGTAGCCTGGCAAACGTAGTGTCAATGATCTTCATGCTCTCATTTGATCCAAGAGCTTGTAGCCTGGCAAACATGGTTTTCAAGAGTTGCAATGATCTTCATGCTCTTATTTGATCCATTCGTTGGAGGAAATCTATTGGATAATCTGTGACCATTTAAGTGGATAGGTTATAGCCTTAAGATCAATCCATTCCCTTGGATCAGATTGGTTTTCTGACTTAACTCATGTGGTTTGATCCTCTCTATTGGATAGTCTATGACCATTGAAGTAGACAGGTTATAGCCTTAAGAGACCAGGTTAAATCATAGGAGTTGAGTTAGATTCTTCCACCTTGCAGATGTGCTTGTAGCCATATAAAGGATTGCTGTAGAGACAGCTCTAGATCTGAGTTGCATGATTGAAATGACCTTAGCTTAGTTGTCTACTTCCCATCAATTTTTATCTTTATTTTATCACATACCATCATCACCTTCTTCATAAACCCTTTCTTTAGTATAGAACTGCACTTTCTTACTCTTCTTTTAGTTTTAGTTTAGTTGTGACACCCAACTCCCTTTCTTTAGGATTGCAAGATCTAGAGGCCTACTAATAGAACCCTTTTTGGGTTCTAGATCAATTTCTCTCTAGGACAAACTCCTACTTTAAAACTTGCTAAAACAGCCCTAGATCTGGCAGGATGTATATTTTAAACTTGTTGTTTTACCCATTTTGCATCTCTTCACTCTTGATTTGTTTTCTCCACTGTTTTTAAATAAAATAGCAGCAAGCATTTAAAATATTACAACAATATGGTGAAGTATACTTAGCACTGTGTTTTTCCCTATTGAGCTTCGATGAAGCTCACTCCCGACTATACGTCATAGCTGCAGGAGCGGGGATTGAACGGGATCCGGAGCAGGAAGAAGACCAGATTACAACCCCTAGGAGAGGAAGAGGACCTACCCGAGGAGCACTTTCCTTAGTGCTGGGGTGCTTGTGTTTTGCGTTTTTGGGGAAAAAGAGAAACGGTAAATGAACTTGAAGGTTTTGTAATTAAATACTAAATATTTTAGGTCCACTGTTTAGATGGAGGTCGGCCTTCGTCAGTGGACAATGGTTATTTTGTTTTGTGTAGATGATAGCAAGAGTTATAACTATGCTACCCCTTTTTCATCTGATGTAGTTCTATTTTATGTTTCCGCTGTGTGTGTGTGTATCTTGTGCTTCCATTCTTGTGTGCTTACCATCATGTGATGGCTCGGTCCTTCCTATTAATTGATGATAGGAAGATCGAGCGGTCGGGAAGTGACATTGTACAATGGGTACCACAATGTCACTGTAACTCGGATCATATGCGCAATCCGACGGCGCGAGTTTTTATGGTGAGGAAAACCCAGGCTATCACAGTCCCTCTGCTGGTCCATTTCCAGAGTTAACAAATGAGCATGCCAATGTTGTCCAATCATTTGGACAACAGCTTGCTGGGTATACTTGGAGGAACCACCCAAATTTGAGGTGGAGACAAGATAATTTGCCTCAACCCCAACAGCAGCAGGCATTGCCCTACAATTCCAACCAGCAGTCCCATCATAGTTATGCACCAAGATAGCAATTCCCACATTAGTCCCCCCAACCAGGTCAATTAGCTTTACCCCCACCTCAACCAAGAGCCCCCTTCTTTGAGGAGCAGGTTTTGTCTTCATTGCAAAACCTCAGCTCACTCTCACATACTGTGAATTCTCACAGTCAGAGCATCATGAAAATAGAAGACCAGCTGGGTCACATCTCAAATGCTTTGACAAGAAGGGATGAGGGCAGGCTCCCAAGCTAAACAATGAATAATCCCAAAGGACACTACATGAATGGTGAAACTTCTTTCACCAATGAGGATGCTCGGGCCAATCATGCCCTGATGACTGGTAAGGTGGTGGAACACCAAGAACTTTTTAATGGAAAAGGGTGTACAAAAGAGAGAGTAGACTGAGTTCCTGCTGTAGTGTAGCAGGTGCTGAATAATAGGGTTGTTGTTGAGCCCCATTTAAAAATAAAGTAATAAAAATAAATAAATAAATAAAATACACCTTGTTGAGTCCCATTTCCTTAGGCTTTGATGGAGGAAATGAGGGTTGTTTAACAGTTGTTGCCATTGGTGAGATGGTGGATGAAACCTTACCCAATCTGTTGGACTAGGCTGAGGTGTGTGCTGAAAATTTTAAAGTATGGACTGAAGAGGCCCCCACCCATGTCCTCCCTCAGCCATCTAAGGCACCTTTGATGCCTTTTAATTGACTATCCCCTAGCTGTGGAGCTGAAGCTGCTCCCTCCATTTCTCATGCGACTGAAACTGCTGAGCTGGAAGATCTCAGGTTTCATGCTAATGAAAAGGTATGACCTTTCATTTTTATATTGTAGTTCTCTCCAATTTAGCTGAGATCCGGATGGGGTAGGCCAAAATTGATGTCATTCATGCACCCCCATCTAGACTAGTGTGTAAATATTGTGTTCGGTGATTTGATTTTGTATGAATCTTGCTTTCAAATGTCGGCCATTAGTGTTGATAATTCTTTGGCATCAATTTAGATTCCTACTTAGAGATCAGTTTTAGGAAGTTGTGTTTAGGATTTTCCTGCTTTAAGAGTTAGTATAGTTGCTGTTTTTAATATACCTACTATTTTTAGTTTACCTGCTGTTTGTTTTAGTGTAATTTCTGTTGTATATAGTTGTTATTTTAGGAATTTGTGTAGTTGTTTTGTTTTCTTAGTTGTCATTTTGTGTATACTCTCTCTTTCTCCTTTTTAGTATGATTTTCTCCACTCTTTTAGTTTAATTTTCTCCTAGTTTTCTGTTATACTTTAGTTGTTTTACCAACCCTGTTGCACCTATACATGTATGTTGAAACAGTGAGGACACTGTTTATCTTAAGTTTGGGGGTATGGCAGGGTGGTAGGCCTGTAAAATAGTTAATTTTAGTACAGAAGTGTTGGTTGAATTGAGATAAATAAGTAAATTCCCACCTAACCATGTTAGAGAAAGGAAATTAAAAAATTTGTAGTCTTTTTAAAATTGAAAATCTAAAATTTTTTTAGCACCTTCATGAAGCTAACATCAATATATATATATATATATATATTTTTTTTTCAATTAATACTTAGTGAACTAGAGAGGAGAGAAAAAGGTGAAAATACACCCCATGGGTTAAATTGAAGACCATACCCAGTGAAATTTTGGCCTATCAATTTTCTTTTGAAGAGTGTTTGTGGCAATTTGTTTTGCTCTAAGGAATGACGGATCCAATTTCTTTTCACTAGAAGTTACACACCCCAAAATTGAAACTGATTGGCAACACTCATGAAACTAAGGAGATGATCTAATTAGCCTTCATTTGGACAGTTTGAGCTTAAAATTTTCTACCCATTCAACTGGCCTTTGCATACACTCTTTGAGGCTTTTAATCCATTTTTTCTTCAACAAACACTAGAGTACTTGAACCTAAACCTCATGACTTGATTCAACCTAACCCTCACTCTGAGAATTCAAAAGATAAAGGAGAAGTTAAAGATAGTTGAGAGGAGTTCAACATTTGGTGGAAGGAGAAGAAAAGTAAAATTATAGACAATAGTGTATCAGTGGTATATGTGTGACATTTCTTAAAAAAATAAAAAATTATAAATAAAAAGAGAAAAAAAAAAAAGAAAAAAAGAAAAGATAAGTCAAAGAAGTACCTCATCTAAAAATTAAAAAGATAAGAAGAAGTTGGCCACGTCGGATCTGAAAAACATCAAGGAAGGTGAAGAAGTGTTGTGATTAAGTAAGTCATGACTCACCTCCTCCCCTTGCTGATTTCTCAATTTTTAATCCCTGCTACCCCTCCTATTTTTTTTTAAACCTCAACCATAAGCCACATTACAATCATAAAAAAGACCTTGTTGATCCAAAGTGAAATGAGCTGTCATGTGGAGATGAGGAGATGTCAAATCTATGGTGAAACTACTTGAGGATGTCAGGAACTTAGATACAATACCTATGCTCATGCTTGCAGTCTTATTTGAGGTATGTAACTGATCTTGAGCTGATGAGAATGTAAGCACATTGGATTTTCATTATTGAGAGATAGCCCTGGTGATGATTGGGCTTGAAGTTTAACTTCATTGGGGTAGTATCTAAACCTGATTTTTGAATTGATGGCAAACTTAGTGTTGATTTTCACACATTGTATTCTTGATGTAAATTGATTGTTGGTGTGCAAATACATGTTGATTTAGGTTTTAAATTGCTTGCATTACTATTTTAATTCCTCTGATTTTTATAGAATAGGTGTGAAATGATGCTTTATTTATTAAAATTTGTTTTGTCATTGGCTGCACTATACTTAACTGTTTTAATGGGAAAGTTTGTGGGTATCTTCACCGAAAACTGTTAGGAGACTTCACTCCTCAACTAGGGATCACCTAGGGGTTTAAAAGGCTTGATGCATAAGCTAAATGCGTCCGTGCTCCCTACGAAAGTGGCATTTAATTTTTAGAATAACTATTTTAATTTTTCCTTTGCTCGAGGGATAGCAAAGATTAGATTTGGGGGTGTGTTGATCACTGAAATATACCACTTTTCACCTCTTAACTTGGCCTTTAATAGACCTTTGAGCTAGTTAATAATAATTTTTAAGTGTGTTTTTATAGATAACAAGAAAATATAGCTTAATACAACAATCCAACATTTCAAAGCCAAGAAGGAAGTATTTTGAGCCAAGTTGTGGAGCTGATGAATTTATTGAGAATGCACCATGATGGTTCACATCATTGGGGCTGTTTTGCATGCATTAGGGTCCTAGAGTTCTGTTGAGAGAGAAAGGTTGAGCTCAAAGTTTATGGAGTGCTGCTGTAGTGGAGTTAAATGGAATAACTTTGAGCACATTGCTGCTGTAGCAAATTATACAAAGAGCACAACAGCTACAATAATGCACTTATTCCAACCTTCAGCAGCTCTGCTCAAGCACTTTGCATTCCACTTGTTGGGCCACAGTTGAAAGCAGCTGCATCTGCTCTGTTGAGCTTTAAATCCAAGCTACATAACTGCTGCTCTGATGCATTCATACAGTTGCTGTTGCTGCTATCTCAATACATTCGAACAGATGCACTAAGAAGTCCACATCAACGCATTCAAGCTGCTGCAACAACCTGTCAAGCTATTGTCAATGCTTTAATCCAACATCTCGACCTGTAATTGCTGAGGAACCAGCTACTGTCGAGAAATTTATGGACTTGAAATCCATCCTCGAGAGCTGCAGCTAAGTTGTCAAGCAAGAGTAGAAATTGTGCACTCGAGCACTGCAATGGTGAAGTCTAAAACAGCATATATATGCTTGAGCATCTGAAGAATTGAAGCCATTACATCACTAGAGCAGTTGCTCCTGCAGATTGGAAACACTCAAGCCATAGCTTAAGCCTCACGAGCTAACATGCCTTGAAGCGGTCAAGCAACTGAGAATGGAGCCTCATGAGTTACAGACATGCACCATTATTGCACTCGAGCAAAACATCAACCCACTCGAGTAGCTACAGTGTGAAGATTAATGCCCTCGAGCAGTTTAAGCTTAAAATTATCTACTCGAGCAGCTACTTGAGTTGCACAATTAATCCACTTGAGTGGTTCCCTACAGACTTGAACCTGTCGAGCTCCATTATACCAGTCGAGCAGCTGAGATTGAACCTCATGAGCAGCTACAATTGATCTCAAGCAGTTTAAAGCATTGAAGACCATCTACTTGAGCAACCTCTCGAGTTGAAGTGCTGAAGACTTTAATCCACTCGAGTGGTTCCCTGCAGCTTATATTAAATCCACTCGAGCAACTTAAAGTGCTACCTTTTCATCCTGTCGAGCTAGCTTTTTTTGCATTTTGATCCTGTCGAGCATCCTCTCAAGATCCTCTCGACCTTCATTACCTGAAGCCATCATTTGCTCGAGAACCACTCGAGATACATAATTCTGAAGCCCATCTACTCGAGGTGCGGGTTCCAATTATTCAAGCAGCGACCTTCAAGCATTCAAGGGCATTTTTGGGATTTCATAGCACCTAGGGCACACATCCCAAGGTGTTGAGTTGTCCCCCACTTCCCCAAAGCATCCCTTCGCTGAAAATAAGCCACGACAGTAGCTGTAAGCATTGCATTTCTATTCTTAATTATGATTGGTCAAAGCTTGTAAATGCTTTATGGATTGTATAAATAGAGCTATAGTTGTCTTGGGAAGGGAGCCAAGATTAGCCTGAGCTCACTTTTAGGGTTTTATATTTTTAGGTTAGGGTTTATTTTCTTTTCTTCTCTCCTTAGCTCAGCATCCATGTTGGGTTAAATCTCTGTAGCAGCTAGTTTCATTTGCGATCGGTTTTGTAATAATATAGTGAGCAATTTTGGGAGTTCGTAGAGACTGCTTACTTGAGGGCCACTCATTGTAAGTCTTTTTTTTTCAATGGAAAGCCATTCTTAAAGCTCTATTAAATCTGTATTTTTCCTATCTTCATGACATAGATTTTTATAGGTTTGATACACCTATGGATGTATGTACTTGTAGCCATGCAACCATAGTAGCAGCAGTAGTATTACTGTTCCATCTCTAACCTTTGTGACTAGGTTAACCTCTGGGATACTCTGTGACCATTTTAGTGGGTAGAGTATAGCCCTAAGACTGATCTAGGTCACAGGGTTGAGCTGGATTCTTTTTATCTGCACTTGTGCTTGTAGCCAAGTGAGAGACAGCTGTAGAGCCAACTCCTCCTCTATTTTATAACTCTATATTCAGTGAATAGATCTGAGGTTTTTGCACAGATAGCAGACTTGAGAGCTTGGTCATTGTAGGCCTCTTTGTAGCAATGACCAGCTGATTTTAAGGCCCCATTCAATCTGTGATTTTTATGATTTTTATAGATTGTTTGCTCCTACAGATGCATGAGCTTGTAGCCTTGCAAACATAGTGTCTGCAATGATTTTCCTATTTCAGCTTTAGTCCATTGATTGGATGACGTCCTGGGGTATTTTGTGACCATTTAAGTGGACAGAATACAACCCTAAGATCATTCCATACCTTTGGATTAGGTTGGATTCTTTTACCTTCCACTTGAGCTTGTAGCCAAGTGAAGGATAGCTGCAAATCCAACATCCTGATATGAGTTGCATTGATGGATAGCACATAGCTGCCCACTTCTCACCCATTTTTACTTTATTTTAACCACACTACATTCACTCTCTTCTACCCCCTTTCTTTAGCTGTAATTTTATTTATGTTTTTAGTTTAGTTGTGTGACACCTAAACACCCTCTCTTTACCTTGCTTGCTAGTGTAGGTTTAGAGTTGCTAGATCTGTAGTCAGATCTAGGGTTTACTATACACCTTTAGGTTTTTAGATCATCACTCTCCGTGGGACAAACTCTTTCTTATCAAAACTTGCTACAATAGCCTTGGATCTTGTAGGACTATGAGTTTAGGTTGTTGTTTTTGTGTTGTTTTACTCCATTTCACTCCTCTTTGATTTGGTTTTGCTGCTATATTTTTACCATAAATTTCCAACAATAAAATAATAGCACGACAAACTAAACCAACATTAGGCATTGGAACTGTCGATCCTGATTCTCTTTTGTTCAATTTAACAAAATTCAGATTCCATTCTTCTTCACCATAAATCCTAACATTATCAGTCTGCTTCTCTTCCTCAGTTGAAATAACATAAGCATCAAGCTCATCCTGATATTCTTCGATGAGGCGAGAAATCAACTGGGCGAAAGGGCATTGAGGTTAAGGGCTTCCTTTTTTACAAAGGTTGTAGCATAGAACCCCTCAAACAGAACCATCGTCCCCTAAAGATGGAGAAAAGAGCCCGCACGTTCCTGTTCATCTCGAACAGGATACAAATTCTTCTTTAAAATGATGGCAATTGTGCTCTTCATATTGATTGACCTGATCCTTGCTCCCCATGGCCCATTTTGGCAACAATGTTTGGAAAGGGTTCTGGTTCGGAGGCTGGTTCTTGTAGACCTGAATCCTCCCTGAAAAATGTTGGGCATCCCATGGCTGCTGCAATGTGGTCAATATCAAAATGGAAAACTCGACCATTGATCGTTGTGGTGCTTCTAGGCCCATGTTGCTCAAAGTATTGAGAAAATAATCTAACCAAACGTGGATAATAGTGGGTGTGGAATGGTGTAAGCAGAGACACCAATTAGGCTTGAATAAGATAGTTTAATGCTCATTAGGTGTTTTCTTCATCGATGAAGTATTCCCGATGGAAAGACCACTCGAGTTCGAAGGTTTTCCCACTCCACCACGGATTGGGTTTCTCCTTTGTTGATGGGGGATCGGTCTGGGTACGCTTTGAAGATGGTCTTCTTAGGTGCCATTGAAATGAAATCACGGTATTCAAATTTTAAGCGAAAAATGTTACCTTTGGTGCTAAGGAAAGAAAAACGCAGAGCGATGCACGATAGGAAAGGAAAAATGCCGAAAACTAACTATACCGTGAAATCTATGAGTTCTTGCGGAAGAGAAAAGTAGCTGAAACGCTTCAATCCAGAGAACTTACATGAGATAATGAATGGGAAAAGTCGTTCATGCTATTTAAAATATAATGGTTGCTCGAGCGGTAATCGGTTGTCGCTCGAGCGATTATTAGAATGCAAAGGGCCGCTTGCCTAGTAGCTCGAGCGGTAACCAAATATCGCTCGAGCGAAAAGGCACAGAAAAGTTCTAAGAGAAAAAATTGAAGAAGGTCGCTTGAGCGGGAACTAATTATCGCTCGAGCGAACCATCACCGAAAGTTTTAAGAGGGAAATCTGTAGAGCGTCACTCAAGCGGGAAACATCAGAAGGTTTTTTGAAGGCAAAAATTTTAGCTTGGATTATTCAATAAATTGGTGTCAAGTTCCATCATAACACTTATCGAATTTGGTATTCAAAATTTTCACACCTTATTCGAAGAGGTGCAGATATTTGCCACGGATATCGGCTTCGCCCTCCCAGGTAACCTCTTTGGATGAATGATTCTGCCACTTCACGAGTACAAGCAGAATTTGTTTAGCACACAAGACTTGTTCTTTATGATCAAGAATTTTTATTGGTTCTTTGGTAATAGTCATATCTTCGTGGAGTTCAATTGACTGACAGTCTAAGATATGAGTCGGGTCCTTTACGTACTTCCGTAACATAGATACGTGGAAGACATTATGCATGATAGAGAGCTGAAGTGGTAGGGCAATACGGTAAGCAACCTCACCGACCCGACCTAAAATCCCAAAGGGTCATACGGTAGTTGGTAATATTTTGATGAAGACCTTGTCTCCTTTCTGGGGCAAACAATATTTGTATGACTTTATGGGGAATATAAATTTTTTTTCAGAGATTCAAAAAATAATAATTTTTTTCATTAATTTACTTGAAACTAAATGTTCGTTCTTCTTAGGTCCGCATAACTCTTCTATCGACTTTGTGGAGTCTTTAGTCTCTCTCGGATCACCTTAATGACTTCAGTTGTGCTCTCAATAAGTTCTGGACCTAACAAGATTCGTTCTCTAGCCTCTTCCCAATTCAGTGGAGATTTGCACCTTCGACCATAGACTGCTTCAAAAGGAGCCATCCCAATGCTTGCCTGGTGGATATTGTTGTAGGCAAATTTGATCAGCGATAGATGTTTGTCCCAAGATCCCTAAAAATCTAACATACAAGCCCGATGCATATCTTCAATAACTTGATATACCCTTCTATTTGACAGTCAAATTGAGGGTGAAAAGCAGAGCTGAAGTCCAGCCTTGAACCAATGCCACCTTGAAAACTCTGCCAAAATTTTGACGTGAATAATCGATCTCCATATGAGAAGATGCTAATCGGAATGCCATGAAGTCCGATGATTTCTCTGATGTACAAGTCGGCTAGTTGTTTGACAGTGTATGTAGTACAATAAGGTAGAAAGTGTGTGGATTTTATCAACCGGTCGATGACTACCCAAATGGCATTATACTCTTTCATAGTTTTGATAAACCGACGATAAAATTCATGGAAATATTCTCCCATTTCCACTCAGGAATGGGTAACGGTTGTAGGAAACCCAATGGGTTTTGATGATTGATCTTAACTCATTGGCACACTATGCATTTTAAAATGTATTCGACTATGTCTCTTTTCAAACCTCTCCACCAAAATCTTTTCTTAAGATCCTGATACATTTTTGTACTTTCCGGGTGGATTGTATATTTTGACTTGTGTGCTTCATCAAGGATCTGACGCAGAATTTGAATGTCGGATGCCACATAGAGTCATCCTCTGAAGAGTAAAGCACCATCCTCTCGTAGAGAGAAATCTGGTTTGTTCCCCTGGGCTACATTTGTTTTGATAGGCATGAGTTCATCATCAGACTCTTGGAGTTCTCCGATTAAATAGAAAATTATCGGTCGGATTGTGAGGTTAGCCATTAAGGCCCCTGAGGCCTTCACACTAAATTTTGCATCAGATAAAGAAATATTTTCAAATAGCTGCCATCGATGGGTTCTTGTAGCAAGGTTAGAAAACTTGCGTAGATGACTTCCTACTTAGTGCATTGGCTACTACATTTGCTTTCCCGGGGTCATATTCTATTGAACAATCATAGTCTATAAGAAATTCTATCCACCTCCTTTGTCTCATGCTCAAATCCTTCTGACTGAAGAGGTACTTCAGACTTTTGTGGTCAGTGAGGATCTCGAATGTTTCTCTATAGGGATAGTGCCTCCAAATTTTCAAGGCAAAGATCACTGTCGCTAGTTCCAAGTCTTGAGTTGGATAGTTTATTTCGTGGTCCTTGCGCTGCCATGAACCGTATGCAATGACTTTTTCATGTTGATTTAGTACACAACCCAACCCGCGGTGAGATGCATCGTTGAACACTACAAAGCCCCCACTGCCTGGGGGTAGATCCAGGACTGGTGCGAAAGTCAATTTCTTCTTAAGTTCTTAGAAGCTCTTTTCACACGCACTATCCCACTCAAACCTTATATTTTCCCTTGTAAGCTGAGTGAGTAGTCTTGCAAGCTTGGAAAAACCCTTAATGAATCTCCTATAATAACCAGCTAGGCCCGAAAAATTGCAAACCTCTATTACTGTCTTTGGTTGTTCTCATTTCACAATGGCTTCAATTTTAGTAGGATCAATGGCTACACGCGCTTTAGAGATGACATGCCCTAAGAAACTGACCTGTTTGAGCCAAAAGTTGCACTTAGCTTTGTATACAGCTGATGGTCACGAAGAGTTTGAAACGCGGTGCATAAATGTTGCTCATGGTCTTCCCTCGTCTTTGAACAGATGAGGATGTCTTCTATGAAGACAACTGCAAATTGATTAAGGAATGGTTTGAACACTCGATTCATCAAGTCCATGAACAATGTTGGTGCATTTGTTAAATCGAAGGGCATCACCAAAAATTCATAGTGACCATACCTAGTATGAAAAGCAGTTTTTGGAATGTCCTCGCCCTTAATCTTCAATTGATGGTAACCCGACCTCAATTCTATCTTCGAGAAGAATTTTACACCTTGGAGTTGATCGAAGAGGTCATTAATGCGAGGGAGTGGGTAGCGGTTCCTTATCGTCAACTTGTTAAATTGACGATAATCAATGCATAGCTTCATCGAACCATCTTTCTTTTTAACGAACATGACATGTCATTGGGTTTGATGAACCCCTTGTCTAATAGTTCTTGTAACTGCTCCTTAAGTTCCTTCAGTTCAGTCGGTGCCATACGGTATGGAGCATTAGAAATAGGTTCTGTGCTCGAAGGTAAATCGATCGAGAATTCAACTTCTCTATCTAGCGGTGATTGATCAGTCACATAATTTACCATTTTATCACCCTTAACTTAGTGATGCTACGACATAGTTTACTAGTAATAAGTTACTGATGTGCAGATATCAAAGATAATCAGCAAAATAGAGTAAAAATGTTAATATTCATCAAAATAAACTCAAAAAATAATAAGAAAGACGATTAGCGAAAAAGATAATTTCCTGCCTACTGAAAGCCAGAAAATCATAATTTACAATTTTACAAAAGAGACAAAAGAAGAAAAGCGAAAAATCATAATCCAGAGAATTGTCAACTATGAGGAAGCTATGAAAGATAGAAAATTGTGATTTACGATTTTCTACGAAAGAAGAAAATGAGAAATTATGATTTGCGATTTCCCAGAAAGGAAGCTTTCCTACTACTGTTGATGCTGCTGATCACGTGTATATTATACCGCCATGAACAGAATAAGATCTCTAGAAGTTTGGTGAATCACGGGTCTAAAAAGATTGATGAAGATAAACTCTTAGGAAATCTCGGTTGTTGAAATAAAGGAGAACAATCCAGAAGCACATCTACTGTCGAAGCAAGGAAAAGATAAAATTAGAAATTAGAGTTATATTAGGAATCGTTTGTTTTTAGTAGTTTCTTTTATTAGAATTAGAAGTCTTTGTAAACGACTCCTTATGATCTATAAATAAGAGAGCTTGGTATAGGAATAATGATCGAAGAATTTCAACATCAATTGACAAATGAGGTTGGATTTTCTTCCGATCAGTAGTGTAAAATAGTTAGAGTAGATCAGCTATCAGAGGTTTCTCAAGAGCAATTTACTACTGCAATTGAGTGCTGAAGATTAGCGTAGATATCCTTGTTTCTCAGAAGCAATTGACGACTGCGGCTGAGGGGTGAAAGATATATTTATTTACTTTCTAGTTTAGATTTTATTTTGCTTTATTTTTATGCTTTGTAAACATCTTCAAGTTTTAATTTGAATTGACGACTCAGGTTAGAATTTATAGATTAGTGTAATAGTTTTTACTTTTCCATCTTCAGTTTTCTAAGGTTTGATTGACGCCCAGATTTTAGAAAGTTGTTGATTAGATTAAATTTGTATTGATAGGATCTTAGACTTGATTGACGACCAATGCTAAGAAACTAGAGATATAGTGTAACGGTACTGTTTATTTTTATAAATATGTGATAGTTGAAGATTGGGATTGACGACCTAAATCTGAAGAAGGAGGATTTAGATTTATTCTATGCACTTTAGATTAGAAACTATTCGTTTATTCATATTTCTCCAGTAGATTAGGTTTTAAAGATAAATAAAAGTTTTTAAATTAGGGATTTAAATAGAAGGTATAAATAAAAAGTAATTAGATAAATAAACTTTCACGTGGGAATGATCCTATGCTAGTATTATGATTTCCATTGTGGGCTTGCAATAGGTTAAGACTTGAGTTTAACATAATTTTAATGTACATAACAAGATTGACCAAGTTTTTGGCACCATTTTCGGGGAAGCGGAATTTATCTTTATTTCTATTTTTATCTAATATTTTTATTCTTTTAGAAACAAATATTTATCTTTCTCTTTTTACATTTATTTTTATTTTTATTTTTCTTTGATCACTTCTGAATCTTTTGCAGGTTTATTCAGAGTAATGGATCAGACTTTCAACACTTCTGCGGGCCCGAGAAATTTAGAAGCTCAAATTTGTCTCTCTCCCAGCTTGCTCGAATAAAAAGTAAATAATATTAAAACCAAATCCTAATACAATAAGTGTCTATACCAGTATGAGACACTATAGTCAGAACATGACTAAAACGATGGGGGTACATTATGCTTTAACACCTCTTACACCTCCCCCATGTATACAATTAACCCCTATGACCGGTAATGAGACGTTTAAAATTTCACCCACAATATTTCAAACACTTCCAATATTCTGTGGGCTAAGGGATGAAAATCCTTATTTACATTTAAGACAGTTTATAGAAGTGTGCAATCTTATCTGAATCCAAAATTTGCCAGAAACATCTCTTCGTTTAAGGTTGTTTTCATATTCTCTTAGAGATGAAGCAAAGCAGTGGATACATTCTTTGCCTTATAATTTGTTCGCTAATTGGGAGGACTTGAAATGAGGATTACTCATAAAATATTTCCCAATACACGGAACGAATAAAATCCGATATCTGATTAGAACTTTCAAACAATCTCCGGATGAATCTCTTCAAGAGGGGTGGACGCGCCTCAATGATCTTTTAGATGGGTTTCCTCATCATGAAGTACCCCGTTGGCAAATAGTCCTCACTTTCTATGAAGGTCTGAATGACCAAAACCAGCACATAGTTGATGTTGTTTGTGGGGGAATGTTCCACACCTTGTCTGCTGAGGCTGCTTGAGAATTCTTTGAGAACTATAGCGAGGAACCAGTGCAATGCTAAGCACCGGGTGAGATTAAATCTGAGACTCCAAGGAGTATACCTCTTAGGCATAGAGGACTATACAATTAAAGTCAATGATGAATTGTCTCCCAAAAAGAAAACTATAGAAGATAAAAATTCAATCTCTGGTGGGTGTAAAATCGCACCCAACATCTCAACAAGGAGAAGCTTGTGAACTTAACTGCGACTTAACTCAGAATATTCCTTAGCACTCTCCTATATTTTGCTCCACACAAACCCAAGGCCACACTGACATTGAGAAAGCCTTCTCACAATTAGCCGAAAGCTAGCTGCAATATGGCCATATCCAAACGCAACTACTCAATAATCTCCTGGAATTCATTACACGATTATAAACTCAGGTTGAGCAATTAACCATGCTAGTTAACTTGAGAGAGAGTAACTATTCATCCCCATGGCTAGTTGGCACCCCAAGAGGAAATATTTTTATGGGAGGGACATCAACTCCCCTTGATCATCATTGAATTCCTCCTGAATGTGTCGAGCTACCACCTCACCCATAGCAAACACGTGTAACATATGTACATAAGTACTTTTGAATTGACCCCTCTACGATTATGAGATATTACTAATCGTAAAGACTCTTTTCTTTGTTTTAATCACTTGAAGAGCATAGATTTGCGAATTCTCGTGAGTTCAAAGTCCAATCGTAGAGAGTACGATTTCCAGTCTTAGATTCTCGTGATCGTTATCCAGAATTACAAACGATAATTCTGGGGAACAGGAGAACCTAGTGATCAGTCTTATCGGAAGCATTGGAAGTGAAATCCATTTAAAATTATATAAGAGAAACAAACAAATTTCGCATTCAAGACTACCACTTCCCAACCACCCTAGCCTAGGAACCTACACATAGACATTTACTCAAAGTGACGGTTTAATACCCTTCCCTATAAATCTATATCCATGCATCAACTAAAACCATCCCTCAACCCTTCTTCCTCTAACCCCATGACGGAAGAGCATAACTAGAGTAATTTTAGTAAGCAATTTGATAAAATCCTCGAGTTACACAAGGCCGAGCTGCTGGCTAAACAACAGAAAGTAGAAGATCTGAAGCGTCAGTTACCTACTTGAGATGCTGAATCATCCACTAATGTGACAGCCCAGATTTTCCTGACATTTTTTTTTATACTAATAAGGAATAACCCATACCGTCGGGTCGCAGATCACGATCTGAAATACAGTGAGCATGGTACAACAACAACATGCAGAAATCTAAATAATTAGTGCGTATGGCAGAACAAGAGAATTCTATAGCGATACAAAATATGGTCGAATAAAAATAAAACCACCGATGATGGCCGATCATCACCTAAACAGTGGTGAACAAGCATATACATCGAAGTCTAATTCTACCACTCTACAAAAGGTCGGACCTACCAAGTCCAACCACAAGGATCCAAGACTAAGTCGAGTCAAACTCCTCCAGACTAAGAAAGAAGATGCGACTCGAGCTCCGGATCTAAGACTAGTTGAGGGGTGAGCTACCATCAAAGCTCAGTAAGAGAAATTCAAGAACAATTACATTCTATCATAATGCCTTCATAGATTCGAATGTCATAAATCAGAAAACATTTTTCGAGTCAAAACAGGGGTTTATTTTCAAGCCTTTTTCACATCAAAACAAAAGCTGGCTTTCATCTTTCTGACGAAAAACTGATTTCAGGAAACATTTTATGCTAAAAGTTGAACCTGATTTCAATGACAAGCTTATTTCGAAACAAATTTGCAATTTAAGTTCAAACGGCTAATTCAAAAGCAATTTCATGATGAACAATAAATTAATTTCGAAAACATTTATTCAAAAATGAAAATCAAAGTGCGAAGTCATTCATGTCAAAACGAGAGCAATGTCAAGTTCATGTTCGAGTTCATGTTCAAGTTCATGTTCAAGTCAGAGTTTGATTCATGTGCATGTAATCCCCCCATAGAGGTCCACAATAGTACGATTACTCCACCTATAGCGGTCCACAATTATACAATTAATCTGCCCATAGCAGCCCACAAATGCACTTCTAATCCACCCATAGCAGCCCACAAGGTACACATACATTCTGCCCATAGCGGTCCACATCAATTTGTCTGATTTGTTATTCAATTCATATGCACACACATGTCTTACGGATTTGATTCATATACACACACATGTCTTATGGATTCGATTCACGGATATTCCGCCATGTCAGTTTGATTCATAGGTGTAACCACCGTGCTGGTTCAATTCACGGGTGTAATCGCCATGCCGGTTCGATTCAGGAATATCCCACCGTGCTGGTTCGATTCACAGGTGTAACCACCGTGCTGGTTTGATTCACGGATATCCCGTCGTACCGGTTCGATTCATATTCACGTATATATCATATAGGTTAGATTCACGAGTTCTTATGTCACATTCAGATGTAAAGCCCATGCCCAAGGTTCGTAGTTATCACACGTAAAATTTCAAGGATTCGATATTTCACAGATTTCAAAACGAGTTCTTAATTAACAAGTCAATTTTCTACATCAGTTCTAGTGATCACATTCGAAGCTTAAAATCAATGATACATGTAAAATTCATATTCGAGACTCAAGACTTTCAATGCTAACAATATTCGAAACTTCAAAGGTACAACTGATTTCATTCCAAAATAAAATATGATTTCGATTAAACATTTCGAAAGGCACACATATATACTTTTGCAAATATCCAGACAAAATCAAATACTTAACAGCTGAAAGCATTATCAATATTCAAATTAAATACATCATGCAAATCTTTGGATTCAAGTCAAAAATGTCATTGATTGAGAAAGTTTCCCCTACCTTAAGTTGCGTCAAACACGCTTGTTCCTACACTCTCATCTCAAGATGCATTTCTCTGTGTTTCCTCTCCTAATTCATGAGGTCAGTTGCATTTCTTAGCCACAATTCCTCACTATATAACCCCACGTATAACACTGGGTGCACAAGTCAAATCCCGAGCATAGTAACTTATAAAATAAAAAACAAGCCTTCACGCTTGTGCGTGGCTCTATACGCTTGAGCGGTTCCCAGTGGCGCATTGCATGTACGCTCGAGCGTATTTGACTTGAATGGTTTTAGCCTGAAAATCATGCTTGAGCGTAGTCTTCATATTGGTTTCACACTCGAGCAGTCTAAATCACACTCGAGTGTAATCTTTGCACAATTCCCACTTTACGCTCGAGCGATTTTGACCCTAGTCGAATTGGCCTAGACTTCACGCTCGAGCGTATTTGACCCGTGCAAATTTTGACCTAAAAAGTCTACTCGAGTGCAGGCTTTAGGTGGGATCATGCTCGAGCGTAACCACCAGATCTGCCCTCTTTATAGTTCGATACCCCTCGGCTCGAGTTGCCCCCTATGGTCTCTCAAGCCGACCCAAAAACACAATACACTCACCCTATTCGAGCCATCTCTTGCTTACGAATTTTCCACTCAAACCCATAAATTAACTGCAACTATCTCATGTATTTACGAATTTAAAACATGCTATTTACCCCCCAATATCAAAGCACATGCAACGATTCCAGCGATCGAACCAAGATTCCTCGATTCTCATGATTCTCACGTGTACGATCCGTGGAATCATTGCATGCAGCCTTGATTCTCTACACTCGATATTAAAACTCGAATTCTAAAACAAAGCGTAGGCGTTCAAGGGTTACCTTTCTTAGTCTTCATGCATGCGGAGCTTTATGACTTGCCATCATCAAATTAACTGCGTCAAGCACCCATCCTACAATTTGTTTAACATTTCTTCACCTTGGTCGAAGGAACCACCAAATTTTGGGTGCTCAAAGGTTATTGGGGTCGATTCCTATTTGAAGCGGAGGGGATTTCAAGATAAATCTAAGGTTTGGGGTCATTTTAGACAATAGAAGTGTTCAGAGGAGATCCAATGGCGGGAATCTGACGGGCAAGAAGGAGGAGGGATGCTCGGTTCTCCCTTACTACTCACTCCTCTCCCTCACTCAACCAGATTTGCAAATGGGGCATTTTCTAAAGGGGCTTTAGCTTTTATACTAAGTGTGTCAAGTGGAGTTGCTTTGGTGTGGGGTTGGCATACCGAATTTGGTGCATGGGCCGATCTAGGCCACACAATAGGGGTTTTAAACCGTGGGCTGGATTAGAAATGAATCCTAAGTGATTTTGTCTTCAATGGCCCAAGGTGGGCTGGGCCCAATTAAGAAGAGGGCTTTATAGTTGAGGGGCCCAAAGTTTAGTGTGTAATTGGTACACACATCCTGGTGTACGGGTCAGGCTTAGGGCCTCAACTATTGGGTCTTAAGTGATTTGATCACCTAGGTATCTTAAATTGGCTAGACCTGATCACTAAGATGCCTTCCCTTCTAATGGTGATTGACCTAGCGTGCAGTCTATAAAATCAAGATTTGTGTGTGGCTTCAAGGGGTTGGCTTGGTGTTGGGCAGTTATACACATTTAGGTGTTCGTTTCTTAAGAACTAAGGTTAGATCTTCGTGCGGGCCCCTCTAAACCCAAATCCAATACACATAGTGGGCTTCTAAACTTGGGCCTTTAACTAACCACCGGATCTCCGACTGGTGTGTGTGACCTATCTATGGCCTTCAAATTTAGGTTGATTATTTGACCAACCCTATAATGACACATCAGATGGGTGGGGTTCAATCACCAACATTGATAGTGATCTTTAGATTATCACCATCGATCTTACCCATAACGAGTGAATTATTTGGTGTGATTTATAATAATCAAAAGATGAGTACCCCTTAAGGGTTCTAGATTAATTGTTGGTACCCTCAGGGCGTGTCACATCTAAATTCAAATAATTAGGTGCCTCCTATGTTGGGATGCCATAATAATTAATTGGGTGTTCTTTATCCTTTTTAAAGGTGTCTGCTTCTCGAGATTGAATGTTTGTGCCTCTTAGGGGTCGGGTTTTCGATTCAGTGTTCGAGTTAGGAAATCGGTCCTCAGAATTTTGGATATTGGGTGTGCTTACCCAAATCAAGGTGGATGGGTCAGAGGCCCCATCATAGTCATCGACGATTTGACCAAGTCAAATAGGTCCAAGCAAATCATATCCTTGTCGAAAGTCAACGGTTCAACGCCAGCAAAATTTGGGGTGTTACAACTAAACTACCCGCGACCTTAAACCTAACCCAAATTGAAAACCATACAAGGAACCCATTTTCCCTCACTTCCTAACCTTTACACCATCACAACCCACCCCGAATACGTGTTTCTTTCTAACAAGGATGGGTTGTATTTTCTAGTGTCATTTTCCATCCCATCCTTGATTTCCTCACCACCCTTCTCCATTGCTTATCTTCTCCTTTTGCTTGCACTACAATCTCTTCATAAAATCTTTACAGGGGAGTAGTATAGGCAGAATGGGGGGCTGAGATGTGTCATCTTCCAACTCTCCTCAACTTCTTTCCATAACTGCATTAACAGTGAAGTTGATGAGTCATGGACCAAATTAGAAGACAGAGGGGGAGATTTCAGTAGCTCAAGGAGTAGCGATCCCTATGTGGATTCCCACTCTAAAGAAGAGGAGGGGAGGCGACCCTGCAAAGGAGTGGACACCCTCTTTGTAGGAAGGAATGAGAGACTTTGCTGCCAGTGTCTTAGTTTAGTGTGTGTCTAGATTTTTCCTAGGATTTCTTTGATGTAATTAATTTTCTTTCCATGTTTCTGTAAATAGTTCGTATATATGAAAAGTTTTTTTGCTGCTTTTATTTTTACTAACATTGTTCCTAACAACAAACATTTTTTTTATAAAATTGGTGGAATTTTTCTCCTAACTTTGGGGGGAAGATTTTTTATTCTTTTTACAGATTATAAACCCGATAACTAACCTACTAGTACTAAAGTAAGGTAATATTTCTTTTTTTATATGTCCCCTATTTTGCACAATGAGGACATTGTCCTAATTAAGTTTGGGGGGGATATACATATCAATTTTGAAAAAATATATTAGTATAGTTTTCTTTAGAGTTTTTTTTAAAAGTTAATCATTATATGAGAATTATAAAAAATAAAAAAAAATTATGAAAATCCAAAATTCTTAGCAACCCATCATAGTAGTAGTTCAAAATTTAAAATAAAAATAGTTACAATTCAAAGTAAAGCATCTCTAGAACACTGTATCAGGAGAATGTTTGAAACTATACGATTAATCTGAACTGCATATATTTTAGATTATAGTCTCAAAAGCATATAATCAGTGAGCTATAGAGCCTATTTCCTATTTTATTTTGAGAAAGAGAGACTATTTTTATTCATGCTAAATTTTCCTTGAACTTCTCTACTATTTAAAATCTCATTATGTTGAACTTAGAATCAAGATATTCTGTAAATATGATAATTTATTTGTTTAGAACTGTCTATTAAATATATCAAAATAATAAGACATCCATATTAGTAAATCGTGAAAATGACCAAAGGCCATCTTGTTAAACCAGAGCCAAAAGCCAAAAATCCCAAAACATTTTACCCTTTGAACCCATATTAGAAGCCTAAAATCGAATTTCTTTGTGTCAAAATTTTATAAACCTTTAACCATATGTACTTTCCAAACTTTCTATCCTTGACCCTTACAATTTTTTAGAGTTTAAAATGTAAAAGAAGGGGAGAAGAGGGAGTGAAAGGATTATATGCGTAACAGATAAATGATCTACTGAAAAGGGTACAAGTAAAAAGAAATACATTTGTATGAAAATATGGGAAAAGATGAAAAAGAAATAGTAAAAAGACGATTCTATGAAAAAAAAAAGCTTCCAATTGAAGAAAAAAAAGAATGTGATTTATACTAGAAACAAAAAAGAAATGAGAAGAAGTTATCCAAAATAAGGATACTTACTGAAGCTGAAAAATATAAAAGAAGAAGAGAAGAAAGCTAAATTCTCAAAAATAATTTTGAATCCTCTTTACCTTTTTCTTTGAAACCTTCTGAAAATCCAAAGCCCCATTACAAACCGAAGGAAAGACCTTTGTGACATACGATTTGAAAAAATATTAGTCTAGTAGAAATATATAAAATATATACTATGAATAAATGAAGAAGTTATATGAACAAAATTGATTATCCTTTCCATGAGATTTATCTTCTTAGTTAATTGTTCGATGAAATTTACATATATATCTATAATATTGTGAGAATCCAAAATTTTGGTTATTTTTGAGAGTATGCGAATAAGTGAGAGTTTGAATGAAAATATTTTCTAAAAACTGTAGTTTAAAAAAATTAATGATGAATAAACTTTTCACTGATATGCACACACTCCACGCTATACCGAATAATTACGATGATGGAAAGCTAAGGATAAATGATTTGAATTTTTTTGAAAAATAATGAACATATAATGATTGGCTGAGAAATTAGTATATAAAATCTATATTTTGAATTTCGAAAAATCCAAAAATATTGAAAGTTTGTAGGTAACTTCATTGAAAATCTTTAGGAGGCTACAACTCCTCCACTAGGGATCACCCAGGGGTTTAAAGGCATGTTGCATCTACTAAATGCAATTGTGCTCCCTATGAAAGTGACATTTAAATTTATAGTTTAGATATTTTATATTTCCGTTTTTGCTAGTGACTAGTAAAACTTAAGTTGGGGGTGTGGTTAGTCACATAATTTATCATTTTATCACCCTTAACTTAGTGATGCTAGGTCATAGTTTGTTACTAATAAGTTACTGATGTATAGATATTAGAGATAATAAGTAAAATAGAGTAAAAGTATTAATATTCATCAAAATAAACTAAAAAATAAATAAGAAAGAAGATTGAGCGAAAAAGACGATTTCCCGCCTACTAAAAGCCAGAAAATCGTAATTTACGATTATGCAAAAGAGATAAAAGAGGAAAAGCAAAAAATCATAATTCAGAGAATCGTCAACTATGAGAAAGCTATGAAAGATAGAAAATTGTGATTTATAATTTTCTAAGAAAGAGAAAAAAAAAGAGAATTGTGATTTACGATTTCCCAGAAAGGAATCTTTCCTACTACTATTGTTGCTGCTGCTGATCAAGTGTATGTTTACACCGCTATAAACAGAATTAGAAGATCTCTAGAAGTTTGGTGAATCACTGATATGAGAAGATTGATGAAGATAAGCTCCTAGGAAATCTTGGTTGCTGAAATAAAAGAGAACATTCTAGAAGCACCTCTCCATCTAAGGAAGGAAAAGATAAAATTATGAATTAGAGTTATATTAGGAATCTTTTATTTTTAGTAGTTTCTTTTATTAGAATTAGAAGTCTTTGTAAATCGACTCCTTATGATCTATAAATAAGAGAGCTTGGTATAGGAATAATGATCGAAGAATTTCAGCATAAATTGACAACTGAGGTTGGATTTTCTTCCGATCACTAGTGTAAAATAGTTAGAGTAGATTAGATATCGGAGGTTTCTCAAGAGCAATTGACTACTGCAATTGAGTGGTGAAGATTAGTATAGATATCCTATTTTCTCATAAGCAATTGACGATTGTGGCTAAGGGGTAAAAGATATATTTATTTACTTTCTAGTTTAGATTTTATTTTGCTTTATTTTCATACTTTGTAAACATCTTCAAGTTTTAATTTGAATTGATGACTCAGGTTAGAATTTGCAGATTAGTGTAACTATTTTAACTTTTCCATCTTTAGTTTTCTAAGGTTTGATTAACGCCTAGATTTTAGAAAGTTGTTGATTAGATTAAATCTGTATTGATAGGATCTTAGACTTGATTGATGACCAATGCTAAGAAACTAAATATATGGTGTAATGGTACTATTTATTTTTATAAATATCTGATAGCTGAAGATTGGGATTGACGACCTCAATCTGAAGGAGGATTTAGATTTATTTTATGCACTTTAGATTAGAAACCATTCATTTATTCATATTTCTGCAATAGATTAGATCTTAAAGATAAATAGAAGTTTTTAAAATAAGGATTTAAATAGAAGGAATAAATAAGAAGTAATTAGATAAATAAACTTCCTCGTAGGAACGATCCTATGCTAGTACTATGATTTCCATTATTCGCTTGCAATAGGTTAAGACTTGAGTTTAACATAATTTTAATATACATAACAAGATCGACCAGTAATCTAGGCAGATCTTTGGGAAACACGTCCGGGTCGCACGCGATAGGAATGTTTGCGATGTTGGCCTTTTCTTCACGTTGGTCTTGCATAAAGGTGAGGTATCCATAGCTTCCTTTCTTTAATAACTGTTGAGCTCGAATAGCTCGGATGAACGGTGGGAGGCTTGATTTAATGCCATAGAATTTGGACACACCCTTAGAGGGACGAAAAGTGACTATCTTTCATAGGCAGTTGTTGCTACCCAGCTGTGCTTTCTTTATTTGTTTGTGGTAAAAGAAATTTAAAATCAAAATAAAACAGGGGGGTGAAATCAGCACAACTGAGAAGTCCTAGACCTGCAAGATACAGGGTCCATTGTGGCAAGTTTTGATAAGTAAGAGTTTGTCCCACAGGGAAAGATGATCTACAGCTCCAAGGGAGCCATCTCTAGTAGTCCCTCCAGATCTGACTACAGATCTGGCAGTCCTTAAGGGAAGGGAGTTTAAGGTCACTTAGTTTACAGATCCTAAGGTAGCCTAATGTCTAAACTACAGAAAGGGTTGAGAGGATGGATGGAGTGTGGAAAATAAATATAAAAGGGTGAGAAGTATGTTATTGAGCCTAGATCAGAGGAGTTTTGTAACTCAGATTCAGATCTGATGTTATAGAAATCCTGTCCAATGGCTACGTTATCACCACTGAGGAGAAAGGATCCAACCCATCTCTCTGCCATGATTCAATCCCTTAAGGTTATAACCTGTCCACTCAAATGGTCACAGACTATCCCATAGGGGAACCACAATCCAGGGATGGGTCAAAACAAGTTAATCATTGTAGGCACTATTTCATCCAGGCTACCAGCCCAAGAATCCATAGGGAACCTCAACCTCTAAAGCTCTATGTGTGGGGCTAAGGCTGTATAGGACCATGATAGCCCAGACACATAGAACCAGCAAGAGATTGAGTACAACCTTCGATCTAGCTGTCCATTGCTTGAGTGAGACTACAATGGTCCAGTCACAAGCCTACAATCTCTATAACCAGATCAGATCTAACATCTGATAGCAGATCTATACAAATATAGAGTTCGCAGACAATCTCCCACCAGGCTAATACAAGCTCAGGTGCAGAGAAGAAGGATCCATCTTGGATCGGTGGATTAGAATCACCCTAAGGCTATAACCTGTCCACTTGAATGGTCACAGACTATCCCAGAGGCTATCCTTCTCACGGAGCCCAAGACAAAACAAGAATATCGCTGCCACCACGATGGTCACAAGGCTACCAGCTCAAGCTCCCATGGGGATTTCAGATCTAGTGGGTCCTGTGGTGGGGCTAAGGCTGTATAGGACCATGATAGCCCAGACACACAGGTCACTTGGATCTGAGTGGCCCTTAGAATCAGTCCTCCATTGCTTTGAAACACAGCCAAAGCACTGGCGGATCACAAGGCAGCAGCCTTGCACAGAGCAGATCGCATTCAAACACAAATCTCATAATGTAAAAATCCTATTACAAAACTTCCATTAAACTAGTTCAAAATGCATACAAAGACATAGCCAGCAAGTGCTGACTATGGAGAGAAGGAAAAAGAAAAAGAAAAAGAAAACTACTTACAGCTATAAAAGAAAAGAAAAACAATCTCAGATCAAATCTCCAAGAGATGAGACGTGTTCCTAGATTTGTTCCAAGATTTCTAAGGATTCTTAAACCTAAGCTAAGTATGGTTTTATATAGCAGTGGTGTGGCGGTGCATTAGGGTTAGGAAACCCTAATTTTAATGATACCACATGGCCTAATAGTGATCCTTGGATGCCTCGGGGCACGTGCGCATAGATTTAAGAGTGGGAGTGCATGCCCTAATCGCTGGAAATTCCCAGAAAGTCCTCTGATGAAGCGATGGAAGTTAAAGTTTAGAGCTTCGCTAGGTAGCTATAGTTTCCCAGACCTGTCACGTGGTAGCTCTTACTCTTCGCGAGGATGGTTTGACATTGAAGCTTCAACCATCGCGAGGTTGCCTTGGTTTGCTCTTCAGGCAGTCGCGCGGTAGAGAATTGCGCTCTCGCTGGATTGGGCTTCGCAAGGTTGAGTAGACATCAAAGCCTCAGATGTCGCGGGGTTGGAGTTCAAGCAGTCGCAAGGTAGCTGCGGATTCACTGGGTTGATCTTTACGAGGATGGATTTGAATAGCGCGAGAACTGCGCTAGCACTTCTCTTCAATGAACTTCGCGAGTTTTCTCGCGAGGCTTTAATGAGTTCTGAACTGTGCGAGGTTCCATGTCTTAATTGATCTTCGTGAGGATGGCTCTGTCTTCTTGAATAGCATGAGAACTGCGCGAGGAGTTCTCTTCTAATATTTGCATCCCACGGCTACTGCGCGACAGCTGCGCGAAGAGTCTTCTGAAGCTCTCTCTCCTCAGCCGTTCTGAGCGAACTGTGTGAGGTTGAGAGAGGTTTACTTTGAATTGCGCAAGACTGCGCGATGTGTTCTACTCTTGAGCTTCGCGAGAGCTGCGCGAGTTTGTGCTTCTGAAGCTCTTCAGTCACTCAACTGCGCGAGAAGTTGTTGTAAAGTCTTGGGAAGCTAAGTTAGACTGCGCGAGGCATATTTCTCCTGAATCCTCTAAAGCTTGGGTCAGCTGCGTGAGGCTCATTTCAGGTCTGGATTCAGAGTCCATCCTTCTGAGGGACTTCTGGTGCCAAAACAGGCTCCTTAGTAGGATTCCTGGCCTTATTTCACTACTGATTATTACCTACATAAAACACTTAACAAGAACTTATTAGATGGCTAAGGGTCTAATCAAAGGTTAAGTTAAGGGGAGAAAAGTGGTACTTTTCAGGTCTTAACACACCCCCAAACCTAATCTTTGCTAGTCCCTTAGCAAAGCTACATTAAATCTACTACAAAAATTAAATGCCACTTTCGTAGGGAGCATGGATACATTTAGCATATGTACCAAGCCTTTTAAACCCCTAGGTGATCCCTAGTGGGGGAGTGAAGTCTCCTGAGGGTTTTCAGTGAAGACACCCACAAATTTCTCAATGAAACAGTTAACAAAAGTGCAATATCATCAAGTGAGCAGTCAAGGAGCAGACTTAGTTTACTCTTGAATGAGTAAACATAAAAGAAATTTAATCCATTGGTTGCACAGTAATTTAAACAGCATAAACTTCTCATGAATGCATAACATTTCCAATCAGTTTACAACCACAAAAAACTGCACAAGTGTGTGCCAGCACTGAGCTCATCATTAGATAAAAAATTAGGTTATAGGTCATACATAATGCATTCAAGATCAGACCCAAAAACTTTCCAGGGCATACTCTCATAAGGTTCTTGTTGAGGGGTTCATTTTCTCTCAGGCTCAAGAGCAGTTACATCCTCCAAATGGGTCTGTAAGCATGAGCATAGGCAGAGTTCTTAAGTGCTGGCATCATTGACAGATCCTCACCATAGATTGGATGACTCTTTATCTCCACATGACAGCTCACTCAACTTTGGATCACAAGGGCTTTTAACTGGGCTGTAATGTGGCTTATGGAGTGGGGTTAAAAGGAATGGAAGGTTGAAAAGGGGCTCAAAATTGAGAAATCAGTAGGTGGAAGAGGTGATTCATGACTTCACCTTCTTGATTTTAGCTCATTTCTTCTTCTTTGAGATTTCAAGATTTGAAGTGATTAGTTTCTCTTCTTGATTTTGATTTTCCAAAAGAAAGTTCCTCTTGACTCCTCTCATACTCCTCTTCATTATTATTTTGGTTTCTTTTTTATGGAATTTTCTTCTTTCTATTTTTGTTTTTCTTTTTTGCTTTTCTGAAATGCCACCATGTTCTCAGTTACCATACTGCCAGAATTTTGAGATACTTCTTCTCCATTCACCTAATGTTGACCATAACTAGTTCATCTTCAACTCTTTCTCCTTTACCTTCTGAATTCTCAGAGTGAGGGTAGACTGAATCAGGTTCATAGGTTCAGGTACAAGTACTCAGGTGTATTTTGAAGAAATTTAGGATTTAAAGCTCAAAGGGGGTATGGACAAGGGCAGTTGCTTAAGGTTGGTCTATTTAGGCTCAAACTGTCCAAGAGAAGGCCTTGATCCTTTCCTAAGTCTCATGAGTGCTGTCAGTTGTTTCAACTTGGAGTTGCCTAACTTCTAGTGAGCATAGTGACTTAGCCAGTCCTTAGAACTAGAAGAAATTGCCTTAGTCACTCCTCAAAGGATGGAAAAAATTTTTATAGGCCCAATTCTCACTGGTTATGGTCTTCCTTTGAACTTTTAAGTATGTCCTCACCTTTTTCTCTCTCTAATGATTCACTAAGTACTGATACAAGTAAGTTTCCTTGGTGATATCATCATGGAAATGTGAAATATTAAAAGTTTATAATGTCTAAAGTTTGCAGAAATTTTAAATTTCTTATTTTTCATGATTCTTAAGTAAACATAGATCCATTTCCATATTACTCACATGACTCTGCTGCACTTAGGTTAACTATTCCATTGGCAAGGTCTGCCTGCCACACCCCCAAACCTATGAGGAGCAGTGTCCTCACTGATTCAAAGGTGTCTGTGCAGTAGATTTATTATTTGCAAAAAGAAAAGGAAATAACAAGGAGCAGAACATACAACAGACAAAGCAAAATAGTAATGACAAAAGAAGAAAATCTATTAAAAATGAGAAATGTACAAACTAAAAGAAAACAGAAGCAAAAGAGTGCAGAAACAAAAAAAATCCTAGGTACAATCTAATCAGAGTCTGGATCAAAACTTGTCCCAACCCATCTTCTTGGAATGCTCTTGAAGGTAAGCCTCTTCCTCTTTTTTCTTTCGTTCCCTCTCTTCCTTTCTTTGGGTTGCAGTTTTGGGTATGGTTGGTGCCCTGACCCTCATTTTTCTCGTCTTTGGTTGAGGAGGGATCACTGAAGATTTATCTGTGGTTGGCTCAGGGGATTTGAGAGGACTTTTTCCTTTGGGACTCTTCCCTTTTGGGCCCTTCCCTGGCTGAGGCTGAGGGGGAATGAGAGGGGATTGGGCTTGTTCTGGCTCAGGAGGGACAGCAGGGGATTTATCTTTTACTTTCACCTGAGGCAGGAGAGGACTTTTCCCTTTGTCAAGCTTAGGGGGAGCCACAGAAGACTTCTTGTTCCTTTGCTGCAGGAATGGCAGGGCTCTTCCCCTTCACTGGCTGGCTCATTGGTGGTGCCTCCTCAGACTAGGCAGATGTTTCTTTTCTAATTTTTAGAGAGGCAGCAGTGTGAGAAGTTCTTTTAGCTGTAACTTTCCTTCGCTGAGGATAGGTTTATTTAGTAGGGCTTGATGAAGGAGCAGCAACAGGAGTCTTGGCACTTGGATCCATAGGTGGTGCAGAATCAGAGTCTGAGTCAGAAGGAAAAAGCTCAGTGGGATCCAAACCAAGGGCAGCAGCAGCCTGTCTGCGTTCCTCTTTGGAAAGTAGGCGACCATGGGGATCCTCCTGAGCAGAAGCTCTGGTGACCTTTGGAGGTGGGGATGGAGGGGCTGGCCTTTTTCTTTTTTGGGCTGCAGTGGCTCTTTTGGAGGTGGAAGGTTTCTTGGAAGGAGTCCGTTTTCTTTTGGGGGTAGGAGATAGAACAGGGGGAGGCACTGAGATAGGAGCAGGAGCTGGAGTAGGAACTTGAGTAGGAATAGGAACATGAGTAGGAGCAGGAGGAGGTACCGGAGTTGGGGCTGTAGGAGGTTGGGGAACAGGTTGTGTAGGTGGAGGGGCAGGGGGAGTGGAAGAAGATGGCCCTGGTTGTGTGGAATAAGATGGGGCCTCAGGGGGTGCTGTGGCGAGAGGGGTGGCCTGAATTGGTTGGGCTAGTAGGAAGGCAACCCTCTGTTCCAAAATCTCAATTTTCTTGGTAGCATACAGGAGATTGGTATCTGAAAGCTCCTTACTGAGTTTGTTGATCTCCTGAGCATTGTTCAGTTTCCTTTCTAACAATCTGGCTCTCTTTTTCGCCATTTCGGCATTGGCTTTTTCCATCTCTGTAGTCATTCTGTAGTAAGTTGCCGCAGCCTTGTTCGCATTGAGTGTCTCCAAAATTGCTTCCCACCCCTTGAAAATATCTCTCAGCTTCTCGTTGTGAGCAAGCTTCAAGTCACTCAGCTTCTGCCGCCAAGGGGATTCAATGGATTGGCAAAGTTGTGCCATGCCCCTCAGGACATCCCTCTTGATATAGGCATTGTCCCTAATGGCATGGAGGAGGGTATAGTAGGGAGGGGTGTAATAGGAGTGTCTGGGTTAGATTGGTAGAAATGGAGTGGAAGAAGGAGAAGGTGATTGATCCAGGGGGTAAAGTGGGGGCTGTAGTGATGAAGTCTAGACGAGGGGTAGAAGTTGCTGGGGCAGTCTAGGTTAAGTGGTCAGTGAATTGAGGAGGGGGTAGGATAAGAGGTGGAATGGAAGGCATGGGTGGAAAATGAAATGAAGAATGGTCAGTGGAGGTGGATGGTTCTGGGTAAGGGAAAAATGGAATGGTGAAGGGTCAAAATGGAAGTGGTGGGGTTACAAATATGTGGGGTTGAATGGGAAAGGTGGATGGGAAAGGAATGGGGTCTGTTTGGGTGGAAGTGTTGGTAAATTATGGTGGAGGTAATATGAATGGGGGAAGGATAGGTAGAGTGGGGAAGGAGTGGTGGGGTATGGTGTCTTGGAGGGTGTAGGGTGTAGTTAAGTCAATTGGGGTGAGGTCTGGTTGCACTGTGGAGGCAGAGGTGGAAGGGGGATGGATCAGTGGGGTGGTAGGAGGTTGTGTAGAGATGGGTGGGTTTGTCAATATTTGAACGGTGGATTTTATGTTGGTGATGTCAGTTTGCATTTGGTCTTGGGTTTGTGTTGTGGTGGATAGCTGGGTCTAGATGTCATGTATTAAGGAAAGGATATGGGTAAGGGTATCTGAGGTTGGTTGGGGTGGAGTATGAGAAGAGGAGGGAACAGGTTGGAAAGGGGAAGTGTGGGCATGATGGAAAGTTGTAGGGGGAGAAGATGAAAGGTCTGGTGAGTGATGTGGTGAAGGGAGTGGGGAATCTGGGAGAGGGATATCATGGGTTGGCAGGGTATCAAGCAAGGTAGTCATGAAGGCTTGATACCCTGAAGTGGTGGCTAGGTTAAAGTCAAGGTCTGGGAGTGGAGGTGAGGTAGGGATGGTTGGGATGGTGGCTGGGTCAATATGTGGGGTATTTGTGGGAATGATAGGGGTGGTTGGTTTTGGTAAGGATCTGGTTGGGGTTGTGTGAGAGGTCTTCTTTTTAATGTAGGATATCAGGGGAGGGATGTCAGGGTTTAGGTCAGATGATGTTGGAGATACTGGGGCTGTGTATTGAGGTAAGGTGGGTGAAGGGGGAGTGCTGTCATGGGGTTCAACACTTTCCACCCAGGAACGAATCACAGGGGGAGGTGGAATGGAAAAGGGAGATAAGAGAGGGAAAGGGAGAGATGAAATAGGTAAAGAAACTGATGGAGGGGCAAGTGTGGTGGATGGAGGTATTGCTGCAGAAGCAGAGGTGACAGAAGCTTGCACCACCTTCTTTGGAGCAGGGGCTTTAGCCCTCTTTTTGGGGGCAAGGGTGGCCTTTGCCACAATAGTTCCCTCTCCTTTCTCAGAAACAACCTGAGCTTCAGCCTTCTTCTTCTTCTTCTGGGGATCCATCAGACTCTTGCTGATCCCCCATTGTCTTTTGGCAAAAGTGGTGGGAGTGAGGTCAGCAGATAACTCCCCCACTGGTATCTTGTACCCTCCCCTCAGAAGTAATTTGGTGATGAGTCTTCCATAGGTGACAGCGTGGATCTTCTTTTGCAGCCCGAGCTTCACCATCATATCCTTCATGGCCTCAAAAATCAACCATGCAGCATTAAATCCATGGCCCAGAGAAAAGGAATAGAGAGCATCAGCAATTGGTGTCCTCCTCTCTTGCTGATGGCCGGAGCAATAAATATTCTTCCTCAGCACTTGATCAATGAACAACAATTTGGGATCTAAATCTCTTCTTTTGATGGAGTCCCCTGTGACCTTCAATCCTCTGGTAAGGGCTTGTGCAATGGTACCAATGGGGGCACTCACAGGGGAACCATAACCACAGTTGGGATAAAAAATGGCACGGATGCCCATGACTTCAGCAATCAACGCTGGGCTGAGTAGCATCTCAAAATTGTCAACTAACACAAGGAGGCCTGGCTGCCCATGTGTGTCTGGTCTGACCCTAAGGTGCTGGTAAAAGAGTTGCACTAACCTAGGGTAGGCTAGTGCAGGAATCATTTTCATCAAGGGGATCAAACCAGCCTTGTGCAAGAACTCAATGGCAGGTGCTGACAACGGCTCAGTTTCAAAGAAAGATATATCAAAAATGGCTTCAGGCTCTAAGGGAATGGAAATGAGGAGCTCAGAGGGTGTAGAGTAATTAGGTGTTTGTTCAGCCACCTCAGGAACCACCTCCTTCCCTTTTTGTTGTGCCATAAAGGACTTGGCTTTCTTAGGGGCAGGCTCCACGGGAGCCTGATTCCGGGCTCTCTTCACAAGTGCACTTTTAGGAGCCATTAAGATTCTCCTTGGTGAGTGTGCAGTTGAAATTTTGAAAGAAAAAATTAAGAGCTGAGTCTTACCCTAAAAGTTAGGGTTCTGTTCAATTTGATGCACGGTAGATCGCAGGAGCTCCTAGCAGGGGGCAACTATTGATGAAAGCTTTAACAACAAAAATCCAAAATTTCAAAGTGAACGATGAACTGTAGACAGGATGCTGGAGAGGAGAGATTGAGAGGAGTGGGAGCTAGGGTTTTGCTGGCAGGAGAGGAAAGAGAAAGCAGTAAAGAAAAGCAGCGCGGGGTTGGATTTTAAATATTGCGAGGCTTGGTGCGCTTCAAAAATATCTGCTTGCTGGATAGGCATGAATGGGTCGCGAGATTGGATGTTCATTTAAACTTCACAAGGAAGCCCACACAACTATATTTGAAACTCGCGACAGCAAAGCAAAGTAATTCTTTATGAACTGCGCGAGAGGAAACCAAACCAAATTTTCAGAACCTCGCGACGGCTTAAACAGAGTCAGAATTCACACACCCACTAGTCAGCCTTTTGACCTTTGTTTTGTGGGTGGATTCTCTCACAGGCTCTCTTCCAGGGACACCCATAAGCATTATAAAACATTCAAAAATTCTCGTACTCACAAAGCATTAAATTCATACATCATGAAAAGCATTCAAACAATACCATCATCATTCAATCACTTGAAATTATCAAACAAAGGGAACAGGAATAAAAGTAGGCATAAAGCACTAAACTCAAACTCCAACAAGATCACTAAAAATTCCTATAAACAATAAAATACATAACATACAAAGTGCACAGTTCTTAGCATCAATTCAATGAAAGATCCCCTTCAGGGTTTGAAGATCCTTCACCAATCAAAAATTGGCCCTTGGGATTAACCACTGGTTGACTGGGCAACCTTCCCTCTTCTCTTTTGGCTAAGGTATTCGCTAGTTGGCCAATCTGCTCTTCCATCTTCTTGGTGCTCTGACCATGAGAATTCACAGTCTGAGCCAAGGAACCTAGGTTTTGCAGTGAGGTCAAGACCTGGTCCTCGAAAGAAGTATTTCTGGATTGAGATGGGGGTAAGACCAATTGATTTTATTGCTGATGGGGCTGCTGATGGTGCTGGAAGTTAGACCTAGGGGCATTCCCTTGATTGAACTGCTGCTGTGGCCTTTGAGGTATAGCCAACATCTGCTGGGGCTACATATAATTGTCTTGCCTCCACCTCAGATTTGGGTGGTCTCTCCATTGGTAACCAGCATTTTGGTGCTAGTAACCATATGGCTGCCTGTTGTAGCCACCAGATTATTGCTGGCCAAAAGATTGTGCAGCAGCAGCATGCTCCAATATCAATTCAGGATATTGCCCTGCAGATGGACATTCCTCCACTGTGTGCTGTGGGGACTGGCATATCAGACATGCCTCCGCCACATGAGCGGCCCTTCTGGGTTGCATCACAGTTAGTAATTTGTCAAACTTCATAGAGAGGTTTTCCATCTGCAGTTGCAGGTCATTGTTCCCAGACACCTCACAAACTTTTCCTCTTGTCAATGTAGCAGGCCCCACTTTTGACTCAGACTCCTGATTAGTTCTTTCCAAGGATAGCTTTTGAAAAGCATTTTCACTAATCACCTCAAACAATTTCCATGCCTCATCAGTAGTTTTGTGCATGTAAGTGCCACCATAAGAGGCATCAACCATATCTCTACTTTTTTGATCAATCCCATTGTAGAAGCTTTGAACAAGCTGCCAGTCTGGGATCTTGTGGTGGGGGCATTGTTTGAGCATTTCCTTAAACCTATCCCAGGCTTGATTAAAATCCTCAGTTGGGGCTTGGTAAGCAAAATTCTTTCCTCAACTGGCTAGTTTTGGTCTTAGGGAAGAACTTGGTCAGGAACTTGGTCTGCAGGTCTTTCCATGAAGCAATGCTATTGTTGGGAAGAGTGGTCAACCAGGTACTGGCCCTATCCTTCAGAGAGAACGAAAAGAGTCTGAGCCTAGTAGCCTCAGGTCCCAAACCAGTGATATTAAAAGTGGTGCATAAGGCCAAGAACTGGTCAATATGCTTGTAAGGGTCCTCCTTGCTAAGCCCATGGAAAGAGGGTAGCATCTGGATGATTGAAGTTTTTATTTCATAATTCCCCTGAACATCAGGGAATTGAATGCTAAAAGGGGAGTTTTAGTCATCTAGAGTATTCAACTCCTTGAGAGTTCTGGGTTGTTCTTCACCCATATTTGCTGTCACAGATTCACTTGGGGGCTCTCCTGTGGTGTGCCTGTCTCTTCTAAGTCTCCTTCCCCTTTCTAACTCAGGGTTAAGAGGCTCTAAAGTAGGGCTGAGAGATCTCCTCCCTAGCATACAAGCACACCAACAGCAAGGAGAGCTTCTTGCAGGCACATTACAAATGAATAACTTTACAATTAACAACTTTATCTAACTAATTTACAGCAATTCAAAGAATACATTTACAACTATCCTAGATACTGCTAGAGAATTTTCAAGAAAGATAGACAGATTTTTAAAAGTTAGAGAGTTTGCAAACAGAGGTAGCTAAGCTCCAATTGCAAATTCCAATGTCCTTCATCTTTGCCTAGATCTCGAAAAAAATTCACAAATACATCAGCAGTATCAATTATTCTTAACTACCAAAGAATAATAAAACTATAAAAACTTAGGGTCTACTAATAGATCAACTTTCCCCGGCAACGGCGCCAAAAACTTGTTGCTACCCAACTGTGCTTTCTTTATTTGTTTGTGGTAAAAGAAATTTAAAATCAAAATAAAATAGGGGGGTGAAATCAGCACAACTGAGAAGTCCTAGACCTGCAAGATATAGGGTCCTTTGTGGCAATTTTTGATAAGTAAGAGTTTGTCCCACAGGGAAAGATGATCTACAGCTCCAAGGGAGCCATCTCTAGTAGTCCCTCCAGATTTGACTACAGATCTGGCAGTCCTTAAGGGAAGGGAGTTTAAGGTCGCTTAATTTACAGATCCTAAGGTAGCCTAATGTCTAAACTACAGAAAGGGTTGAGAGGATGGATGGAGTGTGGAAAATAAATATAAAAGGGTGAGAAGTATGTTATTGAGCCTAGATCGCAGGAGTTTTGTAACTCAGATTCAGATATGATGTTATAGAAATCCTATCCAATGGCTACGTTATCACCATTGAGGAGAAAGGATCCAACCCATCTCTCTGCCATGATTCAATCCATTAAGGTTATAACCTGTCCACTCAAATGGTCACAGACTATCCCATAGGGGAACCACAATCCAGGGATGGGTCAAAACAAGTTAATCATTGTAGGCACTATTTCATCCAGGCTACTAGCTCAAGAATCCATAGGGAACCTCAACCTCTAAAGCTCTATGTGTGGGGCTAAGGCTGTAGAGGACCATGATAGCCCAGACACAAAGAACCAGCAAGAGATTGAGTACAACCTTTGATCTAGCTGTCCATTGCTTGAGTGAGGCTACAATGGTCCAGTCACAAGCCTACAATCTCTATAACCAGATCAGATCTAACATCTAATAGTGGATCTATACAAATATAGGGGAGTCTGCCTCTGTACAATTTCCCACCAGGCTAATACAAGCTCAGGTGCAGAGAAGAAGGATCCATCTTGGATCGGTGGATTAGAATCACCCTAAGGCTATAGCCTGTCCACTTGAATGGTGACAGACTATCCCAGAGGCTATCCTCCTCACGGAGCCCAAGACAAAGCAAGAATATCGCTGTCACCACCATGGTCACAAGGCTACCAGCTCAAGCTCCCATGGGGATTTCAGATCTAGTGGGTCTTGTGGTGGGGCTAAGGCTGTATAGGACCATGATAGCCCAGACACACAGGTCACTTGGATCTGAGTGGCCCTTAGAATCAGTCCTCCATTACATTGAAATACAGTCAAAGCACTGGCGGATCACAAGGCAGCAACCTTGCACAGAGCAAATCGCATTCAAACACAAATCCCATAATGTAAAAATCCTATTACAAAACTTCCATTAAACTAGTTCAAAATGCATAGAAAGACATAGCTAGCAAGTGCTGGACTATGGAGAGAAGGAAAAAGAAAAAGAAAACTACTTACAACTACAAAAGAAAAGAAAAACGATCTCAGATCAAATCTCCAAGAGATGAGACGTGTTCCTAGATTTGTTCCAAGATTTCTAAGGATTCTTAAACCTAAGCTAAGTATGGGTTTATATAGCAGTGGTGTGGCGGCGCATTAGGGTTAGGAAACCCTAATTTTAACGATGCCACGTGGCCTAATAGTGATCCTTAGATGTCTCGGGGCGCATGCACAGAGATTTAAGAGTGGGAGTACGTGCCCTAATCGCTGGAAATTCCCAGAAAGTCCTCTGCTGAAGTGATGGAAGTTGAAGTTCAGAGCTTTGCTAGGTAGCTATTATTTCTCAGACTTATCGCGTGGTAGCTCTTGCTCTTCGCGAGGATGGTTTGACATTGAAGCTTCAACCGTCGCGAGGTTGCCTTGGTTTGCTCTTCAGGCAGTCGCGCGATAGAGAATTGTGCTCTCGCTGGATTGGGCTTCGTGAGGTTGAGTAAACATCAAAGCCTCAGATGTCGCGGGGTTGGAGTTCAAGCATTCGCGAGGTAGCTGCGTATTCGCTGGGTTGATCTTCGCGAGGATGGATTTGAATAACGCGAGAACTGCGCGAGCACTTCTCTTCAATGGACTTCGTGAGTTTCCTCGCGAGACTTTAATGAGTTCTAAACTACGCGAGGTTCCATGTCTTAATTGATCTTGGCGAGGATGGCTCTGTCTTCTTGAATAGCGCGAGAACTGTGCGAGGAGTTCTCTTCTGATATTTGCATCTCGCGACTACTGCGCGACAGCTGCGCGAAGAGTCTTCTGAAGCTCTCTCTCCTTAGCCGTTCTGAGTGAACTGTGTGAGGTTGAGAGAGGTCTACTTTGAACTGCGTGAGACTGCGCGATGTGTTCTACTCTTGAGCTTCGTGAGAGCTGCGCGAGTTTGTGCTTCTGAAGCTCTTCAATCACTCAACTGCGTGAGAAGTCATTGTAAAGTCTTGGGAAGCTCAGTTGGATTACGCGAGGAATATTTCTCCTGAATCCTCTAAAGCTTGGGTCAGCTGTGCGAGGCTCATTTCAGGTCTGGATTTAGAGTCCATCCTTCTGAGGGACTTCTAGTGCCAAAACAGGCTCCATAGCAGGATTCCTGGCCTTATTTCACTGCTGATTGTTACCTACATAAAACACTTAACAAGAACTTATTAGATGGCTAAGGGTCTAATCAAAGGTTAAGTTAAGGGGAGAAAAGTGGTACTTTTCAGGTCTTAACACACCCCCAAACCTAATCTTTGCTAGTCCCTTAGCAAAGCTACATTAAATCTACTACAAAAATTAAATGCCACTTTCGTAGGGAGCACGGATACATTTAGCATATGTACCAAGCCTTTTAAACCCCTAGGTGATCCCTAGTGGAGGAGTGAAGTCTCCTGAGGGTTTTCAGTGAAGACACCCACAAATTTCTCAATGAAACAGTTAACAAAAGTGCAATATCATCAAGTGAGCAGTCAAGGAGCAGACTTAGTTTACTCTTGAATGAGTAAACATAAAAGAAATTTAATCCATTGGTTGCAGTCAACGCTTGCATGGTAGGAAGATAACCAATCCATGCCAAGGATTACAACAAATCCTTGCATGTCCAGGATAATCAGATCGACCGTTGTTTCATGGTCTTCGATCGGAACATTGACCGATCAGCAAAAGGTGTCTATAATCACTGAGTTTCCCATAGGAATTGAAATGGACAAGATGAAGTCTGAAGGCTCTGGTGCAATACTCAATTCGGTGGCAAATTGAGAGGTCACAAAGGAGTGCGTAGAGCTGGGGTCAATCAATACACGTGCCTTGTGCTGTCAAATGTCACTATTCAATACATGTGTAAGGTACCTAGGGTTCATATAATAAAAAATCAACTCTAAGCTACATGTTATAGTGTTCTTGTAATTTCATAATTGAATGATTATCAAGAATGAACATTAGCTTGAAGGAAAAATCAATGACTTTAACCAGCAATAATTTAAATTCTACCTTGTATGACATCATTCGTAGCTTGAGCATCACAGGTAGAAACTGCATAGGCGTGACTCTCGACTATAGATCGAGAGGACCTCTGAGTAAATGATGGTGCAATCTTTTATCAAATGTCCTTTCTAGCCACAACGAAAACAAGAGTCCGTGGTCCATCGACAATTCTCCAACTTGTGACTCCTTCCACATCATGGGCATGACTCAGGCGGAATGGATGCAATGGTATATGATGTCTTTTGTGCTATTGATGCTTCAGTTGTGGTAAGCTGCGAGGGGCGAAAGAACTTCATCGGCGCTGAAGAAGCTTGGTTGAAATTGGTGGCTGGTGCTAGCCGAGACAGTGCCAGAATTGAGAACTTAGTCCTTTTATTAGTTTGATCATCGAGAAATGATTGTGTCTGACTCCCTTTATTCTTATTCTGCTCATCTCTTCATTTATACATTTTTTCTATATTGCTTCAGCGATGAGGGCCCTATCCATGACTTCTACGTAGGTTCTCAACTTAAATAGGGAGATCCTCTCTTGGATGTTCGATTTTATGCCCCGTTCAAATTTCTTGGCTTTCATGGTTTCAGTTGCCACGTGTTGTGGCACAAACTTCGAGAGTCTAGTAAATTTTGCCTCGTACTCGGGCACTATCATTTTCCCTTGAGTCAGGGAAATGAAATCTACTTCCCACTGATCTCTAACGGATTATGGGAAGTACTTCTCATTAAATGTCTCAGTAAAATAGGCCAATGCCCATGGTGTGTTTGGTGTCTCCTGTTCTCTAATCCTCTCCACTAATTTCCACTTGGGGTCAACCTCTCTTTCAAGTTGGAAAGCTGCCCATCTCATTTTCTCATCTTCCGTGTAGGGTACCACACAGAAGATCTTCTCCATCTAGTTCAACCACTTCTCAGCTCACTTGGATCTGTGTCCCCCAAGAAACTGGGAGGCTTCATCCTTCGGATTTCTTGGAATCCAGAGAGTTGTTGTCTCATTGCAAGCAGGGTAGTCTGTTGCATCATTAAATTTTCCAAGGTTTCTAATAGTTGTCCGATGAGATCGTGATTATTTCCTCCTAAGGGAATGCCGTTCGAACCAGTGGCAATTCCTGCTCCGCTTCAGGTACCCTTTGTACAAACTCTCCTTTATCTACGGTGTGGGGCCATTGGGATCTGTTGGGAATGAACAAGGAAGAAATCAAAAGAGGTCGTGAAATTCCTACTTATGTCTCGACAGAACCTAAAGCCATGGTCTCTGATACCAACTGTAACAACCCGAAATTCTCAATCGGAAGATATAGGAATATCGGGTCGTTAGATCTTAGTTCATGATCAATAAAGAGAGTTTCATTGGTATCAATGGAGATCAAACTATTAAAAGCTGAAATAAATGTTAAACATCCATAACTAAACCCTCCATCCAAAGTAATGTGCCACCAGTGACGGCCATTAGTCACACAAACAGTGGCATTCGCATCAGTGTACGAAAAAGATAAACATTTGTTCAAAAGGAGTTCCTTTAATTTGTACCAAGCCAAATAACCAATTGCCTAAGGATAAAAATATTTAGGCTGAAGATCTCTTTCGACCCTTGGCGCGAACGCAGGAGCTCCTCCAAGTTCGAGTTCCTGAGTAGCTTCAGTACTTGTGACACATAGTGTCGTGGTGATCTAAAACTTCCACAAGCTCAGTAGGATGATCACAATACCAATTGCATCTTATTCACTCAATACATAGCTATCAATGATTATTTCAATGTTGATGTCTAAGAATTTACATTCAGGGAGTTTCAATATCAAGCTCATGAATGGATTCCACCTAATTTTCTAGTCTTAATGTTTCTTGTTTCATATGAGTGCTGAAATAATATGATATTTGTTACATTTTATATGCAATTTCTTTCATTCATGCATGACTTAAATAATAACTTAAAAATCTCTAACGCAAGTATAGCGCTCGAGCTAGAGGCTACCGATGGGAATCCTAACCACCGTCATTCATGAATAATTTTTCATTATGCCCAAGCTCTTGTATTGCGAGGAATACCTGGGCGGTTTAGAGGTTGTCGTCATAGTTCAGTAGGTGCCGAAGCATGGTTCAGTAGGTGTCAAAGCACATTTCAGTATGTGCCGGAGCACGGTTCAGCCGGCGGTGCCGCACAGGATTCGTTTAGATCAACTCTTCAAATCACATGCATGTTTTAACACATAATATCGAGTTCATAATACATAGCTAATTCAGAATTCAGATTCAATCTCCAATATTCAATCAAAGTTCAATGTTCAATGTTCGATGAGTTCCAATATTCAATGAGAGTTCAGTGCTTTTTTGATGTTCAATGAGTTCCAATATTCAATGAGGTTCGATGCTTTTCAATGTTCAATGGGTTTCAATGTTCAGTGTGGGTTCCATGTTCTAAGTATGTCACATGTTCAATGTACATTCAATCAATTTCATTTACGTAAAAATGGTGCTACAATTGATAGTTTCATCATTCTAATGCTAATACTACGGGGTCATTTTCTAACTCGATAATCACTATATGACTATGAATTTAGAGATAACATGTAAGTGTGTATTGTAATTCCTCTACCTCGGGTCCTAACGTCGCAAGCAAAAATGAGATAATCCTTTTTTATGGCGACCGATTCCCTTTTCTACATCACATACACAAGTGATGCATCAAAGGTGAATTAGAATTTCAAATGATTCAAGGTACTTAACTTTATTTCAAGAAAGGGGATGCAATCAAACAAATCTGACTAAACTCGTTCGAGCGATTAGCAATGTTCGCTTGAGCGACTTACTTCTGAGAGATTTTTCTGTGCACCCTCAACATCTCGCTCGAGTGATAACCAAACTCGCTCGAGCGAGTTTCGGCCGAAAGTTTGGCCTTATTTTCTGAAGCGTTCTCACTCGAGCGACAAGTAAATTCGCTTGAGTGACCCTGGGCGAGCACGAAAGTAAATCCTCTTTCTTTTCTAGTCCTAAATTGAAGTCACAAATTATAATATAAAAACCCGATAATTATTAACTAGAATCTAAATTTTTTAAAAATTGAACTGTGAAAAGGAACGATGATATCTACCTTTTTGAGGCGTGAACGATAGATCTATGATGATCGATGTTTGAGGAGATTGGCGTCCAAAACTCTCGTTCATCTGATATTTCTATCCTCTCCCCCTTGATCTAGATGGTTGAAGGGATTAAGTGCGCTTTGTGGAAGAATCCTTAAAATTTTTAAGGTGGGTTGAAGAGATGGTTGAGAAAGAAGAGTAGTGACGGCTAGGGTGGGTTTCTCTAAAAGAAAGAGAGGGTTTCTTACGCTCCTTTTCGTAAGGAGAATTTTTGAAGAGATTATGATTAGGTTTCTCTGTAACCCACTTTTCTACTACTTAAGGGAGATTATCCAGTGTTAAGCTGACACACCAAAGAAGTGTGTATAGGTGTTTTACTTCTAGGTCTAAAATAAAAGTCTTATACTCACGTGCCAAGGTTTGATCCTTGGACCCCTTGTCTATAACTCAAGCCTTTAACTAGTAGGCTATCTCCTAACTTTTGTTAACTAATGACTTAATTAAATATAGAAGCTTAAAGACCAAACATTATTAACCACAAATATGACATCTAGGTATATTACTGATATGAAAATCTGGGTCGTTGCATGTACTATGGAGTTTTGATAGCACAAGAGTGAAATATATGGCTTATCTTTCCATGAGATTTCATTTTTATTAGTATCCTTGAATTATTCATCATATACATCATATTATTTGAAAAAGAAAGAACCCAACAACTTCAATTTTTGAGAGTATATGCCACAGTGAGAATTGAATGAAAATATCGTCTAAATTTGGTTTAGAAAACTGTTGATAATCATGATGAAGGATAACTACTAGGTTGGGAAGCAACTTATAAGCTGGAGTCATGTTTTTTAAAAAGATTTGCAACCATGTAGTGAATGACTACTGTATTTTAGTGTTTTAAAAAGTTTTGAAAAAGATAAAAAACATTTGAAGTTTGTAGGTACCTTCACTGAAAACCTTCAGGAGACAGCTCCTCGATTAGGGATCACCTAGGGGTATAAAGGCTTATTGCATGGGCAAAATGCAATCGTGCTCCCTACTAAAGTGGCATTTATTTAGAAGATAGAAACACATGTTTCAAATTGTTTGCTAGGGACTAGCAAAACTCATGTTTGGAGTGTGATCATTCATAGATTTTAGCACTTTGATACCCCCATTTGAGTACTGTTAGTCCACAGCTTGATACTAACAATACCCTAATTGTAACACTTGCCCCTTAAATTTCGTGACTGAGGCCGGATGAGACCTAATTGTGCTAGGTAAATGCCCGAGGCCGTGTCCATTAAAAAATGTTAAGCACCCAGCTGGATATTAATGGGATAATACCATTTCTAGTGGCACCCATAAGGCACACATTTTATTCAATTGGGTGTGTTAGTAATTAAATAAAATACACACAACATCTAACACCATATGAGAAGCCCGAACTAATTTTTGTTGAACCTTAACCCCAGATTTGACTCGAATTAGGTATGAGCCTTGGTATTGATGAGGAGATCATCGCCAACGGATCAGATTTTGATGATGATCATGGTATTGGTCAATGGTTTGGATCAAACCTAGACCCATAAATCTAAGAGAGCCTAATGCACAAACATCTTTAGCTATGTATGTGTGCCTTGCATGGAGCAATGACATTTTTTATAAATTTAAATTAAGCCCAAGGGCTATTCTAGTTAATATGCCAAATATTTTTAATTAGAAATTATAATTTTGAAAAGTTCTACACAATCCTAGCCATACACTTGCTTGACCAACTTTGACCCCATCTTAGACCATTGAAAAACTTCGAGGAAATCTAAGGTATTAGATTGTGGTGAGTGCATGCAACCATAAGCTTAGATAGAATCTTGACTTTTGAATAAAATTCTGGGCATAAAGAACAAGAAAAGTCTATTAGAGGACTAAATGAAGGGATGAGAGAGAGAAAGAATAACTTAGCTTTAAAGGCATGTGACACATTGGGCTTTTGTCCCCCAAAAGCAATTCAAGCATATATTCCCTTCTCCAAAATTTCACACACCCAAGGACATCCCTCTCTCCATTTTTCACCTTCTTCCTCCTTGCTCCAGCCAACATTAGAGTTTTAAAATTCTGGAAATCAAATTCTAGCCATTCAAATTTCAATCTAATCCCATAGATCAAACTCCTTAGCCTCTAGTACCACATAGTGTAAGCTTGTGCAAATTTGAACCCTTTTCACCATGGAGAATGGCAAAGACCAGCATGGATGCTCAAGCTAAGCTAAGGTAAAGTATTGGTTTAGATTTTTCTTTGTAAATTCTGGTATAGGTTTGATCTTGATCAAGTTTTAATGGTGTTAGATCTCATGTTGTAGAAATTTTTATATTATTATACTTTAATAAATCTTGTAATATCATGATTAGTGGTGATTAGAAGCTTGATTTCGTATGGCATAGATGTGGATTAAAGTCTGTAATTATAGAATTTTGATGATCTTTTCATGATTGATTTGAATGGTGTGTGATCTAGAGCAATTTTGATGGATTGATTTCTGTTATATATATATATATATATATATATATATATATATATATATAATCTGTGTTTCGACTGATTTTGTGGTTATGATTTAATCACTATCTAACCTTAGGAAAATTCTAGAAAAATTTACGGACATGTACAGATGAGTGTCGGCCAAATCTGGAAAACTTGAACCTTTGATTCATTGTTGTAAGACCCTCAAAATTTTGAACTTGAATACGCTGACTAAGTGTGCGTGTTCGATACCGTATGTGATGTGCACCTCGAATTTAATAATCATTAATTTGGGATGGGTACCTTTGTACTAGGGTACTTGTATTAAATGTCGGATTGTTACACAAGCTCTGTGAGAGCACCACTGGTAAAAGAATCCAATTGTATGCCTGAGGTCCAAGGATCAAAACATATGGAGTACATTGTAGATCTTATTTTTGGACTTTTAAAAGGAAGATCATACACTTGTTTTCACTGTACCATCTTCACACTGAACCAGCCCCCATAAGTTAAGAGAAGAAACCCATGTACAAAACTCATTTACAAAACTTGTTGGGAGGAGAGACCTTGAGAGAAAGAACTGAGTAAGAACCTTCTTCTCCTCCTTTTCCCTTCGTGAGATCTCCACCATCGATCTTCACTACAAATTTTGCCTTCATTCGATTTTGTGTGGCAAGAGAGCCCCGATCATTTACCTCGTTATGATTGGAGAAAGAAGATCAAGTCACTGAACTAGCGCAAACCGATCATCGTAAACTCCGCATGCACGGCTATGAAAGGTAAGAGTGGTGATCGATTCGATTATGGACATTGTTTCTGAAGTCCCGATCCTGATTTTTATGTGATTGGATTGCATGCAAGGGTTTTGAGGATTGGACATGCACAAAGCGTGGGTATCGATATCTCCCGATATCGATCACCGTAAACGTCGCATGTACGCGTCGGGAGGTAAAATTCAGAACCTAATAGTGTAGAATTCATTTTAGAGTTGATTAATGTGTTTAGGGAAATTTCTATTTGGATTTTGAGAAGAGAATCGAATTTTTGACAAAAGAGGAAGATGTGTAGAATTGCACATAATTGCTCGGGCGAATTGGAAATTGCTCGAGCGATATTCCTTTAGAAACAGAAGAAAATTCGCTCAAGCGAATATTTTAGGCCAAAATTCTCTAGTCAAACTAGCTCAAGCGAGTTTGAGTGTGCCACTAGGAATCTGGCAAAATCGCTCGAGCGAATTGTCCTGTTTCTGGCTGTCTCAGTTATTTTTTTCTTTGGAGAAACTTGAGACGCTTTGAACCATTTGATTCATCAATCATTGACTCTAGTTTATGAATGTAATGTGATCTATATTGAGAACGGGAGGCCATCGATAAGAACCTGGCATTGCTTTCGAACGACACCGAACCTAAGGTAGGGAAATTCACTGCTCGATTTGGTTTTTGATTAATTCATAGATCTTAATGATAGACATGAAATGATGATCATCAGAAATTGAAAATAGGATTTGTGAAATCTTACTGCATTAAATATTCAAATTATGGAATTTTGAATTGCATTTAAATATTTCGAATTGTCAAACTTTTGAGCCTTGGGCTTTGAACCTTGTATGTGGATATGGCATCGAACTATGAATCATGAACTTCGAATATGAACTTGAATAAGAAATTTGAAAAAGAACTCTGTACACGAACTCAGGATTTGAACTTTGATTTGAATATGTACCTCATTTATGAATTTGAATTATGAATTTGAAATTGAATGTGATCTCCGACGCCAGGTGGGCAAGAGGAGTAGAGGCTCCAGAGAGAGGTAGAGGCCCCAAGGTTTCGACCTCGTTTTCATGATGGAATGCTCTGTTCCCGTTAATGGGATCCTTCAGCCCCAATGGAATATGGATCATAATAAGAATGTGAACTTTGAATTTTGATTTGAAATTGATTATGAAGACATGAATGTCGAACCTTGAATTTGAATCTGCATCCTTGATAAATGACATGTTTTTAGATCTTTTGATTCCGAACTCTGTGTTTTTTAAATTCTCCATTTGATACAAGAAAAGTGTTTTTGAATTTAGTCATTGAAATTTATGCATTTTTTGATAAAATGAAATTGATATTGAGCTTCTCTACTGAGCTTAGACTGTTAGCTCATCCAGACATTATATGTCGCAGGTGCAGATCTAGATCAAGGCCTCGAGATTGAGGCCGATCCTAACTACGTTCCAGAGGCAAAGAAAGATCTGTCGCCCGAGGATTTTTACCTATAGTTGTTGGCTTTAGACTGGTATATGGTTTGTGTTTTTGGGCTCAAACCACTGTTTAGGTGACGGTCGGCCATCACCGGTGGACATTTTGGACAGTGGATTATGTTCTATATATAGGAATTCTGTAAAATTCCATATGATATCTATACGTTCTATGTTTCCGTTGTGCATATGATATCTACTCTCGTTTTCGTATTGTGCCTATGTGTGTATGACATCTGATATGGTTGGATCATTATATGACGGTCCAATTTTCCTAGAAATCCATGCGAGAAAATCGGGCTAACACATTTGGTATCGGAGAGTTCAGTGTGGACTCTATTGGATTCAACGGTCTAGCTTTCTCAGAAATTTGTGCGAGAAAATCAGACTGTCACAATTGGTATCAGAGAGCACGACTTTAGGTCCGTGTGACACAATAAGAGCGGGTCAACTGTGACACAAAGTGTCATAGTTGATATCAGAGCAATGGCTTCAGATTCCATAGGACTATGGGCTAGGTGTTCACGATCGATATTGATTGAACCTTATGTTTGATCATGACAGATCAGTATGGCCCCATGCTATAGACCTAGAGCCTTCCGCAATAGAGGCACCGCAGGCGCTGAAGGGACATCCAGTGGTAAAGGAATCACCATGGGTGTGAACAGCACTTTGTTGGGAGGAGGAAACAACAATGGATTGACTGGGCAATTGTTAGAGATAATGGTCAACACGATGGCCCAGCTTGCAACAAGACGTCCACCTTTTGGATTCCAAGAGTTCAGGAGGATGAATCCTCCAAGCTTCCACAGTCAGGCTGATCTGCACGAAGCGAAAGAATGGTTAAATCAAATGGAAAAGCTTCTTCTTTTGATTTCAAGCACCAAAGAAAAAAAGGTGAACTGGGTTGCTTTTCATCTGACAGAAGCAGCAGACTGGTGGTTGAAGTCTATGGAAAGGACAAGACTCTAAGGGACACTAAATGCCCCTGGACCTGGGCTTGGGTCGTTGAAGAATTTAATGAGCAATACTTCCCTAATGCAGTTAGGGATCAATGGGAGGTCAAGTTTGTATCGTTGGAGCAAGGTCGAATATCGGTACGTGAATATGAAGCCGAGTTTACAAGGCTTTCAAAATTCGCACCCTTGCATGTTGCCACAGAGCTAATGAAGGTGAAGAAAGTTGAGCGTGGCTTGCGACCAAGTATCAAGGAGAGACTCTCCTTGTTTAGGCTAACGACCTATGCAGACGTTATGGAGTTAGTCCTAATCACCGAGCAAGATATTGAGAACATGCAAAGGAGGAGAGAACAGCAAAACAAGAGTGTCATGGGTAGGAAGTAGTCCTATGCACCCACATGACGTCCCCATCCTTCAAACCCTACCACAATGGGAGCATCAAGGATTTAGCCAACTTCACGCGTCGCCTCCTCTGTACCCATAGAATCATGCTCGAAATGTGGAAAGCGACACAAGAGGGAAGAATGCAGATAGGCATCGGGTGCATGTTTTTGTTGTGGCAAACAAGGGCACTGGGTAAAGGAATGTCCTGAGATACAGAAAGGGCAGACAACAATGACACCTACACAGAGGCCCTCTTGACCTACAGTACAAGGTCGCACTTTTGCCGTCTCAGTGCATGATGCCCAAACAACCAACGATGTGATCCAAGGTATGAAATTTCATTTAGGTTCTAAGATATTTATATTAACTTTCTGCTCGTGAATATATTTAGAAATTAAACTGAAGCATATTGTTGTATACTCACTACACCAGTTGCGCACCCTTTATTAATTGAAATGTGTTAACTTTAGTGTAGACACCCGAATTTTGCCCTCTCGGAGTATACAATCCTGTTCGGTCAGCCCTTGACCTTGCCTATGACTTTTGGAAGGGGACTAATCCTCTCTAAAAGTCCTAAAGACCTAAAAACCCCATAATCTAGAAACTATGCACCATAACAATGGTATATAGCTAAGCCCCAGGCCCTATTGATCGAAGGTCAAAGGTCGAGCCAGAACCCAGGAAATATATTCCCCATTTGAAAGCCCGGATGTGAACTTTCTTTACCGAACTTTGGTATTTTAGCAATACTTTGATATGGTAGAATTTATAGGTTTTAAAGTTTCGCAAAAAGGCTTACCATTTGAAAGTTAGAAAATTGACCAAATTGTAAAAAATTGGATTTTGTTCTTGAACTGGAAAGTTGACTTTTTATTCATTGAGATTTTTTATCCGAGCCTATTTTTATTGAATTCAAATGGGGGGTATTTCATTATTTACATGTAATATCTTCAGTAAAATATTACATGTAAATATGTATGCCTGTCTGTCCTTTCCTGCCTGCCAGTCTATCTATCCTGAAATCCCAACAGCTAGACCAACCCAACCCATAAGGTTTTTCAATTCTGCGCCCTCACCCATGCGCGTAATTGATTGCGCGCTCTACCAACCGCGTGCAATTGGTCTGTATAGGGCCAGACTTCACCCTTCTGTAGACCGCCTGAAGACCTGATTATGCGCATTGAGCAGCGCGCGCAATTGATTGCATGCTCTTCCAGTCGCGTGCAATTGGTCCCTAATTGGACCTGGTCTCTAATTCCCAAGACTGCTTGAATTCCTCTATTAAGGACCCTACACCATGTGCTTAATTGCATTACACGCACTAAATAGGGCGCACAATTCGCCTTCCTTTATTTTTCTATACTTAAATATTGTCCTTTTATTATTCTAATAAATAACTGCAGGCGCACATAAACATTTTCTTATTATTCTTTTATCACTTTATTATTCTATCAATTTCTGTCAGAGTCCACGTAGACCTAATTGGGCCACTTTTTTCTGGGACCGAAAGGAACCCAGAAAAAGCGCGTACCGATAGACTGGCGATCGCGATGGGACTCTTTTTTGCTAAGGTTACCCCAATTTAATTAATTTGGTTTTTTATTTTCTTGCATTATTTAATTTTTTTTTTTGTTTTACTTTATTACTTTTTACTCACACTCACCTGCATACTTAGTTTTTACAATATATATATATATATAAATGGTTTTAAATGGCTGACATTAGAAAATTAAGCTTTAATGATATCAACCCACCCTCACGGGACCTCCCTAGCAATCTCGAGTATAACGTTAGGCCGTCTCCCTTGACAACCCATCGTCGTGCCTGGGTAAATATAGTCAGTGAGAGCAAAAATACTCCTTCGCTCCACGAAACACAAATCACAACAACAACAATGGAGAAAGTGATGACGGACAAAACTCCACCACTAGTCAAGTTATGGACCACACTGCTAGTCCACTCACAAAAGGAGGTAAAGAAGCTGACACATTGCTGCAGTCCCTGACCCACTTATACAGAGCTACAAGAGACCAAAGACAAGTTACTCTGGAGAACAGACAAGAGGAAAGGATTCAAACTCCTCCATGTGCTCCGACTTCCCCGACACGTAACACACATACCTCTCACACCTCCTACAACAACAAATACCGACGACAACCCTTTCCCGAGACACCTAGAAAAGGCACTGCCATAAACTTAAATGACCTCCCTTGACTTCTAGATAACTATATGGCTAAGAGGGAACGCTCAAGCCAATCCTTCGGATTCAAAAAATTCTGTCGAGACCTCAACGTCACTGTACCCGTCGGGTTCAAACCACCTAAATTCAACAAATATAACGGTCCAAGAAACTTGAACCACCACTTGGCCCTATTCTATAACAAGTGTCGACCAATCCGCACCAATCATGGGCTCCTAATCCACTACTTTCAAAGATCTGTAGAAGGAGAAGCCCTTGACTGGTTTGCTACTCTGCCTCTAGAAAAAATCGAGACCTTCGAAGACTTAGCCAACAGATTCCTAGACCAATACCAACACTTAACTCATGAAGAAATCAGTCTCGCTGACTTGATGCACGCAAGACAAGAGGATGATGAAGACTTCTCGATGTTCGCCAACAATTGGAGAAGGCTCGCTGCTCGAATTGGGAAACAAATAAAAGAAATTGATACAATAGAAATCGTGACTAGCAATACTCGAGAGCCTCTCCAGAGTGTTCTCATCCTAAGTGACTACTCCGATTTCACTAGCCTCCGAGAACACGCTTCACGCATAGAGTGTCACCTAAAGAATGAAGACCTCAATCTCTCTACCCTAACATCCAATGAATCTTCCAATGATCCTGTGACAAACACCCTAAACGAGACTTTAGACTTCGAACAAATCAACATGAACCAAGAACAAAATCAAATAAAATCTCAACCATACCACCCATATGACAAAGCTCAAGATCTATACACAAACCTATACCCTCACCAAAACCAATTACCACACACAAACCAAGATCAACACCCTTACCAACCTTTATACATCAACCAATACACAAACCTACACTATGATCAAAACTAACTCCCCGACACTGTGCAAACTAACATCACCTATTACAACCCATTTTTCGATCAAACTCAACTCGCATACGAGCTTGTACACTAATTCACTCCTGGCCCATTCCACCCAGATAGCCTGATTTGCAAGATTGAACCCCCTTCAGACCACGCCCATACCATTCACTCACGACCAACTAACCTTGCCCCATGTACCTATAAATGCAAAATTACCTTTTGCCCTGAACCGGTCACCAAGATCACTAAAATCCAAACTATTATCGAATCCACCCCTAAACTAACTCGACCCATCACCAAACTCATCGCCAAGCTCAACGCACTCATCTCCGAATCGACTCATCCTACCCTTGAATCCAACAACCTACCAACAAACGAACCAACCCTCACACCTCCTGAACAGACTCCCAAACCAATGATGCAAACTACCCCTGAACAGGCTCACGTGCCAATTCTAGAAGTAATTTTCGAACCAATCAATCGGTATTATACGATGCCATTCATACTTAAACCAATCACAAAACTAAACTCTGAACCCAAACCCGTAATCCAATGTACCCCTGAAATCACTAGCCCTCTCACTTCCAAATCAATTACAAAACAAACCCCCGAAATTGAACACATTGTCAAATACATTGCCCCACAAATCTTAAAACCAGTCCCTGAATCAATTCCTACACCTATTTTAAAACTTGAACTCAATAAACACTTCACCCCACCAACCTCGGAACTAGCTCTCGAACCAAAACCCATTTCAAAACCTAAACTCACTACCGAGCTCATTACTTCACCAACTTCAAAACAAAACCCCAAATTTGGTTGTCACCAAACAGACCTCTAAACCACCCATTCCAGAATCACTCGTTGGGCCAATTTCGAAACCAACTCATGAAACAACCCCTATAGAAATCGCCACCGAACTTATCATCCCCTCAACTCCGAAACAAGGACTCACTATCGAACTTACCGTTCCACCAAATACAAAACTGAATCTCAAACCCAAGCCTACCATCAAACCTAGACCAGTCATTAAACCTAAACTTATCATTAAACCAAAACCTATCATCAAAGCTAAACCTACCATCAAGCCTAAACCGATCTCTGAATAAAAACCTGTCCTTGAACCTAAAATCATCATCGAATCTAAACTCGTCATCGAACATGAACTTGTCACCGAAATCGAACCTATTGTCCAACTTGAACCCCTCATCAAACACGAGCCCATTATTGAAACTAAACTTATAAACGAACCCGAACCTATCATCGGACCCATCACTACAACACCGACTCGATTCACCTTTGAGCCAACCACCAAACCTATCAAGGAACCGATCATTCCTCCCACTCTTGAAATCAAACCAGACATAAATCTTACAACTCCAATCAACATCCAAATTAACATGTCACCTAATCCTCAAACCTCATATTGACATCACAACTGAAATCCCATCCAAATCTCAGATCAAAATCTCCATAAACCTCACAATCAAGGTCCCAGTAGAAGTTCAATCAACGATAATACCACAACATCAAACCTTCGACGCTAAACCTCCTCGAAAAATTACAAACAAAACTTTAAAATAATCTCACAACAAACCCAAAATATGCATCAAACGAAACAAGAGAAGACAAAACCACCCCACACGGACAAAAGGTCCACCTTGGCCTACTCCCTTGCGTCTCCTCCTCCTCTGCCTTATCCTATCATTACCTTTACAACACTACCATTCCTCTCAACAGTTTCCACTCCAACTTCACCCGTAGACAACTTTCCCACAACTTGTAAATAACCTCGAAAAACACTCTAACACCTCTACGCCCCAACTTTACAATATCTCTCACTCCCTTGAAAAATGAAAAGTCCCTCCAGACAAGGAGGCCTTGACCATAAAAGATTTATTAAAAGAAGAAATCAAATGACGCCACACCTATTTTCACAAATCTCATATCATCCAAAACACAAACCTAAACATAACATCTCTCTCATCCCAGATCAATCAGATCGAGAGGGATCGAGGACCTCTAAACAGTTTATCCGACTGTCACTTCGACCATCCAACATGTCCCACCAAGCGAACTTTCCGAGTCAGTCACCTGCTTAGGGAACTGATGTTGCACGATAACACAATAATAATAATAATAAATAATATTAAAAAAATATACAAAATAAAAAAATATATGTATACAGATATCATCTGCCTAACAATATCTTTCACTTAAAATCTCTTTTCTCGATCGAGAACTTTAAGTCGAGGAGCTAGTGCTAAGAAGTGCCAACACAACCGCCTTACTTTGAGGATATCAAAGCCCACGTGGGAAATACTTATATTATCTCGGTGACATGCCTAGGAAGCAGCGAGAGGGGAAAGACTTCCTAAACCCTAAAATGCTACCCCTAACTTGATCATCATATCTCGCAGCCTAAACATGCATACTTATATACTTATCATCCTTGTAATCATCGCGAGGCATTGGCCAGTCGTAGGTCATTATTTTCAAAAAATATTTTAGGAATCATCTGACTCATTGACCACCCTCCTATTCGGGTGAATTGATCGAAAGGACTAGTGGATCATAAAACCCTCCTTTCAAAATATAGAAAACTCTGGATATTTATACACCTCTTCAGCCATTGGAGTCGATGATAGAGCCGAAAAAATGAAGATGTGAGGTTCCATCAACCTTATAATTCTTGTGTCAGCAAGCTGTTTCAATATACACATAGAAAAGAAACACAACCGAGCGAGAGCACACGGCAAATGAATAGTCCATGAATTCAGGGAAGCATAAGCAAACTACGAGGGCATCCCTGATATCTTCACACTACTAGATCTCATCGTATAGTGGCGGGAGGAGGACAAACTCCTACTAACCATAGAATTTGATGATTTGATGGTGCTAGACCATGATAGAGAGCTCAATTATGACACCGCATTATCCACCTGAGAAGAAAGCAGTTGACTACTATTTCAGAAATCGGTTGAATGAGAAGCTATCCCCAGAGCAATAAACCTTACCTCTTCTTCACCCTCTATTTTCTTTTCGGGCAATGAGTCAAATGACTTTCAAAATATCTTTCATAATAAAATCGAAAACTCTCAAATAATAAGCCATGCAATCACCCGTTACTTACCATTCACCTCAACATCGCTAAAAAGCTACGATACATGATGATCGTTCAACACTTACAAAATCGAGCCTGGCATGTGGCCGAAATAATCAAACTACTTCCCAACATGTGACCATTAGAAATACACTCCAGGACATCTATGAGCCCAAGAAAAGTCCCACCGCCATTTGACACTGGGACATTTTTTTTAGCACTAACTACTTGGCAACCATAATTGGGTCATGAGACCAACACCTCAAACTGGGGCATTTAAAAAAAAATATATTTATTTCCCCCAGTGTCCCACTGTGGAACCTAAAAACAAATTACCTGAAATCCCACCATGGAATAAAAAAAATAAAAATAAAAATAATAAAATTTATGCCAAAGTCCCATCACATGACCACCAAAAAAAGAACCCTTTGACAGTCCCATCGCACAAACTCAAAAAAAAAATAAAAAATTCAATCTCTTTCATCCACAAATCTCTGCAAAACAAATAATCAAAACCCGCCTTAGAATTTCTCTATTATCCCTTCTCATCATCCTATCTCACCCTCCCCATCACATCAGTATAACTCACCTGACCAAGAATGACACTGCAGAATCACCCCTGATCTCTTCTCCAGAGAACAACTAAATATTCCTCGATGAACAAACTTTTTTGAGCTTCATCCCGATGCACTCATTGTTGATATCACTCAACACCTTTTGACACCTTTTATCTTAAATTTATCCTATTTTCACTCTGGTTGCACCACCTGTGCCCAACTGCGGCATAGTCTCCCGTACGGTCGTGACATGTACCCACGGCAGCAGTAAAAGCCCCTCAATCGCCAAAACCGGTCTCCAGATGAATCAAACCTTCATGCTTCAAGATAAGGAAGACAAGAATCGATATCAACCCCATCATCAAAGAATATTCGAGCAAGGATTCACCTCTACACGCGAGTCTCTGCATTCATTCAAGTAAGTGCCATCCCATCACTAACCATCACAGCATGCGACCAGAAAGGGAGGTTCAACCAATGTCCCATCACAAAAAGCAAAGAGATGAACCCCCTAAATGTCCCATCGTGACAATCGACATAGTCCCATCGCACAGTAGTCGCCAGACTCCACCGCAATAAAAACATCCGCTTGCTGATAGAAGAAGAAAGGGAAACTTTTCACCGTCCCATCACGCCATCAATCGTCAGGCCTCGCTATAGCAGAAACGAAGGAGGAGAGGAAACTCTTCGATGTCCCATCTCAACATGACAATGGGGAAACAGCCGGCCAGTCCCATTGCATGTAATACAAGGGCCTTTTGCCCAAATCAGGTAAGTGGCACCACCCTCTCTACTAAATATTTCTTGTAAAATATAGTTAGATAATATTAAGTCAAATGTTTTCAAAATCCGTCTCTCTCAACTCGTGAATCACTGAAGTCCTCCCATAAGTGACAATCATCAGAATTCGTCGAGAAGTCAGACGGAGTATTCGACATACCAAGTGTCGTCTTGACAACCACGCAAACGATTGGGTCCACAAATCTCATACCGGTGGATCTGCTCAGCGACATCTCGGAAGCCACTTTTTCCACAAATTTACCACCGAATTGATCTTAATTTAAAAATCCCAAACTTTTAAAACACAAAAATAAACTCTCTATCTATCAAAATTCACCTCTCATCACTCCAATCCGTTCCTTCCCCTGGGAAACCGAATACTGAGTATACTCAACTTTGAGAAATCACAAATCTCCACTAGAAAAGGACACCTGAAGCACCATTGGTGTGACCAATGATGCGCCCGATCTGACATGACTTGCTAAAGCCTTCGCCATTACATGATATTACATCTTATTATCCGATCACTTGACCTTGTCTCTCGACATTCGTATGACACCTCTCGGTACCTCGATTGCATCAATTTCTCTTTGTTTGACTGCCCCTTGCAGTAGGTTGGATATGCAGCGGGATGCCCCTTGCACCAACAATTGAGGATATACCTTTCGACAGCTACCACTGTGCCCCCGAATGCTCCATCTTTAGCTTGCGCTGATAAATAAAAAAGCCAAGCATTCCATGTCAGCATCCCCAGTTCACACTTGTGATTTCCCAAAAGAAATGAAGGGACCCTCAGAGGAGGGGTGTCTACTTCTTTGATGCATCCTTACTTCGCAAGAACGTGCCGAAGAGGGGCATTTGTAGACACCTCAATTTTGCCCTCTCGGAGTATACAATCCTATTCGGTCAGCCCTTGACTTTGCCCATGACTTTTGGTAAGGGACCAATCCTCTCTAAATGTCCTAAAACCCTGAAAACTCCATAATCCAAGAATTATGCACCATAACAATGGTATATAGATAAGCCCCAGGCCCTGTTGACCGTAGGTCAAAGGTCGAGTCAGAACCCTGACAATATATTCCCCATTTGAAAGCTCGGATGTGAACTTTTTTTATCGAACTTTGGTATTTTAGCAATACTTTGATATGGTGGAATTTATAGGCTTTAAAGTTTCGCAAAAAGGCTTCACATTTGAAAGTAAGAAAATTGACCAAATTGTAAAAAATTGAATTTTGTTCTTGAACTGGAAAGTTGACTTTTTATTCATTACGATTTTTGATCCGAGACTATTTTTATTGAATTCAAATGGGGGGTATTTCGTTATTTACATGTAATATCTTAAGTAAATGTTATAACTTGCTTAAATGATATTACATGTAAATATGTATGCCTGTTTGTCCTTACCTGCCTGGTCTCTAATTCCCAAGACCACCTGAATTCCTCGATTAAGCGCCCTACACCATGTGATTAATTGCATTACGCATGTTAAATAGGATGCATAATTAATTCCAACTAGATTGGAACTAGGATACCCGACTAAGCCAGTCAGTCGATGTTGATTGCCTTACCTTATAATTATTAAGATGTTAAAAATAGTAAACTAAAAGAAAAATCACAGTAAAAGAGAATTTGGACACGAAGGTAAAGCACAGGCCTGCAAGAATTCAGGGCTATAGCAGCAAGTTTTAAAAGGTAAGTACAGGTTTGTCCACAGGGAAATGTGTTAAAGAATGTAGCAAATCTCCTGATCTGGCACTCAGTTGGCTTGCTTACCTTACAATTATTAAAGAGTTAAAACAACAAATTAAAAGGCTAAATCACAGAGAGATGGGATCAAGGTAAGCAAGCAGTCCTGCCAGATCTGGCACTCTATCCTAAACTAATGCAAGGGAAGGAAAGAGGAGAGGTTTTAAGGGTTGCCACTCTACTAGAAAAACTATAGAAATCAAATGCAAATGATCTAGAACTAATGAAAACTCATATTTAAGGAAATGAAGAAAAATATTAAAACCAAAAGGTGGGAAGTAGCAGCATGGATTTTGGTCGTCACTGAAAATCAATTGGTTCAAAGGCAATGTATAGAATTGATTAGCAACATTCCTTCATCTGGCTACAAGCTCAGATGCAAGGTATAAGAATCTAACCTAGACTAGAGAATTGGAGTAATCCTAAGGCTATGATCTGTCCACTTGAATGGTCACAGATCATCCCAGAGATCCCTCTTCTTCAAGGATCTTAATTGGAACAGGTAAGCTATTGTAGATGTTGTGGATGCAAGGCTACAAGCTTAGGCATCCACAAGGATATCTAATCTAGAAGTTCAAATAACAATCACAAGATTTACAGATCAAACTTAACTCTATAATCCATAATTTACTGATTCAATACAACTTACAGCAATTATGCTCAAATCTACAATCTGTGCAACATCCAATCCACTTACAAGGCCTTGAACCTCTCAATTTACAGCTCTCAACCTCACCCTAGCTACTCAAGGGGTTTAGCCAACCATGATTGGCTAAGGAGAGAATGAATGGGAAAGAAGAGAGAGGGGAGGAATTGTGAAAGGTGAATTTGGCTCTGGTTCTCTCAATTTTTCGATGAATTTTTAGTGTAATTTCTCTTCTATTTATACTCTTCCGTCATATTTGTTTCATCCAATCAGAGCTCAAGAGAATAATTCTGTTATTCTGAGTTGCTGATGTGGCTGATTTTACTTCTAGAAGCCTTCCATCCATTGGTTTAAACTGGACAAGTGCATGTGAAGTGGTTAGAGTTCCCATTCGTGTCCATATGACTCCAAAAAATACCCCCAAGGGCTGCTGATGTGCCTTGGAATGTGTGCACAAAGCATTGAAGTTGGCAACTGCTTTGAATGGAACTGAGAAGTTCCTAATTCGAGTGTCGAGAGGTTTAGGGAACCTCTCGATAGGTTTTGAGTCCATTTGGCTTTCCATTTGACAGACTGAGAGTGGCTGTCGACAACATTTGTGACTTCTCGACAGGTTCAGATGCATTCTCGATAGGTTGAGAGAAATTCTCAACTTCTGTTCAGTCTCCATTCATCCTCTCGACAACTTATAGAACATCCTGCTGATTAATTATTTAGTCTCTGGGCATCCTCTCGACAGCGTGCTTCAACTTCGTGAGAATGAGTGCAGCTTCAGGTAAGTCATTGACAGGAGGACTTGCACTGCTTGATAGGTTTAGGAGAACCTCGCGACAAGTAGCTGGAACCTTGCGAGCTCCCCTGCATCTCAAGGTAAGCTTTCGATAGGATCCATTACTGTGCCTCAAACCCTTTGATAGGTTCTGTCGACTTGTCGACAACTTTACATTTTCACCCCAATACCTCTCGACAGGTTATAAGACATCTTCAGAACCTTTCGACAGCTTACATTCTTCACCTTTTAACTCCTCGACAGGTTCAAGTACACCCTTAGATTTTCTCGATAGGTTCATGGAACCTCTTGACAGGTTCTCTTTTCTCTTCAGAACCTCTCGACATGTTGAGTTAACCTCTAGAGATGTTCTGCTTTGAGCTTCCATAGCTGGCACACATCTTTGGTGTGTTATCTTTCATCTGTCATCACACAGTAGCCGCTTGGTGGGTTCAATCTTCATTCCTTGCAACTGCACTTGGTCCCAAGCATACCCACTTGGGCCCATGACATTCTCATGAACTTCTAAGGCTCTGTCGATTGTTTGATTCGCTGGCCTTTGGGCTCTATGAGCACATGTTGAGTAGCAGATTACTTCTTTGGCCTTTTTAGATGGATGTCTGCCCTAAGACTGTAATTTATTGCTTATCTATAAAATACACTTAAATCACATTATTAGTCAACTCAGAGGTCCATCAAAGGTCAGGTTAGGAGGTGAAAAATGGTATTTTTCACTGCTTAACACACTCTAGCCTATTCTAACTTAAATCAAAGCAAGAAAAAGAAAGAGGAGAGATTTTTGGGATTGTCACTTTAAACTAAACTACAGAAAATTAAATCTAAATGCAACTGATCTAGAGATGAATGGAAAACAGATTTGGAGAAGAGAGAAAAGGTTTTGGGAATTAAAATCAAATATGGAGAATAGCTGCTTGGGATTTGGTCTCAATAAAAATTGATTGGTTAAACAATAATGCAGGGGATTGAACTGTAGCTATCCTTCATCTGGCTATAAGCATAGATGCAAGGCAGACAAATATAGTCCAAACCAGAGGGTTGAATTGATCTTAAGGCTATGATTTGTCCACTTCAATGGTCACAGATCATCTTAGTGAGTTCCTTCAATCCAAAGGCTTTAATTACAACAGGAAAACCACTACAGATGTTGTGGATGCAAGGCTACAAGCTCAGGCATCCACAGGAGCATTAAGTCTAGGAAAATCTGTTGAAAATCAAGAGATCTACAGGTTAAATGAACGGGCATTCCCAAATACATAAATCCTATGGTGAATCTAATGGAACCAAAAGATCTATAGATTTAAATGATCATTAAAACTAACAATTTATTGATTCAAATACATCTTATAATAAATTGTCCTCAGATCCATAGTCTCTGCATCATCCAATCCTCGTACAAAGCTCTCGAACCTCTCAATTTTATAGATCTACCTCACCCTAGCTGCTACAAGAGTTTAGCCAACCATAGTTGGGCTAAAGAGAGAATGGAGAAGAGGGAAGAAGGCTGGAATTTTGAAGGGAAAGAGAATTCGAATTTGATATCTGGACTTCTCTGGATGGTTCTTCTGTTATGCCTGCCCTCTATTTATACCCTTCCCCCTCTATTCTCAGATCTGTTTCAGCCAATTAGAATAAAAGTGAATAATTCTGTTATTGGGATGCTAATGTGGTTGATTTCTATCTAGAAGCTCCCACGAATTGGTTAGAACTGGGTGAGCACAAGTGAAGTAGTTAGAGAATTCTCATTCGTGCTCATTTGCATTCCAAAAATACCCTCCAACCAGCTAAATAGCCTTGGAACAAGTGTAGCTGAGCATTGAATGCTTTGCACTTATCAGCTGCCACTAAGAAGTTCCCAATGCGTGTCTCGAGAGGTTGAGACAACCTCTCGACAGGTTCTGAGTGTGATTTTCAATCTATTCGACAGGTCGAAAGTAGCCTTCGACAGGTTTAGATGAACTGCTCGACAACTCCTTTAGCTTCAAGTAACCTCTCGATAAGTTATGGCAACCTCTCGTGATTTAGTGCAGCTTCAGGTATCCCTTCGACAGGTTGGCTGCATCTTTTCGACAATTCTGAATGTAGTGTTCCGACAGGTTGACTGCTCATTTCTTCTGCTCGATAGGTTCAAAGAACCTCTTGACATCTTGATTGGCTTAAGGTATTCAGTCGACATGATCATTTTCACTACTTGACAGGATGTTTGCTTTAGTTTAAACCATTCGATAGGTTCATTTCTTCACATAAGAACCTCTCGACAGCTTGTTCTTTAGCACTCAGACCTCTTGACAGGTTGGTTTCTTTGCTTCCACAACTTGTACAGAACTTAGGGAGCTGGAATTCAACTGTCTAACACTCAGCACCCTGTTGAGAGGTTCAATCTTCATCAAATGCAGCTTTTGCTTTTGCTCCCATGTGTACACAGCTAGACACATGCCATTGCCATAGCATTCTGATGCTCCTTGAATCTGCTTGATGGTTGGCCTTTTAGGCCGCATGAGCAAATGTTGAAGCTGTTCTGTATTGATGCAACTCTCCAACAAGTCTCTTCTTGGCACTCTTGGATGAATTTCTGCATTATGACTATAATTTATTGAAAACTACAAAACACACTCAAGACACATTATTAGTCAACTCAAGGGTCCATCAAAGGTCAGGTTAGGAGGTGAAAAATGATATTTTTCATTGATTAACGCACCCCCAAACCTAAGCTTTGCTAGTCCCTGAGCAAAGGAAAAATTAAAAACAAATATGGAAAACAGAAAATGCCACTTTTGTAGGGAGCACAGATGCATTTAGCATATTCATCAAGTGTTTAAAACCCCTAGGTGATCCCTAGTGGAGGAGTGAAGTCTCGTGAGGGTTTTCAGTGAAGTTACCCACAAACTTCATTATGAACATAGTTAAATCAAGTGCAACTAATTACAAGTTAGATTCCAACAAATTCAGCTTCATTCCATACCTTGCTCATTCAAATTTAGAAGTTTCAAAGCAGTAAATATAAACAATTTAATACCTAAATCCTTTTTCACACTTACCACAACCAATCTGAAATCATCAAGAGAATAATATGTGCAAAATAGTATATATTTCACCATTAATTTGAGAATCGGTTCAAACAATGCCTAAATAAGTCCACTCTCAGACCCAATTATCTCATAGGCATGCTCTAACAAATGATTCCAAAGGTGTCCAGTTTCACTCAATCTCAAGAGCACTTACATCCCTCAAATAGGATTGCAAGCATGAGCATAGGCAGTTGCTCTAGTTTATGAAATCCTCTAGTAATTTCACCATAGATTAGATATTTCCTTATCTCCACATGACATCTCAATCAAATTTCAGATCAGTAAGGTCTTTTTATTGGGTTGTAATGTGGCTTATGGATGGGGTTATAAAGAATAAAAAGGGTATAAAGGATTCAAAATTTAAGAAATCAACAAGGTAAGGAGATGGTATACACACCTTCTTCATTTCAGCACAACTCCATCTTTCTTAATATTTTTCAGATTTGAAGTGGCCATCTTCTCATCTTCTTTTTCAAAATTTCCAATGAAGTGACTTCTCTTTTTTTTTTGTATGTTTTTCTTTTGTATTTTTCTCATATATTTTTTTTTATGGGCTGGAATGCCACCTCTATACATCTGATACACAGCTACCTTCAAATTTGCTTTCTTCTCCTTCCACCAAATGTCAAACCAGCTCTACATCCTTCAACTCCTTCACCTTTACCTTCTGAAATCTCAGGATGAGGGTCAGGCTGCATCAAGTCACTGAGGTTTTGGGTTCAATTTCAATGGTTTTTGTCAAAGAAAACCTTAATTTTCAAAACTCAAATTGTGTGTATCAAGGGCAGTTCAAAGGGTATGGATTGTTTTAAGCTCAAACTATCCAAGGGATGGCCTTACATCATATCTTTAATGTCATGAGTACTATCACTTTACTTTAATTTGGAGTGCCTAACTTCTAGTGAGAGGAACTAAATTCAAATAGTCCTTAGAGTAGAATAAAAATGCCAAACACTCTTCAAATAGAATTTTACAAGCCCAAGTCTCACTGGGTATGGTCTTCCTTTGGATTCACAAGGCATGTTCTTACTTTTTCTCTCCTTGATGGTTCACTATATACTAATTATGACAAAAATTTCTTGATGATCTCCTTCATGGAAGTGCTAAATTTTCAAAAGATCCTAGCATTAAACAGTCTATTCTACATTTTAAATCTTCCTTTTTCAAAATCACTGTTGAAATTCTACTAAATTTATTTTTATCCTACTAACACCATTGCAGTTGGCTTAACTAACTCATAATTTTTCAAAATTACCGTGCTACACTCCCAAACCTATGAGGAACAATGTCCTCACTATTTCAGAAATATAACAACTAGAAACAACAGGGTAAAAGCAAAATAAAACTACACAAGTACGATAAAAATGAACAACAGATATATATACAATGGCACATAAAAGGAACATTTCATTAAAATGAACTGTATACAAATGAGGCATCACAAAGTAGTTACAGAGATGACAAAATGCAAAAAGAAAATTATATACAACCAAACTACCTGGAACAATATTAATACAAAATTTAAACACACCAACTATTCTACACCTAATCAGACTCAGTATCTGAACTTAAAACAGAAGGAGGGGTCCAGGCATATTTTTCTTCATAAGGATTCTTGTCCTTCTTCACTGGCTCTGCATTGGAAGCGTCGGGTGTGTATTTGATTGCAGCTGGCTTCTTCTTCTTCTTTGGCTTTGGGCCAGGCTCCTTGATGAAAATACTAGTTGACTTAGCAGATGTCAGAGCTGGATCGAGGGATAAGGTCTCTACAAGTCTGGAAAGCATGATGGATTTGTCTTTGTAGACCTTGTACAAGTTGAGGGAGTCGAGGACCATCTGCCATAGCCTCCATTCCTCTTTCCTATGGGCCTCCAAAACAGGGTAAATTTCTTCTTCATGGGCCTGCTGTAGCAAAGCCATGACAACATCCACTAAAATTCTTACATCCTCCCCAACATAGGGGTTGGTTTCTATGGCTTTGGTGAGGGATGGAAAAGGTGAAATGTTGTTGAATCCATATGAGACAATGGCCCAATGGTAAGGGTCATCCATGGAGGAAAGGGTGATGGGCAACACAGGTTGTGGAAGTGGTGGTGATGGTAAGATGAAGGCAAGTGGCAGCTCCTCCTCAGTAACTAACTCAAGTGGGGTGGAAGGGTAAGTTAAGTGTAAAAATGGGAGGTCTGGTTCAATTGGGTTAGTCTGGGTAAAAGGCAGGGGTAAATCTTCCTCCTCAAAATCAATTTGAGTAGCAGCATTGGAGGTGACTACTACAGGAGCCAGCTGAGGAGATGAAGGTGTGGTAGCAGCGATGGAAGTGACCACCACTGGGGAAGATGGAGGAGAAAGATGTGGTGGTGATGAACTGCATATAAGGGTAGGAGTAGTAAGAGGTTAGGTGGCTGAGGTAGATGGAATTAAGGTGGATTAAATGGTATGCAGATAGGTGGTTATGAGAGATTGGTTTTCTGTGTTGGTCTGAAGCTGGGCTAGGATGGATGTGAGAAGGGAAAGGATCTGGGTAAAGGAGTCAGGTAGGGAATGGGTAATAGGATGAGTGGAGGGAGCAACATGCATAATAGGCTAGAAAGGTGATGTGGAAGTGTGATGGAAAGGTGTAGGGTGTGGAGAATCTGGTAAAGGTGAGTAGTCATGCCCAATATCTTCTATAATGGAATCTATTAGGGATGAATATCCAGCAGTGGTGAAATGTTCCAGCTCTTGAGTATGGATAGGAGAACTGGAAGTAACAGGGATAGTTGCAAAAGGTAGGGATGGTGAAGTGGGTGAAATGGAAGTAATTAGGTCAAATGGAAGTGGTGATGCTGGTTCAGGGCTTAAAGGTTCTAAGGTTGGGGATGTGGCTTGCTTGGTTTTTCTCTGGTAGGTGGTTTTTATGGGTGGTGAAGGCTAGGTTAGTATTGGGTCAGTGGTAGGAGGGTTTGACACCATGATCGTGGTGGTGAGTGTAGAAGGGATGGGTGTGGAACTGAAAGGAAAGGGGACAGATAAGGATGGTATGGAAGTGGATGGGAGGATACTAGAAGAACTAACAACAGAATATGTAACAATAGTAGGGGTGAGTGATAAAGCTGCATAGGTCACAGGTAAAACAATACTACTAGCAGAGGTAGGCAAAGGCATCTAGCTAGCTGCTAGAACTGTAGAGATCATAGGAGAAGATGTTGAGCTGGGCACCTGAGGTGCTTCTTTCTTTGGACTCTCAGATTTCTTCTTACTCTTTCCAATCAGAGTCACACTAGTGGACCAGGCTCTTCTTCCAAACTCCTTTGGACTCACCCTTTCAGTTGGCTCATCTTTCTTCACCACATACTTCCCTTGTTTCAGTAGAGCAGTTATAAGTCTGCCAAAAGGCAACGCTTTCACAATTTGTCTCTTCTTAATCTTGTCATGCACATCAACCATGGCTTCAAATATCAGCTTAGGAGCACTGAAGTACTGGCCCTTGGAGAAGAAATAGAGGGCATCCACAATGGGGCTTCTTCTCTCTAGCTAATGCCCACTGACATACACATTCTTTCTCAAAATTGTATCAATGAAAAGAAGGCTAGGGTCTAAGTCTCTCCTCATCAAAGACTCCCCAGATCCAACTGTGCCCTGAGTCAAATGTCTAGCCATGTTCCTAAATGACACACTGTTAGGGGCTCCCAAACTGCTGGTTGGATCATATAAAAATGGGACTCCCAACACCAAACCAATGTCTTTGTAATCCACTACTAGCTCCTAGCCATCAACCAGCACCATAAGTACAGGATCAGTTAACCCTGACATCTTCCTTTCCCTGATATTCTAATACCATAATTTGACCAATCTTGGATACACCTTCTCTTTTAATGGAGTCAAAAGAGGTTTCAGGGATGCCTTTTCCAAGTAGGCCAAGGTCTCCTTGCACTCCTCTACCTTAGTAAAATAAGGTAGGTCAAAGACTGTCTCAAGAATCAGACCGAAAGAATCCACAATCTCATTAGGAGTTGTCAGGGCCACAAGTAACTCAGTCTCGGGCTTAGGGTTAGGTCCAAGCATTTCCTTAGTAACTTCCTCAGTGATTTTGGCTTTCTTAGCTTTCTGGGCCTTCTTGGATTTGTCCATAGCTAGCTTCCTCTTAGCAGGTGGGTCTGCCTTAGGCTGTGAGGCTATCCTACTAGACTTCCTAGTGGATTTTGGGGTGGATTGGGAAGGGGATTGGAGCAAATCGGTCAAGGTGCCCTCAAATTGCTCAGGGTTGGCCATTGAAACACAAACCTAATTTCACACAGGTCACTCTCCACAATCTTCTTCACTTAATTCCCACCTTTCACACTACAAATTCCCCATAAATGTAAGGCACAAAAATGGATGATTCAAAAACAACAGAGATTGTGAAGAATAACTTACCCAAACCTAGGGTTTCTCGATAAATGTAATACATAGAACCAAATATGCGAAAACCAAGTACAAAATGTCGGCCTTGCAAAACTGGTGTAATTGGAACACGGGAAAAGTAATTGGAACTGGAACTAGGGAGATGGACAAGAATGAAGAAGATGGAAACTCGTGCAGAGGAAGAACAAGAACTCAACTCATGGTGTCGAATGGATAGAATGAACCTATCGATAGGTTTTAAAAAAGATTTCGATAGGTTGAATCAACCTCTCGAACAGTTAAAAAGGTTTCGAGAGGTTGTTCAACCTCTCGATAGGTACACTAGCTTCAGAAATTGCAATTCGAGAGGTGCATCCACCCTCTCGATAGGCTAAAAATTTCTAAGCAATTAAGGTTCCGAGAGGTTTCTCAACCTCTCGACAGGCACATAGAACCTGTTGAATTTTTAGCAAATACCTTAAGTACCTATCGAATTCATCTCTCATCCTCTCAACAGGTCTCAGTACCTGTGAAATTTCACAAGAGACACCTTCAGTACCTGTCGAATTACACTTCCAACCTCTCGACAGGTCTGAGGTCAATATAGAAGCTTACACCACATCAGTGTACTGCCCATATCAACAAAAATTATGAGTCCACTTCAACTACTTCTTATTTTTCATGCATTATGGACCCCTCCTGACCTCAGCACAATTGAGTTATTATACCAAATAAAAAAAAATAAAAACTAGACAACATTTGCAGAATATATACAGTGATAGACAGAAGTGAAGACAACAACATCATTCTAACTGACAGCTATGGTACATACTGTACATTGTTCAAAATCATTCAAACTTTGGAGGTTCTTGAAGGTTAATGGTCACCACAGGCTCCACTACATTTTCAACACAGATTTTTAGCCTTTAACCATTGACTTTCATGATCCTACCATCCTTGGGATCCATGATTTCAATAGCTCCATATGGGGAAACATGAATCACAATATAGGGCCCATCCCATCTAGATTTTAACTTCCCTGGAAAAATTTTCAACTTTGAATTGAACGACCATACCTTGTTGCCTGCAGCAAACTCCTTTCTCAGCAAATGTTTATCATAAAAAGCTTTGGCCTTTTCTTTGTAAATCCTTGCATTGGAGTAGGCATCCAATCTTAGCTCTTCAAGTTCTAACATTTTCAACCAACTGTGCATACCAGCAGCAGTTAGATCAAAATTTAATGTCTTAATCTAATAGGCTTTATGTTGTAACTCCACTGGTAAATGGCATGCCTTGCCATACACCAACCTAAAGGGAGACATCCCTATTGGGGTCTTATAGGCAGTTCTATAAGACCAAAGAGCATCAGTCAACTTCAGGGACCAATCCTTCCTATCTACTCTCACAGTTTTCTCTAGGATATGCTTAATCTCTCTGTTAAAAATTTTCACAGGCCCACTGGTCTGTGAGCGGTATGGAGTGGCAACTTTGTGTGTCACAGAGTATTTTCTAAGCAGATTTTTAAAATGCCTATTGTAGAAATGGCTTTCCACCATCAATAATAATAGCTCTGGGGATACCAAACCTAGAGAAAATGGAGTCTTTCAAGAACTTGATGATAACTCGATGATAACTCTGTGATCATTGATTCTTGTGGCTATGGCTTCAACCCACTTGGACACATAGTCCACAGAATAAAATTATACCGATAAGAAAGAGGGAAAGGATCCATGAAGTCAATCCCCCAAATATCAAACAATTCAACTACAAGAATGGGCTATGAAGGCATGAAATTTCTTTTAGAAATACTTTCCATTTTCTAGCATTTTTCACAAGCCTTGCAGTGTTGCCATGCATCTTTGAATAAAGTAAGCCAATAGAATCCACTTTGAAGTATGTTTATAGCAGTCTTCCTTCCACTGAAATGTCCTCCACAAGCCTGTTCATGACACAGTTAAAATACTATGGAATTCATTTTCAGGTACACACCTTCTCATAACCTAGTCTACATAGTTCTTGTAGAGGTATGGGTCCTCCCACATATAATATCTAATCTGAGAGAAAAATAGATCCTTATCCATTTTAGTCCAATGTGGGGGGATCCTACCCACTGCCAGATAGTTCACTATGTGTGTAAACCAGGGTACACTCATGTTGACAGCAAATAGTTGCTCCTCTAGAAATGAATCATTGACAAGCAGTCCATCAAACTCAGCAGCTAGGATCCTAGACAAGTGGTCTACAATCACATTTTCAACCCTTTTTTTATCTTTAATCTCAAGATCAAACTCCTGTAATAGGAGGATCCATCTGATTAATCTAGGTTTGGCTTCCTTTTTAGACAAAAGATGTTTTAAGGCTAAATGGTCTATGAACACAATAATCTTAGATCCAAGCACATAAGACCTGAACTTTTATAAAGTAAAGACAATAGCTAATAGTTCTTTCTTAGTGGTGGTGTAATTTAACTGAGCATCAATCATTGTCTTGCTTGCATAAGCAACCACACAAGGTAACTTGTCCTTTCTCTACACCAATTGCAGAATTTGATGCATCACACATCAGCTCAAATGGCAAAGAATAATAAGGGGCTTGTAGGAAAGGTGCAGAGAATATCTTTTTAAAAAATCGAAAGCAGTGAGACATTCATCATTGAATACAAAAGGGAGGTGACAAAGAGGTTTTGAAATTTTACTGAAATCTTTGATGAATCTCCTATTAAAACCAACATGCCCCAAAAAGGATCTGACCTGCTTGACAGTTTTAGGTGGGGGCAGATGTGCAATCAAATTAATTTTAGCCTGATCAACCTCTATGCCTCTGTGAGAAACAACATGGCCAAGGACAATGCATTGGTTGACCATAAAGTAACTCTTTTCCCAACTCAAAATTAAGTTGATCTCTTCACATATCTGCAACACTAGACTGAGATTATATAAGCACTGGCTAAAACTTTCCCTAAAGATCGAGAAATTATCCATGAATATTTCTAAAATCTGGTCAATCATATCTGAGAAGATGGAATACATACAACTTTGGAAAGTTGCAGGGGCATTGCACAATCCAAATGACATCCTCTTATAAGCAAAGGTGCCAAATGGACAAGTGAAAGTTGTTTTCTCCTGATCTTGTAGATGCACAGGAATCTGGTTATATCCAGAGTATCCATCAAGAAAACAATAAAAATCTTTGCCTGCTAACTTATCCAAAATCTAGTCTATGAAGGGCAAAGGAAAATGGTCTTTCTGGTTTTTGAGTTGAGCTTTCGATAATCAATGCAGACCCTCCAACCAGTGGTCTCTCTGATTGGAATTAGCTCACCAAAATCTGATTTAGCCACAGTGATTCTAGATTTCTTAAGTACCACTTGAGTAGGTGCCATCCATTCAGAATATGAAATGGGATAGATGACTCTTACATCAAACAATTTAACCACTTCCTTTATCACTACTTCTTGCATATGGGGGTTTAACTTTCTCTGCATCTCTCTAGAGGGTTTGAAATCCTCTTCCAGGTGGCTCTTATGCATACAAATAGTAGGACTGATTTCTCCAAGATCAGCAATAGTCCAACCTATTGCTCTCTTATGCCTTTTCAACACACACAACAACTCTTCTTCCCCACTTCAGAATTTAAGGTTTTCACCTCTTGAATCTCAAGTGTGGGGGCCTTTTCTTCCATAATTTCATTTCAAACATTTTCAAAAACATCAAACATGTCATCACAATGCAGCAGCTTGGGTAAAGTTTCTTCCAAAAGCTCATCCAGCACATCAATCATAAAGTAGTCCTCACTATCCAAGTGAGGCTGATTTGCTATATTATAGACATTTAATTTCACTTTCATATTACTAAAGGATACCTCCATTACACCTGATCTACATTATATACAAGCATTGGCAGTGGCCAAAAAAAGCTTTCCCAAAATTACAGGAATGAAGGTAGTGCACTTACCTGGTTCTATGTCAAGAATCAGAAAATCTGCTGGATAAAAGAACTTGTCAACCCTAACTAACACATCTTCTATCATTCCAACTGGCCTTCTTTCAGATCTGTCAGCCAGCTATAATACCACATGTGTGGGCTTCAATTCTCCCAAACCTAACTTTTCATATACTGAATATGAAAATAGGTTCACACTGGCCCCCAGATCTAACAAGACTTTTTCAATTGTGTGATCCCCAATGATACAAGGGATTGTGGGAAATCCAGGGTCTTGAAGTTTTGTTTGGGTTGTAATAGACAACACTTCTTTCACTTTCTCAGCAGAGAAGACCTTCTTGGATATGTGTATCCTAGATTGTCTTTTGTGTGTGCACAAATCTTTCAAAAACTTTGCATAGGCTGAAACTTGCTTGATTGTATCAAGTAAAGGCAAGTTAATCTTTACTTGTTTAAATGTTTTCATCATTTCCTTAACTTTAGCATTCCCTTTATCAAAAAGAGAAGGTGCTTGAAGTGCATTGAGAAATGGCAAATGAGGGACTGATCTCTCATTTGCTGCCTTAGCAATCTCATCAATTTTTTCCTTATTTTTATTTTCATTTTTCTATTAGGGCTCATCAACACTCTCCTTATTTCTCATATGCTACTCCTGCTGCATATCACGATGGGATGTTCTTTCTTTTCCTACACTCTTCTCAGACTCAACACCAACCTTGTTGTCAACCAGCCTCTCACTTCTCAAAGTGGTGATAGATTTAGCTTCTTCATGTGATGAAGAAGACTCACCCACCATATACGGCCCTTTTGGATTGGTCATAGGCTGATTAGGCAATCTTCCCTCTTCTCTCCTAGTTAAAGTATTGGATAGCTGACCAAGGTGGTCCTCTATCTTCTTAATACTTTGACTATGGGAGTTAACTATTTCAGACAAAGAGCCCAGGTTCTGCAATGAAGCCAAAACCTGCTCTTCAAATGAGAGTGTTCTAGAGGGTGCTGGGGCTAGTGCATTTTGATGCACAGGTTGTGCCATTGGCTGGGCCATAGGCTGTTGATATTAGAGCCTTGGGAAGAAATTCTGCTGGTAAGGCTGAGCAATTTTATATGGCATTGGCTGCTGCTGGTTTTAGAAATTATCTTGCCTCCACCTCAAGTTGGGGTGATTTCTCCAAGGATAACCAATAGCTGGCTGCTATCCAAAGGACTGAGCAACATTAACATGCTCCATAACCAGATCTGGAAATTGTGCAGCAGAGGGGCATTCTTCAAGGGAGTGAGTAGGAGAATGGCATATCAGACATGCCTCTTCCACTTTGGCAGCCATTGGAAACTGCATTGTCATCAACTTATCAAACTTCTGAGTCAAACTATCTACCTTTCTCTCCAAATCATTGTAATCACTTACCTCATACATTTTTTCTCTTGTTGTGTTCTCTTTCATCAATTTAGCTGGAGACTCATTGTCCCTAGATAAGGTTTCTAGGTGTATTGAATTTTGTCCAATAACCTCAAACAATTCCCAGGCTTCATCAGCTGTTTTATGAAGGTATGTACCTCCACAAGAGGCATCCACCATATTTTTACTTTTTGAATCAATTTCTTGATAGAAACTTTATACAAGTTTCCATTGAGGAATTTGATGGTGGGAACATTTCCTTAACAGCTCTTTAAATCTCTCCCAACCCTCATGGAAGCATTTAGTTGAGAATTGAGAAAATGATATGATGCTTTTTCTCAACTGACTTGTTCTAGACATGGGAAAGAACTTAGCTAGAATTAACATTGCAGATCATTCCAAGAGTTAATACTATTGGTTGGGAGCATAGAGAACCAGGCCCTGACTTTGTCCTTTAATGAAAAAGGAAATAGCCTAAGCTTGGTGGCTTATGGCCCCAAACTAGTAATATTAAAAGTAGTACACAAAGCAAGAAATTCATCAACATATTTGTATGGGTCCTCTTTACTCAACCCATAGAAAAAAGGTAACATCTGAATTGTTGAAGACTTGATCTCTTAATTTCCCTCTACAGCAGGAAATTGTATACAGAAAGGAGAATTATATGCACCAGGTGCAAAATATTCTCTGAATAATCTAGGCTGCTCAGCAGTCTCAGATTCAGCAAGTGTATGTGTAGTTTGTCTAGAACTAAGAATCCTCTCAACTTCAAGATTTAATGGTACAATCTCAGGGTTGAGAATTCTTCTTCCAAACATACACCACACACAACACAATGTACAACACAAAAAATTACAGCACAGATTTCAACAAACAAACACGAACACACAAAACTACTGCTGTAGATCTAAAAATTCACAGATCTAGAAATATAAGAGTAAGGAAATACAAACTCAAGCACAACTTGCTCCTTTTAGCAAAATAGTTCCTTGTAGCCACAGTTCTAAATCGGCAAAAATTAAAAAAACAAAAAAAAAAAAAACTACAGAAGCAATTAGGCAAACACTAAACAGATAATTACAAATATAAAATCTAAAATAAGAAAAATTTAAATCTAGTAATTCTAAAAACATATATCCCCAGAAGCAGCGCCAAAAACTTGATGTATTGCCTACCTTGTAATTATTAAGATGATAAAAATAGCACTAAAAAAAATCATAGAAAAAGACACCAAGGTAAGGCAACCAGGCTTGCAAGAACCAGGGTTATTGCAGCAGGTTTTAAAAGATAAGTAGAGTTATGTCCATAGGGAAATGTGTTACAAAATGTAGTAAATCTCCAGATCTATGACAGATCTGGCGCTCTAACCTATCCTAATTTAAAACAAAGCAAGAAAGGAAAGTGGAGAGATTTTTTTGGGGTTGTCACTTTACTAAACTACAGAAAATTAAATCTAAATGCTAATGCTCCAGAAATGAGTAAAAATAGATTTGAAAAAATGAAGAAAAGGTTTTGGGAAATTAAAATTAAATGTGGAAAATAGCAGCTTGGGATTTGGTCTTCTCTGAAAATTGATTGGTTAAACAACAATGCAGGGGATTGGTTTGCAGCTATCCTTCATCTGGCTACAGGCACAGATGCAAGGTAGAAAAATCAAATCTAAACCAGATGATTAAATTGATATTAAGCCTATGATCTGTCCACTTCAATGGTCACAAATCATCCTAGGGATTTCCTTCAATCCAAAGGCTTCAATTAGAATAATAAAATCACTATAGATGCTGTGGATGCAAGGCTACAAGTCAGGCATCCATAGGAATATTAAACCTAGGAAGATCAAATGGCTATCCAGAGATCTAAAGGTTAAATGAATGGGCATTACCAAATACATAAATTCGATTGAGAATCTAATGGCACCACAAGATATATAGATTTAAATGAACTTTACAACCAACAATTTATTAATTTAAAACAACTTACAATAGATTGTTCTCAGATCTGCAGTCTGTGCAACATCCAATCCTCTTACAAAGCTCTCAAACCTCTCTATTTTACAGATCTACCTCACCCTAGCTGCTACAAGTATTTAGCCAACTATGGTTAGGCTAAAGAGAGAATGGGAAAGAGGGAAGAAGTATAGAATTTTAGAGGGAAAATGAGTCAAAATTGATCTCTGAACTCTCTCAATTTCTGGATGGTTCTTCTGTTAAGCTTCTCTTCTATTATACTCTTCCCCTCTGTCTCAGATTTGTTTTAGCCAATCAGAACTCAAGGGAATAATTCTGTTATTCTGAGCTGCTGATGTGGCTGATTTTACTTTTAGAATCCCCCACTAATTGATTCGAATTGGACAAGTACGTGTGAGGTGGTTAGAGAGTTTACATTCATGCCCATTTGCATTCTTAAAATACCCTCAAACCAGCTAAACAGCCTTGGGATTAGTGCAGCAAGTTACTGACTTGATGTGCTTCTTAGCTGGAACTGAGAAGTTCCAAATCGTGCTTCGAGAGGTTCAGAGAACCTCTCGATAGGTTCTAAGTGTGCTTTTTGCTCCATTCGATAGGTTGAATGTAGCCTTCGACAGGTTCTTTTGAACTGCTTGATAGGATGAATTTAATGCTTAACTGCTGCACTAGCTTCAGCCATCCTCTCGACAGGATGGTGCAACCTTGCGAGATTCAGTGCAGCTTCAGGTAACTTCTCGCTAGGTGGCTCTGTCTATTCGATCGGTTCAGGGAACCTCTCGACCTATATAATTTCAGCTTTCTGCACTTTGTGAGGATGGTTGCTTCAGTAGAACTCTAGCTAGGTTGATTTGCACGATTCGATAGGATCCTCTTCAGCAGTTCAAACCATTCGATAGGTGTTGTAAACCTCTCGACATCTTTATTTCTCATCAGCAGAACCTCTCGATAGGTTGAAATAACCTCTCGACAGCTTCCATTCAGCATTCGGACCTCTTGATAGGTTCAGGGAACCCCTCGATAGATCCTTTTCTTTGCTTCCACAACTTGTACACAGCTTGGGGTGCTGGCTTTCATCTGTTCACCACTCAGTGCCCTTTTGAGGGGTTCATTCTTCATCAGATGCTGTTGCTGCTTTCCTCCCATGTGTACACAGGTGGACACATATCATTGCCATAGAATTTTGAGGCTCCTTGAATCTGCCTGATGGCTGGCCTTTTGGGCTGCATGGGCACATGTTGAAGCAGTAGGTCTCTTCTTGGCATTTTTAGATGGATTTTTGCACTATGACTGGAATTTATTGCGAACTACGAAACACACTTAAGACACATTATTAGTCAACTCAAAAGTCCATCAAAGGTCAGGTTAGGGGGTGAAAAATGGTATTTTTCACTGATTAACAGAATGATCCAAAGTTTTTCTGAAAATTTAACACTTCTTTCTCCTATCTTTTCAGCTTCTTTTTATTTTAGTAAGTATCTATGAATTGGGTAACTTCTTCCCATTTTTTTTTATAAATCCCATTTCTTCAATTTATTTGTAAAATCGTATTTTACGATTTTTCTTATTTTTGAAAGCTTTTTGGTTAGAAATCGTAATCTTCTTTTTCAAAATCTTCCTTTTACGATTTTTCACTCCTTTCCATATTCCTCTTTTGATATCTTCAACTGTACCCTTTTTCAGCATTCCCCTTATCTGTTTTGGCTTGACTCCTTCCACTCCCTCTTCTTCCCTTCTTTTGCATTCTAAAATCTCAGAAAATATAAGGGTTAAAGGTTGAAAGCTTTGGGTAGTACTTATGGTTAAGGGTTTATCAAATTTTTGGTATAAAGAATTCAGTTTAGGCTTCTAATATGGGTTCAAGGGATAAATTTTTTTGGGATTTTGGCATTTTGGCTCTGATTAACAAAAGATGGCCTTAAATCATCTTTATGATTTGCTAGCATAGATGCTTTATTGTTTTGATATTTCTAACAGATAGTTCTAGACAAAAAATTAGGTTATCATAGATATAGAATATTTTGATTCTAAATTCAGCAATATGAGATTTCATAATAACATAGAATTTCAAAGAAATTTTTTTATTTGAATAGAAACAGTCTCTCTCACAAAGAAAGGAAAATTTGGCTCTAAATCTCATTGATTTATAATTTTGAAACTATAGTAAAAAATTTTACAGTTTATATCAATCTATTGTTTCAAACATTCATTCTAATACAGTGTTCAACGAGCTAAGCCTGACTTGTATTGTTCATTATTCTGATTATTGAAATCATACTATAATGGATCGTAAGTTTTCCAGATTTGTAATTTTTTTTCTATCATAATTCTTATGTAATGATCAACTAAAAAAAAAATTTCAAATTTTTTTTTACAAAAGCAAACTAAATAAAACTAAATGATTTACTACTATACTAATTATACTACTATTATACACAGAAATTGTGTATCTCCCCAAACTTAATTCAGATAATGCCCTCATTGGCACAAAAACAGGGGATACTTAGAATTATTCACCTAAAAATTATTGATATCGCTGATTGCTTACCGGATGTGAAATTTTTTTTGTAAAGAATGTTCCCCAAAACTTGAGGAAAACACAATGATTTTATTCTCAGAGACATTAATAACAAAAATGAAAGAAAAGTTAGAAACAATTACACAGTTAGTAGAAAAAATGAAAGTTAATTAAAAAGAAAAGATTAACTAAATATTTACAATGAATAGGAAAAAATTAGAGTACTAAAACAATTAAAAACTAATTACATAAAAGAAAATAATCCAAGGAAAAATATAAAAAGATCATACCTGTGAGGCTTATAATGTTCTATTTCATTTTTACTCACTTGGTGATGACGGGTATGGTACAAAGATAGGAGTAGTAGGGTCATCTTCCGAGTCAGACACCTCAGTTGTAGAATAACCATCTTGTTCTTCTTCTAAAGGAGAATCTCTATGTGTTTCAGGCTCCGCCTCATTTGTGGTTTCCTTCTCATCATCTTGTTCTTTTGTTATAGCGACCAAGCTATTCTTTGTTAGAGACTCAATGATCTACTTCACTTATGCATTGATTGAACTTAGGGAACCTTAAGCTTCTTGTTGTTGCAGAATTTTCCCTTCAGCTATGGTCAGTAGATGACCCTTTCTCACTCAACTGTTGATGGAGTCTTTGTTGGTAGTCTTTAAGAGCTTTTTCTCTTACAGTTTTTGCATCATCTGGCACTACCATTAAACATCCAAATTGTTCAATCATAGTTGTCATTTTATCCTCATGCACCTTCCTCTCTTCTTCCCATGATTGCTAATTTTTGCTCATTATTCTATTCTCTGCTTGTAGTCGGGTAATCTATGCTTGAAGGGTTGAAGTGGCATCCTAGACTCTCTTCTCTGTTTCTGCTGCCCATTTTGCATGATGATCTTGTGCAGCTTTCCCTTGCAAGCCTTTCATTATTTATGTCCGCTCTTGAGATGTCAGAGTAGTATCAAAGACTCTTTTCTTTAGTCTTTGAAATTCCTCTATCCGTTTCTTTACAACACTTGGTAGTGGTGCCAAATTTGGGGCATATGTATTTAGCCAGTGCTCTATTTCCCTCAATTTTCTTACTACATCTTGGAATGGAAATAGAGTCGGTTCATGAGTAAGTTGCCATTGCTCTACTACCTTCAATCTCCATTTTAGCTCCGGGATTGATGTAGTAGTGACTGGAGGATCAACAGGGGGTACTTCTTCCCTATTTAATAATTCTGTGAAACCCCCTCTTGGTAACTTAGAGCTTGGTCTTGGTTCAATTGCTTCAACGATGAGAGTTTGCTCTGTATTGGTTGCAATTGTAGGCTAAGCAACAGGCTCTATTGGTATAGGGATATGGCTAGAAGTAGCCATTCCAGTAATCTGTTGATCAATTGGTGAAGGAATTTCTTCTGTTATTTTAATATTTAAGCACACAGGGTGTGCTTTAGTAATGGTTAGCAGTGTGTCTGCCTCAGTGGAAAGGGGCATAGCAGGCCCTACTGGTGAGTTCAAAGCAGGGTCATAGAGACTGGCTTGGTGTGCAACTAGGACTCCTGACTCAGTTATTTTCTCTAACACTGGAGAGCTAATCTCTGCTCTCTCCTGAGGTTGAGTAGAAGTACTCACACCTTCTTCCATAACTACTTATGTTGCTGCGATTTCTACTGGTTGCTTCGTAGCAGCCTCTTCGTGGCCCTCATGAATTTGTGGGACATGTAGTGTAGAGGAGGTACTTCTGGTGCGAGAAGAGAGCATAATTTTCTTTTTATTTTCAGTACCTAAAGTTCTCTTATAGGCTGTTACTGTTAAGCCTTCCTCTATTCTCGGTAAAGCATTTTCCTTGGAGTCTATACTATACCCCACATTCATTAGTATATTTGTGATAAGTCCTCCAAAGGGCAGGGTCAACTTCTTCATCTGATAATTTTCTTGATTTAGTTTCTCCCTCACAGTGGTGATTACTTTGAAAAGGTAAGAGGGCACATTGAACAAATAGCGATTCACCATCAAGTACAATGCCTTGGCAAAAAGTGTCCTTCTCTGTGTTCCATAACTTGTGGGGTGAATAGTCTTATGAATTAGCACGTTGAAGAAGTGAAGTGATAAACTCCTTGCTTCCAAGTCCTTTTGAAGGAAAAAGGACCTGTCCCGTGGAGGTTTTCCTAATAACTCTATTGCAATTTGGATAAAGTCAGGGAGGGTATCTGATGGCTTCCTCAAAATGTTCACCTCTGGGTTTTCTTGGGATAGTTGTGGTATTTCCAAGGTAGCATGCATTACCCTGGCGATCATTTCATTTGTAATTTAGATCGAAAGTCCATCAATACTGGTGGAGAGGATTAGGGATGGTTCCTGGTTACTTTTGGTCATATTTTGTAAAACAGTCTCATCAATCTAGGATAGACTAGTGTGACTCCTGGTTCTAAGAAATAATGCTGCTCGGCATCCTTAAAACATTTGAAGGCTTCTCCACTCATTTCTAATTATTCTAAAGACTCAACGTCTACCGCAATTTTGGCTCCCACAATATGGTGTTTTATTAAGGTATGAAGCCGATCTGCTATCGTAGCAAAAGACGCTGGCTTTTTGCCTTTATATAATTTCAGGCCCTTTTTAGGGGCAGACACAGAGTCGGTCTCATGTGTGTCTTTAGAAGGTTCTTTGATAACTACCCTGAAAGATTTGGATTTCTTCTTTGGTGGGTTTACTGCATTTGATTTGGCCTTGAGGGCAGCAGAGCGTATAATACGGTTAATGATTGGGGTGTTAAAGAAAATATTACCTCCTTCTTCCTCTTCCCTTTGTTGCTTGCCCATCTCATTAGCCATGCTACAACTCTTTTCTTTTCCTACAACAGTTAATAAAAACATTATCAATTAATCATGAATTCCATGTATTGAATAAAAATTTCTTACAGAAACCTTTCCATTTGATCGTTAAAATTGCTACCTTACCTCTTGATGATTGAAACCCTAATTTATAGATGTGAAATGAAATGCACGCAGGGTTCCCAAAATAAAATAGGGGAAGCAAGGGGTATATAGGAAAGTAAAATGGTTGGGTTGAGTAGGAGAACGGTTAGGATGAAGAACCTTTTGAAAAAGAGAGGGAAGGTAGGAGAGGAAAACTAGAGAGTTCGAAAATGGGGCAAACGTGTCCTTTTTACGAATATGTAGGCCTTATTTTTAGTGATGACTTGCTGAATTAGTCGTCACTTGGGTTTTGATCTATAATCATCGATTGATTCTAGTACAAACCCTCATATCAATGCATCGCAATCACTACGCTTTCACTGATAAACCTAATAATGATCAATCGTAAATCCGTAAGATTATTCGCTATAATGTACAGTAGGTAGGATATTACGATTTCAATGATTTAGGTCATAGTATGATACCAAGACTAAAGAGAAAAAGACATATTTCACATAATTTACAATTGGTGCTACAGATGAGTCGGTAGCTCGACTATCCATGAGGTGTTTAAATTTGATTTTGGAGAGCCAATGTCTCAACCATGAGCACTTGTCCTCTAGGATTATTGATCAGCTGTGTAGGCAATTGGCCACTCTCTCTTCTTACCACTTTGGAAGTTAGCTGGCCTATCTGGCTTTCCAGCTTCGTGATAGACTGGGTATGTGAATTGGGCACTTAAGAGAATTGAGCAAGCTGATATAAATCCTTTGAGTGCGAATGCGACTATTGTTGTAAATCTCAAAGGATTTAAACAACTATGGCATCAGGTGCATTGCTCTATGGTCCAAATTGGAGCTGTGCAGCAGGCATTTGAAGTCTTTGGTGGAAAGCTTGAGTTTGGGGAAATTGAGGCTACACAATCGATGGTGCTAGTTGTGCTTCGCTTGTGGAACCATAGTTAAATCCAGGGTGGTTCCTCCATGCTGGATTATATGTGTTTCCATTATCTCTCCTCATGAAAGCCATTATTTGTTCACTTTCCACCACCTCTTAGTGGGGTGGCTAGCTGAGTTTTTAGTATATGTCTGAGTCTGACAAGTAGAGTAGTTTTCCAAGGATCTATCCAGGGTGCTAGGTTTGGCAGCCATTAATATTGCAATTTATTGTTCGAGGGCCAAAACGTTCGCACTCATGTCATCCTCCTTCTTTACTTTATCCTTGCCGATATCGTAAAGTCCACCCCTCCCGAGCGGGGTGTGGCGAGTAACATCTGGATCATATCTAAGCAGAGCCTATTTTTGCTTTGAGTTATTGGCTAGTTTCTTAAATAAATTCTAGGACTGTTAGTCATACTGAGCCATAAAGGCTCCTCCACTTACGACATCGACTGTAGACTGGTTAGTCTCACTCCACCCTTGGTAGAAGCTTTACGCTATCTACCAATTTGGTACCTTGTGATGAGGACACTTACATAACAAATCCTTCATTCGTTCCCTGCTCTCATGAAATAATTCTCCTGGCTTTTTCCTGGAGTCTTGAATTGCTTAGCGAATTTGGTTAGTTTTACCAATTGGGAAGTACTCGCCCAAGAACTTCGACTGCAATTCCTCTCATGTGGAAATACTTCTGACAGGTAATGAAATTAACCATACCTTTGCCCTATCCTTGAGAGAGAATAGGAACAAATATAGTTTTACGGCCTCTTTGTTGGCAGTCGATAATTGCAGCATCGTGCAAAGCTCTATGAAGTCCCTCAGATGCTGGTAGGGATCTTCTTCATCAAGCCCATGAAAGGTCGGTATAGATTGAAGTGTGTTGAGCTTGATTTCATAATTTTGACCCACAGGCACCTCTGGTATAACTATACAAGAGGGCTCGGTCAAAGCTATTGGGCTTAAATGTGCATGGATTGACAAATCGTCACCCATAATTAAAGATTCTCTTGTGGGTATACAGTGTGATGCTAAATTACGCAAGAGGGTCCTTTTAATTTTTAGATCACGCTCAAAGAAGTCTAGGCTTCGAGATAGGGTGTGATACATATAAAAAAAGAAAAATTATATTTTTTTGTTTTTAACTTTATTTAATTTTAATTCTAGAAGGTAGGGAGAGAACAAATCTAAGCCTTGAGCTTCTCTGATCAGGGAAAGTTGAAACTCTCATTCGTCACTCCGAATAAACCTACAAAATATTTAAGAACTGATCAAGGAAATTAAAAATAAAACAAATATAAAAAGGAGAAAGATAAATACTTGTTTTCTTAAATTAATAAAAATAATGTTGTCCCCAGCAACGGCACCAAAAACTTGATCTGTACTTATATGCATATCTAATTAAGTCTTAACCTATTGCAAGCACACAATGGAAATTATAGAGCTAGTATAGGATCATTCCCACGAAGACAGGTTTTTCTATATTAACTTAATTTTTTGAAAAATTATATTTATCTATTAAGTGCCTAAACTACTGGAGAAATATGAAAAAAAAGAATTGTTTCTTAATCTAATTTTTATAAAAAATAAATCCTAATCCTCCTTCAGATTATGGTCGTCAATGACAATCTTCAGCTATCGAATATTTATGAATTTAAACAGTACCGTTACACAATATATCATGTTTCCTAGCATTGGTCGTCAATCAATACTAAAATCCTATCAATAAAGATTTAATCTAATCAACAATCTCCTAAAACTTGGGCGTCAATCAAATTCTAGAAAACTAAAGATGAAAAAGTAAAACCGTTACACTAATCTGCAAACTTCATCCTGAGTTATCAATTCAAATTAAAATTCGAAGATATTTACAAAGCAGGAAATTACAATAAAATAAATCTAAACTAGAAAGTAATAAAATTATATCTTTCACCCCTCAGCCGTAGTTGTCAACTGCTTCTGAGAAACTACAGATATCTACTCTAATCTTCAGCTCCCAATTGCAGTCATCAATTGCTCTTGAGAAACCTTGAATATCTAATCTACAAAGCAATAAAAATCTACTCGATGTTTGATTAGAAGAGAATCCAACCTCACTCGTCAATTAATGCTAAGAGTTCCTTCGATGGTTATTCCTATGTGTCGAGCTCTTATTTATAGATCATAAGGGTCGGTTTACAAACTTCTAATTCTAATAAAAGAAATTATCAAAGCAAAACTATCCTAATATAACTCTACTTCTACTAATCTTTATCTTTCCTTGCTTTCCATAGTTGATGCACTTTTGGATTTTACTTTTATTTCAGCAGGAGAGTCATTTAAGATTCTTCTTCGTTAATCTCTCAGATCCGTGATTTACTGGACTTCTTTAAGAGCTCTTCTAATTTTATGCATGCCAGTGTTCTTTCTCACGTGATTAGCAACTTCGAAAGGTGTCTTCTCTGGAAAATCGTAAACCATAATTTTCTTCTGCTATTCAAACTTCCTCTGGAAAATCGTAAATCACAATTTTCTAACACAACTTCCTATTGAACGATTCTTTATTACGATTCATCGCTTCTCTTGTACCGTACTTTACTCTTGAGCGACTTTTCTTGTAAAATTGTAAATTATGATTTCTTTTCTTCTCAATACTTTGTTCCGCAAAATCGTAAAACATGATTTTTCACCTTTTCAGTAGGCGATGACCCGTCTTTTGGTTCAATTGTCATTTTATCGCTTTATGAGTTCATTTTGATGAATATTATTACTTTGGTTCTCTTTTACTGTTTTTCTTTAATATCTGCACATCATTAAATTATTAGTAGCAAACTAAGTCCTAGCATCACTAAGTTAAGGGTAGTAAAATGGTATATTATGTGACTGATCTGTCTCCCCAGATGAAGTAGGACAGATGATTGGACAAGTGTTGACTCCCATTGCCATCTCATTTTTCGACGCCGATCTTCCAGCAAAAGGAGGGAATTGTTCTAGATCCCTCAATATTACTGTTGGAACCAAGAACATGGTGATCCCGTTGGTATTAATAGACAACGGATCAACATTAAATGTGTGCCCTTTGCGAACAGCGACCAAGAATGGGATCGATCCGTCTATGTTTCGACCGGCCAGAACGAGAGCCCGAGGGTTCGATAATACAAGGAGAGAAGTGATAGGAGAAGTTGATCTTGAGCTCACCATCAGGCCAATGACCTTATCCATCCCGTTCTAAGTCATCAATATCAAATCCACCTTCAATCTACTATTAGGGTGCCCATGGCTACACGAAATCAGGGCAATACCTTCGACATTACATAAAAAACTCAGGTTTATATCCGATCAGAAGGTCATTACTATCATAGGAGTGGGCGAGAAGAAATAGAGAAAATGGCTGATAGCATCGAAAATTTCAAAATGCTAGATCTACCACACACTTCGAGCTTCATAGTTTTCAATATGATGTGTCAAAGGCATTGGCGTCAGAATCCCCCAGAAAGGTCATCGAAAAAACTGGCAGAGGAAATGGTAGCAGTAGTAGCTATAGTCGAGAAATGGGGCTACCAGAAAGGGAAAGGGTTAGACCCTCTCCTACAAGGCAGGAGAGACCCAGTCATAAACAAGGTCAGACAGCGAGTCAAATTCGGCTTTGGCTTCACGCCTATCGAAGAAGAAATCCAAGAAGCCAATAAAAAGGCTCGAACCATTATCGTCGCCAAAGCCAAGGGATAGACCTGGATGATGAACCCCGTTCACGGCCACACATCAGGAGCACATTTGTAAGTGTCGGGGTAATTCAAATTGATCAAAACGGGGCAACACAGCTGACCATACACAAAAAGGTCGTCATCTACAAAACCAATCCCCAAATTATTTCCCCTAAAATTGAGATAAACTTGGCTTCCTTATCACTCTTGGAGGAGGAAGTACCCCCGCCCATACAGCAGCCAGTCCTAAACCACCCTAAGCCTATGCTAACATTTGAGGACCATGTCCCAAACCAGCTAATGGTAAATATGATAGAGGCTGACCCTCAAAAGAAATCTCAATCAGCCTCCTCCACTAGACCAGGTAAAGGTACAACGCCTCAAGTGTGGAATTGGGCTTTAATGCCGCTAACTCTGGAAGCATCAAATGGCCGTAAATACAGTACTAGCTTCCCCCCCAAAAACAAAACCTATAAAAAGTGAGATTAGCCCTTGACAGGCAATACCATGTGTATATAGAAACCTGCCTTGCTAAGGTCCTATCTACAAAGAAAATAAAAATCTTAAAAACATGAAAAAAATACAAAAAGGTCTAAAAATATTATGCTTTGAAATTTTCGAGAAAAATAAAGAAAATGATGCCTTAATTGAAAAGCCCGTCCAACGTGAAGTCGACCTCTTTCCTATAGATATACAAGAAGAGGTAGGAGTCACAGATCTGGATGGCGAGAACTTAATTGAGGAGCTTCCCAATGAGTTCCTTGAACAATACGCCGATTTTAAGTATAGCCCTACCCCAATCGTCAAAGAGACTGAAGATGCCAATCTGGGTACCAAGGAGGTTCCTAGAATCACTAAGATCGGAACGTCACTATCTCCCGAGGAAAGAAAAGGCATGATTGACTTTCTTCGGTCATACCAAGACGTCTTTGCATGGTCATACGAGGACATGCCAAGGTTGGACATCAATTTGGTCAAACATGAGTTGCCGTTGTATCCCAACGTTAAGCCAGTCAAGCAGAAGTTGAGACGTCTCAGCCATAATAGATGCTGAAAGTGAAGGATGAGGTCGTCAAGCAGTACAATGCCGGATTTCTCATGGTCTCCAAATACCCGCAATGGCTAGCCAACATCGTCCCGGTACCGAATAAAGATGAAAAGGTTCGCATGTGCATCGATTTCTGAAATCTCAACAAGGCAAGCCCGAAAGATGACTTCCCTTTGCCACACATCAACATCTTGGTCGATAACACCGCTAGGCATGGAATGCTCTCATTCATAGATGGGTTTTTCTGTTATAATCAAATCAAAATAGCAGAGGCAGACCGAGAAAAAATGACATTCATTACCCCATGGGGAACCTTTTGCATCCAAGTCATGTCATTCGGGTTAAAGAATGTCGGGGCAAGATACCAAAGGGCCATGACAGCACTAGTCCATGACATGATGCAATGAGAAATCGAGGTGTATGTTGACGACATAATAACTAAGTCTTAGGAGAGAGGTGATCATCTAGTGAACCTCCAAAAGCTATTTTGAAGAGCGAGAAAATATCGGCTATGCCTAAATCCTAAAAAATGTACTTTCGGCGCTGTGACAGGAAAGCTACTTGATTTCATCATCAGCATCGAGGTTGACCAAATCAAAGTGAAAGCCATCATTGAAATGCCTCCACCATCTACCGAGAAAGAGATCAAAGATTTCTTTGACAGAATATAGTACATCAGTCGGTTCATTGCACAATTAACTCCTATCTACATGTTGAACTTCAAGTTATTAAGGAAAGACTCGCCTATTGAATGGAATGATGATTGTCAGGCAGCATTCGATAAAATCAAAGGTTATCTTCTCAACTTGCCAGTTTTGGCACCACAACCACCCAGGGGACCACTCTTGATGTACCTCTCCACAATGGAATTCTCGATGGGATGCGTCTTAGGGGAACACGACAAAATCAGAAGAAGAGAGTAGGCCATTTACTATTTGAGCAAGAAATTTATTGATTACGATCACGCTATTCTCATCTGGAGAAAGCATGCCTAGCTCTCGTTTGGGCTACATAGAGGCTTCGCCACTACTTGCTATCTCAGGTTGTTCTCTTTTTGGCACGAATGGATCCCTGTGCAACCGTCGGCTCTCGCGAGTTCGTCGCTACGATGCGCTCATTTTAATGAAAAAATATAGTCGCCACCCATAGCTTTTGTTGTCCCGGGAAACCTCAAATCAATATTAAATGCACCGAAGTGCCAAATATGACTCTGATTTATCGATTCACTCCAAAGGCTCTTGATTAGGGGCTTCGGTTATCGATCGGGAAGGTGTTAGGCACCCGATCAACCCGCTCAAATACAGTCTCTACTTATGGCCAAAATAAAAGAAAAACAAAAGAAAAAAATAAGCACTTCCTCTTGCCCAAAGGCACTTTAATCCTATTTGTGCCCCTCTGCAATTACCAAGATTTTGGGGGCCTAACGGGACAAATTCAAGGTCAAGGGAAAAGCTAAGAAGGTAGCGAAGTAGAGGGGACGGCCGGAGCTCCTTGGCCCTTGTAGCGTAGTGGTGGACCTTCATGTAGGTGAACCTTTGATGAGCTTCGGAAAGCAAACGGTTAGAGAAACGGGTTTTGATCTCTAAGGCTAGGGAGCTAAGAGGTAGGAGAAGAAGGCTAGGGGCTTGATCTAGCTAAATATCAAGGGTGGATGGTGTAGAATGGGGTCTCAAAGATGAAACTCAGTTATGGAATTATATGGGTTTAGTGGAGGTAAATGGGAGGGGGCTCACTAGAATTATCTCTCTTTTAAAATTTTCAACCCTTTGTAAACGGAGTGGTGCCTCTCTATTTATAGGAAAAAGGGAGGTTAGGAGGGTACTTAAGAGCTAATTAGGGTTAGCAATTAGGTAATCTTCTAATCTAAGGTTTCTTAGAAATTTGAGAGCTTGAAAATGTGGGCAATGGGTTTCAATGGTAGATGATAGGGTGGGGTTTCAAATGACTAGAGGGTTGCAAATAGGGTAAATGAGGGTGCAACAATCTTAAAGAAACCCACCCTAAACATAGGGATGGTCAATAAGTCAAACCCCAAAAGTGAAATTCAGGCAAAATCGAAGGTTTACTGTAGCTAAGCTTGACATGTGTATTATCCACACTAAGCATAGCTACAATGCCAGAGAAGTCCAGAGCCTGCTGTGACACCCTACTATGCCTAGCGCATGTATTATCCACGCTAAGCCATTTCTGGGAAAAGATGGCCTAGCGTGTATAATATACATGCTAGGCAACATTTCTCCAGCGATGGCCTAGTGTGTGTATTATACGCTAAGCATGCCCATCCTCTCAAGAAGCTCTCGAGGGGCTCGGAACCTGTCGAGTGGTCCAAATAGGTACAGTTTTAGGCCAAATTCGGATCGCCGTAACTTTTGATGTGCAACTTGGATTGAGGTGATTCTTGGTTTATTGGAGAGCTAGGATCCTCTACTTTTCAATGGTGTGAGCTTTAGTTTCAGTAGAGGTCCCTGCAAACCTTGATATATCTTCCTCTAACCATTGCTCGGGAGGGTTAATTATGGGTTTTGAGGTAATTCCTAAGGGTTTGAGAAGATTCTTAGGGGTTTAGAAGGTTCCTAGGGATAGGGGAAATGCACTCGGAAGATTCAGGGTGCATCTCTCTCTCAGTATGTTTTGATCTGGCCTTGGGCCAAATTTGGGTGTCTACAGATGCCCCTCTTTGGTTTCCGATCACTAATGATCGAATGCCAAAGACAAGAGACATCTGAAGAGGCACAAGGCAATACTGATGGGTCCTACCATATAAAATGAACCTCAAACATCAGGTGGGTAGCATGGTAAGTAAACGAAAGCCCTGTATGTCAGAAAAAACATCCATTCCTCAAGGCTATCCGTCCCCAAGCGCTAAGCGACATTATTGGGCGTATTCGAGACAGAGTGAGTTGCGAAAGCCCAATACACTGAGAAATATATCCACTTCTCGAGATGATTGAAGATGTTTAATGCTCAAGTTTCATCCTGAATAAAATAGCTTTGTAAGTGAGAGGGTGATTGACCCATACTTAAAGATAGGCGTGAAGTAAGTATGCGAAGAACCACAACTTCTATCCAATCCCATTTTCTTAGGCGCGGGTGCCCCTACACAAGGTAGGGTTTGAGATCTTTGGGTGAACCCATCGATCCTGAAGTTAATTTAGCACAACTACCCAAGCGGAGTGATTATGATGTTGCAACACTTTTTGGGAGTGTGTGCCATTTTTGATAGTGTGTCCTGAATCAACATGACCTAGAGTACCTAACTTCAAATAATACTAGACAAATCTAGCCAAAATTGGGTGCCTATCGAAAGAGGCACTCAATCTTGGTCTCCATCAATGATGATCTTATTATCGAACAATTATGTAAAAACATGCACTCATTAGGGGTAGATAAAAACAAAGGGGAATGGAAGTTCCGACCTAGAACCCGTTCGAGTATAATTTACGAGAACAAACGACCATCCAACGGATACCCAGACGTAAGGCGTACACTTTACAGGGATATCGTACAAATGCAGGTTTTAAGCCTGCACCCAAAAAAGAGCCCTTCGAAATGCATATTTGACCATAGTCATTCGATAGATAATTTCCTGTTTGACAGGTTGGTTTTAGCCAATAATTGACCTTTTTCTGAGGAATCTGAAGCTTAAGACACTTAAGTTCACATGAATTCAAAAATGGAGTGCTTGGCACAAGGATTTAGTAGTGGAATCAACCTGATGGAAACATTGACCTTTTGATCGGGATTGACACCGTTGCTTCTACTTTAAAGTTGGATCTAAAGATCTAAGGTGAACCTTAGACTTAGGACATTAATTTAGTACAACTGTATTGCCGATAAAATATTGACATTTTATCGCATTGAAGCTCGCATGTGGATAGCTGTGCGTAATGAAAACACAAATTTCTTCTCTTTTTCAAATGATTGCTTTCCCCATTTTCTTTTAATACCCCAACGTCTGTGGAGAGATGCTTCATTTGATCTGTCCATTGCCGAGAGGTTGCCGACTTTGAGGCTTTGGACCATTTTGATGTTCCTGCACATTTCTCAAGAAAATGTCAGTCCTTTTTTTGTTTATATAGATAACAATATGCATCCTAATTTATAGAAGGAGAAGCAAACCTATACCTACACATTTTTAATTTTCAAGATTTATATATTTTTTGGATTTTTATTTTTAGATTTTTTATTCTTTTTCTTCATTTTTAGATTGAAGTACAATGCTATAAATATGTACAAGGACATAAAGAGAGTGGGGATATATTTATATATTTTTTGTATTTTTTGAATTTTTGATTGATTGATTTTTTTCTTTTTATTTTTCTTCTCTTTTTTTGTTTGATGCCATAACAGTGAGACAAAGTAACGGGTCCCATTTTGAGCATAGTCGAACCCCATTATGTCGTCGGATCCAAGTGAGGTTCAACATTTTTTATCGAGGTTGGAATGTTCATCCCTTTGGGTCGAATCGGCCTTTTATCCCTACCTCGGCTCATGCTTCTAACAGTCTAATCTGAATGATCTGCTTGATCAAAATACCGATTTGAGCAGACATGAGCGGCCCAGTTGAAGACCAGATAGCTCGGGATTGTAACCAAGGGAGTAACTTAATGACTTTCTTCTTTTCTTCGCTTTTACAACATTTTTACTCACAGCACCTAAGATGGGTTTGCACTTGCCTGTTGTTTCCTTCTTTTTTACCTGTAGAACCCTTTCAGGTTTTCATTATGCCCATGGGTATGCATTTTACCCCAGGCGCCTTTTCAGGTTTTCACCTGGTCCGCACAACGTCGCTATTTTTACCTTGTGGTGCCCTTTCGAGTTTTCACCGCGTCCTTTTTGCTTTGAGCTTGTAAATATATTTTTATTTTTTTATTTTTTTTTCTTTTTTCTTTATTTTATCAAAGGCCACAACATGGACGTCGATTCCGTCATAGTCGGCTGGGTGGAATTGTTTGTCGTCTCTTAGCTTGGCTCATGCCGACTCAACGGATACTGTGACTACTCATAGACCTTAAAGAGGGTTTTCCTCGAGGATGTGTCTTGGCCATAGATTTGAAAGGGATAGGTTAGAAATTTTCTACATATATATGTTTTTCAAACATCCTCTTTTTGGGATTTTGCTTTTCTGATATTTTTGGATTTTGGTGATAACACTTTTTCTCTTTTTTATTGGTATATACACACATTTTCTTTTCTGTGAGGGGTTTATTGAAAGAAAGGCCAATGGCTCAATGGGTGTAGTAAAGGGTATGATCATTCAGGGATGCTTTTTGGCTACTTGGATTTGAAATGATGGCCTCCTTTTAAAGTATCCTTGAGCAGTCACGTATCAATTTTCTGTCAGTACTTACCTTGCTGCGGAGACTAGGAGTAGAATTGTCAGACGTATCTAGCGTTGATGGGCTTAGGAAAGTGGTCTCCGTCCATGGTGGCGAGGTGGAGCACATACTATTATTCACTGAAAAGTACCACTTTTCACCTCTTAACTTACCCTTTGCTGGACCTTGAAGCAGACTGATAACCATTTATTAAGTGTGTTTTATAATTAGCAATAAAATGTGCAGCTTGATACAAACTCCTTTTTATCTCAAAAGAGAGAGAATACACTCAAAGATGACAGTTGAGACAAAGCCTAATGGAACACCTTGGTAGTGCTCACCATGGTGACTCATTGTTGCAGATCACCACTGACCAAAATCTAGCAGATGAATGAAGTTAGCTGAGAAGGGAGGAGAGTGTGATAGCAGCAAGTGTAATGCACCAGAGCAGCAAAAGATAGACCTCACAGAGTTGAGGAGCTTCCTTACGAAGCTAAAGATGCAGTGGAAGAGGCCCTTGCGTAGATACGCCGCGCAGTCAAAAGGACAGCTGAAATGGTCCCACGAAGATCTCGCTGGTTAAAATCCCTAGAATCTGTGGTCGCAAAGCTCTCACGGAGATCAAGCCTCAAAGCAGTCGTGCGAAGAACACAGTGAGTTCATATGTACACTGAACAAAATGTCACCTCACGAATTTGTCACATAGCCTTGGAAGAGAGAGATGCCCAGAATTCTCTTCGCGTAAATCTTGTGCATTTTAAAGCCTTACCATTAACTATGCGAGTGAAGGAGCATAACTGCATGAGTGCTTAGCGAGAGAGAGCTTCTGAAGCTCAATTGAGCAAGAAATCCTGGCGCTCTAGATCATCTCTGCGACAACATTGTAGCGTCAGCGAACTGTGCGATCAAATGAATAGCTAACGCGTGAGCAACCACTTTTCATCAGCCAAAGGCAACTCCACGAAGGCACAGCAGCCGTACGAACGAGCTAAAAGTAGATACCAGCCCCGTGAAGCTCCGGCTCTCCACTTCTCAGTTTTAACTCAAGGACCTTTTGGAAATTTCCCAATGCTAGGGCACACTTCTCGAGGTATAGATTTTGAGGCGTATATCTCCAGGCATCCAAGGGTTAAAAAAGTGCCACGTCTGCTGGAATAATTAGGGTTAATCTCCTTAGAGCCAAGGCAGTTTTGACAGAGTATATAAGATGTACTTAGAGTTTATTATTTTTATCTTTCCTTCATCCTTTGTCGGCTGCGAGCTCCAGCAGGCTAGGGTTAGGGTTTGATCATCTCTTCTTCTTATTTTCCATCTCTCTTATCCCAGCACTTGCTGGCTAACCCCCCTGAAAGCATCTAGGTTTAGTTTTATTTCAGTTCGTAATAGGTTTTTGGAATACATTGGGATTGTCGATGAGCAGTTGCGTACAGGCTACAGCCTAGAGACAGTTCATTGTAAGTTTTGTGTTCATCAATGGATTAACGTTTTAATGCCTAATTGAATCTAACGATCTTATGGTTTCTTTAGATGTCTATAGGATCCATGTATTTGGGACTAGCCCATTCAATTTCTAATAGATCTATTGTTTGCCATCTGATTTCTCTTGGTTTGATAGCCCCATGGAAAGCAATGATGGATCTGTAGTGAGATTCAGGGAGCTCGGAGGCCTGTGGACCATGGTGGTTGTAGCAGTTTTCATGTTCTTTCTCATGCCTCTATGGTATGGACAGACCAATGGGATACCCTGTGACCATTCAAGTGGATAGAGTATAGCCCTAAGGTTGTGTCCATTCACATGTTTGAGAAGGATTCTTCTCTCCTGTACATGAGCTTTTAAGAACTGGCTCCCCTCTTTTTACCTAGCCGACATCAGATGTTAGATCTGATCTCTTTGTAGTAATTGTAGCTTGAGGCTGAGTCATTGCAAGCCATTTTTAGCAATGACCAGCTGAATCTAAAGCCTTATTTAACCTGTTGCATGGTCCTTTTTGTGAGCACTAGTGAGCAGTTGGCCTTAACAAAGCACTTAAGATCTTATGGGTTGGAATACCTATGGATGTCAGCCAGGTCTGTGCACAGATCTGGGGAGCTTGTAGCACTGGCATTACATAGTGTTGCAATAGCATTCATGGCTAGATCTGGCCCAGTGGTTGGGGGAATGATCAGCCCACTCCCCTAGGTTAGATTGGCAATGTCTATTTTAACTAATGGGATTTGATAGACTCTATCGGATACCCTATGACCATTAGAGTGGATAGAGTATAGCCCTAAGAGCGCCCCAAATGACATGGGTTAAACTGGATATTTTTACTTTGTTGAGGCTTTTAATAATATCTCATCAAGGAACACTGCAGAGACAGACTAAATCTGAGTTACATCACTACTTTAACTCTAGCTTAACCTGCTTACTTCTCAAAATTTTTATATTTTATTTTGGCACACACTACCACCATCTTCCTCTTAACCCTTTCTTTAGGATAGGGCTACATTTTATTTCTCTATTTGTAGGATTAATTTAGTATAGTCATGACACCCAACTCCCTTTCTTTAGGATTATCAGATATGTAGCCAGATATGGAGATCTACTATTATAGCCCATTTTGGGTTCTTGATCAATTTCTCTATGGGATAAACTCTTACTTATCAAAATTTGCTAAAATGGACCCTGTATCTTGCAGGACTGTGTGTGTTTTAGACTTGCTGTAATGACCCATCTTCACATCTCCACTCTAGATTTATTCTCTCCACTGTTCTTAATAAAATAGAAGCAGTCTGGAATATCGACCAATAAGTTTTTGGCGTCGCTGCCGGGGATATTGATTTTTTTAGTAGGCCTGAATTGTATTATAATTTAGACTAACCAATTCTTTGTAGCTGTGACTAATCTAGAATAAAAGTACTACTGATTCTTTGTGGAATTTTATAGAAATGGACAACAGAAGAAGGGAGAAGCTAAAGTTGTAGATGGAGTGTAGCTAGCTCTGTTTGCACTTCCTTCCCCCTAAATCTCAGTCTATTTATGCTTACTTCCCTGTGTTTGTTTATTATAAATCTGTGTAGCTGCTGATTTTTATTTGAAATATTCTTTGTGTGAGCTTCTGAGCATTTTCTATACTTACTGTGGGTGTGGGTATATGCATAGTAGAAGGTCTTTAAACCCTGAGCTAGAACTTCCAAATTCGGAGGTTGAAAGGATCCTTAGACCTAGACACACACCACAGGGCCCTGCTATTGAAACTGAACCAACTATCATGGCTGAGAGGTAGAGGACATTAAAAGAATACAATGCACCTGGGGAGTACACCTCCCCCTTCTGCATTCAGTTTCTCTCTATTGATGGGAACTATGAAATTAAATCCTCCACCATCAGTATGTTGCCTTCATTTTATGGGCTGAGTAAAGAAGATCCCTATAAGCATATCAACCAGTTTTTAGCACTTTGCACTACCTTCAACATTACTGGCTTGGGGCTTGGGGCCTGAGGCCACTAAATTGTGGCTTTTTCCTTTCTCACTAAAGGACAAAGCCAGCACATGTCTATCAAAGCTCCCAGCCAACAGCATACAGTCATGGAGTGACCTTCAAACCAAATTCCTAGCTAAGTTCTTTCCCATGAACAAAACAAGCCAGATGAGGACAAATATTTTGTCATTCACTCAGTCCTCAACTGAAAAAAATTTTGAAGCTTGGGAAAGATTCCAGGAGATGTTAAAATAATGCCCCCACCACCAAATCTCAATTTGGCAGCTTGTCCAAGTGTTTTATCAAGGAATTAATGCCAAGAGTAGGGCTATGGTGGATGCTTCATGTGGTGGTAATTACCTCCATAAGACAGCTGAGGAAGCATGGGAGTTGTTTGACATAATAGGGAAAATTCTATGCAGCAGGAGTCTCTGTCACACAATGACAGTCAGACTCCAGCTAAGATGGTGAAAGAGGCCACCCCTAGAGGTGGAATATATGAAGTAAAGGTGTAAGGTGATCTGGAGAGAAAGGTGGACAACCTGAGCTTGAAGTTCGATAAATTGATGAATGTGATGCAGCCCCGGATGGTTGCACAGGTGGAGGAGGCATGTCTAATATGCCAATCTCCCACACATTCTATTCATGATTGTCTATGTACCAACCAATTTCCTAATTTTGTTATAGAGCATGCCAATGCTGCTCAAACTTTTTGGCAGTAGCCTACTGGGTATTCTTGGAGGAACCACCCAAATCTGAGGTGGAGAAAAGATTCTTATCCTTAGTCCTAGCAATAGCAAATGGTAGCTCCTTACAGACCCTAGCACCAGTATAATCAAGGTTACCCACCAAGGCAAAAAATTTTGTTACCTGCCCCACAGTCTAACCAGTTGGCCCTACCCCCACAGCAGCCCAGATCCTCTTCATTTGAAGAGCAGATGCTAGCTTCAATGTAGAATTTGGGGAGCTTGGTGCAAACTATCAATTCTCATGGACAGAGCATTAAGAAGATTGAGGACCAGCTGGGACAGATTTGTAATACTCTGAATAGGAGGGAAGAAGGAAAATTGCCTAATCAGCCTCTGACAAATCCAAAAGGTTAGTATATGATTGGTGATGCATCCTCTACTCAGGAGGAAGCTAGTGCTCAGTGATCCAAACATTGGTAATAAGTGTACCGTATGTGTGAAAATTCTATTTTGTTTTGTGTTCTATAGAATTCTGTCAGTGGTGTTTTTAGTGTTATGATAATTTGCTTGTCTTACTTGTTTATTTTTGAATTTTTCGTTGAATTTTGTGTTGGATACTTGTGCATTTTTGTCATTGGAATTTGTTGTTCATGATTGTGGATGATTGGTTGAGGCGCTCTCATCATAATTACATTGAACTTGATCTGAAAAACTATCTTTAAAATCCTGCAATGTTGAAGAATTTGTTTATTTAAATGGGCATATGTGTTGCATGATTGAAGTGAAGTGCACAACAGCATGGATGCACTAACCAATGTGCTACATTAAGCTAACAAAGTAAAGATTGAGAAGAAATGCTACCTCGCTGAGCTGAAGAAAGCTTAAATTTACTGTGTGAGCCACCATTGGGCTTCCTCGCGTGTTAAAAGCATGAGCAAGGGCTATAAAAAATTACCTCATGGAGCTGCTTCTGCTCCGCGAACCAAATCTATATGTGAAGCATGGCTTTAGTCTTGTTCTGCACGAGAGTTGCGTGAGGTAACTCTCTGAAGCAGTACAGAGCCTCGCGCACTAGCACCACTAAGTCAGCTCCACGATTCTCAATGTGAGACAGTTTGCCCTTCAATGCACAGAATGTCTCGCAAACTTAAAAGCCAGCTGCACGAAAATCCTACTCCGCGAGCACCTATTGCCAACTGTGCGAACCGCGAGATTTGCTTTATAAACTCAACGAAACCCCTCATTTTCTTCATTTCATCTGTCTGCCTTAGTTTTCGGTGCACTCAACCAAAGCTCCTAGTCCTTTCTTTTTTCTCTACCCCTTAAGCCACTCCATGGATCAAAATACTGTCCGATATCGATACATATCGGTATCAGACCTGGACGATATGATACATTCAATGTACCGTATCGCCCTTTTGTATGTAGATACCCGAACGATACATTCAATGTATCGTCTGATATTTTACTATTCCAATACGTATCGTCTGATACGTATCAGTTTTGAGCTCAGACGATACGTATTCGATACCCAAAATTTTGACCCATGAGCCACTCCACCTTAAGCTTTTTCCTCTTACCATTTTATTCCCTAGCACCTTCCGGTCTCTTTGAAGAAGGTTTGAGGGGATTTGAGCCGCTGTGAACACGTTGAGGTGGAACCCTAGCTCTTAAATGGTACAATCTCCATTTCCTCTCTGTGCTGTGATTGATTTGATTGTCAGAGAAGAGTAGGTCCAAAATTTAGTGTTTCGGTATTAACTCATTGCGTTTTGCATTTTCCAAGATTTGTGAACCCTCATTTTAAAATTTTTGAGCACCCATGGCCAAGAGTTCAAAATTCATCGATACATTGGCGGCTATGCTAAACCCTGCTCCTAGTGGTAGCCCTATGGCCACTAGGAAATCCGCAAGGATTGCAGAGGCCTCCACATTGGAGACCTCTGCGGTGCCCTCACCTGGTGCTGACCCCACAATTTTCAAGAAAAAGAAGAAATCCGCCCTAAAGAAGAGGGCCAGAGAGCACCCACCTGCTGAGAGCCCTAAAATTTCAAAGAAGAAACAGATGAAGGGCAAGACTGTGGCCCTTGAGGTTGCTGAGGAAGAGAATGATGAATACCTCAGGGTGCCTTCTAAGTTTGTGTCGGCAATTTCGCTAGAGGCTGAAACCATTTTTGATAAAGCCTACTTTGAGAACCTACTAGAGACCTCTGCTTCCATTGAGTATCTAACCAATGCATCCCTGCTGCTCCTATTGAGGCCCCCCAATGCAGCTGGTTTTCCCAAGGATAGTGAGATTATTTTATCAAAATATGAAGTTAAAAACGGGTGATGATGGGAACCCAACACTGCTGGTCTTAATTGATGACTTCAAGATGTTATTCAACCAAGCAGACATTGCAACAATACTAGGGATACCAGCTGGGTATAACCCTGAGTGGAGTTTGGGGCCCCCCTTGACAGCCTCCATTACTGAAATTGTAAAAGAATTAACTGGAGGAATCACTGCCTCAGGAGACTCAATCAGATAGAGAGACTTGAATCCAAAACTCAGGCTCATGGATGCAGTGTTGAGGAAAAATGTGTATTGCTCTGGTCATGAGCAGGAGAGGAGGAACCCCATAGCTGATGCCCTCCTCTCATTTCACAGAAACCACTACTTGGATGCAGCCAAATTGATTTTTGAGGGAATTAAAGATCTGTGTGAGAAGGTGAAGGCAAAGAAAAAACATCAGGCCCTCCCCTACTGCAGGCTAATCACTGCCTTGCTGCAGTTTAGAAAATACCCCTTAAAAGGGAAGAGGATACAGTGGCCCTGAACCCCAAAAATAGTGGAAAGAAACAATGGGGTATCAGTGGCACAATGATGGAAAAGAAGGAGAAGTGGAAGGAATTATTGAGAGAAGCAGCCCCACAATTCGTGAAGTCACACATCATCGCATCGCTCATCACATCTTGTTGAGGCAAGAATTGCCACCACATACACCCTTCCCCTCAACTTTATCTACACCCATTTCCCCACCACCCCCACCCTTCATCTAGACATCACTCCCCCTCATAAGCACAGTTCCCTTACCTGAGCCTATCTCCTCAATAACCACAGCATTAACCACCCCAATCTTGCAACCAACCATGATAACCACTATTCCCCCACCTATTTTTCCAGCCCACCCTAGCCCACCTGTCAAGATCCCATACCAGAAGAAAAGGAAAACTTCCAAAACCCGTACTGCACCCCAACCCACCTATATAACCCCAACACTTCCACTCCCTGTACCCACTACCATTCCAAAACCGATACCCACACCTTATGAACCTGAAGCCCCCACCTTTGAAACCCCACATTATTCCATGGAGACCTCCCCACCATGTGCACCTATCCCTAGTGAGCCTGTAGACCAATCAATTCCCTTATCCCATGATAGTGTGCCATTTTTAGGAGAGGAATTTTCCACTATAATGTCTACTATCCTAAGAGACATCAACCTTGAGTATACACCTCTCCCCGACTCACCACCCCCCCTACACTTTACCCCACCACATGAACCACCACAGGCCACTACCTTCACTCATCAACCCACATCTCCCGTCTAACCAATTTCACCTATCCAATCCACACCCATTACCATACCAGACCTCTTACCCCAAATCCTACACCTCTTACTCTCCCTACAAGCCCGAGTGTTGGCCACTAACCAATCCCAATCCTCCATTGCAACCACCCTTGAAACCATTACCCCCACCCTCAATCAATCCTTTATCCAAGATAGCTTGGAGTCAATCCAGTCCACCTTATCCCTATTCCCCTTCCTTCACATCAGCCACCTACCCCTGTAGTTACCATGGCTTCCACCCAGACTGACCCCACACCTGAGCCTCTTCTTACTCCCATTTCCTTACCACTTTCGACACTGCTCGCTATTTCACCTGCTGTGGCAACTTCCAATGTTGCCACTGATGTGGCAGATTTAATACCCACCTTCTTCAAGGCAGTTCAAATAGACTCTGAACCCCAGCCTCAACCTGAGCCTCCAGCTGAACCTCCCCAGACCACCCCCTCTCCACTTTTGGTTGGCCCTTCTTCAAGTCACGCACCTCCCCTACTTCTTGCCTCTTATTTTTCCATTCCTCCTTACTCTACCCTCTTTCTTGCCATACAAGCCAATCCCTACATCAAAAGAGATGTTATTCGAGGCCTGACTACTATTAAATAGTCCTACGAAAATAAGATTAATCTCCTCAAAGGGGATATCGAAAAGCTACTGCAGGACATCCCGAAGGGCTAGAAAAAAATGTTGCGTCTATATAAAGCCCAAGAGAGTTCGGCTGCACAAGAGAAGCTCAATGCTGAATAAGAGAAAATGGCTACTGTAATAGAAAAGCTGAGAGTCAATGCATTAGAGAAAAGGTTGACTGCCTCCAAGGAGATTAGGGCACTCCTTATTGCCCGAGCGGAATTGGCTGAACAAAAGGCTGAAATACTTGAGAGGCAACTAGCTATAGCAACTGGAAGAGTACCCCCACCACCTGTAGAGCAAAAGAAAGTTAAAGGAAAAGGAGTTAAAATTAAGGATGAACCGGCTGACACTTAGATGATTGATGTTTGCACATATTTAGAGTTAGGAGTAGTGTGTTGTAAATACTTTTTCTAATATAATGAATCTTCTTTTTATTATTTCTATTTATTTATTACTTTATTTCACTTTTATTTGTCTGTTTATGTGTTTGTTCAAATGTTGTGTATTCATTTCTTGATTTTCTCTGCAGTAGTGTAGTTCATTTCTGTGTTCTATACCTACTACAGAACCATTGTCCCTTGAATCAGTGAGGACACTACTCCTCATAGGTTTGGGGGTGTGGCATGTTCTGCCAATGAAGTAGTTAACCCAAGTGCAACAGAGTCATGTAAGTAAAAATAGGAATGGAGCCATGTTCACCTAAGAATAATGAAAATTAAAGAAATTTAAAATTTTTGCAGACCTTTAGGCATTACAAGCTTTTAAATTTTAACTTTTCCATTATGTGAACACCAAGTAAACTCACTTGTATCAGTACTGAGTGAATCATTAAAGAGAGAAAAAAGGTAAGGACATACTTAAAAGTTCAATGGAAGACCATAACCAGTGAGAGTTGGGCCTACAAAAATTTTTCCTTCCTTCGAGGAGTGACTGAGGCAATTCTTCTAGCTCTAAGGACTGGCTGAGGCAATGCCCTCACTAGAAGTTAGGCACCTCCAAGTTGAAACAACTGACATCACTCATGAAACCTAGGAAAGGATCAAGGCCTTCTCTTGGATAGTTTAAGCTTAAAGAGACCAAATCCTAATCAATTGCCCTTGTGCACACACCTGTTGAGCCTTAATTTCTAATTTTCTTCAAAATACACTTGAGTACTTACACCTGAACCTATGGACCTAACTCAAACCTACCCTCACTTTAAGAATTCAGAAGGTAAAGGAGAAGGAGCTGAGGATGGACAAGATAGGGCCAACATTGGGTGAATGGAGAAGAGATACCTAAAGTTGAGAAGTGTAGATGCTGAGGAAAGAGGTGGCAAGTCACAAACACAAAAATAAAAACGTAAACAGAAAGAACAATGTAAGAAAAGAAAGAAAAACAATAGTGAAGAGGAGCGAGAGAGGAGTCAAGAGGAAAAGTTCATTAGAAAAATCAAAATGAAGAGGAGAAGCTGGCCACTTCAAGTCTGAAAATTTTGAAAGAAATGAAAAGGTACTAAACTAAAAATGGGTGGAGTCATGAATCACCTCCTTCACTTACTGATTTCTCAACTTTGAATCCCTTTTCAACCTTACATTCTTTATAACCCACATCATAAGCCACATTACAACCTAGTTAAAGACCTTATGATCCAAAGTTGAATGTGATGTCATGAAGAGACAGGGAGTTGTCTAATCTATGGTGAGGATATGCCAGTGATGCCAGGACTTAGGTGCTTTGCCTATGCTCATGCTTACAGACCCATTTGGGGGCTGTGACTGCTCTTGAGCTTGAGAGAAAATGAAACCATATAGGTCCCTTGTGAGAGTATGCCCTGGTGAGCATTGGATCTGATGTTGAATGTATTAGGCATGGCTTATAACCTAATTTTTGAATTAATGATGAGCTCAGTGCTGACATACATGTGTTGTCCCCCTTGTTGTAAACTAATTGGAAATGTTATGCACTCATGTAGAGGTTGTGATGATTAAATGTATGTGCTTTTCATGTCCAAATTCCTCACATTTTTATTGAATCAAAGGTGAACTGATGCTCTATTTCTTGACAGCTGACTTGTTAATATTGCACCTTTGTTAACTGTTTCATTGAGAAGTTTCTTGATATCTTCACTGAAAACCCTCGGGAGACTTCACTCCTCCACTAGGGATCACCTAGGGGTTTAAAAGGCTTGGTACATATGCTAAATGTATCTGTGATCCCTATAAAAGTGACATTTCAATTCTTCAAGTAGTTATTTTAATTTCTCCTTTGCTCAGGGACTAGCAAAGATTAGGTTTGGGGGTGTGTTATTCACTGAAAAGTACCACTCTTCACCTCTTAACTTAGCCTTTGCTGCACCTTGAAGCAGACTAATTACAATTTGTTAAGTGTGTTTTGTAGTTAGCAATAAAATGTGCAGCTTAATACAAACTCTTCGCTTTTTGGCCCAAAAGAGAGAATACACTCAAAGATGATAGCTGAGACAAAGCCTAATGGCACACCTTGGTAGTGCTCACCATGGTGACTCATTGTTGTTGATCACCACTGACCAAAGTCTAGCAGATGAATGAAGTTAGCTGAGAAGGGAGGAGACAGCGACAGCAACAAGTGCAATGCACTAGAGCAGCAAAAGATAGACCTCACAGAGTTGAGGAGCTTCCTCACGAAGCTAAAGATGCAGTGGAGGAGGCCCTCACACAGATATGCTGCACAATCAGAAGGACAGCTGAAATGACCTCGCAAAGATCTCACAGGTTAAAATCCTAGAATCTATGGTCGCGAAGCTCTCGCGAAGATCAAGCCTCAAAGTAGCTACGTGAAGAACAGAGTGAGTCCATATGTACACTGAACAAAATGTCACCTCACGGAGTTCTCGCGTAGCCCTGAAAGAGAGAGACGCCTAGAATCGTCTTCATGCAGATCTCGCACACTCTAAAGCCTTACCATTGACTACGCGAGCACAGGAGCATAACTGTGCGAGTACTTAGCGAGAGAGAGCTTTTGAAGCTCAACTGAGTGAGAAATCCTAGCACTCTAGATTATCTCCACGACAGCATTACAGCGCCAGCGAACTGTGCGATCAAATGAATAGCTAATGCGCGAGCAAGCACTTCCCACCAGCCAAAGGCAACTCTGAGAAGGCAAAGCAGCTACATGAATGAGCTAAAAGCAGATACCAGCCCCACAAAGCTCGGGCTCTCCACTTCTCAGTTTTAACTCAAGGACCTTTTAGGAATTTACCCAGGTTAGGGCACACTTCTCGAGGTATAGATTTTGAGGCGCATATCTCCAGGCATCCAAGGGTTAAAAAAGTGCCACGTCTGCTAGAAAAATTAGGGTTAATCTCCTTAGAGTATATAAGCTGTACTTAGAGTTTATTATTTTCATCTTTCCTTCATCCTCTATCGGCTGCAAGCTCCAGCAAGCTAGGGTTAGGGTTTGATCATCTCTTTTTCTTACTTTCCTTCTCTCTTAGCCCAACACTTGCTGACTAACCCCCCTGTAAGTAGCTAGGCTTAGTTTTATTTTAGTTTGTAATAGGTTTTTAGTATACATTGGGATTGTGGATGAGCAGTTGTGTACAGGCTGCAGCCTGGAGATAGTTCATTGTAAGTTTTATGTTCATCAATGGATTGTCGTTTTAATGCCTAAAATAATCTAAAGATCTTATGATTTCTTTAAATGTCTATAGGATCCACATATTTGGGACTAGCCCATTCAGTTTCTAGTAGATCTATTATTTATTATCTGATTTCTCTTGGTTTGATAGCCCCATGGAAAACAATGCTGGATCTGTAGTGAGATCCAGGGAGCTTGGAGGCCTGTGGACCATGATGGTTGCAACAATTTTTATGTTCTATCTCAGGCCTCTGTGGTATGGACAGACCAATGGGATACCCTGTGACCATTCAAGTGGACAGAGTATAGCCCTAAGGTTGTGTCCATTCACATGTTTGAGAAGGATTCTTCTCCTCTGCACATGAGCTTATAGGGCCTTGTGAGGAGGTTTGTATAGGAACTGGTTCCCCTCTTTTTACCTAGCCGATATCAGATGTTAGATTTGATCTCTTTATAGTAATTGCAGCTTGAGGCTGAGTCATTGCAGGCCGTTTGTAGAAATGACCCGCTAAATCTAAAGCCTTATTCAACCTGTTGCATGATCCTTTTTGTGGGTACTAGTGAGCAGTTGGCCTTAGCAAAGCACTTAGGATCTTATGGGTTGGAATACCTATGGATGTCAGCCAGGTCTGTGCGCAGATCTGGGGAGCTTGTAGCACTGGCATTACATAGTGCTGCAATAGCATTCATGGCTGGATCTGGCCCAGTGGCTGGGGATATGATCAGCCCACTCCCCTGGGTTAGATTACCAATGTCTGTTTTAACTAATGGTATTTGACAGACTCTATCGGATTCCCTGTGACCATTAAAGTGGACAGAGTATAGCCCTAAGAGCGCCCTAAATGGCATGGGTTAAACCGGATATTTTTACCTTGTTGAGGCTTTTAATTGCATCTTAGCAAGGAACACTGCAAAGACAGACTAAATATGAGTTACATCACTGCTTTAACTCTAGCTTAACCTGCTTCCTTCTCATAATTTTTATATTTTATTTTGGCACACACTACCACCATCTTCCTCTTAACCCTTTCTTTAGGATAGGGCTACATTTTATTTCTCTATTTTTAGAATTAATTTAGTGTAGTCGTGACACCCAACTCCCTTTCTTTAGGATTGTCAGATCTGTAGGTAGATCTAGAGGTCTACTATTATAGCCAATTTTAGTTTCTTGATCAATTTCTCTGTGGGACAAACTCTTACTTATCAAAACTTGCTACAATGGACCCTGTATCTTGCAGGACTGTGTGTTTTTTAGACTTACTGTAATGACCCATCTCCACATCTCCACTCTGAATTTATTCTCTCTACTGTTCTTAATAAAATAGCAGCAGTCTAGAATACTAACCAACACGTACGTCGGGAGCACCTGTTGAATGACGTAATGTACTTCCCAATTGGGCTTGAATTTCCCTCTCAGATCGACATGGATAGATGGGGAGATTTTCTTGAATATAAGATCACCCACTTTCAAATCTGAAACGCGAACATATTTGTTATAATCGCGTGTGATTCGCCCTTGATAAACTCGGGTGTGACACAAAGCTAGGAGCCTTTTCTCGTCTAGTAGGTTCAGTTGTTCAAAGCGGGACCTTTCTCTTTCAGCTTCTATTAGACCAGATTTGATGAGAATGAGGAGCAAGGGTACATCAACCTCAACTGATAGGACGACCTTGATTCCATACACAAGGGAGAATGGTGTTACCCCTGTCGCGATACGGATCGATGTTTGTTAGACCCAAAGTGTGAAAGGTAATATTTAGCTCTAGTATGTGATGAATATCTTTTCCAAGATGCGAATGACCATCTTGTTTGCAACTTCCATGACCCCATTGGTTTGCGGCTGATACGGTGATGAGCGATGGTGTTTGATCTTATACTGCTCACAGAAAGCTCTTATGCGCTTATTCACGAAGTTGGTGCTATTATCTGTGATGATGTCCTTGGGTATGCCAAATCGACACACAATGTTGCTCTTGATGAATTTTTCAACATGGCTGGCCATGATGTTTCTGTAGGAAGCTACCTCGACCTAGGTAAAGTACTCTATAGCGACGAGGATGAACTGGTGCCCATTAGATGTCTTCGGATTGACCTTTCCGACGACGTCGGGGCCCCACGTAGCGAATGGCCAAGGAGTGGTCATGCTATGTAGATCAATGGCAGGAGCATGTCTTAGACTGGAGTGTTCTTGGCATTTATAACACTTTTATACATGCTTACAACAGTCAGTTTCCATGGTGGTCTTGGCCCGCTATGCTAAGGAGGATCGACCACGTTCCTGAGTACCCTCCATAAGCTCCCGTGGGCAAATCGGGTGGCTAAAATTAAAGTAAACTAAATTTGAATTATGAGACAATATTTTTGGATTGAAAAATCAATAGTTTTTGGATTATAGATTAATAAATTGGGATTAAAATCTAGAACTATAAGGAATCAGTAAATTAAGACTAGAATCTAAAGTTTAAAGACTGAAATTGGGATCAAAATGAGATAAATCAGACTGCATGATTAAGGACTGGTTCTAGAAACTAAGAACTAGAACCAGAGATTAACGATAGGATTGTAAGTTGAAATTAGACTTTAAAATAGTGAATAGAATTAAGGACTAGTTCCAAAAAAACTAAGAAATAGAACTGGGGATTAAGATATGAAAAAAAGGGGTATTACGGCCTAAGACTGAAATTTTAAAAAATAAAACTAACAGTTGAAATATGAGATCTAAAAGACTAAGAACTAAGAACTAGAAATTAAGGACTAGAATAAAAACTATACCTAAGGCTGGGTCTGCAGAGAGGAATCTAGAAATCCTAAGCATGAAGGCAGAGAACTCGAAACTCGAATCTCGGAGTCGTTGTTATGCCCCGAGGACGGAAATCGTATTGGATTCTATCTTGGGTCGAGGTAAAGAGGTCTATTTATAAGTATTTTGCTAATTACGCACCTTGTGGGGTGTGTGTAATTAGTCGGTCAACTTCAATTATGCGCCCGATATGAGGTGCTTAATTGAGTTGTGCACCCTATATTAGGCGCTTAACCACTTTGAGTCGGTGATCGACTCAATGAGTGACCGGTTGACTAGCTCAGCTAGGGTGTCGCAATCCTAATCTGATTAAACTAAATGCGTGCACAGTTTCGTGTGCACATTTCGATCAAGCGCTACATATATGGTGCTTAATCATGGAGTTTTGGAGGTCTTAGGACTTAGAGGCCAGGTCTGAAACAGACCAATTGAGCATTGGTGATAGGATGCTCAATCTGATTGCCCGCGCCTGTTGGAGCGTGCAATCGGGTCTCGAGGCGGTCTAAAAGAGGGAAAGTTTGATTTAAGGGGGATTGATTGAGCGTTGGTGGTGTGGCGTTCAATCGAATTGTACATGTGGTTCAATGCGCGTAATTCGAGATTATCTCGGGTCTGGGTAAGGTCCAAGGCGCAAGACTATTATTTCAGCTCATGTTTCGACTATATACTATTATTTTAATATATAGTTCCCGCCTTTAGGGTTATGGGATCTGAGCCACAAAGCTATTGTTTCAGCCTGTGTTCAACCATATACTATTATTTCAGTATATGGTCCCTACCTTTATGGGATATGAGCCACAAAGCTATTGTTTCAGCCTGTGTTCAGTCATATACTATTGTTTCAGTATATGGTCCCCAGAGTAGGGTCATGGGCCCTGAGCCACAGAGCTATTGTTTTAGCCTGCGTTCAGCCATACACTATTGTTTCAGCATATGGTCCCCACATTAGGGTCATGGGGGTCTGAACCACAAAGCTATTGTTTTAGCCTGTGTCCAACCATATACTATTTTTTCAGCACATGGTTCCCATGTTAGGGTCATCGAAACCCTCAGAGAAGGTAAGTCCTTTCCGAAGAGTCATAGTCGAGGTCAAATGTTGACCGAACAAACTTATATACTTTGAGAGGGGAAAATGGGGGTGTCTACATATGCCCCTCTTCGGCGCGCTCTTATAAAGTAAGAGCTTGTCGAAGAAGTAGACACCCCTCTCCTGAGGGTGCCTTCTCATTCTTCTTGGAAAATCACAAATGTGAACTGGGGATGCTAACATGACATGCTTGGCTTTCTTATCTATCAGCACAAGCTAAAATGGAGCATTCGGGGGCCCAGTGGTAGCTGTCGAAAGGCGTATTCTTGGTTGTGTATGCAAAAGGGCATCCCGTTGCGTATCCGGACGTCCTGCGAATAGTAGTCAATGAGGGAAGTCAGCATATCCTAATCCATGGGTGCAAGGGGCATCCCGTCGCATGGCGTAACCTGCTGCAAGTGACAGTCAAACAAAAAGGAGAATCATCATATCCTAATCTGTGGGTGAAAGGGGCATCTCGCAGCATGTCGCGACCTGCTGCAAGGGGAAGTCAAACAGAGGGAAATGATGCAGTCGAGGTACCAGGGGGCCTCATACGAATGTCCATAGACAAGGTCCAGAGACTTATAATAAAATAAAATGTCATGTAATGGCGAAGGCTTTCGCAAATCATGTCAGATCGAGTGCGTCATTGCTCAACCCAATGATGCGTCAGGTGTCCCTTTTCCAATGGGCATTTGAGATTTTTGACAGTTGAATATATTCATTATTCAATTTCCCAGGGGAATGAATAGATCGGGGCAATAAGTGAATTTTGACTGATAGGAGTCTATGTATTTATTTTTATTTATTCGTTAATCTTTTTGGAAATATTTTATGTTTTTTTTGTTTTCTGAAAGTTTGGGAATTTAACTTAAGATCAATTTCAGTGGTAAAATTGTGAAAAACATGACTTCTGAGACATCGCTGAGCAAATCCACCGATATAGGATTTGTGGACCCTACTGTTTGCGTGGTTGTCAAGATGACACTTGGTATGCCGGATGCTCCGTCTAGCCTTCTGGACGAATACTGATGATAGTCACTTATGGGAGGACTACAGTGATTCGCGAGTCGAGAGAGACCGGTTTTAAAAATATTTGACTTAATCATAGCTAACTATATTTTATAGAAATATCGAGTAATTGAAAAGGGGTGATACTCACCTGATCTGGGCTGAAGGCCCATGCATTGCTTGCGATGGGATTCGATCGGCTATCATAGTGATGTCGCTGTGGGACATTAGAGGGCTTCTTCTTCTCTTTTTTTTTTACGATGGCGGGACTTGATGGTCACCATTGTGGTAGAATGTCTCATGGAGGTGAGGTTCGCGATGAGACATGGTGGTCCTCCCCTTATAATTGTGTGTTATGTTGAATCCCGCTGGCTGCAGGTGCACTAAGGCATTTGGGGATTGGGCTCCTTGGTTATGCGATGACATATGGTTGAGCCTTCCCTTCTCGATTGTGAATCGTGATGGGGTGTGTCCGAGTGTTTTGGGTAATAGTGTCTTGAGAGAACGGGTTTGCAAGATGCTTGAGTTGTGGCAGCATTACGATGGGACATGTGCGACGTCGTCGATTCCTTAGTTATTCTAATTTCTTAATAAGACAATGATGGTGTTTCTTTCTTTGGTAGATATTGGGTTATATGAGATCACATTGTGGTCGTATCACGACGGGACGTGTTTATGAGTGTGCGATGAAGGGTTGGTCTAGTGACTCCTTGACTATCGCAATGGGGCAATGAAGAGGTTTTTGGGGGTCGCGACGGGGCTTGGTGATGTGGTAAGATTCATCGTCGTGGTAGGGTATGGTCGATTTATGCTGATATGTCTGGCTACAATGGGACATGAAGATGAAAGAGGGATTATGATCGTAATGGGAGGCTATGCGATGGGACGGAAGTGAAAGAGGGATTATGATCGTAATGGGACGTGTAAGTTATCAAAGGGGGTAATTTTGCTATGATGGGGCTTTTGGGAGAATATACTCGTCTCTAGTCGGCCCGTGACGGGTTAAGGGGATTAGGTGTACATCATATTATGATGGGGTATGCTTATTTTGTCGGTGGCATACGCTGTAGTTGAGGATTACGCGCTTGATTCAAGGCGTTGAATCGATTTGTGCATCCGTTTGGGAGCGCATGATTTAGGGCATAAGGTGTCAATTACGCATTTGGATTTGTGCGCGTATTGTATTCACGCGCTTATAGAATTGCACATGATCAAAAGGTCGTCGGGTTGGTAAAGTGGCAGTGTTCGGGCGTCGGTCTGGATTTCGCACGTGGGTACAAGCGTGTAACCCGATTAAGCGGCTAAGTGACTGCGTGTAATTGGAGCGTCATCGGGTCAGTGCGCGGGTGACCCTTCAAATTTCGCATAATTTATGGGCGTGTAATGAGATTAAGCATCATGTATTGGGCATGTGATTGGAGCGTCACGCCGATGGTGCAGGCGAGGATTTTATTATGTGCTCGTGTTGGTGTGTGTGATTTTATTTCTTCGCAGATTGCATGGAGCATGATCTAATTGCGCATCGGGATCCGGGCGCGTGATCGAGTCCGTACTCTATATAAGTAAAAGGGTTTTCATTTTCTTTGTATCCTTCAATTTAGTCTCAATTTTTACCTTCTCTGGTTTCTTTGCACTTGGGTATCTGTGTTTCTGCGATTTTGTGTGATCCAATCGTCCATTTGGGATGTCATTTCTTTCGATGTTCATAGTTTCACATGTTCTTCGACTTAAGGTGGTGCTTGGGGATGGCATAACTCTGAGAATGGGCGGTATTGGGAAAGTGGAGGTTAGCCTTCACATCGATCCCTTTTAGGGAACAATGAAGGCAACGTTGAGGAGGCAGTGGTGGAGGAGGTGAAGATGGTGGAAGAGGTGTTATAAGTGGAGGGATGTATTCCCCAACCAATCCTCCATGAAGCCTCCGATTGGACTCTCCAAGTCGGGTGTTGCTCCTTGCTTGGTCTTCGTCTTAGGTTTAGTTTTCATTTTGGGTTGTAGGTTAGGTATTTCGGTTTTCGTTTTGGGTTGTAATTCAGGAGGTATGCTTCCGGTGACACTTGTAAATTTTTGTTTAATAAATAAGGTTATTCTATTATGTATGTTTGTTTATCGTTGGATTTGGGGCATTTATCTGATTTTAGGATTGATTTTATTCTAGGATTTTGTTTTAGGTTTAGTTCTGATTTAATTTGGAATTTTAGGATTTATTTAGGATTAACTAGAAGTTAATTTGATTTACCTAGGACTTTATGTTATTTGATATATGGTTTTTTTTTTTTTCTATTTAGGATTTTTTTTGAGGCATTTATTTCATTAGATTCATTTAACTTGATATTAGTGGTTGGCTTGAGAGCACATTAAGTTTTTTTGTTTTAGGGAATTCTAAGGCCTTTGTGACTTTTGCATTTATTTTAAGGTATGAGTTGAATTTTATGTTTAAGGTATTTGTTTCAATCTTGTGTTTGATTTGGGATGGCTCTCGTTAGAAATGTGTGAACTTCTAGATGGGTATTAAGTGTTTTAATCCTATTGGTTCATCCAGTTTGCCTTGGATTAGTGTTTCTTGTGGGGTGGGTGTTTGGTGTTGATTGGTTGATCTAGGTTTTGTTTGAATTGTAGTCTTTTAAAAGGGTGCATGTGTCTGTCTTTGGATTAAATCAAGTGGAGGGTGCTCATCTTGTTGTGCTTGTCATCTTGTGGTGAAAGGGGTGTAAGGTTATAAATAGGGTCTAGGGGTCTACTTTTCATTTTGCGCCTCATTGAAAATTAAGAGGTTTAGGGGCATTTTTCTTTATTTGGTTGGTTCTTATTTTTGTTAATGTCTTTTCTTCCTATTTACTTTGTATCCCGGGTACTGGACCCTACGAAAATTGTAATTTTTTTTTAGTTTTTGAGAATGGATGGAATAGGGAATGTGGGGAAGCGGTCGAATTGCTACCATGCTAAGGGAAGAGATGAAAGAGAAGAAGGCAACAGGAAGAAAACCAAGGGAAGGTGTTGGGTCAGAGTTCTCGTGACCGACACTAATTGCTCCTTGGTAGGCTCTGTGGATTGACTTTTTGTTACCCCTCCCTATTATGCTCTCTAGGGTAGGCTTCCATATGTGGATCCCACAGATCCTGGGTGGCTTTCTGTGAGCCACTCTTTCTTTTCTGTTGGCTCGAGGCTTGGAGGGGCAGGTGTTATGCTGCGAGGCATCTCTAGACGAAAACGGCGGGAAGTTGAGATTTTTGTTAGAATTCGTTCAGGGTGTGCTTCTTCCCCAGGCCTCTCCAGGATCTCTTCTTTCTCGAATAAATCCGGATTCGATCATGGCTTGAAGGTGCTGGTTTTAGATTTCCCATTTTAAATTGTGTATTCAGAGGGTATGCCCTTGGTGTATTTTGTAACGATTTTATTTATGAAGCAAAGGAAATTTATGATTACTCATGTTTTTTCACAATTTTGGTTCGATTTTAGTTTTAGTTCACTTTGTTTGAGTGTGTTGTTTATTTATTATATTTTTGGAGTTTAGGTTGATTCAGTTTATTTTTTATTTGCTTTGGGGTCCTGGGGACATTTATTCAGTTTTTGGGGTGTACACTTCCTATGTTTAAAGTGTATTTTTCTTTTTAGACTCATCCTGGCAAGGGTGTAGTTTGGGTTCAGTAATCGGTGTTTAAAATGCCCTTATTTCGGCCTGTAAACCTGTTGTTCTGGGAACATTTTTGTGTTTCACCTGGGGAATTACGCGCTTAGGTCCGGGCGCATAACTAAATTGTGCGTTGGAATGGCCGTGCGTGTTTGAGGAGTCTAGAGGATTATTATGAGTCGGTATGATGTCGTATAATCAAATTACATGCGCGTTGTGAAGAGCGGGATTGGGACGGCACCTGGTCACTGTGCGGGTGACCTTTGGGATTTATGTGCCATGTTTCAGGCGTGTGATATAATTATGCGTTCTGTCTGTAGCGTGCAACCGGGACGTCAGGTTAATTTGAGCGGGCGACTAGTAGATTATGCGCTCAAAGGAAGATGTGTAATGGGGATTACGCGTGAGTCATGTGGTGCACAATTTCATTGCGCGCCCTGAGTGAGGCGCGGGATTTAGCCACGCTCTATATATACCTAGAAAGTCTTCCTTCTTCCCGGGCGATCCATTTTTTTCTTCGATTCTCTGTTTCCTTGTCTTCTTGTGCTCTAATTTTCGTGTTTTCGTGGTACCTTGCAATCCGCCCGTCCATTTTGGGTGTCGTTTCTTGTGTTCTTCCTAGTTTTTTGAGCTCTTTTTTTTTAGATGGAGTCCGGGGGTAGTGATCAGTTCTATGAGACCATTTTGGAGGTTGAGCGGATGCTAGTGACAGAGATTGGTGAGTCTTCTGATGCTCGGACCAGCGTTGGTGTCGTGGAGGAGGATGTTGGGGTGGTAGTGAGAGAGGAGGTACCTGAGGGTGATGAGATGGTGGTCAAGGAGGAGGTACTTGCGATTGGTGAGGGTGCTGAGGGTCAGGATGGGAGGCGCATCCCCTTGGAGGAGTTCTTTGTGCGAGACTAGGTAGGTACTCGCGAGCAAGAGTCCCCTTTTATTTCTTAGGCATTTAGGTTATAACATAGACTTCCTAGGATCTGGAAACCCTTTTATTTACGTTAAACTTGTACTTGTTATTGGTTATGTACATCCATGTGTAATGACTGTATCTAGTTCTAGGCCATGTCTAAGTTACTATTTTATAGTGCTTTCATCGTATTTCTCATAAATTATTGTGGTGGTTTGCCTTTCATTGCTTAGTGTAGTTGTAGGTGCTAGTCTTATGTTATTTCTTCCTTCTCTCTATGCTTTATCGTTCGGTAGGAGCCTCTGTAGCTGGCTATCAGCTCCGCGTGGTTTGAGTCTCATATGTGGTACCGTGCCTTGCCTGAGTTCCAACATGCACGGCTGGAGTCTTTTAGTTTCAGGCTGATCCTAGAGTTAGAGTCCTTTTAGGTTAATCATGGTCTGATTGTTGCGATCCTGGAGAGGTGGAGGGAGGAGCATCAGGCATTGCTCTTCCTAGTTGGGATGATGCTATCGACCCCGGAGGATTAGGTCCACATTACAGGGCTCCGATTTGAGGGGGAGCCGATTACGGGGCAGATGGCTGGAGATTATCTGAGGTTATGTGAGGAGATCCTCAGGGTTGCATACCGGTCTAGTGGCTCGGGGCTGGGGATGGTCCGAGTCACATGGTTTTTTGACACTTTTACGAGTAGGTTCATCCCTCTGAGGCGTCACTCGGAGCATAGGGCGCTATTCGAGGCACGTTACATGGCGATGGCATGCCGAGAGGCTATGGTTGAGCTAGGGTTGGTGGTGGATCGGGTGCTCCAGGCCTTTTGATGCACTTCCTCGGTGCGGTGCGGTGAAGAGGATGACAAGTCCCCTTGGCAGGGATTTCGTGAGAAGGATGGTGATCCAGATGGCTGATTTTAGAGCCGGAGGGACCAGGGTGATGGGCACACGTGATGAGGAGGATGCTCAGGAGTTTATGAGATGGTTCGGAGCGTTGGGCAGTGGGCGTCTCTTCACGTGTCCCTTCCACTGGAACGACTCTTTTACAGTCGGTGGACCTGAGTCGGCATCAGCATTGAGGGAGAGATTGGCCGCACTAGAGGTGGGCCATCTTACGGCAGGTGTCTACGGAGTGTTAGATGCCCTCCACAGGGTGATGGAGAAGACGGGGTGCGCTCCTTGTCTTGATGAGTAGATGTTGCATTCCCTAGCAAGCTCAGTCGCTCAGGCTGGGGCAGCAGAGGATGAGCTGCGGGTTCAGCTAGCAGAGACTCGATAACTCCTGGTGAGTTAGTTCACTTAGCTAGTTGTTTGCACTATGTCAATTTAGATTTTGGTTGTTCTAACATGGTTGTCCTATTTCATTTTCTTCTGCCAGTCTAAGAGGGAGGTTGAGGTTGCCAGTCATGCAGCGATGGGTGAGCTATGACGCGGTCAGTAGTAGGCTGGCCGGGAGGTGGAGGCTAGTCTGTGCTCTGAGATTGATCGATTGGTAAGTGTCTACCTTGTTTTGTCAGTTGTTGGTATTTTGTTCAGTCTTATTAGGTCTGGTATGTTTGTTAATGTTTGTAGAGGGCAGAGCTTTCTGCCGCAGGGGCTTCTCCTCATGCATTCGATTCATCTTTAGCCGCTTCTTCCAGTCGAGAGGATCCAGCGATGGCTCAGCTTCGGGCCGAGCTAGAGCACTAGGTGAGGTTCTTTAATCTCCTGAATTGTTTGACTTTATGTGGTTTTGGTATTTTATTGGTGTCGAGTGTTATATTTTATTTTGCTTGATAGTTTACTGATACCGTGTGTTATTTCAGCGTCAGATCGCCAAGGACCTTAGGACGAGGTAGGCGACTGCTACCTCTCTATGCCTTGAGAGCCAGGTATTTTTTGTTGGTGTAGTTCAAATTCAGATTATTTCACTTATTTTGTTATGACATATCTTATGTTGGTTTGTTTGGCTTTTAGGCAGGTCGTACCGGACTCTGCTCCTTAGGCTCCCCCTCAGGGGTCTGCTCCTGCTCCTTCTCAGGTGTGTCTTAGTTAGCATATTTATTTGTGATTACTCATTAGGGGTTTGGTCATCTGATGCGTTTGTTGTTCCATGTTGCAGCCATCCGCATTTGTTGTCCCTTCAGTGCCACCGACTGATCCGATGACTGTCGCGACTGTCGAGCGTCTCCTTGGGGAGAGGGTGGATCTGGTATACTTCTCTCTCTTCAATTTTTTTTTGTGAATGTATTGGTCTTGTGACTTGGTGTAGATGTCAGGCTTGGCAGCTTGAGGAGTCACATCTAGAGGTAGCACTAGCACGCGCTACTCCGGGGTGAGGCGGGTCCTTGGTGACACACAGAATCATGAGGACCAACTGGTAGATATGATTGCTGTGCAAGGGACTCAGACTGAGGTGTTGGAGGCGGTGCATTAGATGATGAGGGTAGAGATGAAGGTGATGATAGATCGGCTGCAGTATCGTCTGATGAGGAGTGAGCGGGGGGTGCTCAGGATGGTTGGTCAACTTGCTAGATTGGAGTCGAGGGCTACAAGTTCCTTAGTGGGATAGCCCCATCGTACGACACATGATCGTGTCAGGGATTATGTTCGTGAGGACTCCATTATTCAGGAGTTTCTTACTGGGTATCCTCCCAGTTCTCGATCGAGGAGGTCCGCTAGTCAGGCGAGTGAGGGGGGTTCAATTGCGGGGCCTCCTCATTTTCAAGATTATCCACCGACTCTCGGTGTTGGGCTCGTGCTTTTGGAGGATCAGACTCTCGATCTTCCAGTCGACGATACTGGGGATAGTGGTGAGAGACCATCCTAGAGGCAGTGCAGGGAGTAGAGGGGTATGTGTATTTTTTTGTGTTCATTGTATATACAGGGGGTATCCCCCCAGTGACGGGTGTAAAAAGAAAATTTTGATGTATATATATATATATATTTGGTTTAGATGTACCTGATTCGGATGTTCCTTTTGTGTTAGCTCTTGTACTTTATCTGTTTGTCTTTGGCGCAGTCAACTGTCTTTAGGCGTGGTGGCTGCTTAAATCGTCTCGGCGATTGCTGAGGGTTGCTTTGTCTCTGTACATGAGGAGTAAGGCTGTTAGTAATTTTATTTTCCCCCTTGCTGGTTGTCAAGGGGGGATGTGTCTCAGACCGAGGTTTAGTAATAAGAGGGGGGCGTTGTTTTATGTTTTTCTTCTTTTTCTTTCTTTTGTTTGTTTTGTACTTTTCATTACAAGGAAAGGAAAATAATGCAATAGGGAAAGCAAATAATCGAAAGAAAAATCTAATACTACTAAAAAAATGCCCCAGTTTAGGGGCGTGATGGAATAAGCACTCCGACGTCTTCAGTGATATTCCTCGGGTGGTGACTTCATCGTTCCGCCTCTTCTTTAGGCAAGCCGAAGCGTTTAACGTGATTCTAAAAAAAATACCCCAGTGTTGAGGTGCAATGGAGCTTCTGGGTTTTTGATAAGCACTTTGGGCCTAGAGGTGGCTATGTGTATTTGGTGAGCTAGTCTTGGAAGAAACATCGATTCATACTGTCATTAAACCAGGGGTGTTGTTTTGGTTACTATAGCTGTATATCGGGGGTGTACCCTTCATAGTGATCATCCTATCCCATGGTCATTATTCTGGAGTAGTGCGGTAGGCATAGTAGGTGATTACATCAGTCGTCATCCATTTGTTTTCATTTTCATTTCTGGAGATATCCGAGAGGCCTTTAATTTAATGCCCGAAAAGAAAAAATGGAGAAGGGGTAACGCTTAGTGATGTGGGGGAATAGTTTGTATCTGACGCTTTTTAAAAGAGATGAGTAACAGTCTTTTTCTCAGAGTGGGTATGGGGTGCCATGATTGAGCTCTTCGTCATGTTTCGATGCCATCAAGGTCTCACATTCTATGGTTAGTAGGAGTTTATCCTCCTCCTGCCACCTTACGACGACATCTAGTAGTGTGGGACACCAAGGATGCCTTCATAGTTTGCTTATACACTTCTAGCAGAGTTACCAGAGATGTCCTCACGGCTTGCTTATGCTTCCCTGAGCTCATTGACCGATTCATTCGTCGTATTGCTCTCACTCAATTTTCTCTCTTTTCTTTTTGCCTATATATTTTTTAAAGCAATCTGCTAACACAAGAATGGTAAGTTTTGATTGAACTTAGCATCTTCATTATTTTTTATGCTCTAACTTCTCCTCCAATGGCGAGGAAGGGGAATGAGAATCAGGTGCTACTTATGCTTTTGAAAGAGGTCAGGTATATCACCAGTCCTTTGATCACGTTGCCCGAATAAGAAGGTGGGCAATAAATCAGAAGTCTTAAGGATATTTCAGGAATTAAAGACGTACAACCAATGAATAGGTTGTGACAACTATGGGGGCGGTAGATATAGGTATTTGGCTACAAGATGTGATGATCACAGAGTTTAAGGCTAGTACTTTCTGAGGTAAATGGCGTTTCAAGGGCTGGGGAGTTCTTCCCCATCCTGGTTCACCAATTTGTATGCATTCCCAGGGTATGCAGCTGCTATAACATATGGGCCTTCCAAGTTTGGTTTCAGTTTTCCTTTTGGATGGGCGTGTTTGGAGGGCATGAATTTCTTCAAGACTAACTCTCCAATGTCCAAAGTTCACTCGAGGACTCTATTATCATAAGCCCTGGCCACTCTCCTTTAATATCCCTGAGCATGGTTAGCTACCCTTAGGCGGGTCTCATCATGTTACTCTAGCTCAACTAGCAAAGCAATTCTCCTTTCATCTAAGGATAGCTAATCATCAAGTTAAATCCGTAAGGATGGTATCTGTATCTCATAGGGTAGGACTGCTTCCATCCAGAATGTGAGGAGGTAAGGAGTTTGGCTAGTGGTCGTGCGAATAGAGGTCCTGTAGGCCCAAAGTGCCTCAAGTAATTGTTCAGGCTAGTCGGCTTTGTTGCCCGTCTCCACAGTGCATTTCAAAATTCTAATTAGAGTTTAATCGTGGCTTCTGCTTGTCTATTGCCTTGTCGGTAGAATGGTGATGAGTGGTGTAGATCGATGCCAAATTTCTTGCACAACTTCTTAGTCTTTTCTGCAATGAATTGTGGTCCATTTTCGGTGACAAACATCCAAGGTACTCCAAACTGGGTGATAATGTTTCGAATAAAAAACTTTACAAGCATTGAAGCAGTGACTCTGACATATGATTCCGCTTCTGCCCATTTAGTGTAGTACTCGATTGTTGTGAGGATAAACGCATGCTTGTGAGTGTCCCCAATTGTGTCCGTGAAGGGTCCGATGATGTCGAAGGCCCACATTGAGAATGACCATGGCAAGATTATAGGGTTCAATGCAACTAATGGAGCTTTGATGAGCGGGGTGTGTTCTTGGCATTGCTTACAGAATTGGACGTGAAGGTGTCAATCTCTTATCATTGTTGGCCAGAAGTAGCCTTATCATATGATTTGATCTGTGAGTCTCTGTGTACTGGCGTGGGCGCCGCAGGCACTAGCATGTACTTCTCTGATGATGTATTATCCTCTGGCTGTCATAACGCATCGTAGCAGTACTCCTTTAGTGAAAGCTTCTTTGTGTAGGGTTTTGTCGAGTATGCAGAATATGGTGCATCTATTTCTTATAGTCTTTCGTTCAATCTTCGTGGCATACGGAGGGACATGTTGATGTTTCATAAAATTCCATATGTCGAAGTACCATGGTTGTCCATCGCCGGTGGGTGATTTCTCGAATCTAAAGGTTGTGATGTTGGTTTCCATTTTGGCAGGGCTTGCTGGCATGATTTCTTCATTTCATTCTTGTGTTTTGAGGAGGGTTGGTAGCTCCTACTTAACTGTCCATGCTACCTCGTGTGCGAGTACTGTTCATTTTTTGATGAAAAGGGATTTTGTGCTTTGTCCGATTGGTATCTGAATGACTGAGGCTAATGTGGCGAGGGAATCTGCGAGCTCATTTTCTAGTCTAGGGATGTGTGAAAGAAATTTTCTCGAACTTCTTTATCAGGTATTGAGTTGTTTCTAAGTATGCCATCTGTCTTCGTTCTTTGGTTTTCCATTCTCCGATGACTTGTGATATTACAAGCTTGGAGTCGCCGATGATTTTTAGCTGCTTGACGCCCAATTGTAATGCTGCTCGTATTCCAGCTATGAAGGCTTCATATTCTGCAACGTTATTAGTGACCGGAAAGTCTAGTTGAAAAGCTTTGGGTATGACAACTCCTTCTGGGCTTAGCAGAACTATTTCGATGCCTTTCCCTTTGTGGTTGAGAGTGCCGTCAAAGTAGAGTGTCCATGAGGTCTTGTCGGGCTCTTTGTAGTGGATCATGAGTAGGTCTTCATATGGGAAATCTATGTGTATAGGTTCATTGCCTGGGAGGGGGAGAACTGCGAGGTAATCGGCAATTGCTGGTCCTTTGATTGATTTCTGCATAACATAAGTGATGTCGAATTCTTGTAGTAACATGTGCCTTCGAGCAATTTTTTCGGAGGTAGCGGGCTTCTCAAAGATGTACTTCAGTGGGTCCATGCATGCTAACATTAATATCCTATGCGCTCTGAAGTAGTACCATAGTTTTGTCAAGGCTCATACCAGTGCGAGGCATGTCTTCTCCATTGGAGTGTATTTTCGTTCATATTCGACCATCATCCTGCTGAGGTAGTAAATGACCTTCTCTTTCTTGCCGTTTTAATCATATTGTCTTAAGATTACCCCCATCGCTTTCTCATTGGTTGACACTTAGAGGATCAATGGTCCTCCGAGGATCGGTGGTGATAATATCGGCGGATTGAGGAGGTATGTCTTGATGTTGTCGAAGGCCTACTGACACTAGTCATCCCACTTGTATTCAGCTCCTCCTTTGAGTAGTCTGTAGAAAGGGTCGCATCTGTCTGAGTGCTGGGAGATAAATCTTCTAATAAATTACAATCTTCCTATCACTTTGACTTTTACAGGGTTGACTTTAATCCCTCGTTTGCTGACTATGAAGCCAAGTAGTTTTCTGGAAGTGACTCCGAACATGCATTTCTTTGGGTTCATCTTCAGTTGATATTGCTCGGATCTTTATAGCACGAGTCGGAGTGCTTCAGCATGTCCTGCCCACATTTGCGACTTCACTAGTATGTCATCGACGTAGAGTTCTACACATTTGTGCATCATATCATGAAAGATAGCCATCATAGCGCATTGATAGGTGGCTCCTGCGTTCTTGAGGCCGAAAGGCATGACGACATAGCAATAAGTTCCCCATGGTGTGGTGAAAGAAGTCTTCTCTTGATCGATCTCTGCTAATCTAATATGATTATACCCAGAGAAGCCATCCACAAAGGATAACATCTCATGTCCGACAGTATTATCGACTAGAGTGTTAGTGTGCGGTTGTGGGAAGTTGCCTTTTGGGCATGCCTGGTTGAGGTTTCGAAAATCGATGCATACCCAGACTCTATCGTCTTTCTTGGCGACAGGTACTATGTTGCCGACCCATTTGGGATAGAGGATGACTCGGATGAATTTTGCTTTCTGTAATTTTTCAACTTCCTTTTTGACTTGAAGTGCTACTTGTGGGCGCATCCTTCTGAGTTTCTACTTAATAGGTCTAGCATCGGGTTTCAGGACTAGACAGTGTTCTACTAGGCTTAGATTTAGGCCAAGCATGTCTTCATAGGACCATGCAAAAGAGTTGAGGTGGTCTTGCAGGACTTGGATAATCTATTGTCGCTCCTTGGGGTTGAGTGTTGTGTTGATCAGCTTCTTGGGTTTCTCCTCAGTGCCGAAGTTAATTTCTTCAGTGGGTTCCGCGACGACTTAGGTTTGCTCATCGAAGCGCTTGATGACCTGTTGGAAGTCCTGTGTTTCCTCAATGGCTGATGCTCCTCCATCATTTGTGAGTTCATAGACTGCAAAATGGCTACACTGGAGAGTTAGTTTTGTGAGAGGTAACCCTTCATCGGGGCAACTAATGACCGCAACGTCATAGGTCAGGTGTAAATCAAGGCTCTTGATTCTCCTCTCGAAGTCACGGAGTACCTCGTCGGGTATGATTACCAGCTTATCGCTTCGTCGAGATGCTCAGCAGCTTCTTGAGGAAGAGGTAGTAGGGTCATGCCGGTCGGAGTCGAAGTGAGGTTCCATAGGGTGATTCTGTATATCTACTATTACTCCCTTACTGGTGCGACCAATGCCTGTAGCCTTAAGGGGAAGGTCCCTTTGTGAGTCATTGGATGGTCTTGAGATGAAAGGCTCTCCCTTTTCTTAAATTTTCTACTTTTTAAGGCTTTTGTGTTTTTAGATTTTTATGGTCTTTTAGATTTGCTATTTTTTTTTTATTTTTGATAATTATTATGGTACAGGGTCGGTTGCCTGAAAATGAATCGATAAATTTGTTTCCTCTAGTTGAGGGGGTGATACGGCTGCTAGAGTCGTTCGTGCGATCCTTCTGGTAATGAGGACTTGTTTTGAGTTTGGCATTTTTTCTTGTAGTCCTCATCTTACGCAATCCTCTGGATGAGCGGCGCTAGTGGTAGTGTTGCCGATATCCTCGCTTCCTTTAGCATCTTGAAAGCTTCTTCAAAAAGGGTTTGGAGATCATAATTGGCTAGGCTTTCATCCTCTGAGCTAAAGTGATGTTGTCCTTCCTATCGGGTGTCGTCTTCTTGATGATCCCCGAGGCTGATGAATTCTCTTCCTTCATCTTCACAGTATGTTAGGATAAGTGCACATGCATGGCAGTGAGGCTGGTGTGGGTATGAGATGTAGGGAGACTCACAAGGGCATTCCCATCCTTCTAGATTGAGATCAGAACTGGCGATGAGTTTGTCTTCATGGTCTGATAGTGCCTGAAGGCCTTGGTTAATTTGTTCTGCCAATTCGAGCGCGGGGAGATCTATCCAATTATCTTCATCATCGATTGGTGGCGGTTGTCATTCTTCCTCTAGGGATTTCAAACATATATGAAGTTGCAGTGCGTCCAGGGACTGGGAAGTATCTAGTTTGAGTTCCTTCTTGAACTCTATGAGGGCAATGTGAGATTCTTCTTCCATGGTTGTTTGCTGAATTTCTCATAGGATGGTTCTTTTGCACCGTGTCAAGACGGATGCACACAAGTTATAGTACGGAGATTCTGGGTAGGGCAACGACGTGGACATCTCCAATGATGAAGTACAGGTCGGTAGTCGAATTCATCGTCAGATGTTGAATCTTCGCCTCGGGATCGATTAATTTCCTTAAGCAATTTCAAGCGTTCTGCCCTCAGGTGATCCTCTAATTCAATGTCAGTAAAGTTCTCCAGTAGTCTTCTCCTTTGCTCGACATCGAGAGTCAGTCCTCTTCTGTGGATAGATGAGACTAGAGTAATTGGGGAGACTGAGGGGTGTGCGGTTCCAGTTCTCCCTCATTCTCTAGAGTTGCGATGTGGAAGTCTTTCTCGTCGGCCGACCCTCAGTCGTTTATGTGTGGCCTAACCTTTGAAGATTCTTCCGTTCTTTCTTTTGTAGATTGCTCAAAGTCAAAGAGTGGTCCGACTCCTTCGAGTGGTTTGTCGATGTTGTCATTTAAGTTTGTCAGATCCGCGAATGCCCTAGCCATTTGTTTAATCTCGGCTTCCTGCGATTTGGTAAGAGGTGTTTCTTTTCGTTTCTGTATGTCAGCTTTATCGATAGTCCCATAGACATAGTGATAGTACAGAGACCATTTCGAAGAGGTAGGCAGTATATCAGCTTGCCGGTTGCTTGACTCGTATCCTAATCCTATGTGCTTAAGAATTTTCTTTGGGACAATAGGCCCTATGCCGCCTTGCTTATTCTTGCCAAGTCGGGTGTGAGCGACGTATCCTAGTTGGTACATGAGGTCCCACCCTTTTGTCGCAGTAGGTTTGAGGTCATAGAGTTTGGCGAGGTCGGGGCCGACCTCTCTCCTAGTTAATTTCGGTTGATGCATCGGAGGAGGGCTAGGAGGGCTAACCTCTACGACAGTCACCTCGTTAAGGACTTGCGTCCTCTTGATGTGGCCGGTGTTCAACACAGAGTCATGGGATGTCGGGATACTTGCTGTGTAATCAGTGTCTATCTACTGGAGTGGTGCATCGGCGTATATGAGGAAAATGGAATCCTCATATGGGAACTTGACACATTGGTGGTATGTGGATGCCACGGCCTTCATGGATTCTAACCACTTCCTACCTAGGATAAGATTATAAGTGCTACAGGAGTCGGATATGTGAAAGGTGACATCCTTTGTTATGGGTCCGAGGTGGACCTAAAGCTTGATAGTCCGTTTAAGGAAACGACGCGAGTCATCATAGGCTATGAGGGATAGGGATGAGGGCCTAATGTCTTGTTCTGTGTACTCAAGCGTCTTTAGTGTAGTGATAGGGCTGATATTGAGTCCTGCTCCGATGTCGACTAGTGCATAGGGTACAGAGAATCCCATGATTATAACTGTTAAGTATATGGGAGCCGAACTTCCTCGGAGTGACTCTTTAGGCATGTATGCATTTATGAAGGTAAGTGCTGGAGGTTGTGTCATGACTGAGGCGATTTGATGCAGTTCATCCAGGGTAGTATCTCCGTCTACTTGTGTGTCTTCTAATGTCCTGATTAGTAGTCGATGGTGATCAGGCGACTTCTTGATGAGTTCTAGGATTGATATATGGGCTGGGATCTTCTGGAGATGTTGTAGGAGATCATACTCCTATCCTTCGAGTGTAGCCTCTTTACCTGGCCGGTGAGCCTTGTGTACGGGTGGTTGGTAGGGTTGAGGTGTAAGAATAGGTGGAGGAATGATGTGAGGTGGGGGAGGTACGTTAGTCTCTTTTTCTCTTGCATTTCTCTCTGGTAGTTGTGTATTCATAGGCTCCTTACCCCGAGGAAACAGTGGTGGGGGATAGTTAGTTCCTGATTTAAGGATTGAGCAAGTTGGTTGTTGACTGGGCTAGGTAGTACTCAGCGCCGATGTGTTAGTGTTAGGTACCAAAGGGGTGAAAATCGAGAAGGGATATGTATTTGTATCAGGCCGCTCCATGGTGGGAGGTATTGTATGTAATTTTCTTCCTCCAAGAAGGCAAAGATTAGTATTTCTTCATTGATTGGTTCTTCTTTCCAGCATTCTATCTCTACCTTGGATGGGCATTCTTCAGTTGTCTCCTCACGTTGTCGACTGACAGTGTTCTTGGTAACACTGTCTACCCATGCTGCAATCTACTCTGCGATCTGAAGGACATGGCCCTCATATTCTAGTTCAGAGTCAGATGAGGGAAATAGTGATGGTGTTGGTTCGAGATTCGTTGGGGTTGGAGGTTCTGGCGTGCGGCTATGAAGGAAGGGTCTTTGAGCCCTGAAGGATTGAACTCGTACCCGAGTGAAATTCGGATAGGGAGGTGGATTCGGAGGGGTGACCCGTGTAATTAGGGTTGAGGATGTGGGAGCGGAAAAATTCCTAGGGGGTTAGTGGGGGAGCTAACAGGTCAGAGGCGGGTGATCAAGGTGGAAGGTTGGAAAGACGGTCGACTAGGGAGGTCTACCTGAGTGTCATGGGCGGGTCCACCTTGATTTTGGTTTGGCATGGGATTATTAATTATCTCCAGGTTCTGCCGTGGTTGGTTGTTGTTAGGGTTAGAGTTCCTGAGCACTTCCCAGTCGATTTGGTTTTGATCGTTCATGTCATAGATTATGTCCCAGAGGACCCAGCAGTATTCCAAACTGTGTCCCACATATCGATAGAATATATAATACTTGCTATAATCCAGGTTCGCTGGCCAAGGCCGGGGTTGTTCCTACAAAAATCTAAGGAGGTTCTGGGTGTTGAGGAGACGAAAAATGTTGGGAATGGTATCAGGCAATGGAGGATAGTGTTTCCATTTCGGCTAGTAGGGGCCTCTGGTTTGTTGGTTAAAGTTTTATGGCAGAGGTATATTATTATAGTTCTGAGTGTTGGCAGGTCGATTCTGTGTGGTATTCGGGTTTTGTTAAGTCTTGGGATATTGGTTCCTATTTTGATATTACCCTTGATTTTGATTCTGGCCTTGGTTTGGATTATGGCCTTGATTTTGATTCGGATATCTCTCTTGGTCTAGGCCCTGGTTCTGATTTGTGTATCATTGTTGGCCTTGGTTCTGTCCGAAGTTCCTTGGCTGAAAGTTTCCGTTTCCTAAATTTTGTCCCTGATTAGCACCAGTATTAACCTGCTCGGTTCTCGATGCTTTCTTATTATTTTTCTACTTCGATTCGCTTGAAGAGCCTGCTTTTGATGTAACAGTGGATAGGGCGAGGTCCCCACCTTTAATGTGTCACACCAAACGAGAGGCTCGGGAATGAAGCACTGCAAAATCGGGGCAGTCGCTTATAACAAGTACGCTTTTTAAGGGCTCTCTAGTGTTGTCAATAATAATGTGACCGAATCTTTCTCTTTCATTGATGTACCAGTTCTAACAGCAAGTTTTCTCCATCTTGTGATGAAATTGGCGAACTCTTCGTCAGGTTCCTGCTTTGCGGCCATGAGATCGCTAAGGCTGACCAATTCTTGGATCAGGTGTTTATATTGGTCGAGGAATTGATCGGCTAGGTCATCAAACGTATCTATCTTCTACAGTGGTAGTCCTGCAAACCAGTCTAGAGCTTCTCCTCCTAATGATCGCTGAAAATAGTGGATGAGAAGTCCTTGATTATGGCGTATGGGCAGACAGTCATTATAGAAAAGGGCCAGATGGTGATTGGAATTCCCAACACCATTGTACTTGTTGAATTTCAACGGTTTAAATCCGGTAGGTAAGTTAAATTGGAGTTCTTGGCAAAACTTGTCGAATCCGAATGAGAGGCCAGGGCGTTCCCTCTTAGCCATATATTCGTCAAGCATCTTCGGAAGATCCTTGAATCTCACAGTGGCGTCTCTTTGGGCAACCTGTAAGTGAGCTTTGTCTTGTGAATTGTTGTTGAAGAGAGTGCGAGCGGGTAGTCTTAGGGGTGACACATGGGGCTGATATCTTGCTTGGCGTAGGCGGCAACCTCTCGCTCTCTCGTCGTTCTCGATCATCTGAGTCTTCTCGTCCCTTGACCGTCTCATATGTGGCGGCCAATCCTCGGAGCAATTCCTCAGCGTCATCATCTCCTTTTTGTAATCTCTGAATGCTGAGCTCTATGATCTATCGGGTCATGAGGTTCTATCCACTACTACTTTCCCCTCTACTATAATTATTGTTAGGGTTCGGGGTAGAAAAGGGATTCTCTTGGTCACCAGCCATGTTAATCTCTGGTTGTTGGCTTAAATCATGGGTGATTCTTCCTCGTATACTAGATTATTGTGGTATCCCCATAGCGGAGGATCTCCTAACCTCAATCTCCATATCCCGGACATCTCGAGTCTTTGACGTAGGTTCATAAACTCTTTGCTTCTTTATTTTATTTTATTTTATATATTTTTTTGTATATTTTTTCTTATTTTATTTGTTTGTTTGCAACTAGTTAAAAGCACGTAAACTATAGCAAAGTAAAACTAAGTATCTAGGTAAGAGCGACTTTGACAATAAGAGGCCCCATCGCGATCGCCAGTCTGTTGGTACGCGCTTTTCTGGGTTCCTTTCGGTTCCTAAAATTAGTGGCCTAATTCGGTCCCAAGTAGACTCTGGCGATGGATGGTGAAGTGATTAATTATAAAACAATAAGTGCTGAGATTAAAGAGGTAAATTCGTGATGAAAATACCTGGTTCGTTGCAATCGCCAGCTGCAGATATTTATCGATGCTGCAACACGTCACTGATCACGCTTGTGAGGAGGTGTGGGTTCCTTCTTTACTGAATCGTTGGCCTGCCAACGTCAGCAGCACTGGTCGCTCGGATGTCTAGATAACCTATTCTCCTTTTGTTGCATTGATTAATTGACTTAAGTGTCCTAATTCTACTAGAAGTCTAATTAATTGTAGGATTTCAAGTACTATTCTAATCCTATCTATTCTTTTGGTCTTTTGCTTTTAGTTTGAGTAACTCTCTAAATTTCCTAATGCTGTTATGAGTCTAGTTATTTCTAATGTCTTACTCCTACTAGGATCCAATTACTTTAGATGTTCTAATTCTATTCGGTGTTTAATTAATTTCAAGTATCCTAATTCTATTAGGAGTCTAGTTGATATCTTAATCTACTTGAGTCTCCTAATGCTACTAAGAATCTAATTAATTTAAGTGTCCTATTCTTATTAGAAATCTAATTAATTAAGTGTCCTAATACTACTAGGAGTCTAATTAATTTAAATATCTTAATTCTATTAGCAATCTAATTAATTAAATCTCCTAATATTACTAGGAGTGCAAATATGTTAATTCTATGGAAGCTAATCAGAAAATATACTAATTCTATTGAAACTCTAATTAATTAAAATATATTTCTATCAAAACACTAATTTATTAAAAATATACTAATTTTACTAAAACTCTAATTAAAATAAACTGATTTTTACTGAAAATCTAAAAATGGGGTTTTGGCCCGGTATGCTAAGGAGGATCGGTGCCGTTCTCGGGTTCCCTCCGTAAGCTCCCATGGGCAAATCGGGTGGCTAAAATTAAAGTAAACTAAATTTGAATTATGAGACAATATTTTTGGATTGAAAAATCAATAGATTTTGGATTATAGATTAATAAATTGGGATTAAAATCTAGAACTATAAGGAATCAGTAAATTAAGACTAGAATCTAAAGTTTAAAAAGACTGAAATCGAGATCGAAATCAGAAAAATCAGACTGTATGATTAAGGACTGGTTCTAGAAACTAAGAACTAGATACAGAGATTAACGATAGGACTGAAAGTTGAAATTAGACTTTAAAATAGTGAATAGAATTAAGGACTGGTTCTAAAAAAACTAAGAATTAGAACCGGGGATTAAGATATGAAAAAAAGGGGTATTATGGTCTAAGACTGAAAAAAAAAAAAAAAACTAATAGTTGAAATCTAAGATCTAAAAGGCTAAGAACTAAAAACTAGAAATTAAGAACTAGAAGAAAAACTATACCTATGGCTAGGTTTGTAGAGAGGAATCTTGAAATCCTAAGCTTGAAGGCAAAGAACTCAAAACTCGAGTCTCAAAGTTGTTGTTGTGTCTTGAGGAGGGAAATCGTATTGGATTCTGTCTTGGGTCGAGGTAAAGAGGTCTATTTATAAGTATTTTGTTAATTATGCACCCTGTGGGGTGGTGTAACTAGTCGGTCAACTTCAATTACACGCCCTATACGGGGTGCTTAATTGAGTTGTGCACCCTGTATCAGGCACTTAACCACTTTGAGTCGGTGACAAACTCAGTGAGTGATCAGCTAACTGGCTCAGCCGGGGTGTCCCAATCCTAGTTTGATTGGACTAATTGCGTGCCCAGTTTTGTGTGCACAATCCGATCATGCGCTACATATATGGCTCTTAATTGTGGAGTTTTGGTGGTCTGAGGACTTATAGACCAGGTCTGAAACAGACCAATTGAGCATCGGTGATAAGACACTCAATCCGATTGCGCGCGCCTGCTGGAGCGTGCAATCGGGTCTCGAGGCAGTCTAAAAGAGGGGAAGTTTGGTATGAGGGGAAGTGATTGAGCGCTAGTGGTGTGGTGTTCAATCGAATTGTGCGCGTGGTTCAGTGCACATAATTTTGGATTATCTCGGGTCTGGGTTAGGTCTGAGGCATAAGATTATTATTTCAGTCTGCATTTCGGCTATATACTATTATTTCAGTATATAGTTCCCACCTTTAGGGTTATGGGATCTAAGCCACAGAGCTATTATTTCAGCCTGTGTTCAGTCATATACTATTGTTTCAGTATATGGTCCCTACCTTTATGGGATCTACGCCACAAAGCTATTGTTTTAGCCTATGTCCAGCCATATACTATTGTTTTAGTATATGGTCCCCACATTAGGGTCATGGGGCCTGAGCCATGGAGCTATTGTTTCAGCCTGCGTTCAACCATACACTATTGTTTCAGCATATGGTTCCCACATTAGGGTCATGGGGTTTGAACCACAGAGCTATTGTTTCAGCCTGTGTCTAGCCATATACTATTGTTTCAGCATATGCTTCTCATGTTAGGGTCATGGAAACCCTCGAAGAAGGTATGTCCTTTCCGAAGAGTAACAGCCGAGGTCAAAGGTTGATCGAACAAACTTATATACTCCGAGAGGGCAAAATGGAGGTGTCTACACATACGACCATGTGAAGACGTCTTGGTATGACTGAAGGAAATCAATCATGCTACATCTTTCCTCGGGAGATAGCGACATTCATATCTTGGTGATTCTGGGGATTGACGTCCTCTATTTGTTCTCAGTCCCTAGAATGACGTCCTCTATTTGTTCAATAATAGAGGTAGGGCCATGCTCAAAGTCGACAAATCGTTCAAGGAGTTCATTGGGGAGCTCATCAGTAGGGATTTCCTCATCCAGACTCGTGATTCCTACCTCTTCTCATACTTCTACAGGAAAGGGGGTCGACTCCACGTGGGACAGGATTTTTTATTAAGGCATCATTTTCTTTGATTTTGTCGAGAATTTTGGAAGATAATATTTTTGGATTTTGTATTTTTGCTATGTTTATAGTATTTTTTTTCTCCAGAAATTGGCGCCTGGCAGTGTGGGTCTCTGTATATACATGGTATTGCGTACCAAGGGCTAATCTCACATTTTACAGGTTATTTTTTCTAGGGAAATGGGTGCTGAATTTTAGGCCACTCGCCGCTTCTAAAGTTTGGGGCATAGTCACCCAATTTCTTACCTGTGATGTTGCTCCTTTACCTATTCGGATGGAAGCGGTGATTAATATAGTTCTTCAGAGTCAGCCTCCATTATATTGATTTTGGGTTCGTCTGGGGTTCTGTCCTCAAATGTTAGTAAGATCTTGTGGTTGTTTACCACAGGGGAAGATTGTGCCGGTACGAAAGACTCTTCCTCAAAAATGGATAAAGCCACTAGGTCTATTTCCAGGTTGGGGGGAATAATTTAGGGATTGGTGGGGTGGACAGGGGCTACCAGTTTGTGGGGGGTTAACTGTATTGCCCCCTTCTGATCAATCTTCACAATCTTTGCGCTTACGAAGGTATTCTGGATGTGAGGTCTAGGACGGGGTTCCTCTTCTGAGTTTATTCCCTTGGCTCTAGCAACGGCTATTGTTCAGGCTTTTTCCTTAGCCTCTCGGACCTCTTCTTCAGTGGGTTTATAACCTAGTCCGAATTTGACTTGTTGTCCACCCTCGCCCCTGACTGGCTCCTTTCTGCCTTGTAATCGGTGTCCCAGCCCCTTACCTTTCTGATAGCCCCATTTATGGAGTATGGCCATAGCCGCAATCATTCCGCCTCTGGTCTTTAGGGTGATACTTTTCGGGGGCTCCGAAACTACCGCTGATACCTCGTATTCAAAGTTATGGAGGTCTGTATCTTCGGTTGTGTGTGGCAAATCTATCATTTTGGGGTTCTCAATATTGTGGGTGACTTTTTCTCTTTCGTCATGCCCTTCACCTATGATGGTGATGATTTTCTGCCTAGCCACGAATTTAAGATTCTGATGCAATGTTAAGGTATTGCCCCGACCTCATGTAATCAAGGGCGCCCCAATAGCAAGTTGAAGGAAGACTTGATATTCATTACTTGGAAAGGTATGGAAAAGGTCATTGGCCCATGAACTCAAGATCGACTTCCCTGATTATTTCTCTTCTCGTGTTATCAAACCCTCTGGCGCTGGTTTTGTCAGCCTTAATATATAAGGATCTACCCCTATTTTGGTATTTGTTCTCAGAGGGCACACATTTAAAGCAGACCCATTGTCGATCAATACTAATGGGATTACTAGATTTCCAGTTTCAATAGTGATATTGAGGGATTTAGAATGATTATTTCCCTCCTCTGGTAAATCAGCATCCGAAAAAGAGATGGCATTGGGAGTCATCACCTGCCCGATTATCTGCCCAACTTCATTTGGGCTTACTTGGAGTGACACATGCACATTTTTTAATGCCCCCATCAGGGCTTGGAAGTGAAGCGGGGATGTCATTAACAGGTCCTAGACGGTGATATGGGCCGGCATTCTCCTTAGTTGGGTTTCAAGTATGTGTTCTCGGCTCATCTTTTCAAATGGGTTTACTGCAATAGTATCTTTTTTCCCTTCTGGTCGAGTTGGAACTGGTACTGGTGCATCCGACTGTTTGGAGATTTTTCTTGACCTAGTGATAAAATCCACTACCCCCTCCTTGCTGTTGTCGGTATTGACATCTGTTTGATCATAACTGAGTGAGACCTGATGGGGGTCGTAAGTTAGTCTCGAAATCTGGAATGGGGTGAAAGAGGGTATCAGAGGTGTCTATGTCGATGGATTAGGATGGGTGGAGATCACCTAGTTAACTTCTGTAAAAGATGGAAGGGTGGAGCAAGTGGGCCAAATGGGGTTGGTGAGGATTGTGGATGATTGTATTGGCAGTGATGCGACAGGGGTGGACCATTGATAATTGATCGGTGATGGAGGGGGACACAATCGGCCATTGGGTAGTTGGTGGGGGATGCCGTATATGATTTATAGGAATTGATTTGGACGTAGTTGACAAGTGCTGGTGATGGGAAATATACCCTAAGGTCTAAGGGTTCTGCTTGTGGTGCGGGGCTAGGAAAGTAATCAACCAAATTCAAAGGTTCAATCACCCCAATGCTTCTATCCTCCCGGTCTCTTTGTCATGGTGCTACAAAATCTTCCTAGTCACGGATATGCTTCGACGGGCCAAACTCCTCATCATCCTCTTCTACCATGTTGATAGTTGGTCTTGGGCCTGCCCTTCCTGGTGGGTGTGGTGGTAGCGGCACTTGGTGCAAATTTTCATGCTAGTTAGCCTGGGGAAGTGCGGAGGAATGATCTTACCAGCCTCTATTAAGTCCTGTATCGCACGCTTCAGAGGGAAACAACGATTAGTCGGGTGGCCTGGTTCTTGGTGGAAGTTGCAATGGGTGTTATGGTCATAGTTTCTTGAAATTGGATTCGACGAGGGTCGTGGCTGGAGTGCTATGACCAAACCCTTTTCAATTAACAAAGGCAGAAAATGTTCAGGGACTGCTCCAAGGGTGTGAAGACTCGATCAAAATAGGGTTTTGTCTACTCTAGGGTCATCTGTGCCCCTTGTACATTTTCGATTCTTTACATAAGCTCGCTTCTGGTCAGGGCTGGCTATGTTGCCCTAAATTGGAATGGGGTTGTGCTGGTATTGGGTTGTGTATTGTCAACTGTTTGTATATCTATCTTGGTTCTTCTTTCGTTTCTCTGATCGGTGAACCTTCAGATCCCACTATTTGTGGTTTTATTCAATCGCTCTTCTCTTATCGTATTTTTGCAGTGATTGGCATTCCTTACCAAGTCAGAAAAGCTGGACTACTGTTGGTATACCAGAAAATCTGAGATGACTAGGAGGGTGTTTTCGAAATCATTTCAATTTGCTCATCATCGGGTATTCTGTTCCTGACCTGAGATGCCAGTGCCCTCTACTGCCCAAGATAATCACTAAATGCTTCGTTCGGCTTTGCTTTAATCGAGATATGACCGATTTTGTAGGTTCAATGCCTATGTTGTAGACATATTGCTCTTGGAACAAGTGGGTCAGATCCTTCCAAGTTTTGATCATGGAAGGTTCCAGCAAAGTGAACCACCTAGGCCCGGGCCCATAAGGCTCTTTTGGAAGACTTTTATGAGCAAACGCTCATCCCCTCCATACTAGCACATGTCCCCATAGTAGGACTTGAGATGTGCAATGGGGTTACCCGTGCCATTATATTTGTCGAAGATCGGCACTTTGCATTTTGGGGGTAAGGGAACTTCAAAAAACAGGCACAGACCGGAAAAGTTCATGGCATGGATCTCCGTTCCATCCATCTTCATTAATTATTTCTAGATCTTATCCAATTGTTCCTTCAATTGCTTGGATTCTTTGGATGGTGGTGTCGTTCTTTCGACTGTCGGCCTCCATTCACTTTGTACTGTCGGTGGGTTGGTGATTACGGGTGGTGGAGGATTGATACTTGTGTGTGCCCTCATATAAGCCCTGTTATTTCTTATCTCATCTTTTTCATACTGTGGGTCTTCATAAAATGGGGGAAGGGTGAGATTTTCCTGTTTGTGTTGGGTAGTCTGAAAGGGTGCTAGGTGGGACCACTGTACATAAGGGAAATCTGGTGGAATGATACGATGAGTGAAGGTTAGGTTTTGGATTAGGGCTTGATGAAGCCATTGTGCCTGGGGGAATTCATGGGGATGAGTTTGAGATGTAGGAGGATGGGTGAGTTGGGGTTGATGAACAGTGTGAGATAGGTTCCTGTATTAGGTCGGGTATAAAGGTTGTGAGTGAATGGGATTTTGTGGGAATTGTGGAGGGTGTGGGTATGAGGCTCTAAGGTTTGGGCCTTGCTGGGCTTGGGTATAGGGTAAGGAGCTTGGATGGGCTTGAGCCATTGGCCTGGGTGGGTCTGGCCCATGGGGCTTTGCTGGGTTCATTGGATCTTTAAGGGTCTACCCCATTACGCCTTGGTGGGTCTGGTCCCATTAGGCCTTGGTGGGTCTGCCCCATTGGGCCTTGAAGGGTCTGACTCATTAGACCTTGAAGGGTCAGGCCCATTGGGGGTTGAAGGGTCTTACCCATTGGGCCTTGATGGGTCGGGATCATGGGGGCCTAAGGACCGCTCAAATGACCCCATGGTTGGTGAGGGTCTTGGGTGGTATGGATAATGGGGGGTTGATGAGAGTTTTGGAGAAAAGGGGCATGGAGATTGGGAGTGTATGAGATGGGTTTGTGAGGGGTGGATAAGGGAGGCTGCTTTGAGAAGCCTTCTAGCTGGTGTAGGCCCTGATCATTTCCTCCATCATGGCCATTGGATTGGGTGAGGGGGGGTGGGTACATGGGGTGTATCTGATGGAAGGGAAATATAAGGCATGGATTGGGCGGGTGTATGGGAAAAATTGGGCATGACCTGGGTATATGAGGGGGTATTGTGTGTAGGAGGAGGGATAATGGGTCATTGCTTGGGGAAAATGTGGGAAAAGGTGGGGGATTGGATTGGATTGGATTTTGGGGAGGTGTGGATGAGAGATGGGGGGCTTGGAAGAGTGGATGTGGAAAAATGTGGCATGAAAATGGGGTGAATTTTGGTTTGAGGTGGGGAAAGAATAGGGTGGCGCATGAGGTGGATTTTGGGTAAAGGTGGGGGGAAAATTAGGGAGATTTGAGGTGGATGCAGATGGGTTTTAAATGGATGTGGGTGGGGAGAGGGATGAACTTTGAATGGGTGCAGATGGGAATATGGGTGCACCAAAAGGCTCCGGTGATGGTGAATGGCAATTGGGTGAGCGAAATGGAGGTGAACATTTCCTCCGAATGAGAATGGGTTGGGGACCGTGGCTAGGATGAATCAGGATCAACGTATGCCGGATCTACCGCCCACGACATGGCTTGGTGACGGGTTGGGTGCGGATGCCTCAGGTGGGGTCCATAAAATTTTCTCCTTCTTCCCCTACGGGATGACGGAGGCTAAGGCGATGCCGTTATGCCGGCACCACAAGCTATATATGTATTTTGGTTTTTTATTTTATTTTAAAATTAGTGAATCTTCACAATGAAGAATTTCGGGGCCTTTGGAATTCTCGAAGCGTTCGCACCCTAAATATCTCCTGCGGTGGGCTCCCAATGTGCTTTGGAATAATCAAAAGGGAAACCCTTCGATCTATGTGAAGGCACGGGAAATCGAGCAAACAACTCGATCCCCCAGAGCAAATCAATAAGAGAGTGACCTCTTTTGACCGGCGAGGGTGCATTGGGTGTCGAAGAGTGCGGGATCTATCAGAGATGCTAAACCACTAAGTGGGGGACTCGAGGATGTGATAAAGGCCTCAGATTCAGGTTGCCTAGCTCAGAACCGGATTAGCGTGTGTATTATATGCGCTAGGCTAAATCTGGCAAGGGTTGGCTTAGCGTGTGTAATATACACACTAGAGCAATTCTGGGCAAAAAAGGCTTAGCGTGTATATTATACACACCAGGCAAAATAGTTTATATAAACTATTTTGACAGCAAACAACAGGCATGAATTGATTCTATTTTTTTGGGTTTTCTAGAAGCAATGCTTTCGGGGATAGATTTTCCTGTTGTAACGGGTCCCTCCTCATCGAACCTAAGGATATAAGGTCAATTTGGGACAACTAATGCACTCCTCCACAGGTTTTAAGCTTTGCAATTGGATCGGTCACCCACCCGATATACCTCCGGCGCAAGCGCCTTCTCAGATATTGGATGGGGTGGTACTTTTTTGGATCATCAACACTAGGAGCTATCATCGTACTAAGAACCAGGTTTTTGTATCACTACATAAATTTCCAACCCGTTAAAAGCTACCCCCGCCAAAATGATTTAAGTCCCTTAATTCAATTTTAAGGTTCAATTTTAAATTAAATTTTAAAAGGGAGTTTGCTTATCATTGTAAAAGGGCAAGTAAGCCCCCCAATCGGATAAGGCATGTAAATGATAGAAAAATAAATGAATTGTAAAGATGATGCTTAAGTAGGACTGCCTGTCGGCTAAGACATGTAAATGATAGAAAAGTAGGGGCAAGTAGAAATAAACTGAATCGTAAGGGTGAGAAAAATTGACAGAAACGTAGGGGTGAGTAAAAATAAGAAAACAACCAAATGTTAGTAAAAATAATGAAAAAGGACAAATTTCAAGGGGAAGCTTTACTAGCTACTCCCCAGCGGAGTCTCCATCTGTGCAACCGTGGGCTCTCGCGATTCCATCGCAACGATGCGCTCGTTTTAATAAAAAACTAGAGTCGCCACCCAGAACTTTTGGTGTCTCGAGAAATCTCAAATCAATAATAAATGCACCGAAGTGCCAAATATGACTCTGATTTATTGATACATGCCAAAGGCACTTGAGTAGGGGATTCGGTTATCGATCGGGAAGGTGTTAGGCACCCGATCAATCCGCTCAAACACGGTCTCTACTTATGGCTAAAATAAAAGAAAAATAAAAGAAAAAAAAGAGCACTTCCTCTTACCCAAAGGCACTTTAATCCTATTTGTGCCCCTCCACAATTACCGAAAATTCAGCGACGTAACGACACAAATTCAAGGTCAAGGGAAAAGCTAAGAAGGTAGAGGAGGAGAGGGGAGAGCTGGAGCTCTCGGGCCCTTGTAGGGCAGCAGTAGACCTTCGCATAGGTGCACCTTGGATGAGCTTCCGAAAGAAAATGGTTAAAGAAATTGGTTTTGATCTCTAAGGCTAGGGAGCTAAGAGGTAGAAGAAGGTTAGGGGCTAGATCTAGCTAAATCTTAAGGGTGGATGGTGTAGAATGAGGTCTCAAAGATGAAACTCAGTTATGGAATTATTTGGGTTTAGTGGAGGCAAATGGGAGGGGGGCTCATGTTATTCACTGAAAAATACCACTTTTCACCTCTTAACTTAGCCTTTACTGGACCTTAAAGCAGACTAATAACCATTTCTTAAGTGTGTTTTATAGTTAGCAATAAAATGTGCAGCTTAATACAAACTCCTTGCTTTTTGGCCTAAAAGAGAGAAAGAATGCACCCAAAGATGACAGCTGAGACAAAGCCTGATGGAACACCTTGGTAGTGCTCACCATGGTGACTCATTATTATTGAACATCATTGACCAAAGTCTAGCAGATGAATGAAGTTAGTTGAGAAAGGAGGAGACTGTGACAGCAGCAAGTGCAATGCATCAGAGCAGTAAAAGATAGACCTCGCAGAGTTGAGGAGCTTCCTCGAGAAGCTAAAGATGTAGTGGAAGAGGCCCTCACACAGATGTGCCGCGCAATCAGGAGGACAGCTGAAATGACCTCGTGAAGATCTTGCAAGTTAAAACTCTCAGAATTTGCCCTCACGAAGCTCTTGTGAAGATCAAGCCTTAAAGAAACTGCACAAAGAACCCAGCGAGTCCATATGTACACTGAATAGAATGTCACCTAACGTAGTTCTCGCGTAGCCCTGGATGAGAGAGGTGCCCAGAATTCTCTTCGTACAGATCTCGCACACTCTGAAGCCTTACCATTGACTACGCGAGCGCGAGAGCATAACTGTGCGAGTACTCACCGAGAAAGAACTTCTGAAGCTCTATTGCGCAAGAAGTCTAGGCACTCCAGATAATCTCTGCGACAGCATTACAATGCAAAGGAACTGCGCGACGAACTGAAGATTCATTATGCGAGCAAGCACTTCTCATCAGCTAAAGGCAACTCCGTGAAGGCAAAGTAGTTGCGCAAATGAACTAAAAGCAAATACCCGCCCCGCGAAGCATGGGCTCTCCACTTCTCAGTTTTAACTGAAGGACTTTTTGGGAATTTCCCAAGGCTAGGGCACACTTCTCGAGGAATAGATTTTGAGGCACATATCTCCAGGCATTCCAGGGTTGAAACAGTGCCATGTCAGCTAGAAAAATTAGGGTGAATCTCTTTAGAGCCAAGGCCATTTTGACAGAGTATATAAGATGTACTTAGAGTTTATTATTTTCATCTTTCCTTCATCCTCTATCGGTTGAGAGCTCAAGCAGGCTAGGGTTAGGGTTTGAACACCTCTTTTTCCTATTTTTTTTCTCTCTTAGCTCAGCACTTGTTGGCTAATCCCCCTGTAAGCAACTAGGTTTAGTTTGGTTTTAGTCTTGTAATAGATTTTGTATACATTGGGATCGTGGATAAGCAGTTATGTATAGGCTGCAGCCAGGAGACACTTCATTGTAAGTTTTGTTGTTATCAATGAACTGCTATTTTAATGCTTAATCAAGTCTATAGATCTTATAGTTTCTTTACATGTCTTTAAGATCTATGTATTTGGGACTAGCCCATTCAGTTTCTAGTAGATTTATTGTTTGCCATCTGATTTCCCTTGATTTAATAGACACATGGAAAGCAATGCTAGATCTGTAATGAGATCTGGGGAGCTCGGAGGCCTGTGGACCATGGTGGTTGTAGCAGCTTACATGTTCTTTTTCAGACCTCTGAGGTATGGATAGACCAATGGGATACCCTGTGACCATTGTAGTGGACAGAATATAGCCCTAAGGTTATGTCCAGTCACATGTTTGAGGAGGATTCTTTTCCCCTGCACATGAGCTTCTAGAGCCTTGTGAGGAGGTTTGTACAGTAACTAGCTCCCTTCTGTCTTACCTAATCGACATCAGATGTTAGATCTAGTCTCTTTATAGTAATTACAGTTTGAGGTTGAGTCATTGCAGGCCTTTTATAGGAATGATCAGCTGAATCTAAAGCCTTATTCAACCTATTGCATGGTCCTTTTTGTGGGCATTAAGTACCGCTGGGCTTGGCAAAGCACTTAGGATCTTATGGGTTGGAATACCTATGGATGTCAACCAGATCTGTGCGCAGGTCTAGGGAGCTTGTAGCACTAGCATTACATAGTGTTGTAATAGTATTCATGGCTAGAGCTAGTCCAGTGGCTAGGGAAATGATCAGTCCACTCTTCTGGATTAGACTAGCGAATTTCTAATTTAACTAATGGGATTTGACAGACTCTATCGGATACCCTGTGACCATTATAGTGGACAGAGTATAGCCCTAAGAGCGCCTCAAATGACATGGGTTAAACTGGGAGCTTATACCTTGTTGAGGCTATTAATAGCGTCTCAGCAAGAACCACTGGAGAGGCATACTAAATCTGAGTTACATTATTGCATCATTAACTCTAGCTCAACCTACTTACTTCTCACCAATTTTTTTTTTTATTTTGACACATACTACCACCATCTTCCTTTTAAGCATTTCTTTAGGATAGAGCTGCACTTTATTTCCCTTCTTTAGTGTTAATTTAGTGTAGTCATGACACCCAACTCCCTTCATTTAGGATTGCCAAATCTATAGCCAGATATGGAGGCCTACTATTATTGCCCAATTTGGGTTCTTGATCATTTTCTCTGTGGGACAAACTCTTACTGATCAAAACTTGCTACAATAGACCTTGTATCTTGCAGGACTATGTGTATTTCATACTTGCTATGCTGACCCATCTCCAATTCCCTACTCTTGATTTAATCTCTCCAGTGTTCTTAATAAAGATGCAGTAAGAGTCTCGAAAACACGAATAACAAGTTTTTGGCGCCATTGTCGCGGATCTTGATCTTTTTAGTAGACCTGAATTGTACTATAATTTAGACTAACAAATTCTTTGTAGTTGTGTTTAATCTAGAATTAAAGTACTATTGATTCTTTGTGGAATTTTGCAGAGATGGACAACAGAAGAAGGGAAAAGCTATAGCTGGAAGTGGAGTGTAGCTAGCTCTGTTTGCACTTTCTTTCCCCTAAATCTCATGCCATTTATGTTGAATCCCCTGTTATTTTCTTTAGTGTAAATCTGTGTAGTTATTACTTTTTTTTATTTGAAATTCTTTACGTGTGCTTGTAAGCATTTTCATTACTGTTGGTGAGTGTACGCTCGGTAGAAGGTCCTTAAAACCTGACTTGGAACCCCCAAATCTGGAGGTGGAAAGGATCCTTAGACCTAGACACACCACGCAAAGCCTTGATATTGAGACTGAACCAGCTACCATGGCTGAGAGGCAGAGGACATTAAAAGAATACAATGCACCATGAGAGTACACCTCTCCCTTTTGCATTCAGTTTCCCTCTATTGAGGGAAACTATGAAATTAAATCCTCCACCATCAGTATGTTGCCTTCATTTCATGGGTTGAGTAAAGAAGATCCCTACAAGCATATCGACCAATCTTTAGCACTTTGCACTACCTTCAACATTGCTGGCTTGGGGCCTAAGGCCACTAAACTGAGGCTTTTTCCTTTTTCATTGAAGGACAAAGCCAGCACATGGCTATCAAAGCTCCCAGTCAATAGCACACAGTCATGGAGTGACCTTTAAACCAAATTTCTGGCAAAGTTTTCCCCTATGAACAAAACAAGCCAGATGAGGACAAATATTCTGTCATTCACTCAGTCCTCAACTAAGAATTTTTCTGAAGCTTGGAAAAGATTCCAGGAGATGTGAAAAGAATGCCCCCACCACCGAATCCCAATGTGGCAGCTTGTTCAAATGTTTTATCAAGGAATTAATGCCAAGAGCAGGGATATGGTGAATGCTTCTTGTAGTGGTAGCTACCTCCACAAGACAGCTGAGAAAGTTTGGGAGCTATTTGACACAATAGGGGAAAATTTCATGCAGCAGGAGTCTCTGTTACGCAATGAAAGTCAGATTCCAGCTAAGATGGTGAAAGAGGCCACCCCTAGAGGTGGACTATGTGAAGTAAAGGTGCAAGGTGATCTAGAGAGAAAGGTGGACAACCTAAGCTTGAAGTTTGACAAATTGATGAATGTGATGCAACCTCGGATGGTTGCACAGGTGGAGGAAGCATGCCTGATATGTCAATCCCCCACACATTCTATCCATGATTATTCGTCTGCCAACCAATTTTTGAATTTTGTTATGGAGCATGCCAATGCTGCTCAAACCTTTGGGCAGCAGCCTGCTGGGTATTCTTGGAGGAACCACCCAAATATGAGGTGGAGACAAGACTCATATCCTCAACCCCAGCAGCAGCAGATGGTACCTCCCTACAGACCCCAGCACTAGGATAATCAAGGTTACCCACTAAGGCAAAACTTCATGTTACCTACCCCACAATCTAACCAATTGGTCCTGCCCCCTCAACTGCCCAGATCCTCTTCATTTGAATAGCGGACGCTGGCTTCAATACAGAATTTGGAGAACTTGGTGCAAACTATCAATTCTCATGCATAGAGCATCAAGAAGATTGAGGACTAGATGGGACAGATTTATAATGCTCTGAATATGAGGGAGGAAGAAAAATTGCCTAATCAGCCCCTAGCCAATTTAAAAGGATAGCTCTTGCTTGGAGAGACACCCTTTACCCATAAGGATGCTGATACCATAACTACCCTTAGGAGTAGCAGGGTGGTTGACAATTTAGTGGGCAAGGAACAGGAGGAGGTCACAGAAAAGGAAACTGAAAATGAAAGGATTGTTAGTGTCAAGGAGTCGAGGCTTGTGTTCCCTGCTGTGGATCAACTAGGGAAAAATAATGGGGCTGATGCTGAGCCCAAACATAATGAAATAAATGAAGATAAAAGAAAAAGAAAAAATATGACCATAATGGCAGTAGGCATGTAACAATGGCACCAGCAGTGCCACAGCTGCCATTTTCTTAAGCTCTAGCTGGCCCATCCCCTCTTGATAAAGGGAATGTTCAGATGGAGGAAATGTTGGAGACTTTCAAGCAGGTTTGGATCAACTTGCCCCTGCTTGATGCCATAAAGCAAGTCCCTGCCTATGCTAAATTTTTGAAGGACCTCTGTACACAAAAGAGGAAAGCTAGGGTGTAATTGTCTAAAATAGTTTTTACTGTTGAGCATGTTGAGTTAGTTCTATCCATCACCACACCTGAAAAATTACAAGACCCAAGGGTACCTACTATCCCCTGCATAATCAGAAACCACACCTTTGGAAAAGCCCTCTTGGATTTAGGGGCCAGTGTAAACTTACTCCCTTATTCAGTGTATGGGGAGCTAGGTTTGGGAGAGCTTAAACCTACATCGGTTGTACTCCAACTGGCTAACAGGTCTAAGAGGATACCTGTGGGTGTGGTAGAGGATGTCTTGGTAGGGGTGGACAAATTTTATTATCCAGCTGATTTTCTTGTTTTAGACATGGACCCTTGCAAAAACAAAACCCCAATTCCTGTTATCCTAGGCAGACCATTCTTGGCTACTGCAAATGCTTGCATACAATGCAAGTCAGGGGTAATGGAGGTTACTTTTGGGAACATGAAGACCCATTTAAATGTGTACCATGCTACTACAGTAACTCATATTGACATTGAAGACTGTTGTGTAGTAGATGTACTAGATGGCCTAGTAGAAGAAGAATTATCCAATTTGCTGGATTGGGATAATCTGATTGAAAGCATGGAAAGTGTTTGGAGTCTGTTTGAGAAGGAGGCCCCAATTCCCATGACAGAAGACAACACCAATACTGAGTCTTCTATGGACCTAGTGCAACATATATTGCTGCCCCTTCCTCAAGCCACTAAGGCACCTTTGTTGCCTTCCATTGAATGTCCCCCTGAGCTGGAGTTGAAGCAGCTCCCAGCCACATTAAAATATACCTTCTTGGGGCAAGATAGCAAACTTCCCGTGATTATCTCCTCCTCTCTCACTAGTGTGCAGGAGGAGGAAATGCTGAATGTCCTTTTGAAGCACAAGAAAGCAATTGGGTGGACAATAGCTGACCTTGGAGGCATTGATGCCTCAGTTTGCATGCACAAGATTCACCTGCATGAGGGTGCAAAACCCTCAAGGGAGATGCAGAGAAAATTAAATCCTCACATGCAGGAGGTGGTGCTTAAGAAAATAGTAAAACGACTGGATACAGGGGTGATTTACACCATTTCAGATTTCGAATGGGTATCACCTATCCAGGTGGTACCTAAAAAGTCAAGCGTCACAGTTGTTACCTCTGATTCTAGGGAGTAAGTTGATGCCAGCCAGAGAGACCACTGGTTGGAGAGTGTGCATTGATTATAGAAAGCTCAACTCCAAAACCAGAAATGACCACTTCCCCCTCCCTTTTATTGACCAAATTCTAGATAAGCTGGCTAGGAAGGCATATTACTATTTTCTTGATGGATATTCAGGGTACAACCAAATCCCTGTGGATCCTAAAGATCAAGAGAAGACTACTTTCACCTGTCCCTTTGGCACCTTTGCTTATAGAAGGATGCCTTTCGGATTGTGTAATGCCCCAACCACTTTTCAGAGGAGCATGTATTCAATTTTTTCTGATATGATTGATAAATTCCTGGAAATCTTCATGGATGACTTCTCAGTGTTTGGGGATAGCTTTAGCCAGTGTCTTGTCGACCTTGAAAAAGTTTTGCAAAGATGTGAGGAGGCCCACTTGGTCTTAAACTAGGAAAAGAGTCACTTCATGGTGACCCAAGGTATTGTACTAGGCCATGTGATCTCCCACAAAGGAATTGAGGTGGACAAGGCTAAAGTAGACTTGATTTCACATCTACCCCCACCCAGGACTGTCAAGCAAATTAGATCATTTCTTGGACATGTTGGATTTTACAGAAGGTTCATCAAGGACTTCAGCAAGATTGCCAAACCATTGTGCCACCTACTTTGCAAGGATGTGCCATTCATATTTTCTGCTGAATGCCTTTAGGCCTTTGAGGCTTTGAAGAAGTGTCTCACCACTGCCCCTGTAATCCAAGCCCCAGATTACTCACTCCCCTTTGAGCTGATGTGTGATGCAGCAGACTTGGCCATAGGTGTTGTCATAGGACAGAGGAAAGATAAGTTGTATGTAGCGATCAATTATGCCAGCAGAACACTAACTGAAGCTCAACTGAACTACACTACAACTGAGAAGGAGCTACTTACAGTAGTGTTTGTTGTGGAAAAATTTAGACACTACTGGTTGGGGTCTAAGATTGTAGTTTTTACAGATCACTTAGTCCTAAAATACCTATTGGCTAAGAAGGATGCAAAGCCTAGGTTGATCAGATGGATTCACCTCTTGCAGGAGTTTAATCTTGAGATCAAAGAGAAGAAGGGAGTTGAGAATGTGGTGGCTGACCACCTCTATAGGATTATCTTGGAAGAATGTGTAGCAATACCTGTTAATGAGTTGTTCTCCGATGAGCAACTTTTTACTGTGCAGTCTAATGTGCCTTAGTTTACACATATTGTCAATTTTCTTACTGCTGGTAGGATCCCTCCACACTGGTCTAAAGTGGACAAAGACCTGTTCTTCTCTCAGATTAGACATTTTCTGTGGGAGGACCCATACCTTTACAAGCATTGTGCAGACCAGGTCATTAGGAGATGTGTGCCTGAAAATGACTTCCCCAACATTCTTTCAATGTGCCACGAGCAAGCCTATGGAGGTCATTTCAGTGGCAGGAAGACTGCAGCAAAAGTGCTCCAATGTGGTTTATATTGGCCTTCTTTGTTCAGAGATGCAAACTTGCATTGCAAGGCCTGTAAGAGATGTCAAAGAATGGGAGGCATTTCTAAGAGAGACTCCATATCATTGCAGCCCATCCTAGTTGTAGAACTTTTTGACATCTGGGGCATTGATTTTATGGGCCCCTTTCCTTCCTCCATGGGATTTAACTTCATACTTGTGGCAGTGGACTGTGTCCAAATGGGTGGAAGCCATTGCCACAAGGACTAATGACCACACAGTTGTCCTTAAATTCTTGAAGGACAATATCTTCTCACGATTTGGCATCCCCAGAGCTATTATCAGTGATGGGGGGAACCACTTCTGTAACAAACCTTTTGAGAACCTGCTCAAAAGGTATTCTATTACACACAGAATTGCAACTCCCTACCACCTGCAGACAAGTGGGCAAGTTGAAATTTCCCATAGGGAGATTAAGCATATTCTGGAGAAGACTGTGAGGACTGATAGGAAGGATTGGGCACCAAAGCTGAATGATACTTTGTGAGCTTATAGGACTGCCTATAAGACCCCCATTGGTATGTCCCCATTTAGGCTGGTGCATGGCAAGGCCTGCCACCTACCTGTAGAGTTAAAACATAGAGCCTACTGGGCTATCAAAGCAATGAATTTAGATCTAAGTGCTGCTGGTTCTCACAGGAAGTTGTAAATGGTAGAAGTTGATGAAATAAGGCTAGAAGCCTATGCAAATGCCAGAAGGTACAAGGAGAGATCAAAGGCATTATTTGACAAGAAGCTATTAAGGAAGGACTTCATTGCTAACACTAAGGTTTGGCTTTTTAACTCCAGACTTAAATTCTTTCCAGGGAAGTTGAAATCCTGATGGGATGGACCTTACACTATCATCAAAGCCTCCCCATCTGGTGCTATGGAGATCTTGGATCCAAAGTCAGGGCAGAGCAAAGTAAATGGTCAGAGGCTCAAGATTTGTGTAGAACAACCATTGGAGCTTCCTCAGACCATTCACTTACATGAACCTCCCACTGTTTAGTAATCCACAGCTTTGTATTATGTGTGCCATATATGTTTTGTGTATTTATTCTATTCTATTTTGTGTGCTTGGTTATTTTCAATTGCTTTATAGATTTTATTTTGAGTACTGTTTCACTTCTGTTAGTAACATGGGAGATGAATACTTTTTACTGTTGTGTGAGGAAAGTACTAGCACAACAACTGTTTAGAATCTATTTTCATCAAGGTGTTTTATCATTTGGAATTTTTGCTATGCAGGTGCTGTTATTAGGGAGGCTATTATCAATTGAAAAAGGGATATATGTGAAAGGTAGATGTTGATGGCCATTGAATGGATGCATGACATTGTGCAAGCACAGGCATGAGCACAAATGGTGTAAAGAGGTTGAGTGTTGGCCTCTCGCGGGGTTAAATGGCCTAATTTTCACAGTCGCAGACCATTTTACCACTTTCTCACAGAGTCATAAGGGCGCGAATTATAGATTTCAGAATATTCTATTACGCGAGACCTCTGAAACTCCTAATGGATGTTCTTCACGGAGATCACCAGTTAAGCTGCGCGAGAAATGAAAAACGACTTCGCGTGCTTAATCCCAACGTCTATTCCACGAGGTAACTCCGTGAGCCACACACACTCTTGATTTTGTACTCATGGAGCTACATGCTTCTGTGTGATTATCCTTCTCGCGGAGGTACATCTGTACTACGCAAGTATTCTACTCAGCGAGTACTTAGGAAAAATGCGTGAAACGTGGGATTGTCGTATTTCTCAAGGCCAAAAATTAGACCACCATTTATTATGAGCTCTCTTTCCCCATAATAGGTTGTGCGATTTATTATTCCCAGAACAATCACAATTTATTTCCACGCTTGGAAAGAGACGAAATTTAATATGCCCATCTGTATTCCACCGGCAAAGTACTTTAAATATAGGGACAGTTCGTCTTCATCTCATCCAGTCCCCTCTAACCTTAGTAGTCCCTCCTTACTCACAACCATGGCGGACGACAAACCCACCAAGTTCCCAAATAAATGCTATCCAATGTCGTTGGACCACCCACCACCTAAGGAGCCGGACCCACTACAATTTCATTAGGATGAGTACGAAGAGGTCCAGAGAATCTTGGCCAAAGAGGAGAAGAAAAAGGAGAAGAGAAAGAAGCAAAAAACTGCACCACCTGCATCTGCCCCCCCATCCTCTTCAGACCCCCCACCACCTACTCCACACCCATCTCCCTAATCGTCATCTTTCCCCTCCTCCCGGCTTGCATTTCCTCTTCCACAGCAGGTTGAGGATATCCCTGAGCCAGGAGGATGACCTATTTTGTTCGACAGGATGTTTTGCTTAGATTGTTCTTAGGTTTATAATTTTCTATCTTTTTGTAATCTGTTTACTTTTGTATCTATAATAAAATGTCTTTCTCCGACAATCTATCACTTTTTATTTTTTTTATGTGTGTTTATTCTTATTTGTTATTTGTTATGTGTTTTACTTTTCTCTCTTGTAGTGTTTGGTAGTTAATTTCTCTATTTGTTCACTGTTGTACAATCATTGTCCTTTGAATCAGTGAGGACACCGCTCCTCATAGGTTTGGGGGTGTGGCAGGTTCTGCCAATGAAATAGTCAACCTAAGTGCAGTAGATTCAAGTGAGTAAGACAGAAACATAACCATGTTCACCTAAGAATCATTAGAAAAATAAGAAATTTAAAATTTTACAGACCTTTAGGCATTACAAGCTTTTAAATTTTAACTTTTCCATGATGTGAACACCAAGTAAACTCACTTGTATCAGTACTAAGTGAATCATTAAAGAGAGAAAAAGGTAAGGACATACTTAAAAATTCAATGGAAGACCATAACTAGTGAGAGTTGGGCCTACAAAATTATTTTTTTTCCTTCCTTCGAGGAGTGACTGAGGCAATTCTTCTAGCTCTAAGGACTGGCTGAGGCAATGCCCTCACTAGAAGTTAGGCACCTCCAAGTTAAAATAACTAACAGCACTCATGAAACAGAGGAAAGGATCAAGGCCTTCTCTTGAATAGTTTGAGCTTAAACAGACCAAATCCTAATCAACTGCCCTTGTGCACACACCTGTTGAGCCTTAATTTTTAATTTTCTTCAAAATATACCTGAGTAATTGCACCTGAACCTATGGACCTGACTCAAACCTACCCTCACTTTGAGAATTCAGAAGGTAAAGGAGGAGCTGAAGATGGACAAGATAGGGTCAACATTGGGTGAGTGGAGAAGAGATACCTAAAGTTGAGTAGTGTAGTAGCTGAGGAAAGAGGTGGCAAGTCACAAACACAAAAATGAAAACAAAAATAGAAAGAAAAATGCAAAAAAGAAAGAAAAACAATAGAAGAGGAGTGAGAGAGGGGTCAAGAGGAAAACTTCATTGGAAAAATCAAAATGAAGAGGAAAATCTAGCCACTTCAAGTCTGAAAAATTTGAAAGAAAATGAAAAGGTACTGAGCTAAAAATGGGTGAAGTCATGAATCGCCTCCTGCACTTACTGATTTCTCAACTTTGAATCCCTTTTCAACCTTCCATTCTTTATAACCCACTTCATAAGTCACATCACAACCCAACTAAAGTGCTTGCGATCCAAAGTTAAATGAGCTATCATGTAGAGACAAGGAGCTGTCCAATCGATGGTGAGGATCTGCCAATAATGTCAGGACTTAGGTGCTTTGCCTATGCTCATGCTTACAGACCCATTTGGGGGCTGTAACTGCTCTTGAGCTTGAGAGAAAATGAAACCCTCAAGGTCCCTTATGAGAGTATGCCCTTGTGAGCATTGGGTCTGATGTTGAATGTATTGGGCATGCCCTATAACCTAATTTTTAAATTAATGATGAGCTCAGTGCTGATATACATGTGTTGTCCCCCTTGTTGTGAGCTAATTAGAAATGTTGTGCACTCAGGTAGAGGTTGGATGATAAAATGTATGTGCCTTTCATATCCAAATTCCTCACTTTTTTATTGAATCAAAGGTGAACTGATGCTCTATTTCTTGACAGCTGACTTGATAATGTTGCACCTTTATTCACTATTTCATTGAGAAGTTTGTGGGTATCTTCACTAAAAACCCTTAGGAGACTTCAGTCCTCCACTAGGGATCACCTAGGGGTTTAAAAGGCTTCGTACATACGATAAATGTATATGCGCTCCCTACGAAAGTGGCATTTCAATTCTTAGAGTAGTTGTTTTATTTTTTCCTTTGCTCAAGGACTAGCAAAGATTAGGTTTGGGGGTGTGATGTTCACTGAAAAGTACCACTTTTTATCTCTTAACTTAGCCTGTGCTGAACCTTGAGGCAGACTAATAACCATTTGTTAAGTGTGTGTTGTAGTTAGCAATAAAATGTGAGCTTAATACAAACTCTTTACTTTTTGGCCCAAAAGAGAGAGAGAATGCACTCAAAGATGATAGCTGAGACAAAGCCTGATGGAACACCTTGGTGGTGCTCACCATGGTGACTCATTATTGTTGATCATTATTGACCAAAGTCTAGCAGATGAATGAAGTTAGCTGAGAAAGGAGGAGACTGTGACAGCAGCAAGTGCAGTGCACTAGAGCAGCAAAAGATAGACCTCACAGAGTTGAGGAGCTTCCTCACGAAGCTAAAGATGCAGTGGAAGAGGCCCTCGCACAGATATGCCACGCAGTCAGGAGGATAGCTGAAATTACCTCGTGAAGATCTCGTAGGTTAAAACTCTCAGAATTTGCCCTCGCGAAGATCAAGCCTCAAAGCAACCGCGTGAAGAACCCAGAGAGTCCATATGTACACTAAACAGAATGTCACCTCGCGTAGTTCTCACGTAGCTTTGGATGAGAGAGGCGCCCAAAATTCTCTTCGCATAGATCTTGCACACTCTAAAGCCTTACCATTGACTACACGAGCGCAGGAGCATAACTGCGAGAGTACTCAGCGAGAAAGAGCTTCTGAAGCTCTACTGTGCGAGAAGTCTAGGCACTCCAGATAATCTCCACGACAGCATTGCAGCATAAAGGAACTGCGCGATGAATTAAATATTCACTGTGCGAGTAAGCACTTCCCACCAGCCAAAGGCAACTTCGTGAAAGCAAAGTAGCTGCGCGAATGAGCTAAAAGTAGATACCAACCTCGTGAAGCACGGGCTCTCCACTTCTCAGTTTTAACTGAAGGACTTTTTGGGAATTTCCCATGGCTAGGGCACACTTCTCGAGGCATGAATTTTGAGGCGCATATCTCCAAGGGTTGAAATAGTGTCACATCTGCTAGAAAATTAGGGTTATTCTCTTTAGAGCCAAAGCTGTTGTGACAGAGTATATAAGCTATACTTAGAGTTTATTATTTTCATCTTTCCTTCATCCTCTGTCGGTTGAGAGCTCCAGCAGGCTAGGGTTAGGGTTTGATCACCTCTTTTTCCTATTTTTTTCCTCTCTTAGCTCAGCACTTACTAGCTAATCCCCCTGTAAGCAGTTAGGTTTAGTTTTGTTTCAGTCTTGTAATAAATTTTGTATACATTGGGATCGTGGATGAGCAATTGTGTATAGGCTGCAACCAGGGGACAGTTCATTGTAACTTTTGTTGTTGTCAATGAACTATTATTTTAATGCTTAATCAAGTCTATAGATCTTATGGTTTCTTTAGATGTTTATAGGATCCATGTATTTGGGACTAGCCCATTCAGTTTCTAGTAGATCTATTGCTTACCATCTGATTTCCTTTGGTTTGATAGACACATGGAAAGCAATGTTGGATCTGTAGTGAGGTCTGGGGAGCTCAGAGCCCAGCAGACTATGGTGGTTGTAGCAGTTTACATGTTCTTTCTCAAACCTCTGAGGTATGGACAGACCAATGGGATACCCTGTGACCATTGTAGTGGACAGAGTATAGCCCTAAGGTTGTGTTCAGTCACATGTTTGAGGAGGATTCTTTTCCCCTGCACATGAGCTTCTAGAGACTTGTGAGGAGGTTTGTACAGTAACTGACTCCCCTCTGTCTTACCTAATCGACATCAGATGTTAGATCTGGTCTCTTTGTAGTAATTGCAGTTTGAGGCTGAGTCATTGCAGGCCTTTATAGCAATGACCAGCTGAATCTAAAGCCATATTCAACCTGTTGCATGGTCCTTTTTGTGGGCATCAAGTACCGCTAGACTTGGCAAAGCAGTTAGGATCTTATGGGTTAGAATACCTATGGATGTCAGCCAGATCTATGCGCAGGTCTGATTAGCTTGTAGCACTAGCATTTCATAGTGTTGCAATAGTATTTATAGCTAGAGCTGGTCCAGTGGCTGGGGAAATGATCAGTCCACTCTTCTGGATTAGACTAGCAAATTTTTTGTCTAACTAATGGGATTTGACAGACTCTATCGGATACCTTGTGACCATTATAGTGGATAGAGTATAGCCCTAAGTGTGCCCCAAATGGCATGGGTTAAACTGGGAGCTTATACCTTGTTGAGGCTATTAATAGCGTCTCAGCAAGGACCACTCCAAAGACAGACTAAATCTGAGTTACATTATTGCATCATTAACTCTAGCTCAGCCTACTTACTTTTCACCAATTTTTGTATTTTATTTTGGCACACACTTACCACCATCTTCCTTTTAACAATTTCTTTAGAATAGGGCTGCATTTTATTTCCCTTTTTTAGTGTTAATTTAGTGTGGTCGTGACACCCAACTCCCTTCCTTTAGGATTGTCAGATCTGGAGGCCTACTATTATTACCCAATTTGGGTTCTTGATCATTTTCTCTGTAGAACAAACTCTTACTTATCAAAACTTGGTACAATAGACCTTGTATCTTATAGGACTGTGTGTATTTCAGACTTACTGTGCTGACCCATCTCCAATTTCCCACTCTTGATTTATTCTCTCCACTGTTCTTAATAAAGATGCAGCAAGAGTCTCGAAAACATGAAAAACAACTTACTAGAATTTTCTCTCTTTGAAAATTTTCAAGCCTTTGTAAAGGGAGGGGTGCCTCTCTATTTATAGGAAAAAGGGAGGTTAGGAGGGTACTTAAGAGCTAATTATGGTTAGCAATTAGGTAATCTTCTAATCTAAGGTTTCTTAGGGTTTTGAGAGCATGAAAATGTGGGCAATGGGTTTCAATGGTAGATGATAGGGTGAGATTTCAAATGACTAGAGGGTTACAAATAGGGTAAATGAGGGTGCAACAGTCCTAAAAAACCCACCCTAAACATAGAGATGGTCAACAAGTCAAACCCTAAAAGTGAAATTCAGGCAAAATCCAAGATTTAGTGTAGCTAAGCCTTGTATGTGTATTATCCATGCTAAGCATAGCTACAGTGCCAGAGAAGTCCAGAGCCCGCTGTGGGACCCAACTATGCTTAGCATGTGTATTATCCACACTAAGTCATTTCTAGAAAAAGATGGCCTAGCATGTATAATATACACGCTAGGCAACATTTCTCCAGAAATGGCCTAGCTTGTGTATTATACACTCTAAGCATGCCCATCCACTCGAGAAGCTCTCGAGGGGCTCGGAACCTGTCAAGTGGTCCAAATAGGTGCAGTTTTGGGCCAAATTTGGATCATCATAACATTTGATGTGCAACTCGGATTGAGGTGATTCTTGGTTTGTTGGAGAGCTGGGATCCTCCACTTTTCAATGGTGTGAGCTTCAGTCTCAATAGAGGTCCCTGCCAACCTTGATACATACTCCTCTAACCATTGCTTGAGAGGGTTAACTATGGGTTTGGGGGTAATTCATAAGGGTTTGAGAAGGTTCTTAGGGGTTTGGAAAGGTTTCAAGAGATATGGGAAGGTTCCTAGGGACAGGGGAAATCCTCTCGGAAGCTCGGGGGTGCATCTCTCTCAAAGTATGTTTCAATCAGGCCTTTGGCCAAATTTGGGTGTCTATAATCCCTTAGAGTACTTGTTCAAAAAGTCGACTCTCACTAGCCTAACTGCATGCTGACAGCTTCACCTTTCATAATTTGACATCACATATGTCTCCCAAAAGTATATCAAGGGACAAGGAGTCACCGATCATCTTGATGAGAATCCCTTGCCTGACTACGAACCTCAAAGAATCGAATTCCCTAATGAAGACATCTTATTCATGACAGAGGATGACACAGAAGAAATAGAGGAGTCCTAGGTAATGCACTTTGATAGGGCATCGAATGCTGAAGGTCAAGGAGTTAGCGCCATTCTAATCTTGCCGAAATGGTCTCATATACTAGTTTCCATTAAGCTCAATTTTCCTTGCACAAACAACATGGCTGCCTACTATTGGTTTAGTTTGTGTTGATGTTCTTTATTATAAAAGTGGTCAAAATATGACAGAACAAAGAATGGCAGAAGCAAAGCAAAGATGAACAAAAATGGGATTAGAACACAAACACCACCTACAAGATACAGGGCTGTTGTAGAAAGTTCTAAATGAAGTAAGGGTTGTCCCATAGAGAGTTATGGATTTAAAAATAGTAAATCCCCAGATCTGCTGCAGATCTGGAAACTCTAAACCTAATCTATCTTAATCTAATAAAATAGGATAAAGAGAAGGTGTTTTGGGGGTTTATCACTAACTAAAATAGAAATAAATGCAAAAATCAGAAATAAAAGAAAGGGGTTTAAAGTATGAAAGTGGTTTGGTAAAATAAATAGAAAAATGGAGACGTAAGCAGTTAGGATCTGCTGACATGGCTCAATTACAGCCAAGTATTGCCCCCATTCTATTAGGAATGCTGAACACACGTGGACAGGTGTCTCATGTTTTGTGTAAGCTCCAACAATGCCCCTGAAGTCCATAAATATCTGCTAGGTCTCGAGCCTCGAGAGGGTGTAATCTGATGAAGGCTTCTCAGTGTATAGCTCGAGTAATGGACTTCTTTATGAAGGATTCTCGAGTGGATGAAGTACTGAAGTCTAGAACTACTCGACAAGTTAGACTGCTTCTGAAGACAACTCAAGTGGATGAATTTTGAAGGCAAAGAGCTACTCGAGTGTGTTCGACAGGTTGGGTCTGCCGCAGTCTTTTAGCTACTCGAGAAGTAGAGATGCTTTGTCTGCTTGACAGGTTGGAATGTTGCACACTTTGAACTGCTCGACTTGCTCGAGAGGCTAGCAACAGCAGAGGTTTGAACTACTTGAGGTAATTCGTGACTTCACCTTCTTCATTGCATCATAACTTCATTTTCTTTTGTATTTTTCAAATCCAAAGTGGCCAGCTTCTTCTCATCAGTTTAATTTTTCAAATGAAGTACTTCTTTTGAATTGTTTTTTATTATTATTATATATATATATATGAAATGCCACAGATATACAACTGACACACTACTTTTTTCTTATAGATTTCTTCTCTTCTCCTTTCACCAAATGTTGAACTCAGCTCAACTTTCTTCAACATCTTTTCCTTTACCTTCTGAAATCTCAAAGTGAGGGAAAGGCTGAATCAGGTCAATGAGGTTTGGGTTCAATTACTCTGGTGTTTTTTAAAGAAAAATAGGTTTTAAGGCTCAAACAGTGTATACAAAGGGCGGTTCAATGAGTAGGTATTTTTAGGCTCAAACTATCCAAATGAAGGCCTTCAATCATATCCTTAGTGTCATGAATTCTACCAAACAGTTTCAATTTGTGGGTGCATAACTTCTGGTGAAAAGATGTTGATTCAATCATTCCTTAGAGGAAAAAAAGAAATTTTTTTTTTGCCAAGACACTCTTCAAAAGAAAATTTGATATGCCCAAATCTCACTGGGTATGGTCTTTAAGTAAACACATGGGGTATATCCTCATATTTTTCTCTCCTTTCTAGTTCACTAAGCACTGATTGTGAAAAAAATTTCTTGATGTTTGCCTCATGGAAGTGTTAGATTTTCCAAAGATTTCAGTTTTAAAATTTTTGCTAAACAATTTTACTTTCCTCTTTCACAATTGGTTAGATTGGAATTTACTTTATTTTTGTAAATTTTACTAACACTGTTGTACTATAATTAACTATTTTATTCGAACACCCTGTCATACCCCCAAACCTAATATAAACATTGTCCTCAATGTTTCAACAGAGAGTGTATTTAGGGGCAGTAAGGTATGAAAAGGAAGAAAAACACAAAAAAATGCTTAAAAGAAAGTAAAAATTTACTAACAAGATGCATGTAATCATAGAGAACAGAATTTTATAACAACATATTATATACAAGAGAAAACTGTGTACAAAATTACAACTGAGTAAAAAATAAAACTAATACAAAAAAAATCCTAAAAACAGAAAACTCCTAAAACACAAGACTCCTAAAAATGTCTAAATCAGAATCTAGATCAATGTGCTCAGCTGCTTTTTCTTTTCCTTTCTTCACACTATCAGCCTTAGCAGCACCATCTTTAGTTCTTGAAGCAGTTGGTTTCTTTTGCTTTGTGATGCTGCTTTTTCTTTTCCTTTCTTCACACTATCAGCCTTAGCAGCACCATCTTTAGTTCTTGAAGCAGTTGGTTTCTTTTGCTTTGTGATGACCTTTTGGTGTTGAGGCTCCTATAGTTTAATGGCTTTAGCTTCTAGTTGAGGCACCACATCTTGAACACCCAGAGACATGAGAGTGGTTGATAATGAATCAACCAAGTTGGCATATTAGTTAGCCCTTTGCTCATACAATTTATATACAATTACAGCAGCGTCCAATTTTTCCTACATTGCTAAAAGCTCCCTCTGATAAGGTAGTATAACTGCTTTCAACTATTTCCAATTTGCTGCCTTCATCAGGTGTAACAACCCTGATTTTTCTAGCATAGAATTGTTGACTTTCGATGATGATGCCACTTGCTTTGATCGATTTGACCTTGGTCAAACTTTTCACATTTGTGACGTGGCCTTTGACCCATTTATCTCTATTGGATAAGTACACTCAACCGCAAATATGGGACCAATTTCCGATGCGAGCTGATCTTTGAAACTCGAACCCTGAGATCGGGCCAAGTTCGATCTCAATTACCTAAACCAATGTTAGTTTAAACGTATAGACCTACAACATAGAAAGCTTAACACTAAGACACCGACATTGTGCGTGAGCCTAACAAGGCATATGCCGTATTTATTTTTAGAAGATTGTAATTTAGGGGGACCTTTTAGTCATTCCACTGGTCAATACATTGCTGTGTAATCAAGAGGTCTAGGTATCTGAACACCCCAGTGACTTTTGACCTTAGTTGGTCTTTCTATTTTATTTCCCTGATTAGTTAGGCCAGTACACTGAAAGTGTTGTACTGACAGTGCACGGTATCAAGATCCACATATAGCACCCTGATATGGGTTGATGCAGATAGCAGCCTAAGAATCGAGACCCATTAGTTAATCAAACCCATGAGTCCTGACCCAGTAGTTAATAACCTGGGGAAAAACAAGACCCATTTGTTAGCTAGCTCAATAACTAGGGTCCATTATTAAAGGCAAAGTCTTAGACCCACTAGTTAAAAATCCAAAGTTTCAGACCCAGAAGTGAATCAGGCCCATGGTTTGGACCCATTAGTAATCTAGTCCATGGTTTAAAACTAAAATATGTGGTCTATGATAATCCCGTCCACCGGACTGTGTGTACCCACTCCACACTAGATTAGACACCCCCATGTTAGAAAACCCAAATTATCACGCATGGAATACATGCATTTTGGTTGAGGGTTATTTGAGGGAGAGCTCCTTGCAACCTCCCCTATCGGCTTTCCATTTTGAAGAGCCCTTCAAGCCATACGAATTCTCCATTCGTTGGATTGCTACCCGGCTAGTCATCGATCTCGAAAAATCACCGCGACCCAAGCCATCACAGCGATCTTTCAAATCCCGAAGCTCTTGCGATCAAGAATTTAGACCATAGAGCTCATAAATCATGAGACACCTCATCACCGAACACTGGAACCACAGCATGGGAAGAACCCGCAAAGGTGAGTGTTTATGCTATCTTATTAACCTCTATTCCCTAGAATTAGGGTCGATTTGATCGTGTCTTGGCCGCATGCACAGAAATCCTCAAAGATCATAAATGTGAGAGGCATTGTTGCCGAAATCCCTTGATTCAATCATTCAAAGCCTTGCATGTGTGAGATTAGGAGATAGATTTGAAATTAAAATCACGTGGAATAGTTTTAGCCATGACTTTGTATGAATCTAGATGCACATACCTTGGATTTTGGGATTTTTCGGACCAAAAAAGGGTCACATATGGTCACCCATAGTCGCCGCGGCGAGTGGAAATCTTGCTTGGGCGAGACCCCACCTGAAGCACTCGTAGCAGCGAGTGCTACATGGAAAAATAGGCAAAAAATGGCACTATTTGTTCTCGCCGTGGCGAGCTACTGTTCACAGTGCTAGCATACCTGTTCGGTATTTTGGTCATAACATTTTACCCCAAACTCCGATTGGTGCGATTCTTGATGTGTTGGAAAGGAGACAACGAGCCCTATGACTTTTATGAATTAACAAATTCATGAATCTAATTTGTTAAAGGTAAAAAGTATGTGAAAAGTAGGGATAAGTTTCACATAATCCAAAGTTAACGCGAACTTGTCCTTTTCGCCCTTAGTTTTGAGAAAACTTTAAGAACTTCAACATGTTTAATATTTAATCATTAGCATGCAAGTGTACGCATGCTTCACCAAGTAGGTTAAGGTTTGGGAATATCCGTGAGGATTGTTGGGACCATTTTGCGTGACCTTGCGTGATTTCGTAACCGAGTTGGGGAATTTCATTAATCAATGGCATTTTGACTTGAATTCATAGACATGTATGATGAGCTTTGATAAGATATGATTTGTTTGAAAATGAACTTGAATTTTGAACATTCATTTTGTAGAAACATTTGTATTATTTAATTTCCATGTCGTCTCTCACAAATTAATATGATATGACTGATTTAAACCATATTGAGAACTTAGAACGCTTTGACATAATGTTTATCTTTAGAAATCTTTGAAATATTGAAAGTTTTGCATCTTGAGTATTTGGAATCGAATTTAGAACTTGTTGATTTTGGCTGCATGCAAATGTTTGAACCCTTGAATCATTGATTGCTATTTGAAATCCTTGAGCTTTGAATGTGATTTTCATATTTATGAGCCCGATTTTGAATGTGATTTTTGTCCTTGATTTATGAACTCGTGTTATGAATTGACCAAACTGTGAAATCTAGAAATCGCATTAGATTTCATTAACTAGACCATATTTGTTAAATTGGAATCTTTGAAGCATTGATATAAAGAATCATCAAACTCCTGAATCGAACATGAACGGATATGAACCATGAACATGAATATGAATTTGCATCTTTGAACTGTTGATATGACAAATGAATCATAGAACTGATACGAATTTAAATCGAACTAACACAGCGGGATATCCGTGAATCGAACCGGCACGGCGGTTACACCCGTGAATCGACCGACATGGCGGGATACCCCTGATTCAAACTGGTATGGCAGGATATCCGTGAATCTAACCGTCATAGCGATTACACCCATGAATCGAATTGACACGGCAGGATATCCGTGCATCAAACCGGCACGGCAGTTACACCCATGAATTAAACCGGCGAAGCGGGATATCCGTGAATCTAACCGGCACGGAGGGATATCCACGAATCGAATATGTAAATCATGTAAATGAACCAAAAATATAAGTCAAATAAACTGAAGTGGACAGCTATGGGAGGAAGATTCGAACGATTGTGGACCGCTATGGGCGGATTAGTGGTACAATTGTGGACCGCTATGGGTGGATTGATCGTATAATTATGGACCGCTATGGGCAGATTAAATATAATAAGAATCTACGTGATCCTTTAATTCGAATCACAATAAACTTTTGAACCCCTTGTGAAACTCTACCTAAGACATGTGATTTTCAAGCTTGTTTTGACATGAGAAAAAGACTTTGTACATTTGGTTTGACATGAAACTGACATGACTGTTCAGAGATGAAAATTGTTTTGAAACATGTCCTTGTTTTAAAAATGAAAATGCTTTTGAAAACTTGTATTTAAATCTACGTTTTTATGCGAAACTGCTTTGAAATTCTTGTCATTTAATCTATGCACGATATGATGAAATGTAGTTCTTGAGTTTACTCTACTGAGCTTGGACTGTAGCTCACCCCTTGACTATACGTCACAGGTACAGGTCTTGAGTGAAAATTAGGAGCTTGAGGTGAACCCTTTTCCATTGGCCGGCATATTTGATCACGATTTAGTTGTGGATTTGGAGGTTTGGACTTGGTACGTCCAACCATCTTATAGATTGGTAGAATTAGATTTTTAAGGTACATCTCTCATGTGGACACATTGTACACCACTATTTAGGTGATGGTCAGCCATCATCGGTGGCTTGTATTGTTAGCCTGCATGTTGTATAAGGATAGAATTTTCTATTTCTGTCATGTGTATCATCTGCTTTGAATTCTGCAATTGTGTGGATGTACCAATAGTATTCTGTGTTCGGATCGTGACTTGCGACCCGACGGTCCGGGTTTTCCCTTGTGGCTTAAAGTTTTAAAAAAAAATTGTTGAGAAAATCCGGGCTGTCACATCTGGTCTAGCTGATCCTCACATTTTTGCAGTACACTGTTCCTCACAAAGTGGACCAGCTGACACACATCCCTAGCCAAATAAGGATTGTCATGCATAAGAGTGGTGAGTGTAGGTGTTGTAGGTCCTTGACTTGGGTGAGCTAGGACAATGGTCGAATTTGATGGATCATTAACAAAAAGGGAGACCAGAATAGTTTTAGTAGAAGAGTGGATGGATGGGGAAGAAATGCATGGCAGGGAAAGGAACAACTCCTCCTCAGGGATTTCAGTTTTGGTAGAGGTGGTAGATGTGGAAGTGGGAACCAAGATCAATTCTTCAGGTTCAAAATCAGTTTGGGTGGCAACATCAATTGTTGTCATGGCTGTAGAAGATTGCTGAAATGGAGGAGGGGTAGAGATAGGGTTTGGTTGTTTTGTTGTGAAGGAATGAAGGGTTGATTGGATTTAAGCAAGGCTGCTTTGGATGGAGGATTGGTTTTCTGTGGATGTGTGGATTTGGGATTAAAGGGAGGTTAGGAGGGAAATGATTTGGGATAGAGGGTCTGGGAGGACAAGGGTAGAAGGTTGGGGTGAAACTGCTTTAAAGGGTGAAGTAGGTGCATGGCTAAATGGGTAGTGGTGTGGGGAGTCAGGTAGAGGGGTGTACTCATTCCTAATATCCCCCACAATGGAGTCTATTAGGGCTTAGTAGCCCTCTGTGGTAAATTTGTCAGAGGTGTTATGAAATGGGTTTTGGATAGGGGATAGTGGAGGCTAGTGGGTAGGGGAAGGAATAGGGGTGAGGATAGGGGAATAGATAGGTGAGGGAGTAGGTGAAGGACTGGGGTAAGTGGGTTCAATGGCAGTAGCCATTGGCTCATATTCAGGATGGGTAAATGGATAAGGTTCTTCAGGTGCTGGGCTTGGGATGGGTGGGGGTATGGTAGTGGATGGGCTAGGTTATGTGGTAGGGTGTTAGGTTTTCTTTTTGTAGGTTCTTTGGATGATGGGTGTAGGAAGGTTGTAGGGGAAAGGTATGGGAGGAGGAGGAGCTGATAGTGGAATGGACTCAAAGGTGGAAGGTGGCTGCTGTGGGATGGTTGCAGAGGCTTGCCCAAAAGTCACAGGTAAGGCTGGGGGAGTGGATTGGATAGGTAAGGATGGTGGAGTGGCTGATGGTGGAATGGAAGTAAGGGTAGAAGGTGGCTGCTCTGATATGACTGCAGAAGTTTTCCTAGGAAGGGTTGCTTCAAGCTCCTTCTTCTACATTAAAGTCAAACTGATCTTCCGCTGCCTCTCTCCAAACACAACTGGTGTCAACTCAGTAGTGGGCTCTCCCATTTTCCAGACATGCCCTCCTTTTTTTAGCAAGGCTGTGATCAGCCTATTGTAGGGTAAACCTTGAAATGTCTGCCTCATCTTCACTTTTCCATGTATATCCTCCATCCCCTCAAAAATTAGCTTGGTAGCATAGAAGAAATGCCCTTTGGAGAAGGCGTACAGTGCATCCACAATTAGGTGCCTCCTCTCTTGCTGATGACCAGCCACAAACACATTCTTCCTCAAAATATTGTCCATGAATAGAAGGTTTCTACTGAAGTCACTCCTCATAACAGAATCACCTGATGCTTTCTTCCCCTGAGTTAAGTGTTGGGCAATTTCTTCCATTGAAGCACTGATTGGGGCTCCCAGGCTACAAGATGGCTCATAAGTTGTAGGGATACCCAATAACTATGCTATATCAGTGGCATCCACCACTGTCTCAAAGTCATCTATTAAAACAACTAGCACAGGGTCTTCCTAATTTGGCCCTCCTCCAGACTCTTTCATCCTGATGTTTTGGTACCATAACTTCACTAATCTGGGGTATACAATTTCTTTCAAAGGCCTCAACAGGGAATCCATGGAGACCTTTGCCTAAAACACTACGGCTTCCTTAGCCCACTCTTCCTCAATGAAAAAGGACCTATCAAAGATGGTATCTGGTACTAGGCTGAGATTATCCACAAAATCATTCAAGGTTGTGGAAGGGTCGAACTCAGGGGTAGCTCCCCTTCTTCTGCTTCTTTTGTTTTACAACTTTAGGCTCATGGATGCTAGCCTTGGTTTTCTTCTTTGGAACTGCTGAGTCAGCCGAAATAACAAATTTTCTTTTTGGTTGGGCCATAGGAGCTACAAGAGCTTAGAAAGATACAATCCTCTTAGATTTCCTAGTTGGAGAAGGGGGACATATTTGGGCTGGACTAAGCAAGTTGGTTAGGGTTTCTTCAAACTCAATATTGTCAACCATTCCGAAACCCTAATTTCTATCTAATGAATCCAAACCCTAGGTTTCACAAAACTCAGCAAACACTCAACGCACTAAATTAAACAGATAAATCCACTAATCCTCATCAAAAAGGTCTCAATCTAGTAGAAATACTCAAAGAACGAAATGGACTAAGAAGATAATGAGAACTTACCCAAACTAGGGTATTGCAAGGATAGTCCACACTTATCTAAATTCGAAGATGCTTGGTGCAAAATATTTGGCTTGAGTTGCTAATCAAACTGGTAGCAATATTGGACAAATGGTGTAGCAGGTAGTGCACAGTAAAGTAGAAAAAAGAAATCTGGAGCGGGTGAAGGAGTGTGAGTGTTTAGCAGAGAGATGGACTGAGAGAATGAGTTTCATGAGGACTTTATACATTCAAAACCAGAGCCACGAGAGGATGGGGCTTCAGGAAGAACAACTCGAGAAGATCTCGAACAGATGACTTTACTCGCATGAGCCTATTGAGGTTGGTTATAGCCTCAGAACAGCTGTCCCGAGAGGATGATTGGAAGCATGTGCTCCTCTTGAAGGACAGCTAGTTCACCTATAAAATGTTCTCGAGAGGATGCCTAAAGGTTTCTGATCCTCTCGAGAATACAAAAATGGCTTGTTTAGACTCGTGATTGGCATACTCTCATGCAAATAAGCTCAATGATCCTAATGCTAAAAAGATCCATTCAACATTCAACAACACATCAACAATTATGCCACACATCAAGATTCATCAAAAGCAGCCCACAAGAACACAGTATTTACAAAATTTTAAAACACTTCAACAGTTATGTTACACATGGTACAAAGGTTGAGATCATATATCAGTGGTAGGTTCTTGAAAGTGGGTGTTTTGAGAGAGTTCCACAACATTCTCAACACAGAGTTTGAGCCTCTGGCCATTGACTTTCATGACCCTTCCAGAATTAGAGTCCATGATCTCAACAGGTCCAGATGGGGATGCATGTATGACAGTAAATGGGCCATCCCATATGGATCTCAACTTACCTGGAAAGAACTTCAATTTTGAATTTAAAAGCCATACCTTAGCACCAGCAGCAAATTCCTTACTAAGAAGGTTCTTGTCGAAAAAGACTTTGGCTTTCTCCTTGTAGATTCTAGCATTAGCATAGGCATCCAGCCTAAGTTCCTCCAGCTCAGATATTTACAGCTTCCTGTTTTGACCAATAGAAGTTAGATCAAAATTTAAAGCTTGAATGGCCCAATAGGCCATGTGTTCTAACTCTACTAGTAGATGATAAGCTTTTCCATAAACAAGTCTGAAAGGGGACATCCCAATAGGAGTCCTATAGGCAGTCACATAATTTACCATTTTATCACCCTTAACTTAGTGATGCTAGGCTTTAGTTTGCTACTAATGACTTACTGATGTGCAGATATTAGAGATAAATAGTAAAATAAAGCCTAAGTGTTAATATTCATCAAAAAGAGCTCAAAAAGTAGTAAAGAATGACAACAGAACTGAAAGACGAAGCCCTGCATACTGAACAGAATGAAAAATCGCCATTTTACGGTTTTCTAGGAGTGAAAGACTGAAAGATAAAGAATCATAATTTATGATTCTCCAAAATAAGCCACTCAAAGGAAAAAAGTAAATAATCCTATTTTCTAGAGAATCGTCCATCAAGTCTACTAGGTCATAAGAGTGAGCAGTATGAAGATACAAAATCATCATTTACGATTTTGTAACAAAATGATAAAACTGAAGAATCATCTTTTACGATTTTCCCTCTATAAACCATACTGGAAGCAGAGAATTGTAATTTACGATTTTCTACCAAAGAAGAGAGACAAAGAATCAGTATCAACGATTTTACAGAAAGCTTAATTCGCTGCTACTGCTGATCACGTGAGTGAAGAGTATCACCGCCATGAACCAAATTAGAAGATCTCTAGGAGTCTGGTGAATCACAAATCTGAGAAGATTGATGAAGATCTATTCTGAAGGACTCTACTGCTAAACTAAAGGAGAGCAATCCAGAAGCACATCTACCGTCTAAAGCAAGAAATGATAAAATTGGGAATTAGAGTTATATTAGAAATCTTTTATTTTTAGTAGTTTCTTTTATTAGAATTAGAAGACTTTGTAAATCGACTCCTTATGATCTATAAATAAGAGAGCTTGGTATAGGAATAAGCATCGAAGAATTTCAGCATCAATTGATGCGTGAGGTTGGATTTTCTTTCGATCAAAGTAGTATAAAATAGTTAGAATAGATTAGATATCAAATGTTTCTCAAGAGCAATTAACGACTGCAATTGGGTGCTGAAGATTAGTGTAGATATCCAAGTTTCTCAGAAGCAATTGACGACTGTGGGTAAGGGGTGAAAGATATATTTATTTGCTTTCTAGAATAGATTTTATTTGCTTTTATTTATAGCTTTGTAAACATCTTCAAGTTTTAATTTAAATTGACGACTCAGGTTAGAATTTATAGATTAGTGTAACAGTTTTTACTTTTTCATCTTCAGTTTTCTAAGGTTTGATTGAATCCCAGATTTTAGGAAGTTGTTGATTAGATTAAATCTATATTAAAAGGATCTTAGACTTGATTGACGGCCAGTGCTAAGAAACTAGAGATATAGTGTAATGGTACTGTTTAAATTCGTAGATATCTGATAGCTGAAGATTGAGATTGACGACCTCAATCAGAGGAAAGAGGATTTAGATTTATTTTATGCATTTTAGATTAATAAACCATTCTTTTATTCATATTTCTCCAGTAGATTAGATCTTAAAGATAAATAAAAGCTTTTAAAATAATGATTTAAGTAGAAGATATAAATAAAAAGTAATTAGATAAATAAACTTCCTCGTGGGAACAATCCTATGCTAGTACTATAATTTTTATTACGCGCTTGCAATAGGTTAAGATTTGAATTTAATATAATAATAATATACATCATAAGTAACGATCATTCTCTCACAGGATTTGTAGTGCTCAAATGCATCCTTGAATAAGGATGACCAATAAAATCCAAATTGGAGCACTTTTGCTGCTGTCTTTTTTCCCCCAAAGTGACCTCCACAAGCATGTTCATGGTACATTGACAGAATAGTGTGGATTTTACCATTAGGGACACATCTCCTCACTACCTGGTCTGCATAACATTTGTAGAGGTAAGGATCCTCCCAGATAAAATATTTGACTTGAGAGAAAAACAAGTCCTTGTCTATCTTGGACCGATGTGGGGGATCCTCCCAGTAGCAAGGTAATTCACAATGTTTGCAAACCAAGGCTGATCTCTTTTGATGGCAAATATTTGCTCATTAGGGAAGGAATCATTTAGTGGTGTTGCAACGCCATCCTCAAGCATGATTCTGGATAAGTGGTCAGCAACACATTCTCTACCCATTTTTTATCTTTGATCTCAAGATCAAACTCCTACAAGAGTAAGATCCATCTGATCAGCCTGGGTTTTGCCTCTTTCTTGGACAACAGGTACTTTAAGGCAGAGTGGTCATTGAAAATCATAATTTTAGATCCTAATAAATAAGGTCTAAATTTATCCAAAGCAAAGACTACTGCCAGAGCTCATTTTTAGTTGTTGTGTAGTTTAATTGAGCATCTATCAGTGTCCTACTTGCATAACAAACTACACTTGGTAGTTTCTCTCTTCTCTGCCCTAAAACTGCACTAATAGCAAAGTCAGAGGCATCACACATTAACTCAAAAGGGAGAGAATGATCCCGGGTTTGGATAACTGGGGCAGAGGTCAAACACTATTTCAATACCTCAAATGCACTCAAGAATGCAACATCAAACTCAAAAGGCACATCTTGACATAGCAAGTGGCAAAATGATTTGGAGATCTTGCTGAAATCCTTGATAAACCTCCTATAAAACCCTGCATGACCTAAGAATGATCTGACATGTTTGATGGTTTTTGGTGGAGGTAGGTGTGAAATCAGATCAATGTTTGCTCTATCAACCTCAATTCACTTCTGGGACACCACATGGACAAGAATAATTCCTTGGCATATCAGTAATTTATCAAATTTTTGTGACAAACTGTCCACTTTCCTCTGTAGGTCATTGTATATATTAAGTTCATTCAATTTCCCTTTTGAAGTGGGTTCTTTTGTAGCTCTAGCAGCCGGTTCAATGTCATTTCTTATTAGAGATTCCTGCTGCATAGAGTTTTCACTTATAACATCAAATAAATTTCATGCTTCCTCATCAGTCTTATTGAGATATGTGCCACCCCAAGATGCATCCATCATGTGCCTATTTTTAGAATCTAACCCTTGGTAAAAGCTTTGAATAAGCTGCCATTTGGGTATTTGATTGTGTGGGCATTGTCTCAGCAGTTCCTTAAATCTTTCCCAAGATTCATGAAAGTCCTCAATTGGGAATTGAGCAAAAGAGATGATGTTGTTCCTCAACTGGCTTGTCTTACTCATTGAAAAGAATATAGCCAAAATTTGACTTTGTAAGGCATTCCAAGATGTAATGCTATTTGCTGGGAGCATGTTTAGCCAATTTCTAGCTTTATCCTTTATGAAAAAGGAAACAATCTCATCTTAGTGGCTTCATCTCCCAGACCAGCAATTTTAAAAGTTGTGCACAAAGACAGAAACTCATCTATATGCTTATAAGGGTCTTCTTTACTGAGCCCATGAAAAGATGGTAATATTTGGATGGTCTGAGGATTGATTTCATAGTTACCCTCAGCTGTAGGGAATTGAATGCCAAAAGGGGATAAATATACCCTAGTGCATAATAATCCCTAAGGGGTCTAGGTTGCTCACTCATCTCAAATGTTTCTAAATGTTCAGCAGAGATGTGTTCTGCTGGCATAGATCTAAGGACTCTATCAATTTCAAGATTCAATGGTATGATTTTAAGATGGAGGGACCTTCTTCCCAGCAAACAACACACAGTAGAGACAAATTATAGTAAATAAAAGAAAACACTAAACACTACTGTTGAATTTTAAAAATTATAGAAATAAAAGTATAACAAGGGAGAAAGATATGCAAACTGAAGCAGAGGTTGATCCAGCTGCAAGTTATTTTCTCCCCTCTTTGCTACTGCTTCAAATCTATAAAAATTAAAAGACTATAGCAGTAATTTATTTAAAAATAAAAAAGATACAAAAATAAATAAATCTAAATCACAACATAAAGAAAAACTCAGATCTACTACTTAGATAAAAAACTCCTCGGCAACAATGCCAAAAACTTGTTGGTTCAGTTTGTGTTGATGTTCTTTATAATAAAAGTGGTCAAAATATGATAGAACAAAGAATGGCAGAAGCAAAGAAAAGATGAAAAAAAATAGTAGCAAGTTTTAAATGAACTAAGGGTTGTCCCACAGAGAGTTATGGAACTAAAAATAGTAAATCCCTAGATCTGCTACAGATCGGACAACTCTAAACCTAATCTATCTTAATATAATAAAACAGGATAAAGAGAGGGTGTTTTTGGGGTTTGTCACTAACTAAAATAGAAATAAATGTAAAAATCAGAAATAAAATGAAGGGATTTAAAGAAGTATGAAAGTGGTTTGGTAAAATAAACAGTTAGGATCTGCTGACGTGGTTCAATTGTACCCAAGTATTTCCCCCATACGGTTAGGAACGCAGTACACACGTGGACAGGTGTCCCATGTGTTGTGGAAGTTCCAACAATGCCCTTGAAGTCCATAAATATCTGATGGGTCCCGAGCCTCAAGAGAGTGAAATTTGCTGAAGGATTCTCAGTGTATAGCTCGAGCAGATGGACTTCTTTCGAAAGGATTCTCGAGTGGCTGAAGTACTAAAGTCCATAACTGCTTGACAAGTTAGACTGCTTCTGAAGACAGCTCAAGTGGGTGACTTCTGAAGGCAAAGAGCTGCTCGAGTGTGTTCAACAGGCTGGGTCTGTTGTAGTCTTTTAGCTACTCAAGAAGTAGAGATGCTCTGTCTGCTCGACAGGTTGGAATGTTGCACTCTTTGAACTACTCGACCTGCTCAAGAGGCTAGCTTCAGCAGAGATTTGAATTGCTCGAGTGTGTTCGACAACTACTCGAGAAGTTGATCTAGAGGTCTGTTCTGCTCGAGATAGCTCGAGAGGATAAACTTGAAGGCTTCAGATCTGTTCGAGACTGCTCGAGATGAAGTTTCTGCTTCTCTACTAGTGTGTCTAGTGTGCTGCAGCACTCCTTTAAGCATGGGTCCCACTTTTCTCTCATGGCAGGACTTCAAGGGGTCCAAGGCATGCTGAACAGTCCATATGGTGGGGACCACCATGGTTCAATCTCTGTATTTCCCATCTGCTCCAATGTTTGACTCTAAAGTCAATTATTAAACAGCTCTAAGGTCTAGTAAGGGCTAGGTTAGGAGGTGGCATAATTCAGTGATTGACACCTGTGTCACTGGCTTGCAAGCAGCTCTCAACCTGAACGTAACTCATCTCAGAGTGTTTGGTGACTCACAGCTGATCATATGTCAAACCAATGGAGATTGGAAGACAAAAGATGAGAAGTTAATTTTATACCATGAGCACCTTGCAGATCTAATTGTGTGCTTTGACGATGTCACTTTTACCTATATCCTGTGAACAATAAATCGCTTTGTCGGTGCGCTAACCACCTTGGCCTCAATGGTAGAAATTTCCTATGGCGTTGAAATGAAATCGATCATGATCGGACAAAGAAACGAGCCGGCCTTTTGCCTCCAGATTGAGGGATCAACAAAGTTAGATGATGAACCTTCAGGGTTCTCAGATATCAAGAATTTTCTCGAAACTTGAGCTTTTCCTAAAGGAACGTCCAAGACTGACAAGCGACCCATCCAACGTTTAGCAGTGAATTACGTCATTTGTGGCGAGTGCCTCTACAAGTGATCATATAACAATATCCTGCTCAGATGCCTAACTGAAAGCGAGGTAACCAACATCATAAAAGAGATCCAAAAAGGAGTATACGGGGCCCACGTCAATGGGCACATGCTCGCCAAAAAGATACTACGATAAGGGTATTTTTGGACCACAATGGAAACTAACTATTACAAGCACGTTCAAAAGTGTTACAAATGCCAAGAACACTTCAGTCAGATACATGTTCCTGCTATAGATCTACACAGCATGATCACTCCATGGCCAACATCATAAAAGAGATCCAATAAGGAGTATGCGGGCCCACGTTAATGGGCACATGCTCGCCAAAAAGATACTATGGCAAGGGTATTTTTGGACCACAATGAAAACTGACTATTGCAAGCACGTTCAAAAGTGCTACAAATGCCTCTAATACATGTTCCTGCTATAGATCTACACAGTATGATCACTCCATGGCCATTTGCCACATGGGGCCTCGACGTCGTCAAAAAGGTCAATTCGAAAAAATCTAATGGACATCAGTTCATCCTCATCACCATCGAGTACTTCACCAAATGTGTAGAGGCAGCATCGTACACAAACATTACACCTAGTCATGTCGAGAAGTTTATCAAGAATAATATCGTATGTCGATTCGGCATGTCGAAGGACATCATCACAAATTATGGCACCAACTTTGTGAACAAGCACATTAGACCTTATGCGAGCAATACAAGATCAAACATCACCGCTCATCACCATATCGGTCGTAAACCAACGGGGCCATAGAAGCTTCCAACAAAACAGTCGTTCACATCCTTAAGAAGATGATTATCACTTACCGAGATTGGAGTGAAATATTACCCTTCGCACTATGGGCTCATCGAACGTCGATCTATACCGCTACAGGGGCAACACCGCTATCCCTTGTGTATGAAACTGAGGCCATGCTACCAACTGAAGTTGAAGTACCTTCACTCCATATCCTCATCGAGTCCGATTTATCAGAAGCCAAAAGAGAAAGATCTCGTTCTGAACAGCTAAACTTGATCGATGAAGAAAGGCTCCTAGCCTTGCGTCACACCCAAGCCTATCAAAAGAGGATAGCACGTGCTTACAACAAGCATGTTCGCACTCGAGATTTAAAAATAGGTGACACGATACTCAAGAAAATCTTCCCGTCTCTCCACACCGATCCAAGAGGGAAATTCATGCCCAATTGGGAAGCCCTTACGTCATCCAAGAAGTACTCCTTGGATACGCTCTCTGCCACGCCACCATGGATGGAGAATATTTTCTCGAGCCCATCAACGCTGGATACATACGACAATTCTACTTCAGTCTCCCACGGCAATGTAAGTATTGATAAAAATGGATACATGACTGCATAAGGACCCCTTCCCCTTAAAATAGGTCGTCATAAGCCAAGTAGCCAAAAAGTGTCCTTGAATGCTTATACCCTTTGCAACCCCATTCGAGGCATTGGCCTTTTCTTCATTAACCCCTCCCAGAAAAAGGAAAAATGTTTGTATATACCAACAAAAGAAAAGAGAGAGAAAAGAGCAATCATTGAAATCCAAAAAATAATAAAAAAATCTCTATCAAAAAAGCAAAACCCCAAAAAAAAGATTATCTGAAAAGAAAAAGAACAAAAAAAAATATATTTGTACATAGAAGAGAAAAAGTGGGGCATGTACAGTCAAAATCCCCAAGGAAGAAGCTTATTACGACAGCTGGAACTCAATCAATAAAAAGTTTTTGAAAATCCAAGAATACCTTTAAAATTCCTAACTTATCCCTTTTAACCCATGGCCACGATACATCCCTAAATAAATCCCTCTTTAAGGTCTACAAGCAGTCACAGTATCTATTGAGTCAGCATAAGCTGAGCTGAGAGACAAAAGAAGAACTCCATCCAGCCGGCTATGATGGGATCAACGCCCATATCGTGGCCTTTGAAATTGGAAAAGAAAATAAAATAAAAATATACAAGCTCAAAGTAAAAAGGACGTGGTGAAAACCCGCAAGGGTGCCACGGGTAAAAAGTGCGAGCTTGTGTGGACCAGGTGAAAACCCGAAAAGGCACTTGGGGTAAAAATGTAAAAACCCACAGATGTAGTAAAAACCCGAAAGGGTGCTACGAGTAAAAAAGAGGGCGATAACGGGCATGGCAAAACCCATATTGGATGCTGTGAGCAAAAAAGTTAGAAGAAAAAAGAGAAAAAAAAGAAAATCAATTACTCCTTTGGTCATGTACAAATTATCTGGTCGCCAACTGGGCCACTCATGTTAGCTCAAATCACGTCCTGATCAGGTACATCTTCACAGCCGCACCATCAAATGGATGACACGAGATAAGGATAAAAGGTTGATTAAATCCAAAGGGATAGACGTTCCGATCTTGGTCAAAATTTTGAACCTCACTCAGGTCCGACCGCATGAACGAGTTCGACTATACTCAAAATGGGACTCGTTACTTTATCTCATTGTTAAGGCATCAAACAAAAAAAGAAGAAAAGAAAGAGAAAGAAAAAAATATCTAAAAAAATTCAAAAATATATACTCTTTTTTATGTCCTTGTACATATTTGCAACATCGTACTTCCATCTCAAAGAAAAGAGAGAAAAAGGAAAAACCAAAAAATCTAAAAATATAAGTTTTGAAAAAATAAAAATTTATAGGTAAAGTTTGATTCTTCTGTTAATTAGGATGCATATTTTTTATCTATATAAACAAAAGAGGGACTGCCATTTTCTTGAGAATGTGTAGGAACATCAAATGGCCTGAAGCCTCGAATCAAGCAACCTCTCGAGTTGCTAAAACATTCCATGTCAACAATGGCTGTGGACAGATCAGATAGAGCATCTCACCACACACGTTAAGTCTATTCAAAATAAAACAAACAAAATGAAAAAAGGAAGAAGTCATTTGAAAAGGAAAAAAAAAAGATATTTGAGCTTCCATTTGCCCTTTTTTTTACTCAGAGCTACGCACATTCGTGCTTTAATGCAATAAAATTTTAATATTTTTCGACAAAAGAGTTGTGCTAAATTAATGTCCTAAATCTCAACTTCGAGTTAGATCTTTGGATCCTACTTCAAAGTCGGAGCGACAGCATCAATCTCGGTCAAACAGTTAATGTTTCGATCAGTTTGATTCCACCGCTAAATGAGATTACATATCGAATAACTATGTTCAGACATGGATGCATAAGAGATCTTTTCCCGTGTTTATTCTCAGTCACAGGCTTAGAAACTTGCACGGTATCCCTATAAAGTGTATGCCATATGTCTAGGTATTTGTAAGATGGTCATTGTTCCTGTAAATGATACCAGGATGGGATCTGAGTCAAAACTTTCATCGCCTTGTTGTGTATTGCTCCTAATGGGTCCATATTTTTGCATAGTTAATCTATTTGCAAGATCATTATCAAAAGTGGTACACACTCCCAAAAAGCGTTGCGGCATCAATATTTACTTTGCTCGGGTAGTAGTACTAAATTAACTTCGAAATCGATGGGTTCGCCCAAAAATCTTGAACCCTACCTCAAGTAGGGGCACTCATAGTCGATCAAATGTGACAATCAATGTCTCATGAGATTGGGCACAAATTGTTGGGTCTTCACATTATTGCTTTACGCCAATCTTTAAGTATGGGTCGATCACCCTCCCACTCGTGGGGATGTCTTGTTCAAAATGAAACTCAAATATCATGCTTCATCAATCATTTTGAGGAACGGACCTTTTTCAAACACACTAGGCTTTCGCTACTCTCCATCTAAGGAACAAATATTTTTCCAACATACTGGGCTTTTGCTACTCTCCTTTCGAAGAACGGACGTTTTCCCAACATATTGGGCTTCCTCTACTCTCCATTTTATGGATCGGACTTTTTTCCAATTGTTTGAGCTTTCACTACTTTCTACGCTTTTCTTTCATTTTGATGTTTGAGGTTCATTCTGAACATGGCGAATCCAAGAGCGCTTGTCTTGGGCTTCTTCGAATGCCCTTTTTTTTGGCATTCGATCATTAGTGATCGAATACCAAAGTGAGGCATCTATAAACACCCAAATTTGGCCCAAGGCATGATCAACACGTACTTCAAGAAAGGCATATCCCTGAGCTTTTGAAATCATTTCTCAAACCCTTAGGAATCATCTCAAAACCCTTCGAAATCATCCCAAACCCTTAGGAATCAACTCGAACCCTTAAAACCCTTTCAGAACCCTTAGAAAGTCCAACCAGAATAGTGGTTGGAAAGAGGAGTGCAAAAATTTATATAGACCTTTGTAGGAGTTGGGACCTATATAATTAGAAAGTAGAGTTTCACATCTTTCCAACGAGCCACGAATCGCCTAATTCCGAGTTGTATATCAAAAGTTATTGTGTTTTGAAAAATACGGAAAAGTGCAGGAAATTACACTTGCGTATATACTATATACGTAAGGCCAATTTTTTACAGAAATTGGCCTTGCGTGTATATTATATACGCAAGGCAAATTTAGCTATTTTTCTCAGAATTGAGCTCCTAAATTGGCTCTGAACTTCCCTGTTTTCTTAGAGAACATTGTTCCTAAGCCTAGCATATATATTATATACGCAAGGCTTAGGAATAGTATTTTTTGGGAAAATATTGGGGTTTGACTTTTTGACTACCCAAAAATCTGGGGTTGGTTTCTTTAGGACTGTTGCACCCCTCCTAGACTTAACTTCTACCCTTTTTCCATTTAGAATCTCACCCTATCATCTACCATTAAATCCAAGTTGCCACCTATCTAAGCCCTAGAAATCTTAGAAAACCTTAGATCCCCATTACCTAATTGCTAACCCAATTAGCACCTTAATACTCACTAATCCCCTCTCGTACCACTACGTGAAAAAGCCCAAAAAACCACGCTTAAATAAAGGATTTTTTCAAAAACTCTTGTCTTTGGCGGGTTTTTTTCAAATTCATCGCTAAACAATTGTGGAGTGGTTTTTTACTACTATACAAGACGATGGTTTATGAAGTTCATAAACCATCGCCTTGTATAGTGGTAAAAACCACTCCTTTTTTTACAACTGTTTAGGACAGTGGCTTTTTTATGCAAAATTTTTTTTAAAAAAAAATTACGTCGGCAATTTTTTTTTAAATAATATTTTTTTATGCTTTTTTTTAATGCAATATTTTTTATGCTTTTTGTAATACTTTTTTTAATGTAATTTTTTAATGCTTTAAAAAAAATTATATAAAGAAAAAAAGCTATTAATCTCATATTCAAGCACATCCATAAATAAAATAGATGCCAAATTCTTTTATTAAAACAAAATATTGCATTTCAACCTATGATCCAACCTTTCAAATCAACCAAATATTTTAAACTTTACATGCTCAATCCTTTTATTCCAAAAAAAAAAAAAGAGTTAACAATCTAAGGACCCCATAACCTAGTTTCATAATTTAAAAAAAATATATATATGCTTCGCCTCTCCTGCCAAATATCTCCGTCCCCTAGTGATCCGTTTGAGGTGGGCTTCAAATCGAAAAGCTTTGCCTGAAATCAAAAGGAGAACGTAATTAAATATTTATGATATAAAGCAATTTGATGACTGCACGACAATATCTCAAATCAAGGCCCTAGATTGAGTGTGATGTTGCCATGTGATTTTAGAGACACATATTGGGGATCGGTGTCACATGGAAAAAAATGAGTAAAGTACATATATTACACTGAGAAAGATCTAAAAGATTATAAACTGAAGCACACAAATGTTATCTAACCAATAACATACTCATAGACTCACAGGTAACTGATTAGACTAAAGACCTGATGAACCGATATTCTCCGAAAAGACACATACAAGAATAAAATTCCACTTAGACTAAACACTACAGAAAATTTTGCATGAAAGAGCAATCATAATAAGACCAAAGACAAGGATATAATACATATTTCAGATCGAAAAAGATATGAATGATATTAAATTGAAGTCATAAGGGTTATTTAACCAAAAGTCTAGTGGAGTAGCCATTCCAAAGTAAAATGCTCGGATATGGCCCTACATTAATATTTGAAGCTAGCAATGAATCAAAAAATGTAAAATATTGGAATTTGGAAATGACTCTCCAGGTCATCTGTTTTACCACCTATTGTTTATCAACACATTGAGTTATTTATTAGGAAGTGATAAGAGATTGAGGAACTAATTTATGTTTTATTCTATGCATACACTCTCATTCTTTTTACCATCTTAATAAAATGAAACACCAGTAATTGTGCTACCAAGAACTGCTTTACCTGATGAATCAAGCTCATATACAAGGCCATTGGAAGATTGGTTGCAAGAAGGAAGAAGATAGACAACTGCATTCTCGAAGGACATCGAATCCGGAAATTTGAAGATCTTTTCATTCTAGTTTCTGAAGAATCAAGATTTTCCATTGCTGCTAAAGAATATCCAGAAAACATCAAAGCTATGGGAAGCACTGGCAAGACAAACCTGTAATTCAAGTATTCTTAGAAGGTTAGCAAGATGTCAAAATACATTGAAGCAAAAGCACACAATCTCTGAATAAATTAAGTATTCTCAGCCCAAAAAAGCATCAAGTTTAAGTTAATACTGTGAGTACCTGAATTCTTTGTGACCTAGTACACTGTAAAGTCCTAAAGAGCTTATATTCTTTAGATTGATAGACCCCAAATATTGAGAATGGTAGGAAAGTGAAGAGCATGATAGGGAAACCCTGAGTGAAGTAATAGTGCCACTTGTGGGTCCCATAATAGTCACCTCCAGAAGAAAGAAAATTAAACTTGACAAAATTAAGAGGCACGAAAATCCATTTCCCATACATCCACCAATCCAACAAACATGCGATTGCGAGCACTAGGAACCTGTCACAATCAGGAATGAGTAAGGATATGATAATACAATCCATGCTATCAAATTCATATATGCTTAACGAGACAGAAAAAATGTTCTAGTGCGCCAAACTTTTCACCGATTAATCGGCCAATTCAGCAATTCACCGAATTTGTGATTTCGATAATTGTGATAAAAAAGTTCTAACATTAGTAGTCTACAACATGTCCAAAACCATAAGTGATAAAATATTTACCAAAACTGTAATGAAAAAGAAATCAGAATACGCTAATTACCTACCCAATAGGGAATACCTCAAGAAATAGAAATTTCATTTTATTGCGTGTTTCAAACAGATCTAAAACTCCAACATACAACCATGTGATAGCACTTGTTGGTCGAACAGCACAATGCTGCTATAGCTAGAGCCAACTTTCTTGAAGCCGTTGTTGGAACTTTGTTGGAGGAACGCCTAAAAGAGTACCAGTAGAATAGGCCCACAATAGTCAGCACTGCCTCCAGGCTATTTGATAAGGTTCGTGTGATACAGAAAAACGTGAACCAGTTTGTCAACTGAGAAAAGAGCTATAATAGAATTAAGTAAATCAATTTTATCAATATAATAATGTCACCAGTAATTCAAGTTGAGAAGAGTACACAATATATATATATATAGGATACAACCCATTGTGCAATGCGCTCATCAAAGATTAGACGCGACAGTCAGTACAAGTACAGATCACCAAATGAGGAAAACACGGATTCCAGTAGTCATGGAGCCCTCATCTAAGAAGCATCCAAAATAAATGTTAATGTTACACATGGCAGAGCCAATTCTTCATAAAACTGTATGAACAAACATCACAGATATGACGATTCGGAGGATTAGCATCCTGAATATAACCAAGGTAGTCAATAAAAGAATTCAATGCAAGTTCACAACATTAGCCCTAAGAAGATTTGTATAGATAATCAGATCCTGGATCAAATTTCCCAGTATTGGGTTGAATGGCTGACGGGGACGCCGACATGTCATATATATATCCCATGATAAAATCAGAGGATCATTACCTTACACAGCTATAAAGCTCGATTTGAAGATTTGAAACTTGCAAACTAGAACAACTAAGCTGCACACTGGATTGTGATTCTCACATATTCTGAAGTTTCCATTGAAGAGGAATTCGAAGAGCTGTCAATTGATCTCTATGGCGGATACTGGGTCTCCAACATCTTCAAGATGAAGCTAGTAACTACCCAGCTGAATCCTCGATATTGGAGCCAACTTATGATCTTCAACTTGCGCTTCTCAAGGAGCATATTTTGTCCAAGAAACCACTATTTTGAGGACTGATCAATGAGATGGTCCACTGAAAGCTTTGACATGCCATGAACCATATCCTGTCGATCACCCCCCAACTTGTCATCCTCGAAAATCTGCTTCATTGCTTTCTCTGAATTTGCTTCTTTGACCCCCTTTTGGTTCAGTGCCTGATCCAAGGATTGGAAATCATACAAAATGCAGGTAGTAAGTTCAAGTGTAGACTTAGAGCATATATATATATAGCCAGCAAGCAATTACGAAACAAATATATATAATATAAATATAGCCAACAAGCAATACCTGTAACTGCACCATAAAAATGTTATACATTTTGACATATTGCATGTCATAGAAGTCTCCAAATTGAAGTGCTGCAACCTGTAAAAAAGAAACGACATTCAATATCCTTGAAGCACGATATTGGCATATGGATCATCAGTCAAAAAATACTTAAATATGAATTTCTCTCATTTATGTCAAATAAATTGCATAAAAACCTCGGTTGAGTTTCTTAAGTTGACTTGGTGTTGGTGAATCACTTGAGTTAGAAATGGCTACCGTGTTCCAGGTCTAGTTGACCCAATTTCTGGTAGTCGAGTTGAGTCAAGTTAAAGAGTTTTCAAACTATGATATGATGACAGATATACATATCCTGACTTCTTTTTGGTTCTGCTAATAGCTGATTGCTTATCATGCACTAATGTTGTGCATTTTTGTCATGCACTCATGCAGCTATATAAAATTTATCTCAAGATTAAACTTGGTTGGAAAAAGTAAACGGTGGGTTTCGGTGATTTCATCTACCCACAAACTTAATTTGATAATAACCAACCCCACCACACCCCAAAAAACATTAGGGAAGCCCCTCAAAGAGAAACACCTATGCACACACGCATGAGCAAAAAAATTTGGGAATGCTTCTTAAGGAGAACGACCTACCCACAAACTTAATTTGTTAATGACCAACCCCAAGCTCACGACATATGAAGGTGATCTCATAGAATATAAAAGCATTATAGGTGCAGCCATGTGTCTCCTTTTCTTTTGAAAGGGTAAATATTACTTTTTTGAGATTTAGCTAACGAAAAATGAATTTCGAAATATTTAATCATTTGACAATACAACAGTTATTCAGTTTATCTCGGGTGGATATATTGATACGCTGCAAATTATTTCGCATGGAAGCTGAGATGGCTTGGTGCTCATTTTTTCTTGCCTCACTATAAATACACAACAAAGAAAATATAGACCTTGTGGAGGAAAACAAAAGTTGATCATTTTGGTGGGTTTTCTTAGTACTTGTATTTGAAATCTAATAACATTTATACTGCAGGGTGCTATTTTATCTAACAGGCTGCTAATTTCATCAAATACTCTAGGTACATTAATTTTAAAAAAACAACAACAAAACTTTCAAGAACGAAGCATTACCTTCAAAAGTAATATGTCTTCTGGTTTGTTGAGGGATCCTTGCAACGTACACTGTGGAGTTCGTGACCCGCACTGCTCTAACTGGTTTGAAATACACAAACAGTATACTGAAGAAATATTAAATATTATATATCTCTTGTCAAAAAAAAAAAATCTCTATAATTCACTTAGTCCCTTACTGGCTAAACAAACCCATCATAGTAAATATACCCACTAGTTCATGTTATACAAAATGAAACATAAAACCCTATTAAGTCAAATAACCCACCTATACTTTCCAAAAGTGTGAAACAGAGGAACCCAGAAAATTAAGTAAAACACCTACAAATATACTATAAATAAATGAAAAGCAAAAAACCCACAAATATATTATAAATAAATGAAAAACAGAAAACCCACAAATATTTTCTAAAGGGAACCTCTATGAGCGCCCACCACACAACCGCACATCATTAAGTGCGAGCTTTCAGTAAACAGGTGGGTATGAATAGAGGTTCCCTATTCTGAATTATACAATAGGTTTGTTTGGCTGCAACTTTGAAATTGAAGTCATTATAGCTGTGTTTGGCATAGGTCTTTGCTAGCTGTTTGTCCTAATATTACTTCAAGTAATGACCCGACAACCTACCATTTTTTCATGATTCTGTAGTTTAAATGTTGCAAGGATGTTGGTTGTCTCGAAATTATCCATTCACCCCATTCATGTTTCAGGTGGCATCCAATTCGCTGCAGCCCAATTACCGCTACTCCAACTCATGGACTGCGGAATGATAATATCTGACCCGAGTTCTCAAAACATTGAACTCGAAGAAAACGGGTCTCAAACTGACGGAATTAGTTGTGAACTAAGTTACCATAAAAAAGTAACCAAAAAGAAGCAGCATTCAATATACCAAAAGCTGATAATCAAACATGGGCGATTAAGGAAACTCAGCCTGTGGGGTTGTTCTGGTTTAGACGTAAGTCGCCCCCCATAAAAAATGTCATTTCTATTGCACATTACAATTTCTGCTGCCATTTATTTCATAGGCTGGAAACTAGTTTTAAAGCTTTGATGCAATCTGAAAGATTTAAAGGAATATGAAGCATGAAAGGAGCTTAAATAGTGAAACTGCTCGTATCAAGCTGTCCGAGAAATAGGAAAATAAAAGCTCAACAATTATATGTACAATACTATAAAAATACTACTAACTTGGTATAAGGTACCTAATAGCGCCAGGACAGGTCACAGGTCAATCTCAAACTGCCCAGCTTGATATTTGGGCTGATAATTTTGAGTACCAAATAGATGAAAGGTCAAAAGTGAACTTCCAAGGCTTGACCATTTGGACAGAAGGAGATTGAACCAAGCGCTGCTTCAGGTGCCTGAATTGATACCTAATATCAACTCATTAATCATAGCAAAAGAACTGCAAAAAGCGAGGCATCTGTACGCACTGTAACCTCGAGAATTTCATACATTCCTGATCATTTACATATTAACTAGAAAGGTACCTCTGCTTTTATCATTATAGGTTACAGACAGTGAGCAGTGAGCTGTTATGAATAAAGTGAAGTCATTAAACAGGTCTTAGTTCTAACTACATCAAAAACTCCACCTTCATTATCCTCTTCCCACATGTATACTGACGAAACTCCACCTTCATAATACCTGTTCTCATGGCCAACAATATGAACTCCTTTCCAGACTCCACATCACATAAAACCTGTTCTCATGGCCAACAAAATATTTAAATGATTCAGGAGCAACAAGAAAACACAGAAATATTTAGTAGCAGTGAATTAAGAAATTTTAGAAAGCAATCCATTCTCAATAATTCCCTCAGCCAAATTAATGACTACGATGGAAGATTATAAATGCATCCTGGCTAAACAAAACTCACATGCTGCTAGCATGTTGTATCTGACATATATAAAACTGAAAGGGGATTCAGTTTGGCTCTTTCTGAAAATCTGACATATATAAAACTACTACATGTTGTATCATTGAGCATGACTTAAAATTGTTACAGAACTATGATCAATTGATCTATCGTGTTCCGATTATTTTTGGTATATATAGCTCATATCATCGATGAAATCAGTGATTGTGTACAAATCTAACCAGGTTAGTATCTTCCAGCCTATAATTGACTGTGCCCAGTTGCAAACCTTATTCTCTCGCATTTTTATATATCACAATTTCCTAAAATTACAAGTCTTTCTTTGCACTCTACCCGTATTTCATCTATCCACATTGTGGTCCTTGGCCTTTGGGTTTATGTTTCTTCTACTTATTACCTCTACCGTGATGGATTATCCGACTAAATAATCTTTGATTGTTTTGAATCAATTGATGGAGAAATATTTTTTCCTCAGTCTTTGATGATCTAGTTTTATGGTCGATAATAATTGTGCCTACCAAAAGCCTGGCCCGAAACTTTGACAGCAATGCAAGAAGTAACTTCATAATTACAAGTTTGTGGTAGCAAACAAAAGCAAAAAGGGCTGTTTTTGCCCTTCATTTATTTACCACAATGCCACTGTGTGGGGGCATTTTAGTAATTTAGGACTCACGCGATAAATACCTCCAACAGTAGCTATATCAACACTACCCAAATGGTGCTCCTTCCACCTCCTCAAACTCTCATCATCCTACTCATTTATTAAATCTGTACTTGGTTACTATGTTTAGAAGATCAAGATAACCTTACAACTAAACAACTGAAAGGGGATTCAGGAAAAAGAAATAGAATTTACCTGTAGTTTTGGATCAAACTTTCCTGCCAAAGATAACAGCAGAGTGGTCTTTCCAGAGCCTGGGGGACCTAAAAGCAAAGTCGTTCTACAAAAATTAAAACAAAAAAGCATAAGAAATTAAGAATCCATATGGGATTTCAAAAACCAAAATCAATTCAAACCCAAATTGGTAATTAGATCAACTCTTTTACACCTGCAGGGCTTGATGATTCCGCTAACATCATGAATGATCAATAATGATTTTGTCTATGGAGTCCTACATATTAGCATGCCCTTGCCCTGAGTCTTGGCAATCATGGACTAATTTACTATTTACTTATATTCTTCACTCAAGGAAAACAAAAAGACGATACATATCGGCATTATCACCTGTGTCTCAAGCCCATACGATCAAATATGTATCGCCAAATCAAATGATATGAAAGTATTTCTTTATTTTAAAATTATAAAAATAAATATATAACTTACAATAATAAAAAAATTGTCCCAAGGACATTTTCAATTATTCGTCAGATTCCTATTGGATACATATCGGCTGATATTTGACCAATTTGACCTGATATTTGGGTATGGATATAATATTATAGGGTGCCTAACCTTGTAAATATTGACTGATATATATCGGACATGGCCGAAATTAACCAACGAGGGAGGGCTGCACGAAAGGCCAAGACCATGCCTTAAGAAGGGTGATTCAATGTTCTAATCTCACCTCATGGCTACTTGGAGGGATTTATAATATTTATCTCTACTGAAGGGTACATGTGAACAAGGTATCAAAATCGGTATCGATCTCAAATGTCGATTTGCCCAAGACCGATACAATTTGGCCGATACTACCGATACGTATCTGTAGTATCACCTATTTTATTTGAAAAAAAAAAATAGTCTACGCCTCACCGATAATCGATACATATCGGCCGATGCGGTATCGGCTACCCGAGTTGGGATACCGAAACGTATCGGTATCGGACAATTTTTTATACCTTGCTTGTGAAGACATGTGAAGGGACTTAGTCCGTGCTCTAAGAGGCCAGAGTGACTCGAGTGGGAGACCATTTAATATATATATAGGGTGATATGTAGGGTGCCATGATTTTGTCTATGATTTTGCCAAGACTCAGGGCAGGGGCAGGGGCAGGCTGATATGTAGGGTGCCATGAACTTCAGCTAATGAACAAAAAATACCTCAGCTATAGAAAGGTCATATAAGCCTGGGTAATGCTAGCCGATATAACCCGATATGGTCCAATATATGACCTGTTTGACCCGATATTTGACCTCATACAGATTCGGGGTGCATATTAGTATCAGATGGGGCCTAACGCCATACATATCGGCTGATATTGAAAACCATAATTATAATCATCAACAAGACAACTTAAGTTTTCAAGAAATCCGTTAAGTACCCATTTCTGTAATCATAGAGTAGATAAACAGAAATATTTGGCTAAGCCATAAATCAAGAAACCTGATCACAGGTTCTCTAGCTCCTGCTGAATACAAACAAGTTGGGCTAACAAAGAAAGATTCATTCCTTTTACCTATGCAAGAGCAGAGTGGTTGGTGGTTACAACTTGAAATTCATGTTAGAACACCACTAAATCAGTTCTTTGACCAGAAAAAACATCCACAAGCCAAAATCTCACTCTCCTAAAACATATATATAATTAAAACCCCAAAAGCAACAGTGATTACTACTGACTACCCAACAACCCATGCATAGCCCAATACATAAGAACAGAAACAAAAATCTACATGAAAAACATAGATGGCCTACTACCAAGTAATTGTTGACATGAGTTATAAATAGCTTTGATATCATCCTAATCTGTGTATAACAGCCAACTAAGTCCCTTTTTTAAAAAACTGCATTATTGACATCAGCTCTTTTAAATGGCTATGATTCAAGAAATCTGAGCCATTCTCAAGAAATCATTTATATAGAAGATGGACCTAGAAGCCAAAGTAAAACAAATTGCAACTCAATTAAAAAAAACAGAGCTCCCAAAACATTAGCAATATTTAAAATCGAGACTTATTGTGATGCAAAGAATCGAGGCCATAAAACAAAGGGAGTTTTTCTTGTCTACGAAAGTTACTTAAAGACTCCAAAAATCGGATAAATTGTTGACATCAGTTGTTTTAAAGGGCAAAGTCTCAATAAATTTGACCCATTCTCTAGAAATTTGTAAGCACCTAGATGCCAAAATTAAGTAATTTGAGACCCATTTTGATGCATAAAAAACTTGGGTCATAAAACAAAGATGAATTTTTGGTTGTGTACAACGACAAACTAAGATGCGCTACTACCAAGTGATTATTGACATCAGATTCATTATAAATAGCTCTGATATCTCATCCAAGTCTGTGTATAGCAAAGAAACTAAGATAGTAAAAATATGAGCCATTTTGATGCAAATAATCGAGGTCATAAAAGAAACACGAGTTTCACTACAAAAATAAGACTATTAGCGGCACAAAAAATTGTCATTATCAACAAAAAAACATGTTGTTTCAATAGCGACAGGACTAGTAGCCACAGTTTTTTGGTTAATAGCGGCAATTTTTGGTGCCGCTAATAGTCTTATTTTTTGTAGTGTTTCTTCTCTGTACAACTAGAAACCATTTTAAGATGGTCAAGAATCTGAGATTGTTGACATCAACTTAATGAAATGGCTGTGATTGAAGAAATCTTAGCCATTCCCTTTCTAATAAATATTTATAAAAGAAGGACCATTGAGCCAAAAATTAAATAAATTGCAATTGAATTGAAAATACAAAATTTGGGAGCTCTTAAAATTATTTAAAAGTTTAAAATCTTAAAATCAGAGACCCTTTCTGAGGCAAAAAAATAGAGGTCTTCCAAAGTTAATACTGTTTCCTGTGAACCAAACAGCAACCTAAGATTTTGAATCACAAATTTAATGTTGACATCTTGTCGTTTTAAATGGCTGATTCTATTAAATCAGTCATTCTCAAGAAAGAGCCTATAAAAGAAAAAACCTAAAAAATCAGAGACCCCTTCTGATGCAACAAATTTGAGGCCCCCAAAAATTACAAAAAAATTGTACATAACAGCAATACAAGATGGTCTAGTGCTCAACTTATTATAGGCATCAGCTGTTCTAAATGGCAATTCAATTCTAAAAATTTGAGCCATTCTTCCAAAATTATAAAAAAAACTAAAACACACAGATCCATTATCATGCAAAATATCGGTGATTGTACCTTGAAGTGAACGATACCAAAAACTCATTCAAATTCAAAGGGCTACCAAATTTAGAGTATAACAAAATTAAGAAAAAACCCACCGCTTATAATTTTCCCGAAACCCTAAAACACAACTCGATCTTCAAACCTAACATTTCAAGACCTAACAACCCTAATTAATAAAAACTAAAAATAAAATCAGATCCATTACCTTCGATGGGAAAATCTACTTCAAAATCACATTAAAAAGGAATTTAAAAAGTACGTTTATAGAACACATCAAAGATATTAAATGCCTTGATTTTTTACACTAACCTGTAATCAATGAAAATCTCAAACAGTGGATTAAGAAGGTGATCCCTCTGTTGAGGATCTGAAGAGTTCCAAATCTTGCAAGCGTTGAGGATCGAAGAGGTTCAGATCTCGCAAGCGTTGAGGATTTGCAGAGGAGATCTTCTATAGTTCTTCTTTGCTCGACTGTGAGATATTGAAGTATATGGAAGAGTGGGATGATGTAGAGATGATGATGAAGGGCTTCTGTTGTTCTTCTTTTCCGGCGAAAACAGAACCTCCAACGACCTCAACGAGACTCTCGTTGTCGCCGGAACCACGCCGCTCTCCAGATCGGCTTCTTAGGGCACTGAGAATTTGAAGATTTCGGCGTCGGATTTCATTAGAGAGAAGAAGAGGGAGATGGAAGCTAGGTTTCGAAGAAGGAGAGGCAGAGAGGGGGGGAGCCGGCTTCAGAATAGTAAATAGAAATAATGTTGTTTGGCTGGGCACGATACCTTATAGCGTGGGATTAGGATTAAAAAATTTAACCACTGTTTTAATACATTAAACTGCTATTTTTAACAGTTAATTATTATACTATTGCTACAGCAGTGGTTGTTTTGAATATCAAAAAAGTAGTTTTATCATGATTTTGACGTAGTGTACTATATATAAAGAGACACCCCCCCTTACTTAAGGGCTTGAAAATTTTTCAAAAGAGAGAATCCTTTAGAGTTTTCCCCTCCTTCAAGCTTTAAATCTACAAAATTCCAGAACCTAGGTTCCCCTTTTAGACCCCATCTTCCATCAACAATATCTTCGCTTTAGAAAGAACAAGGCTTTTGCCTATCTCTCCTACCTCCTAACTCTTAAACCTTAGAGTTCAAGACCCATCTTTCAACCCAATTGCTATCAGAAGCTCACCGGAAGCGCACTCACGCGAAGGTCCATAGCAGTGCCAAAAGGGCCCGAGAATTCCGGCTCTCTCATCTATTCCTCTACCTTCTTGTGCTTTCCTTCTATCCTAAAATTGAGCCGTTAAGCCACCCAAATCTTATCGGGTATGAAGGGCTCAATAGGAATCGAGTGCCTTCAAGTAAGGGGGAGTGCCGCTCATTTTTTATTTATTTTTTATATTTGGTCATAATTAGAGACCGCTTACAAGCGGGTTGATCGGGTGCCTAACACCTTCCCGATCGATAACCAAAGCCCCTACTCAAGAGCCTTTAGCTTTGATCGGTGAATCGGAGTCATATTTTTACACTTCGGTGCTTATATATCGATTTTGAGGTATCCCGAGACACCAAACGCTCATGGTGGCGACTCCATCTTTTTAACAGAGAGCGCATCGTCGTGACGGACTCGCAAGAGCCCACGGTTGCATAAAATCGTAACTTAAAATAACTAAAACTTTATTCAGCTTCACCGCTTATGGTCATTTCATGACTAAAAATTTCAGAGGCAAGCCAGTAGCCACCCAGTCAAAGCTAGGGGAGCAGAACCAGGAGTGATCACTACAAAAAATAAGACTATTAGTGCCAGCCAAAAATTGCCGCTATTAACAAAAAACTGCCGCTAATACTCTTGCCGCTAATGGTCTTAATAGCTTTTTTTTTAAGAGCGGCAGTTTTTTACAGTAAAAAACTGCCTTTCATAGTCTTATTTTTTGCAGTGGATCACTAAGCTGATACTTTGAACTCGTTTTGTCTATAGAACTACCAACACCTCCACACATGTGACCAGTTCACATGTTTATTTGATCTTCTCTTGTTGGTTGTTTTTGTTAAGTCCAGTTCTTTTGTAAATACTGATAAAATTTTGTAATTGGACTTATTGTAAGTATTTGACTTTTAAAGTTGAACTTTTGACTCAAATTTTATTGTCTTATAATTCCGCCATAAGTAAGATTATTACGTTCTGAATTTGGAAAGATGAAATAGCTCGATCAAGTTAACGAAAATGAGAAATCTTTCGTAAAACGCTTCCACAATGATTGTAAATTCTTTCAAAAAGAAAAGAATGGTTTAACTGAAATTAAATGACGGCGTATGTCATGTTGATCTGGCTCGCAGATTGGAATGTGTGGGGGTGCGAGAGCCTCCTGGCATGCAAAGCCAGGGGCTGGGAGCGTGACAAATACCTCTGGATGCTTATTTTCTCTTGAATTTTTGCTTGATTTTTTGTTGTTTATCCCTCTAGCAATACTCCACAAAAGTGGACAAAATATCCTCACACCGAAGGGATTGGAATCCAATCCCTTCATCCCCTACGTTCATGTTTTGGGAACCTGTAAACCGATAGTAAAATGCACTATTGGGTTTTGGGATCTCCAAATTGCGTAGTGACATGCATGGACTCTCCAAAGCCATAATTGATGACGCTAAACAGTTTGGGGCTCCCTAAAGTGCCTAGCCCCTCCTGTTTTAGTCTTATTTTTCTTTCTCTCTCTGTCTTTGCAACCCTTTCTGGGCTCCTATTTTCTCATCCGAATTGGACCCGTTTGAAACCCTTTTATAGTGTTTTCAAATTTTCATGACTACTCACTCAGCTCCTTTTATAACTACCCCCTCTAAGGCCTATAAATAACCATTTGTCATTTAAGGAATCCAAACTTGACTTTTTGGAGCCCCTCTAAAGGAATCAGATTTTGCTCTTTCGTACTTACATTTTTCTCTTTGTAGCTTTCTTGGGACTCCATCCAATAGAGTGAAGCAGAACCCCCATCCAATAGGGTGGATACATTTTCCGTCCGAACCAGGGTTCAAACTTCTTGAACCCCCATCCAATAGTGGGATTTGTCGACTAAGGTGTGGGTCCTAACTATTACCCATATCTGATAGGATGGGTTCACTTTACGTCAAGCCAAGGCTCGACTTGGGGTTCGACCTTCTCGGCACTCCCATCCAATAGTGTGGGTTCAGTTGCGGACTAATTAAGGTTGGCCATTAACTTTAAAGTTACCTGGTCCCTGATGGTGCAAGGACGGAAATCCCACTCGAAGTGCTTCCTGATTAATTAGCCACCTTCCAATATGGGAACGAGACTTGACCCTAATAAGAGCCTCCTTCGAAAGGGAAGGGCCAAATTCTCACTATTCATGGTTAAAGCAAATCCAACTTTGGTTTTCCTATGGTTCAGACCTTTGGCCTTACTATATATCGGATGCATCTTATGAGTTAAATTTTCTTTTTATTACAAAATAGCAAAAAAGATAAATTTTCTGAAAACAACTAAATTTTTTTACCAAATTGCACTTTAATTAGTACTACGTTCCGTTCGTAATGGATACATATAGGCCATATGGATCAATGTTGGCCTGACATTAACCAATTTGGATAAACATCGGGCTGTATCGGCCACTATTTATACCCATATCGAATCTGGAGGTCATATCGTATCAGGTCAGGCCTAACTCGATCGAGCATGAATGGTCAAGCCTCCAAAGGTGCAAAGTTATTTATGAGCATACAAATCAGTGAAAGAAATATTTTTGCTTTTCATTGATTTGGTGCTCAAAAATATCGTTAGACCAACTCCATAGGCTGGCCTCACTTGAAAGTTTAAACAGTCCAAGTAGAAAGAGTAGATCCTATGAGAGGTGGGTGAGGATCATGCAAGCAATATTAGAACCTATAATAAACTTACCATCTTTATCATATTTCATTTAATGTCTGAAATGGCACCAATAATCTAGTTTTGTTTCTTTCCTTGATGGGCCATGTTGAGCGTGGTAAGAATTGGACGGACACGTTGATCTACCCACTTGCACTCCAATCCAATCTCTACACCTTGATCAACCCACTTGCACTCCAAACCAATCTCTTCACCATCAAATGTCATTTTGCACTCCAATCCAAATTCTACACCTTGATCAATCCACTTGCACTCCAATCCAATCTCTTCACCATCAAATATCATTTTGCACTCCAATCCGATCTCTACACTTTGATCTACCCACTTGCACTCCAATTCAATCTCTTCACCATCAAATGTCATTTTCCGATAGATACTGTTTATTCCTACTACCTTTCCGCGACGGGGACTGGCCCTATTTCTTGTGAACGGCCACCATGGCCACCATCTCGCTGGGCCATCTATTGGCACCCGCTTGGCCCCTTTTGAATTGGACATTTGAATGGCCACAATTTTCCAAGCCAATCTCTTGGGCACGCGCCCGACACTTTTGGATTGGCCAGCATCTCCTGGCGCACACGGGATCATTTTTGGATTAGCCATTTGAATGGCAACTTTTTCTTTGGGCCATCTCTCGAGGACACTAGAGATCCAAAAAAAATATATAAATATCTCTCGAGCACACGCTTGGCAGTTTTGGATTGGCCATCATCCCTTGACACGCGCCCGACTGTTTTGGATTGGCCATTTGAATGGCCACTACTTCTTTGGGCCATCTCTTGGGCACACGCTCCACAGTTTTGGATTGACTATCATCACTTGGCACACGCCCCACCGATTTAGATTGGCCACTACTTCTGACAGTTTTGATTGGCCACCATCCCTCGGCACACGCCTGACCATCATAGATTGACCATTTGAATGGCCAGTATTTCTTTGGGCCCGACAGTTCTGGCTTAGTCACTGTCTCTTGGCACCTGCCCGACCCTTTTAGATGGCCATTTGTGAAAGCTATATGGCCACCACCATCTCATTGGGCCATCTTTAGCACACGCTCGTCCGTTTAGATTGGTCATTTGAATGCCTACCTCCTCTTTGAACGTCGTCCCAAAGTTGAGAGGCTATTTTGCGGACTTCTTATAGAAATTTGTTTGGCTGGCCTTAAGATACTTGCAACCGTTTAGGTATGTAACTTAAGTAAGCTGTATTAGAGCTCTTTACCAGATATTGCTAGAGTTGGTGCCACACATATCCATAATACTCTTAGCCAAACTTAGCCATTTCCAAGAAGATAGATATATTTTCTTCTGTCATCACTATCTTGGCACCTAAAAGAATGGTGTCTAAATGATCCTCCACCATTAAACTGTGACTTTTCATCTCATATCATTGAAGTATGATTTATCATTGTGCCATGTGACACACATCTATGATCAATCTAAATATCCCAAGTGACAATCCATCGTTGGAACATGTCCCAGCCAAAGGATCATGCTTATAAGTAGATGTAAACCATCCGCCTGATGAACTTTAATATCAGCCATCAAAATTAAGAACAACCTTTGATATTGCAGTGCACTGATCAGACAATTAAAATCTCCCAAAAAGTGAATTTTTTTTTCCCATTAGCCCTTCAATTGATGATAAATCACTTCGACGATATGAATTTCTAACATCATAAGCCAGTAAATGGGGTAAGATCATTTAAGTACCATTTGGTGCTTAAATGACGGTCAGGAAAATCGGCCCCTAAGAAAATATGTGCATCTCCTACCGGTACTGGATGAGAATGAGTGGTGTGCATAGGTTGGGCAAGCTAAGTCACAACGACTGCCTCTCATTTCCTTTTATTCTTTATTTTATCTTATTCTTTTTTTAGTTTTTTTATATATTTTAAATAGGTAAAGCTAGGCTTCAACCTGCGACCTCGAAGTTGCTATATTGTCAATTGTCCATTGTGATATAGGCCGAAGCTCTGAAGATCAGGCTATGGCTACCCGATGTGCAGTGCTTACAATAACCTTAGAAGGCGTCCTAATCCATGGGCCAGTGTGGAAGCAACCGGTTGAGGTGGAAGCAACAGGTCATGGGTTCTAATTCCAACGTCTACTCTCACCCTCTTTGCAGGTCTCCTCCCACTGTGCTACGTCAAATACAGATCTTCTCTGCGTGCAACTTTGCACATGTACTACAACTAGGTTGTTTATGACGTGTGGCTTCCTCAACGAAAAAAAATTCCATGGGCCTGTGCATGAGTCTAGCTAGTAATACCGACTTGCTATATATGCATATCTTTACTCTCTCTCTCTCTCTATCTATCTATATATAAAGCAAGAAGGGTAAACTTGAGACTTTAGACCAACATCATAGCATATTAAGTTTTTTCATTATTTAATGTTTTGGCATATTTGTAGATGTCACCCCGGGTTTCACTTATTTATAAATGAGATAAGTACCAGAAAACGCCCCTCTAGCATTCTTATTACCGTTTCAGTATTTTTTTCGTTTATTAGCGAACAGCGCCCGTGCAGCGACAATACGGTCGGCATTGACACGTTTACCCACTTTATGAATATCCAAAATTACCTTCTAGCCCCTCCAATAGAAAGTACCAGATAACCCAAATGTGCTACCCTCCTCCTTCTTCCTTCGTTTCTAGCCTCTCCAATAGAAAGAATCGAGGACTGTAGAGAAGGTAAGCACCACGACGACGTCTTATTTTTACTCTTCTTCGCACCAAACGATCAGATCACGAAAAAGGGAAGAGGAGAAGAAAAAAGAAAAGAATCTCAACACAAATCTCCAAAAGGTATGTTCAAAACCCTAGTTTTTTACTTTGTTGATTTGTTGAATCATTGCCCATTTGAGTTTTAAAGCATAGTAGATCTGTTTTTAAATCTCCGATTATCTGATTTTAATTTAGTTATATTGATACGAACTCTTGATTTCTACGAATCCTTTTTTACAATTTCCCCCCCTTTTTAATGTACAGGCTTTGAATTAAATCCGTTTAGAATATCGTAATATTTTAAATCCATGTATTGTTCAGTGATTTTATTTCAATGGAAAAAAAAAATCCTTTTTTGGGATTTTTGCATATTATAATTTTTGCAGATTTTTGCAGATTGGTTAACGTTGCAGATTTTTGCAGTTTGGGATTTTTGCAGATTTTTGCAGTAGCTCTTCATTTGGATCATTGCAATATTGTAAATCCATGCCTTGTTTAATGATTTAGGACAATAAGAAGTCAAATATCAGGAACCTTAGATTTGTGCAGATTTTTGCAATTTGGGATTTTTGCAGATTTTTGCAGTAGCTCTTCGTTTGGATCATTGCAATATTGTAAATTCATGCCTTGTTTAACGATTTAGAACAATAAGAACAAGTCAAATATCAGGAACCTTAGATTTGTACGAATCCCTTTTTAGGATTTTGCATAATTGGTGCTCAGCCCAAAACATGATTTTTTTATTTTTTATTTATTTTTAATTTTTTTAATGTCCAGGCTCTAAATTAAAGCCAATAGATCAATGCCAATAGACAATGTACATGAACCCTAGGTTTTAGTTTAGAGAAAAGTACCAATAAACACCCAAAAACACTTTATATCACCCTTTCGGTGATCTTTGTTACTTATTACCACTAAACGCCCATGTACCCTCGATACGGGCCGCATTTAGGCGCCTAAATGCTTTTTGAAAGTAGCTTGAAGGTAGCAATTTATCATAATATGTTAAATCCATGTATTGTTCAGTGATTTTATTTCAATGACAAAAAAAAAAAATCATTTTTTGGGATTTGTGCAGATTTGTGCTAGATTATGATTATTTTCCTCCTTTTTAATGTCCAAGCTTTAAGTTAAAGCCAGTAGAACCGTAGCTTTTCATTTGGATCATTAGCTAGGTTGGATGAGTTAAAAGAGTACAAGTTTACTTTTGAAATTTTAAATATTACTGGCTCTAGAGTAATAGATATTGATGATTGACTATAAATTAGAGAAAAGTACAACAAAATGCCCCGAAATTATTTTTCTTACCATTTCGGTGAGAATTTTTTTTTTATATAAAAAGGCGCCCATGCTAATAAATGAGCTGAGTTTGGGAGAGGATTCTAGGCCCAAAAAGGTCGGGCCCATTTGAACCTTGACTCGAACTTAGCTTTATCCTGCTCGTTTGAGGCTCTAGTATTACAAATAGGGATTGTTGAAGTGTCACCGACCTCATGAGAAGATTATGAAGACTTCGCACACACACAAGATTGCTATAATTTTTTTCTTGATGAAAGTATTTTGCCACACAAGACTCACAACACAAGCGACCCGTGGTTGATCGGTTTTCCCAGGGACAACTACAACTCTTACTAGTTTGTAATCTAATACTAGGCATAGTTGACTAGTACATTTTCTTGAAAGTAAAATTTGTTAAATCCTAATACATCTTTTACGCAAACTAGGCATACATGACTATTTCAAATGAAACCTACTAAATAGATATTCCGACTAAAATAAAAGAGGCCCAACACCTCTTTCAAATGTCACCACTCCCAACAGAAGTATTGACTTCGTTCACATCATCTGAATCGTCACCGTCGACCTCTTCAGTGGAGGAGAAAATGACGATTGGCATAGCTTCCGTCATACCAGGTGGCACCGGAAGAGCTAAATGCTCAGTTGGAGGCTCCTCTCTCTCGCTTTCATCTTCGACTTTAGCTACAACTGCATCAATCGATGGGTCTACGTCCATTGGGACAATTGGATAATTTTTGTCGGAGCCCTCCGATGGGAACTGTATTTGAAGCTGGCGTGTGATGTAGGCACAGCTACACTAATAGCGGCTGTATGATGATCGACTATGTCCCGGTGGTGGTCGAGAAGGTCGTGGCTTTTTGGGGTTTTCACGCGGGGGCGAATCAAACTCCTTACGAGGAGGGATGGGATAGAGTTGGAGCTATTCTCAGAAGACATTAGTTTTATGCCAAGTACTGATGCCCCATTGGTGCTTACAAGAGTTATAGTCCCTCTATTTATAGCACAATATATTGAACTGCCTCCCTTTCCTTTACATTATAATAGCCACGTGCTTTGCCGAGACCCATTGTGCAATTCCAATCTGAAATAAGTAACAACCTATATGATGGGACAGTATACTGCTGCCCTAGATACGCCAACTCCAGTAGTATATATTTCGAGCCCCGCCATCTAACTTGACGTGACTAGACGATGGTAAATCTAGAGACGTCAAGTCGCCACTTCTGTCAAGTCGCCGCTTCTAAAGTTGCCCCGGTCACATCGCGCTTAATATCGAGACGGTAAATCTACGATATAGACTTTAACCGCGATATGCAATACTGAAATTTTAGACTTCCTCATCGAAGATTACCGAGGTGCACCACGGAGGGCTGAGATTGGAAGGTGGTTTTCTTATTGTGATTCGAGCCCCGCCATTTAACTTGACGTGACTAGACGATATGGATAATCGCCGATCATGGACCATTGTGCTACAGGCCCAATCCCATGACTAAAAGCAAGGTATTGGTCCATCTTGTTCTGAAACTTATCGGCCGATATAAATAATCGCCAATCCCGAATCGGTCCATATAGGAGAATTTTCTCATTTGTGAATGAAAAAAATCAGGTAGCAGGAGAATTTTCTCATTTGTAGTTTGGGATGGAAATACTAATCATACGACCATTTCACTTGAATATTTGCAACCATCCAAGCAGGCCAGCACCACTCACAAATGAGCCACAGAAAATTGTCTTAATTCTCATTTTTTTTCAAATAAATAATTTGTATAAAAAACAGTTACCAAAGAATGATCACAATTTATCTGGATAGCAATGTCGATAGGTTCTTATGTAGGTTCAGTGTGACAAAGGTCTGAAAAATTGGGTGTTCATGTTTCATGGGACATTATCAAGTGTACAATATATGGAGTTTGGATCAATTTGTTACTCTTCCATTGATTTTATATGGATTTATTGAAACTACTTTATTACGAGAATGTATAATGATTTGGCTAATTTACTTTGGAGAGCTTAGGATCACCAAATTGGAGAAGTAGTTTCATTGAAGTGCTTTGAATGTCTTCCCTTTTTTATAACTTGGTTGTGTTCAGCTTTTGCCCCTTTTCAGCGTTAGATGGCGTTTGAGGGAAGGTACTTCAGCATTAGAGCTGTGTTAACCAACCAACATTGAAGATGGTTGTGCTCTTTTTTACTACCAGAAAGCGAAAGCTGGGAGCAGTCTTAAATCCACTCCAAACAAGGCCTAAGAAACTCACGATTATGAGATCAGTTTTTTCTAATTTGTTGTATCTTGTTTTACCATTTTGTAGTTAGTACAAGTTCTTTTGAATGGTTTTTATCATTTTTTTCTTTCTTTGATTATACCACTAAAATTCTACTTCTTGTTGCTAAACTCAAAGAATAACTACGAACTTTATTTTTTTATTTGTAAACTACCAACATCTTGGATTCCATCACATATATTCAAATTTTAAACTGCCACGGTCTTTGGCCGAGTTCAAATCTTTCAGGCCGGGCTTGGGAAGCCCGGCCCATTGCCACCCCTACTCACTACTGTTAGCTTGCCTAGATGTTTTCCAGATGGTTGGACTCCAAATCTTGACAAATGTTTGTGCATGCCTAAGTTAACTAATCTCCCAATGCTTGGTTGGGGACTTCTTGTTTTTCCAAACAAGTTAATCTCTCTGATACCCTACTGTGATCAAGAGAGAGGATTTTACCGATTTATATTGACCTGTATAAATCGGTGAATATTATTTTAGATGATCACCATTGATGCATAACTATTACTTTGTTTAATTACTTCATGAAAATGATTGTATTTCCACTTGTCCTTTGCATTTATGCAAGTTATCCTTCAATCTGAGACAATTCAGGAGTTGACGAAAACTTCTCAGGCATTGGCGTTACTGCAGGAAGAAGCATCGGAATTACGTAAATTTGCAGATGCTCAAAAGAGTGAAAATGTAACTGCTTTTAATACTTTCTTTTGATTGTAATTTAATGCTAGGCTATTGTAGTGTTAATTCCTGGTAACCATTTAATACAGAATTTCTGCTGTCATTGTTGTTCATTTTGCCACTCCTTTTAATGAGTTAATTTATGGCATTGTCACAACAGTCTCCGATTTTTCCAAAAAAAAAATCAGAAAAAGACGACGACTTGCAGTCATCCGGACTTTATCGCCAATTAATCAGAGCCAAATCACGACTCGGCCGATTAATTTGCCATGTTTGTGATGTGGTCCAGTTTATTTTATTCTATTTTTTCTATTCTTTCTTTTTCACTTATACTCGAGGGGAATAAAACCTTTAGGTTTTGTACTATCTTGCTCAGTTTGTTCATAAATATTTTTAGGTTTTGCCTATTTTGTACTATTTTGTTCATTAAAATCATTATTTTTAACTTGAAACATATTATGATATACTTTTTATATTTTTAATTCTTTTTTTATTTTCCCTGTTTTTTTTCAACTTTGACCGATTTTCCCTACTTAGACCCTTCCGCTTTATTGCTGATTCCCGACTTTGTGACTATGGTTTATGGGCTTATCTTGGCTTATATATATATATATATATATATATATATATATATATATATATATATTCCGGATGGTTGTTGGTTGTTCTATGCTGATTTGTTTTCATAAATTCAATTTCATTCATGGCTATTTTTAAATTTTTATTACTTTTGTGGGAAATAGCTTTTATCCTTAGCTTCATGTGAACATAAAAAACTCTTTAAAGTCTTATGTTTGTATCATGATTTCTCTTCACACTTCAATCAAGGTGGATATAAATTTACTTGGCTGAGGGCCTTTAATTTGATGTTCATGTTGAGGTTCCTTCTTAGTAGATGGGGTAGGGAGAGCGGTGAAATATTTGCAAATATCAGCATTGAAACATTTACAAAGAGATGGGGTAGGGAGAGGGGTGAAATATTTGCAAATATCAGCTTTGAAACATTTACCAAAAGTTTAAGCATTGCTCAGTTCATGGGATGAACTTGTTTTTCAATGATGGAGTTGAAACTCTACCAAGCAGTCCTTTAGATGTTAATATGGATCATAGTCACAAAAGTGTCCGAATTTTTCAAAAAATCGGAAAAGTCAGCGACTCGGCCGATTAATTGGTGATGTTTGTGATGTTGTCTGATTTTTGTGTTTTTTTTCGCTTTTTTCACTTATACTTAAAGGGGAAAAATAACGTTAGGTTTTGTACTATTTTCTTCATAAAAAAATCTTTAGGTTTTACCCATTTTGTTCATTAGAACCACTATTTATAGCTTGAAATATATTATGATATACTTTATATATATATATATATTAATTTCCCCTATTTTTTCGATTTTGACCGATTTTTGCTGACTTAAACCCTTGCCGATTTATTGCTGACTCCTGACTTTGTGCCTATGATATGGATATCACTGCAAATGCATGCCCCAATGCATATATTTCAGCATCCTAGTGTGTAATAAAGGAAGGCCTTCCTCTCTCATTGTATCAGGTTGCACAATGCAATGCCATCTTGCAGCTTGCTAAGATAAGGTCACTTTTCATAAGCAGAAGCAATCATATGTTTGAATCATTTGTTTTTTTTTTTGTAATGTTTTGTCCATGACATTGACTATTTTTTGTAATGTTTTGTTTTTTTTCTCTAGATCTGGAATATGGTTAATCTATTTGTTTCTTCTTCTGTTTAAGCTTTCCTAATGGAGAAATCTAATGCTATTTCAACCATATTAATTCACTTCAAATATTTGGGAAACTTAAGGATTAGCCATATGGAACTTTAACCTTTTATGTATGTTTCACATTGTCTAAAACACTGGAAAGGGTCTGCTTATTTGGACGCATATATGTTTCACATTGTCTGAAATGGTGTGGATGTTGATTGGGGCGTAAACATATATTATGTTTTTCATCTAGGTTTGTTTTACATTGTCTAAAATGGCATGTGGTTGATTGATAAAAAAAAATAATAAATAAAAAAACGGCGTGTGAACGTATATCAGTCAAAAGCACCATGTATATGCTTTGTGTCTAATCAATTTTTCCACGATTGTGATTTAAATTGCATGTGAATACATTATGCTGTTTTTTAGCAATATTATGATCTTGATGTGTGTATCTTTCCTTCCAGAACAAGATATTGCTCAATCGGTTAGAGGCATTACACATCAAATTGGCTGAGAAGGATCGCAGTTTAATTAGCTGGAATTTCTCCTGGAAGCACCAGTCTGGATCAGCAAGCTGAAAGTGACCTACAAAGTGTGATTAGTTATCTCAAGCGATCAAAGGAGATAGCTATCGATATAGTATATTATTTAATTTATAAATGTGAAGGTAAAATATCTATCTGCAGGCAGAAACAGAGATCTCTTTGCTAAAACAAGAAAAGCTGCAACTAAAATCCCGAGTATGCTATCTTTATTCATTCAATATCTAATTTTTAAGGTCATAGTTTGTTCTGCATTGGAGCTGAATGCATGCTCTCAGTTCACTATTGGGGCACTTCACTCCCCATGTGGTACACGTTTGCCCCCTAGGGTTCATCCATCCCTTCAGGGTTTAAATTACGCACCGGCGTCTATACATAATACTTATACTGGCACATGAATATGACTGTATTGTGATCATGTTCATTATTTTCTTATTGGGCTCCTAAACGATTTCATTTTCCCTATGCTCTGCTTCATTCAACATCGCTAGTGCATATACATTTACATAATGAAATATTAGATTTGCGGCCTTCTCAATGGTTCTATCTAATTTTAATTTCTTAATGTAGGGTTTTTTTTGGGTTCAGAAACCCCCATTTGGCAATTAAAAAAAATGAATCATTACATTTAAGAACATAATAGGCTGGATAATTGGGTCAAAATAAGATCCTGGCTTGTTATGTGGTTTCTTCCTTCTAATTGTAACCCTTTTTTCATAAGTCTGCTCTTGTAACTGTCGATTGTAATATAGGATCTGATGCATTAATCAGTGGAGTGTACAAGCTGAGGGTGTCCATTGCAGCTGCAAACCATGTTAATCTTCAGGTAAAGAGGGTAATAACTTCTATCATTGGCTTCCTTTATGGCTTTTTCTTGATATTTGATCAACTATAGGTCCGGGTTAATGATTCAAAAGAAAGCCACCTGGTGTTTGAAGCCCATGATTTAGGCTTGGATAGCACCATTACTCGCCACAGAATACACGGTCAGTATCGGCTCTTCAGCATCGATGTTCACCCGGCATTGTTGGTCAAGGGAGACAATGCCATATTTCTCACACAGGCCGACGGATGGAACGAGTTTGTGGGGCTATTGTATGATTATATAAGGCTTGAAGCCCCTACTACTACCGCGAAGTCCATCTGGTCAATAGAGTAGATGGTAATCTAGAATGAGCCATCCGGTCACAATCAGAAGTCAATTATCTTCGAAATTGATTTGGTTTTTTACAGGGAACAGGGAGTATTCTCCTCATAATTGATGATCTAATATGTGAAGCAATTTTCAGTTAGCCGGCTGGCTGTCTGATAATTGATATGTCCATTGTGCCATTTGATTTTAACAGGTAAATGATTTGTAAGTATTTTAGATCATGGAGTTTTACAATGCATAAAATGTGGAGTTTTCTTTTTGCTCCTACTCATTCATTGGGATGGTTTGATCAGAATATATTTTTTTTCCTGTTCCTGATTACAAGATGCAAGGATGGCTAATCAAGAATTATCAATTCCTTGTAAAAGGACTTCACCACTTTGTCATTCTTTCAAGGGAGAGACTACTTGCACACAAATTTTCTAACATAGTTTAAAAGGAAGCCTTCGTATTTTCGGAGACTGGTGCCACGGGGAACACCGTCTACGTCGTTTGATTTGAAGGCCATGATGTATATATCTAAGGGGAACACTGGATGTTTAGTGGTTCACATTTTATTCCCAAAATTACCTATTCCCTTTGCATATAATTATGTTTATACTACTTTTACTGAAATGCCCTATTTCATTGGATGGTGAATTTACACTACCTTTATTTTTTTGAGTTGGATGCTAGTCCAGTCGGGTTGGCATATACCTTGACCCATCATGTCTGGTCAGGGTGCACTATACAGTCAGGCCTATAATCTTGACCCGTTGAACAGCCAATATTTTAGTTCAATCCGATCCGACCTGACCAACTGACCGCCCTAACCCGATTTGAGCACCATTGGTGGTTCTCAACTCAAACTCTTGCTAAAATGGTCACGTCCGAAAAATAAAATAGTTGCACTCTGTTTTATAATAGAGTACACCTTATTTGTCGTAGGATTTCATAAACAAGGCATTTCAAAGATCTGGAAGTGAGACATGGTGACCAGGTCGGGGTTCGGCAATGGTTTGGCAGCATTAAAATTTAAAAAATCGACGAGTTTGGAAAAAATGTGAGGAAAAAAAAAAATTACTCTGAAAGAAGGCTTTAAATCAGATGATGGAGACTATTTTTTGTCCCAATATTTTACAAAAGCGATATAGAGATTTTACAAAAGCGATATTGGTCTCAAAAAGTAAATATGGGCCATGTTTAATTGTATGCTATGATCATGTTCAATAGATTTTTCTTTTGTTGAAGACTTTAAGTGAGGTCGACATGGGTACCTCTATTTGTGCCCTCTAAAATAATGATCGGACATTGTTTTGGACATGGGTACCTCTATTTGTGCCCATACATTCTTTAATACCGACCATGTCTCAAAGAACGTGATAACGAATGATTTGTTCAGATTAGATGATGGAGATCGTTTTTCACCCTGATCTTCTGTACAATAGATCTTGAGATTATGTCTCACTTATCAAACGGTCTTTTTTTTATTTCATTTGTTACAAATCCTCAAACAATGATCGCAATTTATGTTTGACTGTGATGTGTGTCATATGATGCCAAAAAATGTCATATGATTCCAAGGATTTTTTGGATATACTGTGGGGATGATCTACGAAACGTCAATTCTGCAAATCATATAATAGCGATTCAACCAAAATGTTAGATAAAAAAACACCAAATAAAACAACACATAAACAACACCAAATAAAACAACACATAAACATAAGATTGGCACAAGACTAAAGGTTGAGGTTCAGTCAATCCTACTAAAGCTATTCAATTACTGCCCGATGGCTTTATCCAGAGAATGACTAGGGGTTTGACAGCTATCAGTCTAGCTGACGAAAGATTGTGGGTCCTGAATGTTCTTCCCCACCAAAGAACTTGATGGGTGGCGTGCTTGTGTCTGTCTCATCCGCTTCGACATCTACTCGATGTGGCATGAGTTCGCCTCCTGGTAGTACCTTACCTTTCATCTCCTATTCAACATTAAAAGGGCGCATTGTGATCGATATGGAAATGGATAGTTTCATTAAATAAAATGAGAGAGAGTTCGGGGCAATGGATAAGCTTCGGGATAATATTAACCTTTCAGGTCTTATTATTAAGTGTGAAAATCATTATTGAGCGCACCACCCCGCAGACTCCTATGCTGCTGCATGAAAAGCGTCCTGATGATCTGTACCATGCCAATTTTATCAGTTAACGATTATGAGAATTTTGGAAGGATTTTTAAATATAGAAGCCTAAAATATAAAGAAAATGCGTCCAAATTATATATTCATCGGTCTCGGTTTTCCCTATTATCACTTGCCCTTCGAAGAACAAGTAGCTCAACACTTGCACGTTCTCTGCAGTTTGTCCAAAAGACAGACGGTTCAAGACTAGGTTCTCATAGATTGCTTGTCCCTTGTCCGCCAAGATTGTTAGCATCATCGTTATGTTAGTGCGATTAGAATCCTCCATCTACACAATTAAAAAAGGGAAATAGCGAATCATTTGAGAACTTCACAATCATATAGTAACGACTAAATAATGTGTAATACTCAGACGACTAAAATGACATTTACCGTAAGCAAAGGTGATGAAGAATGAGGGTTGAACCTGTGAGGACCTCCAATTTATAGGACTTTGGAGAAGCCCGCGCTATAGATTATTGCTTGCTAGACAATCAAAGGCAACCTACTGCTTGGTAGAGCATAGGACTACTACCTGCTCGAGCATAGGATTGTCATTTAGAGATTTGCAACATTGCTCGGCAGATCCTCTAGTCTCGTCATAGCAATTGATGTAACATCTATTACAACGTTGATTATTGCCTGATAGAGAATCCACAGTAACCTACTACATTCTGTAAAAGCGCCCACTTCTATAGACAGCTCTCGATAGCCATTGACTGCTTCAGATCAGATGGTGGAGATTGCTTTTCACACAGATTTATAGCACTATGGAGCAACCTACGTCATGGATTAGTGCTTGCTAGAGAATCAATAGTAACATACTGCATCTCGAGCATAGGACGATTGCCTGCTAGACAATCGAATGTAAACTACTGCTTCGTAGAGCGTAGGTCTGTCCCTCAAGATTTGGAACAATGTTACGTGGGTCCTCTAGTCTCGTCATATCACTTGATAATCCTTGCGAGTTGACACTCAGTACGACATTGGTTATCGCCTGCTAGACAATCAAATGTAAACTACTGCTTCGTAGAGCGTAGGTCTGTCCCTCGAGATTTGGAATAGTGCCCAGTGGATCCTTTATTCTCATCACATCAATTGATAATCCTTGCGAGGTGACACTCCGTACGACATTGGTGATCGCGTGCTAGACAATCAAGTGTATACAACTACTTCGTAGTCACTCAGTGGATCCTCTAGTCTCGTCATATCAGTTAGAGGTGTATTCGGTTTGGTTTGGTCAGTTTTTTACCAAAACCACAAAGCAAACCGGTCATAATTGGTTTTTAGTTTTTAAACAATCTACAGTCTGTTTCGGCTTGGGGAGGCCCGTAATCGAAAGCAAATCGAACGTTTCGATTTTTCTTTTTGCGAAACCAAACCTGAATCTGTTCCCATCTAACCTGATCAAAGAAGGCAATTTGGACTAGTTTGGTCGGTTTGGTCTGATCGGCCCAAAAAAAGCACAGTCCTAGTGAATATTGTCCGCTAGACTACCCACACCGAGGGATGGTAAGAAGATCCATTGACTGGAGTATCGGGTTGGAATATGAACTCCATTGACCAATACAGCCTCCTCGGGCCTGATTGGTCCAATGGTTAGAAAATCGAATATGGGAGCCATTACTTGCACACACTTTTCAAGTGATTGCCCCAGATTACACCGAATATAAAAGAACGGCTTGCAAATTTGGTGACCTCTACTATGTAAAAACACCATCTAAGCTGTTCGATTTGAAGGTCATGATTTAAAGATATAAATTGCAAATGATTATAACAAAATATAATTTCCATCAATTGATTAAATGGAGTCAAAGGCTATTATATAATTCAACAATTGACTATAAATAGATCATATGACAAGTATTGTGTTTTGCTCCAATGTTATGTACTAGAGATCTATTGATCATGAGCTTCAAATCAGATGGCTCATATAGCATTTTTACATATCACATGTACGGAAAATACCAAGTAATGTTTTTTAAATCTGGTGCAATCACTTGAAAAACGTGTGCAAGTAATGGCTCCCTTCAAATATTTTTGGTGTCGAATCACTCTTCCCGCTCGTCCAAAGCCCAAAAATGGATTTGAATTCAAAAGTAGATGACGTAGCAGGGGGCACATATGACTTTTCCAACGCTGGAGTTTCAAGTGAGTTAGGGCAAAAACCCTTTGGAGGGGTAGATTTTCAGAAATCGAATTCCTACCTCTCTCGTAACCGGCTGAAGATCCCTTCAGGACTAAACCCTACCCAAGGGTTTCCTACCAACATTGGTACTGCTATAGAGATCGCAGCCTAGGAGCTTTGATCAGTAGCCTTGGTAAGCACCCAATTTTTATTCAAGTCTTGCGACTGTTTGATATGGGTTCTTCCGTTCGATTCTTCTCTTTGATTTTTATAGCAGCTACCAAGTGTATGATAAAATTCTCCAGTAGTATATCTATGATAAAACGCTCGACTGTTTAATATGGGGTAGATGCTCTTCCGTTTGATTCTTGGCTTATCTATATAAGAGTAGTATATCTATGTAGTCAACACTTCTTTGTTTCATTTATATATATAAGCATTTACATATGCTAGAAATAAGTTACTAATATAGATAATCAATCTGGTGTATCTGTTGATGATTTGACTGTGATTTGTGTCATATATATATATACCCAATTTTTATTCGGTCTTGCAACTGTGTGATCTCTCTCTCTCTCTCTCTCTCTCTCTCTCTCTCTTCTTCTCTTTCAATATGTGCAGTGAGTTAATGGGTTCAGTTCAATTTGTATTAGTCTCTAGCACACCAAATCCCCTTTCTCGGTCTGAGCTTTTGCTGAGGCCAAAAGTCGTTGTACTGTGGCCTCTATTCGCGCCCACCCCTTCACTAAAAGCGCCCACCCCTTCACTAAAAGCGCCCACCTGATGATGATGTCGTCCATAAGGTGGCGGTATTGCTTTATTTAAGTGGGCGCTTCTAATAGATCTAACCAGTTGAATTATAAATGGTGTTAAATTGGGCTAGCTTTTTTATTTTGGTCTAGTTCTTCGTTAGCTACTCTGATTTTTGCCAGAGTCGGATATACAGTAAAATCCCTATAAACTGATTTGAAGATCTAGTGGGTCGAAGATTACTTCGAGAAAAATTAACCCACTTGTGTGATTCAATATTTGGAATTTTCAAGACCTGCAACCCTTGTGGGAATCAATATTTTTGTATTTGAATATATTTCTTTTGTTGCTAATGAAAAAAAGCTTGTTTGACTGGCTTGCATATTGGATAGTTATTTGTCCGGTTGTTCATAGTTCGCAGGCTCCATATTCTGGTCTCCCTAGCGAGAGTAAGCATTTACTTGAGGGGAGAAGCCAATGGATCATTTTTTCTGCTTTGAATTTTTTTTTGTTCTACTGCTTTGGTGAAAAGTCATCAACGTCTAATCAAGCATTGCATATCAGTTTCAAGTCTATATGCAGGTTTACCCATCAAGGGCATGCCCTTGCGGTGCAAGGGCATGTGCAGTTGTCAGGTCAAAATCTATCGATTACCCCAGTAGCTGGTTCTCCCGCTGCCCACTGGATGTATGACCCTCATTAAATGCTATTTTTTTATATGCGATCGCTGTCATTCATAAATTACCAGTAACGTACCCTCTTCAATTATGTGTAGGAGAAAAAGCGATGCCCCTATTTCGAATGCTGTGATGAGTACCTATACAAGGATCTTCAAGAGAGCCTTCGAATCTGCGAGGCAAAATCCATGGAAGTGCAATTTCTGGAGTGTGAAATAACTATGTTGAAGAAACAAAGAAAGGAGATTATCTTCCTTACAATTTTCTTCTTCGGAGTGATTATAATGTTGTCGTATTTTAATACGAAAAAGTAGACTTTACACATTCTGGAATGTATAAAATCAGATAATAGGGTTTATATATTTTGCGTGAGTTCGTTATGCTACAATATGTTCAGTACTAAATTTCTGGTGTGAATCTCAGTATAAGCGGGTTACTTTTTGGAGCAACGTGACTATTCTATGTTTAATTAGTATCTAATGTTGGCTTAGTTGTTTTCGTATGTGAGGATCACTTCCAGGTACAAACGACAATTTTTTCTGGAATGTATAAAATCACATTCTACAATATGCGATCTACTTAATTAGTATCTTCTCGCAGGTGCAGACGACAGTTTTTTCTTCATGATCTTCAATAATTGCCTTATCGCATGATGAATTTAATATATTTGACATTTCAATGAATTTTGAATCCAGGAAGATATGATATATGATATACTTTTCGTGGCGAGGGACATATGAGGTCATTGTGGGGCAGCCGGCCCATGGATGGAGGCCGACACAGGTATACAACTGAATCATGATTTACATATTATTACCTTTCCTGTAGTTTTATATCTCGCCATTGATAGATATAGCACTGGTTCGTCCATGATTGAGGCAGCAATTTGAATATTATTACTTTGTCGGTAGGATATGAAAAGGAAAGTTTCACTTGGGTGCGAGTTGATGTCGCACAGAACGCCAAATGAGGATGATGACCCATTCAGCTGGAATGGCGATGTCACATTTGATAGGGAGGGCGGTCTCCTTGGGTCGGGGATCAGGCGTCACTTTTAGTAGTAATGGGGTCTTAGCCTTTTGTACTTTTCCTACATAGTTAAATGAGTACCTCTGAAAAATAAAACCTTTTGGAGAACTATATAACCTACTTCCTTCAGTGAAAGTTGACCAGTTGGTGGACTTTGCTGGTTGGATCTTTTGGGTGATCTGCTGATGGCTTCGATGTTTCCATTTTTTTGGCTTTTTTCCCAACTAATGAGACATGGGCAAAGAAGCTATTCTAGCTATTAAGTCCACTTTGCTAGTTATCAATAAGCCTGGTGGTTGTAAGGAAAATTTATCATTTAAATTCATGAATTGGAGCTCGATGAGCTAGCTGTTTTAAGAAGGGTCCGATTATTTCCACCAATGAAAAATGTAATCTAGCTCGAGCCGAAGAGGCAATCTCACAGTTGACTTTGCTTTGAATCAGATGAGGGATTCCGGTTTTCATTACAATCTGTCACTTAGTAGGTCCCAAGATTATGTGCACAACATCGGACTGTTACTTTTTAGTTCACATTGCGCACATCGCAAAAAATGACTCTGAAATCATATCTCTACATGATAAGTGGCACATGATTTCTAGGTCATTTTTTAGAATGTGTGTCATGTGAAGTTAAAATCTGACCATCTCATGGTGAGCCTATAACCTCAACATTTGTTATGTGAAAAATTAGAACAAGAAGCAAACTCCCTTGTCTAATTCAATGTAGCCAATGGTTCTCGGCTGAGTTGAGTTCACATTTTGACAAGATTCAAGTAATGATATCCTTTCATGATTATTTTATATAAATACAAACTTCTGTTCAATAGGAAGGCCCATTTAGAATAATTGGCATTATGCAGTGATCTGCAGGGTTTAATGCTAAGTTGTTACTATCTTGGACTGTTGCAGGGTTTAATGCTTAGTTGTTGCTATCTAGGACTGCTGCAGAGTTTAATGCTTAGTTGTTGCTATCTAGGACTGATACGAGTCTTTGTACTTAGTTGTTGCTATCTAGGACTGCTGCAGGTTTAATGCTTAGTTGTTGCTATCTAGGATTGCTACAGGTCTTTGTACTTAGTTGTTGCTATCTAGGACTGCTGCAGGGTTTAATGCTTAGTTGTTGCTATCTATGACTGTTGTAGGTCTTTGTACTTAGTTGTTGCTATCTAGGACTGCTGCAGGTCTTTGTAAAAGTATTATACTCACTTTTAGTTGAGTGGGCTCATCGATCTTCCCTCATTTTCAAACAAAGTTGATAGGAGCTTATTAAGATTGCACCCTCACCATTCCACAATTTAGGCTATAGCATAAATTCAAACCGTTCAAATGATTAAACATTGTATGAATATGGACATGCCCATTAGGATATTCGAACCATTCGATTTGGGCACTTTAATATAGACCGTTATCAAATGTGCAATCAACATTGATGTGCTCAAAGTCGAAGGAACAAAAATTTTAATGGGCATCCAGAAATTTGGATGACTTGGACCAAAAATTTGTACCATGTGGCAGCCTTAAAAGTGGGTCATGTGCCATGATATCTTAAGAAGGTGGTGAGAGGCAATCTCCTGGCCCGAGTGACGGGAGTTTTTGAAAGCGAGGGACAACAGATGAGACAATTGAATCCATGTGGGGTTCAACCCGTTTAAAAGCCTTTGGATACAAGGGAATCTTGACTTTTATGGCTGCCATTTCATAGGTTGATATGAATATACTGTGTCAAATTCCCTTTCCATCAGAAGGTTTGAAGTTGAAAATGGTATAAACTTACAATTAGGGTTGTCAAACAGCTGGATCAGGCTGGGCTTTTGATAGGCCTGATTACGTTTAACTTAAAAATTTATGCTTCAACCCGTCCAGATACAAATCGATCCTGCTGGGCACAGCCTGGCTGCATTAGGGCTCATGATTTTTATTGAAGCCTAAACAGCCATGGTCATTGAGTAAGTCAAATTTCGGTTTCCAATTTAAAAAAACAGCCACAATCAATGTTTATGGACCTGGTTTCATCAGTCTGCTGTTCGATTTTATTTATATAAAAAAAAATTACTGGTAAAATTACCGTGCCAGTTTAATATGAAAGACTCGATACTAAGGGTTGGTGGGTCGGAGATTGGATAAAAGATCATCCTTACTCTGAATTATGGATATTCGAAACCATGACAATTTCTAGCCCTATCTTTATAAATTATCTACATGCTGCTAGTTATTGAGGTACCACTTAGCTACCAAATGGATTTGGGTCCAGATCAGGTCTGGTTGGAGTGGAACCAAAATTGGACCTAGTTTCCAGTTGGGTTCCGAATTTTGGATTGTAACTGATATAAGATAAACAGTTTAGATCAATTCATGTTTCTAGAAAGCAAACTTCATTCATTTAATCAATTAGGGGTTTCCTCTAGACTGATCGACATGACTTAAATGTGCAAAGCAATTCAAAAGTACTGAGATTCCCTCAAGTGATAAAAATATATATATCATCACCATGCAAGGACTCTACTAATGTCACAGCTGGTTGTCTCTCTATTATTTTACTTATATATTATGTAATATATTAGACCCCCCTAGATACTACCTTTGTATGAGAGTCCCAGTTTTGTTCCCAATGATAGCCAATAATTAAGACCCTCTATCATTCTGAGTCACGTTCGATTATTGATCCTTGGAGAAACATTTGGCCTAATCATTCTTGTTATTGAATTGTTAAGAGTTAAACTTCAACCTCTCCAAAAGCACAACTTCTTTATTTTAGAAAGCTCTTTGCAAAAAAGGCAATGTGAAGTTTGGACATGCATGCTCATATCCAATATTTTAATCAAGAATAGGTTCCACTGCATGTTACAACAAATACTTCAGCCAAAACTACTATATGTAGCAAGATGATACAAATTTAGATATTACATTTTTTTTTTATACATGAAATAAATGCATTGCATAAAAGAAAACGAATAGCTTTATAATACACCCTAAAATATATATATATATATATATATACATGTATATATATATATATACAACTGGTTTATAAATTGTGTACAACTCTGATCAATCTCAGATAGTTTTTCCATCCTTGTGTGTTGTACGTAAAACGATATAGAATACTGAGTTGAGTTGGTGAGACACATGACAAGAGTGCCAGCCAACAATCTTCCTTCAAAAACCTTTGGGATGTGCAGGATGTTGATGAGTGCTACTGATCGGTCAAAAGTGTACTTTCACTGATTTGTGCTCATAATAATTGGGCACATCCCGAGGCTTGACCATTTGATAAGAAGGAGATTGACCAAAGTGCCAAGACTGGCACTCTGGTCGGGTACCTAATAATAACTTTACTGAGTTCAAATATATGCATAAATAAAATAGAATACAGAGATGAAATGAGGGTATGCATGTTACTATGTTAATGAAGAAAAAAAAATTACAAGAATTTAAAGGATACGGCCCCCTAAGATTCTGAGAAGCAGCTCCACTCTAGAGACGATAATCAATACATATTACATGGTCAGAAATTTATATTTATTTTAGCAGCTAACAGAAAGTTGTACCACAGTTAAAGATAATAGAAAAAAACTCTTAGTGGAGTATTATAGCCTTCATTATGCAGTTAGGCCCTGTTTGGATTGAACGTGAGCATTCTTTATAACCAAAAGAACGTGAGCGGTACTTTAAAGAAATTTTTGATGGAGGGTGATTGACCCATGAGACACCCTCAGTCTTGAGACAAACATAACATCGTTTCAATTTATTTCGTATTACATGAGATTAATAGCAAAGCTAAGGCCTAATTAGGGGCTTCCACTTTGTGCCAATCTTTGTTCTGAAATGGTATGCAGCGTCTTGAGACAAACATCTGAAACAACTGATTCATGTGAATGAGCTGTCAAATCATTCCATAGTCATCCTTGAAATTAAATTAGAAAATGGCAATATAACAAGTGTGGACTTCTCAGTCGTGTATAGTATTGAGCCTGTAAAATTATTGTAGCCGAATATTATAAATAGATTTTAACATACACAAACACCAAACATTATACATGTTTTTTCGATAGTAATCTACCGATTCGACCCTCTACAACCAATGTTCTCCCTGGTAGTTCAATAGAATTACTGCAAAAGCCACGTAGTCGAAAAGCTTTGAACCTGAAAATTTGTGTAGATCATGTCAGATTAATTTCCTCCCCCTGAAGTAAAATTACAGCTTTAAAGCAACCTATTAGAAAATCACAAAATGTAGGCCTAAGTAAACATTTCAAGCAAAGGCTGTTGCACCAAAAAGGCCATTTATACTGTGATCAATCCGGACTGTCTATGAGGCGAGCCAGTACATGGATAGCCGACAACTCAAAATATCCACCAACAGGACAACCCTGGTTGTCTGATCAATACACTTTTGCATATTAAGTCTGCGCTACAGCTTATATATTGTTGACCCATCCATGTGCAGGCTCTCTATTGAACAGTTTTTGAGTAGTGTATGATCACTGAACTCTTGGCATATCCACATGGACAGTGTGACAGCCCGGATTTTCGCTCCCAGAAATCCGTGCCATCAGGGTCATACTTTGGATGATCCTCGGGACAAATCATAAAGTGTCTGCTCGTATAGCGGAAACCGAGCAGACACTGTCCAGAGAGGTAGGTCGAGTCATCACATAAGACATTTAACATAAAAGAACACAGAAATAAAACACGAAATTCTATATACCAAAAGAATACACATTCTCAAAAAGGAACCAAGAAGAACCATTGGTTATGGACATCCATCACCCAAACAATGGTTCCTGATAGTGGTTCTCGTAGAATGTATAAAACCACAAAAAAAAAAAAATACAATATCTATAGTAGTATATATATATATACAGACAGTGACCACCAGGCACACAATAATCCGGAATATCAAAATACAAAATATCGGACTCAAGTACCCAGGCTACGAGTAGAACTCGTCCATCTCCTCGTCCTCGGCCTCGGCCTCTGGGTCAGGCTGGTAATCAGGGTCTCTCTCCGTGCCGGGAGCTACAGCCTCGGAACCTAAATGTTAATGAAAACAAGGTGAGCTACATCATAGCTCAATAGAAGAATTCCAACTAAAATGAATTGAATATGTAGATCATGATATCTCAAAATAGGAAATCAAATCAGAAACGTGCAAACAGGACAAATCAATATAATACCGAGCTTTTAAACAAAAACAGATGTTATGCAAGTACATGATTAGTGACTTAAATTGTGTATGTTTTCTAACTTAAGAAACTCCCGTGAATATATAACACGGAGTAAACAGGAATTTACCGATAGGAAACCCCAACCAATCGTCGTTCACATGAACAATTTTAGTTTGCAACAATGCCTCATCTATGGAGTGCAATTGTGTCGAGGGATTAAAAGCAGATGCACAAGGGTGTCAGGCTCGGATATACTGCCGAGTCGGTGGAGATCATCTGGTTAAATCATCAAATCACATACGCACATAGACCTCACAGATCAGATAGCAGAAATCAGAAGCAGGTTTCAAAATACAAATCAGAAAATAGAATTCAAAGATAGTAGGAATATATGGTATGCTTACATGCTTGTTAAAAACAAAAATCAAGGCGCAGATATGAGATAAACATGAAATCATACTCAAAACAGTTTAAGTTGGTTTTCCCCTACCTCAGGTCAAACCTCTTTCTAAGCAAATCCAAAGTCTTTCAGAAAGTCATGGTCTGATCCTAGGCCCTAAACATAGTATTCTAAGTGTCAGGGATGTCAGAATATAAACTGGCACAATGTTCAGTGAGATTTTACTCACAAAACTAATACATGCAGAAAACAGGGGTGATTAATCGATCACCACTCTTATTGATCGATCAATCCCTCTTATTGATCGATCAATGACCCCATTGATCGATCAAACCTCACTCAACCTTATCTATTAACATAGAAAATTGATCAATCAATAGCCCCTATTGATCGATCACTACTCATCATTAATCGATCAATACTTCTATTGATCGATCAATAATCCCCTTTCTTTACACATTAGCTCAGTCAAAATTGATCGATCACCAGCTTGGTTGATCGATCAATGCCTCTTGTTGATCGATCAATAGCTTAAAATTTAAATTTCCCACCTTCTGTTCACATTTAACATTTATACAGATTGATCGATTAATGCCTTCATTGATCGATCAATACACTCCAGTGATCAATCAATGCCTCTATTGATCGATCACCACCAGTCATTGATCGATCACTTTCTTGTTGATCGATTAATACCCAGGATTGATCGATCAATCCCCAAATTGATCGATCAATGCTCTTCGAGCACCGAACTTCCAGAATTCTCAAGGTTCTGTTCTCTTCTTTGTCTTATATAGATTGATTGATCAATTGCTTTCATTGATCGATCACTAACTGTCATTGATCGATCAATCTTGTCATTGATCGATCAATAATGATAGAAACTCTGTCATTAATGGAGGTCATCCATCTTGCCTATTTTGACCCCATTGTCATTAATGGTTTCTTGCAACCATTAATACACAATCAAAACACAAATTAGGGCCTCTCATTTGCCCCTATTTGAAAGCATAGGCTCACCTTTTGTTGGGCCCTTTCGGGGTTTCGGCAAATCGATCTGAAAGAGGGTTTCGGATCCAACTTTCGAAGTTTATTGTCGTTATGGCTCGGACAAGCTGACGACCAGTTCCTTTTCAACACATAGAGACCGTACACACACTTAGACTAATTGTGGAGCGTTCTATTTCATCTCTCTATCCTCTATTTCAGACAAGCGTAGGACCTCGGGTATCACTAACCCTGTTTTCTCAAAGAACCCTCTCAAAAACCAACCTAGCTACAGATTTCTCAGGTCAAGGAGGAAGAGGAAGATGCAAGGTAGGTATGCAACTCTTCTTCCTTCTCTTATAAGCTAAGAGGCTGAAATATCTTTGATATTTCAGTTTCCCCTCTAAGCTTGGCTCTGGTGTGAAGCGTACACACAATATCTTCGGCATACAACGTTGTACTAATGTTTTACCAAACTAGGATTTAAACGAGAATTCACACGTGAATTCGTAAGACTGAGGATTAATATTATTTCTAATAATATTAATTATAAATTTTTTAAAATTTTTATCTCGATTTCCGTGCTAGGCACGTGCATCGAGTATTCAAGTTCTTATTCAAATTTTTTAGGCTATTACATTATCCCCCCCTTAGGAATTTTCATCCTCGAAAATGTCTAAGAGGTGATGTCAGATACGTGTTGGTTATAAGGCTTACAGATAGATGGGATGCAGGAGCATGCAGTCAAAGTATCATGCCGAGCTAGATATGCATGCAGAACAGAATTTATATGAAAAGCAGGATAATTTAGATATAGATATATAAGTAGTATAAGAACAGCATATAAGTAACAGAGTAATACCTGTGGGGACGTCAGATGGTCCGGCTTCGTCAGGCGTAGGTCTGCTAGGACGAGGTGGTGGTGTGCGGTAGTCACGAAGGTCCACCGTATGCTGACGTGCATGAGCAATCATCGGCGTAGACGTCATGGCGTATAAGTGCTGCATGACTAGCTCATGCATGCCCTCATGGTAATCCAATCGACGGTGAATTTGTCGCTGGAATGCCTCCATGCCATCCAACCGCTCGTGGATATGCCAATTACCCTCCACAAGCTCACGAAGCATCGCTGCAACGTCGACTGAGGAAGGTGGTGGGGGATGCGATGGGGTGTGACGGGGCAGTCGTCGGGGTGTAGTGGGGGCAGGTCGTGTAGACACCTCAGGCGAAGGTGGTGGATCACGTGGGGCCTCCCCCTCTCCAGATGCAGGCTCGGCGGGTGCCGCACCGTCAGTGATGGCGGGTGGGACAGGCTCAGCTGTGCCCTCATCCTCCTCCGGAAGCCGTCTAACCAACAAATAGTAACTCTTGGTCCAGTCTTTCAGATGGAAGACTTTAGTATTGTCTACCAAGCGTGGCTCGTGGGAGCCAAAGTGTATGCCTCGCGTAGAGCGGTATACTGCTCTACCATTTTAGTGATGAGGCGAGCATAGGGGATTTGCTTCTGAACCCCCGATTTGACCTTCTCTGACATAAGGTCATTGGCATTGATGATGCCATCGATGACCAAGTCGGCCATAGAGAACCAACGGTTCTCAAAGGCCGAAAACAGGGCATGTTGCACCGTACCAGTCCGTGAGGACTTGTGCAAGAACGGGTTAAGTGCACACTTGATATAAGTATCAAGCATCCATAATTTGTCGGGTAATTGGGCCCGAGATATGGATTGGCCCTTCCCGTGCTGACCCTGGGTCATCTTGGTGACCACGTCAGTGAAAGGGACCTCCTTGACGTACGGGGCATCCAAACCCGCATTCTCAATGTAAGCGGACCGGCATTGAAGTGCCGTCGTGACATGGAAATGATTGAATTTGTATTCAAACCCATCGATGGTCGTGACGAGTCGATGCCGACTATCACCCCATCGTAGGTTTTGGAAAAATAGTCTCACGAGACGTGGACAATAGTGGTCATGGAATGGTTCAAGCAAGGGCTTCAACCTGAGCTTTTGGATATAACCCTTGGCCTAAGCCATTTCGGGTCGGTCCTCGTAAAGCGAGGACGTAAAAACATACTCGGGTAGGAATGTTTTGGAAGCCCACCAAAGTTTGGGGACTTCACGTTCGATGGGAATCGGAACGGGGGTCGGAACGGGTGGTACCATGTTCGAAACCGATGCCACGGGTGGCACGGGTGGTTGGGGAACGGGAACAGAGGGCGGTACGGGTGTACGAGCCCGAGAAGTGGGTACCTTACGCGAAGCGTTCTTCGTGCGAGGTCCCATGGTCAAATCCTTGCAAAAATACAAAAACGAGAACCGAAATGAACAAAAATGAAAGTTTTACCGAGCGAATGGAGCAACGTCCACTCGAATCACGCAGAAGGAAGGATGTAGGTGACCGGAGAAGAGTCGGGAAGGAGGTTGAACGGTCGGAGTCTGAAAGCCGTTGATCGATCACTCAAATAGCTTAGTGCAAATGACCGTTTGAAAACCCCAAACCTTAACTTAAACCCCAGAATTGATCAATCAATGCTTTTATTGATCGATCAATGAAGCATCTTTATGCCCTAAATCGATGCATTGATCGATCACCAACTCTGTGTTGATCGATCACTGATACCCCTATTGATCGATCAGTACCTATGTTGATCGATCAATGTTTACTTTTCACTGCTAATTTGATCGATCACCAATCCTTGTTGATCGATCAATATTTGTTCCATTGATCGATCAATACCTTCATTGATCGATCAACGACTCACCTGTGAGTACAAGACTTCACTATCATTGATCGATCACTTCACTATGTTGATCGATCAATCATTAAATTGATTGATCAATGCCTCTGTTGATCGATCAATGCTGGCTGTTACACTGTTTCTTAACACGGCCAACTCTTTAAAGCGAACGGTTCGCCTCTCGAAATTAAGGGTACTTATACATCACATACAGAACCCATAGAAGGAGATTTCTCCAGCCAATGACGCATGTTCTCATACAACAACATATTCATGGTGACGAATCTTTAAGCGAAAATAACTAAGAATTTACCTTTCTCATCAGGTAAACAAGTGTGGATATTGTTCACGGATCTCGATTGCGCGTTCTCAAGTAGCTTCCGAAGCTGAATGATTTCTCCACTTGACAAGTACCAGTGGAATCAACATGGTCCGCAAAACTTGATCTCGATGATCCAAGATCGCGATTGGTTCCTCAATCACCGTCAAATCCTCTTGTAGCTCAATTGGTTGGAAATCCAAGACGTGAGTCGGATCGCATACGTAGCGTCGTAGCATAGACACATGAAAAATGTTATGCATGCTTGCCAACTGCGGTGGTAAGGCAATCCGATAAGCGACTTCGCCAACCCGTCCGAGTACCTCAAATGGACCGATATATCGAGGACTCAGCTTTCTGCGTTTCGCAAAACGCATCACACCCTTAGTTGGCGAGATCTTTACAAAGACCTTGTCTCCAACCTGAAAAAATAGTGGTCAAGTCCATAGCCAATCACATTAACTATGAATAGTAACTTCGTCTAACGTATTCGGTTATACCTGAAACTCCACGTGCGTCCGATGGAGATCGGCATAGCTCTTTTGGCGACTCTGAGCAACCCTCAATCGTTCGCGTATTAACCGAACTATCTCGATTGTACTGTCCACTATACCAGGTCCCAAAACAAGCTTCTCACCGACTTCTTCCCAATTCAATGGAGATCTACATCGACGTCCATACAAGGCTTCATAAGGTGCCATCCCAATACTCGACTGATAACTGTTATTGTAAGCGAACTCGATTAGAGGCAAATGTTGATCCCATGAACCATGAAAGTCCAACATACATGCACGCAACATATCCTCTATGATCTAGTTCACTCTCTCAGTTTGCCCATCTGTCTGAGGATGAACCGCTGAGCTGAACTCCACTTTAGAACCCATGCCTTCCTGAAATCGTCGCCAGAATTGCGACGTATATAGCGGATCTCTATCACATACGATGCTGACTGATATGCCATGTAACCAAACTATCTCCTTCATGTACAGCTCTGCAAGCTTATTGGCTGTGTATGTAGTCTGATACGGCAGAAAATGTGCAGATTTCGTCAGTCGGTCTACAATGACCCAAATGGCATTGTTCTTTCTCAATGTGCTCGGCAATCCCAAAATAAAATCCATAGAGATGGCTTCCCATTTCCACTCTGGTATTGGCAATGGTTGTAACAAACCTGTTGGATTTCGATGGTCTACTTTCACCTATTGGCAGACCAAACACCGAGAAACATAATCCGCAACATCTTTCTTCAATCCTCTCCACCAAAAACTTCGCTTGAGATCTTGGTACATCTTGGTACTCCCAGGATGTATAGCATATGTAGACTTATGCGCTTCCTCCAAAATCGTATCTTTTAGGTCCTTCGTATTAGGTATGCACATCCAATCTCGAAATAGCAAAGTGCCATCATCTTTGATGGTAAAATCAGGCCTGATTCCGTTGATCACATTCTTTCTAATGGCCATAAGCTCATTATCAATCATCTGGAGCTTACGCATGTTATCAAACAACGTGGGCCATATCACAATAGTATCCATCAATGCCCCTGAACCCTTAACGTCAATCAGTGTATCACACAAGGCCAGGTCCTCAAGTAAATGCCACCACTGTACTCTGGTGATAAGATGTGTCAGCTGTGCTGAAGACTTCCTGCTCAAAGCATCTGCCACAACATTGGCCTTCCCAGGGTAGTACTGGATGGAACAATCGTAATCTTTCAAGAACTCCATCCATCTGCGCTATCGCATATTTAAATCCTTCTGGGTAAACAGATACTTAAGGCTCCTGTGGTCGGTGTAGATATCAAACGTCTCACCGTATAAGTAATGCCTCCAAATCTTTAAAGCAAAGATCACCGCCTCTAACTCCAGATCATGAGTCGGGTAATTTCTCTCATGTTCCTTAAGCTGTCTAGAGCCATACGCGATAACCTTCTTATGCTGGTTGAGGACATAACCCAACCCACTATATGATGCGTCACTGTAGATAGCAAAACCTCCTTTGCCAGAAGGTATAGTCAACACTGGTGCTGTAGTCAGACGCGTCTTCAATTCCTGGAAACTCTTCTCACACTGATCAGTCCAATCAAACTTAGCATTCTTCTTAGTGAGCTGAGTAAGCAGACTTGATAGCTTGGAGAACCCCTCTACAAAACGTCTGTAGTATCCTGCTAACCCAAGAAAACTACGGACCTCTGTCACTATTCTCGGCTGTTCCTAATTCACGACGGCCTCGATCTTCGTCGGATCCACTGTTATACCCTTAGCAGAGACGATATGGCCCAAGAAACTAACTTGGTCCAGCCAAAACTAATACTTACTAAGCTTCACATACAATTTGTATTCTCTGAGGGTCTGTAAAGCTACGTGTAGATGTTCTTCATGTTCCTCCTTTGTCTTGGAATAGAAAAGGATGTCATCTACAAAGACAACCACTGACTTGTCCAAGTGTGGTTTAAACACTCGGTTCATCAGGTCCATAAATGACACAGGTGCGTTCGTCAATCCAAATGGCATAAATAAGAATTCATAGTGCCCATATCTAGTTTTGAACGTCATCTTCTCAATATCTTCTGCTTTGACTCGTAGCTGATGGTAACCTGATCTCAAGTCTATCTTCGTAAAAAACCTCGCTCCTTGTAACTAATCAAACAGATCATCGATCCTAGGGAGCGAGTAAAGATTCTTAATCGTCAACTTGTTCAACTGCCGATAGTTAATGCACAGACACATTGAACCATCCTTCTTTCTAACAAACAACACGGGTGCTCCCCAAGGAGACACACTCGATCGAATGAACCCTTTGTCAAGCAGTTCTTGTAGTTGCTCCTTCAACTCTTGTAATACTTCTAGAGCCATCCGATAAGGAGCTTTAGATACGGGTTCAATGCCTGGAACCAGATTGATTGCAAACTCAATCTCTCGAGCTGGTGGTAGTCTTGGCAAATCCTCAGGGAACACATCGGGATAATTGCATGCAATGTGAATATCGGATAACACATTCGTCTCCTCCCGTTGCTCTTGTAGAAAGGCTATATATCCGCTACATCCACTCTTCATCATCTTTTCGGCCCGAATAGCAGATATCAACGGAGCTACCTTAGACTTCACCCCGAAGAATCTGAATGATCGCTCCTTTGGAGGACGAAAAACCACTATCTTCCGAAGACAATCAATGCTCACGTGGTAAGCGATAGCCAGTCCATTCCCAGAATGATGTCGAATCCCTTCATATCTAACAAAATTAAGTCTGCCAGTGTCTCGTGATCGTCTACCGACACTGCCACTGATTTACACACTGTGAGTGCATTCACTGCATCACCCGTAGGGATGGACACCATCAAAATGAAATCTAGCCGTTCAGGAGTGGCACTCAATTCCTTCGTAAATTGAGGCCTTACGAAAGAATGCGTAAAGCCTGGGTCTATCAAGATTCGAGCCCTATGGAAGCAAATGTCACAACTCCTATATACCTTCAGCTCACCTATAAGCCAATTTCAATATCAAATCCAGTGTTTAAGATGTGTGTGCGTATGTGTACTATTATTATAATACGCAATCGAAGAACTTCTATCTTTACTAAATTTCCAGTTCATCTTACTAAATAAAATAGCTTCTCTTAAATTTCAACCATACCTTGGATGACATCATTCGATGTCAGAGCATCTGTAGCGGTAACAGCGTATGCTCGACCTTGAACCACAGGTCGAGAAGATCTCTGCGTAGATACCAATCCTAATCGCTCTTTGCTCTCCTCTGGGCAGTTCCTAACCAAGTGGCCCATCTTGCCACACCTGAAACATGCCCCTGTCTCTCTCCTGCACTCCTCTATCTTGTGTGGTTTCCCACACTTTGCACATGACACGGCTGGAGTGAAAGACAAGACCCTTGAAGGTCCCTGAGCCACTGAAGCCCCACTACCAGAAGATCCAGATGGTCAAAATGGCCTGGAAGATGTAGGCATTGCTGCTCTCTAGTATGAACTAAGACCCGAAGAAATCGCCGGTCAAGAGTGTGTAGGGTATCTCGGGGGTCTGGAGAATCTAGCCCTCTTGTTCTGCTCCGTGTCCTGAGACTGCCCTTGAAATGACCTCCCTCTCGCCTGCTTGTCTCTCCAAGAGAACTGTTTCTGGTTCTCCTCCTCTGCTATGAGATCCTTGGCCATCACTCCCTCATATGTCTCCATTTCTCACATGGCGACATCCTTTTGTAAGTTCTGTCTCAGGCCAAGTTGAAACTTCTTTGCTCTCATCAGTTCAGTGGCTACGTGCTGGGGTGTAAATCTAGCCAGTCTATCAAACTCAGCGCCATAATCCCTCACTGACATGGCACCCTGTTTCAGCTCTATAAATTTTACTTCCCACTGATGCCTCACAATTTTCGAAAAGTATTTGTGGTAAAACACTTCCGTGAACTCCTCCCATGTCCAAGGAGTGTGAGGAAACTATCTCTGCCTATTCTGTGACATCGACTTCCACCAAGGTCCAGCGTCACCGTCCAATTTGAAAGTGGCCCAGCGCACTTTCTCTACATCGTTGCACTGGAGGACTTTAAAAAGTTTCTCCATTTCTTCTATCCATCCCTCAGCCTCCATGGGATCCGTCTGACCCGAGAAGTTAGGAGGTCTCATTCTCCTAAACTCCACGAATCCGCTAGGCTAATGAGGGGGTCTAGCTGCCTGCTGAGTCAGAGCAGCTGCCTGCTGAGCGACGTTGGTAGCCAATGCTTCCAACACCTGCTCCATTCTCTCTTCATTACCTCTTCTTCCTCCTCTCGGTCTCACGAGAACCGCATTAGTGTGCAAGATGAATTCCAATCCCCGCGACGTACCTACCACCTCGGGTATCTCTCTCAGAGGAACCTCTCTCTGACCTCCTCTACCTCCACTGTGTCTGCCTCTGAACTTAGGGCCCATACTGGTCTGTCATTGTAAAAACAATAATATTGATCAGTACATAGATTGTGAAAACAATCAAACGTGAACTCATAGTTCAACTTAAAGCCTAGGCTCTGATACCAACTATGACAGCCCGGATTTCCGCTCTTGAAAATTCGTGCCATCAGGGTCATACTCTGGATGATCCCCGGGACAAATCATAAAGTGCCTGCTCGTATAGCGGAAACCAAGCAGACACTATCAAGCAGAGGTAGGTCGAGTCATCACATAAGACATTTAACATAAAAGAACACAGAAATAAAATACGAAATTCTATATACCAAAAGAATACACATTCTCAAAAAGGAACCAAGAAGAATCATTGGTGATGGACATCCATCACCCAAACAATGGTTCCTGATAGTGGTTTCCATAGAATGTATAAAACCACAAAAAAAAAAAAATACAATATCTATAGTAGTATATATATATATATACAGACGGTGACCACCAGGCACACAATAATCTGGAATATTAAAATACAAAATATCGGACTCAAGTACCCAGGCTACGGGTAGAACTCGTCAGCCTGGATGTTCATCTCCTCGTCCTCGGCCTCGGCCTCTAGGTCAGGCTGGTAATCAGGGTCGCTCTCCGTGCCGGGAGCTACAGCCTTGGAACCTAAAATGTTAATGAAAACAAGGTGAGCTACATCATAGCTTAATAGAAGAATTTCAACTAAAATGAATTGAATATGCAGATCATGATATCCCAAAACAGGAAATCAAATCAGAAACGTGCAAATAGGACAAATCAATCTAATACTGAGCTTTTAAACAAAAACAGATGTTATGCAAGTACATGATTAGTGACTTAAATTGTGTATGTTTTCTAACTTAAGAAACTCCCATGAATATATAACACGGAGTAAACAGGAATTTACCGATAGGAAACCCCAACCAATCGTCGTTCACATAAACAATTTTAGTTTACAACAATGCTTCATCTATGGAGTGCAATTGTGCCGAGGGATTACAAGCAGATGCACAAGGGTGTCAGGCTCGGATATACTGCCGAGTCGGTGGAGATCATCTGGTTAAATCATCAAATCACATACGCACATAGACCTCACAGATCAGATAGCTGAAATCAGAAGCAGGTTTCAAAATACAAATCAGAAAATAGAATTCAAAGATAGTAGGAATATATGGTATGCTTACATGCTTGTTAAAAACAAAAATCAAGGCGCAGATATGAGATAAACATGAAATCATACTCAAAACAGTTTAAGTTGGTTTTCCCCTACCTCAGGTCAAACCTCTTTCTAAGCAAATCCAAAGCCTTTCAGAAAGTCATGGCCTGATCCTAGGCCCTAAACATAGTATTCTAAGTGTCAGGGATGTCAAAATATAAACTGGCACAATGTTCAGTGAGGTTTTACTCACAAAACTAATACATGCAGAAAACAGGGGTGATTGATCAATCACCACTCTTATTGATCGATCAATCCCTCTTGTTGATCAATCAATGACCCCATTGATCGATCAAACCTCACTCAACCTTTATCCATTAACATAGCAAATTGATCGATCAATAGCCCCTATTGATCGATCACTACTCATCATTGATCGATCAATACTTCTATTGATCGATCAATAATCTCCTTTCTTTACACATTAGCTCAGTCAAAATTGATCGATCACCAGCTTGGTTGATCGATCAATGCCTCTTGTTGATCGATCAATAGCCTAAAATTCAAATTTCCCACCTTCTATTCACATTTAACAATTATACAGATTGATCGATCAATGCCTTCATTGATCGATCAATACACTCTAGTGATCAATCAATGCCTTTATTGATCGATCACCACCAGTCATTGATCGATCACTTTCTTGTTGATCGATCAATGCTCTTCTAGCACTGAACTTCCAGAATTTTCAAGGTTCTATTCTCTTCTTTGTCTTATACAGATTGATCGATCAATGGCTTTCATTGATTGATCACTAACTGTCATTGATCGATCAATCTTGTCATTGATCGATCAATAATTACAAAAACTCTGTCATTAATGGAGGTCATCCATCTTGCCTATTTTGACCCCATTGTCATTAATGGTTTCTTGCAACCATTAATACACAATCAAAACACAAATTAGGGCCTCTCATTTGCCCCTATTTGAAAGCATAGGCTCACCTTTTGTTGGGCCCTTTCGGGGTTTCGGCAAATCGATCCGAAAGAGGGTTTCGGATCCAACTTTCGGAGTTTATTGTCATTATGGCTCGGACAAGCTGACGACCAGTTCCTTTTCAACACATAGAGACCATACACACACTTAGACTAATTGTGGAACGTTCTATTTCATCTCTCTATCCTCTATTTCGGACAAGCGTAGGACCTCGGGTATCACTGACCCTTTTTTCTCAAAGAACCCTCTCAAAAACCAACCTAGCTACAGATTTCTCAGGTCAAGGAGGAAGAGGAAGATGCAAGGTAGGTATGCAACTCTTCTTCCTTCTCTTATAAGCTAAGAGGCTGAAATATCTTTGATATTTCAGTTTCCCCTCTAAGCTTGGCTCCGGTGTGAAGCGTACACACAATATCTTCGGCGTACAACGTTGTACTAATGTTTTACCAAACTCGGATTTACACAAGAATTCACACGTGAATTCGTTAGACTGAGGATTAATATTATTTCTAATAATATTAATTATGAATTTTTTTAAATTTTTGTCTCGATTTCCGTGCTGGGCACGTGCATCGAGTATTCAGGTTCTTATTCAAAATTTTCAGGCTATTACAGACAGTCCAGATCAAGGTTGTAGAAATCTCTGTGAATCAATCAAATCGTTAAATCGTAAGATTCACAACTATCTTTTGAATAAGAGGAAAATCTTATTTAAAATATCTAATAAATAAAAAAAATTGGAATATATCAGTTCAAAACATTTCTATAACATGATATTTCATTCATATGTAGCACAAATATATAAGCCAAACACATTTGAACCTCATCAATTCATGACAACTGATAGCCTAATGAATCTTCCAAAACAAACACCAATCCTCAAAATTCTAATTGAAATCTTCATGTGCATTTAAAAGTCATTTCATTGTAGTAGTCATGTGCAACAAAAGGAATTGAATTTTGATTCCATAGCAGAGAGTTATGAAGGCAAAAATAAGTTTGGGATTTTTTCATGTTAGAGATGAAGATGGGAAGAAACTTAAATTTTAAACCCCACAAGATAGATAAAGAGTATTATTGTTTACATTGTAAAGAGGTTTTTTAAGTTTTAATAGGCAAAAAAGTATTAAAAAACAATTCTAAAGTTTTATGTTTCACGGACCATGAGACGAAACTCATGTCATGTGCATCTATTGAAATAATAGCTATGGATATCCTCATTGACTCATATGCGCTTTTGCAAATTTGGCAAAGCCACACATGAATCCTCTTTATTCAAATATATTAAAAAAGGGACATACATTTGGGTTGAACATGATATTACTTCATTAACTTGCCTAGACACTATAGAGAGATACTATGTGATTCACCAACACATCACAATGTTGTTGAGAGTAAAATATGCACATTTATCATACAGTGTGTAGACTGTAGGCCATTGTTTTGTTGGTGGCTTATCCCAAGTGTCTCCCTCCCTATCTCAAAACTTCTCATTAAAGCACCCATGAGTCAATGAACTTTGGATCACAGAGTTATGGACCTTCAATGTCCCGAGTCCTGACTCCTGGCTGGAGTAAGAAAATCCTTGAATTTTTTTAATGAGTCTCATTAGACTGAATTTTTGCTCAAATGCATTTTTCATGATTTATGCACCTACTATTATGACCTTTCGATCACAAGGCTATGAATCTTCTTTGTCATGATTCCTAAGCATAGTACAAAATTCTCCAATTTTTTCAGTATGTCATGTTTAAATTACAAATTTTTTTGCTCAAACACATTTTTCATGCTTCAATCACTACTTATTAAAAATTTCACATATTTTTCAATTTTTTCTTAACTTCGCTATTATATTGTGATTTTTACATCTTGATCACAATATTTTCATGAAGTGGAATCCTTAACTTTATCAAAATAATCTTATAAGCCTCTAGTTTAGTTAAATATGAGTAATTTTGAGTTTTTTAAATAAAATAAACTAAGTTGTACACTGATTAGACGATCAAATAAGTGAAACATTTGAAATGCTACCATAAACAAACCTAGGTAATAAGTAGGTAAGGTTCAAATTAACTGTAAAAGATTCTATAAGGGTTCACCTCACCAATACTCTCATAACTGCCTGGTTCATCAATGCTTGCAGAACTTGCACCAAAGCATAAAAGATCTTCTGAAAGAATATCCTGTGCAATGGGAATGTGTTAGTCATATTGGTGATGTGTTACCTCTGGGGAAGAAAGAATCATTTTATCAACTTTTCAAATTTGACTGGTTAAAAGTTTGGAAGCAGTCATGATATAAATAATGAATGTATAAAGAGAGCTACAACTTGCACACGAGATTTGTACTGTGGCACATAGGTTAAAAAGATAGACGTAGTATTTTTGGGACTTGTGCCATGTGGAATGCCATCTAAGCTGTCTGATTTGAAGGCAATAATGTAAAGATCTTTGATGCCAAAGATTGGCACAAAACACTATCTCTATCATCTGATTTAACACAGTCAACCATCATATCAGTTGATAGGCCTTGACTATATGGAATCAGATGATAGAGATCGTGTTTCGTGCCAATCTTAGGGATCAAAGATCTTTGTGCCTTCAAATCAGATGGCTTAGATGGTTTTCCACGTGGCTCAGGTCCAAAAAATACCAGTCTTACTTTTAACTCATGTGCCATGGTACAAATCTCGTGTGCAAGTTGTAGCTCCCATGTATAATTGAGACGATTGATAGCAATCTTCATTAACAACAAAACATGAGGAGATTAATTTCAGAGCAAAACCCATACAATAAAAGCTATAAATAGCAAACAAGAAGTTTCGATCAATCCAATCAGGACAACGAACATCAAGTACTCTTCTGTATTGTCCAATCTAAATGAGAAAATAAAAAGTGACCCCTGACAAGGCCATATGCAACAGAGGAAGCATAACATAAACTTAAAGAAAATGCAAATATTCTAATCATAACTATATTGAAAGAAAGACTACACAAAGAGAAGAGGGAATAGATATTTCATGGAGGGCACAAGGAATAGCCTGAAATGTGTAGGTAAGCTTCCACAACCAATCAATTAGTGCTTGGGAAAATATAATGGATCTCTGGGAGTTCATGCTTCTATATGTAATTGTGTAATGAGCCAAAGAGCCTTAGATATGAAGTTTAAGTCTTCTAAGTAGGTAGCAGGGTATTGTGGAGATTTTACTTTGTTAGTGAGTAAAATCATGCAGATTTGAGTATGAAGTATAAACTCAAATGAGCCAACTTGGAATTGGCATTAAAATGAATACCATTACTAAAAAATTAGCATGTAGAAATTTTTTCAACTTGAAAATTTATTAAAAATTCCGATTTTTTTATTCTGCCTACACGCATTGCTTTTACGGCAATATTGAGAGTTACTCCATGTATTGCTTGACGTAAAACAGATAGTGAACTTTTTTGTCTTTTGTTGAATCTTTTTCATGGCTCAGTAATCTTTTTTTATGTTATTCCATTGTCTTTGTGATACAGCTGAAAGTATCATTCACTCACTCAAGTTGATTCACCCGACCTCAAGCCAAAATTCGAACCAACTTGGAATTTCTAATTGAGTAATTAGAGTAGAGATGTTGCCGATCAAAAAAAGTAATTAGAGTAAAGATGGGAAAAAAAGTAGTAAGAGTAGAGATGGAATTCTTTGATTAGGGAAGTTTCAACAAGCCTTTTGGCTGTTTTGTATGATTAGAAAAGTGACTAAGATATGATATTGTTACTTCTTTGAGCTGCGAAGACTTCTATTAATTGTTGATATACATACTCCTTATGAGCATGTAATGAAAATTTTGATGATTGAAGGTTGATGAAACAAGCTAAAGACCTTTTGTTCCTTTCTGTTTGCATAAGGGAAGACTAAATTGTGGTTGACTTCTCACTACATTGTGGCTTGTTTCATTTTCATATGAAGAGTATTTAACCATGCTTTTATGATTGTTTCTTTTGGGTATTTCCTGCATCTATTGGTATTCAAGGAGCATGGATTGCCTATGATTTGATCCGAGTTTGATCCCTGTGCCGGACAAAGTTTTCATTTACCATGATTAGTTACAGAACTCATGCTACCCAAAGAAGAAGAGATCTTTGTGAAGAACTAAAGATGCAAGATATCTAGAATCAAGAGATAACAAGGTGCAACAAGGCCTCCTGGAAAAGTAAAAGCTAGTTCCTTAGGACTTCTTTCCTTAATTTAGAAAAATGGAACCTCATTTGGGAGGTTGAAATGTTTGGGCTCAAGAAAAATCCATACCAACAGAACATGGACTCTAGAGTCACGGTATTCCGTGATTGCTAATTCTAGCAATAGCATCATTTATGAAGTGTTTCAAACGGTTAAAAAATTATTCGATTATTCAGATAAAACTGAGAAGCATGGCATCAAGTTGCACCTACTATTTACATAACGGGAAATCCTTTAACCTCACTAGCATATTTGATAATAGCCCTTAGCCAGCATGACCATTAGGTTCATATACCATATTGTTTGTAGGAACATGGGCTCCTTTCTATAGTTTCTCTTCAATAATGGAGCAACAGTTTATTAGGCTCTTCTGTTTTTCTAACAACTACAATTCGGACCAAACAGATTTAATACCAAATATTTTACAATACCTTCTTTTGACGCTCTACAAATCACCGATTTGTAGTAGTTGTACCACAAACTCATGGAACCATATGCTCGACTTCCCATCTGAATTTGGAGTGATTGCACATTAAAGTTGAAGAATTTAGAATACGATTGTAACTATAAATGGCTGAAGAATTCAACCCTTGGTTCCACTAAAGTTCGGTGTCATTACATCAGTGTTATAGAAACAATAAGAAGCCTGAATGAGTAAATTTTGGTGTCATTACATCAGGTTCCTAGGACTCGATGCCTACAAAAATACCAAATAAAAATATTTATAGAATATATTTCAAGTCAGAAATAATATTTTTATTAAGTAAAATAAGCTATAAGGTGTTCGATGCAAAGCACATTTATAATTATAGGCGCATGCCGCTTTTTGGTACAAAGCCCTTTTTAAAATCTTATACTACGCATATAATACTGCTACTACCTACTACTCTACTACTCAATGATCCCTATCCTAATTATAATTCTGATCTGATTTTAGGTCTCTGTATCGAGGAGTATATGAGAGATTTGGATCTCACGAATTATTTAGTAACTGAGATCTGTGTACACAATTGTTTTATGAGTTCTACGGTAGAGATCTATTCCCGCATGGAGTTAAGCTTCATATCTTTGGTCCACAATAGATAGGTAGAAAAAATAATATGCTTGACCTCTTATCCAGCAAGACAAATCAAGGAGAAAGCTTTGCTATCAGCTACATTACTACTAAAACATCAATCACATTTTGCATAGCTTCACATCGCCATGGGAGGAAACCATGAACTACCAAACCTCTTCAGATCGAGAAGATAACAACAGAGCAAAAAGTCGTAAAGCAAATCGAACATTAAAAAAATTTTAAAACAGAAAGTAAGAACAAAATTAGTGATACATGTAAACTAAGAGAAACAAAACATAAAAAAAGGGGTTTCTGCAGAGTAGATTACCTGGAGGTCCTTCAATGGTTCCAATCTGTTGGCAGAAGACGACGACAGCGTGAGCTTCGACGCCATTGATGTGATCTAATGCACCTCCAGAACATGCATACACAATGCAGATCAAGAGAGATGGAGAGAGAGAGAGAGAGAGGCGGGGGGTTGAAGGAGGTCTCAAACCCTGATACCACCCACTCGCCTCGCGACACACAGCGGCGTGAGAGTTTTAAGAAACACATTGAACAAGAGGAGGGCACACGCGATTTGAGAAAAATGGTGGGAAGCCTAGCAGCGCCTCCCCTTTTCGTAAGGCTACTCCGAGAAATGGCCTTCAACCAAGGCTTGAACCAGGCTTCGAATATTAGGGTTTCGAAACCCTTTCGCACGAGAAGATAGGCTCGAAAGGAGGCTTTTAGGCTTTATAGTAATGGCAAAGTTGATATTAAAGTGATTTATGAGGGGATGTTATGAAAGGGGTAAATTTGTAAAATTTTCAAAGGTGGTGCGTGGGTTTAAACGGAAGCGGGCTGTTCAATCGCTGCTTGGGGCGCTCGACAACAATAAAGTAGCGCTCAGGTTTTTTTGGTAATAAGACAGGGCGCAAGCCTCTTTTTAGTACAAAGCCCTTTATAAATAGCCCACTAATTTGCAGTTTTGTATTTAAATAACACCTTTAGTTACTGTTTAGTTAACTACTGTCTTTAAAAAAAATATGCCCAATTTTGTGATCATGGGCATACCATGCAAAAGGGTTTTAATGTCACTTTTGGGAATGTGTGCCACATGGACTCAAGATTTTACTGTATGATAGGTGCGCTATGATCTCTAGCTCTATTGTGTTGAAGATTGAGATGAAAAATAATTTCCATCGTTTCAAGGAAGCAAACAATTTTTTATGGCCGAAAGTTGTATGTTCTACAGAGAAAAGTGTGTGTGCGCCGCCGTTTTGAGAATTTTGGGATCTTAATCACATAGTGGATATAATTTTTTCCGTAACATCTTAAGATAAATCTTACCTAGACGATGGCCCCATCCACTAAATGATACAATACGGCATCCCAACTTTACCGAATTGATAACTCGGATGGGATTGAGCCCAAGCCACAAAAATCGCCGAATTTTTTTTAATAATTCGCCAATTAAAAGTTATGAGAATTATTCTTGTGTTATTTGCAAATTTTTCAAAAATTCATGTTCACAAAACATCGTGAATTATTTCTGAGTAATTCCCGAATTTAAAAAAAAAATGTAATTTTTTTATATTTTTAAAATTCTTTTGTAGTTTTAAATTGTATTTTTTTTTCTCTCTGATTTTTCCTCCGCATATTTCCCCGAATTTGCTGTCAGGCTCATCAGCCCTTGGCATCGCCTGTTGCAATCCACGAGTGGAGCCGGCGCGATGCACACCGCCATTCGATTATCCGATTATTCAAACTTATTTCCAAAATTTACTTTGATGTCACAATTCATTTCCCAAACTTAATAAATCAGGTTCCGACCATAGTGACAAATTTCGTTTTCGGTCATTTTTCGGTGGGATGTCCTTTCGGTACATTTCGGATTAATTTCGATACATTTCGGAAAATTTTCGGGAAAGTTTCGGAGATTAAAAATATATAAAAATATATATTTAACCAATTATTCCAAGTGGATGTTAGCAAGGTGAAATAGACAAAGTTTCAAGTGGATGTTGGTAACGTGTTCCAAGCACTAACACTCAAGCATTGATAGCAAGGGCTAGCTTTAGTCCAACATCGTTAAAACAAAAAAACGTGGACACCCCAACCCCCTAAATAAACAGCCGTATAGTGCCTATATAAACAGCCATGTGGTGCTTTACTAAACAGCCATATAATAAAGGCTTAAACTTTAGGCATTTATTACAAAATTACCAACAATAATTAAAATAAAATAAAACAATTTTAAAAAGCTCAAAATTTATCGAAATTTCGCCAAAATTTCAGAAATTTCACCAAAAAAACGAAAATTACCTAAATTTCCGAAAGGTATCGAAATTTCTTAGAAATTTTCGTTCGACCCCCATTTCGGCTATTTTCGCGAAATGCTAGCATCTTTTACAAAATAATACGGGAAACGTCCTTCATGGAAAAACTTACTTTTCTTTTTCAATAAATTGCAGGAGCATTTCCATTTCATTTTCAATAAATTGCAAAAGCGTATTTAAATTCTTTTCCATATATTTTCCCATTTTCATTAACCGGATCGATCAAATTCAATTTTCATGACTTTTATTGTAAAATTGATCCTACTTATTACTTATTACGGAATCGTAAGTAAGATAATTCAAAATATGTTTCTAAAGAGTTCAAACATTAAAAAGTCAATATTTACAAAAGTCCAAATACAAGGATACATCTGTAATTTTTCAAAAGTATTGGACTAATAAAAACAAAAGAAAGGAGAAAATCTATCAAAACCAAGTGTAAGCACGTCACACGTGTGCAAGTGATGGTAGCTCTATAAGAAAAATGAGTTCCAAACTATCAGCTCAGTGATCACTCTTGGATCTCTCCTCGTCCAAGTCCAATAGCTCTGACAGGGTGGCTGCTGACTGGCCTCTAAAATTTTTTGGTCATAAAAAGATCGTAAGTCAAAAAACTTAATAGAGTCTTAGTCAGTTATGTTGTGATTTTCAGTACAAGTAATGTAAGAGAATTCCATATGTGTTAGTGCAAGTGTGGTTTCCAGCATGATATGACATCAATAAATAATTAAGATTAAATTAATTCTAATAAAAGGAATTCTAAATACAGTTCACATTACAAACATTATCTAATAATGAGATAAACATTCACAGTACAACAATGAGAATAGCATTCATGAAGTAAGGATTGCAATTATAGCATGGAAATAACATTCTACAGATGGCAGTTAAGGTATTAACATGCACAGAGATTTACAAGATACATTAAATTTTATAAATTTATTTAAGTGTCAATTATTAAATTATTAAATCTTATTATTCATTTCTTTACTCATTTTTTATTAACGTCTTTTAATTAATTTGATGTGATACCAAACACCAATCATGGTCCTAAGATCAAAATTCAAATGTCAATATTACGCAAACAGAGGTTGTCACTCTTCATCATTTAGTCAATTAAGATAAGGATCAATGACCCTATTGGTCTAATGAGACCCAATCCTCAGTTAATATTTCAAAACTAGTTTGAATACGAGATGCTCATACGAGCCTGTTCGCAAGAACAACGATCAACTATGCGAGGTTTCAAGTTTGAAACAGTTTCATCTTTTCACTTTCAAGTTTCAGTATTCATTATCAATGAATCAATTTTCAAGATTCAATATTCAATTTCGAATAACTTCTTTATTCAAGGTTCAATATGCAATCAAATTTTTCATATTCAATATTCGTTATTCAGAGTTCAAATTCGGTATTTCATGATTCATATTCAATTCAATATTTCGAAATCGATGTTCAGTATTCGATGTTCCATATTCAAGATTTAATATTCAAATAACTTATATTCAAGAGTTCATATTCAAAGTTCAAATTCAGTATTTAATATTCAAGATTCAATATTAAAAAATCCCATATTCAAGGGTTCGTATTCAAAGTTCAATTATTTGGTAATTTAATCACCTTTTTTAATTCAATTTTATTCCCTGTTTTTCATATTCAAGTTCCATATCCCATTCTATTCATGATTTCATATCAGTTTTGATGATTGTATCTTTTAAAGTTCATCAATCATTTTTCAATGTTTTCACAAGCACAAATCAATCATCGTCAAGCATCATGTGTCATTCAATTCTATCATAATTCATATCTATTAGTCAATTCCATCAATCAATCAATTTTGTTCAAATCATAAATCGAAGTCGAAGTCCTTAAATTTTAAGACTTGATCCTAGAGAAGGATCTTGTTGGTTCACACTTATACTAAGTGTTACCTCAGTTTGGAGTCCAATAGGGACTTATATTTATTGTCCTCGAAAAAAGAGAACCAATCATCTCTAATCGCGATTTGGGGAATCTAGGTGCCTGTTTTCTAATTACTCAATGAGTTCTCTACATTCCTACTAGCACTCGAGTCGAGTCAACCCTTTCACTATTCATTGGCGTATTAATGTTCTTTTATTTATTTTAGGACGATTCCCTATGTGGGTATCTCCTATGTGTGTATTCCCTATATGAGTATCCCCTCTTAGGATTCTCTCCTCTCTATTTTCAATTATTCAATCTATCAGTCCAAGTTCAGGTCATATTCTAAGGCTTCGACCAGTTTCTCATTTGAGCATCGTAAACCTCATTAGAGGGTCAGAAGGGGTATTTATTTATTTATTTTGGATAAGGACCTTGGGTCCACTCCTTTCTTATTAAAGACTTACCTTGGGTCTTAGGCCCAACAGGCTATAGTCTTTTTCAATTATTTTAAGGATTTGGCATAAGAATGTCAGCCACTTGTCTATGCCAGGTATTCAGGATGAGTAATTGGACTTACATAAATCCAAACTCACGAGTTCAGAGTCCATGGGTCATTTCCGAAGTACTTTTTATCTTTATTAGATCCAATTCTAAGTATACGGGCCCTTTCAAGGTGCGAGCCCATAAGCTGGTGTATTCAATTTTCATGAGGTGACTTTATTTGTTTCTTTCAAACCTTATAGGATGAGCTACAGCTTTAGAAATTCATCTAAAGCTCACCGGACCATGGGTTGGGTAATCGGGTCTTTACAAATTTTATTTAGAAATTCTTAATATTTTAGATTTTTGGGCCATCGAAAGGTCAAGTCCATAGTTTAGTTGGCCAACTCAATTCAAATCACATTACACAATATCCTCACAGTGGCTACTGTGATCTGGTATTGCCCAGATAGTCACGGGTTTCAGAGAAAAGTCAATATTTTGACTATATTTCTCTAATTGCATATTTTTCCACAAGTGTACCAGACCCTTTGTGGTAAATCGTTCCTCATTTTCAACTTCGATCTAATTTTTGAGTCCGACAAAAACTGAGCAGAAGATAATCAATAGCCACATCTTTCCCAAGTGGTGACACTCAAAAATATATTCAGGTTTGGTCACGGTCGACAGATTTCTAAGATCCATTCGCTCTTATCAGGTTATTGGGCCAGATTTATTGGTCCTCAAAATCGGGTCTGTAACTCTTAGTGTCGATATCGAAGTCGCACTCTCAGTGGCTTTCTAGAAAGATCCAAGAGTTATATCCATTTTAAGTCTAAGGATCATGATGGAATATGATCCATCCAATTAGGGGTTGATTCTAGTTGTCGGTTGTGTGCCACTTGACACAGTTCCACACCACGAAGTTCCAGATTTTCTAGCCAATAAGTTACGTAAAATTCTCATATAAATTTCACCCTAGTCTAGGGGATAGGTCAAAGTTTGATCTCAATTTATCTTTAATTTTTCTGAGGGATCTTGGGCACAGTAAATCTTAGCCCTTCGGACGCTCTGATTTTTGGTGCAAAAGGGCAGATTCGCTACCTCATGCTCTAAATTTTGTAAATGTCAAGATACGTAGAGTCAAAGTCCAAATTTTTGACTGGGTATCAGAAACCAATTTATTTACTTAATTTAATTTTTTGGGAATTTTCTAAATTTTATTCAAGGACATTTTTCTCTCAGGTCTGAGAGTATTCTGCCGTAGGTTGCAAGGCCTACAAGCTTGGGCCATCGATGGGGTCGACCTAGTGGTCCATCTCATGTCACAAATTTTCGGATTTCGACCCGGGATGACCCTAGATTGATTTCAGATAAATCAAGATCCCTTTTTATGGTCTGTCCTATCGATCTAATGGCATGAATCATTGTCGTCACTATCCTATTCATCAAGAACAATTCGAATCCTATATCGGGCAAATTTGGGCTAGCCTCGTTGGCCATCCGATCGATTCCAATTTTTCAAGTACATTTAAGTTTTCAAAACATCATCTTATCAAAGATTGATTTTACAAAAATATCAGTTTTCCAAATCATGTTTCGATCGAAATTTAAAATCAATTCACCAATGTCACTATACCCTAATTTACCCAAATTTGTGGGGGTTTATCGATAAGTAATCGAACACCCTTGATCATTCATGATCAATAGTGGTCATCAGTTTCCAAGTTCTAGAAACTCATTTGGCCATAGGTCAATTAAAGTGATCACATCTCAAACATTAACCCATCTAAAGGTCTTAAACATTGCTATACTATAGAGTGAGCATACTTAATACTTTTGCACAAGCATCTATGACCATTCAATTATTTTATGATCAAAACTCATAACTCATCACATACATTCCAGAAATCATTTTCTAAACTAATCATATCATTGAATTAAGCTAACTCACATGGTCAAGATCAAATTATTCATAAATCCTAAGAAAAATTACTATGGATAGTAAGCAAATCAAGTAAGTTTAAGTGCATGCATTCATGGCCATTCGATCACATCATCACAACAAAAATAAAGGTAATTTTTCTGAGAAATTAAATCACAAATCCATCTATTCACAGTCATAAACATGCTCACATTATCATTCTATTTCATGCAAAAATAGCAGAGTTATAAGACTACACTACTCATAGTCTAAAATTTCTAGCATGCATCTTTAACCATTTGATGTGTATATATATCATCATAAAAACAGTGATCAAAAGGTAAAAATTCTAGAATCTAAACCATATAATTAAACCATCTTAGCCATTAGATTTCACATATACAATCTATTCTATTTATATAAATAGAATCCAAGTTCTAGACATAAATTTCTAAAATTTTGCTTAAGGCAAATCGGTTTGATAAAAAACCATCCACTTTTCTTCAAAATTCTAATCAAAATATAAATATTTTTCACTATTTCTGAGATCATAACATCATCATGGTAGTATCCTATGGAGGAGGAGTTATGCTAAGCCATGATGGCACATGTTCTCTACTCAAACTCCAAATGTATCAGGATTGCTCCAAAAACAATCATAGACCATTCGATCATAACAGAGTAATGGGTGACTGTCAAAATCAGGCACATTTTTATGCAAGCTCTAGACTATTAACGAACATTGTCCATTTTTGACCGATTTGGACCATTGGATGGCCTTGCATGATCATCAAGATCACATGCATGGCATCCTATGGTTCTCGTCAACTAATGCTCAAAAATCTCAACCATTTTCAAAAGAAATTAAACAAAACTTTAATCTATGTCAAAATCTTACACTACCAACGGACATAGCCCATTTTGATCAATTTTGGACCATTGGATGGCCTTGCATGATCCCTAAGATCACATGCATGGCATCCTATGATTTTAATTTAATCAAGCTACAGAAATTCTAGAACTTCAAACAAAAATAAATCACAAAAATTCAAATCTATGCCAAGAATCCTATTCTACTTGGACTAGAAAATCAAAGCAAAACTAAGACATTAGCTTGTTTCTCCTTGGTTCCCCTTGCTAATTTGATCAAAGTTTTGTGGTGCTAAGAGCTGGGATGGAGCTCAGCTCAAGGTATGTGGCTAAAGAGGAGGTGGGGAGTAGTTTGATGGTCTTAGATGAGAGTTTCAAGGGTTGGATGTATAGGGCAATTGCAAGAGAGGAATGAGCTCTAATGGAGGAAATGAGAGGAAGAAGAAGATGAGAATGGAGGAGCCCCTATGGAATTCTAAATTGCAAGAGTGGAGAGGGGACAAAGCCTTCAAGGCTTTGGACAAGTGTCCACAGCTTTGGACAAGTGTCCACACTTTACTTCCCCATGCTACACTCTCTCTCTCTGCTCTCTCCTCTTTTTCACATGCGCATGGAGCAAGTTAGACCCATTTGGATTCAATTTTCACCCTCCACTAAGTTTCATCTTGCCTTTTGATGCCCTCAAGGTCCTTAATTTATGTGAACTTATAATCTTCAAACTCATCTTGTGGTGCATGTGTGAAAGCCCATCTTTCACCTTAGATTTCTCCAAAGTTTTTCAATGGTTTAGATGGGTCAAAGTTTAGTCAACTTGATGAGTGGTTAGGATGTGCTAGAGATTAGCAAAATCTTATTTTATAATTATATAAATTAGGAAAATTAAATGCAAATGCCCTTCAGCTTAATTAATATTTACAAGAATTGTCATTGCTGCATGCAAGGCACAAACACAATACTTAGAATATTAATGCATCTAGTCATTTAGGATTTATGGGTCTATGTTTGACCCAAATCATTGACCATCACCATGTTGATCATCAAAATCTAAATCGTTGGTGATGATCTCCACATCTATACAGAGGCTCAGTCCCAATTCTAGTCAAATCTCGGGTCAGGGTCAATCAATAATCAGTCCGGGCTTCTCATGTGGTGTAAGATGTGGTGTGTGTTTTACTTAATTACTAACACACCCAAGTGAATAAAAGAGGTGCCCTGTGATTCACTAAAAATGGTACTATTTCATCAATCTATAGTTGGGTGCCCAATATTTTTGGGGGGACTTGGTGATAGACTCTTTGTTATACCTTGTTTTATCACTTTGCAAGTGTACAAGGGAATTGTAGCACATGTAAAGGTATCGATCCAAAGAGAAGGAGTTTCCTAAAATTCTTCTAAATTCCTTTAAAGAATAAAATTTTTAGTTTTTAACACTAAATTGTAGAGATTGATATAAAAACTATTAAAATGAATAAGCATGGGTTCCCTCTTAGATCCATAATCCTAATTAATTATCTCTTATTCCTCTCAATTTTTGTTATTATCTTAAGGTGGCAATGGCAACATAAGAAAAATAAAAGATTGGTCTAAGGCACAACGGAAACATAAACCTCGCTAGCAGGAAAATCGTTAATAAAACTAAGGCAACAACGGCAACATAGTCGGGTGATGGAAGTCTAATAATTTCAATTCTAGGGCAACGACAGCAAAGAGAAGAAAATTATAGAAATTGTGAAAACCTTTTAAAACTCATAGAAAAATTTTAAAACTTATATTCATTAACCAATTACAATAATGAAATCAAAAAAATTAGAAATACTTAATTATTCATACTAATCTTTGATATACAGGTTCTCAAACTTAAAGAAAAAAAAGCTACGCATTATTTCTATTAAATCAAAAGCAATTACAAAAGGCATAATAAAAAACTAGAATTAAAACTAAACTACTTTGATCTACGGCTTCCCAATATTAGTTGTCAGCTATAATCGAGAATTCCTAGATATTCAACTATAAACGCAGGCTCTCTTATTTATAGACTCATAAGAGGCTAATTACATTACATCGGGACTCTATTAACCTAAACATCTAGCTACTTTAGAATTTTCATAAAACTAAACATCCTAACACATATCCTTTTCTGTTTAGAACTTCTTTCCTAACGTTGAATTCTTTCCTCCTTTTGTTCAACAGCGTGATCTCGCTGGATTCTTCTAGAATCGTAAGATGCATGAAGTATGCAGTTGCGATTATGCATGGTGTTGCACCGACATCATGGTGATATCGTGAGGGTTTCTAGTGGCATCGTGAAGACATTGTGATTACTATTGCAATGACTTTCTTTCATTTCTTCACTATTTGTCTTTCAAACGATCGTGATTCTTTTCATTCTCTCGCAGATCCTCAGTTGTTCTGTTCCAGTGCTTTGGATCTATTCTAATGCAATCGTAAGATTTACGATTCTTGATTTACTCTATCGCAAGGCTGCAATTTTGGACTTTCTCTGTTTTGAACTATGATTTCAGTTCTCTGCTCTACGATTGAATTGTGAGGAAATCGTAGGGGTTATGATCTTACTTCACTCGCTCGTATTGCTTGCAAATTCAGATTTATTTCTTCTTCGGAGTTGTGATCTCTGATCTGTGCTATCGTAAGTCCTTTTTGCATAGATATATCTTTTCTTCTTCTGTTACCTATTGATCTAAATATCCACTATTAGTGTCACAGCTCCAGCCCCTAGCCTCGTATGTCGGGCGGCTCTCGCGCTCCGCACATTCCGATCCACGAGCCAGGTCGACATGAGCCACCTCGATTTTTGAGTTCAATATAAAAAAATTTGTTCCAAATTGAAAGAAAATAAAAAAAGTTTATTTATTGGGACAAATCCCATTTTCTTAACCTAATCAGTTTTCAAATTCCAATATTCATTTATTAGGAAAACATGAGTTCCTTCGAAGATTCCTACTTGTTGAGGAAAGACAAGTTAAAACAAAAGTATGCACTATTTTAATAAAAATAAATTCAAAGTCCATTAATTACAATGAAACCAATGATATTATAAATTGATAAACCAAACTAGTTTTAAACAAAACTAAATCAACTGTACAAAGTCAAAATTCAGTGTAAGTATCACGTGGTCTGTCCACTGGGTCATTCTAAATCTTTACTCGACCGCTCCATCTAGCTTTGACTGGGCGACTTCTATCCTGTCTCTAGAATTTTTTATCATGAAACGACGTAAGCAATGAAGCTTAATAAAGTATTAGCTAGAATTATCATTTCAATTTCAGCAAGATTTCATAATTCATTCAAGGTTTTCGGTCATATTTCATCAGTTATCTATTTGAATCAATAATATTATATCCATATATCTCAGTTCTAAATCCATCAATCTATCCAATCAATGGCTCATTAGGCACTGATGAGACAATGACGACATTGTTCAAGTTTCATTCGATACAAGTTGGTCATTCAATTTCTCATTTTCAAGACATAATCAATCATGGGTTCCAATAGTCAACATCACTAAAGCCATATTAAGTTCGATTTCAATCACCTATTATCAATACAAATTCGACAAATATCAATAGTATCTTATCAAATTCAGTTACCAATCTACTATTCAAACAAATGTCATCAAGAAGTATCAGATTGCTTGATTGCAATTTAATTGTGATTTATTCATTTAAACAGTTATTCAAATATATTATCACAAAATTTACATTATTAGGTAATTAATTTAATGAAGTTGGTTGATGATTTATTAATATATTTTAATTTATTTCAATACGATACTAGAAACCAACCATGGTCCCAAATTCAAGATTCAAATATCAATGTTAAGCAAACAAAGGCTGACACTCTCCACCATTTAGTCAATCAAGACAAGGACCAGTGACCATGTTGGTCTAACAAGACCCAATCCTCAGCTGACATTCCAAACTTTTCTAAATATAAGTCACTCATAATGCCTGTTCGCAGGAATAGTGGTCAACTATGCAAGGTTTTCAAGTTCAAGATAGTATCATCTTTTCACTTTCAAAGTTTCTAGATTCGTTATTAAATAGTTAATATTCAAAAACTTCATATTCAAAGTTCATTATTCAAGTATACTTCTTTTAGAAGTCCAATAATCAAATTTCAGATGAAAATTCAATTCATTGCTTCAAGATTCAAGTATACTTCTTTTCAGATGTTTAGGATCAAAACCCCATTGCGGGTTCAAGATTCAAGTATACTTCATCTCAGAGATTCAAGTTCAAGATCCCATTTCAAATTCGGTATTTGATGTTTCATATTCAAGATTCAATATTCAAGTAACCCATATGCAAGGGTTCAAATTCGAAGTTCACATTACATCAAATATTGAATCATTCAATCAATCTTCATATTCAATCTCAATGTATATCAATAATTCAATCGGTGTCGAGTTTCATTATGAGTTCCATCAAACATCGGTTTCAAATCAAATATGAGTTCAATCAATATTGGGTTCGGATTCAAATATAAGTTCCATCAACCATTTGTTTCAAATAAAATATCGGATTCAAATCAAATACTGTTTCATCGAATATCGGTTTCCAATTAAATATCGAATTCCAATCAAATATAGGCTTCTCATATATATGAGCTTTAATAAATATTGTTTCAAATCAACTACGGGTTTCATCAAATATCGGTTTCAACTCAAATATGGGTTTCGTCAAATATCGGTTTCAAATCCAATACATGTTTCATCAAATATTGATTTCAAATCAAATACGGGTTTCAAATTAAATATGGGTTTCGTCAAATATTGATTTTAAATCAAATACAGTCTATCGGCAAATATCGGTTTCAGATCACATATGGGTTTGATTTAAATACTATTATTCATCCATTCAGTCAAGTTTTAGGTCCAAATCGATCAGTCTGAATCCTCGGATCTATCACATTAATTACAATAAATATTTTGATCCCATACACATAATGGGATTGCTAGGCATACTGATTTCCTAAATCAGTTTACACTATACTAAGTATTGTCGTAATTCAAAGTCCATCAAGGGCATACAGTTCATAAATAATTCAGTAGAGTTATGGAAGAAGTCTATCTCTCCAATTGTTTCAAATAAAATCATCAAGGTAGAATCAATGTCAATTACTAGTAGCACATAGATAGTGTGTAAACTATGTCTTTCACCAGTAGGGTTATTGGTGTTCTATCTAAGGTCATCTATCTTAGAATTGGTCAAGCTTTTACCGGGACTTTAATATTGTAAAACTCATTCTCTTATCTCATATCCAATACTTTTACTTAATTCCTCAATTTAAGGTACACATTCAGGCGGCTATCCATTTCAATTTTGACTAGGTGTCGTTAAACGAGACACACCAATTTATAAATCAAGGGCACCAAGTCAAAAAGGTCCATTACTTATGTCGGGCCCCTTGTTTGGTCTATTGGTTGGGTAAATTTTGGGTTCTCACGTCCAAATTAGCATTAAGATTTCGAGACAGTATAGTATAGAACTCTCCTATATTTCCACAGGTGTCCATAACAAATGAACCACCAAATTAAAAAGGATATCGTATCCTCAATAGGTTAATAATCATCCATTTGGGCCTCAAGAGTTGGGCCAAATAGGATCTTATTGACAATCAGCTCGAGCATTTAAGATGTCTCCACATTTTTTATGTGAGTGCTTTTAGTCTTTAGTGAGTGCCATTAGTAATGGCCCACAAGGCTTCAGAATGGGGACATCAGGTCCCAACAATTTTATTAATTTTCTTGGACCTCTCATATAGGGTCGCTCCGGTCCTACGTCGAAAGGGGGTCCGGTTTCCTAAGAAATTCATATTTTAAGTGTAGATGCTTCCAAATTTTGAGGGGTGCCAAAACCAGTGGCCCACTCAATTTCTAAACAAGGACATCAGGTCCTAAAGGTTATCTTTAACTATTTTCTTAGGTCCATTGGTAAGGCCGTATCGGGTTTCTAGACCCTAATCGGTCTAATTTTAAGAAGTCTGGGTTTTGGGCCTCTACGGGTCTGGCCTCGATTGGTCAAACTCACGGTCAACCATCTGAGTTTTAATCAAAGGTCATCAATGGTTACTGAGACCAAAAAAATGATCATGGGTGATCTCTATACCACATGACTCGAGAGAAAGTCAAGGTTTTGACTCTATCGCTACAAAACTAGCTATTTCACTAAGGTTTCGAACCCACCCTTAGTCGGTAATCGGGTCACCGTTTTCAGCTCCGATCAAGTTTTTCGACAATTCAAAACTTAGTGAAGAGGACAAGGAGGCTCATCTTTTACAAATAATGGCACTCAAAAATATAATTAGACGTGATCGTGGCCATCGATTTACTGAATGAGTTTTTGACCAATTCGTATATCAGGCCAGATTTTTAGGTCTCCGATAATCCGGTTGTAACTCTCATTTCTGATATCGAAAAGAGGCGAAATAGAGCTTGTTGGGAAGCTCTTCAAGTTATCTATGTTTTCTTTATATATTTCTGATACCAAAATGTAGACACCCAAATTTGACCCAAGGCCCGATCAAGACATACTTCGAGAGAGGCGCTCCTCCGAGCTTTTGATAGCATTATCTGAACCCTTAGGAATCACCCCAAATCCTTTAAAACCCTCCCCAAACCTTTAGGAACCAATCCCAACCTTTAGAAACCCCTCCAAACCCATAGTTAATCCTTCCGAGCAATGGTTAGAGAGAGGAGTACCAAGGCTGGCAGGACTTCTACTGAGATTAAATTATATACCATTAAAAAATAGAGGTTTCTAGCTTTCCAACAAGCCAAGAATCTCCCTGATCCGAGTTACGCATCAAAAGTTACGGCAACCCAAAGTTTGGGGCCCAAAATGGGCAACTTGGAAACCTCGTCAGGCCTGCATTGAGCCTCGCGAGATCTTCGCGAGAGGATAAGCATAGGTGGCACAAGTAATACTTGTGCCAAGCCATTTCTCCCCAGAAATGGCTTGGCGCATCTATTATTTGCGCCAAGCTTAACCCCTCTTCCTCACGAGCTCTGAAATTCTAGGCACTGCAGTTTTGCCTGGTGGAATCTATTAGTTGCACCAGGCTTAGCTACAGTATTCTAATGATTTTTGTTAGAAAATCACTTTTAGGGTTTGACTTGTTGACCATCTCAAAGTGTAGGATAGGTTTCATTAAGACTGTTGCACCCATGCTTACCCTATTTGCAACCCTTTAGTCATTTGAAACCTCACCCTATCATCTACCATTGAAACATCTTGCCCACTTTTCCAAGCCCTCAAAATCATAGGAAACCTTAGATTAAGAGATTACCTAATTACTAAACCTAATTAGCATTTAAGTTCCCTCTTAACCTCCCCTTTCCCTATATATAGAGAGCTACCCCCCCCCCCCCCCTTGCAAATGGCTTAAAAAAAATCCAAAAGAGAGAAAAGATTAAGAGAGAGCTTTCTTCCCCTTTGGTGCACCTTTTCCCCATACAAATTTCATAATTTCAAAGCTTCATTTGAGCCTTATATTCCACCATAAAACACTTGAGTTAGGAGAGAACCATCCCCTAACTTTCTTCCTCTACCTCTTAGCTATCAAGCCCTAGGAGTTAGAACCCTTCATTCCATCATCCAAGCTATCGGAAGCTCATAAAGAGCACCTATGTGAAGGTCCACAAGGGTGCAACAAAGGGCCCAAGGGCTCCGGCTCTCCCCTGTACTCCTCTACCTTCTTTAGCTTTTGCTCTATCCTTGAATTTGTGCCATTACGCCCCCAAAATTTTGGTAGAAGCGGAGGGGTACAAATAGGATCCAAGTACCTTCGGGCAAGAGGAAGTGTTCTTTTGTTCTTTATTTTTTTCTTTTTATTTTGGCCATAAGTAGAGACCGCTTTTGAGCGGGTTGATCAAGTGCCTAACACCTTCCCGATTGATAACCGAAGCCCCTACCCAATAGCCCTTAGCATAGACCGGTGAATAAGAGTCATATTCGGCACTTCGGTGCATTTAATATTAATTTCAGTTTCCTGGGACACCAAATCTCTGGGTGGTGACTCTATATCTTTTAGAGAGTGCGCATCGTCGCAACGGGATCATAAAAAATCCCATGGTTGCATAGATGGCGACTCTGCTGGGGATTAGCTAGTAAGCTTCCCCTTGAAATTTGGCCTTTGTCTTTGATTTTACTAACATTTCACTTGTTTCTTCCTAGTTTCACTCACCCCTACTTTTCCGTCATTTACGTGTCTTTGCCGATTGGCGGGCCTACTTGCGCTTTATCTTTTCATTTTATTTTCTTTTCCGTCGTTTACACGCCTTAGTCATTTGGTAGGCGTAAATTAGATCTTAAGGATAAATAAAAGTTTTTAAGATAAAAATTTAAGTAGAAGATATAAATAAGAAGTAATTAGATAAATAAACTTCCTCGTGAGGACGATCCTATGCTAATACTATAATTTCTATTGTACGTTTGCAACAGGTTAAAACTTGAATTCAATATAACAATAATATACATCATAAGCAACGATCAACCACCACAGCCTACTGCTTCTCATGACTCCAGTCCTAAGATGCCCTTACGCAACCATGCACTGATGAGAGGTCTTTGGTGCAAGAAGAAGAGGACGACAAGGCAACCCAATTGTCTTCAGGAGAAGTGAGAGGAACCAGAGAAAAGGCCTCGCCACGATTCCTCCCTCACAAATGCTCTCTAAAAGAAAGGGAGAGCTGGTCTCCAAGATCCACAAAAAGAAGCTTGAAACGAGGGGGCCCCCAGCCGCATCAACTCAGGCCTATATGAATGCTATTTGGGAAAAGTCCAACAGTGAGAAAAAGTACGTATATCCCCTCCTTACAATTTATCGTTGTAGACTTTTAACATCTATTTTAAAGCTCAAACGCGTCGTCGCCTCTATATCTACTCACCAACGCGCTTTATTGGAGTAGCTAACACGTTTAGCAAGAAGTGCCAACGCCCCTTATTGGAGTCGCTGGCGCGCCTACCATGGCGTGTTAATGATCCTTATTGGACTGACATCCCCTTATGTCTTAATTTAAATGTAGGACTATCATCTCAATCGTTGGGTCCTAGCATATTACCATCGAACTGATGTGCAACCTATGATCCCCACAGCAAATAGAAGACTCAGTATGTATTAATCTCTATTCAATCGCGTCGCTTTCCTGGTTCCATATTGATATTTTTACCTTTGTATGCAGATAATGTCCGCGTACTTTAGGGTCATGGACAAGCGGGAGGGCATGCAACTTGGAAAGAATAAGAAGACTTTCCTGATGTCCCCCGTTGCACTGAAATGCATGAGCTTAGATTTTAAAGAATTTGAGAAGAATAATAATGAGAATGCAGCTTACCTGCCACCCGGCATTGTAGGACCGAGCAAGGCTTATGCCGATTTTTTCGAGGCACAGAATGGCATGAAGTCAATGCAGCATTTCCTCATCAATAAGAATCGCGCATTATTTACGATGGACTATGAATAAATTTTTATTCTGATTCACATCGACAAGCCACTCCACTGGGCGCTTGCTGTGGCCATCCCCTCAAACTGTAATATTGTTGTCCTGAACCCGTGCCTGGATCATCCTCCTAAAACCAAATTTGAGTCTGAGATAAGGGCCCTGGTAAGATCAAAGTCTGTCAATAGAAGCGCCAGAGGCGCTAGCACCCCTTAGTCGAAGCATCCACACTTCTAATAAAAGTGTCGACACTTCGACCTCGGGGCGTTAGCACTCTCAGTGCTTCTGTATGGTTGTGTTAGCACCCCCTTTTATTTTCTAAATGTATGTGTAACTTCTCTCTCTTTTTTTTTAACAGACGCATTATTTTTCAGCCCTGTTATATATGCACGATGCAACCGCAACAATTTCTGAGAAATATCCTTGAGATTGTGAGGGTGTAAGCAACGTACTGCACCAACTAAATGGTTTTGACTGTGGGGTTTTCGTGATGAAATACGTTGATTATTTCACCAAGAACCTCCACCCAACATTTACATAGGAAGACATCATTCGTTTCAGGGCTGAGATTGGGCATGCCATCGTTATGCCCCAGGAAGAGAATTGAGATGCTACTGACGATGTTGAATCACTTTTTAAAATTTTTCATTTTACATAAATGTACTTTTACATTTATTGTCATACATAGCATGTACTGGATTGATATAATGTATGCAGGATTTAAACAGGATTGATACAGTATAAACTGATAATAGTTCAATATATACACAAAATTTTTTCACAGGATGTGTTGTTACCCAATTCCATTTCGAAGCTCCGACGCTTTTACAGCGACGCGTCGGTGCGGTTATGATGACGCACCAATGTTCCTTATTGGACTCGCTGAGACTTCTAATGTAAACTAACTCGCTGACACTTCAATTGTTATTATAACTCCTTACAAATTGTCTATAATGATAGTCAGTGCTTCTTATTGGTATTAATGTATCTTTCCTCGGGGAAGACCAATGGCCTTAATGATGGAATACGAGCAGCTGATGTTGTAATTGTTGTACAATTTATACACATCTTCCTTTTCTCTCGTCATTCCATAGTCAGTCACTAGCCATGACAGACAATCCAAAGGAAGACCCCCTCGAGCCCATCAAATGGGAAGAAATCGAATGCCTAATGGAAATCCCATATCAAAGACCTCATGGAAATCCCCTAGACACTATTGATAAATTAATCTGGAACGAGTATGACCATGCCCGACGACTGTTGACCGAGAAGGAGCTGGAGAGGGCCTTGGGAATTCTACCAGATGACCTGGCATCAACCTCTACACCTCCTCCTTCCCCATCCCCCCACCTTCACCACCCCCGTTAATCTCAAAATCTCCTGTTAGACCCCTTCCTAAGATGTAACTAGTTTTTTGAGATATTTAATTTTTGATGTAATATATTTGTTTCTTTTATTATTTGGTGCAAAAAATTTATTTTATGTTATTCTTATTTTTGCTTCCCATTCATTGAGGACACAAGTACTCCAATTATATGTTTAATGTTAGACTACAAACATCGAAGCCCTTAATCGAAGCGTTGTCGCTTCTAGTAAGAAGAGACAACACCCCATATATCAGGGCGACAACGCTTTTATCACAAGTTCCTCTTCCTCTTTCTCTACCTTCGGGTTAATAACATCAATGTCCATTTTCTTTCTTTGCAAAGTAATGGGAGGGTCCACTGGGCTTTCAACCCCTGTCGTAGATCTCTGCCCTGGTTACAGTAAATTTGCTATCAGAGGTCGACCCTACTTATAGAGAGTGCACTTTAGTTCCCAGAGGGCCTACAAGAAGATAGATTTTTTACATTCTTTTCCACATCGTTTTTCAAAGAATTTAGGGAAACAAAATCGCTTCTGTAGGAAGCGATTGTGCGTCATGTTAAAGGCGTCATCGCTTCTTATAGAAGTGATTGCACCTGAAAAAAGAAGCGCATCTACTTGGAAGCAAAATTGGCACATAAAAAATTTACCTTGTTCTCGAAGTATGAGATATAGAACTTCCTCATACACTCATTCGCTTCCCACTTCAGCAGCCTTGGGAAGCGGACAAGGCCAGGAACCTTCAGTGGGGCGCACCTCGTGTTGATCTCGTACACCCAGATTTGAAGAAATAAAATATTGATGAATTTTTTTATGAGTGGCCTTCGTAGGAAATAAAGCACGAGATTATTGGAGATGACATTACTGTTGGTGAGCGTTTTTTTGGGTTCCTTTCGTTCCCCAGAACCAGTGGCCCAATCCTGTCCTAAGAGGACTCTGGCAATGGCGATGATAGAGTAATAAATTAGGAAATATTAAATGTTGAAATTAAAGAGGCAAATTCTAAATGAAGAATACCTGAGAAGATGCGATCGCCAGCTGCAGATATTTATCGACAGTGCAATATGTCACTGATCACGCTTTAAAGGGAAGCGGGGGCTGGCAGGTTGAACTCCTTTACTAAATTGTCTGCCGGCAAACGTCAGTAGCTGTGGGTTGCCTTTAGTATAACTGGTTTGATTTTCCTATTCCTACTGGGATTTTATTTAATTTGGTCTCCTAATCTTACTGGGAGTCTAATTGATTTAGTTTCCTAATCCTACTGGGAGTCTGATTAAGAAAGGGTCTCCTAATTCTACTAGGAGTCTAATTTAATTAAGTCTCTTAATCCCACTAGGAGTCTAATTAATTTAAACGTTTTAATCTTGTTAGAGTTCTAATTAATTTAGTTTCCTAATCCTATTAGAAGTCTAATTAATATTAGTCCCCTAATTATACTAGGAATAAAATCATTCTTAATTATGTTATGACTGATTAGAATTGTACTAATTTGAATAAAAGTCTAACTAAATTAAATATGCCAATTCTATGGAAATTCTGATTTTAAATAAGCATGCTAGTTTTATTGAAATAAAATTAAACGAAATAAATAAACAGAAAAAGGGGGTGTGACCCGTTATGCTAAGGAGGATTGACCTCGTTCTCGAATACCCTTCGTAAGCTCCCTTAGGCAAATCGTATGACTAAAAATTGAAAAGACTGAATTTGAATTATAAAGTAGTATTTTTTTTTATAGATTGAGAGATTTATGATTAGTATTTAAGGGCTAAAAGAAAAAAAGAATTAAGAACCGTAACTATAAAGTAAATATTAGAGTTTAGAATTATGAGAAATTAAGACTAGAGCTAAAATCTAAGGACCACAATTGGGGTCAAAATTAGGAGAATTTGGGCCGTGAGATTAAGGACCGATTCTAGAACCTAAGGACTAGAATTAGAAAATTAGAAATTTAAATTAAGACCTAAGATCAAAAATTTAAGAACTAGAGGGCTAGAACCTAAATCTAGAACTAGAATATAAAAAAGGGGAACTGGTTCTAGAACCTAAGAACTAGAACCAAAAAATTAAGGATTAAGGAGTTACCTATAGAAATCGTCTAAATTGTGCAGAGGAAAATTGTATAAAGGAAAATTGTGTAAAGGGAAATTGTATAAGGAAAGATTGTATATAGGAGAATTGTATACAGGAAATTATATACAGGAAATTATGTAGAGGAGAATCGGATAGGAGGTAAAGGTCTTATTTATACGCTTTTACCATAAATCCTATTTTATAAAATAATATAATAAAGATACTAACCCTAATTCAATTAGGAGTTTTGAAAAATATCACTTTTTGCACAGCGGCCAAGAACTAATCATAAGTTCTTCTATACATGTCAGAATTGTGCGTTTTTTGGCTTGTTGGAAAGATACTTTGATAAGATTTCCAACGTGGTCAATTTCGCCTCAATCCGACATCGTTTGATACCTCAAAATAAGCTAAATGTAAAAGTGATGGAATTGACAATTGAGAAAAGGTTGGGGAGACCTAGTTGGCTCTAAAATAAGGATTTGGGCAGGGATTTCCTAAGGGCTGAATTCTAAAACTTAAGAATTAAGGATTAGAATCTAAAGACTAGAACTATAAAAATTTAGAGATTAAAACTAAAGGCTAAAAAATAATCTAAAGACTGAAATCGGAGTCGAAATCAGAAGAATCAGATCGTAGGATTAAAGACTGGTTCTGAACTCTAAGAGTTAGAACCAGAGATTGATGATAGGACTGTAAATTGAGATTTTGAAACAGGATTAGGCGTTAAGAGTCGGTGAATTAGACGGTCAGATTAAGGACTAGTTCCGGGCTTTGAGGACTGGAACCAGATATAGAGATTACGGTCTAAAAAAAAAGGGGGTGCTACGATCTAAGACTGAAAATTAAGACTGATAATTAAAATTAAGAAAAACCCTAAATTTAAATACTAAAAGCTACGGTCGAAAACTAAAAATTAGATTCTTACCTAGGGTCGGGGCTGCTGAGAGAAATCTCAGAGTTTGAATCTCAAAATCATAGCGAATTTGCTCTAAGGGGTTCGCTCTCGGAACTCTCTGGTTTGGGAATTTACGGTCTCTCCTCTCTAAATTTCGCAGCCTCACTCTCTTCTCGAGAAAAAGAGTTTTTATAAGTTTTCCTTCAATTACGTGCCTGTTTCCGGGCATTTAATTGAATTACGCACCAATTTTCTAGCACTTAATCACTTTGAGTCGGTCACCGATTCAGTGAGCGACCAGCTGAATTACTCAACGGGTTTTCTAGTCCTAACAAAATTAGGGCTAATTGAGTGCGTGATGGGACGTGCATAATCCAATTAAGCGTGTTACCTAAAGTTCTTAATCAAGGAAACGTAGGGGTCAAGGGTAGGAGACTAGGTCGGGCATAGGCCAAAGGCGCGCTGGTGGTGTAGCGCTCAATCCGATCACGTGTCTGATTCCAGGCGTGTAATCGAGTCTCGAAACAGCCTGTGAATGGAAGTTTGATCTGAAAGGGGACTGATCGCGCACTTGTGGTTCTGTGCGTGATCAAATTATGCACAGGCTTTCAGGCGCTTAATTCAAGGTTGTCCGGGTATGGTCTCAAGAATGCAATGCAGGACTATTATTTCAGTCTGTGTCCCAGCTATATACTATTGCTTAGTATATAGTTTCCCTACGTTGCGATCTAAGCCACAAAGCTATTGTTTCAACTTGTGTTCAGCCATATACTGCTGCATGGTCCCATGTCGAGGGTGAAAAAGGTTAAGGGCTGACCAAATGAATTCACGTACTCCGTGAGGGCGAAATGAGGTTGTCTACAGATGCCCCTCTTCGACGTGCTCTTGCGAAGTAAGAACGCGTCGAAAAAGTAGACACCCCTCATTCGAGGTGCCTTCCCGTTTCTTGGGAATTCATAAATGTGAATTGGTGATACTGACATGACAAGCTTGGCTTCTTATCTATCAGCACAAGCTAAAATATAGCATTTGAAGGGCAAATGATAGCTGTCAAAGGGCATATTCCGGGTCTGTGGGTGCATAGCGCATCTCGTCGCATGGCTCGAGCTAACAGAGAGATTTTACCCAATCGAGGTATCGGGGCGTCAATCAAATGTCCAAAATAAGGTCCAGGGACCGATAATAAAGAGATGAAATAGTATATAGTGATAAAAGCTTTTGCAAGTCATGTCAGACCAGGTGCGTCATTGCTCACACCAATGCTCGTCAGGCATTCCATTTCCAATAGGCATTTGTAAGTTCAAAATTTGAGTATACTCATTGTTTGGCTACCCAGGGGAATGGTTGATTTGGGCTGGTAATTGAGGTAAATTTTATGAAGTGTGCTCAGTTGAATTATGCGCAGTGACGTATGCGCTTGATTCATCTAGAGTCTTTTTTTTTTGCATCTGAACAAGTGATCCTGCACAGTGGCGTATGCGTTTGATTGCAAGTTCAGAGGGCTTTGAGATTTAAAGGTCAAGGCTAAGTGTAGTTGGTTGTGGTATTTAAAGAAAGGTGAGTCGGGTCTATGTATCTTGTTCATTTTGTTCTTTTTCTTTTTTTTGTTTATTTTTTTTTTCTTTGCAAGTAAGAGAAGAAAGATTTTCGAAATAAAAGATTTTAGAATGAGTAAGGAGTTTTGAAATTTTGGAAATTTTAACTTAAGATCAATTCGGTGATAAAACGGTGAAAAGCGTGGCTTCCGAGATGTCGCTGAGAAGATTCACCGGTACAAAATTTATAGACCCGACCGTTCATGTGGTTGTCAAGACGGCACTTGGCATGTCGGATACTCCAACTAACCTTCTCGACGAATACTGATGATTGTCTCTTATGAGAGGACTACAGTAATTCACGAGTTGAGAGAGACGGGTTTTGAACATATTTTGACTTAATCATAGATAATTATAATTTAGAAGAAATATCGAGTAATTGAAAAAGAGGTAGTACTTACCTGGGGGTGATACTTACTTGAATTGTGCGGTGAGACCTTAGGAATATTATAGCGGTGGTACTTTGGCAGTATTGTAGCGTCGCGACGGGACTTGGTGGCTATCATTGTAATGCAATGTTCCGGATGCAATGCTGTAGTAGGGTACCCTAGGGATTTCTTTTTTTTTCTTTCTTTTCGCTTGTTGCTTAAGCGATGGTTGGTGGTTGTCGGTGTGATGTCGCGATGGGGCCTTGGTGGTTGTAGTGGTGCCGCGATGGGACCTGAGAGGTATTGCTGGGATGTTCGCACTGTAGCTTGGTAGTAGTGAAATGCGATGGGATATGGGAGTAGTCTCATGTCTTCCTGCCTTTCTGTTGCAGTAGCGTTTGGTAGGTTTGTGGCGAGCACTTCGGGAGGAGGCTCTTTGTTTCGGCAATGAGACGTGCTCGCGCTTTCTCCCTTTCTTCTTTTAGTGCGACCGGTGTTGTGAATGATTTTTTTTTTTGGTAGTGGTGTTTGCGATGGGAAGTGAGCTAAGCGTTACGCTGGGTAGGGTGTTCATGTGACAAGTGTGTCTAGTTTCTTTCTTTGGCAGATCTTGGGTTCTTGTGAGATTATGTCGTAGTTGCATTGTGATTGGCATAGTTTTTTTTTTTTTTTAGTGTATTTGCGTTTTCAGGAGATTTATTTTTGGCCTTTCCCGATGGGCCATGAGGGCATGGCTACAATTTTGCAATGAGACGACAACGAGTGACGGTCCCTTTTCAATCTGAATGGCTCATGAGGCTATGCGATGGGACAAAGGGGACTCGCTCGAGAAGGGGTAAATTTTGAGCAAAATCAGGAATTAAGCGCCTGACATCAGTCATTTAAACTGATTACGCATCTGATTCCAAGCGTGCGATTCAGGGTCTAAAGTAAGTATTTACGCGTGTGTAGGTTAACGTGTGATTGGATTACGCGCTCTAATACTTGCGGGCGATTGAAGCGTCACCCGGTCAGTGTATGGATGATCTTTCAAATTGCGCGATAAAAGTAAGTCGTTTATTCGGATTGTGCAGTTGGTGGACAACGCGGAATCAGAAGGTCACACTATCTGTGCGGGCGACAGTCGTATTGAGCGCCTGGTTAGAAGCGCGGGTTTTCGATTGAGCATGATGTTCCTAGCGCGTGATCAAATTAAGCGCACATTTTTAGGCGCGCGATTAAGACCGTACTCTATATAAGCAAAGGAGTCTTCATTTGTTTTTCATTCTCGGATTTAGTCTCGAGTCTTGACTTTTCTTAGTGTTCTAGCTTTCTGAAATTCATGTTTCAGCGATATTGAGTGATCTAACCGTCAGATTGGGATGGGGTTTCTTCCTATATTCGTTATTTCACATGATCTTCATAATGTGTGATGTCCGAGGACAGTATTATTCTGAGAATGGGCGGTGTTGGAAATGAGAGTGTCGGTCTTCACACTGTTTCTTTCTAGGGAGCAGTGAAGGCAGCGTTGCGGGGCGGCGGCGGAGGAGGTGAAGATGGCTGAAGAGAAGGAGCAACAAGTGGAGGGAAGTGCTTCCCAAACAATCCTCCCTGAAGCCTCTGATTGGACGCTCCGAGCGGAATCTGCTCCTTGCTCTATCTCAATTTTGAACTAAGTCTTCATTTTGGATTGTAGGTTAAGGTTTTAGGTTTTCGTTTTGGGTTGTATATTCAGGAGGTATGCTTCCGGTGATATTTGTAAAGTTTTAAACTATAAATAAAGGGGCATTTTTTTTTTTTATTATGCTTGTTTATTGATTTAATTTATTGATGGATTAGTTGAATTTATTTGATTTGTTTGAGGTTTGTAATTATTAATTCTTTTTCTTTATTGTTGAGAATGAGCGATATTTTTCTCTTATTGTGTTTATTTCATTGATGTTTGTTTATGTTTGTCGTTGTATGTTACATTAGAAGGGGAATGGATAGTATTAGAGTATGGTGTTTATTTTTTTTCGAGTGTATCTCTATTATTTTATTTCAGGTGTTCATTTTAGGATCCCATGGCAAAAAAGTAAGAACTAGAAGATAAAAAAAATAAAATAAAATAATAAATAAATGCCCCAGTTTGGGATATCCGAGGTGGAAAAGCAAAAACTAAATTAAAATTTTTTTTAAAATGCCCCAATTTGGGGTATCGGTCTTATGACCTAAATATTGCTACCAAGGTGCTAGCGCTCTTAAGAAAAATGCCCCAGTGTGAAGTGATGATGGAACTTTTATCGGCCTCACAGATGTCCGGGAGTATATTAGTAATGATCCAATGTTGGAAAGTAGTTTGATTATTTCGGTCATATGACAGGCTTGACTTTGTAAGTGTTGAACGATCATCATGTATCATAGCTTTTAACAAGATTGAGGTGAATGGTAGGTAATGGGTGATTGCATCACTGGTCATTCGAGAGTTTTCGATTTTATTTTGAAAGATATTTTGAAAATCATTTGGCTCATTGTCTGAAAAGAAAATAAAGGGTGAAGAGAAGGTAAGGTTTATTGGCCTGAGGGTAACTTCTTATTCGACCAAATTTTGAAATAGTAGTTAACTACTTTCTTCTCGGGTGGATAATGCGGTGCCATAATTGAGCTCTCTGTCATGGTCCAGCACCATCAAATCATCAAATTCTATAGTTAACAGGAGTTTTATCCTCCTCCCGCCACTGTACGACGACATCTAGTAGTGTGAAGATGTCAAGGATGCTCTCGGGGCTTGCTTATACTTTCCTAATAAGATTATCAGGAATGCCCTCACAATTTTCTTATGCTTCCCTGAAGTCATTGACTGTTCATTCGTCATACTGCTCTCGCTCGGTTGTATTTCTTTTCTGTATCTTTTTTTTTAAATAACCTGCTAACACAAGAATTGTGAGGTTGGATGGAACCTTACATTTTTATTTTTTCTGCTCTAACATCGACTCCAATGGCTGAAGGGAGTGTATGAGAACCCAAAGTTTTCTATATTTCAAAAAAGAGAGTTTCATGATCCACTAGCCCTTTCGATCAATTTGCCTGAGTAGGAGGGTAGTCAATGAATCAGATGATACCCAAAATAGTTTTGAAAATAATGACCTAATAATGGCGAATGCCTTGTGATGACTGCTAGGATGATAGGTATATAAGTATGTTTGTTTAGGCTACGAAACATGATAGTCATTGAGTTAACAGAAAGTCCTTCCCTTGTGGCTGTTTCCTGGGCATGTTGCTGAGATAATATAAGGACTTCCCTTGTGGGTTTTTTCCAAGTGAGCAGTAGCTCCTCGATTTTGAGTTCTCGGTCGAGTATAAGTCCGAAGGGTTTGGGGTATAGAAGAGTATTTTTGTTTTCAATCATTTACCTTCTGGGCATTTATACTTTTAGTTTTTTTTTTGTACCTTTCTATTTTTTTGTTTTTTTTTGTATTATTTTTTGTTATTACTATTGTGTTACGGTACAACATCAGTTCTTTAGGTGGGGGACTGACTCAGGAAGTCCACTTGGTGGGACATGTTGGATGGTTGAAGTGACCGTCCAATTAGATAATATTGTTTTGGGGCCCTCGATCCCTTTCAATCTGATCGATGAGGGATGAGAGTGAGGTAATGTTTAAGTTTATGTTTTCGATGGTATAGGGTTTATCAAAATAAGTGTGGTGGCATTTGATTTCTTCCTTCGATAGATCTGTGTCCGACGTCTCCTTATCGGGAGGGACCTTCTTTTATTTTTCAACGGAGTGAGGCATCTCGTAGAGATGAAGCATATAGTTGTTAAGGAGTTCTTCGGGGTCATTTGCAAGTGGTTGGAAAGCTGTTTGAGAGTGAAGTTGGAGTGGAAACCGTTGAGAGGGACGGTAGTGTTGTAAAGGTAGAGATAAGATAAGGCAGAGGTAGAGTAGGAAGAGGAGACGCAAAGGTGTAAGCCAAGGTTGAACTTTCCTATGTGTGGGGTAGTCCAGTTTTGTTTGATTATGCTTGTTTGGTTTGATTCACACTTTAGGTTTATCATGAGGTTATTTTAAAACTTTATTTATAATTCTTAGAGGAAGTTGAGTATCATAAGTTTGACGTAGTAGCTTTGTCGCCGATTGGAGTTCGGAGAAGGTTTTGATTGTGAGGTCCACGGAGATTTGGGTATGATGATCAGAAGCGATTTTAGTTGTGGCATTGATTTCGTGTTCTGATGGGATATGAGGTATGTTGATTTGGATGGTGATTGGCGTCGTAAGATTTGGGTTTGGTTTGATTTCGAACGTGGGAGCAATGATCGACTCCTCAATAGGTTTTATGGTAGGCTTAAAGGTGAGTGGAGTTGGTGTTGTAGGAATAGGTTCGATTTTAGTACTGGGTTCATGTTCAATAACAGGCTCGAGTTCAATGATGCGTTCAAGTTTGATGATGGGCTTGGATTTGTCGATAGTTTGAGGTTTGATGGCAGGTTCATATTTGGTGATTAGTTTAGGTTTGATGATAGGTTTAGGTTCGACAATGGGTTCAGACTTGATGGCGGGTTCACCTTTGATGGAGGGTTTGAGCTTGTGGATAGGTGTAGGGTCAACGATAGGTTCGACGATTGGTTTAAGTTTGATAATCGGTTATCAGTTTAGGTTTGATAATCGGTTTGGTCTCATGTTCGATGATAGGTTCAAGTTCGATCATAGGTTTAGGTTCGGTGATAGATTCATTTTTTAGGATAGGTTTAGGCTTGATATATATGTTTAGATTCGATAATAGGTTTAGTTTTGATAGTAGTTTTAGGTTTGATGATAAGTTTAGGTTTAGGTTTGATGATAAGTTTAGGTTTTATAATAGGTTTGAGTTTGGGGTTCAGTTTCGTAGTTGGTGGGACGGTAAGTTCAATAGTGGGTTTAAGTTCCTGTTTCGGAGTTAAGGGGATGATAAGTTCGGTGGCGAGTTTTGTAGGGGTTGATTCATGAGTTGGTTTTGAGGTCGGTTCAATGGTTGATTCTGAAGTGAGTGAAATGTGTGGTTCGGAGGTATGTTTGGTAACAGATTCGGGTTTGAGATTTTGTTTTGAAGTTGGTGAGGTGGTGGTGACTTTAGGTTTCGAAGTGGGCGTTGAAGTTAATTCAAGAGTTGATTCTGAGGTTAGTGAGGCGATGTGTTTGTTGTTGAGTTCAAGTTTTGAAGCAGGTGTAGGGATTGATTCAGTGGCTGGTTTTGAGATTAGTGGGGCAATGCGTTCGACAATGTGTTCGATTTCGGGGGTTAATTTTGGAGTTGATTTGGAAGCGAGAGTATTAGTGATTTTGAGAGTAGATTTGATTACTGATCTGGGTTCAGAGTTTAGTTTTGTGATTGGTTTAAGTATGAATGGCGTCGTATAATACCGATTGATTGGTTCGAAAGCTACTCCTAGAATCGGCACGTGAGTTTGTTCGGGGATAGTTTGCATCATTGGTTCGGTCTATTCAGGAGGTGTGGGGATTGATTCGTTTGTTGGTAGGTTATCAAATTCAAGGGTAGGTTGAGTTGGTTCGGAGATAAGCGCGTTGAGTTCGACAATAAGTTTGGGGATGGGTTGAGTTAGCTGAGGGGTGGATTCGGTGATAGTTTGGATTTTAGTGATCTTGGTAACCAGTCCAGGGCGAAAGGTAACTTCGCGTTTATAGGTGCGTGGGATAGGGTTGGTTGGCTGTAAGTGAATAGTATGGTTTTGCTCTTAGGGAGGTCCAATTCTTCAGATCAGGCTAGCTGGGTGGAATGGGGCGGGGGTGAATGAGTGTACAGTCTCGTATGCGAGTTGAGTTTGATCAAGCAATGGGTTGTAATAGGTGATGCTAGTTTGCGTGTTATTGGGGCACTGGTTTTGGTCATAGTACGAGTTCACGTATTGGTTGGTGTATAGTGGTTGGTTTTGGTTTTGACCTTGGTTTATGTGTGATAATTGATTTTGGTCAGGGTATAGGTTTGTGCATAGATCTTGAGCTTGGTCGTATGGGTGGTACGGTTGAGGGTTTGTTTGGTTCGGTTCTTGGTTCATGTGAGTTTGTTCAGAGTCTAGAGTCTTGTTTAGGGTGTCTATCTCGGGATTGTCGGAGGAGGGTGGAGGTTAGTGTAGAGAGGTTGAGATCTCCGTTTTTCAATCGACGTTCTATGCGTGAGGCCCGTTGATAGAGGCTGGTAAAGTCGGAGCAGTCTCTTAGGATGAGAACACTTCGAAGAGGTTCTTGGGTATTAGTGATCACGATTTCTATTGCATCGCTTTCTTTTATTTGATTCCCCGTTAGAGCAGCAAGTCTTCTCAAATGGTTGGCGAATGTTGAGGAGTCTTCACCGTCCTCCTGTCTTGTGTGCATCAAGTCAGTGAGACTGATTTCTTCAAGAGTCAGGCGTTGGTATTGATCTAGGAATCTGTCAGCTAAGTCTTCGAATGTCTCGATTTCGGTTAAAGGTAAGGCCGTGAACCAGTTAAGGGCTTCTCCTTCTAGAGATCTCTGAAAGTAGTGGATCAGGAGCCCATGATTGGTGCGGATTGGTCAACAATCATTGCAGAATAGGGCCAAGTGGTGCTTTAGATTTCCCGTACTGTTATATTTGTTAAATTTTGGAGGTTTAAAAGCAGCAGGTACAGTGAAGTTGATGTTTTAGCAAAATTTGTCAAATCCAAAGTGTGACTGGAGCGTTCTTTGTTAGCCATATAGTCATCTAGAAATTGGTGGAGGTTGTTTACGTTTATCGCGATGTCTTTTCTAGATGCCTTGGGGGAGGGTTATCCTCGGCTGTTGTTGTTGTAGAAGGTGTGAGAGGTATATGTGTTATGTGTCGTGGGAGTCGGAGCATGTGGAGGAGTCGACGTCCTTTCCTTTTGTCTGTTCTTCGGAGTAACTTGTCTTTGGGACTGGAGCCATGCGTCGACTTTTTTTGTAAAGACCCGTATTTTGAACCCGAGTTAGATTGACCCTGTGTGTGTATTCAGCTCGGCAACCGACGTCACCATTTGTTTTGGATTTTTATCTAGATGTGATTGTGCGGATATATTTTAATTTAGAGCCCATTTGGACCCTCGTGCGAAAGTTGTGCACCGACCTCGGTGTAGCCGCTCAACACCGGACTTGAGTTTTAAAATTAGAAGTGTATAATACATAAGATGTGTGTGTGTGTTTTACTTTGTGAGCAATCCTATTATAAGAAGGAATTGCATTCCCGTATTATACTAGGTTTTGTTAAGAGAGGATAGTTACCCAACCGTGTAAAACTCTGTCTTCTCTCTTCTTCAATCATCGTAGGAGATCGGTTTAGAAAACCTCCTTCTCTAGAACCCTCTTTGTTGAAAACACTTAAACCTTAGAAAGAACTTGAATCCACCTTGGATTCGTAGTTGGCTATTGGGAGAGGTTGAGATCATTGGGGGCGTGTTGGAGTTGTCTCTGTGAACGCGTGGGATCGATCGCGGTGCGAATCGTTGAGGAAACCCGTCGGTTTCATTCCGAAGCTCCATTCGCGTGACTCATTTCTAATATAAGAATCCTTAGATTAAAGGTACATTTTAATTAAACTTTTTGATTAAATCATTAGATTAGCCATGGGTTTTGCTTTGGGATGTATGGGTTTCGATTCGGGTGAAAACCAGCAAAATTGCGTCGCTGTAGCTCGCTCGAGCGAGCTATTATCATCGCTCGAGCGAGGTATCACCGAACTCCGATATTACCTTAGTATTTTAGTCATACCTTTTTATCCCGAACTCCGATTGAGACAATTCTTTTTGCGTTGGAAAGCTAATAGAAAAATCTACAACTTTCATGTTTTGACCAACTTATGGATCAATCGTCTTGATGGTAAAAAATATATGAGAATATTACGTCAAATCGCTCGAGCGAGCTATTATCATCGCTCGAGCGAGGTATTGTCGAACTTCGACATTGCCTTAGTAGTTTAGTCATAACTTTTTGTCTCGAACTCCGATTGAGACGATTCTTTTGCGTTGGAAAGCTAATAGAAAAATCTACAACTTTTATGTTTTGACTAACTCATGTGTCAATCATCTTGATAGTCAAAAATATATGAGAATATTACATCAAATTCTAGGATTGGCGCAACTTGCCTGTTTTGACTTGTTTTTGAGGAAACACTTAAATAGGTCTATATTATTAGTAATTAGAGTTAATCTTAACGCATGAACGTATATTTTGATGTAGATTGAGGGCGAGAGGCCATTAATAGGACTTTGCTTGACTTCGCATAACTCCGAGTTTTGGTAGGAGAATCTCATCTTTACAGTATTCTATTTTAATTCGCATGGATATTTTGAATTAAAATCTTTAAACATGCATATGCCATTGAAATCACATCTGTAAACTGAAATTGATATGAATGACTGAAAATCTAAATCTACCTGAATCCTGAAACCTGAATCTGCTTAAGCTCTGAAAATCTGAAATCAAGAACCTGAACTATGTATAAGAGACTCGCATCGATTTATATTAGTATCGCATTTGTTTTATGATTGACCGAACGACCACTCAAAAATTCTGAACAATTTCGCACAAGTTTCCCTCATTACGCAGGGCTTGTTGCATCCTAAAAAAGGGTTCATGAGCAGCGATGGTAGGTAGGGGTTCCCATCGGCTATATTCACCTCTCGAGATATAGTTTACTCGGGAGGTATTTTAAGTTGAGGATTAAGTCATGAATTCTTGAACTTTGCATATAGAAGTTAGAGAAACTAAGACATCAAACACGTGCGATCTGTTCTTGAAAAATAAATCTTACATATGATTTCACCTAAAATTGATTTATTATCTGCTTATATGTTTGACAAGCTATATTCGATATTTGTTTTGAAACCATATTAGTTAAAGTAAAATGCCGTAGATGTCTTTCTTCTCGAAGCTTTGTTGGTTAGCTCACTCCGACTATCGTCCGAGTTCAGTCGGCGTGGCTATTCAAAAGTGAGGGATCGACTACGTGCTGAGGAAGAGCTTGAGGTTCCTCCGAGGAGTTTTTCGATATAGAACTTCGATTTTCTTATTTGTGGTGAGAGTTAGACTTGAATTTGTGGGCCCATTTTGGTTGGATATCATAGTTTTATACTTGACGTTGATTTTCTACTATGAGTCACGTTTGATGATGGTCGGCCATCATCGGTGGTTCTTACTTTTAATTGCTTCCGCATTTATTTTAGCTATGGATTTTTATTACGCTTTACTCGATATGTGCCTGTTGTCCCATCGTTTATTCGATAGGTTGGCGAACCGGCCTTTCCTATACCTGAGGGATTGGAAAAGTCGGGTCGTCACAGTTGGTATCAGAGATATGGTTTTTAGATTCTCTAAGGACCCATGAGAACCCAACCGTGACCCGGTACAATTCGCATCAGAGTCATGTCGTTAGGTCCAGAATCACTAGTACTGTGTGTGATTGTCTTTACAATCAATGTTGACTGATGTTGTGGTGTTCACAATGATAGATCAGTATGGCCCCAAGATTTAGAGGCAGAGGCAGAGGTAGGACGGTGCCTTTAGAGGACATTCCTGAAGGTGTCGGTACATCAAGGGGAGTTGCCTTCGCATCCGGTTCTAATGCAGTCCCTATAGGAGCCGGAGTTGATAGAGGTCAGGGTGAAAGAATGGAACAAGTGTTGGAAAGTCTGGCCACCAACATTGCTCAGCAGACCACATCTATGGCTTAGCAGACTGCTGCAATCGCCCAGCAAGCAGAGCTGATTTCTGCTGGACAACAACAACAATCATTAGGATTTGCCGAATTCAGGAGGATGAGACCTCCAAATTTTTCTGGATGCACAGGCAGATGGAAGCTGAAGGTTGGTTGGATGAGATGGAAAAGATCTTCGAGGTGCTTCAGTGCACCGATGTCGAGAAGGTTAGATGGGGAACCTTCAAACTGGATGGACAGGCTGGACCATGGTGGAAGTCCGTGGCTAGACACCGGGAGCAGGAGTTTCCCAATACTCCTTGGGCATGGGCTGAGTTTATCGAGGCGTTCAACGATCAGTACTTTCCCAAGATCGTTAGGCATCAGATGGAAGTTCAGTTCATCGAGCTGAAGTAGGGGACAATGTCAGTGCGTGAGTATGGAGATGAGTTCACACGACTTTCAAGGTTTGCACCTCAACATGTGGCCACCGATATGATGAAGGCCAGAAAATTTCAGCTGGGTCTTAGGCCGAGTATACAGGAGAGCGTGGCTATGTGGGAAATGGAAACATATGGAGGAGTACTGTCAAAGGCCCTCATAGCAAAGGAAGAAATTTAAAAGCGGTTTTTAAGAAGCTGTCAGCCGAACAAGGACAGGGTTGTACAAGGGCAGTCAGGTACTTATGAAAATAAGAGGGCCAAGTTTACAACGCCGCCAGTGAACCTTATTCAACCTGCATTTTCTAGACCAACATTTTCTTCTGGACCGACCCCTTATCAGAGATTGGCAGCATTATCACCTGTGCAATCCGTACGACCAGCGGGTTCTACGGCTAGTAGAGCTTCAGTGGCACAAGGATCCTCTCGTGCACCATCTTTTGTTTCGGTCACTATGTGCCTAAGGAGCGGGAAACCACACAAGACCGAGGATTGTAGGAGGAACACTGGAGCGTATTTTGGGTGTGGCGCAATCGGACACATGGTTAAGGATTGTCCTCAGGAGGACAAGGGAAGAACTAGTTCGGCTTCTACTCAGAGATCGACCCGACCTACTGTTTAAGGTCGAGCTTATGCCATGATGGCTCAAGAAGCCGAAACATCGAACGACGTGATCCAAGGTATTATTGAAAGTTGAGATGTCTTCTTATTTTATGTGTTATATATAATTGCTTGATATTTAATAAATTTTGTTAATGAGTTATGGATGAACACACATGCTTAGAAACTTTTAATTGAAACGCTTGTCTAAACTAAGGTACCCTTTTTATGCATCGGGGGAGCGATGTAAGCAAAACCGAAGCGCGAGTGTTGATAGACCCTGGGTCTACACATTCTTTTGTTACTCCATTGTTCGCTGAGAAGTTGGGAATCATTCCCAATGCCCTTGATTTCATCTTAGCAGTGTCAATTCCTACGAGCAGCTCAGTGAGCACCGATACCATGTGTCAATCAGTGATTGTGATGATCGAAGACCACGAAACAGTGGTTGATTTGATCATTTTGAGCATGGAAGGGTTCGACGTGATACTAGGGATGGATTGGTTATCTACTTACCATGCGAGCGTGGATTGTCTTCGAAAGATTGTAACATTCCGCCTGCCGAAGAGAAAATCTTTTCAATTTTGCGGAGTCAAATCTTGTGTGATACCATTTATCTCTGCCATTCGAAAGGCATCGTATGATGAGGAACGGTGTTGTGGTTATCTCGGCCTACTTGCAAGATCATAAGGAGGAGAAGAAAAATATTACGAGATATTACGATTGCTTGCAGTATTCGGATGTTTTCACGAAGATCTACCGGATTACCACGGCAGGGAGATTGAGTTTTGCGATTGAGTTAGTGCAGTCTTGAACCGATTATCAAAACTCCGTGTCGAATGGCGCTGCAGAATTGAAAGAGTTGAAGGAGCGCCTTGAGGCTGCTAGATAAGGGCTTTATCGACCGAGTGTGTCACCACAGGGAGCACCGGTTCTATTTGTAAAGAAAGGCGGTTCAATGCGGCTTTGCATCGATTACCGCCGCTAAATAAGTTGACAATTAAGAACCGTTATCCACTTCCAGAATTGATGATCTGTTCGATCGATTACAAGGAGCAAGGTTCTTCTCAAGATCGACTTGAGGTCAGCTACCATCGCTTGAAAGTTAAGTCCAAGACATTCAAGACAAGATTCGTAACCCGATATGGGCACTACGAGTTCTTGGTCATGCCATTTGGGTTGACAAACGCACCATTTATGGACTTGATGAACCGGATATTCAAGTCACATTTGGACAAGTCTGTAGTAGTTTTTGTAGATGACATCCTCATCTATTCAAAGGCCTTGAAGAACATGAGCAACATCTGCGAGTGGCTCTACAAACCCTTAGAGACCATCGCTTATCATAAAACTTAGTAAGTGTGAGTTTTGGCTTGAGCAGGTCAGTTTCCTAGGCCATGTTATCTCTGAGACCGGTATTACAGTTGACCCAGCCAAGATTGAGTCAGTGATGAATTGGGAATAGCCAAAGACTGTTACGGAGGTTCGTAGTTTCCTCGGTTTGGCAGGATACTACAGAAAGTTTGTAGAGGGCTTCTCCAAGATATCAGGTCCTCTTCTACAACTTACGAAGAAGAATACTAAATTTGATTGGACAGAGCAGTGTGAGCAAAGTTTTCAGGAACTCAAAGCGATTGACTCACTTCGCGATTACTTGCTATACTATACCATCGGCGGAGGCTTTGCAATATCGGTGATGCATCATATGGGGGTTTAGGGCTGTGCTTAAGAATGAGAGAGTCATTGCTTATGGGTCTAGACAATTTGAAAGACCATGAGAAGAATTACCGACGCATGATCTTGAGTTGGCGGCGGTGATTTTTGCTCTGAAGATCTGGAGGCATTACCTTTATGGGGAGACCTTCGATATATTTACCGATCATAAGAGCCTCAAGTATCTCTTCTCACAAAAGGAGTTGAATATGAGACAGCGTCGATGGATGGAGTTCTTGAAAGATTATGATTGTACCATCCAGTACCACCCCGAGAAAGCAAACGTAGTGGCAGATGCGTTAAGTCGAAAGTTCTCTGCTCAGTTATCACATCTCACCGCAAGGGTGCGACGATGGCATCTTTTGGAAGATATGGCTCTAAGTAGCATGAGATTTGACGTAAAAGGTTCAGGTGCATTAATGGCTACGCTGGTGATTCGTTCCACCCTCTATGAGAACATTCGCAGACTTCAGATGACGGATGATGAACTTATGGCTATCAGACGGGATGTGATTGGGGGAAGCAAAATAGATTTTTCTATCAAAGATGATGGCACTTTGTTGTTTAGAAACCGGGTATGCGTACCAACTAGTACTGAGCTTCGGGACACTATTTTGGAAGAGGCTCATAAGTCTATCAACGCTATTCACCCTGGCAGTACCAAGATGTACCAGGACTTAAAGAAAAGCTTCTGGTGGAGAGGTTTAAAGAAAGATGTCGCTGTGTATGTCTCGAGATGTCTTGTGTGTCAGCAAGTAAAGGTGGATCATCGAAATCCGGCAGGACTGTTGCAACCACTACCGATACCTGAGTGGAAATGGGAGGCCATTTCTATGGACTTTATTTTGGGATTGCCAAGAACATTAAGAAAATACAATGCCATCTGGGTCATTGTGGATCGATTGACTAAGTCCGCACACTTCCTTCCTTATAATACGTCGTATACGTAACAAGCTCATGAATTATACATCAAGGAGATAGTTAGGCTGCATGGTATACCGGTCAGTATCGTATCTGATAGAGACCCGATGTACACATCTCAGTTTTGGAAACGATTTCAAGAAGGAATGGGCTCTAGGCTCGATTATAGTACAGCATTCCATCCTCGGACGATGGGGCGAGGTGAATCAGTTATAGAAGATATGTTACGTGCTTGCATGTTGGATTTTCGAGGTCATGGGACCAACATTTACGCGATCGAGTTAGCCTACAATAACGCATTACCGAGCTAGCATCGGCATGGCACCCTCTGAAGCTTTGTATGGACGATGCGGTGTCTCACTTAATTGGAAAGAAGTGGGTGAGAAACTTATTTTAGGTCCCGAGATCGTGGAGAATACAACCGAGACAGTTCGGTTAATCCGTGAGAGACTACGCATTGCTCAAAGTCGTCAGAAGAGCTACGCTGATCTGAAAAGAAACCATGATGAGTTTAAGGTGGGAGATAACGTATTTGTCAAAATCTCTCCTACAAAAGGCGTGATGCGTTTTGGGAAGCGTGGGAAGCTGAGTCCGCACTATGTTGGACCTTTTATTATTGGGAGTCGGCGAGGTTGCCTATCGAGTAGCCTTGCCACCGCAGCTATCGGAAATGCACAACGTGTTTCATGTGTCCATGTTACGAAGATATGTTAAGGACCTGATTCACGTATTGGACTACCAGCCCATTGAGCTCCAAGAAGACCTATCCTTGGTTGAGGAACCGATACGAATCTTGGATCGTAAAGAACAAATCTTACGGACAAAGAGCATTCCCTTAGTACTCGTTAAGTGGCGGAACCATTCTTCAGAGGAAGCCACATGGGAGCATGAAGCGGAGATTCGCGAGCAATTTCCATAACTTTTCGAGTGAAGGTATATTGTAAACTATAGTTATGTAAGAAAATCATACGTACCTTTAAATTCTTAAATTTGCTTCTTTAAAAAAAAAAAAAAAAAAAAAAAAGGTAGAATTTCTTCAAAGTCTTCAATGTTAAATTGGTTCATAACATCGATGCTTTACATATATATCTATAACGATCACACAATAAAATCTTAAATGTCATATTTATTCATTCTCGGTTAGAACCGTATGTCTGTTGGAACCCGAATCATCAGTTAGAACATGTTACCAGGCATGTGATCATGCTTTTAAATAAGTATTCGATTCTGACATCTGAAATTTCTGCTCAAATAATTACCAAAAGGGTGAGGTAGGTGTGTGTGCTAGGTTTGTGTCATGGTGAAGTATATTTCCAGGCACGTGACACTTGGGAAGGTATGCATCCATGTACGGATGCAATCCTCTATGGCAGTATGGGATGCCACACGCAGTACATCCAGGTTACTACGGATCCCGACCCTTGAAAGCGTGCTTAGTGAAGCCTACCGCATCGCGACCAAAGTTCTTTGACTTTAGACTGTTTCGATTTTACTTTATACTGGTGTTAGGATAAGGACTTACCGCAGTTCAGTTTAGCTATCCGTACATTTTCGAGGACAAAAATTCCTAAGGAGGGTAGAATGTAAAGACCCGTATTTTGAACCCGAGTTAGATTGACCCTGTGTGTGTATTCAGCTCGGCAACCGACGTCACCATTTGTTTTGGATTTTTATCTAGATGTGATTGTGCGGATATATTTTAATTTAGAGCCCATTTGGACCCTCGTGCGAAAGTTGTGCACCGACCTCGGTGTAGCCGCTCAACACCGGACTTGAGTTTTAAAATTAGAAGTGTATAATACATAAGATGTGTGTGTGTGTTTTACTTTGTGAGCAATCCTATTATAAGAAGGAATTGCATTCCCGTATTATACTAGGTTTTGTTAAGAGAGGATAGTTACCCAACCGTGTAAAACTCTGTCTTCTCTCTTCTTCAATCATCGTAGGAGATCGGTTTAGAAAACCTCCTTCTCTAGAACCCTCTTTGTTGAAAACACTTAAACCTTAGAAAGAACTTGAATCCACCTTGGATTCGTAGTTGGCTATTGGGAGAGGTTGAGATCATTGGGGGCGTGTTGGAGTTGTCTCTGTGAACGCGTGGGATCGATCGCGGTGCGAATCGTTGAGGAAACCCGTCGGTTTCATTCCGAAGCTCCATTCGCGTGACTCATTTCTAATATAGGAATCCTTAGATTAAAGGTACATTTTAATTAAACTTTTTGATTAAATCATTAGATTAGCCATGGGTTTTGCTTTGGGATGTATGGGTTTCGATTCGGGTGAAAACCAGCAAAATTGCGTCAGTAGCTTCGCTCGAGCGAGCTATTATCATCGCCGAGCGAGGTATCACCGAACTCCGATATTACCTTAGTATTTTAGTCATACCTTTTTATCCCGAACTCCGATTGAGACAATTCTTTTTGCGTTGGAAAGCTAATAGAAAAATCTACAACTTTCATGTTTTGACCAACTTATGGATCAATCGTCTTGATGGTAAAAAATATATGAGAATATTACGTCAAATCGCTCGAGCGAGCTATTATCATCGCTCGAGCGAGGTATTGTCGAACTTCGACATTGCCTTAGTAGTTTAGTCATAACTTTTTGTCTCGAACTCCGATTGAGGACGATTCTTTTGCTGGAAAGCTAATAGAAAAATCTACAACTTTTATGTTTTGACTAACTCATGTGTCAATCATCTTGATAGTCAAAAATATATGAGAATATTACATCAAATTCTAGGATTGGCGCAACTTGCCTGTTTTGACTTGTTTTTGAGGAAACACTTAAATAGGTCTATATTATTAGTAATTAGAGTTAATCTTAACGCATGAACGTATATTTTGATGTAGATTGAGGGCGAGAGGCCATTAATAGGACTTTGCTTGACTTCGCATAACTCCGAGTTTTGGTAGGAGAATCTCATCTTTACAGTATTCTATTTTAATTCGCATGGATATTTTGAATTAAAATCTTTAAACATGCATATGCCATTGAAATCACATCTGTAAACTGAAATTGATATGAATGACTGAAAATCTAAATCTACCTGAATCCTGAAACCTGAATCTACTTAAGCTCTGAAAATCTGAAATCAAGAACCTGAACTATGTATAAGAGACTTGCATCTGATTTATATTAGTATCTGCATTTGTTTTATGATTGACCTGAACGACCACTCAAAAATTCCTGAACAATTTCCTGGCACAAGTTTCCCTCATTACGCAGGGGCTTGTTGCATCCTAAAAAAGGGTTCATGAACGACGATGGTAGGTAGGGGTTCCCATCGGCTATATTCCTGCTCTCGAGATATAGTTTACTCGGGAGGTATTTTAAGTTGAGGATTAAGTCATGAATTACTGAACTTTGCATATAGAAGTTAGAGAAACTAAGACACCAAACATCATCATTCTTGAAACTGCTTTTCACACATTTAAAATAAATCTTACATATGATTTACGCACCTAAAATTCAGTTATTATCTCGCTTATATGTTTGACAAGCTATATTCGATATTTGTTTTGAAACCATATTAGTTAAAGTAAAATGCAGTAGATGTCTTTCTTCTCTTCGAAGCTTTGTTGGTTAGCTCACTCCGACTATACGTCACAGGTTCAGGTACTGACGTGGCTATTCAGGGCTGTGAGACTGATCCTGACTACGTGCCTGAGGAAGAGCTTGAGGTTCCTCCTGAGGAGTTTTTCCCAGTATAGAACTTACTGATTTTCTTATTTGTGGTGAGAGTTAGACTTGAATTTGTGGGCCCATTTTAGTTGGATATCATAGTTTTATACTTGACGTTGATTTCTGTTATGAGTCACGTTTCGATGATGGTCGGCCATCATCGGTGGTTCTTTACTTTTAATTGCTTCCGCATTTATTTTAGCTATGGATTTTTATTACGCTTTACTCTGATATGTGCCCTGTTTGTCCGGCTTATCGTTTATTCGATAGGTTGGCGAACCGGCCTTTCCTATACCTGAGGGATTGGAAAAGTCGGGTCGTTACATTTTTTCCTCCTTTTGTGAGTACACTGGGAGTGTGGTCCATAACTTGACTATCAGGGAAGCTTCGCTCAGTACCACTTTCTTCAGTGTCATCACTATGATTTGTATTTCGTGGAGCGAAGGAGTATTTTCCACTCTCATTAATCATGTTTACCCGAGCGCGATGTTGGGTTGTCCACGGGGACGGCCTAACGTTATACTCGGGGTCACTATGGGAGCCCCATATGGGTGGGTCGTTATTATTAAAGTTCAATTTTCTAATATCGGCCATTTTAAAATAATTTTTTTTGTTGTTATTTTTTTTTAAGTTTATCCACTCACAAGTGTGTGTAGAAAAGTGATAAAGCGAAACGAAATAAAAAGCGAAAAAATATGAAACCAAATTAAATAAAGCAAGGAAAATAGAAAACCAAATTAATTAAATCGGGGCAACCTTAGCGAAAAAGAGCCCCATCGCGATCGCCAGTCTATTGGTACGCGCTTTTTCTGGATTCCTTTCGGTAAACGGAACCAATGGCCCAATTTTGTCCTAAGCGGACTCTGGCAACAGTGATAATGGAGTAATAAATTAGAAAATATTAAATATTAAAATTAAAGAGGCAAATTCTAAATGAAGAATACTTGAGAAAATGCGATCGCCAGCTGCACATATTTATCGACGCTGTAACACGTCACTAATCACGCCTTAAAGGGAAGCGGGGGCTTGCAAGTTGAACTCCTTTACTGAATCGTCCGCCGACGAACGTCAGTAGTTGTGGGTTACCTTTAGTGTAACTGATTTGGTTTTTCTATTCCAGCTAGGATTTTATTTAATTTGGTCTCCTAATCTTACTGGGAGTCTGATTGATTTAGTTTCTTAATCCTACTGGGAGTCTGATTAAGAAAGGGTCTCCTAATTCTACTAGGAGTCTTATTTAATTAAGTCTGCTAATCCCACTAGGAGTCTAATTAATTTAAACGTTTTAATCTTATTAGAGCTCTAATTAATTTAGTTTCTTAATCCTATTAGAAGTCTAATTAATATTAGTCCCCTAATTATACTAGGAATACAACCGTTCTTAATTATGTGATAACTGATTAGAATTGTATTGATTTGAATAAAAGTCTAACTAAATTAAATATGTCAATTCTATGAAAATTCTGATTTTAAATAAGCATGCTAGTTTTATTGAAATAAAATTAAACGAAATAAATAAACGAAAAAAAGGGGGTGTGGCCAGTTATGCTAAGGAGGATTGACCTCATTCCCGAGTACCCTCCGTAATCTCCCTTAGGCAAATTGGATGGCTGAAAATTGAAAAGACTGAATTTGAATTATAAAGTAGTATTTTTTTTATAGATTGAGAGATTGATGATTGGGTATTTAAGGGCTAAGATTTTAAGGCTAAAAGAAAAGAAGAATTAAGAACCGTAACTATAAAGCAAATTTTAGAATTTAGAATTATGAGAAATTAAGATTAGAGCTAAAATCTAAGGACCATAATCGGGGTCAAAATTAGGAGAATTTGGACCATGAGATTAAGGACCGATTCTAAAACCTAAGGACTAGAATTAGAAAATTAGAAATTTAAATTAAGACCTAAGATCTAGAATTTATGAACTAGAGGTCTAGAACAAAAATCTAGAACTAGAATATAAAAAAGGGAAACTAGTTCTAGAAGCTAAGAACTAGAATCATAAAATTAAGGATTAAGGAGTTACCTGTAGAAATCGTCTTAATTGTGCAAAGGAAAATTATATAGAGGGAAATTGTGTAAAGGGAAATTGTATAAGGAAAGATTGTATAGAGGAGAATTGTATAGAGGAAATTATGTAGAGGAAATTATGTAGAGGAGAATTGGATAGGAGGTAAAGGTCTTATTTATAAGCTTTTATCATAAATCCTATTTTATAAAATAATATAATAAAGATACTAATCCTAATTCAACTAGGGGTTTTCAAAAATATCACTTTTTATGCAGCGGCCAAAACTAACCATAACTTCTTTTATACATGTCAGAATTGTGCGTTTTTTAGCTCGTTGGAAAGCTACTTCGATAAGCTTTCCAACCACTACAAAAAAAATGATTTTTGGAGACGATTATTAGAGACGGCTTTTCGAAGCCGTCAATAATAATCATTTATTAAAGACGGTCATTCAAAAGCCGTCTTGGATGCTTTTATTAGAGACCGCTAAAGCCGTCTTCCTACATAAAATAATATATAGAGACTGTCATGATCGTCTTCATAAGTTCACTTCATGTATAAGTAAGTAAAAACTTTAGACACCACATTAAAATCAGTCTCTAAAAGTCCCATTAACACTAATAGAGACGACTTCGAGCCGTCTCCATCATTATTGTCATATACGGTACCTCTAGTTTTAGAGGCGAAGCCACTTACCCAATGCCTATATAGCTGCTTTAGCACAACTATTCCATCGCGGCGCCCAATTTTTTTATTTTTTTCTCTCGTTCTCCCAGACTCGAAGAGTGATTTTTTTCCCTCTCGTTTTCCCTCCCTCGCCAACAACCCTAACCTAGGTTGAGATCAGATCCCCTTCTCTCATTTTCCCTTCCTCGGGCCAACAACCCTAACCTAGGTTGAGATCAGATCGCCAACCATCAATTGCAAATCGACGAATTGATTCTCAATCTCAGATCGGTGAACTCGGGGCTCTGATCTCCAGATTTCTCAATCATGGATCGTGAACTGGTTCCCAATCTCCAGATTTCTCAGTTGGAGTTATGATTTAGGCGTTTTTGGAGTCAAAACTGCGTATTAAAAAGGTAGATCTATGATTTTTTTTTATTCGAAGCATTATTGAAGCTGTTTTTAAAGATCTTTGTTCGTTTCATGTGTATTTTTGGGTATTTTCTGCTTTTTTTGTAGTGAGAAGTTTGAGATTTAAGTGCATTTGTAGTTGAAGACTCTAGGGTTTTAGATTTTGTTGGTTTATGTGTTTTTAATTTTTTTTTGAGGTGTTACTAAAGAAGTTTATTTTACTATATATATGTTAAAATAATGCAATGTAAGTAAAGGTATTTCATCAGCCGCTATTTTTTTTTTTTTTTTGGGCAAATGAGCTGATTTAAAGAGTATTTGGATGAATTTTAAGAAATTTGGTTTATTTGATTAAATGCTTACGTTGGCGAAATTGTTGCAGGTAGCTTGTTGGAGAAGACACCTGAACAATGGCTAAGGAATCTTCTAATGGAGATCATGTAGCAAAGCCACCTCTGACTCCATCTCCTTTAAAAAATTTCAAATTTTTTCAGGTAATGCATTCTATTTTCTCTAGATCCCCTTTGTGATGGTGTAGATTATATATATATATATATATATATATATATATATATATATATGGTATCTTAATAATCCTAAAGTGCAGCTCGTTCTGGAATACTGAGTGGAGAATATGTGTATGAGAATACGTGACAACTCCAAACTTAGACTTGTATCACACTCACTTAAAAATAAACAAACAAATATGTTGAATTTGGTTGACAATGTGAAAGCTTGGGGGTGTTTGGATGTACCCTCAATTCATGCTTCAGTGAGAGCAGTAATGAGAGAAATTTATGTATCTGTAGAATTTATCCGTTTCTTACAGGGGAATATGGGACCAAATTTTTTAATCCCAGTGCTGGTATCATTCTTAGTCGGTATCACATAAAGATTCATTTGTACTCACAAAGACAATGGTATATACCCTTTCAGGGTTTATACCAACTTGCATTAATCCTTTTGGGGTTTATATAGCCTTGGTCCAGTAGCGAAATGCACGGGGCGATACAATCCAGTACCAATTGATATTCAAACCCATGGATGGGGGATACAAATTAAATGCTTGTCTGGCAACACTTCAAACATGCCAGTGGTGTCAATTCATGAATGATGTAGTCAGGTAGGATAAATATCTTTCCATTCACAAATTCGCAGCCATCCCTATAGTTCCTAAAGATCTCAGCGCGAATAAATAATGTAGGACCATCTTCTACTGGACAAATATTACCTGTAATTCTCATTCTTCTGCTGCCAGCTATGCCTGGAGAAAGGATTGTCTTTAACTTTCATTCTTCTACTACCTACCATGCATCTGCCACCCAGTGAGTCATAAGATCTTTGACGCTCTTCATAAATAATGTCTGAAAATTTCTCTATTAGTGTCACTTTTAGCAATTTATGATTGTTATTATAATTTTTATATCGATTAACGGTCTATCACCAACTTTAATAGTTTATATCCATTGACATCGATCTCTCACGGTGATCAGAGGCTGATGTTTACATATGTGAAGAGCCCTGCTAGCTGTAAATGTCAAATGCTGACATGTATAACCTATGAAAGGCCAGTGTTTTTTTTTAATATGATAATGCAATTGATGGGATCCGGACTCTATTTATATATATAAATATAATTTTATTACAAAGGCATTTTGATTATTATTATCCAAATGCTGCATTTCTCTCATTAGTCCCTTCCTGCAAATTCATTTTTTTTGTGAATTATGAAGGACCCATTTTAACATCCTTTAATTACTTTTATTGAATTTTTGTAATATATGTTTCCAAGCTAGTGTTTTTCAAGCCAAGAACATTAAATCTTATCCTCTGTGGCATCATGGTTTGTCTATTAACACTACCAAAATTTAAGATGATGATAGTGTGCCGTTTATGTCCTTTATCTAGATATTTGATAGTGTATTCCCATCTTTTTTCAGTTTCTTAATTTATGAAAAAAAAAATTCGTAGAAAACATGCTTAGAATGACATTTTGATAGCCTGAAATATAAAATATATCCTCCATTTTCATCCTGGTTTTTCTATCAACACTGTCAAAATTTAAAGTGTCGATCATGTGACAAAAGTTTGACAAGTATGACAGTCTGATTTGTGATTGATCTGGTAGCATAAACTTCGGCCAAAACTTCTAATAAGTCATCTTTTATAATTGGCCAAAAAAATTTAAAGAAGGCAAATGTGAATCCATCTGATGGATCTGGAGATTTGTCACCATTGACTGTGATAATAGCATAAAATATTTCTTTCTCGAAAGGCCGCTCTAAAAAAATTCTATCATCATTTGAAATGCTGGGAAAAATAAGCCCATGGAGAACTGAACGCATGGGTTCTTCACTGTATAAATTTTTGAAAAATTGCAAGACCACTTCTTCGATAAGCTTGGCGTCTTCAATGGCTGTACCGTTGACAACAAGAGAAGAAATTCCATTTTTTCTTCGTCTTTCCGAGCCCACTGAATAGAAAAAAAAAGGGTTTGTTATAATTTTTTCTTCATTAAACTATTAATAGTCATAAGTTTGTTATTTATCTCCATCCAAGTAATACAACTTCGTTTTGAAATCGCCATCTTGTGCCGTATAAAATCTGTCCACTCCACTTAGGATTCACAAGTAAAATAGACATCTGAGCATATTTAAAAGAAAATTTTCTTGAGTCTATCTTTGATAGCCAATAAAGGAAGTTGAACACATGGGATCCTAGACCATACACGCTCCTTTTTTCGAGTTGTGGGAAGGGAAATTTCATGGATGACTCAATGTAACATCCATATCGGTGTCGGTTTGAAGAACAAATCTTCTTCCCCATTGGGATACAAGAGTTTCATCATTTCACCAAGGGTCCTTTACAAGTTTGATTCTATTGCCATCTCCAATAATAAACTTACTGAATTTTCAAGCGTCTTCTCGAACTTGCATGATCTTTTTCCAAGCCCATGAACTACATCAAGGTAGTCTTCATGAGCATATGTCACTAATTCAAAATTATTTGGCTACCACCCACCCAATTTGCTCAAAGAGACTGCAGATTGTGTACCAAAATCCAGCAGAGTTTCATCAAACCCACATTATTCCAATGCTTCATTCTACGCACTCCAAGACCCCCTTCTTTATGGGTTTGGAAACTTTTTTTTTGACTATGGGTACATGGTGTAGGTCATTCCTGCGGGACATTAGAAAGGATGGATTCGATTTTCCTAAGAAAGCAAAAGGCTGACGACCAATAAATTTGGTAGGTATTTAGCACAATAATTCTGAGTTTTAAATTACTTGGATCATAATTTTTACCATGCAACATCCAATTCTACTCAGAAAGGATTATCCAAGTCACCAAAGGCAGCTCTTACTTCTCCTTGCGAAGACGTAATTGCCTCACTTCCAATTCCTATACATTAAAATTTAAATGTGCTTCATCTAGAAGTCCCATACTCCTTGCTCTACTTAATGTCACTTCCAGTTGTGCCTGTAGCTCAACTGGAAGGTGCATGATGATGCAACCTTGAGGTCTCAGGTTCAATCCCAGCTTAACTAACAAAAATTAATGATAAAAAGATGTTGCTGGAGCTAAACTTTGCATGCTCCTTTGAAGTAAAAACTATGGATTTAATTTAACTAGGTAAGTGCTTTTTAAATTTGTCTAATCATTTCCTTTTCAGTTTTTCCAATCAATCTCGAATTAGAGTATGCATATTTTAATTAATTATTATTGGTATTTTGTTGATGAATCAAATTTTTTATAGTTTATTTAGTTATGTTACTGGTCATGTTGTTTATGAGAGGCATTTGGGTGCCAAAAGCTCTTATTTGTTTTATATAAAAGTTGAGGAATGTCGGTAATGCTCCCTCTGTTAGGCTTGTAGGCCTGACATCTCAAGTTAGACGTATTTGCAGTCCGTATGTCGGTGATCGAGCTAACCAGTCAGCTCATTGGGGTTGCAAGGGGGTAATGTGCCCCTTGTCCTAGGAATTCAAGGGGGGGGGGGGGTTGCCCCCGAAGAAAATTTTATAGTTGGGTCTTTTGGAAATGAGATTTCTCTCAGTGGACGGCTTAGATTATGTCTTAGGAGGCATGTTTAATTCTTGTCTTGTATTATTTATTAGTATCTAATAATTTTTATGCAAATCAGATTACTATTTGGCTTAGGTATGATAACTTCTTCTCATTGATCACAATCTCTACAGGTACCTACTATATGTAATGTTCATGGGTTTACATATTTTGAGTTTTGGAAGTAATGCAAAGGTGACCTTTAATTTGTTTGCTACCGACTTCTATTTTGAGCTTGAGATTCTATATCAAGATGATCACTAGTTTACTATGTTGATTCTGTTTACCCATTACCACATTGGTTTGATTAAGGATCAAACCACCAAGTACCTCTACAAGTGTCCTATCATGGGAACAACAGAGGTTGACGTTGGCCGATTGGGGCTAAAAGCACTTTTCAATATTATTAGTTCTTAAATTTCAATGGCCATGATAGAACTACAAGTGTCCTATCATGGCGCACATGTCATAACTCTTAATTGTGCCAAACAGGTCATGGCACTGATTGCATATTTGATGGAGTTTAAAGGGAACTATGGTCCACATCTTATAATTGTTCCAAATGCCGTATTGGTCAATTGGAAGGTCATTTCCTTCTTATTATTTAAAAGCTTCACATCTATTGATTTTCATATTCTTGGAAGGTCATTTCCTTCATATTATGTAAAAGCTTCACATCTATTGATTTTCAGATTCTTCTTGCTAACATCTTTATTTTTCCAGAGTGAGCTGCATAATTGGTTGTCATCTGCATCATGCATATATTATGTTGGTACAAAGGATCAGCGATCAAAGTTGTTTTCTTAGGTAAGGTAAGCTAAGACATGTCTTAATTCGGCTGAGTAGGGGATCATAAAGGGCCGAGTAGGGGATTCGGCTTTGTATTCTTTTCTGATCCAAACAAAGCAAAGAAAGTTGTCACCTCACTCCACGGTAAACTAAGACATGTCTTAATTCTATTTGTCACGCTTAATTGGAGTTGAAAATATTACTTAATTGAGTTATTTGAGGGGAACACCTACATGTTTATAGAGGAACCATGTGCCATGGCAAGCCTCTCTATGTGTATTTCGCCTGTCACAAGGAAGTTCGATCTGATGTGTTGCAGCAGCATCGTAGGGTGCCATCATTCTCCTTTGATGACAGTGGCTTTGTACACTACAAAACAAGGGGCTTACGCCGACGGCTATTATTGGTAGCCGTTGGCGCAGGATCAGGTAATACCCTCCCCCTCCCCCCTAATCGTGTATTTTATTTTTTTTGACTTGATGCTTCTGGTTTGTACAGTCAGAACTTGAAATAGAACCACGATACCCATTATTTGGAGTTTGGAAATCCACCTTCATCATTGGTTATGGTCTTCCCCTGCAAGATTTTCTCTTTGGGAAATCTGATGGCAGCCGTTACCTTAACTTAAGTTTCGGATGCCCTTTAGCTGAGACAACAGTTAACAAGTTCACCATTAAAGTAAGTTCTCTATTCAGATTTGGAGCCATATAAGCATATAGTCATGTAAACTGTTGTCTAATATTTTGATGTGGTGCATAAACTGTTGTTTCAGGTAGTGCTGCCAGAGGGATCTAAAGACCCTTCTGTTGTGGTTCCTTTCCAAGTGGAGCAACAGTTGGAGGTAAGTCAGTGATTTTTAATATAGTCTATGCCAACTTCCATCTTGTTCCTTCTTGTTTTTCAGAAAGTGCTCTAGACCAGAAATCATAGCAAGGAGAATGAGATTACTATGGTTCAACACTGATTGCATCAAGGATTTGACAATTAACACCCTGCTAAGTTTTTTTAGCTTTTTTCATTTCTTCTAAACTAGAAAACTAAAGTGTTTTTTGAAGTTGTAAACTAAAGTTATTCCTTGGGAGATTGGATCAAAGAGATCTTTGGCCTTATATTTGAATATTAAAAGGGTTGTGGGGGATATCATACCATCCCTTGATGCTGTAGGGGAATCTAGACCCTTGTGTAAAGTCGGGTTGGCTAAGGGGATTGTAATAACGCTGATTTTACTAAACATTATTGCCTAAGGGGGATTGTAATTACAATGATTTTACTAAACACTAATGCAACAAAAGTCAAGATGTTCATTTGGATGGTGTGTCTTTATAAAATAAAGATCCGTGACAAGTTAGAAGTTGTACTTCCACTTGGTTAATGTGCAAAAAAGAGGCATAGAAATGATGAACCACTTGTTTAGCCATTGCTTGATCATGTTTGTGGAGCTAATTTCATGGGATTTCAGTTTAGGATTTATTAAGAAACTGGTGAGTAGTGATAGATTGAGGAAAATGGTGAAGATATATGTTTTGAGTTGGAAAACACCTCTTGTATCCCCCTTCTGCTGAATTGGAGAACCCTGAACTTGTGGTGTGGTCTGAATCAGTTGCTGAGTTGCTCGATTTGGATCCTAGGGAGTGAGTGGCTCTATTTGTGCATCCTTGTTATTTAGGTGTTTTTGGTTTATTGCATTTTGGAACTCAGTATAATGAAACTTCTTTGACTGAAACTGCCTATCATGGGTCCACAAGTTGGGTAGAATCTCCATGAAATTTTTATTTCCCAGAGCTCTATAAATAGCCCAATAACCATCAGTTCACCTTTGTAGAAGACGAGGCATTTACAAAGAATACTAAATCTAATATCCTACTAGCAAGAACCTTACATAAATAATAGACTAAATCTAATATGCTCTTAGCAAGAACATTACATAAATTATAGAATAAATCTGGACAGAGGATCCTCATTGGAACAATTACAAATGTTTATCAGAGCAAGATAACCAAACAAATTCTGTAGAGAAGTTAAACTTCAAAAGTCTTCATATAGTTCACCATCTGAGAACCACATGGAAAAAAGGAAAATAAAAATAAATAAGATTAAATTTTAATTTTCCTTTTTGCCATGTGGTTCTTAGATAGTGGACTATTTGGAGGCTTGAAGTTTATCTGCTCTATGGAATTTGTTGGATTATCACACTGTTATAAATTAGTAATTGTTCCAATGTTGATCATACATCCAGATTTAATCTATTACTTACATAATGTTCTTGCTAGTTGCATGTTCAATCTCTTTTTCTTAACGCACTAGTTCAGGTTGTTTGAATTAGAGAGGTCTCAGATCTTAATTGCTGCTTGCAGTGTTGGAAATTCCAGTTTATAGGTGATACAACCATTCTTTTGATATTTCTGATCTATATTACTTAATTCGCAATTCACTTGATTCATTTTCGAGTTCGCAATTCGCTAATCTCATGCGAACCCGATTCGCCAACGGTAGGATGATCTGTTATTTATATTTAATGTTTTTTATAAGCTAACAATAAGATGGAATATATTAAATAATATTAACTTTTTAAAATAAAACAGTTGTAAGCATAGTTGGTTTCCGAAGTGATTGCTTCGGTTGTTGGTTGTATAGGTTGTGTGTTCGATTCTCCCCACCTGCATTTCCTATTTAAAGTATTTTCGTAACTAAATACCCTAGTTCGCCCATTCGGGTCGAATTGGACTGAATCAAACTACAAATTGGGTCACTCTGACCCAATTCGCAATTCACTTAGTGGAGTGGCGAATTAAGTAACATTGTTTTTTATTACTTCCCTAAATGTTAAATTTGTGTTCTAAAGTTCTTCACAATAGCTCTCTACTATTTCCCATGTGTTAGGAATTTGTAGGCGAATGAACTTGAATCTAAATACTTTCGTGGTACATATATATCATGACTTGTAAAAAACCTTAATGCAAGTATGCCATGACTGGTCAGTTGATCCAGAAAAGCGATGTGTATAGCTTCGGTGTCATTCTTTTGGAGCTTTTGACTGGCAGGAAACCGGTGGATCATACAATGTCCCGAGGACAGCAGAGTCTTGTTACTTGGGTAAGCTTCTACTGATATTGCTACTTATTTATCTTTGATTATTGAGATGGATAACATATTTCAGTAGCAAATGCTTATCTAAGACTCTTTTTGTAGGCCACTCCAAGGCTTAGTGAAGATAAAGTAAAACAATGTATAGATCCAAAGTTAACGGGAGAATATCCTCCAAAAGGCATTGCTAAGGTCTCTCTCTCTCTCTCGCTCTCTCTCTCTCTCTACACACATGAATACATCAATTGTACTTGGGGATGCTTTTTATAACGGGGTATCCAGCCTCTTAGAGCACCCGACTAAGTCCACAGATACGTGCAACACCCACGCATCGCACGTACCAGTCAATAGGGATAAATCCCTTGAGTGGCGAACAAGGGGTGGGATTCGAACTCAGAATCTCCAGCTATGGTCCTGGCCACTGTGCCAACACCCCATTGGTTTATAAGTGGGGATGTTTGAAAACCTAATTACGGATATGCATTGTGGAAGCTTTGTAAGTTGGAAAATTGGAATTTGAAAATGAGATAACTGGTCTACATAGATAATACATATATTGGGATGGTTGAAAATGAAAACAGGTAGTACACATTTTTTTTCTTTTCAAACATGATAGGTGCAAATAAATGCTGTATAGAAAGAATTCCATCAAGCATCGAAACATTATATTGTGGAGTAGACTCTGTTTTCTCAAGATGGAGCCTAGCTACAAAAGGTATGATTTATTGGGTAATGGGCCTGCTTTCTTCCAACGGGGAAATTGTCGCTAAACTACAGTACGGTTTTTTGGTGCTTTGTGAAATATTTCCTCATCGTTGTGTCTATTTATGGGTTATCTAATCTGAGTTCTCACTCAGTCATCAGAATCCCTAATGTTAAATATTTATGTCAACATTGGTATCCACTTATATATGTTCAACACATAGTTAATGTTACGAAAACGTGAGGAATTTCTTTTTTCTTATGGCTTTTTTTTCAAACGCCAAAATCAGTAAGCCATTGTGTACTAAATACACTTAATTCAACTCAATCAAGGCTTTGACTCATTTTCTGAAAACCTAAAAAAGAGTTCGATCAGATGCTACTATAGCAAATCCAAACTCAAAAAAATCTATGAAACTGCTTGACTTTACGAGTCTCCGTTTCAAATTTTTGAATTTAGAGTGAGTATTTTCTGGCGCTCACCCGTATTAGGTATACTTCGCTCAGTTTGCTAACTTGGTGTAATATTTGTTCTTGCAGCTGGCTGCTATTGTAGCATTATGTGTGCAGTACGAATCCGAATTCCGCCCAAACATGAGCGTTGTTGTCAAGGCACTCCTACCTCTTCTCACACAGAAGCCCCCTGCTCCAGCTCCTGATCCCGATAGTTAAAAATATACATCAACGGCGGATTTTTTCTGTTACTTTTCTCATGTCAGATTTCAATTTTTGCAGGTTTTAGGTCTAGTTTTATTGCTTAGAGATATGATGTGGGAATTAATAGGGCCCTTCATTTGAATTCTTCTTTCTCTAATTGTGTTTATATTTGGTTTCGGCTCCGGTGCCGGAATCACAATGCAGCTACGTGATGTTGGTGTCCACAAAGCCATGTATCATACAGAGTGGATATGAACTGAAATTTTGTTTGCACAGAAATTTGTTGTTTCCTTCCGCGTTTTTTTTTTTTAAAATCTTTTTTTTATATATATATTTTATTATTAATAATGGTTTTGAGTTTGGCACTTGTTTTCTGATTTATCAGGTTGTATGTATTCTGACCAACGCTCTGAACATAATTAAACATTAGAGCCTGTGACGTTCATTCGGTTAATATATTAATATGTTTATGCTAATGTGAATGAAAATGTGAGTATGTAAATGCAGGCTATGAATTTTCATAAAAATAAAAAAAAAAATGCAGGTTATAAATTGTACTTCTAGGCAATATGGTTCTTGTCTTCTTAGAGTAAAAAAAATTAAATAGTATTAAAAAAAAAATTATTCAACAGGAGATCACTTATTGGAGACGGCTTTAAGCCATCTCCAATAACATCATATCACTTATTGGAGACGGCCAAAAGCCGTCTCCAATAATAAGAGATGACTTATTAGAGACGGCTTTAAGGTGTCTCCAATATATCTTTGGAGATGGCTTATGGTCGTCTCCAATAACCTTGACTATTAGAGACGGCTCTCATTTGGTCTTCAAAGACAATGGAGACGGGACTATTTGAGACTACATGGAAACCGTCTCCAATACTATTGGAGACGGCCATCTCCAATCAACACATTTTTTGTAGTGAACGTGACCAATTTCGCCTCAATCCGACTTTGTTTGATACCTCAAAATAAGACAAATATAAAACTGATGGGATTGACAATTGAGAACAGGTTGGGGAGACCTAATTGGCTCTAAAATAAGGATTTGGGCAGGGATTTCCTAAGGGCTGAATTCTAAAACTTAAGAATTAAGGATTAGAATCTAAAGACTAGAACTATAAAAAATTAGAGATTAAAATTAAAGGCTAAAAAGAAATCTAAAGACTAAAATCGGAGTCGAAATTAGAAAAATCAAACCGTACGATTAAAGACTAGTTCTGAACTCTAAGAGTTAGAACCAAAGATTGATGATAGGACTGTAAATTGAGATTTTAAAATAGAATTAGGCCTTAAGGATCGGTGAATTAGACCGTCAGATTAAAGACTGGTTCCGGGCTTTGAGGACTGGAACCAGATATAGAGATTACGGTCTAAAAAAAAGGGGGTGCTACGGTCTAAGACTGAAAATTAAGACTGATAATTAAAACTAAGAAAAACCCTAAATCTAAAAACTAGAAGCTACGGTCGGAAACTAGAAATTAAATTCTTACCTACGATCGGGGCTGCGGAGAGAAATCTCGGAGTTTGAATCTCAAAATCATGGCTAATTTGCTTTAGGGAGTTCACTCTCGGAACTCTCTGATTTTGGAATTTACGGTCTCTCCTTTCTAAATTTCGCAACCTCTCTCTCTCTCTTCGAGAAAAAGAGTTTTTATAGGTTTTCCTTCAATTACACGCCTGTTTTCGAGCGTTTAATTGAATTACGCATCAGTTTTCTAGCGCTTAATTGCTTTGAATTGGTCATCAACTCAGTGAGCGATCGGCTAAATTACTCAGCGGGTTTCCTAGTCCTAACAAAATTAGGGCTAATTGCGCGCGTGATGGGATATGCGTAATCTAATTAAGCGTGTTACCTGAAGCGCTTAATTGAGGAAACGTAGGGGTCAAGGGTAGGAGACTAGGTCGGGCGTAGGCCAATTGCGCGTTAGTGGTGTAGCGCTCAATCTGATTCCAGGCGCGTAATCGAGTCTCAAAACGGTCTATGAAAGGGAGTTTGATCTGAAAGGGGATTGATCGCGCGCTTGTGGTTCTGTGTGTGATCAAATTACGCGCGAGTTTTCAGGTGCTTAATTCAGGATTGTCCGGGTATGGTCTCAAGAATGGAATACAGGACTATATTTCAGTCTACGTCCCTACTATATATTATTGCTTAGTATATAGCCTCCCTATGTTGGGATCTGAGCCATAAAGCTATTGTTTTAACTTGTGTTCAGCTATGTACTGTTGCATGGTCCCATGTCGAGGGTTAAAAAGGTCGAGGGCTGACCAAACTAATTTGTGTACTCCGAGAGGGCGAAATGAGGCTATCTACAATTACCTGCAAGATAACAGTGCAGAGGCTATCTACAATTACCTTCAAGATAACAGTGCAGCTGTAAATATTGTAATGTTATACAGCCTTTCCCTCTCAGCTATTCCCCAGTTCCTCTGTGCTTTGGCCACGCACTACAGAAAGTGTTTGTAAGTGTCGGCGCCCCATTGATATTGGTTGAAATTGGGGAGATTATCAATGAGCTTCAGGTAGGGCTCGTCGAGGGTGTATTTTATATTTGGGAAGAGGACGATGGTAAGGGCGAAGAACAAAAAGAGTTTCAGAAAGTCCTCATCAGCATCCTGCTCAACGCTGTTAATGGTAGCGTGGATGTGTTCCCTCTTTACAGGGTTAAGGCCCCTGAAAAACCTATCTTTAATGGTTTGTTCTTTGGAAAGGGGCTTGGAGGGAGGGTAACGAGGGGGGTCATTCAAAGACCAATTATTAAGCCAAAATCAAGGGACCTAAATCTGATAGAGGCCTTTTCAAAATTTTAAATATTTTTCTTAGCCCAGAACTTCATGATTGCGTCCAGAAGGCCGTTGACGCTTTTCACATCCTTCAATGCCAAAAAAAATGCCCAGAAGATGGACTGCGAAAGGAGATTTTTCCTCTATTCAAATGCCTCCTCATATATCGCCCGACACTTCCTAATGGTGCATTTAGTTGCAGGAGTCTTGAGAACCATCTTGAAATATGTGAATCAAAAAAAGGAGAAGTTTAGTGAAGAAAAAATCAAATAGGAGCGTCATCGCATTGAACTTGAGGCGCCCGCGCCTCAGGTTAAATGCGTCGACACTTCATAGTCCTTGTGCGCGGAGGTGTCAGTACTCCTATAAGGAAGCGCAAAGGCGCTTACCCTTCTGACAAGAAAGGGATACGCCTCTATTTGGTGGCATATTTGAAACTAAATGAAAATAAAAGGACACTCACCTTCTTAATAGATGCAAGAAAATGATTTCGTTGTTTTGATATTTCTTGCTGCGCTCTGAGAAGATAAAAATTAGGAGGGCAAAGATGAAAAGTAATTTATGAATTTTGAATTCACAAATTTGTCGTGTTAAATAATTTTTTGGGATGGAAATGATGGTCATTGCAAACCATGATGTCACGCGCCGTAATCCCATCTGCCTTACCCTACTTCTCATCTAATGTTCTGACAATGATAATAAATGACATAAGGTCAGGCGTCGCTTCGTACAAAATGGTGCTATGTGTCAACATTTTGGGGCGCTTCGTGTCATATATAAAGTGCTTCCCTTCCTTGACGAAACGCTAGCGCTTCATGATAGTCGCGCTAGCGTACACTCATGAAAGTTTTTGCGCTCCTTAATGGAGCACTAATGCTTTGCACGAAGAGCTAAGCTCCTCTGACAGAAGCGTCATTAATGTTAAATATTCGAGCAATAAATTTTAAATATTCGGCCAATACTGGTCTCCCCGAAGGGGTGCCTCAAATAGTCATTCAAATAGTAATGATTATTATTGAAATCACGAAGTCATGCCCCGCTTCTCATTTAATGTTCTAGCGTTGATAATAAATGAAATAAGTTCGGACGTCGTTTCCCTAATGGAGCGCTAACGCTTCGACATAGTCACGCTAACGCCCTGTAAAGAACAGGATTGTGTATCTTATACGAAGCGCAAGCGCTTCTTACCGAAGCACTAGCTCTTCTTTCCCAAGCTTCGTTAATGCAAAACATTCGGCCAATGATTGATCTTCCCGAAGAGCCACTTCAAATAGTCATTTCGAGTGACAATAATAGCCATTAAAAATAATGATATCATGTGCCGCTTCTCATTTAATATTCTAACGACGGTAATAAATGATATTACGCAAGGCATCGCTTCCCACAAAAAAATATTAGGTGACGCAAGATAGGTGCTACGTGTCTTTTTTTGGGCACTAACAAAAGTGCTACGCTTCATGATAAAGGCGCTAGCGCGTCATATAGGAAGCGCAACCGCTTCCTTTATAAAAGCATAAGCACTTTGAAGTCGGTGCAGAATATAAAGTTGGGATAATAATGGTCTTTTCGAATATCAAAAACGTATCCCCTGCGCTTCGCACCGCCTTGCCTTTCTAATTCTGTCAGTGATAATCATAGTTAAAGCGGGGTTAAATGAAGAAATGGGGGGAATGTCACATCAACTAAAGAGACACTACGTGTCAAGCTCCTATCAATAAGCGTAGAGACTTCTCTACGCCTGGGCGCATATCCCCGACCCTCATATATCTTTTATGGAGCTATCAAAAATGGTCTTATATAATCTTCAAGCACTTCAATGATGACTGCACCAATGCCGTAATAAATCTCGCCAAGTAGGTCAAATTTGATTACTCATGGGCCCAATAACTTTGGTGGACCAAAAATTGTCAAAAGAATGGGAAATTTACCTGATCGGCCCTGTCAGATACGCCTTTTACGTCAGAAGCCCTAAAGTTTCACTTTTACCCAGACAAACCCGCTGCGCGCCGAGCTGAGGCACGCCTGTAGGAAATACCCAAACTACCCCCACAGTAATAAATAGCCGCCCTCTTTTCAAATCATTTACTGTTTTGAATTTACTTTTTCGTTCGAAGTCGGTGGAGAGTCGTTTACGCTTCGTGGACGATCGCGTTCAAAACTACAACCTTCAAGCTACCAAATCTGTAAGTTAGAATTAAAATTAGCTTCTATCGCTATAGATTTTTTATTTCTCCTCTCTTTGTTGCATATTTTGACATAATTTTTTTAGGTTTTCCCATATGTAATCGATATCGATTATATATGTAATCGATATCAATCCTATATATAATCGTTAACGATTACATATTTAGTCGCTATCGATTACATTACATCAAGATCGTTATCGATTACATTTAGAGTCGATAACGATTATATATGTAGTCGTAATCGACTATATAAACTGTGGATGACGAATCTATAACAAATCGATATCGACTCTCTATGAATATAATTAATACCCATCATTTGAAATAATTTTCCTATAGTTATTACCCTCGATGCCATAATAAATCATACGAGGTTTTATATTTATCTCAGCCGACGTTCAATTTATTGCCAACTACCCTTTTGTAAAACCATTATGGCAAGTTAGGTTGGAAGAATGAGAAAATTTAATACAACGATTCGTATTCCACAATCTAGGAGCTTTAAATACAGGTTTAGTTCGTCCTTAGCAAACCACCTATCATCCCTACCAGCCCATATTTTTCCCAATGTCTGACGACGAAGAAAAAACCTTCTATAACCCAATAAAGTTCGATCCTGTATGGGAGGACCCACCACCACCACCAGAACCAGATCCTCTTGGAGATTTTGGCGAAGGAAGAAAAGAAGAAGAGGAAGGAAGAAAAGAAAAAGAAGAAGGAAGAAAAAAAAAAGAAACTTAAGACGGAACCACCCGGCTCTCCACCCCATCCACCACCTGCTCTTCATCCTTCTTCCTAACTTTTCTTTTCTTTTTTAATTATAAGTGAAAAAATTTGAATGTAATTGAAATATTTTGCAAGTAAATGAAACAACTTTTTGATGCAATGGCGACTTCATGAAATCTTTTGAGTCCGTAAATTAAATATTTTCTATTTAAATAAGGGAAAATTTCCTGACAGGTAAATTAAACATTTTGAGATCAATGTAGACTTATATTTAATTGATGGCGATTTCATAAGTAATCGAGATCGATTACATTGAGAGTCGGTAGCGATTACATATAGGAACGATATCGATTATATATGTAATCGATGTAGGTAAAGAAGAAGGAAGAAAAGAAATAGAACAAAAGAAAGAAAAAGAAACTTAAGAGTCAGTAAATTAAGTAATTTCTATATAAATAAACATTTTGAGGTCATTGCGAATTTATATTGAGTCGTTGGCGATTTCATAGGTAATCGATATTGATTACATATAGAGTCGTTAAGCGCTTACATATGTAATCATTATCGATTATATGTAGACATGCAATCGATTATATATGCAAGTAAATGAAACATTTTGATTCAATGGCGACTTCATGAAATCTTTTGAGTTAGTAAATTAAATATTTTCTATATAAATAAACATTTTGAGGTCATTACGACCTTATATTCAGTCGATGGCGATTTCATCTATAATCGATATCGATTACATCTAGACTCGATATCGATTACATATAGAATCGGATTACATCTAGAGTCGGTATCGATTACCTATGTAATCGATAACGACTCTATATGTAATCGTCTGTTTTATATACATTTCATCAACATTTTAACTATCCTTGTTTGTATGGTGCTCATCCTTTCTTTTTATTACAGTTCATTTCAAAAGATCCAAGATGGTTGTACACCGAAATTTGCCAAGGTTAAGTGTTCGCCTTGAATCTCTCTGAAAGTGCTACCCAGATCGGAAGAAGTTCTTGAGAGATTCGGTTTTTGGTGGAATATTTCAAATGTCAAGGTGTGGGATTTCTTTCCGATGTGGTGGATGCGATCTTGACATTTTGGGTTGATAAAACCACTTCCTAATTGAAGACTGATGTCTATCTTCTAAGATAGACATTGTATTGATCGGGCCTTGCCGAAGTTGGCCCGTAAAAGTATACCCCGGAAGAAGTTAATGAGATTCGCTTTTGGTGGAATATTTCAAATGCCGAAGGGTGTGGGATTTCTTTCCGATGTGGTGGATGCGATCTTGACATTTTGGGTTGATAAAACCACTTCCGAATTGAAGACCGATGTCTATCTTCTAAGATAGACATTGCATTGATATCGGCCTTGCCGTAGTTGGCCCGTAAAAGTATACCCCATCCCGAAAACCATCGGTAGAACAAACCATTAGATACAAATACTTTTGGAACGCCTCCTAAAAATTCTCCTGGTCTCATATAGATGCTTGCAATTTATAGAGCGGAAAGTGATGAGGACTTCTTAAAGTTGTCCTTCTGCTTGTGTTGTGCATATTTCTCTTCCCGGTCCCACCATCAGATTTGGAAGACCACATCGACCTCGATGATGTGGAGACCTTTAACCGAACTCCGTGGTGCGGAGTATATAATAAAGGCGCGGCGAATAGAAAAAACCGAGAGCTAGATAAAGCCCGAAGGCGTACAACACATATGGATGCATATGTGTACTTCAATGGTGGGCTTATGAGATCCTCGCCGATATATCGCCATCCCTAGGCCTCAAGGACCCTTTCCACTCTTTGAAATGGTGACAGTATGCGATCCGTGATCAAAGGTTACACTCGCGGGCAGATGTTAGACAGCAAGGTATGAGGTCTATTGCCTATTCAAAAAAAAAGCAACTTACCGATTCACTCTAGAATCGATACCGATTCATTACGTAATCGCTACATCGATTCATTTATTAATCGATAACGATTCTTAATAATCGATATTACTTACCTTAATAAGTAGTCGCTAACGATTCATTACCTAATCGATAGTGATTTGTTAAGGAATCGATAACGATTTATTAAATAGTCGGACCGATTCTTTACATAATCGAGTGATTTATTATATATATAACGATTATTTTATTACATTTGTTTCATTTTCTTTCAAAGGTTCGCGCTCCCCTCATGCCTCGTGGCTTTGAATTAGAGATACCCGTGGTAAGAGAATATCTACGGGTTCAAAAGGAGGTTGGGGAAGAGGAAAGAACCGTCAAGAAAGTCAGGAAGAGATTCGGCCAAGAAGAAAAGAAATTACATTCCTACGAGAATATTGGAGAGGGAGAGGAAGAATGGGATGACGATCGACGTCAAGAAGAACCCCTCTCGAAAAGGGCCCGTGCATGTGGGAGAGGGTCGCCAAGAACTAGGGGGCCGCCAAGGAGAGCTGGCGACAAAGATAGCCCAGCTAAAGCGTCTACCTCCAATGATTCTTTGTTGAGGAGGGTCGATCATTTGACGCTGGATAACTTGAAGCTCACCCAAAGAGTGAGCGATTTGGAGGGAGAGAATAAGGCCCTGGCTAAACGTTGCGCTTCTTTAGAGAAACTATGCAACTCCTTCAATGAGAGGCTGAATTCAAGGGATGCGGAGTGGCAGAAGTTAAATCACTACAACTATTTAGTCGAAGGGCCGGTGATCGATATAAAAGAACTCCTTGAAAATTTATTGGAGGCGAGACCTAAGGTATGTGTTGAAATCTAGTTTTAGATGTTCAATTTTGTTAACATAAATCGATATTGATTATATATAGAGGCGATACCGATCATATATACAATCGTTATCGATTATATATGAAATCGATGTCGATTCTATTTACAATCAATAACGACTATCTATATAATCGATAACGATCATATATAAAATTGATAGCAACTATATATGTAATCGGTAACGATTGTATATATGATCGATTTGGACTTTTTAAAATGTGGACTAAAAATTAATTCTTATTTTGCATCATTATTACGATGTACAGGATGTGGCTATGGAGGAGCTGATATCGAAGGTGTGCGACACAGCCTTCGGTGAGGAACCATCAGCTCCTGCTCATCAGGTTCCTCCTCCTCCTCCCGTTGATGAGGTGAAGGCAGCTGCTGACAAGCAGCCTGAGACCCAAACTGATAAGGGTCCTGCTGGTGAAGAGGAAACCTCTTCCCAATTGCCTCACCAACAAGCTGAGCTTCGCTTAAGACCTAGGCAAGCGAAAGCCAGCAAAGTAATTGCCATCAAACCTAAGGCCCAGCGAAGGGTAGCGGTTGAAAAGAAGCCTACCGCGAAGGCCAGCGAAGGACCAACTGCTGAGCCTGGACCGGTGGCAGTCATTACCGCTGGTCCTGGGTCTACTGATGAAGATGCTCCTGCTGAGCTAACAGCGGAGCAAAAATATATGCTAGACATATGGAACAAGCCTCTGAAGGAGGACGAGTAAGTAGAATTACCCTGAATACTTAACTTTATTATTATATATTTATCGTGAAGATTAGTTAAGTTGGCCATTTTTTATGCAGAGAATATGTTAGCACTGTCGGCAAGTATAAGCTGGTGGTGCAATCCTTCAGATGTCTGGCGGGAACCCAGTACCTGGATAACTTTGTAAGTTTAACATACTGTAGGCAAAATCGTTATCGATGGCTTATGGAATCGGTATCGATGGCTTATGGAATCGGTATCGATGGCTTATGGAATCGGTATCGATGGCTTTTAGAGTCGCTAACGATGGCGTATGTAATCGTTAGCGACTCTTACGCCATCGTTAGCGACTCTGTACATCATCGAAATCGATTCATTAGCGAGTCGATAACTATTTCGACGACTTAAATAATCGTTACCGACTCTAAAATGAATCGATATCGATGATGTACAGAGTCGCTAACGATTATGTATTTAACTCTCACTGCATATTTTAATCTAACTGCATTGGTTTCAGGTTATGGGCGCCTACCTGAGACATTTGGAAGTTATTGATGATAAAATTCATCCTGAGAAAGATGACAAAAACTTCCTAATGGACCCTGCCACACTGACGTACATGGGCTATGAACTGAGAGATTTCAACAGGTTCCTGCTTGCTGAAAAATTGTACGACCAGTCGATCGAGGTTCAAGTTCACAGGTGGGCTGCCTATAGACAAAGAGAGACCGGAGGGAAGAAGCTGATGGAAACTTTCTTCTTCAATGAGCTTCGGAATCTGTGGGCTCACGAATGCAACATAGTATGCTTTTATCCTCTTTATAATTATTCTTTTTAATTTTTTCTATCATACCCTTTGAGATTATATTACTTTTTTGTAGATATTTATGCCAATACATTCTGAACAATCACTACCTTTGGGCGCTATGATCGTAAGAAGGTAGTCGAGCGATCGATAATGATCGACCCTAAATTTAATAGGCCCTCTAAGGAAAGATATGTGTCCCAATTGCAGGCGCTGGTAAGATATTTTGCTTAGCATATCTTTTATCATTGTTAGCTTAACATATCTGACACTTCTCTCTATTATTTCGAAACAGACCCAATACCTTCCCGTGATCTTATATTCGTACGGTGACTCCGCTGCACTAATGAATAAGAACTATCCTTGGTCATCTACTGACTGCCGGATCAAAGCCGTCCCCCGACAAACCAACTCCTGTGATTGTGGAGTGTTTGTCGTGAAGTATGTCGAATACTTTATGATGGGGAAGAAATTTGACTTCGCGCAATCAGATATAGAGAGGATCGAGTAAATTGGCCATATCAGGCTACATACACGAGCGATGATGGCGAATCTGGCGAAGGAAGACAAAAAGGAGGGGGAGCAGCAGTAGTGTGGTTGTATTTGAATATTTTTGTAATAGTGTGGTTGTATTTGAATATTTTTGTAATTGTAAATTAAATTATTTTGAATAGAATTGCACTATTTTTATGTACTTGTAGTTTAAAAGTAGAATAGCATCCATTAGCGACTACATATATAGTCGTCATCGACTATATAAATAATCGGTGACGACTCTGTATGTAATCGCTCCCGACTATATACATAATCGTCATCGATTGTATAAATAATCGATATCGACTATATATGTAGTCGTCATTGACGATATCCATAATCGATGCCGATTCTTAAATGAATCGATATCGACGTTATACATAGTCGATGGCGACTCTATATAGAATCGATATCGATTAGTTATACAATCGATAACGACTCTATGATACATCAGTAAAGTCTATATTACAGTGTAAAAAAATATGAATTCTGAATTTCTCATTTACATTCAGTCTATCATTATTAAAAATATACACTGTTAGCCCATCGGTCCCACTGCCTTGCAGCTCCTGCGGTTGTGACCATATTTATTGCACCTGCTACACTGTAGTGCCCTAACCTCACCCTTAGACCTTATCCTTCTCTTCCTCGGACGGCTTGCTTTCAATAATAGGGTGGTCTCACTTTCATATTTTTCGTGGAGTTGCTTTGGAACTCCCATTGACTTTTATCGAGGGTGGGAACCCATTGCTCGTCATATGTTTGTCTAAAGCAAGCGGTGAAAATCAGTTCTCACAAAATTTATGGTAGTCGTAACTTCTTGATTGATGGCATACGGCATGGGAGCAAGGCAAAGCCATAAATGTGCCAACGGCGGCCACTTCAGGTCTTATGTTCCAAGTCGACGTGATGAATGTAATTTCCGAAATTGACTTGGAATTGATCGCGCCCGTATGGTTGAGCTCTCTTTCTACCGGCCCATTGCAACACCTACTTCATGTGAGCGTCGCTTTGGGCGGAGAAGGTGGTCCATTTATCGAGATATCTCTGCGTTTTGAAAATGATCGTGACTTTCTCTCTAGTAGTTACGATTAAGTCAATAATTGGTCTCTCTCGAGCTATCTTTAGCACTGCTTTAAACTTTCGACAATATTCGTAGATGGGGACTCGTCGCCTTCCTTCCATATGCGCGTGCCCAATGCTTTGGATCTATTTTCAAAATATATTCTACGAGAATCAGGATCTTTCTTCATTTCGTTAATAAAATAATCAAATTTCTCTTTCGAATATGCCTTGGCACTCTACCATAGACCCTTCACATTGTTCACAGGATACTTGTCTTTGCCAAATTTTGTGTCATATGCATCGATAGTTGTGATATCGTTAGGAAGATCGTTTCACCGCATTTATTAAACCCTTGACTGTCCGTGATAATTACGAGATCTTCGTTAAACCCACCGATCACGAACGCACCTACCCGTTCAAGAAACCACATCCACGTATCCTCTTCTTCTAACTCGACCAGGGCAAATGCTAACGGTAATATATGACCATTACCGTCTTGCGAGGAAGCGATAAGAGGATCCTTGAAGCGTCCTCGTGGTGTAGTCTACAAGCAATATCGACGAAGTGTATTGCGGTAACCCAAATGCATGGGCCAAAACTCCAAAAAAATCTTTGAAACTTACCGTCAAGAGTAAGTTGAAAGGATGTTTGTACATTAGGATCTACCCTTTCCATCTCCTTCACGTAGGCTGGTAGATCAACAAATTGTCCTTCCCAACTTCCTCTAATATCATTAAGGGCAAGCTCTTTTCCTCTCCAAGCTTTTGCATATGAGATTTGCACATTATAAGCTTTTGCAATATCAAACATTATCGACGCCGGTGTGTAGTCGAATCCTTCCATAAGTTTATCCCGTACATAATTCGCTACGAAGGAGATTGTTGCATTACGGTGACCATGCGGTCCGATCTTAGCGGCTCCGCATGTGTGAGTACTATTGAATGTCTTGATTTGGAAAGAATCGAGCCCAGTCAATTTAGAAGCATGTATTCGCCACGAACAATCGGGTTCGTAGCATCCGGTCATCCTTTCGATAACTAGCGGTCCTCAAAGGCCGAATTTGAAAGTTTTTCTCCACCGCGTATTCTTTCAATGCTCTTTGAAATGTTTGTTTGTCTCTGAAGATCTCTCCAAATTTAAACGTCCAATTCCGATATTCAGTTTTCACCTCTTCATCGGAGGAATCGCCCGATGTCTCTGACATTTCGTAATCTCCGTCTACTAGGGGATTGTCAATATCTCTCACAAAAATTTTCGGGTCCTCTTTGATAAACCCATCTGGTTCGCCTTCATATTCTTCTTCTAAGGTATCTTCATGCATGGCGGTGTTCTCGGGTGGTTGACTAGATCCTTCACCGAAGGGGTTCTGATGTGATTGACCGGATCCTTCACAGAATGGATAATGGCGTGGTTGGCTAGGCCCTTCACCGAAGGGGTGCTCATATGTATGGACATGGGGTTGAGTTACTCCGGTAATTCCCATCGATGGCATGGTAGAACATAAGTCTTGAGTAAACCAAGTTGTCCATCCACCGGGGAAGATATGACTGAAATCGTTGGTATCCACCACCCTTTCTGAAGTATAGTCTAACCATTGACTACATTGTTGTGACCCATGCATGTATTTTACTGGGTCATCATACGATTCAATCGGAGCATCGTTTAAATCAAATGTTGCTTTCCCTCTGCCATCGTTCGCCGCAATATAACCGTCATCGCCTAACGGGACGGTATCGTATACAATTTCATCCTCAAACTTACATGGCTGAAATGAATGAGACACAAAATCAGTCCCGCCGAGATTTACTTGTTCAGCTTCAACTGGGAAGGATGACGGTTCCTTAATGATGAATACTTTTATAACGTCCACTCCGGATTTATAAAACGTAAATAATGTAGCCAAATCATCAGAGTCCAAAATGTCGGCAACCACAGGCGTATTCACTATCTTCATATGAAACTTTGTGGAAACTGTTTCATCCGCCTTCGCAAAACTGACAGCAGACATTCGCCTTATGAATTGTTCATAAGAAATTTCAATTGAAATGTTAATAAGCCTCCGGCGGCCACCTTCATACAAGCCATCATCGTTTACAAGAAGGCCATCATAGTGACAAAGAAGAGGAATCCTCACGCCCGTCATCGTCTGTTTAAGAATGAGAAGGAAGGGTCATAAGACTGATGAAACAAAAGAGAAAAGACGACTATAACTCTTAGTCGATTGCAAATACAATCGATATCGACTCTATTTGAAATCGATATTGATTGTTTATACAATCGATATCGATTGTTTATACAATCGATATCGACTCTATATACAATCGGCATCGACTCTATTTGAAATCGATATCGATTGTATAAACAATCGATATCGATTTCAAATAGAGTCGTAATCGGCTCTATACACAATCGATATCGATTGTATACACAATCGTCATCGACTCTATTTGGAGTCGGCGATTATTGTATCAAATCAATATCGGATGTGTATGGAGCCGATGACGAAATACAGGGCCTTCTTCTTCTAAGAGATACTGCATCACTACATAACACTAATAAACTGAAAATAGGGTTAAGTATGATACCTCTAGTCGCAAGGACAAAGTTCAGGGTCTTTTTGCCACAATGAAGAAATGCAGGGCCTTCTTCTTCCAAGCCTCTGTTTTCTTCTTCGACATAGCAGATCGGAGCAGATCAGAGCAGATCAGACTAAGTAAGGACACTCCGTCTAGGGTTTTACACCTCTAACTTTTTTGCAGGTTAAAATGAGGAAGAAGACGATGCTTTGTTGGTTAAAGAAGGTCTTAGAAGGGGGTAATTTGGACCTTTTACTCTCCTTAGGGTCGGCTAGGCTTGGAGCTGGTTTGTCTGGGTAAAAGTGAAACTATAGGGCTTCTGACGTAAAAGGCGTACCTGACAGGGCCGGTCAGGTAAATTTCCCCAAAAGAATACCAAGTTCCATAACGGTGACTTTCCAAACATGTATGAGCCCAAAGTTTGCGGATATTAATAGGACGATTCCGGCCATCCAATAGGCATGAAGGAAAGCTCGTGTTTGATCATCATGTGAATTATAAAATGGATGGGTCAGATCATCCTAATCCTCATCATTTGGATAGCCATATCTAAATTAGATGATTGTATTCTGCATGATTGTCCCGTTCCATGACATGTCCCGTACATGTTAGATCGATCCAAGTAGTTCAACGGGCGGTCCATCGTAAGTCTCTTCGCCTCACGTAGGGAATTGAATCTGAAATCAAGGCTGTGGAATTATAATTGGATATCAAAATCTTTGAAACCTTAACATTGATTTGTAATGCAAACTTGAAAGCATTCCTTTAAAATATAGCATATAGATACCTCTGATTTTAAAAATCTAATTTTGTGGTATTAGATGTGTTGTGCACCGTGTATATTGTCAATGCTCCATATCAGATCCTAACCTATTTGACAAGAACTGATACAAACAACTCTTTTACTCTTCTTTTTTTAAGAAAAACTCTAGCCGTCTTTTTTTTTTATTCTTCTTAAAACCTTAGCCGTCACCACTTCTTCTCCACCCATGCCGTGAGTTATTTTTTGCCATTAAATTTGAGGAGAAAGAAGACAGTGTAATCATGGACGGATCATCGCGTAGAAAGTTGATCATCGATCTCATCACCATAATCGCCGTTGTTTTATCAATCACGTTTCAAGAAGTGAGTACCCGTCAATCCATCTCGTACTTCTCAAATCCCGTCGCATAAAATACGTTCGATCGCGTATCGACGAGCTAAATAAATGAACTCGTATATTTTATAATATATATTAATATATTAAATAATGAAATTATTAACCCCTAGCCATAAATTTTATTACAATTGTCTTTCTTTTTTCTTGAGTATATTTTATTTATTTAATTACCTTCCTTTAGATCTATTCCGCTCTTAGTATACTTTATTCATCTAATGTGCTTCTTTTAAGATCTATTTTGGAACCGCATCTGCAATCCTTGAAAATTCACTTGCATTTTTTTAATTTCTCAAGTAACAAAGGAAATCACCAGTATATATACCAGATGTCCTTCCTCACATGATTAATATTCAAATCATTTTGTTTGCCTCATTTAGCGTGACATTTACTAATTTACTTTGTTTAATGTGGGTTCTCTTTCGTCTAAGCTATTGATGCCACTGGCACCGATAAAAGTATTAAATCTAAGATGCCCTCAAACTAGGCTGCTTACACAATAATTGATCCTTTGTACACATATCATAATAATTACCCTATTTAAGAGTAGTGCCCACAGATTGTGTTCAAGGCTATCTTGCATTATATTGGATTATAGAAATGATGTGCAAAATGTCATTTTGGCACCATTCCTTTTCTGTTTTGCATTATTTCCATCATCTTTTATTTATTCTTTTCTTTCTTTTTCTTTTTTTATCCTCTTTCCTAACTAATGTATCCTTTGCTTTAAGGAGTCAGACTTGGTAGCACATTTTTCATTTTCATTTGGATCGGGGTCCATTAATCGGAGTTATTTAGCATGGGTGGGTGATGGCTCATACTTTTGCTTGGGTGTTGTCCTCTTGGTTGACTCATCTGATGTTAGACCTTAACACATCTGATGTTGGACGATAACTAATCTGATTCAGTACCGCAAAAGAAATTATCTGTTAATCGATTAATGCAACTTACTTGAAGGTATAATGATTACTTTATATTTTAATACTATTATAATAATAATTACCTTATATTTTAATGCTATTATGAAATCTAAGGTACACTTAGTTATATTATATTATATTTAAGGTAATAATTTGTTTTAACCTATACTAATAAACTTTTTAAATAATATATATTATATAAGTATTATATTATTATATAAAACAAGGTACTTAAGTATCCTATTAGTTAATAATATAAATTACTTGTTAAGGTTGGGTATGCAAACACTGTCCCGAATTCTTTTATCCTTTTTAATATCGATCGATTGATTCTAAGCAGAACCGAACCATAGTTTATTAAATTGCTTAAAAGTTCGATCGATCGACTCCGAGACCGATCGATCGACTCTGACCCAAATTTAATAATTTATATAATATATTTTATACGATTGATCAATTTCAAAACCGATCAATCGATCTTCGTCTGAACAGACGACCTTAACTACATTATAATTCCACTTTTGCACGACCAAAACTTAGTACACATTAATCACGTGTAAGTTTCGATCGATGGTGGTGATTTACTCATACTCTTTTAATGTCTTTTAATTGGACAGTTAATTATATTAGTTTATATATATAACTTTTAGTGTTTCAATACGACCACTTCGATAACACGCAGTGTTAGAATTCAATACGTCGTGAAAATCGAACTCTGACCTTTAAGCCATCGAAATCACACTTATAACTACCATATTTTATATTGTATTGGGATGAAGTGTAAATAAATATATTTATAAACATAATAAAATTTGATGTAAATTTTTCTGTGCCCATGATATTTTTGTATTTTCATTTTGATCATATTATATGAGTTATAAATAAGTTAGGTCATATGTGTAACGTCTTGAAAAATTTTGACCTTTGAACAGTGCGCCTCGGTGTACGTGTCTATCGAGTCACATGCCCGACTTTGTAGAGAGACAATTGGTAAGTTAAAATTAGATTATGTGTTAAGTGAATCAAGAATAATGGAGAGTTGTATAAACCTTTGAATGAGTGTAGATACACCTAGTTGTGGTGTATATGCTTGACACCTAAACCTAAAACTAGATATAAGGGAATTAAACTAAAAGAGAATTTATTTCTCTTATGAAGTGGGTTGTTGAGAGAGTTATTAAGAGAGAGAGGAGAGGGAAGAGCAATCAATAAGGTATGGTGAGTGTGCACATGAGGAGAAATCGATAAGGGATATTAATTGCGAGATTGGATCGCGTGAAATTCAAAGCTTTGAGCTACGAAGCCCTAGCTGTGCGTGAGAATCGGAATCGAGGAATCGATAGATTAAAAAGTAAGATTTTATATAAATGCTGTAAGAAATAAATGAGTAAATTAGTTATGTATGTGAGTGGGAAAATTAAAGAAGAAATGGATAAGAATTGAAGGAAAAATAAGAAGAAAAAGTTAAATCAGAGTTGGGTGAAAACTGACAAAACCGATCGATCAATTTTCAAATTGACCGATCGATTATATCAAGAGTGATGAGTTTGTGGGTTTCTGAACGAAACCGATCGGTCGACTTTGAAAACCGACCAATCGAAATGAAACCGACCGGTCGATTCCCTCAAAACAGAGAATATGAAAAATTAGTTATGGGAAATTCGACCAGTCGATTTTAGATCGACCGGTCAATTTTGGAAACCGACCGATCGATTTGGGAAATCAACTGATCGGTTTTCGTGTGAAAGAAAATGTATGGTTTTCTTAAGGAAAACCGACTGGTCGAAATGAATTCGACCGATCGATTTTGGCTGTTCCAAAGTCTGGTTTCTGTTTGAAGTGGGAACTTTTGGGAGATATCGTGTCTTCTTGTTTTACGTCATTTTTTACGTTTATTATAACTTCACGTATATTTCGTTTGAGCGTGAACCCTGGGGCTAGAAGCGCTAACATGAACTAAGAAGTTAGGTGTGACTTCGTGTGAGGTAGGGAAATCTCTATACCATGTGCATTTGATACAACTAGCATGTGAATTATGATATGATGTGGCTTGTTATCAATCACCATTGAGTTTCTGTAAGCTTTTGAAAATATGAATGTGTAAGCATGTGTGTGTGTTTTAGAAATTGTGTTCATGATGTGAGAATCTTTCAACATTCATTCCGATAAATGTGTGTGAAAGAGGGTGTTTAAACATTCAATTTAGATATAATTATCAAACTACATGGCGATAAGTTATATGTATGCATGATGATTTAAGGTTGAATATGTGAATACCCGACCGACGCAGTGATATAACCGCAACCGATGCGGCGAGATATCCGTGACCGGTACGGCAGGATATCCATATGACCCTTTGTGATCTTTGTGATCTTGTGAATTCTATCGACCAACGGTAAATGTGTTCGGCACAAGTGTCCATCATTATTAGGACCTTGGGCACCATGTGAAAATAGTTCATATGAACGACGATGGTGGGTATTCCACCGAGGGCTCGATGCTATATGCTCGAGGGACTATTTAAGTGATCAATTTAAGTTTTGCTTTGGCTATGAGAATCAGTTTTGAAAATCATGTGTTTAAACGTTAGAAAATTGTATTTAATCTCAGTTTCGCTTTAAGTCAAATACCTTTAAATTGTGCATCTTCGTATAAGAAAAGAAATCATATTTTGTTTATGTCATAAGATATATGTGTGATGTTAAGAATCTGCATGCTATTAGTATTTCCCTACTGAGCTTTTGTTGTTAGCTCATCCCTTGACTATACGTCACAGGTACAGGAGCTGAGGTTGACTTAGAGGATCCCGCATTGGTGGAGGATCCTAATTTCTCTCTTGGGGAGGACTCAGAGCCTCATCCGGAGAATTGTTTTATCTGCTCCAAGCACGGGTAGGTCCAACTTTGGATTGATAGGTTATAGTATAGTTTTTGGTGATGTAAAGAACATAAATGGTTGAATCATAATTGTAATATTCTTTTTTGAACCATGTTTCGATGATGGTCGACCATCACTGGTGATTCTCCTCGGTTCTCCTGCCCATGAGCTTTTACATGGGATTAGAACCGTTACTTTATCTTTTTGAGATATAGAATTGGAGATTTCCTTTTTACCTATGATGATCTATCTGTTTAGTTAAATTTTCTGCTTTGTTTCCGCTTTGCGTGTGGATGTGTCAAGCGTTCTGTTCGGGGATCGGCCTTAGCGTCGATCCGTCAATCCGAGTTTCGCGATTAGAAAATTCGGGCTGTCACAGTTGGTATCGAAGCATAGGCTTTAGAAAATTTCTGACAAGCCTTAGATTAGACTAAATGTTTAAGATTTTGTTGGAAGTATAAGGATCTTCTATTAATGGAACTGTTGTTTCATTGTAACAGATTGAGATGTACTCGAGAGGTAGAGGACAACCTAGAAGCGATCGCGATAGAAATTTGAGGAGTGGGGATGAGATCCCTATGGGTTCTAGTATTAAGCAAAGAAACCCTCCTGATGAGAGAGATCAGAGGGATGAGGCAACTGTTAGGATGGCACAGGCCATGGAAGCTGTGACTGCCGCCATGGCTCAACAGGCTTCTACCATGGCTCAACAGACGAGATTGCTGGCTGCAAATAATATGAACCATCAACAGCCACCACCACCACCTCCGGCATTATTGCCCTCATCATTTGTTTGACCGTAAGAGATTGAGACATCCTAGTTTCTATGGGCAGACGGATCCGCTTGAGGCGGAGAAATGGTTAAATCAAATTGAAAAGCTTCTACAAAGACTTCAGAGTACTGAGGACGAGAAGGTGGGCTGGGCTTCTTCCAGCTTGAGGGTGATGCCGATCTGTGGTGGAAATCGGTACTAGAAAGAGAGAGGTTGAAAATCCTCAAGATCAGTGGAATTTGTTGAGGTGTTCAATAAAGAATACTTTCCCAAGCAAGTGAGGAATCAGATGAAGAAAGACTTTGCTAACTTGGAGCAAAGAAGTATGGTCGTATGAGAGTATGATCGAATTGATGAAGGCAAGTAAATTTGAAGAAGGCCTAAGGCCAAACGTGCGAGATAAGATTTCGGTGTTCGAGCTCAAGACCTACGTGGAAGTAATAGAAAAAGCAATTGTGGCCGAAAGAGATATAAACAATATGTATAAAAGGCAAGATCAACAGAACAAGAACAAGGCGAGCCAAGGGAGAGCAAGTGACTACGACTCGGGGAACAAAAGGCTGAGATTTACAACACCATCTCTAGTGTCGAGACAACCTGCCTACACAAATTATCCCAGCCCACCAGTATCTACCCCTGTGAGACCTTTCCGTATAGAAGGCCCTGCTCAGAGTCAGTCTAAAGGAGCAACATTTACTCAGGGATTCTCTAAAGCAGCGTCGTCGAGTCCCCAGATCACGTGTGCCCGTTGTGGCAAATCTCATAAAACTTCTGATTGTAAACATGGCACGGGGGGATGTTTTAAATGCGGAAAGATGGGCCATATGATCAGAGATTGCCCAAAACTGAGAAAGGAAGGTACGGTTTCAACTGCTACTTTGCAAAGGCCTATATAACCTACGAGACCTACCATACAAGGTCGTGCTTTTACAGTGACTGCCGAAGATGCTCGGGCAAGTAACGATGTGATCCAAGATATAATCGTCTAGTTATATTTAATTTAGTTTAATTGCATTTTAAATGAAGAAGGTGCATAGATAAGAATGATCTACTAGGTCTCTATTTTTATGAGTGTTTAACCTTGTCATGCATGAATAATTATCTAGTATACGTATTAACATAGGTACCTTACAACTATATCAAGAAAACGACAGTGATCGTTGTGAGGCACGAGTTCTGATAAACCCAGGGTCTACCCACTCGTTTATGACTCCGGACTTCGCGAGAAGATTAAAGATCATTCTCGAAGCGTTGGAGTTATTTTTGGACGTGTCAGTTCCTACGGGAAGTTCAGTGACTACAGACACGTGTTGTCGATCTGTTATCGTACGAGTTGAAGATCGCGAGATGATGATGAATTTTATTTTGTTGAAGATGCAAGGATTTGATGTACTCCTTGGTATGAATTGGCTATCTGCTTATCATGCGAGCGTTGACTGCCTACGAAAAGTCGTCACATTTCGTCCACCGAAGCAAAAGTATTTTCGATTTGTCGATGACAAGGGTAAGATTATACCAATCATCTCCGCGGTACGAGCTGAGCGGATGGTGAGGAATGGGTGCGGTGGATACCTAGCATTTTTACAAGCGCAACGAGAAGCGAAGAGCGTTATCACCGATATTCCGATTGCTTGCGAGTTTTCGGACGTGTTTCCCGATGACTTACCAAGGTTACCACTGGATCAAGAGATTGAATTCGCAATCGACTTAGCACCAGGCACAGAGCCAATATCTAAAGCGTTATACCGAATGGCTCATGCCGAGTTGAAAGAGTTGAAGGAACAACTACAAGAATTGTTGGACAAAGGCTTCATAAGACCTAGTGTGTCTCCTTGGGGAGCACCGATCTTGTTTGTCAAGAAGAAGGACGGGCCGATGAGACTCTGCATCAACTATTGTCAGTTAAATAAGCTAACGACCAAGAACAAGTACCCCTTACCCAAGATTGATGACCTCTTTGATCAGTTGCAAGGGGCAAAGTTTTTTACAAAGATTGACTTGAGATCGAGGTATCATTAGTTGAAAGTGAAGGCCGAAGATGTTCAGAAAGTTGCATTCATAACCAGATATGGGCATTACGAGTTTCTAGTGATGCCTTTCGGCTTAACAAACGCACCAGCTTCATTTATGAATCTTATGAACAGGTTGTTTAAACCACATCTTGATACATGCGTGGTTGCGTTTATAGATGATATTCTTATTTACTCAAAGTCCAGAGAAGAATACGAGCAACACTTACGCATTGCACTACAGACACTACGTGAACATCAGTTATACGCCAAACTCAGCAAGTGTGAGTTCTGGTTAGAGCGAGTGAGCTTTCTGAGCCACGTAGTCTTAGAAGCAGGTGTGACAATTGATCCAGCAAAGATTGAGGTCGTAGTAGACTGGGAACAACCAAAGACTGTGACTGAGATTCGTAATTTCCTCGGTCTGGCTGGGTACTACAGAAGATTTGTAAAGGGATTTTCCAAGATTTCGGGACCACTCACCCGACTTACGAGAAAAGATGTCAAATTTGAGTGGACTAGTGAATGTGAAGAGAATTTCTAAGAACTTAAGAAATGGCTTACCTCCGCTCCAGTACTAGCTATTCTATCAGGCAGTGGAGGATTCGCTATTTATAGTGATGCGTCATACAGTGACTTAGGCTGTGCACTCAATCAGAATAGAAAGGTCATTGCTTATGGGTCGAGACAGCTTAAGGACCATGAGAAGAACTATCCGACGCATGATCTTGAGTTAGCCGCGGTGATCTTTGCACTTAAGATCTGGAGACATTATCTGTATGGAGAGACCTTCGACATCTTCATGGACCACAAAACCTCAAGTACTTATTTATGCAGAAGGAATTGAATATGAGGCAACGGAGATGAATTAAATTTCTCAAGGACTACGATTGCTCTATTCAGTATCACCCAGGTAAAGCAAACGTCGTGGCAGATGCGTTGAGTCGGAAGAATTTGGCTCAGTTGGCTAGTCTTGTTATGCGACTCCGTCGATGAAAATTGTTGAAAAACCTTTCTTTGTATGATAAGAATATTGAGGTCAGAGTTTCAGGTGCCTTTTTGGCTAACATCACAATCAGACCAACAATTTTTTATCGCATCTATGAGCTTTAGATGAAAGATGCAGAGCTCTTAAAGATTTGACAGTGTGTGACAGACGGCACTAGAGTAGACTTTTCTACTAAGGAAGATGGATCGTTACTATTAAGAGGACGTCTATGCATACCGATTGATGCTGATCTGCGGCAAACTATATTAGATGAGGCTCATAAGTCCAAGTATGCTATTCATCCTTATGGTATCAAGATGTACTAAGATTTGAGGATGAACTATTGAAAGATATTGCCGAGTACATGTCTAAATGCTTGGTGTGTCAGCAAGTAAAGGTAGATCATAGACATCCAGCAGATTTATTGCAACCTCTACCAATATCGGAGTGGAAATTGGAGTCGATCTCCATGGATTTCATTATAGGATTATCAAGGACGACGAAGCGTTATAATGCTATTTGGGTGGTAGTAGATTGCCTAACAAAATCAGCACATTTCCTGCCCTACAACACAACATATACGACAAGCAAATTAGCAAAATTGTATACGAAAGAAATCGTCTGCTTACATGGTATTCCGACGAGCATTGTCTGATCGTGACCCGTTATATACTTCAATATTTTGGCAGAGATTCCAAGAAGGCATGGGCACGGGGTTAGATTTTAGTTCAGCATTCCATCAACAAACCGATGGCCAAACTGAGAGAGTTAATCAAATCATTAAAGATATGCTTAGAGCATGTATGATCGACGTTCAAGGATCATGGGATCAGCATTTACCGTTGATTGAGTTTGCGTACAAGAACAATTTTTAGCAGAGCACTGGGATGGCTCCGTATGAAGCGTTTTATGGGCGGAGATGTCGATCTCCAATCAATTGGGAAGAAATCGGTAAAAAATTTACATTGGGTCCGAAAGTGGTAGAGAAAAATGCAGAAAGTCGTTCGTATGATTTGGGAAAGGATTAAGATAGCTTAGAGTCGGCAGAAGAGTTATGCCAATATCAAGAGGACCAACGTGGATTTCCAAGTTGGAGACCATGTATTCGTTAAGATTTCACCGATGAAAGGTGTAATACGCTTTAGAAAGCGGGGGAAGCCAAGCCCCCGCCACATTAGACCTTTTGAAGTATTAGGGAGAGTCAGCGAAGTTGCATATAAGGTCGCTTTACTCCCAAAACTTGACTGAGTGCACAATGTCTTTCACATCTCAATGCTACGACGGTATGTTAAGGACCCAATGCACGTGCTAGATTACCAACCGATTGAAATTCAAGAAGATTTAATCATCAAGGAAGAGCCAGTGCAAATACTTAATCGGAAGGAGCACATTTTGCGTACGAAGCGCATTCCGTTAGTGCTTGTCAAGCCAAAGAAGCTACTTGGGAGCGTGAGGCAGAAATTAAGGAGCTTGTTTGAAGAGAGTTGAGCTGAAATTATACTTGTAATTCTATTTGGAATGTAAAAGTTCATATATGAACTAAGGTTTGAGTTATGAAAAGAATTTAGAGTATTGAATGCCTGAGTGTAAAGTAACAAAATGGTGAAGAATCAAATACCATTAAAGCATGAAGTGGCAGATTGAATAAAGAGAAAGAAAAGATTGTTTTGGAGTCAATCTGTGAAAACAGATCGGTCAATTTTCACAAAACAGAGAATAATTTTTCCATGATGGGACAGCTTACCAAAACCGACCGATCGATTTTAAAAACCGACCAGTCGAAGTGAGTTTGACTGATCAATTTCGAAAACTGGCCGGCCGATTTTAGGATCAACCAGTCGATTTTCTTATGAGCATTAAAGACAATTGGAATTTGACCAGTCGATATCAAACCGACCGATCGAATTCTCTAGCTGGGGCTTTTAGGTATCAAACCGACCGATCGATTTTGAGTTCAACCGATCGATTTTCACGCATTTATATATATATAAGGGCATTTTTTTGTGGATTCGAAATATCAGATATCCTTCTTATTGGTTAGGGCTTTCTTTTGTTTCCCTCTTAGAGCTCGTTGGGGAAAAGAGTTTCAAACATTTTAGCTCGAATTCGTGCGGAATCGGATTCAAATCACGCCACAAGAGGTAAATCTAGTTCCTAAGCTTTTGGTGGTTGGATTTGCATTCTGTTTTGACCCTTAGTTTGGGATTATCTTAAAAAACCCTAGGAATGCCGCCCAAAACACGACAAACTTCGAAGCCTACGACTTCGAAACTACCTTTAAGACGTCCTAGTGCGTCGAGACCACCTCCGACACCAACACCACCAGAATCCCCATCTCCACCACAATCACCAACACCATCTTCATCATCCTCACACCATTCTTCACCACCACATTTAGAACAGCCCAATGAGTGGTGGGCTAGTAAGGATTTCGAAGATGAATATATCATTGACGAGGCCTTGTTTTAAGAACAGGATGTCCAGAGAAATACAGTGTGGGCTAAGGATTATATCGTCAAGGCTGGTTTAGGGAATATCCTTAAACCATTGCATGAGTATTATTACCCTCGTCTAGTGAGGTTGTTTTACCAGAACATGAGTGACATTAAAAATCCGAGTTTAATTAAGACCAAGATTGACGGTCGTGAGTATTGGTTCACTCTGAACCACGCTTGTAAAGCCCTAGAATACTATGATTCGTATGGTCGAGGAATCGAGTTGTTACCCCCATTCTCGAAACCCATGGACTACTTGGAGATTAGATGGCAGATGACCCAGCGATTACATGGGTCAGGTACGACGATTAGGAGGATCAATTTGCCTCCTCATTTGTGGATGTTGCATACGATCATCAAGTGCAACATTTACCCACTGTGCCACAACACTGAGAGGGTAGGGAAAGTACAATGAGCCTTGTATTCAGTGTTTAGGGGCCGATGGTTTCGTGCGACCCAGATGATTTTTGAGGGGATAAAGTGCATATAAGGGAAATTGATGAAGGGCGAAGCAAAACCAAAAGATCACATTCCATATGCTCGCATGTTATCAAGTATGATTGAGGACTACTAAGATGAGGAAGCGTATCAAATTTCTAAGGAGGAACCGAGAGCAAATGACCACGTGGAATTGTACACTTTCTCGGATTGGAATCGAACCTATAACCAACTAAAAAAGGTTCTTCTTCCTGGTGAGAAAGTACCACCACCCATACCCGAAGCCCCATTAGAACAAGGACCACAAAAACATGGACCAGAACAAGAATAGCCCATTTCACCTGTTCATGCACCACCAACTCAGCAACAAGAACAATTTCATGTACCTCCTGCGCAGCATGCACCTGTTACATTTGACGATGTCCTCGCTCACATGGTTAGATTGGAAGAGAGCAACCGTTTGTTGCATCGTCGGATAGACTATCATGAGTACGTGTTTACACGCTTGATGCAGCATGCCTACCCCACCGATTATATGACACAGCTCGCATATGCTCACACTGCAGTACCAGACCCATGGTACTTTACCACTGGAGCATCTACGTCTGGTGAGGTTGTTGGAGATGAGACAGCTGGGGAGGCGGAAGCAGGACCTACTGATGAGTAGTCGGGAGACGCGACAGCATGAGCAGGGATTATGGAGTATGAGTATATATTTTGGTATATGCAAGAATATTTTTCTTTTTGAAATTTTTTATAATTAATATAGGGTATGATTTATAACTATTTAAAACTATCGTGGTATGATTGTCACCTTTACTTTGTTAATTTGGTGTGGATGTCGTAAAGAAATTGTAAGATTGCATGCTTCATATGTATATGTCTTTCATTTTGTGAATGAATGGCATAGTAATCACCTTGTTTACTATTATGAACAAATTTTCATATAGGGTGTGGATGTGTTATCTATGCATATGGTTGGATAGGTCTGTGGATGTGTTCAGTATGAGAGGTGTTAAATATGATATCTCTTTTCCGTCCGTATTAAGATACGTCGAACCTGACTCGAGATGTGTAGGAATTACCCTTTCAGACGCGATTTAGAAGTGAAAACCTATAGATACATTTTCGAGGACGAAAATTCTTAAGGTGGGGAGAATGTAACGTCCTGAAAAATTTTGACCTTTAAACAGTGTGCCTCGGTATGCGTGTCTATCGGGTCACGTGCCCGACTTTGTGGAGAGAATTGGTAAATTGGGATTACATTATGTGTTAAGTGAATCAAGAATAATGGAGAGTTGTATGAACCTTTGAATGAGTGTAGATACACCTAGTTGTGGTGTATATGCTTAACACCTAAACCTAAAACTAGATATAAGAGAATTAAACTAAAAGAGAATTTATTTCTCTTTTGAAGTGGGCTGTTGAGAGAGAGTTATTAAGAGAGAGAGAGGAGAGGGAAAAGCAATCAATACGGTATGGTGAGTGTGCACATGAAGAGAAATCGATAAGGGGTATTAATTGCGATATTGGATCGCGTGGAATTCAAAGCTTCGAGCTACGAAGCCCTAGCTGTGCGTGAAAATCAGGATCGAGGAATCGATCGATTAAAAGGTAAGATTTTATATAAATGTTGTAAGAAATAAATTAGTAAATTAGTTATGTATGTGAGTGGGAAAATCGAAGAAGAAACGAATAAGAATTAAAGGAAAAATGATAAGAAAAAGTTAAATCAGAGTTGGGTGAAAACTGACAAAACCGACCGGTCGATTTTCAAATCGATCGATCGATTTTGTCAAGAGTGATGAATTTGTGGGTTTCTAAATGAAACCGGCTGGTCGAATGAAAACCGACCGGTCGAATGAAAACCGACCAGTCGACTTTGAAAACCGACCGGTCGAATGAAAACCGACCAGTCGACTTTGAAAACCGACCGATCAAAATGAAACCGACCCGTCGATTCCCACAAAACAGAGAATATGAAAAATTAGTTCTGAAAAATTTGACCAGTCGATTTAGATCGACTAGTTGATTTTAGATCGACCGGTCGATTTTGGAAACCAACCGGTCGATTTGGGAAATCGATTGATCGATTTTCGTGTGAAAGAAAAGGTTTGATTTTCTTAAGGAAAACCGATCGGTCGAAATTAATTCGATCGATCGATTTCGAAAACCGACCAATCGATTTTGGTTGTTTCAGAGTTTGGTTTCTGTTTGAAGTGGAAACTTTTGGGAGACATCATATCTTTTTGTTTTACGTTATTTTTGACGTTTATTATAACTTCATATATATTAGGTGTGAGCGAGAGCCTTGGGGCTAGAAGCGCTAACATGAACTAAGAAGTTAGGTGTGACTTCGTGTGAGATAAGGAAATCTCTATACCATGTGCATTTGATATGACTAGCATGTGAATTATAGTAGGATGTGTCTTGTTATCAATCACCATTGAGTTTTCATAAGCTTTTGAAAATGTGAATGTGTAAGCATATATGTGTGTTTTAGAAATTGTATTCATGATGTGAGAATCTTTCAAAATTCATTCCGATAAATGTGTGTGAAAGAGAGTTTAAACATTCAATTTAGATATAATTATCAAACTACACGACGATAAGCTATATGTATACATGATGATTTAAGGTTAAATATGTGAATACCCGACCGATGCGGCGGGATATCCGTAGCCGGTACGGCGAGATATCTATACAACCCTTTGTGATCTTTGTGATCTTGTGAATTCTATTTGAAAACGATAAATGTGTTCGGCATAAGTGTCCATCATTATTGGGACCTTCGACACTATGTGAAAATGATTCATATGAATGACGATGGCAGGTATTGCATCGAGAGCTCGATGCTATATGCTCGAAGGACTATTTAAGTGATCAATTTAAGTTTTACTTTGATTATGAGAATCAGTTTTAGAAATCATGTGTTTAAACGTTGAAAATTTGTATTTGATCTCAGTTTCACTTTAAGTCAAATACTTTTCAATTGTGCATCTTCATATAAGAAAAGAAATCATATTTTTTTTATGTCATAAGATATATGTGTGATGTTAAGAATCTACATGCTAATAGTATTTCCCTACTGAGCTTATGTTGTTAGCTCATCCCTTGATTATACATTACATGTACAGGAGCTAAGGTTGACTTGGAGGATCCCGCATTGGTAGAGGATCCTAATTTCTCTCCTAGGGAGGAGGACTCAGAACCTCATCCGGAGAATTGTTTTATCTGCTCCAAGCACGGGTAGGTCCAACTTTGGATTGATGGGTTATGGTATAGTTTTTGGTAATATAAAGAACATAAATGGTTTGATCATAATTGTAATATTCTTTTGTGAACAATGTTTCGGTGATGGTCGGCCATCACCGGTGGTTCTCTTCGGTTCTAGTCCCATGAGCTTTTACATGGGACTAGAACCATTATTTATCTTTTTGAGATATAGAATTAGATATTTCCTTTTTGCCTATGATGATCTATCAATTTAGTTATATTTTCTGCTTTATTTTCGTTTTGCGTGTGGATGTACCAAGTGTTCCGTTAGAAGATCGACTTTAGCGTCGATCCGACGGTCTGAATTTCGCAATTAAGAAATCTGGGCTTTCACAATATGTACTCGATTGTATGAGATCATGCCTACACTTAGGCATGATGTTTCGCTGAGATGGTATCAAAGTAAGGAATGCATTGTATTCATGTCTTACAACTCATGGTGGTATGAAACATCATAATGAGTAGGGTAAATGTGAATTCAGTATTTTCTCGTATATGGTGACATATACGGTAACCCTATTACTCATCGAGTTCTAATATGATAGGATAAGATATAAATTAAACTACGAGGTTTAGACCTTTAGGCCATAGTCATTGTGGGATTTCTTTCACTGTCACGTGAAACTCGAAATGTAGACGTCCATATACGGATGCAACACGTCTATGGTTGTATGGGCTGCCACACGAAATACATCTAGGTTACTACGGAACCTGTCCCTTGGGAAGCATGGTTTATGAAGTTTATTGCACCATTTTTCGTTGTGAATTTATGTCTTAGATGTATGATAAGATATGTTACGATTTTGATAATAAGATACCGTTGTGTAGGCCAACAAAAGATTAAGAACTTAAGTCTATGTATGTGTCTTTCCTTGCATAGCTATCGTAAGGGCAACAACGTCTCTAGTCAATACGGGCCTCTGAGAGACAGTATGAATTATGAGTCGCCAGCAGCCCCTGTGACTGAATGGGGTGTATGATATAAGCATGATATGGAGGGTGTTATGATTTAGTAGTTTGATACTATGATAATCCTCACATGGTAGCTCGAGCATTGACTCTGGCACAGGTCGTTTAAAATTTTATAAGTGTTAGTTACACTCATACGATGTACAGACGTATGTGTGAGAATAATGATAAAATATAGTATGTTACGAGTTATGATAAGGTACGTTAGAATACGAGTATCTAGATCATGATCCTACATTTATGTTATGATATGATTTTTACATTATGCACATGTTTTGATTATATTCTCTCGGTTGCTTTGAGATATTATGTTTATCACTCGCATGATACACCCACAATGCACCTGAGTAGTACGAGATAGATTGGTAGTATATCTATTGAGTTTACATAACTGAGTAAACTCAACTCATGACAATCTAACAGTTGCAGGTGATTACGTTAGCGGAGTAGACAACAGCTATCCAAATTCTGCCGACGTCAATTTCATTGATTCCGCGGACGTTGAGTACCAGGAGGCTTGGGAGGGCAACGCCACAGAGTACCACGGTGTTGATTTTGATCTGGCCACCGATTATTGACATTTTAGACTCGATATTGTGTTTGTTTGATATTATTATTGACTCTATACTTTCTTATATTGAATTTGTCTCCAATTTTTATTACTATTTCATTTGTAGATTTTTTAACTTCATTACTTTTATTCAGTTATTTATGACTGCTTATTATTTCACTTTTATTTGTGAGCTTTCACGGATTTTGTGAAACCATTATTGCACGAGAACTCTGATTATGTATATAGCCGCTTAGCGTGTCTAGGATGCGTGCGAGTCATAACTCAAAATTCAAGGCCCACGAAATTAGGCCATGTAAAAAACTTGTTTTGTGTTAAAAAGAAAAAAAAAGAAACTTGTTGAAAGGTGAAAGAGTGATCTCAGTCTGTAAACCCCAAAACTTGTAAGTGAAGATGCTTAGTATTTGCCTGAACTTATATTTGATTTCAAACTTGGTATTTTCCTACCACTTGTATTTGAATTCGAACCCAGTATTTGACTAAACTTGTATTTGAACTCTAAATCTGATATTTGACTGAAATGGTACTTAAATTGGACTTTCTATATAAACTGAATCTCGTATTCAAACTGGACTATGTTGAGCATTAAGTTTAATAGTTGTGATGTTTAATTAGACAAAGCCTATTAGAAAGTAGAATTTTTAACAATATAATTTAGGGAGCTAAAACTTCTAAACCTTGCACGCTGAGATTTGTACTGTGGCACATTTATATCGGGCTGCGTAAAGTTTTTGAAAACTACAGTTTTTGTTTCAGAAGCATTTTAAACGGAACAGATACTGTCGAATTGGTTTTAAAAATAAATTAAAAATATATATCCGAGTAGCGTGAACTGTCTCCTAGCTCCAGTCACGCTACTCGAATATATATTTTTAATTTATTTTTTTGTCTTGATTCCATTTTCATCTCTTCCCGTCGTTTGGTTTTTTGCCACTTGTCGTACAAAATCCCTTACTCCGATATTCTCGTACTCTCTTTTTTTTGGCCTTTTTCTGAATATTTTCCTTGTGCCTTATTCCCTTGCTCGGTCTTGATACCTATGTCCTAGCCAACCTGACAAATCCCATACACGTACCCCAAGGACAAGAAGCCCAAAAGCCAGAGAAGATGGGAAGATTTGGGAGGGGAACAGCCAAAATGAAATAGAATTTAGATGAGATAGGATTCAGAGGACAAATATCGACAAGAACAAAGTTTTATAGATCGAAAGGAACTGAAGAAAGAAAACCAAAAAAGTAGTAGTCGAACTGATCTGCTCTAGTCTGTCCAAGAATGATTGTGAGCACTGTTCAAAATTCCCGATGAAACCGATACGTATCCAATAAGTGTCGATTTCGGAGATCACTGGCACGATACTTTGAATGTATCGACCAATACATATATATATATATATATATATATATATATATATATATATATATATTGGTATGTATCGTATGATACAAACCAATGCATCCAAACCAAAATGTATTCGGTGTTGGAGATAGGATACGTACCCAAAAACCGGTATTCATCACTGAAGTCTGTAGCAAGATCAACAGCTGGCATAGCCACTTTCTCTCCTTCGCGAGCCACATTGAGTGAATCCGGAGTACGTTGAACAACTATCACCACTACTAGACTAGTGCATTCCAAATCCTCAAGAGTGTCATCAAACTCTTTGAGCAGCACCTCATGAGATTTGCTTGGAAATAGATCCGACACCAACAATTGAATGGTCATGATTCCAGAGGGGGGTCTTGGCCTTCGCTCTTTTAAAGATTGGATATCGAACTTCTCTAATGAAGCTTGTGTGGAAACTCTGCATGAATCCAGGCATCTTCGAATTCCGTCATCTTCTCCTTCCGGATTGTATTTATGAGGTTGGTAATGGCTGTAGTAGATAAACTTCTGGACTAATCCATGGGTGCCTAACGCTAGGCTTTTGGACCGCTTTGGGAGCCTAGCTGTCTATAACCTTGGACTCGGCCTTGACATCTCTGTTTCCTTTCATCATTGGTGATTCGTGGAGCTTCCCACCTGTTACGAGGACCAATGCTGCCCTCAGCGAAACTTGGAATCTCATCTCTTGCATGGTGCCCATCCACAGCAGCCATGAGGATCGGTTACTTTGGACTCCGTATCCTAAGGGCTATTTCACCTTCAATTCAGCTTGGGAAGTCACTCAAAAATTGGTTGCACCACCAGGAAAGCTGCCCTCCAAAAGCACTTGACTCATGATCTCGTCAAGGCTCGTGGCTGCATCATTATGTCTAGATGCGCTCTTTGCCACACTGATAAAGAGTCACATGCATCTCATCTTCAACTGCTCTTACAACTCTTGGATTTGGAGGTCTGTTTTGGCGAAATTGGGGATTCAAAGACCTCTTTTCGCAGCCTTCTCCAGAAATTGGACATCTTTATATCTCGGCTTCATGATTCTAGCCAACTCACTGCAGCTGCCTACATTTCTGCAACTGGTTTCTTCATTTGGAAGGAAAGAAATGTTCGATCCTTCCCCACTGTTGGAACTCACAAGAACCTCTCAAGATGTCTCTACAATAGTATACAAATTACATGCCCAAACTGTACTTTGTGATTATTTTAGGCCTTTTTTTTTGGTAGGGCCCTGTTTGTAAGGAAGCTTTGCTTACCGAGCAAACAAAAAGTAGTTGAACAGATAGAAGAAAAAGGAGAAAGAAATGATTATTACTTTTATTGGCGAGGTAGAAGGTAACACGCAATATACAATGTCATGGGATAGGGTCACACAAATGTACTATCAAGTTTCAACTAACAAAATGTCTTTTGATATCTAACATTCAACCAACAAAGAAGTCTACTTCGTCCCATTTTCTTCTGTACATATCGATTGGAAAATAATAATAATAATAATAATAAATTAATAAAATAAATAATAATAATAAATTAATAAAATAAATAAATAAATAAATAATAATAATAATAATTTTGCACATCTTCAAGTTTTGCAAGAAATCATTCACAATCTGTGCCACACTCACATAGGTGACTAAATGTCACGACCTGAAATTCTAGCCCATCCCGAGGGCCTAGAATTCCGAGTTATGACTCGCACGCATCTCAGATACGCAAACAGATATACACATAATCAAAGTTTTCGGGTTAATTTGGTTCTACGAAATCCGTGAAAACCGACAAATAAAGGTGTAATATCAAAACAATCATAAATAACCGAATAAGTGCGATAAAATCCAGGTAAACCACCAATAAAAGGGATATAAAAGTCAGAGACAAATCTGATACAAGGAATCATAGAGTCAACAATAATAATATTAAACGAAACTCAGTACCGAGTCTACAACTGTCATTAATCGGCGCTTGGATTAAAATCAGCACCGAAGTCCTTCTGATAACCAGCTACGTCGCCCTCCTAAGGCTCCTGGTACTCGACATCCACGAGGTCAACGAAATCAATACCAATCGGATCAGAATAGCTAACGTTCACTCCGTCTATATAATCACCTGCAGCTGTTAGATTTCGTGGGATGAGTTTACTCAGTCACATAAATTCAATGGATACACCACCAATCCATCTCATTCTACTTAGGTGCATTGTCGGTGGATCACATAAATGATAATAATATTATCTCAATGAAATCAGAAAGAGAAAGACAAAATCATATGCTATCAAAGAGCTCATATAATAACATAAATGCAAGACTATGATCTAGACACTCATATCCTAACGTACCTCATCATATCTTATAGCATATCATATTTTATTATTCTCGCACATACGTCTATACATCGCATTGGCATACCTAACATACTCATAAATCCAAAACAACCTGTGCCAGAGTCGCTGCTCGAACCTACCATGTGAGGGTCACCATAGTAGCTTACCACCATATTATAACGCCCTCTATAACATACTCATACTCTTCACCCAGACTAATGGGGAGACATGACCAAACGTAACTCATAATATACTCATATTGTCTCCTAGAGACCCGTCTTGGCTTTAAAACGTTGTTGTCTCTTACGGTGGCTACACAAGGAACGACACGTACAAACTTAAGTTCTTAATCTTCTACTGGCCTACACAGCAATGTCTTATTATCATACGCATAACTTATCTTATCTTATAATACTCATATTATATCCTCTTACAACTTACATCTAGGATGAGCTATAGTGGAATAACTTTACTAAATCACGCTTTCCGAGGAAAGGGTTCCGTAGTAACCTGAATATACTCCGTATGACAATAAAGAGACCTCTCTACCATAGAGGTTCCATACTACCACAGAGAGGTTGAATCCGTACATGAGCGCCTACATTCCGAATTTTACTTGACCGTAAAGAGATCTCACTACAATTAAGGCCTGAGGGCCGAATCTCATATGATAACTCATATCATATCCTATCATATTAAAACTCGGGGTGATAGGGTCACTGTAAATGTCACCGTATAGAAGGTTACACTAAATTCGCACTCACCCTACTCGTAATGATGTCTCACACCACCATGAATTGTAGGGTATGTGAATACGATGTATTCCTCGCTTTGACACTATCTCAGCGAATCACCATGCCTAAGCGTAGGCATACACTCGCGTACATATGACCTAACATGTCTAGAACTCATATATCATGATCAAAATGGAAGCGTAAAACTATCATACTTACAGAAAAGATTTACATCCAGGTTTCTCTATGTTTATACATATATAATTATTTACATATCATCTCAATACAAATATAAAATATGGTAGTTATTAGTATAATTTCAATAACTTGAAGGTCAGAGTTCGATCATATCAAGGGATCGAAGTTTTAACTTTTCGTGTTATCGTAGAGTCGCGTTGAAGCGATAAAAATGATATATATAGTTTACTATAATTAAATGCTCAAAGTGAAAGGTGCATCAATTCTAAATTAGATAAATCACGGCCATCAATCAAAATATTTAAGTAATTAATGTGTATTAAGTTTTGGTCATACTAAAGTGAAATTATAAGGTAAATAAAGTTGTTTGTTCAGATGAGGATCGATCGATCAGTATATAATATATAAAATATTCAATTTGGGTTAACATCGATCGATCGGAAGTTGAAATCGATCGATCGACAATAAATATAAGTATCATTGGCTCTGTCCAGACTCGATCGATCGGTCATAAAAGTCGATCAATCGGTATATTAAAAAAACTACTGAATTTGGAGCAGGGTTTATGTGTCCAACCTTTAGTGCAAAGTAAGTTATATTATTAAAATAATATGGTACTTGAGTACTATTATTATATGCAAAGTAAGTTATATTATTAAAATAATATGGTACTTGAGTACCATTGTGTTTTTATAAGAATATAATACTTATATATAATATTTCATAGGCTTTATAATATAAGTTACAAGGAACCTGTACTTTAAATATAATATAATAATAACACAAGTGTACTTTGAATTTTATAAGAGCATATAATATAAATGTAATCATTACACTTGCAAGCACAACAAAGTGATTGATGGGTTGAAGGCCAAGTTCGATCCATCAAGCAGGGCCGGTCGATCGATCAAGCAAAATGGATCGACCGATTGATATTAATGAGACAGAGACAAACAAGATTAGGTAAAAGTTGTTCGGTTAATAACCAATCGATCGGGTTGAAGAAATTGATCGATCAACTGTTAACAATAAAGGTGTAAAGTCAAATCTGTCCAGAATCGATCAATCGAAAAATGGAAATCGATCAATCGACTGAGTAAAGAAAATATAATCTTACTGCTCGGCTTGAAATCGATTGATCCGAATAGGAAATCAATCGATCAATTTCAAAAATTCCCGAGCCTCTACGGTTCCGAAATAAGATCCGAAAATAGGGATAAATAAATACAACACAATTAAAAGCAATCACATCTAGGGTCAGCTACATTACTCAATTTAGAATAATATTTTAAAAAATATAAAATAAGATTCATTTTATTTAGCCAGTTGATACGCGATCGAACGTACCCTACGCGACGAGATTTGAGAAGAACAAAATGGATTGACGGGTACTCACCTCTTAAAGTGTGATCGATAGATCTACGGCGATTAGGTGAAAGATCGACGTCCCACGCGATGGCCCATCCAAGATATCTCTTTCTTCTTCCTCCTTGATCTTGACGGGCGAATAGATCACGGTGGTTCTTTGTGGAAGAACACACAAAAGTTTGAAAGAAGAGATTAAGGAGTTTGAGAAGAGATGGGTTGAAGAAGAAAGGTTGTGTCGACTAGGGTTTTTTTAGAAAAGAAAAAAATAAGAATAAGAGACGGCTAGGGTTTCTTATGAAGAAGAAAAGTAAAAAGAGGTTTGCGTAACTTAAATTTAAATAAGGTTTTCTCAAATAGGATAGGTTCCGGTGTGGAGAGATACTACCAAGTATAGTGCAAACACACATCTAACACCACAAAAGATTTAAGAAAATCTAGGTCGTTACACTAAACTCCAAACTGCACCAGCTGATCAAGTTCCTGGTAAAAATTAAAGAAGCAGCCTACCCCGATATGAGGTAATGATGATGAAATAGGTACCTGTAATCCATATGGGAAAACAGAACGACCTCCTTGATCTATGGTAAAGACATCATGCAGATATTTGTGCTCACCCTCCTTTTGTCGCCGGGTAATAGGTTGAGTTGGTCCAGGGAGCCTCTCCAACTCGGGTATATTGTTAGAACAAGAACCAAAGGAGATATTTGTGCTTCAGAACGAGAGCCTTTACACGAACAGGGAGATGATTTTGCCTCCTGCAGTATGAAAACTCTGCTACTTCAAAGAATGAAAATGGAAATGCTCTTCAATCATGCAAGGAAGTGCTCCAACCCAATCACCAAAAAGGCATATGCTAAATTGCTAAAATAAATCATGAGTTCATAAACCTTCACCAAATTCTCTGAACCTGCATAGAAAATTAAATCAACAAACTCTCACCGAATTCTCCATTGCATGGTTAATTTACAACTTACTATCAATTGAGATCTAGAATGAAGCACGATACAATGGAATAAAGGTCGGCATGATAGTTACACTGACAGCAGAAGAACCTTTCTATCTTTTCTGGGTTGTTGAAGTGCGGTGCCTTAGATTTAATCCTGCAACAAATGATATATGCAGGACAGATCTACATGAACTCCTTTTCTCTATGGTGGCAAGGTTTATGTTTTAATGAGATTTAAAGAAAATCGAGATCCTTAGCATTAAAATTACTGCTCCCAACATAAAAAAAACAGTCAAAAGTTACGGATAAAAAAAAAAGAAACATACATAAAAAGTATGAAGTTCACCAAGAAAGTGGATCTGGCCGGTTGTGAAGGTTCTTTCAAATTACTCTGTTCCACTTTGTCTTGAAAGATTAATAACATGTTTCATTTACACCAATGCATACCACTTCTTCCCCTAGTTTCGAATCTGAGACTGCATTTTAAGAGTATTTCCATCTATATGCTGAGAAGGTGGGGATAATTTTCAAGAACTATATTCCATCAGTACTTGAAAAAATGTTGAAAATAAAAACCAGGTGAGAAGAAAGATAAATTTTGCAGATTTGAATGATATTTCGTTATTAGTAATGTGACAAGATAAAATACGCATATGCCAACAAGAAGATGGAATTCATCACCAAACATGCATATCAAGGAGAGACAAGTAGGCAGGTAGAAAACTTTCTCCTGACTACAACTGATCCTGCATTTTCCTCTTTAAACTGCATTTATTTGGGGGTTTCCAATTTCCAATGATTTGGCTGCAACAGCTTGTAATAACGAACCCTTAATCCATCCAAGTATTGTTATTCATGTTTGTCGTGTCATGAATAATGAGGCACCCCACCAAACAAAACTATTAAACCTTAGTCCATAATCAGAAGTCAGGAGGCAGGTGAATATATAACCCGTAATATTATAAGATTCATTTCATGATCAACAGATAGAAGAATATGTCTTAACAGGTAGGAACAAATTTACAAACAGAATTGATTCATAACGTGTTATATCAACTATAAGAAATAACTCCAGTGTTGAACAGTTCAAACTTTAAACAGAAGATACTACATTTGAATTTAAAATGGAGCCTATTCCTATGAATGATCAAGGGATTGGTAACCTTGGTGCTTTTGATATCAATTTTCCTCCATTTCATCAATGTCTTCCTCTCCCGAAAGATCCCGAAATCCCTTTTTATTCAATTCTTTTTTATGATAAGATCAGACGATATAGAATGACATTTATTATGTAAACACCTAAACGTCTTTTTCAATGCCACTACCCCTAAAGCAGCAACTTCCTACGTGTTTCTCATTTTAATACTTGGCAAAAATATCTTCATCTAGATAGAACGAGCAAGTTTAGCAACTCCTAAACTTGTTCAATTCCCCAAATATCTAAAAAACCACAAAGAATGAAGCTAGAACCACAAACATCACAAACTGATTTCAATAAGTTATTCAATTTAGTAATTTACAAAAGCAACGTTGTGAAGTTGGAAACATGAACATACTGGCAAAGAATCAAACAACTAAGCACAAATGATCAATCACCATCAATGACAATAGTGGCCAAACCAGCAGTATCTCCCTCCTCCCGAACCTCCCCCGACATATTCCTCATCGCCTCTACTGTAAATCCACCACAACAAATTCGACAGCGAATTCCCATCATCAAACCCGGTCAAGCTCCTAGTATTCTGCAAAGCCGTCTCCTTATCGTATATTCCTTCCATCGCATAAAGGAATCCCTTCCATCCTTCTCCAACCCCTTCCCTTTCCAAAGCTGGTAAAGTCCAATTGACCAACTCCCTCACAAACCCAACATCCTGAAACAAAACCTCTGTAATGGGCAATAAAGGAAGCACTTGGATTCCCGTCCTACACTCTCTCCACTCAGGAGGCGCAAACCAAAGCCCACTATCTCTTTTATTAGCCCACAAAACACCCACCACCCTATTCTCCCTAGTGAATTCCTCCTCATACATTGTCCCTCCCTCTCTCACGTGCCACCACATCTGGGCCGCTAGCATCTCCAGCGCCGCCAACGTTGATCCAATGGCTACGAGATGTGTATCACCGTAGCTCAAACCCATAAGCGCAGCAGAATAATATGCATTCACGGCTTCACTCGTACTCTCCTGATTCCTCCCATCGGCAAATTCAGTCAACCCACCAGCCCATGAATGCAATTTCCACAAATCAAAATTCCTTAGACGAGGATAATTCAAATGTGAACGTCGGCCCAGAGTCATGAAATCCGCCATCATAGAATATGCTTGAGGCTTATACTTCCTTCCCCAAGCTGGATCAATCTTGGAGAGAACCGAAATGGCATACAAAAAATAACCTAAATGATAATGGTGATCATTATAAATTCCAAAACCGAAATCTGCCCCGGAGTCAGTTGACCCAAGTCTAGTGATAATTCCACCCCATTTCTTATCATACAAAAAAGCATTTCCATTGAACTCACCATCTAACCAGGGCGTGACCCACTCCACTAAAAATTTCCGAATCAAAGGAATCACATTGGGTAATGAAACCTCCTCTGCAATCAAAGCCAATCGGGCGGCTCTAGCAATTGCCTTTCCATAGAAGTAAGACGAAGAAGTCGCTATAGTTGTCCGAGTAAGGTCATCGACATCTTTCTCAAGGGCAGTTATGATTTCGGGACACGAATCTTCACTTAGGCCGCCCCTCAACGAGTGCCAAGTGACAGAAATTGGGTCTGTTTTCAATATCCAAGAGTCCCCAACGACTCCGACGAGATCCCCATCAATGCTTTTGTACTTGAATCCATCCAAAACAGACACATCGCAATCATCTGTAGACAAAAGTTGGAGATGTAGAGGGTGGGCAAGTATTAGCAAATCTCCCCACCCTTTCTTCTCCCATTTGTATTCCAGACAGAAAGGTTTGGTGAATGTGGCCTCACCGGAGACCGGGTAACACGAGCTGAACCGATCAAGGACGACTTCGTAATGCTCGTCAGAATCCGGCAACACTGCCAACCGAATGATGCCGGAGAAACCACCGGAGGTGAGGACAGATGTCGAGTGTGTCAAATTCAATGGTGATGACGAGTAGATCAGCCAGGTTTGGGTATTGTTGAGTTTGATGGTGTGTTTAGTGAGTGAAGGGTTGGATGAGAGGGAGAGAATGGCGTGGACGGTTGAGATGGAGAGTTGGGTGGTGGGGGTGGTGGTAGCGCAGGTTAGAAAAGGGCTGCCACGTACTAAAAAGAAGCGCAGGTTAGGGGGGAGATCTAAAGTTACGCTGAGGTCGTTGAATGAAGAGATTATATGGTTGGTGGTGGGGGTGGGGGAGGGGGAGGAGGAGATGGTGAGATCAGGTGTGAAGACTTGATAGATAAAAGCTGGTGTGAAGAAGCGTGAAGGGTAAGAAATGGAGAGAGATGAAGAAGAGGATTTGATGAGATAAGGGTGTATGTATTCAGGTTGGTCACCTTGGTTCAATACAAAGTTTTGGAAGAAGGAGTTTGTGGGAAGAGGAGCTGAGAGGAGGTTTGGGGAGAAGAAGAGTGATGGGTCTGGTAGAACTGAAGATTGGGCTTGTGGGAAGAGAAAAGGTGCGGTATCAGATTTGGTTGGCAGCATGATTGTTGGTTCTGGACCTTCTGTTACTGTGGGAATAAGAGGGTTTTGTTCTGGTGGGATATGAGAGGTTTTGGGGCGTTTTTTGAAGGGTTTGGTTATAATGGTTTTGAGTCTTCTGAGCTTCTTTTTCAACATCTTTCTTTGGGGTTGTTATTAAATGCGGTGGGGTTGGTTGTGATTTGGTCAGATGCTCAGGGGGGATGAAGGTGCATTCTGTTGACTTTATGCATGATAGATGGTTATTTTAATTTGGGGGAAGTCCAGAATGTGTGGGTTTAGAGTTTGGCATGTGGATGTGCCAAGAAAGAGCTGGTATTTGGTGTTTGAGATAGAGGATCAAAGATGGTGTTCGGGTTATCTGTACCATAGATTGTTAATTAGGAAGACCAACAATCATCATGTTAATTTGGGTGAACTCCTCATTTTGGATTGTTTGGGCTGTTGTTGATTTTGATCAATACAGATGGTGCACTTTCTAATGGATGATCAGGATTGATTTACAGAGATGTCATATATATTGTATATATTGCTTGAACGCTATCTTTGGTGCTTGAGCTAAAGCACTTAATACAAACTCTCATAGGATATACTTGGCATGGGGAGAACGTGTTGAGTGAAGGGAAGGATTGAGATATTGAGTGGGATTATGTAGAGGGCAAGGGATTGAATCATTGAAGGTTAGTTGGGGGCTTAATGGGAGAAGTTGCGTGTAGGTTTAAATTTTGACCTTGGTTAAGTTGCGTGCATTTGTTGTATAGACGTGCTAAGCACTTGGGGAGAGAGGTGCGGGGGAGAATAGATACCTTTATTTTTAATCCGAGATTCTTTCCTTTTTCGAGGTGCGAGGGAGAAGCCTTTACTTTTAACCCAAGATTCTTTTTTCTTCTCAACTCCGTTTTACCCGTGAGGAGAGAGGTGCGATGGAGACTGGATACCTTTATTTTAAATCCAAGATTCTTTCTTCTCAACTTCCCTTTTTCATGAGAGCGGTGAGAGAGAGAATCAAAGATTTTCATGTGTGATTAAATTATTGACTCTTTTGAATCAAACCATAGAAATCATTTTTGTCTCAATCTTCGCCAAATAAATCTTGAGATCAGGGTCCTACCATTATAGGGTCAAGTTAAAATTTCATATCCGAAAAGTGATTTGAGAATCATATTTGATGTACACTTATAATCATGTTCATTTTTTGAGATATGTGCCTATGGAATCAAAATCTGACCTTCTAATGGTAGGTCATGATCGCAAGATCTATTGTATTAAAGATTGAGATGAAAATTAGTCTCCATTCTCTGCTTCAAAGTAGTCAGCGATTTAAGCACATTAAACTTGAGTTGAAAAGGATTAAAAATAGATGTCCCTCCTTAAAATTTACCAAACCAAATTTAACAAATGAAAATCTAATATTTTTTCCCCTTATCTCATGTCGGCCCTTCTCTCATTATAATAATAGGAAAGATATTCTTATCAAAAATAAAAAATATAAAAAATGTAGGAGACTTGGATATAAAATAATGTCACTCATGTCTCAAAATTGTTCCATGTTAGGCAAATGGACTTTTACAAGCATCTCATCAAACTTATAAAATTACCATTCCCTTATTAACCGTTTGAATTAATCATATCCCTTCGTCCAATCAATTTAATTGTCCTTAACCGTCCAATGCTTTGTTGAATGATAAAAAAAATTATATTCTTTCCGTCTTATATTAAAATTTCATGTTTAAATAATATGAAAGCCTACAACCGTTTTTAAAGCCTGCATAAATCTTTTAAAGCCTTAAAGCACACTGATTGCTTTCAGAATAACCATATTAACTTATAATTATTAGTAAAATATGTTATTATCACGACCCAGAATTCTAGCCGATTTCAAGGACTTAGAATTTTGTGGTATTTTAGGTCCTAGATTAACATATATTGATCTCGGTCCTTAGTTCTTACCTACACTTTGATGGATATTGGATCCTAGAGCCACCACTAAGGTAAAGTCCTAACTTGGTTTATTTTATAGTTTTGATTTTAAATTTTGCTTGATTTTCTTGCATTGATTTGATTTGAGTTTGATGATCGAAATCATGTTAGTATGATGATAGGGCTATTATTTGATCTATATTTGATGAAAAGTTTTGCATGAGATATATATATATATATATATATATATATATATATATATATATATATATATATATATATATATATATATATAAAAGTCAAATGGGTGGTTAAGAATTTGGTCCGGCCATCTTTCAAAATGACGGAAATATCTTTATTTTGATTAATGCATTCAATAGATTCTAAGTCGGTAATGGTTGAAAATTAGAAATTAAATGTGTTCTATTATGACATTGGCTCCATTTTCCTCTTCAATTTCTAAAATAAAATAAGTGATAGTTTTTTAACCATTTATATGGTGTGTATAATTTACTACAGTACATTCTTAATTTTTTAATCACACTCTTTTTTTATGTCTTCAAAGTGTAGATTTCTCATTTATTTAATAATATGATACAACTTCTAGTGTTGTTAGCAAATATATGATATATATCTTGTAATCATTACAAAATTTAATATAAAATATTGACTAAAGTTGCTTTAGATAATTCGCGTGTGCACGTTAGCCGAAAAGTAACTTTAAAAAGATTGGAGGTTTTAAGAAATGATACGGTGTATATCTTTTAGAGTGAGTTACTATGTACCTTGAGTCATAACAATTCCTTAAGCTTTGAAAAAGTGTAATCTACTAAAAAACTGTGAGAAGAATTTTCTAATATAGTGGAACAAAGCATGCATAGAGAATATTCTTATCATCATTAAGATAGTGTGTACAATTTTGAGTGGGACGAAAATGCCCTTCATGATTAGTTAATCTTTTATGGCATTGATATTTCACAATATAGATTTGGTTATAGAGCACAACATTTATAAAACATATCACTTATATCAATTCATCATTACTAAATCTAATATAAAATTTGAGTCGCTTGGTGTTAGAAGGACCTAGACAAAAGCAACTAACACATCTGAAATTATAAGGCGTATTTGAAAATAGAGATGGATATCGGTATTAGCAGCCGATTGATTTCTACAGTTAGATTCGTTGACTTCCTTCAATCAGACGATGGAGATCTGTTTTCATCCCCTTCCACATAATAGATCTCAAGATCATGCTACACCTATCAGACGGTCACATATTTATTTATGTGACCGTGGTCATGGTCTACCATGAAGAGTGTTTTGATACCCAAATCAAGTGCAAATCAATCATTCTACACCAAAATGGTCAATCCCCAACATGCGTGAATAGCTTTGCACATGAAATATGTGGTGGACCCACTTCAATAATTTTTGTCTTATAAGATTGACCAATACGGTGTTTAAGCTCTACACCTAAAACCAACTCAAACTAAAGTTATATGTGTTTAAAGGTCCACTGATACACATAACACATATATAGTAACAACCCAAAATTTCCAAAACCTTAATACATTAATTAAATACAGGTGGTTAACAAGGTATACACCACATGCCACAAAATTTTTTCAAAACTTTATGTTGAAAATAGATACCTTAATTCAAATTACTCACATATATAATTGTGTGAACAAATACACAAGCTCCGTGAGAGCACCAATGGTAAGGGACGTGAATTCTAAACAAGAGGTTTAGGGATTAAACCTTGTGAGTGGACTATAAACTCTAATTTTGGGCTTTGAAGCAAAAGCCTATACACCTATGTTGAATGCTTTGAAGCAAAGGCCTATACACCTATGCTGGATGTACAAACCTAATGTTAAGTAGTGAAAAATGCCAGTTTTCACCCCTTAATCTGACCTTTGATGGACCTGTGAGCACACTAATAAACACCTGTTGAGTCTGTTTTGTAGATAGCAATAAAAGACAGGAATAGTGTAGAAAATCACTCAAAAATGTTGCATAAAGAAGTCCATCTCTCAGCACAGTGCAGACCCAGCAATGGCACACAGAGGGCTGCACACCATTGAGCCCTTGGGGCGCGTGGCAACAGCAGGGCAAGGCAAAGGAAGTGAAAACAGGCTGAAAGCATCCTATCGAGAAATTATATGAAGACTTTGATAGGAGCTGAGAGCTAAAAAGGGAGGAATTCATGCAGTTGGAAAGGTTTCGATAGGATTTGAAGGTAGAGAAAGGATGGATTCGTGTGGATTGAGGAGTTCGATAGGATCTAAGAACCTATCGAGTAGCTGAAAGAAAGGAAGAAACCATCCTATCGAAAGCCTGTCTGAGGTGTAAGGGGAACCTATCGAATGGTTTCCTGAACCTATCGAAATGGAGACGTTGGAACAGAACTTACCGAAGGGTGCTTGAGCCTTTCGATAGGAGTGAGAGCAATCATATCAGAATGATGACATGTAGAGCTGGACCTATCGAAATGGTCCTCCAACCTGTCGAATGCTCCAGGCAAAGGGCTGAGAATGCTGAAGCTTTAAGAGAAGGCTCATCCTATCAGAACCTATGAAGAGATCTGAGAACCTAGCGAAATGACCAAAAAGCTCCCTTTAAACTTGTCGGAAGCTTCCTCAACCTGTCGAAATCGTGTGAAGAACTTCTCAGAAAGTAGGTTGTTCACATGCTGCAACTTGGTGACCTGTTGCACACAAACTGAGGCACATTGGTGACCGGCACGATGATCTAAAAGATGCCCTAGGAAACCCTAACCAACCCACATGCTCTGACAAAACTCTAACAAACTCTGAGGACCTTCTAGAAGGGAATATTGGCGGAAAAAATAAGAGAGAAAGCTATATATTGAGATCCCCAATTGCAATTGGTGGAGATCGAGATTTGGATCAAATTCTGGAGATCAGAGCTTACAGCGAAATTCTATTTTCCCTCTTTTAGCTCAACTATGGTTGGCTAATTCCCTAGGAGCAGCGAGGAGAGAGGTTAGATCTGTAATTGGGTAAGGTTGAGAGTGTTATTGTGGGTTAATTGCTACACAGACTACAGATCTGAGAGCATTTCATTGTAGAGCGAGTTTCATTGCAGTGTAAATGTTATTTTTACTGTTTTATTTTCAATCTATAGTACCTTTGGTTTCATTTGGTGCTCGATTGGATTTGTGTAGAGGAGTCTGTTGATCAGCTCACCCAGTTAACTGGTAGACCTCTTGGATACCATTTGATCTCCCTAGATCTGATATCCCTGCAATTTCTTGTGTCTGTGCCCTGAAAATTACAACATCTGTAGTGGTTTTAATGCTCTGGTTGAAACCTTTGGTTTGAAAGAATTCCCTAGGATGATCTGTGACCATTAGAGTGGACAGATCATAGCCTTAAGATCAGTCCAATCTCTGGTTTCAATTAGATTCTTCTACCATAAACCTTTAGATTGGATGAAGTATATAGGATGGTTTGTGACCATTGAAGTGGACAGACCATAGCCTTAAGATCAGTTAAATCCTTTGGTTTAGAGTGGAATCTTCTACCCTGCAGCTGTGTTTGTAGCCAATTGAGGGATTTGCGTGCTTTGAACCCCTGTAACATGATCAGCTCAACCTGATTGCAGTAAGACCAATCGCCAAGTTGCTCTTCTCCATTTTCTGTTTTTAAACCCTCACACTTGCAAGATCTAGATCTCTGGACTCGGTCTCAGTTAGTTTGCATTTCAAGTGTAGTTTAGTTCAAGTGACAACCCTTTTAACCTCTCCCCTTTCTTTTAGCTAACCTAGTATTAGATAGGGTGCCAGATCTCTTACAGATCTGGAGATTTACCATATTTGGAACTCATCTCCCTGTGGACATTCCCTTACTTACTCTTTTAAAACTTGCTACAATAGGCCCTGAATACTTGCAGGTCTGTGTGTGTGATCTGCCTTGAATTGAGTGAATTTAAACCCCTTTTTGTAGGCAAGGCAATTTGCCAATAAGTTTTTGGCGCCGCTGCTGGGGAGGTGTTTTTGAAATTGGTAGATCTAAGTTTGATTTAGTTTAGAGCATAGATCTGCAGTAGTTTGTTTGATATTTTCACTAACTCTGTTTATAAGTTTTGTTATTTTCCAGTATTTTGTTTGTATTTCATCAGATCTGAAGCTGCTGCGAAAGAGGAGCATTGTGCTAGAGGCTGCTCTTGAGTTTGCATCCCTCTACTCCCCTTTATTTTCAGATCTGTTAATTTATAGATTCAGTAGTCATTTATTTTTGTTCCTGTTTGTTGTGTTTGAAGATTTGCTCTGCATTAGATCTTGAGTGGTGTATGTTTGGGAGAAGAACTCTCCAACCTTAGATTGTCCCATTAAATCCAATGGTTGAAAGGCTTCTCAGATTTAGACAAACTCTACTCACATCTGTTGCAGCTGCATTTTCTGAAATGGGTGAGCAACAACAGCCTAGATCCCTCAAGGAATTTAATGCACCAGGGGTTTATAATTCCCCCTTCTGCATTCAATTCCCAGCTTCTCAAGTAAATTATGAAATAAAGTCTTCCATAATCCAGATGCTACCCTCATTTTATGGTCTGACCAAAGAGGATCCTTATAAGCTTATTGATGAATTCTTAGGACTCTGCACCACTTTCAACATCATAGGTTTGGGGGAGGAGGCAACCAGGATGAGACTCTTTCCTTTTTCATTGAAGGATAGAGCCAGGACCTGGTTGTCAATGCTTCCACCCAACAGCATTCAATCCTGGAGTGACCTTCAATGTCAGTTTTTGGTCAAATTCTTTCCCATGTCTAAAACAAGCCAGTTGAGGAAGGGCATCATCTCATTTGCCCAAGATCTAACTGAGGATTTTCACCAAGCTTAGGAGAGATTCAAGGAACTCTTAAAGAAATGCCCCCACCATCAAATCCCTGAATGGCAATTAGTTCAAAGTTTTTATCAAGGGATTGATTCGAAAAGCAGAGACATGGTAGATACTTCTTGTGGTGGCACCTACCTCCATAAAACTGTTGAGGAGGCCTGGGAGTTGTTTGATATCATTAGTGAGAACTCCATATAGAGGGAGACCTTGTCTAGAGACTTAGATCCTCCTAGATTGGTGCAAGAGAATACCATCAGATGGAAGATGTTTGAGGTAAATGTGCAAAGTGATTTGGAGAGGAAAGTGGACAGCTTGACACTGAAATTTGATAAGCTCATAGGAGCAATGCAATCACCCATGGCTGTTAGGGTGGAGGAGGCATGTGCTATATGCCAGTCTCCTACCCACCCCATTGAAGAATGCCCATCAGCTGTCCAGTTTCCAGATTTTGTTACAGAGCATGTGGCTGCCACTCAGTCCTATGGGCAACAACCTGCTACTGGGTACCAATGGAGGAACCACCCCAACTTGAGGTGGAGACAAGATGCCTACCCAAACCACCAGCAGCAGCAACAGCAGCCCATGCCCTACAAAAATGCTCAACCCTACCACCAAAGTTATGTTTTAAAGCCTCATTACCAGCAGCCCATGACCCAGCCTGTGGGCCAGCCTGTGCAGCAACCTGCACCCCCTTCAGCTGTGAGATCACCTTCTTTCGAGGAACAAGTTCTGACCTTACTGCAGAATTTGGGTCCCTTAACTCAAACTGTGCACTCTCACTGCCAAAGCATTAAAAAGATAGAAGACCGTCTTGGTCAGCTGTCTAATGCTTTGACTAAGAGAGAGGAAGGGAGGCTACCTAGCCAACTACTGGATAACCCAAGGCGACAATATGTAGTGGGTGAAGTTTCCTCCACCTATGAGGAAGCCAAATCCATTACTACATTAAGAAGTGGAAGGCTGGTGGATAACCAAGTTGGCTGTGAGACTTTGAGAAATTTTGAAAAAGGCAAAGAGGTGATTTTCGAAAGGACACAATAAGGGCCACCAGTGGTGGACATGAAGGGGCGACCAAATGAGAAGAAAGAGGATAATGATGATCCTTAAGAAAAGATAAAAATAAAAAAGAAAGATGACCAATTGGCTAAGGCTGCAAATGAGGGAGCAATCCCACATTTGCCATTTCTTAAAGCATTGCAAACACCACCCCTTTCAATAAAGGGCAAGGTAAAATAGAGGAAATGATGGAAACTTTTAAGCAAGTAAAGATCAACTTGCCTTTACTTTATGCAATTAAATAAGTTCGAGCCTATGCTAAGTTTCTGAAGGAGTTATGCACTCATAAAAGATAATCTAGGATACACTTATCCAAGAAGGTTTTTTCAGCAGAAAAGGTAAAGCAAATTCTGTCTATTGCTACCCCCACAAAACTTCAAGACCCTGGAGTGCCCACTATCCCCTGCATCATTGGGGATCATAAAATTGAGAATGCCTTATTGAATCTGGGAGCTAGTGTGAATTTACTGTCATATACAGTATATGAGAAGCTGGGCTTAGGAGAGTTGAAGCCCACACATGTGGTCTTGCAATTGACTGACAGATTTGAAAGGAAGCCTCTAGGGGTCATTAAAGATGTCCTGGTGGGAGTTGACAAGTTCTTTTACCCTGCTGACTTTTTGGTCCTAGACATGGAGCCAAGCAAATGTGTTTCTTCCATACCTGTGATTCTAGGCAGGCTCTTTTTGGCCACTGCTAATTCCTATATACAATGCAGGTCAGGTGTCATGGAAGTCTCCTTTGGCAACATGAAAGTAAAGCTGAATGTGTACAACATAGCTCATCAACCCCCTCTAGATGAGGCCTGTTTTTCCATTGATGTACTAGAGGAGGCTATGCATGAAAATCCGCATTAGCTGATGCAGGGCAATGTTTGGTTCACAAATACAAAACAACAGCTAGGGAATGGACATTTGCTGCAGAAAAGATCCATGAAAGGTACCAAGTTTGATGAGCCTGAGGAGACCATGGACCTTCAAGATCCTCTAGATTAGCCCCTGAAGTTCAGTATGTATCATATGTACCATACTTTGCTTTTGTTTTAGGTGTTTACTTTGTTGTTGATCGATTTTTTATTTTTTTCTGTAATAAAAACTGCCATGCTAAATACTAGGCCATCATTTCAATATTACCAGCTATCCTGAGATAATGGTAGCTTGTCCACAAGAGAAACAAACTGTAGAGCGACCACGATGAAGAAATCTGCGAGTCTTTGAAATTTGAGAGTGCCCATGACCTTATGTGGGTTTTAGGAGCTCTCAATAAGTCAAGTTCACCTTTCGTTAGGTCACATGGTGATTTCGACAGGATATATGATGGTTTCGATAGACACTGAGGCCTATCGGAAGGATGGTTCCACCTATCAGGATCCTATCGAATCATCCCTTTTGAAAGCTTTGTCAGCTAAGCTTTCGACAGGACGCATGAACCTATTGAAAACATCCTATTCATCCTATCGAAATCGTATTTCATCCCTTATATACCTATCGATAGGTCATTTGTGCCTCATTCCCTACCCTCTGCAAAACCCAAGCTCTCTTCTTCTCTCTTTCGCCTCCCTCTTTCTCCACTAAATCCTCGCAGAACCTTCAGCTATTCAGTCTGCCATTTCGTAAGTGCATTGAGCTTGCGCAGAGGAGCATTTTGCATTTGATTTTGGAGAAATTGGAGTTGTGCATTGCGATATTTGTTAAACCCTAGGAATTTTGGGGTAAGTTGCCTTCCCACCACCAATCTGTTGTTGTTCTAATTGTTAAACTCTATATTCCATTACAAGTTGGTGAGTGAGCAATCCCTGAGAGCAAAATGGCTGAGCTTGAGGAAACCCTAGCAAACCTACTCCGGAGACCAGCTGCTTCTACCCCCAAATCTTTTAAAAAATCGAAGCCAGCTTCCAAACCACCTGTTAAGAGGAAGCTCTCTGAAGAGACACCCAAGAAGGCCCCTAAAGTCAAGAAAGCCAAAGCTGTCAAAATTCAGGAGCCTGAGGTGGAAACACCCTTAGAGGGAGTTTCTCCCATTGCGGAAACACCTTTGCCCACCCGTGACAGACCACCTACAATAGAGCTTCCAGCTGGGTTAACTACCCCCAATGAGTTTGTAGAGAATTTGAGTCTTGTCCTTGAGACAGACTTTGATCTGACATACTTTGCCAACATTGGGGAGTGCCAGGAGACATTGGAATATTTGAAGAAAGAAGGTTTGTTGCCCCTGCTTTCACCCTTGAAGGAAAATGTGTACCCTAGGTTGGTGAAATTATGGTACCAGAACTTGACAAAGAAGGTGGTGCTTGGGGCTGAGGATGTACTAGAAATCTTGATTGATGACTGGAGGCTAATTGTCGATTGCAGAGACATTGGGATGGCTTTGGGAGTCCCATATCAATTTGACTCCACCAGAGCTGAGGGAGCACCTATAGGGGCTACATTTAGGGAAATGGCTAAACAGATTACTAATGGAATAGTGGGCTCTGGTGAATCCCTGATGAGAAGAGACCTCCATCCTACCCTAAGACTCATTGATACCATTTTGAGGAAAAATGTCTATGTCACTGGGCATTGCAAGAGAGAAGGGCTCCATTAGTGGATGTCCTATACTACTGTTCAAAGGGGCAATTTGTGAATGCACCTAAGCTGATTTTTGAAATAATGGTGGACATCAATGACAAGGTACTGAAGAGACGAGCTTTTGTTAAGGGAGGAGGTCTGCCCTTCTGCAAACTCATCACATGTCTGCTCAAGACTCGAAAGTATGTGATCAAGAGAAATGAGCCAATGGAAAAGCTGAACACAAAAATATATGGAAAGCAGGAATGGTCCACCAGCCTCACCTTGATTAAGAAGAGTAAGCCAGCTGGAATGGAGGAGGCTGAGAAGGTACCCACTACCGTGGCAACAGATCTTCCTACCGAGATACCCTCATCCATCCCTTCACCTACCATACTTGTCCCATTACCTACACCTCCACCCACATTGCCTTTTCCCTTTGTATCAGTCCCCCCTCCAACAAACCCCTTTCCACCCACCTTTGAACCAGTTTTACCTTCACTCGCCACTCAGGTCTTCCAACCTGAAGTTCTTGAACCTCCCACATTCTTCGAGCTTACCCCTACCATGTCTTCTCCACCCATTAACCAACCCATTTCTGATTTCCCCCCTCCGAAACCCCCTCTGCATACACAGGGTGTGGATTAGTTCACCACTACTGGGTTCACTGCCCTCATGACTTCAATTGTGGAGGATGTTGCTCATGAGTACACTCCACTTCCTGACTCCCCACGCCCCACTCCTCATTTTAACCATGCACCCTCCTCTCCTTTCCATCCCATTCCAACACCTGTCCCCTCTACCCCCACCATGCCTGACACTTTCACCCAAATTCTCTCACTCCTATAGTCCATTCAATCTCAATTGACCATAAACACCGACAACCAAGCCATCATGAGCTCTTGCCTCAAATCAATTCAATCCACCCTTACCCCATCCTCTTCAGCTCCTCAACCCCCTCCCACTTCCCCTCTTTCACCTATCCACGTACCCATCCATTTATCTCCTCCTTCACCCATAGCTTCACCACCCCTTGCTGCTACCCAGTCTGAAGAGGTTATAGCCCCATCTCTCCCCATACCTTCCTCAGCACCATCTATTCTCCCTTCATCACCAGCTATAATTGCTTCTACAGTGGCTACATCTCCTATCACCTACTCCCCCCTCGCTCTCCACCTGTTTTCAAAGATGCCTCCACCCAAATTGATCCATGGGAGGATCTTGTTCTCTCGACCCCCTCCTCTTCATCCACTACACCCCTGTCCTTGCCCATTGTCCTTAGACAAAACATGTACATTCCCCCTTACCTCACCCTGCTGTATGCCATGAGAGACAACCCTTACATCCAAAGGGATGTCCTGAGAGGTATGGTTGCACTCCGAGCTTCCCTTGAAGCCCCTTATGAGGAGAGGATTTCTAACATGGAATTGGAGCACATAATCAAGCTCCGAGATATCTCTCAAGGGTGGATTGAAATCTTAACTTGTTATGAGTCAACAAAACAGTTGGCTGCTGCTGAGAGTCTAATTTCCAAATATGAGAAGAAGAATTCTGAGCTTCTCAAGAAAAAATTAGCCAATGCTCAGGAGATACTCAAGGCCACAAAGGAACTCTCTGATGCCAACCTGCTTTATGCTGCAAAACAGATTGACATATTGGAGAAAAAGGTTGCTTCCTTTACCTCTCAGCCCTTTCAACCTACCCCTTTAGCTACTGCACCTCCTACTGAGCCTCCCTCCACTCAAACCTGTCCCCCTTCTACAACTCATCCTCCTCCTACCCCACCTGTGGATGTTCACCCTCCTCCAGCCCAGGAACCTCCCCCTACTCAACCTGCCCCTCAAAATCTAAAAGGGCTCCCACTAAGAAGAAAGTTACTGCCAACAGATCTGCTCCCTCTGCTGCTTCTGTCAAGAAAGGAAAGAAGCCTGCTACTCAGTCTAAAGAAGCTCACCCCACCAAGCCCCCAACCCAACCTGACACCTCTTTCACCTTACTCTCTAGGGATGAAAGAAGGAAAACTGCTGCGGCTCTAGGATTGGACCCCCATGCCCTTTTTCCTTCAGATTCAGATTCTGCTGTTGCTGTTGATCCAAAAGGAAAACAACCTGCTGCCCAGTCTGAGGAGGCACCAAAGAACTCGCAACAGCAATCAAAATCTAAAGGAAAAGCTCCTTTATCTAAGGATGAGCTGAAAAACCTGGCTGACCTCTATGGTTGGCTAGATGATGCCTGTAAATAGATATGGCAGTCTGTTGTTTTAGTTTCTTTTTCACTTGTCTCATGTATATATTTGATATATTAATACAATTTTGTCTTCATTTTTTTCCTAATTTCATATTGTAAAACAGTGGTGACATTGTTCAATTTAGGTTTGGGGGTATGGTAGGTATGCCAATGAAATGAGTTAATGACAGTGCAGCTAGGCTAAAAAGGAGTGTTTGGAATTAGAGTAAATTCTCACTTGATTTTTTTTTGGAAAAGAGGAAATTAAAAAACTGTTTGAAACGGGAATAAGCTGTAGTCTAACAGGCTTCATGAGGCAAATGTTAACAATTTTCGAAAAAATAAATAAATTTTGATGTGTAGTAAACCTAAAATGAGAGAAGATTGTGAAGATATACCCCTGAAAATTTGATGGAAGGCCATATCCAGTGATATTTGGGCCTGAATTTTTTTTTTCTTTGAAGAGTGTCTTGGCAAATTCTTCTGCTCTAAGGATTGATTAGACTCAATTCTGCTCACTAGAAGTTAGGCAAATCCAAGTTGAAACAGCTTGACAGGATTCATGACATTGAAGACATGAAGTAAGGCCATCCCTTGGACAGTTTGAGCCTAAAATGTCTTACCTTTGAACTGCCCTTGATACACACCACTTGAGCCTTAAAAGTCCCAATTTCCTTTGATAAAAAAATCAGAAAATTTGAACCCAAAACCTCAGTGACCTGATACAGCCTGACCCTCACTCTGAGATTTCAGAAGGTAGAGCTGGTTTGATGGTTGGTTGAGAAAGAAGAAAGCACATTTTGTGGTATTGTGGCATTCCAGTCCATAAAAACAAAAAAATGGAGAAAAATACAAAAAGAAAAAAATGGAGAAAAATACAAAAAGAAAAAAAAAAAGTATACAAAAGAGAAAAAAAAAAAAAAAAAAAAACAGAGCAAAAGGATGAGAAAGAGAAGTCACTTCATTTGAAAATCTACAAGAAGATAAGAAGCTGATGAAGCTGATAACTTCAAGTCTGAAAATTCCAAAAAGAAAGTGAAGAGGTGCTGAAATGAAGAAGATTGAGTTGCAGATCACCTCCTTACCTTTACTGACTTCTCAAATTTGAATCCCTTTTACCCTGTCATTCTGTTACAAACCTCATCCCTAAGACACATTATAACCCAATAAAAAGACCTTACTGATCTAAAAAGAATTGAGTTGTCATGTGGAGATAAGGATTTGTTTAATCTATGGTGAAAAGAGTTAGAAAATTTCAGGAATTAGAGCAATCCCTATGCTCATGCTTGCAGTCCTATTTGAGGGCTGCAATTGCTCTTAAGCGGTGTGAAATGATGCACCCATCGATCCTTGTTATGATTGAACAGCCCTGGTGAGACTTGGGTCTGAAATCCAATTTGATGGGGGTAGTATCAAAACAGAATTCTCAAGTGAAAGGTGAGCCATGCATTAGTTTTTAATAGAAATGCCTTGACAAGAGCTGAGTGATGGTGAAGGATTACAGCAGACTTTCAAGTTTTGAATTGATGCTTTTTCTGTTGAAATTTCTCTAATGAATTGAATGGACATGGTGTGAATTTATTTTATTTACTTAAACTCTATTTTAGCAGGATGCACTACTATTAACTAACTTTATTGGAGAAGTTTGTGGGTACCTTCACTGAAAACCCTCAGGAGACTTCACTCCTCCACTAGGGATCATCTAGGGGTTTAAAAGGCTTGATGCATATGCTAAATGCATCTGTGATCCCTACGAAAGTGGCACTTTTAATTTTCTTTGTTTCTCCTTTGCTCAGGGACTAGCAAAGCTTAGGTTTGGGGGTGTGTTAAGTAGTGAAAAATGTCAGTTTTCACCCCTTAACCTGACCTTTGATGGACCTGTGAGCACACTAATAAATACCTGTTGAGTCATTTTTATAGATAGCAATAAAAGACAGGAATAATACAGAAAACCACTCAAAAATGCTGCACAAAGAAGTCCATCTCTCAGCACAGTGCAGACCCAGCAATGACACACGGAGGGCTGCACACCATTGGGCCCTTGGGGTGCGTGGCAACAACAGTGCAAGGCAAAGGAAGTGTAAATAGGCTGAAAGCATCTTATCGAGAGGTTATCTGAAGACTTCGATAAGAGCTGAGAGCAAAAAATGGAGGAATTCGTGCAGTTGGAAAGGTTTCGATAGGATCTGAAGGCAGAGAAAGGATGGATTCGAGTGGATTGAGGAGTTCGATAGGATCCAAGAACCTATCGAGCAGCTGAAGGAAAGGAAGAAACCATCCTATCGAAAGCTTGCCTGAGGTATAAGGGGAACCTATCGAATGGTTTCCTGAACCTGCCGGAATGATGGCATGCAGAACTGAACCTATCGAAATGGTCCTCCAACCTGTCGAAAAGCTTCCCCAACCTGTCGAATGCTCCAGGCAAAGGGCTGAGATGCTGAAGCTTTAAGAGAAGGCTCATCCTAGCGGAACCTATCGAAGAGATCTGAGAACCTAGCGAAAGGACCAAAAAGCTCCATTGAAACCTGTCAGAAGCTTCCTCAACCTGTCACAATCGTGTGAAGAACTTCTCAAAAAATAGGCTATTCACACGCTGCAATTTGGTGATCTACTGCACGCAAATCGAGGCACATTGGTGACCGACACGATGATCCAAAAGATGTCTTAGGAAATCCTAACCAACCCACGTGCTCTGACAGAACTCTAATAAACTCTGAGGACCTTCTAGAAGGGAATATTGGCGGAAAAAGTAAGAGAAAAAGCTATATATTAAGAGCCCTAATTGCAATTGGGGGAGATCGAGATTTGGATCAAATTTTGGAGATCAGAGCTTGCAGCAATATTCCATTTTCCCTCTTTTAGCTCAACTATGGTTGGCTAATTCCCTAGGAGCAGCGAGGAGAGAGGTTAGATCTGTAATTTGGTAAGGTTGAGAGTGTTATTGTGGGTTAATTGCTGCACAGACTACAGATCCGAGAGCATTTCATTGTAGAGCGAGTTTCATTGCAATATAAATGTTGTTTTTACTATTTTAATTAGATCTATAGTTCCTTCGGTTTCATTTGGTGCTCCATCGGATTTGTGTAGAGGAGTCTCTTGATCGGCTCTCCCACTTAACTGGTAGACCTCTTGGATACCATCTGATTTCCCTATATCTGATATCCTTGCAATTTTTTGTGTCTGTGACTTGGAAATTGCAGCTTCTGTAGTAGTTTTCATGCTCTAGTTGAAACCTTTGGTTTGGAGGAATTCCCTAAGATGATCCGTGACCATTAAAGTGGATAGATCATAGCCTTAAGAGCAGTCCAATCTCTGGTTTCAATTGGATTCTTCTACCATAAACCTTTGGATCGGATGAAGTATATAGGATATTTTGTGATCATTGAAGTGGACAGACCATAGCCTTAAGATCAGTTAAATCCTTTGGTTTAGAGTGGAGCCTTCTACCCTGTAGCGGTGCTTGTAGCCAGCTGAGGGATTTGTGTGCTCTGAACACCTGTAACATGACCAGCTCAACCTGATTGCAGTGAGACCAATCTCCAAGCTGCTCTTCTCTATTTTCTGTTTTTAAACCCTTCCACTTGTAAGATCTAGATCTCTGGACTTGATCTCAGTTAATTTGCATTTCAAGTGTAGTTTAGTTCAAGTGACAACCCTTTTAACCTCTCCCCTTTCTTTTAGCTGACTTAGCATTAGTTAGGGTGCCAGATCTCTTCCAGATCTGGAGATTTACCATATTTGGAACCCACCTCCCTGTGGGCATTCCCTTACTTACTCTTTTAAAACTTGCTACAACAGGCCTTGAATACTTGTAGGTCTGTGTGTGTGATCTGCCTTAAATTGAGTGAATTTAAACCCCTTTTTGAAGGCAAGGCAGTTTCCAAATACCTAACACCGAACATTACCTAAGAAGTTATAAAAAGAGCAACTTACATAGAAAACCTAGAATCATAAACTTTCTAGGATCCTTCTCGAGAAAAGAGCCATGAGAAACCCTAGCCTTGGCTTCTAAGTTTCTCCTTTAAATAGAACCTTAGCCTCCTCTTTTATTATTCTTCCTAGTTTCTTCTTAAGAAAAGTGTAGTCACCACTCATCTCCTTCGATCTTCTTCTTCAACCTCCATAGGATTGTTAAGGTATTCTTCCATAAGAAACTGTGATCATCATCAATCAAGAGGAAGAAGGGAACTCGAATGAACGCGTGGAGCGTCGATTCCTCTAATCACCATCGATTTACGACCACGCTTCAAGCGGTAAACCCCCATTGTTTACATTGCTATCAAATCCCATATTCGAAATCCTAGAATCACTTAGATCTAATTAGGTTCTTAAAATCGAATCTTAAAATCATTAAGACTATTGGTAGACTCTATTTTCGTACCCTAGGACGTACAGAAATTTCATAATTGAACAGAAATTTCGTAACTGAAAAAGACGATGACAGCTCGCTATGGTTATACCACAGCTCACTGCCATCTATGACAACTCACTGTGAAGATACCCACAACTCGTTGTCACTGAAAGAAAACCAATACCGCTATGAATAGAGTGTCTTCCGACGGTCATAACTTTTGATAGAAAAGTCTGATCAATCATTATAATATATCGTTTTGGGGTAGCTCGATATGATACATCCAATGAGCTTGAAAACAGTCATAGCTCACTATGAATATATGACAGCTCGTTGTGGGTATTGTGACAGCTCGTTGTCACTTCACAGCAGCGAGCTGTGAATACAAAAAAAATAAGAACATAAAAATTATGGACAGAGCGTCGTAGGGACTATCACAGCCACAACTCACTGTGAACATATGATAGCTCACTGTGGACACCACCAGCATAAAAATAAAATATACACAGCTCACTGTCATAAGACCGCAACTCGCTGTAAACACCATGACAGCTCGCTGTCAACATAGCCACAACTCGTTGCCACAAGACAGCGGCGAGCTGTGAACACTGAAATCAGGGAATATTTTCTATTTGATTCAGTCAACCGATTCTGAACCATTGATGACTTATTTCCTTTGTGTGTCAACTGTACATGGACCATAGAAGAGAGAATCAGACATATTGCAAAGGAAGCATCTCATTCCGTACCTTGCGATCTTCAAAATCGAGGTTGGTGAAATTCAATGCATATTACGTCTTGACTATGATTCATGGGTTTAATGACATGAATATATATCTGAACTATTAGAAGTCATTCAATCATTCATCATGATTATTAGAATTTGAAATTGAATGTTTGAAACTTATGATATCTAAATTTGCTTGAATATTAGAAATTAAATTGAATTTATGGAAACTTATTTCGATCTGATTATCTGAAATTATTCTATTGTCAGAAATTGAAATTGAAATTGAAATCACATGTTGAATTTGCTTTGAATCATTTAGTTTTGAATACCTTTGAATCTTTGAATTTTGAATCAGAATGTGGGATTAATTATGAAATTGGACATGGTACTACGTATTAGAACTTGTTTTCGATTTAAGATTATGTGAAACGAATCCTGTGCTTCAGCACCTTCAAACCGTTTCGACGGCTTTTGGACCGCACAAATATCTCTCACAACGCAGGGGCTTGGACAATTGTTCTTAGAACGGCAATGGTTAGGATTCCCATCGGTTTTGTCTTTGGCTGTAGCGCTATAGTCGCGTTAGAGATTATTTAAGTTATGGCTTTAAGAAAATGCATGAAATTTAAGAAATTGCACGCATGAAATTTAAGAAATTACACATGAAATTATAAGAAATATGTTAAATGATTCACACTTAGAAATAGACAGATTCTCAATTAATATAGGGGTATGGAAATTGATGCTTAGAATTTGAACTATGAAATTAAAGCTTTCCACTTATGATTCTAAATTTTGGACATTGTTGCGAACATTGGAGCTATGCATCGTATGTATGAGACATAATTTGTATTGAGTTTTCTCAACTGAGCTTAGACTATTAGCTCACCCGACACTATGTGTCATAGGTACAGAAGCAACTTCGAATTCGAAATTAGAAGTAGATCCGCACTTTGTACCAGGAGAAGAGAACGATCTTCCATCGGAAGACTTCTTTGCTCAATAGAACCTTGGAATTTTGGGACTTGGTACATTTGTGGATTTCGTAGACATTGATTATTTCATTGATACATTGTACACCATTGTTTGAGTGATGTATGACCGTCACCTACGATTTTATTTTCTACTTATATATGTCAAGACATTTGAATCTTTTAATGCAGCCAACTCTATTTTTATTTAAATTTCCGCACATTGAAACAGTGTACCAAGTGATCTAACGACTTGGTTTTCCCAAAATTGCGTGTGGGAAAGTCGGGTTGTTATAGTTGGTATCAGAGAATGGCCTTAGATTCTATCAAAAGATAGATTAGACTTTTGCGGTCACATTCAATTTAAACTTTTGTTCATTCGTGATAGATCCTTATGGCACCGGGTGGTAGATGACCAGTCACTGAATATATCATTTTATCACCATTAACTTAGTGATGCTAGACCCCAGTTTGTTACTAACAAGTTGATGATATGCAGATATTAAGACTAAATATCAAAAGAGAGCCAAAGTGTTAATCTTCATCAAAATAAACTCAAATAGCAGTAAGAGAGACAATTGAGCTAAAAGACGATTCGACACATGTTTAAAACCAGAAATCATACTTTACGATGGAACGTAGTCAAAGAGAAAATGAGAAATTGTAATTTATGATTCTTCAGAACACACATCAAGTGGAGTGCGATACAAAAGAGAATTGTGATCATTCATAACGAAGAATCGTTCTGAGAGGAAGATGTGCAAAGAAAGGAAATCGTGACTATGATTCTACAAAAATAGAAGACTCTTGTTACTGCTGAATGTGAGAACTACACCGCCATGCATATAATTAGAAGACCTCTTGAATTAGAAGTCTAGTAGATCACATATTCGAGAAGATTGATGAAGAGAGATTCCTAAAGGACTCTGCTACTGAAACAAAGGAGCAATCCCAAAGCGGATCAACTATCCAACGCAAGGAAATGCTAGGATTAGAAGTTAGAAGTATATTAAGAACTTTTTATTCTTAGTAGTTTATTTTATTAGAATGAGAATAATGTAAATCGACTCCTTATGATCTATAAATAAGAGAGTCCGACATAGGAGAAGAATTATCGAAGGAATTCTCAGCATCAATTGACGACTGAGGGTGGGTTTTCTTCTGATCAACTTTAGTTTTGTATAGTTTAGATATCCAAGGTAACTGAGGGATGAAAGATCTTTTTGTTGCTTTCTAGTTTAGATTTATTGTCATGCACTTTTACTGCTTTGTAAACATATAAAAGTTTTTTATTTGAATTGACGACTTAGATTAGAAATTTGCAGATTAGTGTAAAGGTAGGTTTTTACTTTTCCATCTTCAATTTTCTTGAGTTTGATTGACGCCCAAAATTTAGGAGAATTGTTAATTAAATTAAATCTGTGTTAAGAAATTCTAGTTTTTGATTGACACCCAAATTCTAGAGGACTAAAATATGATGTAACGGTACTTTAATTTTGTAAACATCTGAGAACTGAAGGATTGTGATTGACGACCACAATCTGGAAGGAGGAGGATTTAGTTTTATTTTATGCAATTAGTTTTAAAAAAACCATTCTTTATTCATATTTCTGTAGTAGTTTTTGATCTTAAAAGACAAATATAAGTACTCAAACTAAACGAAACTATAAAAGTGAAAATCACTTCCTCGTGGGAACGATCCTATAGTAGTGCTGTACTTTTCATTGTGCGCTTGCAATAGGTTAAGACTTTAGGACGATAATATAACACACCAAGTTTTTGGCGCCATTTTCGGGGAAGCAGATTATTTCTCTGTTCTTGTTTTGTTTATTTGAATACCAATATTTGTCTTTCGCTTGTTATTTGTTATATTTAATTTTCTTTGATCACTTCTTAATCGTTTGCTGGTTTACTCGGAGCAGTGAATCACAGGTTTCAACCCTTCCCTTGATCAGAGAAGTTAGAGGCTTAGATTTGTTTCCCTCCCTACTTTCTAAATTAAAATTGAAAAAAAAACACAAAAATACTTAAGTTTCTGGTGTATGCATTACACTCGATCTCGAAGCTTAGATTTCTTCGAGTGTGACCTAGAAATTGAATGGACTCTCTTGCGTAATCTCACGTTAAATCGATCTTCCAGAAGAGATTCTCAAACAATGGCTGACGACCATTCTATTCAAGCACACTTCAGCCCAGTTTCTCTAACTGCGTCCTCCTGTATAGTTATACTAGAGGTTGCAGCCGAACAAAATTATGAGATCAAGCTTAATACACTTCAGACTTTACCCACTTTTCATGGGCTTGATCGGGGAGGATACCTATCAGCATCTAAGGGACTTCATAGAATTTTACATGATGTTATAACTATCGGCAGCTAATGATGAGACATTTAAACTATGACTGTTCCCTTTCTCTCTCAAAGATAGAGAAAAGGCATGTCTGATCTCGCTACCCGCCAAAAGTATTACCAGCTGGGATGGATTGCAGTCTAAATTCTTGAACGAGTATTTCCCAATTGGTAAAACTAATCAAATTCGCCAAGCAATTTAATACTTCAGGCAACTGTCTGAATAACTATTCCATGAGAGTTGGCAGCATATGAAAGATTTATTAAGAAAGTGGCCCCATCATGACGTGCCAAATTGGTCAATAGCGTAAAGCTTCTACCAAGGATTAACTGAGACCAACCAGTCTATAGTTGATGCCATGAGTGGAGGAGCCTTCATGGCTCAAAATGGCTAGCAATCTTGGGACTTATTTAAGAAACTAGCCGATAAATCAAAGTAGAAACGGGTTGTGGTTAGATCCGATCCAGATGTGATTCGCCATACCTCACTCGCGAGGGGTGGAATTTATGATGTTAGCAAGGACAAAATAAAGAAGGAGGATGACATGAGTGCAAAAGTTGCGACACTTGAGCAGCAAATTACAACATTAATGGTTGCCAAACTTAGTACATCGAATTGACCTTTAGCAAACTGTTCAAAATTTCAAAGTTTACCTCATTCCGAGAACCTCGCTGTGCCATCATATTAAGAGGTGGTGGAAAACAAACAAGTAATGGCCTTTCAAAGGAGAGATTATGGGAACACATAAAATCCAACGTGGAGGAACCACCCTGGATTTAACTATGGATCCACTAGCGGGGCACAACTAGCACCATCAGTTGCGTAACCCCGATTTTCCCAGACCCAAGTCTTCCACCAAAGACCTCAAATGTCGGCTATGCAACCCCAATTTGAACCATCGAGCAATGTGCCTGATGCCACAGTTGTTCAAATCCTTCAAAATTTATAGCTGCAGTCGCATCAACATTCAAAAGATTTACACCAACTTGCTCAATTATCTCAAGTACTCCATTCACACACTCAGTCCATTACGAAGTTGGAAAGTCAGATTGGCCAACTAGCTTCGCAAGTGGCAAAAGGAGAGAGTGGCCAATTACCGACGAATCAATCACATAATTTACCATTTTATCACCCTTAACTTAGTGACGCTAGGACTTAGTTTGCTATTAACAAGTTAATAATGTGCAGATATTAAGGAAAAATAGTAAAAGAGAGCCAAAGTGTTAATATTCATCAAAATGAACTCAAAAAGCAGTAAAAAGATGATTGAGAGTAAGAAGACAATTCGCCGCTGCTGAAAGCCAAGAAATCATAATTTACAATTTTTCAAAAGACGATACTTCATAAAGCGACAAAGGTATAAAAAGCGATAAAAGAAAAGTGATTGTTCATTTTAGGAAATCGTCCAGTAAGAAAACTGTGTGAAAATGAGAAATCGTGATTTACGATTCTCCACAAAAAGAAGAACAATCATAATATACGATTGTAAAAAGCTTTCCCTCTGTTATATATGCTGCTACTGATCACGTGAGTGAAGAATATCGCCGTCATGCACCGAATTAGAAAATCTCTGAAAGTAGAAGTTTGATGAATCACGGATCAGAGAAGATTGATGAAGATAAGATCTTAGGAAATCTCGGTTGCTGAAATAAAGAAAAACAATCCAGAAGCACATCTACAGTTTGAAAGCAGAGATATGAGCAGCAGCTTTAGCTCCATAGCTGGTGGATGGTAAATGAAAAGGCAGCTAAGGTGCCTTATATGGTTGAGGGGAGGGGGAAAGCAGGGCAAGTGTGCAAATGAGCTGATGCACTAACCCCACTGAGAAGCCCAAAATGAGTCCTTTTTCAGTACATAGGTGGGGGCCTCCTTAGTCCATATTTCAACAATTTCAGCATATACCTTACCCCAAACCAGCAGTGTGGGCAAGGTATTCCACCATCTAGCACTAACAAATAAGCCACATTTCCTCCATTTAGCTTTCCCCTTGAAAAAGGAGAATGCTCTTGAAAAGCATAAGGAAATGGAAAATGAGGGACTGTGGGTCCTCATTTGCTGATGTATCATTCTAAAAAAAAATTTGAATTTTATTTATTTATTTATTTTTATTTTTTTAATACAAGTCACAGCTGTAATTTTATCAGACACAAAAAATCAAAAACAGAAAAAATGTAAAAAATCACAAATACTACAGCTGGCAATTATTCAAACACTACATCTATAAAGAATAAAAACTAAACTCAGATTACTATACTTAGATCAAAACTCCCCGACAATGGCGCCAAAAACTTGTTGAAAGGTTTTTGCTGCTTCTTTTTATTATTAAAAATATCACAATGAAAATAATGTGAGGAAAGTGAAGAATGGTAAAATAAAATAAAATGGATTGAGCACAGCACAAAACCAAACACGGTCCTGCAAGAATCCAGGGCCTGTTGTAGCAAGTTTTGAAAGTAAGAGTTTGTCCCATGAAGAGCAATGATCTAAAGATCTAAAGGCGTATAGTAAACTCCATATCTGGCTGCAGATCTGGCAATTCTAAACCTACACTAGAAAGCAAGGTAAAGAGAGGGTGTTTAGGTGTCACAATACTAAACTAACCTAAAAACATAAATAAAAACTACAAGTAAAGAAAGGGTGATAAAGAAGGATGATGATGGTGTGATAAAATAAAGTGAAAATGATGAGAAGTAGGTAGCTGTGGGATAATCTTCACTGCAACTCATATCAATAACTAGATCTGCAACATTCCTTCACTTGGCTACATGCACAAGTGCAAGGTAGAAGAATCCAATTTAAACTAGAGGTTTGAACTGATCTTAAGGCTATGATCTGTCCACTAATAGTCACAGATCATCCTAGGGATTTCACCCAATCTAAAAGCTTCAATTAAAATAAGAAAATTACTACAGATGTTGTGGATGCAAGGCTACAAGCTCAGGCATCCACGGAGCATTAAATCTAGGAAAATCTGATGGAAATCAAAAGATCTAAAGGTTAAATGAATGGGCATTCCAAAATACATAAATCTGATGGAGAATCTAATGGAGCTAAAAGATTTATAGATTTAAATGAACTTTAAAACTAACAATTTATTGATTCAAAATAACTTACAATAGATTGTTCTTAGATCTGCAGTCTCTGCAAGATCTCAGATCTCTTCACTGAATTTGCAATTACAAATAAGACCTCAGCTTCTATATAGATCTAATCCAACATGCTAGATTAGAGAGAGAAAGGGGAAAAGAAAAAGGAAAAATAAAAGCTAAAACTAGATCTAAATGAGTCAAGGAAAACTCAGAGAATTTACTAGTTTTCTTGCTGAAGAATTATAGAAAACAGTTGCAGGTGCATGAACTGCTTAAACAGTTGCTGAAAGTGCTTGCTGTTGTTTGCTTTAATGTGCACACAACTGTAGCTCCTCTTTAGCTTAAGCACACCATAGGTTGCTACTGTAGTTGGTGTTCTAATGTGCAACTAGTGTGCACCCTTTCATATTTTGCTGAGCTACTCAAGTCCTCGTTGTTGAAGCTATTAATGTGCAGCTTTCTATAGTATGCACACAGCTGAAGCTTTATGCTACTTTTAGCTGTTGTTTATAGTAAACTACATGGCTGCTCTTGTGTGCAACTGGAGTTTGGGCTGCTTGGATGGGTAACTGTTGAAGGTTATGCTTTTGCCAATGAGACCTGCTCAAGTGTACAGCTGAAATATTTTATTGAGCTCTACTCAAGTGTAAATTGCTTGAGGCCTTTGTGACAGCAATGCATGCTAGCTTACTCTTGAGTATATGGTGCAATTTTCTCCACATCTGTTCCATTCAATTCATTGCAGCACCAATCCATTGACCTTCCCTTTTCACCTTTCTATCTCTCAGCAAGCCTCCAAAGGTGTACACCATCATGACATTTTCAAAGCAAACCCATCAACTCCACAAAATTCCTTCTTCCTGGCACTTTTAGATGGATTTCTACACAATGACTGCATTTTATTGCTAACTATAAAATATACTCAAAACCAATTATTAATTACTCTAAGTCCCAGTAAAAGTCAGGTTTAAGGGATAAAAAGTGGTATAAATCAATGCCTAACAGCTCTTGCAAAAAATATAGAGTCGCCACCCAGAGGTTTTGGTGTCCTGGAAAACCTAAACCAATTTTATAAGCACCAAAGTGCAAAAAATGTGACTCTGATTCACTGGTCTACGCCAAAGGCTCTTGGGTAGGGGCTTCAGTTATCGATCGGGAAGGTGTTAGGCACTCGACCAACCCGCTCGTAAGTGGTCTCTACTATGGCTGTTTGGATGTGTATAATATATATATATATATATATATATATATATATAAAGAAAAGAAAATGAGTGGCACTTCCCCTTGCCCGAAGGCACATCGATACTATTGAGCCCTTCTTGCTTGCCGAAATTTAGGCAGCGTAACGGTTCAATTCTAGGATAAAGGAAAAGTAAGGAAGGTAGAGCAATAGAGGGGAGAGCCGGAGCTCTCGAGCCCTTGTAGCACCGCTGTTGTCCATCGCGTGAGAGTGATACCGGTGAGCTTCCGATACCAAACGGGTTGTTGAATGGGTTCTAAACTCTAAGGCTAGGAAGCTAGAGGGTAGGAGAAGGCTAGGGGCTAGATCTAGCTCAAACTCACTAATTTATGATGGATAATGGGTTGTCAAGGATGAACTAGTGTTAAGTACTGCAAAATACTATTTTTCACCTCTTAGCCTAGCCTTTACTACTCCTTGGATTCATTTAATAATCCTCTTTCGAGTGTGTTTTATAGTTAGTAATAAAAATACAACTTAGTACAACAGTCCACTCATTTGGAGGCCAAAGAAGAGAGTTTTTAAGCCAAGCCTTGAAGCAGTTGTAAGAACAGAGGATACACCATGGTGGTGCATACCTTGGTGATCATTTTGGTAGCCCAAGTGTACACTAGAAGTCAAGTAGATGAAAGAAGAGTGGGCCCATGCAGAGGAGACTGTTGCATCAGTCTCTACACAACAGTAACTATTCATAGAGGAGTTCTCACGCGACTGAAAGCAAACTCATGCAGCCCGCGCGCAGTTTAACTTAGCCTATGAAGCCCCCTCGCGCAGCTCTCGCATAGCTCAAGCCCGCAGTAGTAAAGGAGCTCGCGCAGTGCACTTAGATCTCACGCACAATTCACGCAGCTCAAGAGGAGAGAGACGCCTAAAAAATTTTCTTGCGAGGATCTCGTGAAGACCTCGCGCGCTTCCAAGACAGGGCCAGCCACGTGAGAGGTGCAACCCATCTTGGCGATCAATCCCGCACAGCTCAAACTCATCCTCGCGACAGCCTGGCGAGATGAAATGTAGCCCAACGAGAGCCTTGCGACTTGAGCCATCTGGAGAACCATCTACATGAGCTACGCAACTCAATGCAAAAGAGACCTCGCAAATCTCATTCAACTGCAAGATCAACCATGCGACAGCTTCACGAGAGGCCAAATTACAACACTCATCGGCGCGAAGCTCGGGATCCCCACTTCTCAGTCCATACAAAGGGAAACTTTGGGGATTTCCCCACTTCTAGGGCATGCATCCCGAGGTTCTCATGGATGCCACACATCCTGAGGCATCCAAGTGTAACATCCTGAAAAAAATTGAGCGTTGAACTTTGACCTTGAGATCCGTGCCCGACTGGTCGTAGGTTTGACCAAGTGATGGTCAAATAGTGGACTCATGAAGTGAAGTCAATATGACTTAAGTATAGTGTATAGTGTGAGTTAGTGTCACGTGCACCTGTCTCTGGTGTATGTGTTTAACACACAAGCAGGAAAGGGAATAAAAAGGTTTAATAAACCTAGGTTTCATTTATTTTGGTTATTGAAGAGGGAGAGTTAAGAAGAGAAAGAGAGAGAGAGAGAGTAAAGAGGAGTTATGGAGGCTAGGAGTTAATGCAAATCAAGAGGAATTAGAGCATTGAGTGCTGATTCAATGCTTGAGGAGCCGTTGAAGCAAAAGCTGGAGCCCTAGCCATTCCAACCTAGATCTTGATCAATTTGAGATTGATTGAGGTAAGTTGTATTAGATTTTAATACTTAGAGAATTGATGAGTTAAATTTAGTCTAGCATAGTTAATATGATAGATTAAAGACTTAGAAAAAGAAAGAAAAAGAAAAAAAATGAGTTTTGGAAGAACAGCCCGAAGGGGGGTTGAATCTGGCCAAATCGATTAATTGAAATTAGGATTCGATTAATCGATTTTGGTCCAAAAGTTAAAGAGTCAGGAATACCCGATTTCAATTAATCGATTTGGAAATCGATTAATCGAAGTTGAAGGTCAATTAATCGATTTAGGAATCGACTAATTGACTGGGTACCTCCAGTGGCTAGAGAAATAAGACCTGGGGAAATCGACAAATCGAGTTGGGAAATCGATTAATCGATTTTGGATTTCCATTAATCGATTTGGGATCGACTAATCGATTTCAAATTTTCGACTACTCGATTTGAGAATCGACCTCACTATGTTAGAGATTTCGATTAATCGATTTGGGATCGATTAATCAAATTTGAATCTCGATTAATCGATTTTAGGAATTGATTAATCAATTTGAGTTTCGATTAATCGATTTTGGGAATTGATTAATCGATTTGGGTTTCGATTAATAGATTTTGGGAATCGATTAATAGATTTTGGGAATCGATTAATCGACTTTGGCAGTTTTACTAAACTTTCTAGTTTTACCTTGAGATTCGTGGAGGGTTTAGGACCTTCTTTATTACATCTTTAGTGATGTATTGCATGTGTTGTGATGTACCATAGGTGGTACGTGTGAAAGTGAGCACAAGGAGCCGCGTGGGACCTTGATGCTTGGACCTTCAAAGACCTGAGGTAGGGAACACCTTGAAAATGTACTTTAATTGCAAGAGCATGTATGTAGTAATATAAAAATTAAATTGAAAATATTTTAACTGAGTAAAGCTTTGTAAAAATAGGTGTGTGTGTGACACCAAGAAAGTGATAAAGGCATTAGTGTGATGTGAGTGACTGAGATCAAGTAAACTAATGAAAATGAGGCATCCCCAGGGGATGAGAAAGTGTTAAAGGCATCAGTGTGATACGAGTAATTCAGACATCCCAGGGATATAAGTAAGATTGAATAACTACTGTTAAGGCCTAACTGATATAAGGTATCACTTTTACACTGTGAACAACTATATGTAAAGCACATATTATTTTTGTTATTTGAGGTTTAATTAGAATACCCCATCGACGTGGCAGGATACCCACGACTGACTCGGCAGGATATCCGTGACCGTCTGGCGACCAATCCATTACACGGTCGGAGGTCTATCCGTTACGATAAGCACATCCCAGGGATGTTGATATGTGATTTAACCCCGCCGCCTATGAGAAAGGGGCTTGGGTCGTATTCTCAGGGAATACATATAACTACTGTCTATTTAGACGACGATGGAGGGTATCCCATCGGGGCTCGATGCTATATTTCTCGGAGATTACTTAAGTTGAAGATTTAAGTTTTGCTTTAGGCCTATTCAGTGTCATTCATGATCAATTAACAGTAAAGTGAAACATGCAAACCACCAGTAAAATTGAATACAGATTGTCATCTTTTAAACTATTTTCCAGCAAGTGCATAGATACATCATGCTTATAATATCATAGAATATATGTGAGACTTTGACTTATATCTTTATTGTGTTGTTCCCTATTGAGCTAGGATGTAGCTCACCCTTTAGACTATACGTCGCAGGTCCAGTGTTAGCAGCGGCCGAGGCTTCGGGTGACATGGATCAGGGTGATTGGGATTATGTGCCCGGGGAAGAGTTTGAGCCTCTTCCCGAGGACTTCTTCTAGGAGACTCTGCTGAGCACTTTGATAGAATGAGTTTTGAGAGCTTGTTGTGCGGCTTGGTATGTCAAGCCTTTTTGAAACAATGTAATTAAACCATATATTCTTTTTGGCGAACCATCTGGGGTGATCTATTTATCACCGATGCTTCGGATCGGTTCTCTTTTCATGCAGTGGCATGAATGTAAAGCTGTCTTTTGAAGTTACACTTAGAATAGTATTTTACTTCCGCATTATATAATTATTGATTCATTTTGTCTTGATATTGCTTGTTATGCTAATGTTCCGTACATAGCCATGGGGCACGGTCTGGAAGATCGTGCTGACGGCACGAGTTTCGGGGTGCCGAAATCCGGGCTGTCACACCAAGGGCCACTATTGGGCCACGTCTTCAAGCAGAAATTAGGATTTTCTCTTCTGTGTTCCAATTGGCCAAGGCAATGAGAGACTTAGTATATATAAGTTGTAATGCTTTAGCAGAAACTTTATCTTTTCCTCAACCTAATTCAGTTGAGAGCTTAGGTCAGATTAGGGTTAGGATAAGGTCATCTTCTTCATTTTGCTTCCCTCCGTAGCTCAGATTCTTCATTTTGCTTCCCTCCTTAGCTCAGCATTTACTGGCTCAACATTTGCTGGCTAAGTCTTTTTTGTAAACAACTAGGTATAGTTACTTCAGTTTTGTAAGGGGTTTTGTATAAATTTTGGGAGTTATTCTGGTTTGCTCTGCACAAGTTGTTGTCTTGAGGGCACCATTGTAAGCCACTTTTATGCAATAAAATGTCATTTTCATAGTTTGATTGAATCCTTATTTATCTGTGTTTTTAACATAAATCAGTTTGGATTTGATGCTCCCATTGTTGTTTGAGCTTGTAGCGTTGCAACAATGGTGACAACAACAGTCTACTTATTCTATCTCAGCCATCTGTGATGGGATAGCCTATGACCATTTAAGTGGACAGACTAGCCCTAAGGCTGGTTCAAACCACAGATCTAAGATAGATTCTTCTTCTCTGCACTTGAGCTTGTAGCCTTGTGAGAGATGTTGCAGAAATAAGCCACCCTCTATTTTACATTTTCATCACCAAGCTCTTAGATCTGATCTTGTGTAGAGATTGCAGACTTGCAAGCTGAGTCATTAAAGGCCTTTTGTAGTAATGACCAGCTGATTCTAGATTCCCAAACAACTTATGAATGACTGTGGTTTCCACTAGTTTTCCAAGAGCTGTTTACTCTTATGAATGCATGTTCTTGTAGCCTTGCAAACATAGTGTCATCAATGGTGTTCATGTTCTGATTTGGTCCATTTGACTGGAGAAAATCCCTTGGATAGTCTGTGACCATTTAAGTGGACAAGCTATAGCCTTAAGATCAATTCATTCCCTTGGATCAGGTTAGTTTCTGATTTAATTTTTGTGATTTGATCCTCTCCCTTGGATAGTCTGTGACCATTTAAGTGGACAGATTATAGCCTTAAGAGACCAGTTTAAATTACAGAGGTTGAGTTGGATTCTCCTACCTTGTAGATGTGCTTGTAGCCATTTGAAGGATTACTATAGAGACAACTCTAGATCTGAATTGCATGATAGATGTGACCTTAGCTGCATACTTCTCACCATTTAATTTTTATTATTTTATCACACCATCAACCTTCTTTAAAATGCTTTCTGTAGTATAGGACTGCATTTCATTTCTTAGTTTAGTTTTAGTTGTGACAACCACAAAACACTCCATATCTTTAGGATTGTCAGATCTGCAGTCAGATCTAGAGGCCTACTAAATAATCCTTGTGGTTTTAGATCAATTTTCCTATGGGACAAACTCTTACTTTTAAAACTTGCTACAATAGGCCCTGGGTCTTGCAGGCTGTACTTTATACTGAAATCCATTCCATTTCATTTTATTTTCTGTTGTATTTTAACCATCCATTTTGCAATAAATTCTGCCAGCATAAAGTAATAAACAAGTTTTTGGCGCTGCTGTCGGGGATCTTGATCTAATTAGTAGACCTAAGTGTATTTTTGTTTACTATATTCATTTGTAGCTGTACCTATTTTTTTTTTTTTTTGAATAAAAAGTACTACTGATTTTTGTATTGGCTTTTGTAGAACTGGACAGCAGAGAAAGGGAAAAGCTTGCACTGCAGCTGGAGCTTAGCTATCTTTAGTTTACATTTCTTTCCCCTTAGATCTCAGTTCCATTTCTGTTGTATTGACTTTCAGTAGCTCAGTAGTATTGGTTAGCAGTTTTTTTTGTTTATAAATTCTTTAAGTGTGCTAACTGTGTGTTCTTTACTTGTTGTGTGTGTGCATGCTGGGGAGGAGGTCCCTCAACCCTAATTTAGAACCTCCAAATCTTGAGATTGAGAGGACCCTTAGACCCAGGAACACCACACAAGCCCCTGCTGTGGATACTGAGCTTGTAGTAGAGATGGGGGAGCAACAAAGAACATTAAAGGAATTCAATGCACCAGGGGTATATACCTCCCCTTTCTGCATTGCTTTCCCTACTATTCAAGGCAACTATGAGATTAAATCATCCATCATTCAAATGCTACTATCATTTCATGGGCTTAGTAAAGAAGACTCATATAAGCACATTGATGAGTTCTTAGCTTTGTGCACTACATTTAATATTGCTGGCTTGGGAGAGGAAGCCACCAAACTAAGGCTCTTTCCTTTTTCATTAAAGGACAGAGCTAGAACTTGGCTTTTCATGCTCCCAGCAAACATCATATAGTCATGAAATGATCTCCAAAGCTAATTTTTAGCTAAAATTTTCTCAATGTAAAAAACTAGCTAGTTGAGGAAGAACATAATTTCCTTTGCTCAATTCCCAACTGAGGACTTTCATCAAGCTTGGGAAAGGTTTAAGGAACTATTGAAATAATGTCCCCACCACCAAATTCCTGAGTGGTAGCTTGTCCAGAGCTTCTACCAAGGAATTGATCCCAAGAGCAGGGATATGGTGGATGCCTCATGTGAGAGTACTTACCTCCACAAGACTGTTGATGAGGCATGAGAGCGTTTTGATGTTATAAGTGAAAATTTCATATAGCAAGAGTCTCTATCCCGTAATGACATTGAGATTCCTACCAAAGTGGGGAAAGAAGCCATCTCTAAAGGAAGGATGTATGAAGTAAGTGTGCCCAGTGATTTGGAGAGGAAGGTGGACAACCTGAGCCTCAAATTTGATAAATTGATGAGTGGGTTGGTTGTAGCCTAGACTGGCTACACATGTAGAAGAGACATGTTTGATATGCCAATCTCCCACATATTTACTTAAGGACTGTTCATCAGCCAGCTGATATCCTGAACTGGTCATGGAACATGCCAATACTGCTCAGTAATATGGGCAACAACTTACTGAGACAAGACACATATCAGCAACCCCAGCAGTAGCAGTTGACATTACCTTACAGACCACAACCACAGTTTCAGCAGGGCTATGCAGCAAGTCAGACCCTCCAACAACTTGCCCCACAACCAAACTACTTAACTCAGCCACCATCTCAACCTAGAGCCCCCTCCTTTGAAGGATAGGTGTTGTCATCACTGTAAAACCTGGGTTCTCTTTCACAGACTGTGAACTCTCACAGTCAAAGCATAAAAAAGATAAGAGGACCAGCTTGGCCAAATCTCAAATGCATTAGTCAGAAGAGAGGAGGGCAGGTTGTCCAGTCAACTCCTAGCCAACCCTAAGGGTCAATTGATGATTGGAGAGGGCTCCTCAACTCATGAGGAGGCTAAGACAATCACTACCCTAAGGAGGGTAGGGTGGTTGACAATTAGGTGGGCAGGGAGGCAAAGGAGAAAGATGAGAGTGAAAATGGAGAGAATGTGAGTGAAGAAAAAGAAATGAACTCATCTCTTGCTTTGGAGCAGTAGGAACAAAATAAGGGGGCTGATTTTGAGCCCTAATAAGAAGCAATAAATGAAGAAAAAAGAAAAAAAGAAAATTTGATCATAAAGTAGCTAGGCATGCAATTGAGGTACCAGCAGTACCACAGCTGCCATTTCCTCATGCCCTTAAAGGGCCTTCTCCTTTTGATAAGGGGAGTGCCCAAATGGAGGAAATATTGGAGACCTTCAAGCAACTCAAGATTAATTTACCCCTGCTTGATGCCATCAAACAGGTCCCTGCCTATGCTAAGTTCTTAAAGGACCTTTGTACACAAAAGAGGAAAGCAAGAGTCCAGCTATCCAAGAAGGTCTTTGCTACAAAACAAGTGGAATCTATGTTGTCAATAGGCACACCTGCAAAACTGCAAGACCCAGGGGCACCTACCATCTCCTGTGTAATTAGAGACCACACTATAGGCAAAGCTCTCTTAGACTTGGGGGCCAATGTCAACCTGTTGCCATATTCAGTATATGAGGAGCTAGGTTTGGGGGAGCTGAAACCAACTCCAATTATGCTCTAGCTGGCTGACAGGTCTGAGAGAAGGCCTATGGGTGTGGTTGAGGATGTTTTGGTGGGGGTGGACAAGTTCTACTACCCTGCTAATTTTCTAGTTTTAGACATGGAACCTTACAAAAGTAAAATCCCAATTCTTGTCATCTTGGACAGGCCATTCTTGGCCACTGCCAATGCCTGTATTCAATACAGGTCTGGGGTGATGGAGGTAACCTTTGGGAACATGAAGGCCCAGTTAAATGTGTACAATGTTGCCAAGCAACCTCAGCTAGACATTGAGAACTGCTTTGCAGTGGATGTACTAGAGGACCTTGTAGAAGAAGAGTTATCCAATTTACTGGATTGAGATAAAGTTTGTGAGAACCTGGAGACTGTTTGGAGTGAGGTTGAGAAGGAGGTTCAAATTTTCATAACTGAAGGCAGCATCACATCAGAGTCTGTAGGGGGCCTAATGCAGCATTCCAGCTGGAAACCCACATTGCTACCCCTGCCTCAAACCTCCAAGGCACCTTTGTTGCCATCTATTGAGAGCCCACCTGATCTGGAGCTTAAACAACTGCCAGACACAATAAAGTATGCCTTTTTAGGGCAGGACAAAAAGCTTTCAGTGATCATCTCTTCCTCTCTTACTAGTGAGCAGAAAGAGGAATTGTTGAATGTCCTTAGGAAGCACAAAAGGGTAATAGGCTGGACAATAACTGATTTAGGGGAGATTGATCCCTCAGTTTAGATGCACAAAATAGACCTGAAAGAGGGTTCAAAACCCTCTAGGGAGATGCAGAGGAAATTAAATCCTCACATGCAAGAGGTGGTCTTAAAAGAAATAGTGAAACTGTTAGATGCAGGGGTAATCTACCCCATTTCAGATTCAGAATGGGTGTCACCTATTCAGGTGGTCCCCAAAAAGTCAGGTATAATAGTTGCCACTTCTGATTCTGGGGAGTTGATGCCATCCAGAGAGACCACTAGTTGGAGAGTTTGCATTGATTATAGAAAGCTCAATTCCAAAACTAGAAAAGACCATTTTCCTCTCCCCATCATTGACCAAATTCTAGACAAATTGGCTGAGAAAGCATATTACTACTTTCTTGATGGATACTCAGGTTATAATAAAAAACCTGTGTACCCTCAAGACCAAGAGAAAACCATATTCACCTGTCCATTTGGCACTTTTGCATATAGAAGAATATCATTTGGACTGTGCAATGCCCCAGCCACATTTCAGAGATGCATGTATGCTATTTTCTCATACATGATTGACAAGTTTTTGGAAATCTTTATGAATGATTTCTCAGTTTTTGGGGACAATTTTAGTCACTGCTTGAATCACCTTAGCCCAGTGCTGCAAAGATGTGAAGAGACCAACCTGGTCTTAAGCTGGGAAAAGAGCCACTTCATGGTAACACAAGGAATTGTGTTAGGCCATGTGGTTTCCACAGAGGCATTGAGATTGATAAAGCCAAAATTGACTTAATCTCCCACTTGCTCCTACCAAAAACTGTCAAACAGATCAGGTCTTCCCTTGGGCATGCAGGATTCTATAGGAGGTTCATTAAGAACTTCAGCAGAATTGCTAAACCTCTGTGCCACCTTCTCTGTCAGGATGTGTAATTTGATTTTTCTGCTGAGTGCCTTGAGGCATTTGAGGTCTTAAAGAAATGCCTAACCTCTGCCCCTGTGATTCAAGCCCCAGACTACTCTCTCCCATTTGAGCTGATGTGTGATGCATTAGACTTGGCTATAGGTGCTGTCCTAGGACAGAGAAAGGATAAGCTGCCATCTATGGTATACTATGCCAGCAAAACCCTAGCAGTAACTTAGCTCAATTATACCATAACTGAGAAGGAGCCTTTGACAGTTGTTTTTACTGTGGATAAATTCAGGCCTTACCTACTTGGGTCTAAAATTGTTGTATTCACTAACCACTCAGCCCTCAAGTACCTACTAGCCAAGAAAGATGCCAAGCCTAGATTGATCAGATGGATCATCCTATTATAGGAGTTTGATCTTGAGATTAAAGACAAAAAGGGAGTAGAAAATGTGGTGGCTGATCACCTGCCTAGGATTTTAGTGGATGAATGTGTTGCTACACATGTTAGAGATGTGTTCCCTGATGAGCAGCTGTTTGCTATTCAGTCTATTGTGCCTTGGTTTGCCAACATTATTAACTACTTGGCTGCTGGCAGGATCCCTCCCCATTGGTTAAAAATGGACAAAGACTTGTTCTTCTCACAAGTCAAGTATTTTTTATGGGAGGATCCATGCCTATACAAGTACTATGCAGACCAGATTATAAGGAAGTGTGTCTCTGAGAGTGACATCCTCAGTGTTTTGAGCATGTGCCATGAAAATGCCTGTGGGGGTCACTTCAGTGGAAAGAAGACAACAGCTAAGGTGCTGCAGTGTGGTTTTTACTGGCCTTCCTTGTTCAAGGATGCCTTTGCACACTGCAGAGCCTGTGTCAGATGTCAAAGGATGGGTGGCTTATCAAGAAGAAATTCAATGCCACTGCAACCCATCCTTATTGTAGACTTTTTTGATATTGGGAGAATTGATTTTATGGGCCCCTTTCCTCCTTCAAATGGTTACAATTTTATCCTTGTGGCTATGGACTATGTTTCCAAATGGGTAGAGGCAACTGCCACAAGGACCAATGACCACAAGGTTGTCCTGAAATTCATTAAAGAAAATATCTTCTCCAGATTTGGCACCCGTAGAGCCATCATTAGTGATGGGGCAGCCACTTCTGTAATAGATACTTTGAGAGCTTGCTCAAGAAGTATGTTGTTACCCACATGATTGAACATAAGTGTAGCAGCGGTTCAGTTGTCGCAATTCATGAAAATAAAAATAAAAATAAAAATAAAAAGGAAAGAGAGGTCAAGAGGATACCTTCATCTGAAAATTGGAAAGAAGAAGAGAAACTGGCCACTTTGAATATGAAAAATGCCAATAGAGATGAAGTATGCTGAATTCAAGAAGGTGAAGTCATCAATCACCTCCAACACCTGCTGATTTCTCAGTTTTTGAACCCCAATTTTCCCTTCCATTCTTTAGAAACCTCAACCATAACCCACATTGCAACCCATGTAAAAGCCCTTGTTGATCCAAAGTGAAGTGAGCTGTCATGCAGAGATAAGGAGCTATCTGATCTATGGTGAGAAGAAGTAGATAATGCCAGAAATTAGGAGCAAATGCCTAAGCTCATGAATGCATACCCATTTGGGGTCTGTAACTATTCTTGAGCTTGTATGAAATGAAACACCCTTTAAATTCATTTGTGGGAGGAAACCCTAATGAGCATTGAGTTTGAGATTAAACTTATTGGGCATTATTTAAACCTAATTTTTGAATCATTGGTAAGCTTAGTACTGGTTTGCACATTGTGTTTTTTGATGGCAGCTGAGTGGTTTGATGAGTATACATGCATGATTTAGGTGTTAACTGTTGGCATTAAATGTCTTTGAACTCCTCAAATTTGAAAGATCAAAAGTGGACTGATGCTCTATGTTGAAAATTGATTTAATCACGCTTGCACTTGTATTAGCTATTTTATTGAGAAGTTTGTGGGTGTCTTCACTACAAACCCTCAGGAGACTTCACTCCTCCACTAGGGATCACCTAAGGGTTTAAAAGGCTTGATGCATTCGTGCTCCCTATGAAAGTGGCATTTACATTTTTAGAATAGTTGTTTAAATTTTGCTTTGCTCAAGGACTAGCAAAGAATATGTTTGGAGGTGTGTTAAGTACTGAAAATATCATTTTTTGACCTCTTAACCTAGCCTTTACTACTCCTTACAGCCATTTAATAATCCTCTTTTGAGTGTGTTTTGTAGTTAGTAATAAAAATATAGCTTAGTACAACAATCCACTCATTTGGAGGCTAAAGAAGAGAGTTTTTAAGCCAAGCCTTGAAGCAGATGCAAGAACAGAGGATACACCATGGTGGTACATACCTTGGTGATCATTTTGATAGCCTAAGTGTGCACTAGAAGTCAAGTAGATGAAAGAGGAGACTATTGCAGCAGTCTGTGCACATCAACAACTATGCATAGAGGAGTTCTCGCGCGACTGAAAGCAAACTCGCGCAGCCCGTACGTAGCTCAACTTGGCCTAAGAAGCCCCCTCGCACAGCTCTCGCGTAGCTCAAGCCTGCAGCAGTAAAAGAGCTCGTGCAGTGCACTTAGAGCTGGCGCACAGCTTGTGCAGCTCAAGAGGAGAGACACGTCCAGAAGATTTTCTCACGAGGATCTTGTGAAGACCTTGCACGCTTCCAAGACAAGGCCAGCCACTGGAGAGGTGCAGCCCATCCTGGCGATCAATCCTGCACAGCTCAAACTCATCCTCGCGACAACTTGGCGAGATGAAATGCAACCCAACGATAGCCTCGCAACTTGAGACATCTGGAGAACCATCAGTGCGAGCTACACTGCTCAATGCAAAAGAGACCTTACGAAGCTCATTCAACTGTAAGATCAACCACATGATAGCTTAGCGAGAGGCCAAATTATAGCACTCATCCACGCGAAGCTCGAGATCCCCACTTCTCAGTCCATACACAAGGACACTTTAGGGATTTCCCCACTTCTAGGGCACACATCTTGAGGTTCTCATCGATTCCACAGATCCCGATGCATCCAAGGGTCACCATTGGGCCACGTCTTCAAGCAGAAATTAGGGTTTTCTCTTCTGTGTTCCTATTGGCCAAGGAAATGAGAGACTTAATATATTTAAGCTATAATGCTTTAGCAGAAACTTTATCTTTTCCTCAACCTAATTTGACTGAGAGCTTAGGTCAGATTAGGGTTAGGATTAGGTCATCTTCTTCATTTTGCTTCCCTCCTTAGCTCAACATTTGCTGGCTAAGTCCTTTATGTAAATAGCTAGGTATAGTTACTTCAGTTTTGCAAGGGGTTTTGTATAAATTTTGGGAGTTGTTCTGGTTTGCTCTACACAGGTTGTTGTCTTGAGGGCACCATTGTAAGTCTCTTTTATGCAATGAAATGCCATTTTCATAGTTTGATTGAATCCTTATTTATCTGTGTTTTTGACATAAATCAATTTGGATTTGATGCTCCCAGTGTTGTTTGAGCTTGTAGCCTTGCAACAATGGTGACAACAGCAGTTTACTTGTTCTATCTTAGCCATCTGTGATTTGGATAGTCCCTGGGATAGCCTGTGACCATTTAAGTGGACAGACTATAGCCCTACGATTGGTTCAAGCCACAGATCTGAGATAGATTCTTCTTCGCTGCACTTGAACTTGTAGCCTTGTGAGAGTTGTTGCAGAAACAAGCCACCATTTGTTTTATATTTCCATCACCAAACTCTTAGATCTGATCTTGTGTAGAGATTACAGACTTGTAAGCTGAGTCATTGCATGCCTTTTGTAGCAATGATCAGCTAATTCTAGATCCCCAAACAACTTATGAATGATTGTGGTTTCCATTGGTTTTTCAAGAGCTGCTTGCTCCTATGAATGCATGTTCTTATAGCCTTGCAAACATAGTGTCTACAATGGTGTTCATGTTTAGATTTGGTCCATTTGACTGGAGGAAATCCCTTAGATAGTCTGTGACCATTTAAGTAGACAGGCTATAACATTAAGATCAATCCATTCTCTTGGATCAGGTTAGTTTTCTGATTTAATCTTTGTGATTTGATCCTCTCCCTTGGATAGTTAGTGACTATTTAAGTAGAGAGATTATAGCCTTAAGAGACCAGTTTAAATCATAGGGGTTGAGTTGGATTCCCCTACCTTGCAGATGTGCTTGTAACCATATGAAGGATTACTATAGAGACAGCTCTAGATCTAACTTGCATGACTGATGTGACCTTAGCTGGATACTTCTCACCATTTAATTTTTGTTATTTTATCACACCATCAACCTTCTATAAAACCCTTTCTGTAGTATAGGATTGAATGTCATTTCTTAGTTTAGTTTTAGTTGTGACAACCCCAAAACACTCCCTTTCTTTAGGATTGCCAGATCTATAGTCGGATCTGGAGGCCTACTAAATAACCCTTATGGTTCTAGATCAATTTCCCTGTGGGACAAACTCTTACTTATTTTTAAAACTTGCTACAACAAGCCCTAGATCTTGCAGGCAGTACTTTGTGCTGAAATCCATTCTATTTCATTTTATTTTCTACTATATTTTAACCATCCATTTTGTAATAAATTCTGCCAACATAAAGTAATCAACAACTAAGGTACTAGAATTATATGGGTTTAGTGAAGGCAAATGGGAGGGGAGCTCACTAGAATTTTCTCTCTTTGAAAATTTTCCAACCCATTTGCAAGGAGGGTTGCCTCTCTATTTATAGGAAAAGAGAGGGTTAGGGGGGTGCTTAGAAGCTAATTAGATTTAACAATTAAGTAATCCTAGCATCTAAGGTTTTCTAGGGTTTCAAAGGCTTAGAAAAGTGGGCAATGGTCATCAATGGTAGATGATAGGGTGAGATTTCAAATGACTAAAGGGTTGCAAATGGGGTAAGCATGGGTGTAACAATCCTAATGAAACTCTTCCTATACTTTTTGATGGTCAACAAGTCAAACCCCAAAAGTAAAATTTGAGCCAAAAACCCATAGTTACTGTAGCTAAGCCTAGCGCATGTATTAGATGGCAAAAATACAATCCCTGAAAGTTCAAAGCCCACGGGGGGCCCACCTGTGCTTGGTGCAACTAATACATGTGCCAGGTCATTTATGGGGAGAAATGGCTTGGCACAAGTATTACATGCACCAAGTACACATATTTTCTCACAAAGTTCTCCCACAGTTCAATGCAGGCCTCGCGAGGTCAATGATGCCCATTTTTGTGCCCAAACTTCGAATCTCCATAACTTTTGATGCATAACTCGGATCGAGGTGATTCTTGGCTTGTTGGAAAGATGGAAACCTCTTCTTTTCAATGGTATATAATTTAATCTTAGTAGAGGTCCCTGCCATCCCTGATACTCCTCTTTCTAACCAGTGCCCGAAAGGGTTAACTATGGGTTCGGAGGGGTTACTAAAGGTTGGGATTGGTTCCTAAAGGTTCTGGGAGGGTTTTAAAGGCTCCGAGGTGATTCCTAAGGCTGGTTCGGATAATGCTATTGGAAGCTTGGAGGTGCACCTCTCTCAAGGTATATGTCGATCGGGCCTTGGGCCAAATTTGGGTGTCTACAGTATTGATAGGATCTTAGACTTGATTGATGACCAATACTAAGAGACTAGAAATATGGTCTAACGGTACTGTTTATTTTCATAAATATCCGAAAGTTGAAGATTAAGATTGATGACCTTAATCTGAAGAAGGAGGATTATGATTTATTTTTATGCACTTTAGTTTAATAACCCATTCTTTTATTCATATTTTTCTATTATATTAGATCTTAAAGATAAATAAAAGTTTTTAAGATAGGGATTTAGATAAAAGATATAAACTAGGCATTAATTAGATAATGAACTTTCTCATGGGATCGATCCTATACTAGCTCTACAATTTTCATTGTGCACTTGCAATAGGTTAAGACTTGAATTTAATATAATTATAATACATAATAAGCCTATCACATACTCATCTTCAAAGGCCTTACTCGCCCACCACTCACTGGGCTGTTCCAAATGTAGTGATGGTGGTGGCGAAGAGTGTTGCGAAGATGACTCGGATGACGAAGGAGAAGATGAAGAAGAAGACTGTAGTGATGATGGCGGCGATGGTGATCGCGGAGGTGATGGAGGTGGTGGTGGTCTAGACGCACTAGGGCGTCGAAGCGGTAATATCGAAGCCGAAGCCTTCGATGCTTGACGAGTTTTGGGTGGCATTCCTAAGTTTCTTCAAGAAAAATAGAACTAGGGCTCAAAAATAAAAATGTAATGTCAAATACCAAAGGTTTAGAAACTAGGTCTTACCTTTTTGGATCCGATTTCTGATTCAATCCCATGGAAAATTCCGAGCTCAAAACCCTCAAAAATCCATCTTCTTCTTCTCTCAAGAACACCAAGGAAAACTCTAACCCAAAGCCCAAATTTGAATTTTTCGAATCCACAAATAAAAAAACCCAACTTATAGGCTTCTGTTAAAAATCAACCGATCAAACTCAAAAATCGACCGGTCGGTCTTTCACTTAAAACCCCAGCTTCACAATTTCGATTGGTCGGATTCCAAAATCGACCTATCAATTTGGGTTTCGACCGGTCGGTTTTAACCTATCTTAGGTCAGTGCAAAATCTGCTCTTTATTTTCTCAAATATGACCAGTCGGTTTGACTTTCGACCGGTTGGTTTTGAACAGAAAGTTTCAGTCCGCGTTTTTCTCTTTAATTATTTTGAAACCTTCACTATTTAATGTAATTGACTCCTTACTCTTTCTGTCACGTTACACCTAGGTACTGAATACTTCACATTCCTTTATAACTCAAACTTAGATCATTTATAACTCATACACTAGTTTATACACTAGTTCATTAATGAACTTTTACAAGGAAAATTTAACATTACAAGTACAACTTTTGCTCAACTCTCTGCAAACAATTGGGGGTATTGTTCTTTCACATCCGCTTCGCGCTCCCAAGTGGCCTCCTCAGCTGGATGATTCTGCCACTTAACCAGCACTAATGGAACACTTTTCGTACGCAATACTTTCTATTTTTGATCTAGTCATATCCTCACACATCTCCACCGGTTGTTCGCTTAAGACATGAGCGGGGTTCTTCACATACTTTCTAAGCATGGATACATGAAAGACATTATGTACCCTATCGAATAGTGGAGGTAACCCAATCCTGTAAGCTACTTCACCCACTCGGCCTAAAACCTCAAAAGGTCTAAAGTAGCGTGGGCTTAGCTTTCCCCGCTTTCCAAATTTCATGACACCCATCATAGGTGAAATCTTAACGAACTCGTGATCTCCAACGTGAAAATCTACGCTTGTCCTCTTCATATCGACATAACTCTTTTGTTTGCTCTGAGTGGACTTGATTCTTTCTCTTATCACACGAATGATCTCGGCATTGCTGTCAAGTATTTCCAGACCCAATACAAACTTTTCGCCAGTCACTTCCCAGTTGATCGGTGATCTACATCGCCGTCCATATAGAGCTTCATACGGTGTCATACCGATACTCGTCTGAAAGTTATTGTTGTATGCAAATTCAATCAAAGATAAATGTTGATCTCATGATCCCTGAAAGTCAAGCATACATGCTCTGAACATATCTTCGATGACTTGATTCACCATCTCTGTTTGTCCATCTGTCTGCGGGTGGAATGCCGAACGGAAGTCTAACCGTGTACCCACACCCTCTTGAAACTTTTGCCAAAACTTAGAAGTGTATAATGGGTCACAATATGAAACGATGCTAACTAGAATGCCATGTAGTCGGACAATCTCCTTCATGTACATCTCTGCAAGCCTCCCCGCCATATACACAGTGTTATAAGGCAAGAAGTCAGCTGACTTGGTTAATCGGTCTACGATTACCCAAATGGCATTGTATCGCTTTGTTGTCCGTGGCAATCCCGTAATGAAATCCATAGAGATTGACTCTCATTTCCACTCTGGTATAGGTAGAGGTTGTAATCAACCTGTCGGATGTTTGTGATCTACTTTCACATGCTGACATATTAAGCATTTCGACACGTACTCAACCACATCCTGTTTCAGCCCTCTCCACCAGTAGTTCTTTCTCATGTCTTGATACATCTTGGTGCTTCCAGGGTGTATGGCATATTTAGACTTGTGGGCCTCATCTAAGATGGTTTGCCGAAGGTCGGCATCAATGGGTATACATAGACGTCCTCTGAACAATAATGAGCCGTCCTCCTTAATTAAGAAATCCGGCCTACTGCCATCAATCACACCTTGCCTGATCTCTAGTAACTCTGAATCTTTCATCTGTAGTTCTTGAATGTGCTCAAAGATTGTCGGTCGTACTGTGATGTTAGCTAACAAGGCCCCTGAAGCTTATACCTCAATCTTGGTGTCGTACAATGAAAGGTCCTCTAGCAGCTTCCATCTCCGAATCCCTATTATAAGGCTAGACAATAGAGCCGAACCCTTTCGACTCAAAGCATCTGCTACCACGTTAGCCTTACCTGGGTGGTACTGAATGGAGCAATCGTAGTCCTTGAAAAATTTCATCCATCTGCGTTGCCTCATATTAAGCTCTTTTTGTGTAAACAAGTATCTGAGGCTTTTGTGATCAGTGAATATCTCAAAGGTCTCGTCGTATAGGTAGTGTCTCCAAATTTTTAGCGCAAAGATCACTGCAGCTAGTTCCAAGTCATGTGTTGGATAATTTTTCTCATAGTCCTTAAGCTGTCTCGACCCATACGCAATCACCTTCTTATTCTGGTTGAGCACACAATCCAAACCATTATGTGAAGCGTCATTATATGCAACAAACCCTCCACTGCCAGAAGGTATAGCTAACACTGGAGCTAAAGTTAGTCTCTTCTTGAGTTCTTGAAAACTCTCCTCACACTCTTCAGTCCATTAGAATCTCTCATTCTTTCTTGTAAGCTTAGTGAGTGGTCCAGAGATCTTGGAAAATCTCTCTACAAACCGTCTGTAATATCCAGCGAGACCAAGGAAACTGCGAATCTCTGTCACAGTCTTTGGTTGTTCCCACTCCACTACTGTCTCGATCTTTGTCGGATCTACGGTAACACCATCCTTTGAGACAACATGTCCCAAAAAGCTAACTTTCTCCAACCAAAACTTACACTTGCTGAGCTTTTCATATAATTGGCATCGTCTACAGAGCAATCCTCAAATGTTTTTCATGCTCTTCCTTGGATTTAGAGTAGATGAGAATGTCATCTATGAACACTACTTCGCAAGTGTCTAAGTGTGTTTTAAACACCCGATTCATTTGGTCCATGAATCATGCCGATGCATTTGTCAATTCGAACGGCATCACCAAAAACTCATAGTGTACATATCTCGTTCTGAATGTTGTCTTCGATATATCCTCTGCCTTAACGCGCAACTGATGGTATTCAGATCTCAGATCGATCTTGAAAAAGAACCTTGCGCCTTGTAACTGATCAAATAGATCATCAATCCTGGGCAAAGGGTATCGGTTCTTAATAGTTACTTTGTTCAGCTGACGGTAGTCGATGCACAATTTCAACGACCTGTCCTTCTTCACGAATAAGACTGGTGCTCCCCAAGGAGACACTAGGTCTCACGAATCCTCTATCTAAGAGTTCTTGCAATTGATCTTTCAATTCCTTCAACTCAGTTGGAGCCATTCGATATGGTGCTTTAGATATGGGTTTCGTTCCCGGTGCTAAGTCAATAGCAAACTCCACTCCCTATCCGGTGGTAACCCTGGCAATTCTTCTAGAAACACGTCCTCGAATTCACACGCTATCGGAATTTCGGCTATGACATCCTTCATTTCCTTATCCTCTTTCAAAAACTCTAGGTACCCACTGTACCCTTTCTTTATCAAACGTTTAGCTCTGACTATGAAGATCAGTGGTACAAAGGTCGATCGCATTCCAAGGAATCTGAATGATCACCTTGTATTTGGTCTAAAGATAACCACCTTGTTTCGACAATCAATGCTTGCTCGATGTTTGGACAACCAATCCATGCCAAGGATTGCTTCGAATCCTTGCATGTCTAACAAAACTAAATCCACCACTAATTCATGAACGTCGTATTCTTCGATGGCAACAACAACTAAGCGACAAATCATCTCAGTATTAATTGAATTCCTCGTCAGGACTGACACTGACAAAACAAAGTCCAATTCTTCCGGAACAACCCCCATACTCCTCGCAAACTTTGGCATGATAAACGAGTGGGTAGACCCTGGGTCTATGAACACTCACTACATAACGAAGGTCACTTCCTTTACCGTATATTTGTAAGGTACCTATATGTTGTGTTGCTTACCTTATAATTATTAAAGGGCTAAAAATAATAAATTAAAAGGACAAATTATAGCAAAATGAGATCAAGGTAAGCAACCAGTCTTGCAAGAATTAGGGCTATTGCAGCAAACTTTAAGGGGTAAGTCAGGGTATGTCCACAGGGAAATGTGCTTTAAAAATAGGGTAAGTCTCCAGATCTATACTAGATCTGGCACTCTATCCTAAACTAATATAAGGAAAGGAAAGAGGAGAGGTTTCAAGGGTTGTCACTTTATTAAAAATTACAAAAATCAAATGCAAATGATCCATAACTGATTAAAACTCAGATTTAAGGAAATGAAGAAAAAGAGTAAAATCAAAAGGTGGAGAGTAGCAGCTAGGGATTTTGGTCTTTACTGAAAATCAATTGGTTCAAGGGCAATGCATAGAACTGATTTGCAACAATCTTTCATCTGGCTACAGGCTCAGATGCAAGGCATAAGAATCTAATCTAGACCAGAGAATTGGGGTAATCCTAAGGCTATGATATGTCCACTTGAATGGTCACTGATCATCCCAGAGATTCCTCTAGTTCAAGGATTTTAATTAGAATAAGTAAACTATTGCAGATGTTGTGGATGCAAGGCTACAAGCTCAAGCATCTACAGGGAGATTTAATCTAGGAAAATCAAATATAAATAAGAGATCTATAGATCAAAATTAACTTTATAATCCACAATATACTGATTCAATACAAACTTCCAATAAAATGTGCTCAGATATGCAATCTGTGCAACATCTAGTCCATATACCAAGCCTTGAACCTCTTAATTTATAGCTCTCTACCTCACCCTAGCTACTAAAGGGGTTTAGCCAACCATGGTTGGTCTAAAGAGTGAATGGGGAGGAAGAAAGAGAGAAGGAATTTTGGAGGGAAGAAGAAATTAGAATTTGGCTATGATTCTCTCAATTTTTGGATAGTTCTTCTCTACAACTTAGCAATTTATACTCTTCCCTTCTGTCCTCAGATCTGTTTCAACCAATCAAAGCTCAAGGGAATATTTCAGTTATTCTGAGCTGCTGATTTCTCTTCTAGAAGCTCTCCACCAATTGATCCAAACTGGGCAAGTACATGTGAGGAGGTTAGAGGGTTCCCATTCGTGCCCATATGTATTCCAAAAATACCCCTATGGGTTTTTTATATGCCTTAGAACTCATGCACAGAGCATTGAAGTGGGCAACAGTTGTGGTTGGAACTGAGAAGTTCCCAAATCGAGTGTTGAGGGTTCAGGGAACCTTTCGTCAGGTTCTGAATCCACTTGGTGTCCCATTCGACAGGTTGGAATAGGCTTTTTACTAGTTACCTGACTTCTCGACAGGATTGATTTGACTGTTCGACAAGATTGACATTAATTCTTAACTTCTGTCCGAGCTCCATTCTTCCTCTCGATAGGTTATAAAATAACCTGTCAATCTCTTATACTGTTCCAGTTGACTCTTCGATAGGTTGAAAGTTGTGCTCGACAGGTTGCTTCAACCTCGCGTAAAATGGGTGCAGGTTCAGGTAAGTCTTCAATAGGATATTGTTGACTGCTCTCTAGGTTCTGGGGAACCTCTCAACATGTTCTAGAGCCTCGCAAGATCCCTGCATCTCCAGGTAAGTCTTCAACAGGATGCTCTGCTGCAGCTTAAATCATTAGAGAGGTTGACTCAACCCCTCGATCTCTCTACTTTTCCACCCCAGTATCTCTCGACAGGTTATAAAACAACTTTAGAACCTCTCAACAGCATACCTTCTTCAGCTTTAACTCCTCGACAGGTTCAAGTACACCCTCAGATCCTCTCGATAGGTTGATGGAACCTCTCGACAACTTCATATCCAAGCATGCAAACCTATCGACAGGTTGAATTAACCTCTCGACAGGTTCTATCCTTTGCTTCCACAGGTGTCACATAGTTTTGGGGTGTTGTCCTTCCTCTGTCCAGTCCTCAATAGCCTCTAGGGGGTTCAATCCTCATCAACTGCAGCTGATCTTACTCCCATGTGTGCCCATGTGGACACATGTCATTGCCATAGAGCTCTGAGGCTATGTGACTGTTTGATGGCTGATCTTTTGGGCTGCATGAGCACCTGTTGAGAGAGCAGGTCTATTCTTTAACACTTTTAGGTGGATGTCTTCACTAAAACTGTAATTTATTGTTTATCTATAAAACATACTCAAAACACATTATTAGTCAACTCAAAGGTCCATCAAAGGTCAGGTTAGGAGCTAAAAAATGAACATTTTAATTAAATTAAAATAATTTTCACCTTGAATAATATCATTACTATTTTGGATATCCTGAGCGGTTATGGCATATGCTCGCCCTTGCATTGTTGGCTTCTTTGTTTGCAACGGCCGAGGCATACGAGTTGATGTCGTCCTTTCCTTTCGCAGCTTCGAGAAATCTCTAATTATGTGTCCCATCTTCTCGCATTTAAAACATCCGCCTGTACCCCGCTTACAATCAAAAGTCTTATGAGACTTGCCACACCTGACATAAGTCTTAGCTAGAGTAGACGATGTTGCTCTGAGACACCCTGAGTAACTGATACTCATATAGTGGACGTAGGGTTCTCATAGCAGGTCGATCTCACGAAAGTAGGCATAGGTGGCCTAGTGTAACTGATCTAAGGTGGTCTAGTATAAGGTGTCTGCGTAAACTGCCTTTGTATTGGTGCTACGAAGCGCGGTTTTTATTTCACCGATTCGTAGTTGCCCACCTTAATCTGATCTATCTTTCCCTTTCCTTGCTGGTCTCTTCTCCGATACATATTTATGATATCTTCCTCTATCACAACGACCATGCTCATGACTTCTCCGCACGTCTTCAGTTCGAAAGTCGAGACTCTACACCTAATATTCAGTCTTAAGCCACGTTAGAGTTTCTTGGCCTTCATCAGATCTGAGACCATATACTCAGGAGCAAAATGTGCGAGTCTCATGAACTCCACTCTATATTCCATCACTGACATCTTCCCTTGCTCTAGTTGAAGGAATTTTATCTCCATTTGATTCCGCACTACCTTAGGGAAATACTGTTTATTGAACTCTTCTACGAATTCATCCCAGGTCCATAACACACCTAGAGCCTCTTGTGCTCTAGTCTTAGACACAGACTTCCACCACGGGCCTACCTCTCCGTCTAACATAAAAGCTGCCCACTAAACACTCTCATCTTCAGTGCATGTAAGCACACTGAATATCTTTTCCATTTCACTGAGCCAATTCTTCACTTCTATTGGCTCTGCTTGCCCTAAAAAGCTTGAAGGATGCATCCTCCAAAACTCCATAAATGCCGAGTGTAATGGTGGTGGTGGAGTAGTAGTAACTGGAGGCATAGGTGGCATTTGCTGATGGTCATTGGCATTATTGGCTACCAACGACGTTGCCTGCTGAGCCATGACATTTGCCATGGTTTTCATAGTGTACATCATCCTTTGCCTTTCCTTTCTCTCTTCATTTCTTTCTCGAACCCTTTCCTGATCTCTCTCTTGATTCCCTTCATGATATCTATTTTTCGGATTACTGCCTTTTGGAGCTTCTCTATTTCCCAATGGTACCCTATTTGAAGTCGAGACATACCCATCTCCAGTCCTCAAATTTCTACCATAGCCGCCCCTTGGTCGTCCCCTTCCTTTAGTAGACATGACGCTCTCCAATATGAAACAAAGATTTCATTAGCAGAAGGTCCCTATACTCTGACAAAATCCAAGACTTGTCAGAAATTTCTAAAAGAAATGCTTTGAAATCAGCTGTGACAGCCCAGATTTCGACACCTCGAAACACGTGCCATCAGTACGACCCTCAAGGCCATACCCCTTATACAAATAGAACACTTGGTACATCCACACGCAAAGCGAAATAAAGCATAATATAATAAAACAGGTACAGTCATCATAAAAAAGAAGTCTCCAATTTTATGTAATGATGAACCCAAAACATATCAAAAGACGGTTCTAATCCCATGCCAATCGTATGAGCAAAAGAACCGAACCGAACCATCTGTGACAATCAAAAGTCACCCTATGATGGTTCGCCAAAAAAATTACAATATCTCATAAATACATCATTTCTAATATAAAATGGCTGAACGTACCATGCCTTACAATTCTAGCTCTCAAAACAAAGCTACACAGCAAGAAGTCTACTAGAAGAACTCCTCCTAAGGGGGCACGGTCTCCTCCTCGGGAATATAATCAGAATCCTCCAAGTCAAGATCCTCAGTACCCGTAGCAACCACTGAACCTGTGACGTATAGTCGAAGGGTGAGCTACATCCTTGCTCAATAGGGAAAAATTATAACATGAATATCTTCCATATCTCACATATCTTAAATGACATAATTAAAATATATTTTCTAGAATAAAAATCATAACTGAAAAGAACATAAATGGGCAAAACGAATGAGTAATGCATGTTTCAAACCATACTTAATGAAATTTCAAAAGCTTGTTTCACGTATTCACATCATTTCGAAAGAAAACTTAAATTGATCACTTAAATAGTCCCTCGAGCAATATAGCATCGAGCCCCGATGGGAATACCCTCCATCGTCGTTCACATGAACTCTTTTTACACATAATGCCCAAACTCCCTCTAACTAGGAGGCTTGTTCTGAACGAAGTGTTTTCACAGCTTGAAAACCGAAGAAAGGATATTCTGCCATACCGGAGCATAATTTGTACGGATATCCCACCGTATCAGTCACGGATATCCCGCCGCGTCGGTCACAGATATCTCGTCGTGTCGGTTGTGTATCCACATCAAAGTGCACATTTAACGTATAATTATTCACCGTGAGTTTGTGATAATTATAATATTTCAAGGTTCTCAAAGATTTCACACACATGTTCGTTCATATACTTGTTAATGTCCGTTCATATACTTGTTGATATTTCACACATAATCACATCTTCTTGATGTCACATACATATTTCTCATGGTGCACACACACACACACACACACATCTTATCTGTTTAGTGCACATACTTATGGAGTTCACATGTTCGAAGCTTATGAATGCAAATCATGTTAATACGAAAACAAATCGAAAAACACGCACATCTTATCATCATGTCACTACACATATGCTCGTTGAAATTGGATATACATGCTAAAAGAATTTCTTCCCTATCTCACACGAAGTTGCACACAATGTCCCTTAGCTCAACCTTATTTTTCTCAACCCATAGTCCAAGCTCACACCTATCATGCATGAATTTACAATAAAACATCACAAATGACGTAAAATAGGGAAATACGAAGTCTCCCTAAATCCACAAGCGAAACAAAACAAAACCCCAAAACTGTCAAAAATCGATCGATCGATTCCCAAATCGACTGGTCGGTTTTCCTTCAGAAAACCAGACCTTATGCACACCAAAATCGACCAGTCGATCTCAAATCGACCGGTCGATTTCTATTCGACCGGTCGGTTTCTCAAAAACCAACTTTACACGTTCACTGTTTTCCTAAATTGATCGGTCAATGCTACTTACGACAGGTCAGTTTTCCGAATCGACCTATCGGTTTTTACTCGACCGATCGGAATCGTGTAACACCTTCCGATCTCACAATATGTCAAAAATCGATCGGTCGGTTTTGTAATTTGACTGGTCGATTTTTCACAGACTTCACTCCGTTCTGGTTTGTACTTCTTGCATTCTTTTTCCTTCACTTTTCTCTCTTTCTTCCCTCAATTCTTTTCCCATAATCATAACTAAGCTATCAACTTAGTCTATACGAAATTCATATAAATCTTACCTTCTTAAATTGATCGATTCCTCAATCCGAGCTTCACAATTTGGTTAGGTAGCTTGACGCCTTCATAGATTCCACACAATCAATCTCTCAATTTAATACGTCATCATAATTTTTTGTACACACTCTCACTCTACCGTATTTATTGTTCTTCCCTCTTCTCTCTCTCTCTCTCTCTCTTAATAACTCTTTCAACAACAATTTCACAAGAGAATTAAATTCTCTTTACGTTTAATACCTTCATTATAAACTAGACTTAGGTGTTAAGCACATACATCCATACTAGGTATATTCGAATTCACACAAGGGTCTTTATATAATATCTATATTCATTTTCAGTTTCACTTAACCCATAACCTAATCATGATTATCCATTACATTCACAAGGTCAGGCACTTGACCTGACGAGCACGCACACCGAGGTGTACTGTTCAAAGACCTTAATTTTTCGGGACGTTACACATAGCTAAGGGCTTGGATTTGGTTGCCCAATTGGTAACCGAGACTTTGCGTTGATGCCTCCACATATAGTAGCTATAGAGAAAGAAAGTTTGTGAATGGTTAGAATTTGAGTTGGTTATTATTAGAGAGGGTGAGAATTTATTTTGGGTGTTGGGCACTAATAGGGAATGTGAGAGAGAATAGGCCATTTGTTAGGATATGAGTGTCACATGGCACACTCATGTTCAATGTAGGAGCCCATGGTGGTTGGGACTCTTTAGGAATGTGGAGCTGTCTTGAAGGCAACCCAAATTTTAAGCTTTGATTCGGATTGTCAAATTTGGCAATTGAATCCTAAATTGGTGGCTAAGATGAATGAGTTTTATATATCTAGAAAGAGAGAAGATTGCCTTAGGCAACAAAGGGAATGGAATTCGGGCAATAGGGTGTGGAGCTCCCATATTGTGTTTTGTGCTCTCCCATCTAACTTCATATAATCCAGGTCTTGAACTCCAGGCCATAACAACTATATATATATATATATATATATTTTTTTTTTTTTGATGTGTTATGTTGATAGGTAATTTTATCATTTACAATGTACTGGAAATATGGATCAAAATTTTGGGTATCGGATCTGTATCGTCTGAGTTCAAAATCGATACATATTGGACGATACATATCGGAATAGTAAAATACCAGGCGATACATTGAATGTATCGTCCGGGCATTTGAATACAAAAAGACGATACGGTACATTAAATGTACTGTATCGTCCAAATCTGATACCGATATGTATTGGTATTGGACGATATTTTGATCCATGATTGAAAAAGTTGATGAAGGAAATAGTGACTTTCGAAAGTTTGATAAGGTGTTTGGCGCAAAACCGTACACTAATCTATATTACTATGAAACTAGTTGTTATTTTTGAGAATGTTATTATTTTTACTTTTAGCAAAAGCAATCAATAGCTTCCAGTGTAGGTGTCCTCATGTTATTTGGCACCTTCTTATTGGTATAGAATAAACTAGTTTCTTTTCAGTTATGTAAACTTGTGGAAGATTACTCCAAACTAACCCTTCAGAAATGAAAGTAGAGTAAACTACTTTCCATATGGCTGGAAAGTCCGGTTGTCTTTTTAAGGCAACCCACCCCTATTTTTTCAACAAGAAAGGCATGAATTGGATTGAAGGGTATTGATTCTATTGGGCAAAACAAATTGAACGGACGCAAAATAGCAGGCCATTCAACTGATGCTTACGTGGTGCAATATAATAGCAGGCCATTCAACCAATGCTTACGTGGTGCAATATAAAACATGTATTGCTAGAGCCCCACTGTGCTTGTATTGCGCCACATCAGTAGTCCGTTAAATGGTATGCGGTGTCCGGTCCTCGGTATAACATTGTCCATTCAATTGATGCCACGAACCATGGAGATGATAGTTTTAGCATGGGAAGGGGCACAGAGTATGAGTATGGTGCCTCTCCAACCTTTTAATTCCCTTGAGTAGTTTTGCTGTGGGGGTGTCCTGCCAACCTGAGTACTGCAATCATATAAAGGAGTGGCCAAGATATCAAATATCAACCGATACCGATACGTATCGGTTCTCCCCAATAGATGTCACATATCCTCTGCTGTAAACCTCTATAATAGTGGTGACCAGATGAGCCCAATACGTATCGTCCAAGATCCAAAACGATACGTATCGGACGATACGTATCGGTATCGTCCGATACCGAACGATACATTCAATGTATCGTTCGGTAACTGCCATACAACAGAACGATACGGTACATTGAATGTACCGTATCGTTCAGCTCCGATACCGATACGCATCGGTATCAGAGGAAATTTTGATCCAATTAAGCCGTTTAGAGTTGGCTTCTCCCAAGCGGTTGCTTGCACTGGCAATATGACATACGTTTTATGCAAGTTTGCCTGACATGATATGACGGCAAAGCAAATCTCTTCTGAATTCTTTAGCATTTTGGGTACGTCTGTTCGCGCCCACTAGTTTCCTAGACATGATATGACGGCAAAGCAAATCTCTTTTGAATTCTTTAGCATTTTGGGTACCTCTGTTCGTGCCCACTAGTTTCCTAAATGCACTCACATCCCAAATCGCTTGAAAATGATTGATTGTGTCGCCCACTAGTTTCCTAGACATGATATGACGGCAAAGCAAATCTCTTTTGAATTCTTTAGCATTTTGGGTACCTCTGTTCGTGCCCACTAGTTTCCTAAATGCACTCACATCCCAAATCGCTTGAAAATGATTGATTGTGTCATATCAGATGATAGGAGTCGTGTTTCACTCCGATCTTTCACTCAATAGATCTTGAGACTATAGTGCACCTATCAGATGGTCATTTTTTGATTCCATGTGTGAGAAATCCCAAGAAAATGACCTTGAATCTTATAGCACATATCACACTCCAACATGATTTTAGTGACATTTTTTGGGATTTTTGACATGTGAAATCATAAATTGACCGTCGGATAGGTGTGCCATAATCTCAAGATCTGTTGTGTGAAAGATCAGAGTGAAACACGATCCCATCAATGGTTTTCAAGGGATCTGGGATCTGGGCGCTTTTCAAGTGGGCGCGAATAGAGGTACCCGTTTGCCAACCACTATGTTCTGATGTTCTGTTTCTGAGCTGTCAATGCCATGTTACATCAACTTTGCGTTTGTCCATTCAAATCAATTTGAAAGATAAAAGTCCTGCTAACCATCATTTTCTTTGCTTTTTATTTTTAGAGTACTTTTATTTCCACCCATCAAATCTTTGAGTTCACTCACTTATGAGGGTGTATAACTTTAAAAATAAAATCTTTAAGTTCACCCACTTATTCGAGTGAATATTTTAGAAATGACTCACCCACATGAATTCTTTTGGCACATCGACAACTTCTTCCCCGCTCGATGACGACGATGTCGGTGATAACGATGCCGATGATGCCGATGCCGAAGATGAAGAAGCCTACGAAACCTCTTGAAACTATAAAAAGAAGAATCCATAAACTTTTTGAACCATAAGAAGAACAAACAATGAAACCCATTTGAAACTCTAAGAACAAGAAGAAATCATGAAACTTTCTTAAAACCCTTAGGAAAAAGAACAAAGAGGAGAAGATGAGAAAGTAAACTTCAAAACTCATGTATTCCTCTTGAAAAATTTCTGAAAAGAATGAGAAACGTGAGAAGAAAAAGAAAGGAAAAAAAAAGGTGTCTGTGCGTGTGACGGTGGATACTCACTGCCAATTTTTAAAATTTGACAGTGGGTACCCACCTTCAATGAGTACCCATTGTAATTTAAAGTTGACGGTGGGTACCCACTGTCAAAATTAAATAACTGGCAGTGGGTACCCACCTTCAGTTTTAAACCACTGACAGTGGGCACCCACCATCATACATATAAACAAGTTTTTTTTTTATTTTTTTTATTTTTCTTCTTCTTACCTTTCTCATTATTTTCAGGGTTTCCAAGGGATTTTGATAAGTTTAAAGAGGGAGGAGAAGATGAAGAAGTGAGTTTCTTCTCCTTTCACAAGGATGTATGACTGACCATAACGGAGGACTCGCCGGAATGAAAGGAGAAGTGGGTTTCAAGAGGGTTTCATGGGGATATACGACTCACCGAACTAAAGGACTCGTTGGAATTTATGGAGAAGAAGTGGGTTCCAAGGGGGTTTCATGCGGGTGTACGATTCACTGGAATAGAGTACTTGCCGGAACAATGGAGGAAGAGGAAGAAGATGAAAGATAGAACACAAATACGTGGGTGAACTTCAAGATTCACTCATCACCAAACCAAATCTTTGAGGGCACCCAAAAATTGCCTCTTTTTTCTTTCGCACATGTCTATGTGGGTGAACTCAAAGATTCGGTGGGTGGAAATAAAAGTACTCTTATTTTTATTGTTGTGAATCAACCCTTCAACTCAGTATTGGCCGATATACATACCAACAGATACGTATCGGTCCACCACAGACAGATACCCGATTTGACACCTTGGGAGTGGCACTAAACCGAATTTCATTATGAGTAGAACCCATGTGAGCACATAAGCAAAGGAAAAACTTTGGATATCTATGTTTGCGCTTAAAGGTTTACTAAAGGAGCCTATATCCGTTACCCCTTGAAACCGATTGACTGCTTTGAATCAAATGATGGAGATCATTTTCTTCTCCAATCTTCTACAGAGCAGATCTTGCGACCACAATCTTACCATTAGATAGTCAATTTTTTAGTTGGTGTGGCACGGATCTCAAAAAATGGCCCTAAAACCACATTTGAGCCTCAAGTGTGCCATGTGATTTTAGGGCCACTTGTGGGGATATGCGACACATGGAATAACAAACTGACCATATGAGAGAACACTCATAGTCTCAAGATCCACTCTGTGGAAGATTGGGGTAAAAACTATCTCCATCATCTAATTCCAAGCAGTCAATGGGTTTCGAGGGGTTTCAGAAGTAGGCGATTTCCGAAATCTTGTAGGCGCAAACAGGGGTACCGAAAAACTTTGAGGATATATTTTTGAAAAGAGTACCATTATTATCCGCCAAGGGTTGGCACCCTTGGTAAGGGACTTTGGTTTGTTACCAACAGGTCATGGTATCGAGTATTGGCATTGGATCTTACAAGGCCTGTCATAAAGTATGAACTGTGGCTACTTGATAATGCCAATAGGTGCGGCTACTTGATAACGCCAATAGGTGCGGGAGCATTCACTAATTACAAACTTCCTGCTACTGGGGTTTATTGGGAGCAAGTTTTTCTCCATTTTCATCCCAATCTTCCACAAATGGATCTAAGATCTATTTTCATCCCAATCTTCCACAAAATGGATCTTGAGAACACAGTCTACCGGCGGACCATAAAATGGTTAGTTTTTCATTTCACATGGCACAAATCCCAAAAAAGTGACTAAAAAATCACTTACATAACAGTGAAACGTGATTTTTACAGCCACTTCTGATATTTGTGCCATGTGAAAACAAACAATGAATGTCTGATGGTACGCCCATAGTTTAAAAATCTATTGTAAGAAAGATTGGGAAGGAAAATGATATCCATTATCCGATTCAAAGCAGTTAATAGTTTTTCAACGTAGGCATCCTAAAAAAAAATAATTTATTTGGTAGGCACCAATAGAGGTGCTCTAAAATTTTTGAAATTGGGTGAAAGACGTTAAAAACCATGTGCGATTAATGGCTTCTAGGGCTGTCAATGGGCCGGGCCGGGTTCGGGCCGGGTTTTTCACCCAGCCCATTTTTTTAAAGATATATTTTAGGCCCGGCTCGGCCCAGATAGCTATTCGGGCTGGGCGAAGCCGCTGAAACCCAACCCGTTGACAACCCTAATGACTTCCACTAAAATAGTAAGGGTAGCTCTGTTCGCGCCTGCGCATTCTCTGAAAGTGCCCATGTGTGTGACCTCTTCAAAATCATTGATTGCTTCAAATCTGATGATGGAGATCGTGTTTGATCTCAAGCTTCTACATAATGTATCTTGTGATCATTTTGCACCTTCTGATGTTTTTTTTTCCGCATGGCACTGATCCCCAAAAAATCCCCCTTGTGTGTAATGGCACACATCATGCTCAAACACGATTTTAAGGTTATATTTCGGGGATCTGTGACAAGTGGAATAAAAAAATGACCGTCTGATAGGTGCAACATGGTCTCCAGATCCTTTGTGTACAAGATTTGGATGAAACACAACACAATCAATAATTTTTAAGGGGTTTCGACGTAGGTGCTTTCGGAGAATGTGTGGGCGCGCCTACCCAAATAGTAATGGCTTCCAGCTTCAAGTAATTGCTTCAAAGAACCCGTGGGGGACGCTTAGATAGAGGTACCCAACAGCTATTTGCAGATAATGTAACCTTTTGAGAGTTTGAGAGAGGTCTTTGAAGGGGAGATAATTATAAGGACAACTCTCTAGAAAAATTAATCTTCCCGGCTTCCTGTCTCACTCAATACAACTCACTATAATAAACTATAATGAACTGGTAAAAGATTTGAGCATTCTATGGACGTGAATAAGAGAAAGGGTTCCTATAAAAAAAAAAAAAAAAAAGAACAGAGAGGGTATCTTTACTTAGATCCAAGATTGTTTTTCTCAACTCGAGTTTCAACTGCTAAAGTGATTGACTTTTATGAATCAGCCGATGGAGATTGATTTTTTTTCATCTTCCACATAATAGATCTTGAGATCATGGCCCAATGCTAGATATTGATTCTATATGGCATACATCTCAAAAAGTTACATAATCAGGACATACATCATACATGTCACGCAGTCTCACATATGTATGAACTACTTTAATGCACGTGATGAGTGGATGCCCATTGTAGACTAACTCGCTTTGAAATGGGTACTTTTTTTACTTTCAACCCAATATTCTATATTTTCATTGTAGGTTTCACATGCTTAAACAGTTGAGTACTTCGAATCAGATGATGGAGATAATTTTCGGGATGTGTGCTATAATGAATCAAAATCTCATTGTATGATGGTAGGCTCATGATCTCAAGATCCACTCTTTGGATCATTGGGGCAAAAATAAGATCCTTTGTCTAAGTCGAAGCAGTCAACGATTTAAGATTTAAGCATGTAAAACTTAAGTTGAGAAGAAACAGTCTTTGGTTGTAATAAAGGTACCTTTGGTTGTTTTTGCAAAATTCTTAAAGACCAGTAGAGTGCACTGTAAGTGAGGATTCTATGCACATGAATAAGAGAAATGGGGAACTTATTTACATCGAGATTCTTTCTCCCAATATATTCCATTAATTGAAGAAATCAGAAATTACAAGTGAGTTTATATGAGGAGGGATTTCCTCCATCAAAACAGGTTCACTCGGTAACTAAGAAGTGAGAACTATATTTAGCATTCGCATCTCCCACCTGATTCGCATCTCCCAAAGCATGGTTACAACTGAAAAACCAAAAACCATTAATGATCAATATAGGCTGTATTTGGGATTCTTCTTTTGAGGCAACGAACAGCTCTCTGCTCTAGTGTAGAGTCTTTAGCATGAGATTGTGTTTGGTTGTAAGTGCTTTTAAGTCTTTCGAAGAATGTAAGAGTTGAATTTGGCTCTCTTTTCTTTAAAAGAGTAATTTAAACCTGCTATTTTAAGTGGGTTGTTTTTTTCTTCCAAAGAGCAACCCAAACACAACCATAATATCTTGTAGAATCGTCCCTATTGGAGAGAGATAAGTTATTTACACTTCTAAAGTTGTTAAATTACTTTGAATTAGACAATGGAGATTGAATCAAAATCTACCAGTCTGATGGTAGGCCCATGATCTCAGGATTCATCGTGTAGAAGATTGAGATGAAAAATGTTCTCCATCGTCTAATTCAAAGAAGTCGACGATTTTAGTGTGTGAAGCCTTGGTTGAAAAGAAAGACTCGATTTATATATAAAAGGTACTCAGAGGAAAGTAATTAAGGAAGTTGAAGATATTTTTGGAGACTTTATGAGGATGGTTATACATATAGGCTACCTCTGTTTGCTCTTGTTGTAGCATTACTGAAAGGCGGCTATGTTTTTATTTTTTAAAAATTGTTTTGTATTAAGAAAAGAAAGCTAAACGAGTGCCTTGGAGAGTCCGATAAATACACAAGTTAGCGCCACTAGCATTGTTATCTGGAAAATCGGAACACTCGGAGAAAACCAAGATAGTTACCAAGGCCGACATAAGAAACCCAAGAGCAAAGGAAAAAAACCTACGTCTAGAGGAAACCAAAATGTCCAGGAAAAAACCTCCAATATATAAAGAAAAGAAAAAAGAAAAAAAAAGACAAACCCTCCCTCAGTGAAAAGAGCATAAGGAAGATAGTAGTCGGTTCACTTCGAATCTTCGCAAACTGAAAATGGAGGAATTATCTATCTCGGTCGCAACCGCCCAATTGCAAACAGTAATGATACTTTCACAGGTGAGAGAGTTAGCACAAAATATGTCCACTCTACATCCTATTTTGTTCCCTAGGATCCATGTATTCCAAATTAGAGGGTAGGCCCGTGAACTCAAGATCCATTATGAGGAAGATTGACACGAAAAATGATCTCTATAATTGATTTGAAGTAATCAACGGTTTAAACACATGAAACCGAAGTTGAAAATTAAGAATCTTGACTTGAAAATAGAAAGGCACCCATTTTAGAAAGGGAGCTCCAACTTACACACAAGATTTGTACCGTGGCACATGATCAAATAGAAAGACTTTGTTATTTGTGGGATTTGAACCCCTGGAACACCATCTAAGCCGTCTGATTTGAAGAATAATGTAAAGATTGCTTTGGCGAAAAATTGGCATGAAACATGATCTCTATCATCTGATTTATTAGAGTCAACCATTGAATTAAATGATTGCCTTTGATTGTTTTGAATCAGATGATAGTGATCGATTTTCGTGTCAATCCTTGGTCTCAAAGATCTTTACATCATAGTCTTCAAATCAGACTACTTAGATGATGTTCACGCGGTTGTGTTCCAAAAAATAACAATCTTTCTTTTTAACCATGTGTTACAGTATAATTCTCGTGTGCAAGTTTAGCTCCTTGTTGAAATTATCTCACTTTCCTTCAAAAAAACTCTCCCAAAAACTGGCACTGGCATTCAAATGTGAGAGTGGGAGTTGCATCGAGTGAGATGAAAGAATAATTTTTTTTTTCTAAATAACAAGAATGTCCTTATATCTTATGGGAGTCTCTAATAGCGTTTATGATTTACAGGAAACAACTACGACTGAAAGTCATTGAAACCTGTTGCCTTCTTGGTATTAGACGATTGAGATCATTTTTCACCCCACTCATCATCACAATGTATCTTGAGACCATGATCTTACCTTAAGACGGTCAGTTTTTTATTCCACATGACATAGATCCCAAAAATATGGCCTAAACTCACGTTTGATTGTGATGCATGCCATATGAGTTTAGGGCCACGTTTTGGGGAAATGTGCCATGTGAAATAAAATGGTACGCTTAAAGTCTTAAGACCCATTGGGTGGAAGGCGGAGGGGGAAAACCTCTCACTCATCAAACTCCATAGTCAACGGGTTTAAATAGGTTTCAAACGTAGGCGTCTAATGGTAAGGTTTCTATGTCTAAACTCAGGAAGTGGTCCTCTAACACTTGGCTAAACAACCAAGTTATTGGTTTATGGAGGATCAGTAGATTTAAAATTTTGATATATTTTCATGACCGTGCTTCGGCTTCCTCGCTAATTTTGTCCAGAATTGACATAATTGACGGTCATAAAGTGGCTTTCTCTTGCTGGAGTCCTACGTGCAACATGCTCTCTCCCTCTCTTGGTGGGTCACTTTGGATACGTGTTAGAGGCCTTCCTTTAGACCATTGGAACACCTCCAAATTTCATGAAATAGCTACTAGATGTGGGGGTTTGTTGGAAATCGATCCCAATAACCTCAACGTCAGTAGAGCAAAATATGCCAAAATTAGGGTTTCGAATCCTTTTTGGTGGGAGATACCGAGAGTATTGGAATTGAAGCTGAAAGAAGATTCTATACTTCTAGCTATTGACATCGAGTTCAATAACAAAGCTATAACTTCTACGTCCCCACCGATTAAAGAGACCTCATTGCTATCCCACTCCAAACCAAAATCCCACGCTGAATATTGACCAAAACCTTCAACAACGGCTAATCATCAAATTGGCCCGGCTTCATAAACCCCCGTCACACTGATCGCTGCCCTGACAAAGAGTCAGATCTTCAAGACCCTTGAAATGATGGTAGGAAGATACAGTCGAAGGGTGGACTCGAATATTAGGCTTGGATCTTTCAAATTCGAATTTCAAAATGGCACATCAGTCAATGTCGCCGGTGTCAGATACCATATAGATTTTCCAATCATTCAGGCTACTCCTCAAGGCATAAAATCGGGAACAATCCCCGAATCGTCGGTATCTCCTCCAAAGATCTCAGCAATTCCAAATCTTGAGAAAGTTACACCAAATGGGTTGGGTCCAACACATGTTGACCCACCTAACTTCACGCCTCAGAACCTGACACCCCTGCAAGCCCCCATCTCTCTGATGCCCAACTCTCCAACCAAATCTGTAGAGTTACCGAATTCACCACCCTCCATGCTAATCTGCCCTGCGTACTCGATGCTATCTCCCCCTGGTTTTCATGGTGCCTTGTTTGAGAAATTGGAATACGATGGTCAGGGCGCTGATTATGCTGACACAAATCTAGCAGAAGACGATCCACTTAGCGACGATGGGAGTAGCTGGAAAGAGGATTTATCCGATGATCAAGAAATAGACATTACATCAAGAGAAGACTACTTTAATATAAATAATGTTGAGGTTCTTCCCATTGGCAATAACACCCCTATCCATGATCAAAGAGACCCCAAACCACAAGGCACAGATGGCAACCCCAGGCATCCACAAGACACAGAAGATGATAGTCAAATCCAATTACAAGGTGCAGATGGTGATCACATCCTTAATGAGGACATTCTGGCTGAAGTGGATGAAAATGATATTAATGAATTCTACTAAATTTCTACAATCAAAGCAGAGAGTCATAAAAAGTGTTGGGTTAATAATTTAAGATGGTTGCTTCTATTTTATTTAAAAACAGTAGAGAAAAATAAATCAAGAGGGGAGAGATGCAGAATGGGTAAAACAAGTTTAAAATATACAGCCTGCAAGATACAGGGCTGTTGTAGCAAGTTTTAAAGTAAGTAAGAGTTTATCCCACAGAGAAATTGATCTATAACCCCAAAAGGGTTGAAATAGTAGGCCTCCAAATCTGACTACAGATCTGGCAATCTTAAAGAAAGGGAGTTGGGTGTCACAACTACACTAAAACTAAAACTAAAAGAAGAGAAAGAAAGTGCAGTCCTATACAAAAGAAAAGGTTTATGAAGAAGGTGATGATGATGTGTGATAAAGTAAAGATAAAAATTGATGGGAAGTAGACAACTAAGCTAAGATCATTTCAGTCATGCAACTCAGATTTAGAGTTGTCTCTGCAGTAATCCTTCAAATGGCTACAAGCACATCTGTAAGGTGGAAGAATCTAACTTAACTCCTATGATTTAACCTAGTTTCTTAAGGCTATAACCTATCCACTTCAATGGTCACAGACTATCCAATAGAAAGGGTCAAAACACATAAGTTAAATCAGAAAACCAAAATGATCCAAGGGAATGGACTGATCTTAAGGCTATAACCTGTTCACTGAAATGATCACAGATTATCCAATTGATGTCCTCCAACCAATGAATCAAATCAGAATATAAAAATCATGGCAGACACTATGTTTGCCAGGCTACAAGCTCAGGCATCCATAGGGGCAAACAACTCTTGAAAACCAGTGGAAACTACAGTTCTTCAGAAGCTATTTGGAAACATAGCTGCAGTTGGTCATTGCTACAAAAGGCTTGCAATGACTCAACTCACAAGTCTGTAATCTCTACAGAGAATCAGATCTAACATTTGATGATGGTAATATAAAACAGAAGGGAAAAAAATCCACAAGGCTACAACAATCTCTCACAAGGCTACAAGCTCAAGTGCAGAGGAAAAAAATCCATCTCAGATATGTAGCTTATAATCACCTTAGGGCTATAGTCTGTTCACTCAAATGGTCACAGGCTGTCCACAGAGGCTATCCAAATCGCAGAGGACTGAGATGTAACAAGAAAATTGTTGCTATCACCATGGTCACAGGGCTACAAGCTCAAGCTTCAATGGGAGCTTCAAACCAGTAAAATCTTATGTGTATGGTATGTATCAAAGAATACTATAAACACATAGGAAAATAGCATATTGAATAAGTATTAAAACAAACATTTCATTGATTATACAATACTTACAATTAAAGTCCTCAATGTAGCAGCCTTGTGTAGAACAGCCCTCAATAGACCCCAAAGCATACATAACCCATTACAAAACTGAATTAAACTATGTCTAATTGTTTACAGAGATCATAGCCAGCAAGTGCTGAGCTAAGAAAGAAGAAAAAGGGAAAAAGATGAAGATCTAATCCTAACCCAACTCTGAACTAAGCTCTCAGCCGAAATTAGGTTGAGGAAGAGATGGGTTTCTAAAAATAGAATACAACTTATATACTCAGTCCTCATTGCCTTGGCCAATAAGAAAACAGAAGGGAAAAACCCTAATTTCTACTTGAAGACGTGGCTCCCTTGTAGCCCTTGGATGCCTTGGGATGTGTGCATAGAGATCAAGGCCTCAGGATGTGTGCCCTAGACCTGGGGAAATCTCTAAAGATCCCTGAGTATGGAAATAGAAAGTAGGAGCCCGTGCTTTGCGAGGTTGGGTCTGCTTCTTTTGCTCCTCGCGAGGCTTGTTGTGTGGTTGAAGTAGCTGCAGAAGAGTGCTCACGAGGATGAATTTGCAGTGATTGGTCTCAACTCGCGCAGTGGAGCTTCAGGTGATTCCTATCGTGAGGGTGTTGCGTAGATGGGTTTGGATCTTGCGAGGTCCTATGTGTAGTGAGTAGCACAGCTCACGTGGATGGTTATTGGCTTTGACGTGCGCGAGAGATTTTCTGGAACTCTCTCAGCTCTTGAGCTACGCGAGAGCTGCGCGTGCGGCTAGAGTCTTCTGTATGAATGGGCCTCGCGAGAACTGCACATGCGGTTATTTTAAGACTTTGATCCTCACGAGAGCTTCGCAAGTTGGATTTCTGAAACTACTAATGAGCAAGTGCTTCGCGAGCAGTTACAGTGTGGAGAGCAAATGAACCTCGTGACGGCTACGTGAGGTAGCTCCCTGAGGCCATTTCTTCACTGAGCTGCGCAAGTTTTGCGCGAGTTTGCATATGTTCCAGGCCTATGAACCTCGCGATAGCTGTGCGAGGTATTTTTCTGGGTTCTGCTGCCGTGTTCCTTCTGTTGCAGCAGTCTCCACAACTTGGGTCCACCAACCATTGAACCTTTGGACTTTTAGGGTCCACCTTGGCATGCAATATGGTCACCATGGTGTGTTCCACCAAGGTGTATTCTTTGTTCTTGGCTCAACAGTCACCCTTGGCTTGAATTTTCTCTCTTTTTGGCTTTAAAAGCATGAACTTTATACTAAGCTGCAACTATTATTACTAACTATAAAACATACTAACAGAGGATTATTAGATAGCTCCAAGGTGTAGTAAAGGCAAGGTTAAGAGGTGAAAAGTGATACTTTTTAGTGAATAACACACTCCCAAACCTAATCTTTGCTTGTCCTCGAGCAAGACAAAATTTAAACAACTATTCTAGGAATGTAAATGCCACTTTCTTAGGGAGAACGAATGCATTTAGCTTATGCATCAAGCCTTTTAAACCCCTAGGTGATCCCTAGTGAAGGAGTGAAGTCTCCTGAGGGTTTTCAGTGAAGATACCGACAAACTTCTCAATAAAATAGTTAACATAAGTGCACACATTATCAAATCAGTTTTCAATAAATAGAGTATTAGTCCACCCTTGATTTTTTTTTCAAAATGTGAGGAGTTTTAAACACTTGAAATGCATAGAAAATTTAACATGAAAACTCTTGCATGCATGCACATCATTCCCAATCAGCTTACTACAAGAAAAATAGTAAGTGTATGTCAGTACTAAGCTTACCATCACTTCAAAAATTAGGTTTAAACAATGCCCAATACATTCAATTTCAGACCCAATGCTCACCAGGGCAGTCTCTCACAATTGAGTTTGAGGGTTTTCATTTTCACACAAGCCCAAGAGTAGTTACAGACCCCAAATGGGTCAGCAAGCATGAGCATAGGCAAGACATCTAATTTCTGGCATTATAAATTATTTCTCACCATAGATTAAACAACTCCTCATCTCCATATAACAGCTCATTCCAGTTAGGATCAACAGGGTCTTATGATTGGTTTGTAATGTGGCTTATGGGTGAAGGTTACAAAGAATGGAAGGGTGAAAAGGTTGCAAAAGTAAGAAATTAGCAGGTGAAGGAGGTGATTCATGACTTCACCTTCTTGAATGCAACATATTTCATCTTCTTAGATATTTTTCAGATTTTAAGTGGCCAGCTTCTCCTCTTATTTTTACTTTTTCCAATGAAATCTCCTCTTGACTCCTAACTCTTTCTTTTCATTTTTTATTTTTATTTATTAATTAATTAATTATTTTTTTATTTTTCTGAAATTTCACCCTCCTCCCACTGCTACACTACTATCCTCCTTTTGTGTTTCTTCTCCATTCTCCAAATGTTGACCCTAACTTGTCAATCTCTAACTTCTTCTCATTTACCTTCTAAATTCTCAGAGTGAGGGTAGGGTTGAATCAAGTCTACAGGTTTAGGTGCAAGTACTCTGGTGTATTTTGAAGAAAACTAGAATTTAAGGCTCAAAAGGTACATGCACAAGGGCAGTTTATTAGGTTTGGTATCTTTAGGCTCAAACTGTCCAAGAGAAGGCCTTGATCCTTTCCTAAATGTCATAGGTACTGTCAGTTGTTTCAACTTGGAGATGCCTAACTTCTAGTGAGAAAATGAACTCAGCCAGTCTTTAGAGCAAGAAGAATTGCCAAAGACACTCCTCAAAGAGAATTTTTTTTTTTGTAGGCCAAAATCTCACTAGGTATGGTCTTCCATTGAACTCATGGGCATGTCTTTACCTTTTTTTCTCTTTAATGGCTCACTAAGTACTGACACAAATGAGTTTTCTTGGTGTTCACCTCATGGAAATATTAAAGTTTAAAAGATTTTAATGCCAAAAGGTCTGCAAAATTTTTAAATTTCATCATTTTTAGAGTTTCTTAGGTGAATTTAGCTCTATTTTTATCTTACTCACTTGATTTTACTACACTTAGGTTAACTACTTCATTGGCATACCTAGATTTGCGCACAGACCTGGCTGACATCCATAAGAATTCCAACCCATAAGATCGTAAGTACTTTAATAAGGCCAACTGCTCACTAGTGCCCACAAAAAGGACCATGCAATAGGGTGAATAAGGCTTTAGATTCAGCTGGTCATTGCTACAAACGGCCTGTAATGACTCAGCCTCAAGCTATAATTACTACAAAGAGATCAGATTAAACATCTGATGTCGGCTAGGTAAAACAGAGGGGAGCTAGTTCCTATACAATCCTCCTCACAAGGCTCTAGAAGGTCATGTGCAGGGGATAAGAATCTTTCTCAAACATGTGAATGGACATAACCTTAGGGCTATACTCTGTCCACTTGAATGGTCACAGGGTATCCCATTGGTCTGCCCATCCCACAGAGGCTTGAGAAAGAACATGAAAACTGTTGCAACCACCATGATCCACAGGCCTCCGAGTTCCCTAGATCTCGCTACAGATCCAGCATTGCTTTCTATGGGGCTATCAAACCAAGGGAAATCAAATGATAAATAATAGATCTACTAGAAACTGAATGGGCTAGTCCCAAATACATGGATCCTATAGACATCTAAAGAAACCATAAGATCTTTATATTCAATTGGGCATTAAACGATAATCCACTGATGAACACAAAACTTACAATGAACTGTCTCTAGGCTGCAGCCTATACACAACTGCTCATCCACGATCCCAATGTATACCAAAAACTTATTACAAACTGAAATAAAACTAAACCTAGCTGCTTACAGGGGGGTTAGCTAGCAAGTGCTGGGCTAAGAGAGAAGAAAAATAAAAAAAAGAGATGGTCAAACCCTAACCCTAGCCTGTTGGAGTTCTCTGCCGACAGAGGATGAAGGAAAGATAAAAATAATAAAATCTAAGTACAGCTTATATACTCTGTCAAAATGGCCTTGGCTCTAAGGAGATTAACCCTAATTTTTCTAGCAGACGTGGCACTTTTTCAACCCTTGGATGCCTGGAGATATGCGCCTTGTAATCCATGCCTCAGGAAGTGTGCCATAGCCTTGGGAAATTCCCAAAAGGTCCATGAGTTAAAACAAAGAAGTGGAGAGCCCGAGCTTCGCGGGGCTGGTATCTGCTTTTAGCTCATTCGCAGAGCTGCTTTGCCTTAGTGGAGTTGCCTTTGGCTGGTAAGAAGTGCTTACTCGCACAGTCACTCTTCAGTTCATCGCGTAGTTCCTTTGCGTTGCCTTACTATTGCAGAGATGATCTGGAGCGCCAGGATTTCTCGCTCAGTTGAGCTTTCAGAAGCTCTCTCTCGCTAAGTACTCACGCAGTTATACTCCTGCGCTCACGTAGTCAATGGTAAGGCTTCAGAGTGTGCGAGATCTGTGCGAAGAGAATTCTTGGCGTCTCTCTCTTCTAGGGCTATGTGAGAACTCCGCAAGGTGACATTTTGTTCAGTGTACATATGGACTCGCTGTGTTCTTCGCGCGACTACTTTGAGGCTTGATCTCTGCGAGAGCTTCGCGACCACAAATTTTGGGGACTTTAAGCTGCGAGATCTTTGTGAGGTCATTTCAGTTGTCCTTCTGACTGCATGACGTATCTGTGCGAGGGCCTCTTCCTCCGCAACTTTATCTTCGCGAGGAAGCTCCTCAACTCTGTGAGGTCTATTTTTTGCTGCTCTGGTGTATCGCACTTGCTACTGTCACAGTCTCCTCCCTTCTCAGCTAACTTCATTCATCTACTAGACTTTTGTTAATGGTGATCAGTAATAATGAATCACCATGGTGAGCACTACCAAGGTGTTCCATTAGGCTTTGTCTCAGCTATCATCTTTGAGTATATTCTCTCTTTTGGGCCAAAAAGAAAGGAGTTTGTATTAAGCTGCATATTTTATTGCTAACTATAAAACACACTTAACAAATAGTTATTAGTCTGCTTCAAGGTCTAGCAAAGGCTAAGTTAAGATGTGAAAAGTGGTAATTTTAGTGAATAACACACCCCCAAACCTAATCTTTGCTAGTCCCTGAGCAAAGGAGAAATTAAAACAACTACTCTAAGAATTGAAATGCCACTTTCGTAGGGAGCATGGATACATTTATCATATGTACGAAGCCTTTTAAACCCCTAGGTGATCCCTAGTGGAGGAGTGAAGTCTCCTGAGGGTTTTTAGTGAAGATACCCACAAACTTCTCAATGAAATAGTTAACAAAGGTGCAACATTATCAAGTCAGCTGTCAAGAAATAGAGCATCAGTTCAACTTTGATTCAATAAAAATATGAGAAATTTGGACATAAAAAGCACAGACATTTAATCATCACAACCTCTACCTGAGTGCACAATATTTCTAATTAGCTCATAACAAGGGGGACAACACATGTATATCAGCACTGAGCTCATCATTAATTCAAAAATCAGGTTATAGGCCATGCCTAATACATTCAACATCAGACCCAACGCTCACCAGGGCATACTCTCACAAGGGACCTTGAGGGTTTCATTTTCTCTCAAGCTCAAGAGCAGTTACACCCCCCAAATGGGTCTATAAGCATGAGCATAGGCAAAGCACCTAAGTCCTAGCATTATTGGCATATCCTCACCATAGATTGTACAACTCCTTGTCTCTTCATGACAACACATTCAACTTTGGATCACAAGGTCTTTAACTGGGTTCTAATGTGGCTTATGCAGTGGGTTATATAGAATGTAAGGTTGAAAAGGAATTCAAAGTTGAGAAATAAGTAAGTGAAGGAGGTGATTCATGACTCCACCCATTTTTAATTCAGTACCTTTTCATTTTCTTTCAAAATTTTCAGACTTGAAGTGGCCAGCTTCTCTTCTTCATTTTGATTTTTCCAATGAACTTTTCCTCTTGACTCCTCTCTCGCTCCTCTTCATTATTATTTTTCTTTCTTTTCTTGTATTTTTCTTTCTGTCTTTATTTTTATTTTTATGTTTGTGACTTGCCACCTCTTTCCTCAACTGCTACACTGCTCAACTTTAGGTATCTCTTCTCCATTCACCTAATGTTGATCCTGCCTTGTCCATCTTTAGCGCCTTCTCCTTTACCTTTTGAATTCTCAAAGTGAGGGTAGGTTTGAGTCAGGTCCATAGGTTAAGGTGCAAGTACTTAGGTGTATTTTGAAGAAAATTAAAAATTAAGGCTCAACAGGTGTGTGCACAAGGGCAATTGATTAGGATTTGGTCTGTTTAAGCTCAAACTATCCAAGAGAGTGCTGTCAGTTGTTTCAACTTGGAGGTGCCTAACTTCTAGTGATGGCATTGCCTCAGCCAGTTCTTAGAGCTAGAAGAATTGCCTCAGTCACTCCTTGAAGGAAGGAAATTTTTTTTGTAGGCCCAACTCTCATTGGTTATGGTCTTCCATTGAACTTTTAAGTATGTCCTTACCTTTCTCTCTTTAATGATTCACTCAGTACTGATACAAGTGAGTTTACTTGGTGTTCACATCATGAAAAGTTAAAATTTAAAAGCTTGTAATGCCTAAAGGTCTGCAAAACTTTTAAATTTCTTTAATTTTATGATTCTTAGGTGAACATGGCTCCATTCCTATCTTTACTTACTTGACTCTGTTGCACTTGGGTTAACTACTTCATTGGCAGAACCTGCCACACCCCCAAACCTATGAGGAGTAGTGTCCGCACTGATTCAAAGGACAATGGTTGTGCAACAGGTAAAGAACACAGAAATGAACTACACTAAAGCAGAGGAAATCAAGAAATGAACACAACATTTTAACAAATACACAAATAGACAAACAAAAATGAAATAAAGTAATAGGTAAACAGAAGTAACAAAAAGAAGGTTCATTATATTAGAAAATGTATGTACAATACACTACTCCTAACTCTAAATATGTGTAAACATCAATCATCTAAGTGTCAGCCGGTTCATCCTTAATTTTAACTCCTTTTCCTTTGACTTTCTTTTGCTCTACAGGTGGTGGGAGTACTCTTCCAGTTGCTACAACTAGTTGCCTCTCAAGTATTTCAGCCTTTTATTCAGCCAATTCAACTCGACCAATAAGGAGTGCCCTGATCTCCTTGGAGGCAGTGAACCTTTTCTCTAATGCATCGACTCTCAGCTTTTCTGTTGCAACATCCATTTTCTCTTGTTCAACATTGAGCTTCTCTTGTGTAGCCGAACTCTCTTAGGCTTTTTATAGACGCAACATTTTTTTCCAGCCCTTCGCGATGTCCTGCAACAGCTTTTCGATATCCCCTTTGAGGAGATTAATCCTATTTTCGTAGGACTGTATAATAGTAGTCAGGCCTCGAATAACATCTCTTTTAACATAAGGATTGGCTTGCATGGCAAGAAAGAGGGTAGAGTAAGGAGGAATGAAAAAATAAGAGGCAAGAAGTAGGGGAGGTGCTTGACTTGAAGAAGGGTCAGCCAAAAGTGGAGAGGGGGTGGTCTGAGGAGGTGCAATTGGAAGTTCAGGTTGGGGCTGGAGTTCAGGGTCTATTTGAACTGCCTTGGAGCAGGTGGGTAGTAAATCCTCCACATCAGTGGCAACATTGAAAGTTGCCACAGCAGGTGAAATAGCGGGCAATGACGGAAGTGGTAAAGAAATGGGAGTAAGAAGAGGCTCAGGTGTGAGGTCAGTCTGGGTGGAGGCCACGGTAACTACAGGGGTAGGTGGCTGATGTGAAGGAAGGGGTAATAGGGATATGGTGGACTGGATTGACTCCAGGCTAGCTTGGATAAAGGATTGATTTAGGAGGGTGGGGGTAATGGTTTCAAGGTTGGCTGCAATGGAGGATTGGGATTGGTTAGTGGCCAACACTTGGGCTTATAGGGAGAGTAAGAGGTGTAGGATTTGGGGTAAGAGGTCTGGTATGATATTGGGTGTGGGTTGGATAGGTGAAACTGGTTGGAAGGGAGATGTGTGTCGATGAGTGAAGGTAGCGGCCTGTGGTGGTTCATGTGGTGGGGTAAACTGTGGGGAGGCGAGTCTGGGAGAGGAAAATACTCTAGGTTGATGTCCCCTAGGATAGTAGACATCATAGTGAAAAATTCCTCTCCTGAAAATGACTCAGTAGGGATAGGTACAAAAGGTGGGGAAGTCTCAATGGACTAGTGGGGTGTCAAAGGTATGGGGTTCTGGTGTAGAGGTTGTGGGTATTGGGTCTAGAATAAAGGTGGTATTAGGGATTGGAATGGTTTGAGAAATGTAGGTGGGCTGGGGTTCTTAGAGGGCTTTGCCTTTTGTGAGTTTTCTTTTATTAGTGTAGGCAATTTTTACAGGGGGAGCTGGTATGGGCTGAAAAAGGGGGTAAGGGTGCAGTAGCGGGTAGGGTGGCAGTGGTTATCATGGTTGGTGGTTAATGCTGTGGTGATTGTGTAGATAGGCTCAGGTAAGTGTACTGTGTTTATGAGTGTGATGTCTGGATGAAGGGTGGAGGTGGTGGGGCAATGAGTGTAGATAAAGCTGAGGGGGAGGGGGTATGTGCTGGCAATGCGATTGGGGGCTTGGCTGACCAAACAGAGGTTGCTGCCTCAACAGTAGCAGTAGCTTCGTAAATTGTGGGGGTTGCTTCTCTCAATAATTCCTTCCTCTTCTCCCTCTTACCCATCATTGTGCCATTGATACCCCATTATTTCTTTCCACTATTTTTGGGGTTCAGGGCCACTATCTCCTCTTCCCTTTTGAAGGGGTATTTTTCAAACTGCAGAAAGGCCGTGATCAGCCTGCAGTATGGGAGGGCCTGAGGTTTTTTCTTTTACCTTCACCTTCTCACACATATCTTTAATTCCCTCAAAAATTAACTTAGCTACATCCAAGTAGTGGTTTCTGTGAAATGAGAGGAGGGCATCAGCTATGGGGTACTTCCTCTCCTGCTCATGACCAGAACAATACACATTTTTCCTCAACACTGCATCCATGAGCCTGAGTTTGGGATTCAGGTCTCTCTTTCTAATTGAGTCTCCTGAGGCAGTGATTCCTCTAGTTAATTCTTTTATAATTCCAGTAATGGAGGCTGTCAAAGGGGGGCCAAAACTCCACTCAGGGTTATACCCAGCTGGTATCTCTAGTATTGTTACAATGTCTGCCTGGTTGAACAGCATCTCAAAGTTATCAATTAAGACCAGCAGTGCTAGGTTCCCATCATCACCCATTTTTAACTTCATATTCTGATAGAATAATCTCACAATCCTTAGGAAAATCAGTTGTATTGGGGGCCTCAACAGGGGCAGTAGAGATGTATTAGTTAGATACTCAATGGAGGCAGAGGTCTCTGGTAGCTCCTCAAAGTAGGCTTTATCAAAAATGGTTTCAGCCTCCAGCGGAATTGCTAACACAAACTCAGAAGGGACCCTGAGGTATTCAGTATTCTCTTCCTCCACAACCTCAGGGGCCGCAGTCTTGCCCTTTATCTGTTTCTTCTTTGAAATTTTAGGGCTCTCAGCAGGTGGGTGCTCTCTGGCCCTCTTCTTTGGGGCAGATTTCTTCTCTTCCTTTAAAATTGTGGGGTTAGTACCAGGTGAGGGCACCACAGAGGTCTCCAATGTGGAGGCCTTTGCAATCCTTACAGATTTCCTAGTGGCCACAGGACTGCCACTAGGAGTAGGGTCTAGCATAGCCACCAATGTATAGATAAATTTTGAACTCTTGGCCATGGGTGCTCAAAAATTTTAAAATGAGGGTTCACAAATCTCGAAAAATGCAGAACACAATGAGTAAACACCAAAATACTAAATTTTGGCCCTACTCTTCTCTGAAAATCAAATCAATCATAGCACAGAGAGGAAATAGAGATCGTACCATTTAAGAGCTAGGGTTCCATCTCAACGTGTTCACAGCGGCTCAAATCCCCTCAAACCTTGTTCAAAGAGACCGAAAGGTGCTAGGGAACAAAATGGTAAGAGGAAAAAGCTTAAGGTGTAGAGAAGAAAGAAAGAACTGGGAGCTCTGGTTGAGTGCACCGAAAACTAGGGCAGACAAATGAAATGAAGAAAAGAGGGGTTTCTCTGAGTTTGTAGAGCAAATCTCGCGGTTCGCACAGTTGGCAATAGGTGCTCGCGGAGTAGGATTTTTACGCAGTTGGCTTTTAGGTCCACGAGACGTTCTATGCATTGAAGGGAAAACTGCCTCACATTGAGAATTGCAAAGCTGACTCAGTGGTGCTAGTGTGCGAGGCTCTGTGCTGCTTCAGAAAGTGACCTCATGCAACTCTCGCGCAGAACAACACTAAAGCCATGCTTCACATACAGATTTGGTTCACGGAGCAGAAGCAGCTCTGCGAGGCATTTTTCACAGCCTTTGCTCATGCTTTTAGCACGCAAGGAAGCTCAGTGGTGGTTCATGCAACAAATTTAAGCTTTCTTCAGCTCAGCGAGATAACATTTCTTCTCAATCTTTACTCTATTAGCTCAGTGTAGCACATTGGTGAGTGCATCCATGCTGTTGTGCACCCAACCACTGTGCATGGGCACTAAACCTCAGGCAGGTGATTCACTTCAATCATGAAACACATATGCCTATTTAAATCAATAAATTCATCAACATTGCAGGATTCTAAAGATAGTTTTTCAGATCAAGTTTAATGCAATTATGATGAGAGCACCTCAACCAATCATCCATAATCATGAACAACAAATTCCAATGACAAAAATGCACAAGTATCCAACACAATTTAAAAACAAACAGAATAAAGTAAGATAAGCAAATCATCATAACACTAAAAACACCACTGACAAAATTCTATAGAACACAAATCAAAATAGAATTTTCATACATATGGTACACTTATTACCAATGTTTGGATCATTGAGCACTAGCTTCCTCCTGAGTAGAGGATGCATCACCAATCATATACTGACCTTTCGGATTTGTTAGAGGCTGACTAAACAATATTCCTTCTTCCATCCTATTCAGAGTATTACAAATCTGTCCCAGCTAGTCTCCAATCTTCTTGATGCTCTGTCCATGAGAATTGACAGTTTGCACCAAGCTCCCTAAATTCTGCATTGAAGCCAACATCTGCTCTTCAAATGAAGAGGATCTGGGCTACTGTGGGGGTAGGGCCAACTGGTTAGACTATGGGATAGGTAACAAAAAATTTTACCTTGGTGGGTAACCTTGATTAGACTGGTGTTGGGGTCTATAAGGAGCAACCATTTACTGCTGTTGGGGCTAAGGATAAGAATCTTATCTCCACCTCAGATTTGGGTGGTTCCTCTAACAATACTCAGTAGGCTGCTGCCCAAAAGTTTGAGCAGCATTGGCATGCTCCATAACAAAATCAGGAAATTGGTTGGTAGATGGACAATCATGAATAGAATGTGTGAGAGATTGGCATATCAAACATGCCTCCTCCACCTGTGCAACCATCCAGGGTTGCATTACATTCATCAATTTATCAAACTTCAAGTTCAGGTTGTCCACCTTCCTCTCCAGATCACCTTGCACCTTCACTTCATATATTTCACCTCTAGGTGTGGCCTCTTTCACCATCTTAGCTAGAATTTGACTGTCATTGTGTGACAGAGACTCCTGCTGCATGGAATTTGTTCCTATTATGTTAAACAGGACCCATGCTTTCTCAGCTGTCTTGTGGAGGTAGCCACCACCACAGGAAGCATCCACCATATCCCTGCTCTTGGCATTAATTCCTTGATAAAATACTTGAACAAGCTATCACATTGGGATTTGGTGGTGGGGGCATTGTTTTAACATCTCCTGGAATCTTTCTCAAGCTTTATTAAAATTCTCAGTTGAGGACTGAGTGAATGACATAATATTTGTCCTCATTTGACTTGTTTTGTTCATGGGGAAAAATTTAGCCAAGAATTTGGTTTGAAGGTTACTCCATGACTGTATGTTATTGACTGGAAGCTTTGATAACCATGTGCTGGCTTTTTCCTTTAGTGAGAAAGGAAAAAGCCTCAATTTAGTGGCCTCAAGCCCCAAACCCCAAACCAGCAATGTTGGAGGTAGTGCAAAGTGCTAAAAACTGGCTTCTTTACTCAGCCCATGAAATGAAGGCAGCATACTAATGGTGGAGGATTTAATTTCATAGTTCCCCTCAACAGAGGGAAACTGAATGCAGAAGGGGGAGGTGTACTCCCCAGGTGTATTGTATTCTTTTAATGTCCTCTGCCTCTCAGCCATGACAGTTGGTTCAGTTTCAATAGCAGGGCCTGTGGTGTGTGTCTAGGTTTAAGGATCCCTTCAACCTCTGGATTTGGAAGTTCTAGCTCAGGGCTTAAAGACCTTCTACCATGCATATACCCACATCCATAGTAAGTACAGAAAATGCTCACAAGCACACACAAAGAATATTTCAAATAAAAATTAGTAGCTACACATATTTACACTAAAAAAACACAGGAAAGTAAACATAAATAGACTGAGATTTTGGGGGAAGAAAGTGCAAACAGAGCTAGCTACATTCCGGCTGTAACTTTAGCTTCTCCCTTCTTCTGCTGCCCATTTTTGTAAAATTTCACAAAGAATCAGTAGTACTTTTATTCTAGATTAGTCACAACTACAAAGAATTGGTTAGTCTAAATTATAATACAATTTAAGCCTACTAAAAAGATCAATGTCCTCGACAATGACGCCAAAAATTTGTTGGTCGGATTTCAAACTGTTGCTATTTTATTAAGAACAGTGGAGAGAATAAATCCAGAGTGGAGATGTGGAGATGGGTCATTACAGCAAGTCTAAAACACACACAGTCCTGTAAGATACAGGGTCTATTGTAGAAAGTTTTGATAAGTAAGAGTTTGTCTGACAGAGAAATTGATCAAGAACCCAAAATGAGCTATAATAGTAGACCTCCAGATCTGACAATCCTAAAGAAAGGGAGTTGGGTGTCTCGACTACATTAAATTAATCCTAAAAATAGAGAAATAAAATATAGCTCTATCCTAAAGAAAGGGTTAAGAGGAAGATGACGGTAGTGTGTGCCAAAATAATATATAAAAATTATGAGAAGTAAGCAGGTCAAGCTAGAGTTAAATCAGTGATGTAACTTAGATTTAGTCTGTCTCTACAGTGTTTCTTGCTGAGACGCTATTAAAAGTCTCAACAAGGTAAAAATATCTGGTTTAACCCATACCATTTGGGGCGCTCTTAGGGCTATACTCTGTCCACTCTAATGGTCAGGGTATCTGATAGAGCCTGTCAAATCTCATTGGTTAAAACAATTGGTAATCTAACCCAGGGGAGTGGGCTGATCATTCCCCCAGCCACTGGGCCAGATCCAACCATGAATGCCATTGGAGCACTATGTAATGCTAGTGCTACAAGCTCCCCAGATTTGCCAACAGACCTGGCTGACATCCATAGGTATTCCAACCCATAAGATCCTAAGTGCTTTGCTAAGGCCAACTGCTTACTAGTGCCCACAAAAAGGACCATGCAACAGGTTGAATAAGACTTTAGATTTAGCTGGTCATTGCTACAAACGACCTGCAATGACTCAGCCTCAAGCTATAATTACTACAAAGAAATTAGATCTAACATCTGATGCCGGCTAGGTAAAACAGAGGGGAGCCAATTTCTATACAAACCTCCTCACAAGGCTCTAGAAGCTCATATGCAGGGGATAAGAATCTTTCTCAAACATGTGAATGGACATAACTTTAGGGCTATACTCTTTCTACTTGAATAGTCACAGGATATCCCATTGGTCTGTCCATCCCACAGAGGCCTGAGAAAGAACATGAGAACTGCTGCAACCACCATGGTCCACAGGCCTCCGAGCTCTCTGGATCTCGCTACAGATCCAGCATTGCTTTCCATGGGGCTATTAAACCAAGAAAAATCAGATGGTAAATAATAGATCTACTAGAAACTGAATGGGCTAGTCCCAAATAGATGGATCTTATAGACATCTAAAGAAACCATAAGATCTTTAGATTCAATTAGGCATTAAACGGCAATCCATTGATGAATACAAAACTTATAATAAACTGTCTCCAGGCTGCAGCCTGTACACAACTGCTCATCCACAATCTCAATGTATACCAAAAACCTATTACAAGCTGAAATAAAACTAAACCTAGCTGCTTACAAGGGGTTAGCTAGCAAGTGCTGGGCTAAGAGAGAAGAAAAATAAGAAAAAGAGATGATCAAACCCTAACCCTAGCCTGCTGGAATTCTTCGCCGACAGAGGATGAAGGAAAGATAAAAATAATAAACTCTAAGTACACCTTATATACTCTGTCAAAATGGCCATGGCTCTAAGGAGATTAACCCTAATTTTTCTAGCAGACATGACACTTTTTCAACCCTTCGATGCCTGAAGATATGTGCCTCAAAATCTATGCCTCGAGAAGTGTGCCCTAGCCTTAGGAAATTCCTAAAAGGTCCTTGAGTTAAAACTGAGAAGTGGAGAGCCCAAGCTTCGCGGGGCTGGTATCTGCTTTTAGCTCATTCACGCAGCTGCTATGCCTTCGTGGAGTTGTCTTTGGCTGGTGAGAATTGCTTACTCACACAGTCATTCTTTAGTTCATCGCACAGTTCCTTTGCGCTGCCTTGCTATTGTGGAGATGATCTGGAGTGCTAAGATTTCTCGCTTAGTTGAGCTTTCAGAAGCTCTCTCTCGCTAAGTACTTGCGTAGTTATACTCCTGCACTTGCGTAGTCAATGGTAAGGCTTCAGAGTGCATGAGATCTGCGCGAAGAGAATTCTGGGCGTCTCTCTCTTCTAGGGCTACGCGAGAACTTCGCAAGGTGACATTTTATTCAGTGTACATATGGACTCGCTGTGTTCTTCGCGCGATTGCTTTGAGGCTTGATCTCCGTGAGAGCTTTGCAACCACAGATTCTAGGGACTTTAACCTGTGAGATCTTTGTGAGGTCATTTCAGCTGTCCTTCTGACTGTGTGATGTATTTGTACTAGGGCCTCTTCCTTTGCAACTTTAGCTTCGCGAGGAAGCTCCTCAACTCTACAAGGTCTATCTTTTGCTGTTCTGATGCATTGCACTTCTTGTTGTCGCAGTCTCCTCTCTTCTCAGCTAACTTCATTCTTCTGCTAGACTTTGGTCAATGGTGATCAACAACAATGAGTCACCATGGTGAGCACTACCAAGGTGTTCCATTAGGCTTTGTCTGAGCTGTCATCTTTGAGTGTATTCTCTCTCTTTTGGGCCAAAAAGCAAGGAATTTATATTAAGCTGCACATTTTATTGTTAACTACAAAACACACTTAACAAATGATTATTAGTCTGCTTCAAGGTCCAGCAAAGGCTAAGTTAAGAGGTGAAAAGTGGTACCTTTCAGTGAATAACACATACCCTACCACACCCCCAAACCTATGAGGAACAGTGTCGTCACTGTTTCAGAGAGAAAGAACATGGGTAGCAGGGTATATTTACAAAAAGAACACAATTAAAATAAAGACAGTACAACAGAATGAGAGTCAATCAAAACACAAATAAGAGATATAAAAAAGAAAATTTCATTCATAAAGCAGTAATATATATAATACAATTGACAAGGACAAAAGTTCCTAGAAATCAAAGAAATCCTAACTATCTACAATTACAAATCTTCCTCAGCTGAATCTATATCTATGTGTTCTTGAACAACTTTTTCTTTTTTCCTTCTTGAGAGCAGCAGCTGTGGATCTTGATCTCTTAGCAGTGACCTTTCTTTGCTTTGTGCTGCTTCTTTTCTTGGGAGTGGGTGCAGGCTATGAAGAGGGTTCTTTGATTTTTACTCTAGGTGCTGATTTTTTGGGATGAGGAGCAGTTGCAGGGGGAGGAGTTGATGCAGTGTAGAGAGAGGCAGTTGTAGTTGCTAAGTCTCTGTCAACCATAGAAGATAGGGTCTGCTGTAATGCTGCAGTAGTCCTGACATAATCCTCAGCTCTCTCTTCTACCAGTCTAAGCACCTCATGAAGGTTCTTCACATTTTCTTCTAGCCCATCAGCTATGTACTTCTCCTATTGGTATAATTGCAAGGTCTTCCTCTAGCCCTGCTTCATCTTCTTTCTCTTCATCTTATGAGTCAATTTAAGCATCTTGATTTGATTGAGGAATGACTGCTTGATTGCTGTATTTATATCTGCCATCCCCTTGATCACATCCCTTCGGATGTATGGGTTCTCATCTATGGCTCTCTTAAGAGCTGCAAATGGTGGGGTGGACAATGAGGAAGCATGAACCATTGCCCTCTTAGTTGGGTCCTCCATGCTGGGGTAGGGAATGGGTAAAGATGATGGAATGGGGAGGGTGGAGGTAGAGGGTACTGACTGGGAGACTTCCTCTTCCTCAGGATCAGTTTGGGTGGCAATTGAAGAAGTAAAGGTCAACTCATCCACAGCTGTGGTAGCATCAACTTTAGTCATTGCAGGTGAGGTAGGGAGCAGGACTAACAGTTCCTCTACTTCAGGTTGGATGGCCATCTCTCCTGTGGCTATGGCAGGCTCAGGTAGGGGTAAAATTGGAGGGGTAGGCTGTGGTAAGGGTAGTGATAAAGGTGGTTGAGTTATGGGGGCACGATTTTGGAGGGTTGAATGAATGGCTCGAAGGTTGGCCTCAATGGTTGTTTGGCTTTAGGTGTTGGCCATCATTTGGATTTAGAGGGAAAGAAGGAGGCTAAGGATTTGGGGTAGGGGGTCAGGTGTGGATTGAATGGCTTCTAGGCTGGTTTGAATGGTGGCCTGGTTTTAGGTGTTGGTTAAGAGTTGGGTTTGTAGGGCAGTGAGTAGGGTAAGGAGTTGAGGTAGGGAGTCTGAGATGATAGGTACTGTGAGTTGAGTGGATTGGATTGCTTGAAATGGAGAAGTAGGTGCATGGTGGAAGATAGAAGGTTGAGGTGAAGTAGGGATTTGGGTGAATTTGGTTGGCTGGGGTGAATTAGGTAAAGGAGTAAACTCATACCTGATGTTCCCCAAAATGGAGTTCATCATAGTAGAGTACTCCTTAGTGGTGTATGGGTGGTGGTCATGGGAATGGTCAAATGGTTCAAAGGTGGAGGGTTCTATGGGTTGAGTTGGATGGTCAGATTTGGGAATGTGGGGGATGTCAGTGAGTTGAGGCTCATTGTCATAATAGTGAAATGGAGAGGGTGGTGTTGGTGATGATGAGTGTAGATCAGTGGGTATGGGGTCTGGTATGGATGTTGTTTCTGGGATAGGAGTAGGCTGGGAGACTAGGATAGTTATGGTTTCAATGGGTATATATGTAGGTTGGGGTAAAGTAATGGGTATGGAGCTGGGGGTAAGCTCTCCTTTTGGTGTAGGTTACTTTGACAGGTGGGCAGGGTATATGGGAAATGGTTGAGTAGGGGCTGCTGGTGTGAGGGTAGGCATGGACATAGGTATTGGTATAGGTATAGGGATGTACATAGCAGGGATGGTGGGCTGTGGGATAAGGAAGGGAGGTGTGGGCAAGGGTATGGTAGAGATATTAGCAGAGATGGTAGTAGCAGAGATATCAGCAGAGGTGGCAGCTGCAGAGGCTGAGGTAGCAGCTTTAGCTTCTTGGATGGTGGGGGCTGCTTGAGCCAACTACTCTTCCTTCTTTTTCTTCATCAGTTTATGGCTAATCCCCCATTGCTTCTTCCCACATTTACTAGGGGGCAAGTTCACTGTCTCCTCATTCATATGGAAATGGTATCCCCCTAGCTTCAGCAGAGTAGTGATATGTCTGTAATAAGACAGGGCATGAGGCTTCTGCTTCTTCTTCACCTTCTCATGGATGCCCTTCATCCCCTCAAATATGATCCGGGCAGCATCAATGTAATGGCCCAAGGAGAAGGAATAGAGGGCATCATCTATGGGAGCCCTTCTCTCTTGCTGGTGCCCAGAGTAGTAGACATTCTTCCTCAACACTCCATTCATAAATCTTAGCTTGGATCCAAGTCCTTTTTTCTGATGGATATCCCAGATGCCGTAATCCCTCAAGTAATCTCCTTTACAATCTCTGGAATGGTGGCAGTCAATGGTGCTCCCAAGCCACACTTAGGGTTGTAGGTGGCTGGTATATCTAGGATTTCTGCTATCCCAGCTAGGTTTACTAGCATTTCAAAGATATCAATGAAGACCAGCAGAGCAGGGTTTCCATCATCACCTGTCTTGACCCTGATGTTTTGATAGAACAGTTGCACTAGTCTAGGAATAATTAACTGCAAAGGGGGCTTGAGCAGGGGTAATAGAGAGGCCTTGGTTAGGAATTGAATGGATGCAATAGCTAAGGGTTCTTCCTCAAAGAATGCCTTATCAAAGGCAGTCTCACCCTCCAGTTTAATGGCAGTCACAAATTCAGAAGGAGTTGTCAGTGGATTGGGCTCCTCATCAACCTCCTTGCCCTTCTTCTGCTTTTTCTTAGATATCTTAGGGCTTTTGGAAACAGGGGGGTGGTCTTTGGCCCTCTTCTTAGGTGGTGATTTCTTCTTGTTAAAAGGGGCATCGGAGGCAGCAGCAGGCTCAATGGCCTCCACAGTGGCTGCCTCTGTAATCCTCACATACTTTCTTTTGGCCACAGATTGTCAGTTGGTTGAGGGTTCACCAAGGCTATTAGACTATCAATGAATTTGCAGCTCTTAGCCATGGTTACACAGATTCTTAAAAAATTAGGTTTTGAAATTCAAATCTAAGGTAGCTCCCATTCCACTAAGGTTACACCACACAGACTCCTCGAAAAACTCTAATCAAAGTAAAGGAACTACTAAAGGAAGATCACAGCTGGGGGAAAATAAAGTACTTACCCTTATAATCTAAGGTTTTAGTTGAAATGCTGCACAATGAATCAAATCCCTCCACACCAAGTGCAAACTGGTTGGAAGCTGATGTGGAGAAAAGTGGTAGGAGTAGGGTGAATGTGTTTGAGTAGAATGAGCAATAAAGGGGAAAGAAGGTAAGGGAGAGCTCAGAGTGCGCACTGGAAGTTAGGGCAGAGAGATAGGATAATGAAAAATGAAAAAGTCACGGGGTATAAATGGGTGAAACCCGTGCCTCACGAGGTTCTCGCCAGGTAGTCGCTAAGCAGAGTACATCTCGCGCAACTGAAATGGAATCTCACGACAAGTATGTTTGCAGAGAAGAAAAGGCCTCGCGGGGTTCAATTTCAGTCACTCTTCAGGTGTTTCGCTCGTGAGGCTCTCGCGGAGATGCAAATATCATATCAGAGTCTTGCGAGCACACTGTATTTGCCTGAATTATGGCTCGTAGGGCTCAGTTAGTGTTGGGCTATTTTAAGTGCTTGCTACTGACTTTATTGGAGACAGTGATAAGAATGGGGTTAGTAAAAATAAATCAAAGGTGGATTAAAAACTAAGAGCAGCAAGCCTAAAAACACACAGTCCTGCAAGATATAGGGCCTGTCATAGCAAGTTTTAATAAGTAAGAGTTTGTCCCACAGGGAAAGTTGATCTAAAGCTCCAAGGGAGCTATCTTTAGTAGGCCCTCCAGATCTGGCTACAGATCTAGTAATCCTAAATGGAAGGGGATTTAAGGTCACTATTATCTAAATCCTAAGGTAACCTAATGCCTAAACTACAGAAATGGTTGAGAAGAATGATGGAGTGTGAGAAAATAAATATAAAAGGGTGAGAAGTAAGCTATTAGGTACATATCTGATGGGTCTTATAACTCATACTCAGATCTGCTGCTATAGAAATCTTGTCCAATGGCTACATTATCACCAAAGAGGAGAAATGATCCAACTCATCCCTGTGCCATGATCCAATCCCTTATGGCTATAACTTGTCCACTTAAATGGTCACAGACTATCCAATAGGGGAACCACAATTCAGAGATGGGTCAGAACAAGTTTATCATTGTAGGCAATACTTCTTCCAGGCTACCAGCTCAAGAGTCCATAGGAACCTCAACCTCTAAATTTCTGAGTGTGGGGCTAGGCCTGCAATGTGCACTAGCCTGGACACACAGAACCAACAAGAGTTTGAGTACTAGCTTTTAAGCTTAGCTAGTTCACTGCTTTAGAAAGACAGCAGTGATCCAGTCACAAGCCTACAATCTCTACAGCCAGATTAGATAAGCCATTTGATGGTGGGTCTATACAAATACAGGGGAGTCTGTCTCTGCACAATCTCTCACAAGGCTACAAGCACAAGTGTAGAGAAGAAGGATCTATCTTAGATCTGTGGATTGGCCTCACCCTAGGGCTATAACCTGTCCACTTGAATGGTCACAAACTATCCATAGAGGCTATCCTCTTCACAGAGGTCTAAGACAAAACAAGAACATTGCTGCCACCACCATGTTCACAAGGCTACCAGCTCAAGCTCCCATGGGGATTCAGATTTAGTGGATCCTGTGGTGGGGCTACGCCTGCAATGTGCCTAACTTGGATACACAGGTCACTTGGATCTAAATAAAACCTTTAAGAACAATCCTTCATTGCTTACAATACAACTTAGCAATGGAGAATCTCAAGGTAGCAGCCTTGTACAGAGCAACTCTCAAGACACCAATCCCATACATGCACAAAATCCTATTATATAACTCTATTAAAACTATTCCAAATAGACATACAAAGGCATAGTCAGCAAGTGCTGGACTATGGAGGGAAGAAAAAAGAAACAAAGAAACTGCCTAAACCCTAACCTTAGCCTACTGTAATTCTATAGTTGGTTCCAAGAAGGAGTACAGAAGTCAAGTCATTTAAACCTAAACTAGGCTTAGGCTTATATAGCAGTCAGCTCTGTGATAATTAGGGTTAGGAAAACCCTAATTTATCAATGCTAATGTGGCCTATTTCTGTTCCTTAAATGCCTCGGGGAGTGTGCACAGAGATTGGCGCATTGGAGTGCGTGCCCTAGTTGTTGGAAGTTCCTAGATTACCCCTACAGAAGTGGGGAGAAGCTAAGAGCCCGAGCCTCGCTAGGTAGAAGGGCTTTCAGGTCTTATCACGTGATAGAATTGGCATCGCGGGGTTGATTTGACTTGAAGCTCTTGCAGTCACGAGATTGATACTTTGGTCATCGCGGGAATGCTCTGGTTGTCGTGGGATTGCTCTTTTCATTTGAATGACGCGGGAATTACGCGCGCGGCTTGTTCCTTGATGGATCCCATGGCGATCCTCGCGAAGAAACAATGTGCATGGGCTTTTGGATCGCGCGAACAGTTCCTTGAAAGTTTGTATCCTGCGGCCACTGCGCGTATGAATGCCTGGAGCTCTCTCTCCTCAGTGAATCGCGTGAAGATTAAGGGCTCCTCTTTTGAGCTGTGCGAGACTGCGCGAGTACATCGCGAGCGCTTATGACTGAGCCTCGCGAGAACTGCACGAAGTATGCTTTTTACTCCCTTCTGTCATCAATCTATGCGAGAACGATGCGACCAGTTGGTGTGCTGCCTTCAGAAGCCCGCGATAACTACGCGAAGCATTCTTTCTGGTTTAATTGAGCCCTACAACATCTGCGCGAGGCTCACTTCTTAACTTGTTTCTGCTTTGCTGTGCCTAAGCTGTAGCCAATTCTATCAGGGTCTAACTTTCTTTCTCCTGAGGCGCTTCTAGGGCAAAAAGGTAAGCTTCTTGGCATGGTTAGGGCCTTATTTACAGCTGCTGCTTATTACCTACAGGATAGACTTAAAACATATTTATTAAATGATTAAGGGTCTAACAGAGATTAAGTTAAGGGGTGAAAAGTGATACTTTTCAGGTCTTAACACACCCCCAAACCTAATCTTTGCTAGTCCCTTAGCAAAGTTGTAACTAATTAAATGCCACTTTCGTAGGGATCACGGGTATATTTAGCATATGTACCAAGCCTTTTAAACCCCTAAGTGATCCCTAGTAGAGGAGTGAAGTCTCCTGAGGGTTTTCAGTGAAGACACCCACAAACTTCACCATTAGAATAATTAAGTATAGTGTAGTTAATGACAACACAAATTTCAATGTACAAAGCTTCATTCCATACCCATTTTTTAACATTTAAAGGGAACTGCAGCAGTAATGTAGGCCATTCAAAACTCAAAATTTAGCAAGTGTTTGCATCACCACCATTCATTTTACATTAGAAATTCAATGTGTAAAAATCAGTACCCAACTTACCTTAAATTCAAGATTCAGGTTGGATACAACCCCAATGAGGTTTAAATTCAGACCCAATTCTTACCAGGGCTATCTCTCAACATTGACAATCTGAGGGTGTTCACATTCAAAATAGCTCAAGAGCAGTTACAGACCCCAAATGGGCCTGCAAGCATGAGCATAGGCAAAGCTTCTAATTTCTGACATCCTCATGACTTTTCACCATAGATTGGACAGCTCCTCATCTCCACATGACAACTCATTTCACTTTGGATTTATAAGGTCTTTTTGAATGGGTTGTAATGTGGCTTATGGGTGAGGGATGTAAAGAATCAAGGGGTAAAAAGGGAATCAAAATTAAGAAATCAGCAAGGTAAGGAGTGATTCATGACTTCACAACCTTCATTTAAGCAAAACTTTATCTTGATATATTCTAAAATCAAAGTGGCCAGCTTCTCCTCTTCTTTTTAATTTTCAGATGATGTTCTTCTCTAGACTTCTCTTTCTTTTTCTCTTTTTATTTTTGTTCAATCTTTTTTATGATTTTTTATGATGAACTGCCACACAAATACCATTGATACATTGCTGTTCATAAGTTACTTTTCTTCACCTTCCACAGAATGTTGGACCATTCTCACTATCTTTAACTCCTTCTCCTTTACCTTCTGAATTCTTAGAGTGAGGGTGAGGTTGAATCAGGTCATGAGGTTAAGGTGCAAGTGCTCTGGTGTTTGTCAAAGAAAAGTAGGATTTTTGTAAGGCTCAACTAGTGTATGCAAAAGGGTAGATTTTAAAAGGTTGGATTTTCAGGCTCAAACTATCCAAATGAAGGCCTTGGATCATTTCCTTAGTATCATGAGTGTTGTCAATCAGTTTTGATTTGGAGGTGCCCAACTTCTAGTGAAAAAGTCTTGATTCAATCAGTCCTCAAAGCAAACATAATGCCAAAAACACTCTTTAAAAGAAAATGATGGGCCCAAATCTCACTAGGTATGGCCCTCAAATTAACCCATGGGGTGTAGTTTCACCTGTTTCTCTCCTCTTAGGTTCACTGAGTACTAGCTGAAATTTTTTTTGATGTTAGCTTCATGGTGGTGTCAAGATTTTAATATTTTCAGTTTCGAAAAGTCTACAAAAATATTTTAATTTTTTTTTACAAATTTCCTCATTGTATCAAGTTAGGTGGAAATTGACTTTATTCATCTTAGTTACACCATCATTACTGCACTAAAGTTAACTATTCTATTGGCAGACCTACCCTGCCACACCCCAAAACCATGAGGAGCAGTGTCCTCACTGGTTCAAAATGTGTGATGTGCAGGAAGCATAAAACCTAAAAATTAATCAAACAGAAACTATAAAAGAGAAAAAGAACACACAAAAATGAATGAGGCTTTACGCACACATATAAGCAAAATAATGACAGATTTTATTATAGAGGCAGAAGCAAACATAGTACAAAAAGATAAAAAATTGAAAACCTAAGAACAATCTAAGCAAAGCTTCTTGTCAGACAAAATGTTTCTTCCTCCTGGCTCAGTGATATGCGCAGCCTCTTATGGAAGAGGAACTGTAAGCCGGGAGGAGGGGGAAGATGAGAATCATGGAGATGAGTATTGAGCAGGTTGTGGGGGGTTTGAAGAAGATGGTGGGGGAGATGCAGGTGGTTTGATTTTTTGCTTCTTCTTCTCTCTCTTCTCCTTTTTCTTCTCCTCCTTTGACAGAATTCGCTGGACTTCTTCATACTCATCCCAAAGAAATTGTAATGGGTCCGACTGCTTAGGCAGTGGGGGGTCCAACCACATAGGGTAGAATTTGTTTGGAAACTCAGTGGGTTTGTTGTTCGCCATGGTTATGGGTAGGGCTGGATTGCGAAGGTTAGAGGAGAAAGGATGAGATGAAGACGAACTAACTGCGTATTTATAATACTTGGATGATGGAATATGAATCAACATATTAAAGTTTTGTCCCGTTCCAAGCATGGCAATAAATTGTGATTTCTCGGGGAGTGATAAATCGTGCAACTGAATATGGGAAAAGAGAGCTCACACTAAATGATGGTCTTATTTTAGCCTTGGTAATTAAGGTGATCCCGTGTATCGCGCGGGGATCCTCGTGAAGAACAATATCTTGGGGTTGCAAGGTGGCGCACACTAGGATATGGGGAATACTGCTTTGCTGGCTCTCATGACTTCGCGAGCAAATGATAAAACACTTTGATGCACACTGAGTCTAAAGAGCGGCAGTGCTAGTACTTTGCTCAAAATTCATCTCCCATGTGATGGACAAAGGTGAATAATATTAAGACTAATTAAAAAAATAAAAAATAAATAAACAAGCACACAAAACAGATATGGCACATAAATCAATATAAAAAAAAAAGAAAAATTCTATTAACTGAGAAGATATGTACAACTGTAATTACAATGAGAAGATAAGAAGGGAAAGGAAAGAAGAGCCTAAGTACAATCTATTCTAAGAGGAGGAGGAATCAGAATCTGAATTTGTAAACCAGTCCTAACCCATCTGTTTGGCATGTTTCCTCATTTCAGCTTTGCTCTCAGAACTGAGCTTGGACTTGGTTCTATCTGAGGGAGTTTTGATCTTTTTCTTCCTGGGGTTCTTCTCAGTTGGGCTCTTTTTCTTCTGCTGCCTTGGTTGCTTTGGCTGTGGGGGTTTATTAGTAGGAGGGATCATAGGAGATTTTCCTTTGTCTTCCTCAGTGGGGGCTACTGGGGACTTTCCTTTTGCTTTGGGCTCAGGCTGGCCAAGGGGTTTTGCCTCCTCAGACTGGGCAGCTGGCTCTTTACCAATTTTTATAGAGGCTGTTGTGTAAGCAGTCCTCTTAGCAGTAAATTTCCTCTATTTAGGATAAGATTGCTCAGTTGGAGGTGCAACAGGGGTTTGGGTAGGTGGGGGCTGCTTAGTAGGAGGTGAGGAAGGAGGGGCACCCGGGGCCTTCCCTTTATCTGGTTGGGCAATTGGTTATGCCTCCTCAGACTGGGCAGCTGGGGTTGGGGTAGCTTTAGTCTCGAGTTACGGCATGCAGGATAGAGTGGGGTGAAGGCTGTTGCGATTACAGCAACAACCAATGCAGCTTCCAATGAGGCTATCTGGATTTTGGCTTTGAGGAGGTCAATTTCATGGATTTCCTTTTGGAGTCCGAAGATCTCCTGGGCATTGTTGAGCCTCTTTTTAAAAAGTCTTGCTTTCATCTTTTCTGCAGCAGTGTTGGCTTTCTCCAGCTCCAGATTCAGATGATGATAAGCAGCTGTAGATTTGGCCTTCTCATAGGCCTCCAAGATGTTGGTCCACCCCAGGGAGATTCCTAGTAGTTGCTTTCTGTGGGCGTCCTTCATTTCATCAATCTGCTGTAGCAGGAGGGTCTCAATGGACTGTCGAAGTTGGGCCATGCCCCTCAGGACATCCTTCCTAAGGTAGAGATTGTCCCTCATGGCATGGAGGATGGTGAGGTAGGGAGGGATGTAAAAAAAATATTTGGTTGCATAGGCAGAGAGAAAGTGGAAGGAGCAAACTGTGATTGGTCCTGGGTGGGGGAAGTGGGGTGAACAGTGGGTAAGTCTAGTTGTTGGGGGAGATGTGAGTTCAGGTCTGCTTTGTCGTTGAATGTTGGAGGGTAGGATAAGAGGTGGGATGAAGGCATGGGGGAAAGAAAATGGGGTAGGCTCACTAGGAGTAGGGGGTGATGGGGAGGGAAAATGGAAATGGTGAAAGGTATGAAAGAAAATGGTGGGGTTGGTGGGATAAAAGGGAATGTGGGTGGTGAATGGGGTTGAGAGTTAGGGCTGGAGTCTTGGATGTGAGAGTCAGGGGAAAGGACCAGGGGGGTTGGAGTGGATTGTGGAGGGATGGGTGGGTTGGTTAATGTCTGTAGGGTGGATTTGATGGATGTGAGTTTAGTCTGCATCTGGTCTTGGGTGTGTGTAGTAGTGGATAGTTGGGATTGGATGTCTTGGATGAGGGAGAGGATGAGTGTCAGTGTGTATCGGCTGGGAGGTTGAGTTTGTGTAGAAGAGGGAACAAGTTGAAAAGGTGAGGAAGGGGCATGATGGAAAGTGGAGGGAGGAGGAGATTGAGGTTCTGGTGAGTGATGTGGTGATGTAATTGGAGAGTCTGGGAGGGGGGTGTAGTGGTTGGGCATTGTGTCAAGGAAACTAGCCATAAAGGCTTGGAATCCTGTGGTTGTGTTAAGGTTTAAGTCTAAGTCTGGGAATGGGGATGTAGTAGGCATGGAAGGGGTGGTGTCTTCTTCAATGTGATGTGTGTCAGTGGGGATAAAATGGATTGTGGATGGTGTCTGGGAGATGGTGGGGGTTGTCTCAGTGGTTTTCCTTTTCTTGTAGGAAATGAGTGGAGGGCTGTCAAGTTTATGTGAAGATGATGGGGGTATTAGGGCTGTGTATTGAGGTAGGGTAGGGGATGGTGAGGAGCTGACATGGGGGGTGGTGTCCTCCCAGGTACCAATCATAGGTGAAGGGGGTGTGGGGATGGATAATGAAGACAAAGGAGTGTGGAGAGAGATAGAATAGGGGTAGGAGATGTTGGAGATGTGGTGGCTGCTGCAGTAGTGGTGGTGACAGGCTCTGGAATCTCCTCTGTGGCCTTGTAACAGCTGCCTCTTCAGATTGCTTGGAAAGGGCCTGAGTCTCAGCCTTCTTTTTCTTCTATGCTTCCATCAAGCTTCTGCTGATTCCCCATTGCCTCTTGGCAAAAGTAGTAGGGGCAAGGATGGTAGTCTCCTTAGTTTTTGCTATCTTGTACCCCCCCTTATTAGCAACTTGGTGATGACTCTGGCATTGGGGAGTGTGTGTGGCTTCTTGTTCTACCCCAATTTCTCCATCAGATCCTTCATTGCTTCGGACATTAACTAGGCGACATGGAAGCCATGGCCCATAGAAAAAGAATAGACAGCATCAGCAATAGGAGCTCTCCTCTCATGCTGATGGCCTGAGCAATAGATGTTCTTTCTCAGGACCTGGTCAATGAAAAGGAGTCTAGGCTCCAACTTACTTCTTCTGATAGAATCCCCTGAGGCCTTTAATCCTCTAGTCAAAGCCCTTGCAATTGTATCAATTAAGACACTCAGTGGGGGCCATATCCACAGCTAGGGTCAAATGCGGCTGGGATGCCCAATACCTCTGCAATCACCTTGGGACTAACTAACATGTCGAAGTCATCAATCAACACCAGGAGTCCTTCCTGTCCATCATTATCCTTGGTGACCCTGATGTGCTGGTAAAAGAGTTGCACTAGCCTAGGGTAGGCTAGTGCTGGTAATCCTTTCATCAATGGTGTCAGGCTAGCCTTGCTCATGAATTGAATGGCAGGAGCAGAGAGAGGCTCCTTCTCAAAGAAGGGCAGGTCGAAAGATGTCTCAGGCTCCAAGGGGATTGAAGCCATGATCTCGGAGGGTGTAGAAAACTCAGGGGTTGGATCCTCCACCACCTCAACCACTTCCTTCCTTTTTTTCTGTGCCTTTGAAGATTTGACCTTCTTAGCAGCGGGCTCAACAGGGGCCTTATCCTTGCCCCTTTTCTTTTGTGCACTCTTAGGGGCCATTCCAAACTCTACCTTTGAATATGAGAAATGGGGACTAAGATTTGAGTGCTTACCCTAAAATTGTAGGGTTTGGTTCGATCTGTCACATAGGGCACCGCAAGATCTCTAAGCAGAGAGCAATAGATGGGGGTGATGCTAGGAACAAATCTGTAGATTCCTGGTGTGAATGATGGGTTGTAGGATCGATGCTGGAGGAGAGAGGGAGAAGAGTGCCGGAAGCTAGGGATTCACTTGATGAAGAAGGAAGCGAGAGTACTAGAAAGGGAGACAAGCGCGGGGTTAAAATACTTGTCTCTAAGCTTGGCGTGCTGTGGAATATTTGGTCACGGGATTGGAAGTGAAACCTAGCGAAGTTGCTATTCAACTTGGATTGTGCAACAATCTCCCAGGTTCACCTTGGACCGCGCGACAACATGTGAAGAATTCCATGTGAAATGCGCGAGAGGCTCTCAGGCCTCCTTTCGGATTGCGTGAAAGGCTCTGAGGTTCACTTTGAATCTCGCAACAGCTAATGAAGTATTCCTTTTGAATTGCGTGAGAGTCTCCCAGGCTTCCTGCTGAACCTCGCGACAACTAGTGAAATGCTCTATTTAGATCGCGCGAGAGGTTCCCAGGTTTACTTCAATCTCACGATAGCTATTGAATGGTTCTATGTGAACTGCGCGAGAGTCTCTCATGCCTCCTTTTTAACCTAGCAACAACAAAGTAGTAAACATAGAGCATGTGCTCTCTGTTCTACCATTTCCATTTGTGCTGTGGTTGGATCCTAGGCATGACTCTCACCACCAGGGGTACTCCCAGACACATTAAGATTAACCATTAAAGCATAGACAACAAAAATCACCATCCAACATTGTGCATTCAAGCAAAAACAATCAATCTAAGAGCAGTAATCATCAAACCAAGCATAAAAAATTCAAACCAGATAGGTCCAGATTCAAGTGGGGCCACTAAAATTTCCTTGAGAATTTGAACAAAAGGAAGTAAGACAAATCTAACAAAACCAAAGTACATATGATACAATATTGACACACCTGTGGATCAGTTTAATGAAGGATCCCCTTGAAAGTGAATGGTGTCCATGGGTTCAGCAGGTTTTTCAAAATAAGGCTTAAGCCTCTGACCATTCACCTTCAAGGTTTTCCCAGACTTGGGATCCTTGATTTCCACAGCACCAGATGGGGAAACACTCATGACAATGTAGGGACCTTCCCATCTGGATTTTAGTTTGCCAGGAAAAAATTTTAGTTTGGAGTTAAACAACCAAACTTTGTCACCAGCTATGAAGCTCTTTCTCTATAGACCCTTGTCAAAGAAAGCCTTGGACCTTTCCATGTAGATCCGGGCATTGGCATATGCATCCATCCTCAGCTCATCCAATTCTGACAGCTGCAGTAACCTGTGATGACCAGCAAAAGTTAGGTCTAGATTTAAATGTTTAATGGCCCAATAGGCCCTGTGTTCTAACTCTACTGGGAGATGGCAAGCCTTGCCATAAACCAGTCTGAAAGGGGACATCCCAATGGGAGTCTTATAGGCAGTCCTATAAGCCCACAGTGCATCATTAAGCTTTTCAGCCCAGTCCTTCCTGTCAGTCCTCACAGTCTTCTCAAGGATGTGCTTGATCTCCCTATTAGAAATTTCAACTTGCCCACTAGTTTGTGGGTGGTAGGGAGTAGCAATCCTATGGGTGACAACATATTTCTTGAACAAACTCTCGAAATTTCTGTTATAGAAATGGCTACCCCCATCACTGATAATGGCTATGGGGGTGCCAAATCTTGAGAAGATATTATGCTTTATAAACTTGAGGACAACCTAATTATCATTAGTTCTTATGGTAATGGCTTCTACCTATTTTGAAACATAATCCACTGCCACTAAGATGAAATGCTAACCATTTGAAGGAGGAAAGGGGCCCATGAAGTCAATACCCCAGACATCAAACAGTTCCACAACAAGGATGAGTTGCAAAGGCATTGAGTTTCTTTTGGACAGCCCTCCTAATTTTTGACATCTTTCACAGGTCCTGCAGTGTGTATTGGCATCTCTGAATAAAGAAGGCCAATAGAACCCACACTGCAAGATTTTGTCAGCTATTTTTCTTCCACTAAAGTGGCCTCCACAGGCATTTTCATGGCACATGGTCAGAATACTGGGGACATCACTTTCTGGAACATATTTTCAGATGATTTGGTCTACGCAATACTTGTATAAGCAAGGTTCCTCCCAGAAAAAGAATTTAACCTGTGAAAAAAATAGGTCTTTGTCCATTTTGGTCCAATGGGCAGGAATCTTGCCTATAACTAGATAATTGATAATGTGTGCATACCAAGGAACTAAGGATTGGATGGCAAACAATTGCTCATCCAGGAAGACATCATTTGTAGGATCATCAATACATTTCTCTAACACAATTTTGGATAAGTGGGCAGCCACCATATTTTCTACACCCTTTTTGTCCTTGATTTCAATGTCAAACTCCTGCAATAGGAGTATCCATCTAATCAGCCTGGGCTTAGCATCCTTCTTGGACAGTAGGTACTTCAATGCTGAGTGGTCTGTGAAAATTATAGTTTTAGACCCAAGTAGGTAAGGTCTAAATTTGTCAACAGCAAAAACCACTGTCAGAAGCTCCTTCTCAGTTGTTGTGTAATTCAGCTGAGCTTCAGCAAGTGATTTGCTGAGATAAGCAATGACCACTGGCAACTTATCTTTTCTCTGGCCCAAAACAACACCTATTGCCAAGTCGGATGCATCACACATCAACTCAAAGGGCAGTGTATAGTCAGGTATTTAGAGTACAAGGGCAGAGGTGAGGCAAATCTTCAAAGTTTCAAAAGCCTTAGGACATTCAGCAGAAAAGTCCAAGGGCACATCCTGGCAGAGCCGGTGGAACAATGGTTTAGCAATTTTGCTGAAGTCTTTAATAAACCTCCTGTAGAATCCAACATATCCAAGGAAAGATTTGATTTGTTTGACTATTCTTGGAGGGGACAAATTTACAATGAGGTCAACTTTAGCCTTATCTACCTCAATCCCATCTTTAGAGACTACATGGCCCAACACAATACCTTGTGTTACCATGAAGTGGCTCTTTTCCCAACTTAAGATCAAATTGGTCTCCTTACATCTTTGCAAGACCAGGTGGAGGTGTTGCAGACATTGGCCAAAACTGTCCCCATAAACAGAAAAATCATCCATAAAAATTTCGAAGAATTTATCAATCATATAAGAAAATATGGCATACATACACCTCTGAAAAGTGGCTGGGGCATTACACAGCCCAAAAGGCATCCTTTGGTAAGCAAAGGTACCAAAAGGACAAGTAAATATAGTTTTCTCTTGATCAAGAGGGTGCACAGGGATCTGGTTGTCCCCTGAGTACCCATGAAGAAAATAGTAAAAAGTTTTTCTAGCCAACTTATCCAGAATTTGATCAATGAATGGGACAGGGAAGTGGTCTTTTCTGATCTTAGAGTTGAGCTTTCGATAATCGATGCAAACTCTCCAGCCAGTGGTCTCCCTAGCTGGTCTCAGCTCTCCAAACTCAGTTGTGATAACTGTTATGCCAGATTTCTTGGGCACCACTTGGATAGGTGCCACCCATTCAGAATCAGAAATAGGGTAGATTACCCCAGCATCTAGCAATTTGATTATTTCTTTGAGGACCACTTCCTGCATGTAAGAATTCAATTTCCTTTGTATTTTCCTAGAGGGTGTTGAGCCCTCCTCTAGATGGATCTTGTGCATACAGATTGATGCATCTATCCCTCCTAGATCTGCAATGGTCCAGCCAATTGCCTTTTAATGCTTCCTCAAGACTGTTAGTAATTATTCCTCTTGCTCATTGGTAAGAGAGGAGGAGATAATTACAGGAAGTTTTTCATCTTTCTCAAGGAAAGCATATTTCAATATTTTTGGAAGCTTCTTAAGATCCAGATCAGGGGCTTGTTGGATGGATAACAGGATTGGTGCTTTGTTGGTTTGAGGAAGAGGTAGCAATGTAGGTTTTCAAATGGAATGCTGCACTAAGCCCACAGAAGACTTCAATGTGGTCATGTCTTCTGGCATTATAGCTGGGCTTCCTTCCTCTACCATGTTCCAAACTTCAGTTAAACTTGTGATAATGTTGTCCCACTCCAGCAGAGTGGGCAATTCCTCTTCAACAACTTCTTCTAGTACATCCACTGTAAAGCTTTCCTCATTGTCCAGCTGAGTGTACTTTACACTGTTTTACACATTAAGCTCAACCTTCATATGTCTGAAAGTTACCTCCATGATCCCAGACTTACATTGAATGCATGCATTGGCAGTGGCCAAGAATGATCTGCCCAAAATAACAGGTATCGGGGATGTACTCTTGTTACAGCCCATGTCCAAAACAAGGAAGTCTGCAGGGTAAAAGAACTTGTCCACCCCACTAAGACATCCTCTACCACTCCCATGGGTCTCCTTTCAGACCTGTCAGCTATTAACAGCACAATGGAGGTGGGTTTTAGCTCTCCCAAACCTAGCTGCTGATACACACTGTATGGTAGCAGGTTAACACTGGCTCCAAGGTCTAGAAGGGCTCTTCCAATTGTGTGGTCTCCAATTATGCAGGGAATAGTGGGTATCCCTGGGTCTTGCAACTTCTCTGGCATTGTCATGTTTAATACAGAATTAACTGTATCAGTTGCAAAGACCTTTTTGGATAAATGACTTCTAGCTTTTCTTTTCTGAGTACAAAGGTCATTCAGAAATTTGGCATAGGCTGGGACCTATCGAATTGCATCAAGCAGGGGCAAATTGATTTTTACCTGCTTAAAGGTCTCCATCATTTCCTTTATCTGTGCATTCCCCTTATCAAAAGGGGCAGGGCTACTCAAAGCTTGAGGAAATGACAACTGAGGTACTGCTGGTTCCTCAGTTGCAAGCCTATGACTAAACTTTTATTTTTTTCTTTTTTCATCTTTTATCTCCTACTGAGGCTCAACTACAGCCTCTTTAGTTTTCCCTTGTTGCAGGGTAGCAGGTAACTCTTGTCTCTGTGCTCTAACAAAGTCTCTTTCACTTTCACTCGACAGTTCTTTGGGAATAACCTCCCCTTGTTCCTTTCCCACCTGGTTGTCTACTAGCCAGCCAAACCTCAGGGTTGTGATGGCATTAGCTCCCTCAAAACATGAGGAACCTTCTCCAATTGAATATTGGCCCTTAGGTTGGCCACTGGCTGGCTTGGCAACCTGCTCTCTTCTCTTTTGGCTAAGGCATTGGATATTTGGCCTAGCTGCTCCTCTATTTTCTTTATGCTTTGACTGTAAGAAGTCATAGTCTGAGTCAAGACTCCAAGGCTTTGCAATGAGGTCAAAACCTGGTCCTTGAAAGAAGCATTTCGGGGCTGAGGTGGGGGAACTACCAACTAATTTTGTTGCTAGGGATGCTGCTGATGCTGGAAATTTGACCTTGGGGCATATCCGTGGTTAAATTACTGCTGTGGCCTTTGAGGTAAGGCCAACATCTATTGTGGCTGCATATAATTGTCTTGTCTCCACCTCAAATTTGGGTGGTCTCTCCATTGGTAACCAGCATTTTGGTGCTGGTATCCAAATGGCTATTTGTTATAGCCACCGGATTATTGTTGGCCAAATGATTGGGCAACAGCAGCTTGTTCCATCACATACTCAGGATATTGCCCTGTAGATGGGCACTCTTCCACTGTGTGTTGTGGAGATTGGCATATCAGACATGTCTCCATCACTTGTGCAGCCAATCTGGGCTGCACCACAGTTAATAGTTTATCAAACTTATCAGAAAGATTGGCCATCTGCATTCTCAGGTCATTATTTCCACTAACTTCATACATCTTTCCTTTGAAAGTTTCAGCAAGCCCCAGCTTAGGAGAAGGCTCTTGAACAGTTCTTGACAAGGGCACCTTTTGGAAAGCATTTTCACTGATGACCTCGAACAAGTCCCATGCCTCATCAGCTGTTTTATGCATGTAAGTTCTACCACAAGAGGCATCTACCATGTCTCTGCTTTTCTCATCAATCCCATTATAGAAGCTCTGGACAAGCTGCTAGTCAGGGATCTTGTGGTGGGGACATTGCTTGAGCATCTCCTTAAATCTGTCCCATGATTGATTGAAATCTCGCTAGATTGGGCAAAGCAAGTATTGCTTTCTCAATCGGGTGGTTTTATCTCGGAAGAATTTGGTCAAAATCTTGTCCGAGGTCTTTCCAAGAAGTGATGTTGTTCGAGAGAGAAGCACCGTGTGATGGCCGGCTCGCCCTTTTAGGGACAAAGGAAAGAGCCTTAATCTTGTGGCTTCTGGTCCCAAACCAGCAATGGAGAATGTTGTGCACAGGGCCAAGAATTGGTTAATGTGTTTGTAGGGGTCTTCCTTGCTGAGCCCATGGAAAGAGGGAAGCATTTGGATGATGGAGGTTTTAATCTCATAGTTTCCCTGAACATCTAGAAATTGAATGCTGAATGAAGAATTATAATCATCAGGAGCATTCAATTCCTTCAATGTTCTGGGTTGCTCTTCACCCATGGCTGCTGTCTCAATTTCAGTAGGGGGCTCAACTGTGGTGTGTCTGGGCCTTCTTGGTCTTTTGCCCCTTTCTATCTCAGGGTTAGGAGGCTCTAATGTGGGACTGAGAGATCTCCTTCCTAACATGCACACACATCAACAGCAGGGAAGACTACTTGCAGACACATTGCAATAAAAAAAAAAATTACAACTATCCTAATCAACTGCTATGGAATTTTCAAAGGAGAAATAGACTGAGTTTTTGAGGGTTAGAGAAGTGCAAACAGAGGTAGCTAGACTCCCAGTGCAGCTCTACTTTCCTTCTCTGCTGCTGTCTAGATCTGCAAGAAAAATTCTAAATGTAAATCAGCAGTATAAATTATTCACAAGTATAGCTACCAAAGAATAAAGAATACAAAAATCTAAGGTCTACTAATATATCAAGATTTCCCGACAACGGTGCCAAAAACTTGTTGGGCTATTTTAAGTGCTTGCTACTAACTTTATTGGAGACAGTGATAAGAATGGGGTTAGTGAAAATAAATCAAAGGTGGATTAAAAACTATAGAGCAGCAAGCCTAAAAATACACAATCCTACAAGATACAGGGCCTGTTGTAGCAAGTTTAATAAGTAAGAGTTTGTCCCAAGGGAAAGTTGATCTAAAGCTCCAAGGGAGCTATCTTTAGTAGGCCCTCCAGATCTGGCTAAAGATATGGCAATCCTAAATGGAAGGGGATTTAAGGTCACTATTATCTAAATCCTAAGGTAACCAAATGCCTAAACTACAGAAATGGTTGAGAAGAATAATGGAGTATGAGAAAATAAATATAAAAGGGTGAGAAGTAAGCTATTAGGTACAGATCTGATGGGTCTAATAACTCAGACTCAGATCTGCTGCTATAGAAATCCCGTCCAATGGCTAAATTATCACCAAAGAGGAGAAAGGATCCAACTCATCCCTGTGCCATGATCCAATCCCTTATGGCTATAACCTGTCCACTTAAATGGTCACAGACTATCCAATAGGGGAACCACAATCTAGAGATGGGTCAGAACAAGTTTATCATTGTAGGCACTACTTCTTCCAGGCTACCAGCTCAAGAATCCATAGGAACCTCAACCTTTAAAGTTCTGAGTGTGGGGCTAGGCCTGCAATGTGCACTAGCCTAGACACACAGAACCAGCAAGAGTTTGAGTACTAGCTTTTAAGCTTAGCTGTTCACTGCTTTAAAAAGACAGCAGTGATCCAGTCACAAGCCTACAATCTCTACAGCCAGATCAGATTTACCATCTGATGGTGGGTCTATATAAATACAGGGGAGTCTGTCTCTGCACAATCTCTCACAAGGCTACAAGCACAAGTACAGAGAAGAAGGATCTGTCTTAGATCTGTGGATTAGCCTCACCCTAAGGCTATAACCTGTCCACTTGAATGGTCACAGACTATCCACAGAGGCTATCCTCCTCACAGGGGTCTAAGACAGAACAAGAACATTACTGCCACCACTATGTTCACAAGGCTACCAGCTCAAGCACCCATGGGGATTCAGATTTAGTGGATCCATTGGTGGGGCTAGGTCTGCAATGTGCCTAACCTGGATACACAGGTCACTTGGATCTAAATAAAATCTTTAAGAACAATCCTCCATTGCTTATAATACAGCTCAGCAATGGAGAATCTCAAGGTAGCAGCCTTGTATAGAGCAACTCACAAAACACTAATCCCATACATGCATAAAATATTATTATAAAACTCCATTAAAATTATTTCAAATAGACATACAAAGGCATAGCCAGCAAGTGCTGAACTATGGAGAGAAGAAAAAGGAAAAAAAGAAACTGCCTAAACCCTAACCTTAGCCTACTGCAATTCTACAGTTGGTTCCAAGAAGGAGTACAAAAGTCAAGTCATTTAAACCTAAACTAGGCTTAGGCTTATATAGCAGTCAGCTCTGTGATAATTAGAGTTAGGAAAACCCTAATTTATCAATGCTAACGTGGCCCATTTATGTTCCTTAGATGTCTCGAGGCGTGTGCACAAAGATTGGAGCATTAGAGTGTGTGCCCTAGTTGCTGGAAGTTCCCAGATTGCCACTGCAGAAGTGGGGAGAAGTTAAGAACCCGAGCCTCGCTAGGTAGAAGGGCTTTTCAGGTCTTATCACGTGATAGAATTGGTGTCGCAGGGTTGATTTGACTTGAAGCTCTTGCACTCGCGGGATTGATACTTTGGTCGTCGTGGGAATGCTCTGGTCGTTGCGGGATTGCTCTTTCCATTTGAATGGCACGGGAATTACGCGCGCGGCTCGTTCCTTGATGGATCCCGTGGCGATCCTCGCGAAGAAATAATGTGCATGGACTTCTGGATCACGCGAATAGTTCCTTGAAAGTTTATATCCCGCGGCCACTGCGCGACAGCTGCGTGCAGGAATGCTTGAAACTCTCTCTCCTCAGTGAATCATGCGAAGATTAAGGGCTCCTCTTTTGAGCTGCACGAGACTGCGTGAGTGCTTCGCGAGCCCTTATGACTGAGCCTCGTAAGAACTGTGCGAAGTATGCTTTTTACTCCTTTCTGTCATCAATCTACGCGAGAACGACGCGACCAATTGGTGTGCTGCCTTCAGAAGCTCGCGACAACTGCGCGAAGCATTCTTTCTGGTTTAATTGAGCCCTATGACATCTGTGTGAGGCTCACTTCTTGACTTGTTTCTATTTTGCTGTGCCTAAGCTGTAGCCAGTTCTGTCTGGGTCTAACTTTCTTTCTCCTGAGGCACTTCTGGGGCAAAAAGGTAAGCTTCTTGGCATGGTTAGGGCCTTATATGCAGCTACTGCTTATTACGTACAGGATAGACTTAAAACACATTTATTAAATGATTAAGGGTCTAACAGAGATTAAGTTAAGGGGTGAAAAGTGGTACTTTTCAGGTCTTAACAGTTAGCCATGCGAGAAAGCCAAAAACTACTCGCGACGGTGAAATGCAAGCCACTGAGCTTCACGATAAAGTTAAATCCAATAATTCTCAGTGCTTGCACACTGGCCTGTGCATCTAAACTGTCATGCACCCTGCCATTATGCATCAGCACCAAATTTCTTCACACATCATCTATTTCACCTCTAATGAACTCATGCCCATTGCATACATATGCACAGAGTACAAATCCTAGAATTCAAATGACTTTAAATCATAGTATGTTCATGCAAAAACCACACTCAAAAGCATACTCATCATATTAGATTCAGATTTTCTAAACACTAACACAATCACACAGACTATTTCAGAACATAAAAAACAAACAAAGACAGTACATGACAGAATTGTAAAAGAAAACACACAAATTCAAACAACTATGGCACACAATTTACAGAGCTGTGGATCACTTAACAGTGGGAGGTTCATGAAGGTGGATGGTCTAAGGGGGCTCCATAGAGTTTTCAACATAAATCTTCAACCATTGACCATTCACTTTCATGCTCTTCCCAAAAATGGGATCCATGATCTCCACAGCACCAGATGGGGAGACATGGATGACAGTATAAGGTCCATCCCACCTAGATTTTAGTTTCCCTGGAATTTTTTTTAACTTGGAGTTAAATAACCAAACCTTGGCACCATCCTTGAAATCCTTCCTCATCAGTCCCTTGTCAAATAAAGCTTTAGATTTTTCCTTGTAAATCCTTGAGTTGGCATATGCATCCAATCTCAGCTCCTCAAGTTCTGACAGCTGTAGCTTCTTGTGTGTACCAGCTGGTGTTAGGTCCAAATTCAAAGTTTTAATAGCCCAATAGGCTCTATGTTCCAACTCCACTGGCAGGTGACAAGCCTTGCCATAAACTGGTCTGAAAGGGGACATGCTAATTGGGGTCTTATAGGCTCTATAAGCTCATAGTGCATCATTCAACTTCATGGCCCAGTCTTTCCTATCTGTCTTAACTGTCTTCTCTAGGATGTGCTTAATCTCCCTATTTGAAAATTTAACTTGCCCACTAGTCTGGGGGTGGTAGGGAGTTGTAATCCTATGGGTAACAGAATATTTCTTGAGCAAGCTCTCAAAATTTCTATTACAGAAGTGGCTACCCCTAGAGCCATCATCTGGGTGGTAGGGAGTTGCAATCCTATGGGTAACAGAATATTTCTTGAGCAAGCTCTCAAAATTTCTATTACAGAAGTGGCTGCCCCTAGAGCCATCACTGATGATGGCTCTAGGGGTGCCAAATCTTGAGAAGATATTTTCTTTGATGAATTTCAGGATAACCTTGTGGTCATTAGTCCTTGTGGCAATGGCTTCAACCCATTTGGACAAAGTCTACTACCACAAGGATAAAACTATAACCATTTGAGGGAGGAAAGGGGCTCATAAAATCAATTCTTCAGATATCAAATAATTCTACAATAAGAATGGGCTGCAATGACATTGAATTTTTTCTTGACAGGCCACCCATTTTCTGACATCTGGCACAGGCCTTGCAGTATGCATATGCATCCTTAAACAAGGAAGGCCAATAGAAGCCACACTGTAATACCTTAACTATTGTTTTTCTCCCATTGAAGTGACCCCCACAGGCATTTTAATGGCACATGCTCAGAATACTGGGGATGTCACTATCAGGGGCACATTTTCTTATGATTTGGTCTGCACAGTACTTGTATAAGCAAGGATCCTCTCAGAAAAAAACTTGACTTGTGAAAAGAATAAGTCTTTATCCATTTTGGTCCAATGAGAAGGGATCCTGCCAATAACCAAGTAATTCACAATGTCAGCAATCCAAGGTATAATAGATTGAAGAGCAAACAATTGTTCATCCGGGAAGAAATCATTAACTGGTGTAGCATTTGACAAAATTCTAGAAATGTGGTCAGCCACCACATTCTCCACTCCCTTCTTATCCTTGATCTCAAGATCAAACTCCTATAGCAGAAGGATCCATCTGATCAGCTTAGGTTTAACATACTTTTGGCCAATAGGTATATAAGGGTTGAGTATCAGTAAAAACCATAATTTTAGACCCAAGTAGGTAAGGTCTAAACTTATCTACAACAAAAATAACAGCTAGCAACTCCTTCTCAATTGTGGTATAGTTGCGCTGAGCCTCTGCTAATATTTTACTGGCATAGAAAATCACTGTGGGCAGCTTGTTCTTCCTCTGTCCTTGGACAACACCTATTGCCAGATCTGATGCATCACACATTAGCTCAAATGAGAGAGAGAGTAATATGGGGCTTGGATTATAGGAGCAGATGTGAGACATTTTTTTAAGATCTCAAAGGCCTCAAGGCACTCAGCAAAAAATTCAAATGGCACATCCTGGCAGAGCAGGTGGCACAAAGGCTTTGCAATTCTACTGAAGTCCTTAATGAACCTCCTATAGAATCATGCATGTCCTAAAAAAGGTTTGATTTATTTGACAGTTTTGGGTGGGGGCAAGTGTGAGATCAAGTCAATCTTAGCTCTATCCACCTCAATGCCTTTGTGAAAAACCACATGGCCTAACACAATTCCTTGTATTACCATGAAGTGGCTCCTTTCCCAGCTTGAGACCAAATTGGTCTTTCCACATCTTTGCAATACTAGGCTGAGGTGGTTCAAGCGTTGACTAAAATTGTCTCCATATATAGAGAAATCATCCATGAAGATCTCCAAGAACTTGTCAATCATATCAGAGAAGATAGCATACATGTATCTCTGAAATGTGACTGGAGCATTACATAGACCAAAAGGCATTCTCCTATAGGCAAAAGTACCAAAGGGACATGTAAAGGTGGTCTTCTCCTGATCTTGAGGATACACAGGGATTAGGTAATACCCTAAGTATCCATCAAGAAAGCAATAAAATGTTTTCCTAGCTAATTTGTCTAGAATTTGGTCAATGAAAGGGAGAGGGAAGTGATATTTTCTGGTCTTGGAGTTGAGGTTTTTGTAATCTATGCAAACTCTCCAACCAGTAGTCTCCTTGGTTGGCATCAACTCCCCAGACTTAGTAGTGACAACTGTTATGCCTGACTTTTTGGGCACCACCTGAATAGGTGACACCCACTCTGAATCGGAAATGGGATAAATTACCCTTGCATCTAACAGTTTCACTATTTCTTTCAAGACCACCTCTTGTATGTGAGGATTTAATTTCCTCTGCATCTCCCTAGAGGGTTTGAAATACTCTTCTAGGTGTATTTTATGCATACACACTAAGGCATCAATCCCCCCAAGATCAGCAATTGTCCAGCCAATTGTCTTTTTGTGCTTTTTGAGAATACTCAACAATTCCTCCTCCTGCTCACTAGTGAGAGAGGAAGAGATAATCACTTAAAGTTTTTTGTTCTGCCCCAAGAAGACATACTTTAATGTGTCTGGAAGCTGCTTAAGCTTCAAATTAGGGAGACTTTTAATGGAAGGCAACAAAGGTGCCTTGGTGGTTTGAGGAAGGGGCAACAATGTAGGTTTCCAGCTGGAATGCTGCACTAGGCCCACAGAAGACTCTACTGTGATGTTGTCTTTTGTCATGACAGCTTGGGCCTCCTCAACCTCACTCCAAATATTTTCCAGGTTCTCAAAAACATTATCCCAATCCAACAGATTGGATAATTCTTTTTCTACAAGGCTATCTAGTACTTCTATTACACAACAGTCCTCAATGTCCATCTGAGGCTACTTGGCAGCATTATACATATTTAACTGAGCCTTCATATTCCAAAGGTCTCCTCCATCACCCTCGACCTGCATTGAATACAGACATTGGCAGTGGCCAAGAATTGCCTGCCCAAGATGACATGAATGGGGGTTTTACTTTTGCAAGGGTCCATGTCTAAAACTAAGAAATCAACAGGGTAGTAGAATTGGTCTACCCCGACCAAAACATCCTCCACCACACCCACAGGTCTTCTCTCAGACCTATCAGCCAGTTGGAGCACAATTGGAGTTAATTTTAGCTCCCCCAAACCTAGCTTCTCATATAATGAATATGGGAGCAGGTTGACATTGAACCCCAAGTCCAAGAGGGCTCTACCTATGGTGTGGTTTCCAATGATGCAGGGGATTGTAGGTACCCCTGGGTCATGTAATTTTTTAGGTGTGGCTATAGACAGCACTGATTTCACATATTCTACAACAATGACCTTTTTAGACAGCTGCACCCTTGCTTTCCTTTTTTGTGTACAAAAGTCCTTTAAGAATTTGGCATAGGCAGGGACTTGTTTAATGACATCAAGTAGGAGTAAATTAATCTTGACCTACTTGAAGGTCTCTATCATTTCCTCCATCTGAGCATTCTCCTTATCAAAAGAAGATGGGCTAACAAGTGCATAAGGAAATGGCAGTTGTGGTACTGCTGGTACCACAGCTGCATGCCTAGCAATATCATGATCAAATTTTTATTTTTTTCTCTTTTCTTCATTTATTTCTTGTTGTTGGGGATCAACCTCAGCCCCTTCATTTTGTCTCTGCTACTCCACAGCAGTGGATGAATTCAAGTCTTCTTCAACACTCATATTTTTTTCTTTTTCATTCTCCATGGTCTCCTCAGCTGCCCTGCCCACTTGATTGTCAACCACCCTGCCACTCCTTAGGGTAGTGATTATATTAGCCTCATTATGAGTAGAGGAGCCTTCTCCAATCCTGTACTGCCCTATAGGGTTGGCTAAGGATTGACTAGGCAACCTGCCCTCCTCTCTCTTGTTCAAAGCATTATAGATTTGACCCAGCTGGTCCTCTATTTTTTTAATGCTTTGCCCATGAGAGTTCATAGTTTGTACTACATTTCCCAGATTCTGCATTGATTTCAGTATTTGCTTGTCAAAAGAAGAGGATCTGGGCTGTGATGGGGGCAAAACTAACTGATTTGGCTGTGGGGCAGGCAGCTAAAAATTCTGCCTAGGTGCATATCCCTATTTGAATTGGTGTTGTGGTCTGTATGGTGCTGTTAGTTGTTGCTACTGGGGTTGCTGATATGTATCCTGTCTCCACCTCAGATTGGGGTGATTTCTCCAAGTGTACCTAATAGGTTGCTGCCCATATGCTTGGGCAACATTGACATGTTCCATAACCAATTCAGGAAACTAATTGGTTGATGGACATTCTTAAAGTGAATGTGTGAGAGATTGGCATATCAGACATGCCTCTTCCACTTGTGCAACCAATTTAGGCTGCATCACATTTATTAACTTATCAAATTTTAAGCTCAGGTTGTCCACCTTCCTCTCTAATTCACTCTGCACCTTAACCTCATACATGCCACCTCTAGAGGTGGATTCTTTCACCATTCTAGCTGAGGTCTAGCTGTCATTATAGGATAGTGACTCCTGCTGCATGGAATTCTCATCTATAATGTCAAACAAGTCCCATGCCTCATCAGCTGTCTTGTGGAGGTAACTACCCCCACAAGAGGCATCCACCATGTCCCTACTTTTAGGATCAATTCCTTGGTAGAAGACTTGTACAAGTTGCCACTGCGAAATTTGGTAGTGAGGAAATTGTTCTAACATTTCTTGAAACCTTTCCCATGCTTCATGAAAATTTTCAGTTGAGGATTGAGCCAATGAAAGTATGCTCGTCCTTATCTGACTAGTTTTGTTCATAGGGAAGAATTTTGGCAGAAATTGGCTTTGGAGGTCATTCCATGTCTGTATTCTGTTGGTTGGGAGCTTAGAGAGCCAAGTACTGGCTTTATCCTTTAGGGAAAAAGGAAAAAGCCTAAGTTTGGTGGCTTCTGGTCCCAAGCCAGCAATGTTAAATGTGGTGTAAAGTACTAAGAATTGATCTATGTGCCTGTAAGGATCTTCCTTACTGAGCCCATAGAAAGATGGCAACATATTGATGATGGAGGACTTAATTTCATAATTTCCCTAAACTGAAGGAAATTGAATGTAGAAGGGGGACGTATACTCCCCAGGTGCATTATATTCCTTCAGTGTCCTCTGCCTTTCAAACATCACAACTGGCTCAGTTTTAATAACAAGGGCTGGTGTGGTGTTTCTCAGTCTAAGGACCCTTTCCACTTCAGGATTTGGAGGTTCTAATTCAGGGTTAAGGGACCTTCTACCAAGCATACACACTTAGAACAACAGGTAGAGAAAATACTCATAGCACACTAAAAAAATTTGCAAACAAAATATAAAACTATACTACTGTCAGGGAATTCAATAGCAATGGAGCCAAGTTTTAGGGTAAAAGAAATGCAAACAGAAGCTAGCTAAACTCTAGCTGCAACTCTAGCTTTTTCCTTCTACTGCTGTCCAAATCTGTAAAAATTCCAACAAGAATCAGTAGTACTTTTTATTTAAAATCAGCCACTTCTACAAAGAATTTAGTAAACTAAAATACAATACAATACAACTCAGGGCTACTAAAAAGATCAAGATCCCTAATAGCGACGCCAAAAACTTGTTGGGTTAATATTTTAAGTTGCTTGCTGCTATTTCATTTAAAAATAGTGGAGAAAAATAGTGGAACATAGATGCAACTGGTCATTACTACCAAAGGCATGCAATGACTCAGCTCACAAGTCTGCAATCTCTACAGAGAATCAGATCTAACATCTGATGATTGTAATGTAAAATAGAGGGGAGCTAGTTCCTGCAACAATCTCTCACAAAGCTACAAGCTCAAGTGCAGAGGATAAAAACCCATCTCAGATCTGTGGATTAGAATCACCCTAGGGCTATAGTCTGTCCACTCAAATGGTCACAGGCTATCCACAGAGGCTATCCAAATCACAGAGGACTGAGATGAAATAAGGAAATTACTGCTACCACCATGGTCACAGGGCTACAAGGTCAATCTTCCATGGGAGCTTCAAATCAGTAAAATCCTATGTGTATGGCATAAATCAAAGAATATTACAGACACATAGGAAAATAGCAGATTGAATAAGCATTAAAATAAACATTTTATTGATTATACAATACTTACAATGAAAGCCCTCAATGTAGCAGCCTTGTGCAGAGCAACCCTCAACAGATTCCAAAGATTACATAACCCATTACAAAACTGAATTAAACTATGCCTAATTGTTTACAGAGATCATAGCCAGTAAGTGATAGGCTAAGAAAGAAGAAAAAGGGAAAAATATGATGATCTAATCCTAACCCAACTCTGACCTAAGCTCTCAGCCGAAATTAGGTTGAGGAAGAGATGGGTTTCTAAAAATAGAATATAGCTAATGTACTTAGTCCTCTCTACCTTGGCCATTAAGAAAATAGAAGGGAAAAACCCTAATTTCTGCTTGAAGATGTGGCTCTCTTACAGCCCTTGGATGCCTTGGGATGTGTGCATAGAGATCAGAGCCTCGAGATGTGTGCCCTAAACCTGGGGAAATCCCTAAAGTATCACTGAGTATGGAAATAGAAAGTAGGAGACCGTGCTTCGCGAGGCTAGGTCTGCTTCTTTTGCTCCTTGCGAGGCTTGTTGCGTGCTTGAAGTAGCTGCAAAAGAGTGCTCGTGAGGATGAATTTGTAGTGAATGGTCTCAGCTCACGCAGTGGAGCTTCAGGTGATTCCTGTGGCGAGGGTCTCACATAGATGGGTTTGGAACTCATGAGGACCCCTATGTAGTGAGTAGCACAGCTTGCGTGGATGGTTTTAGGCTTTGACGCACGCGAGAGTTACACGAGAGATTTTCTAAAACTCTCTCTCCTCTTGAGCTATGTGAGAGCTGCGCGAGTGGCTAGAGTCTTTTGTATGAATGAGCCTTGCGAGAACTATGCGCATGACTATTTTGAGACTTTGATCCCTGCGAGAGCTTTGCAAGCTAGATTTCTGAAACTTCTAATGCGTGAGTGCTTCACGAGCAGTTAGAGTGTGGGGAGCAAATGAACCTCGCAATGGCTGCACGAGGTAGCTCCCTGAGGCCATTTCTTTACTGAGCTATGCGAGTTCTACGCGAGTTTGCATATGTTGCAGGCCTATGAACCTCGCGACGTTTGTGTGAGGTATTTTTCTGTGTTCTGCTATTGTGTTCCTTCTCCTGCAGCAGTCTCCACAACTTGGGTCCACCAACCATTGAATCTCTAGACTTCTAGGGTCCACCTTGGTATGCAATATGTTCACCATGGTGTGTGCCACCAAGGTGTATTCTCCGTTCTTAGCTCAGCAGTCACCCTTGGCTTGAATTCTCTCTCTTTTTGGCTTCAAATGCATAGACTTTGTACTAAGCTGCAACTATTATTACTAACTACAAAACATACTAATAAAGGATTATTAGATAGCTCCAAGGTGTAGTGAAGGCTAGGTTAAGAGGTGAAAAGTAGTACTTTTCAGTGAATAACAAAAAGAAGGTAGCAGAACTTAAGAGACTTCAATGGTCTCTAAACTACTCAAGTTGAATCTCGTTCCAAGTTTCTAAGACTTCTTGATGTCTTTCTTATCTTGGAATATAAGGGGGCTAGGCAAATGTAGCAAATGTGTAGTGGTTACATCATGACCAATATAAAAGCCGATATTGTAACGCTTCATGAAACCAAATGGCGTCAGGCTAATAGAGACAAAGTTCGAAAAATTTATCCCAACTTGGACTTGAGTTGGGTTCATAAAGATGCAAAGGTTCAAAATGGGGCATTCTCATCATGTGGAACAATAAAAAATATGAGAACAAAGGTCAGTGGATCTGTCTTTTTAACATTTCTATTCTGTTCACTGATAAAAGAAATGATGTCTCTTTTCTTTTCACTGCTGTTTATGGGCCTTGCACTAGGGGAAGAGATGTCGAATTATGGGAGGATTTGTTTAGATGGAAAATTCTACATGATGGCCCCTGGGTTATCTGTGGGGATTTTAAAGCCATATCCCATCCACATGAAAAATCAAACAATACCAAAATATCCTCCTCTATGCGAAATTTCAACAAATTCATCAACTCCGCAGAGCTTAGTGATGTTTCTATGTTAGGTGTACAATTTACGTGGTCCAATGGGCGTCGTTCCCCCACACTTTGTCGCCTTCACTGATTCCTCATAAATGAGAAGTTTGATAATCTTTTCACTACTGCTGTAACACCCTACAAATTCCTGAACCCGAATACGTCGGGTAAGTACTAGTGCTCGAGACCGGTAACAATTTGCGTTGTCTGTTTAGACCAAGTCATGTCAAAAATTTAAATAGGCACCTTTATAATAAAGGTTAAATAGTTAATTGGTTAATTACTACACAAGAGCACCCCGCTGGTAAAGAGCGTGGCTTGTAACTAAGAGGTCATGTTATCAAGTCATGTGAGGAGCATTAGGTTTCCTATTTTTGTTTTATTTTGGACACATACATAGTGTTGGGTGTACAGGCTACACACCATAACACTACTCTCATTTAAAAGAAAGACTCCCACGCTTAAGTTAGCATGCATTTGGGAGAATTGGATTGAGAGGAAAGGAACCACCTTCTTCCTTACGACTCTTGAAGAAGAAAACTGGCCATTTGATCTTTTCATCCAACCAGCTGTCTTCCATGAGAAAATCTGCACCCCTCCTATCCTCGCAAACACTATTTTCGATCTTTGAATCTCTATGATTGAGCAATCGAACGGTAGAGCGCATCAACGTCGAAAATTTCTGACTCTGAAGACTGGAGACTTTGAATGCGAAGAATCTACGAAGGTATACGTCTTAACCAGATTCTGTAAACCTCGATTTCATAAGTTTAAGAGTCAAATTATTCGGTTTTGAATTTCATGCGAGAACTCTGAAAATTGGACGCGTGAGAGGCATAGTTGTCGATTTTCCTCAATTCTGATATTTTCGGGCGTTGCATGTGCATGAAATTAAGATAGAAAGTAGTGATCTAACCTTATCACATGAAATTGGGTTGGATTAAATGTTAGGATGACAAATTGTTAAGGAAATTAGGATTTTCGGACTTAGAAGAAGCAGCTAGGGGTTTTCAAATTCTAAACCCCTCGCTACAACGACCTTGCAAAGTCGTTGTAGCGAGCTCAATTTTGAACCCCTCACTACGAGCTGAAGGGGGTCACATGAGCTCGCTGTAGCGAGCTGATTTATGAAGGGCTTGCTGTAGCGAGCTGATTTCTGAAGGGCTCGCTGTAGCGAGGTCCCCTACTCTTGAATGGGTAAACTTTAGGTCCGTTTAAGCTAAGAAGACCTGTTTCATGCAATGTTTTTGGCACTGACATTTAGGATACGAACATCTTGATCTAGGTAAATGCGGGAGACTGCAGATCAGACCTCCACTTTAATTTACACTATTATCTCAGCACGACTCCGATATTAAGGTAGGGAAAATCTTGAGGCTCAATTATATGCTTTCTCAAATAATGGCTAATGATGTGATTATTAAATGCTTTTATGTTTTCAGTATCATGATATATATATATATATATAATATGTGTGTGTGAGTATATTGCAGCTCAATAAATGATTAAGATTTGACTTTTGCACATTATCATAGCATTAGAACTTTGGCACATTGATGCATATCAGTCGTTCAGCTCAAATTCTCAAAATTCGATTTGTGGTATGTGTTATATGATTCCAAGATCATGTGCAAAGAGGAGTGGAGCCTCCATGAGAGGGGTGGAGTCCCTAGGGTTTGCGAACCTGTTCCCGCTACGGGATGCTCAGTTCCTGCTACGGGATGCTTTGCCATGAGACATGTACTCGATATTCTGAGGCCGTGTTAGTTGTAAGGGGAGTGGAGTCTCCAAGAGAGGGGTGGAGTCCCCGGGGTTTACGAACCTGTTCTCGCTACGGGATGCTCTGTTCCCGCTATGGGATACTAACACTAATGTTTCTGAATTCTGAAGATATGACATGATCCGATATGTTTTGATTCTCTGACACATGTACTTCTGTTTCTCATACTCTTGTTTTCACAAATACATGCTTTGGTTCCCGTTTGGATTCCTTGCTTTGCTATGTGCTTGTTCCACATATCATTTGCATCATGGCATAAGATATTATGAGATTCATGGGTTAGTTCATTTTTTTCTTTTGAGGTATTTGATATAATGTTAATTCGAACTATTTTTACTTATGCATCAACACCATGAAGTAGAATAATAAGATATGATTTAGCACAATTTTCTCCCTACTGAGCTTGGACTATAACTCATCCCTCGACTATACATTGCAGCTGCAAGTGTTGACCTAGAAAAGGATCTAGAATGAGAAGAGGATCCTGATTACAACCCTGAAGAGGAGGAAGAACAACTCGAGGAGTTCTTTCCTTAACTTCTCTCTTTGGATCCCGCTGAGTGCGATTATTTTCTACTTTTGATACTTGGTATAGTTTGTTTTTATTAACAATTTTGTATAAATTTTGCATAATTCTAAGCCACTGTTTAGGTGATGGTCGGCCATCACCGGTGGTCAGTATAGTTTTGGGCTATATTATAGAATGATAGAAATCTTTGGTTTAATGCCATATGCTTTTACTACTTTGCTTCCACATCAGCATAAACTTACCGCAAGCTTGATGGCTTGATCTTTCCAATTATCCTTTTAGGGGAAGGCCGAGCTATCACAAAGGTATCAAAGCACCCCGATACCAAGGAAAACTCTAAAATCGGATCGTGTTCTCCGATCCGATGGCATGGATTTTGGGGTAAGGAAATCCAAGCCGTCACAGAAGGTATCAGAGACTAGGCTATAAGTCTATTGGGAATCCAGAACTATAGCTTAGGTTCAAGGCAATGGCATTAAATTCCATCATACCTTAGGCCAGATTCTTACGATCACCCTGATTAAGCCATTCCTTGATCATGACAGGCTAGCATGCCTCCATGAAGAGGAAGACCAAGGACCGTGCACACCAGAGGTGTAACAAATGGAGAAGGGGTTGCCACCGGTTTGAATGCAACAACTGTAGGAAATAACAACCATGCCTCTGGTGTCGAAAACAATGTTGGCAATACATCCGGAGTAGGGAACAATGCTGGGAATGACCAGTAGTTACTAGAAACCATGGTGAATACTATGGAAATACTTGCCAAGAGACGTCAACCATTGGGCTTCCAAGAGTTTAGGAGGATGAGGCCTCCGAACTTCTATGGGCAGACAGATTCGCTAGAGGCAAAGAAGTGTTTGAACCAAATGAAAAAGATTTTACAAAGAGTCTGGTGCATCGAGGAAGAGAAGGTGAGTTGGGCTTCTTTCCAACTCGAAGGAGAGGCGGACCCTTGGTGGAAATCGGTCGAGAGAACTAGGGTGCAAATGACACTGAATGCCCCATGGACATGGGCAGAATTTGTCGAGGTGTTTAACGAGTAGTACGTCCCTCGACAAGGTAGATATCAGATGGAGGTGAAGTTTACCACATTGGAACAAGGTCAGATGATGGTGCACAAGTACGAGGCTGAATTTACCAGGCTCCCTCATTTTGCACCATTGCATATAGCCACGGAATTGATGAAGGCCCAAAAGTTTGAATGAGGCCTAAAACCTGCTATTAAGGAAAGGATCTCATTGTTCAGGGTGACGACCTACGCAGAGGTTATGGAGTTAGCCCATATTGCGGAAAGGGGCATTGAGACTATGTACACGCGAAGAGAAGAGCAAAACAGGAGTAGACAGAGTCGAGCACGGTCTTATGCCTCCGAGCAGGCTAACAAGATGCCGAGATTATTGATTCCACCAGCCTCTCAACCTGCTCAAATTATGTCGTCGAGACCACTCATTCCTACACAATCAAGGCCCTTTCGCCCTTAAATTCTGACGACAACTAGGGTGTCAAGAGCCCAACCAACTTCTCGAACTGCATCATTAGCACTAGTAGACTCATGTGTGAAGTGTGGAAAGTCACATAAGACTGAGGAATGTAGGAGAACCACTGGAGCCTATTTTCGTTGTGGGAAAATGGGACATAGGATCAGGGAATGTCCCAAAGTGAAGAAAGAAACTCCCGCAGCCATGACTCACACGAGACCTCCATGGCCTACAACACAAGGTCAATCTTATGTTGTTTCGGTACAGGATGCCCAAACTAATAATGACGTAATCCAAGGTATACTTTCCTATGGATTATCAATCTAGTTTCTTTTATTTTATTTTAGATGAAGAAGGTGCATAAAATAAAATAGTCTTTGAATTTACAACTTTTGAATGCCATGACACTTTATATGTACATCAAATTAAACAATATGCATGAAACTTAGGTATCATTCACATGTACTAGAAAGGCGACATTTGTTTTCATAAAGCATGAGTGTTGATAGTCCCAGGGTCTACCCACTCTTTTGTCACACCGCAATTCGCAACAGAATTAAGTGTTATGCCCGAGCCTCTTGACTTTATTCTAGCGGTGTCCATTATAACGGGAAATTCTATGAGCACGGATACAGTGTGTCGATTAGTCATTGTTGCTATTAAAGATCATGAAATAACGGCTGATCTGATTATGCTAGATATGCAAGGATTCTATGTGATCCTTGGCATGGACTGGGTATCCACCCATCAAGCTAGTGTCGATTGCCATAAGAAGATAGTCATGATTCGTCCCAAGATGGGGAGATTATTCAGATTCCATGGCATTCGACCAAACACACACCATGTAGGGCACACAAATTCTATACAGCTCGATACAGCGAAGCCTAGGCTCGCTGTAGCGACAGTTTCAGAACTGTTAGCTTGCTACATCCTCGCTATAGTGACAGCTTCAGAAGTCCAAGCTCACTACAACGATCATTAAACCTCACTGTAGCGACTATCGGGTTTTGGGTTATTTCTTTTAAAGGGCTGAAACCCCCAATTTCTATCATTTTCAAGATTTCAAGCCTAAAGACCGTCCCTTTTCTCTCCTCTCCTGTGAAGAACAAGGTGCTTCTTCCTTTCAAAAACCTATGATTCTTCGTGTTTCATCCAACGAGACTCACGAATCGACGTGCATGCGCCTCCGTCAACTAGGGTTCCACGTTTTGATCTCCACGCCGCTCAAATTTCTTCTCGTTTCAAGTTAATTCCTATGTTAATGGCTTCTAAGAAGAAACTCGCATCTAAATTCCCTCCTATTAGGGCAAAACCTTTTAAACAATCAAAAGGCAAAGCCCCATCGGTCTCCGATACCCCACCGATTTTTGAGTCCCCACCTATTTAGGACCAACCCAGCTTGTGGTGGACCGTTAAAGCCTTTGAACCAGAGTGGTCTTTTGACCCAGAGGTATTTATCGACGATGATACGACCTTGTGGTCAATTGACTATATTAGGCCTGGTGAAATTATTTTTCCAAAATTTGAAAGTTGGGGTGGGTGGCCAGCAGATGACCACCGAGATTGATGGACGAACCTTCCATCTCGATGTCTGCAATATCGCCAAAGCAATGCGATGTCTCCCACATTTTTTGGAAAATCAGTGCCTCCTAACCCCGCATCCCGAGGAGGTGCCTTTCAATCACATCATAGCTAAGATGACTAGCGGTGAGCAAGGTTCCGGCCAATCTGTTAGGAGAACCCAACTACTAGGTGAGATGTGGGCATTAGATGATGTGTTTAGAAACAACCTCAATCCCCTCCATCATGACCAAGAGAGACTAAAAACGCTTTTGTAGGCCTTTTTTGCCGTACACGAGGGTGGGTGGTTTAGCGAACCACAAGTTGTGTGGGAGGGCATCAATTACACCCACGAGCAAATGTTAAACACCACCCCTAAACCTTTGACTACTATCCTGACTTATCTCCCAACTCCTTGAAGGGCATGAACACACCGAAGAGGATGACCCTTATGTGGTACCGGCCAATGGAGAGGTATGAACCGATAATATCCAAAAAATTTCCAAGAGCATGTGGCGCATGAACTACAAAAGGTGCCAACGCAGTGTCCGAAATCGACCACTTCAGAAGTTAGCTGAGGGAGGTCATCAAGGAGAACTGGAACAACCCACACCTAGGGCTGCACCTCAAATGCCCCCACCACAATAAGTCCCAGCTCAGCCTCAGCAGTAGCCTGCCCCACTTGGTGACGTCCCCACACTGTCTGAGTTCAATTGGCAAATGGACGTGCTGCACCAACAAAATTTCACATTGCACCGTCGATTGGATTTCCATGAGGACATCCTATTGCGTCTGATAGAAAAGTCGTATCCTACCAGCTACACTCCATTCATAGCTCACGTAAGAGAGAATACCTCAAAGTATACAAGGGGTACGTCTAGACCTGGAGCAGGACGTGCATCTGGCTCCAAAACATGACGCGATGACGAGTAGCCAGTAGAGCAGCCAGGTGAGCACGTGGATCGTTCATGCCGGGTATATAGCTGTCTTTTGGGTGTTCTTTAATGATGTTGGATGACTATAATGATAACATATTAAATTGTCTTTGGCAATCGAAAAACAAATTTCATTTTAGGTTATAGCACTTAGATGCCTGAAACAATGGTTAACTAGTATATGTAAATATTTATTTCTAATTGCGGTGATGATAGAGAACTGAATGGATTAGGTTGTTGGGATAAAATGCAAGCTTTTAGTTAAATTGTGAATTTTTGTGTTGCAACATTGCAATGCTTTCAATTATAGAACGATCGGTGCAATTAATAATAGAACTTCGCTTTACAAATACTTGAACATGTTTACTCTATTCATGCTCATAAGTTGTAGTTATGAATGACACAGTAGAATCATGATGGCTTTGGAATGTTCTCATTGGTGTCTAGTGCTACCAAGCAATGGGCTAAACTTTTTGATTTTGATGACGTTAGCTTTTGGAGAATGTGAACCATTTTGTAATAAGTGTAAACCTTGTCGTCATGATAGGTTGAATGACATGACAATCAATAATTTAAAATTTCTAAGATACACCATCATTCATTAGCAGTCAACCATACTAACTAGTAATTTTCGACGAAGTGCTTTATCCTCGCTTAAGTAATGGACACGTTACAAGGCTTAGTATGAATCTCCGAAAACACATCCGCGTGCTGAAATTTCTTAGATAGATTTTAACCGCATGATGTAGATCATCAGTAGGACTACAACTCGATGACACGTCTTTCGTCCCCAATACCGTCGTCAATTTTCGAGGATGAAAATTCTCTTAAGGTTGGGAGGATGTAACACCCTACTGTTGGTACGCGCTTTTTCTGGGTCCCTTTCGGTCCCTTGGAAGAGTGGCCCAATTCGGTCCAAGTGGACTATGGCAAAGGTGGTGTTTTTAGAGGTAATTAAATACTGAAAATGAAAAGGTAAATCTCAGGAAAATATCTGGTTCATTGCAATCGCCAGCTGTAGATGTTTAACAATGCTACAACACGTCACTGATCAAGCCTTTCGAGGTGGAGATATGGGTTGTTCTCTTTACTGAAGCATAGGTCGGCCGATGTCAGCAGCACTGGGTCGCCTGTAAGTTTAGTTACGCTAGTTTTCCTAATTCTATTTTAACTACTTTTCCTTTTCTATTCTTGCTATGACTTGCTTAATTTACTTAATATTGTCAGGGATTTAATTAATTTTAATCCTATCAGGAGTCTAACTAATTTAAATATTTTACTCCTATTAGAAATCTAATTAATTAAGCCTCCTAATCTCACTAGGAATGCAAATATGCTAATCCTAAGAAAATTAATTAGGAACATACTAATTCTATTGAAACTCTAATTAATTAAAATATACTAATTCTATTAAAATTCTAATTAAAGTAAATACACTAATTTTACTGAAAATCTTAAAAAAAGGGGTTTTGGCCCGCTATGCTAAGGAGGATCGGTCCTGTTCTCGGGTACCCTCCATAAGCTCCCTTGGGCAAATCGGTTGGCTAGGGATTATTTTAGTAATAGTGTGGATTGAAAAATTGATTTTTATTCTGAAATTATGGATTTACGGATCGAAAATTAAGGATTTTGAGAATCAAGTTAAAAATTAGAGCTAAAACTTTAGAACAAAAAATGGAAATTCTAAGGCTGATTTTAAGACTGAAATTAAGGATTGGTTCTAATAACTAGAATCAGAAAATTAGAAAATTAGAAATTTAGATTAAAACTTAAGATCTAAGATCTAGAATTAAAGAACTAGGAGGCTAGAACCTAAATCTAGAACTAAAACTAAAAAAGGAAGAATTGGTTCTAGAACCAGAGAACTAGAACTAGGGAAAAAAGGTAAGAATTAAGGATTAAAGAGATTTAAAATCTAAGATTTAAAACTAAAAGCTTAAGAACCTAAAGCCTAGAACTAATAATCTAGAACTAAGGACTAGAATTAAGAACTAGAACTAGAAGAATTAAAAACTAGAAGGAAAGTATACCTGAGGCCAGGGCCGCAGAGAGAAATCGTGAAATCCTAAGCTTGAAAGTAAGGAACTCGAGAGAGAGAAATCTGGGTCAAAAATTGTGCGTTGAGTTGTGGTGGTGGGTCCTATTTATAGATATTTGGCCAATTGCACGCCCTATGGGGTGCGCTCAATTGGTCGGTGAATTTCAATTATGCTTTGTGTCTAGTGCGCACAATTGAATTATGCGCCCTGTATCAGGCGCACAAACACTTCGAGTTGGTGACTGACTCAGTGAGTGACCAGCTGACTGGCTCAGTCGGGTACCATAGTGCTAGTCTAATTAGACTAATTGCATGTGTAGTTTAGTACGCACAATTAATTAAGCACCTGAATTCACGCGCTTAATAGGGAATTTTTGGCGGTCTAGGGAGTTAGAGGCGAGGTTTGCTTAGGAACCAATTATACGCCTGTGCGGAGGCACATAATATGATTGCATGCTCTAGGTAGGGTGTATAATCCTGTCTTAGGCAGTTTTAGAAGGGTAGAAGGCCAGTCCAAAATGGACTAATTGTGCACTGGGTATAAAGCGTGTAATATGATTATGCGCTCCTGAGAGGGCGCATAATCAAGGTCTTAGGCGGTCCTCAGGAAGTGAAATCTTGGTCCAAGAGGGACCAATTGTGCACCAGCCATGGGGTGTGCAATCGAGTTATCCATGCTGTACGGGGCACATAATTCAGGACCAACCTGGATTTGAGCCTGGTCCGAGCCACAGAGCTATTGTTTCAGCCTGGGCCTCAACCATGTACTATTGTTTCAGTGTATGATCCCCGTATAGGGTTTTAAAGTCTTAAAAAAAGGTTAGTCCTTTTTCAGAGATCGTGGGCAAGGGAAAAGGTTGACTGAACAAGTTTGTATATCTCGAGAGGACAAAATGGGGGTGTCTACAGATGCCCCTCTTCGGCACGTTCTTGCGGAGTAAGAATGCATCGAAGAAGTAGACACCCCTCATCCGAGGGACATTCTTGTTTTTTGTGAGAAATCATAAATGTGAACTGGGGATGCTGACATGAGATGCTTGGCTTTCTTATTTATTAGCATAAGCTAAAATGGAGTATTCGAAGGCCCAGTGGTAGGTGTCGAAAGGCGGATTCTATGCCGTGAATGCGAGTGACATCCCGCCGCATATTGCGATGCGCTGCTAGTTGCAGTCAATGGGGTAAAAAAGGCATCATATAATCCGTGGGTGCAAGGGGCATCCCGTCGCATATCATGACTTGCTGAAGGGGCAGTCAAACGGTAAAATAGTCGATATCTTGATCTGCAGGTGCAAGGGGCAATCAAACAGAGGGATATTCAACACAATCGAGGTCATACGAATGTCCAGAGATAAGGTCTAGAGACCGATAATAAGATAAAATATCATGTAATGGCGAAGGCTTTCACAAGTCATGTCAGACCGGGTGCGTCATTGCTCACACCAATGGCACGTCAGGTGTCCCTTTTCCAGTGGACATTTATGATATCTCAGAGTTGAATATATTTAGTGTTTGGTTTCTCAGGGGAAGAACGGATTAGAGTGGTGAGAAGTGAAAGTTTGACAGATAGGAGTTCATTATTTTTTGTTGTTTTTATTATTATTTTTTTAAAATTTGGGAATTTAACTTAAGATCAATTCGGTTGTAAATCTTTAAAAAATGTGGCTTTCGAGATATCACTGAGCAGATCCACCAGTATGGGATTTGTGGACCCAACCGTTTATGTGGTTGTCAAGATGACACTTGATATGTTTGATGCTCCGTCTAACCTTCCTGTGATTACTGATGATTGTCACTTATGGAAGGACTACAGTGATTCACGGATAGAGAGAGATGGGTTTTAAAGATATTTGACTTAATATTAACTAATTATATTTTATATAAATATCGAGTATAAGGAGGGGGTGATAATACTTACCTGTTTTATTACTTGTTGGGGCTTTTGTGTATGATGGGACTCGTTGGTTGTTGTAGTGGCGTCGCAATGGGACGTAAGAGGATTTCCTCTCTTTACTTCTACTACCACTGGACTTGAGGGTCACCAATGTGGTAGGAATGTCTTGGGGAGGTTAGGTTTGTGATGGGACATGGCGGTCCTCTCCTTATGGTCATGTGCTATAGTGAGACCCGTTGATTGTAAATGTGATGGGACCTAAGGGGAACTCTGATGATATGTTCGTGCTGGAACGTGGTATTTGATGGGTGTGATGGCATGTTGGAGGGTTTCCTCTCTTCTCCTAATTTTTGTAATGGTAGGGGGTTCGCTGGTTATCACGCGATGGGACGGTGGAGGGTCTATCCTCCTCTACTGCCAGTGAGTGTATTTTTCGATTGAGGTGGAGTTTGATGAATGCTGCGTGACAAGGGATTTAGGAAGTGGGCTCTCTGGTTTTGCAATGAGACATGATCGAGCCTTCCCCTCTATTGGTTATGCAAAGTTATGCGATGGGATTTCGGGGAGGTATGATTTGTGATGGGGTCTGAAAGGTTCGACTCTCTGCGATGGGGCATTGACTGAGTCTTCCCTTCTTGACGGGATGTGTCTGAGCGTCTTGGGTAGTAATGTCGCGATGAGACAGGTTTGTGATGGGATCAAGTAGTGGGTGCATCATGATGGGACATGTGTATGAGTGTGTATGGGGTCTGGTCTGATGATCCCTTTGTTACTTCGATGTTGTGATGGGATAGTGATGGTGTTTTCTTCTTTGGCGAATCTTGGTTATGCAATGGATTTAAGTTAGTTTGAATGGTGCCTAGGATCGTGACAGGATTTGATTTGGTCTTGGTGGTATAATAGGATTTTCAGGAGGCTCATTCTTGATTCTTCATGATAGGACATTAGTCGAGCCTTCCTTAGGTTGTGTTGGCATGCTAGGTCGAGAGGTGAAGTTTTAGTGTCATGGTGGGGCATAGTTGACTTGTGCTGATATGTTTGAATGTTGCAAGTCTTGCTGCGGTGGGACGCATGTGTGGTCCACGACTATCTCTCTAGCGACCTGTAGGCTACACGGTGGGATGGAGGAGAAAGAGGGATTCTGATCGAGATGGGACAAAGGGGTGTGAGGGTGTGCGTTTTGTCTGAAATGTAGTCGTAGCCGAGTATTGCACGCAGGGTACCAGTCATTCAACTAAATTGTGCGATGGGTTGAGTGCGAGTGATTATGAGATTAGAGAGGTGATTGCGCGTTACTGTAAGCGTGTGCAATGTCATTATGCATGTTACAGACAGCGTGCAATTGAAGCATCACAGGGCGGCAGAGTGGAGGTGTTCGACTCGAATTCCATGCCTGAGTATCAACGTGTAATCTTATTATGCACTATAGTCTTTGTGCATAATCGGAGCGTCGCTAGGTTACCCTGCGGGTGTCCCTTTGGATTCCGCACAGTAATAGGGACGTAGAATTTCATTATGCGCAAGATTAGTTGCACGTAATATTTTTGTCGGGATTGTGTACTGGCGAAAGTTCAATTGCACGCCCCTTGTGATTGCATTTAAGCGTTGCTATATATGCACATAATTTTATTGCACATTTCATTTCGGGTGTTTAATCAAGCGGGTGTCTATAAATACCCAAGTTCCTTTCATTTTTCTTCATTCTTTCCTATTTTTCTCTAACTCTCGAGTTTTAATGATAACTTGTAATCCACCCATCGGATTTTGATGTCGTTTCTTCCTATATTTGTGGTTTCATGTAATCTTCAGTCTGAGGTGGCTTCAGACAGTGGTGTGATCTTGAGAATGAGCGGCATTGGGAAGGAGGAGGTCGGCCTTCACATCGGTTCATTTTAGGGAGCAGTGAAGGCAACATTGAGGGGATGAGTGGTGGAGGAGGAGAAGATGGTGGAAGGGGAGGTGTTATAAGTGGAGGGATGTGTTCCCCAACCAATCCTTCATCTCACCTTCTGAAGCCTCCGATTGGGCACTCCGAGCTCGGGCCTTTGGGCTTTGTTTTCATTTTGGGTTGTAAATTAAGTATTTAGGTTTTCGTTTTGGGTTGTATATTCAGGAGGTATGCCTCCGGTGACATTTGTAAAAGGATTTGAATATGAATAAAATGTTTGTTGTGTTTATTTGGAGCATTTATTTTAGATTAAATTTTATTCTTTAATTCTGCAATTTGAGGGTTTTTTTATATTTAAGGTCCGAGGTATTTTGTTTTAGTCCTATATTTGATTTTGGATATGGTTTAACGTTTAACTTGAAAGGGTTCAAGATGGGTGTCAGGTGTCTTTATCCTATTGGTTTATCTCTTCTGGTGGACTTGAGTTTCTAAAAGAGGTGAGTGTTGTATGTTTATTGGTCTATATAACTTTGTGGTGGATTAGTGTTCCTAAAGGGGGTAAGTGTCTTGTTTTAATGAAGATAGATGGCTTATAAGCAAGACACTTGTCATTTTGTGGTTCAGGGAGCATAAGTTATAAATGGGGGGTTAAGGGCTTGGTTTTTATTTGGAATTTTATTTCAAGTTGGGGAAAGACTTGGGGCATTTTTTTTTATCATTTAAGAGTTAGGGCATTTTTCATTATTATTCTAAGGCATTTTTTTGGTTTAATTTTCTTCTTTTCTTTGTATTTCGGGCGTTAAACCCTAAATGGATTGTAATTTTTATTTATTTATTATTGTTGAGGATGAGCGGTCCAAATTGAGGACTTTAGAGTTGGGGGGACCAGGGTTATCGGGGCACGCGATGAGGCGGATGCCCGAGAGTTCCTATGGTGGTTTCAAGATATAGGTGGTGGTCAACTCTTTATCTGCCCTTTTCATGGGAGTGATTCTTTTACAGTCAGTGGTCCTGATCAGCCTCCGCTATGAGGGAGAGACTGGTTGCATCAAAGCAGGGCAACTTGGGTGCGAGCGTTCGCGGAGCACTGGACGCGCTTCACAGGGCGATGGAGTAGACGGGATGTGCTCCTTGTCCAGACGAGGAAATGTTGCAATCCTTGACAGACTCGGTCTTCCAGGCAAGGACCTCAGAGGATGGGCTGAGGGTTTAGCTTGCAGAGATGCAATGATCTCTGGTGAGTATTTTTGTTTGCGAATTTGTTCACTTCCATCTCTAATCGTGCCTAGTTTTAGCCTTATTTGGTTCCTGTTTATCAAACTGAGAGGGAGAGCAAGGTCTCCAAGCATGCAGCATTGCTCGGGTCTTACTGTAGCTAGCAGCAGGTTGATCGGGCTGTGGCGGCTAGCCTATGCTTTGAGATTGATCAACTGGTAAGTGCTTGTTTTGTTTTTCATTTGTTCTATTAGCATTTTATTGATGTCGTCAGGTCTGATGTGTTCGTTGATACTTGCAGAAAGTGGAGCTTTCCGCTGCTGGGGCTTCTGCTCCAACATTCGACCCGTCTTCAGTCGCTTCTTCCAATCAGGAGGATCCGGCGATGGCTCAGCTCCGAGCGGAGCTAGAGCGCTGGGTAAGTTTCCTTAGCTCTTTTGAGTGATCTGAACTTGCGTTGTTTAACAGTTTGTTAATGTTGAGTCATGTCTTTTCAGTGCCACCTTACTGAGGATCTTCAGGCGAGGGAGGTGACTGCTGCTTCCCTGCGCCCAGAGAGTCAGGTATTTTATGTGTAGTTTGTTTGGTTCTTATTTCGTTTGCTAATCAATTTTATCTGACGAGTTTTATGTTTATTTGGTTCATGTGCAAGTTATTCCTGACTCTGATCTCAAGGCTCCTCCTCAGGGGTCGACTCTCACTCCTTCCCAGGTATATTTGATTAGAGTGGTGGTTGATCTTGTTATGTATATTAAAATTATGTTTAAACTCAAGTCTTAACCTATTGTAAGCACACAATGGAAATCATAGTACTAGCATAGGATCGTTCCCACGAGGAGGTTTATTTAGCTAATTACTTCTTATCTATTTCTTCTATTTAAATTCTTATCTTAAAAACTTCTATTTACCTTTAAGATCTAATCTACTAGAGAAATATGAATAAAAGAATGGTTTCTAATCTAAAGTGCATAAAATAAATCTAAAGTTTCCTTCTTCAGATTGGGTCGTCAATCCCAATCTTCAGCTATCGAATATTTATGAAAGTAAACGGTACCGTTACACCATATCTCTAGTTTCTTAGCATTAGTCGTCAATCAAGTCTAAGATCCTATCAATATAGATTTAATCTAATCAACAACTTCCTAAAATCTGGGCGTCAATCAAACCTTAGAAAACTGAAGATAGAAAAGTAAAAACCGTTACACTAATCTGCAAATTCTAACCTGAGTTGTCAATTCAAATTAAAACTTGGAGATGTTTGCAAAGCTGTAAATAAAAGAAAATAAAATCCCAACTAGAAAGCAAATAAATATATCTTTCACCCCTCAACCGCAGTCGTCAATTGCTTCTGAGAAACTAGGATATCTACACTAATCTTCAGCATTCAATTGCAGTCGTCAATTGCTCTTAAGAAACTTTTGATATCTAATCTACTCTAACTATTATACACTACTTTGATTGGAAGAAAATCCAACCTTAGGCGTCAATTGATGCTGAAATTCTTCAATTTTTATTCCAATACCAAGCTCTCTTATTTATAGATCATAAGGATTCGGTTTACAAAGACTTCTAATTGTAATAAAAGAAACTACTAAAAATAAAAGATTCCTAATTAAACTCTAATTCCTAAGTTTTCTTTCCTTGCTTAGATGGTAGATGTGCTTCTAGATTGTTCTCCTTTATTTAAGCAACCGAGATTTCCTAAAGCTTATCTTCATCAATCTTCTCAGATCCGTGATTCACCAGACTTCTAATCTTATATATCTTCTAATTTTGTTTATGGCGGTATAATATGTATGTGATCAACAACAACAACAACAACAGGAAAGCTTCTTTTCTGGGAAATCGCAAATCATAATTTCTCATTTTCTTCTTTTTTTTAGAAAATTGTTAAATAACAATTTTCTATCTTTCATAGCTTCCTCAATTGATGATTCTCTGAATTACAATTTTTTGCTTTTCTTCTTTTTTATCTCTTTTTGTAGAATCGTAAATTACGATTCTTTGACTTTTAGTAGGTGAAAAATGTCTTTTTTGTTCAATCGTATTTCTTATTGCCTTTTGAGTTTATTTTGATGAATATTAATACTTTTACTCTATTTCTTTGGTTATCTCTAATATCTGTATATCATCAACTTGTTAGTAACAAACTATGGCCTAGCATCACAATGTTAAGCATGATAAAATGGTAAATTATGTGACTGATCACACCCCCAAACTTATGTTTTACTACTCCCTAGCAAACAAGGAAACATAAAATATCTAAACTATGAATTTAACTGCCACTTTCGTAGGGAGTACGATTGCATTTAACGGATGCACCAAGCCTTTAAATCTCAGGTGATCCCTAGTGGAGGAGTTGTTGTGACAGCCCGAATTTCGGCGTCCCGAAATCCGTGCCATCAGCACGACTTTCAAGGCCGTGCCCTGGGTCCTTTGCAACACAAAGATATATGCAAGCCAAAACTGAAATTGAAGCACACTTAGCTACCCTAAATCGAAATCTCAAAATAATATATTTGGTCTCGCAAGGCTGTCCTTGTCCCATGCCAATTCATGGACATAAGGACATACCCAAATTTTAAATGATAATTATTCATCCTAGATGTTTAATCAAGAGACAGAAATTAAAGCATTCGAAATAGAGAGGCTCGATATACCAAGCCATACATAATACTCTCTCAACTCACTCTCAGAGTATGCAGCGGGTTTCCTAGAAGAATTCCTCGGGAGGAGGTTCCGACTCTTCTGTGGCCACGAACACCGAGGCCCTTGGATTAACTTCTCCCGAAGTCTATGCTGCCGCTAGTCCTGGACCTGCGATGTATAGTCTAAGGGGTGAGCTACATCCTAGCTCCGTAGGGAAAACAAAAGAACATATAGATCATCCTTCACACATATGTCAAGAATCTAACCAAAGATAGAATTTTCAAGAAATCACTTATGTACCACAATTTGAGTAACAGGAATAACCCAATGGTTCCGACCAATACTTAGCATATTTTTGTTTATTTTCCTTATAGGTTTGGTTGTGAATTTGGCCTAATCACTTAAATCTTAACTTAAGTAGTCCTCGAGCAATATAGCATCGAGCCCCGATGGAATACCCGCCATCGTCGTCTAACTAGACAGTTGTTGTGTGTATTCCCTGGGAATACTGCCCGAGCCCCTTTCTCATAGGCGGCGGGATCTATTCTCAATCTACATCCCTGGGATGTGTTATAAATGTACGGATTGGCCGCCGTACCGGTCACGGATATCCTGCCGAGTCAGTCGTGGGTATCCCGCCACGTCGGTGGGGTATTCTAATCAACCTTAAATAATAAAAATATCAATGTGCTTTACATATAGTTATTCACCGTGATTGTGCTAAATATATTACATTAGGCCTTATCATGTTACCCTTGTTTCTCTTTTTGTTTTCTTACGCATCCCTGGGATGCCACTTGCTTCTATTGTATTTCTCGTCCCCTGGGGACCTCAGGATTTTCCACATTGTAACACACACACACACCCTTATCATGAGGGTTTATGGAATATACACTATTTACATAGACTATACTACGCATATGAGTTCACAGAATAATGCACATGTTTCGAGAATATTCCCTACCTCGACGAATCTCAAGGCACGCCTGCTCGTGGAGGGTTATAATGCATCAACCTACATTTAAAAAATAGTTTTAGAACGATCTAAGGTCATTGGGGTGTATGACTCCCAAGTTTCTTATATTAGAAAACCAAGATCTGAGTGGTCACCAGACCTCGCTCGCGCGGCCATTTATCCTCGCTCGAGCGGTCACTTGACCTCGCTCGAGCGGTCTCTTGACCTCGCTCGAGCGGTCAAATCGAGATCGCTCGAGCGGTTAAATCGAGCTTTCGAATTATACTGTGGACCCTCGCTCGAGCGAGCTCCCCTTTAGTTTTAGGGACCGCTCGAGCGAGCCCAGAGTCATACTTTTCTCTGTTCATCCTCGCTCGAGCGAGCCTTTTTAGACCGCTCGAGCGAGGAACAATGATTTGTCCCTCGATCCGATCGAGAACAGATTTCCATCCACTTTTTTTTTCTAATCTCATACAAGCAACATTTATCCAACATCTTTCCTACTATTCAAAACATTCCTAGGCATCTATCATGTTTTTAACGTACCTCTAACGATGAATCACGCACAGGTCCGATTTATGATTTGAATATCTACTAGGCTATCCGGCCTCCCTGGTTCTTCCTCCCGTCATTTCCTCTGATCTCCTTTGCCGACCTAAGTCTCAACGAACCCTAGTTCTCTACCAGGCTCTTTTCTTCATTCTCTCTATATTCTCCTTCTCTCTATTTAGGTTAGAATAGAGTTACGTAAAGGTTTCTCTCTCTCTCTCTCTTTCACTTTTATATCTAAAAGTTAGGGATATACTAGTGTGTTTCCCATGTACACACTTAATGTGTTTTCGGTCGTTTTGGTCTCCTTGTGAAACACATATACCTATGTGTGTATGCGTGCCGTGCACTCATCTCAAAAATCTGCGGTTGTGACAGTTGTAGTCTCCTGAAGGATTTTAGTAAAGTTACCTACAAACTTGAAATATTTTTAGATTTTTTAAAATATCAATTTCTTTTCTATACTAAAATTTAGATTTTATATACTAATAATCATTATATGTTCATTATTTTTTCAAAAATCTTCCAATTTTTTACCTTTAACTTTCCATCATTGTAATCATCTTTTATCAGAACTCAATAATTTCAATTCGGTATAGCGTGGAGTGCGTGCATATTAGTGAAAAGTTTATTCATCATAGATTTTTCTAAACTGTAATTTTGAGAAAATATTTTCATCAAAATTCTCACTTATTTGCTTACTCTCCAAAATAATCAAAAATTTTCAGGTTCTCATAATATTGTAGATATATATATATGAAAATTTCATAGGACAATTAACTAAGAAGATTAATCTTATGGAAAGAATAATTAATTCTGTTCATATAATTTCTTTATTTATTCATATTATCTATTTTATACATCTCTATTAGACTCATATTTTTACAAATCGTAAATCACAAAGGTCTTTCCTTCAGCTTGTAATGGGGCTTTGGGTTTTCAGAAGGTTTCAAAGAAAAAGCTAAAGAGGATTCAAAATTATTTATGAGAATTTAGCTCTTCTTTCTCTTCTTCTTCTATATTGTTCAGCTTCAGTAAGTATCCTTATTTTGGATGACTTCTTCCTATTTCTTTTCTAGTATAAATCCTAATTTTTATTTTTTTTCATAGAATCGGCTTTTATGATTTCTTTTTCTTTTCCCATAATTTCATACAATTATATTTCTTTTTACTTGTATCCTTTCTCAGCAGATCCTTTATCTGTTACGCATATGCTCTTTTCACTCCCTCTTCTTCCCTTCTTTTTAAGTTCTAAACTCTCAGAAATTATAAGGGTCAAAGGATAGAAAGCTTTGGATAGTACATATGGTTAAAGGTTTATAAAATTTTGATACAAAGAAATTCGGTTTCAGGCTTCTAATATGAGTTCAAAGGATGGAATGTTCTGGGATTTTGGGCTTTTTTGGCTCTGGTTTAACAAAAGATGGCCTTTGGTCATTTTCACGATTTACTAATATGGATGTCTTAATGCTTTGATATATTCATTAGACAGTTCTAAACAAATAAATCATCATATTTACAAAATATCTTGATTCTAAGTTTAACAATATGAGATTAATAGTAGAGAAGTTTAAGAAAATTTAGCATAAATAAAAATAGTCTCTCTTTCTCAGAAGAAAAAATAGGCTCTATAGCTCACTGGTTATATTATTTTGAAACTATAATCTAAAATATATGCAATTTAGATCAATCATATAGTTTCAAACATTCTCCTGATACAGTGTTCTAGAGATGCTTCACTTTGAATTGTAACTATTTCTATTTTTATTTTAAACTACTACTATGATGGATTGCTAAGAATTTTGGATTGTCATATTTTCTTTATAAATCTCATATAATGATTAGCTAAAAACTCAAAAAAAAACAAAAACAATACTAATATATTATATTTTCAAAAATGGTATGTATATCCCCCCCAAACTTAAATAGGACAATGTCCTCATTGTGCATAATAGCGGACATACAAGAAAAATATTACCTATTACTGGGTTAGGCACCGGGTTTATAATATGCTAGAAGAATAACAAATCTTCCCCTCAAACTTAGGAGAAAAATGCTACTGGCTCGAAAAATGTTAGATGTTAGTAACATTGTTAGCAAAAATAGCAAAGATATCAAAGAAAGAAAACTATATATTTGTCATTATATATATATATATATATATTTGTATATATATGAACTAATTACAGAAACATGGAAAGAAAATTAATTATATCAAAGAAATCCTAGAAAAAATCTAGACACATACTAAACTAAGACACTGACAGCAATGTCTAAGAGAAATCTTCAATGAAAATCGGTCCTCTGGCTTTTAAAATGTGGTCGCCCATAAAAAAAAGATAGGGACACACCCCAGAGGTGGGTGCATACAATAGAAAAGGGAAAAGGAAGGTTTAAGAAGATTTAGGAGGTGGGGGTGGAGGATGAGGAGTACGAGGTGTCGTCGCTTCCACCTGGGCTTGGATGGAGAAGGAGCCGAAGAGAGCTATGATTTCACTGATTAGCCAGCCTCGTTCTTCTAATATTGTCGTGATCTCGTCCTCGTGTTGTTGTATGAGGCAGGAAAAAGCCTCTGTGAATTCAGACCAATTTCGTGGATTTATCATTGTGAATATGTTGAAGATGAAGGGAGGGTGTAAATGGAATGGAATGAAGGTACTGGAGATGTAAGATTGTATTTATAAAGAATTCGGAATGGGAATAGTCACTATTAATGGAAGTTATGACTAGCGTTGAGGAGTGCAACCAGTCGGTATAGCCATTAATGATGAAATACGTGTTTATGCAGCGTGGATTGTAGCGACGCCTTTTATATTGAAGGTCACACCGTTCATAGATGTGTAGGTATATTTCAAAAATCGTAATCACTACGATTATACGCTGGGGAGAGCTTCGTTCAAGAAATCGTACTTAGTACAATTGCTTGTGCTCATGCATTTAGTTCTAAAATTTTCTATACTTAGTATTACTATACACAAACTTACTACGGATCAGTCGGTAGTGCGACAGTTGGCCAAAAGCATATCAGACATACTCTGGGTCTTTTAGTGACATTGTGATAACTATTTCTTTATCTTGTAAAGTCATCGTCAGTTTAAATCTCTACCCATTAACTTTAAATGTACGATTATCTCTGGGATTTTGAATAATAATAGCTTCGTGAGGGAATGCTTCTATTACATTATAGGGTCCGTCCCAATGACATTGTAGTTTTTCAGGGAACAATTTTAACCTTGAATTTTATAATCAGACTTGTTGGCCTGGCTCAAAACTCTTTCTCAAAATATGTTTATCATGAAATGCTTTAGTTTTTGCCTTATATATTCAAGCATTCTAATAGGCATCATTTCGAATTTCCTCTAACTCATTGAGTTCGAGTTTTCGTTGTTCACTAGATGCAGTCAGTTTGAAATTAAGTGTTTTAATAGTCCAGAAAGCTCTATGCTCTAATTCAATAGGTAAATGGCAAGCCTTCCATATAGCAGTCGAAAGGGGAACATACTGATAGGAGTTTTATAAGCCGTTCTATATGCCCATAGAGCATCATGCAGTCTTAGGGACCAGTCCTTTCTATCAAGCCTAACAATTCTTTCTAATATTTTCTTTATTTCACGGTTGGAAACTTCTACTTGCCCACTGGTCTGGGGGTGATAGGGAGTTGCAATTTTATGAGTAACTCCATATTTCTTAAGTAAACTCTCAAAATACCGATTACAAAAATGACTGCTCTCGTCACCTATAATAGCTCATTGGGTTCCAAATCGTGCAAATATATTTTTTTTGATAAAAGAGCCTACCACCTTATGATCATTAGTCCTTGTGGCTGATGCTTTGATCCATTTGAATACGTAGTCAACGGCGACAAGTATATACATGTATCCATACGAGGGTTGAAATGGGCCCATAAAGTCTATGCCCCATACATCAAATGATTATGCAACCAAAATTGGTTGTCAAGGCATCATATTCCTTCGGGACATAGCTCCTAATTTTTGGCATTGATCGCAGGGTTGACAAAAATTCTGAGCGTCCTTGAATAATCATGGCCAATAAACCTTGGCAGCTATTTTCTTACCATCGAAGTGGCCCCCACAGGCATATGTGTGACAAAATTGTAGGATATTGTGGGTGGCACTGTTAGGCACACATTTTTTGATTGTTTGGTTTGAGCATATTTTAAATAGGTCTGGGTCCTCCCAAATATAGTTATTAACATTAGCAAAAATATATATATTTATCTTGATTGGTTCAGTTTGGAGGGGTCTTACCTATTGCCAAATAATTTATGATGTTGGCATACCATGAAACTATTATTTGGATGGCGAAAAGCTGCTCGTCTAGAAAGATATCGTGGAGGGGTTCTATACTATGGTTTTAGGCTTCTCAATTCTGGACAGATGATCCGCCACTACATTTTCAACTCCTTTTTTGTCCTTTATCTCGAAGTTAAATTCCTGTAAAAGTAGGATCCATCGGATTAGTCTGGGTTTGACATCCTTTTTGTGAACAAATATTTTAGTGTCGAGTGATCCAAAAAAATGATAGTTTTTTATCCCAATAGATATGGTCGAAATTTGTCCAATGCAAATACGATGGTGAGAAGCTCCTTCTCAGTTGTGGTGTAGTTAACTTGCGATTCAATCAAAGTATGATTTGCGTAATAAACTACATGAGGAATCTTATCTTTCCGCTGCCCTAGGACCACACCTATTGCATAGTCAAAAGCATCGTACATTACTTCGAAAGGTAGGGAATAGTCCAGAGATTGAATGATTGGTGCAGATGAGAGGAGGTCTTTGAGTTCAGTTTTCGATAGTCAATCCATACACGCCATCCTGTGGTTTCACATAATGGTACTAGCTTGTCGAACGCATTTTCTTTTACGATAATCCCAGATTTTTTTGGAACTACCTGAATGGGGCTCACCCATTGGCTGTCAGAAATCGGTTGAATAATACCTGCATCTAATAATTTTACGATTTCCTTTTGTACTACTTCCCTCATGTTTGGATTTAACCATCGCTGACTTTCACGTGATGTTTTGGCATTGTCCTCCAAATGAATTTGGTGCATACAAATTGACGGATCAAGCCCTATAAGGTTGGAGACAGTCCACCCTATTGCACGTTTATGCTTTATAAGTATGGCCAACAGTTTACTCTCATGTTCCTTGCTAAGAGCAGATGAAATGATTGCTGGGAGAGTTTCATGAGGCTCATGAAATGTGTACTTGAGGGTGTTAGGAAGTGGTTTTAGGTGTAAGGATGGTACTTTTTCAATAGATGGTTGTAACAGCTCACTGGAAGTGATAGGTAGAGGTTCTATCCATGGTTTACATGTTTTGACAGTGTCCAATACAAACATTACCTCTTTTAGTTGAAGGGTTGAATCTTCCAAATCCATTTACCATAGTGCGGCTTGAAACACATCTTTAGATAGGATGAGGGGCAATGCTTGTTCTACCAATTCATCGATTTCGTTAATGTTGAAGTATTCCTCATCATCAATTGAAGCAATTTGGTTGGCTGCTGATAAGATATTCAACTGAATTCACATATCTCCAAAGAAAACTTCCATTACCTAGGTTTTACAGTTAATGCATGCGTTGGCCGTAGCCAAGAATGGTCTATCGAGTATAACGGGAATTTATGTTGGAGATTTCAAACTTGGCTCCATGTCTAACACTAGGAAGTCGATCGAAAAAATGAATTTATCGACTCCAATCATAACATCTTTGATTACTCCTACTGGCCTTCTTTCTGATCTATCGACTAACTAAAGAGTCACTGAAGTAGGCCTCATTTCTCCAAGTCCTAGTTTTTCATAAACAAAGTATGGTAGCAAAGTTACGCTCGCTCCTAGATCCAGGAGTGCTTTGTTTATAGCATGGTTTCCTATGATACAAGGAATCCTGGGAACTCCAGGATATTTAAGCTTGGGAGGGGTCTTAGCTTGTAAAATTGAGCTTACTTGCTTAGTTAGGAAAACTTTTTGCGAGACGTTGTTTCGCCGTTTCCTTTTTTGCGTACACATCTATTTCAAGAATTGTGCATAGGTAGGGACTTGCTTAATTGCTTCTAACAGAGGTAAATTAATCTTCACTTTCCTGAAGATTTCTGTGAGTTCCTCTAGTTTTTTGAGATTTTTATCGAAAGGTGATGGTGCACCAAAAGCGTTAGGGAAAGGTAACTTAGGTACATAGAGTGCTTCGGTTACAGATGTGGGTGTACCATCATTCTTTAATTTTTTTTGAGTTTTCTAGTAGTGGGGCTTCCTTTATGGCTTCGTTTTCCTTTTCCTGAGGCTCAGGGTTGACTACTGGTGTAGGCATATCTACTTTGTTATCGACAACCTTACCACTTTGTAAAGTTTGAACGGCTTGGATGTGGGTTGTAGGATTGGGTATAGTTTCCTCACTCATCTTTCCTACCAAATTAATTTCTGGTAGTAATAACCATTTGATACTCCCTGTTTCCTCCCATTGTGTAGCAATTTGTTCAATTTTTGTTCCTAAGTTTGCAATGGTCTGAGAACAGGAATACAAGTTTTGGAAATTTTGGGAAAGTTGAGATAATTCCTTAGAACGTTGATGCGCATATTGTTGTAGATCTTGAAGAATCTGAACAATAGTGGCATCATCGTCAGTAATGGGTTGTTGATAGAAAAATTGATTTGTGGCATATATTGGCTGGGAATTATAGGGGTATTGCTGATACGCGTAAGAGTAGTCTTGTTGGGTCATACGTGGAAAATCGTAATGGTTTCCCCTCTGAGGGTCATAAGAATTTTCTAAACTTCCCCATTGAGAAGCAAAGATTTACTCAACTTTTGTTAGATAGAAGGGGGTAGTTGAGTATTCGTACGGTAACTAGTAGCTTGGCCAAGATGGGTAATCATGGCCTTGCATATTTAAATTGAAAAGAAATATTTTTTATATATGTATTGTATATATATATATATATTTCTTTTAGAAAGCAGGGAGAGAACAAATCTGAGCCTCTAATCTCTTTGGCAAGCAAAAGTGTTGAACGTCTGTTCCGTTGCTCCGAATATACCTGCAAAAGCATAAGAAGTGATCAAAGAAAGTTAAAAATATAAAGAATTATAAAAAGAGAAAGATAAATATTAGTTTCTAAAAGCATAAAAATGTCAGATAAAAATAGAAATAAAGATAAATTCCACTTCCCCGACAACGACGCCAAAAACTTGGTCGATCTTGTTATGTATATTAAAATTATGTTTAAACTCAAGTCTTAACCTATTACAAGTACACAATGGAAATCATAGTACTAGCATAGGATCGTTCCCACGAGGAAGTTTATTTATCTAATTACTTCTTATCTATATCTTCTATTTAAATTCTTATCTTAAAAACTTCTATTTACCTTTAAGATCTAATCTACTGGAGAAATATGAATAAAAGAATGGTTTCTAATCTAAAGTGCATAAAATAAATCTAAATCTTTCTTCTTTATATTGAGGTTGTCAATTCCAATTTTCGGCTATCGGATATTTATGAAAATAAACAGTACCGTTACACCATATCTCTAATTTCTTAGCATTGATCGTCAATCAAGTCTAAGATCCTATCAATACAGATTTAATCTAATCAACAACTTTCTAAAATCTGGGTGTCAATCAAACCTTAGAAAACTAAAGATGGAAAAGTAAAAACTGTTACACTAATCTGTAAATTCTAACCTGAGTCGTCAATTTAAATTAAAACTTAGAGATGTTTACAAAGCTATAAATAAAAGAAAATAAAATCTAAACTAGAAAGCAAATAAATATATCTTTCACCCCTCAGCCGCAGTCATCAATTACTTCTGAGAAACTAGGATATCTACCCTAATCTTCAGCAGTCAATTACAGTTTTCAATTGCTCTTGAGAAACTTCTGATATCTAATCTACTCTAACTATTAGACACTATTTTGATCAGAAGAAAATCCAACCTCAAGTGTCAATTGATGCTGAAATTCTTCGATGCTTATTCCTATACCAAGCTCTCTTATTTATAGATCATAAGGAGTCAATTTACAAAGACTTATAATTCTAATAAAAGAAACTACTAAAAGCAAAATATTCCTAATAAAACTCTAATTCCTAATTTTATCTTTCCTTGCTTAGACGGTAGATGTGCTTCTGGATTGTTCTCCTTTATTTCAGCAACCAAGATTTCCTAAAGCTTATCTTCATCAATCTTCTCAGATTCGTGATTCACCAGACTTCTAATCTCATATATCTTATAATTCTATTCATGGCGGTGTAATATGTACGTGATCAACAGCAACAACAACAGTAGGAAAGCTTCTTTTCTGGAAAATCGCAAAGCACAATTTCTCATTGTCTTCTTTTACTTAGAAAATCGTTAATCATAATTTTGTATCTTTCATAGCTTCCTCAATTGACGATTCTCTAAATTATGATTTTTCTCTTTTCTTCTTTTTTATCTCTTTTTGTAGAATCGTAAATTACGATTCTCTGGCTTTCAGTAGGCGAAAAATGTCTTTTTCATTTAGTTGTCTTTTTTATTGCCTTTTGAGTTCATTTTGATGAATATTAACACTTTTACTCCATTTTGCTGGTTATCTCTAATATCTACACATCATCAACTTGTTAGTAACAAACTATGGCCTAGCATCACTAAGTTAAGGGTGACAAAATGGTAAATTATATGATTGATCATGTGGTTATTTTTCACTCTTGATTTTGTGGCACTATTGTATCCCTGATGTTCTTTGTTTCTTGTATACGCCTATGTCTGACCCTCCTCCAGTTGATCTAGCAACTACTACCACCGTGGAGCATCTTCTGCGGGAGCGTGCTGAGTTGGTATGTCTTCATTGTCTACACTCTTTGTCTTGTTATGCATATGCGCTTGCATAGCCTTAGAATTGTACAGGTACGTGAGCTGGGGCAGTCGCGTGTAGAGACGCAGCACGTCTTAGCTCATCAGGAGATTCGTGAGATTCCTTCTGATGTCATGGAGCGCCATCTTCAGGAGGTGACTGTAGACTTGTTGGTCGAGTGGAGGACTCGGACAGCAGAGTTAGAGAGTGCCCGAGTTGTGGCTTGTGCTGAGATGCAGTCGACGATAGATCTTTTACAACATGAGTTGGCGAGAGTTGGTGGGAGAATGAGAGGGATGATCGACCATTTTCTAGGGTTGGGGTCGAGGGCTAGTGGCTCACTAGCAGAGATTCATCGAGACGTTCGTGAGCACATGAGGGCCTATGCACAGGCAAACTCGACCCTAGGGCCTATGCTTGCCTTTGGTCCTCTGCGTTCACATTCTCGACGGGCCTCCAGCCAGGCGAGCGAGGGAGATTCTGTTGCTAGGCCTTCTCCTTGTAGGGAGTGTCGTCTGACTCTGGGTGCTGGTATTGACTTGTCAGAGGATCAAACCCCAGATCTCAGGGTTGAGGATATGGGAGATGGTAACGAGCGCCCTTCGCAGAGGCAGCTGAGGGAGTAGGGCATTCTTTTTTTTATCCACTGTATATATAGGGGGTATGCCCCCGGTGACATATGTAAAAGCAACTTTTGATATATATATATATATATATATATATATATATATATATATAAGAAAAGAGGTTTTAGTTTAGATGTACCTGGCTTTGGTTCATTTCCTTGTTACCTTGCGTCGTCTTATATTTGGCATCGTCGCTTGTTATTGGGACTTGGATGCTCCTTGAGCTAGCCCGATAATAGTCAAAGGTTATCTTGTATCTGCACATGAGGATAAAGGCATTAGTAATTTTATCTTCCCCCTTGCCGATTGTCAAGGGGGAAGTGTCTCAGACCGAGGTCTGGTAATAAAAGAGGGGCATTTTTTTTCTTTTTCTTTTTTTCTCTTCTTTTTTTTCTTTCTTTTTTTTTCTTTCTTTTTTTTTTCATACTTTTCATTACAAGGAAAGAAAAATAATGCAACAGAAAAAGCAAACAACTAAAAGAAAATTCTAATACTAAAAAAAATACCCCAGAGTAGGAGCGTGATGGAATAAGTAGTGCGATATCTTTAGTGATATTCCTCGGGTGGTGACTTCGTCGTTTTGCATATTCTTTATGGGCAAGTAGGGGCTTTTAACGTGATTCTAAAAAAAATGTCCCAGTGTTGAGGTGCAATGAAGCTTCTCTGAGTTTTTGATAAGTACTTTGGGCTTATAGGAGGCCATGTGTATTTGGTGTGGTAGTTTTAAAGAAACTCTTGTTTTGAGACTGTCATCGAATTAGGGGGATTGTCTAATCATATATGCCGTATATTGGGGGTCTACCTTTGATAGTAGTCATCTTATCCTGTGGTTAGGGTTATAGGGAGTGTGCGATATAATAGGTGATTGTATCAGTCGTCATTCATCGATTTTTAGTTTCATTTCTAGGAATATCCCGAGGGGCTTTCGACTCATTGTCCAAAAATATAAAAATTAAGGGTGAAAGAGGGAAAAGGCTCAGTGATATGGGGGAATAGTTTGTATCTGACGCTTTCTAAAAGGGATGAATAACAATCCTTTTCTCAGAGTGGGTATGGGTGCCATGATTGAGCTCGCCGTCATGTTTCGACACCATCAAAGTCTCACATTCTACGATTAATAGGAGTTTGTCCTCCTCCCGCCACCTTATGACGACATTTAGTAGTATGGGACATCAGGGATGCCCTCACAGCTTGCTTATACTTCTCTAGTAAGGTTACCAGGAATATTCTCACAATTTTCTTATGCTTCCCTGGGTTCATTGACTTGTTCATTCGTCGTATTGCTCTCACTCAATTTTTTATATATATGCATTTTTTTCGAAAGCAACCTGTTAACATAAGAATGGTGAGTTTTGATTGAGCTTAGCATCTTCATTTGTTTTGTACTCTAACATATCCTCCAATGGCGGCAAAAGGGTGGATGAGAATCAGGTTTTACTTATGCTTTTGAAAGAGGTCAGGTATGTCACTAGTCCTCTGATCAAATTGCTTGAATAAGAGCGTGGGAAACGAATTGGAAGTATTAAGGATATTTCGAGAATTGAGGACATACGACCGACGAATGGGTCGTGATAGATATAAGTATCTTGCTACGGGATGTGATAATCACATGGTTAAGGGTAGTATTTTCTAAGGCACATGACATTCCAAGGGCTGGGGAGTTCTTCCCCATCCTGGTTCACCAACTTGTATGCATTCCCTGGATATGCGGCTGTTATAACATATGGGCCCTCCCAATTCGGTTTCAGTTTTTCCTTTGGATGAGCTTGTTTGGAGGGCATGATTTTCTTCAAGACTAATTCTCTAATGTCGAAAGTTCGCTCGAGGACTTTCTTATCGTAACCTATTAAACTCTGAAAAGTATCAATTTTCACCCCATAACCTGGCCTCTGATGGACCTCTGAGTGTACTAATAAAGTGTTTTAAGTGCGCGTTGTAGATAACAGGAAATAAGAGCTTAATGATGCAATCCATGCTTTTTCAAGCCAAGAAGAAGGAATTGTTACACCATGTGTTCAAGGTGAACTTTTATAGCTGCCACTCCATCAATTGAGCTGCACTCCCTTGCCGAAGCTGTTATCATAGCAGCGCATCTAACATATGTGTTCAAAGTAAACTTGTCAAGCACTTTAGTGTGCGACTTTGTGATTATCTAATGGATGGAGAGGAGCTGCACAATGGAGCCCATCGGACAGCAGAGGTGTTGTGTTATGGATGTCTCACAAAGCTCATAGCTGCTGCACACTGAGAGCCACGTGAGTTAAAGCTGATGCAAATGAACAAAGGAGCTGAACCCAGCGAAATCTGTGCGAGATGGGAGTTCTGAAGCTCAATATATTTTATCCTCGCGAGCTGGTTCGAGAATGGCTGAAAATCATCTTCGTGAGCCTGCACTTTCAGCTCCACCTTGGAGCCTCGCGAGTTGGGAATAGACTGTTGTATTCTTCTAGCCCCGTGAGCAGTAAAAGCTCCATATATTTTATCCACGCGAGCTGTTCTGAAGATGCAATTATTACTGCCCCGTGAGCTTGCTTCATGCCATCATAGCGAGTAGTACAAGCTGCTATATTATTTCATGTGCAGCCTCGCGAGCCTTAGAGCAGCTCCACCTTGCACACAATTACTACACCATGTGGCACCTTAAAGCACTGTTGTGCACACTCCTGCTGCTGCAATCACACCGGAGCTGTAATGATTTATTTAATCTCTACTACACTCAGCCCGACGAGAGGCATTATTGAAGCCAGCACTATACACTCGCGCTGCACTCCATTACTGCAGCCCACAAACGGTCGAGTTGAGGCTACCACTACATTAATTACTCAAGCTACAGCAATGTGGCTGCTGTGCAGAAGTAAAACACATCATATATGCAGTAAACATATGTCTCGAGAATTTTTTTTGGAGCTGCATACCTGAAGCTGCAATTGCGTGGTTGAGCAGTTTTGAACTACAGCAACTGCTACTGCTGTTATCCTATGAAGCAAACTGTTGTCGAGCAGCTTATATGGCTACAAATCAAGATCGTCAAGCAGCGGCACTTGCTGGACAAGGAACCTCTTAATCACATTCAGTGAGCAACTGAAAATAGCAGCTGCAGTACACCATTCAAGCGGCAAAGCAGCTACATTGATGAACATGAGCTGAAAACTTGCATATTTAGCACATTGAAGCAGCGTATAGGCTGAAAGTATTTTATCGAACAACTGTTGTGTGCACTCGAGCAGCTGTGGTGCACCTCTTGAGTACATCAACTAAACCCCAACGGGCTGTGGACTTGAAGGCGAGTGGTGTAGAGCTTAAACATGTAGGCATTTGAGTTGTTCTGCTGTTGAGGCATTCTATTGAACAGATGCAGTGCTGAAAAATGCTATATTTCAGCCCAGCGAGATTTAAGTTGCTGAAATATGCTGTATTTCAACTCTGCAAGATTTAAGCTTCTGCTGTATTGCAACTCAGTGAGATTTAAGCTCTTGCTGTATTGCAACTCAGCGAGATTTAATTTCTAAAGCTTCAACTTAGCGAGATTTAACTTCTGAAGCATTTCAGCTCAGCGAGATCAAACATTTGAAGCTTCAACTAAGCGAGAACTCAACGAGATATAAGCGAGATGCATACCTAAAGTTGTCATCTACACGAGGAATGAATTCCAGTAGGTTATTTCATCACCGAAGGATATTTTAGATATTTCACACCTTTTAGGGCACGCATCCCAACATCTCACACTTTCCAAAGAATCCAAGGGCCATAGATGGGCCATGAAATCAACTCCAAACCTGCTCAAATCTTATTGGCTAATGCATATTAGGATTTCAAGGGTTGCCTATATAAGGGACTGTTATCTACATTTGTAAACTAGCCAGGATTAGCCTAGTTCACTTAGGGTTTTAAATCGAAGGACTAGCCTGAGAACTGAACCAAGAATAGCCTGTGTTCATTTAGGGTTAGGGTTTAGTTTTCTTTTTCTTTTCTTCTTCTCTCTTAGCCCAGCACTTGCTGGCTAAACCTTTAGTAAGCATTTATGTGTAGTCTTATTTCAGTTTTGTAATAGGTTTTGTATACATTGGGATTTTTGATGAGCAGTTGTATACAGGCTGCATCCTGGAGGTAGTTCATTGTAAGTTTTTACTTTCATTAATGGATTGCTGTTTGAATGCCTATTTGAATCTAAAGATCTTATAGTTTCCTTAGATGTCTATAGGATCTATGTATTTGGGACTAGCCAATTCAATTTCTAGTAGATCTATTGTTTACCATCTAATTTCCCTTGGTTTGATAGCCCCATAGAAAGCAATGCTAGATCTGTAGTGAGATCCGGGGAGCTCGGAGGCCTGTGGACCATGGTGGTTGTAGCAGTTTTCATATTCTTTCTCAAGTCTCTGTGGTATGGATAGACCAATGGGATACCCTATGACCACTCAAGTGGACAGAGTATAGCCCTAAGGTTGTGTCCATTCACATGTTTGAGAAGAATTCTTCTACCCTGCACATGAGCTTCTAGAACTTTGTGAGGAGGTTTGTACAGGAACTGGCTCCCCTTTGTTTTACATAGCTGACATCGAATGTTAGATCTGATCTCTTTGTAGTAATTGTAGCTTGAGCCTGAGTCATTGCAGGCCGTTTGTAGCAATGACCAGCTGAATCTAAAGCCTTATTCAACCTGTTGCATGGTCCTTTTTGTGAGCACTAGTGAGCAGTTGGCCTTAGCAAAGCACTTAGGATCTTATAGGTTGGAATACCTATGGATGTCAGCCAGGTCTGTGCGCAGATCTGGGAAGCTTGTAGCACTGGCATTACATAGTGCTGCAATAGTATTCATGGCTTGATCTGGCCCAGTGGCTGGGGGAATGATCAGTCCATTCCTCTGGGTTAGATTGGCAATGTCTGTTTTAATCAATGGGATTTGACAGACTCTATTGGATACCCTGTGACCATTAAAGTGGACAGAGTATAGCCCTAAGAGTGCCCCAAATGGCATGGGTTAAATCGGATATTTTTACCTTGTTGAGGCTATTGATAGCGTCTCAGCAAGGAACACTGCAGAGATAGACTAAATCTGAGTTACATTACTGCATTAACTCTAACTCAACGTGCTTGCTTTCCATCATTTTTATATTTTATTTTGGCACACATCATCACCATCTCCTTCTTAACCCTTTCTTTAGTTGTTGTTTTATTTTTATATTAATGTTTTTAATATAGCTTAGTGACACTTAAACACCCCTCTCTTTAGAGCTGCTAGATCTGTAGCCAGATCTAGAGACTACTATACGACCCACGAGGTTTAAGATCAATACTCTCTGTGGGACAAACTCTTACTTAGCAAAACTTGCTACAACAGGCCATGTATCATGCAGGTCTATGTGTGTGTTTCAGATTTGCCGCTTTGTGTTTTTTAGTCCACCTTTGATTTATTTTTACTAACACATTCTTGTCACTGTTTTTAAATAAAGTTAGCAGCAAACATCTAAAATACCGCCAACATAAGCCCTGGCCACTCTCCTCTGATATACCTAAGCGTGATTAGCTACCGTTAGACGCACCTCATCAAGTTGCTCTAGCTCGGCGGGTAGAGCAATTCTCCTTCTGTCGAAGGATGGCCCATCATCGAGTTGAATTTGTAAGGATGGTATCTATATCTCATAGGGTAGGACTGCTTCCATCCCGTAGGTGAGGAGGTAAGGAGTTTACCCAGTGACTATACGAATAGAAGTCCTATAGGCCCAGAGTGCTTCTGGTAATCATACGGGGCTAGTCGGCTCCATTGCTTATCTCCACTATTTTTTTCAAAATTCAAATCAGGGTTTTATTTGTAACTTCTACTTGTCCATTTCCCTGAGGGTAGAACGGTGATGAGTGGTGTAGGTTGATGCTGAAATACTTGCATCGCTTCTTCATCTTTTCTGTGATGAATTGTGGTCCATTGTGAGTGATGAACATCCTGGATACTCCAAATTGGGTGATAATGTTTCGAATGATAAACCTCACGAGTGTCGAAGCGGTGATTCTAATGTAGGAGTCAGCTTCTGCCCATTTTGTGTAATATTCTGTGGCAATGAGTATGAATGTGTGCTTATGGGTGTTTCCAACCGTGTCCGTAAAGGATCCAATGATGTCAAAAGCCAACATTGAGAATGGCCATGGTGAGGTTATAGGATTCAATGCAACTGATGGAGTTTGATGAGTGAGGCATGTTCTTGGCATTGCTTGCAAAACTGGACGTGGAGGTGGCAATCTCTTATCATTGTTGGCCAGAAGTAGCCTTGCCATATGATATGATCTGTTAGTCTCTATCTACCGGTGTGGGCACCGTAGGCACTAGCGTATGCTTCTTGGATGATGTATTGTCCTTCGACTGTCGTGACGCATCGCAGTAGTACTCCTTTGGTGAAGGCTTCTTTGTATAGGGTTTCGTCGAGTATGCAAAATCTCGCACATCGATTCCTTATGGTTTTCTATTCGATCTTTGTAGTGTAAGGAGGGATATGTTGATGCTTTAAGAAATTCCAGATGTCGAAGTACCATGGTTGCCCATCGTCGGTTGGTGATTTTTCGAATATGAACATGGCAATAGTCTTTCTCCATGGAAGTGCTTGGGGCAGGCTGCCCTTCGTTCTTGTGAGCTTCTGGTGCAATCGGTAGTTTCGATTTCAATTGCCAAGCAGCTTCGTGTACTGGCATTGTCAACCTCTTGATGAAAATGGATTTCGTACTTTGTCCAACTAGTATATGAATGACTGATGCTAGTGTGGCGAGAGAGTCCGCGAGCTCATTCTCTAATCTAGGAATGTGCATGAAGGAGATTCTTTTGAATTTCTTTATTAAGAACTGAGCTATCTCCAGGTAGGCCATCAGTCGTCTTTCTTTAGTTTTCCACTTCCTGATAACTTGCAATATTATAAGTTTGGAGTCGCCTACTTGACTCCTAGCTGTAGCACTGCTCATAGTCTGACGATGAAAGCTTCATATTCTGCAACATTGCTGGTTACTGGGAAGTCGAGTTGAAAGGCTTTGGTATGACAACTCCTTCTGGGCTTAGTAGGACTATCCCAATGCCTTTTCCATTGTGATTGAGAGTGCTGTCAAAGTAGAGAGTCCATGAGGTCTTATCGGGCTCTTCATCGTGAATTGAGAGCAGGTTTTCATCAGGAAAGTCTGCGTGCACGAGCTCATCGTCTAGGAGTGGTAAGTCGGTGAGGTAATCAGCGATTTCTTGTCCTTTGACAAATTTCTGTGTGACATAGAAGATGTTGAATTCTTGTAGTAACATGTGCCATTGGGCGATCTTCCCAGAGATAGCGGGCTTCTCGAAGATATACTTCAGAGGGTCCATGCATGCCAGTACTAATATTTTGTGCACTCTGAAATAGTGTCGTAGTCTCGTCGAGGCCCACACTAGTGTGATGTAGGTCTTCTCCATTGACGTGTATTTTTGTTCGTACTCGATCGTCATCCTACAAAGGTAGTAGATAGCCTTTTCTCTCTTGCCTTCTTCTTCATATTATCTAAGAATTATTCTCATCGCTTTATCGTTTGCTTAAAGGTAGAGGATTAGGGGTCTTCCAAGAACTGGCGGCGATATTGGTGGGTTGAGGAGGTATTTCTTGATCCTGTTGAAGGCCTGCTAACACTGGTCATCCCATCTCCTCCTTTAAGTAGTTTATAGAAAGGATTGCATCGATCTGAGTGCTGGGAGATGAATCTCTTGATGAAATGTAACATTCTTATCAAGCCACTTAATTCTTTGATGTTGCTGGGGGGTGGCATTTCGAGAATGGATCTGACCTTCAGCGGGTCAACTTTGATAGCTCGTTTGCTGACTATAACTCCTAATAGTTTTTCGGAGGTTACCCTGAATACGCACTTCCTTTGATTCATCTTCAGTTGATATTGCTTTAATCTTTGTAGCACCAGTCGTAGTGCTTCAGCATGTCCTACTCATGTCTGAGACTTCATTAGTATGTCATTGACATAGACTTCAATCCATTTGTGCATCATGTCATAAAATATGGCCATCATGGCTAGTTGATATGTGGCTCTTGTATTCTTGAACCTGAAAGGCATGACGACATAACAGTAGGTTTCCCATGGCGTGGTGAACGAAGTCTTTTCTTGGTCTGATTCTATTAATTTAATCTAGTTGTATCCGGAGAAGCCATCCATAAAGGATAACATCTCGTGTCTGGCAGTGTTGTCGACCAGGGTGTCGATGTGTGGTAAGGGGAAGTCATCTTTTAGGCATGCTTTGTTGAGATTTTAGAAATCAATTCATACCCGCACTCTGTCGTCCTTCTTGGTGACAGGTACTATGTTGGCAATCCATTTGGGGTAGAGAATGACTCGGATGAATTTCACTTTGTGTAGCTTGTCAACTTCCTCTTTGACTTATAGTGTTGTTTGGGGATGCATCCTTCTGAGTTTCTGCTTAACAGGTTTAGCATCAGGTTCCAGGACCAAGCGATGTTCTACTAAGCTCAGGTCCAATCTAGGCATATCCTCATAGGACCATGCGAAAGAGCTGAGGTAATCTTGAAGGACTTGGATAATTTGTTGACGTTCCTTGGGTTTGAGTGTCACGTTGATCAGCAGCTTCCTAGGCTCTTCCTCGATGCTAAAATTTATTGCTTCAATAGGTTCCACAGCAGCTTGTGTTTGTTCATCGAAGCGCTTGATACCTCATTGGAAGTTCTGAGTTTCCTTGGCAACTGGTGCTCCTTCTTCATCCTCTGTGGGTTCGTACATTGCAAAAGAACTACACTGGGGGGTTATTTTTGCCAAGGGTAACCCTTCATCTATGCAATTTATGATCGCAATATCCTTTGTTAGGTGTAGGTCGAGGTTATTCATCCTCCTTTTGAAGTCATGGAGTATCTCGTCAGGTACGATTACGGGCTTGTTACTTCGTTGGGATGCTCGGGGGTTTCACGAGGAAGAGGTAGTAGGGTCACTTCGAACTGAGTCTAGACAAGGCCCTTCGATGTTGAGGGCAGGATGATGACCGTGTGTGATCATGTCTATTAATCCTTCTTTGATTTCGTTGAGGCGATCACTACTCCTATCATTTGGAGAAAAGTCTCCTTGCTGGTCGCTGAATGGGTCTGGGATGAAGGGCTCCCCCCCTTTTCTTTGATTTTCTAATTTTTCAAGATTTTCTATTTTTATATTTTTATGGGTTTTAGGATTTTCTATTTTTGATAATATGTATGGTACAGGGTCGGTTTCCTGAGCCATAACCGATGAGGTTACTTCTCCTACTTAGGGAAGTGGATGGCTGCTAGAGCCATCCGGGTGAGCCTTCAGATGATGTGGATCCGATCTGAATTTGACAATTTTTTTAGAGTCCTCGTTTGGGGTGTTCCTCCTGATGAGCGAAGATGGTGACGGTTTGTTAGACGGTTCCTCTTCCTCTTCTACTACGTGAAGCGCTTCGTCGTCGAAGACAGTCTAAAGATGATAGTCATCCAAGCTCTCATTTTCGGAATCAGATCGAAGGTCTGCATGTCGTTGAGATTCTTTGCTTCGTATCAACTGTAGATACTGTTCGATGAATTTAATTACCAAACTTGGGTTGTTTTCGACCATTCTCCATAGTGCAGGAAGGGGGTTGGTCCAGCCTTCTCATTCAACGTCTTCTATTATTATGGTGTAGGCCTGGCAATGAGGCTGGTAAGTTTGAACAATGCATGGGAACTCTCGTGGGCATTCCCATGTAGTGAAGAAGTGTTCGAAAGTATCATTATTGAAGTCAAAATCTAGGAATTCCTTCCTTTGGATCTCATGGTATACGGTAAAAAGTATACAAGCCTGACAGCGAGGCTGATATGGGTGAGAAATGTAGGGATACTCCCAGGGGCATTCCATCCTTCATGATCGGAGCTCAGGTCACTATTGCCATGGTCAAGATCTTCCACTTCATCTGATTATCCTTGGAATCTGTGTTCCAGCTATTCTGCTAACTCAAGTGCAGGGAGATCTATCTAATAGTCTTCGTCATCGCTCAACGGCGGTTGCCATTCTTCTTTCAGTGAGTTCTAGAATATTTGAAGTTGTGGCACATTTGGAGATTGGGAAGCATTGAACTCTAATTCTTCTTGGAATTCTATAAAGTCGACGTGATGGTCTTTTGTCCTTATTCTCCGTCATATCTTGTGCAAGATAGCTCCTTTGTATTACATCAATACGGATGCACACAAGTTGCAATAGGGTGATTCTGGGTAAGGACAGTGGTGCGAACACCACCAATTATCTAATAAGGATTGATGATCAAGTTCATCATCAGAGTCTGTTTCTTCGCTTCGGGAGTTGTTGGCCTCCTTGAGGACCTTCAATCGTTCGACTCTTAAGTGATCTCCAAGTTCTATTTCTGTATAGCTAATCTAATAGTCTTCTTCCTCACTTGACATCAAGAGCCAGTCTTCTTTTCTTGGTTCATGAGGCGGGGGTGCCCCTGATTCTGGTTCTCCTTCATTTGCTAATGTGGTAATGTGGAAGTCTTCCTTGCTGGTCAACTCCCAGTCTTCTGTGCATGGCTCTGGCTCTTCAGGGGTTTCGAATAATGGTCATACTCCTTCGAGTGGCTTGTCCATGTCGTCACTATCACGGCTTAGGTTTGTCAGGTCAGCTAAGGCTTTGGTCACTTGCTCGATCTCGGTTGCCTGAGATTCAGTGATTGATGGCTCCTTTCTTCTCTTTGGCACATTAGCCTTCTCAGTAGTTCCATATACGAAATGGTTGAAGAGCGACCACTTTAGTGAAGTGGGTAGGATGTCGACCTGCTTGCCATCTGACTAGTAGCCTAATCTGATGTATTTTCGTAGCTTCTTCGGTATGACCGGTCTTATGCATCCTTGCTTCTCTTTTTCGAGTCCAGTGTGAGGGACATATCCTAGCTAATACATCAAGTCCTATCATTTTACTGCGGTCAGGTTTATGTTGTATAATCGGACTAGATCAGGTCTAGCTTCTCTTCTCACTACTTTTTATTGGTGGGTTGGAAGGGATCGGGGATAGGTAACTTCTGCTATCGACACGTCATCAGGCTCCTGCATCTTTTTGATATGTCCTGTGTTTAGTACCGAGTCGTGCATTGTTGGAATGCTCACCGTGTAGTTTGTGTTGATTTCTTTGAGGGGCGTATCAGCGTATATCCTAATGATGGAGTCTTTGTGGGGGAATTTGACGCATTGGTGAAACATCGATGCTAGTGCCTTCATTGATTCTAGCCACTTCCTTCCCAATATCAGATTGTAAGTGCTTGAGGAATCGAAGACATGGAAAGTGACGTCCTTAGTGACTGGCCCGAGGTAGACTTACAACTTGATGGTTCCCTTGACGAAGCGTCAAGAGCCATCATAAGCGATGATGGATAAAGACGAAGGCCTTATATCCTGTTCAATGTATTCAAGGATCTTCAGCGTTGTTATGGGACAGATGTTAAGTCCTGCTCTGGTGTCGACCAATGTGTGTGATACTAAAAATTCTCTGATTATGATGGTTAGATAGATAGGAGCTGAGCTTCCATGTAATGATTCTTTAGGCATGTCGGTTTCAGTGAAGGTAAGCATGGGAGGTTGAGTCATAATCGAGGCGATCTAATGCAGCTATTCCAAGGTGGTATCTTCATTTACACGTGTCTCATCCAATGTCTCCACTAGCACTCGGTGATACGCTGGCAATTTCTTGATGAGCTCGAGGATCGATATTTGTGCTGGCACCTTTGCGAGGTGTCGGAGAAGATTGTATTCCTGACCTATTTCCAGGGCAGGTTCCTTGCGAGGTCGATACGCTCTACACCCGTTCTGTTAAGCTGGTTGAGGCACTAGTACTGGAGGCAGAGGGATTATGTGAGGTGGAAGGGGCAAGTTCACTCCTCGTTCCTTGGTTATCTGGTCGGATGGGTGTGCGTTGTTGCTCTGCTTTTCTCTAAGGAATGGTGGAGGTGGATAGTTGGTTCCAGATTTCAGGATTGGGTATGTCTGCTACTGACCTTGGAGCATTGAAGGATTCATTGTGGTACTTGTGGTGAAAGGAGTGAAATTTGAGGAAGGAATTTGTACTGGGGCTATACCATTCCAAGGTAGGAGGTATTGAGTGTAGTCTTCCTCTTCGAGAAATGAGAAGATTAGTACTTCTCCCTTAGAGGGTTCTTCCTCTTGCTATCTTTTCGCTATCACTGATGGGCTTTCTTCAATTGTCTCCTCGCATTGTTGGCCGGTGATACTCTGTTGTATTGCCTACCTTATAATTATTAAGAGGTTAAAAACAACAAACTAGAGGAAAAATCATAGTAAAATGGAACCAAGGTAAGGCAACCAGTCCTGTAAGAACCAGGGCTATTGCAGCAAGCTTTAAAGAGGTAAGTACGGGTATGTCCACAGGGAAATGTATTTCAAAATATAGTAAATCTCTGGATCTAGAGTAGATCTAGCACTCTATCCTATCCTAATTTAAAATAAAGCAAGAAAGGAAAGAGGAGAGGTTTTAGGGATTGTCACTTTTAACTAAACTACAGAAAATAAAATCTAATTGCTAATGATCTAGAGCTGAGTAGAAAACAAATTTGAAAGAATAGAGAAAAGGTTTTGGGGAATTAAAATCAAAGGTGGAGAATAGCATCTTGGGATTTTGGTCTCACTGAAAATTAATTGGTTAAACAGCAATGCAGAGGATTGATTTACAATAATCCTTCATCTTGCTACAAGCATAGATGTAAGGTAAAAAAATCCAATCTAAACCAGAGGATTGAATTAATCTTAAGGCTATGATCTGCCCACTTCAATGGTCACATATCATCCTAGGGATTTCCTCCAATCCAAAGGCCTCAATTAGAATAAAAAAATTACTACAAATGCTGTAGATGCATGGCTACAAGCTTAGGCATCCACAAGGATATTAAATCTAGGGAAATCAGATGGCAATCAAGAGATCTAAAGGTTAAATTAATGGGCAAGTCCCAAATACATAAATCCGATTGAGAATCTAATGGAAGCACAAGATCTATAGATTTAATTGAACTTTAAAATCAATAATTTATTGAATCCAAACAACTTACAATACATTGTTCTCAGATTTGCAGTCTGTGCATTATCCAATCCTCATACAAGCTCTCAACCTCTCAATTTATAGATCTACCTCACCCTAGTTGCTACATGTATTTAGCCAACCATGGTTGGGCTAAAGATAAAATGGAAAAAGAAGGAAGAAGGATGGCATTTTGGAGGGAAAAGGATGGAATTCTAGATTTCTGGCTCTCTCTCCAGATGGTTCTTCTATAAAGCTTCTCTTCCCTTTATACTCTTCCCCTCTGTCTCAAATTTATTTCAGCCAATCAGAGCTCAAGGGAATAATTCTGTTATTCTGAGCTACTGATGTGGCTAATTTTCCTTCTAGAATCTCCCCCCAATTGGCTTGATTTGGACAAGTACATATGAGGGACTTAGAGAGTTCACATTTGTGCCCATTTGCATTTTAAAAAATACCCTCAAACCAGCTAAACAACCTTGGGATTTGTGCAACAAGTTACTGATTTGATGTGCATTCTCAGTTGGAACTGAGAAGTTCCCAAATCATGCTTCGAGAGGTTCAGAGAGCCTCTCGATAAGTTCTGAGTCTGTTTTCTGCTCCATTCAACAGGTTGAATTTAGCTTTCGACAGGTTCTATTGAACTGCTCGATAGGATGAATTCAATGCCTAACTGCTGTGATAGCTTCAAGCATCCTCTCGACAGGTTGATGCAACCTCGTGAGACCCAATACAGCTTCAGGTATCCTTTCGCTTGGATGGCTCCCTCTGTTCGACAGGTTGGAAGTACTTCTCGATAGGTTGATGGCAACTTAACGAGAATCAATGTTGCTTCAGGTATCTTTTCGCTAGGTTGGCTCTGACTGTTCGATAGGTTCAGGGAAGCTCTCGACAGGTTTAATTTCAGCTTTCTACACCTCGCGAGGATGGCTGCTTCAGGTGACTTCTCAATAGGATCTTCTGTACTTTTCGACAAGATCCTCTCCAACAGTTCAAACCATTAGATAGGTGTTGTAAACCTCTCAATAGCTTCTTTTCTCTTTTACAGAACCTCTCGATAGGATGATTTAACCTCTTGACGGCTCCTGTTCTTTGCTTCCACAGCTTGTACATAGATTGGGATACTGTCTAGCACTTAGTGCCCTTTTAAGGGGTCCATTCTTCATCAAATACAACTGCTAATTTGCTCCCATGTGTGCACAGTTGGACATAAGCCATTGCCATAGAATTTTGAGGCTTTGTGGATCTGCTTGTTGGCTGATTGCTTGGGCTGTATGTGCACATGTTGAAGCAGCAGGTCTCTTCTTGGCATTTTTAGATGGATTTCTGCACTATGACTATAATTTATTGCTAACCTCAAAACACACTTAAGACACATGATTAGTCAAGCCAAAGGTCCATCAAAGGTCAGGTTAGGAGGTGAAAAATGGTATTTTTCACTGATTAACACACCCCGAAACCTAAGCTTTGCTAGTCCCTGAGCAAAGGAAAGATTAAAAACAAGTATTGAAAACAGAAAATGCGACTTATCACAATAGTAAATGTAAACAAATTTAATACCTAAGTCCTTTTTCAAACTTATCACAATCAATCTAAAATCACCAAGAGAATGATGTGTAAGAATAATATTTACTTCACCATTAATTTGAGAATCAGGTTCAAACAATGCCTAAATAAATCCAATCTCCGACTCAATTATCTCACAGGCATACTCTCACAAATGATTTCAAAGGTGTTCAGCTTCACTCAAACTCAAGAGCAATTACAGCCCTCAAATAGGACTGCAAGCATGAGTATAGGCAGTTGCTCTAATTCATGAAATCTTCTAACTCTTTTCACAATAGATTACACAGCTCTTCATCTCCAAATGACAACTCAATCAACTTCAGATCAGTAAGGTCTCTTTGTTGGGTTGTAATGTGGCTTATGGGTGAGGTTTATAAAGACTAAAAAGGGTAAAGAGGGACTCAAAGTTGAGAAGTCAGTAAGGTAAGGAGGTGGTATACACACCTTCTTCATCTCAGCACATCTTCATCTTTCTTTGATATTTACAGATTTGAAGTGATCAGCTTCTCATCTTCTTCCAATTTCCAAATGAAGTGATTTCTCTTTGCATTTTCTTTTGTTTTATTTTTCTGGTTTTTTTTTTTTATATTCTTTTCTTTTACATTTTTCTCATTTTTCCTTTTTGTTATATGTGTGCCACAATGTCAAAACTCCACAATTGAAACACTGTTCTTCTTAGATTTTCACCCTTCTCCTTTCACCAAATATCAAACCTTGCTCCTCTAACCTCACTTCTCCTTCCCCTTCCTGAATTCTCAGATTGAGGGTGAACTGAAATAGGTCAAGAGGTTTGGATTTAAATTTTCTAGTTTCTGTAAAAGAATACTTAGATTTTTAAGGATCAAATGGTGTGTATCAAGGGCAGTTGAAAGGTAGAAAAATTCAAGCTCAAACTGTCCAAAAGAGGGCCTTACATCGTGTCTTTAATGTCATGAGTACTGTCAAGCTGTTTTAATTTGGAGTTGCATAACTTCTAGTGCAAGAGAATAGGTTCAAACAGTCCTTAGAGCAGAATTTTTTTGCCAAAACACTTTTCAAAAGATTTTATTTATTTATTTATTTTTATAGGGCCAATTCGCACTAGGTATGGTCTTCCTTAGGACTCTAAAGGCATGTTCTTACTTTTTTCTCTCCTTAATGGTTCACTACATACTGATTTTGACAAAATTTCTTGATGATATCTTTCATGGAAGTGATGAATTTTTTAAAAGGATCCAAACATTAAACAGTCTACCATACATTCTTAAATTTTTCTTTTTCAAACTTGCCCAGTTTGGAATTTTGCTAAATTTGTTTTAATCCTACTAACACCATTGCACTTGGCTTAACTATCTCATAAATTATTATTATTATTTTTCTTTTCAAAATTACCCTGCTATATCCCCAAACCTATGAGGAACAGTGTCCTCACTGTTTCAGAAATATAGCAACTAAAACAACAGGGTACAAGTAAAATAAAACTACATAAAGTATGATAAAAATGAAAAAAATAGTGGTATATACAAAGGCACATAAAGGGAACATTTCATTAACATGAACTATAGACAAAATATGTACAAAGATGACAAAATGCAAAAAGAAAAATATGTACAACCTGTCTACCTAGAACAACTGTATCAGAACTACATGTCTAAACACACCCACTATCTACACCTAATCAGACTCAGTATCTGAACTTAAAATAAAAGGAGGGGTCCAGGCATATTTTTCTTCAAAAGGGTTCTTGTCCTTCTTCACTGGCTCTATACTAGAAGTATCAGGTGTGGATTTGATTGCAGCTGACTTCTTCTTCTTCTTTGAGTTTGGTCCAGGCTCCTTGATGGAAATGTCGGTTGACTCAGCAGCTTTTAGGGCAGGATAGAGGGATAAAGTCTCTACAAGTTTGGAAAGCATGTCAGATTTTATCCTATAGATCTTGTACAGGTAAAGGGAGTTGAGGGCCATCTGCCATAGCTTCCATTCCTCCTGCCTGTGAACCTCTAAAACTAGGTCAATTTCCTCTTCATGGGCCTGCTGATGCAAAATTAGGACTGCATCCACTAGAAACTTGACATCCTCCCCAACATAAGGGTTGTGCTCTATGGCTTTGGTGAGGGATGGCAAAGGTGAAAAGGTGTTGGTTCCATATGGGACAATGGCCCAAAGGTGAGGGTCACCCATGGAGGAAGGGGTGATGGGCAGCTCAAGTGGTGGTGGTGGAGGTAGAATGAAGGTAAGTGGCAACTCCTCTTCCACAATAACTGACTCAGGTGGTGGGCTGGAAGGATAGGTAAAAGGTAGAGAGGGTAGGTCATCTTCCAAGGGGTCAGTATGGGTAGAAGAGTCCCTGGTAGAAGGTGCAGGTTTTGGTTCTTCCACCTCAGTAGTGGTAGCCACTACTATAGGGGATAGCTGAGGAGATGGAGGTGGAGTGGGTATAGGCATAAGTGTAGGAGTGGCGGTTGTAAGAGGTTGAATGGTTGAGGTAGATGGAATTAGGGTGGCTTGAATGGCATGTAAGCAGGTGGCCATAACAGATTGGTTAGCTGTGTTGGTTTGAAGCTGGGCTAGGATGGATGTGAGAAGGGAAAGGATCTGAGCAGAGGTATCTAGTAAGATATGGGCTTGGGTAATAGGTGGAATGGCTGGAATAGGCTGGAAAGGTGAGGTGGAAGCATGGTGGAAAGGGATGGGATGTGGAGAATCAGGTAAAGGGGAGTACTCATGCCCAATATCTTTCACAATGAAATCTATTAGGGATGAATGCCCCTTAGTGGTGAAATGTTCCTCCTCCTGAGTATGGATAGGTGACATGGAGGTAGTGGGGTCAGTCTCAAAAGGTAGGGATGGTGAAGTGGAAATAGCTGGGTCAGCTGATGTAGATGTGAGTGGAGTTGCTGGTTCAGGGCTTAAGGGTTCAAGGCTTCGAATGGAAGGGCTAACTGGAGGGGTTGTGGATGTAGCTTGCTTGGTTTTCTTTGGTAGGTGGTTTGTATGGGTGGTGAAGGCAAGAGTAATATTGGATCAGTTGTAGGAGGAGCTAACACGGGGGTGATGGTGGTGATGGGAGAGGGGATGGCTGTGCTGCTGGAAGGAATGGGTTCTGAAATGGAAGGTATGGTGGTCGGTGGAATGACACTGACAAAATTGACAATGGAGGAAATCACAGCAGAATGGGTGACGGATGTGGATGCAAAGGTCATAGGTGTAGTAGGGGTGACAACAACAGAACTGACAACAGCAATAGGGGTGATAGAACTACTACCATTAGAGGTAGGCAAAGGTACTGAGCTAGCTGCTGGAGCTGCAGAGATCACAGGTGCAGCTGCTGAGCTGGTCACCTGAGATGCTTCCTTTTTAGAACACTTAGCTGGCTTCTTCCTTCTTTTTCCAATCAAGGTCATGCTGGTGGACCAAGCTCTCCTCCCAAACTCTTTTGGACTCAGACCCTCAGTAGGCTCGTCCTTCTTGATCACATATTTCCCTTGCCTTAGCAGGGCAGTAATGAGTCTGCTGTAAGACAACCCTGGCAACATCTGCCCCTTCTTGATCTTGTCATGTACATCTATCATGGCCTCAAATATCAGCTAAGGAGTATTAAAGAACTGGCCCTTGGAGAAGAAGTACAGGGCATCCACTATTAGGTTTCTTCTCTCCTACTGATGTCCACTGACATAGACATTCTTCCTCAAGATTATATCTATGAACAACAAGCTGGGGTCTAAGTCTCTCCTCATCAGAGACTCCCTAGATCCCATAATGTCCTGGGTAAAGTGCCTAGCCATGATCCTAAAAGAGACACTATCAGGGGCTCCCAGATTGCTGGTTGGATCATATAGAAATGGGACTCCCAATGCCATCCCAATGTCCTGGTAATCCACTACATGCTCCTAGTTATCAACCAACACCACAAGGGTAGGATCAGTTAACCCTGGCATTTTCTTTTCCCTAATGTCTGATACCATAACTTGACCAGTCTTGGGTAGACCTTTTCTTGTAATGGGGTCAAGAGAGGTGTCAAGGATGCCTTTTCCAAGTAGGCCAAGGTTTCCTTACACTCCTTTATCTTAGTAAAATAAGGTACGTCAAAGATTGTCTCAGGGATCAGACTTACGGCATCCACAAACTCATTAGGAGTTATCAAGTTCACCGGTAGCTCAATCTCGGGCTCAAGGTTAGGTCTGGGAATTTCCTCAGGCACTTCCTCAACAATTTTAGCTTTCTTAGCTTTCTAGGCCTTCTTGGGCTTGTCCATAACTAGTTTCCTCTTAGCAAGTGGGTTGGCCTTCGGCTATGTGGCTAACCTATTGGACTTTCTAGTAGATTTTAGGGTGGATTGGGAAGGGGATTGGAGCAAATCGGTCAAGGTGCCCTCAAGTTCAGCCATTGGAACTCAAAATCCTCACAGTGCTTCTCAATAATCACAGTAATCTTCTCTTCACCACACACATAGAAAAATCCACCAAAAATATGAAACTATAATGCTGAACAATCACAAGGAAGAAACTGATGAAGAACTTACTCAAAAACCTAGGGCTACTCAAAACTTGCAGTACCCAGAACCAAATCGGCCCAAACCAGGTGCAATGTGTCGGCCTTGCAAAGTTGATGCAACTGGAACAACGGCAGAGTAATTGGAATTGGGGCTAGAAAGATGGAGAAGAAAGTTGAAAATGGAAACTCGGACAGAGAAAGAACAAAACATTTCGCTCAAGGTGTCGAATGGATAAACTGAACCTATCAATGGGTTTAAAGCAAGCAAAACACTATTTCGACAAGATGTAAAGAAGATTTCAATAGGTTGAATAAACCTGTCGAATAGTTAAAATTACTTTAAAATGCAGACTCTCAGGCTAAAGGTTTCGAGAGGTTCATAAAACCTCTCAACGGGTATATATGCTTCAGAAATTTCAATTCGAGAGGTTTGGCCAACCTCTCGACAGGATTAGTTTTTTTCAGTAAATAAGGTTGCGAGAGGTTTCTCAACCTCTTGACAGTTACACAGAACCTATTAAAATTACAGCAATCACCTTCAGTACCTATCGAAAACTAGGTACATCCTATCGACAGGTCTCAATACCTGTCGTATTCCACAAGGGGCAACTTTAGTACCTGTCGAATTGCACTTCTAACCTCTCGACAGGTCTTTTTGTAATCCTAAATTTTTTCACATCAGTTCACTGACTTCATTCAACAAATATTCATCCATCCTATTCAGTTTCTAGTTAATTTCTCATGCATTAGAGAGCTTCCTTCTCCTCTCACAATTGACTTATTATACAACATGAAAAGCTAAGCAAAATTGGCAAAATACATATAATGACAAACAAATTTGAAAACAACATCATTCTACTGACAGTTATGATACATAATGTATAATGCTGAAAATCATTCACACTTTGGAGGTTCTTGAAGGTGAATGGTCACCACAGGCTCTACTATATGTTCAATACAAATTTTGAGCCTTTGACCATTGACTTTCATGATCCTGTCATCTTTTAGATCCATGATTTCAACAGCTCTAGATGGGGAAACATGAATCACAATGTAGGGCCCCTCCCATCTAGATTTCAACTTGCCTAGGAAAATTTTTAATTTTGAATTGAATAACCATACTTTGCTACCTGCAACAAACTCTTTTCTCAGCAAATGCTTATCATAAAAAGTTTTGGCTTTTTCTTTGTAGATCCTTGCATTGGAGTAGGCTTCCAATCTCAGCTCTTCAAGTTCTGACAGTTGCAACCTCCTGTGCATACCAACAATAGTTAGATCAAAATTCAATGTCTTGATAGCCTAGTATGCTTTGTGTTCTAACTCCACTGGTAAATGGCATACCTTGTCATACACCAACCTGAAGGGAGACATCCCTATTGGGGTCTTATAGGCAGTTCTATAAGCCCAAAGAGAATCAGTCAACTATAGGGACCAATCCTTCCTATCTCCTCTCACAGTTTTCTTTAGAATATGTTTGATCTCTCTATTAGAAATTTTCACCTGGCCACTGGTCTGTGGGTGGTATGGGTGGCAATTCTATGTGTCACAGAGTACTTTTTAAGCAGGTTTTCAAACTGTCTATTGCAGAAATGGCTTCCCCCATCACTAATGATAGCTCTAGGGGTACCAAACCTTGAGAAAATATTGTCTTTCAAGAAATTGATGACAACTCTGTGATCATTGGTTCTTGTGGCTATAGCTTCATCCCACTTGGACACATAGTCCACAGCCACAAGAATAAAATTATACCCATAAGAAAGAGGGAAGGGACCCATCAAGTCAATCCCCCAAATATCAAACAATTCAACTACAAGAATGGACTGTAAAGGCATGGAATTTATGTTTGAAATACTTCCCATTTTCTGGCATCTTTCACAAGCTATGCAGTGCTGAAATGCATCTTTGAATAAAGTAGGCCAATAGAATCCACTTTGAAGTACTTTTGTAGCAGTCTTATTTCCACTGAAATGGCCTCCACAAGCCTGTTCATGATGCATTTTTAGTATGATGTGAAATTCATTCTTAGGTACACACCTTCTCACCACTTTGTCTGCACAGTTCTTAAAGAGGTATGGATCCTCCCACATGTAATATCTGATCTGAGAAAAGAATAGATCCTTATCCATTTTATTCCAATGTGGGGGAATCCTACCCACTACCAAATAATTCACTATGTTTGCAAACCAAGGGGCACTCATGCGGACAGCAAAAAGCTGTTTATCTGGAAATGAGTAATTAGCAGGCAACCCATCAAACTCAGCAGCTAGGATCCTGGACAAGTAGTCTGCAACCACATTTTTACCCCTTTTTTATCTTTCATATCAAGATCAAACTCTTGTAATAGGAGGATCCATCTGATTAATCTTCGCTTGGCATCCTTTTTAGACAAAAGGTATTTAAGGGCTTAATGGTCTATGAATACCACAATCCTAGATCCTAACACATAAGACCTGAATCTTTCCAAAGCATAGACAATGGCTAACAATTCCTTCTCAGTTGTGGTATAGTTTAACTAAGCATCAATCATTGTCATGCTTATATAAGCGATCACATAAGGTAACTTATCCTTTCTTTGCCCCAAAGCTGCACTAATTGCAAAATCTGATGCATCACACATCAGCTCAAAGGATAAAGAATAATCAGGGGCTTGAAGGACAGGTTATATATATATATAACCTACAGATTATATATATATATGAAGATATATATATATATATATAATATCGTTACACAAACAAAAAGGGTACAGCACCAAGGTGCACAAAGGCACTGCACGACACAGACCACCATAGAAAGGCCAAGAAGACAACCCCGGCAAGCTAAAACTACACAGGCTTGCTGCGACAACAAAGCCAGCTGAAAGACTTGCCTCGGCAACACTTATAGGGTTGCCGCGGCAACAAAGCTAGCTAAAAGACTTGCCTCGACAACACTTATAGGGTTGCCGCGGCAACAAGGCTAGCTGAAGGGCTTGCCGCGGCAACAGTGTGCTCAGACCTTTGGTCAATATTTTAGTCATAACGCTTGATCTCAAACTCGGATTGGCATGATTCTTGATGCGTTGGAAAGGTAACAACGAGCCCTACAACTTTCATGAAGTAACAAAGTTCTAAATATAACTTTTAAAGGGTAAAATATTAGTGATAATATGCGGCAAGGTACTCAAGCTTGTCGCGGCAGCAGTATACTCAGACCACTGTGTGGTATTTTAATCATATCTTTCAATCCCGAACTTCGATTGACACAATTCATGATGCTTTGGAAAGGGGACAACGAGCCCTACAATTTGCATGTTTTAATAAATTCCTGAATCCGACATTTAAGGGGTCAAAAATGGGTCACAAGGCACGACAACATGCTCAACTGCAAAGCTTGCCATGGCAACCTATGTTACTTGCCGCGGCAACCTTGTATTTAACACGCTTAGTGGCACCTCTGTCAGGGGTTTATGTTGGGTTGACTTGTTGAGTTTGACCATGAGACTTGGGACCATAAATGGTCCATAATTGGGGTCTATGTTGACCCAATAAACCATTAAAAATACTAAACCTACGAATGACATTCCTAGGTGCCACTTGGTGCACATGACGCGTTTGCTTGAAGACGAGCGTACACGGGAAACTAATTGCACGTAAACCTGGTGTAAGGTAGGGAAGGTACTTTGCTAACTTGTGTTTTAATTACTCATTCACATCTAGATAGCATATAGAATTATTTTGTTCAATAAAGCTATAAATATAAAATACTTGCTCATAATGAGATAGATTCGATGTATGCAGTTGTAGGGACTTTCCTGAACTAAATGATAGTGAGTTTTATTTTCTCATCTAGTTAAGTAAGCTCTTAGTAGAATCATATGTATAGGAAATATGATATTTGATTAAATTTTGTTTTCTGAGGATGATAGATATTAGTAAACGAAGGAATGTTTTGCATGATGGATATCAATAACCTATGAATAGTTACCAGCTACAATGTGATATCTAATTTGGAGTGGATAAGATATGCTCGAATTAAGGTTAAGAAGTAAGGATGAAAAGCGTGATATATAAAGATGATTAGTAGTACCATGCCAATGTTGTTTTGATGAATTTAGCCTTAAAGTATTCAACTTTGTTAAATTTAGTTTGGATAAACTATTAGTTAAGAATAAGAAGCTCAGTTTTGAATTAGTATGAGTATGATAGTGTAGCTTTGATACGTTCAGCTTGGATAAGTTCAACGTTAATCAATAGTTAACTCGGTCAGTTATGTATGCTAGTTTCATGATATATAAACATGCAAGATCAGTAATGCTAATTCAGTGAGATGGAAAAGAGGATACGATCAATTTCAATGCATGAATATGAATAGTTATGCTAGGTTAGTATGCTAGTTTGGTATTATGCAAGTTTCAGATTATACTAATAAAAGTTTCGATAAATGATTATGAGTATATCAGTTCGATAAGATCAGCTTGACACATGTTATTATATTAGAACTATTGTCAAACCAATTTAGATGACTTAATATCGATCAGTAGAGGAATTTGTATGTATGATGATACTTGATGAGTTTAGAGGAAGTATAATGTATATACATGCTAGTTTTCAATGTATTACTATGACTGCTGGTGTTAGATCAGCTTAGGAATCTACAGACTTGATGTATGCTTTATATGATTATGATGCTAGTTTAGCTTGAATACATGAATATCAATGATTATGATAATTATAGTTTTATATGATCATGTAGGTTCAATTATTCAAATTAGTTTTGCTACATAATACCTGTTCACGATGTGCTCGCATATATACCATGCATTGTTCATGTGCTACATAATATCTGCAGCTAGGTTTGGGGGAGCTGAAAGCTACCCCCATTGTGCTAATGATGGCTGATAGGTCTGAGAGGAGACCTCTGGGAATGGTTGAGGATGTCTTAGTGGGGGTGGATAAGTTTTTCTACCCTGCTGAGTTCTTAGTTTTGGACATGGGTTGCAGCAATAGCTCAGATCCCATACCTATTATATTGGGCATGCCTTTCTTGGCCATTGCCAATGCATGCATTCAATGTAGGTTTGGAGTAATGGAGGTAACTTTTGGACATATGAAAGTTGAGCTGAATGTGTACAACAGTGCAAAGTACCCTCAGATGGACAATGAGGAGAGCTTTACAGTGGATGTACTAGAGGAAATTGAAGAAGAGGAATTGCCCACTCTGCTGGAGTGGGGCAACATTGTCAGGAATTTAGTTAAAATTTGGGACATGGTGGAGGAAGAGAGCCCAGATGTGGTATCAAAAAACATGACCATATTGAAGTCCTCTGTGGGCTCAGTGCAGCACTCCAGTTGGAAACCTACATTGTTGCCTCTTTCCCCAACCTCCACTACACCTATTCTGCCATCCACGCAACAAGCCCCTGATCTAGAACTCAAGAATCTTTCAGAAACATTAAAATATGCCTTCCTTGAGAGAGGTGATAAGCTTCCTGTGATTATCTCTTCCTCCCTTACCAATGAGCAGGAAGAGGAATTACTAACAGTTTTGAGGAAGCACAAGAAGGCAATTGGTTGGACCATTGCCGATCTGGGAGGAATAGATGCATCAATCTACATGCACAGGATTCATCTTGAGCAGGGAGCACTACCCTCCAGGGAAATGCAGTGGAAGTTAAATCCTCACATGCAGGAAGTGGTCCTTAAGGAGATCATTAAATTGCTAGATGCAGGGGTGATTTACCCCATCTCTGATTCTCACTGGGTGGCACCTATCCAAGTGGTGCCCAAGAAATCTGGCATAACAATGATTAAGACTCAAACTGGAGAGTTGAGGCCAGCCAGGGAGACCACTGGCTCGAGAGTGTGCATTGATTATAAGAAGCTCAACTCTAAAACCAGAAAGGGCCATTTCCCTCTCCCCTTCATTGATCAAATTTTGGACAAATTGGCTGGAAAATCTTTTTACTATTTTCTTGATGGGTGCTCAGGGTACAACCAAATCCCTGTGCATCCTCAAGACTAAGAGAAAATCACTTTTACCTATCCTTTTGGCACCTTTGCTTACAGAAGAATGCCTTTTGGACTTTGTAACGCGCCAGCCACTTTTCAGAGGTGTATGTATGCCATATTCTCTGATATGATTGACAAGTTTTTGGAGATTTTTATGGATGATTTTTCTATCTATGGGGACAGTTTTGGCCAGTGTCTACAACACCGCAGCCTAGTTTTGCAACGATGTGAGGAGACCAATTTGGTCTTAAGCTGGGAAAAGAGCCACTTCATGGTAACACAAGGCATTGTGTTGGGCCATGTAGTCTCCAAAGAAGGGTTTGAGGTAGACAAGGCCAAAGGGGACCTCATTGCCAATTTGCCCCCTCCAAAAATAGTCAAGCAAATCAGATCTTTCCTGGGGCATGCAGGATTTTACAAGAGGTTCATTAAGGACTTCAGCAAAATTGCTAAGCCATTGTGCCACCTGCTCTGCTAGGATGTGCCCTTTGACTTTTCTGTTGACTGTCTTAAGGCTTTTGAAACATTGAAAATATGCCTCACCTCTGCCCCTGTACTCCAAACACCAGACTATACCCTACCTTTTGAGTTGATGTGTGATGCATCAGACTTGGTAATAGGTGCTGTTTTGGGACAAAGAAAAGATAAGCTACCTGTGGTCATTGCTTATATCAGTAAATCCCTTGCTGAAGCTCAGCTGAACTATATCACAACTGAGAAAGAGCTTCTAGCAGTGGTTTATGCTATTGTCAAATTTAGAGCCTACCTACTAGGATCTAAAACTATAATCTTCACTAACCATTCAACATTGAAGTACCTACTGTTTAAGAAAGATGCTAAGCCTAGGTTGATTAGATGGATACTCCTGCTACAGGAGTTTGACATCGAAATCAAGGACAAAAAGGGTGTGGAGAATGTGGTGGCTGACCACTTGTCCAGAATTATCTTGGAGAAATGCCTGGATGGCCCTACAAATGATGCCTTCCCGGATGAGCAATTATTTGCCATCCAATCCTTAGTCCCTTGGTTTGCACACATTGTCAATTATCTAGTTATAGGAAAGATTCCTCCCCACTGGACCAGGTGGTAAGGTTTGGTTATTCAACTCCAAACTAAAATTCTTTCCTGGCAAATTAAAATCCAGATGGGAAGGTCCCTATGTTGTCTTAAATGTTTCCCCATCTGGTGCTATGGAAGTCAAGGATCCCAAAACTGGGAGGACCTTAAAAGTGAATGGTCAGAGGCTTAAGCCTTGCATTGAACAACCTGCTGACCCTATGAACACTATTCATTTTCATGGGACCCCTACATCTACCTGACCCACAGTTGTGTCCATATTGTACTATACTACTTTTGTTTCTTCCATATGTTTTAAGAAATTTTAGTGGTTATGTGGAGTCTGAATATGTTGAGCTTGATAGAGTTTATGTGGGATTGGTATGATTTATTCTTCTTCTTCTGTGAATTGCTAATTTTTGAATTTGAATGCATATTGTTTGAATATTTTTTATGAGTAGGCTGCACTAACTATATTGCCCCTGTTTAGTACTAAGCCCTCGCGCATTCCAAATTGAGATTTGGGAAGCTCTCGCGCAATTCACATAGCACATTCATTCCGCTGTGGCGAGCTTCAACAAATGCTGCAGAGTCTCTCGCGCACTTCCAGCCCCACCATCCATCATCGTGAGATTCAGTTATCTCGTGATTCCCTTACCCAGCTGCGCGAGTCAAATGCATTTGTCATTTCCCGCATGGGATTGATTAACTCACTCTCAATTAATTGCAGTGACTTGGATGATATTCCACCGTTTCATCTTCCACCATCCTCGCCTTTAAATACACAGGGAGCCCCTTTCATATTCATCGCATCCTTTCTCCTCTCACCCTAGCGGTCCTTCCCTAATCCTAACCATGGCAGATGACAAGCCGAATGCGCTGCCTAACAAGTTTTACCCGATGTGGTTGGACTCGCCACCACCTAAAGAGCCGGATCCCCTACAACCCCTCTGGGATGAATACGAGGAGGTTCTGCAAATCCTGTCTAAGGAGGAGGAGGAAAAGCTCCAGCCGCAGAAGAAAAAGCAAAAGATAGAACCATCCCCTGCCCCCTCCACTCCACCCCCTCCCCCACCTTCTCAACCCCCTCACCCCTGATCCCTCTCTCCTTTCTTCCTCCTTTTTTGAAATTTTCTTTTTTTTTTTTATATATATAGTTTTAATGAAATTTTCTTTTTCTGATATTCTGTACAGTTCTCTATTCTTGGTTGCTTACTTTCTTGTTCTGGCCTTTTATGCTTTAATAAATCTGCTGCACAGACACCTTTGAACCAATGAGGACACTGCTCCTCATAGGTTTGGGGGTGTGGCAGGCAGACCCTGCTAATGGAATAGTTAACCTAAGTGCAACAAACTCATCTGAGTAATATGGAAATGGATCTATGTTCACTTAATAATCATGATAATAAGAAATTTAAAATTTCTGCAAACTTTTGACATTATAAACTTTTAATATTCCACATTTTCATGATAATATCACGAAGGAAACTTACTTGTATCAGTACTTAGTGAATCATTAGAGAGAGAAAAAGGTGAGGACATACTTAAAAGTTCAAAGGAAGACCATAACCAGTGAGAATTGGGCCTATAAAATTTTTTCCATCCTTTGAGGAGTAATCAAGGCAATTTCTTCTAGCCCTAACGACTGGCTGAGTCACTGTGCTCACTAGAAGTTAGGTAACTCCAAGTTGAAACAATTGACAGTACTCATGAGACTTAGGAAAGGATCAAGGCCTTCTCTTGGACAGTTTGACCCTAAAAGGACCAACCCTAAAGCAACTGCCCTTGTCCATACCCCCCTTTGAGCTTTAAATCCTAAATTTCTTCAAAATACACCTGAGTACTTGAACCTGAACCTATGAACCTGCTTCAGCCTGCCCTCACTCTGAGAATTCAGAAGGTAAAGGAGAAAAGGTTGGAAATGGACTAGCTATGGTCAACATTAAGTGAATGGAGAAGAAGCATCTCAAAAGTTTTGGCAGTATAGTAACTGAGAACATGGTGGCATTTCTGAAAAGCAAAAACAAAAATAAAAAGAAGAAAATTCCATCAAAAGGAAACAAAAATAATAATGAAGAGGAGTAAGGGAGGAGTCAAGAGGAACTTTCATTGGAGAATCAAAATCAAGAAGAGAAACTGATCACTTCAAATATGAAAATCTCAAAGAAGATGAAGGGAGCTGAATTCAAGAAGGTGAAGTCATGAATCACCTCTGTCACCTACTGATTTCTCAATTTGGAACCCCTTTTCAACCTTCCATTCTTTTTAACCCTACTCCATAAGCCACACTACATCCCAGTTAAAATCCCTTGTGATCCAAAGTTGAGTGAGCTGTCATGTGAAGATAAAGAGTTATCCAATCTATGGTGAGGAACTGCCAATGATTTCAGCACTTAAGAACTCTGCTTATGCTCATGCTTACAGACCCATTTGGGGGATGTAACTGCTCTTGAGCCTGTGAGAAAATGAACCCCTCAACAAAACCTTTATGAGAGTATGCCCTACAAAGTTTTTGGGTCTGAACTTGAATGCATTATGTATGACCTATAACCTAATTTTGACACGAGGATGAGCTCGGTCTTGGCACACACTTGTGCGCGTGGTTGTAAACTGATTGGGAAGTGCTATGCATTCATGAAAAGTTTATGTTGTTCTGTGCAACCAATGGATTAAATTTCTTTTATGATTACTGATTCAAGAGTAAACTAAGTCTGCCCCTTGACTGCACACTGGATGATGTTGCACTTTTGTTAACTATTTCATTGAAGAAGTTTGTGGGTGTCTTCACTGAAAACCCTCAGGAGACTTCACTCCTCCACTAGGGATCACCTAGGGGTTTAAAAGGCTTGGTACATATGCTAAATGTATCTGTGCTCCCTACGAAAGTGGCATTTAATTTTTATAGTAAGTTTAATGTAGCTTTGCTAAGGGACTAGCAAAGATTAGGTTTGGGGGTGTGTTAAGACCTGTAAAGTACCACTTTTCACCCCTTAACTTAACCTTTGATTAGACCCATAGCCACCTAATAAGTTCTTGTAAAGTGTTTTATGTAGGTAATAACCAACAGTGAAATAAGGCCAGGAATCCTGCTAAGGAGCCGGTTTTAGCACCAGAAGTCCCTCAGAAGGATGAACTCTGAATCCAGATCTGAAATGAGCCTCGCGCAGCTCTCGCAAAGCTCAAGAGTAGAACACATCGCGCAGTCTCGTGCAGTTTAAAGCAAACCTCTCTCAACCTCGCACAGTTCGCTCAGAACGGCTTAGAAGAGAGAGCTTCAGAAGACTCCTCGCGCAGCTGTCACGCAGTTGCCGCAGGATGCAATTATCAAAAGAGAACTCCTCGTACAGTTCTCGTGCCATTCAAGAAAAAAGCATCCTTGCAAAGGCAAAGCCATCCTCACGAAGATCAATTAAGACATGGAACCTCGCACAGTTCTCGTGCTATTCAAATATGTCCTTGTGAAGATCAACCCAGCGATCGCGCAGCTACCTCGCGACTGCTTGAACCCCAACCCCATGACATCTGAGGCTTTGATGTCTACTCAACCTCGCGACTACCTGAAAAGCAAACCAAGCCAACCTCGCGACGGTTGAAGTTTTAATATCAAATCATCCTAGCAAAGAGCAAAAGCTACCATGCGACAAGTCTGGGAAACAATGGCTACTTAGCGAAGCTCTGAACCTCAACTTCCATCTCTTCAGCAGAGGACCTTCTGGGAATTTCCAGTGATTAGGGCACGCACTCCCACACTCAAATCTTTGTGCACATGCCCCAAGGCATCGAAGGATCACTATTTGGCCACGTGGCATCATTAAAATTAGGGTTTCCTAACCCTAATGCGCTGCCACACCACTTCTATAAATCCCCATGGGGGGCTTGGACCATGAGGGAGAGCTACATCCTGGAATAGCTGGGAACACATCACATTTCTTGGAGACTTGATCTGAGATCGTTTAAGCAGTTTTCTTTTTCTTTTTTTTCCTTCTCTCCATAGTCCAGCACTTGCTGGCTATCTCTTTGTTTGATTTTTGAACTAGATCAATGGAAGTTTTGTAATAGGATTTGTGTTTGAATGTGAGCTGCTCTGTGCAAGGCTGCTGCCTTGTGATCCGCCATTGCTTTGGCTATGTTTCAAAGCAATGGAGGACTGATTCTAAGGGCCATTCAGATCCAAGCGACCTGTGTGTCTGGGCTATCATGGTCCTATACAGCCTTAGCCCCACCACAGGACCCACTAGATCTGAAATCCCCATGGGAGCTTGAGCTGGTAGCCTGGTGACCATGGTGGTGGCAACGATATTCTTGTTTTGTCTTGGGCTCCGTGAGGAGGATAGCCTCTGGGATAGTCTGTGACCATTTGAGTGGACAGGTTATAGCCTTAGGGTGATTCTAATCCATCGATCCAAGATGGATCTTTCTTCTTTACACCTGAGCTTGTAGAAGCCTGGTGAGAGATTGTACGGAGGCAGACTCCCCTATATTTGTATAGATCCGCCATCAGATGTTGGATCGATGCAGTTATAGAGATTGTAGGCTTGTGGATGGACCATTGTAGCCTCACTCAAGCAATGGATGACTAGATCGAAGGTTGTACTCAATCTCTTGTTGGTTCTATGTGTGCAGGCTATCATGGTCCCATCTGCCTTAGCCCCACACATAGAGCTTTAGAGGTTGAGGTTCCCTATGGATTCTTGAAATTTGGTAGCACTTTGGATGAAATAGTGCCTACAATGATTAACTTGTTTTGTTTTGACCCATCCCTGGATTGTGGTTCCCCTATGGGATAGTCTGTGACCATGTGAGTGGACAGGTTATAACCTTAAGGGATTTAATCATGGCAGAGAGATGGGTTGGATCCCTTCTCCTCAGTGGTGATAACGTAGCCATTGGACAGGATTTCTATAACATCAGATCTGAATATGAGTTACAAAGCTCCTCTGATCTAAACTCAATAACTTACTGCTCACCCTTTTATATTTATTTCCCACACTCCATCCATCCTCTCACCCCTTTCTGTAGTGTAGACAATAGGTTACCTTAGAATACCTAGAATAAGTGACCTTAAACTCCCCTCCTTTTTAGGACTGCCAAATCTGTAGTCAGATCTGGAGGGATTACTAGTGATGGCTCCTTTTGAGCTGTAGATCACCTTTCCCTGTGGGACAAACTCTTACTTATTAAAACTTGCCACAATGGACCCTGTATCTTGCAGGTCTAGGATTTCTTCGTTGTGCTGATTCCATCCCCTGTTTTACTGTTTCTTTGATTTTTAAATTACTTTTACTACCAACCAATAAAGCAAGCACAAACTTAGAAATCGCCACCAATATGCTACCACTCTTTCATGTTGGTTCAACACACAACCTAAACCTGTGTGAGATGCGTCGGTAAATACCACAAATCCTCCAGTGCTAGATGGTATGATAAGCACGGGTGTTGAGGTCAATCTTTTCTTATGCTCTTGGAAGCTCTTCTCACATGCCTCAGTCCACTTAAATTTGACGTTCTTTCTAGTAAGTTGCGTGAGCGGTCCAACAATCTTAGAGAATCCTTCTACAAATCTTCAATAGTAGTTGGCGAGTTCGAGAAAACTACGAATCTCGGTGACCGTCTTGGGCTGTTCCCACTTTACTATGGCCTTATTCTTAGAAGGGTCGACAGTTGCACCTAATTCTGAAATGATGTGCCCCAAAAAGCTCACCTGTTCTAACCCAAATTCACATTTATTGAGTTTGACATATAGACGATGATCTTGGAGTGTCTAGAGTGCCAAACATAGATGTTGTTCATGCTCTTCTCTTGACTTGGAATAGATGAGTATATCATCTATAAAAACTACCACGAATCTGTCAAGGTGAGGCTTGAATACCCAATTCATAAGGTCTATGAAGGATGCCGATGCATTGGTCAGCCCAAATGGCATCACGAGGAACTCGTAATGGCCATATCTAGTGCGGAAGGCTATTTTGGGAACATCTTCGACTTTTACCTTCATTTGGTAGTAATCGAACCATAAATTTATCTTAGAGAAGAACTTCGCTCCTTGTAATTGATCGAAGAGATCATCTATTCTAGGGAGCGAATACCCATTCTTTACGATTAACTTGTTCAACTGTCGATAATCTATGTACAGTAGCAATGAACCATCCTTTTTGACGAACAATACAGGTGCTCCCCATGGAGACACACTCAGTTTAATGAATCCTTTATCCAACAACTCTTGCAACGGTTCCTTTAACGCTTTCAGCTCAGTCGGTGCCATTCGGTACGGCGCCTTCGTTATCGGTTTCGTGTTGGGCACTAAGTCAATTGTGAATTTGACTTCTCTTTCTAGCAGTAATCCACGTAATTCCTCTGAGAATGTTTCAAGAAATTTGTAAGCAATAGGGATGTTGGCTATATCCACCTTCTCATCCTTGTGTCCTTGTACAAAGGCAAGGTATCCTTGACATCCCTTGTTAATCCGTCGCTCCACTCAAACTACAGATATGAAGGGGGCGATGGTAGATCGAATGCCAATGAATATGAACAACTTCTCTTTCTTTAGATAGAGAGTAACAGTTTTCTCTGAACAATCTACCTTGGCTTCAAATCTGCTTAGCCAGTCCATGCCGATTATTACATCATATCCTTGCATTTCTAGTAGAATTAGGTCAGCCTTAGTTTCGCAGTGGGCCTTGGCAACAACGACTGATCGGCATATCTCATCTGGTGTCATGAATGAATGTGTGGATCAATGAATGTGTGGATCAAAGATCTTCCCGTTGGTGTAGTTCAGGTACGTAGTCGATCTTCCTAGCAAATGCTGGTGTCATGAATGAATGTGTGGATCAAAGATCTATCAATAGTAGGGCTCTGTGGCCACATATATCCCCTGGTTTGCTCAAACGGATGACACCTAAGTTTAATAGACATTCAAAGATTAGCTGGATCATGACATGTTACAACATGCGGTATAATGGTGGTGGCGGTCACTCCTATTTATACACCTTCTTTATCTAAAATGTGAGAAAGTTCACTGAACTAATAAATATGAAATTTCATACCTTGTATCACGTCATTGGTTTGCTGAGTACCATGGGCTGATATGGCATATGCTCTGCTTGATACCATAGGCGGTGACGGTCTCCAACTTGGTGTAGTCATGGCTGTAATACCCTTCATGTCTGGGCAATCTCTAATGTGATGCCCCATTTTTCCGCATTTGAAGCAAGCTCCGGTGTTCTTGTGACATTCCTCAATTTTGTGTGGCTTTCCACATTACGCACACATCAAGGAAGGTGTTGAGGAAGCGGCACATGATGCTATTAATGGTGTCCTTGTTGCGCTAGTATTTGCCGGACCTGATGTATTTAAAGATCTCGGAGGCCTTGGAGGTAGAGGCAGCAAGGTATTCGAATCATAAGGCCTTGCGGATGCCGTTGGATTTGATTATACGGGTGGTGGCATCAAATATCTCGACCTCTTACTGGCCTGCTCTGCACTTGACGCTTGGTACTGAACCTTTCTACTCCTTACATGTTCATCTCTCGCTTTATATAACTCTTCTAAGTCCTTTTCTGCAATAAGAGCTAGCCTTACCACTCTCTCGTACATGGTTGCTTCAAACAGCGATATCCTACCCTTGATAGCTTGTTTGAGACCGTACTCAAACTTCTGTGTTTTCATTAATTCGGTGGTGACCAGGGCTGGTGCAAATCGAGATAAGCGTATAAACACCATCTCGTATTCTTGGACACTCATTTGCCCTTGCACCAGATTTGCAAACTGAATCTCCATTCGACGTCTCTCGGTTGTAGGGAAATACTTTCGATTGAGGGTGTCGGTAAATTCGGACCAAGTCCATGTGGTTCCCGGTGCTCGTGTTCTCTCAACGGACTTCCACCATGGGTCCACTTCACCTTCGAGTTGGAACGAGGCCCAACTCACTTTCTCTTCTTCTGTACAACGGACTCGTTGGAGTAGTTTCTCAACCTGGTTTAGCCATTTCTCGGCCTCCATCGGGTTATCTTGTCCATAAAAACTAGGAGGTGTTAGTCTTAGGAATTCTTGAAACCCAGATGGTTGTCTCCTTTCAGCTAAAATCGCCATGGTGTTCACCATGGTCTCCAGTAACTGTTGGTTGTTTCCTATGTCATTGGTAGCTTGGTTCCCCCTGTCTAAGGCATTGCGACGATTGTTGTCAACCCGTGAGGCATAATTGTTGTTGTTGCCGAGAGGGATTGCATTCAGGGGTGTGACTAATCTATCCCCAGTGGTCCTTCCATCGGTGTGCAACACCCTCGGTCTTCCCCTTCTAAGAGGCATGATGACCTGTCATGCTGAAGAAAAAGCTAAGTCAAGTTGGTTCTAAGCATAAAATCTTAGTTCAACTAATCTAGAATTCCTATTGCCCCTGTTACAGATTGATGTCATAGTTCTATATGCCCGTTTGATGTACCGCTTGGGCTTTGATACCACTTGTGACAGCCCAGGTTTTCCTTACCACAAACACCCACGTCGTTAGATCACACACATGATCCAAGTTACAGTGACGTTATGGTACCCGTTGTACAACACTTCCTGACCACTCGATCTTCCCATCATCAATCAATAGGAAGGACCGAGCCATCGCATGATGGTAAGCACGCGAGAATGGAAGCAAAAGATACACACACACAACGAAAACATAAAATATAACTATATCAGATAAAAAGGGCATCATAGTCGTAATTCTAATTATCATCTATACAAAAAACAAAAACAACTATTATCCACTGATGAAGGCCGACCTCCATCAAAACAGTGGACCCAAAATATTTAGTATCTAATTACAAAACCTTCAAGGTTCTTTTACCATTTCTCTCTTTCTAAAAAAGATCAAAGCTTAACCCGCCAGTACTAAGGAAAGTGCTCCTCAGGTAGGTCCTCTTCTTCTGCAAGATTGTAATCCGGGTCTTCCTCCTACTCCGGATCTCGTTCAATCCTAGCTCCTACAGCTGTGACGTATAGTCAAGAGTGAGCTTCATCCAAGCTCAATAGGGAAAAATACATTTCTAAGTACATTTTAACATAAGCAATTCAAGTTCTCGATGCATAAATCAAAATGATTGAAATTCACACTTGTATATTAAAATATCGAATGCAAGTTCCAAAATATTAATACCATGCCTTAGAGAGTCAAATCATGCGAAAGAGTAATTCGTGCTGAGACAATGCATAGAGATATTTCAAGTTCGTGTATAAGTTGAACAAGTTAGCGAAAACGAATCATGAACACATATAGCAACGACAATATTAGAAACAAGATAGATCACATATCAAGAAGCGAGACATATCATATCACGTGGCAGTAGAGTAAGTATCCCGTATTAGGGAACTGAGTAGTCCGTATTATTAACACAGGGTCATGACACTGGGGACTCCACCCTCTCATGGAGACTCCACTACCCTTACCTCTAGTACCCTCAAAACGATTCACATGGCAATGCATCTCGTATTAGAGAACTGAGCAGTCTGTATTGGGAGCACAGGGCCATGACCCCGGGGTCTCCACCCCTCTCATTGAGACTCCACTCCTCATTGCATGTGATCATATAAAACATAGACACATAGCAAGAATTCTTTGACACATATCAAGAACGGGTACATGGAAGGGCAAGACAATGCGAGGTCAAATGCACGATCATGAATCATTTAAAACGGGTACGTTTATGCGGAAGTTAAATCATAGTACTCGAGAATTTCAATTACATGTGCATATATATATATACATTAATTGCTGAAAAATACCATTCATTGGATAATTGCATCATACAACATGAATTCAAGAGACATATATATAAGTGGCAAGGTATTTTCCCTACTTGTATTCGCGTCGATACACATGTGCAAAACTCATGATCCAACAAGTCCAAAGCCTTTGTCCATGTCAGTTTATCCTTAACCATGATGCCCGCAACATGGCTTAGTCCCAAAGCACTCATGGCATTCACACACATATCACTCCTAAGCGTGCTAGTCAATTCCCAAGTACAAATAGGAAGGTTAATCGAAACAGAGATTCATGCTCGAGCGGTTCAATTCACACTCGAGCATACATCCAAGGATTCCTAGGCTTCACGGTTGAGCGGTTTTAACTCGAGCAAGATAAGCCTGCAGATCACGCTCGAGCATAGGCTTCAGAAGATATCTCGCTCGAGCGACTCCATTCATGCTCGAGCCTTCATCCAGCACAAATCCCCAGTTTCGCTCAAGCAGTTTTGACCTGAGGGAAATAGACTTAAGATTCCCGCTCGAGTGTATGCTTCAAAATATTCCCCACTCGAGTTGTAAAATTCACGCTTGAGCGTGTTTCTAGTATAAAGCCTCAGATTCCACTCGAGCAGTTTTGACCTGAGCCAAAATAGCCTGGAGTTTTCGCTCGAGCGTAAGCTTCAGGTGATGATTCCACTCAAGCGAGTTGTTACCTTAAACAGCATATACTCTGAACTCGAGCCACCCCTTATGGCTTCCCGAGATGGTCTAACAGCACATCTAACAAGCATAGAAAGAGCAATCGCTCAACTACAAGAAATTTATTAGAATACACCCAACAATAAGATCCGAACATGATTTTCTACCCGCCATTATCCCCAAATTATGGAGTTCATGCAAGGGTTTCAATGGTTAACCCCGAAGCGTCTCTTTCCAAGCTTTGGTTGCATTCAATCCTTGAAATCCTTGCATGTGGCCTCGAGCATCACTACCTGGTAGGATATTTGGGCTCTACGTTGTGACATACATGAAATAAGGTTTTGCTCTATAAGCTTTCCTCGCATGTAACGCTCAACGACACCAGGGCGTTGGATCAATGGTTTTAGTATGCTGATTTTACTACTCCTTCTCGTTGAAATGCGTGGCTTATAGGGCAGTGGTGCTCCTAGTCATAGGGTTTGATTTCGATGCGAAGCGGAGGGGCTTTCAGAATGTATCAGAGCTTAGCTGCAATGCTTGAACCAAAAATTTAGGAGGAGAAGGGAATGGCTCTCCTTTCTTCACTTTGTTCTCTCCTCTCCTTACACAGCCGACTAAACCAATGCAAATAATCATTTGCATGGTTACGTGCTTGCGTTTAAAATAGGGTGACACAGATCTAGTACTTGGCTTATACATCCCCACTCATGGTATGCAGTACATGCATCGGTTCTCCACTCATGGGCCACTGATGGGCTTAATCCATCCAATCCTTACACAGGTCGTAGGGTCCTGTTGGTCCTCTTGATAAAATCAATGACATGTGACTCCTTACAATATTGGAGATGGCCCACAAGGGTTTAGTTCCTACAATGGCCCCAAATGGCTAGCTCTAAGAAAGGCCCGTGGCCTAAGCCCAAATAGGCCCTCGATCCAAGTTGGTTTCCCTAAGGGTCTCAAGTGGCTGGTGATCTCATGGATCGTTCCCGTCACAAGGTTCTAATGGTCCGTGACACACCGTCAATCCAGTCCTCACACATGTTTTAATACGGGATGTCACAGCTGTTGTAGTTATCTCAAGCACATTACAGCAACTTGCACACAAAGAAACTCCACACTCAAGCAGTTGTAAGCTCACTGATGATTAAACTATAGAAGCAACAACACTACAGCCTATCCTAGCACCTTCAAGCACTTCAATACTGCTACAGAAACTCTTGGGCATGCCAATACTTGTAGCCCCTCCTCACTAGCTGCTGTAACCGCTGTTAAATAGTGCACATTTATAGCCAGCTACTCAATTTGTGTGATGCTGCAATTTGAGCACACTCAAGCAATTCATAGCTGCAACATCAATCCTCTCGAGCTGGAGGTTAAAACACAAGAGTTGCTATTGCTGCTGCAATCATCAAGAACAGCTGCAATTACAAGAATTGTTGCTACCTTATTATATCCAAATTGCACATCCATGCTGCAGCAAATGCACGCTAAAGCAGCACCATACACTGAAGTAGTCCATGGAGTTGTTGCACTAAAACCCAGCTGCCATGGACACCTCGAGCAGATGTGGAACCTGTCGAGCACTTTGATGTGCTACATTATAGAACTCTAGTAGAGCTCGAGTGGTTCCCTTGAACCTGTCGAGCTGTTCAGCATCCCCTTGATAAATCCCAACAACAATGAACCTGTCGCATGGTTCAAATGAACCTGTTGAGCCACTCAGATGCAACCATTAAAGCACCCGCAAGGATCTCGAGTGGTTCACTTGAACCTAGCGAGTAGCTTAAAGCTGAGGAGATCCTATCAAGTGGTTTAAAATGCTGGAAATGAACCTGTCGAGTGGTTCATTTGAACCTAGCGAGCTCCACTTTAACTGCTCGAGCATTCAAGAAATAGTTCAATTTAACATAGTGAGTAGCTTAAATGGCCTGATTTTCATCCCGGTGAGATCCTTATGAGAACTAAGCCAGATCTAAGCGAGGTAAGAGTGCTGAAGCTACCATCTACGTGAGACATGAAATCTGAACCTCATCCTCGCAGGCACGGGTTCCAGCAGCTACTTTCAAACTCCAGGGACATTTTGGGAATTTCACAACTTCTAGGGCACACATCCCAATGCCCCACACATCCCAAAGCATCCAAGGGCTACAAATAAGCCCCGACACCAGCTCCAAACCTCCTCAATTCTGATTGGCTATTGCACATAGCTGCTGTAAGGATTATATAAATAAAGCTATATTATGTTTTGTAAAACATCTAGAATAGCTGGATCAAAGTTTAGTTTAGGGTTAGCGTTATGGTTTTAGTTTCCCTTTTTCTTTTTCCTTTCTTCTTCCATAGCTTAGTTGCGAAGTTGGGTTAAAAATCTTTTATAGCAACTGATTTTATTTCTACTTTGTAATCGGTTTTGTATAAACATGAAGAGCAATTTTGGAGTTTTGCATTAACTGATGCCTTGAGGGAAATCATTGTAAGTGCATTTTAATTCAATGAATTGCTGGTTTAAAAGCTCCATTAAATCTATCTTTTTCTATGTTTTTTCACATAAATCATTATGGGTTTTATGCACCTATGGTTGCTTGAGCTTGTAGCTCTACAATCATGGTGACATCAGTAGCATTACTATTCCATCTCTAACCTCAGTGATTAAGATAACCTCTGGGATAGCCTGTGGCCATTCAAGTGGGAAAGGTATAGCCCTAAGGCTGGTCTAGGTCACAGGGGTTGAGCTGGATTATTTTCCTCTGCATTTGTGCTTGCTGCCAAGTGAGAGACAACTGCAAACCCAACTTCTCTGTTTTGCAATCCCATCATCAATGAATAGACTTGAGATTTTGTAGAGATTGTAGACTTGTGAGCTGGGTCATTGTAGGCTTTTTTGTAGCAATTACCAGCTGAGCTAAGTCCCCATTCAGCCTGAGATTTCTTGTAGTACCTGATTTTCAAGGGTTGTTTGCTCCTATGAATGCATGAGCTTGTAGCCATGCAACCATAGTGTCTGTAATGGATTTCTTGTTCTGATTTAATCCTTTGATTGGAAGAAGTCTCTGGGGTGTTTTGTTACCATTTAAGTGGACTGAACACTACCCTATGATCAGTCCAGACCTCTAGATTAGGTTGGATTCTTTTACCTTGTAGATGTGCTTTTAGCCATCAGATGGACAGTTGCAGATCCAGTTCTAACTCTGAGTTGCATTGCTGATTTACCCACAACTGTCTATTTCTCCATCTTTTTAATTTATTTTACCACATCATCATCATTCTTCTTCCCATTCTTTAGCTGTAGTTTATTCATGTTTTTAGTTTAGTTGTGACACTTAAACACCTTCTCTTTACCTTGCTTTCTTGTTTAGATTTAGAGGTGCCAGATCTGTAGCTAGATTTGGAGATTTACTAGACAACCCTTGTGGTTTAGATCATCACTCCCTATGGGACAAACTCTTACTTATCAAAACATGCTACAATAGGCCTTGTATCTTGCAGGACTGTGTATTGTTTATGTGTTGTTTATGTGCTATTTTCACCTCATTTAATCTCCTTTTGTTTAGTTTTATTTTTACCACTATCTTTCAACAAGATAAGACCATACTCTCTAAAATAATATCAACAAGTTTTGGGCACAAACTTGTTTGTGGAATTCTATGTGTGCTTATTTAAATAAGCAAAATAATGGTAAAAATAAAGAAGAGAATCTTCACGCACAGATTAAAACATAGCCTGCAAGATCGAGGGACTGTTGTAGCAAGTTTTGATAAATAAGGTTTTGTCCCATAGGGAAGTTTGATCTAAAACCACAAGGGTAGTATAGCAGACCTCCAGATCTAGCTACAGATCTAGCAGCCCTAACCTATCCTAGAAAGTAAAGGTAAAGAAAGGGAGTTTTGGGTTGTCACAAAAATAAAATAAAAATATAAAAGGAAACTACAAATCTACACTATAAGAAAGGGGTTAAAAGAAGGATGAAAATGGATTTGAAAAATAAAATAGAAAAGGGGTGAGAAGTAATAAAATAGGGACTGATATTTTTGGCTGAAACAGGGGCTGGTATAACAAGGAAAAGGCTAGAACCACATTAGTCCTTCATTGGGCTGCAAGCTCAAATGCAAGGAAGAATAATCCAATTCTTCCTAGAGATATGGACCAGTTTAAGGTTATGATCTATCCACTGAATGGTCATAGATCATCCCCAAAGATATACTCCATTCAAGGGGTAAAAATTAGAACAAGGAAAATTACTACAGCTGCTATGGCTAGCTAGCTACACGCTCATGCATCCATAGGGGCATACAATTCATAAAAATCTTAAAGGAAACAAGAGCATTACAGATTGAATGATTTAATAAAAATAGTTGTGCATTGCTTACAAAATACTTACAATGTCAACCCTCTAGGCAGCAGTCAATGCAGAGATCTATGCCCCTCACAAGCTTACAGAAGTCTTGATTATAGCAGAAATTCAATTCTATCTATTACAAAATAACTTAGCTAGCAAATGCTGAGCTAAGGAGAAAAGAAAAAATAAAAGAGATGACCTAACCCTAAATGACCTAAACCAAGAAAACCTCCTGGCTCAGAGCAAAATTAGGTAATAGATGGTTTTTCGGCTAAAAATTATAGCTTATATACAATCCTTTCCAAAAATATCTTTCTCTGGTCAATAAAAAAATAGAAGAGAAAAATGCCCTATTTTGCAATGCTGTCGTGGATTTATGGCCAAGTGTTGCCTCAGGAAGTGGGAAACAACTCAGCACCTCAGGGTGTGTGCCCTAGTTGCTGTAGAATCTCAAAAATGCCCTTGTGTGTTGAATGGGAAGTTAGGAACCCGTTCCTTGCCAAGATGGATGCTCACATTCTGCACCTCGGGTGGTTCTCGTGACGCTAAATTAACAGCTGAAGAAGGCTCGCCAGGTTCATAGTGATGCAAGTTAAGCAGCTCGCGAGGATGAGGCTCAAGATTGTTCAACTCATGAGGACCTCACCAGGATGAATTTGAACTGCTCGTGTGGCTGGATCCATCTTTGAAGTGCGTGGGATCTACGTGAATCAATTTTCTAAAGTTGTATCTTCATGAGAACTACCCGAGCGAATAATGGGTAGAATATCTGAACCTCGCGACATCCACGCGAGGTTCTTTTCAGAAGCTCTTTTGCCATTGAACTGCACAAGATCTGTGCAAGGTATTTATGTGTTGTAGGCTTGAACTTCACTAGATCTGCACGAGAGGACTTTTCGGGCATTTTTTAATTGCGCGAGGGTCACACCTACTTCTCTACTGCTGTGCATAGTCTGCTGCAGCAGTCTCCTCTGCTTGGGTCCATCCTTCTTTCTTTTGTTGGACTTCCAGGGCCCTTTTAGGCAAGCGAAATGGTCTCAATGGTGGGGGCCATCATGGTGTAGTCTATGTTCTTCAATCAGCTGCAAACCTTGGCTTTAAAACTCTCTTTTCTTATCCTCCAAAGTGTGGACTGTTGTACTAAGTTGCAGCTTTATTCCTAACTACAAAACATGCTCAAGAGACAAGTATTAAATGGCTCACAGGTGTAGGAAAGGCTAGGTTAGGAGGTGAAAAATGACATTTTTCAATGATTAAGACACCCCCAAACCTAATCATTGCTAGTCCTCGAGCAAAGGGAAAATTAAACAACTACTCTAACAAGTTAAATGTCACTTTTGTTGGGAGCACGGATGCATTTAACTTATGCACCAAGCCTTTTAAACCCCTAGGTAATCCCTAGTGGAGGAGTGAAGTCTCCTAAGGGTTTTCAATGAAGATACCCACAAACTTCTTAATAAAAATAGTTAAACCAAGTGCACACAGTGACTAATCAGATTGCAAATAATAAAGTTTCATTCCACCCTTACTCTTTAAAATTGGAGGAGTTTTAAATAGTGAATGCAAACAGTTTAAAACCTAAATCATGCATGCATGCTCATCACATTCAATCTGTGCAAACAGTACCAAACTCACCAGTAATTCAAAAATTAAGTTTAAACAGTGCCCCAATGAATATCATCTCAGACCTAATGCTTACCAAGGCTGTCTCTCACAAATGAATTTAAGGGTGTTCAATTTCACTCAAGCCCAAGTTCAGTTGCAAACCTCAAATAGGCCTGCAAGCATGAGCATAGGCAAGGATTCTAATTTCTAATATCATCAAGCACTTCTCACCATAGATTAGACATCTCCTTATCTCCATATGACAGCTCACTTCACTTTGGATCAACAAGGTCTTTTTGATGGGTTGTAATGTGGCTTATGGTTGAGGTTTACAAAGAATAAGAGGGTAAAGAGGGATTTAGGACTGAGAAATCAGCAAGGGTAGGAGGTGATTCATGACTTCACAACCTTCATTTCAGCACAACTTCATCTTCCTTGACATTTTTCAGATTCAAAGTGGCCAGCTTCTCCTCTTCATTTCAATTTTCAGTTGAAGTATTTCACTTGACTTCTCTTTTCTTTCTCTCTTTCTTTTTTTTTCTTTATAGTGATTATGGCCACCACAGCCATACAATTGCTACACTGCTGTTTACAAATTTTCTCCTATCTTCTTCTCCTTTCACCATATGTTAAACCTTACCTATCTTCAACATCTTCTCCTTTACCCTCTGAATCTTTAGAGTGGGGGTTGGGCTGAATAAGGTTAAAAGGTTCAGGTTTAATTACTTCGGTGTTTGATAAAGAAAAATTAGATTTTAAGGCTCAAAGAGTGTATACAAAAAGGATAGTTTTACTGGGTTGGTACTTTAGGCTCAAACTATTTAAATGAAGGACTTAGATCATCTCCTTAATGTCATGAGTGCTGTCAAATAGTTTCAACTTGGGGTGTCTAACTTCTAGTGAAAAGGTCTTGACTCAGTCAATCCTTAGAGCATAAAAAGTTGTTATAGGTACTCTTCAAGAAGAACATTTTTATAGGCTAAAAGCTCACTAGGTATGGTCTTCAATTAAACTCATAGGCATGTCCTCACCTTCTTCTCTCCTTACTGGTTTACTGATTGTGAAAGATTTCTATTAATGCTCACTAGTATTTAATTTTTAAATGATTTTAGTGTTAAAAAAAAAATCTACATAATTTTTAAATTTCCTCATTTTCAACATTGCTTAGGTGGATTCCACTCTATTTATTTCTTACTTAATACTGCTGCACTTAGATTAACTATCCCATTGATCTACCCTGGAATACCCTGCCTTACCCCTAAACCTAAATTAAATAGTTCCCTCACTTTTTCAAAGATTAAGACATCAGGGCAGCTGGGTACAACAAAATAGATTACAACATAGTGCAAGAAATAAAAAAGATTAAATAGGACAAACAATGCAAGTTTGGCACACAAAAGAGATTTCATTAACAAGAACATTATACAAAGCTACTATACAGGGAAATGTACACATTTGGCATTATAAAACTCTGGAATAAAACCACAATTAGAAAAAAAATAAAAAATAGACACTAATGACAACACCTAAGTACAAACTACTTATAATAAATCCTAAATTTAATTTGAATCTGTTTCAAATCTGAATCTGAAAGTAGCTATATGGGCAGCTTTGAGTTAGTTTTCCTTTTCTTCACAGAATCAGCTTGGGTAGCACCAGCCTTGGTTCTAGTAGCAATTGGTTTATGATGCTTGGTGCTGCTTTTATCCATAGAAGGTTCCCTGAGAGACACACCCTTGAACATTGAAGGGTTCCTTACAGAAAAACTAGAGGTTAGTGTGTCTACTAGTCTCTCCAACTGGATTGATTTGGTTTTATAAACTTTATACAAATCTCAAGAATTCAACACCATTTGCCACAACCTCTTCATCTCATTCTCCTCATCCCTCTTGATTTGGGCAATCTAGCCTTCATATGGCTGCTTCACCATTGCTGTGATTGACTCTATCACTGATTGGACATCCTTTCCAATATAAGGATTGGCCTGCATAGCACTGGTGATGGAATAAAATGGGGGAATGGGTATGGATGAAGCAAGGACAATGGCCTTCTCATTAGGGTCATCAATCCTAGGGTGTAAAATAGGGGTGGTGGTCCGGTCAATGTATGTGGGTGTAGGTGATGGGGGTGGAAGGATAGGGGCCAACTCCTCCTCATAGGTGACCGGTAACCGGGGCAGCTCCTCCTATTCAGAATATTTGGGGTGAAGTAGGTTTGGTTTGAGGTAAGGAGGGAAAATATTTGGGGTAAGTGGTCTGGTATGACTGTAGTAGAAGGTTGGGTGGTTGGGATATGTTGAAAAGGTGAAGTAGGGGCATGGTTGAAGTGGTATGGTTGTGTGGAGTCTGGAAGGGGTGTGTACTCATGCCTGATATCCTCCACAATAGAGTTAATCATGGCTGAGTACTCATCAGATGTGAATGGGTCTATGTCATGGGAAGGTGTAGGTGATGTAGTAGGGTGAAATTGCTCAATGGGTTCAGTTTGAATGGGTTCAATGGGGGGTATAAGGTCAGTGATGGTGGTTTGTGTGAGGTCAGTGGCCATTGGCTCACTGTCATCAGTAGTAAATGGGGAAGGTGGATTTGGAATGGGGTCTAGTCTAATAGTAGGCTTTGAGCTAGGTGTGGGTGTAGGTAAGGGAATGGATAGGCTAGGTACGATGGGTGTAGGTGGATCTGGTATTGGGGTTATAGGCTGGCTGGGTGGGATTTGCTATGTGGTTTGTTTATAGGCTATCTTTTTGTATTTTCTTTGTATAGGTGGGGTGGGCAGGTTAAATGGGAAAGTGGGTTGAGTTGGAGCTGGCACTGGGCTGGAAGTGGGGATGGTGAGAGGTGAGGAAGATGGTTTGGTGGGCATGAGAGTAGGGATGGAAGGTGGACTGTTGGTAACTAGTGGTGGGGTGGTATGTTGGGTTAAGATGGTAGCAGGGTTAGCTTGTGATGTGGCTGTTGTAGTAGTTAAAATAGTAGCTGTTGCTTCTGCTTATTGAATGGCAGGTGATGTTACCTCAGGTCCCTTGTTCTTCTTTTTCTTCCCCATCCGGGACATACTGATGGTCCATAACCTCTTTCCAAACTCAACTGGGGGAAGTGTCTCAGTTGGTTCCCCCATCTTTCACTGGTATCCTCCTTATTGTAGCAGGGTTGTGATCAGCCTACTATATGGAAGTCCTGTGGGCTTCTGTTTCTTCTGGACCTTGGTATGAATGTCCTTCATCCCCTCAAAAATCAATTGGGCTATATTGAAGCAATGCCCCTGAGAGAAGGAATAGATGGAATCAGTAATGGGTTGCCTTCTCTCTTGTTGGTGCCCAACCACATAAATGTTTTTCCTAAGAACATTATTCATAAAATGTAGGCTGGGATCAAAGTCTTCCCTCTTGATTGAATCCCTAGAAGCTTTCTTTCCCTTGGTTAGTGTTGGGGAATTCCAGTGTGCTGATTTATGGTGTAAAAATCAGGAGAAAACAGAGATGGATTCAGCACATCTAAAATATCCTAGACCTGGAAGATACAGGGTCTTTGCAGTAAGTTTTAAAAGTAAGGGAAAGTCCACAGACAGGTGGTTTGGAATTGAGTAAATCTCCATATCTGTAAGAGATCTGGCACCCTAGATTTTACTAATTTAGCTAAAAGATAGGGGAGAAGTTTGGATAGGGTTGTCACTTAAACTAACTACAATTATAATGCAGATTGTCTTAGATCGAATCTGGAGCCTCAGATCTTGCAGGTGGAAGGTTTAAAAATGCAAAAGATGGAGAAGAACAACTTGGAGGTTGTTTTCACTGTAATCTGGTTGAGCTAAACATATTACAGGGGTTTAAAAGCACACAAGTCCCTCGGCTGGCCAAAGGCACTGTCCACATACACAGCTGCAGGGTATAAATTCCACTTCAAATCACAGGATCCACCTGGCCTTAAGGCTATGATCTGTCCACTTTAATGGTCACAGACCATCCTATAGGCTTTATCGAATCCATGGATTACAGCAGATGAATCCAATTGATGCCTAAGCTCAGATTTACCTTAAGGTTATGATCTGTCCACTTTAATGGTCACAGACCATCCTAGAGATCTCCTACAAAGTCAGAGCCTCAATTAGAACAATTAAAACCACTACAGATGCTGCAATTTCTAGGTCATAGACGCAGAAAATTACAAGGATATCAGATTCAGGGAATTCAGATGATATCTAAGAGGTCTGCCAGTTAATTGGGTGAGCAGATCAAGCAACTCCTCTACACAAATCCAATCGAGCACCAAAAGGAATCAAAAGATCTTTAGATCTAATTAAAACATTGAAAACAACATTTACATTGCAAACAAGCCACTCTTATAATGGAATGCTCTCAGATCTGTAGTCTGTGCAGCAATTAACCCTAGCAACACTCTTAACCTTACTCAATTATAGATCTAACTCACCCCTTGCTGCTCTTAAAGAATTAGCCAACCATGGTTGGGCTAAAGGAAGGGAAATAGAATCTCGCTGCAAGCTCTAATCTCCAGGAAATTGTCCAGAAATTTGATCCCCTCTAATGGCAATTGGGGATCTCAATATATAGCTTTCTCCTCTATTTTTCTCGCTGTTAAGACCTAAAAAGTACCACTTTTCACCCCTTAACTTAACCTTTGATTAGACCCTTAGCCACCTAATAAGTTCTTATTAAGTGTTTTATGTAGGTAATAATCAGCAGTGAAATAAGGCCAGGAATCCTGTTAAGGAGCCTGCTTTGGCACCAGAAATCCCTCAGAAGAATGAACTCTAAATCTAGACCTGAAATGAGCCTTGCGCAGCTGACTCAAGCTTTAGAGGATTCAGGAGAAATATGCCTCGCCCAGTTCAACTAAGCTTCCCAAGAATTTACAGCAACCTCTCGCGCAGATGAGTGACTACTGAAGAGCTTCAGAAACTCAAACTCGCGCAGCTCTCGTGAAGCTCAAGAGTAGAACACATCGGCGATGTCATAGCGATTCTTGAAGAAAACATCCTGGCGAAGGCAAAGCCATCCTCGCGAAGATCAGCCCAGCGAAGACCGAGCAACCTCACGACTGCTTGAACTTCAACCCCGCGACATCTGAGACTGTGTTTTCTACTCAACCTCGCGAAGCCCAATCCAGCGAGAGCGCAATTCTCTACCGTGCGACTGCCTGAAAAGCAAACCAAGGTAACCTCGCGACGGCTGAAGCTGCAATGTCAAATCATCCTAGCGAAGTGCAAAGAGCTACCACGCGACAAGTCTAGGAAACCACAGCTACCTAGCAAAGCTCTGAACCTAAACTTCCATCTCTTCAGTAGAGGACCTTCTGGGTATTTCCAGCGATTAGGGCACTTACTCCCACACTCAAATCTTTTTGGACGTGCCCCGAGGCATCCAAGGATCACTATTAGGCCACGTGGCATCATTAAAATTAGGGTTTCCTAACCCTAATGCGTCGCCACCCCACTATTATATAAACCCATACCTAGCTTAGATTTAGGTATCTGGGAACACATCTCAGATCATTTTTCTTTTCTCTTTCTTTTTATCTGTAAGTAGTTTTCTTTTTCTTTTTCCTTCTCTCCATAGTCCAGCACTTGCTGGCTATGCCTTTGTATGTGCTTTTGAATTAGATCAATAGAAATTATGTAATAGGATCTGTATTTTATGGGATTTATGTTTATGTGTGAGATGCTCTGTGCAAGGCTGCTGCCTTGTGAACCACCATTGCTTTGGCTGTGTTTCAAAGCAATGGAGGACTGATTCTAGGGGCCATTCAGATCTAAGTGACCTATGTGTCTGGGCTATCATGGTCCTACAGCCTTAGCCCCACCACAGGACCCACTAAATCGGAAATTCCCATGGGAGCTTGAGCTGGTAGCCTTGTGACCATGGTGGTAGCAGCGATATTCTTGTTTTGTCTTGGGCTCCGTGAGGAGGATAACCTCTGGGATAGTCTGTGACCATTTAAGTGGACAAATTATAGCCTTAGGGTGATTCTAATCCACCGATCCAAGATAGATCCTTCTTCTTTACACCTGAGCTTGTAGAAGCCTGGTGAGAGATTGTACAGAGGCAGACTCCCCTATATTTGTATAGATCCACCATCAGATGTTGGATCTGATCTGGTTATAGAGATTGCAGGCTGGTGACTGGACCATTGTAGCCTCACTCAAGCAATGGACAGCTAGATCGAAGGTTGTACTCAATCTCTTCTTTGGTTCTATTATGCAGGCTATCATGGTCCCATATATAGCCCCACATATAGAGCTTTAGAGATTGAGGCTCCCTATGGATTCTTGAGCTGGTAGCCTGGATGAAATAGTGCCTGCAATGATTTACTTGTTGTGTTTTGACCCATCCCTGGATAGTGGCTTCCCTATGGGATAATCTGTGACCATTTGAGTGGATAGGTTATAACCTTAAGGGTGGAATCATGGCAGAGTGATGGGTTGGATCCTTTCTCCTCAGTGGTGATAATGTAGCCACTGGACAGGACTTTTATAACATCAGATCTGAATCTGAGTTACACAACTCCTCTGATCTGGGCTCAATAACATACTGCTCACCCTTTTATATTTATTTTCCACACTCCATCTATCCTTTCAACCCTTTTTGTAGTTTAGACATTAGAATACTTAGAATAAGTGACCTTAAACTCCCCTCCTTTTAGGACTGCCAGATCTGTAGTCAGATCTGGAGGGACTACTAGAGATGGCTCCTTTAGAGCTATAGATCACCATTCCCTGCGGGACAAACTCTTACTTATCAAAACTTGCTACAAAGGACCCTGTATCTTACAGGTCTAGGACTTCTGAGTTGTGCTGAATTCACCCCCTGTTTTACTCTTCCTTTGATTTTCAATGACTTTCACCACCAACCAATAATGTAAGCACACCAGAAGTCATCAACAAGTTTTTGGCGCCGCTGCCGAGGACCCTGCCAATGGAATAGTTAACATAAGTGCAGCAGACTCATCTGAGTAATATGGAAATGGATCTATGTTCACTTAAGAATCATGAAATTAAGAAGTCTAAAATTTATGCAAACCTTGGACATTATAAACTTCTAATATTCCACATTTCCATGATAATATCACCAAGGAAAACTGACTTGTATCAGCACTCAGTGAATCATTAGAGAGAGAAAAAGGTGAGGACATACTTGAAAGTTCAAAGGATGACCATAACTAGTGAGAATTGGGCCTACAAAATTTTTCTATTCTTTGAGGAGTAACTAAGGCATTTCTTTTAGTTCTAAGGACTGGCTGAGTCACTGTGCTCATTAGAAGATTAGGTAACTCTAAGTTGAAACAACTGACAGTACTCATGAGACCTAGGAAAGGATCAAGGCCTTCTCTTGGACAGTTTGAGCCTAAAAAGACCAATCCTAAAGCAACTGCCCTTGCCCATACCCCCTTTGAGCTTTAAATCCTAAATTTCTTCAAAATACACCTGAGTACTTGAACCTGAACCTATGAACCTGATTCAACCTACCCTCACTCTGAGAATTCAGAAGGTAAAAGAGAAAGAGTTGAAGATGGACTAGCTATGGTCAACATTAGGTGAATGGAGAAGAAGGATCTCAAAAATCTGGCAATATGGTAACTGAGAACATGGTGGCATTTCTGAAAAGCAAAAACAAAATAAAAAGAAGGAAACTCCAGTAAAAAGAAACAAAAATAATAATGAAGAGGAATAAGAGAGAAGTCAAGAGGAACTTTCATTGGAAAATCAAAATCAAGAAGAGAAACTGATCACTTCAAATATGAAAATCTCAAAGAAGATGCAAGGAGCTAAACTCAAGAAGGTGAAGTCATGAATCACCTCTGTCACCTACTGATTTCTCAATTTTGAACCACTTCTCAACCCTCCATTCTTTCAACCCCACTCCATAAGCCACATTACAGCCCAGTTAAATGCCCTTGTGATCCAAAGTTGAGTGAGCTGTCATGTGAAGATAAAGAGTTACCCAATCTATGGTGAGGAACTGCCAATGACGTCAGCACTTAAGAACTCTGCCTATGCTCATGCTTACAAACCCATTTGGGGGATGTAACTGCTCTTGAGCCTGTGAGAGAATGAACCCCTCAACAAAACCCTTATGAGAGAATGCCCTGCAAAGTTTTTGGGTTTGAACTTGAATGCATTATGTATGACCTTAACCTAATTTTTGACCTAAGGATAAGCTCAATGCTGGCACACACTTGTGCAGTTTTCTGTGATTGTAAACTATTTAGAAATGCTATGCAATCATGTAGAGTTTATGCTATTTAAGTTACTGTGCAACCAATGAATTAAATTTCTTTTATGTGTATTGATTCAAGAGTAGACTAAATCTGATTCCTTGACTGCTTATTGGATGATATTGCACTTTTGTTAACTGTTTCATTGGAGAAGTTTGTGGGTGTCTTCACTGAAAACGCTCAGGAGACTTCACTCCTCCACTAGGGATCACCTAGGGGTTTAAAAGGCTTGGTACATATACTAAATGTATCCGTGCTCCCTACGAAAGTGGCATTTAATTTTTAGAGTAGATTTAATATAGCTTTGCTAAGGGACTAGCAAAGATTAGGTTTGGGGGTGTGTTAAGACCTGAAAAATATCACTTTTCACCCCTTAACTTAACCTTTGATTAGACCCTTAGCCACCTAATAAGTTCTTGTTAAGTTTTTTGTGTAGGTAATAATCAGCAGTGAAATAAGGCCAGGAATCCTGTTAAGGAGCCTGCTTTGGCACCAAAAATCCCTTAGAAGAATGAACTCTGAATCCATACCTGAAATGAGCCTCGCGCAGCTGACTCAAGCTTTAGAGGATTCAGGAGAAATATGCCTCGCGCAGTTCAACTGAGCTTCCCAAGACTTTATAGCAACCTCTCGCGCAGATGAGTGACTGAAGAGCTTCAGAAATTCAAACTCGCGCAACTCTCGCGAAGCTCAAGAGTAGAACACATCGCGCAGTGTCGCGCAGTTCTCGCGCCATTCAAGAAGAAAACATCCTGGCGAAGGCAAAGCCATCCTCGCGAAGATCAGTCCAGCATAGACCGAGCAACCTCACGACTGCTTGAACTTCAACCCTGCGACATCTGAGACTGTGTTTTCTACGCAACCTCGCGAAGCCTAATCAAGCGACAGTGCAATTCTCTATCTCGCGACTGCCTGAAAAGCAAACCAAGGTAACCTCGTGATGGCTGAAGCTGCAATGTCAAATCATCCTAGCGAAGAGCAAAGAGCTACCACGTGACAAGTCTGGGAAACTACAGCTACCTAGCGAAGCTCTGAACCTAAACTTCCATCTCTTCAGTAGAGGACCTTCTGGGTATTTCCAGCGATTAGGGCACACACTCCCATGCTCAAATCCCTAGCAACGGCGCTAAAAACTTATTGGCGACTTCTGGTGTGCTTACATTATTGGTTGGTGGTGAAAGTTATTGAAAATCAAAGGAAGAGTAAAACAGGGGGTGAATTCAGCACAACTCAGAAATCCTAGATCTGCAAGATGCAGGGTCCTTTATAGCAAGTTTTGATAAGTAACAGTTTGTCTCACAGGGAAAGGTGATCTATAGCTCCAAAGGAGCCATCTCTAGTAGTCCCTCCAGATCTGACTACAGATCTGGCAGTCCTAAAAGGAGGGGAGTTTAAGGTCACTTATTCTAAGTATTCTAATGTCTAAACTACAGAAAGGGTTGAAAGGATAGATGGAGTGTGAAAAATAAATATAAAAGGGTGAGAAGTATGTTATTGAGCCCAGATCAGAGGAGTTGTGTAACTCAGATTCAGATCTGATGTTATAGAAGTCCTGTCCAGTGGCTACATTATCACCACTGAAGAGAAAGGATCCAACCCATCACTCTGCCATGATTCCACCCTTAAGGCTATAACCTGTCCACTCAAATGGTCACAGATTATCCCATAGGGGAGCCACTATCCAAGGATGGGTCAAAACACAACAAGTAATTCATTGCAGGCACTATTTCATCCAGGCTAGCAGCTCAAGAATCTATAGGGAACCTCAATCTCTAAAGCTCTATATGTGGGGCTAAGGCTGTATAGGACCATGATAGCCCAGAAACATAGAACCAGCAAGAGATTGAGTACAACCTTCGATCTAGCTATCGATTTCTTGAGTGAGGCTACAATGGTCCAGTCACCAGCCTGCAATCTCTATAACTAGATCAGATCCAACATCTGATGGTCGATCTATACAAATATAGGGGAGTCTGCGTCTGTACCATCTCTCACCAGGCTTCTACAAGCTCAGGTGTAAAGAAGAAGGATCCATCTTGGATTGGTGGATTAGAATCACCCTAAGGCTATAATCTGTCCACTTAAATGGTCACAGACTATCCTAGAGGTTATCCTCCTCATGGAGCCCAAGACAAAATAAGAATATCGCTGCTACCACCATGGTCACAGGCTACCAGCTCAAGCTCCCATGGGAATTTTAGATTTAGTGGGTCCTATGGTGGGGCTAAGGCTGTAAACCATGATAGCCCAGACACACAGGTCACTTGGATCTGAATGGCCCCTAGAATCAGTCCTCCATTACTTTGAAACACAGCTAAAGCAATGGTGGATCACAAGGTAACAGCCTTGCACAGAGCATCTCACACATAAACATAAATCCCATAAAATACAGATCCTATTACAGAATTTCTATTGATATAATTCAAAAACACATACAAAGGCAGAGCCAACAAGTGCTGAACTATGGAGAGAAGGAAAGAGAAAAAGAAAACTACTTACAGATAAAAAGAAAGAGAAAAGAAAAATGATCTGAGATGTGTTCCCAGATACCTAAACCTAAGCTAGGTATGGGTTTATATAGCAGTGGGGTGGCGGCGCATTAGGGTTAGGAAACCCTAATTTTAACGATGCCACGTGGCCTAATAGTGATCTTTGGATGCCTCGGGGCACGTGCATGGAGATTTGAGTGTGGGAGTGCGTGCCCTAATCATTAGAAATACCCAGAAGGTCCTCTACTGAAGAGATGGAAGTTTAGGTTCAGAGCTTTGCTAGGTAGCTGTAGTTTCCCAGACTTGTCGCGTGGTAGCTCTTTGCTCTTTGCTAGGATGATTTGACATTGCAGCTTCAGCCATCGCGAGGTTACCATGGTTTGCTTTTCAGGCAGTCGCGCGGTAGAGAATTGCGCTCTCGCTGGATTAGGCTTCGCGAGGTTGAGGAGAAAACACAGTCTCAGATGTCACGGGGTTGAAGTTCAAGCAGTCGCGAGGTTGCTCGGTCTTTGCTGGCCTGATCTTCGAGAGGATGGCTTTGCCTTCGCCAGGATGTTTTCTTCTTGAATGGCGCGAGAATTGCGCGACACTGCGCGATGTGTTCTACTCTTGAGCTTCACGAGAGCTGCGCGAGTTTGAGTTTCTGAAGCTCTTCAGTCACTCATCTGTGCTAGAGGTTGCTGTAAAGTCTTGGGAAGCTCAGTTGAACTGCGTGAAGCATATTTCTCCTGAATCCTCTAAAGCTTGAGTCAGCTGCGCGAGGCTCATTTCAGGTCTGGATTCAGAGTTCATTCTTCTGAGAGATTTCTGGTGCCAAAGCAGGCTCCTTAACAGGATTCCTGGCCTTATTTCACTGCTGATTATTACCTACACAAAACACTTAACAAGAACTTATTAGGTGGCTAAGGGTCTAATCAAAGGTTAAGTTAAGGGGTGAAAAGTGGTACTTTTCAGGTCTTAACACTCGCCAAAAAAATCCCTTCTAGAAGGTTGTCAGAGTTTGTTAGAGTTCTGTTAAAGCACGTGGGTCAGTTAGGGCTTCCTAGGGCATCTTCTAGAATGTCACGTCGGTGACTAATGTGCCTCGATTTGCGTGTAGTAGGTCACCAAGTCATAGTGTGTGCATAACATAGTTTCTAAGAAGTTCAGCACACAATTTTGATAGGTTGGAGAAGCTTTCGATAGGTTAAAAGTAAGCTTGTAGCCCCTTTCTATAGGTTCCCTGGTCTCTTCGATAGGTTTCGATAGGTTGGGCTTAGATGCTTCAACTTCACTGCAGTTGATCTGGGGCCTTCGATAGGTTGGAAGAGTAATTCGATAGGTTGAGGATTCACATTCTTATGCTTCGATCGGATGACCCTTGTTCCTATCGAAAGGTTCAAATCATTCTGCGATAGGTACTGTCTCAGCACTTCTATTTCGATAGGTTCAGTGAACCATTCGATAGGTTCAAGGAACCTTCTGATAGGTCTCCTTTTTCCTCAAACTAGCTTTCGATAGGTTGAATTCTCTTTCTCTTTCAACTGCTCGATAGGTTCTTGGGTCCTATCAAATTCTTCACTTATGCACGAATTCTTCCTTTCTCTGCCTTCTGATCCTGTCGAGCCCTTCTCAACTGCACGAATTCCTTCCTTTCAACCCTCAGCTCCTATCGAACTCTTCAGGTGACCAATCGATAGGACGTTTTCAACCTATTCTCACTTTCTTCACCTTGCCCTGCTGCAGCCATGCGCTCCAAGGGTTCAATGATGTGCTACCTTTGGTGTGCTATTGCTGAGTTCGTCTTGTGGTGAGAGATGGCTCCTTGTTGGGCATTCTTGAGTGCTTTTCTTCCTTAGTATCTTCTTTTATTGTAGTCTACAAAATACACTTGACAAGGGCTTATTAGTGTGCTCACAGGTCTATCAATGGTCAGGTTATAGGGTGAAAAGTGGCATTTTTCACCACTTAACACACCCCCAAACCTAAGCTTTGCTAGTCCCTGAGCAAAGGAGAATTCAAAGAAAAAGAAAATGCCACTTTCATAGGGAGCACGGATGCTTTTAGCACATGCACCAAGCCTTTTAATCCCCTAGGGATCCCTAGTGGAGGAGTGAAGTCTCCTGAGGGTTTTCAGTGAAGGTACCCACAAACTTCTCCAATACAACTTAGTTAATGATAATGCAACCTGTTAAAGCAGAATTTAAGCAAATCAAATAAATTCAAATCATGCCCATTCATTAAGGGAAATTCAACATAAAAAACATCCATTTGGAAATATGAAAGTTTGCTGAAATCTCTCCATCATCACTCAGTTTGTGTCCAGGCATTTCTTCATAAATTTTATGCATAACTCACCATCAATTTGAGGATCTTGCTTAGATACTTCCCCCTTCAATCTAGATTTCAGACCCAAGTCTCATCAGGGCTGTTCACTCATCAGTACAGAGAAGAGGGGAAAATCATATCACTCAGCTCAAGAGCAGTTACAACCCTCAAATAGGACTGCAAGCAGGAGCATAGGCATTGCTTGAATTTCTGACATTTCCAGCTCGTTACACCATAGGCTAAGCAAATTCTCATCTCCACATGATAGCTGAATCCACTTTCAGATCAATAAGGTCTTTTTATTGGGTTGTAATGTGGCTTAGGGATGAGGTTTGTGGAGGAACAAAACAGAGTTCAAAATTGAGAAATCAGTAAAGGTAGGGAGGTGATTCATGACTTCACCTTCTTTAATTCAGAACAATTTCATCTACTTCTTGAATTTTTAGAGCCAAAGTGGCTAGCTTCTTCTCTTCCTTTCAGTTTTTTCAATGAAATGACTTCTCTTTCTCATTCTTCTGCTTTTTTTTTTTTTTTTAATTAAAACATAATCCCACAAATACCACCACTGCATTTTTCTTTCTTTCAACCTGATTTAGGACCTTGCTCCTCTAACCTTTCTCCTCCTTCCTCTTCCTGATTTCCTAGATTGAGGGTGAAATGAAATAGGTCAAGAGGTTTTGGGTTTAGAATTTCTGGTTTTCATCAAAGAAATTGAGGCTTTTAAGGCTCAAGTGGTGTGCATCAAGGGCAGTCCAATGGTGGAGAATTTTAGGCTCAAACTGTCCAAGAGATGGCCTTACTTCATGTCTTCCATGTTATGAATGTTGTCGAGTTGTTTCAACTCGGATTTGCCTAACTTCTAATGATCCAGATTAGGTCCAGTCAGTCCTCAAAGCAGAATGAATTGCCAAGACACTCTTCAAAGAAGTTTTCAGGCCCAATCTCACTGGGTATGGCCTTCCATCCAATTCTGGAGAGTATCTTCACAGTCTCTTCTTGTTGCTAGTTTATCACACATCAAAAACTTCCTACAAAAATTCTTGACATTTTCTTCATGAAAAATGTTAAAACTTCAACTTACTTCAGTTGCAAATGGTTTTTTAAAATTTTCTTAATCAACAATTATGAGGTGAATTCATTCTCTTTTCGATTATTCCTTTTTAACTTGGCTGCACTAAAATTAACTAGTTTATTGGCATACATGCCACCACCCCAAACCTAAACTAAACAATATCCTCACTGTTTCGAGAAAATGCAATCAAAGGAGAGACAGTGTAAGACGGTAGCTATAGAATAACAGAATAAAAATGTCAAATATATACAAGAGACAAATGAAAAAGAAACTGAAGGAACAAATGGTCACATTCAGATACAACTTGGTGCCAGCTATCCCTTAGATACAGGGGCCTTGCCCTTGGATTTGGATTTTTGTGGTTGTTTTACGGGTGCCTCCTCAGACTGGGCAGCAGGCTGTTTACCTTTAGGATCAACAGAAGGCGTAAATTTCGAATCCAAATCAGAAGGGAAAAGTTCCAAGGGGTCCAATCCTAGAGCCACAGCAGCCTTCCTTCTTTCATCCTTAGAGAGTAGGGTGCCATGTGGGTCAGATTGAGCGGAGGACCCGGTGTGCTTAGCGGCTTTGGATGAGGCAGCAGGTCATTTTCCTTTTTTGATAGAGGCAACAGAAGAAGCAGATCTCTTGGCAGTGGCGGTTCTTTTGAAGGCAGTCCTTTTTGGTTTGGGAGGGATAGGTTGGTCAAGTGGAGGTACCTGGGCAAGAGGAGGGGGAGGAGGTTGCGAGGCAGGCGGTACTGGGGGAGGGGCAGTGGCAGGAGGGAGAACATCCGCAGGTGTGGTCGCTGAAGGAATAGTTATAGAGGGGGGACAAGGGAGGGGAGGGAGGCGCGGCAGGAGGTGCTGTAGCAAGAGGGGTAGGCTCAAAGGGTTGAGACAACAAGGAAGCAACCTTTTTCTCCAAAATATCAATCTTCTTGGCAGCATAGAGGAGGTTAGCATCTGAGAGCTCCTTGGTGGCCTTGTTGATCTCCTGAGCATTGGCTAACTTTTTCTTGAGGAGCTCAGAATTCTTCTTTTCATACTTGGCAATGAGACTTTCAGCCGCTGCCACTTGCTTTGCTGCTTCATAACGAGTCAAAATTTCAGTCCACCCTTGAGAGCTATCGGGGAGTTGAATTCGGTGCTCCAATTTGATGCTGGCAATCCTCTCCTGAAAAGGGGCCTCAATGGAAGCGCGAAGTGTAGCCATACCTCTCAAGACATCCTTGTGGATGTAAGGGTTATCCTGCATGGCATATAGCAAGGTAAGGTAAGGAGGTATGTACATGGATTGGTGAAGGACAACGGGCAAAGGTGGAGTGGAAGAAGGAGAGGGGGTGGAAAGAACCAGATCCTCCCATGGATTAGTTTGGGTGGAAGCATCGTGGAAAGAAGGTGGAGAGGAAAAGGGGGAATGGGTGGTGGGTATCTCAGAACAAAAGGTGGGGATGAGGGGGAGGGTGGGGGTAAAAGGCAAGCTAACTCAAAGAATAGGATATCAGTTGGGATGGGGGAGGCTATGGGTGAAAAGGGAGAAGAGAAATGGAAAAGTGAGGGATCAGGGGAGAGAGGAGAAGTGGAAAGGGGTAGGGAGACTAAAGTGGGGGGAGTGAGGGTGGATTGAATTGATTGGAGACATGAGCTCATGAGGGCCTGGGTGTCAGTATTAGTGGCTAATTGCTCCTGAATGGACTGTAGGAGAGAGAGGATTTGGGTGAAAGTATCAGGCAGGGTGGAAGTAGAGGGGATGGGTGTTTGAATGGGATGGAAAGGAGAGGATGGGGCATGGGTAAAATGAGGAGTGGGGTGAGGGGAGTCAGGCAGTGGGGTGTACTCATGAGCAACATCCTCCACAATTGAAGAAATGAGGACAGAGAAACCAGTGGAAGTTAACTAGTCCAAACCCTGTGTATGTATAGGTAGTGGTGGGGGGGAGTCAGGAAGGGGCTGGAGGGAGGGTGGGGAGGACATGGTGGGGATAGGCTCAGAGAAGGTGGGGAGTTCCAGGACCCTAGGTTGAAATTCTTGGGTGGTGGGTGGAGGTGTAGGTGATTTTATAGGTAAGGTGGATGAAAAGATGGGTGCAGTAGGGGGAATGGTGGATGGGGGAATGTTAACAGCATGATCTACTACTGAGGTAGTGGGAACCTACTCCTCTGCCTCAACCGACTTGGTCTTTTGAATCAGGGTTAAACTTGTAGACCATGCCCTCTTTCCAAAAACCTTGGGAGCCATTTTCTCCACTGTCTCAGCCTCCTTAATCCTAAACTTCCCAGCTTTGAGCAGACAGGTGATGAGTCTGCTGAAGGGTAGGCCTCCTCCCTTAGCAAAAGCCTGTCTTTTTAGCACCTTGTCATTTATGTCCACCATAGTTCAAAGATCAGCTTAGGTGCATTCACGAACTGTCCCTTGGAACAATAGAATAAAGCATCCACTAATGGGGACCTTCTCTCCTGTAAATGTCCTGTAACATAGACATTTTTCCTTAAGATGGTATCCATGAATCTAGACTAGGCTAGAGGTCTCTTCTCATAAGGGATTCTTCAGAACCCACAATCCCATTGGCTAGCTGCTTGGCCATATCCTTAAATGTAGCTCCAACAGGTACTCCCTCAGCGCGGTTGGAGTCAAATTGGTATGGAACTCCCAACGCCATTCCTATGTCTCTGTAATCGATGGTTAGTTACCAATCATCAATCAAAATCTCTAGTACATCATTAGTCTCCTGTGAGACCTTCTTCTTCAGATTTTGGTACCATAACTTCACCAGCCTGGGATACACTGATTCTTTCAATGGCGACAGTAGGGGCAACAAGCCTTCTTTCTTCAAATAGCTCAGTGTTTCCTGGCACTCACCAATGTTGGCAAAATATGCCAGATCAAATTCAGTTTCAGGGACAAGGCTCAACTTGCCTACAAATGCATTAGGGGTGATCAGTATAGCCGTAGGCTCTACCGTAATGGGTCTGTCAGGGGTAGCTCTCTCTAAGGGTGGTTCTAGCCCAGGTTCTTGAATTTCAACACCTTTGGCTTTCTTAGCTTTAAGACCCTTCTTGGGTGTCTCCTCGGCGAGCTTCCTCTTTATAAGTGGTTTGGTAGCAGGTAGTGCTTTATTAGAGGATTTAGGGGTGGATGCAGTTGATTTTCGGTGTAAGCTGGATAGCATTTCCTCAGGCTCATCCATTTTACTCTCAGAGAGCAATTTCTCACCAACTTGGAAAGGGAAAGCTTAAAAGAACAACAGATTGATGGTAAGAAGGGCAACACACCTCCAAGTACGTAGGGTTTCACAAAGCTAGCGATGCATCGCTCCAATTTCTCTAAAATCAGGGGCAAAATGTTCCTCTATGCAAGCTAAACGTATTGACCAGATGGTATACTAAACAGCAGAAGATTCCGTGAGGATTTAGTAGAGAAAGAGGGAGGCGAAAAATGAGGAAGAGAGCTAGGGTTTTTCAGAGGGTAGGGAATGAAGCTCAATTAACCTACCGACCGGTATATAAAGGTGAAAATGCGATTCCGATAGGATGAATGGAATGGTTTCGATAAGTTGATACGTCCTATCGAAAGCTTAGACAGCGAAGCTTTCAAAAGGGATGATTTTAAAGGATTTCAATAAGTGAGACCATCCTATCAATAGGTTTAAACGACAGAGGTAGCATCTTTTCGATAGGTGCCCGCTATGTACCCAGCACCTATCGAAATCTTTGTTTGCCCTTATTTAACCTGTCGAGAAGTTGCTTTTACTTGTTGAAACATCCAGTGCCTATCGAAACCATTAGATATCCTGTCGAAATCACCATTGTAACCTAACGAAAGGTAGATTTGGCCTATCGAAGGCTCAAAACCCAGATAAAACTATCTTTTTGAGCACCCTTAGCTTCAGCATTTATCAGTCTCTGTTGCTGTGCGGCCCTATGATTGGATTCTTTTATGGACAAGCTCCCATTATTATAGAGCACCTAGCAAATATGAAATGGCGACCCACTAGAGAACATGGTATGTTGATTGCGAAAGAATTCTACTGGAAATGCAAAGTAAAAAAAAAAATATCTAAAACAGAAGTAAAATATGGTACATATGATTCATACTCAACTGCAGGTGCTAATCTGGAGGATCTGGAATGTTAACGGCCTCCCCATGTTCCTCGAACATGTCATCCTTCTTGGATCCATTCCTCAGCAATTGTGCAACCCCTGGTTCCAATCTTGTCTCTATAGATCAATCATTGCTCTGCAGGAGCTGTTGAGGATTATCATGCAGAGCCTCCTTCAGCCTTGTAATGGAAAAACATGTTTCATCAAAAGGGGGTTGAGAGCTGGTGCTGTACACATGCAGCTTTACTTTCATGTTGCCCAAGGAGACCTCCATGATTCCAGATCTGCATTGAATGCAGGCATTGGCAGTGGCTAAGAAGGGCCTAATCAGAATCACAGGGATGGAGGAAATACCTTTACTTGGCTCCATATCTAATACCACAAAGTCAGTAGGTAAAAAAACTTGTCAACTCCCACCAAGACATCCTCAATGACTCCCACAGGCTTCTTTTCGGACCTGTTAGCCAGTTGCAGAACCATAGGTGTGGGTTTCAAGTCTCCTAGGCCCAATTTTTCATAGACTGCATAGGGCAACAAGTTCACACTGGCTCCTAGGTCCAATAGGGCCTTCTCAATTTTATGATCCCCAATGATGCAGGGGATGGTGGGCACTCCAGGGTCTTGAAGTTTGGTGGGAGTTGCAATGGACAGAATGTGCTTTACCTTCTCTACTGAAAAGACTTTCTTGGACAAGTATGTCCTAGACTGTCTTTATGGGTGCATAACTCCTTCAGAAATTTGGCGTAGGCTGGGACTTGTTTGATGGCATCCAGTAAGGGTAGATTAATCTTTACTTGTTTGAAAGTCTCCATCATTTCCTCAATTTTACCCTGCCCTTTGTCAAAAGGGGAGGGTCCTTGCAATGCCTTGGGAAATGGCAAGTGTGGGGGTGCTCCCTCACTTACAGCCTTAGCTAATGGGGCTTCTTTCCTTTTTATTTTTTCTTTTCCTTGAGGATCCATGTCATCCTCTTTATTGACACTGGGTGGTTCTATCAGGTCCACCACTGGTGGCCTTTGTTGTGTTCTTGGAAAACTCATTCCATTCTCTTCCTTCAAACTTCTCACAGGCTCACAGCCCACTTGATTGTCCACTAGCCTACCACTCCTCAAAGTTGTCACAGATTTGGCTTCCTCATAGGTGGAGGAAACTTCACTCACTACAAACTATCTTCATGGATTATCCTGTGGTTGGCTAGGTAACCTTCCTCCTTCTCTCCTAGTCAGAGCATCAGACAACTGACCAAGCTGGTCCTCTATCTTTTGGATGCTCTGGTTGTGAGAGTGCACAGTTTGGGTTAAGGTGTTCAAGTTCTATAATGAAGATAGAATTTGTTCCTCAAAAGATGGTGTTCTCACAGCTGAAGTAGGTGCAGTTTGCTGCACAGGAGGAGCTATAGGTTGGGCCATGGTTTGCTGATATTGAGGTCTTGGGGCACAACCTTCTCGATAGGGCTGAGCATTTCTGTAGGGCATGGGCTGCTGCTACTGCTGGCTGAGGTATCCATCTTGTCTCCACCTCAAATTGGGGTGGTTTCTCCATTGATACCCAGCAGCAGGCTGCTGCCCATAGGCTTGAGCTGCAGCCACATGCTCTGTTACAAAATCAGGAAATTGGGAAGCTAATGGGCATTCATATAAGGAGTGGGTAGGGGACTGGCATATAGCACATGCCTCCTCCACTCTAGCAGCCACAGGTGACTGCATTGCTCCCATCAGCCTATCAAATTTCAGAGTTAAGTTGTCCACTTTCCTTTCCAACTCACTTGGCACACTCACTTCATATATCTTTCCTCTTGAGGTGTTCTCTTTCATCAATTTAGGAGGGTCTAGATCTCTTGCTAAGGTTTCCCTTTGCATAGAGTTCTCACTGATGATGTCAAAGAGCTCCCATGCCTCCTTAGCAGTTTTATGGAGATAGGTGCCACCACAAGAGGCATCTTCCATGTCCCTGCTTTCAGCATCAATTCCCTGGTAAAAGCTTTGAACCAATTGCCATTCAGGGATTTGATGGTGAGGGCATTTCTTGAGGAGTTCTTTAAACCTCTCCCAGGATTGATGAAAGTCTTCAGTTGGATCTTGGGTGAAAGAGATGATTGTTGGTTACTCTAGTGTGCATGATTTATTTGTGTTTTGAAAACAGATTTGCAATTGCTAAGTTATACTGAATCTGGAACATTAAAAAGGGTAATGAAATATCAGCACAGAGAGAAGTGAATTAGCCTGCAAGATCAAGGCCAATTGTAGCAAGTTTTAAATGTAAATGAGTAAAAGATCGTCCACAGAGAATTTGTTTAAAATGCAAGATGAACCTCCAGATCTGAGCTACCAGATCTGGCCTCTTATCCTATCTACAAAGCACATAAGATGGGAGGTTGAATTTGTCACATTAACTAAATGATAAAAGTAAAAGTTAAACTAAATGATCCAGATCTGAGTTGGGGGAATTTTGATGTAAACTTACAAAAAATGGAGAAATAATATCTAACTTTGATTTGGCCCTTGAAACAAAATGAGAATGACTGCAGATCAAATGAGAGATGATCCAATCTTCATCTGGCTACAAGCACAGATGTAAGAGAAATAAATCTAACTCAAGGAGTAGATTTAGGCTTATGGCTATGGTCTGTCCACTTCAATGGCCACAGACCATCCAATAGTCTTTAATCTAAACGCTTAATTTAGAACAAGAAATATCACTACAAATGTTTATGGCTATGGTCTGTCCACTTCAATAGCCACAGACCATCCAATAGTCTTTAATCTAAACGCTTAATTTAGAACAAGAAATATCACTACAAATGCTGTGAGAGATTAGGTTATAAACACTAATTCCCACAGGGTTAATGAATCAAGGAAAATTGCATGAAAAATAGTAAATCTAAAGGAGTCTAGTGCAATAAGGAGATCAGAGGGAACCCTTAACATGAATCTAATTGAGAATGTATGGTTTACAGCAACTTTTTCAAATTCACCATTACAATTACAGAGCACAGCTTAAACAGCTCTCAGACTTGTAGTCTTAAATACAATTCTCTTTTGAATTACAGAGGTATCTCACAGCTCTCAATTGCAAGTAAAAGGTAGGCTATTACAGGGGTTTCAGACAAACTAGCTGATTTGGAAATGGGGGAATAGGAATCAAACTCAAAATTTGGATACCAAAATTGGGCAAATGGTTCATCTATTTATAGTTTTCCCCAGGTCTAGCTCAGATGCGTATCGACCAATCAGAAGTGCTCAGATCTGTATCAACCAATGGTAGTCGAGCACAAGGATCCAGATCTGTTCTAGCCAATCAAAATTGCTCGATCTGGTTCAGCCAATCAGGCGACATAAGCATCAATTCTGTTATGCAATTTGAAAATCTGTTAGAGCTTCTAAAAGTTCCCGCCAAGTGATTTCATCTCCGAGTGCTCACATGGGGTGGAATATGCCTTCGCTTCATGCTTAGAATCTTCTGGAATGTCCCTAGGTTTTTAAATGCATTGGGACGCGTGAAAAAGATTACTGAATTACCCTTGCAAAAGCTAGGAATCTCCAGAATACCATTTCGCATAGTTTAGGGGACTTTTCACAAGGTACTGTGACTCCTGAAGCTCTTTTCGCAAAGTTCAGTTCATTGAAGGAGTTCTCTTCTTTCGAATAGGTCAATCATCCTTCGAAGAGTTCGGTGCTCTTGGAAAACTAAGCTGGAGCTTTAGTTCTTTTCGCGAAGTTCAGTTCTTTTAAATGTTGATTCTTTTGAAAAGCACTCAAGTGCATTTTTCTGTTCGAATTGCTCCACATTTCTTTTCTGGGTTGAGACCAGGTCTTTGCCTCTTCAGTTCAGGCAATTTGACAGCTAGTGAGGTTGTCCCTTCTCTTTCTTCCTTTGGATCGACATGGATTATCATCTTTTTGGCACTTTTAGGCTGCTTTCATGGTTAAGCCTGTCTTTATTGTTAGCTGTAACACAAGCACTTAAAACCCTTATTTAGTTCTCTCAAGGGTCTATCAAGGCCTAGGTTAAAGGGTGGAAAATGGTATTTTCTAGTTCTCAACACACCCCCAAACCTAAGCTTTGCTAGTCCCTTAGCAAAGTCAAAATTAAAAACAGAATAAAAAGCCACTTTTGTAGGGAACACAGTTGCATTTAGCATATACAACAAGCCTTTTAAACCCCTAGGTGATCCCTAGTGGAGGAGTGAAGTCTCCTGAGGGTTTTCAGTGAAGGTACCCACAAACTTCTCCAATAAATCAGTTAAGATCAATGCGCTCATAAAGCAAACTTTCATCCAATCAGATTATTCACACCTGCATCAGTCAGGCTGTAAGAAGATTTTCAAGAAAACATCAGTTCGAAACTAAAATTCTGCTGTAATTCCTTTTACCATTCACTCAATTTATATCAAAAAGTTATTTACAAGAAAAATTAATGAACAGCTTGCCTTTTATTTGAGAATCCAGCTTTGATGTTACCCCAGATAAGTCAATTTCAAACCCAACTCTCACCAGGTTTTCACTCAATGTGTAAGTAAGAGGGTTGTACTATTTCACACGGCTCAAGAGCAGTTACAGCCCACAAATAGGACTCTAAGCATGAGCATAGGCATTGCTTTTTAGTCCTGAATTCACTGCTCTTTTCACCATAGATTACACAAATCCTTATCTCCATGTGACAGCTCAATCCATCATTGATCAGTAAGGACTTTAACTTGGGTTGTAATGTGGCTTATGGGTGAAATTTATCAAGAATAAAGGGGTGGAATGGAGTTCAAAATTGAGAAGTCAGTCAAGGTAAGGAGGTGATAAACATACCTTCTTTAATTCAGCACAATTTCATCTTCTTCTTTGAATTTCCAGAGCCAAAGTGGCCATCTTTTTCTCTTTCTTTTTCAAACTTCTAATGAAATGCCTTCTTTTTTTTTTTTTCTCAAAGCAACAGTGACTGGAATGCCACATTTCTTCTGCTGATACATCATTGCCTTCAATTATTTTTTTACCAAACTGTTACCCAACTCACCTTTCTTCAGCTTTCTTTCCTTTTCCTTCGGAATTCTCAAAGTGAGGGTTAAGCTAAATGAGGTTGATGAGGTTTCAAAGACATCTTGGATGTATAAAGCTCAAATGGTGTGTATCAAGGGCAATTTTAAAAGGTGGGGATTTTTGAAGTTCAAACTGTTCAAAAAGAGGCCTTACATCATGTCTTTAATATCATGATTGCTGTCAAATTATTTCAATTTGGATATGTGTAACTTCTAATGAAAGTAAGCAGGTTCAATCGGTCCTTAGAGCAGAAAAAAATTGCCAATTCATACCTCCAAAGAATACATTTCAGGCCCAAATCTCACTGGGTGTGGTTTTCTATCAACCTGAGGTATATCATCACTGTTTTCTCTCTTTTTAGGTTTACTAAAACATCAATTTTCTTTTGGAAATTTTCTGACATTCACTTCATGAAAGTATTAGAATTACACTAGAAATTAATTTCAAAAAGTTTTTAACTTCCTCATTTTTAAAACAACAGGTGTGAAATTACTTCATTTTCAAAAATTCCACTGATCATACGCTGCATTGATGTTAACTCAATTATTGACATTTCTGCCACACCCCCAAACCTAAGGGGAGCAGGGTCCGCACTGGTCCAAAGCAAAGAAAAGAAGCAATCAGGCAGGAATCATAGTGACAAGAAGAAAGAATGAAATGCATGAATTACACAAGAAAAACCAGAATTTTATATTACAAACTCATAACACAGATAAGTACAATGTGATCTAATAACTGGGGTCAAAATCTGTATCATAAGTTGGTTCAATGGGATCAGAACTGGAGTCACTGTCAGAGTCAGAACTAGAATCAGTATTGGAGTCTGATTTGCAGCTCAGTGTATTCCTCTGATTTGATCTTTTTGGTGAGGCCAATGTACTTTCCAAGTCTAGTAGTCCTCAGTTTTTCCTGGTCAAGTTGTGCTTGCAACAAGGTCACCTTGTGCTGCTCACTCCTAACCATCTGAAAAGTTTGACCCAGCAGGTCCATCATTTTCTCTCTCTCAAATTTCATGAATAACTCCAATTTCTGAATATGGTTTTCATAAGGGGTTCTAATGTAAGCTTGCAAATCAGCTAAACCCTTGAGGACATCTCGATAGATAGATGGATTTTCTTCCATGGCCCTTTGAGAGCGGCAAATCTGGGAATGGGAATGGAATGGTAGGGGACCAAAGGTATCCCAGCTGTGAGAGTGGGAGAAGAGGGGTCCAGAAGGATGACTTCAGGGTTGGTCTGATTGGCTTGATCAGAGAAAGTGAGGAGAGGTAAAGGGGACTCAACCAGAGGTACCTCAGGTTCAGTTTGGGTAGCATGGGCAGTAGTGGTGAGGGTGGGTAGACAACCAATACTACCTCAGGTTCAGTTTAGGTAGCATGGTCATCAACAGCAGGTACAGTGGTTAAGGTAGTTGTGTGGGATGTGGAGGCTAAGGTTTGGAGAAGGTCATTGGTCACAGACTGATTATCTGTGTTGATCTGTAGTTGGGCTTGGATGGATTGGAGAAAGGTAAGTATTTGGCTAATTGATTTAGGTGTGGGTGAGGTATGGATAGCAGGGGCTGGTAAAACTGAAGTGGATGGTGGAGGTGCAATGGGTGAAATGGCTGTAAAGGGAGAAGTAGCCAAGTGAGTGAAATGAGGAGGGTCAGGTATAGGGATAGGTTCAAGACCAACGTTTTCAAAAATAGACCCCATCAATGATGAATAAGCCTCTGTAGTGAAAGGCTCAGGTTTAGGGGTATGGGATACTTCAGGTGTGTGGGCTGAAGGAGCAGGTGAACTTGAGAGGCTTTGGAGAAGAGGAGTGCAAGGAGAATGTTCAATAAAATCTGTGGCCAAGTCTTAGGCATTGGTGGGAGAAATTGGTGGTGTGAGTATGGTTGGAGTGGTTGGTGTAGAGGGGGAATCTGCAATTGGGATAATGGTGGGTATGGGAGATGGGACTGCTGGAATAGGTGAAGAGGTTAAAATGCCAACTTCTTCAAGAATGGGTGCAGCTAAAGAGCTGGTCACCACAGGAAGGACAGCTTCTTCAAGAATGGGTGCAGCTAAAGAGGTCACCTGTGGTCCTGCAAAGGTGTTCTAAGGGAGCTGCAGGGCGTGTTCATGTATGGCGTGTCCACTAACACCAGATGCAGTGCTCAATTACAGCAGCTCACCTTCCTCTCGCCTTTTTCAAGATTTGCTTGGCTTGTAGTCCAAGCCTTTGTCCCAAAAGTATGAGGAGCTATGACTTCAAATGGCTCCTGGTCATCAATGTCAAACTTAGCTCTTAGTAGGGCTGTGATCAGTCTACCAAATGGGATTCCAGCTAATTTATGCTCCTTTTTCAACTTGGCAGTAATATCACCATGGCTTCAAAATTAACATAGGGGCATTGAAAAATTGCCCTTAGAAAATGAAAGAGAGCCTCTAAAATTGGTGTCCTCCTTTCTTGGTCCTGCGTGACGTAAAACTTCCCTCAAAATTGAATCCATCAATAAAAATTGAGGTGCTAGGTCTCTCCTCATTATGGATCATCCGGGCCCAACGATCCCTTAGGTTAGATGTACCATTTCTCGAAGGAGGTCGCTCAGTGCCCTAATGGACGGAAGGATCATATTGAAAAGGTATCCCCAAAGCATTCCCAATGTCTTCATATGTGACATTAGATCACAATCATCAATAAAGATAACAAGAGTAGGGACAGATCTTTTTACATCACTTTTACGGGGTTTTGGTACCATAATTTCACCATTCGCGGATAAATTTTCTCTGGCAGAGGGGTAAGGATATTGCTCAGTGAGGCATCCCTCATGTATCTTAAGGATAGCTGACAGTCCGGTTTGTTGACGAAAAACGTTTTGTCCACGATAAGCTCAGGAATCAGCTTCTGAGCTTCAATGAATGAATTTGGCAGTACCAAATGCATAGGCAGAGGAAGCTCGGGCTAGACTAGCGGCAGGATGGGTTCCTCATGTCTAACTTTCTTCCCTTTCTCAATCCTATCAGCTTTATCCATTGATAGTTTTCTTTTGGCTAAAGTTTTGGTTTTTCCTTTTGGGGTTGGTTTGCTAATTTTCTTAGCAGAAGATTTTGGAAATATGGCAGCCAGTGATTTTTCAGCTTTCCCCATTCTAAAGTTGTGTATAAAAACGCCCACAACAAATGCTGACACAAAATCAAACTTTGCAAATGATAAACAGAGAAAATGCACAGAAAAATACCGAAATCTAGGGTTTTGGTTGAACGTGTTGCTTGCTCTCTGAAATCCACCAGACCAGAAGCTAAAATCCCTCTCTTCAAGCTCAAATGATCGAACAAATGTGAAGAAAAGTGTGGCTGAATTCTAAAATCATGCAAGAAAAGAAAGAAATGGGGTTTCTGTGGAACAGGACGTTCTCAGAAAACTTTCGAATATGAAACCCTTACTTCGAAAGGGTTTAAATATGCTCAAAGTTATTTTCGCAAAGTCATTTTTAAGTTTTTGAAAAGTTCCAAAATAGTCCTTTTTTCAACAGAGAATGGCATCAGTACCATTCGAAAAGCTAATAGCTTCAGAAACAACTTTTCGAAAAGCAAATGGCTTCAGAAACAACTTTTCAAAAAGCAAATGGCTTCAGAAACAACTATTCGAAAAGCAAATCATTACTTTTGAGTAGTTTGTTACAAATCCAGATCCTTTTCGAAAAGTAAATTGAACTTTGCGAAAAGACAATTTTTACTTTACGAATTAATTTTTCACATATTTAAACTTCTCGAAAAGAGAACAAACATGAATAAAAACAAAGAAATAGAAAACTATGCAAAAACTATAGAACAAAAACATATTGTACAGTTGTATACCATCAAATTTGGGGAGGTTCTTGATGATAGATGGGCAGCATAGGCTCCTGGGTATTTTCAATGCATGGTTTGAGCCTCTGACCATTTACTTTCAAGAATCTTCCATTACTTGGGTCTAAAATGTCAACAGCCCCAGAAGGAGCTGCATGAATGATAGTATATGGCCCTTCCCATCTGGATCTCAGCTTTCCAGGAAAAAACTTAAGTTTTGAGTTAAATAGCCATACCTTAGAGCAAGCTGTGAACTCTTTTCTCAACAAATTTTTATCATGGAAGGCTTTGACTTTCTCTTTGTAAGATCTTGAATTGGTGTATGCATCCATTCTCAGCTCCTCAAACTCAGTAAGTTGCAGTTTCCTGTGATTACCAGCAATAGTCAGATCCATGTTCAATGTTTTAATAGCCCAAAAGGCTTTATATTCTAACTCCACTGGTAAATGGCATGCTTTGCCATAGACCAACCTGAATGGGGACATGCCAATTGGGGTTTTATAGGCTGTCCTATATGCCCACAATGCATCATTCAGCTTAAAGGACCAATCCTTTCTGTCCTTCTTCACAATCTTTTCCAGTATATGTTTGATTTCTCTATTGGAAATCTCCACTTGTCCACTGGTTTGTGGATGATATGGAGTAGCTACTCTATGAGTCACAGAGTATTTTTTCAATAAAGCTTCAAAATGTTTATTACAAAAATGGCTTCCCCCATCACTGATAATAGCTCTGGGAAAACCAAACCTGGAAAAAATGTGATCCTTTAAAAATTTCAGAACCACTCTGTGATCATTGGTTTTAGTGGCTGTGGCTTCAACCCATTTGGATACATAATCCACAGCTACTAAAATGAAATTACACCCATTGGAAGGAGGAAAGGGACCCATGAAGTCTATCCCCCAAATATCAAACAATTCAACTACCAAAATGGGCTGTAAAGGCATTGAGTTTCTCTTGGAAATGTACCCAATTCTCGCAGCTCGCAAGACTTACAGGTCAGAGCATCTTTGAAAAGTGTAGGCCAATTAAAATCCACTGCAAAACCTTTGCGGATTTTATTTCCACTAAAATGACCTCCACAGGCCTGTTCATGACACATAGAAAGTATGCTATGAAATTCTTCTTCAGGGGCACATCTTCTTATTATTTGGTCTACATAAATCTTAAACAGATAAGGATCTTCCCAAATAAAATGTTTAACCTTTGAGAAGAAAAGATCTTTATCCATTTTATTCCAATGTTGAGGAATTCTTCCAGTAGCCAAAAAGTTGACTATGTTTGCAAACCAAGGGGTGTGTATACTAATAGCAAAAAGTTGCTCATCAGGGAAAGATTCATTGATAGGCAGCCTATCAATCTCAGCAGTTAAAATTCTAGACAGGTGATCAGCCACCACATTCTCCACACCCTTTTTATCTTTGATCTGTAAATCAAATTCCTGTAATAGGAGGATCCACCTGATTAATCTTGGTTTGGTGTCCTTCTTAGACAGAAGGTATTTCAAGGCAGAGTGGTCAGTAAACACCATTATTTGTGAACCCAAGACATATGACCTGAATTTCTCTAAAGCAAAAACAATTGCCAGTAGCTCCTTCTCAGTTGTTGTGTAATTGAGTTGTGCATCAATCATTGATCTACTGGCATAAGCTATGACATGAGGCAGCTTATCCTTTCTCTGTCCAAGGACAGCTCCCAAAGCATAATCTGATGCATCACACATCAGTTCAAAAGGCAGTGAATAATCTGGAGACTGTAATATTGGAGCTGAAATCAAACAGTTTTTTAAGAATTCAAATGCCTTCATGCATTCATTGTTGAAAACAAAAGGGACATCTTGGCACAATAAATGACAAAGAGGCTTGGTTATTTTACTGAAGTCCTTAATGAACCTTCTGTAAAATCCAGCATGTCCCAGAAAACTTCTGATCTGTTTAACAGTTTTGGGAGGTGGTAAATGTGCAATTAAATCAATTTTTGCTCTGTCTACCTCAATGCCCTTGTGGGAGACAACATGGCCAAGGACAATGCCCTGGGTGACCATGAAATGGCTCTTCTCCCAGCTCAAAACTAGATTGGTTTCTTCACATCTCTGTAACACCAATTTGAGATGATGTAAACACTGGGCAAAACTGTCTCCATAGATTGAAAAATCATCCATAAAAATCTCCATAAATTGGTCAATCATATCAGAGAAAATGGAGTACATGCATCTTTGAAAGGTAGCAGGAGCATTACAAAGACCAAAAGGCATTCTCCTATAGGCAAAAGTGCCAAAAGGGCAAGTGAATGTGGTCTTTTCCTGATCTTGTGGGTACACAGGAATCTGGTTGTAACCAGAGTAACCATCAAGAAAGCAGTAATAAGCTTTTCCTACTAGCTTATCTAAAATCTGATCAATGAATGGGAGAGGGAAATGGTCTTTTCTAGTCATTGAATTTAATTTTCTGTAATCAATACAGACCCTCCACCCAGTTGTTTGTCTGGTTGACATAAGCTCACCAGAATCTGAGATTACAACAGTGATCCCAGATTTCTTAGGTACCACCTGTGTAGGTGCCACCCAAACTGAATCTGAAATGGGGTAAATGACCCCAACATCCAACAACTTAACAACTTCTTTCATGACCACTTCTTGCATATATGGGTTCAACCTCCTTTGCATTTCCCTAGAAGGCTTTGCATCTTCTTCCAAATGGATTTTATGCATGCAAACAGCTGGACTGATTCCTCCCAAATCAGCAATAGTCCAGCCAATTTCCCTTCTATGTTGCTTCAAAACAATCAACAGCTCTTCCTCTTGCTCCTTTGTGAGGGAGGAAGAAATAATCACAGGCAATGATTTATGGTCTCCTAAAAATACATATTTCAAATTTTTTGGCAACTGCTTCAGTTCTAAATTAGGTGGGCTGAGAAAAGAAGGTAGCAAAGGTACCTTAGCTGTTTGTGGAAGGGGAAGAATAGCAGGTTTCCAAGAAGAGAAACTTGCTGATTGATTATGAGTTCCTTGCACAGCATTTACTTCCTCAGACTTTGAGGTACAAAATGTTTCTTCCTCGGAATTTCCCCAAGCATCTTTAGAATCTGTGGTTAAATCTTCACACTATAAAAACTGTTGTAAAGTCCCTTCCACCAGTTCATCCAATAGATCAACATGAAAACATTCCTCAAAGCTGAATTGAGGCTGTGTGACTGCATTATAAACATTTAATTTCACCTTCATATTTCCAAAAGACTTCCATAATACCAGACCTGCATTGAATGCAAGCATTTGCTGTAGCCAGGAATGGTCTTCCCAAAATGACAGGGATGGAAGTTTTGCTTTTTGTAGGTTCCATGTCTAAAACTAGAAAATCAGCAGGATAGAAAAATTTATCTACTCCCACCAATACATCCTCAATCATCCCAACTGGCTTTCTTTCAGATCTGTCTGCTAGTTGTAACACCACATGAGTGGGTTTTAATTCTCCCAAACCTAGTTTCTCATATACAGAATATGGAAGCAGGTTGACACTAGCACCCAAATCTAATAAAGCCTTTTCAATGGTATGTTCCCCAATAATGCAAGGGATTGTGGGGATTCCAGGATCTTGAAGTTTAGGAGGTGTGGTAATAGACAACACCTGATTAACTCTTTCCACAGCAAAGACCTTCTTGGATAACTGTATCCTAGACCGTCTTTTGTGAGTGCAAATATCTTTCAAAAATTTTGCATATGCTGGAATTTGTTTGATTGCATCAAGCAAAGGTAGATTTATCTTAACTTGCTTGAAAGTCTCCATCATTTCATCTATTTTTGTGTTCCCTTTATCAAAAGGGGATACAGATTTCATGGCATGAGGAAATGGTAAATGAGGAACTAGTCCTTCATCTACAGCTTTAGAAGCATTATCAGAATCTTTTTGATTTTTTTGTTTTTCATTTTTTTGATTTTTCTGAGGTACATCAGCACCCCCACTGCTAACATTATGCTGCTCCTGCTGCATATCTTTATCATTTTCCTCACTTTTTTCTTCTTCAGTACCCACTTTGTTATTTATAATTCTTCCACTTCTCAAAGTTGTGACAGTTTTTACTTCTTCATGTGAAATAGAAGCCTCTCCAACCATGAACTGTCCTTTGGGATTGTTCAAAGGTTGGCTGGGTAACTTTCCTTCCTCTCTTTTGGCCAAAGTATTTGAAAGTTGACCCAATGTTTCTTCAATCTTCTTTATGCTCTGACTGTGAAAGTTCATAGTCTGAGTTAAAGATCCTAAATTCTGGAGTGAATTTAGGACTTGATCTTCAAAAGAAGGGGACCTGGAAGGGATTTGAACTGGAGCAGATTGCTGTACAGGTTGTTGTGGAATGGGCTGCTGAAAATTTGGCTTGGCATAAAAATTCTGCTGATAAGGCTGAGCAGTTTTGAAAATTTGGCTTGGCATAAAAATGTTGCTGTTGTGATTGATAATTCCCTTGGCTCCACCTCAAATTGGGGTGCCCTCTCCATGGATATTCATTTGACTGCATCTGTCCAAATGATTGGGCAGCATGAGCGTGTTCCACCACTAGATCTGGGAACTGTGGTGCAGCAGGACATTGGTCAAGTGAATGAGTAGGGGACTGGCATATCAGACATGCCTCCTCTGCTTTGCAACCATTGGATTTTTAAGTGAGTCCATCAATCTATCAAACTTTGTGGTTAAATTATCCATCTTTCTTTCCAACTCATTCACCTCATAAATCTTTCCTTTGGTGGTTTGCTGATTGTTCAACCTAGCAGGATTTTCAATATCTCTTGACAAAGATTCCTGTTGAGTTGAGTTTTCACCAATTACTTCAAATAAGTCCCAAACCTCCTCAACTATTTTTTGCAAGTAAGTGCCTCCACAGGAAGCATCTACCATATTCTTGCCTTTTTGATCAATTCCTTGATAGAAGCTTTGAACAAGCTGCCATCGAGGAATTTGATGATGAGGGTATTGCCTTAAAAGTTCCTTAAATCTTTCCCATGCTTCATGGAAAGTTTCAGTTGAGTTTTGTGAGAAGGAAATAATACTTTGTCTCAATTGGCTTGTTTTAGACATTGGAAAGTATTTGGCTAAAAATTGACACTGCAAATCATTCCAAGAAGTGATACTATTTGGTGCTAACATAGACAACCATGCTCTAGCTTTGTCCTTTAATGAAAAAGGAAAGAGCCTAAGCTTGGTTGCCTCTGGACCAAGTCCAGCTATGTTGAATGTGGTGCAAAGAGACAAGAATTCATCCACATGTTTGTATGGATCTTCCTTACTCAACCCATGGAAGGAAGGAAGCATTTGGATAGTCGATGATTTGATCTCATAATTTCCTTCAACAGTAGAAAATTGAATGCAAAAGGGAGAATTATAAGCACCAGGTGCAAAGTAATCCCTCAAAAGTCGAGGTTCTTCACCCATAGTAACTGTTTCAGCAGAATTCTGTGCTGTTTGTCTGGTTCGTAATAGCCTTTCAACTTCTAAATTCAGAGGGACAATCTCAGGGCTGAGAGTCCTCCTACCAAACATACAACATAGAACAGAGAATCAGATTATGCACAGCAAACCTTCAGAATTTCTTTTGAAGTAGATTCCCTTCTTCAAAATGGATATGAATAACTGCACAGATATAAACAATAGAATAGTTTATCACTGATGTAAAAATAAAAATGAAAACTTAGGTCTACCTATTTTAAAACAAATTCCCCGGCAGCGGCGCCAAAAACTTGTTGGTTACTCTAGTGTGCATGATTTATTTGTGTTTTGAAAACAGATTTGCAATTGCTAAGTTATACTGAATCTGGAACATTAAAAAGGGTAAAGAAATATCAGCACAGAGAGAAGTGAATTAGCCTGCAAGATCAGGGCCAATTGTAGCAAGTTTTAAATGTAAATGAGTAAAAGATCGTCCACAGAGAATTTGTTTAAAATGCAAGATAAACCTCCAGATCTGAGCTACCAGATCTGGCCTCTTATCCTATCTACAAAGCACATAAGATGGGAGGTTGAATTTGTCACATTAACTAAATGATAAAAGTAAACGTTAAACTAAATGATCCAGATCTGAGTTGGGGGAATTTTGATGTAAACTTACAAAAAATGAAGAAATAATATCTAACTTTGATTTGGTCCTTGAAACAAAATGAGAATGACTGCAGATCAAATGAGAGATGATCCAATCTTCATCTGGCTACAAGCACAGATGTAAGAGAAATAAATCTAACTCAAGGAGTAGATTTAGGCTTATGGCTATGGTTTGTCCACTTCAATGGCCACAGACCATCCAATAGTCTTTAATCTAAATGCTTAATTTAGAACAAGAAATATCACTACAAATGCTGTGAGAGATTAGGTTACAAGCACTAATTCCCACAGGGTTAATGAATCAAGGGAAATTGCATGAAAAACAGTAAATCTAAAGGAGTCTAGTGCAATAAGGAGATCAGAGGGAACCCTTAACACGAATCCAATTGAGAATGTACGGTTTACAGCAACCTTTTCAAATTCACCATTACAATTACAGAGCACAGCTTAAACAGCTCTCAGACTTGTAGTCTTGAATACAATTCCCTTTTGAATTACAAAGGTATCTCACAGCTCTCAATTGCAAGTAAAAGTTAGGCTATTACAGGGGTTTCAGACAAACTAGCTGATTTGGAAATGGGGGAATAGGAATGAAACTCAAAATCTGAATACTCAAATTGAGCAAATGGTTCATCTATTTATAGTTTTCCCCAGGTCTAGCTTAGATGCGTATCGACCAATCAGAAGTGCTCAGATCTGTATCAACCAATGGTAGTCGAGCACAAGGATCCAGATCTGTTCTGGCCAATCAGAATTGCTTGATCTGGTTCAGCAAATCAGGCGACATAAGCATCAATTCTGTTATGCAATTTGAAAACCTGTTAGAGCTTCTAGAAGTTCCCGCCAAGTTATTTCATCTCCGGGTGCTCACATGGGGTGGAATATGCCTTCGCCTCATGCTTATAATCTTCTAGAATGTCCCTAGGTTTTTAAATGCATTGGGATGCATGAAAAAGATTACTGAATTACCCTTGCAAAAGCTAGGAATCTCCAGAATACCATTTCGCATAGTTTAGGGGACTTTTCGCAAGGTACTGTGACTCCTGAAGCTCTTTTCGCAAAGTTCAGGTTCTGTTCGCAAGGAGTTCTCTTCTTTTCGAATAGGTCAATCATCCTTTCGAAGAGTTCAGGTGCTCTTGGAAAACTAAGCCTGGAGCTTTTAGTTCTTTTCGCAGAGTTCAGGTTCTTTTCGAAATGTTTAGATTCTTTTCGAAAAGCACTCTGTAGTGCATTTTTCTGTTCAAATTGCTCCACATTTCTTTTCTGGGTTGAGACCAGGTCTTTGCCTCTTCAGTTCAGGCATTTTGACAGCTAGTGAGGTTGTCCCTTCTCTTTCTTCCTTTGGATCGACATGGATTATCATCTTTTTGGCACTTTTAGGCTGCTTTCATGGTTAAGCCTGTCTTTATTGTTAGCTGTAACACAAGCACTTAAAACACTTATTTAGCTCTCTCAAGGGTCTATCAAGGCCTAGGTTAAAGGGTGGAAAATTGTATTTTCTAGTTCTCAACAATGATACCCTTCCTCAACTGACTAGTCTTTGACATAGGAAAGAATTTGGCCAAAAACTGACATTGGAGATCACTCCAGGATCGAATACTGTTGGGTGGAAGCAGGGACAACCAGGTCCTGGCTCTGTCCTTTAATGAAAAAGGAAAGAGCCTCATCCTAGTTTCCTCCTCCCCCAAACCTGTGATGTTGAAGGTAGTGCATAGTCCTAAGAATTCGTCTATATACTTGTCTTGGTCAGGCCATGAAATGAGGGCAATATCTGAATGATGGATAATTTGATCTCATAGTTACCTTGAGGAGTAGGGAACTGAATGCAGAAGGGGGAATTGTAGACCCCTAGTGCATTGAATTCCTTGAGAGTTTGAGGCTGCTACTGCTCACCCATTTCAACAGATTTAATTTCAACTGCTATGGATGTAGTTGGTCTGGTTCTGAGAAGTCTTTCAACCTCTGGATTTAGTGGAATAATTTGAGGTTGAAGAGTTCTCCTACCAAACATACAACACCCACAAACTGAATGGAGGATAAATCCTCACACAACTGAAAAAAAAAAATAGCACAACTAACTAATAATCTAAAAGATAAAATCAGCAGATCTGAAAATAAACAGGGAGAAAAAGGGATGCAAACTATAGAGCAGCCTTCCGCACAGCCCTCCTTTCACTCTATACTCAGATCTGCTGGAATGCACCCAAAAAATACTGAAAAATAGTAAAACTTACAACAGTTAGTAAAATCAAACCCACAGTTATAGATTTATAAAACAAAACTAGATCTATCAAATTCACAAACACCTTCCCGGCTGCGGTGCCAAAAACTTGTTGGGGAATTCCAGTGTACTGATTTATGGTGTAAAAATCAGGAGAAAACAGAGATGGATTCAGCACATCTAAAATATCCTAAACCTACAAGATACAGGGTCTTTGTAGCAAGTTTTAAAGTAAGGGAAAGTCCACAAAGAGGTGGTTTGGAATTGAGTAAATATCCAGATCTATAAGAGATCTGGCACCCTAGCTATTACTAATTTAGCTAACAGATAGGGGAGAAGTTTGGATAGGGTTGTCACTTAAACTAACTACAATTAAAATGCAGATTGTCTTAGATCGAATCTGGAGCCTCAGATCTTACAGGTGGAAGGTTTAAAAACTCAAAAGATGGAGAAGAACAGCTTGGAGGTTGTTTTCACTGCAATCAGGTTGAGCTAAGCATATTATAGGGGTTCAAAAGCACACAAGTCCCTCGGCTGGCCACATGCATTGTCCACAAACACAGCTGCAGGGTATAAATTCCACTTCAAATCATAGGATCCACCTGGCCTTAAGGCTATGATCTGTCCACTTTAATAGTCACAGACCATCCTATAGGCTTTATCGAATCCATGGATTGCAACAGATGAATCTGATTGAGGCCTGAGCTCTGATTTACCTTAAGGTTATGATCTGTCCACTTTAATGGTCACAGACCATCCTAGAGATCTCCTACAAAACCAGAGCCTCAATTAGAATAATTAAAACCACTACAGATGCTGCAATTTCTAGGTCACAAACGCAAGAAATTATAGGGATATCAGATCTAGGAAATTCAGATGATATCCAAGAGGTCTACCAGTTAAGTGGGTGAGCTGATCAAGCAACTCCTTTACACAAATCCGATCGAGCACCAAAAGGAATCAAAAGAGCCTTAGATCTATTAAAACATTGAAAACAACATTTATATTGTAAACAAGGTCACTCTTACAATGGAATGCTCTAAGATCTATAGTCTGTACAGCAATTAACCCCAGCAACACTCTTAACCTTACCCAATTATATATCTAACTCACCCCTTGATGCTCCTAGGGAATTAGCCAACCATGGTTGGGATAAAGGAAGAGAAATAAAATCTCGCTGCAAGTTTTGATCTCTAGGAAATTGTCTAGAAATTCGATCCCCTCCAATGACAATTGGGGATCTCAATATATAGCTTTCTCCTCTATTTTTCCCACCAAAAAAACCCCTTCTAGAAGGTTGTCAGAGTTTGTTAGAGTTCTGTAAAAGCACGTGGGTCGGTTAGGGCTTCCTAAGGCATCTTCTAGAATGTCGCGTCGGTCACCAAAATGCCTCAGTTGGCGTGTAGCAGGTCACCAAGTCACAGCTTATGCATAACATAGTTTCTGAGAAGTTCAGCACACGATTTCGACAAGTTGGAGAAGCTTCTGACAGGTTAAAAGTAAGCTTATAGCCCCTTTCGATAGGTTCCATGGTCGCTTCGATAAGTTTCGATAGGTTGGGCTTTGATGCTTTAGCTTCACTGCACTTGATCTGGGGCCTTCGACAGGTTGGAAGAGCAATTCGATAGGTTGAGGATTCACATTTTATTGTTTCGATCGGATGGCCCTTGTTCCTATCGAAAGGTTCAAATCATTCTGTGATAGGTACTGTCTCAGCACTTCTATTTCGATAGGTTTAGTGGACCATTCGATAGGTTCAAGGAACCGTCCGATAGGTCTCCTTTTTCCTCAAGCTAGCTTTTGATAGATTGAATTCTCTTTCTCTTTAAACTGCTCGATAGGTTCTTGGGTCCTATCAAATTCTTCACTTATGCACGAATTCTTCCTTTCTCTGCCTTCTGATCCTGTCGAACCCTTCTCAACTACACGAATTCCTTCCTTTCAACCCTTAGCTCCTATCGAACTCTTTAGGTGACCAATCGATAGGACGTTTTCAACCTATTCTCACTGTCTTCACCTTGCCCTGCTGCAGCCATGCACTCCAAGGGTTCAATGATGTGCTACCCTTTGGTGTGCTATTGCTGAGTTCGTCTTGTGCTGAGAGATGGCTCCTTATTGGGCATTCTTGAGTGCTTTTCTTCCTTAGTATCTTCTTTTATTATTGTCTGCAAAATACACTTGACAAGGGCTTATTAGTATGGTCACAGGTCTATCAATGGTCAGGTTATAGGGTGGAAAGTGGCATTTTTCACCACTTAACAGTTAACCTTTCAGCAATTACTAAGATAAAGGCAGTCAGTGGTGCTCCCAAGTTGCATTCTAAGTTATAGGCAGCTGGAATACCTAGAGCTTTGGCTATGTCAGATGTGTCCACAATCATTTCAAAGTCATCAAGGAGGACTACTATCAAAGGTTGTCGTGTAGCAAACTTCTTCACTATGATGTTTTGGTATCTGTTAAGCAGTGAAAAATACCATTTTTCACCTCCTAACCTGACCTTTGATGGACATTTGAGCTGACTAATAATGCGTTTTAAGTGTATTTTATAGATAAGCAATAAATTACAAGCTTAGTGCAGATATCCACTTAAAATAGCAAAAAAAGTAATTTACTGCTCAACATGTGACCTTACAGCCCAAAGGCAAGCCAATCAAGCAGTCCACAAGAGCCTTAGAAGTTCATGAGATTGATTGTCTTTAGCCCAACTGGGGAGGCTTGAGGCTGAGTGCAGTTGCAAGGAATGAGGATTGAATCCACCAAGAAGTGACTGACTGTTGAACAAAAGGATGAACAGCACATTAGCGGTGTGTGCCAGCCGTGGAAGCACAAGAGAGAACCTGGCGAGAGGTTAACTTTAGTCGAGAGGATCTAATGCCTTAAGCTGTCGAGAGGTTCCATGAAGCTGGAGAGAGCTCCCCAGCACCTGTCGAGAGGTTCTGAGGAGAAACTATGAAGTGATCGAGTGGATGACAGATCCTGTCGAGAGGTTGGGAGTGCAATGAAAGATCCTATCGACACCTTACCTGAAGGTGCAAGGGTTATCGAGAGGAATGGAGTTGGAAACAGGTAGGTCTTGAGAGGTTCCAGATACTTATTGTGAGGTTCAACTGAACCTGTCGATAGTGTAAGTTAACCTGTCGACAGCTTGCCTGAAGCTATGTTATTCTAGCTAGAATTTAGACAACCTGTCGAGAGCTCTGGGGTAATGTGTATAACTAGTCGACAGGTTGAGTATAACTTGTCGAGAGGATGAATGAAAGATGAGACAGAAGTCAAGATGTACTCCAATCCTATCGAGAGCTACCCAATCTAGTTGAAAGCCACAGGGAACCTATCGAAATGAAGAACAAGCATACTCAGAACCTATCGAGAGGTTCCCTAAACCTCTGGACACTCGAACTGGGAACTTCTTAGCATGTTTCTTCAGCAACTGCCAATTTCAAAAGTCTATGAACACATCCCAAAGCACGTCAGTGACCCCTAAGGGTATTTTTGGTATTCAACTATGCATGATTGGAAACCCTAAACTGCCTCACGAGTATTTGCCTACTGTGGACCAATGGGAGAAGAGTTTCTAGAAGAGAAATCAGCCACATCAGAGGCCCAAAATAATAAAATTATTCTCTTGAGCTCTGATTGGCTGATATGGTTCTGAGACAGAGGAAGAAGGTATAAATAGAAGAGAAGTTTTACAAAAGAAGAATCAAGAATTGGAGAGAACCAGAGCATAGTTCGAGATCCATTTTCCCTCTAAAAATTCCCTCTCTTCCTTCTTCTTCTTCCATTCTCTCTTTAGCCAATCATGGTTGGCTAACTCTCTTTGAGCAGTAAGGGTGAGGTTGATCTGTAATTTAGGGAAGTTGAGAGCATTATTGTGGGTCAAATGTTGCACAGACTACAAATCTGAAAGAATTTCATTGTATATTGTGTTTAATTCAATGAATTGTTGATTTTATTGCTTAATTAGATCTATAGATCATCTAATTTCATTTGGTTCTCGATCGGATTTGTGTAGATGGGACCAGCCCACCCACTTAACTGATAGATCTCTTGAATACCATTTGATCTTCCAAGATCTGATAGACTTGTGGCTGCTTGTGCCTGTGGCCTAGCATCCACAACATTTGTAGTGATTGTCATGTTTTGATGGAGGCCTTAGAATGGAGGGACTCTATTAGATGATCTGTGACCATTAAAGTAGACAGATCATAGCCTTATGATCACTCCAATTCTCTGGCTTAGATCAGATCCTTCTACCCTGCAACTGTGCTTATGGCCAGATGAGGGATTGCTGCACATTGAACCCTTATAATACTGTCAAACCACCCAAATAGCAGTGAGACCAAAGCCCGAGCTGCTCTTCTTCATTTTTCTATTTTAATTTCACCAAATTTCCCCTCATTTATAAGATCTGAACTCTTTGATTAATCCTAATTTATTTATCCAATTAATTCTATTTTGTTTCTGTAGTTTAGCTTAAAGTGACAACCCCTTAAAACCTCTCCTCTTCCTTTTGCTATTTTTGTTTAGAGTAGTATGAGGTAGGGTGCTAGATCTATCTTAAATTTGGAGATGCGCTGAATTTTAAGCACACATTTCCCTGTGGGCATACCCTTACTCACTCTTTAAAACTTGCTACAACAGCCTTGATTACTTGCAGGTTGTGTGTAGGCTTACCTTGGTGTGCAGTCCATAGACTCTTAATTTTCTGATTTTTAACCCCTTTTTTTTTAGCACAAGGTAAGCCAACAACAAGTTTTTGGCGCTGTTGCTGGGGATCTGTGTGCCTAAAATTGGTAGATCTAAGTTTTTCTTAGTATAGATTTTATATTTGTGATAGATTGTGTTAACTAACTGCTTTTGAAGCTTTTTTTCTTTGGAGTAGTTTTAAATTACTGCAGATTGGAAGTTGCACTTGAAGACGAGTATTGTAGAAAAGGTTGTGCAAAAGTTTTCATCCCTTTACTCCTTTATTTTTTTTCTTTCCAGATCTATGGATTTGTAGATCTAATAGTTGTTTGTACTTATGTTGAAATTCTTGACTGTTTGTGTTAAATTTGAGTTGTACTTTGTGTAATTGTGCATTGGGATTGTGAGTGGTATATGTTTGGAAGAAGAACCCTCAACCCTCAGCTTGCACCATTAAATCCAGAGGTTGAGAGGATTCTTAGGCCTAAACGAACCCCACCTACATCTATTGCACCTGAAGCTGTTGAAATGGGTGAGCAACGAAGGCTGTTGAGAGATTACTATGCACCTGCTGCATATAACTCCCCATTTTGCATATAATTCCCTGCTGTAGAGGGAAATTATGAAATTAAATCTTCAACCATCCAGATGTTACCTTCCTTCCATGGTTTGAGTAAAGAGGGCCCATAGAAGCATGCTGATGAATTCCTTGCCTTGTGTACTACCTTCAACATTGCAGGACTGGGGCCAGAAGCCACCAAGCTTAGGTTATTTCCTTTTTCATTAAAGGATAAAGTTAGGTCCTGGTTATCCTCGCTTCCCCCTAACAGTATCAACTCTTGGAGTGACCTGCAATGTCAATTCCTAGCTCAATTCTTCCCCATGTCTAGAACTAGTCAGTTGAGGAAAAGTATTATCACATTTTCTCAACTCCCAACTGAAGGATTCCGTGGAGCATGGGAGAGATTCAAGGAGCTGTTAAGGCAATGCCCCCACTGTCAAATTCTTGAATGGCAACTTATACAAAGTTTCTATCAAGGAATTGACTCATAGAGTAGAAATATGGGGGATGCTTCTTGTGGAGGCACATACCTTCATAAAACAGCTAAGGAAGCTTGGGAATTGTTTGATGTCATTAGTGAAAACTTCTTACAGCAGGAGTCTCTCACTAGGGACATTGAGACCCCAGTAGGAGTGGTGAAGGAAAACACAATCAAAGGTAAAATGTATGAGATTGGTAGGTATAATGACTTGGAAAGAAAGGTAGATAGCTTGACCCAAAAGTTAGAGAAAATGATGGGAGCAATGCAGTCTCCAATGGCTGCTAATGTGGAAGAGGCACTCCTCATCTGCCAATCTCCCAATCATCCCATTCAGGATTGTTCCTCTGCTGCCCAATTTCCAAAACTAGTAATGGAACATGTGTAGGCTGCTCAGACTTTTGGCCAGCAGCCAAATGCTAGTTACTCTTAGAGAAACCACCCTAATCTGAGGTAGAGGCAAGACAATGTTCAAAATCAAAACCAGCAGTAGCAGTTCCAATAGCAGTTCTATCCACAACAGCAAATGCCTTATAAACTTGCTTCCCAGACCTTTCAGCAGAATTTTGCCCCAAGGCCCCAATACCAGCAGCCTATGGCTCAGCCTGTGCAACAAACTGCACAAGCTCCAGCTCCAAGATCACTCTCTTTTGAAGAGCAAGTTCTGGCCTCATTGCAGAACTTGGGCTCTTTGTCCCAAAGAGTTCACTCTCACAGCCAAATCATTAAAAAAATAGAAGACCACCTTGGTCAACTATTAAATGTTTTGATAAAGAGAGAAGAGGGGAGGCTGCCTAGTCAACCCATGGATAATTCAAAGAGGAATTATGTGGTGGGTGAAGTTTCTTCTTCACACGAAGAAGCCAAAGCTGTCACTACCTTGAGAAGTGGGAGGATGATTGACAATCAAGTTGGTATTTAGCCTATGAAAAATGCAGAAAAAGAAAAAGAAACAACCCAAAAAGATATGCAGTAGGAGCAGCATAGCCTGAATAAGGGGGATGTTGATGCTCCCCAACAAAAAAATGAAAATAAAAAGAAAAGTTATGAATTGGCTAAGGCAGCAAATGAAGGAGCAGTCCCTCACTTGCCATTTCCAAGGGTACTTCAAGCGCCTTCTCCTTTTAATAAGGGGAATGCTAAAGTGGAGGAAATGATGGAGACTTTTGAACAAGTAAATATCAACTTGTCTTTACTTGATGCAATAAAGCAAGTGCCAGCCTATGTCAAAATTTTGAAGAATCTTTGCACCCATAAAAAGCAGTCAAGGATACATTTATTGAAGAAGGTCTTTTCAGCTGAAAAGGTGAACCAAGTGCTGACCATTGCAACCTCAACTAGGTTACAAGACCCCTGGAGTCCTCACAATCCCCTGCATCATTGGGGATCACATCATTGAAAAAGCTTTACTAGACCTGAGAGCTAGTGTGAATTTGCTTCCATACTCAATTTATGAGAAGCTGAGCCTAGGAGAGTTGAAGCCCACACATGTGGTCTTGCAACTAGCTGACAGATCTGAGAGGAAACCTATGAGGATCACAGACGATGTGTTAGTTGGAGTTGATAAATTCTTTTACCCAGCTGATTTTCTAGTGCTGGATATGAAACCAAGGATGTGTGCTACCTCCATCGCCGTGATCTTGGGCAGGCCATTTTTGGCCACTACAAATGCATGTACACAATGTAGATCAGGGGTAATGGAGGTAACTTTTGGCAATATGAAAGTCAAGTTGAATGTGTATGATGCAGCCCATCAACCTCATTTGGATAATGAGGACTATTTTTTGATTGATGTGCTAGATGAGTTTGTCGAAGAAACTCTTCCCCAACTGCTTTATGGTGATGATTTGTTTGATGTTTTTGAAGAAGTGTGGAATGAAACAGTGGAAGAGAAAGCCCCCTACACCTGGGCTTGAGCAAGTGAAAACTTTAAATTCAGAAGTGGGACCAGCAAAGTAACACCCATGAAAACCAGCTTTGCTATCTCTTCCACCACCCTCTAAGGCACCTCTATTCCCTTCACTCATCAGTCGTCCAAATGTGGAGTTGAAACAGCTCCCAAAGTCTTTAAAGTATGCCTTCTTAGGAGCCAATAAAAAATTGCCAGTTATAATCTCTTCTTCCCTCACTCTTGAGCAGGAAGAAGAGTTGCTTTGTGTACTGAGAAGGCATAAAAGAGCAATAGGATGGACTATTGCTGATTTGGGGGGGATAAATCCTGCTGTGTGCATGCAAAAAAATCATCTTGAAGAGGGCTCTAAACCCTCTAGAGAGATGCAAAGGAAACTTAACCCATAGATGCAAGAAGTGGTCATGAAGGAAGTAGTCAAACTTCTTGATGCTAGGGTCATTTACCCAATCTTGGATTCTCAATGGGTGGCACCTACCCAGGTGGTGCCCAAGAAATCGGGGATCACAGTAGTTCACGCAGACTCAGGTGAGCTGATTCCAACCAGGCAGACCACTAGTTGGAAGGTGTGTATTGATTATCAAAAGCTCAATGAGAAAACAAACAAAGATTACTTCCCATTGCCCTTCATAGATCAGATCATAGATAAGCTGGTAGGTAAGGCTTTTTATTATTTTCTTAATGGTTATTCGGGATACAACCAGATCCCTGTATACCCACAAGATAAAGAAAAAACCACATTTACATGCCCATTTGGAACCTTTGCATATAGAAGGATGCCATTTGATTTATGTAATGCACTTGCCACCTTTCAAAGATGTAAAGTATGCAATTTTTTATGACATGATTGATCAATTTCTAGAGATTTTCATGGATGATTTCTCTATTTTTGGGGATGATTTTAACCAATGCCTGCACTATCTCAGACTTGTGCTACAAAGGTGTGAGGAAACCAACCTTGTCTTGAGCTGGAAAAAGAGTCATTTTATGGTGACTCAAGGCATTATCCTAGGACATGTTGTTTCCCAAAGAGGAATAGAGGTTGATCAAGCTAAAATTGATTTAATAGCACATCTGCCTCCACCCAAAATTGTCAAACAAGTCAAATCATTCTTGGGACATGCTGGTTTCTATAGGAGGTTCATCAAAGACTTTAGCAAAATCTCTAGGCCTCTTTGCCACTTGTTGTGGCAAGAGGTTCCATTTGTGTTCAATGATGAATGCCTAGCTGCTTTTGAACTCTTAAAGACTTGTTTGACTATTGCTCCTATATTGCAAGCTCTTGATTTCTCCATGCCATTCGAGCTGATGCGTGATGCATTAGACTTTGCTATTGGTGCAATATTGGGACAAAGGAAAGGTAAGGCATCATGTGTTGTGGCATATGCTACTAAATCAATGATGGATGCTTAACTCAATTACACTACAACTAAAAAGGAGTTGTTGGCCATTGTGTTTACCTTGGAGAAATTTCGTTCATATGTATTGGGATTCAAAATCATTGTGTTTACTGACCATTCAACCTTGAAGTACCTCTTATCTAAGAAGCAAGCTAAAGTTAGACTAATTAGATGGATTCTCCTTTTGCAGGAATTCGACTTGGAAATGAAAGACAAGAAGGGGGCTAAAAATGTGGTTGCAGACCACCTATCAAGGATCCCACCTGCTGATATAGAGAGCTTGCCTATTAATGATTCCTTTCCAGATGAATAGCTTTTTGCTGTGGAGATGAGTGTACCTTGGTTTGCCAACATAGTAAACTACGTAGTTGTAGGAAGGATACCCCCACATTGGAATAAAGATGATAGGAATCTATTTTTCTCACAGATTCGACATTACATGTGGGAGGATCCTTATCTCTTTAAAAATTGTGTAGACCAGGTGATAAGAAGATGTGTACCTTAAACTAAATTTAAAAACGTTCTAACTATGTGTCATGAATAGGCTTGTGGGGGCCATTTCAATGGCAACAAAATTGCTGCAAAGTGGCTTCTACTGGCTCACTCTCTTCAAGGATGTTGTGCAGCATTGCAAAGCCTGTTCTAGATGTTAGCAGATGGGAAGTATTTCTAAAAGAAACTCCATGCCCTTGCAACCTGTGCTAGTTGTTGAATTATTTGACATATGGGGAATAGATTTTATGGGACCTTTTCCTTCTTCCTATGGGAATAATTACATCCTTGTAGTTGTGGACTATGTGTCCAAATGGGTTGAGACCATAGCTACGAGAACAAATGATCATAGAGTTGTCATTAAGTTCTTAAAAGACAACATCTTCTCTAGGTTTGACACCCCCAGAGCTATTACTAGTGATGGAGAAAGCCACTTTTATAATAAATATTTTGACAAACTGTCAGAAAAGTATTCTGTGACCCACAGAGTTGCAACTCCATACCACCCACAAACCAGTGGGCAAGTGGAGATTTCCAATAGGGAAATCAAACACATTTTAGAGAAGACTGTGTGTGCTGATAGGAAAGATTGATCCAAAAAACTGTTGGATGCCTTGTGGGTTTCAGGACTGCCTATAAGACCCCAATAGGGATGTCTCCATTCAGGCTAGTATATGGCAAGGCATGTCAGCTACTTGTAGAGTTAGAGTATAAAGCTTATTGGGCTATTAAAGCATTAAATTGTGACCTAACTTCTGCTGGTTTGCACAGGAAGTTGTAGTTATCTAAGCTTGATGAGTTGAGGCTAGAAGCATACTCAAATGCCCGGATTTACAAGGAGAAAACCAAAGACTTTCATGATAGGCACATTTTGAGGAAAGAGTTCACAATAGGTGACAAGGTATGGCTGTTCAACTCTAGATTGAAATTCTTTCCAAGAAAATTACAGTCCAGATGGGATGGGCCTTATACAGTTTTGCATGTCTCCCCATCCGGGGCTATGGAAATCATGGACCCTAAAGATGGTAGGGCCATAAAAGTTAATGGGCAAAGGCTGAAAATTTGTGTTGATAAACTCAGTGAGTCTGAGGAGACCATTGACCTTCAGGACCCTCCAACATGTACTTGATTTCTAGTGTTGTATCATATGTACCATATGTATCTTTTCAAGTTAATTACTGTTTGCTTTTGAGTTTTTCTTGATGATAATAAAACTTTCATGATGGGATTGGAACATCATTCCTCTTATGCCTGCAATTTAGGGAGCTTTGGAGTGTTGAAATAATTGGGAAATATTGAATGGGAACATAGGAAGGACCCATGCTGGGTGCTGAGGAAGAATACATTGTCAAAATGCAGTGTGGAGTGCCAAATGAGCCTGTCGATAGGTTGTTTGAAGAGTTCGATAGGTCCTGAAGGCCATTTTTGTGTTTTCGATAGGTATTGAGACTTATCCATAGCTGAAAATAACCTTTCGATAGGAGCAGGAAGCTGGAAAATAGGTTTCGGCAGGTTCAAGGTACCTATCGAGAGGTTCTGTGAACCTCTCGAAGTAATTTTTCTGGAGCTTGGAACCTATCGAGAGGATTATATGTTGAATTCAAAGAACCTGTCGAGAGGTTCGATGAACCTCTCGAAATGATTGTTTCTGTCTTCTTGAACTTGTCGACAGGATTGTGTGGACCTCTCACGAGGATCAGTCACTTTGTACTTTTTGACAAGATGCATCAACCTGTCGACACCTTGCCCTAATCCTGTCAAAGCTCATTTACCATTGTTTTTAACCTAATGACAACTCCATTTTTTCCATTCGACAACTTCTCTCTGAACCTTAAGTCTTCTCTACCGATTTTCCAAATTTTCTTTTTCTCTCTCTAACTCACAGGTTACTACTCTAAACACTTTGCCACTACTCAAATTGCTTTAATTTCTCTAGGGCTACATTTTGTTCCTAATCTGAGTTGATTTGGTGTCATGCATAGCATGATATGAGAAACCCTAGTTTTCTATTGGTAAGTTCTTCTTCCACTCCACTTTGTGATTTCCATGTTTGGCACTTCAATTTCTAATTTGTGTGGGTAATCTGAGCAATCAAAGAAGTCTGTGTGGTGATTGAAATTGAATTTTTATGGATTGAATTCCTAATGGTTGGTCAAGAGGATACCTTTGCTTATCTTTTCAAAGTACCTTCTAAATCCACTACCAAAGCCACTAGGAAGTCTAGTAGGCTCACCACACAACCCATAGAATCCCCACCTGTAAAGAGAAAGCTGATCATGGACCAAGCTGAGAAAACTATGAAGTCTAAGAAAGCTAAGAAATCAAAGAGGGCCCAAACCAGTGAAGAATTTGTTAAGGAGGCCCCTGAGGTAGAAATCCCTATGCCTGAAATTCTTGAGTCTGAGGATAGCCCTGTGGCTGAGCCTGAAGTCCCTATGAACAGATCCATTCCCAATGAATTTGTGGATGCCTTAGGCTTTGTCCCAAAGACAATTGTTGACACCCCCTACTTTTCTAAGGAAGAGGATGGCAAGGCCACAGTGGACTATTCGGTGAAGGCTGGTCTGACACCACTAATGATCCCTTTGCAAGAGAAATCATATCCTAGGCAGGTCAAGTTATGGTATCAGAACCTCAGGAAGAAGACCATGCCAGGTTCAACTGATCCTTGTCTGGAGATTGTAATTGATCAATAAGAGATTGTTGTCAATTATAGTAATATAGGGTTAGTTCTTGGAGTCCCTTCAGTTTTTGATCCATCCTATGGACTGCCTGAGCCTGAGACTAGGCCTTTAAAAGCAATGGCCAGGCACCTCACTCAAGGCATTGTGGGGTCTGGGGAGTCAATAATGAGGAGAGATTTACAGTCCAGCATGCTATTCTTTGATTCCATTTGGAGGATAAACATATATGTCAGTGGACATCAGCAAGAGAGGAGAACACCCATAGTGGATGCCCTATATTTTTTCTCTAAGGGCTAGTTTTTAAATGCTACTTGGCTAGTGTTTGAAGCAATGGTGGATGTGAATGACAAGTGTGGGAAGGCCCAAGCCCTACCAAGGCTCCCCTACAGCAGGCTCATCACTGCCTTGCTCAAGAGAGGCAACTTTGTTTTTAAAGGGGATGAAGAAGTGGAAATTGTGAGGCCCAAAATGTTTGGAAAGAGGGCTTGGTCTGCTAGTAGGACCTTGATTGGTAAAAGCAAGAGTAAATCTGTTGAGAGTATTGAAAGGGAGGCACCTCAAGTGGCCAGCTCTGCAGCTGCTCCTTTGATTCCCTCATCACCTACAATTATCCCTTCCATTCCTTCCACTTCTGAGCCCTTTCCCAGTGTTAGCTTTGATATCCCTAGCTTTTCCATCCCAGCAGCTCCTCTACCATCCATCTCATTTCCTTTGCCCTCCATTCCAGTTTCCCTTCCTCCTTGCACTTCAGCCTCCCTTTCCACCATCAACACATCCACACCTTCTGTTGCTCCTCTTACCATAGACCCAATCCCTACCTTACCTTCCTTACCCATCACCTCAACCTACCAGAGAAAGTCCAAGCCTATCCCCCCAGCTAGCCCATCCATCCCAGCTGTTGAACACTCAAGCCCCCACCTTTCCCTTTGAGCTGAACCAGCCATTACTTCCCCACCATCCATGTCCTTTAACATCGATTCTACCTTCTCCATATCACCTCCACACACCCAGGACCAAATAACCACTGAGGGATATTCATCCCTGATTGACTCCATTGTGGAGGACATTAGGTATGAATATACCCCCCTACTCGACTCTCCACAGCCTACCCATTTACAAACCTCACTTACCCCACCTTTTACCCATACCCACACTTCCCCTTTCCAACCAATTCAACCAACCCAACCCACAGCCCCTATCACACCTGATCCTTTACCCCATATTTTAAACCTCTTACTTTCCCTTCAATCCCAAGTGATGGCCAACAATAAAACCCAATCATCAATTGAGGCCATACTCCAAGCCATGTACCCCACACTTCAAAGTTAATCCTCCCTTCCAACTAGCCTACAAGCCATCCACTCCACCTTGACACTTTTAACCCAACCTCCCCAACAACCAGCCATCCCTCCTCCTACCTACACCAATGCCACTACTCAAACTGAATCTGAACTAGAACCCCATCCCCAACAACCAGCCACCCCTCCTCCTACCTATACCAATGCCTCTACTCAAACTGAATCTGAACCAGAACCCCAGCCTGAACCTATCCAACCTCCCATTATTCCCCTACCTCCGCCAACATCCTCACACAATCTCAACCAAATCTCCCACCTGTTGTAGCTACCTCTGATGCTACCACAGATGTGGAGCACCTAACCCCAACCCCAACATACCAAGTTTCTGAACTTCAATCCCCTCAGTCCATACTCCTTGCCTCTTCCTTTCTCATGCCTCCTCCATACTCTACCCTCCTCCATGTCATGCAACAGAATCCTTTCCTCAAAAGGGATGTTGTGCGAGGAATGGCTGCCCTCCACAGATCAATTGAGGTGCCTTATGAAGCAAAGCTTGATCAAATGACTGTGGATTACAACTATGAGATGATGAGGATATCCAAGGGCTGGCAACAAATTTTACTGTAATTTGAAGCTCAGCAGCTAGAGGCAACAATAGAGAAACTGAGAGCAGATGGACTTGAGAAATGGCTAGCTTCCGCCAAAGAGACCACAAAGGCTACAAGGGACCTCTATGAAAGTATAGTTCTTTATGCTGCAATAAAAGCAGAAATCTTCCAAAGAAGATTGGCTGAACTGACTGGCACAACACCTGCACAAGACACTACCCCTCCTGCAAGTTCACAATCTCAGCAAGCTGAAAAAGGGAAGGAGACAGCTACCCAGTCTAAGGAGGTAGCTACCAACAAAGTTCAGACTAAGGCTAAGAGGAGAGCTGAGTTGAAAGCTTATGCTGCTCAATAAGGGTTCAACCCTGATGACTTCTTCACTTCTGACACTGAGTAGTTTAAGCTTGAATTTTGGATTTTTACCTGATATTTTAGGCTTGCTACACTTAGTTAGGATGTTTTTACATAATCGCTTTGTAGATCACTTTCCTCTTCATTGTACATATTTTGGTGTTATTAATGGAATTTCTCTTTAGTTTATTTACTATGATTTTCATGCTTTCTTTTCCTTAATTTGTTTGTTATGATTACTATTTGTTCTGATTTTGTTTGTGTATTGGTGTCCTTTGTTTAGCTGAGTGTCTAATTGCTTAATTTTTCTTTCCTTGCTTATCTGTCTATGTTTTTTTTTCTCTTGTTGCACATCTCTTTATCTTTAAATCAGTGAGGGCATTGCTCCTCATAGGTTTGGGGTGTGGCAAGGTTTGCCAATAGATAGTTAATGGTAGTGCAACAAGGTTTAAACAAAAATTGAGAAAATAAAATAATTTCCCACCTAATTTTTTGTTGAAATATAGGAAATTAAAAACTTTTTAAAACTAAAACATGTTATAGTTCTAACATTTTCATGAAGCAAATGTCAAGAATTTTCAAAGAAAAATTAGTGCTTAGTGAACTTGAAAAGAGAGAAAATTGTGAGGGTATGCCCAAGAAATATGATGAAAGACCATACCCAGTGAGATTTGGGCCTGAAAAATTTTCTTTCAAAAGTGTTTAGCATATTCTTCTACTCTAAGGACTAATTGAATCTACCTTTGCTCACTAGAAGTTAGGCAAATCCAAGTTGAAACAGCTTGACAACACTCATTACATGAAGGACATGAAGTAAGGCCATCCTTTAGACAGTTTGAGCTTAAAATTTCCCACCTTTGAACTGCCATTGATACACACTTTTTGAGCCTTAAAAACCCTAGTTTTCTTTGATGAAATCCAGAAAATTTAAATCCAAAACCTCTTGACCTGTTTCAGTTCACCCTCAATCTGAGAAATCAAGAAATAGGAGAAGTGAGACTAAAGGAGCAGGTTTGATATTTGGTTGAAAAATAAATAAAATACATTTGAAGGAAAGTGTGATGTATAGTTGTGGCATTCTAGCCCATAAAAAGAAAAATAGAGAAAAATACAAAAGAAAAAGCATACAAAAAGAAAAGAAAAATAGAAAATCAAAATAAAAGAATGAAAAAGAGAAGTCACTTCATTGGATATTTTGAAAAAGAAGAGAAAAAACTGTCCACTTTGGCTCTAAAAATTTAAAAAGAAGTTGGATTTATGCTGAAATGAAGAAGGTGTATATGTCACCTTCTTACCTTACTGATTTCTCAATTTTGAATCATATTCCACCCTTTTATTCATTATAAACTTCACCCATAAGCCATATTACAACCCAATAAAAAGTCCTTACTGATCTGAATTGGATTGAGCTGTCATGTAGAGATGAGAATTTGTTTGATCTATGGTGAAAAGAGTTAGAAATTTTCAAAAATTTCAATGCCTATGCTCATGCTTGCAGTCCTATTTGAGGGCTATAACTGCTCTTGATCTGTGTGAACTGATACACCCTTCTATTTTTATTGTGAGTAATAGCCCTAGTAAACTTTGGGTCTGAAACTGGGATTGTTGAGAGCATTATCAAAACATGATTCTCAATTTGATGGTAAGCTTTGCATTGATTTTCATACAAAATGCCTTGAAAATGAGCTGATTGACTGTGAAGGAGTTATAGCATAATTTTAATTTTAAACTGTCATGTTTTTGCTGAGAATCCTCTAAAACTGAATGGACAAGGCATGGAATGAATTTTATATTTCTTGAACTTTGTTTTAAAATGCTGCATTGATATTAACTGATTTTATTGGAGAAGTATGTGGGTAACTTCACTGTAAACCCTCAGGAGACTTCACTCCGCCACTAGGGACAACCTAGGGGTTTAAAAGGCTTGATGCATATGCTAAACACAAAAGTGGCATTTCTTTTTATTTTCAATAGTTGCTTTTACTTTCTCTTTTTCTCAGGGACTAGCAAAGCTTAGGTTTGGGGGTGTGTTAAGCAGTGAAAAATACCATTTTTCACCTCCTAACCTGACCTTTGATGGACCTTTGAGCTAACTAATAATGTGTTTTAAGTGTATTTTGTAGATAAGCATTAAACTACAGGCTTAGTGCAGATATCCACTTAAAATAGTCAAAGAAGCAATTTACTGCTCAACATGTGACCTTACAGGCCAAAGGCTAGCCAATCAAGCAATCCACAAGAGCCTTAGAAGTTCATGAGATTGTCTTTAGCCCAACTGGGAAGGCTTGAGGCTGAGTGCAGTTGCAAGGAATGGGGATTGAATCCACCAAGAAGTGGTTGAGTGTTGAAGAAAAGGAAGAACAGCACATTAGAGGTGTGTGCCAGCCGTGGAAGCACAAGAGAGAACCTGTCGAGAGGTTAACTTTAGTTGTCGAGAGGATCCGATGCCTAAGAGTTAAGATATTGAGAGCTTCCATGAAGCTGGCGAGAGCTCCCCAGTACCTGTCGAGAGGTCCTGAGGAGAAACTGTGAAGAGATCGAGAGGATGACAGATCCTGTCGAGAGGTTGGGAGTGCAATGAAAGATTCTATCGACACCTTACCTGAAGGTGCAAGGGATATCGAGAGGAATGGAGCTGGAAACAGGAAGGTCTCAAGAGGTTCCAGATACTTATCGTGAGGTTCAACTGAACCTGTCGACAGTGTAAGTTAACCTGTCGATAGCTTCCCTGAAGCTATGCTATTCTGGCAAGCCACAGGGAACCTGTCGAAATGAAGAACAAGCATACTCAGAACCTATCAAGAGGTTCCCTAAACCTCTAGACACTAGAACTGGGAACTTCTCTGCATGTTTCTTCAGCAGCTGCCAATTTCAGAAGTCTATGAACACATCCCAAAGCACGTCAGCGACCCCTAGCGGTATTTTTAGTATTCAACTATGCATGATTGGAAATCCTAAACTTCCTCACATGTATTTGCCTACTGTGGACCAATGGGAGAAGAGTTTCTAGAAGAGAAATCAGCCACATCAATAGCCCAGAATAACAGAATTATTCTCAAGCTCTGATTGGCTGAAATGGATCTGAGATAGAGGAAGAAAGAATAAATAGAAGAGAAGTTTTACAAAAGAAGAATCCAGAATTGGAGAGAACCAGAGCATAGTTCGAGATCCATTTTCCCTCCAAAAAATTCCCACTCTCTTCCTTCTTCTTCTTCCATTCTTTCTTTAGCAAATCATGGTTCGCTAACTCTCTTTGAGCAGTAAGGGTGAGGTTGATCTGTAATTTGGGAAAGTTGAGAGCATTATTGTGGGTCAAATATTACACAGACTACAAGTTTGAGAGCATGTCATTGTATATTGTGTTTAATTCAATGAATTGTTGATTCTATTACTTAATTAGATCTATAGATCATCTAGTTTCATTTGGTTCTCGATCAGATTTGTGTAGATGGGACCAGCCCACCCACTTAACTGATAGATCTCTTGAATACTATTTAACCTTCCTAGATCTGATAGACCTGTGGCTGCTTGTGCCTGTGACCTAGCATCCACAGCATTTGTAGTGATTATCATGTTCTATTCAAGGCCTTAGAATGGAGGGACTATATTGGATGATCTGTGACCATTAAAGTGGATAGATCATAGCCTTAAGATCACTCCAATTCTCTGGTTTAGATCAGATCCTTCTACCCTGCAGCTGTGCTTGTGTCCAGATGAGGGATTACTGCACATTGAACCCTTATAATGTTGTCAAACCACCCAAATAGCAGTGAGACCAAATCTCGATCTTCTCTTTTTCATTTTTCTATTTTAATTTCACCAAATTTGTCCTCATTTGCAAGATCTGAACTCTTTGGTTAATCCCAATTTATATTTGCAATTAATTCTATTTTGTTTCTGTAGTTTAGCTTAAAGTGACAACCCCTTAAAACCTCTCCTCTTCCTTTTGCTCTTTTTGTTTAGAGTAGTATGACGTAGGGTGCCAGATCTGTCTTAGATTTGGAGATTTGCTGAATTTTAAGCACAAATTTCCCTGTAGACATACCCTTACTCACTCTTCAAAACTTGCCACAATAGCCCTGATTACTTGTAGGTTGTGTGTAGGCTTACCTTGGTGTGCAATCCATAGACTCTTAATTTTCTTATTTTTAACCCCTTTTTTTTTAGCACAAGGTAAGCCAACAACAGTATCACAGTTGTACCTGTCTGGGGTACACCAACTCCTTCAGAGGTTTTAATAGAGGCTCCAAGGAGGCCTTGGTCAAAAATCCCATGGCAGCAGCAGCCAAGGACTCCTTTTCAAAAAATGCCTTATTAATGTCAGTCTGAGGCCAATCTTATGGCAGCCATGAACTCACTGGGAGTTGTGAGGGGGTCAATCTCTGGGGTATCCTCCTCACCCTTTTTCTATTTCTTGGATTTTTTCGGGCTCTTGGTGACAAACCGTGCCCTTTTCTTAAGTGCAGCCTTCTTCCTAGGTTTCTCAGCTTAAGCTGATAGGGCATCAAGTGCCGCCGTAGTGGAGGATGTAGCAATCCTCACAGATTTTCTGGTGGGAGTGGGTTTGTCAATTTGTGGAGGGTTCAACAGTGCTTGTAGGTTATCAAAAAATGGGGAGCTGCTAGCCATTTGACTGAACCCTAACCTCTTTAATCTCAAATCGAAGTTGCCTACAGCTCTCTAAGGACTCGTACCAAGTCTCCTTTCGACATAGACTCTTACTAAAGAAACAAAAGTTAAAGAAACACACAGCTGAGAGAGTTAGAACTTACCCCAAAATAGCTAGGGTTTTGAATGGCAGATGCATAGTTAGAGTTAGAACTTACCCCAAAATAGCTAGGGTTTTGAATGGCAGATGCATAGTTGACCAAATCCAACCTTGCTAGGTGCAAACTGATCTGAAAATGAAGCTTAGCAAAGTTTTGAAATTTGAAAGATGGGGCAACACCAACGGGAATAAAGCAGGGGGTGTTGGAGAGTCCGTCTAGGAGTTAGGTTTGAGAGCTTGTGCAAAGAATGCAAGCGAAAGAGAAGTAGTCGTGAGGCTTTAAAACACTGAAACCCAAGCTTCGCAAGGATCGATCAACTGGAAATGATCCTCGCGAGTTGAAACATGCCTGGAATGAACCTCACGTAGTTCAATTTGATCTATGCAGCAGGCTATTTTGGTGAAATTAGGGCCTTGCGAGGATCTCGATGGGCTCTAATTTCAGGCAATTCTGCTCGTAAGGTTCTAGAGCAGTTGGTATTTTACACAGCAGTTGGTTTTCACTTTCCTATCATAGTCCTTCTACACCACAGCAGACTAAACACATGCTCGCATCATGATCCATGCACACAAATGATTCAAAACATACCACATCAGCAGATCATTAATTATGAACTTAGATTATCCAAAATACAAATTACTTATATCACACAAGCAGATGCAGAATGATGCATAAAAACTAAGTTGCACAGTCTACCCAACACCCAATTCACACATGTAGATTATGCAAACCATAGTAGATGAAGACTCATATACCTAGATTTAGATTCCCTAGACACTACAAAACATTCACATAGAATTGAACAGTACACAAAAACATACAAAAACAATAAATGACAAAATTTCAACATCAAACAAAAACAGTAATGTTACACAGTATACAAGGCTAGGGATCACTTATCATTGGGAGATTCTTAAAGGTACATGGTTGCAGAGGTCTCCATAGAGTTTTCCACACATAGCTTGAGTCTCTGACCATTTACTTTCATAATCCTCCCGGAAGTTGGGTCCATAATCTCCACAGCCCCAGATGGGAATGCATGGACGACAGGGAAAGGTCCATCCCATCTGATTCTTAACTTACCTGAAAAAAATATAAGTTTGGAGCTAAAAAGCCATACCTTAGCTCCATTAGCAAATTCCTTCCTTGGAAGGCTCTTGTCAAAGAAGGCCTTGGTTTTCTCCTTATAAATTCTTGAATTTACATAGGCATCCGGCCTTAGTTCCTCCAGCTCAGATAGCTGTAATTTTTTGTTTGCACCAACAGTAGTTAGATCCAAGTTCATGCTTTTAATGGCCCAGAAGGCCTTGTGTTCCAACTCTACTGGCAGATGACATGCTTTTACATAGACTAATCCAAATGGAGACATTCCAATTGGGGTCTTATAGGTTGTCCTATAGGCCCACAATGCATCATTTAACTTCACTGTCCAATCCTTTCTATCAGTCCTAACTATCTTCTCCAGGATATGCTTAATTTCCCTATTCGAAATCTCCACTTGCCCACTGGTCTGTGGGTGATATGGGGTGGCAATCCTATGGGTAGCAGCATACTTCTTGAGCAAGCTATCAAAGTGTCTGTTACAGAAATGGTTGGCCCCATCATTGATGATGGCTCTAGGGGTGCCAAATCTGGAGAAAATATTTTCTTTGATAAATTTTAGGACAACTTTATGATCATTTGTCCTTATGGCAATTACTTCCACCCATTTGGAAACATAATCCATAACTACAAGGATGAAATTATAACCCATTGAAGGAGGAAAGGGGCCCATGAAATCTATCCCCCAAATGTAAAACAGCTCCACAACAAGAACGAATTACAGTGGCATTGAATTTCTCTTTGAAATACCACCCATCCTTTGACATCTTAAACAAGCTTGGCAGTGTGTATGGGCATCCTTAAACAAGGAACGCCAGTAAAACCCACACTGAAGAACCTTTGCTGCTATCTTTTTCCCACTAAAGTGTCCCTGATAGTGACATCCGCAGTATTCTTAGAATGTGCCATAAATATGCATGTGGGGGTTTTTCCCACTAAAGTGACCGCCACATGCATATTCATGGCACATGCTAAGAATACTGTGGATGTCATTATCAGGGACACACTTCCTAATGACCTGGTCTGCACAGTACTTATATAGGTATGGATCCTTCCAAAAGAAATATTTGACTTGTGAGAAGAATAAGTCTTTATCCATTATGGACCAATGGGATGGAATCCTACCTAAAGCAAGGTAGTTGACTTTGTTGGCAAACCATGGTACAATTGACTGGATGGCAAATAATTAGTCATTGAGGAATGAATCTCTAATAGGTGTTGCAGCACACTCCTCAACTAAAATCCAAGACAAATGATCAACCACCACATTCTCCACTCCTTTCTAGTATTTGATTTCAAGATCAAACTCTTGTAGCAGGAGGATCCATCTTATCAACCTTGGTTTTGCATCTTTCTTTGCTAGCAGGTACTTTAAGGCAGAGTGGTCAGTGAATATGATAATTTTAGACCCAAGTAAATAGGATCTAAATTTATCCACAACCAACACTATTGCCAGAAGCCCTTTCTCAGTTGTTGTGTAATTCAGCTTAGCTTCTGTCACTGATTTGCTGGCATAATAAACCACACATAGGAGTTTCTCTTTCCTCTGGCCTAACACAGCTCCCACAACAAAGTCTGATGCATAACACATTAATTCTAAGGGTAGGGTATAATCAGGGGCTTGAATCACAGGGGTAGTGATTAGACATTTCTTCAACACCTCAAAAGCATCAAGACATTTAGCATCAAAATTAAATGGCACATCCTGACACAGCAGGTGGCACTGAGGTTTGGAAATTTTACTAAAGTTTTTGATGAACTTTCTGTAAAATCCTGTATGTCCTAAAAAGGACCTAATTTGCTTGACTATTTTTAGTGGGAGAAAGTGTGCAATCAAGCCAATTTTAGCTTTATCAACCTCAATGCCTTTATGAGAGACCACATGGCCAAGGATAATGCCTTGGGTGACTATAAAATGGCTTTCTCCTAGCTCAGGACCAGGTTGGTCTCTTGACATCTTTGAAGAATCAGGCTGAGGTGACGTAAGCATTGACTGAAATTGTCCCTAAACACAGAGAGATCATCTATGAAGATCTCCAAAAATTTGTCAAGCATATCAGAAAAATGGCATACAAGCATTTTTAGAAGGTGGCTGGAGCATTACATAGTCCAGATGACATTCTTCTATACGTAAAAGTGCCAAAGGGACAAGTAAAGGTGGTCTTTTCCTGATCCTGTGGATACACTGGTATCTGATTGTAACCAGAGTATCCATCCAGGAAGCAGTAAAATGCTCTTCTAGCCAGCCTATCCAAAATTTGGTCAATGAAGGGTAGAGGGAAGTGGTCTTTTCTTGTCTTGAAGTTCAGTCTCTGATAGTCAATGATCACTCTCCAACCAGTGGTCTCCCTGGTTGATAATGACTCCCCAGACTTAGTGGTAATAATTGTGATGCCAGACTTTTTGGGGACCACCTGGATAGGTAAGACCCAGTAAGAGTCTGAAATGGAGTAAATTACCCTAGCATCTAACAGTTTCATAACTACTTTTAAGACAATTTCCTGCATATGAGGGTTTAATTTCCTATGCATTTCCCTTGAAGGCTTGGAGCCCTCTTTCAAATGTATCTTGTGCATACACACAGATGGGTTTATCCCTCCCAAATCTGCAATAGTCTAGCCAGTTGCTTTTTATGTCTCCTAAGGACACTCAACAATTCCTCTTCCTGTTCTACTGTCAGAGAGGAAGAGATAATGATAGGAAGTTTATTATCTTGTCCTAGGAAGGCATATTTCAATGTATTTGGCAGCTCCTTGAGCTCTAAATCAGGTGGACTTTCCACTGAAGGCAACAAAGGTGGCTTGGAGGGTTGAGGTAGGGGCAGCAATTTGGGCCTCCAAATGGAGTGCTGCACTAGGCCCACTGAAGAATCTGATGTGTTTTTTTCTTCAGCAATGCAAGTTGGGGCCTCCTTCTCATGAACCTCAGTCCACACATTTTCAAATTTCTCCTAGATTTTATTCCAATCTAGCAGATTGGATAAATTTTCTTCCACTATTTTCTCTAGTACATCCACTATAAAACAATCCTCATTGTCCAGCTAAGGCTGCTTTACAACATTATACACATTTAACTTTACTTTGATGTCCCAAATGTGACCTCCATCACCCCAGACCTGCATTGAATGCAGGCATTGGCAGTGGTCAGAAATGGCCTACCGAAGATCACAGGAATTGGGGTGCTACTCTTTGAAGGTTCCATGTCTAATACCAGAAAATATACAGGGTAGAAGAATTTATCCACCCCCACCAACACATTTTCAACCATTCCCATAGGCTTTCTCTCGGACCTATCAACCAACTAGAGCACAACAGGTGTTGGTTTTAGCTCCCCTAAACCCAGCTGTTCATATACTGAGTCTGGCAGTAGGTTGACACTGGCCCCCAAGTCCAAGAGAGCTCTGCCTATGGTGTGATCACCAATAATACAAGGGATGGTAGGCACCCCTGGGTCTTGAAGTTTGGCTGGTGTGGTAATAGCCAAAACTAACTTAAGTTTGTTAGCTGAAAGACCTTCTTAGACAAATGGATCCTTGCTTTCCTTTCCTGAGTACATAGGTCCTTGAGGAACTTCGCATAGGCTGGGACCTGTTTAATTGCATCAAGCAGAGGTAAATTGTTCTTAACTTGCTTAAAGGTCTCCAACATTTCCTCCATTCTATCATTCCCCTTGTCAAAAGGAGAGGGGCCTTTTAGAGCATGTGGAAATGACAGCTGGGGTACTGCTGGTACCTCAGCTGCTAGCCTAGCTGTCTCATCATCAATTTTTTTCTTTTTATTTTTTTCATTTTTTTCTTTTTGTTAGGGCTCAACAGCAGCCTCATTATTGTGTTCCTACTGCATAGCAGCAGGGAATGAGTCCTTTTTCTCTCCTGCACTCTTCTCTTCCTCCATATACAGATGGTTGTCTACCACCCTACCACTCCTTAGGGTTGTGACTGCTTTAGCCTCATGGGTTGAGAAGCCTTCACCAATCATGTATTAACCCTTAGGACTGGTCATGGTTTGGCTTGGAAGCCTGCCCTCTTCTCTCTTGGTCAGAGCATTGAAAATTTCACCCAGTTGGTCTTCAATTTTCTTTATGCTTTGACTGTTAGAGTTCTCAGTTTCTGATAAAGAACCTAGGTTTTGCAATGATGAAAAAACCTGTTTTTCAAAAGAGGGGGCTCTAGGCTGTGGTGGGGGTAAAGTCAATTGGTTTGGCTATCGGACAGACTGAGGGAAGGGTTGTCTAGGTGAATACCCCTGATGATATTATGGCTGTGGTCTGTATCGCAATGCAGGCTACTGCTGCTAGGGTAACTGAGAATTCTCCTATCTCCACCTCAAATTGGGGTGGTTTCTCCATTGATACACAGCAGGCTGCTGCCCATATGATTGAGCAACATTTGCATGCTCCATGATCAGTTCAGGGTATTGACTAGCTGATGGGCAGTCCTCAAGTGAATGTGTTAGTGACTAGCATATCAGACATGCCTCCTCAATTTGTGCAACCATTTTAGGCTGCATCATACTCATTAACTTATCAAATTTAAGGCTCAGGCTGTCCACCTTTCTTTCCAAGTTATTGTGCACATTGACTTCATACATCTTTCCTGTAGAGGTAGATTCTTTTACCATTGTAGCTAGAGTCTCAATGTCATTTCAGGATAGAAACTCTTGCTACATGGAATTCTCACTGATGACATCAAAAAGTTCTGAAGCCTCTTCAGCTGTCTTGTGGATGTAAGTACCCCCACATGAGGCATCCACTATATCCCTGCTCTTGAGATCAATTCCTTGGTAAAAGCTCTGGACAAGCTGCCACTGAGGAAATTGATGGTATAGACGTTGCCTCAATAGTTCTTTAAACCTTTCTCATGCCTCATGGAAATCTTCAGTTGAGAATTGAGCAAAGGAAATTATGCTCTTCCTCAACTGGCTGGTTTTAGACATAGGTAAAAATTTAGTCTAAAAACTGGTATTGGAGGTCATTCCAGGATTGTATGCTATTTGCTGGGAGCATGGAGAGCCAAGTTCTAGCTTTATCTTTTAATGAAAAAGGAAAAAATCTCAGTTTGGTGGCTTCCTCTCTCAAGCCAATAATATTAAATGTGGTGCATAAGGCAGGGAACTCATCTATGTGCTTGTATGGGTCTTCTTTACTTAGCCCATGGAATGATGGCTGCATTTAGATGGTTGAAGATTTGATTTCATAATTTCCTTTTACTGCAGGAAATTGAATGCAGAAGGGGGATGAATATACTCATGGTGCATAGTATTCTTTCAATGTTCTTTATTGCTCACCCCATCACAACTGGCTCAATATTAACAGCAGGGGTTTATGTGGTCTGTCTAAGTCTAAGGGCTCTATCTATATCAGGATTTGGAGGTTCTAAGTCAGGGTTAAGAGACCTCTTACCCAGCATACACACACAAACAGTTAATAAAGATAGACACTTATAGCACACTTAAAAAAATGATAAACTAAATTACTACTAAAGCTACTGCTGAATTTAAGGCATAACAGAAAGGAAACAAAAGGCAAGGGAGAGGTGATGCAAACTAAGGCAAACAAGCTTCTAGTTGTAGCTGCTGTTGTTCCAGATCTGCAAAGACCAAAATAAATTCAGTAGTATTTTTTATTTAAACATAGGAACTACAACATTTGAATTTATAAATACAGAAAATAAAAACTCAGGTCTACTAATTAGATCAAAGATCCCTGGCAACGGCGCCAAAAACTTGTTGGTGGGATTCTATGTGTGCTTATTTAAATGAGAAAAACAATGGAAAAAATAAAGAAGAAAATCTACACACAGATTAAAACACGGCCTGCATGATCCAGGGCCTGTTGTAGCAAGTTTTGATAAATAAGGGTTTGTCCCACAGGGAGGTTTGATCTAAAACCACAAGGGTTGTATAGTAGACCTCTAGATCTAGCTATAGACCTAGCAGTCCTAAACTATCCTAGAAAGCAAAGGTAAAGAAAGGGAGTTTTGGGTTGTCACAAAAATAAAATAAAAACATGAAAGAAAACTACAAATCTACACTATAAGAAAGGGGTTAAAAGAAGGATGAATATGGATTTGGAAAATAAAATAGAAAAGGGGTGAGAAGTAATAAAATAGGGACTGATATTTTTGGCTTAAACATGGGCTGATATAGAAAGGAAAAGGCTAGAACCACATTAGTCCTTTATTTAACTGCAAGCTCAAATGCAAGGAAGAATAATTCAATTCTTTCCAGAGATATGGACCAGTCTAAGACTATGATCTGTCCGCTGAATGGTCACAGATCATCCCCAAACATACATTCCATTCAAGGGGTAAAAATAAGAACAAGAAAAATTACTACAGCTATTATGGTTGCCTGGCTACAAGCTCATGCATCCATAGGAGCATACAATCCATAAAAATCTTAAAGGAAACAAGAGCATTACAGATTGAATGATTCAATAAAAATAGCTATGCATTGCTTACAAAATACTAACAATGTTAGCCCTCTAGGCTGCAATCAATGTAGAGATCTATGCCCCTCACAAGCTTACACAAGTCTTGATTACAGCAGAAATTCAATTCTATTACAAAAGAACTTAGCCAACAAATGCTGAGCTAAGGAGAGAAGAAAAAATAAAAGAGATGACATAACCCTATATGACGTAAGCCAAGAAAGCCTCTTGGCTCAGAGCAAAATTAGATAAGTGTTAGATGGTTTTTCTACTAAAAATTGCAGCTTATATACAATCCTTTTCAAAAATATCTTGCTCTGGCCAATCAGAAAATAGAAGAGAAAATGCCCTATTTTGCAATGTTGTCAGGGCCCATTTGTGGTAAAGTATTGCCTTGGGAAGTGGGAAATAGCTTAGCACCTTGAGGTGTGTGCCCCTAGTTGCTATAGAATCTCAAAAATTCCCTTGTGTGTTGAATGAGAATTCAGGAACTCATGCCTCGCCAAGATGGATGCTCACGTTCTGCACCACGGGTAGTTCTCGAGTGGTTAAATTAACAGCTGAAGAAGGCTCACCAGGTTCATAGTGATGCAACTTAAGCAGCTCGCGAGGATGAGGCTCCAGGTGGTCAACTCGTGAGGACATCGCCAGGATGAATTTGAACAGCTCGCGTGGCTGGATCCGTCTTTGAAGTGCACGCGAACTGTGCGAGATCAATGTGAAGCGATTTTCTAAATCTGTATCTTCACGAGAACTACCCGAGTGGATAATGGCTGGAATATCTGAACCTCGCAAGATCCACGTGAGATTCTTTTTTGAAGCTCTTCTGCCTTTGAATTGGGCAAGATCTGCGTGAGGTATTTATGTGCTGCAGGCTTGGACTTCGCGAGATCCACGCGAGAGGACTTTTCAGGCATTTTTCAACTACGTGAGGGTCACACTTGCATCTCTGCTGCTATGGACAGCCTGCTGCAGCAGCCTCCTCTGCTTGGGTCCATCTTTCTTCTGTTGTACTTTCAGGGCCCCTTTAGGCAAGCTAAATGGTCCCAATGGTGGGGGCCATCATGGTGTACTCTATGTTCTTCAATCAACTGCAAACCTTGGCTTTAAAATTCTCTCTTCTTAGCCTCCAAAGTGTGGACTGTTGCACTAAGCTGCAGCTTTATTCCTAAATATAAATTATGCTCAAGAGACAATTATTAAATGGCTCACAGGTGTAGGAAAGGCTACGTTAGGTGGTGAAAAATAGCATTTTTCTGTGATTAATACACACCCAAACCTAATCATTGCTAGTCCTCGAGCAAAGGAAAAATTAAACAACTACTCTAATAAATTAAATGTCACTTTCGTAGGGAGCACGAATGCATGTAGCTTTTGCACCAAGCCTTTTACCTCTAGGTGATCCCTAGTGGAGGAATGAAGTCTCCTAAGGGTTTTCAGTGAAGATAACCACAAACTTCTCAATAAAAATAGTTAAACAAAGTGCACACAGTGACTAATCAGGTTTTAAATAATAAAGTTTCATTCCACCATTGCTCTTTAAAATTGGAGGAGTTTTAAACAGTGAATGCAAACAACTTAACACCTAAATCATGCATGCATGCTCATCACATTCAATCAATTGGCATCAAGAGTGTAGTGTGTGCAAACAATACCAAACTCACCAGTAATTCAAAAATTAGGTTTAAACGGTGCCCCAATGAATTTCAACTCAGACCCAATGCTTACTAGGGTTGTCTCTCACAAATGAATTTAAGGGTGTTCAATTTCACTCAAGCCCAAGAGCAGTTGCAAACCTCAAATAGGCCTGCAAGCATGAGCATAGGCAAGGTTTGTAATTTTTTACATCACCAAACACTTTTCATCATAGATTAGACATCTCCTTATCTCCACATGACAGCTCACTTCACTTTAGATCAACAAGGTCTTTTTGATGGGTTGTAATGTAGCTTAAGGTTGAAGTTTATAAAGAATAAGAGGGTAAAGAGGGATTCAAGACTGAGAAATCAACAAGGGTAGGAGGTGATTCATGACTTTACAACCTTCATTACAGTACAACTTCATCTTCCTTGACATTTTTCATATTCGAAGTGGCCAGCTTCTCCTATTCTTTTCAATTTTTAGTTGAAGTATTTCACTTGACTTCTCTTTTCTTTTCTTTTTTTTTCTTTTTTTTTTATTGTGATTATGGCTGCTACAGCCATACAACTGCTACACTGTTGTTTAAAATTTTTCTCCTATCTTCTTCTCCTTTCACACCATATGTTAAACCTTTCTCACTTATCTTCAACATCTTCTCCTTTACCTTCTAAATTCTCAGAGTGAGGGTAGGGCTGAATCAGGTTAAGAGGTCCAGGATCAATTACTTTGGTGTTTGTTGAAGAAAAATGGATTTTAAGGCTCAAAGAATGCATGCAAAAAGGGTAGTTTTATTGGGTTGGTACTTTATGCTCAAACTATCCAAATGAAGGCCTTAAAACATCTCCTTAGTGTCATGAGTGCTCTCAAACTGTTTCAACTTGGGGTGTCTAACTTCTTGTGAAAAGGTCTTGATTCAATCAGTCCTTAGAGCAGAAAAAGCTGCCATAGCCACTCTTCAAGAAGAAAAATATTTTAACAGGCTCTAAGCTCACTAGGTATGGTATTTAATTAAACTCATAGGCATGTCCTCACCTTCTTCTCTTCTTACTGGTTTATTGATTTTGAAAGATTTCTCTTGATGATCACAAGTTTTTAATTTTTAAATGATTTTAGTGTTAAAAAAAAAAATCTGCATAATTTTTAAATTTTCTCATTTTCAATATTGCTTAGGTGGATTCCACTCTATTTATTTCTAACTTACTTAAGACTGCTGCACTTAGGTTAACTATCCCATTGATCTACCCTGAAATACCCTGCCATACCCTCAAACCCAAATTAAATAGTTCCCTCACTATTTCAAAGATTAAGACATCAAGGGCAGCTAGGTACAATAAAACAAATTACAACATAGTGCAGGAAATAAAAAAGTTTGAATAGGAAGAACAGTGCAAGTTTGGCACACAAAAAAGATTTCATTAACAAGAATATTATACAAAACTACTATAGAGGGAAATGTACACATTTGGCATTACAAAACTCTGAAATAAAACCACAATAAAATAAAATAAAATAAAAAATAGACAATAATGATAGCACCTAAGTACAAACCTAAGTACAAACTACTTATAATAAATCCTAAATCTAATATGAATATGTTTTGAAATCTGAATGTGAAAGTAGCTCTATAGTCAGCTTTGAGTTGGGTTTCCTTTTCTTCACAGAATTAGTTTGGGCAGCACTAGGCTTGGTTTTAGTAGCAACTGATTTCTGAGGCTTGGTGCTACTTTTCTCCATTGAAGGTTCCCTGAGAGACACACCCTTTAACATTAAAGGGTTCCTTACAGAAAAATTGGAGGTTAGTGTATCGACTAGTCTCTCCAACTGGATTGATTTGGTTTTATAAACTTTATACAAATCAAGGGAATTCAACACCATCTACCACAACCTCTTCTTCTCCTTCTCCTCATCCCTCTTAATATGGGCAATCTGGCCTTCATATGACTGCTTCACCATTGCTGTGATTGACTCTACCACTGATTGGACATCCCTTCCAATATACGGATTGGCCTGCATAGCCTTGGTGAGGGTGTAAAATGGGGGAATGGGTATGGATGAAGCAAGGACAACGGCCTTCTCATTAGGGTCATCAATCCTAGGGTGTAAAAAAGGGGTGGTGGTCAGGTCAATGTATGTTGGTGTAGGAGATGGGGGTGGAAGGATAGGGGCCAACTCCTCCTCATAGGTGAATGGTAACCGAGGTAGCTCCTCCTCTTCAGAATCAATTTGTGTAGAGGTAGAGGTAAAGGTAGGTAAAACGAGGGTCAACTCTTCAGACTCAAGATCTGTCTAAGTGGAAATAGTAGCTGTAGCCACTAAAGATGAAGGCAGGGGAGAATGAGGTGGTGTGGGTATAGGTAAGGATATAGGTGTTGGTTATTGGGCTGATGGGTTTAAGGTGTGGAGAGTGGTCTAGATTGCATGAAGGCATGTTTGCTTGGTGGTGTGGTTTTGGGTATTGGCAAGGAGTTGGGTTTGGAGGGAGGTAAGGAGGGAAAATATTTAGGGTAAGTGGTCTGGTATGACTGTAGTAGAAGGTTGGGTGGTTGAGATAGGTTGAAAAGGTGGAGTAGGGGCATGGTTGAAGTGGTATGGTTGTGGGGAGTCTCGAAGGGGTGTGTACTCATGCCTAATATCCTCCACAATGGAGTCCATCATTGCTGAGTACCCCTCAGATGTGAATGGGTCTATGTCATGGGAAGGTGTAGGTGATGTAGTAGGGTGAAATTGCTCAATGGGTTCAGTTTGAATGGGTTCAATGGGGGGTATAACATCAGTGATGCTGGTTTGTGTGAGGTCAGTAGCCATTGGCTCACTGTCCTCATTAGTAAATGGGGACGGTGGGTTTGGAATGGAGTCTAGTTTGATAGTAGGCTCTGAGATAGGAGTGGGTGTAGGTAAGGGAATGGATAGGCTAGGTACAGTGGGTGTAGGTGGATCTAGTATTGGGGTTATAGGCTGGGTGGGTGGGATTGGCTCTGTGGTTGGTTTATAGGCTCTTTTTTAATATTTTCTTTGTATAGGTGGGGTGGGCAGGTTAAATGGGAAAGTAGTGACAGTAGCAGTTGTTGCTTCTACTTCTTGAATTGCAGGTGTTGTTACCTCAGGTCCCTTGTTCTTCTTTTTCTTTCCCATCAAGGACATACTGATGGTCCATAACCTCTTTCCAAACTCAACTGGGGGAAGTGTCTCAGTTGGTTCCCCCATATTCCACTAGTATCCTCCTTGTTTTAGTAGGGCTGTGATGAGCCTACTATATGAAAGTCCTGTGGGCTTCCATTTCTTTTGGATCTCGGTATGAATGTCCTTCATCTCCTCCAAAATCAACTGGGCTGCATTGAAGTAATGTCCCTGAGAGAAGGAATAGATAACATCAGCAATGGGTTGCCTTCTCTTTTGTTGGTGTCCAACCACATAAATGTTCTTCCTAAGAATATTATCCATAAAAAGTAGGTTGGGATCAGAGTCTCCGCTTGATTGAATCCCCAAAAACCTTATTTCCCTTGGTCAGCCTTTCAGCAATTACTGAGATGGAGGCAGTCAGTGGGGCTCCCAAGTTGCATTCTGGGTTATAGGCAGCTTGAATACCTAGAGCTTTGGCTATTTCAAATGTGTCCATAATCATTTCAAAGTCATCAAGGACGACTAATATCACAGGTTGTCCAGCAGCAGATTTCTTCACCCTGATGTTTTGGTACCACAGTTGTACCAGTCTGGGGTACACCAACTCCTTCAGAGGTTTCAATAGAGGCTCCAAAGAGGCCTTGGTAAAAAATCCCATAGCTGCAATAGCCAAGGGCTCCTTTTCAAAAAATTCCTTATCAAAGGTAGTCTCATGCTCCAATGTTATGGCAGCCATGAACTCACTGGGAGTTGTTAGGGGGTCAATCTCTGGGGTATCCTCCTCACCCTTCTTCTGTTTCTTGAATTTTTTTGGGCTCTTGGTGACAGACCGTGCCCTTTTCTTAGGTGCAACCTTCTTCCTAGGATTCTCAGCTTGAGGTGCTGGGGCATCAAGTGCCTCCATAGTGGAGGATGTAGCAATCCTCACTGATTTTCTGGTGGGAGTGGGTTTGTCAACACTCTTTACTAGAAGTTAGGCACCTTTAAATTGATATTGATTGACAGCACTCATGACACTAAGGAAATGATTTAAGGCCTTCATTTGAAGAGTTTGAGCTTAAAATTTCCTACCCATTCAATTGCCCTTTGCATTGCACTCTTTGAGCCTTCAAAATCCTATTTTTCTTCAACAAACACTGGAGTACTTGCACCTTAACCTCATGACCTGATCCAACCTGACCCTCACTCTGAGAATTCAAAAGGTAAAGGACAAGAAGTTGAAGACAGTTGAGAGAGGTCCAACATTGGTGGAAGAAGAAAAGCAACCTATAAATAGTAGTATAGCAGTGGTATATGTTTGGCATTTCATAACAAAATAAAAAATAAAAGAGAAGTCAAGAGAAGAATTCATCCAAAAACTTAAAAGAGGAGAAGAAGCTGACCACTTTGACTCTGAAAAATACAAATGAAGATGAAGTTGTGCTGAAATGAAGGTTGTGAAGTCATGAATCACTCCTATCCTTGTCAATTTCTCAGTTTTGAATCCATTTTATCCCTCCTATTCTTTGTAAACCTCAACCAGAAGCCACATTACAACCCATCAAAAAGACTTTGTTGATCCAAAGTGAAGTGAGTTGTCATGTGGAGACAAGGGGATGTCTAATCTATGGTGAATGTACTTGAGGATGTCAGAATTTAGATGCAATGCCTATGCTCATGCTTGTAGGCCTATTTGAGGTCTGTGACTGATCTTGAGCTGATGAGAATGTGAGCACCTTGATTTTCATTGTTGAGAGACAGCCCTGGTGAGACTTGGGTATGAAATTTAACTTCATTGGGGTGGTGTTCAAACCTGATTTTTGAATTAAAGGCAAGCTTAGTACTAATTTTTGCACATTGAATTCCTGATGTAAACTAATTGGTGGTGATGCACATACATGTTAATTTTGAGTTTTAAATGGCTTGCATTACTGCTGTAATTTCCTCTGATTTTTAAAGAATAGGTGTGAAGTGATGCTTTATCTATTAAAATCTATTTTTTCATTCGCTGCATTATACTTAACTGTTTTAATGGTGAAGTTTGTGGGTATAGTCACTGAAAACCCTCAGGAGACTTCACTCCTCCATTAGGGATCACCTAGGGGTTGAAAAGGCTTGATGCATAAGTTAAATGCATCCATACTCCGTACGAAAGTGGCATATACTATTTTGAATAACTATTTTAATTTTTCCTTTGCTCGAGGATTAGCAAAGATTAGGTTTGGGGGTGTATTGAGCACTGAAAAATACCACTTTTCACCCCTTAACTTGGTCTTTAATGGACCTCTGAGCTGGTTAATAATAACTTTTAAGTGTTTTTAAGTAGATAATAGAAAAATATAGCTTTATGCTGTAATCCAACAGTTTCAAGCCAAGAAGAAGGAATTTCAAGCTAAGTTGTGGAGCTGATGGGTTTATACTGATTGCACCATGATGGTTAACACCATGGCAATATTTTGCATGCATTTGGGATCTTTGGAGGCCTGCTGAGAGAGAGAGATGAAACCCAAGCTGTATAGAGTGCTACTGCAGAGGATTAAAGGGACTAGTTGCAGCACTAAGTACATGGGTGTTACCTCAAGAATAGCTGCTACAATCATCAAGAATAGCTACAATTCAAGCAAACCAACAACATGCAAATTTTGTTGCACCAACCAATGGAGCTGTTGTACTTATCTCAAGCACATTACAACAGCTTGCACACAAAGAAACTCCACACTCAAGTAGCTGCAAGCTCACTGATGATTAAACTATAGAAGTAGTAGCACTGCAGCCTGTCATAGTACCTTCAAGCACTTCAATACTGCTGTAGCAACTTTTAGGCATGCCAATACTTGGAACCCCTCCTCACTAGCAGCTATAACTGCTGTTGAATAGTGCACATTTAGAGCCAACTACTCAAGCTGTGTGCTGCTACAATTCGAGCACACTCAAGGAATTCACAGCAACAACATCAATCCTCTCGAGCTGGAAGTTAAAACACAAGAGTTGTTTTTGCTACTGCAATCATCCAGAACAACTACAATTACAAGAGTTGCTGCTGCCTTATTATATCCAAACTGCACATCCATGTTGCAGCAAATGCACACTAAAGCAGCACCAAATAGTCAAGCAGTCCATGGAGTTGCTGCACTAAAACACCCAGCTGCAATGGACACCTCGAGTAGATGAGGAACCTATCAAGCACTTTGATGTGCTGCATTATAGAACTTGAGCAGAGCTCGAGTGGTTCCCTTGAACCTGTCGAGCTGTTCAGCAGCCCCTCGAGTGGTTCAAATCCTAACAACAATGAACCTGTAGCGTGGTTTAAATGAACCCGTCGAGCCACTCAGCTGCAACCATTAAAGCACCTGTAAGGATCTCGAGTGGTTCACTTGAAACTAGGGAACAGCTTAAAGCTGAGAAGATCCTGCTGAGTGGTTTAAAATGCTAGAAATGAACCTGGCGAATGGTTCATTTGAACCTAGCGAGCTCCACTTTAATTGCTCGAGCAGTTCAAGAAACAATTCACTTGAACCTAGAGAGTAGCTTAAATGGCCTGATTTTCCTCCTGGCGAGATCCTTGCGAGAACTAAGCAAGATCTAAGTGAGGTAAGAGTTCTAAAGCTGCCATCTAAGCAAGACATGAAATCTGAAGCTCATCCTTGCGAGGCACGGGTTCCAGTAGCTGCTTTCAAACTCCAGGGACATTTTGGGGATTTCACAACTTCTATGGCACACATCCTAATGTCCCACACATCCCAAAGCATCCAAGGGGAATCCTTAGATGGGGATTACCTAATTATTAAATCCATTAGAACTTAAGCATCTCCCTAATCACCTCTTATTCTATAAATAGAGAACCACTCCCCCCCCCCTTGATTAGGACCTTGAAAATTTTTCCAAAAGAGAGAAAGCCTGAGAATTCCCTCTCCATTTTCAAGCACTAATCCTCTAAAATTTGAGAACCTAGGTTCCTCCTTCATACCCCATGATTCCATCATCAACCTCTCTAAGCCTTTAGCCTTAGAGTCCTCAACCCATCTCCTATACCACCACTACCAATCTCTTAAGCTCCCAAGCCTTAGCTCTATTAGAACAGTCCTCTAACTCCTTTTGCCTTCTGAAATGCACCCACGCGAAGATTCGACCATGGTGCAACAAGGACACGAGAGCTCCTGCTCTCCCCTCTATTCCTCTACCTTCTTTGTTTTCCCTCTATCCTAGAATTTGAGCCGTTATGCCACTAAAATTTTGGTGATTACGAGGGGCTCAAATAGGATCAGAGTGCCTTCGGGCTAGGGGGGAGTGTCATTCAATTCTTATTTTGGATTTTATATTTGGCCGTACTAGACACAGCTTACGAGCGAGTTAATCGGGTGCCTAACACCTTCCTGATTGATCACCGAAGTCCTTACCCAAGTCGCTTTGGTGTTGACCAGTGAATTAGAGTCATATTTTGTACTTTGGTGCTTTTAATAGTGATTTTGGGTATCTCGGGATACTAATAGCTTCGGGTGGTGACTCCATTTTCCTTACGAGTGCATCGTCGCAACGGACTCGCTAGAGCCCATGGTTGCACACTCATACTGAAAGCTATGAAGTTCAGTATCCTCTGATGTATGCGGCATGTCTATCACCTTGAGGTTCTCGATGCTATGGGTCGCTCTTTCTCGTTCTTCTCGCCCTTCTCCCAAGATAGTTATCACCTTCTCTCCTGCAATGAATTTGAGATGTTGATGCAGGGTGGAGGATACTGCCCCAATTTCATGCAACCAGGGGCGTCCCAGTAGTAGATTAAATGTTAACTTAATGTTCATGACCTAGAAAGGGATGGAGAAGGTCATTGGCCCAATGGTGAGGTCAAGGTCGACTTCTCCTATTACCTCTCTTTTGGTGTTGTCAAACCCACGAGCTCCTGTCTTGGCAGGTCTGAACATGGACGGGTCAACCCCTATCCGGGTCATCATTCTTAATGGGCCCACATTTAACACTAGCCATTATCAATTAACACCAGTGGTATCACCAAGTCCCTAGTTTCGATTGTGATGTTGAGGGACGTAGAATGCTTCCCTCCTTCTGCCGGGAGATCGGCGTTGGAAAATGAAATGGCATTTGGGCCAACACTTGTCCAATCATTTGCACCACTTCATCGTGGAGACTTTATCGGATACATGTGTATCTTTTAGGGCCACCATTAGAGCTTTGAAGTGTGGTGGGGACGTCATCAGCAAGTCCCAGATTGTGATATGTGTTGGCATTCTCTTTAGTTGTGTTTCCAATGCATACCCCCTACTCATTCTTTCCATAGGATGCACTGCTATGGGTTCCCTTGTCTCTTCTAGTTGGGCTGGTGTCGGCACTTCTGACTGTTAGGATATCCTGCTAGATCGCATAATGAATTCCACTACCCCTATAGTGGTGGCGCCAATGTTGGCATCAGTTTAATCATAGTTGAGCAGGACCTGATGGGTATTATAGGCTCATGGTTTTACAACGGGGTAGGTAAAGGCACCGACACTGATGGGATTTGTGGTGGGGTGAAGGTTGGCCAAACTTGGTTGACGGGAGCTGATGGTGGATGGCATATGGGGGATGCCATAAAGTTGGGGACCTTGTGATTAACTGGTGGTGGGGGTAGATGAACTGATGCGATTACGACCATACGAGGCCAATTCTAATGGATCGATGGTGGAGGAGTAAAGTTGGGCACTTGGTAATTGATGGGGATTGGTGTTGGGTATGATTGGTATTTCGAGGATGGGGCCCAGCTGGGTTGAATGTGGCTAACAGGTGTGGGTATTGGGAAATAAAGCCTTCAAATCCGAAGGTGCTACTTTGGGTGTCAGTATCGAAAAGTAATTAGCTAACACGAGGGTTCGACCACCCCTAGTATCTTGTTCTCCTAGTCGCATAGTCTCAACATTGCGAGGCATTCCTCTTTGGCGATGTACCTGGAACGATCAAATTCCCCCTTATACCTTTCCACCATGTTGATGGTGGCCCTTGGACCCATTCCCCCTTATGGGTGCGGCGACAATGGTGCTTCGTGGAGTGTTGACATGAGCATTTGTTGGGGAGGTGCTGGAGGGATGATTTTTCCTGCCTCTATTAGATCCTCAATTGCGTGGTTCAAAGGAAAGCACTAATCAGTAGGACGCCCTGGTTCCTGATGAAAACTGCAATGCGTAATAGGGTCATAATTTCTCGTGATCCAATTCGGTGGAGGTCGTGATTGTAGTGGAGTGATTAGCCCTTTTCCATAAAGAAAGGCAATAGGATGTTCAAGGATTGCCCCAGAGGGGTGAAAGCTCGATTAAACCAGACCTTTCTCTACTCGGGCATCATTTGTGCCCATGGGCCGTTGTTCTGCCTCGGAGCCTAATTTGTCGGAGTAGGAGTTGATTGTGTTGCCGCAAACCAAAATGGCGCTACGTTCGAGGTAGTTACCATCACTTTAATTTCTGCCCCTGCTCTCCTCTCGGTTCTTTGCTCCGTGAATTTATGGACCCTGCTAGTCACTATTTTATTCAGGCATCCCTCTCTTATCGCATCCTCTCATCGATTGGCGTTCCTTACCAGATCAACAACGCTGGCTTTCTACTGCTATACCAGGAAGTCTGAGATGATCGACAACGTGGTTTTCAAAATTATTTCAATTTGCTTGTCATATGGTATACGGTTTCTCACTTGGGTTGCTAGGTCCCTCCACCTCCCGAGATATTCATTGAACGTTTCATTGGGTTTCTACCTCAGACGGGCTAAATCAGACTTGTGCAGCTTTATGTCGATGTTATAAATATATTGCTCTTGGAATAGGTGGGTTAGGTCTCTCCATGTCTTCAACCTAGATGATTCGATTGACGTGAACCACCTTAGTGTCGAACCCATAAGGCTTTTCTGGAACACTTTGATGAGGAGTCATTCATCTCCGCCGTACTGGCACATGTCCCCATAGTATGATTTTAAGTGGGAAATTGGGTTGTCGGTGCCATTATATTTGTCGAAAGATGACACTTTAAACTTAGGTGGCAGAGGCACCTCAGCAAATAAACACTGATCTGAGAAGTCTATAGCATGGATCTCTATCCCTCCCAGCTTCATTAGATGTTTCTGGATTTTATTCATTTGTTCCTTCAACAGCTTCGATTCCTTGGATGGTAATGCTGGGGTGGGTCCCCCACAAGGCTGCCTCCATTCATTTTGGGCAACATGTTGATTGGTGAGTGTGGGTGATTGGGGATTGAAATTGGCGAATGCTCTCATGTAGGTATTGCTAGTTCAGGCCTCGTCCTCCTGATACTGATGGCTCGCATCAAAGAGTAGTGGAGTAAGGGTGATGTTATCCTACCGATTCTGAGTGGGTTGGACGGGTGCCTGGTGAGACCACTATATGTGGGGGAAGCTTTGATGAGTGGCTTGTGGGGTAAGGGGATGGGTAAATTGTGGATTTTGGGCGGGTCCCTGATGAGGCCATTGTGTATTTTGGGGATTTGGTTGGAGGTTGAGAGGATGTGTAAATTGGGGTGGGTTAAAGGTTTGTGATGGGTTCCCTTATTGGGTTGGGTGTGATGGGTATGGATGGGCATGACTCATACCGGGTTGAAGTGGGTTTGCTATTTGAGGGGAAATGAGGTGCACCTATTGGTTGTGGGCATATGTTGGAAATTGGGGGAATGATGGGGGGTTCAAAAATGTGACCCTTGGGATTGGCCCTGAATGGGCTTGGGTTTAGATATAGGGCCTTTGGGGCCCGCTCAAATGGCCCCGTGGTTGATGATGGGGGCGTTGGGTGGTGTGGACAATGGGTAATCATTGGCATTTTAGGTGAATGGGGTATGGAGATTTTGGAGGTTTTATTGGGGATTGGAGCATGTTTGGGGCGGTTGAGGAAGGCTTTGGGAGGCTTTCCAACTAGCATACACCCTCACCATGTCTTCCATCATGGCCATGGTATCAGGAGGTTGATGGCCCACTTGATGAGGGAGGTGTATGGGGGAAATTGGGCATGACCTGGGTTGATGTAGGAAGATTGGGGATGCTTTGGTTTGAAGTAGAAAGATTGGGAATGCTTTGGGTTGATGCGGGAAAATTGGATGTATTTTGAGTGGATATGGAAAAAATGGGGTGCATGTTGGGTTGATGTGGGGGAGGGGGGGGAATAGGGTGTATGTGGTGCTTGGTTTGAGGTGGCTGAAAAATTGGGCACCTCTTGATTTAATGTGGGCGGGTAATTGGGCATGACCGGGGTTGATGTGGAAAAAATGGGTGTATTTGGAGTGGATGTGGAGGGAAAAATGGGTGCTCCAAATGGACCCATGACATCAAATTGGGATTGGGTGGAGGGATTGCAGATGGGGATCTCCTCTATGTGGGAATGATGTGGGGACAAATCCTGATCAAAGACAGTCGGATCGGTTGCCCAAGACATTGATTGGTAGCAGGTAGGGTATGGATTTCTCTGGTATGGCCTGAAAACTTTCTTCTTCCTGCCCCTACGAGATGAAGATGGGTGTGGTGATGCCGTAATTATGGCACCACAAGCTCTCTTTTTGTTTTGATTTTTTCGATTTTTATTGATTTTTGAATATATATATATATATATATATTTGATTTTTTCAAGTGGAATTTTCTTGACCTTTCCTTTTCCTTTTTCTCCCAATGTGGTGCTCTTCGGGGCCTTGGAACTCCATTTTCAGGTGGCTTTTATACCCCCAAGACTTCATACGGAGGGACCTGGATGTCCTTTATAAGAATCAAAGAAAAAATCTCTTGATCTTTAAAGGCACGGAATTCCACGTGATGACCCGATCCCATGAAAGAGCATATAAGAGGGTGACCTGTTTTGACCGGCAAGGGAGTTTGGACACTTTTGTAATATAGGAAGCGTCGGAAGTATCAAAACCAATGAGCGGGGAGTTCGGGGATCAGTGAAAAAGGTGCCAAATTCGGTCTGCTCCAAAAATTAGACTACGCATGATAGTATGCACACATGTATTAATTTCCATATTTTTTTACTATGCGGGCATAGTATGCACGCATGTACAAAATTCCTGATTTTTTGTCTATGCGTGCATAGTATGCACGCATGAACAAACTTTTTGGATTTTTGTATATGTGTACAAAGTATGTACGCAAGGCTAAAATTTTTTTTGATGCCTGGGTTGGTCTAAAACTTGGCTTTTTGAGGCAATGCCTCCCACGACTTTTCTTTTCAACCTTTGTCGGGTTTCTCCTTACCAACGCCTAAAGGATACAAGGCCGATTCCATGCAACTAACGCACTCCCCAAGGTGTTAGGTTTTGTAACAGTTCAGTCACCCACCCGATATACCTCCGGCACGAATGCCTTCTCAGATACTGAATGGGGTGGTTCCTTTCGAGATCGTCACCACTAGGGTTGTCGCTCTACTTAGAACTGGGATGGGTGTATCATATCCTAATCTTCCCACCCCTTTCCAAACCAGCGAGAACGAGTTAATTAAGTCCCTTGGTTCACTTTTATCATTAAATTTTGAAGGGAAGTTTTCTTTAAGTCCAGAAATGGGGCTTTCCCTGCCGTTCCAATCGGGCTATGAGAGTCCCGTGCTGCCACTACAAGCTCACGTTTAGAGGTGTAATATGACAAAGGATAAGCAAAAGATAGCACCTGTCAAGCAACTAGGTGGAATATGTAAATTGCATCAAGTGTGCCTGCCAAACGGCTAAGGCGGTAAAATGACGGAAAGTGAAACTAAGCAATCAAGCAACCCGCCAAGCAGCTAAGGTGATAAAATGATGAAAATAGAAACTAAGCTATCAAGTAACCTGCTAAATGGTTGACGGAATCGTAGGGGCAAGTGAAAATGCAGAATTGTAGGGGTAAGTATAAAAAGAGAAGAAAAAGTTAGTAAAAAGACAAAAAACAAGCTAAAAACAAGCTTTGGGTCAACTTCAAGTAGGAGCTCTAAATCAATATCGCCAGTGGAGTCACCATCTGTCCGTTGTGACGATGCGCTCTCTTGAAAAAGATGGAGTCGCCACCCAGAGCTTTTGGTGTCCCGGGATATCAAAAATCAATATTATAAACACTAATGTGCAAAATATGACTCTGATTTACCAGTCTACACCAAAGGCTCTTGGGTTGGGGTTTCAGTTATCAATCAGAAAGGTGTTAGGCACCTGATCAACCTGCTCGTAAGCGGTCTCTACTATGGCCAAGTCTATGTTTAGATTTATATATATATATATATACATATATGTAGGCACCCAAATTTGGCCTAAGGCACAATCAACACGTACTTCGAAAAAGGTGTACACTCGAGCTTCCAAAATCATTTTTTGAACCCTAACCTTCCCAAACCCTTAGAAAGCCAAATCGAACACATAGAGCCAATTTCGAGCCAAGCAAAATAGCTAAAAAAAGAGGAGTCTCAAAGTTTTCATAGATAGTTTTCCAACCTGAGGCCTATACCATTGGAAAGTTGAGGTTCCCAGCTTTCCAATGAGCTAAGAATTGCCTAATTTAGAGTTGTACATCAAAAGTTATGGCGAAATAAAGATCGCAGATTTGTACAGGAAATTACAAAATCGGGCCGGGCCCGTGTGAGTCTTCAACTTCCAATAGTTTGGGCCTTATTTTCCTTCAAAAAATGGCCAAAATTGACACTGGGGGTTTGACTTATGGACCATCCCAAAGTCTGGGATGTGTTTCTTTAGGACCTTAGTGACCCTATTAGCTTAAGTTTTCACCCTTTTGCCATTCAAGTAACCATCCTATCATCTACCATTAAACTCAAATCTCTCTTCTCCAAGCTCTAGAAACCACCAAAAACCTTAGATTACCTATTTCCTAATTTCTAAACCCATTAGTGACTTAACCCTTCACTAATCACCTCAACCTCTATAAATAGAGAGTCACCCCTCCTTGCTTAAGGGCTTGAAAAATTTCTAAAAGAGAGAAAAACCTAGAGTGCTCCCTCTCCATTTCCAAACACCATTCCTCCATACAAATTCCAAATTTGAGTTTTGTCTTTTAGATCCCATCTTCCATCACCAAACCTTGAGAGTTAGCCAGAACTACCTTTTAGCCTACCTCTCCTACCATCTAGCCCCCTATCCTTGGAGGTTCAAACCCATTCCTCAACCCATTTGCTATCAGAAGCACATCAACGCGAAGGTCCACAATGGTACTATAAGGGCCCAAGAGCTACGTCCCTCCCCTCTACTCCTGTACCTTCTTTGCTTTTCCTCTATCCTAAAATTGAGCCGTTACGCTGCCAAAATTTCGATAGGGGGGAAGGGCTCAATAGGATCGGTGTGCCTTAGGGAAAGAGGAAGTGTCTCCCATTTTATTTCTTTTTTTCTATATATACAATATTCCATATATATATATATATGTATTATATAAAACAACCAACACATAGTCTCGGCCATAGTTAAGACCACTTACGAGCGGGTCGATCGGGTGCCTAACACCTTCCTGATTAATAATTGAAGCTCCTACCCAAGAGCCTTTGGCAAAGACCGATAAATCAGAGTCATATTTTTGCACTTCGGTGCTTGTATATCAATTTTGAGCTATCCCAGATCACCAAAAGCTCTGAGTGGCGACTCCATCATTGAGCTCATTGTCGCGATGGATTGAGAAAATCCACGCTTGCACAGATGACAACTCCGCTTGGGATTAGCCTGTAGATCTTCTCCTTGAAGTTTTGGCCTTTATTTCGCATATGTGCTTTGTTTTTCTTTCTTTTGTTTACTAACTTTTCATTTTTTTGCATACTTAACCCTATGATTCCGCACCTTTTAAACTTACCCCTATGATTCGATCATTTACAAGCCCTAGCCGATTGGCGGGCCTACTTGAGTAATTTTCTACTTACCCATACAATTCCGTCATTTACAAACCTTAACCAATTGGCGGGCCTACTTGAGCAATTTTTTTAACTTACCCCTACAAATTTGTCATTAACCGCCTTAGCTGATTGGCGAGCCGAACCTACTTGTTGCAATTTATGTTTATCGCCTAATCGCTTGACTGGCCCTGCAATTTTTCTTATTCCTTGTCATATACCATCAGTGGATGCTGACCCGTAGAGGCGGCACGAGATTCTCACCGCCCGTTTTTGAACTTAAGTAAAATCCCTTAAAACTGAACTTTAAATTGAACCAACAAGGGACTTAATTCATTTTTTTATGAGTAGGTTTTAAAGGGGGGAAATAGGCAGCGATATACTTGTCCCGATTTCTAGTAGATCGGAAGCCCTAGTGGTGATGATCTCAAAAAGGGCCACCCTATCCAGTATCTGAGAAGGCGCTTGCGCCAGAGGTATATCGGGTGGGTTATCGAGCATAAGAAAAAGCCTTAAATAGGTACGGTGAGGAGGGACCCGAAATGGCCATGTATCTATAAGTGTGGTGAGGAGGGACCCGAAATAACAAAGAGAAATAGTCCCTGAAAGAGCTGCTTCTAGAAAACCAAAAAAAAAGAACACCAACTCGCTTCTAGCATACATATTACACACGCCCAGTTAAAAAAATTGCCTTTTTTATCATATGTGCATATAATGCACGCCCCGCATATTTGCTAGGAAGTCCAAATTTGGGGCCTTTTTTCACAGTTCTTGAACCCCCCGCTTAGTTGGTTTTAATACCCCCGATAATTCTCACACCTTTTGACACCCAAAATGCCCTCGCAGTCAAAAGAGGTCACCCTCTTATTGACTCTTCTGAGGGATCGGGTTGTCGCGTTGATTTTCGTGCCTTCACATAGATCAAGGGGTTCCCCTTTAATTCTTTCGAAGTGCATCGGGATCCTATTGTGGGAGGCATTAGGGGTGTAAGCACCACCTTAAAAGGGAGTTTTTGAGGCCCCGCAAAAAAAAAATACCATATTTATCCAAGGGAGAAATTCTTATTTGTCATATACATAATCAAAAAAAAAAAAAACCAAAAAAATAAGAAAAATCTAAAATCTAAAAAAGGTTGTGGTGTTGGAATCACGACATCACCTTACCCTCCGTCATCCCATAGGGGAAGGAGGAAAGTGTTTGTCCTCACTTGAGGAACCCGTACCCAACCCGCCAACAAACCATGTCGTGGGCGGTTGATTCGGCTTATGTCGATTGTTAATCATTGAAAAATACTATTTTTCACCACCTAACCTAGCCTTTACTAGACCTTAGAGTTGTTTAATGATTGTATTTGAGTGTTGTTTTGTAGTTAGCAATAATCTATAGTAAAATGCACAAAACTATGCAGCAGAAGCCAAAAGGAGGGAGATCTAAGTCAACCATTGACTGATGAGAAGACCCATGCATGAAAAAGGGCTATAATAGGCTGTAATCAGCAGCAGAGGCTCAACAGAGTAGTGCTTGAGCAATTGAAAAGAACTACTCAAGTAGTTTTTGAAGCTGCTTTGATCCTGTCGAGGGGTTGCTTGAAGCCCTCGAGCAGTTCACATTTGATGCCAGCAACCCTACGAGTTGAACACTTACACTAAACAACTTATCGAGTGGCAATCTGAAGAGTTCGAGTAGTGTTGAAGCTTCAAAGTGAACATGTCGAGCAGTGTTGTGTTGTGCATTAAGGAACTCGAGCAGTTCATAGCCACCATATTGATCCAGTCGAGTAGTTGAACGAACATCTCGAGCAGTTTGCTAAAGCAAATGAAGAACCTCTCAAGCAGTTCATAAAGTCTGTGGACTAGAACCTGTCGAGTGGTATAAAATGTGCTGAAAGACCAACCTGTCGAATGGTTTGAATTATGTTGAAGAACTATCGAGCTTAAGTCTTCAACCTGTCGAGATTTATACTTGAAGCTCATTCACCTGTCGAGAGGTACTCTAAACCTATTGACCTGATGACACTTGAAGCTTGTAACCTCTCGAACACATGTTTGAGCCTCTCAAGGTGCGATTTCTAAAAATCCAACTGATCCAATGAGTAACTTGAAACTTCAATCACTCGATGCATGGGTCCAACAGTTGTGACAGCCCAAATTTTGGCATCCTGAAATCCGTGCCATCTGCACGACCTTCAAGGCCGTGCCTTAATTTCATATCATAACTCGCCGATATATACAGCCAAACTGTAATTGAAGCACATGCGAACACTCTAAATAAAAATAAGAAGTTATAGGATAGTTGATCCTACAAGGCTATCCCTGTTCCATGCCAATTCATGGACATAAGGACACACCCAAAAGTTTAATGACAATTATTCCTCTTAAATAGTTTACCAAGAGACAGTATTTAGACTTCCCAAATAATGAGGTTCGACATATCACGTCATACATAGTACTCTCTCAACTCACTCTTAGGGTATGCAGCGGGTTTCCTAGAAGAATTCCTCAGGAGGAGGTTCTGTCTCTTCAGTGGATACGAACTCCGATGCCCTTGGATTAACTTCACCTGAAGTCCCTGCCGCCGCTAGTCCATGACCTGTGACGTATAGTCTAAGGGGTGAGCTACATCCTAGCTCCGTAGGGAAAACAAAAGAGCATATAGATCATCCTTCACACATATGTCAAGAATTTAAAACATAAATTTTCAAGAAAACATTTATGTACAACAATTTGGATAACAGGAATAACTCAAAGGTTCCAATCACTACTTATCATAGCTTTGTTTAATCTCTTTATAAGCTTGTTCGTGAACTTGGCCTAATCACTTAAATCTTAACTTAATTAATCCTTGAGCAATATAGCATCGAGCCCCGATGGAATACCCGCCATCGTCGTCTAACTAGACAGTTGTTATGTGTATTCCACCGAATATCGCCAAGCCCCTTCCTCATAGGCGAGTCTATTCTCAATCTACATCCACGGATGTTATAATTATCTGGATTGGCCCGTCGGTCACGGTATCTGCCGAGTCAGTCGTGGGTATCCCGCCACGTCGGTGGGGTATTCTAATCAACCTTAAATAACAAAAGTATCAATGTGCTTTACATATAGTTATTCACCGTGATTGTGTTAAATATATTACATTAGGCCTTATCACGTTATCTTTGTTTCTCTGTTTGTTTTCTTACGCATCCCTGGGATGCCCCATGCTTCTATTTCACCTTTCTTTGATTTAACCACATTATCTTTCGTCCCACAGGACCTCGGGATTTTCCACATTGGAACACGCACACACCCTTATCATGAGGATTTATAAAATATACACTATTTAAAGGGACTATACTACACATATGAATTCACAGAATAATGCACATGTTCGAGAGAATTCCCTACCTCGACGAATCTCAAAGCACGCTTGTCCTTAGAGGGTTAAAATGCATCAACCTACAATTAAAAGAATTTTACTTTAGGATGCTCTAAGGTCTTTGGGGTGTAAGACCGAGTTTCTTATATTAGGAAACCAATATTTGAGTGATCAGGACCGATTTTCGGCGGTCATTAGCCCTCGCCGAAGCGGTCACTTGACCTCGCCGAGCGGTCTCTTGACCTCGCCGGCGGTCAAATCGAGATCGCCGAGCGGTTAAATCGAAGCTGAATTTTTTTGGACCTCGCCGAGCGAGCTCCCCCTTAGTTTTAGGGATCGCTCGAGCGAGCCCAGCCACATTTTTCTATATTCATCCTCGCCGAGCGAAGCCTCTTTAGATCGCTCGAGCGAGGAACAATGATTTTGTCCCTCGATCAGATCGAGAATATGCTTCCACTCATCATTTACCCTTTATCTTATACAAGGAAACATTTAGCCAACCTCTTTCCTACTATTTAAAACCTTCCTAGGCATCTATCATGTCCTTAACGTACCTCTGACGATGAAACCGCACAGGTCTGATTTATGATTTGAATATCTACTCGGTTATCCGGCCTCCCTGGTTCGTCCTCCCGTCGTTTCCTCTGATCTCCTTTGTCGACCTAAGTCTCAACGAACCCTTGTTCTCTACCAGGCTCTTTTCTTCTTTCTCTCTATATTCTCCTTCTCTCTATTTAGGTTAGAATAGATTTACGTAAGGGCTCCTCTCTCTCCTTTTCACTTTTATATCTAAAATTTTTGGGATATACTAGTGTGTTTCCCACGTACACACTTAAAGTATTTGGGTCGTTTTGGTCTCCTTGTGAAACACATATACCTATGTGTGTATGCGTGCCGTGCACAAATCGTGAAAAAATCTGGGTTGTGACAATCACCCCAACTTATAAGATTTTCGCCCTCGAAAATCGATATTATTTTCTTAACCAGGTACCACTTCTGTCATACGACTCGCATATCAAATCAGAAATTTACATAAATTGCCGCATTTTGCAGCAACCAGTGTTGGTCATGCCCACAATTTTCCATACAACAAAAACAAAACAATTAACCAAAATATTATCGATATCTCATCCCATAAATATTTATCATCTACTCAAACAAAACCTTGTGACATTCATGTCACGATAGTTTGAAGAAAATTTTAACCTACATCTCAAAAGTTTCAAAATATTACATGCCAAGTGTTCAAATGTTTGCTACTATCTAATCCTCATCCTCTTCATAGTCGTCGTCGTCGTCGTCGTAGTCGTCCTCGCCATCATCATCGCCATCGTCCACCGTGACGGCTGTGGTACCCACTGTGGCGCTCCTCGTAGTCGGGCCGGAGCTAGATGCTCCAAAAATAGCGTCCCTCATGGCACCTACGCGCTGCATGTAAGACTGCGGGTATGCCTGGCCCATGAGGTCTATGAGTAGCGCCTCCTGGAACCTCTGGTGCCCCGATCTCCCTCCCTTGTGAAGGATCTCCGCATCATGCCCGTGTGAGTGGGTATGGGTTGCGGTATTGAGGTAGAGGAAGTAGTCGGTTCTCGGTGTTTGATGGTGGTGATCGGAGACCGCCGGTCTCTCTTTTTTGTCGACGCTGGTTTGGAGGCTCTTAAGGTTTCGGCTCCAATCTTGGGCAAGGTATGGGACGACGTTGTCGGTGAGGAACAACTCGTCCTCCCGAATCCTAAATCCTCCCTTCCCATTTCGCGAATCCAAAAGTCGGGAAATCAACCGAGCATAAGGTAATCGGTTGATCGGTGGTGGAACAGCACCCCTTACATTCCTTTTGTAGGCATGCGCCATGCCTTTTATGACCACCATAGGTGCGTTGATCCACCTATTGTGAAATGCGGTATGTAGTGCTCGCAAAAACGCATCTCGGCGTTCTTGGTCATGGCCGGTTGGGTGCAAATTCTTTTTGAAGATAATATCTAAAAGCCACATGCGCGGCGGTAATTGTGATCGGGTGATGGATTGTCCCGAGGCGGTCCTGCCGCCAGTGATGTCGGAGATTATCGTTGGGAAATCTACGTTCCCAGAAAAAGGTGGTAGGATGAGTGGGCTAGGGGTGTAGATGTGAGGACATTTCATGATTGAGGAAATGTCGGCACATCTGAAAATTAACTCATTACCATCGATGGTAACGAGTATGGCATCCTCATCAACGTTCAATTGTAGGGTCTGGTAAAATAATTTCACTAGCCTCGGGTAGTATCGATCCCCGAACGGCGTAAGTAGGGTCTTGAGCTGATTATTGGTGATGAAGTCCGATGTCCACTGGGTGGACGCCGGATCTCCGAAACAAGAGGGGTGTATTTCCCACTCGGCTTCAAAAATTTTTGATCCCCACCAATCATCCAATGGGGTTTGGGGAGGGGGCAGGTTTGATGGTTGTTGAGGGGTTTGTGGCGCCTTGTTGCGCCAAGATGCACGAGTCGCCATCCGTTTCTTTGGTTGGGGGTTCGGGCTTGAGGCCATCTAGTATAATAATGCAAAAAGAAGGAAAAACTTTAGGAAATAGGTAGAGTTTACCTAGGAGAATCGTCTTAACGGATCGGATTGCTCAAATCCGTTTGGAATCGGAAGAAAAATGGTTGAAAACGGCTGCCCTAACCTTTTCCCCGATCGCCTCTCTTTTCTCTCGCTTGAAGATGAACAGACGCCCTGGTCTGTCATATTTATAGTTCCGCCTCGCTCGAGCGAGAACAGAAATCATAATATTATATACTGTTACCTCGCTCGAGCGGTTATAAATCATCGCTCGAGCGGTCTACATACCTCGCTCGAGCGAGGATTTGTTATCGCTCGAGCGAGAGGAAGTATGATTTTATGGGCTCGCTCGGCGGTCATAAGTGGTCGCCGAGCGAGACCGTAAACATTTCTCCGGGTACCTTTTGCTCATTTAGTTTCAATTTATCACTAGTTTCATCAATTTAGAGTTCAACGAAAAAATTTCTCAAACATTGTTTGAAATCAACATATCAAAAGAAAACATACATAGTCTTCATAGTACCCGAAATTACATATTCTCAAACGAATGAAACCTTCAGTTTTCAAGTTCGAACAATTTAGGATATTGTTCTTTAACATCCGCCTCACGTTCCCATGTTGCCTCTTCGGCCAGATGGTTCTTCCATCGGACAAGCACTAAGGGAATTACTTTTGTTCGCAACACCTGTTCCTTTTGATCTAAAATTTCTACGGGTTCTTCAATCATGGTCATATCTTCATGCATTTCGAATGATTGGCCGCTCAGCACGTGATCAGGGTCATTGAGATATTTTCTAAGCATAGACACGTGGAACACGTTGTGTACCTGATCAAACAATGGTGGCAAACCAATGCGGTAGGCTACTTCTCCCACTCGACCCAGAACTTCAAACGGTCCAAGATAGCGGGGACTTAGTTTCCCTCTCTTCCCAAATCTCATCACCCCCTTCATCGGTGATACTTTCACGAACACATGTTCACCCACTTTAAAGTCTACACTAGTTCGCTTGATGTCAGCATAACTTTTCTGTCTGCTCTGAGCCGCTTTTAGACTTTCCCTGATCATGCGGACAATGGCAGCGTTATTTTCAAGTAGCTCGGGTCCCAAAATGAATTTCTCCCCAGTTTCTTCCCAATTGATTGGCGACTTACATCGTCTTCCGTACAAGGCTTCATACGGTGCCATCCCAATGCTCGTCTGAAAACTATTATTATAAGCGAACTCAATCAATGGTAGATGTTGATCCCACGATCCTTGCAATTCTAACATACATGCCCTAAGCATGTCTTCAATGACTTGGTTGACCCTCTCAGTCTGTCCGTCTGTTTGTGGGTGAAACGCCGTACTGAAATCCAACTTAGTTCCCATTCCTTCTTGGAATTTCCTCCAAAACTTTGATGTATATAATGGGTCTCGGTCTGAAACAATGCTAATTGGAATCCCATGTAGCCGAACGATCTCCTTCATGTAAAGTTCTGCTAATCTTCCCGCTGTGTACATCGTGTTGTACGGCAAGAAATGTGCCGACTTAGTTAATCGATCAACCACCACCCAAATGGCGTTATGCCTCCTTGCAGTTCGTGGTAACCCGACTATGAAATCCATTGAGATAGATTCCCATTTCCATTCCGGTATGGGTAAGAACGTAATAGGCTCATGGTGTCTATGATCGATTTTCACTTGTTGACACGTCAAACATCGTGACACATACTCGCCACATCTTGTTTCAAACCTCCACCAATAATTCTTTTTCAGATCCTGATACATCTTCGTGCTTCCCGGGTGGATCGCATAGCTTGACCTGTGGGATTCATCAAGAATCGTTCGCCGTAATTCGGCGTTGTCCGGAATGCAAAGCCGCCCTTTGAATGTTAAGGAACCGTCTTCCTTGATTGAAAACTCAGAGGTCGTACCTTCTATTACATTTTGATGTATCCTTGTTAGAATCGGGTCTTTCATCTGTAGTTCTCGTATGTGTTCAAATATCACTGGCTTCACTGTTATGTTGGCTAAGAAGGATCCTGTGGCTTGTGGTTGTATGTCTGCGCCACACAACGCTAGATCTTCCAACAACTTCCATCGATGTATACCCGAAATTAGTCTAGCCAGTTGGGCAGAACTCTTTCGACTCAAGGCGTCGGCCACTACGTTAGCTTTGCCTGGATGGTACTGTATAGAACAATCGTAATCTTTGAGGAATTCCATCCACCTACGCTGCCTCATATTCAGTTCCTTCTGTGTAAACAGGTATCTGAGGCTTTTGTGGTCAGTGAAAATTTCAAAAGTTTCTCCGTATAGATAATGTCGTCATATCTTTAATGCGAATATGACTGCTGCTAGCTCTAGATCGTGTGTTGGGTAGTTCCTTTCGTGCTCTTTCAACTGTCTGGAGCCGTAAGCTATCACCCTTTTATATTGATTTAGTACACAACCCAACCCGTTATACGAAGCATCACTATAAATTGCAAATCCGCCACTGCCTGATGGAATGGCTAACACTAGGGCTGAGGTGAGCCTCTTCTTGAGTTCTTGAAAACTCTTCTCACACGCCTCACTCCACTCAAATCTTGAGTCCTTTCTTGTAAGTCTCGTAAGAGGTCCTGATATTTTTGAAAATCCTTCTACGAAGCGTCGATAATAACCTGCCAGTCCGAGGAAACTTCAGATGTTTGTCACGGTTTTTGGTTGTTCCCAGTTCACTACTGCCTCGATCTTAGCGGGATCCACAGTGACACCATGCTTGGAGACGACATGTCCCAGAAAGCTAACCTTTTCTAGCCAAAATTCACATTTGCTGAGCTTGGCGTACAGCTGGTGTTGACGCAAGGTTTGTAGAGCGACACGTAAGTGTTCTTCATGCTCTGTTTCTGATTTTGAGTAGATTAGGATGTCATCAACAAATACTACCACACAGGAGTCTAAGTGTGGTTTAAACACTCTATTCATCAAGTCCATAAACGACGCTGGTGCATTCGTCAGTCCGAATGGCATCACTAAAAATTCATAGTGTCCATACCGTGTTCTGAAAGCCATTTTCTGAATGTCCTCGGCCCTGACTCTTAACTGATGATAACCCGATCTTAGGTCGATCTTGGAAAAATGTTTTACACCCTGCAATTGGTCGAATAAGTCATCTATCCTTGGCAACGGGTATCGATTCTTCACCGTGACTTTATTCAATTGGCGGTAGTCGATGCACAACTGCATCGACCCATCTTTCTTTTTCACGAACAACACTGGTGCTCCCCATGGAGACACGCTTGGTCATATGAATCCCTTGTCCATGAGCTCTTGCAGTTGTTCTTTCAATTCTTTCAACTCTGCAGGGGCCATTCTATAAGGTGCTTTTGAAACAGGTTCCGTTCCTGGTGCTAAGTCGATCGCAAATTCTACCTCCCTTTCTGGAGGTAATCCTGGCAATTCTTCTGGGAATACATCTGGGAATTATTGCACCACAGCTATGTCAGAGATAATATTCTTTTCTTCTTTATCCTCTTTCAAAAATGCCAAATAACCACTACACCCTTTCCTGATTAAACGTTCTGCTCTTACTGCAGATATGAGTGGTACCTGAGTCGACCTCTCCCCTTGAAATCGAAATGATCTTCTCGTGTTAGGACGGAAAACAACAACTTTATCCTTGCAGTCCTGCTTGCGCAATGTTGGGACAGCCAATCCATGCCAAGGATTACGTCAATCCTTGCATGTCCAACCATATTAAATTTGCGTCTAATTCGTGGACCGCGTGATCCTAATGCTTACTACTACCGATTTGCAAACTAACTCAGTGTCCACTAATTCTCCTGTTGGGATGGACACCGATAACACAAAGTCCAAATTTTAATAATTTTCATCCTTTTTGCAAATCTAGGGTGATGAAAGAGTGGGTAGACCCTGGGTCTATCAGCACTCGCGCGTCATGTGCTATGTAGCACCCTTTCTCATAAATCTGTAACGTACCTACAATGCATGCATATCGTATATAACATATACTTAATACAAAAAATTTCACTCTTAAGTTTAATAAGTTATATAGATATTTATCCTAATGGAAAATTCATTCATTATCTAGAGTTGTATTGCAAACGAAATTCTTTATTTTAAAGGAGACCTCACCTTGGATAACGTCGTGTACACTCCCTGCTTCTTGGGCGGTAACTGCGTAGGCTCTCCCTCGAATAACAGGCTTTCGAGATTGAATAGGTTGTGGCATGGAAGTTGGAGCCGTCTTTTCTTTGACTGTCTCAGGGCAATCTCTAATCATGTGGCCTATCTTGCCACACTTGAAACGACCTCGCATTCCCACCTCTGATCGGTTGTTTTGTGGGACTTGCCACATTTTGCACAAGTTTCTCTTGGAAATGAATTAGCAGCTCTCGGAAAAACTTGTGGAGTTGTAGCTCTGCTAGAAAGAGTAGGACCTTGATACCTCATCGATCTCCCCGATGCCAGCAACGGATAATTTTGATGAGTCGGTTGTTGTGCAGCTCTCCCATAACCTGACTGGAACGACTATTTCTGATTTGGTGTTATGAACCTCGGTTTCTTATATGCCGATTCATAACCCCCCGTCCTGTTTAGATCGATGCTTTCTCTGCCTTGATGTTCCCTCTGACGGTATCGGTTATTATTTTCTTCCTCAACCACCAATGCCTTACTCATTACTTCTCCATAAGTTTTCAGCTGGAAGGGCGCAACCCCTCCTCGTATGTCCGACCTTAAGCCCTGTTGGAACCTCTTCGCTTTCATCACGTCTGAGATTACGTAGTCTGGAGCGAAGCGAGCCAATCTCATGAATTCCACTCCATACTCTCTCACGGTCATTCTTCCCTGTGCTAGTTGTAAAAATTGGGTCTCCATCTGATTTCTCACAACTTCAGGAAAATATTGTTTATTGAATTCTTCTACAAATTCGTCCCAAGTCCACGGCACATCTGGAGTTTCTTGTGCTCTCGTCCGAGACACTGATTTCCACCAAGGTCCAGCTTCTCCATCTAACATGTATGCTGCCCAACGGACGCTCTCATCCTCCGTGCATGTCAGTACACTAAACACCTTCTCCATTTCTCCCAACCAGCTTTTGGCCATCGTGGTTCCATCCGAAAAGTTGGGAGGTCTCATTCTTCTGAACTCGGTGAATGTTGAAGCCACTGAGGGTGTAAGTCCTACTGGAGGGGTAGGTGTTCGTTGTGGTTCTGGTACTGTATGCGCTGCTAAGGACGCTGCTTGTTGTGCCATAGCAGTTGCCATGGTCTCCATTGTGTGCATCATTCTCTGACGTTCTTCTCTTTCTTCATTTCTTTCTCTCACCCTATCTTGTTCCCTCTGATCTCGATCTTGCCTATCTAGATCTTGCCCCTCTGCTTGATTTTGGTTTCCTCCCTGGCCACTGCTCTCGGGAATCTCCCTGTTTCCCAACGGCACTCTGTTTGCAGGTGAGACGATCCCATCTCCACTGCGTAAATTCCTATCATGGCCACCACAGGTGACCTCTCCTCTAGGAAACATAGCAGTGCATGAGAATTCATAATCTCGTTAGCAGAAGTCCCTATATTCTGATGATGTGATAGTCAGAACTATGGAAAGAAAGGCTTTGATACCAACTGTGACAGCCCAAATTTCGGCATCCCGAAATCCGTGCCATCTGCACGACCTTCAAGGTCGTGCCTTAATTTCATATCATAATTCGCCGATATATACAGCCAAACTGTAATTGAAGCACATGCGAACACTCTAAATAAAAATAAGAAGTTATAGGATAGTTGATCCTACAAGGCTATCCCTGTTCCATGCCAATTCATGGACATAAGGACACACCCAAAAGTTTAATGACAATTATTCCTCTTAAATAGTTTACCAAGAGACAGTATTTAGACTTCCCAAATAATGAGGTTCGACATATCACGTCATACATAGTACTCTCTCAACTCACTCTTAGGGTATGCAGCGGGTTTCCTAGAAGAATTCCTTAGGAGGAGGTTCTGTCTCTTCAGTGGATACGAACTCCGATGCCCTTGGATTAACTTCACCTGAAGTCCCTGCCGCCGCTAGTCCATGACCTGTGACGTATAGTCTAAGGGGTGAGCTACATCCTAGCTCCGTAGGGAAAACAAAAGAGCATATAGATCATCCTTCACACATATGTCAGTAACTTAATAAAACATAAATTTTCAAGAAAACATTTATGTACAACAATTTGGATAACAGGAATAACTCAAAGGTTCCAATCACTACTTATCATAGCTTTGTTTAATCTCTTTATAAGCTTGTTCGTGAACTTGGCCTAATCACTTAAATCTTAACTTAATTAATCCTCGAGCAATATAGCATCGAGCCTCGATGGAATACCCGCCATCGTCGTCTAACTAGACAGTTGTTATGTGTATTCACAGGAATCGCCCAAGCCCCTTCCTCATAGGCGGCGGAGTCTATTCTCAATCTACATCCCTGGGATGTTATAATTGTACGGATTGGCCGCCGTACTGGTCACGGGTATCCTGCCGAGTCAGTCGTGGGTATCCCGCCACGTCGGTGGGGTATTCTAATCAACCTTAAATAACAAAAGTATCAATGTGCTTTACATATAGTTATTCACCGTGATTGTGTTAAATATATTACATTAGGCCTTATCACGTTATCTTTGTTTCTCTATTTGTTTTCTTACGCATCCCTGGGATGCCCCATGCTTCTATTTCACCTTTCTTTGATTTAACCACATTATCTTTCGTCCCCTGGGGACCTCAGGATTTTCCACATTGGAACACGCACACACACCCTTATCATGAGGATTTATAAAATATATACTATTTAAAGGGACTATACTACACATATGAATTCACAGAATAATGCACATGTTTGAGAGAATTCCCTACCTCGACGAATCTCAAAGCACGCTTGTCCTTAGAGGGTTAAAATGCATCAACCTACATTTAAAAAGAATTTTACTTTAGGATGCTCTAAGGTCTTTGGGGTGTAAGACCCCGAGTTTCTTATATTAGGAAACCAATATTTGAGTGATCACCGGACCTCGCTCGCACGGTCATTAGCCCTCGCTCGAGCGGTCACTTGACCTCGCTCGAGCGGTCTCTTGACCTCGCTCGAGCGGTCAAATCGAGATCGCTCTTTCGAATTTTTTCTGTGGACCCTCGCTCGAGCGAGCTCCCCTTTAGTTTTAGGGACCGCTCGAGCGAGCCCAGAGCCACATTTTTCTATATTCATCCTCGCTCGAGCGAGCCTCTTTAGATCGCTCGAGCGAGGAACAATGATTTTGTCCCTCGATCAGATCGAGAATATGCTTCCACTCATCATTTACCCTTTATCTTATACAAGGAAACATTTAGCCAACCTCTTTCCTACTATTTAAAACCTTCCTAGGCATCTATCATGTCCTTAACGTACCTCTGTCGATGAAACCGCACCGGTCTGATTTATGATTTGAATATCTACTCGGTTATCCGGCCTCCCTGGTTCGTCCTCCCGTCGTTTCCTCTGATCTCCTTTGCCGACCTAAGTCTCAACGAACCCTAGTTCTCTACCAGGCTCTTTTCTTCTTTCTCTCTATATTCTCCTTCTCTCTATTTAGGTTAGAATAGATTTACGTAAGGGCTCCTCTCTCTCCTTTTCACTTTTATATCTAAAATTTTTGGGATATACTAGTGTGTTTCCCACGTACACACTTAAAGTATTTGGGTCGTTTTGGTCTCCTTGTGAAACACATATACCTATGTGTGTATGCGTGCCGTGCACAAATCGTGAAAAAAATCTGGGTTGTGACAACAGTTGTCTATCAGTTTTGGAGGGAATTTGTGGAACTTCAACAGAACAGAGGACACCTGATCTAACTGCCCCACATGTGCTGAACTGATCTAACATAATTGGGGCAATATTTGGAGGAAATGTAGCCACATCAATAGGTCTATTTACATAATTGATTCTCCTCTTCTCTAATTGGCCAAAACATATCTGAGGCAATTGGGAAATGTGTATAAATAGAGGGGAATAAGCCAGAGATAGGAGATCCAATGTTTTAGGAATTTTTGAATTATTTTCCCGCCTTTTCTACTCTTCTTCTTCTTCCTCTTTATCTCCTTAGCCTAGCCATGCTTGGCTAAATCTTTGTAGCAGCTAGCGTTAGTGGATTTGTAAATTAAATTGTGAGTGCCTTGTATGAAGTGACGAGATTTCAGAGACTACAAATCTGAGAGTCAATTTGTTGTAAGTTTCTATAGATCAATGATTGACTGGTTCTAATGCTCATTTAATTTGTAGGATCTATTGGTTTTCAATCGATTTTTATAGATTTGATGTACCTATGGATGCCTGAGTTTATAGCCTTGCATCCATAGTATTTGTAGTGGTTTTCCTATTTCAATTCTATCCTCCATGACTGGATTATATCCATGGGATACCCTGTGACCATTCAAGTGGACAGAGTATAGTCCTAGGACTAGTCCATATCTCAAGGCAGATTTGAATCCTTCTACCTTGCATTTGTGCTTATAGCGAAATGAAGGATTGTTGCAGATCCACCTTCTACTCTGCTGCTTTGCAAATCAATTTTACAATGAAAACTATATCCTAGCTGTTCATTCTTCATATTTGAATTTTATTTTACCAAAACATTTGCCATTTCTCACAATTCTCTCTTTTTGTTATCTCTTATTTGGTTTTAAATCTATTTCTAATTAGATCCAATTTCCTGTGCTTTTTAGTTTAAAGTGACAATCAAAACTCACTCTTTTCCTTGTTTTCCTTAGTTTAAGTTAGAATAGGATTAAGAGGTCCAGTTTTGTAGCAGATCTGGGAGATTTATTGTCTTAGATCACAAATCTCTGTAGGACGATCTCTTACTCAATTAAAACTTGCTACAACAGTGTTGCTACATGCTTTTTTTGGATTCCTTTTGGTCCTTGAAAAGAGTGGCCCAATTCGGTCCAAGTGGACTCTGGCAAAGGCGATGATGGAGTAATAAATTAGAAAATATTAAATGTTAAAATTAAATAGGCAAATTCTAAATGAAGAATACCTAAAAAGATGCGATCGCCAGCTGTAGATATTTATTGACGCTACAACACATCATTGATCACACTTTAAAGGGAAGTGAGGGCATGCAGGTTGAACACCTTTACTGAATCATCCACCGGCAAACATCATCAGCTGTGGGTTGCCTTTAGTGTAATTGGTTTGGCTTTCCTATTTCTGCTGGGATTTTACTTAACTTGGTTTCCTAATTCTACTAGGAGTCTAATTAAAAAGGACTCCTAATTCTACTAGGAGTCTAATTGATCTAGTCACCTAGTCCTATTAGAAGTCTAATTAATTTAAATATCTTAATTTTATTAGAGGTCTAATTAATTAAGTCTCCTAATCCTACTAGAACTCTAATTAATATTAGTCTGCTAATTATACTAGGAATGCAAATATGTTAATACTAATTAGGAATATACTAATTCTATTGATACTCTAATTAATTAAAAATATACTGATTGTATTAAAATTCTAATTAAAGTAAATACACTAATTTTACTGAAAATCTAAAAATGGGGGGTTTGGCCTGTTATGCTAAGGAGGATCGGCCCCGTTCCCCAGTACCCTCCATATGCTCCCTTTAGCAAATCGGATGGCTAGGGGTTGAAAATTTAATTTTACAATTAGGAATTGTAGATTTAAGGATCAAAATTATAAATTTTAAAAGATTTAAAAAATTAAAAACTATGAATAAGAATTTTAGAATAAAGAAACCTATGATTCTAGGATTGAAATCGAAAATAAAATCTAGAACCTAGAGATAAAGATTGAAGATCAAAACCCTAAGTTTTAGAATTTTAGAACAAAATTTGAGACTAAAAAATTAGAATCAAAACTACGAACTAAAATTTAGGGCTTAAAGTCAGAAAGAGAAATTAAGAAGCTAAAGTTAAAGACTGGTTCTAGAACCTAAGAACTAGAACACAAAAATTAAGAACTAAGAAATTACCTGAAGAATCGTGTAAATAATGTAGAGGGAAATTGTATAGAGGGAAATTGTGTAGAGTAAAGTTGTGTATAGGAAATTGTGTATCGGGATGGCTAGGGGGTAGAGGTCTTATTTATAGGCTTTTACTAGAATTCCTAGTGTAACTCTAATTCTTAGTTCTTCTTAAGTGATAAAGTAAAGTCCTATTTCTAATCAAAGAAAAGAATCCTATTTTCTAAAATAAAATAATAAAGGAACTAATCCTAATTCAACTAGGAGTTTTGAAAAAAATCACTTTTTGTGCAACGACCAAAAACTGACCATAACTTCTTCGATACATGTCAAAATTGAGTATTTTTTAGCTTGTTGGAAGGCTACTTCGATAAGCCTTCAAACGTGACCAATTTCACATCAATCCAACTTCATTTGATGCCTCAAAATAGGTCAAACATAAAAGTGACGGGATTGAAATTAAAAAAGGTTGGGATCATAAACAAGGACTGAAATCTAGAACTTAAGGATTAAGAACTATAGAAGAATCTAAGATCTAGAACTTAATAACCTAAGAATTAAGACCTAAAAAAAAGACTGGCTCTATAACCTAAGAACTAGAACTAGAGATTAAAAATAAGAATTAAGAATTATAGAAGAATCTAAGATCTAAAACCTAAGATCTAAGAATTAAAAAAAACACCTAGAACTAAAAATTACCCAAAACCGGATGCCGAATAGAGAATCTCGAAATCCCTAAGCTTGAAAAAGAGAAAAATATTCATGTCCTTAGGGTTGAGGTAAAAGGTTCTATTTATAGGTGTTTTACTAATTACGCATCCTGTGAGGTGCGCTTAATTAGCCGGTCAACTTTAATTACGCGCCTTAATCTAGGCATTTAATTGAATTGTGTGCCCGATTATAGGTGCTTAATCGCGTTGAGTCGGTCACGGACTCAGTGAGCGACCGGCTGACTGGCTCAGCCGAGTTTCCTAGTTCTAATCATGTTAGGACTAATTGTACGCCTTGTTTAGCGTACGTAATCTGATTAAGCGTTTCAAACCTAGCTCTTAATCGTGAAATTTTGGCGGTTAGGGGTTGGGAGACTAGGTCGGGGACAGACCAATTGTGCGCTGGTGATATGGCACTTAATCCGATTGTGCGTTCCGTGTGGAGCGCGCGATCGAGTCTCGAGGCGGTCTAAAGAAAGGGAATTTGGTCTGGAAGGGACTTATTGCGCACCGGTGATGTAGTGTCATAGGATTGTGTGCCTGGTTTAAGGCGAATAATTTGGGGTATGTCCCGGGTCAGCGTTGGGTCTAAAATGCAAGACTATTGTTTCAGTCTTTATTTTTACTATATACTATTGTTTCAGTATATAGTCCCCCACGTTGGGAATCTAAGCCACAAAGCTATTGTTTCAGCTTGTGTTCAGTCATGTACTATTATTTCAGTACATAGTTCCTACGTTAAGTTTAAGGGGTCTGAGCCACAGAGCTATTGTTTTAGCCTGTATTCAGCCATGTACTATTGTTTCAGTGTATGGTCCTCACATTAGGGTTGAGGGGTCTGAGCCACAGAGCTATTGTTTCAGCCTATGTCTAGCCATGTACTATTGTTTCAGTGCATGGTCCCTGCACTAGGGTTGTGAAACTTGCAGAGAAGGTAAGTCCTTTTTGAAAAGTCATAGGCAAGGTCAAAGGTTGATCAAATAAATTTATATATTCTGAGAGGGCAAAATGGGGGCGTCTATAGATGCCCCTCTTCGTCGCTCTCTTTCGAAGTAAGAACGCGTTGAAGAAGTAGACACCCCTCATTCGAGGTGTCTTCTCGTTTCTCTTGGAAAATCACAAATGTGAATTGGGAATGCTGATATAACATGCTTGGCTTTCTTATCTATCAGCGTAAGCTAAAATGGAGCATTCGGTGTCCCAGTGGTAACTATCGAAAGGCGTATTTCATGTCGTGGATGTAAGTGATCCAGTCGCATATCGTGACCCGCTGTCATAGATAGTCGATGGGTGAAGTCAGCGCATCCTAATCCGTGGGTGGAAAGGGCATCTAGTCGCATGGCGTGACCTGTTGCGAGTGACAGTCAAACATAAAGGACAATCACCATATCCTAATCGGTGGGTGCAAGGGGCATCCCGCCGCGTGTCGCGACCTGTTGTAAGGGGTAGTCAAACAGAGGGATATGACGCAGTCGAGGTATCGGGGGACATCATACAAATGTCCATAAATAAGGTCTAGAGACCGATAATAATATATATATATATATATATATATAATGTTGAAAGCTTTTGCAAGTCATGTCAGATCGGGTGCGTCATTGCTCACACCAATGGCACGTCAAGTGTTCCTTTTCCAATAGGCATCTGTAAGTTTTTTTTTGTTAGATTAAATATACTCGTTCTTGATTTCCTAGGGGGAATGGCTGGTTTGGGTAAGTGGTGAATGAGATGAATTTTGATAAGTAAAAGGTCTCTTTGTTTATTATTATTTTGGTTTCCCTTTTTTTGTGTTTTCTTTGGAAGTTTTGGAAGTAAGGGTTTTGAAAATTCAAAAATTTTAACTTAAGATTAATTCGGTGGTAAATCTTTGAAAACTGTGGCTTTCGAGACGTTGCTGAGCAGATCCATCGGTACGGGATTTATGGACGCAACCATTTATGTGGTTGTCAAGACGACACTTGGCACGTCGGACACTCCGTCTAACCTTCTCGACGAATACTACTGATTGTTTCTTATGGGAGGACTACAGTGATTTGCGAGTCAAGAGAGATGGATTTTAAAAACATTTTGGCTTAATCATAGCTAATTATATAAATCAAAAGCAATATCGAGTAAAAGAGAGGGTGATACTTACCTCAAGTGGTGATGCTTACCTGTATAGCCCGTGATGGGATTGGTGATGTCATCATGATGTTGCGACAGGACATTTGGAGGGTTTTCTTTCTTTTCTTCATTTATGCTGCAGCATGGACTTGGTGGCCATTATTGTGATGCAATGTCTTGGGGAAGTGAGGTTCGCAATGGGACATGGTGATCTTTCCCATTACGATTGTATGCTGGGATGAGTCCTGGTGGTTGCAAGTGTGATGGGACACGAGAAAGTATTTTCTCTTCCTTCCTGTCATAGCGGATCATAGATGTGATGGGACACTGAGGGTTTGCATTAAGATGCTGGTGTATCACTGGTTGTAGGTCGGATAGGGGCATTTAGATCCTGGTGGGATTTTTGCATTGTGCTGTGATGGGACGTGGGAGGCATCCTTCTTCTGTTGGAGTCTAGCGACTATTGTGTAGCGAGGGATTTGGGAGGTAGGCTCTCTGCTTCCATGATGGGACATTGTTATTCACTGAAAAGTACCACTTTTCACCTCTTAACCTAGATTTTGCTAGACCTTGAAGCCGACTAATAAAACTTGTTTAGCTTATTTTGTAGTTAGTAATAAATTATGCAGCTTAACACAAAGTTCTTACTTTTGATGCCAAGAAGAGAGAGAATTCAAGCCAAGAATGACAGTTGAGCCAGAAATTAATGGAACACCATGGTGACTATTTTTCATTTCATGATGGATCAAGAAAGTCCAGCAAATGAAAGAAGCATAGATGAGAGTGGAACAAGCTGCAACATAAGCATGTGTATAGCAGCAGAGGAACAAATGATTTATCTCGCACAGTTCAGGTGTTGCCTTGCACTGTTCAATTCACTAGCAAAGCTTTATCGCGCAGCTAAGACATGCAACATACTAGAGCTCGTGAAGAAGTCGTGCAGCTCAATGAAGTGGTTATCACAAAGCAGCCTCTCGCGCAGCAATCACGCACATCAGCTGCAATCAACATGTAAAGAAACTTGCGAAGTAGTCAGCACTAAGCCTTCAAAAATATAGCTCGCAAAGCTCTCGCAAGGATCAAGGAATAGCAACCACGCGCGCTACCTCGCGTGACCAATTTACGCAAACAACAGCCACAACCTCACGAAGCTCTCGCGTGACTCCAGAGGACAGAGATGCCTAAAAGTACTCTCGCACAGCTCTCGCGCGATTGGAATCTCAACCCTTTGTTGAGCGACATGTAAAAGCATATGTGCAACTACCTCACGACAGGAGATTCTAAAGTTCTACTACGCAAGCTAAGTACTGCAAACTCTTTCGCGCGAGTGCATTCAAATCCAAATCAGCTATGCAATCATTCAAAGTCCACCTGCACGAGTGAACAAACCTCTCAAGTCAAATCCTACCTCGCGAGGACTCTGTAGGCTATGCGAAGTAACTAAAGGGCATAAATCATCAGCACGACAAAAGTAATGTCAACATCGTGAAGCTCGGGCTCTCAACTTCTCAATCTTAACTCAAGGACCTTTTGAGGATTTTCCTAAGTCTAGGGCACATATCCTGAGGCACTGATCTCGAGGTGCACATTCCAAAGCATCCAAGGGTTGTAATAGTGTCACATCTACTAGAAAAATTAGGGTTTACTCTTCTCTGAGCCAAGGCATTAGGATTAAGTATATAAGCTATGCTTGTAACTTAGAATTTATCAATCTCTCCTTCAACCTCAATCGGCTGAGAGCTCAAGCAGATTAGGGTTAGAATTAGGGTTTGATCACTTTTTTTTCCATTTTTTCTTCTCTCTTAGCCTAGCACTTGCTGGCTAAATCTTTGGAAAGCAATTAGGTGTACTTTCATTTAGTTTTGTAATGGGTTATTTAAACATTGGGATTTTGTTAAGAGTTGTTTTGCACAAGGCTGCTGCCTTGAGAAATTGTATTATAGGTAATTTAGATCAATGGAATTTGCTTTAAATATTCATTCAATCTATTATTTTCCTATTTTCCCATAGTTTTGTTCAGGCTATAACATGCATTTAGGATTTGAGCTTATTGAAAAGCCCATGGAAGCTTGAGCTGGTAGCGCTGGGACCATGGTAGCAGCAACAGTTTACAAGTTCCATCTCAGTCATCTGTGGGTAAGGCAGCCTCTATGGATAGCCTGTGACCATTTGAGTGGATAGACTATAGCCCTAGGGTAAGTCTTGGTCACAGATATGAGAAGGATTCTTCTCCTCTGCACTTGAGCTTGTAGCCTAGTGAGAGGTTGTTGTAGGAACAGGCTCTCCTCTGTTTTACTTGACCACTATCCGATGTTAGATATGGCCTCTCTGTAGTGATTACAGACTTGTGAGCTGAGTCATTTTAGGCCTTTTGTAGCAATGATCAGCTGAATCTAAATCCTCATTCAGCCTGAGATACCTTGTGGTTCCTAGAAAGTTTTCATGGTCTGTTTGCTCCTATGAAGGTCTGCCAGATCTGCAGCAGATCTGGGGTGCTTGTAGGCTAGCAAACATAGTGTCTATAATGGTATTCATGACTTGATTTAGTTCTTTGGTTGGAGGAAATCTATTGGATAGTCTGTGACTATTTAATTGGACAGATTATAGCCTTAAGATCAGTAAACTCCTTTAGATTTGGTTAGTTTTTTTATTTAATCAATGGGATTTGATAAACTCTATTGGATAGTTTTAGACCATTTAAGTGGATAGATTATAGCCTTAAGAGCAGTCTAAATGGTATGGGTTAAGTTAGATTCTTCTACCTTGCTGAGGTTTTTGATAGTGCTTCTGTAAGGATTTACTGCAGAGACAGCCTAAATCTGAGTTACATAACTAAATTAACCTTAGCCTAAACTGCTTACTTCCCATCCTCTTATCTTTATTTTAACACACACCATCACCACCTTCTTCATAACCCTTTCTTAGGATAGGATTGCACTTTATTTCTTTTCTTTTAGTAGGTAATTTAGGGTAGTTGTGACACCCAACTCCCTTTCTTTAGGATTGTCAGATCTGTAGCCAGATCTGGAGGCCTACTATTATAGTCCATTTTGGGTTCTAGGTCAATTTCTCTGTGGGACAAACTCTTACTTATCAAAACTTGCTACAATTGCCCTGCATCTTACAGGCTGTGTGTACTTTAGGTTGCTGATTTCATAGATATTTTACTCCACCTTTGTATTTTGATTTTACCATCTCACCATTTTAAATAACTTCAGCACTTAAACACCTGAAGGAATCAACTAGTTTTTGGCGCCGCTGCCAGGGAATATTGATCTTTTAAGTAGACCTGAGTTGTATTATATTTTAGTTTAAAAAATTCTTTGTAGTTGTGCCATAAGTAGAATAAAAAGTACTACTAATTTTTTTTTTTTGAATTTTGTAGAACTGGACAACAGCACAGGGAAAAGCTAGAGCTGCAGCTGGAGTTTAGCTAGCTCTATTTGCAATTCTTTTACCCTCAAACTCAATCCTTTAATGTTGAATTCCCTATAATTAGTCTAGTTGTAAAGTTGTTTAGTTGTTAATTTAGTTTGAAAATTCTTTGTGTGTTGTGAGTATTTTCCTTACTTGATGAATTTTTGTGTGTATGCCTGGAAGAAGGTCCCTTAACCCTGAGTTGGAACCTCCAAATCCTAAGGTTGAAAGGGTCTTTAGACCAAGAAACACCACACAAGGCCCTACTGTTGAATCTGAACCAGCTGTCATGGCTGAGCGGCAAAGAACCCCGAAGGAATACAATGCACTGGAGGATTACACATCTCCCTTTTGCATACAATTCCCTTCAGTTGAGGGAAACTATGAAATCAAGTCCTCCACCATCAATATGCTGCCATCTTTTCATGGGCTCAGTAAGGAAGATCCTTACAAGCACATTGACCAATTTTTAGCACTTTGCACCACTTTCAATATTGTTGGCCTGGGACGTGAAGCCACCAAACTGAGGCTTTTTCCTTTTTCCCTAAAGGACAAAGCCAGCACCTGGCTTTCTAAGCTCCCAGCCAATAGCATTCAAACATGGAGTGACCTCTAAAGTCACTTTCTGGCTAAATTCTTTCCCATGAACAAAACCAGCCAGATGAGGATAAACATTTTGTCATTTACTCAGTCCTCAACTGAGGATTTTTATGAAGCATGGGAGAGATTTCAAGAGATGTTAAAACAATGCCCCCACCATCAAATTCCACAATGACAACTAGTGCAAGTATTTAACCAAGGAATTAATCTCAAGAGTAGGGATATGGTGGATGGCTCATGTGGTAGTAGTTAGCTCCACAAGATAACTGATGAGGCTTGGGAGCTGTTTGACATCATAGGGGAAAATTCCATGCAACAGGAGTCACTGTCTCGCAATGACAGCTAGACCCCAGCTAAATTGGTGAAAGAGTTCACCCCTAGAGGTGGAATGTATGAAGTTAAGGTGCAAGGTTATTTGGAAAGAAAGGTGGACAACTTGAGTTTAAAGTTTGACAAATTGATGAATGTAATGCAGCCTAGGATGGTTGCACAAGTGGAGGAGGCATGTCTGATATGCCAATCTCCCACACATTTACTCCAAGATTGTTCATCAGCCTACCAATTCCTTGATTTTGTAATGGAATATGCCAATGCTACCCAGGCATATGAGCAGCAACCTGCTGGGTACACATGGAGAAACCACCCAAATTTGAGGTGGAGACAAGATACATACCCTCAACCCTAGCAACAGCAGTTGGCAGCTCCATACAGACCTCAACACCAGTTTAACCAAGGATACCCACCATGATAGAATTTTCAGTTGCCTGCCCCATAGCCCAATCAATTGGTCTTGCCCCCATAGCAGCCCAGATCCTCTTCCTTTGAAGAGCAAATGCTAGCATCTATGCAGAATTTGAGAAACTTAGTCTAAACTATGAACTCTCATCGACAAAGCATTGAAAAAATAGAGGACCAGCTGGGTCAAATCTGTAATACTTTGAATAGGAGAGAGGAGGGAAACTTCCTAATAAACCCTTAGCCAATCCAAAAGGGCAGTACATGATTGGAGAAGTATCCTCTACCCATGAGGAGGCTAATGCAATCACTATCCTGAGGAGTGGCAGGGTGGTTGATAATTTAGTGGGCAGGGTAACTAAGGAGGTCATGGAAAGTAAAAAGGAAAGAGATGAGAGTGGTGAAGAACAAAAGAAGTCAACCTCTGCTATGGATCAGCAAGGATAAAATAAAGGGGCTGATGTTGAGCCCCAACAGCAACCACTAAGTGAAGAAAAAATAAAAAAATAAAAATTTGACCGTGATGTAGTTAGGCATGCAGTTGTGGCACCAATAGTCCCATAGCTGTCATTTCCTCATGCCTTAGCTGGCCCATTTCCTTTTGGTAAGGGAAATGCTCAGATGGAAGAGATGATGGAGACCTTCAAGCAGGTTAAGATCAATTTGCCCTTGCTTGATGCCATAAAACAGGTCCCTGCCTATGCCAAGTTCTTGAAGGACCTCTGCACACAAAAAAGGAATGCAAGGGTGCAGTTGTCCAAAATGGCTTTTACTGTTGAGCATGTTGAGTCAGTTCTGGCCATTGCCACACCTGAGAAATTATAAGACCCAGGGGTACCTACTATCCCCTGCATTATTGGAAACCACACCATTGGTAAAGCCCTCTTGGACTTAGGGGCCAGTGTGAACTTGCTCCCATACTCTATGTATGAGGAGCTACGTTTAGGGGAGCTAAAATCTATATCAGTTCTGCTACAACTGGCTGATAGGTCTAAAAGGAGACCTGTAGAAGTGGTGGAGGATGTTTTGGTGGGAGTAGACAAGTTCTACTATCCTGCTGATTTCCTTATTTTCGACATGGACCCTTGCAAAAGTAAAGCCCCAATTCCTGTCATCCTTGGAAGATAATTCTTAGCCACTATAAATGCTTGCATATAATGCAGGTCAAGGGTAATGGAGGTGACCTTCAGAAACATGAAGGCCCAATTAAATGTGTACAATGCTATTAGGCACCCTCAGATGGACATTGAGGACTGTTGTGCAATAGATGTACTAGATGGCCTAGTGGAAGAGGAATTATCCAATCTGCTGGATTGGGATAATATTGTTGATGACTTAGAAAATATTTGGAGTATAGTTTAGAAGGAGGCCCAAGTTTTTATGACCAAATTCTAGATAAGCTAGCTGGGAAGGCATTTTATTACTTTCTTTATGGATGCTCAAGGTATAACCAAATCCCTGTTTATCATCAAGATCAAAGGAAAACTACTTTCACATGTCCCTTTAGCACCTTTGCTTATAAAAGGATGTCTTTTGGATTGTGCAATGCCCCAACGACATTTCAGAGGTGCATGTATGTAATTTTTTCTGATATGATTGACAAATTCCTGAAAATCTTCATGGATGATTTCTCAGTATATGGGGACAGCTTTAGCCAGTGTTTAAGTAACCTTGAGCTGGGTTTACAAACATGTGAGGAGACCAATTTGGTCTTAAGCTAGGAAAAGAGTCACTTTATGGTGACACAAGGAATTGTATTAGGCCATGTGGTCACTCACAAAGGAATAGAGGTTGCCAAGGCTAAAGTGAATTGTATTAGTCCTGCCCCCACCCAGGACTGTCAAGCAAATCAGATCATTTTTAGGACATGCTGGATTCTACAGGAGGTTCATTAAGGACTTCAGCAAAATTGCAAAACCATTGTGCTACCTACTGTGTCAGGATGTGCCATTTGACTTCTCTGCTGAGTTCCTTGAGGCCTTTGAGGTCTTAAAAAAGTGTCTTACCACTACTCCTATAATCCAGGCCTTAGATTACTCACTCCCCTTTCAACTGGTGTGTGATGCATCAGAATTGGCCATAGGTGCTGTCTTAGGACACAGGAAAGATAAGTTGCCTGCAGTGATCTATTATGCCAGCAAATCACTAGCTGAGCTTAGCTCAACTACATCACTACTGAGAAGGAGTTGCTAGTTGTTGTGTTTGTTGTGGACAGGTTTAGACCCTACATGCTTGGGTCTAAAATTGTTGTTTTCACTGATAACTCATCTTTGAAATACCTATTGGCCAAGAAGGATGCCAAGCCAAGGTTGATCAGATGGATCCTCCTATTACAGGAGTTTGATCTTGAGATCAAGGATAAAAAGAGAGTTGAGAATTTGGTGGCTGACCACCTCTCTAGAATTATTCTTGAAGAATATGCAGCAGCACCTATTAATGAGTTGTTCCCTGATGAGAGGCTATTTGTTGTGCAGTCTAGCATGTCCTGGTTTGCACACATTTTCAATTTTCTTGTTGTTGGTAGGATTCTCCCTCACTGGTCCAAGATGGACAAAGACGTATTTTTCTCTCAGGTCAAACATTTTTTGTGGGAGGATCCATACCTATATAAGCACTATGCAGACCAGGTGGTTAAGAGATGTGTACCTGAAAGTGAGTTCCATAGCATTCTTTCCATGTGCCATGAGCAAGCCTGTGGGGGTCACTTCAGTGGCAAAAAGACTGCAGCAAAAGTGTTGCAATGTGGTTTTTATTGGCCTTATTTGTTCAGAGAGGCATTTATACAATGCAAGGCCTATGAGAGATGTCAAAGGTTGGGAGGCATTTCCAAGAAAAATTCTACGCCATTGTAGCCTATCCTTGTGGTAGAACTTTTTGACATATGAGGCATTGATTTTATGGGTCACTTTCCTCCATCTATGGGTTTTAACTTCATACTTGTGACAGTGGACTATGTGTCCAAATGGGTAGAAGCCATTGCCACAAGGACCAATGACCACACAGTTGTCCTTAAATTTTTAAAGGACAATATCTTCTTAAGATTTGGCACCCTCAGAGCTATCATTAGTGATGGGGGGAGTCATTTCTGTAACAGACCTTTTGAGAACCTCCTCAAAAAGTACTTTGTTACCCATAGAATTGCAACTCCATAACACCCACAAACTAGTGGGCAAGTTGAAATTTCTAATAGGGAGATCAAGCATATCTTGGAGAAGACTGTGAGGACTGATAGAAAGGATTAGGCATAAAAGCTGAATGATGCTTTGTGGGTCTATAGGACAGCCTATAAGTCCCCTATTGGCATGTCCCCATTTAGGCTAGTTTATGGCAAGGCCTGCCACCTACCAGTGTAGTACAGAGCCTATTGGGCTATCAAATCATTGAATTTTGATCTAACTACTGCTAGTTCTCATAGAAAATTATAGCTGGCAGAGCTTAATGAGCTGAGGCTGGAAGCCTATTCAAATATCAGAATATACAAGGAGAAATCAAAGGCATTCTTTGACAAGAAGTTAACAAGAAGGAACTTCAATGCTGGCACTAAGGTTTGACTTTTCAACTCCAAACTAAGATTTTTTCCAGGGAAGTTAAAATCCAGATGGGATGGACCATACATTGCCATTCATGCCTCCCCATCTGGTGTTGTAGAGATCTTGGATCCTATGTTTGGAAAGATCATGAAAGTGAATGGTCAAAGGCTAAAAATTTATGTAAAACATCTAGTGGAGCCTCCTCAGACCATTCACCTACATGAACCTCCCATAGCTCAGTGATCCACAGCTTTATAACATGTGTATCTTATATGTTGAATGTTTTTTCTTGTTTTGTGTGCTTAGGAATCTTTCAATTACTGCTTTTAGGGTGATGATGATTTGCTTGTGTGTTTGATTTTGTTTTGTTCTGTTCTGTTTTGAGTCATGTGCATATTTGTCATCTGAATTTGATGTTCATGTCTGTTCTTGATGGTTGAGATGCTCTCATAATAATTGTCATGAATTTGATCTGAAAGAGTATCTTTAGAATTTTGAATTTTTAATATTTAAATATTGATAAAGGGTAACCATATTGTCATGATGAAATGGAGTACATGTCATGGAGTTAGTGCTAATCCACACTAAATTGGTGCATAACATTGTACATGCATAGGTCAGGGCACAAGCTGAGAGAAAAGGTTAAGTGTTGCTTTCTCGTGAGGCTAAATGGCCTAAATTTCAAGCTCGCGAGCCTCTTGTAGGCTTTCTCATGGAGTTCTGAGAGAAGTTTTGTTCCTCGCGAGAGCCTCACAAGCAAAAGCCAGCTACTAAAGCCTGATACTGAACCTCGCGAGGCTCTATCCTATCAGCAATAGGGAACTACACGAAAAATAGAATTCACATTTTTTGTACTACGCGAGAGCCTCGCGAGCTAACATTCTGAAGGCCACACCATAAATGTCCTCGTGAAGATCACAAGTGAAACTGCGCGAGAGATGAGAAACTGCTTCACGCACTTGGACCCAAATTCAACTCTGCGAAGAAACTTGCGAGGCACATAAAGCTTCTAAATCTGTTCTAGTGAGGCTCTATTCTTCTCTGTGACAGAACTTCTCGCGAGGTTGGAAGTTTAGTGCATGATAAATTTACTTCGCGAGAACCTGGCGACAGCTGCGCGAGGCACGGGATCAGCCCTATAAACCCTACGATTTTCTCCATTTCCTTCATTCTATCTCTTTGCCCTAGCTTTCACTGTGCATTTTCGAGCTCCCTCTTTTCTTCTTTCTTCTATACAACCCTTTCCACTCAACCTCAGCTAGTTTCCTCCTACCATTTTACTCCCCATCACCTCTTGATCACTTTGAGCTAGGTTTGGGGGGATTTGAACATTTCTACAATGTGTGAGGGGAAACCCTAGCTATCATTTGGTAAAATTTCTCACTCTCTCTTAGTTGATGAAATTGGACATTAATTTTGTGTAAGTAGGGAGTAATTTGGGTTCTGTTTCATTTCTGAAGTGTGTATTACACCTGCTGGGAGTTTCAAGCCCTAATTTGAAGAAATTGAAAGCTATGGCCACGAGCTCAAAATTCACAAATACCTTGTGTGCTTTGGTAACTCCACCACCTACTGGGAGCCCTGTGGCCACTCGAAAATCTACAAGGATTGTAGAGGCCTCCAATGTGGAGACCCCTGTGGTAACTGCACCCACTGAGGATCCCCATATTGAGCAAACTGGGAAGAAAGGAAAGGGTGTGCCCTCTGATGCTTAAGGTGCCAAAAAGAAGTCTGCCCCAGAGAAAAGGGTAGAGAGCACCTACTGGCTAAAAGCCCTAAAAAATCTAAGAAGAAATAGAAAAAGGAAAAGGAAGTAGCCCCAGAGCTCCCTGAGGATGAAGAGGAAGAAGATCAAGAATACCTCAGGGTCCCCTCTAAATTTGTTGCATCAATTAAGCTGGAGGCAGAGATAATTTTTTATAAAGCTTTCTTTGAGGAGCTACCTGAGATAGCTGCCTCCATGGGGTACCTCACCAAAGCCACATTGCTGCCCCTACTAAGACCCCCAATGCAGCTAGTCTGCCCTAGACTAGTGTAATTGTTCTACCAAAATATCAGAGTTAAGACTGGGGATGATGGGAACCCAGCATTGCTGGTGCTAATAGAAAATTTTGAGATGTTCAATCAGGCAGTCATTGCTTGAATACTTGGGATACCAGCCCAGTATAGCCCTTAATGTGGCTTGGGGCCCCCTTTGACAGCCACCATCCCAGAAATTGCTAAGGAGCTGATTTGAGGGGTCACTGCATCAGGGGTATCAATCAGGAAGAGAGATATGCACCCCAACCTCAGATTTATTGATGGGTGTTGAGGAAGAATGTATATTACTCTGAATATGAGTAGGAGAGGACGTCTCCTATTGCTGATGCACTCTTCTCCTTCCACAAGAACCACTACTTGGATGCTGCCAAGTTAATTTTTGAGGGGATGACAGACATTGTGGAGAAGGTTAATGAAGTGGGGGGTACCAATTTCAAATTGATGAGAGCCTTATTGAAGTTGGGGGGTACCAATTTCAAATGGATGAGAAGACCATCCCCTTGGCCACCAGAAATTGTGGAAAGAAGCAATGAGAGATCTGTGGCACTCTCATTGAGAAGAAGAAGAAGAAGGCAGATGTACTAGCAACCTCTGATGTTGCTGTTGTTGTTGCCTCTATGGCTCCACACTCTGCTGCCCTCTCTCAGGCAGCCCATTCTTATCAGCCAGCCAGCACCACCTCCACATCTGCACCCACTACCTCACCAGCCACCCCTTCACCTTTCATATCAGCCACTACTCCCTCAACCCAAGCCTCATAACCTCCCATAGTCTTATTACCCTCATCCCAGCCCATTCTACCAACTACCACAACCACCTTAACCTCTTTACCCATACCTGTACCCTTGCCTACTAACCCAACTCAACCTAGCCCACCTGTGAAGGCCACAGATAAAAAGAAAAGAAAATTAACCAAAGCCCACATAGAGCCCCAACCTACCTATATCTCCCATACCATCCTAATTCTTACAACCACAGCCATACCAGATCCAACCATTGGCCTACCACCAACCTCAACAGCCCAAGCCTTTGAAATTGAGCCTCACACCCTTGAAATCCCACATACCTCCCCACTACACCCCCCCAGCCCATTGAAACCTCCACACCTTTTCCACCTGAGTTCCTTGAACCCTTAGGGCAATCCATTCCATCCTCACCTACCCATGACCACATTCCTCTTTCAGAAGAGGGATACTCAGCCATGATGTCCTCTATCATTGGGGACAACAACTATGAGTTTACCCCTCTCCTCACCCTCCACATTTCCCCCCTCCTCCACATTCACCACAACCCCATCAATTTGCCCCTACACCTCCATCACCACAGCCTACCACCTTCACTCATGCACTCACTTCCCCATTTCAACCAATTCCACCCACCACCCCTGATTTCCTACCCCAAATCTTTCACCTATTACTCTCCCTTCATGCCAAAGTGTTGGCCAACTCCCAAACCCAATCATCCATTGAGGCCAACAGTCATGCAATAACCTCCCAACTCCATAACCAGGCCTCCATCCAAACCAGCTTAGAAGCCATCCAATCCACCTTGTCACTTTTAACCCCACCACCACAACAGCCACCTATCCCTACAACCACCCAGTTACCTACTCCACCTCCTTCTCCCCAACCCATAACCTCAGCTATCACCACACCTGCTATTACACCCATTAAACCTGTTCCCATTACCCCTCCAACTATATTTACCAATGCCTCCACCCAAATTGACCTTGAACCAGAACCTTAACCTACTCCTATCCAGTTGCCCATTATTTCCCTACCTGATCCCCCACCCGCTATAGCAACCTCTGATGCTGCAACAGATGTGGAAAACCTTATCCCAACCACCTCAATTCCTACCCAAACAGACCATGAGCCTGAACCTATAGTCCATCACCCTTTACCCTCCATATTCACCTCATCCATCCCCTCTCCCTTACTGGCTGGCCCTTCTTCGAGTGATCAGCAACCTATCCTTCTAGCCTCTTCCTTTTCCATACCCCCATACTTTACTCTCCTCCATGCCATGCAAAAGAACCCCTACCTGAAAAATGATGTCATTAAAGGCATGACTAACATCAGAACTTCCATCAAGTAGCCTTATAAAGAGAAGATAAGTCGAATGGAGGTGGACCACAGGGTTCAACTGTTGGGAATATCAAAGGGGTGGGGTAGAATTTTGATCTAATATGAAGCTGAATAGCATACAACAGTAACGGAGAAGATGAGAGTAGATGGCCTAGAAAAACGATTAGCCACCTCCAAAGATGTCGCGAAGGCCACCAAGGAGCTCTATGAAACGAGAACTCGGCTTGCTGAAATAAGAGCAGAAATTCTTAAAAGGAAAATTGCAGCACTAACTGGCACAACTCCTCTCGAAGCAGCTGTGCCTGCCCCTCTTACTACTTCTCTTGCTGCTACTAAAGTAAAAGGAAAAGGACCCCAAGTCAAGACTGACCCAGTTGATGATTAGGATGATTAGATATGCACCTGTAATTAGTTAGAAATACTTTTTGTAGCTCACTTTTCCCTTACAGTGTACAAATTTTTGTCTATATATGAAATGTCTTTTTGTTATGTTTTGTTTGGTTCACTTTTTGCTTCATCTCTGCTTAGTCTCTTTTAGTTATTTGTGTAATTTGTTTATTGCTTTTACTTACTTTATTTGTTGTCTGATTGTGTATATGATCCCTACTACACATGCCTTTTCTTCTTTGAATTAGTAAGGACACTGCTCCTCATAGGTTTGGGGGTGTAGTAAGGATTGCCAATGATGTAGTTAACCTAACTGCATCAGAATCAAGTGAGTAAGATAGATATAGAGCTGTGATTACCCAAGAAACTCTGAAAATAAGGAAATGTAAACAATTTTGCAGACCTTTAGGCATTAAAAAACTTTTAAATTTTAAACATTTTCATTAGGTGAACACCAAGAAAACTCACTTGTGTCAGTACTTAGTGAACCATTAAAGAGAAAAAAGGTGTGGACATGCCTAAGAGTTCAATGAAGACTATACCTTGTGAGATTTGGGCCTACAAAATTTTTTGTTCTTTGAGGAGTGTCTTAGGCAATTTTTTCTGCTCTAAGGACTGACTGAGTCAATGTCCTCACTAGAAGTTAGGCATCTCCAAGTCAAGACAGTTGACAATATCCATGTTATTTAGGAAAGGATCAAGGCCTTGTCTTGGACAGTTCGAGCCTTAAAATACCAAACCCAGTAAACTACCCTTGTGCATACAGCTTTTGAGCCTTAATTTCTAATTTTCTTTAAAATACACCTGAGTATTTGTACCTAAACCTATGAACCTAATTTAAACCTACCCCCACTCTTAGAATTCAACAGGTAAAGGAGGAGTTGAAGATGGATAAGCTAAGATCAACATTGGGTGAATGGTGAAGAAACACAAAAGGAGGATAGCTGTGTAGCAGCTGGAAAGAGGGTGGCATTTCAGAAAAAAAAAATGAAAAGAAAAGAAAAAAAAAAAAAGAGAAAATGAAAAGGGAGAGAAAGAAATTAAGAGGAAATTCCATTGGAAAAAGTAAAAATAACAGGAGAAGTTGGCCACTTCAAGTCTGAAAAATGTCAAAGAAGATGAAATGTGCTGAACTAAAGAAGGTGAAGTCATGAATCACCTCCTTCACCTGCTAATTTCTCAATTTTGTATCCTTTTCACCCTTCCATTCTTTACAACCTAGATCCATAAGCCACATTACAACCCAGTCATAAGACCTTGTGATCCTAAGTTGAATGAGTTATTATGTGGAGATGAGGAGTTGTTCAATCTATGGTGAGGATAGCCAATGATGCCAGAATTTAGTAGCTTAGCCTATGTTCATGCTTACAGACCCATTTGGGGGCTGTAACTGCTCTTGAGCTTGTGAGAAATGAGAACCCTCAAAGTTCTTTGTGAGACACTGCCCTGGTAACCATTGGGTCTGTTATTAAATATATTGGGCATTACCTAAAACCTAATTTTTGAAGTGATGGTGAACTCAGTACTGACATACAAGTGTTGTTTCTCTTGTCGTAAGCTAATTGGAAATGATGTGCATGCATGTAAACGTTTTAAATGATTAAATGTCTGTGCATATCATGTGTTTAAATTCCTCACATACTGAATCAAAGGTGAACTGATGCTCTGTGTCTTGGCAACTGACTTGACAATTTTGCACTTTTGTTAATTATTTCATTGAGAAGTTTGTGGGTACCTTCACAGAAAACCCTCAGGAGACTTCACTCCACTAGGGATCACCTAGGGGTTTAAAAGGATTTATGCATAAGCTAAATGCATCCGTGCTCCCTATGAAAGTGGCATTTACATTCTTAGAGTAGCTGTTTAAATTTTTCTTTGCTCAGGGACTAGCAATGATTAGGTTTGGGGGTGTGTTATTCACTGAAAAGTATCACTTTTCACCTCTTAACCTAGCCTTTGCTGGACCTTGAAGCTGACTAACAACTCTTGTTTAACTCTTTTTATAGTTAGTAATAAATTATACAGCTTAACACAAAGTCCTTACTTTTGATGCCAAGAAGAGAGAATTCAAGCCAAGAATGACAGCTGAGCCAGAGATTGATGGAACACCATGGTGGTACACACCATGGTGACTATTTTGCATGTCATGATGAACCAAGAAAGTCCAGCAGATGAAAGAAGCATATATGAGAGTGGAAGAAGCTGCAACAGAAGCATGTGCATAATAGCAGAGGAACAAATGATTTATCTCGTACAGTTGAGGTGCTGTCTCGCGCTGTTCAATTCACTAGTAAAGCTTCCTCACGCAGCTAAGACATGCAGCATACTAGAGCTCGCAAAGAAGTCACGCAGCTCAATGTAGTGGTTATCACAAAGTAGCCTCCTGCACAGTAGTCGCGCACTTCAGCTGCAATCAACATGTAAAGAAACTCGTGAAGTAGTCACGCACTAAGCCTTCAAAAATACAGCTCGCAAAGCTCTCACGAGGATCAAGCAATAGCAACCACGCGCGCTCCCTCGCGAGACCAATTTGCACGTACAACAGCCACAACCTCGTGAAGCTCTCATGTGACTCTAGAGGAGAGAGATGCCCAGAAGTTCTCTTGCGCAGCTCTCGTGCGATTGGAATCTCAACCCTTTATCGAGCGACTACCTCACGACAGAAGATTCTTAAGCTCTACTGTGTGAGCAAGCCAAATACTGTAAACTCTTTCGCGCGAGTGCATTCAAAGCCAGCTGCATGATCATCCGAAGTCCACCTGCGCGAGTAAACAAACCTCTCAAGCCAATTCCTACCTCGTGATGACTCTGTAGGCTGTATGAAGTAAATAAAGAGCACAAATCATCTATACAATAGAAGTAATGTTCAGAAGCCAACCTCGCGAAGCTCGGGCTCTCCACTTCTTAATCTTAACTAAAGGACCTTTTGGGGATTTCCCCAAGTCTAGGGCACATATATCGAGGCATTGATCTCAAGGTGCACATTCCAAAGCATCCAAGGATTGTAATAGTGCCACATCTGCTAGAATAATTAGGGTTTACTCTTCTCTGAGCCAAGGCATTAGGACTAAGTATATAAGCTATGTTTGTAACTTTGAATTTATCAACCTTTGTCGACTGAGAGCTCAAGCAGATTAGGGTTGGGGTTAGGGTTTGATCACTTCTTGTTCCATTTTTTCTTCTCTCTTAGCCCAACACTTGCTGGCTAAATCTTTGGTAAGCAATTAGGTGTAGTTTCATTTAGTTTTGTAATGGGTCATTTAAACATTGGGATCTTGTGAAGAGCTGTTGTGCACAAGGCTGCTGCCTTGAGAAATTACATTATAGGTAATTTAGATAAATGGAATTTGTTCTTTAAATGTTCATTCAATTTGTTATTTTCCTATTTTCCCGTAGTTTTGTTCAGGCTATAGCATGCATTTAGGATTTGAGCTAATTGAAAGGCCCATGGAAGCTTGAGCTTGTAGCCCTGGGACCATGGTTGCAACAGTAGTTTACATGTTCCATCTCAGTCATCTGTGGGTAAGGCAGTCTCTGTGGATAGCCTGTGACCATTTGAGTGGATAGACTATAGCCCTAGGGCAGGTCTTGGTCATAGATCTGAGAAAGATTCTTTTCCTCTGCACTTGAGCTTGTAGCCTAGTGAGAGGTTGTTGTAGGAACTGGCTCTCCTCTATTTTACTTGACCACTATCAGATGTTAGATCTGACTTCTCTGTAGTGATTGCAGACTTGTGAGATGAGTCATTTTAGGCCTTTTGAAGCAATGATCAGCAAAATCTAAATCCTCATTCAGCCTGAGATACCTTATGGTTCCCACCAGGTTTTTCAGGTCTGTTTGCTCCTATGAATGTCTACTAGATCTGTAGCAGATTTGGTGCTTATAGCCTGGCAAACATAGTGTCTGTACTGGTATTCATGACCTGATTTATTTCTTTGGTTGGAGGAAATCTATTTGATAGTCTGTGAGCATTTAAGTGGACAGATTATAACCTTAAGATCAGTTCACTCCTTTGGATTAGGTTAGTTTTCTAATTTAATCAATGGGATTTGATAGACTCTATTGGATAGTCTGTGACCATTTAAGTGGATAGATTATAGCCTTAAGAGCAGTCTAAATGGCATGGGTTAAGTTGGATTTTTCTACCTTGCTGAGGTTTTTGATAGCACGTCAGTAAGGATTTGCTGTAGAGACAGCCGTAAATCTGAGTTACATAACTGAATTAACCTTAGTCTAAACTGCTTACTTCCCATCCTCTTATCTTTATTTTGACACACACCATCACCACCTTCTTCATAACCCTTTCTTAGGATAGGACTGCATTTTATTTCTTTTCTTTTAGTAAGTAATTTAGTGTAGTTGTGACACTCAACTCCCTTTCTTTAGGATTGTCAGATCTGTAGCCAGATCTGGAGGCCTACTATTATAGCTTATTTTGGGTTCTAGATCAATTTCTCTGTGGGACAAACTCTTGCTTATCAAAACTTACTACAATAGCCCTGTATCTTACAGGCTGTGTACTTTAGGTTGCTGATTTCATAGCCATTTTACTCCACCTTTGTATTCTAATTTTATGATCTCACTATTTTAAATAACTTCAGCACTTAGACACCTGAAGGAATCAATAGCCATTGGTTGAGCATAGTTAGCGATGGGACCTTTTGAAGGTTTAAATCTATTGTGATGGTGCATTGATGATAGGCTATAAGACAAAATGAAGTTGCTGTGTCATGACGGGAAATGCTTGTGATGAGATCGAGTCGTAGTTGCATCGCAAGGGAATATATTCATGAATGTGTGGCGAGGTTGTGCCTGAATGTTTCGGGTAGTGATATTTGCGATGGGGCGTTGATGGGATATTTGTGCAATAGGTGCATCATATTTCTTTCTTTGGCTAATCTTGGGTTATATGAGATCACGTTGTGTTTGCATCATGGTGAGATTCATCTTTGACTTTTGTCGTGTGTCCAGGTTTCTGGGAGGCTTGCTTTTTGCTTTTTGCGATGGGATGTGTGATGAGGTTATGCGATGGGGCGTGGGAGAAGGATCATGATGGGATAAGTAGCGTGCTCTTTGCTTTAACTGTGTCGTGATTAGGTATGTTAATTTGTGTTGCTGATATGTGTGTTCTATCGCAATGGGATAGGGGGTGCGGTCAATGCTTCCTTTGCGATGGGAGATGGGAGAAGGATCCTAATAGAGATGGGGACAAAGGGTGTGGAGATGTGTAAGTTTTACGTTGGGTATTACGCACTTATTTTAGGGCGTTTAATCAAATTACATGCTTGTTTGGGGGCGTGTGATTGGAGGTTTGAAGGGGTTAATTATGCGTTTGAATTGGTGCGTGTAATCCCATTACGCGCTTGGACTGGAGCGTCGCGCCATCTACGCGGGCGATGGTTTTATTATGCACAAGTGTCGGTGCACTTGATTTAATTTATGCGAGGTTTCCATGTTCGTGATTAGGCCATGTTCTATAAAAGGGGGAGAAAGTCCTTATTCTCCTCATGCCTTTGGTTTCATTGACTTTTCCTAGTTTTTGGTATTCAGATACCCGTGTTCGTGTGATATCGTGTGATCTAGTCATCTGATCGTGATGTGGTTTCTCTCGGTATTGTTTATTTCACATGATCTTCGTCCTGAGGCGATGCTGGGTGATGTCGTAACTCTGGGAATGGGCGGTGTTGGGAAAGAGGAGGTCGGTCTTCACATCAGTCCCTTTTAGGGAGCAGTGAAGGCAGTGTTGAGCAGGTGATGGCGGAAGCGGTGAAGATGGCGAAAGAGTCAGAGTTACAAGTGGAGGGATGAGTTCCCCAACCAATCCTCCCTGAAGCCTCCGATTTGACGCTCCGAGCTGGGATCTGCTCCTTGGTTGTCTCCATTGCGGATTCATTTTAGGTTGTAGGTTACAGTTTTACATTTTCGTTTCGTGTTGTAAATTTGGGAGGCATGCCTCCAGTGATATTGTGTAAAAAAGTTGATTAAATGAATAAAAGGTGTTTTATTTGTTGTGTTTGTTTATATTTTATTATTCAATGGGTCCTATGCAAACATTCAAAATTTTTTTGTGAATTACTTAATTTGTCAGGATTTCGTTTAGTTAGGTCTTAACTCGGAATGCTAGGATTTATTTTTCAGAATTGATTTATAGTCCTACTGGGATTTTTCTTGGTATATTGGGTTTTATTTAAGATTCCACTTGGCTTTATTGAGTTTGTTGGGGCATTTATTTTATTAGATTATCTTGAGATGATCGCATGGTCTAGATGAGTTAGGGTTTCATTTTAGGGAGTTTCAAGGGATTTTTATGTTTGTTTTGTTTAAGGTGGGGGGTGAATCCCATGTTTAAAGTTTAAGGTACTTTCTTTGGTGTTATGTTTGATTTGAGGTGACACTTGTTAGAAATGTGTGAATTTAGGGTTTAATTTAAAGTTTCTAGATGGGTGTTAAGTGTTTTAATGCTATTGGTTCATTTATTTTGTGATGGATTTGTGTTTCTTTAGGGGGTAAGTGTTGTGTGATTGTTGGGTTACGTTGGAGGGGAAATGGATAGTATTAGAGTATGGTATTTATTGTTTGAGTATATCTCTATTGTATTATTTCAGGTGTTCGTTTTGGAGTCCCATGGCAGAAAAGTGATAACTATACTAAAAAAATTTTAAAATGAAATGCCCCGATTTTGGGTATTCGAGGTGAAAAAGAAAAACTAAATTGATTTGGGGTATCGGTCTTGTAACCCGAGTATCGCTATCAAAGTGCTAGCGCTCTTAAAAAAATGCCCCAGTGTGAAGTGATGGTGGGACTTTTATCGGCCTCATAGTTTTCCTAGAGTGTATTAGTAAAGATCCCATGTTAGAAAGTAGTTCAATTATTTCGGCCATGTATCGGGCTTGATTTTGTAAGTGTTGAACGATCATCATGTATCATAGCTTTCAACAAGAATTGAGGTGAATGGTAGGTAATAAGTGATCGCATCACTTATCATTCGAGAGTTTTCGATTTTATTCTGAAGAGATTTTGAAAATTAACTGACTCATTGTCTGAAAAGAAAATAAAGGGTGAAGAGGAGGTAAGGTTTATTGATCTGAGGGTAGCTTCTTATTCAACCAAATTTTGAAATAGTAGTCAACTACTTTCTTCTCAGGTGGATAATGTGCTGCCATAATTGAACTCTCTGTCATAGTCCAGCATCATCAAATCCTCAAATTCTATGGTTAGCAGGAGTTTTATCCTCCTCCCGCCACCGTACGACGACATCTAGTAGTGTGAAGATGTTAGGGATGCCCTCACAGTTTGCTTATACCTTCCTAATAGGATTACCAGACATGCCCTCACAATTTGCTTATGCTTCCCTGAATTCATTGACTATTCATTCGTCGTATTGCTCTCGCTCGGTTGTGCTTCTTTTCTGTATATTTTGTTTTTAAACAACTTGCTAACGCAAGAATCGTGAGGTTTGATGAAACCTTACATTTTCATTTTCTCTACTCCAACATCGACTCCAATGGCCGGAAGAGTTTATGAGAATTCAAAGTTTTCCACATTTCAGAAAGAGAGTTTCATGATTCACTAGTCCTTTCGATCAATTTGCCCGAGTAGGAGGGGTGGTCAATGAGTCAGATGATTCCAAAAATGGTTCAAAAGAATAATGACCTACAACTGCTGCATGCCTTATGATGACCACGAGGGTGATAAATATATAAGTATGTTTGTTTAGGCTATGAGACATGATGGTTATTGAGTTATGATTCCAAGGGTCAGAAAGTCCTTCCCCTGTAGTTGTTTCCTGGGCATGTTGCTGAGATAATATAGGTACTTCCCATGTGGGCTTTGATTTCCTCCAAGCAAGGCAATTGTATAGGCATTGTTTCTTAACAGTAGCTCCTTGACTTCAAGTTCTCAGTCGAGTAAGAATTATGAGTTAGAGATATTGTCAGGCAAATGATATATGTATGTATATTTTTTATTTTTTTTGTTTTGTATATATTTTTTTATTTTTATTTTGTATTTTTTTGTGTTATGGTACATCATCAGTTCGTTAAGCAGAGACTGACTCAGAAGGTCAAATGGGCAAAGTGACAGTTGGATAGTTTGTTTCAGGGTCCTCAATCTCTCTCGATTTGGTTAATCTGGGATGAGAGAGAGGTCATGTTTAGGTTTGTATTTTGGATGATATGAAAATTTTCAAAGTAGGTGTGGTGTCTTTTAACTTCTTCTTTTGATGAGTCTTTTATGGTTGGAGGCTCCTTGTTAGGAGGGATCTTCTTTAGTTTCTTGATGGGGTGAGACAACTCATAGAGTTGGGGCGTAGAGTTATTAGAGAGTTCTTCAGGATCATTTACAGGTAGTTGGAAAGTTGTTTGCAAGTGAAGTTGGAGTAGAAGCTGTTGAGAGGGACGGTAGTGTGGTAAAGATAGTGAGAGGATAAGGCAAAGGTAAAGTAGGAGGAGGAGATGCGAAGGTGTGGGCCAAGGTGGACCTTTCCTTCATGTGGGTGGTATGGTTTTGTTCGATTATGCTTGTTTGGTTTGATTCGCACTTTGGTTTTATTGTGAGGTTGTTTTAAAATTTTGTTTATAATTTTTCGAGGAGGTTGAGTATCAAAAGTTTGACGTAATAGTTTGGTCGTCGATTGGAGTTCGGTGAAGGTTTTGATTGTGAGGTCCACGGAGATTTGGATATGATGATCAGAAGCAATTTTAGTTGTAATGTCGATTTCATATTTTGATGGGATTTGAGGTATGTTGATTTGGATGGTGATTGGCATCGTAAGATTTGAGTTTGGTTTGATTTTGAAAGTGGGAGCGATGATCAACTCCTTGATAGGTTTTATGGTAGGCTCAAAGGTGAGTGGAGTTGGCATTGTAGGAATAGGTTCAGTTTTAGTACTGGGTTCGTGTTCGATAACAGGCTCGAGTCCAATGATGGATTCAAGTTTGATGATGGGCTTGGATTTGTTGATAGTTTGAGGTTTGATGACAGGTTTGTGTTCGGTGATTGGTTTAAGATCGACGGTAGGTTCAGGTTCGAGGATTGATTTAGATTCACTAATAGTTGGAGGCTTGATGTCAGGTTTGTATTTGGTGATCAGTTTAGGTTTGACAATAGGTTCAGGTTTGACAATGGATTCAGATTTGGTGGCGGGTTCGCCTTTGATGGATGGTTCGAGCTTGTGGATAGGTGTTGGGTCGATGATAGGTTCGGGTCTGGATTCGACGATTGGTTTAAGTTCAATGATCAGTTTGGTTTCATGTCCGATGACAAGTTCAAGTTTGATCATGGGTTTAGGTTTCATAATAGGTTTAGATTCGATAATAGGTTTAGTTTATATAGTAGGTTTAGGTTTGATGCTAAGTTTAGGTTTAGGTTTGATGATAAGTTTAGGTCTTATTATAGGTTTGAGTTTGGGGTTCAGTTTCGTGGATGGCGAAGTGACAAGTCCATTGGTAAGTTCAAGTTTTGAGCCGGGTGTAGAGACCGATTTGTGAGTTAGTTTTGAGATCGGTTCAATGGTCGATTATGGAGTGAGTGAAGATAGTTCAGAGGTATGTTTGGTGACAGATTCAGATTCGAGATTTTATTTTGAAGTTGGTGAGGTGATGAGTTCGGTAGTGAGTTTAGGTTCTGAGGCACGCATAGAAATTGATTCGTGAGTTGATTCTGAGGTTAGTGGGGTGATGTGTTTGTTATTGAGTTCAAGTTTTAAAGCAGGTATAGCGATTGATTCAGGGATTGATTTTGAGATTGGTGGGTTAATGTGTTTGTCAATGTGTTCGGGTCTAGAGGCTAGTTTCAGAGTTGATTCATAAGCGAGAGGGCTAGTGATTTTGGGGGTAGATTTGATTATTGGTTTGGGTTAAGAGTCTAGTTTTGTGATTGGTTTAAGTATGAATGGCGTCGCATAATACCGATTGATTGGTTCAAAAATTACTTCTAGATTTGGCACATGAGCCTGTTCGGGGGTAGTTTGCGTCATTTGTTTGGGCGTCTCTTCAAGAGGTGTGGGGGTTGATTCGTTTATTGGTAGGTTATCGAATTCAAGGGTAGGTTCAGTTGGTTCGGAGATAAGTGCGTTGAGCTTGGCGATGAGTTTGGTGATGGGTTGAGTAAGTTTAGGGGTGGATTCAGTGATATTTTGAATTTTAGTGGTCTTAGTGACCGGTTCTAGGCGAAAGGTAATTTCGAATTTATAGCTACATGGGATAGGGTTAGTTGGTTGTATGAGAATAGTATGGTTTTGTTCTGAGGGAGGTTCAATTCTTCAAATCTGGCTAGCTGGGTGGAATGGGGCGGGGATGAGTGAGTGTACAGTATCGTATGCGAGTTGAGGGCTTGATGGAGTTTATTTAAACAACGGGTTGTAGTAGGTGCTGTTAGTTTGTGCAGCGTCAGGGTACTGATTTTGGTCATAGTATGGGCTTGTGTATTGGTTGGTGTATAAAGGTTGGTAAGGTTGTTGATCTTGGTTTGTGTATAAATCTTGAGCTTGGGCATATAGATGGTATGGTTGAGGGTTAGTTTGGTTTTGTTCTTGGTTCGCATTGATTTGTTCGGAGTGTATGGCTTCATTTAGGGTGTTTGTCTCAGGGTTGTCGGAGGAGGGTTCGTTGGATGTTCAGGTAGGAAGACTGAGGTCTCCACTCTTTAGTCGACGTTCTATGCATGAGACGCGTTGATAAAGGCTAGCGAGGTCGTGATAGTCACTTAGGATGAGAACGCTCCGAAGAGGCTCTCGGGTATTGTTAATCACAATTTCTATCACATCGCTTTCTTTTATTTGATTTCCTATTCTAGCAGCAAGTCTTCTCCAACGGTTGGAGAATGTCGAGAAGTCTTCATCGTCCTCTTGTCTTGTGTGCATCAAGTTAGCGAGACTGATTTCTTCATGAGTCAGGTACTGGTATTGATCTAGGAATCTGTCGGCTAAGTCTTCGAATGTCTCAATTTTGGCTAAAGGTAAGGCTGCGAACCAGTCAAGGACTTCTCCTTCTAGTGATCTTGGAAAGTAATGGGTCAGGAGCCCATGATTGGTACAGATCAGTCATTGCAAAATAGGGCCAAGTGGTGCTTTGGATTTCCCGTACGGTTATATTTGTTGAATTTTGGAGGTTTAAAACCAAGAGGTATAGTGAAGTCGATGTCTCGGCAAAATTTGTCGAATCCAAAAGCATGACTAGAGCGTTCTTTGCTAGCCATGTAGTCATCTAGAAATTGGTGGAGGTTGTTTATGTTTATGGCGGTGTCTTTTCCAGGTGCCTTGGGAGAGAGTTGTCCTCAGCAGTTGTTGTTGTAGAAGGTGTGAGAGGTATATGTGTTACGTGTCGGGGGAGTCGGAGCATGTGGAGGAGTCGGCGTCCTTTCCTTTTGTCTATTCCTCGGAGTAACTTGTCTTTGAGACTGGAGCAATGTGTCGGCTTCTTTTCCTTCTTTTGTGAGTACACTGGGAGTGTGGTTCATAACTTGACTATCGGGGTAGCTTCGCTCAGTACCACTTTCTTCAGTGCTATTACTGTGATTTGAGGTTCGTGGAGCGAAGGGGTATTTTTCGCTCTCATTAATCGTATTTACCCGAGCACGACGCTGGGCTATCCAACAAGACGGCCTAACGTTATACTCGAGATCACTAGGGGAGCCCCACACAGGTGGGTCGATATTATTAAAATTTAATTTTCTGATGTCGGCCATTTTAAAATAGTTTTTTTTTTTTTGAGAAAGATAAAAAAAAGTTTACCTATGTGCAAGTGTGTGTAGAAAAGTGATAAAGTGGAACAAAATAGAAATCAAAATAAAGAGCGGGAAATATAAAATCAAATTAAATAAAGTAAGGAAAATTGAAAACCAAATTAATTAAACTATGGCAGCCTTAGCGAAAAAGTGTCCCATCACGATTGCTAGTCTATTGGTACGCGTTTTTTCTGGTTTCCTTTCGGTCCTCGGAAAGAGTGGTCCAATTCGGTCCGAGTGGACTCTAGGAAAGGCAATGATGGAGTAATAAATTAGGAAATATTAAATGCTAAAATTAAATAGGCAAATTCCAAATAAAGAATACCTGAAAAGATGTGATCGCCAGCTGCAGATATTTATCGACGCTGTAACACGTCACTGATCACGCTTTAAAGGGAAGTGGGGACTTACAGGTTGAACCCGTTTACTAAATCGTCCACCAGCGAACGTCAACAGCTGTGGGTTACCTTTAGTGTAACTGGTTTGGTTTTCCTATTCCTACTGGGATTTTACTTAACTTGGTCTCCTAATCCTACTGGGAGTCTAATTAAAAAGGTCTCCTAATTCTACTAGGAGTCTAATTAATCTAGTCTACTAGTCCTATTGGAAGTTTAATTGATCTAGTCTACTAGTCCTAATCCAACTAGAACTCTAATTAATATTAGTCTGCTAATTGTACTAGGAATGCAAATATTTTAATTCTACTGAAACTAATTAGAAATATACTAATTCTATTGAAACTCTAATTAATTAAAAATATACTGATTGTATTAAAATTCTAATTAAAGTAAATATACTAATTTTACTGAAAATCTAAAAAAGGGGGGTTTGGCCCGTTATGCTAAAGAGGATAGGCCCCGTTCCCGAGTACCCTCCGTAGGTTCCCTTGGGCAAATCGGATGGCTAGGGGTTGAAAAACTGATTTTAAAATTAGGAATTATAGATTTAAGGATCAAAATTATAAATTTTAAAAGATTTAAAAAACTAAGAACTATGAATAAGATATCTAGAATTAAGAAACCTATCATTCTAGGATTGAAATCGAAACTAAAATCTAGAACCTAGAGATAAAGATTGAAGATCAAAACCCTAAGTTTTAGAATTTTAGAACAGAATTTGAGACTAAAAAATTAGAATCAAAACTACAAACTAAAATTTAGGGCCTAAAGTCAGAAAGAGAAATCAAGAAGCTAAAGTTAAAGACTGGTTCTACAACCTAAGAACCAGAACTAGAAAATTAAGAACTAAGGAATTACCTGAAGAATTGTGTAAATCGTGCAGAGGGAGAGGAAAGTTGTGTATAGAAAAATTATGTATCGAGATGGCTAGGGGGTAGAGGTCTTATTTATAGGCTTTTACTTGAAATCCTAGTGTAACTCTAATTCCTAGTTCTCCTAAAGTGATAAAGTAAAGTCCTATTTCTAATAAAAGAAAAGAATCCTATTTTCTAAAATAAAATAATAAAGGGACTATTCCTAATTCAACTAGGAGTTTTGAAAAACGTCACTTTTTGCGCAGCAGTCAAAAACTGACCATAACGTCTTCGATACGTGTCAGAATTGAGCGTTTTTTAGCTTGTTGGAAAGCTACTTCGATAAGCCTTCAAACGTGAGCAATTTGGTATCAATATGACTTCGTTTGATACCTCAAAATAGGTCAAATATAAAAGCAATGTGATAAACAATTGGGAAAGGTTGGATGATAAACTAAGGACTGAAATCTAGAACTTAAGGATTAAGAACTATAGAAGAATCTATGATCTAAAACTTAATAACCTTATAACTAAGACCTAAAAAAAAGAATGGCTCTAGAACCTAAGAACTAGAACCAGAGATTAAAAATAAGAATTATGAATTATAGAAGAATCTAAGATCTAAAACCTAAGATCTAAGAATTAAAAAAAGACCTAGAACTAAAAATTACCTAAAGTCGGACGCCGAATAGAGAATCTCCAAATCCTTAAGCTGGGAAGAGAGAAAAAAATATGTGTCCTTAAGGTCGAGGTAAAAGGTTCTATTTATAGGTGTTTTACTAATTACGCATCCTGTGGGGTGTGTGTAGACACCCAAATTTGGCCCAAGGCCCGATCGAAACACATTTCGAGAGAGGCGCATTTCTGAGCTTTTGATGGCATGTATGGAACCCTTAGGAATCACCCTAAACCCTTAGAAATCACCCTAGTTCCCTTAGGAACCTACCCCGAACCTTTAGAAACCAACCCTGACCCTTAGAACCCTTTCCAAACCCTAAACCTAACCTTCCAAGGCAATAAGGAGGAGGGGTACACCGGAACTGGCTACGACCCTCTACAGTGACCAACTCTTATACAATTAAAGAGTAGAGGTCGTCAACTTTCCAACGGTCCAAGAATTGCCCCAATCAGAGGTATATATAAAAAGATATGGCAGTCCGAACTCGGAGAGCAGGGAGGTAATTTCAAGTAGGCCCCCTAAAGATTTGGCGCCACTAATAGTCGCGCCAGGCTATTTCTCCCCAGAAATGGCCTGTTGCAACTAATAGTTGCACCAGGTACAAATTAGTTGCGCCAGGCCAATTCTCCCAGACTTTAAGCCTAGCGCAACTAATAGTTGCGCCAAGTTTAAAGGTGGCCCCCACCCCACAAGCTAACTTCCAGACATTGTCCTGCACTATTTTACTGTACATTTACCTGGCACAACTATTAGTTGCGCCAGACATATGAACAGTAACTATGGGATTTTGCCTCGAATTTTGTGTTTAGGGTTTGACTTGTTGACCACCTCGACCTTTGGGGTATGTTTTGATAGTTCTGTTGCACCCATTCCTCACCTATTTGCAACCCTCCAAGTGGTCTAAAGCCTCACCCCATCATCCACCATTAGAACCACCTTCACACCTTTCGAAGCTCTTAAAATCCTAGGAAACCTTAGATAGCCCATTACCTAATTCCTAATCTTACTTAGCCTCTAAGTAGCCTCCTAATCCACCCATTTCCTATAAATAGAGCCCCCCTCCCCTTGGTTTAAGGGTTGAGAATTTTGGCCTATGAGAGAAAGAACTTAAAGTGAGAAGATCTTTCTCCCTTTGGTGCACACTTTTCATACAAATTTCATAATTCTAAAACCTCCTTTGAGTGATATTTTTCACCTTAGATCCCTTAGATTAGGTATAGGCTACTCATTCCCCTTCCCTCTCTACCTCTTAGTTAGCAAGTCTTAGAGGTTAGAATCCCACTTTCCACCATGCAAAGCCTTCAAGAGCTCATCAAAGCAAGTCACGCAAGGCTCTCCTACGGTGCTACAAGGGCCTGAGGGCTCCGGCTCTCCCCTTTCTTCTCCTATCTCTTTTTGGCATTCCCTACTCTTTCATTTGTGTCGTTACGCCGCCGAATTTTCGGTAGGAACGGAGGGGCACAAATAGAATTGGAGGCCCATTTGGGCAAGAGGGAACCATTTCCTTGTCTTTTACATCATTTTATTTTTTGCCATTAGTAGAGACTGCGTTAAGCGGGTTGATCGGATGCCTAACACCTTCCCGATCGATAACCGAAGCCCCTACCCAAGAGTCTTTGGTGTGGACCGGATTAAGAGTCATATTTTTAACACTTCGGAGCTCATGAAAATGAACTAGGTATCCCAGGATACCGAAAGCTCTGGGTGGTGACTCTATATTTTTTTTGTTAGAGAGCGCATCGTCCAGATTCTCACGATTGCACAGATGGCGACTCTGTTGGGGAGTAGCTAGTAGAGCTTTCCCTTGAACTAGGCCTTTTTTTTTTTTTCTAACATTTTATTGCTGTTTTTAATTTTATTTCTACTATTTTTTGTACTCACCCCTCCGATTATGTCATTTTACTCACCCCTACGTTTCCGCTTTAAATTTCAGCAATCTTCGCCTAGTCACTTGATTGGCACCTTTCTTACTTACTCCTACGATTTGGCTTTAAATTTCAGCAATTTTTGCTTAGTCACTTGACTGGCACCTTTTTTTACTCACCCCTACGTTTCCGCTTTAAATTTCAGCAATTTTCGCCTAGTCACTTGACTAACACCTTTCTTGCTTCCCTTTACAATTCGGCTTTAAATTTAAGCACTTTATATTTCCCGCCTAGTCGCTTGACTGGCCCTGTCATTTTTTTTACATTCATATCCTAACAGTGGACGCCGACCCGTAGTGGTGGCACGGGATAATCATCCCCGGTCTTTGAACTAAAGAAAACTTTCAAAAAAAAAAAAGAAAAAAAGCTTTGAAAAAAATTAAAATTGAACCAAGTTAGGGAGCTTAATTAATTTGTTTTGCGGGGTATATTTTTCAAAGGGGTTGGGTTAGGCACACATACAACTACCCGGGTCTTAGTATAGCGGCAGCCCCTAGTGGTGATGATCCAGAAAAGTCCCAGCCCACCTAGTATCTGAGAAAGTGCTTGCGCTAGAGGTATATCGGGTGGGTTCCTATTTCGAAGCTTAAAACCCTTGGGGAGCGCGTTAGCGAGTTATACCGGACTCAATCCTTTAGGTGCGGTGAGGAGAGAATCGATCACCAAAAAATAGCTCAGTTCCGGGAAGCCTAGCTTCCACAAAAAACCAAAAAAGAGACTCATTTCGGGCATCAGTGGCTCCTATTTTCTATTCTGGAGAGGCAGTTTTTGCTTGGCGCATGTATTAGTTGCGCCAGTGTAAAAACACTGGAATTTATAACTGGCGCAACTAATAGTTGCGCCAGCTTTAAACTCCAAGATTTTACCTTGGTGCAACTAATAGTTGCGCCAGTGTAAAATTTCTCCCCTACAACCTGGGCATAAGTATTAGTTGCGCCAGGTCTGTTTAGCAGCACCCAACCCGAATCCTTGGCCCTTTCCACCTTCCGAGTACCCCGATCAGTGCGCATAGTGCCTTGTTTAGGCCCCGCCATCTCCGACACCCAATACGCCCCCGCCGGTCAAGAGAAGGCAACTTCTTTTTGGCTCAGTTCGAGGGATCGGGTCATTTGCCTCGATTTTTATGCCTTCAATAGATCGAAGGTTCTCCTTCGATTCTTCCAAAGTGCCTCGGAATTGTAGCCGTGGGTCTTGAATTAAGGTACGAGAGCCACCCGAAATGGGAATTCCAAGGCCTTGGAACCTTTGTTTTTCAAAAAGTTTTCATAAAATTCAAAAGAAATATATATAATCAAAACCCAAAAAATATATAGTTTGTGGTGCCGGCACAATGGCATCATCTTGCCCTCCGTTGTCCCGTAGGGGAAGAAGGAGGAGGATTTTTGGGCCTTATCCAAGGTACCCTTACCCGACCCGCTCCCGAAGAATGTCGTGGTTAGTGGACCCGGCTTACGCCGATCCCGACTACTCCCCGCCACATTCTCCAACCCACTACCATTCGGGAGAAGTTTTTTTCACCATCCCCCTCACCCAACCCCCCTTTACCGTCATCGGCCCATTCGGCGCCCCCATATTCCCAACCACTACCCCCCAAAATATCCAAAGTCCAACCCCCCATTCCCCATCTTTTGCCCAAACCATGCCCATGCAAAACCCTAACCCATTTTTTCAGCCTACATACATGCCCCATTTCCCATCATCCCCCTATAGACCCGATCCACCCACATTCACATACACCACTTCCACCCTATCCAACCCCCCGCAAAATCCCCCATCCATCTGGGTCATGCCCCTTTTTACCAGGGCCATGCCCAACTTTCCTCATCCCTCCTCATCCTGCCCTCCATCATTCCAAAATATGCCCAATACATCCCCTCATCCACCTCATCCACCTCATACCCCCCCACCTATCTTGGCCATGCCCGATTATACTGGGGTCATGCCCAATTTTTCCACCACCTCCATCCCATCTATACCCCATCACCCCTTAAATCCCCCATCTCCATCCAACCCTTCCTCCATGACCATGATGGAGGAGATGTTCCAAGCCTATTCCATGTAGAAGGCTTCTCAAAACACCCCCCCTCCTCCTTCACACCCCATGCCCATGAACCCTTCCCATACCCTAGCCAATCTCCATGCCTCACTCTCCCATGACCCCCATCAGGCCCCCATAATCCACACCACCCAAACCCCCATTACCCACTTACCCCAAGGCCCCATGGCCCAAACCCCAAACTCCCGTATACCCCAAGGCCCATTGGCCCAAACCCCCTTTTTCCACACATCTCAGGGCCCCATGGCCCAATACCCCACCATCCATGATCTCCAGGGCCCCATGGCCCAATACCCCACTACCCATCATCCCCAAGGCCCATTGGCCTAAAACCCCATTACCCATATCCCCCAGGGCCCATTGGGCCAAACCCATCAAATCCAAACCCATCAGGGGCCCATGGCCCAAATCCACCAATGGCCCATAGCCCAGACCCACCAAGGGCCCATGGCCCAAACCCATCAAGGCTCACTGGGCCATACTCACCAAAGGCCCATATCCCAAACCCATCAAGGGCCCATGGGCCATACCCACCAATGGCCCATGACCCAAACCCATCAAGGCCCAATAGCCCAGACCCATTAAGGCCCATTAGCCCAGACCCATCAAGGGCCCGTGGCCCAAACCTACCAAGGATCCATGGCCCAAACCTATCAGTGGCCCATGACCCAAAATGACCAAGGGTTCATGGCCCAAACCCGAACCCCCCACTCATACCTTCCACAATACCCCCAACAATTAACCCAACCTTCACAGCAGGGTCAAACCCATGTCATCCCCCAAACCCAATTCGCCCATGGCCCCACACCCCAAGGCCATCTCCAAACCTTCCCCCATACCCAATGGCCCTATCAGGCCCCGCCTTAAAACCAAATTACCATGACCCAACAAACCTTTCCTCACCTCCAATGGGCTCACCCAATCCCTACTCATGTCATTCCCATCCAACCCATGCAGCAACAAGTTGAGAATCCCGTCCTCGCACCCTACATAGATCAGTAGTATGAGGAGGACGAGATCAGAAACAGTGGGGCCTATGTTGGGGCTTTGAGCAGCCTCAACCCCCCTCCCATAATTGCCCATCCCCTGGTGGCCCAGAGTGAAGTCCAGCTGACGGCCGAGAAAGCGACTCCTGTATCGAAAGAGTCAGAACAGCTGAAAGAACAGCTAGACAAAATATAAAAATAGCTGATAAAAATGGGTGGTGCTAAAATCCATGCCACGGACTTCACAGACTTATGTCTGTTCGCTGAGGTCCCCCTGCCCCCCAAGTTTAAAATGCCAGCCTTTGATAAATATAATGGCACTGGCAATCCTATTGCGCACCTGAAGTCCTATTGCGGGGACATGTGCCAATACGGGGAGGACGAAAGACTACTAATAAAAGTCTTTCAAAAGAGTCTGACCGGGCCGGCTTTGAGATGGTTCACATCATTAGAACCGTCTATGATGAAAACATGGAGGGACTTGACGCATGTCTTTCATGAACAACATGTCTACAATATAGACATTGAGCCGCGTAAGTCTGACTTGGCCCATTTGAAGTAGAACCAGAACGAGACCTTCAGCGACTACTTGGGGCGATGGAGGGCATTGGCAGCTCAGGTCATGAACATAATACCTGATGATGAACAGATAAAGATGATTTCAAAGAACACTCTGCCAGTGATTTCAGACTTTTTGGTATATTAGAAGTAAACTAGCTTTGCTGATCTGGTGAGAAACGCCAACCGATGCGAGGATGCCATCAGGGAGGGGCGTCTGAATAAGAACGTGCCAAGTAGACCTAGTGGGGTTAGAAGATTTTCAGAACATTGGAACTAGAAGAGAACAGGGGGCAATGTCCAGAACATAGTCAATACTAGGACCAATAATAATACTACCCCGTTTCAATTTCAAGCAGCCCCACCAGCACCTATTAGGCCTGAGCAGCTGCAAAGAATGGGGAATGGGCAAGGAATGCCAATAACCCCGAAACAGAGGAGAGTCCGCTATGACCGAGTCTTCACACCTCTGGGGCAATCTTTGAGTGTACTTTTTCCCCTGTTAGTAGAAAAGGTATTAGTGGCTATCCGCCAACCGCAACCTCCTCCTCACCCAATCCCAAAGAACTATGACCCAAATACCCACTGTAATTTTTATCAAGGTCCGGGTCACCCTACTGATCGCTGGTTCCCATTGAAGCATGCCATCCAGGATTTGATCGATGCTGGGAAAATCATTCCCCCTGCACCTTCTCAGCATGCTAATATTCACCAAGTGCCACTACCCCCACATCCTACTGGAGGAGTAGGTCCTCGACCCACCGTCGGGATGATAGAAGATGAGGAGGAATTTAAATTTGACCCATCCGATTATATCAGTGATTGGGAGAATTATGTGGCGCCATTGCCGATGAATAATGAAGAAAGGAATGTTGGGGTAATTGAACCCCTAAATTTGTCTGAATATTTCCCCAACCCGACTCCACAAATTGAACCTTTGGGTCTCCGGGCATACTTTCCATCCACCACACCCGTAAATTATATAAATATCAATGCATACCAACCATACACCACAACCCTCATTAATTACCCTATAAACCCTCATGCCCCGAATCCTACGCCCGCACCCACCAGTTACCAATGGCCTGCGCCCACCCAGTTTCAACTACCACCATACACCACAGCCCCCATCAATTACCCTTTAAGCCACCATGCCCCCAATCCAACACCCACGCCCATCAATTATCAATGGCTTGCGCCCACTCCATCACCCACAGTTCAACCACCGGTAAATTCTCCCACCCCGGTCAATTACCTAACGGCCAATCAAACCCCCCATCTGTCGCCAGCACCCACCAGCTATCAATGGCCTACTTTTACCTCCTTCCCTCTAATGCCACCACCCCCATTTGGCCCAATCGTTCCACCCAACCTGTTGCCACCGAGGTGAATCAAGTGTTTCCCACACCTCCTAAGCTGACAGTACAAGTAGCTCAAGAACCGACAGCCATACCCTTCGAGCCCTCGGGACCCACATATGATCCTCATCAGGTCCCGCTAAGCTACAAACAAACACATATCAATGCCGGAAGCAACAGTAGAGAAGGGGCAGTAGATTTTATTATTAGATCGGGGAGGATATCAAAGCAGCAAAAAATACCACCAGCAGCACAGGCCCAACCAGAAGGAAAGAAAGACAGCGCAGTGAACCCCTTCGAGAAGATAAGTCGAGAACATATACTGGAGACTTAGCTGAGAAGAATGCCTGCCCATATCACTGTATGGGATCTGTTGATGACGTCCCCACTCCATTTCCAAACATTAATGGGGGCATTAAAAAATGTGCATGTATCACTCCAAGTTAGCCCAGATGAAGTTTGGTAGATAATTGGTCAAGTGATGGCTCCAAATGCCATTTCATTTTCTGATGCCGATTTCCCTGAGGAAGGAGGTAGCCACTCAAAATCTTTAAATATAACCGTTGAGTCCGGAAATATGATTATCCCCTTGGTACTAATCGATAATGGGTCTGCATTGAATATATGCCTATTGAGAACCGCTACCAAGATTGGGGTTGATTTGTGCATGTTAAGGCCCACCAGAACCAGCGCTAGAGGGTATGACAATACCAGGAGAGAAATAATGGGAGAAGTTGATCTTGAGTTGTTGATAGGGCCAATGACCTTTTCCATCTTCTTTCAAGTCATGGATATCAAATCCTCATTTAATTTGTTGTTAGGGCGCCCGTGGCTACATGAAGTCGGAGCCATACCTTCCACATTGCACCAGAAACTCAAATTTACATCTGGGCATAAGATTATCACTATCATTGGAGAAGGGCACAGTGAGAAAGAAAAGGCCACCAATAGTGTGGAGAAACCTAACATACTGGATATACCTCACACCGCCGAGGACGTCGACCTCCACAGTTTTAAATATGAGGTGTCAGCTATACTCCCAGAACCCATTGAGGGCATCATGTCTAAAACGGGAGGCGGTATGGTAGCGGCAGTGGCAATGCTCCAAAAGTGGGGCTATCAGAAAGGAAGGGGTCTGGGACCCAAATTACAAGGCAGAAAAGAGCTAGTTGTGGCTAAGGGACAGAAAGTAATATTCGGGTTAGGATACAAGTCCACAGAAGAAGAGGTCCGAGAGGCCAAAGAGAAAGCCAGGGTCAGCGCAGCTGCAAAAGCTCATGGAATCAACATAGAAGAGAAACCTCGCCCAAGGTCGTACATCAGGGATTCCTTTGTCAGTGCAGGGGTCGTAAAGATCGATCAAAATGGGGCAACCCATTTGACCCCACACAAGCCCATAGCCCCAATCCATCCCACCAATCCCCAGATCTCCCTTCCCAGCTTGGAGATGGATTTGGCCGCGTTGTCCCTTTTCGAGGAACAACGGTCGGTACCTGAACACACCCCCCTTGTGGTAAATCACCACAAAATTGAGTTATCATTTGAGGACATGATCTCAGGCAAAATGGGGATCATTATGATGGAGGTTGACTCCAATGAGCCATATCAGTCAGCACCCTCCATCCCAACAGGTAAAGAAGTGGCCCCTCAGGTACGCAACTGGGCATCTTTACCCCAAACTCTGAAAGCGGGGAGTGGCCTAACATTTGGCACCCATTTCCTAAAAAAAACAACCTATAAAAAGTGAGATAAGCCCTTGACAGGCAATACCTTGTATATACATAAACTCGCCTTGCCAAGGGTCCGTCTCCGAAGAAAATAAAAATCTCAAAAACATGGAAAAAATACAAAATCTCAAAAACACGAAAAAAATACAAAATCCTAAAAACATTGGAAAAATTCAAAGTCCAAAAATATTGTCATTTAAAATTCTAGAAAATGTCCCGCAAAAGGATGCCTTAATCAAAATGCTTGTCCCACGTGAAATCGACCCCTTCCCTGTAGAAATATAAGAAGAGGTAAGGATCACAAGTCTGGATGAGGATGTCCCCTTCGAGGAGCTCCCCAATGAGCTCCTTGACCGATTTGCCGAGTTTGAGCATGGCCCTACCCCCATTGTCGAAGAGACCGAAGACGTCAATCTAGGAACTGAGAAGGTTCTCAGGATAATTAAAATCGGAATGTCACTATCTCCTGAGGAAAGAAAAAGCATGATCGACTTCCTTCGGTCATACCAAGACATTTTTGCCTGGTCATACGAGGACATGCTTGGTTTGGATACTGATTTGGTCGAGCATGAGTTGCCCCTCTACCTTGATATGAAGCCAGTCAAGCAGAAGCTGAGACGTCTCCGACCCGAATGGATGCTGAAAGTCAAAGATGAGGTCATCAAGCAGTATGACGCGGGGTTTCTCATGGTATCCAAATACCTACAGTGGCTAGCCAATATCATGCCTATACCAAAGAAAGATGGAAAGGTCTGCATGTGCATCGATTTTCATAATTTTAACAGAGCGAGCCCAAAGGACGATTTCCCACTACCACACATCGACATCTTGGTCGATAATACAGCTAAGCACGGGATGCTTTCTTTTATGGATGGATTCTCAGGATACAATCATATCAAAATGGCAGAGGTTGATCGCGAGAAGACAGTGTTCATTACCCCCTGGGGAACCTTTTACTATCGAGTCATGCCATTCGGGCTGAAGAATGTCGGTGCAACGTATCAGAGAGCTATGACTGCACTATTTCATGACATGATGCACCGAGAGATTGAAGTGTATGTCGACAACATAATAGCCAAGTCACCAGAGCGAAGCGACCATCTGGTAAACCTTCAGAAGTTGTTTGAAAGGCTGAGGAAGTATCGACTACGACTAAATCCACAGAAGTGCGCATTTGGTGCTATGTCAGGGAAACTGCTAGGGTTCATCGTCAGCAGGAGGGGGATCGAGGTCGACCCAATCAAAGTCAAAGTCATCACTGAAATGCCACCGCCATCTACCGAGAAGGAGGTTAGAGGGTTTTTGGGCAGAATACAATATATCAGTTTGTTCATTGCACAGCTAACTCCAATCTGCACACCGATCTTTAAGTTACTAAGGAAGAATTTGCCCGTCGAATGGAATGACGATTGTCAGGTAGCGTTCAAAAAAATCAAAAGCTACCTCCTTAATCCACCTGTTTTGGTACCACCTGAGCCAGGGAGACCACTCTTGATGTATCTCTCCACGACTGAAGTTTCGATGGGATGTGTCTTGGGGTAGCACAATGAAACGGGAAGAAGAGAGTAGGCCATTTACTATCTAAGCAAGAAGTTCACTGATTACGAGACGCGCTACTCTCATTTGGAGAAAGCATGCCTAGCACTTGTATGGGCTACTCAAAGGCTCCTCCACTATTTGCTATCTCAGGGGGTTCTGCTCTTGGCCCGAATGGACCCGTTAAAATACCTATTTGAAAAGCCAGCTCTCACTGGACGAACCGCACGATGGCAACTGTTATTATCTGAATTCGACATCACGTACGTCACTCAGAAATTGATCAAGGGGCAGGCGCTTGCTGATCATCTTGCTGATAATCCTTTACCTGACTATGAGCTGTTAAGAACCGAATTCTCATATGAAGATATCTTGTTCATGACGGAAGACGATACAGAAGAAGCAGAAGAATCATGGGTAATGCACTTTGACGGGGCAGCAAATGTTGAGGGCCAAGGGGTTGGTGCCATCCTGATTTCACCGAAAGGATCCCATGTACCGGTCTCTATCAAGCTCAACTTCCCTTGCCCTAACAACATGTCTGAGTACGAAGCTTGCGCCGCTGGTATGCAGGCGGCTCTCGATCTGAATGTAACTCACCTTCGAGTATTTGACGATTCATAGTTAATCATATGCTAGACGAATGGCGACTAGAAGACGAAAGATGAGAAATTGATCCCCTATCATGAACACCTCGAGGATTTGATAGCTTGCTTCCAAGATGTGACTTTCTCATACGTCCCTTGGATAAGGAATCGCTTTGCCAACGCATTAGCAACTTTGGCGTCAATGATTGAAATCCCCTATGGTGTTGAGATGAAGCCGATCGTGATCGAGCAGAGGAATGAGCTAGCCTTCTGCCTCCAGATTGAGGAACCTATAAAGCCTAATGATGAGTAACCTTGGTTATCAGATATCAAGAATTTTCTCGAGACCCTAACTTTCCCAGAGGGTACGTCCAAGACATACCAAAGAACCATTCAATGTTTAGCGACAGGTTACGTCATTTGCGGGGAATGCCTCTACAAGCGATCATATAATAACATCTTACTTAGGTGCCTCACTGAAAGTGAAGCGGTCAATATTATGAAAGAAATCCATGAGGGAGTATGCAGAGCCCACGTCAGCGGTCACATGCTCGCTAAGAAAATCCTACAGTAAGGATACTTTTGGACCACCATGGAATCAGACTATTTCAAATATGTTCAAAAATGCTACAAGTGTCAAGAACACTCTAGTCTGATACACGCTCCTGCCATTGATCTTCACTGCATGACCACTCCTTGGCCATTTGCTACCTGGGGCCTTGACATTGTCGGAATGATTAATCTGAAAGCATCAAACGGACATCGATTCATCCTTGTCACCATTGAATACTTCACCAAGTGGGTAGAAGCGGCGTCATATGCAAACATCACTGCCAGTCACGTCGAGAAGTTTCTCAAGAACAATATTGTGTGCCGATTTGGAGTATCCAAAAATACCATCACGGACAACGGCACGAACTTTGCGAATAAGCGCATCTGAGACTTCTGTGAGCAATATAAGATCAAGCATCATCGCTCATCCCCTTATCGACCTCAAACTAATGGAGCCGTGGAAGCCGCGAATAAGACGGTCGTCCGCATCCTTGAGAAAATGGTCGTCACTTATCAAGATTGGAGCGAAATGCTGCCATTTGCTTTGTGGGCCTACCGAACATCGATCCGTACCACTACGGCGGCAACCCCATTCTCCCTTGTGTAAGGAACTGAGGCCGTCCTCCTGATAGAGGTTGAAGTACCCTCACTCTGAATCCTCATGGAATTGTTGAGAACTGGAAAATACCATTTTTCACCCCTCAACCTGAGTCTTGATAGACCTTTGAGAGAACTAAATAGGTGTTCTAAGTGCTTGTGTTTCTGCTAACAATAAAGACAGGCTTAACCATAAAAGCAGCTTAAAAGTGCCAAACAAACGATAATCCATGTCGATCCAAAGGAAGAAAGAGAAGGGACAACCTCACTAGCTGTTAAAAGGTCTGAACTGAAGAGGCAAAGACTGGGTCTCAACCCAGAAAAGAAGTATGGAGCAATTCGAACAGAAAAATGCACTACAAAGTACTTTTCGTAAAGAACCTGAACTGTTCGAAAAGAACCAGAACTCTGCGAAAAGAACTGAAAACTCCAGGCTTAACTTTCGAAGAGCACCTGAACTCTTCGAAGAGATGATTGACCTTTTCGAATAGAAGAGAACTCCATTCGAACAGAACCAGAACGTTGCGAAAAGAGCTTCAGGAGTTACAACACATTGTGAAAAGTCCCCTAAACTGTGCGAAAAGGTATTCTGGAGATTCCCAACTTTTGCAAGGGCAATTCAATAATCTTTTTCATGCATCCCAATGCATTTAAAAACCTAGGGACATTCCAGAAGATTCTAAGCATGAAGCGAAGGCATATTCCGCCCCAGGTGAGCACCCAGAGATGAAATAAACTTGGCGGGAACTTCTAGAAACTCTAACAAACTTTCAATTGATGCTTTTGATTGATCAACCAGATCGGATCGAGCAATACTGATTGGCCAGAACAGATCTGGATCCTTGTGCTCGACTACCATTGGTCGATACAGATCTGAGCACTTCTGATTGGTTGATACACATCTGAGCTGGACTTAGGGAAAACTATAAATAGATGAACCATTTGCCCAATTTGGGCATCCAGATTTTGAGTTTCATTCCTATTCCCCCATTATCAAACCAGATAGTTTGTCTGAAATCCCTGTAATAGCCTCACTTTTACTTGCAATTGAGAGCTGTGAGATACTTCTGTAATTCAAAAGAGAGTTGTATTCAAGACTACAAATCTGAGAGTTGTTTAAGCTATGCTCTGTAATTGTAATGGTGAATTTGAAAAGGTTGCTGTAAACCGTACATTCTCAATTGGACTCATGTTAAGGGTGCCCTCTGATCTCCTTATTGCATTAGACTCCTTTAGATTTACTATTTTTCATGCAATTTCCCTTGATTCATTAATCCTGTGAGAATTAGTGTTTGTAACCTAATCTCTCACGGCATTTGTAGTGATGCTTCCTGTTCTAAATTAAGGATTTGGAGTTAAGACTATTGGATGGTCTGTGGCCATTGAAGTGGACAGACCATAGCCATAAGCCTAAATTTAATCCTTGAGTTAGATTTATTTCTCTTACATCTGTGCTGGTAGCCAGATGAAGATTGGATCATCCCTCAGTTGAGCTACAGTCTTTCTCATTGTATTTCAAGGACCAAATCAAAGTTAGATATTATTTCTGCATTTTTTATAAGTTTACCTCAAAATTCCCCCAACTCGGATCTGGATCATTTAGTTTAACTTTTACTTTTATCATTTAGTTAATGTGACAAATTCAACCTCCCATCTTATGTGCTTTCTAGATAGGATAAGAGGCCAGATCTGGTAGCTCAGATCTGGAGGTTTATCTTGCATTTTAGGCAAATTCTCTGTGGACGATCTTTTACTCACTTACATTTAAAACTTGCTACAATTGGCCCTGATCTTGCAGGCTAATTCACTTCTCTTTGTGCTGATATTTCTTTACTCTTTTTTTTGTTCTAGATTCATTATAACTTAGCAGTTGCAAACCTGTTTTCAAAACACAAATAAATCAAGCACACTTAGAATAAATCAACAAGTTTTTGGCGCCGTTGCCGGGGAATTTGTTCTAAAATAGGTAGACCTAAGTTTTCACTTTTATTTTTATATCAGTACTAAACTATTCTATTGTTTATACCTGTGCAGTTATTCATATCCAATTTTTGAAGAAGGGAAACTACTTAAAAAGGAATGCTGAAGGTTTGCTGTGAATAATCAGATTTTTTATTCTGAGTTGTATGTTTGGTAGGACGACTCTCAGCCCTGAGATTGTCCCACTGAATTTAGAAGTTGAAGGGCTACTACGAACCAAACAAACAACACAGAATTCTGCCACTATGGGTGAAGAACCTCGACTTTTGAGGGATTACTTTGCACCTGGTGCTTATAATTCTCCCTTTTGCATTCAATTTCCTACTGTTGAAGGAAATTATGAGATTAAATCATCGACCATCCAAATGCTTCCTTCCTTCCATGGGTTGAGTAAGGAAGATCCATACAAACATGTGGATGAATTCTTGGCTCTTTGCACCACATTCAACATAGCTGGACTTGGTCTGTATAACCAAGCTTAGGCTCTTTCCTTTTTCATTAAAGGATAAAGCTAGAGCATGGTTATCTATGTTAGCACCAAATAGTATCACTTCTTGGAATGATTTGCAGTGTCAATTTTTAGCCAAATACTTCCCAATGTCTAAAACAAGCCAATTGAGACAAAGTATCATTTCTTTCTCACAAAACTCAACTGAAACTTTCCATGAAGCATGGGAAAGATTTAAGGAACTTTTAAGGCAATGTCCTCATCATCAAATTCCTAGATGGCAGCTGGTTCAAAGCTTCTATCAAGGAATTGATCAAAAAGGCAAAAATATGGTGGATGCCTCCTTTGGAGGCACTTACTTGCAAAAAACAGTTGAGGAGGTTTGGGACTTATTTGAAGTAATTGGTGAAAACTCAACTCAACAGGAATCTCTGTCAAGAGATATTGAAAATCCTGCTAGGTTGAACAATCAGCAAACCACCAAAGGAAAGATTTATGAGGTGAATGAATTGGAAAGAAAGATGGACAATTTAACCACAAAGTTTAATAGATTGATGGACTCACTTAAAAATCCAATGGTTGCAAGAGTAGAGGAGGCATGTCTGATATGCCAGTCCCCTACTCATTCAATTTACCAATGTCCTGCTGCACCACAGTTCCCAGAATTAGTGATGGAACAAGCTCATACTGCTCAATCATTTGGACAGATACAGTCAAATGAATATCCATGGAGAGGGCACCCCAATTTGAGGTTGAACCAAGGGAATTATCAATCACAACAGCAGCAGCAACCAAAAAACCAAATGCCTTTCAAAACTACACAGCCTTATCAGCAGAATTTTTATGCCAAACCAAATTTTCAGCAGCCCATTCCACAACAACACATGAACAATCCGCCCCAGCTCAAACTTTCGGTCCCTTTCTTTGAAGATCAAGTCCTAAATTCACTCCGAATTTAGGATCTTTAACTCGAATGAATTTTCACAGCCAGAGCATAAAGAAGATTGAAGAAACATTGGGACAGCTTTCAAATACTTTGGCCAAAAGAGAGGAAGGAAAGTTACCCAGCCAACCTTTGAACAATCCCAAAGGACAGTTCATGGTTGGAGAAGCTTCTATTTCACATGAAGAAGTCAAAACTGTCACAACTTTGAGAAGTGGAAGAATTATAAATAATAAAGTGGGTACTGAAGAAGAAAAAAATGAGGAAAATGATAAAGATATGCAGCAAGAGCAGCATAATGATAGCAGTAGGGGTGTTGATGTACCTCAGAAAAATCAAACAAATGAAAAACAAAAAATTTCTAAAAATGCTTCCAAAGCTGTAGATGAAGGATTAGTTCCTCATTTGCCATTTTCGCATGCAATGAAATCTGTTTCCCCTTTTGATAAAGGGAACACAAAAATAGATGAAATGATGGAGACTTTCAAGCAAGTCAAGATAAATCTACCTTTGCTTGAGGCAATCAAACAAATTCCAGCATATGCAAAATTTTTGAAAGATGTTTTCACTCACCAAAGACAGTCTAGGATACAGTTATCCAAGAAGGTCTTTGCTGTGGAAAGAGTTAATCAGGTGTTATCCATTGCCACACCTCCTAAACTTCAAGATCCTGGAATCCCCACAATCCCTTGCATTATTGGGGAACATACCATTGAAAAGGCTTTATTAGATCTGGGTGCTAGTGTAAACCTACTTCCATATTCTGTATATGAGAAACTAGGTTTGGGAGAATTAAAACCCACTCATGTGGTGTTACAACTAGCAGACAGATCTGAGAGGAAGCCAGTTGGGATGATTGAAGATGTATTGGTGGGAGTAGATAAATTTTTCTACCCTGCTGATTTTCTAGTTTTGGACATGGAACCTACCAAAAGCAAAACTTCCATCCCTGTCATTTTGGGAAGACCATTCTGCTACAAAGAAATGCTTGCATTCAATGCAGGTCTGGTATTATGGAAGTCTCTTTTAAAAACATGAAGGTAAAATTAAATGTTTATAATGCAGTCACACAGCCTCAATTCAGCTCTGAGGAATGTTTTCATGTTGATCTATTGGATGAACTGGTAGAAGGGACTTTACAACAGTTTCTGCAGTGTGAAGATTTCACCACAGATGCTAAAGATGCTTGGGCAAATTCCGAGGAAGAAACGGTTTGTATCTCAAAGTATGAGGAAATAAATGTTGTGCAAGGAACTCATAATCAATCAGCAAGTTTCTCTTCTTGGAAACCTGCTACTCTTCCCCTTCCACAAATAGCTAAGGTACCTTTGTTACCTTCTTTTCTCAGCCCACCTAATTTAGAACGGAAGCAGCTTCCAAAAAATTTGAAATATGTGTTTTTAGGAGATCCTAAATCATTGCCTGCAATTATTTCTTCCTCCCTCACAAAGGAGCAAGAGGAAGAGCTGTTGATTGTTTTGAAAGAACATAGAAGGGCAATTGGCTGGACTATTGCTGATTTGGGAGGAATCAGTCCAGCTGTTTGCATGCACAAAATCCATTTGGAAGAAGATGCAAAGCCTTCTAGGGAAATGCAAAGGAGGTCGAACTCATATGCAAGAAGTGGTCATGAAAGAGGTTGTTAAGTTGTTGGATGCGGGGTCATTTACCCCATTTCAGATTCAAATTTTGGGTGGCACCTACACAAGTGGTACCTAAGAAACTGGGATCACCGTTGTAACCTCGATTCTAGTGAGCTTATGTCAACCGCATAAACAATCGGGTGGAGGGTCCAGTATTGATTACGTAAAATTAAATTCAATGACCGTAAAAGACCATTTCCTCTCCCATTCATTGATCAGATTTTAGATAAGCTAGCAGGAAAAGCTTATTACTGTTTTCTTGATGGTTACTCTGGTTACAACCAGATTCCTATGTACCCACAAGATCAGGAAAAGACAACATTCACTTGCCCTTTTGGCACTTTTGCCTATAGGAGAATGCCATTTGGTCGTTGTAATGCCCCTGCTACCTTTCAAAGATGCATGTATTCCATTTTCTCTGATATGATTGACCAATTTATGGAGATTTTTATGGATGATTTTTCAATCTACGGAGACAGTTTTTCCCAGTGTTTACATCATCTCAAATTGGTGTTACAGAGATGTGAAGAAACCAATCTAGTTTTGAGCTGGGAAAAGAGCCATTTCATGGTCACCCAAGGCATTGTCCTTGGCCATGTTGTTTCCCACAAGGGCATTGAGGTGGACAGAGCAAAAATTGATTTAATTGCACATTTACCACCTCCCAAAACTGTTAAATAAATCAGAAGTTTTCTGGGACATGCTGGATTTTACAGAAGGTTCATTAAGGACTTCAGTAAAATAACCAAGCCTCTTTGTCATTTGTTGTGCCAAGATGTCCCTTTTGTTTTCAATAATGAATGCATGAAGGCATTTGAGTTCTTAAAAAACTGTTTGATTTCAGCTCCAATATTGCAGTCTCCAGATTATTCACTACCTTTTGAACTGATGTGTGATGCATCAGATTATGCTTTGGGAGCTGTCCTTGGACAGAGAAAGGAAAAGCTGCCTCATGTCATAGCTTATGCCAGTAGATCAATGATTGATGCATACCTCAATTACACAACAACTGAGAAGGAGCTGCTGGCAATTGTTTTTGCTTTAGAGAAATTCAGGTCATATGTCTTGGGTTCACAAATAGTGGTGTTCACTGACCACTCTGCCTTGAAATACCTTCTGTCTAAGAAGGACACCAAACCAAGATTAATCAGGTGGATTCTCCTATTACAGGAATTTGATTTACATATCAAAGATAAAAAGGGGGTGGAGAATGTGGTGGCTGACCACCTATCTAGAATTTTAACTGCTGAGATTGATAGGCTGCCTATCAATGAATCTTTCCCTGATGAGCAACTTTTTGCCATTAGCATACACACTCCTTGGTTTGCAAACATAGTCAACTTTTTGGCTACTAGAAGAATTCCTCAACACTGGAATAAAATGGATAAAGATCTTTTCTTCTCAAAGGTTAAACATTTTATCTAGGAAGATCCTTATCTGTTTAAGAGTTGTGCAAACCAAATAATAAGAAAATGTGTCCCTGATCAAGAATTTCATAGAATACTTTCTATGTGTCATGAACAGGCCTGTGGAGGTCATTTTAGTGGAAACAAAACTGCTGTAAAGGTTTTGCAGTGTGGATTTTATTGGCCTACACTTTTCAAAGATGCTCTGCAGCACTATAAGTCTTGCCAGAACTGTCAGAAATTGGGCAGCATTTCTAAGAGAAACTCAATGCCTTTACAGCCTATTTTGGTAGTTGAGTTATTTGATGTTTGGGGGATAGACTTCATGGGTCCCTTTCCTCCTTCCAATGGGTATAATTTCATTTTAGTAGCTGTGGATTATGTATCCAAATGGATTGAAGCCACAGCCACTAAAACAAATGATCACAAAGTGGTTCTTAAATTTCTTAAGGATCACATTTTTTCCAGGTTTGGTTTTCCCAGAGCCATTATCAGTGATGGGGGAAGCCATTTTTGTAATAAACATTTTGAAACTTTATTGAAAAAATACTCTGTGACTCATAGAGTAGCCACTTCATATCATCCACAAACCAGTGGACAAGTGGAGATTTCCAATAGAGAAATCAAACATATACTGGAAAAGACTGTGAAGAAGGACAAAAAGGATTGGTCCTTTAAGCTAACTGATGCATTATGGGCATATAGGACAGCCTATAAAACCCCAATTGGCATGTCCCCATTCAGGTTGGTCTATGGCAAAACATGCCATTTGCCAGTGGAGTTAGAATATAAAGCCTTTTGGGCCATTAAAACATTGAACATGGATCTAACTACTGCTGGTAATTACAGGAAACTGCAACTTGCTGAGTTGGAGGAGCTGAGAATGGATGCATACACAAATTCAAGAGTTTACAAAGAGAAAGTCAAAGCTTTCCATGATAAAAATTTGTTGAGAAAAGAGTTCACAGCTGGCTCTAAGGTATGGTTATTTAACTCAAAACTCATGTTTTTTCCTGGAAAGCTGAGATCCAGATGGGAAGGGCCATATCGTTATTCGTGACCTTCTGGAGCTGTTGACATCCTTGATCCAAGTAATGGAAGAATCTTGAAAGTAAATGGTCAAAGGCTCAAACCATGCATTGAAAATATCCAGGAGCCTGTGCTGCCCATCTATCATCATGAACCTCCCCAAATCTGATGGTATATAACTGTACATTATGTTTTTATTTCATAGTTTTTGCTTAGTTTCTTTGTTTCTATTTTTATTCATGTTTGTTCTCTTTTCGCATGGTTTAAATAGGTGAAAAGTTATGTCACAAAGTAAAAATTGTCTTTTTGCAAAGTTCAAATTACTTTTCGAAAAGAATCTGGAGTTGTAACGAACTGCTCAAAAGCAAGGATTTGCTTTTCGAATAGTTGTTTCTGAAGCTAGTTTCTTTTCGAAAAGATGTTTCTGAAGCTATTAACTTTTCGAATGGTACTGATGCCATTCGCAGTTGTAAAAAGGTCTATTTTGGAACTTTTTGAAAACTTAAAAAGGACTTTGTGAAATTAACTCTGAGCATATTTAAACCCTTTCGAAGTAAGGGTTTCATATTCGAAAGCTTTTTGAGAACGACCTGTTCCATAGAAACCCTATTTCTCTCTTTCCTTACGTGATTTGAGAATCTAGCCACACTTTTCTTCACCTTTGTTCGATCATTTAAGCTTTCAGAGAAGGATTTTAGCTTCTGGTCTGGGGGATTTCTGCAAGCAAACAACACGTTCAATCAAAAACCCTAGATCTCGGTATTTCTCTGTGCATTCTCTCTGTTTATCATTTGAAAATTTTGATTTTGTGTCAGCATCTATTGTGGGAATTTTCATACATAAATTTAGAATGGGAAAAGCAGAGAAATCATTGGCTGCCATATTCCCCAAATCCTCTGCTAAGAAAGTTAGCAAACTTACCCCAAAAGGAAAAACCAAAACTTTAGCCAAAAGAAAACTATCAATGGATAAAGCGGATAGGGTGGAGAAAGGGAAGAAAGTGAGACATGAGGAACCCATCCCTGCAGCTGCTAGTCCTGAGCCTGAGCTTCCTCCTCTGCCTATACATTTGGTACTGCCAAATCCATTCATTGAAGCTCAGAAGCTAATTCCTGAACTGATTGTGGACGAAACTTTTTTCGTCAACAAACCGGATTGTCAGCTATCCTTAAGATACATGAGAGATGCCTCACTAAGCAATATCCTTACCCCTCTGCCAGAGAAAATTTACCCGCGAATGGTAAAGTTATGGTACCAAAAGCTGGTAAAAGTCACTGAAAAAGATGCTGATGTCCCTACCCTGGTTATCTTTATTGATGATTGCGATTTAATTGTCACATTTGAAGACATAGGGAATGCTTTGGGGATACCCTTCCAATTTGATCCTTCCATTAAAGCGACCTCCTTTAGAGAAATGGTACACATTTAACCCAAGGAATTGTTGGCATGGACTACCATAATGAGGAGAGACCTAGCACCCCAATTTTTATTGATGGATTCCATTTTAAGGGAAGTTTTATGTCAAAGCACGACCAAGAGAGGAGAACACCAATTCTAGAGGCTCTCTTTCATTTTTCTAAGGGGCAATTTTTCAATGCCCCTATGTTAATTTTTGAAGCCATGACTGATATTAGTGCCAAGTTGAAAAAGGAGCAGAAATTAGTTGGCCTCCCATTTGGTAGATTGATCACAGCCCTCCTCAGAGCCAAGTTTGACATTGATGACCAGGAGCCATTTGAAGTCATAGCTCCTCACAATTTTGGGAAAAAGGCTTGGACTACAAGCCAAGCCATGCTGAAAAGACTGAGAGAGGAAGGTGATCCTGCACTGCATTAATGAACCTCCTAGCTCTTTAGAACCGGTTTTGCCAGATCCTGAGGTGACCATCTCTTTAGCTGCACCAATTCTTGAAGCAGCTCTGCCAGACCCTGTGGTGACCAGCTCTTTAGCTGCACCCATTTTTGAAGTAACTATCCTTCCCATGGTGACCAGCTCTTTAGCTGCACCAATTCTTGAGGAAGTTGGCCTTTTACCCTCCTCCCCTAGTCCAGCCCCTGCCACTTCACCTATCCCAGCTGTCCCATCTCCCATACCCACCATTATCCCAATTGTAGATTCCCCCTCTACACCAACCACTCCAACCATACTCACACCACCAATTTCTCCCACCAATACCCATGTTTTGGCTGCAGACTTTATTGCCCAATCTCCCTGCACTCCTCTGCTCCAAAGCCCCTCAAATTCACCTGCTCATTCAGCCCACACACCTGAAGTATCCCATACATCTGAACCTGAGTCTTTCCCTACAGAGGCTTATTCCTCATTAATGGGATCTATTTTTGAAACTGTGGGGCTTGAACCTATCCCTATACCTGATCCTCATCATTTCACTCACTTCCCTAATTCTCCCTTTACAGCCATCTCACCCATTGCACCTCCACCATCCACTTCAGTTGTACTAGTCCCTGCTATGCACACCTCTCCCACACCTGCATCTATTAACCAAATACTTGCCTACCTCCAATCCATCCAAGCCCAACTACAACTCACAGAAAACCGATCATGACCAATGACCTTCTCAAACCTTAGCCTCCACATCCCACACAACCACCATTACCCACTGTACCCTCTGTTGATGCCCATGCTCTGAGAAGCCGAACTAGAGGTAGTATTGGTTGATCTGCCCACCCCCACCACTACTGCCCATGCTACCCAAACTAAACTTGAAGTACCTCTGGTTGCATCCCCTTCACCACTCCTCACTTTCTCTGAGCAAGCCACTCAGACCGACCCTGAAGTCCTCCTTCTAGACACTTCTTCTCCCACTCCCATAGCTAGGATACCTTTGGTCCCCTACCATTCCATTCCCCTTCCCAGATTTGCCACCCTCCGAAGAGCCATGGAAGAAAATCCATATATCTGCAGAGATGTTCTAAAGGGGTTAGCTGATTTACAAGCCTACATTAGAACCCCTTATGAAAACCAGATTCGGAAATTGGAGTTATTTATGAAATTTGAGAGAGAGAAAATGAAGGACTTGCTGGGGCAAACTTTTTAGATTGTTCGGAGTGAGCAGCACAAGGTGACCATGTTGCAAGCACAGCTTGACCAAGAAAAACTGAAGACCACTAGACTTGGAAAGTACATTGGCCTCACCAAAAAGATCAAATCGGAGGAATACACTGAGCTGCAAAATACAATCCAGGAGAAAGATAAATCAAGTTCAGACTCCAATACTGATTCTAGTTCTGCCTCTGACAGTGACTCCAGTTCTGAGCCCATTGAACCAACTTATGATACAGATTTTGACCCCAGTTATTAAAGCACTTTGTATTTATCTGTGTTATGAGTTTGTAATATAAATTCTGGTTTTTCTTGTGAAATTACTGTGCATTTTTGTCTGTCCTCTTGTCATCATGATTTTTTTTATTTTTTTTTCTTGCTTGTGTCTCTTCTTTGCTTTGGACCAGTGTGGACCCTGCTCCCCTTTGGTTTGGGGGTGTGACAGAAATGTCAATAATCAATAATTGAGTTAACATCAGTACAGCTTATGATCAGTGGAATTTTTGAAAATGAAGTAATTTCACATCCGCTGTTTTGAAAAAAATGAAGAAGTTAAAAAACTTTTTAAAATTAATTTCTAGTGTAATTCTAATACTTTCATGAAGTGAATGTCAAGAAATTTCCAAAAGAAAATTGATGTTTTAGTAAACCTAAAAAGAGGGAAAACAGTGATGATATACCTTAGGAATTTGATAAAAAACCACACCCAGTGAGGTTTGGGCCTGAAATGTATTCTTTGGAGGTATGAATTGACAATTTTTTCTGCTTTTGGGACTGATTGAACCTGCTTACTTGCACTAGAAGTTACACATATCCAAATTGAAATAATTTGATAGCACTCGTGATATTAAAGACATGATGTAAGGCCTCCTTTTGGACAGTTTGAACCTTACAAAGCCCCACCTTTTGAAACTGCCCTTGATACACACCATTTGAGCTTTACAAATCTAAGATTTCTTTGAAACCTCATCTAATAACCTCATCAACTTCATTTAGCCTAACCCTCACTCTGAGAAGTCAGAAGATAAAGGGAAGGAAGCTGAAGAAAGGAGAATTGAGTAACTGTTTGACAACAAAAGAAGAATAAAAAGTGAAGGCAATGATGTATCAGCAGAAGAAATGTGGCATCCCAGTCAATGCTAATTTGAAAAAAAAAATAAAAAAAAATTGAGAAAAATAAAAAGAGAGAAGGCATTTCATTGGAAGTTTGAAAAAGAAAGAGAAAAAGATGGCCACTTTGGCTCTAGAAATTCAAAGAAGAAGATGAAAATATGCTGAATTAAAGAAGGTTTGTGTATCACCTCCTTACCTTGACTGACTTCTCAATTTTGAACACCATTCCACCCCTCTATTCTTGAGAAATTTCACCCATAAGCCACATTACAATCCCAGTAAAGTCCTTACTGATCAATGATGGATTGAGCTGTCACATGGAGATAAGAATTTGTGTAATCTATGGTGAAAAGAGCAATAAATTCTGAACTAAAAGCAATGCCTATGCTCATGCTTACAGTCCTATTTGAGGGCTGTAACTGCTCTTGAGCCGTGTGAAATAGTACAACCCTCTTACTTACATGTTGAGTGAAAATCCTGGTGAGAGATGGGTTTGAAATCAACTCATTGGGGTATCATCAAAGCTGGATTCTTAAATAGAGGGCAAGCTGTTCATTCATTTTCCTTGTAAATAACTTTTGACATAAATTGACTGAGTGGTAACAAGAATTACAGCAGAATGTTAGTTTTGAACTGATGTTTTTCTTGAAAATCTTCTTACAACATGACTAATGCAGGTGTGAATAATCTGATTGGATGAAAGTTTGTCAGTAATGAGCGCAATGATCTTAAGCGATTTATTGAAGAAGTTTGTGGGTACCTTCTTTGAAAACCCTCGGAGACTTCACTCCTCCACTAGGGATCACCTAGGGGTTTAAAAGGCTTGTTGCATATGCTAAATGCAACTGTGCTCCCTACAAAAGTGGTTGTTTACTTTGTTTTTAATTTTATCTTTGCTCAGGGACTAGCAAAGCTTAGGTTTGGGGGTGTGTTGAGAACTGGAAAATACCAATTTTCACCCCTCAACCTGAGTCTTGATAGACCTTTGAGAGAACTAAATAAGTGTTCTAAGTGCTTGTGTTTCAGCTAACAATAAAGACAGGCTTAACCATAAAAGCAGCTTAAAAGTGCCAAAGAGATGATAATCCATGTCGATCCAAAGGAAGAAAGAGAAGGGACAACCTCACTAGCTGTTAAAAGGTCTGAACTGAAGAGGCAAAGACTAGGTCTCAACCCAGAAAAGAAGTATGGAGCAATTCGAACAGAAAAATGCACTACAGAGTACTTTTCGCAAAGAGCCTGAACGGTTCGAAAAGAACCAGAACTCTGTGAAAAGAACTGAAAACTCTAGGCTTAACTTTCGAAGAGCACCTGAACTCTTCGAAGAGATGATTGACCTTTTCGAAAAGAAGAGAACTCCATTCGAACATAACCAGAACGTTGCGAAAAGAGCTTCAGGAGTTACAACACATTGCGAAAAGTCCCCTAAACTGTGCGAAAAGGTATTCTGGAGATTCCCAGCTTTTGCAAGGGCAATTCAGTAATCTTTTTCATGCGTCCCAATGCATTTAAAAACCTAGGGACATTCCAGAAGATTCTAAGCATGAAGCGAAGGCATATTCCGCCCCAGGTGAGCACCCTTAAATGAAATAAACTTGGCGGGAACTTCTAGAAACTCTAACAAACTTTCAAAATGCATAACAGAATTGATGCTTTTGTCGCCTGATTGGCTGAACCAGATCGAGCAATACTGATTGGCCAGAACAGATCTGGATCCTTGTGCTTGACTACCATTGGTCGATACAGATCTGAGCACTTCTGATTGGTTGATACACATCTAAGCTAGACTTAGAGAAAACTATAAATAGACGAACCATTTACCCAATTTGGGCTTCCAGATTTTGAGTTTCATTCCTATTCCCCCATTACCAAACTAGATAGTTTGTCTGAAATCCCTGTAATAGCCTCACTTTTACTTGCAATTGAGAGCTGTGAGATACTTCTGTAATTCAAAAGAGAGTTGTATTCAAGACTACAAATCGAGGAAATTTATTTAAGTGGCATGCTCTGTAATTGTAATGGTGAATTTGAAAAGGTTGCTGTAAACCGTACATTCTCAATTGGACTCATGTTAAGGGTGCCCTCTGATCTCCTTATTGCATTAGACTCCTTTAGATTTACTATTTTTCATGCAATTTCCCTTGATTCATTAATCTTGTGAGAATTAGTGTTTGTAACCTAATCTCTCACGGCATTTGTAGTGATGCTTCCTGTTCTAAATTAAGGCTTTGGAGTTAAGACTATTGAATGGTCTGTGGACAAACCATAGCCATAAGCCTAAATCTAATCCTTGAGTTAGATTTATTTCTCTTACATCTGTGCTAGTAGCCAGATGAAGATTAGATCATCCCTCAGTTGAGCTGCAGTCTTTCTCATTGTATTTCAAGGACCAAATCAAAGTTAGATATTACTTCTCCATTTTTTATAAGTTTACCTCAAAATTCCCCCAACTCGGATCTGAATCATTTAGTTTAACTTTTACTTTTATCATTTAGTTAATGTGACAAATTCAACCTCCCATCTTATGTGCTTTCTAGATAGGATAAGAGGCCATATCTGGTAGCTCAGATCTGGAGGTTTATCTTGCATTTTAGACAAATTCTCTGTGGACGATCTTTTACTCACTTACATTTAAAACTTGCTACAATTGGCCCTGATCTTGCAGGCTAATTCACTTCCCTTTGTGCTGATATTTCTTTACTCTTTTTTTTGTTCTAGATTCATTATAACTTAGCAGTTGCAAACCTGTTTTCAAAACACAAATAAATCAAGCACACTTAGAACAAATCAACAGGAATCAGGCTTACCCGAAGCAGAAAGAGAAAGATCACGCTTTGATCAGTTGAACTTACTGGACGAAAAGAGACTCCTAGCCTTATGCCATACCCAAGTATACCAGGGGCGAATCGCACGTGCCTACAATAAAGGTGTCCGCGATCGAGATCTAAAGGTATGAGACACTGTGCTGAAGAAGATCTTCCCATCCCTCCATGCCGATCCAAGAGGAATGTTTAACTTGAACTGGGAAGGACCATACGTCATTCAAGAAGTGCTGCCAGGATACGCCATCCGCCTCGCCACCATGGACGGAGATCATCTTCCTGAGCCCATCAATGTTGGATACGTTCAACGGTTCTACTCTTAGTCCATCGCGAGCAGGTAAGTATTGATGAAACAGATATGTGACTGCTTAAGAACCACCCAAAAGAGGCCATCATTCCAAGCACAGTAGCCCAAAAACATCCCTAAAAATGATGATATCCTTTGCTACCACATTTGAGCCTGGGCCTTTCTTTCAATAAACCCATTCCCCAAAAAAATATATAAATGTGTACATATACCAAAAAAAAAAAAAAGATGCATGTGTATCAAGTTACTATCAAAAAAAAAAAAAAATCGAAAAAGCAAAACCTTAAAGAGAGATTGCCTCAAATAAAGCAAAAAGGACAAAGAAGAATTACGAGGCATGTACAGCAAAACCCCCAAGGAAGAAAGTATGTTGAGAAAACTGAAGTCGTATCAAGGAAACCCTTTTAGCCCAGCATACCTTCAAATCCTAACCTAACCCATGGCCAAGCTACACCCTGAAGGATGCCCTCTTTGTAGGTTCGCAAGCAGTCATAATATATGTTAAATCAACATGAGCCGAGTCGCAAGACGACACCAGAGCCCCATCTAGCCGGCTATGACGGAATCGACGTCTATGTCATGGCACTTGAAAAAATAATAATAAAAAGAATAAAAAATAAAAGCTCAAAGCAAGATGGACGTGGTGAAAACCCGAATGGGCGCTACGGGTAAAAATAACGAGCTTGTGCGGACTAGGTGAAAACTCGAAAGGGCGCTTGGGGTTAGAGAGCTAAACCCATGGACATGGTGAAAACTCGAAAGGGCGCCACGGGTAAAAAAGGAGAGGAGATAAATAAATAAGAAGAAAAGAAAAAAAAGACAGAGAAAAGTTTGGACTGATAGAAATTATTCAAGAGCCTCCTTGGTTACTAACCCTGCCCCCTTGATTTTGGGGGGTCGTTCATGCTAGTTCAAGTCAGGTTCCAACCAGAATTGTCTTTGTGAAACCCGCACCGTCAAACGTATGACCCAAGGCAAGGAGAAAAGTTTAACTCAATCTAAGGGGATCCAATTCTGGCCTTGGCAAAATTCGGAAACCCACCCAGGTCCGACGCCAAAGAAAGGGTTCAACCATGCTCGAAAAGTAGACCCAGGATTCCCCAAAGTATCACCCAATGATTAAAAATAGTCGGTGTGATGACTAGCGTGTTTTCCTTTTTACAAGTATAGAGCAAAAAAAAAATAATATAACAACAAAAAATAAAAAAAATATATAGATATATATATATACGTATACCAAAAATGTGTGTATCTGTAAAGGGGTTTTCTACGGCCCTTTTTTCTGTGTGTATGATCTGTGCAAAAAGTTATGTGTATAGGAAGGAGTTAACGGCCCAGCTCGCGCTTCAAAGCGCTAATCTCAGCATAAAGATCATCCTCTCGGACATTCCTCTCAGTTAACCAACGACCATGCAGGCTCTTGAACTTCTTCCAAGAAGAGTCGGCGGCTCCAAAAGCAACACTCAGTGATTCCTTCAAGCAGAGAACCTCGCTCTCCGTTGTGTCTGCTCTAACCCTCTCGCATGCCAAGAGTTCTTGCAGGACCCTCTTCTAATCCACCAATAGCTCGATACGGGTTCAGAGCGCCGCCTCTTTCTTTGGCCAGGGGCCTCTAGTATCAATGATCTCTGACAAATCCGGGCCATCAGCGGCAAGCCGCTCAGCCAACAGCCAGGCCTCGTACTCAGGAGAAGTTCTAACTGAGTCTCTCTGCTCAAAATCACACATCAGTGTCGACTAAAGCGTCTCCCAAAGAGCAGCAATCCGATCTATGTCCCCAGAGGATCCCCTAGAAAAGATCAAATCACATAAAGGGGGTCTGGCCTCACAAGGCACCTGTTGAGGGCAGCCGAACTGACGCAGCACCTAGAATAGGAAGTAGAAGGTGCTGCCGGTCAGCCCTACGAAGGTGATGCCCTCATGGTCTCTAGAATGAATCACTGGGAAGGTCCGGTCCAACCAAGGAAGCCTCCATGTTAGCTCAACATCGACCAACCAAAGTTTCAGAGCCGACATATCACCCTGGGGAAGTAAGTGGCATCTACCCAAAAAACATTGGGCCACCTCGCCTCGAGCAACATAAAAGCGAGGCACGGGCCCCAAAACGGCAAAATGCTCACCCAGCCAGACCTAGAGCAACAAGGGGCATCCCCGAAGGCCCTCCACCTTGCCCAAGGCAAAAGAATCAAGGCATCGGTACAGCTCGGCAAGCACCACGTGCATCATGGACAGGCCCGCCTCCAACTCCATGAAAATATTGCAAACTACCAATGAGAAGCTCTCTCCCCCGGTGTAGAAGAGGATTTCAGAGATGAGACCAAGTGCTAGAGCTTTCACGTTAAAGACACTCCTAACCGGCAATCTTCGAAGGCTTTCATAGCCGAAAAGTTCTTTGAGGAATTTCAGCGAACACCTTGTGGGCCCCCCGACGAGGCTCTTCTCGTACTCGGATTTCTTCAAACCGAGAGTAAAGTGGAAAGATCTAGAAGAACCTAGCCTAGGCATAACTCTTACAAGGTCCCTATGAAGCTTAAGGCCAGACAAATTGGATAGCTCCTCAAGGGTTGGGGTCAGCTCCCGCTTCCCAAAATGGAATACATGGAGGTTCACATCCCAGCACGAAGCGGCGGAATGAAGGAGTTCCCACCGAAGAAGAATCTCTAGGAAGGAAGGCGAGATAGCCCAAGGCGCTCCAAGTCAGTGAGCTCACTCTCATTCAGACTCCCAAAACAAGCTGTCAGGAACTTGGGCCTCAGGCCCAACAAAGAGGAGGGTTAGGAAGCGGATCCATGAACGTACAAGGATCTTTTGGGAATATAAGAATCAATGTAGGGTGATGGACCTGCCTTGGAAAAATAAGAGCAAAAGAGGCCAGTCAAAGGAGCCAAGTCAAATAAAAAAGGAATAATTTCTGGGCCAACTCGGGCATAAAAGGCCCCACTGCCCCCAGGTCAAACCTGGAGCAACTAATAGTTGCGCCAGTGCATTCTTTCCCCAGTTTGGCCTAGCGCAACTAATAGTTGCGCCAGTGCATTATTGTTTCGATTTAGCCTGGCCCAACTATTAGTTGCGCCAAACTAAAATCCCTCCTCTACAGCCATCTCAGGACCGAACTGAGGAGGGGACTTCTGTCCTTTTTATTGGTTTCACATATATTTGCACTTCCGACCATTGATGGTTTGAGAATTACTTTGCTATGTGCAGGATTGGTCTTACGTTGAGGCATGCGACCCAAAGGGCCACTTTAAAAAAAAAAAGGGGCATTGAGCAGGCACATCCTGCAGAGAAATAGATTTGACACCAAGCAATCGGGGCATAAAATCAAAGCAAGACCATCTCCCAAATGATAATAAAAATCAAATTTGTTTCCAAACTACCACACCAACCATTCTCCAAATTGTTTAAAAATAGATCCAAACAAATTCAATTCAAAAAAAAATGTTGAAGGAAACTAATAGTCTATTCCTTGCTCGCCCCCTTGGACTTCTTGCGACGGCGAGAGGAGCTCTAATAAGTCCTCATGTCCCCCACTCTAGACCACGCCTGCGAAATCCTACTGAGCAGGGAACGAGACTCCTTAGCCCGGGCACGCTGTAAGACACAGTCGAGGACAAGATCAGTCAAAGGGCCAGTGATAATGAAAAGAACGAGAGGAGTCGAGCAGCCAAGTACTCACCGTCTCCACCTCTCGAAGCTCTGCCAGATGACGATGTTACTCTGCATATTCCATGGCCGAGTTGAAGTCCTACGATACATTATTCAGTTGTCAGAATAACCCTGAAAGCCTATGCAGAAGGAAACTAAAATGAAGGAGAAGTGGCTCATCAGAAAATTTACCCCAGGGACCACCTTAGGAGGAGGAACGCGGGCCGCCTCGGCAGAGAGTCGTGCCTGTCGATCTATGTCAGCACATAGGTCTGAGAGGAAGCCATCGTCAAGACGTCGAAAGGTCCCATACGCTACAAACGGACCACCACCATGGACACCCACCTGAGAGGTACCCGACGGACCAGCACCTGATGAACCCTCGCCCGAGGGACCCACACCAGAAGGACCAGCACCAGAGGGATCTACCCTTGACATGTTAGCACCACTCGGCCCACCTTCACAGTCCAAAGCATCCCCCAAAGCAAACTGTGAACTAGACAAGAATCTATTCAGATAATACCAAGGTCGAGTAAAAGTGAAAGAGAAACTAACCCAAGTTGAGAAGAGGTTACCTGACCAAGTGGGCCCCAGAACGCATGGAAATTAGCTCTAGGGATAAAACGCGGCAGGATGAACTGGTAGGGCAGACACTCGTACTAGGCATGATAATCCCCAGGCTCATGAAGAGCGTGAATGGGGAACCCATTGTTGAAGAAGGCCGCCGTCAGCTCCTCAATACTACCAGTGGGACTCCAAAAGTCAGTCGGGGGGTCCACGGGTATGGCGTAGTAGCCCTAAAACTGGTGCACCACTCGCTCCCCCAGATAGTAGCATCTAGCCCACGCTCCATAGAAGAAGACAACGCGGCGATTGTTGAATAGGTGGGAGGCACCCACGGCTGCTCGGTCCCAGAAAGGGGATGCCAGGTACGGATCAGGGAGAATCTGCTCAAAATTAAAAAGCGAGAGAAACTAAGTAAGGAACACCTCAATCAAAAGAAATTTCCAAGCTAAAAGTAAACAAAGGTTGAAAAGTTGTCACCTGCTCAAGCACCATCAAATCAAGCTGGGACCTTATGCTCAATTCCAAGTGCTTTAGGCCCACGTCACGGCGTCGGGCCTGATGCTAGTTGCTGAGGAGGGGATAGGTGAGCACCTCCGAGAAAAGGAGCGAGTGCCCAGGGTGAAAGTGGTGATATCCCCATACCTGAGAAAGGGGCATGGCACAAGAGCAGGTCAGTAGCGTAAATGGATTAGTCAAAAAAAAGAAAAATGATGAATAGATGATAGTGATAGCAAAAGCAAAGGAGTAAGGAATTACCTCCAGGACGGCCTAAATTCCCACGGCAGACTTCGAGTCCCCGGTTGTAACCCGGGATAAGTTGTACATCACCCAGGCGTATCCCGCCCCTCCCCAATCATGCCTGGGAACGTTGCCCCAATTATCCATCACGCTCAACAAGGCCAGGCTGACTCGTCCCTTGCTGGCATTTGTAAAAAGGGTCTTGCCCAGTAGGAGTAGGAGGGTGATGCGAGCTAAAATGATCACCCGCTCTGGCGCGATGTAAAGCACCTGATCTGGCTGGCCCTGGTCCACCAACTCATCTGCAGAAAAGAGGGAGGTCTGCCAGGACATCTTGACCTTTGTGCCATTGGTCTACTGTTGAGAACTGGAAAATACCATTTTTCACCCCTTAATCTGGGCCTTGATAGACCCTTGACAGAACTAAATAAGTGTTTTAAGTGTTTGTTTTACAGCTAACAATAAAGGCAGGCTTAACCTTGAAAGTAGCTCAAAAGTGCCAAAAAGATGACATTCCATGTCAATCCAAAGGAAGAAAGAGAAGAAACAACCTCACTAACTGTTGAAAGGTTCAAATTGAAAAGGCAAAGACTTGGTCTCAACCCAGAAAAGAAGTATGGAGCAATTCGAACAGAAAAATGCACTACAGAGTACTTTTCACAAAGAACACAGGCTACTTAAAGAACACGAAACTGCAAAGAACAAAACTCGAGCTTAGCTTTGAGCATCTGAACTCTTCGAAGAGATGATTTACCTTTTCGAAAAGAAGAAAACTCAATTCGAACAGAACCAGAACCTTGCGAAAAGATCTTCAGGAGTTACAACACCTTGCGAAAAGCCCCCTAAACTTTGCGAAAAGGTATTCTGGAGGTTCTCAGCTTTTGCAAGGGCAATTCAGTAATCTATTTCACGCATCCCAATGCATTTAAAAACCTAGGGACATTCCAGAGGATTCTAAGCATGAAGCGAAGGCATATTCCACCCCACGTGAGCACCCAGAGATGAAATAACTTGGCGGGAACTTCTAGAAACTCTAACAAATTTTCAAAATGCATAACAGAATTGATGCCTTTTTCACCTGATTGGCTGAACCAGATCGAGGAATTCTGATTGGCCAGAACAAATCTGGATCCTCGTGCTCAACCACCATTGGTCAATACAGATCTGAGCACCTCTGATTGGTTGATGCACATCTGAGCTGGACTTGGGGAAAACTATAAATAGACGAACCATTTGCCCAATTTGGGCATCCAGATTTTGAGTTTCATTCCTATTCCCCCATTTCCAAACCAGATAGTTTGTCTGAAATCCCTGTAATAGCTTCACTTTGACTTGCAATTGAGAGCTGTGAGACATTTCTGTAATTCAAAAGAGAGTTGTATTCAAGACTACAAATCTGAGAGTTGTTTAAGCTGTGCTCTGTAATTGTAATGGTGGATTTGAAAAGGTTGCTGTAAATCGTATATTCTCAATTGGACTCATGTTAAGGGTTCCCTCTGATCTCCTTATTGCATTAGACTCCTTTAGATTTACTGTTTTTCATGCAATTTCCCTTGATTCATTAATCCTGTGAGAATTAGTGTTGGTAACCTAATCTCTCACGACATTTGTAGTGATGCTTCTTGTTCTAAACTAAGGCTTTGGATTAAAGACTATTGGATGGCTTGTGGCCATTAAAGTGGACAGACCATAGCCATAAGCTTAAACATAATCCTTAAATTAGATTTATTTCTCTTGATGAAGATTGGATCATCTCTCAGTTGAGCTGCAGTCATTCTCATTAGTTTTCAAGGACCAAATTAAAGTTAGATATTACTTCTCCATTTTTTATATAAGTTTACCTCAAACGTTTCCCCAACTCGGATCTGGATCACTTAGTTTAATTTTTACTTTTATCATTTAGTTAATGTGACAAATTCAACCTCCCATCTTATGTGCTTTCTAGATAGGATAAGAGGCCAGATTTGGTAGCTCAGATCTGGAGGTTTATCTTGCATTTTAGACAAATTCTCTGTGGACGATCTTTCACTCACTTACATTTAAAACTTGCTACAATTGGCACTGATCTTGCAGGCTAATTCACTTCTACTTGTGCTGATATTTTTTTTTTTTTTTTTTATATTCTAGATTCAGTATAATTTAGTAGTTGCAAACCTGTTTTCAAAACACACATAAATCAAGCACACTAAGAAGAAACAACAAGTTTTTGGCGCCGCTGCCGGGGAATTTGTTCTAAAACAGGTAGACCTAAGTTTTTACTTTTATTTTTTATATCATTACTAAACTATTCTATTGTTTATACCTGTGCAGTTATTCATGCCCAATTTTTGAAGAAGGGAAACTACTTAAAAAGAAATTCTGAAGGTTTGCTGTGAATAATCAGATTTTTTGTTCTGAGTTGTATGTTTGGTAGGAGGACTCTCAGCCCTGAGATTGTCCCACTGGATTTAGAAGTTGAAAGGCTACTACGAACCAAACAAACAACACAGAATTCTGCTACTATGGGTGAAGAACCTCGACTTTTGAGGGATTACTTTGCACCTAGTGCTTATAATTCTCCCTTTTGCATTCAATTTCTTACTATTGAAGGAAATTATGAGATCAAATCATCAACTATCCAAATGTTTCCTTCCTTCCATGGGTTGAGTAAGGAAGATCCATACAAACATGTGGATGAATTCTTGGCTCTTTGCACCACATTCAACATAGCCGGACTTGGTCCAGAAGCAACCAAGCTTAGGCTCTTTCCTTTTTCATTAAAGGATAAAGCTAGAGCATGGTTATCTATGTTAGCACCAAATAGTATCACTTCTTGGAATGATTTGCAGTGTCAATTTTTAGCCAAATATTTTCCAATGTCTAAAACAAGTCAATTGAGACAAAGTATCATTTCCTTCTCACAAAACTCAACTGAAATTCTCCATGAATCATGGGAACGATTTAAGGAACTTTTAAGGCAATGTCCTCATCATCAAATTCCCAGATGGCAGCTGGTTCAAAGCTTCTATCAAGGAATTGATCAAAAAGGCAAAAATATGGTGGATGCCTCCTGTGGAGGCACTTACTTGCAAAAAATAGTTGAGGAGGTTTGGGACTTGTTTGAAGTAATTGGTGAAAACTCAACTCAACAGGAATCTCTGTCAAGAGATATTGAAAATCCTGCTAGGTTTAACAATCACCAACCCACCAAAGGGAAGATTTATGAGGTGAATGAGTTGGAAAGAAAGATGGACAATTTAACCACAAAGTTTGATAGATTGATGGACTCACTTAAAAATCCAAATGTTGCAAGAGTAGAGGAGGCATGTCTGATATGCCAGTCCCCTACTCATTCAATTGACCAATGTCCTGCTGCACCACAGTTCCCAAATTTAATGGTGGAACAAGCTCATGTTGCTCAATCATTTGGACAGATGCAGTCAAATGAATATCCATGGAGAGGACACCCCAATTTGAGATGGAACCAAGGGAATTATCAATCCCAATAGCAGCCACAACCAAAGAACCAAATGCCTTTCAAAACTGCACAGCCTTATCAGCAAAAATTTTATGCCAAACCAAATTTTCAGCAGCCCATTCCACAACAACCTGTGCAACAATCTGCCCCAGTTCAAACCCCTTCCAGGTCTCCTTCTTTTGAAGATCAAGTCCTGAATTCACTCCAGAATTTAGGATCTTTAACTCAGACTGTGAATTTTCACAGCCAGAGCATAAAGAAGATTGAAGAAACATTGGGACAGCTTTCAAATACTTTGGCAAAAAGAGAGGAAGGAAAGTTACCCAGCCAACCTTTGAACAATCCCAAAGGACAGTTCATGATTGGAGAAGCTTCCAATTCACATGAAGAAGTAAAAACTGTCACCACTTTGAGAAGTGAAAGAATTATAAATAACAAAGTGGGTACTGAAGAAGAAAAAAATGAGGAAAATTGTAAAGATATGCAGCAAGAGCAGCATAATGATAGCAGTGGGGGTACTGATAGACCTCAGGAAAATCAAAAAAATGAAAAACAAAAAATTCAAAAAGTTTCTGAAAATACTCCCAAAGCTGTTGATGAGGGATTAGTTCCTCATTTACCATTTCCTCATGCAATGAAATTTGTATCCCCTTTTGATAAAGGGAATACAAAAATAGATGAAATGATGGAGACTTTTAAGCAAGTCAAGATAAATCTACCTTTGCTTGAGGCAATCAAACAAATTCCAGCATATGCAAAATTTTTGAAAGATGTTTGCACTCACAAAAGATAGTCTAGGATACAGTTGTCCATGAAGGTCTTTGCTGTGGAAAGAATTAATCAGGTGTTATCCATTGCCACACCTCCTAAACTTCAAGATCCTGGAATCCCCACAATCCCTTGCATTATTGGGGAACATACCATTGAAAAGGCTTTATTAGATCTGGGTGCTAGTGTCAACCTACTTCCATATTCTGTATATGAGAAACTAGGTTTGGGAGAATTAAAACCTACTCATGTGGTGTTACAACTAGCAGACAGATCTGAAAGGAAGCCAGTTGGAATGATTGAAGATGTATTGGTAGGAGTAGATAAATTTTTCTATCCTGCTGATTTTCTAGTTTTGGACATGGAACCAACCAAAAGCAAAACTTCCATCCCTGTCATTTTGGGAAGACCATCCTCAGCTACAAATGCTTGCATCCAATGCAGTCCGGTATTATGGAAGTCTCTTTTGGAAACATGAAGGTAAAATTAAATGTTTATAATGCGACACACCTCAATTCACTCAAGAATGTTTTCATGTTGATCTATTGGATGAACTTGTAGAAGGGACTTTACAACAGTTTCTGCAGTGTGAAGATTTCACTATAGATGTTAAAGATGCTTGGGAAAATTCTGAAGAAGAAACAGTTTGTATCTCAAGTTCTGAGGAAATAAATGTTGTGCAAGAAATGCATAATCAATCAGCAAGTTTCTCTTCTTGGAAGCCTGCTACTCTTCCCCTTCCATAAACAGCTAAGGTACCTTTGTTACCTTCTTTTCTCAAATTACGATTTAGAACTAAACAAAATTTGAAATATGTGTTTTTAGGAAATCATAAATCATTGCCTGCAATAATTTCTTCCTCCCTCACAAAGGAGCAAGAGAAAGAGTTGTTGGTTGTTTTGAAAGAACATAGAAGGGAAATTGGCTGGACTATTGCTGATTTGGGAGGAATCAGTCCAGCTGTTTGCATGCATAAAATCCATTTGGAAGAAGATGCAAAGGCTTCTAGGGAAATGCAAAGGAGGTTGAACCCTCATATGCAAGAAGTGGTCATGAAAGAGGTTGTTAAGTTATTGGATGCAGGGGTCATTTACCCCATTTCAGATTCAGCTTGGGTGGCACCTACACAGGTGGTACCTAAGAAATCTGGGATCACTGTTGTAACCGCAGACTCTGGTGAGCTGATGTCAACCAGACAAACAACTGGGTGGAGAGTTTGTATTGATTACAGAAAATTAAATGCAATGACCAGAAAAGACCATTTTCCCCTCCCATTCATTGATTAGATTTTAGATAAGCTAGCAGGAAAAGCTTATTACTGTTTTCTTGATGGTTACTCTGGGTACAACCAGATTCCTGTGTACCCACAAGATCAGGAAAAGACCACATTCACTTGCCCTTTTGGCACTTTTGCCTATAGGAGAATGCCTTTTGGTCTTTGTAATGCTCCTGCTACCTTTCAAAGATGCATGTATTCTATTTTTTCTGATATGATTGACCAATTTATGGAGATTTTTATGGATGATTTTTCAATCTATGGAGACAGTTTTTCCCAGTGTTTACATCATCTCAAATTGGTATTACAGAGATGTGAAGAAACCAATCTAGTTCTGAGCTGGGAAAAGAGCCATTTCATGGTCACCCAAGGCATTGTCCTTGGCCATGTTGTTTCTCACAAGGGAATTGTGGTGGACAGAGCAAAAATTGATTTAATTGCATATTTACCACCTCCTAAAACTGTTAAACAAATCAGATGTTTTTACGACATCTTTGGATTTCTGAAGGTTCATCAAGGACTTCAGTAAAATAACCAAACCTCTTTGTCATTTGCTGTGTCAAGATGTCCCTTTTGTTTTCAATAATGAATGCATGAAGGCTTTTGAATTCCTAAAAAACTGTTTGATTTCAGCTCCAATATTGCAGTCTCTAGATTATTCATTACCTTTTGAACTGATGTGTGATGCATCAGATTATGCTTTGGGAGCTGTCCTTGGACAGAGAAAAGAAAAGCTGCCTCATGTCATAGCTTATGCCAGTAGATCAATGATTGATGCACAACTCAATTACACAACAACTGAGAAGGAGCTGCTGGCAATTGTTTTTGCTTTAGAAAAATTCAGGTCATATGTCTTGGGTTCACAAATAGTGGTGTTCACTGACCACTCTGCTTTGAAATACCTTCTGTCTAAGAAGGACACCAAACCAAGATTAATCAGGTGGATTCTCCTATTATAGGAATTTGATTTACAGATCAAAGATAAAAAGGGGGTGGAGAATGTGGTGGCTGATCACCTGTCTAGAATTTTAACTGCTGAGATTGATAGGCTGCCTATCAATGAATCTTTCCCTGATGAGCAACTTTTTGCCATTAGTGTACACACTCCTTGGTTTGCAAACATAGTCAAATTTTTGGCTACTGGAAGAATTCCTCAACATTGGAATAAAATAGATAAAGATCTTTTCTTCGCAAAGGTTAAACATTTCATCTGGGAAGATCCTCATCTGTTTAAGAGTTGTGCAGACCAAATAATAAGAAAATGTGTCCCTGACCAAGAATTTCATAGAATACTTTCTATGTGTCATGAACAGGCTTGTGGAGGTCATTTTAGTGGAAACAAAACTGCTGCAAAGGTTTTGCAGTGCGGATTTTATTAGCCTACACTTTTCAAAGATGCTCTGCAGCATTGTAAGTCTTGCCAAAACTGTCAAAAAATGAGCAGCATTTCCAAGAGAAACTCAATGCCTTTACAGCCTATTTTGGTAGTTGAGTTGTTTGATGTTTGGGGGATAGACTTCATGGGTCCTTTTTCTCCTTCCAATGGGAATAATTTCATTTTAGTAGCTGTGGATTATGTATCCAAATGGATTGAAGCCACAGCCACTAAAACAAACGATCACAAAGTGGTTCTTAAATTTCTTAAGGATCACATTTTTTCCAGGTTTGGTTTTCCTCGTGCCATTATAAGTGATGGGGGAAGCCATTTTTGTAATAAACATTTTGAAACTTTATTGAAAAAATACTCTGTGACTCATAGAGTAGCCACTCCATATCATCCACAAACCAGTGGACAAGTGGAGATTTCCAATAGAGAAATCAAACATATTTTGGAAAAGACTGTGAAGAAGGACAGAAAGGATTGGTCCTTTAAGCTGAATGATGCATTATGGGCATACAGGACATCCTATAAAACCCCAATTGGTATGTCCCCATTCAGGTTGGTCTATGGCAAAGCATGCCATTTACCAGTAGAGTTAGAATATAATGCTTTTTGGGCCATTAAAACATTGAACATGGATCTAACTACTGCTGGTAATCACAGGAAACTGCAACTTGCTGAGTTGGAGGAGCTGAGAATGGATGCATACACAAATTCAAGATTGTACAAAGAGAAAGTCAAAACTTTCCATGATAAAAATATATTGAGAAAAGAGTTCACAGCTGGCTCTAAGGTATGGTTATTTAACTCAAAACTTAAGTTTTTCCCAAGAAAGCTGAGATCCAGATGGGAAGGGCCATACACTGTCATTCAGACAGCCCCTTCGGGAGCTGTTAACATCCTTGATCCAAGTAACGGAAGAATCCTGAAAGTAAATGGTCAGAGGCTCAAACCATGCATTGAAAATACCCAGGAGCCTGTGTTGCCCATCTTTCATCACGAACCTCCAAAAATCTGATAGTAGATAATTGTACATTATGTTTTTATTTCATAGTTTTTGCTTAGTTTCTTTATTTCTATTTTTATTCCTTATTTGTCTCTTTTCGCATGGTTTAAATATGCTCCAAGATAATTCGCAAAGTAATAATTCTCTTTTCGCAAAGTTCAATTTATTTTTCGCATAGACTCTGGATTTGTAACGAACTGCTCGAAAGCAAGGATTTGCTTTTCGAATAGTTGGTTCTGAAGCTTGTTCTTTTCGAAAAGATGTTTCTGAAGCGATTAACTTTTCAAATGGTACTGATGCCATTCGCAGTTGTCAAAAGGTCTATTTTGGAATTTTTCGAAAACTTATAAAGAACTTTGCGAAATTAACTCTGAGTATATTTAAACCCTTTCAAAGTAGGGGTTCATATTCGAAAGCTTTCTGAAGAGCGACCTGTTCCATGGAAACCCTATTTCGTTCTTTCCTTGCGCAATTTGAGAAGCTTGCTACATTTTTCTTCACCTTTGTTCGATCATTTGAGTTTTCAGAGAAGGATTTTAGCTTCTAGTCTGGGGGATTTCTGCAAGCAAACAACTCGTTCAATTAAAAACCCTAGATCTCGGTATTTCTCTGCACATTCTCTCTGTTTATCATTTGAAAATTTTCAATTTGTGTCAGCGTCTATTGTGGGCACTGGACCGTCCATCATGAGGAGAGACCTAGCCCCCCAATTTCTATTGATGGACTCCATTTTGAGGGGAAGTTTTTATGTTACCGGGCACAGCCAAGAGAGGAGAACACCAATTTTGGAGGCGCTCTTTCACTTTTCTAAGGGGCAGTTTTTCAATGCCCCTATGTTAATTTTTGAAGCCATGGCTGACATTAGTGCCAAGTTGAAAAAGGAGCAGAAATTAGCTGGCCTCCCATTTGGTAGATTGATCACAGCCCTCCTCAGAGCCAAGTTTGACATTGATAATGAGGAGCCATTTGAAGTCATTGCTCCTCACAATTTTGGGAAAAAGGCTTGGACTACAAGCCAAGCCATGCTGAGACGAATGAGAGAAGAAGATGAACCTGCACCTGCACCTGTAGCTAGTAATGAACCTGCCCCTGCAGTTCCCTTAGAACCAGTTTTGGCAGAACCTGTGGTGACCAGCTCTTTAGATGCACCACTTCTCGAGCCTCGCTGCACTCTGGTGACCAACTCTTTAGTTTGAAGAAACTTTCCATCCCATGGTGACCAGCTCTTCAGCTGCACCAATTTTTGAGGAAGTTGGCCTTTCACCCTCCTCCCCTATTCTAGCCCCTGCCACTTCACCTATCCCAGCTGTCCCATCTCCCATACCCTCCATTATTCCAATTATAGATTCCCCCTCAAAACCAACCACTCCAACCATACTCACCCCACCAATCTCTCCCACCAATGACCATGTTTTAGCTGCAGACTGTATTGCCCCATCTCCCTGTACTCCTCTGCTCCAAAGCCCCTCAAATTCACCTGCTCATTGAGCCCACACACCTGAAGTATCCCATACACCTGAACCTGAGCCTTTCACTACATAGGCTTATTCTTCCTTAATGGGATCTATTTTTGAAACCATGGGGCTTGAACCTATCCCTATACCTGACCCTCATCATTTCACTCACTTACCTACCTCTCCCTTTACAGCCATTGCACCCCCACCCTCCACTTCAGTTGTACCAATCCCTGCTATGCCCACCTCTCTCCCACCTGCCTCTAGTACCCAAATACTTGCCTACCTCCAATCCATCCAAGCCCAACTCCAAATCAACACAGAAAACCAGTCTGTGACCAATGACCTGCTCCAAACCTTAGCCTCCACATCACACACAACCACCATTACCCCTTTACTTACTTTTGATTCCCATGCTACCCAAACTGAACCAGAGGTAGTATTGGTTGATCTGCCCACCCCCACCACTACTGCCCATGCAACCCAAACTGAACCTGAAGTCCCTCTGGTTGCATCCCCTTCACCACTCCCCACTTTCTCTGAGCAAGCCACTCAGACCGACCCTGAAGTCCTCCTTCTGGACACTTCTTCTCCCCCTCCCACAGCTGGGATACCTTTGGTCCCCTACCATTCCATTCCCCTTCCCCGATTTGCCTCCCTCAGAAGAGCCATAGAAGAAAATCCCTATATCTGTAAAGATGTTCTAAAAGGGTTAGCTGATTTACAAGCCTACATTCGAACCCCTTATGAAAACCAGATTCGGAAGTTGGAGTTATTTATGAAATTTGAGAGAGAGAAAATGAAGGACTTGCTGGGTCAAACCTTTCAGATGGTTAGGAGTGAGCAGCACAAGGTGACCATGTTACAAGCACAACTTGACCAAGAAAAATTGAAGACCATTAGACTTGGCAAGTACATTGGCCTCACCAAAAAGATAAAATCAGAGGAATACACTGAGCTGCAAAACACTATCCAGGAGAAATCTCAATCAAGTTCAAACTCTAATACTGATTCTAGTTCTGATTCTGACAGTGACTCAAGTTCTGAGCCAATTGAACCAACTTATGATACAAATTTTGACCCCAGTTATTAGATCACATTGTACTTATCTGTGTTATGAGTTTGTAATATAACATTCTGTTTCTTCTTGTGTAATTACTGTGCATTTCTGTCTGTCTTCTTGTGATCATGATGTTTTGTTTTTTTTCTTTCTTGCTTATATCGTTTCTCTACTTTGGACCATTGTGGACCCTGCTCCCCTTTCGTTTGGGGAGAGAACATAATTAGCCTACAAGATCAGGGCCAATTGTAGCAAGTTTTAAATGTAAGTGAGTAAAAGATTGTCCACAGGGAATTGATTTAAAATTTAAGATAAACCTCCAGATCTGAGCTACCAGATCTGACCTCTGATCCTATCTACAAAGCACATAAGATGGGAGGTTGAATTTGTCACATTAACTAAATGATAAAAGTAAAAATTAAACTAAGTGATCCAGATCCGAGTTGGAGAAACGTTTGAGGTAAACTTATATAAAAAATGGAGAAGTTATATCTAACTTTGATTTGGTCCTTGAAAACTAATGAGAATGACTGCAGCTCAACTGAGAGATGATCCAATCTTCATCTGGCTACAAGCGCAGATGTAAGAGAAATAAATCTAATTTAAGGATTAGGTTTAAGCTTATGGCTATGGTCTGTCCACTTTAATGGCCACAAACCATCCAATAGTCTTTAATCCAAAGCCTTAGTTTAGAACAAGAAGCATCACTACAAATGCCGTGAGAGATTAGGTTACCAACACTAATTCTCACAGGATTAATGAATCAAGGGAAATTGCATGCAAAATAATGAATCTAAAGGAGTCTAATGTACTGAGGAGATCAGAGGGAACCCTTGACATGATTCCAATGGAGAATGCATAGTTTACAGCAACCTTTTAAAATTCATCCTTACAATTTACAGAGCACGGCTTAACAGATTTGACGGTCTTGGATGCAAACTCTCCTTTGAGTTACGAGATCTCACAGCTCTCAAATGCAAGTACAAAGTAGGCTATTACAAGGATTGCAGACAAGCTGTCTGGCTGGGAAATGGGGGATTAGAAATGAAACTCAAAATCTGGATGCCCCAATTGGGCAAATGCTTCGTCTATTTATAGCTTTCCCCAGGTCCAGCTCAGATGTGTATCAACCAATCAGAGGTTCTCAGATCTGTATTGACCAATGGTAGTCGAGCACATCGGATCCAGATCTTCGCCAATCGTAATTCCTCTATCCGTTCAGCCAATCAGGTGAAAAAGGCATCAATTCTGTTATGTATTTTGAAAGTTTGTTAGAGTTTCTAGAAGTTCCCGCCAAGTTATTCCCTCTCTAGGTGCTCACGTGGGGTGGAATATTCCTTCGCTTCATGCTTAGAACCCTCTGGAATGTCCCTAGGTTTTAAAATGCATTGGGACGCGTGCAATAGATTACTGAATTGCCCTTGTTAAAGCTGCGAATCTCCAGAATTCCTCTTCGCACAGCTTAGGGGCCTTTTCGCAAAGTGTTGTGACTCCTGAAGCTCTTTTCGCAATGTTCTGGTTCTGTTCGAATTGTGTTTTCTTTTTTTCTCAAAGTTCAATCCTCTCTTCGAATAGTTCAGATGATCTTCGAATGCTACGCCTGGAGTTTTATTCCTTTTTGCAGAGTTTCAGGTTCTTTGCGAAAAGTACAGGTTCTTTGCGAAAAGGATTCTGTAGTGCATTTTTCTGTTCGAATTGTTCCATACTTCTCTTTCAGGTCTTTGCTTCTTCTATTCAGACCTTTCAACAGCTGATGAGGTTGTTTCTTCACTTTCTTCCTTTGGATTGACATGGATTGTCATCTTATTGGCACTTTTAAGCTGCTTTTATGGTTAAGCCTGTCTTTATTGTTAGCTGCAACATAAGCACTTAAAACACTTATTTAGTTCTCTCAAGGGTCTATCAAGGCCTAGATTAAGGGGAGAAAAATGGTATTTTCCAGTTCTCAACACTTCTCCATTTTTTATATAAGTTTACCTCAAACGTTTCCCCAACTCGGATCTGGATCACTTAGTTTAATTTTTACTTTTATCATTTAGTTAATGTGACAAATTCAACCTCCCATCTTATGTGCTTTCTAGATAAGATAAGAGGCCAGATTTGGTAGTTCAGATCTGGAGGTTTATCTTACATTTTAGACAAATTCTCTGTGGACGATCTTTCACTCACTTACATTTAAAACCTGCTACAATTGGCCTTGATCTTGTAAGCTAATTCACTTCTACCTGTGCTGATATTTCTTTTTTTTTTTTTTTTTTTTTTATATTCCAGATTCAGTATAATTTAGTAGTTGCAAACCTGTTTTCAAAACACACATAAATCAAGCACACTAAGAAGAAACAACATCTACCCACGAGGAGGATAGGCCCCGATCAACCGAATAATGTCCTCCTGACTCGATACCGCCAAAGTAGATATCGGGACTCCACCTATCCCAATGCCAGTAATCATGGCCCAATCAACGGCCGTTAGTGTCAACTCGACGAACGGCATGTGGAACGTCATGGTCTCGGGACGAAACCTCTTGATGAGGGCCTTCAGATAGGTGGTGTCAGCCCTCATGGCAAGGCAGGAAAAGAACTCCCCAAAGCCCACCTGCTCCAACAAGACTTTCACCACAGGGGGGACATAAAGGTAGAACTCGTGGAAGTCGAGCCACCCCCCGTGGAACACAATGTTGGGCAGCTCCTACACCCAAAGAAATACATATCAGATGGCAAAGGTAAAGAAAAAAAAAAATTGCGCAAAGGAAAGAAACTTAACCTATCTTTTACCTTGCCCGCTATTCCGAAATTTGAGATATGGGTGTGCTGCTAATGGAGGAGGCCGACCTGGGTGGCCTCACCCTGCATCTCGAGCCATGGGCCCGCTCTCCGCTCCACCCAGAGGAACTGCTCTCCCCGCGGACCATGCACTATCTCAGGTCCCTCCTCCTGCCCCTCCTCGGGAATGTGCTCATCACCGCTCGACATGCTGGGGCAACAAAATAGTCACATCAAAGTAGATCAGTGACAAAGGAACCATTTATGTGCACAACATTAAGGGAAGGTAAGTGTGCTCATCCTCTTTCTGCTCATTGTCAAAATAAAGATGCACACATTCAACAAAATATATAATAAAATGAATAAATCATTTCTCTTTAGATTGAAATTGCAAAAAAATCTCTTCCTTTCCATCCTAAAAAAAAAAAAAATGAGAGATAAAGTAAAATAAAATAAATCTCCCTTTTCTTCTATGTTTAAAAATAAAAGCTAGTTGAAATAAAAATCATCATCAAAATTAAAAAGCCCTTCTTTTATGTTTTTTTTTTTTAAAAAAAAAAAAAAAAAAAAAAACAACAAAAAAAGAGAGAGAGAGACAAAAAAAAGAAGTCTTATTGTTTACTAAAAAAAAAAAGAGAGAGAGAGAAGTCCTTCGATTTAGAAAAACTAAAAACAAAAAAAAACAATTCCATCATCTTATAAAATCATAAAAACGAAAAAAAGAATCCTTTCTTTATCGAAAAAGAAACAAAAAAAATCCTTCTTTTATGTTTAGAAAAACAAAGGTCAAAAACAAAAAAATCCTTTTCGTCATGGTCCATAAAATCAAAAAATTCTCCTTTCAAAAAAAAAAGAGATCCCTCCTTTTGTGTCTATAGAATCAAAAAAAAAAAATCGTTTTTTTACCAAAAAAAAAAAAACTAAAAAAAAAAAATATATATATATATATATATATATATGCCTTACAACAAATCAAAGGTAAAATCCTTTTCCTTAATTAATTGAAAGAAAAAATTGAAAAAAGAAAAGCATTCTCCTTGATTAATTTTCAATATATATAGGAGCCAAAAAATCATTATCTTAATTAATCTTTCAAAAAAAAAGAAACAGAAATAAAACTAAAAATCCCCTTTTTCCTAACTAGTTTGATATATAAAACCTTGGCCTTGCATTTAGGATAAAAACAAAAAAAAAAAAAAACAACAAAAATAAAACCCCTTTTCTAGGCACAAATAAGAAAAAAAATATATATTGCACCAATAAAACCCATAAAACTACAAAAATAAGGCATTACTCATTCACACGTCATCAGTCAACATGCTTACGATGGAAATAAACCATTTGTCATCAAGAAATGCAAGATCATGATCATATTTGCATGAAAAAGCAAGAAAAAATCAAGAAAAAAAGAGAGTTTTAAATGGTTACCTTATGAAGAAGAAGGGGTCTTTGGTCTAGCGTAAGCCCGCGATCGATCCGCAAGTGACACAATGGCAATGGGCATGCGTAGAGGCAATGTAAAGGAACCCTAAGGGGAGGGGGAGCAGTTTTTGATTTCAAAGAGGAAGAAGGGGGGGCAAGAATTCAAAATGAGGCCCCACAGTCCGAGTTCGAGCTGTTTTAACTACCCAGCCAAACCTGGCGCAACTAATAGTTGCGCCAGACAAATATTTTCCTTCCTTTGGCTTGGCGCAACTAATAGTTGCGCCAGGCTATCTTTTGGCCCATAGTGACCTGGCGCAACTAATAGTTGCGCTAGGCACTCAGGCCGGCTTTTGGGCCTGGTATAGGTCAGTTGGGAAAACCGGCCTCCCCCCCACTTCCTTTTGTTTGTTTGTTCTATCACTTTCGACAAATGCACGTGCTTTCAAGGCGGCATTTCGGTCATCCTTCGACTTGCCAAGAAAGCCGTGCTAAAATAAGGACAGGCTGAGGTCAACGAGCACCCCGGTCCTACACACAAGGAAAATCCAAAAAAATATAATCCTCATAGAGAAGCCAGAAATATTCACGAGACAAATCCACATGAAATGATAAAATTCCAAAAAATTCACATAAAATGATAACTCCAAAATTCTAAAAATTCACATAAAATAATAACTCCAAAATTCTAAAAAATTCACATAAAATAACAACTCTAAAATTCCAAAAAATTCACATAAGATAGTAGCTTCAAAATTCAAAAAAAAATCCCATAAAATAACAGTTGAAAAATTCAAAAAATTCGCATAAAATGATAGAAAAATCAAAAACAGATTTGAACTCCCCACAGAGCGCACAAGCATAAAGCGGTAAAACATCAATATTTTATCAGCAATGCAGCTGTGCCACATCGAAGTCCTGAGTTGGAGGTTCGCTTCGGATCTTTGAATCCTGCCTTAAGGCAGGAGCAAAGGCGTCGGTCCCGATCAAACAATCGATGTTTCGATCGAGTCGACTCCACTGCTAAATCTTTTGAGACGAGCGCTTCGTTTTGGACTCATGTGAACTTAAGGGTCTTAAGCTTCAGATTCTCCGTTGAAAATGGTCAATCGTTGGTTGAGACCAACCTGATGAGAATGAGATTATGTGTCAATCAAACTATGTGCAACCACGCATTCAGAAGGGTTCATTTCCCTTTTATTTTCTGCAGGCTTAAATCCTGTATGGGTAGCGGTATCCTTGTAAAGTGTATGCCATGCATCTGGGTATCCGTATGATAGTCGTTTGTCCCAGTAAATTATACCCGAGCGGGTCCGGGTCAGGGCTTCCATCGCCTTTGTTGTTGCTTATTGCCCCTAATGGGTGCATGTTTATGCATAGTTAATTAATGTTTATGATCATTGTTGGCAGAAACCAGAATTGGATGTCTCTTTTGGGTAGACACTCAATAACTGGTTGGATCTATTTAGTGGTATTTGAAGCTGGATGCTCTGGGTCATGTGGATCTGGGGCACGTTTTGAAAAATGGCATGCACTCCTAAAAAGCGTTGTGACATCTATTCACTTCGCTCAGGTGGTCATGCTAAATAAACTTTGGGATCGATAGGTTCGCCCAAAGACCTCAAACCCTGCTTTAAGCAGGGGCACCCGTGAATAATCTAATGAGGTCGTCAAATGCCTTGTAGGATTGGACGCAAACTGTGGAGCCTTGTGTATGTTTACTTCGCGCCTATCTTTGAATGTGGGTCAATCACCCCTCTTACTTACGAAACTGTTGTATTCAGAATAAATCTCAAACATCAATCACCTTCAAATCATCTTAAGAAGTGGACATTTTTCCCGACTAACGAGCTTTCGCAACTCGAGAGGCAAACATTTTTCCCAGCTATTGGGCTTTCGTAACTCATTCCACCTCAATTATGCCCAGTAATGTCACAAAATGCTTAGGAACCGATTACCTCGAGAAATGAATGATTAGCCTGGCACTCAAGGGCTTTCGTTTTCTCACCATGTTACTCACCTGATGTTTGAAGTTTGTTCTGAATACAGCGGACCCATAGGTAATGCCTTGGGCCTCTTCGGATGTCTCTTTTCTTTGGCATTCGATCATTAGTGATCGGATACCAAAGAGGGGCATCTGTAGACACCTAAATTTGGCCCAACGCTAGATCAAAACACATTTCGAGAGAGGTGCATTTCCGAGCTTTTGATGGTATGTATGGAACCCTTAGGAATCACCCTAAACCCTTAGGAATCACCCTAGATCCCTTAGGAACCTACCCCGAACCTTTAGAAACCAACCCCGACCCTTAGAACCCTTTCCGGACCCTAAACCTAACCTTCCGAGGCAATAAGGAGGAGGGGTACATAGAAACTAGCTACGACTCTCTACAGTGACCAACTCTTATACCATTGAAGAGTAGAGGTCATCAGCTTTCTAACGGTCTAAGAATTGCCCTAATCAGAGGTATATATCAAAAGATATGGCAGTCCAAACTCAGAGGGCAGGGATGTAATTTCAAGTAGGCCCCCTAGAGATTTGGCGCGACTATTAGTCGCGCCAGGCTATTTCTCCCCAGAAATGGCCTGGCGCTACTAATAGTTGCGCCAGGTATAAATTTTGCTTGGTGCAACTATTAGTTACTCCAGGCCAATTCTCCCAGACTTTAAGTCTGGCGCAACTAATAGTTGCGCCAAGTTTAAAGGTGGCCCCCACCCCGTGAGCTAACTTCCAGACACTGTTCTGCACTATTTTACTATACATTTATCTAGCGCAACTATTAGTTGCGCCAGGCATATGAACAGTAACTATGGGATTTTGCCTCGAATTTCATATTTGGGGTTTGACTTGTTGACCACCTCGACCATTGGGGTATGTTTTGATAGTTCTGTTGCACCCATTCCTCACCTATTTGCAACCCTCCAAGTGGCCTAAAGCCTCACCCCATCATCCACCATTAGAACCACCTTCACACATTTCCAAGCTCTTAAAATCCTAGGAAACCTTAGATGGCCCATTACCTAATTCCTAATCTTACTTAGCCTCTAAGTAGCCGCCTCATCCACCCATTTCCTATAAATAGAGCCCCCCTCCCCTTGGTTTAAGGGTTGAGAATTTTGGCCTCAGAGAGAAAGAGCTTAAAGTGAGAAGATCTTTTTCCCTTTGGTGCACACTTCCCGTACAAATTCTAGAATTCTAAAACCTCTTTTGAGTGATATTTTTCACCTTAGATCCCTTAGTTTAGGTATATGCTACCCATTCCCCTTCCCTCTCCACCTCTTCGTTAGCAAGTCTTAGAGGTTAGAACCCCACTTTCCACCATACAAAGCCTTCAAGAGCTCATCAAAGCAAGCCACGCAAGGCTCTCCTACGATACTACAAGGGCCTGAGGGCTCCGGCTCTCCCCTTTCTTCTCCTATCTCTTTTTGGCATTCCCTACTCTTTCATTTGTGCCGTTACGCCGTCAAATTTTTGATAGGAACAGAGGGGCACAAATACGATTGGAGTCCCATTTGGGCAAGAGGGAACCATTTCCTTGTCTTTTACATCATTTTATTTTTGGCCATTAGTAGAGACCGCGTTAAGCAGGTTGATCGGGTGCCTAACACCTTCCCGATCGATAACCGAAGCCCCTAACCAAGAGCCTTTGGTGTGAACCAGATTCAGAGTCATATTTTTAGCACTTCGGTGCTCATAAAAATGAACTAGGTATCTCGGGACACCGAGAGCTCCGGGTGGCGACTCTATATTTTTTTTGTTAGAGAGCGCATCGTCGCGACGGGGATTGTCCCGATTCCCACGGTTGCACAGTGTGCTTAATTAGCCTGTCAACTTTAATTACGTGCCTTAATCTAGGTGAGCGACCGGCTGATTGGCTCAGCCGAGTTTCCTAGTTCTAATCACATTAGGACTAATTGTGCACCTCTTTTTGTGTACACAATCTGATTAAGAGTTTCAAACCTAGCACTTAATCATAGAATTTTGGTGGTCAAGGGTTGGGAGACTAGGCCAGGGACAAACCAATTGCGTGCTGGTGATATGGCGCCTAATCTGATTACGCGTTATGTGTGGAGCATGCGATCGAGTCTCGAGGCGGTCTAAAGAAAGGAAATTTGGTCTGGAAGGGACTTATTATGCGCTGGTGATGTGGCATGTAATAGGATTGCACGTCTGATTTAAGGCGCGTAATTCAGGATATGTCTCGGGTCTGGGTCGGGTCTGAAATGCAAGACTATTGTTTCAGTCTGCATTTCGACTATATACTATTGTTTCAGTATATAGTCCCCCACATTGGGAGTCTGAGCTACAGAGCTATTATTTCAACCTGTGTTCAGCCATGTACTATTGTTTCAGTGCATGGTTCCTACATTAGGGTTAAGGGGTCTGAGCCACAGAGCTATTGTTTCAGCCTGTGTTCCGCCATGTACTATTGTTTTAATGCATGGTCCCCACATTAGGGTTGAGGGCTCTGAGCCATAGAACTATTGTTTTAGCATGTGCCTAGCTATGTACTATTATTTCAGTGCATGGTCCCCACATTAGGGTTGTGAAACTTCCAGAGAAGGTAAGCCCTTTATGAAAAGTCATAGGCAAGGTTAAAGCTTAACTGAATGAATTATATATTTCGAGAGGGCAAAATAGGGGTGTCTACAAACAGGTCCTGATCTTGCAGGCTATCTTTAAATCTATGTGTGTATATTTTCTTCTTTATTTCTGCCATTGCTTTAGCATCTTAATAAGCACACATAAAAATAAATATTAAAAAGTTTTTGGCGCTACTGCCGAGGATCTGTAGATTTAGATTTAGTAAATCTGAGTTTTTCTTTATGTTAGGTTTTAGATATGTTATTTGTCTGTGTTGTATTTGAATAATTGCTACTGTAGTTTTTGTAGTCTTCTAACTTTTTACAGATCTGGAGCTGTAGTCTGGAGAGGAGCTAATTGCTTGTTGTTGGAGCAAATTTTGCTTGAGTTTGCATTTTTCTACTCTTTTGAATACATTTTCATTTATGTCATTTTAGAATTAGTCACAGTATTTTGTGTGTTTGATTTTGTCTGTTGTGTTTGTTACTGCTATAATTTGTTTGTGTGTGTGTTGTATGTTTGGTAAAAGGACTCTTAACCCTGACATTTAACCTTTAAATCTTGAAGTTGAGAGGATCTTTAGAGTTAGACAACCAACGCATATCCCTACTGATCATTATGTAACAACTGAGATGGGTGAAGCTCTTAGAACCTTGAGGGACTACTATGCACCTGGGGCATATTCATCCCCATTTTGCATTCAATTACCTGCAGCTGAAGGCAACTATGAGATCAAGGCTCAGACTATTCAAATGCTACCATCTTTCCATGGTCTGAGCAAGGAAGATCCATATAAACAGATTGATGAGTTTCTTGCCCTGTGTACCACCTTTACAATTGCTGGTCTGGGAGAGGAGACCACGAAAATGAGGCTCTTTCCTTTTTCATTAAAGAACAAGGCTAGATATTGGTTGAACATGCTCCCAGCAAACAGCATTACATCTTGGAGTGATTTGCAAAGCCAATTTTTGGCTAAATTCTTTCCTATGAGTAAAACCAATCAGCTGAGAAAGAGTATTTTCTCTTTTGCTCAATTCCCAGCTGAGGGCTTTCATGAGGCATGGGAAAGATTCAAGGAACTGCTGAGACAATGTCCACACCACCAAATGCCTAGATGACATCTTCTTCAAAGTTTCTATCAGGGTATAGATTCTAAGTGTAGATACATGGTGGATGCATCATGTGATGGAACATATCTCAGTAAAACTAATGTGGAGGCTCTGTCAAGAAATGACATTGAGCCTGTAGTTGCTAGAGTTACAAGAACACCCAATGCATAAGGGAAATTGTATAAAGTAAATGTATACAATAACCTGGAGAAGAAAGTGGACAGCTTGTCTGAACAGTTTGGTAAATTGCTGAGTGTGATGCAACCCTCAATAGCTGCACAAGAGCAGGAGGCATGCCTGATATGCCAGTCCCCCACACACTCTCTTCAAGATTGTCCCTCTGCTAGTCAGTACCCTGAGCTTGTCATCGAGCATGCACATGCTGCTCAATCTTATGGGTAGTAGCAGCCTGCTGGGTATGCTTGGAGGAACCACCCCAATCTAAGGTGGAGACAAGACAGTTTTTAACCCCAGCAGCAATAGGCTATGCCTTACAGACCTGCCCGCCCATACCAGCAAACTTACTTCCCAAGGTATCAGTTCCAACAGCCAATGGCTCAGCCAAGTCACCAAAGTCTACCAGCACCCCCACCACAAGCAAGGGCACCTTCCTTTGAGGAATAGGTTATGTCCTCATTACAGAACCTCAGTTCCTTGTAACAAACTGTGAATTCTCATAGCCAGAGCATTAAAAAAATTGAGGACCACCTTGGTCAATTTTCTAATACTCTGACTAGGAGGGAAGAGGGCAGACTGCCAAGCCAGCTAAAGAATAATCCTAAGGGACAGTACATGGTGGGAGGAGCTTCTTCAACTCATGAGGAAGCTAAGTCCATCACTACTTTAAGAAGTGGTAGGCTGGTCGATAACCAAGTTGATGTTGGGATCACAAGGAGTGCAGGACAAGAGAACCAAATCCTTGATAGGAAAAAACAACTTTTACTTGTCCATTTGGCACCTTTGCTTACAGAAGGATGCCATTTCGGCTTTGTAATGCTCCTGCTACCTTCCAGAGATGCATATATGCAATTTTTTCTGACATGCTAGATAAGTTATTAGAAATTTTTATGAATAATTTCTCTATGTATGGTGATGATTTTGATCAGTGTTTGCATCATCTCTCCCTTGTGCTTCAGGGATGTGAGAAAACCAACCTAGTGTTGAGCTGAGAAAAGAGCCATTTCATGGTCACCCAAGGAATTTTTCTTGGTCATGTGGTTTCTAAAAAGGGGATTGAGGTGGACAAGGCAAAAATTGATCTGATTTCACACTTTCTTCCTCCAAAAACTATCAAACAAGTCTGGTCGTTCCTTGGACATGCTGGTTTCTATAGGAGATTCATCAAGGATTTCAGCAAAATTTCCAAGCCACTATGCCACTTGCTGTGTCAGGAGGTTCCTTTTGTGTTTACTGCTGAATGTTTGAATGCTTTTGAGGAGCTCAAAAAATGTTTGGCCTCTGCACCTGTGATCCAGACCCCTAATTACTCCCTTCCCTTTGAGCTAATGTGTGATGCCTCAGATTTGGCAATTGGTGTAGGCTTGGGGCAAAGGAGAGATAAACTACCTCGTGTAGTTTACTATGTAAGTAGGGCATTGTCTTATGCTCAGCTGAATTACACCACCACTGAGAAAGAGCTACTGGCAGTTGTCTTTGCTTTGGAAAAATTTAGGCCTTATGTCTTAAAATCTAAAATTGTGGTGTTCACTGACCACTCAGCCTTGAAGTACCCGTTGTCCAAGAAAGAGACAAAGCCCAGGCTGATAAGGTGGATCTTGCTGCTGCAAGAGTTTGATCTAGAGGTCAAAGATAAAAAGGGTGTGGAGAATGTGGTTTCAGACCACTTGTCTAGGATGTTGATTACTGATTATGCTGACATACCTGTGAATGATTTTTTCCCTGATGAGCAACTTTTCACCATTAATGTGAACATGCCCTAGTTTGCCAACATTGTGAACTATCTTGTTGTTGGTAGGATTCCCCCACACTAGTCCAAGATGGACAAGGACTTGTTCTTTTCTCGGGTCAAATATTTTCTGTGGGAAGATCCTTACCTTTACAAGTGTTGTGAAAACCAAGTTGTTAGGAGATGTGTTCCTGAAAGTGAATTCCACAACATTCTTACAATGTGTTATGAACAGACCTGTGGAGGACACGTTAGTGGAGAGAAGGCTGCTGCAAAGGTGCTGTAGTGTGGATTTTATTGGCCTTCCTTATTTAAGGATGTCTTTGCACACTGCAGAACCTACTTAAGGTGTCAAAGGATGGGTGGCCAGTCAAAATGACATTCCATGCCTCTGCCACCCATCCTTGTTGTGGACGAGCTCTTTGACATTTGAGGGATTGATTTCATGGGTCCTTTTCCTCCATTCATGGGCTTTAATTTCGTTCTTGTGGCTGTGGATTATGGGTAGAAGCCACTGCTACAAGAACTAATGACCACAAAGTTATCCTCAAGTTTTTCAAAGAGAACATTTTCTCTAGATTTGGCACCCCCAGAGCCATTATCAGTGATGAGAGTAGTCACTTCTATAACAGGCACTTCGAAAGTCTACTCAAGAAGTATGTTGTTACACATAGGATTGCTACTCCATACCACCCACAGACCAGTGGGCAAGTGGAGATTTCTAATAGAGAAATCAAGCATATCCTGGAGAAGGCAGTAAGGACTGATAGGAAGGATTGGGCTGTGAAATTAAATGATGCTTTGTAGGCTTATTGGACAGCCTATAAGACCCCAATTGGAATGTCCCCATTCAGATTAGTCTATGGCAAAGCATGTCATCTGCCAGTAGAATTAGAACACAGGGCCTACTGGGCCATTAAAGCCTTAAATTTTGATCTAACTACTACTGGTGCAAATAGAAAATTGCAGTTGTCTGAGTTGGAGGAACTGAGATTGGATGCCTATGCCAACACAAGAATCTACAAGGAGAAGGCCAAGGCTTTCTATGATAAAAACCTTCTTAGGAAGGAATTTGTTAAAGGTGATAAGGTATGGCTTTTTAACTCCAAACTTAAGTTTTTTTCAAGAAAATTGAAATCCAGATGGAATGGACCTTACATTATGCTGCATGTATCCCCATCTGGAGCTGTTGATATCATGGACCCCACTGAGGGAAGGGTCATGAAAGTGAATGGTCAGAGGGTAAAAATTTGTTTAAAAAATACAGTGATGCCTACTAAAACCATTGACCTTCAGGAACCTCCCACTGCTGAGTGATATTCAACCTTGTAAACCTTGTAACATAATTGCCATTTACTGTGTTTTTGTTGTTTACTTTAAAAATTTCTATCAATTTTACCTTTTTTTTTCATTTACTTGTTAGGTCTGAAAATGTTGGGCCCTTTCATGTTTGTGTTGGTCAAAAAGGGGTTGAGTTTTTACTGATAGTAAGTGATAATCATTGCTGTTGTGGGTTGTGGGTTGTGGGTTCTGGACTGTTAAGTGGTGAAAAATGCCTTGCACCCTTTAACCCGACCTTTCATGGACCTGCGAGCACACTAATAAGCCTCTTTTGAGTGCATTTTGTAGATAGCAGAGAAAGTTGGTAATAATGCAGCAAACCACTTAAGAATGCCCACAAAGAAGTCATCTCTCAGCACCATGCAGACCTAGCAACAAAACAAGGAGAAAGAAGTGAAGATAGGTCCAAAACATCATATCAAGAGGATGTCTAAAGACTTCGATAGGAGCTGAGGATTAAAAGGAAAGAATTCATGCAGTTGGAGAAGGGTTTGATAGAATCCAAAGGCAGAAGAAGGATGAATTCGTATGGATTGAAGAGTTCGATAGGATTTCAGAACCTATCGAGCAAAGAAAGGAAAGAAGAAACTATCCTATCGAAAACTTGTCTGAAGTGTCAAAGGAACCTAGCGAACGGATCTGAGAACCTAGCGAAAGGACTAAAATGCTTGATTACAACCTGTCGAAGGCTCCCTGAACCTATCGAAGGATGCTTAAGCATTTCGATAGGAATGAGAGCCAACCAATCGGGATGACGCCACACAGAGCTGTACCTATCGAAAAGGACCCTTGGACCTATCGAACTACTCAGCCAACCTATCGAATACTCCAGATATTGGGTTGAGGACCCTTAAGCTTCAAAGAGAAAACTCATCCTATCAGTACCTATCGAAGAGACCAGGGAACCTATTGAAAGGAACTACAAGCTTACTTTTAACCTGTCAGAAGCTTCTCCAACCTGTCGACATCGTGTGCTGAACTTCTCAGAAACTATGCTATGCACACGCTGAAACTTGGTAACCTTTTGCATTCAAACCAAGGCACTTTGGTGATCGGTGCGACGTTCTAGAAGATGCCCTAGAAAGCCCTAACCGACCCACGTGCTTTAACAGAACTCTAACAAACTCTGACAACCTTCTAGAAGGGATTTTTGGCGAGAAAAAGAGAGGAGAAAGCTATATATTGAGATCCCCAATTGCCATTGGGGAGGATTAAATTTCTGGACAAATTCCTAGAAATCAGAGCTTGCAGCGAGATTCCATTTCCATCCTTTAGCCCAACCATGGTTGGCTAATTCCCTAGGAGCAGCAAGGGGTGAGTTAGATCAGTAATTGGGTAAGGTTAAGAGTGTTGCTGGGGTTAATTGCTGCACAGACTACAGATCTGAGAGCATTCCATTGTAAGAATGACCTTGTTTGCAATGTAAATATTGTCTTTAATGTTTTAGTTAGATCTAAAGCTCTTTTGATTCCTTTTGGTGCTCGATCGGATTTGTGTAGAGGAGTTGCTTGATCAGCTCACCCACTTAACTGGTAGACCTCTTGGATATCATCTGAATTCCCTGTATCTGATATCCCTGTAATTTCCTGCGTCTGTGACCTAGAAATTGCAGCATCTGTAGTGGTTTTAATTGTTCTAATTGATGCTCTGGCTTTGTAGGAGATCTCTAGGATGGTCTGTGACCATTAATGTGGACAGATCATAACCTTAAGGTAAATCTGAGCTCAGGCCTGAATTGGATTCATCTGCTGCAATCCATGGATTTGATAAAGCCTATAGGATGGTCTATGACCATTAAAGTGGACAGATCATAGCCTTAAGGCCAGGTGGATCCTATAATTTGAAGTGGAATTTATACCCTACAGCTGTGCTTGCAGACAGTGCCTGTGGTCAGTCGAGGGACTTGTGTGCTTTTGAACCCCTATAATATGCTTAGCTCAACCTGATTGCAGTGAAGACAATCTCCAAGCTGCTCTTCTCCATTTTTTGAGCTTTTAAACCATCCACCTGCAAGATCTGAGGCTCCAGATTCGATCTAAAACAGTTTGCCTTTTAACTGTAGTTTAGTTTAAGTGACAACCCTATCCAAACCTCTCCCCTGTCTTTTAACTAAAGTAGAGATAGCTAGGGTGCCAGATCTCTTACAGATCTGAAGATTTATGCAATTCCAAACCACCTCTCTGTGGACTTTCCCTTACTTTTAAAACTTGCTACAAAGGACCCTGTATCTTGCAGGTCTAGGATATTTTTAGATGTGCTGAATCCATCTCTATTTTCTCCTGATTTTTACACCATGAATCAGCACACTGAAAATCCACAACAAGTTTTTGGCGCCGTTGCCGGGGAGGTGTTTGTGAATTTGATAGATCTAGTTTTGTTTTATAAATCTGTAACTGTGTGTTTGATTTTACTAACTGCATTTGTGAGTTTTGTTGTTTTTCAGTATTTTTGTTCATTTCACTAGATCTGAGTACAGTGTGAGAGGAGAGCTATGCTGAAGGCTGCTCTATAGTTTGCATCCCTTCTCCCCTATTTATTTTCAAATTTGTTGATTTTTTTAGATAAGTTAATCAATTGTGTGTTCCTATTTGTTGTATTGAGAATTTACTCTGCATTCAGTTGTGAGTGTTGTATGTTTGGTAGGAGAACTCTGAAACCTCAAATTATTCCCCTAAATCCAGAGGTTGAAAGACTTCTCAGAACCAGACCAACTACATTCACGGCTGTTGAAATTGAATCTGTCGAAATGGGTGAGCAGCAACAGCCTTGAACTCTCAAGGAATTCAATGCACCAGGGGTCTACAATTCCCCCTTTTGCATTCAATTCCCTACTGCTCAAGGAAACTATGAAATTAAATCTTCCATCATTCAAATGTTACCCTCATTTCATGGCCTGACCAAGGAGGATCACAGGTTTGGGGGAGGAGGCCACCAGGATGAGACTCTTTCCTTTTTCATTAAAGGACAGAGCCAGGACCTGGTTATCCCTGCTTCCACCTAACAGTATACAGTCCTGGAGTGATCTCCAATGTCAGTTTTTGGCCAAATTCTTTCCTATGTCAAAGACCAGTCAGTTGAGGAAGGGTATCATCTCTTTTACCCAAGATCCAACTGAAGACTTTCATCAATCCTGGGAGAGATTTAAAGAACTCCTCAAGAAATGCCCCCACCATCAAATCCCTGAATGACAATTGGTTCAAAGCTTTTACCAGGGAATTGATGCTAAAAGCAGAGATATGATAGATGCCTCTTGTGGTGGCACCTACCTCCATAAAACTGCTGAGGAGGCATGGGAGCTCTTTGACATCATCAGTGAAAACTCTATGCAAAGGGAAACCTTAGCAAGAGATCTAGACCCTTCTAAATTGATGAAAGAGAACACCTCAAGAGGAAAGAAATATGAAGTGAGTGTGCCCAGTGAGTTGGAAAGGAAAGTGGACAGCTTAACTCTAAAATTTGATAGGCTGATGGGAGCAAAGCAGTCACCTGTGGCTGCTAGAGTGGAGGAGGCATGTGCTATATGCCAGTCCCCTGCTCACTCCCTAGATGAATGCCCATCAGCTGCCCAATTTCCTGATTTTGTAACAGAGTATGTGGCTGCAACTCAAGCCTATGGGCAGCAGCCTGCTGCTAGGTATCAATGGAGAAATCACCCCAATCTGAGGTGGAGACAAGATGGATACCCCAGCCAGCAGTAGCAGCCGCCCCAGCAGCCCATGCCCTACAGAAATGCTCAGCCCTATCGAGAAGGTTATGCCCCAAGACCTCAATATCAGCAAACCATGGCCCAACCTGTAGCTCCTCTTGTGCAGCAAGCTACACCTACTCCAACTGTGAGAGCACCATCTTTTGAGGAATAAGTTCTATCTTCATTATAGAACTTGAACACCTTAACCCAAATTGTGCACTCTCACTACCAGAGCATCAAAAAGATAGAGGACCAGCTTCGTCAGCTGTTTGATGCTCTGACTAGGAGAGAAGGGGGAAGGTTACCTAGCCAACCACAGGATAATCCGCGAAGACAGTTTGTAGTGGGTGAAGTTTCCTCCACCTATGAGGAAGCCAAATATGTGACAACTTTGAGGAGTGGTAGGCTAGTGGACAATCAGGTGGGCTGTGAACCTGTGAGAAGTTTGAAGAAAGATAATGGAAGGAGTTTTCCAAGAACACAACAAAGGCCACCAGTGGTGGACCTGACAGAACCACCCAGTGTCAATAAAAAGGATGATATGGATCCTAAAGAAAAATCAAAAATCAAAAAGAAAGAAGCCCCATTGGCTAAGGCTGCAAGTGAGGGAGCACCCCCACACTTGCCATTTCCCAAGGACCTCCCTTTTGACAAAGGCGGTGGCAAAATTGAGGAAATGATGGAGACTTTCAAACAAGTAAAAATTAATCTGCCTTTACTAGATGCCATTAAACAAGTCCCACCTACGCCAAATTTCTAAAGGAGTTATGCACCCATAAAAGATAGTCTAGGACATACTTGTCCAAGAAAGTCTTTTCAGCAGAGAAGGTAAAACACATTCTGTCCATTGCAACCCCCACCAAACTTCAAGACCCTAGAGTGCCCACTATCCCCTGCATCATTGGGGATTATAAAATTGAGAAGGCCCTATTGGATCTAAGAGTCAGTGTAAACTTGCTGCCCTATGCAGTCTATGAAAAATTGGGCCTGAGAGACTTTAAGCCCACACCTGTGGTTCTGCAACTGGCTGACAGGTTCGAAAGGAAGCCTGTGGGAGCCACTGAGGATGTCCTGGTGGGAGTTGACAAGTTTTTTTACCCTGCTGACTTTGTGGTATTAGATATGGAGCCAAGTAAAGGTATTTCCTCCATCCCTGTGATTACGATAGCCCTTCTTGGCCCGCCAATGCCCGATTCAAAGGATCCATCATGGAGGTCTCCTTTGGCAACATGAAAGTAAAGCTGCATGTGTACAGCACTAGCTCTCAACCCCCTTTTGATGAAACTTGTTTTTCCATTGTAGGGCTAGAGGAGGCTCTGCATGATAATCCTCAGCAGCTGCTGCAGAACAATGATTGGCCTATAGAGACAAAATTGCAACCAGGGGTTGAACAATTGCTGAGGAATGGATCCAAGAAGGATGAAAGTTCAAGGAACATGGGGAGGCCGTTAACCTTCAAGATCCTCCAGATTAGCACCTGCAGTTGAGTATGTATCATATGTACCATATTTTACTTCTGTTTTAGATTTTTTTTTACTTTGCATCTCTAGTAGAATTCTTTTGCAATAAATATGCCATGCTCTCTAGTGGGTCGCCTTTTCAAATTTGCTAGCTGCTCTAAGGTAATGGGAGCTCATCCACATAAGAATCCAATCTTAGGGCCGCACAGCAACAGAGCCTGATAAGTGCTGAAGCTAAGGGTGCTCAGAAAGGCAGCTCTATCTGGGTTTTGGAGCCTTCGATAGGCCTAATCTACATTTCGTTAGGTTTCATGGTGATTTTGATAGGATATCTAATGGTATTTTTTTGATAGGAACTGGATGTTTTGATAGGTAAAACCAACTGCTCGGCAGGTTAAATAAGGGCAAACAAAGATTTCGATAGGAGCTGAGTACATATCGGCCACCTATCGAAAAAATGCTATCTCTGCCGTTTAAACCTATCGATAGGATGGTCACACCTATCAAAATCCTTAAAAATCATCCCTTTTGAAAGCTTTGATGTCTAAGCTTTCGATAGGTCGCATCAACCTATCGAAACCATTCCATTCATCCTATCGAAATCGCATTTTCACCTATATATACCTGCTGATAGGTCATTTGTGCTTCATTCCTTACCCTCTGAAAAAACCCTAGCTCCCTTCCTCATTTTTCACCTCCCTCTTTCTCTACTAAACTCGCACGGAATCATCTACTATTTAGTGTGCCATCTTGTCAATACATTCAGCTTGCGTAGAGGAGCATTTTGCCCCTGATTTTAGAGAAATTGGAGCGATGCATCGCTAGCTTTGTGAAACCCTAGGTACCTGGAGGTGAGTTGCCTTCCTACCATCACTCTGTTGTCTTTTTAAGTTTTCCCATTTTAAGTTGGTGAGAAATTACTCCCTGAGATTACAATGGATGAGCCTGAGGAAACGCTAGCCAGCATACACCGGAAATCAACTGCATCCACCCCTAAACCCCCCAAGAAAGCGCTACCTACTACCAAACCACCTATAAAGAGGAAGCTAGCTGGGGGGACACCCAAAAAGAGCCCTAAAGCTAAGAAAGCTAAGGCTGTTAAAATTCAGGAACCGGTGGTAGAAACACCCTTAGAGAGAGCTACCCCTGACAGGCCCACTGCTGTAGAGCTTTCGGCTATACTAACCACCCCCAATAAATTTGTTGACAAGCTAAACCTTGTCCCTGAGATTGAATTTGATCTGGTATATTTTGCCAACATTGGAGAGTGCCAGGAAACACTAAGCTATTTAAAGAAAGAAGGCTTGTTGCCCCTACTATCGCCATTGAAGGAATCAGTGTATCCCAGGCTGGTGAAGTTATGGTACCAAAATCTGAAGAAGGTGGCACAGGGGACTGATGATATATTAGAAATTTCGATTGATGATTGGCAACTAACTATCGATCACAGAGACATAGGAATGGCTTTGGGGGTCCCATACCAATTTGACTCCAATCGCGCTGAGGGAGCACCTGTTGGAGATACATTTAAGGATATGGCCAAGCAGCTAACCAATGGGATTGTGGGTTCTGGAGAATCCCTAATGAGAAGAGACCTCCATCCTAGCCTTAGATTCATGGATACCATCTTAAGGAAAAATGTCTATGTTACAGGACATTTGCAGGAGAGAAGGTCCCCATTAGTGGATGCTTTATTTTATTGTTCCAAGGGGCAATTCGTGAATGCACCTAAGTTGATCTTTGAAACTATGGTGGACATAAATGACAAGGTGCTAAAAAGAAAGGCTTTTGCTAAGGGAGGAGGCCTACCCTTCAGCAGACTCATCACTTGTCTGCTCAAAGCTGGAAAGTATAGGATCAAGGAGGCTGAGCCAGTGGAGAAAATGGCTCACAAGGTTTTTGGAAAGAGGGAATGGTCTATAAGTTTAACCCAGATTCAAAAGACTAAGCCGGCTGTAGCAGAGAAGGAGGTGCCCACTACCTCAGCAGCAAATCATGCTGCTGACATTCCCCCATCCACCATTCCTCCTACATCACCCACTTTTTCATCCACCTTACCTACACCATCACCTACACCTGGGATCCTGGAACTCCCCACCTTCTCCGAGCCTATCCCCACCATGTCTTCCCCACCCTCCCTCCAACCCCTTCCTGATTTTCACCCTCCACCACTTCCTATACATACACAGGGTTTGGACCAGTTCACTTCTACTGGTTTCTCTATCCTCATTTCTTTAATTGTGGAGGATGTTGCTCATGAGTACACCCCACTTCCTGACTCCCCCCACACCACTCCTCCTCATTTTACCCCATGTCCCCCCTCTACAACTATTCCTTCATGACCCCACCCATGGATGTTCCCTCCCGCCACCGCCTCTCCCCAAGACTTCGGCCTGCAACCTCCTCCCTCCTCCCGCCTGTGTCCCTCCACCTGACCAACCTATCCCTCCCAAATCCAAAAGGTCTGTCTCCAAAAGAATCGCCACTGCCAAGAGATCTGCTTCTGTTGCTGCCTCTATCAAAAAAGGAAAACGACCTGCTACCTCATCCAAAGCCGCTAAGCACACCAGGTCATCCGCTCAATCTGACCCCCATGGGACCCTACTCTCTAGGGATGAAAGAAGGAAGGCTGCTGCAGCTCTAGGATTGGATCCCTTGGAACTTTTTCCTTCTGATTCGGATTCGATTCTCGCTCGCTGATCCTAAGGTAAAATAAATTACCACGAGGAGGCACCCGCAACACATCAGCAGAAATCTAAATCCAAGGGCAAGGCCCCTGTATCTAAGGGATAGTTGGCACCAAGTTGTATCTGAATGTGACCATTTGTTCCTTCAGCTTCTTTTTCATTTGTCTCTTGTATATACTTGACATTTTGTTGTGTTATTCTATAGCTGTCTTCTTACACTGTCTCTCCCTTGATTGCATTTTCTCGAAACAGTGAGGACACTGTTTAGTTTAGGTTTGGGGGGTGTGGCATGTATGCCAACAAACTAGTTAATTTTAGTGCAGCCAAGTTAAAAAGGAATAATCAAAAAGAGAATGAATTCACCTCATAATTGTTGATTAAGAAAATTTTAAAAACCATTTGCAACTGAAGTAAGCTGAAGTTTTAACATTTTTCATAAAGAAAATGTCAAGAATTTTTGCAGGAAGTTTTTGATGTGTGATAAACCAGCAACGAGAAGAGACTGTGAAGATACTCTCCAGAAATTGGATGGAAGACCATACCCAGTGAGAATTGGGCCTAAAAAACTTCTTTGAAGAGTGTCTTGGCAATTCATTCTGCTTTGAGAACTGACTGGACCTAATCTGGATCACTAGAAGTTAGGCAAATCTGAGTTGAAACAACTTGACAGCACTCAGAACATGGAAGACATGAAGTAAGGCCATCTCTTGGACAGTTTGGGCATTAAATTCCCCACCATTGAACTGCCCTTGATGCACACCACTTGAGCCTCAAAAGCCTCAATTTTCTTTGATGAAAACCAGAAATTCTAAACCCAAAACCTCTTGACCTATTTCATTTCACCCTCAATCTGAGAAATCAGGAAGAGGAAGGAGGAGAAAGGTTAGAGGAGCAAGATCCCAAATCAGGTTGAAAGAAAGAGAAATGCAGTTGGTGGTATTTGTGGTATTACATTTAAAAAAAAAAAAAAAAGAGAGAGAGAGAGAGAGAGAGCAGAAGAATGAGAAAGAGAAGTCATTTCATTGGAAAAACTGAAAGGAAGAGAAGAAGCTGGCCACTTTGGCTCTGAAAATTCAAAAAAGTAGATGGAATTGTGCTGAATTAAAGGTGAAGTCATGAATCACCTCCTTACCTTTACTGATTTCTCAATTTTGAAATCTGTTATCTCTTTTGTTCCTCCACAAACCTCATCCCTAAGCCACATTCCAACCTAATAAAAAGACCTTACTGATCTAAAAGTGGATTGAGCTTTCATGTGGAGAAGAGAATTTGCTTCACCTATGGTGTAAAGAGCTAGAAAAGTCAGAAATTTAAGCAATGCCTATGCTCCTGCTTGCAGTCCTATTTGAGGGTTGTAACTGCTCTTGAGCTGAGTGATATGATTTACCCCTCTTCTCTGTACTAATGAGTGAATAGCCCTGGTGAGACTTGGGTCTGAAATACAGTTGATGGGGGAAGTATCTAAGCAGGATCCTCAAATTGATGGTGAGTTATGCATAAAAGTTCAGAAGAAATGCCTGGACACAAACTGAGTGATGATGGAGAGATTTCAGCAAACTTTCATATTTCCAAATGGGTGTTTTTTCTGTTGAATTTCCTTTAATGAAGGGGCATGATGTGAATTTATTTGATGTGCTTAAACTCTGCTTTAACAGGTTGCACTATTATTAACTAAGTGTATAGGAGAAGTTTGTGGGTTCCTTCACTAAAAACCCTCAGGAGACTTCACTCCTCCACTAGGGATCATCAAGGGGTTTAAAAGGCTTGGTACATGTGTTAAATGCATCCATGCTCCCTACGAAAGTGGCATTTTATTTTTCTTTGAATTCTCCTTTGCTCAGGGACTAGCAAAGCTTAGGTTTGGGGGTGTGTTAAGTGGTGAAAAATGCCACTTTGTACCATTTAACTTGACCTTTTATGGACCTGTGAGCACACTAATAAGCCTCTGTTGAGTGCATTTTGTAGATAGCAGAGAAAGCTAGTAATAATGCAGAAAACCACTTAAGAATGCCCACAAAGAAGTCATCTATCAGCACCATGCAGACCCAGCAATAGAACAAGGAGAAAGAAGTGAAGATAGGTCCAAAACATCCTATCAAGAGGATGTCTGAAGACTTCGATAGGAGCCGAGGATTAAAAGGAAAGAATTTGTGCAGTTGAAGAAGGATTCGATAGGATCTGAAGGCAGAAGAATGATGAATTCGTATGGATTGAAGAGTTCGATAGGATTTCAGAATCTATCGAGCAAAGAAAGGAAAGAAGAAACTATCCTATCGAAAACTTGCCTGAAGTGTCAAAGGAACCTAGCGAAAGGATCTGAGAACCTAGCGAAAGGACTAAAATGCTCGATTCCAACCTGTCGAAGGCTCCCTGAACCTATCGAAGGATGCTTAAGCCTTTCGATAGGAATGAGAGCCAACCTTTCAGGATGACGGTACACAGAGCTGAACCTGTCGAAAAGGACCCCTGGACCTATCGAACTACTCAGCCAACCTATCGAATACTCCAGATATTGGGTTGAGGAACTTGAAGCTTCAAAGAGAAAACTCATCCTATCGGTACCTATCGAAGAGACCAGGGAACCTATCGAAAGGAACTACAAGCTTACTTTTAACCTGTCGGAAGCTTCCCCAACCTGTCGAAATCGTGGGTTGAACTTCTCAGAAACTATGCTATGCACACGCTGAGACTTGGTAACCTGTTGCATGTAAATCGAGGCACTTTGGTGACCGGCGCGATGTTCTAGAAGATGCCCTAGAAAGCCCTAACCAACCCACGTGCTTTAACAGAACTCTAACAAACTCTGGCAACCTTCTAGAAGGGATTTTTGGCGGGAAAAATAGAGGAGAAAGCTATATATTGAGATCCGCAATTTCCATTGGGGAGGATCGAATTTCTGGACAAATTCCTAGAAATCAGAGCTTGCAGCGAGATTCCATTTCCCTCCTTTAGCCCAACCATGGTTGGCTAATTCCCTAGGAGCAGCAAGGGGTGAGTTAGATCAGTAATTGGGTAAGGTTAAGAGTGTTCTTTGGGGTTAATTCTTTTCGAGCATTCCATTGTAAGAGTGACCTTGTTTGCAATGTAAATGTTGTCTTCAATGTTTTAATTAGTTCTAAAGCTCTTTTGATTCCTTTTGGTGCTCAATCGGATTTGTGTAGAGGAGTTGCTTGATCAGCTCACCCACTTAACTAGTAGACCTCTTGGATATCATCTGAATTCCCTGGATCTGATATCCTTGTAATTTCCTGCATCTGTGACCTGGAAATTGCAGCATCTGTAGTGGTTTTAATTGTTCTAATTGAGGCTCTGGCTTTGTAGGAGATCTCTAGGATGGTCTGTGACCATTAAAGTGGACAGATCATAAACTTAAGGTAAATATGAGCTCAGGCCCCAATTGGATTCATCTGTTGTAATCCATAGATTTGATAAAGCCTATAGGATGGTCTATGACCATTAAAGTGGACAGATTATAGCCTTAAGGCCAGGTGGATCCTGTGATTTGAAGTGGAATTTATACCCTGCAGCTGTGCTTGTGGACAGTGCCTGTGGCCAGCCGAGGGACTTGTGTGCTTTTGAACCCCTGTAATATGCTTAGCTCAACCTGATTGCAGTGAAGACAATCTCCCAGTTGTTCTTCTCCATTTTCTGAGTTTTTAAACCATCCATCTACAAGATCTGAGGCTCCAGATTCAATCTAAAATAATTTGCATTTTAACTGTAGTTTAGTTTAAGTGATAACCCTATCCAAACCTCTCCCCTGTCTTTTAACTAAAGTAGAGATAGCTAGGGTGCCAGATCTCTTACAGATCTGGAGATTTACTCAATTCCAAACCACCTCTCTGTGGACTTTCCCTTACTTACTTTTAAAACTTGCTACAAAGGACCCTGTATCTTACAGGTTTAGGATATTTTTAGATGTGCTGAATCCATCTCTGTTTTCTCCTGATTTTTATACCATAAATCAGCACACTGAAAATCCACAACATGGACAGTAGACAAAAAAATGTTGAGCATAGGTACAATTCTGAAGTTTTCGAGAGGTTTTAAGTACATTTGGGAGGTCCTGAGCAGTGTTCGAGAGGTTCTAACATTGAATAAGTACTTCTCGAGAGGATCAGGTATCTTCTTGAGTTCATTGTTCTGAGTGCCAAGTGATCACGACAGGTTCCCATTTCCTAAGTAATCCAGTCGAGGAATATTTTATGAAGCCCACTGAACTGCTAGAGGAGTTTTACACCTTCAACAGGTTGTAGTTTGTGTCACTTCGCCGCTCGAGAAACCACTCGAAGAGTTCCCCAACCCGTCGAGATCATATTTTTTAGGTTTTAAAACCTTTCGTGGGGTTTATTTTCTCATTTTCTCTCTTCTGTGCGACACCTGGTCATTCTCCCCCGCGAGAGTTCTCTATTTATTTCCTAGCCAACTCACTTGTTGAACCTTCATACACCTATTACTTCTGCTGGTTGGATCAGCTTGGTAAAGTCAACATTTTGCACCACGTTTCTTCCAGTTTGATTTTCTAAGCTCAATTTGGAGTGAAACCCTAGCTGTAGGGTAAGTACTCCATCATTCTCTGTCCCAATTGTGGTTAAGTGCTTATTTATTCTGAATTTAGTTCATTACACTGTGGATTATCATTTGGGTACGAGTTTTTAAACTACTGAGAAAGTGATCTGTTGTGTTGGAAGATATTTTGGATTTTCTATTTATAAATGGTTGAACCTGATAAATTTGATGATTCCCTCACCCATTTACTTCAGCCTTCCCCAAAATCAGTAAGAAAATCTAGTAGGATAGCTTCAGCCCAGCTTCAAACTAATCCACCATCTCCTGTAGCCCAACCTGTCAAAAGGAAGCTGAGTGATTCATTTGAGCATGCTGAGAAATCTAAAATTGTTGCCCAAAAATCTAAAAAATCCAAGAAAACCACAAAGTCTAAGAAAGGCAAGAAAATTGTTGAGGAGGCACCTGCTGTACCTGAGCCTGTGCCTAAATTTGACCCCCTCACAACACCCAATGAATTTGTAGATGAGCTGCAGCTGATACCTAAGATAGTTTTCGATGTACCTTACTTCACTAAGGTAGAGTGGGGGAGTGAGACCTTAGCTTACTTGGCTAAAGCTTCCTTGGAACCCCTCTTGAGCCCATTGGATGAGAGAGTGTATCCCAGACTGGTGAAGGTTTGGTATAAGAACCTCAGGGTGCTCAGGCTAGTGGGGCAACAGAACCTATTTTTGTGATATTAATTGATGATTGGGAGATTGTGGTGGACACTAGGGACATAGCAATTGTTTTGGGAATCCCATTTCAGTATGATTCTTCCTCTAGTTTAGGAGCTCCCATTAGTGTTGCATTTCAAGATATGGCTAAACATTTGACTAAGGGAATTGCTTGATCTGGAGAGTCACTCATGAGGAGAGAATTTGATGCCAGCATGTTACTTATGGATAGCATTCTGAGAAAAAATGTTTTATGACTGGCCATCAGCAAGAAAGAAGGTCCCCAATTGTAGATGCCTTATATTCTTTCTCTAAGGGGCATTACATCAATGCTACAGATTTGATTTTTAAGGGAATGAGGGACATTCATGGGAAAGTGAAGAAGAGGCAGTTGCTGTTTGGTTTGCCTTATGGTAGGCTCATTACAGCCTTATTGAAGAAGGGGAAGTATGTATGGAAGGCAGAAGAACCAATTGAAGAATTGCCACCTATGGTTTTTGAAAAGAAATTATGGTCAACAAGTATGACTTTGATAGGGAAAAGGACAAAGGGGATTGAGGGTACATCAGTTGCCATCCCTACTTCAGCTATCACTACTGCTGCCTCAACAGTAGCCATATCAGTTGTTATACCTTTTTCTGCCACATCACCACCTTTGTCAGCAGCTTCTAATATGTTCAGTGCCACACATCATCCCTTCACCCATCATTCCTTCTGCCATCCCTGCTCCTATGCCTGTCATGTCCACTACACCCTCCACAATCACCACCATCATCCTTGTGTCAGCTCCATCTTCTTCCACTTTCCCATTTACCTTACCTACTTCCACCACAAAAGGAACATACCAAAAGAGAACCCCTCAACCTAAATCACCACCCATTACATCTGGCCCATCAATTTCTCTACCTCAACCAAGTCCTTCCATTCTAACTCCTGAACCCACTAACATTGACCAACCTATCACCACTGAGCCAGTTACCTCTCCTACCCATTCCCTATCACCTATTCATACCCAGGGCCTGAAGGAGCTCACCTCTGAGGGATACTCAGCCCTGATTGACTCCATTGTGGAGAAAGTTGGGCATGAGTACATACCCTTCCCAGACTCTCCACAGCCTGACCATTTCCACCATGCTGTTGAGGATATTTCAGGTACGGATTTATTGTGTGTGATAAAAATAATTTTAAAACAAAGTAAAACAGAGGATGGAATCAGCACACTAAAATTATCCTAGACCTGCAAGATACATGGTCCATTTGTAGCAAGTTTTAATAAGTAAGAGTTTGTCCCAAAGGGAGTAGTGATCTAAAACCTAAGAGGTGTATACTAGACCTCCAGATCTGCTACAGATCTGGCAATTCTAGCCTAAATCTAAGAAAAAAAAGAGAGCTTTTTGGGTGTCACTAGATCTAATTTTACAAAACTGAAGTATAAAACTAAGTCTAAAAGATTGAGGAAGATGAATGGTAAATTAAATAAAAAATGGTGAGAAATAGGCAGCTAGGGATTGGTTTTTACTGAAAATCAATTTATTCAAAGGCAAAGTATAGAATTGATTTGCTACAATCATTCATCTGGCTACAAGCTCAGATGCAAGGTATAAAAAGCTAATCTCAACTAAAGAATTGGATCAATCCTAAGGCTATGATCAGTCCACTCGAATAGTCACAAATCATCCCAGAGATTGTTCTAATTCAAGGATCTTGATTGGAACAGGTAAGCTATTACAGAAGCTGTGGGTGCCAGGCTACAAGCTCAAGCATCCACAGGAATCTCTAATCAAGGGAAATCAAATACAAAAAAGTGAAAATTAGATCAGAATCACCTTTAAATATCACAATTACTATAATTATACAACTTACAGCCTATTGTGCTCAGATATGCAATCTGTGCAACATCGAATCCATTTACAAAGTCTTTGAAACTCTCAATTTATAATTATAAACCAGATCTGGACTGCTTATCTAGATCTAATATAACAGGCTGGATTAGAGAGAGAATGGGGAAGAGAAAAAGGAAAAATAAAAGCTAAACTAAAACTAAATGAGCTAAGGAGAACCAAAGTTATTCTATGGATTCCTTGCTGAGAAATTACAACACCAAGGGGTTTTATTTATACACAACCAGTGATCCAAGTTCTTTGGATTGCAGGCAATCAGAGGAGAGGATTTGATGCTTTAATCTCTATTTTAGCATTTCAACCAATAAGAGAGAAGAGAGGGAGATCCAATTCTGTTTATGCAGCTGGAGTAGTTTGCATTCCCGCCAAATATTTGAAAATCAGTTCATGCCCATGTGCAGACCTCTCTTTTGCTTTGGAGTTCCCAAATCTGCCCCTGCCGTCCATTGTTATTTCCAACTGTAGCCCAATGTAACTTCTGCTACTATTTTTTAACAAAATAGCCCCAAATGGAACCCGATTTGCTAATCTGCTAGGGTCTTGAAGGTGTTTAATCAAATGGCTGCACACCTCGACTAGTTTATTAGTTGAAACTCAATGGAGTTTGGTGGGCCCGAGCTAGATCAGCTTTGAAAGAGTGTAAACTGCAGCAGAGGAATATTGGCTTGAAAGCTTAGATTGTAGTTTTATATGACTACAGCTTCAGGTACATTTTGTGAGGATGGAAGGTTGATCTTGAGAGGTTGGAGCAGCTCTAGGAAAGGTGTCGTTAGGTTGTGGGTGAAACTCGACAGGATGGAGGGGATTATTGCTGAAGGTCGAGAGGATGGCTGAGTAGGGAGCTAGAGTTCGAGTAGTTGGTTGACATGCAGCTTATGCCGTTCGATAGGATTGATGGTAGGATGGGCTGGAATCTTGAGAGGTTCTGAAGCCAAGTTTGTAGGATTAGACAGGTTGCTGGAGTGCAGATTGAGTGCTCGATAGGATAGATGTTTGGGGATTTAACTAGTCGACAGGTTGATGGAAAATGGCTTTGAAACTTTGCTGGTTGAGAGGTTGGCTGAACGTTACCAGCTGAATCTCGAGAGGATGTGGGTGGTTCTGAAGGTGTGGTCGATAAGTTGAAGGGCCCTTGAGCTGAACTCTTCGATAGCATTAAAGCTTGGAGGCTTCAACAACTAGTCGTGAGGTAGGCTGCATGGGGTTCAAAGCTCAACAGGATCTAAAAGTGTGCATTTGATCTGCTCGAGATGTTGGCCAGAGAAAGCTGTAAATGCTGGTCGAGAGGATGTTGAATAGAGAGCTTGCTGTTCTTGAGAGGATTGAAAGTGAACTTGGAGAGCCAAATGGTCGACAGGTTTGCTGGTTGGGATAAGGGCATCTGCTCGAGATGTTGGCTGGAGAGAGCTGCAAAGCTGTTGACAAGTTCTAAGGCAGCTGCATGCTGAAATTGATAGGATCTGAGAATAGAGGGCTGTCAATTCATCTACCAATCGATAGGTAGGCTGAGTGCATTCGATAGGATGCTGCAACTGTGGCTTGATGGTGCACTCGATAGATTTGGATTATTGGAGTGCTCGAGTATTGGCTGAAGGTGTTCTTCCCGTTTGACTGGTTGAATCTCAAGGCTCAGAGGCTGCTACTGTTATTTCCATTTGGCAAGTTGCATGCCCTTCTAATTCGAGAGTTTAGTGAAGTGTGTTGGGCTCCTTTTGACAAGTTGCAGAAGCTATAGCTTGAACTACTCTACAAGAGGACTGAAAGGGTATCCACTCGAGAGCTTAATGGACTGTTAGTGCAACTCGACAGGCAGCTGCTGATGCTGAGGCCAAGTGCACTGCTCCATTCGATAGGATGCTGAATGCATTGAGGTTTTCGAGAGGTGCTCGAACAGGTGCTTCTTGCATTCGATGGAATTAAATGCAGACTTGCATGGGTGCAACTCGAGAGGTCTGATGGTGCAATGCATGGATTGCCCGATAGGTACTCCTCTTGCTGAAATCGCCAAGATGAAATGCATTTGATTTTGGGAGCTTGAGTCTTTAATAGGTGCTGAGACATAAAGCTCTAAAGATTGACAGGTTGGCTGGGGAGTGAGCTTTAAGTCTACATAGTCTACCTTGTTGTAGCTCTTAAGAGCTTGAGTAAATTGTTGCTTCCATTTGGAAGTATTGGTGCTGCTGAAGTGATGACCCCAAGCTGTCTTAGTATGTTGCTATGGAAGGGAGTTCACATGGCTGCTGTGGTTCATGAGGTCCAAGAACATGTTGTTGCACTTCTTTTTCATGTCTGAAAGCACATCTTTCTCTCTCTGCTCTTAAATGATTTCAAAACTCCTCCTTAGTGGCACTTTTTAACTAAAAACTGCACTATGGCTGCAATTACCTCTTTACTGCAAATCAACACTAAAAAGCAATTATTAAATACTCCGAGGCTTAGCAAAAGCCTGGTTTAAGGGGTATATAATGGTAAAAATCATTGACTAACACACCCCCAAACCTAATTTTTGTTAGTCCTCAAACAAAGTGAAATTTAAAACAATTACCCTACAAAACTAAATGCCACTTTCGTAGGGAACACGGGTGCATTTGGCACATGCACCAAGCCTTTTAAACACCTAGTGGAGGAGTGGAGTCTCCTGAGGATTTTCAGTGAAGGTACCCACAAACTTCTCCAATCAAATCAGTTAATACTAATCCAACATGCTAAAACAAAGTTTGACTAAAATAAAATTCATTTCGCACCTTCATTTAATTTTGGAGGATTCTCAATAGAAAAATATCAGTTCAAACTTGAAATTCAGCTGTAATTATTTCACCATCAATCAGCTCATGTCAAGGCAATGCGCATGAAAATTAATGCAGAGTTCACCTTTCATTCGAGAATTCTATTTTGATATTGCCCGCAACAAGCTTTGATTTCAGACCCAAGTCTCACCAGGGCTATCACTCAAAATAAAAATAGAAGGGTGCATCATTTCACACAGCTCAAGAGCAGTTGTAGCCCTCAAATAGGACTGCAAGCATGAGCATAGTGTGACGGGGCCAATACTCGAGCTTGCAGCATGGTGCTTGGGGCACGACATGTGGTGCCAGGAGGGCACGCGACATGGGGGCCAAGAAGGCCTTGTGACGTGGTCATGCTGCGGGGTCGCAACACGGTCTCATGGAGGGGGAAGATGCGGGAGCGATGTGGTCACAACGCGGGAGCGACATAGCCAAGGTGGGCTAGTGACGCAGGAGGCATTGCGGTATGTCAAACCAAGGGGTTTGAGGTTCTCCTGCCATTCTGGCTGAATAACTATTTTACCCTTCTATGTGGGAGAGGAGCTGGAGAGTTACCTTCCACCCACACGGGACCTAGCGTTGCCAAAGGGGGCGCAAGTGTCTCCTAGGCCTGAAAGGGTGGGCCTAGGACGTCAACGCAGCGATGCCGTGTGGCACCCAAGGGAGGTTGAAGTATGGCCCCGGACTACACATCGCGGTGCATACGGCTGGGCAACCTCGTGTGACAACACAAGGGCACTATGTGGGACTCAGTTGAGCACGACAGCACATGGGTCAAGCATAAACGGTGCTAGTAATTCAGAACGCACACGAAGGCAGGCTAGGTGGGACTAAGTTGAGCACGCGAGCGCGAGGCACAAGGCTATGGGCTTGGTTCGGTATGTGAGCGAGACATGGTGGCATGGGAAGCTACATGCCGAGACTGTTGCGAGTGAGGTACTAGTGCAGTGCACAGGGTGAAGCTTGAGCAGGCCAAGTTTAGCACAGTGGTGCAGTTGGCGTGTCGAAAGGGGCACGATACAGTTGGATGGTAGGCCGTGAAACAGAGATGACCATGTTGGGGGAGTTCCTGTCCTCTAGGCTGGTGGTATTAGAGCTGATGTGTAGATGGGTTGGCTTCGTTGCATGCGGTAGCGAAGCACCGCACAGGTTAAAAGCACGTCGAAGGACACCCCACGACTGTTGGAATCAGAAGTAGGCTGACCTAGCAAAGCGTGCGTTAGGTGCCGCACGGGACTGAGGTTGCAGAAGTGCGACCCCGTGACATTTTGGTATCAAAGCCAAGTTCGATCCAGAAGAGATGATGCTATTGAGCAATTGGTGTGGAGGCACGCGATGGGGTGTCAAGAGGGCACGCGACTTCCTTGAACAATTGGTGCGGAGGCACGCGATGTGGTGTCAAGAGGACACACGACATCCCTGAGCAAGTTAACAGGCGAAGGCCTTGTGACATCAAAACCAAGTTGACCAGGCCGGGGTGACAGTGGGGAGCTAGTGGGAAGGTGTGGACTTAAGAACTAGAAATGTGTTGCTAACAAGCTGGGAGGAGTTGGCGGGGTCAGTTCACTGCGATAATGTGTTAACGAGGACGTTGACATTTTATGAAGTGGTGGAGGATGTGATGGAGCCAATACTCGAGCTTGCAGCATGGTTCTTGGGGCACGACATGTGGTGCCAGGAGGGCACGCGACATGGGGGCCAAGAAGGCCTTGTGACGTGGTCGCACTGCGGGGTCACGACACGGTCGCATGGAGGGGGAAGACGCGAGAGCGATGCGGCTGCGACATAGCCAAGGTGGGCTAGCATCGCAGGAGGCATTGCGGTATGTCAAACCAAGGGGTTTAAGGTTCTCCTGCCATTCTGGTTGAATGACTGTTTTACCCTTCTATGTGGGAGAGGAGCTGGAGAGTTGCCTTCCACCCACACGGGACCTTGCGTTGCTAGAGGGGGTGCAAGTGTCTCCTAGGCCTGAAAGGGTGGGCCTAGGACGTTGATGCAGCGATGCCGTGTGGCACCCAAAGGAGGTTGAAGTATGGCCCCGGACTACACGTCGCGATGCATATGGCTGGGCAACCTCGCGTGACAACACAAGGGCGCTGCGTGGGACTCAGTTGAGCACGACAGCACGTGGGTCAAGCATAAACGGTGATAGTAATTTGAAACGCCCATGAAGGCAGGCTACGTGGGACTCAGTTGAGCACACGAGCATGAGGCACAAGGCTGTGGGCTTGGTTCGGTATGTGAGCGAGACATGGTGGCATGGGAAGCTGCATGCCAAGACTGTTGTGAGCGAGGTACTAGTGCAGTGCATAGGGTGATGCTTGAGCAGGCCAACTTTAGCATAGTGGTGCATTTGGCGTGTCAAAAGGAGCATGATACAGTTAGATGGTAGGCCGTGAAACAGAGGTAACCATGTTAGGGGAGTTCCCATCCTATAGGCGGGTGGTATCAGAGCTGATGTGTAGATGGGTTGGATTTGTTGCACGCGGTAGTGAAGCATCGCGCGGGTTAAAAGCACGTCGAAGGACACCCCGCGACTGTTGGTATCAAAAGTAGGCTGACCTAGCGAAGCGTGCGTTAGGTGCCGCACGGGACTAAGGTTGCGGAAGTGTGACCCCATGACATTTTGGTATCAAAGCCAAGTTTGATCCAGAAGCGATGATGCTATTGAGCAATTGGTGTGGAGGCACGCGATGTGGTGTCAAGAGGACACGCGACATCCCTGATCTAGTTAACAAGCGAGGGCCTTGTGACAGCAAAACCAAGTTGACCTGGCCGGGGTGACCGTGGGAAGCTAGTGGGAAGGTGCGGACCTAAGAACTAGAAATTTGTTGCTAACAAGCTGGGAGGAGTTGGAGGGATCAGTTCACTGCGATAATGCGTTAACAAGGACATTGACATTTTATGGAGTGGTGGAGGATGTGACGGGGCTAATACTCGAGCTTGCAGCATGGTGCTTGGGGCACGACATGTGGTGCCAGGAAGGCATGTGACATGGGGGCCAAGAAGGCCTTATGACGTGGTCGCACTGCGGGGTTGCGACACGGTCGCATGGAGGGAGAAGACGTGGGAGCGATGCGGTCGCGACATAGCCAAGGTGGGCTAGCGATGCAGGAGGCATTGCGGTATGTCAAACCAAGGTGTTTGAGGTTCTCTTGCCATTCTGGATGAATGACTGTTTTACCCTTCTATGTGGGAGAGGAGCTGGAGAGTTGCCTTCCACCCACACTGGAGCTTGCTTTGCCAGAGGGGGCGTAAGTGTCTCCTAGGCCTGAAAGGGTGGGCCTAGGACGTTGATGCAGTGATGCCGTGTGGCACCCAAGGGAGGTTGAAGTATGACCTCGGACTACGCATCGCGGTGCATACGGCTGGGCAACCTCGCGTGACAACACAAGGGCGCTGCGTGGAACTCAGTTGAGCACGACAGCACGTGGGTCAAGCATAAACGGTGCTAGTAATTCAGAACACCCACGAAGGCAGGCTGCGTGGGACTCAGTTGAGCACACGAGCACGAGGCATAAGGCTGTGGGCTTGGTTTGGTATGTGAGCGAGACATGGTGGCATGGGAAGCTACATGCCAAGACTGTTGCGAGCGAGGTACTAGTGCAGTGCATAGGGTGAAGCTTGAGCAGGCCAAGTTTAGCACAGTGGTGCAGTTGGCGTGTCGAAAGGGGCACGATACAGTTGGATGGTAGGCCATGAAATAGAGGTAACCATGTTGGGGGAGTTCCCATCCTATAGGCGGGTGGTATCAAAGCTGATGTGTAGATGGGTTGGCTTCGTTGCACGCGATAGCGAAGCATCGCGCGAGTTAAAAGCGCGTCGAAGGATGCCCTGCGACTGTTGGTATCAGAAGTAGGCTGACCTAGCGAAGCGTCCATTAGGTGCCGCACAGGACTGAGGTTGCAGAAGTGTGGCCTAAGAACTAGAAATGTGTTGCTAACAAGCTAAGAGGAGTTGGCGGGGTCAGTTCACTGCGATAATGCGTCAACGAGGACGTTGACATTTTATAGAGTGGTGGAGGATGTGACGGGGCCAATACTTGAGCTTGTAGCATGGTGCTTGGGGCACGAATTGTGGTGCCAGGAGGGCACGCGACATGGGGGCCAAGAAGGCCTTGTGACGTGGTCGCGCTGCTGGGTCGCCACACGGTCGCATGGAGGGGGAAGACGCTGGAGCGATGCAGTCGTGAAGTGGTCGCGACATAGCCAAGGTGGGCTAGTGACGCAGGAGGTGTTGTGTTATGTCAAACCAAGGGGTTTGAGGTTCTCCTGCCATTCTGGCTGAATGACTGTTTTACCCTTCTATGTGAGAGAGGAGCTAGAGAGTTGCCTTCCACCCATACGGGACCTTGCGTTGCGAGAGGGGGTGAAAGTGTCTCCTAGGCCTGAAAGGGTGGGCCTAGGATGTCGACATAGTGATACCATGTGGCACCCAAGGGAGGTTGAAGAATGGCCCCGGACTACGCGTCGCGGTGCATACGGCTTGTCAACCTCGCGTGACAACACAAGGGCGCTGCGTGGGACTCAGTTGAGCATAACAGCACGTGGGTCAAGCATAAACAGTGTTAGTAATTCGGAATGCCCACGAAGGCAGGCTGCATGGGACTCAGTTGAGCACATGAGCATGAGGCAGAAGGCTGTGGGCTTGGTTCGGTATGTGATCGAGACATGGTGGCATGGGAAGCTGCATGCCAAGACTGTTGTGAGCGAGGTACTAGTGCAGTGCATAGGGTGAAGCTTGAGCAGGCCAAGTTTAGCACAGTGGTGCAGTTGGCGTGTCGAAAGGGGCATGATACAGTTGGATGGTAGGCCGTGAAATAGAGGTAACCATGTTGGGGGAGTTCCCGTCCTATAGGCAGGTGGTATAAGAGCTGATGTGTAGATGGGTTGGCTTCGTTGCACGCGGTAGTGAAACACCGCGCGGGTTAAAAGCGCATCAAAGGATACCCCGCGACTGTTGGTATCAGAAGTAGGCTGACCTAGCGAAGCGTGCATTAGGTGCCGCACGGGATTGAGGTTGTAGAAGTGTGACCCCGTGACATTTTGGTATCAAAGCCAAGTTCGATCCAGAAGCGATGATGCTATTGAGCAATTGGTGCGGAGGCACATGATGTGGTGTCAAGAGGACACGCGCCATCCCTGAGCTAGTTAACAGGCGAGGGCCTTGTGATAGCAGAACCAAGTTGACCCGGCCGCGGTGACTGTGGGGAGCTAGTGGGAAGGTCCGGACCTAAGAACTAGAAATGTGTTGCTAACAAGCTGGGAGGAGTTGGCGGGGTCAGTTCACTGCAATAATGCTTCAACGAGGATGTTGACATTTTATGGAGTGGTGGAGGATGTGATAGGGCCAATACTCAAGCTTGCAGCATGGTGCTTGGGGCACGACATGTGGTGCCAGGAGGGCACGCGACATGGGGGCCAAGAAGGCCTTGTGACGTGGTCGCGCTGTGAGGTCGCGACACGATCGCATGGAGGGGGAAGACGTGGGAGCGATGCGGTCACGACGTGATCGCGACATAGCCAAGGTGGGCTAGCGATGCAAGAGGCATTCCGGTATGTCAAACCAAGGGGTTTGAGGTTCTCCTGCCATTCTGGTTGAATGATTGTTTTACCCTTCTATGTGGGAGAGGAGCTGGAGAGTTGCCTTCCACCCACATGGGACCTTGTGTTGCCAGAGGGGGCGCAAGTGTCTCCTAGGCCTAAAAGGGTGGGCCTAGGATGTCGACGCAACGATGCCATGTGGCACCCAAGGGAGGTTGAAGTATGGCCCCGGACTACGCGTCGCGGTGCATACGACTGGGCAACCTCGCATGACAACACAAGGACACTGCGTGGGACTCAGTTGAGCACGATAGCACGTGGGTCAAGCATAAACGGTGCTAGTAATTCGAAACATACACGAAAGCAGGCTGCATGGGACTCTATTGAGTACGCGAGCGCGAGGCACAAGGCTGTGGGCTTGGTTCGGTATGTGAGCGAGACATGGTGGCATGGGAAGCTGCATGCCAAGACTGTTGCGAGCGAGGTACTAGTGCAGTGCACAGGGTGAAGCTTGAGCAGGCCAAGTTTAGCATAGTGGTGCAGTTGGCGTGTCGAAAGGGGCACGATACAGTTGGATGGTAGGCTGTGAAAGGGGCACGATACAGTTGGATGGTAGGCGGGTGGTATCAGAGCTGATGTGTAGATGGGTTGGCTTCGTTGCACGCGGTAGCGAAGCACCGCGTGGGTTAAAAGCGCGTCGAAGGATGCCTCGCGACGAAGGTTCCCATCCTCTACATGACAGCTCAAGCCATTTCAGATCAGTAAGAACTTTTTATTGGGTTGTAATGTGGCTTATGCGTGAAGTTTACCAAGAATAAAAGAGATAAGGAAGGATTCAAAATTGAGAAATCAGTAAAGTAGGGAGGTGGTGCACACACCTTCTTCATTTCAGCACAATTCCATCTACTTCTTGAATTTTCAGATTTGAAGTGACCAGTTTCTATTCTTCTTTTCAATCTTTCAATGAAATGACTTCTCTTTCTCATTCTTTTGTTTTGTTTTTCTATTTTTCTTTTCTTTTTGTATGCTTTTTATATTTTTCTCCATTTTTCTTTTTATGGGCTGGGATGCCACAGTGCCACCAAATGTGTTTTCTTCTCTTTCAACCAAAAATCAAACCTTTCTCCTCTAACCTCACTTCTCCTTCTATTTCCTAATTTCTCAGATTGAGGGTGAACTGAAATAGGTCAAGGGGTTTTGGGTTCAAATTTTCTAGTTTTTCTCAAAGAAAAACTGAGATTTTTAAGGCTAAATGGTGTGTATCAAGGGCAGTTCAAAGGTGGGAAATTTTAGGCTCAAACTGTCTAAAGGATGGCCCTACTTCATGTCATCAATGTCATGAATGCTTTCAAACTGTTTCAACTTGGATTTGCCTAACTTCTAGTGAGCAAGACTAGATTTAATCAATCCTTAGAGCAGAAAAATTACCAAGACACTTTTCAAAAAAAAAAATTCAGGCCCAAATCTCACTGAGTATGGTCTTCCATTAAATTTCTAGGGTATATCCTCATAATTTTCTCTCTTCCAAGTTCACTAAGCATTAACTTTTGAAAATTCTTGACATTTGCTTCATGAGAAATGTTAGAACTACAACACATTTCAATTTTAAATTTTTTTAAATTTCCACTTTTTTAAAAAAATCAGGTGGGAAATCACTTTATTTAAAAAAAAAAAAAAAAAAAAATTTAGCTACACTAGCATTAACTTATTTCATTGGCACACCTGCCATACCCCCAAACCTATAATGAGCATTGTCCTCAATGTTTACACAGTGAGTAACTAGGGGCAGCAGAGCAAAGCAAGAAAAATAATGAACAGAAAAAATAGAAACTATATGCAGTAGAGAAGAAAAAATGCAAAACTAAAGATACGAATAGAAAAATGGAAGAAAATGATATACAAATGCAGGAAAATTACTGCAAAAATAGATAAATAGCAAAACAAAAGTAAAGAACTGAATAGAAAACTATAAAAATGAACAATAAAACTGGGGCACACATTAACCTAAGAAAAAAATCAGCAATCTAAAAACAGTATTTAAACTAAAATTCCTAAAACAGAAAATCGTAAGAATCAGACCTGTTAAAGTAATACCCACTTGTGCTGTTGTGTATGCTTAGTATTGAGAACTTGCTAAGAATGTGTAGGAATCAATAAAAATTTCAAAGTGATGTAAGCATGAATGCACACAGTTAAAAATAGGATGCATACATAGTTGAGACCCATTTATGGTGAAATATTTTGAAAGTAAATAAAATCAGAGGCTCCATCAAATTTTCAATGCAAAAATATGATCCACTGCTCATTGACCTCCATTAATCCTCAAAATTAAAAGCCATGATCTCAGCAGTTTCAGATGGGGAATATGAATGTAGGCAAAGGAAGATAGCCTATCTGGAAAAAAAATTTATGTTTTTATATTTTTTGACTTTTTATGTGTTTTTTATCAGCCTGGGTGCAACAAGAGCCCTTATTTACTACTGCTGAAAAATAATAAGAAACAACTCAAATTTATTTTTTTTTATTTGTGTTTACATTTTCTTTTTATTTGGTTTTGTTATGTTAAAAAAAAATCAGCATGCCTAAATGACAGCAGAAATTAAAACCAAGACAAACACCAAACACAGCAAAACTGCTGGGTTGAAAGAATTTAAAAATTGAAAAAGAAAACAAAGGAGAAAGGGATGAAAACTCAAGCAAATCTGCTCCAACTGCAATCCAATGGCTCCTCTTTTGGCTGTTGCTCCAGATCTGTAAAATTTCAAAAACTGCAGCAGTACCTTATTCAAGCAAATTGACAAAAACAAAAAGAAAAACTCAGGCCACAACCTCATTTCTGCAAAAAAATGCAAAAGGCTGCATCAACATTTATTCAAATAGCTAAAAGGTAAAAACATAAAAACTCAGAAAAATCAGAATTACTGCAGTTTAAAACATGTTTTCTATACAATAACTGCAGCAAACATATATTCAAAAAGTTTGAATGCATTATATAAATTTAAAACAAATCAGTAATAAAAACTAAAACAAAAATGAAAAATGAAAAATTCAGATCTACTAACTAGATCAAAACTCCCCGGCAACGGCGCCAAAAACTTGTTGAGGATATTTCAGGAGTTGATTTATTGTGTGTGATAAAAATAATTTAAAAACAAAGTAAAACAAAGGATGGAATCAGCACACTAAAATTATCCTAGACCTGCAAGATACAGGGTCCATTTGTAGCAAGTTTTAATAAGTAAGAGTTTGTCCCACAGGGAGTAGTGATCTAAAACCTAAGAGGTGTATAGTAGACCTCCAGATCTGCTAAAGGTTTGGCAATTCTAGCCTATATCTAAGAAGAAAGAGAGCTTTTCGGGTGTCACTAGATCTAATTTTACAAAACTGAAGTATAAAACTAAGTCTAAAAGATTGAGGAAGATGAATGGTAAAATAAAATAGAAAATGGTGAGAAATATGCAGCTAGGGACTGGTTTTTACTTAAAATCAATTGGTTCAAAGGCAAAATATAAAACTGATTTGCTACAATCCTTCATTTGGCTACAAGCTCAGATGTAAGGTATAAGAATCTAATCTCAACTAAAGAATTAGAGCAATCCTAAGCTATGATTTGTCCACTCGAATGGTCGCAGATCATCCCAGAGATTATTCTAATTCAAGGATCTTGATTGGAGTAGGTAAGCTATTGCAGATGTTGTGGGTGCCAGGCTACAAGCTGAAGCATCCATTGGAATATCTAATCTAGGGAAATCAAATACAAAAAAGTGAAATTTAGATCAAAATCACCTTTAGAAACCACAATTACTATAATTATACAACTTACAGCCTATTGTGCTCAGATCTGCTATCTATGCAACATCCAATCCATTTATAAAGTCTTTGAAACTCTCAATTTACAATTATAAAATAGATATGTACTGCATATCTAGATCTAATCCAACGAGCTGGATTAGAGAGAGAATGGGGAAGAGAAAAAGGAAAACTAAAAGCTAAACGAAACCTAAATGAGTTAAGGAGAACCAAAGTTATTCTATGGATTCCTTGCTAAGAAATTACAACAGCAAGGGGTTTTATATATACACAAACAATTATCCAAGTGCTTTGGATTGCAGGTAATCAGAGGAGAGGATTTGATGCTTTAATCTCTATTTTAGCATTTCAACTAATCAGAGAGAAAAGAGGGAGATGCAGTTCTATTTATGCAGCTAAAGTAGTTTGCATTCCTACCAAATATTTGAAAATCAGTTCATGCTCATGTGCAGACCTCTCTTTTGCTTTGGAGTTCCCAAATCTTCCCCTGTCGTCCATTGTTATTTGCAACTGTAGCCCAATGTAACTTCTGCTGCTGTTTATAACCAAAATAGCCCCAAATGGAACCTGATTTGCTAATCTGCTGGGGTCTTGAAGGTGTTTAATCAAATGGTTGCACACCTCGACTAGTTTATTAGTTGAAACTCAATGGAGTTTGGTGGGCCCGGGCTGGATCAACTTTGAAGGAGTGTAAACTGCAGCAAAGGAGTATTGGCTTGAAAGATTAGATTGTAGTTTTATATGACTGCAGCTTCAAGTACATTTTATGAGGACGGAAGGTTGATCTCGAGAGGTTGGAGCAGCTCCAGGTAAGGTGTCATGAGGTTGTGGGTGCAACTCAACAGGATGGAGGGGATTATTGCTGGAGGTCGAGAGGTTGGCTGAGTAAGGAGCTAGAGTTCAAGTAGTTGGTTGAAATGCAGCTTGTGCTGTTCGATAGGATTGATGGGAGGATGAGCTAGAATCTCGAGAGGTTCTGAAGCCAAGTTTGTAGGATTCGACAGGTTGCTGGAGTGCAGATTGAGTGCTTGAGAGGATAAATGTTTGGAGTTTTAACCATTCGATAGGTTGATGGAAAATGGCTTTGAAGCTTTGTTGGTCGAGAGGTTGGCTGAAGGTTACCAGCTGAATCTCGAGAGGATGTGGGAGGTTCTGAAGGTGTGGTCGACAGGTTGAAGGGCCCTTGAGCTGAACTCTTCGACATGATTGAAGCTTGTAGGCTTCAGCAACTAGTCGTGAGGTTTAAATGGTGATAAGAGATGTTGTCGACAGGTAGGCTGCATGGGGTTCAATGCTCGACAGGATCTGAAAGTGGGCATTTGATATGCTCGAGATGTTGGCTGGAGAGAGTTGCAAATGCTAGTCGAGAGGATGTTGAATAGAGAGCTTGTTATTCTTGCGAGGATTGAAGGTGAACTTGGAGAGCCCACAGCTTCAGGTATCTTGTTGTGAGTTTGGGAGGTGAAGGTCGATAGGTACAATGGGAGGATGTCTCTAGAATTGAACCAGTAGACAAGTATAGATTGCTGCAAGTTAAAGGGCTCGACAAGTTTTGATGGTTTGAGAGATTCCTTTTGCGAGGATAGCTGGAGGTTTAAAGTGCACTTGGACAGGAAGTAGAAGAAGGCTGAAGCTGGGATGGTGCACAGGTTCATGACTTAAATGGTTGACAGGTTTGCTGGTTAGGATAAGGACGTTTGCTCGAGATGTTGGCTGGAGAGAGCTACAAAGCTGTCGATAGGTTCTAAGGTAGCTGCATGCTGAAATCGATAGGATTTGAGAATAGAGGGCTGCTGATGCGTCTACCAATCAATATGTAGGCTGAATGCATTCGATAGGATGCTACAGCTGTGGCTTGATGGTGCACTCAACAGATTTGGATTATTGGAGTGCTCGAGTATTGGCTGAAGGTGTTCTTCCCATTTGACAGGTTAAATCTCAAGGCTCAGAGGCAGCTGCTATTATTTCCATTTGGCAAGTTGCATGCCCTTCTAATTCAAGAATTTAGTGAAGTGTGCTGGGCTCCTTTTGACAAGTTGTAGAAGTTATAGCTTGAACTGTTCGACAAGAGGACTGAAAGGGTGCTGGAGTTAAAGTGTATCCACTCGATAGCTTAATTGACTGCTGGTGCAACTTGACAGGCAGATGCTGATGCTAAAGCCAAGTGCACTGCTCCATTCGATAGGATGCTGAATGCATTGAGGTTCTCAAGAGGTGATAGAACAGCTGCTTCTTGTATTCAATGGAATTAAATGTAGACTTGCATGGGTGCAGCTCGAGAGGTCTGATGGTGCAATGCATGGATTGCTCGATAGGTACTCCTCTTGCTAAAATCGACATGATGAAATGCATTTGATTTGGGGAGCTGAACTCTTTAAGAGGTGCTGAGACTGAGAGCTCTAAAGATCGACAGGTTGGCTGGGGAGTGAGCTTTAAGTTGCACAGTCTTCCTTGTTGTAGCTCTTAAGAGCTTGAGTAAATTCCTGCTACCATTAGGAAGTATTGGTGCTGCTGAAGTGATGACCCCAAGTTGTCCTCGTATGCTGCTATGGAAGGGAGTTCACATGGCTGCTGTGGTTCATGAGGTCCAAGAACCTGCTGTTGCACTTCTTCTTCATGTGTGAAAGCACATCTTTCTCTCTCTGCTCTTAAATGATTTCAAAACTCCTCCTTAATGGCGCTTTTTAATTGAAAACTGCACTAAGGCTGCAATTACCTCTTTACTGCAAATCAACACTAAAAATCGATTATTAAATACTCTGAGGCTTAGCAAATGCCTAGTTTAACGGATATAAAATGGTAAAAATCATTGACTAACACATGCTCCTACATCACCTTTTCAGGCAATCCAACCTTCCCCACTTGTTACCCAAGCCATCCCAAATTCCTTTTCCCCAATAATTGCCCTTCTTTCCTCTATCCAGTCACAATTGTTTACCATTACTGAGAACCAGTCTTCCATGCAAACCTACCTTCACTCCATCCATTCCACCCTTCAGTCTTCTCATCCAACAACCAAACCTCTTATCCCTACACACACACCATCTCCTTCACCCCAGCCTTCTATTTCTATGGTAACAGCAACTGCTGCTACACAAGCTAACCCTGATAATGAAGAGCTAGCCCTTATCCCCTCTACCTCCACCTCTACTGGTACCCAAACTGATTTTGAAGAGGAGTTACCCATGTTCCCATTCACCTATGAGGAGGAGTTGGCATCTATCTTTCCACCCCCATCATCTTCACCCATCTACATTGACCTAACCACCACCTTCGATTTACACCCTAGGATTGATGACCTTATGAGAAGGCCATTGTCCTTGCTTCTCCATTCCCATTCCCCCATTTTACACTCTCACTAAAACCATGGCTGCTAATCCTTATGTCCAAAGGGATGTCCAATCAGTAGTAGAGTCAGTCACAGCAATGGTGAAGCAGCCATATGAAGCTCAGATTGCCCAACCAAAGGAAGATGAGGAAAAGGATGACAGATGGTGCTGAATTCTTTGGACCTGTATAAGTTGTATAAGTTAAAGTCCATCCAGTTGGCTAAGCTGGTAGAAACCCTCACATCCACTATGTCAGTCCTACACCCTCAAGTGCCCAAGGGTGTGCCTCTCAAGGAGCCTTCAATGGACACGGGCAACACCAAGCTCCAGAAGCCAGCTGCAACAAGAACCAAGGCTAGTGCTGTACAAGCCACAACTGTGAAGAAAGGGAAGGGAAAATATGAATGGACCCCCCCCCCCTTTGACTTAAGTTCAGACTCAGATTCTGATTAGGTTGTAGTGTAGCCTCTTGTAGTTTCTATTTTAGAACTAGTTTTAAAATTGTAAACAGTCTTATGTAATATTCATTTTGTTGATAAATGTAGTCTTTTGTGTGCTATTTGCATTCTACTTCCTTGTCTGATTTTCCTTTCATGCTATTCATTCTAGTTTTTTCTGCTATACTGTAGTTTATAACACTGCTGCCCCTATACATGTATGTTGAAACAATGAGGACACTATTTAACTTTGGTTTCGGGGTATGGCAGGGTAGACCAATGAGATAGTTAAGCTAAGTGCAATAGTGTTAGTTAGATTGAAACAAATAAAGTATGATTCCACCTTAGTTTTAAAAAAAGAGAAATTAAAATGTAAAGTCGATTGCTTAATGCTAAAATCTTTTAAAAATCTCAACACTTCCGTGAAGAGATCATAAAGAAAAATTTTCACAATCAGTATATAGTGAACAAGTAAAGAGAGAAAAAGGTGAGAGCATACACCATGAGTTCAAGTGAGGACCATCCCCAGTGATATTTGGGCCCATAAAAAAAAAGTTCTTTTGAAGAGTGTTTTGGCAATCTTTGTACTCTAAGAACTGGCTGATTCAAACCTTTTTACTAGAAGTTAAGCATTCCCAAATTGAAACTATGTGGTAAAACTCATGACACTAAGGAGATTATCTAAGGCCATCCTTTGGACAGTTTGAGCTTAAAATCTCCTACCCATTCACATGTCCTTTGTATACACTCTTTGAGCCTGAAAACCCCATTTTCTTTTGGAAAAACACCAAAATAAGTGAACCTGAACCTTTTGACCTATTTCAACCTTACCCTTAATATGCGAATTCAGGAGTGGAAGGAGAAGTGAAGATTAAGGAGCAAGGTTTGATATTTGGTGAAAGGAGGAGAAGGGAGAAAATCTAAGTAAATACAATAGTGTATCAGTTGTATGGCTGTGACAATCATCATGAAAAATTAAAAAATTAAAAAATAATAAGAAAAAGAGAAAAAGAAAAGAGAAGTCAAAAGAAATATTTCATCTGAAAATATGAAATAAGAGAAGAAGTGGCCACTTCAGATTTGAAAAACTTGTTGGAAGGTGAAATTGTATTGTGATGAAGAAGGTGATGTCATGACCACCTCCTCTCCTTGGTGATTTCTCAATTTTGAATCCTTTTTTCCCCTTTATTCTTTATAAACCTCACCCATTAGCCACATTACAACCCATTGCAAAAGACTCTTGTGATCCAAAGTGAAATGAGCTGCTATGTAGAGATGAGGAGATGTTTAATCTATGGTGAAAATACATGAGGATGTCAGGGAATTAGAGCAAATGCCTATGCTCATGCTTAAAGGCCTATTTGAGGTCTGTAACTATTCTTGAGCTTGAGAGAAATTGAACACCTTCAAATTCATTTGTGAGAGAATGCCCTGGTGAGGATTGGGTTTGCTATTGAATGTATTGGAGCACTGTTTAAATCTGATTTTTGAATTAATGGTAAGCTGTATACTGATTTACACACACTACACTCTTGATGTCTTCAGATTGGTTGTGATAAGTATGCATAAGGATTTAGGTATTAAATTGTTTACTTTTACTATTTTAAAACTTCTCTAATTTGAAAGAGCAAGGTGTGGAATGAAGCTTTGCATGTTGACATCCGACTTATCACGAGGTGCATTTATTTTAATTGTCTTCATAAGGAAGTTTGTGGGTATCTTCACTGAAAACCCTCAGGAGACTTCACTCCTCCACTAGGGATCACCTAGGGGTTTAAAAGGCTTGATGCATAAGCTAAATGCATCCGTGCTACCTACGAAAGTGGCATTTAAATTTGAGTAGTGTTTAATTTTTGCTTTACTCGAGGACTAGAATAGATTAGGTTTGGGGGTGTGTTAATCAGTGAAAAATATCATTTTTTACCTCCTAACCTAGCCTTCACTAGACCTTAGAGTTGTTTAAGGATTGTATTTGAGTGTTGTTTTATAGTTAGCAATAATCTACAGTAAAATACACAAAACCATGCAGCAGAAGCCAAAAGGAGGGAGATTTGAGTCAATCATTGACTGATGAGAAGACCCATGCATGACAGAGGGCTGTAATAGGTTGTAATCAGCAGTAGAGGCTTAGCAGAGTAGTGTTCGAGTAGTTGAAAAGAACTACTCGAGCAGTTTTTGAAGTTGCTTTGATCCTATCGAGGGGTTGCTTGAAGCCCTCGAGCAATTCACATTTGATGTAGCAACCCTACGAGTTGAAGACTTACACTCAACAACCTATCGAGTGGCAATCTGAAGAGTTTGTGCAGTGTTGAAGCTTCAAAGTGAACATGCCGAGCAGTGTAGTGTTGTGTATTAAGGCAGTCAAGCAGTTCACAGCCACCATATTGATCCACTTGAGCAGTTGAGAGAACCGCTCAAGCAGTTCATAAAGTCTGCAGACTAGAACTTGTCGCGTGGTATAAAATGTGCTGAAAGACCAACCTATTGAATGGTTTGAATTCTGTTGAAGAACCTGTCGAGCTAAAGTCTTCAACCTGTTGAGAGGTACTCTGAAACAATCGACCTGATGTCACCTGAAGCTTCTAATCTCTCGTACACATGTCTGAACCTCTCGAGGTGCGATTTCTGAAAATCCAATTGATCGAATGAGTAACTTGAAACTTCAATCACTTAATGCACAGTCCAGCAGCTGTCTGTCAGTTTTGGAGGGAATTTATGGAACTTCAATAGATCAGAGGACACCTAATCTAACTGCTCCACGTGTGTGAACTGATCTAATAGAATTGGGGCAATATTTGGAGGAAATGCAGCCACATCAGTAGGTCTGTTAACAGAATTGATTCTCCGCTTCTCTTATTTGCCAAAACAGATCTAAGGCAGTTGAGAAATGTGTATAAATAGAGGGGAATAAGCCAGAGGTAGGAGATGTAGAGTTTTAGAAATTTTTGAATTGTTTTCCTGCCTTTTCTACTCCTCTTCTTCTTCCTCTATTCTCTCCTTAGCCTAGACATGCTTGGCTAAATCTTTGTAGCAACTAGGGTTAGTGGATTTGTAAATTGAATTGTTAGAGCATTGTATGAAGTGAGGAAATTGTAGAGACTGCAAATATGAGAGTCAATTTGTTGTAAGTTTTTGTAGATCAATGAATGACTGGTTCTAATGCTCATTTAATTTGTAGGATCTATTGGTTTTCAATCAATTTTTATAGATTTTATGTACCTATGGATGCCTGAGCTTGTAGCCTTGCATCCATAGCATTTGCAGTGGTTTTCCTGTTTCAATTCTTTCCCCCATGACTGGATTATATCCATGGGATACTCTGTAACCATTGAAGTGGACAAAGGATAGCCCTAGGACTAGGCCATATCTCAGGACAGATTTGAATCCTTCTACCTTGCATTTGTGCTGGTAGCCAAATGATGGATTGCTGCAGATCAACCTTCTACTCTACTACTTTGCAAATCAATTTTACAATGAAAAATATCTCCTATCTTTCATTCTTCATAGTTGAATTTTATTTTACCAAAACATTTGCCCTTTCTCACTGTTCTCTCTTTCTGTTATCTTTAGTTTGGTTTTAAATCTATTTCTAATTACATCCAATTTCCTGTGCTTTTTAGTTTAAAGTGACAATCAAAACTCAAACTCTTTTCCTTGTTTTCCTTAGTTTAAGTTAGAATAGGATTAGGAGGTCCAGATCTGTAGCAGATCTGGAAGATTTACTATCTTAGATCACAAATCTCTATGGGACGATCTCTTACTCAATTAAAACTTACTACAACAGGTCTTGATCTTCCAGGCTGTGTTTAAATTTGTGTGTAGATTTTCTCCTTTATTTCTTCCATTGCTTTAGCATCTTAATAAGCACACATAGAAATAAATATCAACACTGATCCCAACTCATCCCCACCATCTTCCCCATCGCATTCCCACATGGAGGAGATACCCCTCCCCAATCCTTCAACCCAATCACCATTCATGTCACCGGATCCTTCAGTGCACCCATTTTCCCATCCATGTCCACCCAAAATATCCTCACATCTTCATCTACCACCACTCAAAATCCAACCCAATTCTCACCCCCTTCTCCCAATCCAATTACACCACATTTTCCCCCATCTACCATACCCAATTTTCCTCCATCCACCCAACATAGATCTCGTTTTCCCTCCACTTCCATTTCACACACATCCAATCCCAAAACCCCCAATTTTCCCACATACACCCAAGCCATGTCCCATTTTCCCTCCACCTTCACCCAACATGCACCCCATTTTTCCCCCACATCCACCTAACATATACCCCATTTTCCCTCCACATCTAATCCAAATCCACCACATCTCCCTCCATTCACCCAAGCCATGCCCAATTTCCCATCTACCACCCCTCAAAATCAAACACCTTCCCCCTCCACATTTCCACCACATTTTCCTTCCACATCCACCCCTAATCCACCCCATTTACCGCCCACATCAATCCAAATTCTAGCCTAATCTTCCACATTTCCTCAACACACACCCAATTCTCCCCCATTTGCACAAACCATGCACAACTTTCCTACCTCTACCAAGCTCTTGCCCATTTTATCCCATACATCCCCCTCATCAGGTGAGCCATCCACTTCCATCCCCATACCTAACCCCATGTCCATGATGGAGGACATGGTGAAAGCCTACACCATTTGGAAGGCCTCTCAAAGCCTTCCTCATCCACCCCAAATATCCAATCCCCAACAATCCCTCCAAAATCTCCACACCTCCTTCATCCAAAATATCAATCTCAATCAACCACCCATAATTCATATCACTCAAGGACCCTCCCATCAACCATGGGGCTATCCGAGTGGGTTCCATCCAAGTGGGCCTCCACGGTGCAATACCCAATCCCAAGAACCTTGTCGACCCAAATCCAAGGGTCACATTTTCAAACCCTCCATCATTCCCCTAATTTCTCACATACACCTATACCCAACAAGCCCCCATTCCCCCTCAAATGCCAAATCCATTTTTCCCAACCCCCAACCTAGCATGAACCCAACCCATCTATACCCTTCATATCCAACATGGGAACCCATCTCCAACCATCCAAAATCCCCAATTTTCACATGCTCTTACCCCTCAACCAAATCCCCAAATTTTCCTCCAAATGCAATGGCCCCATCCGACACCTACTCAAAACATCAACAATCCCCAAAACTCCCAAACTACACAATGGTCCCATCTAGCACTCACTCAACCCCTCCAAAATCCTCCATTCACTCACCCCCTTACCCACAAATAAGTCACCAAAACCCTTATTAACCCCAATGGCCTCATCAGGAACCCACCCAACACATCCAAAACTCACAGGCTAATCTCACCCTTCCACCAGTATATGTTGATCCCCAATATGAGGAGGATGAGATCAGAATTAATGGGGCATTTGTCAGCTTTAATCTCCACAGCCCACCTTTACCAACCCACAAGCCATTCAGAATGAAGGGTAACCAGCCCCAACATTGCCCTCAAGAGAGTCAGAGCTGCTAAAAGAACAAATGGACAAAATTCAAAAGTAGCTGATGAAGATGGGAGGAGCTGAAATCATGCTATGGAGTTTTCAGATTTGTGCATATTCGCAGAAGTTCCTCTACCCCACAAATTTAAAGTGTCCACATTCGACAAATACCACGGCACGGCAACCCCATTGCCCATCCAAAGTCGTACTTTGGAGATAAGTGCCAGTATGGAGGAGATGAGCATTTAATCATAAAAGTCTTTCAGAAGAGCCTTACAGGTCCGTCCTTGAGATGATTCACGTCTATTAAACCATCTATGCTCAAAACATGGAAAGATCTCACCCACCTGTTTTAAGAACAATATGTCTATAACATCGACATAGAGTCGCGCAAGTCTGATCTAGCCCACTTGAAATAAAAGTCTAATGAATCATTCAGTGAATACCTTGGAAGGTGGAGGGCCCTAGGAGCCTAAGTGAGAAATCGAATACTTGACGATGAGCAAATTGAGATGATCTCGAAAAACACCCTTCCAATCATCTCGGATTTTCTGGTATACCAGCAGCAAACCAGCTTTGCTAACTTGGTAAGAAATGCTAACCATTGTGAGGATGCAATTAAAGGGACGGATGAGCAAGAATGTGTCTAGTGGGGCCACTGGAGTCCAAATATTCACCGAGCAGAGAAATGAGGGAAGAATCGGGGCAAGTGTCCAAACTATAATGAACACACTGCCCAACACTAGCATGGTTCCCTTTCAGTTCGTGGCAGCATAGCTAGCACCAGCACTAAAAAATTCAGCTCAAAGGTAGAACAATATTCCTTGGGGGCAAATGACCCCTGAGCAAAGAAGGGCCTGATATAACCGAGTGTTTACTCTCTTAGGACAATCCCTAAATGTCCTTTTGCCCCTGCTGATCGAAAAGGGTTTTGTCACCATACTCCAACCATGACCCACACCGAATCCAATCCCAAAAAATTATGATCCCAACACACATTGCAGCTTCCATCAAGAGCCGGGACATCCAACTGATTGATGCTTTCCTCTAAATCATGCGATACTGCACCTCCCCAAGCTAATCAGCATACCAACATTCATCAGGCACCTTTGCTGCCACACCAGCAAGGAGGAATGGGCCCAAGGACCACCATCAATATGCTAGAGGAAGCAATGGAAGAGGTCGACCCCTCAGAATATATCGGCACAGGGGAAAGCTATGAAATACCACGACAGTGGAATCAAGGAGGCGGAACCATCAGGGTAGTTGAGCCTTTGAACTTAGCGGATTATTTCCCAAGCCCAACACCTCAAGGAGCAATTCAAGATTTGAGGTTGTATTTTCCCACTCTCACGCCCATTTACCATGTGCACCCAATTTTACCCCACCTCTGTAGTACCAAACATATTCAGCACCAACCCCCATACATTACATGGTGCCCAATTTTACCCCACCTTCAAAATCAGCTCTAACCTCTTACAATTTGCCCAACTTTGCCACACCCCCAATCAATCCACCTCTAGCACCAACCTAATACAGTTGGCCCATTTTTGCCACATCATCATTAGTCCAACCGCCTCCTGTACCAGTCAACCACATTTGGCCCAACACTATCACACTAGCCCCACAAATTCAATCATACCCGACTTCCCCATCCATCCCATTTCAAATTCTCGGACCAACATATGATCCCCATCAGGTCCTACTCAATTACAATTAGACAGACATTAATGCTAGCAGCAACAGGGAAGGGGCAGTTGAGTTCATAACTCGGTCGGGCAGAATCTCCAAAAAGCCTAAGGTACCTATACCAGCCCAAGCAGAAGAGAGAAAGGAACCTACAGTAGTACACCCTATGGAAAAAATAACCTGAGAATACACACTAGAAACACAACTCAAAAGAACGCCAACACACATCACCATTTGGGACCAATTGATGATGTCCCCAACCCACTTCCAAGCTGTAATGGAGGCATTGAAAGACACACACATATCTGATAAGGTCTCGCCAGATGAAGTGGGGAAAATGATCAAGCATGTATTGGCTCTCAGCACCTTCTCTTTCTCAGGCGTAGATCTTTCAAGTGAAGGAAGAAATCATTCTAAACTCCTCAATATCACTATGGTAATGGAAAAATTGGTGATCCCTTTGATACTGGTAGACAACAAATCGGCACTGAATGTATGCTCCCTCAGAACTGCAACGAAGATAGGGGTTGATCCCTCCACATTCAGGCCAGCCAGAACAAGTGCAAGAGGGTTTGATAATACCAGGAGGGAGGTGATAGGAGAAGTTGATATTGAGCTCACCATTAGGCCAATGACCTTCTCAATCCCATTCCAAGTCATGGACATCAAGTCCTCCTTCAACCTGCTACTAGGACGCCCATGGCTGCACGAAACCGGGGAAGTGCCGTCTACTCTACACCAAGAGCTCAAATTCATTTTCGATGAGAGTTATATCTATTAAGAGAGAAGGGCGAGAGGAAAGAGAAAAAATGACCCATAACATCGAGAATCTCAAAGTGCTGAATGTGTCACACACAATCGAAGACACAAATTTCCATAGCTTTCAATATGAGACGTCAACAACGGTGGCTCCAGAATCCCTTGGAAGGGATACTGAAAAAATTGGGGAAGGAATGGATGCAGCAGTAGCCATGCTCCAGAAGTGGGGCTGCCAAAAAGGAAAAGGGTTGGGCCCTCACTTCCAAGGTAGGAGTGGCCCGATCTGACAGCAGATCAGATTCATCTTAGGCTACAAGCCTACTGAAGAGGAGGTCCAGGAAGCCAAGGAAAATGCCTGAACCATTGCCATAGCCAAATCCAAGGGGATAGACCTGAAAGATGAGTCCCGTCCTAGACCGCATTTCAAGAGCACATTCGTAAGTGTCGAGATTATTAAAATTGACCTGAATGGGGCGACATAGCTGACCCCACACAAAGTGGTGGCTATCCATGAAACCAATCCCCGAATCATCCCCCCAGATATTGAAATAGACCTTGCCTCCCTATCCCTTTTTGAGGAGGAGGTACCCCCACCAATGCAAACCTCAAGCATAAACCACCATAAGCCCTTGCCAATGTTTGAGGGCTGGGTCCCAGATGAACCAATGATAAGTATGATGAAGGTTGATTCTCAAAAGCAATCTCAATCAGCCCCCTCCATAAGACCAGGTAAAGGTGCGGAACCGCAAGTGAGGAACTGGGCTTCTATGCCCCTAACTCTGGAAGCATCAAATGGCCATAAATACAACACCAGCTTCCCAAAAAAAATAACCTATAAAAAGAGAGATTAGCCCTTGGAAAGCAATGCCATGCATGTACAGAGACCCGCGTTGCCAAGGGCCAATTTTTGAAAAAAAGGAAAACCATAAAAAATACTTAAAACTCTAAAAATATTATCCTTTAAAATTTTTGAGAAAAATAAAAATGATGCCTTAATTGAAAAACCCGTCTCACGTGAAATCGACCACTTTTCTGTAGAAATACTAAAAGAGGTAGGAGTCACGAGTCGGGATGAGGAGGTCCTAGCCGAGGAGCTCCCCAATGAGCTCCTTGACAAATATGTCAATTTTGAGAATGGCCCTACGCTGATTACTGAAGAAATAAAAGATGTCAATCTCGGCACCGATGAGGTTCCTAGAATCACTAAGATCGGAACGTCGTTGTCTCCCTGTAGACACCCAAATTTGGCCCAAGGCCCAATCGACACATACTTCGAGAAAGGCGTACCTCCGAGCTTCTGAAAGCATTTTCCAAACCCTTAAGAATCATCCCAAAACCTTTAAAATCCTTCCCGAACCCTTATGAATCAACCCTAACCTTCCTAAGCCCGTTAGAATCTTCTCCTGGACCTATTTCAAACCCTTCTTAGCAGTAGATGGAAGGAGTGCCAAAGTTTACATAGAGCTCTACTAGAGCTAAGTTATGTACCATTGGAAAGAGGACTTTCCCAGCTTTCCAACAAGCCATGAATCGCCTCAATCAAAGTTATATATCAAACGTTACAGTGATTTGAATATCGGGCAGAAATGTTAGTATTTTACCTGGCGTGTGTAATACACACACTAGGGCATTTATGGAGAAATGTTGTTTGGCGTGTATATTATACACACCAGGCCATTTTTTTTTAAAAATGGCTTGGCGTGTATATACAAGCCAAACATAGATGGGCCCCCCTAGTGGGCTCTGGACTTCCCGATCACTGTACATATGCCCGGCGTGGATAATACATATGCCAGGCTTAGGTAAAGTAAAGCTTGGCTTTTGCCCGAATTTCACTTTTGGGGTTTGACTTGTTGACCATCCCAATATTTAGAGTGGGTTTCATTAGGACTGTTGCACCCCCACTTACCCTATTTGCAACCCTCTAATCATTTGAAACCTCACCCTATCATCTACCATTGAACCTGATTCACATCTTTCCAAGCCCTTAAGATCCTAGGAAACCTTAGATGTTAGGAATACCTAATTGCTAACCATAATTAGCTTTTAAGTACCCCATAACCCTCTCCTTTTCTATAAATAGAGAAGCACCCCCCTTGCAAATGGCTTGAAAAAATTTCCAAAAGAGAAAAACGATTAAGATAGACCTTTTCCCCCCTTTGGTGGACCAATCCCATACAAATTCTAGAATTTCACAGCTCCCTTTAAACCCCATCTTCCTTCAAAAACCTCTTAGTTTAGGTAAGAGCTACCCCTTAGCCCACTTCTCCTATCCCTTAGCCATCAAACCTTAGAGGTTAGAACCCCCCATTCCATCTACTTAAGCTATCTAAAGCTCTGCAAGTGCACCTATGCGAAGGTCAACAGCTGTGTAACAAGGGTCCGAGAGCTCTGGCTCTCCCCTCTACTCCTCTGCCTTCTTAGATTTTCCCTTGTCCTTGAATTTATGCCGTTATGCCATCGAAATCTCGATAATTGTGGAGGGGAACAAATAGGACTAAAGTGCCTTTGGGCAAGAGGAAGTGCTCTTTTTCATTTAATTTTTCCTTTCATTTTTCCTTTTATTTTGGCAATAAGTAGAGACCGCGCTTGAGCGGGTTGATCGGGTGCCTAACACCTTCCCGATTGATAACCGAAGCCCCTACCCAAGAGCCTTTGGCATGAATCAATAAATTAGAGTCATATTTGGCACTTTGGTGCCTTTAATATTGATTTGAGGTTTCCTGAGACACCAAAAGCTCTGGGTGGGGACTCTAGTTTTTTATTAAACGAGCACATCGTCGCAACGGACTCGTGAGAGCCCACGGTTGCACACTCCCGAGGAAAAAAAAAAACATGATTGACTTCCTTCGGTCATACCAAGATGTCTTTGTATAGTCATATGAGGATATGCCTAGTTTGGACACCGATTTGGTCGAGCATGAGTTGCCATTATATCCCGATGTAAAGTCGGTTAAGCAGAAGTTAAGGCATCTCAGGCCAGAATGGATGCTAAAAGTAAAAGATGAGATCATCAGGTAATATAAAGCGAGATTTCTCATGGTCACCAAATTCCCACAGTGGTTAGCTAGCATCGTCCTGGTATCAAAGAAAGATGGAAAGGTTCACATGTGCATCAATTTCTGAAATCTCAATAGGGCGAGCCCCAAAGATGACTCCCCTTTGCCACACATCAACGTCTATGTCGATAACACTGCCAGGCATGCAATGCTCTCATTCATGGATAGATTCTCCAGTTACAATTAGATCAAAATGGAAAAAGTGGACTGAGAGAAGATAACTCCATGGGGAATGTTCTGCTACCGAGTCATACCGTTCGGATTGAAAATTGCTAGGGCAACATATCCGAATTCGCATTTCTGAACCCTCAGAAATGTGAATTCGGCGCCATGCCAGGAAAACTACTAGATTTCATCATCAGCAGAAGAGGCATTGAAGTTAGCTTGATCAAAGTAAAAGCTATCATCGAAATGCCACCGCCATTTACAAAGCAAGAGGTCAGAGGCTTCTTAGGCAGAATACAGTACATTAGTCAGTTCATTGCACAACTAACTCTTATCTGCAGGTCAATTTTTAAGCTACTAAGAAATGATTCACTCATTGAATAGAACGATGATTGTCAAGCGACATTCGATAAGATCAAAGGTTATCTTCGTAACCCGCCTGTTTTGATAACCCCAGTACCCGAGAGACCGTTATTAATGTACCTCTCTACGACAGAATTCTTGATGGGATGTGTCCTAGGGCAGCATGATGAGACTGGAAGAAGAGAGCAGGCCATTTACTACCTGAGCAAGAAATCCATCGACTACAAGACACGTTATTCTCATATGGAGAAAGCATGCCTAGCTCTCATTTGGGCTACACAGAGGCTCTGTCATTATTTGCTATCCCAAGTCATTCTTCTGCTAGCATGAATGGATTCGTTGAAGTACTTGTTTGAAAAGCCAGCCTTCACTGGCCAAACTGCACGCTTGCAACTCTCTTATATGAATTCGACATCACGTATGTCACTCAGAAGACAAGAAAGGGGCAAACACTAGCTGATCATCTTGTCAAGAATCCCTTACCTGACTACGAGCCTTTGAAAATTGAATTCCCACATGAAGAAATCTTATTTATGACAAAGGATGACACAGAGGAGATAGAGGACTCCTATGTAATGTACTTCGATGGGGCAGCAAATGCCTAAGGTCAAGGAGTTGAAACTATTCTAATCTCACCAAAAGGGTCACATGTACCAATCTCCATCAAACATAATTTCCTTTGCACCAACAATATGGCCAAGTACGAAGGCTGCATAGCCGGCTTACAAGCAGCACTTGACCTGAACGTAACTCATCTCAGGGTGTTTGGCGATTCACAGCTAATCATTTGCCAAACCAACGGAGAATGAAAGACAAAGGATGAAAAGCTAATCCTATACCATGAACACCTTAAAGATATGATCGCGCGCTTCGATGATGTTATCTTCTCCTATGTCCGGCGAGCAAGAAACCGCTTTGCCGATGCACTACCAACATTGGCATCAATGGTCTAAATTCCATATGGCGTCGAAATGAAACTAACCATGATTGGATAAAGGAATGAGCCAGCATTTTGCCTCCAGATTGAGGGATCTAAAAATCTTGATGATGAGCCTCTATGGTTCTCAGATATCAAAAATTTCCTCGAAACTCGAGCTTTTTTCGAAGGCATGCCCAAGACGGACAGGCGGACCATCCAACGTTTAGCGACGAACTATGTCATCTGTGACAAGTGCCTCTACAAGCGACCATATAATAACATAATACTCAGATGCCTAACTGAAGGTGAGGCAGCCAACATCATGAAAGAGATCCATGAAGGGGTATGCGGGGCCCACGTCAATGGACACATGCTCGCTAAGAAGATCCTACGACAAGGGTATTTCTTGACCACCATGGAAACTGACTATTGTAAGCACATTCATAAGTGCTAGAAATGTTAAAAACACTCTAGTCTGATACATGCTCCTGCTATAGATCTACACAGTATGACCACTCCATGGCCATTTGCCACATGGGGCCTTGACGTCGTTGAAAAGATCAATCTGAAAGCTTCCAATGGGCATCAATTCATCCTCGTCGCCATCAAGTACTTCACCAAATGGGTAGCGGCAACATCTTATGCGAGCATTTCTGCCAGTCATATTGAGATATTTATCAAGAATAATATCATCTGTCAATTCAGCATGCCTAAGGATATCATCACGGATAACGTCACCAACTTTGCAAACAAGTGCATTAAAGCCTTATATGAGCAGTATAAGATCAACCATCACCGCTTGTCACCATATCGACCGCAAACAATTGAGTCATTGAAGCCACTAACAAGACACGTGTACACATCCTTGAGAAAATTGTCATCACATACCGAGAGTGGAGTGAAATATTACCATTCGCATTATGGGCCTACCAAACGTCGATCTGTACTGCTATAATGGCAGAACTGTTCTCCCTTGTGTATGGAACCGAGGCCGTGATACCAGTTAAGGTCGAGGTGCCCTCCCTCCGCATTCTCATCAAAATAAATCTATCAGAAGCTAAAAGAGAGAGGTCTCACTTTGAGCAGTTGAGCCTAATCATTGAGAAAAGTCTTCAAGCGTTGTGTCATACTCAGGTCTATCAAGGAAGGATCACGCGCGCTTAAAATAAATGCATTCGAGTTTGAGGTTTGAAAGTGGGTGACATTCTCAAAAAAATCTTTCCGTCTCTCCACATCGATCCAAGAGGAAAATTCAGGCCCAACTGGAAAGGACCTTACATCATCCGAGAGGTACTCCTAGAATACGCGATCTGCCTCGCCACCATGGACGGAGATCACTTTCCTGAGCCCATCAACGCTGGATACGTACGTCGATTCTACTCTTAGTCTCCACGGTAAGGAAAGTATTGATAAGATAGATACAGGACTACTTAAGGACCCAATAAAAGAGGTCATCATTTTAAAGCCAAGTAGACAAAAAAGCATCCTTGAACACTTATACCCATGCTATATCCATTGAGCCATTGGTCTTTCTTTCATTAAACCCCTCCCAGGAAAAGAAAATGTGTGTATATATACCAATAAAAGAGTGAGAAAAGTGTTGCCATCAAAACCCTAAAAAAAATTAGAAAAGCAAAACCCCAAAAAGTGATTGTCTGAAAAGAAAAAGAACAAAAATATATATATAGAAAAGAAAAGAGATAGAAATATCATGGGGTATGTACAGTCAAAATCCCCCAGGGAAGAAGTTTATTATGGCAGCTGGAACCCAATCAAGGAAACCTTTTAACCTGAGAATACCTTTAAAATTCCTAACCTATCCCTTTCAAACCCATGGCCAAGATACATCCCTGAAGAAAGCCCTCTTTAAGGTCTACGAGCAATCACAATATCCGTTTAGTCAGAATGAGCCATGCTGTGAGACATAAAAAGAATTCTACCTAGCTGGCTATGAAGGAATCGGCATCCATGTCATGGTCTATGAGAAAGTGAATGAAAGAAAAAAAGAAAAGAAAAAGAATATGCAAGCTCAATGCAAAATGGACATGGTAAAAACCCGCAAGGGCGCCACGGGTAAAAACAGCGAGCTTGTGCGAACCAAGTGAAAACCTGAAAAGGCACCTGGGGTAAAAATGCATACCCACGGACATAGTGAAAACCCGAAAGGACACTAAGGGTAAAAAAGAGGGCAAAAATAGGCATGACGAAAACCCGTCTTGGGCGTTGTTAGTAAAATAAGGTTGAAAACAAAAAAGAGAAAGTCATCGGTTACTCCCTTGGTTATAATTTTGAATTATTTGGTCGCCAATTGAGCCGCTCAAGTTTTCTCAAATCGAGTCCTGATCAGGTAGATCTTTAGACCACACCGTCAAACGCATGACCCAAGGTAAGGATAAAAGGTTGATTCAATCTAAAGGGATGGACATTTCGACCTTGGTAAAAATTTTAAACCTCACTCAGGTTTGACCGCATGAACGGATTCGACTATGCTCAAAAAGGGTTTCGTTACTTTGTCTCCCTATTAAGGCATCAAAAAAAAAAAAGCCAAAAAGAAAAAAAATCATCAAGAAAAATCCAAAAATGAAAAAATATATACGTATCTCTACTCCCTTTTATATCCATGTGCATATTTACAACATCGTACTTCCATCTATAAATAAATAAAAAGAATAAAAAAAATTGAAAATCAAAAATTTTTAAAATAGATAAGTCTTGAAAAATGATAATATGTAGATAAAAATTTGCTTCTTCTATTAATTAGGATGCATATTAGTTACCTATATAAACAACAAAGGGATTGGCGTTTTCTTAAAAATGTGTAGGAACATCAAATGGTTCAAAGCCCCAAAGCATGCAACCTCTCAGCGATGGACATATCACATAAAGCATCTTACCACCAACGTCCAATCTATTTTAAAAAAGAAGAAAGAAAATCATTTTGAAAAAGAAAAAAAATCATTTTTTTGTCACGCACAGCTACGCACCTGTGTGGTTCAATACGGTAAAATGTCAATATTTTATTGGCAACATAGTTGTGCTAAATTAATGTCCTAAATCTAAGGTTTGCCTTAGATCTTTGGAACCTACTTCGAAGTAGGAGTGGCAATGTCAGTCTCGGTGAAATAGTCAATGTATCGATCAATTTGATTCCACTGCTAAATGAGATTACATATCAAACACCTATGTTCAAACATGGACATATAAGGGATCTTTTTCTCTTGATTTTTTCTTGGTCGTAGGCTTAAAACCTGCACGGTATCCCTTAGATAGGCGCCATGCGTCTGGGTATCCGTTTGATGGTCGTTTGTTCCCATAAATTATACCCGAACGAGATCTGGGTCAGGACTTCCATTGCCTTGCTTCTATTTACCCCTAATGGGTCTATGTTTTTGCATAGTTGGTCTGTTGTAAAATCGTCGTCAAAAATGGCACATACTCTCAAAAAGCATTGTGACATTAATATTCGCTCCATTCTAGTTGTTGTGCTAAATTATCCTTGAGATTGATGGGTTCACCAAAAGATCTCGTACCCTACCTCGCGTAGGGGTACCTGTGGCCGATTAAATGGGGCAATCAATGCCTCATGAGATTGGGTACAAATTATGGATCTTCGCATCATTGCTTTATGTCAATCTTAAACTATGTGTTGATCACCCTCCCGCTCATGGGATAGTCTTATTCAAAATGAATTCAAACATCGGGTATTTTTAATTACACCATCACGGTTTTTCCCAGTAACGTCGCTAAGCGCATGGGGACTGATAGCCTTGAGGAACGGACGTTTTCCCAAGTGTTGGGCTTCCGCTACTCTCGAGTGACGCACGTTTTCCCAATTGTTGGGCTTACTTCACTCTCCATTTAGTTATTGTTTTTTACTTTTTTTATGTTTGAGGTTCGTTTTGAATATGACGAACCTGATAGCAATTGCCTCGGGCCTCTTCGGGCGTCTCTTTCTTTGGCATACGATCATTAGTGATCGGATACTAAAGAGGGGCATTTGTAGATATCCAAATTTAGCCTAAGGAACGATCGACACATACTTTGAGAAAGGTGTACACCCAAGCTTTCAAAAGCATTTTCTGGACCCTAACCTTCTGAAACCATTAGAAAGTAAAATCGGACCCATAGAGCTAGTTTCGAACCAACCAAAATAGCTGTTGAAAAAAGGAGTGCCAAAGTTTTCACAAATAGTTTCCCAACCTGAATCCTATAACATTGGAAATTAGAGGTTCCCACCTTTCCAACGAGATAAGAATCACCTATTACAGAGTTGTACATCAAAAGTTATGGTGAAATAAATATCGTGAATTTATACAGGAAATTGCACAATCGGGCTGGGCCCCTGCGGGTCTTCAACTTCTAGTAGTTTGGGCCTAGTTTTCTTTCAAAAACTGACCAAAATTGACATTAGAGGTTTGACTTGTGGACCATCCCAAAGTCTGGGGTTTGTTTCTTTACAACCCTATTAGCTTAAGTTATCACCCTTTTGCCATTCAAGTCACCACCCATCATCTACCATTAAACCCAAATCCCTCTTCTTCAAACTCTAGAAAACCCCAAAAACCTTAGATTGCCTATTACCTAATTTCTAAACCCATTAGTGACTTAATCCCCCCCCCTTTGCTTATGGGCTTGAAAATTTTCTAAAAGAGAGAAAAACCTAGAGTGCACGCTCTCCATTTCTAAACACCTTTCCTCCATACAAATCCCATATTTGAGTTTTGTCTTTTAGATCCCATCTTCCATCACCAAACCTTAAGAGTTAGCTAGAACTACCTTTTAGCCTACCTCTCCTACCCTCTAGCTCCCTAGCCTTGGAGGTTCAAACCCATTCCTCAACCCATTTGCTATCAGAAGCTCACCGGAAGCGCATCAATGCGAAGGTCAACAACGGTGCTACAAGGGCCCAATAGCTCTGGCTCTCCCCTTTGCTCCTCTACCTTCTTTGGTTTTCCTCTATCCTAGATTTGAGCTGTTACGCTACCCAAATTTTTATAGGTAGGAAGGGCTCAATAAGATCGGTGTGCCTTCGGGCAAGAGGAAGTGCCGCCCATTTTGTTTCTTTTTTTCTATATATATAATTATATATATACATATATATATATATATATATATATTATATAAAACAACCAACACATAGTCCCGGCTATAGTAGATACCGCTTACGAGCGGGTCGATCGGGTGCCTAACACCTTCTCGATTGATAACCGAAGCCCCTACCCAAGAGGCTTTGGCAAAGACTGGTAAATCGGAGTCATATTTTTGCACTTCGGTGCTTGTATATCGATTTTGAGGTATCCTGGGTAACCAAAAGCTTCGGGTGGTGACTCCATCATTGAGCACATCGTCGCGGCAGATTGAGAAAATTCACGGTTGCACAATATATATATATATATAAGAGAAAAAAGGAAGCGGCACTTCCTCTCACCCGAAGGCACTCGGATCCTATTTGAGTCCCCCCCCCCCCCTGCAATCACCGAAATTTTGACAACGTAACAGCTCAAATTCTAGGATAGGGGAAAAGAAAAAAGAGATGGTAGAGGAATAGAGAGGAGAGTTGGAGCACTCGTGCCCTTGTAGCACCGGTGGTTGGACCTTCGTATGAGAGCATCACTAATGAGCTTCCAATAGCATGATGGGTGAGGGAATAGTTTTAGCTTGCTATGGCTAGGGAGGGTATAGTGATGGAAGGGAAGGTATGGATGCTAAGGCTTGGAGCTTGGGGAAATAAGGTGGGAGTTTAGGCAATGGGGAGACAAATTGTTAGAGTTTTCTCTCTTGGACATTTCAAAAGATGTTTAAAACAAGAGGGAGGGTCTCTATATATAGATGGAGAGGTGATTAGTGAGGGTTTAAGGTTCTAATTGGTTTAGAAATTAGGTAATGGGTTATCTAAGGTTTTCTAGGACTTAGATAGGTGGGAATTGGGTTTTAATGGTAGATGATAGGGTGGGAGTTTAAGTGGAAAACGTGTTATAACATAAGCTAGTAAGGGCACTAGGGTCCTAAAGAAACACACTCCAAACTTTGGGATGGTCCACAAGTCAAACCCCAAGGATGAATTTCAGCCATTTTTGCAAAAAAATAAAAAAAATGGGCATGCGTGCATAATATGCACACATGCCTATTTTCAAGCTTTCAGAACTAGAGAAGTATGCCCCCATGCTAGTGGGTTCTGAAGCAAAAGCAAAAATTGGTCATGAATGCATGTGAAAATTTTGCGGAAAATTGCACATGCGTGCATTCTATGCACGCATGTGTAATTTCCTGCATTTTACATCATTCTTTAAATCGCCATAACTTTTTATGTACAATTCAAAATTGGATGATTCTTAGTTTGTTAGAAAGTTGGGAACCTCTACTTTCTAATAGTATAGACCTCAGCTCCAAAAGATGTCTATGCAAACTTTTGCATGCATCTTTCTATCCGCTATTTTGATTAGTTCAAATTAGGATCTATGTTCCCGGTTGGGTTTTCTAAGGGTTCAAGTTGGCTCTGAAGGGTTTGGGATGGCTCCTAAGGTTTTGGGATGGATCATAAGGGTTTGGGATGGTTCCTAAGGGTTCGGGAAGTGCTTTTGAAAGCTTAGTTCCACACTTTTCTTTGAAGTACATGTCAATCGTGCCTTGGCCCAAATTTGGGTGTCTACAATTGTGCATTGAAATTTCCCTACCTCGTTCCTTAATGTCACAAGGAGAAGGTTGAGACGATTCCTTTGAGATGCACCCGATTTCCTTTTTCTATAATACCCACATAAGCAACATCGACAGTAGTCAGGGGATTTTAGCTTTGGATCAGAATCGATCGGTCAAATTGGCTAGGGAACATTTCCTATTTTCAGTATTCACAGCTCACTGCTGTGATGTGACAACGAGCTATGGCTGAATTGATAGAGAGCTATCATGTAAAAATAGGGAATGTTCCCTATTCAATTTGACAACCAAAATAAAATCCCCTGACTACCGTCGATGTTGCTTATGTGGGTATTATAGAAAAAGGAAATTGGACGCACCTCAACCTTTTCCTTGCAACATTAAGGAATGAGGTAGGGGAATTGAAATGCACAATCCATATTTTGTACTTCTGATTCATATGTGTTTAGTGATTGAGCAATTTGAGCACTATCTTGTCATTGTTAATGATAGTTTTTGCGATTCTTAGATGTTTGAATAAGAACTTAAAAACCCTACAAACTTGGTAAACTGATTTCAAACTTTGAATAAATGGAAATTGATTTGAAACCTGAATTAGATCATGGGGGAAAAGTCATGACACGAACCCCTGAATCATTGAAATTGACCCATTGAACATTCGAAACTCACTAAACACTGCACTCTCACTAAACATCTAGAATTCACTGAACATTGGACTCACATTGAGTATTGAAATCTGAAATTGAATTCTGAATTAGTAATGAAATATGAACATAATATTGTGTGTTAGAACATTGTATGTGATTTGAGGTTGAGCTGAACGAATCATGTGTGATGACACCTACTGAACCATGCTGCGACACATACTAAATTGTGCTTCAGCACCTACTAAACCATGATGACGGCCTATCGAATTGAACAAGTATTCCTCACAATGCAAGAGCTTTGGCATACTGAAACATTGATCATGAATGACGATGGTTAGGATTCCCGTCAGTTGCCACTGGCTTGAGCGCTATATTGCGTTAGAAATATTTAAGTTATATTTTTAAGTCATGCATTGAAACCCAGAATGTGCATTTGAAATACACGAAAATACCTGAATTGGACATTTTCATGAAGAAAGGAAAATTTGGTACTGAACACTTGTGTAAGTTTCAATTGTTAGAACCTCTGAAATTAACATATGAATTCTACTATAGAATTATATCATTCAAATTAAAAGGATATTTTGACTCTTCATATTTCTAGTATCTTAGTCATTGACATTGAATGAATCATCGAATATCTATCCATTGGAATGATGAGATACAATTGGTATTGGGTTCTCCCTAATGAGCATGTGAACTTTTAGCTCACCCCGACACTATGTGTCACAGGAACCGAAGTTGGCAAGGATCTTGATTTCGTACCAGAAGACAAGGGATACCAGAAGACGAAGGAGATCTTTTACTAGTACAATTTAAATGATTTTACTTTGAACAACTGTCCATGTCTTTTTCGTACATTGATGTAAAAACTATTATTTGTGTGGTGTACGCCCATCACCGGTGGTATATTTTGGATTTATGTTTTCATCTATGAGCATTGAAGCATTTAATATAGTTATAATAATTTGATTTCTATTAATTCCAAGGAAACACTTTATTTTGATTGTGAATTATGATCTAGTGATCCGGTATTTCTACATTTTCCATTTTGGAAATTACAGGTCGTTATAGTTGGTATCAGAGCCTAGGCGCTAGGTCTTATTGGGACTGAGGGATAGTAAGCAAGTACCATAATTGTAGATTTGAGATCGGAAACTTTGAATTGAGGATATATAGGCAATGGAGTTAGGTTTATTAAGGACAAAGAGATATTCCTAAGAATGATCACCTGAAGTTTGAGAACTTGAGATTATAGTGGAGATCAAGTTTAGCAAAACTAGGTGACCTTTTGTTCTTGACCCATAAGCTAGAAATGAATCGAATATGATCTATAGAAACTAATTTGGGGTATTTCTCTTATTATTAGGGAATGGTGATATTGCGTCAAACTATTAAGAAGTGTTACATTAGGCGCCCATGTATGCTGCCCCAAAGAATGAATGAACCTAGTATGAGGTCAGTCGCTAAACACCGAAGGCGGGTTAGTTTCTCACCTCGTCTAAGTCCTCCAGTGAACCCTACTACACACCAGGACCCCTAGAGGAGGAAGAAATCTTTGATGAGGAACACATTCAAGTAGAACGTATCTACACACCATCTGATTATATTGTACTATCTGACAACGCTGAGGTGGAGGACGAATCAGAATCAATGAAAGTAGAAGAGACATATGAACATGATCGGAAAGAAATATCTGCTCCTACTAGGGACAAGGAGCTAAAAGAATTCATTGCCCCTTCGGGTGACGAGGAACCTGAGGAGATAGAAGACTATGACCTAGTCGAAGTTGATATAATAGGCATCTCAGATGAGGAGTAGGGTAGTTTCAGTGATGGATTAGGTTGAAACTTTAAGATGGAAATTGTCTCCCAATAAATCAGTTGTATGTCGACTGCTATTAATTAAATAAATTGACTGAAAATTTTATGAAGTGCCCTTTATGACTTTTGGTTGCAATTAGTGACTACTTTGACGTTTTACCTTGGCATCTTACTTGGGCATCTTACTATTTACTTTGGCATTGTAGAACCTTTAAGGAAGAACTTATATAAGGGAAACATGTAAGAGAAATCACATAAATGATTGTTGAGAATTGGGTAGTGGATAGAAGAGGCTTTCTTAGATTAAAGGGCAATTAGAAAAGATAAACCCTGAATGGTCTGATAATTCGTAACTTATTATTGTTTGAGATGTCGAATGTAAGATTAGCATATTATAGTTATTTTAGAATGAAGAATAAAATATTATCAACTCCGGATTAATTTGAAATATTGGATGATCAACGAGATATAATAATGGGGATAGCCTTCAAGGGGTTTCTAGGTGTTGTTGACTTTGAGAGGTGATAGTAAATTTCTAATAAATTAATTAAGAGACTACAAGAATTTGATTTTTGAAAGCTAAGGATTATAAGGAGTGGAAAAGCATCCTACGAATAGGAGATTAAGAATTTCCTAGAGAACAACTATTGAGGAGCAAAAGGTTATAAGAAGAAGAGATCATTGATGACTGAATGTTAAGACTTTATTAAGCAGATGATTTTAAGAATCAAGAAATTTAGTTTATCGATCAAAAAATTTTCACTAAAGATTTGGACCAAGGGCACTTGAAACATCAAGTGCTCAAGGATGACTAGGAATGACAATTAATTTGAGACTTAAAGGGTTGAATCTTGAATGTTCAAAACATGGCATGCCTTGAATGTTCAAAACATTTTAAACAAAAGAAACATGTTTTAGTTTTAAAAAGACCCTTATATTTAATTTCGTCACTAATTACAGAAGCTATGTGATAACATGATGGTTAGAAATTTGAACTATAGACTAGAGGTCCAAGGATCAAACCTTGGTGTAGGCTTTAAAACCCCTATCTTTAGACCTTGAAATAAAAGCCTATACACCTTGCCTTGGTGTGTCTGCCAAACAACTGATAATCCCTATTAAGTTAAATGAAGAGGTGTTACGGAGAACCTTAAATCACAATTTAAGAATTCTCCTTGAGAATAGAGCCATGAGAAAACATTGGTCGTCTCTTCTCGTTCTTTCTTCTTCTTAAGAAAACCCTAGCCGTCACCACCCTTCTCCCTCAATCATCTTCTTCTCTTCACCCAAGAAATGTTGAGTATCTCTCCATGAGAGTCATCTCGATCTTTTCCACCATCGAGACTGAGGAGGGAAGAGATAGAAACATCATACGGATGATAGCATTGATGACCGATCTCCTCAAGCCTAGATCACCGTAGGATCACCAACCGTGCTTCAAAGAGGTCCATGCTCATTGTTGTGTTACTTTTAATCTTTATTCGAATCCTAAAAGATTACTAATGTTCATTTTCGAATCTTAAACCGAATCTTAAGATCATTATGGCTATTGTCATATCTGATTTTCGAAGTATAGAAATTCGAATATGAAAACGGCAATGACAAATCGTTGTGGTACATCCAGAGCTTGCTGCCATTAAAAGAAAAATGATGCCGCCGAAAAGGCCATTATAAAAATCAACTCAAACCCAAATCGAGGTCACAGGAAGCTGTCATAGACCTTACAGCTCGTTGTTGTTACTTCTTAGTGTGCGTGATTTATGTGTGTTTTGAAAACAGGTTTGCAACTGCTAAATTATACTAAATCTAGAATATTAAAAAGAGTAAAGAAATATCAGCATAGGTAGAAGTGAATTAGCCTGCAAGATCAGGGCCAATTGTAGCAAGTTTTAAATGTAAGTGAGTGAAAGATCGTCCACAGAGAATTTGTCTAAAATGCAAGATAAACCTCCAGATCTGAGCTACCAGATCTGGCCTCTTATCCTATCTAGAAAGCGCATAAGATGGGAGGTTGAATTTGTCACATTAACTAAATGATAAAAGTAAAAGTTAAACTAAATGATCCAGATCCGAGTTGGGGGAACGTTTGAGGTAAACTTATAAAAAATGGAGAAATAATATCTAACTTTGATTTGGTCCTTGAAATCTAATGAGAATGACTGCAGCTCAACTAAGAGATGATCCAATCTTCATCTGGCTACAAGCGCAGATGTAAGAGAAATAAATCTAATTCAAGGATTAGGTTTAAGCTTATGGCTATGGTCTGGCCACTTTAATGGCCATAAACCATCCAATAGTCTTTAATCCAAAGCCTTAATTTAGAACAAGAAGCATCACTACAAATGCCGTGAGAGATTAGGTTACCAACATTAATTCTCACAGGATTAATGAATCAAGGGAAGTTGCATGAAAAACAGTAAATCTAAAGGAGTCTAATGCAATAAGAAGATCAGAGGGAACCCTTAACATGAGTCCAATTGAGAATATACGGTTTACAGCAACCTTTTCAAATCCACCATTACAATTACAGAGCACAGCTCTCAGATTTGTAGTCTTGAATACAACTCTCTTTTGAATTACAGAAATGTCTCACAGCTCTCAATTGCAAGTCAAAGTGAAGCTATTACAGGGATTTCAGACAAACTATCTGGTTTGGAAATGGGGGAATAGGAATGAAACTCAAAATCTGGATGCCCCAATTGGGCAAATGCTTCGTCTATTTATAGCTTTCCCCAGGTCCAGCTCAGATGTGTATCAACCAATCAGAGGTTCTCAGATCTGTATTGACCAATGGTAGTCGAGCACGGGATCCAGACTGCTCGCCAATCAGAATTCCTCGATCTGGTTCAGCCAATCAGGTGAAAAAGGCATCAATTCTGTTATGCATTGTGAAAGTTTGTTAGAGTTTCTAGAAGTTCCCGCCAAGTTATTCCCTCTCTAGGTGCTCACGTGGGGTTGAATATTCCTTCGCTTCATGCTTAGAACCCTCTGGAATGTCCCTAGGTTTTAAAATGCATTGGGACGTGTGTAACAGATTACTGAATTGCCCTTGTTAAAGCTACGAATCTCCAGAATGCCTCTTCGCACAGCTTAAGGGCCTTTTCGCAAAGTGTTCACTCCTGAAGCTCTTTTCGCAATGTTCTGGTTCTGTTCGAATTGTGGTTTTTTCTTTTCGCAAAGTTCAATCCTCTCTTCAAACAGTTCAGATGCTCTTCGAATGCTACGCCTGGAGTTTTATTCCTTTTTCGCAGAGTTTCAGGTTCTTTCTTGAAAAGTAGGGTTCTTCTTGAAACGGACTCTGTAGTGCATTTTTCTGTTCGAATTGTTCCATACTTCTCTTCCAGGTCTTTGCTTCTTCTATTCAGACCTTTCAACAGCTGATGAGGTTGTTTCTTCACTTTCTTCCTTTGGATTGACATGGATTGTCATCTTATTGGTACTTTTAAGCTGCTTTTATGGTTAAGCCTGCCTTTATTGTTAGCTGCAACATAAGCACTTAAAATACTTATTTAGTTCTCTCAAAGGTCTATCAAGACTCAAGTTCAGGGATGAAAAATGGTATTTTTCACTTGTCAACACACCCCCAGACCTAAGCTTTACTAGTCCCTGAGCAAAGACAAAATAAAAAAAATAAAGTAAAGAGCCACTTTTGTAGGGAGCACAGTTGCATTTAGCATATGCAACAAGCCTTTTAAACCCCTAGGTGATCCCTAGTGGAGGAGTGAAGTCTCCTGAGGGTTTTTAGTGAAGGTACCCACAAACTTCTTCAATAAGTTAGTTAAGATCACTTAGCTTACATGTACCCACTTTCCTCAATTGATTATTCACACCTGCATCAGTTATTTTGTAAGAAGGTTTTTCAAGAAAGATATCAGTTTAAAACTAAAATTCTGCAGTAATTCTTGTTACTACTCAGTCGATTTATGTCAGAGGCCATTTACAAGGAAAATTAACGAACAACTAGCCTTTGATTTAGGAATCCAGCTTCGATGTTGCCCTAATCAGTTGATTTTAAACCCAATTCTCACCAGGATTTTCACTCAATAAGCAAATGAGAGGGTTGTACTATTTCACACAGCTCAAGAGCAGTTACAGTCCTCAAATAGGACTGTAAGCAGGAGCATAGGCATTGCTTTTAGTTATAAATTCACTGCTCCTTTCACCATAGATTACACAAATTCTTATCTCCATGTGATAGCTCAATCCATCATTGATCAGTAAGGACTTTTACTTGGGTTTTATTGTGGCTTATGGGTGAAATTTCTCAAAAGGGTTGGAATGGTGTTCATATTTGAGAAGTCAGTCAAGGTCAGGAGGTTATATACAAACCCACTCTTCTTCAGCATAGTTTCATCTTCTTCTTTTGAATTTCCAGAGCCAAAGTGGCCATCTTTTTCTTTCTTTTTCAAACTTCCAATGAAAATGCCTTCTTTCTTTTGTTTTGCTCAAATATTTTTCTTTTCTTTTTCGAATTAGCACTGACTGCATGCCACATTCCCTCTGCTGTTTCATCATTGCCTTCAACTTTTACCCTTCTTTTGCTATTAAATTGTTACTCAATTCTCCTTCCTCAGCTTCCTTCCCTTTATCTTCTGCCTTCTCGGGGTAGGGTTAGGCTAAATGAGGTTGATGAGGTTTATTGGGGGAGATTTCAAAGGAATCATAGATTTATTTAGCTCAAATGGTGTGTATCAAGGGCAGTTTCAAAAGGTGGGGCTTTGTAAGGTTCAAACTGTCCAAAAGGAGGCCTTACATCATGTCTTTAATATCATGAGTGCTATCAAATTATTTCGATTTGGATATGTGTAACTTCTAGTGTAAGTAAGCAGATTCACATAGTCCCAAAAGCAGAAAAGATTGCCAAAGCATACCTCCAAAGAATACATTTCAGGCCCAAACCTCACTGGGTGTGGTTTTATATCAACTTCTTGAGGTATATCTTCACTGTTTTCCTTCATTTTAGGTTTACTAAAACATCAATTTTCTTTTGGAAATTTCCTGACATTTACTTCATGAAAGTCTTTTAGAATTACACAGGAAAGTAATTTTAAAGAGTTTTTTAATTTTATTTTTAACTTGTTAATATATTTCAAAACAACAGGTGTGAAAAATATATAAAAAAAAATTGCTGATCCAAAACTGTACTGATGTTAACTCCTTTATTGATTATTGCTATTTCTGTCACACCCCCAAACCAAAGGGTAGCAGGGTCCACACTGGTCCAAAACAGAGGAAAAATATATGCAAGAAAGAAAAACAACAAAAGTAATGATGGCAAGAAGACAGACAGAAATGCACAGTAGTATACACAAAACAGAATTTTCTATTACAACTTTATAACACAAAAAGTACAATGAGAGCTAATAACTGGGGTCAAAATCTGTATCATAGGTTGGTTCAAGTGGCTCCGAACTGGAGTCACTGTCAGAATCAGAGCTAGAGTCAGTGTTGGAGTCCGAACTTGATTGAGCTTTCTCCGGAATGGTGTTTTGTAGCTCGATACTCCTCGATTTGATGTGTTTGGTGAGGCCAAGGTATTTGCTAAGGCTAGTGGTCTTCAATTTTTCTTGGTCAAGTTGGGCTTGCAACATGGACACCTTGTGTTGCTCAGTCCTCACCAGCTGAAATGTTTGACCCAGCAGGTCCTTCATTTTCTCTCTTTCAAATTTCATAAAGATCTCCAACTTCCGAATCTGGTTTTCATAAGGGGTATGGATGTAAGCTTGTAAATCAGCTAGCCCCTTTTGAACATATCTGTGGATATAGGGATTATCTTCCATGGCTTTGATGAGGGTGGCGTATCGGGGGAGGGGAATGGAATGGTAGGGGACCAAAGGTGTCCCAGCTATGGGAGGGGAAAGAAGTGTCTGGTGGTCTGGTGCAGAGTGGCTTGCCTCAGAGAAAATGGGGAGTGGTGGAGGGATGCAACCAAGGGGACTTGTGTTGGTTTGTGTTGCATGGGCGAGTGGTGGGGGTGGTCGATCAACCAATAATATCTCGGGTCGTTTGGGTGGCCTGGAATCAACAATAGGTACTGGGGTAATGGTGGTTGTTTGGGATGTGGAAGCTAAGGTTTGGAGCAGTTCATTGGTTACAGACTGGTTGTCTGTGTTGATTTGGAGTTGGGATTGGATGGATTGGAGGTAGGTAAGAATTTGGGAAATGGATGCAGGTGTGGGAGAGGTGGGCATGGCATGGATTGGGACAACTGATGTGGAGGGTGGAGGTGCAATGGTCAGAAGGAGAGGTAGGGAAGTGAGTGAAGTGATGAGCAGGTATAGGGGTAGGTCCAAGTTCCATGGATTCAAAAATAGAACCCATTAAGGAAGAGTAGGCCCCGGTAGTGAAGGGCGCAGGTTCAGGTGTATGGGAGACCTCAGGTGTGTGGGCTGAATGAGCAGGGGAATGTGAGGGGTTTTGGAGCAGGAGTGCAGGAGATGGGGCAATAAATCTGCAGCCTAACCTCTAAAACCGGGCATTGGAGGGTGAAATTGGTGGTGTGAGAATGGTTGGAGTGGTTGGTAGAGGGGGAATCCACAATTGGAATGATGGAGGGTGTGGAGATGGGACACTGGGATAGGTGAAATGTCGGGCTGGAGTAGGGAGTAGGGTGCAAGGCCAACGTCCTCCAGAGTAGGTGCAGCTGAAGAGCTGGTCACCAAAGGAAGGGGATTTTTATCAACAATGGGTGCAGCTAAGGAGCTGGTCACCACAGGAGTGAGAGTTGAGTTCAAGAAGTGGTGACTAAAGAGCCGGGTCACCACAGAGTTGGCAAAATTGAATCTGCAAAGTTGATTCTACAAAATTGGATCCGCAAAATTGAAGGGCGTGCTCGAGTGCTCTTTCAGCCAGGATGGGTTCAGTGCAGGCTCATCTCAGAGGGATGGGTTCGGCTCACTCACACCGCAGGATAGGTTCACCACGCAGTGTTCAAGTGCAGCTAGGGCATGTGCAGGTTCACCTGCCTCTCTCATCCTTCTTAGCATAGCCTGGCTTGTAGTCCAAGCCTTTTTCCCAAAATTGTGAGGGGTAATGACTTCAAATGGCTCCTCACTATCAATGTCAAATTTGGCTCTGAGGAGGGCTGTGATCAATCTGCCAAATGGTAGGCCAGCTAGCTTCTGCTCCTTTTTCAACTTGGCACTAATGTCAGCCATGGATTCGAAAATTAGCATAAGGGCATTGAAAAACTGCCCCTTGGAGAAATGAAAGAGGGCCTCTAAATTGGTGTTCTCCTCTCTTGGTTGTGCCCAGTGACATAGAAGCTTCCCCTTAAAATGGAATCCATTAATAGAAATTGGGGGGCAAGGTCTCTTCTCATGATGGACTGCCCAGTGCCCACAATACCCTGGGTTAAATGTGCAGCCATCTCTCTAAAGGAGGCTATTTCTGGAGCAGCCAAAGGACCAGAGGGATCAAATTGGAATGGTATCCCTAAAGCATTCCCTATGTCTTCAAATGTCACAGTAAGATCGCAATCATCAATGAAAATGACTAGGGTAGGGACATCAGCATCTCTTTCAGTGACCTTGATTAGGTTTTGGTACCATAACTTCACCATTCTTGGGTAAATTTTCTCTGGCAAGGGGGTAAGGATATTGCTTAGTGAAGCCTCTCTAATGTATCTTAAGGATGGTAAGCAATCTGGTTTGGTGACTAAAAAAGTTTCGTCCACCATCAGCTCAGGTATTAGTTTCTGAGCTTCAATGAAGGGGTTAGGTAAGACCAAATGAATGGGCAGAGGAGGAAGCTCTGCTCGTGGCTAGTAACAGCAGGGATGGGTTCCTCATGTCTAATTTTCTTTCCTTTCTCCACCCTATCTGCTTTATCCATAGATAGTTTCCGTTTAGCTAAAGTTTTGGCTTTTCCTTTTGCTTTTGGGGTCGATTTGCTCACTTTCTTAGCAGAGGATTTGGGGAACATAGCAGCCAATGATTTCTCTGCTTTTCCCATTCTAGATTGATGTATAAAAATGCCCAAAATAGATGCTGACACAGAATCAAATTACTAAATGCTAACCAAAGAGAATGGGCAGAGAAATACCGAGATCTAGGGTTTATGTTTGAACGAGTTGTTTGCCTGCAGAAATCCCCCAGATTAAAAGCTAAAATCCTTCTCTGCAAACGCAAATGATCGAACAACAGAGACAAAAGTGTAGTAAGCTTCTTAAATCGTGCAAGGAAAGAACGAAGTAGGGTTTCAGTGGAAAGAGTCGCTCTGCAGAGAGAGTTTGAAATGAAACCCCACCATCGAAAGGGTTTAAATATACTCAAAGTTAATATCGCAAAGTGCCTTTAAGTGTTCAAAAAGTTCCAAAAGAGACCTTTTTACAATTGTGAATGGCATCAGTACCATTCGACAAGTTAACAGCTTCAGAAACATTATTTCGGAAAGGAATTAGCTTCAAAACTATCTTTTCGAAAAGAAAATGGCTTCAGCACCAACTATTCGAAAAGCAAATCCTTGCTTTCGAGTAGTTCCTCACAGATCCAGAGTCTATTCGAAAAGTAAATTGAACTTTGCGAAAAGAGAATTATTACTTTGCGACTTAACTTTGAGCATGTTTAAACTATGCGAAAAGAGATAAAAGCAGAAACAAAGAAAATAAGCAAAAACTATTATATACAAACATAATGTATAGTTTTCTACCATCAGATTTTTGGAGATTCGTGATGATAGATGGGCAGCACAGGCTCCTGGGTATTTTCAATGCATGGTTTGAGCCTCTGACCATTTACCTTTATGATTCTTCCATTACTTGGATCAAGGATGTCAACAGCTCCCGAAGGGGCTGCCTGAATGACAATGTATGGCCCTTCCCATCTGGATTTCAGTTTTCCTGGGAAAAACTTGAGCTTTGAGTTAAATAACCATACCTTAGAACCAGCTGTGAACTCTTTTCTCAATAAATTTTTATCATGAAAAGTTTTGACTTTCTCTTTATACAATCTTGAATTTGTGTATGGATCCATTCGCAGTTCTTCTAACTCAGCAAGTTGTAGTTTCCTGTGATTACCAGCAGTAGTTAGATCCATATTCAATGTTTTAATGGCCCAAAAAGCTTTATATTCTAACTCTACTGGTAAATGGCATGCTTTGCCATAGACCAACCTAAATGGGGACATACCAATTGGGGTTTTATAGGCTGTCCTATATGCCCACAATGCATCATTCAGCTTAAAGGACCAATCCTTTCTGTCCTTCTTCACAGTCTTTTCCAAAATATGTTTGATTTCTCTATTAGAAATCTCCACTTGTCCACTGGTTTGTGGATGATATGGAGTGGCTACTCTATGAGTCACAGAGTATTTCTTCAACAAAGTTTCAAAATGTCTATTACAAAAATGGCTTCCCCCATCACTGATAATGGCTCTGGGAAAACCAAACCTGGAAAAAATGTGATCCTTAAGAAATTTCAGAACCACTTTGTGATCATTTGTTTTAGTAGCTGTGGCTTCAATCCATTTGGATACATAATCCACAGCTACTAAAATGAAGTTATTCCCATTGGAAGGAGGGAAGGGACCTATGAAGTCCATCCCCCAAACATCAAACAACTCAACTACCAAAATAGGCTGTAAAGGCATTGAGTTTCTCTTGGAAATGCTGCCCAATTTTTGACAGTTTTGGTAAGACTTACAATGCTGCAGAGCATCTTTGAAAAGTGTAGGCCAATAAAATCCGCACTGCAAAACCTTTGCAGCAGTTTTCTTTCCACTAAAATGACCTCCACAAGCCTGTTCATGACACATAGAAAGTATTCTATGAAATTCTTGGTCAGGGACACATTTTCTTATTATTTGGTTGGCACAACTCTTAAACAGATGAGGATCTTCCCAGATGAAATATTTAACCTTTGCGAAGAAAAGATCTTTATCCATTTTATTCCAATGTTGAGGAATTCTTCCAGTAGCCAAAAAGTTGACTATGTTTGCAAACCAAGGAGTGTGTACACTAATGGCAAAAAGTTGCTCATCAGGGAAAGATTCATTGATAGGCAGCCTATCAATCTCAGCAGTTAAAATTCTAGACAGGTGATCAGCCACCACATTCTCCACCCCCTTTTTATCTTTGATCTGTAAATCAAATTCCTGTAATAGAAGAATCCACCTGATTAATCTTGGTTTGGTGTCCTTCTTAGACAGAAGGTATTTCAAAGCAGAGTGGTCAGTGAACACCACTATTTGTGAACCCAAGACATATGACCTGAATTTTTCTAAAGCAAAAATAATTGCCAGCAGCTCCTTCTCAGTTGTTGTGTAATTGAGCTGTGCATCAATCATTGATCTACTGGCATAAGCTATGACATGAGGCAGCTTTTCTTTTCTCTGTCCAAGGACAGCTCCCAAAGCATAATCTGATGCATCACACATCAGTTCAAAAGGTAATGAATAATCTGGAGACTGCAATATTGGAGCTGAAATCAAACAGTTTTTTAGGAATTCAAAAGCCTTCATGCATTCATTATTGAAAACAAAAGGTACATCTTGACACAGCAAATGACAAAGAGGTTTGGTTATTTTACTGAAGTCCTTGATGAACCTTCTGTAAAATCCAGCATGTCCCAGAAAACTTCTAATTTGTTTAACAGTTTTGGGAGGTGGTAAATGTGCAATTAAATCAATTTTTGCTCTGTCCACCTCAATGCCCTTGTGAGAAACAACATGACCAAGGACAATGCCTTGGGTGACTATGAAATGGCCCTTTTCTCAGCTCAGAACTAGATTGGTTTCTTCACATCTCTGTAATACCAATTTGAGATGGTGTAAACACTGGGAAAAACTATCACCAATTATTGAAAAATCATCCATAAAAATCTCCATAAATTGGTCAATCATATCAGAAAAAATGGCATACATGCATCTTTGGAAGGTAGCAGGAGCATCACAAAGACCAAAAGGCATTCTCCTATAGGCAAAAGTGCCAAAAGGGAAAGTGAATGTGGTCTTTTTCTGATCTTGTGGGTACACAGGAATCTGGTTGTAACCAGAGTAACCATCAAGAAAACAGTAATAAGCATTTCCTGCTAGCTTATCTAAGATTTGATCAATGAATGGGAGGGGGAAATGGTCTTTTCTGGTCATTGCATTTAATTTTCTGTAATCAATACAGACTCTCCATCCAGTTGTTTGTCTGGTTGACATAAGCTCACCAGAATCTGTGGTTACAACAGTGATCCCAGATTTGTTAGGTACCACCTGTGTAGGTGCCACCCAAGCTGAATCTGAAATGGGGTAAATGGCCCCTGCATCCAACAACTTAACAACCTCTTTCATGACCACTTCTTGCATATGAGGGTTCAACCTCCTTTGCATTTCCCTAGAAGGCTTTGCATCTTCTTCCAAGTGGATTTTGTGCATGCAAACAGCTGGACTGATTCCTCCTAAATCAGCAATAGTCCAGCCAATTGCCCTTTTATGTTCTTTCAAGACTATCAACAGCTCTTCCTCTTGCTCCTTTGTGAGAGAGGAAGAAATAATGGCAGGCAATGATTTATGATTACCTAAGAACACATACTTCAAATTTTCTGGCAGCTACTTTAGTTCTAAATCAGGTGGGCTGAGCAAAGAAGGTAACAAAGGTACCTTAGTTGTTTGTGGAAGGGGAAGAGTAGCAGGTTTCCAAGAAGAGAAACTTGCTGATTGATTATGCGTTTCTTGCACAACATTTATTTCCTCAGAACTTGAGATACAAACTGTTTCTTCTTCAGAATTTCTCCAAGCATCTTTAACATATGTGGTGAAATCTTCACACTGCAGAAACTGTTGTAAAGTCCCTTCTACAAGTTCATCCAATAGATCAACATGAAAACATTCTTCAGAGCTGAATTGAGGCCGTGTGACTGCATTATAAACATTTAATTTTACCTTCATGTTTCCAAAAGAGACTTCCATAATACCAGACCTGCATTGGATGCAAGCATTTGTCAGAGCTGTGAAATGGTCTTCCCAAAATGACAGGGATGGAAGTTTTGCTTTTGGTTGGTTCCATATCCAAAACTAGAAAATCAGCAGGATAGAAGAATTTATCTACTCCCACCAATACATCTTCAATCATCCCTACTGGCTTTCTTTCAGATCTGTCTACTAGTTGTAAAACCACATGAGTGCATTTTAATTCTCCCAAACCTAGTTCTCATATACAGAATATGGAAGTAGGTTGACACTAGCACCCAGATCTAATAAAGCCTTTTCAATGGTGTGTTCCCCAATAATGCAAGGGATTGTGGGGATTCCAGGATCTTGAAGTTTAGGAGGTGTAGCAATGGATAACACCTGGTTAATTCTTTCCACAACAAAGACCTTCTTGGACAACTGTATCCTAGACTGTCTTTTGTGAGTGCAAACATCTTTCAAAAATTTTGCATATGCTGGAATTTGTTTGATTGCCTCAAGCAAAGGTAAATTTATCTTGACTTGCTTGAAAGTCTCCATCATGTCATCTATTTTTGTGTTCCCTTTATCAAAAGGGGATACAGATTTCATTGCATGAGGAAATGGTAAATGAGGAACTAATCTTTCATCTACAGCTTTAGAAGTATTTTCAGAAATTTTTTGAATTTTCTGTTTTTCATTTTTTTGGTTTTTCTGAGGTACATCAGCAACCCCACTGCTATCACTATGTTGCTCTTGCTGCATATCTTTATCCTCTTCCTCATTGCTTTCTTCTTCAGTACCCACTTTGTTATCTATCATTTTTCCACTTCTCAAAGTGGTGACAGTTTTTACTTCTTCATGTGAATTAGAAGCTTCTCCAACCATGAACTGTCCTTTGGGATTGTTCAAAGGTTGGCTGGGTAACTTTCCTTCCTCTCTTTTTGCCAAGGTATTTGAAAGTTGTCCCAATGTTTCTTCAATCTTCTTTATGCTCTGGCTGTGAAAGTTCACAGTCTGAGTTAAAGATCATAAATTCTGAAGTGAATTTAGGACTTGATCTTCAAAATTTGGGGTAGACCGTATCACGGGTTGTTGTGGAATGGGCTACTGAAAGTTTGGTTTGACATAAAAATTCTGCTGATAAGGCTGTGCAGTTTTGAAAGGCATTTGATTCTTTGGTTGTTGCTGGTTTTGGGATTGGTAATTCCCTTGGTTCCATCTCAAATTGGGGTGTGCTCTCCATGGATATTCATTTGACTATATCTGTCCAAATGATTGAGTAGCATGACCTTGTTCCACCATTAAATTTGGGAACTGTGATGCAGCAGGACATTGGTCAATTGAATGAGTAGGGGACTGGCATATCAGACATGCCTCCTCTACTCTTGCAACATTTGGATTTTTAAGTGAGTCCATCAATCTATCAAACTTTGTGGTTAAATTGTCCATCTTTCTTTTCAACTCATTCACCTCATAAATCTTCCCTTTGGTGGGTTGGTGATTGTTCAACCTAGCAGGATTTTCAATATCTCTTGACAGAGATTCCTGTTGAGTTGAGTTTTCACCAATTACTTCAAACAAGTCCCAAACCTCCTCAACTGTTTTTTGCAAGTAAGTGCCTCCACAGGAGGCATCCACCATATTTTTGCCTTTTTGATCAATTCCTTGATAGAAGCTTTGAACCAGCTGCCATCTGGGAATTTGATGATGAGGACATTGCCTTAAAAGTTCCTTAAATCTTTCCCATGCTTCATGGAAAGTTTCAGTTGAGTTTTGAGAGAATGAAATGATACTTTGTCTCAATTGCCTTGTTTTAGACATTGGGAAATATTTGGCTAAAAATTGACACTGCAAATCATTCCAAGAAGTGATACTATTTGGTGCTAACATAGATAACCATGCTCTAGCTTTATCCTTTAATGAAAAAGGAAAGAGCCTAAGCTTGGTTGCTTCTGGACCAAGTTCAGCTATGTTGAATGTGGTGCAAAGAGCCAAGAATTCATCCACATGTTTGTATGGATCTTCCTTACTCAACCCATGGAAGGAAGGAAGCATTTGGATAGTTGATGATTTGATCTCATAATTTCCTTCAACAGTAGGAAATTGAATGCAAAAGGGAGAATTATAAGCACCAGGTGCAAAGTAATCCCTCAAAAGTCGAGGTTCTTCACCCATAGTAGCAAAATTCTGTGTTGTTTGTTTGGTTCGTAGTAGCCTTTCAACTTCTAAATTCAGTGGGACAATCTCAGGGCTAAGAGTCCTCCTACCAAACATACAACTCAGAACAAAAAATCTGATTATTCACAGCAAACCTTAAGAATTTCTTTTTAAGTAGTTTCCCTTCTTCAAAAATTGGACATGAATAACTGCACAGGTATAAACAATAGAACAGTTTAGTAATGATATAAAAAAAATAAAGGTAAAAACTTAGGTCTACCTATTTTAGAACAAATTCCCCGGCAACGGCGCCAAAAACTTGTTGTTACTTCTTAGTGTGCGTGATTTATGTGTGTTTTGAAAACAGGTTTGCAACTGCTAAATTATACTAAATCTAGAATATTAAAAAGAGTAAAGAAATATCAGCACAGGTAGAAGTGAATTAGCCTGCAAGATCAGGGCCAATTGTAGCAAGTTTTAAATGTAAGTGAGTGAAAGATCGTCGACAGAGAATTTGTCTAAAATGCAAGATAAACCTCCAGATCTGAGCTACCAGATCTGGCCTCTAATCCTATCTAGAAAGTGCATAAGATGGGAGGTTGAATTTGTCACATTAACTAAATGATAAAAGTAAAAGTTAAACTAAATGATCCAGATCCGAGTTGGGGGAACGTTTGAGGTAAACTTATAAAAAATGGAGAAATAATATCTAACTTTGATTTGGTCCTTGAAATCTAATGAGAATGACTGCAGCTCAACTGAGAGATGATCCAATCTTCATCTGGCTACAAGCGCAGATGTAAGAGAAATAAATCTAATTCAAGGATTAGGTTTAATCTTATGGCTATGGTCTGTCCACTTTAATGGCCACAAATCATCCAATAGTCTTTAATCCAAAGCCTTAATTTAGAACAAGAAGCATCACTACAAATGCCGTGAGAGATTAGGTTACCAACACTAATTCTCACAGGATTAATGAATCAAGGGAAGTTGCATGAAAAACAGTAAATCTAAAGGAGTCTAATGCAATAAGAAGATCAGAGGGAACCCTTAACATGAGTCCAATTGAGAATATACGGTTTACAGCAACCTTTTCAAATCCACCATTACAATTACTAAGCACAGCTTAAACAGCTCTCAAATTTGTAGTCTTGAATACAACTCTCTTTTGAATTACAGAAATGTCTCACAGCTCTCAATTGCAAGTCAAAGTGAAGCTATTACAGGGATTTCAGACAAACTATCTGGTTTGGAAATGGGGGAATAGGAATGAAACTCAAAATCTGGATGCCCCAATTGGGCAAATGCTTCATCTATTTATAGCTTTCCCCAGGTCCAGCTCAGATGTGTATCAACCAATCAGAGATTCTCAGATCTGTATTGACCAATGGTAGTCGAGCACGGGGATCCAGATCTGTTCTGGCCAATCAGAATTCCTCGATCTGGTTCAGCCAATCAGGTGAAAAAGGCATCAATTCTGTTATGCATTTTGAAAGTTTGTTAGAGTTTCTAGAAGTTCCTGCCAAGTTATTCCCTCTCTAGGTGCTCACGTGGGGTGGAATATTCCTTCGCTTCATGCTTAGAACCCTCTCGAATGTCCCTCAGTTTTAAAATGCATTGGGACGCGTGCAACAGATTACTGAATTGCCCTTGTTAAAGCTGCGAATCTCCAGAATGCCTCTTCGCACAGCTTAGGGGCCTTTTCGCAAAGTGTTGTGACACCTGAAGCTCTTTTCGCAATGTTCTGGTTCTGTTCGAATTGTGTTTTCTTCTTTTCGCAAAGTTCAATCCTCTCTTCAAACAGTTCAGATGGTCTTCGAATGCTACGCCTGGAGTTTTATTCCTTTTCGCAGAGTTTCAGGTTCTTTGCGAAACGGACTCTGTAGTGCATTTTTCTGTTCGAATTGTTCCATACTTCTCTTCCAGGTCTTTGCTTCTTCTATTCAGACCTTTCAACAGCTGATGAGGTTGTTTCTTCACTTTCTTCCTTTGGATTGACATGAATTGTCATCTTATTGGCACTTTTAAGCTGCTTTTATGGTTAAGCCTGTCTTTATTGTTAGCTGCAACATAAGCACTTAAAACACTTATTTAGTTCTCTCAAAGGTCTATCAAGACTCAAGTTCAGGGGTGAAAAATGGTATTTTTCACTTGTCAACACTCGCTATCAAGAAGAACAACTCGCTGTTATAGGTTGACAGCATGCTGTTATAAGAGGACAGTAGGAATAAGAACGCAGCCACAACTCGCTGCCATATAAATGACAGCTCACTGTGGTAATACCACAGCTCGCTACCATAAATGACAGCCCGCTGTCATAGAAGAAGCCACTTTGTCATGTCAAAACAGCTACAGCCACAACTCATTGTGGGCACATGGCAGCTCGCTATGAATCTAGTCATAGCTCGCTGTCACATGACAACAACGTGCTATGTATATAAACAAAAAATGAAATGGCTATACACAGCTCGCTGCCAAGAATATCGCAGCTCACTATGGATATAAACAAAACAAAAAAAATATATACACAGCACGCTATCAGAAGACTGCAGTGCGTTGTGGAAACCTGATAGTTCACCGTCAAGAAGGCAGCATCCCTAACCATAGCTCACTGTTAGGATACAGTAGATTGTTGTGGATGTAAAATAGAATAAATGATAATTATATAGAGCGTGCTGTCAGAAGACAACAGCTCGTTGTGAACACTACTATAGCTCGTCGTCACCTTACAACAACGAGCTGTGAATATAATGGAAAGGGGGGATTTCTTTAGATCGATTTGTCCTCTTTCGACTTATCGACCATTGATATATTATCATTGTGTGCAATGTAGTAGGAAGAATTGATTTCTATCGATAGGCATCATCACACTTCTTCCTTGCAACGCTAAGATTCGAGGTAGGGGGATTTCAATGATATACTCGTATTGTATATCCCTGATTCATAATTAGTTAGTGATTTAACAATTTCGAAACTATTCTCCTCACTATTAGAATTTGAACATCAAAACTTATAAATTATTATGTTGTTATTGGAACCATTGAAATGCAAGGGGCAGTATATCCCATTGAACAAATGTAAATCATCAAGCATCATGCATACATTGGATATAGGTGAACTCATCGAATATTGTATCTATATTGAACTTCAAAAATCCATCGAACATCAAACACTGAACTCTGAACTATTTATGTTATATGAATATAATCTTATGTTAGAATATGCATGTGATTTAAAGTGATTCCATTGAAAAGGATCCTATGCGACGGCGCATACATTGAACCGTTGCGGCGGTATATCCGTATAAGAACCGTGCTTCGACACACATTAAACTGTTACGACAGTATATCCGTATAAGAACCGTGCTCCAACACACATTGAATTGTGACGACACCCCATCGAACCGCACAAGCATTCCTCACAAGGCAGGTGCTTGGGCACATTGAAAATTGTTCTTGAACGATGATGGTCGGGATCTCCATCGGCTACCATTGGCTCTAGCACTATATCTGCGTTTAGAGATTTTTAAGTTACAAATTTAAGTCATGCATGAACATAAGGAATGACATGAAATAGACAAAAACATCAATATGAGACTTCATATTGGAACATGTGCATGAAATCTACATTGGACTCTCTAAATATATCATCGAAATTTCATTAAAAACTATATCGTCATCTGATTGGTCACTTAGAAATAATTATCTTAGAATATTAAATGTAATGACTCCTATCAGAATCAATAAGAACTATGTGTTACCTAGATGTAATATGACTAATTATTGGGATTGCCTTACTGAGCTTGTGGATGTTTAGCTCACCCGACACTATGTGTCATAGGTACTAATGTTGATGAAGATGACTTTGTACCGAAAGACGAAGAGGAGCTTCCACCAGAAGAGTTTTACCCTTAGAATTTTAGTGATTTGAACTTGGTACATTTTATAATTATTTTAGAAGAATTATTATTATTGTACATGTTGATGTAAATACCACTGTTTGTGTGACGTACTGCCGTCATTAATAGTATTTACCTTTGGACTCATGTTTGGTTTATTTATGAATGTCGAAACATTATTCAATCTTTGGAAATTTTGATTCCCATAAATACCAAAGAAATTCTGTATTTAGATTGTGATTTATGATCTAGCGACCCGATATTTCATGTTATTCTTGTGTGGAAAGTTCGGATCATTACAGCATCAATATTGTTTTCCTATTATTAATGTTGTGGGGGTTGGCTCATTGAATGAGTGACACGAAAATATGGTAAATCACTATTGAGATGAGATTAAAATGACTAGATTTAGCTTTATGATCATTGAGTGATCTTGATCGATTGGGCATGACATTAAATCATTAGCAAGGATCTAATGCCCATGATTTTATGGCAACATTGAGTTATTACCAAAATGATTGGTAGGAACATTTATAGATAATTAAATAATTCTAATTACATTATTGTATTTATTTTATAGATTTCTTAATTATTTGCTTTAAGGAATATGATTATTTTATTTCAAGCATGTACGAAACTCTTATATCTTCCATTACATTAATGTTCTATTGCATTGAGATCATTGAGAAGTGAATTGAATAGAAATGCTGAGAATTATCTTAAGAAGATAATGGATTTAGATTTGAAAATATAAATTGCTTGAAGATTATTTCCGTTTAATAAAGGAAGTCAAAACTATAAATCTCATTGCGTGTGTTGTTTGTACGGTCTCATAAGATATGTTAAGAAGCAATTATGAACCTTATTGAGTATGTTGCTTGTATTGAAATAGGTAGAGAAATGAAATAAATTAAAGGTCTATTGGTAGATGTACCAATAAAGGTTAAGTCAAAACTTCTAAATTCTCTATGGAACTTGTTTCCTTATCAATAAGTAAGAAAACAAATGATATGTGGTTTCAAACAGAAATGTCTGAAGAAACACTTTATATGTTGATAATTGTAATTGTGAGCAATTATGAAAAGTATTAGTCTAAAAAAAACTTCGGGATGGGCTTAAAGCCATTTACCCAAACAGTCACTTACGATGGGAACTTGATCGGACTCAAAAGTTGTATAAATTATCCCCAAATCTCAGCTTAGTTAATCCTCATTTAACTACTAATGCACGCTTTTAGTTCTTGTTGTGTTGCAACAGGTGTAAAAGTTGGTAACTTGGTAAAAGTGTTAAAAGAGCAAAAATATGAAGAAACCCAAGCAAAGGCAAGAACCTAAAAAGGGAAGCAGCTGGAAGGAAGGTTTTCAAAAGGTCTTACCAACCAGTCGAAATGGGAATTTTGACCAGTCAGGATAGCACAGCAGAAAGAAGTACACAAAGAAGAAAGTAGAGTTGAAATGGACCGATCGAAACACCACAGTCAACTGGTCAGAATGCTAAAGGCTTCTGAAGAATGAAATGAGACCAGTCAGGACTCAGCCAACCGGTCGGAAATGAAATGAGCAGAATAGGGAAAAGATCAAAAGAATATTTTGACCAATCACAACTAGGTCGACCGGTCATAATATTAAAGAAGATTGAAGCTTCACGGGGCATCTTCAACCTGGAGAGCAGAGTTGAAGTCGACTGGTTGAAAGCCTAAAGTCAACCGGTTAGGAAAGAATTTCAGAGCAAAAAATCAGTCGCTCCAGCTGGAGATGAGCTTCGATGTCGAGATATTTTCTGGATTTCTCTTCCAAATGATTGGATTACTCAAAGCAGTGTGATTCTCAGTCGGATTCTTCTTCCTTAGAGGATTTTGAAGGATTTTCTAGGGTTACTTGCTGTGTATACTTGTTCTAGGGCCTTGTAATCTGTAAATAAGGACCCTAGGGTTAGGTTTTAGGGGACTTGCACACCGAAACTTTTTTAAAGAGCTCTGACGTGAGTTTCCGTAGTTTAGTTTAGGAATAGTTCTGGAATAGAGGGAGATTGGATGTAATCATCGATCAGAGCTTGCATCAGTGATGATGGAGGTCTCTGAGTCGATGCGTGATTAAAGCTTCAGGCTGGATCTTTTATAAATTCTGGATAAGTATTTTAATAAATTTTTATTTCTTTTTCATTTGTGAATTCCGTTTATGGTACAATTGCATGTTCGAGGTTCTAACTAGATCAAGAACGTGATAGTAATGCTGCAATCTTATTTAGTTTAATTCTAGTGGCCTTATAGGAATTGTGGTTAGTCTATATAGGATATTCACCGATGGACTACGCTTTGTAGGCTAGTTTTTGTTGATGCGTACAATGGTACTCAACGATTAGATTTATCTAACTCGTGATTACGTTTCTCTAATTCACATACAAAATGACTGAGCTTGTAGCCAAGAGCGGGGGTACTAGGGATTCATGAAAGAAAAGAAATAGGATTTATTATTTACGGATCTGGAATCCAAGAGAGACTTCAGTCTGCTTTCTCCTTTCTTATTTCCAAAACTATGTAGATTTCTGTTATTTGTTTTCTTAGACTAATATAAGAAATCTAATGCTACAAAATTCTCGGTGACATAGAAATTAAATAGGAGATAAATGACAAATCCCTGTGGTTTGACACCTTGTACTTGCCCTAGTATATTTGAACTTGTGCACTTGCAAGGTTTTGAAATAGAGCGATCAAGTTTTTGGCATCGTTGCCGGAGATTTCAGCTTTATTTCTTATTTGATCTCTGTTTTACTATATTTTTTTGTATCATTATACTAACTGTAATGTGTGTGTGTTGTAGGATTGAAAATCAAAGACTCAAATGTACTGAAGGCTTGTCACGGGACGCTGGGAGAGGCCAAGGTGCATGCTTCTGATTTTCATTAACTACGTTAAATTTTTTTTTTTAATTTTCTGTTTTGATCAAGGTGTGGTTGCAACTCTTTTCTTCCTTTTTGCAACCACTCTTTGAGGTTGAGAGAACAAGCCGGCATAATCACGCTAGCTCTTGTTTTCTCAAAATGTCGTGATTCTAAGCATTCTAGCCACCCCGCCCTATTTGTTTTTATATAATACCTATTATGGCAGGAGAAGACCATATTGCTAGGACCTTGAGGAAGTATTATACACCAGCTAGTCTTGCACCTCCCTCATGTATTTGTGTACCTGCAGCCACTAGGGATGGGGTCTTCGAGATTAAGCCCAATGTGATTCAACTACTTCCAATTTTATGGGCATGGCAATGAAGATCCCCATATGCATGTAACATGCTTTCTAGAGATCTATGCCTTATTCAAGATTAAAAACTTGACAGAAGAGGCCACTCGGTTGAGGCTTTTTCTATTTTCACTAAGAGACAGTGCAAACCAGGGGCTACACTCTTGCCAATTGACTCGATTACTAGTTGGGAGGAATTGCAAAATATATTTTTCAATAAATATTTCCCAACCTATAAGGTGAGTCGATTCTGGAAGGTAATAACTACATTTTATCAATACCCGGATGAGTCTTTTTATGATTGTTGGAAACGCTTCAATGGGCTTCTGCTGAGTTGCCCTAATCATGAGGTATCGTGCTGGGAATTAGTGCTCAATCTCTATGAAGGCTTAAATGAACAATTCCAGTATTGGAATGATGATACATGTGGGGGTATGTTTCTATCATTTACCGCAATAGACGCATGGGAATTTTTAGGGATCCTAAGTGTGGAATCGGTGCCACACCCGGCACCGACATGGACTAGTCCGGAGAATCGAAGAAGTACATCCCCTAAGCGAGGAGGGTTGTACAACTTAAAGTCAAAGATAACTTTTCTTCCAAAGTTAAAACTTTGGATGATAAAACTCCAATCCATTTTGGGTATAAAATCGCACCCAACATCACAAAGAGGTGAGGTTCTTGTTCTCAACTAGAACCCTACCTAAAGGGTTCCTTTGCATCCTGCTGCCCCTCTAACCCCATAGTAACCCAAAATCATCTGGCTGCAGCATGTTCCTTCAAGCATTTGGATAACAATTATGGATGTGTTAATATTTATAATCCAAGTTGGAAGAATCATCCAAGTCTGTCTCGACAGCACAATGGAATGCAGAGAAATAATCAGCCTTTTAGGCTAACGAATACTCTGCCATTTAATCGACAACAACATCATGTGCCTCGCAGGAGTAACTCTCTAGAGGAAGCTATGTTACATGCAGTCTAGACCTAGCAGTAACAAAGCCAACACCATGAGCATTTGCTCTGCGCCCTCACGGATTCAAGAATTGCGCTAGCAACTTGAATTGAGGAACTAGTGGTAGCTTTAAATAAAAAAGAGGAGGCTTGGTTGCCTATGCAACCGGTTGATGTAAGGAAAGGCAAAGCAATGGCTGGGGAGACTTCATCTTCCTCTGATTCGCTAATGCTCTGATGAGCTGTTTAACCTTGTCGAGCTACCGACGCATCCGTACTGCTTCTTGGGAGGCAACCCAAGCTTTTGTAAACTATTAGTTTAAGGTAAGGTGTGTATCAATAAAATATGGGCTGAGAACAAAGTTGTCTAACAGATTTTGACTAGTCGAAATAGATTTCGACCGGTCGGGTTGCTCATAAGAGAAACATAGCAAAAGCCAAAGTTTTTGCTGTGTTCAGACCAGTTGAAATAGAGTTCAACCGATCGAAAAAGGGGATTTTACACTTCTAATCCAAAGTAGAGCTAGAGCAATTCCCTTTGCTCTAATTTTCAGACCGATCGAAACGATTTTGACCAGTCGAGTTGTAAGCGTAGGGCTATTTAAAGCCCTTTTGATCGATCGAAATCTATTTTCAACCGGTCTTGCCCTAGTTATCCCCAACAATTTTCTTCTTCCTTGAGCCATGTGTGTCATTTGAACTTTGGTGCGCACCCTTTCACCTTCCAACCATCCACCTTCCCCATTAAACACGACCCTTCATCTTCTCTACCACCCTCCATTATATAACCAGTCCCCCATCTCTTCTATCTCATCATCTTGCAACCCCTTTTTCTTAAAATCATTTTATTTCCACCATGGCAGACGATGCTAGTTGGTCAGATATCCGAGAGGCCATAGAAAATCATATCCGGATGAACGATCCTGGGATGTCCTGGGTTGAAAAGCGGATTTGGGAGCAACTGCTCCTGCTTGCAGTGGAGGCTGAATTTGTTGGCCCTCCTTCGCCGACTTCACCTCTACCCCCTCCCAAACGCCATCATCCCCAACCACCCTCTCCACCTCCACCGCCACCCTCGGTGTAACTTCTCTACTTGGCCGGTGTATTTTACATCTTATATTGGATGCACCCACTCGGGCCAGATAGAGCTACATCTTTCTGGAGGGATCAGATCCTTTTTGAAGACCATGGAGTCGTCATGCCTTTCTTTCTAGGTCGCTGCCACTGTTTGAACATGTATAGCTTTTTCCTAGGTTTTCACTGTTTGTAAATAAGAGTATGTACATTGTAAATAGTATATATATATATATATATATATAGTTCTTTTATTTTTATTTTTGATGTTCTTGTCTCGTGGTTACTACTTATGTTGTGGATGTGTGGATAGTGTTTGAACAAGTTTGGGAGTGGCACATAGTGCCCCTATGCCCCCTGCTATATGTTGTGCCTTTTTGGGCATTACCCTGACTAGTCATGGTAGTTTAATTGCTGCATTTTGGCTCCAATTGTCAGAGCTATAGTACTTATTAATTAATTCACTTCCCATCTCTTTACAGTTACCATGTTGTTTGTATATTATAGTTTGTGCAATGTGGACATAGCACCTCTTACGTTTAGGGGTGTCATGCTTAATGAGTGGTTAATATTCTGAACTGTTTGCATCATACACTTGACCACTATTTATACATCCTCAATACCTTGTTTTAAAACCATCAAATTTTTATTTTGTTGTAGTTTTCAAAATGTAATTAATAATGCATATAAATTTTGATTTTTCAATACTCATGCCATGATAAAACTATGGTTGTTTAGGATAATTAACCCCAATGTGAACATTTAAGGATTAGTCCAAACTCCATTCTTAGAAAAAAATTTACACTTTTGCCATGTTTAGGTCCGGAAATCAATGGACCAGTTTGAATCTGGAATTTTAGGATTCCAAGAATTGACTAAACCCAGAAAGCTTTAGAACTTTTCCGTCGTTCTTGATGAGTGCTAAATGAACTCGGAGTACCTTTGGAATTTGTGCTTAATTGTCTTAAATCTCATATGCTTTGCTTTGGTTTATTGATTATGCATTGATTATATTCTTGTACTAGAACTTGTTGTATTTAAACTCAAAACAAATAGGCATCGTTACCGCCGAGAAAGGAAATGATCAAGGGTCATCTATTGGCTCATTTGTGCCCTAAATGCCCCACTTTATACTTTGTTACCTTTTTTACCCCTCTTTGAGCTTTTCTTTTAATTTTTTCTTGATAAGCCATGATAACCATACTTTGACACCATTTCTAAATATTTAAACACTACCCTTCAATCTCTGAGAAATTGGGAACAAGAGATGAGAATAAATGGGATGAGAGTAAGTGGAGAGGCATGAGAGTGGTGTCTACCAGGAATATAGGGCAGAACTATACTTGAATAAGTATATATGGAAAAGGAGAGAGAAAAAAAAAAAAAATATATATATATATATATATATATATATTTATAGGGAAAAGGGTAGAAATGAGAAATTAAGGAAGAACATGAGGTGGTATTCCAAAGTAAATGAAGGAATAAAAAAGGAGAAAATTTGAGCAGAAAATAAAAAGATTCTGAAAAATGTAGAAATAAGGGGGAGTAAAAATGAGAAAACTAAGTGTATCCTCTTTCCGATTTCTTAGAAAAAATCAATTGGATCAGATTTCCCTTCTTTCTTAACCTTCACCCGAGCCCCATTACAACCCTGAAAAAGACATTTCTGATCCGATCGCGGGTGGTAAATGCCTTGTAGAGAGTGATGATGCAATAACTATGGTACAAAGTAGTAACATGCTTAAAATAAAAATATCATTCTTCTATGAGATTACTGTTTAATTTCTTTGATTCTCCGTCTTTCTTATATCATGTGGGATTCTTTAAATTGTGTTGTAACTCCATCTCACATGTGAGTGAAAATGTAGACCATTCATTGGAGTGACTTTGTTGTGAGCGTATACCTAAGGTGAGGATTGAGTTAAAACTTGGGATTCGATGGATCCAGGTTTAGATAAATCCAGAGATAGAATGATTTAAGCATTGGCACATGCACACACAACACTATAGGCATGGATGAAAGATTGGTCTAAGGAATGGAGTATTGGGTTGATTGGAATAAACAAAAGTGGAACTGTCATGGTATCGATATTTGAAAATAAAAGTTTATATGTTAAAATGATTATAGGTTTTTAATTTTGAATATATATATTATATGAAAACCGATTTTGAAAATTCTTTTACCGATGGTTTTGAAACTGTTTTGGAAGTTTGTGGGCGTCTTCACTGAAAACCCTCAAGAGACAAAACTCCTCCACTAGGGATCACCTTGGGGTTTAAAGGTTTGATGCATACGCTAAATGCAATAGTTCTCCCTACCATAGTGGCTCTTTAAATTCTTAGATTAGTTTGTATATTATTAAAATAATTTACTTCTAGGTTATTGTTTTAATGTTGTCTTTCCTCGAGGACTAGCAAAATTGAGGTTTGGGGGAGTGATCAAACTCAAAAGTTGTATAAATTATCCCCAAATCCCGGCTTAGTTAATCCTCATTTAACTACTAATGTGCACTTTTAGTCTTGTTGTGTTGTAACAAGTGTAAAAGCTGATTAATTGATAAAAGTGTTAAAAGAGCAAAACTATGAAGAAACCCAAGCAAAGGCAAGAATCCAAAAAGGGAAGCAGCTGGAAGGAAGGCTTTCAAAGGTCTTACTAACTGGTCAAAATGGGATTTTCCACCAATCAGGATAGCGCAGTAGAGTGGAGTCCACAAAGAAAAAAATAGAGTTGAAATGGACCGGTCAGAATGTTGAAGGCTTCAGGAGAATGAAAAGAGACCAGTCAGGGCTCAGTCGATCAATCAGAAATGAAATGAGCAGAATAGAGAAAAGATCAAAAGAATATTTCGACCGGTCACAGGTGGGTTGACCGGTTAGAATATTAAAGAATATTGAAGCTTCTTCAACCTAAAGAGCTGAGTTGAAGTAAACTGGTCAAAAGCCTAAAGTCGACCGGTCAGGAAAGAATTTCAAAGTGAAAAATCAGCCGCTCCAGCTATATATGAGCTTCGATGCCGAGATATTCTTAGGATTTCTCTTCCAAATGACTAGATTACTCAAAGCAGCATGATTCCCAGTTGGATTCTTCTTCCTTAGAGAATTTTTAGGGATTTTCTAGGGTTACTTTCTGTGTATACTTGTTGTAGGGCCTTGTAATCTATAAATAAGGACCTTAGGGTTAGGTTTTAGGGGCCTTTCACGTTGGAACTTTTCTAGAGAGCTCTGACGTGAGTTTCTGTAGTTTAGGTTAGGAATAGTTCTGGAATAGAGGGAGATTGGATGTAATCATCGATCGGAGCCTGCATCAATGATGATGGAGGTCTCTGAGTTGATGTGCGCTTAAAGCATTAGGCTGGATTTTTTGTAAATTCTGGATAAGTATTTTAATAAATTGTTATTTCTTTTTCTGTTGTCAATTTCGTTTATGGTACGATTACATGTTAAAGGTTCTACCTAAATTGAGAACGCGATAGTAACGCTGCAATCTTATTTAGTTTAATTCTAGTGGCCTTGTAGGGATTGGGGTTAGCCTAGATAGGATATTTATCGATGGACTAGGCCTTGTATGATAGTTTTTGTTGGTTCGTGCAATGGTTCTCAATAATTAGATTTATCTAACTCGCGATTAAGTTTCTCTAATTCATATATGAAAGGACTGAGCTTGTAGCCAGAAGCGGGGGTACCAGGGATTAACGATAGAAAAGAAATAAGATTTATTATTTACGGATCCAGAATCCAAGGGAGACACTAGTCATGCAACGAACCTTTAAGGGTCAGACATGTGACAGGCTTAATAGCCGACTTCATCAAGTTTCAAGGCTTCAGAGCATTGCATGGGCGATCAAATGAGGGTAGGAAGTCTCGATTTCCTAAATCTAGGACCTAATTAAATAAATTCTAGAAATTCATACAACGAAACTTTGAGAATCGAATGCCTGAAGGGCTTGGAGGTCGAGTTCTCTGATGTCCGATGTTTCGAAACATTGCATGTGCAATGAAAGTTAGATAGAGACTAGAATTTAGTTTGATAATACCAATTTTAGGCTTGATTACATATGTGGGATGGGGATCATACAAGAAGAATTTAGTTTACAAAGCTAGAAGACAAAACAAAAGGGCATGCGAGCCCATCAGGTTCGTCGTGGAGACTCTGAGTCTCACCTCGATGAGATGTGTCCTGAAGGACTCACCGCGGTGGGTGCTACATTGAAATACAGGCCATTTTGGAACTCTAAAAGCTCGCTGCGGCGAGGCCTTATGAGCCACTAGGAATCTATACACCTTGCCGCGGCGACCCTGTAGCTCGCCGTAGTGAGGTACCCTGCTTCTGTGAGTTTGGGTGTGGGCCTTGTAACACCAAATGGAGCCCTATTTTATGACAAATTTGATTCGCTAATACTTAGGTTATGTGCCATATGTGATTTAGGGTAAGTTCGAGGGGCCTTTGAGAAGAAGTTCACTTCGATTCGTGCCATTTTGTTCACGAGTTTCAACTTTAGGGTAGGGAAGAATATTTTGCCCGATTACTTGTTTTCTCGAATTCGTGCCAATGATGCAAGTATAAAATTTAGTATATTTTCTAGAAATGTTATTCATGAAATCTTGAAATGCTTTGAATATTTTAATTTGATTTTTGCACATGAATTGGATGGCCTTGTACTCCAAAATCTTGAGATAATCATTTTGTCCGATTCAAAAGGTTCCTAATTCTAGTTTTTATCTGTGTATTTATTCTTGCTGCGTATATACGTTCCAATTCTGTATGTCTTTTAAGTCTCAATTCAAGTGACCATGTTAACGTAGCACAGGGGCTTGACTTCTCGGTTCAAGTGACCATATTAGCGTAGCTCAGGGGCTTGCCATTTTGACATTGCTTTGATTTCTTGTATGTGTATTTGTGACTTGCTCCCTTGATTTGTTCTAAGTTCTGTTCACAATTGCTTGACCACATTTGCATTATTTAAGCATATTATTCTGCATTCACGATATGCTATGTTTTGGTGCTATAGTCAAACTCTTAATTTTGAAATCCATTGCAACTTTATAAGATATGAATTTGAACTGTTTCACATATGCATCAAGATCATGAAGAAGTATAATAAAAGGTAGTTTAACATTAATTTTTTCCCTATTGAGCTTGGACTATAGCTCATTCCTCGACTATACGTCACAGCTGCAGGAGTAGATCTGGAAAGGGATCCTGAGTAAGAGGAGGATCTAGATTATAATCCTGAGGACGAGGAAGTGCAGCCAGAAGAGTTCTTTTCTTAGATTCCTTAGTTCAAGAGAACATTTTGAGTTTTTGTTAAATGGTACAATACAATGTGAAGTTGAATACAATTGTATAGTTTTGTCCCACTGTTTAGGCGAAGGTCGGCCTTCAATGGTGGATTATATAGTTGTGTGGTAGCTTGATGGAAACCTTTTAAATTCTGTGTGCCTTTTGCTGATAGTCATAGCTTTGCTTCCGTATTTTTTGCACTTTGATTCTGCACATTAGTAAACTTACCAATGATTGATGGCTCGATCCTTCCCATTATCCATTTCAGGAAAGTTCAAGCTATCACGATGCAAATTTAACACTTCTATACCAAATTGACTCTGTATTTTAGATTGTGTGGATGATCTGATGGCACGGGTTTTATGGTAAGAAAATTTGAGCTGTCACGGGTGGTATCAAAGCCTTAGGCTGTACGTCTCATGGGTGTTAAGAGTTATGACTTAGGTTTGAAGCAATGACATTAGTCTTCAGCTATTCCTTAGACTAGGGTCTTAGGATCGATCTGACTTAGCATTTGGTTGGTCATGACAGGTCAATATGCCTCCTAGAAGGAGAAGACCGAGGATCGGGCACACCGGAGGTGGGACAAATGGCGAAGGGATCGCCACCAGTCCAAATGCGACCTCGATAGACAATAATAATGTTTTTAGAGTGGTAAATAACACGGGAAACACTTCAAGAGCTGGGGATAATGCTGGAAACAACCACCAGTTATTAGAAACAATGGTGAACACCATGGCAATTCTTGTGGAAAGACATCAATCGACCGGCTTCCAAGAGTTTAGGAGAATGAGACCTCCTACCTTCTATGGGCAGACTGATCCTATGGAAGCAGAGAAGTGGTTAAACCAGATCGAAAAAGTCCTTCAAAGAGTCAAATGCACGGAGAAAGAGAAGTTGAGTTGGGCCTCATTCTAACTAGAGGTGAAGCAGATCTATGGTGGAAGTCCATTGAAAGAACCCGAGCACCAGGGACACCATGGACGTGGGCCGAATTTACTGAGATCTTTAATGAGAAATACTTTCCGGCACCAGAGAGACATCAAATGGAGATTCGGTTTGCGAATATAGTGCAAGGACAAATGAGTGTACGTGAATACAAGTCTGAGTTCACTCGGCTATCACTATTCGCACCATTGCTAGTGGCAACCAAACTCATGAAAGCCTTAAAATTTGAAGATGATTTGAAACCAGTCATCAGAGAGTGAATTTCACTATTCGAAGCAACCACGTATGCTCAGGTTATGCGATTAGCCCTCATCGTAGGGAGAGAGATGTTGATAACATATTTAAAAGGAGGGATGAAAAAGCAAGGAGTAGAAAAAGTCAAATGAAAATGCAAGGGTCAGAATAGGCCAACAAGAGGCCGAGATATCTGATGCTGCCACCGTCACAACCCACTCCGGTGACATCGACACGGTCATTTGGTCCGGCAGCCTTGCCACCTTTACCACCAAGACCCCCAAGGCCTTTTAATGCATCAAACCTGGCAACCATGGGTATATCAAGAGCATAATCAACAACTTCTCATACTACCTCCTATACACCAGTCGATGTATGTTCAAAGTGTGGAAAGTCACATAAAATAGAGGGGTGTCGAAAGACTACGAGAGCATGTTTTAAGTGTGGAAAGATGGGGCACTGCATACGGGAATGCCCTGCAATGAAAACAACTGCAGCTATGGCACCTACTCGGATTTATTTAGGGCCTATGGTGCAAGGTTGAGCTTATACTGTGTCATCACAAGGCGCCCAAGCCAGCAACAGCGTAATCTAAGGTATGACTTCCCTATGGATTGTCAATCCAATTTCTTGAATTTTAGATGAAGAAGGTGCATAAAAAAAATTAGATATGGAATTTGATTTCCTTTCCATGCTAGAACCCTTATATGTGTGCGTCACTCAATCGATTATTAATGTATGTGTTAATTAGGTACCTTACCTATGTACAAGAGGTCCAATATCTGTTTTCACAAGGCTCAAGTGTTGATAGACCCAGGGTCTACACACTCATTTTTGACACCTCGATTCACAACGGAATTGAGTTAATTCCTGACCCATTGGAATTTATCCTATCAGTATCAGTTCCAACCGAAAAGTCGGTGAGTACAAACACAGTGTGTTGGTCAGTCATCATTGCCATCGAAGGTAATGAGATGACAGTTGTTCTAATTGTATTAGAGATGTAAGGATTCGATGTAATCCTTAGAATGGATTGGTTATCCACTCATCATGCGACTGTTGATTGTCTTAGAAAAATAGTTATCTTGCGACCTAGGATGGGCAAGTCCGTTAGATTTCACGGCTTACCACCGACCATCGCACCTTTCATATCAGCAATGTGAGCAAAGTTGTTGATGAATGATGGTTGTATTGGGTACCTCGCATTCATCAAAAGTCAAGGTCAAAGAGAGGAGAAAATAAAATTTTCTTATATTCCTATTGGGAGTGAGTTTCCCGATGTGTTCCCTGAAGAATTACCGGGTTTAGCGCCACGTAGAGAAGTTGAGTTCATGGTAGACTTAGATCCAGGCACAATGCCAATATCGAAAGCTCCTTATCGTATGGTACTAGCTGAGTTAAAAGAGCTCAAGGAGCAGTTACAAGAACTTCTTGACAAGGGATTTATTAGGCCAAGTGTTTCACCATGGGGAGCACCAGTGCTATTTTTCAAGAAGGACAGAGTTATGCGTCTTTGCATCGATTATAAGCAGTTGAATAAGCTGACGATAAAGAGCTGATACCCACTCTTAAGAATTGATGACCTCTTCAACCAATTACAAGGGGTGAGATTCTTCTCTAAGATAGACTTGAGGCCAAGGTATCATTAGATGAAAGTGAAAGCTGAAGACATTCTAAAAATAGCCTTTCACACAAGATATGGCCATTATGAGTTTCGCGTGACACCATTTGGGCTGAGAAATGCACCTGTATCTTTCATGGGCCTTATGAATCGGGTGTTCAAACCTTATTTAGACCAATGTGTGGTGGTCTTTATAGATGACATACTCATCTATTCAAAGACGAGAGAGGAACATGAGCAGCACTTATGACTAGCACTTCAAATGCTTCGAGACTACCAGTTATATGCAAAGCTCAGCAAGTGCAAGTTCTGGCTGAAGCAAGTGAGCTTTCTGGGGCACATTATCTCAGAATCTAGAATCACAGTGGACCCAAGCAAAGTAGAAGTTGTGTTGAGGTGGGAGCAACCGAGAACAATGACCAAGATAAGAAGTCTCCTAGGACTAGCTGGATACTACAGACGATTTGTCGAAGGATTTTCAAAGATTGCTAGACCACTCACACAACTCACTTGAAAGAATGCCAAATTTGAGTGGACAGAGTCATGTGAAAACAATTTTCAAGAACTCAAAATAAGACCGACCTCCGCACTAGTACTCGCCATACCATCAGGCAGTGGAGGATTCGTAGTGTTCAATGACGCATTCCACAATGGATTAGGTTGCGTGTTAAACCAGCATGAGAAAGTATTTGCATATGGTTCAAGACAGTTGAGAGACTATGAGAAGAACTATCCCACACATGACCTTGAACTGGCTACGATAATATTTGCATTGAAGATATGGAGGCACTATCTCTATGGTGAAACTTTTGAAATCTTCACCGATCACAAAAGCCTTAAGTATCTCTTTACCCAAAAAGATTTAAATCTTAGGCAGAGAAGGTGGATGGAATTCTTGAAAGATTATGATTGCTCTATCCAATACCATCCCAGAAAGGCAAGTGTGGTAGCGGATGCCTTGAGTCGAAAATCATCTGCTCAGCTATCACACCTTGTTACAAGGATACGTAGATGGCGGTTACTTGAGGACATAGGCTCATGTGGCACTACATTCGAGGTGAAAGACTCTGGAGATTTGATAGCTAATATTAAGATATGATCCACAATCTTTGATAGGATCAGAGTACTCCAACTGATTGATGTGGGATTTATGGCTATCAGGCAAGAAGTAATCGGTGGAAATCAGCCAGATTTCTCTATCAAGGACAACGAGTCCTTGTTGTTCAGAGGTAGATTATGCGTATCGACTGACATTGCCCTGAGACATGCAATACTAGACAAAGCCAACAAGTCGATGTACGCTATTTATCCGGGCAGTATAAAAATGTATCATGATCTTAAGAAGAATTTCTGGTGGAAAGGGTTAAAGAGAGATGTTGCAGAATACGTAGCAAAATGCTTGGTTTGCCAACAAGTGAAGGTCGACCATAGACACCCTTCAGGTCTTTTACAGCCATTACCAATCCTTGAAAGGAAATGGGAGAAAATTTCCATGGACTTTATACTTGGACTGTCGAGAACATAGAAAGGGCACAACGCTATTTGGTTAATTATGGATTGACTAACCAAGTCTGATCACTTCCTACCCTACAGCACGCGGTATACAGCAAGCAAACTTATAGAATTATACTTGAAAGAGATTGTTAGATTACACGGTATACCTGCCAGCATTGTATCTGATAGAGACCTACTGTATACATCACAGTTCTGGCAAAGGTTCTAAGAGGGAATGGGTTCAAAGTTAGAATTCAGCTCTGCATTTCACCCCCAGACCGACAGGCAAACAGAAAGGGTAAATCAAGTGATTGATGATATATTTAGGGCATTTATTTTAGACTTCCAAGGATCATGGGATAAGCACTTACCCTTGATCGAATTTGCATACAATAATAGCTACCAAAAAAGCATTGGAATGGCTCCTTTCGAAGCAATATATGGTCACCGATGTAAATCCCCGATTAATTGGGAGGAAGTTGGAGAACCGGTTACTGTTGGGCCCAAAATTAATTGAAAGTATGAATGAGACTCTCCAAATCATTCGTGAAAGGTTGAAAGTTGCTCAGAGCTAGCAGAAAAGCTATGTCGATCTCAAAAGAACCAGCATCGAGTATCAGATTAGAGATCATGTGCTCATCAAGATCTTGCCAACTAAAAGCATGATAAGAATTGAGTAACGTGGGAAGCTAAGTGCATGTTACATAGGACCTTTGAAATGGTCGAGTTAGCGAAGTAGAGTACCGAATTGCCCTACCTCCGCAGTTGTCAAGTGTGCATGACGTCTTCCATGTGTCAATGATGAGGAAATACGTGAGAGACCCTGCACACGTATTGGACTATCAGCAGATAGAGGTTCAAGAGGACTTAATGCTGCTCGAAGAACCCATTAAAATATTAGACTGTAAAGAGCAGATTTTGAGGACAAAGCGTATCCCACTTGTCCTAATTCAGTGGCGTAACCATTCTACTACCGAGGTGACGAGGGAACATGAGGCAGAAATTCGAGATCAATACCTGCGGCTGTTCGACTAAGGTTAGCCACTTTCTATGTACTGGAGCACTAGTAATCGACCATATCCTATGGTATATATTTACTGTTCACATGGTAATGAGGGTGTGTAACACTCAAAGGTCAATAGTGCATAGATAATGTCAATGTACATGGTTGATAATAGTAGTAACTACAAATTTAGAGATGCCATTCAGTAGTACACAAAGGTAGAAGTCTGGGATATAGTGCAGCAAGCCAAAACACAACAAACCAAACAACCCTACTTTCTGTACACCTTGCCACAGAGAGATTGAAGCTCGTCGCAATGAGATCTTCAGGTTATAGCTCACCGCAATGAGAACTTAGGGTCGCCGGGCGACTGATAAAGTTTAAAGGGGGGCCCGAGAGGAACAAGGCTATTTTCCCTTGAAAAGCATGATTTCCCATGCTAAATCCCCCAAATCTTCAAGAATCGACATGCATGTACCTTCCTCGACTCTATTTCCACCATTTGGACCTTGCATTGAGGTAAAACCCTAGCTTTTCCCCAGTTCATTTGTAATTCCTTCTTCTATGGCTTCAAAAAAGCAAGCCACCACCAACCTACCGGTTTCAAAACCAAAACCATCCACGAGTTCTAAGGGCAAAGCCCCTTCTAGTTTTGCTCCACCACCAACCCGAGAGCAACCTATAGGTTGGTGGGCCGTAAAAGCATTGGAACCGGAATGGTCATTTGACCAGGACATTTTTGTTAATGATGATTCAGTCGTCGGGTCTTTAAACTACCTGAGATGAGCCAAACTTGAGCCATTACTTCAGCCTATCCATCCTCATTTTTACCCCCGTCTTGTGAAGCTTTTCTAACAAAACCTCAAACAGGGAGAAACCGATGGAAACCTAACCATGGTAATTGATGGATGGACTTTCCACATACATCTCTACGACATTGCCGGTGCCATGGGCTGCTGCGTGAAATATGATGATAGCCAAGACCTACAAGCACCTCACCCCAAAGAGGTGAAATTCCATCAGATTGTCGCTAGAATGGCGGGGGGTCGTCAAGCTTCCGATCAGTCTATAACGAGGGTTCAATTACCATCAGAAATTTGATTTTTGGATGTAGTTTTTCGAAGCAATTTATATCCCCTCCAGCATGAGCAAGAATGACGGGATGCTCTTTTACGAGCCTTATTTGTGGTACATGAAGACCGCTGGCTTAATGCACCACGGGTAGTCTGGGAGGGCATCATTTATACTAGCGAGCAGATGTTGAGTAGCAACCCCAAACCCTTGTTGTCCATCCTAAATGCCCGCATTATATCTTGACTTCTCGAGGGTCATGAAGACGATGAGAACGAGGACCCATATATGGTGTCGTCGGATGAGGAGATAAGGATTGAAAATGTTCGAAAATATACCAAGAACAAATGGAGTTTGACTTATAAAAGGTGCCAGCTTAGCCTCAAAAATCAACAACTTCAGCAAGATGCGAGTGGTTCCCAGTAAGAAAACCTCGAACAGCCCGCACCCGGAGCTGCACCTCAGATGCCAGCTCAGCCTCAACAACCACTGGTACAACAGGGAGACATCCTCACATTGTTTGAGTTCACCTGGCAGATGGAAGTACTACAACAACAAAATTTTAGACAACTGGACAACGATAACCATTTGCTGCACCAACGATTTGATTTCCACAATGAAATTCTCACTCGATTGATGGAGAAAGTCTATCCAACCAGCTACACTCCATTCATGGCTCATGCACGTGAGTATACGTCAGAGTATACTAGGAATGCAGCTGGTCCGCAAGCTGGTCCATCTACTTCTGGGGCTAAACGTTGCGCTGAGCAAGCCACCGAGCAGTCGGATCAATAATGATTCGAGAATGGTAAACACTTACTTTTAGGTCATAGCAGCTCATGATTTATCCTACTCGTGTAAACTGTTGAAATTTTTCTATGGAATGAACTGCATGCGAATGGGTTAACATGTCATCACGAATTACAAGTGTTCAACTACAGTGTCAAATTTCATTTAGCATTGTCATGCCTTCAATTATTACGTGCTTGCTCACGTTAACTGCATCTGTGCTTGTACTGGGAATTTTGACCATATCATCGATATATCTTGCTCATGATAGTTTAAATTGTCAAATGAATATCATGTTTAGATTTTCATAGGCACATTACGCGTCATTAGGACCAACCTCTGAACACACACACCCTTTTCGTGAATGTTCATAATTAGATTTTTACTGCATGATGTTGATCGTCAATAAGATATTGGCCGATAACACGTCTTCCATCCCCATTATAGTCATCAATTTTCGAGGATGAAAACTTATTTAAGGGGGAGAGGATGTAACACCCTGTAAAATTTTGAACCCGAACACACTGGGTCTACGTACATGAGCCCAGTGACCCTGTACGATCAACACCGTGGATCGAAATTGATCATGGTACATAGAAGTAAGTGCACCATTGTAAGTGGTTACACGTACTAAGTCGTGTAGTTCTAGCATAGACTCGAGGACTTCCATTGGTAAAAACCCTGAGTTGTGACCTTCAGGACACTTGAGAAGCACTAAGCCCCCTATTTTTGGTCTTATTATAAGCCCATACACAATGCTGGTGTGTGGGGTGCACACTAGAACACTATCTATGTTGTTCTTACATGTCCGTACACTATGGTGGATGTGTTGGTCACACACCAAAGCATGGCCCTCAATCTAAATATATCTTCCCACGACTAAAACCATGCACAAGTTAAGAATACCATATTTGTGAGACACTTGAGTCGTGGAACACCCTCTCCTTTTGAAAAAATCCCAAATCATGAGATCACTACTCCAATCTGTTGAACTCGCCATTCTCCTTAGAAAATTCACTCCGAAAGATCATGACTTTCTGAACATCGACCTCCTACGATTGAGAAATCAAACGGTTGAGCATGTGAACAATGAGACATCTCTTCACCAAAAATCGAAGACTTCGCATGCGAAGAATCCACGAAAGTAAATGTGTTAACCCTATCTCGTAAATCTTGATTCCCTAAATCAAGATTTAATTTAGGAGATTCTGGAATTTCATGCAACGAACCTTCAAGGGTCGGACGTGTGATAGGATTAATAGCCGAGTTCATCGAGTTCTGAGGCTTCTGAGCGTTGCATGCATGATCAAATGAGGGTGGGAAGTCTTGATTTCCAAAATCTAGGACATAATTAAACAAATTCTGGAAATTCATACAACGAAACTTCGAGAATCGAATGTGTGAAGGGCTTGGAGGTCGAGTTCTCTGATGTTCGATGTTTCAGAACATAGCATGTGCAATCAAAGTAGGATAGAGACTAGAACTTAGCTTTATAATACCAATTTTAGGTTTGATTACATATGTGGGACGAGGATCATATAAGAAGAATTTAGTTTACAAAGCTAGAAGATGAAATAAAAGGGCATGCGAACCCATCAGGCTCGCCGTGGCGACTTTGAGTCTCGTCGCGGCTAGATGTGTCCTGAAGCACTCGCCACCATGACGAGTGCTACACTGAAATACAGGCCATTTTGGCACTGTGACTGCTCTCCACGGCGAGGCCTTATATGCCACTGGGAATCTATACACCTCACTGTTTAGCTCGCCGCAACGACGTACTCTGCTTCTGTGTGATTGGGTGTGGGCCCTTTAGCTCGCCGCAACGAGGTACTCTGTTTATCACAAATACGATTCATTAATACATAGGTTATGTGCCATATGTTATTTAGGGTAAGTTTGAGGGGCCTTTGAGAAAAATTTTGCTTCGATTCGTGCCATTTTTTTCACGAGTTTCGACTTTAAGGTAGGGAAGAATACTTTCCCCAATTACTTGTTTTCTCGAATTCATGCCAATGATGCAAGTATAAAATTTAGTATATTTTCTAGAAATGTTATTCATGAAATATTGAAATGCTTTGAATGTTATAATTTGATTTCCGCACATGAATTGCGTGGCCTTGTAGTCTAACATCTTGAGATAATCATTGTGTCCGATTCAAAAAGTTCCTAATTCTAGTTTTGATCTATGTATTTATTCCTACAGCATATATATGTTCCAATTTTGTATGTCTGTTAAGTCTCAGTTTAAGGGACCCTGTTAACGTAGCTCAGGGGCTTGACATCTTGGTTCAAGTGACCCTGTTAACGTAGCTCAGGGGCTTGACTTATTGTTGAGTATAATTGTTGTGCATTTATTTTATTAAATAATATTGGTAAAAATATGGCACAAAAGCACAAAAATGGGATGGATTGAAACAACACAAAAACAACAACAATTTATATATAGATCTGCAAGATCAAGGCTGTTGTAGCAAGTTTTGATGAATAAGAGTTTGTCCCACAGAGAATTTTTGATCTAAGGTAGTAACTTTCCAGATCTACTACAGATTTGGCAAATCTAATCCTATTCTAACTTAAACTAAGAAAAATAGGAGAAAGAGGTGGAGTTTTTTTTTGGTTGTCACTACACTGAAAACAGAAATGAAATAGATCTAATTAAAAACAAAATCAAATGCCAAATTAGAGATAAAGGAAGAGAGAATTGAAGAAGATAGCAGATATTTTGGTAAAATAAAACTAAAATATGGAGAAGTAAACAGCCAGGGAAAAGTCTTTCACTATAAAATTGATTTGCAAAGCAGAGTAGAAGCTGGATCTACAGTAAACCTTTATTTGGCTACAAGCACAAATGCAAGGTAAAAGGATCTAAATCAGCACTGAGATATGGACTAGTCCTAGGATTATACTCTGTCCACTCAAATGGTCACAGATTATCCCATGGATATAATCTAGTCATGGAGGAAGAGATGAAACAGTAAAGTCACTGCAAATGCTATGGATGCAAGGCTACAAGCTCATGCATCCATAGGTATATAAAATCTATAGAAATCCGATGGAAATCACGAGATCTATAGATTAAATGAACAGTAAAACCAGTTATTCATTGATCTAATACTTACAACGAATCAACCCTCATATCTGCAGTCTCTGTAATGTCCACACTTCTTATAACACTTTTACAATTCAGATTACAGATCGAACTAACCCTATCTGTTACAGAGATTTAGCTAGCCATGGCTGCACTAAGGGGTGAAGAGACGAATAACAACAAAAGAAAAAGGCGGGAATAGACTTCTTCAAAAATCCCCCGATCTCTGGATGTTTAGATCTCTTTTATTCCTTCTTATATATACAATTCCTTGGTGTACTTGATCTGCCTAGGCCAATCAGAGAAGAGGAGAATCAAATCAGTTTAAGACCTGATGACATGGCTGAATTTCATCCAAGTATTGTGCCTAATTCATTAGAAAAATAATGCACATGTGGGGCAATTCGGTTAGGTGTCAGCTAGTTGATGGAGTTTCAAAAATGTCTTTCAAAACTGACAACTAACTGCTTGAACACGTGCCTCGAGTGGTTGAGGCTTCAGAACATAATTCTCGAGAGGTTCTCGAGCAGTTAGAGGCTTTAGGCATGAATCTCGAGTGGTTGGATGGGCTTCAGGACTTCACTCGAGTAGATCAGAAGCTACTCAACAGGTTAGTGTGCATCTTGAGTGCATTAGATCCAGCTGCTCGACAGGTTACTTGCCTCATCCCTGTACCACTCAACAGGTTGCTGATTTAAGTTGTAAACTGCTCGGCAGGTTTAGACAACCACTCGAGAAGTTAAATCTACAGCTACAAACTACTCGAGTGGATGATGTTGCAGCTATGAACCACTCGACAACATCACTGCAGCTTTAGCAACTGCTCGAGTGTGCATCAGATCTACTCGACAGGTGCTTTAAGTGGTCGAGGAGTCATTTACTGTTGGTCGAATGTGCTCGAGAACTGCTCGAGCTTACTGTTCTGCACCCCTGCTGCTATGCCTAGCCTGTTGCAGTACTCTATCATGCATGGGTCTTCTCATCGGCTAGTCATCGACTCTAATCTCCCTCCTTTTGGCTTTTGCTACATGAATTTCCGAACTTCACTGCAGAATATTGCTTACTACAAAACAACACTCAAAAAGCAGTTATTAAACAGCTCTAAGGTCTAGTAAGGGCTACATTAAAAGGTGAAAAGTGGTACTTTTCAGTGATTAACACGCCCACAAACCTAATCTTTGCTAGTCCTCGAGCAAAGAAAAAATTAAACACTTACTCTAATAATTTAAATGTCACTTTCGTAGGGAGCATGGATGCATTTAGCTTATACATCAAGCATTTTAAACCCGTAGGTGATCCCTAGTGGAGGAGTGAAGTCTCCTGAGGGTTTTCAGTGAAGATACCCACAAACTTCCTAATGAAAATAGTTAAAACAAGTGCATTCAGTGACAAGTCAGATTTCAACATACCTAGCTTAATTCCATACCTTGCTCTTTCAAATTAGAGAAGTCTTAAAATAGTAAATGTAAACAATTTAATACTTAAATTATCATGTATGCTCATCACAGCCAATCAATTATCATCAAGAGTGTAGTGTGTGTAAATCAGTATAAAGCTCACCATTAATTCAAAAATCAGGTTCAAACAGTGCCTCAATAAATTCAATTTCAAGCCCAATCCTCACCAAGGCAGTCTCTCACAAATGAATTGAAGGGTGTTCAATTTCACTCTAGCTCAAGATCAGTCACAGACCCCAAATAGGTCTGCAAGCATGAGCATAGGCATTTGCTTTTATTTCCTAACTTCATGATGTTCTTTTCACTATAGATCAAACATCCCTTCATCTCCACATAGCAGCTCAATTCACTTTGGATCACTAAGGACTTTTATTGGGTCATAATGTGGCTTAGGGGTGAGGTTCATAAAGAATAAAGGGGTAGAATAGATTCGATATTGAGAAATCAGCAAGGGGAGGAGGTGATTCATGACTTCACCTACTTCATTACAGCACAACTTCACCTTCCAACAACTTTTTCAAATATGAAGTGGCCACTTCTTCTCCTATTTCCAATTTTCAGATGAAATACTTCTTTTGACTTCTCTTTCTTTCTCTTATTTTTTTTTCATTATTATTATATATATATTGATGGTTGCCACAGCCATACAACTGATACACTGCTTTACTTAGATATTCGCCCTTCTCCTTCTCTTTCCACCAAATGTCAAACCTGCTCACCTGTCTTCACTTCTTCTTCCACCTTCTGAATTCTGAGATTGAGTGTAAGGTTGAATCAGGTCAAGAGGTTCAGGTTCAATTATTCTAGTGTTTTTCAAAGAAAAATGGAATTTTCAGGCTCAAAGAGTGGTTGCAAAGGAGGCAATTCAATGGGTATAGATTTCAAGCTCAAACTGTCAAAATGAGGCCTTAGATCATCTCCTTAGTGTCATGAGTTCTGCTAAACAGTTTCAATTTGGGAATGCCTAACTTCTAGTGACAAGGTTTGAGTCAGCCAGTTCTTAAAGCACAACAATTGCCAAAGACACTCTTCAAAAGATATTTTTTTTGTATGGGCCCAAATCTCACTGGGTATGGTCTTCAAATTAACCCATGGGACATGTTCTCACCTTTTTTCTCTCCTTACTAGTTCACTATGTACTGATTGCGAAAAAAAAATTCTTGATGATCACTTCATGGAAGTGTTGAATTTTTAAAAAGATTCCAGTATTAAATAGTCTACTATACATTTTAATTCTCCCTTTTTTCAAAATTGCTTAGGTAGAACTTTACTCTATTAGTTTCAATCTGACTATTACTGCTACACTTAGCTTAACCATCTCTCAATATGACTACTACTGCTGCACTTAGTTTAACCATATCCTTGGTCTACCCTGTCATACCCCCAAACCTAATATAAACAGTGTCCTCACTGTTGCAATAGACAGGTAGGTAGGGGCAGCAGGGAATGCAAAAGATTAACCATAGACAGTAGAAAATAGGAATGTACAACAGAAATAACAAAAAAAATAAACAAAGAAGCACAATGCAAATCAACACTAAATCAATATTAACCAACACTAAATCAACACACAAAAGATATTTTCTTTAACAAAATATATATTAACCAAGACTATGTCCAAAATTAACAAGAGACTGAAAATATACAACCAGTTCTAAGACAGAAACTACAGACAGAACCTAAGTACAAACTGGCAACACTAAATCCTAAGAAGAGTCAGAATCAGAATCTAAGTCAATAGGGTCCTTTTCAGCTTTGTCCTTCCCTTTTTTCACAGTTGTAGCTTGTACAACACCAGCCTTGATTCTTATTGCAACTAATTTCTTGGGCTTAGTGTTGCTCTTCTCTTGGGAAGGTTCTTTCATAGATACCCCTTTGGTGAATGTAGGTGTAGACGCCCCCATTTTTCCCCCTCAGAATGTACAAATCTGTTTGATCAACCTTCGACCTTATAACCCTAATTGGAACCATATACTGATACAATAGTATATGGCTGAACACAGGCTAAAACAATAGCTCTGTGGCTCAAACCCCTTAACCCTAATGTGGGGAATATATGCTGAAACAATAGTATACTACTGAACCTAGGTTGAAACAATAACTCTGCGGCTCAAGCCCCATGACCCTAACGTGAGGACCATGCATTGAAACAATAGTACATGGCTGAGCACATGCTGAAATAATAGCTCTGTGGCTCAGATCCCGACATAGGAGACTATGTACTGAAACAATAGTATATAGTCGAAATATTGACTGAAATAATAGTCTGGCATTTCAGACCCCCTAACCTGTCACAGTTGACAAATTTTCCTTTCAATATATATTTATATATATATGTTACACAATAAATAAATAAATAAGTTACGAAATAATAAAATAGTGCATCACATAAATTGGTATTGATGCATCGGTATGGTTGACACATAAAGGTGCCCACCATTTTGACCCAAAACCCGGTAAACAAAAGATTTTTATGGCACCTGAGGCAAACAAGTGGTTGCCTCAGCCCATGAGGCAAGAAAAATATGTTTGCCTCAGCACTTGAGGCAACCATAGTAATATAATTAAATAGTTTCTCCAATTACATATACACATAGTTTGTGTATTATAATTATATGACAGCTTTGGTTTCGTTTGGCTTATATGCATATAACTAATATGCATATATAAGTTAAAAACAAAGGCCAGCTTTACATACAATCCCAGCCCCAAGTAATATGTAAGCTAAGATATGTGTTGCAGTTTTATCCTACAGCCCAAATCCAGGTTGTATAAGACTTATACACTCAAAACAGTGTATGATACTTGTATTAAAGCCAAATCCACAATTGGCTTATATGCCTATATATTGAAACCTCTGGGTACACAATACATGGGAATTCATCCCATATCAGCTTATAAGCTGATTTATTCGGCAGCAGCCTACACGCAAGCGTGAGTCATACTTGACTCTCATGCATGCAAAGTGGATATCGCCACTACAAGAACTCGCCAACTAGTTCGTTCTTCTTCCTCCTTGAAGACTTGAAGAAAATCTAAACCCCATTCAAATCTGCACAATCATTAAAACCAGAGAAGAATGTTTTTTTAAAACACTATCTCTCAAACCCTTCTCTCGTAAATCTCTTGAATTCAACCTTAAATTCAGAACCTTGAATCACAAGGTAACCTGCGGTTCGATCAAGAGGATTACGAAGGAGATTGCTAGGTCTCAGAAAGGTCAGTACAACCCTAGTTCTTACGAGCTCGGTGAACTCGACACCGACACACGTTCGGCATCATCGTAATGATAAATTCACCAAAAGGTATGCCGTAAACACATAGCTTTCCTAGACTAGGTTAGTTAAGAAGTTCATTTAGATAAATGATAAATCTGTGTTGTCGATTCACTGAGACCGAATCTTCAGCACGAATCACAAATTGAAATGGGTTTTGGAACCCGTATTGGTAAATAAACTACACCAAAAATTTTGCACAAAAATGAATAAGAAAATCCAGTTTTCTATGAAATAGATATAAGAAATATATTATCCATATTTATACAAAATAATCAGCCAATTGCCTGAGTTAAAAGAAGTCAAAGTGGAGCAGAAAACACCCCGGCAAGCCAAGCCTGACAGGCTTGCCACGGCAAGCATTGTGCGTTGACCACTGTTCGGTATTTTGGTCATTACTTTTAACCCCGAACTCTGATTGGCATGATTCTTGATGCATTTGAAAGGGAACAATGAACCCTATAACTTTGATGAAGTAACAAATCCCTAAATATAACATTTAAAGGGTCAAAAAGAAGTAATAAGTTGCGGCAAGGTGTTCAGCTAGGCTGCTTGCCGAGGTAACCCTGTGGCTTGTCGACGCAAGCCCATTTCTGGTTTGTGCCGGTGCCGTGTGACACCTTTTGTCTGTGTATGAATGTGTGAATTGACTCTATGACTCGGTAACCTCTAGAGCATGTATTTGGGGTCTAAAGTGATCCCGTATCTCAATTGAAATACTAAAGCCAGGAATATTACACCATAGGTGCAACTTGGCACACATGACAGGTTCCTAACAGTGAAGGTATTCTTGAATGCATGAGTACATGTACAAGAAGATACACGTGCGCGTGAGTGAAGGTAGGAAATTTTACCTTGCTACGTTATAATTGGTTTCTTCTTTGCATCTTGGATTGTACATTATTATATATATTTATTTATTTTCGATCAAGATCATGCTAAACTCGATATATTGATTGTATATACATGTGAAGCTATACGTCTGATGTAATGATGTTAGTCAGTTTAATATATACGTCTGCTATGATGATATTAAGTCCGTTTTTCAATTAATGCATGCTTATGATCAGATCAGTTCAAGTATGCTAGTTCAGTTTAATTTATTACATGCGTATGATCAAATCAGCTCGATGTATGAGTGTATGCTAGTTCAGTTTGAGTGATATATGATTTTGATCAGATCAGCTTGATAAGATCAGTTCAACTCGACATATGTGATTATGTTAGAAATATTGTCAGACCAATTTAGATGATATGATATAGACTAGTAGATGAATGTGTATGCATGATGATACTAGAGTAATTTAGAAGAAAATTTATGAATCATGATGAAAATATAGTTCAGATACAACATATAATAATGTATGCAAATGCTAGCTTAGTTTTGATGATGTGCTAGTTTTTGATGTATGCCTATGACTGATGGTGTTAGATCAGTTTATAGTACTATATATTGATGATAAGAGCTTCAGACTTGATATATGCTTTGCATGATTATGATGTTAGTTCAGCTTCAATACATGATGATCAATGATTATGCTAGTTTCGGTTATATATGATCATGTGAGTTCAGTTATTCAAATCAGTTTTACTATATGATTCTCTGATATCTATTCATAATGTTCTTGCATACATATTACCATGCATTGTTCATGTCTTGTTATCCTTTATGTCATGTACATGTCTTTGCTTCGTCTTGAGCCAAGTGATCCCGTTAACTCGGGAGCTTGATTGTGTAAGTCTTGAAACAAGTGATCCCGCTAACTCGGGAGCTTGGCAAGTGATCCCGCTAACTCGGGAGCTTGATGGTCTTGTACCAAGTGACCCTGTTAACTTAGCTCAGGAGCTTGACTTGTCTCGAATCAAGTGACCTTGATAACATAGATCAAGGGCTTCATTTGATCAAGGGATTCATTTCTCGGTGCTAGTGACCGTGTTAACATAGCTCAGGGGCTAGACATTTGATCTCGAAAGCTTGATTCTTTATTCAGTTTGATATCTTGTTTCAGCATGATTCCTTGCATTTGTTCAACATGAAGCATGATTCCTTGTATATGTTCAACATGAATCTGTTAGCATGATCGATCACTGTTTTGTATGATTGATTTCTTGTACAGATTTGCATGATGTAGTACTTGTTTATGCTAAATGCTACATGTTACTAAACTAAATAAGATATAATGTGCCTCAATTGGAATCTATGCATCTAGACGTAAATTGGAAATCTAACATGTAAAGTAACATTGTAAATTTTCCTTACTGAGCTTTGATGATAGCTCATCCTACGACTTTATGTCTTAGTTGTAGATATTGTTCAGGACCCTGAGCATGAGGCTGATCCTACCTACCATCCTGAGGAGGAGGAGGATGAGGGAGACGAAAAGGAAGATTCTGCAGAAAAATTCTTTCCGAAATAGGTTTGAGAGAGAGAGAGTAGTGGTTTTAAACATATATAAATAGCAGTGTGGTTTGAGATAGTTTACTACTTCATGTATAGGTTTTATGTTTATATTTCCTGTTCAGTTTACTGTTTTAGATAAAGGAATGGATATCAGTTGTGTCATATTTCTTCGTATCAGAGTTATTTTAATTCACTTCCACAATTGTAAAACTTTGTACACGATGCACTTGTAAGAAAGGATCATGTTAGGTGATTCGACGGTACGACCTTTCCCATTTACAAGAAGGGGAAAAGTTGGGCTGTCACATAACCCTAATTGGGACCATATACTGAAATAATAGTATATGACTGAACACAGGCTAAAATAATAGCTCTGTGTCTCAGGTCCCATAACCCAAATGCGGGGACCATGCACTGAAACAATAGTACATGGCTGAACACAGGCTGAAATAATAGTTCTATGGCTCAGATCCCAACGTAGGGAGACTATATACTGAAATAATAGTATATAGTCGAAATGTTGATTGAAACAATAGTTTGGCATTTCAAACCCCCTAACTCTAATTGGGACCATATACTAAAATAATAGTATATGACTGAACACAGGCTGAAACAATAGCTCTGTGGCTCAAGCCCCATAACCTTAACGCGGGGACCATGCACTGAAACAATAGTACATAGCTGAATACAGGTTGAAACAATAGCTCTGTGGCTCAAATCCTAATATAGGGAGACTATATATTAAAACAATAGTATATAGTCGAAATGCAGACTAAAATAATAGTCTGGCAGTTCAGACCCGACCCGGACCCGAACAGCCTCGAATTACACACCTAAAACCACTCATGCAATTCGATTGCAGGCAAAACTACACACGTGCAATCAGTCCCCCTTTAGACTAGATTTCCTTTCCCAGACCACCTCGAGATTCAATCACACGCCCCATATGAGACGCGCGATCGAATTGAGCGCCCCACCATAGGCGCGCAATCACCCTACGCCCGACCTAGTCTTACAGTCCTTTACCACGAAGCTTCCTCGATTAAACTCTTCGAAAGAGGCGCTTAATCGAATTACGCACCCCATAATTGGCGTGCAATTTGTCCTAATATTGTTAGAACTAGGAAACTCACTAAGCAAGTCAGCCAGTCGCTCACTTAGTCGGTAACCGACCCAAAGTGATTAAGCATCAGGAGACCGGCGCGTAATCCATTTAAATGCCTGAAACAGAGCGTTTAATTGGAGAAAAACCTATAAAAGATTTTTTTTCTAATTCGCCCCAGAGAGGCTGGCAATTTTGAGAGAACGAATTTTTTTGAGATTTCGAAACCAGAGAACTCCGAGAACGAACACATAGAGGAACATAGCCATAATTTCGAGATTCAAGCTTCGAATCTTCGAGATTTCTCTCCGCAGCCCTTGCCCTAGGTAAAAATCTAACCTTTAGCCTTGACCCCTTAGTTTAATTTTAGTTCTTAGACCTAGGACTTCTCTTAGTTTTAATTATTAATATCGAATTTTTAATTTTAGACTGTAGCACCCTTTTTTTTAAACTGTAATTCTTAATATCCAGTTCTAGTTCTCCGTTTCTAGAACCAATCCTTAATCTGACGGTCTAATTCACCGACCCTAGACTCAACTCAGTTCCAAAATCTTAATCTCAAGTTCTAGTTCTTAGGTTCTAGAACCAGCCCTCAATCATACGGTCTGATTTTCTGATTTCGAACCCGAATTCAGTCTTAGAATTTTAAATTTTAGTTTTAATTTCTTAATTCAAGACTTCTAAAATCTCAAATATTCATTTAGTTTTATAAAACTTTAGTTTCTTAATTTAATTCACAATTATAATCCCGAAATCGACTCTGAAAATCCAAAAATATCAATGTTATAATTCAAAATTTAATTTATCTTTAATCTCAACCACCCGATTTGCCCAAGGGAGCTTACGAAGGGTACTCGAGGACAAGGCCAATCGTCCTTGACATAGCGGGCCTAAAACCCCTTCTTTTTGTTGCTTTAATTAGGATTAGAAAATCAGTTGCACGACCTTTTCTTAGATTTTTCGTATGATTAATTTGCATGCTTTATTTTAATTTAGATCCTTTGATTAATTGGCTTGATTAGAACTCAAATAAAATTAGTTCCTTTATTTTAATTAGATAATTCTAGCATAGTTAATTCCTCGCTTTATTAGATTTCAGTATAGTTAATCCTTTTTTTGATTAGAATTTTAGTATAATTAACTCATTGTTTTGATTACAATTCTAGGAAAAATCAATTCCTTTATTTTAATTGGATTTTAGCATAGATAATTCATTGCTTTAATTAGAATTTTAGGATATTCAATTTCTCGCTCTGATCAGAATTCTAGTAAAATTAGTTTCTTTATTTTAATCAGAATTTTAGCAAAATCAGTCCTCCATTCCAATTAGAATTCTAGTAGGACTATTATAATTGCTCTAATTAGAATTTCACTCAAATCATTATATTTGCTCCAGTAAGAATTTCAATATAATTACCATATTTGCTTCACTTAAAAATTTTAATATAATTAGAATGCTTGACTTAATTAGAGTTTCGTTAAAATTAACATATTGGCATTCCTGATATAATTAGGGGACTAATATCAATTGGACTTTTAGTAGTATTTGGACACTAAATTAATTAGAATTCTAATAAGATTAGGAAACTAAATTAATTAGAGTCCTAATAGAATTATAATATTAGAATAGGCCACTATAATAAATTCTCACACAACTAAACTCACAATAGAATCAAGAAATCCAAACCAATCTGAATCACAGCAATAACAGGGAAAGAAAAGGAAAACTAAATTATCTAAACTATAACGAAGAGTCATAGCTGCTGATGTTCGCAGGCAGACGATTTAGTAAAGAAGTAACCCACACCCACTCTAAAACGTGATCATTGACGTGTTATAGCGCGTTAAATATCTGCAGCTGGCGATTGCAACAACTAGGGATCTTCCTAGAAAACCCCCTTTTTTTATTTTACCTCCACTATTCCAAACGCAGCATCGCTAGAGTCCACTTGGACAGAATTGGGCCACTCATTCAACGGGGACCGAAAGGAACCCAGAAAAAGTGCACACCAACAGACTGGCGATCGCAATGGGACTCTTTTGCAAACTCTTTCTTTCTTAGATAGTTAGTTTTCAGTATATTTTCCTATTTTTTTTTCTATTTCCCTCGCATTATTTCAAACCCTTTTAAATATATGAGTCTTCGTCAAAGACTCGAGATGTCTGGTATACGAAGAGTGAGTTTAGGAGACCCATCATTGTGGGGATATCATAACAATCCCACGTACGAAGAAGAACCACTTTATAATTTCAGCCTAAGACAATCTGAGATTAACATGGTTGGCGAACAAGAAAATCCATTCTCTACCCCACACACCGGTAGTAATCATAATAGGAGAGATGGTAACTCTAGACAAAACCTTACTGCTCAACAAATCGTAGAGCTCAGTATTCAAAGAATACAAAGAGGAGATGACGACTCCGATGAATTACTTCAAGGATTGGTTGCGGCATACGAGGCCATTAGGTCACGACAATTCGCAGAAGACCAAGAATGACAGGAAAGGCCACCGCCTACCCCGAGCATAGTGTCAGCCTGCCTCACACCATTGAGACAACCTACTCACACGTTCTTCAACGATGATTCTCTAGAAGAGGTTTGCTCATGGGCCGCTTCAAGAAACAGCACCATCAAAATTGAAGATCTCATTAAAATGCTCGACGAGTACATGGCCAAGAGAAAGTGCCCTAGTCGCTCATTCGAATTCGATAAATTTTTTTTGGACGTCGAATTTAACTTACCAATAAACCACTGAAATTTACCAAATATAATGGCACGAGAAATCCGAACCATCACTTGGTCCTCTTTTGTAACGATTGTTGACCCATACCTGATAATCAAGGACTTCTCATTCACTATTTTCAATGCTCATTAGAAGGAGAAGCTTTAGATTGGTTTGCGGGACTCCCGCTTTATAAGATAGAAACCTTCGATGATTTGGTTGGTCAATTCCTAGACCAATACAAACACTTGACCTAGGAGACAGTCAGTCTCAACGATTTGATGGCGGCCAAGCAAGGACCCGATGAAGAGTTTACCGACTTTGTCGACAGATGGAGAAAACTCACTGCTAGGACCGACACTTCAATGAAAGAGAAGGACTCAGTAGACATTATCATCGATAATACTAGAGAACCACTAAAAAGCGCACTTGTCGTCAGTGATTGCCCCGACTTCACTGCACTCCATTCCCGGGCATCCCTACTAGCACGGCACATTAAAGGCGGAGACCTCATTCTATCCATAGTCACATTAAAAGTAGGCTCTTCCAGTGAATCAAAAATGAAAAATAATAAAAAAGCCTCAGGAATCGAATAGGTGAGCACAGTTGTCAACTAAGGACAAAACTTCGAGAATGAAAATTTCCAACTGTGAAACTTAGAGCAAAATCAAAATCAACAATGGTACACCAACCAAAACCAATGCGCTAATCAACAAAGATACGCAAACTAAAGCCAAGTCCAAAACCAAAATCAGGGCCAATATCAGAATAGAAATCAATATCCCAACACCTACCATAACCAAAATATGATCCAGAACCAATCAGCCCATGCGCTGAACTATAATAGCGTACCCCCACCATAAAACTTCAGCCCAGCTAGAGGCCCCTACCAGTCGAGGTGGGAACACTATCCCCCTTTACCTGATATGATTCTCAACATCTTTCATCTCCTCAACACTCAGGCTCTCCTCCAATTCTTGCAAGAAAGACCTCGCTCATGGCAGACAAATCTAGACTATAGCAAATACTGCACGTTCCATCGATATGCGGGACACAACCTAGAAGACTGTTGGGTCCTCCAGGATGTAATCTATGACATGAATTACCAAAATCAAATCAATTGGGAGGTGCTTAGGAATCCTAACCCTAATAATAACCAACCCCAACAAAATTTAGGGATCATTAATAACCCCATGCCCAACCACAACGAAGCAACACCGGCTCAGGTCACCACCGTAGATCTTTCCAGTCGATCTTCCTTCAAGCCCTCCACCTTAATCACTTGCATCCAACCCTCTAATACCTCTGCCACACTTGCAAGAGTTCCTTCACTCCCGCACCCCTCGGCCTTGATCACTCGCATCGCCTCGTCGAGCCTGCCTCCTTATCCAAAATTCACTCAGATATGAGTCCACTCCTTTAGGGACAGGAGACCCTTCCTCCATAATCACCCGCCAGATCCTTCAACCCCTCCAAATCCTGAACCAATGCAATTGCCACTCCCTTCATCCAATTCTAAACCCGAGTACGGAGATCACATTCTTCAAATTGTAGCCCAAATTGCTGCATGGGTAGAAAGTGTCACTCGAAAGATTCCAAGCCGAGAGAATGAAACAAAGACTGAGTATTTACTAAACATAGAAGAAAGTGAGCGAGAAGGACATCCCGACCCGGGCGAGATGCTGGTCTCTGCTTTCCTGGAAGAGGAGGATTACACATAGTACCTCCCACCTTGAAGCGGCACCGTGCAGGCACACGCATCGACCTTGAATTTCACTCACTTCACAAATACATCAACTTCAAGTAACACTGGGTTCGGTTAACAACCGACTTGCCCGATTCTTAAGTCAGGAACTAATTACCCACCTCCGCCTTTCCCTCGACATAAGGATTTCACGAACGTGCAACCACTAGAGGGGAACGTGAGAGAAAGAGAGGTTAACTTGCCGCCCCCACCTCACATCATTCCTTCACCAATTCCTGCACCTCAACCACTCCAACCACCTGCACCCAAGGATCATCGGCTAGCCAAAGAAATGGCACTTGATCTTGGGGAAGAATACGACCTTCTGCGGCATCTTCAAAAGATTCCGGCCCAAATATCCATACTAGAACTCATCAAGAAGCCGCCTGACCATCACTGGTTGTTGATAAGGACACTTGAAGACACACAAGTGGATGAGGACACAACCCTAGATGAGCTTCATCAGATCACTTTGGTCATGGCGTAACCTCCAGCGCTCACTTTCACAGATGCAGACATGCCTAAAGCGCGGGAGTGCGGCTCCCATATACCTTACAGTCATAATTAGAAGATTCTTCGTACCCCATGCGTTGGTCGACACAGGAGCAGGACTCAATATTTTCCCTCTCACAACATTAAAGACACTCGAATATACAAAGTAGGATGTCAGGCCCTTGGCACTATCACTCATAGCTTATGATATCTCACGTCACTTTATTAAAGGAACTATTAAACTCCAGGTTCGCCTTGGACCTGTAACGAAAGATGTAACCTTCCATATTTCTGATTCCGCTAGTACGTACAATCTTATCTTAGGAAGAAAATGGCAAGAGTCAATGACGGCCGTCGCATCCACATACCATCAATGCGTCAAATTCCCATACGAGGACTCCATTGTTCGTATATAAGCTAACGCACCCCTCTAAGAGATGGATATTGATTACGCAGCAAGTATTCCGACAGCCCATAATTCCGTATTGAACACGAGTCATAGTCAAAAGACTTGAATCCCTGATGAGACAACCGTTGCGAAAGTCCGTCCCCCTACCCCTCCTAGTTCTCTCCCAACGCGTAAACAAAAATTAATGAGGAGAGAGGTTAGCCCAGACCTCGCCAAACTTTATGACATCAACCCCACCGTGATAAAAGGGTGGGACTTCATGTACCAACTTGAATACATCCCCCACACCAGACTCGATAAAAATAAGCAAGGTCGTGTAGGACCTGTCGTCCCAACGAAAATACGCAAACACATAGGGTTACATTATCAATCAGACGGCCTACAAGTCGACTTATTCCCTACCTCACCCAAATGGTCTCTATATGACCACTTTGTCTATGGGACCAATGAGAAAGCAGATGTACCAAGGTAGAAGAAAGTGTCCTTCACTAGATCCTAAGAAGCAAAAATTGAGCGAATGGCTAACGCATTCAATGATCTAACCAATCTGAACAACGATATCGATAAACCGCTCGAAGGAGTCAAACCCTTGTTTGACACTAAGGAGTTTACAGAAGAGAGGAAGAAAGAACCTCCAGAACCTGAGCCATAGGTAGAAGATTGGGAATCTACTGATGACGAAGATTTTAACATAGTAGCCTTGCAAGATGATGAAGAGTACTTACACTCAACATGGGAAGAAGATGATGCCCCATAAGAGGATTCTAACTCGTATAGCATCTGCCTCAACCTTAGCCTTGGGGGATGGGAATGCCCCTGGGACACCCCTTGTATCGCTCACCCATACCAACCCCGATGTAGGGCATGCACCAGCATATTAGAATGCTTCTCTAGTTGGATCCGATATTCTGTAATAGAAGAATCGAATCACTCCAACCTCGTGACAACAGAAATAAGTAATGACCTACCAGCTCAGCCACCGGCATAAGAAGCAGAAAATCCCAACAGTCATAGGGTTGACCAAAGGGGAAACACTCACATCGCCCTCATTGGGTTTGAAGAGGAACTTGAACTAGACACTTCATCCCCAAATGTGCCGCAACTCCAAATATTTTGGAAATCTCTCGAGGAAGAATGACAGCCTCCCCCGAGTGATGACGAGACTACTGGATAGACCTCCCTGCACTCGAGTAAGCAGAGCAAGCTAACCTAGGAATTCAAACACTGTCAGATCAAGAAGATGCATTTGATACCGTCGTCAACTCTAACTCAGAAAGATGGGAATGCCCTTGGGGATCTCCCTGCATTTCTCACCATTATCAGCCTCGCTGCCGAGCATGCATGCTCATCCTAACATATTATGAAGTTCAAGGGAAAGAACTCACTACCCCCGAGGATCCCTTAGGAGATCACCCTCGATAGAAAGAACAACCATATTATAACTCAAAGGTGGATAGTTCGATTGATTATGATCTCCAGAGCCTCTACGAAGAAGGGGCAATAAATGTGATAGAGGAAATCCGAGCGTTAATGCCACTGTCACCAGCATCGCTTATTCAAAAAATCTCATCAGATGAGGACTCCAAAAAAAAAAAAAAATTTAATGTCAAAATCAGAATAAGTCCATGTTTCCCGAAGAATCACCCGAACGGCTTCAGCAGTCGTCTCGCTCCCTTAGTTAGAGGAAGCAACTCTCCCGGTGTCCCCTTGAGGCGACCGACCCAGTACCATATTTATTATCAAAAATCAAAAAAATAGAAAAAGTAGAAAACCCTAAAAATTTAGAAACAAAAAATTTGAGAAAATCATAAAACCTCATACAAGAAAGGGAACCCTGCGTCCCGAATCAAATTTTTGGCCAACAAGGAGACTGTTCTCCTAAGACTTCTATCCCATCTCCTGCATGAGGATGCAAAGCATCTACGCTAAACAACAAGCCAGTGATCATACTGGACGAGATACTTCACGACTTTGAGAAAAGGATCAATAGCCTTGACCTTCACCTTACCAAAGATCTCTCAGTCATAAATTGTGCCAATGAAGGGTTATCTTTAGTAAAATCGAATCCCTAGTGTAGAAATTTTGTAGTATATGAGCTTATCGAAGATGAAGAAGAAACATTGATCGTCAAAGAGGCGCTAGACTTCCAACGGGTTATCAAGCATTTCGATGAGCAAACCCAAGTTGCAGCGAAACCTACGGAAGAAATAAACTTTGACACTGAAGAGAAACCCAAGAAGCTACTAATTAGCACAACGCTCAACTCCATGGAACATCAATAAATCGTACAAGTCTTACAAGAACACCTCGACTCCTTCGCATGGTCCTATGAAGATATGCCTGGTTTAGACCCAAGTTTAGTAGAACATTGCCTTGTCTTGAAACCCGATGCCAAACCTATTAAGCAGAAACTCCGTAGGATGCACCCACAAACTACCCTTCAAGTTAAAGAGGAAGTTGACAAATTACACAAAGCCAAATTCATTCGAATCGTCCTTTACCCTAAATGGGTCACCAACATAGTACTTGTCGCTAAGAAAGATGGCAGAGTATGAGTTTGCATTGACTTCCAAAATCTCAACCAGGCATGTCCAAAAGATGACTTCCCACTTTCGCACATTGACACTCTAGTCGACCACACCGCTGGACATGAGATGCTATCCTTTATGGACGGTTTTGCTTGGTATAATCAGATCAAATTAGCAGAGTCTGACCAAGAGAAGACTTCTTTCACCACACCATAGGGAACTTACTGCTACATCATCATGCCTTTTGGGCTCAAGAACGCATGAGCCACGTATTAACGTGCCATGATGGCTATTTTTCACGACATGACGCATAAATGTGTAGAAGTCTATGTCGATGGTATATTAGTGAAGTCCCAAACGCGAGTAGGTCATGTTGAAGCACTCCGACTGGTACTACAAAGAGCCAAGAAGTATCAGCTGAAAATTAACCCAAAGAAGTGTGTCTTCGGAGTCACCTCCGAGAAATTACTTGGTTTCATAGTCAGCAAGCGAGGGATCGAAGTCGACCCTACAAAAGTCAGAGCCATCCTTGAGATGTCACCTCCTAGTAATATCAAAGAAGTACTAGGTCTGATAGGAAGATTATAATTCATCAGGAGATTTATCTCCCAGCATTCAAACATATGTAATCCTTTCTATAGACTACTTAAAGGAGGGACTGAGTACAAATGGGATGACCAGTGTTAGCAAGCCTTTAATAATATCAAGAAGTACCTCCTTAACCCACCAATACTATCTCCACCTGCTCTCGAAAGACCTCTTATCCTATACCTCTCGGCGAATGATAAAGCAATGGGAGTGATTCTGAGACAATATGAAGAAGACGGCAAGAGAGAGAGGGCTATCTACTACCTTAGTAGGACGATGGTCGAGTACGAACGAAAATATACTTTGATGGAGAAGACCTGCCTCACATTGGTGTGGCCCTCAACCAAATTATGGCACTACTTCGGAGCACATAAGATACTAGTACTAGCTCGAATGGACCCTCTGAAGTATGTATTCGAAAAGCTAGCAACCTCAGGAAAGATCACTCGCTGGCATATGCTCTTGCAAGAATTCGATATCACTTACATCACGCAGAAGTTGATCAAAGGGCAAGTAATCATCGATTACCTCACAGATCTCCCACTCCTGAGCAATGAGCCCATACAAGAAGATTTCCTCGATGAAGACCTACTCATGATTCATAACGAAGAGCCCGATAAGACGTCATGGACCCTCTATTTCGACGGCGCTCGAAACCACAAAGGAAAATGCGTCAGAGTAGTCTTCCTAAGCCCCGAAGGAGTTGTTATACCTAACACTTTTCAACTAGATTTCCCTGTCACTAATAATGTCATAGAATACGAAGCTTTTATAGTTGGACTACGAGCAGCACTACAATTAGGCATTAATTAGTTGAAAACCATCGGTGATTCCAAGCTCGTAATCTCACAAGTTATAGGAGAATGGAAAACTAAGGAAAGGAGACTAATGGCATATTTAGAAACCGCTCAATATTTGATAAAGAAATTTGAAAGAATCTCTTTCACGCACATCCCTAGACTAGAAAAATGAGCTCCCAGATTCCATAGCCACTTTAGCCTCGGTCATCCAGATACCCATCGACCAAAGTACCAAGACCTTCTTTGTCGAAAAGCTGATAGTATCCGCCCACGCGGTAGCATGGACCGTTAAGAGAGAATTACCAATCCTCCCCACAAGCACAGAACTAAATGAAGCAATCACTCTGGAAAAGCACGTCAAGGTAGATATTGAAGTCTCTATGTTCAAATTTGAAAAATCACCAACCGACGATGGACAACCATGATATTTTAACATCATGAACTTCTTAAAGCATCAACATATCCCTCCATATGCCACAAAGATTGAACGAAAGACTATAAGGAACCGATGCGCCTAATTCTGCATACTCGACAAAACGTTATATAAAGAAGCCTTCACCAAAAGAGTACTACTACGATGCATCACGACTACCAAAGGATAATATATCATCTAAGAAGCACATGCTTGTGCTTGCAGCGCCCACTCCGATAGATAGAGGCACGCCAATCAAGTTACACGACAAGGCTACTTCTGGCCGACGATGATAAGAGATTGCCACCTCTATGTCCAATCCTGCAAATAATTCTAAGAACATGCCGCACTCATCAAAGCTCCATTAGTTGCATTGAACACTATGACTTTGTCATGGCCATTTTCAATCTGGGCCTTCGATGTCATTGGACCTTTCACAAATACAGTTGGGAACACTCACAAGAATGTGTTCATACTTGCAGTGACCGAATACTACACCAAATGGGCAAAAGCTGAATCCTATGTCAGAATCACCACTTCAACACTCGTAAGGTTTATTGTTTGAAATATCATCGCCAGATTTGGAGTATCCAGGATGTTTGTCACCAACAACAGACTACAGTTCATCGCAAAAAATACGAAGAAGTTATGCAAGAAATTCGACATCGATCTATGTCACTCATCACCGTTCTACCCTCAAGGAAATGGACAAGCAAAAGCTACGAATAAAATGCTGATTTGAATCCTAAAATGCACAATAGAAATAAGTAATGGAGCCGACTGGCCTAAACGACTAGCAGAAACACTCTGGGGCTATAGGACCTCTATTCGTACGGCCACTAGCCAAACTCCCTACCTCCTTACCTACGGGATAGAGGCAATCCTATCATATGAGATACAAGTACCATCCTTATGGATTCAACTCGATGATGAGCTATCCTTAGATGAGAGGAGAATTACCCTACTCACACAGCTAGAGCAGCTTGATGAAACACGTCTAAGGGTAGCTGATCACGCTCAGGTATATCAGAGGAGAGTGGCAAAGGCTTATGATAAGAAAGTCCTTGAACGAACCTTTAATATTGGAGAATTAGTCTTGAAGAAAATCATACCTTCCAAGCACACCCACTCGAAAGGAAAATTGAAACCGAACTGGGAAGGCCCTTATGTTATAACAACCGCATACCCTGGAAATGCATACAAACTAACGAACCAAGATGGGGAAAAACTCCCTAGCCCTTGGAATGCCATGTACCATAGAAAATACTATCCTTAGTCCCGTGATCATCACATCCCATGGTTAAATACGTATACTAATCACCCCCGTAATCCTCATGACCCATTCATTGGTCGTACGCCATCAATTCTCATAATATCCTTAAGACCTCTAATTTATCATCCACTTTTTCTCACTCGGGCAATCTGATTAAAGGACTAGTGACATACCTAATCTCTTTCAAAAGCATAAGTAACACTCGATCCTCATTTTCCTTCTCTTGCCATTGGAGGAGACATTAGAGCAAAAAAAAATGAAGATGTCAACTTCAATCAAAACTCGCTATTCTCGTGCTAGCAGGATGCTTTCGAAGAATACATATATCAAAATGTTGAGTGAGAGCATTATGACGATTGAACAAGTTAATGAGCTCAGGGGAGCATAAGCAGACCGTGAGGACATCTCTGGTAACTTTACTAGAAGTGTATTAGCAAGCTGCGAGGGTATCCCTGATGTCCCCATACTACTAGATGTCGTCGTAAGGTGGCGGGAGGAGGACAAACTCCTACTAACCATAGAATGTGAAATTTTGATGGTACCGAAATATGACGAAGAGCTCGATTATGGCATCCCATATCCCTCCGAGAAAAAAATTGTTACTCATCCCTTTTGGAAATCATTAGATACAAACTATTCCCCATATCACTGAGCCTTACCCCCCTATTCTATTTTTATTTTGGACGATAAATCAGAAGCTTTACAGGATACTCCTAGGAATGAAACTGAAAACCGATTACTGATGACTGATGCAATCACCTACTATACCTATCATACTTCTCCCAATTAACCACGTGATAGGATGACCACCACCCTAAGATAGACCCCCGTATACAACTGACCTAATCAAAATGACCTCCCCCTAGTTCGATGATAGTAGTGATGAACTTTTCTTCAAAGCTAACTCACCAAATACCCATGACTGCTTATAGACCCAAAATGCTCATCAACAACCCAGAAAAGCTCCATTGCATCTATACACTGGGGCATTTTTTTGGATCAGAAGGAGAATCATGTTAGAAGTGCTGACTTGTCCACGAAGAAGATGAGCAATAACAAAATTACCATCCGGAGAATGCTACCGAAGATACTATACTGGCAACACTACCACGCTCCTACATTGGAGCATTTTTATTTTATTATTTTTATTGTTTCTGTCTTAGTTATTTGCTTTCCCTATTGTATTATTTTCATTTCAAAAAAAAAGAGAAAGAAAAAAAGGAAAATAAGAAAAGAAAGCACATATCCACCCTTATTACCAGACCCTGGTCTGAGATACAACCCCCTTGACAACTAGCAAGGGGGAGAACAGAAATTACTGATAATGGTACCTTTATATGTGTAGATACGAAGCAACCTCCAACCACCAGCGGGCCAGCCCAAGAAGCATCCAAGTCCCAATGATGGTCGTCGGCGCTAAAGAAACTAAAAAGCAAAAGTAGACGCAAGGGGTTACTAAAAGAAAAGGAGCCAATCAGGTACATCTACATAAAAAAAAATCTCTATATATATATATATATATATATATATATATATATATCAAAGTTTTCTTTTCTTTTTACATTTGTTACTGGGGGCATCCCCCCAATATATATACAGCGCACACACACAATAGACAAAAAAAAGAACACACGCACCCCTACTCCCTACGCTGTCGCTGGGATGGACGAGCACCGCTGTCCCCAGTATCATCCGCTGGGAGGTCTATGGACTGGTCATCCGAACATATAATCCCAGCACCCGGAGTCCTCGGAACCTCTAGACGACAAGGCCCCACCACAGAACCTCCCTCATTTGTCTGACTAACAGACCGCCTCGATCGAGAATGAGGAGGATACCTCGCAAGAATATCACGAATGACAGAATCCTCACGAGCATCACCCCTAACACGATCACGAGACGTGGGACGAGACTTCCCAGTCGAGGAACCCGTAGCCCTCGACTTGATCCACCAAGCGAACTAGCCAACCTATGCACCCCCCACTCACTCCTCGTTAGACGATACTGCAGATGGTCAAGGGACACCTATATCTCTGCCCGCATCGTTTGACGCGCTGCCTCCAATGCCTCAACCTGAGTCTTCTGCTCAACCATCATCTCAACAAATAGGTCGTCATGACTCTGCGTCTCCCCAAGGATCTATCTCGCCTCGGGGGTGGCACGTGCTTGCATCGCCTCTAGACACGCCTCCTCAAGCTGACGAACCTGCATAATTACACCAAGTCAAAGAAAACCCATATATATATATATATGAACATAAAAAAAGGGGAACTTTGGAAAGGAAATAATCATACCAGATCCAGCCTCTCCTCCAGAAGTTGCTCAACCATCTCGGAAGTCATTGGATCAACAGGAGGCACGAAAGGGAAAGCAAATGTAGGTGGCTGTAATGAGAACAAACAAACACATCAGATGACACTATAATGACAAATACCATAGACGTAATAACTAAAATATACTTGAGTAGGGATAGAAACAGACCCCTGAGGGGGAGCCTCAGGAGCGAAGTCTGGAACGACCTGCACAAAAAAAAAAAAACAAACCAACACAAAATATATCAGAACAAATAAGATGAAATAACCTAAACTGAATTACACCAAACCAAAAATTATATTGACTCTCAGGACGTAGAGAGGCAGCAGTCGCCTCCCTCGTCTTAAGATCCTCAGTAACCTGATGCTGAAATACCACATAATGTTAGTAAAATGTTAAGAAAGCAAAACAATAACACCCAATGAACTATTATAATTATACAAACGAGTTGAAAGATTGAATGGAACTTACCCAATGATCTAACTCGGCCCGAAGCTGAGCCATCGCTTGATCCTCCCGACTAGAGGAAGCAACTGAAGATGGATCAAATGTCAGAACGGGACCTCCAGCAGCGAGCTTGGCTCTGTATGAATAACAATGAACATGTTAGTTGGCAAGCCCACAACACTAACAATTAACAAAACCAAGTTCATATAGACACTTACCAATCGGTCAATCTCAGATCGCAAATTGGCCTCCACCTCTCGACCGGCCTGTTGCGACCGCGTAACAACCCTATCAGTGCCACATTACTAGCGACCTCGGCCTCCCTCTCAGACTGTCTAAAAATGAAACGAGACACCACAATCATGTCAGAACGACCGAAAGACTAGGTCAACATAATACATAAAAAAACCAATAAATCAACTAACCAAGAGCTGTCAAGTCTCCGCCAACCGAGCCCCTAACTCATCCACCACTCCCCTAGCCTGAGAAATCGAGAGGGCTAAGGAGTGCAGCATCTCCTCATCCGGACGAGGAGCACACCCCATCTGCTCCATCACCCTGTGGAGGGCAGCTAACGCCCCCTAGACACTTGCAGTGAGATGGCCCCGCTTCAATGTGGCCAGTCTCTCCCTCAATGCCGACTCCGACCCACCGACCGTAAAAGAGCCACTTCCATGGAAGGGACGTGTGAAGAGGCGCCTGCCACCCAATGCACTAACCATCTCCTATACTCTCAGACATCCACCTCGTCATGCGTTCTATGACCCTGATCCCCCCAACCCTGAAATCGGTCATCTGAAGTGTCATCCGCTTCGTAAAATTCTAGCCCGGGGAGTCGATCATCCTCTTCGCCACCCTATGGCGAATCTCTAGAGGGGCTCCCTAAGCAAGCCCTAGCTGCCGCACCACTCGAGACAGGTGGATTCTCTCCACCTTCTCAAAACAATGGACCCATATATCCACGTCGAAGAAGGGTTGGCCAGACTAAATCACTGGCACACCCGCATCCTCCCGGCCGCGTATGGCCTCCAAATCACCTAACCAAACGAGCAAGCCAACCCATCAATGAATTCTCATATCCTAAAAGCTGAAACAAAATTAAATGAAACATACACATGATGATATATACCTGCCCCGCATGCATATCCTCGAAAAGACCGCGTGCGGTCTTAAGATCTGAAGACCAGCGATGACCCCTCAACGCCTCCCTCCACACGCGCATCCACGAAAATGTGAACGTCACCTCCAAAGGAACTCCCAGACGAAGAAAAGCAAAATGGACATATGCCCAGAACTAAAAAAATACATAAAAGATAAATGTTGAATAGTTACCACTAAAAGACCAAGAAAATAAAGACACTATGACATCAACTAACTAAAACTCACCTGGAGGAAGGGAAGGAAACCTCCGATCATCATGACGCCCCGTCCGCGATGATAAAGCTACTCATAGAGATTTGCCAATGCAGTCGCACCCCATGCATAGTGTTATTCATTGAAAAGTACCACTTTTCACCTCTTAACCTAGCCTTTGATAGACCTTGAAGTGGACTAATAATAATTTGTTAAGTGTGTTTTGTAGTTAGCAATAATCTATACAGCTTAATACAAAATCCATCATTATTGGCCCAAAAAAGAAGAATAAGACATGCAAAGCCGAATGGAACACCCTGGTAGTGCTCACCATGGTGACTCATTTGCTAGTCATCACTAACCAAAAGCCTAGCAGATGGATGAAGTTGGCTGAGAATGGAGAAACTGCAACAGCAGCAAGTGCAATTCATCAAAGCATAGAAAGACGGATCTCATAGAGTTGAGAAGCTCCTTCACGAAGCTAAGGATGCAGTGGAAGATGCCCTCGCACAGATAGGACGCGCAGTCAAGAGGAGAGCTGTAAAGATTTTGCAAAAGTCTCACAGATTAAAATCCTCAAAATTTGTAATCGCGAAGCTCTCATGAAGATCAAGCCTTAAAGCAACCGTGCAAAGAATACAGCGAGTCCATGTGTGTACTAAACAAAATTCCACCTCGCGCAGTTTGTGCGTGGCCCTGGAAGAGAGAGAAGCCTAAAATTCTCCTCGCACAGATCTCGCGCACTCTGAAGCCTTACCAATTACTACGCGAACACAGGAGCACACCTACGCGAGTACTCAACGAGAGAGAGCTTCTGAAGCTCTACTGTGTGAGAAGTCTAGGCACCCCAAATCATCTCTGTGACAGAATTGCAGTGCAAAGGAACTGCACGATTAACTGAAAATTTACTGTGCGAGTGAGCACTTCCCACCAACCAAAAGCTACTCCGCGAAGGCTTTGCAACTGTGTGAATGAATGAATACATATGCCAGCCCCACGAAGCACGGGCTCCCAACTTCTCAGTTTTAACTCAAGGACCTTTTAGGAATTTCCCAAGGCTAGGGCACACTTCTTGAGGTGCAGATTTTGAGGCACACATCTCAAGGCATTCAAGGGTTATAACAGTCATGTCTGCTAGAAAAATTAGGGTTAATCTCTTTAGAGCCAAGGCCGTATGGACAGAGTATATAAGCAACACTTAGAGTTTATTTTTATCATCGACCCTTCTTTTCATCCTCTGTCGGCTGAGAGCTCCAGCAGGCTAGGGTTAGGGTTTAATCACCTCTTTTTCCCATTTTTCTTCTCTCTTAGCCCAGCACTTGCCAACTAATCCCCCTATAAGTAGTTAGGTTTAGTTTATTTTAGTTTGTAATAGGTTTTGTATACATTGGGATTTTTTATGGGCAGTTATGTACAGGCTACAGCCTGGAGACAGTCCATTGTAAGTTTCGTTGTTATTAATGGATTATTGTTTTAATGATTAATTGAATCTAAAGATCTTATGGTTTCTTTAGATGTCTATAGGATCCATGTATTTGGGACGATCCCATTCAATTTCTAGTAGATCTATTGTTTACCATCTGATTTCCCTTGGTTTGATAGCCCCATGGAAAGCAATGCTAGATCTGTAGTGAGATCTGGGGAGCTCGGAGGCCTGTGGACCATGGTGGTTGCAACAGTTTTCATGCTCTTTCTCAGACCTATGTGGTATGGACAGACCAATGGGATACCCTGTGAACATTTGAGTGGACAGAGTATAGCCCTAAGGTGGTGTCCAGCCACATGTTTGAGAAAGATTCTTCTCCCTTGCACATGAGCTTCTAGAGCCTTGTGAGGAGATTTGTACAGGAACTGGCCCCCCTCTGTTTTACCTAACCGACATCAAATGTTAGATCTGATATCTCTGTAGTAGTTGCAGCTTGAGGCTGAGTCATTACAGGCCTTTTGTAGCAATGACCAGCTGGATTTAGAGCCTTATTCAACCTATTACATGGTCCTTTTTATTGGCACCAGTGAGCCTTTGGCCATGGCAAAGCACTTAGGATTTTATGGGTTGGAATACCTATGGATGTCAGCCAGATCTGTGTGAAGATCTGGAGAGCTTGTAGCACTGACATTATATAGTGTTGTTATAGTATTCATGGCCTGGTCTGGTCTAGTGGTTGGGGAAATGATCAGTTCACTCCTCTGGATTTGAGTGGCAACTTCTGGCTTAATCAATGGGATTTGACAGACTCTATAGGATAGGATGTGACCATTTGAGTGGACGGCCTATAGCCTTAAGAGCACCCCAAATGGCATGAGTTAAGTTAGACACTTCTACCTTGTTGAGGCTTTGATGGCATCTCAACAAGGAGCACTACAGAGACAGACTAAATCTGAGTTACATTACTGCTTTAACTCTGAACTTAACCTGCTTACTTCTCACTAATTTTTAACCCTTTCTTTAGGATAGGGCTACATTTTATTTTTCTGTTGTTAGGATTAATTTAGTGTAGTTGTGACACCCAGCTCCCTTTCTTTAGGATTGTCAGATCTGTAGCCAGATCCGGAGGCCTGCTGTTATAGCCCATTTTGGGTTCTAGATCAATTTCTCTATGGGACAAACTCTTACTTATCAAAACTTGCTACAATAAGCCCTATATCTTGCAGGTCTAGGATTACTTTGGTTGTGTTGAATCCATCCTTTTATTTTACTTTGTCTTTAAATTTGTTTCCACCAAACAAATAAACACAGCATCGAGAATCTGACAACATAGGTAGGGACCCGATCCAAGTCCCTGAGAACCATAAAAAATAACCCGGTGATGCATCCCCGAGTCGAAGAAGAAAAGAGTATTGCACCAAGGAAGTGCATCAAGAATGCTCGGAGCACCCTATCTGTAGCCAACCACGGCCTCACGACTCGCCACCACCACACAGCGCACCTCATAAGACGCCCTCGCCTCCAAATGATGCCTTGGAGGGACGAAGCCACTCGCAAAAGTATCAAAAAATTAAGTGACCCGAACCACACCTGGTCCCGAGCCACTCAACCTATATGGCACACCCAAAATCTCGTCGCACACCTCCAAATACACTCCTGCCATCCATCTCATGATTGGCTCACCCTCAAAATGAAGACCGGTAATGCAAACCCAGTCCTCTGGAGTTAGCAACATCATGCCAACTAGAAAGAGAAGCGCCTGATGCTCCTCCCTCTACCTCTTTAAAATCGCAGCGATCTGGCTACGATCGACCTAAAAGGGCTCCAGCTTCAGGATCGACCAAGTATGGGACTTGCTCCATGCCGAGCTGATAGCCAGCTGTGGGGGCTCCTATTGAATGGAACATAAATAATGACAGTAAGACTAACACATACCTATGACAAAAGACAAATAGATCTAGAGCTAAAAGTAAATGAAATATGCCCCAAACACAATAACAACTCATAACGAACACATAAAACATGATAAGAACAACTCAATAGAAACATGACCTATCTCTAGATGCCATCATGATGCATGAGTGAGCACACAACCAATGATCAATGCAGATTTGACATAAATTAAAAAGGGGTTTTCGGATCCTAATAAGTCTATGTCATAATTAAAATGCCTATAAAATGAGGATACTCTTGCTCACGGGTACCTACCCAACCTTGAGGGAAGAAATCCTCTAGCGGGAAGTGTCTTCCATCATGACACTCCTCACCCTGGTGCTCCTCAGTCTCATCCTCAGCTCTCTCCTCCTTGACCCTCTCACCCTCCACCTCAGCTACACCCTGCTCAATCTCGGGTACCTCCTCCCTGGCTTCCACCTAGTCAACCTCCGGTACCTCCTCTCTAGCCACCTCCCTGACATCCACCTCCCTGACAATGGCGTCGATTGGAGCCGTAGAGGTCTCACCTATCTCCCCCATCATCATCCTCTCCAACTCAGAAATAGTAAGATTGTGCCTATCACCGCTTTAACCCTCCATCCTAGAATAAAGAACTCAAAATTTGGGAAAGAACAAAAGAAACGGTGCCTGAAACGAACGATCGGATCGCAAAATATCACAAAAATATAAAAATATAGCACAAGGAAACAAGAAAACAAAGAATCAAAGACCAACACGGATAGCGCGGGAAGAATGAAACATTTTTGAACTATTTATAAGACATGGCTGAATCGTGCGTGTGAACTCACGCGCTCAACCCAATCACGCACCATAATTTTCGCGCTTAATTCGGATCAAACGATAAGTTTTGAGCACGTAAACTAATCGTTGCCCGCTTAAACTAACCCGACCACCTGGTTGCGTGTCGTCCACCAAGCTGTGCGACCATGGATTCTCTCGAACCCGTTGCGATGATGCACTCACGATGGAATAAATGTAGAGTCGCCACCTAGAGCTTTTGGTTACCCAGGAAACCTTTAAATCAATATTTTGAGCACCGAAGTGTTAAATATGACTCTGATTAACCGGTTTTTGCCAAAGACTCTAGGGTAGGGGCTTCGGTTATCGATCGGGAAGGGTTTAGGCACTCGATCAACCCGCACGTAGCGGTCTCTATCTATGGCCAAAATTAAAAATAAATGGGCGGAGCTTCCGCTTGCCCGAAGGCAATATGGTCCTATCAAGATTTGAGCCAAACCGAAATTTCGACGACGTAACGGCTTGAATCCTTGGATGAACGAAACACCAAGAAGGTAGAGGAAGAGACGGGTGAGACGGAGCTCATGGGCCCTTGTTGCACCGTGGAAGACCTTCGCTTCGGCGTACTTCCGATGGCTTTAACTGGCTTAAACGGTAGGGGAATGGATTCTAATGCTAGGATTCGGTAGATGGGAAGTGTAGGATGATGCTAGAGACGAAGTTTGACTAAAAAGGGGTGATCTAATGGTTTAAATGGATTGAAAGAGGTGAACTAAGCATGCTAGAATTCTGGTTGAAGAATAAAAAAAATGGAACTTTCTCTCACTAGGGCTTTCTCTCTTAATCTCAAACTTTCAACCCTAATTTTTTTCAACCCTTTGGGAAGAGGGGGGGCCTCTCTATTTATAGAGAAAAGGTGGATTAGAGGGTTACTTAAGAGCTAATTGGTTTAGCAATTAGGTAATCCCCCATCTAAGGTTTTCTAGGTTTTTAGGGTCCTAGGGGTTTGGGAAACCGGTTTCAATGACAGATGATGGGGTGAGACCATAGGTGACTTAAGGGTTGCATATAAGCTCAAAGGGGGTGCAACCAACCTTAAGACACCCACCTCAACCAAGGGGATGGTCAAAAGGTCAAACCTGATGAAGGGATTTCAAGCATCTGATGACAGTTACTGTAGCTAAGTTGGGCGTATATATTACATACGCCCAATTTATGTACAATGATTTTCATGAAAACCAGAGGAGATCTGAGAAGGTGGGTGCTCGTGGTGGGCCCTACCTATGCTGGGCGTATGTATTATGTACGCTCAATCAAATTTGGCTCAAAAATGCCAGGCGTATATAATATATATGCCTGACCAAACTGGGGCCAAATCTGCTGGGCATATGTAATACATACGCCTGAGCAAAAGTCATGATTTTATGTAAAACTTCAATTGGCCATAACTTGTGAACCATAACTCCAAATTGGGTGATCTTTGGCTTGCTGGAATGCTGGAGAAGTCCTCCTTCCAATGGCATGGGGCTCCTCCTTGGTAGTAGTCTGTATAAAATTTTGTAGCTCTCCTCCCATCAATTGCTCAGAAGGGTTCAAGTTGGGTCCGGGAAGGGATCCTAGGGCTTAGGGGTGATCTCTAAGGGTTGGGGGAATTGTTCTAAAGGGTTCAGGGTGATTCTTAAAAGTCTGGATAGGTTCCTAAGGGTTCAAGGCGATTCCTAAGGGTTCAGGGGTGCCATCAAAAGCACAGGGGTATAGCTCTCTCGGAGTATAGACTAATCGGGCCTTGGGCCGAATTTGGGTGTCTACACAACCGCATAATAATCTCATGCGTTTGAACCCGTGCGCGCAAATGCCAACAATGACCGGCCACCACCTTAATCCTGCGCCCATGACATGTACTAAACTCGATTAAACGACTGGACGCCGACGCTTAATGTCCTTCCGACCCTTCGAAAAGCGCACTCCCATTCTGACGCGCAATTAGTTTATGCGCTCGGAGTGAAGCGCGCAATTTCCCAGAAACATAAAATATGTGCCCAGAACAGCAGGTTCACAGGACCAAATTAGGAGACTTTTGACACTAACTGCCAACCTAAACTACGTCGTTGTTAGAGCCAATCCAAAAACACTTCTAACTTAGGACATACACACCTTGAGTCAAAATGAAAAAAAAATGCCCCCCAACATCACATACACAGTACAACCGAGACCAAACAAAAATGAAAAATGCCCCTCATCGTTTATACACTTGATCCTAAACTAAGCTAAACCAAAAAAAACTATCCCCAACATACCCCAGATCCAAAATAAATGAACTAAACCAAATCAAACTTAAACAAATAAACGTCACGTTCAAAACTAGATCAAGTAAGCTATAAAATAAACAAAACCAAAATTCACTAAATATAAATAGCAAAAATAGAATTAAAAATATAATTACTTCATAAATAAATAAAAAAATTATAAAACACACTGAGGGCATACTCCCTGAATATACAACTTAAAATCCGCCCGTTCAGGCAATGCCTGAATCCAAAAAATCCCGAAGGAGGAATGCACCCTGAACGTATTCTAAAGATGACAGCCTCTTCCCCTTGCCTCAAACTGGCGGAAAAGAAAGAGTGGCTCACAGAAAGCCACCCAGGATCTGCGGGATCCACCTTTGGAGGCTCACCTTGGAAAGCATAACAAGGAGGAACAACTAACGTTGAATCCGTAGAGCCTACTGAGGAAACATACGCATCGGTCACGAGAACTCTGACCATGCCTTTTCCTTGGGTTTCCTTTCTACCACCTTTTTATCCTCCACCTCTTCCCTTAGCATGGTAGCAATTCGACTGCTACCTTGCATTCCCAATCCCGTCCATTCTCAATAACCCACGCAATAACACAACTCTTCGGGTTCAATACCCGGGATACAAAAGAGAAAGGAAGAAAAGAGAGTAGCAATAAAAAAAAAATTCCCCAAGACTTCTAATTCTAAACTTGAAATAAAATCCAAAACAACAAGAACTCAAAGCTTTTAGCTCACACATTTATAAACTACACCTCCTAAATTACCAAATGACAACTGTCACACCTTTGAACCCTTCCAATCTAATTAAATCCAAACCAAACACATACTCCCTTAAAAATAAAAAAAAATAAATAAATAAATAAAACTAGAATCCATGACCAACCTAATAAACCAATAATTATGCAACACTTATACTTTCAAGGAAACACAAATCCAAAGCAAAGTAAACAAGTCAAAAGGATTTAAACACTTAACACCCATCTAGAACCTTTGAAAACTCACACCTTTTAATAAGTATCATGTTGAATAAAAAAAAAGACCAAAACTCAAGTCAAATCAAACTTAAAACCAACAAGCGATAAAATAAAATGGCCCTCCAAAGTGAGACCTTAACTTGTTTGGGGACCCCACAAAAAAAATGCCCCTGGCAATCCCATTAGAATCAAGTAAACCCTCTAAACAAAATTCCATAAAACAAAACTAATCTCAAGATAAGCTCTAAGCTAAATTAAATCCTAGACTAAATCAAATCAAATATGCATGACTAATCCATTAAACAAGTACTAAGCATAATAAACAAAAATAATACTCTTTTATTTATGACTAAATATTTTATATAATATCACCGGAGGTATACCTCCTGAAATTACAACCCAAAACGAAAACCTAGAACCTAACTTACAACCCAAAACGAAAACTGGAAACGAAATCAACACTAAGCGAGGAGCAAAACTCCCAATCAGAGGCTTCAGGAAGGATTGGTTGGGGAACACATCCCTTCACATGTAACACCTTCCTCTTCCGCCATCTTCACCTCCTCCACCGCCGTCTCCTCAACGCTGCCTTCACTGCTCCCTAAAAGGGATCGATGTGAAGACTAACATCCTCATTCCCAATACTGCCCATTCCCAGAATAATGTTGTCCCCGAGCATTGCCTCAAGGAAAAGATTACATGAAGTAATGAACATAGGAAGAAACGACATCCCATTCGAACAGTTAGATCACCCGATATCGCTAAAATACAAATTTTAGAACACAAAATATCCAGAAAAAGTAAAACTCGAGACTAAACCAAAGAATGAGAAACAAATGAAGGCTTCCTCACTTATATAGAGTATAGACTTAATCACGCGCCCAGACACACGCACTTAACTCGGTCACGTGCATCACACGATGCGCTCAATTCAAAACATGCGCTCCGACCCGAGTGCGCAATTGAACCATCGCCCGCACCAATGATGCGACGCTCCGATCACACGCCTATTGAAAAATGCGCAACCTCATTAAGCGACTCCCACGAGCCACGCAATATGAAAGGTCGCCCATGCAATAACCTCGTGACACCTTGATCACATGCTATGATTAGAGCGCATAATACATTCACACGCAAACTCACACACACATAAACAGCCCATCGAACCTGTGATCGCACGCACGAAAATAGGCATGCAATCATATTAAGCGGCATGTACCAAGCATGCAATACCTGAATTAATCCACCCTCACACCTTTTCACCCCACGTTGATCAAAATTCTCCTGTCCCATCACGTGGCTTCACACGCTGTTCAGAAAGAATGACACAACCACTTACTCCTATCCCATTGCTTAACCTCGTCACACACATCCCATCACGATAAGATGTGCACACATGACGCCACCTCAATATCCAATCCCATCATGATAAATCAATCATGCCACCACAACACCCTCTCATGACAAGCCAAAAAAAATGAAGCCAATCACGGCGTAACCACAACATGATCTTACATAACTCAAGGTCTGCCAAAGAAAGAAACAGGACGTATCTATCGCGCAAATATCCTAGCAGCGTCCCATCGCTAACTATTCTCATCCAATGACCCATCACAAACATCACTACCCAAAAAGATCATACAACACCTGCCACACCATATGAAAAAGGGAGAAAGCTCGATCATGTCCCATCGCTAAAGCAAAGAGCCCTCCTCCCGAATTGCTCACTACGTAATAGTTACTAGACACCACTGCCAAAGTAGAAATGAATGAAGATTCGAGACTCCTACCATATCCTCTAGCATCCAACCAATGGCAAGTCCCATCACAACATCACTTCTCCAAGACATTAAGTCCCACCAGGACTCACCAAGCTCGGCCACGGCGGACACGAGAAAAAGAGAAGAATCGACCGTACAAGCTACGCACAATCTAGGTAAGTATCACTCCTAGGTAAGTACTACCCACTTTTTAATTACTCAATATTTCTTGTAAAATATAGTAAGCTATGATTAAGTTAAAATATTTTCAAAACCCGTCTCTCTCGACTCACAAATCACTGTAGTCCTCTCATAAGAGACAATCATTAATATTCACCGAGAAGGTTAGATGGAGCATCCAGCATGCCAAGTGTCGTCTTGACAACCATATCAACGGTTGGGTTCAGAAATCCCGTACTGGTGGATCTGCTTAGCGACGTCTCGGAAGCCACGTTTTCCATTGATTTACCACTAAATTGATCTTAAGTTAAATTCCCTAAAATTTCAAATTTCCAAAACCCCTTACTTACTCCCGAACAAAAATATTTTACTTCTAAAAAAAAAGAAGAAACAAAAAAAAAAAAACTCTTACCACTTACTCTTAAAATAAAAAATCTTATTCCAAAACCAAAAATCTTTTACTCCCAAAACAACAAAAATAGAAAGAAACCAAAGAAAAAAATGAACAAAGAAACTTTACCTACCCAAATTTCACTTCAATTACCAGCCCAAGCCAGCCATTCCATTGGGAAACTGAACAATGAGTACATTTAATCTAAAAACTTACAAACGCCTATTGGAAAAGGAACGCCTGATGCAAATTGGTGTGAGCAATTTCGTGCCCAGTCTGACATGACTTGCGAAAGCCTTCGACATTATTTTGCATTGTATTATTATTAGTCCCTGGACCTACTTATGGACATTTGTATGACGCCCCCCGATACCTCGACTGTATCATACCCCTTTGTTTGACTACCCCTTACAGTAGGCGACATACAACGGGATGCCCCTTACACCCACAGATTCGGATATGGTGATTCTCCTTTCCGTTTGACTGTCACTTATAGCAGGTCGTGCCACACGACTGGATGCCCCTTGCACCCGTAGAATAGGATATGCTGACTTCCCCCATGTACTGTCTATGATAGCGGGTCGCGATACATGACGAGATCGCCCCTGGGCATCCACGGCATGGAACACGCCAGTCGATAGCTACCATTGGGCCTCTGAATGCTCCATTTTAGCTTGTACAGATAGATAAGAAAGCCAAGCATGTCATGTCAGCATCCCCAGTTCACATTTGTGATTTCCTAAGAGAAACAAGAAGACACCTCGGATGAGGGGTGCTTACTTCTTCGACGCATTCTTACTTCGCAAGAGCGCCGAAGAGGGGCATCGATAAACACTCCCATTTTTCCCTCTCAGAATGTATAAATTTGTTTGGTCAACCTATGACCTCATAACCCTAATTGGGACCATATACTGAAACAATAGTATATGGCTGAACACAGGCTAAAATAATAGCTCTGTGGCTTAGACCTCTTAACCCTAATGTGGGGACCATATGCTGAAACAATAGTATATGGCTAAACACAGGCTAAAATAATAGCTCTGTGGCTCAGGCCCCATGACCCTAATGTGAGGACCATACACTGAAATAATAGTACATGACTGAACACAGGCTAAAACAATAGCTTTGTGGCTCAGATCCCGACATAGGGAGACTATGTAATAAAATAATAGTATATAGTCAAAATGTTAACTGAAATAATAGTCTGGCATTTCAAACCCCTTAACCCTAATTGGGACCATATACTGAAATAATAGTATATGACTGAACAAAGGCTAAAGCAATAGCTTTGTGGCTCAAGCCCCATAACCCTAACGTGGGGACCATGCACTGAAATAATAGTGCATGACTGAATACAAGCTGAAACAATAGCTCTGTTGCTCAGATCCCAATGTAGGAAGACTATATACTAAAACAATAGTATATAGTCAAAATGCAAACTAAAACAATAGTCTGGCATTTCAGACCCAACCCGGACCCGGATAGCCTCGAATTACATGCCTAAAACTATGCGCGTAATTCGATTGCATTCAAAACCACACACGTGCAATCAGTCCCCCTTTCAGACCAGAATTTCTTTCCTAGATCACCTCAAGACTCAATCACGCGCCCCACATGAGACGCGCGATCGGATTGAGTGCCCCACCACAGGCGCGCAATCGGCCAACGCCCAACCTAGTCTTACAGTCCTTGACCCTCAAGCTTCCTCGATTAAACGCTTGGAAAGAGGTGCTTAATCGGATTACGCACCCCATAATTGGTGCTCAATTTATCCTAATATTATTAGTACTAGAAAACTTGTTGAGCAAGTCAGCCGGTTGCTCACTGAGTCGGTGACCGACCCAAAGCGATTAAGCACTGGGAGACCAGCGCACAATCCAGTTAAACGCTTGAAATATGGCATTTAATTGGAGAAAAACCTATAAAAGATTTTTTTCTAATTCGCCCCAGGAGAGACTGGCAATTTTGAGAGAATGGATTTTTTTGGGATTTCGAAACCAGAGAACTCCGAGAACGAACATATAGAGGAACATAGCCATGATTTCGAGATTCAAGCTTTGAATCTTCGAGATTTCTCTCTGCAGCCCCTGCCCTATGTAAAAATTCAACCTTTAGCCTCAACCCCTTAGTTTAATTTTGGTTCTTAGACCTAGGACTTCTGTTAGTTTTAATTATTAATATCAAATTTTCAGTTTTAAACCGTAGCACCCTTTTTTTTAGACCTTAATTCTTAATATCCGGTTCTACTTCATTTCTAGAACTAGTCCTTAATCTGACTGTCTAATTCACCAACCCTAGACGCAACTCTATTCTAAAATCTTAATCTCCAGTCCTATCATTAATCTCTGGTTCTCAATCATACGGTCTGTTTTTCTTATTTCGGACCCGAATTCAGTCCTAGAATTTTAAATTTTAATTTTAATTTCTTAATTCAATACTTCTAAAATCCCAAATATTCATTTATTTTTCTAAAACTTTAGTTTCTTAATTTAATTCACAATTATAATCCTGAAATCGACTCTGAATATCGAAAAATATCAACATTATAATCCAAAATCTAATTTATCTTTAATTTCAGCCACCCGATTTGCCCAAGGGAGCTTACGGAGGGTACTCGGGAATGAGGCCAATCCTCATTAACATAGCGAGCCCAAAACTCCTTTTTTGTAGAATTATTTTATTGCTTTAATTAGGATTAGAAAATTAGTTCCACAACCTTTTCTTAGATTTTTAGTATGATTAATTTACATGCTTTATTTTAATTTAGATCTTTTGAATAATTGCCTTGATTAGAACTCTAATAAAATTAGTTCCTTTATTTTAATTAGATAATTCTAGCATAGTTAATTCCTCGCTTTATTAGATTTCAGTATAGTTAATCATTTTTTTATTAGAATTTTAGTATAATTAACTCATTGCTTTGATTACAATTCTAGGAAAAATCGGTTCCTTTATTTTAATTGGATTTTAGCATAGATAATTCATTGCTTTAATTAGAAATTTAGGATAATCAATTTCTCGCTCTGATCAGAATTCTAGTAAAATTAGTTTCTTTATTTTAATCAGAATTTTAGTAAAATCAGTCCTCCATTCCAATTAGAATTCTAGTAGGACTATTATAATTGCTCTAATTAGAATTTCACTCAAATTATAATATTTGCTCCAGTTAGAATTTCAATACAATTACCATATTTGCTTCACTTAAAAATTTCAGTTTAATTAGCATGCTTGACTTAATTAGAGTTTCGTTAAAATTAACATATTGGCATTCCTGATATAATTAGGAGATTGATATCAATTGGACCCTTAGTAGTATTAAGACACTAAATTAAGTAGAATTCTAATAAGATTAGGAAACTAAATTAATTAGACTCCTAATAGAATTATAATATTAGAATAGGCCACTATAATAAATTCCCACACAACTAATCTCAATAGAATAAGGAAATCCAAACCGATCAGAATCACAACAATAACAGGGAAAGAAAAGGAAAACTAAACTATCTAAATTATAAGGAAGAGTCATAGCTACTGACGTTCGCAAGCGAACGATTTAGTAAAGAAGTAACCCACACCCGCTCTAAAGCGTGATCATTGACGTATTGCAGCGTCGTTAAATATCTACAGCTAGCGATCGCAACAACTAGGGATCTTCCTAGACAACCCCTTTTTTTTTATTTTACCTCCACTATTCTAAGCATCGCATCGCTAGAGTCCACTGGGACAGAATTTGGCCACTGATTCAACGGGGATCGAAAGGAACCCAGAAAAAGTGCACACCAATAGTAGGGTTCATGGTTGAGATGGTGGATGTAAGTGTCTCAACCAACTTGGCCAACTGGGTTGCTCTCTGTTCATAGACTTTGTACAGGGACAGTGCATTGTCCACCTACTTCTGCATTATCTTCATTTCCTTTTCATGGTGCACTGATTCTTTCTCCATCAGCTTCTAGTAATTAGACTTCATCAGGGAAATCTGGTTGTCATAAAAATTCTGAACCATCTCATTGACAGACTCCACCATTATGTGGACATTCCTCTGCACATATGGATCAACAGTCATAGACTTGCTGAGGGTGTAAAACTTGGGTATGGGTATGGCATCAATAGGGACAATGGCCCAGTCATCAAGGTCATCTATAGGAGAAGAGATGATAGTCAGGTTAGTACAAGTGCTTGGAGATGATGGGGGGTTAAATGGAAGGATAAATGTCAGCTCCTCTTTAGGGGGTTTAGTTTGGGTGATGGTTGAGGTAGATGGGAGTAGGACAAGCTCATCAGTTTCAAAATCAGTTTGGGTGGCAGCATCAGCTATTGCCACTAAAGTTGAAGGCTCATGTGCAGGAAGAGGTGTAGGTACAAGCATGGGTGTGGGCATACGTGGTTGAGGGTGTGGAGTTATGTCCTGAAGGGTTGTTTCAATGGAATGGAGGTTGCTTTGTATGGTGGCCTGGTTTTTAGTGGTGGGATGGAGTTGGGTTTGGAGAGAGGGAAATTATTTGGGAAAAGGGGTCTAGTAAGGCTAAGGGTATAGGTTGGGTCGGTGGGATTGGTTGGAATGGTGATGTAGGGGCATGGTGGAAGTGGTCAGGCTGTGGAGAGTCTGGGAGGGGTGTGTACTCATACCCGATATCCTCCACAATGGAATCAATCAAGACTGAGTACTCCTCAGTGATGAACTACTCCAGGTCATGGGGACTTATAGATGGGAGGGAATGGAGAGGAGAGGAAACTAGGTTAGTGGGGCTAATAGGTTCAAAGGGTGTTGCACTGATAGTGATCGTAGGTCCACTGTTAACATATGTAAATGGGGAAGGTGGGTCTGTGGATGATATGTCAGTGGGTTCAGGGCTTGGAATGGGTGGAGGTAGGGAAATGGATGGGCTAGGTACAATGGGTGCTATTTTTGGATGGTGGGTTCTCCTTTGGTATGTTCTTTTGATGGTGGGAGTGGGTAGGGTAAATGGTAATATAAGAGTTGGAGCTGACACTGCGGTGATGGTGGTAATTGTGGAGGATGTTGAAGTGGAAATGGTAGGAATGGGAGTAAGAATGGAAGATGTAATGGAAATGCTTGGAGGTGGGATGGGGTGTGACGTAAGATGCACTGAGCTAGAAGTAATAGGTTCCACAAGAGAAGCTACTGAAGTATCTGCTGATGACACAAGGATGAGTGGTACAAAAACTGATGATGCTTCTATAGTAGCTGTGGGTAATGCTACTAAGCTGTCAGCAGAAAGTGCTGCAGGGGTAGTAGCAGTGGTGGCAATAGGAGTAGTTGCTAATGTATCCACAGTCCCCTTCTTCCTCCTTCCCATCAAGGTCATGCTTATTGTCCATAACTTATTCCCAAACACTACAGGGGGCAAAGTCATCAGTTGGCTCCCCCTCCTTCCAGACATATTTCCCTCTCTTATACAAGGCTGTGATGACCCTGTAGTAAGGTAAACCCAATATTGTTTACCTCTTCCTAACCTTCCCATGGATGTCCCACATCCCCTTAAAGATCAACTCAGGAGCATTGAAAAATGCCCCTTTGATAAAGAGTAAAGGGCATCCACAATGGGAGGCCTTCTTTCTTGCTGATGTCCAACTAAAAATGCATTCTTCCTCAGAATGTTGTCCATGAATACCAGGCTTGTGTTGAAGTCCCTCCTCCTAAGTTGTAGACACCCCCATTTTGCCCTCTCGGAGTATATAAGTTTGTTCGGTCAACCTTTGACCTCAACTGTGACTCTTCGAAAAGGACTTACCTTCCCCAAGGGTTTCGAAACCCTAACGTGGGGACCATATGCTGAAATAATAGTGTATGGCTGAATGCAGGCTGAAACAATAGCTTTACGGCTCAGACCCCATAACCCTAACGCGGGGACCATATGCTAAAACAATAGTGTATCGTTGAACACAGGCTAAAATAATAGCTCTGCGGCTTAGACCCCATAACCCTAATGTGGGACCATATACTGAAACAATAGTATAAAGCTAGACACAGGCTAAAATAATAGCTCTGTGGCTCAAATCCCATAAAGGAGGGGACCATATACTAAAATAATAGTATATGGCTGGACACAGGCTGAAACAATAGCTCTGTGGCTTTGACCGCACAACCTTAGGCGGGAACTATATACTAAAACAATAGTATGTAGCCGAAACGCAGGCTAAAACAATAGCTTTACGCCTCAGACCCGACCCAGACCTAGGACAATCCCAAATTACGCGCACTGAACCATGCACGCAATTTAATTGAGTGCCACACCACCAGTGCTCAATCAATCTTGTCAGACCAAACTTCCCCTCTTTCAGACCGCCTTGAGACCTGATTGCAGCTCCAACAAGTGTGCGCAATCGGATTAAGCGTTCCATCACCGGCACTCAATTGGTCTGCTTCAGACTTGGTCTCTAAGTCCTCAGACTGCCAAAATTCCACGATTAAGCGTCATGCATATAGCGCTTAATCAGATTGTGCACACCAAACTTGGCACGCAATTACTCTAATTAGACTAGGATTGGGACACCCCAGCTGAGCCAGTTAGCCGATCACTCACTAAGTCGGTCACCGACTCAAAGTGGTTAAACGCCTGATATTGGGCACACAACTCAATTAAGCACCCTAGATGGGGCACGTAATTGAAGTTGACCGACTAATTACACGCACCCCACAGGGCGCGTAATTAGCAAAATACCTATAAATAGACCCCCTTAACTCGACTCAAGGGGACACAACAACGACTTCGAGATTTGAGTTTCAAGTTCTCTGCCTTCAAGCTTAGTATTTCGAGATTCCTCTCTGCAGACCCGGACTTAGGTATAATTTTTCTTCTAGTTCTTAGTTCTTAGTTCTTAGTCTCTTAGATCTCAGATTTCAACTATTAATTTTTATAATTTTCAGTCTTAGGCCGTAATACCCTTTTTTTAACTCATATTTTAATCTCCAGTTCTAATTCTTAGTTTTTTAGAACCAGTCCTTAATTCTATTCACTATTTTAAAGTCTAATCTCAATTTTCAGTCCTATCATTAATCTCTGGTTCTAGTTCTTAGTTTCCAGAACCAGCCCTTAATCATACGTCCTGATTTTTTTTTTTCGATCCCAATTACAGTCTTTAAATTTTAGATTCTAGTCTTAATTTACTGATTCCTTATAGTTCTAGATTTTAAATCCCAATTTATTAATCTATAATCCAAAAACTATTGATTTTTTTCAATCCAAAAATATTGTCTTATAATTCAAGTTCAATTTACTTTAATCTTAGCCACCCGATTTGCCCAAGGGAGCTTACCGAGGGTACCCGAGAACGGGGCCGATCCTCCTTAGCAGGCAGGCCAAAAACCCCATTTTTTAGATTTTTAGTAAAAAATCAGTTTATCTATTTTAATTAGAGTTTCAGTAAAATTAGTAGATTTTTAATTAATTAGAGCTTTGATAGAAGTATATTTTAATTAATTAGAGCTTCAAGAGAATTAGTATATTTCTAATTAGCTTCCGTAGAATTAACATATTTGCATTCCTAGTACAATTAGGAGACTAATATTACTTATACTTCTAGTGGGATGATGAAATTTGGTTAGTTATTAGTGAAAGTAAATTATTTAAATTAATTAAATTCCTAGTATAATTAGGATATCAAATTAGTTAGACTAAGATACTTAAATCAATTAGACTCCTAGTTAATTAGACTGCTAATAGAATTAACATACTTAGACTCCTAGTAGTATTAGGAGAATTAATTAGATTTCTAATAAAGATTAAGACACTGAAAGTAATTAGACCAGGATTAGGAGACTCAAGTAGATTAGGATATCAAGTAGACTCCTAGTATGACTAGGAGAAGTTAATTAGGTTAGGATAAAAAGGAAGAAGACCAAGAGTTAAAATAGTATTAAGCAGACTCCCAGTAGAATCAGGAAACTCTACTTAATTAATCAACACAACAAAAGGAAAATAGGTTATCTAGACATCCGAGCGACCCAGTGCTGTTGGCATTGGCAGGTTGACTATTCAGTAAAGAAGAAACCCACACCTCCTCACAAGCGTGATCATACGTGTTGCAGCGTCGATAAATATCTACACCTGGCGATCACAACGAACTAGATATTTTTGTTACAAATTTACCTCTTTAATTTTAGCACTTATTATTTTCTAAATAATCACTCCACCACCCATCGCCAGAGTCCACTTGGGATCGAATTGGGCCACTCTTTCCGAGGACCGAAATGAACATAGAAAAAGTGCGTACCAACAAATTGGCGATCGCGATGGGACCTCTTATTGTCAAAGTCGCTCTTACCTAGATACTTAGTTTTATTTTGTTGCAGTTTACGTGCTTTTAACTAGTTGCAAACAAACAAATAAAATAGAAAATATGAAAATATATATATATATAATAAATAAATAAATAAATAATATAAAAGAAGCGAAGAGTATATGAACCTCCGCCAAAGACTCGAGATGTCCGGGATAAGGAGATTGAGGTTAGGAGATCCTCCGCTATAGGGATACCACAATAATCCCATATACGAGGAAGAATCTCCCCACAATTTAAACCAACAACCGGAGATTAACATGGCCGGTGACCAAGAGAATCCTTTTTCTACCCCGAACCCTAACAAAAACCAAAGTAGAGGGGAAAGCAGTAGTGGATAGAACCTCCCGGCCCGACAGATCATAGAGCTCAACATTCAAAGAATATAAAAAGGAGATGATGAAGCTGAAAAATTGCTCCGAGGATTGGCCGCCGCATATGAGACAATCAAGGGATGAGAAGACTCAGATGAACCAGAATGACGAGAGAGTGAGAGGTCGCCACCTACGCCAAGCACGATATCAACCACGTGTCACCCCTAAGACCGGCCGCTCGCACCCTCTTCAATGACAATTCACAAGGCAGCGCTCACTTGCGGTCTTCCCAAAGAGATGCCACTGTAAGAGTCGAGGATCTTCCTAAGATGCTTGACAAATATATGGCTAAGAGGGAACGCCCTAGCCTCTCATTCAGATTCGACAAGTTTTGCCGAGAACTCGAATTTAACTTAACTGTCAAATTTAAAACAATGGTGTTGGGAATCCCAATCACCATCTGGCCCTTTTCTGCAACGACTGTCGGCCCATACGCCATATTCATGGACTTCTCATCCACTATTTCCAACGATCATTAGAAGAAAAAGCTCTAGACTAGTTCGCAGGACTACTGCTGTATAAGATAGATATGTTTGATGACCGAGCTGGTTAATTCCTCGACCAATATAAACACTTAATCCAAGAAACAGTCAGCCTTAGCGATATTATGGCCGCAAAGCAGGAACCTGACGAAGAGTTCACTGATTTCGTTGCAAGATGGAGGAAACTTTTTACTATAACTGGTACCTCAATGAAAGAGAAAGACTCGGTCGACATTATCATCGACAACACTAGAGAGCCCTTCCAAAGCGCACTCGTTATAAGTGACTGCCTCGATTTCGTAGCACTTCATTCCCGAGCCTCTCGTTTGGCACGACACATTAAAGGCGGGGACCTTGCTCTATCCATAGTTACCTCAAAAGCAGGCTCTTCAGGCGAATCAAAGTAAAAAAACAACAAGAAAGCATTGGGAATCAAGTAGGTTAATATTGTTGCCAATCAAGGACCGGATTTAGGAAACGAAAACTTTCAGCCAAGGAACTTCGAACAAAACCAAGGCCAGCAACAATACACAAATCGAACTAAGGCCTAAATTAACAGAGATATCCAAATCAAAACCAAGGCTAGAATCAAAATCAAGAGCAATATCAAAATAGGAACCAATATCCCAACACTTACCAAAACCCAAATACAACGCAGAATCGACCTGCCAACACCCAGAACTACAACAATGTACCTCTGCCACAAAACTTTAACCAACAAACCAAAGGCCCCTACCAGCCAAAACGGGAATACTATCCTCCATTGCCTGATATCATTCCTAACATTTTCCATCTCCTCAACACCTAGAACCTTCTTAAATTTCCGTAGGAACGACCCCGACCTTGGCCCGTGAACCTAGATTATAGCAAGTATTGTGCATTCCACCGATATGTGAGACACAAGTTGAAAGACTTTTGGGTCCTCCAGGACGTAATCTATGACATGAACGAACGAAACTAAATCGACTGGGAAGCGCTCAGGAACTCAAACCCCAATGGCAACCAACCACCATAGAACTTGATAGGATACATTTAATCACAAAGTTACAATTTTCAACCTGATCTTTGATGGACCTTCCAAATAATGTGTTGATAAATAAGTAATAAAAAGATCCACTTAAAATAGTCAAAGAAGCAATTTGCTGCTCAACCTATGACCTTACAGCCCAAAGGCCAGCTAATCAAGCAGTCCACAAGAGCCTGAGAAATTCATGAGAATGTCTTGAACCCAACTGGGAATGCTTGAGGCCAAGTGTAGTTGCAAGGAATGAAGATTAAATCCACTAAGAGGTTGCTGGATGTTGAACAAATGAAGAACATTACACTAGAGATATGTGCCAACTGTGAAAGCACAAGGATAAACCTGTCGAGAGGTTAGCCTTAGCTGCCAGGAGGATCTGGTGCCCAAAAACTAAGATTTTGAGAAGATCTAGAAATTGTCAAGAGCTCCCCATTAGTTGTTGAGAGGTTATGAGGAGAAACTATGAAAATATCAAGAGGATGACAGATCCTGTCGAGAGGCTAGGAGTGCAATGAAAGATCTTATCAACACCTTACCTAAAGGTGAAAGGGATCTCGAGAGGTTCCAGATACTTATCACAAGGTTCAGGAAAACCTATCGAGCAGTCTAATCCAACCTATTGACAGCTTGCCGGAAGCCATGCTCATTCTCGCGAGGATCAACCAACCTGTCGAGAACTCAAAAGAAGCCTATAAAGCTGTCGATAGGAATTTGTATAACCAGTCAACAGGTTGATTATAACCTGTCAAGAGGATGAATGAAATATGGGACAGAAGTCGAGATGTGCTCCAATCCAATCGAGAGCTACACAATCCTGTCGAAAGCCACAGGGAACCTGTCAAAATGAAGAACAAGCATACTCAGAACCTGTCGAGAGGTTCCCTGAACCTCTCAACACTTGAACTGGGAAATTCTCAGCAGGTTTCTTCAATAGCTGCATATTTCAGAAGTCTGTACACACATCCCAAAGCACATCAGCGACCCCTGGGGTATTTTTGGTATTCAACTCTGCACGATTGGAAACCCTAAACTACCTCACATGTATTTGCCTATTGTGGACCAATGGGAGAAGAGTTTTTAGAAGAGAAATCAGCCACATCAACAGCCCATAATAACATAATTATTCTCTTGAACTTTGATTGGCTGAAACGGATCTGAGACAGAGGAAGAAGGTATAAATAGAAGAGAAGTTTTACAGAAGGGGAGATCCAGAATTGGAGAGAACCAGAGCATAGTTCGAGATCCATTTTCCCTCCAAAACTTCCTTCTCTCTTCCTACTTCTTCCATTCTCTCTTTAGCCAATCATGGCTGGCTAACTTCCTTTGAGCAGTAAGGGTGAGGTTGATCTATAATTTGGGAAAGTTGAGCGCATTATTGTGGGTCAAATGTTGCACAAACTACAAATCTGAGAGCATTTCATTGTATATTGTATTTAATTCAATGAATTGTTGATTCTATTGCTTAATTAGATTTATAGATCATCTAGTTTCATTTGGTTCTCGATCGAATTTTTGTAGATGGGACCAGCCCACCCACTTAATTGGTAGATCTCTTAAATACCATTTGATCTTCCTAGATCTGATAAACCTGTGGCTACTTATGCCTGTGGCCTAGCATCCACATCATTTGTAGTGATTATCATTATAGACACCCAAATTCGGCCCAAGGCCCGATCAGTCTGTACTCCGAGAGAGATGTACCCCTATGCTTCCGTGGCACCCTTGAACCCTTAGAGATCACCCATAAACCCTAGGATCCCTTCCCAGACCCAACTTGAACCCTTCTGAGCAGTTTATGGGAGGAGAGCTACAAAATTTTACACAGACCATTACCGAGAATGCGTCATGTACAATTGGAAGGAGGACTTCTCCAGCTTTCCAGCAAGCCAAAGGTCACCCAAGTTGGAGTTATGGTTCAAAAGTTATGGCCAATTGAAGTTTTACATAAAATCATGACTTTTGCTAAGGCGTGTGTATTACATACGCCCAGCAAATTTGGCCCTAGTTTGGTCAGGCGTATATATGATATACGCCTGGCATTTTTGGGCCAAATTTGGCTAGGCGTATATAATACATACGCCCAACATAGGTAGGGCCCACTGCGGGCACCCACCTTCTCTGATCTCCTCTGATTTTCATGAAAATCACTGTACATAAACTGGGTGTATGTAATATATAGGCCCAGCTTAGCTACAGTAACTGTCATCAGATGCTCAAAATTCCTTCATCAGGTTTGACCTTTGGACCATCCCCTTGGTTGAGGTGGGTGTGTTAAGATTGGTTGCACCCCCTTTGAGCTTATATGCAACCCTTAAGTCACTTATGGTCTCACCCCATCATCTGTCATTGAAATCGGTTCCCCAAACCCCTAGGACCCTAAAAACCTAGAAAACCTTAGATGGGGGATTACCTAATTTCTAAACCAATTAGCTCTTAAGTAACCCTCTAACCCACCTTTTCTCTATAAATATAGAGGCACCCCCTCTTCCCAAAGGGTTGAAAAAAATTAGGGTTGAAAGTTTTTTAGCTTAAGAGAGAGAGCCCTAGTGAGAGAAAGTTCTCTTTTATTTTTCATTCTTCAACCAGAATTCTAGCATGCTTAGTTCACCCCTTTCAATCCATTTCAACCATTAGATCACTCCTTTTTAGTCAAGCTTAGCCTCTAGCTTCACCCTACACTTCCCATCTACCGAATCCTAGCATTAGAATCCATTTCCCTACCATTTAAGTCATTTAAAGCCATCAGAAGTACACCGAAGCGAAGGTCTTCCACGGTGCAACAAGGACCTGTGAGCTCCGGCTCACCCCTCTCTTCCTCTACCTTCTTGGCATTTCCTCCGTCCAAGGATTCAAGCCGTTACGTCGCCGAAATTTCAGTTTGGCTCAAAGCTTGATAGACCATATTGCCTTCGGGCAAGCGGAAGCTCCACCCATTTATTTTTCATTTTAGCCATAGATAGAGACCGCTACGTGCAGGTTAATCGGGTGTCTAAACCCTTCCCGATCAATAACCGAAACCCCTACCCTAGAGTCTTTGGCAAAAATCGGTAAATCAGAGTCATATTTAGCACTTCGGTGCTCTAAATATTGATTTAAAGGTTTCTCGGGTCACCAAAAGCTCTGGGTGGCGACTCTACATTTATTCCATCGTGAGCGCATCGTCGCGACGGGTTCAAGAGAATCCATGGTCGTACAAATGGCGACTCTGCTGGGGATATCACCTTAGCGCTTCCCCTCTTGTTGGCCTTTTTTTTTAATCTTTACTAACCATTGCTATTTTTCTGATTTTCTACTATTTTTTCCTTCATTTTTGTTGTTTTTACTAACATACTCACCCCTACGATTCGGTCCTTTAAGTGCCTTAGCCGATTGGTGGGCCTACTTGCGCCTTTAAATTTCAGTTTTTACGGTTTTGTCATTTAAGCCGCCTTAGCCGTTTGGCGGGCCTCCTCGCATCTACTTTTTACGTCATTTAAATTTCAGTCATTTACGAGCCTTAGCCATTTGGCGGGCCTACGTGCGCTCTTTATTTCAGTCATCATATCTCACCATTGAACGCCAGCCCGTTGAGGCGGCACGGGCTTGTCATCCCCGACCCGAACTTGAACTTGAACTTAAATTCACTCCCCTTTAAAAATTTGCAATTAAAAGTGAACCAACAATGTGGGGACATAATCAAATTTATTTTTGGGTGTTTTGGGTAGTTTTCGGGGGGTTTAGGCACAGATATAACTTGCCCGGTTCCCAGTAAGGCGGCATCCCTAGTGCTGATGCTCCAGAAAAGAACCACCCCTTCCAATACCTAATAAGGCGCTTACGCCGAAGGTATATCAGTTGGGTTTCCAATTTCGATCAAGCCATAAAACCCGCAATGGTGAGAGCGTAGACAGCCCGAATTTAGCCGTGTATCCCTAGGAAGTGGAAAGGAGTGACCCAATAACATACACAGCAGTCCCCGGGAGCATCACTCCCAGGAAACCAGTTCAAAAAGACTCATTTGGGCTTGCTGTTCACTGTCAAACCAAGCTGAAAGAACAATTTTTGTCAGGCGTATATATTATATACGCCTAGCAAAAAATTCCCAGAAATACTCAGGCTTATATAATATATGCGCCCAGCCAAAATCCTCAGATTTAAGCCAGGCGTATATGATATATACGCCCAGCCAAATCTGCTTAGTTTTGGTCAGGCGTATATAATACATACGCCCAGTATAAACTGGGTTCAAGCAGCCCGATCTGAGGCCCAATCCACCACCCAAGTTCTCCGATTAGCGGTATTAGTGCCCGCAGTAGCCTCCCGCATTCTATAACACCCAATATGCCCCCGCCCAGTCAAAAGAAGGCGACTTCTCATTGATTTAATCCGGGGGATCAGGTCGTTTGCGTAGATTCCCTCACCTTCAATAGAACAAAAGGGTTCCCTTTCGCTTCTTCCAAAGTTTGTCGGATCCCGCCGTGGGACGTACTAAAGGTGCATATATCACTCGAGACGGGAATTTTCCTAGGGCACCAGATCATCATTCATTTAAATAGGGGAGTTAATTTCCATTTGAAAAATCCAAATATATATATATATATAAAGAAAAATCAAAAACCCAAAAATATATATATATACTTTTGGTGTGACCATCACTACGGCGACCTCGAACCCAACCTGTAGAAAGAGAACCAGGAAGGTATTCGGCCCTCACCCAAGACATCAATACAACACTCGTCAACGGATCATGTCGAGAGCCGATACATCCCCACCATCATCCCCATCTCATTCCCATGTAGGAGAAGACCCGATCTCCGATGCCTTCACCCAAACCCTGTTCGATGTCACGGGTCCATTTGGGGCGCCCGTGTTCGCATCCACCCCATCCCTCTCCCTTACATTCTCCCAACATACCCCCATCCCATCCCCTACTGAAACCCCTCATTTCCTAACTGACCCATACATCCCCATCTCCCATCCATACACCCTTACCGCACCCCCTACTCCCAAAGACCCCATTGGGAGCCCCATCCCTCGCCTACCTCCCACATCCCATCCACCTCATAATCCATGCCCCCTACATCGTATATCTCATCCACCTCATCTCACATGCCATCCACATCACATGGCCCATCCACATCCCAACATACCCCCCCATTTACCCAGGTCGTGCCCAACTTTTCCTAGGGTATGACCAATAACCTACCATCTTCCATAGCCATACATCCATACCCTCCAAGCATAATCATCCATACCCCCCATACCCGGGTCATGCCCAATTTCACCTGACCCCCTCCATCCTTGAGTGGGCCATCACCCTCCAATCTCACACCTGAATCCATGCCCTCAATGGAAGACATGAGAATGATGTATGCCCTGTGGGCTGCCTCTCGGAGCCCTACATCCCAAACCCCACATCCAGGTCTCCAAAACCTCCATACTCCATTCCCTCATGACCATGCCCAACCACCCATCATTCATACCATCCAAAATCCCACACATCAATCCCAGGCCCAGGTCCAAGCCCAAGCCCACTCATCTCATGCCCAAACCCACACAAATCCATGGGCTCAAGTCCAAATATCTTTAGAACCATGGGCCCAGGCCCACTCCCAAACCCAAGCTCAGGCCCAGGCCCAAGCCCATCATACCCAAGACCACTCCTCCCAGGCCCAAACCATCAGACCCAGGCCCAGGCCCAAAACCATCAAGGCCCATGGGGCCAAGCTCAAACCCATCAGACCCAGGCCCAAGGTCCATCACCCCACACCCAATACCCACATGGCCCATTAGCCCAAACCCAACAGGGCCCATTGGCCAAAAATCATACCAACCCCCACACCCAGGCCCAAGGCCCATCTACCCAAGCCTTCCAAAACCATCAAGCCCAAATCCATCAAACCCCAGGCCCATCCACCCACACTCATCAAGGCCCGTTCACGATCCCCTTACCCCTCCACCAGTACCCTTCATTCACCTATACCCCTTACACCCCCATTCCGCCTCCAACGAAAAATCCGATCCACTCCATTCCTCAAACCACACCTACAGCATCCCGCCACATCAACCACACCCCCATCACCCCCAGAATATGCACCCAGCTCAGCACATCATTCATCCACCAACCACTCATCCATTCATTCCTTCCCATCCCCTACAAACCTTGTGGCCCCACCAGGTCATCCAACCCATCACCTCCCATGTCCAAATAGTGGACCTCGCCCCTCACCAGTACAATGACCAACAGTACAAGGAGGACGAGATCCGCAATAGTGGAGGAGTTCCCAGCTTCGACCCTCCCAGGCCCACCATCGTCACACCTAGGGTCGAACAAGATTAGGGGGAGGCAGTCCTCGCTATAGCCTCAAAAAAATCAGAGCAGCTGAAAGAATAGATTGACAGAATACAGAAGCAGCTGATGAAGATGGGAGGAGTAGAGCTGCATTCGAAAGACTTTTCAGACTTATGTCTGTTCTCGGATGTCCCCTTTCTATTCTCAGATGTCCCCCTGCCACAGAAATTTAAGATGCCATCATTCGATAAATATAATGGCACTGGCAACCCCATCGCCCACTTAAAATCTTACTGTGGGGATATGTGCCAGTACGGCTGAGATGAATGACTCCTCATCAAAGTGTTCTAAAAGAATCTAATGGGCCCAGCACTGAGATGGTTCACATCCCTAGAACCATTCATGATAAAAACTTGAAAAGATCTGACACAATTATTCCAAGAACAATATGTCTATAACATAGACATAGAGCCAAGGAAGTCAGATCTGGCCCGTTTGAAGCAAAGACATGATGAAACTTTCAGTGCCTACTTAGGAAGGTGGAGGGCATTGGCCGCCCGGGTGACCCACTGAATTCTCGATGATGAGCAGATTGAATTGATAACCAAGGGAGCTCTCTCCGGTCATCAGCGTTTTTTTATGTATCGTGAGTCCGATTTTTTTGATTTGGTAAAATATAAGATGCCTTTAGAGATGGCAGGTTGGGAAAGAGCGTGGCCAGCGGGGCCACCGGAGTTTGAAAAGTCGTCAAACCAATTATTGATAGAAGACTAGGGACAGAGGTACAGAACATCGTTTACTCCCAGGCCAATACCGATGCCCCCCCGATACAGCTCCAGGCCACACAACCACCCCCAGCCCGTTTCGAGCAAGCGCCAAGGCTAAACAATGGATCGAGAGCCCCATTTACCCAGGAATAGATGAGAGCATGATTCGAACGGGTGTTCATGCCATTGGGGCAATCTTTAAGTATCTTATTGCCAGTGTTGCTATAAAAGGGTCTGGTCAATTTACTCTAGCCTCGCCCACAACCCAATCCAATCCGGAAAACCTATGACCCGAACCTGCATTGTAACTTCCACCAGGGACCGGGTCACCCTACGGACCGGTGCTTCCCACTAAAGCACGCGATCAAAGATTTAATAGAGGTGAGAAAAATTGTTCCCATGCCGCTTCCTCAAGGGCAGAACCAAAACATCCATCAATCCCCTCTACCACAGCACCCAGGAGGCCCCAGGCCTAACATCCATTGGGTAGAAGAGGAAGAAGAAGAGTTTGACCCCTCGGATTACATCAGTAATCAAGAGGAGTTTTCATTTCACATGTTGAATAAGGACGAACCATTTGTAGGGGTGATCGAGCAGTTGTATTTAGCCGATTACTTCCCCACCCCGCTCCCGCCTATCAAATCCAAACGGGCACAGCCCCGCCACAATCATAAATATATCTGCCCCACTCCCAATTTACCCCACAGTACACACCACCTCCCAATCACCCCATCCTATACACTATCCCACCATCAACCACCCCATATACCTCTCCGTCACACCCAAATTATCCCACGCCATATATAACTCCACCATCCCCATACTACCCTACCCCATACACACCCCCAAATCTCTCCACCCAATACACAACTCTGCCATCCCTAAATTATCTCATCCCGTACACAACCCCAAATCCCACCACCCAGTATACCACCTCGCCATCCCCAAATCATCTTGCCTAATACACAACTCCACCATTCCCAAATCACCTCGCTCCATGCACAACTCCATCATCCCCAATTTACCCCATTTCATCCACGAACCCATCATCGCCCCACTATGCTATCCCATATACAAACCCTTTATATCCGTACTCCCTTGCTCCATCCGCTACCCCGTCATATCCCTATCACCCCGCTCCACTCACACCTCCGACATCTCCCAGTCACTCCATCCCATGCAACATGCCACTCATCCCCAGTTATCCCGTCTCACACCCCATCCCGCCAGCTCTTAATCACACCCCTCAATATCCGATCCCATCGCCCTCCGACCCCTCCATCCCAGTCACACTCCCACCATCCCTTCGCTATTTTACCCCCAATCCAACTCCACCCCCACCCAAACAAACAACCCCTCACCCACTCCCCTTATCACCCGCTCCCAATCACCACTGGTCTTATCACGCCCAGGTAATGCCTGTACAAGCCCCCTTCACACCCATAAATCCAACCTCGCCAATTCCCGCCACTACCGTTCCGCCCCCTATTAGAGTCAACCTAGTTGGACTCGAGAATCCGACGCACCCAGCCCAATCCTCCCCAGAATCACCATGCACTTCCTTCCTCATCCCGAAATCTACCTATGACCCGCATCAAGTGCCGTTAAGCTATGAATAGATGAACATGAATGCTGGTTGCAACTGAGAGGAGACTATTTAATTTATTACCCGGTCAGACAGGATTTCTACACAGTCGGAAGCATCGGGGGCCGTCAGAGGAGAAGAGAAGAAGAAAGAGGAGGCCGCAGGGAACCCCTTTGAGAAAATGGCCAGAGAGCACATGTTGGAGACATAGCTCAAGAGAACACTCGCACATATTACTGTGTGAGATTTGTTAATCACGTCCCCGCTCCACTTTCAAGCCTTAATGGGAGCACTCAAAGACGCACATATTTTCATCCACGTAACCCCAGATGAAGTGGGGGAAATAATCGGGCAAGTATTAGCCCTAAATGCCATCTCATTCACTGATGCGAATCTGCCACTCGAGGGGAGCAACCACTCTAACCCCCTAAATATAATAGTAGAAACAGGGAACCTAGTGGTGCCGTTGGTCTTAATAGACAATGGGTCAACACTGAACGTATGCCCTCTAAGGACGGCAATCAAAATTGGTGCAAATCCCAACACCTTTCGGCCATCCATAGCAAGCGCCAGGGGATTCGACTACACTAGGAGAGAAATCATAGGAGAAGTAGACCTCGACCTGATCATCGGGCCGAAAACCTTCACCATCCCCTTTCAGGTGATGGACATCAAGTCTACATTTAATCTACTGTTAGGCCGACCGTGGCTACATGAGATCGGGGCAATACCATCAACTCTACACCAAAAACTCCGATTCATCTCAGAGGGAAAAATCGTCACCATCTTAGGTGAAAGCAGAGAAGACAGGGAGAGGAGCATTCTTCATATTGAGAATTCGAAAGTGCTTAACATGTCGCACACAGCAGATGACACCGATCTCCATCGATTTGAGTATGACTTCTCAACCGTTACCCTCAAGTCGACTGAAAAAAACCCTGCCAAAACTAGTGGAGGAATGGATGCTGCTGTGTTCATGCTCTACAAATGGGGCCACCAAAAAGGGAAAGGGCTGGGCCCGTGCCTTCAAGGAAGAAGAGACCCTGTCAGGGCCAAGGGGCAGCAAACCAAATTTAGCCTGGGCTACAGGCCCATTGAAGAAGAAGTCAGAGAGGTCAAAGAAAAGATAAGAGCCGCGGCAGTCGCCAGGGCCAGAGGAATCAACCTAGAAGAACCTCACGCTCGACCCCACATCCGTCAAATAATTGTGAGCGTCGAGGTGGTAAAGATTGATCTGAATGGGGAGACGAGGGTAACCCCACACGAGCCTGCTTTCGCCCACCCCACCAACCCTTACATCATCCCCCCAGACCTTGAGGTGGACTTAGCCGCCCTCTCCTTATTTGAGGAGCAAGTCCCCCGGTCCACCCATCACTCTAGCACCAGCCACTTTGGGCCTATCCTAACCATAGAGGACAGGGTCCCAGAGGATCCTTCATAAACATGCTGAGGGAGGAACTGTAAGAGCCTACCGATGCCACTTCCAACCAAAGAGGTAAAGGCCAGGCCTTGCAGGTAAGTAACTGGGCATCTTTGCCCCAACTCCTGGGAGCCACCAAAGGCCGTGAATACGGCACCGGCTCTCCAAAAAAAAACAACTTGTAAAAAGTGAGGTTAGCCTCTAGGACACTCTACCCTGTATATATAGAGATCCACCTCACCAGGGGCTGACCTCCGAAAAATGCAAAAAACCATAAAAATAGAAAAAATACAAATTCTAAAATATTGTCTTTTAAAATTCTCAATAAAATTAAAAATGATGTCGCGATACCCGTCCCGCGTGAAGTCGACCGCTTTCCAGTAGAAATATAAGAAGAGGTAGGAGTCACGAGTCTGGACGAGAAAGGTCAAATCGATGAGCTCCTAAATGAGCTCCTCAAACAATTTGCCTATTTTGAGCATGGCCCTACCCCGATCGTCGAAGAGACGGAGGACGTCAATTTGGGTACCAAAGAGGCCCCTAGAATCACCAAAATCGGAACATCACTGTCCCCTGCAGAGGGAAAAGGTATGATAGACTTTCTTCGGTCATACCAAGACGTCTTCGCATGGTCGTATGAAGACATGTCTAGTTTGGATACCAATCTGGTTAAGCATGAGTTGCCACTTTACCCTGATATTAAGCCAGTTAAACAGAAGCTGAGATGCCTTCGACCTGAATGGATGTTGAAAGTGAAGGACGAGGTCATTAAGCAGTATGACGCGGTTTTCCTCATGGTATCCAAGTATCCGCAATGGCTGGCCAATATCGACCCCGTACCAAAGAAGGATGGGAAGGTTCGAATGTGCATTGATTTCTGAAATCTCAACAAGGCAAGCCCTAAAGATGACTTTTCGTTACCACACATCGATATCTTGGTCGATAACACTGCTAAGCACGAAATGCTCTCATTCATGGATGGATTCTCGAGCTATAATCAGATTAAGATGGCAGAGGCCGACTGAGAAAAGACTGCATTCATCACTCCCTGGGGTACCTTCTGTTACAAGGTGATGCCATTCAGGCTCAAGAATGTCGGGGCAACCTACCAGAGAGCAATGACGGCCCTATTCCACAACATGATGCACCGAGAGATCGAAGTGTATGTCGACAACATGATTGCCAAATCACCAGAAAGGGATGACCACCTGGTAAACCTTCAGAAGCTGTTCGGGAGGTTGAGAAAGTATAGGTTGCGGTTGAATCCCCAAAAGTGTGTGTTTGACGCTATGTCAAGAAAACTTTTAGGCTTTATTGCCAGTAGGAGAGGGATTGAGATCGATCCGATCAAGATCAAGGCCATCACTGAAATGCCACCACCGTCTATAGAGAAGGAGGTCAGAGGCTTTTTAGGTAGAATCCAGTACATCAGTCGATTCATTACACAGTTAACTCTGATATGTGCACAGATCTTCAAGCTACTAAGAAAGGATTCACCAGTTGAGTGGAATGATGACTGCCAAGTTGCATTTGACAAGATCAAGTTACCTCCTAAATCCTCTGGTATTGGTACCACCTATACCTGATAGACCCCTGATATTGTACCTGTCTACGATAGAGTTTTCCATGAGCTGTGTATTAAGGCAGCATGATGAGACAGGAAGAAGAGAGCAAGCCATCTACTACCTGAGCAAGAAGTTCACTGATTATGAGACGCGCTATTCTCATCTGGAGAAAGCATGCTTACCGCTTGTATGGGATACTCAGAAACTTCGACACTACCTGTTATCCCAAGCCGTTCTACTTCTAGCACGGATGGATCTGTTGAAGTACCTGTTCAAGAAACTTGCTCTCACTGGCCGAACTGCACGATGGCAACTACTCCTCTCTGAATTTGACATTGCTTATGTCACCCAGAAGTCGATCAAGGGGCAAGCACTCACTGGTCATCTTGCTGAGAACCCTCTACCGGACTATAAGCCTTTAAAGACTGAATTCCCCGATGAGGACATCCTGTTCATGACTGAAGAGGATACGGAGGAAACAAAGGAGTCCTGGGTAATGCACTTTGATGGGGCATCACATGTTGAAGGCCAAGGAGTTGGCGCCATTCTTATCTCGCCAAGAGGATCGCATGTACCCATCTCAATCAAGTTGAACTTCCCACGCACCAACAATATGGCCGAGTATGAAGCCTGTATAGCTGGTTTACAGGCGGCTCTTGATCTGAATATAACTCACCTCAGGGTCTTTGGGGATTCACAGTTAATCATATGTCAGACCAACAGAGATTGGAAGACCAAGGATGCGAAGCTGATCCTGTACCATGAACATCTTGAGGATCTGATAACCTGCTTTGAAGAAGTCATCTTCTCCTATGTGCCACGAGCAAGAAATCAGTTTGCCGATGCCCTAGCTACCCTGGCCTCTATGGTTGAGATTCTGTATGGAGTTTAGATGAAGTCGACCATGATAGAGTAGAGGGATGAACTGGCATTCTATCACCTGATCGAGGGATCTACCGAGTTAGATGATGAGCCACCCTAGTTCTCAGACATCAAAAAATTCCTCAAGACCCGAACTATCCCGGAAGGAACATTGAAGGTAGACAGACACACCATCCAGCGATTGGCAACGAACTACGTCATCTGCGGCGATCAACTATACAGACGGTCTCACGACAATGTTCTGCTTCGATGCCTAACCAAGAGAGAAGAGGTTAAGATCATGAAGGAGATCCATGAAGGAGTTTGTGGGACACACGTCAGTGGACACATGCTCGCTAAGAAAATCCTAAGGCAAGGATACTTTTGGACCACTTTAGAGACTGATTGTTGCAAACATGTTTAGAAGTGCTATAAGTGTCAAGAATACTCCAGTCTAATACATGCTCCGGTCATTGATTTACAGAGCATGGCCACTCCTTGGCTGTTCGCCACCTGGGGTCTCGATGTCATCGACAAGTTCAATCCTAAGGCTTCCAATGGACATCAGTTCATCCTCGTCGCAGTGGAGTACTTCACGAAGTGGGTAGAGGCAGCCTCCTATACGCGCATTAAGGCCAGCCATGTCGAGAAGTTCATCAAGAACAACATCATTTGTAGATTCGACATGCCCAAGGATATCATCACTGAGAATGGCACTAATTTTGCTAATAGACGCATCCAAGTCTTGTGTGAGCGGTTCCAGATGAAGCATCATCGATCATCCCCATATAGGCCTCAGACGAAGGGAGCTGTAGAAGCGCCCAACAAAACTCTGATCCGCATTCTTGAGAAGATGGTAGTCACTTACAGAGATTGGAGTGAGCAGTTACCCTTCGCGCTTTGGGCCTATAGAATGTCTATCCGTACCGCTACAGGGGCAACACCATTCTCCCTTGTGTATGGAACCGAGGTTGTGCTACCCGTTGAGGTTGAAGTACCGTCACTCCGTATCCTTTTGGAATCCCATCTGCCCGAAGCTGAGAAGGAAAGATCCCATTTTGAGCAGCTAGATTTGATTGATGTCACACCCAGGTCTATTAGAGGAGAATTGCACGTGCTTACAATAAGCGTGCTCACGCTCGAGACTTGCAGATAGGTGACACGATACTGAAGAGGATTTTCCCGTCTCTCCACGCCGATCCAAGAGGGAAGTTTAAGCCGAATTGGGAAGGACCCTACATCATCCGAGAAGTATTGCCAGGATACGCCGTTCGCCTCGCCACCATGGACGGAGACCACTTTCCTGAGCCCATCAACGTTGGATACCTCCGTAGGTTCTACTCATAGGCCTTGCAACAAGGTAAGTGTTGATAAAGGTAGATGCGTGACCGCTTAAGGACCCCATAGAAGAGGCCATCATTTCAAAGACAAGTAGCCAAAAAAAAAAAAAAATATTCCCTGAATACCTTTACCCTTTTGCTACACACGTCGGGCCAAGAACCATTTCTTTCATATACCCCTCCCAAAAACATCAAAAAAAAAAGAAGAAGAGGAGAAAAGAGAAATATGTTTAATACCAACAAAAAAGAAGGAGAAAAGAGAAAGGAAAATTCCAAAAAAAAAGAGAAGAAAAATCCAAACAAAATATATATATATATATAGAAAAGCAAAACCCAAAAGCGGGGGATCAAGAATGAAAAAGAAACGACTGGGGCACGTACCGTAAAAATCCCCTGGAAAGGAAGAGGAATCACTGAATCTGGAATTATCTCAAAGCTTAAATCCAAAATCTCATAAAAACCCAACCTGTTTGAGCCCCGGCCACATTCCAACCTAGAAGAAAGCCCTCTTTAAGGTCCACAAGCAGTCATATCATCTGTTGCATCAGCACAAGCTGAGTTAACGGACCACACAGAACTTCATCCAGTCGGCTATAATGGAATCGATGTCCATGTTGTGGCTTTTAGGTTCTTGAAGAAAGTAAGAAAAAAAAGGAAAGAAGAAAAAATTAATTTGAGTTCAAAGCAAGATGGACATGATGAAAACCCGCAAGGTCACCGCGGGTAAAATAGTGAACTCACGCGGACCAGGTGAAAACCTAAAAAGGCACCTGGGGTAAGAGAGCGAACCCATGGATGTAGTGAATACCCAAAAGGGCGCTACAGGTAAAAACAGGGATGACAAGCATAGCGAAAACCCGTCTTGGGCGCTGTGAGCAAAAAAGTCAAGAAAAGAGAGATTAGGAGAGGATCTGTTCTGGCCCGCCTATTTTAGTCTGAACCCCTTGAGCCTCTTCTCCCCTTTGCTGGGCCGCTCATGTTAAAAATTGGATCGGATCCTGATCAAGTATGTCGTCTCTACCACGTCATCTGACACATGACCAAAGATAAAGACAGAAGACTAATCAATCTCGGGGAAGCTGACCTTTCCATGTTTAAAAGAAAAACCTAAGCCTCATGAACAGGGTTTGATCATGCTCAAAAAAGGACCCACCAGTTGGCCTTGTAAATACCGACATCACAAAAAGAGCCCCACACTATGTAGGAGAAAATTTTCAAAAAGATAATAGACTTTCCTTTTCCATAAAGAGCCTCACACTGTGTAGGAGAAAATTTCAAAAAAGATAATAGATTTTCCTTTTCCATAAAAGGCCTTACGTTGCGAGACGTACGGAAGGAAATTCGAACACCAAAAAAAAAATATATATATATATATATATAATAGATTTCATTTCTTTTCTTACAGCGTTACGTATGAAGTGTCACGTCCCAAAAAGATAACAACATGACACACTTTCTATTTTCTGCCTTCTTTACAAGTATAAAAAAAAAAAAAAAGAGAAAAAAGAAAGAAAAAAAAGAAGAAACAACCCAAAAAGAAAAGAGATCTCTGTTAAGGGGCATCAGCCCCCCCTCTGTGTATATGATCTATGGTATGTGCAGGAACAGGTCAGGGGCAGGGACCACGCTTCAAAGCACTGATCTCTACAAGGAGAGTCCTCACGGGCATTCCGATCAGACAACCACCTACCATGAAGACTCTTTTGCCACCTCCGTGAAGCGTCAACTACACTGCGAAACTCAGTCAAAAGCCCAGTCAACCGAAGAACCTCACTCTCGGCTGTAGCAACTCTCACCTCCGCAATCTCAGCTTTGGCCCTTTCCTTCTCCAAAGCCCCAGTCAAATCCAGCCTCTCTACAGAAAGAGATTCAATCCTAGTCCAGAGTATCGTTTCCTTGTATGGCTAGGGCCCCGTCTCTATCACATCTATCGAAACCAGGCTAGGGGCAGGTAAGTCCTCGGATGCCAGCCAAACCTTATAATCAGAAGAGAGAATGCCCCCCTGAACTAAGTTGCACATATGCGCCGATTGGCGGGTCTCCCAGACGGCTGCTACGCGGTCTAGGTCACTGAGAGAACCCTGAGAGAATATCAGAGAGCACAAGGGCGGCCTTACAGTGCATGACACATGTTGGATATATCCGAATTGACGGAGCACCCGAGATGGGAAATAGTAGGTACTACCAATCAACCCCAAAAGTGTGATACCCTCACAATCTCGAGAGCAGACAATCGGAAAGGTTTCGTCCATCCAGCGAAGTTGCCAAATAGACTCCACATTAGATAGCCACAGGCACAGTTCCTCGATACTCCCATGGGGCAATTTCGAGCACCGGGTCAGAAAGCCCCGAGCCACATCCCCTCTTACCAAGCAAAATCTCAGCACGGGCCCCATGATAGCCAAATGCTCTCCTAGCCAAATCTGAATGAGGAGTGGACTCCCGCTAAGAATTCCAACCTGGCCTGAGGCCGAGGCATCCAGGCCCCGATACATCTCAGCTAGGACCAGGTGTACCAGTGAACGACCTCCCTCCAATTCAATCAAGACATCGCATAACCCGAGGGAAAATGTCTTGCCCCCAGTAAAGAAGAGAACTTCCAATAGCAAATAAAGGGTAAAGGCCTTTACATTGAAAGGATCTCGGATAGGCAACTTTCGGAGACTCGAGTCACCAAAAAGTTCTCTCAGGAATTTCATCGAGCACCTGGTGGGCCCCCCGGCGAAGCCCTTCTCATACCCACCCTTTTTCAAACCGAGAACTGCATGGACCGCCTTTGCATACCCCAGTTTGGGCACCACTTTGGCAAGTCCCCAATGCATCCTCAAGCCAGTAATAGAGGCTAGCTCTTCCAAGGTTGGGGTGAGCTCCCTGGACCCAAATCTGAAGACATGGGCCCTATGGTCCTACGACGCCTAAGCCGCTTGTAGGAGGTTGGGCAACAGAGGAATAGCAAGGAGAGAGGAAAGGCGGGATAACCCGAGGCAATCCAGAACAGCGAGCTCACCCTTAGCCAAGCTATCGCACCATTTTTGCAAAAAACTTGGCCCCGAGTCCAAACAGGGAAGTATACTAGCCCCAGCCCCCGTATGAGAATTTGGGCCAGGAAGCAGGTTCATTAACGTACAAAGATGTTCTTTATAAAAATCAGTCAATGTAGGGCGATGGATTCGCTTGTAAAAATATAAAAAAAAAAGGGGGGGGGGGCAAAAAGGCCAAGTCTAGATGAAAAGAGAGGGAAAGAGGGCCAGGTTCGGGTCATGAAGAACCCCGTTGAGCCCAGTTATATGAGGCATATATATTATATACACCAAGGCAAAATTTTAAATATTTTGCCAGACTTATATAATATATACGCCCAACTAAAATTGTAGGGAAGTGTGGCTCCCCTCACATTGGTCCATTTTTTACTTCCCCCAAGAGAGGGACGGGTTTCGCTTGGCCTACTTTTTTATCCCAGGGCAGCCCACAGTCGGGCACTCTCACACACCCATGGGAAATCCACGGATGATGCAGTATTCGTGGGTCATATGCGGAGGATCATATGCGGGCTCAATCTCATCATTGGAGGGGCTTTGGCCCGCTTCATGCCAAAGAAAAGGAACCCATAAAAGCGGAGAGATAACCAAACAGAGTGTTCATATAAACCATAAAAATCATAAAACCATTCAAAAAATTTTGTTGTTTAAAAGATTACATATTTCCCAATAAACAAAAGTCTAAATTGTTTCAATGTTTTAAATTTTCAGAAAATAAACTAGTCTTGCGCAGCCCCCTTCGACTTCTTCGGGTGCCGGGTCGCGCTTTGAAAAGTACGAGTCTCTCCCACCCGAGTGCACGCCTGAGAGATGCGGCCGAGTGTTAGGATATTTTAAGTGCTAGCTATTGACTTTATTGGAGACAGTGCTAAGAATGGGGTGAATGAAAGGTGGAGTGAAAACTACGGAGCAGCAAGCCTAAAATATACAGTCCTACAAGATACAGGGCCTGTTGTAGCAAGTTTTGATAAGAAAGAGTTTGTCCCACAGGGAAGGTTGATCTAAAGCTCCAAGGAAGCTATCTTTAGTAGGATCTCTAGATCTGACTACAGATCTAGCAATCCTAAATGGGAGGGGATTTACGGTCACTATAATCTAAATCCTAAGGTAACTTAATGTCATAGAAAGGGTTAAGAAAGAGGGTGGAGTGTGAGAAAATAAATATAAAAGGGTGAGAAGTACGTTATTAGGTACAGATCAAATGGGTCTTATAACTCAGACTCAGATCTGCTACTATAGAAGTCCTGTCCAATGACTACATTATCACCAAAGAAGAGAAAGGATCCAACTCACCCCTGTGCCATGATCCAATCCCTTATGGCTATAACCTGTCCACTTAAATGGTCACAGACTATCCAATAGGGGAACCACAATCCAGAGATGGGTCAAAACAAGATTATCATTGTAGGCACTACTTCATCCAGGCTACAAGCTCAAGAATCCATAGAAACCTTAACCTCTAAAGTTTTGTGTGTGGGGCTAGGCCTACAAAGTGCACGAGCCTAGACACACAGGACCAGCAAGAGTTTGAGTACTAACTTTTAAGCTTGGTTGTTCACTATTTTAGAAAGACAGCAGTGATCCAGTCACAAGTCTACAATTTCTACACCCAAATTAGATCTGCAATCTGATGGTGGGTCTATACAAATATAGGGGAGTCTGTCTCTGCACAATCTCTCACAAGGCTACAAGCACAAGTGCAGAGAAGAAGAATCTGTCTTAGTTCTGTGAATTGGCTTCACCCTAGGGCTATAATCTGTCCACTTGAATGCTAACAGACTATCCACAGAGGCTATCCTCCTCACAGAGATCTAAGACATAACAAGAACATTGCTGCCACCACCAGGTTCACAGGGCTACCTGCGTAAGCTCCCATGGGAATTCAGATTTAGTGGATCCTATGGTGGGAGAAGGCCTGCAATGTGCCTAACCTGGACACACAGGTCACTTGGATCTAAATAAAACCTTAAAAGCAATCCTCCATTGCTTACAAAATAACTTAGCAATGGAGGATCTCAAGGTAGCAGCCTTGTACAGCACAATGCACAACAAAAACACCATCCCATACATGCAACAGATCCTATTACAAAAACTCCATTAAAATCTATACCAAATAATCATACAAAAGGCATAGCCAGCAAGTGTTGGACTATGGAGAGAAGGAAATAGGAAAATGAAAACTCCTAAACCCTAACCTTAGCCTACTGTAATTTCTACAGTGATTTCAAGAAGAAGCACAGAAGTCCAAAACCAAAGTCGATAAAAAAAAAGTCCTTTAAACCTAAGCTAGGCTTAGGCTTATATAGCAGTCGGTTCTCTCTAAATTTGGGTTAGGAAAACCCTAATTTCATCAATGCAATTGTAGCCCATTCTTGTCCCTTAGATGCCTCGGGGCATGTGCATAGAGATTAGAGCATTGGAGTGCGTGCCCTAATCGCTGGAGATTCCTAGATTGCCCTTGCAGAAGTGGGGAGAAGTTTAGAACCCGATCCTCGCTGGGTAGAAAAGGTTTACAGGTCTTACCGCGTGGTAGAATAGGTGTCGCGGGGTTGCTTTGACTTGAAGCTCTTGCAGTCGCGAGGTTGGTACTTGGGTCATCGCGGGGATGGTTTGGTCATCGCGGGATTGGTTTTTCCATTTGAATAACGCGGGAATTGCGCGCACAGTTTGATCCTGATGAATCTCGCAGTGATCCTTGCGAAGAGAACAATGTACATAGGCTTCTGAATCGCGCGAGCAGTTCCTTGAAAGTATGTGTCCCACGCCCATTGCACGACAGCCGCGTGCTGGAATGCCTGGAGCTCTCTCTATTCAGTGAATCGCACGAAGGTTGAAGACTCATCTCTTGAGCTGCGCGAGACAGCGTGAGTGCTTCGTGGGCGCTTAAGAGTGAGCCTCGCGAGAACCGTGCGGAGTATACTTTTTACTCCTTGCTGACATCCATCGGTGTGCAAATGGCGCGGGGACTGCGCTACCGGTTGGGTTGTTCCCTTCAGAAGCCCGCGATAATTGCGCGATGTATTCTTTCTGATTTGATTGAGCCCTGTGACATTTGCACGAGGCATTCTCCTTGATTTGTTTACGCTGCCTTTTTGACCAATTCTCGATCTGGGTTTAACCTTCACACCGAGGGCTTACGGTTAAATAGGCTTCTTGGCATGGTTAGGGGTTTATTTACAGCTACTGCTTATTACCTACAGAATAGACTAAAACACTTTTATTAAATGATTAAGGGTTTAACAGAGATTACGTTAAGGGGTGAAAAATGGTACTTTTCAGGTCTTAACACACCCCCAAACCTAATCTTTGCTAGTCCCTTAGCAAAGCTGTAATTAAATGCCACTTTCGTAGGGATCACGGGTACATTTAGCATATGTACCAAGCCTTTTAAACCCCTAGGATATCCCTAGTGGAGGAGTGAAGTCTCCTGAGGGTTTCCAGTGAAGACACCCACAAACTTCACCATTAGGACAGTTAAGTATAGTGCAGTTAATGACAACACAGATTTAAATGTACAAAGCTTCATTCCACACCCATTCTTTTAACACTTAGAGGAAACTGCAGCAATGTTGTAGGCCATTTAAAACTTAGAAGTTAACATTTGTTTGCATAACTACCATTCACCTAACATTAGAGATTCATTGGGTTTAAATCAATACCCAGCTTGCCTTAAATTCGAAATTCAGGTTGGATACAATCCTAATGAAGTCAAAATTTAGACCCAATTCTTACTAGGGCTACCTATCAACATTAATAATCTGAGGGTGTTCACATTCACAACAACTCAAGAGCGGTTACAGACCCCAAATTGACCTGCAAGCATGAGCATAGGCAGAGCTTCTAATTTCTGATATCTTCAAGAATTTTCACCATAGATTGGACAACTCCTCATCTCCACATGACAGCTCATTTAACTTTGGATCCACAAGGTCTTTTTGAATGGGTTGTAATGTGACTTATGGCTGAGGGATGTAAAGAATAAAGGGACAAAAAGGAAATCCAAATTAAGAAATTAGCAAGGAGTGATTCATGACTTCACAACCTTCATTTCAGCAAAAACTTCATCGTTCTTTTTATATTTCAGACTCAAAGTGGCCAGCTTCTCATCTTCTTTTCCATTTCCAGATGATGTTGTTTTCTAGACTTCTCTTTCTTTTTCTCTTTTTGTTTTTATCCATTCTTTTGATGAACAGCCACACAACTGCCATTGATGCACAGTTGTTCACAAGTTGCTTTTTCTTCACCTTCCACAGAATGTTTGACCATTCTCAGTATCTTCAACTCCTTCTCCTTTACCTTCTGAATTCTCAGAGTGAGGGTAAGGTTGACTCAGGTCATGAGGTTAAGGTGCAAGTGTTCTAGTATTTGTGAAAGAAAAGTATGATTTTAAGGCTTAACTAATGTATGCAAAAGGGCAGATTTTAAAAGGTTGGATTTTCAGGCTCAAACTGTCCAAATGAGGGCCTTGGATCATTTCCTTAGTTTCATGAGTGTTGTCAATTAGTTTTGATTTGGAGGTGCACAACTTCTAATGAGAAAGTCTTGATTCAATCAGTCCTTAGAGCAGAAATAATGCCAAAAACACTCTTCAAAAGAAAATGATGGGCCCAAATCTCACTAGGTATGGTCATCAAATTTAACCCATGGGGTGTATTTTCATCTGTTTCTCTCCTCTTAGGTTCACTGGGTACTAACTGAAATTTTTTTTCTAATATTAGCGTCATGGTGGTGTCAAGATTTTTAACTTTTTCTGTTTCAGAAAGTCTACAAAAATATTTAAATTTTTACAAGTTTCCTCATTGCATCAAGTTAAGTGGAAATTAATTTTATTCATCCCATTTTTACCACCATTACTGCACTAAAATTAACTGTTCTATTGGCAGACCTATACCGCCACACCCCAAACCATGAGGAGCAGTGTCCTCACTGGTTCAAAGGTGAGAAAATTCAGTAGATTCCAGTCAGAGAAATAAAAATAAACACAGAAGAAGTTAGAGAAACAGAAAATGCTAACTGAACAGTGTGGAACTAAATGAGACTTTCATTAAAATAAAAAGAAAAGATTACAAAAAGATGGAAAAAGAAAAGACAAAATGGGGGGTGGGGAAATGGTTCAAGGGAGAGTCGATGGGGGAGGGTTTGAGGAAGATGGTGGGGGAGATGCAGGTGGATCCATTTTTTTCTTCTTCTTCTCTCTCTTCTCCCTTTTCCTCTTTTTCTTTTCCTCCTTGGCGAAGATCCTCTGAACCTCGTCATACTCATCCCAGAGAAATTGTAATGGGTCCGGCTCCTTAGGCGGTGGGGGATCCTCCCAGATGGGGTAGAATTTAATGGGGAAACCGAAGGGTTTGTCAGCCGCCATGGTTGTGAGGAGGGCCAGACAACTGGGGCAGAAGAGAAAGGATGAGACGAAAAGGAAGTAATGGCCTATTTAAAAGATTTCGGTGGTGAAAAATGAAACAGCACATTGAAAGTTTTGTCCCATTCCAAGATTGGCAATAAATTGTGAATGGTTGGGGAGTGGAGAATCGCACAACCGAGTATGGGAAAAGAGAGTGCGCAATAAATGAGGGTCTAAAGATAGGCGTGGGATACAAGGGGATCCTGTGTATCGTGCAGCTGCACAGTGGAAATTGTGGAATCCCCTAGCAATTGACATCGAATCGACCATGCACATGAATTCATATTTGAAATGATTATAGCCACCCTACAAACATCTCCCATGACAAAATTTAAAGAAATGAAGATGGAAATAGAAAAGCACACATAACAGATCAATAGAATACAAAGAAGAAAAATTATATTAACTGAAAAACATGTACAATGGTAATTATAATCTAAGTACAATCTAAGCTACTCTAAGAGGAAGCATCTGAATCTGAATCGATAAAGAAATCCCAGCCCATCTTCTTAGCATGTGCCCTAAGGGCAGGTTTGTCCAGTTTCTTCTTTGCCTCCCTTTCCTTTTTTGCTTCGGCTGGTGTTTTCTTGGCAATTGGAGCTTTAGGGGCCCTCACCCGTACTTTTGGTTGCTTGGGTAATTTTGGTTCGTTGGGTTCTTGAGGGGCTTTTCCTTTCCTCTTTGCAGGGGGGGTTGCAGGGGATTTGCCTTTGGCTTCCTCAGTGGGGACCACAGGGGATTTCCCTTTTGCTTTGGACTCAGGCTGGCCAGGGGAATATGTCTCCTCAGACTGGGCAGCTGGCTCTTTGCAAATTTTTATAGATGCAGCTTTGGGAGTAGTCCTCTTAGCAGTGACTTTCCTCTGCTTAGGATAAGTTTGCTCTTGTGGAGGTGCAGCAAAGGCCTTGGTAGGTGGAGGCTGCTCTGGAAGAGGTGATGGAGGAGGGGCAGCTAGGGCCTTTCCATTTTCTTGCTAGGTCTTTGGTTGAGCCTCCTCAGATTAGGCAGCTATAGATGGAGTAGCTGTAGGCTCTGGGTCTGGCATGTGAACAGAGAGTGGGGTGGGCTGCAGAGGAGCATTTCTAGCAGTAGCCAATGCGGATTCCAATGAGGCTATTTGAATTTAGTGTTTGAGGAGGTCAGTCTCATGGATATCCTTTTAGATGCTGAAGATCTCCTAGGCATTTTTGAGTCTCTTTTCAAACATTCTGTCCTGCGCCTTCTCTGTAGCAGCATTTGCTTTCTCCAGCTCCCAATTCAACTCATGGTAAGTAGCTGAAGCCTTGGCCTTCTGGTAGGCTTCCAAAATGTTAGTCCACCCCAAGGAGATGCCCAGAAGTTGCTTTCTGTGGACCTCCTTCATTTTATCGATCTGCTCCAGTAGGGGGGTCTCAATGGATTGACGAAGTTTGGCCATGCCCCGCAGGACATCCTTCTTAAGGTATGCATTATCCCTCATGTGATGGAGGATGGTGAGGTAGGGAGTGCTGTAAAAAAAATGTTTGGGTGCGATGGGCAGATAGGAAGTGGAAGGAGCAAACTGTGATTGGTCCTGGAGGGGGAAGGGGGGGTAACAGTGGGTAAGTCTATTTGTGGGGGAGGGTATAAGTTCCGGGTTTTGTTTATGTAGATTTGTCGTGAATGTGGGAGGGGTAGGATAAGAGGGGGATGGAGGGTATAGGGGAAAGGAAATGGTAAGGTCAAGAGGAGCAGGGGTGATGGGGGGAAATGGGAATGGTGAAAGGGATGAAAGGAAATGGGTGGGTTGGGTGTGTAAAGGGAATTATGGGTGTTGGATGGGGTGGGGAGTCAGGGATGGTGTCAGTTTGGGTATGGTTGTCAGTGTAAAGGACCAGGGGGGTTGTAGTGGGTTGTTGAGGGATGTGTGGGTTGTTGAATGTCTGTATGGTGGATTGGATGGCGATGAGTTCAGTCAGCATCTGGTTTTATTTTTAGGTAGTGGTGGATAATTGGACTTGGATATCTTGGATAAGGGATAGGATAAGTGTCAGTGTGTCAGGGCTGGGAGGTTGAGTCTGTGAAGAAGAGGGCACTGGTTGGAAAGGTGAGGAAGGTGCATGATGGAAAGTGGAAGGAGGGGAAAAGTGGGGTTCTGGGGAGTAATGTTGTGATGTAGTTGGGGACTCTGGGAGAGGGGTGTAGTGGGTAGGCATTGTGTCAAGGAAGGTAGACAAAAAGGCTTGGAATCCTATGGTGGTGTTAAGGGTTAAGTCAATGTCTATGAGTGGGGATGTAGTAGGTATGGCAGGGGTGGTGGTTTCGTCAAGGTGAGTTATGTCAATGGAGACAGAAGGGATTGAGGATGGTGTCTGGGAGATGGTGGGAAGGGCTGTCAAGTTTATGTATAGCTGATGGGGGTATTGGGGCTGTGTACTGAGGTAAGGTAGGGGATGGGGAGTCCTCCTAGGTACCAATCACAGGCGAAGGGGGAGTGGGCATAGATGATGAGGACAGAGGAGGGTGAGAGAGAGATGGAAGAGGGATAGTGGATGCAGGAGGAGAATGTGGTGGGGAAATGGGTGCTGCTGCAGTAGTGGTGGGAACAAGCTCTTGGAGCAACTCCGTGGTAGCAAGGGTAGATCTTATTCCAGCTGCTGCTTCTGCTTGCTTGGGAAGGGCCTGAGCCTCAGCTTTCTTCTTCTTCTTCTGGGCCTCCATCAAGCTCCTGCTGATTCCCCATTGCCTCTTGGCAAAGGTAGTAGGGGCAAGGGTGGTGGTCTGCTCAATTTTTTCTATCTTGTACCACCCCTTGAGTAGCAGCAGGGTAATGATTCTGGCATAGGGTAGTGTGTGAGGCTTCTTTTTTTGCCCTATCTTCTCCACTATGCCTTTCATTGCCTCGAATATGAGCCAGGCCGCATGGAAGCCATGGCCAAGAGAGAACGAATAAACAACATCGACAATGGGAGTTCTCCTCTCCTGCTGATGTCCTGAGCAGTATATGTTCTTTCGCAAGACTTGGTCTATGAAGAGGAGTTCAGGTGCCAATTCTCTCCTTCTAATCGAATCCCCTGTGGCATTTAAACCTCTAGTTAAGGCCCGTACAATTGTATCAATTGATGCACTCAGGGGGGGTCATATCCATAGCTAAAGTTGAATGCGGCTGGGATGCCCAAAACTTCAGCAATCACCTTGGGGCTCACTAACATATCAAAGTCGTCAATCAGCACCAGCAAGCAAGCTTGTCCATCCTTATCCTTCTTGACCCTGATATGTTGATAAAACAGTTGTACTAGCCTAGGGTAGGCTAGTGCTAGAATACCTCTCATCAAGGGTGTCAGGCCCGCTTTGATAATAAATTACACAACAGGGGCAAAGAGAGGTTCCTTCTCAAAAAATAGTAGGTCAAAATCTGTCTCATGCTCCAATGGGATTGAAACCATGAGCTCAGAAGGAGTAAAAAACTTAGGGGTTGGTTCCTCCGCCTCCTCAACCACTTTCCTCCCTCTTTTGGGTGACTTTGAAGTCTTGCCCTTCTTAGGGGTGGTCTCAGCAGGGGCCTTATCCTTCCCCTTTCTCTTATGTGCACTCTTTGGAGCCATTTCAAACTCTATCTTCAAATATGAGAAATGGAAATCGAGATCTAAGTGCCTACCCTAAACTCCTAGGGTTTGGTTTGATTTGACGCACAGGGCACCGCGAGATCTCTGAGCAGAGGGCAATAGATGGGGGTGATGCGAGGAACAACTTTGTAGATTAGTGGAATGAATGATGAGCTGTAGGATTGATGTTGGAGGAGAGAGGGGGAAGAGCGTCAAAAGCTAGGGTTTCGCAGAGGGAAGAAGGAAGAGAATACTGGGAAAGGAGCCAAGCACGAGGTTAAAATACTTATCATGAAGCTCGGCGCGCTTTGGAACATCTGGTCGCAGGATTGGAAATGAACCTAGCGGAGGGATGTATTCAATTTGGATTGCGCGATAACATCCCAGGTTGACCTTGGGGCGCGCGACAATATGTGAAGAATTCATGAGAATTGTGCGAGCGGCTCCCAGGTCTCCATTTTAATTACGTGAAAAGCTTTGAGGTTCACTTTGAATCTCGCGACACCCTTAGAATCTCGTGACAGTAAATGAAGTATTTCTGTTGAATTGCGCGAGAGTCTCATAGTTTACCTTTTGAACCTCGCGATAGCCTTTGAATCTCGTGATAGCTAATGAATAGCTCTATGGGAATCGCGCGAGAGGTTCTCAGGTGCACTTGAATCTCACGACAGCTATTGAATGTTTCCATGTGAACTGCGCGAGAGTCTCCCAGGCTTCCATTTGGATCCAGCGACAACAAAGAATCAAACAGAGAGTATGTGCTCTCTATTTTGCCATTTCCAGTGTGCTGTGGATAGATCCTAGGCATGACTCTCACCATGGGTACTTCTAGACACTTAAAAAAATCAACCATTCAAGTAAGGGAAAAAAAAATCAACCTTCCACATTATGCATTTTCTCAAACATTATCTATTAAAGGGCAGTAAGAATCAAACCAAGCATAAAAAGTTTAAAACAGACAGTTCTAGATTCAAATGGTACCACTAGCAATTCCTAGAGAATTTGAACAAAAGAAAGCAAGATAATTCTACCAAAAACAAAGTACATATGATACAATAATGACACACTTGTGGATCAGTTTGAAGAAGGATCCCCTTGAAAGTGAATGGTGTCCATGAGTTCGGCAGGTTTTTCAAAACAAGGCTTAAGCCTCTAACCATTCACCTTCAAGGTTCTCCCATACTTGGGATCCTTGATTTCCACAACACCAGATGGGGAAACATGCATGACAATGACCTTTCCATCTGGATTTCAATTTGCCAGGAAAGAATTTAAGTTTGGAGTTAAACAACCAAACCTTGTCGTCAGCTATGAAGCTCTTTCTCAACAGCCCTTTGTCAAAGAAAGCTTTGGACCTTTCCTTGTAGATCCTGGCATTGGCATACGCATCCATCCTTAGTTCTTCCAATTCCGACAGCTGCAGCAACCTGTGATGATCAGCAGAAGTTAGGTCTAAATTTAAGTGTTTGATGGCCCAATAGGCCCTGTGTTCTAACTCCACTAGGAGATGACAGGCCTTGCCATAAACCAGTCTGAATGGGGACAAACCAATGGTAGTCTTATAGGCAGTCCTATAAGCCCACAGTGCATCACTAAGCTTGTCAGCCCAATATTTCCTATCAGTCCTCACAGTCTTCTCAAGGATATGCTTGATCTCCCTATTTAAAATTCCAACTTGCCCACTGGTATGTAGGTGGTAGGGAGTAGCAATCCTATGGGTGACAGAATATTTCTTGAGCAAGCTCTCAAAATTTCTATTGCAGAAATGGCTACCCCCATCACTGATGATGGCTCTTGGGGTGCCAAATCTCGAGAAGATATTCTACTTTATAAACTTGAGGACAACCTGATTATCATTAGTTCTTGTGGCAATGGCTTCTACCCATTTGGAAACGTAATCCACTGCCACTAAGATAAAATGAAAACCATTTGAAGGAGGAAAGGGGCCCATAAAAGCAATACTCCACACATCAAATAGTTCTACAACAAGGATGGGTTGTAAAGGCATTGAGTTTCATTTGGACAGCCCTCCTAATTTCTGACATCTTTCACAGGTCTTGCAATGTGTATTGGCATCTCTGAAAAGAGAAGGCCAATAGAACCCAAACTGCAATACTTTGTCAGCTATTTTTCTCCCACTAAAGTGACCCCCACAGGCATTTTCATGGCACATGGCCATAATACTGGGGACATCCTTTTCGGGAACATATTTCTGAATGATTTAGTCTGCACAATACTTGTACAAGCAAGGTTTCTCCCAGAAAAAGAATTTGACCTGTGAGAAAAATAGGTCTTTGTCTATTTTTGTCCAATGAGCAGGAATCTTGCCTATAACTAGATAATTGACAATATGTGCATACCAAGGAACTAAAGATTGGATGGCAAACAGTTGCTCATCCGGGAAGACAACATTTGTAGCAAGGTCATCAACACCTTTCTCCAACATAATTCTGGACAAGTGGTCAGCTACCACATATTCTACACCCTTTTTGTCCTTGATTTCAATGTCAAACTCCTGCAATAGGAGTATCCATCGAATCAACTTGGGCTTTGCATCCTTCTTGGACAGTAGGTACTTTAGTGCTGAGTGGTCAGTGAAGATGACAATTTTAGACCCAAGTAAGTAAGGTCTAAACTTGTCCACAGTAAAACACTGCCAGAAGCTCTTTCTCAGTTGTTGTGTAGTTCAGCTGAGCTTCAGCAAGTGATTTGCTGATATATGCAATGACCGCAGGCAGCTTATTTTTTCTCTGGCCCAAGACAGCACCTATTGCCAAGTCAGATGCATCACACATCAACTTAAAGGCAGGGTATAGTCAGGTGTTTGGAGTACAGGGGTAGAGGTGAGGCAGATTTTTAAAGTTTCAAAAGCCTCAAGACATTCAGCAGAAAAGTCAAAGGGCACATCCTGGCAGAACAGGTGGCACAATGGTTTTGCAATTTTGCTGAAGTCTTTGATGAACCTCCTGTAGAATCCAGCATGTCCAAGGAAAGATCTGATTTGCTTGATTGTTCTTGGAGGGGGAAAATTTGCAATGAGGTCAACTTTGGCCTTGTCTACCTCAATTCCATCTTTAGAGACTACATGGCCCAACACAATTCCTTGTGTTACCATGAAGTGGCTCTTTTCCCATCTTAAGACCAGATTGGTCTTCTCACATCTTTGTAAGACCTGATGGAGGTGTTGCAGACATTGGTCAAAGCTATCCCCATAAACCAAAAAATCATCCATAAAAATTTCTAATAATTTTTCAATCATATCAGAAAAAATGGCATACATACACCTCTGAAAGGTGGCTAGGGCATTACACAGTCCAAAAGGCATCCTTCTATAAGCAAAGGTGCCAAAAAGATAAGTAAAAGTAGTTTTCTCTTAATCAAGAGGGTGCACAAGGATCTGATTGTACCCTGAGTACCCATCAAGAAAACAGTAAAAAGCCTTCCCAGCCAACTTATCCAAAATTTGATCAATAAAGGGGAGAGGAAAGTGGTCTTTTCTGATCTTGGAGTTGAGTTTTTGATAATCGATGAAAACTCTCCAGCCAGTGGTCTCCCTGGCTAGTCTCAACTCTCCAGACTCGGTTGTGATCACTGTTATGCCAGATTTCTTGGGTACCACTTGGATTGGTGCCACCCATTCAAAATCAAAGATGGGGTAAATTACCCCAGCATCCAGCAATTTAATGATTTCTTTCAGGACTACTTCCTGCATGTGGGGATTCAGTTTCCTCTGCATTTCCCTGGAGGGTGTTGAGCCCTCCTCTAGATGAATCCTATGCATACAGATTGATGTATCAATCCCTCCTAGATCAGCAATGGTCCAGCCAATTGCTTTCTTGTGCTTCCTCAAAACTATTAGCAATTCTTCCTCTTGCTCACTGGTAAGAGAAGAGGAGATAATTACAGGAAGTTTCTCGTCTTTCTTAAGGAAAGCATATTTCAATATCTCTAGAAGCTTCTTGAGCTCCAGATCAGGGGCTTGTTGGATGGATGGGAGGATTGGTGCATTGTTGGTTAGAGGAAGGGGCAGCAATGTAGGTTTCCAATTGGAATGTTGCACTAAACCCACAGAAGACCTCAATGGGGACATGTCTTCTGGCATTAAAGCTAGGCTTCCTTCCTCTACCATGTTCCAAACTTTAGTTAAATTAGTGACAATATTGCCCCACTCCAGCAGAGTGGGCAGTTCATCTTCAACAACTTTTTCTAGTACATCCACTGCAAAGCATTCCTCATTGTCCAGCTGAGGGTACTTTGCACTGTTGTACACATTAAGCTCAACTTTCATATGTCTGAAAGTTACCTCCATGATCCCAGACCTGCATTGAATGCATGCATTGGCAGTAGCCAAGAATAGTATGCCCAGAATAACAGGTATCGAGGATATACTCTTGTTGTAGCCCATGTCCAAAACAAGGAAGCCTGCAAGGTAGAAGAACTTGTCTACCCCCACTAAGACATCCTCAACCACTCCCATGGGTTTCCTCTCAGACTTATCAGCCATCAATAGAATAATGGGGGTGGGCTTAAGCTCCCCCAAACCTAGCTGCTGATACACACTGTATGGCAGCAGGTTAACACTGGCTCCAAGGTCTAAAAGGGCCCTTCCAATCGTGTGGTCTCCAATAATAGAGGGAATAGTGGGTATCCCTTGGTCTTGTAACTTCTCAGGTATTGTCATGGTTAATAGAGAATTAATTGTATCAGATGCAAAGACCTTTTTGGATAAATGGCCTCTGGCCTTCCTTTTCTGAGTACAAAGGTCTTTCAGAAATTTTACATAGGCTGGGACCTGTCGGATTGCATCAAGCAGGGATAAATTTATCTTGACCTGCTTAAAGGTCTCCATCATTTCCTCGATTTGTGCATTCCCCTTATCAAAAGGGGCAGGGCCACTCAAAGCTTGAGGAAATGGCGGTGAGCTGGTTCCTCACCATTTGCAAACTATATGTTGAACTTTTATTTTTTTCTTTTTTCTTGTTTTATTTCCTGCTGAGGCTCAACTATAGCCTCTTTATTTTTCCCTTGTTAAAGGGTAGCAGGCAGTTCCTGACTCTGTGCTCTAACAAAGTCTCTTTCACTTTTACTCGACAATTCCTTGAGAATGACCTCTCCTTGTTCCTTTCCCACCTGGTTGTCTACCAGCCTGCCAAACCTTAGGGCCGTGATGGCATTAGCCCCCTCAAAATTATAGGAGCATTCTCCAATCGAATATTGGCCCTTAGGGTTGGCTAGTGGCTGGCTTGGCAACCTGCCCTCCTCTCTTTTAACCAAGGCATTGGCTATTTGGCCTAGCTGTTCTTCTATTTTCTTAATGCTTTGACTGTGAGAAGTCACCGTCTGATTCAAGGGTCCAAGGCTTTGCAATTGGGCCAAAACTTGGTCCTCAAAAGAAGCACTTCAGGGCTGAGGTGGGGGAACTACCAATTGATTTTATTGCTAGGGTTGCTGTTGCTACTAGAAATTCGACCTTGGGGCATAACCCTGGTTAAACTGCTGATGTGGCCTTTGAGGTAAGGTCAACATCTGTTGTGGCTGCATATAATTATCTTGCCTCCACCTCAAATTTGGGTGGTCTCTCCATTGGTAACCAGCATTTTGGTGATGGTATCCATATGGCTATTTATTGTAGCCACCAGATTGTTGTTGTCCAAAAGATTAAGCCGCGGGAGCCTGTTCCATTACATACTCAGGGTATTACCCTGCAGATGGGCATTCTTCCACTGTGTGTTGTGGGGATTGGCATATCAGACATGCCTCCATCACTTGTGCAGCCATTCTAGGCTACACCACAGTTAAAAGTTTATCAAATCTATCAGTAAGATTGGCCATCTGCATTCTCAGGTCATCATTTCCCCTAACTTCATACATCTTTCCTTTAGAAGTTTCAGCCAACACCAGCTTAAGAGAAGGCTCTTGAATAGATCTAGATGAGGACATCTTCTGAAAAGCATTTTCGCTAATAACCTCGAACAAGTTCCATGCCTCATCAGCTATTTTATGCATGTACGTTCCACCACGAGAGGCATCTACCATGTCTCTGCTTTTCTTATCAATCCCATTGTAGAAGCTCTGGACAAGCTGCCAGTCAGGGATCTTGTGGTGGGGACATTGTTTGAGCATCTCCTTAAATCTGTCCCAGGCTTGATTAAAATCTTCAGTTGGGGACTGGGCAAAAGCAAGTATGCCTTTCCTCAACTGGCTAGTTTTGGTCTTTGGGAAAAATTTAGACAGAAATCTTGTCTGGAAGTCTTTCTAGGAAGTGATGCTGTTATTTGAGACAGTAGATAACTAGGTCATGGCCCTGTCCTTTAGGGAAAAAGGAAAGAGCCTTAACCTAGTGGCTTCTGGTCCCAAACCAGCAATGGAGAATGTCGTGCACAAGGCCAAGAACTGATCAATGTGCTTGTAAGGGTCTTCCTTGATAAGCCCATGGAAAGAGGGAAGCATTTGGATGATGGAAGTTTTGATCTCGTAGTTTTCCTGAACATCTGGGAATTGAATGCTGAATGTAGAGTTATAATCATCCGGAGCATTCAATTCCTTCAATGTTCTGGGTTGCTCTTCACCCACAACTATTGTCTCAATTTCAACAGGGGGCTCGATTGTGATGTGTCTGTGTCTTCTCGGTCTTTTACCTCTTTCTATCTCAGGGTTAGCAGGCTCTAATGTAGGACTGAGGGATCTCCTTCCTAACATGCACACACACCAACAGCAGGGAAGACTATTCGTAGGCACATTGCACTTAACAAAATTTACAACTATCCTAATCAACTGCTATGGAATCTTCAAAGGAGAAATAAACTGAGGTTTTGAAGGTTAGAGAAGTGCAAACAGAGGTAGCTAGACTCCCAGTGCAATTCTACTCTCCTTCTCTGCTACGGTCCAGATCTGCAAGAAAATTTTCAAATATAAATCAGCAGTATCAATTATTCACAAGTACAGCTACTAAAGAATAAAGAATACAAAAATCTAGAGTCTACTAATAGATCAAGTTATTCCCCGGCAGCGGCACCAAAAACTTGTTAGGATATTTTAAGTGCTAGCTACTGACTTTATTGGAGACAGTGCTAAGAATTGGGTGAATGAAAATGAATAAAAGGTGGAGTGAAAACTACGGAGCAGCAAACCTAAAATATACAGTCCTGCAAGATACAGGGCCTGTTGTAGCAAGTTTTGATAAGTAAGAGTTTGTCCCACAGGGAAGGTTGATCTAAAGCTCCAAGGAAGCAATTTTTAGTAGGCTCTCCAGATCTGACTACAGATCTGGCAATCCTAAATGGGAGGAGATTTACGGTCACTATAATCTAAATCCTAAGGTAACTTAATGTCTAAACTACAGAAAGGTTAAGAAAGAGGGTGGAGTGTGAGAAAATAAATATAAAAGGGTGAGAAGTATGTTATTAGGTATAGATATAATGGGTCTTATAACTCAGACTCAGATCTGCTGCTATAGAAGTCCTGTCCAATGGCTACATTATCACCAAAGAGAAGAAAGGATCCAACTCACCCCTGTGCCATGATCCAATCCCTTATGGCTGTAACCTGTCCACTTAAATAGTCACAGACTATCCAATAGGGGAGCCACAATCCAGAGATGGGTCAAAACAAGATTATCATTGTAGGCACTACTTCATCCAGGCTACAAGCTCAAGAATCCATAGGAACCTCAACCTCTAAAGTTATGTGTGTGGGGCTAGGCCTACAAAGTGCATGAGCCTGGACACACAGGACCAGCAAGAGTTTGAGTACTAACTTTTAAGCTTGGCTGTTCACTATTTTAGAAAGACAGCAGTGATCCAGTCACAAGTCTACAATCTCTACACCGAAATCAGATCTGCAATCTGATGGTGGGTTTATACAAATATAGGGGAGTCTGTCTCTGCACAATCTCTCACAAGGCTACAAGCACAAGTGCAGAGAAGAAGAATCTGTCTTAGTTCTGTGAATTGGCCTCACCCTAGGGCTATAATCTGTCCACTTGAATGGTAACAGACTATCCACAGAGGCTATCCTCCTCACAGAGGTCTAAGACAGAATAAGAACATTGCTGCCACCACCATGTTCACAGGGCCACTAGCGCAAGCTCCCATGGGAATTCAGATTTAGTGGATCCTGTGGTGGGGGAAGGCCTGCAATGTGCCTAACCTGGACATACAGGTCACTTGGATCTAAATAAAACCTTAAAAGCAATCCTCCATTGCTTACAAAACAACTTAGCAATGGAGGATCTCAAGTCAACAACCTTGTACAACAAAACTCACAACAAAAATACCATCCCATACATGTAACAGATCCTATTATAAAAACTCCATTAAAATCTATACCAAATAATCATACAAAAGGCATAGCCAGCAAGTGCTAGACTATGGAGAGAAGGAAAAAGGAAAATGAAAATTCCAAAACCCTAACCTTAGCCTACTGTAATTTTTACAGTCGGTTTCAAGAAGCAAAAAAGTCCAGAACCAAAGTCGATAAAAAAAAAAGTCCTTTAAACCTAAGCTAGGCCAGGCTTATATAGCAGTCGGTTCTCTCCGAATTAGGGTTAGGAAAACCATAATTTCATCAATGCAATTGTGGCCCATTCTTGTCCCTTGGATGCCTCAGGGCGTGTGCACAGAGATTGGAGCATTAGAGTATGTGCCCTAAGCACTGGAGATTCCCAGATTGCCCTTGCAGAAGTGGGGAGAAGTTTAGAACCCGATCCTCACTGGGTAGAAAAGGTTTGCAGGTCTTGCTGCGTGGTAGAATAGGTGTTGCGAGGTTTCTTTGACTTGAAGCTCTTGTAGTCCCGAGGTTGGTACTTAGGTCATCGCGGGGATGGTTTGGTCGTCGCGGGATTGGTCTTTCCATTTGAATAGCGCAGGAATTACGTGCGCAGTTCGATCCCCGATGAATCCCGCGACGATCCTCGCGAAGAGAACAATGTACATAGTCTTTTGGATCACGCGAGCAGTTCCTTGAAAGTATGTGTCCCGCAGCCACTGCGTGACAGCCGCGCGGTGGAATGCCTGAAGCTCTTTCTATTCAGTGAATTATGCGATGGTTAAAAACTCATCTCTTGAGCTGCGCGAGACTGCGCGAGCGTTTAAGACTGAGCCTCGCGAGAACCGCACAGAGTATACTTTTTACTCCTTGCTGACATCCATCTGCGCACGAACGGCACGGGGACTGCGTGACCGGTTGGGGTGTTCCCTTTAGAAGCCCGCGACAACTACGCGATGTATTCTTTCTGATTTGATTGAGCCCTGCGACATCTGCCCGAGGCATTCTCTTGATTTGTTTCTACTTTGTTGTGCCTTTGCTGCAACCAATTCTTTGTTTGGGTTTAACCTTCAACACTTCTGAGGGGCTTCTGGGTCAGCAGTAGGCTTCTTGGCATGGTTAGGGGTTTATTTGCAGCTACTGCTTATTACCTACAGAATAGACTTAAAACACTTTTATTAAATGATTAAGGGTAACAGAGATTAAGTTAAGGGGTGAAAAGTGGTACTTTTCAGGTCTTAACACCGAGCAGAGAGCGCTACTCCTTTTCACAAGCACGCTGCAGGAGCACACCAGAGGCCATCAGGTAGGGAAACAAGTAGAAGGTAACTAAGAAAATGATTAGGTTTGGTCAATATTCACTCACCACCTCAGCCTCTCTAAGCCCGACGATGTTGCAGTAATATTCGGCTTGGTTCACGGCCGACATATGATTCTGCACAGCAAGAAAAAGAGGTGTCAGTCACACAGGTCATCAGCATAGTTCAAGGAAAAAAGAGAGCAAAGCAACAAGGGAGAGATTACCTGGAGGATCAGCTCAAGAGGTGGGATCCGAATAGCTTCAGCTGATATGCGTGCCTTCTTAGCCACATCGGCACACATACGCGACAGGAAAGCATCATCCAAGCGCTTAAAGGTCCCCTGGACCTCAACTGGCGAACTGTCGAAAGCACCAGCACCAAAAGGGTCAGATGGTCCAGCACCTGTAGCCTCATCAAGAGCAGTTGCCTCATCCCCCTCATCTGAGTCGCCACCTTGCCTAAACTGTAGAGAGAAATAGTTTTTATTCAAATGACAGGGCAATCAAGGCAATCACAAGAAGGCTGTTAAATAAAAAGAGGAAAGAACATTACTTGAGACCGCGGACCGCCAAAAGCCAAAAAGTTGGCACCAGGCATGAAGCGGGGCAGCAGAGAACGATAGGGCAGAGACTCATACCACATCTGATATCACCCCGAAAAAAGAAGGTCATCAATGGGGACCCCATGATGGAGAAAGTGAGCGGTAAGCACGTCGGTGGAACCTTCAGGAGCCAGCACATCAGCTGGAGGAGCTTGGGGCATAGCGAAAAGAAGACGGTACTGATGAACCACCCTCTCTCCTAGGCAATAGGCCCTAGTCCAGGACCCATAGAAGAAAATGATGCGTCGGTCTAACAAAAAATGAGAAGGACCCACTACGGCCAGGTTCCAGAAGGGAGATCTGACGTAGGGGTCAAGGATGACCTGCTTAAAAAGAAAAAAAGAGAGAGAGGAGGGATATATACATTTGGTCAAAACCCACAGCACAAAAGAACTATCAAATTTGTAAAGAGATAAATTGTTATACCTGCTCAAGGATCAACAGATCAAACTAGGAGTGCAGCCCTAACTCCATGTGCTTCATGCCTACATCTCGACGGCAGTTCGCGTGCCAATTGCTCATAAGGGGGAACGTAGGAACTTCAGATAGAAGTAGAGGGCGACCAGGTTGGAAATGCAGATACCCCCAAACCTGAGAAAGCAAGCAGATAAAATAGATATGCCATAAAAGGAAAAAGTTGGACAAACTAAAACCAGAGGATAAAATACCTCAAGCACGGGCCCAAAAGCCGACGATGGAGTGGACTCCCCAAGTACGGCTCGCGCCAGGCTAGACATGAGCACCACATAGCCAGCACCGCCCCATTTAAACTGACGCACGTTGTCCCAGTTCACCATAGAACTGAGAAGGGACAATGAGACCCGCCCTCCGCTGGTATTTGAAAGAAAAGTCTTAACCAAAAGGAACAATAGAGAAATACGGGTCAACATCAGTGCACGCTCTGGCTCGAGATAAATGGCTGCATCGGGTTGACCCAGATCCATTAACTCATGAGGCTCAAATAGACTAACCAAATAGGATAACTTGACTTCAGAACTGCGAACATTCCCTGAGGTTGGGTAGGCCCCAGTCAGCCGAGTCACCTCCTCCCTATCAGGTGTGCAGGGAGGTGTCACTGGCACCCCTCCAATGCAAACCCCAGTGATCATGGACCAGTCCACAGGTGTAAGAGTCATCTCAGCCACGGCCATATGAAACATCATGATCTCAGGGCAAAAGTGCTCTATCAGGGCCTTCACATAGGTCGTGTTGGCGCTCACAGCGGGGCACGAAATAAAATCCCCAAAACCGGCTTGAGCAACCAGGTCCTTCACCACTGGGGAAAGATAGAGCATGAGGCACTGGAGATCGAACCAGCCACCCCAGAACATGATATGAGGTAAAGGCTACAAACAAAAGGAATCTATCAAATAGGAGTGAAATGGTATAACAAAAGCATCAAAGGAAAAGAAAAAGGGCTCATCTGTTTATCTGGCCAATAATCCCAAAGTTGGAGATATGGGTGTGCTGACAATGGAGGAGGCCGGTACAGGCGGCTTCACCTTACATTTCATACCAGGGTTGAGAGGAGCACTGAGAAACGATAAACTACTCCCCATAAGGACCATAGGCCATCTCTGGCCCCTCCTGTTGATCTTGCCCTTCGTCGCCAGACATCCTAAAAATGTGGAACACATCGGTATAAGAAAAGGTTGCTAAAAAAAAGGGGGGGGAGAAAAAAGGGGGAGAAATGAACTAATCCATCATGAAAGAAACATAAAAAAATGAAAAAGGGGAACATAGGCATAAGGAATCACATATGTTTGAAAGAAAATCAAAAGCATTAATCTTTCACCACAAAGAGGAAGAGCATCAAGCATTTCAAACAAAAATCATTATCAAAATCTAAAGGAAAGGTGAAAAAAAGGTGGTGATTACCTTCAATAGGAGAGGAAATAGATCTAAAGATCGACGGAGAGTGAACGCTCTTGATCGGCACGAGCGACTCCCGGTGGTAGAACTCAAGTAAAATCAAACACAGAAACCCTAGGAGGCTGTCCCGAACTTGGGAAGGGAGGAGGGAAGAAAATAGAATTTGAAAGGAGGGCCCCTTTTGGGCTCAGGCTCGGGCAATTTTTAGAACAGCAAGATTTTGGTCAGGCGTATATAATATATACGCCCGGCTATTTTCGCTATGGATTTTCCAGGCGTATATATTATATACGCCCAGCCAATTTTTGGCTTTGGTGACCCGACAGGCCCTTTGTATGCCCTAGATCAAGGCTCGGCCCCTCTTAGAATCCCACCTATCACCGGGCGATGGTGCATGCATCCCCAAATGGCCCTTCGAGCACCCTTCGATTGGCCCAAAGGGACTGTGCTACAATAAACAGATCTAGATTTGTAAGCGCCCGCCGAGTGCTCCCATAAAATCATAAAATAAAATAAAAATTTTGCATAAAACTAAGAAAAAAAAGAGATTCACATGAAATAACAACGAAAAAAAATATAAAAAAAGAGAGAGAGAAAGGAAAAATGCAGAATCACAACACTAGTTCTCAAAAGAGCGTCGCAACGCCTGTTTGCCCCACTCCGAGAGCCGTGTTAAATCAATTCGGAATGATTGGGTTCACCCAAAAATTCTCAAACCCTATTTTACACAGGGACACCTCATGCCTAATCCAGCAGCCAAAATATTGGTCATGTTTATCCTCAGTCATTAAGAACCCACTTTCAAACCCACTTTCCTACACAAGATAGTAGGGTCTAATTTGTTTAAAGACCAAGACCACGCATCCCCAGAAGTCAGGACCTGATCTGACAGGCAGATAATTTTACCCATCCTCGGTCACTGTTCCCTAAACATTCCCCAGGAGTCAGGGCCTGATCCGGCAGGTAAATAAACTCATCCATCACCGGTCACTCCTGGGAACATACACCTAGCCCAAAATCATCTCCAACAGGAGGTGAGACCTGATCCGGCAGGCAAACCAAGGACCTATCTCTGGAATGCGCACGTCCTTTAGGTGTTTCAACATGGCAAGTTGATCTGCCTAAGGATACATGCAAAAATAAAAATAGTTTGAGCTCAAAGTCTCGAACTCTCGAACTGACATGTGCAAAAAAAAAAAGAGAGAAAAAAAAGAAAGAAGAAGAAAAAAAAAGAAGAAAAAAAAGAAGGAGAAGGATCGGGATGACAACCTTTTGTTATGTAGTTAAAATCCTATGTAGGTTGACCCCACCTTCCAAGCATTGGCTCTGATCATCCACCTTCTGATCTATGTGGACCAGGAGTGCACCCGACTTTAGACCATTCGAAAAGTCTATTGTCAGTTGAAACTGACCCGTCAAAAATGAAATTACAACCAACCAAACTATGTGCAAACCTACAGACCGAAGGGTTCATTCCCTTTTATTTCCTTTTACACAGGCTTAAAACCTGTATAGGCATGGTGTCCCTGTTGAATGTACGCAATTACGTCTGGGTATCCGCAGGATGGTCGTTTGTCCTCGTAAATTATACCTTAGGGTCGAGGCTTTCGTTCACACCTACTTGCTGCTTATCGCCCCTGATGGGTGTCTATTTGTGCATAGTTAGTAAGATGTGATTTCATTAGGGATGGAGGCTAGAATTGGCCATCTCTTTCAATGGATGTTTGGTCCTAGCCCGATCTTTTTTAGCTTTGTCTCGAGATAAGGCACTCCGGTTCGTGTGAATCAGGAGCACCTCACCACCGAAACGTGCACATCCCCAAGGTGTACCTATCCCCGATAGAGAGCACACACTCTTAAAGCGTATCAACTGGCATTTGATCTACTTAAAGAGTTGTGCAAGAATAAAATTGCCAGAGGCCCTTGAGCTTTGCTTAGAGGCCTCGAAACAAAAGAAATTTCAAAAAAGAATAATACACAAAAATTCACTCTGAAAATGGGCATGCATTCCTAAGAAGAGTTGCAAGATCAATATTCGTTTCACTCGGGTAAATCATGCTAAAGAAACCTCGAGGTTGATGGGCTCGCCCAAAGACTCCGAGCCTTACCTAGGTAAGGGCACCTGTGGCCAATCCAATGGAGTAGTCGATACCCCATAGGATTGGACACAATTTGTAGGCCTTCGCTTTGTGTACTTTGCGTCAATTCCAAAGCATAGATTGATCATCCCGTTTCATGGAGCTGTCTGGTTCAGATTAATACTCAACATCACAAATCTATAATTTCCCTCAGGAAGTGGACGATATCCCGGCTAGCGAGCTTACACTTTTTATGATCATCGCAGTTATGCCCAGAAATGTCGCAATGCGCTTGGGGACTGTTAGCATTGAGGTACGGACGATATCCTGAAATGAGAGGGCTTACGTACACTCACCATCACCATGAATGTTTGAGAATTGAGTTGAACTAGGCGGACCCATCAAACGTGCCTTGGACCTCTTCGGATGTCTCTTGTCTTTGGCATCCAATCATTAGTGATTGAATACCAAAGAGGGGCATCTGTAGACACCCAAATTTGGCCCAAGGCCTGATCAGTCTATACTCTGAGAGAGATGTACCTCTGTGCTTCTGATGGCACCCTTGAACCCTTAGAGATCACCCTTAAACCCTAGGATCCCTTCCCAGACCCAACTTGTACCCTTCTGAGCAGTTGATGGGAGGAGAGCTACAAAATTTTACACAGACCATTGCCGAGAATGAGCCGCATGCCATTGGAAGGAGGACTTCTCCAGCTTTCCAGCAAGCCAAAGGTCACCCAAGTTGGAGTTATGGTTCAAAAGTTATGGCCAATTGAAGTTTTACATAAAATCATGACTTTTGCTAAGGCGTATGTATTACATACTCCCAGCAAATTTGGCCCCAGTTTGGTCAGGCGTATATATTATATACGCTTGACATTTTTGGGCCAAATTTGGTCGGGCCTATATAATACCTATGCCCAGCATAGGTAGGGCCCACCGCGGGCACCCACCTTCTCTGATCTCCTCTGGTTTTCATGAAAATCACTATACATAAACTGGGCGTATGTAATATATACGCCCAGCTTAGCTACAGTAACTGTCATCAGATGCTTGAAATTTCTTCATCGAGTTTGACCTTTTGACCATCCCCTTGGTTGAGGTGGGTGTCTTAAGGTTGGTTGCACCCCCTTTGAGCTTATATGCAACCCTTAAGTCACCTATGGTCTCACCCCATCATCTGCCATTGAAACCGATTCCCCAAACTCCTAGGACCCTAAAAACCTGGAAAACCTTAGATGGGGGATTACCTAATTGCTAAACTAATTAGCTCTTAAGTAACCCTCTAACCCACCTTTTCTCTGTAAGTAGAGAGGCACCCGCTCTTCCCAAAGGGTTGAAAAAAATTAGGGTTGAAAGTTTTTGAGCTTAAGAGAGAGAGCCCTAGTGGGAGAAAGTTTCCTTTTATTTTTCATTCTTCAACCAGAATTCCAGCATAATTAGTTCACCCCTTTCAATCCATTTCAACCATTGGATCACTCCTTTTTAGTCAAGCTTAGTCTTTAGCTTCACCCTACACTTCCCATCTATCGAATCCTAGCATTAGAATCCCTTCCCCTATCGTTTAAGCCATTTAAACTCATTGGAAGTACACCGAAGCAAAGGTCTTCCACGGTGCAATAAGGGCTCGTGAGATCTGGCTCACCCCTCTCTTCCTCTACCTTCTTGGCGTTTCCTCTGTCCAAGGATTCAAATCGTTACGCCGCCGAAATTTCGGTTTGGCTCAAAGCTTGATAGGACCATATTGCCTTCGGGCAAGCGGAAGCTCCGCCCATTTATTTTCATTTTGGCCATAGATAGAGACTGCTACGTGCAGGTTGATCGGGTGCCTAAACCATTCCCGATCGATAACCGAAGCCCCTACCCTAGCGTCTTTCGCAAAAACTGGTAAATCAGAGTAATATTAGTACTTCGGTGCTCAAAATATTGATTTAAAGGTTTCTCGGGTCACCAAAAGCTCCGGGTGGTGACTCTACATTTATTCCATCATGAGCGCATCGTCGCAACAAGTTCGAGAGAATCCATGGTCGCACAATCATGTTCTGATGGAGGACTTAGAATGGAACGACTCTATTGGATGATCTGTGACCATTAAAGTGGACAGATCATAGCCTTAAGATCACTCCAATTCTTTGGCTTAGATCAGATTCTTCTACCTTGCAGCTATGCTTGTGGCCAGATGTGGGATTGCTGCACATTGAACCCTTATAATGCTGTCAAACCACCCAAGTAGCAGTGAGACCAAATCTCGAGCTGCTCTTCTTCATTTTTCTGTTTTAATTTTCCCTCATTTGCAAGATTTGAACTCTTTGGTTAATCCCAATTTATTTATGCAATTAATTCTATTTCATTTATGTAGTTTATCTTAAAGTGACAACCCCCTAAAACCTCTCCTCTTCCTTTTGCTATTTTTGGTTAGAGTAGTATAAGGTAGGGTGCCAGATCTGTCTTAGATCTGGAGATTTGCTGAATTTTAAGCACACATTTCTCTGTGGACATACCCCTACTCACTCTTTAAAACTTGCTACAATAGCCCCGATTACTTGTAGGCTGTGTGTAGGATTACCTTGGTGTGTAATCCATAGACTCTTAATTTCCTGATTTTTAACCCCTTTTTGAAGCACAAGATAGCCAACAACAAGTTTTTGGCGCCTCTGTCATGGATCTGTGTGTCTAGAATTGGTAGATGTAAGTTTTTCTTTTTCTAGATTTTATATTTGTAATTGTTTGTTTAGTGTTTGACTAATTGCTTATGCAGTTTGGTTGTAGTTTTCTGAATTTTTGCATATTTGAAGCTGTGGCAGAGAGGAGAAATTTTGCTAAAAGGAGGAGCAAGTTGTGCTTGACTTTGCATTTCCTTACTCTTTTCTATTTCTAGATCTGTGGATTTTTAGATCTAATAGTTGTTTGTACTTGTGCTGAAATTCTTGACTATTTGTGTTAAATTAAAGTTGTACTTTTTGTAATTGTGCATTGGGATTATGAGTGGTGTATGTTTGGCATAAGAACCCTCAACCCTCAGCTTGTGCCATTAAATATAGAGGTTGAGAGAATTCTTAGGCCTAAACAATCCCCACCTACATCTGCTGCACTTGAATCTGTTGAAATGGGTGAGCAACCAAGGCTGTTGAAAGATTACTATGCACCTGGTGCGTATAACTCTCTCTTTTACATACAATTCCCTGTTATAGAGGAAAATTATGAAATTAAATCCTCAACCATGCAGATGTTACCTTCCTTCCATGGTTTGAGTAAAGAGGACCCATACAAGCATGTTGATGAATTCCTTGCCCTGTGTACTACCTTCAACATTGTAGGACTGGGGCCAGAAGCAACCAAGCTTTGGCTATTCCCTTTTTCATTACAAAACAAAGCCAGGGCCTGGTTGTCCTCACTTCCCCTAACAGTGTCAACTCTTGGAATGACCTGTAATGTCAATTCCTAACTAAATTCTTCCCCATGTTTAGAACCAGTCAGTTGAAGAAAAGTTCCCATTTTCTCAACTCCCAACTTAAGGGTTCCATGAAGCATGGGAGAGATTCAAGGAGCTGTTAAGGCAATGCCCCCACCATCAAATTCCTGAATGGAAACTTGTACAAAGTTTCTATCAAGGAATTTACTCCAAGAGTAAAGATATGGTGGATGCTTCTTGTGGAGGCACATACCTTCATAAAACAGCTGAGGAAGCTTGGGAATTGTTTAATGTCATTGGTGAAAACTCCTTACAGCAGGAGTCTCTCACTAGGGACATTGAGACTCTAGTAGGAGTGGTGAAGGAAAACACAACAAGAGGTAAAATGGATGAGATTGGTGGGTATAATGATTTGGAAGGAAAGGTAGCCAGCTTGACCCAAAAGTTTGAGAAAATGATGGGAGCAATGCAGTCTCCAATAGCTGCTAATGTGGGAGAGGCATGCCTCATCTGCCAATCTCCCAATCATCCTATTCAGGATTGTCCCTCTGCTGTCTAATTTTCAGAACTAGTGATGGAACATGTGCAGGCTGCTCAAAACTTTGGCCAACAGCCAAATGCTGGTTACTCTTGGAGAAACCACCCAAATTTGAGGTGGAGGCAAGACAGTGTTCAAAATCAAAACCAGCAGCAGCAATTCCAACAATAGTTTTATCCACAGCAGCTAATGTCTTATAAACCTACTTCCTAGACCTATCAGCAGAATTTGCCCCAAGGCCCCAATACCATCAACCTATGGCTCAACCTGTGTAACAAACTGCACAAGCTCCAGCTTCTAGATCACCCTCTTTTGAAGAGCAAGTTTTGGCCTCATTGCAAAACTTGGGCTCTTTGTCCCAAACAGTCCACTCTCACAGTTAAAGGATTAAAAAAATAGAAGACCACCTTGGTTAGCTATTTAATGCTTTGACAAAGAGAGAAGAGGGGAGGCTGCCTAGTCAGCCCATGGATAATCCAAAGAGGAATTATGTAGTAGGTGAAGTTTCTTCTTCACATGAAGAAGCCAAAGTTGTCACTACCTTGAGAAGTGGGAGGATAATTAACAATCAAGTTGGTATTGAGCCTGTGAAAAATGCAGAAAAAAGAAAAAGAAACAGCCCAAAAAGATATGCAGCAGGAGCAATGTAGCCTGAATAAGGAGGATGTTGATGCTCCCCAACAAAAAAATAAAAACAAAAAGAAAAGTAATGAATTGGCTAAGATAGCAAATGAAGGAGCAGTCCCTCACTTGCCATTTCCAAGGGTATTTCAAGCACCTTCTCCTTTTGATAAGGTGAATGCTAAAGTGGAAGAAATGATGGAAACTTTTAAACAAGTAAATATCAACTTGCCTTTACTTGATGCAATAAAGCAAGTGCCAGCCTATGCTAAATTTTTGAAGGATCTTTGCACCCATAAAAGGAAGTCAAGGATACATTTATCCAAGAAGGTCTTTTCAGCTGAAAAGGTGAACCAAGTGTTGACCATTGCAACCCCAACTAAGCTACAAGACCCTGGAGTCTCCACAGTCCCCTGCATCATTAGGGATCACACCATTGAAAAAGCTTTACTAGACCTGGGAGCTAGTGTGAATTTACTTCCATACTCAGTTTATGAGAAGCTAGGCCTAGGAGAGTTGAAGACCACACATGTGGTCTTGCAACTAGTTGAAAGGTCTAAGGGGAAACCAGTGGGGATCGTAGAGGATGTGTTAGTTGGAGTTGATAAATTCTTTACCCAGCTGATTTTCTGGTGCTGGATATGGAACCAAGCAAATGTGCTACCTCCATCCCTGTGATCTTGGGTAGGCCATTTTTGGCCACTGCAAATGCATATATACAATGTAGATCAGGAGTGATGGAGGTAACTTTTGGCAATATGAAAGTCAAGTTGAATGTGTATGATGTAGCCCATCAACCTCATTTGGATAATGAGGACTATTTTTCCATTGATGTGCTGGATGAGTTTGTGAAAGAAACTCTTCCCCAGCTGCTTTATGGTGATGATTTGTTTGATGTTTTTGAAGAAGTGTGGAATGAAACAGTGGAAGAGAAAGCCCCTACACCTGGGCTTGAGCAAGTGAAAACTTTAAATTCAGAAGTGGGGCCAGTAAAGCAACACCCATGGAAACCAGCTTTGCTATCTCTTCCACCACCCTCTAAGGCACCTCTATTGCCTTCACTCATCAGTCCTCCAGATGTGGAGTTGAAATAGCTCCCAAAGTCTTTAAAGCATGCCTTCTTAGGAGCCAATAAAAAATTGCTAGCTATAATCTCTTCTTCCCTCACTCTTGAGCAGGAAGAAGAGCTACTTTGTGTACTAAGAAGGCATAAAAGAGCAATAGGGTGGACTATTGCTGATTTGGGGGGATAGATTCTACTGTGTGCATGCACAAAATTCATCTTGAAGAGGGCTCTAAACCCTCTAGAGAGATACAAAGGAAACTTAACCCACACATGCAGGAAGTGGTCATGAAGGAAGTAATAAAACTTCTTGATGCTGGGGTCATTTACCCTTCCTCGGATTCTCAATGGGTGGCACCTACCCAGGTGGTGCCCAAGAAATCGAGGATCACAGTAGTTCACATAGACTCAGGTGAACTGATTCTAATCAGGCAGACCACTGGTAGGAGGGTGTGTATTGATTATCGAAAGCTCAATGAGAAAACCAGCAAAGATCAATTCCCATTGCCCTTCATAGATCAGATCTTAGATAAGCTGGCAGGTAAGGCTTATTACTATTTTCTTGATGATTATTCGGGATACAACCAGATCCCTGTATACCCACAAGATCAATAAAAAACCACATTTACATGCCCATTTGGAACCTTTGCATATAGAAGGATGTCATTTGGTTTATGTAATGCACTTGCCACCTTTCAAAGATGTATGTATGCAATTTTTTCTGACATGATTGATCAGTTTCTAGAGATTTTCATGGATGATTTCTCTATTTTTGGGAATAATTTTAGCTAATGCCTGCACCATCTCAGCCTTGTGCTACAAAGGTGTGAGGAAACCAACCTTGTCTTGAGCTGGGAAAAGAGTCATTTTATGGTAACTCAAGGCATTGTCCTAGGACATGTTGTTTCCCAAAGAGGGATAGAGGTTGATCAGGTTAAAATTGATTTAATAGCACATCTACCTCCACCCAAAATTGTCAAACAAGTCAGATCATTCTTGGGACATGCTGGTTTCTATAGGTGGTTCATCAAAGACTTTAGCAAAATCTCTAAGCCTCTTTGCCACTTGTTGTGCCAAGAGGTTTCATTTGTGTTCAATGATGAATGCCTACCTGCTTTTAAACTCTTGAAGACCTGTTTGACTACTGCTCCTATATTGCAAGCTCTTGATTTCTCCATGTCATTCGAGCTGATGTTTAATGCATCATACTTTGCTATTGGTGCAGTATTGGGATAAAGGAAAGATAACGCACCATGTGTTGTGGCATATGTTAGTAAATCAGTGGTCAATGCTCAACTCAATTATACTACAACTGAAAAGGAGTTGTTGGCCATTGTGTTTGCCTTGAAGAAATTTCGGTCATATGTATTGGGATCCAAAATCACTGTGTTTACTGACCACTCAGCCTTGAAGTACCTCGTGTCTAAGAAGGAAGCTAAAGCTAGACTAATTAGATGGATTCTCCTTTTGCAAGAATTCGACTTGGAAATCAAAGACAAGAAGGGGGCTGAAAATGTGATTGCAGACCACCTATCAAGGATCCCAGCTACTGATATAGAGATCTTGCCTATTAATGATTCCTTTCTAGATAAATAGCTTTTTGTTGTGGAGATGAGTGTACCTTGGTTTGCCAACATAGTAAACTACCTAGTTGTGGGAAGGATACCCCCACATTGGAATAAGGATGATAGGAATCTGTTTTTCTCACAGATCCAACATTACATGTGGGAGGATCCTTACCTCTTCAAAACTTGTGTAGACCAAGGGATAAGAAGATGTGTACCTGAAAATAAATTTGAAAACATTCTAACTATGTGTCATGAACAGGCTTGTGGGGGCCACTTCAGTGGCAACAAAACTGTTGCAAAGGTGCTGCAAAGTGGCTTCTACTGGCCCACTCTCTTCAAGGATGTTATGCCACATTGTAAAGCTTGTTCTAGATGTCAGCAGATGGGAAGTATTTCTAAAAGAAACTTCATGCCCTTGCAACCTGTCCTATTTGTTGAATTATTTGACATATGGGGAATAGATTTTATGAGACCTTTTCCTTCTTCTTATGGGAACAATTACATCCTTGTAGTTGTGGACTATGTGTCCAAATGGGTTAAGGCCATAGCTACAAGAACAAATGATCACATAGTTGTAATTAAGTTCTTAAAAGACAACATCTTCTCTAGGTTTGGCACCCCCAGAGCTATTATTAGTGATAGAGGAAGCCACTTTTGCAACAAATATTTTGACAAACTATTAGAAAAGTATTCTGTGACCCACAGAGTTGCAACTCCATACCACCCACAAACCAGTGGGCAGGTGGAGATTTTCAATAGAGAAATCAAACAAATTTTAGAGAAGACTATGCATGTTGATAGGAAAGATTGGTCCATAAAATGGTTGGATGCCTTGTGGGCTTATAAGACTGCCTATAAGACCCCAATAGGGATGTCTCTATTCAGGCTAGTATATGGCAAGGCATGTCACCTACCTGTAGAGTTAGAGCATAGAGCTTATTGGGCTATTAAAGTATTAAATTATGACCTAACTTCTGTGGGGTTGCATAGGAAGCTGCAGCTATCTGAGCTTGATGATTGAGGTTGAAAGCATACTCAAATGCCTAGATTTACAAGGAGAAAACCAAAGCCTTTCATGATAGGCACTTGCTGAGGAAAGAGTTCACAATAGGTGACAGGGTATGGCTATTCAACTCTAGATTGAAATTATTTCCAGGAAAATTACAGTCCAGATGAGATGGGGCTTATACAGTTTTGCATGTCTCCCCATCTGGGGCTTTGGAAATCATGGACCCTAAAGATGGTAGGGCCATAAAAGTCAATGGGTAAAGACTTAAGATTTCTGTTGAAAAAATCAGTGAGCCTAAGGAGACCATTGACCTTCAAGACCCTCCAACATATGCTTGATTTCCAGTGTCGTATCATTTGTTCTATATGTATCTTTTCAAGTTGATTACTATTTACTTTTATGTTTTGTTTGATGATAATAAAACTATCATGATGGGATTGGGACATCATTCCTCTCTTGCCTACAGTTTAGGGAGCTTTGGAGTGTTGAAATAATTGGGAAATATTGAATGAGAACACAGGAAGGACCCATGGTGGGTCATTTAGCCAAATTAGGGAATGAACTGGGAACTGATTAGGGAATGAAATAATTGTGAAGTGGACAGAGTTGGAGTGTCAAATCTATTAGGGAATGAACTGGGAACTGATTAAAAGCCTTTTTAAACTAAAATACAACCTGTCGATAGGTTCTATGAACATGTCGACAGGTTCTGAGAGTTCCCAGTTTGCATTTCGATAAAATCTAGAAGCTGTCGAGAGGTGTGAATCAATTCTCGACAGGTTCTGAAGGTGTAAAAATGGTTGTCAATAGGATCCGAGAACATTTCGCCAAGTTCTGCATGTTTTTTGTTGAATTCTCGACAGGTTCAGAATACCTATCGAGAGGTTCTTTGATCCTCTCGAGGTGATTTTTCTGGAACCTATCGAAAGGTTCATCTGTTGAATTTAAAGTACCTGTTGAGAGGTTCTGTGAACCTCTCGAAATGATTCTCTCTGCAACCTTGAACCCGTCAACAAGATTGTGTGGACCTCTTGCGAGGATCAATCACTTTGTACTTTTCGATAGGATGCATCAACCTGTCATCACCTTGCCCCAATCCTATCGAAGCTCGTTTCCCATTGTTTTTAACCTAACGATAACTCGATTTTTGCCATTTGACAGCTTCTCTCTGAGCTTTAAGTCTTCTCTGCCGATTTTCCAATTTTCTTTTTCTCTCTCTACCTCTTTGGTTGCTACTCCAAACACTTTGCCACTGCTCCATTTGCTTTAATTTCTCCAGGGCTACATTTTACACCCAATCTGAGTTGATTTGGTGTCATGCACAACGTGCTCTAAGAAACCCTAGTTTTTTATTGGTAAGTTCTTCTTCAGCTCCACTTTGTAATTCCAAGTTTGGCATTTCAATTCCTAATTGGTGTGGATAATTTGGACAACTCAACGAAGTTTGTGTGGTTATTGAAATTGAATTTGTGTAAATTGAATTCCTAATGGCTGGTCAAGAGGATACCTTGGCTAATCTTTTCAAAGTACCTTCTAAACCCACCACCAAAGTCACTAGGAAGTCCAGTAGGCCCACCACACAATCCACAGAATCCCCACCTACAAAAAGAAAGCTGGTCATGGACTAAGCTGAGAAAACTGTGAAGTCCAAGAAAGCTAAGAAATCAAAGAGGGCCCAAACCCATGAAGAATTTGTTGAGGAGGCCCCTGAGGTAGAAATCCATGTGCCTCAAATTCCTGAGTCTGAGGATAGCCCTATGGCTGAGCCTGAAGTCCCTGTGAACAGATCCATTCCCAATGAATTTGTGGATGCCTTAGGTTTGATCCCAGAGATAATTGTTGACACCTCCTACTTTTCTAAGGAAGAGAACTGTAAGGCCACAATGGACTATTTGGTGAAGGTTGGTCTGACACCACTAATGACCCCTTTGCAAGAGAAATCATATCCTATGCTGGTCAAGTTATGCTATCAGAACCTCAGGAAGAAGACCATGCCAGGTTCAACTGATCCTTGTCTGGAGATTGTAATTGATCAACAAGAGATTGTTGTCAATTACAGTGATATAGGGTTAGTTCTTGGAGTCCCTTCTGTTTTTGATCCATCCTATGGACTACCTGAGCCTAAGACTAGGCCTTTCAAAGCAATGGCAAGGCACCTCACTCAAGGCATTGTGGGGTCTGAGGAGTCAATAATGAGGAGAAATCTCCATCCCAGCATGTTATTCTTTGATTCAATTTTGAGGAAAAACATATATATCAGTGGATGTCAGCAAGAGAAGAGAACACCAATAGTGGATGCCCTATACTTTTTCTCTAAGGGCCAATTTTTAAATGCTGCTTGGCTAGTGTTTGGAGCAACGGTGTATGTGAATGACAAGTGCAGGAAGGCCCAAGCCCTACCAGGGCTCCCCTACAGCAGGCTCATCACTGCCTTGCTCAATAGAGGCAACTTTGTTTTTAAAGGGGATGAAGAAGTGGAAATTGCGAAGCCTAAAATGTTTGGAAAGAGAGCATGGTCTGCCAGTAGGACCTTGATTGGTAAAAGCAAGAGTAAATCTGTTGAGAGTCCTAAAAAGGAGGCACCTCGAGTGGTCAGCTTTACAGCTGTTCCTTTGATTCCCTCATCACCTGCAGTCATCCCCTCCATTCCTTCCATGTCTATGCCTTTGCCTGATATCCCTATCTTTTCCATCCTAGCAGCCTCTCTACCATCCATCCTAGCTGCTGAAACCTCAAGCCCCCACCATTCCCCTTCAACTGAACCAGCCATCACTTCCCCACCATCCATGTCCTTTAACATTGATCCTACCTTCTCCATATCACCTCCACACACCCAGGACTAAATAACCACTAAGGGATATTCATCCCTAATTGACTCTATTGTGGAGGACATTGGGTATGAATATACCCCCTACCTGACTCTCCATAGCCTACTAGCCATCCACTCCACCTTGACACTTTTAACCCAACCTCCCCAACAACCATCCATCCCTCCTCCTACCTACACTAATGCCTCTACTCAAACTGAACCTGAACCAGAACCCCAACCTGACCCCATCCAACCTCCCATTATTCCCCTACCTCTACAAACCATCCTCACACAATCCCAACCTAATCTCCCACTTGTTGTAGCTACCTCTGATGCTGCCACAGATGTGGAGGACCTAATCCCAACCTCCTCAACCCCAACTTACCCAGTTCCTAAACTTCAATCCCCTTAGTCCATACTCCCTGCCTCTTCCTTTCCCATGCCTCCTCCATACTCTACCCTCCTCCATGTCATGCAACAGAATCCTTACCTCAAAAGGGATATTGTGCGAGGAATGGCTGCCCTCCGCAGATCAATTGAGATGCCTTATGAAGTAAAGATCGAGCAAATGATCGTGGATTACAACTAGGAAATGATGAAGATATCCACGGGCTGGGAGTAAATTTTACTGTAATTTGAAGCCCAAAAGTTAGAGGTCGCAACAGAGAAACTGAGAGCAGATGGACTTGAGAAAAGGCTAGCTACCGCCAAAGATACCACAAAGGCTACAAGGGACCTCTATGAAAGTAGAGTTCTTTATGCTGACACAAAAGTAGAAATCCTCGAAAGAAGACTGGCTGAACTGACTGGCACAGCTCCTGTACAAGCAACTGCCCCTCCTGTAAGTTCCCCATCTCATCAAGCCAAAAAAGGAAAGGAGACAGCTACCCAGTCTGAGGGGGTAGCTACCAACAAAGTTCAGACCAAGGCTGAGAGGAGAGCTGAGTTGAAAGCCTATGCTGCTCAGCAAGGGTTCAACCCTGATGACCTATTCACCTCTGACTCTGAGTAGTTTTAGCTTGTATTTAGGATTTTTACTTGATATTTTAGGCTTGCTACACTTAGGATATTTTTACATAATCTCTTTGTAGACCACTTTCCTCTTCATTGTACATATTTTGGTGTTATTAATGGAATTTCTCTTTAGTTTATTTACTATAATTTTCTTGCTTTCTTTTTGTTTTATTCTGTGCTTTCTTTTCCTTATTTTGTTTGTTATGATTACTACTTGTTCCGATTTTGTTTGTGTAATGGTATTCTTTGTTTACCTGAGTGTCTAATTGTCTATTTTGCTTTCCTTGCTTATTTGTCTATGTTTTTTCTCTTCTTCGACATCTCTTTATCTTTAAATCAGTGAGGACACTGTTCCTCATAGGTTTGGGGGTGTGGCAAGGTTTGCCAATAGATAGTTAATGGTAGTGCAACAAGGTTTTAATAAAAATTGAGAAAATAAAATAATTTCGCACCTATTTTTTTTTAAATATAAGAAATTAAAAAACTTTTTAAAACTAAAACATGTTATAGTTCTAACATTTTCATGAAGCAAATGTCAAGAATCTTCAAAGAAAAATTAGTGCTTGGTGAACTTGAAAAGAGAGAAAATTGTGAGGATATACTCCAGAAACCTAATGAAAGACCATACCCAGTGAGATTTGGGCCTGAAAAATTTTCTTTGAAGAGTGTTTAACAATTTTCTTTTGCTCTAAGGACTAATTGAATCTAGCTTTGCTCACTAGAAGTTAGGCAAATCCAAGTTGAAACAACTTGACTGCACTCATGACATTAAGGACATGAAGTAAGGTCATCCTTTGGACAGTTTGAGCTTAAAATTTCCCACCTTCGAACTGCCATTGATACACACTTTTTGAGCCTTAAAACCCCCAGTTTTCTTTGATGAAAACCAAAAAATTTGAATCTAAAATCTCTTGACCTGTTTCAGTTCACCCTCAATCTGAGAAATCAGGAAATAGGAGGAGAAGTGAGACTAAAGGAGCTAGTTTGATATTTGGTTGAAAAATGAAGAAAATACATTTGAAGGCAAGTGTGATGTATAGTTGTGGCATTCCAGCCCATAAAAAGAAAATTAGAGAAAAATACAAAAGAAAAAGCATACAAAAAAGAAAAGAAAAACAGAAAGGCAAAATAAAAGAGTGAAAAAGAGAAGTCATTCCATTGAAAAAAAATTGAAAAGAAGATTAGGAACTGATTACTTTAAATCTGAAAATTCAAGAAGTAGATGGAACTATGCTGAAATGAAGGTCGTGAAGTTACATGTCACCTCCTTACCTTACTGATTTCTCAATTTTGAATCCTATTCCACCCTTTTATTATTTATAAACTTTACCCATAAGCCACATTACAACCCAATAAAAAGTCCTTACTGATCTGAATTGGATTGAGCTGTTATGTGGAGATGAGAATTTGTTTGGTCTATGGTGAAAAGAGTTAGAAAATATCATAAATAAGTGTAATGCCTATGCTCATGCTTGCAATCCTATTTGAGGGCTGTAACTGCTCATGAGCTGTGTGAACTGATACACCCTTCTATTTTTATTGTGAGTAACAGCCCTGGTAAGCTTTGGGTCTGAAACTGGGATTGTTGGGAGTATTATCAAAACATGATTCTCAATTTGATGGTAAGCTTTGCATTGATTTTCATACAAAATGCCTTGACAATGAGTTGATTGGCTATGTAGGAGTTACAGCATAATCTTAGTTTTAAATTGTCATATTTTTGCTGAGAATCCTCTAAAACTGAATGAACAAGGTGTGGAATGAATTTATATTGCTTGAACTTTGTTTTAACATGCTGCATTGACATTAACTGATTTTATTGGAGAAGTTTGTGGATAACTTCACTGTAAACCCTCAGGAGACTTCACTCCTCCACTAGGGATCACCTAAGGGTTTAAAAGGCTTGATGCATATGCTAAATGCATCTATGTTCTCTACAAAAGTATCATTTCTTTTTATTTTCAATAGTTGCTTTTACTTTCTTCTTTGCTTAGGGACTAGAAAAACTTAGGTTTGGGGGTGTGTTAAGTAGTGAAAAATACCATTTTTCACCTCCTAACCTTACCTTTGATGGACCTTTGAGCTGACTAATAATGTGTTTTAGATGTATTTTGTAGATAAGCAGTAAATTACAAGTTTAGTGCAGATATCCACTTAAAATAGTCAAAGAAGCAATTTGTTGCTCAACATGTGACCTTACAGCCCAAAGGCCAGCCAATCAAGCAGTCCACAAGAGCCTTAGAAATTCATGAGAATGTCTTGAACCCAACTAGGGATGCTTGAGGCCAAGTGTAGTTGCAAGGAATGAAGATTAAATCTACCAAGAGGTTGTTGGATGTTGAACAAATGAAGAACATCACACTATAGATATGTGCTAGCTGTGGAAGCACAAGGATAAACCTGTCGAGAGGTTAGCCTTAGCTGCCAGCAGGATCTGATGCCCAAAAACTAAGATTTCGAGAAGATCCAGAAGTTGTCAAGAGCTCCCCATTAGCTGTTGAGAGGTTATGAGGAGAAACTATGAAAATCTCGGGAGGATGATTGATCCTGTAGAGAGGTTGGGAGTGTAATGAAAGATCCGACACCCTACCTGAAGGTGCAGGGGATCTCGAGAGGTTCTAGATACTTATCGCGAGGTTCAACAAAACCTGTCGAGCAGTCCAAGCCAACCTGTTGATAGCTTGCCGGAAGCCATGCTCATTCTCGCGAGGATCAACCAACCTGTCGAGAACTCAAAAGAAGCCTATAAAGCTGTCGACAGGTTGATTATAACCTGTCGAGAGGATGAATGAAAGACGGGACAGAAGTTGAGATGTGCTCCAATCCTATCGAGAGCTACCCAATCCTATCGAAAGCCATAGGAAACCTGTCGAAATGAAGAACAAGCATACTCAAAACCTGTCAAGAGGTTCCCTAAACCTCTCGACACTCAAACTGGGAACTTCTCAGCAGGTTTCCTCAGTAGCTACCAATTTCAGAAGTCTGTGCACACTTCCCAAAGCATGTCAGCGACCCCTAGGAGTATTTTTGGTATTCAACTGTGCATCACTGGAAACGCTAAACTGCCTCACGTATATTTACCTATTGTGGACCAATGGGAGGAGAGTTTCTAGAAGAGAAATCAGCCACATCAGCAGCCCAGAATAACATAATTATTCTCTTGAGATCTGATTGACTGAAATGGATCTGAGACTGAGGAAGAAGGTATAAATAGGAGAGAAGTTTTATAGAAGGGGAGATCCAGAATTGGAGAGAACCAGAGCATAGTTGGAGATCTATTTTCCCTCCAAAAATTCCTTCTCACTTCCTGCTTCTTCCATTCTCTCTTTTGCCAGTCATGATTGGCTAACTTCCTTTTAGCAGTAAGGGTGAGGTTGATCTATAATTTGGGGAAGTTGAGAGCATTATTGTGGGTCAAATGTTACACATACTACAAATCTGAGAGCATTTCATTATATATTTTGTTTAATTCAATGAATTGTTGATTCTATTGCTTAATTAGATCTATAGATCATCTAGTTTCATTTGGTTCTCAATCGGATTTGTATAGATGGGACTAGCCCACCCACTTAACTGGTAGATCTCTTGAATACCATTTGATCTTCCTAGATCTGATAGACCTATGTCTACTTATGCCTGTGGCCTGGCATCCACATCATTTGTAGTGATTATTATGTTTTGATGGAGGCCTTAGAATGGAAGGACTCTATTGGATGATTTGTGACCATTAAAGCGGACAGATCATAGCGTTAAGATCACTCCAATTCTTTGGCTTAGATCAGATCCTTCTACCCTACAGCTGTGCTTGTAGCCAGATGAGAGATTGCTACACATTGAACCCTTATAATGCTGTCAAACCACCCAAGTAGCAGTGAGACAAAATCTCGAGCTGCTCTTCTTCATTTTTCTGTTTTAATTTCCCCTCATTTGTAAGATCTTAACTCTTTGGTTAATCCCAATTTATTTATGCAATTAATTCTATTTTGTTTCTGTAGTTTAGCTTAAAATGACAACCCCCTAAAACCTCTCATCTTCCTTTTACTATTTTTGTTTAAACTAGTATAAGGTAGGGTGCCAAATCTGTCTTAGATCTAGAGATTTACTTAATTTTAAGCGCACATTTCCCTATGGGCATGCCCCTACTCACTCTTTAAAACTTGCTACAATAGCGCTGATTACCTGCAGGTTGTGTGTAGGCTTACCTTGGTGTGTAATCCATAGACACTTAATTTTCTGATTTTTAACCCCTTTTTGAAGCACAAGGTAGCCAACAACAATAATCCCATGCCAAACCACAACCAAGGCGGACCCGCCCATGTCACTACGGTAGACCTCCCCGGTCGACCCTCTTTCCAACCTTCCACCTTGATCACCCGCCTCCAACCTGTTAACACCACCCCCACTAACCCTGTAGTAACTTTCCCAATCCCACATCCCTCAACACTGATTATACGGGTCGCCCCTCCGAATCGACCTCCCTATCCAAATTTCACTCATGTATGAGTTCAGTCCTTCAGGGCTCGAAGACCCTTCCTTCGTTGCCACCCGCCAGAACCTCCAACCCCAACGAATCGCGAGCCAATTCCATCACTATTTCCCTCATCCGACATTGAACTAGAATATGAGGACCATGTCCTTTAGACTGCAGAGCAGATCGCAGCATGGGTAGATAGTGTTACCAAGAACACTATCAGTCGACAACGTGAGGAGACAACTAAAGAACGCCCATCTGCGATAGAGATAGAACGCTTAAAAGAAGAACCGGTCAAAGAAGAAACATTGATCTTTGCCTTCCTTGAGGGAGAAGATTACACACAGTACCTCCCACCGTGGAGTGGCCTGACACAAATACGTATCCCTTTTTCGAATTTCACCCCTTTCGTGCCTAACACTAACACATCAGTACCAAGCGCTGCCTGGCCTAGTCAATAACCAACTTGCCCAATCCTTAAATCAGGAACTAACTATCCCCCACCACCATTTCCTCTGGGTAAGGAGCCTATGAATGCACAACCACCAGAAAGGAATGCAAGAGATATCAATCTTGAAGATCCCATCCCAGATATCAATCTTGGAACTTATCAAGAAGTTACCAAACCACCATCGACTACTAATCAGGACATTAGAAGACACACAAGTAGACGAAGATACTACTTTGGATGAACTGCATCAAATCACCTCAGTCATGGCACAACCTTCAGCACTTACCTTCACAGATGCAGACATGCCTAATGAGTCGCTTCGAGGAAGTTCGGCTCCCATATACTTAACACTTACAATCAGGGGATTCTCTGTACCCCATGCACTAGCTGACACCAGAGCAGGACTCAATATCTGCCCTATCACTACACTACAGATGCTCGAGTACATAGAACAAAACATTAGGCCCTCAGCCGTATCCCTCATAGTCTATGATGGCATGCATCATTTTGTTTAAGGGACTATCAAGCTTCAGGTTCACCTCGGACCCGTAACAAAGGACGTCATCTTCCACGTATTCGACTCCTCTAGCACTTATAATCTTATCCTAGGTAGGAAGTGGTTAGAATCCATGAAGGCTGTGGCATCCACATACCATCAATGTGTCAAGTTCCCATATGAAGATTCCATTGTCCGCATATACGCTTACGCACCACTCCAGGAGATAGACACTGATTACACGGCAAGTATCTCGACGACCCATGACTCCATGTTGAACACCATCCACATCAAGAGGATGTGAGTCCTCAACGAGGTGACTGTCGCAGAGGTTAGCCCTCCGAGCCTTCCTCCGATGCATCAATTGAAATTAACAAGAAGAGAGGTCGGCCCTGACCTCGCCAAACTCTATGACCTCAACCCTACTACAACAAAAGGGTGGGACCTCATGTACCAACTAGGATACGTCCCTCACACTAGACTTGGCAAGAACAAGCAAGGCCGCATAGGGCCTGTTGTCCCAAAGAAAATCTGTAAGCACATCGGATTAGGTTACGAGTCAGACAATCGGTAAGCTGATATACTGCCCACTGCTCTGAAATGGTCTTTGTATGATCACTTTGTCTATGGGACTACCGAAAAAGCTGACATACAGAAATAGAAAGAAACACCTCTTACCAAATCGCAGGAAGCCGAGATTGAACAAATGGCTAGGGCATTTGCGGATTTGACGAACCTAAATGATGACGTCGACAAATCGCTCGAAGGAGTCGGACCCCTGTTCGACATTGAGCAATCTATGGAAGAAAGAACAGAAGAATCTCCAAAGCTTAGGCCACACATAGACGACTGGGGGTCAATCGACGAGGAAGACTTCCACATTGCAACTCTAGAGAATGAGGGAGAACTGGAACTGCGCACCCATCAATCTCCCTAATTACTCCAGCCTCATCTATCCGCAGAAGAGGACTGGCTCTTGATGTCGAGCGAAGAAGAAGACTACTGGAGGAACCTTACTGACATTGAATTAGAGGATCACCTGAGGGCAGAACACTTGAAATTGCTCGAGGAAATTAATCAATCCTGAGACAGATTTAACATCTGACGATGAATTAGAATACCGACCCATACTTCATCATTGATGGTGTCCACGCCGTTGCCCCTACCTGGAATCCCCATACTGTAACTTGTGCACATCCATCCTGACCTAATGCAAAAGGGCCATCCTGTGAGAAATTCAATGGACAACTATGGAAGAAGAAACTAACATCACCCTCATAGAGTTCGAGGAGGAACTAGAACTAGATACTTCTCAGTCCACGGAAGCACCGCAACTTTAGATATTTTGGAAATCCCTAGAGGAAGAATGGAAACCGCCACTAAGGGATGATGAAGACTATTGGATAGATCTTCCCGTGCTCGAATTAGCAGAACAAATTAACCAAGGCTTTCAGGCACTATCAGACCATGAAGAAGAACTCATTGCCAGTTATGACCTCAATCCAGAAGGATGGGAATGCCCTTGGGAATCTCCCTGCATCTCTTACCCATACCAGCCTCGCTGACGTGCATGCATGCTTATCCTAACATACTATGAAGATCAAGGAAGAGAATTCGCCAGCCCCGGGGATCATCAAGAAGACGACCCTTGACAGGAAGGACAACTTCACTCTAGCTCAGAGGATGAAAGCCTAGCCGATTATTATCTCCAAACCCTTTTCAAAGAAGAAGCTATCAACATGTTAGAGGAAGCGAGGACATCAACAATGCCACCACTAGCATCACCCATCCAGAGGATTGCGCCTGATGAGGACTATAAAAAATAAATTCTAAACTCAGAACGAGTCCGCATTACTAGAAGGATCGCACGAATGGCTCCAGCAGTCGTATCACCCCCTCAACTAGAGGAAACAACTTTATCGGTTCCTTTGTAGGCAATCGACCCTGTACCATACTTATTATCAAAAATAAAAAAAATCTAAAATCTAAAAGACCATAAAAATCTAAAAATATAAAAGCCTAAAAAAGTAGAAAATTTTGGAAAAGAGAGGGAGCCTTTCTTCTCAAGACCATCTAATGACCCACCAAGGGACCTTACCCTTAGGGCTACAAGCATCGGTCACACCAGTAAGGGAGTAATAGCAGATGTACAGAATCACCCTATGGAGCCTCACTCCGACTCCGACCGGCATGACCCTGCTACCTCTTCCTCATGAATTTGACGAGCATCCCGATGAAGAGATAAGCTGGTAATCATACCCGACGAGATACTCCACGATTTTGAGAGGAGAATCAATAGCCTCGATTTACACTTGACTAAGGATGTTGCAGTCATTAGTTACCCCGATGAAGGGTTACCTCTCGCAAAACTAACTCCCCAATGAAGACATTTTCCAGTTTATTAACTCACAGATGATGAAGGAGGAGCATCAGCCACTAAGGAAACACGGGACTTCCATTGGGTCATCAAGCACTTCGACGAGCAAACCCAAGCTGCCACGGAACCCACTGAAGAAATCAACTTCAGCACCAAGGAGAAACCCAAGAAGCTGTTGATCAGCGCAACACTCAACCCCAAGGAACGACAACAGATTATCCAAGTCCTATAAGACCACCTTAGCTCTTGTGCATGGTCCAATGAAGATATGCCTGGTCTATACCCAAGCCTAGTAGAACACCGCCTGGTCTTGGACCCCGATGCAAAACCTGTTAAGCAGAAACTCAGAAGGATGGACCCACAAGTAGCACTGCAAGTCAAAGAGGAAGTTGACAAATTATATAAAGAAAAATTCATCCAAGTCGTCCTCTGTCCTAAATGGGTCACCAATATACTACCTCTCGCTAAGAAAGACGGCAGAGTTCGGGTATGCATAGACTTTCAAAATCTCAACCAAGCATGCCCAAAATATGACTTCCCACTCTCGCAATTGACACTCTAATCGATAGCACTGTCGGACATGAGAAGCTATCCTTTATGGATGGCTTCTCTAGGTATAATCAGATTAGGTTAGCAGAGACCGATCAAGAGGAGACTTCTTTCACCACGCCATGGGGAACTTATTGCTAAGTCGTCATGCCTTTCGGCCTCAAGAACGCATGAGCCACCTATCAACGCGCTATGATGGCTATCTTTCATGATATGATGCACAAATGTGCAGAAGTCTATGTCGATGATATATTAATGAAGTCCCAAACGTGGGCAGGACATGGTGAAGCACTCCGAGCAATATCAACTGAAGATGAACCCAAAAAAATGCGTGCTCGGAGTCACTTCCGAAAAACTACTTGGCTTCATAGTCAACAAACAAGGGATTGAAGTCAACCCTGTAAAAGTCAGAGCCATCCTTGAGATGCCACCTCCCAGCAACATTAAAGAATTACAAGGCCTGATAGAAAGATTATAATTTATTCAAAGATTTATCTCCCAACACTCGGACAGATGCGACCGTTTCTACAGACTACTCAAAGGAGGAGCTGAATACAAGTGGTATGACCGGTGTCAGCAAGCCTTCGACAGCATCAAGACGTACCTCCTCAACCCGTCGGTATTATCACCCCAATCTCTGAAAAACCCCTGATCCTCTACGTGTCAACCAATGATAAAGCAATGGGAGTAATCCTCGGACAATATGAAGAAGACGGCAAGAGAGAGAAGGCTATCTACTACCTCAGCAGAATAATGGTCGAATATGAACAGAAATACACTCCAATGGAGAAGACCTGCCTCGCACTGGTGTGGGCCTCAATGAAACTATGACACTACTTTAGAGCGCACAGGATATTAGTGTTAGCACGCATGGACCCGCTGAAGTACATCTTCGAGAATCCCGCTACCTCTGGAAAGATCGCTCGATGGCACATGTTACTACAAGAATTCGACATCACCTATGTTACACAGAAATCAATCAAAGGACAAGCGATTGCCAATTACCTCGCAAATCTTCCCCTCCCAGGTAGAAAACCCGTACACGCAAATTTCCCCGATGAAGACCTACTCACGATACACCACAAAGAGCTTGACAATACCTCATGGACACTCTACGCTCTCAACCAGAAAGGGAAAGGCATCAAAATAGTTCTGCTAAGCCCAAAAGGAGTTATCATACCCAAAGCTTTTCAACTAGACTTCCCTGTCACTAATAACGTCACAGAATATGAAGCCTTCATAGCTGGACTACGAGCAACGTTGCAATTGGGCATCAAGCAGCTAAAAACTATCGGTGACTCCAAGCTTGTAGTATCACAAGTCATCAAAGAATGGATAACCAAAGAAAGAAAATTGATGGCGTACTAGAAAACAGCTCAATATATGATAAAGAAGTTCTAGAAAATTTCTTTCACACACATCCCTAAACTAGAAAATGAGCTCGCAGATTCCCTCTCCATACTAGCCTCAGTCACTCAGATACCAATTGGGCAAAGCACAAAATCATTTTTCATCGAAAAACTAACAGTACCCATGCACGAGGTAGCATGGATAGTTAAGCAGGAACTACCAACCCTCCTCGGGACACAAGAATGAAATGAAGTAATCACGCTCAAGGATCAAAATTTTGACCGAAATGACCAAAATTTTGGCCGAAATTATTGGTTTTGGTCCCCACCAAAATGGTAACTATGGACCAGAATTTAGGTCATTTTTGTATGGGACCCAAAATTTCGACCGAAATTTCAGCCAAAATTTCAGTTTTCGACCAAAATTTTGGTTCAAATTTTCGGTTTCGGCCAAGCCCAAAACTAAAAATTTACCCAAAATTTTGATCCTTGATCACGCCAGAAAGCCCTGCCAAAATAAAAGCCAATGTTACAGCCTTCAAATTCGAGAAATCACCCACCGACGATGGACAACCATGCTACTTTGACATATAGAATTTTCTGAAACATCAACATGTCCCTCTGTACGCCACAAAGATTGAATAGAAGACTATAAGAAATTGATGCGCCAGGTTCTGCATACTCGGCGAAACCCTATATAAAGAAGCCTTCACCAAAGGAGTACTGCTACGATGCATTATGACAGTCGAAGGACAATACATCATCAGAGAAGCACATGTTAGCGCCTGCGACGCCCACGCTGGTAGACAGAGACTCGTAGGTCAAATCATATGACAAGGCTACTTCTGGCCAACAATGATAAGAGATTGCCAGCTTCACATCCAAGTATGCAAGCAATGCCAAGAACACGCCCCTCTCATCAAAGCCCTATTAGTTGCATTGAACCCTATAACCTCGCCATGGCCGTTCTTAATGTGGGACTTCGACGTCATTGAATCCTTCACAGACACAGTTGGGAACACCCACAAGCATACGTTTATCCTCACAGAAACTGAGTACTACACTAAATGGGCAGAAGCTTAATCATATGTCAGAATCACCGCTTCAACGCTCATAAAGTTTATCATTCAAAACATTATCACCCGATTTGGAGTACCTAGTATGTTTGTCATTGACAATAGACCGCAATTCATTATAGAGAAGATCAAGAAGCTGTGTAAGAAGTTTGGCATCGATCTATACCACTCATTACCATTCTACCCTCAAGGCAACGGACAAGCAAAAGTCACAGATTAAACTTTGATTCGAATTTTGAAACACATAGTGGAGACGAGCAACGAAGTTGACCGGCCTGAATGATTACCTAAGGCACTTTGGGCTTATAGGACCTCTATTCGCATGACCACTAGCCAAACTCTTTACCTCCTCACATACGGGATGGAAGCAATCCTACCCTATGAGATATAGATACCATCCTTACGGATTCAACTTGATGATCAGCTATCCTTAGACGAAAGCAGAATTGCCTTGTTCACCGAGCTAGAGCAACTTGATGAGACGTGCCTAAGGGAAGCTGACCATGCTCAGGTATATCAAAGGAGAGTGACAAGGGCTTACGATAAGAGAGTCCTTGAGTGAACTTTTGACATTGGAGAATTAGTCTTGAAGAAAATCATGACCTCCAAACACACCCATCCAAAAGGAAAACTGAAACCAAACTGGGAAGGCCCATATGTTATAGCAACCGCATACCCTGGGAATGAATACAAGTTGGTGAACCAGGATGGGGAAGAACTCCCTAGCCCTTAGAACGCCATGTACCTAAGAAAGTACTACCCTTAAACTTTGTGATCATACACATCCCGCAGCCAAATACCTATATCTACCGCCCAGTAGTTGTCACAGCCCATTCATTGCTCGTACATCTCCAATTCCTGAAATATCCTTAAGACTTCTAATTTCTTGCCCACCCCCTTCCTCGCCATTGGAGGAGAAGTTAGAGCATGAAAAATAAAGATGTTAGGTTCAATCAAAACTTTTTATTCTTACGTTAGTAGGTTGCTTTCAAAGATATATAGGCAAAAAAAAATAAAGGAATCGAGTGAGAGCAATACGACAAATGAACCAGTCAATGAGCTCAGGGAAGCATAAGCAGGCCGTGAGGACATCTCTGGTAACTCTGCTATAAGTGTATAAGCAAACTGTGAAGGCATTCCTGGTATCCCTCACTACTAGATATTGTTGTAAGGTGGTGAGAGGAGGATAAACTCTTGTTAACCTTAGAATGTGAGACCTTGATGATATCGAAACATGACGAAGAGCTCAATCGTGGCATCCCATACCCACTCTAAGAAAAGGACTGTTACTCATCTCCTTTAGAAAGTGTCAGCTACAAACTATTCCCTCACATCACTAAACTTATCCCTCTTCCATTTTTTTTCTTTTAGGACACTAAATTAAAAGCCTCTCGGATATATCTATGAATAAAACTGAAAACCAATGGATGACGACTGATGCAATCACCTACTATGCCTACCGCACTACTCCAGAATAATGACCACGGGATAGGATGATCACTACCAAAGGTACACCCCCGATATACAACTACTGTAACCAAAACAACACCCCTGGTTTAATGACAGTATGAATCGATGTTTCTTCCAAGACTAACTCACCAAATACACATGGCCATCTATAGGCCCAAAGTACTTATCAAAAACCTAGAAAAGCTCCATTGCACCTAGACACTGGGGCATTTTTTTTTAGAATCACGTCAAACGCTCTGACTTGCCCAAAGAAGAAGCGGAATGACGAAGTCACCACCCAAGGAATATCACTGAAGACACCACATTGCTTATTCCATCATGCTCCTACACTGGGGCATTTTTTTAGTAGTATTAGTATTTTCTTTTAGTTATTTGCTTTCCATGTTGCATTATTTTCCTTTCCTTGTAATGAAAAGTACAAAAAAAATAAAAAAAATAATTAAAAAAAAAAAGAAAAAGAAGAAAAAAATAAAACAATGCCCGCCTTTTATTACCAGACCTCGGTCTGAGACACCTCCCCCCTTGACAACCAGCAAGGGGGAAAATAATATTACTAAGAGCCTTACTTCTGATGTGTAGAGACAAAGCAAGCCTCAGCTATCGCCGAGATGATTTAAGCAGCCACCATGCCCAAAGACAGCGGACGACATAAAAGACAAACAGAAAAGTACAAGAGGTAACATAAAAGGAACAACCGAATCAAGTACATCTGAACCAAATATATATATATATATATATATATCAAAATTTTCTTTTTACACCCATCACCGGGGGCATACCCCCTGTATATACAATGAACACGCACATTGAACACAAAAAAAATACACAAACACCTATACTCCCTGTGCTGCCTCTGGGATGGTCGCTCACCACTATCCCTAGTATCGTCTGCTCGAAGATTAGGGGTCTGATCCTCCAAAAGCGTTAGCCCAACACCTGGATTCGGTGGACAATCCTGAAAATGAGGAGGCCCCTCTACTGAAGCCCCCTCACTCGCCTGACTAGCGGACCGCCTCGATCGAGAACGGGGAGGATACCCGCAAGAAACTCCTGAATAACAGAATCCTCACGAACATAATCCCTGACACAATCACATGTCGTACGACGGGGCTGCCCCGCCGAGGAACCCGTAGCCCTCAACTCCGATCCAGCAAGCTGACCAACCATCCCGCGCACCCCTCGCTCACTCCCCATCAGACGATACTGCAGCCGATCTATCATCACCTGCATCTCTACCCGCATCGTCCGACGCATCACCTCCAACACCTCGGTCCGAGTCCCTTGTGCAACGATCATATCTATCAGCAGGTCCTCGCGACTGTGTGTGTCACCAAGGACCCGCCTCACCCCTGGAGTAGCGTGTGCCCGTGCTACCTCTAGACGTGACTCCTCAAGCTGTCGAACCTGCACATCCACACCAAGTTAGAAGACCAATACATTCATAAAAAGAAGAAAAAAAAAAGATTGAAGAGAGAAAAGTATAACAAATCCACCCTCTCCCCAAGGAGATGCTCGACGGTCGTGACGGTCATCAGATCAGCTGGTGGCACTAAAGGGATAGAAAATACGGGCAGCTGTAATGCGGAATAAAAAATGCATCAGATGACCAAACCCCTAATGAGCAATCACAAATAAATATGCTAACTAAGACACACCTGAGAAAGAGCAGGAGTAGACCCCTAAGGGGGAGCCTTAGGAGCAAAGTCCAGTACGACCTGCATAAAAGCCAAACAAACCAACATAAGACATGTCAAAATAAAATAAGTGAAATAATCTGAATCAAACTATAATGAACAAAAAAACATACCTAGCTCTCAGGGCATAGAGAGGCAGCAGTCGCCTCCCTCGTCCTAAGGTCCTCGACGATCTGACGCTGGAATAACACATGGTATCAGTAAATTATCAAGCAAAATAAAACACAATAAAACCACATAAAGTTAAACAATTCAAGAGATTAAAGGAACTCTCCCAGTGCTCTAGCTCAGTCTGGAGCTGAGCCATCATCGGATCCTCCTGACTGGAAGAAGCAGCTGAAGATGGATCGAATGCGTGAGTAGAAGCCCATACGGCAGAAAGCTCTGCCCTCTGCATGCATTAACAAGCACACCTAACCTAATAAGAATCAACAAAATACCAACAACCGACAAAGCAAGGTAGACACTTACCAATCGATCAATCTCATATCGCAAACTAACCTCTACCTCTCGGCCAGCCTGCTGCTAATCGCGTAACAGCTCAACCATCACCGCATGACTAACAACCTCAACCTCCCTCTTGGACTAACAGAAGAAAATGAAACAGGACAACCATGTTAGAACAAAAAAAAAAAAACTAAATCGACATAGTGCAGACAACTAGCTAAGTGAACAACTCACTAGGAGTCGCCGAGTCTCCACTAGCTGAACTCGCAACTCATCCTCTGCTGCCCTAGCCTGAGCGATCGAGCTACTAGAGAACACAGCATCTCCTCATCAAGACGACCAGCGCACCTTGTCTACTCTATCGCCTTGTTCCACGGACACCCGCCGTAAGATGGCCCTACTTAGTGTGTCTTATCTCTCCCTCAATGCCGACGCCGACTCAGGTCTACCGACCGTAAAAGAGCCGCTCCTGTGGAAGGGATGTGTGAAGAGGCACCCACCGCCCAACGCCCTAAACCATCTCACAAACTCCAAGGCATCCGCCTCATCACGCGCTCCCGTCACCCTGGTCCCTCCGACTCTAAAATCAATCATTTGGATCATCATCCGTCTCGCAAAGTCCCTACCAGGGGGACCAGTCATCCTCTTCGCCACCCTGTGGTGAATCTCCTGAGGGACTCCCTGTGGAAGTCCCAATTGATGTGTCACCCGAGATAGGTGGATCCGCTCCACCTTCTCAAAGCAATGGACCCATATGACCACGTCGACCATGTCAAAGAAAGGTTGACCAAATCATACCACTGACACAGTAGCATCCTCCTTGGCTGCGTACAACCTCCAAATCACCTACAACCAAATAAGCAACCCAACCCATTAGTAAAACCTTAGAGCTTAAAACCCAAAATAAAATAAAATAAAAATGTGTACATGATGATATATACCTACCCCTCATGCATGTCCTCGAAAAGATCACGCGCAGTCTGAAGATCCGAAGACCAACGTCGACACCCCAATGCTATCCTCCACACATGTGTTCGCGGGAATGTGAAAGTAATCTCCACCGGAACATGTGGGTGAAGGAAGGAAAAATGGTCATACGCCTAAAACTGGAGCACACGAAATGCCCAAACACAAAAAACATCACTATAATGAAAGACTAGACAACAAAGATACCATAACACCAACGATTAACTGAAACCTACCTGAAGAAAAGGAAGGAAACCTCCGATCATCGCGACACCTTGCCCCCGACAATAAACCTGCTCATAGATATGCGCCAACGTGGCCGCACCCTAAGCATAAGTAGGGACCCGGTCTAGATCCCTAAGAAGTCTTAGAAACAACCCGGTAACACACCCTTGAGTAGATGAAGAAAAGAGAACCACACCGAAGAAGTGCATCAAAAAGGCCCAAAGCACCCAATCCACCACCAACCCTGGCTCAACCACAGCCTCTCGGCGTGCCATCGCCACACAACGTGCCTCAAATAGTGCCCTCTGCTCCGAGTGACGCCTCGGAGGGACGAACCCTCTTACAAAAGTGTCAAAAAACCATGTGACTCGGACCATCCCCGGCCCCAAGCCACTCGACCAGTATGCAACCCCGAGGATCTCCTCACATACCCTTAGATAATCTCTAGCCATCTGTCCCGTAATCGGCTCCCCCTCAAATTAGAGCCCCGTAATACAGACCCAATCCTCTAGGGTCGACAGGATCATCCCGACTGGTAAGAGCAACGCCTGCTGCTCCTCCCTCCACCTCTCTAGGATCACAGCAATCAAACCACGATCAACCTGAAAGGGCTCCAACTCTAGGATCGGCTCAAAACCAAAAGACGCCAGCCGTGCTCGCTGGAACTCAGGCAAGGCACGATACCATGTATGAGACTCAGACCACGCTGAGCTGATAGCCAGCTACGGAAGCTCCTATCAAATGATAAAGCATAGAGAAAAGGGAGAAATAACATAAGACTAGCACTTACGACTACACTAAGCAATGAAAGGTAAACCATCATGATAATTTATGAGAAATGTGATGAAAGCGCTATAATATAGTAACTTGGGCATGGCCTAGAACTAGATACAGTCATTACCATGGACGTACACAACTAATAACAAGTACAAGTTTGACTTAAATAAAGGGTTTCTAGATCCTAGGAAGCCTATGTTATAACCTAAATGCATAAGAAATAAAAGGGAACTCTTGCTCGCGGGTACCAACCTGGTCTCACGCAAAGAACTCCTCCAAGGTGATGCGCCTCCCGTCCTAACCCTTAGTGCCCTAATCCTCAGCCCCCTGACCCTCAATGCCCTGATCCTCAGCACCAATCGTAGGTACCTCCTCCCTGACCACCATCTCATCACCCTCAGGTACTTCCTCTCTCACTACCACCCCAACATCCTCCTCCACAGCACCAACGCTAGTTCGAGCATTGGAAGACTCGCCAATCTCTATCGCTAGCATCTGCTCAACCTCCGAAATAGTCCTATAAAATTTATCACTACCCTCGGACTCCATCTCAGAAGAAAGAGCTAAAAAACTAGGAAGAACGCAAGAAACGGCACCCGAAATGGATGGGCAGATCGCAAGATATCACGAAAACACAAAAATTAGAGCACAAGAAGACAAGGAAATAGAGAATCGAAGAAAAAATGGATAGCACAGGAAGAATGAAGACTTTTTAGGTATATATAGAGCGCAGTTAAATCCTGTGCCTCGCTCAGGGCGCACAATGAAATTGCGCACCACACGACTCGCGCGTAATCCCCATTACAGGTCCTCCTTTTAGCGCATAAACAAATCACCGCCCACTCGAAATAACCCGACGCCCCGGTTGCACACCGTAGATAGCACGTGTAATTATATCACGCGCTTGAGACATGGCGCATAAATCCCAAAGGTCACCCGCATAGTGACCAGGTGTCGCCCTAACCCCGTGCCCCACAACGCGCGTGTAATTTGATTACACGACATCATATCGATGCGTAATAATCCTCTATACTTCTCAGACACGCGCGGCTATTACGACGTGCAATTTAGTTATGTGCCCGAAGTTAAGCACATAATTCCCCAGGTGCAACACAAAAATATGCCCAGAACAGCAGGTTTACAGGCCGAAATAAGGGCATTTTAAATACTGGTTACTGAACCCAAACTACACGCTTGCTAGGATGAGTCTAAAAAAAATCAATACCCTTTAAACTTAGAAAATATACACCCCAAAAACTAAAAAATATGCCCCCAACATCCCCAAACCGAATTACTTGCTTAGACCAAGCTAAACTAAACCCAAATAAATGTCCCCAACACCCCAAAGCAAACAAAAAAATAATAAACCGAATCAACCCAAACTCTAAAAAAATATCATAAATAAACAACACACCTAAACAAAGTGAATTGAAACTAAAATTGAACCAAAACTGTGCAAGAATATGAGTAATCATAAATTCCCTTCGCTTCATAAATAAATAAAACTGTTACAAAATACATCGAGGGTTTACCCTCTGAATACACAATTTAAAACGGGAAATCTAAACCCAGCACCTTCAAGCCATGCCCGAATCCGGATTTATTCGAGAAAGAAGAGATCCTGGAGAGGCCTGGGGAAGAAGAACACCCTGAACAAATTCTAACAAAAATCTCATCTTTCGGAGATGCCTTGCAGCATAACACTTGCCCCTCCGAGTCCCGAGCCGGGAGAAAAGAAAGAGTGGCCCACAGCAAGCCACGCAGGATCTGTGGGATCCACAGTTGGAAGCCTACCCTAGAAAGCATAACAGGGAGGGCTAACAGAAGATCAAGCCACAGAGCCTACCAAGGAGCAATTTGTGTCGGTCATGAGAACTCTACCCAACACTTTCCCTTGGTTTTCTTCCCGCCTCCTTCTTCTCTTTCATCTCTTCCCTTAGCATGGTAGTAATTCGACCGCTACCCCGCGTTCCCAATTCCATCCATTCTCAAACCAAGAAATATAAAACAATTACAATTTCCTTGGGGTCCAGTACCCGGGATACAAAGTAAATAGGTAGAAAAGACATTAACAAAAAAAAAAAAAAACCAAACAAAAAAAATGCCCCTAAACCTCTTAATTTTCAATAAGATGCAAAATGAAAACTAGACCCCTAGACCCTATTTATAACCTTATACCCCCTTCACCACAAGATGACAAGTGCCACATTTATGAGCACCCTCCACTTGATTTTATCCAAAGACAGACACATACCCCCCTTTAAAAGGCTACAATCCAAACAAAACCTAGATCGACCAATCAACACCAAATACTCACCCCACAAGAAACACTAATCCAAGGCAAACTGGATGAACCAACATGATTAAAACACTTATTACCCATCCAGAAGTTCACACATTTCTAACGAGAGTCATTCCAAATCAAACAAAAGATTGAAACAAATACCTTAAACATAAAATTCAACTCATACCTTAAAATAATCGCGAAAGTCACGAAGGCCTTAGAATTCCCTAAAACAAAACAAAAATAATAAGAATAAAAAAAAACCATACATATATCAAATAACATAAAGTCCTAGGTAAATCAATTAACTTCCACTTAATCCTAAATAAATCCTAAAATTCCAAATTAAATCATAACTAAATCTAAAACAAAATTCTTGAATAAACTCAATCCTAAATTCAGATAAATGCCCAAATCCAACGATAAACAAACATAAATGATAGTAATAACTTTATTTATTAAAAAAATTTACAAGTGTCACCGGAGGCATACCTCCTGAATTACAACCCAAAACGAAAACCGAAATACCAAATCTCTAACCCAAATCGAAAACTAAATCCCAAGATGGAGAGAAAGCGAGGAGTAGCACCCAACTTGGAGGCTTTAGGGAGGATTGGTTGGGGAACGCATCCCTCCACTTGTAATGCCTCCTCTTCCGCCATCTTCACCTCCTCCGTCGTCGCCTCCTCAACACTGCCTTCACTGCTCCCTATAAGGGATCGATGTGAAGGCTAACCCCCTCCTTCCCAATACCACCCATTCTCAAAGTTATGCCATCCCCAAGCACCACCTTAGGTCAAAGAACACGTGAAACGATGAACATCGAAAGAAATGACATTCGGAACGCATGATTGGATCGCACAATATCACAGAAACATAGATATCTGGGTACAAAAAAATCAGAGAAGGTAAAAATCGAGACTAAATCAAGAGATACAAAGAAAATGAAAACCTCCTTGCTTATATAGAGTACAGACTCGATCGCATGCCCAAATCTCGGCGCGCAATTAAATCAAGCACTCAGAAATTTGTGCGAAATCTAAATCACACATACCACAAGATGCACATGACAAATCCCTCGCCTAGTTAGAATAACTTGACGCTCCAATCACGCACCTAAGACAGAACGCTTAATCGCATTACCTGCTTCACGAAATACGTGAAATCCGAAGGGTCACCCGCACAGTGATCCGGTGACGCTCTAATTACACGCTATCACCTAGCCGCATAATTAGATTACACATTGGCACCCATGCATGGAATCCAGATTGACGCCCGAACACTGCCACTTTACCAACCTGGTGACCTTTTGATCATACATAATTCTAGAAACACGCAAATACAATATGCGCACGAACCCAAACGCTTAATTTACTTCTTTAGTCCCTTCCCAAACGAACACACAAATTAATTCAACGCCTTGAATCAGGCGAGTAATCCTCAACTACAGCGTATGCCACCGACAAAATAAACATACCCCATCACAATATGACGTACACCTAATCTCCTTAACCCGTCACGAACCGACCAGAGATGAGTATATTCTCCCAAAAGCCCCATCGCAACCAAATTACCCCCTTTGATAACTTGCACGTCCCATTACAATCAGAATCCCTCCTTCTCTTCCGTCCCATTGCATTACCTGCCAAACAATTCAAAAAGAAAGAAAGAAAGAGATATATGCTAATCATCTTCATGTCCCATTGCAGTCGGACATATTGGCATAGATCAACCATACCCTACCGCGATGATGAATCTTACCACATCACCAAGACCGAAGGCAAGTCCCGTCGCGATCCCAAAACCTCATCATTGCCCCATCGCGACAGTCAAGGAGTCACCAGACCAACCCTTCACCGCACACTCATAAACATGTTCCATCGCGATACAACCACAACGTGATCTCATATAACCCAAGAACTACCAAAGAAAGAAACACCATCGTTGTCTTATCACGAAATTGAAACAACTAAGGAATCGATGATGTCCCGCACGTCCCATCGTAATGCCACCACAACTCAATCATCTTGCAAACCCGTTCTATCGCGACACTACTACCCAAGACACTTGAACAATGTCCCATCGCGTAAGCAGGGAGCCTTATCCCTGAAGCCCCATTATGTAACCAAATTGAAGTAAGGCTCAACCATGTCCCGTCACGTAAGCAGGGAGCCTAATCCTCGAATGCTTCATGACGCAACAATCACTAGACACCATTACAACAGAAACATAAAGACGGAGAAACCTCCCTACCGTCTCAACACAGACATCTCACCAGATGGGTAACCCTCTAATGTCCCATCGCGACATTACCACGACGGCCAATCAAGTCCCTTCGTAAGCAATGCAAGGGCCTTTCGCTCAGACTAGGTAAGTATCACCCCTTTTTAAGTACTCGATATTCCTTATAAAATATAGATAGCTATGATTAAGTCAAATATTTTCAAAACCTGTCTCTCTCGACTCGCGAGTCACTGTAGTCCTCCCATAAGTGACCATCATCAGTATTCGTCGAGAAGGCTAGGCGAAGCATCCGGCATACCAAGTGTCATCTTGACAACTACGCAACCGATCGAGTCCATAAATCCCGTACCGGTGGATTTGCTCAGCGACGTCTCGAAAGCTATGTTTTCCACAGATTTACAATCGAACTGATCTTAAGTTAAATTCCCAAACTTTCAAAAATAAAATAAACAAATATTTCCAAAAAGGCTAATGAATAAATAAAAATAAATACATAGACTCCTATCATTCAAAATTCACTTACTGCCCTGATCTGTTCATTCCCCTGGGAAACCGAATAATGAATATATTCAACTTTGAGAAATCCCAAAAGCCCACTGGAAAAGGGACACCTGGCGCGCATTGGTGTGAGCAATGACGCACCCGGTCTGACATGATTTGCGAAAGCCTTCGCCATTGCATGACATTTGATTTTATTATCGGTCTCTAGACCTTGTCTATGGACATTCATATGATGCCCCCCGGTACCTCGACTATGTCATTTCCCTTTGTTTGAATATAATTACGCGATGTGAAACCGGATCTATGCCGTTTGATTTGAAGGGCACATAATAAAATAGATGGCGTCAAAGATAGACACGAAAAAAAGGCGATATTGCTTCTTTAAAAAAAAAAATAAATAAAAATTAACAATCGATGGCGACTCTTAACACAATCGATGGCGACCATTTTAGGAGTTGTCATCGATTATTTATAAAGTCGTCATTGACTCTGTACACAGTCGCCATTGACTTTGTACATAGTCACCATCGACTGTATAAAAAAAAACGCGACTCTATACAAAGTCACCATAGACTGTGAATTTTTTTTTTTTTTTTATAGTCGATGGTGACTGTGTATAGAGTCGATGTCGACTCTGTAAACAATTGTTGCCGACTCTTAAAATGGTCGATATCGACTGTGTATAAAGTCGATATCGCCTTTTTTCATATCTATCTTCAACACTATCGATTTTATATTGTGGGCTTCAAATCAGACAGCATAGATCTCGTTTCACATCGCGTAAATATAGAAAAATGCAAATATTTAAAATTTTACGTTATATAGGTGTATCATCTTCTTCCTCATTTTAATCTGCTACAGTCTCTGACGAAAAAGGTGTATCTGGATCGATCCAAATAGCAGATCGGAGTAGATTGGACTGAGGACGCCGTCACCTTCACCACCTCTGACTTTTATAAACTGTAGTAGATTAAAATGAGGAAGAAGATGATGTTTTTGTGCGTTAAAGAAAGGGGGTAATTTGGACTTTTGGCTATCCTTAGGGTCAGCTAGGCTCCCAGCTAGTCAGTTTTGGTAAAGGTGAAAATATAGGGCCTCTAACGGGAAAGGTGTATTTGACAGGATTGATCAGGTAAATTTCCCATTGAATATTGAACTCATTGAACCCTCATTGAACTTTGAACTTTGAATTATCTATGAAATATGATCTCAATATTATGTTTAGCATGTGTATGTGATTTAAAGTGAATCCATAGAAAAGGATCTTGTGCGACGATACATATTGAACTGTTACGATGGTATATCTTTATTCGAACCATTACGACGATATATCTATATCTGAACTGTTACGGCGGTATATCCGTAACTAAATCGTGCTTTGGTACACATTGAACCGTGATGACGGCCCATCGAATCGCACAAGTATTCCTCACAAGGCAGGGGCTTGGGCACATTGAAAATTGTTCTTGAACTATGATGGCTAGGATCCCCATCGGCAGCCTCTGGCTCGTTAGCTATACTTGCGTGAGAGATTTTTAAGTTAGATTATTTAAGTCATGCATGAACATAAGAAATGACATCTGAAAAGAATAAGACATCAACGTAATGCATTGCATTGATGCATGTGCATGAAACCCACATTTGAGGTTTCTGAAAATGACATTTGAAATCCACTGGAAAATATATCATTCATTCATCTCTGTAATTAAAATAATCATCTTAGAATTTGAATTGTAATGACTCCTATTAGAATCGGTAAGAGCTATGTGTTAGATGGTCATAGTATGAATGGTTATTGGGTTCTCCCTACTAAGTATGTGGACTTTTGGCTCACTCCGACATAATGTGTCACATGTACTGACATTGATAAGGACCCTGACTTTGTACCGGAAGATGAGGAAGATCTTCCACTAGAAGATTACTACCCTTAGTAGAACTTTGCGGATTTTGTATTTGGTACAAACTTGAGAAATTACATTAGAACCTTTGATTATTATGTTTCATGTACTTGATGTAAATACCATTGTTTGTGTGATGGACAACCATCACCGGTGGTATAGTTTGGTTTAGTATTTTCATTTATGAGCATTGAAGTATTTGTTTCAGATTACAGAAACTTGATTTGATTGATATCAAATAAATTCTGTGTTTAGATTGTGAATTATGATCTAGCGACCCGGTATTTTTATATTTTCCGATTTAGAAATTTCGGGTCGTTACAATAATTGGTTGGGCTTCAGTACGAGCCTGCCTAGATCTAACTTGTTTGGCTTTGGATTTACCTTAAATAGAAATCATAAGCTTGAATGCACTTGAGCCGAGCCCTAGCCTGATTATGTATTGGGGCTGAGTTCAAGCCTAATTTTTAAGGTAAAAACTAATGAGGCTAATGAAAGCTCGTCCCACACTCCGCCAAGCCTGATTGTAGTTAGGAAAAAGGCTGGGGTGATCCAAATTTGGTTTGGCTTAAATAGCCCAAGCCTGAATGTACACGACACCGAGCTTAATACTATTTTGTACTTGGGCGAAAATTGAAGACTAAAAGGTTATGGAGACTTCGGCTTGACCCTAGCCACACGGGAACTGGTGAGGAGTGTGGGGTACTAAAAAGGCCTCAATTAATCGGACTTTGGGCCCATACATTGGTTTGGGCCAGATTGGACTTGTTTTATTTGGGCCTACGGACCTGTTCGAGCATTCAGTTGCCAAGTGCGGTTTTTGTTTTTTTTTTCCTGTGATAGAAATCCAAAGTGCGGTTTTACTTAAATGAAAAGGGTGATTTGAAATTCTTTCGAAAAAAGAAGGAAAAGGGTGATTTGAATTTGTTTCGAAAAAAGAAGGAAAAGGGTGATTTGAAATTGTTTCGAAAAAAGAAGAAGAAGAAATGGGTGATTTGAAACGTGGGGAGTGAGTTGGGGCGAGTGAAGACAGATAAATGAGTAACTGACGACAACTACTTCGGTTCCTTCCCTGCGTCTCTCTTCTCTTCCTCGTTGCACTTTACACTAGTCATGGCATTTCCGTTTCACTTGTTCATTCTCTTCGCCTTCTTCTCCCTCCTTGTTGCAGCAGCACAAGGTATGTGTATCTTTTCCATTTCTTCAAATCTGTGTGATACATACATGAACCCATCTCCTTCTTCTTATTTATTTATTATTTATTATATTATATATACTATAAGTATTCGCAATCTCCAAGTTTACCCATTATCATGTGTTGCAATGCGTTTGATTTTTTGAATTTTGTCGTCTCGATTTTCTAAGTTTACCCATCATCTTTTTCGTTTGATTTATTTGTCTCGATTTTTGTTATATATATGAATATGATTGTGCTTTCAAATTTCCTAGTCATTATCATTTATAATTGGGCTTGGTTTAATGGCATTCCGTAGATAAGCAACGGTTACCTAGCTTCATTGTCAGTTGGTTGGATGATAAGCATACGTTCAAGGCAGGGGATATAGCAACCATCAAGATTGAGATAATCGACGATTTTGATAACGGGACACAAAGATATGCTGATAGGTTTACTCTCTCTGTGAAAGAGAAGAAGGGGGATAGTTCATATGTCTCAGGTGTTACTTCATCTCTTGACCCACAATCTACTAATTGGAATATTACCTTTATTCCAATTTTGGTTGGGCAGTTTCCCGTCACTATCAATGATTCTCGCTCCGGAGTCTTGGATTGGTCACTTCATTTTAATGTTGTAGCAGGTATAGCTTTTATATGGCATAATGATTTTGATTTATTTATTTATACAATTAGAGTTGGAAAAGTTGGTTTTATTGGTTCGATAAAGAATCAGACTTTTTCGAATGTCCAGAACAATTGTTTTTGGGCATTTTTGTTTGTTTACCTTTGTATAGTCTTGGAAAATATTTACTTCAAGATGCAACATTTTGGCTCTGACATAAGAATTTTGAATCACATTCGAGTGAGACCCCTCTGGAAGATATGCCTTTCGTTTTTCTAGTCTGCATTTGAATACACAGTTAACAAGTTCTGGTTTTTTTTTTTTTCATTTTTTTTTTTTTTAAATTATTTTTTATTTTGCAATATACTTTCTCGATAGATTGCTAGACTTTTACTTCTCTGAGCAATTTGGATTTTATTGGTTGTGGTCAAAGAAGCCAATCCATAGAGTTATTAAGAAAAATCTGTGTCACGCCCCGAAATCCGATACATGATCTATTTCTGTATATGAACACATTCAATCATGGATCAAAATTTCATCCGATACCGATACGTATCGGTATCGGAACTCACCGATATGGTACATTGAATGTACCGTATCGGTGGTTTCCCATACATTTACTGGACGATACATTCAATGTATCGGCCGGTACCGTCTAGTACCGATAAGTATCGGTTTTGGGCTCGGACGATACGTATCGGTTTTCCGAAATTTTAATCCTTGCATTCAATAATCAAAGTTCAAATAAAGGAAATACAACGGTCTATTCTCATTAATAAAATTCAAAGTTATATTTATTTCAATTCCAACTTTAAACAACTCCTAACCATGGCTAAACCAACAAGTCTTTTAAGGTCTCTTCCTGAAATGCAGCTTCTGAGCCACGAGGTCCGGTCTCTAAAATTTAAATAGCAATAGTGGTGAGATAAAACTCAACAAGTAACCTCCAATAAATAATATAACTCTTACATTAATTTTATCAGTTTCAAATTGAGAACTTCATGTCAAATAAGAAATACCATCATCTATATCATTTAATGATTCAATATAAAGAAGAAGAACAAAAATAACTTAGTTTACAATTGTACTACAAATATTGTACAATTGTTAAATAATAGCACCGATCAAAGTGCAGTTACATTCATATCATCATTCATCATTCATCTTGGATACCAATCACAAAGGAAGGATCCATATCTTTTATCGATTCCCATTGTCAACCATACCGATCCGGTTTGACGGGTTTACTTCGTATTATGGATGTACACCAATGGACCCGTTCGTCCAATACTATCATGCGACCCCATGGGGATCTTAATCAAATATCATATCATAAATATTCATCATTTCTAAAGTCCTTCATATCAATCTCTTTTGAAAAACTTATCCAACGTGTTTTATAAATTCTCATTCCAAAACAGTGTGATATTTCAATGTAGAAGATATCATGTCAGAGTTAAATCAAGTAAACAATGCTTACGACATTTATATTTTCCTAACAATAACAGATTCAAAATAAAATAATCATCATTGAGCAAGACAAGTCTAGAATTATCTATACCATCATTAACCATTCAAAAATTTACTTATCAATTTTATAGTATATACTATGTAAGAACAAAGACATCATTATCTAATAAGGTAAGTGTTTAAAACATGCTATGGGATAGGCTACTTGCCTCAATCGTCGGATTCAAGGGTCTTGTCAGGATAGTGTGAAGTTTAACAGTTCCGGTGGTTACTTAGGCACAAGGGGAAAGTGGTCAAGAAGAATATTGTTGAAGCTGAAATAGAGAGAGCGAACTAAGGTAGATCATTGAAGTTAGGTTGGATTCTATCGAGTTATTTCAAATCCCTATTTTGGAAAATATTTGATATCTAAAATCCTTACTTTAAAACAACTTTGATTTATAGTTCAGTTTTAAAGCCCTTATTTAAAACCTGATTTAATATTAAACAGAAAATCTGATTTATTATAATCCCTTTAATTTCAGAACCTATTTATTATATTTTAATATAGACCAGAATATAAACTAGAATTTAAAAATATAATTTCAGAATATAAAACCAGAGGTTTAAATATAAAATATATAGAACCATGATTTAAAATATAACATAAAATATATATATAACCATGTTTTAAACCTAAAATATATATAACCAGATTTTAAAATATAAAACCCAAATTTTCATATAAACCAGCATTACAATATAAACCAAACCATAGATTAAATACATAATTAGTATTAAAATACAACTAGAATTGAAATATAAAATCAGAGTTAAAATACGAAACCAGAACTAATTTACAAAATCAGAATTTAAATATGAAACCAGAAATTAAAATGTAAAAATTGGAAATAACCAGAAATTTAAAGAAATAATCTACAGAACTAGAATATGGGATTAGACTATATAAATCTAGAGTTTAAAGAACCAAAATTTTAATTTACAAAACTAGAATTTAGAAAAATAAAATACAAAACTAGAAATAAAAGAAAACATACCTTGAAGAAGAAGAGAAGCTTGAGGAAGAAGGCTTGGTGTGGAATAGGAGAAGGGGAAGGCTCTATATATAGGCTTGGTGGATGACCGTTCGGATTCGAGATTAAACGTCGAATAAAGAGGGGCGTTATCAAATTGAAGAAGAAGAAAGAAAATGGCTCGGCTGAGCGTGGGTTTTGTTTTGGGTTTTAAGTTGTAATGGGAAAGGTTAAGGTGTATAGCATCTATAAGTTAGATTGTGTGTGTGTGTGTGCTCATGGGTCAAATTGGGTTTGGTCGGGTCGAGTAAGGGTTGGGTTGTCACATTCTTCCCCCCTAAAAAAAAATTTCGTCCTCGAAATTTACCTTAAGCATTTTCGCAACATTCTTGCCCCCTAAAAAATTTTCGTCCTCAAAATTTACCTTAAACATTTTCGAATAGGTGCGGGTACATTTGGTGCATCTCGTCTTCACGTTCTCATTTAGCATCGTGTCCAGAGTGATGTTGCCACAAAACTTTTACTCTAGGAATTCTTTTGCTTCTAATACCGTTCCAATCGATGATTTGCGTTGGGGCTTCCACGAAAGACAGATCTTCTTGTACTTCCAAAGGTTCGGGGTCTAACATGTGTAGGATTAAATTTATAATCTCGCAGCATCGACACGTGGAAAACGTTGTGTACATTGGCTAGCGATGGAGGCAAGGCCAGTTGGTAAGCGACCTTTCCAATCTTCTTTAGGATTTCGATGAACCTTATACTTGAGAGCGTACCTGTCGATTACCCTATACCAACTAGTAGATTGCGGGTAACGTTGCAATATTTTTTGGTCTTTCAGTTTAGTGTTTAAACTTGCGATTCTGTATTGGCGTAGGATGGTTTAGTCTCATACATAATCTTTTTGCATATAATATTCTAAGACGTGGAGAAAAAAGTAATTCTTATTCCCAAATACCTTGACCTAATTGTCTCTGTGTGCCACAAAATAACACAACATTATTTCTAAAGGTTATGATTGGCATCATTCTATATATTTGGTACTTAAGGTTTAGTATTAATCTATTGCATGAAGATTTTGCTAGGTTTATATTCTTTATACACAGTACATCTATGTAATCGTAATTGCTTCATGCCATTGAAGGACCTTTGCACCCATCTGTTTGTATCACTTCATGGATGAATCCTGTGAATGAGTTCATTGCGGGGACTAGAGCTGATGTTCTGATACTCCCTAAAGATGCATTTGGAAATAATATATCATCAACAAGTCTGGGATCGGACTCAAATAAATTTATGGTGTCAGCATTTTACGAAAATGGTTCGGTTGCAAGCGTGGTTAATGTTACCAATACGGATTGGAATGAATTTGGCTATATTGGCATTGGGTTTATTGTTGTAACTGCGGGAAATCTCTCATTACATGTGGAGGTTGAAAGTCAGGCCTTGAGCAGCTCCCCTCTACCATTCAAGGTAAAACCAGGTGAGTTATCTATCATATAGTATCGAGTTTTAGCTACTTGTATTGGAAGACAGCGACTATGCAAACAATGTTAGTACTTGATCTTATAGTTTGAGGGGATTTATAATTAATTTTTTTTTCAGGAAAATCTCTGTTTTTCTTTTTTATGATTATTGCATGATATGAAGCTCCAAAAATTCTCCTATTTAAGCGAGTTAGTTCTAGTGGGAATACCTTGGATATCCTACACTATGTAGGGGAGGGGGATTGGGAACTGTTGAATTAGAAATAAATTTATTATAATGGCCGTACTTATCATATTGTAGTTACCTTATTGTTGGGAATTCTCTTCTTCTTTTCATTTTCCACTTCCTTTTTATTATTGGTATGTATATATTTTACACTTTTCTTGTAATCGTACAAATCCTCACGGGATTCCATAATTTAATGTTGTTCCAACTGTTCCATGCGTGTCTTTCTTTTAGAGATTTTGGTTACACGTCTTCTAAGATAATTCTTATTACAGATGGCTTCCTTCTAAGATAAAACATCATGCTTTTTACTTTTCCATACTACAAGATTTTTGCCAAGGAAGGCAGAATAACCAGAAGTGCAGTGGCGATATGTAGGAGCCCCAACAAAATCAGCATCATTATAGCAGCTGAGAGAATAATGTTTAACATGACTATAGAACAACCCTGTCCAAGGGAAGCCTTGATCTATCGTAAGATGCGGTGAACAAGAGCAAGATGAGGAGCACATAAAGCATGCATAAATTGGGCCATTAGGGACATGACAAAGACGTGTGGTTATTTCATGAAAAATCTGAGTATATGCATAACTTCAATAAAACTCATGCGACATAACCACCTTTCTGAACTTGTCAAACCAGGCATGTGGTGATTGTTTCAACTCATATATTGCCTTCTTAAGTCTACACACATTTGATGGCTCCGCTTGAGCAGTTCCATGTAAACCTCTTCCTTCCAATTACCATCTAAGAAGGCATTCTTCACGTCCATCCAGTATAGTAGCTAATTTACATTGGCGGTAATGGAAATAATAATTCTAACAAAATTTAGCTTTCCGATTAGAGAGAATGTCTCTGAGGAATCGACACCATACATTTGGGTATTAGCCCTTTGCAACAAGTCTTGCTTTTTTCAACTTAGCATTTTTCTTTTTCCAATTATCAGCCACTCATCCCTGAGTACATAATAAAACTCGGTAAGTCGACGAGTAACTTGGCGAGATTTTGAGTTGTCACGAGATCTTGAGTCGAAATGATATTTCTCTAGGATGATGCAGTCATATTTTGTAAAGTACCGCCACATATAAAATATTTACATGGGATAAGATTTTAGAAACCCTATCTTTTTAAAAAGTATTAAACTACCTCTTTTCGCCAACACCTTTCTCTCTGTCTCTCTCTCTCTCTCATGTATGTATGTTTTGCTATTTTTCTGTAAAAATAATGTTTTTTATTTTCATAAAAATATATAATTTAGAAATATTTAGTAATTGCTGTCGGATAGACTTGAATTTTATTTAAGTCTTCGAGTTAACTCGATTCGGCTGACATTCGAGCTAATACAGATTTTTGGGTTTTTGATCTGTGGTTTAAATTAACTAATGTATGGAACAAACAATATATTGTTTTTAATTATTCCTTTTTTTGTCATGTGTTTAAATTAGCTAGTAGCATAGAGAAACAGATTTGGATAATAAAATATGTCAATGTAATAGATAGATTAATTTAATGACGTGTTTTCTTACCCATTGATAAATGAGTTTAATCATCTATTTCTATGACATAGCATTGTACCGACATCGTACCAATATCCAATATTTTTCATACCTATAATATACTATGTTATTCTATTTAATATTGCATTTTCGCAGGAAATAAACTTGTTATATACAACTGTTGCATGTAAATTTATCGCAGTGCCTAGATAACTGCATATTCAATGATGTCAACTATTGACATAAATTTTTATACCAACTCTCTAACAGGACCCCTTGATATCTCCAATTGCTTGGCCAAGTGGAAGTACGAAACAAATGCTTTGCAAATTTTTTCCAAACTGGAAATCCTTATACACCAGCATGACCGCTATGGGAACCTTGTTCCTGGTCTGTACACATTTGATGCACAAGTTGTTGAGAAGGAGACAAATTTATCCATCCCCATTGCAGATTTATCCTTTCATGAAGTGGCGGAGGGTATTCAGTTGTTTTCTTTCAGGGTATTAGAACCCGGGGAATTCATGCTCACAATTTTCAACATGAAGCAAAATGAAAGCATTTCCAATATGCCGTACAATTATACCGTCTTTGTAGGTGCGTGTAGATGAAGTTGGCACATGAATTTTGTTTTGACTTTGTTGACTTCCTCTTGCTGCAAGTCTTCATTATTTGATCCTTACATGATTTCTTGATATGGTAGTTTTTCCCATAGCTATTTGATCCTTACTACAATTTTTTCAGTCAAATTAAAAAAAAATTTAAAACGCTTAGTTCTGATTTTTTTGTCTCTATTTTATTTATGAAAGCATGAATTTTTCAATTACACTTTAAAAAATTAAAGTTAAACTTAGATTTAAAAAATCTTATTTTCTCACTTTTAAAAATTAAATTAAGATGAAATACATTTATTTCTCATTAAAAAAAACCAATTTTATAGCAAAGGGTTTTAATATTTATAATTTGCATGAGTTCCTCCTGTGCCTTTTCTTGTATAAATTTACAAATCTGTTTCATATTATAAAACTGAAGCGACCACTTGGTTTTATTATCTACTTATAAATAACATATACAGACACACATTTCCTCTTTTTTTTTTACTTTTTAAGAATTTAAGGTTCTTTTTCTGTTACTAAACTGAAGTGACAAAGCTTTCGCATTATATTATTGATGAAAAACATGTATACATATATCATGCACAATTGCAATGGTTGGATGACAGATTAAATTGACCTTGATTTGTTGGGAATTTATGGCTTGCAAAGACATTTACTTTCAATTTATAGTTAATTAACCATTTACTCAATATCATCCCCACATTTGATTTCTGGTTTGACTTGCTTTCCAATCTATAATTTAATATCTGTTGTTTCGATTCTCTCTGGTTATTAATGCATGTTAGTGTTGTATGACAGTTTTGTTTGGATTTTATGGCATTTTAGTGTATGTTCAACTCATTTAGAAATAGGTGTTGCTCATTATTATTGTCTTACTACTACTTTTGGAGTTTATGTAGTGACATACTCTATGCGTGTGTGTCATATGCGATCATGTCTCATTTTTTTTGTCTGCGGTTAAGTCAGTTCTTGGTTTATTAGGGTAGAGTGGTTGTAACACACAAGGGTCAAAATACCGGTTTTCCGGTACGTATCGTCCGGATCTCTCGGACGATACGTACCGGGTATCGGACGATACATTCAATGTATCGGTTTGATACATTGAAAAAATCGTTTTTTTTTTTTAAAATCCCAAAAAAATCCCAAAAAATCCCAAAAAATCTGAAAAATTATATTTATTTATTTTGTATTTATTTCAACTATTTTTACTTTTATTTTTGACATATTTGATGCATTATTTAGATGAATATATAAGTAAGATGCCTATTTTGTAACTTAACCCAAGTCACATGCCTATTTTGTAACTTATTTTTGTCTTAAGATCACATTTTTGACTTAATGTAATAGATCTTCTAACATTATATTCGATCAGCTGATCACATGCCTATTTTATTAACAATAGTTCATAATTTGATCGACGCAGACACGCATAAAGTAAATTACAATATATATTGACAAAAATAAATTATATATTGTCAAAAATAATAGCTATGTTGATAAAAATAAGTTTAATTGTACATGAAAAACTTACTTTAGAACCACATTGAATTTCGTGGTGGTTCTTGGCCCTCATGATCATCGTCATCATCGGTGCGCGAGCTTTCCGGCCTTTGCCTATAATGTTGCCCATATTGATACCCATGATTATATGTGCCCCCTTGAAATTGAGGCTCAGTGTAGTACGTAAAGGCCGGTCCTCCAAAAATCTGACCAACGTAAGTCATATGACAATCAATAGGTTTGTTGTGGCGGTAGTATGGGTTACTAGTTGTCAATCTTGATTTTGCAAATGAATCTCAAGCTAGAAGTCATATAACCCATATCCGTATCATCTTGTGGTGGTGGTGTTTGATATGATCCCGACGCCCTCTTCCTTCAACCCTCCCATTCTAAATGTAGTGTTAGGCCGAGTCATCGTCCCATGCCGCCATATCTCTATAAGGATCAGAGGTACCAGCTTCCTCCCCTCCACCACTAGTGCCAACATCCCCTCCACCATCATGCCCTCCACCATCATCCTCACCACTCCCATCATCACTGTCATTATCGATCCAAGATCCAACCATCAATGACGATTCAATCTTCTTTTCCGCCTCGGTGGTTGGGAAGCCTGCTGCTCCGCTACTCTTTCAGCATTGTCCAGCCATTCAGTGCTCTCACTATCCAAGACTGGCTCTTCTCTCTCTTCAATCCATTCATTCAAAGGGTCATCCTCTTCGAATATATAATCCAACTGGATGGGATCAAAATAATCACCGTCTGCAAGGTAGAATATGATAGATGAATTAGTATAATATGTAAGTAAGACTTCATATAATAGAGGATCTAAGACTTATGTAATTGCTTACCACTTGGTCCTCTGTATATTCCGACCCTTAATCGCATGTTGTAGTGGCAGTAGACTAACTTTTCCAATCGGTCCATAGTTAGTCTATTCCTTGTCTTAGTATGAATGAGAGAGAAAGTGCTCCAATTCCGCTCGCAGTTGGACGAGGAACACGTTTGCGACAATACCCTCATTGCTATCCGCCTCAATATCGGACCATCACCTCCATAGTGCATCCACCAATCGGGTTTGTCGTGGTTTAATTTGGGATTGCGCCAACGGGTCCTAAATGACCCATGTCTCTTCTAAACATGTCAATCTATAAAGATGAAACACAGTAAGGCACATATCAATAAATAGATGATAATATCACATGACATTTGACTTATTACTTATAAGGTATTATACTATGATCACTCACATCTCTTATGGCTTGGCCTTGGTCCGCCAACTCGTGAGCATTCTTTGGATTACATTGAGCAAACCGGTATACACTTCATCGTTGTCGCCACTGCGTCAGACATCGAAGGTCGATTCAAGTAGTGTGCTACACATCAAATATGAGCAATTTCATCAGTATATGAAAATAATGAATAAATAAATAAAAATCACTACATAATTGTGCAACATGTTATACCTGCTGCATGCAAGTACTGGTGAAATTGTGCATCCCACCTCTTGTCGATAATCGCCCAATATCGTTTATATTTTGTAGGGCATTTGGTTTTTATAGCCAATTTTGCCTTATCCATTGACTCATAAACGTACCCCATTGTTGGTTTGTCATCACCATCAACCAATCTCAACACTTGCACCAACGGGGTAGTGACGACGATCAGGTGGTCGACATCTGCCCAAAACTGCGTGCTGTAGATCAGGTCAGCAACTTCAGTGCAAGCTAGTCTCTTCGCTCGTGGGAGTCCTATTTCATGTTGATTCCATTCTTCCGACGACACCATGCTTTTCAGCTCACCCCTATATCTAGCCAAACTCTGTAGGGCTAAGAACTGTGTTGCAAAACGTGTAATCGCAGGTCGGAGCAACTCATTGTTCGTGAAGGCTCTCATTAAATTGACCAGCTTGTCACTGTTGTACAAGTAGGAAGTAATCGTTCTTCCCATAATATAAATTATTTTAATTATATGTGACAGTCACATATAATCAATATGGGTCACATATAATTTAAACTTAAAATTAATATGGGTCACATATAATTTAATATGTGACCCATAAATTTAATTATATGTGACCCATATTAATTTTAAGTTTAAATTATATGTGACCCATATTGATCTTATTATTTTATTAATTATATGTGACCCATATGATATGTGACCCATATTGATTACATGTGACCCTTAATTATAATTATTTATATTATTTTTGACCTATCAATTTAAATATTTTAAATGGGGTCACATATAATAAGTGTAGATCTACACTAAATTAGTGTAGATCTACACTTATTTAGTGTAGATCTACACTAATTTAGTGTAGATCTACCTTATTTAAGGGTAGATCTACACTTATTTAGTGTAGATCTACCTTATTTAAGGGTAGATCTACACTTATTTAGTGTAGATCTACACTTATTTAGTGTAGATCTACCTTATTTAAGGGTAGATCTACCTTATTTTAGGAAATAAAATGAAATACACGTACCTTCCACGTTGATCCCGTGATATTTTGTGCGATTTGGCGCCGATTTAGGGTGTAAATAGTCAAAAAAGAAGAGAGGAAGAAGAGGGTTTACCCGACTTAAAAGTCGGGTCTATGGTGGGGCCCACCGATAATTTGAAATTATCGTCCGATACGAACGATAATTTGAAATTATCGTTCGTATCGTCCGATAATTTGATTTTTTTCTTATTTTCCAAGTTCTACCTTTATTATCGGACGATAATTTGAAATTATCGTCCGATAATTTGAAATTATCGTCCGATACGGACGATATTTTGTCCGTATCGGACGATAATTTCATCATTTAACTAATGGTACGATACATAGGGTATGTATCGTACCGTTCATGGCCAAAACCGATACGTATCGTCCGATACGTATCGGTATCGGACGATATTTTGACCTATGGTAACACATATATTTAGGTGGTATACTTTTCTTATCCTATGGATATATGGGATAAATCTGTCTTTTCACATGTGATAGGGTCAACACCCTAATTTCAGTAGTTATAAAATAACAATTAATTAGAAAAAATCTCACACGCCTTCTCCCTTCTCCAAAATCTCTCTTGCTAGTTTATTTGTCTTTTCTTCTCTCTATCGATTCCTCCTCTGTATTTAACATTAATTCTTTGATTATTGTTCTCTTCCTTATACTTGCATTCATTATATTTTACATGGTATGGAGCAACAAATGTAGATAGATATCTGATGGGGACATCTGATTCAAGCAACCACCCATAACATATCGGAGGCGAAAGAACAACATCAAAGTGATCAGAAAGAAGAAAATCTAAAATTTACTGCCAGAAATTCTCGATCAGAGGGTCTTCAACTTTCAATCCCGTCACTTTTATGTTTGGCCTATTTTGAAGTGTAACAATGTCGGATTGATGCGAAATTGGTTATATTTGAAAGCTTATTGAAGTAGCTTTCCAACGAGCCAGAAAACATGCAATTCCGAAAAGTATTGAAGAAGTTATGGTCAGTTTTCGAAAGCTGCATAGAAAGTGACGAATTTCAAGACTCCTAATTGAATTATGATTAGTCTCTTTTATTATTTTATTTTAGAAAATAGGATTTGTTTCTTTTATTAGAAATATGATTAGTTTCCTTATTGTTTTAGGACTTTATTTTATTGTATTAGAAGAATTAGGATATTTCTTTATTTGAACTAGGAATTAGAGTTACACTAGGATTTCTAGTTTTATGCATTGGTTAGCCTATTTAAAGGCTTGTAAACAACTTCATTAGAACTTTTTGGTTAATGAAAATTGCTTATGCAAAATTGAGAGTTCTAAGCTTTCGTGAGGGTGTGATTCTCTCAAACGGAGAGCGATTCTTCGATTCCCGCTTGCGGTTTGGTGCAAGGCCAACTCTTCTTCCATCTCTATTTTCTTTAGATCTACAGTTTGCGTAAGTAGCGTAACCCTAGTTATTTTATTTATTTCATAAAATCTAAAATCAACCTATTTGTTCATTATAAATCATTATTAGCCTTTTAATTTTGCTCGGTATCGAGAGAACCCGCTTGCGAGCTCGTTCGATGCCCTAAAACTATCGGAGATCTAGCCGTTCATAAGAACTCTAGTCTTTTAGATCCGCGATAGGGGACGTACACGAAAGTAACACTATTTTGGGCCGGAATTAAAACATCTAATTGGATTTTTAAAATTTTACATGGGAATTTGTTATAAGAAATTGTTGTCTTCTTAGCGTTTGTCATGACTTCTAACGGAATGACTGCGGACCTCGAAAATGTCAAAGCTATCGTTGAATGGCCTGAACCTCAGAACATTCAAAAAGGCCGTAGCTTCTATGGCTTAACCATGTTTTACAGGCGGTTCATCTGTAACTTCAGTACAATAACTTCCCCTATCACCGATTGCATAAAAAAGGAAGAGTTTAAATGGACACCTGTTGCGGCAAAGGCTTTCAAGGAGATTGAGTCTCGAATGGCGGAAGCTCCTGTCCCTTGTTTTCTCTAAGGTTTTCGAGGTAGGGTTTGACGCGTCAGGTGTAGGTATTGGGGGAGTATTGAGCCAAGAGGGCCATCCGATAGCTTATTTCAGTGAAAAGTTGAATAAAGCCAGACAAAAGTACTCTACCTACGATAAAAAGTTCTATGTGGTAGTACAATCTTATAAATATTGGAAACATTATTTACTACCACATGAATTTGTCTTGTTCTCAGATCACGAAACCCTTCGATTTTTGAGTTCGCAAAAGAAGTTGAACTCGCGCTATGCGAAATGGGTTGAACAATTTCAAGGGTTCACCTTAATGTTGAAACATAGGGCTGGTGTACAGAATTGAGCCGCTGACTCACTTTACCGTAGAGTGACTACGTTGCACTCATTAAGCGTAGAGGTAGCAGGATTCGATCGCCTCGTGGAGGATTATCCCACATGTTCGGATTTTGGTGAAGAGTATACCTTGCTTACGACTGGACAATCTGTTAGAGAAAGTAAGTATACCCTACAGGAGCGGTACTTATTTCTAAAACACCGATTGTGTATTCCTCGTACATCTTTACGGGACTTTCTCGTTTGAGAATTACAGGCAGGAGGGGTTGCCGGCCATTTTGGTCGCAACAAAACCGTTGCATTGGTTGAAGACCGCTTCTATTAGCCTAATCTCACCCGCGATATTGCCAAAATTATCAGCCAGTGTGGTGTTTGCCAACAGAAAAAATAAAAGAGGCAAAACACGGGATTATACACGCCTTTACCGGTGCCACATTCTCCGTGGCAAGACCTGCCCATGGATTTTGTGTTAGGCTTCCCTAAAACCCTCCGAAAGCATGACTCGGTGTTCGTTGTTGTGGATCATTTTGTAAAGATGGCCCACTTCATTGCGTATTCGAAGACCTCCGATTGCAAGTCACATTGCTACCCTGTTCTTTAACGAGGTCGTTCATCTACATAGTCTGCCTAAGACGATAGTGTTTGATCGCGATGTTAAATTTGTCAGTTATTTTTGGAAGAGACTACGACACAAAATGGGGACTTGGCTACAGTTTTCATCCGCATATCATCCCCAAACTGATGAACAAACTGAAGTTGTCAATAGGAGTTTAGGAAATCTGTTAAGGTGTCTAGTGGCGAGTACATTAGAAGTTGGGATTCCGTCTTACCTGTCGCTGAGTTTGCATATAACAATTTTGTTAATAGAACCATAGCCGTGAGTCAGTTCTAAATTGTGCATGGGTAAACCTAGGACGCCATTAGATCTCATTCCAATTTCTATTCATCAAAGGTCATTATAGTCTGCATCCACATTTGCGCATCGCATTCATGAGTTGCATGCTGAGATTAAGAAAATAATTAATTTAAAGAATGAAAAATACAAGCTCTCTGCAGATTCTCAGACAGTTCAAAGAATTTCAAGAGAGTGATTTTGTGATGGTTCGGAATAGACCCGAGTGATTCCCGCAAGGAGTTGCAAAGAAGTTACAAGCTCGTAGTGCTGGGCCCTATCAAATCTTGAAGCGTGCTGGTTCTAATGCTTACATTTTAGATCTTCCGCCGGAATTGGGGATTAGCACGACTTTCAACGTGGAGGATCTCATTCCATTCTATGGCCCTTCAACCATCCCAGCCAACCCCTTTGAACCTTTTACATCCGATGCCCCAATTATTCCCCTACGCACACCATTACCTCCACCTACTTGAAAAATTCGTGAGATTATCGAAGATATGCTAGAAGATCAGATTGTACCCACCAACCAAGGGAGACTTCAGAAGTATTTGGTCAAGCGGAAGAACAAGCCGATTAAGAGAATACGTGGATAACAAGGGAAGAGTTTCAGCAGATTGATCTGGATCTCTATCATAACCAGTATTCATCGGGGATGAATCCTTTTAACTCGGGGAGAGTTGATGGGGACATTCGATTCAAGGAACCGCCCATAACATATCGGAGGCGAAAAAAGAACATCAGGGTGATTAGAAAGAAGAACATCCAAAATTTATTGCCAGAAATTCTCTGATCAGATGGTCTTCAACTTTCAAACCTGTCACTTTTATTTTTGACCTATTTTGAACTGTTAAACAAAGTCGGATCGATGCGAAATTGGTCATATTTGAAAGCTTATCGAAGTAGCTTTCCAACGAGCCAAAAAATATGCAATTCCGACAAGTATTGAAGAAGTTATGGTAAGTTTTCGGAAGCTGCACAAAAAGTGATGAATTTCGAGACTCCTAATTGAATTAGTATTAGTCTTTTTTATTATTTTATTTTAGAAAATAGGATTTGTTTCTTTTATTAGAAATATGATTAGTTTCCTTATTGTTTTAGGACTTTATTTTATTGTTTTAGAATAAATATGATATTTCTTTTATTTGAACTAGGAATTAGAGTTACACTAGGATTTCTAGTTTTATGCATTGGTTACCCTATTTAAAGGCTTGCAAACAACTTTGTTAGAACTTTTTGGTTAATGAAAATTGTTTATGTAAAATTGAGAGTTTTAAACTTTTGTGAGGGTGTGATTCTCTCAAACGGAGAGTGATTCTTCGATTCCCGCTTGCGGTTTGGTGCGAGGCCAACTCTTCTTCCATCTCTATCTTCTTTAGATCTACGATTTGCGTAAGTAGCGTTACCCTAATTATTTTATTTATTTCATAAAATCCAAAATCAACCTATTTGTTCATCATAAATCATTATTAGCCTTGTTCGGTATCGAGAGAACCCGCTCTCTAAAACTATCGGAGATCTAGCCGTTCATAAGAACCCTAGTCTTCTAGATCCGCGATAGGGAACGTACACGAAAGTAACGCTATTTTGGGCCGGAATCAAATCATCTAATTGGATTTCTAGAATTTTCTATGGGAATTTGTTATAAGAAATTGTTATTTTTTAATTAATTAAATTAATTTTAATCCTAATCTCAGCCCTAGCATTGCATTTAGTAAGTTCCCGCATCAATATCTATTGTAATTTTTTTTGTTTTCTCTTCTCAGAAATCAGTTATTTTTTTTACTGAGATCAATAAACTAGTTGCAAGCTATGATATTTACCCTCTGCAAGATTAATAAACTAGTTGCAAGCTATGATATTTACCCTCTGCAAGATTTAGTGATCGTGGACTTCATATGGCTATCTGTGTGATCTGACAATGCCGCTAACAAACACAGCCGATCGCGCCTTAAACTTACTGCTGTTTATGAGAATTTGTGATTGTGGTAAGGGATTTTTTGCTAGGGCGAAATCTATCTTGAATGGTAGTCGTTGGGAATGGGGAGCCCTGGATGCAATTGGTACAGCTGGCGGTTTGTTGACTTTATGGGATAGCCCGGCTTTTGAGTTCTTGGATATGAAGTGTGGAATTTTTTGTTTGAGTTTGAGTATCAAATGAACAGCTAAGGAGAACGGGGTAGTGTGGACCTTTACGAATGCATATGGCCCTAATGACAAGAGACGAGTATGAAATGTGGAATATAAAGAAGAACGGGATGCACCACTGTGCATTGGGGTGATTTTAATACTATTTGACTCTGTGAGGAGAAAAAGGTGGGTTGTTGGGTCAATTCTAGTATGAGTAAGTTCAACCGCTTCATGTCTGATTGTGAGTTGGACATTCTAATGCTTGACACTAAGTTCACCCAGTTCAATGGACAAACGGACCCGGTGATGCCTAGATTGGATAGATTTCCCTGTTGTGGGGAATGGGTCAACTGCGACAAAAATCTACAACCCTCCCCAAGTCACATCCGATCACTGCCAAACTATACCCAGTGCGGAGAGCACAACTCCTTTTAGATTCGAAAACGTGTGGCTTCCGAATGGGGATTTTTAGAGGTTAGTGATGGAGTGGTGAGTAGAAGGGGATGTGCAAAAGAGGTTTATGGCCAAGTTAACCTCCCTAAAAAAGGAGATGAAAATTGGAATGAGAAGCTTTGGGAATATACAAGAGAGTATGGATAAAATATTAAGGGAGTTGGAGGCGATTGATAAGGCGAATGGTGTGTTAAGTGGTGATGATAAAGAAAAAAGAATGAAGTTAAAGGGGGAATGCCGATGCAAGGTGCTGGAGGAAGAGACGTTTTCGAGACAAAAGCTAAATAATGTGATCAAAATACAATTTTTTCACGCCATGACAAGTATGTGGAAAATAGCAAATACAATCAGAAAATCAAGGTTGGGGAGGCTGGTTGAAGACCAAGAAGATATTGGGACGATTGTGGTTAAATTCTGCAAAAAATTGTATAGAGATGATGGATGGAATCATCTCCTTTTGGATGACATTGAGTTCCAATAGTTCTCAGTCATGGATATGGAGATGCTAGAGAAAGAATTTCAGATTGAGGATGTCAGAAAGGCAATATTTTAATCTTCAAGGGATTGAGCTCCTGGCCCTAATGACTTTACCAAGCAATTTTATAAATATTGTTTGCTTAACCGGGGTAAAATTTCTAAATGTATCAATACCACTTTCCTGATTATCATCCCAAAAAAGGTGGGGGCTGTACAAATTAAGGAAATTAGGCCAATCAGCTTGCTAGGGAGTGTGTACAAGATAATAGTAAACGTTTTGGAAAATAGGTTATGAACGGTGACGAGGGACCTCATATCGATAACCAAAGTGCATTTGGTATGGTAGGTGAATTCTGATGGGGTGGTGGCGGCACATGAGTATGTGGTTCGAGATATAGAGCAGGAACTCTTGGGGTAGTTTGGAAGTAGATATGCAAAAGGCCTCTGATAGGGTAGACTGCGATTTTCTTGCTTATATGATGGGTCGAACGGGTTTTGTTCAGCGATGGAGGAACTGGGTCCGAAGTCGTATATCAACACCATGATTCTCTGTCATGATTAATGGTGCCCCGAAAGGTTTTTTGGGGGTGTTCTAGAGGGCTGAGGCAGGGTGATCCCCTTTTCTCTTTGATATCATTGGGGAAGGCTTCTCAAAGATGCTTAAATTAGCATTGAGCTACATTTGTTTGAGGGTTTTGAGGTTCGAGCGGGCCCATTGTCACACATCTACAATATGTAGATGATATAATAATATTCTGGGGTAGTGAGGATAGAGATATCCGTAATGTGAAAGCTACAATTTGATGCTAACTACCTTTCTTTTGTATTATATATGTTGGCTTGCAGGTATGCTTCAATGTGGGTTTGAGGGTGTCTCTACCTTCCCTTTTCATTACCAGGTGATGTTTTTCCTGTTTATTTCATTCTTCCATCTAGGACAATGTCTTATAAAATGGGTTTGGGGGAGAATTTAAGATGCATATGTTAATGGTTTTAGTTGAGTCTAATGTAATGTACTTTCATTGACAATTTAACTGCTGAAGTGCTTAACCAAGGCAATCAGTGTTGTTATAATTAAGTAAAGTACAATCACGCTTCACCTCCTTCGATGTTGGTAGTTCTCATAACATCTAGTCCGCTGAGTCTTTTGAACCATGCTTTAAAACATTACACATTAAACTAGGTCATGTGGTTAGCAAACTAAAGATCTGTGGTTAACATGAACTTTTCGATGATTTCAATGAAATTGAGATTAATAAGAGGTGATCTGTATTTTTTGGCCTAAGAATTGATCATTTTAAATAAAAAAAAGAAAAAAGAAAAGAAAGAGAGAATATCGACGCTGATACAATTTGTGGAGGCCCAGGCTCGACCCCACACGATATTTTCTGATTTGGCCACATTGGGGTCTCCGGTTTTAAAATGCGTCATGGGGTTCCCACATATATTAGGACCTCAATTTGGAAAAGCCTTTCTAATGTGGGACTAAACCGAGTCACCTTAGGGGTCCGAACCCCCACCAGAAGCCCTTGGCTCTAATCTCAAATTGTCACACTTCACCTTTTTGCACTTGATATTATCCGATTTTACCCACATGGATTCATTTGTTTTAACATGGCAAGTGTTAAGGGGTGACCACACATATAAGCACTTTACATTGCACGAACTTTTAGAACTAGGACTAAACCGAGTCACCTTTGGTGGTCCTACCCCCAATCAGCAGGGAGCAGTCTCGACTTTAATAACAAACTGTCACACGCTCACACCTTCATTTTTGTAATTGAAAATTTCCAGTTCTCCCCACAGGGCCTCCTCGATTTTAAACATGTTTAAGTATTAAAAACTGATTCAATCCATGCTAGATTCAATGAGAGAAATGAGTCCAAAAGAGGCCTTGTGCCTAGAAAATCGATAATCACCTGATTAACGAACAAGCATTCGAATCTCCATATTTATAGCCCAAAATATCTGATGTTCTTAACCAAAAGATGCAGAAATTCGATCCAAATGATGGCCTTCTGATTCCCATCGAAGGTCAAATTTTGACCATGGGCTGGTGTCAACAGATCTGTGTATTTTTTTTTTTTTTTTTCCTTTGTATTTTCTTCATTCTTATTTCTTCTTTTCTCTTCATCCTCTTTTTCTTTTCTTTCTCCACAACAGATCTCTTATTTTTCCTTTTCCTTCATATATTCTTCACATCATCTTCTATTCCCCTCCCCCCCCCCCCCCCCCCCCCTTAAAAATGAGTAAGCTACATTAATAAAGAATATTGGGAGAGAATAGACAGCATACCTCAAGAATAAATGGTGGCTATACAAGACCGAACATGGCTGCAACAACACTAAATCTGAACCCTAGTTGAAGGTGGGATGTTGGAGAAACGAGGACAATAAAATAAGAATGGTTTGTAATTTCTGATGCACGAAGATCCATCTATGCAACGATGTGCAGAGTGTACGTCAGATGAAAGCGACACACAACCATACTGAGAAATTGCATTATTGACCCACTCTGATACCATAGAGAAAATAATAAACTAATAACTAAAGAGAAGAAATACCAACGTAGGGTTTATTAGGAAGAGAGAATGGAGGGGAAGAGGGAGAGAGTAGAGAGAGAACAATGAACATTGAAGGGTAACATCTACATTGTTACTAATGAGTTGATTTACAAGTGACTAGCCTTATTTATATAGAGGGGAACATAGAACATAAAGTCATTTCTAAATGAGGTGGGACTAAACCCACACCTTAACTAGACACATTCCTCCACCTTTACACACATGGGGAGACAACATAAATTATCCCCAACACTTCAGCATATATGGACCAACTTTTACCTGCCACAGTGACCCAACATATAATCACTTCACTTTGGACGTGCCTTTCTGATGCAGGACTAAAGCGAGTCACCTTAGGGTGTCCACAGTAAAGGCTACAAAAGGGGTTAGAGGCCCTGGGGGTTGTGAGCATATTCCCTCATAGGGTGCTTTGTTCCCACCTAATGGGATGTTTTAGTCCCACATCGGTTGCAAACTTGTCTAGCACTTGGGCTATAAGTGAGGCCTTTCCCTTCCAGGTATTTTTAGAACAATATGAAATATTTCTCCAAAATAATACAATGGACTGGTTCCAGGCACGAGAAATATCGCTGTCTTTAAACCAATATTTCCCCCCACCAGGTGCCATTGGCCACCAACAAATTACCGATAAACTTGTTGCAGTATACAGCGAATGGCTCTATATTCTTGTGACGGATTTGGTGATTCCGTTCATGCTAATCTGAACTCCAAATTATTGCAAGAGCACTCTGATTAAGACCTTTAAAGATAGAAAACATAGAGGAAGAGTTTTTATGGTTTTAATCCTAAAATCGGGTTCTTTATATAAAAAATCAAGTGGTCTTAATGCACCACTTTGGTAAAAGACGCACCGCTTAAGAGGTGCCTAAGCAACCTTCGAGATTGGACACAATGGTCTAACTCGAACTGTCAAAAGTTAAAATGGTAAAAAGTGTAAAGGTTTGAGTCGAAGTCAAAATGCCAACTAGGTGAAAGTAACGGTTAAATTTTTGCCAAAAATTACTTTAACTATCGTCGCACCGCGCCATGCCCAATACATGTAATCATGTCCGCCCCGACCTGGCTTGGTGCGCACTCATAGAGTGCATGGAGACAAAACCCAAAAAAATTGGTGCCCCTTGGGTGAAGGTTACAAGCCTTGAGCCAACACCACTATACAGAATCCCAACTCCAAACGAGAATGTTTTCTATGTGGGACTGTTCCACAAAGTCCCACATTGAAAAGCCTAAAATGTGCTAATAATATAATTGAAACACCATTAATGAAGTGTCTTCACACCACTTTAACATCTATATAAAAGGTTGTATCCCTACACTTTTTCTCACTTCAAATTGTTCTCTCTCTCTCTCTCTCTCTCTCTTTTATATTTGTGTGTTTTGTCAAAGATTTTATCAGAGCTTATTAGCGATATTTTGGTGTTATGAGAAGCGTGAACAGATACACCAAATCTGTCACAAGAATACAAAGTCGGTCCGTTGTATCCTGGAACCAGTTTCTAGGAACTAGTTGGTGACCACTTTACAAAGTGGTGGGGGAAAATATTGGTTTAAATATAGCGATATTTCTCGTGCCTCAGATCAGGTCCCTGTATTGGTGCACTACTTTAGTCATTTTTTCATACTTTTTGTTCTTATTGTTCCAACAACCTACACATGCTCGTGGCTGTCCCATTTCGACCCAACCCAACTCGGCTCAGCACGCACGCACGTGTGACTGACAAAGTGCATGGCAGCGATACCTACAAAATTGGGTGCCCCCTGTGTGAAGGCTACATGCCTTGAACCAAAACCTACACAAACCCAACTCCAAACAAAAATGTGGTCAATGTGAGACTATTCCTCAAAGTTACACATTGAAAGACTTTAAAATGTTTGGGCCCAAAAAAGTTCAATTGTTTCTAAGAAGTGTTTGAATTAAGCATGTTTTGTTTTGTATCAAAAAGTAGATGTCCACCCTGGTGCTAAGGGGGGCGATTGGATTTGCGTCCGATGTCGCAACGTCAACTTCCGATCCTGATCTAGGTGTCACCAGTATGGCTGTCTATCTACCAGATCCAAGGGAATACCGGTGAATGCGGCGGATTGGCATCCCTGGTTGCATAGCAAAAATCAGGCGGTGGTTAATGAGGCCCAAGCTAGAGATATCCTTCACGGATGGTCTATTGTGGGAAATAGACATAACCGGATATTGAAAAACCCCTCGGCGCGTCAACGTGTCGGGTCTCGTTCGCTGAGATAGTTAGGAGTGAAGGGAGAGTTCCCGGAGATCTGACCTACCCATCCGTCACTGATGGTGGGATTGGTTCCGGCCGGGAGTTATCTGAAACTTCTATTGAGATGATCAGGGTTGAATCCTCTCAGTTACGATCGCTTGCGAATAACTTAAAACTCTATTGGGTGATTCTTTTTGCGATTAAAGATACATTGTCACTGCTTCAGTTACATAGATGGATACAAAAGACTTGGGATAATACAAAAAAGCCTTCTCTGTTTGCTATCTCTGAGTCCAAGTTTCTTCTTCGCTTTTAGTCGGAGGAAGCGGTAAGAGAGTTATGCATCTAAAAAACTTTGCAAATTGATGGCATCACGGTAGATTGTGGGGCTTGGGATTCAACTGCTGGAACTCTATTGGAAGACAAGGAGGAGGGTTTCTCGATCCGGGTGTGTGGCCTACCGATCCATGCATGGCCTCAGGAAGTTTTTAAGGAGATAGGAGATCGCTGTGGCGGATTCATCCTCGTTGACCGAAGAACCGACGATCTCTGGGATACGGAATCTGGTCAGATCTTAGTCGAGGTCAACCGACTGGAGTGCATTCCGAGGTTCTGTGAAATCTGCATCGGCGGCCAAGTATTCCGGATCTTCATAGAACTGGTGCTGTTGGAGAGGATGTTCGTGCCGCATCAGGCGCGTGTAGAATCCGAGGGGCCCCGGCTGACTGGTGTAGACATATTCAGTTGTCCCATAAAAGAAGTTGAGACGGTCTCCGAGCCAGTTAGGGGTTGGATGGTAAGTACCAGCGGGGCTATGGCGAGTTGCTTGTAGAGTGGCTCGCTCGCGAACTCGACGTTCCGTTAGGGGCCACAGGGGTGGATGACCGCGCCGGCGAGGGGTCACTGGCCGTCGTGGTCCGACTGGGGGTCGCAGTATAAACTCTCGGACCATGATGAAGGGGAGATAGTTACGGTGTCTGAAGATGATTGGGCTTTCGTAGGGGAAGCTGCCGGTGACCGATGGGATCAAACTTTGGAGGGGATGCCGTCGTTTCGTAACACGGCTTAGGCGAAGATCTCGAGATTCGAAGGTGCAACGTACATCGACAAGGAGAAATCACTGGCGATGGTTCCTATGGCTGAGATTGAATCGTACTACAATCTTTCAGATGGAGACTTGTAAACGAGGGAGGTTGGTGAGCTGTTGGGGATGCCGGTGGTACGGGAGGATGTCAGTGTACGTACCTGGGATCTGATGGCGTCCGAAGCAGATGGCAGGGTTCTATTAAGGAAACCAAACGCAGGGAGCAGAAAAGGAGTGTAGGGTTTATATCCATAAAGGTAGAAGATGGCGGGGATCTTGAGGTGTGAGATGCTCTGGGGGCTCGACACGTGCTTTGATGGTAAAGGGTTCGAAGGAGGGAGTGGTTCTCTGAGGGTGTTGACTCTTGACACCTCAAATGGGGAGACTTGGGGTCCACGTGACTGCATAGACACGTGGCATTCCCATGGTAAAGCATGGACCTGTTACTATTTCAACCCGTGGGGCCTGTATTTAAGATTGGCGGATGGATCTACGGGTCCTAAGGTTTCTGTGTGGTTTGGCCCAGACCTATTGACCTCTGCAAACCCTAAGGTATCAAAGATAATTTTGCGATTAATATGAAATTAATTTATTTAATTTCGACAAAATTTTCATTAAATCATATTCCACATTTTAGGGTCCTTACCTCGCGCCAGTTTTGGTATCAGAGCCCTAGGTTTTCTAGGTTAGGGCATATTGTGTGTCACTTTAATTTTCATTACATCTTCCTTCAGTTTTTATGTGTGCACGTCATGTGTTGGACAAAATTCCTCATCCATTGTGGTTCATGTTTGCATGGCATTTAGCACTGGTGTTAGTAAGCCGTGTTTACCATGGGGCGATCGTGCCCAAAATCTTGGCAAAGTCCCACAAGTCGTGATGAAACTAGAGTTAGGGGATACCCTCATCATCGTGAACCCGAGTACGACCCTGCCGAGAAGTTTCTAAAATCTATTCGGAATGAGGTCCTAGATTTTGAGGGTACGACGAACCCTAAAACCTTCATAGAGTGGTTGTCTAGTGTAGAAGAGTATTTTGATTGGTATGGTGTACCAGATGAGTACAAAATTAGACTAGTGACAACAAAGTTTAAGGGTAATGCCAAGATTTTTTGGATTCATATAGAACTTCGTGTTGAGTTTCGTCGGATTAAACCCATCTCCACATGGGAGGATATGAAGGTGACACTTATTGAAAAGTATGTTCCTTTGACACATCGTCACCTTTTACAGAGTTTGAGAACCAAGACAAATAAGTGTCTTGATTGTCTTAAGTGTCAAGGGTTTAGACACTTTGCATACCAATGCCCCACAAAATTTTCCCCTCCAAATTTATTGACTGAAAGCGAAAGTTCTAAGAGGTTGAAAAATATGAAAGTAGAAGAGGAAGTGTATGACCCTAGAACTGTGCTAAGTGAAGAGGAGATGGAAGAAGCTGACGAAAGTCTAGTTTGTGTTGAAACGACTTCTATTTCCCTTGTGAGTAGTGATGTTGAGTCTCCCACACGTGAGTCAACCGAGTCACCCACACAAGAATCTACTGAGTCGCATATGCACGATTTGTTGGTGCCCGTAGAACCCGTTGTGCACGAGTCCTTGTTGGTGGGAGAGTCGCATGCACAAGGGAGTATCGAGTCCATAGATACACTCACACATCATAGTCTTGAGTTGCATTCCTCTTCACATTTCGAGTCTTGTTGTGAGTCAAGTTTTGAGTCTCATTCTGCATTGCATGCCGAAATTAAACACAAGATTAATTCAAGCAACAATCACTATAAATAATCTGCTGATACTTCGCCTACCGAGAGTACATGGGCCAATGATGAAAGAGCTTGACACTTGAGTTCTCGTCATCCGGACCGATATCGCGATCACACTTCATTGGGAATGAATTCCTTCAGATTCGGGAGAGTTGATGAGAAGCTTCAAAAATATTTGGTAGAATGGGTTGGTGAGCCGGGTTATCAGGTTCATCAAGGAGAGGTTTACCGTGTGCATCCCACTACAATCAACCGAGATGAGGCTCATACATCACCAGGAGCTGAGATTGTTTGGGCTAGTTGCAAGGATTTCCACCGTGCAAGTTCCGGTACACTTGATCAGTACCACGTGCGTGTTTCATCGGTGATGAAACATTTTGAGTGGAGGAGAATGACGGGGAACGCCAACATCGAACAACAGCGAATAGGAAAACACAAAACTCTGAAATTTCGATTGAACGATTTTCAGTTTCGATCGATCGAAATTGCGATCGAACGAATTTCAATTTCGATCGATCGAAATCGTGCTGAGTTATTTTAGTTATTTTAGGAGTTTAATTTCGAACTTTTGTTTCAAGGGTTTATTTGTCTTTTATTTAATATTCGTTTTAGGGTTTTCTTTTATTGTAAGACCTCTTATATAAGGTCTTTAAACAATGTAATTAAGGGAGTTGATTGATTATTGAATGCTTTTATCCTTGAGTAATCTCTGCCTGAGATGGGTTTGGTGTGAGACCAAGGGAGTGATTCCCCTATATTTTCCTTATTGTTGTTGTTGATTTGCGTGGTTTGCTTATATTTGCTATCTTAATCTCTGCGTGCTTCTCTAAACCATAGCCTAATTTCTTCCTTGTGATCCCCAAAACTCTAAACCCTTTTGAAACCCTAAACCATACAAAGCCAATACCTTTTCCAAACTCATAAACCGATCTAAAAGCCATAGGCCTTTACAAACCGTAAATCCCTTTCACAACCCAATTTGGAATCCGCGAATCTACATCGGACCGAAGACGAGCGCCTAATCCTAGAAAGCCTAGAGTACTATCTCTAGGCCGATCTCGCCTCGACTCTAAAGTACTTGCGCATCGGACTGGACCCTATCTGGATCTTGTGTGATCTACCCATCAGAATTCTGCAAACCCTAAGGTATCAAAGATAATTTTGCGATTAAACTTGAATTAATTTATTTAATTTCAGCAAAATCTTCATTAAATCATATTCCGCATTTTAGGGTCCTTACCCCGCGTCAGTTTGGCTTGGGTTGTGTCGGACCACCGACCTCTCATTCTTACCTGTGAAGCGCGTGGGGGTGGGCCGATTCCGTTCCATTTCGAGAACATCTGGTTGCTAGACAAAGATTTTCAGAAGTTGGTTCTGGCTTGGTGGATGGAACCGATATCACAAGGGATGGCTGAGTGCAGATTTATATCCAAGTTAAGACGGGTTAAACAGAAGTGTAAACAGTGGAACAGGGAGGTCTTCAGGATGGTTCATGATAAGCATGAAGCTTTGTTCCTGCGGCTTAAACAGTTAGACGATTTAGAGGAATCGCGGAATTTGACGGAGGAGGAAAGAGAGGAACGATACAGGAGGAAAATTGAGTTTAATACTGCGTGCCTAGCTGAGGAGATTAAATGGAGACAAAAGGCTAAGGTTTGATGGCTCAAAGAGGGTGATGCGAACACCAAGTACTTCCATGCGGTCGCTAATGTGCGGAATAAAACTAATTACATGGGCAAGGACGTCGTTGAGGGGGTGACCTACTCGGAGAAGGAACATGTCCGTTAGCACATTGTGGAGTTCTACAAGAATATGTACATTGATGAGGGGTGGCTACGACCTGAGTTGGATGGGATTCAGTTTCACTGTATAGATGAGGAGCGGCTGAGCCTGGAACATCATTTCTGCGATGAAGAGGTGTTGAGGGTGATTATTGTCGGGGCAAAAAACAAAGCTCTCGGACTTGATGGCTTTACCATGGAATTCTTTATATTCTTTTGGGCTATCATTAAGGCGGACCTGATGGAAGTTTTGCACGAGTTTCACGCTTCTGGTTGCATTGGGAGGAGTTTAAACTCTACTTTCATCACGCTCAGTCCTAAGAGGGAGGGGGCTGTGGATATTACGGATTTCCGGCCTATTTGTCTTACAAACTGCTTATACAAGATTATATCTAAGGTCCTAGCCAATAGACTCAAACCGGTCTTGAGTCGAATTATTTCGGACAATTAGGGAGCTTTCATAGCTGGTAGACAGCTTGGGGATCCGGTGGCAGTGGCTCAAGAAACCATTCATTCGGCGTATCATGATTGCCGACCGGCTGCTCTGTGGAAAATTGATATGAAGAAAGCCTACGACCGGATCAGTTGGGATTGTCTTGATTATATGCTTGCCAGGTTGGGGTTTGGCACTAGCTGGAGGAACTGGATGAGGGGCTACTATTCTTCGACCTGGTTCTCGGTTATGATCAATGGCTTTTCGGCGGGGTATTTTAAAAGCTCGAGAGGTATTCGCCAAGGGGACCCGCTCTCACCTTTCCTGTTCAACATGGTGGGTGAAGCTTTATCCGGCCTGTTACTGCAAGACTCGACGTCTTAACCTGATATCAGGCATTAAAGTGGAAGCTCATGGTCGGTCTATTTCGCATCTTCAATTTGCGGATGATACGATTATTTTCGGAAAGGCTGAGATCTCGGAATTCAGGTCATTGGTGGATGTCTTATCCATTTATGAGGCGGTATCGGGACAACGTATCAATCTATCTAAGTCGACGATTACGGGTATTGGTATGGATGATAGGTTGATGGATGAGTTGGCGTCGACGGTCGATTGCGCGATCCAAAAGTTCCCAATTAAATACCTGGGGCTACCCCGCGAACTCAGGCATCCAGCTGCTAGATATTAAGAACCAGTTATCCAACGGTTCCAATAGCGTTTGTCTGCATGAAAAGGAAAATTGTTGAGAGTGGAGGAAGGCTAGTGTTGGTCAAATCGGTCCTATCATCGATGCCCATTTTTTACATGTCTATGTTTCATTGTCTGAGGGGAGTCATCAACCGCCTTGAACAAATTTAGAGGAACTTCTTGTGGGAGGGGTCGGGTATGGACAAACGGTATCACCTTGTTAATTGGGAGAGTTGTCAATTGCCCTTACGCAATGGGGGCCTTGGTATTCGCTGCCTGCTATGGACCAATATTGCTTTGCTCGGGAAGTGGTTTTGGTGGGCGGGGAGGGAGGAGGAGAGGGAGAGTCTTTGGCGGGTGGTGTTGGTGGAGAAGTACGGCAGTCCTTTGGAGATTGGGGTATCAGTCATGTGGTGCACAAAGGAACATCTCCTTGGTGGAAGGGCATATGCAAAACGTGGGAGGCCTACGTCAGAGGGTCCGCTTTAGGTGGGGCTGTGGTAATCGCGTTCGTTTCTAGGAGGATGTGTGGTTGGAGAGTGGGCCCCTCGCTGCGTCTTTCCCGAACATTCATGCCATTGCTGTGAATCCCCGGGGCAGGATTAGTGATTTGTCTCAGATTCAGAGGGGAGTACAGTGTGGGAGGTGGTTACGAGAAGGCTCCTGAGAGAGGAGGAGGTGGTTTCTTACTCTAATCTATTGCTCACGCTTTATGAGGCTAGGTGGCATCATAGCGGGCAGGATCAGAGGGCTTGGGCTCCGAATAAAGATGGGATTTTCACGGTTAAGTCCTTTTATAAGATGCTCACGAGGCGTCCGTTGACCACATTTCAAGGGGCTGGTTTGTGGAGGAAAGCCGTTCCTCTAAAAGTTAAGTTCTTTGCGTGGACGTTATTCAAAGGAAGAATCCTAACGTTGTAGGGAAGGAGATCCAAAGTTGTTGCGTCATGTGTAATAAGGGGGAGGAGACTGCCCCTCATCTACTGATTCATTGTGACGTGGCGCAGGAGATTTGGAGCATTGTTCTAAAGTCCTTCGATATGAGGTGGGTGATGCCGGAGAAGCCGTATTTGCTATACCGGATCTGGGCTGCCACTAAGATGGAGGGTCCTCTTAGGGATTATTGGGAAGCAGCCACGTTCGCGGTCTTTTGGGGCTTATGGCGTGAGCGAAATTTATGCATTTTCGAGCATAAATGCCAACCAGTGGGGATGATCATGAAGTCCATAACAGAGCTGCTGTGGAGCTGGGTTTCGGTTGGAGGGCCTGGTACTCAAGAGGGGTCTTTCCTTTGGGACCCAGGCTAAGTTCGGTGTTGTAGGAGTGGCACTCCTACTGTTTTCAGGGTGCTGCTATGGTCTTCTGTTCTGATTATTGTGTATTTTTCTGTTCTGTTTTTGGTCTTCTGTTTGTATTGGTTTTTCAGCATCTTGCTGTGCATCAATATATTTCCTTCACTGATTAAAAAAAAAAAAAAAAAGACTTTAAAATACCCAACATGTATGACACGTTTTGAAACTTGGAAGCCAATGTGGCAGAACTGGACAATATTGTGTTGTCGGATCTGGGTTTGCATTAAGGGTACAAAGAGCCGAGGATGACTTTGCGATTGAGTGGGGGAGAGTATTAGAGGCTTGAGAGAGGGTAGAGGTCATTGGGTTGTGAGCCTGTTTCCGTTATGCGATGCTTTGTTCCTACTTAATGGGATGCTTTACTCCCACATCGGTTGCAAGTGAGACCTTTCCCTTCCAGGTATGGAACATATTAAAATCGGGAAGCCTAGTGCGGCTGAACCAGACAATACCGTGTCAGGTTAGGCGTTGGTCTTCACAAATGGTATCAAGCTGAGGATAATTGTGCAATTGAGTGGGGGAGAGGAGTAGAGGCTTCAGAGAGGGGTAGAGTCTCCTGGGTTGTGACGCTGTTCCTGCTATGAGATAACTAATGGGATGCTTTAGTGCCACATCATTCACAGACTCGTCCAGTACTTAGACTACAAGTGTGGCCTTACCCAACCTCAAGGGGTTAGGTGAGCTGGCCAGGTACCTGCTTCCAAAAGCAGGAGACCTGAGTTCGAATCCCCTCCCCCCCCTTGAGGCCACCCTAGGGATTTATATCCTGTGCTGACCCGGCATGTGCTGAATTTGGGGTGCGCATGTGCCCCTGGGATTAGGCGGGTGCTCTAAGAGGCCCGGATACCCAGGTTATCAAAAAAAAAGTGTAGCCTTACCCTTCTAAGTGTGATGCTTGTTAAAACCGGGAGAGCCCAGTATGGTAGAATCGGACAATATCATGCTTGGTCGGGTCTGGGTCTTCAAATGGTATCAGCACCAAGGAGTAGATGCCCAGAGAGGGGTAGAGTCCCTATTCTCGCTATGATATGCTCTGTTCCCTCCTAACGGATGCTTTAGTCCCACATCAGTTGCAAACTTGTCTAGAACCTGCGCTATAAGTACAGCATGTACCTTCCAGGTATGACGTGTTTTAAAATCGGGGAGCCCAATGGGGTTGAATTGTACAATATCGTGTTGGGTTGGTTATGGGTCTTGATGCATACCTTCAACAACTCCCTACATAATCTGCAAAGTACCAAAGTACTCCCACAGTCATATCACCCTCCTTACACGCAACAATACCTTAGAAATTTGTGTATCATGGTCTGCTGAGGCAAAAGTTTTACAGATTGATGAGTCCATAGATGATATATGTTCTAGTGATTGATGAGCCCATAATGTTAAAATAATCAGACCTGTATAATAGCATTGTCGGCATTTGATTCCATTGCATCTATGGATCCAGATTTAGGTTGACGGTGGCACCATTAAGGAAACCCATCTTTTTTCGGCCTTGAATATACAAGGAAATAGCTCTCTTCTGTTGAAGATAATTGGTTGACTTCAACTTGATAGTAGGAATACTAAATGGGAGGTCCAAATTTGGAGACATGTATTCAATACTCATTTGTATCAAATAAGATCACAAGTCTTCTGCAATATCCAAATGAACAACATAAATCACATTGGCGAAGGATGCACGTCTCAATCAAAAGGAAAGATTGGCATCGAGAAACCAGCGCCCAAAGGTGCCCTACGTGGGCCGGTCCGCGTCTGGTGTAAGATCCAATCTGTAACTGAACAAAGCAAAAGATGGAGCTGATCTTTCAAATGAGGGTTTGAACCTTTCCTTTTATTTGGGAGGGAACCTTTTCTTAGGGCAGGACACGTCCACAAGTTTTGGATGCTATACTGGTTTCAAAGTTGACAGGGGATCAGTTCCCTTGAAAAAGTGGTAAAAGTAGCAAAATAATATTGAGAGCAGGATCAGAATAATAGGAAACTTAAAATATGTATTTCCCTTGAAATCTGTGAAGATAAAAGGCCAAAAAGGGGAGAAGAGGAATAAAAAACTGTGCAACAGTATGGATAATCTCTCAATGAGGCACATCAAAAACATGAATCTGTGTGTCCAGGTATATCTAGTCCATGCTGAGGTAAAATGGGTTCAAACATCATTTGAAAGTCATTAACTCAACATGAGAAAAATCATCACAGGTCCTTCAAATGGAAACCAAAGACCACAAGACCAGCTCTTAGTTTCTGGTTGCATATAGACCAGAAGCTCAGAAAATCGTGAAACACGTCAGAAATCTGAACCCCAAAAATCCATTGAAGACTCCTCAATCTATTTGAACCAAAATAAAGGATATTTAGGATGAAAAACTGATCAATCTGGTAGGTTTCATTGTATTTTGAAGTCAAACTTTTGACTTGACTGATGTTAGGATGATGTCATGCTGATGTAAGCAAGGATGACGTGGCAAGGAGAATGCACAATTATGCTCTGATACCAAGAATTCACTGATGGGTTTAGGTAAGGCTAGGTAAGGTTTGTTGTGCTAGATGGTCTTAGGTTTAGGGTTAGAAGACAAAAGAAAGAAAGTGATAGAGAGATGGAGAGGAGAGATTAGGGAAACACACAGCGAGCTAGAGGATATCTATATTCACACCAGACACTATGTAATACACGCCAGTACATATATACACCATATGATATACACACACCAACATGAAAGACCTGCACTGCGCTAATATTATTGTTGCATGACTCTGAACATTCCGTGGATTACATTAATAAGAAGGGTATTGCCCTGCAGAGATATACGTCGTTACTTAAGATTGTACTTTTATTTCTCAAGATTGTACTTGTATTTATAGTAAACCTGTAATTTCCACATGAGATTTAGTAGAGGATGAAGAGTGAAGACATATAGAACCTCATGATTAAAACTCAAAAAGAAAAAAAAACAAAAAAAGTACGAGAAAAGATGTGGTCAGCAATAGACCTTTATTGTGACAACCCGGATTTCCGCGTTCGGAAACCCGTGCCGTTAGATCAGCCATTAAGGCCAATCCCCATATACGAATGGAACACTTGGTACATCCATACGCAAAGCGGAACAAAGCATAAATTTAAATAAGCAGATAGTCATCATAAGAATTATATCTCTATTTCTATAATAAGAGAACTCATAAGATAACAAAAGACGGTTCTAATCCCATGGAACTCACATGGCCAAAAGAACTGAACCGAACCATTAGTGACAAACAATCGTCACCAACACATGGTTCGCAAAACAATATATGGTGAGACATATACAAGTATTCTCACAAAACTAAACTGGCTGGGCGTACCAAGCCTTACAATTTAACTCTCAAAACAAAGCTAGCGCAACACAAATCTACTAGAAGAACTCCTTCGAAGTGGGCTCTGTCTCCTCCTCAGGTATGTACTCAGGGTCCTCAGGATCTACGTCCTCAGTCCCCGCCGCTAACTCTGAACCTGTGATGTATAGTCGAAGGGTGAGCTACACCTTAGCTCAATAGGGAAACATAATTACTCTAAAAGTTACAAATTGCCTCAACTCTCATCGAATAGCTGAGGGTATTAGTCTCTAATCTCCACCTCGCGCTCCCAAGTGGCCTCTTCAGCTGTATGATTCCTCCACTTGACAAGCACAAACGGAATACTCTTTGTTTGCAAACTTTGTTCTTTCCGATCAAGTATTTGAATCGGCTCTTCTATCATCTTCATATTCTCATACAGCTCGGCCAGTTGATCGTCTAAAATGTGAGTCGGATCCTACACATACTTTCGAAGCATAGATACATGAAACACGTTATGTACCCTCTCTAGTTGTGGAGGTAACGCGATTCTGTAAGCAACTTCACCAACTCTTCCCAAAACTTCAAAGGGTCTAAAGTAGCGTGGGCTTAACTTTCCCCACTTTCCAAATCTCATGACGCCTTTCATTGGTGAGATCTTAATGAATACGTGATCTCTAACGTGAAAATCAACACTTGTCCTCTTGATATCGGCATAACTTTTCTGTCTGCTCTGAGCCGCCTTGATTCTTTCTCTAATCACATGAACGATAGTGGCATTGCTTTCAATCATTTCCGGACCCAAAACAAACTTTTCTCCGGTTTCTTCCCGATTGATCGGTGATCTACATCGCCGTCCATATAGTGCCTGATAAGGTGCCATACCGATACTCGTCTGAGAGCTGTTATTGTATGCAAACTCGATCAATGGTAAATGTTGATCCCATGATCCCTGAAAATAAACCATACATGCTCTGAGCATATCTTCTATGATCTGATTCACCCGCTCTCTCTATCCATCCGTCTGTGGGTGGAATGCTGAACTGAAGTCTAATCGTGTACCAATTCCCCCTTGAAACTTTTGCCAAAACTTTGAAGTGTATAACGGGTCATGATCTGAAACAATACTAACTGGAATACCATATAATTGGACAATCTCTTTCATGTACATCTCTGCTAACCTTCTTGCCGTATACATAATGTTGTATGGCAAGAAGTGAGCTGACTTGGTTAATTTGTCAACGACTACCCAAATGACATTGTGTCGCTTTGCTGTCCGTGGTAATCCCAATATGAAGTCCATAGAGATTGACTCTCATTTCCACTCCGGTATTGGTAGAGGTTGCAATAAACCTGTCAGATGTCTGTGATCTACCTTCACTTGCTGACATACTAAACACTTTGACACGTACTCAGCCACATCCTGTTTTAAACCTCTCTAGCAGTAGTTCTTCATATCTTGATACATCTTGGTGCTATTAGAGTGTATGACATATTTAGACTTGTGAGCTTCGTCTAAGATAGTTTGCTGAAGGTCGGCATCCATTGGTATGCATAGACGTCCCCTGAACAATAACGACCCGTCCTCCTTAATTGAGAAATTCGGTCTACTGCCATCAATCACACCCTGCCTGATCTTTACTACCTCTGAATCTTTCATCTGTAATTCTTGAATGTGATCGAAGATCGTCGGTCGGATAATAATGTTAGCCAACAAGGCCCCTGAAGCTTGTACCTCGATCCTTGTGCCATACAAAGAGAGATCCTCTAGCAGCTTCCATCTACGAATCCCTATGATAAGGCTAGATAATAGAGCCAAACTCTTCCGACTCAAGGCATCTGCTACTACGTTAGCCTTGCCTGAGTGATACTGAATGGAGCAATCGTAGTCCTTGAGAAATTCCATCAATCTGCGTTGCCTCATATTGAGCTCTTTTTGTGTAAGCAAGTATCTGAGGCTCTTATGATCCGTGAATATCTCAAAGGTCTCTCCGTATAAGTAATGTCTCCAAATTTTTAACGCGAAGATCACCGCTGCTAGTTCTAAGTCGTGTGTTCGGTAATTCTTCTCATGGTCCTTAAGCTGTCTCGACCCATAAGCAAAAACCTTTTTATCTTGGTTGAGAACACAACCTAAACCACTATGTGAAGCGTCGTTGTACATAGCAAACCCTCCACTGCCTGAAGGTATAGCCAACACCGGTGCTATAGTTAACCTCTTCTTGAGCTCTTGAAAACTCTTCTCACAGTCGTCAGTCCACTCAAAATTCTCATTCTTCCTTGTAAGCTTTGTGAGAGGTTCTGAAATCTTTGAAAATCCCTCTACAAACCGTCTGTAGTACCCAGCCAGACCAAGGAAACTGCGAATCTCAGCCACACTCTTTGGTTGTTCCCATTCCACTACTGCCTCGATCTTTGCTGGATCCACTGTAACACCATCCTTTGAGACTACATGTCCCAAAAAACTGACTTTCTCTAACCAAAACTCACACTTTCTGAGTTTTGCATATAATTGGTGTTCACGTAATGTCTGTAGAGCAATCCTCAAGTGTTCTTCATGCTCTTTCTTGGTCTTCGAGTAGATGAGGATGTCATCTACAAATACGACCATGCAAGTATTAAGGTGTGGTTTAAACACCTGATTCATTAGGTCCATGAATGACGTTGGTGCATTCGTCAATCCGAATGGCATCACCAAGAACTCGTAGTGCCCATATCGTGTCTTGAATGCCGTCTTCTGTATGTCCTCGGCCTTGACTCTCAATTGATGATATCCAGATCTCAGGTCGATCTTGGAAAAGAATCTCACACCCTGTAACTAATCAAACAAGTTGTCTATCCTGGGCAAAGGGTATCGATTCTTGATAGTTAACTTGTTTAACTGACAATAGTCGATGAACAGTCTCATCGACCCGTCCTTCTTCACAAACAAGACCGGTGCTTCCCAAGGAGACACACTAGGTCTTATAAATCCTTTATTTAGGAGTTCTTGTAATTGATCCTTCAACTCCTTCAGCTCAGTTGGAGCCATTCGATATGGTGCTTTAGATACGGGTTCCGTACCCGGTGCTAAGTTGATGGCAAACTCCACTTCTCTATCCGGTGGTAATCCCGACAATTCTTCTGGGAGCACGTCTTTGAATTTGCATGCAATCAGAATTTCAGTTATGACGTTTTTCTCTTCCTTGTGCTCCTTCAAAACGCTAAGTACCCACTTCATCCCTTCTTTATCAATCGTTCAGCTCTGACTACAGAGATAAGCAGTACAAAAGCCGATCGCATCCCTAGAAACCTGAATGATCTTCTCGTATTCGGTCTAAAGGTAACCACCTTTCTCCGACAATCAACACTTGCGCGATGCGTGGACAACCTGTCCATGCCAAGGATCACATCAAATCCTTGCATATCCAATAGGATCAAGTCCGCCACCAATTCATGACTGTTGTATTCCCTGATGGCGGCTATGATTGACCGACACACCATATCGATACTGACTGAATTTTTCGTTGGTATTGACACCGCCAAAATAAAGTCCAAGGCTTCGGGAACGACCTTCATTTTCTTCGCAAACTGAGGCGTAATAAATGAGTGGGTAGACCCTGGGTCTATCAACACTCTTGCTTTATAGCAAAGGAAACCACCCTTACCATACATTTGCAAAGTACCTATATCATACACATGCCTCAACAATTACTCATGCATTACAAGTTAAATTAATGAAATTATTAAAGACTACTTAATATTGATGCATCTTCTCTATCTAAAATTTAAATTAATGAAGTAATTTGATTAAAAGAAATTTTCACTTTGGATGATGTCATTACTATTCTAGGCATCCTGGGCTGTTACGGCATATGCTCGTCCTTGCACTGTAGGTTTCTTCGTCTGCAACGCCCTAGGCATAGGAGCTGATGCCATCCTCTCCTTTCTCATCTCTGAGCAATCCTTGATCATATGCCCAGTTTTCCCATGTTTGAAGCACTCGCCAGTACCCCGCCTACAATCTACAGTCTTGTGAGACTTGCCACACCTGGCACACGTCTCAACTGGGTTGGATGATGCTGCCCTAGGAGTAACTGATACTCCTGTAGAGATAGCAGGGCTCTCATAACGAATAGGTCTCACAGACGAAGGCATAGGTAGCCTAGAGTAATTGGTCTGAGATGGCCTAGAGAAACTGGTTTGAATTGGCTGCCTTTGAATAGGTGCTACGAATCGCAGTTTTTATTTCACCGGCTCGTAGTTACCAACCCTACTTTGATCTGCCCTTCCTTTTCCTTGTTGATCTCTTCTTCTATACATTTTATCAATGTCCTCTTCTACAACAAGAGCCTTGCTCATGACTGCTCCGTGTGATTCCAATTCAAAAGATGAAATTCTATCTCTGATATTCGACCTTAGGCCGTGTTGGAATTTCTTGGCCCTCATCAGATCTGAGGCCATGTACTCTGGAGCAAAACGTGCAAGTCTCATAAACTCTACACCATATTCTGACTGTCATTTTCCCTTGTTCTAACTGAAGGAATTTCACCTCCATCTGGTTCCGCACTCCCTTAGGGAAGTATTGTTTGTTGAACTCTTCTACAAATTCATCCCGGGTCCACAATATGCCTGGATTCTCCTGTGCCCTTGTTCTAGACACAAACTTCCGCCATGGGCCCGCTTCTCCATGCATAAATGCTGCCCATCTGACGCTCTCATCTTCAGTGCACACAAACACACTGAATATCTTTTCCATCTCACTGAGCTAGTTCTCAGCTTCCATTGGCTTTGCTTGCCCTGAGAAATTTGGAGGACGCATCCTCCGAAACTCTGTAAATGCTGTTGAGTGTATTGGTGGTGGTGGAGGCGTAGGTGGCGTCTGCTGATGGTTATTGGCATTATTAGCTGCCAATAACGTTGCCTGCTGAGCCATAGCATTTTCCACGGTTTCCATGGTATGCATCATTCTTTGTCTTTCTTCTCTGTCTTCATTTATTTCCTGATTTCTTTCATAATTTCTATTTTCCGGATTACTGCTTTCCGAAACCTCTCTATCACCAATCGGAACTCTATTGGAACTAGTGGGAATCTCATCCCCACTTCTCAAGTTCCTACTATGGCCGCCCTTGGTCGGCCCCTTCCTCTAGCAGACATGACGCTTTGCAATATGAAACCAAAGTATCATTAGCAGAATGTCCCTATATTGACAAATATCTAAGACTTGTCAGAAATCTCTAAAGCAAAATGCTTTGATACCAACTGTGACAGCTCGGATTTTCGCGCCCGGAAACCCGCGCCTTTAGATCAGCCATTAAGGTCGATCCCCATATACGAACGGAACACTTGGTACATCCACACGCAAAGCGGAACAAAGCATAAATTTAAATAAGCAGATAGAGTCATCATAAGAATTAAATCTCTATTTCTATAATAAGACAACTCAAAAGATAACAAAAGACGGTTCTAATCCCATGGAACTCACATGGCCAAAAGAACCGAACCGAACCATTAGTGACAAGCAATCGTCACCATCACATGGTTCGCAAAGCAATATACGGTGAGACATATACAAGTATTCTTACAAAACTAAACTGGCTGGGCGTACCTAGCCTTACAATTTAACTCTCAAAACAAAGCTAGTGCAGCACAAATCTACTAGAAGAACTCCTCCAGAGGGGGCTTTGTCTCCTCCTCAGGTATGCACTCAGGGTCCTCAGGATCTACGTCCTCAGTCCCTGCCGCTAGCTCTGAACCTGTGACGTATAGTCGAATGGTGAGCTACATCTTAGCTCAACAGGGAAACATAAGCAACATGCATATTATGATATCAAACATATAGTTCATGGCATAATCTGAAACATGCTTATCTTACTGAGAGTCACAATTTATAATTTAAAAGCAATTAAATTGACAAAAACGAATATCGGATTCAAAGTTTCAAAACCCACTAAACATGGTTACTCAAATTGTTCTCTTAACGCACACACCTAAACAATTCACTTAAGTAATCTCTCGAGCAAATATAGCATTGAGAGTTGTATATAATACCGATGTAATACCCCAAACATCGTCGTTCAATGAACAATTCACACAAAATTGCCCAAGCCCCTTCAAATTAGGTGATTTGTGCCGAGCGAAGTATTTCTACAGATTGGAAATCAAAGAACGGATATCCCGCCGTAACTGGAGTATAAGTACGGATATTCCGCCGTACTGGTCACGGGTATACCGCCGCGTCGGTAGGTATTCAACACATTAACCTTAAATCAAAGTGCGAAATTTAACTTATAGTTATTCACTGTGTATTTGTGATAATTTATAATAGGGTTGCCTTCAAAGTCACACACACACTTATCACATTTACTGGTTTCACACACACACACATTCTTTATGTCACACACACATATCATAGCTTCTTACTGAGGTCACATACTCACTTATCAAGTTTCACACACACACACTTATGGTTTCTTCTTAGTCCACATCCTCACATACTTTCTCATGTTCAAAAAGTCATAACGAAATTCATGTTGAATGCTGGACGAAAACTACACAATCATGTACATATTCTTATCATATCACAAAGTTCACGTTGAACGAAATCAAATATGCAAGTTACTAGGTTTTCCCTACCTCACACGAAGTCACGCTTAAGCTTCCTTATCCCAAGCTAGCTCTCCTAGCCCATAGTTCAAGCTTATACCTAACACACACAATTCATAAACCATACGTCAAAAATGACGTAAAACAGGAAGATATAAAGTCTCCCCAAGGTCCTCAAAACAAAACACGACAAAATCCTGAATTTGTCAAATTGATCGATCGAAATCATTTTCGATCGGTCGATTTCTCCAGAAATCATTTAACATGCTCACTGTTTTTCATAAAACGATCTATCAGTGTGCATAGCGATCGATCGGTTTCCACAAATCGATCGATCGAAACTATTTCGATTGATCGGTTTCCTCAGAACCCTTGTTCTTTCACACAGGACAAAATCGATCGATCGATCACTTATTTCAATCGATCGGTTTTGTCAGATTCTTCCCATTCTTGGGTTTTAAACTTCTCAACCCATTTTCTTTAAAACTTAATCTCTTTCCTTCTAATTTCTCACTCATATGCTAATTAAAAACTAATACACATCTAATTCCCAACAAAATCAAAATAAAAACCATAGTTCTTACCTTTGATTCGATCGATTTCTCGATCCGCGGCTCAACTCAAGCTAGAGTTCCAAGGCTTTGAATTTGGGAATTTCCTTCGATCCCGTATCCGTACTTCCGCACGTAGGTTCAACCATTGCACACACACTCACGAATTCAAAGCTCTCATCCTTCTCTTTCTTCTCATTTATTTCCTCAACAATCAAAACAAGGGAATTTAATTCTCTTATCTTTTAACTTATATACTTAAAAGCTCAAACGTGGGTGTTAAGCACATACACCGAACTTCGGTGGATCACTCACCATCTCGTGATCATTATCATCCCATTACTATTCCTTCTTACTAAAAGCCTATGCTAACTTAACTTATGTTAATATTTCCAAATTTCTCAGGGGCATGACCAGTTGGGCACGCACATCGAGACGTACTGTTCAAAGTCAAAATTTTCGGGACGTTTTATCCTTCAATGTACAAACATGTCAGTGGCAAGAGTTTTCAGGACCATGATTTGGCAAAACAATATTTGTGATCCCTTTTTTGTAGGTTTTAAGGTTTTAGACACTTCAATATCTGAAATACTCTTATCAAATGGTAAGAAATGAGATACTTTTTTTCAGGCTATAAGACTTCAAATACATTTAAAACATAATAGAACAAAAGGTCTAGCTTCCCACATGTCCTGCTTCCCTTGATTTAAAGTTTAATCCTATGATTGTGGTTACTATATCTTTTTGTTTTTTTTTGCTGTATTGTATTGTATTATATCGTTCAGTATTTGTAAAAAATTCGCAAGATTTTATATACTTTGTGGAAATAATCTGACTCTAGGGTTTTATTTTTTACCATTATAATTCTGTTTTTGAATGGTACCATTTGACGTTATTGTTCTTTTATACTTAATCAATGTTAATTTTGGTTGGACTTTCTGTACATTCATGTTATATATTTTTCCTTAAATCCGTGGGTCAAGAACCTTTATTTAAGAGGGCATTCTGCTACAGTAAGTAATTTTTATATGCCTAGAACACTTTTGGGCTAAACTAATTTTTCTCATTTTTCTTAGCTTGCATGATTGATTAGAATTTTTTTCTGGTAGGTTATTGTGATGGACTAAACAGTGTTGTTAATGGATCTGGTTTAGCTGGCTCTGTTGCCGGTCAAATTGCATATTTCTCTGTTTATTTAGAAGATGGATATCATAATCCTTCTCCTGTTGAGGCAGAAAAGGTCCATGTACAGATTAGAAGGAAAATCGATTCATACGGTGTGCAGGCAAACATATTGCCTATGCGAATTGTAGGCGGTAAAAATGATTTGAGGATTGGTTTTCAATGTCTTTTGGTGAATATATTTACTCTGGTATTACTCCCACACCACCTTATGTTACAGCCACCTTACTTAAGCAAAGCAAAAAATCTGTTGACTGCTTTGAATTAGATGATGGCCATCGTTCTTTTTGTCAATCTTCGACTCTCGAGATCTTACCATCATGGGCATAATATCATTCGGTCAGATGTTGATTCCACGTTGCACATAACCATGTTTAATTGTATGTCATGATCACGTTTGCCTTTTGTGATGTGTGCTACATGGAATCAACATCTGACCGTGTGACGTTCATGATCTCAAGATCTATTGTGTGGAAGATTGGGACGAAAAAATATCTCCATCGTCCAATTCAAAGCAGTGAACGGTTTTTTTGCTTTGCGTGAGGCGGATGTAACATAAGTCGGTGTGGTAGTAACATCAACCTATATTTAACTGTTATCTTTATCAAGAGGCATGTGTCCCTGGAACAGGACAGAGGCATGCCGGAGGGCATAACTATAATGCTAGTGGCCATGTTGGAAGCCTTCCTGCGTTGTCTGTGGATTTGAAGAACACTGTAAGGATGTAAATTTTTACTAATTATTTGAAATATTATTCTAGAAACATGCTGATCAGTGCTTGATTTGAACTCAGTCTGCTACAAATCCGAAAGTTCAAGATAGTGCCTTTAGCATCATTTTTACACCTGAAAAATCAGGAAGTTATGAGATTTTGGCATTTTGTGGCAATATTCCGTTAAATTACGGTCGACCTCACACAAAAGAAGTATTCCCAGGTATTCTTTTCTATAGTTCTATCACGTTTGGTTATTGTGTATTTTTTTTTTTTTTTTTTGAAATTTCAAACTAGATGATTTAGGGTAGGCTTTCTTACCTAACAAGAGGAGGGTAATGGCTACTCAAACTACACTTGGGCTTTTTATGCTAACTTATTTACAGCCTTTTTTCCCTACACCTCTTACATAACGGCAGTCATCTTATATCTTTAGTAGTGTAACCTTATAGAGTGATGGAGAACTATTTTGCTCTCTCATACTCTCACTCACTTTATCTTTTCCTTCATCTTTCTTCTTCATATTGTATAAAAGCTACTTTGGAAACCTAGATTGACAGAATCATTCAACAAAAGGCATCAAGAACGAAGGCTCGAGATACATGAAAATATGTTCTAGAGGATCTGATCTACTACAACCACTAGTGACGTCATCATCCTCAAGTCATGACTGCCATCAGAAGATGAATGGTTGAAGTTCATGCTAGAGAAGGGATCATGTCCATCCATATTTAACTTAATGAGTGGTAGAAAGCTATACACGAAGATCTAGAGTCCTAACAAAGAACAAAATGTGGAGCCTTAGAAATTTGTGGCCTTCAAAGGCAATTTTTCCTCTCATTTTGGGTCAGCATTTTTTCTGCTCCATTCTCTCCTTTCTGATCAATTTGTATTAAGTTAGTTTAACAAGTATGTGGATGCCAAGCCTTTACGGTATGCTTTCGATACAATTTTGAAAATTGTTGGTGCTCGTACAAATTCCAGTTTACGGTATGTCAATGATCTTGATGCTTTGGTCTCCCCCTTGATCTTTTCTCCCTTCCTTAGGCCTACTCTAATACCATCTGAGACCAATTAATGCAGCTTTGATACTAAATAGTCTAAAACACAGCCCACAATTATTAAATCAGTCTTAAGTAGCCCACTTGAAAGTCAATTTCACTTTGTAAAAACATGGTCCACGGCAGCTACAATTATCAGATTAAAATCTGATATTATACGACTGCAAGACTAGTAGACTCAGCCCTTATTTTCTGTGTAAAAACAAGCCCCTTGAACACACACCACGACAGCTAATATTCTGAATATAAATAGATTTAGAACTGCAGATTCAAGAAGATTAAAGTATTAAACAGTGAACATGTACCATTAATAACAGTATATATAGTTCAGGAAATAGATTGATGTATTACTGTTTAGTTATCCTAAATTCAAGTTCTATTAAAAAAATGGCTTCACTTAGGATTCTTACTCAACTTGGTTGACCTTGTTGATGCCAGCATGATGTCATGCTGGTGTCAGCAAGAGGATGGTGAGACACAGGTAATCTTGGGGCAATCATTTTGATACCTAGTTAAATCTAGTGAGATTAGGGTTTAAGGGAAGAGATTTGGGTTAAGCTATGTGAGGTTAGGGTTAAGTAGTAGAAGACAAGAAGATGAGTAAGTAGGAAGAAAAGAGAAAATAGGGTATTGTAAGAAGACTGTCTCATTCCCTTTTCCATTGATAATTCATAATTTTCAATAATACAACTATGCCATTAGGGAGATAAATTGTGCAACACTGACACCTGAAGTTGCGTTCAACAATGATATGGTCAAACGATAAGTTTGGACACTAAGAATGTCCTCCGTAAAGATGATCAATCATCCCTAGCCAACTGATTAGCATAATCCACTTGGTAAATGTGGTAAAGATAAAACTCTGACATAGATAAGGAGGGAGGGGGAGCTAAAAGGCAACCCTTCTCAGGATCACCTACATCTTGCTCTTCAACAGGGAAAAGAAGGGAGGGGGAATAAAAGGCAACCCTTCTCAGGATCACCTAGATCTTTCTCTTTGACAGGGAAAATGTACAAATTAAAACAAAAGGGAAGTATAACGATGTTGGAACTAAGAATGCTTTAATTACTTTCCTACCAAGTAATGGAGCAGCCTAACTTTGATGCTAATGGAAGTTTTCAGATGGGTCCTAGAGGGTTCTGAATTCAATAATAACCTTAAAACAACTTTCTAAAGTCATCAATGATCAATTTGAGTTTTTTCTTATATGCAACACTAATGTACGTTGCATGCACAACTGACTTATATTGAGTCTATTGAAATACAAAGGGTAGGCGCATGCATTAGGAAAAATTGTCGATGTTAATATAAAAATCCCACATATCTCTAGTATGCATAGACCTCCACATTTTCACCTTTTTTTTTCCTTACTAGAGCAAGAAAATATGAAGTAATCATGCAATTCTTGATTTTTATCATAGTGACAAAAAATGACATTTTTGAAAAATACTTGTTTGATACACATTTTTTTTGCTACGTCTAAATCCCATATTAAATGCCTCTTTTTGAAAACAGATACTTTTCTTCATTAAAGCGCGATTCTCAAATTTGAAACACGATTTTATTGTTTTTCTTCCCATCATTTTTACTTAAAAAAAAAAAAATCTTAAAAAGCTTTAAAATATATTCTTTAAACCTTTTAAAAACCTTTTAAACCCTTTAAGTTGAGCTCCTCCCTCTTTTCCAACAATAGACACCCACGTGCCCCTCTCTGGCACTGTTTATCTGTCTGTCTATCTCTCTTCAAGACAAACTCTTCTGATTGTATTTTTATAACCATTATTTTGACAAGGTTAAAATTTCACTCACATATAGAAGTCTTAATATTCTTCATTCAACTTTGTTTTTTATTGAGGTTGAATTTCTATAGAGATAATAGAAAGTACTGTCAAATGTTAACTCCAGTTGCTTTTGTAATGAATAATTCATTAATTGGTTGCAGGTCGTGTTGATACATCACTCTCAAAGGTAGTGAAATACATTCCCAATGTAGCGGAACTTCTTAGGAATGAAGTTGTAGTGCAACTTGTGGATTCATTTTATAATCCCGTCCTTTCACAACAAACAAATTTGAGCTATGATTTTGGGCTTCGTAAAAATTTTGGTTTCTCAAGTTGGATGTTTGAGGATAATGGAGATGGATCATATGTTGGCTACTATCTCGCAAGGGATCTTGGCACTTATAATATATGTGTTGTATTTGATGGAAAACATTTGTCTCCTTGCCCCATTGAGGTGAATGTGCACAAAAGTAAGTTCAAGTAATAATGAAAATATTGCATTGCACCTTTTATTATAGATAATGTTAGAAAACGTTAGACTTTCAATTGTAATATGTAAACATGATTTTGATAATTAATTCTTCCATTGAATGTTTGATATTTTTAGGTTCATTCATTGCATTAATAATAGATTTAATTTGTAATTGAATGATATTGACCCTTTTATAGTGCCTAGCTACAAAAGGGTTGCTTTAAAGAAAATGCTGTTCTGTCATGAGGCACAAAAAATACTATTCATTTATGTATATCAGTTAGTTTCATTTAACTTTTTTACTTGACTTCAGATGTTAGAACATTCTGATATTTTATGGAATTACTAGAAACTAATGTCGATCACCGCTTAATAATTCATAATAATCAAGTTTTGGTAGTTAGCACATCTTTAAATTTCTATTACCATGAAATCTTACAACCTTGATCCCTTTCCTATTCTTTGTATTTTCTCCTCAAGGAAATTTCCGTGTTTGTAAACAGATGAATAGTTTCATTTGGATGGGAAATGTCTTATATCCAGCACCTAGAATTCCATTGATAAGCTGTTATCTTAATGAAGCAACATAGAATTCTGAAAGTTGTCTTCGGTCATATGAGTACTTTGAGGATTTTCTCTATTATGGTGGGTTTCAAGGTTATCCGGTTTGTGGTAATTGGTGAAGGAACTGGAAGTTGGGTAAGAATATTGTAAAGCTCACATAATTAAATAATTATTGGACTGGACGTCTCTTTCTAACTTCTTTCATTACGGCCTTCTCAAACTTAGTATTGACTGAGGAATTACAAATTGCTAATTTATGTCTTTCCTCTGCAATTGATCTTGACCCAATTAGGTTAACCAATTCAACCTCGTTGGCTGGTTTCTTATCATTAATGCATGCCACTGAATTATTCTCCTCTTGAGGCGTTATTGGATAAATATTTCCCTATTAGTATTGGTTGCTACCAACTAATGTCCAATGCTATCATCTACTTTTAATTTCCCTTTAAATTTCCTAAATGATCCTTATTTTAGGAGGCAGACGAGCATCAGGGAAAACACATATTTCTGAAACCTTGTATGGACCATCTCGACACTGATTTTTCAACAGATCTTCTTACTTCCCAATTTTTGCTTTAGGATTGCAATAGGAATTTAAGTTGTTGCAGTTTCATTGTCATTACAACCAAGGTATCAAAATCTGACTCGGTATCGGGTATCGGTCCATGGGGGACCAATACATATCAACGATATGTATCAGTAAATGCCGATACCATGTATTTTTTATTTATTTTTCTAAATTCGAAAAAAACTGAAAAACTGTAAGAAAAATATCATAGAAGGGGTGTGTAATTGTGTTATAGACTTACAAAGACCCACCAATAAACTTTTAGATGTTATTATTTTTATTAAAAATGAAACATTTAAAAAAATATTTAAAACTGGAAGGTCTCGGCCGATACCCAAGCCGTATCGGCCGACACACGATACGTATCGACCGATACTGTGCAGTATCGGCCAATACCTAATAGCGATACCACCCCGATAAGTATCGGTATCGGTTTGGCCAAAAAACTGATACATATCAGTATCGGCCGATACTTGATAGTTGATACCTTGATTATGACCTTTTCCTTCTCAGTTGATCAACCTGCTTATTGGATCAAACAAACTTCTGGTGGGTGTACTGATGAATACTGGTTGATTTGATTAGGTGTTCACTAGTGGCCCTAGGATTGCTCAGTCGTAGATGGTTCAAAAAATACTTCAAGTACCTTAGAGCACACGATGGACAATGCTCTTTGTTTTTATTATTGGTTCAAATAGTCGATGTTTGTTGGTATACTAGGTTGTGGAGTTGCGTCACATAGATGTTTCACCTATGTATCCTGCAAAAAGGTCTTTTCCGCTTCTCAATTTGCTAATATATGACGTAGTATACTTCATAATGATTAATGGAATAAATGATGGTTTATTTCATATCTTTTTCTCCCTTTCTTGTGGTCGATGTGTGTTCTTTTTACCCTAGTTTCTCCTTTTATTGTTGTCAATGTGTGTTCTTTTTACCCTGGTGTACTCTACAAGGTTTTATGCACTATGGGAGTGTTACAGTTATATGCTATCCAGAATAGCTAGTGCTTGTCTGAATCTCAATTTATGTAGTACGGGAGTAGGGATTATCTATAGTCTGAAATGAAATTATTACATTACCTTAAGCTGCTGATGGAGCTATACTTCACACACAAACTGTCTGACTAAGAAGGTGCATGATCAATCCGGCACGTAAAGATATGGTACAATTTCATTTCAACTGATGTATGTCTCACATATGTTGAGCGACTTTTTGTTAAGTGGGGTACCATACCTTTTTTATGCACTTCTCGCAGTTTGCTCATTTTCTGTTTGTTTACTCATATATATATATATATATATATATATATATATATATATATATATATATATATATATAGTCTACGAAGATGCATTTTAATTTTTCTTGCGTCCTTGTTGATTTGTAGGCTTGAAGTTGAAGGAATTATTTGTAGATATTTCGAAATTGAAATAATTCCTAAAATATTTTAAAATAATACTAAATTTTACAATGTGAACCTGCGAACATAATGCTAAGCGTGTGAAATGTTTCAAAATATATTCCTTTTATAAAAATATTTCCCGTAATTAATTTGTTATATTTGATTGTTAGATATATAAGAAACAGATTTTGTGATTAAAAATACCCCGTTTTGTGGGCGGCGTTAATTATTTTTAAATTTCCTTTATATCTTACAAACTCTAGTTTGTCAATTCGAAGAATGCGAGAAGTCACCCACATGATACTATATTATCATACATTATGTGATCTATTCCATTGATGAGAGTCAAGCTATAGAGCGAGTTCATGGTAGGTTGTCCAAGATGTGACTTCTGAGGGCTAGGACCCTTCGTCTGATGATACTGATATCGGGGTGGCATTGATATCGGTTTTCGACGAGACTGATACATATTGGTATCGGCCGAGTTTTGATACCATCGTATAGATACTTGCTATATCAGGTTTGGCATCTCTTTTTAAATAGTCATAAGCTATCACCCCTCTCTATTTTAGGGACATTGAACCATTAATAGTTTAGTAGACAATGATTGGGCTTGAAGAAGATCAAAGTCTCCTCATCAATGTGAACAATCATTAAGAGAAGGTTTGTTTTTAAATTTCAAAAGGAATGCATCAAAAATTTAAGTTTCACAAAAACCCAGAAAAAATCTAGTTTCTGTATTATAGTTTAACAACTATTTTCATTTTTTGAAATATGGATTTTAGAAATATACCCCCCAAATTAGTTCTAAATTTGCAAAAATTGGTTTTGTTATATCTCCATAATTGCTCATTTATTGTTGGTTTTTGGTTTCGATTACAACCCACAATTTTTTTTGAAATTTAGGTTTCATAAAGCTCACCATATTAAAACTTGGGTTTTTGTAAATCCCATAAATTTCCAAATTAGGGGTCTTGGAATCCCATGAGTTCCACTCTAAAAATTTGTGCCTTATGGTTCATGTTCCTCACAAAACCCATAATAATTTCTTTCCTTGACTTAGTGTTCTTACAACCCCATAAATTCACTTTTTGAATATTTAGAAATTGGGGTTTAACATATGCATTGTAAGTTAGTTTTGATTTTTGAAAAAGGGGTTCAATAACCACATCGTTATTGGCTTTGGATTTTCTTTGATTTTCCTTTTTTTATATTTTAATAAAACTGAACTATAATTATATTAACCCTACTGAAATTCATAATGTTTGAATATAGTTTATTTGAAATTTTTTGTTGATTTTTGAATTGGAATTCCTTTTCACAGATCCATCGATTTATGCTCTTTTTGAAGCACAATGAATTAGGAGAAGAGGTAGACCAATAAAGATTTGGTGTGAATTATTAAGAAATAACTTGAAAGATTGTAGAGTAACAGAGAGTGTAGCCCTGAGCAAATTGAGTAGAGAAAAAAGACTTGAAAAGACAACCCCAAATAGATGGGACAAGGTGATGATGATGCCAACGATTATGTTGATGATCAATTTAAGCTTTTTATTTTTCCAGACAAGAGATAGAGCAACAGCTCAAATATGGACAGAACCAAGGAAATTGTGTCATTAATAAATTCTTTTTGGTATAAGTGAAAAGTACATTATCAAAATGCTCCCTTGGTATGGAGGATCTTAGTTCAAGTGACTTGAATACAAGGATGGTCATACCCTTAGAAGCCATCAGAATCTGAACGTTGAGAATCAATTATGAAATCATCAAAGCAGCTTACATCTTTGTATGTTCTAACATCTAAGATGGAGAAGCTGGAAGTTTCAATTTGTGCTTGTATGCTCTTCCCATATTTCTATCATCAGATGTAGATATGTAATTTTATTCTATTTCTGCAATTTGCATCTCTAATATTAATTAGTATCTTATGATGATAACAGCATAATTACTTCCCTTTTAGAAGACTCTAGGAGCATGACTTCTTGCTTACAAAAATGTGTACTAGTTTAAATAGTGACCTAGGTTTTATTTGTCTCGAGCTAACCAATAGATTTCTTGTAGGAGATTTTTTTCCTAGAGCCTACAATGATACCTTTTCTGTTTGGGAGGACGAATCTGTTGCTTTGGATGTCCTAAAAAATGATTATCTTGCAGATGGAATTGTCCGTATTGTTGCATCCTCACAAGTAAGAATTAAATCCTTGTTGATTCTTGTAATGAATAACTGATGTCAATAATATTGTACTCATTTGTACCTATGAAACTCTTTATGTTAAGAATCGCCTAATTTCCTGTCTTGAGACTAAAGCATTTTAACTTTAACATGAAATAAAAGTACTATTTGATTACAATAATAACAATCCTACCCTTGTGGCTCTTAGCTTTAATTTTCGTCTATGCGAACCATTCATCTGGAGAATAATTTTTCATTCCCAATTAGCCAGCAACCACATTGAAACCCACTCATTGCTTTGTTAAACTGGTTTATAATATATTCTTCTCTCAAACCTATTAAATTTAAAGATTGAACTTGTAGCAACGACACTAGTATAGTAGAGGTAATAACTATGATGGTTTGAGCCTTTAAGATGTCTTTTCACATGAAGCAAGTTTGAATTGAAATATGAAGACAGTGAAGCCCAATGTTAGGACTTCAAAGAATACATATCTTGTGATTTAATGATTTGAACAGTAGTAACTTGATGCAACAGTAAACCATCGCCAAAGTAGTGAGCCTCTGAAATTAATTTGGTTAGGTTTGCGACAATTATTTGAACTCGCTTTTCCACAAGATGAAACTTTCGCTTTCCCAAGAAAAAACCTCCTTAAGATTATTTAACCGAAGATAGATATATTTGAATATCCATTTTTTTTTTCTTAGTGCACATTCTCTCAGAGTTCTTTCAATAGTTGACCATTTATTTTCATTCGGCTCAACCGTCTACAGAAATGTTCCCTTTCAAAGGCACACACATTCAAGCATAAGTATAGATCAGAAGGGTTGCTAAGTCATCAAAGCCCTTGCACAATAATACTTCCTAAACAGGTCGCAGTTAAACTACTTAATCACATATAATCTGAACCACAAACATATTTCAGTCTATTCATTTGAACTAGCAGGATGCTTATAATAATTTCTCATTAAAGTTCGAGTTGACAACATTTAGAAAGACCTCTCAGGTCGATATATTCCACTGGGTAAATCCATCGAGAACCTTCTGATTTTACAAATTCAACATAGGTCCAACAATTTTCTTCTACCCAAATCAAAATTTTATAATCATTCCAGAACTCATTTGGTCCGACAAGACCCAATATAGACCCAACTTTACAATGCTATCCCAAATTCAGGCCCAACCAAGGAATCAAGTATCGGCTGATACTGATACCACCCTGATACCAGTATCGGGTTGGTATCAGTATCAAGTACTATCGACCGATACTACATCGTATTGGTTGTTATGTATCACATATCCGCTGAGACCATTCAACTGTTATTATTATTTTTTTTTTATAGTTTCATTACTTAAAAAAAAAACAGAAATCTAACATTTTCTGATTCACTTCATTTTAAAATCTAACAGTTTCTTTAAAATGGTGCAGATTTTTTTTCAAAAGAATTTAAAAAAGAAAAAATTAAGGTATCTGTTAATCTCTGAATTATGCCACTTTCCACCTCCTAACCTAGCCTTTAATAGACCTTTGAGTTGTTAATAACTGATTTTTGAGTGTGTTTGTGTAGTTAGCAATAGAGTGCAGCTTAGTGTAACAATCCATCCAATACATGCCAAGAAGAGAGGAATGAGAGTCAAGGATTGAGGCTGATGGAAAGACAGTGTTTGAATCATGTGGTTCCCACCATGAGGGCTGTTCAACATGCCCTGGGCCCCTAGAAGCCCTACAGTGAAAGAGAAGTGGGGCCCACACTTAATGGAGTGCAGCAGCAGGGTGGACAAACCAAAGGAAAAGCAGAACCTTGAGCTCGAGCAGCTCTGAAGCTACCTCGAGCAGTTCAGAAGACTGCTGCAGCATCCACTCGAGCTGTCTTGAGTAGATGCACCTTCAGAAAGTCCATCTCGAGCAGTACTTGAGCACTTCAATGCTGCACCAAGAGCAAACTCGAGCACTTGAGAGACCTGCAACATGCACTCGAGTGGTTCCCAGCACTTCAGAGAACCTGTCGAGCACTTCAGACATCACTGTCGAGCAGTTGAAGATTGCTGCCTGTTATCCACTCGAGCAACTGCAGAGAACCTGTCGAATGTGTGCAGAACCTGTCGAGAACCCTTCAAAAAAAGCCTCAGCCACTTAAGAACCATTCGGCAGAACTTTATCCACTCGAGATCCGCTCGAGCAGCTTTATCAATGCAGACTTCAGCCACTCAGGATTCATTCAGAAGTAATTCATCCACTCGAGTTTTATATCCTGAAGCTTAAACCACTCAAGGCTAGGGTTCCGGCTTATATTTGTGAACCTCAAGGGCATTTGTGGAACTTCCACAGCACCTAGTGCACATTCCCTAATGTGATGTGCTTGCCCTAACTGTCAGGGGCAACACTTGGTTGCAATGAGCCACATCAGCAGAATCATAACTAACTTGATTCTCCTCTTTTCTGATTAGCGAATGCAAAAAGCTACTTTATGGATTGTATATATAGATGAAAAACATGCAGAAAAAGGTATCTAGCAAGGAGGATATTCTTGCGTTAGGTCATTTTTAGGGTTAGGTTATCTTTTTCTTTTCTTCTTTCCTTAGCTCAGCATGTTGAGCTAAATCTTTGTAATAGTTAGAGCTGAGATAAGCCGTAAAAGGGCTGTGTATTAGCATTGTAAAGGGTCTGGAGTCTTGCAGAGACAGTAGCCTTGAGGGCAAACCATTGTAAGTTCCTATTTAAGCAATGAAAGCTGTATTTACTGTTCCATTCAATCTGTAATTTTCTAGTATTTTTTATTCAGATCCTTATATCGTATGCACCTATGGATGCATGAGCTTGTAGCCTTGCAAATATAGTGGCTTATCTTGTTTTGACTTTTAACCCCCATGACTGGAGTATATCCATGGGATATCTTGTGACCATTCAAGTGGACAAGATATAGCCCTAGGACTAGTCCTATCTCAGGGTTGAGTTGGATTGTTCTACCTAGCATTTGAGCTTGTAGCCAAATGAAGGATAGCCGCAGATCCGACTCTTGCTCTGCTTTGCTATGCCTTTTTCAGTGAAAATCAGTCCCTAGCTATTTACTTCCCACATTTTTTATTTGTTTTACCACACCATCTCCATCCTCCAAAACCCCCTTTCTTTTATTTCTGTTTTTATTTTAGTTTTGTGACACCCAAAAACTCCCTCTCTTTACCTTGCTTTCCTAGTTAGGTTTAGAATTGCCAGATCTGGAGATCTACTATATTATTGTTTTTAGATAAAAAAATCCCTGTGGGACAAACTCTTACTGATCAAACCTTGCTACAATGGCCCTGGATCTTGCAGGACTGTGTGCTTGTTTTGCTGCTATATTCAATCCATTCTATCCCCTTTTTATTTTGTCTATTTTGTTACTGCTGCCATACATTTATTATCATTTTCATTAAGAACACGGGCACAAACTTAAACCAAGTTTTTGGTGCCGCTGCCGGGGATTGATGATCTAAGTAGTAGATCTTAGTTTTTCTTTATGTTTTTATTTAGATTTGTTTGTTGTAGTTCCTGTGTTTGAATAAAGTACTACTGTATTTTTTGGGATTTGTATAGATCTGGAGTAGTAGCAAATGGGGAGCAAATAGCTGCAGCTGGAGCACAATCTGCCTTAGTTTGCATCTTTTTCTCTCTTGTCTTAGTTTCATTTATGCATGCTTTAAATATTAGCAGTAGTGCTTTGCTTTGCTTTTTGTTTATTGTATATTTTCTGTTGTGTGTTGTTGTAAGTACTTTTTACTTGCTGTGTGTTGTATGCTGGGTAGAAGATCTCTTCATCCTGAGTTAGAACCTTTGAATCCTGAAATAGAAAGAGTCCTTAGACCTAGGCAAATATCACTTACCCCTGCTGAACAAATAGAAACATTGGAGATGGGTGAGCAACCTAGACCATTGAGGGATTATTATGCACCAGGGGTATATTCATCCCCTTTTGCTTTCAATTCCCCACAGCTGAGGGTAATTATGAGATTAAACCTCAAACCATCCAAATGTTGCCATCCTTTCATGGGTTAAGTAAAGAGGACCCATACAAGTACATTGATCAGTTTCTTTCCTTGTGCACTACATTTAAAATTGCTGGCCTGGGAGATGAAACCACTAAAATGAGGCTTTTTCCTATTTCATTAAAGGATAAGGCTAAAAATTGGCTTAACATGCTCCCATCCAATAGCATAACATCTTGGAATGCCCTACAATGTCAGTTTTTGGCTAAATTTTTTCCTATGAGCAAAACTAGTCAGTTGAGAAAGAACACAATTTCTTTTGCTCAGATCCCAACTGAAGATTTTCATGAAGCCTGGGAAAGATTTAAGGAATTGCTGAGGCAGTGCCCACACCACCAAATCCCCAAGTGGCAGCTTGTTCAAAACTTTTACCAGGGGATTGATTCTAAAAGTAGAGATATAGTGGATGCTTCTTGTGGTGGCACTTATCTCAACAAGACTGATGAAGAAACTTGGGACTTGTTTGATATAATCAGTGAAGCTCTATGCAACAAGAGACTCTGTCAAAAAATTACAATGAGCCTGCTGCAAGAGCTGCAAGAGATCCCACTTCTAATGGGAAGTTGTATGAAGTAAATGTGTACAATGACCTAGCAAAGAAAGTGGAAAGTTTGTCCCAAAAATTTGATAAAGTATTGCAGCCCCAAACTGCTGCACAGGTTGGAGAGGCATGTCTGATATGTCAATCACCCACACACTATTAGACTGTCCATCTGCTTGTCAATATCTTGAGTTGGTTATGGAGCATGTTAATGCTGCCCAATCATAGGGACAACAACCTGCTGGGTATCCTTGGAGGAACCACCCCAATTTGAGGTGGAGACAAGATAATTTTCAACAACCCCAGCAGTAGCAAGCATTGCCCTATAGACCATCCCAACAGTACAATCAAGGTTATGTACAAAGACAACAATTTTCTCAGCCTGTAGCACAGCCAAATCAGTTGACTTTGCCACCACCACCACAGACCAGAGCCCCTTCTTTTGAGGAGCAGGTTTTGTCCTCACTACAAAATCTCAGCTCCCTTTCACAGACTATGAACTCCCATAGTCAGAGTATTAAAAAAATTGAAGACCGGCTGAGTCAAATTTCAAATACTCTGACTAAGAGAGAAGATGGTAGACTTCCAAGCTAGACAGTGACCAACCCCAAGGCACAATTGGTGAAGGTTCCTCAACCCATGAGGAAGCTAAGGCCATCACCACCTTGAGGAGTCGTAAAGTGGTGGATAACTAAGTAGGCTGTGAGGCAAAGAAGAGTGTAGAGAGAGAAAACTCAGTCCTTGTTGGTGAGCAACAGGAGGAAAATAGTGGGGCTGCTGTTTAGCCCCAACAGTTGAAAAAAATTAAAAATACCAAAAATAGTAATGTTGATGCTAGGCTAGCAACTAAGGTACCAGCAGTACCTCAGCTGTCATTTCCTCAAGCTTTCAAAGAACCTTCTCCTTTTGATAAGGGGAATGCCATGATGGAGATGATGGACACATTCAAGTAGGTGAAAATAAATTTGCCTTTGCTTGATGCCATCAAGCAGGTCCCAGTCTATGCCAAGTTCCTTAAGGATTTGTGCACTCAAAAGAGAAACGCTAGGATCCGCTTGTCTAAGAAAGTGTTTGCAGCTGAAAAGGTAAAATCTGTTTTGTCCATAGCTACACTATCTAAGCTTCAAGACCCAGGGGTACCTACTATCCCCTGCATCATAGGTGACCACACCATAGGAAGGCTCTCTTGGATTTTGGAGCTAGTGTCAACCTACTGCCATACTCAGTGTATGAACAGCTAGGTTTGGGGGATCTAAAGCCCACACCTGTGGTCCTCCAATTAGCTGACATATTTGAGAGAAAACCTATGCTCATTGTGGAAGATGTGTTGGTGGGTGTAGATAAATTTTTCTACCCAGCTGATTTTTTGGTGTTAGACATGGAGCCTACCAAGTGCATCACTCCCATACATGTTATTTTGGGCAGGCCATTTTTGGCCACTGCCAATGCTTGCATTCCATGCAGGTCTGGAGTGATGAAAGTCACTTTTGGAAATATGAAAGTTAGACTTAATGTATACAATATTACCAACCAGCCTCAATTTGACTATGAGGACTGTTTTGCAGTAGATGTCATAGATGAATTGGTGGAAGAAACCTTAGCCAGACTGCTGGCTTGGGATAAGGTATTAGATGATTTTGAGGAAGTGTGGACTGAGGTTGTTGAGAAGGAGGCCCCCACTCTAGTTGCTGAAGAAATGAATACACTGGATTCTTTAGTGGGCCTAGTGCAACACTCTACTTGGAGACCTACTTTGCTGCCCCTCCCTCAACCCTCCAAGGCACCTTTGCTATACATGGAAAGATCCACAGGCTGGAGCTGAAAGCTCCCAGTCTTTGAAATATGCATTCACAGGCAAAATGAAAATTTACGATGGTATTTCCTCCTCTCTCATTGAGCAGTAGGAGGAATTACGTTGTGTTCTCAAGAAGCATAAGAAAGCCATTGGATGGACAATTGCTGATTTGGGAGGAATTGATCCATCTGTTTGCATGCACAAAATACACTTGGAAGAGGATTCCAAACCCTCTAGGGAAATGCAGAGAAAGTTCAACCCTCACATGCAGGAAGTAGTCATAAAAGAAATTGTCAAATTGCTTGATGCTGGGGTCATTTATCCTATTTTTGATTCTGAGTGGGTATTAGCTATTCGGGTGGTCCCCAAGAAATCTGACATCACAGTAATACCAAATGAGTCTGGAGAGTTGATGCTAGCCAGAGAGACCACTGGTTGGAGAGTTTGTATAGATTATAGGAAATTGAACTCCAAGACCAGAAATGACCACTTCCCTTTGCCTTTTATAGATAAGATTTTATACAAGTTGGCAGACAGAGCATATTACTGCTTTCTTGATGGATATTCTGGTTACAACCAGATACCAGTGTATCCTCAAGACTAGGAAAAGACCACTTTCACTTGTCCATTTGGCACCTTTGCCTATAGAAGGATGCCATTTGGACTGTGTAATACTCCTGCCACTTTTCAAAGGTGCATGTATGCCATTTTTTCTGATATGATTGATAAGTTTTTGGAAATCTTTATGGATAACTTTTCAGTCTATGGGGATGGTTTCAGTCAATGTTTGCATCACCTCTGCCTTGTGCTTTAAAGGTGTGAAGAAACCAACTTGGTTTTGAGCTAGGAAAAGAGTCACTTTATGGTCACCCAAGGCATTGTGCTTAGCCATGTGGTATCCCAAAAGGGCATAGAGGTTGACAAGGCAAAGATTGACCTGATTTCACATTTGCCCCCACCAAAAACCATTAAACAAATTAGATCATTTTTAGGACATGTTGGTTTTTATAGAAGGTTCATTAAAGATTTCAGCAAGATCTCCATGCCATTATGCCACTTGCTTTGTCAAGATGTGTCATTTGTGTTTGATGTTGAATGTTTGAAGGCATTTGAGATATTAAAAGAATGTTTGACCTCTGCCCGAGTGATCCAGGCCCCAGATTATACTCTACCCTTTGAACTGATGTTTGATGCATCCGATTTTACTGTTGGAGCTGTTTTAGGATAGAGGAGAGAAGCTGTCCTGTGTAGTTTACTATGCCAGCAAAACACTACAAGAAGCTCAGCTGAATTATACAATCACTGAGAAAGCCTCTGGCTGTAGTGTTTTCTTTGGACAAGTTTAGACCTTCTTTGCTAGGGTCTAAAATTATAATTTTTACTGGCCACTCTCCCCTGAAATATCTGCTGGCAAAGAAAGATGCAAAGCCTAGGCTGATTCGATGGATCTTACTCCTACAGGAGTTTGATCTCGAAATCAAGGACAAGAAAGGGGTAGAGAATGTGGTAGCTGATCACCACTTAAGGATTCATTCCCTGATGAGCAGTTGTTTGCCATCAAGTCAAGTGTGCCCTGGTTTGCAAATATTGTGAATTACCTTGCTGTAGGTAGGATCTCTTCTCATTGGTCCAAGATGGACAAAGACTTGTTCTTTTCACAAGTCAAGTATTTTTCTAGGAATATCCTTACCTCTATAAATATTGTGCAGACCAGGTGATTAGAAAGTGTGCCCCTGAAAGTGAAATCCACAGTATTCTGACCATGTGTCATGAAAATGTCTGTGGGGGTCACTTTGGAGGATAAAAGACAACAGCTAAGGTGCTGTAGTGTGGTTTCTATTGGCCATCCTTGTTCAAGGATGCTTTTGAGCACTGCAGGGCCTGCATGAGATGTCAAAGGATGGGTGACATATCAAAAAGGGATTCAATGCCATTGCAGCCCATCCTTGTAGTTGAGTTGTTTGATGTCTGGGGGATAGATTTCATGGGTCCTTTCCCTCCTTCAATAGGCTTTAATTTCATCCTTGTGGCTGTGGACTATGCTTTCAAATGGGTGGAAACTATAGCCACAAGGACAAATGATCACAAAGTTGTCCTCAGGTTTGTCAAAGAAAATATTTTCTCTAGATTTGGCACCCCTAGAGCCATCATCAGTGATGGAGGGAGCCATTTCTTTAATAGACACTTTGAGAAAACAGTGAGCATGTGGGACCATTTACTGTTATTCATGCATTCCCATCTAGTGCTGTTGAGATCATGGACCCTACTTCTGGAAGGGTCATGAAAGTCAATGGTCAGAGGCTCAAGCTCTGTATAGAGAATGTTGTGGAGCCTGCTGATACCATCCACTTTCAAGAACCTCCCACTGATGTGTGATCTCCAGGCTTTTACCATGTGTACCATAAGTATGTGATTTTTTAAGGTCTGTAAATACTGTGTTTTTAGGGCCTGTTTCCATGAATCTGGATGTGTGCTGTTTTGTGCAATGTTATGTTGTGATTGAGTGTGAATAAGTTTGATTAAGACTAGGAATCATTGAACTTTAAATGTATGAGTGTGCCTGTCAGCACAAGGGTAAGCTGAGCTGTATTTAGCCTTCTCGAGAGGATCTTGCCCTGCAAAGCATCCCCTCGAGACACTACACCTGAAGAAAATATAGTCTCGACAGGCTTTCATGCTGAAAAGTAGGTGCTCGAGCTCTGCTCGAGACAAATTCTGGAGACTCGATAGGCTCTAATGCTTTAAAGTATCCACTCGAGCTAGCAGTTGAGCCTCGATAGGCTCCAAAGCTTAAAAAACAGCTGCTCGAGCATCTGCTCGAGCCAATGCCTCTGTAACTCGATAGGATTCTGAGCTTAATTCCATCTGCTCGACAAAATCAATTCTGAAGCCATTATCCTGTTGAATTACTCCTGAAGCTTCGACATGATCCTGCGTTTAATTGCAGCCACTCGAGATCTGCTCGAGATAGTCTGACCTGAAGCTTCAACTTGTCGAAGCTCGGTCTCCTGACGCTATAAAACCCTGGTTAGGTTCTTTTTCACAGTTCATTCCTTCGAGCTAAGCTCCCAACCCCTTTCACTGTTCCGGATTCCTTCTTCCCCCTCCAGTGCATGCTATCTGCTACTCTACTTGCCCCATATTGCTGGCACTTTACTCAATTACTCAAGCCCCATAGTTTGCACCAAAGATCTTTCGATTTGGACCACTGTGGACTGCCCTAGTAAACCCTAGTTTGGGTAAGCTCTCACTTATTTCTCAATCCATTTGTTCACTGTGTATTTTTTATTAGATTGAGATATTTCTGCTAAGGTGCAGTGGATTTTGAGTTTTAGAGAAACCTAGGTTTTGGGAGAAATCAATTAGAAGTTAGGGTTTCAAAATGGCTGATAGCCCTGAATTTGAGGAAACCCTAACTACATTGCTCAGTCCTGCCGAAACCCAACCTCTTTCACCAATCAGAAAATCCAAGAGGATTGCATCCTCAGTCCCTGTAGATCCTGTGGCCCAATCATCACCCAAGAAATCCAAAGTTAGTACAAGCAAACTAGAGAAGAAGAAGGGTGAGGGGGCTGCAAAGAAACAAAAGAAAGGCAAAGGAGTAGTTCCTGAAGTTAACCCCTTCACCACCCCAAATGACTTTGTGGAAAACCTTAGCCTAGTACCTGAAACCACCTTTGATAGACCCTTCTTCACCAAGGAAGAGTGGGCCAACGATGCCATTGAGTTTTTGACAAAAGCCTCCATGGATTCAGGGATGAGGCCTTTGGAAGAAACTGTATATCCAAGGTTGGTAAAGTTGTGGTATCAGAATATTAGGACAAAAGAATCTGGGGGAGGGCCAAATCAGCAGGACCCTGTGCTAATTGTGTTGATAGATGACTGAGACAGTGGTGGATGCCACTGATATAGCACAGGTACTGGGATCCCTACAACATATGATCTTGCTGCTTGGGACCCCCAATCAGTGCCTCAATGAAGGAGATGGCCCAACAGTTTACTCAGGGGAAGAAGGCTTCTGGTGATTCACTGATGAGGAGTGAGTTCAGCCCAAACACCTACTATTCATGGATAGTGTGTTGAGAAAGAATGTTGTGGCTGGACACCAGCAGGAGAGGAGGGTCCCAATTGTAGATGCCCTATACTCTTTCTCCAAGGGGCATTTCTTCAATGCTGCTAAGATGATTTTTGAGGGGATGAAAGATATACATGGCAAGGTGAAAAAGAGGTAGAAAATGCAAGGTTTACCCACTATTGAGTTGCCACCAGCTGAATTTGGAAGAAGGCAGTGGAAAATTAGCATTTCACTGATGAAGAACAAGAAGTAAAAGAATTTGAGGCAGCCACTTCTGCTCCCACCTCTGCTGCCACTGCAGCTACTTCTGCAGCACCTCCTGTGCAGGCTTCAGCAGCCACATCAGAGGCTTTTCCATCATCCATCCTTCCTCCTATTCCAGCATCAGTACCACCCTCCACCTTACCTTCCACTTCTGCACCTACCACATCACCCCCGCCACCTTCCACCCTACCTTCTATCCCTGTACCTATACCACCTTCACTACCTCCTGTCTTACCTACTATTCCATCCTTACCATTATCTGTACCTATCCTCCCCACTCCACCAACCTTACCTTCCCAATCCATTTCTATATCAGCTCCAAATCCTACCATAGCATTCCCCTACAACCTTCCTACACCTCCAATCCACAAAACCTATAAAAAGAAGACCCAACACCCCTACCATAATACCTACCACAACACCAAGCCTACCCACTACCATTCGCACTAACATACCCAGCCCAATACCAGACCCACCTTCCCCTTTTACCTATGACATTAGTGAGCCAATAGCTACTGCCATTGAACCACCTCACCCCATGGAGCCCGTAGACCCAATTCCCTCTCCTACCCATACCCCTCCATTTTCACCAAACTAAGACCAGTTCACAACTAAAGGGTTTTCTGCCCTAATGGACTCCATTGTGGACATTAGGCATGAGTACACCTCTCTACCTGAATCGCCACTACCCTACCAATTTAACCATGCCCCTACCTCCCCATTCCAACCAATCCCTCCTACCCAACCTGTAACCCCAGCCATACCTGACTCTCTAACCCAAATGATTTCCCTCCTAACCTCTCTCCAATCCCAAATCCATACCAACACAGAAAACCAGGCCTCCATCCAAACAAGCCTTACCTCCATCCAATCCACCATTCAAACTTTTATCCCACCACCCCAACCACCCACACCACCCACACCTACCACAGTCCCTACCCCTCCTCCATGCCAGCAACCTTCTGTGGCAACAGTTGATGCTGCCACCCAAACTGATTTTGAATTTGAAGAGCTAGCTATGGTTCCCCTCTCCACATCCTCAACCTTCACCCAAACTGAACCCACTGAGGAGGAGCTGACCCTTGCCCTACCATCCATTCCTTCCCCATCCACCCAAATTGGTACTGAGCTTGCTGTGATATCCACTTCTGTTAATGATCCATCCAACTGGGCCATTGTACCTTACAATCCAACCATATTGCCTCCAGCACCCACTCTCACTGCCTTTATGAATGACAATGCATACCTGGCTAAGGATGTGTGCCAGCTGGTAGCCTGTGTGAGCCATAATGTCTTTCTGACATGTGAGGAACAGCTAGCCCAAATGAAGCCTCTGTATTGGAAATCTTTGGAGGCAGTGATACTGGATCATAACAAGGAGATGAGGGCCATGCAAGGAAGCTGGACACTGGTGTGGCTGTGTACAAGATTTATGAACAAAGGGCCTCCTACTATTCCAAGCTGGTGGATACATTAACATCCACTGTCTCATCAATGGGTCCCAAAGATGTGCAGCCTCCAGTAGCAGCCATGGGAATGAAAATTGGAGATCCTACATTTCAGAAGGCAAGCACCAAACCACAGAAACCAGCTGCTTCAAAGACAAAGGCTGGTGCTGCCAAGGCTGACAGTGTAAAGAAAGGGAAAGGAACAACAGCTGAGCACATAGATGTAGATTCAGATTCAGACCCTATGTAGATTTTTTCTGTTTTAGGATGATATTGTTTTGTTTTAGCTGTGTTGTTTTGTGTTGTTTTTCAATTAGCATGATGTAATGAGCGTTTAGTTTGTACAATATTTTGTAATGCAATCTATGCTTGTGTAAATAAATTTCAGTTTAATTAGCATACTTGTCTCTTTACTTTTTGCAGTTTTTGTTTTTGTTTTCCATATCTTGCTGCCCCTCCATACAAGTCTATTGAAACATTGAGGACAATGTTTATCTTAGGTTTGGGGGTATGACAGGGTAGGCCAATGAAATAGTTAATTTTAATGCAGCAATGTTAGTTGAATTGAAATAAATAAAGTCAATTCCCACCTAACCATGTAGAAAGAGGAAATTGAAACTTTAGCAAACATTTTAAAACTGAAATCATTTGAAAATTTAACACTTTCATGAAGTTAACATCAAGGAAACTTTTCACAATCAGTACTTAGTAAATCAGAGAGGAGAGAAAAAGGTGAAGATATACCCCATGAGTTCAATTGAAGACCATACTCGTGAGATTTGGGCCTATAAATTTTTTTTTTCTTTTAAAGAGTGTCTTTGGCAATTTTTCTGCTCTAAGGAATGACTGATTCAATACATTTACACTAGAAGTTAGGCTCCCCAAATTGAAACTGTTGACAGTACTCATGACACCAAGGAGATGATTTAAGGCCATCATTTGGACAGTTTGAGCCTGAAAAGACCTACCCATTAAACTGCCCTTTGTTCACACTGTTTGAGCTTTAAAATCCATTTTTCATCAACCAACACCAGAGTTCTTTAACCTACACCTCATGACCTGATTCAACCTTACCCTCACTCTGAGATTCCAAAAGGTAAAGGAGAAGATGTTGAAGATAGTTGAGAGTGGTTCAACATTTGGTGGAAGAAGAGAAGAATCCATAAGAAGCAGTGTGACAGTTGTATATGTGTGGCATTTCATAAAAAAATAAAAAATAAACAAAAAGAGAAAAAGAGAAGTCAAAAGAAGTACTTCATATGAAGAATGGAAAAGAAGAGAAGATGTTGGCCACTTCAAATTTGAAAAACATGAAAGAAGATGAAGCAGTGCTGTGATGAAGAAGGTGAAGTCATGATTCACCTCCTACCTTTTGATTGATTTCTCAGTTTTTGAACCTGTCCTACCCCTTCTATTCTTTTTAAACTTCAACCATAAGCCACATTACAACCATCTAAAAGACCTTAGTGATCAAAGGTGAAGTGAGCTGTCGTGGAGATAAAGGGATGCCTAATCTATGGTGAAAAGGACATGAAGATGTCAGAAATTAGAAGCAATGCCTATGCTCATGCTTGCAGGCCTATTTGAGGACTGTAACTGATCTTGTGCTGCAAAAAATTGTGAACACCCTTGAGCTTCATTTATAAGTGATAGCCCTGGTAAGGATTGAGTCTGAAAAATAACTTCAGTGGGCAATGTTTAAACCTGATTTTTAAATCGATGGTGAGCTTAGTACCGATTTTCACACACTACACTCTTGATGTAAACTGATTTAGTGTGATGGAAAGAAATGCTGATTTCAGTGTTAAGTTGTTTGCCATGACTATTTAAACCTCCTTTAAATTTGAATAAACAAGGTGTGGAATGAAGCTTTATTTGTTAAAATTTGTTGTGTCATATGTTGCACTATGCTTAACTGTTTGATTGTGAAGTTTGTGGGTATCTTCACTGAAAACCCTCAGGAGACTTCACTCCTCCACTAGGGATCGCCTAGGGGCTAAATGCATCTGTGCTCCCTACGAAAGTGGCATTTAAAGTTTTTAGAATAACTGTTTAACTTTCCCTTTGTTTGATGACTAGCAAAGATTAGGCTTGGGGGTGCGTTAATCTCTGAATTATGCCACTTTCCACCTCCGAACCTAGCCTTTAATAAACCTTTGAGCTGTTAATAACTGATATTTGGGTGTGTTTGTGTAGTTAGTAATAGAGTGCAGCTTAGTGTAACAATCCATCCAATACATGCCAAGAAGAGAGGAATGAGAGTCAAGCATTGAGGCTGATGAAAAGATAGTGTTTGAACCATGGTGGTTCCCACCATGAGGGCTGTTCAACATGCCCTGGGCCCCTAGAAGGCCTACAGTGAAAGAGAAGGGGGGCCCACACTTAATGGAGTGTAGCAGCAGGGTGGACAAGCCAAAGGAAAAGCAGAACGTTGAGCTCGAGCAGCTCTGAAGCTACCTTGAGCAGTTCAGAAGACTATTGTTGCATCCACTCGAGCTGTCTCGAGTAAATACACCTTCAGAAAGTCCATCTCGAGCAGTACCCGAGCACTTCAATGCTGCACCAAGAGCAAACTCGAGCACTTGAGAGACCTGCAACATGCACTCGAGTGGTTCCCAAAGACCGAGAACACAGCCGAGCACTTGACATCATCATCGGCGATTGAAGATCGCTTGTTATCCACTCCGATGGTAGAGAACCTGCCAAATGTGTGCAGAACCTTCCGAGAACCTTCAGAAAAAGCCTCAGCCACTCGAGAACCATTCAGCAGAACTTTATCCACTTGAGATCCGCTCGAGTTTGATGTTCTGAAGCTTTATCCATGCAGACTTCAGCAACTCGGGATTCTTTTAGAAGTAATTCATCCACTCGAGATCCACTCGAGTTTTATATCCTGAAGCTTAAACCACTCGAGGCTCGGGTTCCAGCTTGTATTTGTGAACCTCAAGGGCATTTGTGGAACTTCCACAACACCTAAGGCACATTCCACAATGTCCTGTGCTTGCCCTATCTGTCAGGGGCAACACTTAGCTGCAAATGAGCTACATCAGCAGAATCATAACTAACTTGATTTTCTTCATCTCTGATTGGCCAATGCAAAAAGCTACTTTATGGATTGTATATATAGTTGAAAAACATGCAAAAAAAGGTATCTGGAGCAAGGAGGATATTCTTGCCTTAGGTCATTTTTAGGGTTAAGTCATCTTTTTCTTTTCTTCTTTCCTTAGCTCAGCATGTTGAGCTAAATCTTTGTAATAGTTAGAGCTGAGATAAGCTGTAAAAGGGCTGTGTATTAGCATTGTAAAGGGTTTGGAGTCTTGCAGAGACTACAGCCTTGAGGGCAAACCATTGGAAGTTCCTTTTTATGCAATGAAAGCTGTATTTACTGTTCCATTCAATCTGTAATTTTTTAGTATTTTTCATTCAGATCCTTATAGATTGTATGCACCTATGGATGCATGAGCTTGTAGCCTTGCAAACATAGTGGCTGCAGTGATTATTTTGTTCTGGCTTTTAACCCCCATGACTGGAGCATATCCATGGAATATCTTGTGACCATTCAAGTGGACAAGATATAGCCTAGGACTAGTTCATATCTCAGGGTTGAGTTGGATTGTTCTACCTTGCATTTGAGGTTGTAGCCAAATGAAGGAAAACTGCAGATCCAACTCTTGCTCTGCTTTGCTATGCCTTTTTCAGTGAAAATCAGTCCCTAGCTATTTACTTCCCATATTTTCTATTTGTTTTACCACACCATCTCCATCCTCCAAAACCCCCTTTCTTTTATTTCAGCCTTGTTGTTTTTATTTCTGTTTTTATTTTAGTTTTGTGACACCCAAAAACTCCCTCTCTTTACCATGCTTTCCTAGTTATGTTTAGAGCTGCCAGATCTGTAGCAGATCTGGAGATCTACTATATTATTGTTTTTAGATAAAAAAATCCCTGTGAGACGAACTTACTTATCAAAACTTGCTACAACGGCCCTGGATCTTGCAGGATTGTGTGTTTGTTTTGCTGCTGCGTTCAATCCATTCTATCCCCATTTTATTTTGTTTATTTTGTTACTGCTGCCATACATGTATTATCATTTTCATTAAGAATACAGGCATAAACCAACAGTATCGGCTTATCGGCCGAGACCGATACGTATCGGTGGTATATGTCGGTCCTCCATGAACTGATACCCGATACTGATACCGAGTTGATACCTTGGGCCCGGCAACAATAAGCAAACAAAGCAACACAACCAAATCCAATTTCATATGTCAACCATATCTAGCTACATTTTGTTTCAACCATCCTCACTTTACAAGGTTATGCATACTATGATTCAATAAATAGGAGTGAATGAAATACCTACCACACCAAATTCCACCACACCATCCTCATCTAAGTTCATCAAGATCTAAAGAGGACCTTACTCGGCCATTTACTTTTTAAAAACTGGCTCGAACCTATTGGCTTAATAATTTTAATGAAGAGGCATTTCAATCCATTTAGGCTTAAACCATACCTTACATGGTTGATTTAATTAAAACAGAATCAGACTCTAATTCGCATACTAAATTTGAATTTAAACTGATTTTGGCCAACCCGTTAATTTCTTCACTAAAATCTGGGTTTGGATCCATCTTGGATTCATCCAGCTGATTAGATTCGATCAAAACTGAGTCCGATTTTCCTGGCCCATCGATTTCAATTAATGAACTATCTTGGACCTAACTAATCCATTACTTTTAATTAATGCACTGGACCAGACTCACTTAGGAACTAACTGGGCTTGACTGGCCAATTATTTATTTTTTTGAATTGTATCAGGACCCATCCAGCCCTTTAAATTCAATTAGAAAAGGAATTGGACCCAAATAGCCCATTAGATTCAATTAGAAAGTGAATTGGATTCAATTGTTCCATGAGAAATTAAGCGCACCATCTTCCTATCTCCTCGAAACAAAAGCTCTAGGCCTGGACGGTTTCTCAGCGGAATTCTTTCAGTCCTATTCCAACATTGTTGGGGAAGATGCAATAAGGGTGGTAACCTTTTTGTTTTCTGAGAAAAAAATTCCGAAATCTTTAAATTCTACCCTTTTGGAACTTATACCTAACGAGATGGGGTGCCAATAATATTGACAAATTTAGGCTATTTTTTTTTTTGAGAAGCAAATTTAGGCCAATTGCTTTGTACAAAGTAATTACCAACATTTTGTCGAACCGCATCTATCTTATGCTTCCTTCTCTCATTAGTTGGAGCCAATCAATCTTCATTAAAGGGAGGAAGATCTCTAAAAATATTCTTTTGGCACATGAGCTAGTCAGAAAATTTCACCTGAAATTAGGTATGAAAGCATTCTGCACAAAGATTGACCTTCAGAAGGCCTTTGACAAAGTCAGATGTCATTTTATTATTTCGATTTTATCACAACTTGGCTTTGATGATACATGTGTCTCTTGGATTAGGGAATGCATATGCTTTCTCTTTTAATTAACGGTTCTCCTTATGGTTAGTTTGCTAGTCAATGTGGTATCAGGCAAGGGGATCCTCTATCTCCACTTCTTTTCACCATGTCCATGGAAGCATTTACATGCCTTCTAAAATTGCAGTGGACAATATTTCTCCTCTAACCCACTGTAGTGGTCTGGATATTTCTCACCTTATCTTCGCTGATATTTTTATTATGATGAGTGATGTGGAATCTGCCAGAAATCTAAGGAACATCTAGATCAATTTCATCTCAGATCGGGCCTTAAGGTAAATGATTCGAAGAGTACCATCAGTTGCAGCATTTCATGTCGAGACAAAAATCAAATTATTGAGGCTTTGCATTTCACTGAAGGAAATCTCCCTTTCAAATGCTTGGGGCTTCCACTATTCTTTGCACGATTATCTCAACATCTTTTTCAACCTCTTGTTGACAAGATACAAAATAGGTTGGAGGGATGGAAGGGAAATCTCCTTTCTTATGCAGGCCGTTTAGAGCTCATTAAATCCATTAAATCCGTCCTTAACAGCTATCAGCTCTATTGGTCTGAGGTATCTTAACTTCCTAGAGGCCTTATCAAGAAGATTGGATCTTTTTGCTGTAGATTTCTTTGGCGAGGTCCTTTGGGTCATTCTTTACATATTTTGATTAATTGGAAGAGAATATGAAAACCTATTGAGGAAGAGGGTCTTGGATTGTGTAAAATTTCATATTGGAATAATATGGGTCTCTCAAAACTTTCATGGAATTTGGTTTCTAAAAAATCTTTCAGGGGCATCTTGGTGCACTTCTAGATACATTGAGCCATTTCATGTCTACTCCAAGTGCCACCAAGTATCGGCACCTGCCCAAGTGCCACCAAATGTTGACACGGCAAAAATCCCAAAAGTAGAAGTGCCTAGGTAACATTGTCAGTGACTTATATCATACACTTGAAAATGTGATATGATCACCTTTCTTCACAAAAAACATATGGTCATAATGGCTTCTTTTAAACCCAAACTCCATAACAACTTTATTGAACTTTTGGAACCAAGCTCTAGGAGATTGCTTCAACCCATAGATCGACTTTTTACAAAATTTCCTTCTCCCCCTGATGAGAGAAGCCCAGAGGGAAGGGCATATAAACTTCTTCTTTTACAATCTCCATGGAGAACACTTGTCATGTGAAGCTGATATAGGGGCCAGTATTTGTATGCAGCTAGAGACAAGAGGACCCGAATAATACTAGACTTGGCAACTGGAGAAAATGTATCCTGACAGTCAACCCCTTGTGTACGTGTGAATCCCTTTACAACTAGTCTTTCTTTGTATCTCTCTACAAAACCATTAGGTCTATACTTACACTGTAGACCCACTTACTTCGAACAACCTTTTTCCTGCAGGAAGCTCAACAATATCCCATGTTTTGTTGTGGTCATGGGCCGCCATTTTTTGCCTCATGGATTCCTTCGACTATGGCTAAAAAAGATCCTCTAAAACACTCGCCAAAATGTTGGTAGAGTCTAATGAAGGCACAAGCGAGCTGTAAGATGCCAAATGATTTCGGTAGGATACAAACTTACTGATAGGATGTCTTGTTCCCCTACGAAGAGCAATTGGAATATCCAAGTCTAATATTGGAAGAGGTTCATCAACAACCGGATTAGTCTCCGTCATAGTCATTTGATTTGTGTCTTGAATATGAGAAGGGTACTGTACTCCTTTCTTTCATTCTACGAATTACATCCTTTTTTAAAAATGATCCCACGCTTCTTCAACTACCTTAGGATTAGTGGTACTTGCCAACTCTTCAACATAATCCTCTCCTACAAAAGACAGGTGACAGATTCTGATTCTGATTCTTGGTGTTTTCTTCACTATCTAAACACTTTGAAGAGGGCACTGAGGGGGAGCGTAGAACTGAGTGGATTCAAAGAAGGTTACATCAGTGATAGCACAACTCTTTCTAGTTACTAGATCATAACCCTTGTATTCCTTTTGAGTTGGTAGATACCCAAGTAAAACACATAGGGCCGCTTCAGGAGAAAGTTTATCACGACTGATGGAAGGTTTATGCGCAAAGCAAAGACACTGAAAGCCACAGGGTGGAACAAGAAAGAAACTACTATTGGGAAATAGTATTTTGAATGGACAATTAACCCCTCCTCCCCCCTAGAATAGGTGAAGGCATACAATCGATAAGGTAGCTGGCAGTGAGAACAACTTGACCCCATGGACGTTTTTGAATTTTCATACAAATGAGAAGAGAACAAGCAATCTCAAGATGATTTCTTTGTTTTGCTACTCCATTTGTTGTGGAGTAAAGGGGCAGGAGATTTGTCATACAATCCCATGAGAGCGATGATAAGATTGGAGATGTTGGGAGGAATACTCTCCCCCTTATCAAATATGAGGATTCTCGCTTTTGCTAGGAACTGTGTTTCAACCAACTTATGATAGATGGGAAAGATCAAACTAACTTCATCTTTGGTGCGCACTAAAATACACAGTGGTATAAAAGATACACTGATCAATTAATGTAACAAAGTACCAGAAACTGTCTAAACCAAACCGAAGAAAGACCTCAAACATCGAAGTGAATAAAATCAAAGGGGGTACTTGACTTGTCATTACTTACTGGATACGAGGTATGACAATTGGGTGACACTTCCCATTGAAAGTTTCATACTCAGCCTGACTAAACATAATACGAAACAAGAGGTGCAGACGAGGTAATGGAAGATGTCCCAGAGGTCGATGCCATAATGTGTTGATTCCAACGATGACATAGCAACAACAACAACCTTTCTTGGAACATTGTGTCCCTTTTCAAAGATATAAAGACCCCTCTCTTCACGACCTCAGCCAATCGTTTCCTAGTAGATAAATCTTTACAGATACAATATGAGGGAAAGAATGTCACACAGTTCATAGAATTCATAGTCTTGCTGACTGAAAGAAGACTCATCAGCATCTTCGAAACATGAAGCATAGAATCAAGAGATAGACCACCAATATGGGCATTTCCTTGTCCCGTCATTGAAACAAGCGAATCATCAACAACCTAGATATTTCTCGGAGAGGATAGAGGTGTACTTCTATCAAACACTGAAGACATATCAGTCATATGGTCTGTCATGCGTGTGTCTATGATCCAGGGTGACTGAGATATAGATGAAGCATGAGCAGTGTCGACAATGCCCAACTCGGAAAGAAATGTGGAGGAACCTTGGGTACCTGAGGCTCGCTGCATGAGATCTTGGTGCTCTCGTTGTGTACGAGTAACAACACTGTTGCTTTCATCCATTGATGAGATATCTCACCCACAACCACCCTCACAAACAATAAAACAAATACCAGGTGTGCACACAACCGGAGCACCCCTCCAACAAATAATAGCTGCCCTGAGCAATAGCACAATAAACCAGCCCCCCAAACAAGGCTATACCAAGAGAGCAACCCTTCCAGAAAACAAGGGTTCATGCATGCCCGATCATCTACTGGATATACTTGCAGCCAATAGGACTTCTTTGGTACTGAATAGGGTGCTCTTTTCGAGGCCAACACTGACACCAGAGAAGGGTGCAACTGTACTAACTACTAGGATTGAAGGAAAATAAGGGGTATAGATGAAGAAGGGATAACAAGAAGGGCTGTTCTCAACAGAAATGCACCACATTTCACAGATTAAATTTCTGGATGGTTCTACAACCATCAACAAACCCCTTGGCAACAAATTAATGTTGCTGATTTTACAATCAAAATGTACAGTCCACAGCAAGGTTACACAACCTTGTAGATCACACAACCACCATGATTCTACACCCCTTTCTCACTCATGATACTTGACCCTTCACTGTTACAGACCAATACCGAGCTTTATAGCTAGGCTTCCAGGAAGAACAAAAAAATTGTCATTCATGGCTGTTTACAGTGCCAACACCCCCAAGTACGCCCATAAGCCCAGATACAAACAACAAATTTAAGGCCATAGATTTAAGAACAACAGATTTGAAGGCACCTGACCACTCTAGCCTGCTTTGTAGGATGGGAAACAAGTGAGATCAGTTTCCGGCAATGCTGAACATTTCCATTGGTACTTGCTGGTTTCTGGTTGGGGCACATAACACCTCAAAACTCCACTCAAACCAAGCTTCTTTAGCTCTTCTAAAAAAAAAAAAAAACTCCACTCAAACTCTTCAAAATCTTCCGGAACAACACGGCACAAGCTTCTTTAGCTCTTTCGGAGCTCTCAAATCAGATTTAAGGGCTGGAGAGGTCCACAACCATGGAACCGCAAACTATATTTGGAGTAGACAATGATGATGACTTGAGAATCACACTTTCCGGTGGTCAGATCATTTTGATGAAGAGGGAAAAATATTGAGGCTGGAATTCCAACAAAAACCAACTCCTCAGAATTCCATTCTGTGGTCTACTAGTTGACCACAATGACATCAGGGTGACATCTGCGTGATGACATCAGCGGCACACGTGGATTTCCAATGATCGATGCTTTGATACCAACTTCAGTTTATAACAAGGTAATTAGGGTTAAGATTTGAAGAGGAAGGAGAAGAATAAAAAGATGGAGAAATTAGGGTTGAGTTATCCTCAAATTCCCTCATCTTTAATATTTATAGGACCCTTGGTCCCTTACAAATGGTTATTTACACCCACATTAAACTACACACAGACACACCCATCCTTAAATAGAAAGAATAACTCACACACACACACCAACTAATGTATGTGGTACTATTGACACTCCAACAACCCCCCCTCCCCGGTCTCGTTGTGCGCATCTCTCTCATGCGGAGGCCGGTGCGTGAGCGGGGCGCTAGCATCGTTCAAATTCCCTTTTCAGTTATCACCAGCCATTCAGTGTTGTTTGCAGAAGTGTATCTTTTAAAAATCATTTTTTTCCGTGAAAAAAAAAAGTTTTACTCGCATTCCGAACTTTTTTTGTTTTTGTGAAGGAAAAGCAAGTAAGAAACAATTTTTTCTTGAAAAAAAGGTCAATTCTGACAACTATGCTCACCACCATGAAACATTTCTCTATTACCATGGATGTATTTGAAAGCTAATTACCAGTTACCACAGTTTCAACTGTCCGTTTTAAAACAGACAATGATCAATCAGTTGTGACCAAAGAAATCTTTTCTTAAAGCAAACTTTTACCATCTCTAAGTATGGATACTTGTAAAATGTTTATATACAGGGATGTCCTTATTTATTTATTACTTTATTTTCATCTCCAGATCTTGTAAAGGTTGTGATTCCATTTTAAACATTATCACAACTATAGTCACTGGCATTCCATTTCTTTAAATCGGTGATGGCGTGCATGAAATTACAGGTCTCTGCTTTCATTGTTTTCTCCAATCCCCTTCAGCAAAGACACTCATCTTATGTAGAACTCGTTTTTGTTTATGATGCACATCCATGGTTTAAAATTTCGGCCGGAATGTACCGGCCGACGTGGACCGGTACCGGAGTATAGTAAATTCCGGCACCCCACCCCACCCCCCCTCCCCTCCCCCTCCACCCACCAAAATTCCAGATAGTACATCAAAATTCCGGAATTCTGGCCGGAAATTTGAAAATTCTGGTCTGTTTTTTTCATAATTTGAGAAAGTTGCTGACACTTTAAGTGGCACCATAGAAAAGGCCGAAAATCATTATTTTCACACTATTTCTCTTCCCTCTTCTTCCTGTCCTCTCCAGTCTTCCTTTTCCTACTTCGGACCTCAACGCCTTAAATCTAGCACCATTGAACGATATTTTGGCGGTTAATTGACATAAATCCACTGGAATTAGGTAAAAAATTGGTCACCATCGTTCAAAAAAAATTTGAAATAATTTTAAAAAATAAGTTAGATTATCTGGAATTTCTGTGATTTTTTCAGATTTCAAAAACATAAATAAAATTGTACTGACCAAAACATTGTCGGAATTTTGGTCAATGTTCCACACTTCCACCGGAAATTTCAAAATTCCACCTGGAATTTCGGAATTTTCCGTTTTGGGGTCGAACTGGAATCCGGATTTTTGAACCTTGCCCACATCTATCTATATTGTTACATTGCATGTTATAGCACTATTTCATGTACATTATAATAAATATGGTTCAAAATTTCGGATGAAACCGATACGTATCGTTTGATATGTAACTGTTTCATATCAGACCAGGTTGATACTTTGTATTGGCCCCATACATACCAATGTACCGGCCAGAACCAATATGTATCAGACGATACATATTGATTTTGGAGCTGGACGATATGTACTGAAAACTGAGATTTTGACCTAAAAAAATAAATGCTAGATTTAGACAAATAATATCATGCAGAGTTTGGAAAATTTTCTTGGAAGTTGGGACTTATGGTTCATTTTCTATCTCTTGGCAGCCACATCATGGTTCACTTCTCCAATATGTCTGGCTGTTCAGATACACTCCTTATAGAGGATATTATGGCAATGACTCTTTCTCATATATGATCGCTGATATAAATGAAAACGTTGTTTCTGGCACTGTTATGATCTCAGTCCTCAGCAACCCACCCCAATTTGTTTCTTTACCTGCTCTGCTACAAGCAACTGAAGATGTGATATGCCCCAAATTTGGGTAAGCCCTAGATCTCATCCTCAATATTTTTTTGCAGAACCTCCTTACGAGGGTTTCAAATTTATCTACATACTGAATTCTAAAGGTCTGATTTTTGGCAGTGGCTTCCCTGGATTTGAGATAAGATATTCAGATGTGCTGGAGAACATATCTGTCAGTCTAAGTACACAATTTGGCGCTGTTTTTCTTTCTCCTATGCAAATGCAGTTTTCTCAGCCATTGGGGAGTGGACTTTCTGTGGATAAAGATGAAAGATCCACGAAGGTTTTGATCTTAGTAGGCCGTGTTGAAGTAATTAATTCTGCCCTTCAATCGATTCAATATCTTGGGTAGTATCCACAGAATCATTGTTACTTGCTTTGAATTAATTTTCGTAGTACATAGCTTTCCAAATGTCAATTATATAAACGAGTACCGTTAAATTCACCCACCGAATCTTGAGTTCACACACGCTGACACCCGTTGACTATTTTGAATCGGACAATGGAGATCATTTTTCGCCCCGATCTTTCACACGATGGATCTTGAGATCATGGGCGTACAATCAGATCGTCAGGTTTTTTTTTTATATTTCACGTGGCATACATCCCAAGCAAGTGACCTTAAAATCAGATTCGAGCGTGATGAGTTCCATATGATGTTAAGGTCACTTTTACGGGATGTGTGCCACGTGAAATAAAAAAAATGACCGTCTGATGGTTCGCTCATCATCTCAAGATGCATCATTTGAAAGATGGGGACGAAAAATGACCATCGTCTGAGTCAATGGAGTCGATGGGTTTTCAATGTGGGTGAACTTAAAGATCCAGCAGTGAATTTAATGTATCCTGTATAAACCATGTACCATTTTACAGTCTAAGTACTATTATGATCGAAGATTAAGAACTGCAATGTAATTTTTGCAAACACCTGTTATATAAGTATTCATTGATCTATGTCATTTTCAAATATACGCTGATGCTCCACTTTACGAATAATAGTAACCTGATTCAAGTTCTTGTAATTCTCATTTACTCTCCTGTTTGGACTAAAAAAATGTCCTATCAAATGATTGTGTTCTAGCTTTTTCTGTGTTCTAATATTTTCCTTTTAAGATATTATTTGTTCCATTATGTAATTTTGTACATAATTGTGTTACTTTCAGTCTTATTTCCTGTGTATAAATGACTTCCCTTTTCTTTTTCTTAGTTGTGCTTACGAGTTGTTACTTTTTTTGTTTGCAGAAGTGAGAACTTTTATGGAAATGATGTTATCACTCTATCTACTATGAACAAAAATGGAATCCGTGAGGCTCATGTTCCAATTTTTGTGGAACCTATAAATGATCCTCCATACATTAGGATTCCTAAATATATAATCTTGGATGAGGGAGCCAAAGATGGTTCACAGATCTTCGAGAAGCACAAAGACATGCTTGAGTTCTCAATTTGGGATCCAGATCTTCTTAACTTTCCGGGTATGTTTTATAATTTGTAAAATTGAAAAAGATCTGTTTAGGTAAGCTATCTTAGGTAAATCCTAAACATATCATTGATAAACAGTAAAATAGCTAAATGATACAGAGTTAAAAGAAACATATATTTAACAAAGATAGTTGACGAACATCTGCATGATAAAATTACGACAATGAATATTTTAGTCACTAAATTTCAAGATATTTTTCAAAATTAATTTAATTTGAGTAAATTAAAAATTATATCTACAAATTATATATGTCAATAGAGTCCTAGGAAAAAGTAAAATATGCATTATATACACAAAATTGACATTTAAAAATATTACTACGTAATAATTCCAAAGCATGTGGCACCATAACTGCTCCATGCACATCCAGCAAGTATCCTAGCGACATTTTCTTGTCACCCAAAATAACTGTTTGTTGTGCTCATATCAATGTCAACCTCCACACTGAATTGAAGGAACAGATTTGCCTTTCTACTTGGACTCTTAGTCTGAAAATCATAAAGCCATAACTGAATAATACACTAAATGTCCAAGATCGCATGGGCATTGGTGCATAATGTAAGACGTACCTCACTTGTGGCAGCCACTTTAATAATTCCCAATGCTTCTATAATATAAAGGGACCAACTCTCATGACTGTCATTTAAACACCAAAATGGTGTTTAAATGATCTTACACCATCAGTGGTTTAAGATGTGGGCGATCCGAACCATCAATGTGATAGATCATAGATTGAAGTGCAACAGGCCCAAAAATGGTGTTTTAGGGAGATTTAAACCATCCGATCTGTTGACTATAATCTCAACTGTTGTTTTTAGTTTTAATGAATGATATTAATGTTCGTCGATCATATGGTTCACATCCACTTATCGACATGTTTCGTTAGGTCGAGACATATTCCAATGATAGATTGCCACTTGGGCAATTTAGATTGGTCATAGATGTGTGCTAGATGGCATAATGATAAATCACACTCCAATGGTGTGAGATAAAAAGTGACATTTTAACGGTGCAAGATCATTTAAACACCATTTGGTGTTTTAATGTCGGTTAGGAGCCATTATCCCTGATATAAATTAGGATACAGACTAGCACCAACTACTTTGGATAGCTATACCCACTTGACTTTGAGGGTTTACCAAGTACATACAAGTGCACAAACTATTAAAATAATATATATGATGCAGGAAAAACCGCACGTTAATCCTAAAATAGCATAAATCCCGCACAATAGGGGTTAGGGTTCTCAATCTTCAATGAAAACAAAAAATAAAAGAAGAATAAGATAGAAGATCTTCGGATTTGCTCCAAAGAGGCTTGTCGGCTTCGTACCAACGATAGTTTTGAAGAATCACTCCTCAAAGGCGAAAACTCTTTGCAAGTTTTCTATAAAAGATTCACTCTTTCACAAGATGCACAAAAGCAACCTTAATTTTTCATTCATCATTAACTCTTAAATAAAGTCCTTTCATGCCTTAAACTAAACCCTAACTAAACATAAGGCTAAGAAAACCCTAACTAAACATAAGGCTCGAAATAAGAAAGTTTTAAAACAATTAAACTCTAAATGACAAGTTTTTGCCTAAAATTCGTGTAGCCCCCAATTTGCGGACGACTTTCACGAATGTCTGTTCTGTACTCACGGATGCCCGTCCTCTATTCACGGATGTTCGTCATATATGACGTGCACAAAACAGAAAGCCTAAAAATCAGAGATGTCCGTCTGAATTTCACGGGCATTCGTTCTAAAGCCTCAGACACCCGTTTTGAAACCACAGACGTCCCTTGTTTAACGACAACTCTTTCATGGGCCGTTTCAAAACCCAATCACGGGTTCACTTTCTCTTTGATCTCCTCTTCTTCTCGACTTTGCCATGATTCCAACATATGGATCTAAATTCCGCATCAATCCCCTTTACTTTGAAAAAGTTTGACCTTGAACTTTTTGCCAAAATTGATCTTCTGCGCGCAGGTCAAAAACACTATGCTGGGAATCTCGATCAAACGTGGCTTAGACAAATAAACCAGATTTGACTTGGGTGAGATCCGATTTACCTTTGATACTCCGACACACAACCGACACGATCCTGGGACCTGGGGGTCATGGGATCGATAGACATTATTACGGATAGTTGCTCTTCGTTGATCTCAGATTTTTAAACGCTCTCGGGCTCGATAGGGCCTATTGTGGATACTTGAGCTTCAACGCTCTCGGGCTCTTCAACAATTTCTGGAGCGTCAACGGCCTCATCAATCGAGTCTTCCGTAGGGATGGAAGTACTCGGAGTATCTTCCACCGGTATAGGTACTACCACGGCGCGTGGGTAGAGGAACTCTAAACCGTAAAGGTTTTCTCACGATACGGTTGTGAAGATGAAACTTGTAACCTTCTATCTCAAAGACTGAATCATTGCCAATACGTCTTCAGATAAATCATGAATAAAAGCTCTTATAAGAATCTTACTGATATCCTCTTGCCATGCTACCACTATCTGACGCGACCTTAGCAACTCGTAGTAAACATTGTTAAGCGCCACATGCTTGAATATGGAACCATGGTGATCGGATGGTTTACCTTTCTCCTCGCATCATATTTTTTTCACCGTCGTCGTCTTTTGACCCGTTTCACAAACGTTCTCATGGAAACCATGAAATCGTTCGAATCACGAAGGGCTTCGAGAATTTGATCTTTACTCATGATTTCGCCAATTCACTTGTCGAGGGTTTGAACCTGGCTCTGATACCAATTTGATGCAGGAAAAACCGCAGGCTAACCCTAAAATAGCATAAATCTCGCACCATAGGGGTTAGCGTTCTCAATCTTCAATTAAAATAAAAAAAGAATAAGATAGAAGATCTTCGAATTCGCTCTGAAGAGGCTCGTCGGCTTTGCACCAAAGAGAGCTTGGAAGAATCACTCCTTAAAGGCGAAAACTCTTCGCAAGTTTTCTACGAAAGTTTCACTCTTTTACAAGATGCAAAAAAGCAACATTAATTTTTCATTTCTCATTAACTCTTAAATATAGCCTTCACATGCCTTTATATAGGCTAAGAAAACCCTAACTAAACATAAGGCTCGAAATAAGAAAGTCCTAAACCAATTAATACTCTAACTGATAAGTTTTTGCCTAAAATTTGTGTAGCTGCCAATTTGCGGACGACTTTCACGGACGTTTGTTCTCTATTCACGGGCGTCCGTCGTATACGACGTGCACAAAACAGAAAGCCTCAAAATCACAAATGTCAGTCCGAATTTCACGGACGTCCGTGGACGACTCTTTCACGGGCCGTTTGAAAACCCATTCACGGGTCCACCTTCTCTCTGACCTCCTCTTCTTCTCGACTTTGCCACGATTCCAACATGCGAATCTAAATTTCGTATCAATATATCAATGATATTTAAAGGACAAGAGCATGAAGGAATAATATCATTTTTTTTTAGTTGTAATTGTGTCGAGTATATGTTTTCTTTCAAATAGGTGAGCTGGGATTGAACTTGCAACCTCAAGATTGCAGTATTGTCAACCTTCTAGGTGAGCTGTGGGCCCAACCCCAAGGTCAATTATATCATAATATATTAAAATTGTAAAAAGAAAAATTCCCTTTGTAGGTCACAGTAGTCCATAATCTCACTTGGGCTTAAAAGGCCAAATTACTGAATTGTAATGAAGCCTTATATTTTAAGGTGTTTAAAGCTTCTTGTGATGTGGTGCAATGACAAGATTCGTTTAGGTCATCCATGTGGCTGAGGAGCCATGTTGCGTGCCTTCTTCTAGGACATATCATCAAGTTGTGAATGCTAATTTGTGGGGTTCCAAAGTGTAACGACTTAGATTTTCGTACCAGTAATATACCTACATTTCGTATTTGTGGTTAATAACGTATACGCCGAATGCCTTGATCTTTCAAAAACGTGTTAACTTAAGAATACACGTTTGGTCTTCAAGTTTTATATTTATTTAAGTCATTGGTTAACACAAGTTATGAGAAAGCCTACTAGTTAAAGGCTTGAGTTATAGACAAGAGGTCTAAGGATCAAACCTTGGTATATGAATATAAGACCTTTATTTTGGACCTAGAAGTAAAACTGACGGGGACGCCACATACATGGACATTGGATTCGGACCACATCATTTCTATCGGTATCGGAAGAAGCGTAGAGGAAGCCCGAGTACCGCGAGGAGAACAACACCGCAGGGAATCCTCGCACGAGTGAGCACTTAAAGTCGCTCGAGCGACGATAATCCTCGCGCGCGCCAGCTACGACGACGATTTCAGACGCGCGAGCGATCGCTTAAACTCACTCGAGCAAGCCCTCGCGCGAGCGATGATAATTATCGCTCAAGTGAGTTACGACACAGAATTTTACGCGAAAACTTTCTTTTTGTGTTTTATTAGTGTTAGAACTCTTTTTATTTCGAAATTAATTATTGGTGGCCTATATATAGAGGCTTGTAAAGACTTTTTGTTATTTGATTGATTATTTGAATGCTTTTATACTTGAGTAATCTTTGCCTGAGATGGGTTTGGTGTGAGGCCAAGGGAGTGATTCCCAAAGCCATTGCTATCTTCTCTATTCTATTTGCTACTTTCGATCTGTGTTTGCTTTCTAAACCATAGCCTAATTTCTTCCTTGTGATCCCCAAAACCCTAAACCCTTTTGATACCCTAAACCACACAAAGCCAACACCCGTTCCAAACCATAAACCGAGCCGAAAACCATAAGCCTATTGTAAACCGCAAATCCCTTTCACAACCCAACTTGGAATCCGTGAAGCTACATTGGACCGAAGACGAGCGCCTAAACTTGGAAAAAGCTAGAGTTCTATCTCTAGGCCAATCTCGCCTCGACTCGAAAAGTACTTGCACATCTGACTGGACCCCACCTGGATCTTGTGTGATCTACTCATAAAAAAAAAATTATACAAAAACCCTAAGGTATCAAAGATAATTTTGCGATTAAACTTGATTTAATTTCATTAATTTTGACAAAATTTGCATAAAAATCATATTCCGCATTTTAGGGTCATTGTCCCGCATCAGTTTTGGTATCAGAGCCCTAGGTTTTCTAGGTTAGGGCATCTTTGCTTGTCATATTTATTTTATTGCATTGTTTTTCTTTTTTGAGTCCATATTGCATTCCATATTAGAACCCTAATAGACTTTGTGATCACCATGGCTTCGGATGAGGTTCTTAATACTCTTAGAGCTATGCAAGAAGAATTGGGTGCGATTAATGCACGTCTGAATACCATTGAGCAAGCCCAAGCATCCCTAGGAGTTGGTAATGATAGATTACGTGATCGAATCAACCAACGGGAAGCGATGGGTGGGCTGGAAAATCAACACTAAGAGCGTGAGTGTCCTCACTTTGAACGTAATGGTCGTCAAGACAACCGGAACTGTAGGGATCATCGTAGAGATGACTATGACCCCGAAGTTCAACTCCTTAAGAACGCCGAGTTGAGATTCTGACTTTCGATGGAAGAATGGACCCTATCGTCTTCCTCGATTGGCTTTCTGACATGGACCAACACTTTGATTGGTATGCCATGAGTGACGACCGTTGCGTTAGACTCGCTAAGATGAAATTGGTTGGTCAAGTTCGCCTTTTCTGGCTCAATGTCGAGCACATCAGGGTAATTGCGGGTTGTCCTCCCATTACCTGTTGGGACGATATGAAGGAACGACTTACTGAGAAGTATGTTCCTTTATCATACCACCAATGCCTCCTCGACCAGTGGCAAAATTTACGCCAAGGTGGTATGCCCGTTACCGATTACATTGCCAAATTCGAAGAGTTCATGATGAGGGCAAAAGTATCGGAAGATCCTGAAATCACTCTCTCTAGATTTCGCACCGGATTGCGACTTGATTTGCAAAAAGAGTTGACTTCTCACCCCGTAGAAACTCTTGAAAGATGTTATGCCGTTGTGCAAGATCTTGAATGGTACTTGAAAACTACGGTGGTGAAAAGGACCGAGACACAATATAGCGGTCAAAGATTCGGTGAGGGATGATTTACTCCTCCCAAGCCTACACAACCCGCCCCTACCAATTCGAGGTTTGAAAGGGAAAAGGTGTAGCTGGAGAATCCTCAAGGGTTAATTCTCATGTAAAATGCTATAAATGTCATGGGATGAGACACTTTACCACCCAATGCCTTATGAAAGAACCCCAAAGGACTCTTTTCATTGAGAGAGAGGATGATGATGATGAGATAGTGGTTGAAGAGGAAGTAATTGGACCGGTTAGCACACCCAGTGATGAGGAGGGTGATTGTCGGGGACGCCACTTACATGGACATTGGATTCGGACCGTACTGGTTCTATTGGCGTCGGAAGAAGCGTAGAGGAAGCCCGAGTACCGTAGCCTCAGAGGAGGAACGGACATAAACCGCGAGGAGAATGACGCTGTAGAGGAGCCTCGTGCGAGCGAGCACTTAACCTCGCTTGAGCGAGCCTCGCGCGAGCGAGCTATGATAAAACTCGCGCGAGCTAGCCCGTAAGACGGGATTTCGTGCGAAACTACCCTTTTTGTGTTTTATTAGTATTAAAACTCTTTTATTTCGAACTTAGGTAGCCTATATAGAGGCTTGTAAAGACTTTTAATTAGTTGATTGAATATTTTGAATGCTTTTATGCTTGAATATTCTTCGCCTGAGATGGGTTTGGTGTGAGGCTAAGGGAGTGATTCCCAAAAGCCATTGTTATCTTCTCTATCATATTTGCTATCTAAATCTCTGCGTGCTTCTCTAAACCCCAAGCCTAAATTCTTCCTTCGATTCTGAAACCCTAGATTTCCAAAACCCTAAACCCGTTTGAAGCTTAAACCTCTCAAAGCCAACACCCTTTCCAAAATCATAAACTGATCTAAAAGCCATAAGCCTTTTACAAACCATAATTCCCTTTTACAACCTAATTTGGAATCTGTGAATCTACATCGGACCGAAGACGAGCGCCTAAGCCTAGAAAAGCTAAAGTCCTATCTCTAGGCCGATCTTGCCTCGACTCTAAAAGTACTTGCGCATTGGACTAGACCCTACCTGGATCTCGTATGATCTATCCATTTGAATTCTGCAAAACTCAAAGGGTATCAAAGATAATTTTGCAATTAAACTTGATTTAATTTCATTAATTTCGGCAAAATCTGCATAAAAATCATATTCTGCATTTTAGGGTTTCCGTCCCGCATCAGTTTTTGTATCAGAGCCCTAGGTTTTCTAGGTTAGGGCATCTTTGCTTGTCATATTTACTTTATTGCATTGTTTTAGAGTCCATATTGCATTTCATATTAGAACCCTAATAGACTTTGTGATCACCATGGCTTCGGATGAGGTTCTTAATACTCTGAGAGCTATGAGAGAAGAATTGGGTGCGATTAGTGCACGTCTGAATACCATTGAGCAAGCCCAAACATCTCTAGGAGTTGGTAATGATAGATTACGTGATCGAATCAACCAACTGGAAGCGATGGGTGGACTTGAAAATCAACACCAAGATCATGAATGTCCACACCTTGAACGTAATGGTCGCCAAGACAACCGGAACTGTAGGGATCATCGTAGAGATGACTATGACCCCGAAGTTCAACTCCTTAAGAACGCCGAGTTGAGATTCTGACTTTCGATGGAAGAATGGACCCTACCGTCTTCCTCGATTGGCTTTCTGACATGGACCAACACTTTGATTGGTATGCCATGAGTGACGACCGTTGCGTTAGACTCGCTAAGATGAAATTGGTTGGTCAAGCTCGCCTTTTCTGGCTCAATGTCGAGCGCATCAGGGTAACTGCGGGTTGTCCTCCCATTACCTGTTAGGACGATATGAAGGAACGACTTACTGAGAAGTATGTTCCTTTATCATACCACCAACGCCTCCTCGACTAGTGGCAAAACTTACGTCAAGGTGGTATGCCCGTGATCGATTACATTGCCAAATTCGAAGAGTTCATGATGAGGGCAAAAGTATCAGAAGACCCTTAAATCACTCTCTCTAGATTTCGCACCGAATTGCCACTTGAGTTGCAAAAAGAGTTGATTTCTCACCCCGTAGAAACTCTTGAAAGATGCTATGCCGTTGTGCAAGATCTTGAACTGTATTTGAAAACTACGGTGGTGAAAAGAACCGAGCCACCATGTAGTAACCAACGATCCGGAGAGGGACGATTCAATCCTCCTCCTAAACCTACACAACCTGCCCCTATCAATTCCAGGTTTGAAAAGGGAAAAGGTGTAGTCAGAGAATCCTCAAGGGTTAATTCTCAAGTAAAGTGCTATAAATGTCATGGGATGGGACACTTTGCCTCCCAATGCCCTACGAAAGAACCCCAAAGGATTCTCTTCATTGAGGGAGAGGAGGATGATGATGCGGTAGTGGTTGAAGAAGTATTTCAACCGGTTAGCACACCCAGTGATGAAGAGGGTGATGCTATTGGTCATGCTTTAGTTGTGAGGTGTGCCATTGCACAACCTCAATGGGATGAAAATGATGACTGGCGTAGGGAGAACATCTTCCACACCTATGAGGAAAAGAATTGTAGGGTCATCGTGCATAGCGGTAGTTCTACTAATGTAATATCCACTCATGCAGTCCGCCGCTTAGGGGTTACACCTGAAGCCCACCCGAGACCTTATAAAGTCGCATGGGTCAATTCTTCATCCATTCCCGTGTCGAAAAGGAGTCGTGTACCGATTCAGTTAGGCTCTTATTCGGATACCTTATGGTGTGATGTGGTGCCGATGGATGTGGGTCATATCATTTTGGGAAGGCCGTGGCTCTATGACATGGACGTGACTCTTTCTGGTCGAACAAACATTTGCACGTTCATGCATAAGGGCAAAAAGATCACTTTACACCCTTTGCCTCTCAAAACACCAACGACCAACACCGTTGAAAAGAAGGGGGAGTCTTCTAAATCCATTAATATTGTGAGCCCTTTTGAGTTCGAGAAAGCATCGAAAGATGAGAGTGTGGTGTACATAGTTGTCACCGTAGAGAGTGCTCCCGAGTCGGTGAACGAGTGTCCCAAGGAGGTTGAGCCGATTTTAAAGGAGTTTACGGATGTCTTCCCTGAAGACTTACCAAATGAACTCCCTCCTCTGCGTGATATCCAACACACAATAGACTTGGTTCCCGGATCTATCTTACCGAACCTGCCCCACTATAGGTTGAATCCAGTTGAGCACACCGAATTAACTCGGCAAGTCAATGAGCTCCTTCAGAAGGGGTTCGTCCAAGAGAGTCTGAGCCCGTGTGCCGTACCTGAGGTAGTCACTCCTAAGAAAGACGGTACGTGGCGCATGTGTGTGGATAGCTGTGCAATCAATAAGATTACCATTAAGTATCGGTTTTCCATACCAAGGCTCGATGACATGCTTGACATGATGGTTGGTGCCACTATCTTTTCAAAGATAGACCTCAAGAGTGGCTACCATCAAGTTCGCATTCGCCCCGGAGATGAGTGGAAAACCGCCTTTAAGACTAAGGATGGTCTTTATGAGTAGATGGTCATGCCTTTTGGGCTTTCTAACCCAAGTGTTGAGGCCGTTTCTAGGCAAATTCCTTCTTATTTATTTCGATGACATCTTGATCTATAGTCACGACAAGGTTCAACACTTGACCCACCTTAGGTTGGTTTGTGAAACCCTCAAGGGCGAGAAGTTGTTTGCCAATCTCAAGAAGTGCACTTTCATGCAACCTTCCGTTGTCTTCTTGGGATTCATTATCTCGGCCAATGGAATGGTCACGGACCCTAAAAAGGTTAAAGCCATTGTGGAGTGGCCCGAACCTAAGAACATACACAATGTTCGCAGCTTCCATGGCTTGGCTACTTGTTATCGTCGCTTCATAAGAAGTTTTAGCACCATAATAGCCCAAATTACCGATTGCATGAAAAAGGGGGACTTTAAATGGGGCAAAATGGCGACAAAAGCCTTCGTTGAGATCAAACAACGAATGAGTAATGCACCCGTCATGCAATTGCCGGATTTTTCTAAAGTCTTTGAAGTCGCATGCGACACATCGGGTGTAGGCATAGGAGGGGTGCTTAGCCAAGAGGGTCACCCCGTGGTCTATTTTAGCGAAAAACTTAACGAGGCGAAGCAAAAATACTCCACTTATGACAAAGAATTCTATGTGGTCGTCCGATCTCTTTGGTATTGGAAGCATTACCTTAGACCGCAAGAATTTGTGCTGTTTTCTGACCATGAAGCCTTACGCTTTCTTGCTTCCTAGAAGAAGTTGAACCCAAGGCACACGAAGTCGGTTGAGTACCCACAAGGGTTCACATTCGTGTTAATGCATAAGGCAGTTGCTGAAAATAGGGTCGTTGATGCACTTAGTCGGCGAGTAGCGACTTTGCGTACAATGAGCACCGAGGTCGTTGGGTTCGAAAAGTTAAAGGATGAGTATCCCGAGTGCCCAGATTTTGGGGTTGAGTATACTACTCTCTTTAGTAACCCAACCAGCACACACTCCGTGTACACCATCCAGGATGGGTACTTATTCAAAGGCAATCGCCTTTGCATCCCTCACACTTCATTGCGCGACTTTCTCATGTGGGAGTTACATGCTGGAGGGATGGCCAGACATTTCGGGCGTAATAAAATTGTTGCGCTCGTAGAGGATAGGTTATTTTGGCCTAGCCTAATGAGAGATGTCGCTTGAGTTGTCAAACATTGTCGTACTTGTCAAGTGTCGAAACAGACCAAACAAAATACTGGCTTGTACACCCCATTACCCGTGCCACACACACCGTGGCAAGACCACTCTATGGATTTCGTGTTTGGACTTCCTAAGACCCCTAGGAAGCACGACTCCATCTATGTCGTAGTGAACCGATTTTCCAAAATGGCCCACTTCATTCCTTGTTCCAAAACCTCCGACGCATCCTACATTGCTAAACTATTTTTCGCGGAGGTAGTATGTCTTCATGGGTTGCCCAAAACTATTGTCTGATAGGGATGTTAAATTTACGAGTTATTTTGGAAGACCCTTTGGCACATGATGGGCACATTGTTCCAATTCTCAACTGCTTACCACCCTCAAACGGATGGCCAAACCGAAAGCACCAATAGGAGCCTTGGGAATATCCTTCGTAGTCTTGTCGGTGATCATGTTAGGACCTAGGATACCATCTTACCCACAGCTGAGTTTGCATATAATAATTCTGTCAATAGGTCCATAGGCATGAGTCCTTTTGAGGTAGTGCATGGTCATAGGCCTAGGACCCCATTAGATTTGATCCCCATGCCTGCATCCCATAGAGTGTCAGAGTCTACCGATGCATTTGCACAACATATTCATAGTTTGCATGCCGAAATTAAACAGAAAATTAATTCAAGCAACAATCAATATAAGTTATCTGCAGACGCTCACAGGCGTTCTAAAGAATTTAATGTGGGTGATTATGTGATGGTCCGGGTTAGGCCTGAGCAGTTCCCATCGGGATCCGCAAAGAAGCTCTAATCTCGAGGTGTTGAACCTTTTAGAATTTTGGCTAAGAGTTGTCCTAATGCATACGTACTTGAACTTCCTCCAGGTACGGGGTTAGTTCAACGTTCAATGTGGAGGATCTGGTTCCTTACTTGGGTTTCACCCCACCTCCTGAAACCCACTCCAACCACCTCCTAGCCCCAGCCTTAGCCCTAATCCACCCTTGCAACCTATACCTCTTCCTTCTCCAAGCAGACAGAGATCAGATGAGATAGAGGATATAATCCACAATCATGCCATCTCTACACATGATGGGGGATTCTAGAAGTACTTAGTCAAATGGGTCGGCAAACCGGAGTCCGAAAGCACGTGGGTTCACGAGAATGAAGTTCGGTGTTTGAACCCCGACTTGCTAGACATCTACCACGAGCGTGTTTCATCGGTGATGAAACCTTTTTAGTTCAGGGGAATTGACGGGGACGCCACTTACATGGACATTGGATTCAGACCGCACCGGTTCTATTGGCGTCGGAAGAAGCGTAGAGGAAGCCCGAGTACCGTAGCCTTAGAGGAGGAACATACACAAACCGCGAGGAGAACAATGCTACAGAAGAGCCCCGCGCGAGCGAGCACTTAAACTCGCTCAAGCGAGCCTCGCGCGGGCGAGCACTTAAACTAGCTCGAGCGATGATAAAACTCGCATGAGTGAGCTCATAAGATGGGATTTCGTGCTAAACTTCCCTTTTTGTGTTTTATCAGTATTAGACCTCTTTTATTTTGAACTTAATTATTGGTAGCCTATATATAGACGCTTGTAAAGACTTTTAATTAGTTGATTGAATATTTTGAATGCTTTTATGCTTGAATATTCTTCGCCTGAGATGGGTTTGGTGTGAGGCCAAGGGAGTTATTCCCAAAAGCCATTGTTATCTTCTCTATCATATTTGCCATCTAAATCTCTGCGTGCTTCTCTAAACCCCAAGACTAAATTCTTCCTTCGATTCTGAAACCCTAGATTTTCGAAACCCTAAACCTGTTTGAAGCTTAAACCTCTCAAAGCCAACACCCTTTCCAAAACCATAAACCGATCTAAAAGCGATAAGCCTTTTACAACCTAATTTGGAATCCGTGAATCTACATCGGACCGAAGACGAGTGCCTAAGCCTAGAAAAGCTAGAGTCCTATCTCTAGGCCGATCTTGCCTCGACTCTAAAAGTACTTGCGCGTTGGACTATACCCTACATGGATCTCGTATGATCTATCCATTTGAATTCTGCAAAACTCAAAAGGTATCAAAGATAATTTTGCGATTAAACTTGATTTAATTTCATTAATTTCGGCAAAATCCGCATAAAAATCATATTCCTCATTTTAGGGTTTCCGTCCCGCGTCAGTGATGCTATTGGTCATGCTTTAATTGTGAGGTGTGCCCTTGCACAGCCTTAACGGGATGAAAAGGATGACTGGCGAAGGGAGAACATCTTCCACACCTACGCCAGATTTGGTGAAAAGAATTGTAGGGTCATCGTGGATAGCGGTAGTTGTACTAACGTAATTTCAACTCATGCTGTGCGCCGCTTAGGGCTTACACCTGAAGCCCACCCGAGACCTTATAAAGTCGCATGGGTCAATTCTTCATCCATTCCCGTGTCGAAAAGGTGTCGTGTACTGATTCAGTTAGGTTCTTATTCAGACACCTTATGTTGTGATGTGGTGCCAATGGATGTGGGCCATACCATTTTGGGAAGGTCGTGGCTCTACGATATGGACGTGACTCTTTCTGGTCGATCAAACATATGCACGTTCATGCATAAGGGTAAAACGATCACTTTACACCCTTATCCTCCCAAAAGACCATCGACCAACACCGTCGAAAAGAAGAGTGAATCTTCTAAAGCCGTTAATATTGTGAGTCCTTCTGAGTTCGAGAAAGCATCGTTAGATGAGAGCATGGATCAAAATTTCGGCCGATACCGATACGTATCGGACGATACGTATCGGTATTGGTATCGAACGATACATTGAATGTATCGTTCGATACATTCAATACAGTTGAATGTATCGAACGATACATTCAATGTATCGTCCGATACCAACCGGTACCGATACGTATCGTCCGATACGTATCGTTTTGGAGCTCGGACGATACGTATCGGTAACCCGATATTTTGACCCATGGATGAGAGTGGTGTACGTAGTTGTCACTGTTGAGAGTGCACCCGTATCAGAGAGTGCGTGTCCCAAGGAGGTTGAGCCGATTTTAAAAGAGTTTACGGATGTCTTCCCTGAAGACTTACCAAACGAACTCCCTCCTCTGTGTGATATCCAACATGCCTTATACTTGGTTCCCGGATCTACCTTACCGAACCTGCCCCACTATTGGTCGAATCCGGTTGAGCACGCCAAGTTGACTCGACAAGTCAATGAGCTCCTTCAAAAGGGGTTCATCTAAGAGAGCATGAGCCCGTGTCCCGTACCTGCCCTACTCACTCCTAAGAAACACGGTACGTGGCAAATGTGTGTGGATAGCCGTACGATCAATAAGATTACGGTTAAGTATCGGTTTCCCATACCAAGGCTCGATGATATGCTCGATATGATGGTTGGTGCCACTATCTTTTCAAAGATAGACCTTAAGAGTGGCTACCGTCAAATCCGCATCCGCCCCGGTGATGAGTGTAAAACCGCCTTTAAGACTAAAAATGGTCTTTATGAGTGGATGATCATGCCATTTGGGCTTTCTAATGCCCCGAGTACTTTCATGCGACTCATGACCCAAGTGTTGATGCCGTTTCTAAGCAAATTCCTTGTTTATTTCGATGACATCTTGATTTCCAAATCTCAAGAAATGCACTTTCATGCAACGTTCAGTTGTTTTCTTGGGATTTATTATCTCGGTCAATGGAATGGTCACGGACCCCGAAAAGGTTAAAGCCATTGTGGAGTGGCCTGAACCTAAGAACATACACGATGTCCGCAACTTCCATGGCTTGGCTAGTTTCTATCGTTGCTTCATCAGAAACTTTAGCACCATTATGGCCCCAATTACAGATTGCATGAAAAAGGGGGACTTTAAATGGGGCAAAGCGGCGACAAAAGCCTTTGCTAAGATCAAACAACGAATGAGTAGTGCACCCGTCATGCGATTGCTAGACTTTTCCAAAGTCTTTGAAGTCGCATGCGACGCATCGGGTGTAGGCATAGGAGGAGTGCTTAGCCAATAGGGTCACCCCGTGGCCTATTTTAGTGAAAAACTGAACGAGGCGAAGCAAAAATACTCCACCTATGACAAGGAGTTCTATGCAGTCGTTCGATCACTTTGGTATTGGAAACATTACCGTAGACCACAAGAATTTGTGTTGTTCTCTAACCATGAAGCCTTACGCTTTCTTGCTTCACAGAAGAAGTTGAACCCAAGGCACGCGAAGTGGGTTGAGTACCTTTAAGGGTTCACATTCGTGTTAAAGCATAAGGCCGGTGCTGAAAATAGGGTCGCTGATGCACTTAGTCGGCGAGTGGTGACTTAGGGTTCCAGAAAGGGTTTAGGGTTTAGGATCAAGAAACTAATAGATTAGGGTTTAGAAAACAAAAGATAACGGTTTGGGAATCGCTTCTTTGCCCTCACACCAAACCCATCTCGGGAAGAAGAATATTCAAACATAAAAGCATTCAAAATATTCAGTAACTATTTAAAAAAGTATTTACAAGTCTCTTTATATAGGCTACCAAAGTAAAACTCGAAATAAAGAGTCCTAATAGAAATAAAAGACTGAAAAAATGCAATTTCCACAAAATGTTCATGGCTTAATCGTCAGCATCATTCTAGAGGTCACGGATGTCCGTGACTCATGGACTAAAAAACCACTAAGTTCGAGATCGAACGTCCGTTCCTCACGAAACAGTGAGGGGCTGAAACTACGGACGTCCGTCACCTGTTAACGGTTTTTGTCCCCTTTTTCCCCCTGACACTGTAGTACTCAGGCTATTCGGGCTCCCTCTTCGCTTCTTTCAACGTCGGTAGAAGCGATGTGGTCCAAAACCGATGTCCACGTACTCGACGTCCTCATCACAACATAAGACGGAGGAGTGTAGGTGGGCCACATGTGCATGCTTCAGTTGTGGCCGGAAGGGGCATTTGATAAGGGATTGTCCCAAGGCGAAGAAAGGGCAGACGACATCAACAGTTACTCAAAGGCCCTCTCGTCCTACAGTTCAGGGGTCATACCTTTGCCGGCTCGGCACTCGATGCCTAAGCAACCAACGACGTTATTCAAGGTATGAATTCCTTATTGATTGTCAGTTATTGCAATAATTATTACAATAATTTCAGTTGACGAATATCTTTGGAAATTGCTTTCAATTATGACATTTCATGAATGCCACCACACCGTCTTATGCACACTTAACTGAAATTGCATGCATGAAACTTAGGTACCTTGCACATGTACCAGAGTAGTGATATCTGTCAACACTAGGCACGCGCATCTACGCGTTCATTTGTGACTTCTCAATTCACGGCCGAATTGAGTATCACTCCTGAACCCTTAGACTTCATTCTAGTGATGTCAGTCCCTACAAGGAACTCAGTAAGCACAGACACAATTTGTCGAATGGTTATCATTCTAATTGAAGACCATGAGACGAGGGCTGATCTAATTATGTTGGACATGTAAGGATTCGATGTGATCCTCGGTATGGATTGGTTATCCGCTTACCGTGCAAGCGTAGATTGCCTTCGAAAAGTGGTCACATTTCACCCCCAAAAGGAAGACACTTTCGATTTTATGACATTAAGTCTAGCATCGCACCATTCATTTCCGCCGTTCGAGCTGAACGTATGATGAAGAATGGGTGTCATGGATATCTCGCGTTTGTACAGAATCAACGGAAGAGAAGATCAGCATCACCGACATTCCCGTTGTGTGCGAGTTTCTGGATATGCTTCCCGAGGATTTGTCAGGATTGCCACCGGATCGGGAGGTTGAGTTTTCAATTGATTTCACTCCAGGCACCGAACCGATATCAAAAGCACTATACCGTATGGCGCCAGCAGAATTGAAGGAACTTAAGGAGCAATTACAAGAACTTTTGGACAAGGGGTTCATCAAACCTAGTGTCTCTCCATGGGGAGCCCCTGCCCTATTCGTAAAAAAGAAGGATGGTTCAATGAGGCTCTGCATCGATTACCGTCAGTTGAATAAGCTAACAATCAAGAACCGTTATCCACTCCCGCGAATTGATGATCTTTCGACCAACTACAAGGCTCAAGATTCTTCTCGAAGATATACCTGAGATCAAGCTATCATTAATTGAAGGTTAAAGCCAAAGACATTCCGAAAACCGCATTCCTCACTAGATATGGACACTAGGAATTTTTGGTGATGCCTTTCAGTCTAACTAATGCGTCGGCATCATTCATGGATATAATGAACCAAGTGTTCAGGCCACATCTCGACAAATGTGTGGTTGTCTTCGTAGATGACATTCTCATCTATTCGAAGACGAGAAGATCACAAACAACATTTGCGCGTCGCTCTTCAGACACTTCGTGACCATCGACTGTACACAAAGATCAAGGCCATTGTAAAATGGGAGCAACCAAAGACAGTGACGGAAGTTCGTAGTTTTCTCGGTCTAGCTGGCTACTACAGAAGATTTGTCGAAGGCTTCTCCAAAATTTCGGGATCGCTCACTCAGCTCACAAGGAAGAATACGAAGTTCAAATGGAGCAAATTGTGTGAAAAAAGCTTTCAGAAGCTTAAGAATAACCTAACCACTGCGCTAGTGCTTACCGTCAGGCAGTGGAGGCTTTGTGGTATTCAACGATGCATCACACAACGGGTTGGGCTGTTCTCTTAACCAACACGAAAGAGTCATTGCTTACGGTTCCCAACAACTCAAAGACCATGAGAAGAATTATCCGACGCATGATCTTGAACTGGCAGCGGTCATTTTTGCCCTAAAGATCTAAAGGCACTACATTTACTAAGAGACATTGGAGATATTCACCGATCGGCCTCAAATACTTGTTCACTCAAAAGTGCCTAAATATGAGGCAAAGAAGATGGATGGAATTCCTCAAGGACTATGATTGCTCCATTCAGTATCACCTCGGGAAAGCAAACATTGTGGTAGACGCATTGAGTCGAAAGTCCTCTGCTCAATTATCCAATCTCGTTACAAGAATGAGCAAATGGAAGTTGTTCGAAGACATATCCCTGTATCATACGAACTTCGATGCAAAGGATTCAGGAGCATTAATGGCCAACGTGGTCTTCGATCGACGATCTTCGACAACATCAGTGAACTTCAGATGACCGATGATGACTTGGTAGCCATTAGACAGGATGTGACTAGTGGGAATCGGCACGATTTCTCCATCAAGGAGGACGGATCGTTACTATTCAGAGGCCGATTGAGCGTATCGACCAGTGCTGACCTTCGACACACGATTCTAGAAGAAGCCCACAAGTCGAAGTATGTCATCCACCCTGGTTGTACCATGATGTACCAGGATCTGAAAAAAAACTTCTGGTGGAGAGGTTTAAAGAAAGAAATATAAGAATACGTGTCAAAATGCCTGATGTGTCAATAGGTGAAGGTGAACCATCGGAATCCCTCGGGTTTATTACAACCCTTACCGATGCCTGAATGGAAATGGGAAGCCATATCCATGGATTTTATACTAGGATTACCGAGAACAGTGAAAGGACATAATGCCATCTGGATACTTGATCGACTAACCAAGTCTGCCACTTCCTGCCTTAGAGTATGAGGTATACAGCCAGTCAGCTTGTAGAATATCTCAAGGAGATCGTCAAACTACACGGTATCCCTACTTGCATCGTCTCGGACAGAGACCCACTGTATATGTCAAAGTTCTGGCAACGATTCCAGGAAGGAATGGGTTTGCGGTTAGATTTTAGTTCGACATTTCACCCACAGACATATGGGCAAACAGAAAGGGTGAATCAGATCATCGAAGATATGCTCCAAGCTTGCATGCTAGACTTCCAAGGGTCATAGGACAAGCATCTACCCCTGATCAAATTTGTCTATAACAATAGCTATCAGGCAAGCATTGGGATGGTCCCATTTGAAGCATTATATGGTCGGAGGTGCAAGTCGCCGCTCAATTGGGAAGAAGTCGGAGAGAAATTTGTATTGGGCCCAGAGATTGTCGAAAGCACTACCGAAACAATTCATTTAATCTGTGAGAGATTTAAGGGTCGCACAGAGTCGACAAAAGAGCTATGCTGACCTTAAAAGGACGAATGTCGAGTTTCAGGTAAAATTGATATAATTACTTACTTTTACTCCCCTGATATTTGTATACAATACTAACACCACACATCCCTTTTCAGAATAGGGACAATGTTTTCGTCAAGATTTCGCCTACAAAAGGCATGATGCGCTTCGGGAAATGTGGGAAACTAAGCCCATGCTATGTTGGACCTTTCGAGATATTGGGCCGGGTCGGTGAAGTTGCATGTTAGATTGCCTTACAGCCGTAACTTTCGAATATGCACGATGTATTTCACGTATCCATGTTGAGGAAATATGTAAAGGACTCGACTCATATCTTGGACTATCAGCCCATCGAACTCCAAGAAGATTTGACCATTACAGGAGAACCAATGCAGATCCTCGATCGGAAGGAACAAGTGTTGCGAACCAAGCCAATCCCATTGGTGCTCGTGAGGTGGCGGAACCACTCATCAAAGGAGGCCACCTGGGAACGCGAAGCGGATATATGTGATGCGTATCCGCACCTCTTCGAATGAGGTACGAAACTTTTGAGAAAGGAAGTTTAGCAAAATTTCACACATGTTGCATTAAATGTATCATTACATGCATTAGAATTGGAAGAAAGCATCGAATTAAAATATTTCGTTCTTTCCATAAGCTAGAATGGTAGCTATGAAGTAATGAGATAGAACCCAATATCTCAATTTTCAAATGTTTGCAAATATGTTGATCCTCGTAAAATCTAGAACGTGGCTATTGTAGGTTAAGCTTTGATGAATCAACTAGAGATTGTATGCATGCATGATTGTTCAGATCTGAAAACCATATTGACTCCTGTTCAATTTAGACTCGTCTTGTTGAATATGGTTACTATAATAAAGGAATTAGTTGCTCTAGTGATTTTATTTGAGGATTTGTCCACGAGATAACACCACCGTTAATCTTTGGCTTGCACGTATATAAGACTTCAATCGTGTGAATTAGTGTAATTAATTTTGAGCTAGCATCTAATCCTCACCGAATCTATGGAATGTGCGCATAATCGATTTCTGTTGATGATCTTTGCATGCAAGTCTCTGCTATGACCTAGGACCATGCATGCAAGTTTTTCGCATATATCGGGTGAATCAAGAGTTTAATCACTACAATATCATCATTAAACGGCAATTGAAGTTCTTATTTTTAGTTAGGTATATTTGTGCATGAATGTTTCTGCAGTTATGAAAAGTTTGAGTGCAGGTAAGGATGGAAAAGCAGGTTTTAAAACCATAGAACAGTTCATAGACTGTTTCAGCTGAACAGATTGCTGAACGAATTCGCTCGAGCGAATTACAAAAAACCACTAGAGCGATACATTCAGAAATCCCCTCAAAATTGTACTGGCGCAACTTGCTCGAGCGACATTTGGTTGTCGCTCGAGCGGTTCACAAAGCGGCCCTGTGTAATTTTTGGATCGCTCGAGCGACCCTTACAGTATATATGGGCTGAATGCCCATTTCTCTTCATTTTCTCACAAAATTGCTTCGAAAAGAGACATTTCGGCTCCTTCTCCCGTGAGAACTCTTTCGTCTTCTCGCGCACCACTCTATGCCTTTCCTTCGCGCCAAAGGTCAGCTCTACCTCTTTGTTGAAATTTTGGATTTCCTTCGATGGCACCTAAGAAGAAAACCTCTTCGAAAACCCCAACTTTGAAAACCTCTTCTTCGAAGCGACCCAAAACCGATCCTCCACCAAGGCAGAACCAGCCCACTCCGTGGTGGGATACGAAGGTTTTTGAAACGGAATGGTTTTTTAATCAAGACTTTTTCCAAAACCAAGAAACGACCTAGTGGTCAATCAACTACCTCACTCTAGCCAACCTAAAAATGTTGCTCTCACCTTTCCACGAATACTATCACCCTAGACTGGTAAAACTCTTCTATCAAAACCTTGAATTGGGTAAGGGCCATGGTAAACTTTACACAGACATCAATGGCAAAGTGCTCTGCTTCGATGCGAGTCACATCGCCCCCGTGATGGGTGGCTCCACGATATTTATTAAGAATAGGGGTCTGCTACCACCGAACCCCGAACCCCGAACTAGTACTGTTTCACCGCATCATTGCGAGAATGACCCACAGAGAACACGGGTTTGGACGATCAGTGAGGAAGTCACAACTGCCAGCCAACATGTTGCTGCTAGACATCGTCTTCCGGAGTAATCTGTACCCCTTAAGACACGAACCAGAAAGGGTTGGGGTACTTCAGCAACCTCTGTACTCAGCTTTTGAAGACCGTTGGTTCAATGCTCCCGATTGATTTGGGATGGGCTGATTTACGCCCACTATCAAATGTTGGAATCGAAGAAAAACCGTTAAGTGCAATGTCGTACGCCCGCTTGATATCCCGACTTATTGAGGAATACGAGGATGAGGAAGATGATTACGAGATGCCGCCCAATGAAGAACGGCGGACCGACAACGGTAAAAGGTATGGAGTGGACGATTGGAATCTAAATTATCAGAAATTAAACAAAAGTGTGCATGATCGACGCTATCAGCGTATCGCAGAGCGTGACCAACAGGAACTGGCACAACCCGAGCCTACCGCCCCATCCCAAATGCCTCTACACCAACAGTTCCCATCTTCGTCACCACCTGCGTCACACGGCGATGTAGTCACCTAGGCAGAGTTCGATGGAAGGATGGACGCTTATGAGTGGAGAATGGACTTCCAAGAGGGAATGCTCATAGAGATGATGCAGAGCATGTTCCCTTCCGACTCCGCCATGCGCATTTTGAGAGCTCGCACGTATACCGCCGGTGCATCTAGCTCACAGGTCAGCGGGGATGTCAAAGAGGAGGTTGATCGCACATGCGAGGATGCGGGATAGTGAGAGATCTCGTCTAATGATTCTTGATTTGGTTTTGAAAACTCTTTAAGTATTTTTTGTTTGGTCTTGAAAACTTTAGGTATCTTTTTTATTTGTCTTGAAAACTCTTGTTACGTGGGTTATGTCAAAACATTTTTCTATTTGTGGTGATGATATACTTTCGATTAATGGTTAACTTTTGTTAGTTGATGGTTTAGATTTTGGTTCTAGTGATGGCATAGTTTTGGATTAATGGTTAGGGTAGATAGTTGATGGTTTAAACCTTGTGGTGATGATGTACTTGGATGAATGATTTAGATCTTGTTGGTGATAATGGTATACTTTGGTTAATGGTTAACCTTGTTAGCGATGTTTTCAAATTATGTTCGTGGATGTTAGAAATTCTAGAACCTTACACTAATTAGTTTCGGATGTGTTTTATGCTTTAATGGTTATCAGGAATTCTAATTGGTTGCGGATATGCCTTTTCATGATGAGTTGTGGACAGGTTTTACTAAGTGGTTGTGGATATGTCTTTTACTACTAGTTGTGGGTGTGTGTTACAAATCGTTAACCTTTTGAATGATCGTCCTTTGATATTAAATGGAATTGATGTACTGTTCGCGAAACAAACCAATGTGACCTTCATGTTTCTCTTCAACATGTTCGGCTTTGATATCAAATATCTACTGTGTTAGATGCACCGAAAGTGACATGATGAATTTTCGAGGATGAAAATTCCTTTAAGGGGGGAGAATGTAACAACTCGAATTTCCGAACACTAGAACACCCAACTAAGTGTTTGTGTCTGACAAGGTATACGCTACACGGCTTGGATTTTCAGAATATTTTATTTTAAAGATGTACATTTTGGTGCTAAGGGTTCATATATATGTGTGAATAATTACACAAGCCACGTGATGGCACAATGGTTAGAAGCTTGGTTTGTAAATAGGAGGTCCAGGGATCAAAACCCTGTTGAGTAGATTTTAGGCTTTATTTTGGGCCTTTTGATAAAATCCAATACACCATTCTTGGTGTACCAGCTTAACACCGTGTCAAATCCATCAATTATAAGAAAATACTTACGTAGAAAACCAAATTAAAACCCTCCAAAATTCTGCTGAGAAAGAACCGAGAGAGAGAGAACCTCCACTCCTCTTCTCATTTTCCTTTTTAGAGACTCTACCATTAGATCACCCTCTCAAATTCTTCTTCTTAGTCCAAGAAGATCTTTGGTCTGCTCTGTACCTCAAGAAACCTTTGATTTTCGACTCTGTTAAGATCTAAGGGAGGAGGAGATCGAAGCATCAGACGAATGCTAAGCATAGGCATCAATTTCCCTCGATACCGACTATCGTAGACCCCGCATGCACAGCTAAAGAAGGTAATTGTTGTAGCTTATTCATTATGGATTTTGTTTCGAAGTTCAGACCTGATTAGTGCTCATTAGGATTTGATTTCTAGAAAATTGAGGATTTCGATTTCTGTGGAAAAAGAGAACCAAGTGCATTTCCGCACTATCTCGCTCGAGCGAGATAGTCATTCGCTCAAGCAAAATCCCCTTAGAAATAAGCCAAAAAGTTATGGCAAAATTCGCGTCAGCAATTTGGTTGTCACTCGACCGAGGTAGTGAGTGCCACACAAAATTGTGACAATTCGCTCAAGCGAAACAAGAAGCCGCTCGAGCCAATTAACACTGTTTTGGCTATCCCAATCCTTCTTTTGGCAAAACTTAAAGAAGTTTCGAGTTGTTTTGATCCGTTAGTCATTGACACATGACTTATGAACGTAATGTAGGAGGAGAACCTGAGGCTGCCAATAGGGGCCACCTCATTGCCTTCTCACGACATCAGAATCAAGGTAGGGGAAATTCAATGCACAATTACATCTTTGACTTTGATTCATAGACTTTCATGATATAGTGTGATCATTAGAAATTGATTTAGAACTTGTTAAATATTAGCTGCATTCGAATATTGAAATCTTTGGATTATTGATTTGCATTTCCATCCTTCGAATCTTTGAACTTTGGACATATAATCTTTGAACTGTGAACATTGGAATCTTTGAACTTTGAACATTAAATCTTTGAATTGTGAACATTGAATCTTTGAACTTTAAGCATTGAATCTTTGAACTTTAAACATTAAATCTTTGAACTTTGAATCTTTGAACCTAGAATTTGAAATGGAATGGGAATTAGCTATGAATGATTAGCACCTTACTATGTATTAAAATTTGCATTTAATTTAAGGTTCATGTGAACGAATCTCCTAAACTTTTGGACCGTTTCGACGGTATTTGAACTTTGAACCACACAAGTATCCCTGACAATGCAGGGGCTTAGGATTTAGAATATTGTTCATTGAACGACAATGGTTAGGAGGGGATTCGCATCGGTTATAGACTCCCAACGCTATATTTGCGTTGGAGATATTTAAGTGACGCAGGACGGTACCCTAAATTACGTGAATGCAATGATTGATTTTGCCGAAATTAAATTGGAATTAAATTAAACAATAGAACTTGCAAAATATAACGAATACCTCAGGTTTTCGTAGTATTCTATGGGAGAATCACGCATAATTCAGGCAGGGTTCATTCCGGGTGCTAGATCCATTAGGTTGCAGCGCAGATCGGTCCTAGAGATAGAACTCTAGGTTTTCCCAGATTAGGGCGCTCACAATTCAAGATGGGATCAATGGTTTTCTTTGAGTATTTTGTGCGGAAGGTTTAATAACTCTGCTGGGATCTACGGTTGTTGAATCGGATCGATTCACGGTATAGGGAAAATTAGGATTTAGGATGTTAAAAGAGATGATGGCTGATTTAGGATTGTAAGGATCAACACACAAGCAGAGAAGATGAAATAGATAGATAGATAGATAGATTGGCAGGCTTCACACCCTTGGCTTCGCACCCAACCATTCTCGGGAAGAAAATTCACTCTTCGTAGAGGCTCATCTCAAGCACACACAAGCAAAAGCTCTTTTCATTTAATAATCAATCCTTAATAGAGTGTTTACAATGCCTTTATATAGGCTAAGAAAACCCTAAACGAGATAAAACTCGCAATTAAAAGAGTCCTAAAATAATAAAAGACAAAAGGTAAAAAAAAAAAACGAAAAAACGATAATTTTCCGTCACTGTAGCTCGCTCGAGCGAGGATTTTAACCGCTCGAGCGAGCTTAAGTGGTCGCTCGAGCGAGCCCTCGCTCGAGCGAGGGCTCGCTCGACACTGTTCTCCTCGCGGTTTGTATCCGTTTCTCCTCTAAGGCTATGGTACTCGGGCCTCCTCTACATTTCCAGAATTTCCCCTTTCGCCTAGTTTTGATTTCCATTTCGCTTCTTCCGACGTCTGTATACACGAAACGGTCCATATCCGATGTCTACGATGTCGGCGTCCCCGTCAATTCTCCCGGGCCGAAAAGGCTTCATCACCGATGAAGCGGCGTCGTGATAGCGCTCGAGTATGTCGGGGTCCAAACGTCGCACTTCGTCTTCAGCTAACCATGAGTTCTCGGAGTCCGGCTTTCTCAACCACTTGACCAAGTACTTTTGAATTCCGCCCCCATGGGTGGATATTGCCAAATCATCTAATATCCCTTCGATCTCATCTCTTCGCTACTTACGTGGTGAAGGGAAAGGTAGGGGTTGTAGGGTGGGGTTGGTATTCGGGCTCGGGGCTGCTTGGAAGGGGTTGTGAGGGGGTGGGGCTTGGGCTAAAGAAGGAACCTGGTCCTCCACATTGAATGTAGAGCTAACCCCTATATCTGGTGGAAGCTCGAGAACATATGCATTAGGGCCGCTCCTTGCCACAATTCTAAAAGGCCCAGTGCCACGGGCTTGAAGTTTCTTTGCAGCTATCAATCGGAACCGCTCAGGCCTAACCTGAACCATGATGTAATCTCCAACTTGGAATTCCTTGAAGAACCTGTGCGCATCCGCAGAGATTTTGTATTGTTCATTGCTAGCATTAATTCTTTTTCTAATTTCGGCATGCAATTCATGTATGTGTTGTGCAAATGAATCGGCTGACTCGGAAACTCGATGAGATGCTGACATTGGAATTAAATCAATGAGTGTTCTAGGCCTATGACCAAGGACGACCTCAAAAGGACTCATATCTAGGAACCTATTGACTGAATTGTTATATGCAAACTCGACTAAAGGCAAAATAGAATCCCAAGTCCTAGGGTGATCACCAACAAGACAACGGAGAAGATTACCTAAGCTCCTATTGGTGGACTCTGTTTGGCCATCCGTTTAAGGATGATAGGCCGACGAAAATTGGAGCATGGTACCCATCATGTGCCATAAAGTTTTCTAGAAGTAACTGGTAAATCTCACATCTCGATCTGACACAATCGTCTAGGGTAAACCATGTAGATGCACAACCTCCCCAAAAAATAATTTGGCTATGTGAGCCGCATCGGAGGTTTTAAAACAGGGTATGAAGTGGGCCATCTTGGAAAAGCGGTTCACTACCACAAAAATGGAATCGTGCTTCCGTTGATTCTTTGGAAGCCCAAGCACGAAATCCATAGAGACGTCTTGCCACGAGGTGTGCGGAACGGGTAAAGGGGTGTACAAGCCGATATTTTGTTTGATATGCTTCGCTATTTGGCATGTACGACACTGTTTCACGACCCTTGAGACATCTCTCACAAGGCTAGGCCAGTAGAACCTATCCTCAACAAGCGCATTGGTTTTATCGCGCCCAAAATGTCCGGCAATCCCTCCGGCATGTAACTCCCAGATGAGGAAATCACGCAATGAAGTACGAGGGATGCATAAACGATTGCCTTTGAACAAATATCCATCCAACAAGGTATACTCAGAGTTAATGTTGTTCGAATTTTCAAGGAAAGCAGTGTATTCTGTCCCGAAATCTAGGCAATCAGGACAATCTTGCTTCAACTGCTCAAATCCGACGACCTCGGTGCTCATAGACTGCAAAATCGCCACTCGACGACTAAGCGCATCAGCAGCCTTGTTCTTGGCACCAGCCTTATGCTTCAAGACAAATGTGAACCCTTGAAGGTATTCGACCCACTTCGCGTGCCTCGGGTTCAACTTTTTCTGGGAAGCAAGGAAACATAAGGCTTCGTGGTTAGAAAACAACACAAATTCTTGCGGTTTTAAGTAATGTTTCCAATACCACAGAGATCGGATGACCGCATAAAACTCCTTGTCCTAGATGGAGTAATTCTGCTTTGCCTCATTGAGCTTCTCACTAAAATAGGCCACATGATGGCCCTCTTGGTAGGCGCATGACAGGTGTAGTAACCATTTTCTCTTTTATCTTGACAAAGGCCCTCGTCGCGGCTTTGCTCCACAGGAACTCCCCTTTTCTCATGCAATCGGTAATGGGAGCCATGATGGTGCTAAAATTCCGGATGAAGTGACGATAAAACATGGCCAAACTGTGGAAGCTACGGACTTCATGAATATTCTGAGGTTCGGGCCACTCCACAATGGCCTTAACCTTCGTAGGGTCCGCAACCATCCCATCTATCGAGACAATGAATCCCAAGAATACAACAGAGTGCTGCATGAAAGTGCACTTCTTGAGATTCGCGTATAGCCTTTCTCCCCTCAAGGTTTCGCAAACCAACTTCAGGTGGATAATGTGTTGCTCCTTGTCTGAACTGTAAATCAAATTGTCATCAAAGTATACGACAAGGAACTTGCCAAGGAATAGCCTCAACACTTGGGTCATGAGCCTCATAAATGTGCTCGGGGCATTGGAAAGTCCAAAAGGCGTGACCATCCACTCATAAAGACCGTCTTTGGTCTTGAAGGCAGTTTCCCATTCATCGCCAGGGCGAATACGAACCTGATGGTAGCCACTTTTAAGGTCTATCTTTGAAAAGATAGTGGCTCCAACCATCATGTCAAGCATGTCATCAAGTCGCGGTATGGGAAACCGATACTTAATAGTGTTCTTATTGATTGCTCGGCTATCCACACACATGCACCATGTACCATCTTTCTTAGATGTGAGTAATGTTGTTACAGCACACGGGCTTAGATTCTCTTGTATGAACCCCTTTTGAAGGAGCTCACTTGCCGAGTCAACTCGGCGTGCTCAATCGGATTCAACCTGTAGTGGGGAAGGTTTGGTAATGTCGATTCGGGAACTAAGTCAATTGCGTGTTGAATGTCACGCATGGGAGGGAGCTCATTAGGTAAGTCTTCGGGGAAGACATCCGCAAATTCACTCAGGATGGGCTCTACCTCCTTAGGGTACTCACAGACTAACTCGGAAGTATTCTCAACAGTAACAACGACATACACAACACTCTCATCTTTCGACGCTCTCTCAAACTCTGAAGGGGTCACAATATTGATGGCCTTGGATTGACCTCCCTTCTTCTCAACTCTATTGACTTATGGTGCTTTGAGAGCCAATGGGTTAAGAGTGATATTCTTGCCCTTGTAATTAAACGTACAAACGTTAGATCGCCCAAAAATGGTCACGTTCAAATCATAGAGCCATGGCCTCCCTAAGATAAAGTGGCCCACATCCATCGACACCACATCGCACCATAAGGTGTCAGAGTATGAACCCAATTGTATGGGTACATGACACCTCTGAGATACGGGAATGGATGAGGAGTCAACCCATGCGACTTTGTAAGGTCTCGGGTGGGCTTCAGGTACAAGCCCTAAACGGGTGACGGTATGTTCTGACACCACATTGGTGCAGCTTCCACTATCCACGATAACCTTACAACTCTTTGTCCCATATGTGGCAAAGGTGTGGAAAATATTCTCCCTTCGCCAATCCTCCTTTTCATCCCGTTGAGGCTGTGCAAAGGCACACCTCACAACTAGAGCACGACCCATGTCATCACCTTCCTCGTCACTAGGTGTGGCATTCGGCTCAAAGACCTCTTCCTCATAAACTCCTTCACTTTCTTCTCCTTCTCCATCGATGAAGAGATTCCTTTGTGGGTCCCTTGTAGGGCATTGGGCAGCAAAGTGACTCAATCCTTAACACTTATAACATTTGACATGAGACCCACTCTTCGAGGATTCTCCGGCTACACCCTTACCTTTATCAAACCTCACATTGGTAGATGTGGGTTGCGTGGGTTTGGTAGGCGGGTTTCCAGCACTAGATTTCACTTCGCCGGTACGGAATTGACCGGGGTGAAAATCAGATCGCCTAGTCACCGTCATCTTTAAATATCGTTCAAGGTCTTGAACGACGGTGTAACACTCGGCGAGAGTCTCAATAGGTGGGAGACTAACTCTTTTTGCAAGTCAAGTCTCAATTCGGTACGAAATTTGGATAGAGTGACTTGAGGGTCTTCGGATACCTTGGCTCTCATCATGTACTCTTCAAATTTGCCAATGTAATCTGATACGGGAATACTACCTTGGTGTAGATTTTGCCATTGGTCAAGGAAATAATGGTAGTATGAAGAAGGGGCGTACTTCTCTGTAAGTCGTTCCTTCATGTCCTCCTAACGGGTAATGAGAGTACAACTTGCATTCGTTCTGATGCGTTCAACGTTGACCCAAAAGAGTCGGGCTTGGCCTATGAGCTTCATTTTAGCAAGTCTAATACATCTTTCATCGCTCATGCCAAACCACTCAAAGTGTTGATCTATATCGGATAACCAATCGAGGAAGACCTGAGGGTCTAGTCTTCCATCGAAAGTAGGGAACTCAACTCGGACATTTTTGAGGAGTCCTTTCTGGGTCGTAGTCATCTCCATGATGATCAAATCTATGGTTCCGATTCCGATTATGTTGGTAGCCATTTCGTTCAAAACGTGGACCATTACGCTCACGGGGTGGTTCAAAATACTCATCACCCTCGTCTAACCGATTAACTCGGTCTATCAACCTCTCATTGGATGTTTCGAGAGTCCTTTGGGCTGTCTCTAAGGCAGCATTCAATCATTGATCTATTTTAGATCAGTTCTCATGCCGTTAAGAGCTTCGGCAATCCCACTCATGTCCATGGTGATACAGTTTACTAATTGACGGGCTCTAGAATGGAATGCAAGATGAACACTTTGGCCAAAACTGAAATAATATGTGATGAAAATAAAGTGCAATGAATGCAATGTCACACAGTATGCCTTAACCTAGAATCTAGGGCTCTGATACCAAAACTAACGCAGGACGGTACCCTAAATTACGTGAATGCAATGATTGATTTTGCCGAAATTAAATTGGAATTAAATTAAACAATAGAACTTGCAAAATATAATGAATACCTCAGGTTTTCGTAGTATTCCATGGGAGAATCACGCATAATTCAGGCAGGGTTCAATCCGAGCACTAGATCTGTTAGGTTGTAGCGCAAATCGATCCTAGAGATATAACTCTAGGTTTTCCCAGATTAGGGCGCTCACAATTCAAGATGGGATCACTGGTTTTCTTTGAGTATATGGTGCGGAAGGTTTAATAACTCTGCTGGGATCTACGGTTGTTGAATCGGATCGATTCACGGTGTAGGGAAAATTAGGATTTAAGATATTAAAAGAGATGATGGCTGATTTAGGATTGTAAGAATCAACACACAAGCAAAGAAGATGAAATAGATTGATAGATAGATTGATTGGCAGGCTTCACACCCTTGGCTTCGCACTAAACCCTTCTCGGGAAGAAGATTCACTCTTAGTGGAGGCTCATCTCAAGCACACACAAGCAAAAGCTCTTTTCATTCAATAATAAATAATCAATCCTTAATAGAGTGTTTACAATGCCTTTATATAGGCTAAGAAATCCCTAAACGATATCGCAATTAAAAGAGTCCTAAAATAATAAAAGACTAAAAAGGTAAAAAAAAAAACGAAAAAACGAAAATTTTCCGTCACTGTAGCTCGCTCGAGTGAGGATTTTAACCGCTCGAGCGAGGGCTTGCTCGACACTGTTCTCCTCACGATTTGTATCCATTTCTCCTCTGAGGCTATGCTACTCGGGTCTCCTCTACATTTCTAGAATTTTTCCTTTCGCCTAGTTTTGATTTCCATTCCGCTTCTTTCGACGTCTGCATACACGAAACGGTCCATATCTGATGTTTACGGTGTCAGCGTCCCCGTCATTAAGTTATGGATTTAAGTCATACATGAGATAAGAAGATGCGTGTAAAATGAAAAAAATGATTAAGTAAATAGAAATCATGTGGAACTTAAGAAATGACACTATCCGATAACATTTGAAACTCAATTTTGGATCATGTGATTTTGAACCTAAGATTCTTCGAATGTTGTTTTGACATTAGATTGCTTGATAATTGATCATTGAATTCTACGCTTTCATTTGGAATAAATGTAGTTGGTATTGAACTTTTCCTACTGAGCTTAGACTGTTAGCTCACTTCGACACCATGTGTCACAGGTGCAGATATTGGTCTGGACCCTGAACCCGAGGACGATTCTGATTACATACCGGAAGAAGAAGAGGAACTTCTGCCTGAGGATTTTTACCCATAGATCTTTGATTTTGGACTTGGTATTGAGTTAGATTTTGGACTTGGTACATTTTAGTGACTAGTTCTCTCTCTATATATATTTTGCAACTCATACCACTGTTTGCGTGACGAACGGCCGTCACCAGTGGTTATTTTGGTTTTAGTTTTATGTTCAATATGCAAATAGAATCTTGTTTACTGCCATATATGTATCTGCTTTGATTTTTGCATATGTGTGGATGTACTAAGTATTTGACGACTTGGTGTTCCCAGAATGGGGAAAGTCAGGTCGTCACACAGAGTGTCTAAGGGGTATAGATGTTATGAATCCAAGTTTCATAAATTTTTTACTTCATTTCATGGATGTTACCTTTTTTGAGCATGTTCTTATTTTTCCCTTCATCAGTTTTGAGTCTTTTCATCTCCCTGCACCTGTCGTTGATTTATTCCCTATACCTCAGCCTATTGGCTATGTGCCTTCATTAGTCCAGTTCCACTACTTCTACACATCAACCTCCCATTCCTCCCACCTCATCTCTAGTACTGCAGCCCATTGACACTCCCCATCCCACTCAGCCTATCGTGCAACAACAACCACAATTTCGCACTTATGCTCGTAGACGCATACATGGACCATCCTCTCTTTGGCCTCCACCTCAACCTTCTATGGGAAGATCAAGTCGAAAGCTCCACCTTTGTACCAACTTCTACTCATTTGATCTTGATTTACCCATTGCCCTTCGTAAGTGGCTTTGTTCGTGTACTACCTCTTATCCAATTACAAAACATATTAGTTAGCATATTGTCTCCTCTTCTTATAGGGCCTTTCTATCCGCTACTGATACTATTACTATACCGCATACTATTCATACTGCCCTCTATCCTTCATGGAAAGCTGCTATGCTAAAGGAGATGAATACCCCTCGAGGAGAATCGTACTTGGGACATGGTTCCCCTTCATCTTGATAAGAAGATGGTGAGTTGGAAGTGGGCCTTTGGAGTAAAGCATAATCCTGATGGCACTATTGCACTGTATAAGGCCCACCTTGTTGCTCGTGATTTCACACATACCTATAGTATTGATTATGATGCCACCTTTATTTCGTTGGAAAAGTTGATTTTTGTCAGGGTTTTCATCTCCATTGTGGCAAATCAAGATTAGCCTCTTTCCCAGTTAAATGTGAAAATTGCTTTTTTGGATAGGTATTTGACAGAGGAGATTTATGGACCCTCTTCCTGCCATCTTACTTCCGGAGGAGACAGGGAAAGTTTGTAAACTTCGATAATTTTATGGGTTGAAACAGTCACCTAGAGCGTGGTTTCTTTGTGTCAGCAGCGTGGTTATTGATTTAAGTTTCAGAGATGCCACTTTGGCGACACAGTATACATTCACTCGAGGTCTACTGGTCGTACGATTCTCATTTTCTATCTGGATGATATTCTTCTCACTGGAGATGACTCTTCATTTTATCTCCCATGTGATAAGTGAGCTTGGCCTTATTATTAAAGTTAAAGTATTGGGCAATTTGAAGTATTTTTTGGGACTAAAAGTGGCTCACTATAGAAAAGAGATCTTTATCTCTCAGATATATTGTATGGAGAGCTTTTGGGGATGCATTTTTGCAAATATTGAATGAGTGGGAGGATTTAATAGGGATACTTCAGTAAATTGACTTGCCCCAAGTAATAAACCGAGTCAACGGTTTAATCTTAGGGCATTTTAGTAAAATCACCCTAAAACCTAAGTATCCTATGTTTTCTATATACATACATTTATCTCTTATATATATAACATCCAGGCCAGGTCCGGGCTGGATTTTGAGCTTCGGATCCAAACCCGGCCCGGATTAATACAAGTCGCAGCATGTTCAACCCGGTCCTGTCGATGGCGGGTTTACACTTAAAAATAGCCCCTATTTTCCGGGCCGGGTGTGGGCCAAAATAAGGGCCGGGCCGGCCCCTTGAGATCCCTACCCCTTACTCGATTGGATATTACTTTGCTGCCAGCTTAGTCAGCTAGTTTATGCATGCACCTCGTACCTCTCATCTTGTTGCAGTTAGTCATATTCTTCGGTATATCAAGTCCAGCCTTAGTCGTGGGCGGGTATATCAATCATGTGGTTACTTGGGCATATCCGGATATACAGACGCCGATTAGGCAGCAGCTCGGGTACCAACTGTCTCTCTACATCAGGGTACTGTGTCTTTCTTAGAGGTAACCTTGTATTGTGGAAGAGCAAAAGGAAACCGGTTGTCTCCAAATCTAGTGCTGAAGCAGAGTATCGAACTATTATTCATGGCACTTGTTTGATCCTATGGCTTCGGTCCCTTCTATCTCAGTTGTGATTCCCTATTATTGGTTCCACTGTTCCACTTCCACACCCCTACATTGTGACAGTGAAGAAACAAAGAAGATTGTGTCTGACTCGGTGCTACATGAGCGTACCAAGCATATTGAAGTTGACGTGCATTTTGTCCGGAAAAAGTGTGGGATGGTTCACTTGAGCTTATTGGTGTTCCTTCTTATCAACAGCTTGTCAATATCCATACTAAAGCTCTTGGGCTTAGTCTTCTTCAGGATATTACTGACAAGCTGGGCATGTTTGATGTTGTTGCTCCAGCTTGAGGGTGAGTGTTGGAATATGTATATGTGATTAGTAGAGTATGGGTGTGTTTGTAGTAGTATAGTGGTGTGGCTTATGTATTGGAGGGTTGATTTGTACTTTGTCTTCTGTTCCTATAATATAAATGCTACTGGGACGTTGTCTCTCTAGGCCCTTCCCATTACTTCTTCTCCTCTCTTCTCTTCTCTCCTCTCTAACCCTAAACCTAATATCACTCACGTGACCCCAATACCACGTTCTTAACCCTAGTACCACTAAGCTACCCACCTCATACAAACCCTATTCTTCTTTTGAAATTGTCATCAAAGAAAATCTGTCATCAACTTAGAGTTTAAGATTTAAGGACCATGATCCAATGAAACAAAAAAGATCCAGTTAAAATTTAATATTCTTATCGGGGTAGAAATCCCATGCAATCAAAATATAATATTTTCATCAGGGTAGAAATCCCATGCATCCAACATAAGACTTTGCGGGGGGGACATGCTCCCCATCCTCAAAAACATAATCAAAGTGGAGCAACCCACTCTCGGGTGGGACATCTCCCTTCAAAAATAATAAGTGGGATGTCCCACCCTAGATCAATCTAGGCTAGGACAGCCCCCATAAAAATATTTCTTTCCTTGTTTTTGTTTAAAAGATCTTTGGATCTTGATCTTGAATGAACATTGGAGCTTTAATCTTCTTTTCTTATTTTTCTCTTTGTCTAGGCCTGATACCTGTCTAGTCTTATTTCAATGGCCTATAGTCACTTAAAGGGATTATAGCCTATAAGAAGTATTTATACAGAGACTCCAAAACCCTAATGAATAAAAGGTCAAGAATGAACCTGGCATATATGATGAATTAAAATCTATCGTCACTGAAAGATATTTAAGGACTTCAATAGTTACCGCATACCTACTTGCTATCGGCTAAGTACCTGAAGCAATTTGGTACCCAAGTTGTCGGCTAACCTTAATAAAATGACTTCACCAACGACAAATTATATTAATAAGTAAGTTTTAGGAAGTAAACATTTACTGGTAACACGTGAAGTCTTAGGAAATAAAGGCTTATTTCTAACAACTGAATTCTTATCAAGTAAAGGATTACTGCTAACAAGTGAACTGAAGAAAAAGAAGAGTTTTCAACCGAATTCTAATTCTAATGTTACGTCCTTCGTTCTTCTGATCAGTATACTTGAGGATTTTACTTTGGTTATATTTCAGGTAATAAGTCTCATTTTGTAGTCACCTTCTCTGTTGAAGTTAGCGTCGGGATTATAATAACCAATTTGCACGTTGGTTTGATTCCTACAACTGAACTGAAGCTACAGAGTAGCTATCAGTGGCGACCCCTTCATGCTTTTGTTAGTATTTCAAACCATTTTGTGGTCAAAGGAAAAGGAGTTAGATTCCGTGGAACACTCGAGGACTGCAACAATGCCATGCAACAGTTGGTGTATCGAGTGAGTTAAGATTTTATTATATTGGACAATTTAAATGTTTAATGATTAGAATTCTTCTCTCTTTTTATTCAATTGTTCAGAAACTTATAACTAGCTCTTGTTTCCTGAAGGCTAACAGTTTGTGTATAGCCTTCAAATTAAAATGGTTAAAATCTTGAGCAAAATGTAATTTATAAAAAAAATCGTAGGAAGTACTTTATCACATTACTATTTTGCATTAGTCATTACCTGCGTATTGGAAAACATACCAATTGCAAAAGAGTCTAAAAAGGTTCGATCATGGATTTTTTGGTATTATATTCACTTCTCTCACTACGTATATGTATTTTATATCGCACTTCTTCTAAAAATGGTTGGATCATTCATTTACCAGTGTTATATTCACTTCTATCATGCTACATATATGTGTTTTATGTCACACTTCCCAACCCAAAAAACAGATATAGATTGAGAAATCTATAAAAGAGTTATGAATCACTTTGAAAAACTGGGTAAGATAATAGATCATTGTAGCTCAATAAAATTTTCAGCGTTAGGGATGGTTCTATTAAGAAGAGACCGATTCATATTCCAAGCTCTATATTTTTAATTTAAAATCTAACATCAAACACTGACATTCACAAATGTCATTGTCCCTGAAAAGAAAATCAGCTTTTGGCTGTAAGAATCAACTTCAGTATATCCGGATCAAGTGAAGCCGGTGATAGCGCATTAGGCCAAACTTTAAAAACATTTGACAAATCTTAAAAAACATTTGAAGTGGGCATTCCAAAAGGGATTTTTGGAAAGTTAAAAGGTAATATCAGGGAAATTTAATATATATATATATATATATATATATATATATAGAAAACGAAATCTCATTAATCTTTCTGTGTCTTTATATGGACTTCCATTTATACATGTAATGAAGATAAACATAATCTCTAAGAATATCAACAAACTTAATTTAAGATATTAATCCTAATCTTAAACTTTGGTTACACATATGCATAACTCTCTCAACAACCTTAAAGATTCTCTATTACCCTCCCGCAATTGCATGTTCCTTTGAAAAAGGTATATGCGATTGGTTAAAAGAAAATGAACCCTTAGATCTTCGCGATGATATGGCTGAAAAACTCCTCGATCGTGCTTGTTGGTAGTCACTACTTGTCTGTGAAGTCCATCACTGTCGCATCCCGCTCATCTTGGAGTTTGTCGGAGCCGGTGGCCCACTAGATCAGGTCTGTCATGGTCTCTCCCAAAAGCAATTGAAGACGAATCATACAACACAAATCTTAAAGAGATCTTAAAGAAAGATGATGAGATCATGAGGCTATGATGAGAGTTTATTGAAGGTATAAACTCTAAAAATTATATTAGAAAAAAAAAGAGTAGATCGATGAAGGCGTGAGCCATTAGGGCGTTGATACCATGTAGAAAATCTAAATTAACAAAGAAAATAAGATGATTAGAAAGAGGAGAGAGGTTGCATGAGAGGCTACATTTTGAAAATCTTAATGCAATGTCATTAATATTTCTGTCTTTAAATAGACTTCCGTTTACACCTGTAACGAAGATAAACATAATCCCTAAGAATCCTAATCTTAACAAGCTTATTTTAAGATCTTAATCCTATTCTTAAACTTCGGTTACACATGTGTAACTCTCTAAACAACCTTAAACATTCACTATTAATAAATTACTTTTGTTAAATTTTTATGGGTTTTTGCATTTACACCCCTAAGATATGTCTTAATTACACTTTGCCCCCGTGTTTCATCTATTTATATGGGGTCCCTGCCCCTGTGTTTCACCTATTTATACTAGGGTCCCTGCTTTTGGGTTTGTTTATTACCCCCTCTAGGGACGGACTCTCCGAAAAAGTAACTTTGACTGCTTTGAATGAGATGATGGAGATTGTTTTTTGCCCAATCATTGCCCTAATACATCTTGAGATCATGGGCCTACAATCAGACAGTTTGATCTTGATTCGCATGAGACACATCTCGAGAAGTGATCCAAGAACTATGTTTAATGTACACCCATGATCCTGTTCACTTTCTGGATTTCTGCCACGTGGAATTAAAATCTTACCGGCTGATGGTAAAGCCCATGATCCCATGATTCATTGGATAGAAGATTATGGTGAAAAATGAGCATCATCTCATTCAAAGCAGTCAAAGTTTTGTTTTATAATAGTCAACGGTTCAACCATCAATGTAGGGGTAATAAGTAAAGGAAACATAAAAGCAGAGACCGCAGTGTAAATAGGCAAAACATGTAGACATAAATAACCTAAAAACTAAAGAGGAGAAATACTCATTTAAGGTTTATTAAAGAGAGAAGAGAAGAGAAAGATAGAGACAGAGAGAGCACAATAACACTAATGGACTACATTGATTCTATTCAAGATAATCAAGTTACGTGTGATGGCCCTTTATAGAGGCAAACAAGATATTATTTTCATTCCTAACCAATGTGGGATTAATATATTGCTTACAACTTTAGCACACATCATACTTAATATATTATCTCCAACACTCCACCTCCAGTTGAGCATCAATGAGAATGATGCTTAGGTTGCCAATTACAAGGACTCTGAACCATCCCCCCATAATATTAATACGGCAAATATAAGACCATAAGGTCAATTAAAAAAAAGCTACATATCACAGTAGTGACAAATGCTGTAAGGCCGATAAAAGGCTGCATAGCAGCAAAGGCCTCATCATCAATTACTAGGAGGGACAATACGCGTAAAAAATTGTCACATCATCACACACATATAAATTGGCAAATAAAAGAAATGGAGGGGGAGAGACACGAATCTTAGAGAAATGAGCAACATCCAATTGCATGTGTATGTCGGGAGCTGTAGACATAAATTTTGAGGCAATAAACACAGATTTCCAGGAAGCAATATCACGAATCTTCAACTTGAATTTTGAGGCCTCAACTTCATAGAGTAGGCAACATTTACAGATTTTGATGCATCATCAACAGTGATCTTCACGTAGTTCAAAGTTGCACAGGTCACAAAGCACAATAATATGGATCTTAAGGCAGCAGCAGAAACAGTACACAACAAGTCTCTAGATAGCACCTTCACAAATTTCAAGAAAGCACAGATTTCAAGCTATTATCCATGAGCTCCCTGTTCTCAAGGTAGTATCATCAACTAGAGTAGGAGTAAAGCAAGAACAAAAGGAGACAAAAGACAGCAGCAAGATAGATTCTAAGCAAATTGAGGCAGTAAGCTTGGTAATACTTCTACAGGACCCAACAAACAAAGGCCCCAAATATAAGTGCTCTTCCAGTCCAAGGGATTCGTGTCAGCCAAAAGATACATCCATATGCAAAGGCTTGCAGAGCAAGGAACTTGCCTCAAGCTGAAAAGACGTCTCTCTCTCTCTTCTTTAGGCCTAGTATCTCTCTTACAAGCCCACTTTCTCTCGTCAATCTGACCTTGAGTGAGTTTTCACCCAATATAGAAATGCTGACAGAGCATATATGAAGTCATGAATTGCTTTTAATCTACGTCGGTGGTGAATAACATGTTGAGGACGCACTCAAGGATTTGATAAGGCAGAAAAACTTTTGCAAACCCATCTTCTAGTCTCTTTCTTTCTCTACTTCTCTATTTTTATTTTTATTTTAAATAAAGAATAAAGGAAGAAGCGTTAGGCTTATATGAAAACAAGGTGTACAGAGCCTGTTTGATGAAATGCTTGAGAAACAATAAACCCTGTTTGGAGGGATTTGATGCTTTGACCAAGAAGAACATGCAACGGATCTTTCAAAGCAGAGATAAGATGCGGTTGTTGTTACAAGTAAACAAGATACAAAGATTCTTTTTTTTTTTTTTTTTTAGGAGATGACAGGATACAGAGATTCTGCTGAGAAATAATGTTGAAAAATAAGATGCTAAGATGAAACTGTTGTTGCTGGGATGAAGATGACAACCACAAAAACAGAAAAATTGTTGAGAACTCACCTATTTTTAAACACAATCGACCTGGACGTGTGAGAGAACAGAGGTAATAATAATGTTATTGCTGTAACAAGATTTCACGTGACTGCTGCAGAAAATATACATCAAGATGCTGAAACACATTAAATCAATGGATGCTCCAACAAAACAAACAACTACAAAATGAAAATAGCAATGATGCAGGAAACATGAAAAGTAAAATTAACAATAATAACCTAATGCCCTAAGAGATACAAATGTAGCAAAAAAACTAGACTAGGGAAGGCTCTCTGATACCATGTAGACATAAGTAACCTAAAAACTAAAGAGAAGAAATACCCATTTAAGGTTTATTAGAGAGAGAAGAGAAGAAGAGAAAGAGAGACAGAGAGATGGAGAGAGCACAATAACACTAATGGACTACATTGCTTCTATTCAAGATAATCAGGTTACATGTGATGACCCTTTATATGGAGGCAAACAAGACACTATTTCCATTCCTAACCAATGTGGGATTAATATATTGCCTACAACTCTAACACACACCATACTTAATATATTATCTCCAACAAAACACGGGGGAGCGGAGTGCAAATAAGGCATTTATCTCAAGGGGGGGGGGGGTTGTAAATGTAAAAATCCTTCTCTTTTTTACGGTCATTGGTCGACCTCATGCATGTGCATGTGGTACTCGATTGTTGGCTTGGGGTGCCATGTGGCATCCTAAATGGCAGGTGTGCACCACGTCGTACCAAGTGGTTGGGCCCCTCTAAGGGTGCACCAGTCCCCTTAGGTTTTTAGAATTTCTTTTTTTCAAATCATGTGTATGATGCTGATTTTCCACTATGAATTTTAAACACCATTGACCATTATTTAGATGGTGATGATATAGGTTTTTTTTTTAATAGTCATTGATCGATCATGTGCATGTCAGCATGCCACTTGGCACCCGATCCTTGAGTCAGGTGCACATGGCAACCCTGAAGTCTCTCTCCCTCTCTCTCTCTCCTGTCCTTGTGCATGTTTGGGTGCCACATAGCTCCCCCCCTCTCTCTCTCTCTTTGAATATATATATATATATACCTCTATTTGCATCCATCAAAATTCTAAGGACACCAATGCGGAAAACCATTGGCCTTTGAATCAAATGAAGCGAAGCGAAGGGGGAGCTTCCCTTAACAGAAGCTCAACTATCGCTTCGCGCTTATTGGGAAGAACAAAGCAAGTAGCAATTCTTTATTCAACCTAGAAGCAAGACATGGAGAAAATTGTGTGCGTAAAAAATGACAAAAAGTCAGACCATACAGAAAACACTGGCCAAAACCAAGGAGTAAAAGCCAAATTTATTCACCCACCTCATACTCAGGATCTTCTCCCCTGTATGGAGCCACCGTCACAGTATATGTATAGTGTTACCCGACTTGAGCACGCCGTTGTTCTTCGCAGGCCATGAGTCTTCTGGATTGATGATCGGGCGGTAAGTGCCACATCCCGTCCCTTCCCTAGGCTGTTGCAAGCAGTTCAATTCCGTAACCATGTCAGGTTCGTTAACCATCTTCTCTTGCAGCTGATAACAGTCGTCTCATACGCAGGGCAATAGAGAATTCCAAAAGTTGTAATCTCTGTGACGGGGACGCCACATACATGGACATTGGCTACGGACCGCATCGTTTCTACCGGCGTAGAAAGAAGTGGAATGGAAATCAAAACTAGGCGAAACATGAAGTTCTGGAAATTAAAGGAGCATAGAAAAATTGATTAATCAAAATTCAATTTTGATCGATCGAAAATTGAAGGAGCATAGAAAAATCGATTGATTGAAATTCAATTTCGATTGATCGAAAATTTTCGATCGATCGAAATTAAAATTCGATCAATCGAAATGTCAACGGCAATATTTTATGTATTCGATCGAACGATTTTCAATTTCGATCGATCGAAATCGTGTCGGGTTGTTTTAGTTGTTGTAGAAGTTGAGTTTCGAACTTTTGCTTCAAGGGTTTATTTGTCTTTATTTAATATTCGTTTTAGGGTTTTCTTTTATTATTAGACCTCCTATATAAGGTCATTAAGAAGAACATTGTAGTTAGTTGATTGATTATTGAATGCTTTTATGTTTGAGTAATCTTTGCCTGAGATGGGTTTGGAGTGAGACCAAGGGAGTGATTCCCCTATATTTTCCTTATTGTTGTTGTTGATTTGCATGGTTTGCTTATATTTGCTATCTTAATCTCTGCGTGCTTCTCTAAATCATAGCCTAATTTCTTCCTTGTGATCCCCAAAACTCTAAACCCTTTTGAAACCCTAAACCACACAAAGCCAATACCTTTTCCAAAATCATAAACCGACCTAAAAGTCATAGGCCTTTACAAACCGTAAATCCCTTTCACAATCCAATTTGGAATCCGCGAATCTACATCGGACCGAAGACGAGCACCTAATCCTAGAAAAGCTAGAGTACTATCTCTAGGCCGATCTCGCCTTGACTCTAAAGTACTTGCGCATCGGACTGGACCCTATCTGGATCTCGTGTGATCTACCCATCAGAATTCTGCAAACCCTAAGGTATCAAAGATAATTTTGCGATTAAACTTGAATTAATTTATTTAATTTCGGCAAATTCTTCATTAAATCATATTCCACATTTTAGGGTCGTTGTCCCGCTTCAGTTTTGGTATCAGAGACAGGTTTTCTAGGTTAGGGGATCCTTGTTTGTCATATTTATTTTATTGCATTATTTTTCTTTTTGTAAGTCCATATTACATTCCATAGTGGAACCCTAATAGACCTTGTGATCACCATGGCTTCGGATGAGGTTCTTAATACTCTTAGAGCTATGCGAGAAGAATTGGGTGCGATTAATGCACGTCTGAATACCATTGAGCAAGCCCAAACATCCCTCAGAGTTGGTAATGATAGATTACGTGATCGAATCAACCAATTGGAAGCGATGGGTGGGCTGAAAAATCAGCACTAAGAGCGTGAGTGTCCGCACTTTGAACGTAATGGTCACCAAGACAACCAGAACCGTAGGGATCATCGTAGAGATGACTATGACCCCGAAGTTCAACTCCTTAAGAACATCCGAGTTGAGATTTCGACTTTCGATGGAAGAATGAACCCTACCGTCTTCCTCGATTGGCTTTCCGACATGGACCAACACTTTGATTGGTATGCCATGAATGACGACCATTGCGTTAGACTCGCTAAAATGAAGTTGGTTGGTCAAACTCGACTTTTTTGGCTCAATGTTGAGCGCATCAGGGTGAACGCGGGTTGTCCTCCCATTACCCGTTGGGACGACATGAAGGAACGACTTACTGAGAAGTATGTTCCTTTATGATACTACCAATGCCTCCTTGATCAGTGGCAAAATTTACGTCAAGGTGGTATGCCCGTGACCGATTACATTACCAAATTTGAAGAGTTCATAATGAGGGCAAAAGTATCGGAGACCCTGAAATCACTCTCTAGATTCTGCACCGGATTGCGACTTGATTTGCAAAAGAAGTTGATTTCTCACCCCGTAGAAACTCTTGAAAGATGCTATGCCGTTGTGCAAGATCATGAACGGTACTTGAAAACTACAGTGGTGAAGAGGACCGAGCCACAATATAGCGGTCAACGATCCGGTGAGGGACGATTTAATCCTCCTCCCAAACCTACACAATCTGCCCCTACCAATTCTAGGTTTGAAAAGGGAAAAGGTGTAGTCGGAGAATCCTCAAGGGTTAATTCTCAAGTAAAGTGCTATAAATGTCATGGGATGGGACACTTTGCCGCCCAATGCCCAACGAAAGAACCCCAAAAGACTCTTAATTGATGGAGAGGAGGATGATGATGAGGTAGTGGTTGAAGAAGTATTGGAACCGGTTAGCACACCCAGCGATGAGGAGGGTGATGCTATTGGTCATGCTTTAGTTGTGAGGTGCCCTTACACAGCCTCAACGGGATGAAAAGGATGACTGACGTAGGGAGAACATCTTCCACATCTATGCCAGATTTGGTGAAAAGAATTGTAGGGTCATCGTGGATAGCAGTAGTTATATCAACGTAATATCAACTCATGCGGTACACCGCTTAGGGCTTACACCTGAAGCCCACCCGAGACCTTATAAAGTCGCATGGGTCAATTCTTCATCCATTCCCGTGTCGAAAAGATGTCATATACCGATTCAATTGGGTTCTTATTCGGGCACCTTATGGTGTGATGTGGTGCCGATGGATGTGGGCCATATCATTTTGGGAAGGTCGTGGCTCTATGACATGGACGTGACTCTTTCTGGTCGATCAAACATATGCACGTTCATGCATAAGGGCAAAAAGATAACTTTACACCCTTTGCCTCCCAAAATACCATCGACCAACACAGTCGAAAAGAAAGGCGGATCTTCTAAATCCATTAATATTATGAGCCCTTCTGAGTTCGAGAAAGCATCGATAGATGAGAGTGTGGTGTACGTAGTTGTCACCGTAGAGAGTGCTCCCAAGTCGGTGAGCGAGTGTCCCAAGGAGGTTGAGCCGATTTTAAAAGAGTTTACGGATGTCTTCCCCGAAGACTTACCAAACGAACTCCCTCCCCTGCGTGATATCCAACACGCAATAGACTTGGTTCCTGGATCTACCTTACTGAACCTACCCCACAATAGGTTGAATCCGGTTGAGCACGCCTAGTTGACTCGGTAAGTCAATGAGCTCCTTCAGAAGGTGTTCATCCAAGAGTGCATGAGCCCGTGTGCCGTACCTGCCCTACTCACTCCTAAGAAAGATGGTACGTGGCGCATGTGTGTGGATAGTCGTGTTTCCATTTCCATACTTAACCGTAATTAATAAGATTACCGTTAAGTATCAGTTTCCATACCAAGGCTCGATGACATGCTCGATATGATGGTCGGTGTCACTATCTTTTCAAAGACAGACCTTAAGAGTGGCTACCATCAAGTCCGCATCCGCCCCGGTAATGAGTGGAAAACCGCCTTTAAGACTAAGGATGGTCTTTATGAGTGGATGGTCATACCATTTGGGCATTCTAACGCCCCGAGTACTTTCATGCGACTCATGACCCAAGGTTTGAGGCCGTTTCTCGGCAAATTCCTTATTTATTTCGATGACATCCTGATCTACAGTCATGACAAGGAACAACACTTGACCCACCTTAGGCTGGTTTGTGAAACCCTCAAGGGCGAGAAGTTGTTTGTAAATCTCAAGAAATGCACCTTCATGCAACGTTCTGTTGTTTTCTTGGGATTTATTATCTCAGCAAATGGAATGGTCACGGACCTCGAAAAGGTGAGAGCCATTGTGGAGTGGCCTGAGCCTAAGAATATACACGATGTCCGTAGCTTCCATGGTTTGGCTACTTTTTATCGTCGCTTCATCAGAAGCTTTAACACCATCATGGCCCCAATTACTGATTGCATAAAAAAAGGTACTTTAAATGGGGCAAAGCGGCGACAAAAGCTTTTGTTGAGATCAAATAGCGAATGAGTAGTGCACCCGTCATGCGATTGCCGGACTTTTCTAAAGTCTTTGAAGTCGCATGCGACGCTTCGGGTGTAGGCATAGGAGTGCTTAGCCAAGAGGGTCATCCTGTGGCCTATTTTAGTGAAAAACTTAACGAGGCAAAGCAAAAATACTCCACCTATGACAAGGAGTTCTATGCGGTCGTTCTATCTCTTTGGTATTGGAAACATTACCTTAGACCACAAGAATTTGTGTTGTTCTCTAACCATGAAGCCTTACGCTTTCTTGCTTCGCAGAAGAAGTTGAACCCAAGGCACGCGAAGTGGGTTGAGTACCTTCAAGGGTTTACATTCGTGTTAAAGCATAAGGCCGGTGTTGAAAATAGGGTCGCTGATGCACTTAGTCGGTGAGTGGTGACTTTGCGCACAATGAGCACCGAGGTCGTCGGGTTCGAAAAGTTAAAGGATGAGTACCCCAAGTGCCCAAATTTTGGGGTTGAGTTTACTGCTCTCCTTAGTAACCCGATCGGCACACACTCTGTGTTCACCATCCAAGATGGGTACTTGTTCAAAGGCAATTGCGTTTGCATCCCTCGCATTTCATTGCGTGACTTTCTCATTTGGGAGTTACATGTTGGAGGGATGGCCGGACATTTCGGGCATAATAAAGCTGTTGCGCTTGTAGAGGATAGGTTCTTTTGGCCTAGCCTAATGAGAGATGTCGCCCGGGTCGTTAAGCATTGTCGTACTTGCCAAGTGTCAAAACAGACCAAACAAAATACCGGCTTGTACTCTCCGTTACCTGTGCCACACACATCGTGGCAAGACCTCTCTATGGATTTCATTCTTGGACTTCCTAAGACCGCTAGGAAGCACGACTCCATCTATGTCGTAGTGGACCGATTTTCCAAAATGGCCCACTTCATTCTTTGTTCCAAAACCTCTGATGCATCTCATATTGCTAAACTATTTTTCAGGGAGGTAGTGCGTCTTCATGGGTTGCCCAAAACCATTGTGTCTGATACAGTTGCTAAATTTGCGAGTTATTTTTGGAAGACCCTTTGGCACATGATGGGCACATTGCTCCAATTCTCTACAGCTTACCACCCTTAAACGGATGGCCAAACCGAAAGCACTAATAGGAGCCTTGAGAACCTCCTTCGTAGTCTTGTCGGTGATCATGTTAGGACCTGGGATACCATCTTACCCACAGCTGAGTTTAAATATAATAATTCTGTCAATAGGTTCATAGGCATGAGTCCTTTTGAGGTGTGCCTGGTCATAGGCCTAGGACCCCATTAGACTTGATCCCCATGTCTGCATCCCATAGAGTGCTAGAGTCTGCCGATGCATTTGCACAACACATTCATTGTTTGCATGCCGAAATTAAACAGAAAATTAATTCATGCAACAATAAATATAAATTATTTGCAGATGTTCACAGGCGTTCTAAAGAATTTCACGTGGGTGATTACATGATGGTTCAGGTTAGGCTTGAGCGGTTCCCATTGGGATCCGCAAAGAAGCTCCAATCTCGAGGCGCTGGGCCATTTAGAATTTTGGCTAACTGACGCGGGACGGGAACCCTAAAATGCGTGACTATGATTTTATGCAATTTTGCCGAAATTAAATAAATTAATTCAAGTTTAATCGCAAAATTATCTTAAAATACCTTAGGGTTTGCTGAATTTTGATGAGTAGATCACACGAGATCCGAATAGGGTGTCCAATCCGATGCGCAAGTACTTTCAAAATTGAGGCAAGATCAGCCTAGAGATAGAACTCTAGCGTTCCAGGATTAGGCGCTCGTCTTCGGTCTGTTGTAGATTCACGGATTCCAACTTGGGTTGTAGAAGGGAATTAGGGTTTGTAAAAGGCTTATGACTTTTAGGTCGGTTTATGGTTTTGGAACGGGTCTTGTGTGATTTAGGGTTTCGGGATCAAAGGAAACAATTAGGCTCAGGTTTAGAGAAGCAAGCACAGATTGAGAGATAACAAATATGATAGAGAAAATAACAATGGCATTTGGGAATCACTCCCTTGGCCTCACACCAAACCCATCTCAGGCAAAGATTACTCAAGCATAAAAGCATTCAAATAATCAATCAACTAATTAAAAGTGTTTACAAGCCTTTATATATAGGCCACCAATAATTAAACTCGAAATAAGAAAGTCCTAATACTAGTAAAACACTAAAAGGCAGTTTTCGCATAAAATAAAATAGAATCCCGTCTGAAATCGTCGGCGGCGGCGTGCTGCGATACTATAATAGTGCGCTGTTGTCACTGCGGCAGAAGTCACGGCGCGCTGTTGTGGCGGTGTGCTGCGGCTCATTTCTTTGTGTCCCTCTTCCTCCTTTCTCCTTCAGGCTTCCTCTATGCTTCTTCCGACGCTAGTAAAACTGATGTGGTCCGAATCCAATGTCCATGTATGTGGCGTCCCCATCAATTCCCCTGGATCAAAAAGGTTTCATCACTGATGAAACACGTTCATGGTAGATGTCTATCAGGTCGGGGTTCAAGCGGCGAACTTCATTCTCGTGGATCCAAGTATTTTCGGACTTCGGTTTTCCGACCCATTTAACCAAGTACTTCTGGAATCCCCCGTCATGTCTAGAGACGGCATGGTCATTGATTATATCCTCTATTTCATCTGCTCTCTGTTTGCTTGGGCAAGGAAGAGGTAGAGGCTGCAAGGTTGAGTTGGGGCTGGGACTAGGAGGTGGCTGGAGTGGATTTTCAGGAGGTGGGGTGAAACCCAACTAAGGAACCAAGTCCTCCACATTGAACGTTGAACTAACACCCGTACCTGGAGGAAGTTCAAGCACGTATGCATTAGGACCACTCTTAGCCAAAATTCTAAAAGGTCCAGCGCCTCGAGATTGAAGCTTTTTTGCGGATCCCGATGAGAACCGCTCAGGTCTAACCCGGACCATCACATAATCGCTTACGTGAAATTCTTTAAAGCGCCTGTGAGCATCTGCAAATAATTTGTATTGACTGTTGCTTGAATTAATCTTTTGTCTAATTGCGGCATGCAAGCTATGTATGTGTTGTGCAAATGCATCGGCAGACTCTGACACTCTATGGGATGCAAACATGGGGATCAAATCTAATGGGGTCCTAGGCCTATGACCATGTACTACCTCAAAAGGACTCATACCTATGGACCTATTGACAGAATTATTATATGCAAACTCAACTGTGGGTAAGATGGTATCCCAGGTCCTAACATGATCATCGACAAGACTACGAAGGAGATTCCCAAGGCTCCTATTGGTGCTTTCAGTTTGGCCATCCGTTTGAGGGTGGTAAGCTGTAGAGAATTGGAGCAACGTGCCCATCATGTGCCAAAGTGTCTTCCAAAAATAACTAGTGAATTTAACATCCCTATCAGACACAATGGTTTTGGGCAACTCATGAAGATGTACTACCTCCGCGAAAAATAGTTTAGCAATATGAGATGCATCGGAGGTTTTGGAACAAGGAATGAAGTGGGCCATCTTGAAAAATCAGTCCACTACGACATAAATGGAGTCGTCCTTCCTAGAGGTCTTAGGAAGTCCAAGTACGAAATCCATAGAGAGGTCTTGCCACGGTGTGTGTGGCATGAGTAACGGGGCGTACAAGCCGGTATTTTGTTTGGTCTGTTTTGACACTTGGCAAGTACGACAATGTTTGACAACCCGAGCGACATCTCTCATTAGGCTCGGCCAAAAGAACCTATCCTCAACGAGTGCAACAATTTTATTACGCCCGAAATGTCCGGCCATCCCCCCAGCATGTAACTCCCAAATGAGAAAGTCACGCAATGAAGTGTGAGGGATGCAAAGGCGATTGCCTTTAAAAAAGTACCCATTCTGGATGGTGTACACGGAGTGTGTGCTGCTCGAGTTACTAAGGAGAGTAGTGTACTCAACCCCAAAATCTGGGCACTCGGGGTACTCATCCTTTAACTTTTCGAACCCGACGACCTCGATGCCCATTGTGCGCAAAGACACCACTCGCCGACCAAGTGCATCAGCGGCTCTATTTTCAGCACCGGCCTTATGCTTTAATACGAATGTGAACCCTTGAAGGTACTCAACCCACTTCGCGTGCCTTGGGTTCAACTTCTTCTGTGAAGCAAGAAAGAGTAAGGCTTCATGGTTAGAGAACAACACAAATTCTTGTGGTCTAAGGTAATGTTTCCAATACCAAAGAGATCGAACGACCACATAGAATTCCTTGTCATAGGTGGAGTATTTTTGCTTCGCCTCGTTAAGTTTTTCGCTAAAATAGGCCACAGGGTGACCCTCTTGGCTAAGCACTCTCCTATGCCTACACCCGATGCGTCGCATGCGACTTCAAAGACTTTGGAAAAGTCCGGCAATCGCATGACGGGTGCACTACTCATTCATTGTTTGATCTCAGCAAAGGCTTTTGTCGCTGCTTGGCCCCATTTAAAATCCCCTTTTTTCATGCAATCTGTAATTGGGGCCATAATGGTACTAAAGCTTCTAATGAAGCGACGATAGAAAATAGCCAAGCCATGGAAGCTACGGACATCGTGTATGTTCTTAGGTTCGGGCCACTCCACAATGACTCTAACCTTTTCGGGGTTCGCGACCATTCCATTAGCCGAGATAATGAATCCCAAGAAGACAACGGAAGGTTGCATGAAGGCGCACTTCTTGAGATTGGCAAACAACTTTTCGCCCTTGAGGGTTTCACAAACCAGCCTAAGGTGGGTCAAGTGTTGATCCTTGTCGTGACTATATATCAAGATGTCATCAAAATAAACAACAAGGAATTTACCTAGAAACGGCCTCAACACTTGGGTCATGAGTCGCATGAAAGTACTCGGGGCATTTGAAAGCCCAAATGGCATGACCATCCACTCATAAAGACCATCCTTAGTCTTAAAGGCGATTTTTCACTCATCTCCGAGGCGGATGCGGACTTGATGGTAGCCACTCTTAAGGTCTATCTTTGAAAAGATAGTGGCACCAACCATCATGTCAAGCATGTCATTGAGCCTTGGTATGAGAAACCGATACTTAACGGTAATTTTATTGATTGCACGGCTATCCACACACATGCGCCACATACCATCTTTCTTAGGAGTGAGTAGGGCAGGTACGACACACGGGCTCAGACTCTCTTGGATGAACCCCTTCTGAAGGAGCTCATTGACTTGCCGAGTCAACTCGGCGTGCTCAACCGAATTCAACCTATAATGGGGCATGTTCGGTAAGGTAGATCCAGGAACCAAGTCTATTGCATGTTGGATATCATGCAGAGGAGGGAGTTCGTTTGGTAAGTCTTCAGGGAAGACATCCGTAAACTCTTTTAAAATCGACTCAACCTCCTTGGGACACTCGCTCTCCATCTCGGGAGCACTCTCTACGGTGACAACTACGTAAACTACACGCTCACCTATTGATGCTTTCTCGAACTCAGAAGAGCTCACAATATTAATGGCTTTAGAAGACTCGCCCTTCTTTTCGACGGTGTTGGTCGATGGTGCTTTGGGAGGCAAAGGGTGTAAAGTGATCTTTTTGCCCTTATCCATGAACGTGCATATGTTTGATCGACCAGAAAGAGTCACGTCCATGTAGTAGAGCCACGGCCTTCCCAAAATGATATGGCCCACATCCATCGGCACCACATAACACCATAAGGTGTCCGAATAAGAACCTAACTGAATCGGTACACGACACCTTTTTGACACAGGAATGGATGAAGAATTGACCCATGTGACTTTATAAGGTCTCGGGTGGGCTTCAGGTGTAAGCCCTAAGCGGCGTACAATATGAGTTGATATAACATTAGTGCAACTACCGCTATCCACGATGATCATACAATTCTTTTCACCAAATCTGGCATAGGTGTGGAAGATGTTCTCCTTACGCCAGTCATCCTTTTTCATCCCGTTAAGGTTGTGCAAGGGCACACCTCACAACTAAAGCATGGCCAATAGCATCACCCTCCTCATCACTGAGTGTGCTAACCGGTTCAAATACTTCCTCTTCAACCACTACCTCATCATCATCCTCCTCTCCCTTAATGAAGAGAGTCTTTTGGGGTTCTTTCGTAGGGCATTGGGCGACAAAGTGTCCCATCCCATGACATTTATAGCACTTTATTTGAGAATTAACCCTTAACGATTCCCCGACTACACCTTTTCAAACCTAGAATTGGTAGGGGCAGGTTGTGTAGGTTTGGGAGGGGGATTGAATCGTCCCTCACTGGATCGTTGGTTACTATATTGGGGCTCGATCCGTTTGACCACCGTAGTTTTCAAATACCGTTCAAGATCTTGCACAACGGCATAGCATCTTTCAAGAGTTTCTACGGGGTGAGAAATCAACTCTTTTTGCAAATCAAGTTGCAATCCAGTGCGAAATCTAGAGAGAGTGATTTCAGGGTCTATAGATACTTTTGCCTTCATCATGAACTCTTCGAATTTGGCAATGTAATCGGTCACGGGCATACCACCTTGGCGTAAGTTTTGCCACTAGTCGAGGAGGCGTTGGTGGTATAATAAAGGAACATACTTCTCCGTAAGTCGTTCCTTCATGTCGTCCTAACGAGTAATGGGAGGACAACCCGCGTTCACCCTAATACGCTCGACATTGAGCTAGAAAAGTCGAGCTCGACCAACCAACTTCATTTTAGCGAGTCTAACGCAACGGTCGTCATTCATGGCATACCAAAGTGTTAGTCCATCTCAGAAAGCCAATCGAAGAAGACGGTAGGGTCCATTCTTCCATCAAAAGTCGGAATCTCAACTCGAACATTCTTAAGGAGTTGAACTTCGGGGTCATAGTCATCTTTACGATGATCCCTACGATTCCGGTTGTCTTGGCGACCATTACGTTCCAAGTGGGGACATTCACACTCTTGGTGTTTATTTTTCAGCCCACCCATCGCTTCCAGTTGATTTATTCGATCACGTAATCTATCATTACCAACTCCTAGGGATGTTTGGGCTTGCTCAATGGTATTCAGTCGTGCACTAATCGCACCCAACTCTTCTCGCATACCATTAAGGGCATTGAAAATTGCACTCGAGTCCATGGTGATCACAAGGTCTATTAGGGTTCTAATATGGAATGCAATATGGACTAAAAACAATGCAATAAAATAAAGATGCCCTAACCTAGAAACCTAGGGCCTTGATACCAAAACTGATGCGGGATGGGAACCCTAACATGCGTGACTATGATTTTATGCAATTTTGCCGAAATTAAATAAATTAATTCAAGTTTAATATCAAAATTATCTTTAAATACCTTAGGGTTTGTGGAATTTTGATGAGTAGATCACACGAGATCCGAATAGGGTGTCCAATTTGATGCGCAAGTATTTTCAAAATTGAGGCAAGATCGGCCTAGAGATAGAACTCTAGCGTTCCAGGATTAGGCGCTCGTCTTCGGTCCGTTGTAGATTCACGGATTCCAACTTAGGTTGTAGAAGGGAATTAGAGTTTGTAAAAGGCTTATGGCTTTTAGGTCGGTTTATGGTTTCGGAACGGGTATTGGCTTGTGTGATTTAGGGTTCAAAGTCTAGGGTTTCGAGATCGAAGGAAACAATTATGCTGAGGTTTAGAGAAGCAAGCACAGATCGAGAGCTATCAAATATGATAGAGAAAATAACAATGGCTTTTGGGAATCACTCCCTTGGCCTCACACCAAACCCATCTCAGGCAAAGATTACTCAAGCATAAAAGCATTCAAATAATCAATCAACTAATTAAAAGTGTTTACAAGCCTCTATATATAGGCCACCAATAATTAAACTCGAAATAAGAAAGTCCTAATACTAGTAAGCATAAAATAAAATAGAATCGCTGACAAGATATTATGACAACGCTGTCATTACTAAGGTCATATGCAGAATCGTCATGGCAAGATCATGGCAGATGTCATACATTGGTGGCATGCTACGGCGCATTTCTTTGTGTCCCTCTTCCTCCTTTCTCCTCCGAGCTTCCTCTACACTTCTTCTGATGCCGGTAAAACTGATGTTGTCCGAATCCAATGTCCATGTATGTGGCGTCCTCATCACTAAGAGTAGTCCTAATGCATACGTGCTCGAGCTTCCTCCAGGTACGGGGGTTAGTTCCACATTCAATGTGGAGGACTTGGTTCCTTACTTGGGTTTCACCCCACCTCCAGAAAACCCACTCCAACCACCTCCTAGTCCCAGCCCCAATCCAACCTTGCAACCTATACCTCTTACTTCCCCAAGCAGACAGCGATCAGATGAGATAGAGGATATAATCAATGATCATACCGTCTCTACACATGACGGGGGATTCCAGAAATACTTGGTTAAATGGGTCGGCAAACCAGAGTCTGAGAACACTTGGGTCCACGAAAATGAGGTTCGTCACTTGAACCCTGACCTGCTAGACATCTACCACGAGCATGTTTCATTGGTGATGAAACATTTTTGGTCCAGGGGAATTGACAGGGATGCCACATACATGGACATTGGATTTGGACCGCATCGTTTCTACCGGTGTAGAAAGAAGTGGAATGGAAATCAAAACTAGATGAAATTCTGGAAATTGAAGGAGCACAGAAAAATCGATTGATCGAAATTCAATTTTGATTGAAATTAAAATTCGATCAATCGAAATGTCAACGGCAATATTTTATGTATATGAGAATTTCGGTCGAACGATTTTCAGTTTCGATCGATCGAAATCATGTCGGGTTGTTTTAGTTGTTTTAGAAGGTGAGTTTCGAACTTTTGCTTCAAGGGTTTATTTGTCTTTATTTAATATTCGTTTTAGGGTTTTCTTTTATTGTAAGACCTATATAAGTTCATGAAGAAGAACATTGTAGTTAGTTGATTGATTATTGAATGCTTTTATGCTTGAGTAATCTTTGCCAGAGATGGGTTTGGTGTGAGACCAAGGGAGTGGTTCCCCTATATTATCCTTATTGTTGTTGTTGATTTGCGTGGTTTGCTTATATTTGTTATCTTATTGCGTGCTTCTCTAAACCATAGCCTAATTTCTTCATTGTGATCCTCAAAACTCTAAACCCTTTTGAAACCCTGAACCACACAAAGTCAATACCTTTTCCAAAATCATAAACCGATCTAAAAGTCATAGGCCTTTACAAACCGTAAATCCCTTTCACAATCCAATTTGGAATCCGCGTATCTACATCGGACCAAAGACGAGTACTTAATCCTATCTGGATCTCGTGTGATCTACCCATCAGAATTCTGCAAACCCTAAGGTATCAAAGATAATTTTGCGATTAAACTTGAATTAATTTATTTAATTTCGGTAAAATCTTCATTAAATCATATTCCGCATTTTAGGGTCGTTGTCCCGCGTCACTCCGTTTTCAAGTTGTTAGTGAGATCGTTTTCTGTCCCAATCTTCCACATAATGGATCTCAACTCTTGAGATCATCGGCGTACTGTTAGGCAATCAGATTTTGATTCCATGTGACGCACATTCTGAAAAGTGATTTGAGAACCATTCTTACGTACGCTCATGATCACGTTCACTTTTTGAGATGTGTGCCACATGGAATCAAAATCCAATCGTCTAATGGTACGCCTATGATCTCAAAATCCATTGTGTGGAAGATTGGGACCAAAACTGGCCTCCATTTTCTAATTCAAAGCAGTCAATGGATTTCAGCATTGCTACCTTTATAGAGTTTTGGTGGGTACAAACAGAGGTACACCACCCCCACCCCCCCTCTCCAACACACACACACACACACACACATGTGAAATCAGTACATCATGATTCTTCAAGACATGACGTTATAGTTTTCTATGACAATAGCAACAGAAAATAAGCATGATTTACAGAGTTGCAAAAACATGACAATGTGACCCTATGATGCCAGCCTGAAAATTTAAAATACTTAGGATGCTAGATTCCTTATAACCCTTAAAATTTGGCCATTTCAAAAAAGCCTAAAATTTTGCTCAAATTTTAGGACTGCGAAAAAAAAAAGGGAACTAGCATTTGCTCAAATTGCCTCTAAGGGACATTATCCTCCTTTTTTGTCAAATTTCTTTATACCCTGTGAAACCACTTTACCTGATTTAGGGAAAATGGACATCCACTGTTTTCTCATCATAAGAATATATAATCTTCTGCTGCCTCAACGACTAAATTAGTAGAGAGAATTTCAGATCAAAGTTGCAGCAATCCTTATATCTAACAAGTTATTCTGCAGGGTGCAGAACATGGTGCAGTATTAACCATAATTGTAAATGATATGGGAAATTACGGATGTTATCCAGATTGTATAGAAAAGGTATCATTGCCACTTTTTACTGAAGTTACTGTAAATCTTATCAGAAGGAGGCCAATGAGTTCACTGGTTGCTCACTGTAAGTATATCAGTACCTATATGCTCACCGTAATAGATTCAGCCTCCAGAGTTTTTTTCAACATTTTTATAGGCCACGTGGCATAAGTGTTGGGAAATCTACTAACATTGGGAGCTCCCCATGACCCAAAAATACACTGATTGGGAGATTTGAACCATCTGACATGTGCACTTTAGTATGGACAGTTGTGCTTAATTGTTATGGGTCGATATTATAGGGCACCGATCATTTGGTTCTGTTCCTCTAATGGCCATGATTTTTTGGCTGAGACGTGTGCCAATGATCTGGTGCCAGGTGGACTCATCCGAATAATCAAGTATGTATGCCACTTGGCTTAAGAGTGTGGGCTGTCATGCCACTCTTTGGTTAACCACAGTCAGCAGAGTCCATCTCTTAGAGGATATAATATATATATATATAGGGAAAGGAGAAAATGTGCCCGGGCGTAGAGATATCTCTACACCAATTGATATGGGCACGACACGTAGCGCCTCTTTTGTGAAGTGATGGGTGGCATGGGGCCCACTTTACTAACTAGGGTTAAACTTTTAAAATATTTTAAAAGTTATATTCATTTTCAGCCGTCATTCTTGACTTTTTTAGAAGCCTTTTTAAAGTCTCTTTCTTTTCTCTCTCTTCTCTCTTTTTCTAAGAAAGTGTCAGACTTACTTTTTCAAGTATATTTTACACAAAAAATATGAGCCCCAAATAGCGAAGCGCTAGCACCTCGGCAGCGAAGCACTGGCACCCCGATAGCAAGGCACTCAAGTATATTTTACACAAAAAATATGAGCGCCAAGTAGCGAAGCGCTAGCACCTCGGCAGCGAAGCACTGGCACCCTAGCACCGAGGTGCCGACGCTTCACTTAAAAAAAAATGGATCGTCGGCGCCTCGTTAAATTAGAGGCGACGCTTCAATAAATATATATTTATATATATTTTATCAAAGTGCACCGGCGCCCCTAAAACGAGGCACCGACGCCCCGCCGCTAGCACCCTAGTGCCGGGGTGTCAGCGCTTCGCCACTAGGGTGCCAACGCCTAGTTTTCAGGGTGTCAACGCTTCGCTGTCGAGGTGTTAGCGCTTTGTTACAGGGCGCCCCATTTTTTGAGTAAAATATGCCTGAAAAAGTATGTCTAACACTTTCTTAGAAAAATATAGAGAAGAAAGAGACTTTAAGAAAGTCAAGAATCGCAACTGGAAGGGTATTTAGCTTTTAAAATATCTTGAAAGTGTAACCCTAGTTAGTAAAGTGGGCCCCATGCCACCCATCACTAAACAAAAAAGGCACTATGTGTCGCACCCATATCAATTCCTGTAGAGATATCTCTACACCCGGGAGCATATCCCTGGCCCTCATATATATATATATATATAATGCTTTTGCAATTTATTTGGTGATAAAAGTATGAGGCCATCATTCCTTATTTGTTAGATCTTCTCTTATTAACCTTAAAATTGATCCACAGCTCAATCAGTGGGTGTCACTATTGTAATAATTTTATTTGTTACAACTGGGATTGATTTCAGCGCTTGGATCAGCAATAATCCTTGAGTTCATCATGATACTTTTTTTGGGGACGGTACTTCTATTCTTCATTTGTAAATGTGCAATTGCTCTTGGCAAGGAAAAGAGAAATCGCTATGCCGGTGATACCAAACTTTCTGAAGCAGAAAATTTTGATAAATCAACTGTAAGGATAATTTTCTGACCCTTTTGCTCGATAACCACGTTCATTTTCATTATAATGTAGCATTTTACCGTTGAATGTAATAAACAAGGTCATTACATTTATGTTAAGGTTGCTGTTCTTGTTAGAAAATTTTACTTCAAAAAGTAGAATAAATTACAAAGAAAATTATTACCAAGCATTTTTTGATACACTTATGTCAAGACAAGATTTCCCCCCTAATGAAGTCAGTTACGTGCATAATGCTTACCAATGAAATCAATTATTACCTACTGATTGGATGACATCATTGGTTAGTCAAGGGTCCAGTTTCATTCAAGAATAGCATTGGTAAATTAAAAAACACACAAATGTCCTGAACACATTAAAAATATATTTTCAATCTAAACCAATTCAACTCACTAAGCTCGGCATGACATGGATGCACAAATGTGGCCCATTCATCATACTTCCTGCCTGCATGTTTATGCTTCGGCATTAATAAATTAATGCTTTTATTTTATAGGACACCATAACCAGACAAATTTTAGTTCCCTTGAAAGGACAATGACTTTAAGATAACCTATTACAAAATTAACTAACCATAGCTTAAATAATTCAAACCATGTAACAAAATTAACATTGATCATCAATTAGAGTTGTAGAGGGTTAGGGTTAGAGAAGATTAGTGACGGGGACACCACATACATGGACATTGGATTCGAACCGCATTGTTTCTACCGGCGTAGAAAGAAGCGGAATGGAAATCAAAACTAGGCAAAAGATGAAATTATGAAAATTAAAGGAGCACAGAAAAATCGATTGATCGAAATTGAATTTCGATCGATCAAAATGTCAACGGCGATATTTTATGTATATGAGAATTTTGATTGAACGATTTTCGATTTTCAATTTCGATTGATCGAAATTCAATTTCGATCGAACAATTTTCAGTTTCGATCGATCGAAATCGCGTCGGGTTGTTTTAGTTGTTTTAGAAGTTGAGTTTCAAACTTTTGCTTCAAGGGCTTATTTGTCTTTATTTAATATTCGTCTTAGGGTTTTCTTTTATTGTAAGACCTCCTATATTAGGTCATTAAGAAGAACATTGTAGTTAGTTGATTGATTATTGAATGCTTTTATGCTTGAGTAATCTTTGCCTGAGATGGGTTTGGTGTGAGACCAAGGGAGTGATTCCCCTATATTTTTCTTATTGTTGTTGTTAATTTGCGTGGTTTGCTTATATTTGCTATCTTAATCTCTGCGTGCTTCTCTAAACCATAGCCTAATTTCTTCCTTGTGATCCCCAAAACCCTAAACCCTTTTGAAACCCTAAACCACACAAAGCCAATACCTTTTCCAAAATCATAAATCGATCTAAAAGCCATAGGCCTTTATAAACCGTAAATCCCTTTCACAACCCAATTTGGAATTCGCGAATCTACATCGGACCGAAGACGAGCGCTAATCCTAGAAAAGCTAGAGTACTATCTCTAGGCCGATCTCGCCTCGACTCTAAAGTACTTGCGCATCAGACTGGACCCTATCTGAATCTCATGTGATCTACCCATCAGAATTCTGCAAACCCTAAGGTATCAAAGATAATTTTGCGATTAAACTTGAATTAATTTATTTAATTTCGGAAAAATCTTCATTAAATCACATTCCGCATTTTAGGGTCTTTGTCCCGCGTCAATTAGGGTTTGAGGACAGGAAAGAAGAAAATAGAAGAGAAAGATGCGTGAGAAATTAGGGTGGAGTTGAATGACTTCACACCCATCTTATTATTTATGTCACTTTTTTGTAGGGTACATAACTAATATTTTTCTGTCTATACGGTAATGTCTATGTGCAAACACACCCTTCCGAGAATGTTCACTACTTTGTGGACTCATTTTAATTAGATGTGTCTGATCTGTTGCTCGAGGGAGAGAGTGCCCCCTCTTCCTTATGAAAACTTTCCCTTTCCTATATTATCAAAATTTTCAACCACAGTTGAACCATCTCTTTGCTGGATATTTTCTTCTTCCCTAACATCAACTTCAACAACCAAAGTTGAAACATCTCTTTGCTCCATTTTTTCTTCTTCCTTAACTTTGACTTCATCATCCACAGTTGAACCATCTCTTTGCTTTCCTCTTCCTCAACTTCGACTTCATCTTCAATTTCATGTATCAGAGAAGATAATATGGGAACAATGCTCTCTTCCTTATAATTCTCTTAGAAGAGGGCATTGAGGTGAAAATTTGTAGCATGCATAGTCAAGGAAGGTAACATCATAGTGACAAACTACTTTTCTGAAGAAGTATCATAACACTTTTGAGGATAATCAATAAAAGCGCATTTGATGGCTTTGGGAGCCAACTTATCTCTATGAATGGGTAAGGCACCTAAAAAGACGTGGGGAACAAGAAAATATGATTTTTTTAGCATAGTAACTGATAAAATGTACATCAAGAACTGGGGTAGGCATTCTATTGAAAAAATATCAGCAAGAACATTCTTCCTGGTTCGTTTTGGGACATTCATATAAAATAACAAAGCTCAATTCACTTCGAGTAGGTAATTTTCCTTTTCGCAATCTATTATGACCCAGGTCATGTTGATCCTATTTAATGGTAAAAGATGGGCGAAGCACCAAGACCTGATGGTTGTGCGCACACCATGTCATGGCCCACACATTTTAAATTAGGAAATTTCTAATTATGATTCGGTTTACACAAAAATAACAACCGAATCCTAAGAATTCTGCAGCCTTAGCAATTAAGGTAATTGAATCCCTCGAATTGTGGAATTGATTTGAAATCAATTAGAATCCTTAAAGGACTCTTGCTCTTTTTAGCAAGGTCAACTTGCCAAAGTGGGCTCTTTCTCTAATTGTCTTTTCCTTATAAATAGAGAACTTTGAGAGATTTAGAATCTCTATTCTTTCCCTCTCATAGTCGTCTCTCTCTTGTTCTCTCTTCCCTGGAAAATCACAGCAGCACCATCTGTTACACCTCCCTCACCGGATCTCCTTCCGGTTTCACGGTAGATCAACACCGCGGGTTTCAATTCATATCAGCGACCCGTGCATCCAGTTTTGAAGCCTAATCTCTCCCATCAAGGCTCCTCATCGCTGTGAAGATTGAATCGTAAGAAAAGATTTCTCGCAAAAGGACTCAGGCAAATCGTCACTCGAATCCGACAAACCAAATCACCGCAAGAATCGATTCACGCTTCAACAGGTGGGTGGCTCTCAATCTATCTTAAATTATTCAGTCATTTTTAAATTATTAAGACCCTAATTGAACCCTCAAACCAATCGGAGAAGAAAAGGATTAGAACTGCGGTCGAAAAATTCGACCTATGCCTGAAATTGGCAACTTGACCGGTCGAAATCTAAAGTCAACCGGTCGAGATTCATATTATACATAAAAGCTTGGGCCTCTGTTCGATCTCGACCGATCGAAATCTATTTTCGACCAATCAAGTTCTTCAGAATTTCTTTTCAATTTGTCTCGACCAGTCGAGATTGACAGTTTCAGAACTGTTTTTCTTAACGATTCTGATTTCTAGTTTTGTTTCGCGGAAACATCCGATTTAAGCGAAACAAGACTCGATCATATTGTTTTTGGGCCTTCCAGACACAATGGGAACATCTGTTGCCTCTTTTAAGATTCCTATAGTCCTGGTATAGGCACGTGTGTCCCTTTAGGGTCTGAAACAAGTCCGATCGCTATACCGATCAATCATCAAGTTCTATAGACACGATCACCCCCATTGAAAAGTAATTAGATTCAATCATAGAATAAATATGGTTAAACATTTCTTAATTCACAGTTTTTACTCAATGCTTCATGTTTTATGCACCATGTTAATTTTCACACAATGCTATAGTTTCATTTTATGATACATGCTCCATCTTTATCATATGACATCACGTAAAAAATTACAATAGGGCATACGCATGATAAGTTAAGAATAAGATATGATACATGATATAAGCTTTCGCCACAGTGGGGCTTCTTTTACGGTCACTAGAAATTTGGAATGTAGGCATCCATGTACGGATGCAGCACCTCTATGAAAGTATGGGCTGCCACACGAAGTACATTCAGGTTACTACGGAACCCGTCCCTTGGAAAGCGTGTTTTAATGAAGCCTATCGGACTATGGCCCACGCCAAATTAAATTATGAGAAAAAGATGAGAAATGAATAAGTTAAGATATGAATATATTAAGAAAGTGGTGACTTAAGCCCACGTAAATATGAAATCGGGGCGGAAACGTTAGCCCAGAACCGAATAATGATATGTTACGACGTGCTGTGAAGGCCAGCTGAGCACGAACTAAGTTTTGCACCGTGTCATACCTTACAAGCCACTGTAAGTGCCCAACGTCTATACCCAAGACAGGTTTTAAGGACATTATGTTTAACTTTGTCTTGATCTAAGGGGACACTATTGTTACTGATGCATACAACCTCATTTGACTGGATGGTTATTTATGTTATGATATAGAGGTTAGGTGGTTATCTACACGTGGACCTCGTGTGATAGGCTCAAGCAGCAGCCCTGGCACAAGTCGTTTTAAATAAGATAAGTAAGATACGAAGTACGTTTGTGTAGGCGTATGGAGTAATAATAAGACTTCAGATATGCCACGTATGATAAGTTGAGAAGACAGATAGGAAAAGAAACATGAATTAGATGCATTATGTACATTTCATTCTATGATAAGTTTTTCAGTTTTAATATGATATGTTATGAAATTATGGATATTTTTGTCATCATGTAATAACGTTTGGTCTTACTTTAAAATGTACTGCAACTTATGCAATTGCACACACAATCACCTGAGTAAGTTATGGTGGATCGATTGTGCAACCCACTAAGTTTACGCGACTGAGTAAACTCACCCCCTCCCAAAACTCTAGCAGTTTCAAGTGAGGACTCTGATCATCCTGTCTATTATGACGTGGAGGCAGCTGTATCAGAGGCGGCTTATGTAGATGAGGACGTCGGCTACCACTTGGATGAAAGCGTAGATCCGGCGGAGTACTATGAGCCTTGAGAGTCCCTTTAGTTTCAGTCTTTATCATTTTCTTTGAAAGACATATTTTAGTCTTTTTTATACAGCTTGTGAGTTTACATTGGGGATCATTTTACCCTACGTGAAACTTGATTTATTTTATAGCATAGATGTGTGGTTAGGAAAATTACCTTATTAATGGTCATCTACACTTTTCATTGTTATTGTTGAAGTCATTTATTATTTATTATTATTAAAATGCCTTGATCCAATTTATATGATGATTTATGGATTATGTGTATGTCCGCTTATCGCCTTAACAAGCGTGCGGTGTCATAACACGAAATTCTAGGCCCTCGAGATCAGGTAAGGATTTTGGGTTGTGACACAATTCCATGATGGGTGTAGCTGCAAATAGTTTGTCACTCGATCCCATGAATGCGAAGAAGATAAGGCTGGACAGAGTGGGAAGCATACTCCCCTCCACTTTCAAACTGTAAAATCATCACATAGACATGAAATTGAATTTGGACCAGCCTATGGAAGGTTGGAAAAATTATCACATTCATCTTCAGTTTTCATGAATTCTATTGTCAAAAATTGTGCCTAGCCCCGCTTAGGGAGGGTGACCTCCTAGGCATACCCCGCTTACACTGTACCTACCTTGGGTGTCATAAGAATAGATGCTAGACTTCTGGAGTACATTTTGGGAAGCCTACTCAGGACCAGTACAAGGTATCGAGTGAGATGATAAACACTACAGCCAAGTTTTACAAATGATTCATTTGTTATTTTTTATTTTTAAACAATAATCATAGCTAGAGATTGCGTTTTAGACCCTTGACCTCAAATTTTATGTGCATCACCACTCGAGCTAAAGCCCAATCTCTTAATAACCCAAAATTTTAGTCTTTTATAAAGTAATTTAACGAAATTAGATCAAGTCACTATTTTGAAATTTTTTCTAAACAATTGCCAACTGTATCAAATTAATTTAGATTTTGTTTTCACAACAAATGATCTACTTACTATTTTTTTATCTATTTAATTTTTTAATTGTTGCTTACTAGTTGTAGGCTGTTATTGTATACTTTCAACCTACAATTGTATAAGATAAAACTTACTAAGTAAACAATCACATTTTTATCATTATTTGTTCTTGTCATATATTATCTTATACTTCAACCATCACGTTTTTATCATTATTTGTTATTCTCATATATTTATCATTATTAAAGATCCTATATAAATTATATAATAAGCATAGAGTAATTGTAATATTATGGCGCCTCACCTCTGCCACCTAGGCTCCTCTTAGCTCCAAGGGGGGTCCGCCGTCTAGGCCCCGCCCCATGCATTTAACAACTATGTTCATGAGAAATAACATAGTAAAACTTGTGCAATCATCAATAAAGAAGACAAAGTAACAATATCCATACAAAGCCACAACTGAGAAACAATCCAAACATCAAAATGACAATATGAAAGGGAGTATGAGAGTATTTCTCCTATCACTATTAAGACAAGAAGCTCTACAATGTTTAGATAACTGGCAAATTTCACATTGAACTGTTGAAATATTATCGCCATATTATTATCATTCACATCAAAATAAAAATTTGCGATACTTTTTTATTACTTTTTTTAGGTTCGTAGGATACCAGCATGGATCATATTCCCTTTTTTTCTGAAAATTTCTTTCATTTTGTATATGATTCACATGCCATGCTTTTTCATGTAATTTCTTCTGAGATATTAGAATTCTCTCTGGTATGGTCGAATTAAATAGACAGTAATTTGACCAATCCTACAATTATAAAATTCCAATCAGATGTTTTCCTTATGAACTATACAGTTGAGCGGAAGCTCATCAGAAAATGTGACGTACTTTACTAGATGTTCAAGCCCCTTCCTGTTCAGGAGCCACCATTCCAACTTCTGCCAACGGTAAGGATTTTCTAACACCATTCTAATCAGATATACTATTGCTAATTAAGTTCTGTGCAGCTCGATAGGACCCACTTCTACAATCTTGTTAGAATTCCAGCATACATATCATACATCCCTATTAGATTTCATACTGGTGAAGAAACTACATCCTTTTCAAATTAAAATAAATGAAATATTATAAATAGAAAAATGATTTTGCAACTTTATATTGTGGAAAGTAGGATGACCCATCACTCAGGCATCCAACTAGTAGACTCAGTGCACCATCAAACCATTCCTCATTAAAATTTCCTGAGACACTAGGCTTTGTAGCATATCTGTGATGCATATAATCAATGTGTTTTGAGCATATTTAGAGGGTGTAACTATTGTTAATAATTTCAATTTTTAGAGCTCATGTCAACCAGTTTAGCCTGAAGCTTGGATATATCTTTTATTGACTTTCAGGTCACGCCGACAATCAAGACATGAAGGATCTGGCAATGATGGGTATCATTCATCACCTTTTTCAAGTGATAATTCTAAACCAGTTCCTGTTCCTCTTGCCAGTGAACTAGCAGACATGGAAACTGCATGAGACCTTGCAAAAAATACAACAGGTGACCATGTACATAAGAAGATTTAGAAACAATAGTACTCCACTGTATTTGATGGCATGTTTATTCATACTAGATTGTTTTGTTTAATGATTTTGCGTGTATATACAAAGTATTGAAGCTTCAGCATTGCCATCACCCCACAGTCAATGAAGCCAAACAACACATCAAAAACTAACTATCTACATCTTTTAAGTCGAAGACACCCATCTAAAACCCCGTAAAGGCTTGCTTGACATAATTAGGGAGATCATTACATGATAAAAAATTTGGTCCATTCCCAAAGTCTTTCCATGTTTAGCTAATCTATAGCCACCTCATTGCTCTCTCTGAAAATATGAGATGGGATCCCTCATAGAAGCCTGTTGATTTTATCCAATCCAGTATTGACATTTCCAAGGCATTGCTCCACCTCCGAGTGCATTGTGAACAACCACCAAGTCAAATTCAATCTCAAAAACGTCATCTGAATGTGGAAAAAGAATCAAGCCATCAAAAATGGCTCGAAATTCCGCCTCATTGCTAGAAGCAAGGTTGTCAAATTGCGTATCGTAATCAAAGAAATTTGTGTCACATATCATATCGTATCGAGTATTATAAGATACACTTAGGTTTTTATAAATATACAAAAAATATATAAACATATACATATAATTCTAAAACTAAGAAAATATTATATATTTATATATAACAATCTATGATCATTTTTGAAATATTGTGTCAAAGACGCTCATTCCATCTCGGAATGGTGGTTTCTTTACTATTTTTGCATGAAATTAATGATAAGTTGTAAGACCCCTTATTCTATTTGTCTTTACAAGTGGTTGAAGTCACTCGTGGGCCCAAACAAAGCAGTTTGAGAATGATATGATTAAAAGCATGGTTCTAAACATCAGACATCAGCCCGATACATATAGGCTGATATGTACATCGGGTTACTGCCACCACGTATTACAATATGAACCTCTGGATTGAATATACTTATAAATATATATTGGTGTATACCGGCTGATATTTATGGCTGAAATACATCCTATGTGAATTGGGTATAATACCGAAAATGCTCTTTGGGCAAATTTGTTTATTACTTTAAGTTATATATATATATATATTCTAATATTTAAAAATAAAAGTGGATACTTTAATATCGGCCAGGTTGGCTAATCTGCCTGCGGCTAAGACTTTAAAGATCCTCCAAAGTCGTTAAACCTAGAAACTTTGAGCAACTCAAATTAAATAATATTAAATAATAAAAAATGGATCTCCATCAAAGTGTTGTCGGCCGATCTCCCGTTATTCCGACACGTGCTTGTTCCCTTCCACATGTCATGCATTCTCCTCACCACCTGTCAATCAACCCACCAGCTTCCATAGATTAAGTAGCATCAGTTTTAGTTTGTATAAAACTGAAGGAAAAACTAAACATGTTGTGGTGAAGGCTTTTTGTAAGTGGCCTCTCTCATACACATGGGACCTGCTGTAAGCACATCCTTACATATTGCACTTCCAGATATGCAACCCACTTGCTACTTATCGTGCTTCAGAATCAAATGCTATTACAGAAAAACCAAACAATCTGTGTCCCTCCTTTTTTTAAAATGAGAATCTTCAACTGCCTTGTATAAACTTTCTTTTTTTAGACTATTTATTAATTAATAAATACAAACCTCAAAAGCTGATAACGGAAAATAGGGACTTGCAAAGCTAAATACCCATTGATTGACTGCTTAGAAAACAAATAAGAAACAAAGCAATATATTTAATTTTTTCATATCAGAAAGTGCACCAAATGCTACAAAAGTGTTGACCAATCCTCAAATGGACAAAATATGGAACCTCCTTTCTCTAAACAAGGTTCTTAAGTTACCACCATCTTCAAAGTTCCTCCTCCACGTGTAGCTTATCGATTAGACAGAACAGACCAACAGCATGCTTGCTATGTGTTCAATTTCACAGACTCTGCTGGCATGAAAAACCACATCAGTCAAACAATTCTAACCATCTGAAAGATACTAATGTAAATAAACTGTTGAGCTGAGGAGGCACAAGAATCCATATTTATAACATAAGTTCAACGATCATATGGTTCAAACTGATTATTGATGCAATTTTGAGCCGAGGACAATCCATAAATGGTGACCTTATGAATGGACGATGTAGATCTACCCGAATCAATGTCGGGAACGTGGTATAGATGACCCAAACACAGTCTTCGGCATGCGGGTGCAGGCATCCAGTAGCAAGTGTTTGATATCAGTAGACATGGACCCTATTCTTCCCAATTGTAAAAGAAAGGGAGAGCACTACCCTAATGTGCTCTACCACTTTTAACATCACACATATCTCAAAAGCATTGTATTTGTTCTCATCTCATTCTTGCTTTCGTAGATCCCATCACCCCTCACTTAAATCTCTCCTTTTATAAAGTGCCAAAGTAATAATTAAATAATTAAATAAAAGCCAAAAAATGTTAGCGGTATTTGGTAAGGGCAACAAAGGTTTTCTACTATGACAGCCATTGACATCTTGAATCAAATGATGGAGATTGTTTTCTACCCCAATCTTTCATACAATAGATCTGGAGATCATGGCCCCCCCTATTAGACGATCGGATGTTGATTTCACATGACACACATCCTAAAATTGATCTCATGGTACGCTCATGATCACGATTACTTTGGGATGTGTGGCATGTGGAAACAACATCTGGCCGTCTAGTCGGTGGGCCATGATTTCAAGATCCGTTGTGTGGAAGAATAGGACGAAAAACAATCTCCATGGTCTGATTCCAGACAGTCAATAACTTTCACGATGGAAAACCCTAGTTGCCCTTACTGAATTTTCGGTTGCAAATACTGGTAAAAAAAAAAAAAAAGGAAGAAATATACCCATTCCTTGTTGGTGAAAATGATGGATAGATATCACAATCCCTTAGTGACCAAGAAATAGAATAGAAAGAGATAAACGCCCTCTCTCTCTCTCTCTCTCTCTCTCTCTCTCTCTCTCTCTCTCTCTCTATCGATGCCTCCTCCCACCTTTATTTGTTTTTATTTGATAACCTTGAATCATATCACATCAATTCAACAAACCAAGCTTTCACCCAGTTTTCTTAGTTCACCCCTCAAAAGACTATGTTCACGAATCTATCACTATTTAGGATAATGTTACGACAAAGTCAAGTTGTCAAATATCATTGAATGGTGATACATTGGCCAAGAATATCAATCGAGTTTGTATCATAGAATCTAAGGCCACATGGTGTATTTTGGCTTTTCCAAGAAAATCTTTGAATCCTAACAACTCATATTCCTGTTGATTCTTAGTAGACTCTGATTCTTGTCTTTTTCTAGATGTGCTCTTTAAATTGTCCTAATTCCTGGCTTTTCTCAAAAAAGTTAATTTCACAATCGTTCTTAAGTTATTCTCCGAAAAGCTCATAATCGATTGAATTTGTGATTGTGCTACTGTCGTACGAATATTAATCAACGGACTACTTGTTATATTCGGATTTAGCTAAAAAAAATCGGACGACCACTCCATGCGAGGTTGGAGTTATGTGATGGATTTATTTTTCAATATAATTTCTCGAAGCATACTTATAACACCAAAAACGTTATATATATATATATATATATATATATATATATATATATATATATATATATTATAAACTCATGAAAGTGTCCCGACCGATATCGTTAATAGCAAATGAACCTAGGAAAAGCGGTTTAATCGAAAAGCTAAAATACAAAAATACAAAGTAAAAATGAACTTAGGAAAAGCGACATATAATATCAAAGATGACTATGAGGTAGCATCGTCGCCATCCTCATCCTTGGAAGAGTATGAGGCAGTCATCATTTGTCTGGGAGAACTAATATGATCGTCCCAACTATCGTCGCGAACATGCTATAAGGGAGGCTCCCAATTGGGATCCAACTCATCCTCCGACTCAATCATACGATCGAAAGTATCGACTTCTGAATCCGAACTGAAAAGCACTCGGCTAGTTGCAAACTCCAGTGCTCGAATTACCTGCGGTACATGTCGCACTGGTGGTGCACGATGTAACACCTACCCCTCAAATTTTTTGTTAGTCAACTTGTTGACTGAGACTTTATGAGACTTGATTATGTCAGGTGACTGCCTAAGGTCAGGTACATCCAAAATTGTTAAGCACCCACCTTAGATTGAGGGGATATTACCTATTTCTAGTGGCACTCATAGGGGACCCCTTTTATTTGAATGGGTGTGTTAGTAATTAAGTAAAATGCATACCACATATGAAGCTCGGACTGACTTTTGATGGACCCTGAACCAAGAATGGACCTAAATTAGAACTGAGCCTTAGTATTAATGAGAAGATCATCACTAATGGATTTGATTTTGATGATCATCATGACATTGGTCAATAGTTTGGGTCAAATCTAGACCCATAAATCTTAAACGAACTAGATGCACTAATATTCCAAATAGTGTGTTTGTGCCTTGCATGGAGTAATGATATTTCTTGTAAATATAAATTAAGCTTAAGGGCATTTACAAATTAATTGTCTAATTTTCATAATTATAAATTTGGATTTTGCTAATCTCTAGCAAATCCTAGCATAGTAATAAGTAGAACTTCTAGATGACTAAATAATTGAAATTTGACCACTTTAATTGACATGTGGCCTGATGAGTTTTCAGACCTCGCAAACTCATGGCCATTGTTGATCATAGGTGATCAACAGCGAGCGATTCATTATCGATCAATCCCCGAAAATTCGGGTGATTTAGTCCATAGAGATAGTGGTCAATTGATTTTTGAATTTGATTGAAATGAGATTTGAAAAACTTGATTTTTGAAAAATAAATCACTGATAAGATCAAGGTTTTGAACAATTTAATCGTACCCGAAAAATTGGATTTGATCGGATGGCCAACGAGGCTAGCCCGAATTTGCTTGATATTGGCTTAGAATAGTACCCTACGAATATGACAGTATTGGCAATGATTTATAGAACTTGGAGCACATGGCAGGGAATCTGCCTTGTTGCACTAGAAATTTGAGCCCCTAGAGAGCTAAGATTTGCATGTCTAAGACTCCTTTAAAAAAATCTGAGATAAATTAAGGTCAAACCTTGACTTGTCCCCAAGATTTGGTTGAAATTTCATGTGATAATTTTACAAGAATTATCGGCTAGAAAATCTGGAACTTCATGGCGCGAAACTGTGTTGCGTGCCACCCACCCAGCAATCAGAACTGACTCCTGGTCGGATAGACCTAATTTTGTCAGAATCCTTAGACTTTTGACCCTAAAAATGTAAAAAGAAATTGAAGATAACTTTGAGCTTTCTAGAAAGCCGTTGAGTGCGCAATTACGATAGCGACACTAAGAGTTACAGACTCGGCTTGAAGAACCAACAATTATGGCCCCATAACTTGATGAAGGAGAACAGATCTTAGCAATATGTTGACGTGATCAAGCCTGATCATATTTTTGAATGGCGCCACTCTGATCTTAGTAGTATGCTCTATCGCCCATTGTTCGTAGAAATTGAAAATTATATCAGAGTTGAAAATGGCGAGCGAATTACTGTAAAATGTCTGGTACACTTGTCAGAAAAATTTGCAATTAAAGCAACATGGTCAAAATTGTGACTTTTTTCTGAGACCCGTGACCATCTAGGCAATACAAGATCATAGTGATCGCAGAGAACATTTTTGCGATTTAAGTTGACTTGGTTAACTAAGTTATTGGACTGGACCTTTCGATGACCCAAACAAAAGCCTAAATACTAAGAATTTGTAAATAAAAATTTATAAAGACCTGACCACTCAACCCTTAGCCCAGTGAGCCGGAGATGAATTACTAAAGCTATGACCCAACCCAAAATGTCTTGAAAGAAATTGATAAAGGCACATAACACTATTTGAGTAGGGATGTGATGATGGATTTGATGGTAATTGATTCATATATATATATATATATATATATATATATATATATATATATATATATATATATATGGCCTAATACACATGCCTTACAACAAATTCATTATATTAATTGGCTATGTCCAAAATCCAAAGTCATAGCTTGACAGGTGGCAAACACATGGATGGTGTCAGGAAAAGAATATTTCTGAGGATCCAAGACTAAAATTATTATAACTAAAAACAAAGACAATGAATGCATTGCAGGTCTTATATAAATTTATTTTTTTATTTGCAATCCACAACTTGCTAATTAAAACAATTGGTTGCATTGCTTTGATTCAAACGATGGACATATATGTTTTTTTTGTCCTAATCTTCTACTCGATGGATCATCAGATCAGATCATGGGCTTGCCATTATCATTCGATTAGATGGATCATCAGATCAGATCATGGGCTTGCCATTATCATTCGATTAGATGTTGATTCCAAAAATAAACACAACCTAAACAAGGGTTTTAAGTGATAAATCATTTGACTGCTTTGTTTTTTCGTCCCAATCTTCAACCCATTGGATTGGATCTTGACAACATGGCCCACCATTAGTTCGTTAGAATTTTATTCCACAAGGCATTGCATCCTGGAAAGTAATTCAAGAACAGTTAAGAGGTTAATTTGAATTATTGAATTGTTAAGAAAGAATCTTAGTTGTAAATAAAGGTATTTTCCTTAAAGGCCTTGATTGCACTATTATAAACATTTCATTTTAAAATAATAATAAAATATTGTAAACATTCCGGTGAAGGTAACAAACTTGGTATCGGGATCGGGTATCGGTCCTTGGAAGATCAATACAAATCAACTAATATATACCGGCCTATTTAACAGAAAGAAAGCAAAATAGGCCGATACGGGCCTATATCGGCCGATACCGATACCGAGTTGGATACCGATACATATCAATTTGCCGAAAAATCAATACGTATTGGTATCGGCCGATATTTGATACCTTTCTTCCAATTACCTACATGCCCAACCCCGCTTATAAACTTCGATTGTGCATAATTACCACATCGGAATTCTGAAAAAAATGTCTGAGGTAAAAAAATATTTTAAAAAAAAAAAAACATGGGAAAATTGAGCAAAATTTGGAGAAAAATAGAAAAATTTTCAGAAAAAGTGATGAAAATAAATATTTAAAAGAAAAAGGAAATTTTGAGAAAAAAATTATGAAAACAGGAATGTACAAATCATGATATGAAAAATTGGAAGCTATGCCTTTATCTGAGCTATGAGATAGAAGAGGAGAGATGACTTGTGACAAATAAGGAGGTATCATGATTTTATTTTAGCTAACAAGTGAAGTAGTTACCTAAGAGTGACAAGAAAACAAGGGTTTAGGGTTGAAAAAAAAAGTTTATGTGCCTTAGACATGCAATTTGGGCGAATGTATAAGCACTTAAGAGTGGATAAAATTAAGGTTTGTTATTCCCACACCAACTTTTTTGTTACAGCCACAATACTATAAAAAAAGCCTCCTCATTTTAAAGGTCTTCACACCAATAAGCTCTATGTCTTTTTATACTTGCACATCAATTTAATATCATCCTCTAGATTTGGTGTCACTCACTCTTTCTCTGGCAGGGCGCGAGTCCGGGTTCACTAGCAAGGTTAAAAATTAGAAACATCCGCCAAAATTTGGCAAGTTTGGAAAATATTTGGAGAGAAAAAAATATTTAAAAATTAAAAGTGATAATTTGTTGAAAAAATTTGGGAATTATTTGATAATTATTTATGAATTATTCACGAATTTTGAAAATACAAATATTTCAAAAATTCGTCGAATTTAATAACTCTGCCTGTAACTATGAGAAATAGAATTGGTAGCGAATCGGTAGCTGGTGGCAAATAGAAAGGGATTAGGGTGAGTATCTAAAACGGAGTAGTGTGTTATTATATCTATGTTTTTTTCTTTTTCTAAAAAAAAATATATTAAAAAATAAAGTTACAATATGGTGGTAACAATTCCTTAAAATTCCAAGTAACAAAATAGAATTGACAAAATCGTTAGATAGATTGGGAAAATACATAACACTGAAAAGTACAACAAGAGAAATCTCACATTTTGAAATTTTGGAAAATTTGAAATAAAAAAAAGTAAGGGAAAATTTCACATTTTGATTCCAAAAAAGTCATGAGATATCTTTTAGTGGTGAGAGATAATTTTAATAGATCTAGATCCATTGAAATTGTTGACCCCATGTAAAATATAAATAAAGTATTAAATATTTAATTAATGCATTTACTTTAAGCTCCACTATAAAAGGAAAGGCTTTGATTCCATGGGACCCCCCCCCCCTACTGCTAAGGAGTTCGTCCAACACTGTGGACGCGGAGAACAGAATATATGACTTTTCCCAGTGGCTATATACGCTAAGTTGAATTTACCAAACTAGGTGTGATATATTGAAATTTTACTTGCATATCCTTAACCAGGCCAGCATGCCACCCACTTTTGATGCACGGGTCATCTACATTCGTATATTTTGGGAACCCTACTCATTAATCAAATTCTACAAGAGGCAGCCGAGCATTTGCATAGGGTAAATCAAAACTTACGAAAATTATAAACGATGGACAATTTTGTAGATAAGTTATGTGGCTTGACGCGATTGGCTGCACTACTGCCTGAGCCCCATTGTGTTTAGCCCATCACAGCACGCCACATAAGCTTTCAGTAAAATTGTCAATTAAAAATTATTCACTGTATAATATTGTCCCCAAAACTTATGACCACATGTCACTAATAGCCAATTATTGACGCAATATTTTCTTCTATGAGAAAAAATAAATAAATTTATATTAAAAATTAGTTTATCATAGAAAATACATGCTTGAGCATCTTTTACTATTCTACCAGACACTTTTATCTTAATTATGACCATTTATTTATAAATGCCGGAGGGGAGCACTAAGTCAATAATACTCTAATTAGTACTGAAGAATCAAACACCTATGTTTTGTTGTTCAAAATTAGGGCTCGTGTCCCTGCTTCATCAAGGGTTGGCCCTAACATTTTCGGAGCCCAAAGTGAGTTCCTAAATTGGGGCTTCTGTTTCATATTATTGTATAATATAAAAAAAATTTATCACGATTTTTTTTGGACAAATAAAATAATATTCATATTTTTTTTTACTATATAGAACTAAAAATTTAATAATTTAAGCCTCAAAACCTGAACATCATTCAAATTATTTGCTTTAAAATATATTCTAAAATTAAAACCCAAAAAAAAACCTAGCTTCTCACAATAAAATCAAGTTTTCATATAAATAACTTTTTAAAAAATGAGTTTTAGATTAAATTCAAGTAACCCTATGAGAGAAGAACAAAATGTTGATTCCCGCTCGTTTTTTGTGTTTTGCCACTCAAAATCCTCAAAAATGGACAGATCTAAAATATATAGACAGAAAAATCCGTCAAGTAATGCTTCATATGACTTCTGATCAAACAAAAAAAAAGAACGCTTCATAGGGCTAAATTTGAGATCACATTGCTGAAAAATAGAGTGATCACATTGCTAAAACATAAAGAATTATTAGTGCCTCTTTCTGTCTTTCACGGCTAAAAGAAGCATCTAAATCTTTTACAAATGCCTAATTAAGATCAGAAGCACACAAGTCCCAAAACTAACAAAATCAGAGGAACCCATAAACATCACCAAGAAAAATAGAACAGCACAGAAAAAAACCTAATATCGTAGCAACCCAAACACTAAAACACAATCTATTAGCACAATATCCCTTCATCCAAAACCAAAATCGCAAACAACCCATAAATATTCAATACCCAAATTTATTACAAAAAAAAAAAAAAAAAAAAAAATCATTTATCATATCAAGTCCATTAACTTCTCCCAAAACAACTTAATTGCCAAAAGAAATGAAAAAAGAAAAAAAAAAAAAAAAAAAAAAAAAAAAAAAAAAAAGAACAGTGGATGCTCAAAATCAGTCCCAGAAATTACTAAAGAAAATTAGGAAAATATATAATAATCATAAGAATATAGGAGACCAAAATAGTAATTAATAAACAACAGCATTTGAATTAAAAAATAAGGAAGCAATAGGTTTTTAAATTCTAAAACAATCTAGTTTTATAAAAGAAGTGGAAAACAGAAAAAAAGCAGTAACTTTTAAACCCAAGATAAAAAATAAAAAAATAAAACAAACATTTGGTCCAGTCCTCAAACCAAAATCACCAAATTCACTAAAAACAACCAAACATAAAATAAACATATAGTTCATATTAAAATATATATATAAATAAACATACAGTTAAACAAAAAAAAAAATCAAAACCCAAATAAATAAACCTTAGCATTTGCACCAAATTTTACAAAAAAGAAAAGAAAAGAAAGAAATCAGAACAAAACAACCATAAATAGCTAAATAAACGAATAAGAGACAAGAAAACACCCTATAAATATAAAAAAAAATTAAAAAAAAGGTCACCTTGCAACATTAGAGCCATCCTCTTGATCCTGGGAGACAGAATTAGCAGCCCTATTAAGGTTTGGAGAGAGGAGAAGATTTGGGTTTGCAGATTTTGAGAGAGAAAGAAACGCTGGAAAGAGGAGAGAGTTTTGACTTTTGAGAGAGAGAGGGAGAGGCTTTGGAGCTGGAGATGGGCCCTTTACATTATATATATATATATATATATATATATATATATATATATATATATATATATATATATATATATATATAATTTTTTTTAATCCTAATTTTTAAAAGGAAGTTTGGATTTGGGGGCTCCTGAAAATCGGGGGCCCAAGGTAGCTGTCTGGCTGGCCTTGGTCCAAGGCCGGCTCTGGCTTGATCCCACATGATCCAGCCCTGCAAATAGCTAACAAGTTTTAAACTTTTAATACACAATATTAAGTATCAAAACAACGGTTTCGTTTCGATTTTGGGCATGACCGAAACCAAAATTTTCGGCCACAAATTTCACTATCATTCAGAAATTGATTGAAATTTCGGAAGTTACTTTCGTTTCGTTGAGGACCGAAACCAATAAATTTCGGCCGATAATTTGAATTATCGGCCGAAATTTTGAACCATTTACAATATACTATGTCTAAAAGTAAAAAAGAGGTAGATACACCTAAAGTTTAGGACATAGGATAAAATTCGGAAAAAGTACATAAGAATAAATTTAAGAGTAGCAAATATAAAGAAAAAAACTATGAAATGTCACTTGAGGTCAGTGGCGGAGCCAGGATTTCCATCTAGCCGGGGAGTAAGTCATAGAGACAAACTTTGACCAAATTCTTCGAAATTCTTTGAAATAGGAGTTAAACGAAACATTTAATGAAATTTCGATGATTTCTCCAAAATTGCAAAATTTTCATTAATTTCGGAGAATTTAATAAAATTTCACCAAAATTAATGAATTTTTTAAATTTGGGACCACGATCTCAAGATTTGTGGTTTCAAAGATTGGGATGAAACAACAATTTCCATCATTTAATTAAAAATATCAATAGTATTAACACTTAAATGCATGTGTGAAGAGATCTATTTTTGGAGATGAGAGATGGGTACCTCTATTTGTGCCCATGCTTTCTTTGAAAGCGAATGAGTCTCAGGCCCCTTGAAAACCATTGATTGCTACAGATTAGATGATGGAGATCGTTTTCACCCTGATCTTCCACACAATAGATCTTAAGATTATGTCTCACTTATCAGACGATCCATTTTTTATTCAATATGTTACAGATTAAAAAAAATGGCTCTAATTTACGTTTGAGTGTGATGTGTGTCATATGATGTCAAAAAAATGTCATATGATTCAAGGATTTTTTGAGGATTTGTGACACATGGAATAAAAATAGACCGTCTGATAGATGAGGCATGATCTCAAGATCTATTTTGTGAAAGATCAGGATGAAAAACGGATAGTTTTTCATCCTTGAGAGAAGACCCAGAGAAAGAGAGATGAAAGAATGTGAAGTTTTTGAGAGTTTACTGTTAGTATATTGGAATCATGCAATCTAAGCAATTTAATATGGACCGGTGTTGGTTTTAAACTTAAGATGGTATTAAAGTTTTAGGGATAGGTTTAGAAATTTACAACCGAAGGCAACCAAGGTTGTCCGGTGTGAAAAATATTTACCTACTTAAATTGGACGATGAGTGTAATATAGATGATATCATGCCACTTGGACTACTTGGATTATGAAAGAGGATGGAATTAGGCAGCGAAGATGATGATAATAGAATGGGAAAAGGCTTGAGCTTTCAAGCGATGAAGACATGGGGAGAGTTCAAGGTAGCCACTTTGTGTATAAAATGCCAGAGGTTGTGTTCAAGGTAGCCACTTTGCGTATAAAATGCCAGAGGTTGAGTTCAAGGTAGCCACTTTGTGTATAAAATGCCAGAGGTTAGGTTTGCGTCTCGTACCCCTCCAGAACCGTAGATATGAGATCAACATTTGGGTAGGATGCCATTTTTCAGGGCACACAGTGCACAACTGTGCCACTTGATGGCCCTACATCGTATCATGACTACAAGGGTGACCAACATGCTATCTTTCCTCTAGGGCAATAAGACTTGACTTAAGCCGATTAGCATAACAATAAAAAGATAAAAACACCCCTGCCATAATGTCAAAGCTAATATGCACAGATTCCAAGGCCGCTAAAAAACGTAAAAGTCAGATTATGATGCCTCCCTATAGAGGGGTAGTCTGGTCACTGAAATATTCTTGTTTTTGTGGCTATATAAACTGCCCATCCTACAGCTATAAACTTTACTTTCCAAAAAGCAAAACACAAAAACGGCTTCTCCTTGAGAAGCGTGCTCTGACCGCCGGTGTGTCAGATTCTGACCGACCCAACTGCTTCCCCGTCGACTTACCCATCTCTCTCCGTCTCGTCCTACCGGAGCTACCTGACACAACCGCCGGAAAATAAAAACAGAGATCGGGATCAATTGGGCGTGATGGGGTTTTCCATCTCTCCGTTGCAGACGCCGAGTCGATTGCTGTGGAGCACAAGCTTCTTTCGCCACAAGATCATGGTTTTCTAGGATTCCGAAGTTGGGGACAAGGAAGCTTTTTTATTTCTCCAGAAAGTATCTCCGATCTGACGTACCACCAGTATGGATTCCGGCCGTCTGATCTTTGACGCCTCCTGCCATGGAAACATGCTCCTCATGGGGAGCGAGGATCCCCTTTTTCGAGGTGATTCTTTCTTCAGCCTTTTGTTATTAACTAGCGTTTTAATGATTAGTAAAGACATCTCAGAATTACCCAAATATTTTATTAGAAAGATAAAATTAGTAAGGGAAAGAAACCCATGTTCTTTCAGGGCACAGATCGTTGTTTAATATGGAAGAAACATCGAAAAAGCGCCCATTTTTCAGTTCAGCAGATGACTACATGGAAGAAGAGATTTACGACGAACAGTTTATGCCCGAGAAGAAGCGACGCTTAACACCTGACCAAGTGAGTTTTAGAGAGAGAGAGGGGCAAGTGAGATCATGGATCTTCATTTTTTTTGTTTCGTTTTTGTGATGAGGATTAATTGAATCTGCTTGGTTAGGTTCATATGTTGGAGAAGAGTTTTGAAGCTGAAAACAAGCTAGAACCAGAGAGGAAGAGTGAGCTAGCAAAGAAGCTAGGGCTTCAACCTAGACAGGTGGCTGTGTGGTTTCAGAACCGACGAGCGAGGTGGAAGACAAAGCAGCTAGAGAGAGACTACGATCTCCTCAAATCCTCTTATGACTCTCTCCTCTCCGATTACCATATGCTTCTCAAGGATAACGACAAGCTCAAGTCCCAGGTTTTTTTTTTTTTTTTTTTTTTTTTTTCAAACCAAAATCTCTCGCAAATTTTTTCGATAATCAGCTGATTCGTTGATTTTTCGATTATTTTTTTTTCTCTAATTGTTTTGTTATTGCAATATATGCTATTATTTTATTATCAAAAGACGTAGTCCTTAACTTTAAATGCATATATATATATATATATATATATATATATATATATATATATATATATATATATATATATGTTATAATAATTATTGGGAGCTAAAACTTCCACATGAAATTTCTATGATTAAAAATTTGTATTTATTATTTTTGAGATTTATGTCATATGGAAGACCATCTAAGTCTTGTGATTTGAAAAACTATGATGTAACCATCTTTGAGGACGAAAATTGGCAAAAAACATGATTTTTATCATCTGATTTGTCAGGCAACCATCGAGTTAGATGATGATCTATGACCAAATTCAATCAGGGATCGTGTTTCATGTCAATCTTTGAAATCAAATATCTTCAATAATGCTCTTCAAAATCAATCGGCTTAGATGGTGTTCCAAGAGTTACAAATTTAAAAAATAAAATAGTCCTTTTTAAGCATGTACCATTATTGTCTGGGTATGCTTCCTAATTTATTAGGGTACCTCTCTATTGGTGTTTGGAACCATTAGATGAAGGATTGTTTTTCACTTCAATCTTCTATACAATGGATTTTGAGACGATGAGCAGATCAAGTTAAAAATGCCCTTAAATTAAGTTTGAGATTCATGTGTGCCATGCCCTTAAAAATTAAATTTGGGACCTCTGCTATGTGAATTCGCAAACAGACTATTCATGCTATCAAAATCGTTTGTGTGAAAAAAATGATCCGCATCATCTGATTCCAAGCAGCAGCAATCCAATCCAATCCAATGGGCAGGAACAGAGGCACAACCCCGAATATCTTTCATTTTGTTTTTTTTTTTATAATCTGAATTTGGTACGTAGTTTAGTAATTTGGGTACAAGTGCAGAAGGTCTCCCTAACAGAGAAAATGGACCCCAAGGATGTGGTGGTCGGAATAGGTGATTATGAGGCGAGCCCGGCAGCAGCCGCGAAGGATGTGGTTGGGTTGGAAGGAAACGTGAAGGCGGAGGACCTGCATAGCTCGGTGAGCAGTGTGGTGGTGGACGAGGAGGGTCCCGGCCACCAGCAGCAGCAGCAGCAGCAGCAGCTTGTCGACAGTGGAGACTCCTACTTCCTGGAGGAGGAGGACGAAGATTACCGTAGGTGCATGATGGGTGGTGTTCAGTCTGAAGAAGAAGAAGAAGAAGAAGTAGAACAAGAGGGAGAGGGAGAAGGAGAAGAAGAAGAAGAAGAAGAGGGGAGCGACAAGGTGTTTGTGCAGCAGCGCCAGGCGGAAGAGCAGTTGGGTTGGTGGGTGTGGTCTTAATTATTATATTATGATATTATTAATATCATACTATAGTTACGTAGAGGTGGGTTTTTTTTTTTTTTTCGCTTTTCTTCTTTCTTTCCTTATTCTTCACCTCAAAAGCACCTCATCCATGTTTGTAATGTTTTATGTTCCATAATTGCCCTCCACAGAAAACACTTGTCCATCCAATCAATTGTCAATTATTATTATTATTCTAAATTACGATGCTTTCATTGGGCGGTGATTTTAAAGTATCACAATATATTATTAATATAAAAACTTATATATGAACGACATGTTTGATGACATATTAATAAAATATCTTTGAGTTGTTCGAAAAAAAAAAAAAAAAAAAAAGTCTTTGAATAATTAATGAGTTGAGATGACGTATTTAGCTGATGATAATCGAAAACGACCTTCATCATTTTAATTGTTACAATTTATTTAGTCCGAGAGAGTAATGTTTGGATAACTTATTCAAAATTAAATAAAATAAATACTTACCTGCCCATTAATTTTATTATTATTATTATTTTGTCTTAACTAATTGAGATGATAAAGATGACCATGATGATGATGAGTTGGTGATAGTGATTTAAAGTTTTTATGGAGGATCGGATTTCAAGTCCTCTTCCATCTGTGGCCCTTGAAAATAGAAAATATTTTCAAGAAAATATTTAATTAAAAAATATATAAAAATTCAGTACAACTCACTTGTTATTTAAACCCCTTATAAGTTGAGCATTAATTAGGAGTAGCACTCTTGAAGTTTCACTCGTTTTTCTTTTACGCATTTGTAGGACACTGTAGAATGTGTGGCTTAAATCTGGTCGGTGGCACTTTGAGGACAAATTAAATTTAAGAGACATCCTAAACTTAATTGGTGATCATTAGATTATTACATATACATGTCGGAGGCAAGCTACTGACAAGTGACAACAACTCCCAGCTCTCCATTGCTTGCCACCTAGGCTCATACAACATGCATATAGGAACCATATAGGTACTATAAAAATAATAATATGCTTTTATAGCATATCCGTATTGAGGTGTGCAAACCTTTTCAGGGGGTCCAAATATTGGTATCCTTCAACTAATTGGACCTCACCATTACTCTACTATAAAATTTGCTATCTTTTTTTTTTTGTCATTTATAAAAATTTGCTATCTTTTGAAGATAAAGATTAAATGAGATTTATTGTGGATCATCATCATCATCATAATTTTATCTCATATCATTTATTAACAGTCAATATTTGAGATGGGTGGGTATTCAAAAAATAATTAATAAAATGATTAAATTTGCCCAAAATGGCCCAAGAAAATAAGTTAAAATTTGAGCTACATATCCTAAAATAAGCATTAATTAATCTCTTGACTTTGGATGGAGCAACAAATGATGGTTATTTTGTGCACCTTCCACTATGCCAAGTTTTGCATTATAAATTTGCTCTTTTCATCGGTTGTGAGCAGGATTAAATCCCCGTTTAATTTCTTCTTAAGAGGGACAAATCATGGTGGTAATTATGCAAGGTGACTTGGTACTCATGTCACTTTTGAGATGTGTTCCATGTAAAATTAAGATGGACACCATGTGATCGGTGTGCCGTTATCTGAAGATCCATGTAAAATTATCTGTTGATAATTTCCGTCATTTACTTCAAAATTATCAACACAATCTAAAACTATTGGCTCCCATGTAAATCCATCATACCATTAATTTTAGATGATGGAGATCACTTTCACTCCAATCTTTTACAAAATAAAATTTGAGATCATGTGTGTCAAATTATACAGAATACATGTTGGTCTGTACAAATGTGACTCGAGTATTAAGAGATTATAAGTTTTTATTTTATTATATTATGTTTTTTAACATCCTAAAGTGACCTGAAAATTATGTGGAATGAATAATTGACTGATTGAACATCCTTGATCTCAAGAACTTTTGTGTGGGAGATTGAGACAAAAAAAGATCTTCATCATTTGATTCAAAGCAGTGAATGCATTTTCGATCAATTGGAAGAGATGTGTTAACATTACATTTTCATCATTGTCATCAGTTATCACCATCGTCATATCCTTTATCCCATCTATTTGGTCAGCCCAATTTTATGAGATTCTGCCCGAGACATGTTGAATAAAATTTTAGGGTACCTCTAGTAGCGCCCACTGCTTTACTGGAAGTGCCTATAGCTTTCGCATGTCAAAGGAAAATACACCCTATTTTTTCTTAGCCATTAAAAAAAATGCTAATCCCAATTATTTATATTAGGGCACCCACTTTTTTGCCTCTTTTCTTCTTTCTTTACTTCGGCAAGTCGTACGATTTTGATGAGTCGTACAAAGCCACCCAAATCCATTTGAAATCTACCTGAAATCAACCCAAAAACCCTATTCAAATCCACTCGAGACCCTCCTGATGTCGATTCAAAACCTCGAGAAACCCTCTTGGAACCCACTGAAAGTTCACCTGAAATCCTCTTGAAACTGTCTTGAAACCCACTTGAAACTAGGGCCTGATTGAGTCGAACCGATACCGATTCGATATTTTACCCTGTCTGGTACATAAACTTGACCTGTCGAGTCGGATGGAGCCGACCAAGAGGTCTTTTCGGGTCGGGTAGGGTCAACCCTGCTACTCCCCCAGACCCTGGCCTCGTACGCCGAGCGACTATTGCACCCGTATGGCCCGATCCACAAGCCGAGTGGCGCTACACACCTCAAATAATCTATAGTCAATAATCGATTTCTTCTCTTAATATAATCAAGAAAATTTGATAATGTCCAAAAATAGACATAAATTCATTTTAAAGAGTTTTTACGGAAAGTTTTCTATTACAGTTAACCTAAATCATATTGTCCAATTGTTTCGAAAAAGTTCAGTTTGTATATAAAAATCCTAATTATCGCGGAATAATAAGTAAAGAAGTTCTTGATCAAAAGTTTAAACCTTTAAAAGAAAATATTTACAATAAGTCCAATTATATGGCTTATCAAAGAAACAAAAACTAAACCTAACCAAAACATGGAAAAAGAGAGATCTGGAGTAAAAGACGCATGATCTAGTCACATGTTTGTGAGTGTTGGTAGCTCTATAGATAAAACAAGCTAAAACCTGTTAGCTCAGTGAATGCTCCTGGTTCTCTTTCCGCCCTGCTCATCTAGCTCTGGCTGAGTGGCTGTTAGTATGCTTATGAAATTTTTGAGTCATGAAAAAATCGTAAGCGATGAAGCTTAATAAAGTTATAGCTAAGTTTTAGGGTACAATAGTTGATAAAGTTCATAATGTACATTCACCTTGTTTCTATTCAATTCTAATAAGGTTAAATTGCATTAAGGGATAAGTGTTAACACAATTTAGGGTTATAAAAAATTTCTCCCAATGTCAAGATAAAAAGCATAATTTAATAATGAAAGCACAAATAAGATAATCAAAGTTATAACTAACATAACAAATTTACCACTAATATCTCATAAAACAAACATAAATTTTTTCAAGGATTTTGAGGTAATAATTTAACAACTATAAAAAAATCTGTAATTATTTTTCTAAGTCTTTATTTATTCAATCAAGATGTTTTACTTAAGAAATCTTGACAATTTTTTTTTAAATTTCATTTATTGGAGAATTAAACAAAATCTTGAAATAAATTATTAAATCTTAAGGTACAAGTAATTTATTTCAAGATTTTATTAATTTCAGTGCGATACTAACACCGATAATGATTTCAATGTTAATATTCACTTGCCAATGTAGCATGGACTAAGGCTGACACTCTTTACCATTTAGTCAATCAAGACAATGATCAATGACTCTGTTGATCTAACGAGTCTCAATCGTCGACTAACATTTCAAACTCTTCTAAATATGAGTTATTCATTGAGAGCCTGTTCTTAAGAGCAATTGTCAGCTTTTTGAGGTTATGGTATCCATATCAGTATTTAATAATTAATATTTGGTGTTCGGTGTCCTATATTCAATATTTAATATTCAAGATTCAAGATTCAATATCCCATGTTCGATGTTCAATAATCAATAGTTATTTTTCAATATCATTTTACCGTGGTTTATTTTAGTAGTCAGGTTCAATTTTTTCATGTCGGTATTATTTGAGGTTTTGATCGCCAATCATTTTTCAACGTACTAAGTAAAATTCAATGTAAAATATCAATCATTATGCAAAGTAGTCCAATTCTGATTAAAATAAAATTCAATGTAAAATATCAAACATTATGCAAAGTAGTTCAATTCTGATTAAATTTCACCCATTACGAGTCTTTAGAGACTCAGGTACATTATTTTGATGGGTGCTCGTCTCCTAATTTTATCCATGTGTCATCATTTGAAGCACACCAAAGTTTGACTCTTTAAAGACACTAAGTCTAATTTATTTTCTTTAGTCAGTTGGGCCTTTACCGGGCCTAACTAGTGGGTTAAGTGTGAAACTTAGACTCTTTTCGTGGGTGCCATGTTATACTAGGGCCGATAGTATAACTTGATATATACATTTCTATTTCTAAGATTTTATCTTATTATATGGTCAAAGTAGTTGGGCCTTTAACTAATTTTAAATTACAAATGAGGGTATTCAAGGAATTTCATAAATTCCCTGTAGGGTGTTTTCAAATTTATCCTCAATGCCATTAACAATGGTCCACATGATTTTTGAGATGAGGATCTCAGGTCTATGATTGTTTATTAGTGGTCCATTTAGTTCCTTTGAAACTGGTTAAATTGAGTCTTGGGCCCAACGGGTCAACTCTTGGAGTAATCCAAAACCATATGTGGGTGCTCCCAGAATAGGAAGGGTGTCATTAGCACTATAGCACTAGCCGTAAACAATACAGACTAATTGGTTAGAAGGGCATTATCAAGCAAATAAAACAATCACCATCAATTTCTAGTGATCAAACAATAACCAAATCATCCAATACTTCAAACTTTTACAAATAAATTGTGCAAATCAAATCATGCAAAAGATCTATTGGTATTTATATGAGACATGGACTATATATAATAAAAACGATCAAAACCTAAATCTGTTAATTTTCGAAAGTAGATCTAGTACTGTTGAAAATCAATCAAAATATAATTAATAAATATAAGGTTTTATTAATTTCCATTATTATTTCATCACACCATCGGATGGTTGGAAGTGAGGAGTCATACTAAGCCTTTTAAAGGCACATGCACTCAAACTCTATTCTATATCAGTATCACCAACACCATGTGTATGATGAGTTCCAACCCACTAGATCAAATTAAATTTGTATGAGATGGTCTTGTGTGATCCTTAAGTCACACACATGGCCATCCATCATTATTCCTAATCAAATCTTTTAATTTTACAAATTCTTTTCAAAGAGAGATGAAAAGAAAATGTTAAAAACAATATCTATTTTTAAAAATCATGAAGGCTAGTCTTGAATCTTAGCCAAAACTTTCTTAAACTCTCATGCATGATTATCTCAGCCCTTCAAACTCCAACTCTCAAATCCAAAGCCACACTCCATAGACTAACATATACAGGTTGAAATCACTTCCTTCCATACACTCCTTACCCTCATATTAGGTCCAAAATAGCAAGCTCCTGGCTAAAAGTTTAAGGGCCTGTTTGGTTTCAAGGTACATAAGGGAAAACTCACATGCGGTAAATGCATTGCCGAGATTCCCGTTGTTTGGATGACATCCAAAGGGTCGGAAATTATCGTCATATTTTTCGTCAAAATTCGAAAAGAAATGCCCAGGGGGTCCCTCGGTTTTCTATCTTCCGAACCTTCGGACTTCTCATATGTACGACTCTTTTCATAATACCACACAATTTTTCACGAACGAAAACCATTGAGTGATTTGAATAAGACGATGGAGATTGTTTTTGTTTCAATCTTCCTCATGATAGATCTTAGGTCTGATATTGATTCTATATGAGACTCATCCCCAAAAATCAAAAACAGAACCACGTTATGACTTGGGTGGTCAATTGACCACCCAAACTTTCTAAAAATTTGTTACTAAGTTTTAGGGGTCCTAATTTATATTAGTGGATTCTCATCCATTCAAAATTATCTTGACCACCCAAAATTATCAAAAATCTTCAAACAATTTTTTATGGTATTTGTTTTCATAACAAATATTTCTTCTTTGATTTTGTTTAACTAAATCCCACAATTTTTGCCTATTTTTAAGCTCACCTCCATCTATTTAAGTGTTGCACAAACTTATTTTTGGAGAGATTTCTCTCACAAGGATTCTACTATGATGTAGAGTTATATACTCACATATATGATGTATATGCTCTAGTATAATTAATTAAAAAAAATAAACAAGTTTACCACTAGAGCAATTCACTAAGATATGTAAGGAGAAAAAAATACTTAATAAATATATAATTTTTTAGTCATTTGGTTATCTTTTTTGTTAGGATATATTATTTTCCTACAATTTCCTGCATATGTATCCAAACACAAGATTTGGTTAATCCTGTGTTTCCCAGCTGACAATGTGGTTATCCAAACAGCGAAAACAAAAGGAAACAAAGAAATACCATGGTTTCCTACAACTTAGGTATCCATGGGAAAATGTAGAAATATTATTTCACTTTTCCATATTTCCCGTGTTTTTATCCAAACAGGCCCTACGGTAAAGTTCAGAGTTTTGTTTTATAGTAGCAATGGTACTTGATCCGACCTGATATTTTGTATGTAACAAGTATAAAAAATAAGGCTACCAGGACAGGTTGGGTTTTCGGGCAAGGTTCGCTTTAGTGCACCATCAGGTCGGGACGGACATTTGCGATTTTTTTACAAGGCAGCTAAATTTTTTACTCAATATGTTGACAGCCCTACTTGAAACCCTCATTGCCATTATCGACATAACTTGTCGGAGCTAAGGAAGGAAAAGAGGAATTTGTTGTTGTCATTGCTGATGGATTTCAAGTGGGTATGAATAGGGTTTTGGATTAGGTTTTTAATTTGAGGAAGAAGAAGTGGGTGCTTCAGGTGGGTGGATGCTCTTCTTTTGTTTAATGTAAAACAATTGAAAAAAGTGATCAAGTGCTTTCAGTTGGTGGGTGTTTCCAGTAAAGCAATTGGCGCTAATAGAAGTACTCGAAATTTTATTAGACAAAAATTTGGGCACCTCTATTACTACCAACGCAATCTCTCTTAAAGCGGCCGTGTGTAACCCCTTTAAACCATTGATTGTTTCAGATTAGATGATGGAGATCGTTCTTTATCCCGATCTTCCACACAATGGATCTTGAGATCATGTCGCATCTATCAGACAGTCAATTTTTTATTCCACGTGTCACAGATCCCCAATAAATGACCCTAAAAGTCTGATAGGTGCGACATGATCTCAAGATCCATTTTGTAAAAGATCGGGGTGAAGAACGATTTCAATCATTTGATGTGATGTAGGCACTCTCAGAGATTGTGCGCTCGCTAATAGAGGTGTCCTAAAAATTTGTCTCTTTGGAAAAGCAAAAGGGATGAAAGTTGGCCCTTGCACATAGTTTAAAGAAAACTTGGTATTTTAGAGACTTGTGTCACGTAAAGACACCGTCTAAGGTGTTTAATTTGAAGGTCATGATCTAAAGATTTTTACTTTAAAATATTTGTGTGAATTATGATCTCTATCATATTTTGTGTTAAAATTTTGCATCAAAGATCATTTTATCATGACCTTTAAATCAAAAGGCTTAGATGGTGTTTGTATATGACACATCCCCAAAATATAAAGTCTAGTCTTTTAAACTAGGTACTAGGACAAACAACCTGTGAGCATTTAGTGGTACCATTATTGGGACCTTGCTAATTACTGAAAGCACTCACTTAATGAAAGCATGCTTACAACTCTGGAGTGGGTGCTTTAGTAAATAGGTGGGCGTAAATAGAAGTACCCTACCATTTAGGTGTCAGCTAAGTGCATCGCATATAAAGTTGAGGACTGGATAGCACAAAGAACACGACTACTATGTGGGCAGGTGGGTAGGTTTTTTTTTTAAAGGAGGTGGGTAGGTTTTATATTTCTGTCTTTTAATTTGTCTTTTTGGCTTCAGCTAACAGTAGACTTGATTTATACGTATTTAATTAAGGCGAGTAAGAAATGTAATATTGATGGCCATAGTAAAGCAATGCCCATCTATCTTTTATTATTTATTATTTATTTATTATTATTGATTATTGAGGAGGGTTAGTCAACAATATTAAAGGCGAAGGAGGCGTAATTGATAACTTGTTTAAAACAATGGATGGATAGTATTATTTGCAATCATAGATTCCAACTTTCTAACTATAATTACAAATAAAGATTATAATAAGATTTTTAAAATGGTAATGCAACTTTATAATAGGAAAAATAATTGCTTAATTAGGAGGCCGGAGGCAAGCTAGGAGGCCGTAGGCAACTAACTGCCTTAGCTTGCCTCCGGCCGTGCCCGAAGATGAAGAAAGCAAGGTAAGCACTGCATACACATATTTTGTTGTTAATTTTGATGGTAAGCACTACATACATATATTTTGTTCTTAATTTTGATGGATATAATCGAGCCTAGATTCCAACTCCATGAAAGACTTACGATTGGAATTAGAGGTAGAAGGGTCGATGTAGAGTGGTAAGAGCATCGAAATCCGTGGACTAAGACCTCATCAGCTCACTGTTTCGAAAAGGAAATTGAAATGCTAACTCATAAATGGGAAGGGGAAGAGGAGATTAGAGTAGAGCTCCCTCCAAACCAACTTTTTTTTCATCAAATGGCAACTAAGCCAAAAGACTAGTCCCTATGTATGCCATGTAGGGAGGTGTGGATGAAATATAACGTTTTATGTAAAAACGTGACTACTCTCTGGACTCGAACCCGCATTTTCATATTTGATAGTCCAATGTTCTCTGGATTCGAACCCGCATTTTCACACTTGACAGTCCATTATAAAATTGGGCGCTTGTGCACTGGGAAGATTCACAATATTACAACTTGGAGGTCTCAAGTTCCATCTCAACATACCCACAAAAAACTAAGTCATGATAATAATAATAAATAAATAAATAAATCACAATCAATCACATTAAGGAAGGTAGGTGCACGATGTTGCAACCTTAAGGTCGAAGGTTCAATTCCAGCTTACCTATTGGTAATTAATAATAATATTATATAATTATAATAAATAAATCATCATCAATGTTAGTGGACAACATCAACAAGATAAAAACTAAAAAAATGAGACATACACATGGGACCGAGTAGTGAGAGAATTCTTGACCTAAAGAAATCTAGCTTACGTAGTAGTTTGAGATGTATGGGCTTTCATATTCATCGAATATAAAAAACCCTAAGGTTGGGTTGTAGAGTGTGTAATGGAGATGGTGGGGACATTTGACCCATTCTCTGAATAGAGACATTACGTCCCTCTCTCTCTCTCTCTCTCTCTCTCTCTCTCTCTCTCTCTCTTTTCTGTTGGCCACATGTCCACCCACCTAACAACTGTAGGCAGCCATGGACTATTTGGGGAGGGACTTCACGTTAAACAATAAACACAATCTGTAAGTCGCTTTCCCAGCTCTGGACAAAGATAAATCAGAACCATTGAATTGATAGGCCACAACTTCAATTGCTCGTAACCAAAAAATGAGACCAATTTTAGGGACCTACCTAACCATCTGATCAAATTATCGGCCTTGGAACAATTAACAAAGTTATGGGAAGAGATATAACTAGTAAAAAATACTAGAGGTTAACAAGGCTTAAGTGATTGGTGAGATATATTTGGATTATGTTAAAGCTACCTTAGTGATTCAACGGCTTGAATCAATGTGCATCAACAGAATCCAACTATTTCAATTGTATAAGAAGCACTCATCCCATCTCAGTCCTAAATAATAATGTATTCCATCCAAGGTATCCATCTCTGGATTACATGTCACATGATACCCAAATGATACTAAGAGCATTCCACCATCCATATAGACTATGCGCAGGGGTGTAGAGAAATCTTACACTCACCATCAGTTGGCCATCGTGTGACATCCCTCACGAGGATCGGGTGCCACAGCAATTTAGGCAAGGTCGATCAAGGATCAGATGCCACGGCAATTTAGACAAAGTCGATCAAATCCCATTCACAAAAACAAAATTTGTTTTTGACTTTTCCACCATTAACAATGTGGTCAAAGTTAATAAAAAAATCAATGCACAAAAGTTGTTACCGTTACTTTAGATTTGACCCACTAAATGAGGGCAAAAAAGTAAAATAAAAAATCATGTCCCACAGTTGATCAACTCAAAACGAGATTTGTTTTGAGTTGATCATGCCATGTGGTATGTGATCTGACCACTGGGCATACAAGTCATCCTGTGCGCCTGAGCGTATTCTCCCCCAACGCCCCACACCCACACACACACACACACACACCCACCCACCCACAAGCGGACACCGATTAGGCAGTCCCAAGGACCACCTCCATTGTGATCCCAACTACACTTCACACATCACTGTGACAACCGAATATAATTCTCAGTGCTAGATGAGCAAGAGGGCATTGCATATATTATTTTAAAAATGCATCTTAAAGGAAAAAATAAAAAATTAACTATATTAAATTATCTAAATTTCAAAAAGTATTATAGGATGGAGATTAGATTTCGAATATAACAAAAAAAAAACAGATTATGGACTGTCCTCTTGGTCCACATGGCACCAAAAAGCTGAAGGTGGTCCTGGGGTAATATCTTTGGGTTGGGGTCTATTGTACCTTTTAACTTCCATTTAAAGATATAGCCACAGTTATAAAAAGCCAATTTCGATCAACCAATCGAAAGGTCAGCCAAAGTAGCTTTTAAAATCACTTACTAGTTAGTTAGTGGGTGTGCTGGAGGGAGAGAGAGAGAGAGAGAGAGAGAGAGAGAGAGAGAGAGAGAGATGAAGCTGCTTTTTATAAAGAATGATAAAATTGACTACACCTGCTCCTCATCTTCTACAGCAACATTTACATAATTCCTTTTTTGTATGATGATTTGAATTTCCCTGGTGTAAGCCTTTTGGAGCACTCCTGGTGAGGAAGCTCAGTTAAAAAAGACTCCACACCACACCCCAACCCCTCTTTCTCCGTCCCTCCATGTACACCTCTCTCCTAAAACAACACCCCCTCCTCTCAACCCATCAGCAGCAGAATCTGTGTATATACGATCGGTCAGCTATGCTTGCTTTATATATACATATGATGGCAGCAACGGTCCTCAGTCTTCCCTTCTCCCTTGCCGTAGAAAAAGGCACAGAGTTCCTCAAAAACCCATTTGGCAGTTCGAAATACCGACCCCACGGTGCCATGAGGTGGAAGATGACTGCATTTACATTGTATAGTGCATCACTCCACAATGTAAGCTACGCTCATACAGCTTGCAAAATTCCGATGTGCCATCTGACAATATTAGCAAAAATCGACTCTTTGCAAAGTTAACCTGTGGCATCCAAAACTTCAAGGTTTTCATCCTTCTTGTCCTTCCTCTTCTTGCCCGGCTTGCTCGGCTTTGGATTGTCTACTGGATCAGGAACTGGCGGTGCCTTCTGATATAGCAGAGCAGCATCAAATGCATATACTCGGAGGGCGAGGGATGACAAGGTGGAAGTCTTTGCTGCGGCCGAGAGTGAAGACCAATACCACCATCCGCTTTTTAAGTACTCGGTTCTGATCATGTCCTCAAACATGAACATTGCCTGTACCATCTGTATAGGAAAAACCAGATAAGAACAGTTCAAATTGAGATCATTGTACACACATTGCTAGAAGAAAAAATGAATTATATTTGGGTATTTCCCCTCAATTTAGGATTATTCTTTGTTGAAACTAAACAAAATCCCAAGAAGAACTAAATTTCCTTCATGTACAAGCTAAAAGGAATATTAAGAACTCTGGGTTTAAAAGACAAGAAAGTCTAATGCGCAGATCACAAACACATGGTCATATTAATCCTAAATTTAGCTACGAAAATGTCTACGTTCATCAGGGACAATACTGTTATTTCACAAACACATGGTCAAATAACTAAAGTAGTCGTATCAACCATATTCCTTGGTTAAGGAAATGGAATGCCCCTGCCCTGGGTTAAGGAAATGACAGTTTTTATGTCATTTCACTATCCCAAACCCGAAGATGTGGGAACTCCATGGTGGATGAACTAGAGAACCGAAGAAGTGGGAACTCCATGGTGGATGAACTAGTGAAAGCTACGGGACAGATGTTTGTGGCATACCTGAGCCAAATGTAGTAATGTGATGTATGCTCTGTCCTTGTCCTTAGCTGGGATCAATGTCCCAGCTACCGCTGTTTGGTTGCGCTTCTAATCCTCAATCAATAACTTTCAAATTATCAAAATAAAAAGGACAGATGGTATGTTCTTCCCAGATAAGATCTGTTTTTTTCTTTTTAATTATATTCACACTCCATCCCCCCTAAATATTATACAAACATGCAAATAGATAAGGATCTTAGAATCAAGCACACTTTCCTCAAAATTAAGAACCTATAGGTTTTCAACACAAAATTTTACTTTTTTTTGTTTATAAGGGCTGAAGTATCTGTTAAGATATTTTCTTGGTTATAAAAAGTTTGGAAGTGAAAGCTATTCTAGAACATTATTATGTAGTAACCAAGGTGTCAAACTCGGTATCGGTCCGTGGAGGACCAATACGAATCGGCCGATACTGAGTTGTATCGGTACCTTTTTTAAAAAATATAAAAAATTAAAGAAAATAGAGGTATCGACCAATACCGATACCGTATCGGCCGATATGGGCCCGTATCGACCGATACTGATACCCGAGTTGATACCTGATATGTATCGGCGCCGATACGTATCGGTTTGCCGAAAAACCAATACGTATCGGTATCGGCCGATATTTGATACCATGGAAGTAACTAGGTGAGAAATACGAAACATCTTTCAGTGGCTATTTAAGCAAATAAAACAAGGAATAGATATAATAGAAAAAATGCCGTAAATTGAAACACAATGCAGTAATGATGAAACCCAACTTGCCTCAAATATAGACTCTGCCGATTTAACAAATGCACGCCAGGCACATCTTCTCGATAGGTGAGCCTTTGAAGGTTTCACTGCATCCTCGGGCAGGGCAGCATCCATCTCAAGTAAGTTGATCTTAAGACGCCTTAGGATTTGATAAACCTTTCCTACGAGAGGCCTCAATGAACAATCGGGCACTGTACAACAGTAACTAGGATCTAAATCGGGAGTTCTAGTACTCGAAGATACTGCCTCCCGATCACTCCTACCTTCAAATGAGCATCCGTCCATTTTTGATGCATACCCAACAATACCATTCTCAGTGTATCTTTGAGGTGAACTATTAGTAGCCAAACAACTTACATCTGCAAGATCACTGACTATAGCTTGTGGGTCAGAAATTAGTTGTGGTTCTTCCTGAGCGGTTGACACAACTGCAACTTTTTGAGTGGGGGTGCACATTGGTATGGCATCAAGAAGATCTAAAGATGGTGGGACAAATGATGGGCAGCCATTTGATCCAATGAGTCCTATTTCTTGAACCAACTCCTTATTTAAATTCTTTGTCACAAACTTACTACAGATCTCCTCGAAGTCATAAGGACAAGCTACACCCTTCTTTTGAAATTTTAATAACCTAGAGCTGAAATCAAACTTTCCACTCTTTAGTGCCTCAACATCCACCTCGTCCCTGTTCTCTTTCTCCTGGGGGCATTCCGACCTCATCGCCTTACCTTTCGGGTAATCATCATTTTCCTTGCTTTCATCAGGAACCAAAGCACATAAACTCTGATTGCACTTTCCATCATTATGTCCCTCGAGTTCTACACTATTGTAAAACGTCTGATGGCATGTGAGACAATGATATCGAGAAGACCATACAGGTTCTAAGCACTCACATCTATACATTCTCTCCTCTGAATTTGCTTTTGCTCTTCTCCCCCGCTTTTTTGGCATCTCAATGATTTCCTGCTCTATGCACGGACCATACTTCTTCTCCAGGACAGCCGCGGCCTTGGTAATTAGATAAGGAGTGGGAGGAGTAGCTTTTTCATTCATGGAGGGCTTTGAAGAAATCACTTGAGGGTCATCATGAACATGGTTCCTAGCTTGTTGGGATCTAATTTGCCACAGCAAAATGCAATCCTTCAATTCTCTCTCTCTTGAATCACAGCCTTTCAACCTGTCGATGAGTTCTTGAATCTCCTTATCGGATTCATACGAAACCCATTGAGACGTACTTTGGAAACGATTCAAAGAAATCGAACCATCTAAATTGTTTGCAAAAGGGTCTGTCCCCTCTTTCATTCTCTTCCTCTGCTCCTGAACACTTCCATCAACAACAAACCAAGGACGTTTATTTGGCCTCCCGAAAACCCAGTACAATCGACCAGTAGAGTCCCGACCCAAAAACTCCCTTCGCACTGATGCCTTCATAAGCTGTGAATCTACACTCGTAATGGAGTCTTGAAGACGTGAAATTTCAAGTTTTAGGGAGTTTAACTCGAGATTACAAGCTTGCTGTGGATCAATCACATTGGAGTAACCATTGGAGTGCCGGGCATGCAATAGATTGTCCAAACCTACAGGTAACGATGCTACTGAAGATGCAGTCATGGCAGATCCCATTAGCATAAGAGGAGCATCGTCTGCCGGCTGTTTTTTCCCGATATCAAGTGGAAGAGAGAACCGCTGTAGAACTTCTGCACTGGGTAGCGTAGATCCATTCCTTTCAGTGTTTAAATCCTGATTTCTGTTTTCAGCTCCAGTTCGTCTAGTTTGTATGTCCCCTCGTTCAGCATTGAAGACCAACGACTCTTTGAAAAAGTTCCTGATTTCTTGATGTGGAGCAGTAGCGTGTTGCGGCTGCTCATTTTGTTTACTGGAGTCATCTGATTTGCACAAAAACATATGGGGAAACAGATTTCCATGTACCTGAGACTTATCAATAACAGGACCATCTTTTGATTGAGTTTCACTACCTGCGAGCTTCGTATTTGATGGCTCATGATGGGACACTGTTTGAGTTTTATTAGCATTAAACTTCTCCAACATACTTTTCAAGTAAAACTGACCAGGATGTTTATTGACATCATTCAGTCCATTCTCCACGGAGCTGTTCTCGATGTTGATACATGCTTTTTCCGGAAAAATACCGGAAAAACTTGATCTGCTACTCAAAGTTGTTTGATGCTGCATCCATCTGCCATGGTTGACAAAAGTGGTAGCCATCTCGTCATCTCGTACAGCCCCACTGACTCCATTATACTTGCTTGTATTCTCTTTTTCTGTTCTTATTGTCCACATTTCTTCCCTGAATTTTAGATTTCTCCATTCTGTCGAAAGAGAGCGCAACTTCTGCTGCAGATCAGCTGACATGTCAGCACACTGGTCGAGGTGCTCACGAACAATTGCTGAGTTCAGTGCTTCATCACATAAAAACTTAAGCAAGAAAACCCTCTGCATTCCAGTTAAAAGAATTAGATGACGGTAGAGAATTGCACATTTTCCATCCAAAAGGCAAATTTAATATTAATTAACATGATAAAAGAATAATAATAATATATCAAAAAGGCGTTGGGGAGAATGCGCCCGGGCGCACAGGATGAGCTCTGGGTCCAGTGGCCAGATCACATGCCACATGGCATGATCAACCCAAAACAAATCCTGTTTTGGGTTGATCAGCCATGGTACATGTGATTTTTTAAAAATGAATATTTTTTTGACTTTTTTGCCCTCCATTTGATGGGTCAAAGATAAGGTAACACCCCAAAACTTTGGTGCATTGATTTTTCCCAACTTTGACTACATTTTTAACGGTGGAAAAGCCATTAAAACTTTTTTTTTTTGGAATGGGATCTAATCGACCTTGCCTAAGTTGCCGTGGCACCCGATCCTCGTGATGGACGCCACATGATGGCCAACTGATGGTGGGTGTAGAGATTTCTCTACACCCGGCCTATATCAAAAAATAACAATCAGGAACAACTCAAAGAAAAATATGCACATTATTCTACAACTCTGCAATATTATCGACACAAAACTAGTTCTGCTGTATGGGAAAGACATTGAAAAGTTGGTAAATATATGAAACAAGCTGAGCTACTTGGTCCAAAATGGGGACTGACCACTGGAACACCAGAAATAGAATTTTCTTGAAAAACTAATTAGAATCAATATATATATATATATATATATATATATATATATATATATATATATATATATATATATATATATGTGTGTGTGTGTGTGTGTGTGTGTGTGTGTGTGTGTGTGTAAACTAGTTCTGCTGTATGGGAAAGACATTGAAAAGTTTGTAAATATATGAAACAAGCTGAGCTACTTATATATGTGTGTGTGTGTGGGGACTGACCACTGGAACACCAGAAATAGAATTTTCTTGAAAAACTAATTAGAATCAATATGTGTGCGTGTGTGTGTGTGAGTGGGGGTAAAGTTCTATTATCTATTAGCCACTTAATATTAATGCTAGGGATGTATGTATTTCCCTCTTTTCTATATCTAAGCTTGATAAGATTTTGAACGCGAACCAGCTTGTTTCTAATTCAGGAAAGGATAACAAGTGTTGTATGGTTTTATAGACCTGTGATGGCTTTAGGAATACATCCAATGGTGGAGGTAATGAGGTGTCAATGAGGGATGCCATCCAGGGCTAGGAGAGCGATGGGTGAAGTGGCAGAGATTTGCTGCAATGCCAGCAGTTTTGAGAGGGCTGGAGGAACTGGTGCTTGTATTGAACCTGCCCAACTGGAAAGTGACCCACAGTTGGACTGCAAACCATCCACAGCCGGTGGAATGTGGGCTGCGGGTGACAGAAGGGTTGATGCCACGTGTCTTTCAAAGGAAATTTCCAGATTCGGGACTGGTAGTTTGGACCAATGGACCCTAAGGGCCCAGCTGACGTTTGACAACCCAGCTATTGGGGAGGCCCATATTGTGACCCATTTGTATGCAGGTAAACAACAACTTAAGCCTGTTGGATTTGAACTTGAGGTCTGCCATTCATTTTCAAGGGCTTCAGTAGCGTCACAAGATTGGGGGAATATCTCATCCTCTATCGGGTGAAAGGAGCCCACCCTTCTAATCTCATGTGTTCTCTGTTCTTCTCGCTTCCCGAGGATGCATAGAGGTGTTCTGAGTAACTCCGTGTATGATTTTGAGTATGTTGATCAGAGCTTTTCTCCTTTGTTCCTTCATCAACTCTTATTTGATTTACCTTTGGTGCTTGTAATGTTAACCAGGGTAATTCTCCATGTTTGTCTGAGTCGGAGCTTGAAACAATATGTAATGGCTCCAGATCTATACAGCTGGACCTGGTGGACATGCTTCTGGGGACCCATCACTTTGAAGGGCAGCTTGTTCTAGAGAATATAATGACAGGATCACCAGATGATAACAGCATTGGATGAGTATCAAAACTGGGGGATTCAAAGGGGTGACCAGGAGGCAGTGAGGAATTTGCGGGGACTATGTTGGAGCAGAGCCGAAAGTAGTTAGGGAAACCGATGAAGATAGAATGGGAAGGGGTGATGGAAACGAGTTGGACCAAGAACCCAATTGGTGCAGGACAAAAACGCTAAACCCTATATATGCAATTTGAAATCAAATTGGGATTTAATTTAGCAGCAGAACTATCAAAATTATCCCTAAACCATATAAAATATAAAACAAATTCAAATTAGGCAATTCGATTAATCTAATTTAGCATTTCTCGATCTAGAAAATAAGGTTCTAATAATAGAACTCAAATTTTCACTCTAGGCTAGGGCACCAAACGACTATCAAGATGACGTCTCTCGACTCCTCTCTAGGGTTAGAAGAATTTAAAGTCCAAAAGGGTTTGAAATTATTTAAGGGAAAATCGAAGGATTTTAATAATAGAGAATTAAAGAACAAAATTCCAGCAATATAAGCAAAAAAACTATTTTAATGGTTTTTATAATGATTTTAATAAAAGAAATACAAGATTAAAATTACCTGGCAATAATCAAGAAGATAGAAAAATCCAAAGAATTTCATCAAGGAAATTATTGGCCTCACACTAAACCCTAAAATTGGGAAATTGAAGAATCACTCTTCAAGTTTGAAAACTCATCGCAAATTCTCACGAATTTTCACAAAGCAAAACTCATAAATCTTACTAATCATCAACTAGTGAAATAAAAGTCTTTACATGCCTTTATGTAGGCCAAACAAGCATAAAATGTGAAATTAAAAAGTCCTAAACCTAAACAAAAACTAAAAGTTTTGTCCAAAACTCATCTAGTTGCCAATTCGCGGACAATGGTCATGTACGTCTGTCCTCTACGGTGTGCACAAGACCAGAACATGGTCAAAATCACTGATGTCCATGGTGGGGCACAGATGGTACGGACGCCTGTCCTATAAATTCCAAAACGCACTTCATTTTGCAGACGTTCGTCCTAAGTCCACAGACATCCGTCATATATTGACCAACTTGTTCCTGTTGCCCCATCTTTTCTTGTATTCTCTTTTCTTTCGTCCTTTCTTCCTTCCTTTTTTGTTCCCCATGTGTGTGCCTTCCCGAATGAGGTCTTTTCTCACGGTACACACGTGCACATGGGTCTTCATGGCTCTTCCAAAGTGTCTTGAAACGCCTGAATATTTTGAATTTATTTTTGAGCTTGTTATACACCTTGTAATGTTTGATGTCCCCATCACTAGTATGGCATAGGGCATGATGTTCTTTTTGTTGATTCATTGAGAAAACTACAGTACAGAGGTAAGGGGTGCTAGGTAGAGGTTCAAACCTGGGGAAAATGCTTGGTGTAATGGATGTAAATAATGATTCAGTGGTATAGGGTTAGATAGGTGGAATTAGTTTTTGTTTTCTTTTCTTTTCAATATATGTGATTTTAAGAGTTCTAAATCAAGTAGGAGTCTAGTTAGCAAGTAAAATATTTTAATTATTTATTTAGTTATTCAAGACTTTGAAGTGGATTAGGAGATTAAAATTAGAGGTAAGCAAATAAGATACTTTTGTATCTTTATTTATACATGTAAGACAGTCGTGAATTACAGAATAATAAGGAATGAAATCATTATTTTTCTGTGAGGAAAAAAACTATGTTTCTTGTGGGCGTGAACTCTAGTTCACGGTATTCTTCTCTCTCTTCTTGTTAGAAACTTAGCCAAACAAGGTGAGTCATATACGGTATTCTGAATTTATATAAAATCTCTTCTTCCATTGATGCTACGTCACTTCTACCAAGAAGGCCATCATATTGTCTGTCAGCAAGAAACTATGTGATACTAAGAAGCAGTATTCTGCTTATGACATGGAATTTTATGCTATAAATCAAGAATTGAGGGATTGGTGACACCACTTGATACAATGTTAGTGTCCTTTATTCCGATCACGAGTTACTGAAATTTCTACCAGCCTAAAAGAATCATAATCATCGTCATTTTCAGTGGGTTGCATCTTATAAAATAAATTTTTTTATTATGGCACAAACCATGTGGTCAAAACTAGCTTACGGATGCATTGGGTATGAGGGCAGCATCACTTAGCACACTTGTACCAGAAGTTTAGGTTTGAAACTACCAAATAACTCTACATGGGGGAGACTCTACAAGGAAATTCATTTCTCATTATGCCATCCTTTTTAAGGGAACTAAGTTATGGATACCAAAGAATTCCCTAAGGGAGAAGATTCTCAAGCTCCATAGTGGGTAGTTCTAAATTTTGGCGAGTCAACGAGTTTAACTTGGCCAAGTTACTCGACTCCCCGGGATTTTGAGTTGAATCCGAGTCAAGTCAAGATTTTGCTAGGATGATGCAATCAGGGTTCATAAACTACGTTTATAGGTTTTTATTTTCATGAGAAAAAAAAGTATTAAACTAACCATTTTATCAACATATATTTCCATCTTATTTGTTGTAACATTTTCTTCTTTTTTTATATGATACGTATTTTTCAAACTATATACTAAACTACCGAGTCGAAGCAAGTCAAGTTTATCCGAGTCTTCGAGTTAACTCGAATCAACTGACTTTTGGGCCGAGTCAAATTTTCGCATTTTAAAACCAAGAGTGGGAGTCTTGGAGGACATTTTGCGTGAGACAAGACTATAGTTGAAGAGAGGGAATTACTTTTGGCCAATGATTAGGCGTGATGTGGTTTAATTTGTGGAGCAATTTCGCACATGTCAAGTATTTGGAGGCATGATCAAAACATTGGACTTCGTAGAATGCGCACAATAATGCAACCTTGAGGTCAGAGGCTCAATCCCAGCTTGCATAAACCCCCCAAAAAAAACAACACCAAACTTCCTACTTCGTTGCTTCTTCCTACTGCACCGTGCGCCAATGTTAGTATGGCTTTGAATTAGGGACTTCCCAAACACAGAGGTATAGATTCCATTTTAGTTGTAGTTGATCAGTTGTCAAAATGGCTCATTTATTCCCTGTAGAAATACACATGCACTTTCCACATTGCTAAACTCTTTTTAAAAAGATTGTACAGAGACATAGAGCATCTAAGACGATCACTTCAAATCGAGATGGGAAACTTGTAAGCCACTTTTGGAAGGCCTGGAAGATAATGGGAACTAAGCTCCAACTTTCTGAAGTGTGTATCACCCTTAAATTGAAGGCCAAACCGAGGTTGTCAATCATAGCCTTGTTAAGTTATAAAGATGCATTGTTGGAAGAGGATTTCTCAATAGAATGTAGCCATATCACAAGCTGAATTTGCCTACAACTGTTCGGTTAATCGAACCAACGAATCACTCGTCTAAGGGAGGATACTTAATTTTGTTCTATATGTCATCCCACTAGCAAAAATAGTTATGAAGTCAAGGCAAAAATTCAGTGTCAAGTGCATGAGGGTACTGTCACCTAGAACAAGTTGAAGTGCATCCCTTTTGTCCAGGGGTTGCTGAGTCTGAAGGGGTAAAGTCAAAGGAATGTGATGCAACTCGGCATATTGTAGCCACCACGACAGCAAAGATGCAAATGGGAACAATAGATAATAGTTTAATGGTTTTTATTTAATCACTAGGTCACATTAAAGCGTACTGCGTGTTTGGTTTGTATAAGGAAAGTAGGATACACAGGGTTTGAAAGGATTATTAGAAACTGTAGTGCTATTGTTATTTCTTTATTCAAGAAATTTCATAATCTTATCAAGACAGGTATTTTCTGTTGAAGTTTAGTCCCACATCAGACAAATTATAGCCTTGCCTGTCCCTTTATATGATCTTGGGCCCCTCCACTCAAAGCCAATTGGTTTTGAGATGGATGCCAATTTATCATTTTCTTCTTCTGTCTTCTTGTTCTTGATTATAGCCTTGCCTACGCGATCAACACCAGGCAAGTAGGGTTTTGCATCACATACTCAGCTTCAAGGTAATAACAGAATGCAGCATTAACTGAGTGTCCATCTGCAGACATTTTGAAATATTTGAATCTTGATTTTACATCTGCAGCTAAATGGGGATAAATCTAAGTGATACAAATTTTGAATGTATACCGCAACCATGAACACAGGAGCATGGATCAAAAACTCGGTTTCGGTTTCGTTCACCACCCGAACCGTAAATTGGTCAAATTTTCGGTAATTTTCGGAAATTTGCTCCGAACTTTGCCGAACTTGACTCTTTCACATTATTAGAAGACATATTTGAACTATTGAGACTAAATCCGGAAAGATATTGACAATATTTGACGAAATCCACCAACATTCGACAAGATCCGGCTAAATCTGGGAAGATTCGGCAAGATACGACTAGATACAGAGAAATCCGACTATATTCATAAGTTACGGTAACTTTGGGAGAGAATCCATCAAAGTCCGGCTAGAATACGTCAAAATCCGACAACTTTTGGGGAAATCCGATAAAATTCGGTAAGTTACGGTACGATATGACAATTTCGTCAAGATCCGACAATATGCGGCGAAATTTGGTCAAGCTATGGAAGGAGAGAGGAGAGGAGAAAATTAAAAAATAAACTAAATGTAAAGGAATGAAATTCAGGTAAATGTATGGGAACAAAAAAAAACTCGAAGCAAAAGACCTCAAAAAAAAAAAAAATCAAAATTTTGGCCGATAATTTGAAATTATTGACCGAGATTATGAATTTTTCGGCCCCCACTCAAAAATTTCCAATTTCTCGTTTCGATGGGGGCCGAAACCGAGTCATCTCGGCCGAAATTTTGAAATTTCGGCCGAGATTTTGATCCATGCACAGGAGTCTATGACAACATCAAATAATGCATATTTTTACTCTACAGCTAAATGGGGATCAATTTAGGTGGTAAAGTTTTTTAATATATACTGCAAACAGGCACAAAGAGACTGACAAATCAAATAGTGCATATTTTTACCCATGCTACCTGGATCACAATCAAATATTTCAAGAGGCATCAAGTTAAATCAATTCAGAGAACAATAACCATCATAAGCTCCATAGACTATTGTCCTATACCATCTCAAATATAAGCATACCTCTTCTAAAAAAACAAAAAACAAAACAGAAAAGGTTCAGCTAAGCATACCTCTTCTATGCTAAACTCCCAATACTCCTTTTCTTCCATTATGGCAGCTAAATGATTTAGTGCTTCGGAAAAAACACGAGTGTCTTCTCCCTGGTATCTCCTCCGCGGACGTTGACAAATGAGCAGAGTATGCTGTGATGTATCTTGAGATTTAGATTTAACAGCAACACAGGAAGGGCAATACCAGTTTCCTTCAGGAATTCTTGCAAGTGGCGGATTCAAGCAATATGTATGATACTCCGAGTCACAAGTATCGCATAGTAAGACGCTGTCATCATCCTTATCAATACCACACACTTTGCAGACTCCTTCTTCCCATGGAGCTTTTGGTATTTCATTCTCGCAACCAAGAACATCATCCAATTCTTTCTGTTTTTCGGCATTTGTAGATTCAGGGTTCGCAAGCTCTGCAAGTTTCTGGACAAAGCCCAGCACCTGCAAAAATATATATTTATACATAATTCATAAGACAAATGGATAAGAGGGGAACATTAAAGAAAAGGAAGTCACAAAAGCATGCCCCCTATAACAGCGAAACTTGGAAGGGAGATGGGGAAGAACAACATGCCGGTTGAGACCTGTTGAGCTATAAAAACAGGCCTAATGGTATTAGTAATGATGTCCATAAAATTTATAATCCTGGCTAGAAAATTAGAAGAAACAGGAATAACGTGTTCTATCGCAATTGATGAATCACGCCAATAATTCATAATATTTTCCTTGTTATAATTTCTTTTGCTTGAGTAAATGTAAGTTGCCCTGACCAAGGTGTCAATATCGGTATCGGGTATCAGTCCAAGATCGGTATTGGTATTAGGTATCAGTCCATCTTGGACTAATACGTATCAGCCGATACGGATATGGTATTGCCGACACAATATCGGCAAAAAAAAATTTGAAAAAAAAAAAGAAAAAAATATTTGTATCGGTCAGTATCGGCTGCTGATACCAAGGCAGTATCAGCCAATACTGACCCATATCGGTCCGATACCGATACCTGTATCAGGGTGGTATCGGTATCAGTTTTCGGCGAAACCAATACATATTCCCGATACGTATCGGAATAGGCTGAGTTTTGACACCATGGTCCTGACAGTGTATGGCAGATAATTCTTATGAAGCGGGCAGACTAAGAGATTGTTTCCAAGCTTTATTGAAAACTTTTTGTCTTGAGGACTTTTTTGGTAAGCGTAAGGTGTCTAAGATTGTATGGAAGTTTATAATGGGTAACAACAACCAATTAAAGATCCTTAGATTTGGACGTCTTCCCATGAAAAATATATGCTAACTTCGCAGAAAGGGATACAGCTTATCAATTTATATTTTTGTAGCATTAAATTCCAGAGTGATCAATGTAGGTCAAATCCAAGGTGGTTGATGCGAGTAACAGGTGACGCAGACATTATTAATGACCCTATTTTGAGTAGCAAACAGAGTCTAAATATTACAGAAGTGGAACTTGTTAACATGTATCTTTCCAAGTTATTCAGGTATCTTTCCAACACACCCTTGATCACACGATTCCATCAAGAATTGAATGTGCTATGGGCAAAGAGTTTGCATTAGGTACCCGACCTAAGCACTGCCGGTGGTTCTAGGGTCAATCTCCCTCTGCCAACATTGGGAAATGCATGGCTACTTTTTTGCACAATATGAACGAAAGATCAAAAGTGTGCTTTCACAAATTTGCTTGCTCATCAATAGCGGTGTATATCCCGAGGCTTGACTATATTGGCAGGAGACTGACCCGAGCACAGCCAACAGTGCTCATAGTCACAAAAGTTTACTTTTTTGCAAAACAAATGCTAAAAATTTCCGAATTAAGGTGTGCCAAATTTTACTGAATTTAGATGACATGAATCAAGCATATGCATTTATAAGGTTACATGGACTATGAAATTATAAACTGCCCTTTCATTGAACACCTTAGAGCTTAATTTGTTTATTAAAAGCATCATCTCTAACTAGAAATAAAGTTAGACATATTCTATACTTTTATATTATTGTTACATTTTTCCCTAATTTTGCCGAATGTTACGGAATTTTCCCGAATTTATCTAAATTGACCCCTTGCTAAATTATTGTTCTATCTCGAGTTTGCGGCTATGGGCCAAATATGTCAAGATGCAATGTTGTAGCCAGATCAAAATATTTAAGAAACGTTTTTTTCGGAGTTGTAAGGGTTCTAAGTAAATCAATTTAAGGGGTTCCTTTAAAAAATATAGATTTAATTTAGTTAAATCTTAATAATCAAGGTCTAGAGAAGACCCAATGGTATTGGAAAGATTGGAGTTCATCCTCGGGACATCATATATGTTGGCCCCTTGGGTGCTTAATGACACCCTGGTACAAACAAAACATTCAAGTTTAGCATAAACAAAATATCATAGAGAACACTAACAATTTTTTTGAAGAGTTTCCAAAAGAAATATTATTTTGCGTGAAGGGGCATCATCATCATCACCATCACCATCATCCTCACAGCCTTACCAAATCTATTTGGGGTTGGCTTGGTGAGTCCTATTTCTCCATTCGTTATGGTCAACGCTAAACTCTTTGTAACTTCGCAATCCTTCATGTCCCTTCGCACTGCTTCCCTCAAGGTCTTCACCAGTCTTCCTTTTCTCCTACTTCCTTGTGCTTGTAGCGTCTCAACCCTTCATACAAGATCTGTTTATGGCCTCTGACAAACATGTTCAAACCATCTCAAGCGGCATTATATAATTTTGTTCTTCATAGGTGCCAATCACAAATTCTCTTACGTAATATTTTCAAATTTTATTCTTTCCATCCATCTTAACATATGCATCTGAGACACATATACTCTATCTTATTGGCGCTTTTTCCAAGCCCAAAGTTCTGCACCATATAATATGGCACGTCTAATCGTCGTCTGATAATCGTCTGTTCATTCAAAGTGGAACTCTTGGGTTGCACAATACTTTGCCTACTTGTGTCCATTTCATCCAAGCTGTGCATAAATCATAACTGAGACATTTTCTTCGAATCCACCATCCGACAATAAACTAGAGGCTAAATGGTGAAATCTATGACAATGGGGCACTAGATGATGATGAAAACAAATATTCACACATACAAAAACTCTAGATGGAATTTTGCAAACAAAACATAGAAGTGAAAAGTGAGAAACGTTTGCTATTTGTGAATCCCAAAGAAGATGCATATTAGGACAAATGGTGTGTCACTAGTAAATTACATAACCTTTTCCCTCTTACCGATATCTGTGGGATATTGCATAAAGTGTATAGCCTAAGAATGAGGATTTGAGACTAACTCTCTAAACCATAAACCCTAATTTCCTCGACTTCCACTTGTTGTTGATGTTGCTGTTCTTGTTTTTCTTCTTCTTTCTTCACTAACTCTCTAAACCCTAATCTCCTCCTCATCCTCCTCGCCTTAACTTTGCCATCACCTTTCTTGTTAACGCCCTGCTGCCGTCATGATGCGGGAAAAATTGCATGCTAACCCTAAAATAGTGTAAATCCCGCACAATAGGAGTTAGGGTTCTCGCTCTTCAAATAAAACAAAAATAAAAGGGAAAATAGGGGTAGAAGAAGATCCAAGGAATCGCTCCAAGGAAGAAAGTTGGCCTCACACCAATCCGCAAGCGAGAGAAGAATCACTCTTCTATCGAAAACTCATCTCAAGTTCACTAGAATTCACACAAAGCAAAACTCATAATTTTTTTTCATTCAGCATCAATACTTAAATTCTACCACTAATGACCTTTATATAGGCTTTTACAATGCATAAAATTAAAAATCCTAGTGTAACTCTAATTCCTAGTTCAAATTAATGAAATATCCTAATTCTTTTAAAACAATAAAATAAAGTTCTAAAATAATGTGTATTTATAAAGAAAAAAACCCTAGGAATACTACTTAAAATAAAACTCCTAATCAACCATTAAAACTTTCTAATCTAACGGTCACAATTAATTTCACCATTAATCCTTTTTTTTTAATTACGCGACCACTTTTGAAAGATCAAACGATGTCCGATTGACGTGAAATTGGTCTTGTTTGAAAGCTTATCGACGTAACTTTCTAGCAAGACAAGAATCACACAATTCCGACACATATTGGTAGACTTATGACCACTTTTCTGATGGTTGCGCTGAAAGTGACGGGATTAACAGCCATATATTACATATATGTGTCTGACCCCTAAATAATTCAAATAAAGAAACTAATCCTACAACAAACCACTTATTAAAAGAATCCTAATAAGAAGGAAACTATACCTAGATAAAATATTGCCTAAGATAATGTGCACACGGGACTTTAACGAGCCTTTTTTAAAAACTCATTCGTGGGTCCTCTTTCTCTTTTGGCATTTCCTCTTTATCCGGTCACGATTCAAACAGACGGATCTAAAGTTCGCATCACGTCATCATAGTCAAACATTTGACCTTGAAACTCAATAGTTTCTTCATATATGTGATTGAAAATTTGAGATTCTTGACATAAGAAACTATTGTTCTTGGAAGATTTTGATTTGGTGATTGTTTGCACAATTTTTTTATGGTTTTTCTTTGATAAGAGGTTTCATGATTTTCTGGACCCTATGAGACGTTAATAGTTGTTGAGACTAGCATTATCTATTCCGGACTGGATTAATGTAAGGAATCATTTGGATCCAATCTCGTTATGATTGGTGTCCCGTGGGGAAAGTTAAGAGATTTTTCATATGTTGCATTTTTTGCAGCTTTTCACGAAAAATAGGGCTCTCAATTCACTGTGTGTGGAATCTCATTTGGTAATCGATCGGGTTTGCATCGGAACTTGTTCCTCTTTGTATTGAATATATACTTATGCATTATGGGTCTTTATGGTGGCAGATATGAGCATTTTAGTGTTCTCAGGTAAGGTCTCCTTTGTGTACACCAATGTTATTAGTTTGAATTTGGTTGTAGTTGTGGTGTGGCCAGGGTAGTCATGATTGATATAAAACTGGTTGTGTAATCATTGTAGCTTGTGCAGCTTTGGTTGATAAATCTTGTTTCTTTTGTGATGGAAGAAATGGAAATCAGTGTTGGTAGTGGTGGGGAAGGACCACACAGCTTGCAGACCTCTACTATGAAATTTCATGGGATCAATTACTTTGAATGATCCTAATCCACTACCATGTTTTTGGGTTCAAAAGGGAAGCTAGGATATACACATGGGACTACTCCTGAACCAGATATCACTGATCCCAAACATATTGGCAAGGAATGTGATGACCTGGCTCCTCCACACTATGCACTTGCTATCAGTCGCTCTTTCATATATGCCACTACCACAATAGAATTATGGGATGTTGTTCGTGATGCCTTCTCACAAAGGAAAATCTAGCCAAGATGTATCAACTGATTGACCGGAACAATAATACTTATCAAGCTGAAAGGCCAATTGGGAAATACTACACATTATTGAGAAGTATGTGGGATGAAATGGCACAGTATCAGGAAAATGATGTGTAGTGGATGTGCTAGTTGAGTAAGGTGTAGTGAATGTATGGGCAAGGCTAATCGTTCACTTGTACAAAAAAAGATATTTGCATTGTTGAAGGGTGTTAACTCTGCATAGCAGAGTGTTCGTTCAGTATACTTGGACTTGGACAGGAGAATGTCCACTTGGCATTGTCTTCTCTCTTCAAAGGAATGAGGAGAGTAGACGTCAATTGATGCACGTGTCGGTTAATGCACCAAAGCTTTCATCTCTTCCCACTTTTCTTAAGTTTCGCCACAGAGGCGGTACATCTAGTGGACAAGGGCGAGGTCGTGGAGGCCGACCACGAGAAGAGAAAGAAAAGTTAAGATTCACTCACTGTGGTAGAGAGCGGCACCAAAGGGATACATGCAAGAATTTTAGTTGGAAAACCAAAGTTTCGGAACAGCCCAAACAGTCGTGCTTTTGTTGCAGAGGATGAGGCTATGCCTCCTACTCCCAGTGTAGCCAGCACTTCCTATGACTCAGACATCAACTTGATCCTAACACAGATACAGTATATGGAGTTCATCTAGAGAGCTTCTGGTGTCCAGGCTTCATCTTCTCATCTCGCCTAGTCAAGTATCGTTGGATCAGCCCATGCCTCATCTTCGTCTCAAACTCCCAAGATCATTAATTCAGGTGCCACTTACCACAAGTACGGTATGTCTACATTGCTTGATTCTATTATTCTCATGTTTTCTTCATGTAATATTTGGGTTGTTGATGGTTCTCTTGTCCGAGTAATGGGGCAGGAAATGTTCATATTGGTAGTTTGTCCCTTACCTTTACATTTCACATTCCACAGATACCATCGAGTCTTCTCTTTGTTAGTAAACTTATTAGAACCATGAATTACAATGTAACCTTTTTTCCCTCTCATTGTCTCTTTCAGGACCTTACTACGGGGAGGACTTATGGTCATGGGCACGAGGAAAGGGGACAGCATATTTGAGGATCAAGACTCTGAGCTCTGTTGCTGCAGCTACTACTACAGCTCTAGAGGCTGCCCACCTATGTGATTTCCATCTTAGACACCAATCACTTCCTCATTTGCATCTTTTATTTCAAAATTTGTTTAGTTGCTTGGATTATGAGTTTTCAACGTGAAGTTTGCCAGTTATCTAGACATTGTAGAATTTTTACCTCATTAGTAATGCTAAATGTGATAGTCCTTTTAAAATTGTTCAATCTGATGTTCAGAAGCCTTCCCCTGTTGTTGCTTTGTGAGGTAACCGTTATTTTGCTTCCTTTATCGATGATTGTACCTGTTATATTACTTTGTTTCTAACGTGAACCAAAGATGAAGTGAGTTTGTTCTTGCCCAAGTATAACAAGTGGATTTAAACTCAATTCAATGTTAGTGTGAAGATCTTAAGATCTGACAATTGGGGAGAGTACTCCTCTTAGTTTCTTCAATCTTATCTTCAGACTCAAAGAATTGAGTGGCAATCTACTTGTCTGCTACTTCTTTGTATGAACGATTCCAAGTGTTTATGTGGGATGTGGTACTCATTGTTAATTATGTCACCAATAGAATGCCTACACCTTTCTTGGGGGTGAATGTTCTTACAAAGTATTGTCTAGATAGTCGTCTCTTTTTCTTACCTCTGTGTACCTTTGGATGTCTTTGCTTTACTCATGTCCCATCTAGTCACCGAGATAAGCTTTCTCCTCAAGTTGTCGGATGCATGATCATTGGGTATCCTCCAACACAAAAAGGGTATAAATATTATGCCCTTCCTCTGCAAAGTGTTTTGTTACTATGGATATATTGAGTCAACTAACTTTTATGCTCCCTCTCAGTGCCCTATTTAGGGGGAGAAGTACACAAAGGGTGAAGAGAGCACACACAAACACTCCATTGCCTCTACCATGAGCAAGTGAAGATGATGTTGAGGTAGAGATTGTAGAACTTGTAAGTGCAAGTGATCCTAAGACGGTTGAAGAGAGGTCAGATCAATTTGGGAAAGGCAAATACTTTCAAAGAAAGAAAAAGGAGGTGTGAAAGTCTCCCCTCTCACTCAAGAAGTGAACCAAATTCCATCCCAATGCAGGTACTTAAAATAGCGAACCTTCCCAAGTTTCTAACGGATCTCCCCATTGCTCCACCCTTTCAGTAAGTTTGTATCCTAGCATGCTCTTTCTGCTTCTTACTCCACTTTCATCTCATTATTAGATTCCATCTCTATTCCATTCTACGTTTCTAAAGCCACAGGCCCAGAATAGAAAGAAGTTATGGTGCAGAAAACTGGAACAAAATCTGACATGGGAGATTAAAGAACGTTCAAGAGGGGAGTACACAGTAAAGTATCGTCAGATGGGCCTCTTGAGAGATACAAAGTCAGGTTAGTATTAACTATTAAGGGATTTTATTAAACTCCTGGTATTGACTACCAAGAGATATTTGCACCAATTGTTAAGCTTAAATCTATCCGGGTCTTCTATCCTTAACTGCTCATAAGGACTGGTATACCAGTTGGATGTCAAGAATGCTTTCTTGGATGGTGATCTTACAAAACAAGTTTATATGGCCTCACATCTTGGGTTCTAACTTCAAGGGGAGAAACATCAAGTATGCAGACTAAAGAAAACAATCTATGGGCTAAAGCAATCTCCTCAAGCCTGGTTCAGAAAATTGATGCATCATACAATTTGGGAGTTAGCAAAGCCACTATGACCAAACCTAAAGGGTATTGTCATTGATAGTACTATGTCTATGTGGATGACATTATTGTCAATGAGAATGATAGTAAAGAAATTCTGAAGTTGAAAATTATCTAAGTATTTAACATTAAAGACTTGGGACCCCTAACATGTTTTTTGGTATTGAAGTGGCAAAGTCACAATGTGGAATTGTTCTCTTTATCGAACAGTAAGCAGGATTGGAAGGTCTCCTACCCTCAAGGAAGTATACATAGGATGTCCTAAAGCTAGCTAGGATGCTTGGGTGAAAGCCTATAAATACTCCTATGGACCAGAACTACAGGACCAATTACAAAGATGGAGAACAACTCAAGGATGTGAGTCGGTACCAGAGGGTTGTTGGGAAGCTTATATATCTCACTATGACTCGGCCTGACAATAGGCATGCAGTCAGTGTTGAGCCAGCATATCCATTCTCCATGAACCACACACCTAGATACAATAGACATAACTTTGAGGCAATTAAAATCAAGTCCTCGCAGTGGCTTAATGTATGGAAATCATGGACATCCAGATGTAGTAGTGTTCATAGATGTTGATTGGGATGGGTCATTCAGTGATAGGAGTTCTACCATCGGCTATATTACATTCTTTCGAGGAAACCTAGTGATGGGGACATCAGCCGATACGCTTTGAATGGAAAGCGCAAGAGGAAGATTCAAAGCCTTGGAGCATTTTGAAGACTCATGTGTACGCATGCGACGTGTGAGAAGACCAGATCTTGGAAGGCATGCACGTGCGAGCAAAGGAAAGGAAGAAAATCGTACTCATTGACGAGACATCTGTGAAATAAAGGTGTTCTGGAAATTAAGGAAATGACATCCGTGACCAAAGACATCTATGATTTAGATTCCGTTCTATTTTTGTGCACATCGTCGAGGACGACCATCCGTAGCTTCAGGACGGACATTTATGATTTAGCGGCTAGCCAGAATTTTGACGCGAAAATTCTGAATTTTGAGTTTTAGTTGTGTTAGGACTTTCTATTTTCGATTTTATTGCTTAGTTTTTCTAGCTATATAAAGGCATGTAAAGAACAATTTAAAGATAGTTGTCTGATCAATGAATTAAGAGCTTGCTTTTGTGCAAACCCTAGAGAACTTGTGAAGAGTTTTCACCCGAAAGAAAGATTCTTTCAAACTTGGTGAGAGAATCTTCATTTTATCATGCGGATTGGTGTGAAGCCGACGTACCTCCTTGATGTGAAGCCTTGGAACCCTCATCTTTCTTCTTCAATTTTCTTAACTATTGTCAGGTAAATTTTTTTTTTTATTCCTTTTGATAAAAATCCAAAATTCCAAAATCCCTAGTTGGCGAGGAAGCACAGATACTCCATTTTTGCCAACGTACCCGTATTGTATCCGTATCGGATACCAATAGTTAGGGATACAGCTGTATGCATATCCTGGGAGTTTTCCGAAGAAAAAAAATTAAAAGAAGAAGAAATCAGACTGTGAGTTTGGGATTTAGGATTTTTTGGAAAAGAAGAAAAAATCAAATGAGCCTACGTGGAGCTTACCAGCGTGCGGCCTACCTATTTGAAATCAGTCTTTATAAGTTTTTTTTTGCTTCATTTTCGTTTTCTTCTTTTTTGTTACGTTTATTAACCTAAAATATATGTAAAAATATATAAAAAATTAGTAGGCCAAGCACGATTTTTCTTGACAAATTTAGAGTGTTGGCGGGAGGTGTTTGACCCTGAACTGATTAATACATGGGTGGACATGAAAGACAGGCTCTATGAAAAATATGTCCCCACATCTTACACACGACGCCTCCTAGACCAATGGGAAAATCTCCGCCATGGTAACATGTCTGTTACTCATTATATTGCCAAATTCAAAGAGTTCGTGTTACGAGCTAATGTGTTTGAGCCGAGTAAAGTTACACTTTCTAGGTTTAGGACAGGTCTTCGTCGAACTACAAAGGGAGTTGATTCCCCACAACGTTGATATGTTAGAGGATTGTTATGCCATAGTGCATGAGTTGGAAAAATATATTGAAACGCCTACCATTGGGTGACACAATTCTTACAACTCGGCATCTAAGGCCACCTCTACAGAAGGGGTGACCAATCAGAAGTTTCCATCATCCAAACCTATGAGTTCTCAGGTCAATAAGGAGAAAACAAAGTTACTTGAGGGATCTAAAGTTACTAGTCAAAACAGGTGTTATAAGTGTCAAGGCTTTGGTCACTTCGCATCTCAATGTCCTACTAAAGTCCAAACCTTGATTATTTAGGAAGATCCCGGGAAGGACAACAAGATAGAAGTAGAAGTTTATGAGCCTGAAATTCCGAGTGATGGAGAAGATGAAGTGGTCGGAAAGAGTCGAGGTTCTATTAGAAAAATTTGTGGTTCCAATGAAAATGATGGTATTGTGTCCAAAACGCATGAATCTTTAGAGTTGGTAGGTGCATGTAATTATTCTAACTTGAATGGGATTAATAATAAGATTTTATTGAATAATGGAAATACATAGAATCTTACTAACACATTAAATTTGTTTAATAAATTTAATCACGGTAATTTTGTGTTAATCCAAGATAGCCCCGAGCATGTGGAACCTTTTTCGATCTTTAAAAGAGGTAATGATGAAGGTCTAGATTTTCATCTAGACAAGCACAACCATTCGATAGTTGTGGTGGAGAATCTTACGCCTATTCTAGGTCAAGGAACCAATGTTTTAAATAGCGTTTGCGGCGTAAGCCTCGAGACGCACCTCAAGGCGTAGCATAAGCTTTTCACCTCTAGGCACACTCTTAAGGCGCACTTGAAAAGGCATAATGAGGCGTATGTGAGGCTTAAGCCTCACGTGGATTTTTATATTTGACTACTTTATCCTAATTTTTCTTACAAGTTTACCTTTTCTTCACAATTTTACCCTTCTAAAGGATTATTAGAGGGATGAATAGAGTAGGATTACCTCTGTTAATACTTAATAGCTTAAAGTTATTATTTGTTAATGAGAACGAAATTGATCAATGAGTGGTTGAACTCCAATTTGTATTTTAATATTATTTTTTGAGTTGGGAGTCATGACTTAATACTTATATATTGCAAACATATGCAATTTTGCAGATTTTTTTATTTTGAACCCTTCTTTGGCAAAGGGTAAATGGTTGTCACTTAAACCTCCCATTGCCATAGGACTTTGAATACTAATTGGTTTATGAGTAAAAGATTATTTATTATTTCTTGTTATGTTTTTCAATTTATCGGTTTTTATGAATTTTGTTATATTTTTAAATTAGAAATTTTAAAAATCGTGAGGCTTACACCTTACGCCTTGCCTCGCGGAAGGGTTGAGCGCTATGTCTCCTCCTTCGCCTTTAAAAATATTGTCAGCAACTATGTCCTTTGACCCGTTTCTTGTTGCCCAAGCACCCGATCCAAGCCCATTTAGCCAATTCATACCCAATTCCCTACCTGTGCAATATGAGAGAAGGTTGAATGAGGAGATTATGGAGTTTCCACACTTCACTACCAATATTGGCGAGCACTATGAGTATCTTGTGTCGTGGAAGGGTAAGACGATGAAGGAGCATCCTAAAAAGGAGATGGGCAGATTGACCAACACATCAAGGATGAGTTTCTCCCACTCGGGGAGAATTGTTTGGGACATCAGCCGATACGCTTTGTATAGAAAGGGCAAGAGGAAGATTCAAAGCCTCGAAGCATTTTGAAGACCCATGTGTACGCATGCGACGTGGGGAGAAGACCCGATACTTCGAAGGCAATGTGGGAGGAAAGGAAAGGAAGAAAATCGTAGTGTCATTGAGGCACGCCCATGAAATAAAGGTGTTTTGGAAATTAAGGCAAGGACATTCATGACCAAGGACATCCGTGATTTAGACCCGTTCTGTTTTTGTGCACATCATCGAGGACGGATATCCTTGGCTTTAGGGCGGACGTCCATGATTTAGCAGCTACCCGGAATTTTGAGTTTTAGCTGTTTTAGGAATTTCTATTTTCGATTTTATTGCTTAGTTAAGGTTTCTAGCCTATATAAAGGCATGTAAAGAACAATTTAAAGATAGTTGATTGATTAATGAATTAAGAGTTTGCTTTTGTGCAAACCTTGGAAAATTCGTAAAGAGTTTTCACCCAAAAGAGAGAATCTTCCAAACTCGGAGAGCGAATCTTCGTTTCATCATACAGATTGGTGCGAAGCCGACGTACCTCCTTGGTGAGAAGCCTTGGAACATTATCTTTCTTATTATATTTTCTTAACTATTGTCAGGTAAATTATTCCTTTTATTCCTTTTGACAAAAATCCAAAATCCGTAGTTGGTTAGTTGCTAGAATATTTAATCAATTTTTTTTTAATTTGATACAACCTTTGATTTTCCTTGATTAAATTAAATCCTTGGGGCCTTTGATTCTTCAAACCCTAGAGGAGTTAAGAGACGTTATCGAAATTATCGCTTGGTGCCCTAGACTAGATCGAAACTCGAGTTCCCTCATCGGAGCCTTTTTTCTAGATCGAGAGACTTCAATGCAAGTGAACGCTAGGATGAATTAATCTAATTGCTTTAATTGAATTTGTTGAGCAAATTTCACATGGTTGGATAATTTTGAATATTTCCACTATTTAATTTAATCTCAAATTTGCATAATTAGGGTTTTAACGTTCATTGTGCATCACTTAGTTACTAGGAAAAGTAAAAAAGAAATATGTGGTATCAAACTCCAACACGGAAGCAGAATATAGGGTTGTGTCCCAAAGTAGTTGAGAAGGGATGTATGTGATTTATTCTAGTTGATCTTGGGAGACAAGTTCGTCTTCCCATGATGTTGTAGGGAAATAATGAGGCAGCGCTTCATACCGCCTAAGAACCTGGTCTATGATGAGAATACCAAACACATTGAGGTGAATCACAGGAGTTTTGTACACCTCAAGTTGCTTTTGAAGATCAGCTAGATGATGTATTCACCGAAGTGTTCGAAAAAACCAGGTTGAAAGACAACACTACCAACTTTTTCTTCCTCCTAACCCTAACCTTCATTACAATTATTAGTTCAACTACACCATTGGAATAAACTTAAAGTGAAGCCTGCAACTGAAGAGGCACACAAGGGGATGGAAGCCCTAGAAATTAGATGTCACCCTCAACATCAAATACTTGCCAACTGACAATGGATGGATTGTGTGATAAACTTCTTGGTTCAACTCTATTATTTGATCAATTTGCTACTTCACATAGAGCAGAATGGGGAGAAATGTAGCTCCCACACAAACAAGCTAATTGATATACTCTGACAAAACATTGCTAGCGATATTAGGTCGTGCAAAATTAATTATGTGCTCAAATTTGTAGTAGCTTGAATAAATTTTGTATTTCTAACAACGAAGGATTTCTGTAAGGCTATTGGGGTTGCAATGTGTTGAGTTTTTGTCGCGAGGGATTCTCTGAAATGACAGAATAGGACAAGTACAACAACGATATCAAGAAAATATAGGTAGAGAATTATGCCTATCTTCAATTCTTAAGATGTAATGTTCTTGTCACTTGAGACAATTTTTTTCCTTATTTTGACTGAAATAAAGAATCCAGTGATTTGGACACAATTTGCAGTTGGTTATTGTGAGTTTATTGTTGTATATTGATTTCTGAAATGGAAGGCCGGAATTATGAGTTTCCAGTGGCTGGCATCCTTTCTCCCAGCATTACCTTTTAAGTTCTAGGAGATTAAACAGTATAATAGATGATAACTATGTCCATTACTAACATCAGGCAAGAGAGCCACCCTCTCAAACTGAGTAAGTACTAAAGAGAATTTTGACAAACAATTTGTCATTTGCAACACCCACTAAATAGTCAGCCTACAATAGGATTTTCTCACTATAAGTGCAGCACTATGAATATTGGGAAACTAGATAAACTAAGGCCAAGGTTTCACCAATGGCAGAAGGTGCCACAGAGGATCAGAGATTTATAGTTAAATTTGATCTATCAGATTACATTCAGGCAAATCAAAGCTAGAAAATATTTATAAATCTTGCATATTGCATCCATTTACTGATAAGTCACCAAAATCAAAATGGAATCACCAACAATCCAAAATGAAAAAATAAGAGAACCAAAACATTACCAAATAATGGCCTCAGGATTTTATAGGTGGCATATACTCAAACACCCTTAGACCTTGTACATATGCATTGGAAAGTGTGTAATTGTATATTCATAATCTTGAGTTGCTATTCTGACACTTTGTTCTCAAGTTTGACTTTGACAACCAAAACAAAATCTAAGTTCATTCCAGTGTGATCTCCACATTACTCAACATACAAGTCTATAACAACATGGGTGCATGTACTTACAAATTGTTTTCGTGCGCCGCATGTTGATGCCTAGAATCTCGTTTACATAAAAAATGTAACTTGATGATTAAGGAGGGTGTATTGTAGTCAGTTTCTACCCATAAAAAAAATAATCATAAAAAATAAAAAATAATAAAAATAAATAAATGAGAGAAGAGCGATAAGAAACTAAGAGCCAATAAACCAACCTCCTTTTCATACAATGACTCAAAATTCTGGTATAAAGTTTCAGCTAATTGCATCAGATCATTACGATCCCCGTAAGCAGTACGTATATTATGCCAAACCTGCCAATAGAAAGAGGATGAAGAAATATAGTTACTCAACAACAGAGATAAACCTTATGACCCAAGCTATATATCATCAAAATTCAATGTAGAATGTACAAATGAGGCGATAAATTATAGGAATGCATAACTGCCTTCATTATAATTTGTAAAAAGCCTAAGTCTATATGTTCTTTAGAATGGGACAGCTCGGACTTCAGAACCAAGGCCGATGATTTAATGGGGGTCTGCTGTAATCCCCCTTCAGATCTTTAAGAAGTGTATGTATCCCTTTTGCCTTTAGAGTCTTAGTCCTATATTTATTTTCTTGGCTTTGTTTTGTTAGTGTGTTGTCAAGCTCAAGGCGTCACTTGGGTTCACCCCTTTTCTATCTTTTTTTTTAAAATATAACTTTTCAATATATATATCTATACACACACACACACACACACACACACACACACACACACACACACACACACACAGACATATACATATCTAATGTATAATTATATGGTAAGCTGAGAAAATAAAGGAGTACGACAAAACAACAACTAATAAATTAAAATTGTGAAAAAACAATAATGAGTACATTAATTAGCTTTAAAAATAAAATAATCTTCCAGAATTTGTATTTTAGAGACATTAATTTATCAATAGTAAATCTAATTAAATTGATCTCATTTCATTCTAATTGATCTATAACAGATGGAAAAAAATAAGGGCTTGAGCCTGTAGAACAATGGAAGGTAGACAATATTGCAACCTCAAGGTCGCAGGTTCGAGCCCAGCCCTTATTTTGGTAATGACACATGGAAAAATTAAAGTCTTTCAGTAATTAGATATTTGCCCAATTGGTAATGATGTCATGTTATGGAATTGAGATCAGGGGTTAAAATCCCAGCTTTACCCATACTTAAAAGGATTTTTAAGGTTTAAGGAGGACGTTTGATGAGAGTTATGGTCATTTTTTACTAGAAAAAGATAAAAGGAATCTATTGAAGAGAGATTTTTGTCACCCCCACTTTACACCATTGTGAGCACCCGAAGCAGACCCGCATAAACAACATCCTAGAAACTTGGCACGACTATCCTTAAAGCTCCCAAAGTGACTAAGGGTAAGCAGGCTAGGCCTAGGCGGAGGCTTAGGCACCCAGACAGGGCATATGAGACACTTCTGACAACAGACGTACTATGTATACCCAGAGGTGGCAAAAGAGACTTGTTTTCTCACAATGACTGTTACTGAACAAAACCCACAGAAATGTTTGTAAGATAACTAAATCCTGAAGTGATTCTGCCAATTGGTAATTAATCTTCACACTATTAAAATAAAAAAGAAACAATTAAAATCTAACTTTTACTTCAGATAAAAAAATCTACAAAGTAGGAAAAAATAAAACATTAAGAGAAATATAAAACTGCACGCATAAACATGGTGTGTGTGTGTGTGAAACACTCTGCAATCTGAAGCATCCATCAAGAAGGGGTTAAACTAGTAGTTCCCTACTCCCTCAAGTAGTATGACACTTTAGTGGAAACTTTTTGTTCTTGCAGAAGCAGGTCATTTTTGTATTATAGCAATAGGTATATCTTTGAAAACAGTTGGGCACAAAGTGTTCCATATACCTTTCAAAACCATGTTTCTCATCAACTAAAAATACTAGAAGCTTTATTAAGAAATGCAGAATTTGTAACATTAGAAGACTATTATTGACAACCAAAAAGTTTGGTTGGTAATGGTGACCATCAAAGAGTCTAGAGAATCTTTCAAGAAAATTTAATAATTCAATGGAAAGTCTAGCATACGCTATAACCAAATGAGAAGGGTGACGGAAAACATGCCTCCAGAACATCCTCATGGAATGCTTCATGTGCTCCACCATACGCCCCATAAGCCAATCTTAAATCAATGGTCCGAAAATCCAATGGACGAGAAATTGTAGCAGGCGACCCAAGAATACCCTCATCCTCATTATCGTTAGGGTATAATAGAGTTGTTCCAAGCAAATTGTAGAAAACTTTACCATCATCTGCGGCAGCAGCACGGCGAAGTATGCTCCGACATTGTCTCATTATCACATCTGATACAGAAGTAACACATCTATCTTTTCTTCCCTTATCAGGTTTCTGCTGCAGGGTTTCACCACAGGCTTCTGTAAGCACCGAAAGAACAGCTTTCTGTATCCAAATAGCAGAGGAAAGAAAAAACTTTGGAATCAGCATAAAGCCACTACTACGAAAATTATTTTCTAAAAGAACAAGTATTTGGATATGTATATCCATGAGTTCTAAACTGAATCAAGAGGCACTTAGATAAAAAAATAAAAATAGGAGTGAAACAATAAAGGAATGTAATGTGTAGCAGTCATGGTTGGGTAGAACCATCAACAGCAATATATTAATAAACGATTAGATGCTGATGGACAAGGAGAAAACAGTAAAAATAATTGGTAACACAACAATAAGGGCACACTCATAAATGCTGTATGGATTAAAATATACTGCTGTCTGCTCTATACTTTTTGAAACAAAAAAAAAAAATGAAAATAAATAGCTACATAGCATGCTACTTTTATGTTTAAAGTACATTAGAATGGAAACAATTGACTTCAGAATTGTACATATAATTAATCCACGAAACACATAGTAACAAGAATCTCACAAAAAGCAAATAGCATTGCGAAAAAGAATTAATGATATTAGTTACTATATCTTTTTTTTTTTTTGATCGGTAAATAGAGTATATTGAAAAGGCAGCAAGGTGCTGGAAGAAACATTACAAAGCCTAGTCAACCAACGGAGGACCACAAAACAACCAACCAATGGGACAGCAAAACAGAAAAAGAAAACAGAGGAAACACCTAGCATCTAATCAGCATCAGATCGACATTCAAGCTACCCCAGCTCCCAGGGTTCCGAAGTCAGCTCACTCCCAGAAGATAACCATAGTGAGACTAGGTCTTTGGTGGCTTTCACTATAAACCCCACAGGTTTCTTTTTTTGCTCAAAAATCCTCAAGTTCCTCTCCTTCCAGATAATACTCCAGATGACATCAAAGAAGGCCACTTTCCAATTATTCCTTAGCTGGCCCTCCATGCCAACCGCGTTCCAGGTCAGATAATGAACGTAAGGTGTAGCATCCATGACCCAATTCATATTAAACAGTTTCAAAACGACACTCCAAATCTCGGAAGCTACAGCGCAGTGGATGAAAAGATGAGCGGCCGATTCCTCCTCCTGAGAGCACATGACGCAGCAATTAGTGATATTCTTTCCCCTATGAATGAGTAAATCCATCGTGAGCACTCTCTCTTTGAATAAGGCCCAGGCGAAGAACTTGATCTTAAGCGGGATATTAACCTTCCACAGCATTGCTCCTTGGAAATTGATAAGCGGTCGATGAGTTAGCATCCGATAGTACGATTTGACACTGAACATACCATTTTTGCTAGGGTTCCATCTCCACCGATCTTGATTGTGGGGATTCTGAAACATCCTGTACAACACCTGTAAAAGTCTTGCAAACTCTTCCTCTTCATTAGCACGCAGGTTACGACGAGTGTACACTTCCCACAATCTTGCTCCGTTGGACTCCGAAACAAAATCGACAATCCGCCCCGTCGGGTTCCGAGCTATAGAGTATACACGCTAAAACACTAGTTTAAGAATCCCCCCCTCTACCCATCTGTCCCCTAGAACTGTATACAGGTGCCACAACCCCAGTTGAATCGAAGCCCCTTAGAGAAGTGCTTCCAAGTACCGCAGATGTTGTTCCACCAGGCAGAGGTGCCTCTGGTAACTGAGGTATTGACGCCCAGTAATCGGACGGCCCATACTTCTCAATCAGAACCTTACGCCACAAACTGTCCATTTCATCGGCACGCCAGAACCACTTGGCAAGCAGGGATATGTTGGTCGATCTAACACTGCGAATTCCCAATCCTCCACAATTCAGCAGTAATAGACATGTGTCCCAATTAATGAGATGGTACTTTTTCTCCGACCCCGACCCCTCCCATAGGAAATTACATTGGGTTTGCTCAATTCGAAGTATAACTCCAGTCAGGCACTTGAACATCGACATATAGAAGATCGGAAGGCTTGCGAGAACAGCCTTGAGCAGAATCAGCCGGCCACCACTGCTGAGAAGTTTACCTTTCCAAGTAGATAACCGTTGTTGAAAGCGTTGAATCACTGGCTCCCACGATGTGGCCGTCGATTTTCGCAAATCCAAAGGCAACCCCAGATATTTGATTGGGAAGTCTTGACTGCCACAATTAATTGTGCACGCCAACTCTTGTAAAGTCGTGTTGTCTATCCCAATGCCCGTGATCTTGGATTTGTGAAAGTTAATGCGCTGCCCCGAAACGGCCTCGTACACAGATATGACCTCCGCCAGGGACCTGAACTCCTCCACCTTTGCCTTACCAAATAAGATAGTATCATCAGCAAACTGGAGAATCAAGATGGCCCGGTCACGTGTACCAACTCTGATCCCCGAGAGAATGTTCAGATGTCTCGCCCGAGTAATAAGCCCTGCAAGTGCTTCCTCCATAAGGTTGTAAAGAAATGAGAAAAGAGGGTCTTCCTGGAGGATGCCACGAGAGCTCTTGAAATAACCCGCCGGTGTTCCATTTAACAGCCCCGAGAACTAGGAAGTTAAGTAGCACCCCCGCATCCAGCTCCTCCACTTAACTCCGAACCCGAACCTTCTTAGTATAGAATCCAGCCTGAACCAGCTGATACGATCATGCGCCTTTTCCATATCAACCTTCCACAGGGCTGCCGGTATCCGCTCCAAATGAGCTGAATGGATAACTTCGTGAGCCACCGCCACCTGATCCACTAGTTGTCTCCCCTGCACAAATACACCCTGCGTGTCAGAGATCAGATTCCCCATTAATGGTCTGAGCCTGTTAGCTAGCACCTTAGCTAGGATCTTATAAAGGTAATTGATGAGGCAAATCGGACGGAAATCAATGAGATCCTGGGCCCCATCTTTTTTCGGATTGAGAGTGATGAAAGTGGAGTTGAGATTGCGACCAATAAAAGCAGTTTTATTGAATTCATGGAACACTTCCATCAGCTCCTCCTTGAGCACCGGCCAGAACACACGAAAGAATTACAAGGTAAAGCCGTCGGGCCCCGGAGATTTGTTCTTCCCCCCTTTCTTTATGGCATTCCATGCCTCTTCTACTTGAAACGGAAGTTCGATCTCGACGCATTCATTAGCCATGATAGTATGAAAAGACACCATCCAGTTTTGGGCGCATCATGTCATCATCCTCGTACAGCTTCGAATAGAATCGTACAACCTGATCTCGGATCTAGTTGTAACCGACAAACGTCACCCCCTCAACAGTCACAGAACCCAAGTAATTCTACTTGTTTCTTGCATTGGCAACGACGTAAAAATATTTGGAATTTAGGTCGCCCTCTTTCAACCACCGCATCTTTACCTTTTGTTTCCAAGAAACCTCCTCGGCTCTAGAAAGATTGTTGAAATTCTGCTTTTTTTAAGATCGTTCTTCTCGCTCACTGGCTGAAAGTACCTTTCTTTCCTCCAGATTATCGAGTTCCTTTAGCCTACAAAGAATTGCATCTTTATTGGTATCCAGTTGTCTGAACACCTCTTTGTTCCAATCAATGGTTTTTTCTTGATCCATTTTAGTTTCGATATGAATCAGTAAGCTGCCGTTCCCCTAGGTCGAAGTTCTCTCCACCACTCCGGCACAACAACACGGAAACGATCATCAAGCAGCCACATGTTTTCGAACTTGAACAGAGTCGGCCCTTTCCCCCTAGCTTCACACGTCAGCACCACGGGACGATGATCAGAGACTGCCCTTGCTAAGCATTCCAGCCTAGCAGCCGGGAACAACTCCATCCAATCGACGTTGCATAAAAATCGATCCAATCTGTTGAGCGAAGGACAATCTTGAAGATTTGACCAAGTGAATCGAGATCCGGTTAACGGGACATCCTCCAAAGCCCAGTCAGATATCCAAGTATTGAAATTCCTCATCACCACCACATCTGGCGGCCCCCCTTTTTTTCATGCCCCCATCTTATCGCATTGAAATCACCTCCTAGGCAAATCGGATATTAGTTACCATATCGCTAACATTCTCAGAACATTAAATCATCATATTCCATTAGATGAAAAAAAATTGATATACCATTTGTGTTTCTAAAAGATTTTGGAGGACAAAAACCAATAAACCTTCTGGTCTGTAAGAGAAGGTAAACATGTCAAACATCTCAAATTTTGGGCAATTTGGGGAATGATGGATCATTAATAAAACAATATAGATAAACTGTGGTACAATAATAATTTTGAAATAGTCCACTTTTAACAAAAAAGATATCATGGCAAAGTCAGTCACAATATCTGCCACTTAAAATTCTATGCTCCTGTTTGGAAGATATAGAAACAGAAATAGTAGAAATTTCAGAGATGATGGAGTGGAGACTGTGGAAGTGGAAGAGGAGATTGTAAATTTGTAATTATTGCCGACAGCTTTCTATTAATAGTCTGATAGCAAACAGACTGCACTAGAATTCGATGGAAGGAAAACCATCACATTTGAATAATAGAGGCAGATAAAGCAAATTATTATTGTAGTAGCAAGTTCCATCAAGCCCATTGGAGTTAGGTTTTAGAAATGTTGTTTTTTATGAAAATGATGATTGACTTTCTATACAGGGTCTAAGAATAATGTTAATATGATAAGGTAAAGATTTAGTTAGACCTCAAAACTAGGCATGCCATGAAGGGCTTTTTTATGGGTAAGCTGGGATTGAACCTTTGACCTATTCGATGAAGATGATTGATTCCCTTATTTCAATTAATTGGACTAAATGTAATCGCACACCTACTTGCGGACTTAGAAAGTTAGTTATGGATCATTTTTTTAATCTTTTTGGTTGGTAAATCAGTGGTTATGGTCTTTGATACTCTTCAAAGCTTATATATTGCAATTTTTCCATATGCATAAAGGAGGCCACTCTGTGATAAATAAGATGGCCAACTTCAGAGCGGCACGGTAAGTTTTCAAGTAGAGTGTAGTCCAAACATCCGCTTTTTTTTAGCGATAATGCAAGCATATATATATATATATATAGAGAGAGAGAGAGAGAGAGAGAGAGAAGAAAAGCACAAACCTGTGCCGCAACGAGAAACTAAAACACAAGGAAAAACGAGAAAGAAAAAAGAGCTAGAACAGGCTCCATACTAAGAAAGAGAAAGAACCCAGAAGCCCAAAAAACCTAGTAAAAAAAGGGGCACTAAGGCAAAAAGGGAACCAGCCAAGGGGATCCCACCTAGGCCCAACCAACTTTTGTCAACTATGTTACATTCAGAAATCTTCCCAACCCTCCAAGAGGTTCCAACCCTCAGTCATTCCATCCTTGTCCAACACACCCCAACTAAGAGCCCAGTCTCTAGCATTTCTCATAATCATAGCCGTAGGTTTCCTAACCTTTATAATAACTCTATGGTGTGTGCAGGAGAAATATAAACTTCATTTGATATAAAAAGAGGGTAAATAGTATAACAGTATGTAGTAATAGTCCAGTTTGCCATCAAACTCCATCTTTGTGTCGATCAATTCTAAAGAGATTATTTGAGGAACAGAGATCGTCAGGCAAAAATTTTAGCTGCCTGACGGGTCAAGAGTATTATTCAGCACCCAACCTGACGTGACTTAGCCCTCTGACCTGACCTGACCCCAATCCTGAAAACCCGACCCGGCCCGCTTCAAAACCTCCTCCTTGCCTTGATTTTTTATATAAAATATCAGGTCAGGTCAACCCGGCTCGAAAATTGCCCGACCGGGATAAAAAACCGGATCATGTGGGTCGGGTATTGGTCGACCCCACCCGCTGACAGCTCTAAACAGAGATCAACCACCATCTAATTCTAAATAGATTATTCAAGGATGAAAGATCACACCAATATTTAGTATTGAGTTTCTCATCAAGAAGCCTTTGAACAGTCAAATGCTCAAGCAAAATTCTGATCTCATACTTCCAACCCCACGAAAGTACAAAACTTTGATTTTAAGGTAAGGGATATTGGTAACCATGACATTGTTTGAGAGAGGATACAAGAGGTAAAAGATGCCAGGCGTGCCTTGCCCAGGCCAAGTTTTGGGCTAGCAGTTTTAAACTGTAATGCTGGGCCAAGCTTTCAGGCCCTGAACAGACTTTATAATTGAGTTGATCGGGCTTGTTCATTAGCCCATCAGGCCCATAACGGTTTAAAATATAACGTACAATAATAATATCATGTAAAAATATATGGATGATTATATAATCTTTTTGTATTATATATTATACTATATAACACATGGTTTTAAAACACGAAAACTCGACTCGACTCAAAAGTCAGTCGAGTAGAGTTAACTCGGAAACCCATTCCAACTCGACTCGGTCCGACTCGAATAATTTAATAAATATTTAAAATATAATATAGGTATATATATAAAAAAATGTAAGCTTTACTGTTGTTGAAAGTCTCAGATTACCTGGTAGTCTGGTACAGAGCACCCAATTTGTGGGTTATCATTTTAATATCAGCCATTAAAAAATAATGTCAATGGTTGATATTAAGAATGCACAGATCAAATTTTAAAAATAAATGATTTCTGATCCCACTTTAGTTCACGGGCCGATGTGAGTCCATTTAATGGGTTGGATTCTTCAGATCTTACATATTTAATGGTGTAAGATCATTGAAACCATGATGCAAACAATCCAATTGGTGGACTTTAATATCAACTGTTGTTATTCTTTAATATCAGCCATTAAAATAACAACGGTTGATATTAAGTGCACAAATAAGATAATTCAAAAACCCCCAAATTAAATGACTTCTAGGCCCACTTCATCCAAGAGATGATATAAATCACTTTATTGGGTGGATTATAATTTGATAGTATAAGATCAAATGCAACATACAACAATAGCTTGTGGGGGCAACATCATATAAATATCTCATTTTTTTTTATTTGAATCACAGTCCATAAGTAATCCTCATTCGTTCACTTAAACCAGGAAGAGAGAGAGAGAGAGAGAGAGAGAGAGAGAGAGAGGGCGTTGAGCTTGAGAGCGAGACGGCGTTCAGCTCTTCATTTTCTTCTCTTATTTCTTCTTCTTCTTCTTCTCATCGAGGAGGGTTTCTGGTGGAGTTTCGTGGAGAGAGTCGCGGCAGCTTCTTTTTTCTTTCTTCTTCTTTCTTTCCTCTTCTTTCTTTCTTCTTCCTCTTCTTCTTCTTCCTCTTCTTCTTCTTCCTCTTAATTGCATCTCTGTCTTTCATTACTCATTAAAAAAAATACAAAAAAATTCATAACACTCATCTGCATGACCATATTATCAATAAAAAGCAGATGATCCTTACTGAATGAATGAATGATGATACAACAAGTAGTTCAAGTAATGCAAGGCAAACAACTTTGAAATCCAAAGAACAACTCCTATACAAATACAACAAGAAACAATTTTCAAAAGTCCATTAGCACCTTCAAAGCATACGTTTCTCTATTCATTCTGGATACAGAATTTCAAAAACAGGTCTCAAACACACAATCAATAAGGAAAAGAATTTTACCTTTGTTGGTCCTGATGCATTGCCCTTATAGACTTCCTTGCTAATTGAATGCTCCAGAATTTTCCTCGCCCACTCTGGCGGACCTTTTTCCAAAGCATCATAAACACACTTTCTGATCCTGGTTCCCACGTTGGTGGGTAGCTTTCTCACAGGCTCCAGCATCTGTGCCCATTCAGGTATCTTATTGCCATTCCCTAAAATTGCTTCACAAGCTCCACTCGCATCAGAGCATTTGTAGTCCACAGGCCAAGCTTCATTTTCTCTCTTTACAGAATCAAAAATTTGCTTTTCAGCCTCTGCAAGCAGCTGAGGATCACATAAATTAGTGCACTTCTGCACATATTTCTAACTACAATCACAAATGCTGGAAATATCAAGACTAATAGAAGACAAATATGTATCAATGAAGTACAGAATATCTATCTTTTACAGTATGAAGAGCATAATAAAAAAAGAATACGAAAGTAAGATAATTTCTCGCCATCAGATAGATGCATTAAAGAATTCCACTTTCAAATAACACAAAGTCAGATAGATGCATTGAAGAGCATTATGAAGAACATAATTTCTCGCCTCAAAATTTACCATTCTTTTATCAGTAATGAAGCACTACATTAAAATGAAAAGGAAAACAGAGACAAACCTACGCCTTAGAGAGAGGCTGAGCACAAAGCCCGCACAAAAAGAAAAAACTAAACCAAAAAGAACAAACATATAGAAGGACAAGCCCAGATTTCAGTCAAACCAAAGTATTTGATACCATGGTTTGAAACTCAACCGAGTTACTCGAAAGTCGGCCGAGTAAACTCGACTTAACAGCGTTTCGCGCAAACTGGGACCAAGACTTGAAAATCGAGCTTATCAATTAACTCAGTCGAGTTTCGAGTTGATCGACCGAGTAAACTAGATAAACAACTTGAACAAAAAAATAGATATTCTTTTATAATTAGAAAAAGGCAAACTATTCCATTTTAACAAATCCTACTTGTAAAAGGCCAGTTTTGGGCTGGGTGGATTTAGAAACCCTAGCAGCCAATAAATTTATCTAGAGAGAAGAAAAACAAGAAAATGAAGAGAAAGAAGAACAGGAGAAAGCTCATGCAGAAAACCTGTGTCAAGCTGTAAACAATACCGTTTTTAAGATAAAAACCTAAATGGATGTGAAAAATGGAAAATATTAATAACATTTTGAAGATAAAAACATAAAAGGTTTTGGGAAGTGAAAAATATTAAGATGCGCTCAAGACGTGGGCACTTGATATTGTGATTTACCCTGTCTCCAGAGGCACCTTGTATGAAAAATATGTAACTTAGTACCTTTTAAAGAGATTGCCCGAGATGCTGCCCCCATTAATTTAATAAATAAAATTTAGGACAAGGTGCAAGAACTGTGCATGAGATGTGGTGCCAGTTTCATCATATTCTGTACATGTGGCATACCTTGTTCAAAAATTGAGTTGTACAATTGGCATGTAATATAAAGGACTAAAAATTAAAATAATATACATATTAACACATACATCCACAAACTAAATTACCAAGTTAGACCGAGTCAAGTTTTTTTTTTCAAGTGTTCGAGTATACTCGACCTGGCTGACTTCTGAGTCGACTCGAGTTTTCATGTTTTCGAACGTTGTTTCATACCCCTGACTAGCAAATGCTAAATTTCCATTATTTACATCTAACACAAAATTTTCCTTTTGCGAGCCATTATCTAAAGATAGCTTTAGAAACCCTAGCAGCCATTTGGAGACACCATCTAAGCCGTCTAATTTGAAGGCCATGATCTAAAGATCCTTACTGGAAAATATTAACACAGAACATGATCCCTATTATATGATTCAACACGGTAAACTACTAAATCAGATCATGGCCTTTGACTGCATTGAATAATATGACAAATACCATGTTTCGTGCCAAGCTTTTTGACGCAAGACGGTACCCTAAACTACGTGAATGCAATTGATTTTGCCGAAATTAAATGGAATTAAATTAAACAATAAAACCTTCAAAATATAACGAATACCTCAGGTTTTCGTAGTATTCCATAGGAGGATCACATATAATTCAAGCAGGTTCAGTCCGGGCGTTAGATCCGTTAGGTTGCAGCGTGGATCGTTCCTAGAGATAGAACTCTAGATTTCCATATTAAGGCGCTCACAATGCAATGATGGAATCTCTGGTTTTGGGTTATTTTGATATGGTTTGGGCTTAGCAGTCTGATGGAGGCTACGGTTGATGAATCGGATCGATTCAATGGTTTAGGGAAAAACTAGGGTTTAGGATCTCCAAAGGCTGATGGTCGATTTAGGTTGTAGGATCACGTAAGCAAAGATAATAAGAGATAGATAGATAGATAGATTTGCAGGCTTCACGCCCTTGGCTTCGCACCAAACCCTTCTCGGGAAGAAGAATCACTCGTCGAAGAAACTCATCTCAAGTCTCAAAGCAAAACGCTCATTCATGCAATAATCAATAATCCCTTACATTGTTCACTTAAAGACCTTATATAGGAGTCATTTTAATAAAAGAAAACCCTAAAACAAATAATAAATAAAAGACAAATAAACCCTCAAAACAAAAGTTCGATTTTAGACTTCAAAATTAACTAAACAACCCGGCCCGATTTCGATCGATCGAAATTGGAATTCGATCGATCGAAAGTGAAAATCGATCGATCGAAATATATACACATAAAATATCGTCGTCGACATTCGATCGATCGAATTGAAATTTCGATCGATCAAATATTCCATTCGATCGGTCGAAATATCACTCCAGAATTATATAATTCTGTCAATGTCGTTCGATCAATTAAAATGGGACTTCGACTGATCGAAATTTTCGATAATTTCGATCGGTCGAAATTTCAATTCGATTGATCGAATTGGCTGATTCCTCCAAATTTTCCATCTTTCGCCAATTTTCGCCTCTTTTGCCTATTTTTTATTTCCATTCCGCTTCTTCCGACGTAGGTACACGCGAAATGGTCCATATCTGATGTCTACGATGTCAGCGTCCCCATCACTTTTGCACCTATATCTTTAGATCATGGGCTTCAAATCAGATGGCTTAGATGGAGTGCACAAGTCTTTCTTTTAAATTATGTGCAAGGGCCAACTTCTCATGTGCTAATGGTTTCCTTTCCTTTTTCATGTCCTTTTTTTAACACAAAGAAGAGGAAAACTCATTTCCAAAAATCCTAATATTTTTCAGTATATGAATAATCTTAATAAGTTTAAGTAGATTCAGGAAATATTTTAGGAATTTAGAAGATAAATCCACAAAATCCAGCTTTTACCACATATTCAGAGAGTTTCAGCTACTTGGCAATATATAGTAGAATTTTTATGTTTTCGATAGAAGTGGGAAACCTATACAGAAGATAAGAAATAAGTATAGGTGCATTGACACACTAAGATCTCTGATTATGCTAAAGCTCTCATCCAAATGCCCACAACTTTCTCAGGTAGACCTATTATGAGTCTTCCAAAGGACCAGTATTGAACCATCCTAATTTTATGAAAAAAAAAACTTCACTATTTTGAAATGTTGACAAAGTATAATCAAACTAGACTAAGAAGAAAGTTGTAGGTCTTCTTACCAACGCGTCTACTTCCATGCCAGCCACTCCACCAACTGATCCACAAAGAACACCACCATCACCTTGTAAGCAACGGAACATTTTTGCACCATCGCGACTAGTTATCTCTGAAGAATCAAGACTACCATCCATAGATGAGACAGCTAAAATGTACCTCCTAGCTAATTCCGGCCAAGTTAGTTCATTGATAGGAAGCAAATCGATCTTTGATTTTTTCATAGGAATTGAGGTGTCTACTTCTTTCTTTCTCCCTCTTCTAGCTTTTGATTCCCCAACATCAAAACTTGGATCTACAAATGCTGCAACTTTAGATTGTAGCTCACCTACCAGAACTTTCAGCAGTGAGGTATGAGCCTTTGTCAAAGCTACCCCAGTGCATCTGCCATAAGTACGAGAAGCAGCTCTAGCTTGGGCAGCTTCCTTCATAGATGCAGTTTCCACTGGAATAAATGTGTACGGAGCCTCCTTAGGACCTTGTGGATCAAATTCAGAGCTAGGGTTTAAGTTATGGCGCCCTGTACTTTCAGATCTTTGCCCTCCCAGGTCTCTACCATCTTGAATTTCCTTCTCAAATTTCTCAAGACTTTTCGAGTTATCAAACCAAGGATCTATAAGTTCTGCTTCAAGTTCCTCAAATGTTATAGGTTCCTTTAAACCCAAGATCTCACAAAAACGCCATAGTAACTCCCATACCTAAACAAATAAAGCGTAATAAGTATAAAGGGGAGAGAATGGGACAAATAGAGTTTTATACTTTACCATGGAGACAAAGGCTGCGTTTGGGATTGCTCTTGGAGGCAAAGAGCGGCTCTCTGCTCTGGCGCAGAGCACTTTAGTATGGGACTGTGTTTGGTTGTAAATTCTCTTAGCTCTTTCGGAGAGTGAAAGCAGAATTTGGGTCCCTTAAAAAGAGCAATTTAAACCTGTTCTTTTAAGTTGGCTGCTCTTTGCCTCCAAAGAGGATTCCCAAACACAGCCTAAATGCTTATCAAAATGCAACAATATTGACATGGGCTTACCTGAATAACATCACCAACCAACTCTACAGGAAGCTTTGTACTCAAAGGCTGGCCAGGAGGAAGAAGATTATCATCCAATTCCATATCTTCAATCAAATCCTGCCTTTTTGTTTTTTTGCATACTCTAAATGAGCCATCCGATGCATCTTTCACATTGCGTGCCTCATTCTTCCGTTTAGCTATGAGAACTCCACTTCCAATTGTTTGTGATGTTGAATGGTAACTTCTTTTATTCAGAAGTTCATATTGTACACAGGAATGGGCTCCAGGAAGCTGTTCGACGATTTCCTGCACAAAATCCAAATCCAATCCAAACCTATCCTGGTCTAACCAGGCTTCAAGTGCTTTGCACATAGTTTCGAGCTGGTTATCGTTCTGAATAACATGAGGAGTGGAATTCAGGGCAGAGAAATTGCAAAATTTGCCTAATTTTCCAAGATTATTTTCATTTATGCCATTCGTGATACCACCCACATCATGTTGGCAGAAAAACTGTAAAGTACCTGACTGCTTGTAAACTTCACGGCAAGCATCCACAAAAGTCTGAGACACCATCCTCCAAACAGAGGAAGATGATCTACCTTCAACCAAGAAATCACCAATTTCATCCTTAACACTTAAACTTTGTGGAAGAGAAGTACATTTAGGTGGTAGAGAATCTATTGTTTCCATGTCAGATCCAAAGCAAGCTTCAAGTGGCCTACTTCCAAAACATGAAGAAATGTCTTGTTGTAGTTGGGAAGGATCTGAGAGGATCATTTTAATATCATTATCCTCCTCGTAAACCAGATCAACTATATTATAATCACTTTCTACTTTCTCCCTAGAATCAACTATGTCAACTGTTGAATGCAAGAGGACAGTGGACCCAACTCGGATGGGCAAGGCGGAACATGGGCACCTTCTGACTTTGAAAACAGGTCCAGAATCACCCCCATCTGACAACTCACATTTAAAAAACGATCCTGTAATCTTATCATGCCAACTGGACCTATAACCTACAGGGAAGATCTGGCTGGAATTGTGATATGTGAGTCGTAAATCAACTTCCCCTACAGAAAGAAGGAAGAAATTTTCATACTGAACCGGAAGGTCAACCTGAAAGACCAGCAAAACATGCACAGCAATTAGACAGGAAGAGCATACAGAAAAAAAAACATGTAAACACATCGGGCAAGTAACAGAAATATCATAGATCATTATAAAATAAGCTCAACAGAGAAGAAATTATGGTAGAAGCGTGTTATCAAAACTCGACCGATACCGATACGTATCCGTATCATCGAGAACCGCTGCCATCCTGGTGCAGGTATCGGTAGAATCAGCTGATATTGGCTCGGTATTGGCCGATACTGACCGATAAAATTACTTTTTTGCTTTTTCTCACAAAAAATTATTGGCCGATATGGTATCAGCGATACTGTATCCGTATCGGTCCAAGATGGACCGATACCCAATACGAATACCGAATTTGATACCTTGGGTAGAACATAACAAATCATAACAAAAAATGAAGCGCATACTTACATTCAGGTGGTGGGATCCACTGCCACCAATATCCACTGGGCCTCCCTCCTTTAGTCTACTGTTAATCTTGGAATGGCACGACACAGGTATCACAAACTCGGTGTCATTCAAAATCTCCCAACCACTACCATTCTTTATACTTTCTCGAGTCTCTGTCAAACTCTTTGCTCTTGCAAATCTTGCCAACTCCTTCCTCCTCCTCTGTAGAGGTAACCCTTTCTGCGCTGAAGCAAACCCATTACTTCTATTATCCATTTCTATAGACGTGCATCTTGACATTATCTCGAAATAACGGGAAACATCCAGCATTGATTCGAATTTCATGCCATCTGGAGCACAAAAAATCACATTTGCATCGTTTGTGTTTCCACCTTGTTTAATTTCTGCATGCCAACCTTCTCCCAAATGTGTACCATTTCTTTCCAATATAAAATCCTCCAAAGACTCCATAAACATCTCTTCATGTGTCCTACTCGATCCCCTTGATGTCATATTATTGTAGATAGATCGTCTTTTAAGTGGAGAGCACAAAACTGAATCTCCTAAACTTCTCCTATCCAGTCCATGGCCTGGTTTCTCTTCTGAACGTGTTCTTAACACGGCGCCAGACTCGTTTCCAGAATTAAGTCTATGCTCTGCATTCCCCAAGTCTGAATATTGCATGTTGGCATTAAGTGCATTTCCAGATACCGATTCTTCACCTGGAGCATATAATCTAGACAGCATGGAAAAGATAATCAGTTTGTCCTTTTGGTAACTTACATTATATATATATATATATATATATACATATATATATATATATATATATATATATATATATATATATATATATATATATATATAATCATCCACAATGAAACAAGGACATAAATTCTGCTCAGATAGTTTAACAATAGAAGTATTCTAGCAGAATATATTTTGTGAAATCCCGTTCTCCTTTTTATCGACTCTTTAAATCAACACATTTCCTTTCTATGTAGAGAAAGTAAAATATAGATTAAACAGCCAAAATATACATTGATGACAAAAGTGTGCCATGGAAGAAAAGCAGGCACCCTGATAATAACCAAAAAGCTGCCAAATAGAAAACGCTAATGAATAAAAGAACGCATTTGTGATCATTTCCTCCATTATTGGCTTCCACATATTATATGTAGATACCCATCTCAACAGAGGAAAGTGCAACTTGATTAAAACTTCAACAATCTCCATCACAGTATGGAAACAGAAGCAATGAATCAACAACCCTTTTTGCTGCCAACAGATATGCATCAAAATTATCAACATAGGTAAATAAATTTAAGCAATCTATGTGCTTCATTTCTACAACAATTTGGCATCTATTACCTTTTCGTTAACTAGCAATAACCAACCATGCGATGGCATAAGCACATATTATGCCAATATGCGGTGGCATAATAAATAGAGACTAGACTGTAGATTAGACATATAATGAATGTATATTTTATTGTTATTTTTTCCTGTTTTGGGGATTTTTCAAAAAAATAATATGCCATGACTTATGTGAATCGCATAAGCCATGGAGCTATGCTATAGTATGCCTTATGCCATTTAACAACATTGGCCCAATGGGCTAGAAAAATAAGGGGTCAACAAATAGAGAAGTGAAAGCAGAGAAAAAAAAAAACAGTTGTTGAGAGTGCTTCATCAAGTCAGTCGGGAGCTTGCACTGAAAAATCGTCAGAGTAGCCAAAGAGGAGGAGCTGAAGAAGAAAAAGAAGAGTAAGAAAGAGAGAAGAGGCTAAGTTCTGCAGTTCCAGAGCTGTTATGGGCCAGATAAGAGGCTTATCAGAGGCTGTAAACAGCAGCATATAGTCTGCAAACAGAGTTAAAAGGGACTGGAATGGAGTGTTATGGGGGCGTGGAATCACCAGAGAATAAAGGCTCCAGGTTGGCCTAAATAAGACCCAACAATAACCTTATTAAGTGACCACGTAAAGTCCGATTGACTTAACCGCCAAGTGATCATGAGAAGTTATGGGGAATGCAAGAACAGATTATTGCCCCATTTTCGCCTCATCACCTATATTGTAGGAACTGAAGTTTATGAATATGATTAAATTGGAAATTAAAGAAGAAAGGGGAAATTAAAGAAGAATTCTGAGATCGAGAAAACCGAGAATTGGGTCTACGAAGGGATGTGAAATTTGTGGACCTTTCTCAAAAGTTGAATTTTTTAATTGTTTAGTTTCATCATCTCTTTTGGGTTAAGGAGTCCTAGCTATATTACGAAAGTGAAGTTTATGTTAGAATTAGTCCTTTATATTGCTGGAAAACAATTGTAAAGACGGTTTTATTATTGAATAAAATAATTTTGAACAGAAAAGTAAGTTCCTCTTTTGGGTTTAGAACCTTTTGGGTACATATTCTCTTGATTAGTTATTTATTTTGCCGAAAATTTGAAGAAGACGGGAATCTGACGTTGTTTGGAGCACTTTTGACACTTTCCAAAAAACCGAAATCCATTCTAACAGCTGTCAACAGAGAGCGAGAACTTCCGACAAGGTGAATTTTGGTTGAATCTTGAATTTTCTCCTCTATTTGTGATCTTCTCTCCGTACTACATCAGTTTAGGTTACTAAGTTTCTTTATTAGGATGGTTAAATAAAGTAGGACTCATATTTACACGTGGATGTCACCTTGAGCCTGTAATAAGCCTACAAACAGCTTTTTTTTTCAGTTTCGGTGCTCCTATTACGTAGGGTATGTTTGGTATTAGGGAAATAGGCGGGAAACGAAAGGTCGGACTATTAAACCTGCACCTTTCCATTGTTTGAAAAGAAAGTACGGGTAAAAAAAATTCCCGCAGGTTCATATTTTTTCAACTTTTTCTCACATTTTGAAATACGACCTTTCGGAAAATGCTACATTAAGTTGCTATCCGCACCCCCCCCCCCTTCATTAAATAATACAGAAACTGGCATTTTGACAGATATCTACAATTTTTTTGGCTCACAAGAATGCATGGATTTAATGGAGTTGATGACGGTTTATTTGCTCATGTATTTTTTTGGCTGTATCTGTGAGCTAAAGAGCACGTCTGATATCTGTCCCAAGAATACATGGCCTCTCTCTCTCTCTCTCTCTCTCTCTCTCTCTCTCTCTCTCTCTCTCTCACACACACACACACACACACACACTTCCTCATTGATCTCTTATCAATGTTTTGGCTCCTAAAAGAATACATGGGCTATTGAAGATATTTTTGGCTCCTGCATGTTTTTTGGCTCAGAATATATGGATGTTGACGGACAAACATCGAAGCCCTCTGCTGTTTGCTCTTTTCTTAGGCTAAAGCCCCCAATCCTCGTCTATTTTGTTTTGTTGATGATGTTGTGGTGGGATCTTTTTCTTGCATGGACCAAAGGGGTTGGGTGTTGTACCTAAATTCCAGCCATTGATTTCCTTATCTCCACATTTTTGCTTTATTTCTTCACTATTATTAGTAAATAATCAATAACTAGAAATTCGTATATAGTGCTTTGATTATAAATGGATGAGTGAATGTTATGTTGATTATGAATGAACGGATGTGGATGTTTCACTACTGATTATGTGATATGGATGTAGAATGATATGTTTTGATTAATACAATCTTATTTTGTTTTGTTGAATGTTGTAAATTAAGTATTTGCCATATTTATTATTTTAAATGAATTATTTATGTACAACTGATGTTCTTCTTATAGAAATGACATCTTCAAAGGAATTGGCTAAGAAGACAAACGTGTCTTGGACTCTTCAAATGTGCAATATAGGGATAAGTATCCTAGTGGAGGAGGTTTTGAAGGGACATAAAACCAAAAATAGCTTCCACCGTGAAGTCGATAGTGTTATTTCAACAGAAATAGAGGAAAAAATAGGAGCTAATGTCGACAAGAGTCATATTTATAACATAAGAGTTTGGCAATCTCATGATCAATGTTGTCAAAGCCGTTAAGCGGGTTTGAGGCGGTGAATCCCTTGCATCCTAAGCGGGGCCTAGGTGGAGCCTAGGCATCAAGAAAAAATAATGCTTGATTTTTTTATAAATTTTGTAGCACATGATTGGTTGTATCATAAAGACTACGATATAAATAATTAACATAAACTATGGGAAAAGAAAATAATATATAACACCAATAAGCTAATATAATGAAATGATATATTGTATTCTTGTCCACATTTAGGTTTGACGATTCAAACAATTTTTATTGTCTAATCAAAAGATCAAATGGCTAGAGAAATGAACTTTGGGCTGAGTCTCATTTATATGTTGACTTGCCTATTGAACACTTAATTTGATAACATATGCACCAAAATTGATCAAATTCCCATACACCTTATAGACAACTTCTTGAGTCTCCAGTCCAAAGAGTCGTTGACTACTCCAATAGGGGCACGCCTTCCTTCTAAACAATGCTCACACAGCCATAGTGGTATGCGAATTTGACCAATATCGTACAATTTACAAACGAACAATTTCAATGTGTAGCATTGGACCACATTAAGTGAACAAAAGTGCACAGATCCATGTTTGGGTAAAGTGACTAGAGTCCCACGAGTTGATGAAAATGCATGCTACTTGTCCCAAACATTCTTTATTATATTTGGCAGTTGAAAGAATTTACTCGCAAGATATTTTGCTAAACAGTGTCCCTTAATTCACAGATCACTCATCTTTTCTTTTGGCATAACCCTTAGCCAACAATATGAGAGAGAGAGAGAGAGACTAAGTGTTGCCTTCTTTTTCTTTAATAGATGAACAACAATGCAGACGAGATTTAGGGACTCTGGTAGAGATGAAAAACCGAGAGAAGATGCAGAAATAGATCTAACTAATCATTTTGGTTCCTAGATAATAACCTTATACACATTTAAATATTAAATTTCTTATAAAAGGCATACATAAATCATAAGTTATAAAGCTTGTATTGCTTATATAATTTAATAATTTTGCAAGTTATATAAGCTCTTATTTGTTTAAAAAAAATTATATTTATAAGTTGCCCAAAAGTGCCACTTTGACTGCTATTATGTGCAAAATGCCCACTATGAAACAAGAAACAAGTGATTATTACATTAGCGCCTAAAGCGGTCGCCGCTGAGGCGCTAAGTTTGCCCTAAGCAGTTAAGCGGGGCCTAGGAGCAGCTTTTGATAACAGAGCTCATGATCTATAGTAGTAAGGAGTTTTCGCGAAGGCTTTGGATGGGACCTGACCCGGAGATGTAATAGCCGAGCATGATGTTTGTGAAGATTGCTTTAAGGTACTTTAACGGATAAATTTATCATTACTATGTAATTAACGTCTTTTCTCTCAAATTTTCTTCAGTGTTCATTTTGTTCATTTATGTAATTTACACGCTAAGAGGTTGGAAAAGAAGAAGAGTCGATGGATTTGAGGAATTGGACATTTTAGTTGGGACAGATATAACGAGTGGCAAGGGTTCACAAACAGTGTTGATAGGTGTGGGGATCAAACCTAATCTAAAACAGCTGACTATTATTACTTAGACCTATAAGATTTGGATGAGTTCCCTTCAAATATAAAACAGTATGAAAATATGCAGATCTCGGAGTCTAATAGAAGGGAAACCGATGTGCCCACTCGGTCAAGATCTTCATCATCAAGTGAGCAGAAGTCAATTCGTAAGAAGAACAAAAAGATGCTAAGGGAGAAACGACAAATTGGTTGTAGCAGACCAGGATTTAACCACTACGCTGGAGATGGATAATTATTCACAAGAGCAGAAATGTTGAAACAGGCCTTGAAGACAATGGAGTTCTTCAATCAAGGACCAATGTCCAGGGCATTCAAAATCATGGCTCAATATAAATTGATAGTACTGGATTTTTGAAGCACTAATAATTGATTCTAAGTTGAATCAAAGGACTTTACATGGGTAATGATTGCTTGAATAAAAGAAACAAAGATCTTGATGAATTGCAACAGTGCAAAATTACAATGATTTGATAGACTTTGGATAGAAAAGAACTCCATAGCATTTCCAGTACGTACTGGAAGTAATAATTGATGTCTATAGGCCAATCTCATCAAGGAATTAACAAAATGGTTAGCTCCTTAAGTCAAGGTCGTTAAGAGAACAAATTTGACCAAAATGGGTGATCCAGTTCATGCAAGTGTGGATGATAATTCCATAGACTTGCTGGAAGAGTTCATTTGTGCCTTTTTTTATTCAATTAATGAGGCGAACTCCAACTTGGTTGACATTTGGGCTTACTTCAAATGATAAGGCTCCTTCTTGAAATTCCAAGGAAGGTAATTCCTGTAATGTCTTTCACTGGGTGACGACAAGTCAACAAAGGGTTCTCATCCATGACTTATCTTTCAGCAAGGAATTATTTTCCTCCTTATCCCAACAAGGCAATAAAATATTAATGCTGATACTCTGCTAAAGAAGGTGTCACTCAACCGGAATTCAGTTGGGAAGACACTCAACTTTGTGTTGAAGATACAGCCTCCTTGCATATATTTTGCTCCATATTGCTATCTTTTTATTCAAATTTTAATTACCAATCAAAGAAAAATTACCTATTGGCATGCTGATGTCATTTTGTTGTATCCTAAAGCCTCTCAAGAGAACCAAAGTGAATATTGTATTCTTCACAATCGAGAAGTTCATAGCATGGGTCAAAATTTCGTCCGATACCGATACGTATCGGACGATTCGTATCGGTTTTGGACTGGGACGATACGGTACATTCAATGTACCGTATCGCCATTTTGTATGCATATGCCCGGACGATACATTCAATGTATCGTCCGGTATTTTACTATTCCGATACGTATCGTCCGATACGTATCGGTTTTAAGCTCGGACGATACGTATCGGACGATACGTATCGGATACCCGGTATTTTGACCCATGGTTCATAGCACCAAACCCATCAACAATAGAAATGTGTGAACCAACAGAGGGGGGTTGGTGCAGTGGCTAGGACCACGCCTCAAGAAGTGGAGGCTCTAAGTTTGAATTGACCACTTGTTGGCCACTCGCAGGGATTTATGCCTATTGATTGGTACGTGTGAAGTGCGAATGTTGCATGTACCAGGGGACTTAGCTTGGTCGTCCTCAGGGGCACAAACAGCCTTAAAGTACTGGGTTCCATGTCCCAGAGGATGAGAATCTTCGTTGGCATTTCGGATCCCGTTGAACGGTCGGGTGCTCTAAGAGGCCTGATACCCCTTTATCAAAAAACAATAGTAGAAATGTGCTCTGGATAAACTCTAGGGACCTAATAAATGATATTTTGTGTTTGATCGATATAATTTTTTTCAGTCGGTATAAAGCCTTCTACCAGTAAAGGTGTTTCATGGATTATGAGTAACGCAGAAGTTCATCTGTCCAAAATATATACGAACGGAAAGTACGACCGATTCCCGTGGAGCAATCGAGTTGCAAAAAGGAGGTCAAGAAGAGCCCATTACTTCATTCCAAAAAAACAACCACATTGACTAAGGATATACTTCATTCCAAAAAACAACCACATTGATTTAGGATATACTTTTTTCATTTTTTTTTTGAAAGGCTAAGGATATACTTCATTCCAAAAAAATAACCACATTGACTAAGGATATACTTCATTCCAAAAAAACACAACCACATTGACTAAGGATAAACTTCATTCCAAAAAAACACAACCACATTAACTAAGGATATCTAATCCAATTGCCATAACTAACATAAAACTACATTTTCTACCAAATAAATACTTTCTACAAATGCAACTTCAAATATTGTTACTGAACAAGAAATCTTTGGAAAAAGAGGGAAAGATGAAGAGAGAAAATACCGAGTATCGCGAAACTCCTCACACCCTTCGCCCTCACCTTCGCTCGGCGGCAACGAGTTAATATCCAAAAGCCTAACCCCGCCACGCTTCTGCCCTACGCTCACCGCCCCCAACCGCCACCGCTTACTCGACTCCCCATTCCTAACACACTCCCCGCACACCCACTCCTCTAAATCCTCCACATGACGAACTCTCAGCTTCGCGCACCCCAAATGAAACCCTCGCTCGCACCCATCGCACACCAAAGTGGCGCCCCTCGACTCCGGCCTCCCGCACACCCCGCACCCGAACACCACCGACCCCACTCCCGTCTCGCCGGGGAACCCCGCCGCAAGCTCTCTCGGGACGGCTAGGTTCTCGTGGAACCTCCGCACCACCCAGTAAGCGTCAGGGACCGCTGTAGGTTCGCAGGATGAAGATGAAGGAATCTCGTTGAGATCGATGGCGAGGAGAATCGGACGGTTCTCCTGTCTCTGATCGCTGGCGCTCACATCGTTGCCCTCCATTTCCATTACTGCAGAAGCAAAAGAAGAAGAAGAAGAAGTTGGGTTTGCAATTTTTCCCTTTCTCTTTCGCGGAGTGGGGACTGAGGAAGGAAATGTGGAGATGAAAGTATGATCGGACGGCTGAGATTTGTTGGTGTCGGGATTTTTGATAGTGTACGGCACGACTGCTCGTATATTACCAACAACATAGATATGGGAGAAACTAAAAGCGACCAACTTTTGGATGGAGACGAAATCTGGTGTAAATATATATACATACATGGGAATGGGTAATTGGAATATGAAACCGAGACAGAGAGGCTGAGATATTTCAAATGACTAAAATGCCCTTTGCAGGTGAACGCACTTTGCGTGAATGCACAAGGGTAGGGTGTTAGACACTAACACTCGCACTCGGCGTTATTCTGTATCTGCCGTCGAAAATGGTCAGGTTCATTTATTCAACGACTAAGACTCTGGGGGTTTTGTGTTTGCGGTCTAAACACCCTATACAAGCTTAGTGGTTAGGTTTACTATATTTGGCAGAGTAGAGATAGAGATGAAATTTAATGCCAAAATCTCTCTCTCTCTCTCTCTTAGATAATACTTGGCATATATATAGAAAGAAGCAGAGCCTGTGGCGTGTAACAACGGATGCTCTGTTTCCTTTCCAAACATAAAAAACACAATGCATGCTCTTCTCACCCAATAACACATGTATAAAAAGAGGATCTGATACCGTCCAATCGTGATCTATTCTTTGACTTACCAAGGGCATTCCAATTTGCATTTTTGATCATACATATATCTAAATAAGCTTATAAATAAATGATCAATGCATGTTTGATAACAAATCCTTGACTTCACTTTAATTTGTGGACTAGACAGAACCTGGTCGTTTCTTGAAAACATTAATTTTGATTAGAAATGCCTATTATTGTGTTGTTGTTGTTGTTGTTGTCGACGACGACTTCAACTGGTGATATCTTAAATCTTATTAACTTGTCATAGGTTGTTAAGTGACCCTCCATCCCTCCACTCATAGGTTGAATTCAAAGTCATAACACAAACAGGGAAGGTCAACTGTCAACTCTTTGAGGACAAGGTTTCCATGATGGGAATCCCAACATTTCTCATGGAATTCAGGGTCCTAAATTATTTGTTGGGGAGAAAGGCAAAGCCTTAGGCAATCGACTTCTTCCTACCAAGGAGTAATTAAGATGAATTTAGGCAATCGACTTCTCCCTACCAAGGAGTAATTAAGATGAATTTATCAAAATAAAAAATAAAATAAAAATAAAGAGTGATTAAGATGAAGTTGATGCAAACTTGTACTCCTCAAATTTGGATATTGTGAGACTCCAACCAAGCTTAAAAATCGGTAATTCATGGATCTATGACGCCCGCCAATTATAAAATTCATTTATTAACTCAAATATGAAGCAATCTGTTGCTCTACATAATACAACTTCAAGTGTGGGTCATGAATATCAAATTGTTGCAAAGAATGCAACCATTCAGGATATATATCACTCAAACAATATTAAATGCTAGTTTTTTTTTATATCTCTCCAAGTTCTATTGTAATAGCCATAATGAGTTTTAAGTAGTGTACACATCATATTTAAGGGCCTCTTTAGATAAAAGCACCGGAAACGTGGGAAAGTAAAATAATATTCCTATATTTTCTTATGGATATCTATGTTATAGGAAATTATGGGATTCTTTGGTTTCCCTTTATATTTTATGTTTGGATAACCACATTGCTAGCCGAGAAAACGCAGGATTTATCAAATCTTGTGTTTGGATACATATGCAGGAAATTGTAGGAAAACCCTGTGTTTCGATACATATCCTAGAAAATACAAGATTAACCAAATCCTGTGTGTTTGGATCAAAATTTGATCGTCTGATGGTAAGACCACTATCTAGAGATCTACTGTGTCAAAGATTGGGCGAAAAGAATCTCTGTAGTCTTATTTAAAGAAGTAAATAGTTTAGACACATAAAACTCGGGTTTCAAAGAAAGAATCTTGAATTGTAAATATAGGAACCCCTATTGGTGAGTGAAAATGAGTGAGATGCGATAATAGGATATATAAAAGGGTATCTTCATTTACAACCTAAGATTCTTCCTTCTCAACCCGGATTTCATGTGCTTAAATCGTTAAATAGTTTAAATCAGACGATGGATATTATTTTTCGCCCCAATCTTCCTCACGATAAATCTTAAGATCATGGCGCGTATATCAAACGGTCAGATGTTGATTCCAATGGTAGGCGTCCCTAAAAGTGAAGATCAACTCCTTTTCCCATGATCTAGGTCACTTTTGGGGATGTGTGCCATATAGAATCAACATTTGACCGTCTGATAGAGGCGCCATGATCTTAAGATCTATCATGATGAGATTGGAATAAAAAAACAATCTCCATCGTCAGATTCAAATCAGTCAATGGTTTTTGTCCGTGAAAAAAATGTGTGGTATTACAAATAAACTGGTGAGAAAAGTCGTACCCTTATCTCTTTCTTTTCCACTCCTCTTATCTTTTCGAGGTCTCGACAAATTGAAATGCCGAGGGGTACCCACGAACTCTTCAGTCGGAAATGAGCGAAAAAATTGTATTTTATATTCCAACCCTTAAGTCGCTTCCAAACAACAAAAAACTACAAAAAATAGAATATGAATCTAAGAATTCCTCTATTTTCCACATATCTAAACATGCCCTAATAGAAAATATATTTCATTCACATAAGGATCGTATCAAATATCCCCTTATGTAAAATTTTGTAGACTATACTTTTGGGTATCACTCGGATGGCCAGTTAATTACATCCTATAAATACCTTTTACTAAGAGTCAAAGTAAAAGACAATTACATATTATAAAGAATAAAAAATTTATCATCTTATCAACGACGAGCCAGTTGAATCCATTTGAAGTCGATGTTGAACCTTCTTCTTCTTTGGATGAATTCCCTAATGTAGAATGTGGGCATATACATTCATTGTATCTTATGAATAAATCCACAAGAAAATAATGGAGTTATCATCCCAGTGAGTGGTTTTAAAACTAATACTTTTCATCCAATATATGTTCTAACAGCCAGAATTTCCGCACCTAGAAACTCGCGTTGTCAGATCGGTCATTAAGGCCGATCCCCTTCTTCGAACGAAACACTTAGTACATCCACACATAATGCGAAACAAAGCATATACTTAATTAAGAAAAAAGAGTCATCATACGAAATAAATCTCCATTTTTATATAAAGACAACTCAAAAGAAAATAAAAGACGATTCTAATCTCATGCAACTCACATGGCCAAAAGAACCGAACCGAACCATTAGTGACAAACGATCGTCACCAACACATGATTCTCAAAACAATATACTGTGAGACATATATAGATATTCTTACAAAATTGAACTGGCTAGACGTACCAAGCCTTACAAATAAAATCTCAAAATCAAACTAGAGCAGCACAGTCCGCTAGAAGAACTCCTCAAGAGGGGGCTCAAACTCCTCCAAAGGCACATACTCAAAGTCCTCCTTATCCTGGTCCTTAGTGTCAATATCCTCACTTGTACCTATGACGTATAGTCGAGAGATGAACTACATCTAAGTTCAATAGGGGAAAGTAAAAGCATGCATATCTTTCTTACTCTCACATATCTTTTATGACATAATTCAAAGCATATTTTTTGAGCTGAGAATCACAATTCAAAAACATTTAAGTGGACAAAATGAATAATTGTTGCAAGTTTTAAAACCACACTTTTTAAAAGTTTGTTCTTATTTCACAAAACTTAAATCAATCACTTAAGTATTCTTTCAATCATATATAGTATCGGAAGCCACATATTATACCGATGGAATACCCACCATCGTCGTTCAATGAACTATTTACACAAATACACAAGCCCCCTCGATAGAGGTGACTTGCCAAACGAAGTATTACCGTAGAATGGTAATCAAAGAATAGATATCCTGGCATACCAGAGTACAATTTGTACGGATATTCCGCCTTATCAGTCATGGATATTCCGTCGCGTCGGTCACAGATATCCCGTCGCATCGGTTGGGTATTCACACATAAACCTTAAATCAAAGTGCTAAATCTATATATAGTTATTTACCGTGAGTTTGTGGTAATTATAATAATTCTAAGTTTTCCAAGGTTTCACACACATGCTTATTCACGTCATTTTTTATGTCACACACATAATTTCCTTCTTTTTGTGTCATATTCTCGACATCACCTTGCACACACACACACACGTATCTTTTCCTCTTAGTGCACATACGTATGAAGTTCACATGTTAAAAGCTATGATTGAAAATTATGTTATCACACAGACGAAGTCGTAAAATATGTACCCTCTTATCATATCATTACTCACATGCTAGTTATAATCAAGGATACATGTTAAGGAGTTTTCCCTACCTCACACGAAGTCCAAACGAACCTTTCCTATTCCAAGCTAGCTTTCTTAGTTCATAATCATTCTCATACCTAATACATACAAATTCAAAGTTCCTACATCAGAAATGACATAAAACAGGAAGATACAAAGTCTCCCTAAAGTCCACAAAGCTAATCGAAACAAAATCCTGAATCTCTCTAAACCGATCGATCGGTTTCTCCAAATTGTTCGATCGGTTCCAAAATAATCTAACGATTTACAAAGAAACCAAACCTTACTTAGATGCCACAATCCGATCGATCGGTTCCCAATTGTTCGATCAGTTTCTACAAATTGATCAATCGAAATTAATTTTGATCAATCGGTTTCCTCAGAAACCCACACTCTTCCTTTCTTTGACAAAACTCGATTAAACGATCACTTATTTCGATCGGTTGGTTTTGTCAGACTCAGCACATTCACGGGCTTTAACTTCTTTAACTCATTTTCCTTAAAACAAGTTTCCTATTTTTTGAATTTTCACACACACATACTAACTAGGTTCCTAACATATATACAAAACATAACTTAATCATAATTCTGTCCTTTTAGTTGGTCAATTTCTCCGATCCACGTGCTCAGGTCAAGCTAGATTTGTATAAGTTGGAACTCGGATTTCACGTCAATCCAAAATCCTTTAATCACACATAGGACTCCGATCTTGCATGCAAACGATCACATTCAAGGCACACACCTTTGTCTCTCTTCTCTTTTACTCTCTCTCTCAACAACCAAAGGCAAGAGAATTAAATTCTCTTAACATTTGTCTTTTATACTTAAAAGCTCTAACTTGAGTGTTAAACACATACATCGTACCTCGGTGCACGCTTCCTCATCAAAGGTTCATACACACTTTAATCTTTTTTTCCTCATCCACAACTAATGTTAACTTAACTCACATTAATATTTTTAATATTTTATCTTATCCAGCGTGTGATCAGTCGGGCAGGCACATCAAGACGTACTATTCATAGGTTCAAATTTTTGAGACATTATATTCTCCCATCCTTAAAAATTTTCGTCCCCGGAAATTGATTAAGGTCCTCCAGTTTGTCACTCCCTATGGAGTCAAGTACTCATAAACACAAGACACCTAATAACCAAATGGTTTCCCCCTTTTTAGAGAACCCAATCCTTTAACGAGGACTTACCAAGTCATAACTTATTTAAAGGTACTAGCCAAGGCTAGACCATCTCCTAATTAACAACAAAACACATCGCACAGAACATGATGGTATGCACCATTATATGTTTAAACCCTGTTGGTCAATTTAACCCGACCATCATACCCGCACGCAAGCGCATTCACAACTAGCATATCATGTAAAGATAATCATGTGCAATTTCGAATATTTCGTTAAAATAAAGTTGGTCATTCTATCCCACCAAAAAGTTATATACACCATCAAGTGGCAACCATGCCACAATAGTTTAAAGATTTCAAGAAGTGGAAACCATGCCAGTTTTAAAGGACCTATGTCCAATTGCTCCTGCGTTAATTATAAAATTCTCAAAAAGGGATACTTTGAACACCCAAAAAAAATCATAAACTTATACCCCATAAACCTCCGCTCAAGCCGCGGCGTCACCCAGCTGATCCTCGTCCTCTTCATGCCCGCCCGCCCCAGAACTCGACGCCTCCATAATCCACGCTTGTGCTACCACCATGCGCTATAGATAATCTGTAGGGTACAAGAAGCGCATAGCCTCGACATGCAAGGCATTATAATAGTCCAGTCGGCGGTTCATCCGACGATTGTTCTTGGCCATTTGACATGTATTCTTAGTCAACAGTGTGTAAACATCGGCAATGGTAGGCGTAGGGGCACTTGGGTGTGGTGGTGGTGCACGGGTCTGAGCACGCTGTTGGTGTAAGATCCCTGAATTTTGGGCGTTGAACAGTGACCTCGGGATGCATGCCCGACTGGTCATAGGCGTGACCAAGTGAAAGTCAACGTGATTACTAGTATTCAACAAGGTTGATGTTATTAGGCATGTGTGCGTGGTGTTAGATGTGTTTGGGGATTACATACACCTATCTTGAGTGTATGTGCTTTACACCAAAACAAGAGGGGTTAAAGGGTTTAAACAACTAAGAGAATTTATTTCTCTTTGTTTTGGGTTGGTGTAAAGCTTTAAGAAAAGAGAGAGAGGGAGAATAGGAAGGAGTAAATGCAAGGGGAGTTTAGGTGGATTTCAAATTAAAGACGAGTTTGAGCAATTACTCCGGATACGACGCGTTGGAATTCATTGGAGTCGGAGCTAGAAGCCCTAGACTTGAACCAAGCCATAGAATCAATCAAAAGATTGATTTAAGGTATGAATTCCTTAAGAATTTTAATGAGTATAAGGTTGTGGTTAGATGGTTAAAAATGATGAGTTAAAGAAGTAGAAAAAGAATGGAAATGGTACGGAAGAAAGTTAGAAGAAATGCCCTCAAAGGGCTGCATTTCTGACCAAATCGATTGATCGATTTGGAAAATCGATCAATCGATTTTGGCTTGGAGGTTAGCTGAACAAAAATGCCCAAAACTGATTAATCGATTTAAAATTGACCAATCGATTTTTGAGATTTCGATTAATCGATTGAAAATCGATTAATCGTCTGAGCAGTCCCAATGACTGGAAAAACAGAGCTTGAGGAAACCGATTGATCGATTTGAGAAATTGATCAATCGATTTTGGAATTTCGATTAATCGATTTGGGATCGATTAATCGATTTTGGGAGTTCAATTGATCGATTTTGGAGATTGATCAATCGATTTGGACAGTTTCTGTTGACTTTTGTTTTAAACTTTGAGGTTCTAGGAGGGTCTTGTACCTTCTTTTATGCATCTTTCTTGATGTTTTACTTATGCTATGATGTACCATAGGTTAAGCAAGTGAGTGTAAGCATGGGAAACCGTGTTGGACCTTGATGCTTGGAGATACAAACACGTGAGGTAGGGAATGCCTTGAACATATAATTTAAAAATAAGAGCATATATGTAGTGATATAGAAATGAGTACTTGTGCATATAAATGTGAATCTTAAGTGTGTGTGTGTGAACACAAAATAAAGTAAATAAGTATTTGACGCCCTCAGGGGATGCGAATGTGATAAGAGCATCTGTGTGATGCATTGAGTTGGACATCCTAGGGATGTATGTGAATCTATAAAGCAAAGTTAATGAGATTGATAAGGCCTAATCTACTAAAATTAGCACAATCACACGATGAATAACTATATGTAGTGTACTATGATATTTAAGGTTTGGAGAATACCCCACCGACATGGCAGGATATCCACGACTGACTCGACATGATATCCATGACCGGTACAGTGGCCAATCTGTACACTAGTTGGACATCCAAGAGATGTAAGTATGAGATTATGAGACTTAAATCCCGTCGCCTATAAGAAAGGGACCTGGATAGTATTGAATGAATGAAAAATGATATAAAAATGGTCTGATTAGACGACGATGGAGGGTATTCCATCGTGCGCCCGACTCTATAGTAAGTTGGAGAATATTTAAGTTATGATTTAAGTCTTTAGGCCGAATTATTGTCTTCTATAAGAAAAGTTGAGAACAAATGAAACAAGTAAAGAAACAGTAATATTTAGTGTATCTTTTCAGTCATTTAAACTACTTTTTCAGCTAATTCATTGATACATCATGCTATTAAATATCATGAAATATATGTAAGAAATTAACTTATATGTTCATTCAGTTGTTTCCCTATTAAGCTAGGATATTGTTCACCCCTTAGACTATACGTCACAGGTCCCGTGCTTGCGGCTACTACTACTTCTGGAGGCATAGATCCGGAGGATTCGGATTACGTACTCGGAGAGGATTTGGAGCCCCTTCCTCAGGACTTCTTCTAGAGACTCCTGCGTACTTTGATTCATTTTGAGAGTGTGATTGTACGGCTTGGTATGTCAAGCTCTTTTGAAAAAATATAATTAAGCTATGATATATTCTTTTGGTGCACCATCTGGGGTGACCTTGTTTTATCACTGATGGTTCGGGCCGATTCTTCTGCTCATGTAGTGCATGAGATTAGAATTGCCTTTTAAGCTTTTACTATAATATATCATTAATGCATGGAGATTTAGTTCGATTCAGTTCTCAAGCTTTATTTTGCTTTGTTGTTGCTTGGTTATACCAATGTTTCGTATAGGATTATGGGGCACGATGTTGAGGGTCGTGCTGATAGCACGAATTTCGGGGTGCCAAAATCTGGGCTGTCATAGTTGGTATCAAAGCCTTTTTTTTTAGAAATTCTGACAATTCTTATTTTATTAGAGCATAGGGACTTCTGCTAATGAAACTTTTGTTTCATGTACAGACCGTTATGTCTTCTAGGGAAAGAGGCCGACCCAAGGGGGGTCATGATAGAAACTTACGTACTAGAGATGATTATATCTCGGCTACAAATAGAGTGCCAATGGGAAGCATAAGGGTTTCAGGAAGTAGTGGCCAAGAGAGCTAAGATCAGGAAGAGAGCCGAGAAAGAGACCGTCAGGATAGAGAGAAGAGAGAACAGGAAAGAACAAGAGAAAGAAATGAGAAGAGAGAAGAACATCAGTGGATGATGCACACTATGGAAACCATGACAAATGCCATGGCTCAGCAAGCAGCGTCCCTGGCAGCTCACAACACCCCTGAGCAGCATCAGCCACCTACACCTCTAGTAGGTCCTACGCAGCCAGTGCCCTCAACATTTACGAAGTTTAGGAGGATATGTCCTAACTTTTCAGGGCAAGCTGAGCCAATAGCTGCGGAGAATTTGGCTGGGTGAGATGGAAAAGGTTTTTAGCGTGCTCACATGCACGGAGGACGAGAGCGTTAGATGGGCATCTTACATGCTTGATGGGGAGGCAGGCCCTTCGTAGAAGTCCGTTTCTAGGACTAGGGACCAGGAGACCTAAGGATTGCCCTGGAAGTGGGAAGAATTCAACAAATAATATTTCCCTGAGGTTGTACGAAATCAGATGGAAGTGAAGTTCTTACAGCTTCAACAGGGAAGAATGATAGTTAGGGAGTATGGGATTGAATTTATGCGGCTTGCTCGCTTTGCTCCTGATTATGTAGTCACAGATCTAATGAAAGAAAAATGACTACAATGCGGCTTGAGGCCGAACATCAGGGGGAAAGTAGCAGCTTTTGAGTTGAAGACCTATGGAGAGGTCATGAGCAAAGCCTTAGTGATTAAGGAGGACAATAAAGATAAATATCAGAGAAGAGATCAGCAGGGGAGAGGAAGAACGGATCAAGGTAAAGTTGAGAACTACGAGCCGGTGAATAAAAAGCTGAGATTCGTAGCGCCTATTTAGAGGCAACCGTTCCAAACAGGGTATGAGAAACTGGCGCAACAGATGAACTATCAGAGATAACTAGTGCTTGCGCCGGGGAGGCTGATCAGATATGAGAGCCCTGCTACCACCACAGGAGTAGCAGTTACACAAGGTTTCTCACGAGCAGCGTCGACTACAACGGAGACTTGTGCCAAGTGTGGCAAGTCTCATAAAATGACAGATTACAGGAGAGGTACTCGGGGTTACTATAAATGTGGAAAGGTGGGCCACATCATCCGAGATTGCCCTGAGACGACTAAGGAGAGGACGACTTCTGTTTCAATGCCACAACTGCTACAAGCGAAGAAATTGGTTGTACAGGGAAGAGCCTACGCAGTCACGGCTCAAGAAGCAGACAATACCACCGACGTGATCCAAGGTGAGATTTATTTTAAATAAAGAATTTCAATTCTTAAAAGTTTTAGATAGAGAAGGTGCATTCATGTAAGAAATAGAATAGATTGATTCTCTTCCATAAATTTTGATATATATATATATAGGGTGTTATGTATATGTAAATGTATGATATAAGTACCTTACAATTATACGAAAGGGGAAGTGATGTAGCTTATGAGGCTAGAGTATTGGTGGACCCGGGGTCTACCCACTCATTTACTACTCTCCGTTTCGCAAAGAAGATGAAGGTCAACCCAGAGACATTGGATTTTGTCTAGCGGTATCGATTCCGACTGGGAAATCGGTCGATATGAAAAGGGTTTGTAAATCAGTGATAGTGACCATCAGGGATGGAGATGACTTTGAACTACCAACGAATTTGATTTTGTTAGACATGCAAGGATTTGACGTGATCCTTGGCATGGATTGGTTGTCACAACACTGCACGACGGTAGATTGTAAGAACAAGGCTGTCGTATTCCGACCTAATACAAGGAGATCGTTTTGATTTCAAGGAGAGAGATCGACGTTTATGCCACTTATCTCTGCAGTCAAGGCCGAGCGTTTAATCAGAATGGGATACAATGGTTACTTGACATTCTTAAAGGAAGATAAGAAAGGGAAGAACATCACCTCAAAGATAGCAGTTGTACAAGAATTTGAAGATGTATTTTCGGAGGAATTACCAGGATTACCTCCAGATAGAGAGGTAAAGTTTGCTATCGACTTGGCACCTAGAACAGAGCCTGTTTCTAAAGCACCATATAGGATGGCTCCTGCTGAGTTGAAGGAATTAAAAGTGCAGTTGCAAGAACTGATGGATAAGGGATTTGTGAGGCCGAGCGTGTCTCCATGGGGAGCACTGGTCTTATTTGTAAAGAAGAAGGATGGGTCAATGCGACTGTGCATTAACTATCGCCAGTTAAATAAACTAACCATCAAGAATCGATATCCGTTGCCTAGAGTTGATGACTTATTTGATCAACTACAAGGATCAAGGTATTTTTCTAAGATCGATCTGAGATCTAGATACCATCAGCTGAGAGTCAAGGCAGAGGACATCCAGAAGACAGCATTCAAGACACGGTACGGACAATATGAGTTCTTAGTGATACCGTAACCATACAATATGAGTTATATGGTTTGACAAATGCACCGACATTGTTCATGGATTTAATGAATTGTGTGTTTAAACTACACCTGGACTCTTGCGTCGTAGTATTTGTTGACGACATCCTGATATATTCCAAATCAAAGAAGGAGCATGAAGAACACTTGAGAGTTGCTCTATAAACTTTACGTGAACACCAACTATATGCCAAACTCAGTAAGTGCAAGTTTTGGTTGGAAGAAGTTAGCTTTTTGAGACATATTATCTCAAAGGAAGGTGTCATAGTAGATCCGACAAAGATTGAAGCAGTGGTAAACTAGAAACAACTAAAGACAGTAACCGACGTCCGTAGTTTCCTTGGTCTAGCTGGCTACTATCGACATTTTGTAGAGGAATTTTCTAAAATATCAGAACCTCTTACGAGACTTACAAGGAAGGATGCAAGGTTTGAGTGGAGTGAAGCATGCGAAAAGAGTTTTCAAGAACTTAAGATGAGACTCACTTCAGCTTCAGTGTTAGCAATTCCTTCAGGTAGTGGAGGGTTCATGACATATAATGATGCTTCGTATAATGGTTTGGATTGTGTGCTTAACCAACACAAGAAGGTGATAGCTTACGGGTCGAGACAGTTGAAAGAGCATGAGAAGAACTATCCGACACATGACTTGGAACTAGCAGCGGTCTTATTTGCGTTGAAGATTTGGAGACATTATTTATACAATGAGACCTTTGAAATTTTCACCGACCATAAGACCTCAGGTACCTGTTTACACAGAAAGAGTTGAATATGAGGCAGCGTAGATGGATGGAGTTTCTTAAAGACTATGACTGCTCTATACAATATCATCAAGGCAAGGCTAATGTGGTAGCCAATGCCTTGAGTCGGAAGGGTTCAACTCAGTTGGCTAATCTGATCATGGGGATACACAGATGGAAACTATTTGAAGATCTGTCATTATATGATGCACATATTGAGGTGCAAACTACAAGAGCCTTTTTGGCTAACATATCAGTGAGACCTATGATCTTTGAGCATATCCATGAGCTACAGATGAGAGACCCAGAGTTAACCAGGATTCGTCAAGATGTGATTGAAGGCATCAAATCAGAGTTTTCAGTGAATGAAAATGGTTCCTTAGTGTTCAAGGGTCGTCTTTGTATTCCAGATGCTGTCGATCTGCGACAAACTATCCTTTATAAAGCACACAAGTCAAAGTATGCTATCCACCCCGGTAGCACAAAAATATATTAAGACTTGAGGAAGAATTATTGGTGGAAAGGTTTGAAGCAAGACGTGGCCAAGTACGTGTCACGGTGTTTGACGTGTCAGCAGGTGAAAGTCGATCATAAACACCTTGCTGGGTTATTACAGCCTTTACCAATACCAGAGTGAAAATGGGAGTCAATTTCCATGGACTTCATTGTTGGACTACCGCATACAGCAAAGAGATACAACGCCATTTGGGTAGTCGTAGACCGACTATCCAAGTCAGCAAATTTCTTGCTTAAAACACGATATACACAGCAGGAAGACTCGCAGAGTTGTATATGAAGGAGATTGTACGTCTGCATGGGATTCCTAGTAGCATTGTCTCTGATCGTGACCCGTTATACACTTCAAAGTTTTGGAAGAAGTTTCAGGAAGGCATGGGTACGCGATTAGATTTTAGTTTGACTTTTCATCCGCAGACCTATGGGCAAACGGAACGGGTAAACCAAGTGATAGAAGACATGCTCAGAGTGTGTATGCTTGAACTACATGGATCATGGGATCAACGCCTACCATTGATCAAATTTGCATACAATAATAGCTTCCAAACGAGCATTGAAATGGCATCGTATAAAGCTCTTTATGGAAGGCGATGTAGATCGCCGATCAATTGGGAAGAAATCAGTAAAAAGTTTGTTTTGGGACCAGAGTTGCTAGAAGATAACGTGATCGTTGTCCGTATGATCAATGAAAGACTTAAGTCTGCCCAGAGCAGGCAGAAAAGCTACACTGACATCAAGAGAATGAGTGCATACTACACCGTTGGCGAGCATGTGTTTGTGAAAGTATCGCCTATGAAAGGCGTTATGAGATTTGGAAAGAGAGATAAGTTGAGTACCCGTTACTTTAGACCGTTTGAGGTTTTGGGTCATGTAGGCGAGGTGGCATATCGCGTTGGATTACCACCACGATTCGATCGAGTACACAAAGTTTTCCACGTATCTATGCTCAGGAAATATGTGAATGACCCTTCCCGTATCTTGGGAGGTCAACCTATGGAAATGCACGAAGATATAAGCATGATAGAGGAACCGACGAAGATATTGGATCGCAAGGAGTAAGTATTACGCACAAAAGTGTTTCCTTTAGTACTTGTTCGATGAAAGAATCATCCGGCCGAAGAAGCTATGTGAGAACGAGAGACGGACGTGAGAGTGCAATACCCGGATTTTCTTACCGAGAATTGAGAACCAAATTGTATCTTTGCATGTAGGCTTTTGAATTTGAATCGTTGATGTAATCAAAAGTTGAGCGCTTTTGCCAACTTATTTAAGGAATGAAAGGAACGAATGTGAATACTAAATGCACCGTAGTGCGATCAAAATGTGTGACTTAATGATGATTGCATCATAGAAATAATGATCGATATATGCTCCACAAGGCCAAAAGTACAGTGACAAGGAAACAGAAGAAAGAAAAGGGAAATGACAAGCAATTTTTTTTTTTTTGTTTGCTATCAAAACCGATTAATCGATTTCGTTCGATTGAACGACTGGCACACACCAGTGAGATGCAAACCTTGGAAAATTAAAAGCCTTAAATTTTGATTAATCGAGTTCAATTCGATTAATCGATTTTGAAAATCAATTAATCAATTTTTGAAATCGATCAATCGATTTTTGAAATCAATCAATCGATTTCGTGAGACTGATGTTAAGTTACAAAAATTGATCAATTGATTTTTGCCTATATATAACAGTTTTGGGATTTTTTTCTTTCCATTCGAATTTCAGTTTGATTTTTCTTTTGGGCGCCATTTCTTCTTCCTCATTTAGCTCCCATACCAGTTAAGATTTGAGGCTTGGGCGGATCGATTTCGGATCAAACCCTAGCTATTCGGATCAAACGCTCATGGTAAACCCTAGTTCTTCATTTTTCCTTTCAATTTAAGTTATCACAGCCCTAGATTTTTGAATTTTCTTGGTTAAACCCATAATGCCACCCAAAACAAGGTTAGCTTCTAAGAAAGCTACCTCCAAACTACCTGTACGATGTAAAAATGCCGCGCAACCACCACCTTCACCATCACCATCCGCTCAGATGCTTCTTACTCGACGGACGCATCATCACGCGAAGCGTCGCCACCTCCCCCACCACCCGGAAATTTGCTCCAACCAAATGAATGGTGGGCAACAAAAGAATTTGAAAATGAGTATATTATCGACCCGACATTATTTATCGATACCGATGTCGAGGGTGAAACCCAATGGGCCCAGCAATACCTTCTCAAAGTGGGTCTCAGAAACCTTTTAAAACCTTTACACGAGTATTTCTATCCTCGACTCGTGTGATTATTTTATCAAAACCTAAAGGCGGGTCGAGTGGATGACACCGTCACGATCGAGATTGATAGTCGTCACTACTTGTTCACCCGACGCCATGTCCATGAATCCTTAGAGTGTTATCTCAACCACGTACCTGAGACCACCCTTTTCCCACCATTCGACGAGGAGATTGCTTTTGAAGAAATTATGACTGAATTGACCGGCGGAAGCAAAGGATCCGACCAATTTATACGGAGGGTAGACTTACCTCCTTACATGTGGATGCTTGATTCAATAATCAAGTGTAATCTTTACCCTATGCGCCATGGTACAGAGCATGTAGAGTTGGTCCAACAGGCCTTATACGCGGCATACCGCATCCGTTGGTTCGACGCTACCAAAGTAATCATAGAGGGTATGATTTATATCAAAGGCAAAATGATGAAATGGCCTTTGAGACCTAAGGAACATATGCCTTACGCTCGGCTAATTTCCAGCATGTTAGAATGCTACTCTGCCGCCCCAGAGTATGTCATTTCTCTTGCTGAGCAGAAGGCCTCCGACCACGTGAAGCATTACTCCATCGCTTCGTGGGGCCATAGTTATCGGATGTTAGCAAAGACTCTACCAGTTGAGGGGCCAGCACCTGCCCAGGTTGGCGATGTACCTCCACCACAGCGGGACCCACCAGCAGAGGGGGAGCAGCGTGTTGTGCCTCCACAAGACCACGTCGAGGGAGAGCAACCTCATGACCCAGTACTACTCGAGGAGCATCCGTCAGTGTCACCTACTGGTCCTTCATAGTCCACACCTACAGCTCTGATCCGCTCACACTGGAGGTGGGCATCCTAGGCTCCCATGACGAGTACCATTGACGATGTTCTCACTCTCATGGCGGAGAACAATCATCAGATGCTGGAGCACCAGCAGCATATGGAGGCTACCAGCACTCGCATGGACCACAGGCTGGACTTCCACGAGGCGTTGTTTTACCAGACGATGCAGTTAATGTATCCCACTGATTACCAGCAGCGCATCGCAGTAGCGCGGACATGGACTCCTGGTGCATCGGGTTCCGGTACTCACGAGCAAGACAGTGCGGACTAGTCTAGGGATGGGACTGTTTGATCATTGCTTGTGGCATTTCTTTTTGCATTGTAATTATCTTTTTGGGATTGTACTTATGTTAACAGTGTCATGTATGAAATTATCTAGCATGGATGCCATTACTTTTTGTGTTTGTAATTATTTTGGTGCAGGAAACCGCTGTATAGAATGTAAATCCAATTTCAAGTTGGGAAATTATTGTGACTTGTGCTTATTTCCTCCAATAGTTGCAAAATGTAATTGTTCGTCATATAGGATGAATGAATTACAACAGCCAATGTGTGTGGGTATTCCACATGGATGACCTTTGGGTACATTTTCGAGGATGAAAATTCCTAAGGTGAGGAGAATGTAACATCCACGAATTTTGGGCATTAAACAGTGACCTTGGGATGCGTGCCCGACTGGTCATAGGCGTGACCAAGTGAAAGTCAACACGATTACTAGCATTCAACTAGGTTGATGTTATTAGGCATGTGTGCGTGGTGTTAGATGTGTTTAGGGATTACATACACCTATCTTGAGCGTATGTGCTTTACACCAAAACAAGAGGGGTTAAAGGGTTTAAATAACTAAGAGAATTTATTTTCTCTTTATTTTGGGTTGGTGTAAAGCTTTAAGAAAAGAGAGAGAGGGAGAATAGGAAGGAGTAAATTGAAGGGGAGTTAAGGTGGATTGCAAATTAAAGACGAGTTTAAGCAATTACTCCGGATATGACGCGTTGGAATTCATTGGAGTCGGAGTTAGAAGCCCTAGACTTGAACCAAGCCATAGAATCAATCAAAAGATTGATTTAAGGTATGAATTCCTTAAGAATTTTAATGAGTATAAGGTTGTGGTTATATGGTTGAAAATGATGAGTTAAAGAAGTAGAAAAAGAATGGAAATGGTAAGGAAGAAATGCCCGCAAAGGGCTGCATTTCTGACCAAATCGATTGATCGATTTGGAAAATTGATCAATCGATTTTGGCCTGGAGGTTAGCTGAACAAAAACTGCCCGAAACTGATTGATCGATTTAAAATCAATCAATCGATTTTTGAGATTTTGATTAATCGATTGAAAATCGATTAATTGTCTGAGCAGTCCCAGTGACTGGAAAAATAGAGCTTGAGGAAACTGATTGATCGATTTGAGAAATAGATCAATCGATTTTGGAATTTCGATTAATCGTTTTGGGATCAATTAATTGATTTTGGGAGTTCGATTGATCAATTTTAGAGATCGATCAATCAATTTAGACAGTTTTTGTTGGCTTTTATTTTAGACTTTGAGGTTCTAGGAGGGTCTTGTACCTTCTTTTATGCATCGTTCTTGATGTTTTGCTTATACTATGACGTACAGTAGGTGAAGCATGTGAGTGCAAGTATGAGGAACCATGTTAGACCTTAATGTTTGGAGATTTAAACACGTGAGGTAGGGAGCGCCTTGAACAGATAATTTAAGAACAAGAGCATGTATGTAGTGATATAGAAATGAGTACTTGTGCATATAAAAGTGAATCTTAAGTGTGTGTGTGTGTGTGTGTGTGTGTGTGTGTGAATATAAAATAAAGTAAATAAGTATGTGACGTCCCCAGGGGATGCGAATGTAATAAGAGCATCTGTGTGATGCATTGAGTTGGACATCCCAGTGATGTATGTGAATCTATAAAGCAAAGTTAATGAGATTGATAAGGCCTAATCTACTAAAATTAGCACAATCACACAGTGAATAACTATATGTAGTGCACTATGATATTTAAGGTTTGGAGAATACCCCACCAACATGGCGGGATACCCACGACCGACTCGACAAGATATTCGTGACCGGTACGGTGGCCAATCCGTACACCAGTTGGACATCCCAGGGATGTAAGTATGAGATTATGAGACTCATCGCTTATGAGAAAGAGACTTGGGTAGTATTGAATAAATGAAAAAAGATATAAAAATAGTTTGATTAGACGACGATGGAGGATATTCCATCAGGCGCCCGACTTTATAGTAAGTTGGAGAATATTTAAGTTATGATTTAAGTCTTTAGGCCAAATCATTGTCTTCTATAAGAAAAGTTGAGAACAAATAAAACAAGTAAAGAAACAGTAGCATTTAGTGCATCTTTTTAGTCATTTAAATCGCTTCTCCAATTAATTCCTTGATACACCATGCTGTTAAATATCATGAAATATATGTGAGGAATTAACTTATATGCTTATTTAGTTGTTTCCCTATTAAGCTAAGATGTAGCTCACCCCTTAGACTATACGTCACAGGTCCTGTGCTTGCGGTTGCTACTGCTTTTGGAGGCGTAGATCCGGAGGATTCGGATTACGTACCCAGAGAGGATTTGGAGCCCCCTCCTGAGGACTTCTTCTAGAGACCACTGCGTACTTTGATTCATTTTGAGAGCATGATTATATGGCTTGGTATGTCAAGCCCTTTTGAGAAAATGTAATTAAGCTATGATATATTATTTTGGCGAACCATCTGGGATGACCTTGTTTTGTCACCGATGGTTCGGGCTGGTTCTTCTGCTCATGCAGTGCATGGGATTAGAACTGCCTTTTGAGCTTTTACTATAATATATCATTAATGCATGAAGATTTAGTTCAATTCAGTTCTCAAGCTTTATTTTGCTTCGTTGTTGCTTGGTTATACCAATGTTTCGTGCAGGATTATGGGGCACGGCCTTGAGGGTCGTGCTGATGGCACGAGTTTCGGAGTGCCAAAATCTGGGCTGTCACAGTTAGGGTGGAACTGTAGCAGTCAGCTCATCCTGAAGTAGTGCGTCATGATCTGGTTGTTCTTGGTCTTGAGGTTCAGGTGGCCCTTGTACTTCTTCCGGTGGTCTCTTTATCAATCGGTTATAGGTTGTGTTCCATTCTTTTAGAGTATAGGGCTTCACATTGTTGGTCAATCTCGGTTCATTCTTCGAAAGAGAGTATATGTGCTATCACTGGCATAGTTCTCAATCATAATGGAAATAAGACGGGCATAGGGCATGCCGTCAATGGGTTTTTCCATCCTCTCTAACATCTTTTTCATAGCATATTTCATACCCTCAAAAATAACTTTTAGCGTACAAAACCATCAACCATTAAACGTAGAAAATAAAGCCTGCTAGATCTCTCCTACTCTCTCAGTCTTGTGCCGCAACGGGTACAAATTACACTTGAAAATTATATCGAGCATCCACAGCTTGCGCAGTAAATCCACTCTCTTGACTGCTGAACTAGGCCCGAGCCTGCCTTGGGTCATTTGGTCCGCCATAATTTTATAGTCCATAGGTGCTAGGAAAGGCTCCGTCAATTCAATTCCGCTACCAAACTTCTCATTGCACTCCATGGCATCTCGACATAGGTAAACTCATAATTTCTATTATCTATTTTGTGCAACGAGTTCTCGGTTTATTATTCATATACATATTTTGATAGAACAACCTCACTAGATGAGGATAATAGTACTCATTGAAAGGTTGGAGTACACCCTCCAAACTGGCCCTAGTACTATACCTAAAAGTCCAATGTGTCTCATCATGCTTTGCAAACAACTTCTTATCAAAAATCCATTCGGGTTCAAAATCTTTCTCAGCCCACCATTCATTGGGTTGCTCACGTCGTTGGGGTGGTGGCTGTGGTATTGACTGTTGTGGTGGTTGTGGTATTGATGGTTGTGGTGGTTGTGGTTGCGAAGAACCCGGTCGTGATGAGGGTTGCTTAATCGCTTGTCGAGTTTTGCTTGCCATTACGACCACAACAATCCAAAGGAACTAGGGTTTTCCCAAAAACTAAGAGAAACTAGGGTAGAGTAGAGAAATTACAAATTTAAATCTCTAAAAGGGTAGGGTTTACCGTTTTGAAGTGATTTAGATCTCAATCGTATGTGGAATCAAGCTCCAAAACACCTTTTCGAAGCATGGGAGTCTCCCAAGCAAAGTTCAAGAAAACCTCCAAGAGAAAACAAAACAACTTCTAATATTTGTGAAACAAAAATCACACCCATATATATAATATCCGGATCGATCGATTGATTTTAAAATTGATCGATCGGTTTCCACTCATAAATGCACTAGTTAACAAATTCGATCGATCGAATTCAAATTGATTGGTCGGTTTTCATATTTTGATCGAACAGTCACTTATTCTGATCGAATGGTTTCCATCATTCGTTCTACCAGTCTAAATTTGGCTCACTGTCTTTGTGATTTTGATCAAACGGTTTTCACCTTTGATCAATCTGTTTTCATAGACAGTCCCTGTCTCTCTTTCTGTCGAATCAATCGATCGGTTTTAGGTTTTGATTGGTCAGTTTGGCAGAAAAGAACAAACTTTGTATTTTTCATTCTAATTTTTATTGCAACTCATCAAATTCTTACATAATCGATCTTAATATTGTTCATCAAGCTACAACTTCATAGAAAAATTCCATTTGCATTATCATTAAAGAAATTTACGAAATTACAACTCGTCTCAACTCTCACTGAACAACTGAGGGTACTATTCCTTAACCTCTGCCTTGCGCTCCCAAGTGGCCTCCTCAGCTGGGTGATTTCTCCACTTGACAAGAACTAACAGAATTCTCTTTGTACGTAAGGTTTGCTCCTTCCGATCAAGCATTTGAATCGGTTCTTCTATCATTGTCATATCCTCACACATCTCGATTGGTTGACCACTCAAAACGCGAGTCAGATCCTTCACATACTTTCTAAGCATAGACAAATGAAAGACATTATGTACCCTACCGAATAGTGGAGATAATCCAATTCTATAAGTAACTTCACCAACTCTGCCTAAAACTTCAAAAGGTCCAAGGTATTGTGGGCTTAACTTTCCCCGCTTTCCAAATCTCATGACACCCTTCATGGGTGAAATCCTAACAAACATGTGATCACCAACATGAAAGTCAACACTCGGTCTTTTAATATCGGCATAACTCTTCTGCCTGTTTTGAGCTGACTTGATTCTTTCTCTAATCACCAGAAAGACAGTGGCATTTCTCTCAAGTATTTTCGAACCCAATACAAACTTTTCTCCAATCTTTTTCCAATTGATCGACGATCTACATCGTCGTCCATATAACGCCTCATAAGGTGCCATATCGATACTCGTATGAAAGCTGTTATTATATACAAACTCGATCAATGGTAGGTGTTGATCCTATGATCCCTGAAAATCAAGCATATATGCTCTGCGCATATCTTTTATAATCTGATTCACCCATTCTGTTTGTCCATCCGTTTGTGGGTGGAATGCCGAACTGAAGTCTAACAGTATACGCATTCCCTCTTAAAACTTTTGCCAAAAATTTGAAGTATATAACGGGTCACGATCCGAAACAATACTAACTAGATACCATGTAATCAGACTATCTCTTTCATGTACATCTCTGCTAGCCTTTCTGTCGTATACATGGTGTTGTATTACAAGACGTGAGCTGACTTGGTTAATTGGTCAACGACTACCCAAATGGCATTGTGTCGCTTCACTGTCCATGGTAATCCCACTATGAAGTCTATAGAGATCGACTCCCATTTCCACTATGGTATAGGTAGAGGTTACAATAGACCTGTCAGATGTCTGTGATTTACTTTCACTTGCTGACATACTAAACACTTTGACACGTGCTCAACAATATCTTGTTTCAAACCTCTCCACTAGTAGTTCTTCCTCATATCTTGATATATCTTGGTGCTACCAGGGTGTATAGCATATTTAAACTTGTGGGCCTCGTCTAAGATGGTTTGTCGAAGGTCGACATCAATTGGTATATATAGACGTCCCCAAAATAACAATGACCCGTCCTCCTTACATGAGAAATTGGGTCTAGTACCATCAATCACACCCTGTCTGATCTTTAATAACTTTGGATCTTTCATCTGTAACTCTTGAATATGCTCAAAGATCGTCGATCAAACTATAATGTTAGCCAACAAGGCCCCTAAAGCCTTTACTTCTATCTTTGTATCATATAAAGAAAGATCCTCCATCAGTTTCCATCTATGAATCCCCATAACAAGGATAGACAGTAGAGCTAAACTCTTCCGACTCAAAGCATCTGCCACTACATTCGCCTTGCCTAGATGATATTGAATGGAGCAATCGTAGTCCTTGAGAAATTCCATCCATCTGCATTACCTCATATTGAGTTCTTTTTGCGTAAACAAGTATTTGAGGCTTTTGTGATCCGTGAATTTCTCAAAGGTCTCTCCGTATAGGTAGTGTCTCCATATCTTTAGTGCAAAAATCACTGCTGCTAGTTCTAAGTCGTGTGTTGGGTAATTTTTCTCGTGGTCCTTAAGCTGTCTCGACCCATAAGCAATCACCTTCTTGTTCTGGTTGAGCACACAACCTAAACCACTATACGAAGCATCACTGTATAAAGCAAACCCTCCACTGCCTGAAGGAATAGCCAATACTGGAGCTGAAGTTAGTCTATTCTTGAGTTCTTGAAAACTCTTCTCACACTCTTCAGTCCATTCAAATCTCACATTCTTTCTGGTAAGTTTAGTGAGTGGTCCAGATATCTTTGAAAATCCTTCTACGAATGGTCTGTAATATCCAGCTAAACCAAGGAAACTGCGAATCTCAGTCACAGTCTTTGGTTGTTCCTATTCCACTACTGCCTCAATCGTAGCTGGATCCACGGTAACGTCATCCTTTGAGATAACATATCCCAAGAAACTGACCTTCTCGAACTAAAACTCACACTTATTGAGCTTTGCATATAACTGGTGTTCACGTAATATCTGTAGAGAAATCCTTAAGTATTCTTCATGCTCTTCCTTGGATTTAGAGTAGATGAGAATACCATCTACGAACACTACCACACAAGTATCAAAGTGTGGTTTAAACACCCGATTCGTCAGATCCATGAATGATGCTGGTGCATTTGTCAATCCAAATGGCATCACCAAGAACTCGTAGTGTCTATATCTTGTTCTGAACGATGTCTTCTGTATGTCCTCTGTCTTGACTCTTAGCTGATGGTATCCAGATTTCAGGTTGATCTTGGAAAAGAACCTTGCACCTTATAACTGATCAAACAGATCATCAATCCTAAGCAAAGGGTGTCGATTCTTGATAGTTACCTTGTTCAACTGATGGTAGTCGACGCATAGTCTCATCGACCCGCCCTTCTTTTTCACAAATAAGACCGGTGCTTTCCAAGGTGACACAATAGGTCTTATGAATCCTTTATCTAGGAGTTCTTGCAACTGATCCTTCAACTCCTTCAACTTAGCTGGGGCCATTCGATATGGTGTTTTAGATACTGGCTCCGTTCCTGGTGCTAAGTCAATGGTGAACTCTACTTCTCTATCCGGTGGTAATCTTGGCAACTCGTCTGGAAAAATGTCTTCGAACTCGCATGCTATCAGAATCTCGATTATGACGTTCTTCTCTTCCTTGTCCTCCTTCAAAAACGTTAGGTAACCACTGCATCCTTTTCTTATCAAACGCTCAGCTCTGACTGCGGAGATAAGTGGCACAAAATTCGACTGCATTCCTAGGAACCTGAATGATCTCCTCGTATTTGGTCTAAAGGTAACCACCTTATTCCGGCAATCGACACTTGCGTGATTGTTAATCAGTGAAAAATACCATTTTTCACCTCCTAACCTGACCTTTGATGGAGTTTTGACAAATAATGTGTCTTAAGTGCGTTTTGCAGTTAGCAATAAATTACAGTCATAGTACAGAATCCATCTAAAAATGTCAAGAGGAAAAATACTGCTTCAACATGTGCACATACAACCCAAGTAATCAGCCATCAAGCAAATCCACAAAGCCTTAAAATTCTATGGCAATGGCATGTGTCCAACTGTATACACATGGGAGCAAACCGGCCGCTGTATTTGATGAAGAATGAACCCCTCAAAAGGGCACTGAGTGCTGGACAGATGAAAGACAACACCCCAAGCTGTGTACAAGCTGTGGAAGTAAAGGAAATAACTTGTCGAGAGGTTAAATCAACCTATCGAGAGGTCTAGGTACTGAATGGAAGTTGTCGAGAGGTGATATCATCTTATCAAGAGGTTCTGATGAGGAGAAATGAAGCTGTCAAGAGGTTTACAGAACATGTCGAATTGTTTAAACTGCACCAGAAGAACCTATCGAATAGTGTAGGAGATCCTATCAAGAAGTACTTCCAACTTGTCGAGCAGAGGGAAAGATCCTGTCGAAGACTTACCTGGAGCTGTATTGGATATCACGAGGTTGCATCATCCTGTCGAGAGGATGGCTGAAGCTAGTACATCAGTTAAGCAGTGAACTCATCCTGTCGAGTAGTTCAACAAAACCTATAGAAGGCTACACTCAACTTGTCGAATGCAGTTACAATTACACTCAGAACTTGTCGAAAGGTTTTCTGAACCTCTCGAAGCATAATTTTGGAACTTCTCAGTTTCAGCTGAGAATGCAGCTCCCTTCAATGCTCTGTGCACATGTCTCGAGGCATGCTAGCAACCCTTGAGGGTGTTTTTAGAATGCAAATGGGTACGAATGTGAACATCTCTAACTCTCCCACATATACTTGTCCAATTTGAACCAATTGGTGGGAGATTCTAGAAGTAAAATCAGTCACATCAGTAGCCTAAAATAACAGAATTATTCCCTTGAGCTTTGATTGGCTAAAACAGATCTGAGACAGAGGGGAAGAGTATAAATAGAAGAGAAGCTTTACAGAAGAACCGACCAAAAATCCAGAAATTGAGAGAGCTCAGAGACCAAGTTCGAGTTCCTTTTCCCTCCAAAATTCCTTCTTTCTTCCCTCTTTCTCATTCTTTCTTTAGTCCAACCATGGTTGGCTAAATACTTGTAGTAGCTAGGGTAAGGTACATTTGTAAATTGAGAGGTTGACAGCTTTGTATGAGGATTGGATGATGATGCACAGGCTGCAAATATGAGAACAATGTATTGTAAGTTGTTTGGATTCAATAAATTGTTGATTTTAAAGCTCAATTAAATCTATAGATCTTGTGGTTCCGTTAGATTCTCAATCGAATTTATTTATTTGGGAATTGCCCATTCATTTAACCTTTAGATATCTTGATTGCCATATGATTTCCCTAGATTTAATATTCCTGTTGATGCCTGAGCTTGTAGCCTTGCATCCACAACATTTGCAATGGTTTTCCTATTCTAATTGAGGCCTTTGGATTGGAGGAAGTCCCTAGGATGATCTGTGACCATTAAAGTAGACAGATCATAGCCTTAAGATTAATTCAATCCTCTAGTTTAGATTGGATCTTTCTACCTTGCATCTGTTCTTGTAGCCAGATGAAGGATTGTTGCAAATCAATCCCCTGCATTGATGTTTAACCAATTAATTTTCAGTGAGACCAAAAATCCCAAGCTACTCTTCTCCACCTTTAATTTTAATTCCCCAAAACCTTTTCTCTATTTCTTTAAATATGTTTCTACTCAGCTCTGGATCATTAACACTTAGATTTAGTTTTCTGTAGTTTTAGTAAAGTGACAACCCCCTAAAACCTCTCCTCTTTCCTCTCTTACTTTGTTTTAAACTAGGATAGGTTAGAGTGCCAGATCTATTATAGATATGGGGATTTACTATATTTTAAAATACATTTCTCTGTGGACATACCCCTACTTACCCCTTTAAAGCTTGCTGCAACAGCCCTGGTTCTTGCAGGCCTAGTTGCCTTACCTTGGTGTCTCTTTCTGTGATTTATCTTTTAATGTGCTATTTTTATCATCCTAATAATTACAAGGTAGGCAATACAACCAGTTTTTGGCGCTGCTGTTGGGGATATGTATTTTTAGAATTGGTAGATCTAAGTTTTTCTTATTTTAGATTTTATATTTGTAATTGTCTGTTTAGTATTTGACTAATTGCTTCTGTAGTTTTTTTATAGTTTTCTGAATTTTTGTAGATTTAAAGCTGTGGCTGAGAGGAGAAATTTTGCTAAAAGGAGGAGCAAGTTGTGCTTGAGTTTGCATTTCCGTACTCTTTTACATTTCTAGATTTGTGAATTTTTGGATCTGCAGAAATAGTTTTTGTGTGTTTGTGTTTGTTTGTTAAAATCTGTGCTGTATATTATATTTGTGTGTGGTGTATGTTTGAAAGAAGAACTCTCAACCCTAAGATTTTACCATTAAATCTTAAAGTTGAGAGGATTCTTAGGTCTAGAGAAACTACACATCCACCTGCTAAATCTGAGACTGTTGAAATGGGTGAGCAGCCTAGATTGTTGAGAGAATGCTTTGCACCTGGTGCATATAATTCTCCATTCTGTATATAATTTCTTGCTATGGAGGGAAATTATGAGATCAAGTCTTCAACAATTTAAATACCTTCTTTCCATGGGTTGAGTAAAGAAGACTCATACAAACATGTTGATGAATTTCTTGCTTTGTGTACTACTTTTAATATTTTTGGTTTGGGGCCAAAACCTACCAAGCTTAGGCTATTTCTTTTTTCATTACAGGACAAAGTCAGGGCCTGGTTGTCTATGCTCCCAACCAACAATATTAACTCTTGGAATGACCTACAATGTCAATTCCTTGCTAAGTTCTTTCCCATGACTAGAACAAGTCAGTTGAGAAAAAGCATCATATCATTTTCTCAATTCTCAACTGAAAGCTTTCATGAGGCTTGGAAAAGATTCAAAGAGCTGTTAAGGCAATGCCCTCATCATCAAATTCCTCAATGACAACTTGTATAAAGTTTCTATCAAGAAATTGATTCAAAAAGTATAAATATGGTGGATGCCTCTTGTGGAGGTACATACCTTCATAAAAGAGCTGATGAAGCATGGGAGTTATTTGAGGTTATTAGAGAGAATTCAATGCAGCAGGAGACCTTGTCTAGGGACATTGAGTCTCTAGCTAACTTGATGAAAGAGAACACAACAAGCGAAAAAATGTGTGAGGTCACTGGTTATAATGATCTAGAGAGAAAGGTTGATAGCTTGACTCAGAAGTTTGATAAGCTCATGGGAGCAATGCAGTCTCCGATGGCTGCCAAAGTGGAAGAGACATGTCTGATATGCCAGTCTCCCACTCACTCCCTTGAAGAATGTCCCTCAGCTGCATAATTTTCAGATCTGGTTATGGATCATGCTAATGCTGCTCAGTTCTTTGGACCGCAGCCAACAGCTGGTTATCCTTGGAGAAACTACCCCAACCTGAGGTAGAGACAGGATAATTTCCAAAACTAACAGCAGCAGCAGCCAATTCTTTATAGAAACTGCTCAGCCTTACCAGCAAAATTTCCTCCTAAGGCCCCAATATCAACAGCTTATGGCCCAGCCAATGGCACAACCTGTGTATCAAAATGCACTAGCCTAACACCCTCTAGAACACCCATATTGGAGGAGCAGGTTCTGACTTCATTACAGAATTTGAGCTCTTTGTCTCAAACTGTTAACTCCCATAGCCAAAGTATTAAGAAGATAGAGGACCACCTTGGTCAACTATCCAATATTTTGACTAGGAGAGAAGAGGAAAGACTGCCTAGCCAGCCTTTGAATAATCCAAAAAAATAGTATATGGTGGGAAAGCTTCTTTATCACATGAAGAAGCTAAATCTGTCACCACTTTGAGAAGTGAGAGGCTGGTTGACAATAAGGTTGGTGTTGAGCCTGAGAGAAATGCAGGAAAAGATAGAACATCCCATCATGATATGCAGCATGAGCAGCATATGAGAAATAAGGGGGGTGTTGATGAACCCCAACAAAAAAATGAAAATAAAAATAAGGAAAAAACTGATGAGATTGCTAATGTAGCAAATGAGAGATCAGTCCGTCATTTTCCATTTCTCAATGCACTTCAAGCACCTTCTCCTTTTGATAAGGGGAATGCTAAAGTTGAGGAAATGATAGAAACTTTTAAATAAGTAAAGATCAACTTGCCTTTACTTGATGCAATCAAGCAAGTTCCAGCCTATGCAAAGTTTTTGAAATATTTGTGCACATACAAAAGATAATTTAGGATACACCTATCCAAGAAGGTCTTTTCTATTGAGAAAGTGAACCAAGTTTTATCCATTGCAACCCCAACAAAACTCCAAGACCTTGGACTTCCCACAATCCCTTACATCATTTGAGGATCACACCATTGAAAAAACCTTGTTAGATCTAGGAGCCAGTGTGAATCTACTTCCATATTCAGTATATGAGAAGCTAGGTTTGGGAGAATTGAAGCCCACACATGTGGTATAATAGCTGACTGACATATATGAAAGGAGGCATATGGGAATGATCGAAGATGTGTTAGTTGGGGTTGACAAATTTTTTTATCCAGCAGATTTTCTGGTTCTTAATATGGAACTAAGCAAGTGCACTACCTCCATTACTGTAATTTTGGGCAAGCCGTTCTTGGCCACCGCCAATAATTGTATATAATATAGATAAGGTGTAATGGGGGTATCCTTTGGCAATATAAAAGTGAAATTAAATGTCTACAATACAGCAAGTCAGCGTTGCTTGAATAGTGAAGACTGCTTTATGATTGATGTGCTGGATGAGCTTGTGGAAGAAACTTTACCTAAGCTGCTGCATTGTGATGACATGTTTGATATTTTTGAAAAAGTTTAGAGTGAAATTATAGAATAGAAGACCCCCACACCTAAGATTCAAGAGGTGAAAACCTTAAATTCTGAAGTGGGGACAACAACAAAGTATCCTCCTTGGAAACCAGTTGTGTTGCCTCTTGCACCACCTTCTAAGGCACCTTTGTTGCCTTCACTCATAAGTTCACCTGATGTAGAACTAAAATAGCTCTCCAAGTCTTTGATGTATGCATTTTTGGGAGCAAATTAGAAGTTGCCTATGATAATTTCTTTTTCCCTCATTGATGAGTAGGAAGAAGAGCTGTTGTGCATGTTGAAAAGGCATAAGAGAGCAATAGGTTGGACTATTGCTGATCTTAGAGGATTCAGTCCTACTATTTATATGCATAAGATCCACCTGAAAGAGGGTTCCAAACCCTCTAGAGAGATACAAAGAAAGTTAAACCCCCACATGCAAGAAGTAGTGATGAAGTAAGTGGTTAAATTGTTAGATGCTGGAGTCATCTATCCCATTTCAAATTCTGAATGGGTGGCACCTACTCAGGTGGTACCTAAGAAATCTGAAATCACTGTAGTTAAATTAGATTTTGGTGAGCTAATTCTAACCAGGGAGACCATTGGTTGGAGCTGTGCATTGATTATCGAAAGCTCAATTCAAAAACTAGAAAAGACCATTTTCCTTTGCCCTTTATAGACCAGATTTTGGATATGTTAGCAGGCAAAACTTTTTATTATTTTCTTGATGGATATTCTGGGTATACCTAGATTCCTGTGTATCCACAAGATCAAGAGAAAATAACTTTCACATGTCCTTTTGGCAGCTTTGCTTATAGGAGGATACTATTTGGATTGTGCAATGCCTCTGCAACTTTCCAAAGGTGTATCTATGCCATCTTCTCGGATATGATTGACCAATTTTTAGAGATATTCATGGATAATTTTTTTTTCTTTGGGACAGTTTTAGCTAGTGCCTACATCACCTCAGCCTAGTACTGCAGAGATGTGAAGAGACCAACTTGGTCTTAAGTTGGGAAAAGACTCATTTTATAGTCAATCAAGGCATTATCCTTGACCATATTATTTCCCACAGAGGCATAGAGGTAGATCAGGCTAAAATTGATTTGATTGCACATCTGCCCTCACCTAAAACTGTCAAATAGGTCAGATCCTTTTTGGGGCATGCTGGATTTTATAGGAGATTAATCAAAGACTTTAGTAAAATCTCAAAACCTCTTTGTAACCTGCTATGCCAAGAGGTTCCTTTTGTATTCAATGATGAATGTCTCACTGCTTTTAAGTTTTTGAAAGGATGTTTGACCTCTGCACCTGTCCTACAAGCCCCTGATTATTCTTTACCATTTGAGCTGATGTGTGATGCATCAGATTTTGCAATTAGTGCAGTTTTGAGGTAAAGAAAGGATAAAGTACCTTGTGTGATTACTTATGTAAGCAGGACAATGATTGATGCTCAGTTAAACTACACCATAACTGAGAAGGAATTGTTAGCCATTGTCTATGCTTTGAAAAAATTCAGGTCTTATGTGTTAGGATCTAGGATTATGGTGTTCATAGACCATTCAGCCCTTAAATACCTTTTGTCTAAAAATGATGCCAAGCCAAGATTAATCATTTGGATCCTCCTATTACAGGAGTTTGATCTTGAGATTAAAGACAAAAAAGGGGTTGAAAATATAGTTGCAGACCACTTGTCCAAGATCCTAGCTGTTGAGTTTGATGGACCGCCTGTCAATGACTCATTTCCAGATGAACAGCTCTTTGCTGTCAGCATGAGTGCACCTTGGTTTGCAAATATAGTCAATTATTTGGCAGTGGGTAGGATTCTCCCACATTGGAACAAAATGAATAAGAATCTTTTTTTCTTTCAGATCAGATACTATATGTGGGAGGATCCATACCTCTTCAAGAACTGTGCAGACCAAGTTGTGAGGAGGTGTGTACCTGAGAATGAATTCCACAACATATTAACAATGTGTCATGAACAAGCTTGTGGAGGCCATTTTAGTGGAAACAAGACTACTGCAAAAGTACTTCAAAGTGGATTTTATTGGCCCACTTTATTCAAAGATGCATTTCAGCACTGCAGAGCTTGTGAAAGATGCGAGAAAATGGGAAGCATTTCCAAAAAAAATTCTATGCCTTTACAGCCCATTCTTGTAGTTGAATTATTTGACATTTGAGGGATTGACTTCATGGGTCCTTTCACTCCTTATGGGTATAACTTTATTCTTGCGGCTATGGACTATGTGTCCAAGTGGGTTGAGGCCATAACCACAAGAACCAATGATCACAGAGTTGTCATCAACTTCTTTAAAGATAATATTTTCTCTAGGTTTGGTTCCCCCAGAGCTATCATTAGTGATGGGGGAAGCCATTTCTGCAATAGGCATATTGAAAACCTGCTTAGAAAGTACTCTATGACACATGGAGTTTCCACCCCATACCACCCACAGACCAGTGGGCAGGTAGAAATTTCTAACAGAGAGATCAAACAAATTTTAGAGAAAATTGTGAGAGGAGATAGGAAGGATTGGTCCCTAAAGTTGACTGATGCTCTTTGGGCTTATAGAACTGCCTATAAGATCCCAATAGGGATGTCTCCCTTTAGGTTGGTGTATGGCAAGGCATGCCATTTACTAGTGGAGTTAGAACATAAAGCCTATTGGGCTATTAAGACATTGAATTTTGATCTAACTACTGCTGGTATGCACATGAGGCTGCAGCTGTCAGAACTTGAAGAACTGAGATTGGATGCCTACTCCAATGCAAGGATTTACAAAAAAAAGGCCAAAGCCTTTTATGATAAGTATTTGCTGAGAAAGGAGTTTGTTGTAGGCAACAAGGTATGGCTGTTTAATTCAAAATTAAAAATTTTCCCAGGTAAATTGAAATCTAGATGGGAGGGGTCCTACATTGTGATGTATGTTTCCCCATCTGGAGTTGTTGAAATCATGGATCCTAAAGATGGTAGGATCATGAAAGTCAATGGTCAAAGGCTTAAAATCTGTGTTGAAAATATAGTAGAGCCTGTGATGACCATTCACCTTCAAGAACCTCCAAAGTGTGAATGATTTTCAACACTACATTATATACCATAGCTGTCATGGTGCTACTATTTTTACTTGTTTTCTATCTGTTAGATCTATAATTTTTACTTAGTTTTTCATTGAGAATAATAACTTAGCTCTGTTGAGGTCAGGAAGGTCTGTGATACATGAGAAATTAATGGGAACAAAGGATTGATGAATTTGTGTTAGATGGAGACAGTGAATTGATGAGAAATAATTTTGGATTACAAAAAGACCTGTCGAGAGGTTAGAAGTGAAGTTCGATAGGTACTGAAGGTATTCATGTGAAATTCGACAGGTTCTGTGTACCTGTCGAGAGGAAGTGAGATGAATTCGATAGGTACTGAAGGTGTTTCCTGTAATTTTGACAGGTTCTGAGTACCTATCGAGAGGTTGAAAAACCTCTCGGAGCCTTAATGCCTGAAAATTTGTAACCTGTCGAGAGGTTGGGTGAACCTCTCGAATTGTAATTTCTGAAGCCTATGAACCTATCGAAAGTTTGAACAACCTCTTGAAACTTTCACTCTAAGAGTCTTCAAAATTCATATGGTTTTAACTGTTCGATAGGATGAGTCACCCTGTCAAAATCTTCTTTACATCCTGTCGGAATAGTGTTTTGCTTGCTTTAAACCTATCGGCAGGTTCATTTCATCCATTCGACACCTTGAGCTAAAGTCTGGTTCCTCCTCTGCCCGAGTTTCCATTTTCTTCTTTCTTCTCCACCTCACTGGTTCCCATTCCAAGTACCTTACCATTATTCCAGTTCCATCAGCTTTGCAAGGATGCCATTTTGCACCTGGCTTGAGCCGATTTGGTTCTGTGTACTGCAAGTTCCAAGAAGCCCTAGGTTTTTGAGTAAGTTCTTCTTCACCTTCATCCTTGTGATTTCTCAGTGTTATAGTACTATATTTTTGGAGGATTTACAGTGTGTGTGATTAATTAATTGAGGGAGGAAGATTGCTGTGTTTATTGAGAAGCATTGTGAGGATTTTGAGTCCCAATGGCCGAATTTGCGGGCACCTTGACCGATGTGCTCCAATCCCCTTTCCAATCCATCTCAAAATCCACTAGGAAGTCTAGTAGGTTAGCGTCACAGCCTAAGGCCAACCCACCTGCTAAGAGGAAGCTAGCTGTGGACAAACCCAAGAAAGCACAGAAAGCCAAGAAAGCCAAAGTTGTTGAGGAGGTTACTGAGGAAATGCCTAGACCTAACCCTAAGCCCGAGATTGAGTTACCTGTAACCTTGATAACTCCTAATGAGTTTGTGAACTCCTTAGATCTGATTCCTGAGACAGTCTTTGACCTACTTTAATTTACTAAGGTAGAGGAGTGAAAGGAGACCTTGGCCTACTTGGAAAAGGCATCCTTGACACCTATGTTGACCCCATTACAAGAAAAGGTATACTCAAGATTGGTCAAGTTATGGTATCAGAACATCAGGGAAAAGAAGATGCCAGGGTTAACTGATCCTTCCCTTGTGGTGTTGGTTGATAACTGGGAGCTTGTAGTGGATTACCAGGATATTGGGATGGCATTGGGAGTCCCATTTCTATATGATCCATCCAGCAATTTGGGAGCCCCTGACAGTGTCTCGTTTAGGAACATGGCTAGACACTTGACCCAGGGCATTGTGGGATTTGGGGAGTCTTTGATGAGGAGAGACTTAGACCCCAGCTTATTGTTCATAGACACAATCTTGAGGAAGAATATCTATGTCAGTGGACATCAGCAGGAGAGAAGCCAATAGTGGATGCCCTGTACTTCTTCTCCAAGGGCCAGTTCTTTAATGCCCCTTATCTGATATTTGAGGCCATGATAAATGTACATGACAAGATTAAGAAGGGTCAGATGTTGCCAGGGTTGCCTTACAGCAGACTCATTACTGCTCTGCTAAGGCAAGGAAAATTTGTGATCAAGAAAGATGAGCCAACTGAGGGTTTGAAGCCAAAAGAGTTTGGGAGGGGAGCTTGGTCTACTAGTATGACTCTGATTGAAAAGAGCAAGAAGAAGCCAGTTGAGAGTTCTGAAAAGGAAACACCTCAGGTGACCAGTTCAGTGCTCACACCTGTGATCTTTATAGCTCCAGCAGCCAACTCTGAGCCGTTGCCTACTTCTGCTGGTACTAGCTTTGTGCCTTTGCCTACCTCTGTTGGTGGTATTGCCCCACCTATGACCTTTACACCTTTATCTGTCACTCTTACTGCTGTGACCTCTGCTGTTGTCAATTCTGTCCCCATTCCATCACCTTCTATACCATTCATTTCTGTCTCCATCCCTTCCAGCAGCACTGCCATCCCCTCTACCATCACCACCATCACCCCTGTGTCAGCTCCTCTTAGCACTGACCCAATTTAAACCTTGCCTTCACCACCCATACAAACCACCTACCAAAGAAAAATCAAGCAAGCCACATCTACAACCCCTCCAACTAGCCCATCCATTCCCAGACTAGAACCTTTAAGCCTTGAACCAACAACCCCACTCACATCTATATCATCTTACCCAGTTACTTCCTCTCCACTATCCATACCTTCTGAGATTGACCCCACTACCTCCATGTCACCCATCCATACTCAGGAGTTGGAACACTTCACCACTGAGGGGTATTCATCCCTAATAGATTCCACTGTGGAAGATATTGGACACGAGTACTCCCCTTTATCTGATTCTCCACAACCTACCACATTCCAACATATCTGTACATCACCCTTCCAACCTATTCCATCCACTCCACCTGTTACCCAAGCACAAATCCAACTTGATTCTATTGCTCAAATCCTTTCCTTGCTCACATCCATCCAAGCCCAACTGTAGACCAATACATACAACCAGTCTGTCATGCCCACTTTCCTTCATGCCATTCAGTCCAATTTAATCCCAGCTACCTCAACCACCCAACCTCTTACCACTCCTGCCCTTACCTCTACTCTTCCATTTATTCCTATATCTCCACCACTTCCTTCTCCTCAGTCCTCTACTGCAGTGGTCACTACCATTGCTGATACTCAGCTAGATTTGGTGTCTGAGGAGTTACTCCCTACCTCACCTACCTTGCTTTTTACCTTGACACAATCCAATCCTAGGACAGAGGATTTACCCATTACCTTCACCTCTACCTCTACCCAAACTGACCCTGTGGATGAGGACTTACCCATAGACCTTGAGGAGGAGCTGGCACCCACTCCCTTACCTTCCCTTTCTATTCCATCATCCTCACCCATGACATACCATCTTTTTGATGACCCCACTGAGAGGACCATGGTGCCTGCCTCTTCAAACCCTGTGCCCCCATTGTCCACCCTTCATAGAGCAATGGATGAAAATTTCTACATCAGGAGGGATGCCATTAGAGGGATGGCTGAGCTAAACACCAGGGTGAAGCTGCCATTGGTGGCTGAGATTGACCAACTGAAGCTGGATCATAGAGTGGAGAAGCTGCAATGGGAGCAATTGTGTAGGCATACCCTCAATTTATATGAAGAGGAGAAGCAGAAGGCTGAGATACTGGCCAAGCTGGCAGACACCCTGCAATCAACCATCTTAGGCCGAAAACCACCCTCATCAATTGCGGTGTCCATCAATGAGCCCACCATGCACCAGGGCAGCACCAAGCCTTAGAAGCCATCTGCTAAAGGACAAAGGCCGGTGCTGCCAACACTGAGAAGCCAAAGAAGAAGAAGAAGCTGGTTGCAATCAAATCCACACTTGATGCTTTTAGTGTAAAGCCAGTGAAGCAGGACAAGAATCCTTATGCAGAAAAATATGCCTGGGACCCTTCTTTGGTTTTAAGTTCAGATACTGAGTCTGATTAGGTGTATAGTAGTTAGTGTGTTTAGATTCTGTAGTACTGTTGTTCTAGGTAGTTTGGTTGTATATAGTTTTCATTTTGCATTTTGTCATCTCTGTAACTCTTTTGTATACAGTCCACTGTAATGAAATGTTCCTTTTATGTGCAAATTGTATATATCTTTGTTGCTCATTTTTTCTCTTACTTTGTGTAGTTTTATTTTGCTTTACCCTGCTATTTTTAGTTGATATATTTCTGAAACAGTGAGGACACTATTCCTCATAGGTTTGGGGGTATAGCAGGGTAATTTTAAAAAATTATGAGGTAGTTAAGCCAAGTGCAATGGTGTTAGTAGGGTCAAAATAAATTCAGCAGAATTTCAACTGAGTGATTTTGAAAAAAGGAAGATTTAAAATGTAGGATAGACTATTTAATGCTAGGATCCTTTGAAAATTCAACATTTCCATAAAAGATATCATCAAGAAATTTTTGTCATAATCAGTATGTAGTAAACCATTAAGGAGAGAAAAAGTAAGAACATGCCTTGTGAATCCAAAGGAAGATCATACACAGTGAGACTTAGGCTTGTAAAGTTTTATTTAAAGAGTGTTTGACAATTTTTTTGCTCTAAGGACTGTTTGAATTTAGTTCTTCTCACTAGAAGTTAGACACTCCAAATTGAAGCAAAGTGACATCACTCATGACATTAAAGACATGATGTAGGGCCATCCTTTGGACAATTTGAGCTTAAAAATCCTTACCTTTTGAACTGCCTTTGTATACACCATTTGAGCCTGAAAATTCCTTTCTTCTTTGACAAAAACCAAAATATTTTTTTTCCTGAACCTTGTGACCTGTTTTAGTTCACCTTAAATCTGAGAATTCAGGAACTGGAGGGAGAAGTGAGGTTAGAGGAGCAAGGTTTGATATTTGGCAGAAGGAAAAGGCAGAAAATCTAAGAAAAATAGTGTATCAGTTGTGTAGCTGTGGCATTCTAGCCCATAAAAAGAAAACTTTGAGAAAAATACAAAAGAAAAGCATACAAAAGGAGAAAAATAGAAAAATAAAATAAAAGAGAGAAAAGAAAGAGAAGCCACTTCATTGGAAATTTTGAAAAAGAAGATGAGAAGATGGCTACTTCAAATCTGAAAGATATTAAGAAAAATGAAGATTGTGAAGTTGCAAATCACCTCCTTACCTTACTAATTTCTCAATCTTGAATCCCTCTTTACCCTTTGATTCTTTATAAAACTTTACCCATAAGCCACATTACAACCCAATAAAAAGACCTTACTGATCTGAAGTTGATTGAGCTGTGAGGTGGAGATGAGGAGTTGTGTGATCTATGGTGGAAAGAATTGGAAGATTTTAGGAATTAGAGCAACTGCCTATGCTCATGTTTGCAGTCCTATTTGAGGGCTGTAACTGCTCTTGAGTTTGAGTGAAATAGGGCACTTTTGAAATCTGTTATGAGAGTATGCTTGTGAGATAATTGGGTATAAGATTGGATTTATTTAGGCATGGTTTAAAACTGATTCACAAATTAATGGTGAAGTACATACTGATTTGCACATATTAGTCTCTTGATGATTTCAGATTGGTTGTGATGATTTTGAAAAAGGATTTAGGTATTAAATTTGTTTATATTTACTATTTTGAAGCTTCTGAATTCAAAAGGGCAAGACATGGAATAAAGATGAATTTGTTGGAATTTAACTTGTAACTATTTGCACTTGATTTAACTATGTTCATAATGAAGTTTGTGGGTAACTTCACTGGAAACTCTAAGGAGACTTCACTCCTCTACTAGGGATCACCTAGGGGCTTAAAAGGCTTGATGCATATGCTAAATGCATCTGTGCTCCCTACAAAAGTGGTATTTCTTGTTTTCAATATTTGTTTTTAATTTTTTCTTTGCTCAGGGACTAGCAAAGCTTAGGTTTGGGGGTATGTTAATAAGTGAAAAATACTATTTTTTACCTCCTAACCTGACCTTTGATGGATTTTTAAGTTAACTAATAATGTGTCTTAAGTGTGTTTTGTAGTTTGCAATAAATTATAGTCATAGTGCAGACATCCATCTAAAAATGCCAAGAGGAGACCTGCTGCTTCAACATGTGCACTTAGAGCCCAAGCAATCAACCATCAAGCAGATCTACAAAGCCTCAAAATTCTATGGCAATGACATGTATCCAATTGTGTACACATGGGAGCAAATCAACAAGTTTATTTGATGAAGAATGAACCTCTGGGCACTGAGTGCTGGACAGATGAAAGACAACACCCCAAGCTATGTACAAGCTATGGAAGCAAAGGAAATAACCCGTTGAGAGGTTAAATCAACCTATCGAGAGGTCTAGGTACTGAATGGAAGCTGTCAAGAGGTGATATCATCGTATCGAGAGGTTCCAATGAGGAGAAATGAAGCTGTCGAGAGGTTTACAGAACCTGTCGAATGGTTTAAACTGCAGCAAAAGAACCTGTTGAATAGTGCAGAAGATCATGTCGAGAAGTACTTCCAACTTGTCGAACATAGGGGGCACATTAAATCCTTGCATATCCAATAGGATTAAGTCCGCTGCTAATTCATGACTGTCGTAATCTCTGATGGCAATGACAACAGACCGACACACCATATCGGTACTGACAAAATTTCCCGTTGGGATTGATACTGCCAAAGTGAAGTCTAAGTCCTCTGGAACAACCTTCATTTTTTTCGCAAACTCCGGCGTAATAAACGAGTGGGTAGACCTTGGGTCTATCAACACTCTTGATTCATAGCAAAGAAGACCACCCTTACCATACATTTCTAAAGTAGATCATACACATACTTCAATAATTACTTATGCACTCAAAAGTTATGTATGTATAGAATTTGATTTAAGACTATTTCCTACTATTGATACACATTCTCTATCTAAAATTCAATCAACGGATTAATTATATTAAAAGAAAATTTTCACCTTGAATAATGTCATTACTATTTTGGGCATCCTGGGCTGTTATGACATACGCTCATCCTTGCACCGTAGGTCTCTTTGTCTGCAACGGCCTAGGCATAGGAGTTGATGTTGCCCTCTCTTTTCGCATCTTTGGGCAATCTCTAATCATATGCCCCATCCTCTCACATTTGAAGCATCCGCTTGTACCCCGCCTACAATTTGAAGTCTTATGAGACTTACACACCTGGCACACGTCTTTGCTGGGGTGGATGATGCTGCTCTAGAGAAGCCCTGCGTAACTGACACTCCTGTAGTGGTCGTAGGGCTCTCATAATGGATCAGTCTCACCACAGGTGTAGACATAGGTGGTCTAGAATAATATGTCTATGTAAACTGCCTCTGTTAGGTGCTACGAATGGCAGCTTTTTTCACCAGCTCGTAATTGCCTAACACCCCTTGACCTGTCCTTCCATTGTTCTACTGGTCTCTTCTTTCGTACATCCCATCTATTTCTTTTTCAACAACCAGTGTTTTTCCCATCACATCTACATAAGTTTCCAATTCAAATACCGCAATCCTATCATGTAGAATTGGCCTCAAACCATTTTCAAATTTGTTGGCCTTCATGAGTTCCGTGGCCACGTAATCTAGGGCAAATCATGATAACCTTATGAATTCTGTACCATACTCTCTTACGGTCATCGCCCCTTGCTCCAAGGTCATAAACCTTGTTGCCATCTAATTTCTTATCTGCTTTGGAAAGTACTCCTTGTTAAACACCTCCATAAATTCTTCCTAGGTCTATGCCCCATCTAGGTTCTCCTGTTCTCTTCTCAATAATACCGACTTCCACCAAGGATCAGCGTCACCCTCTAGTTAACAAGAAGCCCAACTCACCTTTTCTGCCTCAGTACATGGCAGCCTCTGTAAGTATTCTTATCTGATTCATTCATTTTTTTGCCTCCAATGAATCTGTTTGACCATAAAAATTAGGAGGTCTCAACTTTCTGAACTCAATGAATCCCAAATGATATGGTGTGTAACTGGAGGTGTCTGCTAATGGTTATTGACATTATTAGCTGCCAACAACGCTGCCTGCTGTGCCATAGCATTTGTCATGGTTTCCATGGTTTGTATCATCCTTTGTCTTTCTTCTCTATCTTCATTTCTTTCTTGAACTCTATTATCCGGATTACTTGTCTCCAGAACAACTCTATTTCCCATTAGGACACTATTTGAACTCGTGGGAATTTCATCCCCACTCCTTAAGTTTCTACCATGACTGCCTCTCGGTTGACCACTTATTCTAGCAGACATGACATTCTGCAATATGAAACCAAAAGTTTCATTTGCAGAAGGTCCCTATATTATGACACATCTCAAATATAAAAACATTTAAGGCTTGTCAGAAATCTCTAAAGTAAAAGGCTCTGATATCAACTATGACAACCCAAATTTCTGCACCCGAAAACCTGCACCGTCAAATCGGTAATTAAGGTTGATCCCCTTTTTCGAACGGAACGCTTGGTACATCCACACACAAAGTAAAACAAAGCATATACCTAATTAAGTAAAAAGAGTCATCATAAGAAATAAATCTCCATTTCTATATGAAGACCCCCTTATCTTGGTCCTCAATGCGAACATCCTCACCTGTACCTGTGACGTATAGTCGAGGGATGAGCTACATCTAAGATCAATAGGGAGGAAAAGTAAAAGCATGCATATCTTTCTTACTCTCACATATATTTCATGACATAATTTAAAGCATATTTTCCGAAATGAGAATCATAATTCAAAATCATTTAAGAGGACAAAATGAATAACTGTTGCATGTTTCAAAACCACACTTCACATAATTTCAAAAGCATGTTCTTATTTCACAAAACTTAATCAATCACTTAAGTATTCTTCCAAGCATATATAGCATTGGAAGCTGCATATTATACCAATGGAATACCCACCATTGTCGTTCAATAAACTATTTACACAAATACACAAGCCCCCTCGATGGAGGTGACTTGTCGAACAAAGTATTACCGTAGAATAGTAATGAAAGAACGGATATCCCATCGTACTGGAGCACAATTTGTACGGATATCCCACTGTATCGGTTATAGATATCCTGTTGCGTCGGTCGCGGATATCCCGCCGCGTCGATTGGGTATTCACACATAAACCTTAAATCAAAGAGCTAAATCTACATATAGTTATTCACCATGAGTTTGTAGTAATTATAATAATTTGAAGTTTTCCAAGGTTTCACACACATGCTTATTCAGGTCCTTTTTGATGTCACACACATAATTTCCTTCTTTTAGTGTCATATTCTCGAAATCACCTTGCACACACACACACACGTATCTTTTCCTCTTAGTGCACATCGTATGAAGTTCACATGTTAAAAGCTATGATTGAAAATTATGTTATCACATAGATGATGTCGTAAAACATGCACCCTCTTATCATATCATTACTCACATTCTAGTTGTAATCAAGTATATATGTTAAGGAGTTTTCCCTACCTCACATGAAGTCCAAATGAACCTTTTCTATTCCAAGCTAGCTTTCTTAGTTCATAATCATTCTCATACCTAACACATACAAATTCACAGTCCCTATGTCAGAAGTGACGTAAAATAGGAAGATACAAAGTCTCCCCAAAGTCCACAAAGCAAATCGAAATAAAATCCTGAATCTGTCTAAACCGATCAACAATCAAAGGCAAGAGAATTAAATTCTCTTAACATTTATCTTTTATACTTAAAAGCTCTAAATTGAGTGTTAAACACATACACCGTGCCTCGGTGTACGCTTCCTCATCAAAGGTTCATACACACTTTAATCTTTTCTTCCTCATCCACAACTAATGTTAACTTAACTCACATTAATATTTTTAATATTTTATTTCATCTGGTGTGTGACCAATTGGGCACGCACATCGAGATGTACTGTTCAAAGGTCTAAATTTTTGAGACATTATATATGTCTTGTTGAAAAGTAATCAACCTGCAATTAGTAGCTAATTTGGATTTTATTTATAGATGTTACGTGCAAGTAATCGTTCTTACCTGTTTTATCATCTAAGATTTGATTCCAAATTATGTAGTCTTGTTGACAAGTAATAAACCTATAATTAGTAGCTAATTTGGATTTTATCTATAGACGCTATGTAACGTAAGTCATGCTTGGAATCGTTCTTGCCCTTTTAATCATCAAAAATCTGATTCCAAGTTCTGTACTTTATCTACAGACATTGCTTGAGTTAAGGCTCATAGGGTGCATTGACAAAGGTGTTGATGTCCCTTCTAGAGAGTTAATGTATCATGTATATCGTAGAACTAATTGATAGAGATATTTATTCCCCTCTAGGGACTTAACCTTGCATACCATAAATAAGATTTACCAACAGAGGTGTTTGTATCTCTTTTAATGAGTATGGTGTTGTACCATATGTAGGGTTTATAGACAGAGGTGGCCCACATTTCTTTTTAAGAATTAGTGTATTGTACCATAATGGTTTCGAGTCGAAACATCTAGTCCCCTTCAATGGAGCTTGTGGCTATTACGACATGTAAGAATTACTAAAATGAGGACTTAATTACCTTATTAGGGATTTCATACCATGTTGTATTGGTTTCAAACTAAATGGGTTATTTATTCCCTTTAAGGGAGTCCACAGTAATTACCATAATGATCAGTCTACGGTCAAGGCCATTCTGTGACCATTGGATTCATTCGTAGGCCTTTCAATAGACTTTAGGGAACTTTTTATCTAATATTTACAAAGAGCAAACAATGTTGGCAAATCTAGCTTCATGTGGTTCTAGATCACCTTTTAATCTAAGTGCATGAATCATGTGTATACACAAACGAGTGTATAAGGGGAAGAAGTGAATGATCAACTCTTGTATATCATATCCTAGTCTACGTTCTGATCGAACCCCACCCTGCCTATCGGGAAAGAATAGGAGAAGATAGAGTATTGCGACTTGAAAACTCCAATCACGGCTCACAACGTGGGGCGTCCATAGTTGTTGGGTTGGTGGTTACATTCCTCCTTCGAGGTGGCCTCTGCAGTCATACCTATTGAGGTGACGACTGGCCTACCTTGCCTCTTAATGGCATACATCAAACCTTGAATTATCATAATAAGTTCTAGAGAGAATCTGACAACATATCACCTTATTTTTATTTTGGATGATTTAAAGTGGCATGCACGCCCTAACATTTTGGGAGTGCCTTGTTGTAATATCCTGGAAATTTCGAACCCGAATAAGCAGACTAAGTATGCGTGTTTGACACCGTAGGAGATATACGCCTTAGATTTACAATAAGTATTTAATTATTTTCTCTTTTAAACCTTTCGTTGGTATTGTTATTCACTGAAAAGTATCACTTTTCACCTCTTAACTTAGCCTTTGCTGGACCTTGAAGCAGACTGATAACTATTTGCTAAGAGTATTTTGTAGTTAGCAATAAAATATGCAGCTTAATATAAACTCCTTGCTTTTTAGCCCAAAAGAGAGAGAGAATGCACTCAAAGATGACAGCTGAGACAAAGCCTGATGGAACACCTTGGTAGTGCTCACCATGGTGACTCATTGTTGCTGGTCATCATTGACGAAAGTCTAGCAGATGAATGAAGTTAGCTAAGAAAGGAGGAGACTGTGACAGCAGCAAGTGCAATGCACCAGAGCAGCAAAAGATAGACCTCGCAGAGTTGAGGAGCTTCCTTGCGAAGCTAAAGATGCAGTGGAAGAGGCCCTCACATAGATACGTCGCGCAGTCAGGAGGACAACTGAAATGACCTCGCAAAGATCTCACAGGTTAAAACTCTCAGACTTTGCCCTCGCGAAGCTTTGCGGAGATCAAGCCTCAAGGCAACCCGCGAAGAACCCAACAAGTCCATATGTACACTGAACAGAATGTCACCTCGCGTAGTTCTCGTGTAGCCTAGGATGAGAGAGACATCCAGAAATCTCTTCACGCAGATCTCACGCACTTTGAAGCCTTACCATTAACTATGTGAGCGCAGGAGCATAACTGTGCGAGTACTCAGCAAGAAATAGCTTTTGAAGCTCTACTGTGCGAGAAGTCTAGGCACTCTAGATAATCTCTGTGACAACATTGTAGCACAAAGGAACTACGGGACGAACTAAAGATTCACTGCGCGAGTAAGCCCTTCCCACCAGCCAAAGGAAACTCCGTAAAGGCAAAGCAGCTACGCGAATGTGTTAAAAGCAGATACTAGCCCCGCGAAGCACGAGATCTCCACTTCTCAGTTTTAACTAAAGGACTTTTTAGGAATTTCCCAAGGCTAGGGCACACTTCTTGAGGCATAAATTTTGAGACACATATCTCTAGGCGTCCAAGGGTTGAAATAGTGCCACGTCTGCTGGAAAAATTAGGGTTGATCTCTTTAGAGCCAAGGCAATTTTGACAGAGTATATATGCTGTACTTAGAGTTTATTATTTTCATCTTTCCTTCATCCTCTGTCGGCTGAGAGCTCCAGCAGGCTAGGGTTAGGATTTGATAACCTCTTTTCCTATTTTTCTTTTCTCTTAGCTCAGCACTTGCTGGCTAATCCCCCTGTAAGTAGCTAGGTTTAGTTTTGTTTCAGTCATGTAATAGATTTTGTATACATTGGGATCATGGATGAGCAGTTGTATATAAGTTGCAGCTAGGAGACAGTTCATTGTAAGTTTTGCTGTTATTAATGAACTACTATTTTAATGCTTAATCAAATCTATAAATCTTATGGATTCTTTGGAGGTCTATAGGATCCATGTATTTGGAACTAGCCCATTCAGTTTCTAGTAGATCTATTGTTTACCATTTGATTTCCCTTGGTTTGATAGACACATGAAAAGCAATGCTAGATCTATAGTAAGATCTGGGGAGCTCGGAGGCCTGCGGACCATGATGGTTGCAGCAGTTTATATGTTCTTTCTCAGACCTCCGAGGTATGGACAGACCAATGGGATACCCTGTGACCATTGTAGTGGATAGAGTATAACCCTAAGGTTGTGTCCAGTCACATATTTGAGGAGGATTCTTTTCCCCTGCACATGAGCTTCTAGAGCCTTGTGAGGAGGTTAGTATAGTAACTAGCTCTCCTCTTTCTTATCTAATTGATATCATATGCTAGATCTGGTCTCTTTGTAGTAATTGCAGTTTGAGGCTGAGTCATTACATGCCTTTTGTAGTAATGACCAGCTGAATCTAAAGCCTTATTTAATCTGTTGCATGGTCCCTTTTGTGGGCATCAAGTACCGCTGGGCTTGGCAAAGCACTTAGGATCTTATGGGTTAGAATACCTATGGATGTCAACCAGATCTGTGCGCAGGTTTAGGGAGCTTGTAGCACTGGCATTACATAGTGTTACAATAGTATTCATGGCTAGAGCTGGTTCAGTGGCTGGGAAATGATCAGTCAACTCTTTTGGATTAGACTAGTGAATTTCTGATTTAACTAATGGGATTTTACAGACTCTATTAGATACCTTGTGACTATTATAGTGGACAGAGTATAGCCCTGGGAGAGCCCCAAATGGCATGGGTTAAGCTGGGAGCTTATACCTTGTTGAAGCTATTAATAGTGTCTCAGTAAGGACCACTGCAGAGACAGACTAAATCTGAGTTACATTATTGCATCATTAACTCTAGCTCAACCTGCTTACTTCTCACCAATTTTTGTATTTATTTTGACACACTCCATCACCATCTTTTGTTTAATCATTTCTTTAGGATAGGACTGCACTTTATTTCCCTTCTTTAGTGCTAATTTAGTATAGTTGTGACACCCAACTCCCTTCCTTTAGGATTGTCAGATCTGTAACCAGATCTAGAGGCCTACTATTATTGCCCATTTGGGTTCTTGATCATTTTTTCTATGGGACAAACTCTTATTTATCAAAACTTGTTACAATACACCCTGTATCTTGCAGGACTGTGTGTATTTCAGACTTGCTGTGCTGACTCATCTCTAATTTCCCACTCTTGATTTATTCTCTCCACTGTTATTAATAAAATAGCAGCAAGAGTCTCGAAATCCAGACCAACAAGTTTTTGGCGCCGTTGCCAGGAAATCTTGATCTTTTTAGAAGACCCGAGTTGTACTTAATTTAGACTAACAAATTCTTTGTAGTTGTGTTTAATCTAGAATTAAAGTACTACTGATTCTTTGTGGAATTTTACAGAAATGGACAACAGAAGAAGGGAAAAACTAGAGCTGCAAGTAGAGTGTAGCTAGCTCTGTTTGCACTTTCTTTCCCCTAAATCTCATGCCATTTATATTGAATCCCCTGTTATTTTATTTAGTGTAAATCTGTGTAGTTATTATTATTATTATTATTATTTTTTGAAATTCTTTCTGTGTGCTTGTAAACATTTTCATTACTGTTAGTAAGTGTATGCTTGATAGAAGGTCCTTAAACCCTGACTTGGAACCCCCAAATTTGGAGGTGGAAAGGATCCTTAGACCTAGACACACCACGCAAAGCCTTGCTATTGAGACTGAACCAGCTACCATGGCTGAGAGGCAGAGGACATTAAAGAATACAATGCACCTGAAGAGTATACCTGTCCCTTTTGTATTCAGTTTCCCTCTGTTGAGGGGAACTATGAAATTAAATCCTCCACCATCAGTATGCTGCCTTCATTTCATGGGTTGAGTAAAGAAGATCCCTACAAGCATATCAACCAGTTTTTAGCACTTCGCACTACCTTCAACATTGCTGGCTTGGGGCCTGAGGCCACTAAACTGAGGCTTTTTCTTTTTTCATTAAAGGACAAAGCCAACACATGGCTATCAAAGCTCCCAGCCAACAGCATACAGTCATGGAGTGACCTTCAAACCAAATTCTTGACAAAGGTTTTCCCTATGAACAAAACAAGCCAGATGAGGACAAATATTCTGTCATTCACTAAGTCCACAACTGAGAATTTTTCTGAAGCTTGGGAAAGATTCTAAGAGATGTTAAAACAATGCCCTCACCACCAAATCCCAATGTGGCAGTTTTTTCAAGTATTTTTATCAAGGAATTAATGCCAAGAGTAGGGATATGGTGAATGCTTCTTGTGGTGGTAGCTACCTCCACAAGATAGCTGAGAAAGCTTGAGAGCTATTTGACATAATAGGAGAAAATTCCATACAACAGGAGTCTCTGTCACGCAATGACAGTCAGATTCTAGCTAAGATGGTGAAAGAGGCCACCCCTAGAGGTGGAATATATGAAGTAAAGGTGCAAGGTGGACAACCTGAGCTTGAAGTGTGACAAATTTATGAATGTGATGTAGCCTTCGATGGTTGCACAGGTGGAGGAGGCATGTCTGATATGCCAATCCTCCACACATTCTATTCATGATTGTTCATCTGCCAACTAATTTTTAGATTTTGTTATAGAGCATGCCAATGCTGCTCAAACCTTTGGGCAGCAGCCTGCTTGATATTCTTGAAGGAACCACCCAAATTTGAGGTGGAGACAAGACTCATATCCTCAACCCTAGCAACAACAGATGGTAACTCCTTACAGACCCTAGCACGAGGTTAATCAAGGTTACCCACCAAAGCATAATTTCCTGTTACTTGCCCCACAGTCTAACCAATTGGTCCTGCCCCCTCAACAGCCCAAATCCTCTTTATTTGAAGAGCATATGCTGACTTCAATGCAGAATTTAGGGAACTTGGTGCAGACTGTCAATTCTCATGCACATAGCATTAAGAAGATTGAGGACCAGATGGGACATATTTGTAATGCTCTTAACATAAGAGAGGAAGGAAAATTGCCTAGTCAGCCCCTAGCCAATTCAAAAGGGCAGCTCTTTCTTGGAGAAACACCTTTTACCCATGAGGATGTTGATGCCATAACTACCCTTAGGAGTGGCAGGGTGGTTGACAATTTAGTGGGCAGTGAATAGGAGGAGGTCACAGAAAATTAAACTAAAAATGAAAGGATTGCTAGTGTCAAGGAGCCGAGGCTTGTGTCCCATGCTGTGGATCAGCTAGGGTAAAATAATGGGCCTGATGCTGAGCCCCAACATAACGAAATAAATGAAGATAAAAGAAAAATAAAAAAATATGACCATGATGACAGTAGGCATGCAGCAGTGGCACCAGTAGTGCCACAGCTGCCATTTCCTCAAGCTCTAGTTGGCCCATCCCCTCTTGATAAAAGGAATGTTCAGATGGAGAAAATGTTGGAGACTTTCAAGCGGGTTCGGATTAACTTGCCCCTGCTTGATGCCATAAAGTAAGTCCCTACCTATGATAAATTTTTAAAGGACCTCTGCACACAAAAGAGGAAAGCTAGGGTGCAATTGTCTAAAAGAGTGTTTGCTGTTGAGCATGTTGAGTCAGTTCTGTTCATCACCATGCCTGAAAAATTACAACACCCAGGGGTACCTACTATCCCCAGCATAATGAGAAACCACACCATTGGAAAAACCCTCTTGGATTTAGGGGCCAGTATAAACTTACTCTCTTATTCAGTGTATGAGGAGCTAGGTTTGGAGGAGCTTAAACCTATATCAGTTGTGCTTCAACTGGTTGACAGGTCTGATAGGAGACCAGTGGGTGTGGTAGAGGATGTCTTAGTTGGGGTGGACAAATTCTATTATCCAGTTGATTTTCTTATTTTAGACATGGACCCTTGCAAAAGTAAAACCCAATTCCTGTTATCCTTGACAGACCATTCTTGGCTACTGCAAATGCTTGCATACAATGCATGTTAGGGGTAATGGAGGTTACTTTTGGGAACATGAAGGCCTATTTAAATATGTACCATGCTGCTACAACGCCTCATATTGACATTAAGGACTGCTGTGTAGTAGATGTACTAGACGGCCTGGTAGAAGAAGAATTATCCAATCTGATTGGGATAATCTAATTGAAAGCATGGAAAGTGTTTGGAGTTTGTTTGAGAAGGAGACCCCAATTCCCATGACAGAAGACAGCACCAACACTAAGTCTTCTGTGGGCCTAGTGCAACACATATTGTTTCCCCTTCCTCAGGCCACTAAGGCACCTTTGTTGCCTTCCATTGAATGTTCCCTTGAGCTGGAGCTGAAGCAGCTCCCAGCCACATTAAAATATGCCCTCTTGGGGCAAGATAACAAACTTCCCGTGATTATCTCTTCCTCTCTCACTAGTGAGCAGGAGGAGGAATTGCTGAATGTTCTTTTGAAGCACAAGAAAGTAATTGGGTGGACAATAGCTGACCTTGGAGGCATTGATGCCTTAGTTTTCATGTACAAGATTCACCTGGATGAGGGTGCAAAACCCTCAAGGGAGATGTAGAGGAAATTAAATCCTCACATGCAGGCGGTGGTGCTTAAGAAATAGTAAAACTATTGGATGCAGGGGTGATTTATCCCATTTCAGATTCTGAATGGGTATCACCTATCCAGGTGCTACCAAAAAAATCAGGCATCACAGTTGTTACCTCTGATTCTGGGGAGTTGATGTCAGCTAGAGAGACCACTGGCTGGAGAGTGTGCATTGATTATAGAAAGCTCAACTCCAAAACCAGAAAAGACCACTTCCCCCTCCCTTTTATTGACCAAATTCTAGATAAGCTGGCTGGGAAGGCATATTACTATTTTCTTTATGGATATTCAGGGTATAACTAAATCCCTGTGGATCCTCAAGTTCAGGAGAAGACTACTTTCACCTCTCCCTTTAGCACCTTTGCTTACAGAAGGATGCCTTTCGAATTGTGCAATGCCCCAACCACTTTTTAGAGGTGCATGTATTCAATTTTTTCTGATATGATTGACAAATTTATGAAAATCTTCATGGAATACTTCTCGGTGTTTGGGGATAACTTTAGCTAGTGTCTTGTCCACCTTGAAAAAGTTTTGCAAATATGTGAGGAGACCCACTTGGTCCTAAGCTGGAAAAAGAGTCACTTCATGGTGACCCAAGGTATTGTACTAGGCCATGTGGTCTCCCACAAAGGAATTGAGGTGGACAAAGCTAAAGTAGACTTGATTTCACATCTACCCCACCCAGGATTGTCAAGAAAATTAGATCATTTCTTGGACATGCTGGATTTTACAGGAAGTTCATCAAGGACTTCAGCAAGATTGTCAAACCATTGTGCCACCTGCTTTTCCAGGATGTGTCATTCATATTTTTTGTTGAATGCCTTGAGGCCTTTGAGGCTTTGAAGAAGTGCCTCTCCACTGCCCCTGTAATCCAGGCCCTGGATTACTCACTCCTCTTTGAGCTAATGTGTGATGCATCAGACTTGGCCATAGGTGCTGTCTTAGGACAGAGGAAAGATAAGCTGCTTGTAGTGATCTATTATGCCAGTAGAACACTAGCTAAAGCTCAGCTAAACTACACTACAACTGAGAAGGAGCTACTTGTAGTAGTATTTGCTGTGGACAAATTTAGACCCTACTTGTTGGGGTCTAAGATTGTAGTTTTTACAGATCACTCAGCCCTAAAATACCTATTGGCTAAGAAGGATGCAAAGCCTAAGTTGATCAGATGGATTCTCTTCTTGCAGGAGTTTAATCTTGAGATCAAAGATAAAAAGGGAGTTGAGAATGTGGTGGCTGACCACCTCTCTAGGATTATCTTGGATGAATGTGCAGTAACACCTGTGAATGAGTTGTTCCCCGATGAGCAGCTTTTTGCTATGCAGTCTAGTGCGCCCTGGTTTGCACATATTGTCAATTTTATTGTTGTTGGTAGGATCCCTCCACACTGGTCTAAAGTGGACAATGACCTATTCTTCTCTTAGGTTAGACATTTTATGTGGGAGGACCCATACCTTTATAAGCATTGCGCAGACCAGGTCATTAGGAGATGTGTGCCTGAAAATGACTTCCATGTCATTCTTTCAATGTGCCATGAGCAAACTTATGGAGGTCATTTTAGTGGTAAAAAGACTGCAGCAAAAGTGCTCCAATGTGGTTTGTATTGGCCTTCTTTGTTCAGAGATGCAAACTTGCATTGTAAGGCCTGTGAGAGATGTCAAAGGATGGGAGGCATTTCGAAGAGAGACTCCATGCCATTGCAGCCCATCCTAGTTGTAGAACTTTTTGACATCTGGGGCATTGATTTTATGGGTCCCTTTCCTTCATCTATGAGATTGAATTTCATACTTGTGGCAGTGGATTATGTGTCCAAATGGGTAGAAACCATTGCCACAAAGACCAATGACCACACAATTGTCCTTAAATTCTTGAAGGACAATATCTTCTCACGATTTGGCATCCCCAGAGTTATTATCAGTGATGGGAAGAGCCACTTCTATAACAAACCTTTTGAGAACCTACTCAGAAGGTATTCTATTACAAACAAAATTGTAACTCCCTACCACCCACAGACCAGTGGGCAAGTTGAAATTTCCAATAGGGAGATTAAGCATATTCTGGAGAAGACTGTGAGGACTGATAGGAAGGATTGGGCACCAAAGCTGAATGATGCTTTGTGGGCTTATAGGACTGCCTATAAGACCCCCATTGGTATGTCCCCATTTAGGCTGGTGTATGGCAAGGCCTGCCACCTACCTATAGAGTTAGAACATAGAGCCTACTGGGCTATCAAAGCAATAAATTTAGATCTAATTGCTGTTGGTTCTCACAGGAAGTTAGAAATGGCAGAACTTGATGAAATAAGGCTAGAAGCCTATGCAAATGCAAAAAGGTACAAGGAGAGATCAAAAGCATTCTTTGACAAGAAGCTGTTAAGAAAGGACTTCATTGCTGGCACTAAGGTTTGGCTTTTTAACTCCAGACTTAAATTCTTTTCAAGGAAGTTGAAATCCAGATGGGATGGACCTTACACTATCATCAAAGCCTCCCCATCTGGTGCTGTGGAGATCTTGGATCCAAAGTCAGGGCAGAGCATGAAAGTAAATGGCCAGAGGCTCAAGATTTGTGTAGAACAACCATTGGAGCTTCCTCAGCCATTCACTTACATGAACCTCCCACTGTTCGAACCATTTTACCACTTTCTCGTGGAGTCATAAGAGCGTGAATTGTAGATTTCAGAACATTCTATTGTGCGAGACCTCTGAAACTCCTAATGGATGTTCTTCGCGGAGACCCCAACTAAGCTGCGCGAGAATTGAAAAATGACTTTGCGTGCTCAATCCCAACGTCTACTTTGCGAAGTAACTTCGCGAGGCACACAATGTTCTTGATTTTGTACTCGCGGAGCTATTTGCTTCTGCGTGATTATCCTTCTCGCGGAGGTACATCTGTACTGCACGAGATTTCTACTCCGCGAGCACTTAGAAAAACTACGTGAAATGCGGGATTGCCTTAATTCCTAATGCAAAAATTAGACCACCATTTATTGTGGGCTCTCGTTCCCCAAATAGGTTGTGCGATTTATCATTCCCAGAACAATCACAATTTATTGCCACGCTCGAAAAGAGACGAAAGTTAATGTGCCCATCCGTATTCTACCCTCCAAGTACTTTAAATACAGGGACAGTTCATTTTCATCTCACCCATTCTCCTCTAACCTTAGTAGTCCCTCCTTACTGACAACCATGGTGGACGAAAAACCCACCAAGTTTCCAAACAAATTCTATCCAATGTGGTTGAACCCCCCACCGCCTAAGGAGTTGGACCCACTACAATTTCTTTGGAATGAGTACAAAGAGGTCCAGAGAATCCTGACCAAAGAGGAGAAGAAAAAGGAGAAGTAAAAAACCGCACCACTTGCATCTGTCCCCCCATCCTCTTCAAACCCCCCCCCACCTGCTCCACACCCATCTCCTTGATCGTCATCTTCCCCCTCCTCCTGGCTTGCATTTCCTCTTCCACAGCAGGTTGAGGATATCCCTGAGCCAGGAGGAAGACCTATTTTGTTCGACAGGATGTTTTGCTTAGATTGTTCTTAGGTTTATAATTTTCTATCTTTTTATAATCTGTTTGCTTTTGTATCTATAATAAAATGTCTTTTCCCGAAAATCTGTCACTTTTTGTTTTTATGTTTGTTTGATTCTTTTTTTTATTTGTTATGTGTTTTGCTTTTCTCTCTTGTAGTTTTTGGTAGTTCATTTCTGTTTGTTCACTACTGCACAACCATTGTCCTTTGAATCAGTGAGGACACTGCTCCTCATATGTTTGGGGGTGTGGTAGGTTCTTCCAATAAAATAGTTAACCTAAGTGCAGCAGATTCCAGTGAGTAAGACAGAAATAGAACCATGTTAACCTAAGAATCATTAGAAAAATGAGAGATTTAAAATTTTGCAGACCTTTAGGCTTTACAAGCTTTTAAATTTTAACTTTTCCATGATGTGAACACCAAGTAAACTCACTTGTATCAGTACTGAGTGAATCATTAAAGAGAGAAAAAGGTAAGGACATACTTAAAAATTTAATGGAAGACCATAACTAGTGAGAGTTGGGCCTATAATTTTTTTTTTCCTTCCTTCGAGGAGTGACTGAGGCAATTCTTCTAGCTCTAAGGACTAGCTGAGGCAATGCCCTCAATAGAAGTTAGGCACCTCCAAGTTAAAACAATTGACAACACTTATGAAACCTAGGAAAGGATCGAGGCCTTCTCTTGGACAGTTTGAGCTTAAACAGACCAAATCCTAATCAACTGCCCTTGTGCACACACTTGTTGAGCCTTAATTTCCAATTTTCTTCAAAATACACTTGAGTAATTGCACCTGAGCCTATGGACCTAACTCAAATCTACCCTCACTCTAAGAATTCAGAAGGTAAAGGAGGAGTTGAAGATGGATAAGATAGGGTCAACATTGGGTGAATGGAGAAGAGATACCTAAAGTTGAGTTGTGTAGCAGCTGAGGAAAGAGGTGGCAAGTCACAAACACAAAAATGAAAGCAAAAGAAGAAAGAAAAATGAAAAAAAGAAAGAAAAATAATAATGAAGAGGAGTGAGAGAGGAGTCAAGAGGAACAGTTCATTGGAAAAATTAAAAGGGAGAGGAGAAGCTAGCCACTTCAAGTCTGAAAAATTTGAAAGAAAATGAAAAGGTACTGAACTAAAAAAATGTGAAGTCATGAATAACCTCCTTCACTTACTGATTTCTCAATTTTGAATCCCTCTTCAACCTTCCATTCTTTATAACACACTTCATAAGCCACATCACAACCCAGCTAAAGACCTTGTGATCTAAAGTTAAATGAGCTGTCATGTAGAGACAAGGAGTTGTCCAATCTATGGTGAGGACCTGCCAATGATGCTAGAACTTAGGTGCTTTACCTATGCTCATGCTCACAGACCCATTTGGGGGCTGTAACTGCTCTTGAGCTTGAGAGAAAATGAAACCCTTAAGGTCCCTTGTGAGAGTATGCCCTGGTGAGCATTGGGTCTGATGTTGAATGTATTGGGCATGACCTATAACCTAATTTTTGAATTAATGATGAGCTCAGTACTGAGATACATGTGTTGTCCCCGTTGATGTGGACTAATTGGAAATGTTGTGTACTCATGTAGTGGTTGTGATGATTAAATGTCTGTGCTTTTCATGTCTAAATTCCTCACATTTTTATTGAATCAAGGTGAACTGATGCTCTATTTCATGACAACTGACTTGATAATGTTGCAGCTTTGTTAACTGTTTCATTGAGAAGTTTGTGGGTATCTTTACTGGAAACCCTCAGGAGACTTCACTCCTCCACTAGGGATCACTTAGGGGTTTAAAAAGTTTGGTACATATGCTAAATGTATCCGTGCTCCCCACGAAAGTGACATTTAAATTCTTAGAGTAGTTGTCTTAATTTTTCTTTTGCTCAGTGACTAGCAAAGATTAGGTTTGGGGGTGTGTTATTTACTGAAAAGTACCACTTTTTACCTCTTAATTTATCCTTTGCTAGACCTTGAAGCAGACTAATAACCATTTGTTAAGTGTGTTTTATAGTTAGCAATAATATGTACAGCTTAATACAAACTCCTTACTTTTTGGCCCAAAAGAGAGAGAGAATGCACTCAAAGATGACAGCTGAGACAAAGCCTGATGGAACAATTTGGTAGTGCTCACCATGGTGACTCATTATTACTGATCATCATTGACCAAAGTCTAGCAGATGAATAAAGTTAGCTGAGAAAGGAGGAGACTGTGATAGTAGCAAGTGCAATACATCAGAGCAGTAAAAGATAGACCTCACAGAGTTGAGGAGCTTCCTCGCGAAGCTAAAGATGCAGTGGAAGAGGCCCTCGCGCAGATACACCGTGCAGTTAGGAGGATAGCTGAAATGACCTCGTGAAGATCTCACAGGTTAAAACTCTCAGACTTTGCCCTCGCGAAGCTCTCGCGGAGATCAAGCCTCAAAGCAACCGTGCGAAGAACCCAGCGAGTCCATATGTACACTGAACAGAATGTCACCTCGCATAGCCCTGGATGAGAGAGACGCCCATAAGTCTCTTCGTATAGATCTTGTGCACTCTGAAGCCTTACCATTGACTACGCTAGCACAGGAGCATAACTCCATGAGTACTCAGCGAGAAAGAGCTTCTGAAGCTCTACTGCGCGAGAAGTTTAGGCACTCCAGATAATCTTCGTGATAGTATTATAGTGCAGAGGAACTGCACGATGAACTGAAGATTCACTGCGCGAGCAAGCACTTCCCACCAGCCAAAGGCAACTCCGCAAAGGCAAAACAGCTATGCGAATGAGCTAAAAGCAGATACCAGCCCCGCGAAGCACGAGCTCTCCACTTCTCAGTTTTAACTGAAGGACTTTTTGGGAATTTCTCAAGGCTTGGGCACACTTCTCGAGGCATAGATTTTGAGGTGCATATCTCCAGGTGTCCAAGGGTTGAAACAGTGCCATGTCTGCTGAAAAATTAGGGTTGGTCTTTTTAGAGCCAAGGCCATTTTGACAGAGTATATAAGCTGTACTTAGAGTTTATTATTTTCATCTTTCCTTCATCCTCTGTTGGCTGAGAGATTCAGCAGGCTAGGGTTAGGGTTTGATCACCTCTTTTTCTTATTTTTCTCTCTCTTAGCTCAGCACTTGCTGGCTAATCCCCCTGTAAGTAGCTAGGTTTAGTTTTATTTCAGTCTTGTAATAGATTTTGTATACATTGGGATTATGGATGAGTAGTTGTGTATAGGCTGCAGCAAGGAGACAGTTCATTATAAGTTTTGCTGTTATCAATGAACTGTTGTTTTAATGCTTAATCAAATCTATAGATCTTATGGTTTCTTTAGATGTCTATAAGATCCATGTATTTGGGACTAGCCCATTCAGTTTCTAGTAGATCTATTATTTACCATATGATTTTCCTTGGTTTGATAGACACATGAAAAGCAATGCTGGATCTGTTATGAGATATGGGGAGCTTGGAGGCCTGCGGACTATGGTGGTTGCAGTAGTTTACATGTTCTTTCTCAGACCTTTGAGGTATGGACAAACCAATGGGATATCCCGTGACCATTGTAGTGGACAGAGTATAGCCCTAAGGTTGTGTCCAGTCACATGTTTGAGGAGGATTCTTTTCCCCTGCACATGAGCTTCTAGAGCCTTGTGAGGAGGTTTGTATAATAACTGGCTCCCCTCTGTCCTACCTAATTGACATCAGATGTTAGATCTGGTCGCTTGTAGTAATTGCAGTTTGAGACTGAGTCATTGCAGGCCTTTTATAGCAATGACCAGCTAAATCTAAAGCCTTATTCAACCTGTTGCATGGTCCTTTTTATGGGCATCAAGTACCGCTGGGCTTGGCAAAGCACTTAGGATCTTATGGCTTGGAATACCTATAGATGTCAGCCAGATTTGTGCGCAAGTCTGGGGAGCTTGTAGCACTGACATTACATAGTGCTGTAATAGTATTCATGGCTAGAGCTGGTCTAGTGGCTGGGGAAATGATTAGTCCACTCTTCTGAATTAGACTAGGGAATTTCTAGTTTAACTAATGGGATTTGACAGACTTTATCGGATACCCTGTGACCATTATAGTGGATAGAGTATAGCCTTAAGAGAGCCCCAAATGGCATGGGTTAAACTGGGAGCTTATACCTTATTGAGGCTATTAATAATGTCTCAGCAAGGACCACTGCAGAGACAGACTAAATTTGAGTTACATTATTGCATCATTAACTCTAGCTCAACCTGTTTACTTCTCACCAATTTTTGTATTTTATTTTGACACACTCCATCACCATCTTCTGTTTAACCATTTTTTTAGGAGAGGGCTGCACTTTATTTCCCTTATTTAGTGTTAATTTAGTATAGTCGGGACACCCAACTCCCTTCCTTTAAGATTGTCAGATCTGTAGCCAGATCTGGAGGCCTACTATTATTGCCCAATTTGGGTTCTTGATCATTTTCTCTGTGGGACAAACTCTTACTTATCAAAACTTGCTACAATAGACCCTATATCTTGCAGGACTGTGTGTATTTCAGACTTGCTGTGCTGACCCATCTCCAATTCCCCCCTCTTGATTTATTCTCTCCACTATTCTCAATAAAATAGCAGTAAGAGTCTCAAAATCCAAACCAATAGGTACCCGTGCACCACACTCGGTGTGCCAACCGCACATGGGATCAGCCCTTAAGTATAAAAGAATTCTCACGCATAACCCATGCATGAGAATTCGTTTGAGAAAGTTTGAGAGAGTTTGAGAGAAGGAAGCCAAGAGTAGAGAAGACAACCCAACTCTCTCTTTAGTTTCTTTTGAACCTTAGCCATTGGATTTTTGTTCCAACCATCATCTTCGACAAGAAGATTTCTGTTGTTCCGACCATCGCGACACTGTTGCGATAAAAAATTGAATCATCGAATGGATGCGAAGCCACACTCAATTTCTGTCGATATTAATGATTATCGTAGGCTGCATGATATGAAAAGGTATTTGTCATAACGCGATCATGTAGGCTTTTATTTCATCGAGTTAGGTCTTGAATTACGTGTGTTCGGATCGCAAGCAAAAGATTTCATAGACCGGACACGTGAAAAGTGCAAATGCCGATCCTTCCGATAATCGACCACCAAAACCATTTTCATGCATGAGATTAGAATGTAGAATTACTGCATGGATGGTGTAGAATAGGTTTAGTATAGATTTATGATGTTTTGAGAATTTTACAATGGGTTTTTGAGTATTTTCGAATTTAGAAAGAAGAAGAACAAGTTCTGAAAGACTTCAGAAACTGTCAAATTCGCTATCGCGAATTGTCTTCAGAATACATTGAAAAATCTGTCTAAAAAATTCACTCACGTGATTTTCCTCAATTTCCAGATACATTTTCTTGGGTTGAATTCGCTCGCGCGAATTGTTGTGTGCCATAGGGAAACTGACAAATTTGCTCGCGCGAATTTGGAAATCACGCGAGCGAATTTCCCTGTTTCTGTCTGCCTCAATCCTACTTTGAAAGGACTTGTGAGCCCTTAAAGCACTAATTGCCTATCTCATTAATGCTTAGCTATGAACCTATTGTGATATAGGTTGTAAATTGAAGGCATTAGATAAAGACCTATCCTTTGTTTCCGGATTCTTCTCCGCACAACTTCGACATTAAGGTAGGGAAAATTCAATGCTTGCTTTTCATTTTTGATTTGATTCATAGATCCTAATGATAATATTAATCATGATCATGAGAAATAAAATAGGAATTCTTAAATATTTCTGCATTGCATGTTGAATCCTTTGTTTCATTGATTCGCATTAATCCTCCGATCTTTGTATGTGTAAATGAACTCCAACTTGTAGAAGTGTGTGAATCTTTGTATCTTTGTATAATTCGTATCCCGTTGTGAATTTGGCTGTGATCGAGTGGGTGAGAGGAGTAGAGGCTCCAGAGAGGGGTAGAGGCCCTGGGGTTTTGACCCTGTTCCCATGATGGGACACTCTGTTTTCGAGTATGGAATGCGAGGGCCCCACATTGATTTCAGTTTTCGTTCTGACTTTAGTTCATTTGTGTGACCACTTCGTAGCATATGTCATGTTTTAAAACTATGCTTTTGAACTGACATTTCGAATTATGAACTTTCTTTGAAAATGCTTTTGCCTTCCATTATTGAATCTATGCTTCGTATATAAAAATGCAAATCTATATTGAACTCTCCCTACTGAGCTTGGACTATAGCTCATCCCAATGTTATGTCACAGGTGTAGACGTTGAGAGAGATCCTGAGCTTGAGGAGGACCCAGACTACATTTCGGTGGAAGAAGCAGATCTTTCGCCAGACGAGTTCTATCCGTAGTCAGGCTTTGATTATCTTTGACTTGGTACAGTGTGAGATGAATGTACAAAAAATAGAATTTGTATTTTGGGTATACACCACTGTTTAGGTGACGATCGGTCATCATCGGTGGTTGGTTTTTGGGTTTTGTTTTCCTGTACAAAGGTATATAGAATCTTCCAACGCCATATGATATTAGTATAGTCATATGTATTGCATCCGCTTGATTCCACACGTACGTAGATGCACTAGGTACATCGGACATCCCGACAGTCCTTGAATTCCGCACCTTGAAAGTTGGGCTATCACAATTGGTATTAGAGTGCATTGATGCCAAAGGTATTTCCGTATTCGGATTGTGATCTATGATTCGACGGTTCTATTTTCCTAGAAATCCATTAGGAAAGTCGGGCTGTCACACTCATGCATGAAACTCAGGTGATGGAGGTGTTGGTACTAACCACAACCCTACACCAAGCACTTTTAAGATGGTTTTCACTAGAGCATTTAAAATTTCTTAGACCAGCTTGACATAATGCATGACATTGAGAGTTTCTAAGATGTCAGTGAGTTAATTTAGGATGTAACTTTGAACCTCCTTAGAGGAACCTTGGAGGGCTTGAAGAAATTGAAGAGCTTTTAGAGAGAGGACTATCTCTATTTTACGGAGCTTCTGCACCTTGAAAGTCAAAATGTTACCTTAAAAAGCCTCATTTAGAGTACTTACAAATGTTTGAAGGTGATTTCTATAAAGTTAGTTGGTTATAGGAAATTCTAATAGTGGGCATCATTCTAAAGGGAGCGACTGCCTTCTGGTGGGCATGACTATGATTTGAGAAGGCTGCAACTCGAGTTTTGGAGGGTCCCGATATACAATCATGTGACAATGGCTGATTTCTTCCACTTTGTGGGTTGTGCATTTTACAACGTTCTAGTAACTGTGAGGGGTCCGACTTAGAAAATCATGATTGTCCTTTCGTTTGGTGGCCTGATCAACAGTCAAGTTTTCTATTGCAAGTAATGGGATGTTGCTAGCTTGAAGGACTTGCACTCCTTATCCTTTCCTTCTTTGTTGAATGCCATGGCCGAACTATTTCGGGCATAGTTAATGGTTTAGAAGCATTGTTTTAACTTTTGTCAAACATGCATTAAATTTTGTCGCCAACAACTGGCAGGCAACATGGTCGTTACTAAATGAAATAATGTCTCTATCCATTCCAAATGGTCATAAGAATGTTGATCTTATTGATCAATTGATTTAGTCATATGATGAAGGCCTCTTGTGATCGACGAAGCATAGTTTTGTTAAAGATATTTAGTATGTCTTATATTTAAGTGTAATCCCAAGTTAAATTAGAGACTCTTCAAATAAGAAGATATGGAATAAAAACATAAAGCGATTGTAGGATCATCTTGGCGAGTCACTCACTACTCATTCCAAAGTTTGGTAGGTCTAAAGAACCATAACTCCTCCAATATACGTAAAGATTGTAGATATTGTAGAATATATAGGCTTCATGAATAATTCCTGCTTGTTCAAAATCTTTAGCAAGTATAAAGGACTTGAACATATCCAATTCACTTCAAAATGATTAGCAGAAGAGGGTGGAATATTAGAGGCATTGTTAGTGATTCCTTTAGATGTTAGACTAAAAAACTTAAGATTTTACCCACGATCCTTTATTGATTTTTCTGCTACAACCTATGTCTAAGCTCACTTTTAAGTATTTCAAAAGTTGCTTCATTTCAAAAACCCAGTTGCTATTTTCTAATCATCCACCAAATGCGAGGTGATATATTTGTTTCTTTTGGTTTGGAGATTCCATAAAAATTATTCTTTTGGTTAGACATGAACAATTCTTATTACTCAACTCATCCAATTAATAGTCTAGTCATCAAGATTGTTGTTGCTTGAGGCAACTACTCAATTTAGGGGCAAAGAGCTTTAAGGCATGATGTTTATTCTCATTTTTCCCAATTAGGCTCTTTTGTGGTCGTTAGGAATTTCAATGTACCAGTTCTCTTAATGAAAAACAAAGGGAGAATGTCCTATCACGTTGGCCATGTTAGAATTATGTGACTTCATCGATAAAAACACATAAGTTGATGTTAGATTCTCCATAAATCGTTATGCTTGATGTAATAATCGTCAAGATAGTATTCGGATTTGATCTTGGTTGGATTGTTATACGTTCGCCTCTCCTTAGTTTGCTTCATTTGGTAATTCGAGTGTTCATAATTGTTCTAGATTACATCTAATCACTACCCCTGGTTATATCACCTGAGTCCACCTTATCCCTTCGTAAACCATCCTAGTTCTTCAATTTTGGATGAATTTTCTAGACTTTTGTTCTATTGGCGAACAGTCTTTAATACGTAGAGTGGCAGGCTCCCCAAAATTTTGAGTATTTGTTAATCTAGAGAGGTTAAAGTATGATCTAAATAAGTCAAATTTTGGAGTTAGTCTATAATCTTAAAGTCAAATCAGAGGATGTTGAAATGACCTAAGAACATGCAAAAGGTGAAATTACACAATTTGATGGGTCCAAGAGCTCCATAAAAATGTGTTGATAATGAAGTTGCATATCACATGTTGCTTAGAGATGAGGAAGCTATGTGGAAAAGAATAAAGAGTCAAGTGGCTGGTCGAAATAGATGGTAAACTACCAACATGTTTTACAATCAACCAAAGCGTGGTCCTCTAAAAATTTCATCAAAAGAATCCAATCGACCCGATAATAGTTGGGTCAGGATAAGAATAATATTAGCTCTATAGTTTGTGATGAGTTTCAAAGTATCCTACCCTCAAAGATAGTTAGTATGTATGATCACTTATTGGAGGCTATTCAAAATTCTATCAGTGTGGAGAAAAACGCAAGTCTTGTATGCATCCCCTCAGTGGATAAGATATTCACTTCCCTCACTTTGGTGAACATCGATAGAATTATTGTCCAGATAGTTAACCGAGTTCCTCCTACAATGCTACATGGAAAATCAATAAGTTCAACGTCTTGGTAGTGGTTAAAAATTTCCCAATCATCCCAAAAGCATTAAATTCTAACTTTATTTCTTTGTTTTCTAAGATTAAAGCTCCTGCCAATTTTCCTCAACTTTTAATAATAAGTTTGTGTAACTTGCTTTATAAAATATTTTCTTCTATGTGAACCATTCAATTGAGAAGAACCTTTCTTGTTATTATCTCTAGGGAACAAGGTGCATTCTTGAAAGGAGAAACACTTAGAAAGTCATCCTTGCACATAAACTCATTAGTTATATTGATAAAAGTTTAACGGGAACTATTAGTATGAAATTCATATGTCCAAGGCATCCTACTGAATTGAATGACCTTTATCTATGATGCATTCTGAAAATTTGGTCATCGAGCTATTCATGGTTTCTTATCAAATTATTTTTTCTACATTCTAATTAATGGCTCTCCATTTGGTTACTTTCTAAGCATCAAGGGCCTCCATGAAGGTGATTGATCGTCTTATAGTATGTATATATTTAAATTAAAATAAGCCTTAACCTATTGCAAGCGCACAATGGAAATTATAGCACTAGTGATAGGATCGATCCTAGGAAGAAGTGATTATCTTATAGATTTTTATATTCCTTTAAAAAAAACTATCTTTATCTTTCAAGAACTAAACTACTAGTGAAATATGAATAAAAGAATATTTTTTATACTAAATTGCAGAAAAACAAATCCTAATCCTCCTTCTTCAGATTGAGGTCGTCAATCTCAACCTTCAGCTATCGGATGCTTACAAATTTAAAATACCATTACACAGTATTGTAGCCTTCCAGAATTTGGTCGTCAATCAAATACTAAAATTTTTCAACACAGATTTAATATAATTAACAATCTCCTAAAATTTGGGCGCCAATCAAATTCAAGAAAATTGAAGATGGAAAAGTAAAACCATTACACTAATCTACAAACTTTAACCTGAGTCGTCAATTCAAATCAAAATTCGAAGATATTTACAAAACATATAAAATCTAAACTAAAAATAAAATAAAATCTAAACTAGAAAGTAAAAGTAGAACTATTCAAAGGGTTGATCTTTCAGTTTCCTCAACCTTGGTTGTCAGGCAAGACCTCAGAGAACTGTGGACGATGTTACTTTATAAATCCTAAGCTACTTTGATCGGGAGAAAACACAAACCTCCGTTGTCAATTAATGTAATATCCCCGAATTTTGGGCATAAACAGTGTCCTCGGGATGTGTACCCGACTGGTCATAGATTTGACCAAGTGAAAGTCAACACGATGACTTTGGTTAGAGAAGTCAAGATGTTAACCAGCATGGGTGTGTAGTGTTGGAAATAGTTTAGAGATCACATACACCTATCTTGGGTGTATGTGCTTAACACCAAAGCAAGAAGGGTTAAAAAGGGTTTAATAGCTTAAGAGAATTTATTTATCTTTGTTTTGGTTGGTGTGGAGTTAAGAAGAGAGAGAGAGAGAGAAAGGAAGGAGTAATTGCTAGGGAGTTAATGTGGATTCCAAATTGAAGACGGGTTTGAGCATTTAACACTGGATTCGACGCATTGAAACTCGTGGGAGTCGAAGCTAGGTATCCTAACCCCTAGACCGATCCATTGATTCAATGAAGAGATTGATTAAGGTGAGTTCTATTTAATTTTCTATAAACATATTGTTGTGCATTAAATTTTGGATTATGTGATGAGTTAAAGAAGTGGGAAAGAAGGAAAATAGAAAGGAATGAAAGCTGGAAGAAATGGCCGTAAAGGGCTGAATTTCTGACCAAATTGATTGATCGATTTGAAAAATCGATCAATCAATTTTGGCCTGGTAGTTAGTTGGGCAAGGATGCCCGAAACCGATTGATAGATTTTAAAATTGATCAATCGATTTTTAAAATTTGATTAATTGATTGAAAATCGATTAATCGTCTGAGCACTCCCAGTGCATGGAAAATGGAAGCTTGGAAAAACCGATTGATCGATTTGAGAAATCGATCAATCAATTTTAGAAATTTGATTAATCGATTTTGGGATTTCGATTGATCAATTTTGGAAATCGATTAATCGATTTGGACAGTTTTTGTTGGCTTTTGTTTTAGACTTTGAGGTTCAGGGAGGGTATTGTACCTTCTTTTATGCATTCTTCTTGATGCTTTGCTTGTGCTATGGTGTACCATAGGTGGTGCGAGTGAAGGCAGACATGGGGAGCCGTGTGGGACCTTGATGTTTGGAAATCTGGATGCGTTAGGTAGGAAACACCTTGACCATGTAATTTAAGAGCAAGAACATGTATGTAGTGATATAGAAATGAAATCATGCATATAAAATGTGAATCCTAAGTGCGTGCGTGTGTGTGAACACAATGTGAATAAGTATGACATTCCCAGGGGATGTGAATATAATAAAGGCATCTGTGTGATGTAGGGACTTGGACATCCCGAGATGTATGTGATCATGTAAAGCAAAGAGAATGAGAATGATAAGGCCTAATTTACTATATTTAGCATAATCACACGGTGAATAACTATATGTAGTGCACTTGATATTTAAGGTTTGAAGAATACCCCACCGACGTGGCGGTATACCCACGACTGACGCAGCAGGATATTTGTGACCAGTATGGTGGCCAATCCGTACACCAGTTGGACATCTCAGAGATGTAGGTGTATACGTATAAGATATAAACCCCATCGCCTATGAGAAAGGGACGTGGGTAGTATTAAAAGATATGAAAAATGTCTGATTAGACGATGATGGTGGGTATTCCATCAGGCGCCTGACGCTATAATAAGTCGGGGAATATTTAAGCTATGATTTAAGTCTTTAGGCTGAATCATTGTGGTTTATGAATAAGTTGAGAACAAATGAAATGTGTAAAGTAACAGTAACTTACAATGCATCTTTTCAGTCATTTCAACTATTTTTCCAGTAAATTCATTGATACATCATGCTGTTAAATATCATAGAATATATGTGAGAGTTTAACTCATATGTTCATTAAGTTGTTTCCCTATTGAGCTACGATGTAGCTCACCCCTTTAGACTATACGTCACAGGTCTCGTGCTTGCGGCTGCCACTGTTTCTGGAGGCATTGATCCGGAGGACTCGGATTTCGAACCCAGAGAGGTTTTGGAGCCCCCTCCTAAGGAATTCTTCTAGGAGACCCCTGCGTACTTTGATTCAATTTTGTGAAAGTATTGTACGGCTTGGTATGCCAAGCCCTTTTTGTGTGAAAATGTAATTATATTGATATATTTTTGGCGAACCATTTGGGGTGACATTGTTTTATGATCGATGGTTCGGGCCGATTCTTCTGCTCATGCAGTGGCATGGGATTAGAACTGTCTTTTGGGTTCTTATTAGAATAATATATCATTAATACATGGAGATTTAGTTAGATTATGTTCTCATACTTTATTTTGTTTCGTTGTTGCTTGGTTATACCAATGTTCCGTGCAGGATTAAGGGGCATGGCCTTGAGGGTCGTGCTGATGGCACGGATTTTGGGGTGCCAAAATCTGGGCTGTCACAGTTAGTATCAAAGTAGTTTTTTTTTTAAAATTTTGACAATTCTTATTTTGTCAGAGCATAGGGACTTCTGCTGATGAAACTTTGGTTTCACTTGCAGACCGTTATGTCTAATAGGGGAAGAGGTCGACCCAGGGGTGGCAATGATAGAAATTTATATAGTAGAGATGATTTCATCTTAGTTACAAATAGAGTACTGATAGGAAGCAGAGGGGCTTCAGGAAGTAGTGGCCAAGAGAGCCAAGATCATGAAGAGAACCGAGAAAGAGATCGCCAGGAAAGAGATCAGAGGGAACAGGAGAAAATAAGGGAAATGAATGAAGAGAGAGAGGAGCGTCAGAGGATGATGCACACTATGGAAACCATGGCAACAGCCATGGCTCAGCAAGCAGCGTCTTTGGCAGCTCACAATGCCAGTGATCAACAACAACCACCTACGCCTCCAGTAGGTCCGACACAGCCAGTGCCCTCTGCATTTACAGAGTTTAGGAGGATGCATCCTCCTAACTTTTTGGGACAAGGTGAGCCAATAGCTGTTGAGAATTGGCTGAGTGAGATGGAGAAGGTGTTTAGCGTGCTTACATGCACGAAGGACGAGACCATAAGATGGGCAGCTTACATGCTTGATGGGGAGGTTGGGCCTTGGTGAAAGTCCATTTCTAGGACTAGGGCTCAAGAGACCCCAGGATTACCCTGGACATGGGAAGAGTTTGTGGAAGAGTTCAATAAATAGTACTTCCCTGAAGTTGTACGAAATCAGATGGAAGTAAAATTTTTGCAACTTGAACAAGGGAGAATGTCGGTTAGAGAGTACGGAGTTGAGTTTATGCGGCTTGCTCGCTTCGCTCCTGATATTATAGTCACGGACTTGATGAAAGCAAATGACTACAACGTGGCTTGAGGCTGGACATCAGGGGACGTGTAGCGGCTTTTGAGCTAAAGACCTATGGAGAGGTCATGAGCAAAGCCTTAGTGATTGAGGAGGATAATGAAGATAGATATCGGAGAAGGAATTAGTCAGGCAGGGAAAGAATGGATCAGAATAAAGTTGGGAACTATGAACCGGTGAATAAAAAGTCGAGATTCGTAGCTCCTATTCAGAGGCAACAGTTCCAAATAGGGTATGTGAGATCAGCACAGTAGATGAACTATCAAAGATTACTAGTGCTTGCGTCGGGGAGGCTGATAAGATATGAGAGCCCCACTACCACCACTGGAGCAGTGTCGACTATAGGGGAGACTTGTGCTAAGTGTGGCAAGTCTCATAAGACGGCAGATTGCAAGAGAGGTATGCGAGGTTGCTATAAATGTGGAAAGGTGGGCCACATTATACGAGATTGCCCTGAGATGGCTAAGGAGAGGACGGCTTCTGTTTCTATGCCACGACCACTACAAGCAAGAAAATCGGTCGTATAGTGTTATGCACTAAAAAGTACCACTTTTCACCTCTTAACCTAGCCTTTGATGGACCTTGAAGCCCACTAATAAACATTTGTTGAGTATGTTTTACAGTTAGTAATAAAATGTGCAGCTTAATATAAAATCCTAGCTTTTTGGCCCAAAGAGAGAGAATATAAGCAAAGATGACAGCTGAGCCAAAGCCTAATGGAATACCTTGGTAGTGCTCACCATGGTGACTCACTGTTACTGATCATCATTGACCTAAAGTCTAGCAGATGACTGAAGTCAACTGAGAAGGAAGGATGCTACAACAGCAGCAAGTGTAGTGCAACAGTGCCAAGAAACAGACCTCATAGAGTTGAGAAGCCTCCTCGTGAAGCTAAAGATACAGTGGAAGAAGCTCTCGTGCAGATAGGCCGCGCAGTCAAGAGGAGAGCTGTAAAGACATCACGAAGATCTCGCAGTGTAAAACCTTCAGAATTCGTGGTCGCGAAGCTCTCGCGGAGATCAAGCCTCAAAGCAACCACACGAAGAACCCAGCGAGTCAATATGCATAGAGAATAAAAAGTCACCTCTTGGAGTTCTCAGGTGGCCCTGGAAGAGAGAGACACCCAGAATTCCCCTCGCGCAGATATCGCACACTCTGGAGCCTTACAAGTTACTACACGAGCACACCAGCCCACCTGCACGAGCACTTAGCGAGAGAGAGCTCCTGAAGCTCTGCTGTGCAAAACACCCTGGCTCTCCAGATTATCTTCGTGATAGCACTGCGATGCGAAGAAACTGTGTGATTCACTAAAGGTTTACTGCGTGAATGAGCCATTCCCATAAGTCAAAGGCAACTCCACGAGAGCAAAGCAACTGTGCGAGTAAACTAAAATAGCTGCCAGCCCCACGGAGCGTGGGCTCTCCACTTCTCAGTTTAACTCAGGGACCTTTTGAGAATTTTCCAAGGCTAGGGCATACTTCCCGAGGCATGGATTTTGAAGTGCACATCTTAAGGTATTCAAGGGTTGTAACAGTGCCACATCTGCTAGAAAAATTAGGGTTAATCTCTTTAGAGCCAAGACCGTTTTGACAGAGTATATAAGCTGTACTTAGAGTTTATTATTTTTATCTTTCCTTGATCCTCTGTCGACTGAGAGCTCTAGCAGGCTAGGGTTAGGGTTCGATCACCTTTTTTTTTCCTATTTCTCTTCTCTCTTAGTAGTTGTGTATGGGCTGCAGTCAGGAGACAGTTAATTGTAAGTTTTGCTGTTATCAATGAACTGCTATTTAAATGCTTAATCAAATATATAAATCTTATAGTTTCTTTAGATGTTTATAGGATCCATGTATTTGGGATTAGCCCATTCAGTTTCTAGTAGGTCTATTGTTTACCATCTGATTTCCCTTAGTTTGATAGACACATGAAAAGCAATGCTGGATCTGTAGTGAGATCCAGGGAGCTCGGAGGCCTGCAGACCATGGTGGTTGCAGTAGTTTTCATGTTCTTTCTTAGGCCTCTGTGGTATGGACATACCAATGGGATACCCTGTGACCATTCAAGTGGAGAGAGTATTGCCCTAAGGTTGTGTCCATCCACATGTTTGAGAAGGATTCTTCTCTCCCGCATATGAGCTTCTAGAGCCTTGTGAGGAGGTTTGTATAATAACTGGCTCCCCTCTGTTCTACCTAATCGATATCAGATGTTAGATATGATCTCTTGTAGTAATTGTAGTTTGAGACAGAGTCATTGCAGGCCTTTTATAGCAATGACCAACTGAATCTAAAGCCTTATTCAACCTGTTGCATGGTCCTTTTTGTGGGCATCAAGTACCGCTGGGCTTGGCAAAGCACTTAGGATCTTATGGGTTGGAATACCTATGGATGTCAGCTAAGTCTGTGAGCAGATCTGGGGAGCTTGTAGCACTGACATTACATAGTACTGCAATAGTATTCATGGCTAGAGTTGGTCTAGTGGCTGTGGAAATGATTAGTCCACTCTTTTGGATTAGACTAGCAAATTTCTGGTTTAACTAATGGGATTTGACAGACTCTATCGGATACCCTGTGACCATTATAGTGGATAGAGTATAGCCCTAAGAGTGCCTCAAATAGCATGGGTTAAACTGGGAGCTTACACCTTGTTGAGGCTATTAATAGCGTCTCAGCAAGGAGTGTTGTGGACTTCCAGTGTGCTGATTTATTGTGTAATGGTAAAAGCAAAATAAAATAGAGGATGGATTCAGCACAACTGAAATATCACAGACCTGCAAGATACAGGATCTATTGTAGCAAGTTTTAATAAGTAAGAGTTTGTCCCACAGGGAAAATTAATCTATAGCTCCAAGGGAGCCATCTTTAGTAGGCCCTCCAGATCTGACTAAAGATCTGGCAGTCCTAAATGGAAGGGAATTTAGGGTCCCTATTCTCTAAATCCTAAGGTAACCTAATGCCTGAACTACAGAAAGGGTTGAGAAGAATGATGGAGTGCAAGAAAAGAAATATAAAAAGGGTGAGAAGTATGCTATTAGGTTCAGATCTGATGGGTTTCATGACTCAAATTCATATCTGCTGCTATCGAAGTCCTATCCAATGGCTACATTATCCCCACTGAGGAGAAAGAATCCAACTCATCTCTGTGCCATGATCTAATCCCTTTATGGCTATAACCTGTCCACTTAAATGGTCATAGACTATCCAATTAGGAAACCACAGTCCAGAGATGGGTCAGAACAAGTTTATCATTGTAGGCACTACTTCATCCAGGCTACAAGCACAAGAATCCATAGGGAACCTCAACCTCTAAAGTGCTATGTGTGGGGCTAGGCCTGTATGGGAGCATGTTAGCCCAGATACATAGAACCAGCAAGAGTTTGAGTACAACCTTAGGTCTAGCTGTCCACTACTTTAGAAAGACTGCAGTGATCCAGTCACAAGCCTATAATCTCTATAAACAAACCAGATTTGCCATCTGATGGCGGGTCTATACAAATACAGGGGAGTTTGTCTCTGCACAATCTCTCACAGGGCTACAAGCACAAGTGCAGAGAAGAAGAATCTGTCTTGGATCTGTGGATTGGCCTCACCCTAAGGCTATAACCTATCCACTTAAATGGTCACAGACTATCCTCCTCACAGAGGTTCAAAACAGAACAAGAACATTGCTGTCACCACCATGTTCACAAGGCTACAAGCTTAGGCTCCCATGGGGATTTCAGATCTAGTGGATCCTGTGGTGGGGCTAGGCTTGTATGGGAGCATGTTAGCCCAGACACACAGGTCACTTGGATCTAAATAGGTCTTTAAAAACAGTCCTCCATTACTTATAATACAACCTAGCAATGAAGGATCTCAAGGCAGCAGCCTTGTATAGAACAACTCAATCTCAAACTTCAATCCCATACATGTAAAACACCCAATCATAAAATTTCATTAAATCTAAACCAAATAAGCATACAAAGGCATAGCCAGCAAGTGCTGGGCTATGAAGAGAATAAAAAGAGAAAAAGAAACTACCTAAACCTTACTGGAGATCTACAGCTAATGCAAGAAGATAGATAAAATTTTCTTCTAATTTGAATCCTGATCTCTCTATATCTCCCCTAAACCTAAACTAGGCTTAGGTTTATATAGCAGTCAGCTTGGGGGCGCATTAGGGTTAGGAAACCCTAATTTTAATGATGCCACATGGCCCCTTAATGTTCCTTGGATGCCTTGGGGTGCGTGCACAAAAATTGGAGCGTTAGAATGTGTGCCCTAATTGTTGGAAGTTCCCAGAATGCCCTCTACAGAAGTGAGGGAGAGTTAGAGTCCAGAGCCTCGCCAGGTAGCACTGGTTTCCAAGACTTGTGGCATGGTAGAATAGTCTTCGCGTGATTAGATTCACTTGGAGCTCTAGCCTTCGCGGGGTTGCATTTGCTTGAAGCTTAATGGTCGCGAGATAGAGAGTTGAGCCCTCACTGGATTGCTCTGGTCTTCGCGGGATTGCGTTTTCCTTTTGAATGGCGCGGGGTTCCAACGCGCAGTTAGTTCTTCAGTAGATCCTTGCGGGCATGTGAAGTGCATTGATCTCTGAACTGCGCGAGAGGTTCTCTGAAGTTTTGCATCCCGCGGCCACTGCACGCCAGCTGCACGCAGAAATACCTGGAGCTCTCTCTCCTCAGCTGATCTGAGTGAACCGCGCGAGGTTTGAGTGCTACTTTCTTGAGCTGCGTGAGACTGCACGAGCGTTTAAGTGCTTGAGCTGCGCAAACTCTGCTTTTGGAGCCCTTCTATCACCCAACTGCGCGAGAACAGCGCGGACAATTGGTATGAAGTCTTGGGAAACTCGCGAGGATTGCGTGAGGCAGGCTTTCTGAGTCATGTGAACCTTGCGACAGCTGCTCGAAGCTCATTTCTTTCTTTGCTGCTATTGTGCTCTAGCTTCATGCAGTCAGGCTCTCTATCTTCCATTCTTCTGAGAGACTTCTGGGGCAAAAGTAGGCTCCTTAGCAGGATTAAGGCCTTATTGTAGTTGCTGCTTATTACCTATAGAAATGACTTAACACACATTTATTAGATGACTAAGGGTCTAACAGAGGTCAAGTTAAGGGGTGAAAAGTGATACTTTTCATGTCTTAATAGGGAGCACTGCAGAGACAGACTAAATCTGAGTTATATTACTATATCATTAACTCTAGCTCAACCTGCTTCTCATAATTTTTATATTTTATTTTGGCACACACTACCACCATCTTCTTCTAAACCCTTTCTTTAGGATAGGATTATATTTTATTTCTCTATTTTTTAAGGATTAATTTAGTGTAGTCGTAACACTCAACTCCCTTTCTTTAGGATTGTTAGATCTGTAGCCAAATCTGGAGGCCTACTATTATGGCCCATTTTGGGTTCTAGATCAATTTCTCTGTGGGACAAACTCTTACTTATCAAAACTTGCTACAATGGACCCTGTATCTTACAGGACTGTGTTTATTTCAGACTTGCTGTGCTGACCCATCTCCAATTCCCCACTCTTGATTTATTCTCTCCACTGTTCTTAATAAAACATGCAGCAAGAGTCTCGAAAAAATGACAACAAATTTTTGGTGCAGCTGTCGAGGATATTGATCTTTTTAGTAGACCTGAGTTGTATTATAACTTAGACTAACAAAATTCTTTATAGTTGTGTTTCATCTAGAATTAAAGTACTACTGATTCTTTGTGAAATTTTACAAAAATGGACAACAGAAGAAGGGAAAAGCTAGAGCTGCAAGTAGAGTGTAGCTAGCTCTGTTTGCACTTTCTTCCCCCTAAATCTCATGCCATTTATGTTGAATCCCCTGTTATTTTGTTTAGTGTAAATCTGTGTAGTTGTTATTTTTTTTTGTTCAAAATTCTTTCTTTGTGCTTGTAAGCATTTTTATTATTGTTGGTGAGTGTATGCTCGGTAGAAGGTCCTTAAACCCTAACTTGGAACCCCCCAATCCGGAGGTGGAAAGGATCCTTAGACCTAGACACACCACCTAGGGCCCTGCTATTGATACTGAACCAGCTACCATGGCTGAGAGGCAGAGGACATTGAAAGAATACAATGTACCTGGGGAGTACACCTCTCCCTTCTGCATTCAATTTCCCTCTGTTGAGGGGAGCTATGAAATTAAATCCTCCACCATCAGTATGCTGCCTTCATTTCCTGGGCTGAGTAAAGAAGATCCTTACAATCATATTGACCATTTTTTTGGACTTTGCAGTACCTTCAACATTGCTGGCTTGGGGCCTAAGGCCACTAAATTAAAGCTTTTTCCTTTATAAAGCAAGCACATGGCTATCAAAGCTCCCAGTCAACAACATACAGTCATGGAGTGACCTTCAAACCAAGTTCTTGACAAAGTTTTTCCCTATGAACAAAATAAGCCAGATGAGGACAAAAATTCTGTCATTCACTCAGTCCTAAATTGAGAATTTTAATGAAGCTTAGGAAAGATTCCAGGAGATGTCAAAACAATGCCCCCACCACCAAATCCCAATGTGGCAGCTTGTCCAAGTGTTTTGTCAAGGATTTAATGCCAAGAGCCGGGATATGGTGGATGCTTCCTGTGGTAGTAGCTACCTCCACAAGACAGCTGAGAAAGCTTGGGAGTTGTTTGACATAATAGGGGAGAATTCCATGCAGCAGGAGTCTCTGTCACGCAATGACAGTCAGATTCCAGCTAATATGGTGAAAGAGGCCACCCCTAGAGGTGGAATATATGAAGTGAAGGTGCAAGGTGATCTAGAGAGGAAGGTGGACAACCTGAGCTTGAAGTTTGATAAATTGATGAATGTGATGCAACCTTAGATGGTTGCACAGGTGGAGGAGGCATGTTTGATATGCCAATCCCCCACACATTCTATTCATGATTGTCCATCTGCCAACTAATTTTCGAATTTTGTTATGGAGCATGCCAATGCAACTCAAACCTTTGGGCAGCAGCCTGCTGGGTATTCTTGGAGGAACCACCCAAATCTGAGGTGGAGACAAGACTCATATCCTCAACCCCAATAGCAGTAGATGGTGCTCCCTATAGACCCCAATACCAGGTTAATCAAGGTTACCCACCAAGGTAAAATTTCATGTTACTTACCCCACAGTCTAACCAGTTGGCTCTACCCACACAACAGCCCAGGTCCTCTTCATTTGAAGAGAAAATGCTGGCTTTAATTTAGAATTTAGGGAGCTTGGTGCAGACTGCCAATTCTCATGAACAGAGCATAAAAAAGATTGAGGACCAGCTTAGTCGGATTTGTGATGCTCTGAACAGGAGGAAGGAAGGAAAATTGCCTAGTCAGCCCCTATCCAATTAAAAAAGGTAGCTCTTGTTTTGAGAAACACCCTTTACTCATGAGTGTGCTGATGCCATAACTACCCTTAGGAGTGGCAGGGTGGTTGATAATTTAGTGGGCAGCGAACAGGAGGAGGTCACAGAAAATGAAAGGATTGTTAGTGTCAGGGAGCCGAGGCTTGTGTCTCCTGCTGTGGATCAGCTAGGGTAAAATAATGGGGCTGATGTTGAGCTCCAATATAAAGAAATAAATGAAGATAAAAGAAAAAGAAAAAAATATGACTATGATGACAGTAGGCAAGCAGCAGTGGCACCAGCAGTTCCACAACCACCATTTCCTAAAGCTCTTGCTGGCCCAACCCCTCTTGATAAAGGGAATGCTCAGATGAAGGAAATGTCGAAGACTTTCAAGCAGGTTTGGATCAACTTGCCCCTAGTTGATGCCATTAAGCAAGTCCCTGCCTATGCTAAATTTTTAAAGGACCTCTGCACTCAAAAGAGGAAAGCTAGGGTGCAATTGTGTAAAAGAGTTTTTACTGCTGAGCATATTGAGTTAGTTCTGTCCATCGCTACACCTGAAAAATTATAAGACCCAGGGGTACCTACTATCCCCTGCATAATCGGAAACCACACCATTGGAAAAGCCCTCTTAGATTTAGGGGCCAGTGTAAACTTACTCCCTTATTCAGTGTATGAGGAGCTAGGTTTGGGGGAGCTTAAACCTACATCAGTTGTGCTCCAACTGGATGACAGGTTTGGGAGGAAACCTGTGGGTGTGGTAGAGGATGTCTTAGTTGGGGTGGACAAACTCTATTATCCAGTTGACTTTCTTGTTTTAGACATGGACCCTTGCAAAAGTAAAACCCTAATTTCTGTTATCCTTGGTAGACCATTCTTGGCTACTGTAAATGCTTGCATACAATGCAGGTCAGGGGTAATGGAGGGTTACCTTTGGAAACATGAAGGCCCATTTAAATGTGTACCATGCTTCTATAGTGCCTCATATTGACATTGAGGACTGCTGTGTAGTAGATGTACTAGATGGCCTGGTAGAAGAAGAATTATATAATCAGCTAAATTGGGATAATCTGATTGAAAGCATGTAAAGTGTTTGGAGTCTGTTTGAGAAAGAGGCCCCAATTCCCATGACAGAAGACAACACCAACACTGAGTCTTCTGTGGACCTAGTGCAGCACATATTGCTGCCCCTTCCTCAAGCCACTAAGGCACCTCTGTTGCCTTTAATTGAATGTCCCCCTGAGCTAGAGCTGAAGCAGCTCCCAGCCACATTAAAATATGCCTTCTTGGGGCAAGATAATAAGCTTCCTGTGATTATCTCCTCCACTCTCACTTGTGAGCGGGAGGAGGAATTACTGAATGTCCTTATGGAGCACAAGAAAGCAATTGGGTGGATAATAGCTGACCTTGGAGGCATTGATGCCTCAGTTTGCATGCACAAGATTCACCTGGATGAGGGTGCAAAACCCTCAAGGGAGATGTAGAGGAAATTAAATCCTCACATGCAGGAGGTGGTATTTAAAGAAATAGTTAAACTGTTGGATGCAGGGGTGATTTACCCCATTTCAAATTCTGAATGAGTGCCACCTATCCAGGTGGTACCTAAAAAGTCAGGCATCACAGTGGTTGCACCCTCATCCAGGTGAATGCCAAGCTTCTGATTCTGGGGAGTTAATGCCAGTCAGAGAGACCACTGGCTGGAGGGTGTGCATTGATTATAAGAAACTCAATTCTAAAACCAGAAAAGAGCATTTCCCCCTCCCTTTTATTGACCAAATTCTAGACAAGTTGGCTGGGAAGGTATACTATTATTTTCTTGATGGATACTCAGGGTATAATCAAATCCCTGTGGATCCTCAAGACCAGGAGAAAACTACTTTCACATGTTCCTTTGGCACCTTTGCTTACAGAAGGATGTGTTTTGGACTGTGCAATGCCCCAACCACTTTTCAGAGGTGCATGTATGCAATTTTTTCTGATATGATTGACAAATTCCTGGAAATCTTCATAGATGATTTCTCTGTGTTTGGGGATAGCTTTAGCTAGTGACTAGTCCACCTTAAAAAAGTTTTGCAAAGATGTGAGGAGACCCACTTGGTCCTAAGCTGGGAAAAGAGTCACTTTATGGTGACACAGGGTATTGTATTAGGCCATGTGGTTTCTCACAAGGGAATAGAGGTTGATAAGGCTAAGGTGGACCTGATTTCACATCTGCCCCCACCCAAGACTGCCAAGTAGATAAGATCTTTTTTAGGACATGCTGGATTCTATGGGAGTTTCATCAAGGACTTCAGTAAGATCGCTAAACCATTGTGCCACCTGCTCTGCCAGGATGTGCCATTTTTATTTTCTACTGAATGCCTTGAGGTCTTTGAGGCTTTGAAGAAGTACCTCACCACTGCCCCTGTAATCCAGGCCCCAGATTACTCACTCTCCTTTGAGCTGATGTGTGATGCATTAGACTTGGCCATAGGTGCTGTCTTAGGACAGCGGAAAGATAAGCTACCTGTAGTGATCTATTATGCCAGCAGAACACTAGCTGAACCTCAGCTGAACTATACTATAACTGAGAAGGAGCTACTGACAGTAGTGTTTGTTGTGGACAAATTTAGACCCTACTTGTTGGGGTCTAAGATTGTAGTTTTTATAGATCACTCAGCCCTAAAATACCTATTGGCTAAGAAGGATGCAAAGCCTAGGCTGATCAGATGGATTCTCCTCTTACAAGAGTTTAATCTTGAGATTAAAGACAAGAAGGGAGTTGAGAATGTGGTCGCTGACCACCTCTCTAGAATTATCTTGGAAGAATGAGCCTCAACACCTGTTAATGAGTTGTTCTTCGATGAGCAGCTTTTTACTGTGCAATATAGTGTGCCCTAGTTTGCACACATTATCATTTTTCTTGTTGCTGGTCGGATCCCTCCACACTAGTCTAAAGTGGACAAAGACTTGTTATTCTCTCAGGTTAGATAATTTCTGTGGGAGGATCCATACCTTTACAAGCATTGTGCAGACCAAGCCATTAGTAGATGTGTGCCTGAAAATGACTTTCATGACATTCTTTCAATGTGCCATGAGCAAGCCTGTGGAGGTCATTTCAGTGGCAAAAAGACTGCAGTAAAAGTGCTCCAATGTGGTTTGTATTGGCCTTCTTTGTTCAGAGATACAAACTAGCATTGCAAGGCCTGTGAGAGATGTCAAAGGATGGGAGGCATTTCTAAGAGAGACTCCATGCCATTATAGCCCATCCTAGTTATAGAGCTTTTTGACATCTGGGGCATTGATTTTATGGGCCCCTTTCCTTCATCTATGGGATTGAATTTCATACTTGTGGCAGTGGACTATGTGTCCAAATGGGTAGAAGCCATTGCCACAAAGACTAATGACCACACAGTTGTCCTTAAATTCGTGAAGGATAATATCTTCTCACGATTTGGTATCCCCAGAGCTATCATCAGTGATGGGGGAGCCACTTCTGTAACAAACTTTTTGAGAACCTGCTCAAAAGGTATTCTGTTATACACAGAATTGCAACTCCCTACCACCCACAGACCAGTAGGCAAGTTGAAATTTCCAATAGGGAGATTAAGCATATTCTAGAGAAAACTGTGAGGACTAATAGGAAGGATTGGGCACCAATACTGAATAATGCGTTGTGGGCTTATAGGACTGGCTATAAGAATCCTATTGGCATGTCCCCATTTAGGCTGGTGTATGGCAAGGCTTGCCACCTACCTGTGGAGTTAGAGCATAGAGCTTATTGGGCTATAAAAGCAATGAATGTAGATCTAACTGCTGCTGGTTCTTACAGGAAGTTGCAAATGGCAGAACTTGATGAAATGAGGCTAGAAGCCTATGCCAATGCCAGAATGTACATGGAGAGATCAAAAGCATTCTTTGACAAGAAGCTGTTAAGGAAGGACTTCATTGCTGGCACCAAGGTTTAGCTTTTTAACTCAAGACTTAAATTCTTTTCAGGGAAGCTAAAATCCAAATGGGATGGACCTTATATTGTCATCAAAGCCTCCCCATCTGGTGCTGTAGAGATCTTGGACCCAAAGTCAGGTCAGATCATGAAAGTAAATGGTTAGAGGCTTAAGATTTGTGTAGAACAACCAGTGGAGCTACCTCAGACCATTCACCTACATGAACCTCCCATTGATCAGTGACCCACAACTTTATATTATGTGTGCCATATCTGTTTTGTGTGTTTGTTTTGTTTTGTTTTGTGTGCTTGTTTATTTTCAATCGCTTTATAGGTTTTAGCATTAGTATTGTTGATTTCTGTCAGTAACATGGAAGATGTATGACACTTCTTGCTGAAGTGTGAGCAAAGTACTAGCACTGCAATTATTTAGAATCTATTTTCATCAAGGTCCTTTATCATTTGGAATTTTTGCTATGCCTGTGCTAGTATTAGGGAGGTTATTATCATTTGGAAAAGGAATATCTCTGAAGGGTTGGTGCTGATGGCCACTGAATGGGTGCAAGACATTGTGTAAGCACAGGTCTGAGCACAAATGGTGTAAAGAGATTGACTGTTGGTTTCTCGCGGGATTGAATGGCCTAATTTTCACGGTCGCAGACCATTTCACCACTTTCTCTCAGAGTCATAGGGGCGCGAATTATAAATTTCAAAACATTCTATTGCGCGAGACCTCTGAAACTCTGAATGGATGTTCTTCACAGAGATCCCCAGCTAAGCTACGTGAGAAATGAAAGACGACTTCGCACGCTCAATCCCAACGTCTACTCTGCGAAATAACTTTGCGAGGCACACAATGTTTTTGATTTTGTACTCGCGGAGCTATTTGCTTCTGCATGACTATCCTTCTCACGGAGGTACATCTGTACTGCATGAGAATTCTACTTCGCGAGCACTCATGAAAACTCCGCAAAACGCGGGATTGCCTTAATTCCCAATGCCAAAATTAGACCACCATTTATTGTGAGCTCTCGTTCCCCAAATAGGTTGTGCGATTTATCAGTCCCAGAACAATCATAATTTATTGTCACGCTCGAAAAGAGACGAAAGTTAATGTGCCCATCCATATTCCACCGTCCAAGTACTTTAAATACAGGTACAGTTCGTTTTCATCTCACCCATTCTCCTCTAACCTTAGTAGTCACTCCTTACTCACAACCATGGTGGACAATAAACCCACCGAGTTCCCAAACAAATTCTATCCATTGTGGTTAGACCCCCCACCGCCTAAGGAGCTGGACCCACTTCAATTTCTTTTGGATGAGTACGAAGAGGTCCAGAGGATCCTAGCCAAGGAGGAGAAGAAAAAGGAGAAGGGAAAAAAGAAGAAGCAAAAAACCGAACCACCTGCCTCTCCCCCACCATCTTCTTCAAACTCCCCACCACCTGCTCAACACCCAGCTCCATGATCCTCGTCTCCCTCCTCCTCCTGGCTTACAGTTCCTCTTCCATAGCAGGTTGAGGATATCCCTGAGCCAGGAGGAAGAACCATTTTGTTTGACAGGATGTTTTACTTAGATTGTTCTTAGGTTTATAATTTTCTATCTTTTTATAATCTATTTGCTTTTATATCTATAATAAAATCTCTTTTCTCGACAATCTGTCACTATTTTGCTTATACGCGTGCGTAATTCCTTGTTCATTTTTGTGTGTTCTTTTTCTCTTTTGTAGTTTCTGTTTTATTAATTTCTAGGTTTTATATCTGTTGCAAATCTCACCTTTGAATCAGTGAGGACACTGCTCCTCATAGGATTGGGGGTGTGGCAAGTTCTGCCAATGAAATAGTTAACCCAAGTGCAGCAGATTCAAGTGAGTAAGACAGAAACAGAACCATGTTCACCTAAGGATTATTAGAAAAATGAGAAATTTTAAGTTTTGCAGACCTTTAGGCATTACAAACTTTTAAAGTTTAACTTTTCTATGATGTGAACACCAAGTAAACATACCTGTATCAATACTGAGTGAAACGTTAAAGAGAGAAAAAGATAAGGACATACTTAAAAGTTCAATGGAAGACCATAACTAGTGAGAGTTGGGCCTATAAATTTTTTTTTTTCCTTCCTTTGAGGAGTGACTGAGGTAATTCTTCTAGCTCTAAGGACTAGCTGAGGCAATGCCCTCACTAGAAGTTAGGCACCTCCAAGTTAAAACAACTGACAACACTCATGAAACCTAGGAAAGGATCAAGGCCTTCTCTTGGACAGTTTGAGCTTAAATAGACTAAATCTTAATCAACTGCCCTTGTGCACACACATGTTGAGCCTTAATTTCCAATTTTCTTCAAAATACACCTGAGTAATTGCACCTGAACCTATGGACCTGACTCAAATTTCCAATTTTCTTCAAAATAATGAAGAGGAGAAGCTGGACACTTCAAGTCTGAAAAATTTGAAAGAAAATGAAAGGGATTGAACTATAGAGAGGTGAAGTCATGAATCACCTCCTTCACTTACTGATTTCTCAACTTTGAAACCTTTTTCAACCTTACATTCTTTATAATCCAATTCATAAGCCACATTACAACCCAGCTAAAAGACGTTGTGATCCAAAGTTACATGAGCTGTCATGAAGAGATAAGGAGTTGTCCAATCTATGGTAAGGACCTGCCAATGTTGTCAGGACTTAGATGCTTGGCCTATGCTCATGCTTACAGACCCATTTGGGGGCTATAACTGCTCTTGAGCTTGAGAGAAAATGAAACCCCCAAGGTCTCTTGTGAGAGTATGCCGTGGTGAGCATTAGGTCTGATGTTGAATGTATTGGGCATGGCCTATAACCTGATTTTTGAATTAATGATGAGCTCAATGCTGATATACATGTGTTGTTCCCCTTGTTGTGAGCTAATTGGAAATGTTGTGCACTCAGGTAGAGTTTGTGATGATTAAATGTCTGTGCTTTTTATGCCCAAATTCCTCACATTTTTATTGAATCAAAGGTAAACTGATGCTCTGTTTCTTGACAGCTGACCTGAGAATGTTGTACTTTTGTTAACTATTTCATTGAGAAGTTTGTGGGTATCTTCACTTAAAACCCTCAGGAGACTTCACTCCTCCACAAGGGATCACCTAGGGGTTTAAAAGGCTTGGTATATATGCTAAATGTATTCGTGCTCCTTGCGAAAGTGGCATTTTAATTCTTAGAGTAGTTATTTTAATTTTTCCTTTGCTCAGGGACTAGCAAAGATTAGGTTTGGGGGTGTGTTATGCATTGAAAAGTATCACTTTTCACCTTTTAATCTAGCCTTTGATGGACCTTGAAGCCCACTAATAAATATTTGTTAAGTATGTTTTGTAGTTAGTAATAAAATGTGCAACTTAATACAAAATCCTGACTTTTTGGCCCAAAGAGAGAGAATACAAGCAAAGATGACAGCTGAGCCAAAGCCTAATGGAACACCTTGGTATTTCTCACCATGATGACTCACTGTTGCTGATCATCATTGACTTAAAGTCTAGCAGATAACTGAAGTCAGCTGAGATGGAAGGATGCTGCAACAGTAACAAGTATAGTACAATAGAGTGTTAAGAAATAGACCTCGCAGAGTTGAGAAGCCTCCTCATGAAGCTAAAGATCCAGTGGAAGAAGCTCTCGCACAGATAGGTTGCACAGTCAAGAGAAGAGTTGTAAAGACATCGCGAAGATCTCGCAGTGTAAAACCTTCAGAATTTGTGGTCGCGAAGCTCTCGCAGAGATCAAGCCTCAAAGCAACCACGCAAAGAACCCAGCGAGTCAATATGCATAGAGAACAAAAAGTCACCTCGCGGAGTTCTCGCGTGGCCTTGGAAGAGAGAGATGCCTAGAATTCCCCTCGTGCAGATCTCCTACGCTTTGGAGCCTTACAAGTTACTACGCGAGTTCACCAGCCCACCTGCACGAGTACTTAGCGAGAGAGAGCTCCTGAAGCTCTACTGCGCGAAACACCTTGGCTCTCCAGATTATCTCTGCGATAGCACTGCGATGCGAAGCAACTACATGATTCACTAAAGCTTTACTGCGTGAATGAGCCATTCCCATCAGCCAAAGGGAACTTCGCGAAAGCAAAGCAACTGCACGAGTAAACTAAAATAGCTGCCAGCCCCGCGAAGCACGAGCTCTCCACTTCTTAGTTTAACCCAGGGACCTTTTGGAAATTTCCCAAGGCTAGGGCACACTTTCCAAGGCACAAATTTTGAAGCGCACATCTTGAGGTATTCAAGGGCTGTAACAGTGCCACATCTGCTGGAAAAATTAGAGTTAATCTCTTTAGAGCTAAGGCCGTTTTGACAGAGTATATAAGCTATACTTAGAGTTTATTATTTTTATCTTTCCTTCATCCTCTGCTAGCTGAGAGCTCTAGTAGGCTAGGGTTAGGGTTTGATCACCTTTTTTTTCTTTCTATTTCTCTTCTCTCTTAGCTTAGCACTTGCTGGCTAATCCCCCTGTAAGCAGCTAGGTCTAGTTTTGTTTCAGTCTTATAATAGATTTTTGTATACATTGGGATCGTGGATGAGCAGTTGCGTATGGGCTGTAGCCAAGAGACAGTTCATTATAAATTTTGCTGTTATTAATGAACTGCTATTTTAATGCTTAATCAAATCTATAGATCTTATAGTTTCTGTAGATGTCTATAGGATCCATATATTTGGGATTAGCTCATTCAGTTTCTAGTAGGTGTATTGTTTACCATCTGATTTCCCTTAGTTTGATAGACACATGGAAAGCAATGATGGATCTATAGTGAGATCCAAGGAGCTCGGAGGACTGTAGACCATGGTGGTTGTAGCAGTTTTCATGTTCTTTCTCAGGCCTCTGTGGGATGGACAGACCAATGGGATACCCTGTGACCATTCAAGTGGACAGAGTATAGCCCTAAGGTTGTGTTCATCCACATCTTTGAGAAGGATTCTTCTCCCCTGCACATGAGCTTCTAGAGCCTTGTGAGGAGGTTTATATAGTAACTGGCTCCCCTCTGTTCTACCTAATCGATATCAGATGTTAGATCTGATCTCTTATAGTAATTACAGCTTGAGGCTGAGTCATTACAGGCTATTTGTAGCAATGACCACCTGAGCTAAAGGCCTTATTCAACCTATTGCATGGTCCTTTTTGCGGGTACTAGTGAGCAGTAAGCCTTACCAAAGCACTTAGGATCTTATGGGTTGGAATACCTATGGATGCCAGCCAAGTCCATGTGCAAATCTGGGGTGCTTATAGCACTGACATTACATAGTGCTACAATAGTATTTATGGCTAGAGCTGGTCTAGTGGCTGTGGAAATGATCAGTCCACTCTTCTGGATTAGACTAGCGAATTTCTGGTTTAACTAATGGGATTTGACAGATTCTATTAGATACCCTATGACCATTATAGTGCACAGAGTATAGCCCTAAGAGCACCCCAAATGGCATGGGTTAAACTGGGAGCTTACACCTTGTTGAAGCTATTAATAGCATCTCAGCAAGGAGCACTGCAGAGACAAACTAAATCTGAGTTACATTACTGATCATTAACTCTAGCTTAACCTGCTTACTTCTCATAATTTTTGTATTTTATTTTGGCACACACTACCACCATCTTCTTCTAAACCCTTTCTTTAGGATAGGGCTATATTTTATTTCTTTATTTTTTTAGGATTAATTTAGTGTAGTCGTGACACCCAACTCCCTTTCTTTAGGATTGTCAAATCTGTAGCCAGATTTGGAGGCCTACTATTATGGCCCATTTTGGGTTCTAGATCAATTTCTCTATGGGACAAACTCTTACTTATCAAAACTTGCTACAATGAACCCTGTATCTTGCAGGACTGTGTTTATTTCAGACTTATTGTACCCATCTCCAATTTTCCACTCTTGATTTATTCTCTCCACTATTTTTAATAAAACATGCAACAAGAGTCTCGAAAAAACGAAAACATACAGGGAAGAGCATACGTAGTTACGGCTCAGGAAGCACTCAATACCACCGACGTGATCCAAGGTGAGACTTTCTTTTAAATAAAGAATTTAGTTCTTAAAAGTTTTAGATAGAGAAGGTGCATTCATATAAGAAGTAGAATATATTGATTCTTTTTCATAAATTTTGATTTATGTAGGGTGTTATGTATATGTGAATGCATGATATAGGTACCTTACAATTATACGGAAGGGGAAGTGATGTAGCTTATGAGGATAGAGTGTAGGTGGACCCGGGGTCTACCCTCTCATTTACTACTCCCCGTTTCGCAAAGAAGATGAAGGTCAATCCAGAGACATTGGATTTCGTCTTAGCGGTATCGATTCCGACTAGGAAATCAGTCGATACGGTAAGGGTTTATAAATCAGTGATAGTGACCATCAGGGATGGAGATGACTTTGAACTATCGGTGAATTTGATTTTGTTAGACATGTAAGGATTTGATGTGATCCTTGGCATGAATTGGTTGTCACAGTACTGTGCGGCGGTAGATTATAAGAACAAGGTTATCATCTTCCGGCTTAATACGAGGAGATCGTTCCGATTTCGAGGAGAGAGATCAACGTTTATGCCACTTATCTCTGCAGTCAGGGCAGAACGTTTAATCAGAAAGGAGTGCAGTGGTTACTTGGCATTCTTAAAGGAAGATAAGGAAGGCAAGAACATCACCTCGAAGATAGCAGTTGTACGAGAATTTGAAGATGTATTTATGGAAGAATTACCAGGATTGCCTCCAGATCGAGATGTGGAATTTGCTATCGACTTGGCACCTAGAACAGAGCCTGTTTCTAAAGTACCATATAGGATGACTTCTGTTAAGTTGAAAGAGTTGAAAGACCAGTTACAAGAGCTCATGGACAAGGGGTTTGTGAGACCGAGCGTGTATACATGGGGAGCACCGATCTTGTTTGTAAAGAAGAAAGATGGGTCAATGCGATTGTGCATTGACTATCGCCAGTTAAATCAACTGACCATTAAGAATAAATATCCGTTGCCTAGAATTGATGACTTATTCGATTAGCTACAAGGAGCAAGGTATTTTTCTAAGATCAACCTGAGATTTGGGTACCACCAGCTGAGAGTCAAGGCAGAGGACATCCAAAAGGCAACATTCAGGACACGGTATGGACACTACGAGTTCTTAGTGATGCCGTTTGGTTTGACAAATGCACCGGTGTCATTTATGGATTTGATGAATCGGGTGTTTAAACCACACCTAGACTCTTGTGTCATGGTATTCGTTGACGATATCCTGATATATTCCAAATCAAAGGAGGAGCATGAAGAACACTTGAGAGTTGCTCTACAAACCTTACGTGAATACCAACTATATGCCAAACTCAGTAAGTGCGAGTTTTGGTTGGAAGAAGTTAGCTTTTTGAGACATGTCGTCTCAAAGGAAGGTGTCACAGTAGATCCGGCTAAGATCGAAGCAGTGGTAAATTGGGAACAACCAAAGACAGTAACAAACATCCGTAGTTTCTGTTAAGACCTGAAAAGTACCACTTTTCACCCCTTAACTTAATCTCTGTTAGACCCTTAGTCATTTAATAAATGTGTGCTAAGACTATTTTGTAGGTAATAAGTAGCTGCTGCAAATAAGGCCCTAACCATGCCAAGAAGCTTACTTTTGTCCCAAAAGTGTCTCAGGAAAAAGGAAGTTACACCCAGACAGAGAACTGGCTGCAGCATATGCACAACAAAGCAGCAACAAGCTAAGAAATGAGCCTCGCACAGATGTTGTAAGGTTTAAATTGAATCAGAAAGAATGCTTCGTGCAGCTGCCGTGGGTTTCTGAAGGCAGCACGCCAACTGGTCGTGCTATTCTCGTGAAGATTGAAGACAGAAGGGAGTAGAAAGCATACTTAGCGTAGTTATCGATAGGCTCAGTCATAAGCTCTCGCGCAGTCTCGTGCAACTCAAGTAAGGAGCCTTTAATCCTCACGCGATTCACTAAGGAGAGAGAGCTCCAGGCATTCCTGCGCGTAGCTGTCGCGTAGTGGCCGTGGGATACAGACCTTCAGGGAACTGCTCACGCGATCCAAAGGCCTATGCACCTTGCTTCTTTGCGAGGATCCCCGCGGGATTCACCAAGGAACGAACAACGCGCGCAATTTCCACGCCATTCAAATGGAAAGAGCAATCCCGCGACGACCAGAGCAATCCTGCGACGACCAAACCATCTATCCCGCGATTGCAAGAGCTTCAAGTCAAATCAATCTCGCGATGCCAATTCTATCACGCGACAAGACCTCGAAATCCTTGCTACCTAGCGAGGCTCAAGATCTTAACTTCTCCCCACTTTTGTAGGGGCAATCTAGGAACTTCCAGCAACTAAGGCATGCACTCCAATGCTCTAATCTTCGTGCACACGCCCCGAGGCATCCAAGGAATAGAAATGAGCCATGATTGCATTAATAAATTAGGGTTTTCCTAACCCTGATGCTCTAATAGCTGACTGCTATATAAGCCTAAGCCTAGTTTAGGTTTAGGGGACTTCTAAACTCCTTGAATCAACTGTCGAATTGCAGTAGGCTAAGGTTATGATTTAGACAGCTTCTTCTTCCCTTTTTCTTCTCTCCATAGTCCAACACTTGCTGGCTATGCCTTTGTATGTTTATTTGAACAATTTTGATGGTGTTTTATAATAAGATGTTATATTTATATGGGGTTGGTGTTTTAAGAGTTGTTCTGTACAAGGCTGCTGCCTTGAGATCCTCCATTGCTATGTTGCATTGTAAGCAATGGAGGATTGTTTTTAAGGATTTATTTAGATCTAAGTGATCTGTGTGTCCAGGCTAGGCACAGTGCAGGCCTATGCCCCACCACAGGAACCACTAAATCTGAATCCCCATGGGAGCTTGAGTTGGTAGCCTTGTGAACATGGTGGTAGCAACAATCTTCTTGTTCAGTCTCAGACCTCTGTGAGGAGGATAGCCTTTGTGGATAGTCTTTGACCATTCAAGTGGACAGGTTATAGCCCTAGGGTGAGGCCAATCCATAGATCTAAGACAGATTCTTATTCTCTGCACTTGTGCTTGTAGCCTTGTGAGAGATTGTGCAGAGACAGACTCCCCTTTATTTGTATAGACCCACCATCAGATGGCAGATCTGATCCGGCTGTAGAGATTGTAGGCTTGTGACTGGATCACTACTATCTTTCTAAAGCAGTGAACAGCTAGACCTAAAGCTAGTACTCAAACTCTTGTTGGTCCTGTGTGTCCAGGCTAGTGCACATTGCAGGCCTAGCCCCACACACAGAACTTTAGAGGTTGAGGTTCCTATGGATTCTTGAGCTGATAGCCTGAATGAAGTAGTGCCTATAATGATAAACTTGTTCTGACCCATCTATGGACTATGGTTCCCCTATTGGATAGTCTGTGACCATTTAAGTGGACAGGTTATAGCCATAAGGGATTGGATCATGGCACAGGGGTGAGTTGGATCCTTTCTCCTCTTTGGTGATAATGTAACCATTGGACAAGATTTCCATTGCAGCAGATCTGAGTCTGAGTTATAAGACCCATCAGATTTGTACATAATAGCTTACTTCTCATCCTTTTGTATTTATTTTCTCACACTCCATCATTCTTCTCAATCATTTCTATAGTTTAGGCATTAGGTTACCTTAGGATTTAAACATTAGTGACCTTAAATCCCCTTCCATTTAGGATTGCCAGATCTGGAGGGCCTATTAAAGATAGCTCCCTTGGAGCTTTAGATCAACTTTCCCTGTGGGACAAACTCTTATTAAAACTTACTACAACAGGCCCTGTATCTTACAGGTCTGTATATTTTTAGGCTTGCTGCCTTGTAGTTTTCAATCCACCTTTGATTTATTTTCACTAACCCCATTCTTATCACTGTTTCCAATAAAGTTAGCAGCAAGCACGTAAAATACTTTAACAGTTTCCTTGGTCTAGCTTGCTACTATCGATGTTTTGTAGAGGGTTTTTTAAAATATCGGGACCTCTTACGAGACTTACAAGGAAGGATGCGAGATTCGAGTGGAGTGAAGCGTGTGAAAAGAGTTTTCAAGAACTTAAGACGAGACTCACTTCAGCTCCAGTGTTAGCAATTCCTTTAGGCAGTGGAGGGTTCGCGGTATACAATGATGCTTCGTATAATGATTTGGGCAGCATGCTCAACCAACAAAAGAAGGTGATAGCTTACGGATCGAGACAGTTGAAAGAGCATGAGAAGAACTTTCTGACACATGATTTGGAACTAGCAGCGGTCATATTTGCATTGAAGATCTGGCGACATTATTTGTACGGTGAGACCTTTGAGATCTCCACCGACCACAAGAGCCTCAGATATCTATTTACACAGAAAGAGTTGAATATGAGGTAGCGTAGATGGATAGAGTTTCTCAAAGACTATGATTGCTCCATACAGTATCATCTAGGCAAGGCTAATGTAGTAGCCGATGCCTTGAGTTAGAAGGATTCAGCTTAGTTGAAAAATCTGATTTTGGGAATGCACAGATGAAAACTGTTCAAAGATCGGTCATTATATGATGCGAATATTGAGGTGCAAGCTATAGGAGCCTTTTTTACAAATATATCAGTGAGACCGATGATCTTTGAGCATATCCATGAGCTACAGATGAGAGACCTAGGGTTAACCAGGATTCGTCAAGATGCGATTTAAGGCATCAAATCAGAGTTTTCAGTGAAAGAAGATGGTTCCTTATTATTTAAGGGACGTCTTTGTATTCCAGATGATGCCGATTTGCGAAAAACTATCCTTGATGAAGCACACAAATCGAAGTATGCTATCCACCCCGATAGCACTAAAATGTATCAAGACTTGAGGAAGAATTACTGGTGGAGAGGTTTGAAGCAAGACGTGGCCAAGTACGTGTCACGGTGTTTGACGTGTCAGCAGGTGAAGGTCAATCATCGACATCCTGTTGGGTTATTACAACCTCTACCCATACCAGAGTGGAAATGGGAATCAATCTCCATGGACTTTATTGTTGGACTACCATGTATAACAAAGAGATACAACGCCATTTGGGTAGTCATAGACTGACTAACCAAGTCAGCACATTTCTTACCTTATAACACGATGTACACAATAGGAAGACTCACAGAGTTATATATGAAGGAGATCGTATGTCTACATGGGATTTCTAGTAGCATTGTCTCTGATTGTGACCCATTATACACTTCAAAGTTTTGGAAGAAATTTCAGGAAGGCATGGGTACGCGATTAGATTTCAATTTGGCTTTTCATCTGCAGACCGATAGGCAAACGGAGCGGGTAAATTAAGTGATAGAAGACATGCTTAGAGTGTGTATTCTTGAACTACAGGGATCATGGGATCAACACCTACCATTGATCAAATTTGCATACAATAATAGCTTCTAAATGAGCATTGGAATGACACCGTACGAAGCTCTTTATGGGAGGCGATGTAGATTGCCTATCAATTGGGAAAAAATTGGTGAAAAGTTTATTTTGGGACCGGAGTTGCTTGAAGATAACGCCATGGTCATTCGTATGATTAGAGAAAGACCTAAGTCGGCTCAGAGCAGGCAGAAAAGCTATGCCGATATCAAGAGAACGAGTGTAGACTACACCGTTGGCAAACATGTGTTTGTGAAGGTATCGCCCATGAACGGCGTTATGAGATTTGGAAAGAGAGACAAGTTGAGTTCCTGTTACCTTGGACCCTTTGAGGTTTTGGGTCGTGTAGGTGAGGTGGCATATCGCGTTGGATTACCACCACGATTCGATCGGGTACACAACATTTTCCACATGTCTATGCTCAGGAAATATGTGAATGACCCTTCCCATATTTTGGGAGGTCAACCTTTGGAAATGCATGAGGATATGAGCATGATAGAGGAACCGACGGAGATATTAGATAGAAAAGAGCAAGTGTTGCACACCAAAGTGATTCCATTAGTGCTTGTGTGATGAAAGAATCATCTGACCGAAGAGGCTACGTGGGAGCGAGAGATGGATGTAAGAGAGCAGTATCCAGACTTATTTGCAATGAGCTAAGAGTTAATTGCACTACTGCAAGCATGTTTGCAGGTTTAAACCGACTATGTAGTCAAAAGTGGTGCGTTTATGCCAAAAAGTTTCTTTTTACTTCTTTCAAGGAATGAATGGAACGAGTGTAAGTTGTAAATGTGCCATTGTGAAATTCAACGCGTGACTTAATAGTAATCACGTCGTAAAATAGATGATCACTACATGCTTCACAAAGCCATAGACCAAATGACCAAAAAATACCAAGGAAATGAAGGAAAATAAAGCACAAATTTTTTTGGAAAAATATGTTGAAACCGATTAATCGATTTCTAAATCGATTAATCAATTTTGGAAATCAATCAATCGATTTCGTTCGATTGAACGACTGGCACACGCCAGTGAGATATAAAACTTGGAAATTTAAAAGCATTAAATTTCGATTAATTGAGTTCAATTTGATTAATCAATTTTGAAAATTGATTAATTGATTTTTGAAATCGATCAATCGATTTCGCGAGAATGATGTTAAGTTACAAATATCAATCAATCGATTTTTGCATTTATATAACAGTTTTGGGATTTTTTCTAGCCATTCGAATTTCAGTTTGGTTCTTTTCTTTTGAGCGCCATTTTTCCTCCCTCTTTTGCTTCAAAACCATTAGGGAGTTAGGCTTTTCGGATCGAGTTCAGATCGAAACCCTAGCCATTCGGATCAAACGCACAAGGTAAACCCTAAATTTTGATTTTCTTTTCATTTTGCATCATCATAGCCCTAAATTTGTGGAATATTTTAGTGTAAAAACTAAAATGCCACCTAGAACTTGATTGGCTACGAAGCAATCGATGTCTAAACTTCCAGTACGACACAAGAATGCAACGCCACTGCCACCTTCACCATCACCTCCAACATCATCATCATCTTCATCAGAACCCTCATTTGATTTGACGGGCGCGTCATCACGTGAATCGTCGCCACCACCACCACCACCCATAAATTTGCCCCAACCAAATGAATGGTAGGCGGCAAAGGAGTTTGAAAATGACTATATCATTGACGAGGCCCTATTTATTGATCCTGACATTGAGGGCGAAACCCAATGGGCCCAACACTACCTCGTCAAAGCGGGCCTCGACAATCTTTTGAAGCCTTTGCACAAGCATTTTTACCCGTGGCTTGTGCGATTATTTTATCAAAACCTTAAGGCGGGTCGAGTGGACGATACTATCACTACTGAGATTAACGGTCGGCATTACCTTTTTACCCGACGTCACGTCCACGAGTCCCTCGAATGTTACCTGAACTACATACCCGAGACCACCCTTTATCCACCATTTGATGAGGATGTTGCTTTTGAAGAAATTATGACTGAACTGACGAGGGGAATCAAGGGATCCGGACAATCTATACGGAGGGAAGACTTACCTCCTACATGTGGATGCTTGATTCAATAATCAAGTGTAATCTTTACCCTATGCGCCATGGTACCGAGCGTGTAGAGTTGGTCCAACAGGCCTGATAAGCGGCATATCGCGATCGTTGGTTCGACACTACCAAACTAGTTGTAGAGGGGATGGTTTATATCAAGGGAAGATGATGAAGGGTCCGTTGAGGCCTAAGGAGCGTATGCCTTACGCTCGCCTGATATCGAGTATGCTAGAATGCTACTCTGACGCCCTAGAGTATGTCATTGCTCCAGCTGAGCGAAAGGCCACCGACCACGTGAAGCATTACTCCATCGCTTTGTGGGGTTCGAATGTTAGCCAGAGCTCTACCAGTCGAGGGGCCAGCACCTGCCCAGGCTGGCGATGCCCCACCCCCATCACACCAAGACCCACTAGCGGGGGGGGGGGGGAGCCACCTGTTATGCCACCAGTTGGGGGGGAGCATCCTGCTCACTCTATACAGTCAGAGGGGCAGCCTATAGTGCCACCTACTGCTCCGTCACGATCTCCTCTAGCTACTTCTACGCCACCTCACCGCCGACGTGCAACCCGTCCCGCACCTACCATTGAGGATGTGTTGGCCAGGATGGAGGCAAACAACCAACAGATGAACCACTACATCGATCTTGCTGTACCATACCATGCGGTACATCTATCTAGAGGACTACCAGCAGCACAACATGGAGGAGCGAACTTGGACTCCTGATGCTCCTGCTAAGGGTGCAGTTGATGCAGGCGCATCTGGTTCGGGTTCACAGCAGCCAGACGTGGCAGATCAGCCAGGAGAGGGGATGACGTGATCGTAAGCTCATGGCATTCTTTTTGTGTTGAAATTAACTTTTTGGATGGTAGTTATTTGGGGGTTGTAATTATTTTGAAAAATACTATGTATCGAACTATCTGGCGTGGATGCCACTAATTTTGGAATAGCTATAAATGCATTTACTTTTCATCCAGATTGTGCACTGATTATTCTTCAATGTATTTAGTTTTTTGCGGATGTGTGGTGTTTACTTTTGACTGTAACTACGTGTGTCTGTGTGTGTGGGTATTCCACATCGAAATTTTTGAGTCTATTTTAGAGGACGAAAATTTCCAAGGTGGGGAGAATGTAATATCCTCGAATTTTGGGCTTGAATAGTATCCTCAGGATGTGTACCCGAGTGGTCATAGATTTGACCAAGTGAAAGTCAAAACGATGACTTTAGTTAGTGTAGTCAAGATGTTAACTAGCATGGGTGTGTAGTGTTGGAAATAGTTTAGAGATCACATACACCTATCTTGGGTGTATATGTTTAACACCAAAGCAAGAAGGGTTAAAAAGGGTTTAATAGCTTAAGAGAATTTATTTCTCTTTATTTTGGTTGGTGTGGAGTTTAGAAGAGAGAGAGAGAGAGTAAGGAAGGAGTAATTGCTAGGGAGTTAATGTGGATTCCAAATTGAAGACGGGTTTGAGCATTTAACACCTGATTCGACGCATTGAAACTCGTGGGAGTCGAAGCTAGGTATCGTAACCCCTAAACCGATCTATTGATTCAATCAAGAGATTGATTGAGGTAAGTTCTATTTAATTTGCTATAAACATGTTGTTGTGCATTAAATTTTGGATTATGTGATGCGTTAAAGAAGTGGGAAAGAAGGAAAATTTGAAATGAATAAAAGCTGGAAGAAATGGCCGCAAAGGGCTGAATTTCTGACCAAATCGATTGCTCGATTTGGAAAATCGATCAATCGATTTTGGCCTGGAAGTTAGTTGGGCAAGGATGTCCGAAATCGATTGATCGATTTTTGAAATTCAATTAATCGATTGAAAATCGATTAATCGTCTGAGCACTCCCAGTGACTGGAAAATGAAAGCCTGGGAAAATCGATTTGGATCGATTAATTGATTTTGGGATTTCGATTGATCGATTTTGAAAATCGATCAATCAATTTGGACAGTTTATGTTGGCTTTTGTTTTAGACTTTGAGGTTCAGGGAGGTCTTGTACATTCTTTTATGCGTTCTTCTTGATACTTTGCTTGTGCTATGGTGTACCATAGGTGGTACGAGTGAAGGCAGGCATGGGGAACCGCGTGGGACCTTGATGTTTGGAAATTCAGATGCGTGAGATAGGGAACACTTTGAACATGTAATTTAAGAGCAAGAACATGTATGTGGTGATATAGAAATGAAATCGTGCATCTAAAATGTGAATCATAAGTGCGTGTGTGTGTGAACACAAAGTAAAGTGAATAAGTATGACGTCCCTAGGGGATGTGAATATGATAAAGGCATCTGAGCGATGCATGGACTTGGACATCTCAGGGATATATGTGATCATGTAAAGCAAAGAGAATGAGAACGATAAGACCTAATTTACTATATTTAGTACAATCACATGGTGAATAACTATATATAGTGCACTTGATATTTAAGGTTTGGAGAATACCCCACTGACGTGACGGTATACCTACGACTGATGTGGCAGGATATCCGTGACCGGTACGGTGGCCAATCCGTACACCAGTTGGACATCCCAGGGATGTAGGTGCTTACGTATGAGATATAAACCCCATCGCCTATGAGAAAGGGACCTGGGTAGTATTAAGATATATGAAAAATGTCTGATTAGACGACGATGGTGGTTATTCCATTGGGCGCCCGACGCTATAGTAAGTCGGGGAATATTTAAGCTATGATTTAAGTCTTTAGGCCGAATCATCGTGGTTTATGAACAAGTTGAGAACAAATGAAACGTGTAAAGTAACAGTAACTTACAATGCATCTTTTCAGTCATTTCAACTATTTTTCTGGTAAATTCATTGACACATTATGCTGTTAAATATCATGGAATATATGTGAGAGTTTAACTTATATGTTCATTCAGTTGTTTCCTTATTGAGCTAGGATCTTGCTTACCCCTTTAGACTATACGTCACAAGTCTTGTACTTGCGGCTGCCACTGTTTCTAGAGGCATTGATCCGGAATACTCGGATTACGAACCCAGAGAGGTTTTGGAGCCCCCTCCTGAGGAATTCTTCTAGGAGACTCCTGCATACTTTGATTCAGTTTTGTGAAAGCACTATACGGCTTGGTATGCCAAGCCCTTTTTGTATGAAAATATAATCATATTGATATATTTTTGGTGAACCATTTGGGGTGACGTTATTTTATCACCGATGGTTCAGGCCGGTTCTTTTGCTCATGCAGTGGTATGGGATTAGAACTGTCTTTTGGATTCTTATTAGAATAATATATCATCAATGCATGAAGATTTAGTTAGATTCTGTTCTCATGCTTTATTTTGTTTCGTTGTTGCTTGGTTATACTAATGTTCTGTGCAGGATTAAGGGGCACGACCTTGAGGGTCGTACTGATGGCACAGGTTTCGAGGTACTGAAATCCGGGCTGTCACAATTGATATTGTGAAATTCTTCGTTAATTATTCCTATACTGAGGCCTCTTATTTATAGATCATAAGGAGTCAATTTACAGAGTTCTAATTCTAATAAAAGAAATAACTAAAATAAAAGATTCCTAATATAACTCTAATTCAAATTTTATTCTTCCTTGCTGTTGCTACCCCAGCTGTGCTTTCTTTACTTGTTTGTGGTAAAAGAAATTTAAAATCAAAATAAAACAGGGGATGAAATTAGCACAACTGGGGAGTCCTAGACCTGCAAGATATAGGGTCCATTGTGGCAAGTTTTGATAAGTAAGAGTTTGTCCCACAGGGAAAGGTGATCTACAGCTCCAAGGGAGCCATCTCTAGTAGTCCCTCAAGATCTAACTACAGATATGACAGTCCTAAAAGGAGGGGAGTTTAAGGTCACTTATTCTAAGTATTCTAAGGTAACCTAATGTCTAAACTACAGAAAGGGTTGAGAGGATGGATGGAGTGTGGAAAATAAATATAAAAGGGTGAGAAGTATGTTATTGAGCCTAGATCAGAGGAGCTTTGTAACTCAGATTCAGATATGATGTTATAGAAATCCTGTCCAATGGCTACGTTATCACCACTGAGGAGAAAGGATCCAACCCATCTCTCTGCCATGATTCAATCCCTTAAGGTTATAACCTGTCCACTCAAATGGTCACAGACTATCCCATAGGGGAACCACAATCCAGGGATGGGTCAAAATAAGTTAATCATTGTAGGCACTATTTCATCCAGGTTACCAGCTCAAGAATCCATAGGGAACCTCAACCTCTAAAGCTCTATGTGTGGGGCTAAGGCTGTATAGGACCATGATAGCCCAGACACATAGAACCAACAAGATTTTGAGTACAACCTTCGATCTAGCTGTCCATTGCTTGAGTGAGGCTACAATGGTCCAGTCACAAGCCTACAATCTCTATAACCAGATCAGATCTAACATCTGATAGCGGATCTATACAAATATAGGGGAGTCTGCCTTTGTACAATCTCCCACCAGGCTAATACAAGCTCAGGTTTAAAGAAGAAAGATCCATCTTGGATCGGTGGATTAGAATCACCCTAAGGCTATAACCTGTCCACTTGAATGGTCACAGACTATCCCAGAGGCTATCCTCCTCACGGAGCCCAAGACAAAACAAGAATATCACTGCCACCACCATGGTTACAAGGCTACCAGCTCAAGCTCCCACGGGGATTTTAGATCTAGTGGGTCCTGTGGTGGGGCTAAGGCTATATGGGACCATGATAGCCCAGACACATAGGTCACTTGGATCTGAGTGGCCCTTAGAATCAATCCCCCATTGCTTTGAATCACAGCCAAAGCAACGGCGGATCACAAGGCAGCAGCTTTGCACAGAGCATCTCACATTCAAACACAAATCCCATAATGTAAAAAAAATCCTATTACAGAACTTCCGTTAAACAAGTTCAAAATGCATACAAAGATATAGCCAGCAAGTGCTGGACTATGGAGAGAAGGAAAAAGAAAAAGGAAACTACTTACATCTACAAAAAGAAAAGAAAAATGATCTCAGATCAAGTCTCCAAGAAAATGAGATGTGTTCCCAGCTATTCCAGGATGCCTAAACCTAAGCTAAGTATGGGTTTATATAGTAGTGGTGTGGCGACGCATTAGGGTTAGGAAACCCTAATTTTAACGATGCCGCGTGGCCTAATAGTGATCCTTGGATGCCTCGAGGCGCGTGCACGGAGATTTAAGCGTGGGAGTGCATGCCCTAATCACTGGAAATTCTTAAAAAGTCCTTTACTGAAGCGATGGAAATTGAAGTTTCGAGCTTCGCTAGGTAGCTATTATTTCCCAGACTTGTCGCATGGTAGCTCTTGCTCTTCGCGAGGATGGTTTGACATTGAAGCTTCAACCGTCGCGAGGTTGCCTTAGTTTGCTCTTCAGGCAGTCGCGCAGTAGAGAATTGCGCTCTCGCTGGATTGGACTTCACGAGGTTGAGTAGACATCAAAGCCTCAGATATCGCGGGGTTGGAGTTCAAGCAGTCGCGAGGTAGCTGCGCATTCGCTGGGTTGATCTTCGCGAGGAAGGATTTGAATAGCGCGAGAACTGCACGATCACTTTTCTTCAATGGACTTTGCGAGTTACCTCACAAGGCTTTAATGAGTTCTAAATTGTGCGAGGTTCCATGTCTTAATTGATCTTCGCTAGGCTGGCTCTGCCTTAGCGAGGATGCTTTCTTCTCGAATGGCGCGAGAACTGTGCGAGGAGTTCTCTTCTGATAATTACATCCCGTGGCGACTATGCGACAGCTGTGCGAGGAGTCTTCTGAAGCTCTCTCTCTCCTTAGCTGCTCGGCGCGAGGTTGAGAGAGGTCTGAACTGCTCTACTCTTGAGTTTCGCGAGAGCTGCACGAGTTTATACTTCTGAAGCTCTTCAGTTACTCAACTGCCCGAGAAGTTGTTGTAAAGTCTTGGGAAGCTCAGTTGGACTGTGCGAGGCTCATTTCAGGTCTGGATTCAGGGTTCATCCTTCTGAGGGACTTCTGGTGCCAAAACAGGCTCCTTAGCAGGATTCCTGGCCTTATTTCACTACTGATTATTACCTACATAAAATACTTCACATGAACTTATTAGATGGCTAAGGGTCTCATCAAAGGTTAAGGGGTGAAAAGTGGTACTTTTCATGTCTTAACACTTGCTTTCAACGATTGATGTATTCCAGATTTCTCTCCTTGATAACAACAGCAGAGATCTTACGAGTCTATCTTCATCAATCTTCTCAGATCCATGATTAGTCAAACTTCTAATTAAAGAGTTCTTCTAATTCTGTTCTTAGCGGTGATAGTCTTCACATGATCATCAACAATAAAAATAACAGGAAAGCTTCTATAATCATAATCACAATCCACAATTATCTTTTTTCAATACAGGAAAGCTTCTATAATCATAATCACAATCCACAATTATCTTTTTTCTTCTTTTTCTTAGAAAATCGTAAATCACGATTTTCTATCTTTCATAGCTTCCATAGTAGACAACGATCGCTTTCTTCTATATCGCCTTTTACTCTTTTGTCACCTTCTGAAGAATCGTACATTACGATTTCTCATTTTTCTTTTATTTTTGGCTTCAGTATTAGCGCTCAGTTATAAAATATGATTTTTCAGCTTTCAATAAGTGACGAATCGTCTTCTTATGCTCAATCGCCTTTTTATTATTTTTTGAGTTCATTTTGATGAATATTAACACTTTGACTCTCTTTTATTATTTTTCTTTAATATCTGCACATCAGCAACTTATTAGTAGCAAACTAAGTCCTAGAATCACTAAGTTAAGGGTGATAAAATAGTATATTCTGTGACTGATCACACCCCCAAACTTAAGCTTTGCTAATCCCTAACAAACAAGAAAATATAAACTAAGAAATTAAATTCCACTTTCGTAGGAAGTACGATTGCATTTAGCGGATGCAACAAGCCTTTAAACCCCTAGGTGATCCCTAATGGAGGAGTTGTAGTCTCCTGAAGGTTTTCAGTGAAGTTACCTACAAACTTCAAATATATATATCTTTTAATTCAAAAACTCACTATTGACATACTCTCAAAAAGATATCGAAACTTTTGGGTTCTCTCAGTATATTTTTCAAAAGAATTCAATCAAAGATAATTGCAAAAATGAATCTCATAGAAAAGATAATCCTATCCTATTCTTATGATTCCCAGTACAATCCATAATATCTCTTATCCTTATCTCTACTAGGCTTATTCTTTTGCAAATCGTAAATCAGAAAGGTCTTTCTTTCAACTTGTAATGAGGTTTTGGGTTTCAGAAGGTATCAAGGAAAGGTATAAAAGGGTTCAAAGTTTTTATGAGAATTTAGCTCTTCTTTTTCCTATCTTCTTCTACTATTCTACTTCAGTAAGTATCTATGATTGGAAAACTTCTTCCTATTTATTTCTTTTTTTTTTCTTTCTGCTTTTTCTGTTGTACTTTTTCTAACATTTCCTTCTCTATTTTTGTTTTACTCCTTTCACTCCTTCTTCCCTTCTTTCCTTCTAAACTCTCAGAAATTATAAGGGTTAAAAGTATAAAGCTTTGGATAATACATATGGTTAAAGATTTATAAAATTCTGGTATAAAGAAATTTAGTTTAGGCTTCTAATATGGGTTCAAAAGGTAAAATGTTATGGGATTTTGACTTCTTGGCTCTGGTTTAAATAAAAGATGGCCTTAAATCATCTTCATGATTTACTAGCATAGATGGCTTATTGCTTTGATATTTTTAATAGATAGTTCTAGACAAAAAATCAGTTCATCATGTTCATAGAATAATTCGATTCTAAATTCAGCAATATGAGATTTCATATTAGTATAGAAGTTCAAAGAAATTCTGCGATTTGAATAGAAACAGTCTCTCTCAGAATAAAATAAGAAATATGGCTCAAAATCTCATTGGTTTATAATTTTTGAAATTATAGTCTAAATTTGTGCAGTTTAGATTAATCTATGTTTCAAAATTCATTCTAATACAATGTTTCAATGATCTAAGCATGAATTATAACTATTCTAAATTCTAATTATTAAACTTCTATTATAATAAATCGTAAGTTTTTGAGATTTGTAATTTCTTCTATCATAATTCCTATGTACTGATCAGAAAAAAAAAATTAAAATTACTCAAAATAAATCTACTATACATAGAAATTGTGTATCCCCCCAAACTTAAATCGGATAATGCCCTCATTGGCACAAAAAATATGGGACACAAAATAAAAAATAAAAAAATTAGTGATATGCTAAGTAGTTACTGAAAAAATTCTGTTACCAGATATATACTCTCCCCAAACTTGAGAGAAAATATCCATGGCTTATTCTCGGAGTATCAAGAGCAAAAATGTTAGTAAGGAAAAAAAATGGTAGTGATGTTAGTAACACACACTATTAGTAAAAAAATGAAAGTTAGTAAAAGGAAATTTTATATATAACTGAATATTTACAATGAACATAATTAAAATTACAAATAAAGAAAATAAATAAAAATCTAATTACATAAAAGAGTGTAAACCTTGGAAAAATCTATGGAGATCATACCTATGGAGTTTGTAATTTTCTGTAATATTTTTACTCACTTATAGAATATGATACAAGAGTAGAAGCAGTGGGTTCATCTTTCCCATCTAACATCTCGGCTGTAAAATAATCATCCTTATCTTTTTCTGTAGTTGAATCCCCTTGTGCTGCCAATTCAGCCTCTTCTGTATGTCCTTAATTACGGCAGATTTTAGTTGAATTTCTGTCCCCAGCTTCTCTGCCATGGCTTGTTCCTTTGCTAATGCGATAAAGTATTTCTTAGTTTAGGACTCAATCATTTTTACATGTTTATTATTGACTAAGCATAAGAAATCTCTATCCTCTTACAGCTGTTGGACTTTCTCTTCTGCTAAGGTCAGTAAGTGATTCTTTTCTCTTAGTTGTTGATGAACCATTTTCGGGTAGTCCTTAAGGGCCTTTTCTCTAATAGTTTCTTCATCATCAGGAACTATCATCAAACCTCCAACTATTCAAGGATACTGGCAATTTTCTCTTCATATACTCTTTTCTCTTCTTCCCAATCTTGCTATTTTTCACTCATTTATGTAGTCTTCTGCACTAGTTGGGCTTGAAGGGTTGAAGTAGCATCCTGAACTCTCTTTTCTGTCTCTCCTGCCCATCTCATACCTTACTCTTGTATAGCTTTTCATTGCAAGCTGTCCATTATTTCTACCCGTTCTTGAGCTGTCAAGGTGGTATCATAAACTCTCTGTTTTAAATTTTGGAACTCCCCCATCCACTTTTTTACTATGCTTGGTAGTTGTATCAAAGGTGGGGCATTTGTAGAGATCCATTGTTCCAGTTTCCTCACCCTTCTTAGTACTTCAGGCAGTGGCAATAAATTTTATCCATGTGTGTGTTGCCATTGCTCTACTGCCCTCAATCTCCTTTCTATTTTGTGCAATGATGTGGTGCTGACTAGAGGATCCTAGGGGGGGTGCTTCTTCTCCATGTAATAAAGCTGTAAAGCTCTCTCATGGTAACTTTGAGCTTTGTTCTACTTCCACTTCTTGGGATATGATAGTTTGCTCAGTATTGGCTGCAAGTGTAGGTTGAGCAACAGGTTCTGCTAGTATAGGGGTATGGCTAGAAGTAGTCATTCTCGCAGCTTGTTGATTAATTTCGAAAAGAATTTCTTCTAATTTTTCAATAATTTGGCTCACAGGGTCTGCTCTCGTGATGATTGGTAGTGTGCCTGCCTCTGTTGAAGGGGGTATAACAGGCTCTACTGGTGAGTCCAAAGTAGGGTCGCACAGACTGGCTTGGTCTGCAATTGGGACTCTTAATTCGGTCATTCTTTCTGATATCGGAGAGCTGATCTCTGCTCTCTTATGAGATGGAGTAGAAGTACTCACACATTCTTCTAGAACTGCTTCTTCTGGGGCTACGATTTCTGCTATCTGCTCTATGCCAGTCTCCTCTCTTTCCTCATAAATTTGGGAGATTTGTGGTACAGAGGGGGTATTTTTGGTGCGAGGATCTAATGGAGTTTTCTTCTTATTTTCAACACCTAAAGTTCTCCTATTGGCTGAAACTGTTAAGCCTTCCTCTGGTCTTGGTAAAGCTTTTTCCTTGGGGTCTATACTATACCCCACATTCATCAGTAGATTCGTTATAAGTCCTTCAAATGGTAGGGTCAACTTTTTCGTCTGGTATTTTTCTTGACTCAGCTTCTCCCTCACGACAGTGATTACTTCAAAAAGATAAGAGGGTACATTGAATCAATAGCGATTTGCCATTAAGTACAATGTCATGGCAAATAATGCTCTTCTCTGTGTTTCATGCCTCGTGGAGTGAATAGTCTTATAGATAAGCACATCGAAAAAGTGAAGTGATAAACTCCTTGCTTCCAGGTCCTTTTTAAGGAAAAAGGACCTGTCTCGTAAAGCTTTGCCTAATAATTATGGCGACCCGACTTTTCCCCTTATCATATATAGGAAAGGTCGCGTCGTTGGATCACCTAACATGAACCTGCCATACAAGTGCATTGTGTTGTGTATAAAGTATTGCATATGCGGAAGCAATTTAATAACTCTGACATGAAATCATATGGCAAAAATTGATATTTACTCATCTAAATAGTAGACTAACAAGATATATAAACAAGAGCTAATTGATGCAATGCATAGCTTTCCACCAATGACGGCTACCCGTCATCTAAACAATAGAAAGAAAACCTATACATGAAGTACTAAATATCTCAAAACATTATACTGTGGTTTGTACAAGTGTTTAAAATAAATCTCTCTCTCTTAAACCTATTTCGGAAAGAATTCTTCCTCCTCGTCCTCTTCTTCTTCCTCCTCCTCCAGCTGATATGTGGGATCACCCTCGTGCTTTGGATCAATATCTGTAGCTAAGACATTAAAGTCATTGGATGAGCTATCATCGAAGCTCAGCAGGAAAATTTACAGTGCTAACTTATATGTTAGATTACCAATTCACGTCTTGATGCATAAAATACAAATCGAAGCATATTATATCTTTATTTGTATCTACTCTAGCAATATATCGTATAAATAAGTCATTATCATGCGAATAATTTATCATGCTGACATGCTGAACAATCATGCTGAATAAATAGAAGGAAATCATGGTGCAACAGATACGAGGAATCATACTGAACAAGGAAGCATGCTGAAACAATCTTAGCTTAAACAAGCTATCAGATGTAAAACATATATGTACAAGAACAAAAGAATCAAGCTCCCGAGTTAGTGTGATCACATGGACCGAGATAAATCAAGCTCCCGAGTTGTCAAGATCCCAAGTTAGCGGGATCACTTAGACTAAGACATCAAGCTCCCGAGTTAGTAGGATCATTTGTGTTCAAGACGAAGAAAAAATGTGTACATGACATCAAGGATAATCAAAGATAACAGGGCATGACTATGCATGGTATCGTGTATGCGAGAACATTAGACGCCGATAACACATTTCAAAACAGACTAGTATAATGGAAACTTGCATATCAAACATAAACTGCAATTTAGTAGCATCATGCATCATCATATATCGAAACTGAATCGTCATATCCATACAAAATTAGATGTCAAATCTAAACTTGTATCCTGATTCATAAACATTCATCTAACCTAATCTAGCATAAGCCTTCATAGTTATATTTCGAAACTAATTTTATCCTTATCCTACATATCATGCAAAAACATATATTGACATTTACTCTATCATCATCATCAAAACTAACATGAGCACATTCATACAAAAGTATTCGTCTATAGCATTGATCATGAATAGTACATCAAAACTGACTGGCATCATTATTCATCACTATGCATCAAAATTGACTAGCATCATTATAAATCTCTAATCATTATTCATCATTATGCATCAGAACTGCCTGGCATCATGTATACAAACTGAAACTAGTTCATCATATATAACCAAAATTGACATAAGTATAACTATACCTACCCATACATGATCATATAATAGTCATCATCAATAATTTGCTATCTAAATGAGAATGAAGAAACAAAATAAAATTTAATAAGGTAAATTCCCTACCTTAATTGAAGCTTATGTGTATCTGCTTACACGCGCATGCGTGCATCCACGAAAACATCTGCTGTTATGAACGCATCATGTGCACCGAGCACCTATGAGTTTCGTTCAATTGTTTTGGCCTTTATAATGGGTTACTGGGTCACCATAGACCCTATATATATATAAAATTTATGGTCACTACTCCTTAGAGTTAACACACAACAAAGTTAGTTAAACAGGAGGCATAACAAAGCAAGAACAAAGCCCAGACACAGGCCTGCCTCGGCAAGCCATAGGGTTGCCGCGGCAAGCTCCCCAGCTGAGCACCTTGCCGCGGCAAGCTCAAGCCTGATGCTCAACTTGTCATGGTGCCTTCTGGCTCCTCTTTTGCTTTCTGGGTCTTTTGGTTTGCTGGCCATTTACCCTATATGTAAATAGTATATTGCCTATTAACACTGATATATTGCCTATTCTCTATTGCACCTAGAGCTTAGTTTATATATTAAATCTGACATGAAAGATCCGGAGTGTGATAATCGGAGATTTCGACTCCGACACCCTTGTAAATTTATATTTCTGTGGGCTGCCAATTCGATCCTATAGAATTGACACCACAAACCTATACTTTCTCATAACATGAATCCAAAGGAAACTACTATATAGGTCATATTACAACATACCTTTTTGGTGGACTGTTTGTGTACGATAACGCCGAATTGGTATCGAGTTTGCCGAGCTCGTGAACGTTTTACCGAAGCTAGGTCCATAAAGATGCTCTGAGACCCCGGGTTTGTCTGTCGAAACTCTTATGACCGAATCGTAGGGTCGCCTTATTACTCAAGGTTTGAAGCCAAGGTTTGAAAAGATTGAATGGAGAATTGGATTTGGGAAGCTAGCAGCAGAGTTTAGTTTTTCTTATTTTACTTTGGCCGTTTTGCTGTGTGCTATAGAGTTTGGAATTTGTTAAAGGTTGAAGCAGGAAGAAGAAGAAGGCTCTATCGAATTTTATAGTGGTTTAGCTGCACTTTGCGTGCATGGGAGTCAAGAATGACTCATGTAGTCATGTTCATCTATTGGCAGAATAATCAACTTATAAGCCGTTTAGAGTTGAGCTCCCCTATTGAGCCCACACTAATCTGCGGTGTACAAGCATATAAGCCAAATAAGGCTTACCTTTTATATAAATCTCATACACTATTTAAGTGTATCAGCTAGTAGGGGCTGGAATCCCATGCAGTGCCTACATGGGCTTTTCAGTGTAGATGCTTATAAGCCATTTAAGGCTTGGCTTTGCTATACTGCTAACATATGGTTTATGTATAAGGCAGCTGAAATTTGGCTTTAGTATAAAGCAAATACTTAGTTACTATATATAATTATAGAGTAGCCCTTTTATTCTGTGTATTTGCTAATAAACTTTTATGATATATGGAAGATCATAATTCAAATGTATGTGTAATACACTATATTTCTGTGTATGAATGACCGGGTTTGACGAACAAAATTTACTGGCCACTAAAGGCCTCCTATTCTTATCAGTGTTGAACACCACATTAATTAATTCTTTTGTGTCTCGTGTCAGGCACACGACTGACCCGACTATTGGCTTCTTACCTTGTGTTCAAAAAGACGTTTAAAATCACACAATTAAATGATCTATTGGTTGCGCACACTAAGACAAGTAGACACACAGACCTGCAAGTATTCAGGGCCTGTTGTAGCATGTTTTAAAGGGTAAGTAAGGGTATGTCCACAGGGAAATGTAGCTGAAAATTAAGTAAATCTCCAAATCTAAGGCTGATCTGACACCCTACCTAATACTAAAATAGCAAAAGATAGAGGAGAAGTTTTAAGGGGTTATCACTTTAAACTAAACTACAGAAACACAATTAAATGCAGAAATGAATTGAGATTAAATCCAGAGTTCAGATCTTGCAAGTGAGGGGAATATTTGGTGAAATTGGAAACAGAGAATGGAGAGGAACAACTTGGAGTTTGGTCTTGCTGCAATTGGATTGAGCTGACAGTGTCATAAAGAATTTAGAGTGCATCAATCCCTCATCTGGCTATAAGCACAGCTGCAGGGTAAAAGGATTTGATCTAAGCCAAAAATTTGAATTGATCTTAAGGCTATGATCTGTCAACTTCAATGGTCACGGATCATCCAATAGATTTACCTCATTCACAGGTTTCCATCAGAACATTATAATCACTACAAATGTTGCAACTGCCAGGCCACAGACAGACAATTGTAGGAACATCAGATTTAGGGAGATCAAATGGTATCTAAGAGGTCTACCAGTTAAGTGGGTGAGCTATTCCCATCTACATAAATTCGATCGAGCACGAAATAAAATCAGATGAACTATGGATCAAATTAAAATAATAAAACCAGCATTGCATTGAAACAAAATCACTATATAATGAAATTCTCTCAGATTTGTAGTCTGTGCATCATCTGACCCTCAATAACACTCTCAACTCTTCCCAATTACAGATTCAACCTCACTCCTTGTTGCTTCGAAGAAATTAGCTAACCATAGTTGGGCAAAAAGGAAGAATAGAGAATTTCGATGCAAGCTTTGATATCGAGAATTAATCCCCCTTTTTTCTGGCAGCTTCCCTCCTTATATAGCTCTCCCCTTCAGCCTCAGATATGTTTTTCCCACCAATCACAACTCAGCTAGAATAATTCTGTTATTCCCTCTTTTATTCTCCTTCTAGAAGGCTCTCTCAGTTAGTTAGAGTTGGGGGAGAGCACGTGGGTCGGTTAGGGTCTTCCAGGGCACTTCTAGCAACTTCGTGTCGGTCACCAGAGTGCCTCGGATTGCATGCAGCAGGTCACCAACTTGCAGCGTGTGCACAACAGCTTTTCTGAGAAGTCCTTCAGTCAATTTTGATAGGTTCTTGAGGCTTTCGACAGGTTCCAAACAGGCCTTCTATTTCTTTCGCTAGGATTCAGGATCCTTTCGATCGGTTCCGATAGGTTGATGCTGAAAATAAAGCTCCAGCATCCACAGCCTTCATCTGGTGTGTTCGACAGGTTGGGGGATCCTTTCGATAGGTTGATTTCTGTGCAATAAGTTTCAATAGGTTCTCTTCTGGCTCCTATCGACAGGTTTTCAGACTTTTCGATAGGTTCTGTTCAAGCTCAGGCAACCATTCGATAGGATGCTCCCTTTTTATTTCCGACTGCGCGATAGGTTCCGGATCCTATCGAATTCTCCCATCCTCACGACTTTTTCCTTTTTTTAGCCTTCATATCCTATCGACAGGTTTCAGTAACCTCTCGACAGGTTGTTGTTAGCCTGTTTTCACTCCTTCAAAGTTGCTTTGCTATTGCTGTATGCTCTAAGTGGGCCATTGTTGGGTTTGAACTACACTGAGAGATGGATTTCTGCACTATGACTTCCTTTTATTGCTATTTACAAGACATACTCAACAAACATTTATTAGTCCACTCATAGGTCTATCAAAGCTCATGTTAAGGGGTGAAAAGTGGTACTTTTCAGAGATTAACACGCCCCCAAACCTAAGCTTTGCTAGTCCCTGAGCAAAGGAAGAATAAAGAAAACTAAAATGCCACTTTTGTAGGGAGCACATATGTATTTAGCATATGCATCAAGCCTTTTGAACCCCTAGGTGATCCCTAGTGGAGGAGTGGAGTCTCTTGAGGATTTTCAGTGAAGGAACCCCCAAACTTCTCCAATAAAATTAGTTAATAGTCATGCAACATGCTAAAACAGAGTTCAAGTAAAATAAAATAAATTCCACACCATGTCCCTTCAGTTTTAGAGGATTTTCTGTAGAAAAATCATCAGTTTAAAATATGAAATTCTGTTGTAATTCTTTCATCATCAATCAGTCCATGTCAAAGCATTGTGCCTGAAAATTAATGCAGAGTTCACCTTTAATTTAAGAATTCTGTTTTGATAATGCCCCAATCAATTTTTTTTTCAGACCCAAATCTTACCGGGGCTGTTCACTCATAACAAAAGTAGAAGGGTGCATCATTTCTCATACAGCTTAAGAACAGTTACAGCCCTTAAATAGGACTGCAAGCATGAGCATAGGCATTGCTCTAACTTCTAAAATTTTCTAACTCTTTTCACCATAGATTAAACAAATCCACGTCTCCACATGATAACTCAATCCATTTCAGATCAGTAGGGTCTTTTTTTATTAGGTTGTAATGTGGCTTATGGGTGAAATTTGTAAAAGAATAATGGGGTAAAAAGGATTCAAATTGAGAAATCAGTAAAAGTAAGGAGGTGGTCTAGACAACACCTTCTTCATTTCAGCACAATTCCATCTACTTATTGAAATTTTAGATTTGAAGTGGCCAGTTTCTAATCCTCTTTTCAATCTTTCAATGAAATGACTTCTCTTTCTCATTCCTTTTCTTTGATTTTCTATTTTTCCTTTTCTTTTTGTATGTTTTTCTTTTTCTTTTTCTTTTTTTTTCATTTTTCTTTTTATGGGTTGGAATGCCACAACACCACCAAATGTGCTTTCTTCTTTCTCAACCAACGATCAAACTAGCTCTATCTTCTGAAATCTAAGAGTGAGGGTCAGGCTGTATCAGATCATTGAGGTTTTGGGTTCAAATTTTCTGGTTTTCATCAAAGAAAATTGGGATTTTAAGGCTCAAATAGTGTGTATCAAGGGCAGTTCAAAGGCCGGACATTTTAAGCTCAAACTGTCCAAGGGATGACCTTACTTCATGTTTTCAATATCATGAATGCTGTTAAGCTGTTTTAATTTAGATTTGCCTAACTTCTAGTGATCGAAACTAGATCTAATCAGTCCTTAGAGCAGAAAAATTGCCAAGACACTCTTCAAAGAAAATTTTTTAGGCCCAAATCTCACTGGGTATGGCCTTCCATCAAATTTTTGGGGTGTATCCTCACAGTTTTCTCTCCTTTCAGGTTCACTAAATATCACTTTTTGAAAATTCTTGACATTTGCTTCATGAAAAATGCTAAAACTACAGCTCATTTTAGTTTTAAAAAGTTTTTAATTTCATTTTTTTTTCTCAAAAATCAGGTGGAAAATCACTTTATTTTCAAAAAGTTTTTCAACATTGCTGTACTAGCATTAACTCATTTCATTGGCATACCCGCCATACCCCCAAACCTAAATTAAACAGTGTCCTCACTGTGCAGAGAGCATGGTAGCAATGAACAGGGTATATGAAGAAACAGATGGAAGAATAAGCACAAAGAAAGACTTAACATAATAAAGAAATTACTATTAACATCTAAAATATGTACATGGTCCAAAGCAGTAAGAGAAAACAAACAAACATAAACTATATTTATTGACAGGCATCATTTGGCTAGTCATACAAATCTGCCAAATTTGTGGGCTGAATGAACTTGAAGAATGGCAAACTGAGTGGCGAAAGGTCCTTAGAGTATTTGACAGAAAATGAGAGCAGCGACCAATGAGGAAGAGAGAGCTAGGGTTTTACAGAAAGTGTTGAATGGAGAAAAGTGACCTATCGACAAGTATATAAAGAGTGAAAATCGATTTCGATAGGATGAGCTGAGTGATTTCGATAGGTCAAAGCGTCCTGTCGAACACTATAAAACATACAACGTGCAGATGAAATGCTTCGATAGGTCAAATCCTTCCTATCGATAGGTTCATGTAGCGCATGATTCATCCTTTCGGTAGGTTCCTAATAAGTATCCAGAACCTGTCGAAAACTTTTTTCTGACCTTTTGAACCTATCGAAGAGTTGTTTTCACCTATCGACAAGTCTCAGTGCCTATCGAAGTCCTCAAATGACCTATCAAAATCCTCAAATGACCTATCAAAAGGTCAAATGACCTATCGAAAGGTCCCATATACTCATAGAAACTTCATTTTGTGCTGTGTTCAGCCTCAACACCCAGTAAACTCCTTTGCTGTGCTTCCATTCACGTTGTTTTCATTATTGACATACTCCCATGGTCCCTGGACTGCTGGCAAGATTGATATGTTGACCTAATTCTAGCATGGCAATTTTATTGTAAATGAATAAAATATCAAAACAAAAAGTAATTACTTCAAACAGAACCAAAATATAGTACATATGATACACATTGAAATCAGGTATAAATTGGAGGGTCCTGAAGATCAATGGTCTCCTCAGGCTCACAAATTTTTCAACACAAATTTTTAGCCTCTGCCCATTGACTTTCATGACCTACCATCTATAGGGTCCATGATTTCTACAACCCCAGATGGGGAAACATGTAACACTGTGTAAGGCCCATCCCATCTGGACTGTAATTTTCTTGGAAAGAATTTTAATCTTGAATTGAACAACCATACCTTGTCACCTATTTTGAATTATTTCCGTAGCAAGTGCCTGCCATGAAAGGCTTTAGTTTTTTCCTTGTAAATCCGGGCATTTGAATATGCTTCCAACCTTAACTCATCAAGCTCAAATAATTGCAATTTCCTGTTCACACCAGCAGAAGTTAAGTCAGAATTTAATATTTTAATGGCCCAATATGCTCTATGTTCTAACTCAACAGGCAAGTGACATGCCTTGCCATATACTAGCTTGAATGGGGACATCCCTATGGGGGTCTTATAGGCAGTCCTATAAGCCCACAAGGCATCTGACAGTTTTATGGACCAATCTCTCCTATCAGTTCACACAATTTTCTCTAGGATGTGTTTGATTTCCCTGTTGGAAATCTCTACTTGCTCACTGGTTTGTGAATAGTAGGGAGTAGCAACTCTGTGGGTCACAGAGTATTTTTTCAACAGTTTTTCAAAAGGTTTATTGCAAAAGTGGCTTCCTCCATCACTAATAATAGCTTTAGGGGTGCCAAACCTAGAGAAGATGTTGTCCTTTAAGAACTTAATGACAACCTTATGATCATTTGTTCTTGTAGCTATGGCCTCTTCCCATTTGGACACATAGTCCATAGCTACAAGGATGAAATTATATCCATAGGAGGGGGAAAAAGGTTTCATAAAATCAATTCCCCATATGTCAAATAGTTCAACAACAAGCACAGGTTGCAAGGGCATGGAGTTTCTTTTTATAATACTTCCCATTTGCTGGCATTTAGAACAAGCTTTGCAATGCTGTATGGCATCCTTGAACAGAGTGGGCCAATAGAAAACACTTTGAAGCACCTTTGCAGCAGTCTTGTTGCCACTGAAATGGCCCCCACGAGCCTGTTCATGATACATGGTTAGAATGTTTTCAAACTCAATTTCAGGTACACAACTTCTTATCACTTGGTTTGCATAATACTTAAAGAGGTGAGGATCCTCCCACATGTAATATCGAATTTGTGAGAAGAACATATTCCTATCATCCTTACTCCAATGTGGGGGTACCCTTCCCACAGCAAGATAGTTTACTATGTTAGCAAACTAGGGCATACTTATCTCCACAGCAACAAGCTGCTCATCTGGGAAAGAATCATTGATGGGCAAGCTCTTTATTTCAGCATCTGGAATCCTTGATAAGTGGTCCGCAACCACATTTTCAACCCCCTTCTTGTCTTTGATTTCCAAGTTGAATTTCTGTAGAAAAAGAATACATCTAATTAATCTAGCTTTAGCCTCATTCTTAGATAAGGGGTATTTCAAGGCTGAATGGTCAGTAAACACAGTGATCTTGGATCCCAACACATATGATCTGAACTTTTCTAAAGCAAATACAATGGCTAGCAGCTTCTTTTCAGTTGTGGTGTAGTTCAATTGAGCATTAACCATTGATTTACTAGCATATGCCACCACACATGGTGCTTTGTCTTTCCTTTGTCCCAGCACTGCATCAATGGCAAAGTCTGATGCATCACACATCAGCTCAAATGGAAGAGAAAAATCAAAAGCTTGCAATATAAGAGTAGTAGTCAAACAGGTCTTCAATAGTTTAAAAGCAGCTAGGCATTCATCATTGAACACAAATGAAACCTCTTGGCACAACAAGTGGCAAAGAGGCTTGAAAATTTTACTAAAGTGTTTGATGAACCTCCTGCAGAAACCAGCATGGCCCAAGAATGACCTGACTTGTTTGACAGTTTTAGGAGGGGGTAAATGTGCTATTAAATCAATTTTAGCTTGATCAACCTCTATTCCTCTTCGGGAAACAACATGTCCTAAGATAATACCTTGAGTCACCATGAAATGACTCTTTTCCCAACTCAAAACCAGGTAGTTCTCCTCACACCTTTGCAGCACAAGGCTGAGATGGTGCAGGCATTGGCTAAAATCATCTCCAAAAATAGAGAAATCATCCATAAAAATCTCTAAAAACTTGTCAATCATGTCAGAAAAAATAACATACATACATCTTTGAAAAGTGGCAGGTGCATTACATAGTCCAAATGGCATTCTTCTATATGCAAAGGTTCCAAATGGATAAGTAAATGTGGTTTTTTCTTGATCTTGAGGGTAAATAAGAATCTGGTTATATCCTGAATAATCATCAAGAAAATAGTAAAAAGCCTTACCTGCCAACTTATCTAAGATCTGATCTATAAAAGGCAATGGGAAGTGATCTTTGCTAGTTTTCTCATTGAGCTTGTGATAGTCTATGCATACCCTCCAACCAGTGGTCTGTCTGGTTGGAATTAGCTCACCTGAGTCTACTTCAACTACTGTGATCTCAGATTTCTTGGGCACCACCTGGGTAGGGGCCACCCATTGAGAATCTGAGATAGGGTAAATGACCCCAGCATTAAGAAGTTTGACTACTTCCTTCATTACAACTTCCTGCATGTGTGGGTTGAGCTTCCTTTGCATCTCTCTAAAAGTTTTAGAGCCCTCTTCAAGATGAATTTTGTGCATGAACACAGCTGGATTTATCCCCCCCAAATCTGCAATAGTCCACCCTATTACTCTCTTATACCTTTTTAGCACACAAAGCAATTCTTCTTCCTGCTCAAGAGTGAGGGAAGAAGAGATTATCACTGACAGTTTGTGATTGGCTCCTAAAAAGGCATATTTTAAAGATTTTGGGAGTTGCTTTAACTCCACATTTGGGGGACTGATGAGTGAAGGCAGTAAGGGTGCCTTAAAAGGTGGTGGAAGAGGTAATAAAGTAGGAGTCCATGGGTGATGCTTTGCTGGCCCTGCTTCATAATTTACACTTTCCACTTGCTCAAGCTCAGATGTGGAAGCTTTCTCTTCCACTGTTTTATTCCACATTTCTTCAAAAACATTAAACAAATCATTATCATGCAGCAGCTAAGGTAGATTTTCTTGCACAAACTCATCCAGCACATCAATAGAAAAACAGTCCTTATTTTCTAAGTGGGGCTGATGGGTTGTATTGTACATGTTCAACTTGACTTTCATGTTGCCAAAAGATACTTCCATGACCCCTGATCTACATTGTATATAAGCATTTACAGTGGCAAAAAAGGGCCTGCCTAAGATCACAGGGATAGAAGTAGCATACTTGCTCGACTCCATATCCAGCACCAGGAAATCAGCAGGATAAAAGAATTTATCAACCCCAACCAAGACATCTTCAATGATCCCCACAGGCTTCCTTTCAGATCTATCAGCTAGTTGTAAGACCACATGTGTGGGCTTCAACTCTCCTAAACTCAGCTTCTCATATACTGAATATGAAAGCAAATTCACACTAGCTCCTAGATCTAATAAGGTTTTTCAATGGTATGATCCCCAATAATGCAGGGGATAGTGGGGACTCCAGGGTCTTGGAGTTTTGTTGGAGTTGTAATAGTCAGTATTTATTTCACTTTTTCTGCTGAAAAGACTTTCTTGGACAGATGTATCCTTGATTGTCTTTTGTGGGTGCAAAGGTCTTTTAAAAACTTGGCATAGGCTGGAACCTACTTGATTGCATCAAGTAGAGGTAGGTTGGTCTTCACTTGCTTAAAAGTTTCCATCATTTCCTCTATTTTGGCATGCCCTTTATCAAAAGGGGAAGGTGCTTGCATTGCCTTAGGAAATGGCAAATGTGGGACTGTCCCCCCATTTGCAGCCTTAACCAACTCATCATCTCTATTTTTGATTTTATTTTTTTCTTGAGGACCATCATTATCCTTCTTATTCAATATGGGTTGCTCCTGTTGTGCCTTTTTAATAACCACTTCTTTTTCTTTTTCTGAAATTTTCAAAGGCCCACAGCCTACTTGATTGTCCACCAACCTTCCACTTCTTAATGTGGTGACAAATTTGGCTTCCTCATGGGAAGAAGAAACCTCACCTACCACATGTTGTCTCCTGGGGTTGTCCATGGGTTGGCTAGGCAGCCTCCCTTCCTCTCTCTTGGTCAAAGCATTAGACAGCAGACCAAGATGGTCTTCTATCTTTTTAATGCTTTGGCTATGAGAGTCCACAGTTTGAGACAAGGATCCTAAGTTCTGCAATGAGGCCAGAACTTGTTCCTCAAAAGAAAGTGATCTAGCAGCTGGAGGGGGTGCAACTTGTTGCACAGGCTGAGCCATGGGCTGAGTCATGGGTTGTTGGTAGTGGAGCCTTGGAAAGTAATTCTGGTGGTATGGCTGAGCATTTTTATAAGACATTGACTGTTGTGGCTGCTGCTGCTGATTTGGAAAAGTATCTTGTCTCCACCTCAAGTTGGGGTGGTTCCTCCATTGGTAACCAGCAGTAGGCTGTTGCCCAAAAGACTGAGTGGCAGCCACATGCTCCATCATAAAATCTGAAAATTGAACAACTGAAGGGCATTCCTTAAGGGAGTGAGTGGGGGACTGACATATAACACATGCCTCCTCCACTTTAGCAGCCATGGGTGACTTCATTGCTCCCATGAACATATCAAACTTCTGGGTCAAACTGTCCACTTTCCTTTCCAAATCATTGTGCCCACTCACCTCATACATCTTTCCTCTTGTAGTATTTTCTTTTACCATTCTAGGGATGTCCAAATCCCTGGACAATGTCTCTCTCTGCATGGAGTTCTCACTGATGATGTCAAACAATTCCCAAGAATCCTCAGCAGTTTTGTGGAGGTAAGTACCATCACAAGAGGCATCTACTATATCTCTGCTTTTAGAATCAATTCCCTGATAGAAACTTTGAACAAGTTGCCATTCAGGGATTTGATGATGGGGACATTTCTTCAAGAGTTCTTTGAATCTCTCCCATGCTTGGTGAAAGTCCTCAGTTGGGTCTTGAGCAAATGAGATAATGCCCTTCCTCAACTGGCTTGTCTTGGACATGGGAAAAAATTTGGCCAAAAACTGACATTGAAGATCACTCCAGCACTGAATATTGTTGGGTGGAAGCATTGACAACCAAGTCCCGGCTCTATCCTTTAATGAAAAAGGAAAGAGTCTCATCTTGATTGCTTCGTCGCCCAAACCTGTAATATTGGATGTAGTGCACAGTCCTAGAAATTCATCAATATATTTATATGGGTCTTCCTTGATTAGGCCATGGAATGAGGGTAGCATTTGAATTATGGAAGACTTGATCTCATAGTTCCCTTGAACAACAGGGAATTGAATGCAGAAGGGGGAATTATAAACCCCTGGTGCATTGAATTCCTTCAAGGTTCTAGGTAGCTCACCCATTTCAGCTGATTCAGATGCAACAGATGTGGGTGAGATTTATTTAGACCTAAGAATTCTTTCAACCTCTGGATTTAACAATCTGAGGATTGAGAGTTTTCCTTCCAAACATACACCACTCACAATCTTAATGCACACACAATGCAGAGCCACAACAATCAGGAATAACACAATTAACTAATACATCTACAAATTTACAGATCAGAAAAATAAAAGGAGTAGAGGGATGCAAACTTTAGCACAGCCTCTAGCACAATGCTCCTCCTTAGACATAGCTTTCAATATGTTAAAAATAACAAAAACTATTCCAAAATAGCAAAAACTTTCAAAAGCAGTTAGTGAAAAACTAAACAGTCTATTACAGATCTATAATCTATACTAAAACAAACTTAGATCTACCAATTTTAAGCACACAGATCCCCAACAGTGACGCCAAAAACTTATTGGCTTCTTACCTTGTGTTCAAAAAGAGATTTAAAATCACAATTAAAGGATCTATTAGTTGCACACACCAAGGCAAGCAGACACATAGACCTGCAAGTATTCAGGGCCTATTGTAACAAGTTTTAAAGGGTAAGTAAGGGTGTGTCCACAGGGAAATGTGAGCTAAAAATTAAGTAAATCTCCAGATCTAAGGCAGATCTGACACCCTACCTAATACTAAAATAGTAAAAGAGAGAGGAGAGGTTTTAAGGGGTTGTCACTTTAAACTAAACTACAGAAACACAATTAAATGCAGAAATGAATTGAGATTAAATCCAGAGTTCAGATCTTGCAAGTGAGGGGAATATTTGGTGAAATTCGAAACAAAAAATGGAGAGGAACAACTTGGAGTTTGGTCATGTTGCAATTAGATTGAGCTGACAGTGTCACAAAGAATTCAGAGTGCATCAATCCCTCATCTGGCTATAAGCACAGCTGCAGGGTAAAAGGATCTGATCTAAGCCAGAGATTTGGATTGATCTTAAGGCTATGATCTGTACACTTCAATGGTCACAAATCATCCAATAGATTCACCCAATTCTCAGGTTTTCATCAGAACATTATAATCACTACAAATGCTACAACTGTCAGGCCACAGACACAGGCAATTGCAGAAACATCAGATCTAGGGAGATCAAATGGTATCCAAGAGGTCTACCAGTTAAGTGGGTGAGCTATTCCCATCTACACAAATCCGATTGAGCACCAAATGAAACCAGATGAACTATGGATCTAATTAAAACAATAAAACCAGTATTGCATTGAAACAAAATCACTATACAATGAAATGCTCTTAGATTTGTAGTCTGCGCATCATCTGACCCTCAATAACACTCTTAACTCTCTCCAATTACAGATCCAACCTCACTTCTTGCTGCTCCGAAGAAATTAGCCAACTATAGTTGGGCAAAAAGGAAGAATAGAGAATTTTGATGCAAGCTCTGATCTTGAGAATTGATCCCCCTTTTTTCTGGCAGCTTCCCTCCTTATATAGCTCTCCCCTTCAGCCTCAGATCTAATTTTCCCGCCAATCATAGCTCAGCTGGAATAATTCTGCTTCCCTCGTTTATTCCCTTTCTAGAAGGCTCTCTCAGTTAGTTAGAGTTGGGGGAGAGCACGTAGGTCAGTTAGGGTTTCCCAGGGCACTTCTAGAAACTTCATGCCGATCACCAGAGTGCCTCAGATTGCATGCAGTAGGTCACCAACTTGCAGCGTGTGCACAATAACTTTTTTGAGAAGTCCTTCAGTCAATTTTGATAGGTTCTTGAGGTGCTCGACAGGTTCCAAACATGCCTTTTATTTCTTTCGCTAGGATTCAGGATCCTTTCGATAGGTTTCAACAGGTTGGTGCTGAAAATAAAGCTCCAACATCCACAGCCTTCATCTGGTGTGTTCGACAGGTTGGGGGATCCTTTTGATAGGTTGATTTCTGTGCAATAATTTTTGATAGGTTCTCTTCTGGCTCCTATCGACAGGTTTTCAAACTTTTCGATAGGTTCTTTTCAAGCTCAGGCAACCAGTTGATAGGATGCTCCCTTTTTATTTCCGACTGCGCGATAGGTTTCGGATCCTATCAAATTCTCCCATCCTCACGACTTCTTCCTTTTTTCAACCTTCAGATCCTATCGACACATTTCAATAACCTCTCGACAAGTTGTTTTTAGCCTATTTTCACTCCTTCAAAGCTGCTTTGCTGTTGCTGCATGCTCTAAGTGGGCCATTATTGGGTCTGAACTTCACTAAGAGATGGATTTCTGCACTATGACTTCCTTTTACTGCTATCTACAAGATATACTCAACAAGCATTTATTAGTCCACTCATAGGTTTATCAAAACTCATGTTAAGGGTGGAAAAGTGGTACTTTTCAGAGATTAACACCGACCCGTGTCCGTATAAAATATTTTAGGTTTTAAAATATTATAGTTGTTATAATAATTTTATTGCCATTTGGATAAAGTTGGGGAGGGTATCTGATGGTATCCTCAAAAGGTTTGCCTCTGGGTTATCTTGGGACAATTGTGGTATCTCTAGGGGTGCATTCATAACCCTGACGACCATTTCCTTTGAAATTTTGATCGGAAGTCCATCAATACTGGTGGAGAGGGTAGGGGATGGTCCTTGGTTGCTTTTGGTCATATTTTTATAAAACAACCTCACCAATCTAAGATAGACTGGTGTGACTCTTGGCTCTAGGAAATAGGTCAGCCCGACATCCTTAAAATATTTAATGGCTTCTCCACCCATTACCAATTTTTCTAAAGACTCAATGTCTACTGTAATTTCAGTTCCCACGATATGATGTTTCATTGCAGTAGGGTGTTTATCTGCTGGCGTGGCAGAGGACGCTGGCCTTTTTCCTTTATCTAATTTTATCCCCTTTTTAGGGACATACACAAATTTTGTCTCATTTATGTCTTTAGGATTTTCTCTGATAACTACCCCTTAAAATTTGATCTTCTTCTTGGGTGGGTCTGCTGCTTTTGATTTGGCCTTAGGAACAGCAGACCGTGCGATACGGTGAATGATTGGGATGTTATTAGAACTATTACCTTCATCTTCTCCTTCCTCTTCCCTTGTTGTTTGCCTATTTTGTTCGCCATGCTCCAATTCTTTTTTCTGCAAAAATTAACACCAACACCATTAATTAATCTTAAATTACATGTATTGAATAAAATGTCTTGCAGAAACCCTTCCACTCTATAATTAAAATCATCACCTTACCTCCTTGAAGATTGAAACCCTAATTTATAATTGTAGAATAAAATGCATGTAAGGTTCTCCAAAATAAAATAGAGGAAATAAGGGGTTTTTAAGAAAATAAATGGTTAGGTTGGGTGGAAGGATTGGTTAAGATTATGGACGATTTGAAAAAGAGAGAAAATGTAGGGGGAGAAAACTGGAAGGTTGAAAATGGGACCGACATATCCTTTTTATAAATATGTAGGTCCTGTTTTCAGTGACGACTTGCCAAGCCGGTCATCACATGAGTTTTAACCTAGAATTGTAAGTAGATTTCAGCCTTTTAAGAATCGCAATCGCTGTGTTTCTGATGAGCACAACTACGATCAATCATAAATCCATGCGTTTGTCCAATATAATATACAGTAGGTATGAATTACGACCTGTCGCTTTTCAACGAAATGGGTCGTATTATAATACCTACACTAAGTAAAAAAATAAGTAGTTTACATAGTTTACAATTGGTGCTACGGATGAGTCGGTAGCTCGACAATCCAAGAGGTTTTAATTTTTAATTTTGGGGAGGCGATGTCTCCCCCAGGAATACTTGTCCTCCAGGATTGTTTACTGACTGTGTAGGAAATTGACCACTTTCTCTCCTTGCCACTTGAGAAGCTAGCTAGCCTATCTGGCTTTCCAACTTCGTTATGGATTGCGTGTGTGAATTAAGTATTTGGGAGAACCGAGCAAGCTGGTGTAAGTCTTTTGAATGCTGATGCGATTGTTGCTGTAAATTCTGAAGGATCTGAACAACCATAGTATCAGGTGCATTGCTCTGTGGTCCATATTAGGGTTGCACGGCCAGTAATTTAGGTTTTTATTGAAAAATTTGAGTCTGGGGAAATCTGGGCTGAACAGCTCATTGGTGCTAGCTGCGCTCCTCCCGTGGAACTATAATTAAATCCAGGATGGTTCCTCCATGATGAGGTATAAGTGTTCCCAGAATCTCCCCTCTGAAAAACCATTACTTGTTCATTTTTCATTGCCTCCTAGTATGATGGTGCAGCTGGGTTTTCAGTAAAATTATGAATCTGGCTATTATAGTACCCTGCTATAGAGCTGTCTAGAGTGCTAGATTTGGCTGTTATTAATGTCGCGATTTGCTGTTCCAAAGCTAAAATTTTTGCACTCATATCCTCCTCCTTTGCTTTATCTTTAGGGATATCGTAAAATCCACCTCTCGCTAGCGAGGTGTGGCGAGTAACATCAGGATCATATCTAAACAGAGCCTGCTTCTATTTTGAATTGTTTACTAGTTTTTTGAATAAATTCTAGAACTGCTGGTTGTTCTGAGCCATAAAGGCTCCCCCACTTACGGCATCGACTATAGACTTGTTGGTCTCAGTCAATCCTTGATAGAAACTTTACGCTATCGACCAATTTGGGACCTCGTGATGAGGACACCTCCATAACAGATCCTTCATCCGTTCCTAACTCTCATAAAATAATTCTCCTGACTTTTGCCTGAAGTTTTGAATTGCCTGACGAATTTGGTTAGTTTTACCAATTGGGAAGTACTCGCTCAAGAACTTAGAATGCAATTCCTCCCATGTGGTAATACTTTTGGCAGGTAATGAAATTAATCATGCCTTTGCCTTGTCCTTGAGAGAGAAAGGAAACAGACATAGTTTTACAACCTCTTTATTGGCATTAGATGTTTGCAACACTGTGCAAAGTTTTATGAAGTCCCTTAGATGCTAGTAGGGATCTTCTTGATCAAGCCCATGAAAGGTCGGTACAGATTGAAGTGTATGGAGCTTGATTTCATAATTTTGACCCACAGGCACCTCTGGTGGAACTATACAAGAGGGCTCGGTCAACGCTATGGGACTGAAATGTTCTTGGATGGACAAATTGTCAGCCATTATTAAGGATTCTCTTGTAGAAATTTGGCTTGCTGCAAAATTACGTCAGAGAGTCCTTTCAATTTCTAGATCACACTCAAAGAAATCTAGACTTCGAGATCGGGTGTGATGAAGAAAAGGAAACTCTATTTTTAATATTTTTAATTTTATATAATTTTTATTCTAGAACACAGGGAGAGAGAACAAATCTAAACCTCGAGCTTCGCTGATTTGGGGAAGTTGAGACTCTGAGTCGTCGCTCCGAATAAACCTGCGACAGATTAAGAAGTGATCAAAGAAAGTTAAAAATATAAAAAGAGAAAGATAAAGATTGATTTTTAAAAACGAAAATATAAACAAAAATAAAAGATAAACCGCTTCCCCGGAAGCGGCGCATAAAATTTGACCGGCTTATAGTATGTATATATTTAAATTAAAATCAAGCCTTAACCTATTGCAAGCGCACAATGAAAATCCTAGCACTAGTGACAGGATTGATCCCACGAAGAAGTGATTATCTTCTTATAAATTCTTATATTCCTTTTTTGTAAACTATCTTTATCTTTTAAGAACTAAACTACTGGAGAAATATGAATAAAAGAATATTTTTTATACTAAATTGCAAAAAAATAAATCGTAATCCTCCTTCAGATTGAGGTTGTCAATCTTAACCTTCAGCTATCAGATGCTTACAAATTTAAAATACTATTACACCGTATTGTTGCATTCCAGAATTTGGTCATCAATCAAATACTAAAATTCATCAACACAGATTTAATATAATCAACAATCTCCTAAAATCTGAGCGTCAATCAAATTCAAAAAAATTGAAGATGGAAAAGTAAAACCATTTCACTAATCTGCAAACTTTAACCTGAGTCGTTAATTCAAATCAAAATTCGAAGATGTTTACAAAGCATATAAAATCTAAACTAAAAATAAAATCAAATCTAAACTAGAAAGCAAAAGTAGAACCATCCAAAGGGTTGATCTTTCAGCTTCCTCAGCCTTGGTTGTCAGGCAAGACCTCAGAGAACTATGGAAGATGTTACTTTATAAATTCTAAGCTACTTTGATCGAGAGAAAATACAGACCTCAGTTGTCAATTGATGCTATGAAATTCTTCGATAATTATTCCTATACCAAGCCCTCTTATTTATAGATCATAAGGAGTTGGTTTACAGCATGGATCAAAATATCGTCCAATACCGATACGTATCGATATTGGACATGAACGATACATTGAATGTATCATTCGATACATTCAATTGTATGGAATGTATCGAACGATACATTCAATGTATCGCTCGATACGGATCGGTACCGATACGTATCGTCCGATACGTATCGGTTTTCCGGCCGGACAATACGTACCGATTTTTCGGCATTTTGATCCATGGTTTATAGAGTTCTAATTCTAATAAAAGGAATAACTAAAATAAAAGATTCATAATATAACTCTAATTCTGATATTATTCTTCCTTGCTTTCAACGGTTGATGTATTCCAGATTTCTCTCCTTGATAACAGCAGCAGAGATCTTAGGAGTCTATCTTCATCAATCTTCTCAGATCTGTGATTAGCCAAACTTCTAATTAAAGAGTTCTTCTAATTTTGTTCTTAGCGGTGATAGTCTTCACATGATCATCAGTAATAAAAATAATAGGAAAGCTTCTATAATCATAATCATAATCCACGATTATTATTTTTCTTCTTTTTCTTAGAAAATTATAAATTACGATTTTCTATCTTTCATAACTTCCTTAGTAGACAATGATCACTTTCTTCTGTATCGCCTTTTACTCTTTTGTCGTTTTCTGAAGATCGCCTTTTGAAGAATCGTAAATTACGATTTCTCATCTTTCTTTTCTTTTTGGCTTCAGTATTAACGCTCAATCGTAAAATACGATTTCTCAGCTTTCAATAGGTGGCGAATCGTCTTCTTGCGCTCAATCATCTTTTTACTACTTTTTGAGTTCATTTTGATGAATATTAACACTTTGGCTCTCTTTTATTATTTTTCTTTAATATCTGCACATCAACAACTTATTAGTAGCAAAATAAGTCCTAGAATCACTAAGTTAAGGGTGATAAAATGGTATATTCTGTGACTGATCAGTGATCCCCTTTCCCCAAGTTAATCCATTCACTATAAAAAATAAGACTATTAGTGGCAACCAAAACTGTCGCTATTAACAAAAATCCTTGTTGTTTTAGTAGCAACAAGACTAGTAGCGGCAATTTTTTTTATTAATAGCGGCAACTTTGGCTGCTGCTGAAACACATTATTTTTGTAGTGATTATAGTGAAAGAGTTCCGTAATGAAGGGAACTCTAACCTTGTGTTGAAAGCTCAGTTTAGCCTAAATATCTCATTGACAAATATATTGTTCCAAATTCTCATGGTTTGCATTTATAAAATTTTAAGTATCTAAGTTATAGAAATCGGTGTGCCCATGGATGCAACCAAACATGATAAATGCTAAGAGAGAGGTCACTCATAGGTTGCACAATTCTCTTACTCAAAATAATTGGAGGGGTATCAAACCTTTTATTAGAGCTCAAAATATACATATTTCAAAGGACATGCTATTTCATAAAGTAGCATCAAAAGGAGAATGAAACTTACGTGACAACCACTTTCTCACTTCCTTTCCCAAAATTTTGGTTAGAAAGAATGGTTTGTCAATACAATAATTCTTGAAATTTCTTGTCAGAGCTTGAAATCCAACTCATGACGCGTAAGGAATCTAATTATCAATGCGTCATACTCAGATAAACACAAAATATATAAAAGGCAAATTCTAAGAGATTTCTTATTTATAATCTCAAAATGCTAAATCATTTGTCAATTATATGTTCGTGAATCTTTACATGTGATGAAAAAAACTCTGACGATCTTGTCAGTTATGTGCACGTGTTTAATGACTGAGTGCGATCTATGCCTTCAGTAGAAACCAGTCGTGGTGTACACGCATAGAGTCATGAAATCGAGACCTGTTATCGAACACCGAGACCTTAACTTTAACAACGGCCTTAGGCATCTGATCTATAGACATCTCAATTTTATATTGGTCTTGGGAGCCCATACACCAATCTCCATGTAGGGGCTGCACACTAAGGCTAGACCACCTGATATATATACCCATATGTATATAATCTAATTACATCCCTAAAACTCATGCAATCTATTAGAGTGAGAGAGAGGAACCGACTGGAAGAGTGAATAAGGAGAAGACCCTTTTTCCCTTCTTGATTGGTTCTTGTCTTTCGAGATCGCAACCATCTGATCCCTCTTGTCAATCCCTCTTTCTACATCGAGGTGAACTACATCTGATATGGTCATTGAAGGCTAGATCTTGACCCATCGTGATCAAAGAGAAGAAGCTCGAGAAATTGAAGGAGGATCACTTAAACAACGATAATCTCATCGCCGACGATTGTGAACCTTCGCATGAGTGGAAACTGAGAAAGGTAATTCCCATAACACAATCACGTGAGGTTAGAATCCTAACGTTAGTACTGATTACTGAGAATTGTGGTCGCATCCAGAGATTTCCGAGGATCAGACGTGTGGAAATCGTGAAAGCCGATACACCTCGATTCGATCATCTGAATCCTTGCATGTGTGTGAAAATTTATGAATGATGATCACCTTTGTGAATAAAACATACATAAGATAAATGAGGTATGAATTGGATGCTTTGAGTTAAGGATTTTCAAAAGCAAAAATGAGGAACAAATCATGAAAGTTCGAGTGCTGTTGAGCCAGCTTGAGCTGCCTTAGAGGCTAGGTCAAGCTAGAATTACAAAGCCTTAAAAAGGCTATGTCTGAGAAACCCGCTTGAGCTCCCTTGACCCAGCTAGAGCGGGATCCTATCTGAAGCAGCCCGCTCGAGCAGGGTTCCCAGGCCAAAATTGGCTCGGGTAAAACCAGCTCGAGCTGGTTTGTGGGTGCCACTGGAGGCAGCTCGAGCCGGAATGAACCTAACTCGAGTTGCCTTTCTTTCTTTTACTTTGTGCGGTCTTCTTTCTTATGAGACTGTACAAACTTGAAAGTACTATGGGCCATGTTTAATACGCATAATTTGGACTTCATGATTTAGGAGAAACACGAGAAACATCACGAGTGAGATTGGTTGAATTAAGACATAGGTGTTCGACCGTAAACCGAGGTAGGGAAATTTCATTGCAAAATTATAAATTTGACTTGATTCAGGGATGCTATGTTAATTTTGATCACATTTGAACAACATTTTCAGCAATGTAAGCGTGTGACTCATATTCAATAACTGATTCAAGTGAAGTTCAACATTAAAAAATTCTAATTACTCATTATAGGCATCACATACGAATGTAAATATTTATGCAGTATGCAGTTTTAGAAAATAAGGTCATAGTCTCATGTTTGAAGTGATGGTTTTAGAAAAACCAAGTCCTAGAGTTAAATCATGCATCTTTAACCTAATATAAGATATAGACAATCGTATATCACTAATGCCACCACACCAGATTCTAATCACATGGTAAAAGGGGGTGGCATACAATCTAGCCCAATGGCACATAATGTGACAGCTCGATTTTCCTGACACTCATTTTTTTTTCTTTTCTTTAACATAGATACTCGGGAAAATCAGACCGCCAAATCGTAGATCACAATCTGAATACAGAATACTTGGTACATCCACACACATGCAGAAATCAAAGCAGAATATACATGACATAATTAAAATCTCCAGTTCTAATATCCAACATGAACATTAAACTAAGACAAACCACCGGTAATGGCCAACCATCACCTAACAGTGGTATACCATATATGTATGCACGAACGTACCAAGCCCGAACTTACTAAAATCTATAATGTACTAATTCTACGATCTAGAAAATCTTACAAGTTCTCAAGTGTTATACCTATGACGTATAGTCAGGGTGAGCTAACAGTCTAGGCTCAGTGGAGAAAACTGATACCAATATATATCCAATCAGTCATGCATAGATTTAAAGGCAGATCAAAACATTTTCATATTCAAAATAGAAAATGAATTCAGAGGCATTTTTCCTATCAAAATCGAAACTGATTTCAAGGACATTTGCTTATCAAAACCGAGACTGATTTCAAAGGCAAACTAATTTCAAGGACATTTTCTTATCAAAATCGAAACTGATTTCAAAGATATTTTCTTATCAGAATCGAAACTGATTTCGAATCTCTTTTCTCACTAAAGCAAACTTCGTATCAAAACAGGGTGTCTTGTTTATGTCAAAACGAAAAATAATCTAGTGAGCACACTCACTTACGTGTCTTATCTTTGATTTATTGAGTTCGATTCTCATTTACTTACATGTCTTATCTTGGTTTTATTGATTCGATTCTGCCCTAGCGGCTCACAGGGTACTTATAATCCGCCCATAGCGGTCTACAGACACACATAATCCGCCTATAGCGGTCCACATGCACACATAATGCGCCCATAACGGTCCATACACACATAATCTGCCTATAGCGGTCCACTTCAAATTTCTTAACTTATAGTTTGATTCACGGAGAGTGCGATCCAAGGCGTATGTAAATCCTGCCATAGCGGTCCAAGGGTGTACATAGATATAAAGATATACAAAGGCGTACGTAAATCCTGCCAAAGTGGTCCAAGGGTGTACATAGATATAAAGATGTCCAAAGGAGTACGTAAATCCCGCCAAAGGGGTCCAAGGGCGTACATAGATATAAAAGTGTCCAAAGGAGTATGTAAATCCCGCAAAAGCGGTTCAAGGGCATACATAGATACAAAGGTGTCCAAAGGAGTACGTAAATCTCGTCAAAGCGGTCCAAGGGCATACATAGATACCACCATTGCGGTCCACTTGATAACCAGACTTATCATTTGATTCAAATTTAACTTCTGAGTTCAATTCAAAGTTTATATTCGATTTATGTTCATATTCATATATATTTTCAGCTTTGTGCATTGTACTTAGTTCATCGCAATTGTCATAAGTCAGGTATCAAATGAAATATAAGTTTTCGAAATCATATAAATAAAGCTCATCATTTAGATTAAAAATTCAAGTTCACTAATCATACTTCAAAAGCGGATTTGGATTTTGAATATCAACAAGTTCAAATACTAATTCATGTTCAAATAAAAACTTAACACAGTTCATTCAATCATGTCAAGCATCTATGATATTAAATCAGAAATGCAATTTTAGATGGAACTTTCTCCACCTTAACCTGAAGCCAAAACGAATATTTTCTTATCAAGGCGACATGCCCATCACGTCCCCTTGATCACAACCTAGAACACACCAAATTACCTCTTATAAGTCAAAAGCAACGAAAAACAGAAAAATGCCAGAAACTGACCAAATCAATTGATCGAAACCCAGTTCGATCGATTGGTTTCTTTAGAAAAATACACATATCTTTGTTTGGTCCCATTCGATCGATCGGTTCCCAAAATTGATCAATCGAAACCCAGTTCGATTGATTGGTTTTTTTAGAAAATTCACATTTCTCTGCTATCATAATCCGATCGATCGGTTCCCTAACCGACCGATTGATTTCCAAATTGATTGATCGAATTCTATTTCATTCGATCGATTTCTTTAGAAAATCACACACTTTTGGTGCCATAATCTGATCGATCGACTCCCAAATCGATCAATCAAATTTTAAATTGATCGATCGAATTCTATTTCGATCGATCGATTTCTTCAGAAACTCCTAACACGCTCACTGTTTTTATAATCCGATCGATCAATGTACAAATTGATCGATTAGTTTCACAAATCGATCGATCAAATTTCATTTTGATCGATCGGTTTCTCCAGAAACCTTCACATTTTTTTCCTATCAAAATGGATCGATTGGTTCCTAATTTCGATCGATCGGTTTTGATAGATTCTTAGTAATACGGGCCTCTTCTTCCTTCCTCCAAACCATCCAAAAAAGCTCATTGTACACATCCCCACTCACACGAATCAAACCTAAACTAATTCCACAAACCAAATCAAATCTTACCTTCTAATTTCGCGTATGCACCCCCACGGTGTTCGACATCAAAGGAAAATCGGTGATTGCACCACACACCCATCTCATGGTTTGAAACCCCTTTCTTTCTTTTGATCGGATTCAAGTCGTAGATCGATTCTTATGGTTTGAAACCCTTTCTTTCTTGCATCAATCAAGGAGGATCTTGAGTGACCAAAGGAGTGAGGGTTTCTTAAAGAAACAAAGGAGGGCTTGGGAGAAATAGGGTTCCCTCACACTCGTGGATCGTTCCTGCGCCAAAAATTGACAAGCTCCTATGATAATTAATCAAAGGAGAAGAATTAAAGAGGGAGATCAACAACTCTTCAAGAAGATGGGCAAGGAGATGGAGCCCTCCTTCTCTTTCTCTTTTTCTAAGCACTCCCTTCCTCTCTCTCTCTTTCTCAAGTTTCCAAACGAGTGCAACTTCTTTGAGAAGTTTCACATACAAATAGTGTGGGTTTGGCTCGGTGTTAAACTATAACACTGTAAAGTATATTAATCCCTATGCAAATCAACTCGGGCTTGGTGTGAAGCTCGCACACCCAAGTCGGTAATTGTTACATATCTAAAGATCCTAATTAAGGCCCAATGTCGGTCCAATTAGTCGGCCTAACTGGTTGGCTCAAATAGTCGACCCAATCAGTCGGCCCAATCAATTGAAAGGTTGCAAATTCATCAAGGTCAATGATTTAACATTGACAAAAATTTCGGGTTGTTACACATAACCTAGCCCAATGACCTCATTCCTACTATTAGGGCAGTCTCGAATCTTGGTACATTGCCTAGCCAAATTTGCATGTTCTTGACTAAAGAAACAACCTAGTCACTTCCAGTTAAAGAATATCTAGGACCTAATCCGACTAAGTGGCTTTGTGGGAATCCCTTCAAAAGAAACAATATGATTAGTCTTTACAATATAAGATCATTATCCTATGTTTTCATTATTACAATATACATAAGCACATCCCATCATCAACAGTATTTCATTTTAAACTATGCTTTTCATTAGTTTCGATCATAAACCATGCAAGTCCTTTGAAAATCATGCTTAATGCGCTAGGCAACTAGTATAATGTAGTATTATCATTATGAGAGTGAACATTAACATTCAAGAATAAATACAATTGTACAACGAAGTTAACATGGCAACTATCAACAATACTTTACATATATGTATCATTATCACACACCACCACATAGGAGGTTCAAGTTCTTATGTAGCGTCATTAGGGTATTAGGACATATACTGTAACATATATATATATATATATATATATATATATATATATATATATATATATATATACTTACATACATCATCGCATTAACTTTATGATAAAGAGTTTAGTTACTTGCCTTATTTGTGACTGTGCGGGTCGAGATCCTGACAATTTGTCATGCTAACTTACACTTTCTTGAAGAATTTAGAGACATTTCCAAAGAGTGAGGAAGACAACGACTATATATATATATATATAGATAAGTTTGGGTTGTCATACTAGAGCCGATAAAGGTGATAATGGGGACGAGTCAGGCTCTCCTCGGTTAAAATTTCGATATTGGGTCGATGGGTAATAATAATAATATTATAGTGAACAATTATCAAAGTATTAATAAACTGATAATAACGTTATTGGTGATAATCTAATAGCAATTATATCACTTCCATCATAACACCAATGAGGGGTATTAATAAGAATACTATCAGGCAATGATAATATGGGTGGGTGGAGTAATAGTAATAATAATAATAATAATAATAATAATAATAATTGATTTGATTTAAAATTCTCAATATTAATAATGATGATAATAGTAATTTTCACTCTCCCAGCCTTTGACTTGTACACCAACTCATCGGTCATGTCTCAGCGTACCGACTCACGAGCTAGGATGGGTGACAAGTAAAATATGATCCATATAATCCAAAACTTGTCCAGGTTCATGATCATTCACATAAAATACCTCTTTGCTACCCTAAACAAAGTTTTGTTAGCCCACGCTAAGGTACTAATGGCATCTCTTAAGTGATTATTTAGTCTTAACAGGAAGAAGATTACTAATGAGAAATCTGTGCAAAACCATACCCAGAATTCGCGATGAATCGTGAAGGCCATGACTTAAAGAACCAAAGGTCACGAATGATCGTGAAGTTGGGCGATTGCAATAGAACCATCCAAAGAAGAAAGCTTGACTGACTGTGAAGAATGATCTCAAAAGTATAAGAATCACGATTGATTGTGAGCAGAAGAAGACTGTCCAGAGATGAATGCCTTTACTATGGTAGATCACGATCTCACGAGAAGAAGTCACGATTGATCGTGACTTAGTTAAAAGGACTCATAATTGAAGAAAAAGTGAATCACGATCAATCAAGGTGAAGTCATGATTGATCATGAATTGGATAAAAGACTCACGATTAGAGAAGATTAAAGCTATGATTGCACAAGACTTTGAGTTACAATTGATCGTAACAAAAAGAGAAGTTTCTCGAAAGAAAGAACCCTGCGATCGTAAGTCACAATTTCAAGAGAAAAAAAAGCCGCGATTGATTGCAAGTCATGATTCCATCCTATTTTAAGTCAAGAGAAAGTCACGAAAGATGATGGCAAATTCAGAGATGTATCCGGAGGACACGTATATTTAGGAAGTTTCAGTTTGAGTAAAATTCTATTTTTATTAGAATTATAATAGGAAGTTAGTATTTTAATTTAGCATGTACTAGGACTCCTATGAATCTATAAATAAGAGGGCTTGCGCACAAGAAAGACACATGCAGTATATACAATTCAGTAAATAAAGAGTTTTCATAGTAGTTTTTCTTAGTTTTTAGAATTCTAGTTTTGAGTTTTCATGATGGTTTCTATAAGTTGTTTTCAATTAATGAAAGTTATTATAAAGGTGTGTGGCTAAATTTCTAGAGTTTGAGAACCCGATATATTAAAGATAAGTATGCTTAGTTAGTTGTTTCTTATTCTTTTAAATTTGTATTGTAATTGGTTATTGAATATGACTTTTAAAGCTTGTTTATGAGTTTTAAAAGGATTTCAAGATTTCTATGATTTTAAATTCTATGTTACCGTTGTAGCCTTAGGTTTGGAATTACGAGACTTTCATCACCCGACTATGTTGTCATTGCTGCATTAGTTTGTTTCATTAACGAGATTATTGATAGAGAAGTTTATGTTGTCGTTGTTACCTTAAACGAATCTTATCTTCTTCTAATGTTGTCCTTGTCGCCTTAAGATAATTACAGAATTAAAAGGAATTAGAGATAATTAACTAGGATTACGAATCTGTGATCAGGGAACCTAGACTTATTTTTTAATCAGTTTTTACAACTTTACTTTTCATCATTAGTTACATTCAAATCTGTTTACTTTCTGCAATTTAGTTAAAACAAAACCAACCTATTTTCTAAGGCTTATAGACATATTCTTTTCGAAAGTTTTCCATGTGGATCCATACCCTTACATGTGCTACAATTCCTTGTACATTTGCGAGGTGATAATTTTTGTATAGTAAAAGAGCTATCAGTTCATATAGATGCGAAAGGCATTGCGGAAACATATTTTATTAATCAAATTATTTCTAACAACCCAAGTTCAAAACCTCACACAAATTCTAATTCAAATCCATCTAATACATCAATTCAATATCACATGAATTCTAATTCAAATCCATCTAATACATCAATTCAGTATCTCAATAACACAAGGCAACCAAAATCGTGACTAGCTTCTATAGATTTTGTACTGTAGTTATTGGGCTGTCTCCAAATTCTAACTCCAAAAGGATCCAATTCATCTTTGTCATACAAGCTCTTCAATCCATGAGTTCTTGGGTTGTCTCCAAATTCTATAAGCTTGTAGGACAAAGATGAATTGGATCGTTTTGGAGTTAGAATTTGGAGACGACCCAAGAACTAGAGTACAAAATCAATAGAAGCTAGTCACGATTTTGGCCACCTTGTGTTATTGAGATATTGAATTGATGTATTAAATGGATTTGAATTAGAATTCATGTGAGATTTTGATCTCGGATTGCTAGAAATAATTTGACTAATAAAATACGTTTCCACAACCACTTCTGCAACTATATGAACATAAAGAAGTTTTGAATTATTTGGATCATGATTTTACCTATTGCGCATCCCAACTCGTGGATCAATAAGCTGAGACATGACTGATGAGCCGGTGTACGAGTTAAGGGCTGGGTGCGTGACAAAAAGTGGTAGTAGAGCCTTATTATAGATGATGATTAGAGCCTTGATGAAAACTTTAAGGATATTGGCTGCTTGAGAATCTATTTTAGAGAGGGAGTTTATGTGATGATGACCTTGAATCTTGAGAGAATTGATGACAAGGTATGAGCCATAGGACTTATAACATAAAAAATAGGACTCAACTTTGAATTTTAAGATTAATAATATTAAGGGCAAGATTGGATGGATAAGTTTTGGAGCCATAGAGAGCAGTTACCGAAATAGAGTTACAATTAAGTGGTCGAGAACATCAAAAGGATTAGAATTGTGAATTCGAGAAGAATATGAGAAGTTTCTAGCATCTTGATTGCCTAGGTTGTAATTGGAAGAGAACCATTACAAGCGAAAGAAGTGAATTTACCTAAAGTCTCGGTGTTGGTAGAATAGCATCAAAGTAGAGGTTTTGACTTTAATAAAGATTAGAATATGATAATATTGGCAATGATATGATAGAGTTAAGATTCATTCCTAATTTCGCAACTCATTAAAAGTCTACGATTCTCTAATATTCTTGATCTTATTGCAACAAAAATTTTCAATTCTTAGACAACTTATGCTTTTTATTTGTTTGCATCTTGATAGACTCTTGATTTTGTTTGAAAACATGACTAGTTACCTTTTGTCGATTTTTTTCTTACGGATAAATTGATGCGGGAACTTACTAAATGCAATGCTAGGGCTGAGATTAGGATTAAAATTAATTTAATCAATTAAAAAATAACAATTTCTCATAACAAATTACCACGAAAATTCTAGAAATTCAATTAGGTGATTTAATTTTGGCTCAAAATAGCGTTACTTTCGTGTACGTTCCCTATCGCGGATCTAGAAGACTAGGGTTCTTATGAACGGCTAGATCTCCGATAGTTTTAGGGCGTCGAACGAACTCGCAAGCGGGTTCTCTCGATACCAAACGAAAATAAAAGGCTAATAAAATTAAAGATGAACAAAATATAATTAGGATTACGCTACTTACGCAAACCGTAGAACTAAAGAAGATAGAGATGAAAGAAGAGTTGGCCTCGCACCAAACCGCAAGCGGCAATCGAAGAATCGCTCTTCGTTTTGAGAGAATCACACCCTCACGAAAGTTAAAAACTCTCAATTTTGCATAAGCAATTTTCATTAACCAAAAAGTAATAATAAAAGTGTTTACAAGCCTTTAAATAGGCTAACCAATGCATAAAATTAGAAATCCTAGTATAACTCTAATTCCTAATTCAAATAAAAGAAATATTCTAATTCTTCTAAAACAATAAAGTCCTAAACAATAAGGAAACTAATCCTATTTCTAATAAAAGAAATATTCTAATTCTTCTAAAACAATAAAGTCTTAAACAATAAGGAAACTAATCCTATTTCTAATAAAAGAAACAACTCTTACTTTCTAAAATAAAATAATAAAAGAAACTAATCCTAATTCACTTAGGATTCATGAAATTCGTCACTTTATGTGTAGCCCCAAAAACTGACTATAACTTCTTCAATACTTGTCGGAATTGCCAAATTTTGGCTCGTTGGAAAGCTACTTCGATAAGCTTTCAAATATGATCAATTTCGTATCAATCCGACTTCGTTTGACACTTCAAAATAGGCCAAACATAAAAGTGACGGGATCATAAGTTACTCTTCTTTTGATAAGTTACGTTTCTTCTTTCGCCTCCGATATGTTATGGGCGGGTGCTTGAATCGGATGTCCCCATCATAAATGCACGATGTGTATGCATTTGAATTCCTTTCTAACACTATGATTTTGTTAGATGTGTGGACGCATACTTACATGCAACTTAAGAGGATTCGTCAATTTATTGAAACTATGTTGATATGATTTTGATCCAGTCTTTCAGAATGTTTGACATGAAATTCTTTTACTTTCTTGATAGTTCTCTTGATCCTTCTTGTAATTAATTAGAAATCATATGTGGATCATTCTAGTTGTAATAGTCATTGATTGTATTGAAATCTCAAAAATTCTAATAAGAAATTAGCTTTATGAATAGTACTACGACTTTGAATCATTAATGATAGCTATTTTAGGAATAGGCTTGCAATAAAGAACTCAAATAAGAACTTCAACTTGGAAATTGAAATGAGAAATTAAGAATCCGAACTAAAATAAAACTTTTTATTTTAAAAATGACTCTGTTGGAAAGATTAGATTGCTAGAATGAGCCAGTGAGAGAGTTATCCTTTCTAATCTTGTATTTGAAAAAATGAACTGAAATCGATATCTGCTATTGAACTTGAATTGATACGTACATTTTGATATAAATGTTCATCTTAATAGTGATTTAATATTGATACATCCATTTCTCATCAGATTTTCAAAATATATAAATAAATTATGTTTGATAAACTTTCCAATGATATATAACTCACCCTCAAATTGTTCATATGGAGAGCCATATGATCTCCCAAAGCCTACTCAATATATCAGACTTGATAAGAGTTAGTTGATGCTGCAAGGGATTTGTGTTGTAGCTTCTTCATTTGACCACCAATACGAATGACATTGAGAGTGTTTGGAGAGAAATTTGATACCGTTTCTGAAGATATAGCGTTTGCTTTGAGGGTCGCTATGGAGAAAGAGATATGTACCCTTTAATATAGAGTTCACTCTTACAAAACGAATCTGTGAGAGGTAATCAATATCGTGAGAGTTTGAGTGGTAACTTTATTAACTTTCTTACGGTGAAGCAAATATAGGATATCCAAGTCCCATAGGAAAAAGGATTTGGTTTGTAAAAAAAAGTTTGCCAAAACCCCTTTATCCTTGCCTTTTCATTATTGCAGAGGAGGTTCTTAGTTGAGGCATTAACCGTTCTATGAATGTAATCATTTTGAGAGACTTTCTTCCTCCAAAAATTGCCTTGATCCTTCTCTTCTTTTTTATGCAAATGATCTCCTTGTATTTACAAAGTGCACGATGAAATCCCTTTGGGATCTCAATAAGTATTTTCAGACCTAGATCACCTCACCATTACCTCATCTCCTCCTCCTCAAGGCTATAAATACCCCACGTCCGAGTTTGGCGAACCGAATTTGGATATTTTCTAAGCCCTAATGGTGCTAGAGCCCCATGTCCGAGTTCTTTCACCAGGTAAAGACTCTCTTCCCTTCTTCTTTCTCTTAAGATAAGTTGGCCTATCCATAACTTGGCTCGTAAGGGATGAGGAGGTGTCAAACCGGCCAATAGGCTGGGATTGACTCCACCCATTTGGCTTGACACCGGCTAATAGGCTAGGGCTGACACCACCCATGAGGGTCGTCACCGGCCAATAGACTGGGACTAACTCTGCCCATAAGACTTACCTCCACTAGGGGAAGGCTTGGTCATGCACACCAAGGGTTAGCCTTGTTCAACTTTGGGTTTCCCTCATGGTTCAGAGTTCTGATCTCCTTTCATTCGAAAGGGTCAAGCCCCCACCCTAGGCAAGGATCAAAATCTCGGCCGAAAATTTAAATTTTCGGCCGAGTCGTCTCGGTATCGGCCAAGGCCGAAACCCAAAACATTAAAAAATGCCCCCCCCTTAAAAAAATCAAATTATCGGCCGATTATATGATTGGACGGCTCTTTAGGGTTCTTTTGGAAATTTGAATGGGTATTATACCCATTTTCATAATTGCACCCCATTAATGAACGGTTTAAAAGCCATTTAAACCTTTTTAATTGCAACCTATTCTTTAATGGCAACCCAAGTACATATAAACCCATTTAAGCTTCCTCATCCGCAGCCCAGCCAACTCGTCGCCGGATTTCGTCGATGCTTCGCCTGATTTCGTCGGAACTCGCCGGATTTTCTTCAAAAAATTAATATAGGTGTCGAATCTTTGCGTGATTCGCCATGTGAAGTCGGTTTTCGCCAACTTTCGCCGGATTTCTCTAGATCTAACATTTTTGGTCACCGGATTTCGTCGGGATTCGTCGGATTTTACGCAAAAAATATCATAAGTTGCCTAATATACGTGTGGTTCGCCGTTTGGACTCGGATTTCACCCAAATCTCGTTGATTTCAAATCTAAATGGATCTAGGCGGATTCTCACGGATTTCCCAAACTTCATGGATTTCGCCCAAACTCGCCGGATTTTGCTTTAAAAAATTACGAGAGTTCTCAAATCTCAGCATGATTCGCTATCTCTACTCGGGTCTCGAAAAATATTGCCGGAAAGTGACCAAATCTAGCCGGATTTCGTCGGAATTTACCCAAATTTCTCTAAAAAATTACGTGAGTTCGCCGTTCCTACTCGAGTCTTGAAAAATATATAATAATATATATTTTTTAATTATATTATTATTTTTTTATGTTTAGAGATAATTGCATTGATGGTGCCACATGGAATAATATTTTAATTATATATATACATATATATATATATATATATATCTGATGGGGACGCATGTAAGGGCAGTGCAGCGTCAGCATTGACTTTTAAAAGGGAAAAAAAAAAAAAATGGTTTGTTTATCTAAGAAGAGCCAGTAAAAAAAAATCTCCTCCATTTTGCGTTGGGTATCTATGTTCGCTCCTATGTCATCACTGAAAGCGTCCACATCTTAGACTCTTTGAAGACTATTGATTGCTTCAGATTAACGATGGAGATCGTGTTTCAGCCTAATATTCCACATAATAGATCTTGGGGTTATGACGCACCTATCAGACGATAAATTTTTTATTCTATATGTGGCTGATCCCAAAAACTGGCCCTAAATTGGCGTTTGCGCATAATGTTTGACATATGATTCAAAGACCATTTTTTGGAATTTGTGACACTTGGAATAAAAACCGACCGTCTGATAAATGCGTCATGAACTCAAGATCTCTTGTGTGGAATATCGGGATGAAACATGACCTCCATCGTTTTATCCGACTTAATCAATGGTTATCAAGGGGTCTAAGATGTGGGCACAAACAAAGTACCCCTTTTGCTTTTCTTATAGAATAAAAGATTTCTATTTAGCAATAATGTGGGCTCCACTTTCTTAATCGTTTTTAAACATAAAATCTTTAGCTAATATTTGAAGGCCACTAATTTACTTTAAATCCACCCATCAAATCTTTGAGTTCACCCACACTGAAACACATTGACTTGGTAGAATTAGATGATGATCATTGTTTATCCTCTCAATCTTTCACAAGATGTATCTTGAGATCATGGGTCTACCATCAGACGGTTAGTGTTTAATTTCTCGTGGCACACATCTCAGAAAAATGACCTTAACATCACGTGCAAGCTCAAAATTGCTTTTAACGTCCCTTTTTTGGGTATGCACCACATGAAATAAAAATCCTACCGTCGGATGGTACGATCATATTCTCAAGATCCATCATGTGAAAGATTGGGACGATAAACAATCTCCATCGTTCGATTCAATATAATCAAAGTGTTCCAGCATGTGTGAATTCAATTATATAATATAATATATTATATTATATAATCGATGGTGCCACACGGAATAATATTATATATATATATATATATATATATTTGGCATTGAATCGGCCTATAATATACAATATCTTATATTGTATATTGTATATTTAAGATATTGAATCGGCTTATAATATACCCTCATTTAATAACTCTTTTTATATACAATATCTTATATTTAACAATATTTTTATAAAATAATTTATAAAGATATATAATTTAAAATAAATTATTATAAAATAAATTATTATACTAACAATAATAAATATAATAATATATTAAATTATATAATTGATGGTGTCATAAATAAAAATTTATATAAAAAAATAGTATATAAACATACTTAACATTTACAAATTTATTATTATCATTTACCATTTTTTGATATACTTAAAAATAATACAATTCTCTTTTAAAAACAACTATCCAATTCATTTAATTTATATATTAAAATTGTATAAACTCTACATTATCATAAATATTTATCATACATATTTACATAATATTATATATTTTATATTTTTATATATTAAAAATACTAATATAACTTTAATCATCATAATTTAACTTAATATTAAATATAAACCAATAGCAATAAATTAATTATTAATAAAAATCATAAATATATTACTATTTAAAACTATTATTCATAATATATATAATTAATATTTATAACGATATAATGATATTATTAAAATATAAAAATGAACAACTACTATATTTACATTACATATTAATATTGTAATAATATACTTATTACAATATTATTACACTTAACTACAATACTATAAATAATTAAATAAATTTAATATTTTCATAATAAAACTATCAATGTGAAAATTTTGAAATAATACTTAATAACAACAATAATAAAATATAATAATTATAACTATATTTATAATTAATTATAAATTTATTATACAAATATTAATCATTATATTAACTATATTTTAAGATCATGTTATAATTAATATATATATATATATATATTAATTATATGTGAACACCAAAGAATGATCAAGATTGCTATACAAAAGATTGGCACGAAACGTGATCTCTATCATCCGATGGAATAAAGTCAAAGGACATTATTTGATTCAATGGTTGTCTGTGAGAAATTAGATGATAGAGATTGTTTTCGTGTTAATATTTTGCCCATGTGGCTTAGATGGGTATTCCATGTGGCACATATCCAAATGATAACAAAGTCTCTATTTTTAACCATATATATATGAATAATTTGGTTTTAGTTACATTTCACTGGGTTGCTACTTTTAAAGTTTCAATTATGTTATTATATTTAGGGATAATTTTTTTGATATCCCTATAACTAACTTTCATCACTAAAATATTGGTATATTATTTTTGAAATAGCTAAATGATCTATAATTTAAAACTTTTATCTCCACTTTATCTATGGGGTTAATTTGAATTTAATGATTTTTTAATTGGAATGACATTTCTTCTACAGATTCTATTATTTGATATATAAAAATAGTTCGCGATCTTGATCCTGCATGACAGTATGGCACTCCTTTGGGACCTAAGAGGCTTAATTCAAAATGTCATTTTTGTAATAAAGAACTAAATGGTGGCGGTGTCAGCAGACTTAAGGAACACGTAGCTGGCAAACAGGGTGACGTGCAGCCATGTACTAGCGTGCCCAAGGAAATTAGGCAGCAAATAAAACAACAATTGCAGATCGCCAAAGGGAAGAGAGCAGAGGTTGAGAGAATGAATCAAGAATTAATGGAAACCATATCGCAACCTCACCGTACTTCAATTCCAGTAGACTTGGATGATGATGATGATGATGATGATGAAGATGATGAAGAGAGTCAACTTAGGAGGGTAATGAGGGACAGTTTGAATGAAAGGAGAAGACGAGAGGATGAACAATACGCTTCTCATAGATTTCGGTCTAATTTGCATGGACCATCTACAGTAGCAGCTGGGGGAGGGTCAGGTCATAGCCAGGGCCATGGAGACATAGGTTTACGCAGGTCATCTACTATACGGGAGGGTGGTTCTAGACCTTCTGGTTCTGGTAGTGTTAGATGTCCAGTGGGACCTATAGATCCTTTCTTATATAAAATAGAGAGCTCCAAACAGTCCAAGTTGAGTACAACGTTTTTGAAGAGTTGGGGTAAAAGATTAGGTAAATCAGTAGCCAAATTAGCTCAAATATTCCAACTCAAGTGGTCGAATCATTGTACTTTAAGACCATGTTAGAGACTAGTGCGGCGGGACACAGGGGTAAAATCCCAACTTATGAGATAGTGGCCCATATTTAGACGATGAAGTGACCGAGATAATGTATCATGTAACGAGCTTTGAGAAAATATGGGACGAGAGAAAAATTATGTGCGATGGTTGGACGAGTGTTACTAAGAAGACCTTAATCAAGTTCTTAGTATACGGTGATCGTGGGACAATCTTCAAGAAGTCTTGATGCTTCAAAAACAACAAAGGATGCCAACTATCTGTTTGGATTGATGGATGAGGTTGTAAGATCAGTTGGGCCGCAGGGAGTTGTATAAATCATCACTGATAACGCATCAAACTACAAGGCAGCTGGCAACAAACTTTCGTCCACATATAGTCACATCTTACGGACTCCTGCGACCCATTGTATTGATCTCATTCTCATCGACCTCGGAAAGATGGAAATCGTACATATATAAAGAACTGTAAGATGATAACCAGTTTCATCTATCAAAGTGCAAGCCTAGTCAATTTGCTGAGAACCTTTACAGACCAAAGAGACGTTATAAGGCCTGCAATAACTCGGTTTGCCACCCACTTCGTTGCCCTTCAAAGCTTATATAAGTATAGGGCAGCCTTGAAGAGTCCGACCGATCTCCGAATGGGTGTTACGGCCAAAATTCCAAACACGAACGACCATTGGCCAACAATGTGGGCGATACTATCTTCACCGCATTCGATTATCGAATATTATTGAACCGCTAGTGCACGTACTAAGATTGGTAGATGGGGATGACAAACCCACAATGGGGTATGTCTATGAGGCCATGATTAAAGCAAAGTTGGCCATTAGAGGTAAGTTCCCCAAAAGTCACAAGAAATTTTGGAAGGTGATCGATAGAAGGTGGAATGAGCAGTTCCACCAAAATCTACATGCAGCAGGTAATTTATTACTTTAATTAATTGATAATCATACTTTCGTTACATTTATCTTTATAGTTTTAATTAATTGAGATATTTCAACAGGGTATTTCTTGAACCCCGTCTACCAATATAGTCGAAATATCAGTATAAATGATGAGGTCTACAGTGGCTTATTAAGCATGATCCAAAAGATGGAGTCAGACATCAACATTCAAGGGAAGGCAATGAGAGAGGTAACAAATAATTAATTTTCCCGTATAATTGTTAAGATTATTGTTACCGATATTTGTAACATTGATCTTCCTTGTTTGACAATATTGTGCAGATTGAATTCTTTCGAAATAAAATTGGCTCTTTTGGAACGCCACTAGCATTATCTGAGATCCATAATTAGAAGCCAGGTAAATTAGATTTTATTTTACTTATGAAAGTTTATAGTCCATTAAATTTGATGCATCTATATTATTCAATGCAGCTGAATGGTAGATAAATTTCGGTGATGTGAAGAAGGCCCCTAATTTAAGAAGGATAGCAATTCGAGTGCTAAGTCAAACTACATCCTCCTCAAATTGCGAACGAAATTGGAGCACATTCTCTCTTATCCATACCAAATCAAGGAATAGACTAACTATGGAGAGATTGGAAAGGATGGTCTATGTCCATTACAATATGAGGTTGAGGGTCAGAAATATTAAAAGAGCGAGCCGTGGTAAGAATATCTAATAAAATAAAGTTTACTTTCAAAGTGATTCATATATTTAAATTACAATGTTTATAAAATGTATTAATTAATTTTGTATTCTTCTTATGTAGATGAGGAATATTTTAATCCGATCGAATTGAATTACATTTTCTCGGAAGATGATCCTTTGAGAGAGTGGATTGAGGAGAGAGAAACTCCAGTTTTAGATAGTGAGAGCACAGAATGGTTAGATGAAGCCGAAAGAGCTGCCGAAGGCTAACCCTCACAATCTCGTAAAAAATGAAGGCTTGTTCACCAAGGAACACCTCTTAGAGATAACGGTGAGAGAGGTAGTAGTGGTGATGACGATGGTGGTGACGATGGTGGTGGTGGAGGTGATGATGATGACGAAGATGGTACTGGGGGTGGTAGAGAGGGCACACAGTGGGGGGGTGAAACTTACAGTGGTGATTATGGTACTTTACATGGGCAGTCTTCAAGCGGTGTTTGACAGTGGACTGATGATGACATGACTATGTACGATACTCCCACATTTAGACACGGAGGGTTGGAAGGAAGAGGGCCATCAGAGTCCTACCAAACTCCACAAGATTCGCTCGACGCCATTAACTCTACAATTAGTAGTTTTAGTGGGTTTGGGTTTCAACCTACCAACCAATCTTACAACCCACAATATCCTCAACCAAGCAACCTGGGAAATGAGGGTTTCGTTTCTCAAATATTTGGTGGATCGTATGCTTCATACTACCCCCAATATAATCAACCACCAGAAACATCTCAGCACGGGGCATATGGCTATCAATACGGACAATATTATAGGCCACGACAACAGAATGATACTGATGAAGAAGAACCACCCAGGAACTCTATGTGGCTTTGAGTAGGTGGCTGCTCGAGTTCAGGTAATGAAGTCATTTTTTGTCTATTTTATGTTCCATATTTTAAAATAAAAAACTCTATATGGCTTTGAATAGACATATAACTGTTTTAAACGGACAAAAATTAGTCTCACTAATGTATATATCTGTTATAATAATGTTAAATAGCTTAAAAAAACTAAGAAAATAAAGTTCGGCAAAGTTCGATAAAGTTCGGAGCATATTTAAAAAAAAATCTAAAATTTACCGAAATTTTGACCGAAATTTCTGAAATTTTGACCAATTTACGGTTCGGGTCCTGACCGAAACCGAAACCAAAATCGAGACTTTGATCCTTGACCCTAGGACCCGGGAACTTAATGGTATAAACCTAGGGTCTTGCCCAAGGCTATGTAAGAGACCAAAGGCTGACCTAATCATGTCTTGGGTTTCCCCCGTGGTTTGTACCCGTGACCTTCTTTCAACTGAAAGGGTCAAGCCCTAACCCCGAGCGTCAGAAATTCACTACGATTGATGAAGGTCTACCCTAAGGCAACCCGATTAATCCTAATTCTAGGCTTAGATTAGGGAGGTCTAGACTCCACCATATTGCCCATAGTCTTACCCATGAGTGCTTGACTTAGGACTGTGCCATTTGAGCTTGACTCATGAGTTGAACCCTATGGTTTATATTAAAACATGGTTTAAATAACCTAGACCTAGTAGTATGAACCATATGAACTCGACCATATTGACCCTTAACTGATACATGATTCGAACCATATGGACCTTAACTGACCCATGGTCCGAACTGTATGGACCCTAATTGACCTATGATCTGAACCATATGGACCCTAACCGACCCATGGTCTGAACCATATGGACCCTAATTGACCTATAGTTCAAACCATATGGACCCTAACTGGCCCATTGTCTAAACCATATGGACCCTACATGGTCTAAACCATATTGATCCTAACCAACCCATGGTCTAAACCATTCGAGCTCTAACTTATGTATTAAACCATTTGAACCCTATTTACCATGATCTAACCCTAGGAACCATACCAATGGTCTACACCATTGTAGCTCTGACTCATGGTCTAAACTATATGAATCCTAACTGGCCCATGGAACCTAATTGATCCATGGACCCTAATTTACCCATGATCCAAACCATAGGGACCTTAACTGACACATGGTCTAAACCATATTGACCCTAACCAACGCATGGTCTAAAACTATTTCTCTTATTGTGAACCATTCGATTCCTAATTGACCCATGGTCTGCCCTTATGAACCATACTGCACCAACTCAACCCTGAGCCAAGGCTAACCCTAGTCTGAACTATTTAGACCTTAAAGGGATATAATTATCATGGCTAAGGCCAAAACCTAATTGGTGACATACATTATGGTTAAGGTCATATCCTAAGGGATATGCGTATTTGACTAAGGTCAATCCCTAAGAGCCATAATTATTTAGCTATGGTTGAACTCTCACCCAAACGAGAACTAAACATATATGACTAAGATCAGATCATAAGGGATCACAATTACCTAACCCTAAGGGGTCACACATATCTGAGCCAAGGCTAACCCTAGTCACATATGGGGATCACTTCAAACTTGACTAAGGCCAACCTCAACCTAGAGAAAGTCACATCACAATCAGTAGAGACTCAAGCTGGATACATATACTCCGCGTGAAAACTCATTTGAAGACGAAAACTGTTACTTTATTTCATTATATTTTTATAGATATGTAATTGTATATTTTATAAACTTGAATAAGAATTATTCATTTAAATCTCAGTTGGTAATTAACATACTTAATGGGGCATCAAGAGCGATACCCGAAAGTGTCTAGTCCACCAAATTAACAAAACCCTCTCCAAGGAGGAAAATTTTGATACAAGTTATTTGTGAATGAAATTTACTATTTCCATTCAAATTTATTTCACAAAGGCATCTTGCTTTTTAGAGAATAGAGGGAAGAACCGCAGGAAATCATGTAGCAATAACTTTAAACACATTTCTATAGAAGAAATCGCACAAACCACTAAAATGAAATTAGAAAAGTTTAGAGGTACCTTTTCTTAGGAATAAGAGCAGTGAAAGTGGGGTTGACAATGTGACAGCTCAGGTTTCGGCACCCTGAAGCCCGCAACGTCAGTGGGCTGGCGCTAAGGCCGAGCCCCCGAGCGAAGCACGTAACGTACAGTTTCACAGTGGAAAACAAAGCAGAACCATGCCCAATGAATCATCATAGCAAAAAAAGAGAACTAGTACTATTCTTCAAAAGATCAAAATGACGATTGTAATTCCATATGATTCCTTATGAAAAAAGAACCGACAAGAACCACCGGTAAGGGTCGTACCTTACCGAAACATGATTCACAAAAAAAAATACAATCATTTACAAAATTTACATCCTTTACAACCAAAGTTAAACCAACACATCCTGAATCCTAGGGCCGGACCTACTCTAGCCTAGTACAAAGAAAGCAGCTCTCAGGGTGAATCTCCTCCAAGTCCTCCCCCGAAGCTAGCTCAGAATCTTCCCTCTCGGAAATCCTGGTATTAATGTCTTCACCTGAACCTGTGACATATTGTCGAGGAATGAGCTTCATCCAAACACAGTAAGGAAAAACTTATAGCATGCTTATTATAACGACAAACATAGATCTTATGGCATAATGAAACAAAATAATTGGGACATATGCATAGTGTATGGTCATGGCATGAAACATAGGTACAAAGCTTGTTCGAAATTCAAAAGAGATAGGTCCACATCTTCTTCCAACACAAGAAAAGAAAAACTTAAAGTGGTATGCTTAAATTAATAGAATGAGGAGCTATAGCCTTAAGCTCCTGATGGAATACCCACCATTGTCGCTCATATGAATCATTTTCACATATATCCAAGGTCCCATAAAGTTAGACGCTTGGTCGAAAATGCACGGATGCACATGTCCTTCCAAATTGAATTCGTAACCATACATATAATCGAATCAAAGAAAACGTCATGTCATAACACACATGTTAACATAACAATACACATGGTGTCAAGGTTTCCTTACCTCAAGATCTTAACCCGCACTAGCTCACACCGCCATTTGGGTTAGCCTCTTCATCATACAATACTAAGTCACCTAAGATATAAAATCTAATGTTCACTCATTAGAACAATGCTAAACATGTTAGGATAACTCCCCTCAAAATCTCACAGTCAAAACTTACCAAAATTCTGAATCTGAGAATTTTGATCAATCGAATCCCAATTTTGATCGATCAAAATCACGTTTTAATCGATCAAACTAAATTCGATCGGTCGAGCTCTCTTAGAAGTCAAAAATCAAACATAGTTCGATCGAACGAATCTCCTTTCGATCGATCAAAAACTTATAATTCGATCGATCGAAAATATTTCGATCGGTCGAATCTTCTAAAAGCAATTTAGCTATCACACAGATCGATCGAATGAATCTTACTTCGATCGGTCGAAAATCAAATTCGATCGATCGAATATATTTTTGATCGATCGAGTTCTCACAGAGGGTTTTTCCATGCTCCTGTTTATATACATTTTGATCGATCGAGTGTGAGATTTGATCAATCGAATATGCTTTGTTCGATCGAATTTAACTTCGATCGAACGAATTTTACTCAACTTCGATTTTCATATATTTAAGTCCATTTCGATCGATCGAATTCAATTTTGATCAATCGAAATGAGCGGACTCCAGCAGTTCTAGGGTTTTCACCCTCGTTCTCATCTCCTCTTCAAATCAAACCCGATTCTTGCGTGTTCTTGATCTTAAATTACATAAAAACAACCACTAAACACACATTCAAGTTTAAGCCTTAGTTTATGTACCTTGATTTCCTCTGGATCTCCAATTCCTAGCGTCTAACCTTGCCTAGGGTTTCATCGAAAGATCAACGGCTCGTTCGTTGCTTCAAATCTGTAAAACAATCTTCGAAAACGGATCAAACTCACATCCCTAAGCAATCAATGCCCTAGTTGCCCCTCTCTCTCTCTTCTTAACTCCCAGTGATCTGCAATAACTAGGGTATTGAATGGTTATAATTCCTTTTATAACCTAAGTCTTAGGCTTTGATACAAAGCGGTCACGCCTAGGTTGGGTGTACGAACATGCACTAACCCTCAACCTAGCCTACATACGTCAAATCCCATCCGTTGGATTTGATCTATAGACATTGCATAGACTATCGATACTGTCTCTGACGTGTAGACCATCGGCACACATACCGAGGCAATTAGTTCTAGGTCTAAAATATTTGGGACGTTACAGACAACTTTAGGAATAGAACTCTCCTCGATTCTGAATGGCCGCAATGACGCCATCCTTAATAATAATAATATAACTAAATACTTAATCAATGCGAATAATGAAGCTCCCAATATTATAATATAATTAAAATATTTTTAGAAAAGGAAAGTTAATGTCACATCCTTCATTGTTTTTTTTTTTTATAGTAATCCTTCATTGTTACATCAGGGTTGTCAACAAGAAATGTTGACATAGAATATCCTTTTAAATTTATAAAAGAAAACATGGAAGGAGGTGAAATATCATTATTTTTACCAAACTCATTTAATATAACAATGAAAAGCATGGGCTTTCGATAAGCCATCATTTCACAAGATAATTATTAAGGACACATATAGCAGACATAAGTAAGTTGATGAGGGCCAGATAACACAGTCCGTAAAAGAAGTTTCCTCCTATTTCCCTATTCTTTTGGTCTCTTCCATGCATATCGCATACATTTCTATGATATTGATAATTTTTTCCTTCAAAGTTGATTCTTCCTTTGATGATTTTCCCTTCAAAGATGATATACAACATGCATATTTACGATATCACTAATTTGCCCTATCTATGTAATTTTTTAGTAATTACAAGATTATCAATGAGGTATTTTTACCAAAATAATCATATTCCACTTCAAGTTTAATTAACTCTTATAACTATACTAGGGTATTTAACGGTCCAATTTGTTATGGCCAAGTTTAATTTTGTACTGAAGGTTGTTACCTGAGCGTTTTGCTCTTTGAAAAGTTATAGCAACAGTATGAGAATGACCATCGATTCTTTTCCAAATGTCCTTCGTACTTAACTCTTTGATATATTAAAGCAAGTGAAAACTTTAGTAAACTCATTTAAAGCAATAAGGCAAGTGAAAACTAAGGCAAACATAAATAGTTAGATGTAAGCAATACAGACATAGTATACTTCCTAAAAAAAATATATAGACTTTACAAATTATAAGAAACAATTATATATACAAGAAGATAAGAAAAGGTAATAGTCATTAAAAAAAAATAGATAAAATATTTATGAGAAATGGATAAATTAATTTTTATAATATAGGTTTATTATATTTTATCGAGCAAATGTTAAACTATCTCATTCTATGAGAATCAAGCACACACATATATATGAAAGAATTATAAAAGTTCAAAAAAACGTATATTAAAGATATATAAAAATCTCATTCTTTTTTAATATTTTATTTGTTATTCTTCCAATGATAAATTAAAGAAACATCCGTATGCAATTTTATAGTTTACATTAAAAATAAAAAACTGAAATATAAATGTGTAATAAAGCAAAGAGAGATATAAATTAAAAGAAAAATGTAGAGAGAGAATATAAAAGAATAGTAGTAAACCGTAGGATAGGGGTTGGGCAAGTAGCTCGATTGGACGATGCACTATGTCACAAACTTGGAGCTGAAGGTTCTATCCCAGCTTACATAACCTACAAAAAAAAAAAAAAAAAAAAATCATGTGTTGCTCTAATGTGAAAGCATTATGACCATGATTGTGTCAAATATCACTTTTATCTTTTAGGTTATAGTTTTATATAATAATAGTAATTTCACTTTTTTATATATGTAGATATATTAAAAGCCAATAATGAATGAAAAACCTCTCTAATTTTGGTTATAAGCATTATTAAGACTTCTCTATCCCAAACATCTCTGTAAACTTTTCCTTTATGGAAATAACAAGAAACTTGTTTAATATCAAAAAGGAAAAACATAATACATGTATTTAACAAAAAAATTGCTTAAAATTAGGATTTGGCAAGGTAGGCCCTATCCCAAACCTAACACATGTAGAAGGATTGTGCGGGCTAGGCTGAGCACTAGCTTGGCCCAAAATCCCTAGCCTGACCTAACTTGGTTGGATAGGGCTTCGGGCTCTTTATTTAGTTTTTTTGTTTATTTTATTAATGAGGGTACTCCCTAATTTATACTCGCAATTTTTTGTTTAATTTTTTTTCTTTAATAGTTCTAATATAAAAAAGGGAGCTAAAATTTGCACATGAGTTTTGTTTTGTGACCCAGGGTTAAAAAGAAAGACTATCATTTTTGGGATCTGTGCCACATGGAACCCCATCTAAGCGATCTGATTTAAAGACTATGATGGAAAGATGTTTGATACGAAAGATTGGCATGAAACGTGATCTCTATCATTTGATTGAAGGCTATTATTCAATTGAGTTGTTGACTATGACAAATCAGATGCAAAGATCATGTTTGGCATCAAAGAGCTTTACATCATATTATTAAAATCAAAAGACTTAGATGGTGTTTCACATGTCACAAATTCTAAAAATATTTCTAACCATGTGCAAATCTGATATGCAAGTTAAGCTCCCTATTAAAAATATATGAACTAATAGATGAGCATGAATTTTGATGTGGGAAAGACTAACAAAAAGAAACAAACTTAAAATATGATGTAAGAATAAATGTTTTATCGAGAAAGAAATAGGGTATAGATATAGTTGATTCGATGATTATTTTGGGAAAGAAATTTATATACCAACATGGATGCGATGCAATTGTAGGTACCTGTATATAAATAGTAAATATGTACTAGAGTATAGTGAAAAATTATTTATTTTAGAAATGATCCAGGCCAAGATTTAGGCTATCAATCTTTAGCCTGACTTGATCGTAAACAGTTTTTGGACCTTCCATATGTGGAGCCCTAGGGATCAAGCCCTCGTTTTTTGGGAGTCTGACTAGGCTACGGGCCTATGCAGCCTGTGGATACTCATGGATACTGACAATAAAATGAAAACAAAGAACTAAAATTCAACCAAATTAAGGAAAGATGCACGCGTATATTACATATAATATAATTTTTTAGTTTTGGGAATTCTTCAACCTTTCAAATCCCAATCAATTCAAGCTACAAAGAACAAGAGTATGCTTATGCATGAAAATCAAATTTGCCATATATACGACCTAATTAATGTGGGTTTACATGCTCTAGTGACTAGGGTAACTTGTTGGACCCAAATCCTTATTCAAGCCTCGAGCTGATTTGGCCAATGGTAGATCCATGCCCAAGTTGAATCCACGATAGGCTCACGCTATGCTTCAGAGGATGTATTGGTGGACCTAATCACCACCTTCTTTAAACCTCATATGTTCCAATTTTAAATTTATAAAAGTTTAATAGCATAACAACAAAAATAAATGCTTATAGAAATGCGTAAAGGCATGCATATATGTCAATAAGCATATAGACTTGCAGACATACGCATATAAGAAAATTAGCAAGAGAAATATTTTAGAATGTAATCAATTTCAAAGTTCATAATATTATAGATGAAGAAAACAACCATAAAAAAAAAGACATTTAAGAACAATATAATAGAGATAGAAAATATAAATATTATACATGAAAATGAAATAATATAATATGTATAATCTAAGCATGAAACATAGATAAAATGAAATTGAGACTAAGTAAATCTTACAAAAAAAAATAAAAATACAAATTATATCGTAAGTATTTCAAATGAAAACATAACATATTCTTTTGATTTATGTAAAATCAAAGAAAAAGATACAAATTAATTTAAAAAAAAAAATCATCCTTTAAATGAAATATTAATGGGATATCTCCTCAACTACATTGCTTCAACCTTCATGATCCAAATAACATTTAAAATCATAAGCTTAGCATTATTTTATTTTAATACAAAGTATAATTAAGAGTAATTTCAAAAAACATAAAAAATAGAAATTTGAATAGAAACTGGAAATGAAAATTTTTAAAAACCTATAAATCCCTAAATTTTTGAATAACCATACCATGGAACTCTTCTAAATCATTTTTATAAAAACTACACTAAAAATGATTAGTTTTAATCAGTTATGACCCAATCAAGTCTTATATAAAACTTAAGGTACTTAAAAATACTAACCAACTACTAATCTTTACGGTCATTACTTATAATGATCAAAGGAAAGCATAGATCCTTAGAAATATCATTCTCTTTTTAGGAGATTATATTTCAATTGATCTAATTTCACAAATTGCAAAGAGTAAAATATTAAATTGCAAAAAATAATAGTTTAAAATGATAATTTTTGAAAGTTTGAGATTTTGACATATTTCATTTGATTTTTTTATATACCTGCTTCCTATATTTTGCATGTGCTTTTTTTTGCTGCAAGTTCTTAGGGCTTGAAGGAAGAAGAAAAGAAGAGGATGCAAAAAAGATGGGCTCATGTCTCAGTATAGTCAGTTAATATGTATTTGTTTCTATCCTTATCCTCCGTGATTCTTGGTTATAAACCTGTAATCTTTATTACACGCGTTTATGCTTTCTATTTTTGGCCATCCTGTTCAATATTTCTTATTTGCTACCTGTTTTAGACGATGGTTACCAAATTCGATCTATAATGCATGCACTTCTTCAAGTTCATTAAGGGACTAGAAGGATAGCAAAACTAACAGTTCTATTTTTATTAAAAAGCTTATTTTTTACTTATTTGAAAAACAAAAAGAGAGATGTAAAAAGACACTCATCGGAGAAACGAAGCATCTAGGAATAAGACTGGGGTGGCAAACCAATTTTGCTTTCAACTTTTATATGATAATGTGAAAGATACTCAAGACCTCAGACATGATTCTTGTTGTTACACTTTTTTTTGTAAAGCGAATCCTCTCCTATGTGACTTGGATATCTTTGATTTGATTTATGGCAAAAGGGTTACAACTCAAAACGTTCTCGGCATTGGCTATCTCTCATCAAATCGTTTTGCCAATAGAACCCTCTTAGAGGATGCATATCTATTGCCCATAGTAACCCTCCAAACAAAGAATATGTCATCGAAAGGGCATCAAATCATCTTTCTAAAATCTTTGATAACATGGAAACTTGAGTTCAAATGTAGAAGCCATGACCCAAACTTCTTCGCCACATCAACTCTCACTGAGTTTTTTATACTAAATGGACTTTGAGATATCCTATCCTTCTTCATATTATGAATTTGAGGGTTGATCAGTCACATAATTTATCATTTTATCACCCTTAACTTAGTGATGCTAGGCTATAGTTTGCTACTAACGAGTTACTGATGTGCAAATATTAAAGATAAGCAGTAAATTAGAGCCTAAGTATTAATCTTTGTCAAAATGAACTCAAAAAGTAATAAGAAAGATAATTAAGCAAAAAAGACGTTTTTTCGCCTACTGAAAGCCAAAGAATCGTAATTTACGATTCTTCAAAAGAGGCAAAAGGAGAAAAGCGATAAAACATAATTAAGAGAAATCGTCAACTATAAAGAAGCTATGAAAAATAAAAAATCGTGAATTACGATTTTATAAAAATAGAAGCTTTTTTCTACTATTGCTGCTATTGCTAATTACGTGAGTTTAATACCGCCATATCCAAAATTAGAAGACTCCTGCAATTAGAAGTCTGATGAACCATGGATCTGAGAAGATTGATAAAGATCTAATCCGAAGGACTCTGCTGCTGCTTAATAAAGAATAATCCAGAAGCGCATCAACAAAAGAAAGTAAGGAAATATAAAATTAGAAATTAGAGTTATATTAGGAATCTTTTGTTTTTAGTAGTTTCTTTGGTTAGAACTAGATTTTTGTAAACCGACCCCTTATGATCTATAAATAAAAGGGCTCGGCATAGGAATAAGCATCGAAGAATTTTAGTATCAATTGACGCTTGAGGTTAGATTTTCTTTCGATAAAAGTAGTGTATACTAGTTAGAGTAGATTAGATATCAGAGGTTTCTCAAGAGCAATTGATGACTGCAATTGAGTGCTGAAGATTAGTATAGATATCTGTAATTTCTCAGGAGCAATTGATGACTGTGGCTGAGGGGTGAAGGATATATTTTATTTTGCTTTCTAGTTTAAATTTTATTTGCTTGTAAACATCGCCAAGTTTTATTTTAAATTGACGACTCCGGTTAGAATTTGCAGATTAGTGTAACAGTTTTTACTTTTCCATCTTCAGTTTTCTAGAGTTTGATTGACGCCCAAATTTTTGATTAATTATTGATTAGATTAAATCTGTATTGATAGGATCTTAGACTTGATTGACGACCAATACTAGGAGACTAGAAATATAATATAACAGTACTATTTATTTTCATAAATATCCAAAAGTTGAAGATTAAGATTGACGACCTTAATCTAAAGAAGGAGGATTAGGATTTATTTTTATGCACTTTAGTTTAATAACCCATTCTTTTATTTATATTTCTCCAGTAGATTAGAAAATCTTAAAGATAAATAAAAATTTTTATGATAGGGATTTAGATAAAAGGTATAAACTAGGAATTAATAAGATAATGAACTTCTTTGTGGGAACGATCCTATGCTAGTAATATAATTTTCATTATACGCTTGCAATAGGTTAAGACTTGAATTTAATATAATTATAATACATAAAAAGAATCGAGTCAAGGGTGAATTATAGATTATTGGAAAGCTTATCGAATTATCTTTCCAACTAGGGTGAAATCGCCCAAATTGAACGTCAGACAAAGATTATACGCCCAAGTTACTAGACGTCTACATGACTAAATTGCATGTGTCTTATATATCGAGGCTAATATGAGAGGACATATCTCTCGATGTCACGATTATTGAGGTAAGTTGTATGCCATTGGATAGATTTTTAAATACTGATCATTTTAAATCTAAACTTTGCAAGTGCACAAGTTCGAATGTACTAGGGCAAGTACAAGGGTGTGTGTAACACCCTACAAATTCCCGAACCCGAATATGCCGGGCATGTATTTGTGCTCGAGGCCAGCATCAATCTGCGCTGAGTGTGTTTAGATCAAGTCAGGTCACTAATTCAAAATAGGTACCCTTATAATAAAGGTTAAATATTTAAGTATGTAATTACCACAAAAGCACCTTGAGAGCACCCCATTGGTAAAAAGCTTGGGTTGTAACCAAGGGGTCACGACATCAAAACATGCGAGGAACACTAGGCCTTATAATTTTGTTTTATTTTATAAGCCTGTATACCATATTAGATGTGCTGGCTACCCACCGGAACATGGCTCTCAATAAAAAGAAAACTCCCACGCATTAGTTTGCGTGCGTTTTATCAAGAGACCTTGATTGAGAAAGAGAGAAACCAGCCAAAAGAGAAGAGAAAGCCATCTCCCTCTCCTCAATTCCTTGTAAAAATCTTACCTGTTAGATCACTTTCAAATCGTTCTCCTTCTGCAACTTGAACATCTGTTCACTCCGATCATATCAGAACTTTGATTTCCACACGTCACGATCGAAGAGGAGAGAGATTGAACCATTGAACATGAGAAACCTCAACATCGGCAATCAGAGACCATGCTGTAGACACCCCAATTTTGCCCTCTTAGAGTATACAAACCTATTCGATCAAACTTTGACCTTACCCACGATCTCTGATAAAAGACTGACTTTCTTTGAAGACCTTAAAACCCTAAATACGGGGACCATTATTGAAACAAAAGTATATGGTTGATCCTAGGCTGTAACAATAGATTTATAGTTCGGACCCGACTTAGCTCGAGGAAGATCCCGATTTCTGCACCCTCACAGGAGCACGCAATTCGATTGCACGCATGGACACATGTGCGCAATTGGTCCCCTTTGGACCAAATTTATCCTTCCCATGGGCTGCCTTACGATTTGATTACCCGCCATATATAGTGTGCGCAATCAGATTGCACGCCACATCACTGGCGAGCAATTAGTCCAGCTGGGACCGAAACTCCACCTTCCGTAGACCGCCTTGAGACTTGATTACATGCTCTCACCAGTGCGGGTAATCGATTATGCGCTCTGACACCCGTGCGTGGTTGGTCCCTAGTTGGATTGGGCCTCTAATTCCCATGACCACCCAATTCTCCTATTATGCACTTGTGAACTGACGCTTAATTGGATTGCGCGCACTGTACAGGGCACGCAATTAGTTCCAATTAGACTGGAACTAGGATACCCGGCTAAGTTAGTCAGCCGGTCACTCACTGAGTCGGTCACCGACTCAGAGTGGTTAAGCGCCCGGTACATGGCGCGTAATTCAATTAGGTGCACGAGATAGGGCTCGTAATTGGATTTGACCGACCAATTACGCACCTCCCACAGGGCGCGTAATTACCCGTATACCTATAAATAGACCCCCTACCTCATCCAAAACACAATTCACATTCAGGCCTTGAGTCCCTCTCTTCCTAGCTTAGGATTTGGAGACCCCCTTCTACGGTGATCAGCTTCAAGTAATCTCTTTTAGTTTCTAATTTCTAGTTCTAGTTCTTAGTTCTAGCTTCTAGTTCATAGTTCTAGTTTCTAATTCTAAGTTTCTAGTTTTAGATCTTAGGTTTTGATTCGTAATTCTTAATTTCTAAGTCTAGTTTCTAGTTTTAATTTCCAATTTCTAGTTCTCAGTTTCTGGTTCTAGTTCTTAGTCACTAGAACCAGTTCTTAGCCTTTAGTTATTAATTTCTAGATTTTTAATCCTAAGTTCTAAATCTCAATTATTTTTTTAAAATTTTTAGTTCTTTATACCTAATTCTAGTTCCTAAATTTTCAAAATTCTTAGTTCTAACTTTAAATCCTAATCTTTAAAATTCCTAAATTTCGATCTTCAAAATCTTAACTTTTCAATTCAAATTTAGTTTTCCAATCTCTAATATTTATAAAACAATCCTTAGCCACCTGATTTGCTCAAGCGAGCTTATGGAGGGCACTCAGGAACGGGGCTGATCCTCCTTAGCGTAATGGGTCACAACTCTTTTTTTATATTATTTTTATTATATTTCCAGTAGAATTAGGAGACTAATACTAATTAGACTTCTAATAGAATTAAGATATTTAAATTAATCAGATTCCTAGTAGCAACAAAAAACCAAATTAATTAGAATTATAATAGTATAAATTAGAGTTAGAATACAATTAGGAAATCAGATTAATTAGACTCCTGGTAGGACTAGAGAAACCAGAGCAATTAGACTTAGAATAAGATTAGGAAAACTATATAAATTAAACTCCCAGGTGACCCAGAGCTACTGATGTTGGCCGGCCGACGATTCAGTAAAGAGAACAACCCATTTACTATTTCATCGCCTTTGCCAGAGTTCACTTGGACCGAATTGGGCCACTCTTTCCGGGGATCGAAAGGAACCCAGAAAAAGCGCGTACCAATAGACTGGAGATCGCGATGGGACTTCTTGCCGCAAAAGTTGCCTTCGTTTGGTTTTCTTGTAGTATATATGTAGTTTTCTTTTTTCCGTTGTACTTCTTTTCTGCACCTACTCGTACTATCGGAAATTTCCCAAGAGTACATGAAATTCCACCGGAGACTCGAGATATCCAGAATATGAAGGATAAAGCTCCTTGACCCACCGTTATGGGGGTACCACACCAACCCCGTATACGAGGAAGACCCATCTTAAGAATCAGCTCAATATCACTCAGAAATCAATCACAAGCAACAACAACAGAAGTGGCATCAGGCAAAACATCACGGCCTGACAACTTGTGGAGCTCAGTGTTCAGAAACTACAAAGGGGAGGAGAAGAGGCCGACGAACTGCTTCAAGGTCTAGCCACAGCATATGAGACCATCAAGGAACGACGAGATCAGGAGTCAGAGTGACAAAGGGAAGAGAAACCACCGCCTACTCCAAGCACGATATATCCGCACATGTCACCACCCAGGCACGCGCTTCGCACACTACTCAGCAACAATCGACCAGAAAGGGTTTATCCCCAGACGATCAAACAAGACGCCACTATAAGAGTAGAGGATCTTCCTAAGATCCTCGACGAGTATATGGCTAAGAGAGAGCGCCCTAGTTGCTCATTCAAATTTGATAAATTTGGTCAGGACCTTGAGTTCAGCTTACCCGCAGGGTTCAAGCCACCCAAATACAATAAGTACAATGGTACTGGGAATCTGAATCACCACCTGGCACTTTTTTGCAATGATTGCTGACCCATTCGCGATAATCAAGGGCTCCTGATACATTACTTTTAAGAGGACATTAGAAGGGATAACTCTTGATTGGTTCATCGGACTCCACTTCACAAGATTGACACATTCAAAAATCTGGCCGAATAATTCCTGGACCAATATAAGCACCAGAAGCCATATGAAGAAAAAAGACGCAATCGACATCATCATAGACAACGTCAAAGTGCCCCTTCAAAGCGCTCTCATTATCAACGATTGCCTGGACTTTGCTATCCTTCACTTGTGCGCTAGCCACATCTAGTGACATATAAAAGGGTGAGACCTCGCCTTTTCAATAATAACATCAAAAGTCGCTGCTTATGGTAACTCAAAGCCAAGGAACAATAAGAAAGCCTCTAAATTTGAGCAAGTCAACACGATTTTCAACCAGGGCCAAAGCCCTGGAAATGGAAATAATCAACCGAGGAACTCCGGTCAAAGTCAATATCAGAACCAGAATCAACAGCGGTACCCCAATCAGAACCAAAACCAGTTTCAAAAATGAAACCAATACCCTAACCAGAATGCTCACCAGAACCAGAATGCCACTCCAAATCGGCTAGTCAATACCCAAAATTTCAATAATATGCCCCCGCCTCATAATTTCAACTAGTAAACTAGGGGCCCTTACCACCCTAAACTTGATCACTATCCCCCATTGCCTAACACCAGCCCCAACATATTTTGCCTTCTTAGTGGCTAAAATCTCATCTGATTCCCACCAGAACGACCACGACTTTGGCCTGCCAACCTTGACTATAGTAAGTTCTGCGCTTTTCATTGATACACAGGTGTGCGACCGTGGATCCTCTCGAACCCGTCGCGGCAATGCGCTCACTTTTAATGAAAATGTAGAGTCACCACCCGGAGCTTTTGGTGACCCGGGAAACCTTCAAATCGATATTTTGAGCACCGAAGTGCTAAATATGACTCTGATTTACCGGTCTTTGACAAAGGCTCTAGGGTAGGGGCTTTGGTTATCGATCGGAAAGGGTTTAGGCACCCGATCAACCCGCACGTAGCGGTCTCTATCTATGGCCAAAATAAAAAAAAAAAGGGCGGAGCTTCCCCTTGCCCGAAGGCAATACGGTCCTATCAAGCTTTGAGCCAAACCGAAATTTCGGCGGCGTAACGGCTTGAATCCTTGGACGAAGGAGACACCAAGAAGGTAGAGGAAGAGAGGGGTGAGCCGGAGCTCATGGGCCCTTGTTGCACCGTGGAAGATCTTCGCTTTGGCGTGCTTCCGATGGCTTAAATGGTGTGAAAATGGATTCTAATGCTAGGATTCAATAAAATAGGAAGTGTAGGGTAAGGCCAAAGACTAGACTTTAGCTAAAAGGAGTGATCTAATGGTTGAAATGAATTGGAAAAGATGAACTAAGCTTGCTGAAATTCTGGAAAATAAGTGCATTTTCTTTCACTAGGGTTCTCTCTTGAGCTCCAAATCCTTAACCTCCAATTTTTTCTAACCCTTAAGGAAGAGGGGGGCCTCTCTATTTATAGAGAAGAGGTGGATTAGGGGCTTACTTAAGAGCTAATGGGTTCAGCAATTAGGTAATCCCCCATCTAAGGTTTTCTAGGTTTTCAAGGTCCTTGGGTTTTGGGAGATTGATTTTAATGGCAGATGATGGGGTGAGACCATGGGTGACTTAAGGGTTGCCAATAAGCTCCAAGAGGGTGCAATCAAGCTCATGACACCCACCTTAACTAAGGGGATGGTCAAAGGGTCAAACTAGATGGAGGAAATTTGAGCAACCGATGATAGTTACTGTAGCTAAGCTGGGCGTATATATTATATACGCCCAATTTAGGAACAGTAAATTTCACCAAAATTAGGGGAGTTTTGAGAAGATGAAGCCCGTGGTGGGTCCCACCTATACTAGGCGTATATATTATATACGCCCGGCCAAATTTTCCCCAAAATAGGCAGGTGTATATAATATATACGCCTGACTAATCTGGGGCAAAAATGGCTGGGCGTATGTAATATGTATGCCTGAGTAAAAGTCTTATGATTTTATGTGAAACTTCAATCAGCCATAACTTTCGAACCGTAGCTCCAAATTGGGTGATCGTTGGCTTGTTGGAAAGCTAGAGAAGTCCTCTTTCCAATGATATATGGCTCACCCTTGGTAATGGTCTATGTAAAATTCTATAGCCCTCCTCCCATCAACTGCCAGAAGGGTTTAAGGTAGGTCTGGGAAGGGATTCTAGGGTGTAGGGGTGACTTCTAAGGATTGGGGGAATGGCTCTAAAGGTCTTAGGGTGATTTCTACTGGTCTAGGTAGGTTCCTAAGGGCTCAGGGGGTGCCATCGGGAGCACAGGCGTACATCTCTCCCGAAGTACAGATTTATCGGGCCTTGGGCCGAATTTGGGTGTCTACAGATGCCCCTCTTTGGTATTCGATCACTAATGATCAGATGCCAAAGACAAGAGACATCCGAAGAGGTCCAAGGCACGTTTGATGGGTCCGTCTGGTTCAACTCAATTCTCAAACATTCATGGCGATGGTGAGTGTACGTAAGCCCTCTCATTTCGGGATATCGTCCATACCTCAAGGCTAGCAGTCTCCAAGCGCATTGCGACATTACTGGGTATAACTGCGATGATCACAAAAAGTGTAAGCCCGCTAGCCGGGATATCGTCCACTTCCTGGGGGAAATTATAGATTTGTGATGTTGAGTGTTAATCTGAACCAGACAGCTCCATGAAACGGGATGATCGATCTATGCTTCGGAATTGATGCGAAGCATACAAAGCGAAGGCCTTCAAACTGTGTCCAATCCTATGGAATATCGACAGCTCCATTGGATTGGGCCCGGGTGCCCTTACCTAGGTAAGGCTCAAAGTTTTCGGGTGAACCCATCAACCTCGAGGTTGCTTTAGCATGATTGACCTGAGTGGAGCGAATATTGATGTCGCAACACCTCTTGGGAATGCATGCCCATTTTCTGAGTAATTTTTTTTGTGTCATTTTCTGAATTTTCTTTTACTTCAAGGCTTCTAAGCAAAGCTCAAGGACCTATGGCAATTTTATTCTCGCACAACTCTTTAAGTGGATCAAATGCCAGTTGATACGCTTTTAAGAGTGCGTGCACCATACTGGGGATAGGTATACCTTGGGGGATGTGCACGTTCCAGTGGTGAGGAGCTCCTGATTCACATGGATCGGAGTGCCTTAACTTGAAACAAAGCTGGAAAGATCGGGCTAGGACCAATCATCCCTTGAAAGAGATGGCCAATTCTAACCTCCATCCCTAATGAAATCACATCTTACTAACTATGCACAGACATACACCCGTCAGGGGCGATAAGCAGCAAACTAGGCGCGAACGGAAGCCTCGACCCTAAGGTACAATTTACGAGGACAAATGACCATTCTGCGGATACCCAGACGCAAGTGCGTACATTCAATAGGGACACCGTGACTATACAGGTTTTAAGCCCGTGTAAAAGAAAATAAAAGGGAAAAGAGCCCTTTGGTCTGTATGTTTGCACATAGTTTGGTAGGTTGTAATTTTACTTTTGACGGGTCAGTTTTGACTGACAATAGACTTTTCGAATGGTCTGAAGTCGGGGGCACTCCTGGTCAACAGAGATCCGAAGGTGGATGACCAGAGGGAATGCCGAAAGGCCGGGTCAACCCACTCATGGTTTTCACTAAGCAGCAACAGGTTGTTATTTCTTCTCCTTTTCTTTCTTCTTCTTTTTTTTTTCTTTTCTTTTTCTTTTTTTTCATGTCAGATTGAGACCCCGGGCATGCTCAAACTGCCTTTATTTTTGCACGTATCCTTAGGTGAATCAACTTACCATGTTGATATACCTTAGGGACGTGTGCATTCCGGTGATGGGTTATTGGTTTGCCTGCCGGATCAGGCCTTGACTCTTGCTGGGGGACTCCATAGGGAACAGTGACCGGAGATGGGCAAAATTACCTGCCTGCCGGGTCAGGTACAAAATGTCCCTGTCTAAACAAGGTTCGAGAACTTTCGGGTGAACCCGATCATTCCGAATTGTTTTAACACGGTTCTCGGAGTGGCGCCAATGTTCATTGCGACGCTCTTTTGAGAACTAGTGTCACTTTCAGCCCTTTCTTTCTTTCTTTTTTTTTTCTTGATTTTGTTTGATTTTGTGGGCGCAATAAGTGGGCGCCTACGGACCTAGATCCATTTATTGTAGCATGGTCCCTTTGGGCCAATTGAAGGGAACTCGAAGGGTCATTTGGGGATATGTGCACCATGGCCGATGACACGTGGGCCTCGAAGGGGGGTCCGGATCGAGGTCCATAGCATACAAGGGGGGCCGTTGGGCCTCAAAATCGAAAAAAAGGAGGTCGGGCAGTTTAAAAACTGCCATTTTTGGTCGGGCATATATAATATATACGCCTGACCAAAATCTGGCGAAAAATGGTCGGGCGTATATATTATATACGCCCGTCTAAAATCAAGGGCGATTTAAACCGCCGAGCCCGAGCACAAAAGGGGCCCCCCTTTTCAAATTCTCTCTTCCTCCCTCCTTTCTTCTTGAGTCCGGGACAACCCCTTAGGATTTTTTCATTTGATTTGGCTTGAGTTCTATTACCGAAGGTCGCGGGTGTGGATCGAAAGGCGCTTATCCTCCGCCGCTATTCATTTTTCTCTCCCTTTGAAGGTAACCATTACCTTCCCCTTGTTTTTCTTTCGAATTTTTGATGCTATGGCCTCTTTCTTTTCTTTTTCATGAAATGCTTTGTGATGCCTATATTTCCTTTTTCTCCTTTCTTCTTTTTTTTTTGTTTTAGTTGTTTTAGTTGTTTGTTTTTTTTTGTTTGCTTTTTTTTTTTTTTTTTTTTTATATATACTAACCCAAAGGAAAAGAGACGCCTATATTTATACACACATTTTTTGGTTTGGATTAATATGCAAAAGAAAAGAGACACCTATATTTATACGTACATTTTTTGGTTTGGATTAATATGCAAAAGAAAAGAGATGCCTATATTTATACACACACTTCTCTTTTTTTTTTGTTTTGGATTAATACGCACACACACATTTTTTTGTTAATGGGTTAGCACACACACATTTTTTGTTTTTCTTTTGGATTGGTACACACATTTTTTTTTTTTTTTTAGGTTAGTACACATACACATATTTTTTTGGATTAGTATACTTGCACATGGTTTTTTTTTTTTTGTGTACACACACATCTCTTTTTTGGGTCAGTACCCACACACACATGGTTTTTTTTTTAGTACATACACACATCCTTTTTTTTTTTGCTTTTTTAGTACATACACATGGTTCTTTTTTGGGGCTGCTTTTTTTTTTATTTTTTAGTACACACACATGGTTGTTTTCTTTTTTTTTGTTGTTATTTTTTTTTGGATTAGTGCATATATATATATATACATTTTTTTTTGTTGGCAACCCTCTCATATGCCGATGCGTCTCATATTTTCAGGATGTCTGGTGACGAGGGGCATGATCGAAGAAGGGCGAGATGGACGGCCCCGTGGGGAATGATTCATCATTGTGTCTCAGCGCTCCTCCCAGCCTTGGTATGAGATGCAAGGCGAGGCCGCCCATACCGGCCTCCTCTACTGCCAGCACACCCATATGTCCAACTTCGGGATCGTTGGTCAGGTAAACAGATGGGTCTCCTCCTTTCCGCTTTTGTTTTCCTTTGATGTCTTCATTATATCTCCTTGCCCCTATCTGATTGATGCCTTCTGCTTGCAGCCCCTGCCACACATTATGTTTCGAGGCGGTTGGTTTGACCTCCAGCGTCTTGTGCTTTACCTTCCCCCAGTGGTGAAGGACCTACTCATTGTTGTCGGTTTTGGGGACTTAATTTCGTGCCCCGTTGTGAGGGCTGATGCGGCCTATTTAAAGGCACTGATAGAGCGTTTTCGCTCCGAGACGATGACATTCCACATGGCCATGGCAGAGATGGCCTTCACACCGGCGGACTGGTCTATGATCACTGGGGTTCGTATCGGAGGGGTGCCCGTGGTACCTACCCGCACACCGGGTAGGGAGGAGGTGATTCAACTGATAGGGGCCTACCCGTCCTCAGGGAATGTTCGGGGCTCGGAGGTCAAGCTATCCTGGTTGGTTGATCAGTTTAGGCCTAATGAGTTAGTGGACCAGGGGCAGCCTGACATGGACATTTACATCGAGCCGGCGCATGTACTTATGCTGGCCTGCATCTCCTTATTGTTCCTCCTGGGCAAGACTCTCCTCTCCAACACAGTGGATGGCGAGTCTCTTTGTCCCTGCTCAGCCTGATGGTGAACTGGGAGACCGTGCATCAATTCGATTGGGGTGGCGCTGGCTATGCCGTACTCATGTCCAGCCTAAAGCGGGCCGTTCTTGGGGAGTCTAGCTCCATTGTGGGTTTCTAGCCTGCCATGGAGGTATTTTATCTTTTGGTTTTAGTTTATCCAATTTTCTTTTCTTTTTCAGGTCTGGGGGTACCTTCACTTTCAACCGGGTCGCCCTCTGCTTCAGTCTGACATTGCTACGTTCCCCCTCATGAGTAACTGGCACGTGGGTCGCCGTCGGGACATAGGTATGAAGCATTTGGAGTTAGGACTGCGCTCTCAGCTCGACCTGTTGATCCCAGAGCAGGTAAAACAATTCCCTGTTTGTAAATTTGATAGCTCAGCTCCTGTGTGCTAGGGGTTCTGACCAAATGTGTGCATCCCCTTCCGATTTTCTCTTCTTTTGCAGGTCATCCTCGACCCTTACATAGGATCTCCCTTCTGGAATTTGGCCTCGGTGGGTCCTTCTCATCTTTTGCTGGACCGTCGTATCATCTTTCTCTATGGGTCCTGGACTAGGGCCTACTATTTAGGGGAGAGAGTGGTTCATCAGTATCGCCCTCTCTTTGCCGTGCCCTAATCTCCTCCCGCCGATGTGTTGGCCCCAGAGGGCTCCATTGATGAGCTCACTGCTCACTTTCTTCACCATGGGGTTCCCACCGATGACCTTCTCCTGCCCGAGGGGTATCAGTCGTGGTACGACTCCCTACCCTATCATTTCTTGCTGCCCTGCTTCGTGCCTGGTGCTAACTTTTTAGCTTTTGGCGGGCCGCGATCTCAGGTAATGCCCCTTTTCTCCTTTTATTTAGCAGCTTTCATGTGGTTACTTTATTGACCTGTCGCCCTTAATGATAAAATGTTTCTCTCTACAGTTTGAGCAGGGCGGCGACTCAGATGAGGGGGAAGAGGAGGCCGTTCCCTATGATGCAACAGGTGCTGGACCCTCGGATCCGTCCGGGGCTGGTGCTTCTGGCGTGGCTTCAGGTGCTGGACCCTCTGACCCTTCTGGTGTCGGTGCTTCTGGTAGCTCGCCCATTGAGGTCCAGGGGACCTTCAAACGCCTGGATGATGCCTTTTTGTCACGCGTGTGTGCCGACGTGGCTGAAAAGGTACGAATTTCTACTGAAGCTATCCAGGTCCCACCTCTCGAGCTGATTCTTGGGGTAATTTCTATCTTGTTGCTCTGTTCTTGTTCCTTTCTCCTGAATTATGCTGATGGCATGTGACTAACACCTCCTTTTCCTTATTGGCCAGGATTATGAGTCGGTAGTGAGTCAGGCCGAATACTACCGTAACCTCGTTGGGCTTAGGGAGACCGAAGTGGTGAGTGAATGCTGGCCCAACCTAGTCATTTCCCTTATTTACTTTCCGCCCATTTCTCTATCTGATGGCTTTTGGTGTGCCTCTACAGCGTGCTCGTGAGAAGGAGTCGCGCTCTTTGCTTAGCCGTATCTCTCAGACGTGGACTCGGGTGGGGGAGACTCACACTTTCCAAAGTGCGAGCCGACGCCGAAAGAAATCGAAGGGAGCTGCCCAGGAGTAGTTTTTTTTTTTTTCTGAAAAAGTGGGCACAATGAGACAATTTAGACTTTTGATTTATATGGGACATGTAATAACTTTAGACAACAACAGTCTCTTTTTTTTTATGGTTTTATAATTTTCATGGTTTATGCGACTGTTTTATTTGGTTATCTCTTTACTTTTGTGGTTTCCTCTCTCTTTTTCTTGCTAGGAATGAACTGGCACCTCTCCAATGATGAGGTTGATCATGCAGGTGACTCTCCGTATGTGACCTATGGGCGGCAAGCCACCCGGGTGTTTCTCATGGGTGTGTGGCATGGCCACCCATGTGCGCTCTCGCGACGAAAAGGTGGGCCAAATAAAACTACGTTCCTCCTTGGGAAAAAAAATAGACCAGTGTGAGGGTGGGCCTTACCAGCCCTGGCTTAAACTGGGCGTATATATTATATATGCCAGGCCAACATTCAGCAATCAATAGCCGGGCGTATATATTACATACGCCTGACCAATCCTCAATAAAAATGGCCGAGCGTATATATTTTATACGTCGGGCAAAAATGGTTAGGAGAGCATTTGGCTATCATGGGGCCTGTGCCGAGATTCTGCTTGATTAGAGGGGATGTGGCTCGGGGTTTTCTGGTCCGGAGTTCGAGACTGCCTCGTGGGAGGGTCAAGGAACTGAGCCTGTGGCTATCTGATGCAGAGCTGAAATGGCAACTTCCCTGGATGGACGGCACCTTTTCGATTGTCCGCTCTCGGGATTGTGAGGGCATCACACTTTTGGGGTTGACTAGCAGCACATACTACTTCCCATCTCGGGTGCTTCGTCAATTCGGGTATACTCAGCATGTGCCGTGTACCGTGAGGCCACCCTTGTGCTCTTTGATATTCTCTCGAGGTTCTCTTAGTGATCTTAATCACATAGCTGCCCTCTGGGAAACCCGCCAATCGGCACATATGTGTAGCTTGGTTCAGGGGGGCGTCATCTCTCCGGATTACGAGGGTTGGCTGGTATCTCAGGAATTACCTACTCCTAGCCCGATTTTGGTAGATGTGGTAGAGATAGGGCCCTGGCCATGTAAGGAAGTGATGCTTTGGACCCGGATCGAGTCCCTTTCTGTAGAGAGACTGGCTTTGATCTAGGCTTTGGAGAAAGAAAGGGTCAGAGCTGATATTGCAGAGGTGAGAGCTGCTACAGCCGAGAGCGAGGTTCTTCTGATCGGGTCTTTGATCGAGTCCTGCAGTCATTAAGCTTCACGGAGACGGCAGAAGAGTCTTCATGGTAGGTGGATGTCTGATCGAGATGCCCGCGAGGACTACCTGCTTGCAGAGATTAGCGCTTTGAAGCGTGCTCCCCGCCCTTGACCTGTTCCTGCACATATCATAGATCATATACACGGGGGGAAAGCCCCCTAACAGAGATCTCTTTTTGGGTTATCTTTTTCTCTTCTTTTCTTTTTTTTTTCATATATACACAGCTATATACACTTTGTTTTTTTTTTTTTTGTGTTTTTTTTTTGTTTTTTTTTTTTGTAAAGAAAGCAGCAAAATAGAGAGTGTCACGTCATTATCTTTTTGGGACGTGACACTCTGCAGGTCACACTTCTAAAGAAATGGAATGAAATCTGTACATACATATATTTTTCGTGTGTTTTTTTTTGTACGTCTCGCAATGTAAGACTTTTTATGGAGATTTCCTCTTTCACAAAGTGGGGTTTTTTATGGGAAAGGGAAATCTATTTTCTTTTTTGAAATTTTCTCCACAGTGTGGGGCTTTTTATGGAAAAGAGAAATCTATTTTCTTTTTTAGAATTTTCTCCTCCACAGTGTGAGGAGGCTTTTTATGGGAAAGAAAAATCTATTTTCTTTTTTGGAATTTTCTCCTCCACAGTGTGGAGCTTTTTATGGGAAAGGGAAATCTATTATCTTTTTTGAAATTTTTTCCTCCACAGTGTGGGGCTTTTTATGGGAAAGGGAAATCTATTATCTTTTTCGGAATTTTCTCTTCCACAGTGTGGGGCTTTTTATGGGAAAGGGAAATCTATTATCTTTTTTTAGAAATTTTCTTTTCTTCTGTGATGCCGGTAACCACAAGGCCAAACCAGCGGGTCCCTTTTTTGAGCATGGCTGAACCCTGTTCGTGAGATGCAGGCTTTTTCTTTAAACGTGGGAAGGTCAGCTTCCCCGGGATTGGTCTAGCCTTCTGTCTTTTCCTTTGGTCATGCGTCAGACGCCGTGGTAGAGACGACATACTTGATCGGGATCTGATCCAATTTTCACATGGGTGGCACAGCAAAGAGGAGGAAAGGCACAAGGGATCCAAACAAAAGCAGGCAGGCTAGGACAGATCTTCTCTTAATCTCTCTTTTCTTGACATTTTTTGCTCATAGCGCCCAAGACGGGTTTTCGCCATGCCTGTCATCATTGTTTTTACCCATAGCGCCCTTTCGGGTTTTCACCACATCTACGGGTTCGCTCTCTTACCCCAGGTGCCCTTCGTGTTTTCACCGTCCGCTGCGGAGTTCATTGCTTTACCCGTGGTGCCCTTTCGTGAGTTTTCACCACGTCCGCCTCTTGCTTTGAACTCAAATTAATTTTCTTTTCTTTTTTCTTTTTTTTTTTTTTAGAACTGTAAAGCCACGACATGGGCGCCGATTCACAGCTTTGAATGAAGTTCTGTGTGGTTTGTTAACTCGGCTTGTTCTAATGCAGTAGATGTTATAACCGCTTGTGGACCTTAAAGAGGGCTTTCTTCCGGGTCGTAATGTGGTTGGGTTTTTCTGGGGATTTGGATCTAAGTTTGGGGTGATTTCTAGATTCGGGGACTCCTTTTTCTTTTCAAAGGCTTTTTATGCCCCAGTCATTTCTTTTTTCTTGGTCCCCCTCTCTCTTTTTTGTTTTTTTTGAGGGGTTTTGCTTTTTCTTCTTTTTTTTTTTTGGTTTGGATTTTTCCTCTTTTCTCTTTTCTCTTTTTTCTTGGAATTTTGGGTGGGGTATATGAAAGAAATGGTTGTTGGCCCGACGTGTGTAGCAAAAAGGTTGAAGGTTTTCAGGGAATATTTCTTTTGGGCTACTTGACTTTGAAATGATGGCCTCTTTTATGGAGCCCTTAAGCGGTCACGCATCTACTTTTATCGAAACTTACCTTGTCCCAAGACCTATGAGTAGAACTTACGGAGGTATCCAGCGTTGATGGGCTCAGGAAAGTGGTCTCCGTCCATAGTGGCGAGGCGAACGGCGTATCCTGGCAAAACCTCTCTGATGACGTAGGGTCCCTCCCAATTCGACTTAAACTTCCCTCTCGGATCAGCGTGGAGAGACGAAAAAATTTTCTTCAGTACAGTGTCTCCTACCTTCAGCTCTCGGCCGCGGACGAGCTTATTGTAAGCATGTGCAATTCTCCTTTGATAGACCTGAGTGTGGCACAAGGCTAGGAGTCTTTTCTAGTCAATCAAGTCTAGCTGTTCAAAATGGGCTCTTTCCCTCTCAGCTTCAGGTAGATGGGATTCTAAGAGGATACGGAGCGACGATACCTCGACCTCAACGGGTAGCACGGCCTCGGTCCCATACACAAGGGAGAATGGTGTTGCCCCTGTTGTGGTACGGATAGATGTTCTATAGGCCCAAAGTGCGAAGGGTAACTGCTCACTCCAATCTCTATAAGAAACTACCATCTTCTCCAGGATGCGGATCAGAGTTTTGTTAGCTGCCTCTACTGCTCCATTCGTTTGAGGCCTGTATGGGGATGATCGATGATGCTTGATCTTGAACCGCTCAAGGAGTGGCCATGCTGTGCAAGTCAATGGCCGGAGCGTGTATTAAGCTGGAGTGCTCTTGGCATTTGTAGCACCTCTGTACGTGCTTGCAGCAATTAGTCTCCAAAGTAGTTCAAAAGTATCCTTGCCTTAGAATTTTCTTAGCGAGCATGTGACCGCTGACGTGGGCTCCGCAGACCCCTTCATGAATCTCCTTCATGATCTCAATCGCTTCTTTCTGGGTTAGGCATCGGAGCAGAATATTGTCGTGAGACCGTCTATACAGGAGATCGCCGCAGATGATGTAGTTTGTTGCCAATCGCTGGATGGTGCGTTTGTCTACCTTTGATGTTCCTTCCGGGACAGTTCGAGTCTCGAGGAAATTCTTGATGTCTGAGAACCAGGTTGGTTCATCATCTACCTCTGTAGGTCCTTCAATCAGGTGACAGAAAGCCGGCTCGTTCCTCTGCTCTATCATGATCGGCTTCATCACCACTCCATATGGAATCTCAACCATAGAGGCCATGGTAGCCAGGGCGTCAGCAAATCGATTTCTTGCTCGTGGCACATAGGAGAAGGTGACCTCCTCAAAGCAGGTTATCAGATCCTCCAGATGTTCATGGTACGAGATCAGTTTCTCATCCTTGGTCTTCTAATCCCCATTGGTTTGGCATATAATTAACTGTGAATCTCCAAAGACCCTAAGGTGAGTTATATTTAGATCAAGAGCCGCCTGTAAACCAACTGTACAGGCCTCATACTCGGCCATATTATTGGTGCAGGGGAAGTTCAATTTGATTGAGATGGGAATATGGGATCCTTTTGGTGAGATAAGAATGGCGCCAACTCCTTGGCCCTCAACATGCGATGCCCCATCGAAGTGCATTACCCAGGACTCCTCCGTTTCCTCTGTATCCTCATCGGTCATGAATAAAATGGCTTCATCGGGGAATTCGGTTCTTAGAGGCTCATAGTCTGACAGAGGGTTCTCAGCAAGATGATCGGCGAGTGCTTGCCCCTTAATCGACTTCTGGGTGACATAAGTAATGTCAAATTCAGATAGGAGTAGTTGCCATCATGCAGTTTGGCCAGTGAGAGCAGGTTTCTCGAATAGGTACTTCAACGGATCCATTCGTGATAGAAGTAGAACGGCCTGGGATAACAGGTAGTGTCAAAGTCTCTGAGTAGCCCAAACGAGTGCCAGGCATGCTTTCTCCAGATGAGAATAACACGTCTCATAATCAGTGAATTTCTTGCTTAGGTAATAGATGGTCTGCTCTCTTCTTCCCATCTCATCATGTTGTCCTAACACATAGCCCATGGAAAACTCAGTCGTGGACAAGTACATTATCAGGGGTCTATCGGGTACGGGCGGTACCAATACCGGAGGTTTCAAGAGATAACCTTTAATCTTATCAAATGCAGCCTGACAGTTGTCATTCCATTCAACTGATGAGTCCTTTTTCAGCAGCTTGAAGATTGGTGCGCATATCGGAGTTAACTGTGTGATGAATCGGCTGATGTACTGGATCCTGCCTAAAAAGCCTTTGACTTCCTTCTCGGTAGATGGTGGCGGCATCTCAGTGATAGCCTTGATCTTGGTCGGATCGACCTCGATCCCTCTCCTACTGACAATAAATCCCAACTACTTTCCAGACATAGCGCCGAAGGCGCACTTCTGGGGATTCAACCACAATCTGTATTTTCTCAACCTCTCGAATAGCTTCTAAAGGTTTATCAAGTGGTCCTCCCTTTCTGGTGATTTGGCAATCATGTCGTCGACATATACTTCAATCTCTCGGTGCATCATGTCATGGAACAGGTTCGTCATTGCTCTTTGATAGGTTGTCCCAACATTCTTCAGCCCGAATGGCATTACTTTGTAGCAAAAGGTTCCCTAGGGGGTAATGAACGCTGTCTTCTCACGATCAACCTCTGCCATCTTTATCTAATTGTATCCTGAGAATCCATCTATAAATGAGAGCATTCCATGCTTTGCGGTGTTATCAACCAAGATATCGATGTGTGGCAATGGGAAATCATCCTTAGGGCTCGCCTTGTTGAGATTTCGGAAGTCGATACACATTCAAACCTTTCCATCCTTCTTTGGTACGGGGACGATATTGGCTAGCCACTGCGGGTACTTGGATACCATGAGGAAACCTGCGTCATATTGTTTAATGACCTCATCCTTCACCTTTAACATCCATTCGGGTCGGAGTCATCTCAGCTTCTGTTTCCTCTGCCAAGGCCCCCCTACATCACTACTCTCTGCCTGATCCAAGTGACAAGCAGAAGACATCTCAGACCGTAGCCAAGCCTCATACTCTGGGGAGGACAAAACCAAATTCCCCTGCTCTAGATTCCACATGAGCGTCGACTGATGTGTTTCCCAGAGGGCAGCTATCCTATCCATATCCTCAGAGGACCCTCGAGAGAAAATTAAGTCGCATAGGGGTGGCTTTGTCACACAAGGCACCTGCTGAGAACAACCAAACTGGCGCAACACCCAAAATGGGAAATAGGAAGTGCTGCCGGTCAAACCAAGGAGAGTGATACCTCATAATCTCTGGAGTGAACCATTGGGAAAATCCTGTCTAACCAAGGAAGCCTCCAAACCAACTCGGCTTCAGTCAGCCAAAGCTTCAGCCCTTGTATATCTCCTCGCGGAAGCATGGGACATCTACCCAAAAAGCAGTGGGCCACCTCACCACGAGCAACATAGAAGCGATGTACGGGTCCTAAAATGGCAAGGTGGTCCCTTAAGGCACTCCACTTTGCCCAATGTAAAAGCATCAAGGCAGCGATAGAGCTCGGCCAAAATTATATGCATCACAGATCGGCCCCCCTCTAATTTTGCCAAAACATCACAAAGGGCAAGTGAGAAACCATCCCCCCAGTGTAGAAAAGGACCTCAGAGATGAGACAGAGAGCAAAAGCCTTCACGTTATGAACATTTGTAATCGGTAATTTCCGCAGGATCTCATCTCCAAAAAGTTCTCTCAAGAATTTCATCGAACACCTAGTGGGCCCACCAATGAGACTTCTCTCATAATTAGCCTTTCTCAAACCTAAAGTCCTATGAACGGCTTTAACATAACCAAGCTTTGGCACTACTCTGGTAAGGACCCTATGTAGCTTCAAACCCGACAGGCTGGAGAGTTCCTCAAGTGTAGGAGTCAGTGCACGGTTCCTGAAACGGAGGACATGGCTGCCCACTTCGCAAAGTTAAGGGATTTCAAGAAAAAACAAGAGATAGGTCAATCCAAGCTAATCCAAACCCGCGAGCTCGCTCTCATTCAAACTCTCAAGTCACTTCTTCAAAAAATTGGGCCCCACACCCAAAGAGGGAAGTATAGTGGTCCCGGATCCCCCACGAGAGGCGGGGTTGGAAAGTGGGTCCATGGTCATAAATTTTTTTTCCCGAGACACAATTCAATGTAGGACGATGGACCCACCCTCGGGCAAGCAGAAAGAAAAATGATAATAAAAAATATCAAGTCAAAATCAAAAGAAGGAGAAAAGAATGTATTCTATGGCTTAAAAGGCTCCACATTCCCCAAATGGCACCTGGCGTGTGTATTACACACGCCACATGTGTATTACACATGCCAAGCCACACTTTCCCAGAGTTGCTCTAGCATGTGTATTACACACGCCAAATCATTACTGCCATCTAAGGAGGAAAAGAGAGTGTAGGGGAGGTCATTTTGCTGATCCCCTAGATAGCCCACCTGCATTTCCTATCATTTGCTTAAAAAGCACACTAGCCCACACGCAGGGATAAAATTTTTTTGGGTCACATCAAACTTACATACGATTTTCTATGCTGGAAAAATTTGCACAGACATGAAAATGGTGACCAAATGTTAACCGAGTGCATGTCCCCAAGGCCATTCTTTTTTCAAAATTGAGTCCACCCTACAAAAGAGAACTGATAAACCACAACAAAAAAAAAGAGAGGAGAAAGAGATGGAGTAGACAACAAAGAGGGAAAAGCAATGACATTCATTCAAAGAAATAAAAGTTGTCTAAAAATATATTCTCTAATACATCTTCCCAAAATAAAAAAACAGAAAAATCCCAAGAGTCCAAAAGTGTCTAATCAAATCAAAGTAGGCTTAATCCTTGGCAGCACCCTTTGATTTCTTGCGATATCACGAGGTACTATGGTACGTCCGAACCTCCCCCACCCGGGACCATGCCTAAGAGAGTCAGCTAAGAAGGGAGCATGATTCCTTTTCACGAGCACGCTGCAAGTCACATCCAAAGTCATCAATCAAGATCGGTTGAAAGATAAAAATAGCAAGGTAATGCTTGAAACCAGTTAGTACGACACTCACCATTTCCACATCCCAAAGGCCTATGATATTGCGATAATACTCGGCCTGATTCATAGCCGATTCATAGTTCTGCATAAAAGAAAAAAGAGATATCAGCTACAAGAGCCACATGCACGAACATAGGCATTTCTCTAGAAAGCAAACATACAAAAAGGGAAAAACTTACCCCAAGAACCAATTCAGGAGGGGGGACTTGGACCGCTTCAGCAGATAGACGAGCCTGTTTAGCTACATCAACACAAAAGCTTGAAATAAAGGCATCATCAAGGCACCTGAAGGTCCCGTGGACCTCAGCAGTCTAACTATCAGAAGCACCTGTGCCAGAGGGGTCTGAGGCACTAGCTCTCGTAGCCTCAGCAAGACCTGCCGCTGCCACATCATCATCGTCAAAATCGTCTTCCCGGTTGAACTGTGAAAAGAAGCAGGATTTCAGTAAATAGAAGTAAAAATTGAATCAGAACTATTAGAAACTTCCATAAAAGAGGAACTACCTGAGATCACGGGCCGCCAAAGGCCAGGAAGTTGACACCAAGTACAAAAGGCGGTAGAATGGACCGGTAGGGCAAGGACTCATACCACAGTTGGTATCCCATAGGCATAAGAAGATCATCAATGGGGACCCCATGATGGAGAAACCTGGTAGAAAGCTCCTCAATAGTACCCTCAGGAGCCATAACTTCTGCGGGAAGAGCCTATGGTACAGTAAGGTGGTCGCGATACTGATGGACCACTCTCTCTCCCAGGTAGTATGCTCGAGCCTAAGCCCCATAAAAGAAAATGATGCGACAGTCAATGAAAAAGAGGGACGGACCCACGGTGGCTCGATCCCAAAAGGGAGAACCAACATAAGGGTAATAGATGACCTGCCCTGATAGAAAAGTGTCCCATCAGCCAAACAGGTAGCATAAAAAGAAATGCTGAGAAAGAAAAGAGAGAACTAGCCGTACTTGCTCCAGGATCAGCAAGTCAAATTGGGACCTCAGGCCCATCTCTAAATGCTTCATTCCGACATCCCTGCGGCAATTCTTGTGCCAATTACTCATGAGCGGATATGTGTAAACATCAGGGAAAAGGAGTGGGTGGCCAAGCGAGAAGTGCAAGTACCCCCAAATATGAAGAGAGCAACAAGTGTGAAAGTTGTGTCAGATTCAGGATGGATGACTAGCCAATGAACCAAGGAAAGTGGGAGAGTTAGGGGTTACTTGTTGGGGTAGTTTAGATGCTTAATGTTATTATTAAAATTAGATGGTAAAAATAAATCAAAGTAAAGGGGGATGGAGAGACATGAAAACAACAATCTAAAAATACCACAGACTTGCAAGATACATGGCCTGTTGTAGCATGTTTTGAAAGTAAGAGTTTGTCCCACAGGGAGTGATGATCTGAAACCTTGAGGGTTGTATAGTAGTCTCCAGATCTAGCTACAAATCTGGCAACTCTAAACCTAACTAGAAAGCAAGGTAAAGAGAGGAAGTTTAGGTGTCACAAAGCTAAACTAACCTAAAAACATAAATAAAATTACAGCTAAAGAAAGTGATAAAGAAGGATGATAATGTGTGTGGTAAAATAAAGATAAAAGATGGAAAGGTAGACAGCTAAGCATAAATCAGTCTTGCAACTTAGTGGTAGATTAGGATCTGCAGCAATCCTTCTCTTGGCTACAAGCACAAGTGTAAGGAAGAGGCAACCAACTAAACCCATATCATTTAGACTACTCTTAAGGCTATAATTTATCCACTTAAATGATCACAGACTATCTAATAGATTTCCTCCCTCCAATGAATTAAATCAGTCATGAATATCATTGCAGACACTATGTTTGTAAGGCTACAAGCTCATGCATTCATAGGAGCAAACAACCCTAAAGCCAATGGAAACCACAGATAATCAGAGGTTGAATGGGGACTTTGATACAGCTGGTCATCACTATAAATGGCCTGCAATGACCCAGCTCACAAGTCAGCAATCTCTACAGTAAACCAGATCTAAACACTGATAATGGTGATGCACAACAAGGTAGAGTTTGGCTCTGCACAATCTCCCACAAGGTTACAAGCTCAAGTGCAGAGAAAAAGAATCTATCTTAGATCTGATACTAAGACCATCCTTAGGGCTATAATCTGTCCACTCAAATGGTCATAGGCTATCCACAGAGGCTATCTTTCTCACAAATGGTGAGATAGGACATGATACCTGCTGTTGCCACCATGGTTACAAGGCTACAAGCACAAGCAACCATGGGAGCATCAGACCTATAAACTCTATGTAAAATTTAGAGAAAATACAGATTTAATGAAGCAATAAAAATGGCATTTCATTGAACAAGAGATACTTACAATGATCTGCCATCAAGGCAGCAGCCTGTGCAAATCTCCAAAACTGCTCACTCTTTATTACAAAACCCATTGCAAAATTAATCTATACGAAGCTACTTGTGCGACCATGGATCCTCTCGAACCCACCGCGGCGATGTGCTCGCCTTTTAATGAAAATGTAGAGTCGCCACTCGGAGCTTTTGGTGACCCGGGAAACCTTCAAATCGATATTTTGTGCACCGAAGTGCTAAATATGACTCTGATTTACCGGTCTTTGCCAAAGGCTCTAGGGTAGGGGCTTCGGTTATCGATGGGGAAGGGTTTAGGCACCCGATCAACCCGCACGTAGCGGTCTCTATCTATGGCCAAAATAAAAATAAAAAGGGCGGAGTTTCCCCTTGCCTGAAGGCAATACGGTCCTATCAAGCTTTGAGCCGAACCGAAATTTCAGTGGCGTAACGGCTTGAATCCTTGGACGGAGGAGACACCAAGAAGGTAGAGGAAGAGAGGGGTGAGCCGGAGCTCACGGGCCCTTGTTGCACCGTGGAAGACCTTCGCTTTGGCGTGCTTCCGATGGCTTAAATGGCGTGAAAATGGGTTCTAATGCTAGGATTCAATAAAATAGGGAGTGTAGGGCGAGGCCAAAGGCTAGACTTTAGCTAAAGGGAGTGATCTAATGGTTGAAATGGATTGGAAAGGATGAACTAAGCTTGCTGGAATTCTAGAAAATGAGTTCACTTTCTCTCACTAGGGTTCTCTCTTGAGCTCCAAATCCTTAACCTCCAATTTTTTCTAACCCTTAAGGAAGAGGGAGGCCTCTCTATTTATAGAGAAGGGATGGGTTAGGGGCTTGCTTAAGAGCTAATTGGTTTAGCAATTAGGTAGTCCCTCATCTAAGGTTTTTTGGGTTTTCAAGGTCCTAGGGTTTTGGGAAACTGGTTTCAATGGCGGATGATGGGGTGAGACCATGGGTGACTTAAGGGTTTCCAATAAGCTCAAAGGGGGTGCAACCAATCTCAAGACACCCACCTCAACCAAGGGGTGGTCAAAGGGTCAAACTAGATGGAGGAAATTCGAGCTACTGATGACAGTTACTGTAGCTAAGCTGGGCGTATATATTATATACGCCCAGTTTAGGAACAGTAAACTTCACCAAAAACAGGGGAGCCTTGAGAAGATGAAGCCCGTGCCGGGTCCCACCTATGCTGGGCGTATATATTATATACGCCCAGCCAAATTTCTCCCAAAATAGGCAAGCGTATATAATATATACGCCTAACTAATCTGGGGCTAAATTGGCTGGGCGTATGTAATATCCACGCCTGCCTAAAATCCATGATTTTATGTGAAACTTAAAACGGTCACAACTTTTGAACCGTAGCTCCAAATTGGGTGATCTTTGGCTCGTTGGAAAGCTGAAGAAGCCCTCTTTACAATGGTATATGGATCATCTATAGTACTAGTCTGTGTGAAATTCGGTAGTTCTCCTCCCATCAACCACCAGAAGGGTTTAAGTTAGGTATGGGAAGGGATTCTAGGGTGTAGGGGTGACTTATAAGGATTGGGGGAATGGCTCTAAAGGTCTTAGGGTGATTCCTACTGGTCTAGGTAGGTTCCTAAGGGTTCAGGGGGGTGCCATCGAGCTACAGGGGTACATCTCTCCCGAAGTACAGATTGATCGGGTCTTGGGCCGAATTTGGGTGTCTACAGATGCCCCTCTTTGGTATTCGATCACTAATGATCGGATGCCAAAGACAAGAGACATCCGAAGAGGTCCAAGGCACATTTGATGGGTCCGCCCGGCTCAACTCAATTCTCAAACATTCATGGTGATGGTGAGTATACGTAAGCCCTCTCATTTCGGGATATCGTCCGTACCTCAAAGCTAACAGTCCCCAAGTGCATTGCGATATTACTGGGCATAACTGCGATGATCACAGAAAGTGTAAGCCCACTAGCCGGGATATCGTTCACTTCCTGAGGGAAATTATAGATTTGTGATGTTTGAGTATTAATTTGAACCAGACAGCTCCATGAAACGGGATGATCGATCTATGCTTCGAAATTGATGCGAAGCATACAAAGCGAAGGCCTTCAAACTGTGTCCAATCCTATGGAATATTGACAGATCCATTGGATTGGGCACGGGTGCCCTTACCTAGGTAAGGCTCAAAGTTTCTGGGTGAACCCATCAACCTCAAGGTTGCTTTAGCATGATTGACCCCAGTGGAGCGAATATTGATGTCGCAACACCTCTTGGGAATGCATGCCCATTTTTTGAGTAAATTTTTGTGTCATTTTTTCGATTTTCTTTTATTTCGAGGCCTCTAAGAAGAGCTCGATGACCTCTGACAACTTTATTTTTGCACAACTCTTTAAGTGGATCAAATGCCAGTTGATACGCTTTTAAGAGTGCGTGCGCCATGCCGGGGATAGGGGCACCTTGGGGATGTGCACGTTCCAGTGGTGAGGTGCTCCTGGTTCACATGGACCGGAGTGCCTTAACTTGAGACAAAGCTGAAAAGATCGGGCAAGGACCAATCACCCCTCGAAAGAGATGGCCAATTCTAGCCTCCATCCCTAATGAAATCACATCTTACTAACTATGCACAGACAAACACCCATCAGGGGCGATAAGCAGCAAATAGGCGCGAACAGAAGCCTCGGCCCTAAGGTACAATTTACGAGGACAACGACCATCCTGCGGATACCCAGACGCAAGTGCGTACATTCAACAGGGACACCGTGCCTATACAGGTTTTAAGCCTGTGTAAAAGAAAATAAAAAGGGAAAAGAGCCCTTTGGTCTGTATGTTTGCACATAGTTTGGTTGATTGTAATTTCATTTTTGACGGGTCAGTTTCAACTGACAATAGACTTTTTGAATGGTCTAAAATCGGGGGCACTCTTGGTCAACATAGATCCGAAGGGGGGTGACCAGAGTGAATGTTGGAAGGTGGGGTCAACCCACTCAGGATTTTTTACTAAGCAGCAACAGGTTGTTATTTCTTCTCCCCTTCTTTTTTTTCTTTTTTTCTTTTTTCCTTTTTTTTATTTTGATTGAGACTCCGGGCATGCTCAAACTGCCTTTATTTTTGCACGTATCCTTAGGCGAATCAACTTGTCATGTTGATATACCTTAGGGACGTGTGCATTCCGGCGATGGGTTCTTGGTTTGCATGCCAGATCGGGCCTTGACTCTTGCTGGGGGACTCTGTAGGGAACAGTGATCGGAGATGGGCAAAATTACCTGCCTGCCAGGTCAGGTACAAAATGTCCTTGCCTGAAATGGGGTTCGAGAGCTTTCGGGTGAACCCGATCATTCTGAATTGATTTAACACGGCTCTCGGAGTGGGGCAAACAAGCGTTGCGACGCTCTTTTGAGAACTAGCGTTGTATTTATTTATATTTTTTTTCTTTTCATTATTTTTTGCTCTCTTTTTTTATTTTGTGGGCGCATTAGGTGGGCGCCTACGGATCTAGATTCGTTTATTGTAGCACGGTCCCTTTGGGCCGATCGAAGGAAACTCGAAGGGTCATTTGGGGATGCGTGCACCATGGCTGATGACACGTGGGCCTCGAAGGGGGGTTTGGATCGAGGTCCATAGCATACAAGGGGGGCCGTTGGGCCTTAAAATCGAAAAAGGGAGGTCGGGCAGTTTAAAAACTGCCATTTTTAAACTGGCAGTTTTTAAATGGTCGGGCGTATATATTATATACTCCCGTCTAAAATCTGGCAAAAAATGGCGAAAAATGGTCGGGCGTATATATTATATACGCCCGTCTAAAATCTGGCAGTTACGAAACTGCCCGAGCCCTAGCACAAAAGGGGCCCCCCTTTTCAAATTCTCTCTTCCTCCCTCCTTTCTTCTTGAGTCCGGGACAACCCCTTAGGGTTTTTTCATTTGATTTGACTTGAGTTCTATTACGTGTCGTGTGTGGATCAAAAGGCGCTTATCCTCCGCTATTCGCTTTTTCTCCCCATTGAAGGTAACCATTACCTTCCCTTTGCATTTTGATAATATTATTGTTTGATGCTTTTCTTTTTCTCTCTTTTTTTTTATGGTGAAATGTTTTTTTTCATTTCCATTTAAGCATCTGTGATGCCTTTGTTCCTTTTCGCTTGGTCTTGTTTTTGTTCTTTTCCTTAGGCGCATTTTTTTCCATCTATCATTTATTCATCTCATCCTATTTCCTCTTTCTTTTTTGTTTTCGATGGATTAGTGCATCTTATTTGATGGATTGGTACATACACACATGGTTTGTTTGTTTTTTTGTTTTTAGTACACACACGCATCTCTTTTTTGGATTGATATATACACATGGGGTTTTTTTTTTTGGTTTTTACTACACACACCTTTTTTTTGGTTCGGATTGGTATATACACATGGGTTTTTTTTTGTTTTTTTTTTTTTAGTACACACACACACCTTTTTTGGTTCGGATCAGTATATACACATGGTTGTTTTTGTTGTTATTTCTTTTGGGATTAGTGTATATATACATATTTTCTTTCTTCCCTTTTTTGTTGGCAACCTTCTCATATGCCGATCATGCCCTTCTGGTGACGAAGGGCATGATCAAGAAGCAGGAGATGGCCTATGGCCCTGTGGGGAAACGATTCATTGTGTCTCAGCGCTCCTCCCAGCCTTGGTATGAGATGCAAGGCGAGGCCGCCCACTCCGGCCTCCTCTACTGCCAGCACACCCATATGTCCAACTTCGGGATCGTTGGTCAGGTAAACAGATGGGCCCCCTCCTCCTTTTCGCTTTTGTTTTCCTTTGATGCCCTCATTATACCTCCTTGCCCCTAACTGATTGATGCCTTTTGCTTGCAGCCCCTGCCGCACATTATGTTCCGAGGCGGTTGGTTTGACCTCCAGCGTCTTATGCTTTACCTTCCCCCAGTGGTGAAGGACCTACTCACTGCTGCCGGTTTTGGGGACTTCATTTCGTGCCCCGCTGTAAGGGCTGATACGGCCTATTTAAACGCACTAATAGAGCATTTTGGCCCCGAGACGATGACATTCCACATGGCCGTGGCAGAGATGGCCTTGACACTGGCGAACTGGTCTATGATCACTGGGGTCCGTATCGGAGGGGTGCCCGTGGTACCTACCCGCACACCGGGTAGGGAGGAGGTGATTCAATTGCTAGGGGCCTACCCGTCCTCAAGGAATGTTCGGGGCTCGGAGGTCAAGCTATCCTGGTTGGTTGATCAGTTTGGACCTAATGAGTTGGTGGACCAGGGGCAGCCTGACATGGACATTTACATCGAGCCTGCGCACGCACTTATGCTGGCCCGCATCTCCATCGTTCCTCTGGCAAGACTCTCCTCTCCAACACGGTTGAGAGCGAGTCTCTTGTCCTCGCCACTGATGGTGAACTGGGAGACCGTGCATCAATTCGATTGGGGCGGCGCTGGCTATGCCGTACTCATGTCCAGCCTAAAGCGGGCCGTTCTTGGGGAGTCTAGCTCCATTGTGGGTTTCTGGCCTGCCATCGAGGTATTTTATCTTTTGTTTTTAGTTTATACAATTTTCCTTTGTAGCATACCTGTATTCAGCTGCCTGCTTTCTCAGGTCTGGGGGTACCTTCACTTTCAACCGGGTCGCCCTCTGCTTCAGTCCGACATTGCTACGTTCCCCCTCATGAGTAACTGGCACGTGGGTCACCGTCGGGACATAGGTATGAAGCATTTGGAGTTAGGACTGCGCTCTCAGTTCGACCTGTTGAACCCAGAGCAGGTAAAACAATTCTCTGTTTGTAAATTTGACAGCTCAGCTCCCGTGTGCTAGGGGTTCTGACCAAATGTGTGCATCCCCTTCCGATTTTCTCTTCTTTTGTAGGTCATCCTCGACCCTTACATAGGATCTCCCTTCTGGAATTTGGCCTCAATGGGTCCCTCTCATCTTTTGCTGGACCGTCGTATCATCTTTCTCTATGGGTCCTGGACTAGGGCCTACTAATTAGGGGAGAGAGCGGTTCATCAATATCGCCCTCTCTTTGTCGTGCCCCAAGCTCCTCCTGCCGATGTGTTGGCCCCAGAGGGCTCCATTGATGAGCTCACTGCTCACTTTCTTCATCATGGGGTTCCTATTGATGACCTTCTCCTGCCCGGGGGGTATCAGTCTTGGTACGACTCCCTGCCCTATCATTTCTTGCTGCCTAGCTTCGTGCTTGGTGCTAACTTTCTAGCTTTTGGCGGGCTGCGATCTCAGGTAATGCCCCTTCTCTCCTTTCATTCAGTAGGTTTCATGTGGTTACTTTGATTGACCTGTCGCCCTTAATGATAAAATGTTTCTCTCTACAGTTTGAGCAGGGCGGCGACTCAGATGAGGGGGAAGAGGAGGTCGTTCCCTATGATGCAATAGGTGCTAGACCCTCCGATCCTTCTGGGGCTGGTGCTTCTGGCGTGGCTTCAGGTGTTGAACCCTCTGACCCTTTTGGTGCAAGCTCGGAGTCACTTTGTCGAGGTCCAGGGACCTTCAAGCGCTTTGGATGATGCCTTTTGTCATGCGTGTGCCGTGGCGAGAAAGCAATTCTGAAGCTATCCAGGTCCCACCTCCTGAGCTAATTCCTAGGGTAATCTCTATCTTGTTGCTCTATTTTCTTTCCCTTTGAATTATGCTGATGGCCTGTGTGACTAACACCTCCTTTTTCTTACTGGCCAGGATTATGAGTCGGCAGTGAGTCAGGCTGAATACTACCGTAACCTCGTTGAGCTTAGGGAGACCGAAGTGGTGAGTGAATGCTGGCCCAACCTAGTCATTTTCCTTGTTTACTTTCTGCCTGTTTCTCTATTTGATGGCTTTTGGTGTTCCTTTGCAGCGTGCTCGTGAGAAGGAGTCGCACTCCTTGCTTAGCCGTATCTCTCAGGCGTGGACTTGGGTGGGGGAGACCCGTACCTTTCAAAGTGTGAGCCGGCGCCGGAAGAAGTCGAAGGGGGCTGCCCAGGACTAGTTTTTTTTTTCTGACAAAGTGGACACAATGAGACAATTTAGACTTTTGATTTATATGGGATATGTAATAACTTTAGACAACAACAGTCTCTTTTTTTGATGGTTTTGCAATTTTCATGGTTCATGCGACTATTTTATTTGGTTATCTCTTTGCTTTGGTGGTTTCCTCTCTCTTTTTCTCGCTTGGAATGAACTGGCACCTCTCCGGTGATGAGATTGGTCATGTAGGTGACTTTCCGTATGCGACCTATGGGCGGCACGCCACCCGGGTGTTTCTCATGGGTGTGTGATTATGTGCGCCTGTCAGCTGCCCTGAGATGAAGAAGTGGGCCAAGCAGAAACATGTTCTTCCTTGGGCACAAAAATGGGCCAATGTGAGGGGGGGGCTTATTTGGGCCCGGCTTAAATCAAGCGATATATTATATACGTGCCAACATTCAAGAATCAATAGTAGTATATATTATATACGCGACCAATCCTCAAGAAAATGGCAGGGCATATATATATTATATCGGGCAAAAATGGTTCAAAATTTGCCTTGGCGATATAATATATATCGCTATAGATTGAGCTCAGCGGGCTCCTTATAACCCGCGCCTAGTCCCCCCTTGTCTCCTCTTCTACTTTGGTTTGGCTGTTTTGCCCCTCCTTTTATTTTCTTTCTTTCCCCTCTTTTTCTAGGGGGCCCATCGTCATATATTGACCGATTTCACAAAGAACATCTTTGTACGCCGATGGACCTGCCTTCAAAAGGGGGCCCAAGCTTTTATACGGGGGTCGGTATACTTCCCTGTTTGGACTCGGGGCCTAGCTTTTTGCAAAAATGGCATGATAGTTTGGCTGAGAGCGAGTTTGCTATTCTGAATGGCCTCGGGTTGTCCCGCCTTTCCTCTCTCCTTGCTGTTCCTCTGTTGCCCAACCTACTACAGGCGGCTTTGGCATCATGGAACCATAGGGCCCATGTCTCTAAATTTGGGTCTAGGGAGTTGACCCCAACTTTGGAAGAGCTAGCCTCCATCACTGGCTTGAAGATGCATCGAGGCCTTGCCAAAGTAGTGCCCAAACCAGGGTATGCAAAGGCGGTCCACGCGGTCCTTGGCCTGAAGAAGGGTGGATATGAGAGCTTTTCCCTCGGGCTATTCGAGATCCCTTCAATGTGAAGGCCTTTGCCCTTTATTTGCTGTCGAAAGTTCTCTTCTTCACTGGGGGTGAGAGCTTTTCCCTCGGGCTATGTGATGTTTTGATTGAATTGGAGGGAGGTCGCTCATTGGTACACCTGGTCCTGGCGGAGATGTATCGAGGCTTGGATGCTATGGCCTCGGGCCGGGTTGGGATTCTCAGCGGGAGCCCGCTCCTTGTTCAGATCTGGTTAGGAGAGCATTTGGCTATCATGGGGCTTGTGCCGAGATTCTGCTTGATTAGAGGAGATGTGGCTCGGGGTTTTCTGATTCAGAGTTCGAGACTGCCTGATGGGAGCATCGAGGAACTGAGCCTGTGGCTATCTGATGCAGAGCTGACCTGGCAGCTTCCCTGGATGGATGGCACCTTTCTGATTGTCCGCTCTCGGGATTGTGAGGGCATCACACTTTTGGGGCTGACCGGTAGCACATACTACTTCCCATCTCGGGTGCTCCGTCAATTCGGGTATACTCAGCATGTGCCGTGTATCACGAGGCCACCCTTGTGCTCTCTGATATTCTCTCGAGGTTCTCTTAGTGATCTTGATCGCATAGCTGCCCTCTGGGAAACCCGCCAATCGGCGCATATGTGTAGCTTGTTTTAGGGGGGCGTCGTCTCTTCGGGTTACGAGGTTGGCATATCCGAGGATTACCTACTCCTAGCCCGTAGAGATGTGGTAGAGACAAGGCCTCTCCATGTAAGGAAGCGATGCTTCAGACCGGATCGAGTTTCCTTTCAGAGAGGCTGGCTTTGATCGAGGCTTTGGAGAAAGAAAGGGGATGATATTGGGAGGTGAGAGTTGCTGCCCGAGAGCGAGGTTCTTCGTTGATCGGTCTTTGATGAGTCTCACAACAGCTTGAAGCTTCACAGAGACAGCAGAAGAGTCTTCACGGTAGGTGGATGTCTGATCAAAATGCCCGCGAGGACTCCCTGCTTGCAGAGATTAGCGCTTTGAAGCGTGCTCCCCGCCCTTGACCTGTTCCTGCACATATCATAGATCATATACACGGGGAGGAAAGCCCCCTAACAGAGATCTCTTTTTGGGTTATCTTTTTCTGTTCTTTTCTCTTTTTTTTTTTTCATATATACACAGCTATATACATTTTGGGTTTTGTTTTTTTGTTGTAAAGAAAGCAGCAAAGTAGAAAGTGTGTCATGTCGTTATCTTTTTGGGACGTGACACTCAGCAGGCAAAACTTGTAAAGAAAGGGAATGAAATCTATACATGCGCTCTTGTTTTTCTTTTTGTAATTCTGCAATGTAAGACTTTTTATGGGTATTTTCTCTTTCACCTAGTGGGGTTTCTTTCTTATTTTATGGACAAGGGGAATCTATTTTCTTCTCTTTTTTATTTTTGGAATTTTCTCCTTCACAGTGTGAGACTTTTTATGGAAAAGGAAAATCTATTTTCTTTTTTGGAATTTTCTCCTCCACAGTGTGAGGCTTTTTATGGGAAAGGGAAATCTATTATCTTTTTTGGAATTTTCTCCTCCACAGTGTGAGGCTTTTTATGGGAAAGGGAAATCTATTATCTTTTTTAGAATTTTCTTCGCCACAGTGTGAAGCTTTTTATTGGAAAGGGAAATCTATTATCTTTTTTGGAATTTTCTCCTCCACAGTGTGAGGCTTTTTTATGGAAAAGGGAAATCTATTATCTTTTTTGGAATTTTCTTCTCCTTCTCTTTGTGATGTCGGCAGTTAAGAAGCCAAACCAGTGGGTCTTATTTTGAGCATGGTCGAACCCTGTTGGTGAGGCACAGGTTTTTTCCTTTAAACATGGGAAGGTCAGCTGCCCTGGTATTGGTTCAGTCCTCTGTCTTTCCCTTTGTTCATGCATCAGAAGCTCCGGTAGAGACGATATACTTGATTGGGATCCGATCCAATTTCCAACATGAATGGCCCATCAAAGGAGAGAAGAGGCTTAAGGGGTTCAAACTGAAATAGGCAGGCTAGGACAGATCTCCTAATATCTCTTTTCTTGACATTTTTTGCTCATAGCGCCCAAGACGGGTTTTCGCCATGCCTGTCATCCCTGTTTTTACCCGTAGCGCCCTTTCGGGTTTTCACCACGTCCATGGGTTCGCTCTCTTACCCCAGGTGCCCTTTCAGGTTTTCACCTGGTCCGCGTGAGTTCGCTGTTTTTACCCGTGGCGCCCTTTCGGGTTTTCACCACGTCCGTCTTGCTATGAACTCAAATTAATTTTTTCTTTTTTTTCTTTCTCTTTTTTTTTTTTCAAGAACCAGAAAGCCACGACATGGGCATCGATTCCATCATAGCCGGCTGAATGAAGTTCTGTGTGGTTTGTTAACTCGGCTTGTTCTGATGTAGTAGATGTTATAACCGCTTGTGGACCTTAAAGAGGGCTTTCTTCCGGGTTGTAATGTGGTTGGGGTTCAAACAGGTTGGGTTTTTCTGGGGATTTGGATCTAAGTTTGGGGTGATTTCTAGATTCAGGGACTCCTTTTTCTTCCCCAAAGGCTTTTTATGCCCCAGTCATCATTTATTTTTTTACGGTGTTTTTCTTTTTGGGGTACCCCTCTTTTTTTTGTTGTTTTTTGTTTGGGGGGCGCCTTCTTCTTCTTCTTTTGGTTTGGATTTTTCCTCCCTTTTCTTCTTTTTTTTTTTGGAATTTTGGGTGGGGTATATGAAAGAAATGGTTGTTCGCCCGAAGTGTGTAGCAAAAAGGGGAAAGGGGTGAAGGTTTTCAGGGAATATTCTTTTGGGCCACTTGACTTTGAAATGATGGCCTCTTTTATGGAGCCCTTAAGCGGTCACGCATCTACTTTTATCAAAACTTACCTTGTCCCAAGACCTATGAGTAGAACTTACGGAGGTATCCAGCGTTGATGGGCTCAGGAAAGTGGTCTCCGTCCATGGTGGCGAGGCAAACGGCGTATCCTGGCAAAACCTTTCAGACGACGTAGGGTCCTTCCCAATTTGGCCTAAACTTCCCTCTCGGATCGGCGTGGAGAGACGGAAAAATTTTCTTCAGTACAGTGTCTCCTACCTTCAGATCTCGGCCGCGGACGCGCTTATTGTAAGCACGTGCAATTCTCCTCTGATAGACCTGAGTGTGGCATAAGGCTAGGAGTCTTTTCTCATCAATCAAGTCTAGCTGTTCAAAATGGGCTCTTTCCCTCTCAGCTTCAGGTAGATGGGATTCTAAAAGGATACGGAGTGACGGTACCTCGACCTCAATGGGTAGCACGGCCTCGGTCCCATACACAAGGGAGAATGGTGTTGCCCCTGTTGCGGTGCGGATAGACGTTCTATAGGCCCAAAGTGCGAAGGGTAACTGCTCACTCCAATCTCTGTAAGTAACTACCATCTTCTCTAGGATGCGGATCAGAGTTTTATTGGCTGCCTCTACTGCTCCATTCGTCTGAGGCTTGTACGGGGATGAACGGTGATGCTTGATCTTGAACCGCTCACACAAGGCCTGTTGTTGCTTCTTTGTGTGCTTGATTTATTTGTGTTTTGAAAACAGGTTTTCAACTGCTAAGTTATAATGAATTTAAAATATTGAAAAGAGTAAAGAAATATCAGCACAGATAGAAGTGAATTAGCCTGCAAGATCAGGGCCAATTGTAGCAAGTTTTAAATGTAAGTGAGTAAAAGATCGTCCACAGAGAATTTGTCTAAAATGCAAGATAAACCTCCAGATCTGAGCTACCAGATTTGGCCTCTATCTAGAAAGCACATAAGATGGGAGGTTGAATTTGTCACATTAACTAAATGATAAAAGTAAAAGTTAAACTAAATGATCCAGATCCGAGTTGGGGGAACGTTTGAGGTAAACTTATAAAAATGGAGAAGTAATATCTAACTTTGATTTGGTCCTTGAAATCTAATGAGAATGACTGCAGCTCAACTGAGAGATGATCCAATCTTCATCTGGCTACAAGCGCAGATGTAAGAGAAATAAATCTAATTCAAGGATTAGGTTTAAGCTTATGGCTATGGTCTGTCCACTTTAATGGCCACAAACCATCCAATAGTCTTTAATCCAAATCCTTAATTTAGAACAAGAAACATCACTACAAATGCCGTGAGAGACTAGGTTACAAACACTAACTCTCACAGGATTAGTGAATCAAGGGAAATTGCATGAAAAACAGTAAATCTAAAGGAGTCTAATGCAATAAGGAGATCAGAGGGAACCCTTAACATGAGTCCAATGGAGAATGCACGGTTTACAGCAACCTTTTCAAATTCACCATTACAATTACAGAGCACAGCTTAAACAGCTCTCAGATTTGTAGTCTTGAATACAACTCTCCTTTGAATTACAGAAGTATCTCACAGCTCTCAATTGCAAGTAAAAGTGAGGCTATTACAGGGATTTCAGACCAACTATCTGATTTGGAAATGGGGGAATAGGAATGAAACTCAAAATCTGGATGCCCAAATTGGGCAAATGGTTCGTCTATTTATAGTTTTCCCTAAGTCCAGCTCAGATGTGTATCAACCAATCAGAAGTGGTCAGATCTATATTGACCAATGGTAGTCGAGCACGAGGATCCAGATCTGTTCTGGCCAATCAGAATTCCTCGATCTAGTACAGCCAATCAGGTAAAAAAAAGCATCAATTCTGTTATGCATTTTGAAAGTCTGTTAGAGTTTTTAGAAGTTCCCGCCAAGTTATTTCATCTCTGGGTGCTCACGTGGGGTGGAATATGCCTTCGCTTCATGCTTAGAATCCTCTGAAATGTCCCTAGGTTTTTAAATGCATTGGGATGCGTGAAACAGATTACTGAATTGCCCTTGCAAAAGCTGGGAATCTCCAGAATACCTTTTCGCATAGCTTAGGAGATTTTTCGCAAGGTGTTGTAACTCCTGAAGCTCTTTTCGCAATGTTCTGGTTCTGTTCGAATTGAGTTTTATTCTTTTCAAAAATGTCAATCATCTCTTCGAAGAGTTCAGATGCTCTTCGAAAGCTAAGCCTTGAGTTTTAATTCTTTTCGCAGAGTTCAGGTTCTTTGCGATCAGTTCAGGTTCTTTGCGAAATGTACGCTGTAGTGCATTTTTCTGTTCGAATTGCTCCATACTTCTTTTCTGGGTTGAGACCAGGTCTTTGCCTCTTCAATTCAGACCTTTCAACAGCTAGTGAGGTTGTTTCTTCTCTTTCTTCCTTTGGATTGACATGGATTGTCATCTTTTTAGCACTTTTAAGCTGCTTTTATGGTTAAGCCTGTCTTTATTGTTAGCTGCAACACAAGTACTTAAAACACTTATTTAGTTCTCTCAAAGGTCTATCAAGACTCAAGTTAAGGGGTGAAAAATGGTATTTTTCAGTTCTCAATAAGGCCCGGATGCGCCTATTGGCGAAATTAGTGCCATTATCAGTGATGATATCTTTGGGTACGCCGAATCTGCAAATGATGTTGTTCTTGATGAACTTCTCAACATGGCTAGCCTTAATGCTCGTATAGGAGGCCGCCTCTACCAATTTTGTAAAGTATTCCACAGCGACGAGGATGAATTGATGTCCATTGGAAGCCATAGGATTGATCTTGTCGATGATGTCGAGACCCCAGGTGGCGAACGGCCAAGGAGTGGCCATGCTGTGTAAGTCAATGGCCGGAGCATGTATTAGGCTGGAGTGCTCTTGGCATTTGTAGCACTTTTGTACGTGCTTGCAGCAATCAGTCTCCAAAGTAGTCCAAAAGTATCCTTGCCTTAGAATTTTCTTAGCAAGCATGTGACCGCTGACGTGGGCTCCGCAGACCCCTTCATGAATCTCCTTCATGATCTCAATCGCTTCTTTCTGGTTAGGCATCGGAGCAGAATATTGTCGTGAGACCGTCTATACAGGAGATCGCCGCAGATGACGTAGTTTGTTGCCAATCGCTGGATGGTGCGTTTGTCTACCTTTGATGTTCCTTCTGGGACAGTTTGGGTCTCGAGGAAATTCTTGATGTCTGAGAACCAGGGTGGTTCATCCTCTATCTCCGTAGGTCCTTTGATCAGGTGACAGAAAGCCGATTCGTTCCTCTGCTCTATCATGATCGGCTTCATCACCACTCCATATGGAATCTTGACCATAGAGGCCAGGGTGGCCAGGGCGTCAGCAAACCGATTTCTTGCTCGTGGAACATAAGAGAAGGTGACTTCCTCAAAGCAGGTTATCAGATCCTCCAGATGTTCATGGTATGGGATCTATTTCTCATCCTTGGTCTTCCAATCCCCGTTGGTTTGGCATATAATTAACTGTGAATCTCCAAAGACCCTAAGGTGAGTTATATTTAGATCAAGAGCCGCTTGTAAACCAGGCAGTGCCTCATACTCGCCATATTGTTGGTGCATGGAAGTTCAATTTGATTGAGATGGGTATATGGGATCCTTTCAGATAAGAATGGCGCCAACTCCTTGGCCCTCAACATGCGATGCCCCATCAAGTGCATTACCTGTGGCTCTGCTTCCTCTCAGATCCTCGTGGTCATGAACAAAATGTTTTCATCGGGAATTCGGTCCTTAGAGGCTCATAGTTCGCAGAGGGTTCTCAAGAAGATGATCGCGAGTGCTTGCCCCTTTAATCGACTTCGGTGACATAAGTAATGTCAAACTCGGATAGGAGAAGTTGCTAACGTATGTTGTTCGCCAAAGGAGCGGTGTTTCAATAGGTACTTCAACGGATCCATCCGTGCTAGATGTAGAACGGTCTGGGATAACAGGTAGTGTCGAAGTCTCTGAGTAGCCCAAATGAGAGCCAGGCATGCTTTCTCCAGATGAGAATAGTGCCTCTCATAATCAGTGAATTTCTTGCTTAGGTAATAGATGGCCTGCTCTCTTCTTCCCGTCTCATCATGCTGTCCTAACACACAGCCCATGGAAAACTCAGTCGTGGACAAGTACATTATCAGGGGTCTATCAGGTACGGGTGGTACCAATATCGGAGGTTTCAGGAGATAACCTTTAATCTTGTCGAACATACCGGCAATATCATTCCATTCAACCGGTGAGTCCTTTTCAAGAATTTGAAGATTGCGCATATCGAGTTAATCGTATGGCGATGAATCGGCCGATGTAATCGGATCTCGCTTAAAAGCTCTCTCGACTTCCTTCTCTGTAAATGGTGGCAACATCTCAATGATAGCCTTGATATTGGTCGGATCGACCTCGATCCCTCTCCTACTGACAATAAATCCTAACAAGTTTCCGGACATGGCGCCAAACGCTCATTTATGGGGATTCAACTGCAATCTGTATTTTCTCAACCTCTCGAATAGCTTCTGAAGGTTTATCAAGTGGTCCTCCCTTTCTGGCGATTTGGCAATCATGTCGTCGACGTATACTTCAATCTCTCGGTGCATCATGTTGTGGAACAGGGCCGTCATTGCTCTTTGATAGGTTGCCCAAAGATTCTTCAAATTAATGGTATTACTTGTAGCGAAGGTTCCCGAGGTAATGAACGCTGTCTTCTCGCGATCAACCTCTGCCATCTTTATCTGATTGTATCCTGAGAATCCATCCATAAATGAGAGCATTCCATGTTTTGTGGTGTTATCGACCAAGATATCGATGTGTGGTAGTGGGAAATCATCCTTAAGGCTCGCCTTATTGAGATTTCAAAAGTCGATACACATTCGAACCTTTCCATCCTTCTTTGGTACGGGGACGATATTGGCTATGGTGCTGGGTACTTGGATACCATGAGGAAACCTCGTCATAATAATGACCTCATCACCTTCACATCCATTCAACATCCATTGGTGATTTTCTATTTAGCAGGCTTTACGAGGTGGTAGTGGCAACTCATGCTCAGCAGAATCGGTATCCAAACTGTCATCTTCCATACGACCATGCGAAGGCGTCTTAGTATGACCAAGGAAGTCTATCATACCTTTCCTCTTTGCGAGGGACATGGGATGTTCGATTTTGGTGATTACAGGGGGGTAAATTAACCCAAATTAACATTCATCTCTTGATCGGGGTAGGGGTGGAATGCCATGCTCAAAATTTGAGGAGGAGCTCATTGGGGGATAAATCGGTTTAGCCTTTCTCATCGGACTACGTGACTCCTACCTCTTCTTGTATTTCTCTGGGGGAAGGGGTTGGCTTCACGTGGGATGGGTGTCACGACATTGATTTTAATTTTAATTTTGAATTTTAAAGGACAATATTTTTGGAATTGGTATTTTTTCTATTTTATGACCTTTTGTATTTTTTGAAGGACATTACAGGGTGGATCTCTCTATATACAAGGTAGAGTGGTCCGGAGGCTAACCTCACTTTTTTATTTTTTTTTTTGGAGAGTGGTGCCATTTTCACTATTTGGCGGCTCGAGTTAGAACAAGGATGTCCGATTACTCACTGCGAGGCTGGCCTTTACCTCTTTGATCGGTGGGCACTCTTGTAGGTCTTCCCTCAATCTTCCCAACATATTTATAGAGGATCCTCAACTTGTCTCTCTGTTTAGGAGGAGTGGTTGGTCTTTGAGTGGGGGTGGATGGGGAACTTCTTCCTCAAACAAGGAAAGGCGGTTAAGTCCAATTCAAGGGGGGTGATGTAGGGATTGGTGGGGTCGATTTAAAGTAGGCTTATGTGGGTTACCTCGCCTCCCCATCGGATCAATTTTACTACCCCGCGCTCATAAAGGTTTCACGGATGTAGGCGTGAGGTTCTTCTTCTAAGATGATTCCTCTTGGCCTCTGCAGTTCATTGGCTTTTCCTTGGCTTCTCTGGCTTCTCTTCTGCTAAATTTAGATTTAGTTGTCCCTTGGCCTTGGCAGGGTCTCTTCTTCCTTGAAGGCGTGGGCGATCCTTTCCCTTTTGATGGCCCCATCTGCATGGAGCATGAACACGTCCATTCCTTCCTTTCGCATTATTCGTTTTCTTTGGTTGGTTCGAGGTAACTTGAGTCAGTCATAGTCAAATCGGTGGAGATCGGCGTCCTCTCGGTATATGTTTATACTTTTGGATTCTCAATGTGCGTAGCGCTTCCCATGTCCTCTCTGCTCACCTATGATGGTGACAATTTTCCTTCGAGATGATCTTTTGGTGTAGAGTAGATTACTCGAGCTTATATATACCCAATAGCAATTGAAGGTAGACTTGATGTCCATCACTTGAAAGGGGTGGTGAAGGTTTGCGATGCGAGAATCGGTCAAGGTCTATTTTCCTATGATTTCCCTTCTAGTGTTGTCGAATCCTTTGCGCTTGATGGATGGCGGAAGGTGGGTTCGCCCCAATTTTGATTATAGTCATAGAGCATCGTTTCAATTGCGCCGACGTTGTCGTCGGGATAGCGGTACCACCAAGTTCCTCTTCCCTTGTTTATTAGAATGGTCATTCCTCGATCGGTGAGTGCATCGATTGAAAGAGATGGCGTTTGGGGCCAACACTTATTTCCCTACTTCATCAGGTTACATGGGTGGAGAACATGCCCTTGAGCACTCCATTAGGGCTTGAAAGTGGAGTGTGATTAATAAATCCCCACCACGGTATATATGTCGTGTTCTCTTGGTGTCTCCGATATGTGCTCCTGGTCATTTTCAAAGGATTTCTGTGGCCTATTCTTTCTTCTTCTCCTCTGATGTCACGATGCTTTTGGTGGGATTGACCCGTCGATGTAATTCATGACCTCTCTTCTTAGTTACATGGTATTGTGAATGCATTCATAGCTCAACGGTGATCTGGTCATAGGGTTTGGATGATTTGGGATGAAATGGGTGTGAGGATTCCGGGAGGATTTGGGATATCTGGTTTCTCGGGTGACCAGTTAACTCAATGGGGGTGGAATGGTAGTGAGGGGGTGTGAGAATTGGAGTTATGGGCACGGAGGGCTTGTCTGGTGTTACACAGGCATGGTAGGACCATTGGTGGTGAGTGATGGGGGGGGTTGCTTGTCTAGTGGTGGAGTTGGGTTGGGGCTAAAATTGCGGATGGGGAGCGTTTGAGGTGTGGTGGGCAGATGGGATGGTGATGGGTTTGTGGATGAAGTGGGGTAAATTGAGGATGATGGAGTCGTGCATTGAGCGGGATGGTTTGGATATGGCGGGGTAGTGGGTGGAATGGGGGGGTATAAAGAGTTTGTGGCATGGTGGGATGATGAGGGGTTAGTAGATGAAATGGGATAGATTAGGGATGATGGAGTTGTGCATGGAGTGGGGTAATTCGGGGGCGATGGAGGGGTGTATGGGGTAAATTGGGTGGTGGGATTTGAAGGTGTGTATGGAATGGGGTAACTTGAGGATTGCAGAGTAATGTATTGGGTGGAGGGACTTGAGGGTGTGTATGGGGTAGGATAATATGGGGATGGCGGAATTGCGTAGGGAACAGGATGATTTATGTGTGACGGAGGGGTGTATGGGGTAAATTGGGCGTGGGGTGGATACGCGTATGATTGCGGCGGGGCTGTGCCCGTTTGGATTTGATAGGCGGGAGCGAGGGTGGAGAAATATTGCCCTAAATCTAAGGGCTCCTCTTGGCAAGCTGGTGTGGGAAAATAATCGGCAAGATACAGTGGCTCGATCACCCCAACAAATAGTTCATCCTCGATCGGCCTGGGGAGTGAAAATTCCTCCTGATTGCTAATATAATCTGAAGGGTCAAACTCTTCTTCTTCTTCCTCTATCCAATGTATGTTAGGCCTGGGGCCTCCTGGGTGCGGTGGCAGAGGGGCTTGATGGATATTCTGGTTCTGCCCTTGGGGAAGGGGCGGGGGTATGATCTTTCCCGCCTCTATCAGATCTTGGACCGCGTGCTTTAACGGGAAGCACCGGTCCGTAGGGTGACTCGGTCCCTGGTGGAACTTGCAATGCAGATTCGGATCATAATTTCTTGGTATTGGGTGGGGTGGCGGGCGAGGTTGGAGTAAATTGATCAGGCCTTTCTGTAGTAATACCGGCAGTAAGACACTCAAGGATTACCCCAACGGGGTGAATACTTGTTCAAAACGTGCTTTCATCTGTTCTAGTGTAAACGGGGCTCTTGGTTCGTTGCTTGGCCTTGGTACTTGTTCGAAACGGGTCGGGGGTGGTTGTGTAACCTGGAGTTGTATCGGGGGGGCATTGGTATTGGCCTGGGGGTAAATAATGTTCTGTACCTTTGTCCCTGGTCTTCTTTCAATTCTTGGTTCGGCGGCTTTTCGAACCCCGGTGGCCCCGTTGGCCACATTCCTTCCTAACCTGCCCTCTCTAATGGCGTCTTTGCAACGATTGGCGTTTCAGACCAGATCAACAAAACTTGACTGCTGCTGATATACTAAAAAATCTGCGATGACTGGGAGGGCTCCCTTGGTTATCAATTCAATCTGCTCATCATCGGGGATTCGATGAGTTACCTGAGCGGCTAAGGTCTTCCACCTCCCCAAGTAAGCACTGAATGTTTCATCATGTCTTTGCTTTAATCGGGCCAAATCTGACTTTCTTGGTTCTATGTCCATGTTATAGACATATTGTTCTTGAAATAATCATGTCAGGTCTTTCCAATTTTTTATCATGGATGGTTCCAGGGATGTAAACCATCTCAGTGCTGGGCCCGTCAAACTCTTCTGGAACACTTTGATGAGGAGTCGTTCATCTTCGCCATACTGGCACATATCCCCACAGTAAGATTTCAAGTAGGCGATGGGGTTGCCAGTGCCATTATACTTATCGAATGATGGCATCTTGAATTTATGTGGCAAGGGTACATCAGAGAATAGACATAAGTCTGAAAAGTCCGTTGAGTGTAGTTCCATTCCTTCCATCTTCATCACCGCTTTATACGTATTCATCTATTTGTTCTTTCTGCTCGTTCCTTTTGTGGTCTGGGACCGCTTCCCCCTGATTTGGTTCGACCCTAGTTGTGATGATGGTGGGCCCAGGAGGATTAAAACTGGCAGCTCCTCCACTGTTGTGAATCTCACCCTCCTCATACTGTTGGTCATGGTATTGGTGAGGGGCGAGCTCTGCTATTTGGACTTGGGGGGTGATGGGTTGGATGACCTGGTGGGGCCATATGGTTTGTAGGGGATAAATGGATGAGCGGTTTGTGGGTAAGTGATGTGCTGAGCTGGGTGCACGTTCTGGGGGTGATGGGGGTGTGATTGAGGTGGTGGGATGTTGTGGTTTTGAGGAATGGGATGGATTGGATTTCCCATTGGAGGTGGGATGGGGGCATAAGGGGTATAGGTGAATGAAGGGTATTGGTGGGGGGGTATGGGGTTAGTGAATGGGCTTTGATGAGCATGGGCGGATGGGCCTTGGGTTTGAGGGATTTGGGTTTGATGGTTTTGGAAGGCTTGGATTGACGGGCCTTGGGCCTGGGTGTGGGTCTTAATATGACTTTGGGTCAATGGGCCTTGTTGAGTTTGGGTTACTGGGCCATGAGGGGGTTGGGTTTGTGTCCATGGGCCCTGGGCTTGGGTTTGATAGGTTTGGGTCCAAAGGCCCTGGGGGGTTTGGACCTGGACCTGGGTCTGATGGGCTTGGGCCCATGGGTTTTGAGGGTTTTGGGCCTGGGCCTGGGTCTGATGGGCTTGGGCCCATGGGTTTTGAGGGTCTTGGGTCTGGGCCTGGGTTTGGTGGGTTTGGGCTTGAGCCCATGGGTTTGGAGGTGTTTGGGCTGGGGCCTGGGCCTGATGGGCTTGGGCTTGGGCCCATGGGTTTTGAGGGTTTTGGGCCCATGGGTTTTGAGGGTTTTGGACCTGGGCCCATGGCTCTAGAGGTGTTTGGGCTGGGGCCCATGGATTTGTGTGGGTTTGGGTCTGGAATTGAGGAGGGGGATTTTGGGAGGTATGAACGATGGGTGGTTGGGCATGGTTAGGAGGGAATGGGGTATGGAGGGTTTGGAAATTTGGATGTGGGGTTTGCGAGGTAGGGTTGCGAGAAGCAGCCCACAAGGCATACATCTTTCTCATGTCCTCCATCGAGGGCATGGATTCAGGTGTGAGATTGGGGGGTGATGGATCACTTAAGGATGGAGGTGGTTGGGAGAAATTGGGCATGACCCGAGTAAATGGGGGGGTATGTTGGGATGTGGATGGGCCATGTGGTGGGAATGGTATGTGAGATGGGGTGGATGGGATGTAGGATGTTGGGGGCATGGGTGACGAGAGGGACGGAACGTGGGAAGTAGGCGGGAGATGGGACTCCCTAGGGGGTCTTTGGAAGTATGGGGATGCGGTAAGGGTGTTTGGATGGGAGATGGGGATGTAAGGATCGGTTGGGAAATGAGGGGTTTCAGTAGGGGATGAAAAAGGGGTATGTTGGGAGAATGTGAGGGAAGGGGATGAGGTGGAGGTGAACACGAGCGCCCCAAATGGGCCCGTGATATCAAACCTGGTTTGGGCGAACGTGTCGGAGATCGGGTCTTCTCCTATCCGGGAATGGGGATGACAGTGGGGATGTATCGGCTCCTGACATGATCCGCTGACGAGTGTTGTACCGATGTCGCGGGTAAGGGACAAATACCTTCCTGGTTCTTCTCCTATAGGCCGGGTTTGAGGTCGCCGTAGTGACGGTCACACCAAGGTATATTTTTGATTATTTTTCTTTGTGTGTTTTTTTTGGGTTTTGGAAAATGATGATGATTTTTTTGTTTTTGAAAAGTGAATTTTTTGTTGTTATTTTTGATTTTGATTGATTTTTTTTTTTTTGAAGGTGGATTTTTTGAAGATGAGGATTTTCTTTCTCCCCTTTTTTTTTCAAATTGCAATTAACTCATCTCTACTTAGATGAATGATGACCTGGTGCCCAGGGTCAACTCCTGTTTCGGGCGATATATGAACCTTTAGTAGGTCCCACGGTGGGATCCGACACACTTCGGAAGAAGCGAAAGGGAACCCTTTCGTTCTATTGAAGGCGAGAGAATCCATGCAAATGACCCGATCCCTCGGAGCAAATCAATAAGAAGTTGCCTTCTTTTGACTGGGCGGGGGCATATTGGGTGTTAGAGAATGTGGGAGGCTACCGCGGACACTAATACCGCTAATCAGGGAATTGGGGTGGTGGATTGGGCCTCAGGTCGGGTTGCTGCAGCCCAATATATACTGGGCGTATATATTATGCACACCCGACCAAAAAATATACAGATTTGGCTGGGCGTATATATTATATATGCTTGGCTTAAATCTGGGGATTTTGGCTGGGCGTATATATTATATACGCCTGTGTAAATCTGGGGCTTTTTTGCTGGGCGTATATATTATATACGCAGACAAAATTCTTCAATTATATTTTGACAGTGGACAGCAAGCCCGAATGTGGGTCTTTGAACTGGTTTCTTGGGATAAATGCTCCCGGGGACTGCTGCGTATGTTATCGGGTCCCTCCTTTCCGTTTCCTAGGGATACACGACTGAATTTTGGGTTTTCTACGCTCTCACCAATGCGGGTTTTACAGCTTGGTCAGAATTGGCAACCCAACCGATATACCTCCGGCACAAGCGGCTTCTCAGGTACCGGAAGGGGTGGTTCTTTTCAGGATCATCACCACTAGGGCTGTCGCCTTACTGGGAACCGGGTAAATTGTATCTGTGCCTAAACCCTCCGAAAACTACCCAAAAACACAAAAATAAATTCAATTATGTCCCCATACCATTGGTTCACTTTTAATTACAAACTTTTATAGGGGAGTGAGATTAAGTCCAAAATCGGGTCGGGGATGACAAACCCATGCCGCCTCAACGGGCCGGCGTTCAAAGGTGAAATATGATGACCGAAATAAAATGCGCAAGTAGGCCTGCCAAACAGCTAAGGCTTGTAAATGACCGAAATTTAAATGACGTGAAAATAAATGCGAGCGGGCCCGCCAAACGGCTAAGGCGGCTTAAATGACAAGAATCGTAAAAGCTGAAATTTAAGGCGCAAGTAGGCCCGTCAAACGGCTAAGGCACTTAAAGGACTGAGTCGTAGGGGTGAGTACGTTAGTAAAAACAACAAAAAATAACGAAAAACAGCAGTAAATTAGAACAAAAAAACAGCCATGGTTAGTAAAATAATAAAATAAAAGGAAAGGCCAACAAGAGGGGAAGCGCTAGGGTGAAATCCCCAGCAGAGTCGCCATTTGTGCGACCGTGGATCCTCTCGAACCCGTCGCGGTGATGCGCTCGCTTTTAATGAAAATGTAGAGTCGCCACCCGGAGCTTTTGGTGACTCGGGAAACCTTCAAATCGATATTTTGAGCACCGAAGTGCTAAATATGACTCTGATTTACCGGTCTTTGCCAAAGGCTCTAGGGTAGGGGCTTCGGTTATCGATGGGGAAGGGTTTAGGCACCCCATCAACCCGCACGTAGCGGTCTCTATCTATGGCCAAAATTAAAAAAAAAGGGCGGAGCTTCCCCTTGCCCGAAGGCAATACGGTCCTATCAAGCTTTGAGCCAAACCGAAATTTTGGCGGCGTAACGGCTTGAATCCTTGGACGGAGGAGACACCAAGAAGGTAGAGGAAGAGAGGGGTGAGCCGGAGCTCACGGGCCCTTGTTGCACCGTGAAAGATCTTCGCTTTGGTGTGCTTCCGATGGCTTAAATGGTGTGAAAATGGATTCTAATGCTAGGATTCAATAAAATAGGAAGTGTAGGGTAAGCCAAAGACTAGACTTTAGCTAAAGGGAGTGATCTAATGGTTCAAATGGATTGGAATAGATGAACTAAGCTTGCTAGAATTCTGGAAAATAAGTGCATTTTCTCTCACTAGGGTTCTCTCTTGAGCTTCAAATCCTTACCTTCAATTTTTTCTAACCCTTAAGGAAGAGGGGGGCCTCTCTATTTATAGAGAAGAGGTGGATTAGGGGCTTACTTAAGAGCTAATGGGTTCAGCAATTAGGTAATCCCCCATCTAAGGTTTTCTAGGTTTTCAAGGTCCTTGGGTTTTGGGAGATTGATTTTAATGGCAGATGATGGGGTGAGACCATGGGTGACTTAAGGGTTGCCAATAAGCTACAAGAGGGTGCAACCAAGCTCATGACACCCACCTTAAGTAAGGGGATGGTCAAAGGGTCAAACTAGATGAAGGAAATTGGAGCAACCAATGACAGTTACTGTAGCTAAGCTGGGCATATATATTATATACGCCCAGTTTAGGAACAGTAAATTTCACCAAAATCAGGGGAGTTTTGAGAAGATGAAGCCCGTGGTGGGTCCCACCTATACTGGACTTATATATTATATACGCCCTGCCAAAATTTCCCCAAAATAGGTAGGCGTGTATAATATATACGCCTGACTAATCTGGGGCAAAAATGGCTGGGCGTATGTAATATGTACGCCTGAGTAAAAGTCCTATGAATTTATGGGAAACTTCAATCGACCATAACTTTCGAACCGTAGCTCTAAATTGGGTGATCTTTGGCTTGTTGGAAAGCTAGAGAAGTCCTCTTTCTAATGATATATGGCTCACCCTTGGTAATGGTCTATGTGAAATTCTATAGCTCTCCTCGCATCAACCGTCAGAAGGGTTTAAGGTAGGTCTGGGAAGGGATTCTAGGGTGTAGGGGTGACTTCTAAGGATTGGGGGAATGGCTCTAAAGGTCTTAGGGTGATTGCTACTGGTCTAGGTAGGTTCCTAAGGGCTCAGGGGGTGCCATCGGGAGCACAGGCGTACATCTCTCCTGAAGTATAGATTGATCGGGCCTTGGGCCGAATTTGGGTGTCTACAACAGGACATAATTTAGAAGACTATTGAGTTTTGCGAGATATGATCTACGACATGAATGATCGGAACTAGATTGATTAGAAATCCCTCCAAAACTCTAATCAGAACAATAATCAGCCCCCACAAAACTTACGGATCATTAATAATCCCATGCCTAACGATAACCAAGAACCAGTCGCTCACATCACCAAAGTGGATCTCCCGAGCTGACTCCCTCTTTGCCCTTCTACCCTCATCACTCGTGTCAGTCCACCAGACACTTCAGGCCATCCAGGTGATTCTCTGAGGCCTCCCATCATCCGCCCACATCCTTCATCCTTGATCACCCAGATTGCCCCTCTGAATCCTCCACCCTATCCAACCTTCACTCAAATTCGATCCCAATCATTCAGAGCTCGAGGATTGAGCCTCTAACCCATGAACCCTCAACGCCCCCAAATTCTGAGACAACTCCACCACTGTCTCCCCTATGCGACTCTGAGCCTGAAAATGAAGACAATGTCCTTCAAACTACAGAACAAATCGTTGCATGGGTAGACAATTTCACCCAAAACACTTCAAGTCTAGGGCACGAGACTATGGTGGAACGTTAGCCAGATGCAAAGGTAAATCAACAGAAGCAAGATCCCGTCAAGGAGGAGGCGCTAATCTCCACCTTCTTAGAAGAGGAAGATTACACCCAGTATTTCCCACCATGGAATTGCATAGCTCCGCTATATATCCCTTCTTCAAACTTCACTCCATTCATGACAAGCACTACAGCGAGTCCATCAACGTCAGTCACGGCAGGGCCCCAAGGTCAACGACAAACATGCTCGGTCCTCAAATCAGGGACCAATTACCCACCGCCACCATTACCCCGGGAGAGGTAGAACGTCGACACTCAGCCATCATAAAGAATAACAAGGGAATGAGGGGCGAACCTACCTCCCCCACCTCATGTAATCCCTCCAGCTCCAGCACCAAAATTTGCATCTCAACTACTTCAGCCAAATGCCAACAAAGCCCACCGGCCCAGCAAGGAGCCAGCCTTGGAAATAGGTCAGGAATATTATCTTCTTTGGCACCTTCGGAAGGTACCAACACTAATATCAATCTTTGAGCTCATCAAGAAATCGCCAAAACACCACCGACTATTAATAGAGACACTGGGTGAGACACACGTGAATATAGATACCACCATAGATAAGCTCACGAGATTTCTTCAGTTATGCCCCAACCTCTGACACTCACCTTCACTGAAGCTGATATGCCTAAAGAATCGCTATGCGGATGCTCGACCCCTATATACTTTATGGTTATAATAAGAGGATTCTCAGTGCCCCATGCGCTGGTAGACATAGGAGCATAACTTAATATCTGTCCCATAACGACACTCAAGACGCTCGAATATACTGAACATGACATAAGGCCTTCGTCCTTATCCCTCATTGCCTATGATGGTTCTCGACATTTCATCAAGGGAACTATCAAGCTACAAGTCCACCTCGGGCCAGTCACAAAAGACGTCACATTCCACGTCTCCGACTCCTCAAGCACCTACAACTTAATATTAGGGAGAAAGTGGTTAGAGCCCATGAAGGCTATGTTAATCTTTGAATTATGTCACTTTCCACCTCCTAACCTAGCCTTTAATAGACCTTTGCACTATTTAATAACTGATTTTTAAGTGTGTTTGTGTAGCTAGCAATAATCTGCATATTAGTGTAGCAATCCCTCCAAAAAAATGCCAAGAAGAAGAGAATGAGAGGCAATTAGTGAAACCGGTGGAAAGATAGGGATTGAACCATGGTGGTCCCCACCATGTGAGCTATTCAGCATGCCCTCCCTAGAAGTCCTATAGTGAAAGAGAAGTGGGGCCCACACTTAATGGAGTGCAATAGCAGGGTGGACATGATAGCAGAGAAGCAGAACTTTAACCTCGAGTACTTTAGAATACTGCTGCAACATCCACTCGAGCTGTATCGAGTAGATGCACCTTTAGAAGTTCCAGCTTGAGCAGTTCTTGAGCAATTAAAGAAAGAACAATACAACCTCTCGAGGACTGCTCGAGTCATTTTGAACCTTTCAGCAGCCATCCACTCGAGCAGCCTTCAGAAGCTTTCAACCTATCAAGTACCTCTTGAGATTTTATACCTGAAGCTGCCTGAAGCTCCAACCACTCAAGCAACTCTATCCATTCAAGTCTTCAGTCACTTAAGAACCATTCAGAAGCACCCTATCCACTTGATATCTGCTCGAGATTGTATACCTGAAGCTTCATCCACTCGAGGCTCGAGTTCCAGCTGCTATATCAGGACTTCAAAGGGCATTTGTGGAACTTCCATAGCACATGGGGCACATTTTCTAATGTGTTGTGCTTTTTGTAACTGTCAGGGGAAATACTTGGCTACAAATGAGCCACATCAACAGAATCTTAACTAATTTGATTCTCCTTTTCTCTGATTGGCCAAGGCAAAAAGCTACTTTAAGGATGTGCAACCGTGGGATTCGTGACTATCCCGTCGCGACGATGCGCTCGCTTGCAAAAATATAGAGTCGCACCCATAGCTTTTGGTGTCCCGAGAAATCTAGTTCATTTTTATGAGCACCGAAGTGCTAAAAATATGACTCTGAATCCGGCCCACCCCAAAGGCTTTTGGGTAGGGGCTTCGGTTATTGATCGGGAAGGTGTTAGACACCCGATCAACTTGCTTAACGCGGTCTCTACTAATGGCCAACACAAAAATAGAGTAAATGAAAAGAAAATGGCTTCCTCTTATCCAAATGGGCCTTAAATCCTATTTGTGCCCCTCCGTTCCTACCAAAAATTTGACAGCGTAACGGCACAAATGGGAGGATGGGAAGAGCTAAAGAAGAGATAAGAGAAGAAAGGGGAGAGCCAGAGCCCTCGGGCCCTTGTAGCACTGTAGGAGAGCCTTGCATTGGCTTGCTTTTAATGAGCTCTTGAAGGCTTGTATGGTGGAAATAGGAGTTCTAACCTCTAAGTCTTGCTAGCTAAGAGGTAGAGAGGGAAGGTAAATAGGTATCATGTACCTAAACTAAGGGATTTAAGGTAGAAAATATTACTTAAAGGGGGTTTTGGAATTCTGAAATTTGTATGAGTAATGGTGCACCAAAGGGAGAAAGGTCTTCTCACTTTAAGCTCTTTCTCTCTTAGGTAAAAATTCTTAACCTTTAAACCAAGGGGAGGGGGGCTCTATTTATAGGAAAAGGGTAGCTTAGGAGGTTACTTAGATGCTAATTAGGGTTAGCAATTAGGTAATCTCTAATCTATGGTTTCCTAGGATTTTGAGAGCTTGGAGATGTGGGGGAATGGTTTTAATGGTGGATGATAGGTTAGTGTTTTAAATCACTTAAGAGTTACAAATAGGCATTAAAAGGGTGCAACAAAGTTATCAAAACACACCCCAAGGACTGAGGTGGTCAACAAGTCAAACCCTAGCTTCAAAATTTGAGACAAAAACCAACTGTCACTATTCATATGCCTGGCGCAACTATTAGTTGTGCCAGGCAAATGTACAGTAAAATAGTTCTGTATAGTAGCTTGAAAGTTGGCTCCGCGAGGGGTGGGGGGACCCATTTATACCTGGCGCAACTATTAGTTGCGCTGGGTCATTTCTGGGGGAAAAAAGCCTGGCGCAACTATTAGTTGCGCTAGACAAATTCTGGGGGAAAATGGCTTGGTGCAACTATTAGTTGCGCCAGGCAAAATTCCTCCAAAATAGCCCGATTCTCAAATGGTCATAATGTTTGATATACAACTCCGATTGAGGTAATTTTTTTCTTGTTAGAAACCTGGAAAAGTCCTCTTTTTAATGGTATATAACTCAGCTCCTAAAGAGGTCTGTGTAAATTTTGGTACTCCTCTTTCTAACTACTGCTCGAGAGGGTTTAACACTGGTCCAGGAATGGGTTCTAATAGGTTTGGGAAGGTTAGGGTTGATTCCTAAGGATTTGAGAAGGTTCCTAAGGGTTTGGAAAGGTTCCTAAGGGTACCATACAGGCCATCAAAATCTCAGAAGTGCGCCTCTCTCGAAATGTATTTCGATCGGGCCTTAGGCCAAATTTGGGTGTCTACAGATGCTCCTCTTTGATATCCGATCACTAATGATCGAATGCCAAAGAAAAGAGACATCCGAAGAGGCCCAAGGCATTAGTGACAGGTCCGCTGCATTTAGAACAAACTTCAAACATCAAATGAGTAACATGGTGAGAAAACGAAAGCCCTGGATGCCAGGCTAACATTCGTTTCTCAAGGTAATCAGTCCCCAAGCTCTTAGCGACACTACTGGGCATACTCGAGGTGGAACGAGTTGCAAAAGCCCTATATGCTAGGTTAAACATTCACTTCTCGAGATGATTTGAAGGTATTTGATGTTTAAGAATCATTCTGAATACAACAGCTTCGCAAGTAAGAGGGGTGATCGACCCACATTCAAAGATAGGCACAAAGCAAAAATACACAAGGCTCCACAGTTTGCGTCCAATCCCATGAGGCATTTGATTGCCCCATCTGACTGTTCGCGGGTGCCCTTACTGAAAGTAGTGTTCGAGGTCTTTGGGCAAACCCATCGATCCTGAAATTTATTTAGCATGACTATCTGAGCGGAGCGAATAGACGTTGCAACGCTTTTTGGGAGTACGTGCCAATTTCAAAAATGCGCCCCAGATCCACATGACCTAGAGCATCCAACTTCGAATATTCCTAAATAGATCCAACCAAAATTGGGTGTCTACCAAATGAGACATCAAGTCTTGGTCTCTGCCAACAATGATTTTACACCTCATTTAGCTATGCATAAACATTCACCAATTAGGGGTGATAAGGAACAAAAGCGATGGAAGCCCCGACCTGGACTTGCCCGGGTATAATTTACGGGAATAAACGACCATCATACGGATACCCAGATACATGGCATACACTTTACAGGGATACCATTGCCAATACAGGTTTTAATCCTATAGAAAATAAAGGGGAAATGAACCCTTCTGGATGCATGATTGCACATAGTTTGATTGATACGTAATCTCATTCTCAACAGGTTGATCTCAACCAACGATTGACCTTTTCCAGCAAAGAACCTGAAGCTTAAAACACTTACGTTCATATAAATCCAAAACAGAGTGCTCATCGCAAAGATTTAGCAGTAGAGTCGACTTGATCGAAATATTGACTGTTTGACCGGGACTGACACCGTTGCTCCTACCTTAAAGTAGGATCCGAAGATCTGAGGCGAACCTTAAACTCAGGACTTTAATATGGCATAGCTGCATTGCTGATAAAATATTGACATTTTACCGCCTTATGCTTGTGCGTAGCTCTGTGGGAAAACATAAATTTATTCTTCTTCTCTTTTTTCTTTTTATCAAAGATTGCTTTATCCATTTTTTTTTACAAGCATTATCTGGACCTCAAACCCCGGGAGGCGCACGCCTAGACAACGCATACCAAGAGCCCGTGCCTCCACAATAGTTTGCAACGAAACTGAAGCTAACGTACTCAAGTTCATGTGATATCGAAAAGACCGGGTCGGAATTGGGTGTCCACCGAAGGATACTCAATCTTCGCCTCCGTCATCAATGAAGTTACAAATAAATAACTGTGCATAAACATGCACCCATTAGGGGCGATAAGCAGCAAAGGTGATGGAAGCCCCGACCCGGACCTGCCCGAGTACAATTTACGGGAACAAATGACCATCATACGAATACCCAGACGCATGACGTACACTTTACAGGGATCCTGCTGCCAATACAGGTTTTAAGCCTGTAGAAAAATAAAGGAAATGAGCCATTTTGCATGCATGTTTGTACATAGTTGTCCAACATAGTTTCGTATCTGACAAGTTGGAATCAATCCAACAATGGATCTTTTTAGAGGAAGGAGTTATCCGGACCTCAAGCCCCATAGGGCACTCACCCGGACAGTGCAAACCAAGAGTCTACACCTTCGAAAATATCACGTGACGAACTTGAAGTACAAGGCACTCAAGTTCACCTGAAACCAAAATATGGAGCTATCAGGGCGAAGATATAGCAGTGGAATCAATCCAATTCAAGCATTGACTGTTTGACCGAAATTGACACCGTTGCTCCTACTTTGAAATAGGATCCATGGATCCAAGGTGAACCTTAGACCTAGGACATTAATTTTGCACAGCTGCGTTACCGATAAAATATTGACATTTTACTGCATCAAAAATACACGAGTGTGTAGCTGTGTGTGAAAAGTTCACAGATTTTTTTTTTCTTTTTCAAAATGATTTTCATTCTCCCCTTTTTTGAATAGACCTGACGTCGGTGGTGGGATGCTTCATCTGATTTGTCCATCGCTGTGAAGTTGCATGCTTCGAGGCTTCGGACCGTTTGATGTTCCTGCACATCCTTGAGAAAATGCCAGTCCCTTTTTTGTTTATATAGGTAACAATAAGCATCCTAAAGGAGAAACAAACTTTTACCTATATTTTTTTATTTTCAAGATTTATATATATTTTTTGAATTTTTATTTTCAGTGATTTTTTTTTATTCTTTTTCTTTATTTTTGAGATGAAAGTACGATGCTGTAACTATGTACAGGGGAAAGAGTAGAAATATATACACACACACATTTTTTTTATATTTGGATTTTTCTTGATTTTTTTATTCTTTTTTAGCTTCTCTCTCTCTTTTTTTTTTATGATGCCTTATCAGTGAGGTGAAGTCATGGGTCCCACTTTGGGCATAGTCGAACCCCTTTTAAATGGTCGAGTCTGAGGGAGTTTCAACAGCCTCACCAAGACTGGAACATCAATCCCTTTCGGCTGAGTCACACCTTTCTCCTTACCTTGAGTCATACGTTTGACGAAGTAGTTTCACAAAGGCAATTCTGGTAGGGGCCCGATTTGAACTAACATGAGCGGCCCAGAAAAGGGGATCAGGGAGAGTAACCAAGAGGGCTCTTCAAACATTAATCAAACATTTCAAACCTTTCCTCTTTTCTCCTTTTATTGATTTATTTATATATATTTTTTATCTCCTTTTTTATTCGTGGCGCCCTTTCGGGTTTTCACTACGTCCATGGGTTTAGCTCTCTTACCCCAAGCGCCCTTTCGGGTTTTCACCTGGTCCACACAAACTCGCTGTTTTTACCCGTAGCGCCCTTTCAGGTTTTCACTATGTCCATCTTGCTTTGAGCTTGTATTTTTATTTTATTTTTTATTTTTTTAATTTATTTTTTTTCATTTCTTTTTTCAATAACCACGACATAGATGTCGACTCCATCATAGCCGGCTGGATGGGGTTCTGCAGTCGTCTCATAACTCGGCTTATGTTGACTTAACAGATATTATGACTGCTTGTGAACCTAAAAAGAGGGCTTTCTTCAGGGTGTAGCTTGGCCATGGGTTAGGTTAGGATTTGAAGGTATGCTGGGCTAAAAGGGTTTCCTTGATACGACTTCAGTTTTCTCAACATACTTCCTTCCTTGGGGGTTTTTACTGTACATGCCCCGTGATTCTTCTACATTTTGTTTGTACTTTTTGCTCCATTTCAGGCAATCTCTTTTTGAGGTTTTGCTTTTTCGATTTCTTTTGAATTTTGATGGTAACTTTACTTCCTTTTTTGTATATGTACACACATTTTTTGGGAAAGGGGTTTACTTTGAAAGAAAGGCCCAGGCTCAAATGGGGTAGCAAAAGATATCATCATTTCTAGGGAGGCTTTTTGGCTATTGTGCTTAAAATGATGGCCTCTTTTGAGTGATTCTTAAGCAGTCACGTATCTGTTTCACCAATACTTACCTTATCACGATAGACTAAGAGTAGAACCGTCGGACGTATCCAACATTGATGGGCTCAGGAAGATGATCTTCGTCCATAGTGGCAAGGCGGATGGCGTATCCCGATAGCACTTCTCGAACGACATAAGGTCCTTCCCAGTTTGGCTTGAAATTTTCTCTCAGATCGGTGTGGAGGGATGGGAAGATCTTCTTCAGCACAGTGTCTCCTACCTTCAGATCTCGACCGCGAACACATTTATTGTAAGCGCGTGTGATTCACCCCTGGTAAACCTGAGTATGACATAAAGCGAGGAGTCTTTTCTCGTATAGTAAATTCAATTGTTCAAAGCGAGATCTCTCTCTCTCTGCTTAGGGTAAGCTTGATTCTATGAGAATTCAGAGCGAGGGTACTTCAACCTCAACTGGTAGGACGGCCTCAGGTCCATATACAAGGGAGAACGGTGTTGCCCCTATAGCGGTACGGATCGATGTTCTATAAACCCAAGAAGCAAACGGCAGCATTTCGCTCCAATCTCGGTAGGTGACAACCATTTTCTCTAGGATGCGGATGACCGTCTTGTTAGCAGCTTCTACGGCTCCATTAGTTTGAGGCCGATAAGGTGACGAGTGATGGTGCTTGATCTTATATTACTCGTAGAAGGCTCGAATGCGCTTATTCACAAAGTTTATGCCGTTGTCCGTGATGATATCTTTGGGTACTCCAAATCGGTACACAATATTACTCTTGAGGAACTTTTTGATGTGACTGGCCGTGATGTGGGCATATGACGCTGCTTCTACCCATTTGGTGAAGTATTCAATGGCGACGAGGATGAACCAATGTCCATTTGATGCTTTCAGATTAATCATTCCAACGACGTCAAGGCCCCAGGTGGCAAATGGCCAAGGGGTGGTCATGCAGTGAAGATCAATGGCAGGAGCGTGTATCAAACTAGAGTGTTCCCGACACTTGTAGCATTTCTAAACATGTTTGCAGCAATCTGATTCGATAGTGGTCCAAAAGTATCCCTGCCGCAGAATTTTCTTAGCAAGCATGTGACCGCTGACGTTGGCTCCGCATACTCCCTCATGGATTTCCTTTATGATGTTGGTCGCTTCACTTTCTGTAAGGCACCTGAGTAAGATGTTATTGTAGGATCACTTGTAAAGGCATTCCCCGCAAATGACATAGCTTGCTGCTAGACGTTGAACGGTTCGTCGGTCCATCTTGGACGTACCCTCAGGGAAAGTTAGGGTCTCAAGGAAATTCTTAATATCTGAGAACCAAGGTGGCTCATCATCTGGCTTTGTAGGTTCCTCAATTTGAAGGCAGAAGGCCGGCTCATTCCTTTGCTCGATCATGATCAGCTTCATCTTAGCACCATACGGGATTTCTATCATTAATGCTAAAGTTGTTAGTGCATCGACAAAGCAATTCCTTATTCTGGGGACATATGAGAATGTCACATCTTGGAAGCAAGCTATCAGGTCCTTGAGGTGCTCATGGTAAGGGATCAAATTTTCATCTTTCGTCTTCCTGTCACCATTCGTTTGGCATATAATTAACTGTGAATCGTCGAACACCCGGAGGTGAGTTACATTCAGATCGAGAGCCGCCTGCAGACCAACAACACAAACTTTGTATTCTGCCATGTTGTTAGTGTAACGGAAGTTGAGCTTGATAGAGACGGGTACATGGGATCCTTTCGGCGAAATCAGAATGGCGCCAACTCCCAGACCTTCTGCATTTGCTGCCCCATCAAAGTGCATTACCCAAGAATCTTCTGCTTCTTCGGTATCATCTTCTGTCATAAAAAGAATGTCCTCATCAGGGAATTTAGTTCTCAAACGCTCATAATCTGGCAAAGGATTGTCAGCAAGATGATCGGCTAGTGCCTGTCCCTTAATTGACTTCTGAGTGATATACATGATGTCGAACTCAGATAATAAAAGCTACCAGCGTGTGGTCCGTCCAGTGAGGGCTGACTTCTTGAATAGGTATTTTAATGGATCCATTCGGGCTAAGAGTAGAACGGCCTGAGATAACAAGTAATAGCGGAGCCTCTGAGTAGCCCATATAAGAGCCAGACATGCTTTCACCAGACGAGAATAACGCATTTCATAATCAGTAAACTTCTTGCTTAGATAGTAAATGGCATGTTCTCTTCTTCCTGTCTCGTCATGCTGACCTAAGATTCATCCCATCGAGACTTCCATCATGGAGAGATACATCAAGAGTGGACTCCCTAGCTCAGGTGGTACCAACATAGGTGGATTTAGGAGGCAGCTTTTGATTTTATCGAATGCTACTTGGCAGTCGTCATTCCATTCAACGGGCGAGTTCTTTCTTAGTAGCTTGAAGATTGGCGTGCAAATTGGAGTTAGTTGCCCAATGAACCGACTGATATACTGTATTCTACCCAAGAACTCTCTAACCTCTTTCTCAGTAGACGGTGGTGGCATCTCTATAATAGCTTTGACTTTGACTGGGTCGACCTCAATCCCTTCCTACTGATGATGAATCCTAGTAATTTTCCAGACATAGCGCCAAAAGTGCACTTCTGTGGATTCAGACGTAACCTATACTTTCTCAGCCTCTCAAATGGTTTCTGGAGGTTTACCAAGTGATCGCCTCGCTCTGGTGACTTAGCTATCATATCATCGACATATACCTCAATTTCTCGGTGCATCATGTCGTGAAACAGCACAGTCATGGCTCTCTAGTATGTTGCACCGACGTTCTTTAGCCCAAACGGCATGACTCTGTAGCAAAAGGTTTCCCAAGGAGTGATGAATGCAGTCTTCTCTCGATCTGCCTCTGCCATCTTTATCTGATTGTATCCCAAGAATCCATCCATAAAAGAAAGCATCCCATGCTTGGCAGTGCTATCGACCAAGATGTCGATGTGTGGCAATGGGAAATCATCCTTTGGGCTCGCTTTGTTCAAATTTTAGAAATCGATGCACATGTGGACCTTTCCATCTTTCTTCGATACAAACGCGATATTGGCTAGCCATTGTGGGTACTTGGATATCATGAGAAACCCTGTATCATACTGCTTGATGACCTCATCTTTGACTGTCAGCATCCACTCGGGTCGGAGACGTCTCAGCTTCTGCTTAACCGGCTTCATATCAAGGTAGAGAGGCAACTCATGCTCGACCAAATCAGTGTCCAGACCAGGCATGTCCTCGTACGACCAGGCAAAAATGTCTTGGTATGACCAAAGGAAATTGATCATGCTTTTTTTTTCTTTGGGAGACAGTGATGTTCCAGTCTTAGTTATTCTGGGAATCTCCTCAGTCCCGAGATTGACATCTTTTGTTTCTTCGACAATGGGGGTAGGGCCATGCTCAAATTCGGCAAACCGGTCAAGGACCTCATTAGGGAGCTCCTCAAAGGGGACATCCTCATCCAGACTCGTAACACCTACCTTTTCTTGTACTTCTACAGGAAAGGGGTCGATTTTACGTGGGACGGGTATTTCGATTAAGACATCATTTTGTGAGACTTTATCTAAAATCTTAAATGATAATTTTTTTGGGTTTTATATTTTTTCTATTTTTCTGAGATTTTATATTTTCCCAATATTTTTGAGATTTTGTATTTTTCCAATATTTTTTAGATTTTTGTTTTCTTTGGAGACAGACCCTTGGTAAAGCGGGCTGCTATATATACAAGGTATGGCCTGCCAAGGGCTTGTCTCACTTTTTATAGGTTGTTTTTGTTTGGGAAATAGGTGCCAAATTGTTGGCCACTCCCTGGTTCTAAAGTGTGGGGCAAAGATGCCCAATTGCATACCTGACTTGCTGCCCCTTTACCTTTTTGGATGTAAGAGGCTGGCGAATGTGACTCTTCTGAACCGGCCTCCATTATTGATCATAGGTTCGTATGAGATTTCATCCTCAAATGTCAGCAGAGTCCTGTGGTGGTTTACCACAGGAGGAGTATGTTCAGGTATGGAATGCTGCTCCTCAAATAGGGATAGGGCAGCCAGATCTAGTTCGAGGTTGGGAAGAGAGATGTGGGGATTGGTGGGATGGACAAGGGCTGTGGGTTTGTGTGGGGTCAAATGGGTTACCCCATTCCTATCAATCTTTATGACCCCAACGCTGACAAAGGATCCCCTAATGTGTGGCCTAGGATGAGGCTTTTCTTCTATGTTGATTCCTCTTGCCCTTGCAGCTTCGACCCTAGCTTTCTCTTTAGACTCTCGGACCTCTTCCTCCATGGGCTTGTAACCTAACTTGAATTGGACTTTCTACCCCTTGGCAATAACTGGCTCTCTTTTACCCTGTAGTCTAGGCCCTAGTCCACTGCCTTTCTGATAGCCCCATTTCTGGAGCATGGCCACCACCGCTTCCATTCTACCGCTGGTTATTGACGTGATGTTTCTCGAGGGTTCCGGCCGTGCTGCTAACACCTCATACTAGAAACTGTGGAGGTCGGTGTCTTCCTTAGTATGTGGCACATCCACTACCTTAGGATTTTCGATGCTGTGGGTGGCCATGTCTTTCTCATCATGCCCTTAACCAATGATGGTGATCACTTTCTGCCCGGATATGAATTTTAGCTTTTGATGGAGGGTAGAAGGTATTGCCCCAACCTCATGTAACCACGGGCGTCTTATCAGCAAATTAAAAGAAGATTTGATATCCATCACTTGAAAAGGTATAGAGAAGGTCATGGGCCCAATTACAAATTCCAGATCGACCTCTCCCATTATTTCTCTTCTTGTATTATCAAATCCCCGAGCGCTAGTCCTTGTTGGCCTTAGCATATAGGGGTCTATGCCGATCTTGGTGGTGGTTCGTAATGGGCACACATTCAGGGTCGACCCGTTATCAATTAGAACCAAGGGAATTATCATATTCCTGGATTCGACAGTAATATTGAGGGATTTGGCATGACTGTTTCCCTCCTCAGGTAGATCTGCGTTTGAAAATGAAATGACATTGGGTGCCATCACCTATCTGATTATTTGCCCGACCTCGTCTGGGCTCACATGTTGGGACACATGTGCATTCTTTAACACCCCCATTAGAGCTTGGAAATGGAGTGGGGACGTCATCAAAAGATCCCAGACTGTGATATGGGCTGGCATCTTTCTTAAGTGAGTCTCGAGAATGTGCTCCCGACTCATTTTCTCAAACGGGTGGATTGCACTATCCTTCGTCCCCTCTAGCCATGCTGGTGCTGGGGTTGTTGCTGTTACTATTGCAGTTGTTGCTATTGTTGCCTAGGGCTATTTTGAGATTCTTCCCGATCTGGTAACAAAGTCCACTGCCCCCTCCCTGCTGCTGCTATCGGCGTTAGCATTGGTTTGCTCATAGCGGGACTTGATGTGGATCATAGGTTGGTCCTTAGAGCTGGAATGGCATGGCTGTCGACACCTGAAGTGTATGTACTGATGGCTCAAGAGGTGTGGGCAACACTTGATTTATTTTGGTGGTAGCTGGTTGGATGGCAAAATTAGGCCGGGTAGGGGTGGTGAAGCTTAACGATGGTTGTACCGGGGGTAGTGGGGTGGGCGTAGGCCATTGGAAGTTCATGGGTGTGGGCGGAGGATTAGGGGTTTGATGGACCACTAGAGAATTGACCGGGTTGGTAGAATTTATGGGTGGTTGAAATGGGGATAATGGGGTGGGTGTAGGCCATTGGTAATTAATGGGTGCGGGTGGAGAATTGGGTGCCAGATGGCTTATGGGGTAATTCAAGGGGGTGGTGGAATATGGTTGATACGCATTTATTTGTATGCAGTTGATGGGGGTGGGTGATGGGAAATAGGCCCTAAGATCTAGGGGTTCAACTGCTGGTGTAGGGGTAGGAAAATAATCTGCCAGATTTAGGGGCTCAATCACCCCAATGTTCCTCTCTTGGTCTCGCTGTCAGGGGACCACAAAATTTTCTCTGTTACTGATATAATCAGAGGGGTCAAATTCATACTCTTCCTCAATTTCCTCTACCATCCCTATGGTGGGTCTACGACCTGCTATTTCGATAGGGTGTGGTAGCAAAGGCACCTGGTAAATATTTGCATGCTGGTTTGCTTGGGTGGGTGGAGGGGAAATGATCTTCTCAGCATCGATTAAATCTTGGATCACGTGCTTCAATGGGAAGCAGCGATCAGTCGGGTGACTCGGGCCCTAGTGGAAATTACAATGAGTATTTAGGTCAAAGTTATATAGAATCGGATTGGGAGGAGGTCGTGGTTGGAGCACAGTTACTAATCCCTTTTCAATTAATAAAGGTAAAAGTACACTTAAAGATTACCCAAAGGGCATAAAAACACGACCATAACAGGCTATCCTTTCCGAGGTCATTTATATTCCATGCCCATTCCCGACTCTCTGTACTGGCCCTGTCCTAATGGGAGTTGGTTGGGCTGCTTGAAATTAGAACGGGGTTACGTTATTATTGGGCATGGTATTGGCGACATTCTGGACGTCGGCCTTAATTCTCTCATTGTTCCTCTGCTTTGAAAACCTCCTGACCCCACTAGTTTTGCTTAGTACATTTTTATTCAAGCGACCTTCCCTGATCGCGTCCTTGCATCTATTAGCATTTCTTACCAGATCGGCAAAGCTGGACTGCTGCTGGTATACCAAGAAGTTCGAGATTACTGGCAGAGTATTTTTTTAAATCATTTCGATCTACTCATTGTCAGGTATCCTATTTCTGACTTGAGCTACCAGTGCTCTCCAGCATCCCAAATAGTCACTGAAGGTATCATTCGGGTTCTGCCTTAAGCGGGCCAAGTCTGACTTACGCGGTTCAATGTCTATATTATAGACATATTGTTCTTGGAACAGGTGTGTTAATTCCTTCCATGTCTTTATCATAGATGGTTCCAAAGATGTGAACCATCTCAAAGCAGGACTGATCAAACTCTTTTGAAAGACTTTTATCAGTAGTCTTTCATCCCCTCGATATTGGCACATGTCCCCACAGTAGGACTTCAGGTGTGCTATTAGATTGTTAGTGCCGTTCTATTTGTCGAAGGCCGGCATTTTAAATTTGGGGGGTAAGAGGACCTCGGCGAACAAACACAAATCTGTGAAGTCCGTGGCATGGATTGCAGCACCACCCACTTTTATTAACTGCTTCTAAATTTTATCCAACTGTTCTTTCAGTGTTCTGACTCTTTCGATACAGGGCCTGCTTCCTTGGCTGTTGACTGGACTTCACTCTAGGCCACCAAGGGGTGGGAAATTATGGGAGGAGGGTTAAGGCTGGTCAATGCCCCAACATAGGCTCCACTATTCCTAATCTCGTCCACTGCTGGTCGGCATAGTGTGCAGCGAGGGTGGGATATTCTTGTTGGTGTTGCATTGGTTGGATGAGAATGACATGAGTGGGGGTTGGGTGAGCCCATTGGGGGTGAGGAAAGGTTTGTTGGGTGATGGGATAAATGGAAGTTTGGTTTTGGGGTGGGGCCTGATGGGGCCATTGGATATGGGGGAAGGTTTGGAGATGGCCTTGGGGTGTGGGGCCATGGGAAAACTGAGTTTTGGGTATGGCATGGGTTTGACCCGACTGTGAAGGTTGGGTGAAATGTTGGGGGTATTGTGGAAGGTATGAGTGTGGGGTTTGGGCTTGGGCCATGAAGACTTGGCTATTTTGGGCCATGGGCTATTGATGGGTTTGGGCGATGGGCCCTTGATGGGTTTGGGCCGTGGGCCCTTGGTAGGTTTGGGCCAGTGGGCCTTAGTGGGCCATGGGCCCTCGGTGGGCCACTGGCCATGGGCCCTTGATGGGTCTGGGCCATGGGTCCTGGGTAGGTTTGGGTGGTAGGGTATTGGGCCATTGGGCCCTGGAAAAAGGGGGTTTGGGCCAATGGGCCTTGGGGCATGTGGGAGGTTGGAGATTGTCATTGGGCCTTAGGGTGTATGTGTAGTGGGAGGTTAGGCCATGGGGCCTTGGGTAAGTGGGTAGTGGGGGTTTGGATGGTGTAAATTATGGGAGGTTGATGGGGGTCATGGGGGAGAGAAGCATGGAGGTTGGCTAAGGTTTGGGATGGGTTCATGGATGTAGGATGTGGAGGAGAGATATTTTGGGAAGCCTTCCATGAGGAGTAGGCTTGAAACATCTCCTCCATCATGGTCATGGAAGGAGGATCGGATGTGGGTGGTAGATTTAAGGGATGATTGGGTATGGATGGGATGGATGTGGAAGGAAAATTGGGCATGGCCCTGATCTAATTGGGCATGATCGTGGTATGTGAGGGGGTATGAGGTGGATTGGAGAGTTGAGGTGGGGCAAAGGATGGGGAAGGATTAGGGATGTTTAGGGATGATGATTGGTGGGGTGTGGATGTTTAGGAAAAATCGGGCATGACCCGGGTAGATGGGGGGATTTGTGGGGGGTTGGAGAGGGCGAAAGTGGTGTATGTGAATGTGGGTGGATTGGGCCTATAGGGGGAAGATGGGAAATGGGGCATGGATGTGGATTGGGAGAATGAGTTTGGGTTTGTCATGGATATGGGTAGGAAATGTGATGGATTTGGTATGGATATGGTTTGGGCAAAAGATGGGGAGTTGAGGGTTGGACTTTAGATGTTTTGGGAGGTAGTGGTGGGGAAAATGGGGGCGCCAAAGGGGCCGGTAACAACAAAGGGTGATTGGGTGAGGGGGATGGTGGAAAAAACTTCTCCCGAATAGGAGTGGGTTAGAGAATGTGGCGGGGATGAGTCAGGATCGGCGTAAGTCGCGTCTACTACCCACAACATTCTACGGGAACGGGTTGGGTAAGGGTGCCTTGGATAAGGCCTAAAAATCTTCCTCCTTCCCCTACGGGATGATGAAGGGCAAGATGATGGCGTTGTGCCGGCACCACAAGAACTCTATTTTTTAGGTTTTTTGATTTTTAATTTTCTTTGGAAAGACCTTTTTTGTAAAACAAAGGTTCCAAGGCCTTGGAATTCCCTTATCGAGTGGCCTTCGTACCCTGATTTGAGACCTGCGTCGATGATTCTGACACACTTCGAAAGAATCGAAGGAGGACCTTCGATCTATTGAAGGCACAAAAATTAAGGTAAACAACCTGATCCCCCGGAATGAGCCAAAAAGAAGTTGCCTTCTTTTAACCGGCGGGGGCGTATTGGGTGTCGGAGATGGCGGGGCCCAATCAGAGGTACTAAACACACTAATCGGGGGACTTGGGAGGTGAAAAAGGCCACAGATTCGGGTAGCTGCTGTCCAGAACAGGCTTGGCGCAACTAATACATGCGCCAAGTCAAAATGCTCCCCTTTTTACACTGGCGTAACTATTACTTGCGCCAAGGTAAAAGTGGTCGGGATTAAAGCTGGCGCAACTAATAGTTGCGCCAGTTATAATTCTGAGATTTTTGCACTGGTGCAACTAATACTTGCGCTAGGCTAAAATAGGGCTCCAGATGTATATGACAGCAACAAACAACACCCGAAAGAGTCTCTTTTTTTGGGTTTTTGTGGAAGCTAGGGTTCCAGGAACTGACTATTTATATGTGATCGATTCTCTCCTCATAGAAGCCTAAAGGTTTGAGTCCGGTATAACTCGCTAGCGCGCTCCTCAAGGGTTTTAAGCTTTGAAATGGGAACCCACTCGATATACCTCCGGCGCAAGCACCTTCTCAGATACTAGGTGGGCTGAGACTTTTCTGGATCATCACCACTAGGGGCTGCCACCATACTAAGAACCGGGTGGTTGTATGTCTGCCTAAACCCAACCCTTTTAAAATCTACCCCGTAAAAGAAAATTAATTAAGCTCCCTATTCTTGATTCAATTTTAACTCTTTTTTTAAAACATATTTTTTTTATGGAAGTTTCCTTTAGTCCAAAAGATGGGGGTGATGACCCCGTGCCGCCACTACGGGCTGGCGTCCATTGTCGGAATATGTTTGCACAAGTAGGCCCGCCAATCGACTAAGACACTTTAAATGATGGAAAATTAAAGAAATTGAAAAACAATGCTCAAGTAGGCCCGCCAATCAGCTAAGACACCTAAAATGATGAAAATATAAGAAAAAATAAAGACAATACACAAGTAAGCCCGCCGATCGGCTAAGGCATATAAATGACGAAAAAGTAGGGGTGAGAAAATAAAAAAATAAAAAAAAATAGCAAAAAGGTTAGTAAAATAAAAAAGAAATGGCCAAATTTCAAGGAGAAGCTCTAAAAGCTATCCCCAGTAGAGTCGCCATCTGTGCAATCGTGGGATTCGTGACGATCCTGTTGCGGCGATGTGCTCGCTTGCAAAAATATAGAGTCGCCACCCAGAGCTTTTGGTGTCTCGGGAAACCTAGTTCATTTTTATGAGCACCGAAGTGCTAAAAATATAACTCTGAATCTGGTCCACACCAAAGGCTCTTGGGTAGGGGCTTCGGTTATCGATCGGGAAGGTGTTAGGCACCCGATCAACCCGCTTAATGCGGTCTCTACTAATGGCCAACACAAAATTAAAGTAAAAAAAAAAAATGGCTTCCTCTTGTCCAAATGGGCCATAAATCCTATTTGTGCCCCTCCGTTCCTACCGAAAATTTGGCAACGTAACGACACAAATGGAAGGATGGGAAGAGCTAAAGAAGAGATAGGAGAAGAAAGGAAAGAGCCGGAGCCCTCGGGCCCCTATAGCACTGTAGGAGAGCCTTGCGTTGGCTTGCTTTTGATGAGCTTTTGAAGGCTTGTATGGTGGAAATAGGAGTTCTAACCTCTAAGGCTTGCTAGCTAAGAGGTAGAGAGGGAAGGTAAATGGGTAGCATGTACCTAAAATAAATGATCTAAGGTAGAAAATATCACTCAAAGGGGGTTTTGAACTTCTGAAATTTATATAAGCAATGGCGCACTAAAGGGAGAAAGATCTTCTCACTTTAAGCTCTTTCTCTCTTAGGTAAAAATTCTCAACCTTTAAACTAAGGGGATGGGAGCTCTATTTATAGGAAAAGGGTAGGTTAGGAGGCTACTTAGATGCTAATTAGGGTTAGCAATTAGGTAATCTCTAATCTAAGGTTTCCTAAGATTTTGAGAGCTTGGAGATGTGGGGGAATGGTTTTAATGGTGGATGATAGGTTAGTATTTCAAATCACTTAAGGGTTGCAAATAGACATTAAAATGGTGCAACAAAGTTATCAAAACACACCCCAAGGATTGAGGTGGTCGACAAGTCAAACCCTAGCTTCAAAATTTGAGGTACAGTAAAATAGTTCTGTACAGTAACCTGGAAGTTGGCTCCTTGAGGGGTGGGGGACCCATTTATACTTGGCACAACTATTAGTTGCACTAGGCCATTTCTGGGGGAAAAAGGCCTGGAGCAACTATTAGTTGCGCCAGGCAAATTTTGGGGGAAAATGGCTTGGCACAACTATTAGTTGCGCCAGGCAAAAATCCTTCCAAAATAGCCTGATTGTTAAATTGTCATAACTTTTGCTATACAACTCCGATTGAGGTGATTTATGGCTTGTTAGAAAGCTGGAGAAGTTATCTTTCCAATGATATATAACATAGCTCCTAAAGAGATCTGTGTAAAGTTTTACACTCATCTTTCTAACCACTACTCGGGAGGGTTTGATACTAGTCCAGGAATGGGTTCTAATGGGTTTGGGAAGGATAGGGTTGATTCCTAAGGGTTTGGGAAGGTTCCTAAGGGTTTGAGAAGGTTCCTAAGAGTATCATACATGCCATCAAAAGCTTGAAAATGCGCCTCTCTTGAAATGTGTTTCGATCGGGCCTTGGGCCAAATTTGGGTGTCTATAATGGATTGTATATATAGGATATAAGCAGGCAGAAAAAGGGATCTGAGGCAAGGGAACCAGCCAGGATATTCTTACCTTAGTTCATATTTTAGGGTTTAGTCATTTTCTTTCTCTTTCTTCTTTCCTTAGCTCCGCAATGTTGGGCTAAATATTTGTAATGGATAGGGTTGACTTAAGCTGTAAAAGGACTGTGTAAGAACATGGTAAAGGGTTTGGAGGTCTACAGAGACTACAACCTTGAGGGCTAATCCATTGTAAGTGCATTTTAACCAATGAAAAGCTATTTTTACTATTTCATTAAAACTATAAGTTCTTGTATTTTGCATTTAGATCTTTATAGATTTTCTGCACCTATGGATGCATGAGCTTATAGCCTTGCAACCATAGTGGCTGTAGTCTTCTTGTTCTGACTTATTAACCCCCATGACTGGAGTATATCCATGGGATATCCTGTGATCATTCAAGTGGAGTATATTCTCAGGGTTGGGTTGGATTCTTCTTCCTTGCATTTGTGCTTGTAGCCAAATGAGGGACAACTGCAGTTCCAGCTCTTGCTCTGCCTTGCCATGTCTTTTTCAATAAAAATCAATCCCTAGCTATTTATTATCCACATTTCTATTATTTTATCAAACCATTTCCATCATTCTCTAAACCCCCTTTATTTTATTGCAGTTTTTAATTTTAGTTTTATTTATATTTTTTAGATCCATAACTCTCTGTGGGACAACCCTTACTTATCTAAAACTTACTGCAACAGCCCTATATCTTGTAGGAGGTTTGGATTGTGTTCTATTCCATCTTCTTTTTCCCTTTTATTCTATTTTTGCCTTTCTTTATTTCTATCATATTTTGACCATTCTTTGTAATAAAAAGAACATAATCCAAAATAAGCCAATAGGCTGTCGCGTCTACATACCACCAATGCATCAAGTTCTCTCATGAGGATTGTATTGTCAGAATATACGCCGATGTACCTCTTAAAGAAATAGATATCAACTACGTGGCAAGCATTCCCACATCGCATGATTCCGTGCTAAGCCCTTCACCAAATTGCAGGCTACAGAGATTGAGCAGGTGGCCAAAGCCTTCGCTGACCTGACAAACTTGAATCGAGACAACGATGATATAGATAGACTACTCGAGGGAGTTGGACCCCTGTTTGATACTGAGGAATCCTACGCTACAGAAAGAAGAGAGCCTCCAGAACTTGAGCCGCATGTGGAAGATTGGGAGTTGACCGATGAGGAAGACTTTCATATCACCACCTTGGGAGATGAGGAAGGACTAGAGTCATCGCAGCCTCATGGACCAGAAGGAGAGGACCGAAAGAAGAAGACTATTGGATAAATCTTACGAAAATAGAACTTAAAGATCTCTTGAGAGCAGAACATCTTGAATTGCTTGAGGAAGTCCATCTCTCCCAGAACGAGGGATCCGACTCTGATGACGAATTCAACTATCGATCCATACTTGATAATTGGTGATGCCCACGCCGCTGTCCTTACCCAGAGTCACCCTATTACAACTTATGCATGTCTATTCTAATACGGTGTGAGAGAGCGATCCTGCACGAGATATGGTGAACAACAAGGGCAGCAGATTCTCACGTTACCTTCAAAGAAATTGAAGAGGAACTAGAGCTCGACGCTCTGCAATCTCCTGAGGCACCACAACTTTAGATATTCTAGAAATCATTAGAAGAAGAATGAAAACTGCCTCCGAGTGATGATGAAGACTACTGGATAGATCTGCCTGCACTTGAACTAGCAGAACAGTTAGGCCATGACGTCCATGGGCAGTCAGACGAAGAAGATGATCCTAACTTCAAAGACAGCTACCTCACCCTCGATGATGAAGGATGGGAATGCCCTTGGGGACACCCCTGCATCTCTCAGCCATACTAGCTTCACTGTCGGGCATGCATACTCATCATAGCATATTACGAGGTACAAATAAGAGATCACAAGTCTAGAAGAACGTCAGTCAGACTCACCTAAGGAACAACCTCAGTAGTAAGAATATTTCCATCCCGAGAGCTCATACAATTACTACCTTTAAACTCTCTTCGAAGATGAAGCAGTTTACATAGTAGAAGAAGAAGGATCGTCAGCCAGGCTGCCACCATTATTGCTCATTAGGAGGATCACCCCAGATGAGGACTATAAAAAAAAAACACCAAATTCAAAATGAGTCCACATCATTTGAAGACTCGCACGAACGACTTCAGCAGCCGTCCCACCTCCCCAACTAGAAGAAGCAACCCCGCTGGTTCCTCTTCAAGCAACCGATCCTGTACCATACCTATTATTGAAAATCAAACAAATATAAAATCCTAAAACCCTTAAAAATTTAAAAATAGAAAATCCAAAAAAATTAGAAAACTTTGAAAAAGAGAGGGAACCCTTCATTCTAGACCCATTCAGCGACTAATAAGGAGGCTCTTCTCCTAAGGCTACGAGTAGAGGTCACGTCGATGAAATCGAGGAAGAAATAACTAACATGATCACACACGGTCATCATCCTACTCCCAACATTAAGGAGCCCTGCCTCGACTCTGTTCAAAACAACCCTACCACCTCTCCCTCACGAAGGCACGAAACATCCCTACGAAGTGATAAGCCTGTGATCATACCTGACGAAATACTCTAAGACTTCGAGAGGAGAATGAGTAGCCTTGACCTAGACCTCACTAAGGATGTTGAGGTCATAAATTGCACCGATGAAGGGTTACCTCTCGCAAAACTAACCCCCCAGTGTAGCCATTTTGTAGTATATGAGCGTACAGACGAAGAAGAAGCACCAGCCGCTGAGGAGACACAGGACTTCCAACAGATCATCAAACACTTCGATGAGCAAACTCAAGCTACCGTGAAACCTACCGAAGAAATCAATTTTGGCATAGAGGAGAAGCTCAAGAAGTTGCTAATCAGCGCAACACTTAGCCCAAGGAACGAAAATAGATCATCCAAGTCCTTCAGGATCACCTCTGCTCTTTCGCATGGTCTTACAAAGATATGCCCGGTTTGGACTCGAGCATAATGGAACATCATTTGGTCCTAGAACTCGATGCAAAACTCGTCAAGCAGAAACTCAGAAGAATGCACCCCCAGACAACACTACAAGTCAAGGAAGAAGTCGACAAACTACACAAAGCCAAGTTCATACGGGTCTTTCTCTACCCCAAGTGGGTTGCAAATATAGTACCAGTCGCCAAGAAAGAAGATAGAGTGAGGGTATGTATTGACTTCCAGAACCTCAACATGGCATGCCGGAAAGATGACTTCCCTTTACCTCACATCGACACTTTGGTCGACAATACCGCCGAGCATGAGATGTTATCCTTTATGGATGGCTTCTCCGGATACAACAAGATCAAATTAGCAGAATCTGACCAAGAGAAAACTTCCTTCACTATGCCATGGGAAACTTACTGCTATGTCATCATGCCTTTCAGGCTCATGAACGTTGGAGCCATGTATCAGAGAGCCATGATGGTTATCTTTCATGACATGATGCACAAGTGTGTGAAAGTCTATGTCAATGACATACTAGTGAAGTCTCAAACACGAGCAGGACATGCTGAAGCGCTATGACTGGTACTACAAAGATTCGAGAAAATATAAGCTAAAGATGAATATAAAGAAATGCGTATTCAGAGTGTCCTCCGAAAAACTATTGGGATTCATCGTTAGTAAGTGAGGAATCAAGGTCGACCGGGTAAAGGTCAAAGCTATTCTTAAGATGCCACCTCCCAGCGACATCAAAGAATTATGAGGTCTGATAGGAAGACTATAATTCATCAGGAGATTTATCTCTCAACACTTAGACAGATGTGACCTTTTCTGCAGACTACTTAAAGGAGGAGCCGAGTACATATGGGATGACTAGTGTCAGCAAGCCTTTGACAACATCAAGAAGTACCTCCTCAACCCACCGATATTATCACCACCAATTCCCAGAAGACTCTTGATCCTCTACGTATCAGCAAACGATAAGGCAATGAGGGTAATTCTTGGACATCATGATGAAGACAACTAGAGAGAGAAGGCCATCTACTACCTAAGTAGAATGATGGTCGAGTACAAATGAAAATACACGCCAATGGAGAAGACATGCCTCACACTAGTGTGGACCTCGACGAAACTACGAACTACTTCAGAGCACACAAGATATTGGTACTAGCACGTATGGATCCTCTGAAGTATATATTTGAGAAGCCCGCTACAACTGGAAAAATCGCTTGCTGGCATATGCTACTATAAAAATTTGACATCACCTATGTCACACCAAAGTCCATCAAAGGACAGGCGATCGCCGATTACCTCGCTAACCTTCCACTCCAAGGAAACGAGCTCGTACGCGCAGATGTTCCCGATGAAGACCTACTCTCAATTCACAATGGAGAGCCCAACAAGACTTCGTGAACCCTTTACTTTGATGACACTCTTAATCACAACGGGAAAGGCATCGGGATTGTCCTACTAAGCCCAGAAGGAGTTGTCATACCAAAAGCCTTTCAACTCAACTTTCTAGTCACCAATAACGTTGTGAAATATGAAGCCTTCATTGTCGGACTATGAGCAACATTATAGTTCGGCGTCAAGCAGTTGAAGATGATTGGCGACTCCAAGCTAGTGATATCACAAGTCATTGGAGAGTGGAAGACCAAAGAGAGAAGATTGATGGCATACTTGAAAATAGCTTAGTTCATGATAAAGAAGTTTGAGAGGATCTCCTTTACGCATATCCCGAGATTAGAGAACGAGCTAGGAGACTCCCTCGCCACGCTGGCCTTAGTCCTATAGATACCGATCGGACAAAGTACCAAGTCCTTTATCAAGAAATTGACCATGCCAGCACATGAAGTGGTGTGGAGAGAAAAGCCAAAATTGCCCATCCTCACGAAGACCATAAAGCAAGAAGAAACGTCCACCACAGACAAGTCCATGAAGAAAGAAGCCGACGTCGCAACCTTTAGATTCGAGAAATCACCAACATTTGACGGACAACTATGGTACTTCGACATATGGAACTTCCTGAAGCATTGCCATGTCCCTTCTTACACTATGAAGATCGAGCGGAAGACAATCAGGAACCGATGTGCAAGGTTCTGCATCCTGAGTGAGATACAATACGAAGAAGCATTCACCAAAGGAGTACTACTATGATGTGTCATGATAGTCGAAGGGCAATATATCATCCGAGAAGTACACGCCAGTGCCTGCGGCGCCCACGTCGACAGACAGAAACTCACATATCATTATATAAGGCTACTACTGGCAGACGATGACAAGGGATTGCCACCTCTATGTCCAATGTTATAAACAAGGCCAAGAACATGCCGCGCTCATTAAAGCCCCGTTAGTTGCATCAAATCCCATAACCTCACCATAGACGTTCTCAATGTGGGCCTTAGATATCATCAGACCCTTCACAGACACTATTGGAAACGCTCACAAGCACGCGTTCATACTCACTGTGATTGAATACTACATCAAATGGGCAGAGGCCAAATCATATACTAGAATCATCGCTTCGACGCTTCTGAGGTTCATTATTCGGACCATCATCTCCAGGTTTGGAGTACTCAGGATGTTCGTCACTGATAATGAACCACAATTCATTACAGAGAAGACGAAAAAGTTGTGCAAGAAATATGATATCGACCTACACCACTCATCACCATTCTATCCCCAGGGTAATGGACAAGTAGAGGCCATGAACAAAATGCTCATTCGAATTCTAAAATGAACGGTGGAGAAAAGCAATAGAGCTGACTGGCCCGAACGACTACCATAAGCGCTCTGGGCCTATAGGACTTCTATTTGCACAGCTACTGGCCAAACTCCTTACCTCCTCACATATGGGATGGAGGGAGTCTTGCCTTACGAGATACAGGTACCATCCTTGCGAATCCAACTCAATGATGAGCTATCCCTAGATGAAAGGAGAATTGCTCTACTCGCTGAGCTAGAATAACTCGATGAGACCCGTTTAAGGAAGCTGATCATGCTCAAGTATACCAGAGGAGAGTGGCTAGGGCCTATGATAAGAAAGTCCTTGAGCGAACCATCAAAATTGGAGAGTTAGTCTTAAAGAAAATCATGCCTTCCAAACATGCCCATCCGAAAGAAAAACTAAAACCAAACTAGGAGGGCCCATACGTTATATCAGCCGCATACCTGAGGAACGCATACAAGCTAGTGAACCAGGACGGGGAAGAATTCCCTAACCCTTGGAATGCCATGTACCTAAGGAAATACTACCCCTAGCATCGTGATCATCATATCCCATAGTCAGACACTTATATCTACCACCCCTGTAGTCATCATGACTCATTCATCGGTCGTATGCCTTCATTTCTCAGGATATCCTTGAAGGCTTTCGACCCACTGCCCACCTTCTCATTTGAGCAATTTGATCAAAAGGACTAGTGGAATACTTGCTCACTTCCAAAAGCATAAGTAACATTTGATTCTCACCCCTTTCTCCCGCCATTGGAGGAGATATTAGAGCACAAAAAATAAAGATGTTAGGCTCAATCAAAACTCACTATTCTTGCGTTAGCAGGTGCTTTCAAATATATACATGCTTCAAGAGAGACAAAAGTGAGAGATCAAAATCGATATATAACAGAAGCATACTTGAGTAAGAGCAATATGATGGGTGAACAAGTCAATGAGCCCAGGGAAGCATAAACAAACTGCGAGGGCATCTCTGGTGTCTCGATACTACTAGATATCGTCGTAAGGTAGCAAGAGGTGGACAAACTCCTGCTAACCATAGAATGTGAGACTTTGATGGTGCTGAAGCATGACAAAGAGCTCAATCATGTTACTGCATCCACCTGAGAAAAAGATTGTTACCTATCCCTTTTGGAAATTGTCAGATAGAAACTATTCCCTCACGTCATTGAGCCTTACCCTCTCTTTCACCCTTGATTTTATTTTCGGACAATGAGTCAGAACCCTCCTAAGATATCCCCAGAAATGAATTTGAAAACTCTTGAATGATGACTGATGTGATCACTTACTATCTATGGTGCACCCCCTAATAACGATTACGGGATGGGATAATCACTACCAAAGGTAGAACCCCAATATATGACCGACATGACTAAATGACCTGCCCCGATTAGATGATATTATCAAAGAACTTTTCTCGACAATAACTCACCAAACACAGATGGATCCTCATAGGCCCAAGTACTTACGAAATTAGAAAAGCTTCATTGCACCTCGACACTGGGGCATTTTTATTTTGGAAAAGGAGTCAATTTAAACCCCCTTCTTGTTCATAGATGGATGCAGGATAACGAAGTCATCACCTCAGGAAGACTGCCGCAAATACTGCACTGCCTATTTTATCATGCTCCTACACTGGGGCATTTTTTTTAGTTTTAGAATTTTATTTCAGTTAATTGTTTTCCTGTTGCATTATTTCCTTCCCTTGTAATGAAAAGTACAAAAAAAGAGAAGAAAAAAAAGAAGAGAAAAAAATATATATGTACAGTGATCCATCCTTTATTACCAGACCTCGGTCTGAGACACCTCCCCCCTTGACAATCAGTAAGGGGAAAAATAAAATTACTAATAACTTTATCTTCATGCGCAGAGTAACCTTCAACTATTACTGGGTTGACTCAAGGAGCATCCAAGTATTAATAATAGGTGACAACGCCAAAAGGAAGCAACTAAAGCATGGAAAGTAACACAAGAGGAAAGGTGAGACCAAGTACATCTAAACCAAAAATCTCTATATATATCAAAAATTTTCTTTTACATCTATCACCGAGGGCATACCCCCTGTATATATAATGAACCAACCAAGAATTCAAAATATAAATACGCCTACCCCTACTCCCTCCGCAGCCTTTGCGAGGGACGCCCATCACCCTCTCCAACATCATCAACCCCAGGACCAGGAACCTGGTCCACTAAGGCCTCAGCTGAAGCCTGGGGCCTAGATAGAGGCCTCCTCAAAGAAGAAGCCCTAGCAATAGAACCTCTCTCACTCACCTGGCTGGAGGCCCACCGAGACTGTGAACGTGAAGGGTCAAACTCAAACATAGGCCCAAGGATCTAGTCTGCCAGAGCATAGGCCCTCATACGCTCACGGGTCCCTCGATGAATCTCTGCCAGTGAGCTGTTAGCCCTCGTCCCCGACCGCGAAAGGTGATCGAGCATCCCTCGCACTCTCCCTCCTACCCTCACCAACTCATGCTGTAAAAGCTCAATTGTCATTTGCATCTCAACACACACAATGGCTCGAGCACTCTCCAGCTCCGCTGTCCAAGTCCTCCACTCAATTGTGAGGTCCATGGTCAACTCCTGGAGATGATGCTCGGTAAGATCCAAAGGTACCTCAATGGCTTCCTCATGAACCTGAGTACACTGCACCTCCAGACGTGACTGTTCCAGCTCACGCACCTACACAAGGAAAAGGCTAAGAAGATGTGTGAATAATGAGATAAGGATCAATAATGATGAAAACAAACCAAATCAGCACACTCTTGAAGAAGATGATTGACAGCCGCAGTGATTACCAGATCGGTCGGCAGGACAGGCACAGGAGGAACCTCGGGCATAGATGGCTATAACATAGATAAGAAGCACATCAGATAATACTACGATTAGAAAATCAAAAATAGAAACTACACTAACTAAACAAACTTTGGTAGGAGCAAGAGTCAACTCTTGAGGACGAGCCTTGGGAGCAGAATCGGGGACGCTTAGCACAAGAGAAAAATGAACCAACATGAAACACGCCAGAGAAAACCAGTCAATAAAAAAAAAAGAACCAACATACACATAAACTAAAACTTGCTATACCTAGCTCTCTGGGCGCAAGGAGGTAGCGGTCTCCTCCCCGTCTGGAGATCCTCAGCGAGCTGGCTCTGAGAATATACAACACAACATTAGCAAACCACTAAACAACATGGAATAAAATAACTCAGAAGACCGAAGAAACTCACCCAGTTCTCTTGCTCAGCCCGAAGTTGGGCTATCACGGGATCCTCCCGACCAGACGACGTAGCCAAAGATGTATCGAATGCTAGAGCAGACAACCCACTAGCAGAGAACTCTACCCTCTGCAGGCAAGACACATGACAAACACATCAGAAACAACATAGAGCCATAAACCTAGAACCAAAGGCAAAACACTTACCAGTCGGTCATTCTCTGAACGTACGCTGACCTCTACCTCCCAACCAACCTACTGCTGACCTCGGAACAACTTGATCAGCGTCGCCTGACTGGTGACCTCGCCCTCCCTTGCGGTTTGACAAACAAAACAGAATGAAATAGAAAAATCATATTAAATCAACTAAAAGTGAAATGAATAGACTAACAATTAAAACAAATAGACTAACTCACCAGAGGTTGTTGAGTCTTTGCCAGCTGAGCTCTCAACTCATCCTCTGCTATCCTAGCCTGAAAGACGAAGGCTGTCAAGGAGCGCAACATCTCCTCATCAGGTTGAGGAGCACATCTTGTCTGCTCCATCTCCCTATGCAGGGTGTCCATCTCTCTGCGAACACCAGAACCAAGATGGCCCTGCTCTAACGCGGCTAGCCTCCCCTCAATATTGAGGTGGACTCAGGACGCCGATTGCAAAAGAGCCGCTCCCATGGAAAGGACGCATGAAGAGCCGACCACGTCGAGCTCTTGGAACCATCTTGTAAACTCCCAGGCATCCGCCTTATCACGCGCCCCTGTCACCCTGGTACCACTGGCTCTGAAGTCATCAATCTGAGCCCCCATCCATGATACAAAGTCCCGATCAGGGGGACCAGTCACCCTCTTTGCCAGTCGGTGGCAAATTTCTGAAGGGACTCCCTGAGGGATCCCCAACTACCGCGCTACCCAAGACAGGTGGATACGCTCTACCTTCTCAAAGTAGTGGACCCAGATGTCCACATCAAAGAAGGACCGACCAGACTGTATCACTAGCTCCTCAACATCCTCCTCGATCGCATAGGTTCTCCAAATGGCCTGTAATCGAAAATAAATAATACAACCCATCAGTAAAGTTTAAAACCTAAACACTTTAACAACATAAGCCACACGTATCTGCTCCGTGTGCATGTCCTCGAAGATACTGTGAGCAGTCTGAAGATCCGAAGATCGGTGGTGGCGCCCCATCACCCTCCGCCAAACATGCATCCACAGAAAAGTGAAAGTAATCTTTGACGGGACCCGTAGATGTAAGAATGTAAAGTGGTCATACGCCCAAAACTAAACATACAACATCAAAAAAATCACTAAGAAGAAACACAAAGACGACTAAGACATTATAAAAGATAACAACTAACCAAAACTCACCTGAAGGAAGGGGAGGAAGCCTCCGATAGTGGCAACACCTCTCCCCCTCTGGTATAGCTGCTCATAAAGGGGGGGCTAGCGTTGTTACACCCCATGCACAAGTAGGGACCTGATCGAGGCCCCCCATAAGTGTCAGAAACAACCCGGTGACACATCCCCTAGTCGAGGATCAAAAGATCACTGCACCAAGAGAGTGTATCAAAAATGCTCGGAGCACTCGATCCGCCGCCACTCCTAGCTCCTTAACAGGCTCTCGGAGCGCCATCACAACATAGTGTGCCTGGAACACCGCTCTCTTCTCCGAGTGATGTTTTGGAGGAATGAATCCACGGGCGAAAGTGTCAAAAAATCATGTAACTTGGACCACCCCTGGTCCAGATTCGCTGGATCAATATGCGACCCTGAGTATCTCCTCACATACCACCAGATAATCCCCCTCCATCTGCCCCGTCATCTGCTCCCCCTCTAATCTGAGCTCGATAATGCAGACCTAGTCCTCTGGGGTCAGCAGTAACATCCCTACTGGGAAGAGAAATGCCTGCTGCTCCTCCTTCCAATGCTCTAAAATGGCCCCAATCAAGCCCTGATCGATCGGGAAGGGCTCAAGCTCCAGGATCGGCCCAAAGTCGAAAGACACCAAGCACGCCTGTTGAAACTCAGGTAGGGCATGGTACCATGCACGGGACTCTGACCATGCAGTGTTGATGGCCAGCAATGGAGGCTCCTAATGAGTAAATAAAAGGGCAACGTAAGGCTAAAACCTATAACTACGAAAAGACTATTAACAATTATAGATGACAGTTAGACTTAATACTAGTAAAAATATACTAATAAAAATGACAATGTGAAAATAACAAACTAAAATAATTGCAAAACACATTGATAATCTATGATAAACATACAAAACATGATAAAAGTAAGATAGAACAATAAAATAAATGTGACCTAGAGCTAGATACAAGCATGATGCATTAGTGCACATGCACATCAAAAATAGATGCAGGTTCATTATAAAGTAAGAGGGTTTCCAGATCCTAAGAATCCATGTCATAACCTAAATTCCTACGAAATAAGAAGGAACTCTTGCTTGAGGGCACCTACTTGATCCCTCGGAGGGACTCTGGCTTGAGGGCACCTACCTGATCCTAAGAATCTCTGTCATAACCTAAATGCCTACGAAATAAGAAGGAACTCTTGCTTGACCTAAGAAAGAACTCCTCCAATGGAATGCGCATCGGAGGCGGATCTCGACATGGAGCAGTGATGTCCTCGTCATCCTCGTCGCCCTCAGGTGCATCCTCCCCGACGACTATCTTAGTATCACCATCCACTACAACATTAGCGTCGGTACGATCCTCAGAAGTCTCACCTCCCTACTCCACCATTTGCTCAACCTCCAAAGCAATTAAGAAGAGTTGGTCACTACTCTCAAACTCCATCTTAAGATGAAGAGCTCGAAAAACTGAGAAGAATGCGAGAAAAAATGCTCGAAATGGATGAGCGAATTGCAAGATATCATAGAGACATGAAAACCAGGGCACTAGGAAGTAGGGAAGAGTAAGAATCAGAGAAGAAACCAGAAAGCATGAGAGAATGAAGGCTTTTTTCTTGCTTATATATGGCACGAGCTTATCGCGCGCCCTACCATAGGCACGTAATTGAATCTTGCGCCCAGACGCCCGCGCGTAATCAGAATAACGCGCGCCTCCTAGGGCGCATAATTAAATCTCTGCCTGCCCAAAAGGTGTGATGGACCAATCACGCGCGCTGACCAGTGCCTGTAAATCAATCCTATAAACTCCACCGTGCGCACAATTCAAAAAGTCACCGGCACAATGAGCTGGTGATGCTCCAATCACTCACCTTGATCGGAGCGTGCGATTGAATTACACCCAAACACACTGATGCGTAATCACCCCTAACTCTCCAATCATGCACACCTAAACAAGCGCGCAATTTAATTAAATGCCCTGGCCCTTGCGCGTAATTCCCTAGGTCTGACACAAAAAAATATGTTCCAAGCTGCAGTAGCTAGAAATGGAGCTACAGACTTAGGCACTCATACCGAATAGTACATGCAGCAAAGAATGCACACACGCACTCTGACTTAGGCATACACGCCCTGAAAAATCAAAACTCTCACCTATACACGCACACCCCAAAATAGGCAGTTAAACTCATAAACGCTCAATAAAATTAGAGCTCGTCAAAATCAAATCGACATAACACTAACACAAACCAAACCAAAACTTCGCCCAGGACCAAATCGAGATTAACTAAACCACACCCAAGATTAAACTAAAATCAAACTAGAATTTAGGGAAATCAAAATAAGGCCATAAAAATAATAAACAAACCCATCTCTTATACATGTGAAAAATAATTAGAAATTACACCGAGGGCATCCCCCTTGAATATACAACTTAAAAAAAAACTTCAAAATCAACACATTTAGGCAATGCATGCCCGAACCCGAATTTTTCAAGGGAGAAATGATGGAGAAGCCCGGAGAGGAAGCACACACTGAACGAATTCTAACAAAAATCTCATCTTCACCTCCTTTTCCCCTTGAGATGTTGCTTATGATGCAATCCTTCAAGTTACACGACCAAACCCCAGCATCGTAGAGCCCCGAGTTGGTAGAAAAGAAAAAGTGGCTCACAGAAAGCCACCCAGGACCTGAGGCATACACCTATGGAAGACCGATCTTGGAAACTCCCAAGGGAAAATCGACCAAAGGTCAACCCAAAGAGACTACCAAGGAGAAACTGGCACTGATCACGAGAACTCTGGTGCAACTCTTTCCTTTGGTTTCCTTTTAGCCACCTTTGACTCTTCCATCTCCTCCCCCAGCAAAATGGTGCCCAGGCCACCACTCCACATTCCCAATAAAATTTACAAACCTCTTTTGGATTTAATACCCAAGATACAAAATAAAAAGGAAGAAAAGACATTAAAATGCACCAAAATTCTAAATGTAAAAAATTATTACAAGTTCAAAAAAACAAAATCCAAAATTTAAAATAAAACCCAAGCCCCTAAATACCTATTTATGGGCGAAGCCCCTTTCACCACAATGTGACAAGTGCCACATTTCCAAGCACCCTCCATCTAATTAGATCCAAACCAGACACATGCCACCAAAAAAGAAACAAATCCATGGCAAACTTAGATAAACCAATAAACACACAACACTTACACTTCAAGAAACACAAGTTCACCACAAATTAGATAAAAAATAGGATTAAAACATCTAACACCCATCTAAACTCTAGAAATTAAATTCACACACCTTTGACAAGTGTCACTTCAAACTAAACATAAGACCAAAATAAACAAAACTCATTCCTTAAACAAAACAAATGCCTAAAAATTTACTTAAAACTTCATTAATAATAATAGAATACAATCCTAACACATCTGGACCACAAAAATGAGTGAAAATCACCCAATAAAACTCAAATAAAAATAAATAAAATCAAACAAATCCGAATAAAATCCAAAAATTAAATAAAATCAAATAAGATCATACAAAATAAAAAACACAAAAGGGAAACATTGCCCCCTCCCGTAGTCCCGTCACAGCTAAGTCACCTCCTGATGACCTACTGCAATTTAATGCCCTCATCGTGATCGAAATGATTTCCCAGAGTTGCATCACGTGCTTGCAAACACACTGCTCCTCGTTGTCCCATCGCAACCAAATCACTCCCTGTTGAGCACTGAAATATACTACTTTTCACCCCTTAACCTAGCCTTTGATAGACCTTTGAGCTAGTTAATAATGACTTTTAAGTGTGTTTGTGTAGATAACAGGAAAATATATCTTAATGCTGCAATCCATCATTTTTAAGCCAAGAAGAAGGAATTTTGAGCTAAGTTGTGGAGCTGATGAGTTTATATTGAATGCACCATGGTGGTTCACACCATTGGGGCTATTTAGCATGCTTCGAGGCCTTTGAAGTCCTGTTGAGATAGAAAGAGATGGAGCTCTAAGTAATGAAGTGCTGCTGTAGCAAACTATACAAACTGCACACAACAACCAACCAGCAGTTCAAGTGGCACAGCTGAAACCTCAAGCCTAAAAATCAAGCTGTTGTTGCTGCTGTATTGAAGCCATATCAAAATGCATGAACTGCTACACTGCACCATTTGAGAAGACTCATGGAAGTGCAGTAAAGGCACACTCAGTCCAGCATCCCAACCACTTTGCATTCCACCTCTAGAGTTGCAGCAGAGAAGCCCAACAACAGTCGAGTAGCTCATATCCAACCTCTCGAGCACATACCTGAAGCTACATGTGCTAGAAGACCATCCTCTCGAGTTGGAGAGTGAACCCACGAGCAGCACAACTGCTGTTTTAAATATCTCGAGCAGTTCTGAGTCTTCAACACATACATGTCGAGCAGCCCAGTAGGCATAGCAGCTACAACAATTCAAACTCGATTAGACCTCGAGAAGTTCATTTATTCAAGCATTTATCTACTCAAGTAGCACTTACTAGGCAGTCGAGTAGTTCAATAGGAACTCGAGCAGATCATCCATCCTCTCAAGCTGGGGCCCTGAAGCCTTTAATACACTCGAGCAAATCATTCATCCTCGCGAGTACTTCAAATGTGCTGCTTTAATGAACTCGAGCACCACAAAATACAACCCCATTTTAATCTGCTCGAGCAGATCAAAATCCAACTGTAATGAACCTCTCGAGCCCTTCAAAGCCTTTAGTTCATCCTGTCGAGAACCTGTCGAGATCCGCTCGAGATGCAATTACCTAAAGCTCCATCAGCTCAAGAACTACTCGAGAATGCAAATATGAAGCCCACTTGTTGAGGCACGGGTTCCAGTTGCTATGTTCGAACATGCAAGGGTATTTTAAGGATTCTATAGCTTCTAGGGCATGCAGCCCAATGTGCTTCGTTGTCCCACACATCCCAAAGCATTATTTGGCCATAAATGGGCCACAACACCAGCTCCAAAAGTGGTTATTTTTGTTTGGCTATTACGCACTAATGTTATATGAACTATCTATACATAGTAAATAGTTGTTTTGTAAAAATATCCAGATTAGCTGGATCAGAGACAGGATTAGCCTGAGTTCATTTATCTTTTTAGGGTTTTAGTTTTCTTTTTTAATTTTTCCCTTTCTTCTTTCCTTAACCCAGCAGCCATGCTGAGTTAAAGCTTTGTAGCAGCTAGGTTTAATTTCAGTTTTGTAATCGGTTTTGTATAAGCATTGAGAGTAGTTTTGGGGATTTGCACAAACTGTTACCTTGAGGGCAATCATTGTAAGTTCTTTTTATTCAATAAAATTATAGTTTTGAAGCTCCATTTAATCTTTATTTTTCTGTGCTTTTCTCACGTAGAGCAGTAAGGGTTTGATGCACCTATGGTTGCTTGAGCTTGTAGTCTTGCAACCATGGTGGCAGCTATGGTATTCTTGTTCTATCTCCAACTTCTGTGATTAGGATAACCTCTGGGATAGCCTATGACCATTCAAGTGGGCAGGGTATAACCCTAAGGCTGGTCTGAATCACAAGGTTGAGATAGATTCTTCTTCTCTTCACTTGAGCCTTTAGCCAAGTGAGAGACAACTGCAAACCCAACCCCTCCTCTCTTTTGCAATCCCATCATCAGTGAATTGACATGAGATTTTATTGATATTGCAGACTTGTGAGCTGGGTCATTGTAGGCCTTTTTATAGCAATGACCAGTTGAATCTACGTCCCCATTCAGCTTGTGATTTCTTGTGACCCCCATGTGATTTTCACAGACTGTTTGATCCTATGGATGCATTATCTTGTAGCCTTGCCCACATAGTGTCAGCAATGATTTTCTTGTTTCGATTTAATCCATTGACTAGATGAAATCCTTGGGGTATTTTGTGACCATTTAAGTGGACAAAATACAACCCTAAGATCAGTTCATTCTTTTGGGTTAGGTTAGATTCTTCTACCTTGCAGATGTACTTATAGCCATCTGAAGGACTGCTACAGATTCATCTCTTGAACTGAGTTGCAATGCTGATTTACCCACAACTGCTTACTTCTCATTATTTTTACTTTATTTTCCCACTCCATCATCATCCTTCTCGATCTACCCCTTTCTTTAGCTATAGTTTATTCCTATTTTTTTAGTATTATTTTAGTTGTGACACCTAAACATCCTCTCTTTACCTTGCTTTCTAGTGTAGGTTTAGAGTTGCTAGATCTGTAGCCAGATATGAAATATCCCTTAGGTTTTTAGATCATCACTCTCTGTGGGACAAATTCTTATTTAAACTTGCTACAACAGGCCCTGGATCTTGCAGGACTGTGAGTTTGGTTTTGTGATGTGTTCAATCAACTTTTCTTTTTTTTTTTCTCATTTTATTCTTTATCATTTTTATAATAAGAACAACACAATCAAATTTTCCAACAAGTTTTTGGGGCCACTATCAAGGAGTTTTGATCTAACTATTGTAAATCTGAGTTTAGTTTTTATTCTTTGTACATGTAGTGTTTAAATATATTACAGCTGTAATTTTTATTTTATTTTTACATTTTTTTTTAATTTTTTGTTTTAGATTTTTTATGCCTTTAATGTTTTTATAGAAATTACACCTGTAGTCTTAGGATTTTTACACTTTTCCTTTATGTTATATTTTAAATTTATTGCCTGTTTAGTGTTTGAATAAATTCCTACTGAAGTTTTTGATTTTTGCAGGCTTAGAGCAGTAGCAAATAGAGGAGTTTAGCTGCAGCTGGAGCATTCCAGCATCAGTTTGAATCTCTATCACCCCTATTTTTGTTTCATTTTTGCAGTCTTAAATTCCAGTAGTTGTGTTAGTTTGTATTTTTCTTTGTCTATTTGCTGTAAGCTACCCTTGTTTTGCTGTGTGTGTGTTGTATGCTGTTAAGCAGTGAAAAATACTATTTTTCACCTCCTAACCTGATCTTTGGTGGACCCTTGAGCTGACTAATAATGTGTTTTAAGTGCATTTTATAGATAAGCAACAAATTACAAGCTTAATGTAGATATCCACTTAAAATGGCCCAAGAAGCAATTTGCTGCTCAACATGTGACCTTACAGACCAAAGGCCAACCAATCAAGCGATCCACAAGAGCCTCAAAAGTTCCTGAGAGTGTTTAAGCTTAACTGGGAAGGCTTGAGGCCAAGTGCAGTTGCAAAGAATGAAGATTGAATCCACCAGGAGGTTGCTGGATGTTGAACAAATGAAGAGCAACAAAAGTAAGAGGTGTGCCAGCTATGGAAGCACAGGGATGAACATGTAGAGAGGTTGGCCTTAGCTGCTGAGAGGATCTGATGCCTAAAAACTAAGATTTTGAGAAGATCCATCAGCTGTCGAGAAGTTCTGAAGGTTAATTTTAGCCTGGCGAGAGGTTCCAATAGGAATCTGTAAAGCTATCGAGAGGATGGTAGTAGCTGTCGAGAGGTTGTAGCACACAGGAGCTAAGCAGTCGCGAGGTTCTAAAATACCTTTCGACAGGTTCCGTAAGCAAACCTATCGAGAGGATTGGAGTTGGAAACAGGAACCTATCAAGAGGTTCCAGATACTTGTTGCGAGGTTCAGCAGAACCTGTCGAGTAATCCAATTCAACCTATCGACAGTTACCTGAAGCCATAACTCATTCTCGTGAGGATTGAGCCAACCTGTTGAGAGCTCAGTGTTCAGTCGACAGGATTAGTATAACCTGTCGAGAGGATTAATGAAGAAATGGGCAGAACGATGAAATGAGCCTCCGAGCATGTTGACAAGTCATCAATCCTATCGACAAGTGCAGTTCAACATCTTGAGATGTTTCCAGATCATGTCGAAAGCCACAGAGATCCTATCAAAATGAAGAGCAAGCACACTCAGAACCTGTCGAGTGGTCCCCTGAACCTCTCGACAATCATTTTGGTAACTTCTCAGCATATTCCTTCAGCAGCTGCTAATTTTAAAAGTTTGCGCACACATCCCAAAGCACATCAGCGACCCTTGGGGGCATATTTGGTATTCAACCACACACGATTGGAAACCCTAATGGCCTCACACGCATTTGCTAGATGAGAGCCAATGAGAGAAGAGCTTCTAGAAGAGAAATCGGCCACATCAGCAACCCAGAATAATAGAATTATTCTCTTGGGCTCTGATTGGCTGAAACGAATCTAAGGACAGAGGAGGAGAGTATAAAAGCTTGAAGAAATTACATTGAACACATCCAAAATTTGAGAGAAATAGAGCTTAGGGCGAGATCCATTTTTCCCTCCAAATTCTCCCTCCTTCCTTCTTCTCCCCTTCTCTCTTTAGCCAATCATGAGTGGCTAAACTCTTTCCAGCAGTTAGGGTGAGGTCTTGAGTTGTAAATTGAGAGATTCAAAGGCTTGGAAGAGATTATATATTTCACAGATTGCAGATCTGAGCATAATTGTATTATAAGCTTGCAATATAATTATGGTTTTTAAAGGTGATTCTAATCTACATTTCACTTTTTCATATTTGATTTCCCTAGATTAGATATTCCTGTGGATGCCAGCCAGAAACGGGGAGCTTGATAGCCGGGCACTCACAACATCTGCAATAGTTTTTTTGTTCCAATTAATATCAATAGATTAGAGTAATCTCAGGGATGAACTGTATCCAGTAGAAGGGCAGATCATAACCTTAAGACTGTATCCAGTAGAAGGGCAGATCCTAACCTCATGATTACTTTGATCCATTGGTGGAGATTGGATTCTTATACCTCACCTCTGCCAGAGGAACCTGGGTAGATCAATAGGATAGAGCAATCTTGGGGATGAACTTTATCCAGTAGAAGGGCAGATCATAGCCTTAGGATTGTATCCAGCAGAAGGGAAGATCCTTACTTCAGGATTGCTTTGATCCATTGGTGGATTCGGGGGAACCTGGGTAGCTTGGAGCCAGAGAAGAGGATTGTTGCAAATCAGCTCTCTGCACTGCTTTTGATTCCTTTGATTTTCAGTAAGAGACCAAGACCCCTAGCCGCTGTTCTCCACCTTTAAAATTTTCATCTTCTCTATATCTCCCCTTATCTCTGTGTTTGATTAGATCTGGATCACTTGCATTTATCTTTTGTAGTTTTTAGTAAAAGTAATAAAAATCTAGAACCCCTCCTCTTTTCTGCTTTAGTTTAGTTTAAATTAGGATAGAGTGCCAGATCTACCATAGATCTGGAGATTTACCACAGTTGAACCACATCTCCCTATGGATATACCCTTACTTACCTATTAAAATTTATTACAATAGCCCTGGTTCTTACAGGACTGGTTGCTCACCTTGATTCAACATTGCTGTAATTTATGTAGTTAATCTGCTGTTTTAATCATATAATAATTATAAGGTGGGCTGTGCAAACAAGTTTTTGGCATCGCTACTGGGGAGCTGTGTTTTTAACTTGATAGATCTAAGTTTTTCTCATTTTCAGATGTTTAGTTTTAATTATTTGTTAAGTGTTTGACTAATTGCTGCTGTAGTTTTTTTTTTATAGTTTAATTATCTGTTTCAGATCTGGATCTGTGGTGTTGAAGAGAGCATTGTACCAATTGGAGGAGCAAGCTTTGCTTAAGTTTGCATTTCCTAACTCTATTTACATTTCTAGATCTGTAGCTTTGTAGATCTGCAGCATTACTTGTGCATTTTGTGATTGTGTTGATTAAATTTTGTGCTGTAATTTTCTACTTTGAATTTGGTTTCTGCTGTGTGTATGCTTGGGAGGAGATCTCTTAATCCTGAGATTGCTCCCTTAGATCTTGAAGTTGAAAGAATTCTTAGACCTAAGCAAACCATACACACACCTTTAGTTGATTTTGAAATTGCTGCAATGGGTGAGCAATCGGGGACATTAAAGGAATTCAATGCACCAGGGTTACAATTCTCCCTTTTGCATTCAATTCCCTGCAGTCCAAGGGAACTATGAGTTCAAGTCTTCTATCATATAGATGTTACCCACATATCATGGCCTGAGCAAAGAGGACCCCTATAAACATATTGATGAATTTTTAGGACTGTGCACTACCTTCAATATTGTAGGTCTGGGGGAGGAAGCAACCAGGTTGAGACTCTTTCCTTTTTTACTAAAGGATAGAGCTTGAACTTGGTTGTCAATGCTCTCAACCAATAGTATTCAGTCCTGGAATGACCTTCAATATCAGTTTTTGGCCAGGTTTTTCCTCATGTCCAAAACAAGTCAGCTGAGGAAGAGCATTATCTCATTTGCTCAAGCCCCAACTGAAGAATTTCACCAAGCCTAGGAGAGATTTAAAGAACTCTTGAAGCAATGTCCCCATCACCAAATTCCTGAATGACAACTTGTCCAAAGTTTCTATCAAGGAATTGATCCAAAAAGTAGGGATATGGTTGATGCTTCTTGTGGCGGTACATACCTCCACAAGACAGTTGATGAGGCTTGGGAGTTATTTGATATCATCAGTGAAAACTCCATGCAAAGGGAGACCTGGGCAAGGGATGTTGAGACCCCTAGATTGGTGAGAGAAAATACTATCAGAGGAAAAATATATGAGGTGAGTGGATATAATGATTTGAAGAGGAAAATGGATAGCTTGACCCAAAATTTTGATAAGCTCATGGGAGCAATGTAGTCTCCAATGGCTGCTAAAGTGGAGGAGGCATGTGTCATATGCCAGTCCCCCACTCACTCCCTTGAGGAATGTCCCCCAACTGCCCAATTTCCAGATTTTGTGATGGAACATGTGAATGTTGAACAGTCCTATAGACAACAGCCTACTACTAGCTATCATTAGAGAAACCACCCCAACTTGAGGTGGAGACAAGATAATTTTCAAAACCAGCAGCAGCAGCAGCCACTGCAGTCCATGCCCTATAGGAATGCCCAACCATACCAGTAGAATTATTTTCTAAGGTCCCAATATCAACAACCTATGGCCCAGCCAATGGTTCAACTTGTGCATCAAAGTGCACCAGCCCTAACACCCTCTAGGTCCCTCACATTTGAAGAGCAAGTTCTGGCTTCATTACAGAATTTGGGCCATTTATCTCAAATTGTTAACTCCCATAGTCAAAGCATCAAGAAGATAGAGGACCACCTTGGTCAACTATATAATTCTTTGGATAGGAGAGAAGAGGGGAGACTTCCCAGTCAGCCCATGAACAATCCAAAGGGGCAATACATGCTTGGCGAGACTTCTTCTCATGAAGAAGCAAAATTTATCACCACCTTGAGGAGTGGGAAGCTGGTGGATAACCAAGTTGGTAATGAGCCTGATGAGTCTAGTGTAGAAAATGAAGAAACAACCTATGAAAATATGCAGCAGGAGCAACATATAACAAATAAGGGGGTTGATGTGCCCCAACAGAAAATTGAAAACAAAAATAAAAAAAAATCTGATGAACTTGCTAAGGCTGCAAATGGGAGGACGGTTCTCCATCTGCCATTTCCTAATGCATTGAAAGCAACTTCTTCTTTTGACAAGGGGAATGCTAAGGTTGAGGAAATAATGGAAACTTTCAAACAAGTAAAGATCAACTTGCCTTTACTTGATGCCATCAAGCAAGTTCCAGCCTATGCAAAATTTTTGAAAGAATTGTGCACCCACAAAAGACAGTCTAGGATACACTTATCCAAGAAGGTCATTTGTGCTGAGAAAGTGAACCAAATGTTGTCTATTACAACTCCAACCAAGCTTCAAGACCCTAGGATTCCCAGAATCCCCTGCATTATTGGGGATCATACTATTGAGAAGGCCTTATTAGATCTGGGAGCTAGTGTAAACCTACTTCCATATTCTATTAATGAGAAGCTAGGCCTGGGAGAATTGAAGCCCACACATGTGGTGCTACAACTAGCTGACAGATCTGAAAGGAGGCCTGTGGGAATGATAGAGGATGTGTTAGTTGGGGTTGATAAATTTTTCTATCTAGGAGATTTTTTGGTTCTTGACATGGAGCCAAGCAAGTGAACCACCTCTATTCTTGTGATTTTGGGCAGACCTTTCTTGGCTACTGCCAATGCTTGTATTCAGTGTAGATCAAGAGTAATGGAGGTGTCTTTTGGCAACATGAAGATTAAATTGAATGTTTACAATGCAGCAAATTAGCCTCACTTGAATGATGAGGATTGTTTTTCAATTGATGTTTTGGATGAGCTTGTGGAGGAGACTTTTCCCAAGTTGCTGCATTGTAGTGATTTTTCTGATGATCTTGGTGATGTTTTTGAGAATATGTGGAGTGAGATTGTGGAAGAGAAGGCCCCCACACCCATGGTTCAAGAGGTTAAAGCCTTAACTTCTGATGTGTGGCCAGCAACAAGGTATCTTCCTTGGAAATCTGCTATGATGCCTCTTACACCACCATCAAAGGCACCTTTGTTGCCTTCACTGGTATGTCCACCAGAGGTGGAGCTGAAACAACTACGTAAGACCTTGAAGTATCCTTTTTTGGGGGTAAATCAGAAATTGCCAGTGATTATTTCTTCCTCTCTCACTGATTAGCAAGAGGAAGAGTTGTTGTGTGTTTTACAGAAGCATAAGAGAGAAATTGGCTAGACCATTATTAACCTTGGGGGCATCAGCCCTGCTGTGTGCATGCATAAAATCTACCTAGAAGAGGGTTTCAAACCCTCTAGAGAAATGCAGAGAAAATTGAATCCCCACATGCAAGAAGTGGTGATGAAAGAAGTGGTCAAATTGCTAGATGCTGGGGTCATCTACCAAATTTCAAATTCTGAATGGGTGGCACCTACTCAGGTGGTACCTAAGAAATTTGGAATTACTGTGATTAAAATGGACGCTAGTGAGCTTGTTCCAACTAGGGAAACCACAGCTCAATCTGAAAATCAGAAAAGACCATTTCCCTTTGCCCTTCATTGACCAAATCTTGGATAAGTTAGCAGGAAAGGCTTTTTACTATTTTCTTGATGGGTATTCAGGATATAACCAAATCCCTGTTTACCCACAAGACCAAGAAAAGACAACTTTCACATGCCCATTTGGCACCTTTGCCTATCGAAGGATGCCATTTGGATTGTGTAATGCACCTGCAACTTTCCAAAGGTGCATGTATGCTATATTTTCTTACATGATTGAGCAGTTTCTAGAGATCTTCATGAATGATTTTTCTATTTTTGAGGATAGTTTTATCCAATGTCTACACCATCTCAACCTTGTGTAACAGAGATGTGAGAAAACCAACTTAGTTTTAAGTTGGGAAAAGAGCCATTTTATGGTCACTCAAGGCATTGTCCTTGGTCATGTGGTTTCTCATAGAGGCATTGAGGTAAACAAGGCTAAAATAGATCTGATTGTACATTTACTCCCACCAAAAATTGTGAAACAAGTCAGATCATTCTTGGGGCATGCTGGCTTCTATAGGTGATTTATCAAAAATTTCAGCAAAATCTCAAAACCTCTTTGCCACCTGTTGTGCTAAGAGGTTCCTTTTGATTTCCATGATGAATGTCTTAAGGCCTTTGAGCTGTTGAAAAGTTGCCTAACCTCTGCACCTATCCTTCAAGCACCTAATTTTTCAATACCTTTTGAGCTGATGTGTGATGCATCAGACTTTGCAATTGGTGCAGTCTTGGGACAAAAGAAGGATAAGGCCCCTTGTGTGATTTCATATGCCAGCAAAATCATGATTGATGCTCAGTTAAATTACACCACAACTGAGAAGGAACTATTGGCAATTGTTTTTACTTTAGATAAGTTCAGGTTTTATATGCTGGGATCCAAGATAGTGGTTTTTACAGACCACTTAGCCCTAAAATACCTTTTGTCAAAAAAGGATGCAAAGCTTAGACTGATCAGATGGATCCACCTATTACAAGAGTTTGATCTTGAGATCAAAGATAAAAAAGGAGTTGAAAATGTGGTTGCAGACCACTTGTCTAGGATCCTAGCAGAAGAATTTGATGGGCTACTTGTTAATGACTCCTTTTCGGATGAACAATTGTTTGTTATCTGCATCTCTACACCTTGGTTTGCAAATATTATGAATTACTTGGCAGCAGGGAAGATCCCCCCACATTGGAACAAAATGGACAAGGATCTGTTCTTTTCATAGATTAGACATTATATGTGGGAGGATCCATACCTATTCAAATATTATGCAGACCAAGTGGTGAGGAGATGTGTCCCTGACGTGGAATTCCACAATGTGCTAACTATGTGTCATGAATAGGCTTGTGGAGGCCACTTTAGTGGGAACAAAACTGCTGCCAAGGTGCTCCAAAGTGGATTCTACTGGCCCACTCTCTTCAAAGATGTATGGCTTCATTGCAAAGCTTGTGAAAGATGCCAAAAGATGGGAAGTATCTCCAAAAGAAACTCTGCCTTTACAACAAATACTTGTGATTGAACTTTTTGATATTTGGAGGATACACTTCATGGGGTCCCTTCCCTCCTTCCTTTGGATACAACTATATTCTTGTTACTATAGATTATGTGTCCAAATGGGTTGAGGCCATAGCTACATGAACAAATGATCACAAGGTTGTCCTTAACTTCTTGAAGGATAACATTTTCTCCAGGTTTGGCACCTCTAGAGCTATCATTAGTGATGGGGGGAGCCACTTTTGCAATAGATAGCTTGAAAACCTACTTAGAAAGAACTTTGTGACACACAAAGTTGCCACCCCATACCACCCACAAACCAGTGGGCAGGTGGAAATTTCTAATAGGGAAATCAAACACATTTTGGAGACAACAGTGAGAGTGGACAGGAAGGATTGGTTCTTAAAGTTACCGAATGCTCTATGGGCTTATAGGACTGCCTATTAGACCCCAATAGGCATGTCTCCCTTCAGGCTAGTATATGGCAAGGAATGCCATTTAGCAATAGAGCTTGAACACAAGGCTTATTGGGGTGTTAAAACATTGAATACTGACTTAAAATCTATTGGCATGCACAGGAAACTCCAGCTGTCAGAGCTGAGGTTGTAGGCATATTCAAATGCTAGGATCTACAAGGACAAAACCAAGGCTTTCTATGACAAGCACTTGCTGAGGAAAGAGTTCACAGCTGGCAACAAGGTATGGTTGTTCAACTCTAGATTAAAAATTTTCTCAGGTAAGTTGAGATCCAGATGAGAGGGACCTTACATAGTTGAGTATGTATCCCCATCTGGAGCTGTGGAAATCAAGGATTCAAAAGATGGAAAGACCACAATAGTGAATGGGCCAAGGCTCAAGCTTGTTGTTGAAAATGTGGTGGAGCCTGTAATGACCATTCACTATCATGAACCTCCATAACATGTCTGAGTTTCCACAATGTATGCTATGTATAATAACTCATGTGTTGATTATTTCTGTTTCTTTTGTTTCATTTCTATTTGGCATTGTACATGATTTTTTTTGCCATGAATGTCTGTACCTCAGGTAGGATAATGAGTCAATTGGTGAAGTGACCTGAGTTGGAGTGTCAAATCTGTTGGGAAATGAACTGGGAATTAATTACAAGCCTGTTTAAATTGAAGTATAACCTATCGATAGGTTCTATGAACATCTCAACAGGTTCTGAGAGTTCCCAGTCTACTTTTCGATAAGATCTAGAAGCTGTCGAGAGGTGTGAACTAACTCTCAATAGGTTTTGAAGGTGTAAAAATAGTTGTCGATAGGATCCAGGAGCATTTCAACAGGTTCTGCAGACTTTTGGTTGAATTCTCGACAGGTTCAAGGTACCTATCGAGAGGTTTTGTGAACCTCTCGAAGTAACTTTTCTGGAGCCTAGAACCTGTCAAGAGGATTGCATATTGAGTTCAAAGAACCTATCGAGAGGTTCTGTGAACCTATTGAGAGGTTCTGTGAACCTATTGAGAGGTTCTGTGAACCTCTCAGAATGATTGTTGTTGTCTACTTGAACTCTTCGATAGGATTGCATGAACCTCTCGCGAGGATCATTGACTTTCTACTCTTCGACAGCTTGCATCAACCTGTTGATACCTTGCCCCAATCCCGTCGGAAGTCGTTTCCCACTGCTTTAAACCTAACGACAACTCCATTTTTGCCATTCGACAACTTCTTTCTGAGCCTTAAGTTTTCTTTGGCGATTTTTCCATTCCCTTTGCCTTTCCTCTACTCCATTGCTCTTTTGACCTCATCAATTCGTCCCTACCCACAACTATGGTGGATGACAAACCCATTGATCTGCCAATCAAATTCGATCCAGTTTGGGAGGACCCACCCCCACCAAAGGAACCTGACCCACTACAATTCCTGTGGGATGAGTACGAGGAAGTACAAAGGATTTTGGCCAAGGAGGAAAAGAAAAAGGATCGGAGAAAGAAAAAGAAATAGAAGATAACACCTTCTGTATCTTCTTCCCCTTCACTCCATCCACCCCCTGCTCTTCCCCCTGCTGCCACTCCAACAAAAGGCAAAAGCCCCAAAGCCAAGACTGTGCCACCAGAGGAGGACAACTAGTTAGGATGTTTGTTTTTATTTTTTTTCTTTATTTTTTTCTGAACAATGTAAATGAAATTTTTTACTGCATTAATCAAATTTCCCTTTTTTGTTACGTTCTGTCTGTTTTACTTTCTGCTCATCGTTAGTTTGCTTGTTTTAAATGCTTGTGTGCATTTTCTTCTTTTATTTTGTGCCTGCTTTTGTCTATGTCTCTTGCTGCACATCCCTTTATCTTTCAAGCAGTGAGGACACTGCTCCTCATAGGTTTGAGGGTGTGGCATGGTTTGCCAATGGATAGTTAATGGTAGTGTCGCAAGATTTTAACAGAAATTGAGAAAATAAAATGATTTCCCACCTGATTTTTTTTTGAAAAAGAGGAAATTAATTTTTTTTTAAAACTGAAACATGCTATAGCTCTAATATTTTCATGAAGCAAATGTCAAGAATTTTCAAAAATTAGTGCTTAGTGAACCTGAAATGAGAGAAAATTGTGAGGATACACCCCAGAAATCAGATGAAAGACCATACTCAGTGCGATTTAGGCCTGAAAAATTTTCTTTGAAGAGTGTTTGGAAATTTTTTTTGCTCTAAGGACTGATTGGATCCACCTCTGCTCACTAGAAGTTAGGCAAATCCAAGTTGAAACAACTTGACAGACCTCATGACATTGAGGACAGGAAGTAAGGCCATCCCTTGGACAGTTTGAGCCTAAAACTTCCCACCTTTGAACTGCCCTTGATACACACCTTTTGAGCCTTTCAAAATCCCAATTTTCTTTGATGAAAACCAGAAAAATTTGAACCCAAAACCTCTTGACTTGTTTCAGTTCACCCTCAACTTGAGAAATTAGGAAATGGAAAGAGAAGTGAGGATAAAGGGGCAAGGTTTGACAGTGGTTGAAAGAGAAGAAAATACATTTGAAGGCAAGTGTGATGTATAGTTGTGGCATCCCAAACCATGAATATATATATATATATATATATATATATATATATATAAAAGAAGAAAAAGCATACAAAAAGAAAATAAAAATAGAAAAGAAAAACAAGAGTGAGAAAGAGAAGTCAATTCATTGAAAGATTGAAATGAGAATTGGAAACTGATCACTTCAAATATGAAAATTCAAGAAGTAGATGGAATTGTGCTGAAATGAAGAAGGTGTATGCACCACCTCCCTGCCTTACTGATTTCTCTATTTTGAATCTTTCCTTACTCTTTTATTCTTTGTAAACTTCACCCATAAGCCACATTACAACCCAATAAAAAGACCTTACTGATATGAAATTGATTGAGCAGTCATGTGGAGATGAGAATTTGTTTAATCTATGGTAAAAAGAGTTAGAAAATTTCAGAAATTGGAGCAATGCCTATGCTCATGCTTGCAGTCCTATTTGAGGGCTGCAACTGCTCTTGAGCAGTGTAAATTGATACACCCTTCTATTTTTATTGAGAGTGGCACCCTTCGTAAGCTTTGGGTCTGAAATTAGGATTGATGGGGGGCATTATCAAAACATGATTCTCAATTTGAGGGTAAGCTTTGCATTATTTTTCATACAAAATGCCTTGACATGAGCTGATTGATTGTGCAAGAATTACAACAGAATTTTAGTTTTAAACTGTCGTAATTTTGCTGAGAATCCTCTAAAACTGGATGGACAAGATGTGGAATGAATTTTATACTGCTTGAATTTGGTTTTAAACTGCTGCACTGATATTAACTAATTTTATTGGAGAAGTTTATGGGTAACTTCAATGTAAACCCTCAGGAGACTTCACTCCTCCACTAGGGATCACCTAGGAGTTTAAAAGGCTTGATGCATATGCTAAATGCATCTGTGTTCCCTACAAAAGTGGCATGTTTTATTTTCAATACTTATTTTTATTTTCTCCTTTGCTCAGGGACTAGCAAAGCTTAGGTTTGGGGGTGTGTTAAGCAGTGAAAAATATCATTTTTCACCTCCTAACCTGACCTTTGTTGGACCCTTGAGCTGACTAATGATGTGTTTTAAGTGCATTTTATGGATAAGCAATAAATTGGAAGCTTAATATAGATATCCACTTAAAATGGCCAAAGAAGCAATTTGCTGCTCAATATGTGACCTTACAGACCAAAGGCTAGCGGAAGGCTTGAGGCTAAGGGCAGTTTTAGAGAATGAAGATTGAATCCACCATGAGGTTGCAGGATGTTGAACAAATGAAGAGTAGCACAAGTAAGAGGTGTGCCAGCTGTGGAAGCACAAGGAGGAACATGTCGAGAGGGTGGCCTTAGCTACCGAGAGGATTTGATGTCCAAAAACTAAGATTTCGAGAAGATCTAGAAGATGTTAAGAAGTTCTAAAGGTTAATTTCAGCCTGCCGAGAGGTTTTGATGGGAATCTGTAAAGCTATCGAGAGGATGGCAATAGTTATCGAGAGGTTGTAGTACACAGGAGCTAAGCAGTTGCGAGGTTCTAAAATACCTATCGACAGGTTTCATAAGCAAACCTATCGAGAGGAATGGAGTTGGAAACAGGAAACTATCGAGAGGTTCTAGATACTTGTCACGAGGTTTAGCAGAACCTGTCGAGCAATCCAATTCAAGCTGTCGATAGCTACTTGAAGCCATAACTCATTCTCGTGAGGATTGAGCCAACCTGTCGAGAGCTCAGTGTCCAGTCGACAGGATTAGTATAACTTGTCGAGAGGATGAATGAAGAAATGGGCAGAATGATGAAATGTGCTTCCGATCTTGTCAACGAGTCATCAATCCTATCGACAAGTGCAGTTCAACATCTCGAGATGTTTCTAGATCTTATCGAGAGCTAGCCAATCCTATCGAAAGCCATAGAGATCCTGTTGAAATGAAGAGCAAGCGTACTCAGAACCTGTTGAGAGGTCCCCTAAACCTCTCGACACTCATTTTGGCAACTTCTCAGCATATTCCTTTAGTAGCTACCAATTTCAGAAGTTTGTGCACACATCCCAAAGCATGTCAGCGACCCCTAGGGGTATTTTTGGTATTCAATTGTGCATGATTAGAAACCCTAATGGCCTCACGCACATTTTCCAGATGAGAGCCAATGAGAGAAGAGCTTCTAGAAGAGAAATCGGCCACATTAGCAGCCCAAAATAATAGAATTATTCTCTTGGGCTCTGATTGGCTAAAACGGATTTGAGGATAGAGGAGAGTATAAAAGCTTGAACAAATTACATTGAACACATTCAGAATTTGAGAGAACCAGAGCTTAGGGCGAGATCCATTTTTCCCTCCAAATTATCCCTCCTTCATTCTTCTCACCTTCTCTCTTTAGCCAATCATGAGTGGCTAAACTCTTTCCAGCAGTTAGGGTGAGGTCTTGAGTTGTAAATTGAGAGATTCAGAGGCTTGTAAGAGATTGTATATTACACAAATTGTAGATCTGGGCACAATGGTATTATAAGCTTGCAATATAATTATGATTTTTAAAGGTGATTCTATTCTACATTTCACTTTTTCATATTTGATTTCCCTGGATTGGATATTCCTATGGATGCCAGCTAGATATGGGGAGTTTGGTAGCCTGGCACCCGCAGCATCTATAATAGTTTTCCTATTCCAATTAAGATCAATAGGTTGGAGTAATCTCGGGGATGAACTGTATCCAGTAGAAGGGCAGATCAAAACCTTAAGACTGTATCCAGTAGAAGGGCAGATCCTAACCTCATGATTACTTTGATCCATTGGTGGAGATTAGATTCTTATACCTCACCTCTGTCGGAGGAACCTGGGTAGATCAATAAGTCGGAGCAATCTCAAGGATGAACTATATCCAGTAGAAGGGCAGATCATAATCTTAGGACTGTATCCAGCAGATCCTAACCTCAGGATTGTTGTGATCCATTGGTGGATTCGGGGGAACCTGGGTAGCTTGGAGCCAGAAATGAGGATTATTGCAAATCAGTTCTCTACACTACTTTTGATTCCTTTGATTTTCAGTAAGAGACCAAGACCCTTAGCTACTGTTCTCCACCTTTTGAATTTTCATCTTCTCTATATCTCCCCTATCTCTGTGTTTGATTAGATCTAGATCACTTGCATTTATCTTTTGTAGTTTTTAGTAAAAGTGACAAAAACTTAGAACCTCTCCTCTTTCCTGCTTTAGTTTAGTTTAAATTAGGATAAAGTGCAGGATCTACCATAGATATGGAGATATACCACAGTTGAACCACATCTCCCTGTGGACATACCCTTACTCACCTATTAAAACTTGCTATAACAGCCTTGGTTCTTGTAGGACTAGCTGCTCACCTTGATTCAAAATTGCTGTAATTTGTGCAGTTAATCTGCTATTTTAATCATATAATAATTGCAAGGTGCACTGCACAAACATATGCTGGGAAGAAAGTCTCTCAATCCCGAGCCAAAACCTTTGAATCCTGAGAATGAGAGTCCTGAGCCCTAGGCCAGCAACACACACCCCTACTAAAAATTTAGTAATAGCTAAGATGGGTGAGCAGCCTAGACCCCTTAGGGAATATAATGCACTAGGGGCATACTCATCCCCCTCTTGCATTCAACTCCCTACTGTTGTGGGTAATTATGAGATCAAGGCTCAAACCATCCAGATGTTACCAAGCTTTCATGGGTTGAGCAAGGAAGACCCTTACCAATACATAGATTAGTTTCTTTCTTTATATACTACCTTTAATTTTGCTAGTTTGAGAGAGGAAGCCACCAAACTGAGGCTTTTTCCTTTTTCATTAAAGGATAAGGCTAGAACTTGGCTCACCATGCTCCTGGAAAATAGCATACAGTCTTGGAATGACCTACAATGCCAATTCTTGGCTAAATTTTTCCTAATTGGTAAAACTAGCCAGTTGAGGAGGAGCATTATCTCTTTTGCTCAACTCCCAACTGAACAATTTCATGAAGCTTGGGATAGATTTAAAGAGTTGTTGAGGCAGTGCCCACACCACCAGATCCCCAAATGGTAGCTTGTGCAAAGCTTGTACCAGAGGATAGATGCTAAAAGTAGATCAATGATTGATGCATCATGTGGTGGCACATACCTCAACAAAACTGGTATTTGTTCAATGTGATAAGTGAAAACTCCATGCAGCAGGAGTCTTTGTCGAGCAATGACATTGAACCAACTCCTAGAGGTTTAAAATAACCCACTTCTACTAGGAAATTATATGAATTAACTGTATACAATAACCTCAAGAAGGTGGTTGAGTGTGTTGCAGCCCCAAATGGCTACACAGGTTGGAGAGGCATGTTTGATATACCACTCACCCACACACTCCCATCTTGATTGTCCCTCTGCTAGTCCATTTCCAGAGTTAATAAATGAGCAAGCCAATGTTATTCAATCATATGGACAGCAGCCTGCTAGGTACACTTGGAGGAACCACCCAAATTTGAGGTGGAGACAAGTTGATTTGCCTCATACCCAGCAGCAGCAGGCATTGCCCTACAATTCCAACTAGTAGTCCCCTCATGGTTATGCACCAAGACAACAATTCCCACATCAATCCCCCCAACCAGGTCAATTAGCTTGCCCCCACCACAACCAAGAGCCCCCTCCTTTGAGGAGTAAGATTTGTTTTCATTACAAAACCTTAGCTCCTTATCACAGATTGTGGATTCCCACAGTCAGAGCATCAAAGAGATAGAGGACTAGTTGGGTCACATCTTAAATGCTCTGACAAGAATGGATGAGGGCAGACTCCCAAGCCAAACTGTGAACAATTCTAAAGGGCATCACATGATAGGTGAAGCATCTTCAACCAATGAGGATGCTAGGGCTAATCATGCCCTGAGGACTGGTAAGGTGGTGGAGCACTAATAGGTTTTCAATGGAAAAAGGTATGCAAGAGAGAGAGAGAGAGGACTGAGTGCTTGCTGTACCGTAGCAGGAGCTGAATAATGGCCTGCTCTTGAGCCCCTTTTAAAAAAAAAAATAAAAAAAATAAAAAATTTAAAAGAAAAGAAAAAAAATTACTATGTTGAGCCCCATTTCCTCATGCTTTTAAGGAGCCTTTCCATTCTTGAAAGGAGAAGGCTATGAGGGAGGAAATGAGGACTGTTGTACAGTTGCTGCCCCTGATGAATGAGATGGGCTGAGGAGTGTGAAATTGTGAATTTTGGACTAAGGAGGCACCCACCCATGTGCTCCCTACGCCTTCTATTGATTGCCCACCTGTTATGGAGCTGGAGCTGCTCCCTGCATCTAGCATGCAACTGCAACTGCTAAGCTAGAAGATCTCACATTTGATGCAAATGCAAAGGTATGGCCTTTCATTTTTCTATTGCAGTTCTTCCCAATTCAGCTGAGATCCATATGGGGTAGGCCAAAATTGATGTCAATCATGCACCCCCATCTAAACTATTGTGTAAATATTGTGTTTGTGTGATCTGATTTTATATGAATCTTGCTTTCAAATGTGTGCTATTAATGTTGATAATTCGTTGCCATCAATTTAGATTCATACTTAGATCATTTTTAGGTAGTTGTGTTTAGGAGCTTCTGGTTTTAGGTGTTTAGTATAGTTAATTTTTTTTTATACCTGCTGTTTTTAGTGTAATTTTTGAGATATATAGTTGCTATTTTTAGGACTTTGTGTAGTTGCTTTGTTTTCTTAGTTGTGCTTGTGTATAAATTCTCTTTTTCCCTTTCTTAGTCTAATTTTTTGCAATCTTTTAGTTAAGTTTTCTTTTTGTTTTCTACTGTAGTTTAGTGAATTTTTTTTTTTTTTTTATACACCCTGCTGCCCCTATACATTTTTCTTGAAACAGTGAGGATTGTTTATCTTAGGTTTAGGGGTATGGCAGGGTGGTAGGCCAGCCAATAGAATAGTTAATTCTAATGCAACAGTGTGGGTTGAATTGAGATAAATAAAGTCAATTCCCACCCCCATGTCAGAAAGAGGAAATTAAAAATTTTTTGCAGACATTTAAAACTGAAAATTTTGAAAAAATTAGCACCTCCATGAAATTAACATCAAGAATTTTTTGTTCAATTAGTACTTAGTGAACTAGAGAGGAGAGAAAAAGGTGAAAACACACCCCATGAGTTAAATTGAAGGCCATACACAGTGAGATTTGGGCCTATCAAATTTCTTTTGAAGAGTGTTTTTGGCAATTTTTCTATTCTAAGGAATGATTGACTCGATATCTTTTCACTAGAAGTTAGGCACCCCCAAATTGAAACATTCATGATAGCATTTATGACACTAAGGAGATGATCTAAGACCTTCATCTGGACAGTTTAAGCTTAAAATTTCCTACCCATGCAACTGCCCTTTGCTTACACTCTTTGAGCCTTTAAATCTATATTTTCTTCAACAAACACTAGAGTACTTGAACCCAAACCTCATGACCTGATTCAACCTTATCCTCACTCTAAGATTTCAAAAGGCAAAGGAGAAGATGTTGAAGATAGTTGAGAGGAGTTCAACATTTGGTGGAAGGAGAAGAAAAGAAAATTATAAAACAATAGTGAATCAGTGGTATATGTGTGGCAATTAATCATAAAAATATAAAAATATAAAAAAAAAAAAAAGAGAAAAAGTAAGAGAAGTCAAGTGAAGTACTTCATCTAAAAATTGAAAGGAAGAGAAGAAGTTGGCCACTTCAGATATGAAAAATATTAAGAAAGATGAAGCAATGCTGAAATGAAGGTTGTGAAGTCATGAATCACCTATTCACCTTACTGATTTCTCAATTTTGAATCCATTCTACCCCTCTTATTCTTTAGAAATCTCACCCATAAGCTACATTACAACCCATTGAAAAGACCTTATTGATCCAAAGTGAAATGAGCTATCATGTGGAGATGAGGAGTTGTCTAATTTATAGTGAAAGTACTTGAGGATGTCAGGAATTAGTAGCAATGCCTATGCTCATGCTTGCAGGCCTATTTGAGGTTTGTGACTGATCTTGAGCTGATGAGATTGTGAACACCCTTGAATTTTCATTGTGAGAGATAGCCCTGGTGAGGATTGAGTCTGAAATTTAACTTCATTGGGGTGGTTTCTAAACCTGATTTTTTAATTGAAGGCAAGCTTGGTACTAATTTTTGCACATTAGATTCCTGATGTAAACTGATTGTTGGTGGTGCAAACACATGCTGATTTGAGTTTTAATTGTTTGCATTATTGCCATAATTTCCTTTGATTTTTAAAGAATAGGTGTGGAATGATGCTTTATTTATTGAAATCTATTTTGTCATTGGCCGCACTAAACTTAACTGTTTTAATGGTGAAGTTTGTGGATATCTTCACTGAAACCCTCAGAAGACTTCACTCCTCCACTATGGATCACCTAGGGGTTGAAAAGGCTTGATGCATAAGCTAAATGCATTTGTACTCCCTACGAAAGTGGCATTTACTGTTTTGAATAATTGTTTTGAATTTTTTTTTTTCTCGAGGACTAGCAAAGATTAGGTTTGGGGATGTATTGAGCACTGAAATATACCACTTTCCACCCCTTAACCTGGCCATTGATAAACCTTTGAGCTAGTTAATAATGATTTGTAAGTGTGTTTGTATAGATAACAGGAAAATATAGCTTAATGCTGCAATCCATCATTTTCAAGCCAAAAAGAAGGAATTTTGAGCTAAGTTGTGGAGCTGATATGTTTATATTGAATGCACCATGGTGGTTAACACCATTGGGACTATTTAGCATGCTTCGAGGCCTTTGAAGTCCTGCTGAGATAGAAATAGATGGAGCTCTGAGTAATGAAGTGTTGCTGCAGCAAACTATACAAACTGCACATAGCAGCCAACCAACAGTTCAAGTGGCACAACTGAAATCTCAACCCTAAAAATCAAGCTGCTGTTGCTGCTATATTGAAGCCATATCAAGATGCATGAGTTGCTGCACTGCACCATTTGAGAAGACTCATGGAAATGCAGCAAAGGCACACTCAGTCCAGCAGCCCAAGCACTTTGCATTCCACTTCTAGAGCTGTAGCAGAGAAGCCCAACAGCAATCGAGCAGCTCATATCCAACCTCTCGAGCACATACCTGAAGCTGCATGTGCTAGAAGAGCATCCTCTCAAGTTGGAGAGTGAACCCCACAAGCAGCGCAACTGCTATTTTAAAGATCTAAAGCAGTTTTGAGTCTTCAACACATACATGTTGAGCAGCTCAAGTAGGCATAGAAGCTACATCAGTCCAAACTTGAGTGGACCTTGAGCAATTCATTTATTCAAGCTTTTATCTATTCGAACAACACTTACCAGGTAGTCGAGCAGTTTAATAGGAAGCAGATCATCCATCCTCTCGAGCTGGGGACTTGAAGCCTTTAATACACTCGAGGAGATCATCCATACTCTCGAGTACTTCAAATGTGTTGCTTTAATGAACTCAAGCAGCTGGGAAGGAACCTGTCGAGCAACACAAAATACAACCCCATTTTAATCTACACGAGCATATCAAAACCCAGCTGCAATGAGCCTCTCGAGCCCTTCAAAGCCTTTAGTTCATCCTATTGAGAACCTGTCGAGATCTGCTCGAGATGCAATTACCTAAAGCTCCATCTGCTTGAGAACTGCTCGAGAATGCAAATCTGAAGCCCATCTTGTCAAGGCACGGGTTCCAGCTGCTATGTTCAAACATGCAAGGGTATTTTGGGGATTCTACCGCTTCTAGGGCACACATCCCAATGTGATTAGTTGTCCCACACATCCCAAAGCATTACTTAGAAACAAATGGGCCATGACACCAACTCCAAAAGTGGCTATTTTTTATTGGCTATGGCACACTAATGCTGTATGAACTGTCTATATATAGTAAATAGTTGTTTTGTAAAAATATCCAGATTAGCTGGATCAGAGCCAGGATTAGACTGAGTTCATTTATCTTTTTAGGGTTTTAGTTTTCTTTTTTACTTTTTCCCTTTCTTCTTTCCTTAACCCCGCAGCCATGCTGAGTTATAGCTTTGTAGCAGCTAGATTAATTTCAGTTTTGTAATCGGTTTTGTATAAGCATTGAGAGTAGTTTTGGGGATTTACACAGACTGTTGCCTTGAGGGCAATCATTGTAAGTTCTTTTTATTCAATGAAATGCTAGTTTTAAAGCTCCATTTAATCTTTATTTTTCTGTGCTTTTCTCACGTAGAGCAGTAAGGGTTTGGTGCACCTATGGTTGCTTGAGCTTGTAGCCTCACAACCATGGTGGCAGCTGTGGTATTCTTATTCTATCTCCAACTTCTGTGATGAGGATAACCTCTAGGATAGCCTGTGACCATTCAAGTGGGCAAGGTATAGCTCTAAGGCTGGTCTGACTCATAAAGTTGAGATAGATTCTTCTTCTCTTCACTTGATCTTGTAGCCAAGTGAGAGACAGCTGCAAACCCAACTTCTCCTCTGTATTGTAATCCCTTCATCAGTGAATAGGCCTGAGATTTTGTAGAGATAGCAGACTTGTGAGCTGGGTCATTGCAGGCTTTTTTATAGTAATGACCAACTAAATCTAAGTCCCCATTCAACCTATGATTTCTTGTGATCCCCATGTAATTTTCACAGACTGTTTGATCCTATGGATGCATGATCTTGTAGCCTTGCACACATAGTGTCTGCAATAGTTTTCTTGTTCCGATTTAATCCATTGACTGGATGAAATCCTTGAGGTATTTTGTGACCATTTAAGTGGACAATATATAGCCCTAAGATCAGTTCATTCTTTTGGGTTAGGTTAGATTCTTCTACCTTGCAGATGTGCTTGTAGCCATTTGAAGGACTGCTACAGATTGATCTCTTGAACTGAGTTGCAGTGTTGATTTACCCATAACTGCCTACTCCTCATTATTTTCTTCATTTTCCCTCCATCATCATCCTTCTCCACCCCTTTCTTTAGCTGTAGTTTTTTCCTATTTTTTTAGTTTTATTTTAGTTGTGACACTTAAACACCCTCTCTTTACCTTGCTTTCTAGTGTAGGTTTAGAGTTGCCAGATCTGTAGCCAGATTTGGAGTTTACTATACGCCCTTAGATTTTTAGATCATCACTCTCCGTGGGACAAACTCTTACTTATTAAAACTTGCTACAATAGGCCTGAATCTTACAGGACTGTGAGTTTGGTTTTGTGCTGTGTTCAATCCACTTTTCTTTATTTTCCTCATTTTAATCTTTATCATTTTTATAATAAGAACAACACAATCAAAATTTCCAACACTCCCCCACATCTGCTGCACAAAAATAAGCCGACAAAATAAAACAATATAAAATAAATCATCACTCACAGCCCCATCCCTAAATATAAGAGCCCCCATCTCGACACCTAAATGATGACAAAGTAGCCAATCACGCTACCCGTCCCATCACGATCAGGGTCACTCTCCCTTGTCCCATCGTGTAACTCCACACATCGATGAGAGAGAGAGAAAGCCGCTAATGCCTCATCACACGCCCTCATGTCCCATCATGACGCTAAAACCCCATCACACCACTAAGGCTAAAGGCAAGTCCCGCTGCGATGCAACTACAACCTGATCTCGCCATCTAACCAAGACCCGCCACGACACAACCAAAAGGGGAAGACCACCAATGTCCCATCGCCGATTACACTTTCCTAAAATTATGTCGCAACCCGCTACGACACACAACCAGACGGGAAGGCTAATTCAATATCCCATCATGAAAAGCAAGGAGCCAAACTCCCTAAATATCCTACCAAGCAGCAGTCGCTAGACTCTACCGCAATAGAAACATATGCTCGCTGAAAGGAAGAAAGGAACTCCTCTAATGTTCCATCGCATCCAACAAATATCAAGTCCCATCACGAATATCTCATCAGGCGATTTGGACATCCCATCACACTGACGAGCATCAGGCCCCGCTACAGCATAAATGAAGAAGGAGAGGAAACTCTCTAATGTCCTATCGCGACACCACTATAGTAGCCGGCCAATCCCATCGCAAGCAAAAGGCTCCCACCAGCAACAAATCAGGTAAATAATTACCCTCTCCGTCTACTCGATATTCCTCGAAAAATATAATTACTTAATATTCAGTCAAATGTTTTCAAAATCCGTCTCTCTCAAGTCGTGAATCACTGTAGTCCTCTCATAAGAGACAATCATTAGTATTCATCGAGAAGGTCAGAAGGAGTATTCGGCATATCAAGTATCGTCTTGACAACCACGCAAACGGTCAGGTCCACAAATCCCGCTCTGGTGGATTTGCTCAGCGATGTCTCGGAAGCCACCTTTTCTATCATTTTAACACCAAAATGATCTTAAGTTAAAATCCCCAGACCATATATCTATCAAAATTCTATCTCTCATGACCCCAATTCGTTCTCTCCCTTGGGAAACTGAACATGAGCATACTCAACTATGAGAACTCAAAAATGTCCATTGGAAAGGGACGCCTGAAGTGCCATTGGTGTGATTTATGATGTGCCCGGTCTTACATGACTTGTGAAAGCCTTCGCCATTATAGGATATTACATCTTATTATCCGATCACTTGACCTTGTCTTTGGACATTTGGATGACACCCCCCGGTACCTCGATTGTGTCAAATATCCCTCTGTTTGACTATCACTCACAGCAAGTCGTGACATACGACGAGATGCTCCATGCACCCACATATCAGGATATGCCGACTTTCCTCCCGTTTGACTATCACTCACACAAGTCGTGACATGAGGCAGGATGCCCCTTGCACCCACAGATTAGGATATGCCAATTTCCCCCCGTCTGACTACCACTTGCAGTAGGTCATGACATGCAACAGGATGCCACTTGCACTTGTGGTTGTGGATACGCCTCTTGACAGCTACCACTGACCCCCGGAATGCTCCATCTTAGCTTGCGCGAATAGATAAGAAGGCCAAGCATTTCATGTCAGCATCCCTAGTTCACACTTGTAATTTCCCAAAGAAGCAAGAAGATACCACAAAAGAGGGGTGTCTACTTCTTCGATGCATCCTTACTCCGCAAGGATGCGCCAAAGAGGGGCATCTGTAGACACCCCAATTTTGCCCTCTTGGAGTATACAAACCAATTTGGTCAACCTTTGACCTTGCTCACGATCTTTGGAAAAGGACTGACCTTCTCCGAAGACCTTAAAACCTTAAAAATAGCTCTGTGATTCGAACCCGAGTTATCCCGGGGAAGATCTCAAATTCCGCATCCTCACAGGAGCGTGCAATTCAATTGCACACATGGACACATACATTGCGATTGGTCCACTTTATACCAGATTTATCCTTCCCGTAGATTGCCTTACGAGTTGATTACGCGCCCTATACAACGTGCGCAATCAGATTGCACACCATATCATTGGTGCGCAATTATCCAGTTGGGACTGAAACTCCACCTTCCATAGACTGCCTTGAGACTTGATTACACGCTCTCACCAGCGCGCATAATCGATTACGTGCTCTGACCCCACGCGTGATTGGTCCCCAGTTGGACCTGGCCTCTAATTCCCATGACCGCCCAAATTCCCCTATTAAGCACCTGTGAATTGGCGCTTAATTAGATTGCACGTGCCATATAGGGTGTACAATTAATTCTAATTAGACTGGAACTAAGATACCCGGACGAGTCAGTCAGCTGGTCACTTACTGAGTCGGTAACTGACTAGAGTGGTTAAGCGCTCGGTACATGGCGTGTAATTCAATTAAGCGCACAAGACAGGGCGTGTAATTGGATTTGATCTGCTAATTACACACCTCCCACAGAGCACGTAATTACTCGTATAATTTTAAATAGATCCCCTACCTTGTCAAAAATTCAATTCACATTCAGGCCTTGAGTCCCTCTCTTCCAAGCTTAGGATTTCGAGACCCCCTTCTACGGTGCTCAACTTCAGGTAATCTCTTTTAGTTTCTAGTTCTTAGTTCTAGCTTCTAGTTCTTAGTTCTAGTTTCTAGTTTTAGATCTTAGGTTTTGATTCATAATTCTTAATTTCTAAGTCTAGTTTCTAGTTTTAATTTCCAATTTCTAATTCTCAGTTTCGGGTTCTAATTCTCACTCGCTAGAGCTAGTTCTTAGCCTTTAGTTATTAATTTCGAGACTTTTAATCCTAAGTTCTAAATCTCAATTCTTTTTTTTAAATATTTAGTTCTTTATACTTAATTCTAGTTCCCAAATTTTCATAATTCTCAATTCTAACTTTATATCCTAAGCGTTAAAATTCCTTAATTTCAATCTTCAAAATCTTAACTTTTCAATTCAAATTTAGTTTTTCAATCTCTAATATTTACAAGACAATCCTTAGCCACCCAATTTGCCCAAGGGAGCTTATGGAGGGTACCCGAGAATTGGGCCGATCCTCCTTAGCATAACGGGCCACAACCATTTTTATATTATTTTTATTATATTTCTAGTAGAATTAGGAGACTAATAGCAATTAGACTTCTAATAGAATTAAGATATTTAAATTAATCAGATTCCTAGTAGCAACAGAAAACACAATTAATTAGAGTTCTTGTCGCCGAAGTCGCCTTCGTTTAGTTTTCTTGTACTATATATATAGTTTCTTTTTTTCCACTCTACTTCTTTTCTGCACCTACTTGTACTATCGAAAATTTCCCGAGAGTACATGAACATCCACCAGAGACTCGAGATGCCCGAAATACAAAGGATAAAGCTTGGTCACCCACCGTTATGGGGGAACCACAATAGCCCTGTATACGACGAAGACTTTTCATACTAATCAGCTCAATATCACCCAGAAATCAATATGGCCGGTAGTGAGAAAATTCCCTTCACTCCTTTGAGCACAAGCAACAACAACGAAAGTGGCATCGGATAAAAATTCACGGCCCGACAACTTGTGGAGCTCAGTGTCCAGAAACTATAAAGGGGAGGAGAGGAGGCCGACGAACTACTTGAAGGTCTAGCCGCAGCATATGAGACCATCAAGGAACGGTGAGATCAGGAGGAGTGAGAGTGACAAAGGGAAGAGAAACCACCATCTACTCCAAGCACGATATCTCTGCACGTGTCACAACCCAGGCACGCACTTCGCACACTACTCAGCAACAATCGACAGGAAAGGATTCATCCCTAGATGATCAAGTAAGACGCCACTGTAAGAGTAGAGGATCTTTCGAAGATCCTCGATGAGTATATGGCTAAGAAGAGAGCCCCTTGGTTGCTCATTCGGATTTGATAAATTATGTCAGGACCTTGAGTTTAGCTTACCGGCAGGGTTCAAGCCACCCAAATCCAACAAGTACAACGGTACTTGGAATACAGATCACCACCTAACACTTTTCTGTAATGATTGCCGACCCATTTCCAATAATCAGGGGATCCTAATACATTACTTCTAGAGGTCATTAGAAGGGGAAGCTCTCGATTGGTTCGTCAGACTCTCACTTCACAAGATCGACACATTCGACGATTTGGCCGAACAATTCCTGGACTAATATAAGGCGGTTAGTCTCAGTGACTTGATGACAACCAAACAAGAACCTGAGGACGAATTCACAGATTTTGTAGCACACTAGAGGAAGCTTGTGGCCCGCACCGAAAGCCAGATGAAGGAAAAAGACGCGATCGCCATCATCATAGACAACGTCAAAGAGCTTCTCCAAAGTGCTCTCATTCCCTGACTTCTCTACCCTTTAGTTGCACGCTAGTCGCATCCAATGACTTATAAAAGGGGGAGACCTTGCCTTTTCAATAGTAATGTCAAAAGTCATTGCTAACGGTGACTTAAAGCCAAGGAACAACAAGAAAGCCTCTGGCTCTGAGCAGGTAAACACAGTTTTCAACCAGGGCCAAAGCCCTAGAAATGGAAATAACCAACCGAGGAACTCCGATCAAAGTCAATGCCAGAACCATAATCAACAGCGGTACCCCAATCAGAACCAAAACTAGTACCAAAACTGAAACCAATACCCTAACCAAAACCAGAATGCCGCTCGAAATCGGCCAGTCAATACATAAAATTACAACAACGTGCCCCCGCCTCATAATTTCAACCAGAAAACTAGGGGCCCTTACGAACCTAAATGTGATCACTATCCCCCATTGCCTGACACCATCCCCAACATATTTCTCTTTCTTAGTGGCCAAAATTTCATCCGATTCCCACCAGAACGGCTATGACCCTGGCCTGCCAACCTTGACTATAGTAAGTTCTGCGCTTTTCATCGATACGCAGGACATAATTTAGAAGACTGCTGGGTTTTGCGGGATATGATCTATGACATGAATGATCGAAACTAGATTGACTAGGAATCCATCCGAAACTCTAATCAAAACCACAATCAGCCCCCACAAAAATTAGGGATCATCAATAATCCCATGCCTAACCAGAACCAAGAACTAGTCGCTCACATCACCAAAGTGGATCTCCCGAGCTGACTCCCTCTCCATCCTTCTACCCTCATCACCCGTGTCAGTCCACCAAACACTTTAATCCATCCAGGTGATTCTTCGAGCCTCCCATCATCCGCCCACATCCTTCATCCCTGATCACCAAGATTTCCCCTTCGAATCCTCCGCCCTATCCAATCTTCACTCGAATTTGAGTCCAATCATTCAGAGCTCGAGGATCAACCCTCCGACCCGTAGAACCCTCTATGCCCCCAAATTCTGAGACAACTACACCACCGCCTCCCCTATGTAACTCTGAGCCTAAAAATGAAGACAAAGTCCTTCAAATGGCAGAACAAATTGTGCATGGGTAGACAGCCTCACCCAAAAAACTTCAAGTTGAGGGCATGAGACTATGGTGGAATGTTAGCCAAATGCAAAGGTAAATCAAAGAAGCAAGAACCCGTCAAGGAGGAGGCGCTGATCTCCACCTTCTTAGAAGAGGAAGATTGTTATTCATTGAAAAGTACCACTTTTCACCTCTTAACCTAGCCTTTACTGTACCTTGGAGCTATCTAATAATCCTTCGTTAGTATGTTTTGTAGTTAGTAATAACAGTTGCAGCTTAGTACAAAGTTCATGCTTTTAAAGCTAAAAAGAGAGAATTCAAGCCAAGGGTGACTGTTGAGCCAAGAATAGATGAAACACCATGGTGGTACACACCATGGTGACTATCTTGGTTGCCTAAGTGGCCCCTAGAAGTTTGATAGATAAGAGAAAAATGGATTTGAGTGGAGAAGGCTGCAACAACAGCATGTACACTGCAGTAGAGGAGCAGAAGGCAGCCTCCCGTAGTCAGAAGTATTCTCTCGTGTAGTTTGAATCTATACAATAGCTGCCTTATGAACACCTCGCGTGGTTAACACCTGCAGTGCAAAGCATCCTCACAAGGCAACCTCGCGCAGCTCACTGAAGAGGAGCTTCAAAAATCCTACTCGTGAGGTTCTCGCAAAGCACTCATATATTAGCAGCCTCAGAAGTTTCTATCACACAAATCTTGCAAGGATCCCGCGCACTTTAGAGCCAAATCTAGCCACTCGAAAAGGTAAATTCATCCTGGTGAGCAACCCCGCAAAACTCAAGGCTTAACCACACGAGCTGTAAAGTTCAGTGCTTTAGCCACGCAAGACCTATGTGACCAGAGCATCTGAAGGCCTAACTATGCAAAAAGCCAAAGTCATCCACGCGAGCTAGGGATATTCATTGCAAATTGAGCCTCGCGACGACATTTCATCTAATTGACAATAGCACAGATCCACGTGAGAAGCAGATCCAGCCTCGCGAAGCACGGGCTCCTGCTTTCTCTTTCCATACTCAGCGATAGTTTGGGGATTTCCCCAAGTCTAGGGCACACATCCTGTGGCCCGGATCTATGGGCACACATCCCGAGGCATATAAGGGCTGTAAAGGAGGCACGTCTTCAAGCAAAAATTAAGGTTCTTCCCTTCTATTTTCTTATTGGCCAAGGCAGTGAGGATCGATATATAAGTTGTAATCTATTTTTAGAAACCCATCTCTTCCTTAACCTAATTTTGACTGAGAACTTAGGTCAGAGTTGGGATAGGATTAGATCATCATCTTTTTCCCTTTTTCTTTTTCCTTCGCCAAGCACTTGCTGGCTATGATCTTTGTAAGCAATTAGGCATAGTTTAATTTAGTTTTGTATTGGGTTGTATAAACTTTGGGATCTGTTGAGGGCTATTTTACACAAGGCTACTACCCTGAGGACTTTGATTGTAAGTCTTTGTTTAATTAATGAAATATTTATTTTAATGCTTATTCAATTTGCTATTTTTCTGTGTCCCACATAGTATTCTTTGATCTATGTCATACACATAAGATTTTACTAATTGGAAGCTCCCATGGAAGCTTCATCTTGTAGCCCTGTGACCATGGTGGTAGCAGCAATTTTCTTATTCCATCTCAGTCCTCTATGATTTAGATAGCCTCTGTGGATAGCCTGTGGCCATTTGAGTGGACAGACTATAGCCCTAAGGTAATTCTAAGCCCCCCTCTATTTTACATTACCATACTCAGATGTTAGATCTGATTCTCTGTAGAGATTGTAGACTTGTGAGTTGAGTTATTGCAAGCCTTTTGTAGCAATGACGAGCTATATTTATGTCCCCAAATAGTTTATGAATAACTATGGTTTCCACTGGTTTTTCAAGAGCTATTTGCTCCTATGGATGTCTGAGCTTGTAGCCTGGTAAGCATAGTGTCTGTAATGATCTTCATATTCTGGTTTAATTCATTGGTTGGAGGAAATCTATTAGATAATCATGACCATTTAAGTGGATAGGTTATAGCCTTAAGATCAGTCCATTCCATTGGAAAAGATTGATTTTCTGATTTAACTCATGTGGTTTGATCCTCTCTATTGGATAGTCTGTGACCATTGAAGTGGATAGGTTATAGCCTTAGGAGACCAGGTTAAATCACAGGAGTTGAGTTAGATTTTTCCACCTTGCAGATGTGCTTGTAGCCATCTGAAGGATTACTACAGAGATAGCTTTAGATCTGAGTTGCATGATTGAAATGACCTTAGCTTAGTTGTCTACTTCCCATCAATTTTTATCTTTATTTTATCACACACTATCATCACCTTCTTCATAAGCCCTTTCTCTAGTATAGGACTACACTTTCTTTATATTCTTTTAGTTTTAGTTTAGTTATGACACTTAAACTCCCTTTTTAGGATTGCCAGATCTGGAGGGCTTACTAAAATAACCCTTTGGGGTTAAAGATCAATCAACCCTATGGGATAAACTCTTACTTACTCAAAACTTGCTACAATAGCCCTGGATCTTGCAGGACTGTGTTTATTTTAGACTGCTGTGATAACCCCTTTTGCATCTCTTCCTTTGATTTATTTTCCACCACTGTTTTCCAATAAAATAGTAGGAAGCATTTAAAATATTGCAACAAGTTTTTGGCACCGTTGCCGGGGATCTTTGATCTATTAGTAGACCTGAGTTTTTGCTTTTTGTTTACTAAGTTCATTTGTAGCAGTGCCTTTAATTTAATAAAAGTACTACTGATTTTTGTTAGAATTTTTACGAAAATTTTGGACAGCAGCAGAAGGGAAAAGCTTAAGCTACAGCTGGAGTTTAGCTAGCTTATGTTTGCATTTCTTTTACCCTAAAACTCAGTTCCATTTTTGTTGAATTCCCTGACAATAGTTTAGTTGTAAATTTTGTTTACAATTTTTTAAGTGTGTTGTGAGTGTTTTCTTGACCTGCTGTTCTATGTGTATGCTTGGTAGAAGGTCCCTTAACTCTAAATTAGAACCTCTAAATCCTAAGATAGAAAGGGTCCTTAGACTGAGAAACACCACACCAGCCCTATTATTGAAATTATGCCAGCTGTGATGGCTGAGAGGCAGAGGACACTGAAGGAATATAATGCACCTGGGGCATATACATCCCCCTTCTGCATTCAATTTCCTTCAGTTGAGGGAAATTATGAGATTAAATCCTCCACCATCAACATGTTGCCATCTTTCCATGGGCTCAGTAAGGAAGATCCTTACAAGCACATCGATGAGTTCTTGACACTTTGCACCACATTTAACATTGCTGGCTTGGGATCGAAAGCCACCAAACTTAGACTTTTTCCTTTTTCCCTAAAGGATAAAGCCAGCACATGGCTCTCCCGGCTCCCAGCCAACATCATACATACATGGAATGACCTCCAAAGCCAATTTCTGACAAAATTCTTCCCTATGAATAAAACTAGTCAGATGAGGACGAATATACTTTCATTTACTCAATCCTCAACTGAAAATTTTTATGGAGCATGGGAAAGGTTTCAAGAAATGTTAAAACAATGTCCCCACCACCAAATTTTGTAGTGGCAGCTTGTACAAGTCTTCTATCAAGGAATTGATCCCGAAAGTAGGGACATGGTGGATGCCTCTTGTGTGGGTAGTTACCTCCACAAGATAGCTGATGAGGTATGGGACTTGTTTGAAATTATAAGTGAGAATTTCATGTAGCAGGAGTCACTGTCCCGTAATGATAGTCAGACCCCAGCTAGAATGGTGAAAGAATCCACCTCTAGAGGTGGCATATATGAGGTCAAGGTGCAGAGTGAATTAGAGAGGAAGGTGGACAACTTGAGCTTAAAATTTGATAAGTTGATGAATGTGATACAACCTAGATTCACTGCACAAGTGGAAGAGGCATGTCTGATATGTCAATCTCCTACACATTCACTTCAAGAATGTCCATCAGCCAACCAGTTTCTTGAATTGGTTATGGAACATGCTAATGCTGCCCAGGCATATGGGCAGTAACTTGCTGGGTACACCTGGAGAAACCACCCCAATCTAAGGTGGAGACAAGATACATATCAGCAACCCTAGTAGCAGCAGCTGGCAGTACCATACAAACCACAACACCAATTCAACTAGGGATATGCACCTGGGCAGAATTTTCAACTGCTTGCCCCACAGCCAAATTAGTTAGTTTTGCTCCCATCACAGCTCAGATCCTCTTCTTTTGAAGAGCAAATGCTGGCATCAATACAAAATTTGAGAAACTTAGTACAAACTATGAACTCTCATGGGCAAATCATTAAAAAAATAGAAGACCAGTTGGGTAAAATCTGTAATGCTTTGAATAAGAGAGAGGAGGGCAGGTTGCCTAGTCAACCCTTAGCCAACCTTAAAGGGCAGTACATGATTGGAGAAGGCTCCTCTACTCATGAGGAGGCTAATGCAACCACTACCATGAGGAGTGGCAGGGTGGTTGACAATCAAGTGGGTAGGACAGCTGAGGAGACCATGGAGAATGAAAAAAAAAAAATGTGAGTGTAGAAGAAGACTTAAATTCATCCTCTGCTGTGGAGTAGCAGGGACAAAATAAAGGGGCTGATGTTGAGCCCCAACAACAAGCAATAAATGAAGAAAAGAGAAAAAAACAAAAATTTGATCATAATATTACTAGGTATGCAGCTGTGGTACCAGCAGTACCACAACTGCTATTTTCCCATGCACTTGCTGGCCCATCTCCTTTTGATAAGGGGAATGCTCAGATGGAGGAAACGATGGATACCTTCAAGCAGGTCAAGGTTAATTTACCCCTATTTGATTCCATCAGACAGGTCCCTGCTTATGCCAAATTCTTAAAGGACCTTTGTACATAAAAAAGAAAAGCAAGGGTGCAACTGTACAAAAAGGTCTTTGCTATAGAACATGTGGAATCAGTGCAGTCCATAGCCACATCTAAAAAATTGTAGGGGGGCACCTACCATCCCCTGCATCATTGGAAACCACACCATAGGTAGAGCCCTCTTGGACTTGGGGGCTAGTGTCAACCTGCTCCCATATTCAGTATATGAGGAGCTAGGTTTGGGAGAGCTAAAACCAACTCCAATTGTGCTCCAACTAGCTGATAGGTTTGAGAGAAGACCTATGGGTGTGGTGGAGGATTTTTTGGTGGGGGTAGACTAGTTCTACTATCCTCCTGATTTCCTGGTTTTGGACATGGACCCTTACAAAAGTAAAACTCTAATTCCTATCATCTTGGTAGGCCATTCTTGGCCACTACCAATGCTTGCATTCAATGGAGGTCTAGGGTGATGGAGGTGACCTTTGGGAATATGAAGGCCTAGTTAAATGTGTATAATGCTGCCAAGTAACCTTAGATGGACATTGAGGACTGCTGTGTAATAGATGTACTAGATGGCCTTGTAGAAGAAGAATTATCCAATTTGCTGGATTGGGAAAATATTTTTAAGAACCTAGAAAATGTTTGGAGTGAGGATGAGGAAGGGGCCCGAGCTTTCATGACAGAAGACAACATCACGATAGAGTCTTCTGTGGGCCTAGTGCAGCATTCTAGCTAGAAACCTACATTGTTGGCTCTTCCTCAAACCGCCAAAGCACCTTTGTTGCCTTCCATTGAAAGTCCCCCCGATATGGAGCTTAAGCAGCTTCCAGACACATTAAAGTATGCCTTCTTAGGGCAGAACAAAAGCTTCCAGTGATTATCTCTTCCTTTCTCACTAGTGAGCATGAGGAGGAATTATTGAGTGTTCTCAAGAAGCACAAAAGAGCAATAGGTTGGACAATTGCTGATCTTGGGGGGATTGATGCCTTAGTTTGCATGCATAAAATATACTTGGAAGAGGGTTCAAAACCCTCTAGGGAGATGTAGAGGAAATTAAATTCTCACATGTAAGAGGTGGTCTTGAAAGAAATAGTGAAACTATTAGATGCAGGGGAAATTTACCCCATTTTTGATTCAGAGTGGGTGTCACCTATTCAGGTGGTCCCCAAAAAGTCAGACATAACAATTGTCACTACTGAGTCTGGGGAGTTGATGCCAACCAGGGAGACCACTGGTGGGAGAGTTTGCATTGATTATCGAAGGCTCAACTCCAATCCAGAAAAGACCACTTCCCCCTCCCCTTCATTGACCAAAATCTAGACAAATTGGCTAGGAAAGCATTTTATTACTTTCTTGATGGATACTTAGGGTATAACCAAATACCTGTGCACCCCCAAGATCAGGAGAAGACCACCTTTACATGTCCCTTTGGCACTTTTGCCTATAGGAGAATGCCTTTTGGTCTATACAATACTCTAACCACATTTAAGAGATGCATGTATGCTATCTTCTCTGATATGATTGACAAGTTTTTGGAGATCTTCATGGATGATTTCTCTGTATATGGAGAAAATTTTAGTCAATGCTTGAACCATGTCAGCCTAGTGCTGCAAAGATGTGAAGAAACCAATTTGGTCTTAAGTTGGGAAAAGAGCCACTTCATGGTAACGTAAGGAATTGTGTTAGGCCATATGGTTTGGAGGTGTGTTATTCACTGAAAAGTACCACTTTTTACCTTTTAATTTAGCCTTTACTATACCTTGTAGCTATCTAATAATCCTTTGTTTAGCTTATTTTGTAGTTAGTAATAACTGTGCAGCTTAATACAAAGTTCATGCTTTTAGTGCCAAAAAGAGAGAATTCAAGCCAAGGATGACTGTTGAGCTAAAGACTGATGGAACACCAAGGTGACTAGTTTGCATGTTAAGGTGGACCAAAGAAGTCTAGTAGATGAGAGGAGTATGGATATGAATGGAGAAAGCTGCAACAATGACATATGCATTGTAATAGAGGTGCAGAAGTATTGCCTCACGCAGTCACAAAGGTTGCCTCGCGCTATTTAAATTCGTAGCAAAGCCACCTTGCGCAGTTGATACCTGCAGCACAAGAGAACTCATGAAGAACTCATGCGCTCAGTGAAGGAATTAACCTCCGATAACTACTTCGCACAGTAGTCGCGTGCTTCAGCTGCTATCAACACTCAGAGTACTCGCGAAGCTCTCGTAGGGATCAAGTCTCAAGCAGCCGTGCGCACAGTCTCATGAAACCAAGTTATATAAAAGAATCAAGCAAGCTCATGAAGTTCTCATGTAGCTCAAGAGGAGAGAGAGCTCCAGAATTTCTCTCGTGCAACTCTCGCACACGTGAAATCCAAAACCTCCACCGCACGAGCTGTTATACTCATTACACAAGGAGCCTGGCGAAAGGTAAATTCATCTTCACGAGACCCTTGCGACAAAAAATTTTGAAGCTCTACTGTGTGAGCAAAGCCAAAGCATTACAAACTCTTCCTTGCAAGAGCATTTCAGAGCAAAGTAGCTATGCGATAATTCAAAGCCTTCTACGCGAGCAAGGAGCTTTCCAAACCAAATCTAACCTCGCGAACACTCTGCAAACTATGAAAATGAATTAAAGAACCAAAGTCAGTCCTGTGAAGCTTAGGCTCTCCACTTCTCATTCTATACTCAGGGACCTTATGGGGATTTTCCCAAGTCTAGGGCACACATCTTGAGGTCTTGATCTCCATGCACATATCTCGAGGCATCCAAGGGTTGTAACCAAGCCACGTCTGCCATAAAATTAGGATTTAATCTTCTCTTAGCCAAGGTATCAATGACTGAGTATATAAGCTATAAATTTAACTTAGAAAAGAATATCTCCCTCAACTTGAGTCAACTGTGAGCTCTAGCAGATTAGGGTTAGGGTTTGATCACCCTTTTTTCTAATTTTCTTCTTCCTTAGCCTAGCACTTGCTGGCTATGACCTCTGTAAGCAATTAGGCTTAGTTTTAAGCAGCTTTTGTAATGGGTCTTGTATACATTGGGAGTAGTTGAGAACTATTATGCACAAGGCTTCTGCCTTGAGAAATTTCATTGTAAGTATTGTTTAATCAATGAAATTTGGATTTTAATGCTTAGTCAATCTGTTGTTTTCCTATTTGTCTATAGTATTGTTTGATCTATGCCATACACTTAGGATTTTAGTTGATTTGAAATTCCCATGGAAGGTTGAGCTTGTAGCCCTGTGACCATGGTGGTAGCAGCAATTATCATGTTCCATCTCAGACCTCTGTGACTTGGATAGCTTCTGTGGATAGCCTGTAACCATTTGAGTAGACAAACTATAGCCCTAGGGTGATTCCAAGTCACAGATCTGAGAAGGGTTCTTCTCCTCTGCAGTTGAGCTTGTAGCCTTGTGAGAGGTTGTAGCAGAACAACTCTCCTCTGTTTTACATGACCATCATCAGATGTTAGATCTGGTTTCTCTGTAGAAATTATAGCCTTGTGAGCTGAGTCATTGCAAGCCCATTTATAGCAATGACCAGCTGCATTTAAGTTCTCAAATAGCCTCTGAACCACTGTGGTTTCCACTTGTTTTTCAAGAGCTATTTGCTCCCATGGGTGCTTGAGCTTATAACCTGGCAAACATGGTGTCTGCAATAGTTTTAATGTTCTAATTTGAACCATTGGGTGGAGGACATTTATTGGATTATCTGGGACTATTTAAGTAGTCAGGTTATAACCTTAAGATCAGTCCATTCCCTTAGATTAGATTGGTTTTCTGATTTAATTTATATGGTTTGATCCTCTCTATTGGATAGCCTGTGACCATTGAAGTGGACAAGTTATAACCTTAAGAGACCAGGTCAAACCATAAGAGTTGAGTTAGATACTTCCTCCTTGCATATGTGCTTGTAGCCATCCGAAGGATTGTTGCAGAGACAACCTTAAATCTGAGTTACAGAACTGAACTAAGCTTAATTGCCTACTTCCCATCAATTTTATCTTTATTTCATCACACACCATCACCACCTTCTTCTTAAACCCTTTCTTTAGGATAGGACTGCACTTTGTTTCTCTTCTTTTAGTGTTAGTTTAGTGTAGTTGTGACACCCAACTTCCTTTCTCTATGATTGCCAGATCTGTAGCTAGTTCTGGAGGCCTACTAATATAACCCATTTTGGGTTCTAGATCAATTTCTCTATGGGACAAAATCTTACTTACTCAAAACTTTCTACAACAGCCCTGTATCTTACAGGCTATGTATTTCAGACTTGCTGATTTATCCACTTTCCATCTCGTCACTTGTTGATTTATTTTTCTTCACCACTGTTTTCTCACCAATAATAAACAACAACCTAAGATAACCAATAAGTTTTTAGCACCGTTGTTGGGAATATTGATCTTTTTAGTAGACCTGAGCTATATTTTAATTTAGTCTAAAAAATTCTTTGTAGCTGTGCCTTTAATTGAATAAAAAGTACTATTGATTTTTATTGGAATTCTTGCTGAACTGAACAACAGCAGCAGGGAAAAAGCTAGAGCTGTAGCTGCAGTTTAGCTAGCTCTGTTTATACTTCTTTTATCCTAAAACTCAGTCTATTTGTATTGAATTCCCTGTCAATAGTTTAGTTGTAAATCTGTTTAGCTGTAATTTTGTTTGCAGTGTGCTGTGAGTATTTTCTTTACTTTCTGATTTTGTGTGTGTATGCTTGGTAGAAGGTCCCTTAACCCTGAGTTAGAACCTCCAAATCTTGAGTTTGAAAGGGTCCCTAGACTAAGAAATAACACACCGACCCCTATTGTTGAAATTGAGCCAGTTTTGATGACTGAGAGGCAAAGGACTCTGAAGGAATGCATTGCACCTGGGGATTATACATCTCCCTTTTACATACAATTTCCTTCAGTTGAGGGAAATTATGAAATCAAGTCCTCCACTATTAACATGCTGTCATCTTTTCATGGGCTCAGTAAGGAAGATCCACACAGGCATATTGATCAATTCTTGACACTTTGCACCACATTTAACATTGCTGGCTTGGGACCTGAAGCCACCAAACTTAGGCTTTTTCCTTTTTCCCTAAAGGATAAAGCTAGCTCCTGGCTCTCTAAGCTCCCAGCCAATAGGATTCAGACATGGAGTGACCTCCAAAGCCAATTTCTTATAAAAAATTTTCCCATGAACAAAATTAGTCAGATGAGGACAAACATACTGTCATTTACTCAGTCCTCAACTGAAGATTTTTATGAGGCATGGGAGAGGTTTCAAGAAATATTAAAATAATGTCCCCACCACCAAATTCCACAGTGGCAACTTATACAAGTCTTTTACTAAGGAATTAATCCCAAGAGTAGGGACATGGTGGATGCCTCATGTGAGGGTAGTTACCTCCACAGGACAGCTGATGAGGCATGGTAGTTGTTTGACATTATAGGTGAGAATTCTATGTAGCAGGAGTCACTGTCTCACAATGACAGCCAAACCCTAGCTAAAATGGTGAAAGAATCCACTCCTAGAGGTGGCATGTATGAGGTCAAGGTACAGAGTGAATTATAAAGGAAGGTGGACAATCTAAGTTTAAAGTTTGATAAATTGATGAATGTGATGCAGCCTAGGATGGCTGCACAAGTGGAAGAGGTATGTCTGATATGCCAATCTCCCACACATTCACTTCAAGAATATCCATTAGCCAATCAGTTCCCTGAATTAGTTATGGAACATGCCAATGCTACCAAGGCATATGGGCAGCAACCTGCTGGGTACACATGGAGAAACCACCCAAATCTGAGGTGGAGACAAGACACATACCAACAGCCCCAGGAGCAGTAGTTGGCAACTCCATACAGACCTCAGCCTCAATTCAATCAAGGATATGCACCTAGGCAGAATTTTTAGTTGCCTGCCCCACAGCCAAATCATTTGGTCTTGCCCCCACCACAACTCAGATCCTCTTCCTTTGAAGAGCAAATAGTGGCATCAATGCAAAATCTGGGAAACTTGGCACAAACTATGAACTCTCATGGGCAAAGCATTAAAAAAATAGAAGACCAGCTGGGTTAAATCTGTAATGCTTTGAATAAGAGAGAGGAGGGCATGTTGCCTGGTCAACCCTTGGCCAACCCTAAAGGGCAGTACATGATTGGAGAAGGCTTCTCTACCCATGAGGAGGCTAATGCAATCACTACCCTAAGAAGTGGTAGGGTGGTTGATAATTTAGTGGGCAGGGTAACTGAGGAGGCCATGGAGAGTGAAAAAGAACAAAATATGAGTGTTGAAGAACCAATGAATTTATCCCCTACTGTGGAGCAACAAGGACAAAATAAAGGAGCTGATATTAAGCCCCAACAACAAGCAATAAAAGATAAAAAAAGGAAAAAACAAAAATTTGACAATGATGTTGTTAGGCATGCAGCTGTGGCACCAGCAGTCTCAAAGCTGCCATTTTCTCATGCACTTGCTAGCCCATCTCCTTTTGATAAGGGGAATGCTTAGATGGAGGAAATGATGGAGACCTTCAAGCAGGTCAAGATAAATTTACCCTTGCTTGATGCTATTAAACAGGTCCCTGCCTATGCCAAATTCTTGAAGGACCTTTGTACACAAAAGAGAAAAGTAAGGGTGCAGTTGTCTAAAAAAGTTTTTACTATGGAACATGTAGAATCAATTCTGTCCATAGCCACACCTACGAAATTGTAGGACCCAGGGGTACCTACTATCTCCTGCATAATTGGAAACCACACCATTGGTAGAGCCCTCTTAGACTTAGGGGCCAGTGCGAATTTGCTCCCATATTCTGTGTATGAGGAGATGGGTTTGGGGGAGCTAAAATCTACATCAGTTGTGCTCCAGCTGGCTCATAGGTTTGAGAGAAGACCTGTGGGTGTGGTGGAGGATGTTTTGGTGGGGGTGGATAAGTTCTACTACCCTGCTGATTTCCTAGTTTTGGATATGGACCCTTGCAAAAGTAAAACCCCAATACCTGTCATCCTTGGAAGGCCATTCTTGGCCACTACCAATGCTTGCACTCAATGTAGGTTAGGGGTGATGGAGGTAACCTTTGGAAATATGAAGGCCTAATTAAATGTGTACAATGTTGGTAGGCAGCTTCAAATGGACATTGAGAACTGCTGTGCAATAGATGTACTAGATGGCCTTGTTGAAGGAGAATTATCCAATCTACTGGTTGGGATAATGTGGCTGAAAACCTGAAAAATATTTATAGTATGATTGAGGAGGAGGCCCAAGCTCTTATGACAGAAGATAATATCAAAATAGAGTCTTCTGTGGGCCTAGTGCAGCATTCAAGCTGGAAACCTACATTGCTGCCCCTTCCTCAAACCACCAAGGCACCCTTGTATCCTTCCATTGAAAGTTCCCCTGATCTGAAGCTGAAACAGCTTTCAGACACATTAAAGTATGCTTTCTTTGGGCAAAATAAAAAGCTTCCAATGATTATCTCTTCCTCGCTCACTAGTGAGCAGGAGGAGGAATTATTGAGTGTTCTCAAGAAGAACACAAAGGCTATGGGGTGGACAATTGTTGGTCTTAGGGGCATTGATGCCTCAGTTTGCATGTACAAAATTCACTTGGAAGAGGGTGCAAAACCCTCTAGGGAGATGCAGAGGAAGCTTAATCCTCACATTCAAGAGGTGATCGTGAAAGAGATAGTAAAACTGTTGGATGCAAGGGTGATTTACCCCATTTCAGATTCATAGTGGGTGTCACCTATTCAGGTGGTACCCAAAAAGTCAGGCATAACAATTATTACTTCTAATTCTAGAGAGTTGATGCTAGCCAGGGAGACCACTAGCTGGAGAGTTTGCATAGATTACAGAAAACTCAACTCCAAGACTAGGAAAGATCACTTTCCTCTCCCTTTCATTGACCAAATTCTAGATAAATTGGTTGGGAAGGTATTTTATTTCTTTCTTGATGGATACTCAGGATATAACCAAATCCCTGTGTATCCTCAAGATCAAGAGAAAATTACTTTCACATGTCCCTTTGGCACCTTTGCTTACAGGAGTATGCCTTTTGGACTGTGTAATACCCCAACCACATTTTAGAGGTGCATGTATGCCATTTTCTCTAATATGATTGACAAGTTCCTAAAAATATTTATGAATGATTTTTCAGTCTATGGGGACAGCTTTAGCCAGTGCTTGAGTCACCTTGACCTGGTTTTACAAAGGTGTGAAGAGACCAATTTGGTCTTAAGCTGGAAAAAGAGCCACTTGATGGTAATACAAGGAATTGTGTTAGGCCATGTGGTCTCCCACAGAGGTATAGAGGTAGACAAGGCTAAAGTAGACCTAATCTCACACCTGCTCACACCCAGAACTGTCAAGTAAATCAAATCCTTTTTAGTACATGCTAGATTTTACAGGAGGTTTATTAAGGACTTCAGCAGAATTGCAAAGCCACTGTGCCACCTACTTTGCCAGGATGTGTAATTTGAATTTTCTGTTGAGTGTCTTGAGGCCTTTGAGGTCTTAAAAAAGTGTCTCACCACTGCTCCTGTAATTCAGGCCCCATATTACTCACTCCCCTTTGAACTGATCTGTGATGCATTAGATTTGGCTATAGGTGTTGTCCTAGGATAGAGGAAAGATAAGCTGCTAGTAGTGATTTATTATGCAAGCAAAACATTAGCAGAGGCTCAACTCAATTATACCACAACTAAGAAGGAGCTACTAGTTGTTGTGTTTGCTGTGGACAAGTTTAGACCCTACTTTCTTAGGTTTAAAATTGTTGTGTTTACTGATCACTCAGCCATGAAATACCTTTTGGCCAAAAAGGATGCAAAACCTAGGCTGATCAGATGGATCCTCCTGTTGCAAGAGTTTGATCTTGAGATCAAGGATAAGAAGGGAGTGGAGAATGTGGTGGCTGACCACCTCTCTAGAATTGTGTTAGATGAATGTGTAGCTGCACCTGTCAATGAATTGTTCTCTGATGAGTAGCTATTTGCTGTTTAGTCTAGTGTGCCCTGGTTTGCACACATTATAAATTTTCTTGTTGTTGGTAGGATCCCCCTTCATTGGTTCAAGATGGACAAAGAGCTATTTTTCTCTCAGGTCAAAATTTTCTGTGGGAGGATCCTTACCTATACAAGCATTGTGCAGATCAGATAGTTAGGAGATGTGTGCCTGAAAGTGAGTTCCACAGCATTCTTTCTATGTGCCATGAGCAGGCCTGTGGAGGTCACTTTAGTGGCAAAAATACAACTATAAAAGTACTGCAATGTGGGTTCTACTAGCCCTCTTTGTTCAGAGATGCTCACATACATTGCAAAGCCTGTGCATGATGTCAAAGGTTGGGAGGCATTTTCAAGAAAGATTCAATGCCATTGCAACCCATCCTTGTGGTAGAACTATTTGATATCTGGGGGATTGATTTTATGGGCCCCTTTCCTCCTTCTATGGGTTTCAATTTTATCCTTGTGGCAGTGGACTATGTGTCCAAGTGGGTTGAAGCCATTGCCACAAGAACAAATGACCACACAGTTGTCCTCAAAATTTTAAAAGACAATATTTTCTCCAGATTTGACACCCCTAGAGCTATCATTAGTGACAGGGGGGAGTCATTTCTGTAACACGCCTTTTGAGAACCTGCTAAAAAAGTATTCTGTTACACCTAGGATTGCAACTCCCTACCACCCACAGACTAGTGGGCAAGTTGAAATTTCTAATAGGGAGATTAAGCACATCTTGGAGAAGATTGTGATGACAGATAGGACGGATTGGGCACAGAAGTTGAATGATACTCCGTGGGTTTATAGAATGCCAATAAGACCCCTATTGGCATGTCCCCTTTTAGGCTGGTTTATGCAAGGCATGTCATTTACCAGTGGAGTTAGAACATAGAGCCTACTAGGCTATTAAAATACTGAATGTTGATCTAACTACTGCTGGTTCACCCAGGAAATTGTAACTATCAGAACTTGATGAGTTGAAATTGGAGGCCTATGTAAATGCCAGAATTTACAAGGAGAGATCTAAGGCATTCTTTGACAAAAAATTGATGAGAAAGGACTTCAAGGTTGGTACAAGGTTTGGCTTTTTAAATCCAAATTAAAATTCTTTCCGAGGAAGTTATAATCTAGGTGGGATGGACCTTATACTATCATCAATGCCTCCCCATCTGGTGCTGTGGAGATCTTGGATCCCATTTCTGGGAAGAACATGAAACTGAATGGTCAAAGACTGAAGATTTGTGTAGAAAATTCTGTGGAGCCTCGTCAGATCATCCACCTTCATGAAGCTCCCACTACTTAGTGATCCACATCTCTGTACACTATGTACCATACTTGTTGAATTTTTGTGTTGTTTTGTTTAAAACTCTGTCATGTGTTGTCTTTGCTTTGTTGTTGATATGCATGTTTTGTTTTGTGTTGTGTTGTTATTGATGTTGATGTGAATGTTTTGTCATCTGAATTTCATGAGCATGCTTCCTACTGAGATTGAAATGTGTATGGACCTGCTATCATTTAAATGTGAATGGACCTGTTGTATGTTAAAATCATTTGAATGCTAGGGAATTTATTCTGTGCATATGCTGGTAATGGGCATGAACTTGTCAGAGTTGAAAGAGATGAAATGTGAGGAAAGTTGGTGCTGTTGCATAATGGCAAGGTGCATTTTAGTATTGATGCACAGGCTAATGTGCAGTACTGAGAAAGAGTGGATTTGTCTTTCTTGCGAGGCTCAATGGCCTCAATTTCACACTCACAAGCATTTTTGGGCCTTCTCGCGGGGCTCTAATATGAAAATTGTTACTTCGTGAGAGCCTTGCGAACTAAAGACCTGAAGAAAGCTTGCAAATGAACCTCGTGAGGCTTTGCCTTCTCTGCGACATTGAGCTACACAAAAAATGGAAATCATGTATTTTGTACCCTCAAGAGCCTCGCGAGCAGACTTTTGAAGCTCGCACTATTAACTACCTTGTGAGAACCTTTGTGCTCTGAATATATTCTTCTCATGAGGACCATTGCTTCAGCTGCGCGAGGGATACACATGTCCTCTTGTGCAGCTCGAATTCAAATTAGCTCTGCGAGTGACCTCGCGAGACTCCTGAGTCCCTTAAAAAGTATTTCTCACGAGATTGCATTTCTACTGCGTGAGAAGGATTTGCCCCATAAGTACCTGGCGAGAACCACACGAGGCACGAGGTCACACACGTATACCCTGCGATTTCCTTCATTTCCCCATTCTCTCTCTTTGCCCTAGCTTCCATTGAGCACCTCCGAGCTTCCCTCTCCATTCTTTCTTCTTAACTGCCCATACCACTCCAACTCAGCTACTCTTCTCCTACCATTATGTTCCACAACAGCTCCCGATCATTTTGCACTTAATTTAGAGAAATTTGATCCACTGTGCAATATTTGAAGTGGAACCCTAGCTCTCTTGTGGTAAGTGTTCTCACTCTTTCATTTGGATTGATAAGTCTCTGAGTTTAGTGTTGAGTAGGGTGCCTTTCTTGTACAAAATCTTGTACAAAACCTTCATTGAAGTATAAATTACACTATTTGTGAGTTTAAAGACCTAATTTTTAGAATTGGTGTAGCCATGGCCACGAGTTCTAAATTTATTGATACTTTGGCTGCCATGCTAAACCCTTCCCCTACTGGCAGCCTTGTGGCCACCTGAAAATCTGTGAGGATTGCAGAGGCCTCCACTGTGGAGACCTCTGAGGTGCCTACACCCCCTGTGGAGCCCCAAGTGGAATTAATTAAGAAGAGGGTTGCCCCTGTGAGGAAGGCCAAGGCTGTGGCCTCTGATGCCCCTATTGTCAAGAAGAAGTCAACCCTTAAGAAGAGGGCCAGAGACCATCCCTTTGTTGCTAAAAGCCCTGATAAATTCAAGAAAAAATAGAAAAAGGGCAAGGATGTGGTCCTTAAGGTTGGCCCTGAGGAAGAGGAAGAGGATGAGTCACTTGAAACCCCCTCTGAGTTTGTGGCTGCCATTAAGCTTGAAGCTGAAACTGCCTTTGACAAGGCTTTCTTTGAGGAACAGCCCGAGACTGCTGCATCAATAGAATACCTCACCAAGGCCTCACTGCTACCTTTGCTCATGCCCCCACTGCAGCTAGTCTTCCCTAGGCTAGTGTAGTTATTTTATCAGAACATCAGGGTGAAGATTAGGGATGATGGAAACCCTGCTCTATTGGTACTGATTGATGATTTTGAGATGTTGTTCACCCAAGCAGCAATTGCTGAAATTCTTGGGATACCAGCAACATATAGACCAGAGTGTGGTTTGGGTGGACCTTTGACTGCAACGATCCCTGAAATTACCAAAGAACTCACTGGAGGGATCATAGCCTCTGGGGTGTCAATTAGAAAGAGAGACCTGCATCCAGGCCTGAGATTTATGGATGGGGTTTTGAGAAAAAATATATACTACTCTGGGCACTAGCAAGAGAGGAGGTCCCCAATTGCTGATGCCCTCTACTCCTTCCACTGTAACCACTACTTTGATGTTGCAAAGCTGATTTTTGATGGGATGAAAGACATCCATGAGGAGGTTAAGAGAGAGCAGAATCCCCATGCCTTCCCCTATTGCAGGCTCATTACAGCCCTGCAGTAGCTGGGGGCTACCACTTTCAGAAGAATGAGGAGACCCTCGGCCTGGCCCCCAGCAAGTGTGAAAAGAAGTAGTGGGGGATCAGTGGCACATTGATTAAGAAGAAGAAGAACAAGGCAGTGCTGCTAGCTCAAGCAACCCCCACAATTCAAGAGGGAGCTGCCACTTCAGTAGCTGTACCCACCAGCTTTGCTACTATTTCTCAAGCAGCCACCTCTATTGTGCTAGCTACACCTACCAAACCTGTTGCCACCATCCCATTTCCATCACAACCCATTCCACCATCAACATCTACACACACAACTTCCACACTCACCTCCATTCCCATGCTAGCTTCTACCATAACCCTAACCCCACAAACCTCCATAGTCCATCATCTATACCTGTACCTTTACCCATTACCTCAGCCACAACTACCTTACCTATAACCACACCTGAGCCAATTCCACCCATTTTCCCTGCTCACCCCAGCCCACATGTCAAACAAACATACACCAAAAAGAATGCCTCACAGACCACCAAACCTCCCACTCAACCTCCCAAGCCCATTAACCTACCAGCCCCTACCCCATTACCCCAGTCCATTCAACTTCAAGAGCCCCCAACCACCACTTCTACTAACTTTCTAGAACCTATCCCAACCTCTCAGCCCATCCCAATCCTGACTACAACCTCTATTGCAGCATTGTAGAAGACCTTATCCGAAATTGGTGACAGATACATAGCAGAAGCAGCTACCAAACTCTTCACTGCTACAGAACCTCCTATGGCAACTGCTCCTAAACCCCATGAGCCCAAAAATTAAAGCCTGGAATCAAGATCAAGGAGCCTGAACCCACAAAGCCTGATCCCATTCCCAAAAGGAGAAGTAGCACCAAGCAGAGAAAAACTACTTCCAAGAGATCCAAGTCCACTGCTGCTGCCCTCAAGAAGGAAAGAGGGAAATCTGTCCAAGACCATGCAGAGGAAAATTTAGATGATTAAACTATACAATGTAATTAGTTAGTATGGTTTAGCATCTTAGAATCTTTTATAGTTATTTTCATTAACATTGTACATACTGCTGTTTATGAAATAAATTTCTTTTTGGTTTGGTAGCTTTGATGTCAGTGCTCTTTGGTTTTGTTTATTTCTGCTATGTATTAATTTTACTTGCCTTGTTTTGTGTGTTCTTTTTATCAAGGTACCCTACTGCACAAGTCCCTTATCTCTCAAATAGTGAGGACACTGTTCCTCATAGGTTTAGGGGTGTGGCAAGGTATGCCAATGATGTAGTTAACCTAAGTGCACAGAACCAAGTGAGTAAGATAGAGATAGAGTTAAGTTCACCTAAGAAACTTTGAAAATGAGAAAATTTAAAATTTTGCAGACCTTTAGGAATTAAAAGCTTTTAAATTTTAGCATTTCCATGAGGTGAACACTAAGAAAACTCATTTGTGTCAGCACTTAGTGAACCATTAAAGAGAGAAAAGGTAAGGACATAACCATGAGTTCAATGAAAGACCATACCTAGTGAGATTTGGGCCTACAAAAATTTTTTTCCCTTTGAGGAGTGTCTTAGGCAATTCTTTTTGCTTTAAGGACTGGCTGAGTTTATTTCTTCACTAGATGTTGGGCATCTCCAAGTTGAAACAGTTGATAGTACCCATGACATTTAGGAAAGGATCAAGGCCTTCCCTTGGATAGTTTGAGCTTAAAGCTACCAAACCCAGTAAACTGCCCTTGTGCATACACCCTTTGAGCCTTAATTTCCAATTTTCTTAAAAATACACCTAAATATTTGAACCTTATCCTGTGGACCTAACTCAACCCTACCCCCACTCTGAGAATTCAAAAGGTAAAGGAGAAGAAGTTGAAGAGGGACCAGCTAGGGTCAACATTTGGTGAATGAAAAAGAAACACAAGAAGAGGACAGCAGTGTAGTAGCTGGAAGGAGAGAGGCATTTCAAAAAAAAATAAAAATAATAATAATAATAAAACAAAAAGAAAAGAAAAATCTATCCAAAAGAAAAATAGAAAAAGAAAATAATGAAAAGGAAGAGAGAGGAGTCAAGAGAAAATTTTATTGAAAAAAGGGAAAATAAGAGGAGAAGCGGGCCACTTCAAGTCTGGAAAACATCAAAGAAGATGGAATATGCTGAATTAAAGAAGGTGAAGTCATGAATCACCTCCTTCACCTGCTGATTTCTCAATTTTGTAACCATTTTACCCTTCCATTCTTTATAACCTACACCCATAAGCCACATTACAACCTTCTCATAAGACCTTGTGATCCTAATTAGAATAAGATGTTATGTGGAGATAATGAGTTGTCCAATCTATTATGAGAAATAGTCAATGATGCCAGAATTTTGGAGCCTTGCCTATGCTCATGCTTGCAGGCCCATTTGGGGACTGTAACTACTCTTGACCCTGGTAAGCATTGGGTCTAACATTAAATATATTGGGCATTGTCTAAACCTAATTTTTAAATTAATGGTGAGCTCAGTACTGACATACACTTGCTGTTTTTCTTGTTGTAAGCTGATTGGAAATGATATGCATGCATCTAAGAGTTTTTCATGATAAAATGGCTTGTGCATTTCATATGTTTAAACTCCTCACAGTTTGAAAAGAATCAAGGGTGGATTGATACTCTGTTTATTGAAAATTAATTTGATAATGTGTGCACTTTTGTTAACTATTTCATTGAGAAGTTTATGGGTATCTTCACTGAAAACCCTCAGGAGACTTCACTCCTCCACTGGGGATCACCTAGGGGTTTAAAAGGCTTGATGCATAAGCTAAATGCATCCCTGCTCCCTATAAAAGTGGCATTTACATTCCTAGAGTAGTTGTTTAAATTTTTCTTTGCTCGAGGACTAGCAAAGATTAGGTTTGGGAGTGTGTTATTCACTAAAAAGTACCACTTTTCACCTCTTAACCTAGCCTTTACTACACCTTGTAGCTTTATAATAATCTTTTGTTTAGCTTGTTTTGTAGTTAATAATAATTGTGCAGCTTAATATAAAGTTTATCCTTTTGGTGTCAAAAAGTGAGAATTCTAGCCAAGGATGACTACTGAGCCAAAGACTGATGGAACACCATGGTGGTATGCACCATGGTGACTAGTTTGCATGTCAAGGTGAACCAAAGAAGTCCAACAAATGAGAGGATTCTAGATATGATTGGAGAAAGCTGCAACAGCAGCATATGCATTGCAGCAGAAGTGCAGAAGTATTGCCTCGCACAATCACAAAGGTTGCCTCACACTATTTAAATCCGTAGCAAAGCCACCTCGCACAGCTGATACCTACAACATAAGAGAACTTGCACACTCCGTGAAGGAATTAACCTCAGAGAACTGCTTCTCATAGTAGTCACGCACTTCAGCTGCTATCAACACTCAGAGTACTCACGAAGCTCTCGCGGGGATCAAGTTGCAAGCAGCCGCATGCGCAGTCTCAGGAAACCAAGTTATATAAATGAATCAAGCAAGCTCACGAAGTTCTTGCGTATTTCAAGAGGAGAGAGCTCCAAAATTTCTCTCACATAGCTCTCACGCGCGTGAAAGTAAAAACCTCCACTGCGCGAGCTATTCTACTCATTACACAAGGAGCCTGGCGAAAGATAAATTCATCTTCGCGAGACCCTCATGATAGAAAATTCTGAAGTTCTACTGTGAGAGCAAAGCCAAAGCACTGCAAGCTCTTCCTCATGAGCGCATTTCAGAGCAAAGCAGCTACGCGATAATTCAAAGCCTTCTGCGTGAGCAAGGAGCTTTCCAAGTCAAATCTGACCTCGTGAACACTCTGCAAACTGTGTGAATGAATTAAAGAACCAAAGTCAACTTCGTGAAGCTTGGGCTCTCAACTTCTCATTCTATACTTAGGGACCTTTTAGGGATTTCCCCAGGTCTAGGGCACACATCCCAAGGCCCTAATCTCCATGGACACATCTCGAGGCATCCAAGGGTTGTAACCAAGCCACGTCTACTATAAAATTAGGGTTTAATCTTCTCTTAGTCAAGGCATCAATGACTGAGTATATAAGCTATAAATTTAACTTAGAAAAGGATATCTCCTTCAACCTGAGTCAAGCTGTGAGCTCTAGTAGATTAGGGTTAGGGTTTGATCACCCTCTTTTTCCATTTTCTTCTTCCCTAGCCCAACACTTGCTGCTATGACCTCTATAAGCAACTAGGCTTAGTTTTATGCAGTTTTTGTAATGGGTCTTGTATTCATTGGGAGAAGTTGAGAGCTGTTATGCCCAAGGCTGTTGCCTTGAAAATTTTCATTATAAGTATTGTTTAATCAATAAAATTTGGATTTTAATGCTTAGTCAATCTGTTATTTTCCTATTGGTCCATAGTATTGTTTGATCTGTGCCATACACTTAGGATTTTAGCTTATTTGAAATCCCCATGGAAGCTTGAGCTTGTAGCCCTATGACCATGGTGGTAGCATCAATTATCATGTTCCATCTCAGACCTCTGTGACTTGGATAGCCTCTGTGGATAGCTTGTGATCATTTGAGTGGATAGACTATAGCCCTAGGGTGGTTCCAAGCCACAGATCTGAGAAGGATTCTTCTCCTTCGCACTTGAGCTTGTAGCCTTGTGAGAGGTTGTAGCAGGAACAACTCTCCTTTGTTTTACAGAACCATCATTAGATGTTAGATTTGGTTTCTCTGTAGAGATTGCAGCCTTGTGAGATGAATCATTGCAAGCCCTTTTGTAGCAATGACCAATTGCATTTAAGTTCCCAAATAGCCTCTAAACCACTATGGTTTCCACTAGTTTTTCAAGAGCTTTTTGCTCCCATGGATGCCTAAGCTTGTAGCCTGGAAAACATGGTGTCTGTAATAGTTTTAATGTTCTGATTTGAACCATTGAGTGGAGGACATCTATTGGATAATCTGTGACCATTTAAGTGGACAGGTTATAACCTTAAGATCAGTCCATTCTCTTAGATCGGATTGGTTTTCTGATTTAATTCATGTGGTTTGATCCTCTCTATTGGATAGCCTGTGACAATTGAAGTGGAAGGGTTATGACCTTAAGAGACTAGGTCAAACCATAAGATTTGAGTTAGATATTTCCTTCTTACAGATGTGCTTATAGCCATCTGAAGGATTACTGCAGAGACAACCCTAAATCTGAGTTACAGAACTGAAATAACCTTAGCTTAATTGCCTACTTCTCATCAATTTTATCTTTATTTCATCACACACGATCACCACTTTCTTCTTAAACCCTTTATTTAGGATAGGACTGCACTTTCTTTTTCTTTTTTTAATATTAGTTTAGTATAGTTGTGACACCCAACTCCCTTTCTCTCGGATTGCCAGATCTGTGTCCAGTTCTGGAGGCCTAATAATATAACCCATTTTGGGTTCTAGATCAATTTCTCTATGGGACAAACTCTTACTCAAAACTTGCTATAACACCTCTATATCTTGCAGGTTGTGTATTTTAGACTTACTGATTTAACCACTTTCCATCGCTTCACTTTTTGATTTATTTTTCTTCACCATTGTTTTCTCCCCAATAACAAATAACAACCTGAGATAACCAACAAGATTGTGGTAGGGGCAAGCCCCCCTCTGTTTAACATTACCGTCATCAGATGTTAGATCTGATTCTCTGTAGAGATTATAGACTTATGAGTTGAGTCATTGCAAGCCTTTTGTAGCAATGACCAGCTACATTTATGTCCTTAAATAGTTTATGAATAACTATGGTTTCCACTAGTTTTTCAAGAGATGTTTGCTCCTATGAATGCCTGAGCTTGTAGCCTAGCAAACAATGTCTGCAACGATCCTCATGTTCTAGTTTGATTCATTGGTTAGAGGAAATCTATTGGATAACCTGTGACCATTTAAGTGGACATGTTATAGCCTTAAGATCAGTCCATTCCATTGGATCTAATTGGTTTTCTGATTTAACACATGTGGTTTGATCCTCTCTATTGGATAGTCTGTGACCATTGAAGTGGACAGGTTATAGCCTTAGGAGACCAGGTTAAATCACAGGAGTTGAGTTAGATTCTTCCACCTTGCAGATGGCTTATAGCCATCTTAAGGATTGCTGAGAGATAATTCTAGATTCGAGTTGCATGATTGAAATGACCTTAGCTTAGTTGTCTACTTCCCATCGATTTTTATCTTTATTTTATCACACACCATCATCACCTTCTTCATAAACCCTTTCTTTAGTATAGGACTACACTTCCTTTATATTCTTTTAGTTTTAGTTTAGTTGTGACACTTAAACTCCCTTTTTAGGATTGCCAGATCTGTAGCCACATCTGGGGGGCCTACTAAAATAACCCTTTGGGGTTAAAGATCAATCATCCCTGTGGGACAAACTCTTACTTACTTAAAGCTTCCTACAACAGCCTTGGATCTTGTAGGACTGTGCTTATTTTAGACTGCTGTGCTAACCCTTTTACATCTCTTCCTTTGATTTATTTTCCACCACTATTTTCTAATAAAATAGCAGCAAGCATTTAAAATATTGCAACAAAGATTACACCCAGTATCTCCCACCATGGAATGGCATAGCTCTGTTGCGTATCCCTTCTTCAAACTTCACTCCATTCATGACAAGCACTGCGGCGAGTCCGTCAATGTCAGTCATGACAAGGCCCCAAGGTCAACAACAAACATGCTCGGTCCTCAAATTAGGAACCAATTACCCACCGCCACCATTCCCCCGAGAGAGGCAGAACGTCGGCACTCAGTCATAAAAAAGAATAACAAGGGAACGAGGGGCAAACCTACCTCCCCCACCTCATGTAATCCCTCCGCCTCCAGCACCAGAATCTGCATCTCAACCACTTCAGTCGAATGTCAACAAAGGCCACCGGTCCGGCTAGGAGGCAACCCTGGAAACAGGCTAGGAATATGATCTTCTTCGGCACCTCAGGATGGTATCGATGCAGATATCAATCCTTTAGTTCATCAAGAAATTTCCAGAACACCATCGATTGTTAATAGAGACACTGGACACAGATATCAATCTTTCAGTTACAGCCCAGCCTCCGACACTCACCTTCACTGAAGCTGATATGCTTAAGGAATCGTTGTATGGAAGCTTGACCCCTATATACTTGAAGGTTTTAATCAGTGGATTCTCAGTGCCCCATGTGTTGGTCGACATAGGAGCAAGGCTTAATATATGTCCCATAACAACACTCAAAATGCTTGAATATACCGAACAAGACATAAGGCCTTCGTCCTTATCCCTCATTGCCTAGGATTGTTCTCGACGTATCGTCAAGGGAACTATAAAGCTACAAGTCCGCCTCTGGCCAGTCACCAAAGACGTCACATTTCACATTTTCGACTCCTCAAGTACCTACAACTTAATATTAGGGAGAAAGTGGTTAGAGTCCATGAAGGCAGTCACGTCTACATACCACCAATGCGTCAAGTTTCATCATGAGGATTCTATCGTTAGAATATATGCCGATGTACCTCTCAAAGAAATAGATATCGACTATGCGGCAAGCATTCCAACAGTGCATGATTCCGTGCTAAGTACTGGCCACATTAAAAGGGTGCAGAATCCTGATGATAAAGCAATAGCAGAAATCAGCCATCCCCCATTCCTCCCAACCTGCCAATAAAGATTAATAAAGAGAGCAGCAGGCCCTGACCTCGCCCTCCTATATGACATAAACCTGACAGCAATAAAAGTATGGGATTTCATGTATCAGGTAGGATACGTCCCGCATACAAGACTTGGCAAGAATAGACAAGGACGCATAGGGCCGGTCGTCCCGAAGAAAGTTTGCAAGCAATTAGGCTACCAAACAGGTAGCAAACAAGCTGACATCCTACCAACCTCACCTAAGTGGTCACTTTATGTCCATTTTGTCTACGGAACCATTGAGAAGGATGACACTATTGGTATGCACTTTTTCTGGGTTCCTCTCGGTCCTCGGAAAGGGTGGCCCAATTCGGTCCAAGTGGACTCTGGCAAAGGCGATGATGGAGTAATAAAGTAGGAAACATTAAATTACTGAAATTAAATAAGTGAATATTAAATGGAAAGTACCTGGGTGATGCGATCGCCAACTATAGATATTTATCGACGCTACAACACATCGCTGATCACACTTTAAAGGGAAGCAGGGGCTTGCAGGTTGAACTCCTTTACTGAATCGCCGGCCGGCCGACGTCAGCAGCTGTGGGTTGCCTTTTGTGTAACTGGTTTGGTTTTCCTATTCCTGCTGGGATTCTAATTAACTTGGTCACCTAATCCTACTGGGAATCTAATTAATTTAAATATCTTAATCCTATTAGAAATCTAATTAATTAAGCCTCCTAATCCTACTAGGAATGCAAATATGTTAATTCTACAAAAATTAATTAGGAATATACTACTTCTATTAAAATTCTAATTAATTAAAAATATACTAATTCTATTAAAATTCTAATTAAAGTGGATATACTAATTTTACTGAAAATCTAAAAAAAAGGTTTTAGCCCGCTAGGCTAAGGAGGATCGACCCTGGTCCCAGGTACCCTCCGTAAGTTCTCTTGGGCAAATCAGTTGGCTAGAGATTATTTTAGTAATAATATGGATTGAAAAACTGATTTTTATTATGAAATTATGGATTTATGGTTCGAAGATGGAGAAAATTAGAACTAAAAGATGGAAATTCTAAAACCGAATTTAAGACTGAAATCAAGGAATGATTCTAGAAACTAAGAACTAGAATCAGAAGACTAGAAATTTAGATTAAAAACCTAAGATCTAAGATCTAGGATTTAGGAAATAAAAGGCTAGAACGTAAATCTAGAACTAAAATTAAAAAAAGAACTGGTTCTAGAACCTGAGAACTAGAACCAGGAAAAAAGGTAATAATTAAGGATGAAAGAGATTTAAAATCTAGGATCTAAAACTAAAAGCTTAAGAATCTAAAGTCTAGAACTAATGATCTAGAGCTAAGAAATAGAACTAAGGACTAGAACTAAGAACTAGAACTAGAAGAATTAAAAACTAGAAGGAGAGTATACCTGAGGCCAAAGCCACAGAGAGGGATCTTGAAATCCTAAGCTTGAAAGCGAGGATCTCGAAAGAGAGAAATTTGTGTAAAAAATTGTGTGTTTTAAGTCATGGTGGTGGGTCCTATTTATAGGTATTTGGCTAATTGCGCCCCCTGTGGGGTGCATACAATTAGTCGGTGAATTTCAATTATGCGCCCTGTTTGCTATGCTCAATTGAATTATGCGCCCAGTATCAGACACACAATCACTTTGAGTCAGTGACTGACTCAGTGAGTGACTGGCTCAGTCGGGTAGCATAGTCCCAGTCTAATTAGACTAATTGCGCACCTAGATTAGTGCGCTCAATCAATTAAGCACATGAATTAATGCACTTAATAGGGAATTCTCAGGCGGTCTAGGGAGTTAGAGACTAGGTTCGTTTAGGAACCAATTATGCGCTTGTGCTAAGGCGCATAACCCGATTGGACGGTCTAGGTAGAGCATACAATTGCATCTTAGGCAGTTTCTAGAAGGGTAAAAGGTCAGTCCAAAATGAACTAATTACACGCTGGTGGTGAAGTGTGTAATATAATTACGCGCGCCTGAGAGGGCGCATAATCAAGGTCTAGGCGGTCCTCAGGAAGTGAAATCCTAGTCCAAGAGGGACCAATTGTGCACCAGCCATGGGGCATGCAATTGAGTTATGCACATGGTATGGGGCACATAATTTGGGACTTTCCTGGGTTTGAGCCTGGTCCGAGCCGCAGAGCTATTATTTCAGCATGGGTGTCAACCATGTATGATTGTTTCAATGCATGGTCCCCGTATAGGGTTTTAAAGTCTTCGAAAAGGGTTAGTCCTTTTCTAGAGGTTGTGGGTAAGGTCAAAGGTTGACTGAACATGTTTGTATATTCTGAGAGGGCAAAATGGGGGAGTTTACAGATGCCCCTCTTCAGTGCGTTCATGTGGAATAAGAATGGGTCGAAGAAGTAGACACCCATCATCTAAGGTGCCTTCTCGTTTCTCTTGGAAAATCATAAATGCGAATCGGGGATGTTGACATGAGATGCTTGGCTTTTTTTATCTATCAACGTAAGCTAAAATGGAGCATTCGGGAGCCCAGTGGTAGCTATCGAAAGGTGTATTCCATGCCGTGGATGCGAGTGACATCTTGCCGCATATCGTGATGTGCTGCTAGTAGCAGTCAATGGGAGAAAAGAGGCATAACCTAATCTGTGGGTGCAAGGGGCATCCCGCTGCATATCGCGACTTGCTACAAGGGGGCAGTCAAACGGTAGGAGAGTCGATATCCTAATCTGTAGGTGCAAGGGGCAATCTAACAGAGGGATATCCGACACAAATCGAGGTACTGGGGGGCATCATACGAATATCCAAAGACCAAAATAATAAGGTGTAATATCATATAATGGCGAAGGCATTCGCAAGTCATGTCAGATTGGGCGCGTCATTACTCACAACAATGGCGTGTCAGGTGTCCCTTTTTTAGTGGATATTTATGATTTCTCAGAGTTGAATATATTCAGTGTTTGATTTCCCAAGGGAAAGAATGGATTGGAGTGGTGAGAAGTGAAAGTTTGACAGATAGGACTTCATTTACTTTACTTTATTATTATTTTGTTGTTATTATATTTTTTTGAAAGTTTAGAAATTTAACTTAAGATTAATTCGGTTGTACATCTTTGAAAAACTTGGCTTCCGAGATATAACTAAGCAGATCCACCGATACGGGATTTGTGGACCCAACCGTTTGCGTGGTTTTCAAGACGACACATGGCATGCCGGATGCTCTATCTAACCTTCTCGTGAATACTGATGATTATCGCTTATGGGGGGACTACAGTGATTCACGGATAGAGAGATATGGGTTTTGAAAACATTTGACTTAATATTAACTAATTATATTTTAGAAGAAATATCATGTATAAAAGGGGTGATACTCACCTGAATTATTGCCTGTTGGGGTCTTTTGTATGCGATGGGACGAGTTGGTTGTTATAGTGGTATCGTAATGAGACATGAGAGGATTTCCTCTCTTTACCTCTGCTGCAACGGGACCTGAGGGCAATGTGATGAAATGTCTTGGGGAGGTGAGGTTCGTAATGGGACATGGTGGCCCCCTCCTTATGGTTGTGTGCTATAGTGAGTCGTATCAATTGTAGGCGCGATGGGACCTGAGGGGAACTCGGATAAGGTGTTCGTGCTGGAATGGGGTGATGGCATGTTGGAGGGTTTCCTCTCTTCTTTTGATTTCTATAATGGTAGGGGCTCACTAGTTATCACGTGATGGGATGGTGGAGGGTCTATCCTCTACTGCCAGTGAGCGTATATTTCGATCGCGGTGGATTCCGATGATTGTTGTGTGATAAGGGATTTGGGAAGTGGGCTCTCTAGTTTCACGATGGGACATGATCGAGCCTTCCCCTCTATTGGTTATGCAAAGTTACACGATGGGATTTCGGGGAAGTGTGATTTGCGATGGGGTTTGGAAGGTTTGGCTCTCTGCACTGGGACATTGACTGAGCCTTTCTTTCTTGATTGTGCATTATGACGGGATGTGTCCGACCGTCTTGGGTAGTAGGTTGCGATGGGACAGGTTTGTGATGAGATCATGTTATAGTTGCATCTTGATGGAACATGTGAGTGGTTAATGATTCCTTAGTTGTCTTAATGTTGTGATGGTGTTTTTTTTTGGTAGTTCTTGCTTATATAATGGGTTGGAGTCAATTTGAATGGTTTTGGGATTGTCATGGGAATTGACTTTGGTCTTGGTGATATAATAGGACTTTCGGGATGTCATTCTTCAGTCTTCGTGATGAGATATTGGTCGAGCCTTCCTTTGGTAGCGTTGCGTGTTAGGTCACGTGGTAAATTTTTAGTATTACGGTGGGACATAGGTGTGGTTAATGGCTCTCTCTCTCTGTAAACGGCATGCGAGGTTACGCGATGGGATAGAGGAGAAAGAGGGATTCTGATCGAGGCGGGACAAAGAGGTGTGAGGGTGTGCATTCTATTTAAAGTGAGGTGGTGACAGAGTATTGCGCGTGGGATAGTTGGTGTTCAATTAAATTGCATGGTGGGAACCGTGCATATGATTATGGGATTAGAGGGGTGATTGTGCGTTAGTGTGTCTGCTTTCAATATCATTATGCGCTCTGGGAACAACGCGCGATTGAAGAGTAGGGAGGCTAGTAGAACAGAGGTATTCGGGTGTCGATTTAGTTTCTACGCATGCGGAATAGCGTATAATCAGATTATGCGCTAGAATTAGTGTGCGCGATCAAAGCATCGCCAGGTCACTGTGTGGGTGTCCCTTCAGATTCTGTGTGGTAAGGCAGGCGCACGATTACATTGTGCACAGGCATACCTACCCGCGATGGCTGTGTCGGGATTGTATACGGGGGGAAGTTCAATTGCGCGTGCGTTGAGTTGCGCGTGATTGTGATTATGCGCTTATGTCTATTGCACATTTGAATTGTGCGCGAAGGTTCGGGCGCTTAATCTGGTAGGTTTTCTATATATATACGAGTTTCTTTCATTTTTGTTTATTCCTTCCTGTTTTACTCTAATTTTAGTGATATCTCGTGATCTAGCCATCCGATTGTGATGTTGTTTCTTCCTATGTTTATAGTTTCGCGTGATCTACATCCTGAAGCGATGTTCAGTGATGACGTTGTGACTTTGAGGATGGGCGGTATTGGGAAGGAGGCATCCTATACACACTTCATTATTGTTAGAAGGTGAAGGTGGGGGAAGGGAAGTCCTCCAAATGGATGGAAAGGGATGTTCCCCAACCAATCCTCCCCTTCGCCTTTCATTGCTTCCGATTGGATGTTCCGCGCCCGAGCTTTGTGTCTATTTTGGATTCCGTGTTTTTATTTTGGGCTGTAGGTTAGGTCCTAGGTTTTCATTTTCGGTTGTATATTCAGGAGGTATGCCTCCGGTGATACTTGTAAAATTTTATTATATAAATAAAGAGGTGTTTTATTCATTGTGTTTGTTTCAATGATGTTTAAATGTGTTTATTATTGTGTGTTTCTTGAGTTACGTTGGAGGGGAAATGGGCAATGGCAGAGTATGGAGGTTTTTTTTTTTGGGTGTATCTCTATTGTTCTATTTCATGCGTTCGTTTTGAGGTCCCATGGCGGAAAAGTAAAAACTAAACTAAATAATTAAAAAAATGCCCCAGTTTGGGGTATTCGGGTGGAAAAGCAAAAACTAAATTGAAAGAAAAAAAAATGCCCCAGTTTGGGGTATCGGTTTTGTGACCTGTGTATCGCTACCAAGGTGCTAGTGCTCTTAAAAAAAAATTGCACCAGTGTCAAGTGACAGTGGGAATTTTATCTGTCTCACAGATGTCCTGGAGTGTATTTGTATTGATCCCAGGTTGGGAAGTAGTTTGATTATTTCGGCCACATGTCGAGCTTTATTGTATAAGTGTTGAACGATCATCATGTATCGTAGCTTTTAACAAGATTGATGTGAACGTTAGGTAATGGGTGATTGCATCACTTGTCATTCGAGAGTTTTCAATTTTATTCTGAAAGAGATTTTGAAAGTCATTTGATTCATTATCCGAAAAGAAAATTAAGGGTGAAGAGGAGGTAAGGTTTATGTGAGGGTAGCTTCTTATTCAACCAAATTTTGAAATAGTAGTCAACTACTTTCTTCTCGGGTGGGTAATGCAGTGCCATAATTGACCTCTCTGTCATGGTCTAGTAACATCAAATCATCAGATTCTATGGTTAGCAGGAGTTTTTTCCTCCTCCCGCCACCATACGACGACATCTAGTAGTGTAAAGATATCAGGGATGCCCTCACGATTTTGCTTATGCCTCCCTGGTGGGGAATACCTAGGGTGCTCTCACAGTTTCGCTTATACTTCCCTGAATTCATTGACTGTTCATTTGTTGTATTGCTCTCGCTCAGTTGTATTTCTTTTATGTATATATATTTTCAACTACCTGCTAATGCAAGAATTATGAGGTTTGATGGAACCTTACATTTTCATTTTTTCTGCTCTAACATCGAATCCAATGGCTGAAGAGGTGTATGAGAATCCAGAGTTTTCTATATTTCAAAGAAGAGTTTCATGATCCACTAGTCATTTTGATCAACTTACCCGAATAAGAGGGTGATCAATGAGTCAGATGATAACAAAAATGGTTTTAAAAATAATGACCTACGACTGGCGAATGCCTTGTGATGATTGCAAGAATGATAAGTATATAAGTATCCCTGTTTAGGCTACGAGATATGATGATCGTTGAGTCGTGATTCCAAGGGTTAGGAAGTCTTTCCCTTGTAGTTGTTTCTTGGATATGTTGCTGAGATAATATAAGTATTTCCCATATCGGTTTGATTTCCTCCAAGCGAGGCGGTTTTATAGGCACTTTTTCCTTAGCACTAGCTCCCCGACTTCGAGTTCTCGGTCAGGTAAGAGTTATAGGTGAGAGATATTACTGGGCATATGATATATATATATATATATTGGCTTTGTATATATTTTTTGATTTTTTTATATTTTTGTGTTATGGTACAACATCAGTTGACTTAGGAGGTCAGATGGGAAAAGTAACAGTTTGATAGTTTGTTTCAGAGTCCTTGATCCCTCTCGATTTGGTCAATTTGGGATGAGAGGGAGGTCATGTTTGCTTTCATGTTATGGGTGATATAGGGTTTGTCAAAATAGGTGTGATGTTGTTTGATTTCTTCCTTCGATATGTCTTTTATGGTCGAGGTCTCCTTGTCGGGAGGGACCTTCTTTAGCCTCTCAATGGAATGGGGCATGTTGTAAAGTTGGGGTATGAGACATGGTCCTTCCCATGAAGTTTTGTGTAATGTTATTATTTTTAGTTGGTGGTTATTTGAGAATATTTTTGGATTATGTTGTTTTGATATGATGGAAGGAGTCAGCTGAAGAAGGGGTGTGTTATGTTGATTTCGTAAAGAGAGTGACAAGGTGAGAGAAAGGCAAAACAAAATGAGAAGATAAGGAAGTATGGACAATGGAGGACCATTCCTTGGCGTGGGGAGGTTTAGTTTTATTTGATTCTGCTTGTTCGCTTGGTTTACACTTGGGGTTTATTGTAAGGTTGCTTTAAAGTTTTATTTGTAATTTTTAGAGGAGGTTTAGTGTCGAGAGTTTGGTGTAGTAGTTTTGTTGGTTGGGGTTCCATGAGGGTCTATATTGTTAGGTCTATGGAGATTTGGATTTGGCGATCAGAAGCGAGTTTAGTTGTGACATTGATTTCACGTTGTGGTGGGATTTGAGGGTCAGACGATTTGTTGATTTGGATGTTGATAGGGCTCGTAAGATTAACACTTGGTTTAGTTTCGAGAGTGGGAGGAGTGATGGATTTTTGGATTGGTTCATCGATAAGTTTAATGATTGATGTTGTAGAGGTAGATTTGATGACATGTGCGGGTTTGATTAGTTCCAGTTTGACGACTAGTTCAGGTTTAAGTTTGACAGGTTCATGTTTGATAATAGGTTCAAGTTTGAGTTTGATGATAGGTTCATGTTTAGGTTCGATGCTAGGTTCAAGCTTGATGATAGGTTTTGGTTTGACAAAGATTGGTTTAAGTTCAATGATAGGCTTGGTTTCGTGTTCAATGACAGGTTCAAGTTCGATCATGGGTTTAGGTTGGGTAATAGGTTCATGTTTGAGGATAGGTTTAGATTCGCCGATATTTTGATACTTGATGTTAGGTTTGTATTCAGTGACCAATTTTGGTTCAAGTTTGATGATCGGTTTAGGTTCGAGGCTTAGTTTTGCAGTCGGTGGAATGGTAAGTTCAATAGTTGGTTTAAGTTCTTGTTTTGAAGTTGAGGGAATAATGAGTTTGGTGGTGAGTTCTGTAGGGGTTGATTCATGATTTGGTTCCAAAATTAGCCCAATGAGTGATTCTGTAGTGGGTGGTTCGGAGGTCAATTTGGCGATAGAGCCGGATTTGGGGTTTCGCATTGAAGTTGGTGAGGTGATGAGCTCGGAAGTGAGTTTAGGTTTTGAAATGAGTTTTGGCTCGAGAGCGGGTTCCGAGGTTAGTGGGGTGAAGTGTTTGTTTTTGAGCTCATGTTTTAAAGCAGGTGTAATGATTGATTCAGGGACTGGTTTTGAGATTGGTGGGACAATGTGTTCGATTTCGAGGGTTTGTTTCGTAGTTGATTTGGAAGCGAGAGGGCTAGTGATTTCGGGGGTACATTGGATTATGGGTTTGGGTTCAGAGTTTAGTTTTGTGATTGGTTTAAGTATGAATGACATTGTATAATATCGATTGATTGGTTCAAAAATTACTTCTAGAATCTGCACATGAGCCTGTTCGGGGGTAGTTTGCGTCATTGGTTTGGGCGCCGGTTCAGGAGGTGTAGGGATTTATTCGCTTATTGGTAGGTTATCAAATTCAACGGTAGGTTAAGTTGGTTTGGAGATAAGTGTGTTGAGCTTGGCAATGAGTTTGGTGATGGGTTGAGTTAGTTTAGGGGTGGATTCGGTGATAGTTTGAATTTTAGTGATCTTCGTGACTGGTTTTGGGTGAAAGATAACTTCGCGTTTATAGGTACGTGGGATAGGGTTGGTTGGTTGTGAGTGAATGGTATGGACATGGTCTGAAGGGGGTTCAATTCTATGAATCAGGCTAGCTAGGTGGAATGGGGCAAGAGTGAGTAAGTGTACGGTCTCGTATGCAGGTTGAGTTTGATCGAACAATGGGTTGTAATAGGCGATGTTAGTTTGTGTCGTTGGGGCACTGATTTTGGTCATAGTATGGGATTGTGTATTGGTTGGTGTATAGTGATTGGTTTTGGTTAGGGTATAGGTTTAGGTATTGATCCTGAGCTTGGTCATATGGGTGTTATGATTGAGAGTTTGTTTGGTTTTGTTCTTGGTTCGTGTTGATTTGTTCGGGGCTTAGAGTCTCGTTTAGGGTGTTTGTCTCATGGTCATTGGAGGAGGGTTCGTTGGATGTTAGTGTTGAGAGATTAAGGCTCCCATTCTTTAGGCGACACTCTATGCATGAAGCGCATTCTCGGAGGCTAGAGAAATCAGAGTAGTCGCTTAGGATGAGAATGCTCCGAAGAGGCTCTTGGGTATTGCTGATCACGATTTCTATCACTTCATTTTCTTTTATTGGATTCCCTGTTCGGGTGGCGAGCCTTCTCTAGCGGTTGGCGAATGTCGTGAAGTCTTCACCATCCTCTTGTCTTGTGTGCATCAATTCGGTGAGACTGATCTCTTCATGAATTAAGTGTTGATACTGGTCTAGGAATCTATTAGCCAAGTCTTCAAATGTCTCGATTTTGGCCAGAGGTAAGGCAGCGAACCACTCGAGGGCTTCTCCTTCTAGCGATCTCCTAAAGTAATCGATCAGGAGCACATGATTGGTGCGGATTGGTCGACAATCATTACAAAATCGGGCCAAGTGGTGCTTTGGGTTTCCCGTACCATTATATTTGTTGAATTTGGGCAGTTTGAACTCGGCGGGTACAGTGAAGTCGATGTCTCGACAAAATTTGTCAAGCGCACAAAATTGGTTAGAGCTTTCTCCCTTAGCCATGTAGTTGTCTAGGAATCGGTGGAGGTTGCTTATGTTTATGGTGGTATTTTTTCTAGGTGTCTCGGGAGAGGGTTGTCCTCGTTAGTTGTTGCTGTAGAAGGTGTGAGAGGTATATGTGTTATGTGTCGGGGGAGTCAGAGCATGTTGAGGAGTCGGCATCCTTTCCTTTTGTCTGTTCCTCAAAGTAACTTGTCTTTGGGACTGGAGCAATGCATCGACTTCTTTTCCTCCTTTTGTGAGTGCACTGGCAGTGTGGTCCATAACTTGACTAGTCGTGGAGTTTTGTCCGTCGTTACTTTCTCCGCTGTTGTTGTTGTAATTTGTGTTCCGTGGAGCAAAGGGGTATTTTTTTCTCTCACTGACCGTATTTACCCAGGCACGACGCTGGGCTGTCCAGCGAGATGGCCTAACGTTGTACTCGAGATCACTAGGGAGGCCCCATGAGGGTGGGCCGATATCATCAAAGTTTAATTTTCTGATGCCAGCCATTTTAAAATAGTTTTTATTTATTTATTTATTTATTTTTAAAGTTTATCCACGTGCAAGTGTGTGTAGAAAAGTGATAAGGCGGAACAAAATAAAAATCTAAATAAAATAAAATAAAAGCGAAAAAAATACAAAACCAATTAAATAAAGGAAAATAAAAAACCAAATTAATTAAACTAGGGCAACCTTAGTGAAAAAGAGTCCCATCGTGATTGCCGGTCTGTTGGTACGCGCTTTTTCGGGGTTCCTCTCGGTCGCCTGAAAGAGTGGCCCAATTCGGTCTGAGTGGACTCTGGCAATGGCGATGATGGAGTAATAAATTAGGAAATATTAAATTGCTGAAATTAAATAGGCGAATATTAAATGGAAAGTACCTGGGTGATGTGATCGCCAACTGCAGATATTTATCGATGCTGCAACAAGTCACTGATCACGCTTTAAAGGGAAACAGGGGCTTGCAGGTTGAACTCCTTTACTGAATCACCGGTCGGCCGACGTCAGCAGTTGTGGGTTGCCTTTCATGTAACTGGTTTGGTTTTCCTATTTCTGTTGGGATTCTAATTAACTTGGTCTCCTAATCCTACTCGGAGTCTAATTAATTTAAATATCTTAATCCTATTAGTAATCTAATTAATTAAGCCTCCTAATCCTAGTAGGAATGCAAATATGTTAATTCTACGAAAATTAATTAGGAATATACTACTTTTATTAAAATTCTAATTAATTAAAAATATACTAATTCTATTAAAATTCTAATTAAAGTGGATATACTAATTTTACTGAAAATCTAAAAAAAGGGTTTTGGCCCGCTAGGCTAAAGAGGATTGGCCCCGTTCTCGAGTACCCTCCGTAAGCTCCCTTGGGTAAATCGGTTGGCTAGAGATTATTTTAGTAATAATATGGATTGAAAAACTGAATTTTATTATGAAATTATAGATTTACGGATTGAAGATGGAGAAAATTAGAACTAAAATTCTAGAACTAAAAGATGAAAATTCTAAGACTGAATTTAAGACTGAAATCAAGGACTGATTCTAGAAACTAAGAACTAGATTTAGAAGATTTGAAATTCATATTAAAAACCTAAGATCTAAGATTTAGGATTTAGGAAATAAAAGGCTAGAACCTAAATCTAGAACCAAAATTAAAAAAAGAACTGGTTCTAGAACCTGAGAACTAGAACCAGGAAAAAAGGTAAGAATTAAGGATTAAAGAGATTTAAAATCTAGGATCTAGAACTAAAATCCTAAGAATCTAAAGTCTAGAACTAATGATCTAGAGCTATGAACTAGAACTAATAACTAGAACTAAGAATTAGAACTAGAAGAATTAAAAACTAGAAGGAGAGTATACCTGAGGCCAGAGCCACAGAGAGGGATCTCGAAATCCTAAGCTTGAAAGCGAGGATCTCGAAAGAGAGAAATCTGTGTTGAAAATTGTGTGTTTTGAGTCGTGGTGGCGGGTCCTATTTATAGGTATTTGGCCAATTGCGCGCCCTGTGGGGTGTATACAATTGGTCGGTGAATTTCAATTATGCGCCCTGTTTGCTACGCTCAAGTGAATTATGCGCCTAGTATCAGATGCACAATCACTTTGAGTCGGTGATTGACTTAGTGAGTGACTGGCTGACTGGCTCAGCCGGGTAGCATAGTCCTAGTCTAATTAGACTAATTGGGCGCCCAGATTAGTGCGTTCAATCAATTAAGCATATGAATTAATGCGCTTAATAGGGAATTCTCAGGCATTCTAGGGAGTTCGATACCAAGTTCGCTTAGGAACCAATTATGCGCTTGTGCTGAGGTGCATAACCCGATTGCACGCTCTAGGTAAAGCACACGATCGCATCTTAGGCGATTTTTAGAAGGGTAAAAGGCCAGTCCAAAATGGACTAATTGCGCGCTAGTGGTGAAGCGTGCAATATGATTATGTGCGCCTGAGAGGGCGCATAATCAAGGTCTAGGTGGTCCCCAAGAAGTGAAATCCTGGTCCAAGAGGGACCAATTGCACACCAGCCATGGGACATGTGATCGAGTTATATGCGCTTTGGGAGATTAGGAAGGACTAGAGTCATCACAACCTCATGGATCGTAAGGAGAGGACTAACTCTCGATGTGAAGTGAAGAATAAGACTATTGAATAAATCCTACGGAAATAGAACTTGAAGATCTCCTGAGAGCGAAACATCTCAAATTGGTTGAGGAAGTTAATCACTCCCAAAACAAGGGATCCGACTCCGACTATTGTTCCATACTTGACAATTGGCGATGCCCACACCAATGTCCTTACCCGGAGTCACCCTATTGCAACCTATGCATGTGTATTCTAATACGATGTGAGAGAGCCATCTTGCATGAGATATGGCAAACAACAAGGGCAGAAGATTCTCATGTTTCCTTCGTAGAAGTTGAAGAGGAACTAGAGCTCGATGCTCTGCAATCTCCTAAGATGCCAGAACTTCAGATATTCTAGAAATCATTAGAAGAAGAAAGACAACCGCCTCTGAGTGATGATGAAGACTATTGGATATATCTACCTGCACTTGAACTAACAAAATAGTTAGGCCAAGACCTCCAAGGGCAGTCAGATGAAGAAGAAGATCTCACACGAATGGCTTCAATAGCCGTCCCGCCTCACCAACTAGAAGAAGTAACCCCGCCAGTTCCTCTTCAGGCAATCAGCCCGGTACCAAAAATAGAAAATTCTAAAACCCTTAAAAATTTAAAAATAGAAAATCCAAAAAAATTAAAAAACCTTGAAAAAGAGAGGGAACCCTTCATCCCAGACCCATTCAACGACTATAAGGAGACTCTCGTTTCGCCCTCTCGGAGTACACGAATTTATTTGGTCAGCCCTTGACCTTTTTAACCCTCGACATGGGACCATCCAACAGTACATGGCTGAACACAAGCTAAAACAATAGCTTTGTGGCTCAGATCCCAACGTAGGGAGGCTATATACTAAGCAATAGTATATAGTCGGGACGCAGACTGAAACAATAGTCCTGCATTCCATTCTTGAGACCATATCCGGACAACCCTAAATTAAGCGCCTGAAAACCCACGCATAATTCGATCATGCACAGAACCACAAGTGCGAGATCAGTCTCCTTTCAAATCAAACTTCCTTTCACAGACCGTTTCGAGACTCGATTATGCGCCTGGAACTGGACGCGCGATCGAATTGAGCACTACACCACCAGCGCGCAATTGGCCTACGCCCGACCTAGCCTCCTACCCTCGGCCCTTACGTTTACTCGATTAAGTGCTTCAGGTAACACGCTTAATCGTGTTATGCATGTCCCAACAAGCGCATAATTAGTCCTAATTTCGTTAGGACTAGGAAACCCGCTGAGTAATTTAGCTGGTCGCTCACTGAGTCGGTGACCGACTCAAAGCGATTAAGCGCCAGAAAATTGGTGCGCAATTTAATTAAACGTCCGGAAACAGGCACGTAATTGAAGGAAAACCTATAAAAGCCCTTTTTCTCGAAGAGAGAGAGAGGCTAGCAATTTTGAGAGAGAGAGAGGATATTTTTGGGACATCGAAACCAGAGAACTCCGAGGATAAGCCCATATAGCAAATTAGTCATGATTTCGAGATTCAAACCCCCGAATCTTCGATGATTCCTCTCCATGGCCTTGACCCTAGGTAAGAGTTTAATTTTACTTTAGACTTAGGATTTTCCCTCTGTTTAATTAATTAATTCTATTTCTAATTTTTAGATCGTAACAGCCTGTTCGGACCGAAATTCTCTTTATTCGGTTTCAGTTCTCTATTTCTAGAATCGGTCCTTAATCTAGCGGTTTGATATACCGACCTTATGCTCTAATTCTACTCTAAAATCTTAATTTACGGTTCTATCATTAATTTCTGGTTCTGACTCTCAGAGTTCAGAACCAGTCCTTAATCATACGGCCTGATTTTTTCTGATTTTGGACCTGAATTCAGTCCTAAATTTTTAATTTATAATTTAATTCTATATTTTCATACCGTCAAAAATCCAAAAATATAAAATTCAGTTCATAACTTTAGTTTCTAAATCTAATTTCTTATTATAATTTCAAAGTCAATTCTAAAAATCCCCCTTTTATTATTTAACTATTGACCTATCTTTTATCTCAGCCATCCGATTTGCCCACGGGAGCTTACGGAGGGTACTCGGGAATGAGGCTAATCCTCCTTAACATAGCGGGCCCAACCTCCCTTTTTTTTAGATTGTTTAGGGTTAACTAGTTAATTATAGGTAGCTTTTTTCTATTTCAATATAATTGGCTAATTGCATCAAATAGGCCTTCATACCATTATTTACTTTGATTCAATTCAGTCTTCTAGTTTAGTCAATTCATTATCTCCACCAGAATTTAGGAAAGTTAATTCATTTATTAGTAGTTAGATTTTTACTATAATTGATCCGTAGATTATGATTTAAAAAAAAAGAGTTAATTTTGTTGCCTCGATCATTTATTTTTATTTTAGTAAATTGATTTATTGCTTCAATCAGACTCACAGTAAAAAAAATTAGCCTTTGTTTTCTTCGAATTAGAATGCTAGTAAGATTACCTTAAGTTCTTTAGTTGTGATTGTCATACAATTGATACATCTGCTTATCTAGAATTGCAATAAAATTAGTGTACCTGCTTTATCTAGAATTGCGATATAATTGGACTCTTTTATTTAATTGGAATATTATTGGAACTGATACACATGCACTCCTAGTACCAGTAGGAAACTGGAACTGATTGGACTATTAATAGTACCAGGACTTTGATATTAATTGGATTCCTAATGATACCGAGAAACTGAAAATGACTGGATTCCTGATAGTATTAGGACACTAAAATAACCCATCATAATAAGCTCACCTAATCATAATTAACAACAAAAAAAGAGAATCTAAATCGACCATAACCGTAATAAGGGAAACTAAAAAGAAAGCTGAAACTATCTAATTAAAAGAGGACACTGCTGTTGATGTTCGCAGGTAGACGATTCAGTATAGAAGTTACCCACACCCGCTTAAATGCGTGATCATTGACGTGTTGCAGAGTCAATAAATATCTGTAGCTAGTGATCGCAAATTAACTAGGAATCATCCTATGAAATTCCTTCTATTGTTATTTATCCCCACCTTATCACATACACTGCATTGCTAGAGTCCAACAAGACAGAATTGGAAGCCACTTATTCAACGGGAATCGAGAGGAACCCAGAAAAAGCGTGCACCAATAGATTGGCGATCGCGATGGGACACTTTTGTAAACCCCTTCTTTTTCTTTAGATAGCTTTATTTTACTTCCCTATTTTCTTTCCCATCGTGTCGTTTAGATTCTTTTTATATAAGTCTTTGCCAAAGACTCGAGATGTCGGGTGTACGAAGAGTAAGTTTAGGAGACCCACCATTGTGGGCCTGTCATGACAACCCCTCATATGAAGAGCCGTATTATGATTTTAGCCCACGACGGCCAGAGGTTAATATGGCTGGAGAACAAGAGAATCCCTTCTCTACTCCACTCATCGGTAGTAGTCGTAACGGAAGAGAGAGACGCATCGGGCAAAATCTTACTACTCAACAAATCGTAGAGCTTAGCGTTCAAAGGATACAAAGAGGAGATGAGGACTCCGAGGAGTTACTCAAAGGATTAGCCGCGGTGTATGACACTATTAAGTCACGACAATTCTCAGGAGAGCAGGAATGATAAGAGAGACCACCTTCTACCCCAAGCACGGTGTCAGCCTGCGCTACACCATTGAGGCAACATACTCACACGTTCTTTAATGATAGTTTGCTAGACAAGGGTATCTCATGCGTCACTCCCAAAGACAACACCATAAAGATCGAAGACCTCCCGAAAATGCTCGATGAATACATGGCTAAGAGGGAATGTCCAGGTCGCTCATTCAGATTTGATAAATTCTGTGGAGACATTGAATTTGACCTACCCGTTGGATTTAAATTGCCAAAAATTAGTAAGTGCAATGGCACCGAAAATCTGAACCATCACTTGGCTCTCTTTTGTAATGATTGCCGACCTATACGTGACAATCAAGGACTTCTCATTCACTAATTTCAACATTCGTTAGAAGGAGAAGCTCTAGACCAGTTCGCGGAGCTCCCACTTTATAAGATAGAGACTTTTGATGATCTAGTCAGTCGATTCCTAGGCTAGTACAAACACTTGATTCAAGAGACAGTTAGCCTCAGTGACATGATGGCGGTCAAGCAAGGACCAGATGAAGAATTCACCGACTTTATCGCTAGATGGCCAAAGTTTACTGCTAGAACTGGTACTTCAATGAAAGAGAAAGATTCAATTGACATCATCATTGACAATACTAAGGAACCACTAAGGAGTGCCCTAGTCATCAGCGATTGCCCCGACTTCACTGCACTTCACTCTCGGGCATCCCAACTAACGCGACACATCAAGGGTGGAGACCTTGCATTATCCATAGTCACGTAAAAGGTGGGTTCTTCCAACGAGTCGAAACTGAAAATTTATAAGAAAGCCTCAGGAACTGAACAAGTTAATACGGTTGTCAATCAAGGGCAAAATTTGAATAAGGGGAACTTCCCACCACACAACTTCGGGCAGAACCAAATCCAACAATGATACACTAGTCAAAATCAGGGCACTAATCAACAAAAGTACAAAAACCAAAACCAGGGCCAAAACCAGAACTAAGGCCAATATCAAAATAGAAACCAATACCCTAACACTTATCAGGCCCAAAACGCAACATAGAATCGACCGACCCATGCGCCGAATTATAACAACGCACCTCCACCTTAGAACTTTAACCCAGCTAGGGGACCCTACCAGCCAAAGCGGGAACACTATCCCCCATTACCCAATACTATTTCCAACTTCTTCCGCCTCCTTAGCGCCCAGAATCTCTTATGATTCCCACAAGAAAAGCCCAGGCCATGGCCTGCAAATCTATACTATGGTAAATATTGTTCTTTCCATCGGTACGCGAGACACAACCTAGAGGACTGTTGGGTTCTCAGGGACGTGATCTATGACATGAACGACCGGAATAAAATTGATTGGGAAGCACTTTGGAACCCTAACCCTAATAACAATCAACCCCAATAGAATTTAGGGATCATAAATAGCCCCATGCCTAACCACAACCAAGGGACACCGGCCCAGGTCACTACTGTAGTTCTCCCTAGTCAATCCCATTTTCGGCCTTCGGCATTAATCACTCATATCCTACCCTCTGACATTGTTACTACCCTTATGAGAACTCCTCCCTCCTCGCATCCCCCTGCCTCGATCACACGGATCGCGCCACCGAGCCCGCCTCCATATCCAAAGTCTACTCAAATACAAGTATATTCCTTCAGGGCTAGGTGGCCATTCCTCCATCATTCCCCACTAGAGCCATTGACCATGCCAAATCCTGAATCACCAGTTTTACCATTCCCTTCACCCGACTCTGGATCTGAGTATGGAGACTTTGCTCTTCAAACCGTCGTTTCGACTGTCGCACGAGTAGATAATGTCACCCACATGACTCCCAACCAAGAGAGTGAAGCCATAACTGAGTATCCGTCAGATGAAGAGAAAAATGAATGAAAAGAATACCTAAATCCATGCGAGACGTTGGTCTCCACTTTCTTAGAGGAAGAGGATCACACGCAATACCTCCCACCTTGGAGTAGTGCCATACGAACACGCACTCCGACCCCTAACTTCACTCGATTCACAAATGCATCGACGTCGAGTCGCACTAGGTTTGACCATCAACCGGCCTATGCTATTATCAAGTCAAGAACCAACTATCCACCTCCCCCTTTCCTGCGGAATAAAGATTTCACGCATGCATAACTACCCGAGGGGAACATGAGAGAAAGGAAAGTTGACTTGCCACCCCCACCGCACATCAACCCACCACCAATTCCCATACCACAACCACCTCAGCCACCTGCATGTAGGGCCCATCGGCCGGGCAAAGAAATAGCACTCGAGCCAGGGCAAGAATATGATCTGTTACGACATCTCCAAAAGATTCTAGCCCAGATATCTATACTAGAACTCATCAAGAAGTCGCCTAATCATCACCGACTGTTAATAAGGATACTCGAGGACACTCAAATGGACAAAGACATGACCCTGGATGAGCTTTATTAAATTACCTCTGTCATGGCACAACCTCCCGCCCTCACATTCACGGACGCAGACATGCCTAAGGAGTCACTTCGCGGGAGCACTGCCCCCATATATCTTACAGTCATAATTAGAGGGTTTTATGTACCCCATGCACTAGTCGATACGGGTGCGGGACTTAATATTTGCCCTCTCACCACATTAAAAACACTTGAATACACAGAACAAGATGTCAGGCCCTTGGCCTTGTCGCTCATACCCTACGACGGTTCACCTCGTTTCGTAAAGTTGTTAAGGTCCACCTTGGACCCGTGACAAAAGATGTTAAGTTCCATGTTGCTGACTCTGCTTATACATATAATCTCATTTTAGGCAGAAAATGGTTAGAATCAATGAAGGCTATCGCATCCACATACCATCAATGTATTAAATTTCCGTATGAGGACTCCATCATCCGTATATATGTCGATGCACCTCTTCAAGAGATGGATACCGATTATGCAGCAAGCATTCAGACAGCCCATGAATCCGTACTAAACACAGGCCACATCCAAAAGATGTTAATCCCTGATGAAGCAGCTGTCGCAGGAATCTGCTCACCTGCCCTTCCTAGTTTTCACCCGAGCGACAATAAGAGTTGATGCAGAGGGAGGTTGGCCTAGACCTCGCTAAATTATACAACATCAACCCAACCGCAATGAAAGGGTGGAATCTTATGTACCAACTCGGATACGTCCCCCACACCGGACTCGGTAAGAATAAGAAAGGTCATGTGAGACCTATATTCTCGACTAAAATACGTAGGCACATAAGATTAGGTTACCAATCGAACGACCAACTAACTGATTTATTCCCTACCTCATCGAAATGGTCTCTTTATGACCACTTCGTCTATGGAACTACTGAGAAAGCAGATTTGCCAAAACAGAAGGAAGTATCCTTCACCAAATCCTAGGAGACAGAAATTGAACTAATATCAAAAGCATTCAACGATTTGACGAACCTGAACGATGACATCGATGAACCCCTCGAAGGAGTCAAACCTTTGTTTGACACTGAAAATCCCATAGAAGGAAGAAAGAAGGACCCTCTAGAAATCGAACCATAATTACAGGATTGGGAATCTACAGATGACGAAGATTTTCACATAGCGGCCTTACGAGATGATGAAGAACACTCATGTTCCCCATGGGAAGGGGATGACACCTTACAAGAAAATATTATTTCATATAGCATCCGCCTTGGCCTCGGCCTTGGAGGATGGGAATGCCCATGGGACTTGCCTTGTATCTTTCACCCATATCAACCCCGGTGCGAAGCATGTACTCACATACTAGAGCAATTTGCTAGCAAGATCACACATCTCACAATGACTGAAGTGGACGGATCCGACCCTACAACCATAAGCACGACCAGTAATCCACCAACCTCGCTATTGGCGTCAGAACAGAGAGAACCTGATGGTCAGTTGTTCGACTCAAGAGGCATCCATGAGTTCGAAGAGGAGTTTGAACTAGACGCTCCTTCATCTCCAAATGCACTATAACTCCAAATATTTTGGCAATCGCTCAAGGAAGGTGGTGACCTCCACCAAGGGATGACGAGGACTACTGGATAGACCTCCCTGCACTCGAATTGGCAAAGCAAGCTAACCTAGAACTTCACACCTTATCAGATCAAGAGAGTGAATTAGATAATATCATTGACTCTAACTTGGGAGGATGGGAATGTCCTTGGGAATCTCCCTGCATTTCTTACCATTACCAGCCCCATTGCCAAGCATGTGCACTCATCCTAACATATCATGAAGATCAAGAGAAAGAGCCCCTTCCCCCTGGGGACCCTTTAGAAGATTCCCTCTCACGGGAAGGACAATCATCTCATAACTTTGACGATGATAGTTCAATCGATTATTATCTCTCGAGCTTCTTTGGGGAAGAGACAATCAACCTAGTAGAGAAAAATTGAACTATGATACCCCAATCATCAGCATTACTTATTCAAAAGATCCAATTGGATGAGGACTCTAAAAAATAAACACCAAATTTGCAACAAGTCTGTGTTCCCCGATAGATCGCCCGAACGACTCCAACAGTCATCTCACCCCCTTAATTAGAGGAAGCAGCTCTCCCGGTGCCTTTTGAGGCCACCAACCCTGTACCATATTTATTATCAAAAATTTAAAAAAATAGAAAACATAGAAAACCCAAAAAAGCTAGAAATATAAAACCCAAAAAAATCAGAAAACCTTGAAAAAGAAAGGGAACTCTTTATCCCGACTCAAGTCTACAGTCAACGAGGGGACCTCCCTCCTCTAACTCCTGACCCGTCTCACGCGCAAGGACTCAAAGGCTTCAGGCTAAGTAATAAGCTAATCATCATACCGGAAGAGATACTCCACGACTTCGAGAGAAGAATCAATAGCCTTGACCTTCACTTTACCAAAGATCTTTCGGTCATAAATTACATCGATGAAGAGTTGCCTTGAGCATAATTAAATCTCCAGTCTAGTAATTTCGTAGTATATGAGCTCATCAAGGATGAAGGAGGAACATTAGGCCCTGATGAGACTCAGGACTTCTAACGGGTTATTAAACATTTTGACAAATAGACCCAGGTTGCCGCCAAACCCACGAAGGAAATTGATTTTGGCACTGACGAGAAGCCCAAGAAACTGTTGATTAGTGCGACACTCAATCCTAGAGAACGTCAATAGATTGTACAAATTCTACAGGAACATCTCGACTCTTTCGCATGGTCCTACGAGGACATGCCTGATTTTAACCCAAGTCTAGTAGAACATCGTCTTGTCTTAGAACCCGACGCGAAACCTCTTAAGCAGAAACTCCGCAGGATACACCCCCAAGCAGCCCTTCAAGTCAAAGAGGAAGTTGACAAGTTACACAAAGCTAAATTCATCCGAGTTGTCCTCTACCCCAAGTGGGTCACCAACATAGTACCTATCGCCAAGAAAGACGGTAGGGTACAGGTTTGCATTGACTTTTGAAACCTCAATCAGGCATGCCCAAAAGATGACTTCCCACTCCCACATATTGACACTCTTGTTGACAACACTGCTGGACATGAGATCCTATCCTTCATGGGCGATTTCTCTAGATATAATCAGATCAAGTTAGTAGAGTCTGACGAAGAGAAGACTTCCTTCACCACACCATGGGAAACTTACTGCTACGTTGTCATGCCTTTTGGGCTCAAGAATGCAGGAGCCACATATCAATGTGCCATGATGGCTATTTTTCACGACATGATGCATAAGTGTGTAGAAGTTTATATCGATGACATATTAGTGAAGTCTCAAATGCAAGTAGGACACGCTAAAGCCCTTCGGCTAGTGCTATAGAGAGCTAAGAAATATAAACTAAAAATGAATCCTAAGAAATGTGTTTTCGGAGTCACCTCCAGAAAATTACTTAGTTTTATAGTTAGCAACCAAGGGATTGAAGCCGACCTTGTGAAAGTGAGAGCCATTTTAGAGATGTCACCTCCTAGCAATAACAAGGAATTACGAGGTTTGAAGATTGCAATTCATCAGTAGATTTATCTCTCAGCATTCAGACCAATGCGATCCTTTCTACAAACTACTTAAAGGAGGGACCGAGTACAGATGAGATGACCAATGCCAGTAAGCTTTTGATAATATTAAAAAATACCTCCTTAACCCGCCAATACTATCACCACCAATTCCCAGAAGACCCCTAATCCTATACCTTTCGACAAATGATAAAGCGATGGGAGTAATCTTAGGACAATAGAAGAAGATGGAAAGACAGAGAAGGCCATTTACTACCTTAGTAGAATGATGGTCGAATACGAACGAAAGTACACTCCTATGGAGAAGACATGCCTCACATTGGTATGGGCTTCAACTAAATTACGACATTACTTCGGAGCACATAAGATACTAGTGCTAGCCCGAATGGATCCTCTGAAGTACATATTTGAAAAGCCCGCCACATCAGGGAAGATCGCCCGCTGGCATATGCTATTACAAGAGTTTGATATCACTTATGTTACCCAGAAGTCGATCAAGGGGTAAGCCATTACAGATTACCTCACAGATCTTCCACTCCCGAACGATGAACCCATACATGTAGACTTTTTCAATGAAGACTTACTCACAATTCATGACGAAGAGCTCGATAAAACCTCATAGACTCTCTATTTCGACGGTGCTCTAAATCACAAAGGGAAGGGCATCGGGATAGTCCTTCTAAGCTCGAAAGGAGTGGTGATACCCAAGGCTTTCCAACTAGACTTCCCTCTTACCAATAATGTTGCAGAATCCGAAGCTTTTATAGCGGGATTGCGGACAGTGTTACAATTAGGTATTAAACAGTTAAAAACCATCGGTGATTCTAAACTACTAATTTCACAAGTCATAGGAGAATAGAAATCTAAGGAAAGGAGACTAACGATATACCTAAAAACTGCTCAATATTTAGTAAAGAAATTTGAAAAGAACTCTTTCACACACATCCCTAGATTAGAAAATGAGTTAGTGGATTCCTTAGCCACACTAGCCTCTGTCATCCAGATACCTATCAGCCAAAATACCAAGACCTTCTTCATTGAATGATTAACAGTACCTGCCCATAAAGTTGCATGAACCGTTACAAGGGAACTACCAATTCTCCCTGCCAGCATGGAATCAAAAGAAATAATCACTCCAGAAAATCACACTGAAACAGAAATTGAAGTCTCTACGTTCAGATTCAAGAAATCACCAACCGACGACGGACAACCATGATATTTTGACATCTAGAATTTCTTGAAACATCAACACATTCCCCCATATGTCATGAAGATCGAACGAAAGACTATAAGAAATATGTGCGCTCGATTCTGTATACCCGGCGAAATATTATACAAAGAAGCCTTCACCAAAGGAGTACTGCTGCGATGTGTCACGATTGTTGAAGGACAATACATCATCCGAGAAGCACACGCCAGCGCCTGCGGTGCCCACTTTGGTAGATAAAGACTCGCCGATCAAGTTATATGACAAGGCTAAATCTGGGCGACGATGATTAGAGACTGTCATCTCTATGTTCAATCATGCAAATAATGTCAAGAGCACGCCGCACTTATCAAAGCTCAATCAGTTGCGCTAAACACTATGACCTCACCGTGGCAGTTTTCGATGTGGGCCTTCGACATCATTGGACCATTTACAGACACTATTGGGAATACTCACAAGCATGCATTCATACTTACAACGACCGAATACTACACCAAATGGGCAGAGGCCGAGTCTTATGTTAGAATCACCACTTCGACGCTCGCGAGGTTTATAGTTTGAAATATCATTACCTGGTTTGGAGTACCCAGAATGTTTATCACCGACAACGGACCACAGTTCATTGCAGAAAAGACGAAGAAGTTATGCAAGAAATACAACATTGATGTGTGCCACTCATTGCCTTTCTACCCTCAAGGCAATGGACAAGCAGAAGCTACGAACAAGACACTGATTCGAATCCTGAAATGAACTATGGAAACAAGAAAATGAGCTGATTGGCCCGAACGATTACCGGATGTACTCTGGGCCTATAGGACCTCTATTCGTACGGCCACTGGCCAAACTCCCTACTTCCTCACCTATGGGATGGAGGAAGTCCTACCATAGGAGATACAAGTACCATCTTTATGCATCTGACTCGATGATGAGCTATCCTTAGACGAGAGGAGAATTGCTTTACTTAGTTAGAGCGACTCGATGAAACACGCCTAAGGACAGCTGATCACGCTCAGGTATATCAGAGGAGAATGGCCAGGGCATATGATAAGAAAGTCCTTGATTGAACCTTTAACATTGGCGAGCTAGTCTTAAAGAAAATTATGCCTTCCAAACACACCCATCCAAAAGGAAAATTGAAACCGAACTGGGAAGGCCCTTATGTTATAACAGCTGATTACCCTGGAAACGCATAATAATTGGCGAACAAAGACGGGGAAGATCTCCCTAGCCCTTGGAATGCCATGTACCTTAGAAAATACAATCCTTAGTCTTATGATCATCACATCCCGTGGTTAAAATACTTATACTTATCATCCCTGTAGTCATCACGACCCATCCATTGGTCGTATGTCTTCAATCCTCAGAATATCCTTAAAATCTCCAACTTGTCACCCACTATTTACACTCGGGTGATTTGATTGAAGGATTAGTGACCTACCTAAAACTTTTTTCAAAAGCATAAGAAACACCCGATTCTCATTCCCTATCCCCGCTATTGGAGGAGACGTTAGAGCAAAAAAAATGAAGATGTTAGGTTCAGTTAAAACTCATCATTCTTGCGCTAGTAGGATGCTTTCAAAAGAAATGTACACATAAAAAAAAAAAATATCAAGTGAGAGCATTACGACGAATGAACAAGTCAATGAACTCAAGGAAGCATAGGCAGGCCGTGGGGACATCTTCGATAATTTTACTGTAAGTGTATAAGTAAGCTGCGAGGGCATCCCTGATATTCTCATACTACTAGATGTCATCATAAGGTGGCAGGAGGAGGATAAATCCCTGCTAGCCATAGAATGTGAGATTTTGATGGTACCGAAACATGACAAAGAGCTCGATCATGGAATTCCATACCCCTCAGAGGAGAAGATTGTTACTTACCCCTTTTGAAAAGGTGTCAGTTATGAACTATTCCCCATATCACTAAGCCTTACCTCTCCCCCTTCTAATTTTATTTTGGACGATGAATCTTAGACTTCACAGGATATTCCTAGGAATGAAACTGAAAACCACTGAATTACGATTGATGCAATCACCCATTATATTTACCATGCTTTTCTTGAATAACCATGGAATAGGATGATCAATACCCTAAGATAGACCCCCGTACACTATAAATCGAAGGACCTCCCCCCGGTTCGGAGATAGTATCGATGCACTTTTCTGCAAGACTAATTCACCTAATACCCATGACTATTTATAGACTCAAAATGCTTATCTAAGGCCTAGGGAAGCTCCATTGCATCCATACACTGGGGCTTTTTTTTTTTTGAAGAAGGAAAAATTATATTAGAAATGCTGACCCGACCACAAAAAAGATGAAGAATGATGAAGATACCGCTCAAAGAGCACTATCAAAATACCGTACTACAAGTTCAACCATGCTTCTACGCTGGGGAATTTTTATTTTTTTTATTTTCATTTGCTTTCCCTGTTGCACTATTTATTATTTAAAAAAAGAAGAAAAAAACAGAAAAAAAGGAGAGAAAGTTAAAAAACGAGAAAAAAAAAAACTTATATCCACCTTTCTATCACCAGACCCCGGTCTGAGATATTTTTCCCCCTTGACAGCACTAGGCCAGCTCAGAAAGCATCTAAGTCCCAGTGACGGCTGACGGCACAGAAAGCAAAAAAGAAAACACCAAAAGGTAATCAGAGGAGAAGCAAATCAGGTATATCTAAACCAAAAATCCCTATATATATATATATATAGACATATACCAAAAAATAGTCCTTTCTTTTTTCTTTACATTTGTCACTAGGGACACTCCCCCTATATACAACGCGCATACAACAAATATAAACAAATGCACACACACCCCTAATCCCTACACTACCGCTGAGGAGGACGAGCGCCGCTATCGCCGGTATCATCAGCCCGGAGGTCCGTAGACTGATCATCTAAAAACACAATCCCGGCACTCGGAGTCCTCGAAACCTCTAAACGACAAGGACCCACCACCTGAATGATGGAATCCTCACAACTATCGCTCCTGTCATGATTGCGAGTGGTATGACGAGACTGCCCAGCTGAAGAACTCATAGCCCTCGACTCTGACCCCTCATGATGACTAGCCGACCAATGTGACTCCTGCTCGCCCCTTATCAAGCGATACTGTAATCCATCTAGGGACACTTGCATCTTTGCTCGTGTTGTCCGACAAGCTGCTGCTAGTGCGTCCGTATGAGTCCTCTGCATGACCAACATCTCGACCACCAGATCCTCACGACTCTCCACCTCTCTAAGGCCCCGTCTCGCCTCTGGAGTGGAGCGCGCCCGCGTTGCCTCTAGCCGTGCCTCCTCGAGCTGACGAACCTGTATAACTCTATTGAATCAAAAGAAGCAAACATATGCATATACGAACAACAACAAATCTTGAAATGAAAAATACATATATACTCGATCTAGCCTCTGTCGCAGAAGTCGCTCGACTGTCTCCGCGGTCACAGGATCAGCAAATGGCACCCGGGGGATGGCAAACACAGGCGGTTGTAACGAGAATAAACAAATGCATTAGATAAATACTATGATAATAAATAAGTTACGAACCCAATGACTAAAACATACCTGGGTAGGGATAGAAACGAACCCCTGAGGAGGAGCCTCGGGAGCGGAGTCCGGAACCGCTTGAGCAAAAAAAAACAACAAACAACAAGCCAATACGAATGCGTTAGAATAAATAGAAATGAACAATCCAAACCAAATTACACTAAACCATACCTGACTCTTGGAACGTAGAGAGGTGGCGGTCGCCTCCCTCATTTGCAAGTCTTCAGCAACCCGACACTGAAACACCGGCACACATTAGTAACCCATCAAGCCCACATAATAATAACTCCTAACAAACCAGTAAAGTAACACAAGTAAACTGAAGAGTGATGGAACTTACCCAATGCTCCAACTCAGATCGCAGATGAGCTATCACTGGATCCTCCAGACTGGAGGAAGCCACTGAAGAAGGATCAAATGCTCGAGCCAAAGCCCCTGTAGCGGAAAACTCTGCTATCTAAAAATGCCACCAATATGCCAACATTAGCGAGGATGTCAAACCGTCAACAGTTATCAAGTCCAATCTGCTAGGGAATTTCATTGTGCTGATTTATTATATAATGATGAATACAAAATAAAGTCAGAGTAAAATAGGGGATGGATTCAACACAACAAAAATCTCCTAGACCTGCAAGATACAAGGTCTTTTATAGCAAGTTTTAAAAGAGTAAGGGAATGTCCACAGGGAGGTGAGTTCAAAAATATGGTAAATCTCCAGATCTGTAAGAGATCTGACACCCTAACTAATGCAAAGTCAGCTAAAAGACAGGGGAGAGTTTAAAAAGGGTTATCACTTAAGCTAAACTACAAATAAAATATAACTAACTGAGATTGAGTCCAGAGATATAGATCTTGCAGATGGAAAGGTTTAAAAATAAAAAATGGAGAAGAACAGCTTGGAGATTGGTCGTACTGCAATCAGGTTGAGTTGATCATGTTATAGGGGTTCAAAGCACACAAATCCCTCAGCTGGCTACAAGCACAGCTGCAGGGCAGAAGATTCCACTCTAAACCAAAGGATTCAACTGATCTTAAGGCTATGGTCTATCCACTTTAATGGTCACAAGCCATCCTATAGACTTCATCTGATCCAAAGGTTTATGGTGGAAGAATCCAATCGAAACCAGAGATTGGACTGCTCTTAAGGCTATGATCTGTCGACTTTAATGGTCACAGATCATCCTAGGGAATTCCTCCAAACCAAAGGTTTCAACCAGAGTAGTAAAATCACTATAGATGCTACAATTTTTAGGTCACAAACATAAGAAATTGTAGGGATATCAGATCTAGGGAGATCAGGTGGTATCCAAGAGGTTTACCAGTTAAGTGGGTGAGCTGATCAATAGACTCCTCTACACAAATCTGATCGAGCACCAAATGAAACCAAAGGAACTATAGATCTAATTAAAACAATAAAAACAATATTTACATTGCAATAAAACTCACTCTACAATGAAATGCTCTCAGATCTGTAGTCTGTGCAACAATTAACCCACCACAACACTCTCAACCTTACCCAATTACAGATCTAACCTCTCTCCTCGCTGCTCCTAGGGAATTAGCCAACCATAGTTGAACTAAAAGAGGGGAAATGGAATTCACTACAAGCTCTGATCTCCATAATTTTATCTAAATCTCCATCCCCCCAATTATAATTGGGGATCTCAATATATAGCGTTCCCCCTATTTTTCCCTCCAATCTTCCCTTCTAGAAGGTCCTCAGAGTTTGTTAGAGTTCTGTTAGAGCATGTGGGTTGGTTAGGATTTCCTAGGGCATCTTTTGGATAGTCGTACTGGTCACCAACATGCCTCGATTTGCGTGTAGCAGGTCACCAAGTTGCAACGTGTGCATAGCTGCTTTTCTGAGAAGTTCTTCACACGATTTTGATAGGTTCAAGAAGCTTCCGACAGGTTCAAATGGAGCTTTGTGGCCCCTTTTGATAGGTTCTCAGGTCTCTTCGATAGGTTCCGATAGGATGATTCTTCTCTTAAAGCTTCATCATTCTCAGCCCTTTGTCTGGAGCATTCGACTGATTGGAGAAACTTTTTGACAGGTCGGAGGACCATTTCGATAGGTTTAACTTTGCATGCCATCATTCCGATAGGATTGCTCTCATTCCTATCGAAAGGCTCAAGCACCCTTTGAAAGGTTCTGTTCTAGCATCTCCATCTCGATGGGTTCAAGAAACCATTCGATAGGTTCACCTTACACTTCAGACAGGCTTTCGATAGGATGGTTTGTTCCTTTCTTTCAGTTGCTCGATAGGTTCTTGGATCCTATCGAACTCCTCAATCCACATGAATCCATCCTTTCTCTGCCTTCAGATCCTATCGAACCCTTTCCAACTGTACGAATTCCTCCAATTTAGCTTTCAGCTTCTATCTAAGTCTTCAGATGACCTCTTGATAGGATGTTTATAGCCTGTTTTCACTTCCTTCACCTTGCCCTGCTGTTGCCACACACCCCAAAGGCCCAATGGTGTGTAGCCCTCTGGTGTGCTATTGCTGAGTCTATCCTGTGCTGAGAGATAAACTTCCTTGTGTGGCATTCTTGAGTGGTTTCCTGCATTTTTCCTATCTTTTATTGCTATCTACAAAACATATTCAACAGAGGTTTATTAATGTGTTCACATGTCCTTCAAAGGTCAGGTTAAGGGGTGAAAACTAGCATTTTTCACTACTTAACACAATCCAAGATACTTACCAATCGCTCGATCTATGAATGTAAACTAACCTCCATCATCGACCGCTTTCTTTGCGGCCGTTAGACTCGATCATCGCCGCTGGCGAAAACCATGAACTCCTCTCAGACTAGCCACAATAAAAATAACACCACTACATCAAAAACATTACCAGAATAAGCCAATATACCGCGTAGATGAATTAAAACTAGTAAACTAACTTACCAGGAGCTGACGAGCCTCTGCTAGTCGAACTCCTAACTAATCCTCCGCCGCCTTGGCCCTGGAAACTGACTCAGTCAAAGAACGCAACATCTCCTCATCAGGACTAGGAGCATGCCCCATCTGCTCCATCGTCCTATGGTGGGCGTCCAATGCTCCCCGCACACTCGTCGTGAGGCAGCCCTCCTCCAATGCAACCAACCTCTCCCTCAATGCCTACACCGACTTCGGCCCGCTGACAGCGAAAAAACCACTACCACGAAAAGGACGCGTGAAGAGATGCCCACCACCCAAAGCGCCAAACCACCTCCTATACTCTCGCACATCAGCCTCATCACACGCCCCCATGACTCTGGTCCCCTTGGCTCTGAAGTAGGCTATCTGGAGCGCCATCAGCCCTGCAAAATTCTGGGCTAGAGAGCCAGTCATCCTCTTAGCCACCCTGTGGCTAGTCGCCGAAGGGACTCCCTAATCGAATCCCAGCTACTGTACCACCCGAGAGGTGTGGATCCTCTCCACTCACTCAAAACAATGGACCCATATGTCCACATCGAAGAAGGGTCGGCTAGAATCAATCACCGCCTCATCCGCATCCTCTGCACCATCGTAGGGTCTCCAGATCACCTATCCAGAGGAACAAATAAATCCATGAACGAAGCTTAAGGGCCACCCAAAAAAAAATAGATGAAGTCCAATGAAAACATAACGTCATATACATACCTGCCCTACATGCATATCCTCGAGGAGGCCTCGTGCAGTCTGAAGGTCAGTAGACCAGCGACGACCCCTTAATGCCTCCCTCCACACGCGTATCTGCGGGAATGTGAACAAAATCTTTGAGTTCGGGCGTAGAAAAGTGAAATGATCGTATGCCTAAAACTAAAAATGATAACATAACAACAATGACAATAAGTAATAAACATTAAGATCGTCACTATGACCAAAGGTTAAAAATGAAACCAATTTAACTAAAACTCACCTGGAGAAATGGGAGGAAACCTCCAATCGACACTATCCCCTGACCCCAACGGTAAAACTGCTTGTAGAGATGCGCCAATGCAGTCGCACCCCACGCGTAGGTTGAGATTCGGTCTAAATCCCCCAGAGGTGACGCATCCCTGAGTCAAAGAAGAGAAAAGTATTACGCCCAAGAAGTGCATCAAGAATGCTCAGAGCACCCTATCCACAGCTAATCCTGGCTCAGTCAGGGGCTCCAAGCCCATCACTCTCGCACAACGTGCCTCATAAAGCACTACTGCCTCCGAATGATGCCTCGGAGGGGTGAACCCACTCGCGAACATAACGAAAAACCAAGTGACCCGAACAACACCTGGCCTCGATCCACTCAACCTATAAGGCACACCCAGGATCTCCACACATACCTCTAGATATCTCCCTGCCATATGCCCCGTGATCGGCTCACCCTCGAAACAAAGACCAGTAATGCGGACCCAGTCCTCAGGGGTCGGCAGCATCATACCGACTGGAAAGAGAAGTGCCTGATGCCTCTTGCTGCACCTCTTTATAATCGTCGTGATCAAGCCCCGATCAACCTAAAAAGGCTTCAACTCTAAAATTATCCCAAACCTGAAAGACACCAACTGCTCCCGCTGAAACTCAGGTAAGACACAGTACCAAGTATGAGACTCAGTCCATGTCGTGCTGATAGCTAGCTGCGGGGGTTCCTAGTGAATGAAACACAAACAATGACAGTAAGACTAACACATACCTATGACGAAAGATAAACAAATTTAGAGCTTAAAGCAAATGAAATATACCCAAACCACATAAAAATAATGTAAAACGAACACACAAAACATGATAAGAACAACTAAATAGAACATGCCGTCATAATACACAAGCACAACCCATAATCAATGCAGGTTTGACGTAAATTAGAAGGGTTTATAGATCCTAACGAGCCTATGTCATGGCCTGAATGCCTAGGAAAATGGAAGAACTCTTGCTTACGAGGACCTCCTTATTGCGAATCCCAGTGTGCTTACTTTATTTGTTGGTGGTAAAAGCAATTTAAAATCAAAGTAAAACAGGGGATGGAATCAGCACAACTGATAAATCCTAGACCTACAAGATATAGGGTTCATTGTAGCAAGTTTTGATAAGTAAGAGTTTGTCCCACAGGGAAAGACGATCTACGGCTCCAAGGGAGCCATCTCTAGTAGTCCCTCCAGATCTGACTACAGATCTGGCATTCCTAATAGGAAGGGAGTTTAGGGTCACTTATTCTAAATATCCTAAGGTAGCCTAATGAATTAACTACAGAAAGGGTGAGAAGATGGATGGAGTGTGGGAAAATAAATATAAAAGGGTGAGAAGTATGCTATTGGGTCTAGATCAGAGGAGTTTTGTAACTCAGATTCAGATCTGATGTTATAGAAATCTTGTCCAATGGCTACATTATCACCACTGAGGAGAAAGAATCCAACCCATCTCTGTGCCATGATCCAATCCCTTAAGGCTATAACCTGTCCACTCAAATGGTCACAGACTATCCCATAGGGGAACCACAGTCCAGAGATGGGTCAAAACAAGTTAATCATTGTAGGCACTACTTCATTCAGGCTACAAGCTCAAGAATCCATAGGGAACCTTAACCTCTAAAGCTCTATGTGTGGGGCTAGGGCTGTATAGGACTATGTTAGCCCAGACACATAGAACCAGCAAGGGATTGAGTACAACCTTCGATCTAGCTGTCCATTGCTTGAGTGGGACTATAATGGTCCAGTCACAAGCCTACAATCTCCATAACTAGATCAGATCTAACATCTGATGGCGGGTCTATACAAATATAGGGGAGTTTGCCTCTGTACAATCTCCCACAAGGCTACGAGCACATGTGCAGAGAAGAAGAATCCATCTTAGATCCTACAGATTGGCTTCACCCTAAGGCTATAGCCTGTCCACTTGAATGGTCACAGACTATCCTAGAGGCTATCCTCCTCATAGAGTCTAAAACATAACAGTAATATTGCTGCCACCACCATGGTCACAAGGCTACCAGCTCAGGCTCCCATGGGAATTTCAGATCTAGTGGGTCCTGTGGTGGGGCTAAGGCTATATCGGACCATGATAGCCCAGACACACAAGTCACTTGGATCTGAATGGATCCTTAGAATCAGTCCTCCATTGCTTTGAATCACAACCAAAGCAATGGCGGATCACAAGGGAGCAGCCTTGCACAGAGCAACTCTCATTCGCACACATCCCATAAAAGTACATATCCTATTACAAAACATCCATTAAACTAGTTCAAAAATACATACAAAGGCATAGCCAGCAAGTGCTGGACTATGGAGAGAAAGAAAAAGAAAAAGGAAAACTACTTACAACTACAGAAGAACAAAAAAGAAAATGATCTCAGATCCCGTATCAGTGATAAAGTCTGAGCTCCTAAACCTAAACCAAGTTTGGGTTTATGCAGCAGTGGTGTGGCGGTGCATTAGGGTTAGGAAACCCTAATTTTAATGATGCCACGTGGCCAAATATTGTTCCTTAGATGCCTCAGGGCACGTGCATGGAGATTTAAGCATGGGAGTGCGTGCCCTAATCCTTGGAAATTCCCAGAAAGTCCTCTGCTGAAGCGATGGAAGGTTAAAGTTCAGAGCTTCGCTAGGTAACCATCGTTTCCCAGACTCGTCACGTGGTAGCTCTGTTCTTCGCGTGGTTGAGTTTAACTTTGAAGCTTCAGCTATCTCGAGGTTGGTAGTTAAGCTCTCGCTGGATTGGGCTTCGCGCAGTTGGATTGCTACTTGTGAATAGCGCGGGAACTGTGCGAGCATTCCATTTCACAATAGATCTTCGTGAGGCTAACTCTGGCTTCGCGAGGCTGCTTTCTTCCTGAACAATGTGAGAATTGCGCGAGAAGTTCACTTGTTAATGGAACTTCACGAGGATCCTCGCGATAGCTTTGAGGCTTTTCTGAATTGTGCGACAGGTTCTCTTGACATTTGCATCCTGCGGCTACTGCGCGAGGTAAGATTCTGAAGCTAGTCTGTCACTCAACTGCACAAGAAGTTGTTGTGAAGTCTTGGGAATTCGTGAGGACTATGCGAAGCATATTTTTCTGAATCCTCTGAAGCTTTGGGAAGCTGCGTGAGGCTCTTCTCAGGTCTGGATTCAGTTCTCATTCTTCTGAGGGACTTTTGGGGTCAAAACGGGCTCCTTAGAAGGATTTATGGCCTTGTTGCACTGCTGTTTATTACCTACAAAAATAGCTTAACAAATATTTATTAAAGGGCTAAGGGTCTAATCACAGGTTAAGTTAAGGGGTGAAAAGTGGTACTTTTCAAGTCTTAACACTCCTCTGGCAAAGAAATCCTCCAGTGGAAAGTGCTTACGATCCCGAGGCTCAGCGCCTGGCTACTCCTCACCTTGCTCAACCTCAACTCTGTCGCCCTCATCCTCTTATACCCCTGGCTCAGCCTCAGGTATCTCCTCCCTAACCACCATTTGGTCACCCTCAGGGACTCCCCCCATGACCATCTCCCTGATATCTGCCTCTACGGCAATGGCTCTAGCCTGTGCCCCCGAACTCTCACCTCTATCGCTCATCAACATCCCCTCTAACTCAAAAATAGTGAGCCTCAGCCTACCAACACCCTCACCCACCATCTGATATGAAGAGCTCCAGAAACTAAAGAAAATAAAAGAAATGGCACCCGAAACGGACTACCGGATCACAAGATATCATGAAAACACGAAAAATGAGCACACAGAAACTTGGGAATAAGAAAATCAAAGACTAAAATGGATCGCGCGATGATAATGAGAAGTTCTGAACTATTTATAGAAGTCGCCTGAATTGCGCGCTTGAAATAAAGCGCTCAATCGGATCTTGCGTCACTCACAAAATGCTTAATTTTGATCAAACGCCCACTGATGAGGGCGCAAATGGTTTCGACACCCGCTCACATCTATCCGATCAGTTGATCACGCACGTTACTGAGAGCGCGTAATCACCTCAAACGCCCACACGTCGGCGCGGGAATGATAGCGGTTGTGTTCATCCTGTGCATAGATTCAAATGCTTAAATGAATTAAACGGCTATGAACTAGCGCATAATAACTCTTCACCCTTTCGAAATGCGTGCTCAAATTTTGGCGCATAATTAGATTAAACGCCCGGGGATAAGCACATTATTTGCCCAGAAATAAATTTTTCACACCCAAGACAGCAAGCCAAAACCTGAAATTAGGACATTCCTAACATTTACTATCGACCCAAATTACACCCTTGGTAAAAACCACCAAAACACTTCTAACTTAAAGAAACACGCGCGCTGAAAGGAAAAGGGAGCACCCCAAAACTAAGATCGAACGAGCCCTCTCCTTCACATTCATCAATTACACTAAAAAGAAAAGGTAGCCCCCATCTCCCATACATTCTAACAAAAGATGTATACAACAAAAAAATATCCCCCCATCGCCTCTATATCCCTTAATCTAAAGCTAAAAAAACAAAATAAATAAAAAATGAAAAAAAGGGGAAACTACCCCTAGTGCTCCCTGAGTTCAATAAATCTAAATTAAACTAAATCCAAATAAATAAATACAACATGAGTCAAACACGATATCTAGAAAGTCGAACCAAAACAAGACAAAAGATATAGAGAACACAACCACTTTATAGATCAATAAAACAATTACAACACACACCGAGGGCATACCCTCTGAATATACAGTTAAAATAAGAACGCCAAAATTAGCACGTTCAGGCAATGCCCGAATCTAGATTTATTTGAGAAACTAGAAATCTCAGAGAAGTTAGGAGAAGGAAAGCACCCTTAGTGAATTCTAACCCTAATAGCCTCTTCCCCTTGCTCCGAACTGATAGGAAAGGAAGAGTGGCTCATAGAAAGCCACTCAGGATCTGTGGGATCCATTGTTGGAAGCTCCCCTTGGACACATTAAAAATGAGGAGCAACTAACATTGAATCTGCAGAGCCTACCGAGGAAAAATAGGCATCAGTCACGAGAACTCTGACCTTGACTTATCCTTGGGTTTCCTCTCTACCACCTTTTTCTCTTCCATCTCTTCCCCCGATGGCGTGACACTTCGAGTTGGATTGATAGCACCAACCCTAGCATCACCCTGAATTCCCAATCCCGTCCATTCTCATCATCCACTTAATCAGCATAGTTCATCAGGTCCAATACCCGGGATATAAAACAGAAAGGAATAAAAGACATTAATAAATAAAAATTGTTCAAACTTATAAACACAAGATATCCCCCAAAAACTTTTTAACCTATAAGCTTAAAATGAAAGTCCAAAATAAACACTAAACCCAAAGCCATAAATTCACACATTTATAAATTATATTATTTGAATCACCAATGGACAAGTGCATTTGAACCCCCTACCAAGCTGATTGAATCCAAAACCATACACATCTCCCTTTAAAAAGACCACAATTCTTGACAACCAAGATGAACCAATAATTACACAACACTTGCCCCTCCAAAAGCACAAACTCCCCAAGTCTAGATACACCAATAGGATTGAAACACCCAACCACCATCTAGAACCCATGAAAAACTCACACATTCTAAGAAGTATCATCTCAGATTACACCTTGAACAAAATAAAACACCTCAGATAAAACAAACTATATTCAATAAGACCAAAACCTCAAACAAAATAAAACTCAAACAGGACAAAATCTAACTTGTTAAAAAAAAAAAATGCCCCCAACAAGCCTGATAAAATCAAGTGAACCTACTAAGTAGGACATAATAGGACGAATGTATAAACCTTGGGTCATTCTCAAAATGAACTTTAAAACTATAAGTTAACTCAGATCTTAAAACTACGATAAAGCAAGTAAGTCCAATTAATTAATCAATAAAAATTTAAGCCAACCAACGGGACAATGAAAATATATAAAAAAAAATGCCCCTTTATTTATAATTTAAAGTTTTACAAGTTTCACCGGAGGCATACCTCCCGAATTACAACCCAAAACGAAAACCTAAAATCTAACATACAACTCAAAATGAAAACCAAAATTACGATGAGCCAAAACGAGGAGCAGAACATCCAATCGGAGGCTTCAGAAATGTTGCCACCAGACTTGGAGAACTTAAACGAGCCACCAGTAGAAGAGACGAAAGGATTGGTTGGGTAATACATCCCTCCATTTACAGCACCTCCTCTCCCCGCCATCTTCACTTCCTCCGTCGCTGCCCCATCAACGCTGCCTTCACTGGTCCCTAAAAAGGAACGGTGTGAAGATCGACGCTCTCATTCCCAACACCACCCATTCTCAGAATAATACTATCCCCAAACATCACACTAGCATAAAGATCATGTGAAATAACGAATATGGGTAGAAACCCCATCCCAATCCGACGATTAGATCACTCAATATCGTAAAAACACGAATCTCAAAACGCTAAAACACTCAGAAAAGTCAAGACTCGAGACTAAACCCGAGAATGAAAAGCAAATGAAGACTCCTTTACTTATATAGAGTACAGTGTTAATCACACGCCTAAAAACATGCGCTTAATTTGATCACACGCTAGGAACATCATGCTCAATCGAAAACTTGCGCTCCTAACCAGGCGCTCAATACGACTGTCACCCGCACAGATAGCGCGACCTGCTGATTTCGCGTTGTCCACCAGCTGTATAATCCAATTAAGTGACTCACTTTTATCACACAATTCGAAAGATCACCCGTACACTGACCGAGTGACGCTTCAATCGCATGCAAGTATTAGAGTGCGTAATCCAATCACACGTTAACCTACACACGTGTAAATACTTTCTTTAGACCCTGAATAGCACACCTAGAATCAGGCACGTGATCAGTTTCAGCGGCTGATATCAGGCGCTTAATTCCTAATTTTGCTCAAAATTTACCCCTCCTCGAGTGAGAGTCCCCTTTGCCCCATTGCATAGCCTCATGAGCCATACAGAGTGAAAAAGGGACCGTCACTCGCTGTCGTCCCATCGCAAAATTGTAGCCCTGCCCTCATGGCCCATCGTGAAAAGCCTAAAACAAATCTCTCAAAAATGCAAATATACCAAACAACATAAAAACTAAGTCAATCATAACGTAACTACAACATAATCTTACCAGAACCCAAGATCTGCCAAAGAAAGAAACTAGACACACTTGTTACATGAACACCCTACCCAACGTAATGCTTAGCTCACTTCCCATCGCAGACACCACTACCCAAAAAAAAATCATTCACAACATCGGTCGCACTAAAAGAAGAAAGAGAGAAAGCACGAGCACATCCCATCGTCGAAACAAAGAGCCTCCTCCCGAAGTGCCCGCTACAAACCTATCAGACGCCACTACAACAGAAAGGCAGGAAGACGTGGGACTACTCCCATGTCCCATCGCATTTTACTACTACCAATGTAATATCTTGAAAAATAGACCATGTGACTTTGACCTAGGGATCCGTGCCCGATTGATCATAGGTTTGACCAAGTAATGGTCAAACATTGAGTTCATGAAGTTATGTACTAATGTGAGATTAGTGTGACCTAAGTGTAGTGTATTGTGTTAAGTTGTAGTCACATACACCTATCTCAGGTGTATGTGTTTAACACACAAGGCCAAGAGAGAATAAAAGGGGTGTTAATAACCCTAGTTTCCTTTTGCTTTGGTTGTTGAAGAGAGCGTTAAGAGGAGAGAGAGAGGAGTAAAGAGGAGTTATGGAGGCTAGAGGCTAGTGCAAATCAAGAGGAGGACCTAGAATTAATTGCCGGATTCAACGTGTTAGGATCGTTGAAACAAAAAGTTGGAACCCTAGCCATCAAACCCAACAAATCAATCCCTTGAAGGGATTCTTGAGGTGAGTTTTAATTAAAGTGAATGCACATATTGTAGACAAGTTTAATTCAGTCAAGTAGGGTTAAATGGGTAGATAAAAGGCATAGAAAAAAAGGAGAAAGATTTGGAAGAACAACCCGAAAGGGGGCTGAATCTGGCCAAATCGATTAATCGAAATTGGAGTTTGATTAATTGATTTTGGCCTAGAAGTTGAAAAGTCATGAAAGCCCGATTTCGATTATTCGAATTGTATTTCAATTAATCGATTTGGATTTTGATTAGTCAATTTGGAAATCGACTAATCGACTGGGTACCTCCAGTGGTAGGAGAAAAGAGACCTGGAGAAATCGGCTAATCGAGTTGGGAAATCGATTAATCGATTTTGGATTTTGATTAATCGATTTGGGATCGACTAATCGATTTCAGACTTTCGACCACTCGATTTGAGAATCGACCTTATTATATTAGAGACTTCAATTAATCTATTTGGGATCGATTAATCGAATTTGAATCTCAATTAATCAATTTTGAGAATCGATTAATCGATTTGGGTTTTGATTAATCAATTTTGGGAATCGATTAATCGACTTTGACAGTTTTACTTAACCTTCTAAGTTTTCTTTGAGATTCATGGAGGGTCCAGGACCTTCTTCATTACATCTTTAGTGATGTATTGCGTGTATTGTGATGTACCAAAGGTGGTACGTGTGAAAGCGAGCACAAGGAGTCATGTGGGACCTTGATGCTTGGACCATCAGAAACTTGAGGTAGGGAACACATTGAACATGTACTTTAATTTTAAGAGCATGTATGTAGTGATATAATCATCAGATTTGAAGTTGTTTTAACTATGAAAATCTTTGTGAAAATGGGAATGTGTGTGACACCAAGAATGTGATAAAGGTATCTGTGTGATGCAAGTAATTAAGAACAAGTAATCTAATGAGATTGAGACATCCCCAGGGGATGAGAAAGTAATAAAGGCATCCGATGTGATGCGGGTATGTATACATCCCAGGGATGTATATATATATATATATATATATGATTGAATAATTACTTTTGAGGCCTAACTGATATAAGATAGCACACTTACACGGTGAACAACTATATGTAAAGCACATGTTATTTTTGTTATTTGAGGTTTGATAGGTTACCCCACCGACGTGGCGGGATATCCATGACTGACGTGGCAGGATATCCGTGACCGGTACGACAGCCAATTCGTACACCAGTGCCGAGGTTTATCCGTAACAGTAAGCACATTCCAGGGATGTTGATATGAGTTTTAACCCCGCTGCCTATTGAAAAGGGGCGTGGGTTGTATTCCCAAGGAATACTTTATAACAACTATCTATTTAGACGACGATGAAGGGTATCTCATCGGGGCTCGATGCTATATTGCTCGGGGATTACTTAAGTTGAAGATTTAAGTTTTGCTTTAGGCCTGTTCAGTATTATTCATGATAAATTAATAGTAAAGTAAGACATGCTAATTACCAGTAAATTTGAATGCAATTCATCAGCTTTTAAACTGTTTTCTAGCAAATGCATAGACACATCATGCTTATAATATCATGGAATATATGTGAGTCTTAATTTATATGTTCATTGTGTTTGTTCCCTATTGAGCTAGGATGTAGCTCACCCTTTAAACTATACATTGTAGATCCATTGATAGCAGCTGTCGAGGCTTCGGGAGACGTAAATCCGGGTGATTCGGATTACGTGCCTGGAGACGAGTTGGAGCCTCCACCCGAGGACTTCTTCTAAGAGACTCTGCTGTGTACTTTGACAGAGAGTAGTTTGAGAACAGATTTGTACGGCTTGGTATGTCAAGCCTTTATTTTGATAAACATGTAATTAAATTGGATTATTCTTTTGGCGAACCATTTGGGGTGATCTATTTATCACCAATAGCTCAAGTCGGTTCTCTGTTCATGCAGTGGCATGAAAGTAGAACTGTCTTTTTCATATGCCAGTTGGGCATATTAATCGTTTCCGCTTATGAGATTAATTGCTTTATTTATTTATTTATGCTTGTTATACTAATGTTCCGTGCACAGTTTTGGGGCACGGTCTGGAGGATCGTGCTGATGGCACGGGTTTCGGGTTGCCGAAATTTGGGCTGTCACTGTTGGTATCAAAGCAATTTCTTTTAGAAACTCTGACAATCATTCTTTTATCAGAGCATAGGGACTTCTGCTAATGAAAACTTTGTTTTCACGTGCAGACCGTTATGTCTTCTAGAGGAAGGGGCCGACCCAGGGGCAGCCATAGTAGAAGCTTGCGTAGTTGAGATGATTTTATCTTGGACACTAATAGAGTACCCATAGGAGATGGAGGGGCTTCTGACAGTGGTGTCCAAGGGAGCCAAGATCAGAGAGAATCAAGATCAAGATCGTCAGGATCAAGATCAAAGAGAACAAGAGAGGGTTAGAGAAAGAAATGAGGTTAGAGAGGAGCGTCAGAGGATGATGCACACCATGGAGACCATGGCAGCTGCTATGGCTCAACAAGCAGCATCTTTGGCAGCTCATACTGCCCACGAGCAGCATCAGCCACCGACACCTCCAGTGGCTCCGACACCTCCAGCATCTTCTGCTTTTACTGAGTTTAGGAGGATGAGACCTCCTAGCTTTTTTGGACAGGGAGAGCCCATAGTGGCAAAGCATTGGTTGAGCGAGATGGAGAAAGTATTCAGTGTACTGACGTGCACGGAGGACGAGAGCGTCCGTTGGGCAGCCTACATGTTAGACGGAGAGGCTGGGCCTTGGTGGAAGTCTGTTTAACGGACTAGGGCTCAGGAGACTCCAGATATGCCCTGGACTTGGGACGAGTTTGTCGAGGAATTCAACAAGCAGTATTTTCCAAAGGTGGTGAGGAACCAAATGGAAATTTATTTTTTACAATTGGTGCAAGGGAAGATGAGTGTGAGAGAGTACGGAGTGGAGTTCATGCAACTCACTCGCTTTGCGCCCGACTATGTCATCACTGAGATGATGAGAGCAAAGAGGTTTCAGCAAGGATTGAGACTGGACATGAGGGGAGGAGTAGCACCATTCCAACTGAGGACCTATGGTGAGGTCATGAGCAAAGCACTCGTAGTGGAGGAGAAGAATAATAATAAATATCGCCAGAGGGAGCAACAAGGAAGGTGGAAAGCTGATCAGAGCAGAATGGGGAATTATGAACCGGTGAATAAAAAGCCGAGATTCATACCAAACAACTAGAAACCACCGTTCCATGGAGGTTATGGGAGACTAGTGCAGCAGAGCAACCAGCAGAGATTTCCATTGCTCGCGTCGGGGAGACCGATACGCTACGAGAGCCCTGCTATCACTACCGGTGCTACAATTACATAGGGGGACTTCTCGAGCAGCTTCTTCCACACCTCGTGAGACTTGTACCAAGTGTGGCAAGCCTCACAAGACAGTGAACTGTAGGATAGGCACTCGGGGTTGTTTTCGATGTGGCAAGGTGGGCCACTTGATCAAGGAATGCCCTGAGATGGATAACGGGAAGACGGCTTTAGTCCCTATTCCACGACCTATATAAGCGAGGAAACCGATCATCCAAGGAAGAGCCTACGCAGTCATAGCTCAAGAGGCTCAGAACACAAATGACGTGATTCAAGGTGAGCTTCCTTTTAAATAGAGAATTTCAATTCTTGAAATTTTAGATAGAGAATGTGCATCTACATATAGGAGATATAAGAAAAACTTGCATGTGATAAATTCTGGTATGATAATAAACAATATATATATGTGTATGTATGATTAGGTACGTTACAAATATATAAGAAGGGAACCGACGTGACATACGAGGCTCGAGTGTTGATAGACCCTGGGTCTACCCACTCATTTGTTACACCTGGCTCCACAAAGAGGATGAAAGTCGACCCAGAGGAATTAGACTTCGTTTTAATCGTGACTGTTCCTACCGGGAAATTGGTTGATACTGAAAAGGGTTGCAACTCCGTGATCGTGAGGGTCATGGATGGAGATGTCTTTGAGCTACCGGCGAACCTAATTCTATTAGACATGCAAGGATTCGACGTGATCCTTGGCATGGATTGGTTATTGACCCACTGTGCGACGGTAGATTGCAAGAATAAGGTCGTCATCTTCAGACCCAACACGAGGAGATCATTTAGATTTCGAGGAGAGAGGTCGACACACCTACCAATTATCTCGACAGTCAGGGCCGAGCGATTGATCAGAAAAGGGTGTAGTGGATACTTGCCATTTTTGAAGGAGCATAAGGAGAAGAATGTTATCTCTGAGATAGCAGTTGTGCGAGACTTCGCCGATGTATTTTCGGAGGAGTTACCCAGATTACCTCCAGAGAGAGAAATAGAATTTGCCATTGACTTAGCACCAGGAATGGATCCTGTTTCTAAAGCACCATATAGAATGGCTCCTGCTGAGTTGAAGGAGTTGAAAGAGCAGCTACAAGAGCTAATGGACAAGGGGTTTGTTAGACCGAGCGTGTCTTCATGGGGTGCACCGGTCTTGTTTGTAAAGAAGAAAGATGGGTCAATGCATTTATGCATTGACTATCGACAATTGAATAAACTTACCATCAAAAATCGATACCCTTTGCCTAGGATAGATGACTTATTCGATCAACTACAAGGATCGAAGTATTTTTCCAAGATCGATCTGAGATTTTGATACCATCAATTGAGAGTCAAGGTAGAGGATATTCAGAAGACTGCATCCAGGACTCGATATGGACACTATGAGTTCCTAGTGATGCCGTTTGGGTTGACAAATGCCCTGGCGTCATTCATGGATTTGATGAATAGGGTGTTTAAACCACCCCTAGAATCTTGTGTTGTAGTGTTTGTTGACGACATCCTGATCTATTCAAAATCAGAGGAAGAGCATGAAAAGCACTTGAGAGTAGCCCTATAGACTCTACGTGAACACCAGTTATACACCAAGCTCAACAAATGTGAATTTTGGTTAGAAGAAGTTAGCTTTTTGGGACATGTCGTCTCAAAGCTTGGTGTCACTGTAGATTCAGTAAAGATCGAAGCAGTTTTGAATTGGGAGCAACCAAAGATCGTGACCGACATCCGTAGTTTCCTTAGATTAGCAGGTTACTATCAGCGTTTCGTTGAGGGTTTTTCAAAAATATCAGGACCACTCACAAGACTTACGTGGAAAGATGCAAGGTTTGAATGGAGTGAGGCATGCGAGAAGAGTTTTCAAGAACTTAAGAAGAGACTCACTTTAGCTCTAGTGTTAGCTATTCCTTCAGGCAGTGGAGGGTTTGCAGTGTATAGCGATGCTTCATATACTGGTTTGGGCTGCGTGCTAAATCAACACAAAAAGGCGATAGCGTATGGGTCGAGACAGCTGAAAGGCATGAAAAGAATTACCCGACACATGACTTGGAATTAGCAGCGATCATTTTCGGGCTCAAAATTTGGAGACATTACTTGTACGGTGAGACATTTGAGATTTTCACCGACCACAAGAGCCTCAGATATTTGTTTACATAGAAGGATTTAAATATGAGGCAACATAGATGGATGGAGTTTCTCAAGGACTATGACTGTTCTATACAGTACCATCCAGGCAAGGCTAATGTGGTGGCCGATGCCTTGAGTCGAAAGAGTTCAGCTCAATTGGCTAGTTTAATTTTGGGTAGGCACAGATGGAAACTGTTTGAAGATCTGGCACTATATGATGCAAACATTAAGTCACAAGCTACAGGAACCTTCTTGGCTAATATCTCAGTGAGATCGATGATATTTGAGCATATCCATGAGCTACAGATGAAAGACTCGGCGCTAACAAAGATTCGTCAAGATGTAACTGAAGGCATTACATTTGAGTTTTCAATCAAGGAGGATGGTTCCTTATTGTTCAAGGGCCACCCCTATATTCCGGATAACGCCGATCTACAACAAAGAATTCTTGATGAATCTCACAAGTCAAGCTATGCTATCCACCCGGGAAGCACAAAGATGTATCAAGATTTTAAAAAGAACTACTGGTGGAGAGGCTTGAAATAAGATGTGGCTGAGTACGTGTCATGGTGTTTGACGTGCCAACAAGTGAAGATCGATCATAGACATCCCGCAGGCCTATTACAGCCTCTACCTATACCGGAATGGAAGTGGGAATCGATTTCTATGGACTTCATCGTTGAACTACCGCGTACTGTAAGGAAGTACAATGCCATATGGGTAGTAGTCGATCGATTGACCAAGTCAGCGCACTTCTTGCCTTACAATACGACGTACACGGCGGGAAGACTGGCGGAGCTGTATATGAAAGAGATTGTCCGTTTGCATGAGATTCCGAGTAGCATTGTTTCAGACCGTGACCCATTGTATGCATCAAAGTTTTGGAAGAAATTTCAAGAAGGAATGGGAACGCGACTAGATTTCAGTACGGCATTCCATCCGTAAATTGACTGACAGACTGAGAGGGTCAATCAGATCATTGAGGACATGCTGAGAGCATGTATGTTAGAATTGCAAGGATCGTGGGATCAACACCTACCCTTGATTGAGTTCGCATATAACAACAGTTTTCAGACGATCATTGGGATGGCACCATATGAAGCACTTTACTGACGACGATATAGATCGCCCATCAATTGGGAAGAAATGGGTGAGAAATTTATTTTGGGACCCAAAATACTTGAAGATAATGCCACCTATGTTCGTATGATAAGGGCAAAACTCAAAGCGGCTCAAAGCAGACAGAAAAGCTACGCCGATATCAAGCGGATGAGTGTAGACTTCAAGGTGGGTAAACACGTGTTTGTTAAAGTGTCACCTATGAAGGGGGTGATGAGATTTGGAAAGAGAGGGAAGCTAAGTCCCCACTATCTTGGACCTTTTGAATTTTTGGGTCGAGTAGGGGAAGTTGCTTACCGCATTGTATTGCCACCGTTATTCGATCTAGTACACAATGTCTTCCACGTGTCTATGCTCAGGAAGTACCTTAATGACCCTGATCACGTGTTGAGCGGTCAATCATTTGAGATGCATGAGGACATAACTATGATCGAAGAGCCGGTGGAGATTTTAGATCGAAAAGAACAAGTATTGCGAACAAAAGTGATTCCATTAGTACTTGTTCGATGGAAGCACCATTCGGCCGAGGAAGCTACATGGGAATGAGAGGCCGACGTGAAAGAACAGTATCCAAGCTTGTTTGCGACGGCTTGAGAGTCAAATTGTATCACCGCAAGCATGTTTGTAGATTAAAACTATATGTTGTAATTCAATATCGATCTTATGGTCAATTTATTAAAGAAAAATGACTTATCCACATAGCTTTCCTAAGTTAAATGCTGTGATGATGTATGTTGTAGAACCAACGACCAATTGGTATCATAGTTTACCAAGAGAAATCAAAGAGACATGAAAAATTTGAAATTTGAAGAATCTGATCAAAATCGATTAATCGATTTGGGAATTTGATTAATCGATTTTGGTCGATTAGTCGACTAGCATGCGCTAGTGAGTGGAAATTTAATGAGGACTCAGGAAATGAAGGGAGTTAAATTTTGATTAATCGATTTAGGTTTTCGATTAATCGATTTTGAATTTTGATTAATCGATCTGGGGATTCGATTAATTGAATAACTTGAAAACTTTAGAGAAACTTAAGAAATTTTTTATTTTGATTAATCGAAGTAAAATTCGATTAATTGATTTGGAATTTCGATTAATCGAACTGGAAGTTTGACTAATCGAGTAACTTAAGGATTTTAGAGAAATTTTGAAAGACTACACATTTTCGATTAATCGAAGTGAATCTCGATTAATCGAAGTGAATCTCGATTAATCGATTTTGGAATTTTGATTAATCGAAGTGAATTTCGATTAATCTACTGGCTCACGCCAGTGAGCTCCAAAACTTGAAAATTTAAGTGAATACGATTTCGATTAATCGAAATGGTTTCGATTAATCGATTTTGAGTTTCGACTAATAGATTTTGGAAATCGATTAATCGATTTTGCGTGGCTTAACCTAATTTTGAATCTCGATTAATCAACTTTGGAAATTGATTAATCAAGCCAGAGCCTATAGATATAAATCGAAGGGTTTTTTTTCACTTCATTCGAAATCATTTGGAGTTTACTTTTGCGTGCCTTCTTCTTCTCTCCGACCGACTGAGCAAGCTAGAGTTTTGGGCATTTCGAGTCGATTTAGGAACGAAATCGCGCTACATTGAATCAAATACCTAAGGTAAAACCCCAGTTTCCGCTTCTTTTCCATTTCAAACCACATAAACCCTAGTTTTTGTGAATTTTCACCTAAAATGCTGCCTAAAATGTGATTGTCTTCGAAGAAGGCAACCTCTAAACTCCCGGTCCGGCATAAGAACGCCGCACCGCCACCACCTACCCCATCACCGGTGAGGACTCCATCACCGTCGACATCGGAGACCACCTCCGGTTCGACGAGCGCGGCTTCGTGCGAATCTTCTCGTGAGTCTACGCCCATGCCACCACCACCCACCAATGTACTTCAACCCAATGAGTGGTGGGCAGGTAAGACCTTTGAGATCAAGTAAATCATCGATCAAACCCTATTTACAAACCCTAATGTATCGGGCGAGACCCAATGGGCTCGTAATTACCTCTAAAAAGTTAGTCTCGGCAACATTTTAAAACCCATCCGTGGGTCTTACTACCCTCGATTGGTCCGTTTATTCTACCAAGGGCTAACGGACGACCCTACCGACGACATTGTTTTGACCAAAATAGAGGGTCGCGACTACACATTCACCCGTCGCCACGTCCATGAGGTACTTGAGTGTCACCTCGATTTTGTACCTGAGACCACCCTCCTTTCACCCTTCGAGGAAGAGGTGAGATTTGAGGAAATCATGACCCGCATGACCAACGGGAAGAAGGGGTCGGGATCCTCCATTAAGAGGGTCGACCTTCCCCACTACATGTGGATGCTTGATTTGATAATCAAGTGCAACCTTTACCCACTGCGCCACGACACTGAGCGGGTAGAGACGGTGCAGCAGGCACTTTACGCGGCCTTCGGTGGCCGTTGGTTTGACGCAACGATGGTCATCCTCAAGGGGATGAGATGCATTAAGGGCAAGTTGATGAAGGGCAACTTGAGGCCCAAGGAGAAAATGCCCTACGCTCGGCTCATCTCCAGCATGTTGGAGTGTTACTCCGACGCTCCTGAGTACACCATATCGCCCCATGAGGAGAGGGCAACAGACGGAGTGAAGACGTTCTCAAACTCTTCATAGAGCCGTAGCTACAACTTGCTTAAGCGGACCCTACCGGCTCCGGGTCTAGCAGCAGTAGCTCCAATAGCACCACCACCACCCCCACCACCACATCAAGACCCACCCGTGGGTGGGGCACACCCCGTTGATCCAACAGCTGATGGGACACCCTCCCATACCACCGCCTCACCTACGCCGCCAGCGCAGTCTGCGGCAGCGACACTGACATCTTCTTATCGCTGACGAGCGGCTTGCCCAACGCCCACTATCGAGGACGTGTTGGCCAGGATGGAGGCCAACAACGAGCGGATGAACCGGCAGATGGACTTTCTGATGTACCACACTATGCGGTACATCTATCTGTTGGACTACCAGTAGTGCCTAGCTCAGGAGGAGGCATGGACAGCAGGTCGGACCGCCTTCCATACGGGTCCAGTCTTCCATGCGAGCACATCGGCTGCCGACGCATCTGGCTCGGCGCCCCAGCAGCCCAAGCAGCCAGCTGAGACGGGTCACCCACAGCCCACAGAGACGATCTAGCCACCATCGAAGCTGCTTGTTATGTCAGAGCAGCCTGCTCCAGCACCTGTTCAGCCAGGAGGGGGGGCCGCATGAGCTTCAGCGAGGGATATTTCTTTTTTATTGTAATTTAAACACTGTAAATGCTCAACGATGTAAATTTTGAAAAGTTATAATGAAATACAAAACAAATTTGGTATACTGATGTTATTTTGTTTTCTTACATTGTGTAATGTGTTCGTCATTTTTGTGTGGGTACGCAACACCCCAGTGTGCAGGGTACCCAAGAGAGCACCCTTGGGTTATTTTCGAGGATGAAAATTCCCAAGGTGGGGAGAATGTAATATCCCGAAAAATGGACCATATGACTTTGACCTCGAGATCCATGCCCGATTGATTATAGGTTTGACCAAGTAATGGTCAAACATTGAGTTCATGAAGTTATGTACTAATGTGAGATTTGTGTGACCTAAGTGTAGTGTATTGTGTTAAGTTGCAGTCACATACACCTATCTCTGGTGTATGTGTTTAACACACAAGGCCAAGAGAGAATAAAAGGGGTTTCAATAACCCTAGTTTCCTTTTGCTTTGGTTGTTGAAGAGAGAGTTGAGAGGATAGAGAGAGGAATAAAGAGGAGTTATGGAGGCTAGTGCAAATAAAGAGGAGGAGCTAGAATTAATTGCCGGATTCAATGAGTTAGGATCGTTGAAACGAAAAGCTGGAACCCTAGCCATCAAACCCAACAAATCAATCCCTTTAAGGGATTATTGAGGTGAGTTTTAATTAAAGTGAATGAACATATTGTAGACAAGTTTAATTCAATCAAGTAGGGTTAAATGGGTAGATAAAAGGTATAGAAAAGAAAGGAGAAAGATTTGGAAGAACAGCCCGAAAGGGGGCTGAATTTGGCCAAATCGATTAATCAAAATTGGAGTTTGATTAATCGATTTTGTTTCGATTAATCAATTTTGGCCCAGAAGTTGAAAAGTCATGAAAGCCCGATTTTGATTAATCGAATTGTATTTCAATTAATCGATTTGGATTTTGATTAGTCGATTTGGAAATCGACTAATCGACTGGGTACCTCTAGTGGCTAGAGAAAAGAGACCTGGAGAAATCGGCTAATCGAGTTGGGAAATGATTAATCGATTTTGGATTTTGATTAATCGATTTGCGATCGACTAATCGATTTTAAACTTTCGACCACTCGATTTGAGAATCGACCTTATTATGTTAGAGACTTCGATTAATTGATTTGGGATCGATTAATTGAATTTGAAATTCGATTAATCGATTTTGAGAATCGATTAATCGATTTTGGGAATCGATTAATCGACTTTGACAGTTTTGCTTAACCTTTTAAGTTTTCTTTGAGATTCATGGAGGGTCCAGGACCTTCTTCATTACATCTTTTGTGATGTATTGCGTGTATTGTGATGTACCATAGGTGGTAAGTGTGAAAGCGAGCACAAGGAGCCGCGTGGGACCTTGATGCTTGGACCATCAGAAACCTGAGGTAGGGAACACCTGGAACATGTACTTTAATTTCAAGAGCATGTATGTAGTGATATAATCATCAGATTTGAAGTTGTTTTAACTATGAAATGCTTTGTGAAAATAGGTGCGTGTTTGACACCAAGAATGTGATAAAGGCATCTGTGTGATGCAAGTAATTAAGAACAAGTAATCTAATGAGATTGAGACATCCCCAGGGGATGAGAAAGTAATAAAGGCATCAGGTGTGATGCGGGTATGTATACATCCCAGGGATGTATATATATATGATTGAATAATTATTGTTGAGGCCTAACTGATATAAGATAGCACACTTACACGGTGAACAACTATATGTAAAGCACATGTTATTTTTGTTATTTGAGGTTTGATAGGATACCCCACCGACGTGGCGGGATACCCACGACTAACGCGACAGGATATCCATGACCGGTACGGCGGCCAATCCATACACCAGTGTGGAGGTTTATTCGTAACAGTAAGCACATCCCAGGGATGTTTAGATGAGTTTTAACCCAGCCGCCTAGTGAGAAGGGGCTTAGGTCATATTCCCAGGGATTACTTTATGACAACTGTCTATTTAGACGACGATGAAGGGTATCTCATCGAGGCTTGATGCTATATTACTCGGGAATTACTTAAGTTGAAGATTTAAGTTTTGCTTTAGGCCTGTTCAGTGTCATTCATGATAAATTAACAGTAAAGTAAGACATGCTAATTACCAGTAAATTTGAATACAATTCATCAGCTTTTAAACTATTTTCTAGCAAATACATAGACACATCATGCTTATAATATCATGGAATATATGTGAGTCTTATTTTATATGTTCATTGTGTTTGTTCCCTATTGAGCTAGGATGTAGCTCACCCTTTAAATTATACGTCGCAGATCCATTGATAGCAGTTGTCGAGGCTTCGGGAGACGTAGATGCGAGTGATTCGGATTACGTGCCTAGAGACGAGTTGGAGCCTCCACCCGAGGACTTCTTCTAGGAGACTCTGCTGTGTACTTTGACAGAGAGTAGTTTGAGAGCAGCTTTGTATGGCTTAGTATGTCAAGCCTTTATTTTGATAAACATGTAATTAAATTGGATTATTCTTTTGGCGAACCATCTGGGGTGATCTGTTTATCACTGATGGCTCGGGTCGGTTCTCTGTTCATGCAGTGGCATGAAAGTAGAATTGTCTTTTGCATATGCTAGTTGGGCATATTAACCGTTTCCGCTTATGAGATTAATTGCTTTATTTATTTATTTGTGCTTGTTATACCAATGTTCCGTGCACAGTTTTGGGGCACGGTCTGGAGGATCGTGCTGATGGCATGGGTTTCAGGGTGTCAAAATCCGGGCTGGCACAGCCATGCTACAACACGAACATCTCAGCAATACCTCTCAGGTCTCATCACGGCACCACTACAATCACCAAGGCCCCATCGTGACATCATGCCGACAACCGCCAACCAACGCTTAAGCAATAAGTGAAAAGAAAAAAGGAAATCCCCGGGGTACCCTACTACGACATTGCACCCGAAACATTGCATTACAATGATAGCCACCAAGTCCCGTCCCGACGCTACATTACTGCCAAAGTACCACTGCTATAATACTTCCAAAGTACCACCGCTACAATATTTCATAAGTCTCACCGCACAATTTAGGTAAGTATCACCCCAAGTAAGTACTACCCCTTTTTTAATTACTCGATATTTCTTCTAAGTTATAATTATCTATGATTAAGTTAAAATATTTTCAAAACCCGTCTCTCTCAACTCGTGAATTACTGTAGTCCTCCCATAAGAGACAATCATCAGTATTTATTGAGAAGGTTAGATGGAGTATCCGGCATGCCACAGACTCGGAATATGCCCTTCGACAGCTACCATTTGCCCTTCAAATGCTCCATTTAAGCTTGTGCTAATAGATAAGAAAGCCAAGCTTGTCATGTCAGCATCACTAATTGACATTTGTGAATTCCCAAGAAACGAGAAGGCACCTCGAATGAGGGGTGTCTACTTCTTCGATGCGTTCTTACTTCGCAAGAGCACGCCGAAGAGGGGCATCTGTAGACACCCTCATTTTGCCCTCTCGAGTACTCGAATTTGTTTGGTCAGCCCTTGACCTTTTTAACCCTCGACATGGGACCATGCAATAGTACATGGCTGAACACAAGCTGAAATAATAGCTTTGTAGCTCAGAGCCCAACGTAGGGAGGCTATATACTAAGCAATAGTATATAGTCTGGATGCAGACTGAAACAATAGTCCGACATTCCATTCTTGAGACCATACCTGAATAACCTTAAATTAAGCGCCTGAATACTCACGCGTAATTTGATCGCGCGTAGAACCACAAGCGCGTGATCAGTCCCCTTTCAGACCAAATTTCCTTTCACAGACCGTTTTGAGACTCGATTACGCACCTAGAACCGGACACGCGATCGGATTGAGTGCTACACCAGCAGAGCGCAATTGGCCTACGCCCGACCAAGTCTCCTACCCTTGACCGCTACATTTTCTCGATTAAGCACTTCAAGTAACACGTTTAATCGGATTACAGATGTCCCCACAAGCCCATAATTAGTCCTAATTTTGTTAGCACTAGGAAACCCACTGAGTAATTCAACCGATCGCTCACTCAGTCGGTGACTGACTCAAAGTGATTAAGCGTTAGAAAACTGGCGCACAATTTAGTTAAATGCTCAGAAACAGGCGCGTAATTGAAGGGAAACCTATAAAAGCCCTTTTTCTCGAAGAGAGAGAGAGGCTGGCAATTTTGAGAGAGAGAATGGATTTTTTTTAGGATTTTGAAACCAGAGAACTCCGAGGACAAGCCCATAGAGCAAATTAGTCATGATTTCGAGATTCAAACCCTCGAATCTTCGATGATTCCTTTCCACGGCCCCGACCCTAGGAAAGAATTTAATTTTATTTTAGACTTACGATTTCCCCGCAGTTTAATTAATCAATTCTATTTCTAATTTTTAGACCGTAGCACCCTCTTCAGACTGAAATTCTCTGTATCCGATTCTAGTTCTCTGTTTCTATAACCGGTCCTTAATCTAGCGGTCCGATATACCGACCTTATGTTCTGATTCTACTCTAAAATCTTAATTTACAGTCCTATCATTAATTTCTGGTTCTGACTCTCAGAGTTCAGAACCAATCCTTAATCATACGGCCTGATTTTTCTAATTTCGGACTTGAATTTAGTCATAAATTTTGAATCTATAATTTAATTCTATATTTTCATACTGTCAAATATCCAAAAAAATATAAATTTCAGTTCATAACTTTAGTTTCTCAATCTAATTTCTTATTATAATTTCAAAGTCAATTATAAAAATCCCCCTTTTATTATTTGACTATCGACCTATCTTTCATCTCAGGCATCCGATTTACCCATGGGAGCTTACGGAGGGTACTCGGGAATGAGGCCAATTCTCCTTAGCATAGCGGGCCCAACCCCCCTTTTTTTGGATTGTTTAAGGTTAACTAGTTAATTATAGGTAGTTTTTTTCTATTTCAATATAATTGGCTAATTGCATCAAATAGGCCTTCATACCATTATTTACTTTGATTCAATTCAATCTTCTAGTTTAGTTAATTCATTATCTCCACCAGAATTTAGGAAAGATAATTTATTTATTATTAGTTAGATTTTTACCATAATTGATCTGTAGATTATGATTAAAAAAAAAAGAGTTAATTTTGTTGCCTCGATCTTTTATTTCTATTTTAGTAAATTGATTTATTTCTTCAATTAGAGTTGCAGTAAAAAAAATTAGTCTTTGTTTTCTTTAAATTAGAATGCTAGTAAGATTACCTTAAGTGCTTTAGTTCTGATTGCCATACAATTGATCATCTACTTATCTAGAATTGCAATAAAATTAGCGTACCTGCTTTATCTAGAATTGAGATATAATTGGACTCTTTTATTTAATTGGAATATTATTGGAACTGATACACATGCACTCCTAGTACCAGTAGGAGACTGGAACTGATTAGACTCTTAGTAGTATCAGGACTTTGATATTAATTGGACTCCTAATGATACTGAGAAACTGAAAATGATTGGATTCCTGATAGGATTAGGACACTAAAATAACCCATCATAATAAGCTCACCTAATCATAATTAACAATAAAAAAAGAGAACCTAAATCGACCATAACCGCAATAAGGGAAACTAATAAGAAAGCTGAAACTATCTAATTAAAAGAGGACACTACTGCTGACGTTGGCAGGTAGACGATTCAGTATAGAAGTTACCCACACTCGCTTAAATGCGTGATCATTGATGTGTTGCAGAGCTGGTAAATATCTGCAGCTGATGATCGCAAATTAACTAGGAATCATCCTAGGAAATTCCTCCTATTGTTATTTATCCCCACCTTATCACATACACTGTATCGCTAGAGTCCAACAGGACAGAATTGGAAGCCACTTATTCAATGGGAATCGAGAGGAACCCAGAAAAAGCGTGCACCAACAGATTGGCAATCGCGATGATAGGGCTTGATTTTTCTGATTTCGGACCCGAATTCAGTCCTAAATTTTAAATCTATAATTTAATTCTATATTTTCATACCGTAAAAAATTTTAAAAAATATAAATTTCAGTTCATAACTTTAGTTTCTCAATCTAATTTCTTATTATAATTTCGAAGTCAATACAAAAAATCTCCCTTTTATTATTTAACTATCGACCTATATTTTATCTCAACCATCCGATTTGCCCACGGGAGCTTACGGTACTCGGGAACGAGGCCAATCCTCCTTAGCATAGCGAGCTCAGCCCCCTTTTTGTAGATTGTTTAGGGTTAACTAGTTAATTATAGGTAATTTTTTTCTATTTCAATATAATTGGCGAATTGCATCAAATAGGCCTTCATACCATTATTTACTTTGATTCAATTCAGTCTTCTAGTTCAGTCAATTCATTATCTCTATCAGAATTTAGGAAAGTTAATTCATTTATTATTAGTTAAATTTTTACCATAATTGCTCTGTAGATTACGATTAAAAAAAAAAGAGTTAATTTTATTGCCCCAATCATTTATTTCTATTTTAGTAAATTGATTTATTGCTTCAATCAGAGTTGCAGTAAAAAATTTAGTCTTTGTTTTTTTCAAATTAGAATGCTAGTAAGATTACCTTAAGTGCTTTAGTTGTGAATGTTATACAATTGATACATCTGCTTATCTAGAATTACAATAAAATTAGCGTACCTGCTTTATCTAAAATTGCAATATAATTGGACTCTTTTATTTAATTGGAATATTATTGGAACTGAAATACATGCACTCTTAGTACCAGTAGGAGACTCGAACTGATTGGACTCTTAGTAGTACTAGGACTTTGATATTAATTGGACTCCTAATGATACCGAGAAACTGAAAATGATTGGATTCCTGATAGCATCAGGACACTAAAATAACCCATCATTATAAGCTCACATAATCATAATTAACAATAAGAAAAGAGAATCTAAATCGACCATAACCGCAATAAGGGAAACTAAAAAGAAAGCTAAAACTATCTAATTAAAAGAGGACATTGCTGCTGACGTTCGCAGGCGGACGATTCAGTATAGAAGTAACCCACACCCGCTTAAACACATGATCATTGATGTGTTGCAGCGTTGATAAATATCTGCAGCTGGCGATCACAAATCAACTAGGAATCATCCTAAGAAATTCCTCCTATTATTATTTATCCCCACCTTATCACATACACCGCATTGCTAGAGTCCAACAGGACAGAATTGGAAGCTACTTATTCAACGGGAACCGAGAGGAACCCAGAAAAACCGCACACCAACAGACTGGCGATGACGATGGGACGTGCTTTTGTAAATCCCTTCTTTTTCTTTAGATAGTTAGCTTTATTTTACTTCCCTATTTTCTTTCTCGTCGTGTCATTTAGATGCTTTTTATATGAGTCTTCGCCAAAGACTCAAGATGTCGGGTGTACGAAGAGTAAGTTTAGGAGACCCACCATTGTGGGCATATCATGACAATCCCTCATATGAAGAGCCGCTTTATAATTTTAGCCCACGACAGCCAGAGGTAAATATGGCTAGAGAACAAGATAATCCCTTCTCTACTTCACCCGTCGGTAGTAGTCGTAACGGAAGAGAGAGCCTCATCGGGCAAAATCTTACTACTAAACAAATCGTAGAGCTTAGCGTTCAAAAGATACAAAGAGGAGATGAGGACTCTGGGGAGTTACTCAAAGGATTAGCCACGGCATATGGCACTATTAAGTCACGACAATTCTCAGGAGAGCAGGAACGACAAGAGAGACTACCTTCTAACCCAAGCACGGTGTTAGCCCGTGCTACGCCATTGAGGCAACATACTCACACATTCTTTAATGACAGTTTGCGAGACAAGGGTATCTCACGCATCACTCCCAAGACAACACCATAAAGATCGAAGACCTCCTGAAAATGATTGAAGAATACATGGCTAAGAGGGAATGCCAAGGTCGCTCGTTTGGATTCGATAAATTATGTCGAGACATTGAATTTAACCTACCCATAAAATTTAAATCGTCAAAATTTACTAAGTACAATGGCATCAGAAATCCGAACCATCACTTGGTTCTCTTTTGTAATGATTACCAACCTATATGCAACAATCAAGGACTTCTCATTCACTACTTTCAACGTTCATTAGAAGGAGAATCCCTAGACTGGTTTGCGGAGCTCCCACTTTATAAGATAGCGACTTTTAATGATCTAGTCGGTCGATTCCTAGGCTAATACAAACACTTGATTCAAGAGACGGTTAGCCTCAGCGACCTGATGGCGACCAAGAAGGACCAGATGAAGAATTCACCGACTTCCTCGCTAGATGGCAAAAGCTTGCTGCTAGAACTGATACTTCAATGAAAGAGAAAGATTCAATTGACATCATCATTGATAATGCTAAGGAACCACTAAGGAGAGCCCTAGTTATTAGCGATTGCCTCGACTTCATTGCAGTTCACTCTCAAGCATCCCAACTAACGGGGCACATCAAGGGCGGAGACCTTGCATTATCCATAGTCACGTCAAAGGTGGGCTCTCCCAATGAGTCGAAATCAAAAAATCATAAGGAAGTCTCAAGAATCGAACAAGTTAATATGGTTGTCAATCAAGGGCAAACTTTTGAATAACGGGAACTTCTCACCACGCAACTTCGGGCAGAACTAAATCCAACAATAATACTCTAGTCAAAATCAGGGCGCTAATCAACAAAGGTACGCAAATCAGAACTAGGGCCAAAACCAGAACCAAGGCCATTATCAAAATAGAAACCAATACTCTAATGCTTATCAAGCCCAAACCACAACACAAAATTGACCGGACCATGCGCCAAATTATAACAGCGTACCTCCACCTTAGAACTTTAATCCAGCTAGGGGACCCTACCAGCCAAAGCAGGAACCCAGTCCCCCTTTACCCGATACTATTTCCAACATCTTCTGCCTCCTTAGCGCCTATAATCTCTTACGATTCCTATAAGAAAAGCCCAGGCAATGGCCTGCAAATCTAGACTATGGTAAATACTGTTCTTTCCATCGATATGCAGGACACAACCTAGAGGACTATTGGGTTCTCAGGGACATGATCTATGACATGAATGATCAGATTCAAATTGACTGGGAAGCACTTAGGAACCCTAACCCTAATAACAATCAACCCCAATAGAATTTAGGGATCATAAATAACCCCATGCCCAACCACAACCAAGGGACACCGGCCCAGGTCACTATTGTAGATCTCCCCAGTCAATCCCATTTTCAGCCTTCGGCATTAAGCACTCGTATCCTACCCTCCGACACTATTACTACCCTTATGAGAATTCCTCCCTCACATCACCCTGAATCGATCACACGGATCGCACCACCTAGCCCGCCTCCATATCCAAAGTTTACTCAAATACGAGTCCATTCTTTCAGGGCCAGGAGGCCATTGCTCCATCATTCCCCACTGGAGCCATTGACCCCGCCAAATCCTGAATCACCAGTGCTACCACTCCCTTCACCAACCTGACTCTGGATCTGAGTATGGAGACTATGCTCTTCAAACCGCCGTTCCGACTGTCACACGGGTAGACAGTGTCACCCACATGAATCCCAACCAAGAGAGTGAAGCCCGAACTGAGTATCAGTCAGATGAAGAGCTCGACAAAATCTCATGGACTCTCTATTTTGACGATGCTCTAAATCCCAAAGGGAAGGGCATCGGGATAGTCCTTCTAAGCCCGGTAGGAGTGGTGATATCTAAGGCTTTCCAACTAGACTTCCCTATTATCAATAATGTTGCAGAATACGAAGCTTTTATAGCTGGATTATGGACAGTATTACAATTAGGTGTTAAACAGTTAAAAACCATCGGTGATTCCAAACTAGTAATTTCACAAGTCATAGGAGAATGGAAACTAAGGAAAGGAGAGTAATGGGATACCTAAACACTACTCAATATTTAGTGAAGAAATTTGAAAAGATCTCTTTTACACACATCCCTAGATTAGAAAACGAGTTAGCAGATTCCTTAGCCACACTAGCCTCTGTCATCCAGATACCTATCGACCAAAATACCAAGACCTTCTTCATTGAAAGATTAACAGTACTCGCCCATAAAGTAGCATGGACCATTACAAGGGAACTACCAATTCTCCATGCCAGCACGAAATCAAAAGAAATAATCACTCCAGAAAATCACATTGAAATAGAAACTGAAGTCGCTATGTTCAGATTCAAGAAATCACCAATCGACGATGGACAACCATGGTATTTTGACATCTGGAATTTCTTGAAACATCAACACGTTCCCCCATATGCCACAAAGATTGAATAAAAGATTATAAGAAACCGGTGCGCCCGATTCTGTATACTCGGCAAACCATTATACAAAGAAGCCTTAACCAAAGGAGTACTGCTGTGATGCATCATGATTGTCGAAGGACAATACATCATCCGAGAAGCACATGCCAGTACCTACGGTGCCCACTCCGGTAGACAAAGACTCGCCGATCAAGTTACATGACAAGACTACTTCTGGCTGACGATGATTAGAGACTATCATCTCTACGTTCAATCATGCGAATAATGTCAAGAGCACGCCGCACTTATCAAAGCTCCATCAGTCACGCTAAACACTATGACCTCGCCGTGGTCATTTTTGATGTGGGCCTTCGACATCATTGAACCGTTTATAGACATTGTTGGGAATACTCACAAGCATGCGTTCATACTTATAGCGACCGAATACTACACCAAATGGGCAGAGGCTGAGTCATATGTCAGAATCACCGCTTCAATGCTCGCGAGGTTTATAGTTTGAAATATCATTACCTAATTTCAAGTACCCAGAATGTTCATCCCTGACAATGGATCACAGTTCATTATAGAAAAGATGAAGAAGTTATGCAAGAAATACGACATTGATTTATGCCACTCATCACCGTTCTACCCTCAAGGAAATGAACAAGCAAAAGATACGAACAAGAAACTGATTCAAATCCTAAAATGAATTGTGGAAACAAGCAATGGAGCCGACTGGGTCGAACGATTACCTGAAACACTCTGGGTCTATAGGACCTCTATTCGTACGACCACTGGCCAAACTCCCTACCTCCTCACCTATGGGATGGAGGCAGTCCTACCATATGAGATACAAGTACCATCTTTATGCATCCTACTCAATGATGAGCTATCCTTAGACAAGAGGAGAATTGCTTTACTTACTCGTTAGAGCGACTCGATAAAACACGCCTAAGGACAATTGATCACACTCAGGTATATCAGAGGAGAATGGCCAGGGCCTATGATAACAAAGTCCTTGAACGAACCTTTAAAATTGGTGAGCTAGTCTTAAAGAAAATTATGCCTTCCAAACATGCCCATCCAAAAGGAAAACTGAAACCGAACTGGGAAGGCCCTTACGTTATAACAGCTGCATACCCTAGAAACGCATACAAATTGGTAAACCAAGACAGGGAAGAGCTCCCACGCCTCTGGAATGCCATGTTCCTTAGAAAATACCATCCTTAGTCTTATGATGATCACATCTCATGATTAAAATACTTATACTTATCATCCCCGTAGTCATCACGACCCATCCATTGGTCGTATGTCTTCAATCCTCAGAATATCCTTAAAATCTCCGACTTGTCACCCACCATTTACACTTGGGCTATTTGATTGAAGGATTAGTGACCTACCTAAAACTTTTTTCAAAACCATAAGTGTGACAGCCCGATTTTGGCACCCCGAAAGCCGTGCCATCAGCACGACCCTTTAGGTCGTGCCCTTGAAGTCCGTACGAAACATTGGTATAAACAAGTGACAACAAATCAAGAAAAACATATGGACTGCAATAAGTATATAATAAAAATCTGCTATTCTAAAACCAAAAGCTCAATGGACAATTTTACTTCTATCCCAACACATGAACAGAAGAACCGACCCAAACCATCAGTGATAAGCAGGATCACCCCAGATGGTTCGCCAAAAAGAATATATCATTTAAGTTACAATTTCCCAAAATATAAGGCTTGACATACCAAGCCATACAGAATTCTCTCAAAAATCTCTCTCCAAGTACGCAACGGGTCCTCTAGAAGAAGTCCTCAGGAGGAGGCTCCAACTCTTCCTCGGGCACGTAATCCGAATCCCCCGCATCTACCTCTCCCGAACCCTTGACAGTCGCAAGCAATGGACCTGCGATGTATAGTCTAAAATGGGTGAGCTACATCCTAACACAATAGGAAAACAGCAAGTGAACATATAAGTCAAGTTCTCACATATATTCTAAAACAATTTAAAAGCATGTTTTATCAGACGGAATTACTGAGAAAACAATTTAAATAACTAAAAGATGTACTAGATGCAACTATTGCTTTACATGGGGGTTTGTTCATTCTCAACTTATTGGTATTAGATACTGATTCAGCCTAATCACTTAAATCTTAACTTAAACATTCCCCAACTTACTATAGAGTCGGGCGTCCGATAGAATATCCTCCATCGTCATCTAAATAGACAGTTTTCATATTTATTTATTTCTTGAATACCACCCAGGTCCCTTTCTCACAGGCGATGGGGTTTCTAGTCTCATACACATCCCTGGGATGTCTAAACTGGTGTATGGATTGGCCGTCGTACCAGTCATAGATTTCCTGTCGCGTCAGTCGTGGATATCCCACCATGCCGGTGGGCTATTCTGTTCAAACCTTAAATATCAAAGTGCACTATATATAGTTATTCGCCGTGTGATTATGCTAATTTTAGTATATTAGGCCTTATCAACTTTTCTTTTACTTTACTGACAGATTTCACCTGCATCCCTAGGATGCCACTGGCTCAATGCATCACTTAGATGCTCAATATCACAATTTCACATCCCCTGGGGACCTTATGAGTTAATTTAGTATTCATACACACACACACTCTCTTAGAAATCACATTTTGATACATGCTTTTCAAAATTGAAATACATGTTCAAGGTGTTCCCTACCTCACGTCTCTGAATGTCCAAGCATCAAGGTCTAACACGGCTCCTTATGCTTGCGTTCCCTCGTACCGCCTATGGTACACTATGACATATGCAAAGCATCAAGAACGATGTAATAAAGAAGGTATAAGACCCTCCTTGAACCTCAAAGTCCAATTCAAAAGTCAACTAAAACTGTAAAAATTGATTAATCGATCTCCCAAAATCGAATAATCGAAATCCCAAATCGATTAATCGATCCCAAATCGATTAATCAAAAATCCAAGCTTCGATTAATCGATCCCAAATCGATTAATCAAAAATCCAAACTCGATTGATCGATTTTAAAATCGATCAATCGATTTTTCCAGCTCTCTATTTTCCAGCCACTAGAAGTGCTCAGATGATTAATTGATTTTAAAATCGATTAATCGAAATTCTAGAATCGATTGATTGATTTCAAATCAATCAATCAGTTTCGGGCAATTCTGCCAAGCTTACTTCTGAAACTCAATTCTACCTAGCTTACTTCTGAACCAAAATCAATTAATCGATTTTCCAAATCGATTAATCGATTAATCGATTTGGTCAGAAACTCAGCCCCTTTGCAGGCATTTCTTCTAAATCTCTTCCTTTCCATTTTTTCTTCATTTTTACATCTTTAATTCATCTTTTGAACAACAATTGAATGCACCACAACTTATTTACATAATTCACATTAAAATTCAACAAAAATCACCTCAAATCAATCTCTTGATTGATTGAATGGTTGGTTCAAAGGCTAGGGCTTCTAGCTTTTGCTTCAACGGTTCCTAACGCGTCATATCCGGCATTAATTATTCAATCCCGTCCTCAAATTCGGATCTGCATTAACTCCTAGCCATTACTCCTTCCTTGATCTCTCTCTCTCCTCTTAACTTTTCTTACCAACCCAAAATAAGGGAATTAACTTCTCTTAGGTTATTAAGTCCCTTATAACTCCCCTTGTTTCGGTGTTAGGCATATACACCCAAGATAGGTGTACATTGTCACTCACTAAGCTTTAAACTATACACACTTGCACACTTACTTATGATATCAACCTAAGTTGTAAACACAGTCATCGAGTTGACTTTCACCTGGTCAACCTATGACCAGTCAGGCACACATTTCGAGGTCACTATTAGACGCTCAATTTTTGGAGATGTTACATTCTCCCCACCTTGGGAATTTTCATCCTCGAAAATGTACCCAAGGGTTCCTCATTGAAAGACCCACACTGATCGACATATGCAGTTTCATCCACAACACATCCTTTATGAAACGAAGTACATAGATAATGATGCATAATAAAGAAGCACAATTGAAGGTAATTGGCAACAATTTAACTTTGATTCACGTTCGCTACAAAGCAGGATAATCCCCCCCATACAATGGCATCCATGCCAACATAGTTTCATACATGAGGTTATTAAAATAATTATAGCTCAAAAATAATTACAACAAAACTCCAAAAATAATCTCAACCAAAAAGAAATTTCATGATCTCAAGCTCAGGGAGTCCCTCTCAGTGCTGATGCGCTATATACGGTTGTTGCGGTCCCTCGCTTTGGCATTGTGGTGGCCCAACCGGATGCATCGTCGGTACACCTCAGCAGGAGCATCAGGCATCCAAGTCTGCTCCTTTGTGAGGCGCTGCTGAAAGTCCACGAGATAGATGTACCGCATAGTATGGTACATCAAGAAGTCTAAGCGGCGGTTCATCTGCTGGTTGTTGTCCTCCATCAGGGCCAACACATCGTCGATAGTAGGAGCGGGGCGAGTGGCTCGCCGACGGTAGGATGACATAGGCGTAGAAGTAGCCGGAGGGGATCGTGATGTAGTAGGAGGTGGCACTATGGATTGCCCCTCAGGTGGCACTGAGCCATGAGACGGTGCTCCCTCGGCTGGTGGATCCTAATGTTGTGGTGGGGGTGGTGGTGGTGCTGGTCCCTCTACTGGCAGGGCTTTCTTTAATAATCAATAGCTACGGCCCCACGAAGCGATGGATTAATGCTTCATGTGGTTCGTAGCCTTCCTCTCAACAGGTGAAATAACATACTCTGGGGCGTCAGAGTAGCATTCTAACATGCTTGATATAAGGCGAGTGTAGGGCAACTTCTCCTTAGGTCGTAAAGGACCCTTCATCATCTTTCCTTTGATGTAAATCATACCCTCAATGACGAGTTTGGTCGCGTTGAACCAACGGCCGCAGTATGTTGCGTATAAGCCTGCTGGACCAACTCGACCCTCTCTGTATCGTGTCGCATAGGGTATAAATTACACTTGATTATAAAATCAAGCATCCACATAAAAGGAGGTAGGTCTACCCTACTTATGGATTTGCCTGAACCCTTATTTCCTCTAGTCATCTCCGTCATGATGTCCTCAAATTTTGCTTCCTCGTTAAATGGTGGAAAGAGGGTGGTCTCGGGCACAAAATCTAGGTAACACTCTAGGGATTCATGCACATGGCGGTGGGTGAATGTATAACTATGACCGTCGATCTCGGTCATAATGGTGTCATCAACCTGACCCACCCTAAGGTTCTGGTAGAATAGGCGCACGAGTCGAGGATAAAAGTGTCCATGCAATGGGTTCAAAAGGTTTTTGAGACCCGCCTTTTGAAGGTATTGTCGGGCCCATTGGGTCTCGCCCTCGACATCGGGGTCGGTAAATAAGACTTCGTCGATGATGTACTCATCTTCGAATTCCTTTGCCACCCACCACTCATTTGGTTGGGGCAAATTTCTGGGTGGTGGTTGGAGTATCGGTGACGACTAGTGTGAAGACGCGCTTGTCGAATCAGATTCAGAATTTGATGAAGGAGGTAGTGATGATGGAGGTGACAGTGATGGTAGTGGCAGAGCGGCATTCTTAAGCCGAACCGGGAGCTTGGACGTCGATTGTTTTATAGCCAATCGCATTCTAGGTGGCATTTTAAATTAAAAATTTTAAAACCTAGGTCTGTGATGGTAAAAATTGAAAAAGAATTTGAATCTAGGGTTTACTTGAGACACTAGATCCAAATGGCAGAGGTTTTCGATCCGAATCGATCCAAAATTCCCCAAAACCCTAGCTATTATGGCTGCTCAAAGAGGAAGAAAAATGGTGCCCAACAGAAAAACCCAAACTGAATTTCAAAATGGGAAAAGAAAACCCAAAACTGATATATAAAGGCAAAAATCGATTGATCAATTTTAAAAATCGATTAATCGATTTTCATAACTTACACTCAGCCATGTGAAATTGATTGATCGATTTTAAAAATCGATTAATGGAATTCAACTCGATTAATTGAATTTTACTGTTATTTAATTTCCAGGTTTGTCATCTCACTGGCGTGTGCCAGTCATTCAATCGACCAAAATTGATTGATCCATTTCCAAAATCGATTAATCGATTAATCGGTTTTGATAAATTTCTCAAAAAAATTTATACTTTATTTTTGCTTCATTTTCTTGGTAGTTCTTGACCAGTTGGTCATTGGCTTTGTGAAGCATGTCTTCATTAGCAATTGCGTGACATAATGAACATTAGCCATGCGTTCTCATCGCATCACGACACGGTTTTGATTAACACTCTTTCCATTGAATAGGTTGGCCAAATGCTCAACATTTGATTACATGATTGGTTTAGATGTACAAACATGCTTGTGATGATATAATTTAGCTCTCAACTTGCCGAAAACTAGGCTAGGTATTGTTCTTTTACGTCGGCCTCTCTTTCCCACGTAGCTTCTTCGGCCGTATGATTCTTCCATCTAACAAGCACTAATGGAATCACTTTTGTCCGCAACACTTATTCTTTTCGACCCAATATCTCTGCCGGTTCCTGTATCATTCTCATATTTTATACATTTCTAAAGGTTGACTACCCAAAACATGAGTAGGGCCATTAATATACTTCCTGAGCATAGATACGTGAAATACATTGTGCACCCGATCGAATAACAATGGTAATCTAATGCGGTAAGCAACTTCCCAAACTTTTCGAATCTCATCACGCCTTTCATCGGTGACACTTTTACAAACACGTGTTCACCTACCTTATAGTCTACACTGTTCCGCTTGATGTCGGCGTAGCTTTTCTGCCTGCTCTGAGCCACTTTAAGTTTTACTCTTATCATACAAACATAAGTGGCATTATCTTCAAGTATCTTGGGTCTCAAAACAAATTTCTCACCTGTTTCCTCCCAATTGATGGGTGATCTACATCACCTTCCATAAAGAGCTTCATACGGTGCTATGCCGATGCTCGCTTGGAAACTGTTATTATAAGTGAATTCAATCAACGGTAGGTGTTGATCCCATGACCCTTGCAATTTGAGCATACACACTCTGAGCATGTCTTCTATCACTTGGTTCACTCACTTTGTTTACCCATCAATTTGCGGATGAAATACTGAATTGAAGTCCAGTCGCATTCCCATTCCTTCTTAGAATTTCTTCCAAAACTTTGATGTGTACAATGGATCACGATCAGAAATGATACTATTTGGAATTCCATGTAGGCGCACGATCTCTTTCATATATAATTCTACAAGTCTTCCTACCGTGTACATTGTGTTGTAAGGCAGGAAGTGTGCTGACTTGGTCAGTCAGTCTACGACTACCCAAATGGCATTATATCTCTTTGCTGTACGCGGTAGTCCCACAATGAAGTCCATAGAGATTGATTCCCACTTTCACCCTGGTATGGGTAGAGGCTATAATAATCCAGCAGGATGTTTGTGATCGACCTTCACTTGCTGGCAGGTCAAACATTGTGGCACATACTTAGTCACATCTTGCTTCAAACCTCTCCACCAATAATTCTTTCTCAAATCTTGGTACATTTTAGTGCTACTAGGGTGGATTGCATAATTTGACTTGTGAGCTTCATTAAGGATAGTTTGTCGCAGATCGGCATTGTCTGGAATGCAAAAATGGCCCTTGAACGATAAAGAACCATCTTCTTTCACTAAGAACTCAGGTTTTATGCCTTCAATCACATCTTGACGAATCTTGGTTAGCGTCGGGTCTTTCATTTGTAGCTCGTGGATATGCTCAAATATCACTGCTCTCACTGATATGTTAGCCAAAAAGGCTCATGTAGCCTGCACCTCGATATTTGCATCATACAGGGAAAGATATTCAAATAACTTCCATCGGTGCATACCCAAAATCAGACTAGCCAATTGAGCTGAACCCTTCCAACTTAAGGCATTGGCTACTACATTAGCCTTGCCGGGATGGTATTGTATGGAACAGTCATAGTCCTTGAGGAACTCCATCCATCTACGCTGTCTCATATTTAACTCCTTCTGTGTAAATAGGTATCTGAGGCTCTTGTGGTCGATGAAGATCTCAAAGGTCTCACCATACAAATAATGTCGCTAGATCTTCAACGCAAATATGACTGCTGCTAGTTCCAGGTCATGTGTCGGGTAGTTCTTTTCATGCTCTTTCAACTATCTTGACTCGTAAGCTATCACCTTGTTGTGTTGGTTGAGCACGCAGCCCAAACTATTATATGAAGCATCACTGTATACCGTGAACCCTCCACTGCCTGAAGGAATCGCTAGTACTGGAGCTGAAGTGGGTCTCTTCTTGAGTTCTTGAAAACTCTGTTCGCACACTTCACTCTATTCGAACCTTGCCTCCTTCCATGTAAGTCTTGTGGGCAGTCTCGATATCTTTGAAAACCCCTCAACGAAACATCGATAATAGCCGGCTAGTCCAAGGAAACTACGGACGTCAGTCACGGTCTTTGGTTATTCCCAATTTACTACTGCTTCGATCTTAGTTGGATCTACTGTGACACCATGCTTTAAGATGACGTGTCCCAAAATGCTAGCTTTCTCTAACCAAAACTCTCACTTACTGAGCTTGGCATTCAGTTGGTGTTCACATAAAGTTTATAGAGCAACTCTCAAGTGTTCTTCATGCTCTGCTTTTGATTTAGAGTATATTAGGATATCGGTAACGAATGCCACGATGTAGGAGTCCAGGTGTGGTTTAAACACCCGATTCATCAAATCCATAAACGATGCTGGGGCGTTCGTCAACGGCATCACCAAGAACTCATCCTTCCAACTGATCGAATAGGTCATCTATCCTAGGCAAAGGGTATCGGTTCTTGATGGTGAGTTTGTTCAACTGGCGATAGTCAATGCACAGTCGTATTGACCCATCCTTCTTCTTTACAAACAAGATTGGTGCTCCCCATGGAGACACGCTTGGTCTTACAAACCCTTTGTCCATGAGCTCTTGTGACTACTCTTTCAACTCCTTCAACTCAGCAGGAGCCATCCTATATTGTATTTCGAAACAGGCTCCGTTCCTGGTGCGAAGTCAATGGTGAACTCCACTTCCCTCTCTGGAGGTAATCCTGGTAATTCTTTTGAAAATACATCTTCAAACTCTCGCACCACTGCTATCTCGGAGATAATATTCATCTCTTTCTTATCCTCCTTCAAGAATGCGAAATAACCATTGTAACCCTTTCTGATCAAGCGCTCAGCCCTGACCACAAAGATAAGTGGCATATGCGTCGATCTCTCCCCTCGAAATGGAAACAATCTCCTAGTGTTAAGTTTGAAGATGACAATCTTATTCTTATAATCTATGGTTGCACAATGTTGTGACAACTAATCCGTGCACTTCTCTATCATCGATGCCAACTATCACTAACTTACAAACCAATTTTATGTCCACTAATTCTCCAGTCAGAATAGACACTGATAGAACAAAGTCTAATGTCTCCGAAATAATCTTCATTCTTTTTGCAAACCTCGGAGTAACAAAGGAGTGGGTAGACCCTAGGTCTATTAATACTCTAGCTTCACATGCTACATAGCATCCCTTCTCGTACACTCGTAACGTACCTATAACACACGTATGTATACATATATAACATATATTTTATTTTGAAACTTTAACGTAAAAAAGGAGTCTACATGCTTTTCTAATGGATGCACCTTCTCTATCTACAATGTTAATGAAATGAAACTTTTTATTCAAAAGGAATCTCACCTTGGATGATGGCATGTACGTTTCCTGCTTCTTGGGCGGTGACTGCATAGGCTCTCTCTTGTACGACCGGCTTCCTCGCTTGTATCGGTTATGAAATAGAAGCAGAAGTCGTCTTAGCCTTGTTCACCTCAGGGCAATCTTTAATCATGTGGCCCACCTTGCCACATTTATAACAACCGCGTGTCCCTTGCCTGCAATCCGTCATTTTGTGGGACTTGCCACACTTGGCACAAGCCTCCCTAGGTGTGGAAGAAGCAGCTCGTGAGAAACCCTATGTAACTGCTGCTCCAGTGGTGGTAGTAGGGCTCTCATATCGTATTGGCCTCCCCGAAGCAAGCAATGAAAATCTCTGATGGTTGGTCTGCTGTGCCGATCTCCCATACCTTGCTTGGAACGGTTGTCTCTGATTAGGTGCTATGAATCTCGGCTTTTTATTCACCATCTCATAGTTCCCTGTTCTACTATGATCTACACTCCCTCTTCCTTGCTGTTCGCTTTGGCGGTATCGATTATTATTTTCTTCCTCAACAACTAGAGCTTTACTCATGACCTCTCCATAGGTCTTTAACTGAAATGGTGCCACTCCTCCTCTAACGTCCGGTCTCAGGCCTTGTTGAAACCTCTTCGCTCTCATCACATTAGTAATCACATAATTGGGAGCGAAGAGAGCAAGCCTCATAAACTCCACTCCATACTCCCTTACTATCATTCGTCCTTGCAATAGTTGTAAAAATTGTATCTCCATCTGATTCCTCACTATCTCAGGGAAATACTGTTTATTGAACTCCTCCACAAACTCATCCCATGTCCAAGGCAATCCTGGGGTCTCCTGAGCCCTAGTCCTAGAAACGGACTTCCACCAAGGCCCAACCTCTCCATCTAACATGTAAGTTGCCCAATGGACGCTTTCATCTTCTGTGCATGTAACCACGCTGAATACTTTTTCCATCTCGCTCAGCCAATTCTCAGCAGCCATTGGCTCTGCTTGCCCTAAAAAGTTAGGAGGTCGCATCCTCCTAAACTCAGTAAACAAAGAGGGCACTAGCTGAGTCGAACCTACTGGAGGCGAAGGTGGCTGATGCTGATCACTGGCAGTGTGAGCTTCCAAGGATGTTGCTTGTTGAGCCATGGTGGTCGCCATGGTTTCCATAGTATGCATCATCCTCTGACGCTCTTCTCTGTCTTCATTTTTTTCCGTTACTCTTTCCTGTTCCCTCTGATCACAATCCTCACAATCTCGATCCTGATTCTCTTTATCATCTTGGCTCTCTTGGCCACCACTACCCGAAGCCCCTCTGCTTCTCATAGGTACTCTGTTCGTAGGCAAGATGAAGTCATCTCTACTACGTAAATTCCAATCCTAACCGCACCTAGGTTGACCTCTACCCCTAGAAGACATAACAGTCTGCACGTGAAATCAAAGTTTCATAAGCAGAAGTCCCTATGCTTTGACAAAAATAATGATTGTCAGAATTTCTACACGAAAAAGCTCTTATACCAACTGTGACAGCTCGATTTCGACACCCCAAAACCTGTGCCATCAGCACGACCATCTAGGCCATGCCCCTGAATTCTGTACGAAACATTGGTATAACCAAGCGACAACAAATCAAGCAAAATATATGGACTGCAACAAGTATATAATAAAAATCTGCTATTCTAAAACCAAAAGCTCAATGGACAGTTCTACTGCCATGCCAACGCATGAATAGAAGAATAAACCTGAACCATCATTGATAAGCAGGATCTCCCCAGATGGTTCGCCAAAAAGAATATATCATTTAAGTTACAATTTCCCAAAATATAAGGCTCGACATACCAAGCCATACAGAATACTCTCAAAGTACGGAACGGGTCCTCTAGAAGAAGTCCTCAGGAGGAGGCTCCAACTCTTGCCCGGGCACGTAATCCGAATCCCTCGCATCTACGTCTCCCGAAGCCTCGACAGTCGCAAGCAATGGACCTGCAACGTATAGTCTAAAAGGGGTGAGCTACATCCTAGCTCAATAGGGAAACATCAAGTGAACATATAAGTCAAGTTCTCACATATATTCTAAAACAATTTAGAAGCATGTTTTATCAGACAAAATTATTGAGAAAACAATTTAAATAACTGAAAGATGTACTAGATGCAACTGTTTCTTTACATGGGTTTGTTCATTCTCAACTTGTTAGTATTAGATACTGATTCGGCCTAATCAATTAAATCTTAACTTAAACATTCCCCAACTTACTATAGAGTCGGGCGCCCGATGGAATACCCTCCATCGTCGTCTAAATAGATAGTTTTCATATCTGTTTCTTTCTTGAATACCACCCAGGTCCCTTTCTCATAGGTGACAGGGTTTCTAGTCTCATACACATCCCTGGGGTATTCTGTTTAAACCTTAAATATCAAAGTACACTACATATAGTTATTCACCGTGTGATTGTGCTAATTTTAGTATATTAGGCCTTATCAACTTTTCTTTTACTTTACTGACAGATTTCACCTGCATCCCTGGGATGCCACTGGCTCAATGCATCACTTAGATGCTCAATATCACAATTTCACATCCCCTGGGGACCTTACGAGTTAATTTAGTATTCATACACACACACACTCTCTTAGAAATCACATTTTGATGCATAAATATTCCTTTGAATCACTCTACATACATGCTTTTAAAAATTAAAATACATGTTCAAGGTGTTCCCTACCTCACGTCTCTGAATGTCCAAGCATGAAGGTCTAACACGGCTCCTTATACTTGTGTTACCTCGTACCACCTATGGTACACCATGGTATATGCAAAGCATCAAGAAAGATGCAATAAAGAAGGTATAAGACCCTCCTTGAACCTCAAAGTTCAATTCAAAAATCAACAAAAACTGTCAAAATCGATTAATCGATCTCCCAAAATCGATTAATCGAAATCCCAAAGCGATTAATCGATCCCAAATTGATTAATCGAAGATCCAAGCTTCGATTAATCGATCCCAAATCGATTAATCGAAAATCCAAACTCGATTGATCAATTTTAAAATCGATCAATCGATTTTCCTAGCTCTCCATTTTCCAGCCACTAGAAGTGCTCAGACGATTAATCGATTAATCGAAATTCTAGAATCGATTGATCGATTTCAAATCGATTAATCGGTTTCGGGAAATTCTACCCAGCTTACTTCTAAAAGTCAATTCTGCCCAGCTTACTTCTGAACCAAAATTGATTAATCGATTTTCCAATTCGATTAATCGATTTGGTCAGAAACTCAGCCCCTTTGCGGGCATTTCTTCCAAATCTCTTCCTTTCCATTTTCCCTTCATTTTTACATCTTTAATTCATCTTTTGAACAACAATTGAATGCACCACAACTTATTTACATAATCCATATTACAATTCAACAAAACTCACCTCAAATTAATCTCTTGATTGATTGAATGGTTGGTTCAAAGGCTAGGGCTTCTAGCTTTTGCTTCAACGGTTCCTAATGCGTCGTATCCGACATTAATTGTTCAATCCCGTCCTCAAATTCGGATCTACATTAACTCCTAGCCATTACTCCTTCCTTGATCTCTCTCTCTATCTCCTCTTAACTCTTTTTACCAACCCAAAACAAGGGAATTAACTTCTCTTCGGTTATTAAGTCCCTTATAACTCCCCTTGTTTCGGTGTTAGGCATATACACCCAAGATAGGTGTACATTGTCACTCACTAAGCTTTAAACTACACACACTTGCACACTTACTTATGACATCAACCTAAGTTGTAAAAACAATCATCGAGTTGACTTTCACCCGGTCAACATATGACCAGTAAGGCACGCATTCTGAGGTCACTATTAGACGCTCAATTTTTAGAGATGTTACAGTAAGAAACACTCGATTCTCATTCCCTATCCCCGCCATTAGAGGAGATGTTAGAGCAAAAAAAATGAAGATGTTAGGCTCAATCAAAACTCATCATTCTTGTGCCAGCAGGATGCTTTCAAAAGAAATATACATATAAAAAATATATATATATATTGAGCGAGAGCATTACGACGAATGAACAAGTCAATGAACTCAAGTAAGCGTAGGCAGGCTGTGAGGACATCTCCAGTAATTTTATTGGAAGTGTATAAGCAAGCTGCGAGGGCATCCCTGATATTCTCATACTACTAGGTGTCGTCGTAAGGTGGCCGGAGGAGGATAAACCCCTGCTAGCCATAGAATGTGAGATTTTGATGGTACCGAAACATGATGAAGAGCTCAATCATGGTATTCCATACCCCTCAGAGGAGAAGATTGTTACTTACCCCTTTTGAAAAGGTATTAGTTACGAACTATTCCCCCATATAACTAAGCCTTACCTCTCCTCCTTCTAGTTTTATTTTTGATGATGAATCTGAGACTTCAAAGGATATTCCTAGGAATGAAACTGAAAACCATTGAATGACGATTGATGCAATCACCCATTATACTTACCATACTTTTCCCGAATAAACACAGAATAGGATGATCAATACCCTAAGATAGACTCCCATATGCTATTAATAGAAGGACCTCTCCCCAGTTCAGAGACAGTACCGATGCACTTTTCTGCAAGACAAATTCACCTAATACCCATGACTATTTATAGACCAAAAATGCTTATCTAAGGCCCAGGGAAGCTCCATTGCATCCATACGCTGGGGCATTTTTTTGAAGAAGGAAAATTATATCAGAAATGCTGACCCGACCACGAAAGAGATGAAGAATGATGAAGATACCGCTCAGAGAGCACTATCAAAATACTGTACTGCAAGCTCAACCACGCTTCTACACTGGGGCATTTTTTTTTTATTGTCATTGCTTTCCCTGTTGCACTATTTATTATTTTTAAAAAAAAGAAGAAAAAAGAGAAAAAATAAAAGGAGAGAAAGTCAAAAAAAAGAGAAAAAAACTTATATCCACCTTTCTATCACCAGACCCCGGTCTGAGATATTTTCCCCTCTTGACAACTGGCAAGGGGGGGAACAAAACTACTGATAGCATTACCTTTACATATGCAGATGCAAAGTGACCTTCAAAACTAGCATCAGGCCAGCTCAGAAAGCATCCAAGTCCCAGCGACGTCTAAAGGCACCGAAAGTAAAAAAGAAAACCCCAAAAGGTAATTAGACGAAGAGAAGCAAATTAGGTACATCTGAACCAAAAATCCCTATATATATAGACATATACCAAAAAATTGTCTTTTCTTTTTTCTTCACATTTGTCACTGGGACACTCCCCCTATATACAACGCACGTACAACGAATATAAACAAATGCACACACACCCCTAATTCCTACGCTGCCGCCGAGGCGGACAAGCGCCGCTATCACCGATTTCGTCAGCCCAGAGGTCCATAGACTAATCGTCTGAAAACACAATCCCGGCACTCAGAGTCCTCGGAACCTCTAAACGGTGAGGACCCGCCACCGAGCCCCCCTCACTAGCCTAACTGACCGACCGCCTCGATTGAGAATGAGGAGGAAGCCTCGCATGACTCCCACGAATGACGAAATCCTCACGACTATCGCTCCTATTGCAACTGCGAGAGGTATGAAGAGACTGCCCAGCTAAAGAACTCGTAGCCCTCGACTCCAACCCCTCATGATGACTAGTTGACCTGTGCAACCCCCGCTCGCCCCTCGTCAGGCGATACTATAACCGATCCAGGGACACCTGTATCTCTGCCTGTGTCGTCCGACAAGCTGCCGCTAGTGCCTCCGTATAAGTCCTTTATGTGACCAACATCTCGACACCAGATCCTCACCACTCTCCACCTCTCCGAGGACTCGTCTCACCACCGGAGTGGCGCATGCTCGCACTGCCTCTATCTGTGCCTCCTCGAGCTAACGAACCTGTATAACTCTATTAATTCAAAAGAAGCAAACATATGCATATACGAACAACAGCAACACTCGAAATGAAAAATACATATATACCAGATCTAGCCTCTCTCCCAGAAGTTGCTCGACTGTCTCCGTGGTCACAGGATCAACAGATGGCACCCGAGGGATGGCAAACACAAGTGGCTATAATGAGAATAAATAAATGCATCAGATAAATACTACAATAACAAATAAGTTATGAACCCAATGACTAAAACATACCTGGGTAGGGATAGGAACGGACCCCTGAGGAGGAGCCTCAGGAGCGGAGTCTGGAATCGCCTGAGAAAAAAAAAATATAAATAACAAGCCAATACGAATGCATTAGAATAAATAGAAATGAACCATCCAAACCAAATTACACTAAATTATACCTGACTCTTAGAACGTAGAGAGGCGGCAGTTGCCTCCCTCATCTGCAAGTCTTAAGCAACCCGACGCTAAAATACCGGTACACGTTAGTAAACCATCAAGGCCACATAATAATAACGCCTAACAAACCAGTACAGTAACACAAGTAAACTGAAGCGTGATGGAATTACCCAATGCTCCAACTTAGACCGCAGACAAGCTATCACTGGATCCTCCCGACTGGAGGAAGCCACTGAAGAAGGATTAAATGCCCGAGCCGAAGCCCCTGCAGCAGAAAGCTCTGCTATCCAAAAATGCCACCATTATGCCAACATTAGCGAGGATCCCCAAACCGTCAACAGTTAACAAGTCCAATCCAAGATGCTTACCAATTACTTGATCTCCGAATGTAAACTAACCTCCACCACACGACCCGCCTGCTGCTGGCCGCACAACAGCTCAATCATCGCCGCCTGGCGAGCAACCTCAGACTCCTTCTCAGACTAGCCATAGAAGAGTTCGACAGGGTTCTTGGAACATCAGTCCACTGGTCGACAGGTTGGTGGACTCTATTGCTGAAATATTTGATAGGTTCTTAAGCTGCTGAGTTCCTAAAGCATTCGACAGGTTGAGAGGATGGCCTGCTACTCTTTTAACTCAATAGGATCGAAGCTTTCGATAGGTTGGCATATTCTGCATTGAAACCATTTGATAGGTTGGAAAACCTAGCTTTACTCCACTTCGACAGGTTGTGACTCTAGTTATATGAACCAATCGACAAGTTCATTGAAGCTTTCGATAGGCTCAATCTCTGCCACAAAGCACTCCTCGATAGGATGCATTTATGTCTCAGCACTCTTTGGCAAATGTTCTCTTCAGCTTATGAGCTTTAAGTGCAGCTTGCATCATTAAAATTACAGCAGCAACAGCTCTTTTTCAAATCATTGGGCTTCACGTGCTTCAACTCCAAATGAATGGCTCCATTTTTTGTTCTTTATGGCACTTTTTAACTGGATTTCTGCACTATGCTGCAATTTCTTCCTAAACTGCAAAACAAGCTAAAAGTAATTATAAACAGCTCTAAAGCTTAGCAAAAGCCAGGTTTAAAGGTGTAGAAAGTGGCAAAAATTAGTGATCAACACCATATTAGAGCTAACAGTAAGTAAGGGCATAGAAGTGGAAGGGGTGAGTAAGGGTGCAAAAGCTACAAATGGAGGCTCTGAGCTAGGACCAACAGAGGTGGGTGGAGGCTCAGATATAACTGCTATAGAGGTCTTAGCTACAACTGATGAGCTAGCTGAAGGGGTTGTGGGCATAGCAAGTGTAGCTACTGATGTGGCTACTTGAGGTGCTTCCAATGCAGGATCCTCAACTGATTTATTCTTGATCATCCCAATCAGGGTCCTGCTAGCAGACCAAGCCCTCTTCTCAAAAACCTTTGGAGTTACCTTTTTCACAGGCTCATCCTTTTAGATCACAAACTTTCCTTTTCTTAACAAAGCTGTGATGAGCCTGCTGGAGGGTCGCCCTGGCAAAGCCTGTACTCTTTTGATCTTCTCATTTACATCTACCATTGCCTCAAATACCAGCTTGGAGGCATTCATAAACTGACCCTTGGAGAAAAAATGCAGGGCATCCACTATGGGGGTTCTCCTCTCTTGTTGATGTCCACTGACATAGATTTTTTTCATCAGAATGGAATCAATGAAAAGCATGGTAGGGTGTAAATCTCTCCTCATCAATGACTCCTCAGAGCCCACAATGCCTTGAGTCAGGTGTCTACCCATAGCACTAAAAGACACATTCTTAGGTGCTGCTAGACCATAGGTTGTATCAAAAATAGATGGGACCCCCCCTAATGCCAACCCTATATCACTGTAGTCTACAACAATCTCCCAGTTATCAATTAAAATCACAAGGCAAGGCTCAGTTGACTCAGGCTTCATTTTCTTCCTGATATTCTGATACCACAACTTGACCAGTCTAGGGTAGGATTCTTCTTGCAATGGGGTCAACATGGGTGTTAGGCCAGCCTGCACCAAATAATCCAGGGTGTCCTTACACTCCCCTTCCTTAGAAAAATAGGGGAGGTCAAAAGTTGTCTCTGAAATCAGGCCTAAGGCATCCACAAACTCATTGGAAGTAGATAGGCTCATAGGGACTTCAGGTTCAACCTCAGGGTTAGATTCTACCTCAGGGATAGGTTCGGGCACAAGGTTAGGCTCAGGCATAGGGCTAGGTTCAGGGATATCCTCAATAACTCCTTCACTGATTTTTGCTTTCTTAGCTTTCTTGGCTTTATCTATGATAAGCTTTTTCTTAGCAGGTGGATTCTCCTTGGGCTGTGTGGCTAGCCTACTGGATTTCCTAGTGAACTTTTCGGCAGATTTGGAAGGGGCTTTGAACAGCTTAGCAAGGGTATCCTCTTGGTCAGCCATTGATCATAAAAAATCCACACAATAAACTCTTTACAATGCACAGTAGTCTCCTTATGCCCAATCAAATTAGCACACGACTTGAAAATGGAAGTACAAAACTTAAAAATTATAGAGTGGAGTTAAAGAAGAGCTTACCCACAGAAACCTAGGGTTTCTCAGATCTTGATGTGCATGGCCCCGAACCAGCTCAAACTAGGTTGTACGCCTTCATTTCCTAGGATATCCTTAAAGGCTTTCGACCCACTGCCCACCTTCTCATTTGATCAATTTGATCAAAAGGATTAGTGGAATACTTGACCTCTTCCAAAAGCATAAGTAACACCTGATTCTCACCCCTTTCCCCCACCATTGGTGGAGATGTTAGAGGACAAAAAATGAAGATATTAGGCTTAATCAAAACTCACTATTCTTATGTTAGGAGGCTGCTTTCAAATATATACATGCTTCTAGAGAGACAAAAGTGAGAGATCAAAATCGAGAAATAACAGAAGCATACTTGAGCGAGAGCAATATGATGGGTAAACAAGTCAATGAGCCCAAGGAAGCATAAGCATACTGCGAGGGCATCCCAGGTGTCCCGATACTATTAGATATCATCATAAGGTGGCGGAAGGAGGACAAACTCCTGCTAACCATAGAATGTGAGACTTTGATGGTGCTGAAGCATGACAAAGAGCTCAATCATGGCATTGCATCCACTTGAGAAAGATTGTTACCTATCCATTTTGGAAATCGTCAGATAGAAACTATTCCCTCACGTCATTGAGCCTTACCCTCTCTTTCACCCTTAATTTTGTTTTTAGACAATGAGTTAGAACCCTCCTAAGATATCCCCAGAAAGGAATCTGAAAACTCATGAATGATGACTGATGCGATCACTTACTATCTACCGCGCACCCACCTAATAATGACTACGGGATGGGATAATCACTATCAAAGGTAGAACCCCAATATACGACCAATATGAAAAAACGGCCTCCCCAAGTTCGATGACATTATCAAAGAACTTTTCTCGACACTAACTCGCCAAACATAGATGGCTCCTCATAGGCCATAGTACTTACGAAATTAGAAAAGCTCCATTGCGCCTCAACACTGGGGCATTTTATTTTGGAAAAGGAGTCACATTAAGCCCCCTGCATGTTCATAGATGGATGCAGGATAACGAAGTCATCACCTCAGGAAGACTACCGAAGATATTGCACTGCCTATTCTATCACGCTCTTAGACTGGGGCATTTTTTAGTTTTAGAATTTTATTTTAGTTAATTGCTTTCCCTGTTGCATTATTTCCTTCCCTTGTAATGAAAAGTACCAAAAAATGAGAACAAAAAAAAGAAACAAAAAAAGAAGAAAAAAATATATATATGTACAGTGATCCATCCTTTATTACCAGACCCCGGTCTGAGACACCTCCCCCCTTGACAATCAGCAAGGGGAAAAATAAAATTACTAATAACTTTATCTTCATAGGCAGAGTAACCTTCAACTATTATTGGGCTGACTCAAGGAGCATCCAAGTCCTAGTAATAGGCGACAACGCCAAAAGGAAGTAGCTAAAGCATGGAAGGTAACACAAAAGGCAAGGCGAGACCAGGTACATCTACACCAAAAATCTCTTTATATATCAAAAATTTTCTTTTACATCTGTCACCTGGGACATACCCCCTGTATATACAATGAACCAAAAAAGAATACAAAATATAAATACGCCTACCCCAACTCCCTCCGCTGCCTTTGCGAGGGACGCTCATCACCCTCTCCAGCATCATCAACCCGAGGACCGAGAACCTGGTCCACTGAGGCCTCAGCTGAAGCATGGGGCCTGGATAGAGGCCTCCTCAAGGAGGATGGCCTAGCAATAGAGCCTCCCTCGCTCACTTGGCTGAAGGCCCACCGAGATTGCAAACGTGAAGGGTCAAAGGCAAACATAGGACCAAGGGCCGAGTCTGCTAGAGCATAGGCCCTCATACGCTCACGGGTCCCTCGACGAATCTCTGGCAGTGATTCTCTAGCCCTCGACATCGACCCCAACCCTGAAAGGTGATAGAGCATCCCTTGCACTCTCCCTCCTACCCTCACCAGCTCATGCTACAAAAGCTTGATCATTAGCTGCATCTCAACACAGACTATGGCTCGAGCACTCTCCAACTCCGCTGTCCGAGTACTCTGTTCAACCGCGAAGTCCATGGTCAAATCCTGGAGATGACACTCGATAAGATCTGAAGGAACCTCATGGGTCTCCTCATGGACCTGAGCATGCTGTAGCTCCAAACGTGACTGCTCCAACTCATGCACCTACATAAGGCAAAGACTAAGAAGATGGGTGTGCATAACGAGATAAGGATCAAGAATGACGAAAACATACTAGGTCAGCACACTCCTGAAGAAGATGCTCGACGGTCGTAGCGGTCACCGGATCGGTTGGCGGGACCGGCAGAGGAGGAACCTCAGACATATACGACTACAACACAGATAAGAAACACATAAGATAATACTACGACTAGAAAATTTAAAATAGAAACTACACTAACTAAACAAACCTGGGTAGGAGCAAGAGTCGACTCCTGAGGAGGAGCCTCAGAATCAGGGATGGCCTGCACAAGAACAAAACGAACCAACACGAAATGCGATAGAGAAAACCAATCAATAAAAAAAATGAACCAACATAAACATAAACTAAAACCTACAATACCTGGCTCTCTGAGGGCAAGGAGGCAGTTGTTGCCTCCCTCGTCTGGAGATCCTCAGCGACCTGACGCTGAGAATATAAAACACAACATTAGCAAACCACTAAACAACAGATAACAAAATAACTCAGAAGACCGAAGAAGCTCACCCAGTTCTCTAGCTCAGCCCGAAGTTGGGCTATCACGGGATCCTCTCAACTGGATGACAACCAAATATGGATCGAATGTTGGAGTAAACACCCCAGCAATAGAGAACTCTGCCCTCTGCAGGCAAGACACATGACAAATACATCCGAAACAACATAGAGCCATAACCCTAGAACCAAAGGCAAAACACTTACCAGTTAGTCAATCTTTGAACGTAGTCTGGCCTCCACCTCCCGACTAGCCTACTGCTGAGCTCGGAGCAACTCGATCAGCACTGCCTGACTGGCGACCTCGCCCAACCTCGCGGTCTGACAAAAAAAAATAGAACGAAATAGAATAATCATATTAAACTGACTAAAAGCAAAATGAATAGACTAAAAACTAAAACAAATAGACCAACTCACCAGAGATCATTGAGTCTCTACCAGCTGAGCTCTCAACTCATCCTCTGCTACCCTAGCCTAGAAGATGGAGGCTGTCAAGGAGTGCAACATCTCATCATTGGGCCGAGGAGCACATCCCGTCAGCTCCATCGCCCTATGCAGGGTGTCCATCGCTCCGCGAACACACGAACCAAGATGGCCCTACTCTAACATGGCCAGCCTCTCCCTCAATGCCGAGGCAAACTCAAGACCACCGACCGCGAAAGAGTCGCTCTCATGGAAAGGATGCATGAAGAGTCGACCACCGCCGAGATCCTAGAACCATCTTGTAAAATCCCAGGCGTCCGCTTCATTGTGCGCCCCTGCCACCCTGTACCCCCGATTCTAAAGTCATCAATCTGAGGCCCCATCCGCAATGCAAAGTCCCGACCAGGGGGACCAGTCATCCTCTTCGCCACTCGATGGCAAATCTCCGAAGGGACTCCCTGAGGGAGCCTCAACTATCGCGCTACTCGAGACAAATGGATTCGCTCTACCTTCTCAAAGTAGTGGACCCAGATGTCCACATCAAAGAAGGGCCAGCCAGACTGTATCACTAGCTCCTCAACATCCTCCCAGGTTGCATAGGGCATGCAAATGACCTATAATAAAAAATAAACAATACAACCCATCAGTAAAGTCTAAAACCTAAAACCTAAAAACCTTAACAACATAAGCCACACGTACTTGTCCCGTGTGCATGTCCTCAAAGAGACCGCGAGCGATCTGAAGATTCGAAGACCTATGGTGGCACCCCATCGCCCTCCACCACACATGCATCGGTGGAAAAGTGAAAGTAATCTCTGGTGAGACCCGCGAACGTAAGACACGCCCAAAACTAAACATACAACATCACAATAATCACTAAGAAGAAACACAAAGACGATGAAGACATTACAAAAGATAAAAACTAACCAAAACTCACTTGAAGGAAGAGGAGGAAGCCTCTGATAGTGGCAACACCTCTCCCCCTCTAATATAGCTGCTCATAAAGGTGGGCTAGAACCGCTACACCCCATGCATAAGTAGGGACCCGATCGAGGTCCCCCAGAAGTGTCTGAAACAACCCGGTGACACATCCCCTAGTCGAGGATGAAAAGAGCATTGCACTAAAAGAGTGCATAAAAAACAATCGGAGCACTCGATCCGCCGCCACTCCCGGCTCCGTCACAGGCTGTCGGAGTGCCATCACCACGCAGCATGCCTGGAACACTGCTCTCATCTCTGAGTGACGTCTCAGAGGAACGAATCTGCTTGCGAAAGTGTAAAAAAACCATGTAAGTCGGACCACCCTTGGTTCGGATCTGCTGGACCGATATGAGACCTCTAGTATCTCCTCACACACCGCCAGATATTCCCCCTCCATCTACCCCCTTCACCAACTCCCCCTCAAATTTGAGCTTGATAATGCCGACCCAGTCCTTTGGGGTCGGCAGTAACGTCCCTACTGGGAAGAGCAATGCTTGTTGCACCACCCTCCAGTGCTATAAAATGGTCCCAATCAAGCACCGATCGACCGGGAAGGGCTTAAGCTCCAGGATTGGCCCGAAGCTGAAAGACACCAATCGCACCGGCTGAAACTCAGGCAGGGCATGGTACTGTGCATGGGACTCTGACCATGCAGTGTTTATAGCCAACAACGAAGGCTCCTTATGAGTAAATAAAAGGATAATGTAAGGCTAAAACCTATAACTATGAAAAGACTAATGACAATTACGGATGATGATTAGACTTAATACTAGTAAAAAACTACTAATAAAAATGATAGCGTGAAAATAAGAATAAAAAATAATCGCAAAACACAATGATAATCTATGATAAACACACAAAACATGATAAAGTAAGACAAAACAATAAAATAAATGTGACCTAGAGCTAGATACAAGCAGGATGCATGAATGCGCATGCACATCCAAAATAGATGCAGGTTCGACATAAAGTAAGAGGGTTTTCAGATCCTAAGAATCTATGCCATAACATAAATTCCTACGAAATAAGAAGGAACTCTTGCTTGAGGGCTGTTGGGATATTTTTTAAGTGCTTGCTACTGCCGTTATTGGAGACAGTGATAAGAATGGCGTTAGTGAAATTGAATCAAAGGTGGATTGAAAACTACAGAGCAGCAAGCCTAAAAATACACAGTCCTGCAAGATACAGGGCCTGTTGTAGCAAGTTTTGATAAGTAAGAGTTTGTCCCACAGGGAAAGTTGATATAAAGCTCCGAGGGAGCTATCTTTAGTAGGCCCTCCAGATCTGGCTACAGATCTGGCAATCCTAAATGGAAGGGGATTTAAGGTCACTATAGTCTAAATCCTAAGATAACTTAATGTCTAAACTACAGAAAGGGTTAAGAAAGAGGATGGAGTGTGAGAAAATAAATATAAAAGGGTGAGAAGTATGCTATTAGGTACAGATCTGATGGGTCTTATAACTCAGACTCAGATCTGTTGCTATAGAAATCCTGTCCAATGGCTACATTATCACCAAAGAGGGGAAAGGATCCAACTCACCCCTGTGCCATGATCCAATCCCTTATGGTTATAACTTGTCCACTTAAATGGTCACAGACTATCTAATAGGGAAACCACAATCCAGAGATGGGTCAGAACAAGTTTATCATTGTAGGCACTACTTCATCCAAGCTACAAGCTCAAGAATCCATAGGAACCTCAACCTCTAAAGTTCTGTGTGTGGGGCTAGGCCTACAACGTGCACTAGCCTGGACACACAGAACTAGCAAGAGTTTGAGTACTAGCTTTTAAGCTTGGCTGTTCACTGCTTTAGAAAGACAGCAGTGATACAGCCACAAGCCTACAATCTTTACAGCCAGATCAGATCTGCCATCTGATGGTGGGTCTATACAAATATAGGGGAATCTGTCTCTGCACAATCTCTCACAAGGCTACAAGCATAAGTGCAGAGAAGAAGAATCTGTCTTAGATATGTGGATTGGCCTCTCCCTAGGGCTATAATCTGTCTACTTGAATGGTCACAGACTATCCACAGAGGCTATCCTCCTCACAGAGGTCTAAGACAGAACAAGAACATTGCTGTCGCCACCATGTTCACAAGGCTACCAGCTCAAGCTCCCATGAGGATTCAGATTTAATGGGTCCTGTGGTGGGGCTAGGCCTGCAATGTGCCTAACCTGGACACACAGGTTACTTGGATCTAAGTAAAACCTTAAAGACAATCCTCCATTACTGACAACACAACTTAGCAATGGAGGATCTCAAGACAGCAGCCTTGTATAGAACAACTCACAAAAACACCAATCCCATACATGCAATAGATCCTATTACAAAACTGCATTAAAACTATACCAAATGATCATACAACGGCATAGCCAGCAAGTGCTGGACTATGAAGAGAAGGAAAAAGGAAAAAGAAAACTCTTAAACCCTAACCTTAGCCTTCTGTAATTCTACAGTCGGTTTCAAGAAGGAGTACAGAAGTCAAGTCCCGTAAACCTAAGCTAGGCTTAGGCTTATATAGCAATCGGCTCTCTAAGAATTAGGGTTAGGAAAACCCTAATTTATCAATGCTAACGTGGCCAATTTTTGTTCCTTGGATGCCTTGAGGCACGTGCACGGAGATTGGAGCATTGGAGTGCATGCCTTAATTGTTAAAAGTTCCCAGATTGCCCCTACAGAAGTGGGGAGAAGTTAAGAACTCGAGCCCCACTAGGTAGAAAGGCTTTTTAGATCTTATCGTGTGATAGAATTGGCATCACGAGCTTGATTTGATTTCAAGCTCTTTCCGTCGCGGGATTGGTACTTTTGTCATCGCGGGGATGCTCTGGTCGTCGCGGGATTGGTCTTTCCATTTGAATGGCGCGGGAATTGCGCGCACAGTTCGTTAGTTGGTGAATCCCTCGGTGATCCTCGCGAAGAAACAATGTGCATGGGTTTCTAGATTGCACGAGCAGTTCCTTGAATGTTTGTATCCTGTGGCAACTGCGCGACAGCTGCGCGCAGGAATGCCTAGAGCTCTCTTTCTTCAGTGAATCACGCGAAGATTGAAGACTCATTTCTTGAGCTACGCGAGACTGCGCAAGTGCTTCGCGAGCGCTTATGACTGAGCTTAACGAGAACCACGCGAAGTCTGCTTTTCAATTCCTTCTGTCATAAAATTGCGCAAGAACGACGCGAAGACTACGCGACCAGTTGGTGTGCTGCCTTTAGAAGCCTGCCACAACTGCGCGAGGCATTCTTCTTGATATTTTTCTACTTTGCTGTGCCTATGCTGCAGCCAATTCTCTGTCTGGGTTTAACCTTCTTTCTTCTGAGGAACTTCTGGGGCAACAGTAGGCTTCTTGGCATGGTTAGGGGCTTCATTGCAGCTTCTGCTTATTACCTATAGGATAGACTTAAAACACATTTATTAAATGATTCAGGGTCTAACAGAGATTAAGTTAAGAGGTGAAAAGTGGTACTTTTCAGGTCTTAATACACCCCCAAAGCTAATCTTTTCTAGTCCCTTAGCAAAGTTGTAACTAATAAAATGCCACTTTCGTAGGGACCACGGGTACAATTAGCATATGTACCAAGCCTTTTAAACCATTAGGTGATCCCTAGTGGTGGAGTGAAGTCTCCTGAGGGTTTTCAGTGAAGACATCCACAAACTTCACCATTAGAACAGTTAAGTATAGTGCAGTTAATGACAACACCGATTTCAATGTATAAAGCTTCATTCCACACCCATTCTTTAACACTTAGAGGAAACTGCAGCAGTGTTGCAGGCCATTTAAAACTTAAAAGTTAACATGTGTTTGCATCACCACCATTCATTTTACATTAGAAATTCAATGTGTACAAATCAATACCCAACTTGCCTTAAATTCAAAATTCAGGTTGGATACAACCCCAATGAGGTCAAAATTTAGACCCAATTCTTACCAGGGCTATCTCTCAATATTGACAACCTGAGGGTGTTCACATTCACACAGCTCAAGAGCAGTTATAGACCCCAGGTGGGTCTGCAAGCATGAGCATAGGCAAAGCCTCTAATTTCCGACATCCTCATGACTTTTCACCATAGATTGGACAATTCCTCATCTCCACATGACAACTCATTTTTACTTTGGATCCACAAGGTCTTTTTGAATAGGTTGTAATGTGGCTTATGGGTGAGGGATGCAAAGAATCAAGGGGTAAAAAGGGAATCAAAATGAAGAAATCAACAAGGTAAGGAGTGATTCATGACTTCACAACCTTCATTTCAGCAAAACTTCATCTTTCTTTTTATATTCCAGAATCAAAGTGGCCAGCTTCTCCTTTTCTTTTCAATTTTCAGATGATGTTCTTCTCTAGACTTCTCTTTCTTTTCTCTTTTTATTTTTATTCAATCTTTTTATGATTTTTTTATGATGAACTGCCACACAAATACCATTGATACGCTGCTGTTCATAAGTTGCTTTTCTTCACCTTCCACAGAATGTTGTACCATTCTCACTATCTTTAACTCCATCTCCTTTACCTTCTGAATTCTCAGAGTGAGGGTAAGGTTGAATCAGGTCATGAGGTTAAGGTGTAAGTATTCTGATATTTGTTAAAGAAATGCATGATTTTTTAAGGCTCAACTAGTGTATGCAAAAGGGCAGATTTTAAAAGGTTGGATTTTTAAGCTCAAACTGTCCAAATGAAGGCCTTGGATCATTTCCTTAGTATCATGAGTGTTGTCAATTAGTTTTGATTTGGAGGTGCACAACTTCTAGTGAAAAAGTCTTGATTCAATCAGTCCTCAGAGAAGAAATAATGCCAAAAGCACTCTTCATAAGGAAAATGATGGGCCCAAATCTCACTAGATATGGTCATCCTCAAATTAACCCATGGGGTGTAGTTTCACCTGTTTCTCTCCTCTTAGGTTCACTGAGTACTAACTAAAAAATTTTCTGATGTTAGCTTCATGGTGGTGTCAAGATTTTAACTTTTTCAATTTTGAAAAATCTGCAAATTTTTTTTAATTTTTACACAAATTTCCTCATTGTATCAAGTTAGGTGGAAATTGACTTTATTCATCCCAGTTATACCACCATTACTACACTAAAATTATCTATTCTATTGGCAAACCTATCCTGCCACACCCCCAAACAATGAGGAGCAGTGTCCTCACTGGTTCAAAGGCTAGACTGGATGTGCAGTAGATTGAATACAGAACAAAGAAACACAGAAGAAGATAGAGAAATAGAAATAATAAAAAAAAAATGTTAAACTGAACAGTGTAGAACCGAAAGAAAAAGTCATTATAATATAAAGAAAATATTACAAAAAGAGTGACAAAAAGAGAAAAAATAAAAGCCTAAAACAGACAAAATAGGGGGGGGGGAGAACAGGGATCAAGGGGGAGTCGGTGGTGGAGGGTTTGAGGAAGATGGTGGGGGAGATGCAGGTGGTTCGATTTTTTTCTTCTTCTTCTCTCTCTTCTCCTTTTTCTTCTCCTCCTTTGCCAGGATCCGTTGGACTTTTTCATACTCATCCCAAAGAAATTATAACGAGTCCGGCTCCTTAGGTGGTGGGGGGTCCAACCACACGGGATAGAATTTGTTAGGGAACTCGTTGGGTTCGTCATTCGCCATGGTTGTGAGGAGAGCCGGACTGCTAGGGTTAGAATAGGAAGGATGAGATGAAGAGGAACTAATGTCCTATTTAAAAGACTTAGACGGTGGAAAATGAATCTGCATATTAAAGTTTTATCCCTTTCCAACCTTGGCAATAAATTGTGATTGTGTGGGGAATGATAAAGCGCACAACTGATTATGGGAAAAGAGAGCTAACAGTAAATGATGGCCTAAATTTAGGCTTGGTATTTAAGGGGATCCTGTGTATGCTACGCACAAGGAAGGTGTGGAATTACGCTGCTGCTCAGGGACTCGAGGGGAGCCTCGACAGTCCCACGATTATGAAAATGAAGTCATTTTAATCCCTTGATCGAGATCAACACTCGACCTTTGGGCACCATTTGTGCTGAGGCCTGTACCTGCATCGATTCAGTTGCCATCTACATCTACCCTTCACATAGATTCCTATTTCAAATGAGCAAAGCCTCCCTAAATTCATCTCCCATATTACTGACAAAAATGGACAATATGAAGACTAATTTGAAAAATACACAAGCACACAGAACATATTTGGTACATGAATTAATATACAAAAAAGAACAGAAATTCTATTTACTTGGAAAAAAATATTTACAATTGTAATTACAATGAGAAGATTGGAAGGGAATGGAAAGAAGAGCCTAAGTACAATCTAGTCTAAGAGGAGGAAGAATCTGAATCCAAATCTATAAACTAATCCCAGCCCATCTGTTTCGCATGTTTCCTCATTTCAGCTTTGCTCTCAGAATTGGGCTTGGACTTGGTTCTATCTGATGGAGCTTTGGTCTTTTTCTTCCTGGGTTTCTTCTCAGTTGGACTCTTTTTCTTCTGCTACCTTAGTTGCTTTGGCTGTGGGGGTTTCTTCATGATTGGAGCCTGGGGGCCACTGGGGACTTCCCTTTTGCTTTGGGCTCAGGCTGGTCAGGGGGTTTTGCCTCCTCAGACTGGGCAGCTGGCTCTTTGCCTGTTTTAATAGAGGCTGTTGTGTAAGCAGTCCTCCTAACAGTGACTTTCCTCTGTTTAGGATAAGTTTGCTCTTTTGGACGTGCAGCAGAGGCCTTGGTAGGTGGAGACTGCTCTGTAGGAGGTGATGAAGGAGGGGCAGCAGGGGCCTTCCCTTTCTCTGGCTGGATCTTTGGTTGTGCCTCCTCAGGCTGGACAGCTGACTCTAGAGTAGCTTTAGGCTGTGGTCCGCATGCATGCAGAGAGTGGGTGGGCCGAGTGATTCGGCAGAGCCAATGCAATCTGACTTCAATGAGGCTATTTGGATTTTGTGTTTGAGGAGGTCAATCTCATGGATTTCCTTTTGGAGTCTGAAGATATCCTGGGCATTATTGATCCTCTTCTCGAAAAGTCTGGCTTTCATCTTCTCTGCAGTAGTGTTTGCTTTCTCCAGCTCCAAATTCAACTGATTGTAAGTAGCTATGGATTTGGCCTTCTGATAGGCCTCCAAGATATTAGTCCACCCCAAGGAGATGCCCAGTAGTTACTTTCTGTGGGCTTCCTTCATTTCATCAATCTGCTACAGCAGGGGGTCTCAATGGACTGTCGAAGTTGGGCCATGCCCCTCAGGCCATCCTTCCTAAGATAGAGATTGTCCCTCATGGCATGGAGGATGGTGAGGTAGGGAGGGATGTAAAAGGAGTGTTTGGAGGCAATAGGAAGAGAAGAAGTGGAAGGAGCAAACTGTGATTGGTCCTGGGTGGGGAGAGTGGAGATAACAGCGGGCAAGTCTAGTTGTGGGGGGGGGGAATAGGTTCTGGGTCTATTTGGGTTTGTTGGTCAGTGAATGTTGGAGGGGATAGGATAAGGGGTGGAATGGAGGGTTGTTAAGACCTGAAAAGTACCACTTTTCACCCCTTAACTTAACCTTTGATTAGACCCTTGGCCACCTAATAAGTTCTTGTTAAATGTTTTATGTAGGTAATAATCAGCAGTGAAATAAGGCCAGGAATCCTGTTAAGGAGCCTGCTTTGGCACCAGAAATCCCTCAGAAGAATGAACTCTGAATCCAGACCTAAAATGAGCCTCACACAGCTGACTCAAGCTTCAAAGGATTCAGGAGAAATATGCCTCGCGCAGTTCAACTGAGCTTCCCAAGACTTTACAGCAACCTCTCATGCAGATGAGTGACTGAAGAGCTTCAAAAACTCAAACTCACGCAGCTCTTGCGAAGCTCAAGAGTAGAACACATCGCGCAGTGTCGCACAGTTCTCGCACCATTCAAGAAGAAAACATCCTGGCAAAGGCAAAGCCATCCTCGCAAAGATCAATTAAGACATGGAACCTCACGCAGTTCAGAACTCATTAAAAGCCTCGTGAGGTAACTTGCGAAGTCCAGTAAAGAGAAGTGCTCACGAAGTTCTCACACTGTTCAAATTCACTCTCGAAAAGATCAGCCCAGCGAAGACCGAGCAACCTCACGACTGCTTGAACATCAACCCCGCGACATCTGAGACTGTGTTTTCTACTCAACCTCGCGAAGCCTAATCGAGTGAGAGCACAATTCTCTACCACGCGACTGCCTGAAGAGCAAACCAAGGCAACCTCGCGATGGCTAAAGCTATAATGTCAAATCATCCTAGCGAAGAGCAAAGAGCTACCACGAGTCAAGTCTGGGAAACTATAGCTACCTAGCGAAGCTCTGAACCTAAACTTCCATCTCTTCAGTAGAGGACCTTCTGGGAATTTCCAGCGATTAGCGCACGCACTCCTAGGCTCAAATCTCCATGCACGCATCCCGAGGCATCCAAGGATCACTGTTAGGCCACGTGGCATCGTTAAAATTAGGGTTTCCTAACCCTAATGCGCCGCCACCCCACTGCTATATAAACCCATACCTAGCTTAGGTTTAGGTATCTGGGAACACATCTCAGATCGTTTTCCTTTTCTCATTCTTTTTATCTGTAAGTAGTTTTCTTTTTCTTTTTTCCTTCTCTCCATAGTCCAGCACTTGCTGGCTATGCCTTTGTGTGTGTTTTTGAATTAGATCAATGGAAATTCTGTAATAGGATCTGTATTTTATGGGATTTATGTTTGAATGTGAGATGCTTGCTTTTTGTGATCCGCCATTACTTTGGCTGTGTTTCAAAGCAATGGAGGACTGATTCTAAGGGCCACTCAGATCCAAGTGACCTGTGTGTCTGGGCTATCATGGTCCTACAGCCTTAGCCCCACCACAGGACCCACTAAATCTGAAATTCCCATGGGAGCTTGAGCTAGTAGCCTTGTGACCATGGTGGTAGTAGTGATATTCTTGTTTTGTCTTGGGCTCCGTGAGGAGGATAACCTCTGGGATAGTCTGTGACCATTTAAGTGGATAGATTATAGCCTTAGGGTGATTCTAATCCACCGATCCAAGATGGATCCTTCTTCTTTACACTTGAGCTTGTAGAAGCCTGGTGAGAGATTGTACAGAGGTAGACTCCCCTATATTTGTATAGATCCGCCATCAGATGTTGGATCTGATCTGGCTATAGAGATTGTAGGCTGGTGACTGAACCATTGTAGCCTCACTCAAGTAATGGACAGCTAGATCGAAGGTTGTACTCAATCTCTTGCTGGTTCTATGTGTCTGGGCTATCATGGTCCTATAGCCTTAGCCCCACATATAGAACTTTAGAGATTGAGGTTCCCTACAGATTCTTGAGCTAGTAGCCTAGATGAAATAGTGCCTACGATGATTTACTTGCTGTGTTTTGACCCATCCCTGGATAGTGGCTCCCCTATGGGATAATCTGTGACCATTTGAGTGGACAAGTTATAGCCTTAAGGGTGGAATCATGACAGAGTGATGGGTTGGATCCTTTCTCCTCAGTGGTGATAATGTAGCCACTGGACAGGACTTCTATAACATCAGATCTGAATCTAAGTTACACAACTCCTCTGATATGGGCTCAATAACATACTTCTCACCCTTTTATATTTATTTTCCAAACTCCATCTATCCTTTCAACCCTTTCTGTAGTTTAGACATTAGAATACTTAGAATAAGTGACCTTAAACTCCCCTCCTTTTAGGAGTGCCAGATCTGGAGGGACTACTAGAGATGGCTCCTTTGGACCTATAGATCACCTCTCCCTGTGGGACAAACTCTTACTTATCAAAACTTGCTACAAAGGACCCTGTATCTTGCAGGTCTAGGACTTCTGAGTTGTGCTGAATTCACCCCCTGTTTTACTCTTCCTTTGATTTTCAATGACTTTCACCACCAACCAATAATGTAAGCACACCAGAAGAAATTAACAAGGGTATAGGGGGGAAAGAAAATGAAGTAGGCTCCCTAGGGGTAGGTGGTGGTGGGGGAGGAAAAAGTGGAATGGTGAAAGAGATAAAAGGGAATGGGGGGGTTGGGGGGATAAAAGGGATTATGACTGTTGGATGGGATTGGGAGTCAGGGATGGATTCTGTTTGGGTCTGTTTGTCAGTGGAAAGGACCAGGGGGGATTGAGTGGATTGGTGAGGGATGGGTGGGTTGGTTAATGTCTGTAGGGTGGATTGGATGAATGTGAGTTCAGTCTGCATCTGGGCCTGGGTGTGTGTAGTGGTGGATAATTGGGATTGGATGTCTTAGATGAGGGAGAGGATGAGTGACAGTGTGTCTGGGCTGGGAGGTTGAGTTTGTGTAGAGGATGGCACAGGTTGAAAAGGTGAGGAAGGTGCATGATGGAAAGTGGAGGGAGGGGGAGAGTGGGGTTCTGGTGAGTGATGTGGTGAAGTAATTGGGGAGTCAGGGAGGGGGGTGTATTGGCTGGGCATGGTGTCAAGGAACTAGCCATAAAGGCTTAGAATCCTATGGTTGTGTTAAGGTTTAAGTCAATGTCGGGGAATGAGGATGTGGTAGGCATGGCAGGGGTGGTGTCTTCTTCAAGGTGAGGTGTGTCGGTGGGGATAAAAGGGATTGTGGGTGGTGTCAGGGAGATGGTGGGGGTTGTCTCAGTGGTTTTCTATTTCTTGTAGGAAATTAGTGGAGGGCTGTCAAATTTATGTGAAGATGATGGGGGTATTGGGGCTATGTATTGAGGTAAGGTAGGGGATGGGGAGGGGCTTGCATGGGGGTGGTGTCCTCTCAGGTACCAATCATAGGTGAAGGGGGAGTGGGCATGGATAATGAGGATAGAGGAGGGTGAGAGAGAGATAGAATAGGGGTAGTAGATGCTGGAGTAAAAGGTAGAGGAGAAATGGGGGCTGCTGTAGCAGTGATGGTAACAGGCTCTGGGAGCACCTCCTTGGTAGCAGGGCTAGACCTTGTTACAGCTGCCTCTTCTGCTTGCTGGGTGGGGGCCTGAGTCTCAGCCTTCTTTTTCTTCTGTGCTTCCATCAAGCTTTTGCTGAGTACCCATTGCCTCTTGGCAAAAGTAGTAGGGGCAAGGGTAGTGTCTGCTCAGTTTTTGCTATCTTATACCCCCCCTTGATTAGAAGCAAGGTAATGACTCTGGCATAGGGGAGTGTGTGAGGCTTCTTGTTTGTCCCTAACTTCTCCACCAAATTCTTCATTGCCTCAAAGATTAGTCAGGCTGCATGGAAGCCATGGCCCAGGTAGAAGGAGTAGACTGCATCAACAATAGGGGATCTCCTCTCCTGCTGATGGCCTGAGCAATATATGTTCTTTCTTAGGACCTGGTCCATGAAAAGGAGTCCAGGCTTCAACTCCCTTCTTCTAATTGAATCCCCTGAGGCCTTTAATCCCCTAGTCAAAGCCCTTGTAATTGTATCAATTGAGGCACTCAGGGGGGGAGCCATATCCACAGCTAGGGTCGAATGCGGCTAGGAAGCCCAATACTTCTGCAATCACTTTAGGGCTCACTAACATCTCAAAATCGTCAATCAGCACCAGCAAGCATACTTGTCCATCCTTGTCTTTTTTGACCCTAATGTGCTGATAAAACAGTTGCACTAACCTAGGGTAGGCTAGTGCTGAAATTCCTCTCAGCAAGAGTGTCAGGCCAGATTTGCTCATAGACTGCACGGCAGGGGCAGAGAAAGGCTCCTTCTCAAAGAATGGCAGGTCAAAAGCAGTTTCAGGCTCTAAGGGGATTGAAGCCATGAGCTCTGAAGGAGTAGAAAACTCAGGAGTTGGCTCCTCCACCTCCTCAACCACTTCCTTCCCTTTTTTCTGTCCCTTGGACGTTTTGACCTTCTTAGCCGCAGGCTCAACAGGGGCCTTATCCTTCCCTTTTCTCTTTGCTGCACTCTTGGGGGCCATTCCAAACTCTACCTTCGAATATGACGAATGGATACAGAGATCTAAGTGCTTACCCTAAAATCCTAGGGTTTGGTTTGATCTGACGCACAGGGCACCGCAATATCTCTGAGTAGAGGGCAATAGATGGGGGTGATGCTAGGAACAAATTTGTAAATTCCTGGTGCGAATGATAGGTTGTAGAGTGGATGCTGGAGGAGAGAGAGGGAAGAGTGCCAGATGCTAGAGTTTCACAGAGTGAAGAAGGAAGAGAATACTAGAAAGGGAGACAAGCGCGGGGTTAAAATACTTATTACGAAGCTTGGCGCACTTTGGAAAAATTTGGTCGCGAGATTGGAAATGAACCTAGCGAAGGTGTTATTCCACTTGGATTGCGCAACAATCTCCTAGGTTGACCTTGGAGCGCGCGACAGTTGAGAAGAATTCATGTGAATTGCGCGAGAGGTTCTCAGGTCTCCTTTTGGATTACACGAAAAGCTCTGAGGTTCACTTTGAATCTCGCGACAGCCTTTGAGTCTCGCAGCAGCTAATGAAGTATTCTTTTGAATTATGCGAGAGTCTCCCAGGCTTCCTACTGAACCTCACGATAGCTAGTGAATGGTTCTATGTGAACTGCGTGAGAGTCTCTCAGGCCTCCACTGAATCTCGCGATAGCTAATGAAAAGCTCTATGTGGATCGCGCGAGAGGTTCCCAAGTTTCCTTTTGAACCTCGCGATAGCCTTTGAATCTCGCGGCAGCTGATGAAGTATGCTCTTTGTATTGCGCGAGAGTCTCTCAGGCTTCCTCTTGGACCCAACGACAGCAAAGTATAAGACAGAGAGCATGTGCTCTCTGTTCAGCCCTTTCCATATGTGCTGTGGTTGGATCCTAGGTGTGACTCTCACCACCAGGGAGTACCCCAGATCATTACAATCAACCATTCAAGCAAAGGCAACAAAAATTATCAGTCAATCATTGTGCATTCAAGCAAAAACCATCAATTAAAGAGCAGTAAGCATCAAACCAAGCATAAAAAATTCAAACTAGGCAGGTTCAGATTCAGGTGGGACCACTAAAATTTTCTAGAGAATGGGAACATAAGAAAGCAAGACAAATCTAACAAAACCAAAGTACATATGATACAGTATTGACACACCTGTGGATCAGTTTAATGAAGGATCCCCTTGAAAGTGAATGGTGTCCATAGGTTTAGCAGGTTTTTCAAAATAAGGCTTAAGCCTCTGACCATTCACCTTCAAGGTTTTCCTAGACTTGGGATCCTTGATTTCCACATCACCAGATGGGGAAACACTCATGACAATGTAGGGACCTTCCCATTTGGATTTCAATTTGCCAGGAAAAAATTTAAGTTTGGAGTTAAACAACCAAACCTTGTCACCAGCTATGAAGCTCTTTCTCAACAGACCCGTGTCAAAGAAAGCTTTGGACCTTTCCTTGTAGATCCGAGCATTGGCATACGCACCCATCCTTAGCTCATACAATTCTGATAGCTGCAACAACCTGTGATGACCAGCAGAAGTTAGGTCTAGATTTAAATGTTTAATGGCCCAATAGGCCCTGTGTTCTAACTCCACTGGGAGATGACAAGCCTTTCCATAAACCAGTCTGAATTGGGACATACTAATGGGAGTCTTATAGGCAGTCCTATAAGCCCACAGTGCATCATTAAGCTTGTCAGCCTAATCCTTCCTATCAGTCCTCACAGTCTTCTGAAGGATGTGCTTGATCTCCCTATTTGAAATTTCAACTTGCCCACTTGTTTGTGGGTGGTAGGGAGTAGCAATCCTATGAGTACAGAATATTTCTTGAGCAAGCTCTCGAAATTTATGTTGCAGAAATGGCTACCCCCATCACTGATAATGGCTCTAGGGGTGCCAAATCTTGAGAAGATATTCTACTTTATGAACTTGAGGACAACCTGATTATCATTAGTTCTTGTGGCAATGGCTTCTACCAATTTGGAAATGTAATCCACTGCCACTAAGATAAAATGAAAACCATTTGAAGGAGGAAAGGGTCCCATGAAATCAATACCCCAGACATCAAACAGTTCCACAACAAGGATGGGCTGTAAAGGCATTGAATTTCTTTTAGACAACCCTCCTAATTTTTGACATCTTTCACAGGTCCTGCAGTGTGTATTGGCATCTCAGAATAAAGAAGGCTAATAGAACCCACATTGCAAGACTTTGTCAGCTATTTTTCTTCCACTAAAGTGGCCTCCACAGACATTTTCATGGCACATGGCCAGAATACTGTGAACATCACTTTCTGGAACACATTTCCGGATGATTTGGTCTGCACAATACTTGTATAAGCAAGGTTCTTCCCAGAAAAAGAATTTGACCTGTGAGAAAAATAGGTCTTTGTCCATTTTTGTCCAATGGGCAGGAACCTTACCTATAACTAGATAATTGACAATATGTGCATACCAAGGAACCAAGGATTAGATGGCAAATAATTGCTCATCTGGGAAGACATCATTTGTAGCAAGGTCATCAACACCTTTTTCCAAAACAATTCTGGATAAGTGGTCAGCCACCACATTTTCTACACCCTTTTTATCCTTGATTTCAATGTCAAACTCCTGTAATAGGAGTATCCATCTAATCAGCCTGGGCTTCGCATCCTTCTTTGACAATAGGTACTTCAATGCTGAGTGGTCAGTGAAGATTACAGTTTTAGACCCAAGTCGGTAAGGTCTAAATTTATCCACAGTAAAAACCACTGCTAGAAGCTCCTTCTCAATTGTTGTGTAATTCAGCTGAGCTTCAGCGAGTGATTTGCTGAGATAAGCAATGACCACTAGCAGCTTATCTTTTCTCTGACCCAAAACAGCACCTATTGCCAAGTCTGATGCATCACACATCAACTCAAAGGATAGTGTATAGTCAGGTGTTTGGAGTATAGGGGCAGAGGTGAGACAAATTTTCAAAGTTTCAAAAGCCTCAAGACATTCAGCAGAAAAGTCAAAGGGCATATCCTGGCAGAGCAGGTGGCACAATGGTTTAGCAATTTTGTTGAAGTCTTTGATGAACCTCCTGTAGAATCCAGCATGTCCAAGGAAAGATCTAATTTATTTGACTGTTCTTGGAGGGGGCAAATTTGCAATGAGGTCAACTTTGGCCTTATCTACCTCAATCCCATCTTTAGAGACTACATGGCCCAACACAATACCTTACATTACCATGAAGTGGCTCTGTTCCCAACTTAAGACCAAATTGGTCTCCTCACATCTTTGCAAGACCAGGTTGAGGTGTTGCAGACATTGGCCAAAACTGTCCCCACAAACAGAAAAATCATCCATAAAAATTTCCAAGAATTTATCAATCATATCAGAAAATATGGCATACATACACCTTTGAAAGGTGGCTGGGGCATTACACAGCCTAAAAGGCATCCTTCTGTAAGCAAAGGTGCCAAAAGGACAAGTAAATATAGTTTTCTCTTGATCAAGAGGGTGCACAGGGATCTGGTTGTACCCTGAGTACCCATCAAGAAAACAGTAAAAAGGTTTCCCAGCCAGCTTATCCAAAATTTGATCAATAAAGGGGAGAGGGAAGTGGTCTTTTCTAGTCTTGGAGTTGAGCTTTCGATAATCGATGCAAACTCTCCAGCCAGTGGTCTCCCTGGCTGGTCTCAGCTCTCCAGACTCAGTTGTGATCACTGTTATGCCAGATTTCTTGCACACCACGTGGATAGGTGCTACCCATTCAGAATCAGAAATGGGGTAAATTACCCCAGCATCTAGCAATTTGATGATTTCTTTTAGGACCACTTCCTGCATGTGAGGATTCAGCTTCCTCTGTATTTCCCTAGAGGGTGTTGAGCCCTCCTCTAGATGGATCCTATGCATACAGATTGATGCATCAATCCCTCCTAGATTAGCAATGGTCCAGCCAATGCCTTCTTGTGCTTCCTCAAAACTGTTAGCAATTCCTCCTCTTACTCATTGGTAAGAGAAGAGGAGATAATTACAGAAAGTTTTTTATCTTTCTCAAGGAAAGCATATTTCAATGTATCTGGAAGCTTCTTGAGCTCCAGATCAGGGGCTTGTTGGATGGATGGTAGGATTGGTGCTTTGTTGGTTTGAGGAAGGGGCAACAATTTGGGTTTCCACATGGAATGCTGCACTAAGCCCACAGAAGACTTCAATGTGGACATATCTTCTGGCATTAAAGCTGGGCTTCCTTCCTCTACCATGTTCCAAACTTCAGTTAAATTTGTGACAGTGTTGCCCCACTCCAGCAGAGTGGGCAGTTCTTCTTCAACAACTTCTTCTAGTACATCCACTGCAAAGCATTTCTCATTGTCTAGCTGAGGGTACTTTGCACTGTTGTACACATTAAGCTCAACTTTCATATGTCCGAAAGTTACCTCCATGATCTCAGACCTGCATTGAAATCATGCATTGGCAGTGGCCAAGAATGGTCTGTCAAAAATAATAGGTATCGGGGATGTACTCTTGTTGCAGCCCATGTCCAAAACAAGGAAGTCTGCAGGGTAGAAGAACTTGTCTACCCCCACTAAGACATCCTCAACCACTCCCATGGGTCTCCTCTCAGACCTATCAGCCATCAACAGCACAATGGGGGTGGGTTTAAGCTCTCCCAAACCTAGCTGCTGATACACACTGTATGGCAGCAGGTTAACACTGGCTCCAAGGTCTAGAAGGGCCCTTTCAATTGTGTGGTCTCCAATTATGCAGGGAATAGTGGGTATCCCTGGGTCTTGGAACTTCTCTGGCATTGTCATGCTTAATACATAATTAACTGTATCAGTTGCAAATACCTTTTTGGACAAATGGCCACTAGCTTTTCTTTTCTAAGTACACAGGTCTTTCAGAAATTTTGCATAGGCTGGGACCTGTCGAATTGCATCAAGCAGGGGTAAATTGATCTTTTCCTGCTTAAAGGTCTCCATCATTTCCTCTATTTGTGCATTCCCCTTATCAAAAAGGGTAGGGCCACTCAAAGCTTGAGGAAATGATAGCTAAGGTACTGCTGGTTCCTCATCTGCAAGCCTATGACTGAACTTTTGTTTTTTCTTTTTTCATCTTTTATTTCCTACTGAGGCTCAATTACAGCCTCTTTATTTTTCCCTTGTTGCAGGGCAGCAGGCAATTCTTGACTCTGTGCTCTAACAAAGTCCTTATCACTTTCACTCGACAGTTCTTTCAAAATGACCTCTCCTCGTTCCTTTCCCACTTGGTTGTCTACCAACCTGCCAGATCTTAGGGCTATGATGGCATTAGCGCCGTCAAAATTTGAGGAGCCTTCTCCAATCGAATATTGGCCCTTAGGGTTGGCTACTGGCGGGCTTGGCAACCTGCCCTCTTCTCTTTTGGCCAAGGCATTGGCTATTTGGCCTAGCTGCTCTTCTATTTTCTTTATGCTTTGACTGTGAGAAGTCACTATCTGAGTAAAGGGTCCAAGGCTCTACAATTGGGTCAATACCTAGTCCTCAAAAGAAGCTCTTTGGGGCTGGGGTGGGGGAACTACCAACTGATTTTGCTATTGGGGCTGCTGCTGATGCTGGAAATTTGACCTTGGGGCATAACCCTGGTTAAACTGCTGTTGTGGCCTTTGAAGTAAGGCCAACATCTGTTGTGGCTGCATATAATTGTCTTATCTCCACCTCAAATTTGGGTGGTCTCGCCATTGGTAACCAGCATTTTGGTGCTGGTATCCAAATGGTTGTTTCTTGTAGCTACTAGATTGATGTCCAAATGATTGGGCAGCAGCAGCCTGTTCCATCACATACTCAGGGTATTGCCCTGCAGATGGGCACTCTTCCACTGTGTGTTGTGAAGATTGGCATATTAGACATGCCTCCATCACTTGTACAGCCAATCTGGGCTGTACCATAGTTAGAAGTTTATCAAACTTATCTAAAAGATTGACCATCTGCATTCTTAGGTCATCATTTCCCCTAACTTCAAACATCTTTCCTTTAGAAGTTTTAGCAAGCCCCAGCTTAGCAGAAGGCTCTTGAACAGTTCTAGATGAGGACATCTTATGGAAAGTATTTTCACTGATAACCTCGAACAAGTCCCATGCCTCATCAACTATTTTATGCATGTACATTCCCCCATAAGAGGCATCTACTATGTCTCTACTTTATTCATCAATCCCATTATAGAAGCTCTGGACAAGCTGCCAGTCAGGGATCTTGTGGTGGGGACATTATTTGAGCATCTCCTTAAATCTGTCCCAAGATTGATTAAAATCCTCAGTTGGGGATTGGGCAAAAGCAAGTATTGCTTTCCTCAACTGGCTGGTTTTTATCTCTGGGAAGAATTTGGTCAGAAATCTTGTCTGGAGGTCTTTCCACGAAGTGATGCTATTGTTCAGGAGAGTAGCTAACCAGGTGCTGGCCCTATCTTTTAGGGAGAAAGGAAAGAGCCTTAATCTGGTGGCTTCTGGTCCCAAACCAGCGATGGAGAATGTGGTGCACAGGGCCAAGAATTGGTCAATGTGTTTGTAAGGGTCTTCCTTGCTAAGCCCATGGAAAGAGGGAAGCATTTGGATGATGGAGGTTTTAATCTCATAGTTTCCCTGAACATCTGGGAATTGAATGCTGAATGGAGAATTATAATCATCAGGAGCATTCAATTCCTTCAATGTTCTGGGTTGCTCTTCACCCAAGACTACTATCTCATTTTCAGTAGGGGGCTCGACTGTGGTGTGCCTGTGCCTTCTTGGTCTTCTACCCCTTTCTATCTCAGGGTTAGGAGGCTCTAATGTGGGACTAAGAGATCTCCTTCCTAACATGCACACACACCAACAGTAGGGAAGACTACTTGCAGACACATTGCACTTAACAAAATTACAACAACTGCTATGGAATTTTCAAAGGAGAAATAGACTGAGGTTTTGAGGTTTAGAGAAGTGAAAACAGAGGTAGCTAGACTCCCAGTGCAATTCTACTCTCCTTCTCTGCTACAGCCCAGATCTGTAAGAAAAATTCCAAATGTAAATCAACAGTATCAATTATTCATAAGTGATAGCTACCAAAGAAAAAAGAATACAAAAATCTAGGGTCTACTAATAGATCAAGATTCCCTGGCAGCGGCGCCAAAAACTTGTTGGGATATTTTTTAAGTGCTTGCTACTGCCTTTATTGGAGACAGTGATAAGAATGGGGTTAGTGAAAATGAATCAAAGGTGGATTGAAAACTATAGAGCAGCAAGCCTAAAAATACATAGTCCTGCCAGATTTGGCTACAGATCTGGCAATCCTAAATGGAAGGGGATTTAAGGCCACTATAGTCTAAATCCTAAGGTAACTTAATGTCTAAACTACAGAAAGGGTTAAGAAAGAGGATGGAGTGTGAGAAAATAAATATAAAAGGGTGAGAAGTATGCTATTAGGTATAGATATGATGGGTCTTATAACTCAGACTCTGATCTGCTGCTATAGAAATCCTGTCCAATGGCTACATTATCACCAAAGAGGAGAAAGGATCCAACTCACCCCTGTGCCATGATCCAATCCCTTATGGTTATAACCTGTCCACTTAAATGGTCACAGACTATCCAATAGGAGAACCACAATCCAGAGATGGGTCAGAACAAGTTTATCACTGTAGGCACTACTTCATCCAAGCTACAAGCTCAAGAATCCGTAGGAACCTCAACCTCTAAAGTTCTGTGTGTGGGGCTAGGCCTACAACGTGTACTAGCCTGGACACACAGAACCAGCAAGAGTTTGAGTACTAGCTTTTAAGCTTGGCTATTCACTGCTTTAGAAAGACAGCAGTGATCCAGTCACAAGCCTACAATCTCTACAGCCAGATCAGATCTGCCATCTGATGGTGGGCCTATACAAATATAGGGAAATCTGTCTCTGCACAATCTCTCACAAGGCTACAAGCACAAGTGCAGAGAAGAAGAATCGGTCTTAGATCTATGGATTGGCCTCACCATAGGGCTATAATCTGTCCACTTGAATGGTCACAGACTATCCACAGAGGCTATCCTCCTCACAGAGGTCTAAGACAGAACAAGAACATTACTGCCGCCACCATGTTCACAAGGCTACCAGCTCAAGCTCCCATGGGGATTCAGATTTAGTGGGTCCTGTGCTGGGGCTAGGCCTGCAATGTGCCTAACCTGGACACACAGGTCACTTGGATCTAAGTAAAACCTTAAAGACAATCCTCCATTGCTTATAATATAACTTAGCAATGGAGGATCTCAAGGCAGCAACCTTGTACAAAACAACTCATAAAAACACCAATCCCATACATGCAATAGATCCTATTACAAAATTGTATTAAAACTAAACCAAATGATCATACAAAGGCATAGCCAGCAAGTGCTGGACTATGGAGAGAAGGAAAAAGGTAAAAGAAAACTCCTAAACCCTAACCTTAGCCTACTGTAATTCTACAGTCGGTTTCAAGAAGGAGTATAGAAGTGAAGTCCCTTAAACCTAAGCTAGGCTTAGGCTTATATGGCAGTCGGCTCTCTAAGAATTAGGGTTAGGAAAACCCTAATTTATCAATGCTAACGTGGCCTATTTATGTTCTTTGGATGCCTCGGGGCACGTGTACAAAGATTGGAGCATTAGAGTGCGTGCCCTAATTGCTGGAAGTACCTAGATTGCCCTTGTAGAAGTGGGGAGAAGTTAAGAACCTGAGCCGCGCTAGGTAGAAAGGCTTTCTAGATCTTATCGCGTGATAGAATTGGTGTCACCAGGTTGATTTGACTTGAAGCTCTTTCTGTCACAATATTGGTACTTTGGTCATTGTGGGGATGCTCTGGTCATCGCGGGATTGCTCTTTCCATTTAAATGGCGCGAGAATTAATCACCCAGTTCGTTACTTGGTGAATCCTACAGTGATCCTCGCGAAGATGCAATGTGCATGGGTTTCTGGATCACGTGAGTAGTTCCTTGAAAGTTTGTATCTCACGGCAACTGTGCGATAGCTATGCGCAGGAATGCCTAGAGCTCTCTTTCTTCAGTGAATCGCGCGAAGATTGAAGACTCATTTCTTGAGCTACGCGAGACTGCTCGAGTGCTTCGCGAGCGCTTATGACTAAGCTTCGTGAGAACCACGTGAAGTCTACTTTTCAATTCCTTCTGTCATCAAATCGTGCGAGAACGGCGTGAAGACTGCGCGACCAGTTGGTGTGCTGCCTTCAGAAACCCGCGAGAACTGCGCGAAGCATTCTTCCTGGTTTAATTGAACCCTGCGACATCTGCGGGAGGCATTCTTCTTTATATTTTTCTGCTTTGCTGTGCCTATGCTACAGTCAATTCTTTGTCTGGGTTCAACCTTCTTTCTTCTGAGGAACTTCTGGAGCAACAATAGGCTTCTTGGCATGGTTAGGGGCTTAATTGCAGCTTCTGCTTATTACCTACAGGATAGACTTAAAACACATTTATTAAATGATTCAGGGTCTAACAGAGATTAAGTTAAGGTGTGAAAAGTGGTACTTTTCAGGTCTTAACAAGGGCACCTACTTGATCTCTCACAAAGAACTCCTCCAATGGAATGCGCATCGAAGGCGTAGCCTGATGTGGAGCAGCGACCTCCTCATCATCCTTGTCGCCCTTAGGTGCATCCTCCCCGACAACTATCTCAGCAAGGCCCTCCACTACGGCATCAGCATCGGTACGAACCTCAGAAGTTTCACCTCCCTCCTCCATCATTTGTTCTAACTCTGAAGTAGTCAAGAAGAGTCGATCATTGCCCTCAGACTCCATCTCAAGATGAAGACCTCAAAAAATTGAGAAGAACATGAGAAACGACACTCGAAATGGATGAGCGGATTGCGAGATATTGCAGAGACACAAAAATCAAGGCATTAAGAAGCAGTGAAGAGCAAGAATCATAGAAGAAACTAGAAAGTGTGAGAGAATGAAGGCTTTTTTCTGACTTATATAGGGCGTGAGCTAATCGCGCACCTACCATAGGCGGGTAATTGAATCACGCACCGAGACACCCGAGCGTAATTAGAATCACACTCGCCTCCTAGGGCGTGTAATTAAATCTCTGCCTGCACAAAAGGCATGACGGACCAATCACACGCACTGACCAACATGTGTAATTCAATCCCGCACCCTCCACCATGTGCGTAATTCCATAAGTCACCCACATCGTGAGCTGGTGACTCTCCAATCACGCGCCCTGATTGGAGCGCGCGATTGAATTACACCCGAACACACTGACTCGTAATCACCCCCTGACTCTTCAATCATGCGCGCCTAAACAGGGGCACAATTTAATTAAACTCCTTGGACCTTGCACGTAATTCCCCAGGTCTAACACAAAAAAATATGTTCCAAGCTGCAGCAGCCAGAAACGGAGCCACAGATTTAGGCACTCATACCGAATAGTACTTTCAGCACATAATGCACACACGCACTCTGACTTAGGCATACACACCCTGAAAAATCAAAACTCTCACCTATACACGCACGCCTCAAAATAGCCACTTAAACTCATAAACGCTCAATCAAATTAGAGCCTATAAAAATCAAATCGACATAACACCAACACAAACCAAACCAAAGCTTCACCCAGGACCAAATCGAGATTAACTAAGCCACACCCAAGACTAAACTAAAATCAAACCAGACTTTAGGGAATTCAAATTGAGGCCATAAAAATAATAAACAAACCCATCTCTTATAAATGTGAAAAATAATTACAAATTACACCGAGGGCATCCCCCTTGAATATACAACTTAAAATAAAAACATGAAAATTAGGTAGCGCATGCCCAAACCTGAATTTTTCGGGGGAGAAATGATGGAGAAGTACGAAGAAGAAGCACACACTAAACAAATTCTAACAAAAATCTCATCTTCACCACCTTTTCCCCCTGAGATGCTGCTTATGATGCAATCATTCAAGTTACACGACCAAACCCCAACATCGCAGAGCCCCGAGTTGGTGGAAAAGAAAGAGTGGCTCACAGAAAGTCACCCAGGACCTGAGGCATACACCTATGGAAGTCAGATCTTGGAAACTCCCAAGGGAAAACTGACCAAAGGTCAACCCACAGAGCCTAGAAAGGAGCAACTGGCACCGATCACGAGAACTCTGGCATAGCTCTTTCCTTTGGTTTCCTTTCAGCCACCTTTGACTCTTCCCTCTCCTCCCCCAGCAAAATGGTGCCCAGGGCACCACTCCACATTCTCAATACCGCTCATTCCCAATAAAATTTACAAACCTCTTTTGGAATTAATACTCGGGATACCAAATAAAAAGGGAGAAAAGAGGTTTGTAAATTTTTTAGATCCAAAACTTAGTGATTCTAGGACTTAGTTTGCTACTAATAAGTTAGCGATAAAAAGATGATTGAGCCACAAGATGAATCATCGCCTACTGAAAAGATGAAAAATCGTGTTTTACGATTTTGCAGAACAAAGTACTAAGAAATCTAAAAATCGTAATTTACGATTTTGCAAGAAAATCGCTCAAGAGTAAAGTACGATATAAGAGAACCGATGAATCGTAATAAAGAATCGTTAAATAGGAAACTGTATTAGAAAATTGTGATTTACGATTTTCTAGAGGAAGTTTAAATAGAAGAAGAAAATCACGGTTTACGATTTTTCAGAGAAGACACCTTCCATAGTTGCTGATCATGTGAGAAAGAACACCGCCATGCATAAAATTAGAAATCTTTTAAAGAAGAAGTCCAGTGAATCACGGATCTGAGGAGATTGACAAAGAAGACTCTTAAAGGACTCTGCTGCTAAAATAAAGGAGAAATCCAGAAGTACATCAACTATGAAAAGCAAGGAAAGATAAAGATTAGAAGTAAAGTTATATTATGATAGTTTTGCTTTAGTAATTTCTTTGATTACAATTAGAATTTTGTAAACTAACCCTTATGATCTATAAATAAGAGGCTCGGCACATAGGAATAACCATCGAAGGAATTCTCAACATCAATTGACGACTAACGTTGGGTTTTCTTCCAATCAAATTTAGAGTAGATTTTTATTGCTTTGTAGATTAGATATCCAAGGTTTCTCAAGAGCAATTGATGACTGCAATTGGGAGCTGAAGATTAGAGTAGATATCTGTAGTGTCTCAGAAGCAATTGACGACTGCGGCTGAGGGGTGAAAGATATAATTTTATTGCTTTCTAGTTTAGATTTATTTTATTACAATTTTCTGCTTTGTAAATATCTTTGAATTTTAATTTGAATTGATGACTCAGGTTGAAGTTTGCAGATTAGTGTAACTGTTTTTACTTTTTCATCTGCAGTTTTCTAGAATTTGATTGACGCCCAAGTTTTAGGAGATTGTTGATTAGATTAAATCTGTATTGATAGGATTTTAGTATTGATTGACGACCAATGCTAGGAAACTTGATATATAGTAAAAAGGTACTCTTTAATTTCATAAATATCCGATAGCTGAAGATTGTGATTGACAACCATAATCTGAAGAAGGAGGATTAGGATTTATTTTCTATAAAATTAGATTAAGAAACAATTCTTTTATTCATATTTCTCCAAAAGATTAGGAACTTAAAAGATAAATATAAGTTTTCAAAAAATTAAGTTAATATAGAAAAACTTGTCTTCATGGGAACGATCCTATACTAGCTCTACAATTTTCATTGTGTGCTTGCAATAGGTTAAGACTTAATTAGATATGCATATAAGTAGCGATCAGGAAACATTGCCCCTCCCGTAGTCCCGTCGCAGCCAAGTCACCTGCTGATGACCTACTACGAATTAATGCCCTCACCATGATAGGAATTTTTTCCCAAAGTCCCATACGTGCTCATGAACACACTGCTCCCCGCAGTCCCATCGCAACCAAATCATTCCCCAACTTCTGCTACACAAAAATAAGCCAATCACGCTATCCCTCCCATCACGATCAAAGTCACTCTCCCTTGTCCCATCTCGTAACCCCACACACCGATGAGAGAGAGAGAAAGCCGCTAATTCCTCATCACACGCCGTCATGTCAGATCGTGACGCTAAAACTCCATCACACCTCCAAGGCTAAAGGCAAGTCCCGCCGTGATGTAACTACAACCTGATCTCACCATATAACCAAGACCCGCCACGACACATAACCAAAAGGGGAAGACCCCCAATGTCCCATCGCCGATTACACTTTCCTGAAATTCCGTCGTAACCCGCTATGACACACAACTATAAGGGAAGGCTCATCCAATATCCCATCGAGAAAAGCAAGGAGCCAAACTCCCCAAATATCCCACCATGCAACAGTCGCTAGACTCCACCGCAGTAGAAACATACGCTCGCTGGCAGAAGAAAGTAACTCCTCCGACATTCCATCGCATCCAACAAATATCAAGTCCCATCACGAACATCTCATTAGGCGATCCGGATGTCCCATCACACCGACGACCATCAGGCCCAGCTACAGTAAAAATAAAGGAGAGGAAACTCTCTAATGTCCCATCGCGACACCACCGCAGCAGCCGGCCAGTCCCATCGCAAGCATAAGCCTCCCGCCAGCAACAAATCAGGTAAATAATCACGCTCTCTTTCTACTCAATATTCCTTATAAAATATAATTACCTAATATTAAGTCAAATATTTTCAAAACCCGTCTCTCTCAACTCGTGAATCACTGTAGTTCTCCCATAAGAAACAATCATCAGTATTTGTCGAGAAGGTCAGACGGAGTATTGGACATACCAAATATTGTCTTGACAACCATGCAAATGGTCGGGTCCATAAATCCCCCTCCAGTGAATCTGCTCAGCGACGTCTCGAAAGCCACGTTTTCGGCTATTTTGAACCAAATTGATCTTATGTTAAAATCCCTAAATTAAAAAAAAAAAAAAACTTTCAAAAAAATAAAAATAAATAAACCATCTATCTATCAAAATTCTATCTCTTATCACCCTAATCCATTCTCTCCCCTGGGAAATCGAACACTAAGCATACTCAACTCTAAAAAATCACAAATGTCCACTAGAAAGGGACGCCTGACGCACCATTGGTGTGAGCAATGACACGCCAGGCCTGACATGACTTACGAAAGCCTTCACCATTTCATGATATTATATCTTATTATCAGGTCACTTGACCTTGTCTCTAGACATTCGTATGATGCCTCCCAGTACCTCGATTGTGTCAAATATCCCTCTGTTTGACTATCACTCACAGTAAGTCGCGACATATCGACGGGATGCCCCTTGCACCCACAGATCAGGATATGCTGACTTTCCTCCCATTTGACTATCACTCATAATAAGCCACGACATGCAATGGGATGCCCCTTGCACCCATGAATTATGATATGCCAATTTCCTCCTGTCTGACTGCCACTTACAGTAGGTCGCTACATGTGACGGGATGCTACTTACACCCGCGGTTGTGGATACGCCTCTCGACAACTACCATTGGGTCCCCGAATGCTCCATCTTAGCTTTCACTGATAAATAAGAAGGCCAAACATTTCATGTCAGAATCCCTAGTTCACACTTGTAATTTTCCAAAAAATGAGAAGGCAGCTCGGAAAAGGGGTGTCTACTTCTTTGACGCATCCTTACTCCGCAAGGACGCGCTGAAGAGGGGCATCTGTAGACACCCCAATTTTGCCCTCTTGGAGTATACAAACCTGTTCGGTCAACCTTTAACCTTGCCCACGATCTCCGAAAAAGGGTTGACCTTCTCCAAAGACCTTAAAACCCTAAATACGGGGACCATTATTGAAACAATAGTATATATGATCCCAGGCTGAAACAATAGCTCTGTGGTTCAGACCTGACTTAGCCCAAGGAAGATCCTGAATTCTGCGCACTCACAGGAGCACGCAATTCGATTGCACGCATGGAGACATGCACACAATCGGTCCCCTTTGGACCAGATTTATCCTTCCTACGGACCGCCTTATGAGTTGATTACGCTCCCTATATAGCACGCGCAATCAGATTGCACGCCACATCACTGGCGTGCAATTAGTCGAACTGGGACCGAAACTCCACCTTTCGTAGACCACCTTCAGAGTTGATTTTTCACTCTCACCAGCACGAGTAATTGATTACACGCTCTAACACCCACGCATGATTAGTCTCCAAATTGGACCTGGCCTCTAATTCTAATGACCGCCAAAATTCCCATATTAAGCACCTGTGAACTAGCGCTTAATTGGATTGCACACACTGTACATGGCGAGCAATTAGTTCTAATTAGATTGAAACTAGGATACTCGGCTGAGTCAGTCAGCTGGTCGCTCACTTAGTCGGTCACCGACTCAGAGTGGTTAAGCACCCGGTACATGGCGCGTAAATGGATTTGACCGGCTAATTACGCACCTCCCACAGGGCGCGTAATTACTCGTATACCTATAAATAGACCCCCTACCTTGTCCAAAACACAATTCACATTCAGGCCTCGAGTCCCTCTCTTCAAAGCTGAGGATTTTGAGACCCTCTTCTGCGGCGCTCAACTTCAGGTAATCTCTTTTAGTTTCTAATTTCTAGTACTAGTTCTTAGTTCTAGCTTCTAATTCTTAGTTCTAGTTTCTAATTCTAAGTTTCTAGTTTTAGATCTTAGGTTTTGATTCGTAATTCTTAATTTCTAAGTCTAGTTTCTAGTTTTAATTTCCAATTTCTAGTTCTCAGTTTCTAGTTCTAGTTCTCATTTGCTAGAACCAGTTCTTAGCCTTTAATTATTAATTTCTAGATTTTTAATCCTAGGTTCTAAATCTCAATTCTTTTTTTAAAAATTTTAGTTCTTTATACCTTATTTTAGTTCCTAAATTTTCATAATTCTCAGTTCTAACTTTAAATCCTAATCTTTAAAATTCCCTAATTTCGATCTTTAAAATATTAAGTTTATAATTCAAATTTTATTTTTCAATCTCTAATATTTACAAAACAATCCTTAGCCAGCTGATTTGCCCAAGGGAGCTTATGGAGGATACCCGGGAACGGGACCGATCCTCCTTAGCATAATGGGCCACAACCCTTTTTTTATTATTTTTATTATATTTCTAGTAGAATTAGGAGACTAATACTAATTAGACTTCTAATAGAATTAAGATATTTAAATTAATCAGATTCCTAGTAGCAATAGAAAACTAAATTAATTAGGGTAATAATAATATAAATTAGAGTTAGAATACAATTAGGAAATCAGATTAATCAGACTCCCGGTAGGACTAGAGAAACTAGAGCAATTAGACTTTGAATAGGATTAGGAAAACTATATAAACTAAACTCCTAGGTGACCCAGAGCTGCTGACGTTGGCCGATCGACAATTCAATAAAGAGAACAACCCATATCTCTACCCGCGTGATCAGTGACGTGTTGTAGCGTCGATAAACATCTGCAGCTGGCGATCTCATCGGACCAAGTATTTTCCTCTTAAAATTTTACTTTTATTTCCTGCACTTAATATTTCTTAATCTACTATTTCATCGCCTTTGCCAGAGTCCACTTAGACCGAATTGGGTCACTCTTTCTAGGAACTGAAAGGAACCCAAAAAAAGTACGTACCAACAGACTAGCGATCGCGATGGGATTTCTTACCGCCAAAGTCACCTTTGTTTAGTTTTCTTGTACTATATATATATATAGTTTTCTTTTTTTCTGTTCTACTTCTTTTTTGCACCTACTCGTACTATCAAAAATTTCTCAAGAGTACATGAACATCCACCGGAGACTCAAGATGTCCGGAATACGAAGGATAAAGCTCAGTGACCCACCGTTATGGGGGTACCACAACAACCCCATATACGACGAAGACCCATCTTAAGAATCAACTCAATATCACCCAGAAATCAATATGGCCGGTAGTGAGGAAATTCCCTTCACTTCTCTGAGCATAAGCAACAACAATGAAAGTCGCATCAGGCAAAACTTCACAGCCCGACAACTTGTGGAGCTCAGTGCCTAGAAACTACAAAGGGGAGGAGAAGAGGTCGATGAACTGCTTCAAGGTCTAGCTGCAGCATATGAGACCATTGAGGAACGACTAGATCAGGAGGAGTGAGAGCGACAAAGGGAAGAGAAACCATCGCCAACTCCAAGCACGATATCTCTGCACGTGTCACCACCCAGGCACGCGCTTCTCACACTACTTAACAACAATCGACATGAAAGGGTTCATCCCCAAACGATCAAACAAGATGCCACTGTAAGAGGAGAGGATCTTCCTAAGATCCTCGATGAGTATATGGCTAAGAGAGACCGCTCTAGTTGCTCATTCGAATTTGATAAATTATGTTAGGACCTAGAGTCTAGCTTACCTGCAGGGTTCAAGCCACCCAAATTCAACAAGTACAACAATATTGGGAATCCGAATCACCACTTGGTACTTTTCTGCAATGATTGTCAACCCATTCCCGATAATTAAGAGCTCCTGATACATTACTTCCAGAGGTCATTAGAAGGAGAAGCTCTTGATTGGTTCGTCGGACTCCCACTTCAATAGATTGACACATTCAATGATCTGGCCAGACAATTCCTGGACCAATATAAGCACCTGATACAAGAAGTGATTGGTCTTAGTGACTTGATGATGACCAAATAAGAACATCAGGAGGACTTTGTAGATTTCATAGCATGTTGGAGGAAGCTTGCGGCCCACACCGAAAGCTAGATGAAGGAAAAAGACGCAATCGACATCATCATAGACAATGTTAAAGAGCCTCTCCGAAGCGCTCTCATTATTAGCAATTGCCCAGACTTCACTATCCTTCACTTGTGCGCTAGCAGCATCCAACAACATATAAAAGGGGGAGACCTCACCTTTTTAATAGTAACGTCGAAAGTCACTGCTTATGGTGACTTAAAGCTAAGGAACAATAAGAAAGCCTCTGGCTTTGAGCAAGTCAACACAGTTGTCAACCAGGGCCAAAGCCCTGGAAATGGAAATAACTAACTGAGGAACTCCGATTAAAGTCAATACCAGAACCATAATCAACAGTGGTACCCCAATCAGAACCAAAACTGAAACCAATAACCTAACTAGAATGCCCACCATAACTAGAATGTAGCACGAAATCGGCCAGTCAATACCCAGAATTACAACAACGTGCCACCGCCTCATAATTTTAACTAGCAAACTAGGGGCCCTTACCAACCTAAATGTGATCACTATCCCTCATTTCCTGACACCATCCCCAACATATTTTGCCTTCTTAGTGGCAAAAATCTCACCTGATTCCAACTGGAACGACCACGGCCCTAGCCTGCCAACCTTGACTATAGTAAGTTTTGCACTTTTCATCAATATGCAGGACATAACTTAGAGGACTGCTGGGTTTTGTGGGATATGATCTACGACATGAATGATCAAAACCAGATTGACTGGGAATCCCTCCAAAACTCTAATCAGAACAACAATCAACCCCCATAAAACTTAGGGATCATCAATAATCCCATGCCTAACCACAACCAAGGATCAGTCGCTCACATCACCACAGTGGATCTCTCGAGCCGACTCCCTCTTTGTCCTTCTACCCTCATCACCCGTGTCAGTCCACCAGACACTTTAGCCCATCCAGGTGATTCTTCGATGCCTCCCATCATCTGCCCACATCCTTCATCCCTGATCACCTGGATTGCACCTCTGAATCCTCTGCCCTATAAACCCAACCTCTCAAATTCGAGTCCAATCATTCAGAGCTCGAGGATCGAGCCTCCAACCTGTAGAACCCTCTATGCCCCCAAATTCTGAGACAACTCCACCGCTGCCTCCCTTATGCAACTTCGAGCCTGAAAATGAAGGCAATGCCCTTCCAATCACAGAATAAATGACTGCATGGGTAGACAGCCTCACTTAAAACACTTCAAGTGGAGGACACGAGACTACGGTGGAACGTCAGCCAGATGTAAAGGTAAATCAACAGAAGTAAGAACTCGTCAAGGAGGAAGATTACATTCAGTATCTCACACCATGGAATGGCATAGCTCTGCTGCGTATCCCTTCTTCAAACTTCACTCCGTTCATGACAAGCACTATGCCGAATCCGTCAATGTTAGTCACGGCAGGGCCCTAAGGTCAACAGTAAACATGCCCGATCCTCAAATAAGGGACCAATTACCCACCGCCATAATTCCGTCAAGAGAGGCAGAACGTCGGTACTCGACCATCAGAAAGAAAAACAAGGGAACGTGAGGCAAACCTACCTCCCTCACCTCATGTAATCCCTCCACCCCCAGCACCATAATCTACATCTCAACCACTTCAATTGAATGTCATCAAAGCCCACCAGCCTGACATGGAGCCAGCCCTAGAAATAAGCCAGGAATATGATCTTCTTTGACACATCAGGAAGGTACTGACATAGATATCATTCCTTGAGCTCATCAAGAAATCGCCCGAACACCACTGACTCTTAATAGAGACCCTAGATGAGACACATGTTAATACAGATACCACCCTAGATGAACTACACAAGATTGGTTTGGTTATGGCCCAGCCTCCGGCACTCACCTTCACTAAAGCTGATATGCCTAAAGAATTGCTATGCGGAAGCTCAACCCCACTATACTTGATGGTTATAATAAGAGGATTCTTAGTGCACATGCTCTGGTCGACACAGGAGCAGGGCTTAATATCTATCCCATAATGACACTCAAGACGGTCGAATATACTGAACATGACATAAGGCCTTTGTCCTTATCCCTCATTGCCTATGATGGTTCTCAATGTTTCATAAAGGGAACTATCAAGCTACAAGTCCGCCTCGAGCGAGTCACCAATGATGTCACATTCCATGTCTTCGACTCCTCATGCACCTACAACTTAATATTAGGGAGAAAGTTGTTAGAGTCCATGAAGGCTGTCATGTCCACATACCACCAATGCGTCAAGTTTCCTCATGAGAATTCTATCATTAGAATATACATCGATGCACCTCTCAAATAAATAGATACCGACTATGCGACAAGCATTCCAACAGTGCATGATTCCGGGCTAAGTACTGGCCACATTAAAAGGATGGAGAATCCCTATGATATAACAGTAGCAGAAGTCAGCCATCCTCCATTTTTCCCAACCTGCCAACAAAGATTAACAAAGAGAGTTGTAGGCCCTGACCTCGCCTGCCTGTACGACATAAACCCGACTGCAATAAAAGGCTAGGATTTAATGCATCATCTAGGATATGTCCCACATATAGGACTTGGCAAGAATAGACAAGGACGCAGAGGTCCAGTTGTCTCGAAGAAAGTTCGCAAGAACACAGGATTAGACTACCAAATAGGTAGCAAACAAGCTGACATCCTACCAACCTCACCTAAGTGGTCACTCAATGACCATTTTGTCTACGGAACCACCGAGAAGGACGATGCACCGAAGAGAGAAGAAACACCCTTCACCAAATCACAGGCAAGAGAGATTGAGTAGGTGGCCAAAGTCTTTGCTGACTTGACAAACTTGAATTGAGACAATAACAATATAGATAGACTACTCGAGGGAGTTGGACCCCTATTCAAGACTAAGGAATCCTATGCTACAGAAAGAAGAGAGCCTCCATAACTTAAGCAGCATGTGGAAGATTAGAGTCGACCGACGAGGAAGACTTTCATTTCGCCACATTGGGAGATGAGGAAAGGCTAGAGTCATCACATCCTCTTCGATCGGAAGGAGAGGATTGGCTCTCGACGTCAAGTGAAGAAGAATACTATTGGATAGATCTTACGAAAATAGAACTTGAAGATCTCTTGAGAGCGAAATGTCTCGAATTGCTTGAGGAAGTCAATCGCTACCAAAATGAGGGATTCGACTCTGATGACGAATTTGACTATCGATCCATACTTGAAAATTGGCGATGCCCATGCTGCCGTCCTTACCTGAAGTCACCTTATTGCAACCTATGCATGTCTATTCTAATACGATGCGAGATAGCCAGCTTGCATGAGATACGATGAATAACAAGGGCAGAAGATTCAAACGTTACTTTCATAGAAGTTGAAGAGGAACTAGAGCTCGACGCTCCTCAATCTCCTCAGGTGCCACAACTTCAGATATCCTAGAAATCATTAGAAGAAGAATGGAAACCGCCTCTAAGTGATGATGAAGACTACTGGATAGATCTGCCTGCACTTGAACTAGCAAAATAGTTAGGCTAAGACCTCTAAGGGTAATCAGACGAAGAAGATGATCCTGGATTCAACGACAACGACCTCACCCCCGATGATGAAGGATGGGAATGCCCTTGGGGACACCCCTGCATCTCTCAGCCATATCAGCCTTGTTGTTGGGCATGCATACTCATCATAGCATATTACGAGGTATAAAGAAGAGAGCTCACAAGTCTAGAAGAATGTCAGTCAGGCTCACCTGAGGAACAACCTCAACAGTAAGAATATCTCCAACCTGATTCCGAAAATGAGAGTTTAGACAGCTACTACCTCCAAACTCTCTTAAAAAATGAAGCGGTTTACATAGTAGAAGAAGAAGGCTCGTTGGCCAGGTCGCCACCATTATCGCTCATCCGGAGGATCCACCCAGACGAGGACTACAAAAAACAAAAACACCAAATTCAGAATGACTCGACCTAATCCGAAGTGTAACATCCCCAAAATTTCTAAAACACTAATACAGTAATTAAGTGTAGGTTCTTAGTATGATATACAACTCATGCCACAAAATTTTCTTGAAAATATTTATGAGAAATAAATTCCTTAGTTTAAATAACTCAAATATATAATTGTGTAAATAAATACACAAGCTTCGTGAGAACATTAGTGGTAGGAGGCTTGAATTCTAAACAAGAGGTCTAGAGATCAAACCTTGCTATGTGGAGTAAAATCCTATTTTTGAACTTTAGACTAAAAGCTTATACACCCACACTTGGTGTATTGGCTCCGCATGGGATGATCCGCAACAAATTAGAAAGAGGTTGGATACGAGGAGACTAAATTAAAATCTCCCTAGATTTCAAAATTAGAAACCTATTAGGTTTCTTCTAAGAATAGAGCCGAGAGAGTTCTCTATAAAAAGGTACCCTAACCCTTTAGTTCCTTATTCTTAAGAAAACCTAGCCTTCTTCTTCACCCTTCTTCTTCAACCTTCTTCAAACCATTAAGGTGTTTTTCCATAGAGCACCTTGATCACCACCATCCATACAAAGGAGAAGAAGAATCGTATAGCATGGAACTCCGAGATTTTAGCAACCTACTGTAGGATCTTTGGTCATGCTATAAGAGGTAGGTTCTAATTACTTATGATGACCTATAGGGTTGAAATCACAGTAGATAATCAATTATATATTTTTAAAATCATTAGAATAATAAGAAAGTTGCGAACTTCGGATCTCTAATACATAGAAACTCAGATCCTGAAGACAACCCTGACAGCTCACTGTCACTGGAAGAAAAATCAGCACTGCTGTCTTTCGAAGGTCATAACTTTTGATAGAAAAATCTGATTTATCCTTATAATCTGTCATTTTGGGGTAGCTCAAGACGATACATCCAATGGCCTTGAAAGAATCAAAAGCGCGTTGTCAGAAAGAAAATAGTGTGCTGCCATAGACAACAACACACTATCAAAAAGACAACAGCACACTGTCATAGACAATAGTGTGCTGTCATAAAGACAATGGCGCGCTGTTGACATAAAAAAACTGCGAATTTTTTTTTTAGCTACGGCTCGATGTGTGTACTTCACTGTCACATGACAATAGCGAGCTGTGAACATTAAAAATAGGGAATGTTCCCTATCCAATTCAATCAGCCATTGATGATTTGATTCTTTTATGTGTCAATTGTACATATACCATAGAAGAGGGAATCAGACGTAGTGCAAAGGAGACATCTCACTATGTTCCTTGTGACTTTGGAAATCGAGGTAGGGAAAATTCACTACATAATTATATTTTGAGTTTGATCCGTGGCTTTAATGATATTCTCGATATAAACCTATGAAATATTAGCATTGAACTCATTGAAATTATTTCATCGAAACTTGGAATCATTTGAATATTGCACATTAGAATTTACTTCGAATTATGAAACTTTTGCATCGGAATGATTGAATGTTAAATATTTATTTATGTATTGGATTTTAGATATTGAATTAAATCTTCATATTGAACCCTATGAATCAACTTTTGAACTTTTGGAACCTTTGGACTCTTTGGACTTTGAATTATGAACAATGAGCATTGAATTATGTGATAAAAATTACATGTAATTTATAGAGATTCATGTAGAACGAATTTGTGCTTCGGCACCTTTGGACTTTTGGACCGCACAAGTATCCCTTACAACGCAGGGGTTTGGGCACTTTGGAAAATTATTCTTAGAATGACGATGGTTAGGATTCTCATCGGTTTTGACTTCAGCTCTAGCGCTATATACGCGATCTAGAGATTATTTAAGTAATGTATTTAAGATCTACATTGAATAAGAAATTGCATGTGAACCCTAAGGATTAGTCTCATTAAATCCTGCATGAAAATCATTATGAAAATATGTGTTTCACTCTTTGCACCCCAGAAATTATGTTTTATCACTTAAGCAAATACTTTGAATCTATCACTGGAACTATGTTTTGATCATATGAAATATAATTGTGTATTGCACTACCCTACTTAGCTTAGACTATTAGCTCACCCCAACACTATGTGTCACAGGTACTGAAGTTGTTCTGGACCCTAAGTTAGAAGAAGATCTAGACTTCATACCAGTGGACGAGGCAGATCTTCCTCCTGCGCAATTTTATCCATAGATTTCTTTGGACACTTAGATGTGGTATAGTTAAATGAGCTTTTGAACCTACTAATTTCTTTTTAGATGTTAAGCACCACTATTTGTGTGACGAACGACCGTTACCGGTGTTTTTACTTTTCGTTTAAGCTTTCATTATGGATATATATGCAATAGTTTTTATCTAATAACTTATTTTCTATTGATACTAAAGAATCTCTGTAATTAGATTATAATCTATGATCTAGCGATCCGAGAATTTCCATGTATTTCGGGTTGGAAATTTCGGGGTCGTTATAGTTGGTATCAAAGCTATGGCATTAGATCCCATGTGCCACCATAAAAACGGTTCAACTGTGACATCATGTGTCATAGTTGGTATCAGAGATATGGTGTTAGATCCCATGTGCCACCATAAGAACGGGGCAACTGTGACACCATGTGTTACAGTTGGTATCCGAGATATGGCATTAGATTCTGTGTCACACCATAAGAGCGGGTCAACTGTGACACTATGTGTTGCAATTGGTATCAGACCAGTAGCTTTAAGTCCTATCATAACATAGACCAGACTCTCATTATTTCTTTTGATTATACCTTTGTTCAATCGTGACAGGTCCTTATGGCACCTCATCGTTGATCAAAGACCACTAACACTGAGGGCCCATCCAATGGAGTCGAAATTGCCATAGGTGCTAATAACATTCCGGTGGGAGGAGAAAATAATAACGCACGTGTCAATCAAACCCTGGAGACAATGGTGAATGCCATGGCACGGCAGGTGAACACTATGGCACAACAGACTATCTTGCTTCCAACTAGGTACCAATTGTCTGGATTTCAGGAATTCAAAAGGATGAAAACTCCCAGCTTCTTCAGAAAGGTTGACCCTGGTGAAGCAGAAGCATGACTAAATTAAATGGAAAAGATCTTTCGCGTGGTACTTTGCACGAAAGATGAAAAAGTTAGATGGGCGTCATTCCAATTGGAAGGGGAAGCAGAGCTGTGGTGGAAATCCGTGGAAAGGACTCGGGAACAAGAAACAACGAATGCACCTTGGACATGGGCTTAGTTTACTGAGAAGTTCAATGAAAAGTATTTCCCTGAAGCAATCAAAGATCAATACGAAGTTGATTTTTTTCATTGCAGCAAGGTCAAATGACTGTGGCAGAATACGAGACAGAGTTCACATGACTTTTAAGGTTTGCTCCCGATTTTGTGGACACAGAAGCAATGAAGGCAAAGAAATTTGAACAGGGATTGAAGCCAACAATCCAAGAAAGAATATCCCTTTTCAAGCTGAGAACCTTTACTGAGGTTATGAACATGGCCCTCATTGCCTAAAAAGACATCGAGGAGATGTATAAGAGGAGGGAACAACTAAAAATAGGATGAGTCATAGGCAAGCGAATACTGATGACCAATCAAACAAGCGGAAAATTTTTTCAGTCCCAATGCCTTCATGATCTGTTTAGACTACTTACTCTAGGCAAGTCTCATCAGTGCCTACTAGACCTTTTCGTCCATTATAGACTGCTACTTCCGAAGCATCGGTAGCACAAAGGACATAGTACACTACCTCCTTCGTACTGACCGAATCCTGCCCAAGATGTGGAAAGCGTCACAGATTAGATGAATGTCGGTAGAATTCAGGTGCATGTTTCCAATGTGGCCAACATGGGCATTTAATCAAGGACTACTCTTAATCGAAGAAGGAAAAGATGTCAGCTACATCTATACAGAAATCTATGCGACCTACAGTTCAAGGACGTGCCTATGCAGTCTCTAATCAAGACACCCAAACAACAAATGACATCATCAAAGTTACAATTCTATTAAAATTTTAAACCACTCACCTTATATTTAAATAGTGAATTCTCTTCAAATTTGGAATTGTGTTATATCATTGCATGATAAATACAAACCATTACACATTATTGATTGAATTAAACACATGAACCTTAGGTACTTTAAATATGTATCAAATTAGCGACATCGACCAACACAATGCACGTGTTCTAATAGATCCGAACTCTACACACTCGTTTGTGACCGCTCAGTTTATTGCTGAACTGAGCATCACACTAGAGCCCTTGGATTTCATCTTATCTGTATCAGTCCCTACAGGGAACTCAGTAGTCACAGACACTATCTGTCGATTACTAATCATTCCAATTGAAGGTCATGAGACATCAGCCGATTTGATTATTTTGGATATGCAAGGATTTGATGTAATCCTTGGCGTGGACTAGCTATCTACCCATCATGCAAATATGGACTGCCTTTGAAAGATAGTCACCTTTCATCCCAAGGGGGGAAAACCATTCAGATTTTATGGAACAAAGCTGAAAAATGTGCCTTTTATATCCGCTATTCAAGCTAAACGGTTAATGAACAATGGATGCTACGGTTATCTCGCATTCGTACAAAATCAACGGGAGGAGAAGGTCACCATTTTCGATATTCTCATCGCATGCGAGTTTTTCGATGCATTTCCTGAAGAGTTATCGAGATTATCGCCAGATAGACAAGTTGAATTCGTAGTGGACTTTGCTCCAGGCACAGAGTCAGTATTGAAGGCACCACACCTTATGGCACCGGCAGAGCTGAAAGAGCTTGAGGAACAACAAGAACTCCTAGACAAAGGATTCATAAGACCGAGTGTTTCTCCATGAGGAGCACCCGTACTATTCATTAAAAAGGATGGTTCTATGCGACTTTTCATCGATTATCATTAATTGAACAAGTTGATGATCTAGAACTGTTACCCACTTCCTCGTATTGACGATCTCGTCGATTAGCTTCAAGGTGCAAGATCTTTCTCGAAGATAGATATGAGATCAAGATATCATCAGCTGAAAGTTAAGGCAGAAGACACTCCAAAAATTGCTTTTCGCACTAGATATGGCCACTATGAGTTTCTTGTAATGCCATTCGGGTTAACTAATGCACCAACATCCTTCATGGACCTAATGAATAGAGTGTTCAGACCACATCTCGACAAGTGTGTGGTAGTCTTTGTGGATGACATCCTCATCTATTCGAAGACCAAACAAGATCACAAACAACATCTACGTCTAACTCTTCAAACACTTTATGATCATCGAGTTTATGCAAGATTGAGCAAGTGTAAATTTTGGCTGAAACAAGTGAGTTTCTTAGGACATGTAATATTCGAAGGCGTTAAAGTCGACCCGCCAAAAATTGAGGCCATTATAAAATGGGAACAACTGAAGACAGTGATCGAAGTTTGAAGTTTTCTGGGCATAGCTGTTGGCTTGCTTACCTTACAATTATTAAAGAGTTAAAACAGCAAATAAAAAGGCTAAATCACAGAGAGATGGGATCAAGGTGAGCAAGCAGTCCTGCAAGAACTAGGGCTATTGCAGCAAGCTTTAAGGGATAAGTCAGGGTATGTCCACAGGGAAATGTGCTCTAAAATAGGGTAAATCTCTAGATCTAAATCAGATCTGGCACTCTATCCTAAACAAATGCAAGTGAAGGAAAGAGGAGAGGTTTTAAGGGTTGTCACTCTACTAGAAAAATAGCATAAATTAAATGCAAATGATCCAGAACTGATGAAAACTCAGATTTAAGGAAATGAAGAAAAAGATTAAAACCAAAAGGTGGGAAGTAGCAGCTAGGGATTTTGGTCTTCACTATAAATCAATTGGTTCAAAGGCAATGTAAAGAATTGATTTGCAACAATCCTTCATCTGGCTACAAGCTCAGATGCAACATATAAGAATCTAACCTAGACCAGAGAATTAGAGTAATCCTAAGGCTATGATCTGTCCACTTGAATGGTCACAGATCATCTCAGAGATTCCTCTTCTTCAAGGGTCTTAATTAGAACAGGTAAACTATTACAGATGCTGTGGATGCAAGACTACAAGCTCAGGCATCCACAACGATATTAGATCTAGGGTAATCAGATGACAAACAAGAGATTTATGGATCTAAATTAACTTTACATTCAACAATGACTGAATCAATACAACTTATAGTCTAATTGTGCTCAGATCTATAATCTGTGTAGCATCCAATCCTCTTTCAATGCTTTGAACCTCTCAATTTATAGCTCTCAACCTCACCCTAGCTATTAAAGAGGTTTAGTCAACCATGATTGGCTGAGGAGAGAATGGGGGAGGAAGAAAGAGAGAAGGAATGTTGGAGATGGGAATTCAGATTTTTGCCTGAGCTCTCTCAATTTCTGGATGAATTGTTAATGCAATTTCTCTTCTATTTATACTCTTCCGTCAGATCTATTTCAGCCAATCAAAGCTCAAGAGAATAATTCAGTTATTCTCATCTGCTGATGTGGCTGATATCTCTTTTAGAAGCTCTCTAACAATTGGTCCAAATTAGATAAGTGCATGTGAAGTGGTTAGAGTTCCCATTCGTGCGCATATGACTTTCAAAAATACCCTCAAGGACTACTGATGTTCCTTGGAATGTGTGCACAAAGCACTAAAATTGGCAACTGCTTTGAATGGAACTGAGAAGTTCTTAATTCGAGTGTCGAGAGGTTCAAGGAACCTTCCGACAGGTTCTGAGTCCATTTGGCTCTCCATTTGACAGGTTGAGAGTGGCTATCGACAACATTTGTGACTTCTCGACAGGTTCAGATGCATTCTCGACAGGTTGATAGAAATTCTCAACTTTTGTTCAGTCTCCATGCATCCTCTCAAGAACTTATAGAACATCCTGTCGACTTATTATTCAGTCTCTGGGCATCCTCTCGACAGCTTGGAAATGGTGCTCAATAGCTTGCTTCAACTTCACGAGAATGAGTGCAGCTTCAGGTAAGTCATCGATAGGATGACTTGCACTGCTCGAGGGGTTCAGCGAAACCTCACGACAAGTAGCTAGAACCTCGCGAGCTCCCCTGCATCTCCAGGTACTCTTTTGACAGGATCCACTACTGTGCCTTAGACTCTTCAATAGGTTCTGTCGACTTGTCAACAACTTTATGTTTCCATCCCAATACCTCTCCATAGGTTATAAGACATCTTCATAACCTCTCGATAGCTTACATTCTTCACCTTTTAACTCCTCGATAGGTTCAAGTACACCCTTAGATCTTCTTGATAGGTTCATGGAATCTCTCAACAGCGTATCTTTTCTCTTTAGAACCTCTCGACATGTTGAGTTAACCTCTCGAGATGTTCTGCTTTGAGCTTCCATAGCTGGCACACATCTTTGGTGTGCTGTCTTTCATCTGTCAGCACACAGTATCCTCTTGGTGGGTTCAATTTTCATTCCTTGCAATTGCACTTGATTCCAAGCATATCCAGTTGGGCCCATGATATTCTCATGAACTTCTAAGGCTCTGTGGATTGTTTGATTGGCGGCCTTTAGGCTATATGAGCACATGTTGAGTAGCAGATTGCTTCTTTGGCCTTTTTTGATGGATGTCTGCACTAAGACTGTAATTTATTACTTATCTACAAAATATACTCAAAACACATTATTAGTCAACTCAAAGGTCCATCAAAGGTTAGGTTAGGAGGTGAAAAATAGTATTTTTCACTGCTTAACACACCCCCAAACCTAAGCTTTGCTAGTCCCTGAGCAAAGGAGAAATTAAAAACAAGTATTGAAAATGAAAAATGCCACTTCTGTAGGGAGCACAGATGCATTTAGCATTTGCATCAAGCCTTTTAAACCCCTAGGTAATCCCTAGTGGAGGAGTGATGTCTCCTGAGGGTTTTCAGTGAAGATACCCACAAACTTCTCCAATGACTCAGTTAATACCAATGCAGCATGTTAAAAATAAAATTCAAGCAAAATAAAATTCATTCCACACCTTGTTCATTCAATTTAGAGGATTCTCAGTAGAAAATCAGCAGTTTAAAATTGAAATTCTGCTGTAATTCCTTCACAATCAATTAGCTCATGTCAAGGTATTTTATATGAAAATTAATGTAGAGCTTACCATCAATTTAGGAATTCTATTTTGATTAAACAAATCCTCATCTCCAAATGACAGCTCAATCCATTTCAGATCAGTAGGGTCTTTTTATTGGGTTGTAATGTGGCTTATGGGTGAGGTTTATAAAGAATGAAAGGGTAGAATGGGATTCAAATTTGAGAAATTAGTAAGATAAGGAGGTGGTCATGACAACACCTTCATTTCAGCTCATCTTCATCTTCTTCTTGAATTTTCAGATTTGAAGTGATCAATTTCTAATTTTTTTTTTTTCAATCTTTCAATGAAATGACTTCTCTTTCTCATTATTTTCTTTTGCTTTTCTGTTTTCCTTCTCTTTTTCCTTTTTGTATGCTTTTCCTTTGTATTTTTTTATGTGTTGGAATGCCACAACTATACATCTGATACACACTACCTTTTAATGTGTTTTCTTCTCCTTCCACCAACTATGAAACCTTACTCCTCCAACCTTACTTCTCCCTTTACTTCCTGACTTCTCAGATGGAGGGTGAACTGAAATAGGTTAAGAGGTTCAGGAAAAAAAATTACTTTGGTTTCTTGTCAAAGAATAACTTGGGTTTTCAATGCTCAAATGGTGTATATCAAGGGCAACTCAAAGGTGGGAAATTTTAAGCTCAAACTATCCAAAGGATGGCCTTACTTCATGTCCTCAATGTCATGAATGCTGTCAAGCTGTTTCAACTTGGATTTGCCTAACTTCTAGTGAGCAAAGGTAGGTTCAATCAGTCCTTAGAGCAAAAAAAATTACCAAAACACTCCTCAAAGAAATTTTATTTTGGCCCAAATCTCACTGGGTGTGGTCTTTCATCAAATTTCTTGGGGATATCCTCACACTTTTCTTTCTTTTCAAGTTCACTAAGCATCAATTTTTTTTTTTTGAAAATTCCTGACATCTGTTTCATGACAATGTTAGAGCTACATCAATTTTCAGTTTTAAAAAGTTTTAAATTTCCTCTTTTTCAAAAATCAGGTGGGACTTTACTTCATTTTCACAAATTTTATTTAACAAAGTTGCACTAATATTAACTATTCCATTGGCATACCTGCCACACCCCCAAACCTATGGGGAGCAGTGTCCTCACTGCTTTGGAGGCACATCAACAAGACACGGCAGGGAAATATAAGGACAATAGAAAAAGAAATATAAATAACAAAGCTAAATACAAAGGAAGACAGGAGACAGTGGAATTGACAAAACAAAAATATTATTGCAGATAAGTAATTACAAAGTATCAACAGAAGCAGTACAATCTAAACAACAGTATATATAGCACAATAAGAAACAGACTAATTACAAAAAACCCTAACTACAAGGTAATGACTACAAGCAAATCCTAAACAAAATCTATTCCTAATCAGAATCGGAATCAGAGCTAGATATGGTCATTGGCTCCCATCCTTTCTATGCAGCAAGCTTATCGTACTCCTCCTTGAGCTTCTCTTTCTTCTTTAGCTTCTCAGTGCTGGTAGCACCTTCCTTAGTTCTTTTAGTAGCTGGCTTTTGAGGTCTTGTATTGCCTTGGGACATGGTGGGCTCCCTGATGGAAAGTGCTTGGGATCCTGAGGGACCCAGGGCAGAGTAGAGGGGGAGGGTCTCTACCAATCTGGTAAGCATGTCAGATTTGGTCCTATAGGTCCTGTACAGGTCGAGGGAGTTGAGGCCCACTGCTACAACGTCTATTCGTTGGCTCTATGAGCCTCTAAAACTGGGTCAATCTCTTGCTGGTGGGCCTGCTGTTGCAACATTATGACTACATCTACTAAAAACCTCACATCCTCCGGGACATATGGGTTGGCCTCAATTGCTTTGGCAAGGGATGGCAGAGGGGAAAAAGTGTTGCAGCCATATGGGACAATGGCCCAATGGTGAGGGTCATCCATGGAGGAAGGGGTAATGGGCAGCTTAGGGGGTGGTGGTGATGGTACAATGAGGGTAAGTGGCAAGTCCTCCTCCACAGCTATAGATTTAGGTGGGGTGGAAGGATAGGTAAAAGGTAGAGAAGGCAGAGCTGCTTCCTCAAAGTCTGTTTGGGTGGAGGAACCTCTGGTATAGGGTTTAGGGATTGGTTGTTCCATCTCAATAGGGGAAACTAGGACTACAGGGGACAACTGAGGGGATGGAGGTGAAGTGGGTGCAGGGGTAGCTGTAGTTAAAGTGGCTTGAATGGCATGGAGACAGGTGGCCATGGCAGCTTGGTTAGCTGTGTTGGTTTGGAGCTGGGCTAGGATGGTGGTGAGAAGGGAGAGGATTTGGGTGGCGGCTTCAGGTAGGATATAGGGTTGGGTAATGGGTGGAATGGGGATAATGGGTTGGAAGGGAGATGTGGAAGCATGCTGGAAAGGTGGGGTGGGAGCAGGCTGGATATGAGTAGGTTGTGGGGAGTCAAGTAAGGGGGTATATTCATACCTAATGTGCTCCACAATGGAGTCAATTAAGGATGAATATTCCTCAGTGGTCAGGTGGTTCAGCTCTTGGGTATGGGTAGGTGATAAGGAGAAGGTGGGGTTAATGTCAAAGGGTATGGATGGTTGAGAAGTGGTAAATGGATCAGCTGATGTAGATGGTGCAGGGCTCAAGGGTTCAATGGCTAGGATGGATGGGCTGGCTGGAGGGGTTGTAGTTAACCTTCTCAGGTAGGTGGATTTGATGGGTGATGAAGGTAAGGTAAGGATGGGGTCTGTGGTAAGAGGAGCTGACAGAGGGTATAGATGTGGTGATGGTGAAAAGGGTGGCTGAGCTGCTGGGAGGTATGAAGACTTCAATGGAGGGAATTGGTACTGAGATGGATGGTAGGGAAGATGGTGGAATGGAAATGCTGGCCATATCAGAGCTAACAGTAAGTAAGGGCACAGAAGTGGAAGGGGTGAGTAAGGGTGCAAAAGCTACAAATGGAGGCTCTGAGCTAGGACCAACAAAGGTGGGTGGAGGCTCAAATATAACTGCTGTAGAGGTCTCAGTTGTAGCTGATGAGCTGGCTGAATGGGGTTGTGGGCATAGCAGGTGCAACTACTGATGTGGCTACTTGAGGTGCTTCCAATGTAGGATCCTCAACTGATTTGTTCTTGCTCTTCCCAATCAGGATCCTGCTAGCAGACCAGGCCCTCTTCCCAAACACCTTTGGAGTTACCTTTTCCACAGGCTCATCCTTTTAGATCACAAACTTTCCTTTTCTTAACAAAGCAGTGATGAGCCTGCTGTAGGGTAGCCCTGGCAAGGCCTGTACTCTTTTGATCTTCTCATTTATATCTACCATTGCCTCATATACCAGCTGTGAGGCATTCATAAACTAACCCTTGGAGAAAAAATACAGGGCATCCACTATGGGGGTTCTCCTCTGTTGCTGATGTCCACTGACAAAAATGTTTTTCATTAGAATGGAATCAATGACAAGCATGGTAGGGTGTAAATCTCTCCTCATCAATGACTCCCCAGAGCCCACAATGCCTTGAGTCAGGTGTCTGGCCATAGCTCTAAAAGACACATTCTCAGGTGCTGCTAGACCATAGGCTGTTTCAAAAATATATGGGACCCCTAATGCCAACCCTATATCACTGTAGTCTACAACAATATCCCAGTTATCAATTAAAATCACAAGGCAAGGTTCAGTTGACCCAGGCTTCATTTTCTTCCTGATATTCTGATACCACAACTTGACTAGCCTACGGTAGGATTTTTCTTACAATGGGGTCAACATGGGTGTCTGGCCAGCCTTCACCAAATAATCCAATGTGTCCTTACACTCCCCTTATAAAAATAGGGGAGGTCAGAAGTTGTCTCTGGAATCAGGCCTAAAGCATCCACGAACTCATTAGGAGTAGATAGGTTCACAGGGACTTCAGGTTCAAACTCTGGGATAGGTTCAGGCACAAGGTTAGGCTCAGGCATAGTGTTAGGTTCAGGGATATCCTCAACAACTCCTTCACTGATTTTGGCCTTCTTGGATTTCTTAGCTTTCTTAGATTTGTCAGATTTCTCAACTTTATCCGTGACAAGCTTTCTCTTAGCAAGTGGGTTCTCCTTGGGTTGTGTGACTATCCTACTAGATTTCCTAGTCGTTTTGGTGGCAGATTTGGAAGGGGCTTTGAAAAGGTTAGCAAGGGTATCCTCTTGATCAGCCATTGGACACTCAATCCCAAAAATCAATCTCAACAACCACACAAACTTCCTTGCGCAATCAAAGTAACCACACAAATTGGAAATGAAAGTGCAAAGCTTAAAATTCATAGAGTGGAGCTGGAAAAGAACTTACCCACAGAAATCCTAGGGTTTCTTAGAACTCGATGTGCACTACACCAAATTAGCTCAGACTAGGTGTGAAATGTAGCCCTTGTAAAATTAAAGTACTTGGAAAAATGGCCAGGTGATTGGAGTAGAAACCAGTGAGGTAGAAGAAGAAGAAAGAATTGGAAAATCGGCAAAGAAGAGATAAAGCTTGCACACAGAAGCTGTCGAATGGTAGAAATGAGTTGTCAATAGGTTTAAAAGCACCTTAATCGTGCTTCGACAGGATTGGAGAAAGGCTTTTGACAGGTTGGTACAACCTGTCGAGGAGTTAAAATCAGTTGGGATGGCAGGGTTGGTAGGCTAAAAGTCTCGAGAGGCTCTTTTAGACCTCTCGACAGGATCAAGGCTTTAGCAAAAAATCAATTCGAGAGGTTCATGGAACCTCTCGACAGGATGAAAATCTTTTCTGTTAATGCTCTGAGAGGACTCCAAACCTCTCGACAGTTACTTGGAACCTGTCAAAAATATACCCAAAAACCTTTAGAACATGTTGACTTCCTTGCTCAACATCTCGACGGGTTCATAGATCCTGTCGAATATCATATTTACACCTTCAGAACCTGTCGAAACTCAGCTCAAACCTATCGACAGGCCCCCGATCTTGTCGAAATGCACATTAGGACCCTTCAGAACCTGTCGAACATCAATTCAAACCTCTTGACAGGTTGTTTTACAGTTCAAAAAGGTTTTTCATCGGTTCCCAGTCTACTCCCCACACAGATCTATCACTCCTACTCTATTCCCATTGGATTTCTCATACCTTGAGGCCATTTCTACTGTAACAGACCTGATTCATTATTCTAAATGAAGAACTAAACACAAATGGCAACCTATGTACAATGCCAAGAAGAGTTGAAAACAGAAACATCAATAAAACTGATAAAAACAACAGTTATGGTACATAGTCTACATTATTGAAAATCAGTCACACTTGGGAGGTTCTTAAAGGTGAATGGTCACCACAGGCTCTATTATATTTTCAACAAAGAGCTTGAGCCTTTGACCATTAACTTTCATGATCCTACCATCTTTTAAATCCTTGATTTCAATAGCACCAGATGGGGACACATGCTCTACCATGTAAGGTCCCTCCCATCTGGATCTCAACTTGCCTGGAAAAAATTTCAATTTAGAATTGAACAACCATACCTTGTTGCCAGCAGTGAACTCCTTCCTTAGCAAATGCTTGTCATAGAAGGTTTTGGCTTTCTCTTTGTAGATCCTTACATTGGAGTATGCTTCCAATCTTAGCTCTTCCAACTCTAATAGCTGGAGCCTCATGTGCATGCCAGCAGAAGTTAGATCAACATTCATTATTTTAATAGCCCAGTAGGCTCTATACTCCAACTCTGCTGGCAAGTGACAGGCCTTGCCATAGACCAGCCTACAAGGGGACATACCAATAGGGGTCTTATAGGCAGTCCTATGAGCCCACAAGGCATCACTCAGTTTTTGTGCCCAGTCCTTTCTATCTGTCCTCACAGTCTTCTCCAAGATATGCTTGATCTCCATATTAGAAATTTCAACTTGCCCACTGGTCTGTAGGTGGTAGGAAGTTACAATCTTGTTTGTAACAGAGTACTTTTTGAGTAAATTCTAATAAGGTCTGTTACAGAAATGACTCCCCCCCATCACTAATGATAGCTCTGGGGGTACCAAATCTGGTGAAAATCTTATCCTTAAAAAATTTGAGGACAACTGTGTGGTCATTTGTCCTTATGGCACTGGCTTCAACCCATTTGGACACATAGTCCACTGCCACAAGGATAAAATTGAAACCATTTGAGGGAGGAAAGGGGCCCATAAAATCAATTCCCCATATATCAAAGAGTTCAATAATAAGTATAGGCTGTAAGGGTATGGAGTTTCTTTTGGAGATACTTCCTATTTTTTAGCATCTTTCACAAGCTTTACAATGCTGCCATGCATCCTTGAAGAGAGTGGGCTAATAAAACCCACTTTGGAGCACCTTGGTAGTAGTCTTGTTGCTACTGAAATGACCTCCACAAGCTTGTTCATGACACATGATTAGTATATTATGGAATTTATTATCAGGGACACATCTCCTCACCACTTGGTCTGCACAATGGTTGAATAGGTATGGATCCTCTCCCATGGAATGTCTGATATGGGAGAAGAACAGCTCCCTATCCATTTTGTTCTAATGTGGGGGGTCCTATCCACTGTCAAGTAGTTCACAATATCTGCAAGCCAAGGTGTAGAAGTACTAATAGTAAATAGTTGTTCATCAGGGAAAGAATCATTGATAGGTAGCCTATCAAACTCAGCAGCTAGGATCCTGGATAAGTGGTCTGCAACCATATTTTTAACCCCTTTTTGCCTTTAACCTTAAGATCAAACTCTTGTAATAGGAGGATTCATCTGATTAATCTTGGATTAGCATCCTTTTTTGATAAAAGGTATATTAGGGCTGAGTGGTCAGTGAAGACCACTATCCTAGATCCCAACACATAAGACCTGAATTTTTCCAAAGCATAGATAATTGCCAACAATTCCTTCTTAGTTGTGGTGTAATTTAACTGAGCATCAATCATGGTTTTGCTTCTATAAGCAATCACACAAGGTGCCTTATCCTTCCTTTATCCCAAGACTGCACCAATAGCAAAAATCTGATGCAACACACATAAACTCAAATGGTAAAGAAAAATTACATGCTTGAAGGATAGGTACAGAGATTAAACATCCATTCAAAAGCTCAAAAGCGATAAAACATTCATCATTAAATTCAAAAGGAGCTTCTTGGTACAATAGGTGACAAAGAGGTTTTGAGATCTTGCTAAAATCTTTGATGAATCTCTTATAGAAACCAGCATCCCCCAAGAAAGATTTGACTTGTTTCATAGATTTTGGTGGGGGCAAATCTGCAATCAGATCAATTTTAGCCTTGTCTACCTCAATGCCTCTGTGGGAAATCACATGGCCAAGGACAATGCCTTGATTGACCATAAAATGGCTCTTTTCCCAACTCAAAACAAAGTTAGTTTCCTCACATCTCTGCAACACAAGGCTGAGATGGTATTGACATTGGCTAAAACTGTCCCCAAAGATAAAGAAATCATCCATGAATATCTCTAGAAACTGATCAATTATGTCAAAAAATGTTGCATGCATACACTTTTGAAAATTTACAGGGGCATTGCACAATCTAAATGGCATCCTTCTATAAGCAAAGGTGCTAAATGGGCATGTGAAAGTTGTCTTTTCTTGATCTTGTGGATAAACAAGGATTTGGTTATAGCCCAAATATCCATAAAGAAAACAATAGAAAGTCTTGCCTGCCAACTTATCTAAAATTTGGTCAATGATAGGCAAAGGGAAGTGGTCTTTTCTGCTTTTCAAATTGAGCTTTTGATAGTCTATACACACCCTCCAACCTGTGATTTCCCTAGTTGGAATAAGCTCACCATAATCAGTTTTCACCACAGTGAGTCTAGATTTCTTAGGTACCACCTGGGTAGGTGCCACCCATTCAGAATCTGAAATAGGGTAGATGACTCCACCATCTAACAATTTGACCACTTCTTTCATCACCACTTCTTGCATGTGGGGGTTTAATTTTCTCTGTATTTCTCTAGAGGATTTGGAACTCTCTTCCAAGTGAATTTTATGTATGCACACAGCAGGGCTGATGCCCCCAAGGTCAGTAATAGTGCAGCCTATTGCTCTCTTATGCTTTTTTAGAACACACAACAGCTCTTCTTCTTGCTCATCAGTGAGAGAGGAAGAAATGATCATTGGCAACTTTTGATTTACCCCCAAAAAAGTATATTTTAAGGTCTTAGGCAGTTATTTCAACTCTACATCAGGTGGACATGTGAGAGAAGGCAACAAAAGTGCCTTTGATGGTGGTGGAAGAGGCAACACAACAAGTTTCCAAGGAGGATACCTTGTTGTTGGCCCCACTTCAAAAATTATGGCTTTCACCACTTGAACCACAGGTGTGGGGCCTTCTCTTCCACAATTTCACTCCACATATCCTCAAAAGCATCACTCAAATCATCACAATGCAGCAGCTCGAGAAAAGTCTCTTCCACATGCTCATCCAACAAATCAATCAAAAAGCACTCCTCCTTATCCAAGTGAGGTTGACTTGCTGCATCATACATATTCAATTTCACTTTCATGTTGCCAAAAGACACCTCCATTACTCCTGATCTACACTGAATATAAGCATTAGCAGTGGCCAAGAAAGGCCTGCCCAATATCATATGAATGGAGGTGGTACACTTGCTTGGCTCCATGTTAAGAACCAAAAAATCTGCTAGGTAGAAAAACTTATCAACCCCAACTAACACATCTTCTATCATTCCCACAGGCCACCTTTCAGATCTGTCAGCTAGCTATAGCACCACATGTGTGGGCTTCAATTTTTCCAAGCCTAACTTTTCATAAATTGAATATGGAAGTCGTTTACACTATCTCCCAGATCTAACAAGGCCTTCTTAATGGTGTGTTCCCCAATGATGTAGGGGATTGTGGGATCCTGGATCTTGAAGCTTTGTTGGGGTTGCAATGGACAACACTTGGTTTCTTTTCTCAGGACAAAATAATTTCTTGGATAGGTGTATCCTAGATTGTCTTTTATAGGTGCACAAATCTTTCAAAAATTTTGTATGGGCTGGAACTTGCTTGATAGCATCAAGTAAAGGCAAGTTGATCTTTACTTGTTTGAATGTTTCCATCATCTCCTCAACTTTAGCATTCCCCTTATCAAAAGGAGAAGGTGCTTTCAATGCATTGGACATTGGAAAATGAGGAACTGATCTCCCATTTGCTACCTTAGCAATCTCATTAGATTTTTCTTTATTTTTATTTTCAGTTTTCTATTGGGGCACATCAACACCCCACTTATTTCTCATATGCTGCTACTGCTGCATATCAAGATGGGTTGTTCTTTCATTCCCTCCTCTTTTCACATCAGGCTCAATACCAACTTTATTATCAACCAACCTTCCACTCCTCAAAGTGGTGAAAGATTTAACTTCTTCATGTGAAGAAGTCTCGCCCACCATATACTACCCTTTTAGGTTGTTCATGGGCTGACTAGGCAGTCTTCCCTCCTCTCTCCTAGTCAAAGAATTAGCTAGTTGACCAAGGTGGTCCTCTATGTTTTTAATACTTTGGCTATGGGAGTTAACAGTTTGTGACAAAGGGCTCAAATTCTATAATGAAGCCAGAACTTGCTCTTCAAATGTGAGGGATTTAGAGGATGTTGGGGCTGGTGCACTTTGATGCACATGTTGTACCGTTGGCTGGGCCATAGGCTGCTGGTATTGGGGCTTTAGAAAGTAGTTCTACTGGTATGGCTAGGCATTCCTATAAGGCATGGGTTATTGTTGTCGCTGCTGCTGCTGGTTTTGGAAAGTATCTTGTCTCCACCTCAAGGTGGGGTGGTTTCTCCAATGATAACTAGCAGTGGGTCATTGTCCAAAGGACTGAATGGCATTCACATATTCCATCATAAGGTTTAGAAATTGGGCAGCAGAGGGACATTCCTCAAGGAAATGAGTGGGGGACTGGCATATCACACATGCCTCCTCCCCTTTGGTAGCCATTGGTGACTGCATTGCTCCCATGAGCTTATCAAAATTTTGATACAAGCTATCCACCTTCCTTTCCAAATCATTGTATCCACTAACATCATACATTTTCCCACTTGTGGTGTTCTCTCTCACCAATCTAACAAGGGTTCAATGTCCCTTGACCAAGTCTCCCTTTGAATGGAGTTTTCACTAATGATATCAAACAACTCCCAAGCCTCATCAGCTGTCATGTGGAGGTAAGTACCACCACATGAGGCTTCAATCATATCCCTGCTCTTGATAGAAACTTTGAATAAGTTGCCATTCAGGAATTTGGTGGAGACATTGCTTCAAGAGTTCCTTAAATCTCTCCCATGCTTGGTGAAAGTCTTCAGTTGGGGCTTGAGCAAATGAAATGATGCTCTTCATCAGCAGACTTGTTTTGGATATGGGGAAAAACTTGGCCAAAAATTAAAATTGAAGGTCATTCCAAGACTGAATACTATTGGTTGGGAGCATTGACAACTACGTTCTGGCCTTATCCTTTAATGAAAAAGGAAAGAGTCTCAACCTAGTTGCTTCCTCCCCCAAACCTGCAATATTGAAAGTAGTGCATAGTCTTAGAAATTCATCATTGTGCTTGTATGGGTCTTCTTTGCTCAGGCCATGATATGAGGGTAGCATCTGTATGATAGAAGATTTAATCTCATAGTTCCCTTGGACAGCAGGGAATTGAATGCAGAAGGGGGGATTGTAGACCCCTGGTGCATTAAATTTTTTCAATGTCCTAGGTTGCTCACCCATTGTAGAAATCTTAGAATTAACCACAGGTGTGTGTGGAGACTGTTTAGGTCTGAGAAGCATCTCAACTTCAAGATCTAAAGGGAGAATCTCAGGATTGAGAGATCTCCTACCAAGCATACACACAACAGGAAATAAGTACAACACACAAAAATTACAGCATAGATTTTAGCAAAACAATTTCAAAAACACAACTAATGCTGCTGATCTAGGAATGTAAAGAGGGTTAGAAAATGCAAACTTTAGCACAGCTTGCTCCTCCAAAAAGCACAATGCTCCCCTTAGAACCACAGATCCAGATCTGAAACACAAAATTAAACTACAAAAAACTACAGCAGGAATTAGTCAAACACAAAATAGGCAATTATAAATCAAAATCTAAAATAAGAAAAACTTAGATCTACCAATTTTAAAAACACAGTTCCCCGGCAGTGGCATCAAAAACTTGTTGGCTTGCTTACCTTACAATTATTAAAGAGTTAAAACAGTAAATTAAAAGGCTAAATCATAGAGAGATGAGATCAAGGTCAGCAAGTAGTCCTGCAAGAACAAGGACTGTTGCAGCAAGCTTTAAGGGATAAGTCAGGATATGTCCACAGGGAAATGTGCTCTAAAATAGGGTAAATCTCTAGATCTAAATAAGATTTGGCACTCTATCCTAAACTAATGCAAGGGAAGGAAAGAGGAGAGGTTTTAAGGGTTGCCACTCTACTAGAAAAACTACAGAAATCAAATGCAAATGATCCAGAGTTGATGAAAACTTAGATTTAAGGAAATGAAGAAAAAGATTAAAACCAAAAGGTGGGAACTAGCAGCTAGGGATTTTGGTCTTCAATAAAAATCATTTGGTTCAAAGGCAATGTAAAGAATTGATTTGCAACAATCCTTCATCTGGCTACAAGCTCAGATGCAAGGTATAAGAATCTAACCTGGACAAAAGAATTGGAGTAATCCTAAGGCTATGATCTGTCCACTTTAATGGTCACAGATCATCTCAGAGATTCCTCTTCTTCAAGGGTCTTAATTAGAATAGGTAAACTATTGCAGATGTTGTGGATGCAAGGCTACAAGCTCAGGCATCCACAGGGATATTAGATCTAGGGAAATCAGATAACAAACAAGAGATTTATGGATCTAAATGAACTTTACATTCAACAATGACTGAATCAATACAACTTACAGTCTAATTGTGCTCAGATCTGTAATCTGTGCAACATTTAATCCTCTTACAAAGCTTTGAACCTCTCAATTTATAGTTCTCAACCTCACTCTAGTTACTAAAGAGGTTTAGCCAACCATGATTGGCTGAGGAGCGAATGGGGGAAGAAGAAAGAGGGAAGGAATGTTGGAGATGGGAATTCAAATTTTTGCCTAAGCTCTCTCAATATTTGGATGAATTTTTAGTGCAATTTCTCTTTTATTTATACTCTTCCCTCAGATATGTTTCAGCCAATCAGAGCACAAGAGAATAATTTAGTTATTCTCAGTTGTTGATGTGGCTGATTTCTCTTCTAAAAGCTCTCTAAAAAATGGTCCAAGTTGGACAAGTGCATGTGAAGTAGTTAGAGTTCCCATTCGTGCCCATATGACTTCTAAAAATACCCCCAAGGGCTACTGACATGCCTTGGAATGTGTGCACAAAGCACTGAAGTTGGAAACTGCTTTGAATGGAACTGAGAAGTTCCTAATTCGAGTGTCGAGAGGTTCAAGGAACCTCGCGACAGGTTCTGAGTCCATTTGACTTTCCATTCGATAGGTTGAGAGTGGCTATCAACAGCATTTGTGAATTCTCGACAGGTTTAGATGCATTCTTGACAGGTTGACAGAAATTCTCAACTTCTGTTCAATCTCCATTCATCCTCTCGACAACTTATAGAACATCCTGTTGACTTATTATTCAGTCTCTAGGCATCCTCTCGACAGCTTGTAAATTGTGCTCAATAGGTTGCTTCAACTGCACAAGAATGAGTGCATCTTCAGGTAAGTCATCAACAGGATGACTTGCACTGCTCGATAGGTTCAAGGGAACCTCACGATAAGTAGTTGGAACCTCGCGAGCTCCCTTGCATCTCCAGGTAATCTTTCGACAGGATCCACTATTGTGCCTCATACCCTTCGATAGGTTCTGTCGACTTGTCGACAGCTTTACATTTCCACCCCTATACCTCTCGACAAGTTATAAGACATCTTTAGAACCTCTCGATAGCTTACGGTCTTCACCTTTTAACTCCTTGACAAGTTCAAGTACACCCTCAGATCTTCTTGATAGGTTCATGGAACCTCTCAACAGCTTGTCTTTTATCTTCAAAACCTCTCGACATGTTGAGTTAACCTCTCGAGATGTTCTGCTTTGAGCTTCTACAACTGGCACACATCTTTGTTGTGCAGTCTTTCATCTGTAGTACACAGTAGCCTCTTGGTGAGTTCAATCTTCATTCCTTGCAACTGCACTTGGTCCCAAGCATACCTAGTTGGGCCCATGACATTCTCATGAACTTCTAATGCTCTGTGGATTGTTTGATTGGCTGGCCTTTGGGCTATATGAGCACATGTTGAGCAGCAGATTACTTCTTTGGCATTTATAGATTAATGTCTGCATTAAGACTGCAATTTATTGCTTATCTACAAAATACACTCAAAACATATTATTAATCAACCCAAAGGCCCATCCAAGGTTGGTTTAGGAGGTGAAAAATAGTATTTTTCACTGCTTAATATTAGCTGGATATTACAAAAGATTTGTAAAAGGGTTATCCAAAATTGCAGGACCACATACTCAACTTATAAGAAAGAATGAAAAATTTGAATGGAATGACTTATGTGAAATGTGCTTCCAAGAACTCAAAAAGAAATTAACTTCTGCTCCAGTACTAGCAATACCTTCAGGCAGTGGAGGTTTCGTAGTATTCAATGATGCCTCGTATAGTGGATTGGGTTGTGTACTCAACCAAAATGAGAGAGTTATCACTTATGGCTCTCGACAACTCAAGGATCATGAGAAGAACTACCTAACTCATGACTTGGAATTGGCAGCTATTATTTTTTCCTTTAAGATTTGGAGGCACTACATCTATGGTGAAACATTTGAGATCCTGACCGATCATAGAAGCCTAAAATATCTTTTCACTCAGAAGGACTTGAACATGAGGCAAAGAAGATGGATTGAATTCTTAAAGGATTATGATTGTGCTATTCAGTACCACCCTGGTAAAGCGACTATAGTAGTTGACGCTCTAAGTCAAAAGTCATCTGCTCAGTTATCAAACCTCATCACAAAAATTCATAGATGGCGATTGTTTGAAGATATATCATTATATGATAAGAAGTTTGAGATTAAAGAATCTGGAGCATTATTGGCTAACATCACCATCAAGCCAACAATATTTGATAACATCCAAAAACTCTAGATGGCCGATGAAGAACTTCTGACAATTAGATAGGGTGTGATCAATGGGGATAGGCTCAACTTCTCCATCAAGGAAGACGGTTCCTTACTATTTAGAGATCAACTATGTGTACCATCAGATACTGACCTTCGACGTCTAATTGTCGAAGAAGCACACAAGTTAATGTACGTCGTCCATCCTGGTTGTACAAAGATGTATTAGGATCTGAAGAAGAGCTTCTGGTGGAGAGGCTTGAAGAAAGATATAGCATAATATGTATCGACATGTTTAGTGTTCCAACAAGTGAAGGTTGACCATCGAAACTCCTCTGGTTTATTACAACCTTTGCCGATATCATAATGGAAATGGGAAGCTATATCCATGGATTTTATCCTTGGATTACCAAGAACTATGAAAGGGCACAATGTGATTTGGGTGATCGTTGATCAGTTAACCAAGCCTGCCCACTTTCTATCATGTAATATGAGATATACAGCCAAACAACTTATAAAGTTGTATCTAAAAGAGATTGTCAAATTATAAGGCATCCCAGCCAGCAACATCTCAGATAGAGATCTGATGTACACATCAAAATTCTGGCAACGATTTTAAGAAGGAATGGGCACAAGATTGGATTTCAGTTTCGCATTTCACCCTTAGATAGACGGCCAGACTGAAAGGGTGAATCAGATTATCGAAGACATGCTTCGAGCTTGCATGTTAGACTTTCAAGGGTCATGGGACAAACACCTACCCTCGATTGAGTTTGCCTACAATAACAGTTATCAGGCAAGCATAGGAATGACTCCATTTGAAACACTTCATGGCCGGAGATGCAACTCTCCGCTCAATTGGGAAGAGACTAGGGAGAAATTCATATTAGGTCCAGAGATTATTGAAAGTACAACCAAAACGATTTGGTTAATTTGAGAAAGATTAAGGGTCACTTAAAGCTACCAGAAAAGCTATGCTGACCTCAAGCGAACGAGTATCGAATTTCAGGTAAACTTAGTGAGAATTGTTAGTTTAGCTTCACTGTGATTATAAGCATCACTAAGACAACACATTCCTTGCAGGTGGGGGACAATGTATTCATTAAAATCTTGCCTACTAAGGGAGTAATGCGATTCAGAAGATATGGCAAACTGAGTCCACACTACGTCGGACCCTTTGAGATACTAGGACGAGTCGGAGAAGTCGCATATAAGATTTCTTTACCACCTCAATTGTCCAGTATGCACAACATACCAAGCGGATCCCCCTCATACTTGTTAAGTGGCAGAATCACTCATCTGAAGAAGCCACTTGAGAATGAGAAGTAGAGATTCGCGATCAGTACCCACACCTCTTTCGAATAAGGTATGTTAATTTTTGAGGACGAAAATTCTTTTAAAGGGGGGAGGATGTAACATCCCAAAAATTTCTAAAATACTAATACACTAATTAAGTGTAGGTGCTTAGTAAGATATACAACTCATGCTATGAAATTTTCTTTAAAATATTTATGAGAAATAAATTCCTTAGTTTAAATAACGCAAATATATAATTATGTAAATAAATACACAAGCTCCATGAGAGTATTAGTGGTAGGAGGCTTGAATTCTAAACAAGAGGTCTAAGGATTAAACCTTGCTATGTGGAGTAAAATCCTATTTTTAAACTTTAGACTAAAAGGTTATACACCACACTTGGTGTGTTGGCTCTACATGGGATGATCCCAACCAAATTAGAAAGAGGTTGGATATGGGGAGACTAAATTAGAATCTCCCTAGATTTCCAAATTAGAAACCTATTAGGTTTCTTCTAAGAATAGAATCGGGAGAGTTCTCTATAAAAAGGAACCCTAAACCTTTAGTTCCTTATTCTTAAGAAAACCTAGCCTTCTTCTTCAACCTTCTTCAAACCATTAAGGTATTTCTCCATATAGCACCTTGATCACTGCCATCCATACGTAGGAGAAGAAGAATCGTGTAGCATGGAACTTCAAAATTTTAGCAACCTACCATAGGATCTTCGGTCATGCTACAAGAGGTGGGTTCTAATTATTTATGATGACCTATAGGGTTGAAATCACAGTAGATAATCAATTATACATTTTCTAAGTTATTAGAATAATAAGAAAGTCGTGAACTTTGGATCTCGAATACATAGAAACTCGGATCCTGAAGATGACCCTGATAGCTCGCTGTCACTAGAACAAAAATCAGCATTGCTGTCTTTCGAAGGCCATAACATTTGATAGAAAAGGTTGATTAACCATTATAATATGTCATTTTTGGGTAGCTCGAGACGGTACACCCAATGGGCTTGAAAGTATCGATAGCGTGCTGTCAGAAAGACAACAACGCACTATCATAAAGACAACGGTGTGCTGTTGACATAAAAAAATTGAGAATTTTTTTTAGCTACGACTCACTGTATGTACTTCATAGTGCGCTATCACATGACAGCAACGAGTTGCGAAGATTAAAAATAGGGAATGTTCCCTATTTAATTCAATCAACCATTGATGATTTGATTCTTTTATGTGTCAATTATACATATACCATAGAAGAGGGAATCAGACGTAGTTCAAAGGAGACATCTCACTCTGTTAATTATGACTTTGGAAATCGAGGTAGGGAAAATTCACTGCATAATTATGTTTTGAGATTGATCTGTGGCTTTAATGATATTCTCGATATAAACCTATGAAATATTAGCATTGAACTTATTAAAATTATTGCATCAAAACTTGGAATCATTTGAATATTGCACATTAGAATTTACTTTGAATTATGAAACTTTTGCATCGAATTGATTGAATGTTAAAGATTTATTTCTGTATTCGATTTCGGATATTAAATTAAATCTTCATATTGAACCCTATGAATCAACTTTTGAACTTTTGGAACCTTTGGACTCTTTGAACTTTGAATTATGAACCGTGAGCATTGAATTATGTGAGAAATTGCATGCGATTTATAGAGATTCATGTGGAACGAATCTTGTGCTTCGGCACCTTTGGACCTTTGGACCGCACAAGTATCCCTCACAACGCAGGGGCTTGGGCACTTTGGAAAATTATTCTTAGACCGACGATGGTTAGGATTCTCATCGATTTTACTTCGGCTCTAGCGCTATATACATTGAATTAAGTTATTTAAGTTATGGATTTAAGATCTACATTGAATAAGAAACTACATGTGAACCCTAAAGATTAGTCTTATTAAATCTTGCATGAAAATCATTATGAAGATATGTGTTTCACTCTTGGCACCTCAGAAATTATGTTTTGTCAGTTAAGCAAATACTTCGAATCTATCATTGGAACTATGTTATGATCATATGAAATATAATTGTATATTGCACTACCCTACTGAGCTTAGACTGTTAGCTAACCCTGACACTATGTGTCACAGGTACTGAAGTAGTTTCGAACCCTGAGTTAGAAGAAGATCCTAACTTCATACCAGTGGATGAGGAAGACCTTCTTCCTGAGCAGTTTTATCCATAGATTTCTTTAGACACGTAGATTTGGTATAGTTAAATGAACTTTTGAACCTAGTAATATTAGTTTGGATGTTAAGCACCACTATTTGTGTGACGAATGGCCGTCACCGGTGGTTTTACTTTTCGTTTAAGCTTTCATTATGGACATATATGCAATAGTTTTTATCTAATGACTTGTTTTCTATTGATACTAAAGAATCTCTGTAATTAGATTATGATCTATGATCTAGTGATTCGGGAATTTCCATATGTTTCGGGTTGGAAATTTTGAGGTCGTTACACGAAGACTCGCACAAACAGCTTCAGCAGCCCTCTTGCCTCCCCAACTAGAAGAAGCAACCCCACTAGTTCCTCTTCAGGCAACTGACCCTGTACCATACCTATTATCGAAAAAAAAGAAAAAAAAAATCCTAAAACCCTTAGAAATTAAAAAATAGAAAATCCAAAAAAATTAAAAAACCTCGGAAAAGAGAGGGAACCCTTCATCCCAGACCCATTCAGCGACCAACAACGAGACTCTTCTCTTAAGACTGAGTAGCAGTCACGCTGACGAAATCAAGGAAGAAATAACCAACATGATCACCCACGATCGTCATCCTACTCCCAACATCAAGGAGCCTTGCCTCGACTCCGTTCCAAACAACCCTACCACCTCTCCCTCAAGAAGGCGCAAAACATCCCGATGAAGTTGCAAGCTCGTGATCATACCCAACGAGATACTCCACGACTTTGAGAGGAGAATGAATAGCCTTGACCTACACCTCACTAAGGATGCTGCGGTCATAAATTACACCGATGAATGGTTACCTCTCGCAAAACTAACTCTCCACTGTAGCCATTTTACAGTATATGAGCTAACAAACGATGATGATGGAGCACCAGCCACTGAGGAGACACAGGACTTCCAATGGGTCATCAAACGCTTAGACGAGCAAACTCAAGCTATCATGAAACCTACCAAAGAAATTATTTTCGACACGGAGGAGAAGCCTAAGAAGCTGCTAATCAGCATAACACTTAGCCCCAATGAACGACAATAGATTATCAAAGTCCTTCAGGATCACCTCAGCTCTTTCACATGGTCTTACAAAGATTTGCCCAATCTGGACCTAAGCCTAGTGGAACATCGTTTGGTCCTAGAACCCGATACAAAGCCCGTCAAGCAAAAACTCAAAAGAATGCACCCCCTGACAACACTACAAGCCAAGGAATAAGTCAACAAACTACACAAAGCCAAGTTCATACGGGTTGTCCTTTACCCCAAGTGGGTTGCAAACATAGTACTTATCACAAAGAAAGACGACTAAGTAAGGGTATGTTTTCACTTCTAGAACCTCAATCAGGCATGCCAGAAAGGTGACTTACCTTTACCTTACATCGATACTTTGGTCGACAGTACCGCCAGGCATGAGATGTTATCCTTTATGGATGGCTTTTTCAGATACAACCAGATCAAATTTATTCGAATCCAACCAAGAGAAAACTTCCTTCACTATGCCATGGGGAACTTACTGCTATGTCGTCATTCAGCGCGCCATGATGCTTATCTTTCATGACATGATGCACAAGTCCGTGGAAGCCTATGTCGATGACATACTAGTGATGTCTCAAACACGAGCAGAACATGCTGAAGTGCTATGACTGGTACTAGAAAGATCTAAGAAATAGTAGCTAAAGATGTATCCAAAGAAAGCATATTTGGAGTGACTTTCGAAAAACTATTGGGATTCATTGTTAGTAAGCGAGGAATCGAGGTCGACCCGATAAAGGTCAAAGCCATTCTCGAGATGCCACCTCCCAGCGACATCAAAAAATTATGAGGTCTGATAGGAAGACCATAATTCATCAGGAGATTTATCTCCCAACACTCAGACAGATGCGACCCTTTCTACAAACTACTTAAAGGACGAGCCGAGTACATATTGGATGACTAGTGTCAGCAAGCCTTCGATAATATCAAGAAGTACCTCCTCAACCCGTCGATATTATCATCACCAGTTCTCGAAAGACCCCCGATCCTCTACGTATCAGCAAACAATAAGGCAAGGGGGTAATTCTCAGACAACATATCGAACATGACAAAAGAGAGAAGGCCATCTACTACCTTAGCAGAACGATGGTCGAGTACGAACAGAAATACATGCCAATGGAGAAGACATGCCTCACACTAGTGTGGGCCTCGACGAAACTACGACACTACTTTAGAGCACATAAGATATTGGTACTAGCATGTTGGATTGTAACGCCCCAAAAATTTTGATTTTTGAATCATCCGACTCAGAATGTGTGTCTGACGGGTCACGTAGTTTAAGATGATAAATGTGATTCGTTAGGTGAACAAGGATGGAAGCTAAAGATAAAATGACCGTTAGATGAGATGACGTACACCGAAGTATGGTGAATTAGCTAAACACCCAAACTAAAAATTTAAGTACAAAAGCCACACTTGGATAAGAAATTGGGTTCCTTGCTTCGTGGATTGAGACTATGTGTGAAGAAGAGAAGAGAGAAAGAGAGTTCTTACTTCCTTCCAGCATCTTAAAAGAGGGAGTGAATCTCGTGTGTGTAAGATTCGATTGCAAGGAGATGGGTATGCAAACCCTTTGATGTGTGGGAAAAGAGGAACCAAAGATTTAAAGACTTAGACCGTTGGTGTGCAAGGATTCTGATTTTAAGGTGAGATTTATGTCTGAAGAGCATAAGTATTTATGATTGGTAGTTGGGCAATCAATTCCCTAAAAAGATTAGAATTATGTGGGTATTTATGTTGAGTAATAAATACCCTAAAGAATTAGAATTTATTGTGCAACCATGATGTGTGGTTGGACAATAAATGCCCTAAAAAGATTATGATAAATGTTTTAAGAATTTGGGAAAAAACAAACTTAAGAGAAATAACCCATGTTGCTGAGAGTCTATCAAAACCGATCGATTGAAATGAGAATCGATCGATCGATTTTGACAGAATGTGAAGAGAATTGACTGAACATAAAAAGAAGGTTTTCTGAGTGAAAACCGATCGATCGAATGGAAATTTGATCGATTGATTTGTGTGTCGACAGGTTCTGTACAAGGTTGACAGGTTCTGAGTAGAGTCGACAAATTGAAATGTGAAGAATGATTGGTTTCTGAGTAAACCGATCGGTCGATTTAACAATCGATCGATCGATTTAGAAATTGATTGATCGGTTTATGAACTGATCGATCGAGTGTAGGACTAATTATACAAATAGAAGTATGTGTGTTTTTCAGAGGAAACTGACTGATCGAAATATATGTCGATCGATCAATTTTGGGAACTGATCGATCGGATTGGGATTCGATCGATCGACTTTGCCAGATTTTGGCATTTGTCTCTTTTGAGAAAAAGAACTTTTGAGATCTATTTTTTTTCATCACTTCTAACGTGTAAGACATAAATATGATGTGTTGAGGTTAAGATCATGGGTGCGTGATGAAGGGAGTACTTTGACGGAGAAGGACCTTCGTGTGGACTTCGCGTGAGGTAGGGAAAATCCTATAACATGTGTCTTGTTACAATAAAAATGTGAATTATGTTATTATCAATATGTGTATGTGAAAATCATGAAAACTTTATTATTTAACATGCATGACCTTTGTACAAGGATTCAAGTGTAAACATGTGTGTGTGAAATATGTGTGTGCGTAAATTCAGTAAGACATGAATATGTGTATGTGTGAATATAGTCAGACATGAGTATGTGCATGTGTGAACTTCAATTTTCTAAACCTAGCTATATATTACCACAATTCATGGTGATAAACTATAAGTTAAATTTTATACTTTGATTTGAGGTTTGTGTGTGAATATCCAACCAACGCAGCAGTATATCCGTGACCGACACGACAGGATATCCGTGATCGGTACGGCGGGATATTCGTACAACTTGTGTAGCCGGTACGGTAGGATATCCATACATTATGAACCGCGATTGGTCAATGTGAAGCACAAGTGACCCTGTTAACATAGTTCAGGGGCTTGGCTTTGTGAAATAGTTTATTGAACGACAATGGTGGGTATCCCCATCGGTATATTGTGGCTCACGATGCTATATATGCTTGGGAGTGTAGTTAAGTGATCAATTTAAGTTTCTTCTTGTGTGTGTGAAATTTTTTGCAAATCATGTGATTAAGTTTTAAACCGGCATCTAAATCAACTTTATTTTGATTCAAATGCTTTTGATTTTAGTTTCTCATTTATTTTAATATCTATCATGAAATATAGGTGTGTTGTGATGATAAACATGCTATGGAATTTTTCTCTATTGAGCTTAGCTGTTAGCTCACCCTTCGACTATACGTCGCAGGTATAGGTGTAGATTCTGGTATGGAGGATCATGAGTATGAGGATCCTGAGTTCATGCAAGAGGAAGAGTTAGAACAATCCCCTGATGATTATTTCCCTTAAGGGGGAAATTGTGGTCGTAGAGTTTTGAGTGTTGTGTGTAGATTCGGCTTGGTATGTCCAGCCATTATGTTTAGATTTCAGATTCATGTAAATATTATAAATATTATTTTGTGAACCATGTTGCGGTGATGGATGGCCATCACCAGTGGTTCTTTTCGATTCTTTTATCCATGTGTTTCTACATGAGATTAGAACCGTTATTTTGAGCACACTTTGATAGTAGAACTGGAGATTTCTTTTGCTTATATGATGACTCTATCTACGTATTTAGAGTTGTGCTTTATTTTTCACTTTGCGTGTGGATGTACTAGGTGTTCGAGTGTTCAATTCGTACGAGGATCACCCTATCGGTGGTCCGACGGTGTGAGTTTCCGGATGTAGAAATTGGGGATATCACAGTTGGTATCAAAGCTAGGCTTTAAAATTTTTTGATTTATCTCAAACATGTAACCTAGCTTTGAGTTATGTGATTAGAGTATAGGGACCGTTTGCATATGAAACCTTGGTTTCATGTTTGCAGAACATATGTCTAATAAAAGTAGAGGATGGCTGAGGGGCGGTTGTAGATGGAATCTAAGAAGTGGGGATGAGATTCCCACTAGTTCAAATAGTTTTCTGATAAAAAATGGAGATGTTCTAGAGACAACTATTCTGGGAGGAGGAAGTCAAGGAGGTAATCAGGAATGGGAGCAAGATAGAGAAGAGAGACAAAGGATGGCTCAAGCCATGGAAGCCATGGCAACCGCTATGGCTCAACAGACAACATTATTGGCAGTTAACAATGCAAATAGTCATCAACAACAACCTCCAACACCACCTCCGTTACCACCCCACCCATCATCATTTGTAGAGTTTAGGAGATTGAAACCTCCTAGCTTCTATGGTAAGATGGATTCGCTAGAGGCGGAGAAGTGCTGAATCAGATAGAGAAGCTCCTACTGAGATTACCATGTACCGAAGAGGAGAAGGTGAGCTGGGCTTCATTTCAATTAGAGGGAGATGCCGATCCTTGGTGGAAGGCAGTGTTGGTAAGGAGAGAGCACGAGAGTCCAGATGAACCATGGACGTGGAATGAGTTTGTTGAGATATTCAACAAGGAGTATTTCTCGAGACAAGTTAGAAATCAAATGGCAGCAAGGTTCATGACCTTGGAATAAGGAGGGATGACCGTACGGGAATATGGTACATAGTTTATGAGGCTTTCCAAATTTTCTCCTGAGTATATAGCCACGGAGTTGATGAAGGCCAACAAATTTGAATGAGGCTTAAGGCCGAATATACGGGATAGGATTTCCGTATTAGAGCTAGAGACATATAGAGCAGTTATGGGGAAGGCCATAGCTTCCAAGAGAGATATCCAGGAATTATATCAAAGGTGTGATCAACAGAGTAAAGGCAAGGCTGGTCAAGGGAGAATGGGAAATTATGAATCAGTGAATAAAAAGCTGAGATTTATGGCACCACTTCCGAGACCATCTACCCAAATAAACTATATGAGGCCGCCTATGCCTATACAAGCGAGACCTTTCTGTCATGAAAGCCCTAGTTCTACCACTGGGGCATCGATTACATAGGGGTTTTCTAAAGTTGCATCATCCATTTCCACAGAGACTTGTGCCCTGTGCGGCAAGGCACACAAGACGGCAGAGTGCAAATGGGGAACTAGTGGATGTTTTAAATGTGGAAAGATGGGGCACATGATCAAAGATTGCCCAGTATTGAGAAAGGAGAATACTGCTACAACTGCTACATCACGATGAATAAGGACCATGAGGCCTACAGTTCAGGGTCGTGCGTATGCAATCACCGCTCAGGATGCTTAGCATAACAACGAAGTGATCCAAGGTATGACTTCATGTATGTTGTTAAGACATTTTATTAGATTTTAGGTAGAGAAGGTTGTGCAACCGTGGATTTTTAACGATCTGTCGTGACGATGCGCTCATATACAAAATATAGAGTCACCACCCAGAGCTTTTGGTGTCCCGAGAAACCTAAATCAATATTGAAAGCACCGAAGTGCAAAAATATGACTTTAAGCTGTTGATAAAAGGTGGAGGGAACTGCTCCGATTTCATGCAGCCATGGGCGCCCTAACAGCAGGTTGAAGACATACTTGATGTCTATGACTTGGAACGGAATTGACAAGGTCATTGGCCCAATGGTGAGATCAAAATTGACTTCTCCTATCACCTCCATCCTGGTATTATCAAACCCCCTTGCACTTGTTTTGGCTGGCCTGAATGTGGAGGGATCAACCCCTATTTTGGTTGTAGTTTTGAGGGGGCATACAATACCGAACCATTGTCTATCAGCACCAAAGGGATTATTAAGTCCTTTGATTCCACCATGATGTTGAGGGGTTTGGAATGATTACTTTTTTTAATTGGCAGGTCGTCATCTGAAAGTGAGATGGCGTTGGGAGCCAACACTTTCCTAATCATTTGCCCTACTTCATCTGGTGAGACCTTGTCGGATATGTGTGCATCTTTCAATGCCCCCATTAAAGCTTGGAAGTGGGCCGGTGATGTCATCAATAGATCCCAAATGGTGACGTGAGATGGCGCTCTCTTCAACTGTGTTTCCAGTATGTGCTCTCTGCTCATTTTTTGAAAGGGGTGTACGACAGTAGGTTCGATTACAGTCAAACAGATGTTAATGTAGGTTGGTACCGATACCTCATGTTATTTGGAAATCCTCCTCGATTGAGTAACAAAATCAATTATCCCCTCTATGCTGCCACCCGCATTAACATCTGTTTGACTATAATCGAGCGGGACTTGATGGGGATCATATGTTGGTTCGGAGATTTGAAATGGGACAGATGGGGGCGTATGATATGATTGAATCGGTGGGGCTGGTGTGGAAAATTGGGCCAAATGTTGTTGATTGGTGTAGGAGGTAATTGAACTAATGATGATGTGGTAAAATCCGGCCAGCTATAATGGGCTGGTGCGAGAGATGGATGTACTGATGGCAATGCAACAATAGCGGGTCAGCTGTAGTGTATGGGAGCCGGAGGTGGGCCAAAATTGGGCACCATGTAATTGACTGGGGTTCGTGCTATGCTTGGTATTGCGGGGATGGAGTCAAATTGGGTTGCACATGGGAAACGGGCATAGGTGTAGGGAAATACATCCTTAGATCCAAAGGTGCCACTTGTGGCGTAGGGATCAAAAAATAATTGGTTAAGTTTAATGGCTCGATCACCCCTATGATCTCATTCTCACGACTCTGCTGCCCGGATAATGCAAAATTCCCTCCCTTAGTGATAGATTTGAAGGGATCGAATTCTTTTATCCCTTCCTCCAACATGTTAATAGTGGCCCTTGGGCCCATTCCTCCCTATGTAATGGTGCCTGGATGATAATAGTATGTTGATTAGCTTGGGGGGTGCTACGAGTATGATTTTTACTGCCTCTATCAAATCCTCTATCGCATGTTTCAAAGGAAAGCACCTATCAATTGGATGTTCCGGCTCTTGATGGAAATTATAATGTGTGCTGGGATCATAATTCTTTGGGATTAGATTCGGTGGGGGTCTTGGTTGAAGCTGAGTAACTAAACCCTTCTCGATCAGCAACGATAAGAGGACATTTAGGGATTGTCCCAAGGGAGTGAATACTCGGTCATATCGATCCCTTCTTTGCTCAGGGGTCATTTTCCCCTAGGGGACATTGTTTTGCCTTGGAGCCTAATTTGTTGGTGCTAGTATTGGTTGCATTACCATGAACTGAAAGGGGACCATGTTGGTGTTGGGCTGTGTGTTCATTATATTTTGTACCTTTGCCCTTGCTCCTCTCTCAGTCCTCTATTCAGTAAACTTTCAGACTCCATTGGACACATTCTTGCTCAAACGTCCCTCTCTAATTGTGTCCTCACAATGGTTGGCATTACTTACCAAATCAGCGAAGCTAGACTGCTGTTGGTATACCAAGAAGTCTGAGATGACTGGCAGAGTATTTTTAAGATCATCTCGATTTGCTCATCGTCGGGTATTCGGTGTCTCACTTGGGCTGCCAAAGCTCTCCATCTCCCCAAATAGTCGCTAAATGTCTCATCAAACTTCTGCTTCAGGCAAGCTAGATCAGATTTGTGGGGCTCGATGTCCATGTTATAGACATACTGCTCTTGGAACAGGTGGGTCAGATTTTTAATTTTAATTATGGATGATTTAAGGGATGTGAACCATCTAAAAGCGAGGCTTGCAAAGCTCTTCTGAAAAACTTGTATGAGCAAATGCTCATCCCCTCTATACTAGCACATATCTCCATAGTAGGCACTTTGAATTTATGGGGAAGTGGTACTTCCACAAACAGACATAGGTCGGAGAACTCAGTAGCATGAGTTTTAGCTCCTCCCATCTTAATCATTTGCTTTTGTATTTTGTCCATTTGCTCTTTTAGCAATTTAAACTCTTTTGATTGCAAGGTCAGGGATGGTCCCCCTTCATTCTGAATGACTTGTGGATGGGTGAATGTAGGTGGTGGTGGATTAAAACTGGCAAATTCCCCTACATAGGCCCCACTATTTCTGACCTCGTCATCTTCATACTGTGGATCAACATATTGTGGAGGAGGCGTGAGGTTATCTTGTTGGTTCTGAGTGGGCTGGATGGGTTCCTGGTGGGGCCACCGTACATGGGGGAAACCTTGGGGATGGGTTTGAGCAGTAGGAGGATGGGTGAATTGGGGATGGTTGATGGTATGAGATAGATTCCCATATTGAGTTGGGTGTGAGATATGTGAAAAAATAGGGCCCATGCTGGGTTGGAGGATTGGGTGAGATGGGTGTGTTATCTGAGGGGGGATGGGGGCCTGTTGGGTGTAAGTGAATGTGGGATATTGGGGGAATGATGGAGGGTTTGCAAATGGAGCTCTTGAGTTTGGGCCTTGATGGGCTTGGGCATAGGGCATTGAGCCTAAGGTATTGGGCCTTGATGAACTTGGGCCTAAGGTATTGGGCCTTGATGGGCTTGGGCCTAAAGTATTGGGCCTTTATGGGCTTGGGCTTAAAGTATTGTGCCTTGATGGGCTTGGGGCTAGGATATTTGGCTTGATGGGCTTGGGCTATTGGGCCTTGATGGGCTTGGATATGGGGTATTGGGCCTTGATGGGCCTTGATATGGGGTATTGGGCCTTGATGGGCTTGGGTATGGGGTTTAGGCCTTGATAGGCTCGGATATGGGGTATTGGGCCTTGAAGGGCTTGGATATGGGATATTGGGCCTTGAGGCCCACTCAAATGGCCCCATGGTTGATGGGAGCTTTGGGTGGTATGAATAATGGGGGGTTGATTAGAGTTTTGGGTGAATGGGGTGTGGAGATTTTGAAGGGTTAGTTGGGGATTAGACATTTGGGGTGGAAGAGGATGGCTTTGGGAGTCATTCCACATGGTGTAGGCTTTCACCATGTCCTCAATCATGGACATGGGGTCGGGTACGGGGTTGGAAGTGGATGACTCACCTAATGAGGGGGATGTTTAAGAGAATATGGGCATGACCTAGGTAGAGATAGGAAAATTGTGCATGGTTGATGAGGGAAAGTTGGGCATTGTTTGGATGGATTGGAGAAAATTGGCCATGACCCGGGTAGAAGGAAGGAAATGTGGTGGATTTTCGGTGACTGAGGGGAAATTGGGTGTATTTGGAGGGGATTGGGATAAATTGGACATTGCTTGGGTGTATGTGGGAAAACAGGGGTTGTTGGGATTGGATGTGGAGGGAAGTTGGGGTGTATGGGGTGTTTGTTGGATGGGCATAGAAAAATTAGGGGCTTGTTGGATTGATGTGGGAGAATTGGGAATGGTATGGATAGATGTGGAGGTAAGATGGGGGATATTTTGAGTGGATGTGGAAGGGAAAGGGGGCATGGCTTGGGTAGATGGGGAAAAAATGGGTGTGTGTTGGGTAAATGAGGGGAAGGAGTTTAGATTTTGGATGGATGTGGGAGGACAATGGGGTGAATTTTGAGGGAATGAGGTAGATGTGGATGGGAATACGAGTGCACCGTAAGGTCCGGTGACATAATAGGATTGGGTGGGGGAATCAGAAATGGGAATTTCCTCCATGTGGGAATGTGGTGGGGATGAATCAGGGTTTGCAAAAGCCGGGTCAACCGCCCATGACATGGTTTGGCGGCGGGTTGGGTATGGATGCCTCGGGTGAGACCCGGACAACTTCTTCCTTTCCCTATAGGATGATGGAGGGTAGGGCAATGCCGTTGTGCCTGCACCACAATCTTTCTTTTTGGATTTTGATTTTTTCTTGATCTTTTGTATTGATTTTTGGATAAAGAAATTGAACCTCTAAGATAGTTCCGGGGCCTTGGAATTCCCGTTTCGGGCGGCATTCACACCCCAAATATTTTCCACGACGGGATCCCAACGCAGTTCAAAAGAATCAAATGAAAACCCCTTGATCTATGTGAAGGCACAGGAATCCACGCGACAACCCGATCCATCGAAAAAATCAATAAGAGGGTGACCTCTTTTAACCAGCGAGGGCGTATTGGGTGTCAAAAAAGTGCGGGATTTATCGAAGACACTATACCGCTAAGTGGAAGATTTGGGAAAGGTGATAGAAGGCCCCAAATTCGGGCTGCCCAACCAGAAATAGGCTTAGTGTGTGTATTATGTACGTTAGGCCAAAAATCTGAATATTTTGGCTTAGCGTGTATATTATACATGCTAGGCAACATCTGAGGATTTTTGGCGTAGCGTGTATATTATATACATGCTAGAGCAATTCTGGGGAATTTTGGTTTAGCGTGTATATTATAGAAACTAGGCAAAAATAGCTTATATAAACTATTTTGACAGCAAACAGCAGGCCCAAATTTGGTCTCTGCTTTTGGTTTCATAAGCACTTAGGACCATTTTCTGGTTATTTCGGGTACCACCGAGGGATACAAGGCTGATTCTATAGATGCATGAAGATTTAAGGATGGAGTGGTTCAATCCTTTGAAATTAAGTCCTTCATGATGACAGTTGGAGTTCGTAGTTAGTTGCGCCGATCTCGACTGTCGTGAGTTGTTCTTCAGTTGAGTTTAACATTAGAACTTCAATTTTATGATTGAATTTAATGCTTGAGCATTTGGAGATAGTTAAGCTCTCCATGAAGACTGGGTTCACGATTGATTGTTACTAGAAAGTGGAAGTGAGTTTCATTTCACCACGATTAACTGGCTCACAAGGTCGCTTTTCTCGATCGCGAGACAACTTTTCTGATCTTCTCGCGATCCTCAAGGTTTGAGGCTTTAAATCGCGCGACATGTTTTTCTGACATTTGCACCCCACGGCTACCAGCTGTTGATTGCCTCTCCTTGTTATTCTCGAGCGAATCGTGAGGTTGGTGGTCTCTTTCATTCACGCATAACTTGCTTCGCTCACAAGGTCGCTGTTGAAGTCAAGTTTATTATCACAAGTTGTTAGAAGTCTTCTCAGATCGCTTGAGGCTTTCTCTGAACTGAGGTTGTTCATCATTTTTATTATCTATAGAAAACACTTAACAAACCTTTATTAGATGGCTAAGGGTCTAATAAAGGTTTGTTAAGTGTTTTCTATAGATAATAAACAGCAGTGCAATAAGGCCAGAAATCATGTTAAGGAGCCCATATTGGCACCAAAAATCCCTCAGAAGGATAAATGCTAAATCCAGCCTCGCGCAGCTTCCACAAAGCTTCAAAGGATTTAGAAAACTATGCTTCGCGCAGTCCTCATGAGCTTCCCAAGACTTCTCAACAAGTGCTCATAGCAGCTTGAGTAATGTAAGAGCTTGTATAAGCACAACTCGCAGCTCTCACGGTTCAGAGTAAATGGTCGTGCGGCCTCATGCGCTCAACAAGACCAAGGTTAACCTCAAGCAGCTAGAATAGCCGAGAGAGAGAGTTTCATAATCCAAATTTCAGACATACCGCCGCACAAAGAGCAGGGGTGCAAATGTTAAGAGAAGTCGCCAGCTCGTAAAATCCTCAAAGCTATTGCGAGGATCCTCGCGAAGATCTATCAAGAAAAGAAGCTGTCGTGCGATTCAAGAAGAAAGCAGCCTCGGGAAGCTAGAGTTAGCCCCGCGAAGTGAAATGGAATGCTCGCATAGTTCTCGCGCTTTTAACAAGTAACAATCTAGCAAGAGCTTAACTATCTACCTCGCGACTGCTCAAACCATTAAGATGCTGCAACCCCACGAAGTCTGAAGTTCTAATGTTAAACTCAACCATGCGAAGAACAGAGCTACCACGTGACAAGTCTAGGAATCGACTGCAACTTGGCGAAGCTTTGAACTCCAACTTCCATCATTCTGTAGAGGACTTTCTGGGAATTTCCAAGGATTAGGGCACACACTTCAAATTTTCGTGCACGCACCCCGAGGCATCCAAGGATCATTAATAGGCCACGTGGCATCGCTAAAATTAGGGTTTCCTAACCCTAATGCGCTGCCACACCCACTGCTATATAAACCTAAGCCTGGTTTAAGTTTAGGCGGCAGAAGGTCGGAAGAGTTCAATTTTTGCTCTGTTCTATTTTTGGCATTGTAGTCTTGTTTTTCTGTAGCTGTAAGTAGTTTTCCTTTTTCTTCTTCTTCTCTCCATGGCCCAGCACTTGTTGGCCATGCCTTTGTATGCTTATTAAGTTTAGATTAATGGAATTTGTGATTGGGTGTTGCACTTTTATGGGATTCATGTGTTTGTGAGTTGCTCTGTGCAAGGCTGCTGCTTTGTGATTCGCCATTGCTTTGGCTGTGATTCAAAGCAATGGAGGACTGATTCTAAGGTCCAATTCAGATCCAAGTGACCTGTGTGTCTGGGCTATCATGGTCCTATACAGCCTTAGCCCCACCACAGGACCCACTAGATCTGAAATCCCCATGGAAGCCTGAGCTGGTAGCCTTGTGACCATGGCGGTGGCAGCAATATTCTTGTTTTGTTTTGGGCTCCATGAGGAGGATAGCCTCTGGGATAGCCTGTGACCATTTAAGTGGACAGGTTATAGCCTTAGAGTGAATCCAATCCGCCGATCCAAAATGGATCCTTCTTCTCCGAGCCTGAGCTTGTAGCTTGGTAGGAGATTGTACAGAGGCAGACTCCCCTATATTAGTATAGACCCGCCATCAGATGTTAGATCTGATCTGGGTATGGAGATTGTAGGCTTGTGACTGGGCCATTGTAGTCCCACTCAAGCAATGGATAGCTAGATCGAAGGTGGTACTCAATCGCTTGCTGGTTCTATGTGTCTGGGCCATCGTGGTCCTTTACAGCCTTAGCCCCACACATAGAGCTTTAGAGGTTGAGGTTCCGTATGGATTCCTGAGCTTGTAGCCTGGATGAAGTAGTGCCTACAATGATTAACTTGTTTTGACCCATATCTGGATTGTGGTTCCCCTATGGGATAGTCTATGACCATTTAAGTGGACAGGTTATAACCTTAAGGGATTGGATCATGGCACATGGATGAGTTGAATTCTTTCTCCTCTTTGGTGATAATGTAGCCATTGGACAGGATTTCTATATCAGCAGATCTGGATCTGAGTCATAAATTTCAGCAGATCTGAACCCAATAGCATACTTCTCACCCTTTTTATATTTATTTTCCCTCACTCCATCCATCTTTAGTTCATTAGGCTACCCTAGGATACTTAGAATAAGTGTCCCTAAACTCCCTCCTTAGGATCGCCAGATCCAGAGTCGATCCGAGGAGGACTACTAGAGATGGCTCTTGGGGTCAGATCACCTTCCCAAAGGGACAAACTCTACTTATCAAAACTTACAAATGGACCTCAGATTCTGTGTCTAGGATTTCTCAGTTGTGCTGATTCCATCTCCTATTTTACTTTGATTTTAAATTGCTTTTACCACCAACACATAAAGTAAGCACCCGGGAAAATGCAACAAGTTTTTGGCGCCGCTGCCGGGGACCGATGATCTATTAGTTGACCCTTAGTTTTTATATTTTTAGTATTCTTTGTAGCTCTGAATAATTGATACTGCTAATGTAATTTTGAATCTTTCTTGCAGATCTGGATAGCAGCAGAGGAGGACAGTGGACTGCGTTTGGAGATTAGCTACCTCTGTTTGTAAATTCTCTAACCTTTAAAACTCTATCTATTTCTCTTACAATTTCCATAGCAGTATTAAGGATAGTTGTAAATTTATGTTTTCTTAAAATAGCTGTAAATTTGTTAGATAAATTCTTTGATTCAAGTGCAATGTGCCTGCAAGGAGTTGTCCCTGTTGGTGGTGTGTTTGTATGCTAGGTAGGAGATCTCTTAGTCCTACTTTAGAGCCTTTCAACCCTGAGCTAGAAAGTGGTAGAAGACTTAGAAGAAACAGTATCACACCACAAAGAGAGCCCCAATTGAATCTCGAGACAAAGACTATGGGTGAAGAACAACCCAGAATTCTCAAGGAGTTGAATGCTTCAGATGACTATAACTCTCAATTTAGCATTCAATTCCCTGATGTTCAGGGGAATTATGAAATTAAAACCTCTATCATCCAGATGCTGCCCTCTTTCCATGGGCTTAGCAAGGAGGACCCTTACAAGCATATTGACCAATTTTTGGCCTTGTGCACCACATTCAGTATTGCTGGTTTGGGACCTGAGGCTACTAGACTCAGGCTCTTTCCCTTCTCTCTGAAGGATAGGGCTAGTACCTGGTTGGCCACTCTTCCCAACAATAGTATTGCATCTTGGAAAGACCTACAGACCAAGTTCCTGACAAAGTTCTTCCCTGAGACCAAAACGAGCCAGTTGAGGAAGGAAATTCTTGCTTTTGCCCAATCCCCAACTGAGAATTTTAATCAAGCCTGGGATAGGTTTAAGGAAATGCTCAAATAATGCCCCCACCACAAGATCCCAGACTGACAGCTTGTACAAAGCTTCTACAATGGGATTGATGAGAAAAATAGAGATATGGTTGATGCTTCTTGTTGTGGAACCTACATGCACAAGACTGCTGATGAGGCATGGGAATTTTTTGAAGTAATCAGTGAAAATACTTTTCAAAAGCTATCTCTAGCAAGAACTAGCCAGGAGTCTGTGTCAAAAGTGGAGCCTGCTACATCGTCAAGAGGAAAAGTTTATGAGGTGTCTGGGAACAATGACCTGCAGCTACAGATGGCAAACCTCTCTTTGAAGTTTGATAAATTACTAACTGTGATGCAACCTAGAAGGGCTGCTCAAGTGGTGGAGGCATGTCTGATATGCCAGTCCCCACAGCACACAGTAGAGGAATGTCCATCTGCAGGGCAATATCCTGAATTAGTATTGGAACATGCTGCTGCTACGCAATCTTTTGGCCAGCAACAATCTGGTGGCTACAACAGACAGCCATATGGATACCATCACCAAAATGCTGGTTACCAATGGAGAGACCACCCAAATCTGAGGTGGAGGCAAGACAATTATATGCAGCCACAGCAGATGTTGGGTTTACTTCAAAGGCCACAGTAGCAGTTCAACCAAGGATATGCCCCTAGGTCTAATTTCCAACACCAGCAGCAATCCCATCAGCAACAAAATCAATTGGTCTTACCCCCATCTCAACCCAGAAATACTTCTTTCAAGGACCAGGTCTTGACCTCACTGCAAAACCTGGGGTCCGTGGCTCAGATTGTGAGTTCTCATGGTCAGAGCATAAAGAAGATGGAAGAGCAGACTGGCTAGCTAGCGAATGCCTTAGCTAAAAGAGAGGAGGGGAGGTTGCCCAGTCAACCAGTGGTCAATTCCAAGGGCCAATTTTTGATTGGTGAAGGATCCTCAAACCATGAGGGGCAAGGGGATCTTTCATTGACTTGATTCAAAGAATTGTGCAGTGTATGTTATGTATTTTAGTATGGTTCATTTTTTTTTGTTTATAGGAATTTCTAGTGATCTCATAGGAGTCTGAATGTACATGACCTAAGAATTATTCTGCCTGCTTTGGTTCTTATTCCCTTTGAATTGATGATTTTGAGTAAATGAATGATGATTGTACTATTTTGATAATAAGAATGCTGTTTGAATATAATGTTTTAATTAAATGCTTTTGGGGTACTTACATGCTTAAATGTTGGGAACGCCTGAGGGAGTCCCTTTTAGAATGACCGTGGGTGTCTCTGGAACAGAGAATGTGAGAGAATCCACCCATAAAACAAAGGAAAATGACAGACTAATGGCTGTATGATCCTTGTCACTGTTTTAGCTGTAGTGAGGTTCTGAAAAATAGGCGTGGTTTCTTCTCGCGCAGTTCATAAGATGTTAGCCTGCTAAGCTATCGCGAGATTCAATACAATTGTGTAGACTCTCTCGCGCAATCCAAATGAAAGCCCAATCTCGCGACCCACTCATTTCTATCCAAATGAAATGTTTTCAGCCAAAGCGCCGAGCCTCATGATTTATATAATCCAACCTACCGCTTTCCTTTTGTTTTCTTTCTTCTCACCAAATAAACTCTATCTCTGACTCCCATTAATCTCTTTCCTCCAACATCCTTTCGACAGTCCATCATTCACCTTCAAATTCTGTGGATTTGCTCCTAAAGCCTCCTCCACCAGTTGCCCTCTGATTGGAGCTCTTGTGGTCTCTCGTGCATCCGATTGAACAGAACCCTAAGTTTTAGGGTAAGACTCAGCTCTCAACCTTTGCTTTTCATTTTTCAAACTACACATTCACAGTGGAGAAGTTTCATGGCCCCTAAGAGCGCACCTGTGAAAAGAGCAAGGGATAAGGCTCCCGTGGAGCCCACTCCCTAGAAGGCCAAGTCCTCAACGGCGCCGCAAAAAGGGAAAGAAGTGGTTCAGAAAGGGGTCGAACTAACACCTGATTACTCTACATCCTCTGAGCTCCTGACTCCCCTTCCCTTGGAGCTTGAAGCTGTTTTTGACCTATCTTTCTTTGAGACGGAACCTCTGTCTGCCCCCGCCATTGAGTTCCTGCGCAAAGCTGGTTTGACCCCCCTACTGCAAGTTATCCCTACACTAGCCTACCCTAGACTAGTGCAACTCTTTTACCAGCACATTAGGGCTAGACCAGACCACCGTGGGCAGCCAGGCCTCCTTGTGTTAGTTGACAATTTTGAAATGCTACTCAGCCCTGAGTTGATTGCTGAAGTGATGGGCATCCCTGCTATCTTTGACCCCAACTGTGGATATGGCCCCCTTGTGTGTGCCCCCATTGATACAATTGCACAAGCCCTAACCAGAGGATTGAAGGCCACCGGGGATTCCATCAGGAGAAGAGACCTGGACCCTAAACTTTTGTTCATTGATCAAGTTCTGCGGAAGAACATTTATTGTGCCGGCCATCAGCAGGAGAGGAGGACCCCAATTGCTGATGTTGTTTATTCCTTTTCTCTAGGCCACGGTTTCCATGCTTCCAGGTTGATGTTTAAGGCCATGAAAGATATTATGGTGAAGCTAGGGCATAAAAAGAAGCTCCACACTCTCCCCTATGTAAAGCTAATCACAAGACTACTCTTGAGGGGAGGATACAATATACCAGTGGGAGAGTTAACTATTGACCACCCCCCTCTACTTTTGCAAAGAGACAATGGGGGATCAGCAGGAGTCTGATGGATCACAATAAGAAAAAGAGGGCTCAAATTACTTCTGAGAAAGGAGAGGGGACTGCTGTTGCAAAGGCCACCCCTGCTCCCAAAAAGGTGGCTAAAGCTCCTGCTCCTAAGAAGGTGGTGCAAGCTCATCACCACCGATCAGAGCAACACCTCCATCCACCACACCTGCCCATCCATCAGTTTCTTTGCCTATTCCATCTTTCCCTTTTCCTCTTTTATCTCCCTTTTCCATACCCACTCCAGATTTCCCTGTGATTTGTTCCTGGGAAGAAAGTGTTGACCCCCATGACAACCCTTTACCTTCACCTACATTACTGCAGTACACACCCCCAATTCCCCCATCATTCGAACTGAACCATGACAGCCCTCCCCTGATCACCTATATTAAAAAGAAAACCTCTCACACCACCCCTGCCATATCCTTACCTACACTAACCACCCCTATCATTCCCACAGAAACCCCACACATTGACCTAGCCACCATCCCAACCATCCCTACCTCACATCCACTCACAAACCTTGACTTTAACCTAGCCACTACTTCCGGATATCAGGCCTTCATGACTACATTGCTTGACACCCTGCCAACCCATGATATCCCTCTCCCAGATTCCCCACTTCCTTCCCCACATCACTCACCAGAACCTCTATCTAATCCTCTTACAACCTTCCATCATGCCCCTACTTCCCCTTTCCAACCTATTCCCTCTTCTTCTTATACTCCACCCCAACCACACTCAGACACACTTACCCATATCCTTGCCCTAATACATGACATTCAAACCCAACTATCAACCACAACACATACCCAAGACCAAATGCAGACTGACATCACCACCATCAAATCCACCCTTCAAACATTGACAAAACAACCCATCTCTGCACAAAAACCTCCTACACCACAAATCCAGTCCCCTTCCACCTCTGACTCCACAGTGCACCCAGATTTTTCCCCCATTGACACCATACCCCACCACTCCTTCCCCCCTTTACCTATCCTTCCCCCACTCATTTTACCCCCACCCTAATTTACCAATCAATCAACCCAATCAGACCCCATTCCCTTCCCATTCACCGTCCCATTAACCCCACATTTTAACCCCACCCTTACCATTCAGACCCTTCACCATTCCATTTTACCCTTACCCAGAACCACCCACCTTTAGTGACCCCCCTTCATTTACTTTTCCACCCATGCCTTCCATCCCACCTCTTATTCTACTCCCTCCTCAATTCAGACCACTCAAAGACAAACTAACCGTAACCTTCTACCCTCCCCTTAACTAGACTTCCTCACTGCAGTCTCCACTTTACCCCCCTAGGACCAATCACCTTCTACTTCTTCCACCCCATTTCTACCAATCTTACCACGACATTCCTACTACACCCCTCCTTACTTCACCCTCCTCCATGCCATGAGGGACAATGCCTACATCAAGAGGGATGTTCTCAGGGGAATGGCCCAACTCAGACAATCCATTGAGTACCCTTTGCTGCAAAAGATGAGTGACCTGAAGCTTGCTCACAGGCAGAAGCTGCAAGATGTTTCAAAGGGGTGGGAGTCAATTTTGGAGACCCTCAACGCAACAAAGGCTGATGCAACTTACTATAAACTGCAGGCGGAGATGGAGAAAGCCAATGTCGAGCTGGAGCACAAGAGAGCCCGGATGTTTGAAAAGAGGCTGCACAATGCTGAGGAGATCCACAAGCTCTTTAAGGGGCTTTCTGATGCCAACCTCCTTTATGCTGAAAAACAGATTGAAATTTTGCAAAAAAGGATTGCATCTCTGACAGGCCAACCAATTGAAGCCACCCCTCTTGCTACAGCACCCCCTGAGGCCCCACCTTCCACACACCCTAGTCCATCTACTTCCACACCCCCTGCTCCTCCATCTACATCTCCTCCTCCTCCACCCCCTCTTCCACCCCCTCCCCCACCTCCTACTCAAGAACATCCACCACCTCCTACTCCAGTGCCTCCCCCTGCCAAATCTCCTGCACCAAGAGAAAGAGGACTCCTTCCAAGAAACCCACTCCCTCCAAAAGAGCCACTATTGCCCAAAAAAGGAAAAAGCCTGCACTTCCATCCCCACCACCAAAGGCCACCAGAGCTTCTGCTCAGGATGACCCCCATGGTCGATTGCTTTCTAAAGAAGAATGCAGATAGGCTGCAGCCCTTGGACTGGACCCCACTTCTCTCTTTTCCTCTGATTTTGATTCTGACTCTGCACCACCTGCGGATCCACGTGTGAAGGTCCTGTTGCTCCACCTTCATCTGACCCTGTTGAGCAAACTTATCCTCAGAGGAGGAAAGTTACAACAAACATATCCTCAGAGGATCGACGTGCTAAGAGCCCGCTTGTCCCTCCTGAGCCAGAAAAAGCAACATCTCCTCTTATTCCCCCTCAAACTCAGCAAGGGCCAGCCTCCAAAGGGAAGGGCTTAAAAGGGAAGAGTCCCAACGGCAAAAGTCCTATCAAATCACCTGAGCAAACCAAAGACAAATCTTCAGTGATCCCCCCTAAACCAAAGACCTGAAAAATGAGGGTCAGGGCACCAACCTTGCCCAAAACTGATGCCCAACGAAGGGAAGAGCGGGCACGAAAGAAGAAAGAGGAAGAGGCTCTCCTTCAAGAGCATGCCAGGAAGATGGGTTGGGACCGGTTTTGATTCAGGCTCCGATTAGCTTGTACCTAGGATTTTTGCTGTTTCTGCATTTTCTTTTTCTACTTTTGTCTTTCATTTTGTACCTTCCTCTCTAATAATAGATCTTCTCCTTTTGTCATTACTATTTTCCCTTGTCTCTTGTCTGTTTGTTCCCTGTTTTGTCCTTTTATTATGCCCTTAATAAATTTGCTGCACACCCACCTTTGAACCAGTGAGGACACTGCTCCTCATAGGTTTGGGGGTGTGGCAGGTAGATCCTGCCAATGGAATAGTTAACCTAAGTGCAGCAAAACCTTGTGAGTAATATAGAAATGGAACCATGTTCACTGAAGAATCAGAACAATAATGAAATTTAAAATTTTTTTCCAGACTTTAGACATTATAAACTTTTAAAATTTCACATTTCCATGATGAGATCACCAAGGAAACTCACTTATATCAGCACTTAGTGAATCACTAGAGAGAGAAAAAGGTAAGGACATACTTAAGAATTCAAAGGAAGACCATAACCAGTGAGACTTTGGCCTATACAAAAAAATTTTCTTTGAGGAGTGACTAAGGCAATTTTTTCTAGCTCTAAGGACTGGCTGAGTCACTGTGCTCACTAGAAGTTAGGCAACTCCAAGTTGAAACAACTGACAGCATTCATGAGACTTAGGAAAGGATCAAGACCTTCTCTTGGATAGTTTGAGCCTAAACAGACCAACCTTAAGCAACTGCCCTTGTCCATACCCCCTTTGAGCCTTAAATCCTAAATTTATTCAAAATGCACCTGAGTACTTGCACCTGAACCTATGTATCTAATTGAGAAGTTTGTGGGTGTCTTCAATGAAAACCCTCAGGAGACTTCACTCCTCTACTAGGGATCACCTAGCGGTTTAAAAGGCCTGGTACATATGCTAAATGTATCCGTGCTCCCTACGAAAGTGGCATTTAAATTCTGTAGTTATTTTAATGTAGCTTTGCTAAGGGACTAGCAAAGATTAGGTTTGGGGGTGTGTTAAGACCTGAAAAGTACCACTTTTCACCCCTTAACTTAGCCTTTGATTAGACCCTTAGCCATCTAATAAAGGTTTGTTAAGTGTTTTCTATAGATAATAAACAGCAGTATAATAAGGCCAAAAATCATGTTAAGGAGCCCATATTGGCACCAAAAATCCCTCAGAAGGATAACCATATTCAGCGGCTTTCCACAAGCTTGAAAGGATTAGGACTATGCTAACATGATCCTCATGAGTTTCCCAAGAATTCACAATAAGTGCTCACGTAGTTGAGTAATAGAAGAGCTTCAGAAGCACAACCTCGCATAGCTCTTGTGAAGTTCAAGAGTAAATAGTCCTTGATCTTATGTCGATTCAAGAAGACTGAAACCAACCTCCATGAGTTAAACTTCGAGAATAAATTTGAGGAGAGAGCTTCGAGTCCGAGCCTCACGGGTGGCAGCGTGATGTCTGCAGTGCAAATGTCAAGAGAAGATCCTGCACTGTTCATAAAAGCCTCAAAGCTATCGCAAGGATCCTCGTGAAGATCTATCAAGAAAACAAGCTGTCACGCGGTTCAAGAAGAAAGCAGCCTCGCGAAGCCAGAGTTAGCCTCGTGAAGTGAAATGGAATGCTCGCGCATTTCTCACGCTTTTCACCAGTAAGAATCCAACCGCGCGAAGCCCAATCCAGCGAGAGCTTAACTATCTACCTCGCGACTGCTCAAAGCATTAAGAAGCTGCCACCCAAGGCGACATCTGAAGTTCTAATGTTAAACTCAACCACGTGAAGAATAGAGCTACCACGCGACAAGTCTGGGAATCGACTACAACCTGGCGAAGGTTTGAACTCCAACTTCCATCATTCTGTAGAGGACTTTCTGAGAATTTCCAAGGATTAAGGCACGCACTCCCATGCTTAAATCTCTGTGCACGCACCTCGAGGCAGCCAAGGATCATTATTAGGCCATGTGGAATCGCTAAAATTAGGGTTTCCTAACCCTAATGCGCTGCCACACCCACTGCTATATAAACCTAAGCCTAGTTTAGGTTTAGGGGCAGAAGGCCGGAAGAGTTCAGTTTTTGCTCTGTTCTATTTTTGGCATTGTAGTCTTATTTTTCTGTAGCTGTAAGTAGTTTTCCTTTTCCTTCTCTTTCTCTCCATGGCCCAGCACTTGCTGGCCATGCCTTTGTATGCTTATTAAGTTTAGATTAATAGAATTTGTGATTGGGTGTTGCACTTTTATGGGATTCATGTGTTTGTGAGTTGCTCTGTACAAGGCTGCTGCCTTGTGATCCGCCATTGCTTTGGCTGTGATTCAAAGCAATGGAGGACTGATTCTAAGGTCTAATTTAGATCTGAGTGACCTATGTGTCCGGGCTATCATGGTCCTATACAGCCTTAGCCCCACCATAGGACCCACTAGATCTGAAATCCCCATGGAAGCCTGAGCTGGTAGCCTTGTGACCATGGTGGTGGCAACAATATTCTTGTTTTGTTTTGGGCTTCGTGAGGAGGATAGCCTCTGGGATAGCCTGTGACCATTTAAGTGGACAGGTTATAGCCATTGGGTGAATCCCATCCGCAGATCTAAAATGGATCCTTCTTCTATGAGCCTGAGCTTGTAGCCTGGTAGGAGATTGTACAGAGGCAGACTCCCCTATATTAGTATAGACCCACCATCAGATGTTAGATCTGATCTGGGTATGGAGATTGTAGGCTTGTGACTGGACCATTGTAGTCCCACTCAAGAAATGGACAGCTAGATCGAAGGTGGTACTCAATCGCTTGCCGGTTCTATGTGTCTGGGCTATCATGGTCCTTTACACCCTTAGCCCCACACATAGAGCTTTAGAGGTTGAGGTTCCCTATGAATTCCTAAGCTTGTAGCCTGGATGAAGTAGTGCCTACAATGATTAACTTGTTTTGACCCATCTCTGGATTGTGGTTTCCCTATGGGATAGTCTGTGACCATTTAAGTGGACAGGTTATAACCTTAAGGGATTGGATCATGGCACAGGGATGAATTGAATTCTTTCTCCTCTTTGGTGATAATGTAGCCATTGGACAGGATTTCTATACATGTAGATCTGGATCTGAGTCATAAATTCCAGCAGATCTGAACCCAATAGCATACTTCTCACCCTTTTTATATTTATTTTTCCTCACTCCATCCATCTTCTCAACCCTTTTCTGTAGTTAGTTCATTAGGCTACCCTAGGATACTTAGAATAAGTGACCCTAAACTCCCCTCCTTTTAATGCAGATCTATCTAGTGGATGCAGGAGGGACTACTAGAGAGGGACTACCACCTATGGGACAAACTCTTACTTATCAAAACTTGCTACAAATGGACCCTGTATCTTGCAGGTCGAGGATTTCTCAGTTGTGCTGATTCCATCCCCTATTTTACTTTTATTTTAAATTGCTTTTACCACCGACACATAATGTAAGCACACGAGAAAATGCAACAAGTTAATCATTTTAAATTGTAAAAACTTGCATTTTCTTCTTACTATAAAATAAGGTGAAATATAAAATGAAAATAGAACTCAGATCTAGAGTCTGAATCTGAAAGCCAGAAAATCAAGAGGCTCCTAACATTCAGCTGTCCTGGACCATGATCAATCCTGAGATCTGAAGTGGTGGGAGAAAGAAGGATCCATTTTGGATATGGACTCAGGTCTGTGGATCGTGATCTAAGTGGACCAGAATCATTCCGTATTGCTTTGAATCAGGAAAAATGGCAGTCCTGGCGTGGACCCACACAGCAGAGCACATGAATCTCATAAAAGTGCAACATAATCACAAATTCATGATAAACATAATACATTGAAGAAGCTTGGGCATGATGCTGAGCCAAAGAAAACTACTAAAAAAAGCGCAATGCCAAAATAATAGGAAGCTGAACTCTTTGACATAACCTTAACCGGGCTAGGTTTATATAGCGATGAATGGCGTACGTTATGAAACTGAAACCTGAGCATGCCCGTGATCGCCTGATTCCAGCGTGGATGGACATTTGAGCGTGGGGAGTGCGTGCCATAATGAAATTCTCTGGTGATGAGGAGTTCAAGGCTCACCAAGTTGATTCCTAGACTTGTCGCGTGATTCTAGATGGTTGATTGATAGAACGGTGTTGAGTTATGCGACTTCTTAATGCTTGAGCCGTAGGAGTAGATAGATTAAGCTCTTTGGATTGAACTTCCACATGGTTGGATTGTTAGCGTGAAAGCGTGAGAAGCGTGAGCATTCTTGATTTTTGCTTTCGTCTTCAAACTTCTTTCTTGATAGATCTTTGAGAGATCCCTTTCTTGAGCGACTTTGACACCTTCTTGCAACATGCATTTGAGGCTAGCTGCTTCTCTCTGCGACTTGTTCAAACTGGCAGACCATTTCAGTGGCTGCAAAGCGTATGCTTCTCTGCGCATGGATTTGACATGCCAGAAGCTGCATGAGGATACAGTGAACTGCATACTGAATCTAAGCTTTGTGAAACTGTGTGATTCAACGTTTATCCTTCTAAGGGATTTTTGGTGCCAATATGGGCTCCTTAACTTGATTTCTGGCCTTATTACCTGTTGTTTATTATCTGAAGCCTATGATTTTTATTAGATGGCTGAAAGGTAATCAAACTAGGGTGAAAAGTAGTACTTTTTAGGTCTTAACATCTCCCCAACGGTTTTAAACTTGGTAACTGGATCGGTCACCCACCCTATATACCTCCGGCGCAAGTGCCTTCACAGATACTGGATGGGGTGGTACTTTTCTGGATCATCACCACTAGGGGCTTTCGCCGTACTAAGAATCGGAATGTTTGTATCGCTGCCTAAATTCCCAACCCTTTAAAAGCTACCCCAGCGAAAATTATTTAAGTCCCTTAATTCACTTTTAAGGTTCAATATTAATTTCAAATTTTAAAAGGGGAGTTTGCTTAGGTTCAAAAACAGGTTGTGATGATCCCGTGCCGCCTCTACAGGCCGGCGTCCACTGTTAGGATATGATTGTGAAAAATAAAAACTCACGTAGGCCCGCCAAACGACTAAGGCTTGTAAATGTGCAAGAAAGCCCGCCAATCGCCTAAGGCTTGTAAATGACAGAAAGTAAATGAAATGTAAGGACGGTGCTCAAGTAGGCCCGCCAATCGGCTAAGGCACGTAAATGACGAAAAAGTAGGGGTAAGTAAAAATAAACCGAATCATATGGGTGAGAAAAATTGACGGAATCGTAGGGGTGAGTAACAATAAAAGAAAACAACCAAATGTTAGTAAAAATATAAAAAGACCAAGTTTCAAGGGGAAGCTCTACTAGCGACTCCCTAGTAGAGTCGCCATCTGTGCAACCATGAATTTTTAACCATCCGTCATGACGATGCGCTCATATGAAAAATATAGAGTTGCCACTTGGAGCTCTTGGTGTCCCGGGAAACCTAAATCAATATGGAAAGAACTGAAGTGCAAAAATATGACTCTGATTTACCGATTCACGCCGAAGGCTCTTGGATAAGGGCTTTGGTTATCGATCGGGAAGGTGTTAGGCACCCGTTCAACCCGCTCAAATGCGGTCTCTACTTATGGCCAATATTAAAAAGAGCACCTTCCCTTGCCCAAAGGCACTTCGATCCTATTTACGCCCCCACGATCACTGAGATTTCGGCGGCGTAACGGCACAAATTGAAGGATAGAGATAACACCGAGAAGTAGAGGGAAAGAGGGGAGAGCCGGAGCTCTCGGGCCCTTATAGCACAGCTGTGGACCTTCGCGTACGTGCACTCGACGAGCCTCCGATAGCTTGAGTAACTGGAATATGGATTCTAACCTCCAAGGTTTGGTGGCTAAGAGGTAGGAGGAGAGAGCTAACGGATAGTTCTCACCTAAACTAAAAGATATTTGAAAGACGGTGGGGTCTAAAGGGAGTTTTAAAGTTCTGGAATTTGTATGGAATTGGTACACCAAAGGGGGAAAAGGACTCTCTTAATCTTTTCTCTCTTTTGGAAAATTTTCAAGCTATTTGCAAAGGAGGGTGCCTCTCTATTTATAGAAAAGGAGAGGGTTAAGGGGTACTTAAATGCTAATGTGATTAGCAATTAGGTAATCCTAATATCTAAGGTTTCCTAGGGTTTTAGGGGCTTAGATATATGGGAAAGGGGTTCGATGGTAGATGATAGGGTGGGGGTTCAAATGACTAGAGGATTGCAAATAGGGTAAATGAGGGTGCAACAGTCCTAATGAAACCCACCCTCAATATTGGGATGGTCAACAAGTCAAACCCTAAAAGTCAATTTCGAGCAAAAACCATATTTTACTATAGCTAAGCCTGGCGTGAGTATTACACACGCTAGGAATATGTACAGTGCCTGAGAAGTCTAGAGCCCGCTAGGGGGCCCATCTATGCTTAGCTTGTATATTATAAATGCTAAGCCACTTATGGGAAAAAATGGCTTGACGTGTATATTATACACGCTAAGCAACATTCTTCCTAAAATGGCTTAGTGTGTGTATTATACACGCCAAACATGCTCACCTCCTCGAGTGGTTCAGCTAGGAGAGCAATCGGTTGTTACATCGTCGGATGAACTACTATGAGGGCATTTTTACGCGCCTCATGCAGCATGCCTACCCTACGGACTATATGACACAACTCGGGGATGCTTGTGCCTACATACCTGCCCCATGGTACCACACCACTGGAGCGTCTATTTTTTATAGCGAGGATGCTGATGAGGAGCAGGCCGGGCCTTCTGATGTGCCACATGACCCTTGAGATGCGAACGAATGATAAACTTTTGAGTTAGCTTCAATTTGATGTTTTGTGTAATTGGAAAATTATTGGGTCTTGGTAGACCTTACATTTCTTTTTGGTCATGTTCATGTTTAAATTTAATTTCAGTAATTTTGTTCGAAATACATGTTTTATGTGCATCTGGCTATGAATGTTAGGCATGTGTCGATGTTACTATTAAATGTTGAATTTCATGCAGGTGTGATAGACGAATCAAATTGACTCGTATGACTTAGATATGTGATTAAGTGGTCTATGATGGTAGTGTTGATATATATGTGAGTATGTTGTGCGTGACTTTTTATATAAGATATGTCTTGTTAAGAATCCGTTAAAGGATTGGGTTCTCTAAAAGGGGAAAGAGTTTCTTTTCATTAGGTGACTTTAGTTCATGTTTGTGCGACTCCATAGGGAGTGACAACTTGCTTTCAAATCAAAGGACCTTAGCCAATTTTCGCGGACAAAAATTCCTAAGGAGGGGAGAATGTAAGGACCCAAAAATTTTGATTTTCGGATCATCCGACTCGGGATGCATGTCCGACGGGTCACGTAGTTTAAGATGATAAATGTGATTCGTTAGGTGAACAAGGATGGAAACTAAAGATAAAATGACCGTTAGATGAGATGACGTACACCGAAATATGGTGAATCAGCTTAACACCCAAACTAAAAATTTAAGTATAAAAGGCACACTTGGATAAGAAATTGGGTTCCTTGCTTCGTGGATTGAGACTATGTGTGTGAAGAAGAGAAGAGAGGAAGAGAGCTCTTACTTCCTTCCAACATCTTAAAAGAGGGAGTGAATCTTGTGTGTGTAAGATTCGATTGCAAGGAGATGGGTATGCAAACCCTTTGATGTGTGGGAAAAGAGGAGCCAAAGATTTAAAGACTTAGACCGTTGGTGTGTAAGGATTCTGATTTTAAGGTGAGATTTATGTCTGAAGAGCATAAGTATTTATGATTGGTAGTTGGGCAATCAATGACCTAAAAAGATTAGAATTATGTGGCTATTTATGTTGAGTAATAAATGCCCTAAAGAATTTGAATTTATTGTGCAACCATGATGTGTGGTTGGATTATAAATGCCCTAAAAAGATTATGAGAAATGTGTTAAGAATTTGGGAAAAAACAAACTTAAGAGAAGTAACCCGTGTTGCTGAGAGTATGCCAAAACCGATCGATCGAAATGAGAATCGAACGATCGATTTTGACAGAAAGTGAAGAGAATTGACAGAATAGATAAAGAAGGTTTTCTGAGTGAAAACCGATTGATCGAATGGAAATTTGATCGATCGATTTGTGTGTCGATAGGTTCTTTACAAGGTTGACAACTTCTGAGTGCAGTCGACAAATTGAAATGTGAAGAAGGATTGGTTTCTGAGTAAACCGATCGGTCAATTGATTTAGAAACCGATCGATCAGTTTGTGAACTGATGGATCGAGTGTGGGACTAATTATACAAACAAAAGTATGTGTGTTTTTTAGAGGAAATCGACTGATCAAAATATATGTCGATTGATCGATTTTGGGAACTGATCGATCGGATTGGGATTCGATCGATCGACTTTGCCAGATTCTTGCATTTGTCTGTTTTGAGAAAAAGGACTTTTGAGACCTATTTTTCTTCGTCACTTCTGACGTGTAAGACATAAATGTGATGTGTTGAGGTTAAGATCATGGGTGCTTGATGAAGGGAGTACTTTGACGGAGAAGGACCTTTGTGTGGACTTCGCATGAGGTAGGGAAAATCCTATAACATGTGTCTTGTTACAATAAGCATGTGAATTATGATATAATCAATATGTGTATGTGAAAATCATGAAAACTTCATTATTTAACATGCATGAGCTTTGTACAAGGATTCAAGTGTAAACATGTGTGTGTGAAATACGTGTGTGCGTAAATTCAATAAGACACGAATATGTGTATGTGTGAACTCAATCAGACATGAGTATGTGCGTGTGTGAACTTTAGTTTTCTAAACCCTAATCCTAGCTATATATTACCACAATTCACGGTGATAAACTCTAAGTTAAATTTCATACTTTGATTTGAGGTTTGTGTGTTAATACCCAACCGATGCAGTAGTATATCTGTGATTGACGCGGCGGGATATCCGTGATCGGTACGGCGGGATATCTGTACATTGTGGATCACCAATGGTCAATGTGAAGCACAAGTGACCCTGTTGACGTAGCTCAGGGGCTTGGCTTTGTGAAATATTTCATTGAACGACGATGGTGGGTATTCCCATCGGTAAATTGTGGGTCATGATGCTATATTTGCTCGGGAGTGCAGTTAAGTGATCAATTTAAGTTTCTTCTTGTGTGTGTGAAAAACCTTGCAAATCGTGTGATTAACTTTTAAACTTGCATCTAAATAAGCTTCATTTTGATTCAAATGCTTTTGATTTCAGTTCCTCATTTATTTTGATATCTATCATGAAATATACATGTGTTGTGATGATAAAAATGCTACGAACTTATTGAGCTTAACTGTTAGCTCACCCTTCGACTATATGTCACAGGTACAGGTGCAGATTTTGGTATGAAGGATCGTGAGCTTGAGGATCCTGAGTTTGTGCCAGAGGAAGAGTTAGAACCTTCCCCTGAAGATTATTTCCCTTAAGGGGGAAATTGTGGTCGTAGAGTTTTGAGTTTTATGTGTAGATTCAGCTTGGTACGTCCAACCATTATGTTTAGATTTTAGATTCATGTAAATATTATAAATATTATTTTGTGAACCATGTTTTGGTGATGGATGGCCATCACTGGTGGCTCTTTTCGGTTCTTTTATCCATATGTTTCTACATGGGATTAGAACTGTTATTTTGAGCATACTTTTATAGTAGAATTGAAGATTTCTTTTGCTTATATGATGGCTCTATCTGCACAGTTAGAGTTGTGCTTTGTTTTCCCCTTTGTGTGTGGATGTACCAAGTGTTCGAGTATTCAATTCATTCGGGGATTGCCTTATCGGCATCCCGACGGTGTGGGTTTTCGGATGCGGAGATTCAAGCTATCACATGGATCCTTTGAAGTATATATTTGAGAAGCCCGCTACTACCGGAAAAGGTCTGAATTTCACTTTTGGGGTTTGACTTGTTGACCACCCCAAAGTCTTGGGTGGGTTACTTTAGGACTGTTGCACCACCATTAAGCCTATTTGCAACCCTCTAGCCATTTAAAGCCCCACACCCTATCATCTACCATTAAACATATTTCCCACCTATCTAAGCTTCCAAAACCCTAGAAAACCTTAGATCTAGGATTACCTAATTTCTAACCCAATTAGCCTTTTAACCCTTCACTAATCCTCTCATTTTCTATAAATAGAGAGCCACCCCCCTTGCTTAAGGGCTTGAAATTTTTCCAAGAGAGAGAAAAATTCTAGAGAGTTCCCTCTTCCCTTTTGAGAATTAAACCCCAAAAATTCCAGGACTGAGTTCACCCCTTTTGATCCCATTTTCCATCATCAAAACCTTATATTTGGCTAGGACTAGGCCTTAGCCTTCTTCCCCTACTTTCTAGCTCCTAGGCCTTGGAGGTTCTAACCCAATACAAAACCCATTCGCTATCGGAAGCTCACCGGAAGCATACCAACGTGAAGGTCCATAGTAGTGCTACAAGGGTTTGAGAGCTCTAACTCTCCCCTCTATTCCTCTACCTTCTTCGCTCTCCTTCCATCATAGAATTTGAGCAGTTACGCCGCCGAAATTCCAGTGATTGCAGGGGGTTCAAATAGGATTGTAGTGCCTTTGGTCAAGGAGGAGTGCCGTTCATTTTGTTTCTTTTTTTTTTATCATTTCGCCTTAAGTAGAGTAGAGCGGGTTGATCGGGTGCCTAGCACCTTCCCGATAGATAACCGAAGCCCCTACTCAGGAGTCTTTGGCAAAGACCTGTAAATCAGAGTCATATTTTTGCACTTCGGTGCTTACATATTGATTTTGAGGTATCCCGAGTCACCAAAAGCTTCGGGTGGCGACTCCATCATTTTTAAACGAGTGTGCATCATCGCGACGGACCCGCAAGGTCTATGGTTGCACATATGGCAACTCCGCTAGGGATAGTTTGTAAAGCTTCTCCTTGAAGTGTTGGCCTTTCTTTATTTTTTTCTTTCATTTTTCTAACCTCTTCTTGTCTCTTTTCGTACTCACCCCAACAATTCCACACTTTTTTATACTTACTATTAGTCACTAAAAAATACCATTTTTCACTTCTTAATCTAGCCTTTACTACACCTTTGAGCCATCTAATAATTGTTATTTGAGTATGTTTTGTAGTTAGGAATAAAACTGCAGCTTACTGCAATAGTCCACACTTTGGAGGCCAAGAAGAGAGAATTCAAAGCCAAATATGGAAGATGAGTGAAGAATAGAGAGTGCATCATGGTGGTCTGCATGATAGGGATCATTTTTTGCTTGCCTAAGGGGCCCTAAAAGTCCAACAGAGGAAAGAAGGATGGACCCAAGCTGAGAAGAGTGCTGCAACAGGCTGTGCACAGATGCCGACGATAAAAAATAAAGGCTCGAGCAGTTCTTGAGAAGTTTAAGTGCAGCTTAAATCAGTTCGAGTGGTTCTTGAGCAGTTAAAACCTTCAGAAAGCCAGCTCAAGCAGATCTCAAGAGGTTCAGGCCTGCAACATATAAACAGCTCAAGTAGATCTTGAGCAGTTCAGAACAAAGGGAACTCTAGAAACTCCTCTCGAGCAGATCTCGAGAGGTTCATAGCTTCAGAAACTCATCTCGAGCATATCTCAAGAAGATGACTTAATCCAAAGAACATCTACTCGAGTGGGTCTTGAACAGATACACCTTCAGAAAGTCCTCTCGACCAGTTAAGGTTAAAGCATTCAACCTGTCGAGAAGCTCTAAAAGAGCCTGTCGAGCAGTTCAAATCCAACCTCTCAAGCCGCAGATGAAAGAAAGTCATCCTACCGACAACCTCTCGAGCACTACTATCGGAAGCTTCATCCTATCAAGAGCCTGTCAAGCTAAAATGCTTGAAGCCTCATCTGCTCGAGCTACATAACCTGAGCCATTTTAGACTGTCGAGCCTCCTTCAGCAATCAATTCAACCACTCGAGAACCACTCAAGATGCAAAATATGAGCCATTAATCCTCTCGGGGCTCGGGTTCTAGACTTCCCATTCAACATACAGGGGTACTTTTGGGATTCCATAGCTTCTAGGCACACATACCAAAGTGCTAAGTTGTGCCCCACATCCCAAGGCAATTACTTGGCCACAAATGGGCCACGACAGTAACTTCTTTCTGATTGGCCAGAGCATTGAGATATTTGTGTATGGACTGTATAAAAGCTAGAAAATTAGGCAAAAATAATTATCTAACATTTACCTAATTTTGCTCGAAGCCAGAGAGGTTTTTTGTGCTTAGGTCATTGCTAGGGTTAGGTCATTTTTCCTTTTTCTTCCCTCCTTAGCTCAGCGCTTGCTGGCTAACTCCTTTTATAGTAGATAGGTCTGAATTTCTGTTGTAATCAAGACTTGTGTAAGCTTATGAGGGGCATAGATTTCTTCATTGACTGCAGCCTTGAGGGCTGACCATTGTATGTTCCTTCATATGCAATGCAAAGTAATTATTTATTGATTCATGCAATCTGTGATGTTTTTATGTTTCTCATTAAGATTTCTATGGATTGTATGCACGTATGGATGCAAGAGCTTGTGGACTTGCATACATAGAGGCTGTTGTGATTTTAATGTTCTGATTTCAACCCCTTGACTAGAGTATATCTCTGGGATGATTTGTGACCACTCAATGGATAGATCATAACCCTAAGACTATTCCATATCTCAGGTTGGATTGGTTTCTTTATCCTTGCATTTGGGCTTGTAGCCAAATGAAGGAATGATGTAGAATCAATCCTTACTCTAGTGGATCATCCATGTTTTAGTTAAGAAATCAGTCCCTATTTTATTACTTCTCACCAATTTTCCTTTTTATTTTTCAAATCAATTGCCACCCCTTTTTAAAACCCTTTCCTGTAGTGTAGATCTATGATTTTATTTTCTATTTTAGTGTAGATTGTCACAACCCAAAACTCCCTTTCTTTACTTTTGCTTTCTAGTATAGGTTAGTGTTGTCAGATCTGTAGCCAGATTTGGAGGTCTACTATACAACCCTTGTAGTTTTAGATCAAATTTCCCTGTGGGACAAACTCTTACTTAGCAAAACTTACTACAACAGGCCTTGGATCTTGCAGGACTGTGTTTTAGATTGCTGTTTTAAGTGTTGTTTCACTCCATTTTATTTCTCCTTTTTAATTTATTTTTACTGCCTTATTTTTATCACACATTTTTTATAAATATAATAGCACAACAATTCTAAAAACCAATAAGTTTTTTGTACCGCAGCCAGGGATGCTTGATCTAAATAGTAGATCTGAGTTTTTATTTGTGTGTTTATCAATTCATTTATTGCAGTTCCTGCGTTTGAATAAAAGTACTACTGAATTTAATTTGACTTTTTGCAGATCTAGAATAGCAGTAGAAAGGAGGAGTTGGAATCTGCAGCTGGAGCTTGTTTGCCTTAGTTTGCACCCCCTCTACCTTGCTTTATGTTTCCTTTCTGTTAATGCCTTAAATTCAGCAGTAATTTTCTTTGTCATTTTTTTAGTGTGTTGTAAGTGCCTGTCTTTACTTGCTATTTTATGTGTGTATGCTTGGTAGGAGGTCTCTTAACCCTGACTTAGAGCCTCTAAATCCTAAGATAGAGAGAGCCCTTAGACTTTGGCAAACCACACAAACCTCTGCTATTAATAGTAAGCCAGTTGTGATGGGAGAGCAACCAAGACCACTGAGGGAATACTATGCACCAGGGGCATATTCATCCTCCTTCTACATTCAATTTCCTACAGCTGAAGGAAATTACGAGATCAAACCTTAAACCATCCAAATGATACCATCATTCCATGGGTTAAGTAAAGAGGACCCCTATAAGCACATAGATGAGTTCCTTGCCTTATGCACCACATTTACTATTGTTGGGTTGGGAGATGAAGCCACAAAAATGAGGCTTTCTCCTTTTTCATTGAAGGATAAAGCAAAGAATTGGCTTAACATGCTCCCACCAAATAGCATTATATCATGGAATGACCTCCAATGCCAGTTTTTGGCTAAATTTTTTCCTATGAGCAGAGCCAGCCAGTTGAGGAAGAGCATAATTTCCTTTACTCAATTCTCAATTGAAAATTTCCATAAAGCATGGGAAAGGTTTAAGAGCTGCTGAGGTAGTGCCGACACCACCAAATCCCTAAGTGATAGCTTGTCCAGAGCTTCTGCCAAGGGATTGATCTCAAGAGTAGGGATATGGTGGATGCTTCATGTAGTGGGACTTACCTCAGCAAGACTACTGAAGAGGATTGGGAATTTTTTAATGTTATCAGTGAAAATTCTATGCAGCAAGAGACTCTATCAAGAAATGACATTGAGACTCCTACTAAAATGATAAAAGAATCCACTTCTAGAGGGAGGATGTATGAGGTCAATGTGTACAATGACCTGGAAAGAAAGTTGGATAGTCTGACCCAAAAATTTGACAAATTAATGAGTGTGATGCAGCCTAAAATGGTTCCACAAGTGGAAAAGACATGTCTGATATGCCAGTCACCCACACACTCACTTGAGGACAGTCCATCAGCTGGTCACTACCTTGAACTGGTCATGGAGCATGCTAATGCTGCCCAATCATATGGGCATCAGCCTGCTGGGTATCAAATAGAGAAGCCACCCCAATATGAGGTGAAGACAAGATAATTATCAACAACCCCAACAGCAGCAGCAAGCTTTACAATACAGACCACAACAACAGTATAATCAGAGTTATGCACCTAGGCAACCTTTCCCTTAGTTAGTCCCACAGCCAAACCAATTGGAATTGCCACCACCACAGCCTAAAGCCCCATCTTTTGAGGAGCTGGTTTTTTCATCACTGTAAAACCTGAATTCCTTATCTCAGACTGTGAATTCTCATAGTCAGAGTATCAAAAAAATTGAAGACCAGCCTTGTCAAATCTCCAATGCTTTGACCAAGAGAGAAGAGGGCAGGCTTCCAAGCAAGACCATGAGTAACTCGAAGGGCGAATATATTATTGGTGAAGCCTCCTCAACCCATGAGGAGGCTAAAGTAATCACAACCTTAAGGAGTGATAGGGTGGTGGACAACAAAGTGGACATGGAGAAAAAGAAGAAAAAGGAGACTGCAGAGGAGAAAAAGGACTGCAGCAGGAGCACAATAACAGGGTTGTTGTTGAGCCCTTGCAAAAAGAAAAAAGTGAAAATATTTAAAATAAAAATATGATTGATGATATAGCTAGGCTAGCAGCTGAGGTACCAGCAGTGCCTCAGCTACCATTTCCTCATGCTCTTAAAGGCCCCTCTCCTTTTGACAAGGGAAATGCTATAATGGAGGAAATGTTGGAGACCTTCAAGCAAGTTAAGATCAATTTACCTCTGCTTGATGTCATCAAACAGGTCCCAGCCTATGCTAAGTTCCTAAAAGTCTTGTGTACTCAGAAAAGGAAAGCAAGGATCCATTTGTCTAAGAAGGTCTTTGTGGTTGAAAAAGTTAAGTCAGTTTTGTCTATTGCTACACTAGCAAAACTTCAGGACCCAGGGGTACCCACTATCCCATGCATTATTGATGATCACACCATTGGCAGAGTTCTCTTAGACTTGGGAGCCAGTGTGAACCTGTTGCCATACTCTGTGTATGAACAACTAGGTTTTAGGGAGCTGAAACCAACTCTTGTTGTGCTCCAACTGGTTGACAAGTTTGAGAGGAGGCCCATGGGAATTGTTGAAGATGTGTTGGTGGGGATGGATAAATTCTTCTACCCTGCTGATTTTCTAGTATTGGACATGGAACCTTCAAAGAGTAGCACCCCAATTCCTATTATCTTGGGCAGGCCATTTCTAGCCACTGCCAATGCTTGCATTCAATGCATGTCTGGGTGATGGAGGTTACTTTTAGTAACATGAAAGTAAAGTTAAATGTGTACAATTTTGTAAAGCAGCCTCAGATGGATAATGAGGACTGTTTTATAGTTGATGTACTAGATGAATTAGTAGAAGAAAATTTATCCAATCTACTGGATTGGGATAAAATTGGTGAGGATTTTAAAGAAGTGAGGACTGAGGTGACTGAGGTGACTGAGGAGGAGACTCCAAACTGCATTTATGAAGAAGGCAACACATTAAAATCTTCAGTGGGTCTAGTGCAGCACTCCATATGAAGACCCAAATTGCTGCCCCTGCCTCAACCCTTCAAGGCACCTTTGCTGCCTTCAATAGTTAGTCCACCTGATCTAGAACTCAAGCAGCTGCCAGATACATTAAAATATGTCTTCCTAGGATAAGATAAAAAACTTCCTACCATTATCTCTTCCTCTTTGACTGTAGAGTAGGAAGAGAAATTGTTGTGCATCCGTAGGAAATATAAAAGAGCAATTGGCTGGACTATTGCATACTTGGGGGAGATAGACCCATCAGTGTGTATACACAAGATCCATTTGGAAGAGGGTTCCAATCCCTCAAGGTAAATGTAGAGGAAATTAAACCCTCATATGTAGGAAATTATCTTAAAAGAAATTATGAAACTGTTGGATGCTGGGGTAATTTCCCCATTTCAGACTCTGAGAAGGTATCACCTATCCAGGTGGTCCCCAAAAAGTCTGGCATCACTGTCATAACCACTGAATCTGGGGAGTTAGTGCCAACTAGGGAGACCACTGGTTGGAGAGTGTGCATGGACTACAAGAAATTAAACTCCAAAACTAGAAAGGACCACTTCCCTTTACCCTTCATTGATCAAATTTTGGTTAAGTTGGCAGGAAAAGCATACTATTGCTTTCCTGATGGATACTTTGGTTACAACTAGATACCTGTGTATCCTTAAGACCAGGAAAAGACCACCTTTATATGTCCATTTGGTACTTTTTCCTATAGAAGAATGCCATTTGGACTGTGTAATTGTTAAGTGGTGAAAAATGCCACTTTTCACTCTTTAACCTGACCATTGATAGACCTGTGAGCACACTATTAAGCCTCTGTCGAGTGTATTTGGTAGACAACAATAAAAGATGATAATAATGTAGAAAACCACTCAAGAATGCCCACAAAGCGGCCATCTCTCAGCACAGGATAGACCTAGCAATAGCACACTAGAGGGTAGCACATCACTAGACCCTTAGAGTGCTTGGCTGCAGCAGAACAAGGCGAAGGAAGTGAAGACATGCAAAAAAAACATCCTATCGAGAGGACATCTGAATATTTCGATAAGAGCTGAGAGTTAAATTAGAGGAATTCGTGCAGATTGGCAAGGTTTCGATAGGATCTGAAGGCAGAAAGAAGAAGTCGTGAGGACCGTGAAATTCGATAGGATCCAAGAACCTATCGAATAGTTGAGAGAAAGATAGATTTCATCCTGACAAAATCTACTTGAGGAGAAAGACAGATTTCATCCTGACAAAATCTACCTGAGGAGAAAGACAGATTTCATCCTGACGAAATCTACCTGGGGAGAAAAGGGAACCTATCAAAGGGATCTTGAACCTATCGAAAGGTCTCCAAAACCTATTGGAAGACTGCCTGAACCTAACCAAATGGAGGTGCTAGAATAGCACCTATCGAAGGATGTTTGAGCCTTTCGATAGGAGTGAGAGCCATCCTATCGAAGTGATGGAATGCAAAGCTACAACCTGACGAAACGTTCTCCCAACCTATCAAATACTCCTCCAACCTATCGAATGCTCTAGTTAAAGTGTAGTGATGATGAAGCCTCAAAGCTCATCCTATCAAAATCTATCGAAGGGATTGGAGAACCTGGCGAAAGGACTAAATAGCTTTACCAGAACCTATCAGAAGCTTCCCCAACCTGTCGAAATCATGTGCAGAACATCTCAGAAACTCAGCTATGCACATGCTGTGACTTGGTGACTTGCTGCACACAACTCGAGGCACTTGGTGCCAGCACGACGGTTCTAGAAGATGCCCTAGGAAACCCTAACTGACCCCACGTGCTCTAACAGAACCCTAACAAACTTTGAAGACCTTCTAGAAAGGAGTTTTGAAGGGAAAAACAAAGGAGAAAGCTATATATAGAGACCCCTAATTGCAATTGGGGGGAGATGGAGATCTGAGCAAAATTCTAGAGATTAGAGCTTGCAGAGAAATTTCATTTTCCCTCCTTTATCCCAACAATGGTTGGCTAATTTCCCTGGAGTAGCGAGGAGAGAGGTTAGATCTATAATTGCGTAAGGTTGAGAGTGCTATTGTGGGTTCACTGCTGCACAGACTACAGATCTGAGAGCATTTCCATTGTAGAGTGAGTTTGATTGTAATGTAAATGTTGTTTTTAATGCTATAATTAGATCTAAAGTTCCTTTGGTTTCATTTGGTGCTCGATCGGATTTGTGTAGAGGAGTCTGTAGATCAGCTCACCCACTTAACTGGTAGACCTCTTGGATACCATCTGATCTCCCTGGATCTGATACTCTTGTAATTCCCTGAGTCTGTGACCTTGGAATTGCAGCATCTGTAGTGGTTTTAATTATTCTGATTGATGCTTTTGCTTTGGAGGAGATCCCTAGGATGATCTGTGACCATTAAAGTGGATAGATCATAGCCTTAGATTAGTCAAAGCTTAGGCTCCAATTGGATTCGTCTACTGTAAATCCCTGGATAAGATAAAGTCTATAGGATGGTCTGTGATCATTCAAGTGGATAGATCATAGCCTTAAGACCAGTTAGATCCTGTGATTTGGAGTGGAGTATTCTACCCTGCAGCTGTGCCTATAGCCAGTTGAAGGAATTGTGTGCCCTGAACCTTTGTGGCATGATTAACCTAATCTTAATTCAGTGAGACCAATCTCCAAGCTACTCTTCTCCATTTTCTGTTTTTAACTCCTTTGCCTTGCAAGATCTAGATTCCTAAACTCGATCCAAGTCAGTTTTTGTTTAATTTTAGTATAGCTTAAGTGACAACCCCTTTTAAACCTCTCCCCTGTCTTTTAGCTAACTTAGCATTAGTTAGAGTGCTAGATCTCTTACAGATCTGGAGATTTACCACTTTTTTAACCTAACCTCCTGTGGACATTCCCTTACCATCTTTTTAAAACTTGCTACAACAAATCCTGTATCTTGTAGGTCTAGGATATTTTAGATGTGCTGAATCCATCCCCTGGTTTATTTTGATTTAATTTTTGTCTTTATCATTACATAATAAATCAGCACACTAGAAATTCCCAACAGTAATGCTCCTGCCACCTTCCAAAGGTGCATGTATGCCCTCTTTTCGGACATGATTGAGAAGTTTTTAGATATTTTTATGGATGCTTTCTCAATTTTTTGGGACAGTTTCAGTCAATGTTTGTATCACCTCAGCCTAGTATTTCAAAGATGTGAAGAAACCAACCTAGTTTTGAGCTGGGAGAAGAACCATTTCATGGTTAACCAAGCCATTTTTCTTGGCCATGCGATCTCCCAAAAAGGCATTAAGGTTGATAAAGTAAAAGTTGACTTAATTTCACACTTGCCCCCACAAAAAATAGTCAAACAAATCAGATTTTTTCTAGGACATGCGAGATTTTATAGAAGGTTTATCAAGGACTTACAGCAAAATTTCCAAACCTTTGTGCCACTTGCTGTGTCAAGATGTGCCATTTCACTTTGATGCTAAATGTCTTGAAGCATTTGAGGTGTTGAAGAAATTTCTAACCTCTACCCTTGTGATCCAAGCCCCTGACTATGCCTTACCCTTCGAATTAATATGTGATGCATCTGACTTGGTTGTGGGAGCTGTGTTAGGATAGAGAAAAGATAAACTGCCTTGTGTGGTTTATTATGCCAGCAAAACACTGACAGAAGCTCAACTGAATTATACCGCAACTAAGAAGGAGCTTCTAGCTATTATTTTTATTGTGGACAAGTTTAGACCTTATTTACTAGGGTCTAAAAGTACTGTCTTCGCTGACCACTCTGCCCTAAAGTACCTATTGGCTAAGAAAGATACAAAGCCAAGGTTGATTAGATGGATCCTCCTGCTATAGGAGTTTGATCTTGAAATCAAGGACAAAAAAGGGGTAGAGAATGTGGTGGCTGATCATTTGTCCCTGATGAGCAATTATTTGCCATCCAGTCAGTTGTCCCTTGGTTTGCCAATATAGTGAACTACCTTGCTGTAGGTATGATCCCTTCCCACTGGTCCAAGATGGACAAGGACTTGTTCTTCTCACAAGTCAAATATTTTTTCTAGGAGGATCCATACCTGTATAAGTATTGTGCAGACCAGATTATTAGAAAGTGTGCCCTTGATAATGACATCCACAGTATTCTCACTGTGTCATGAATATGCCTATGGAGGTCACTTTAGAGGGAAAAAGACAGCAGCAAAAGTGTTGCAATATGGGTTTTACTGGCCTTCCTTATTTAAGGATGCCCATGCACACTGCAAGCCTGTTTAAGATGTCAAAGGATGGGTGGCATTTCAAGGAGAAATTCAATGCCACTACAGCTCATCCTTGTTGTGGAATTGTTTGACATATGGGGGATAGATTTTATGGGCCCCTTTCCTCCTTCCATGGGATTTAACTTCATCCTTGTGGCTGTTGATTATGTTTTCAAATGAGTTGAAGCTGCTGCCACAAGAATAAATGATTACAAAATTGTCTTAAAATTTGTCAAAGAAAACATATTCTCCAGATTTGGCACCCCTAAAGCCATTATCAGTGATTGGGGTAGCCATTTCTATAACAGACACTTCGAGAGCGTGCTCAATAAGTATGTTGTTACCCATAGGATTGCTACCCCATATCACCCACAGACCAGTGGGAAAGTGGAGATTTCCAATAGGGAAATTAAGCATATCCTGCGGAAAATAGTTAGGACTGATAGGAAGGATTGGGCAGTGAAATTAAATGATGCTTTGTGAGCCTATAGGACAGCCTATGAGACCCCAATTGGAACGTCCCCATTTAGACTAGTCTATGGCAAAGCAAGTCATCTGCCAGTAGAATTGTAGCATAAGGCCTTTTGGGCCATTAAAAGCCTGAACATGGATCTAACTTCTGCTGGTACAAATAAGAAATTATAGTGGTCTGAGCTGGAGGAACTAAGGTTGGGTGCCTATTCAAACTCAAGAATTTATAAGGAGAATGTCAAGGCTTTCTTTGACAAGAGCGTTCTGAGGAAGGCCTTTGATGATGGTGTCAAGGTATGGCTGTTCAACTCTAAACTTAAGTTCTTTCCAAGAAAATTGAGATCCAGATGGGATGGACCTTTCACTGTAATCCATGCATTCTCATCTAGGGATGTAGAGATCATGGCCCCCACTTCTGGGAGGATTATGAAAGTGAATGGTCAGAGGCTTAAACTCTATGTGGAAAATACCGTGGAGCCTTCTGAAACCATGTACCTTCAAGAACCTCCCAATGATAAGTGATCTACAGCCTTGTACACTGTGTAACATCACTATTTTTGTTTGATGTTGAAATTCTATCATTTACTATTTTTGTGTGTTTTTGTGTGCATTTAAATTCTGTATGTATGCTTTTGAGTGTGTTTGAGAATCTTTATTTGTCTGTATGAATCTTGGTCCTCTGTGGTTTAACATGATATGAAATGAGCATGTGTCTAATTTGCTATGGTGTAGAAGGGTTGTGGTATAAAATTGTGTGCTGGTGCAGCATGGCAGTGGGCTTGACAGAAAAAACTGTGAGAATTTAGTGATTTTGGCCATCTCGAGAGGATAAGGTAACCTCTCGAGTCATTGCCAAGGAAAATTTGGCATTCTCGAGAGGCTCTGGTAACCTCTCGATCATCATTTCCAAAAGAATAAAGAGCCTTAATAGGCTCTGAAGCACAAAAAGCATCTGCTCAAGAACTGCTCAAGTAGAATCACCTGAAGAAAACTCCTCGAGGCTATGACTTCCACAAACTTTGTCTATCGAGCAGTTCACATTGAATTGCTCAAGAAGCTGAAATCATTGAAATGGAAAGCTTGAGAGCTTCTCGAGAGCTTCTCGAGCAGAGGCACTTGAAGCTCAACCTGTCGAGGTTTGTATTTGAAACAAATACAGCTCTCAACAAGCTAATTCCCAGAGATTTTATCTACTTGAGAGCTTCTCGAGCTCACTAATCAGCTTGTCAAGGTACGGGTTTGCCTATTTTACACCCCTCGACAGCACATTTTGCCATTTTCACTCTCTGCCTTAAGCGCTAAAGCCCAATCTGGATTTTCCCCCTTCCTTCTTCACTGCCATTTCTACTTCACCATTCACTCTGTGCTTTTCCAACTTTGCTGAGCTACTAAAACTAAACATTTTGCACCTGGCAGAGCTCGATTTGGTCCACTGTGCACCTGTCATTTCAAAACCCTAGCTTTTTGGGGTAAGAGTCAAACTCTCCTCAGTTGTGCTGTTATCAAGCAAATTTTTAGAGGATAAGGGTTAGCCATTGGAGGATTTTTACTGAGTTTGTTTCTTTTTGGAACTTAAGCAAACTAGGGCTTGATTGAGAAAAACCTAGGGTTTTAATGGCTGACAACCTAGAATTTGGACCCTGCAGGGGCTGTTGACCCCTGCCAAATCTAACCCTCCCACTCCCTCCAGAAAATCTCTGAGGATTGCTACATCCTCATCCCCTAATGCCCCATAACCTCAAGTTGAGAATCCTAAAAAGAGGGCCCCTCCTAAGAAAAGGTAATGGACTACCACCACTGAGCAGAAAAAGTCCAAGAAACAGAAGTAGGTGGAGGAAGCCACCCTAGAAGTTGATCCCCTGACCACACCCAATGACTGCATGGATGCCTTGGGGTTTGAGCCTGAAACTGCCTTTGACGAGGCATTTTTCTCAAAGGAAGCTTTGGCTGTTGCAGCCATGGAATTTTTGACCAAGGGTTCCTTGGATAACCTGTTGACACCTTTGGAGGAATTGGTGTACCCTAGGCTAGTAAAGCTTTGGAACCAAAATATCAGAGTCAAGGAATCTGGGGGTGGTTCAAACAAGGAGGACCCTGTGTTTGTCATATTGATAGATGACTTTGCAACAGTTGTGGCTACAACTAATATTGTGTAGGCTCTGGGCATTTCAGCTACCTATGACCCTGCTTCCAATTTGGGGGCACCTCTTATTGCATCAATTTCAGAGATTGCTGAGAAGTTGACCAAGGGCAAGAAAGCATCTAGGGACTCCTTCATGAGGAGTGATTTCAGTCCCGACCTACTCTTCATAAGTAGTGTTCTCAGAAAGAACATTTTTGTGTCTAGGCACCAATAGGATAGGAGACACCCCATTATTGATGCCATATACTCCTTCTCCCAAGGGCACTGCTTTAATGCAGCCTAGTTAATTTTTGAGCGGATGAGGAACATACACAGTAAGGTCCAGACGCAATTGAAGCCACATGGGCTCCCCTATAGCAGGCTGATCACAACCATGCTCAAACAAGCAATCTATGTATTGGAGATAGGGGAGCCTACTGAGAAATTTCCCCGTTTGGTGTTTGGGATGAGATTATGGAACACCAACATGACTATGATGGGGAAAAAGAAGAAGAAGGGATCGATGGATCCAGCAACATCCCCTTCAGCAGAGACCTCTACAGTTTCCATTCTTGCAGCTTCCTTTGTTGTCATCCCTGCAACTCGCTCTGCTATGAGCTCAGTTTCAGTGCCCACTTTTGCTGTAGATACATCAGCATCCAGCTCAGCGCCACCTATCCCACCCACCAGCCCATCATCAATCTTCTCCACTCCACTATCCATCTCTACCACCCACACCACCCACACACCACTCATTTCCATTCTTACACCCATGCCTACCATTCCATCTCCGACACCCTCCACAATCACCACCACCATCCCTGTGTCATCTACAACTCTTCCCATAGAGTTCCCATTTACCCTACCCACTCCAACCATAAAAAAAAAAAATACAAAAAAGGAGCCCATAAACCAACCATAGAGCCAATCCCACCCACCCAACTTATAACCCCAAAACCAGATCCATCTAGACCCACTGTACCTAGCCTATCCATTCCCTTACCTACACCCACTCCTAGCTCAGAGCCTATTACCATACCAGAACCCATTCCAAACCCACCTTCCCCATTCATATATGATGATAGTGAGTCAATGGCCACTGACATTACACATCCCACCACCACAGACCTTGTACCTCCCTTTGAACCCTTTGCAATAAAACCCATTGAGCCAATTGACCCTATTGCCTCCCCTACCCATTCCCTCACACCTACACCTAGCCATAACCAAGACCACTTCACCACTGAGGGGACTCTGCCATGATAAACTCCATTGTGGGAGATATCAGGCAGGAGTATACACCCCTCCCAAACTCTCCACACCCTACCTATTTTAACCATGCCCCTACTTCACCCTTCCAACCAATCCCACCCACCCTACCTACAATCCCAACCATACCTGACTCCTTTTCCCAAGTTATCTCCCTCCTTACTGTTGGTATGTGCTTTTTCTTGGTTCCTCTCGGTCCCCGTTGAATTAGTGGCCCAATTCTGTCAAAAAGGACTCTGGCAATGCGACGCTTGAAATGTTTGAAATAAAAAAGGAGGTTTTCTAAGAAGATTCCTAGTTGGTTGCGATCGCCAGCTGCAGATATTTAACGACGCTGTAACACGTCAATGATCACGCTTTAGAGCGTGTGTGGGTTACTACTTTACTAAATTGTCCACTTGCGAACGTCAGCAGCACTAGCTCTTCTAATAATTTAGATAGTTTAGTTTTCCTTTTCTTTCCCTGTGATTGTTGCTATAATTCTAATTAGTTTAAATTTCCTAATTCTATTATGAGTCTAGTTGTGGTCTTATTTGGAGTCTAATTAATTTAATGTCCTAATACTACTAGAAGTCCAATTAATATTAGTCTCCTAATTGTGTTAGGAGTCTAATTAATTTAAATGTTCTAATTTCATTAGGATTCTAATTAATTTAGTTTCCTAATGTTCTTAGAAGTCTAATTAATATTAGTCTCCTAATCATACTAGGAATGTAGATATATCAATTCTGATAAAACTCTAATTAAATCCAGCATGCTGATTGTACTAGAATTCTAAGTAAATCAATTCTACTAGTTCTACTGCAACTCTGATTGAAATAGAGAACTAATTTTACTAGAACTCTAATTAAAGCAATGAATTAATTTTATTAAATAAACTCTAATTAAAGGAAATAAGCTAATTTTATTAAAATTCCGATTATAGCAATAAATTAACTATACTTGAAATCTAATTAAAGCAATGAATTAATCGTACTAAAATTCTAATTAAAATAGAAGAATTGATTTGACTAGAATTATGATCAAAGCAATAAATTGACTATACTAGAATCATGAGAAAATAACAGAACTAACTTTACTTAATTCTAATTAAAGCGATGAACTAATCCTACTAAAATTCTAAAAAAAGGGTTTTGGGCCCGCTATGCTAAGGAGGATTAGCCTCGTTCCTGAGTACCCTCCATAAGCTCCCTTGGGCAAGTCGGGTGGCTGAGATTAAAGTAAATTGACTTTTGGATTATAAAGTAGTATTTTTAGATTTTTAGAGTTGATTTCGGGATTATAATCATGAATGAAATTATGAAACTAGGATTATAGAAAACTAAATTAATATTTGGAATTTTAGAAATATTAAACTAAGGAATTAAAATTAGAATTTAAAGTTTTAGGACTGAATTTGGGTCTGAAATCAGAAAATCAAACCGTATGATTAAGGACTGGTTCTAGAAACTAAGAACTAGAATCAAAGATTAATGATAGGACTGAAAATTAAGATTTTAGAACAGAATTGAAGACTATAGTCGGTGAATTAGGCCACCAGATTAAGGACTAGTTCTACAACCTAAGAACTAGAACTAGGTATTAAAATTATGGTCTAAAAAAGAGGGGTTTATAGTCTAAAACTAAAAATTCAATATTAATAATTGAGACTAAGAAAAAATCCTAAATCAAAAACTAAGATTTTTACCTAAGACTAGGGCTGCAGAGAGGAGTCTCAAAAATTCGAAGCTTGAATATCGAAATCATGACTAGGTTCCTCTATCTGTTCATTCTCAGAGTTCTCTAGTTTCGGAATCTCAAAAAAATTTGTTCTCTCTCGTGTTGTGTGCCCAGCCTTTGGGTCGAATTAGAAAAAAATCTTTTATAGGTTTTTCTCCAATTAAATGCCTTATTTCAGGCGTTTAATTGAATTGCGCCCCGGTCTCCCGGTGCTTAATCGCTATGGGTCGATGTTATTCACTGAAAAGTACCACTTTTCACCTCTTAACCTATCCTTTGATGGACCTTGAAGCCCACTAATAAACATGTGTTAAGTATGTTTTACAGTTGGTAATAAAATGTGTAGCTTAATGCAAAATCCTTGCTTTTTGGCCCAAAAGAGAGAGAATACAAGCAAAGATGACAGCTGAGCCAAAGCCTGATGGAACGAACACCTTGGTAGTGCTCACCATGGTGACTCACTGTTGCTGATCATCATTGAATAATCTAGCAGATGAATGAAGATTAGCTGAAAAGGGAGGAGATTGTGACAGCAATAAGTGCAATGCACTAGAGCAGCAAAAGATGGACTTCACAAAGTTTAGGAGCTTCCTCGCGAAGATAAAGATGCAGTGGAAGATGTCCTCACAGAGATAAGGCGCGCAATCAAGAGTCGAGTTGTAAAGCCATCATGAAGATCTTGCGACTTAAAACTCTCAGAATCTGCCCTCGCAAAGCTCTCACGAAGATCGAGCCCCAAAGCAGCTGCGCGCAGAACACAGTGAGCTCATATGCACAAAAAATTAAAAGTCACCTCGCGGAGTTCTCGCTTGGCCCTGGATGAGAGAGATGCCCAAAATTCCTCTCGCGCAGATCTCGCGCACCCTAGAGCCTTACAAGTTACTACGCGAGTGCAGGAGCTCACCTGTGCGAGTACTTAGCGAGAAAGAGCTTCTGAAGCTCTACTGCGCGAGAAATCCTTACACTCCAAATTATCTCTGCGACAGCACTGCGATGAGAAGCAACTGTGCGATTCACTAAAAGTTCTACTATGCGAATGAGCCCTTCCCATCAGCCAAAGCCAACTCCGCGAAGGCAAAGCAGCAGTGCGAATGAGCTAAAAGTAAATCCCAGCCCCGTGAAGCACAAACTCTCAACTTCTCAATTTTATTCAAAGACCTTTTGGGAATTTTCTAAGGCTAGGGCACACTTCCCAAGGTGTAGATTTTGAGGCACACATCTCGAGGCATTCAAGGGTTATAACAGTATCACGTCTGCTGAAAAAATTATGGTTAACCTCTTAAGAGCCCAGGCCGTTTTCAGAGAGTATATAAGTTGTACTTAGAGTTTATTATTTTCATCTTTCCTTCATCCTCTGCCGGCTAAAAGCTCTAGCAGGATAGGGTTAGGGTTTGATTACCTCTATTTTCCTATTTTTTCTTCTCTCTTAGCTCAGCAGTTGCTGGCTAATCCCCCTGTAAGCAGCTAGGTTTAGTTTTGTTTCATCTTTGTAATAGATTTTTGTATACATTGGGATCATAGACGAGCAGTTGTGTATCGGCTATAGCCAGGAGACAGTTCATTGTAAGTTTTACTGTTATCAATGAACTGTTGTTTTAATGCTTAATCAAATCTAAAGATCTTATGGTTTCTTTAGATGTCTATAGGATCCATGTATTTGGGACTAGCCCATTTAGTTTCTAGTAGGTCTTTTGTTTACCATCTGATTTCCTTTGATTTGATAGACACATGGAAAGCAATGCTGGATTTGTAGTGAGATCCAGGGAGCTCAGAGGCCCGCAGACCATGGTGGTTGCAATAGCTTTCATGTTCTTTCTCAGGCCTTTGTGGATGGACAGACCAATGGGATACCCAGTGACCATTTAAGTGGACAGAGTATAGCCCTAAGGTTGTGTCCATCCACATATTTGAGAAGGATTCTTCTCTCCTGCACATGAGCTTCTAGAGCTTTGTGAAGAGGTTTGTACAGTAGCTGGCTCCCCTCTGTTCTACCTAATCGATATCAGATGTTAGATCTAATATCCTATAGTAATTGCAGCTTGAGGATGAGTCATTGCAGGCTGTTTGTAGTAATGACCAGCTGAGCTAAAGGCCTTATTCAACTTGTTGCATGGTCCTTTTTTTGGGCACTAGTGAGCAGTATGCCTTAGCAAAGCACTTAAGATATTATGGGTTGGAATACCTATGGATGTCAGCCAGGTCTGTGCGCAGATCTGGGGAGCTTGTAGCACTGGCATTACATAGTGCTGTAATAGTATTCATGACTAGAGCCGGTCTAGTGGCTGTGGAAATGATCAGTCCACTCTTATGGATTAGACTAGCAAATTTTTGGTTTAACTAATGGGATTTGACAGACTCTATTGAATACCTTGTGACCATTATAGTGGACAGAGTATAGCCCTAAGAGCGCTCCAAATGGAATGGTTAAACTGGGAGCTTATACCTTGTTGAGGCATTTAATAGTGTCTCAGCAAGGAGCACTGGAGAGACAGACTAAATCTGAGTTACATTACTGTATCATTAACTCTAGCTTAACCTGCTTACTTCTCATAATTTTTGTATTTTATTTTGACATACACTACCACCATCTTCTTCTCAACCCTTTCTTTAGGATAGGCCTGCACTTTATTTTCCCTTTTTGTATAAATTTAGTGTAGTCGTGACACCCAACTCCCTTCTCTTAGGATTGTCAGATTTGTAGTCAGATCTGGAGGCCTACTATTAGTGCCCACTTTGGGCTCTTGATCATTTTCTCTGTGGGACAAACTCTTACTTATCAAAACTTGCGACAATAGACCCTGAATCTTGCAGGTCTAGGATTACTTTGGTTGTGCTAAATCCATTCTTTTATAGTACTTTGTTTTCAATTGATTTCCACCACACAATAACATAAGCACACTTTCACACTAAGTAGCCAAAGCAACAGTCGATCACCGACTCAGTGAGCGATCGGCTGACTTGCTCAGTAAGTTTCCTAGTTCTAACAATGTTAGGACTAATTGCGCACTTAATGTGGAATGCGCAATTCGATTAAGCGTCTCTTTAGAAGCGCTTGATCTAGGCGCTTGATCTAGGAAGCTTGGGGGTCAAAGAGTGTAAGACTAGGTCGGGCATAGGCCAATTGCGCACCGGTGGTCGGGCGCTCAAGCCGATCACGCATCTAGTATGAGGCGCATGATCAAGTCTCGAAGTGGTTTGGGAAAGGAAGTCTGATCGGAAAGGGGGACTGATTGCACGCATGTGGTTTGACGTGCAATCGAATTGCGCACATGGTTTTTAGCCCGTCATTCAGGGTTGTCCGGGTCGGGTCTGAAATGCCATACTATTATTTCAGCTTGCATTCTGACTATATATTATTTGCTCAGTATATAATCTCCCAACGTTGGGATCTGAGCCACAGAGCTATTCTTTCAACCTGTGCTCAGCCATGTACTATTGTTTCATTACATGGTCCCTATGTTAGGATCATGGGGCCTGAGGAGGTTGACTGAAAAGATTTGTATATTCCGAGAGGGAAAAATGGGGGTGTCTACAGATGCCCCTTTCGACGCGCTCTTGCGAAGTAAGAACACGTCGAAGAAGTAGACACCCCTCATTCGAGGTGTCTTCTTGTTTCTCTTGGGAAATCACAAATGTCAACTGGAGATGCTGACATGACATGCTTGGCTTTCTTACCTATCAGCACAATCTAAAATAGAGCATTCGGGGGCCCAGTGGTAGCTGTCGAAATGCACTTTCCATGCCGTGGATGCCCAGGGGCGATCCCGTCACGTATCGCGACCCGTTGTCATAGACAGTTGTTGTGCAACCTACCTTACAATTATTAAATGGATAAAAACAGCAGATTAATTGCACAAACTATAGCAAGGTTGAACTAAGGTAAGCTGCCAATCCTGCAAGAACCACGACTGTTGTAGCAAGTTTTAAGAGGTAAGTTAGGGTATGTCCATAGGGAGATGTGGTTCAACTATAGTAAATCTCTAGATCTATGATAGATCTGGCACTCTATCCTAATTTAAACTAAACTAAAGCAGGAAAGAGGAGAGGTTCTAAGTTTTTATCACTTTTACTATAAACTACAAAAGATAAACGCAATTGATCCAAATCTAATCAAACACAAAAATAAGGGGAGATATAGAAGAGATGAAAATTCAAAAGGTGGAGAACAGTAGCTAGGGGTCTTGGTCTCTTACTGAAAATCAAGGAATCAAAAGCAGTGTAGAGGACTGATTTGCAACAATCCTTTATTCTGGCTCCAAGCTACCCAGGCTCCCTCGACAGTGGTGAGGTATGAGAATCCAACCTCCACCAATGGATCAAAGCAATCCTGAGGTTAGGATCTACCCTTCTACTGGATACAGTCCGAAGGTTATGATCTGCCCTTATACTGGATACAGTTCATCCCCAAGATTGGTCCAACCTATTGATCTACACAGGTTCCCCCGACGGAGGTGAGGTATAAGAATCGAATCTCCCCCAATGGATTAAAGCAATCCTGAGGTTAGGATCTGCCCTTCTACTAGATACAGTCCTAAGGTTATGATCTGCCCTTCTACTGGATACAGTTCATCCTCAAGATTTCTCCAATCTATTGATCTTAATTGGAACAGGTAAACTATTACAAATGTTGTGGATGTCAGGCTACCAGCTCCCCATTTTTGGCTGACATCCACAGGAGTATCCGATCCAGAGAAATCAAATATGAAGAAGTGAAATGTAAATTAGAATCACCTTTAAAAACCATAATTATATAGCAAGCTTACAATACCATTGTGCCAAGATCTACAATCTGTGCAATATACAATCTCTTACAAGCCTTTGAATCTCTCAATTTACAGCTCAAGTCCTCACCCTAACTACTGAAAAGAGTTTAGCCACTCATGATTGGCTAAAGAGAGAATGGAAGAAGAAGGAAGAAGGAGGGAGAATTTGGAGGGTGTGGTCCACTATGCTTCCATACGATTTTCCAGATTATGGTAGAAAGCCGAATCTTCTGAGGTAGGACTATGATGATTATAGTTGTCTTGCATCTCATCTTCTTCGAGCATAGTTGTTTCAATTTTGAGATTTTTTGGGGGGTCAAGATCTTTTCGAGAATCGAACTTTAATAATAATGAAGTTGCTTCAACCTTTTGCTCTTGAGTCCTCATATATTCAATTGGTAAATTTGTAGTGAAAATTCTTCGACCATCCGATATGTTGAATTGATTATCGGTAGCACAGATTTGTCTTACCATTACAGAGAATGTTTTAAGAGAACGAATCCAATAGGATTTTGGATTAATGGCCATGATGCTTGCTTTAGCCATGGGGTCCTCGACTTCATCGAACTGATAGTCTTTAGTTTTATCTAAAAACCAAATTTGATGTGGCTGATAAAATTTTTCTTTTGATCTCCATCCAATTGTGCTTATGATCCAAAATGTATAGTAGACGGTGCGATTAAGATTTTTGGTGAGATGATAGACCATTATTTTGATCATCATCGGGAATTCATTGATAGGATAACCAAGAAATATTAGTTGTTTTACTAATCCCTAATCAAGGCTTTCTTCCAAATTATACATGGGATTTTCTGTATAAATTGATAACTTTAGAAGAAAATCTTCGTAACACTGAGCTATGTTATAATTATCCATTAATATTTGTTTAATCTTAACCTCTTGATCTTCAATTTGTGATATCAGGGGTTTACTGATGTCACATGACAGAATATATTTTATTTTTTCAAACAAACAAATTCTTTTTAGTTTGTGAAAAATGGGGTCTGGATAATTTGAATCCATAAGATCTGCTAATTCTAAAAAGTGATTGATTTTTTCAAGAGAGACGTTTTCTGCAAATGTTTCAGAATCCCATGCTATGGATTTAACAAGGGCATTTGTACTATCTTGTAGCTTTTCTAGCTTTTGTTCTTTTTCATGGATTTTATGAGAGAGATTGCTCATGTGACGCCTGAACTGTTTCTTCTCATTTAGAAGTTGGCATTTTCAGGCTCCATTAATTTCGTGATAAAGTTCTGAAGATATTCCAAGATTATAGAAATCAGGAACGTTATTCATCGAAATACTAGTTTGTTCTAGCAAATATTGTGATTGTTTTACTTGATATAAAGTAAAAGCTGATTTGGCTTCATTGAAATCATCATGAACTTGGTAAAGAGAGTTTGAGAAGTTTGTAATTTATTTTTGGCAAGCTAAAAAAGAGGTATATAGTCCTGGTTGGTGGCCCCTTAACACAACATAAGTTTTTCCAACAAAAGTTTTTCCAACATAAGGTTTTCTTATGGTTGGAGGTGGTTGAGAAGAAGAGTTTTTTTCTTCTATCATCTTCTGTCGTTTACAGAGTTCAATCCACTGGTTTAGTGGTAACATAAATCTTCTTCCTACAATAAATATGGCCACTTTGGTTAGTGCTTTAAACTTGGATCTCTGCTTAAGAAATCAGCCAAAACATTAGTACTTCCTTTAACATGTTCAACTTTAAAGGTATAAAGTGCTATTTGATTATATCATTTCAATCGTCTTCCATCTAAAATATCTCGTTTATTAATTAAAAAGTCTCGAACTGCCTTGTTATCAATTCTGACAATAAAAACTTTCGGGGCGTGATATATATGAAATCTTTTGAGGGTAAGTTTTATTGCTAATAATTCTTTTTCAAAGATGATATAATTTTGTTCATTTGGTTTGAATTTTTCAAAATTATAACCACATAATTTTTCTTTATTTTGTACCTTTTTTGTTAAAGGTGATTTTCTTGGTTTTATCTCATTAGAGTAAAGAGAATCTTTTTCTTCCCAATCTTCAGTAGGAATTGCTTTTAAAACACATCCCCAACAGTTATCTAAAGAATCTGTTTCGAGAATTAATTTATCTCCGGTTGTGGGAAGATAAACAGTAGGACAATCTTCAATATCTTATTTTATTTATTTTAATATCTCTTTATCTTTATCTGTCCATGCAAATTCTATTTCTTTTTTCAATTTGTTTATGAAAGATTTTTTTTTTTCTGCTTAAATTTTCAAATAATTTCTTCCATAATTTAATAAGCCTAAGAGACTTTGTAACTGTTTCTTATCAGTTACCTCTTCAAATTTTTTATTTATTTTTATAATAATATGATCTTGAAGTTTTATACCATCATGTGTTAAAATAAGACCTAAAAATTCTATTGATTCTTTTTCAACTTCTATTTCAGAAGGTGAGAGGATAATTTCATGTTTTTGGAAAATATCGCACATTTGTTTTAAATGTTTTTTGTGTTCTTTTGTTTTAGAAAACACTAAGATATCATCGATATATACCACACAAAATCCTTTATAAGGGGAAAAAATCGAATCCATCCATCTTTGATAGATTTGTGGAGCAGTATTCAAGCCAAATGGCATGGCATTCCATTGATAATGTCCACATGGAGTGCTAAAAGCAGTTAAAGGTTTAGATTTATCATCTAACTTTAATTGCCAGTATCTTGATTTACAGTCAAATTTACTGAAGAATTTTGATCCTTTGACTTGGTTAATCAAAACATCTTTTCTTGGAATAAAGTATCCGTCAAATTCTAAATTTTCATTTAGTCTTTTATAATTTAAAACCATTCTAGCTTTTCCGAAAAAATGCGTTTTATTTCAGCATGATTTCTTACTAAAAATGTAGGGCTAGAATGAGGACTTTTTGTAGTTTCAATGAGTTTTTTCTCTAATAAATCTTTAATTTGTATTTCAAATTCATCTATGTCTATTTTTGTATAGACCATAGGTTTTACCCTAATTATGATATTAGGATCTTTTAAAGTTATGGTACAATACCGTGGACTTTTATGCCCTAATTTTAGTGGGTTGTCACTAAAATTTTATGGAAATTTTATGGAAAAAGACGATATACTTTCTCAAACTCATTGGCTTTTCACCATCCTCAAAGACAATTTTAGTGGGTTGCATGCTATAAATACAACCTCCTATTTGAACCATTTCATTATGCGATAGAGAGTCGGAAACCCTAGCTCCCACTACTCTCTCCTTCTTCTTCTTCTTCTCCTTCTTCAAATCTTTGTAATCACCCCGGCTCAAATCTCTCTACAAAACCCTAGCTGCTCTTCACGCATCAGAGATCATCGCGATCCATGCATCAGTCTAGGATTTCTAGGGTTTTGCAATTTTCATTTCTGTCAGACGAAAGCTTCCATGGCATCTCCAAATTTGGCAACAGCATGCTTGCGGTCGTAAGTTCTCTCTTTTGATCTGCAATTAATTAATTAATTTTTTTTGCCATTTTGATTTTGCATGTATTACCTAATCGAATTTCAGATCAAAAGAGAGAACTAATTTTCTCGCTTTCAAGTCGCTCGCGCATCGACGTTCACCTTTGGTATCGTCTATGGAAGCTTAAAGTACTCTTATCTGAAGGTACTATGATCGATCTTGTTCAATTGCCGATGAAATTTATTTGTTTATTTTTTTTTTTTAAATTCCTTTTTGTTAGAATTGCAAATTTAGGGTTTAGATTTCATATATGGCTTAGCTGAGCACACAATTTTATTAAGTTTTTTGGATGAATGACAAGTTTTGGTATACTGCTTGGAGGAAGGAATTTTATGGAAATTAGTGGAAGTTTGGATTAAAATTGTGATGAAATTGATTCCAACCGTGGCTTGGAGAATCAGATGGAGAGAATCTATAGAAGAAGAGGACAATAATAGACTTTATTAAAGCCAGATTTGAGAAAGATTGTTCTCGGAATGACAGTATATGTTTTCAATTGCTGCTCTATGCTGCCCTCAATTGCCTACATGATTCATAAGCTTTTTGGGCTTCTCAAAATCCCTAATTAGATCTTCCACAAAATTAAGAATAATAAAATTTATTAGTAAGCAGAGAATGTGCCCAGTGTCCGGCTCTACATTTAGTATTTTAATACATTGAGTATTTTTGTCTCCTCTATCCTAGATTTATGTTTATATTACCAATAACAATTGTGTCTAATGGAGAATAGAGTAGTTTAAGCCATCAATGATCAGGTTTGACTTAAAGCCAGTCTATGAACCATTATTGAATGGTTTGTGGGTAAGTCATAAAAATTTAGGCATCTCACTCATGTATTGTTGTGCGGGTGATGGCCATTGTAGGCAACAACCTGGGGTAGTTTGCTAGCTTTGTGGGTCACTAAGGTTGTGCTTGGGTTAGCTCTTATAGGAGCAGATAAATAAGTTGGCAGATACAAAGGGCTGGAGCTGTTATTCAAATTTTGATTTTAGTATATTAGGAGGATTTGGATATAATGGGAAATCCTAGATTTTTCTGTGTCAACATTCTAGGATCTCTCAAGGTAGTACATACACTGAGGTTGAGAAAAGCTGACAACAGGCTATCCTTTGTGATAGTAGTGTATGCAAGTAATTCTATAATAGATAAGATTATTATGGGAAGAGCTGGTTCAGTTTACTGATTCACTTATGGAGACCTTCGTTAGTTTCTAGTGATTTTAACACCAAAAGATATGAGATGGGAAAATCGGTGGAAATAGTCCTCCCCGCTAGCCTCCTTAAGGAGTTTACTGGGATGCTGGCTCGGATCTCATATCAAATGGGGCCATCTTCTTTTGGTCAAATCGGTTGGGGAAAATTAGGATTGCATCAAAGTTGGATAGGACTTTCGTTAATAACAAATGAAACCTGCAGTTTACTGAATCGTTTGTTAAGTTTTACTACCGGCCACTCTTCATCATTCATGCATGGACATAAATTTCCATAAAGTGGTTGAGAGAGGTCTTACATACCTAAAAATTGACATAAACAAGCCATATGACTCAATCAGCTAGAACACAATCCAATCACTCCTAACAGTAATGAAATTTACTACAAAATGGGTGGAGTGGATAGGCTGCTTCTTGCGCACATCGAGGTTTCCAATTTTAGTCAACGAGACGGAGCATGATTTCTTCTCAAGGGGTAGGAGAATCCAACAAGTTGACCCCTTATCCCCCAACCCATAAGCTACACTGAACTAAACACTAATGTTGGAAAAGCATGTTGTTTTTAAGTGTAGACAAAATAAATAAGCGTGAAATAAAAGAGGTCCAAATAGAAACAAGCGTACAATAATGGAGGTCCTAAACTTCCCGATCGCTGCTCTACCTACAATTTATATGAGGCTTCACTTATTTCAGGGAGATTGAGGTACAGGCATTATCTATCACTTATTGGTAACTGACAATGAATCGATTCATGGGGAAGTAATTAGCTTTCCTTTTCTGGAAGATGAGAGTTGATTCACACGGTGCTAAACTCTTTTCAATTCTACTGGTCAGGGTATTTGTGATCCCTGTTTGTGTGCTAAAAGATATTGAATTGACTCTTCTCAGATTCTTATGTGGTGGCTCATGCATGGAAAGGCAAGTATGAAGGAATTAACTTTCTTATAATTCTTTCTTTTATTTTCTATTTCCCTATATTCTTTATAGAATTTATTGTGGTCATTGTCTGAGGCCATAGCAATGGAGGAGTTAACTTTCATTAGTCAAAGATTGTTAAATTGGTTAGCTATTTATGTTTCCACCACGTTGGGGATACAAGGGAATTAACTTTCATGGGAATGACTACCCTTAGTGTCATACTCCATTTCAACAATCAAATAAATGCTAACCAAAGTCAGGTCTGAACCTACCAAGATTTGTGATAGTTTTAACTTGATCTTACCTTTTGCAATGCACTGAATCTAAAATCGGAGAGCTTTAAATTCCCTTTTCCATCTTGTAGCAGGTTTTCGGGCTGTTTATTTTAGTGGAATGGAAACATCATTTATAGCCCAAGTTAACTTGATGTCCATAGCAGCAGACAAAAATAATAAAAAATAATTTGACAAGTAGGACACTAACCTTAAGGTCTCTATGATAAACACCTTTGCCATGAAACTATTATAGATGTGCCTTTCATCGGACACTTTATAAGTTATTTTTATTTTATTAAAGACATTATTCGAACTTGAAATATGTTATGATATCATTTTTTATATCTATTATTATTATTATTTTCTAGGTTTTCCCGAGTTTTTTAAAATTTTCCTAAATTAACCACTTGCCGAATTATTATACCTGACTTTATGATTATCCTTCACCTAGTGTTGTATCAATGGGGCTTTCAAGCAGTTTTATCTGAAGTCAGATTTTTGGCAAGCTAAAAATTGTTGAAAAGAATTGCTAAAAGATGGAGTTTACTGATATGGTGGGGTAATATGAGTGGTTTGTCATACCGTATGAACTAACGAACCCCGTCCGAATTCCAACTAATCAATTTTCGAATAAGATGGCCAAACTGAAATGATGAAGAAAGAAATATGGTCAAGGTGATCTATGTATGCTCCTTACTTCTTTGTTGGTTTTTCTTGTAATTTGTTATTTTAAAGATAAAGGACAGGTTTTCTTCCCTTCATGGCAATCTACAGGATGCCTTCTTTTTCCTCCTTTTATTGTTTTTAGTTTTTACTTTCTTTCATTTGTTGCCATGAGCTTTCCAGGGACGTGGACATCTCCCTCCAATCAAGGCATCTCCTTCCAAAACAAGTGTAGGTTTAGGCAATCCTTTTAAAATGCCGAAAACTGCACTTTCTTTATTTAAAATGGCATATAGGTTTATGCCATTTTAAATAAAGAAAATGGCATAAGCCTATATGCCATTAGGTGACTGACCTGATCACCAAGTTGGGCAATCTTTTAAAATTTTGTATTAGGTGACTGAGTTGATCACCAACAGTGGAGTCTAGCTCATTAATTCTATCAACTTATATTGTTTTGGCTCCATGTGGTGCATGAGGTCATTGTCTAGAACAGATTCAACCCAATACGTCAAAAAAATATCTCTACCATGTGATTAACAGCGTACACGCATAAAAAATGAATAGCTAAAATAGGTTTATGCAATCAAATAGTAGTCCTCCAATCTTTTAGCACTTGCTGCTCTTAGTCACTTGATATAGATAATTTTTGGATGCTGTCGGGGTGATGAGACGATGTTTTTGCGCACCCTATGGCACTAGATGGCACCAAAATCATGCCTCATGTACAGAATTGATTACCGTGTTAACACCATCGGTGACTGGGTTGGTCGTCAAATACCAACTCTCTTCTAAATGCCTAAAGCTGCCTTTTACTTTTTAAAAATAACCTTTAATCATGTTTCTAATTTTTACTGGTCACCATTTCTACACTCATCTCGATGCTAATACTTGATAAAAATTAAGACAGTGTCTCAGAAACATCATCTCTGGTGAAGTGGCAATTCATAAAACTCAGGAGGTATGAGTGTCTATGACACATTTGTTTAATATAAAGTTGAGAACCTAAAATAATCATTTATGTTTAACAAGAGATATACAAAATAACTTAGCGTTTATAGAGATTTACAATTTCTAAGACAAAAAGGGAAAAAAATGCATAAATGAAATCATAGTAGCATGGATGACAGTAGGAATAAGAGGAGGGTTTGAAGAAGGGGAGAGCGTATGAGATTTTTAGTGGAAGCTGTGTTAGGTAGAAGCCTTCTAGTTCCAAACTTAAATACTAGAAATTGCTTAAGTGGGGGCATTGGGAGTTGAAACAACTGCATAAAGTACACAATAAGCTTTAATAGGACAGCCTCAGCCTCGTAGGGATCACACGATCCCAAAGTAGGACCACCTCCATAGGAGAAACGCAAATGTGGAAGGCAGTTTCTTCATTTATGAGAATAGAGTTTCAACCCAAAGTTTCCAATCTCCCTAGAAGAGATCTCTCTAAGATGCCCGAACACCCAAGTTATAGAAAAAAGAAAAACAATACCCTTCCAACAGAAATTTCTTATGAAGAGGGTTTTCGTGACCTCATTTATATGGGCTATGATAAATATCTTCAGAAAAAAAAATTCCAATTAAGCGAAAATAACTAGTTGTCTGGAGGCCATAATTTTTCCTGAAAGCTTCATTTCTTTTTGTATAAAAATATCTTACTTCTGATTCAATTTACCATATTGTGCTTGTTAACTGTAAAATCATTATCAGGTACTACCAGTGGAATTAACTCGATTGTCACTTCTCGAGAAGTTCTATCTTGATAACAATAAGCTAATGATTTTGCCGCCAGAGTTTGTAGATTTGAAAAGCCTGAAAGTACTCAGAGCTGACAGTAACATGCTAGTTTTTGTTCCTGGTAAATGAACATTAAATACAAATGATATTTACTTTCTTATGGTTTAAGTCATCCTATGATTTTGAATTATGATGATGCCTTTAAACTCTTGTCTTTTTATCTCCAATTCTAATGGCTCTCTTCAGTTTAAAGGCAGGGCTATGGCTGAGCTATGTGTCCTAGGCTATTTGGTAATCCTCTTGAATTTCTTCCAGACATTTTGCCATTGCACAAGCTCCGTCACTTGTCTCTTGCAAATATCAGAATTGAGGCTGATGACAGTTTAAAATCTGTGCATGTGCAGATAGAGATAACCGATGATAGGACAGTAGTAATGATGAGACTTTCAATGATCACCTCAATCCTTTTTGGTTAAAAAAAATCCATTTTTTTGGTGACCGCAAATGGTAAATAGCTCCTATTTTATTGCATCTAGGCACAAACAGAGTGCCTTCTTCTCTCTTATTCTTCGGCTTTCCTCATGTCATCACCCTTTGTTGGCATCTACACTAGCCAAACTCATGCAAGATCGTGGAAACCGTATAGCTATGGGAAAAGATTAAAATGCTGTGAGGCAACTTATTAGAATGATAAGCAATGAAGATCGTCATGTGGTAATTAACCAATCCTTGTTTTTCTCACTTATATCAATTTAGTTTTCTTGGTTTTCCCTTGTTTGCAATGAATTGGTTATATTGCAGGTTGAATAAGCATGCTTTGCTCTTTCATCACTTGTTGCAGATGTTTTTAAAACAAAATATGCATCACCCTTCCTATTTGAAAATCCTTATCGTATCAGATATCATTCCGTTCCTTGCTTATTACAACTTCCCATGAAACCTAATTGTCAACTTCTGGTGTTTTTATAGGAGAGAATGATAATCTGCGATAAGAAGTGTGAGGAAAGCAAGTAGGGAAGCAAGGCTTGTGTATACTTTCAATGGATGGGGTGGCATGAAAGGTTTGGCAACTGTCCAGATGCTTAAACAAATTGAGCAAGGATCTGGGAAGCGTATCCATGAGATGTTTGATATTATATGTGGCACATCAACTAGTGGTATGCTTGCTATTGCTCTTGCCATTAAACAAATGACCTTGGATCAGTGTGAAGAAATATACAAGAAACTAGGTAGGAACACTATGTTATGAAATTTATCACATATGCTGCATCTCTTTTATTTTGTCAATTTACATATTCCATTTCATACCCAAATAGACGCTACAAGCAAAAATGATGATCATATATTAAATCAATGATTGTGAGCCCTAGGAAAACTTGTGTTTGCTGAACCTGTCTTGAAAGATAATGAAGCTGCAACATGGAGAGACATCACAGAGTTTTAGAGTTGTCGTCCATGGATCTAGGGTATGGAAAATTAATGTGTTTTGTTTCATCATTTGCTTCTAGGTGTCTGGACACTTTAGCATTGAACTATCTTGCAGCACAGTGCAGACTGGTTTGAAAGGTTGTTGAAAGAGATGTGTGCCGATGATGATGGTGATATTTTGATAGAGTCAGCTATAAAAAAACATCCAAAAGTTTTTGTAGTAGCAACTCTGGTCAGCGTGATGCCAGCTCAGCCTTTCTTGTTCCGTAACTATTAGGTTCATTTGTTTGCCAATATTATCTGGTTTCTATGATTTCAAAATTGGTCAGGAACCACTTGATACAATTGATGCTGCACTTCATTCCTACCAAAACTTATTCCATTTGTTTGAAATATTTTCTTCATCAAATTCCATATTGGTGCAAGCCATTAGATTCTACACATTTATAATGTGTTTATGATTAATTGCTTAAGTACTTTGGATTAAGCAACTAATAAATCAAACAGGATTCAAATTCAAGAATGGTATAATTCATTCTTGCTCTTGAGTTTTGGCATATAATGGTACAGGAATCGACATTTTTTCATTTACACTTAGGAAGGGCATACTGAAGTGCTTTGCCAACTATCAGTTTTAGCATTTATATCATATTCAATATTTTTGTCGTGCAAAGAATTTTTGCACACCTCTCTCTCTCTCTCTCTTATGCTAAGTGCTACCCTGTATATGATTGTTGTGAATACAATACTTGAATGATATTGTTAGATATTTTGAAATTTTAAGGCTTATATTTGTTTGTTTTGGTGCTACACTGGGAGGGGTTGACCACTTTTTTGGAATTGCAGGATCCTTCTGGCACGCCTAAGATGCATTTAGGAATGGGTGAAAGTCCAATTTCAATTGGATTGGAACAACTGCTGCTGGTGCTCAAGTTGGCTTTAGACGAAGTGCTTATATTGGAAGCTGCAAGTATCATATATATGGGAGGCTATAAGACCATCATCAGCTGCTCCTTACTATCTTGATGATTTCTCTAATGGTGAAGTTCTACTATAAGAGCATCATCATATATGGGAGGCTTATCTATATTCCTATGTTGATAGGGAGAGTCGACTAATAGTCAAAATAATTTGGCTCCATCTTTTTTTTTCGTAGGCACTCCATCTAACTAACTAGTCTTAAGCAATGTTATCAAAATCGATCAATCTGCGATTTGGATCGTACTATTCAGATCAACTTGGACCCTTTCGAATCTGATTCTGCTATTGGATCGGAAATGGGTGTGGATTATACAATCCAGAGATCTAGATCGTATGATCCAGTACGATCCAGCAAGGATCGTGTCCCGCGATCTGCTGGACCGTGAAGTAAAAAATAATAAAGAATAGTCACTTTATTACTTAAAGTAACACTTAAAAAGTTTTTGGTCCACCTTCTTTTATTCTAACTACAAACATTCCAGGGTTTTGTCTTCTTCCCCAGTAACACTATCCAATAGTATCCATTCATTTTAAAATATCTTTCTCACATAAACTTGGGGTTTTTATTTGCATCTTCATTTTGGGTTTCATACTTCCAATCTTTTATTACATGTATTGTATATGGTTTGTGAAATGTGAATGGTAAATATATGATATTGTATAATCTGGGTTTTCCTCAGTGGTGCCTTCTTTAATTGATGCCTTATTTCTAGTGCGCAAAGTTTTAAAAAACCAAAGGAAAAAAGAAAAATCTGGCCCACTTATATTTATATTAGAATTAGGGCAATGAGAACCTTACAAGAATATAAATTTTTGTAAGTATTTCAGCTTTTTGTTCAAATGAAGCAACTTGTTGATTTTGTCCTGCGACTCTGAAACCAAATTTTCGTGTTACTTGTAGGCTTGGAAAATATACTGATCAGGTAAAGGCATGTGCTTAAGCTGATTATAGCCTCTCGAGCTACCAACTCTTTCTATGTGGGTTAGCAGCTGGTACATGTACTAAAGTTGTTTGTCACCCACTTGATGTCGTGAAAAAGAGGTTCCAGGTAATTTTTCATGATCTCATAAAGAGAAAAAGTTAGTGATTAATGATAATAATTAATAAAATGCAAGATCCTTTATTGTTTTTTACTTCTTTACCAGATGTTGAATTTGTTTGCTAGAATAGTCGAAAAAACACATGTTTTATGTTAAATTTCAATATGATACATCTGACTAATATTATAGCTAGACTGTTTTTTTTTTTTTTTTTTTTTTTCAATTTATGTATTTTTAATAATAAAATCGCGTAAAATAGAGAACTAAAACAATCTGTGGAGTTGGGTCAATCCAACTCGCTAAAATAATTTTCCCAATGCACTATCCTCTGTAGATATCATTTATTCTGCTATATTCCAAATTTTCACAAACTACATTGGTCATCTTCTAAAATATTCTTATGACAACTGCGTTTGACTTTTCAAAGAAAAAAGAGAATGACATGCAATCAATGGAAGCTCTAGTCATGACTCGATTGAGGGGATCATTTCCCTGTTATTATTATTAATAACAAGTATTGTGGATTCATATTGGAAATCCATTTTCCTATGCTAAATGCAATATTTTATGCCAAGTGGGTGGTCATTATCTATCTTGCCAACCCCAAATAAGTGGAGCAAGATGATGGCGATGATCTCATCTCAGTTTTTGGTTCAACAAAAACTTGATAGTTTGAGCTACTTTTTGACATATAGACTTGCATGTATCATGCAGGTGAGTGACAAGATGGACCCAAATGAGCTCGTAAAATTGTGCAAGATTCTGAACCCTCACAACAAACCAGGAAAGCTAACCATAATCACGTGAATGGGAGCCAAGAATAGAGAGTGAAGCTCCCCCACCTAGTTAGAGCCATACGGTAAGCTGGTCTCATCGTTACTTAGGTGAGCGACTCGATGAACGGGAACACTATTAACCCTCCGTGTGGTTTGAAGACCCGTCCATTCGACCTAATCAGAGTAAGAATCACTTTATATATACCGAAATCAATATCTTAGTTTAATGATGTTCTCCTTTTGATTTTAGGCAAAGCTTTTCGATTTGAAGCTCACCTCAAACGGATCACTAGGGGATATGGACACTTGGCAGGAGAGGCGAAGTAAAAAAAATTTCTTTTTTCTTTTATTTTGAAAATGGGCCATGGGGTCAGATTGTTAACTCTCTATTTTTTGTTTGAATAAAAGGATTGGGCATGTAGAGTTTAAAATATTTGGTTGATTTGAAAGGTTGGATCATAGGTTGAGATACAACCTTTTGTTTGAATAAAAGAATTGGGTATCTATTTTTTTTATTAATGGAATGATTTACATTTGAGTTGAATGGATGTGTTTAAATATGAGATTAATAGCTTTTTTTCTTTATATAATTTTTCTGGTTTGCTCCCAAAAAAGTATACTTTAAGGTCTTAGGCAGCTATTTCAGCTCTACCTCTAGTGGACATACCAGTGAAGGCAACAAAGGTGGCTTTGATGGTGGTGGAAGAGGCATCACTGCAGATTTCCAAGGAAGATACCTGCTTGCTGGCCACACATCAGAAGTTAAGGCTTTAACCTCCTGAACCATGGGTGTGGGGGCCTTCTCCTCCATAATCTCACTCCACACATTCTCAAAAACATCAGTAAGATCATCACAAAAATCATTACAATGCAGCACCTTGGGAAAAGTCTCTACCACATGCTCATCCAAAACATCAATTGAAAAACAATCCTCATCATTCAAGTGAGGTTGATTTACTGCATTGTAAACATTCAATTTAACCTTTATGTTGCCAAAAGACACCCCCATTACTCCTTATCTACACTAAATACAAGCATTGGCAGTGACCAAGAAAGGTCTGCCCAAAATCACAAGAATAGAGGTGGTGCACTTGCTTGGCTCCATGTCAAGAACCAGAAAATCTGCTGGATAGAAAAATTTATCAACTCCAACTAAAACATCCTCTATCATTCCCACAGGCTTCCTTTCAGATCTATCTGTAAGTTATAGCACCACATGTGTGGGCTTCAATTCTCCCAAGCCTAACTTCTCATAAACAGAATATGGAAGTAGGTTTACACTAGCTCCCAGATCTAATAAGGCCTTCTCAATAGTATGATCCCCAATGATGCAGGGGATTGTGAGAATTCTAGGGTCTTGAAGTTTGGTTGGAGTTGCAATAGACAGCACTTGGTTCACTTTCTCAGCACAAAAGACTTTCTTGGATAAGTGTATTGTAGACTGTCTTTTGTGGGTGCATAATTCTTTCAAAAATTTTACATAGGCTGGAACTTGCTTGATGGCATCAAGTAAAAGCAAGTTGATCTTTACTTGTTTGAATGTTTCCATCATCTCCTCAGCCTTAGCATTCCCCTTGTCAAAAGGAGAAGCTGCTTTCAATGCATTAGGAAATGGAAAATGGGGGACTGTCCTCCCATTTGCAACCTTAGCAAGTTCATCAGATTTTTCTTTATTTTTGTTTTTAATTTTTTGTTGGGGCACATCACCCCCCTTAATTTTTTATATGCTGCTCCTGCTGCATCTTTTCATGGGTTGTTTCTTCATTTTCTGCACTTGACTCATCAAGCTCATTACCAACTTGGTTATCCACCAGCTTCCCACTCCTCAAGGCGGTGACAAATTTTTCTTCTCCATGAGAAGAGGTCTCACCAACCATGTATTGCCCCTTTGGATTGTTCATGGGCTGGCTGGGCAGTCTCCCCTCTTCTTTCCTAGCCAAAGAATTAGATAGCTGACCAAGGTGGTCCTCTATCTTCTTGATATGTTGACTGTGGGCGTTAATAGTTTGAGATAAAGGACCCAAATTCTGCAGCGAAGCCAGAACTTGCTCTTCAAATGTGAGGGACCTAGAGAGTGCTGGGGCTGGTGCACTTTGATGCACAGGTTGAACCATTAGCTGGGCCATAGGTTGTTGGTATTGGGGACTTGGAAAATAATTCTGCTAGTATGGTTGGGCATTCCTATAAGGCATGGATTGTTGGGGCTACTGCTCCTGCTGATTTTGAAAGTTGTCTTGTCTCTACCTCAAGTTGGGGTGGTTTCTCCAATGATAGCCAGCAGTAGGTTGTTGTCCATAGGACTGAGCAACATTCACATGTTCCATCACAAAATCTGGAAATTGGGCAGCTGAGGGACATTCCTCAAGAGAGTGAGTGGGGGACTGGCATATGACACATGCCTCCTCAACTTTAGTAGCCATTGGGACATTCCATGAGCTCATCAAATTTTTGAGTCAAGCTATCCACTTTCCTCTCCAACTCATTATGTCCATTCACCTCATACATTTTTCCTCTGGTAGTATTTTCTCTCACCAATCTAGGGGTCTCAACATCTCTTGCCCAAGTCTCCCTTTTCATGAAGTTTTCACTGATGATATCAAATAACTCACAAGCCTCATCAACTGTCTTGCGAAAGTATGTACCATCACAAGAGGCATCAATCATATCCCTGCTTTTTGGATCAATTCCTTGATAGAAACTTTAGACAAGTTGTCATTCAGGAATTTGGTGATGAGGACATTGCTTCAAGAGTTCTTTAAATCTCTCCCAGGCTTGGTTAAAGTCTTCAGTTAGGGCTTGAGCAAATGAAATAATGCTCTTCCTCAGCTGGCTGGTTTTGAACATGGGGAAAAACTTGGCCAAAAACTGACATTGAAGGTCATTCCAGGACTGAATACTGTTGTTTGGGAGCATTGACAATCAAGCTCTGGCTCTATCTTTTAGTGAAAAAGGAAACAGTCTCAACCTGGTTGCTTCCTCCCCCAAACCTATAAATATTGAAGGTAGTACACAGTCTTGAAAATTTATTAATATGCTTGTATGGGTCTTCTTTGCTCAGGCCATGGTATGAGGGTAACATCTGTATGATAGAAGACTTGATCTCATAGTTCCCTTAGACAGCAGGGAATTGAATACAGAAGGGAGAATTGTAAACCCCTGGTGCATTGAATTTCTTTAAAGTCCTAGGTTGCTCACCCATTGCAGCAATTCCAGAATCCACTAAAGGTGTGTGAATGGTTTGCTTAGGTCTAAGAAGTCTTTCAACTTCAAGATCTAAGGGAGCAATCTCAGGATTAAGAGATCTCCAAAGCATACACATAGTAGATATAAAATTCAAAGTAAAAAATTACAACACAAAATTCAATCAAAACAATCACAAAATACACAACTAATGCCGCAAATCTACAAAGCTACAGATCTAGAAATGTAAATAGAGTTAGAAAATGAAAACTTAAGCAAAGCTTGTTCCTTCAATTGGTACAATGCTCTCTTCAACACCACAGATCCATATATAAAAAAAACAATTAAACTATAAAAAACTACAGTAGCAATTAGTCAAACACTAATCAGGCACTTAAAAATCTAATTCTAAAAATGAGAATAACTTAGATCTACCAAGTTAAAAACACAACTCCCCGACAGCAACGCCAAAAACTTATTGTGTAACCTACCTTACAATTATTAAATGGATAAAAATAGCAGATTAACTGCACAAACTATAGCAAGGTTGAACTAAGGTAAGCTGCTAGTCTTGCAAGAACCAGCGCTATTGTAGCAAGTTTTAAGAGGTAAGTAAGGGTATGTCTACAGGGAGATGTGGTTCAACTATATTAAATCTCTAGATCTATGGTAGATCTGGCACTCTATCCTAATTTAAACTAAACTAAAGCAAGAAAGAGGAGAGGTTCTAATTTTTTGTCACTTTTATTACAAACTACAAAAGATAAATGTAATTGATCAAGATCTAATCAAACATAGAGATAAGGGGAGATATAGAAGAGATGAAAATTCAAAAGGTGGAGAACAATAGCTAGGGGTCTTGGTCTCTTACTGAAAATCAAAGGAATCAAAAGCAGTGTCGAGGACTGATTTCTAAGAATCCTCTATTCTGGCTCCAAGCTACCCAGGTTCCCCCGACAGAGGTGAGGTATGAGAATCTAACCTCCACCAATGAATTAAAGCAATCCTGAGGTTAGGATCTGCCCTTCTATTGGATACAATCCTAAGATTATGATTTGCCCTTATACTGGATACAGTTCATCCCCGAGATTGCTCCAACGTATTGATCTACATAGGTTCCCTCGACAGAGGTGAGGTATAAGAATCCAATCTCCACCAATGAATCAAAGCAATCCTAAGGTTAGGATCTGCCCTTCTACTAGATACAGTCCTAAGGTTATGATCTGCCCTTCTACTAGATACAGTTTATCCCCGAGATTGCTCTAATCTATTGATCTTAATTAGAATAGGTAAACTATTGCAGACATTGCGGATGCTAGGCTACCAGCTCCCCATTTCTGGCTGACATCCACAGGAGTATCCAATCCAGGGAAATCAAATATGAAGAAGTGAAATATAGATTAGAATCACCTTTAAAAACCACAATTATATTGCAAGCTTATAATACCATTATGCTCAGATCTGCAATTTGTGCTATATATAATCTCTTACAAGCCTCTGAATCTCACAATTTACAGCTCAAGACCTCACCCTAACTACTGAAAAGAGTTTAGCTACTCATGATTGGCTAAAGAGAGAATGGAAGAAGGAAGAAGCAGGGAGAATTTGAAGGGAAAAATGGATCTCGAACTAAGCTCTGGTTCTCTAAAATTTTAGATGTGTTCAATGTAATTTCTTTAAGCTTTTATACTCTCCTCCTCTGTCCTCAGATCCATTTCCGCCAGTCAGAGTAGAAGAGAATAATTCTGTTATTCTGGACTACTGATGTGGCCAATTTCTCTTTTAGATGCTCTTCTCTCATTAGTTCTCAGCTGGAGAGTACACGTAATACCATTAGGGTTTCCAATCATGCATAGTTGAATATGAAAAATACCCCTAGGGGTCGCTGACATGGTTTGGGATGTGTGCACAAGCTTCTAAAATTGGCAGCTGCTAAAGGACATGTTGAGAAGTTGCCAAATCGAGTGTCGAGAGGTTCAGGGAACCTCTCGACAAGTTCTAGTTGTACTTGCTCTTCATTTCGACAGGATCTCTGTGGCTTTCAATAGGCTGGGATTGCTCTCGATAGGATTTGGAAACATCTCGAGGAGTTGAGCTGCATTAGTCGATAGGATTGGATGACTCTTCGACAAGATCTCTGTGGCCTTTGGAAGATCTCGACAGGATTGGAAGCTTGTTTCATTATTCTGTCCATTTCTCCATTCATCCTCTCGACAGGTTATACTAATCTTGTCGACTAGTTAGGCAAATTAACATTGAGCTCTCGACAGGTGTTAAGTAGTGAAAAATATCATTTTTTACCTCTTAACCTGACCTTTGTTGAACCTTTGAGTTGACTAATAATATTTTTTAAGTATGTTTTGTAGTTAAGCAATAAATTGCAAGCTTAATACAAATTTTTACTTAAAAGAGCCCAAGAAGCAATATGCTACCTGATTGGAAAGGCCAGAGACCAAGTCCAGCTGTAAGAAATAAATTTTGAACCTACTAAGGGGTTGCTGAGTGCCGAACAATGGAAGAACAACACACCCAAGAGGTGTGCCTGCTATGGAAGCACTGAAAATATGTCGTCGAGAGCTTCCCAACACCCGTTGAGAAGTTTTGGGAGCAAGGAGTGAAGTAGTTGAGAGGTCGAACATGGGTAAAAGAAGCTGTTGAAAGGTACTGAGTTGAAAAGATAAAGTTCTCAAGAGGTTCTAGCACCTACCGAGAGGTTGAAAGTATAGGCGTGGATCCGGTTGAGAGGATACTTCAAGGTGCAGATGAAGTCGAGAGGTTCTAGTCACTTATCACGAGGTTCAACTAAACCTGTCGAGTAGTACAAAGCAACCTGTCGGTAACTTACCTGAAGCAACATTCATTCTCGCAAGGATTGAGCTAACCTGTCGAGCACTTCACTGAAGATTGTATAAACTATCGAGAGGATTGTCTATAACCTGTCAAGAGGATGAGTGTGGAACTAAGCAGAATGAAGAAATAAGCCTACAATCCTTTTGACAAGTTCAAACCAACCTCTTAAGACGTTCTCCCAAGTTGTCGACAGGATCTTCATCAACCTGTCGAGATGTGTTCAAACCTATCGAGAGCCATTCCAAACTTGTCGACTAGTACTTCAATCCTGTCGAGAAGTCTGTAAAGCTGTTAGAAGCCATTGTAACCTGGTGATGTGATTATAATGTAGATTTAGAACCTGTCGAGAGGATCCCCTGAACCTCTCAACACTTGTTTTGGAAACTTCCCAGCGTCTTCCTTCAGTAGCTGCCAATTCCAGATTTCTGTGTGTGAGTTCCAAAGCACTTCAGTGACCCCTAGGGGTATTTTTGGTACATGTTTGGGCATGCATGGAAACCCTAACTACTTCACTTGCACTCACCAGTTGAGAGCCAATGGAAAGACAACTTCTAGAAGAGAAATCAGCCACATCAGCATCCCAAAATGACAAAATTATTCTCTGAAGCTCTGATTGTCTAAAACTAATCGAGGATAGAGGAGGAGAGTATAAATGCTTGAAGAAAATACAAGCCAAAGGATCTAGACGTGGAGAGAACCGGAGCTTAGAGCGAGATCCATTTTTTCCTCCAAATTCTCCTTCCTTCTTCCTTCTTCTCCCATTCTCTCTTTAGCCAATCATGAGTGGCTAAATTCTTCTCAGTAGTTAGGGTGAGGTCTTAAACTATAAATTGAGAGATTCAGAGGCTTGTAATAGACTGTATATTGCACAGATTGCAGATCTTAGTGTAATAGTATTGTAATCTTGTAATATAATTATGGAGTTTAAAGGTTATTCTGATCTACATTTCACTTTTTTATATTTAATTTCCCTAGGTTGGATACTCCTACGGATGCCAGCTAGAAATGGGGAGCTGGTAGCCTAGCATCTATAGCATCTTTATTGGTTTTTCCTATTCTAATCAAGATCCTTGATGTGAAACAATCTTTAGGATGGTCTGTGACCATTAAAGTGGATAGATCATAGCCTTAGGATTGCTTCAATTCTCTAGTTGAGATTGGATCCTTATACCTTGCATCTGCTAGAAATGGGGAGCTTGTAGCCAGATGGAGGATTATAGCGAATCAGATCTATGCAAGGCCTTTGATTCCTTTAATTTTTAGTGAGAGACCAATACTCCTAGTTGCTATTCTCACCTTTAAATTTTTTCATCTTTTCTATATCTCCTCTATTCTCTGTGTTGGACTAGATCTGGATCAATAGCTTCTGTAGTCTGTAGTTAAAGTGATAAAACCACAAAACCTCTCCTCTTTCTTGCTTTAGTTTAAATTAGGATAGAGTGTCAAATCTACTCTGGATCTGGAGATTTACCATCCTTTAGAACACATTTTTCTGTGGACATACCCTTACTCACCTTTTAAAACTTGCTACAACAACCTTGGATCTTGCAGGACTGGCTGCTCACCTTGATTCTATTTCATTGTGATTTTTGCCTTTTAATTGGCTGATTTTAACTCCTTAATAATCACAAGGTGGGCTGCACAATAAGTTTTTGGCAACGCTATTGGGGATCTGTGTTTTTAAAAGTCGTAGATCTAAGTTTTCTCATTTTTAGATTTCAATTTCTCATTGACTGTTAAGTGTTTGATTAATTGCTACTTTAGTCTTTGTGTAGTTTTACTCCGTTTCAAATCTAGATCTGTGGAGTTAAGAGGAGCTTCGTATCATTTGAGAGAACAAGCATTGCTTAAGTTTGCATCTCTTAACTTTGTTTATATTCTTAGATCTGTAGTTGAGTAGATCTGCAGTTTTGTAGTTGTCTATTTTGTGATTATTTTACTATTTTTTGTGCTGTGATTTTCTGCTTTGTATTTGGTTGCTGTGGTGTGTATGCTTGGGAGGATATCTCTTAATCCTGAGATTGCTCCCTTAGATCTTGAAGTTGAAAGACTTCTCAAACCTAAGCATTTTGTACACACTTCTATGGCTGATAATTCTGCAATGGGTGAACAACCTAGAACATTAAAGGAATTCAATGCACCAGGGGTTTACAATTCCCCCTTCGGCATTTAATTCCCTGCTATTCAAGGAAACTATGAGATCAAGTTTTCTATCATCCAGATGCTACCCTCATACCATGGCTTGAGCAAAGAAGACCCATATAAGCATATTGATGAATTTTTAGGACTGTGTACTACCTTCAATATTATAGGTTTAGGAGAGGAAGCAACCAAGTTTAGACTCTTTCCTTTTTTACTAAAGGATAGAGCCAGAACTTGGTTGTCAATGCTCCCAACCAACAGTATTCAGTCCTGGAATGATCTTCAATGTCAGTTTTTGGCTAACTTTTTCCCCATGTCTAAAACAAGTCAGTTGAGAAAGAGCATTATCTCATTTGCTGGGAGAGATTTAAAGAACTCCTTAAGCAATGTCCCCATCATCAAATTCCTGAATGGCAACTTATCCAAAGTTTTTATCAAGGAATCGATCCTAAAAGCAGGGATATGGTTGATGCTTCTTGTGGTGGTGCATACCTCCACAAGACTACAGATGAAGCTTCGAAGTTATTTGATATCATCAGTGAAAACTCTATGCAAAGGAAAACCTGGGCAAGAGATTTCGAGACCCCTAGGTTGGTGAAAGAAAATACTAGCAAAAGGACGATGTATGAGGTGAGTGGATATATTGAGTTGGAGAGGAAAGTGGACAGTTTGACCCAACAGTTGGAGAAAATGATGGGAGCAAGGCAATCTCCAATGGTTGCCAAAGTGGAGGAGGCATTCATCATATGCCAGTCCCCCACTCACTCCCTTGAGGAATGTCCTTCAGCTGCCCAATTTCCAGATCTTGTGATAGAGCATGTGAATGTTGCTCAGTCCTATGGACAACAACCTACTGCTGGTTATCAGTGGAGAAACCACCCCAACTTGAGGTGCAGACAAGATAATTTTCAAAATCAGCAGCAGCCACAACAATCCATGCCTTATCGGAATGCCCAGCCATACCTACAAAATTATTTTCCATGGCCCCAATACCAACAACCTTTGGCTAAGCCAATGGTTCAGCCTGTGCTTCAAAGTACACCAGCCCCAGCACCCCCTAGGTCCCTCTCATTTGTAGAGCAAGTTCTAGGTTTACTACAGAATTTAGGCTCTCTATCTCAAATTGTTAACTCTCACAGTCAAAGCATCAAGAAGATAGAGGACCACCTTGGTCAGCTATCTAATTCTTTGGCTAGGAGAGAAGAGGGGAGACTGCCCAGTCAGCCCATGAACTATCCAAAGGGGCAATATATATTTTGTGAGACTTTTTCTCATAAAGAAGTCAAATCTGTCACCACCTTGAGGAGTGGGAAGCTGGTAGATAACCAAGTTGGTAATGAGCCTGATGAGTCAAGTGCAGAAAAGGAAGAAACAACTAATGAAAATATGCAGCAAGGACAGCATTTAAAAAATAAAGGGGGTGATGTGCCCCAACAGAAAATTGAAAATAAAAATAAAGAAAAATCCGATGAACTTGCTAAGGCTACAAATGGGAGGACAATTTCCCATTTTCCATTTCCCAATGCAATGAAAGCTGCTTTTCCTTTTGACAAGGGAAATGCTAACGTTGAGGAGATGATGGAAACTTTCAAACAAGTAAAGATCAACCTGCCTTTACTTAATGCCATAAGCAAGTTCTAGCCTATGCAAAGTTTTTGAAAGAATTGTACACCAACAAAAGATAGTCTAGGATACACTTACCGAAGAAGGTTTTTTATGCTGAGAAGATGAACCAAGTGATGTCTATTGCAACCCCAACAAAGCTACAAGACCCTGAAGTTCCCTTAATCCCCTGCATCATTAGGGATCATACCATTGAGAAGGCCCTATTAGATCTTGGAGCTAGTGTAAACCTACTTCCATATTCTGTATATGAGAAGTTAGGCCTGGGAGAATTAAAGCCCACACGTGTCATGCTACAACTAGTAGACAGATCTGAAAGGAAGCCTGTGGGAATGATAGAGGATGTCTTAGTTGGAGTTGACAAATTCTTTTATCCAGCAGATTTTCTGGTTCTTAACATGGAGCCAAGCAAGTGCACCACCTCTATTCCTGTAATTTTGGGCAGACCCTTTTTGGCTACTACCAATGCCTGTATAAAGTGTATATCAGGAGAAATGGAGGTGTCCTTTGGCAATTTGAAGGTTAAATTGAATGTTTACGGCAGCAAATCAGCCTCACTGAAATAGTGAGGATTGCTTTTTAATTGATTTTGTTGATAAGCTTGTGAAAGAGGTTTTGCCTAAGTTGCTGCATTGTAATGATCTTTGTGACGATGTTGGTGATGTTTTCGAGAATGTGGTGGAGCCTGTATTGACCATTCGCTATCATGAACCTCCATGACATGTTTAAGTTCCAACAAATGTATACTATGTATAATAAATTATATCTTTAGTTATTTTATTTTTTTAATTCTTTCTATTTTTATTTCAGTTCTTTGTGTCATTGTACATAAATTTTCCATGCAAGTTAGTACCCTAGGTAAGAAAATAAGTCAGAATTGGTGGAAGTAACCTGAGTTGGAGTGTCAAATCTGTTGAGAAATTAACTGGGATTGAATTACAAGTTTGTTTCAACTGAAATATAACCTGTCGATAGGTTTTAGGAACATGTCGACAGGTTCTTGGAATTCGCATTCTACTTTTCGACAAGATCTAGTAGCTGTCAAGAAGTGTGAACCTATTCTCAACAGGTTTGGAAGGTGTAAAAATGGTTGTCGATAGGATCCAGGAGCATTCCGACAAGTTCAAAGTACCTATCGAGAGGCTCTGATAACCTCTCAAAATAATTTTTCAAGAGTCTAGAACCTGTCGAGAGGTTCTATGAACCTCTCAAAAAGATGGCCTTTGTATTTTTGAACTCTTCAACAGGATTGTGTGGACCTCTCGCGAGGATCTGTCACTTTGCAATTGTCGACAGGTTGCATCAACCTATCGATGACTTGCCCCAATCCTATCTAGAATCATTTTCCACTACTTTAAACCTAACGACAACTCCATTTTTGCCATTCGACAACTTCTCTTTGCGCTTTAAGTTTGCTCTGGCAATTTTTTCCATTTTCCTTTTTCTCTCTCTATCTCACTGACTGTCACAGCAACTTCCTGGCTATTTTCCCATTTACTTCAATCCATCAAAAGCTACACTTCGCACCTGGTTTCAGCTGGTTTGGTGCTTTGCATCTTAAGATCTGTGAAACCCTAGGTTTCTGCTAGTAAGGTTCTTTTCGGCTCCTCTCTTTTCCAAGCTTGGCATTTCAATCTTTACTTTGTTTGAATTGTTTGAGAATTCAAGAATTTTTTATGGTAATTGCTATTGCATTAGTGGTAATTGATATTGTGTCAATTGAGTAATGGCGAGTCAAGATGACACATTGGCGAATCTTTTCAGGGTGCCTTCTAAATCTGCCACCAAAGCCACTAGGAAGTCCATAGGACCACAAAGCCTAAGGAAACCGCACCTGCCAAAATGAAGCTTGTCATGGAGGAAGCTAAGAAAAATGTGAAATCTAAGAAATCCAAAAAATCTAAGAGGGCCCAAATCAGTACAGACATTGTGGAAATTTTGCTTTAGTCTTGTCCTCTTTTGTGTATATTGTTGTTCTTTCTTAGGCTGAACTTTAGTTATTTATTTTTCTTTCCTTGTGTCTCTGTTTATCTTTTTCTCTTGCTACACATCTCCCTATCCTCCAAGCAGTGAGGACAATGCTCCTCATAGGTTTGGGGGAGTGGCAGCTTGCCAATGGATAGTTAATGATAGTGCAGCAAAGTTTTTTAAAAGAAATCGAGAGAATAAAATAGTTTCACACCTGATTTTTGTTTGAAAGAAAGGAAATTAAAACTTTTTAAAATTAGAGCATGTTATAGTTCTAACACCATCATGAAGCAAATGTCAGGAATTTTTATAAGTGAATGCTTAGTGAACCAGAAATGAGAGGAAATTGTGAGGATATACCCCATAAGTCTAATGAAAGACCATATCCAGTGAGATTTGGGCCTGAGAAAAAAATTTCTTTAAGAGTGACTTGGCAATTTCTTCTACTCTAAGAACTGATTGGACCTAGCTCTGCTCAGTAGAAGTTAGGCAAATCCGAATTGAAACAGCTTGACAGCATTCATGACATTGAGGGCATGAAGTAAGGCCATCCTTTGGACAGTTTGAGCTTAAAATATCCTTACTCCTTTGAATTGCCCTTGATACACACCTTTTGAGCCTTAAAAATCTCAGTTTTCTTTGACAACAACCAGAAAAATTTGAACCCAAAACCTCATGACCTGTTTCAGTCCACCTTCAACCTGAGAAATCAAGAAAAAGGAGGAGAAGTGAGGTTGAAGGAGTAAGGTTTGACAATTTGGTGAAGAATGAAGAAAATACAGTTGAAGGCAAGTGTGATGTATAGTTGTGGCATTCCAGCCAATAAAAATATAGAGAAAAAAAAAGAGAAAAAGCATATAAAAAAGAAAAAAAAAATAGAAAAACAAGAATGAGAAAGCCCAGCCAATAAAAATATAGAGAAAAAAAAAGAGAAAAATCATATAAAAAAGAAAAAAAAAATAGAAAAACAAGAATGAGAAAGAGAAATCACTTCATTGGATACTTTGAAAGAGAAGAAAGAAAAAAACAGGCCATTTTGGCTCTAAAAAATTCAAAGAAGATCTTTGTTGAAATCAAGAAGGTGTACATGCCAGCTTCTTACTTTACTGATTTCTCAATTTTGAATCTCATTCAACCCTTTTTATTCATTATACAACTTCACCCATAAGCCACATTACAATCCAATAAAAAGTCCTTACTGATCTAAAATTGCTTGAGCTGTCATGTGGAGATACGAATTTGTTTAATGTATGGTGAAAAGAGTTAGAAAAATTTAGAAATTAGAGCAATGCCTATGCTCATGCTTACAGTCTTATTTGAGGGCTGTAACTGCTCTTGAGCAGTGTGAAGTGATACACCCTTCTACTTGTATTGAGAGAGACGCCCTGGTGAGTTTTGGGTATGAAATTAAGATTGATAGGGGTACTATCCAAAAAAAATTCTCAATTTGAGGGTAAACTTTGCATTAATTTTCATACAAAATACCTTAAAATGAGCTAATTGATTTTGAAGAAACTACAGTAGAATTTTAGTTTTAAACTATCATGCTTTTACTAAAAATCCTCTGAAACTAAATGGACAAGGTGTGGAATGAATTTTATATATTTTAAATTTTGTTTTAGCATGCTACACTGTTATTAACTGACTTTATCGGAGAAGTTTGTGGGTAACTTTACTGTAAACCCTCAGGAGACTTCACTCCTCCATTAGGGATCACCTAGGGGTTTAAAAGGGTTGGTGCATGTGCCAAATGCATCCGTGTTCCCTACGAAAGTGGCATTTAATTTTATAGGTTAATTATTTTTACTTTCTCCTTTACTCAGGAACTAGCAAAGCTTAGGTTTAGGGGTGTGTTAAGTAGTGAAAAATACCATTTTTTACCTCTTAACCTAACCTTTGAGCTAACTATTAATGTGCTTTAAGTATGTTTTGTAGTTAAGCAATAAATTGCAAGCTTAAGATAGATTTTCACTTAAAAGAGCCCAAGAAGCACTATGCTACCTAATTAGAAAGGTCGGAGACCAAGTCCAACTGTAAGAAATAAAGTTTGAACCTACTAAGGGGTTGCTGAGTGCTGAACAATGGAAGAACAACACACCCAAGTGCTGTGCCAGCTGTGGAAGCACTGAAAATATGTAGTCGAGAGATTCCCAGCACCTTTCAAGAAGTTCTGGGAGCAAGGAGTGAAGCAGTCGAAAGTTTGAACATGGGTAAAAGAAGCTGCCAAGAGGTACTGAGTTGAAAAGATAAAGATCTCAAGAGGTTCCAGCACCTACCGAGAGATTAGAAGTATAGACGTGAATCCTATCGAGAGGATACTTCAAGGTGCAGATGAAGCCGAGAGGTTCTAGTCACTTATTGTGAGGTTCAACTGAACCTGTCAAGCAGTACAAAGCAACCTATCGGTAACTTACCTGAAGCAATGTTCAGTCTCGCGAGGATTGAGCCAACTTGTCGAGCACTTCACTGAAGATTGTATAAAACGTCAAGAGGATTGTCTATATCCTTTCAAGAGGATGAGTGTGGAACTAAGCAGAACGAAGAAATAAGCCTACAATCCTTCCGACAAGTTCAAACCAACCTCTTGAGATGTTCTCCCAAGCTATCGATAGATCTTCATCAACCTGTCGAGATGTGTTCAAACCTATCGAGAGCCATTCCAAACCTGTTGACTAGTACTTCAATCCCATCAAGAAGTCTGCAAAGCTGTCAGAAGCCAATGCAACCTGGCGATGTGATTATAATGAAGATTTAGAACTTGTCGAGAGGATCCCTTGAACCTCTCGACACTCATTTTGAGAACTTCTCAGCGTCTTCCTTCAACAGCTGCCAATTCTAGATTTCTATGCACGAGTTTCAAAGCACTTCAGCGACCCCCTAGGGGTATTTTTGGTACATGTTTGGGCATGCATGGAAACCCTAACTACTTCACTTGTACTCGCTAGTTGAGAGCCAATGGGAAGAGAACTTCTAGAAAAGAAATCGGCCACATCAGCAGCCCAGAATAACAGAATTATTCTTTTGATCTCTGATTGGCTGAAATTGATCTAAGGATAGAGGAGAGTATGAAAGCTTGAAGAAAATACAAACCAAAGGATCCAGACTTGGAGAGAACTAGAGCCTAGAGCGTGATCCATTTTTCCCTCCAAATTCTCCTTCCTTCTTCTCCCATTCTCTCTTTAGCCAATCATGAGTGGCTAAACTCTTCTCAGTAGTTAGGGTGAGGTCTTAAGTTGTAAATTGAGAGATTCAGAGGCTTGTAATAGACTGTATATTGCACAGAATGTAGATCTGGGCGTAATAGTATTGTAAGCTTGCAATATAATTATGGAGTTTAAAGGTTATTCTGATATACATTTCACTTTTTTGTATTTGATTTCCCTGGATTGGATACTCTTGCAGATGCCAGCCAAAAACGGGGAGCTGGTAGGCTGGCATCTACAACATCTGTAATGGTTTTTCCTGTTCTAATTAAATCCTTGAAGTGGAACAATCTCTAGGATTGTATGTGACCATTAAAGTGGACAAATCATAGCATTAGGATTGCTTCAATTCTCTAATTGAGATTTGATCCTTATACCTTGCATCTGCCAGATATGGGGAGCTTGTAGCCAGATGGAGGATTGTAGCGAATCAGATCTATGAAAGGCCTTTGATTCCTTTGATTTTTAGTGGGAGACCAATACCCCTAGCTATTGTTCTCAACTTTGGAATTTTTCATGTCTTCTATATCTCCTCTATTCTCTGTGTTGGACTAGATCTAGATCAATAGCATTTAATTCTGTAGTCTGTAGTGAAAGTGACAAAACCATAAAACCTCTCCTCTTTCTTGCTTTAGTTTAAATTATGATAGAGTGTCAGATCTACTCTGGATCTGGATATTTACCATCCTTTAGAACACATTTCCCTGTGGACATACCCTTACTTACCTTTTAAAACTTGCTACAACAGCCCTGAATCTTACAGGATTGGCTGCTCACCTTGATTCTATTTCTCTATGATTTTTACCTTTTAATTGGCTGATTTTAACTCCTTAATAATTACAAGGTGGGCTGCACAACAACAAGTTGGCTCAATCCTTGCGAGAATAAGTATGGCTTTAGGCAAGCTGTCGACAGGTTGAATTGGATTACTCAACAGGTTCTGATGAACCTCGCGACAAGTATCTAGAACCTCTCGACACCTTCCTATTTCCAACTCCATTCCTCTTGATAGGTTTACTTACGAAACCTGACAATAAGTTTTTTAGAACCTCGTGACATCTTCTGCACCTTAATGCAAGGTGTCGATAGGATCCACATTGCACGTCCATCCTCTCGGCAGCTACTGACATCCTCTGGATAGCTGAACAGATTCCCATCAGAACCTCTCGGCAGGCTGAAATGAACCTTTAAAACTTCTCGATAGCTTCTGAATCTTCTCAAAATCTTAGTTTTTAGGCATCAGATCCTCTCGACAGCTCAGGCCAACCTCTCGACATGTTCATCCTTATGCTTCCACAGCTGGCACACCTCTCACTTGTGTTGTTCTTCATTTGTTCAACATCCTACAACCTCTTGGTGGATTCAATCTTCATTCTCTTCAACTGCACTTAGCCTCAAGCCTTCCCAATTAAGCTTAAACACTCTTAGGAACTTTTGGGGCACTTGTGGATCACTTGATTGGCTGGCCTTTGGTCTTTACGGTCACATGTTGAGCAGTAAAATGCTTCTTGGGCCATTTTAAGTGGATATCTATATTAAGCTTGCAATTTATTACTTATCTACAAAATACACTTAAAACACATTATTAGTCTGCTCAAAGGTCTATCAAAGGTTAGGTTAGGAGGTGAAAAATGGTATTTTTCACTACTTAACAAACGTCGACGAGGGAAGTCAGCGTATCCTATTCTGCGGGTGCAAGGGGCATCCTGTCAAGTGGCGCGACCTATTGCGAGTGACAGTCAAATAAAAAGGAGAATCACAGTATCCTAATCTGTGGGTGCAAGGGGCATCCCCTAGCATGGCGCGACCTACTACAAGGGACAGTCAAACAGAGGGGTATGACACAGTCGAGGTATCGGGAGGCGTCATACAACTGTCCATAAGGTCCAGGGGCTAATAATACAATGCAATATAATGTTTACGGCTTTCGTAAGTCATGTCAGACCGGGCGCATCATTGCTGACACCAATGTGCGTCAAGCATTTTTTTTCCAATAGGCGTCTGTAAATTCTTAGATTAAATATACTCAATGTTCAGTTTCCCAAGGGAATGGCCGGTTTGGGCTGGTAATTGAAGTGAATTTTGGTAAGTAAGAGGTCTCTTTGTTTATTATTATTTTCTTTTTTCTTCTTTTATGGTTTTATTATTTTTTTTTTGGTTTTTTTTTTGTTTTGGAAGTAAGAGATTTTTGGTTTTAGAGTAAAAGATTTTTAGTTTGAGAAGTAAGAGATTTTCTTTTTTTTGAAAGTTTGGGAATTTAACTTAAGATCAATTCGGTGGTAAAATGGTGGAAAATTTGGTTTTCGAGACGTCGCTGAGCAGATCCACCGGTACGGGATTTGTGGACGCGACCATTTATGTGGTTGTCAAGACGACACTTGGCATATCGGATACTCCGTCTAACCTTCTCGGTGAATACTGATAATTGTCTCTTATGGGAGGACTATAGTGATTTGCGAGTTGAGAGAGACGAGTTTTCAAAACATTTTGATTTAATCATAACTAACTATATATTTACAAGGAATATCGAGTAATTGAAAAGTGGGTAGTACTTACCGAGGGGTGATAGTTACCTGTGTTGTGCGTAGAATGTGTAGTCAGGGATGGGACAGATGGGTTGTCAGGATTTCTGTATAGCTGGTGGCGGGACTTTGGAGATTTCTTCTCTTTTTTTTATGTCCACTATGGCAGGGTTTGGCAGTCACCGATGTGATGAAACGTCTTGGGGGAAGTGATGTCGTGATGAGACTTGGGGAATTTTTCTTTCTTTGGCTGTGTGATGGATGAGTCTTAGCGACTGTTACGTAGCGAGCAATTCGGGAGAGAGCTCTTTGCTTTAGCGATGGGATATGATCGAGCTTTCTCTCTTTTTTATCATATGGTGTGGAATGTGTTGTCTAAGCTTTTTCGAGTAGTGATGTTTGCGATGGGATATTGGCTGAGCATAGTTAGCGATGGGACGCTGGTAGGATATTTGTGCAATAAGTGTATCTTGTTTCTTTCTTGGCAGGTCTTGGGTTATGAAAAAAATCATGTTGTGGTTGCGTCGTGATTGGCTTAGTATTTTTGGCGGTGAGCCCGCGTTTTTGGAAGATTTGCTTTTGGCTTTTCACGATGGAACATAAGGGCATGACTAATTTATTGCGATGAGACTGGATATTGAGGTGGTATCATGTGTGCATCTTATCGTGGTGGGATGTGCTTGAGTGACTGCCCCTCTCTCCTTCTTTCTCTCTGAATAGCCTATGAGGCTACGCGATGGGACAGGAGAGTTTTGATCAAGGTGAGGTAGAAATATGTGAAGGTATAGATTTGATCCAAAGTCAGGCATTGCACGCCTGGTTTAGGTCGCTCAATATGATTGCGCACCTATTTTCGGGCGTACGATCACAAGTTCGAAGGGCTGTTTACACATGTCTGAGTATGCGCGTGAATGTATTATGCGCTATAATCATAGCGCATGATCGAAGCATCACCAGGTCACTATGCAGGCGACCTTTCGTATTTCGCGGCGTGTGTGAGTCATTTAATAGGCTTGCATGGTCTATAATTTGCGCGTGATCGAAGCGTCGTGCTATCGGTGTGGGAGATGGTTTCATTAGCTCTCGGATCGGAGCGCGTGTCTTGGATCAAGAGCTGTATGCGAGGCGTGTGAATGATTTGAGCGCACATGTCTAGGCGCGTGATTAAGTCCAAACTCTATATAAGCGAGGGAGCCTTCATTTATTTCTCATTCTCTGGTTTAGTCTTGAGTTTTATTTTTCTAGATCTCTTATGTTCTAAAATTCATGTTCTAGTGATATCGGATGATCTAACCGTCCAATTGGGATGTCGTTTCTTTCTATATTCATGATTTTGCATGATATTCGCCCTGAGGTGATGCTCGGGGATGATGTTAGTCTGAGAATGGGTGGTATTGGGAATGAGGGCACTAGTCTTCACATCGATCCCTTTTAGGGAGCAGTGAAGGCAACAATGGGGAGGTGGCAGCAAAGGAGGTGAAGATGGCGGAAGAGAAGGTGTTACAAGTGGAGGGATGTATTACCCAACCAATCCTTCCCGAAACCTCCGATTGGATGCTCCAAGTAGAATCTGCTCCTTGTTGTCTCAGTTTGGAACCCAGTCTTCATTTTGAGTTGTAGGTTAAAGTTTTAGGTTTTCATTTGTATATTCAGGAGGTATGCCTCTGGTGATATTGTGTAAAAAAAGTTTATTAAATGAAAGGTTATTTTATTTATTATGTTTGCTTTATTCCTTTTATGGTTATTTAGTAAATTTGGTTTGGTTTACTTTGTAGCTTACTTCGTTTGTGTCAAGTATGAGGTTTATTTATTTAAGTTTGGTTTGATTTGGTGTATTTATTTTTTATCAGGGCATGTTGGGGGCATTTTTTTTAGTTTAGTTTGGGGTGCATAGTTGGAGTGCGTAAGTGATGGGGAGCATTTTCTTTCGTTTTGGTCTTAGTTGATGTGTGTACATGATGTTGGGGAGCATTTTTTCAGTTTAGTTTGGGGTGTATATTTTTAAGTTAGGAGTGCTTTTGGATTGGTCTTTGTAGGGGCATGGTTTAGGTTGGTAATTAATGTCAGAAGTCTCCTAATTTGGTCCTATGAACCTGCTGTTCTGGGGTATATATTTTTTATGTTTTGGGGGGATTGCGCGCGTCACTCCAGGCGTAGGAACAAATTGCGAGCCGGCAAGGAAGGCCATTAAGCTCTGCTGTTAGAAGGCCATTAAGCTCTGGTGTCCGGTCATTTAACCGAGTTAAACGCACGGTATAGGGCGCAAGATTAAGGCGGTGGCCAGTCACTGTGGGGGTGACTGTTGGCATTGGCGTGCACCAGTTCGGGCGCTTGAGGTGATTACGTGCTTGGTAGGCTGCGCGCAACCAAGCGGTCGGGTTAGTTTTAGCGGGTGATGATTCGTTTATGCACTCAAGACTGGTCGTTTGATCTGAATTAACCGTGGGAGCTGTGGTTTGTGATTGGGTTGAGCGCATGAGTTTACGCGTGGGATTTAGCCGTTTCCTATAAATAGTTCAAAAACTTTTCATTTTTTCCGTGCTATCCATTTTGGTCTTTGATTCTTTGATTTCCTTGTTTCCTTGCGCTCTAGTTTTCATGTTTTCATGATATCTTGCGAACCAGTCGGCCGTTTCAGGTGCCGTTTATTCCATTCTTTTCAGTTTTTTAAACCCTTTCTTCTAGGATGGAGGGTGAGGGTATTGGTAGGCATGATCTCTCTATTTTTGAGTTGGAGAGGATTATGATGGGGGAGATAGGTGAGACCACTGAGGCTCGGACTATTGTCGTTGTCAGGGAGGTGGCTAGAGAGGAGGTACCAGAGGTTAATCAAGCAGAGGTCAGGGAGGAGGTACTTGAGATTGAGCAGGGTGTAGCTAAGGATGAGGGCGAGGGGGTTGAGGGTGAGAGAGCTGAGGGCGAGAGAGACGAGGAGGAGAGAACTGAGGACGAGGTTGAGCAGCATCAGGGTGAGGAGCATTAGGCTCACAGACACTTCCTGCTAGAGGATTTCTTCGCGTGAGGCCGAGTAGGTACCCGTGAGCAAGAGCTCTTTCAAATTTTTTTAGGCATTTATGTTATGACATAGATTTATTAGGATCTGGAAACCCTTTTTTAATTATGTCGAACCTGCATTGATCATTGACTGTGTGCTCACCCATGCATCATGACAGCATCTAGAGATAGGTCACGTTTCTGCTTTGCTGTTCTTATCATGTTTTGTGCGCTTGTTTTGAATTGTCATTATGTGTTTTGGCATATGTCGTCATAGGTATGTGTGTTAGTCTTATTTTTCTTGCTTGTGTTTCATTCAATAGGAGCCTCCGTAGTTGGCTATCAGCTCGACATGGACCAAGTTTCATATTTGGTATTGCGCCTTGCCAAAATTTTAGTGAGCACGGTTGGTGTCTTTTGGTTTCGGGCTGATATTAAGTTGGAGGGAGGAGCATCAGGCACTTCTCTTTCCAGTTGGTATGTTACTTTCGACTCCAAAGGATTGGGTCCGCATTACCGATCTTCGTTTTGAAGGTGAGCGGATCAAGGGGCAGATGGAGAGTATTTAGAGGTGTGCCGTATAGATCTAGTGGATCGGGGCCGGGTGTAGTTCGAGTCACTTGGTTCTTTGATGCATTCTCTAGTGGCTTCATCCCTCTGAGGCATCATTCAGAGGCAAGGATGTCATATGAGGCACGTTGTGTGGTGGTGGTGGGTCGAGAGCCCGTAGTTGAGCCAAGGTTGGCTGCGGATAGAGTGCTTCCAGCGTTCTTGATGCACTTCCTCGGTGTAGTACTCTTTTCTTCTTCGACTCGTGAATGCATCATCGGGTTATTTTTGATAGCTCTCAGGGACTTGGATAGGGTCCCTACCTATGCGTGGGGTGCTACCACATTAGCGAATCTCTATGAACAAATTTATCGTCGGGGATGGGGCGTCGCAATGATCAGAGGTTTCCTTACCTTCCTCCAGGTGAGTTTTAGTTAATCAATGTCATGGTGTCTTCAATTTTTTTTATTCTTCTGGTCGTAGCAACTATTCAGCATTTCTTTTGTGTTATTTTTTTATATATTTTTGGGTGTATGATCACTTCGCCTTTCTTCACCCAGGGGTTCCGTTGGAGGTGAGGTTCATGTTTCCGCAGATGCATGTGTGGAGGGCAGCATTGAGCGGTCGTCACTGGTCTTCGAATTTCAGACCGCGCGTGGTCTTTTTGAGGACATGCATGCGGGGTAGGTATATATCATTGTGTTCACATTTTTTTTCATTCTTTTTGGGATTTTGAAGTCTAAGGTTTCATTAATGGGTTGGATTGCTTGTTTGGTTGTAGGTGATCTGGAGGCCCTACGAGGATGGGGAGGATGCTGATATGCCAGTGACTCAGTCTGGCTAGCCTTTCTTTGATGTGGACATATGGGTCCATTATTTTTAGAAGGTGGAGAGGATCCATCTATCTCGAGTGGTGCGGCAGCTGGGGATTGCTCACGGAGTCCCTCCAGAGATTCACCACAGGGTGGCGAAGAGGATGATCAGCCCTCCTGGCCAGAACTTTACAGAGTTGATGGCACTTTAGATGGCTGATTTTAGAGCTTGGGAGACCAGGGTTACGAGGGTGCATGACGAGGCGGATATCCGAGAGTATGTGAGGTGGTTTAGGGCATTGGGTGGTGAGCGCCTCTTCACACGTCCCTTCCATAGGAGTGGCTCTTTTGCAGTAGGCGGGCTGGAGTCTGCATCGGCATTGAGGGAGAGACTAGCCACATTGGAGTAGGGCCATCTCACAGCAAGTGTGCGGGGCACATTAGATGTCCTTCATCGGGCGATGGAGCAGATGGGGTGTGCCTCTCATCCTGATGAGGAGATGTTGCACTCCCTAGCCACCTCAGTTGCTCAGGCTAGGGGAGGAGAGGATGAGTTGGGGGCTCGGCTAGCGGAGACTCAACGGCTCTTGGTGAGTTAGTTTATTAGTTTAATTGCTTATGTATCACATTAACTTAGTCTTCCCATCGTTCTAACGTAGTCGTGGTGTCTTGTTTTATTTTGGGCAGTCTGAGAGGGAGGCCGAGGTCGCCAGTCATGTGGCGATGATCGAGTTACTACATAGTCAGTAGCAGGCCGGCCGAGAGGTGGAGGCCATCCTATAATCTGAGATCGATCAATTGGTAAATGTTTATACGAACATGATTTTGTTAATTGTTAGCACTATGAGCTTGCCAACTTATGTGTTTATTATTATTCGTAGAGAGCCGAGCTTGCTGCTGGAGTTCCCACTCCGGCATTTGATCCATCTTCAGTTGCTTCCTCTAGTCGGGAGGATCCAGCGATGGCCCAGTTTCGGGCCGAGATGGAGCACTGGGTAAGTTCCATTCAATCTTTTGACTCATTTGTATAATTGTATTAGTTTGTCGGGTGTTATTATTTCACTTTTCTTAATAGTTTACTAACATTATGTGGTATTTCAGTGTCGGATTGGCGAGGAATTCCAGACGAGGGAGGCGACTATTGCCTCTCTATGCCTTGATAGTCAGGTATAATTTATGGTTTGGTGTAATTCCGTTTAGATTTATTTTGTTTAATTTTATTCTGGCATATTTTGCATTATTTTGTTTGATTTTATGTGTAGGCAATTCCGAACTTCGCTCCTGAGGCTCCCCCTCAGGGGTTTGCTCCCATTCCTTCTCAAGTATGTTCTATTTATTGTGCCCATAGTTTATTTGTCTTTATAGTGTTGTCGGATGTATTTGTTTATTCTCATTGCAACCACCTATGTTTGGTATTCCCTCTGTGCCTCCTGCTGACCTAGTGACTGCTACGACCGTTGAGCGACTTCTGGAGGAGAGGCTAGATCTAGTATGACTCGTTCTTTTTCAAAGTTTCTTTTTTTTATGTTCATATATATTGGTTTTCTTTGACTTGGTGTGGTTACGCAGGTTCGACAGCTCGAGGAAGCACATCTAGAGGCGGTGCGAGAGCGCGCCACTCCGGAGGCAAGACGGATCCTTGGGGTGACACAGAGTTGTGATGACCTATTCGTCGAGATGATGGTTGCACAGAAGACTCAGGCTGAGGCATTGGAGGCGGCGCATTGGACGATGCGGGCAGAGATGCAAGCGTCCCTAGATTAGCTATAGTATCGTCTGACGAGGAGTGAGAGGGAGGTGCATAGGTTGGCTAGTCAGCTTGATGGATCAGAGTCCAGGCTGTGGGTTCCTCGGCTGGGCAGTCTCGTCACACATCATGTGATCGTGTCAGGGGTGATGCTCCTGAGGATTCTATCGTTCGTGAGATTCTTACTGGGTATCCTCCTCATTCTCGATTGAGGTGGTCTATTAGTTAGATGAGTGAGGGGGACTCTGCTATGGGGTCACGTCGTGTAGAGGTTTTGCGAACTCCAGGTGCTGGGATTGTGTTTTCGGAGGATCAGTCTGTGAACCTTCGAGCTAATGCTACTGGGGACAGCTGTAAACCGTCATCCCAGCGGCAGCGTAGGGAGTAGGGGTGCATGTGTATTTCCTATTTTGTCCATTGTGTGTGTTGTATATATAGGGGGTATGCCCCCGGTGACAAGTGTAAAGAAAGAAAAGAAAATTTTTGATATATATATATATATATATATAGATTTTTAGTTTAGATGTACCTGATTGGCTCATTTTCTTTTAGTTACCTCTTGCATTTGTCCTTCGGTTTTTCAGTTTCTTTAGCGCCATCAACCGCCATCGGGACTTAGATGCTTCCTGAGCTGGCCTGGTGGTGGTTTGAAGGCTGCTTTGTATTGGCACATGTAAAAGGTAACGCTATAAGTAATTTTTGTTCTCCCCTTTTCTAGTTGTCAAGGGGGGCGAGTATCTTAGACCGAGGTCTGATAGTAAAGGATGGATATGTTGCTCTTTTCCATTTCTTTTTATTTATTTTTTATTTCTTTTATTTCTTTTATTTCTTTTATTTCTTTTTCTTTTAAGTGAAAATAATGCAATAGGGAAAGAAAATAAGTAGAATAATAATAAAAAAATAAAAAATAAAAATGCCCCAGTGTAGGAGCGAGGTAGGATCGGCAGTATAGTGTCTTTGGTAGCATTCTCCGGACGGTAACTTCGTTATTCCTCATCTTCCTTGGTGGACGAGTTAGCACTTCTAAGGTGATTCTCATTCTGATCTAAAAGAAAAAAATGCCCTAGTGTGTAGATGCAATGGAGCTTTTATGGGTTTGGGATGAGCACTTTTGGGTCTATGAGCGATCATGGGTATTTGAGTGAGTTAGTTTTGAAGAAGAGTTTATTAGTACTGTCATCGAACTGGGGGGAGTTCTCTTCGATTAGGTCAATTGTGTACAGGGGTCTACCTTAAGGTGTCAGTCATCCTATCCCGTGGTTATTAGGGAGAAGTACGATAGATATAGTAAATGATTGCGTCAGTCATCATTCATCGGTTTTTGATTTCATTTTTAGGAGTATCCTGTAAGGCTTCCAATTTATTGTCTGAAAACAAAATAAAAAGTAGAAGAGGGGGTAAGGCTCAGTGATGTGGGGAATAGTTTGTATCTAACACTTTGCAAAAGGGATGAGTAACAATCTTTTTCTTAGAGGGTATACGGGGTGCCATAATTGAGCTCTTCGTCATGTTTCGATACCATCAAGATCTCACATTCTATGGTTAGCAGGACTTTATCCTCCTCCTGTCACCTTACGATGATATCTAATAGTATGGGGACATTAGGGATGTCCTCACGGCCTGCTTATGCTTCCCTGAGCTCATTGACTTGTTCATTCGTCGTAATGCTCTCACTCAATTTTTTTATATATATGCATTTTGAAAGCATCCTGCTAGCGCAAGAATAATGAGTTTTTCTTGAACCTGGCATCTTCATTTTTTTTATTCTAATGTCTCCTCCAATGGCGGGGGAAGGGGAAATGAGGATCGGGCGTTACTTATGCTTTTGAAAGAGGTTAGGTATGTGTTGTCGCTCCAAGTGTGCCATAATTGTGTGCATTATGAATAAAAAATTAAAGAATTAAAGAATGCTAGGTTATATGGATGTTAACTTATGAAAGGGATATCAGCACATTGGGGCTAACACTGGCCTGCAAGATCAGGGCCAATTGTAGCAAGTTTTAAATGTAAGTGAGTAAAAGATCGTCCACAGGGAATTGATTTAAAATTTAAGATAAACCTCCAGATCTGTGCTACCAGATCTGGCTCTATAATTATCTAAAAAAAGAATAGATAAAAGAGAGTGTTGGATTGTGTCACATTTAACTATAAGCAAATAAAGAAAAGATCTAACTACATGATCCAGATCCGAGTTGGGGAGGTGTTTAAAATAAGACAAATGCAGAAATAATAGCTTCATGTACTTTAGCCTCTGAATTTTAATGGAGAATCTGTAGTTCAACAGGCGATTCAATCTTCATCGGCTACCGGCCACGGATGTAAGAGAAATAAATCGAATTAAGGAATAGGTTTAGACTTATGGCTATGATCATCCACTTAAATGGTCACGGATCATCCAATAGTAATGGCCTATTCTTTAGTTGAACATGAACATCACTTTGTAAATCTTTGCTAGAATTAGGTTACCAGCTAATTACATACGGGGAGTGATGAATTAAGGAGATTGCATGCGGTGAGTGAATCTAAAGAAGTCTAATGCACTAAGGTGATCATTCGAACCCTCGACATGACTCCAATGGAGAAGACACAAATTCTGACAACCTTTTAAAATCCAAAATTACAATTACAGAGCACGGCTCTTAGAGAGCCCTCGGACTTACTCGAGCTTCAGAGAGCCCTCGGACTTCTGATCTTGAATCCGAACTTGGAAGTACAAATCACTCACAATGGCTCTCAAAGGTAAACTACAAGAAGGGATTACAGGGGGTTCGGATAAGCTATCGACCGAATGAGAAACAGAGATGAAAACTCTAAAATCTGGATACCCAAATTGGGCAAATGGTTGCGTCTATTTATAGTTTTCCTAAGTCCATTTCGGATGTGTATCAACCAATAGGAGTCGAGCACCGGGATCCAGATCTGTTCGCCAATCGAAGCTTGATCTCGGTTCACCAATCGAACAGAGGCATCAATTACATATGCATTTTGAAATTCTTGAGCTTACGAAAGTTCCCGAAGTAATTTAACTTTGGCGCTCACATGGGTTGGAATATGCCTTGGATCTTGATTGGAACCTTCCGGAATGTTCTGGTCTTTTGATTGCATTGAAGCGCGTGCAAAGTTTCTGAAATACCCTTGGACAGTAAATCCCTAGAATGCCATTTCACATAGTTTAAGGGCTTTTTCGTAAAGTAGTTAGAGTTTCTAGAAGTTCCCGCCAAGTAATTTCATCTTTGGGTGTTCACATGGGGTGGAATATGCCTTTGGTTCGTGCTCAGAATCTTCCGGAATGTCTCTGGGCTTTTCAATGCATTGGGGCTCGTGCAGCAGATTACTAAATTGCCCTTGTTAAAGCTGCGAATCTCCAGAATACCTTTTCGCAGAGTTCAGGGGCCTTTTCGCAAAGTTCAATGACTTCTGAAGCTCTGTTCGCAAAGTTCAATCTTCTTTTCGAGGAGTGTTTTCTTCTTTTCGCAAAGTTCAAGGTTCTTACTGAAAAGTGCAAGTTCTTCGAATAGTAGAAGTTCTTTGCAAATTGAACTCTAGGCTCCCATTCTTCTTTGCGAATAGTAGAAGTTCTTTGAATTGAACTCTAGGCTCCCATTCTTCTTTGCGAATAGTAGGAGTTCTTTGCGAATGGCTTTTCTCTTGCTTCGTGTCTTTTATGCGCTCTTTTAGACCCTCTTTAGCCATTCTTTGAAATTTGTTTCTTCCTCCTTCTTTAAACTTGACATGAGCTGTCGACTTTTTGATCTTTTGGGATGCTTTTGGATTTGGACTGTCGATTGGTTAGGTAAAATGCTCACTAAAGCACTTTTTTAGTCTTCTCAAGGGACTTTCAAGGCTCATGTTTAGGGGAGAAAAATGGTATGTTACAATACTTAACACACCCCCAAACCTAAGCTTTGCTAGTCCCCGAGCAAAAACGTAAAAGCAAAATAAAGAGCCACTTTTGTAGGAAGCACAGTGCATTTAGCATATGCAACAAGCCTTTTAAACCCCTAGGTGATCCCTAGAGGAGGAGTGAAGTCTCCGAGGGTTTTCAAATGAAGGTACCCACAAACTTCTCCATGGGACGATTGGCATTAGTGCCGTCATCCCATGAGCAATCAAAGATCAAAATTAGTTACTCTTGAATCAATGTTTAAACAGAAATTTAGGTTTATTGTTTGCAAGATTTCAACATTTATAAACCTTATGAATGTTTCACTCTTTCCAATCATGAGCAGCCATAGAAATCATGCAAATGTGTCGTGATGGTTCATCATTTGAATAAAAATTAGGTTATAAGTCATACTTAATGTGCTCAAGTTCCAACCCAAACACTTACCGGGTGTACTCTCATCAAGATTTTGTTGAAGGTTCATTTTCACTCAAGCTCAAGAGCAGTTACATCTCCCAAATGGATTTGTAAGCATGAGCATAGGCATGATTCTCGGTCATCCTTGACATCTCCTCACCATAGATTGGGAAGCTGCTTATCTCCACATGACAGTTCACTCAACTTTGGATCACAAGGACTTTTATTTGGATTTGTTGTATGGCTCGTGGAGTGAGGTTTTCGGATAGGAAGGTTGAGCAGTGTTTGGATTTTTGAGAAGTCAGGAATTGAAGGAGGTGGTTCATGACTCCACCTTCTTGAGTTTAGCTTCTTTTGAGATTCTCGTGTTCAAAGTACTCAGTTCTTCTTCCTTTGATCTTGAATTTTCAACATAAAGTTCCCCTTTTTGCCTTTTTTTTGCTTGCTTCTTTTTCATATTGTTTTTCTTTTACTTTCTCAGTCACCATACTGCCCATTTTTGAGGTATTTCTTCTTCATTTATTTTGATATTTGCCCAGAAATGTTCCATCTTTACTTCTTTCTCCTTTAACTCCTGAATTCTCAAGGTGAGGAAAAGGTTTGAATTGGTTCCATTGGTTCAGTGCAAGAAAAATGGGTGTTTGATGAAGCATTGTAGGATTTATAGCTCAATTGGGGTACAAACAAGGCGATCTTTCTTGGTTGGTTCATTAGCTCAAAATTTGTCCAAAGAAGGCCTTGATCTTTTCCTCGATTTCATGAATCTTTGTTGCTTGTTTTGATTTGGAGTTTCCTAATTTCAAGTGGATCTAATGCCTCGGATCCTTTGAATCGGAAAAGGGTTGCCTCATCACTCTTCAACAGAGATGTAAAACATATAGGCTCAATTCTCACCGGTTATGGTTTTTCCTTGAGCTTTTAAGTATATCTTTACCTTTTCTCTTCACTGTGGACTTGCTATGTGCTAATACAAGTGTATTTTGTGTTAACATCATGGAAATGTGGAATATTGTAGGGTTTAGAATGTCTAAATTCTTGCAAAGAAAATTTTAAAATTTCCACATTGTCATGATTCTTAAGTAAATTGATTCATTTCCGATTACTTTGGTGATTGTGATGCCCTTATGCTAATTATCCCATGGCAGGACACATTTGCCCATACCCCCAAACTTAAGATGAACATTGTCCTCAATGTTCTAGACAATGAGAGACTGGGGCGCGGTAAAAGAAGAAAGAAAAACTAAAACGGAAAAATCTAAACTATATGCGTGAGAAAATAAAAATGTAAAAGCGAAGATATGAGCAAGGAAATGGAAAAGCAGGATATACAAATGCAAGAAAAATCAACAAAACAATGCTAGAACTGCTAAATAAAATCTAACAAATAGAAGGATTACTATGCAAATGAAAGGAAACTAATGCTAATAACAGAAATAGTAAAAGCAAGGTAAGGGACTGAATACAAAGTTAAAAAAAGAAAAGAAAAGTGTTGATACAAAACTGAATTTGTGAATACAAAATAGGAAAACAAAGTTATAAACTAACTATACTCACGGAAAAATGATGAAAATCGTAAAACGAGGACACATTAACCTAAGAAAGAAAAAAAATCAGATCTAAAAGCAATTTGAAACTAAAATTCCTAAAGCAGAAAATCTAATGCCAAATGATGTATCCTAAGCCCAAAGAAACAAACCCAAAAGCACCGAGATACTTATGAATCTAAGTGATTATAAAATGATTAGCAGGAATACGGTGAAAAGCAAGATTCATAAGATTGACCCTTTGTTGATGATGTGTATGAAAAAAAAATGAAGCATGGGAGCACATATTAAGCGGGGTTCACACAATTTGAGACCCATTTATGATGAAGAAATCTCGAAGGAAAATAAAATCGGTGGGTCCATTGAATATTCAAAAGCCTATGATCCACTACTCATTATCCTACATGATTCCTAAAAAAAATGATCTCGGAGTCCGGATGGGAAAAGTGGATGCAAATGGAAAAACATTGCATCAGGAAGATATCTATATTGTTTTATAATTTTCTATTTTATTTTTTTTCTTGTTTTGGATCAGCCTCAACAAGAGCCCTTATTTACTACTTCGAAAATAATGAGAAACAACCTCAGATTTTCTATTTGTGTTTTCACTTCTTTTATTTTGTATTTGGTTTTGTAAAAAATAAAAAATAAAAATCAGCATGCCTAAAAGCATTGAAATTATAATCAAAACAAACATTAAACACAATGAAATTGCTGGTTCTCAAGAATTTAAAATAGAAAATGAATACAAAGGAGAAGGGATGCAAACTCAAGCGGATCTGCTCCTTTTTGGTCTAGATGTTCCTTGTTGAACGGTTGCTCCGGATCTGCAAACATCCAAAAAAGCGATCTAGGGTTTCCTCTGTTTGGGTTTCTTTACTTTGAGCAGATTAACAATTGGGCTCTACCCTTTTGATTTTCGACAAGAGAAAAAGCGGAAGATTAGAATAGATGGTGGTTATTCGTGTGGAGCTAAATGAGAGAAGAGGGTGAGCTAGGGTTTTGAAAAGGGTTTTGCTTGGGAGAGTTTAGAAAATCTTGAGAAAGTGTAGTTCATGAACGAGCTTGATATGTCTATTCGAAATGGATTTGGCTCCGAAGATCTTTTCGCAAAGGACTTCTCCCAGATTTTCTATTCGAAAAGGAAATTTTAACTATTGAGCAGAACATGGTTCTTTTAGTAGTTCATCTGACTCGAATCAATTCAAATAGAACTTTGGACTTTTCGAAAAGTACTTTTAATTTGTGATTTGAACTTTGAAGTGTATTTACACTATGCGTACAAGAAAAATAGACAGAAACAACAAAAATCAGAAAAACAATGTTGTACAAACATATTATACACTTTTCTACCATCAGATTTTTGGAGAATCATGATGATAGGTGGGCAGCAAGGGCTCACAGGTGTTTTCAATGCATGGTTTGAACCTCGACCATTTACCTTGAGTATTCTTCCATCCTTGGGATCTGAAATATCCACTCTCTGAGGGGAGGCCTTGATGACATGATGGCCCTTCCCATACGGATCTCAATTTGCCGAGAAAGAATTTAAGTTTAGAGTTGAATAATCATACCTTGGACCCGGTATGAACTCTTTTCTCATGAGGCTCCTATCATGGAATGATTTAACCTTTTCTTTGTACAACTGGAGCTAGTGTAGGCATCCATCCTCGGTTCTTCCGGTTTAGTGAGTTGAAGCTTCACATGTGGTTACCAATAGCAGTTAGATCCATATTAAAAGTTTTGATTGCCCACAAGGCCTTATATTCTAATTCTCTTGGTAGATGGCATGCCTTGCCATAAACCATCGAAGACATCCCTATAGGAGTCTTGTAGGCGATTCAGATGCCCACAAAGCATCATTAAGCTTAAAGGACCAGATCCTTTCTCTCCTTCTTCACAATTTTTCCAAAATGTGTTTGATCTCTATTTGAAATCTCCACCGCATCCTTTGGTTTGTGGATGATAGGAGTGGCTACTCGTGAGTGACAGTACTTTTTAATAGAGAGTCAAAGCTGTTAAAGTGGCTTCCCCCATCACTAATGATGGCTCTGGGGAATCCAAATCTGGAAAAAATGTGGTCTTTGAGGAATCTTAAAACCACTTTGTGATCATTGGATTTGGTAGCTATGGCCTCAATCCACTTGGAGACATAATCCACAGCTACCAAGATGAAATTGTTTCCATTAGAAGGAAAGGGGCCCATAAAATCTATGCCCCAAACATCAAACAACTCAACTACCGAGATTGGCTGCAGGGCATTGAGTTTCTTTTTGGAAATCTTGCCGATTTTGGCGATTCCTGCAAGATTTACAAGATCTTTGTAAGGCATCTTTAAAGATTGTGGGCCAATAGAAACCACTGCAGAATTTTTTGCAATGTTTATTGCCACCTGAAATGGCCTCCACAGCTGTTCATGACACATTGACAATATGCCGTGGAATTCATGGTCCGAGACACACTTTACGATCACTTGTGCACAATTCTTGAATAGATAAGGATCTTCCCAAATGAAATGTTTAACTTGTGAGAAGAAAAGATCTTTATCCATTCTATTCCAATGTTGAGGAATCTGTCCAATAGCCAAGAAGTTGACTATGTTTGCAAACCAAGGACTGTGGGTATTGATGGCAAAAAGTTGCTCATCAGGAAATGATTCATTAATGGGTAAGCTATCATCCTCAGTATTGAGAATTACGGATAAGTGATCAACCACATTCTCCACTCCTTTCTTATCCTTAATCGTAGATCAAACTCCTAATAGGAGGATCCACCGATTAATCTGGCTTGGTATCCTTCTTAGACGAAGGTACTTTAGGGCGAGTGGTCAAGTAAACACCACAATTTGTGAACCTAAAACATAAGGCCCGAATTTTTCCAATGCAAACACAATGGGCAGCTCTTTCTCGCTTGTTGTGTAGTTGAGCTGGGCATCTATCATGGATCTCTACCGGCATAAGCTATGACATGGGGAAGCTTATCCTTTCTCGCCCTATGACACTCCTAGGGCATAGTCTCGATGCATCACACATCACTCAAAGGGCACCGAATAGTCGGGACGCAAGATGGGAGCTGAAATCGGACATTTCTTAAGGACCTCAAAGGTCTTGCATTCATTAGTAAACACAAAAGGAACATCTTGACACAAGAAATGACAGAGTGGCTTGGAAATTTTATCAAATCTTTGATGAACCTCCTATAAAATCTGCATGCCCTAAGAAACTTGATTTGCTTAATGGGAGGAGGCAAATGTGCAATTAGATCAATTTTTCTTGGTCCACCTCTATGCCTTTATGGGAGACCACATGTCCTAGGACAATGCCTTGGGTGACCATAAAATGACTCTTTCGACTTAGAACCAAATTGGTTTCTTCACATCTTTGCAACACCAACTTGAGGTGGTGTAAGCATTGGGAAAAACTGTCTCCATAAATTGAAAAGTCATCCATGAAGATCTCCATGAATTGATCAATCATGTCATAAAGATGGCATACATGCATCTTTGAAAAGTGAGGGCATTGCAAAGACCAAAGGGCATCCTCCTATAGGCAAAAGTGCCAAAGGGTGAAGGTGGTCTTTTTCTTGGTCCTGTTACAGGATCTGGTTGTAACCAGTACCCATCAAGGAAGCGAAAGGATTTGGTCAATGAAGGGGAAATGGTCTTTCCTTGTCATGGTATTTAATTTTCTAGTCTATGCACCCTCCATCCGATTGTTTGTCCTGGTGGACATAAGTTTACAGATTAATGTTGATGCCAGATTTCTTAGGCACCACCTGTGGGTGCTACCAAGCAGAATCTGAAATGGGGTAAATGACCCCAAAGATCTAGCAACTTGACAACTTCCTTCATTACCACTTCTTGCATGTGAGGATTCAACCTTCTTTGCATTTCTCTAGAAGGCTTGGCATCCTCTTCCAGTGGATCTTATGCATGCATACACCGGTTTATTCCTCCTAAATCAACAATGGTCCATAATTGCTTTCTTGTCGTTTTAGAACTACCAATGTCCTCTTCTTGCTCCTTTGTAAGGGAGGAAGAAATAATCACAGTAGTGTTTGATGATCTCCCAAAAACACATATTTCAGATTTTTGGGGAGCTGTTTGCGTTCCAATTCAGGTGGGCTGAGGAAAGAGGGCAGCAAAGGTACCTTGGTAACTTGGGGAAGAGGGAGAGGAGCAGGTCTCCAAGAGAGAGGACTTGGTGACGGTTGGTGAGTGGCTTGCACAAAGCAGACTCGCTTTGAATTTGATCTCGCTTTTCCTTCTTTCTTAGTGGATCCCCAATCATTTTTAAATGCTGTGGTGGAGTCTGTACCTTGCAGAAATGTTTGTATAGACCCCTCCACCAGCTCATCAATGATGCCAACATGGAAACATTCCACAACAGAGAATTGAGGGTGAGTAACAGCATTATACACATTCAATTTAACTTTCATATTTCCAAAGACACCTCCATGATGCAGACCTGCATTGAATGCATGCATTAGTCTGTAGAGAATGGTCTTCCCGAATGTGAGGATGGCGTGGTACTTTTGGTTGGTTCCATGTCCAACACCAAAAAGTCAGTAGGGTAGAAAAAGTTGTCTACTCCAAGCAAAACATCTTCAATCAACCCCATAGGTTTCCTTTCGGATCTGTCATTAGTCGTAACACCACTTGAGTGGGTTTCAATTCTCCCAAACCTAGCTTCTCATAGCAGAATAGGGAAGCAGTTGACACTAGCACCCAGATCTAGCAAGGCTTTCTCAATGGTGTGCTCCCCAATGATGCAGGGATTGTGGGGATTCGGTCTTGCATCTTAGGTGGTGTTGCAATTGATAGCACTTGGTTGATTTTCTCCGAAAGGCCTTCTTGGATAAATGTATCCTAGATTGCCTTTTGTGGGTGCATACCTCTTTGAGAAATTTTGCATAGCGGACCTGTTTGATTGCATCAAGCGGTAGATTAATTTTAACTTGCTTGAATGTCTCCATCATTTCCTCAATTTTGTGTTTCCTTTGTCAAAAGGAGCGACTTCATTGCATGGGGAAATGGGAGGTGAGGAACAAATTTCTCCTCCTCATCTTTTTCAACAATTTTGTTATTTTTTCCTGTTTTTCATTTTTTGAATTTTCGATGTAAATCAATGACCATATTGCTATCCAAATTGTTGTTCCTGCACTTGTTCTTCATCTTTTTCTCTTCACTACCCAGTGTTGTTTATTATTCTTCCACTTCTCAAAGTAGTCACATTTGATTTCCTCATGGCCATTTGAGGATTCTCCAACCATGAACTGTCCTTAGGATTGTTCACAGTTGGTCGGGTAGTTTACCCTCTTCTCTCTTAGCCAATGAATTTGAGAGTTGGCCCGTAGTTTCTTCAATTTTTTAATGCTCGACTGTGAAGGTTCACGAGACAGAGTTCCAAGATTTTGAAGTGAACTCAAGACCGCTCTTTAAAGGTCGTGGATCTAGGAGGGGCAGGCTGGTGCGCATCAGCATGGCTTGTTGTTGGTTAGTCATGAAAATTTGATTTATTATAAAATTCTACGATATGGCGAAAGGTGTTTGAAAGGTAATTGATTTTTTGGGCTCGTAATTTATTCCACCGATTAGGATGAGATCTCCATGGGTAGTCATTCGATTGCATCATCCATAAGATCGAGCTGCATGAGCTTGTTCCATCATGAGTTCGAAATTGTGATGCGTATGACATTGATCAATGGAATGAGTGGGGGACCGGCATATCGACATGCCTCCTCTACTGGACCCATTTGGAGCTTTAAATGAGTCCATCACTATCAAATTTTGTGGTCAAATTATCCACTTTCCTTTCCACTCATTGACTTCATAAACTTTCCTCTTGTGAATTGGGGATTATTCATCCTAGCCGGATTCTCGGTGTCCCTTCGAGATTCTGCTGGGTTGAATTTTCTCCAATCACTCAAAGAGGTCCCAAACCTCTTCAACTGTTTTTTCGCAAGTAGGTACCTCCACAAGAGGCATCCACCATGTTCTTGCCCTTCTGATCAGTTCCTTGATAGAAGCTTTGAACCAGCTGCCATTTAGGAATTTGATGGTGAGGGCATTGTCTTAACAGTTCTGTAAACCTTTCCCATGCTTCATGGAAAGTTTCATTGAGTTTTGGGAGAAAGAGATGATGCTTTGTCTCGTTGGTGGTTTTAGTCATTGGGAAATATTTTGACAATAATTGACATTGCAAATCATTCCATGATGTGATGCTGTTTGGTGCTAACATAGATAACCATGCTCTAGCTTTGTCCTTTAATGAAAAAGGAAAGAGCCTAAGCTTGGTTGCCTCTGGACCCAGTCCAGCTATGTTAAATGTTGTGCATAAAGCCAGAAATTCATCAATGTGTTTGTAAGGGTCTTCCTTACTCAATCCATGGAATGAAGGCAACATTTGGATGGTGGAGGACTTAATTTCATAATTTCCCTCCACTGTGGGAAATTGAATGCAAAATGGGGAATTATAAGCACCAGGGGCAAAGTAGTCTCTTAACAATCTCTGTTCTTCACCCATTTCAGCAGATGTCTGTGATGTATGTCGGTTTCTTAGGAGTCTTTCAACTTCTGAATTTAACGGGAGAATCTCAGGATTGAGGGTTCTCCTGCCAAACATACAACTCAGAGAGAGTTTGGTACAGCAAACCTGTCTATTTAAGAACTTTCCTTTCCTTTTACACAGCTGTACGCTGCATAAAAATAACAACAAAATTAATAAATGACTAACAAAAGAGTGGCAGCAGCATTTATTCAAATAACTAGTAGGCAAAGAATAAAAACTCAGAAAAATAAAAAAAATAAAAAATTAGTGCAGAAAAGTTTTCTATACAAAAGCTCAAGCACTTGGAATGCAAAGTGCAGGTTTAAAGCAAAAATTAAAATAAAAATCAAATCTACAAAATAGAAAAACTTAGGTCTACCAATTTTAAAATCTATTCCCTGGCAACGGCGCCAAAAACTTGTTGTCGCTCTAAGTGTGCATGATTTATTTGCGTTTTGAAAACAGATTTAAAGAATAAGAAAATATCAGCACAGTTAGAACATAATTAGCCTGCAAGATCAGGGCCAATTGTAGCAAGTTTTAAATGTAAGTATTTCAAGATCGTCCACAGGGAATTGATTTAAAATTTAAGATAAACCTCCAGATCTGAGCTACCAGATCTGGCCTCTGATCCTATCTACAAAGCACATAAGATGGGAGGTTGAATTTGTCACGTTAACTATAAGCAAATAAAGAAAAGAACTAACTACATGATCCAGATCCGAGTTGGGGAGGTGTTTAAAATAAGACAAATGCAGAAATAATAGCTTCATGTACTTTAGCCTCTGAATTTTAATGGAGAATCAGAGTTCAACAGAAGCTGATTCAATCTTCATCCGCTACCGGCAGATGTAAGAGAAATAAATCGAATTAAGGAATAGGTTTAGACTTGTGGGCATGATCACATAAATGGTCATAGACACAGCTCTAGTGTGGCCTATTCTTTAGTTGAACATGAACATCAACGTAAATCTTTGCTAGAATTAGGTTACCAACGCTAATTCGCACAGGGGTGATGAATTAAGGGAAGTTGCATGCGGATGAGTGAATCTAAAGAAGTCTAATGCACTAAGGTGATCATTCAGAACCCTCGACATGACTCCAATGGAGAAGACACAAATTACAACAACCTTTTAAAATCCAAAATTATAATTCTGAGCACGGCTTCTTAGAGAGCCCTCGGACTTCTGATCAGCTTCTCGAGAGCCCTCGGACTTCTGATCTTGAATCCGAACTTGGAAGTACAAATCACTCACAATGGCTCTCAAAGGTAAACTACAAGAAGGGATTACGGGGGTTCGGATAAGCTATCGTAGGAATGAGGAAACAGAGATGAAAACTCTAAAATCTGGATACCCAAATTGGGAAAATGGTTCGCTATTTATAGTTTTCCTAAGTCCATTTCAGATGTGTATCAACCAATAGAGTCGAGCACCGTGATCCGGATCTGTTTCGGCCAATCAGAGCGCTTGATCCGGTTCACCAATCGAAACAGAGGCATCAATTCATTATGCATTTTGAAATTTCGCTTGAGCTTCGGAAGTTCCCGCGTAATTTAACTTTGGCGCTCACATGGGTTGGAATATGCCTTCGGATCTTGATTGAAACCTTCCGGAATGTTCTGGTCTTTTGATTGCATTAGCGTGCAAAGTTTCGAAATACCCTTCAAACGAAATGCAAATCCCCGTAATGCCATTTCACATAGTTTAAGGGCTTTTTAGAAGTAGTTAGAGTTTCTGAAGTTCCCGCCAAGTAATTTCATCTTTGGGTGTTCACATGGGGTGGAATATGCCTTTGGTTCGTGCTCGTAATCTTCCTAATGTCTCTCGGCTTTTCAATGCATTGGGGCTCGTGCAGATTACTAAATTGCCCTTGTTAAAGTCAGCGAATCTCGAATACCTTTTCGCAGAGTTCAGGCCTTTTCAAAGTTCAATGACTTCAAGGTCTGTTCGCAAAGTTCAATCTTCTTTTCGAGGAGTGTTTTCTTCTTTTCGCAAAGTTCAAGGTTCTTTGCGAATAGTAGAAGTTCTTTGCGAATTGAACTCTAGGCTCCCATTCTTCTTTGCGAATAGTAGAAGTTCTTTGCGAATTGAACTCTAGGCTCCCATTCTTCTTTGCGAATAGTAGGAGTTCTTTGTGAATGGCTTTCTCTCTTGCTTCAGGTCTTTGTCTGCTCTTTTAGTCCCTCTTTAGCCATTCCCTTCTTTAAACTTGACATGAGCTCACTTTTGATCTTTTTGGGATGCTTTTCGGATTTGGACCTGTCTGATTGGTTAGCTGTAAAATGCACACTAAAGCACTTATTTAGTCTTCTCAAGGGTCTTTCAAGGCTCATGTTTAGGGGTGAAAAATGGTATTTTTCACTACTTAACAGTATGTCACTAGTCCTTTGGTCAATTCTCCCGAATAAGAAAGTGAGCAATGAATTGGATGTCTTAAGGATGTTCTGAGAATTGATGACGTACGACCAATGAATGGGTCGTGACAACTACGGGAGTGGTAAGTATAAGTATTTAACCACGGGATGTGATGATCACAGGACTAAGGGTAGTATTTTCTAAGGTAAATGGCATTCCAAGGGCTAGGGAGTTCTTCCCCATCTTGGTTCACCAGTTTGTATGCATTTCCAGGGTATGTGGCTATTATAACATAAGGGCCTTCCTAGTTCGGTTTCAATTTTCCTTTCGGATGAGTGTGCTTGGAAGGCATGATTTTCGTCAAGACTAATTCTTCGATATTAAAGGTTCGTTCAAGGACTTTCTTATCATAAGCCCTGGCCACTCTCCTCTGATATACCTGAGCATGATCGGCTGCCCTTAGACGTATTTCATCAAGTTACTCTAGCTTCGTGAGTAGGGAAATTCTCCTCTCATCTAAGGAAGCTCATCATCGAGTTGAATCTATAAGGATGGTACTTGTATCTCATATGGCAGGACTGCCTCCATCCCATAGGTAAGGAGGTAGGGTGTTTGACCAGTGGCCATACAAATAGAGGTCCTATAGGCCCAAAGTACTTTTGGTAGTCGTTCAGGCCAATCTGCTCCATTGCTTCTTTCTACTGTGCATTTCAAAATTTGAATCAGTGTTTTATTCGTAACTTCTTCTTGTCCATTTCTTTGAGGGTAGAACGGTGATGAGTGGTGTAGATCGATATCGAACTTCTTGCATAATTTCTTCATCTTCTCTGTGATAAACTATGGTTCGTTGTCGGTGACAAACATCCCAGGTACTCCAAACCTGGTGATGATATTCTGAATGATAAACCTGACGAGTGTTGCAGTGGTGATTCTGACATAAGATTCAGCTTCTGCCCATTTGGTATAGTATTCACTTGTCGTAAGTATAAACATGTGCTTATGAGTGTTTCCAACTGTGTCTGTGAAAGGTCTGATGACATCAAAGGCCCACATCGAAAATGGCCATGGTGAGGTCATAGAGTTCAATGCAACTGATAGATCTTTGATAAGTGCGGCGTGCTCTTGGCATTGCTTGCAGAATTGGACGTAGAGGTGGCAATCTCTTATCATTATCAGCTAGAAGTAGCCTAATCATGTAATTTGATCGGTGAATCTCTGTTTACCAACATAGGCGCTACAGGTGTTGGAATGTGCTTCTCGGATGATGTATTGTCCTTCGACAGTTATGACACATCGTAGTAGTACTCCTTTGGTAAAGGCTTCTTTGTATAGTATTTCACCGAGTATGTAGAATTGGGCGCGTCGGTTCCTTATAGTCTTCCGTTCAACCTTTATGGCATATAGAGGGACATGTTGATGCTTCAAGAAGTTTTAGATGTCGAAATACCATGGCTGTCCATCATCGATTGGTGATTTTTCAAATTTGAACATAGCGACTTCGATTTCTGAGTTGACGTGCTTTTTCGGAGTGATTGCTTCTTTTTGTCCTATGCCGATGGGGAGGATTGGTAGTTCTCTCTTGAGGGTCCATGCTACCTCGTGAGTGGGTACTATCAGCTTTTCAATGAAGAAGGTCTTGTTACTTTGTCCAATGGGTACCTAGATGACCGAAGCTAACGTGGCAAGAGAGTCTGCGAGCTCATTTTCTAATCTAGGGATGTGCATGAAAGAGATTCTTTCAAATTTCTTTACTAAATATTGAGCGGTTTCTAGGTATGTCATTAGTCTCCTCTCCTTAGTTTTCTATTCTCCTATAACTTGTGAGATTACTAGCTTGGAATCATCGATGATTTTTAATTGTTTAATGCTTAATTGTAGTGCTGCTGGTAGTCCAACTATGAAAGATTCATATTCTGTAATATTATTAGTGACAGGGAAATCTAGTTGAAAAGCCTTAGGTATGACAATTCCTTCTAAGCTTAAGAGTACTATCCAGATTCCTTTTCCTTTGTGATTTAGAGCACTGTCAAAGTAAAGGGTCCATGACATCTTATCGGGCTCCTCGTTATGAATTGTGAGTAAGTCCTCATCAGGAAAATCTGCATGAACGGGCTCATCACTCTACAGCAGGAGATCTGTGAGGTAATCGGTGATTGCTTGTCCTTTGATCGACTTCTGCATGACGTAAGTGATATCGAATTGTCGTAAGAGCATATGCCAGCAAACAATCTTTCCTGATGTGGCTGGATTTTCGAATACATACTTTAGAGGATCCATCCGGGCTAGTACTAGTATCTTATGTGCTACAAAGTAGTATCGTAATTTGGTTGAGGCCCACACCAATGTGAGGCAAGTCTTCTCCAATGGAGTGTATTTTCATTCGTACTCAACCACCGTCCTACTAAGGTAGTAGATAGCCTTTTCATATTATCCTAGAATTACTCCCATTGCTTTATCGTTTGCTAAAAGGTAGAGGATTAGGGGTCTTCTAGGAACTAGTGGCAATAGTATTGGCGGGTTAAGGAGGTACTTTTGATGTTGGGAGAAAAATCTGAATGCTGGGAGATAAATCTCCTGATGAATTGCAATCTTCCAATCAAGCCTCGTAATTCTTTGATATTACGGGAAGGTGGTATCTCAAGGATGGCTCAGACTTTTATAAGGTTGACTTCGATCCCTCGCCTGCTGACTATAAAATTGAGTAATTTTCTGAAAGTGACTCTGAAGACACATTTCTTTGGGTTCATTTTTAACTGGTATTTCTTAGCTCTTTGTAACACCAGCTGGAGTGTTGCAACATGTCCTGCCAGTGTTTGGGACTTCACTAATATATTGTCAACATAGACTTCTACACATTTATGTATCATGTTGTGAAAAATATCCATCATGGCGCGTTGATACGTGGCTCCTGCATTCTTGAGCCCGAAAGGCATGACGATGTAACAGTAAGTTCCCCATGGTGTGGTGAAAGAAGTCTTCTCTTGGTTGGACTCTGCTAACTTGATCTGACTATAGCCAGAGAAATCGTCCATAAATGATAGCATCTCATGTCCAATGATGTTGTCGACTAGAGTGTCAATGTGTTGAAGTGGGAAGTCGTCTTTTGGGCATGCCTAGTTGAGGTTTCGAAAGTCAATGTAAACCCATACTCTGTCATCTTTCTTAGCGACAAGTACTATGTTGGTGACCCATTTGGGGTAGAGGACGCCTCAAATGAACTTGGCTTTGTGATTTGTCAACTTCCTCTTTAACTTGACGGGCAGTTTCGGGTGCATACTACGGAGTTTCTGCTTAACAGGCTTTTGGTCGGGTTCCAAGACGAGACGATATGCTACTAAACTTGGGTCTAAACTAAGCATATCTTTATAGGACCATGGAAAGGAGTCAAGGTGGTCTTGTAGGACTTGTATGATATGTTGGTGTTCCTTGGAATTGAGCGTTGCGCTAATTAGTAGCTTCTTGGGTTTCTCTTCAGTGCCAAAGTTGATTTCTTCTATAGGTTTTGTAGCAGCTTAGATTTGCTCGTCAAAATGCTTGATGACCCGTTGGAAGTCTTGCGCCTCCTTGGGGACTGGCAATTCTTCTTCATCCTCGCTAAGCTCATATACTGCAAAATTGCTACACTAGGAATTCGATTTTGCGAAAGGTAGCTCTTCATCGGTATAATTTATGACTGAGAGATCTTTGGTAAGGTAAAGGTCAAGGCTATTGATCCTTTTCTCAAAGTTGTGAAGTATTTTATCTAGTATAATCACTGGCTTGTTGTTTGGCTTAGACATCTTACGTCTTCGTGCGGGAGAGGAGACAGAAGTCTTAGGAGACAAGTCTCCTTATTGGTCACAAATTTGATTCGAGACAAAGGGTTCCCTTTCTTTTCTAGTGTTTTTTAATTTTTTTAGATTTTATATTTTTGAATTTTTAGGGTTTTCTTCTTTTTCTATTTTTTTTTATTTTCGATAGTAGATATGGTACAGGGTTGGTCGCCTCAAGAGGCGCTGGGAGAGTTGCTTCCTCTAACTGAGGGAGCGAGACGGCTGCCAAAGCCATTCGGGCGATTCTTCGAGAAATGTGGACTTTTCTTGAATTTGGCATTTTTTTTTTTGGAGTCCTCAGCTAATGAGACCTTTCAAATAAGTGACACGGGTGACAATGGTACTGACGTTCAGATTTCCTCTGTAACATTGATTGCCTTATTTTCGAAGAAGCTTTGGAGATCGTAATCGATCGAACTATCATCCTCTGAGTTATAATATGATTGTTCTTCTTGTCGAGAATGACCTCCTAAGGGATCTTCAGGGGTAGCGAGCTCTTTCCCTTGAACTTCATAATATGCTAGGATAAGCGTGCATGCTTGGTAGCGAGACTGGTAACGGTGAGAAATGCAGGGAGATCCCCAAGGGCATTCCCATCCTTCTGAGTTAGAGTCGAGGATGGTATCAAACTCATCTTCTTAATCTGACAATACCTGAAGTCCTCTGTTGGCATGCTCTACTAACTCGAGTGCAGGAAGGTCTATCCAGTAGTCCTTGTCATCGCTCGGAGGGGGTTGCCACTCTTCCTTGAGAGATTTCTAAAATATTTGGAGTTGTGGCGTGTCTTGGGACAGAGTGTCTAGTTCGAGCTCCTCCTCAAACTCTATAAGGGCGTGTTGGGTGTCTCCCCCTGGGTCAACCAAATGGCCGTTAAAATTTTCTTCTTCCTGTGTTGGTAGCTGAGTTGGTAGGTCATTACTTGTTTCTGTCCTTATGGGCTCAAAATCATTTGATCCTACTATCGCGAAGTGTCGAATCCAACTAGCGAAGCATTCTAATATGCTAGTGAATGCCCCAAAGCGGGGTTGGTATGGGTGAGCAATACAAGGGGAGTCCCATGGGCATTCCCATCTCCCAAGGCCAAGGCTGAGGTGGATGCTATGCGAGCTAAGATTTCATGGTGGGGTATCATCATCTTTCCATGTTAAGTGTAAGTGCCCTTCATCATCTTACAAGGTAGCTATGTGGAAATCTTCGTCGTCAGTGGATTCCTAATCTCCCACTTGCGGATCGAGTTCTGGAGGTTCTTTCTTTCTCTCTTCTGTAAGCTCCTTAGTGTCAAACAAGGGTTTGACTCCCTTGAGTGGTTTATCAATATCGTCATTCAGATCGGTTAAATCATTGAATGCTTTAGCCATTCATTTAATTTTTGCTTCTTGGGATTTAGTGAAGGACACTTCTTTCTGCCTTGGTACATCTGCTTTCTTCGTGGTCCCATAGACGAAGTGGTCATATAGAGACCATTTCGGTGAAGTGGGGAACAAGTCAGCTTGTGGGTTGTCCGATTGGTAACCTAACCCTATGTGCTTACGTATTTTCTTCAGGACGACAGGCCCTACGCGACCTTGCTTATTTTGTCGAGTTCGGTGTGGGGGACGTATTCGAGTTAATACATGAGGTCCTAACCTTTTATAGTGATTGGGTTGATGTCGTAGAGTTTGGCGAAGCCCTCTTCTCATTAATCTTTGTTGATATGTTAGGGGAGAACAAGGAGGGATAGGGGGATAGACTTCTGCAATGATTATCTCATCAGGGATTCAGGCCTTCTGAATGTGGCTTGTGTTCAATACGAAATCATGGGTTGTCAGAATACTCGCAGCATAATCAGTGTCCATCTCCTGGAGGGGTGCATCAACGTATATATGGACAATGGAGTCCTTGTACGGGAATATGACGCATTGATGGTATGTGGACGTGACGACTTTCATTGACTCTAACCATTTTCTTCCTAAGATAAAATTGTACGTACTAGCGGAGTCAGAAACATGGAAAGTGACATCTTTCATTACAGGTTCGAGGCGAACCTGTAGTTTGATAGTTCCTTTGACGAAATGATGTGAGCAGTCATAAGCTATGAGAGATAGTGCTAAAGGCCTGACATCCTGCTCCATGTATTCGAGTGTCTTTATCATTGTGATAGGGCAGATATTAAGTCCTGCTCCTGTATCGACCAATGCGTGGGCAGAGAATCCTCTAATTATAACTGTAAGGTATATGGGAGTTGCTCCTCCGCAGAGTGACTTCTTAGGCATGTCTGTGTCCGTGAAAGCGAGTGTCAGGGGTTGCGCCATGACCGAGGTAATTTGATGAAGCTCGACTAATGTTGTGTCCTCATCCACTTGTGTGTCTTCAAGTGTCCTTATCAACAATTGGTGATGGTCAAGCAATTTCTTGATGAGTTCTAATAATGATATCTGGGCTGGGATCTTTTGAAGATGCTGCAGAAGGTCATATTCTTGCCCTAGGTCGAGTGCCATTTCTTTGTCTGATAGATGAGCCTTGGGTGCAGGTGATTGGAGTGGTTTAAGGTATAAGGATTGGTGGAGGGATAATGTGAGATGGGGGCAGCAAGTTAACTTCTCTTTCTCATACGTTCCCCTCTGGTGGTTGTGCATTCGAGAAATCCTTATTTTGAGAGAAGGGTGGAGGTGGATAATTGGTTCTTGATTTAAGAATCGGGCATGTTGGTTATTGGGCGAACCCGGTGCTACTCAACATTGATATGTTTGTGAAGTGAGTGAAAATCGAGGTCGGAGCGCGTACTTGCACTGGGCCACTCCAAGGTGGGAGGTACTGTATGTAATCCACTTCTTCTAGGAAAGCAGAGACCAATATCTCAGACAGGTCAGGATGCTCTTCTCGCTCACTGTCTTTTATATTTAGTGAATACTCGATCTTTATTTTGTTTTCTTGGCTTGGAGTGTTTTGAGTGACACTGTCTACCCATGCAGCGATTTGGGCTATAGTTTGAAGAATATGATCTCCATATTCGAGTTCAGAATTGGACAAGGGGAGCAACATTGGTGTTGGTTTAGGATTTAAGGAGGTTAAAGGTTCTGGTGGGTGACTATGAAGGAATGGTCTCCTGGCCCTAAAGGAATGGACTCGTATCTGGGTGAGTTTTGGATAAGGAGGTGAGCTTGGCGGGGCGATTCGAGTGATCAAGGTCGAGGGGTGCGGCGGTGGAGGAACTCTCGTAGGTGTGGCGGATGTATTAGAAGGTTGGATGTGAGTGATTAAGGTGGAGGGCTAGAAGGAGGGATCATTGATCGGGGAGCTCTATAGTGGTGACCTGAGCCGGTGTTGCTTGGTTGTGGTTAGGCATGGGGTTATTAATGATCCCTAAGTTTTGTTAGGTTGGTTATTATTAGGGTTAGGACTCCTAAGCGCCTCCCAGTCGATTTGGTTCTGATCATTCATGTCATAGATCACATCCTGGAGGACCCAACAATCTTTTATGTTGTGTCTCACGTATCGATGGAATATGCAGTATTTGCTATAGTCAAGGTTTGTCAGCCATGGTCGTGGTCTTTTTTTTGGGAATCGAAGGATATTCTGAGTGTTAAGGAGATGGAAGATGTTGGGAATCATATCAGGTAATGGGGGATAGTGTTCCTGCCTCGACTGGTAGGGGTCTCTAGCTGGGTTGAAGTTTTGTGGTGCGGGTACGTTATCATAGTTCAGCGCGTGGGTCGGTCAATTCTGTATCATGTTCTCGTTCTGGTAAGTGTTGGGATATTGATTTTTGTTTTGGTATTGGCCTTGATTCTTGTTCTGACCTTGGTTTTGGTTTGCATATCTCTGTTGATTAGCACCTTGGTTTTGGTTCGTGTATTATTGTTGATTCTGATTTTGCCTAAAATTTCGCGATTAGAAGTTCCCATTCTCGAAATTTTATCCTTGGTTTACAACGGTGTTGACCTGTTCAGTTTCTAAGGCTTTCTTATTATTTTTTGACTTTGATTCACTAGAAGAACCCACTTTCGACGTAACTATGGATAGGGCAAGGTCTCCGCCTTTAATGTGTCGTGCTAGTCGGGATGCCCTATAGTGGAGTGCAGTGGAGTCGGGGCAATCACTTAGGACAAGTGCGCTCTTTAACGGTTCCCTAGTGTTGTCGATGATGATCTCAATTGAGTCCTTCTCTTTCATTGAAGTGCTGGTTCTAGCAGCGAGTTTCCTCCATCCGACGACGAAGTCGGTGAATTCTTCATCGGATCCTTGCTTTGCCGCCATCAGATCGCTGAGACTGATTGTCTCTTGGATGAGATGCTTGTATTGATCTAGGAATTGACCGACTAAATCATCGAATGTTTCTATCTTATAGAGCGGGAGTCTCGCGAACCAATCTATAGCTTCTCCTTCTAATGAGCATCAGAAATAGTGGATGAGAAGTCCTTGATTATCAGGTATGGGTCGACAATCGTTGCAAAAGAGGGCCAAGTGATGGTTCAGATTTCCCATGCCATTATATTTGGTAAATTTTGGCAGTTTAAATCCTATTGGAAAGTTAAATTCAACGTCTCAGTAGAATTTGTCGAATCCAAATGAGTGACAAGGGCGTTCCCTCTTGGCCATGTATTCGTCGAGCATTTTAGGGAGATCTTCAATTTTGATAGTGCTGTCTTTTGGAGCAGCCCGTGAGCCAACCTTATCGGAGAGTCCTTGCTGAAGAATGTGCGAGCAGGTTGCCTCAATGGTGTGGCACGGGCCTGCTGGTTCGCACTTTTCTTGGGTTCCTTTCGGTCCCCGTTGAATCAGTGGCTCCAATTATGTCCAAGTGGACTCTAGCGATGCGGCATTTGGAATAGTGGAGGTAAAATAAAGGGTTTTCTACGAAGGTTCCTAGTTTGTTGCGATCGCCAGCTGCAAATGTTTAACAACGCTGCAACACGTCAATGATCACGCTTTAGAGCGGGTATGGGTTACTTCTATACTGAATCGTCCGCCTGCGAATGTCAGCAGCTATGTTTTTCCTTATAATTTAGATAGTTTAATTTTCTTTTATTTCCCGTTATTTTTTATAGTTTTGATCAGTTTAGACTTCCCTGATTCTGTTGTGAGTTTAGTTATATAGTTTATTCTAATCCTATTAAGAGACTAGTTAATTTTTACTATTCCTACCCTTATTGAAAGTCTAATTAATTAAGTGTCCTAATCCCATTAAAAGTCTGATTAATTTTAGTCTCCTAATCCCATTAGAAGTCTAGTTGTGATCAGGTTTCCTAATTGTACTAGGAGTACACATGTAGTAATTCTGGTGAAACTCTAATTACATCGAGCATGCTAGTTATATTGAAAATCAAATTTGAGCAAGTATGCTAGTTGTATTCTAATTAAATCAAGTATAACAGTCTTACCAGACTTTCAATTGAAATAGAGAACTAATTTTACTAAAACTCTAATTTAAGCAATGAATTAATCAGACTAAAATTCTAATTAGAGCAAGAAATTAACCAATTAAATTCTGATTTAAAGAAATTAATTAATCATACTAAAATCTTATTAACTTCATTAATTAATTATGCAGAAATAAAATAAATCTACTAGTTAACTATACTAAAAATTAAGAAAAGAAATTAATTATTTCTAAAATTCTTAAAAAAAGGGTTTTGGGCCCGCTATGCTAAGGAGGATTGGCCTCATTTCCGAGTATCCTCCGTAAGCTCCCTTGGGCAAATCGGATAGCTAAGATTGAAGATAAATTGGATTTTGCACTGTAAAATAGTATTTTAGACTTTTTAGAGTCGATTTCGGAATGATAATTATGAATCAAATAGTGAACTAGAATTATAGAAACTAAAATTAATATTTGGGATTTTTGGAGGTATTAAACTAAGGAATTAAAATTTCTAGGACTGAATTCGGGCCTGAAATCAGAAAATCAGACCGTATGATTAAAGACTGGTGCTAAAATCCAAGGATTAGAACCAAATATTATTGATATGACTGGAGATTAAGATTTTAGAATGGAGTTGAGTCTAGGGTCGGTGAATTGGACCATCGGATTAAGGACTAGTTCTAGAAACTGAGAATTAGAACCAAATATAAAAACATTTGCGGTCTAAAAAGGGTGCTACGGTCTCGGACTGAAAATTAAAACCTATAATTAAAACTAAGAGAAAGATCCTAAGTCTAAAACTATGATTTTTACCTAGCACCAGGGCTGCGAAGAGATATCATCGGAGGTTCAGAGTTTGAATATCGAAATCATGGTTAGGTTGCTCTTTGGGTTTGTCCTCGGAGTTCTCTGGTTTCGGAATCCCAAGAAAAATCCGTTCTCTCTTCGAGTTAATTAAGAAAAAAATCTTTTATAGATTTTTCTTCAATTAAATGCCCTATTTTAGGCGTTTAATTAAATTGCATGCCAGTCTCTCGGCGCTTAATCGCTTTGAGTCGGTCGCCGACTCAATGAGCGACCGGCTGACTTGCTCAGCGAGTTTCCTAGTCCTATTAGCTTTAGAACTAATTGTGCGCCCATTTTGGGGTGCATAATCCAATTAAGCGCCACTCTCGTAGTATTTAATCAAGGAAACTTAGGAGTCAAGGACAACAAAGTAGGCGTGAGGCCAATTATGTTGCAGTGGGCACTCAATCGATCAGATCTCATGATAGACGCGTGATTGAGTCTCGAGCTAGTCTGGGGAAAGAAAGTCTGGTCTGGGAAGGGACTAATTACATTGGGTGATTTGGCATGTAATCGAATTGCGTGCATGATTTTAGGCACATAATTCGGGGTTGTTCGGGTCTGAGTCGAGTTTGAAATGCCAGACTATTATTTCAGTCTGCATTCTGACTATATATTATTATTTCAGTATATAGTCTCCCTACATTGGGATATGAGTCATAGAGCTATTGTTTCAGCCTATGTTCAACCATGTACTATTATTTCAGTGCATGGTTCCCACGTCGGGGGTATGGGGCCTGAGCCACAGAGCTATTGCTTCAGCCATATACTATTGTTTCAGTATGTGGTCCCACATTAGGGTTAGGGGTCTGAAATGCAAGACCATTGTTTCAGTCTGCATTTTGACTATATACTATTGTTTTAGTATATAGTCTCTTTACATCAGGATCTGAGCCACAGAGCTATTCTTTCAGCCTGTGTCCAGCCATGTACTATTATTTTAGTGCATGGTTCCCACATGAGGGGGTATGGGGTTTGAGCCACAGAACTATTGTTTCAACCTGTGTTTAGCCATATACTATTATTTCAGCATGTGGTCCCATATCAGGGTTATGAGGTCGAAGGTTGACTGAGAAAATTTGTATATTCTGAGAAGGCAAAATGGGGGTGTCTACAGATGCCCCTCTCGACGCGCTCTTGCGAAGTAAGAACGCGTCGAAGAAGTAGACACCCCTCATTCGAGGTGTCTTCTCGTTTCTCTTAGGAAATCACAAATGTGAACTGGGGATGTTGACATGACATTCTTGACTTTCTTATCTATCAGCGTAAGCTAAAATGGAGCATCCAAAGGGCAAATGGTAGCTATCGAAGGGCACATTTCAGGTCTGTCGGTGCATGGCGCATCCCGTTGTATGGCGCGGGCTAACAGAGGGATTTTATGCAATCGAGGTACTGGGGCATCAATCAAATGTCCAAAACAAGGTCCAGGGACCGATAATAATAAAATAAAGTATCATGTAATATCGAAGGCTTTTGTAAGTCATGTCAGACTAGGCGCGTCATTGCTCACACCAATGCGCGTCAGGCGTTTCTTTTCTAATAGGCATTTGTAAGTTCTTTGATTAAATAAACTCAATGTTTAGTTTCCCAAGGGAATGGCTAGTTTGGGTTGGTGGTGAATTGAGGTGGTGGTCTTGTGAGGTGTGCTCAATTATTGCTTTGTTCTTCTTTTCTTCTCTCTTTTTTTTGTTTTTTTATTTTTATTTTGTGAAGTAAGGGGAGTTTTGAAAATTTGAAATTTTAGGGGTTTTAACTTAAGATCAATTTGGTGGTAAAACGACAGAAAATGTGGCTTCTGAGACGTCGCTGAGCAGATCACCGGTACGGGATTTGTGGACCCGACCGTTATTGTGGTTGTCAAGATGACACTTGGTATGCCGGATACTCCGTCTAACCTTCTCGATTAATGCTGATGATTGTCTCTTATGGGAGGACTAAAGTGATTCGCGAGTCAAGAGAGACGGGTTTTGAAAATATTTGACTTAATCATAGCTAACTATATATTTACGAGGAATATTGAGTAAACTAAAAAAAAAGTGGGTAGTACTTACTTGGGGGTAATACTTACCTAGATTGTGCATAGTTTGTACGGTCTGGTGACGTCATAGTGTCACGATAAGACTTTGGAGATTTCTTTTCTTCAGGTATGCTGTGGCAGGGCTTGGCGGTTGTGATGTGATGTCTTGGGAGAAATGATGTCACGATAGGACCTGGGGATTCTCCCTTTCTTTGGCTGCATCCTGGGTCAGTCCTGGTGGGACGTGGGGATCAATTCGGGAGAGAGAGAGCTCTTTACCTTAGCGATGGGACACGCTTAATCTTTCTCTCTTTTCTTCACACGATGTGGCATGTGTTGTCTGAGCCTTTTTCTTTTTTTTCTTTTTTCAAGTAGTGATGTTCGCAATGGGATGTCGACTGAGCATAGTTAGCGACAGCGTGCTCGCATTCTTGAGAGATTTGCTTTCGACTTCTCGCGATGGGACATGAGGGTATGTTTAATTTATTATGATGAGACTGGATATTAAGGTGATATCATATGTGTACGCATTATCGAGATGGGGATGGGTGCTGTTAACGCTTCCTTCTCGTGTAAGGTTACACGATGGGGTAGGTGAGTAAGTCTTTTTTTCTTTTTCTGCCGGAACAGCCTGTGAGGCGACGCAATAGGACAGAAGAATTTTGACCAAAATGGGATACAAAAGTGTGAGGGTGTAGATTTCATCCAAAGTCAGGTATTGTGCGCTTGCTTTAGGTCGCTCAATACGATTGCGTGCCATTTCTCAGGCGTGCGATCTCAGGCTCGAGCGGCCGCTTACGCGTGTGTGAGTTAGTGTGTGATTGTATTATGCGTTACAACTGTAGCGCATGATCGAGGCATCACTAGGTCAGTGTATGGGTGACCTTTCAGGTCGCGCAACAGCAGTATGTTTTTTGATTGGATTGTGCGGTCTATAGGTTGTGTGTGATCGGAGCGTCGTGCCATTGGCGCGGGCAATGGATTATTTGCGTGCTTTGGTTAGGGCACGTGTTTTGGATTGTACGCAGTGTGCATAGTGCGTGATCAAATTAAATGCATGTGCTATGGCGCGTGATTGAGTTTGTACTCTATATAAGCGAGGGATCCTTCATTTGTTTTTCATTCTCTAGTTTAGTCTCGAGTTTTGACCTTTTTCTGGGTATCTTATATTCTAAAATTCGTATTTTAGCGATATTAGGCGATCTAACCGTCCGATTGGGATGTCATTTCTTTCTATACTCGTTATTTCGTATAATCTTTGTCCCGAGGTGATGCTCATGGATGGCGTTATTTTGAGAATGGGCGGTATTGGGAATGAGGGCGCTAGTCTTCACATCAGTCCTTTTTAGGGAGTAGTGAAGGTAGTGTTGAGGAGGCGGTGGTGGAGGAGGTGAAGATAGTGGAAGAGGAAGAGTAAAAAGTGGAGGGATGTGTTTCCCAACCAATTCTCCCTGAAGCCTCCGATTGGACGCTCCGAGCAGAACCTGCTCCTCGCTTCGTCTTAGTTTTGAACCCAGTCTTCGTTTTGGATTATAGGTTAAAGTTTTAGATTGTAAATTTAGGAGGTATGCCTCTAGTGATATTATGTAAAACTTTTGAGTTATAAATAAAGAAGCATTTTTTTTATCTTATTTTGTTGTGCTTGTTTATTTGTTTAAACTTATTAGTGGATTAGTTGGATTTATCTTATTTGTTTGACTTATTTTGATTTAGCTTAGAGTCTTAGGATTCATTCCGAATTTATTCAGGGCTTATCCCGAGGTTAGTTTGCTTTATTGAGTTTGGTTTAGGGGGTTTACTTGGTTCTGTTTGGTTTGTTGGGAGCATTTTTTTTTGTCCCAAGCAAGCTACGGTCTCACTTTCGAGAGTTTTTTTTTGTTTAAAGTTTTGGCTGGTTTAAGGTTTGATTTAACTGGAGTTTTGATCTTTTGTTTGATTCAACATGAGACTTAAAAGGGGTGAGTTTTCAAAGATTCTAGATGGGTGTTAAATGCTTAAATCCTATTGGTTTATCTAGGCTTGGGGGGATTGGTGTTTCTTAGGGGGTTAAGTGTTGTGCAATTATTGGCTCATCTGAGTCCATCATGAATTGTGGTCTTTCAAAGGGGATATGTGTTTGGTTTAGATTTAATTAGATTGGAAGGGCTTAAAGGTGTGACACTTATCATTTGGTAATTTCAGAGGTATAGTTTATAAATGTGTGAGCTAAAAGTTTTGGGTTCTTGTTGTTTTGAATTTTATTCCAAGTTTGGGATTAAAAGTTTTGGGGCATTTTTTTTATTTTGGGCATTTTTTTTTGTTCATTAATGTCTTTTCTTCCTTTCTTTTTTGTATCCCGGGTGTTAGACCTGAAGAGTTGTATTTATTGAGTGGATTATTGAGAATGGACGGGATTGGGAATGCAGGGTAGCAGTTGAATTTCTGTCATGCTAAGGGGAGAGGTGGAGAAAAAGGTGGTAGAAAGGAAACCCAAGGATAAGGCAAGGTCAGAATTCTCGTGACCGATGCCTATTTTTCCTCGATAGGCTCTGTAGATTCCATATTAGTTTCTCTTCTTTGTTATGGTTTCCAAGGTGAGCTTCTAAAGATGGAAGAGGTTATTACAGCTAGAATTCGTTCAGGGTGCTTCCCGCCTCCGGGTTTCTCCAAGATTTCTAGTTTCCCAAATATATCCGGATTTGGGCATTGCCTGAATTGGCTATTTTTTTTTGTTAGTTTCTTGTTTCAAGTTGTGTATTCAAAGGGTAGGCCTTTGGTGTATTTTGTAATTATTTTATTTATTTATAAAGTAATTATGATTTTAATTTCTTTTGTAAATTCAAGTTTAGCTTATTTTGTAGCTTATTTGATTTATTTTAAGTGCGTGGTTTACTTGTTCAATTTATTTTATTTCGGATCGGGGCATGTTAGGAGCATTTTTTTGTTTTGACTTGGTTTGTGCTTAGTTGGAGTGTGTGCACGAGAGGGACATTTTCATTGTTTAGTTTCACCTTAATTGGGGCAAGTTTTTTTTTTGTTTAGTTCTGGTTGGAGTGTGTAAATGGTGTCGAGACATTTTTTTAGTTTCGTCTTAGTGTGGAGAATTTTCTTTTGGTTATCAGGATGCATATTTCTTTAAGTCTGGAATGTTTTGGATCAGGCTTAACAAGGGCATGGTTTAGGCTAATAATTAGTGTCGAAGATCACCCAATTTAGGCTTGTGAACATTCTGTCCTAGGCATTTTTTTTCTTTATGTTTCTAAGGAATTGCGCACTTAGCTCCGAGTGCATAAATTAATTGCACGCCAGAGGGTGGATGCGTGTTCAAAGTGTTGGAAGGTCATTAAGCGCCAGTTTCCGATCATTTGACATATTTAAACGTATGGTATCGGGCGCGTGATTAGGGCGGTGGCTGGTCACTGTACAGGTGACCATTGACATTCGCTCCCCACTGTGTGGACGCTTGAAGTGATTACACGCTTAGTAGACTGCACGCAACTAGATGGTCGGGTTGGTTTGAGTGGGCGACGATTAGGTTACGCGCTCAAGACCGATCGTATGATCTGAATTAAGCACCGTTATAGTGGCGCATGATTGGTTTGAGCACATGAATTTATGCACGTGATTTTGGCGTATCCTATAAATAGTTCAAAATTTTTCATATTTGTCGTTTGATCCATTTTAGTCTTCGATTATTGGTTTCCTTATTTCTTTGTGCTCTAATTTTTGTGTTTTTATTTTACTATCCGGCCATCCGTTTCAGGCACCATTTCTTCCATTTTCTTTAGTTTTTCGATCTCTTCATTCTAGGATGGAGGGTGAGGGTATTGGTGGTAGGCATGATCTTACCATTTTTGAGTTGGAGAGGATGTTAGGGGCGGAGATGGGTGAGACTTTCGAGGCTCGGACCGACGTTGTCGGGGAGGTGGTTAGAGAGGAGGTACTAGAGGTTGACCAGTCGGGGGTCAGGGAGGAGGTGCCCAAGATTGAGCAGGGGGATACATAGGCTAGCTCGTCAGCTTGGTGGGTCAAAGTCGAGGGCTACGGGTTCCTCAGCTAGGCAGTCTCGTCACACGTCACATGATCGCGTTAGGAATGATGCTCATAGGGATTCGACCGTTCGTGATACTCTTGCAGGGTATCCTCCTCGTTCGCGATCGAGGCGATCTGTTAGTCAGGTGAGTGAGGGGGGTTCTGCAGCATGGCCTTGTCATTTAGAGGTTCCGAGGACTCTGGGTACAGGGATTGTATCTTCAGAGGACCAGTTTACGGACCTCCGAGCTTATGATACAGAGGACAGCGGTGACCGACCATCCCAGCGGCGGCGTAGGGAGTAGGAGTGTATGCGTGTATTTTTGTATCCATGGTATGTGTGTGTTGTATATATAGAGGAGATGCCCCCAGTGACAAGTGTAAAAAGAAATGAAAATATTTTGACATATATAGAGAGATTTTTGATTTAGATGTACTTGATTGGCTCCTTTTCTTTTAGTTATCTCTTGCGTCTACTTTCGCTTTTTAGTTGCTTCAGTGCCATCGACCATCATTGGGACTTGGATGCTTCCTGAGTTGGCTCGATGATGGTTGAAGGTTGCTTCATATCTACAATGTGAGAGTAATTCTGTCAGTAGTTTTTATTCTCCCCCTTGCTAGTTGTCAAGGGGGTAAGTGTCTCAGACCGGGGTCTGGTAGTAAAAGATGGATAAGTGCTTTTTTCATTTTTTTTATTTTTTTTATTTTTTTATTTTTTTATATTTTTTTTAAAATGAAAATAATGCAATAGGGAAAGCAAATATCTAAGATAGAAATAATAACAAAAACAATAAAATAAAAATACCCTAGTGTAGGAGCGTGGTGGGATTGGCAGTATGGTATCTTTGGTAGCACTTTTCGGATGGTAACTTTGTCGTTCCTCATCTTCTTTGTGGACAAGCCAGCACTTCTACTATGATTCTTCTTCTAGTCTAAAAAAAATTCCCCAGCGTCAAGATGTAATGGAGCTTTTTTGCATTTTGGGATGAGCACTTTGGGTCTATAAGCAGTCATGGGTATTTGGTGAGTTAGTTTTGAAGAAAAGTTGATCGGTGTTGTTATCGAATCGGAGAGATCTTTTTTTATTAGGTAAGTTGTATATAGGGGTCTATCTCAGGGTAGTGGTCATCCTATCCCATGGTTATTAGGGAGGAGTATGGTAGGTATAGTAGGTGATTGCATCAGTCATCATTCATCAGGTTTCTATTTCATTTCTAGGAGGATCCTGTAAGGCTTCTGATTTATCGCCGAAATAAAAATAGAAGAGGGGGGTAAGGCTCAGTGATGCGGGGAATAGTTTATATCTAATGCTTACCGAAAGGGATAAGTAACAATCTTTTTCTCATAGGGGATACAGGATGCCATGATCAAGCTCTTCGTCATGCTTCGATACCATCAAAATCTCACATTCAATGGTTAGCAGGAGTTTGTCCTCCTCCTGCCACCTTACGACGGCATCTAATAGTATAGGGACATCAGGGATGCCCTCGCATCTTGCTTATACACTTCTAGTAACATTACCAGGGATGTCCTCATGATCTGCTTATGCTTCCCTGAGCTCATTGACTTGTTCATTCGTCATAATTCTCTCACTCAATTTTTTTGTATACATATTTTTTTTTTTCTTCTCTTCTCTCATTTTTTTTTCCTTTTTTTTTACTCTCTTTTTTCTCTTTTTTTTTCTTCTTTTTTTCTTTCTTTTTTTTTTGAAAGAAACCTATTAACAGAAGAATGACGAGTTTTGATTGAACCTGACATCTTCATTTTTTTCCTCTAACGTCTCCTCAAATGATGGGGAAAGGGAAATGAGGATTGGGTGCTACTTATGCTTTTGAAAGAGATTGGATAGGTCACTAGTTCTTTAATTAGATTGCCCGAATGAGAAATGGTGGGCGATAAATCAGAGGTCTTAAGGATATTCTAAGAATTAAAGGCGTACGACCAATGAATGGGTCGTGACGACTACGAGGGTGATAAGTATAAGTATTTAACCATGGGATGTGACGATCACAGGGCTTAGGATAATATTTTTTAAGGTACATGGTGTTCCAAGAGCTAGCGAGTTCCTCCCAGTCTCGATTCGCCAATTTGTAGGCATTTCCAAGGTATGCGACTGTTATGACATATGGGCCTTCCCAGTTCGGTTTCAGTTTTCCTTTTGGATGGGCATGCTTGGAAGGCATAGTTTTCTTCAAGACTAATTCACCAATATTAAAAGTTCATTCAAGGACTTTCTTATCGTAAGCACTGGCCACTCTCCTCTGATGTACCTGAGCGTGATCAACTGCCCTTAGGCATGTTTCATCGAGCTGCTATAGCTGCGTGAGTAGGGCAATTCTCTTCTCGTCTAAGGATAGCCCATCATCAAGTTGAATCTGTAAGGTTGGTACTTGTATCTCATATGATAAGACTGCCTCCATCCCATATGTAAGGAGGGAGGGAGTTTGGCCAGTGGCCGTATCCTATAGGCCTAGAGTGCTTCTGGTAGTCAACTCCATTGCTTATCTCTACTGCACATTTTAGGATTTGAATCAGCATTTTGTTCGTAGCTTCTGCCTATCCATTGCCTTGAGGGTAGAATGGTGATGAGTGGCGTAGATCGATGTCGTACTTCTTGCATAACTTCTTCATCTTCTTTGTAATGAACTGTGGTCTATTGTCAGTGACAAACATCCTGGGCACTCCAAACCTGGTGATGATATTCCAAACAATAAACTTTACGAGTATTGAAGCGGTGATTCTGATATAGGATTCAGTTTCTACCCAGTATTCGGTTATTGTAAGTATGAACGCATGCTTGTGAGTGTTCCCAACGGTGTCTGTGAAAGGTCTAATGACATCGAAGGCCCACAACCAAAATGGCCATGGCGAGGTCATAGTATTTAATGCAAGTGATGGAGCTTTGATGAGTGCGGTGTGTTCTTGGCATTGCTTACGGGATTGGACGTAAAGGTGGCAATCTCTGATCATTGTCCACCAGAAGTAGCCTTATCATGTAACTTGAGCGACGAGTCTCTATCTACCGGAGTAGGCGCCGCAAACACTGGTGTGTGCTTCTCGAATGATGTATTGTCCTTCGACAGTCGTGACGCATCGTAGTAGTACTCCTTTAGTGAAGGCCTCTTTGTATAATGTTTCACCGAGTATGTAGAATCGGGAGCATTGGTTCTTTATAGTCTTTTGTTCGATCTTCGTGGCATATGGAGGGACGTTTTAATGCTTCAAAAAGTTCCAGATGTTGAAATACCACGGTTGTCCATCGTCGGTCGATGATTTTTCAAATCTGAACATAACGACTTCAATTTCTGTCTTGACGTGATTTTCTGGGGTGATTGCTTCTTTTGGTCCTGTACTTGTGGGGAGGATGGGTAATTCTCTCTTGACGGTCCATGCTACCTCGTGGGTGGGTACTGCCAGCTTTTCAATTAAGAAGATCTTGGTATTTTGCTTAATGGATATTTGGATGACCGAGGCTAGCGTGGCTAAGGAATCTGCGAGCTCATTTTATAATCTAGGGATGTGTGTGAAAGCGATTTTTTCAAATTTCTTTACTAAATATTGAGCGGTTTTTAGGTATGCCATTAGTCTCCTTTCCTTAGTTGTCCATTCTCCTATGACTTGTGAAGTTAGTAGCTTGGAATCACCAATGATTTTTAATTGTTTAACACCTAATTGTAGTGCTGCTCGTAGTCCATCTATAAAGGCTTTGTATTCTACAACATTATTAGTGACAGGAAAATCTAGTTGAAAAGCCTTAGGTATGACAACTCCTTCTGGGCTTAGGAGGACTATCCCGATGCCTTTTCCTTTATAATTTAGAGCACCGTCAAAATAAAGGGTCCATGACGTCTTATCAGGCTCTTCGTTATGAATTGTGAGTAGGTCCTAATCAGAGAAATCCGCATGTACGGGCTCACCACTCAACAGTGGGAGATCTGTGAGGTAATCGGTGATTACTTGTCCTTTGATTGACTTCTATGTGACGTATGCGATATCAAATTCTTACAGAAGCATATGCCAGCGAGCGATCTTTCCTAATGTTGCGAGCTTTTCTAATACGTACTTCAGCGGGTCCATTCAGGCTAGTACTAGTATTTTATGTGCTCCAAAGTAGTGTAGTAATTTGGTAGAGGCCCGCACCAATGTGAGGCAAGTCTTCTCCATTGAAGTGTATTTTTGTTATTATTCGACCATCGTCCTATTGAGGTAGTAGATAGCCTTCTCTCTTTTGCCATCTTCTTCATATTATCCTAGAATTACTCCCATTGCTTTATCATTCACTGAGAGGTATAGAATTAGGAGTCTTTCAGGGACTAGTGGCGATAGTATTGGCGGGTTAAGGAGGCACTTCTTGATGTTGTCGAAGGCTTGCTGACACTAATCATCCCATCTATACTCAAGCCCTCCTTTAAGTAGTCTGTAGAAAGGATCGCATCTGTCCGAATGTTGGGAGATAAATCTTCTGATGAATTGCAATCTTCCTATCAGACCTCATAATTCTTTAATATTACTGAGAGGTGGCATCTCAAGGATGGCTTTGACTTTTACAGGGTCAACGCCGAAGACACATTTCTTTGGGTTCATTTTTAACAGGTATTTTTTAGCTCTTTGTAACACTAGTCGGAGCAATTTAACATGTCCTACTTGCATGTGAGACTTCACTAATATGTCATCGACGTAGACTTCTACACACTTATGCATCATGTCATGAAAGATAGCCATCATGGCACGTTAATACATGGCTCCTGCGTTCTTGAGCCCAAAAGGCATAATGACGTAACAGTATGTTCCCCATGGTGGGGTGAAGGAAGTCTTCTCGTGGTCAGACTCTGCTAATTTGATTTGATTATATCGAAAGAAACCGTCCATAAAGGATAGCATCTCATGTCCAACGGTGTTGTCCACTAGAGTGTCAATGTGTGGAAGTGGGAAGTCATCTTTTGGGCATGCCTAATTGAGCTTTCGAAAGTTGATGCAAACCCGCACTCTACCATCTTTCATGGCGACAGGTACTATGTTGGTGACCCACTTGGGATAAAGAACGACTCGGATAAATTTGGCTTTGTGTAACTTGTCAACTTCCTCTTTAACTTGAAAGGCAGTTTGTGGGTGCATCCTGTAGAGTTTCTGCTTAACAGGCTTTGCATCGGGTTCTTAGACGAGGCGATATTCTGCCAAACTTTGGTTTAAACTAGGCATGTCCTCATAGGACCATGGGAAGGAATCGAGGTGTTCTTATAGGACTTGTGCAATTTGTTGGCATTCATTGGAGTTGAGCGTTGTGCTAATCAGTAGCTTCTTGGGTTTCTCTTCAGTGCCAAAGTTAAGTTCTTTCGTGGGTTTCATAGCAATTTGGGTTTGCTCATCAAAATACTTGATAACCCGTTGGAAGTCCAGTGCCTCCTCGGCAACTGGTGTTCCTTCTTCATCCTCGGTAAGTTCGTATACTATGAAATTGCTACACTTGGGATCTAAGTTTGTGAAAGGTAACCCTTAATCAGCACAATCTATGACTGAGAGATCTTTGGTAAGGTGAAGGTCAAGACTATTGATTCTTCTCTCTAAGTCACGAAGTATCTCGTCCGGTATGATCACTGGCATGTTGTTTAGCCAGGATACTTTACATCCTGGTGTGGGGAATGGGATAGAAACCTTAGAAGGAAAGTCTTCTTATTGGCTAAAAATTTGGTTCAGGACGAAGAGTTCCCTTTCTTTTCCGGGGTCTTCTAATTTTTTTGGATTTTGTATTTATGAATTTTTAGAGTTTTCTATTTTTTCTATTTTTTATAATAAATATGGTACAGGGTCAGTCGCCTGAAGGGGCGTCGGGAGAATTGCTTCCTCTAGTTGAGGGAGCAAGAGGGTTGCTAGAGCCGTTCGGGCGATTGATCGGGAAGTGCAGACTTATTGCAAATTTGGCATTTTTTTTTGGAGTCCTCATCTGATGAGATCCTTTGAATGAGTGACGCTGGTGACAACGACACTAATGCTTGGACTTCTCCTGCCACATTGATCGCCTCTTCTCCGAAGAAACTTTGAAGATCGTAGTCAATTGAACTATCATCCTCTAGGTTGTAATAATGTTGTTCTTCCCACCGAGGGGGATCTCTCAAAGGATCCTTAGGGGTAGCGAGTTCTTTTCCTTGATCTTCATAATATGTTAGGATGAGTACGCATGCTCGGCATCGAGATTGATAATGGTGAAGAATGCAGGGGGATCCCCAAGGACATTCCCATCCTTCTACGTTAGAGTCGAAGACGATATCAAATTCATCTTCTTGATCTGATAGTGCTTGAAGTCCTAGATTGGCTCGCTCTGCTAACTCGAGTGCTGGGAGGTCTATCCAGTAGTGCTTGTCATCACTCGGGGGAGGTTGCCATTCATCCTCTAGATATTTCCAAAATATTTAGAGTTGTGGTGAATCTGGGGATGTAGAAGTGTTTAGTTCAAGTTCCTCTTTAAAGTCTATGAGAGCGATGCGAATGTTTCTCCCTAGGTCAATCGGATGATCATTGGGATTTTCTACTTCTTGCACCGATAGCTGGGCTGGTCGCTCATTACTTGCGTCAGTGGTCATGAGGTTGGAGTGATTTGACTATTCTATCATAGAGTGTCGGGTCCAACTAGCGAAGCGCTCTAATATGCTGGCGCATGCCCTACAACAGGGTTGGTATGGGTAAGCGATACAAGGGGAGTCCCAAGGGCATTCCCATCCCTCAAGGCCAAGGCTGAGACAGATGTCATATGAGCTAGTATTTTCTTGAGGAGTGTCATCTTTTTCCAATGTTAAGCGTAAGTGCTCTTTGCTATCTTGCAAGGCTGCTATGTGAAAATCTTCGTCGTCAATGGATTCCCAATCTTCCACTCATGGGTCGAGTTTTGGAGGTTCTTCTCTCCTCACTTTTGAAAATTCTTTGGTATTAAACATGGGCTTGACTCCTTCGAGCGGTTTATCAATATTATCGTTTAAATTGGCTAAATCATTGAACGCTTTAGTCATTCGCTCAATTTCCACTTCTTGGGATCTAGTGAAGGACACTTCCTTATGCTTTGGCACATTTACTTTCTCAATGGTCCCATAGGCGAAGTGGTCATATAGAGACCATTTTGGTGAGGTAGGGGACAAGTCAGCTTGCAGACCGTTCGATTGGTAACCTAACCCTATGTGCTTACGTATTTGAGTTGGGACAACGAGTCCTACACGACCTTGCTTATTTTTACCGAGTCCAGTGTAGGGAACGTATCCAAGTTGGTATGATATCCCCACAATGGTGGGTCTCCCAAACTCACTCTTCGTATACTAAACATCTCAAGTCTTTGACGAAGACTCGTATATATATAAAAGGAAATCTAAATGACACAACGGAAAGAAAAAAATTAGGAGATAAGATGAAAACTAACTATCTAGAAAAAGAGTTTGCAAAAGTGTCCCATCGCAATCACCAGTCTATTGGTGCACGCTTTTTCTGGGTTCCTCTCGGTCCCCGTTGAATCAGTGGCTCTAATTCTGTTCAAGTGGATTCTAGCAATGCGGTGTTTGTAATAGTGGAGGTAAAATAAAGGGTTTTCTAGGAAGGTTCCTAGTTTGTTGCGATCGCCAGCTGCAAATGTTTAACGACACTACAACATGTCAATGATCATGCTTTAGAGTGGGTATAGGTTACTTCTAAACTGAATCATTTGCCTGCGAACGTCAGCAGCTATGTCTTTCCTTAGAATTTAGATAGTTTAATTTTTCTTTTATTTCCCGTTATTGTTATAGTTTTGATCAATTTAGACTTCCCTGATTCTGTTGTGAGTTTAGTTATATAAGTTTATTCTATTCCTATTAAGAGTCTAGTTAATTTTTACTATTCCTATCCTTATTGAAAGTCTAATTAATTAAGTGTCCTAATCCCATTAGAAGTCTGATTAATTTTAGTCTCCTAATCTCTTTAGAAATCTAGTTGTGATCAAGTTTTCTAATTGTACTAGGAGTACACATGTAGTAGTTCTGGTGAAACTCTAATTAAATCGAGCATGCTAGTTGTACTAAAATTTAAATTTGAGCAAGTATGCTAGTTGTATTCTAATTAAATTAAGTATAATAGTCTTACCAGAATTCTAATTGAAATAGAAAACTAATTTTACTAAAACTCTAATTTAAGCAATGAATTAATCAGACTGAAATTCTAATTAGAGCAAGAAATTAACCAATTAAAATCTGATTTAAAGAAATTAATTAATCATACTAAAATCTAATTAACTTAATTAATTAATTATGCTGAAATAAAATAAATCTACTAGTTAACTATACTAAAAAGATAAGAAAAATAATTAATTAATTCTAAAATTCTTAAAAAAAGGGTTTTGGGCCCACTATGCTAAGGAGGATTGGCCTCATTCCCGAGTACCCTCCATAAGCTCTCTTGGGCAAATCAGATAGCTGAGATTGAAGATATATTGGATTTTGGACTGTAAAATAGTATTTTAGGCTATTCAGAGTGGATTTCAGAATGATAATTATGAATCAAATTGTGAACTAGAATTATAGAAACTAAAATGAATATTTGAGATTTTTAGAGGTATTAAACTAAGAAATTAAAATTAAAATTTCTAAGACTGAATTCGGGTCTGAAATCAGAAAATCAGATCATATGATTAAAGACTGGTTCTAGAATCCAAGGATTAGAACCAGAGATTAATGATAGGACTGGAGATTAAGATTTTAGAATGGAGTTGAGTCTAGGGTCGGTGAATTGGACCGTCGAATTAAGGACTTGTTCTAGAAACTGAGAATTAGAACTAAATATAAAAAAATTTGCGATCTAAAAAGGGTGCTACGGTCTCGGATTGAAAATTAAAACCTATAATTAAAACTAAGAGAAAGATCCTAAGTCTAAAACTAAGATTTTTATCTAGGATCGGGGCTGCAGAGAGAAATCATCGAAGCTTCGGAGTTTGAATCTCAAAATCATGGTTAGGTTGCTCTATGGGTTTGTCCTCGAAGTTCTTTAGTTTCGGAATCCCAAAAAAAATCCGTTCTCTCTCAAAAATTGCCAGCCTCTTCGGGCGAATTAAGAAAAAAATCTTTTATAGGTTTTTCTTCAATTAAACGCCCTGTTTCAGGCATTTAATTAAATTATGCGCCGGTCTCCCAGTGCTTAATCACTTTGAGTTGGTCGTCAACTCAATGAGCGACCGGCTGACTTGCTCAGCGAGTTTCCTACTCCTAATAGCGTTAGAACTAATTGCGCGCTCATTTTAGGGTGCGTAATTCAATTAAGCGCCACTCTCGTAGCGTGTAATCGAGGAGACTTAGGGGTCAAGGACAGTGAAGCTAAGCCGGGTGTAGGCCAATTGAGTGCCGGTGGTGGGGTGCTCAATCCGATCGCGCATCTCATGATAGATGCATGATCGAGTCTCATGTTGGTTTAGAGAAAGGAAGTCTTGTCTGAGAAGGGACTGATTACACATGGGTGATTTGGCGTGCAATCAAATTGCGCACGTGGTTTTAGGCACGTAATTCGAGGTTGTCCGAGTCTGGATCGGGTCTGAAATGCTAAGCTATTATTTTAGTTTGTATTTCGACTATATACTATTATTTCAGTATATAGTCTCCCTACATTGGAATCTGAGCCACAGAGCTATTGTTTCAGCCTGTGTTTAGCCATGTACTATTATTTCAGTGCATGGTTCTCACATCAGGGGTATGGGGCCTAAGCCACAGAACTATTATTTCAGCCTGTGTTCAGCCATATATTATTATTTCAATATATGGGCCCACATTAGGGTTAGGGGTCTGAAATGCGAGGCTATTATTTCAGTCTGCATTTTGACTATATACTATTGTTTCAGTATATAGTCTCACTATGTCAGGATCGGAGCCACAGAGCTATTATTTCAGCCTATGTCCAGCCATGTATTATTATTTCAGTGCATGGTTCCCACGTTAGGGGGTATGGGGCCTGAGCCACAGAACTATTGTTTCAGCCTATCTTTAGCCATATACTATTGTTTCAGCATATGGTCCCATATCAGGGTTATGAGGTCAAAGGTTGATTGAGCAAATTTGTATATTTTGAGAGGGCAAAATGGGGGTGTCTACAGGGCCAACACCGTGCTCGGGGTAGGCAGTGGCCTTTCTTGTCCTTCTTGGCCTTTTGAATATTGTCGTGACTTAATGGTCTCGTATTCGGCAACAAATCCTTGAAGCAATTCCTCGGAGTCATCATCTCCTCTTTTTATCTGCTGAATACTAAGCTCTACAATTTGTTGAGCAATAAGATTTTGTCCAGTGTTACCATTTCTCCCATAATGAATGTTACCGGTGTGCGGGGTAGAGAAAGGATTTTCTTGTTTGCCAGCCATGTTAATCTCAGGTTGTCATAGGCTGGAATTGTAAAGTGGTTCTTCTTCGTGCATAGGGTTGTCATGATATCCCCACAATGGTGGGTCTCCTAAACATATCTTCGTATGGCGGACATCTCGAGTCTTTGACGACGACTCATATATTTAAAAGGGTTCAAAATAATGCGAGGGAAATAATGATCGAAGAATAAAATGAAAGCTAACTATTTAAAAAAAAAGAGTTTGGCAAAAGGGTCCCATCGCGATCGTCAGTCTATTGGTGCGCACTTTTTCTGGGTTCCTCTCGGTCCCCGTTGAATCAATGGCCCAATTCTGTCTAAAAGGACTCTGGCAATGCAGTGTTTGAAATATTAGAAATAAAAATGGGGGTTTTCTAGGAAGATTTCGAGTTGGTTGCAATCGCCATTTGCAGATATTTAACGACGCTGCAACACGTCAATGATCACACTTTAGAACGGGTGTGGGTTGCTTCTTTACTGAATCATCCGCCTGTGAACGTCAGCAACACTGGCTCTCCTTATAATTTAAATAGTTTAGTTTTCCTTTTCTTTCCCTGTGATTTTTGCTATAATTCTAATTAGTTTAAATTTCCTAATTCTATTGTGAGTCTAGTTGTGGTCTTATTTGGAGTCTAATTAATTTAGTGTCCTAATACTACTAGAAGTCCAATTAATATTAGTCTCCTAATTGTACTAGGAGTCTAATTAATTTAAATGTTCTAATTTCATTAGGATTCTAATTAATTTAGTTTCCTAATGTTACTAGAAGTCTAATTAATATTAGTCTCCTAATCATAGTAGGAATGCAGATATATCAATTCTGATAAAACTCTAATTAAATCAAGCATGCTGATTGTACTCGAATTCTAAGTAAAGAAAGTATACTAGTTCTATTGCAACTCTGATTAAAATAGAGAACTAATCTTACTAGAACTCTAATTAAAGCAATGAATTAATTTTATGAAAAGAAATCTAATTAATGGAAACAAGCTAATTTTATTAAAATCCCGATTATAGCAAAAAATTAACTATACTTGAAATCTAATTAAAGCAGTGAATTAATCGTACTAAAATTCTAATTAAAATAGAGTAACGGATTTGACTAGAATTATGATCAAAGCAATAAATTGACTATACTAGAATCATGAGAAAATAACGAAACTAACTTTACTTAATTCTAATTAAAGCGATAAACTAATCCTACTAAAATTCTAAAAAAAGGGTTTTGGGCCCGCTATGCTAAGGAGGATTGGCCTAGTTCCCGAGTACCCTCCATAAGCTCCTTTGGGCAAATCGGGTGGCTGAGATTAAAGTAAATTGAATTTTTGATTATAAAGTAGTATTTTTAGAGTTTTAGAGTCAATTTTGGGATTATAATCATGAATTAAATTGTGAAACTAGGATTATATAAAACAAAATTAATATTTGGGATTTTAGGAATATTAAACTAAGGAAATAAAACTAGACTTTAAAGTTTTAGGACTGAATTCGGGTCTGAAATCAGAAAATCAGACTGTATGATTAAGGACTAGTTCTAGAAACTAAGAATTAGAACCTGAGATTAATGATAGGACTGGAAATTAAGAATTTAGAATAGAAATGAAGTCTATAGTCGGTGAATTAGGCCGTCAGATTAAGGACTGGTTCTAGAACTAGGTATTAAAATTACGGTCTAAAAAAAAGGAGTTTACAGTCTAAAACTGAAAATTAAATATTAATAATTGAAACTAAGAGAAAATCATAAATTTAAAACTAGGATTTTTACCTAAAATCGGGGCTGCGGAGAGGAATCTCAAAAATTCGAAGCTTGAATCTTGAAATCATGACTAGGTTCCTCTATGTGTTTGTTCTCGGAGTTCTTTGGTTTTAGAATCCCAAAAAAATCCGTTCTCTCTCGTGTTGTGTTCCCAGCCTCCGGGGTGAATTAGAAATAAATCTTTTATAGATTTTTCTCCAATTAAACACCCTGTTTCAGGCGTTTAACTAGATTGCGCGCTAGTCTCCCGGTGCTTAATAGCTTTGGGTCAGTCATCGACTCAGTGAGTGATCGGCTGACTTGCTCAGCGAGTTTCCTAGTTCTAATAATGTTAGGACTAATTGTGCGCTTAATGTGGAATGCGCAATCTGATTAAGCGTCTCTTTAGAAGCGCTTGATCTAGGAAGCTTGGGGGTCAAGGACTGTAAGACTAGGTGAGGCGTAGGCCAATTACGCGTCGGTGGGCGGACGCTCAATCCGATCGCGCGTCTTGTGTGAGGCGTGTGATCGAGTCTCGAAGTGGTATGGGAAAGGAAGTCTGATCTGAAAGGGGGACTGATTGCATGTGTGTGGTTTAGCGTGTGATCAAATTGCACGTGTGGTTTTAGGCACGTAATTCGGGGTTGTCTGGGTCGGGTCTGAAATGCCAGACTATTGTTTCAGCCTGCATTCTAACTATACACTATTATTTTAGTATATAGTCTCCCTACGTTGGGATATGAGCCACAGAGCTATTGTTTCAGCCTGTATTCAGCCATGTACTATTGTTTCAATACATGGTCCCTATGTTAGGGTCATGGGGCCTAAGCCACAGAGCTATTGTTTTAGCCTGTGTCCAGCCACATACTATTGTTTCAGTATATAGTCCCAAATTAGGGAAAAGTGGTCTGAAATGTCAGACTATTATTTCAGTCGGCATTTCGACTATATACTATTATTTTAGTATATAATCTCCCTTCGTTGGGACCTAAGCCACAAAGCTATTATTTCAGCCTGTGCTCAACCATGTACTATTATTTCAGTGCATGGTCCTTACGTTAGGGTCATGGGGCCTGAGGAGGTTGGCCAAACAAATTTGTATATTTTGAGAGGGTAAAATGGGGGTTTTTACACTTACCTCTCTCCAAACCCAACTCCTTACCAATAATGAACATCAGGCCACCATGCAAGCCAGCCTACATTCCATCCAATCAATCATTTAGACCTTACACCTAATAGCCCAATAGCCCAATATCCCAAAAGCCTACACCCACACCCACACCTGTACCCACACCACCTCTTTCACCTCAGCCTTCAACTTCAGTGGCTACAGCAGCTGCTGCCACATATACAGACCCTGATTATGAACAGCTGGCCCTTATCCCATCTACCTCCACCTCTACTGCTACGCAAACTAATTTTAAAGTGGAGGAGCTGCCCCTGATACCATTGCCCTTCACCTATGAGGAGGAGTTGGCATCTATCCTTCCACCCCCATCATCATCTCCACCCACCTAAATTGACCTGACCACCACCTCTGTTTTATACCCTAGGATTGATGACCCTGATGAGAGGGCCATTGTCATTGCTTCATCCATCTCCATTCCCAAGTTTTACACCCTCACCAAATCTATGTCTGCTTATCCTTATGTTCGGAGGGATGCAAAATTAGTGGTGGAGCAGGTGGCAGTAATGGTGAGGGAGCATTATGAATACCAGATGTCTCTCATGAGGGAGGATCTATAGAAGGAGAAAAAGGTGCATTGGCAACAACTGAAAGGTGCTTTGGATTTGTATATGGTGTACAAGCTGAAGGTAGCTTAGCTGAGCAGGATGGTAGACACACTGACCTCCACCTTTTTAGTCATGCACTCTTCAGTGCCCAAGGGTGTGTCTATCAAGGAACCTTCTATGGAAAGAGCAGCACCAAGCCACATAAACCAGCTGCCACAAGGACCAAGGCTGGTACTGTACAAGTTGAATCTATGAAGAAAGGGAAAGCCAAGGCTCCACAACTACCCATCGACCTACTATCAGATTCAGATACAGAGTCAGATTCTAATTAGGATTCAGTGTAGTCATTTTGTACGTAGGTGTCTGTTTGTATTTTCTATTTTAAAAGTAGTTGTCTATTTTCTGTCTCTTGTTAAGTCTGTAAACAGTCTTGTTTGATGTTGATTTTGTTAATGAAAATGATCTTTTGTGTGGTATTTGCATGGTGCTTCTTTGTCTATACATTCCTATTTTCTTCTTTAGTTTGATAGTCTTTTGCATACCCTGCTGCCCCTAACTGCATATATACATTGAAACAGTGAGGACACTATTTATCTTAGGTTTGGGGGTATGGCAGGTTAGACCAGTAGGAAGATCAATGAAATAGTTAAGCTAAGTGCAGTAGTAATAGTCAATTTTGAAACAAAAAGAGTGAAGTTCACCTAAGCAATTTTGAAATGAGGATATTTAAAAATTATGCAGACTTTTTAAATAAACTGAAATCCTCTAAAAATTCAACACATTCATAAAGTAAGCATCAAGAAAAATCTTTTACAAGTAGTACTTAGTAAGCTATAAGGAGAGAAAAAGGTGAAGACATGCCCCATGAGTTCAAAGGAAGACCATACCCAGTGAGATTTGGGCCCATACAAAATTTTATCTTTTGAAGAGTGTATTTGGAAAAATTTTGTGCTCCAAGGAATGACTAACTCAACACTTTGTCACTAGAAGTTAGGCATCCCCAAATTGAAACTTTTTGACAGCACTCATGACACTAAGGAGATGATCTAAGGCTTTCATTTGGACAGTTTGAGCTTAAAATTTCCTATCCATTCAACTGCCATGTGCATACACTCTTTGAGCCTTTAAAATCTAATTTCTCTTCAACAAACACTAGAGTACTTGAACCTAAACCTCTTGACCTGCTTCAGCCTTACCCTCACTCTGAGAATTCATAAAGTAAAGGAGAAGTTGAAGTTAGGTGGGTTGGGTCCAGTATTTGGTGGAAGGAGAATAAAAGCAAATTATAAACAACAGTGTAGTAGTGGTATATGTGTGGCACTTCATAAAAAAATTTAAAAAAAAAAAAAGAAAAAGAAAAAAAAAGAAAGAGAAGTCAAAAGAGGTACTTTATCTAAAAATTGGAAGAAGGAGAAGAAGCTGGCTACTTCAGATCTGGAAAACCTATTGGAGGATGAAGTTGTGCTATGAAGAAGAAGGTGAAGTTATGAATCACCTCCTCCCCTTCCCGATTTCTTAGTTTTGAATCCATTTTACCCCTCTTATTCTTTTTAAACCTCACCCATAAGCCACATTATAACCCACCAAAAAGACCTTGTTGATCCAAACTAAAATGAGCTGTCATGTGGAGATGAGGGGATGTCTAATCTATGGTGAGAAGTACATGATGATGCCAGAAATTTGAAGCAAATGCCTATGCTCATGCTTGCAAACCAATTTGAGGTCTATAATTGATCTTGAGTTGGAGTGAAATTGAACACCCTTCAATTCAATTGTGAGAGACGGCCCTGGTAAGCACTGGGTCTGAAATTGAAATTCATTGGGGCACTGTTTGAACCTAATTTTTGAATTAATACTAAGCTTAGTACTGTTTTGCACACATTACATTCCTGATGTCAACTAATTAGTTGTGATGATCATAAATGCATGATGTAGGTGTTAAATTGTTTGCGTCCACTGTTTTAAAACTCCTCTAATTTGAAAAGTTAAGGGTGGAATGAAATTTTATATGTTGAAATCTGACTTGTTAAGTTGTGCGCTTGGTTTAAATGTGTCATTTGGAAGTTTGTGGGTACCTTCACTGAAAACCCTTAGGAGAATTCACTCCTCTACTAGGGGTTTAAAAGGCTTGATGCATAAGCTAAATGCATCCATGGTCCCTACGAAAGTGGCATTTAAATTTTTAGAGTAATTGTTTAATTTTTGCTTTGCTCGAGGACTAGTAAAGATTAGGATTGGGGGTGCATTAATCACTAAAAAATACTATTTTTCACCTCTTAATCTAGCCTTTACTATACCTTTGAGCCATCTAATAATTATTATTTGAGTATATTTTGTAGTTAGAAATAAAACTGCAGCTTAATGCAACAGTCCACACTTTGGAGGCCAAAAAGAGAGAATCTAAAGCCAAATCTGGAAGCTGAGTGAAGAACAGAGAGTACACCATAGTGGTCTGCACCATAGGGACCATTTTTTTCTTGCCTAAGGGGCCATAGAAGTCCAACAGAGGAAAGAAGGATGGACCCAAGCTAAGAAGAATGTTGTAGCAGGCTATGCATAGATGCAAAGGATAAAAAATGAAGTCTCGAGCAGTTCTTAAGAAGTTCAAGTGCAACTTAAATCAGCTCAAGTGGTTCTCGAGCAGTTAAAACCTTTAGAAAGCCAGCTCGAGTAGATCTCGAGAGGTTCAGGCCTGCTGCATATAAACATCTCGAGTAGATCTCGAGTAGTTCAGAATAGAGGGAACTCCAAAAACTCCTCTTGAGTAGATCTCGAGAGGTTCACAGCTTCAGAAACTCATCTTGAGCACATCTTAAGAAGAAGAGTTAATCCAAAGAACATCTGCTCGAGTGGATCTCGAACAAATACACCTTCAGGAAGTCCTCTCGAGCAGATCTCAAGCAATTGAGGCTGAAGCATTCAGCCTATCGAGAAGTTCTAATAGAGCCTGTCGAGCAGTTCAAATCCAACCTCTCGAGCTGCAAATGAAAGAAAGTCATCCTGTCGACAACCTCTGAAGCAATACTATCTGAAGCTTCATCCTATCGAGAGCCTATCGAGTTAAAATGCCTAAAGCCTCATCTGCTCGAGTAACATAACCTGAGCCATTTAAGCCTGACTAGCCTCCTTCAGCAATCAATTCAACCACTCGAGATCCACTTGAGATGTAAAATATGAGCCATTCATCCTCTCGAGGCTCGGGTTTCAGACCTCCCATTCAACATACAAGAGTACTTTTGGGATTCCACAACTTCTAAAGCACATGTCCCAAAGTGCTGAGTTGTGCCCCACATTCCAAGGCAATTACTTGGCCACAAATTGGCCACCATAACAACTTCTTTCTGATTGGCTAGACCATTGAGATATTTGTGTATGGACTGCATAAAAGCTAAAAAATTAGCCAAAAATAATTATCTAACATTTACCTAATTTTGCTATGAGCCAGAGAGGTTTTATGTGCTTAGGTCACTGCTAGGTGTTAAGACTTGAAAAGTACCACTTTTCACCCCTTAACTTAACCTTTGATTAGACCCATAGCCACCTAATAAGTCCTTGTTAAGTGTTTTATGTAGGTAGTACCCAGCAGTGAAATAAGGCCAGGAATCCTGCTTGAAAACCTATTTTGGCACCAGAAGTCCCTCAGAAGAATGAAGTCTAAATCCAAGCCTGAAAATGAGCCTCGCACAGTCCAGCTGAGCTTCCCAAGACTCTACAACAACACAAATGATTGACTTAAGAGCCTCAGAAACATAAACTCGCGCAGCTCTCGCGAAGCTCAAGAATAGAACACCTCATGCAGTCTCGCGCAGTTCAAAGTAGACTTCTCTCAACCGCACATAGTTCGCTCAGAACGGCTCAGAAGACTCCTCGCGCAGCTGTCGTGCAGTCGCCGCGGGATGCAATTATCAAAAGAGAACTCCTCGCACAGTTCTCACGCCATTCAAGAAGAAAGCGTCCTTGCGAAGGCAAAGCCACCCGCGCGAAGATCAGTTAAGACATGGAACCTCGCACAGTTCAGAACTCATCAAAGCCTCGCGAGGTAACTCACAAAGCCCAGTGAGGATAAGTGCTCGCGAAGTTCTCGCGCTATTCAAATCTATCCTTGTGAAGATCAATCTCGCGACTGCTTAAGCTCCAACCCCACGACATCTGAGGCTCTGATGTCCACTCAACCTCATGACTGCCTGAAGAGCAAACCAAGCCAACTTCACGAAGGAGAAAGATTCAATTTCAAATCATCCTAGTGAAGAACAAAAGCTACCACACGACAAGTCTGGGAAACAATGGCTACCTAGCGAAGCTCTGAACCTCAAACTTCCATCTCTTCAGCTGAGGACTTTCTGGGAATTTCCAGCGATTAGGGCACACACTCTCATGCTCAAATCTCCGTACATGCGCCCCAAGGCGTCGAAGGATCACTATTCGGCCATGTGGCATCATTAAAATTAGGGTTTTCTAACCCTAATGCGCCGCCACACCACTGCTATAAATACCCACACATAGCTTAGGTTTGAGGAGCTTAGACTTTCTTTTCTTTCGAAATCCTGGAATAGCTAGGAACCCATCTCATTTCTAGGAGACCTGATCTGAGATCATTTAGTTTTTCTTTTTGTAGTTGTAAGTGGCTTTCTTTTTCTTTTTCCTTCTCTCCATAGTCCAGCACTTGCTGGCTATGTCTTTGTATGTATTTTGAACTAGATTAATGGAAGTTCTGTAATAGGATCTGTACTTTGTGGGATTTGTGTTTGTGTGTGAGATGCTCTGTGCAAGGCTGCTGCCTTGTGATCCGTCATTGCTTTGGCTGTGTTTCAAAGCAATGGCAGACTGATTCTAAGGGCCACTCAGATCCAAGTGACCTATGTGTCTAGGCTATCATGGTCCTATACAGCCTTAGCCCCACCACAGGACCCACTAGATCTGAAATCCCCATGGGAGCTTGAGCTGGTAGCCTTGTGACCATGGTGGTAGCAGCGATATTCTTGTTTTATCTTGGGCTCTGTGAGGAGGATAACCTTTGGGATAGTCTGTGACCATTTAAGTGGACAGATTATAGCCTTAGGGTGATTCTAATCCACCGATCCAAGATGGATCCTTCTTCTTTACACCTGAGCTTGTAGAAGCCTGGTGGGAGATTGTACAGAGGCAGACTCCCCTATATTTGTATAGATCTGCCATCAGATGTTGGATCTAATCTGGTTATAGAGATTGTAGGCTGGTGACTGGACCATTGTAGCCTCACTCAAGCAATGGACAGCTAGATCGAAGGTTGTACTCAATCTCTTGTTGGTTCTATGTGTCTGGGCTATCATGGTCCTATACAGCCTTAGCCCCACATATAGAGCTTTAGAGGTTGAGGTTCCCTATGGATTCTTGAGCTGATAGCCTGGATGAAATAGTGCCTGCAATGATTTACTGGTTATGTTTTGATCCATCCCTGGATAATGGTTCCCCTATGGGATAATCTGTGACCATTTGAGTGGACAGGTTATAGCCTTAAGGGTGGAATCATGGCAGAGTGATGGGTTGGATCCTTTCTCCTCAGTGGTGATAATATAGCCACTGGACAGGATTTCTATAACATCAGATCTGAATCTGAGTTACAAAACTCCTCTGATATGGGCTCAATAACATACTTCTCACCCTTTTATATTTATTTTCTACTCTCTATCAATCCTCTCAACCCTTTCTGTACTTTAGACATTAGAATACTTAGAATAAGTGACCTTAAACTCCCCTCCTTTTAGGACTGTCAGATCTGTAGTCAGATCTGGGGGGACTACTAGAGATGGCTCCTTTGGAGCTGTAGATCACCTTTCCCTGTGGGACAAACTCTTACTTATCAAAACTTGCTACAATGGACCCTGTATCTTGCAGGTCTAGGATTTCTTAGTTGTGCTGATTCCATCTCCTGTTTTACTCTTTCTTTGATTTTCAAATGACTTTCGCCACCAACCAATAAAGTAAGCACACACTCAGAAATCCGCCAACAAGTTTTTGGTGTCGTTGCTAGGGAACAATGATCTATTAGTAGACCCTTAGTTTTTTTATTCTTAGTATTCTTTGCACATGTGAATAACTGATACTGCTGACATAATTTTGAATCTTTCTTGCAGATCTAGACAGTAGCAGTGAAGGATAGTTGGACTGCAATTGGAGCTTAGCTACCTCTGTTTGCAAACTCTCTGACTTTTAAAACTCTGTCTATCTTTCTTAAAAAAATTTCTAGCAGTATCTAGGATAGTTTAAATGTTTTCTTTGAATAGCTGTAAACTAGTTAGATAAATTTCTTAGTGTACAATTATTCTTTTGAATGTGCCTGCAAGAAGCTTTCCTTGCTATTAGCGTGCTTGTATGCTAGGGAGGAGATCCCTCAGCCCTGCTTTAGAGCCTCTTAACCTTGAGTTAGAAAGGGGAAGGAGACTTAGGAGAGACAGACACACCACAGGAGAGCCCCCAAGTGAATTTGTGACAGTAATTATGGGTGAAGAACAACCCAGAACCCTCAAGGAGTTGAATGCTCCGGATGACTATAACTCCCCTTTTAGCATTCAATTCCCTGATCTTCAGAGGAACTATGAAATAAAAACTTCAATCATCCAGATGCTGCCAGCTTTCCATGGGCTTAGCAAAGAGGACCCTTACAAGCATATTGACCAGTTCTTGGCCTTGTGCACCACTTTTAATATCACTGGTTTGGGACCTGAGGCTACTAGGCTCAAACTCTTTCCCTTCTCTCTGAAGGATAGGGCCAGTACCTTGCTGACCACTCTTCCCAACAATAGCATTGCTTCATGGAAAGACCTGCAGACCAAGTTCCTAACCAAGTTCTTCCCTGAGACCAAAACTAGCCAGTTGAGGAAGGAGATTCTTGCGTTTGCTCAATCCCCAACTGAGGGTTTTAACCAGTCCTGGGATAGGTTTAAAGAGATGCTCAAACAATGCCCCCACCACAAGATCCCAGAGTGGCAGCTTGTACAAAGCTTCTACAATGGGATTGATGAGAAAAATAGAGATATGGTCGATGCCTCTTATGGTGGATCCTACATGCACAAGACTGCTGAGGAGGCATGGGAATTGTTTGAGGTGATTAGTGAGAATGCTTTTCAAAAGCCATCCCTGGCAAGAATTAGTCAGGAATTTGAGTCAAAGGTGGGGCCTGCTGCTGGATCAAAAGGAAAAGTTTATGAGGTGTTTGGGAACAAGGACCTGCAGCTGCAGATGGCAAACCTCTCTATGAAGTTTGACAAATTATTGACTGTGATGCAACCCAAAAGGGCTGCTCATGTGGCAGAGGCATGTCTGATATGCCAGTCCCCACAACACACAGTGGAGGAATGTCCATCTGCAGGGCAATTTCCTGAATTGGTTTTGGAACATGTCAGCTCAACTGATGGCCGAACAACTGGGGCTACAATAGGCAGCCATATGGATACCAGCACCAAAATGCTGGTTACCAATGGAGAGACCACCCAAATCTAAGGTGGAGGCAAGACAACTACATGCAGTCCTAGCAGATGTTGGCCTTACCACAAAGGCCACAGCAGCAGTTTAATCAAGGGAATGCCCCTAGATCTACCTTCCAGCACCATCAGCAGCCCCATCAACAACAAAATCAGTTGGTCTTACCCCCTTCTCAACCTAGAAATACTTCTTTCGAGGACCAGGTCTTGACCTCACTGCAAAACCTGGATTCCTTGGCTCAGACTGTGAACTCTCATGGTCAGAGCATTAAGAAGATGGAAGAACAGATTGGACAACTAGCGAACACCTTAGCCAAAAGAGAAGAGGGAAGGTTGCCTACCAACCCAAGGGCCAATTTTTGATTGGTGAAGGATCCTCAGACCCTGAAGGGGATCTTTCATTGAATTGATGATAAGAACTATGCATGTTTGTATAATATGTACTTTACAGTTTAGAGGAATTTGTAGCAATCTTGTTGGAATCTGAGTTTAGTGCTTTATGCCTACTTTTATTCCTGTTCCCCTTGTTTGCAAATTTCAAGTGATTAAATTATAATGGTAGTATTTGAATGCTTTTCATGATGTGTGAATTTAATGCTTTGAGAGTATGGGAATTTGTGAATGCCTTATAATGCTTATGGGTGTCCCTGGAAGAGAGCCTGTGAGAGAATCCACCCACAAAATCAGGGTCAAAAGGCTGACTAGTGGGTGAGTGAATTCTAACTTTGTTAAGCCATCGCGGGGTTCTGAATAATGGGTTTGGTCCCCTCTCGCGCAGTTCATAAAGAACTACTTTGTTTTGCTATCGCGAGTTTCAGTTATAACTGGGTGGGTTGCCTCGCGCAGTTTAAATGAACATCTAATCTCGCGACCCATTCATGCCCATCCAGCGAGCGGTTATTTTCAAAGTGCGCCGAGCCTCGCGATTTTTTAAATCCCACCCCGCGCTGCTTTTCTTTACTGCTTTCTCTTTCCTCTCCTTTCAGCGAAACCCTAGCTCCCACTCCTCTCAATCTCTCTCCTCCAGCTTCCTATCTACAGTTCATTGCTCACTTTGAAATTCTGGATTTTTGTTCTTAAAGCTTCCATCAACATTTGCGCTCTGCTAGGAGCTCTTGCGATCTACCATGCATCAAATTGAATAGAACCCTAACTTTTAGGGTTAGACTCAGCTCTTAATCTTTCCTTTCAAAATTTCAACTGCACACTCACCAAGAAGAATCTTGATGGCTCCTAAAAGTGCACCTGTGAAGAGAGCCAGGGACTAGGCCACCGTGGAGCCTGTCCCTAAGAAAGCCAAGTCCTCTACGGTACAACAAAAAGGGAAGGAGGTGATTCCTGAGGTGGCTACAAAAGCACCTGATTACTCTACTCCCTCTGAGCTCCTTATTTCCATTCCCTTAGAACCTGAAGCCATTTTTGATATATCTTTCTTTGAATCCGAGCCGTTGTCAGCTCCTGCCATTGAGTTCTTACGCAAGGCTGGTTTGTTCCCCTTGATGTAAATGATTCCTGCACTAGCCTATCCTAGGTTAGTGCAACTCTTTTACCAACACCTTAGGGTCAGACCAGACACACATGGGCAGCCTGGCCTCCTTGTGTTAGTTGACAATTTTGAGATGCTGCTTAACCCAGCGTTGACTGCTGAAGTCATGGGCATCCCTGCCATTTTTTATCCCAACTGCGGTTATGGTGCCCCTGTGAATGCCCCTCTCGATACCATTGCCTAGGCCATTACCAGAGGCTTGAAGGCCACAGGGGACTCCATCAGAAGAAGAGATTTGGTTCCCAAGCTACTGTTCATCGATCAAGTGTTAAGGAAGAATATCTATTGCTCCGGCCATCAACAAGAAAGGAGGACACCAATTGCTGATGCTCTCTATTCCTTCTCTCTGGGCCACGGATTTAATGTTGCATGGTTGATTTTTGAGGCCATGAAAGATATGATGGTGAAGCTTGGGCTGCAAAAGAAGGTCCACACTCTCCCCTATGGAAAACTCATCACCAAATTACTTCTGAAGGGAGGATACAAGATACCAGTGGGGGAATTATCTGTTGACCTCACTCCCACCACTTTTGCCAAAAGACAATGGGGGATCAGCAGAAGTCTAATGGATCCCCAGAAGAAGAAGAAGAAGGTTGAAGCTCAGAATGATTCCGAGCAGGGACAGGGAGCTGCTGTGGCAAAGGCCACCCCTGCCCCCAAAAAGAAGGCTAAAGCCCCTGCCCTAAAGAAAGTGGCGCGAGCTTCTGTCACCTCTGCTTCTGCAGCAATCCCTCCATCCACCACACTTGCCTCTCCACTAATTTCTTCACCTATTCCATCTCTCCCTTTCCCTATCTTATCTCCCTTTTCCATTCCACCCCCCACTATGATTCGTTCCTGGGTGGAAAGTGTTGAACCCCATGACAACACTCCCCCTTCACCCACCTTACCTCAATACACAGCCCCAGTACCTCCGACACCCTCTGACCTCAACCCTGACAACCCTCCCTTGATAACCTACCTTTAAAAGAAAACCTCTCACACTACCCCTCCTTATCTTTACCCACTTCCACCTCCACTGTCATTCCCACAAACACACCCCATATTGACCAACCCCTAGTCCAACCCCTCCCAACTACATCTTCCCTCCATGATCTTGACTTTAACTTAGCCACCACTTTAGGATATCAGGCCTTCATGACTACCTTGCTTGATACCTTGCCCACCCATGACATCCCTCTCCCAGATTCACCACTCCCTTCACCACATCACTCCCCAGCCCTTTCACCTTCTCCCCCTACCACTTTCCCTCATGCCCCCACTTCCCCTTTCCAACCTGTTCCCTCTTATCCTCATACTCCACCCCAACCAACCTCAGATATCCTCACCCATATCCTTTCCCGCATACATGACATCCAAACCCAACTCTCCACCACCACATAGACCCAAGCCCAAATGCAAACGGACATCACCAACACACAATCCACCCTTCAAACATTGACAAACCCAATCATCCCTACACAACCTCCTACCACCCCATTGACCCAATCCCCTTCCACCTCTGACTCCATGGTTCCAACAGACCTCACCCACATTGACTTACCTACACCCTTCTCCCTCCATGACACCATACCTTACCACTCCTTCCCCTCTCTACCTACCCTACCCCCTCTAGTACTACCTCCACCTCAATTTACCAACACTTCTACCCAAACTAACCCCAGTCCATTCCCATCCACCTTTCCCATTCAACCCCACTTATTTGCAACCCCACCCCTTCCATTTCGACCCTTCACCATTCCATTCTTCCCTTACCCAGACCCATCCACATCCACTGCCCTTCCTTCATTTCACTTTCTACCCATACCTTCCATTCCACCTCTTCTCCCACCCCCTCCTCAATTCACTGACCATTCAACACAGACTACCCCAGCCACTTCCACCCCTTCTCTTACTTCATCCTTACACCACCCACTCTTCCCCCTCAGGATCAATCCCCTTCTACTTCTTCCACTCCATTTCTACCCATCTTACCCAGACACTCCTATTACACCCCCCCTACTTCACCCTCCTCCATGCCATGGGGGACAATCCCTATATCAAGAGGGATGTTCTTAATGGCATGGCCCAACTCTGCCAAGCCATCGAATACCCCTTGCTGCAGAAACTTAGTGACTTGAAGCTTGCTCACCGCGAGCAGCTGAGAGATATTTCCAAAGGGTGGGAGGTAATTTTAGAGACCCTAAATGCGAACAAGGCTGCGGCAACGTATTACAGAATGACTACTGAGATTGAAAAAACCAATGCAGAAAGGGCGAAAAAGCACAACCGATTATTAGAGAAAAATTGAACAATGCTCAAGAGATCAACCGACTCAGTAAGGAGCTTGCAGATACCAATCTCCTGTGGGCTGACAAGAAAATTGAAATCTTGGAACAGAGAGTTGCCTTCCTACTTTCCCAACCCATACAGGCCACCCCTCTCGCCACAGCTCCCCCTGTAGCCCCATCTTCTTCCACACAACCAGGCCCATCTTCTGCCACCACCCCTACCCCAACACCTACACCACCTATTCCCCCACCTCCTACAGCCCCAACTCAGGTACCTCCTCCTGTTCCTCCTCAAATGCCTACTACAGTTCCTACTGCAATACCTACACAACCTGTTGCTCCTGCTTAAGTCCCTACTATAGCTCCTGCTCCTGTCTCAGTGTCCCCCCCGTTCCCTCTCCTGCTCCCAAAAGAAAACGCACTCCTTCCAAGAAAACTCCCACTTCCAAAAGAGCCACTGCAGCCGAAAAAGGTAAAAGGCCGGCCCCTCCATCCCCACCTCCAAAGGTCACCAGAGCTTCTGCTCAGGATGATCCCCATGGTCGCCTACTTTCCAAAGAGGAACGCAGACAGGCTGCTGCTGCCCTTGGATTGGATCCCACTGAGCTTTTTCCTTCTGACTCCGACTCTGATTCTGCACCACCAAAGGATCCCAGTGCCCCCACTACTGTTGCTGCTCCTTCATCAAGCCCTGCTGAACAATCCTATCCTGAGTGAAGGAAGGTTGCTGCCAAGAGGACTACTCCCCCAAGTGGCTCCTTGAAAATTGGAAAAGACAAATCTGCCCAGTCTGAGGAGGCACCACCACTACGCCAGCCCGTGAAAGGGAAGAGCCCTACCATTCCTGCAGCTAAAGTACAAGATCCATCTTCTGTGGCTCCCCCTAAACCAGTGAAAGGGAAAAGTCCTCTCCTGCCTCAAGAGAAATCAAAAGCTAAACCCCCTGCTGTCCCTCCTGAGCCAGCACCAGCCCAATCCCCTCTTATTCCCCCTCCGGCCTAGCAAGGGCAATCCTCCAAAGGTAAGGGCCCCAAAGGAAAATCTCCCACCAAACCCCCTAAGCCAACCACTGATAAATCTTCAAAGATCCCTCCTAAACCAAAGAGGAGAAAAATGAGGGTCAGGGCTCCAACCATACCCAAAACTGCCGACCAAAGAAAGGTAGAGAGAGAACGAAGGAAGAAAGAAGAGGAGGCTTCCCTTCAAGAACATGCCAAGAAAATGGGTTGGGACAAGCGTTGAGCCAGATTCTAACTAGATTGTCCATAGGATTTTATCTGTTTTCTCACTCTTTTACTTTTATTTTCTTGTAGTTTGTACACTTCTCATTTTTAATAGACTTTATTCCCCTGTCATTACTATCTTGCCTTGTATGTTGTGTGTTTGTTTCTTATTCTCGTCTTTTATGCTGTAATAACTCTGCTGCACAGACACCTTTGAACCAGTGAGGACACTGCTCCTCATAGGTTTGGGGGTGTGCCAGGCAGACCCTTCCAATGGAATAGCAAACATAACTGCAGTAGACTCATCTGAGAAATATGGAAATGGACCTCTGTTCACTTAAGAATCATGAAAATAAGAAGTTTAAAATTTTTGCAAACCTTGGACATTATAAACTTCTAATACTCCACATTTCCATGATAATATCACCAAGGAAACTCACTTGTATCAACACTTAGTGAATTAGTAGAGAGAGAAAAAGGTGAGGACATACTTAAAAGTTCAAAGGAAGACCATAACCAGTGAGAATTGGGCCTATATAAAAAAATTTTCCATCTTTTGAGGAGTAACCAAGGTAATCCCTTCTAGTTCTAAAGACTGACTGAGTCACTATGCTCACTAGAAGTTAGGTAAATCCAAGTTGAAACAACTGACAGTGCTCATGAGACTCAGGAAAGGATCAAGGCCTTCTCTTGGACAGTTTGAGCCTAATAAGACCAACCCTTAAGTAACTGCCCTTGTCCATACCCCCTTTGAGCTTTAAATCCTAAAATTCTTCAAATACACTTGAGTACTTGAACCTAAACCTATGAACCTGTTTCAGCCTACCCTCACTCTGAGAATTCAGAAGGTAAAGGAGAAAAAGTTGAAGATAGACTAGCTATGGTCAACAGTAGGTGAATGGAAAAGAAATACCTCAAATCTGACAGTATGATAATTGGGAGCATGGTGGCATTTCTGAAAAGTAATAACAAAAAAAAAAAAAATCAGAAAATTCCACAAGAAGGAAAAGAAAATAATAATGAAATGAAGTAAGGGAGGAGTCAAGAGGAACTTTCATTGGAAAATTAAAATCAAGAAGAGAAACTGATCACTTCAAATCTGAAAATCTCAAAGAAGATGAAAGGAGCTGAATTCAAGAAGGTGAAGTCATGAATCACCTCTGTCACCTACTGATTTCTCAATTTTGAACCCCTTCTCAACCCTCCATTCTTTCATCCCCACTCCATAAGCCACATTACAGCCCAGTTAAAAGCCCTTGTGATCCAAAAGTTGAGTGAGCTGCCATGTGAAGATAAAGAGTTATCCAATCTATGGTGAGGAACTGCCAATGATGTCAGCACTTAAGAACTCTGCCTATGCTCATGCTTACGGACCCATTTGGGGGATGTAACTGCTCTTGAGCCTGTGAGAGAATAAACCCCTCAACAAAACCTTTTGAGAGTATGCCCTGCAATGTTTTTGGGTCTGAACTGGAATGCATTATGTATGACCTTAACCTAATTTTTGACCTCAGGATAAGCTCAGTGCTGGCACACACTAGTGCAGTTTTCTGTGATTGTAAACTAATTGGAAACGCTGTGCAATCATGAAGAGTTTATGTTGTTTAAGTTACTGTGCAACCAATGAATTAAATTTCTTTTATGCTTAATGATGTAAGAGTAAACTAAGTCTGCCCCTTGATTGCTCATTGGATGATATTGCACTTTTATTAACTGTTTCATTGAAGAAGTTTGTGGGTGTCTTCACTAAAAACCCTCAGGAGACTTCACTCCTCCACTAGGGATCACCTAGGGGTTTAAAAGGCTTGGTACATATGCTAAATGTATCCGTGCTCCCTACGAAAGTGGCATTTAATTTTTATATTAGGTTTAATGTAGCTTTGCTAAAGGACTAGCAAAGATTAGGTTTGGGGGTGTGTTAAGACCTGAAAAGTACCACTTTTCACCCCTTAACGTAACCTTTGATTAGACCCATAGCCACCTAATAAGTCCTTGTTAAGTGTTTTATGTAGGTAGTACCCAGCAGTGAAATAAGGCCAGGAATCCTGCTAAAAAGCCTGTTTTGGCACCAGAAGTCCCTCTGAAGGATGAAGTCTGAATCCAGACCTGAAAAGGAGCCTTGTGCAGTCCAGCTGAGCCTCCCAAGACTACAACAACTTCTCGCGCAGATGATTGACTGAAGAGCCTTAGAAACATAAACTCGTGCAGCTCTCGCAAAGCTCAAGAATAGAACACCTCGCACAGTCTCGCACAGTTCAAAGCAGACTTCTCTCAATCACAAGTAGCTCGAATGGCCAGAAGAGAGAGCTTCAGACTCCTCACACATTGCCACGCAATGTGGGATGCAATTATCAAAAGAGAACTCCTCGCGCAGTTCTTACTCCATTCAAGAAGAAAGTGTCCTTGCGAAAGCAAAGCCACCCTCGCGAAGATTAGTTAAGACATGGAACCTCGCACAGTTCAGAACTCATCAAAACCGCGTGAGGTAACTCGCGAAGCCCAGTGAGGATAAGTGCTCGCAAAGTTCTCGTGCTATTCAAATCTATCCTCACGAAGATCAACCTCGCGATTGCTTAAGCTCCAACCCCGAGACATCTGAGGGTCTGATGTCCACTCAACCTCACGACTGCCTAAAGAGCAAACCAAACCAACCTCGCGAAGGCGGAAGGTTCAATTTCAAATCATCCTAGCGAAGAATAAAAGCTACCATGCGAAAAGTTTGGGAAACAATGGCTACCTAGCAAAGCTCTGAACCTCAAACTTCCATCTCTTCAGCTGAGGACTTTTTGGGAATTTCTAGCGATTAGGGCATGCACTCCCACGCTCAAATCTCTGTGCACGTGCCCCAAGGCATCGAAGGATCACTATTCGGCCACGTGACATCATTAAAATTAGGGTTTCCTAACCCTAATGCGCCACCACACCACTGCTATAAATACCCACACTTAGCTTAGGTTTGAGGAGCTTAGACTTTCTTTTCTTTCTACATCCTGGAATAGCTAGGAACCCATCTCATTTCTGGGAGACCTGATCTGAGATCGTTTAGTTTTTCTTTTTGTAGTTGTAAGTAGCTTTCTTTTTCTTTTTCCTTCTCTCCATAGTCCAGCACTTGCTGGCTATATCTTTGTATGTATTTTGAACTAGATTAATGGAAGTTCTGTAATAGGATCTGTACTTTGTGGGATTTGTGTTTGTGTGCGAGATGCTCTGTGCAAGGCTGCTGCCTTGTGATCCGCCATTGCTTTGGCTGTATTTCAAAGCAATGGAGGACTGATTCTAAGGGCCACTCAGATCCAAGTGACCCGTGTGTTTGGGCTATCATGGTCCTATACAGCCTTAGCCCCACCACAGGACCCACTAGATCTGAAATCCCCATGGGAGCTTGAGCTGGTAGCCTTGTGACCATGGTGGTAGCAGCGATATTCTTGTTTTATCTTGGGCTCCGTGAGGAGGATAACCTCTGGGATAGTCTATGACCATTTAAGTGGACAGATTATAGCCTTAGGGTGATTCTAATCCATCGATCCAAGATGGATCCTTCTTCTTTACACCTGAGCTTGTAGAAGCCTGGTGGGAGATTGTACAGAGGCAGACTCCCCTATATTTGTATAGATCCGCCATCAGATGTTGGATCTGATCTAGTTATAGAGATTGTAGGCTGGTGACTGGACCATTGTAGCCTCACTCAAGCAATGGACAGCTAGATCGAAGGTTGTGCTCAATCTCTTGCTGGTTTTATGTGTCTGGGCTATCATGGTCCTATACAGCCTTAGCTCCACATATAGAGCTTTAGAGGTTGAGGTTCCCTATGTATTCTTGAGCTGGTAGCCTGGATGAAATAGTGCCTGCAATGATTTACTGGTTATGTTTTGACCCATCCCTGGATAGTGGTTCCCCTATGGGATAATCTGTGACCATTTGAGTGGACAAGTTATAGCCTTAAGAGTGGAATCATGGCAGAGTGATGGGTTGGATCCTTTCTCCTCAGTGGTGATAATGTAGCCACTGGACAGGATTTCTATAGCATCATATCTGAATCTGAGTTACAAAACGCCTCTGATCTGGGCTCAATAACATTCTTCTCACCCTTTTATATTTATTTTCTGCACTCCATCCATCCTCTCAACACTTTTTGTAGTTTAGACATTAGAATACTTAGAATAAGTGACCTTAAACTCCCCTCCTTTTAGGACTACCAGATCTGTATTCAGATCTGGAGGGACTACTAGAAATGGCTCCTTTGGAGCTGTAGATCACCTTTCCCTGTGGGACAAACTCTTACTTATCAAAACTTGCTACAATGGACCCTGTATCTTACAGGTCTAGGATTTCTTAGTTGTGTTGATTTCATCTCATGTTTTACTCTTTCTTTGATTTTCAAATGGCTTTCACCACCAACCAATAAAGTAAGCACACACTCAGAAATCCGCCAACACTAGGGTTAGGTCATTTTCCCTTTTTCTTCCCTCCTTAGCTTAGCACTTGCTGGCTAAGTCCTTTTATAGTAGATAGATCTGAATTCTGTTGTAATCAAGACTTCTGTAAGCTTGTGAGGGGTGTAGATTTCTGCATTGACTGCAGCCTTGAGGGCTGACCATTGTAAGTTTCTTCATATGCAATGCAAAGCTATTTTTTATTGATTCATGCAATTTGTGATGTTTTTATGTTTCTCATTAAAATTTCTATGAATTGTATGCACCTATGGATGCAAGAACTTGTAGCCTTGCATACGTAGAGGCTGCAGTGATTTTAATGTTCTGATTTCAACTCCTTGACTGAAGTATATCTCTGGGATGATCTGTGAACACTCAATGGACAGATCATAACTCTAAGACTATTCTATATCTCAGGTTGGATTGATTTCTTTATCCTTGCATTTGGGCTTGTAGTCAAATGAAGGAATGATGTAGAATCAATCCTTGCTCTGCTGGATCAGCCCTGTTTCAGTTAAGAAATCAGTCCCAATTTTATTACTTCTCACCAATTTTCTTTTTTATTTTCCAAATCTATTTCCACCCCTTTTTAAAACCCTTTATTATAGTGTAGATCTGTGATTTTATTTTCTATTTTAGTGTAGATTATGACAACCCAAAACTCCCTTTCTTTACCTTTGCATTCTAGTATAGGTTAGTACTGCCAGATCTGGAGGTCTACTATACAACCCTTGTAGTTTTAGATTAAATTTCTCTATGGGACAAACTCTTACTTAGTAAAACTTGCTACAACAGGCCCTGGATCTTACAGAACAATGTTTTAGATTGCTGTTTTAAGTGTTGTTTCACTCCATTTTATTTCCCCTTTTTAATTTATTTTTGCTGCCTTATTTTTACCACTCATTTTTTAATAAATATAATAGCATAGCAATTCTAAAAACCAACACTTACCCATACGATTCTATTATTTACATGCCTTAGCCTATTGGCAGGCCTACTTGAGCATTATACTGTTACTTACCCCTACGTTTCTGTCATTTACACGCCTTAGCCGATTGGCAGGCTTACTTGTGCATTTTACCGCCTTAGCTGTTTGGCAGGCTTACTTGAGCACCTATATTTCTTGTCAATCATATACCAACAGTGGACGCCGACCCGTACAGACGGCACAGGTTTCTCACTAATTTGGCCCAAGGCCTGATTGAAACACATTTCGAGAGAGATGTATTTTTGAGCTTTTAATGGCATGTATGGAACCTTTAGGAATCACCCTAGATCCCTTAGGAACCTATCCCAAACCTTTAGAAACCAGCCCCGACCCTTAGAACTCATTCCCAACCCTAAACCTAACCTTCCTGGGCAATAGATAAAGAATGGTGCACTAGGACTAGCTGACTTCTTTTACTAATATCAAATCATATACCATTGGAAAGAGGACTTCTCCAGCTTTCCAACGAGCCAAAGATCACCCAATTTAGAGTTATGGTTCAAACGTTATGGCCGATTGAAAGTTCACATAAAATCATGACTTTTGGTCAAGCGTATGTATTACATACGCCCAACAAATTTGGCCCCAGTTTGGTCAGGCGTATATATTATATACGCCCAACATTTTTGGGCCAAATTTGGCCGGGCGTATATAATACATACGCCCAGCATAGGTGGCCACCAACACGGGCACCCATCTTCTCAGATTCCCCCTGGTTTTCATGATTTTTACTGTGCATAAGCTGGGCGTATGTAATATATACGCCCAGCTTAGCTACAGTATCTGTCATCAAATGCTCGAATTTCCTCCATCTGGTTTGACCCTTTAACCATCCCCTTGGTTGAGGTGGGTGTCTTAAGGCTGGTTGCACCCCCTTCGAGCTTATTTGCAACCCTTAAGTCACCTATGGTCTCACCCCATCATCTACCATTGAAACCGATTTCCCAAACTCCTGGAACCCTAAAAACCTAGAAAACCTTAGATGGGGGATTACCTAATTGCTAAACCAATTAGCTCTTAAGTAACCCTCTAATCCTCCCTTTCTCTATAAATAGAGAGTCACCCCTCCTTAAAGGTTGAGAATTTCTACCTAAGAGAGAAAGAGCTTAAAGTGAGAACATCTTTCTCCCTTTGGTGCACACCCCCCATACAAATTCCAGAATTCACAACACTCCTTTAGACCTTAGCATTCCATAGAAAACCCTTAGGTTAGGTGTGAGTGATCCCCTAGCCTCCCTTCCCTACCTCTTAGCTTCAAGCCTTAGGAGTTAGAACCCCATTTTCCATCATACAAGACCTTCAAAAGCTCATCAAAGCAAGCCACGCAAGGCTCCTCTACGGTGCTACAAGGGCCCGAGGGCTCCGACTCTTCCCTTTCTTCTCCTATCTCTTTCTAACTCCCTCCATCCTCCCATTTGTGCCATTACGCCACCGAATTTTCGGTAGGAACAGAGGGGCACAAATAGGATTCTAAGCCCTTTCGGGCAAGAGGAAGCTATTTTCTTTTCTTTTCTTTTATTTTATTTTTGGCCATTAGTAGAGACTGCATTAAGCGGGTTGATCGGGTGCCTAACACCTTCCCGATCGATAACCGAAGCCCCTACCCAAGAGCCTTTGGTGTGGACCGGATTCAGAGTCATATTTTTAGCACTTAGGTGCTCATAAAAATGAACTAGGTATCCCGGGACACCGAAAGCTCCGAGTGGCAACTCTATATTTTTAGTTAGAGGATCGTCATTACTGACGGGTAGAGCTTCCCCTTGAACTAGGCCTTTTTATTTTTTTATTTTTCCTAACATTTATTGCTGTTTTTTTGTCTTATTTTTGCTATTTTTTTTTTAACTCACCCCTCCGATTAAGTCATTTTTCTCACCCCTACTTTTTCGTCGTTTACATGCCTTAGCCGATTGGCGGGCCTACATGCGCATCGTCTCTTAATTTCTTTACTTTTCTGTCATTTTAAGTGCCTTAGCCTATTGGCGGGCCTACTTGAGCATTGTCTTTCAATTCCTTTAAATTTTTGTCATTTAAAGTGCCTTAGCCGATTGGCGGGCCTACTTGAGCACTCATATTCCGCTAGTGGACGTCGGCTCGTAGTGGCGGCACGGGATCATCACCCCCGGTCTTTGAACTAAAGAAAACTTCCAAAAAAAAGAAAAAGCTTTGAAAAAATTAAAATTGAACCAAGTTTGGGAGCTTAATTAATTTATTTTTTTTACGGGGTAGATTTTCAAAGGATTGGGTTTAGGCACACATACAAACACCCGGGTCTTAGTATGGCGGCAGCCCTAGTGGTGATGATCCAGAAAAGTCCCAGCCCACCTAGTATCTGAGAAGGTGCTCACGCCGGAGGTATATCTGGTGGGTTTCTATTCCAAAAAGCTTAAAACCCTTGGGGAGCACACTAGCGAGTTATACCGAACTCAAACCCCTTAGGTGCAGTGAGGAGAGAATCGATCATCAAAAAAACTGCTCAATTCCCGGAAGCCTAGCTTCCACAAAAACCAAAAAAAAGGAGACTCATTTTGGGCTTGCTGTGCACACTATCAAACCAAGCTAAAAGAATAGTATTGTCAGACGTATATATTAAATACGCCTATAGCCAAAAAATCCCCAGAAATACTCAGGCGTATATAATATATACGCCCAGCCAAATCTGCTTAGTTTTAGTCAGGCGTATATAATACATATGCCTAGTATAAACTGGGTTTAAGCAGCTCGAATCTGTGGCCTTCTTCACCTCCCAAGTTCCCCGATTAGTGTGCTTAGTGCCTTGTTTGGGCCCCGCCATCTCCGACACCCAATACGCCCCTGCCGGTCAAAAGAGGGCAACTTCTTTTTGGCTCATTCCAGGGGATCGGGTTATTTGCCTCGATTTTCGTGCCTTCAATAGATCGAAGGGTCTCTTTTAATTCTTCCGAAGTGCATCGGAATCGTCGTTGTGAGTCTTGAATTAAGGTACGAGAGCCACCTGAAAAGGGAATTTCAGGGCCTCGGAACCTTTGTTTTAAAAAAAAAAAAAAAAAAAATTTATAAAATTTAAAAATATGTATATAATCAAAAAGCCTGAAAAATAGATAGTTTGTGGTGCCGGCACAACGGCATCATCTTGCCCTCCGCCGTCCCGTAGGGGAAGAAGGAGGAAATATTTTGGGCCTTATCCAAGGCATCCTTACCCGACCCGCTCCCAAAGAATGTCGTGGGTAGTGGACCCGGCTTACGCCGATCTCGACTCATCCCCGCCACATTCTCCAACCCACTCCCATTCGGGAGAAGTTTTTTCTACCATCCCCCTCACCCAACTGCCCTTTACCGTCACCGGCCCATTCGGCGCCCCCATATTCCCAACCATTACCCCCCAAAATATCCAAAATCCAATCCCCAACTCCCCATCCTTCGCCCAAACAATGCCCGTTTTCCATCCCATACCCATGCTAAACCTACCCCATAGTCCATCTACTTCTATGCCAAACCCATTTTCCCAATCCACATCCATGCCCCAATTCCCATCATCCCCCTATAGACCCGATCCACCCACATTCACATACACCACTTCCGCCCTATCCAACCCCCCGCAAAACCCCCCATCCATCCGGGTCATGCCCATTTTTATCGGGGCCATGCCAAACTTTCCTCATCCCTCCTCATCATGCCCCCCATCATCCCAAAACATACCTAATACATCCCCTCATCCACCCCATACCTCCCCGCCTACCATGGCCATGCCCGATTATACCGGGGCCATGCCCAATTTTTCCTCCACCTCCATCCCATCTATACCCCATCATCCCTTAAATCCCCCATCTCCATCTAACCCTCCCTCTATGACCATGATGGAGGAGATGTTCCAAGCCTACTCCTTATGGAAGGCTTCTCAAAACACCCCCTCTCCTTCACACCCCATGCCCATGAACCCATCCCATACCCTAGCCAATCTCCATGCCTCACTCCCCCATGACCCCCATCAACCCCCCATAATCCACACCACCTAAACCCCCATTACCCACTTACCCCAAGGCCCCATGGCCAAATCTCCAAACTCCCACATACCCCAAGGCCCATTGGCCCAAACCTCCTTTTTCCACATATCCCAGGACCCCATGGCTCAATTCCCCGTCTCCCAAACCTACCAAGGGCCCATGGCCCAGACCTATCAAGGCCCATTGGGCCATACCCACCAAGGGCCCATGGCCCAGACCCACCAAGGCCCATTAGGTCAGACCCACCAAGGGCCCAAGGCCCAGACCCACCAAGGTCCCATGGCCCAGACCCACCAAGGGCCCCATGGCCCAAACCGATCAAGGCCCATTGGGCCAGACCCACCAAGGGTCCATGGCCAAGGGCCATCAAGGCCAAACCCATCAAGGGCCCATGGCCCATACCCCTCAAGGGCCCTTGGCCCATACCTACCCAGGCACACTGGCCCACACCTACCAAGAGTCCATGGCCCAAACCTATCAATGGCTCGTAGCCCAAAATGGCCAAGGGTTCATGGCCCAAACCCAAACCCCACACTCATACCTTCCACAACACCCCCAACATTTAACCCAACCTTCACAGCCGGGTCAAACCCATGCCATACCTCAAACCCAAGTCTCCCATGGCCCCACACCCCAAGGCCATCTCCAAACCTTCCCCCATACCCAATGGCCCTATCAGGCCCCAAAACCAAATTCCCATCACCCAACAAACCTTTCCTCACCCCCAATGGGCTCACCCAACCCCAACTCATGTCATTCCCATCCAACCCATGCCACAATAACAGGAGAATCCCGTCCTCACTGCACATTATGCCGACCAGCAGTATGAAGAGGACGAGATTAGGAATAGCGGGGCCTATGCTGGGGCTTTGACCAGCCTCAACCCTCCTCCCATCATTGCCCATCCCCTGGTGGCCCAAAGTGAAGTCCAACAAACTATCGAGAAAGCAACTCCTGTGTCCAAAGAATCAGAGCAGCTGAAAGAATAGTTGGACAAAATACAGAAGAAGTTTAATGAAAATGGGTGGTACTGAAATCCACGCCATAGACTTCACAGACTTATGCCTGTTCGCTGAGGTCCCCCTGCCCCCCAAATTCAAAATGCCAGCCTTCGATAAATATAATGGCACTGACAACCCGATTGCACACCTCAAGTCCTATTATGGGGACATGTGCCAGTACGGGGGGATGAGAGACTGCTAATAAAAGTCTTTCAAAAAAGTTTGACCGAACTAGCCCTAAGGTGGTTCACATCTCTTGAACCATCCATGATGAAGACATGGAAGGATTTGACACTTTATTCCAGGAACAGTATGTCTATAATATTGATATTGAACCGCACAAGTCTGATTTGACCCGTTTAAAGTAGAACCAGAATGAGACCTTCAACGACTTCTTGGGGGGATGGAGAGCATTGGCAGCTCAGGTCAGGATTAGAATGCCTGATGATGAACAGATAGAGATGATTTCAAAGAACACTCTACCAGTGATTTCAGACTTTTTGGTATATCAACAGCAAACCAGCTTTGCTGACCTAGTAAGGAATGCTAATCAATGTGAGGATGCCATCAGGGAGGGGTGTCTGAATAAGAACGTGCCAAGTGGACCCAGTGGGGTTAGAAGATTTTCATAACAGAGGAACGAGAAGAGAACAAGGGGCGATGTCCAGAACATAGTCAATACTAGGACCAATAATAATACTACCCTGTTTCAATTTCAGGCAACCCCACCAGCACCTGTTAGGCCTGAGCAAATGCAAAGAATGGGGAATGGGGAATAGAGGAGAGCCCGCTACGACCGAGTCTTCACACCTCTGGGGCAATCTTTGAGTGTACTTTTGCCCCTATTAGTAGAAAAGGGATTAGTGGCTATCCACCAACCGCAACCTCCTCACCCGATCCCAAAGAACTAAGACCCAAATACCCACTGTAATTTTCATCAGGGTCCGAGTCACCCTACTGATCGCTGCTTCCCATTTAAGCACGCCATTCAGGATCTGATCGATGCCGAGAAAATCATTCCCCCTGCACCTTCTCAGCATGCTAATATTCATCAAGTACCACTACCCCCACATCCTATCAGAGGAGCAGGTCCCAGACCCACCATCGAAATGATAGAAAACGAGGAGTTTGAATTTGACCCATCCGATTATATCAGTGATCGAGAGAGTTATGTAGCGCCGCTATTAAGAAATGTTGAAGAGAGGAATATAGGGGTAGTTGAAACCCTAAATTTGTCAGATTATTTCCCCAACCCGACTCCACAAATTGAACCCTTGGATCTCAGGGCATACTTTCCATCTCCCACACCCGTCAATTATGTGAATATCAATGCATACCAATCCTACACCCGCACCCGCCAGTCATCAATGGCCTACGCCCCCCCCCATTCCAACTACCACCATACACCACAACCCCCATTGATTACCCTTTCAGCCACCAAGCCCTCAATCCAACACCCGCACCCATCAGTTATTAATGGCCTGCGCCCACTCCATCACCCCCAGCTCAACCACCGGCAAGTTTCACCACCCCGATCAATTACCTAATGGCCCATCGACCCCCATCATCCGGCCACAAGATCCGCCTACTTTTACCTCCTTCCCTCCAATGCCACCACGCTCAACCTCTACCACCCCCATTTGGCCCAATCTTTCCACCCAACCCACTGCCACCGGGGTGAATCAAGTATTGCCCGCACCTCCTGAGACGACAGTACAAGTACCTCAAGAACCGACAACCATACCTTTCAGCTCTCGGGACCCACATATGATCCTCATCAGGTCCCGCTAAGCTACGAACAAACAGATGTCAATGTCGGAAGCAGCAGTAGAGAAGGGGTAGTAGATTTTGTTACCAGATCAGGGATGATATCAAAGCAGCCGGAGATACTAGCAACAGCACAGGCCCAACCCGAAGGAAAGAAAGATAGCGCGATGAACTCGTTCGAGAAGATGAGTTGAGAACATATACTAGAGACTCAGCTTAGAAGAATGCCTGCCCATACCAGGAGAGAAATAATGGGAGAAGTTGATCTTGAACTATTGATAGGGCCAATGACCTTTTCCATCTTGTTTCAAGTCATGGATATCAAATCCTTATTTAATTTGTTGTTAGGGCGCCCATGGCTACATGAAGTCGAAGCCATACCTTCCACATTGCACCAGAAACTCAAATTTACATCTGGGCATAAGATTATCAAAATCATTCGAGAGGGGCACAGTGAAAAAGATAAGGCCGCCAATAGCGTTGAAAAGCCCAATATGCTGGATGTACCACACACCGCTGAGGACGTCGACCTCTACAGTTTTGAGTATGAGGTGTCAGCTATACTCCCAGAACCCATGGAGGGCATCACGTCTAAAACGGGAGGCGGTATGGAGGCGGCAGTGGCAATGCTCTAAAAGTGGGGCTATAAAAAAGGAAGGGGTCTAGGACCTAAATTATAAGGTAGAAGAGAGCTAGTTGTGGCTAAGGGACAGAATGTAAGATTCAGGCTAGGATATAAGCCCACAGAGCAAGAGGTCCGAGAGGCTAAAGAGAAAGCCAGGGTCGCCGCGGCTGCAAGAGCTCAAGGAATCAACATAGAAGAGAAACCTCGCCCTAGGCCACACATCAGGGATTCCTTCATCAGCACAGGGGCCGTAAAGATCGATCAACATGGGGCAACCCATTTGACCCCACACAAGCCCAAAGCCCCAGTCCATCCCTCCAATCCCCAGATCTCCCTTCCCTGCTTGGAGATAGTTTTGGCCGCATTATCCCTTTTCGAGGAACGACGGTCGGTACCTGAACAAACTCCACCTGTGGTGAATCACCACAAAACAGAGTTATCGTTTGAAGACATGATCTCAGACGAAATGGGAATCAATATGATGGAGGCTGACTCCAATGAGCCATATCAACAAGACCTCCACCCAAACAGTAAAGAAGCTCAGTGCATCGGGCATCTTTCCCCAAACTCGAAGGTGAAGTGGCCTAACATTTGGCACCTGTTTCCAAAAAAAAAACAACCTATAAAAAGTGAGATAAGCCCTTGGTAGGCAATACCTTGTATATACACAAACCCGCCTGGCCAAGGGCCCATCTCCGAAGAAAATAAAAATCTCAAAAACATGGAAAAAATACAAAATCTCAAAAACATGGAAAAAACATAAAATCCTAAAAACATTGAAAAAATCTAAAGTCCAAAAATATTGTCATTTAAAATTCCAGAAAATGTCCCACAAAAGGATGCCTTAATCAAAATACCCGTCCCACGTAAAATCGACCCCTTCCCTGTAGAAATATAAGAAGAGGTAGGGATCACGAGTCTAGACGAGGATGTCCCCTTCGAGGAGCTCCCCAATGAGCTCCTTGACTGATTTGCCGACTTTGAGTATGGTCCTACCCCCATTGTCGAAGATATCGGAGACGTCAATCTAGGAACTAAGGAGGTTCCCAGAATAACCAAGATCGGAACGCCACTGTCTCCTGAGGAAAGAAAAAGCATGATCGACTTCCTTCGATCATACCAAGACGTTTTTACCTAGTCGTACGAGGACATGCCTGGTCTAGATACCGATTTGGTCGAGCATGAGTTGCCCCTCTACCCTGATATGAAGCCAGTCAAGCAGAAGCTGAGACGTCTCCGACTCGAATGGATACTGAAAGTCAAGGACGAGGTCATCAAGCAGTACGACGTGGGATTCCTCATGGTATCCAAGTACCCGCAGTGGCTGGCCAATATCGTCCCCATACCAAAGATGGGAAGGTTTGAATGTGCATTGATTTCTAGAATCTCAACATGGCGAGCCCTAAGGATGACTTTCCATTACCCCACATCGACATCTTGGTTGATAACATGGCAAAGCAAGGGATGCTTTCTTTCATGGATGGGTTCTCGGGCTATAATCAGATTAAGATGGCAGAGGCCGATCGAGAGAAGACCGCATTCATCACTCCCTGGGGAACCTTCTGCTACAGGGTGATGCCATTCGGGCTCAAGAACGCTGGGGCAACCTACCAGAGAGCAATGACGGCCCTATTCCACGACATGATGCACCGAGAGATCGAAGTGTATGTCGATGACATGATTGCTATATCATCGAAAAGGGATGACCATTTGGTAAACCTTTAGAAGTTGTTTGAAAGACTGGGGAAGTACCGACTACGTCTGAATCCACAGAAGTGTGCATTTGGTGCTATGTTAGGAAAACTATTAGGATTCATCGTCAGCAGGAGGGGGATCGAGGTCGACCCAATCAAAGTTAAAGCCATCACTGAAATGCCACCGCTGTCTACAAACAAAGAGGTTAGAGGCTTTTTAGGCAGAATCCAATACATCAGTCGGTTCATTGCACAGTTAACTTCGATATGCGCACCAATCTTCAAACTACTGAGAAAGGACTCACCAGTTGAGTGGAATGATGACTGCGAAGCTGCATTTGACAAGATCAAGGGTTACCTCCTAAATCCTCTAGTATTGGTACCACCTGTACCTGGTAGACCCCTAATAATGTACCTGTCCACGACAGGGTTTTCCATGGGCTGTGTGTTAGGACAACAAGATGAGACAGGAAGAAGAGAGCAGGCCATCTACTACCTGAGCAAGAAGTTCACTGATTATGAGACGCGCTACTCTCATCTGGAGAAGGCATGCCTAGAGCTCGTGTGGGCTACTCAAAGACTTCGACACTACCTGTTATCCCAAGCCGTCCTACTTCTAGCACGGATGGACCCCTTGAAGTACCTGTTCGAGAATCCTGCTCTCACTGGCTGAACTGCACGATGGCAACTTTTATTATTTGAATTCGACATCACATACATCACTAAGAAATTGATCAAGGGGCAGGCACTCACCGATCATCTTGCTGAGAACCCTCTGCCTGACTATGAGCCTCTAAGGACTGAATTCCCCGATGAAGACATCCTGTTCATGACAGAAGATGATCAGGTAATGCACTTTGACGGGGCATCGCATGTCGAAGGCCAAGGAGTTGGCGCCATCCTAATTTTTCCAAGAGGATCCCATGTACCGATGTCCATCAAGCTCAACTTCTCCTGCACTAACAATATGGCTGAGTATGATGCCTGCGCCACTAGTCTACAGGCAGCTCTTGATCTGAATATAACTCACCTTCGAGTTTTTAGTGATTCGCAGTTAATCATATGCCAGACGAATGGTGACTAGAAGATGAAAGACGAGAAACTGACCCCCTATCATGAACACCTCGAGGATGTAATAGCTTGCTTCCAGGATGTCACTTTCTCATACGTCCCCCGGATAAGGAATCGCTTTGCTGACGCATTAGCAACTTTGGCGTCAATGATTGAAATCCCCTATGGTGTTGAGATGAAGCCGATCATGATCGAGCAGAGGAATGAGTCGGCCTTCTGCCTCCAGATTGAGGAACCTACAAAGCCTGATGATGAGCCACCTTGGTTCTCAGATATCAAGAGTTTCCTCGTGAGCCTAACTTTCCCAGAGGGTACATCCAAGACGGACCGATGAACCATTCAACGTTTAGCAGCAAGTTACGTCATTTGCGGGGAATGCCTCTACAAGCGATCATACAATAACATCTTATTCAGGTGCCTCACTGCAAGTGAAGCAGTCCGTATTATGAAAGAAATCCATTAGGGGGTATGCGGAGCCCACGTCAGCGGTCACATGCTCGCTAAGAAAATCCTATGGCAGGGATACTTTTGGACCACCATGGAATCAGATTGCTGCAAACATGTTTAAAAATGCTACAAGTGTTAAGAACACTCCAGTCATTACACGCTCCTGCCATTGATCTTCACTACGTGACAACTCCTTGGCCATTTGCTACTTGGGGCCTTGACCTTATCGGAATGATTAATCCGAAAGCATCGAACGGACATCGGTTCATCCTCGTCGCCATTGAGTACTTCACCAAGTGGGTAGAAGCGGCATCCTATGCCAATATCATGGCCATTCACGTTGAGAAATTTCTCAAGAACAATATTATGTGCCGATTTGGAGTACCCAAAGATATCATAACAAACAACGGCACAAACTTTGCGAATAAGCGCATCCGAGACTTCTACGAGCAATACAAGATCAAGCATCATCGATCATCCCCATATAGGCCTCAGACGAATGGAGCCGTAGAGGCTGCCAACAAAACTCTGATTCGCATTCTTGAGAAGATGGTAGTCACTTATAGAGATTGGAGTGAGCAGTTACCCTTCGCACTCTAGGCCAATAGAACGTCGATCTGTACCGTTATAGGGGCAACACAATTCTCCCTTGTGTATGGAACTGAGGCCATCCTCCCGGTGGAGGTTGAAGTACCCTCACTCTCAATCCTCATGGAATCAGGCTCACCCAAAGCAGAAAGAGAAAGATCATGCTTTGATCAGCTGAACTTACTGGATGAGAAAAGACTCCTAGCCTTGTGTCACACTCAACTTTACCAAGGGCGAATTGCATGCGCTTGCAATAAATGTGTTCGCGGTCGAGATTTGAAGGTAGGAGACACTGTGTTGAAGAAGATCTTCCCATCCCTCCACGCAGATCCAAGGGTAAAGTTCAAGCCAAACTGGGAAGGACCTTACGTCATCCGAGAAGTGCTGTCGGGATACGCCATCCGCCTCGCCACCATGGACGGAGATCATCTTCCTGAGCCCATCAATGCTGGATACGTCTGACGGTTATACTCTTAGTCCATCACGACACGGTAAGTGTTGGTGAAACTGATACGTGACTGCTTAAGAACCACCCAAAAGAGGCCATCATTCCAAACACAGTAGCCAGAAAGCATCCCTAAAAATGATGATATGCTTTGCTACTCCATTTGAGCTTGGACCTTTCTTTAAATAAACCCATTCCCCCAAAAAATATATGTGTACATATACCAAAAAAAAAAGAGAGAAGAGATGAAGTAGAGTTAGTATAAAAAAAAATTGAAATAGCAAAACCTCAAAAAGTGATTGCCTGAAATAAAGCAAAAAGAACAAAAAAAGTAAAAGAATCATGGGACATGTACAGTAAAACCCCTAAGGAAGAAAGTATGTTGAGAAAACTGAAGCCATATCAAGGAAACCCTTTTAGCCCAACATGCCTTCAAATCCTAACCTAACCCATGGCTAAACTACACCCTGAAGGAAGCCCTCTTTGTAGGTTCGTAAGCTGTCATAATATCTGTTAAGTCAACATGAGCCGAGTCGTGTGACGACACCAGAACCTCATCCAGCCGGCTATGACGGAATCGACATCTATGTCGTGGCTCTTGAAAAAATAAAAAGAATAAAAAATAAAATAAAAATACAAGCTCAAAGCAAGTTGGACGTAGTGAAAACCCGAAAGGGCATTACGGGTAAAAACAGCGGGCTTGTGCGGACCAGGTGAAAACCCGAAAGGGCGCTTGGGGTAAGAGAGTTGAACCCATGGACGAGGTGAAAACCCGAAAGGGCGCCACGGGTAAAAAAGGGGAGATAAAAAAAAAAAAAAAAAAGGAGAAAAAAATTGAAAAAGAAAGGTTTTAACTGATTGAGAAGATTGATGTTTGAGGAACCCTTTTGTTACTCTTCCTGTACCCTCTTGTCTGACTGGGCCGCTCATGCTTGTTCGAATCGGGTCCTGACCATAATTATCTTTGTGAAACCCGCACCGTCAAACGTATGACCCGAGGCAAGGAGAAAGGATTAACTCAATCCAAAGGGATCAACGTTCCGGCCTTGCTAAAATCTGAAAACTCACTCAGGACCGACTGCATGAAAGAGTTTAACTATGCTCAAAATGGGATTCGTTACTCCGTCTCCCTATCAAGGCATCAAAAACAAAAATGAGAAGAGAAGCCAAAAACAAAAAAAATCAAGAAAAATCCAAACACCAAAAAAAATGTGTATATATTTCTACTCATTTCCAGCATCATATTTCAATCTCAAAAATGAAGAAAAATAACAAAAAATCTCTAAAAACAAAAATCCAAAAAATATCTTGAAAATGAAAAAGTGTAGGTAGAAATCTACTTTTTTTTCCGTTGTTTAGGATGTATTTTCTTTATATGTATAAACAAAAAAGGGATTGACATTTTCTCAAGGATGTGCAGGAACATCAAACGGTCCAAAGCCTCGAAGCTGGCAACTTCTCAGCGAAGGACAAATCAAATGAAGCATCCCACCACCGACGTCAGGTCTATTAAAAAGGGAGAGAATGAAAATCATTTTGAAAAGAAAAAGAAATCTATGTTTTTATGCTACGCACTCGCGTATTTTCGATGCGGTAAAATGTCAATATTTTTTCGACAACGCAACTGTGTAAAATTAATGTCCTAGGTCTAAGGTTCACCTTGGATCCTACTTCAAAGTAGGAGCGATAGTGTCAATTTCGGTCAAACAGTCAATGCTTGGATCAGATTGATTCAACTGCTAAATCTTTTGAGCGATGAGCACTCTGTTTTGGATTTGTGTGAATTTAAGTTTTCTTAAGCTTCAGATTCTTCATTGGAAAAGGTCAATCATTGGTTGAGACCAACCTGTTGAGAATAAGATTGTGTCAATCAAACTATGTGCAACCATCCATTCAAAAGGATTCATTTCCCTTTTATTTTCTGCAGGCTTGAAACCTGTATGGGCAGAGGTATCCCTGTAAAGTGTGCGCCATGCGTCTGAGTATCCGTATGATGGTTGTTTGTACTCGGACGGGTCCGGGTCGGGGCTTCCATCGCCTTTGTTGTTGCTTATTGCCCCTGATGGGTGCATGGTTATGCATAGTTAATTGATGTTTATGATCATTGTCGGCGGAAGCCAAGATTGGATGCACCTTTTTGGGAGACACCCAATGTTTGGTTGGATCTGTTCAAGGTAGTTGAAGCTGGATGCTCTAGCTCATGTTGATCCAGGGCACATTTTCAGAAAAATGGCATGCACTGCCAAAAAGCGTTGTGACATCTATTCACTTCGCTTAGGTGGTCATGCTAAATAAACTTTGGGATCGATGGGTTCGCCCAAAGATCTCAAACCCTGCTTTCAGTAGGGGCACCCACGAATAATCTAATGAGGTCGTCAAATGCCTTGTAGGATTGGACGCAAACTGTGGAGCCTTGTGTATGTTTACTTTGCGCCTATCATTGAATGTGGGTCGATCACCCTCTTACTCACGAAGCTGTTGCATTCAGAATGAATTTTAAACATCAATCACCTTTAAATCATCTCGAGAAGCAGATGTTTTTCCCAACTATTGGGCTTTCACAACTCATTCCACCTCGGTTATGCCTAGTAATGTCGTTAAGCGCTTGGGAACCGATTACCTCGAGAAACGAATGATTAGCCTAGCACTCTAGGGCTTTCGTTTTCTCACCAAGTTACTCACCTAATGTTTGAAGTTCATTCTAAATGTAGTGGACCCGTCAGTAATGCCTTGGGCCTCTTCAGATGTCTCCTTTCTTTGGCATACGATCACTAGTGATCAGATACTAAAGAGGGGCATCTATAGACACCCAAATTTGGCCCAAGGCCCGATTGAAACATATTTCGAGAGAGGTGCATTTTTGAGCTTTTAATGGCATGTATGGAACCTTTAAGAATCACCCTATACCCTTAGAAATCACCCTAGATCCCTTAGGAACCTATCCCAAACCTTTAGAAACCAGCCCCGACCCTTAGAACTCATTCCAAACCCTAAACCTAACCTTCCCGGGCAATGGATAAAGAATTGTGCATCAGGAGTAGCTGAGTTCTTCTACTGATATCAAATCATATACCATTTGAAAAAGGACTTCTCCAGCTTTCCAACATGCCAAAGATCACCCAATTTGGAGTTATGGTTCAAAAGTTATGGCCAATTGAAAGTTCACATAAAATCATGACTTTTGGTCAGGCGTATGTATTACATACGCCCAACAAATTTGGCCCCAGTTTGGTGAGGCAAATATATTATATTTGCCTAGAATTTTTGAGCCAAATTTGGTCGGGCGTATATAATACATACGCCCAGCATAGGTGTCCACCAACACAGGCACCCCTCTTCTCAGATTCCCCCTGGTTTCATAATTTTTACTGTGCATAAGTTGGGCATATGTAATATATACGCCCAGCTTAGCTACAGTATCTGTCATCAAATGCTCGAATTTTCTCCATTTGGTTTGACCCTTTGACCATCCCCTTAGTTGAGGTGGGTGTCTTAAGGCTGGTTGCACCCCCTTCGAGCTTATTTACAACCCTTAAGTCACCTATGGTCTCACCCCATCATCTACCATTGAAACCGGTTTCCCAAACTCCTAGAACTCTAAAAACCTAGAAAACCTTAGATGGGGGATTACCTAATTGCTAAACCAATTAGCTCTTAAGTAACCCTCTAATCCTCCCTTTCTCTATAAATAGAGAGCCACCCCTTCTTCTTAATGGTTAAGAATTTCTACCTAAGAGAGAAAGAGCTTAAAGTGAGAAGATCTTTCTCCCTTTGGTGCACACCCCCCATACAAATTCCAGAATTCACAACACTCCTTTAGACCTTAGCATTTCATAGAAAACCCTTAGGTTAGGTGTGTGTGATCCCCTAGCCTCCCTTCCCTACCTCTTAGCTTCAAGCCTTAGGAGTTAGAACCCCATTTTCCACCATACATGGACTTTAAAAGCTCATCAAAGCAAGCCACGCAAGGCTCCTCTATGGTACTACAAGGGCCCGAGGGCTCCAGCTCTCCCCTTTCTTCTCCTATCTCTTTCTAGCTCCCTCTATCCTCCCATTTGTGCCATTACGCCGCCAAATTTTCGATAGGAACGGAGGGGCACAAATAGGATTCTAAGCCCTTTCAGGCAAGAGGAAGCTATTTTCTTTTCTTTTACTTTATTCTATTTTTAGCTATTAGTAAAGACTGCGTTAAGTGGGTTGATCGGGTGCCTAACACCTTCCCGATCGATAACCGAAGCCCCTACCCAAGAGCCTTTGGTGTGGACCGGATTCAGAGTCATATTTTTAGCACTTAGGTGCTCATAAAAATGAACTAGGTATCCCGGGACACTGAAAGCTCCGGGTGGCGACTCTATATTTTTCGTTAGAGAGCACATCGTCACAACGGGATTGTCTCAATTCCCACGGTTGCACATTGAGTATTCTCCCATGAACAATCGTAGTAACTACGATTGCTGAGAGAATGCTTCATCCAGGCTGCGTATTTTATTATCAGATAGGCACAACCTACGATACAAAAGGTATCGCCTCGATTCACACTACACAGACACGTCTCTTAGTATTTAATAGAACTACCAACTGGTTCACAGGGTTCAGCGCCAACCCATAATGTCCCTTTATGGCGACTCTTCAAATTCTCGGCCTAGATCGATTATAAATAAGCAAGTTATCGCTTGGTCAATTCATTTCATTCCTTTCGCCTTCTTCCACAACCAATACTCTTGCCATGACTAAACCACCGAGTTGGTCTAAGATCACTAACGCATTTGAACGGTTCTTCCATCGAGAAGCTAAAGCGATCTTTGCACTCCTTGAGGAAAGAGGGCAGCTGGTTGATGAATTCCTATCCCTCCTCCCCAAACCAAAACTCGCTGACAAAACACCACCTCCATCCCCCAAATGTCAGAAATCTTCTCCATCATCACCTCCTCCATCTTCTTAAATTGCCCTTTTCCCTCTTCTATTAGATGCACCCATCCAGGGGAGGTTAATCATCTTCTTGAGGCAACAAATTTTGGTTAGAAACCGAGGATCGATCTTTATCGAAGACATCTTCTTCTCTCGGACTCTGCTACTAGTGTCGTAGATAGTGTGTGTTTAGATTTTTCCTAGGTTTATACGTTGCATGTAATTAGTTTTTAAATACTTTATATCAATATTTTTGTTTTCATGATCATTGTAAATATTCTGATAATGTATGAAATTTTCTTTTGACTAACTTTCTAATTGTGTAATTGTTACTAATTTTTCTTCTCGAATTTTTTTATTGATATCTCTGAGAATAAAATGGATGTGTTTCTCCTCAAGTTTGGGGAGATTCTTTAAAGGTTTTTTTTCACATCTGAAACACAATTGGTAATATTAGTAATTACAGGTATGATTCCTTTGTAAATTTTGACAGTATCCCCTATTTTTATGCCAATAAGGGCATTGTTCAGTTTAAGTTTGGGGGGGGATACACAAATTCTGTGTATATTATAGTAGTTTGTTTAGTTTAGTTTTGCATTGCATATAAAAAAAATAAATTATAACTCTTCTATTTTAGAATAGTTTTGTAATCATTATATGTGAATATGATAGAAAAAAATATGATTTCAAATAATCTAACGATCCATCATAGTAGAAGTTCAACAATCAGAAAATTGAATAGTTGAAATTCATGCTTTAGCTTTTTGAACACTGTATCAGATTGAATGTTTGAAACAATAGATTGATCTGAACTGCAATATTTAGATTATAGTTTCAAAATTATATAACCAGTGAGCTTTAGAGACTAACTTTTCCTCTTCTATTCAGAGAGAGACTATTTCTATTCAAATTAAAATTATCTTGAACTTCTTGAGTGCTTAAACAAAATCTCATATTGTTGTAAAAAAAATTAAATCAAATGTTATGTGATTATGATGATCTGTTTCTTTTAGAACTGTCTATTAAATGTATCAAAACAATATGAAATCCATACTAGTAAATCGTAAAAATGATTAAAGGCCATCTTTTATTTAACCAGAGCCAAAAAGCCAAAATTCCAGAAAATATTTACCCTTTGAACCCATATTAGAAGCTTAAACTAAATTTCTTTGTACCAAAATTTTATAAACCCTTAATCATATGTACTACCCATAGCTTTCAACCTTTGACCCTTATAATTTTCTGAGAGTTTAGAATGTAAAGGAAGGGAAGAAAAGGGAGTGGAAGGAGTAAAAGAAAATAGATAAGGGACTATTCATGCTACTTTTATGTATCTTTAATTAAGTCTTAACCTATTGCAAGGGCATAATAAAAATTGTAGAGCTAGTATAGGATCATTCCCGCAAAGACAGGATTCTCTATATTAACTTAATTTTTCTGAAAACTTATATTTAACTTTTAAGTTCCTAAACTACTGGAGAAATATGAATAAAAGAATTATTTCTTAATCTAAATTACAGAAAATAAATCCTAATCCTCCTTCAGATTATGGTCGTCAATCAAAATCTTCAGCTATCAAATATTTATGAATATAAATAATACCGTTACACTATATATCAAGTTTCCTAGCATTGGTTGTCAATCAATACTAAAATCCTATCAATACAGATTTAATTTAATCACCAATCTCCTAAAACTTAGGCATCAATCAAATTTTAGAAAATTGAAGATAGAAAAGTAAAAAGTGTTACACTAGTCAAAAAACTTCAACCTGAGTCTTCAATTCAAATTAAAATTCGGAGATGTTTACAAAGCAAGAAATTGTAATAAAATAAATCTAAACTAGAAAGCAATAAAATTTTATCTTTTACCTCTCAGCTGCAGTCGTCAATTGATTATGCAAAACTATAGATATCTACTCTAATCTTCAGCTCCTAGTTGCAGTCGCCAATTGCTCTTGAGAAACCTTGGATATCTAATCTACAAAGTAATAAAAATCTACTCTAAATTTGATCGAAACAAAACCCAACCTCAGTCATCAATTGATGCTTTATTCCTACACCAGGCTCTCTTATTTATAGATCATAAGTAGTCGATTTACAAGTTCTACTTTTAATAAAAGAAATAAAAAGATTCATATTATAACTCTAATTCTAGTCTTATCTTTCCTTGCTTTACTTGTTTCGATGTACTTCTAGATTGTTCCTTTTTATTTAGTAGTATAGATCTTCTGGAGTCAGTCTTCATCAATCTTCTCATATCCGTGATATTCCAAACTTCTAATTCAAGAGTTCTTCTAATTTAGTGCATGGCGGTATAGATCTTCCCGTGATCTACAGTAGTAGTAGGAAAGCTTTTACAATCATAAATTACGATTGTCTCTTTTCTTTTCTTTATATAAAATCGTAAATCATGATTTTCTATCTTTCATAGTTTTCTCCCTGGACGATTCTCTGAATTACGATTGTTTGCTTTTCTTCTATTTCGCTTTAACTTCTTGAACGTCTTCTGAAGATTCGTAAATTACGATTTCTTATTTTCTTCTTTAGTAACAGTGCTTAGTCGTCTTTCATGATTTTCTAGCTTTCAGTATATAGTGAATCGTCTTTTTACGCTCAATTGTCTTTTACTGATCTTTTAAGTTCATTTTTATGAATATTAGCACTTTGACTCTCTTTTACTATTTTTTCTTAATATTTGTACATCATTAACTTATTACTAGCAAACTAAGTCGTAACATCACTAAGTTAAGGGTAATAAATTGGTATATTATGTGACTGATCACACCCCCAAACTTATATTTTGCTAGTCCCTAGCAAACAAGGAAACATAAAACATCTTATATTAAAAATTAAATTGCCACTTTCATAGGTAGCACGATTGCATTTAGCAGATGCAACTAGCCTTTATACCCCTAGGTGATCCCTAGTGGAGGAGTTGTAGTCTCCTTAAGGTTTTCTGTGAAGTTATTTACAAACTTCAAATCTTTTTAGATTTTTCAAAATGTTTTTCAAAAGAAAAATTTAAACTAATTTTGTACACTATCTAAATTAACTAAGGTGCTCATCACATGATTGTTATGATTTTCTAAAATTACTAATCTTTTATCCTTACTTTCCATCATAACAATTATCCTGGATTAGAACTTCAATAATTTTAATTCATGGTAAGCAGGAAGTGTATGCATTAGTGAAAAGTTTATTCTTCATAAATTTTTCTAAACTACAGATTTAGAAAAAACTTTTATTCAAAAACTTACTATTGACATACTCTCAAAAAGATATCGAAACTTTTTGGGTTCTCACAATGTTATTCAGAAAAATTCAGTCAAAGATAAAATTGTTAATCTCATAGAAAAGGATAATCTACTTTATTCATATGAATCCTTGTGCAATCCATAATATCTATTTTTCATATCTCTACTAGGCTTATGCTTGTGCAAATCATAAATAAAGAAGGTCTTACCTTCGGCTTGAAATGGGTTTCAGAAGGTGTCAAAGAAAGGTAAAAAAGGATTCAAAGTTTTTCTGAGAATTTAACTCTTCTTTCTCCTATCTTTTCAGCTTTTTCTTCTTCTTTTTCTATTTTTTTTTCTTTAGTAAGTATCTATAAATTGGATAATTTCTTCTAGTTTTTTTTTATAAATCCCATTTTGATCTTTTCTGAAATCGTATTCTATGATTTTTCATCTCCTTAAAAGCTTACTTAAGAATCGTTCTTCTCTGTCATAAATCATTTTTCATGATTTTTCATTCCTTTCCCATATTCTTCTTTTGATTTCTTCAACTGTAACATTTTTTAGCATTCCCTTTATCTATTTTTCCTTTACTTTTTCCACTCCCTCTTCTTCCCTCTTTTGTATTCTAAAATCTCATAAAATATAAGGGTTAAAGGTTGAAAGCTTTGGGTAGTACTTATAGTTAAGGGTTTATAAAATTTTTGGTACAAAGAAATTTGATTTTGGCTTCTAATATGGGTTCAATGGATATAATTTATTCTAGAATTTCAGCTTTGGTTTAACAAAAGATGGCCTTTGATCATTTTTACGATTCACTAGCATAGATGCCTTATTGCTTTGATATTTCTAACAGATAGTTCTAGTCAAAAAATCAGGTTATCATAGAATATTTTTTATTCTAAATTCAGCGGTATGAGATTTCATATCAGTGTAAAAGTTCAACGAAATTTTTTGACTTGAGTAAAAGAAACAGCCTCTCTTTGAATATAAGATGAAATATGGCGCAAAATCTCATTGGTTTATAATTTTGAAATTATACTCTAAAATTTTACAGTTTAGATCAATCTATTATTTCAAACATCCATTCTAATATAGTGTTCACCGAGCTAAGCATGAATTGTACTGTTCTTTATTCTGATTATTGAATTCCTACTATAATGGTTTGTAAGTTTTCAAGATTTATAATTTTTCTATCATAATTCCTACGTAATAATCAACTAAAATACAACAAAAAAATATATATATAAAATTTCTACAAAAAAAAACTAACTAAACTTAAAACTAAATAATTTACTCCTATACTACTGTTATACACAGAAATTATGTATTCTCCCAAACTTAATTAGGACAATGCCCTCATTGGTACAAAAAAATAGGGGATACAAAAATTATTTTCCTAAAAATTATTGATATCTCTGATTGCTTACCAGATCTGAAAAAAATTCTGTAAGGAATGTTCCCCCAAACTTGAGGAAAATGCAATGGTTTTACTTCTCAAAGACAAAAATAATAAATGTTAGAGATGTTAGTAGCAATTACACTGTTAGAAAAAAATGAAAGTTAGTCAAAAAGAAAATTTCACATATTACTGAATATTTACAATAATCATGGAAAAGAAAATATGAAATATATTGAAAACTAATTACAGAAAATAATCCTAAGAAAAATCTAGACACATCATACCTGTGAGGTTTATAGTGTTCTGTTTTATTTTTACTCACTTGGGGATGGCGGGTATGGTACCGGGATAGAAGTAGTGGGGTCATCTTTCGAGTCGGACACCTCTGCTGTAGAGTAACCATCATATTCTTCTTCTGAAGGTAAATCTCCATGTGTTTTAGGCTTTGCCTCATCGGTGTTTTCCTTCTCATCAATCAGTTGGCAAGAGCTTCCATCATTACATTGCTGCTCCTTATCACCCTTTTATTTCAAATCCACAGTCAACTTCTTGATCACAACAGATTTAAGTTGTATTTCCATTCTCAACTTTTCTGCTTTATCTTGTTCTTTTGTTATTGCGACCAATTTATTCTTTGTTATAGACTCAACGATTTGCTCCTATTCTGCATTAATTTAGTTTAGGGAGTCATGAGTTTCTTTTAGTTGCAAAATTTTCCCTTTAGCTATGATCAGTAGATGATCCCTCTCACTTATCTGTTGATGAGTGTTTGCTGGTAGTCTTTAAGAGCTTTTTCTCTTACAGTTTCTGCATCATCAAGTACTACCATCAGACCTTCAAACTGTTCAAGTATAGCTACCATTTTATCTTCATACACCTTTCTTTCTTCTTCCCAAGCTTGCAGATTTTCTCTCAGTATTCTATTCTCTACTTGTAGCTGGGTGATTAGTGCTTGAAGGCTTGAAGTGGCATCTTGGACTCTCTTCTCTGTGTCTGCTACCCATCTTGCATGATGATCTTGTACAGCTCTTCTTTGCAAGCCATCCATTATTTTTTGCACTCTTGAGATGTCAGAGTCGTATCAGAGACTTTCTTCATTAGTCTTTGAAATTCCTCTAGCCATTTCTTTACCACATTCGATAGTGGTGCCATGTAAAGTCTCGAATTTTTTTGACCTTTGAGCAGTTTGTCTCGGTGTGCATGCCCGACTGGTCACACACCAAACAATATAAAAATATTAAAGTAAGTTCAATTTAGAATAGGTTGTGTGAGAAAGAATGATGTTAGAAAGTGTATGAACCCTTAGAGTAACGTAGACCGAGGTACGATGTAGCAGCTTAACACCTAAAACTTAACTTTATAAGTATAAAAGCAAACCTTTCAGGAAGAATTCATTTCCTTTGGTTTTTGGTTGTTAAGAATTTATTGAGAAGAGAGAGAGAGAAAGAAGGTGAGCTTTAAATTCGTGCGTGTGGTGTGCGAGATTTGAAGTGTGCATGAAGTCTGGGGATTCGAAACAACGTGTTTCCAAAATTCCAACTTTGAAATCCTAACTTGGGCATGAGCACGTGGATTGAGGAATTGATAAATTAAAGGTGAGGAAATTATGCTAAATTGTGATTTATAGTTGTGTTAGCCTTTGGTTACGATGTGGGTGAAAAATTAGAAGAAAAGAAGTTAAAGTGTAAAAAAAAATAAGTTTGAGAAGTTGAAACCCGATATGTGAGAAATCTGACAAAATTGATCGATCGAAATAAATATCTGATTGATCGATTTTGTAAGAGAAAAAATATGAAAGTGTTTGGAGCAACTGATCGATCAAAATAAAATTCGATTGATCGATTTGTGAAATCGATCAATCGGTCTCAACACTGATCGATCGATTTGTGAAAATAGTGTGCATGCTAGAGGTTTTCTGAAGGATCCGATTGATTGAAATTAAATTCGATCAATCAATTTGGGAACCGACCGATCGGATTATGACACCATTAGGGTGTGGTTTTATGAAGGAATCGATTGATCGATCGATTTGGGAACTGATCGATCAATCGATTCGGGAACCAATCGATCGGATTGTGACCGAAGAAATGTGTGGTTTTCTTATGAAACCGACAGATCGAAATATATTTTGATCGATCAATTTTGGAAACCGATCGATCAGTTTGGGAATCGATCAATCAATTTGGACAGATTCAGGAATTTCATTTACTTTATTAAGGCGACTTGGGGGAAACTTTATACCTTTCTATTTTACGTCATTTCTGACGTATGACTTATGACTTATGAATGGGTGTCTTATAGGCATGACTTTAGTATGTGCTAGGAGAGCTAGCTCGGAATAAGAAGTTTTTGTTTCGGATCTGCTTGCAGTTGGGTAATCTATGCTTGAAGGGTTGAAGTGGTATCTTGGACTCTCTTCTCTGTGTCTGCTGCCCATCTTGCATGATGATCTTGTACAGCTCTTCTTCGCAAGCCATCCATTATTTCTCTGTGCCCTTGAGATGTCAGAGTCGTATCAGAGACTCTCTTCGTTAGTCTTTGAAATTCCTACAGCCATTTCTTTACCACATTCGGTAGTGGTGCCATGTAAAGTTCTGAAAATTTTAGACCTTTAAGTAGTTTGTCTCGGCGTGCATGCCCAACTAGTCACGCACCAGATAATATAAAAATATTAAAGTAAGTTTAAGTTAGAATAGGTTTTGTGAGAGAAAGAATGATGTTAGAAAGCGTATGAACCCTTAGATAGAGTAACATACACCGAGATACGTTGTAGCAACTTAACACCTAAAACCTAACTTTTTAAGTACAAAAACAAACCTTCAAGGAAGAATTCATTTCATTTGGTTTTTGGTTGTTGAGAAGTTATTGAGAAGAGAGAGAAAGAAGGTGAGCTTTAAATTCTTGCATGGGGTGTGTGAGATTTGAAGTTGTGCGTGAAGTCTTGGGATTTGGATCAACGTGTTTCTAAAATTCCAACTTTGAAACCATACTTTGGGCATGAGCATGTGTATCGAGGAATTGATAAATTAAAGGTGAGGAAATTATGCTAAATTGTGATTTATAGTTGTGTTAGCCTTTGGTTAGGATTTGGGTGAAAATTTAGAAGAAAAGAAGTTAAAGTGTAAAAAAAAATAAGTTTGAGAAGATGAAACCCGATATGTGAGAAATTTGACAAAACTGATCGATCGAAATAAGTATCCGATCGATCGATTTTGTAAGAGCAAAAATATGAAAGTGTTTGGAGAAACTGATTGATCAAAATGAAATTTGATCGATCGATCGGTCTGAACACTGATCGATCGATTTGTGAAAATAGTGTGCATGCTAGAGGTTTTCTGAAGGAACCGATCGATCGAAATTAAATTCTATCGATCGATTTGGAAACCGATCAATTCGATTATGGCACCAAAAGGGTGTGGTTTTCTAAAGGAATCAATCGATCAAAATTAAATTTGATCGATCGATTTGGGAACCGATAGATCGGATTGTGACCCGAGAGATGTGTGGTTTTTTTATGAAATTGACAAATCAAAATATATTTCTATCAATCGATTTTGGAAACCGATCGATCGGTTTGGGAATCGATCAGTCAATTTGGACAGTTTCAGGAATTTGATTTGCTTTGTTAAGGGGAATTGGGGGAAACTTTATACCTTTCCATATTTCGTCATTTCTAACGTATGACTTATGACTAATGAATGGACGTCTTATAGGTATGAGTTGAGTATGTGCTAGGAGAGCTAGCTCAAAATAAGAAGTCTTCATTTCGGCTCTGCTTGCAGCTAGGTGATCTGTGCTTGAAGGATTGAACTGGCATTTTGGATTCTCTTCTCTGTGTCTGCTATCCATCTTGCATGATGATCTTGTACAACTCTTCTTCACAAGCCATCCATTATTTCTGTGCGCTCTTGAGATGTCAGAGTCGTATCAGAGACTCTCTTCATTAGCCTTTGAAATTCCTCCAGCCATTTTTGTACCACATTCGGTAGTGGTGCCATGTAAAGTCCCGAAATTTTTTTACCTTCGAGCAGTTTGTCTTGGTGTGCATGCCTGACTGGTCACGCACCGAACAATATAAAAATATTAAAGTTCAAGTTGGAATAGGTTTTGTGTGAGAAAGAATGATGTTAGAAAGTGTATGAATCCTTAGATAGAGTAACGTACACCGAGGTACGGTGTAGTAGCTTAACACCTAAAACTTAACTTTTTAAGTATGAAAGCAGACCTTTAAGGAAGAATTCATTTCCTTTGGTTTTTGGTTGTTGAGAAGTTATTGAGAAGAGAGAGAAAGAAGGTGAGCTTTAAATTCATGCGTGTGGTGTGAGACTAGAAGTTGTGCGTGAAGTCCGGGGATGTGGATCAACGTGTTTCCAAAATTCCAACTTTGAAACCTAGTTTGGGCATGAGCACGTGGATCGAGGAATTGATAAATTAAAGGTGAGGAAATTATGCTAAATTGTGATTTATCGTTGTGTTAGCCTTCGGTTAGAACATGGGCGAAAAATTAGAAGAAAAGAAGTTAATGTGTAAAAAAATAAGTTTGAGAAGTTGAAACCCGATATATGAGAAATCTTACAAAACCTGATCGATCGCAATAAATATTCGAACGATCAATTTTGTAAGAGCAAAAATATGAAAGTGTCTGGATTAATTGATCGATCAAAATGAAATTAGATATATCGATTTGTGAAATTGATCGATCGGTCTGAACACTTATCGATCGATTTGTGAAAACAGTGTGCGTGCCAGAGGTTTTCTGAAGGAACCGATCGATTTGGTAACCGATTGTAGACACCCAAATTTGGCCCAAGGCCTGATCAATCTGTACTTTAGGAGAGATTTACTCCTGTGCTTCCGATGGCACCCCCTGAGCCCTTAGGAACCTACCTAGACTAGTAGAAATCACCATAAGACCTTTAGAGCCATTCCCCCAATCCTTAGAAGTCACCCCTACACCCTAGAATCCCTTCTCAGACCTAACTTAGACCCTTCTGGCGGTTGATGGGAGGAGAGCTACAAAATTTCACACAGACCATTATCAAGGATGATCCATATATCATTGGAAAGAGGACTTCTCTAGCTTTCCAACAAGCCAAAAATCACCCAATTTGGAGGTACGGTTCAAAAGTTATGGCCGATTGACGTTTCACATAAAATCATAGGACTTTTACTCAGGCATAGATATTACATACGCCCAGCCATTTTTGCCCCAGATTAGTCAGGCGTATATATTATATACGCCTGCCTTTTTTGGGGGAAATTTGGCCGGGCGTATATAATATATACGCCCAGTATAGCTGGGGCCCACCACGGGCTTCATCTTCTCAAAACTCCCCTGATTTTCGTGAAGTTACTGTTCCTAAACTGGGTGTATATAATATATACGCCCAGCTTAGCTACAGTAACTGTCATCAGCAGCTCGAATTTCCTCCATCTAGGTTGACTCTTTGACCATCCCTTTGGTTGAGGTGGGTGTCTTGAGATTGGTTGTACCCCCTTTGAGCTTATTGGCAACCCTTAAGTCACCCATGGTCTCACCCCATCATCTGCCATTAAAATCAATCTCCCAAAACCCTAGGACCTTGAAAGCCTAGAAAACCTTAGATGGGGGATTACCTAATTGCTAAACCAATTAGCTCTTAAGTAAGCCCCTAACCCTCCCCTTCTCTATAAATAGAGAGGCCCCCCTCTTCCCAAAGGGTTGAATTTTTGTTGAAGAATTAGAGAGTGCTTAAGAGAGAACCCTAGTGAGAGAAAATGCCAATATTTTTCCAGAATTCCAGCATGCATACTTCACCTATTTCAGTCCATTTCCACCATTAGATCACTCCTTTTAGCTAAAACCTAGCCTCTAGCTTCACTCTACACCCCCTATTTTATTGAATCCTAGCATTAGAACCCATTTTTACACCATTTAAGCCATCAGAAGCACACCAAAGCAAAGATCTTCCACGGTGCAACAAGGGCCCGTGAGCCCCGGCTCACCCCTCTCTTCCTCTACCTTCTTGGTGTCTCCTCCGTCTAAGGATTCAAGCCGTTATGCCGCCTAAATTTCGGTTTGACTCAAAGCTTGAGAGGACCGCATTGCCTTCGGGCAAGGGGAAGCTCCCCCCTTTTTATTTTTATTTTGTCCATAGATAGAGACCGCTACGTGCGGGTTGATCGGGTGCCTAAACCCTTCCCGATCGATAACCAAAGCCCCTACCCTAGAGCCTTTGGCAAAGACCGGTAAATCAGAGTCATATTTAGCACTTCGGTGCTCAAAATATCGATTTGAAGGTTTCCCGAGTCACCAAAAGCTCTTGGTGGCGACTCCATATTTTCATTAAAGGTGAGCGCATCGCCGCGACGGGTTCGAGAGGATCCACGGTCGCACAGATGGCGACTCCGCTGGGGATTTCACCCTAGCGCTTCCCCTCTTGTTGGCCTTTCCTTTTATTTTGTTATTTTACTAACCATGGCTATTTTTTTATTCTAATTTGCTGCTATTTTTCATTATTTTTTGTTTTTACTAACGTACTCACCCCTACGATTCAGTCCTTTAAGTGCCTTAGCCGTTTGGCGGGCCTACTTGCGCCTTAAATTTCAACTTTTACGATTCTTGTCATTTAAGCCGCCTTTAGCTTTTACCCGCTGATTTATTTTCACGTCATTTAAATTCGGTCATTTACGAGCCTTAGCCGTTTACGGGCCTACTTGCACTTTATTTCGTAATCATATTTCACCTTTGAGCGGCTGTTGAGGCGATGCACGGCTTGTCATCCCTAATCGATTTTGGACTTAATTTCACTCCCTAAAAAATTTGTAATTAAAAGTGAACCAACAAGATGGGGACATAATTGAATTTATTTTTGCATTTTGGGTAGTTTGGGGGTTTAGGCACGATACAATTTACCCTGCTCAAAGAAGGCGGCAGCCCTAGTGGTGATGATCCCGAAAAGAACCACCCTGAGAAGGCGCTTATGAGGTATATCAGTTGGGTTGCCAATTTCGATCAAGTAAAACCCGAATTGGTGAGAGCGTAGAAACCCAAAATTCAGCCGTGTATCCCTAGAAACGGAAAGGAGGGACCGATAACATACATACAGATCCCCGAGCATTTCCCCAAGAAACCAGTTCAAAGACCCATATTCGCTTGTCCCTTTGTCAAAATATAATTGATAGAACCTTTTGCCCGGCGTATATAATATATACGCCCAGCAAAAAAGCCCCAGATTTACATAGGCGTATATAATATATACGCCCAGCCAAAATCCCCAGATTTAAGCTAGGCGTATATAATATATATGCCCAGCCAAATCTGTATACTTTTTGGTCGGGAGTGCATAATATATACGCCCAGTATATACTGGGCTGCAGCAACCCGACCTGAGGCCCAACCCACTACCCCAATTCCCCGATTAGCGGTATTAGTGTCCGCGGTAGCCTCCCACATTCTCTAACACCCAATATGCCCCCACCCAGTCAAAAGAAGGCGACTTCTTATTGATTTGCTCCGGGGGATCGGGTCATTTGCGTGGATTCCCTCGCCTTCAATAGAACGAAAGGGTTCCCTTTTGCTTCTTCCGAAGTGTGTCGGATCCTGCCGTGGGACCTACTAAAGGTACATATATCGCCTGAAACGGGAGTTGACCCTGGGCACCAGGTCATCATTCATCTAAGTAGAGGGGAGTTAGTTGCAATTTGAAAAAAAAGAGAGAAAGAAAATCTTCATCTTCAAAAAAATCCACCTTCAAAAAAAAAAAATCAATCAAAATCAAAAATAAAAAATAACAAAAAAAAAATTTACTTTTCAAAAACAAAAAAAAATAATAATAAAATCATCATCATTTTCCAAAAGCCAAAAAAAACACACAAAGGAAAACAATGAAAAATATACCTTGGTGTGACCGTCACTATGGCGACCTCAAACCCGGCCCGTAGGAGAAGAACTAGGAAGGTATTCGGCCCTTACCTGCGACATCAATACAACACTCGTCAGCAAATCATGTCAAGAGCCGATACATCCCCACTGTCATCCCCTTCCCATTCCTGTATAGGAGAAGACCCGATCTCCGACACCTTCACCCAAACCAGGTTCGATATCACGGGCCCATTTGGGGCACCCGTGTTCACCTCCACCGCATCCCCTTCCCTTACATTCTCCCAACATACCCCTTTTTCATCCCCTACTGAAATCCCTCATTTCCCAACCATCCCCCTTTCCCATCCAAGCACCCTTACCGCATCCCCATACTTCCAAAGACCCCCTAGGGAGTCCCATCCCCCGCCTACTTCCCACGTTCCATCCCTCTCATCACCCATGCCCCAAACATCCTACATCCCATCCACCCCATCTCACATACCATTCCCACTACATGGCCCATCCACATCCCAACATACCCCCCCATTTACCCGCGTCATGCCCAATTTCTCCCAACCACCTCCATCCTTAAGGGATCCATCACCCGCCAATCTCGCACCTGAATCCATGCCCTCGATGGAGGACATGAGAACGATGTATGCCCTGTGGGCTGCTTCTCGCAACCCTACCTCTCAAACCCCGCATCCAAATTTCCAAAACCTTCATACCCCATTCCCTCCTAACCATGCCCAACCACCCATCGTCCATACCTCCCAAAATCCCCCACCTCAATTCCAGACCCAAACCCACACAAATCCATGGGCCCCAGCCCAAACACCTCTAGAGCCATGGGCCCAGGCCCAAAACCCTCAAAACCCATGGGCCTAAGCCCATCAGGCCCTGGCCCTAGCCCAAATTCCTACAAACCCATGGGTCCAAGCCCAAACCCATCAGACCCAAGCCCAGGCCCAGATCCCTCAGAACCCGTGGGCCCAAGCCCAAGCCCATCAGACCCAGGTCCAGACTCAAGACCCTCAAAACCCATGGGCCCAAGCCCGAGCCCATCAGACCCAGGTCCAGGTCCAAGCCCCCCAGGGCCTTTGGACCCAAACCTATCAAACCCAAGCCCAGGGCCCATGGACACAAACCCAACCCCCTCATGGCCCAGTAACCCAAACTCAACAAGGCCCATTGGCCCAAAGTCATATTAATCCCCACACCCAGGCCCAAGGCCCGTCAGTCCAAGCCTTCCAAAACCATCAAACCCAAATCCCTCAAACCCAAGGCCCATCCACCCACGCTCATCAAGGCCCATTCACTAACCCCATACCCCCCCACCAATACCCTTCATTCACCTATACCCCTTACGCCCCCATCCCACCTCCAACGGGAAATCCAATCCATCCCATTCCTCAAAACCACAACATCCCACCACCTCAATCACACCCCATCACCCCGTAACGTGCACCCAACTCAGCACATCACTTACCCATAAAACGCTCACCCATTTATCCCTTCTCATCCCCTACAAACCATATGGCCCCACCAGGTTATCCAACCCCTCACCCCCCAAGTCCAAATAGCAGAACTCGCCCCTCACCAATACCATGACCAACAGTACGAGGAGGATGAGATTCGCAACAGTGGAGGAGCTGCCAGTTTTAACCCTCCCGAGCCCACCATCATCACACCTAGGGTCGAACTAAATCAGGGGGAAGCGGTCCCCGCCGTAGCCTCAAAGGAACCAGAGCAGCTGAAAGAACAGATAGACAGAATATAGAAGTAGCTGATGAAGATGGGAGGAATGGAACTACACTCAATAGACTTTTCAGACTTATGTCTGTTCTCTGATGTACCCTTGCCACAGAAATTAAAGATGCCATCATTCGATAAGTATAATGGCACTGGCAACCCCATCGCCCACTTGAAATCTTACTGCGGGGATATGTGCCAGTATGGCGGAGATGAACGACTCCTCATCAAAGTGTTCCAGAAGAGTTTAACGGGCCCAACACTGAGATGGTTCACATCCCTGGAACCGTCTATGATAAAAAATTGGAAAGATCTGACACGCTTATTTCAAGAACAATATGTCTATAACATGGACATAGAACCAAGGAAGTCGGACTTGGCCCGATTAAAGCAAAGACATGATGAAACATCCACTGCTTACTTAGGGAGGTGGAGGGCCTTAGCCGCTCAGGTAACTCATCAGATTTCTGATGATGAGCAGATTGAATTGATAACCAAGGGAGCCCTCCCAGTCATTGCAGATTTTTTAGTATATCAGCAGCAGTCAAGTTTTACTGTTCTGGTCCGAAATGCTAATCGTTGCGAAGACGCCATTAGAGAGGGCAGGTTAGGAAGGAATGTGGCCAAAGGGGCCACCGGGGTTTGAAAAGCCGCCGAACCAAGAATTGAAAGAAGACCAGGGACAGAGGTACAAAACATTGTTTACCCCCAGGCCAATACCAAAGCTCCCTCGATACAACTCCAGGTTACACAACCACCCCCGACCCGTTTCGAGCAAGTATCAAGGCCAAGCAACGGCCCAAGAGCCCCGTTTACCCTGAAATAGATGAAAGCACATTTCGAACGAGTATTCACCCCGTTGGGGCAATCCTTGAGTGTCTTACTGTCGGTATTACTATAGAAAGGCCTGGTCAATTTACTCCAACCTCGCCCGCCACCCCACCTAATACCAAGGAATTATGATCCTAATCTGCATTGCAATTTCCACTAGGGACCAGGTCACCCTACGGACCGGTGCTTCCCGTTAAAGCACGTGGTCCAAGATTTGATAGAGGCGGGAAAGATCATACCCCCGCCACTTCCCCAAGGGCAGAACCAGAATATCCATCAAGCCCCTTTACCACCGCACCCAGGAGGCCCCAGACCTAACATACATTGGATAGAGGAAGAAGAAGAAGAGTTTGACCCTTCAAATTATGTTAGCAATCAGGAGGAATTTTCACTCCCCAGGTCGAACGAAGATGAACTATTTGTTGAGGTGATCGAGCCACTGTATCTCGTCGATTATTTTCCCACACCAGCTTGCCAAGAGGAGCCCTTAGATTTAGGGCAGTATTTTTCCACCCCCGCTCCTGCCTATCAAATCCAAACGGGCACAACCCCGCCGTAATCATACGTGTATCCACCCCACGCCCAATTTACCCCATACACCCCTCCGTCACACATAAATCATCATGTTCCCTACGCAATTCCGCCATCCCCATATTATCCTACCCCATACACACCCTCAAGTCCCTTCACCCAATACATTACTCTGCCATCCCCAAGTTACCCCATTCCATATGCACCTTCAAATCCCACCACCCAATTTACCCCATACACCCTTCCATCGCCCCCGAATTACCCCACTCCATGCACAACTCCATCATCCCCAATCTATCCCATTTCATCTACTAACCCCTCATCATCCCACCATGCCACAAACCCTTTATACCCTCCCATTCCACCCACTACCCCACCATATCCAAACCATCCCGCTCAATGCACAACTCCATCGTCCTCAATTTACCCCACTTCATCCACAAACCCATCACCATCCCATCATACCTCCCCATATACAAACCCTTCATATCCCTATCACCTTGCGCCCACCACACCTCAAACGTCTCCCTATCCCTCCAGCCCAGTCACACTCCCGCCATCCCTTCGCTATTTTGGCCCCAACCTAACTCCATCGCCACCCGGACAAGCAAACCCTCACCCAATCCCCTCATCACCCAATCACCACTGGTCCTACCATACCCAGGTAACACCAGTACAAGCCCCCTCCGTGCCCATAACTCCAATTCTGTCAATTCCCCCCACCACCATTCCACCCCCCATTGGAGTTAACCTGGTCGGACCCGAGAAATCAGTATATCCGGTCTAATCCTCCCCGGAATCCTCATGCACTCCATTTCTCATCCCAAAACCTACTTATGACCCGCATCAGGTACCATTGACCTATGAACAGACAGACATGAATGCCGGGTGCAACCAAGAAGAGGTTATTGAATTTGTTTCCCGATTAGGCCAGATTTCTGCCCAACCGGAAGCATCAGGGGCAGTCAGAGGAGAACAAAAGAAGAAAGAACAGGCCACAAGAAATCCCTTTGAAAAAATGGCCAGGGAGCATATACTGGAGACACAGCTCAAGAGAACACCCGCACATATTACTGTGTGGGATTTGTTAATCACGTCTCCACTCCACTTTCAAGCCCTAATGGGAGCGCTCAAGGACGCGCATGTCTCTACCCATGTTACTCCAGATGAAGTAGGGGAAATAATAGGGCAAGTGTTGGCCCCAAACGCCATCTCTTTCACCGATGCAGACCTATCGATCGAGGGAATGACCATTCTAAACCCCCGAATATAACAGTGGAAGTAGGGAACTTGGTGGTACCGTTGGTCCTGATCGACAACGGGTCGGCGCTGAACGTATACCCTCTAAGGACGACAATCAAAATTGGGGCGAACCCTGATATTTTTCGGCCATCCATATCAAGCGCACGGGGATTCGACAACACTAGAAGGGAAATCATAGGAGAAGTAGACCTTGACCTGATCCTCGGACCGCAAACCTTCACCACCCCCTTTCAAGTGATGGATATCAAGTCTACCTTCAAGCTGCTATTGGGCCGGCCGTGGATACATAAGCTCGGAGCAATACCATCTACCTTACACCAAAAGATCTGATTCATCTCAGAAGGAAAAATTGTCACCATCATAGGTGAGAGCAGAGAGGACATGGGGAAGAGCGCTCTGCACATTGAGAATCCGAAAGTACTAAACATACCACACACAGCCGAGGACATCGATCTCCACCGATTTGAGTATGACTTCTCAAGTGTTACCCTCGAACCAACCGAAAAGACCCCGGATAAAATTGGAGGAGGAATGGACGTAGCTGTATTCATGCTCCACAGATGGGGCCATCAAAAAGGGAAAGGACTAGGCCCATGCCTTCAAGGAAGAAGAGGCCTTGTCAAGGCCAAGGGGCAACAAACTAAATTTGACTTAGGCTACAGGCCCAGAGAAGAGGAAGTCAGAGAAGCCAAGGAAAAGATGAGAGCTACAGCAGCCGCCAAGGCCAGAGGAATCATCTTGGAAGAGGAACCTCACGCTCGCCCCCACATCCGTGAACCTTTGTGAGCGCCGGGGTAGTAAAAATCGATCTGAATGGGGAGACGAGGGTAACCCCACATAAGCCTACTTCAATCCACCCAACCAATCCCTATATCATCCCCCCAGACTTCGAAATGGACTTAGCCGCCCTTTCCTTGTTTGAGGAAGAAGTTTCCCGATCCACCCCTCACTTCAACACCAACCACTCTGGGCCCCTCCTAACCATAGAGGACAAGGTCCCGGAGGATCCCTCTGTAAATATGTTGAGGGAAGAAATGCAAGAGCCTACCGATGCCGCTACCGACCGAAGAGGTAAAGGCCATGCCTCGCAGGTGAGTAACTGGGCATCCTTGCCCCAACTCGTTAGAGCCGCCAATTGCCATGAAAATGGCACCAACTCTCCAAAAAAAAACAACCTGTAAAAAGTGAGGTTAGCCTCTGGACCACTCTACCTTGTATATATAGAGATCCACCTCGCCATGACCGACAAAAAATACAAAAGATCATAAAAATAGAAAAAATACCAATTCTAAAAATATTGTCCTTTAAAATTCCCAATAAGATTAAAATCAATGTCGTGATACCCGTCCCATATGAAGCCAACCCCTTCCCTGTAGAAATAGAAGAAGAGGTAGGAGTCACAAGTCTGGACGAGGAAGGCCAAATCGACGAGCTCCCCAGTGAGCTCCTCAAACAATTTTTTGATTTTGAGCATGGCCCTACCCCGATCGTCAAAGAGACAGAGGATGTCAATTTGCGCACCACAGAGGCCCCCAGAATCACCAAAATCGGAACGTCGTTGTCCCCTGTGGAGAGGAAAGGTATGATAGACTTCCTTCGATCATACCAAGATGTCTTCGCATGGTCGTATGAGGACATGCCTGGTTTGGATACCGATCTGGTTGAGCATGAGTTGCCACTCAACCCCGATGTTAAGCCGGTGAAGCAGAAGCTGAGATGACTCCGACCTGAATGGATATTGAAGGTGAAGGATGAGGTCATTAAATAGTATGACGCAGGTTTCCTCATGGTATCCAAGTACCCACAGTGGCTAGCCAATATCGTCCCTGTACCAAAGAAGGATGGAAAGGTTCGAATGTGTATCGACTTTCGAAATCTCAACAAGGCAAGCCCTAAGGACGATTTCTCACTGCCACACATCGATATCTTGGTTGATAACACTGCAAAGCATGGAATGCTCTCATTTATGGATGGATTCTCAGGATACAATCAGATAAAGATGGCAGAGGTTGATCGCGAGAAGACAGTGTTCATTACCCCTTGGGGAACCTTCTGCTATAGAGTAATGCCATTCGGGCTGAAGAATGCTGGGGCAACCTATCAAAGAGCAATGACAGCCCTGTTCCATGACATGATGCACCGAGAGATCGAGGTATACGTCGACGACATGATTGCCAAATCACCAGAAAGAGAGGACCACTTGGTAAACCTTCAGAAGCTATTCGAGAGGTTGAGAAAATGTAGATTGCGATTGAATCCCCAGAAGTGCGCCTTTGACGCTATGTCTGGAAATTTGTTGGGCTTTATTGTCAGTAGGAGAGGGATCGAGATCGATCCGACCAAGATCAAGGCCATCACTGAAATGTCACCACCATCTACAGAGAAGGAAGTCAGAGGCTTTTTAGGCAGGATCTAGTACATCAGCCGATTCATCATACAGTTAACTCCGATAAGCGCACCAATCTTCAAGCTGCTAAAAAAGGACTCACCGATTGAGTGGAATGATGACTGCCAGGCTGCATTCGATAAGATTAAAGGTTATCTCCTGAAACCTTCGGTATTGGTACCACTCGTACCCGATAGACCCCTGATAATGTACTTGTCCACGACTGAGTTTTCCATGGGCTGTGTGTTAGGACAGCATGATGAGACGGGAAGAAGAGAGCAGGCCATCTATTACCTAAGCAAGAAATTCACTGATTACGAGATGCGCTATTCTCATATGGAGAAAGCATGCCTGGCGCTCGTTTGGGCTACTCAGAGACTTCGACACTACCTGTTATCCCAGGCCGTTCTACTTCTAGCACGGATGGATCCGTTGAAGTACCTATTCGAGAAACTGCTCACCGGGTCAATCGCACATTGGCAACTACTCCTATCCGAGTTTGACATTACTTATGTCACCCAGAAGTCGATTAAGGGGCAAGCACTCGCTGATCATCTTTCTGAGAACCCTCTGTCGGACTATGAGCCTCTAAGGACTGAATTCCCCGATGAAGACATTTTGTTCATGACCGACGAAGATACAGAGGAAACGGAGGAGCCCTAGGTAATGCACTTCGATGGGGCATCGCATGTTGAGGGCCAAGGAGTTGGCGCCATTCTTATCTCGCCAAAAGGATCCCATATACCCATCTCAATCAAATTGAACTTCCCATGCACCAACAATATGGCCGAGTATGAGGCCTGTACAGCTGGTTTACAGGTAGCTCTTGATCTAAATATAACTCACCTTAGGGTCTTTGGAGATTCACAGTTAATTATATGCCCAACCAACGGGGATTGGAAGACCAAGGATGAGAAACTGATCCCATACCATGAACATCTAGAGGATCTGATAACCTGCTTTGAGGAGGTCACCTTCTCCTATATGCCGCGAGCAAGAAATCGGTTTGCTGACGCCCTGGCTACCCTGGCCTCCATGGTTGAGATTCCATATGGAGTGGTGATGAGGCCGATCATGATAGAGCAGAGGAACGAATCGGCTTTCTGTCACCTGATCGAAGGACCTACGGAGATAGAGGACCAACCACCCTGGTTCTCAGACATCAAGAATTTCCTCGAGACCCGAACTGTCCCAGAAGGAACATCAAAGGTAGACAAACGCACCATCCAACGATTGGCAACAAACTACGTCATCTGCGGTGATCTCCTGTATAGACGGTCTCATGACAATATTCTGCTCCGATGCCTAACCCAGAAAGAAGCGATTGAGATCATGAAGGAGATTCATGAAGGGCTCTGCGGAGCCCACGTCAGCGGTCACATGCTCGCTAAGAAAATTCTAAGGCAAGGATACTTGTGGATTACTTTGGAGACTGATTGCTGCAAGCACGTACAGAGGTGCTACAAATGCCAAGAACACTCCAGCTTAATACACACTCAGGCCATTGACTTGCACAGCATGGCCACTCCTTGGCCGATCGCCACCTGTGGTCTCGACGTCATCGACAAGATCAATCCTAAGGCTTCCAATGGACATCAATTCATCCTTGTCACTGTGGAATACTTTACAAAATGGGTAGAGGCGGCCTCCTATACGAGCATTAAGGCTAGCCATATTGAGAAGTTCATCAAGAACAACATCATTTGCAAATTCGGCGTACCCAAAGATATCATCACTGATAATGGCACTAATTTCGCTAATAGATGCATCCGGGCCTTGTGTGAGCGGTTCAAGATCAAGCATCATCGTTCATCCCTGTACAGGCCTCAGATGAATGGAGCTGTGGAGGCAGCCAACAAAACTCTGATCCGCATCCTAGAGAAGATGGTAGTTACTTACAGAGATTGGAGTGAGCAGTTACCCTTCGCACTTTGGGCCTATAGAACGTCTATCCACACCACAACAGGGGCAACACCATTCTCCCTTGTGTATGGGACCGAGGCCATGCTACCCGTTGAGGTCGAGGTACCGTCGCTCCGTATCCTTTTAGAATCCCATCTACCTGAAGCTGAGAGAGAAAGAGCCCATTTTGAACAGCTAGACCTAATTGACGAGAAAAGGCTCCTAGCCTTGTGCCACAGTCAGGTCTATCAGAGGAGAATTGCACGTGCTTACAATAAGCGCGTCCGCGGCCGAGATCTGAAGGTTGGAGACACTGTACTGAAGAAAATTTTTCCGTCTCTCCACGCCGATCCGAGAGGGAAGTTTAGGCCAAATTGGGAAGGACCCTATGTCGTCCGAGAGGTTCTGCCAGGATACGTCGTTCGCCTCGCCACCATGGACGGAGACCACTTTCCTAAGCCCATCAACGCTGGATACCTCTGTAAGTTCTACTCATAGGTGTTGGGACAAGGTAAGTTTCGATAAAAGTAGATGCGTGACCGCTTAAGGGCTCCATAAAAGAGGCCATCATTTCAAAGTCAAGTAGCCAAAAAGAATATTCCCTGAAAACCTTCACCCTTTTTTTCTACACTTCGGGCCAACAACCATTTCTTTCATATACCCCACCCAAAATTCCCAAAAAAAGAAGAAAGAAGAAAAGGGAGGAAAAATCCAAACCAAAAGAAGAAGAAGAAGGCGCCCCCCAAAAAAAAAAAAAAAACAATAAAGAAAAGGAGGGGCACCTAAAAAAAAAAAAAAAAACAACAAAAAAAAAGAATGGTGACTGGGGGATAAAAAACCTTTAGAAAGAAAAAGGAGTCCCCAAAAGTAGAAATCACCCCAAACTTAGATCCAAATCCCCAGAAAAACCCAACCTGTTTGAACCCCAACCACATTACAACCCGGAAGAAAGCCCTCTTTAAGGTCCACAAGTGGTTATAACATCTACTGCATCAGAACAAGCCGAGTTAACAAACCACATGAAACCTCATTCAGCCGGCTGTGACGGAATTGACGGCCATGTCGTGGCTTTCTGGTTCTTAGAAAAAAAAAAAAAAAAAAAAAAAAAAGAGAAAAAAAATTAATTTGAGTTCAAAGCAAGATGAATGTGGTGAAAACCCGAAAGGGCCCCACGGGTAAAAACAGCGAACTCACGCGGACCAGGTGAAAACCTGAAAGGGCACTTGGGGTAAGAGAGCGAACCCATGGACGTGGTGGAAATCCGAAGGGCGCTACGGGTAAAAACAGGGATGACAGGCATGGCGAAAACCCGCCTTGGGCGCTATGACCAAAAAATGTCAAGAAAAGAGAGATTAGGAGAAGATTTGTCCTAGCCCGCCTATCTCAGTTTGGACCCCTTAAGCCTCTTCTCCCCTTTGATGGGCCACTCATGTTGGAAATTGGATCGGATCCCAATCAAGTATGTCGTCTCTACCGCAGCGTCTGACGCATGACCAAAGGGAAAGACAGAGGACTGAACCAATCCCAGGGCAACTGACCTTCCCATGTTTAAAGGAAAAAACCTGCATCTCACGAACAGGGTTCAACCATGCTCAAAAAAAAAAAAAAAAAAAAAAGGGGGACCCGCTGGTTTGGCCTTGTGGTTACCGGCATCACACTGTGGAGGAGAAAATTTCAAAAAAGATAATAGATTTTCCTTTCCCATAAAAAGCCCCACACTATGGAGGAGAAAATTTCAAAAAAAATAATAGATTTCCCTTTCCCATAAAAAGCCCCACACTGTGGAGGAGAAAATTTCAAAAAAGATAATAGATTTTCCTTTCCCATAAAAAGCCCCCCACTGTGGAGGAGAAAATTCTAAAAAAGAAAATAGATTTCCCTTTCCCATAAAAAGCCCCACACTGTGGAGGAGAAAATTTCAAAAAAGATAATAAATTTCTCTTTCCCATAAAAAGCCCCATACTATGGAGGAGAAAATTTCAAAAAAGATAATAGATTTCCCTTTCCCATAAAAAGCGTCACACTGTGGAGGAGAAAATTTTAAAAAAGATAATAGATTTCCCTTTCCCATAAAAAGCGTCACACTGTGGAGGAGAAAATTCCAAAAAAGATAATAGATTTCCCTTTCCCATAAAAAGCCTCACACTGCGGAGGAGAAAATTCCAAAAACAAAAAAAAGAAGAAAATAGATTTCCCTTTTTCATAAAAAAAAAAAAAAACCCCCACTAGGTGAAAGAGAAAATCCCCATAAAAAGTCTTACATTGCTGAATTACAAAAAGAAAAACAAGAGCGCATGTATAGATTTCATTTCATTTCTTTACAAGTGTTGCCTGCAGAGTGTCACGTCCCAAAAAGATAACGACATGACACTTTCTATTTTGCTGCTTCCTTTACAAAAAAAAAAAAAAAAAAAAGCAAAACCCAAAATGTATATAGCTGTGTATATATGAAAAAAACAAAAAGAGAACAGAAAAAGATAACCCAAAAAGAGATCTCGTCATAGGGGCTTTCCCCGTATATGATATAGGTCAAGGGCGGGGAGCACGCATCAAAGCGCTAATCTCTGCAAGCAGGGAGTCCTCGCGGGCATTTCGACGACATCCACCTACCATGAAGACTCTTCATTGCTCCATGAAGCTTTAGCTACGGGGACTCCCAAAAGACCACCAACCAAGAACCTCGCTCGTCAGAGCGGCTCTCACCGCAATATTAGCTCAATTCTTCTTTCTCCAAAGCCTCGATCAAAGCCAGCCTTCTCTATAAAGGGACTCGATCCGGTCCAAGCATCGCTTCCTTACATGGCTGTGGCCTGCCTCTACAACATCTACTGGGCTAGGAGTAGGTAATTCTCGACACCACCAACCTCAGAATCTTGAGAGACGACGCCCCCCTGAACCAAGCTACACATATGCGCCATTTGGCGGGTTTCCCAGAGGGCCGCTATGCGATCAAGATCACTAACAGAACCTCAAGAGAATATTAGAGAGTACACCAAGACATGCCGAGTATACCCGAATTGATTGAAGCACCCGAGATGGGAAGTAGTATGTGCTACCAACAACCCCAAAAGTGTGATGCCCTCACAATCCCGAGAGCGACAATCGGAAAGGTGCCGTCCCATCCAGAAGTTGTCGTCACCAGATCGATAGCCACAGTGCTCAGCCTCCTCGACGCCCCACAAGTGCGCCTCAACTCGGATCGAAAAACCCCGAGCCACATCCTCTAATCAAGCAAAATCTCAAGACAGCCCCATGATAGCCAAATGTTTCCTAACCAGACGAACAAGGAGCGGCGCGGGTTCTCATGAGAATCTAACCCGGCCCGAGGTCAAGAACATCCAGGCTTCGATACATCTCCGCCAAGACTAGGTGTGCCAATGAGCGACCTCCCTCCAATTCGGTCAAAACATCACATAGCCCAAGGGAAAAGCTCTCACCCCAGTAAAAAAGAGAACTTTCGACAGCAAATAAAGGGCAAAGGCCTTCACATTGAACGGTTCTCGAATAGGCAACTTTCGAAGGCTCGAGTCACCGAAAAGTTCTCTCAGGAATTTCACCGAACACCTGGTGGGCCCTCCGGCGAAACACTTCTCGTATCCACCCTTTTTTAAGCCAAGGACCGCGTGGACCGCCTTTGCATACCCCGGTTTGGGCACTACTTTGGCAAGGCCTCAATGCATCTTCAAGCCAGTGATGGAGGCTAGCTCTTCCAAAGTTGGGGTCAGCTCCCTAGACCCAAATTTAAAGAGATGGGCCCTATGGTCCCATGATGCCAAAGCCGCCTGTAGTAGGTTGGGTAACAGAGGAACAGTGAGGAGAGAGGAAAGGCGGGACAACCCGAGGCCATTCAGAATAGTAAGCTCACTCTCAGCCAAACTATCATGCCATTTTTGCAAATAGCTGGGCCCCGGGTCCAAACAGGGAAGTATACCGGCCCCCGTATAAAAGCTTGGGCCCCCTTTTGAAGGCAGGTCCATCGACGTACAAAGATGTTCTTTGGGAAATCGGTCAATATATGACGATGGGCCCGCTAGAAAAAGAGGGGAAAGAAAGAAAATAAAAGGAGGGGCAAAACAGCCAAACCAAAGTAGAAGAGGAGACAAGGGGGGACCAGGCTCGGGTTATAAGGAGCCCGCTGAGCCCAATCTATAGCAGGCGTATATATTATATACGCCAAGGCAAATTTTGAAGCATTTTCTCTCGGCGTATATAATATATATGCCCGACCATTTTTACTGAGGATTGGTCAGGCGTATAAAATATATACGCCCGGCTATTGATTGCTGAATGTTGGCCTGGCGTATATAATATATACGCCGCTTCATGTGAGGCTGGTAAGGCTCCCCCCTCACACTGGTCTATTTCTTTTCCCAAGGAAGAACGTAGTTTTATTTGGCCCACCTTTTCGTCGCGAGAGCGCACATGGGCGGCCATGCCACCCACCCATGAGAAACACCCGGGTGGCGCGCCGCCTATAGGTCGCATATGGAGAGTCACCTTCATGATCAACCTCATCATTGGAGAGGTGCCAGTTCATTCCAAGCAAGAAAAAGAGAGAGGAAACCACCAATGTAAAAAGATAACCAAATAAAACAGTCACATAAACCATGAAAATTATAAAATCATAAAAAAAAGGAGACTGTTGTTGTCTAAAGTTATTACATGTCCCATATAAATCAAAAGTCTAAATTGTCTCATTGTGTCCACTTTTTCAGGAAAAAAAAACTACTCCTGGGCAGCTCCCTTCGATTTCTTCCAGCGTCGGCTCGCACTTTGGAAAGTGCGAGTCTCTCCCACCCGAGTCCACGCCTGAGAGATACGGCTAAGTAAGGAGCGTGACTCCTTCTCACGAGCACACAGTAGAGGCACACCAAAAGCCATCAGATAGAGAAACAGGCAGAAAGTAAACAAGGAAAATGACTAGGTTGGGCCAGCATTCACTCACCACTTCGGTCTCCCTAAGCCCAACGAGGTTACGATAGTATTCGGCCTGACTCACTGCCGACTCATAATCCTGGCCGATAAGGAAAAGGAGGTGTTAGTCACACAGGCCATCAGGATAATTCGAGAGAAAAGAACAAGAACAGAGCAACAAGATAGAAATTACCCCAGGAATCAGCTCGGGAGGTGGGACCTGGATAGCTTCAGCAGAAATTCGTGCCCTTTCAGCCACGTCGGCACACACGCATGACAAAAAGGCATCATCCAGGCGCTTGAAGATCCCCTGGACTTCGACGGGCGAGCTACCAGAAGCACCGACACCAGAAGGGTCAGAGGGTCCAGCACCTGAAGCCACGCCAGAAGCACCAGCCCCGGAAGGATCGGAGGGTCCAGCACCTGTTGCATCATAGGGAACGGCCTCCTCTTCCCCCTCATCTGAGTCGCCGCCCTGCTCAAACTGTAGAGAGAAACATTTTATCATTAAGGGCGACAGGTCAATCAAAGTAACCACATGAAAGCTGCTGAATGAAAGGAGAAAAGGGGCATTACCTGAGATCGCGGCCCGCCAAAAGCTAAAAGGTTAGCACCAGGCACGAAGCGGGGCAGCAAGAAATGATAGGGCAGGGAGTTGTACCAAGATTGATACCCCCCGGGCAGGAGAAGGTCATCGATAGGAACCCCATGATGAAGAAAGTGCGCTGTGAGCTCCTCAATGGACCCTCTGGGGCCAACACATCGGCGGGAGGAGCTTGGGGCACGATGAAGAGAGGCGATACTGATGAACCACTCTCTCCCCTAAATAGTAGGCCCTAGTCCAGGACCCGTAGAGAAAGATGATATGACGGTCTAGCAAAAGACGAGAAGGACCCACCGAGGCCAAATTCCAGAAGGGAGATCCTATGTAAGGGTCGAGGATGACCTACAAAAGAAGAGAAAATCGGAAGGGGATGCACACATTTGGTCAGAACCCCTAGCACACAAGAGCTGAGCTGTCAAATTTACAAAAAGGGAATTGTTTTACCTGCTCTGGGATCAACAGGTCAAACTGAGAGTGCAGTCCTAACTCCAAATGCTTCATACCTATGTCCCGACGGCGACCCACGTGCCAGTTACTCATGAGGGGGAACGTAGCAATGTTAGACTAAAGCAGAGGGCGACCCGGATGAAAGTGAAGGTACCCCCAGATCTGAGAAAGCAGGCAGATAAGGATAGGTATGCTATAAAAGAAAATTGGATAGACTAAAACCAGAATATGAAATACCTCAATGGCAGGCCAGAAACCCACAATGGAGCTAGACTCCCCAAGAACGGCCTGCTTTAGGCTGGACATGAGTACGGCATAGCTAGCGCCACCCCAATCGAATCGATGCACGGTCTCCCAGTTCACCATCAGGCTGAGCAGGGACAAGGAGACTCGCCCTCCACTGGTGTTGGAGAGGAGAGTCTTAGCCAGGAGGAACAGTAAGGAAATGCGGGCTAGCATAAGTGCGCGCGCGGGCTCGATGTAAAGGTCCATGTCAGGCTGACCCTGGTCCACCAACTCATTAGGTCCAAACTGATCAATCAACCAGGATAGCTTGACCTCCGAGCCCCGAGCATTCCCTGAGGACGGGTAGGCCCCTATCAGTTGAATCACCTCCTCCCTACCCGGTGTGCGGTTAGGTACCACGGGCACCCCTCCGATACGGACCCCAGTGATCATAGACCAGTCCGCCGGTGTGAAGGCCATCTCTGCGACGACCATGTGGAATGTCATCATCTCGGGGCAAAAATGCTCTATCAGTGCCTTTAAATAGGCCGTATCGGCCCTCACGGCAGGGCACGGAATGAAGTCCCCAAAACCGGCAGCAGTGAGTAGGTCCTTCACCACTGGGGGAAGGTAAAGCACGAGACGCTGGAGGTCGAACCAACCGCCTCGGAACATAATGTGCGGCAGGGGCTGTAAACAGAAGGCATCAATCAGATAGGGGCGAGGTGATATAATGAAGGCATCAAAGGAAAACAAAAGCGAAAAGGAGGAGGGGACCCATCTGTTTACCTGACTAACGATCCCGAAGTTGGACATATGGGTGTGCTGGCAGTAGAGGAGGCCGGTGTGGGCGGCCTCGCCTTGCATCTCATACCAAGGCTGGGAGGAGCGTTGAGACCTGAACGTTTCCCCACGGGGTGACCATCTCCGGCCCTTCTTGCTGATCATGCCCCTCGTCACCAGACATCCTGAAAATATGAGACGCATCGGCATATGAGAGGGTTGCCAACAAAAAAAATGTATATGTATATATGCACTAATCCAAAAAAAAGAACCATGTGTATGTACTAAAAAAAAAGAAAAAGAAGCAAAAAAAAGGATGTGTGTGTGTACTAAAAACAAAAAAAACCATGTGTGTGTGAGTACTGACCCAAAAAAAGAGATGTGTGTCTACAAAAAAAAAAAACAACCATGTGCGAGTATACTAATCCAAAAAAAAAAATGCGTGCACGAATCCAAAAGAAAAACAAAAAATGTGTGTGTGCTAACCCATTAACAAAAAATGTGTGTGTGCGTATTAATCCAGAAAAAAAAAAAAAAGAGAGAAGTGTGTGTATAAATATAGGCATCTCTTTTCTTTTGCATATTAATCCCAACCGAAAAATGTGTGTATAAATATAGGCATCTCTTTTCTTTTGCATATTAATCCAAACCAAAAAATGTGTGTATAAATATAGGCGTCTCTTTTCCTTTGGGTTAGTATATATATATAAAAAAAAAAAAAAAAAAAAGGAGAAAAAGGAAATATAGGCATCACAAAGCATTTCATCAAAAAGAAAAGAAAGAGGCAATAGCATCAAAAATTTGAAAGAAAAACAAGGGGAAGGTAATAGTTACCTTCAATGGGGGAGAAAAACGAATAGCGGCGGAGGATAAGTGCCTTTCGATCCACACCCGTGACCGTCGGTAATAGAACTCAAGCCAAATCAAATGAAAAAACCCTAAGGGGTTGTCCCGGACTCAAGAAGAAAGGAGGGATGAAGAGAGAATTCGAAAAGGGGGGCCCCTTTTGTGCTCGGGCTCGGGCAGTTTCGTAACTGCCAAATTTTAGATGGGCGTATATAATATATACGCCCGACCAAAAATGGCAGTTTTTAAACTGCCCGACCTCCTTCTTTTCGATTTTAAGGCCCAACGGCCCCCCTTGTATGTTATGGACCTTGATCCGGACCCCCCTTCGAGGCCCACGTGTCATCGGCCATCGTGCACACATCCCCAAATGACCCTTCGAGTTCCCTTCGATTGGCCCAAAGGGACCATGCTACAGTAAACGGATCCAGATCCGTAGGCGCCCCCCCTAATGCGCCCACAAAATCAAAAAAGAGGAAGAAAAAATAAAAAATACAACGCTGGTTCTCAAATGAGCGTCGCAACGCCTATTAGCCCCACTCCGAGAGCCGTGTTAAATAAATTCGGAATGATCGGGTTCTCCCGAAAGCTCTCGAACCCCGTTTCAGACAGGGACATTTTGTACCTGATCCGGAAAGTAAATGAATTTCATTCATCACCGAGAGCATACACTTAGCCCCAGATCTCCCCCAGCAGAAGTCAAGGCCTGATCAGGCAGGCAAACCAAGAACCCATCACCGGAATGCACACGTCCCTAAAGAGGATCAACATGGCAAGTTTATTCGCCTAAGGATACGTGCAGAGATAAAGGCAGTTTGAGCATGCCCAGAGTCTCAACCTGACATGAAAAAATAATAACAAAAAAGGGGGAGAAGAAATAACAACCTGTTGCTGCTTAGTAAAAATCCTGAGTGGGTTGACCCCACCTTCCAAGCATTCACTCTGGTCCCCCCCTTCGGATCTATGTTGACCAAGAGTGCCCCCGACTTCAGACCATTCGAAAAGTTTATTGTCAGTTGAAACTGACCCGTCAAAAATGAAATTACCACCAACCAAACTATGTGCAAACATACAGACCAAAGGGCTCTTTTCCCTTTTATTTCCTTTTACACTGGCTTAAAACCTGTATAGGCACGGTGTCCCTGTTGAATGTACGCACTTGCGTCTGGGTATCCGCAGGATGGTCGTTGTCCTCGTAAATTGTACCTTAGGGTCGAGGCTTCCGTTCGCGCCTATTTTTGCTGCTTATCGCCCCTGATGGGTGTATGTCTGTACATAGTTAGTAAGATGTGATTTCATTAGGGATGGAGACTAGAATTGGCCATCTCTTTCGCGGGATGATTGGTCCTAGCCCGATCTTTTCAGCTATCTCAAGATAAGGCACTCCGGTCCGTGTAAATCAAGAGCACCTCACCACTGGAACGTGCACATCCCCCAGGTGCACCTATCCCTGGCAGAGCACACGCATTCTTAAAGCGTATCAATTAACATTTGATCCACTTGAAGAGTTGTGCGAGAATAAAATTTCCAGAGGTCCTTGAGCTTGGCTTAGAAGCCTCGAAGCAAAAGAAAATTCAGAAAATGACACAAAAAAATTACTCAGAAAATGGGCATGCATTCCCAAGAGGTGTTGCGACATCAATATTCGCTCCACTCGGGTCAATCATGCTAAAGCAACCTTGAGGTTGATGGGTTCACCCAGAAACTTTGAGCCTTACCTAGGTAAGGGCACCCGTGCCCAATCCAATGGGGCTGTCGATATTCCATAAGATTGGACACAGTTTGAAGGCCTTCGCTTTGTATGCTTCACATCAATTTCGAAGCATAGATCGATCATCCCATTTCATGGAGCTGTCTGGTTCAGATTAACACTCAACATCACAAATCTATAATTTCCCTCAGGAAGTGGACGATATCCCGGCTAGCGGGCTTACACTTTTGTGACCATCGCAGTTATGCCCAGTAATGTCGCAATGCACTTGGGGACTGTTAGCCTTGAGGTACGGACGATATCCTGAAATGAGAGGGCTTACGTACACTCACCATCACCATGAATGTTTGAGAATTGAGTTGAACCAGGCGGACCCATCAAACGTGCCTTGGACCTCTTCGAATGTCTCTTGTCTTTAGCATCCGATCATTAGTGATCGAATACCAAAGAGGGGCATCTGTAGACACCCAAATTCGGGCCAAGGCCCGATCAATCTGTACTTCAGGAGAGATTTACTCCTGTGCTTCCGATGGCACCCCTGAGCCCTTAGGAACCTACCTAGACCAATAGAAATCACCCTAAGACCTTTAGAGCCATTCCCCCAATCCTTAGAAGTCACCCCTACACCCTAGAATCCCTTCCCAGACCTAACTTAAACCCTTCTGGCGGTTGATGGGAGGAGAGCTACAGCATTTGACACAGATCATTACCAAGGATGAAAAATATATCATTGGAAAGAGGACTTCTCTAGCTTTCCAACAAGCCAAAAATCACCCAATTTGGAGCTACGGTTCAAAAGTTATGGCCGATTGAAGTTTCACATAAAATCATAGGACTTTTACTCAGGCGTAGATATTACATACGCCCAGCCATTTTTGCCCCAGATTAGTTAGGCGTATATATTATATACGCCTATCTTTTTTGGGGGAAATTTGGCCAGGCGTATATAATATATACGCCCAGTGTAGGTGGGACCCACCACGGGCTTCATCTTCTCAAAACTCCCCTGATTTTCGTGAAGTTACTGTTCCTAAACTAGGCGTATATAATATATACGCCCAGCTTAGCTATAGTAACTGTCATCAGCAGCTCGAATTTCCTCCATCTAGGTTGACCCTTTGACGATCCCCTTGGTTGAGGTGGGTGTCTTGAGATTGGTTGCACCCCCTTTGAGCTTATTGGCAACCCTTAAGTCACCCATGGTCTCACCCCATCATCTGCCATTAAAATCAATCTCCCTAAACCCTAGGACCTTGAAAGCCTAGAAAACCTTAGATGGGGGATTACCTAATTGCTAAACCAATTAGCTCTTAAGTAAGCCCCTAACCCTCCCCTTCTCTATAAATAGAGAGGACCCCCTCTTCCCAAAGGGTTGAATTTTTGTTGAAGGATTAGAGAGTGCTTAAGAGAGAACCCTAGTGAGAGAAAATGCCAATATTTCTCCAGAATTCCAGCATGCATACTTCACCTATTTCAGTCCATTTCCACCATTAGATCACTCCTTTTAGCTAAAACCTAGCTTCTAGCTTCACTCTACACCCCCTATGTTATTGAATCCTAGCATTAGAACCCATTTTTACACCATTTAAGCCATCGGAAGCACGCTAAAGCAAAGATCTTCCACGGTGCAACAAGGGCCCATGAGCTCCGGCTCACCCCTCTCTTCCTCTACCTTCTTGGTGTCTCCTCCGTCCAAGGATTCAAGCCGTTACGTCGCCGAAATTTTGGTTTGACTCAAAGCTTGATAGGACCGCATTGCCTTCGGGCAAGGGGAAGCTCCGCCCTTTTTATTTTTATTTTGGCCATAGATAGAGACCACTACGTGCGGGTTGATCGGGTGCCTAAACCCTTCCAGATCGATAACCGAAGCCCCTATCCTAGAGCCTTTGGCAAAGACCGGTAAATCAGAGTCATATTTAGCACTTCGGTGCTCAAAATATCGATTTGAAGGTTTCCCGGGTCACCAAAAGCTCCGGGTGGCGACTCCCCATTTTCATTAAAGGCGAGCGCATCGCCGCGACGGGTTCGAGAGGATCCACGGTCGCACACCGATCAATAGGATTATGGCACCAGAGGGTGCAATTTTCTGAAAGAATCAATCGATCAAAATTGAATTCGATCGATTGATTTGGGAACCGATCGATTAGATTGTGACCTGCGAGATGTGTGCTTTTCTGCTGAAATCGACAAGATCAAAATGTATTTCAATCGATCGATTTTGGAAATTGATAGATCAATTTGGGAATTGATCAATCAATTTGGACAAATTTAGGAATTTGATTTTCTTTGTTAACGGGATTTGGGGCAAACTTTATACCTTTCCATTTTACGTCATTTTTGACGTATGACTTATGACTTATGAATGGGTGTCTTATAGGTATGAGTTGGGTATGTGCTACGAGATCTAGTTCGGAATAAGGAGTCTTCGTTTCAGCTCTACTTGCAGCTGGGTGATCTGTGCTTGAAAGGTTGAAGTGGCATCTTGGACTTAGTTCTCTGTGTCTACTGCCCATCTTGCATGATAATCTTGTACAACTCTTCTTTGCAAGCCATCCATTATTTCTGCAGACTCTTGAGATGTCAGAGTCATATCAGAGACTCTCTTCATTAGTCTTTGAAATTCCTCCAGCCATTTCTTTACCACATTAGGTAGTGGTGCCATGTAAAGTCCCAAAATTTTTTTACCATTGAGCAGTTTGTCTCGGTGTGCATGCCCAACTGGTCACGCACCAAACAATATGAAAATATTAAAGTAAGTTCAAGTTAGAATAGGTTTTGTGTGAGAAAGAATGATGTTAGAAAGTGTATGAACCTTTAGAGTAACGTACACTGAGGTACGGTGTAGCAACTTAACACCTAAAACTTAACTTTTTAACTATAAAAGCAAACCTTTAAGGAAGAATTCATTCCCTTTGGGTTTTGGTCGTTGAGAAGTTATTGAGAAGAGAGAGAAAGAAGGTGAGCTTTAAATTCTTGCATGGGGTGTGTGAGATTTGAAGTTGTGCGTGAAGTCCCGGGATTCGGATCAACTTGTTTCCAAAATTTCAACTTTGAAACCTTACTTTGGGCATGAGCACGTGTATTGAGGAATTGATAAATTAAAGGTGAGGAAATTATGCTAAATTATGATTTATAGTTGTGTTAGCTGGATTTGAATGAAAAATTAGAATAAAAGAAGTTAAAGTGTAAAAAAAAATAAGTTTGAGAAGTTGAAACCTGATATGTGAGAAATCTGATAAAACTGATCGATCAAAATAAGTATCCGATCGGTCGACTTTGTAAGAGCAAAAATTTGAAAGTGTTTGGAGAAAGTGATTGATCAAAATAAAATTCGATCGATCAATTTGTGAAATTGATCAATCGATCTGAACACTGATCGATCGATTTGTGAAAACAGTGTGCGTGCTGGAGGTTTTTTGAAGGAACTGATCGATCAAAAATAAATTCGATCGATCGATTTTAAATTTGATCAATCGATTTAGGAACCGATCAATCAGATTATCGCACCAGAAGGGTGTGTTTTTCTGAAGGTATTGATCAATCGAAATTGAATTCGATCAATCGATTTGGGAACCGATCGATCGAATTGTGACCTGAGAGATGTGTGGTTTTCTGATGAAATCGATAGATCAAAATGTATTTTGATCGATCAATATGTGAAATCGATCGATCGGTTTGGGAATCGATCGATCGATTTAGACAAATTCAGGAATTTGATTTGTTTTGTTAAGGGGACTTGGAGGAAACTTTATACCTTTCTATTTTATGTCATTTCTTATGTATGACTTATGACTTATGAATGGGTGTCTTATAGGTATGAGTTGAGTATGTGCTAGGAGAGCTAGCTCGGAATAAGAAGTCATCATTTCGGGTTTGCTTGAGGTTGGGAAAACTCAGTAACATGGGCATTTAATTACAACTAGCATGAATTTTGTGATATGATAAGGATGTGTGTGATTTGTGAGTCTTGATAGTTATTTAGCCTGAATTTTATTCATAGTTTTAAATATGAAAAGTGTATGTCTATGTGCACTTAGATGAAACTGTGTGGGTGTGTGATATCAGATTTGTGTGTCTGTGAAATCAGCAATGTGTGTGTGACATCGGAAAAATGTGAATAAGTGTGTGTAAAATTTGAAACTTAAAACTTATTATAATTTACCACAATTCACGGTGACAACATCTAAGCTTATAATTTATCACAGTCGAGAGAGTATTTAAGTAATTGCTTTAAGTGTGTGTTATAAGAGCAAGTTTTAGAAACCATGATTAGTGTGATTTGACATGTGCATCAAATATCAGTTTTGTGTCAATTTAAATACTTTTAAATTATGATTCTCAGTAAGAAAAACATGTTTTGAATTATGTCATGAGATATATGTGTGACGTGAAAATATGCATGTTAGTTATGTTTCCCTATTAAGCTTAGATGTTATCTCACCCCTCGACTATACGTCACAGGTACAGGTATAGATGTGGGTACTAAGGACATAGATCCTGAGGACCCTGAGTATGTACCAGAGGAGGAGACTAAGCCCCCTCCTGACAAGTTCTTCTAGTGGGCAGAGCTGAGCTAATAATTTTGAGATTTATTTGTGAGGCTTGGTACGTCTAGCCAATTTTTGTTAGAATTTATGTATATGTGTCATTAAATATTATTTTGTGAACCTTGTTTCGGTGACAGTTGGACATCACCGGTGTTTCGGATTGGTTCTTTTATCCATGGGCTCTTGGGCATGGAATTAGAATCATCTTTTGTCATATTTTGGACATGGTCATTATATAGAATTGGAGATTTAATTCCTTATGATAACTCAATCTACTTAGTTAGAATATATACTTGTTTTCACTTTGTGTGTGGATGTACCAGGTGTTCGATGTATTCCGGGATCGCCTTATGGGTGATCTGACAACACGAGTTTTCGGGTGGGAAATCTGGGTTGTCGCAGTTGGTATCAAACCATATGCTTTTGAGATTTCTGACAAGTCTTAGATGTGATTTATGTGTTTAAGATTGTGTCAGAACATACGGACCTTCTACTAATAAAACTTTTTGTTTCATGTTGGAGAACGTCATGTCCACTAGAGGTAGAGGACGACCAAGATGCGGTTATAGAAGGAACTTGAGAAGTGGGGATGAGATTCCCACCAGTTCCAATAGAGTTCCTTTGGGTGACAGAGAGATTCTCGAAGAAAGTGTTCCAGAAGAGAAAATTCAAGAAAGAGGTGAAGAAAGAAATTAAGAGAGAGAGAGAGAGGATAGGCAGAGAATGGTGTAAGCCATGGAAGCTGTGGCTAATGTCATGGCTCAACAGATGGCATTGATAGCTACAAATAATGCCAATCACCATCAGCAATCACCTACACCTCCGATTCCGCAAATACCATCCACTTTTGTTTAGTTTAGGAGATTGAGACCTTCTAGTTTCTATGGGAAGATGGATCCACTTGAGGTGAAAAAATGGCTTAATCAAATTGAGAAGCTCCTCCAGTGATTACCTTGTACAGAAGAGGAGAAAGTAAGTTAGGCTTCATTTCAATTACAGGGAGAAGTTGATCCGTGGTGGAAGTTGGTTTTAAGGATGAGAGAACAAGACAATCCATGTTAGGCATTGAAAAATGCCAATTTTTCACCTCTTAACCTAGCCTTTACTATTCCTTGGAGCCATTTAATAATCCTCTTTTGAATTTTTTTTTATAGTTAAGAATAAATTTATAGCTTAGTACAACAGTCATGCTTTGGAGGCCAAGAAGAGAGGGATTTAAAGCCAAGGGCTGCAACCTATGGAAGAGTAAAGGATACACCAGGGTGGTACACACCATGGTGACTATTTTGGCTGCTAAGGTGGGTCCTAGAAGTCAGATGGATGAAAGAAAGGTGGGCCAAGCAGAGAACATTGCTGCAGCAGCATGTGCACTATAGCAGAGAAGAGAAATGTGCACCATACCAGCTCCCTCACGCAGCTCTAGCATGTGCACTATACCAGCTCCCTCATGCAGCTCTAGCATGTGCACTATACCAGCTCCCTCATGCAGCTCTAGCATGTGCACTATACCAGCTCCCTCATGCAGCTCTAGCATAGCTCAAGCCCACAACAATAAAAGAGCTCATAGAGTACACTTAGAGCTCGCACACAACCCGTGCAGCTCAAGAGGAGAGAGTGTCCCAGAAGATTTTCTCATGAGGATCTCGCAAAGACCCCATGCGCCTCCAAGATAGAGCCAGCCACGCGAGATGTGTAACCCATCCTGGTGATCAACCCCGCGCAGCTCAAAGCTCATCCTCGCGACAGCCTGGCGAGAGACAATGTAGCCCAGCGAGAGCCTCGCGACTTGAGCTAATTAGAGAACCATCTACCCGAGCTATGCTACTCAATGCAAAAGGGACCTCACGAAGCTCATTCAACTGCAAAATCAACCACACGACAGCTTCGTGAGAGGCAAAATTACAACACTCATCCATGCGAAGCTCGGGATCCCCACTTTTTAGTCCATACACAGGGACACTTTGGGGATTTCCTAACTTCTAGGGCACACATCCCAAGGTTCTAACCTATCTCCCACTTTCTCGAGGCATCCAAGGGTCACAATTGAGCCATGTCATCTTCTCCCTTCTGTTTTCTTATTGACCAAGGCAATGAGAGACTTTGTATATAAGGTGTAATGTTTTAACATAAACCTATCTCATCTTCAACCTAAATTGGCTATGAGCTCAAGAGTCCTTAGGTCATTACGGTTAGGGTTAGATTATCCATTTTTCTTTTCTTCTTCCTTAGCTTATCATTTGCTGGCTAAGATCTTCTATAAGTAGCTAGTCTATTTTAGTTTGTAATGGGTGTTGTGTGAGCATTGGGAGCTAATTTGAGCTTTTGCACTAGATGTTGCCTTGAGGGCATACATTGTAAGTTTCATTTCGCTCAATGCAATACCATTTTTCTAGCTTATTTGAATCTGTATTTATTTTATGTTTTGTGCATGGATATCTATGGATTTGATACACCCATGGTTGCTTGAGCTTGTAGCCCTGCAACCATGGTGATAGCAGCAGTTATTCTTGTTCTATCTCAGCCATCTATGACTAGGATAACCCCTAGGATAGCCTGTGACCATTTAAGTGGACAGACTATAGCCCTAAGGCTGGTCTAAAGCACAGATCTAAGATGGATTCTTTTTCTCTGCACTTGAGCTTGTAGTCAAGTGAGAGATAGTGCAGATCCAAACTCCCCTTTGTATTGTAATGCCATTTTCAGATTTTAGATCTAATATTCTGTAGAGATTGCAGACTTTTGAGCTAGGTCATTGCAGGCCTTTCGTAGCAATGACCAGCTGAGTCTAAGTCCTGTTTGTTGTCTCTAGGTGTTTTCTAAATGCTGGTGTTTATTTAAGTGATGAGATGGTAAAATCAGAATACAAAGATGAAATGAAATGGCTATGAAATCAACAACCTAAAGTACACATAGCCTGTAAGATACAGGACTATTGTAGTAAGTTTTGATAAGTAAGAGTTTGTCCCATAGAGAAATTGATCTAGAACCAAAAATGGGCTATAATAGTAGGCCTCCAAATCTGGCTACAGATTTGATAATCCTAAAGAAAGGGAGTTGGGTGTCACAATTATACTAAATTACCTACTAAAAAGAAAAGAAAAAAAGTGCAGTCCTATCCTAAGGGTTATGAAGAAGGTGGTGATGGTATGTCAAAATAAAGATAAAAGGATGGGAAGTAAGTAGTTTAGGCTAAAGTTCATTCAATTATGTAACTCGGATTTAGGGTTGTCTCTGCAGCAAATTCTTACTGAAGTACTATAAAAAACGCCAGTAAGAGAGAAGAATGTAACTTAAAAAATGCCATTTAGACTGCACTTAAGGCTATAATATGTCCACTTAAATGGCCACAAACTATCTAATAGAGTTTGTCAAATCTCATTGATTAAATCAGAAAAGGTAACCTAACCCAAAGGAGTGGAATGATTCCCAACCAATGAATCAAATCAGGCCATGAATACTATTTCAAGCACTATGTTTGCCAGGCTACAAGCACCCTAGATCTAATACAGATCTAGCAAGCATTCATAGGGGTCCACCCCATAAAATCCTATGTGTGTGGCAAAGGCCATCAACACAATGCGCGGACACATAGGAAAGGCAACAGATTGAATTTGGACATAAGTATAGCTAATCATTGCTACAAAAGGCCTACAATGACTCAGCCCACAAGTCTGCAATCACTACAGAGAAGCCAGATCTAACATCTGATAGTGGTAAAGTAAAACAGAGAGGAGCCTCTTCCTGCATAATCTCTCACTAGGTTACAAGCTCAAGTGTAGAGATAAAGAATTCATCTTAGAACTGTGACCAAAACTTGCCCTAGCGCTATAGTCTGTCCACTCAAAGGATCACAGGCTATCCACAAAGGCTCCCTTACCCACAAATGATGAGATAGAATATGTAAACTGTTGCTGCCACCATGGTCCCTGGGCTACAAGCTCAAGCTTCCATGGGCCTTTCAATAAGCTCAAATCCTAAATGCATTCTATAGCCTGAATAAAATTACGGGCAAATAGGAAAATAACAGATTAAGTAAGCATTTAAAGCACAAATTCCATTGATCTAATTTATTAATAATGAAATTTCTCAAGGCAGCAACCTTGTGCACAACAACTCTTCATAAAAATCCCAATGTTTAAATGACCTATTACAAAATTAAATGAAACTCCACCTAATTGCTTACCAAAGATTTAGCCAACAAGTGCTAGGCTAAGAGAAGAAAAAATGGAAAAAGATGTGATAAATAACCCTAACCCTAATCTGCTTGAGCTCTCAGCCGACAAAGGTTGAGGGAAAGAGTGACTGATGAATTCTAAGTTATAAGTACAACTTATATACTCAGTCCTACTGCCTTGGCTGAGAGAAGAATAGACCCTAATTTTTCTAGCAGATGTGGCATTGTTACAACCATTAGATTTCTTAGGATGTGTGCCTCGAGATCAGTGCCCCAGGATGTGTGCCCTAGACCTGGGGAAATCCCCAAAAGGTCCTTCAGTTAAGATTGAGAAATTGAGAGCCCGAGCTTCACGAGGCTAGCTTCTTAACATTACTTCTGTCGCGCAGTTTCTCTGTGCTCTTTAGTTACTTCGCACAGCTTGCAGAGTCCTCACGAGGTAAGAATTTAGCTTTGAGTGTTGTTGTATCGCGCAGAAGGACTTTGAGTGATCACGTAGCTGATCTAGCTTTGAATGCACTCGCACAGAAGAATTTGGAGTGCTTGGCTTGCTCGCGCAGTAGAGCTTCAGAAACTCTTGTCACGAGGTACTCACACAAATGCCTTCACATCTCGCCAGAAGGGTTAAACTTTTAGGCGCGCGAGAGAACTGTTGGATGTCTCTCTCTTTCAGAGCCATGCGAGAACTTCGTGAAGTTGTGGCTGCTATTCGCGTAAATTGATCTCGCGAGGCAGTGCGCACGGCTGCTTTAAGGCTTGATCCTCACGAGAACTTTGCGAGCTTCTTTTCATGTAACTTTTAGCTATAGTGTGCGACTGCTGTGCGAGAGAACTCTTTGATATAATCCCTTCATTGAGTTGCGCAACTTATGCGCGAGCTCTAGTATGTTGTATGACTTAGCTGTGTGAGGAAGCTTTGCTAGTGAATTGAATAGTGCAAGGAAGCACCTCTACTGTGCGAGATAGTTCATTTGTTCCTCTGCTGCTATGCACATGCTTCTATTATAGCTTCCTCCACTCTCATCTATGCATCTTTCATTTGCTGGACTTTCTTGGTTCATTATGACATGCAAAATAGGCATCATGGTGTGTACCACCATGGTGTTTCATCACTCTTTGCCTCAGCTGTCATCTTTTTCTTGAATTCTCTCTCTTCTTGGCATCAAAAGTAAGGACTTTGTGTTCAGATGCATAATTTATTACTAACTACAAAGCACACTTAAATGACAGTTATTAGTCAGCTTCAAAGTCCAGCAGAGGCTAGGTTAAGAGGTGAAAAGTGGTACTTTTCAGTGAATAACAAGTCCCCATTCAACCTCTGATTCTTTGTGGTTTCCACTAGAGTTTTAAGGGTGGTTTGCTCCTATGAATGCCTAAGTGTTGGTCAGATTTTCAGACTACTGTTATTTTATTAAGAACAGTGGAGAGAATAAATCTAGAGTGGAGATGTGGAGATGAGTCATTATAGTAAGTCTAAAATATATACAGTCCTGCAAGATACAGGGTCCATTGTAGCAAGTTTTGATAAATAAGAGTTTGTCCCACAGAGAAATTGATCAAGAATCCAAAATGAGCTATTATAGTAGACCTCCAGATCTGGCTACAGATCTGACAATCTTAAAGAAAGAAAGTTGGGTTTCATGACTACACTAAATTAATCCTAAAAATAGAGAAATAAAATGTAGCCCTATCCTAAAGAGAGGGTTAAGATGAAGATGGTGGTAGTGTGTGCCAAAATAAAATAAAAAAATTATGAGAAGTAAGCAAGTCAAGCTAGAGTTAAAGAAGTGATGTAACTCAGATTTAGTCTGTCTCTATAGTGTTCCTTGCTGAGATGCTATTAAAAGCCTCAATAAGGTAAAAATATCTGATTTACCCCATGCCATTTGATGTCGGCTTGGTAAAATAGAGGGGAGCCAGTTCCTGTACAAACCTCCTCACAAGGCTCTAGAAGCTCATGTGCAGGGGAGAAGAATCCTTCTCAAATATGTAAATGGACATAACCTTAGGGTTATACTCTGTCCACTTGAATGGTCACAGGGTATCTCATTAGTCTGTCCATACCACAGACGCCTCAGAAAGAACATGAAAACCGTTGCAACCACCATGGTCCACAGGCCTCCGAGCTCCCTGGATCTCACTACAAATCCAGCATTGCTTTCCATGGGGCTATCAAACCAAGGGAAATCAGATGGTAAACAATAGTCCTACTAGAAATTGAATGGGCTTGTCCCAAATACATAGATCCTATAGACATCTAAAGAAACCATAAGATCTTTAGATTCAATTAGGCATTAAAACGACAATCCATTGATGAACACAAAACTTACAATGAACTATCTCCAGGCTGCAGCCTGTACATAACTGCTCATCAAAATATCCTAATGTATACCAAAAACCTATTACAAATTGAAAATAAAACTAAATCTAACTGCTTACAGGGGGGTTAGCCTGCAAGTGCTGAGCTAAGAGAGAAGAAAAATAAGAAATAGAGATGATCAAACCCTAACCCTAGCCTACTGGAGTTCTCAGCCGACAGAGGATGAAGGAAAGATGAAAATAATAAACTCTAAGTACAGCTTATATACTCTGTCAAAATGTCCTTGGCTCTAAGGAGATTAACCCTAATTTTTCTAGTAGACATGGTACTTTTTTAACCCTTGGATGCCTGGAGATATGTGCCTCAAAATCCGCACCTTAAGAAGTGTACCCTAGCCTTTGGAAATTCCTAAAAGGTCCTTGAGTTAAAATTGAGAAGTGGAGAGCCCAAGCTTCGCGGGACTGGTATCTGCTTTTAGCCCATTCACGCAGCTGCTTTGCCTTCACAAAGTTGCCTTTGGCTGGTGGGAAGTGCTTGCTCACGCGTTAGCTATCCATTTGATCGCACAGTTTGCTTGCGCTGTAATGCTATTGAGGAGATGATCTGGAGCTCTAGGATTTCTCGCACAGTTGAGCTTCAGAAGCTCTCTCTTGCTAAGTACTCGCACAATTATTCTCCTGCACTCGCATAGTCAATGGTAAGGCTTTAGAGTGTGCGAGATCTACGCGAAAAGAATTCTGGGCATCTCTCTCTTTCAGGGCTATACGAGAACTCTGGGAGGTGACATTTTATTCAATGTACATATGAACTCTGCTTTGAGGCTTGATCTCTGAGAGAGCCTCGCGACCACAGATTCTGTAGACTTTAACTTGTGAGATCTTCGTGAGGTCATTTCAGCTGTCCTTCTGACTGTGCGACATATCTGTGCAAGGGCCTCTTCCACTGCATCTTTGGCTTCACGAGGAAGCTCCTCAACTCTGCGAGGTCTATCTTTTGCTGCTCTGGTGCATTGCACTTGCTGCTGTCGCAGTCTCGTCCCTTCTCATCTAACTTCATTCATTTGCTAGACTTTGGTCAGTGGTGATCAGCAACAATGAGTCACCATGGTGAGCACTACCAAGGTATTCCATTAGGCTTGTCTCAGCTATCATCTTTGAGTGTATTTTCTCTCTTTTGGGCCAAAAGGTAAGGAGTTTGTATTAAGCTATACATTTTATTGCTAACTACAAAACACACTTAATAAATTGTTATTAGTCTGCTTCAAGGTCCAGCAAAGGCTAAGTTAAGAGGTGAAAAGTGGTACTTTTCAATGAATAACACACCCTCAAACCTAATCTTTGCTAGTCCCTGATCAAAGGATAAATTAAAACAACTACTCTAAGAATTGAAATACCACTTTCGCAGGGAGCACGAATATATTTAGCATATGTACCAAGCCTTTTAAACCCCTAGGTGATCCCTAGTAGAGGAGTGAAGTCTCCTGAGGGTTTTCAGTGAAGATACCCACAAACTTCTCAATGAAATAGTTAACAAAGGTGCGACATTATCAAGTCAGCTGTCAAGAAATAGAGCATCAGTTCACCTTTGATTCAATAAAAATGTGAGGAATTTGGACATAAAAAGCATAGACATTTAATCATCACAACCTCTTCCTGAGTGCACAACATTTCCAATTAGCTCACAACAAGAGGGACAGCACATGTATATCAGCATTGAGCTCATCACTAATTCAAAAATCAGGTTATAGGCCATGCCTAATACATTCAACATCAGACCCAATGCTCACCAAGGCATACTCTCACAAGGGGCCTTGAGGGTTTCATTTTCTCTGAAGCTCAAGAGTAGTTACAGACCCCAAATGGGTCTGTAAGCATGAGCATAGGCAAAGCATGTCCTGGCATCATTGACATATCCTCACTATAGATTAGACAACTCCTTGTCTCTTCATGACAACACATTCAACTTTAGATCACAAGGTCTTTAACTGGGTTGTAATGTGGCTTATGAAGTGGGTTATAAAGAATGTAAGGTTGAAAAGGGAGTCAAAGTTGAGAAATCAGTAAGTGCAGGTGGTGATTCATGACTTCACCCATTTTTAGTTCAGTACCTTTTCATTTTCTTTCAAAATTTTAAGACTTGAAGTGGCCAGCTTCTCATCTTCATTTTGATTTTTCCAATGAACTTTTCCTCTTGACTCCTCTCTCGCTCCTCTTCATTATTATTTTTCTTTTTTTTCTTGTATTTTTCTTTCTGTTTTTATTTTTATTTTTATGTTTGTGACTTGCCACCTCTTTACTTAGCTGCTACACTGCTTAACTTTAAGTATCTCTTCTCCATTAACCCAATGTTGACCCTATCTTGTCCATCTTCAGCTCCTTCTCCTTTACCTTTTGAATTCTCAGAGTGAGTGTAGGTTTGAGTTAGGTCCATAGGTTCAGGTGTAAGTACTCAGGTGTATTTTGAAAAAAATTAGAAATTAAGGCTCAACAGGTGTGTGTGTACAAGCACAGTTGATTAGGATTTGGTCTGTTTAAGCTCAAACTGTCCAAGAGAAGGCCTTGATCCTTTCCTAGGTTTCAAGAGTGTTGTCAGTTGTTTCAACTTGGAGGTGCCTAACTTCTAGTGAGGGCATTGCCTCAGCCAGTCCTTAGAGATAGAAAAATTGCCTCAGTCACTCATTGTAGGAAGAAATTTTTTTGGGTAGGCCCAACTCTCACTGGTTATGGTCTTCCATTGAACTTTTAAGTATGTCCTTACCTTTTTCTCTATTTAATGATTCACTTAGTACTGATACAAGTGAGTTTACTTGGTGTTCACATCATGAAAAAGTTAAAATTTAAAGGCTTATAATGCCTAAAGGTTTGCAAAAATTTTAAATTTCTTTAATTTTCATGATTCTTAGATGAACATGACTCTATTCCTATCTTTACTTACTTGACTCTGCTGCACTTGGGTTAACTACTTCATTGGCAGAACCTGCCACACCCCCAAACCTATGAGGAGCAGTGTCCTCACTGATTCAAGGGACAATGGTTGTATAGCAGGTATAGGACATAGAAATGAACTACACTAAAGCAGAGAAAATCAAGAAATTAGCACAGAACATTTTAACAAACTCACAAATAGACAAGAAAAAATGAAATAAAGTAATAGGTAAACATAAGTAACAAAAAGAAGGTTCATTATATTAGAAAATATATTTACAACACACTACTCCTAACTCTAAACATGTGCAAACATTAATCATCTAAGTGTCAGCCGGTTCATCCTTATTTTTAACTCCTTTTCCTTTAACTTTCTTTTGCTCTACAGGTGGTGGGGGTACTCTTCCAGTTGCTACAGCTAGTTGCCTCTCAAGTATTTCAGCCTTTTGTTCAGCTAATTCGGCTCGGGCAATAAGGAGTGCCCTGATCTCCTTGGAGATAGTCAACCTTTTCTCTAATGCATCGGTTATTAGCTTCTGTTGTAGTAGCCATTTTCTCTTGTTCAACATTGAGCTTCTCTTGTGCAGCCGAACTCTCTTGGGCTTTATATAGACGCAACATTTTTTTCCAGCTCTTCGTGATGCCCTGTAGTAGCTTTTCGATATCCCCTTTGAGGAGATTAATCCCATTTTTATAGGACTGTTTAATAGTAGTTAGGCCTCGAATAACATCTCTTTTGACATAAGGATTGGCTTGCATGGCAAGAAAGAGGGTAGAGTAAGGAAGAATGGAAAAATAAGAGGCAAGAAGTAGGGGAGGTGCCTGACATGAAGAACGGTCAGCCAAAAGTGGAGAGGGGGTGGTCTGGGGAGGTGCAACTGGAGGTTCAGGATGGGGCTGGGGTTTAGGGTCTGTTTGAACTGCCTTGGAGTAGGTGGGTATTAAATCCTCCACATCAGTGGCAGCATTGGACGTTGCCACAGCAGGTGAAATAGCGGGCAGTGACGAAAGTGGTAAGGAAATGGGAGTAAGAAGAGGCTCGGGTGTGGGGTCAATCTGGGTGGAGGCCATGGTAACTACAGGGGTAGGTGGCTGATGTGAAGGAAGGGGTAATAGGGATAAGGTGGACTAGATTGACTCCTGGCTAGCTTGGATAAAGGATTGATTGAGGAGGGTGGGGGTAATGGTTTGAAGGTTTGCCACAATGGAGGATTGGGATTGGTTAGTGGCCAACACTCGAGCTTGTAGGGAGAGTAAGAGGTGTAGGATTTGGGGTAAGAGGTCCGGTATGGTATTGGGTGTGGGTTAGATAGGTGAAACTAGTTGGAAGGGAGATGTGGGTCTATGAGTGAAGGTAATAGCCTGTGGTGGTTCATGTGGTGGGGTAAAGTGTGAGGGGGGAGGTGAGTCGGGGAGAGGTGTATACTCAAGGTTGATGTCTCTTAAGATAGTAGACATCATAGTGGAAAATTCCTCTCCTGAAAATGGCTCACTATCATGGGATAAGGGAATGGATTGGTCTACAGGCTCACTAGGGATAGGTGCACAAGGTGGGGAGGTCTCCATGGACTAATGTGGGGTTTCAAAGGTGGGGGCTTTAGGCTCATAAGGCGTGGGTATCGGTTTTGGAATTGTAGTGGGTATAGGGAGTGGAAGTGTTTGGGTTATATAGGTGGGTTGGGGTGCAGTAGGGGTTTTGGAAGTTTTCCTTTTCTTGTAGTATGGGATCTTGACTGGTGGGCTAGGGTGGGTTGGAAAAATAGGTGGGGGGATAGTGGTTATCATGGTTGGTGGTAAGATTGGGGTGGTTAATGCTGTGGTGATTGGGGAGATAGGCGCAGGAAAGGGTATTGTGCTTAGGAGGGGTTGTGATGTCTGGATGAAGGGTGGAGGTGGTGGGGTAATGGGTGTAGATAAAGCTGAGGGGGAGGGGGTATGTGCTGGCAATGAGATTGGGGGCTGGCTGCTCAACAGGCTATCGCTACATCTCTCAATAATTCCTTCCTCTTCTCCCTCTTTCCCATCATTGTGCCACTGATACCCCATTGTTTCTTTCCACTATTTTTGGAGTTCAGGGCCACTGTCTCCTCTTCCCTTTTGAAGGGGTATTTTCCAAACTGCAGCAAGGCAGTGATCAGCCTGCTGTATGGGAGGGCCTGAGGTTTTTTCTTTACCTTCACCTTCTCACACAAATCTTTAATTCCTTCAAAAATCAACTTGGCTGCATCCAAGTAGTGGTTTCTGTGAAATAAGAGGAGGGAACCTCCTCTCCTGCTCATGACCAGAGCAATACACATTTTTCCTCAACACTGCATCCATGAGCTTGAGTTTGGGATTCAGGTCTCTCTTTCTGATTGAGTCTCCTAAGGCAGTGATTACTCTAGTTAATTCTTTTGCAATTTTAGTAATGGAGGTTGTCAAAGGGCGGCCCAAACTCCACTCAAGGTTATACCCAACTAGTATCCCTAGTATTGTTGCAATGTCTGCCTGGTTGAACAGCATCTTGAAGTCATCAATTAAGACCAGTAGTGCTGGGTTCCCATCATCACCCATTTTTAACTTCATATTCTGATAGAATAATCTCACTATCCTTAGGAAAACCAGCTATATTGGGGGCCTCAACAGGGGTAGCAGAGATGCATTGGTCAGATACTCAATAGAGGCAAAGGTCTCTGATATCTCCTCAAAGTAGCTTTATCAAAAATGGTTTTAGCCTCCAGTGGAATTGCCGACACAAACTTAGAAGGGACCCTGAGGTATTCATTATTCTCTTCCTCAGCAACCTCAGGGGCCACAGTCTTGCCCTTCATCTGTTTCTTCTTTGAAATTTTAGGGTTCTTAGCAGGTGGGTGCTCTCTAGCCCTCTTCTTTGGAGCGAATTTCTTCTTTTCCTTGGAAATTGTGGGGTCAGCACCAGGTGAGGGCACTGCAGAGGTCTCCAATGTGGAGGCCTTTGCAATCCTTGCAGATTTCCTAGTGGCCACAGGGCTGCCACTAGGAGCAGGGTTTAGCATAGCCGCCAATGTATCGATGAAATTTGAACTCTTGCCATGGGTGCTCAAAAATTTTAAAATGAGGGTTCACAAATGTCGAAAAATGTAGAACGCAATGAGTAAACACCGAAACACTAAATTTTTTCCCTACTCTTCTCTGAAGATCAAATCAATCACAACATAGAGAGAAAATGGAGATTGTACCATTTAAGAGCTAGGGTTCCACCTCAACGTGTTCACAGTGGCTCAATTCCCCTCAAACCTTGTTCAAAGAGACCGGAAGGTGCTAGGGAACTAAATGGTAAGAGGAAAGAGCTTAAGGTGGAGTGGCTTAAGGGGTAGAGAAGAAAGAACTGGGAGCTTTGGTTGAGTGCATCGAAAACTAGGGCAGACAGATAAAATAAAGAAAATGAGGGGTTTCGCTGAGTTTATAGAGAAAATCTCGCGGTTTGCGCAGTTGGCAATAGGTGCTTGCAGAGTAGGATTTTTGCATAGTTGGCTTTTAAGTCCACGAGACGTTCTATGCATTGAAGGGAAAACTGCCTCACATTGAGAATCGCGGAGTTGACTCGGTGGTGCTCGTGCGCGAGGCTCTTTGCTGCTTCAGAGAGTTACCTTGCGCAACTCTCACGCAGAACAACACTAAAGCCATGCTTCATAAACAGATTTGGTTCGCAGAGCAAAAGCAACTCCGTGAGGCAATTTTTTATAGCCTTTGCTCATGCTTTTAGCACGCAAGGAAGCCCAGTGGTGGGTCGCGTAGCAAATTTAAGCTTTCTTCAGCTCAGTGAGGTAGCATTTCTTCTCAATCTTTACTCTATTAGCTCAGTGCAGCACATTGGTTAATACATCTATGTTGTTGTGCACCCAACCACTGTGCATGGGCACCAAACCTCAAATAGGTGATTCATTCAATCATGAAACACATATGCCCATTTAAATCAACAAATTCATCAACATTGAAGGATTCTAAAGATAGTTTTTCAGATCAAGTTCAATGCAATTATGATGAGAGCACCTCAACCAATCATCCACAATCATGAACAACAAATTTCAATGACAAAAATGCACAAGTATCCAACACAAAATTCAAGAACAAATAGATAAAGTAAGACAAGAAAATCATCATAACACTAAAAACACCACTGACGGAATTCTATAGAACACAAATCAAAATAGAATTTTCATACATATGGTACACTTATTACCAATGTTTGGATCACTGAGCACTAGCTTCCTCCTGAGTAGAGGATGCATCATCAATCATATACTGACCTTTTAGATTTTTCAGAGGCTGACTAGGCAATTTTCCTTCTTCCCTCCTATTCAGAGTATTACAAATCTGTCTCAGCTGGTCCTCAATCTTCTTGATGCTCTATCCATGAGAATTGACAGTTTGCACCAAACTCTCTAAATTCTGCATTGAAGCCAGCATCTGCTCTTCAAATGAAGAGGATCTGCGCTACTGTGGGGGCGTGGCCAACTGGTTAGACTGTGGGGCAGGCAACAGAAAATTTTACCTTGGTGGATAACCTAGATTATACTGGTGCTGGGGTCTATAAGGAGCTACCATTTATTGCTACTGGGACTGAGGATAAGAATCTTGTCTCCACCTCAAATTTGACTGGTTCCTCCAAGAATACCCAGCCGGCTGCTGCCTAAAAGTTTGAGCAACATTGGCATGCTCCATAACAAAATTAAGAAATTGGTTGGTAAATAGACAATCATGAATAGAATGTGTGGGAGATTAGCATATCAGACATGCCTCCTCCACCTGTGCAACCATCCGGGGCTACATCATATTCATCAATTTATCAAACTTCATGCTCAGGTTGTCCACCTTCCTCTCCAGATCACCTTGCACCTTTACTTCATATATTCCACCTCTAGGGGTGGCCTCTTTCACCATCTTAGCTGAAGTCTGACTGTCATTGCTTGATAGGGGCTCTTGCTGCATGGAATTTTTCCCTATTATGTCAAACAGCTCCATGCTTCCTCAGCTATCTTGTGGAGGTAACTACCACCACAGGAAGCATCCACCATATCCCTGCCCTTGGCATTAATTCCTTGATAAAACACTTGGACAAGCTATCAAATTGAGATTTGGTTGTGAGGGCATTGTTTTAACATCTCCTGAAATCTTTCCCAAGCTTCAGAAAAATTCTCAGTTGAGGACTAAGTGAATGACAAAATATTTGTCCTCATCTGACTTGTTTTGTTCATGGGAAAAAATTTAGCCAGGAATTTGGTTTGAAGGTCACTCCATGAATGTATGCTATTGGCTGGGAGCTTTGATAGACATGTGTTGGCTTTATCCTTTAGTGAGAAAGGAAAAAGCCTTAATTTAGTGGCCTCAGGCCCCAAGCCAGCAATGTTGAAGGTAGTGCAAAGTACTAAAAACTGGTCGATATGCTTGTAAGGATCTTCTTTACTCAGCCCATGAAATAAAGGTAGCATAGTGATGGTCGAGGATTTAATTTCATAGTTCCCCTCAACATAGAGAAACTGAATGCAGAAGGGGGAGGTGTACTCCCTAGGTGCATTATATTCTTTTAATGTCCTTTGCCTCTCAACCATGATAACTGGTTCTGTTTCAATAGTAGGGCCCTGTGGAGTGTGTTTAAGTCTAAGGATCATTTCAACCTATGGATTTGGAAGTTCTAGCTCAAGGTTTAAAGACCTTCTACCATGCATATACCCACACCCACAGTAAGTACAGAAAATGCACACAAGCACACACAAAGAATATTTCAAACAAAAATCAGCAGCTACCCAGATTTACACTAAACAAACACAGGGAAGTAAGCATAAATAGACTGAGATTTAGGGGGAAGGAAGTGCAAATAGAGCTAGCTACACTCCAGTTGCAACTTTAGCTTCTCCCTTCTTCTGCTATCGATTTCTGTAAAATTCCACAAAGAATCAGTAGTACTTTTATTCTAGATTAGTCACAGCTACAAAGAATTGGTTAGTCTAAATTATAATACAACTCAGGCCTACTAAAAAGATCAATATCCCTGGCAGTGGCGCTAAAAACTTGTTGGTCGGATTTTCAGGCTGCTACTATTTTGTTAAGAACAATAGAGAGAATAAATCTAGAGTGGAGATGTGGAGATGGGTCATTACAGCATGTTTAAAACACACAAAGTCATGCAAGATACAAGGTCATTGTAGCAAGTTTTGATAAGTAAGAGTTTGTCCCACAGAGAAATTGATCAAGAACCCAAAATGGGCTATAATAGTAGACCTCCAGATCTGGCTACAGATCTGACAATCCTAAAGATAGGGAGTTGGGTGTCATGACTACACTAAATTAATCCTAAAAACAGAGAAATAAAATGTGGCCCTATCCTAAAGAAAGGGTTAAGAGGAAGATGGTGGTAGTGTGTGCCAAAATAAACTACAAAAATTATGAGAAGTAAGCAGGTTAAGCTAGAGTTAAAGCAGTGATATAACTCAGATTTAGTCTGTCTCTGTAGTGTTCCTTGCTAAGACGCTATTAAAAGCCTCAACAAGGTAAAAATATTCGATTTAACCCATGCCATTTGGAGCGCTCTTAGGGCTATACTTTGTCCACTCTAATGGTCATAGGGTATCCGATAGAGTCTGTCAAATCCCATTGGTTAAAATAGACATTGCCAATCTAACCCAGAGGAGTGGACTAATCATTCCCTCAGCCACTGGGCCAGATCAAGCCATGAATGCTATTGCAGCACTATGTAATGCCAGTGGTACAAGCTCCCCAGATCTATGTATAGACCTGTCTAACATCCATAGGTTTTCCAAACCATAAGATCCTAAGTGCTTTGCTAAGGCCAACTACTCACTAGTGCCATAAAAAAGGACCATGCAATAGGTTGAATAAGGCTTTAGATTCAGCTGGTCATTGCTACAAATGGCCTGTAATGACTCAACCTCAAGTTGTAATTACTATAAAGAGATCAGATCGAACATCTGATGTCAGCTAGGTAAAATAGAGGGGAGCCATTTCCTGTACAAACCTTCTCACAAGGCTCTAGAAGCTCATGTGCAGGGGAGAAGAATCCTTCTCAAACATGTGAATGGACACAACCTTAGGGCTATACTCTATCCACTTGAATGGTCATAAGGTATCTCATTGGTCATCCATACCACAGAGGCATGAGAAAGAACTTGAAAGCTACTGCAACCACCATGGTCCACAGGCCTCCGAGCTCCCTGGATCTCGCTATAGATCCAACATTGCTTTCCATGGGGCTATCAAACCAAGGGAAATCAGATGGTAAACAATAGACCTACTAGAAACTGAATGGGCTAGTCCCAAATACATGGATCTTATAGACATCTAAAGAAACCATAAGATCTTTAGATTCAATTAGGCATTAAAATGGCAATCCATTGATGAACACAAAACTTATAATGAACTATCTCCAGGCTGCAGCCTGTACACAACTGCTCCTCCAAAAATCCCAATATATACCAAAAACCTATTACAAACTGAAAATAAAACTAAACCTAGTCATTTAGGTTAGCCAAGTCAAGCTAACAGAGAAGAAAATTAGAAAAGAGATGAGCAACCTAACCTAAGCCTAACTGGAATTCCCCAAATGATGAGAGGATAAAGGAAAGATGAAAATAATAAACTCTAAGTACTGCTTATATACTCTGTCAAAATGGCCTTGGCTCTAAGGAGATTAACCCTAATTTTTCTAGCAGACGTAGCACTTTTTTAACCCTTGGATGCCTGGAGATATGCACCTCGAAATACATGCCTTAGAAAGTGTGCCCTAGCCTTGGGAAATTGCTAAAAGGTCCTTGAGTTAAAACTAAAAAGTGGAGAGCCTGAGCCTCGCAGGGCTGGTTTCTGCTTTTAGCTCATTCGCACAGCTGCTTTGCCTTCGCGGAGTTACCTTTCGCAGATGGGAAGTGCTTGCTCGCGCGGTAGCTATTTATTTGGTCACATAGTTCACTGACGCTGTAATGCTGTCGTGGAGATGATCTGGAGCACCAAGATTTCTCGCTTAGTTGAGCTTTAGAAGCTCTCTCTCGCTAAGTGCTCGCACAGTTATGCTCCTACGCTCGCGTAGTCAATGATTAGGCTTTAGAGTGCATGAGATCTGTGCGAAGAGAATTCTGGGTGTCTCTCTCTTCTAGTGCTACGCAAGAACCCTGCGAGGTGACATTTTGTTCAGTGTACATATGGACTCGTTGTTCTTTACGCAGCTGCTTTCAGGCTTGATCTCTATGAGAGGTTCGCGACCACAGATTCAGGGGACTTTAACCTGCGAGATCTTCGCGTGGTCATTTCAGCTATTCTTTTGACTGCATGGCATATCAGTGCAGAGGGCCTCTTCCACTACATCTTTAGTTTCGTGAGGAAGCTCCACAACTCTGTGAGGTTTATCTTTTACTGCTTGGGTGCATTGCACTTGCTGTTGTCACAGTCTCCTCCCTTCTCAGCTAACTTCATTCATCTGCTAGACTTTGGTCAGTAGTGATCAGCAATAATGAGTCACCATGGTGAGCACTACCAAGGTGTTCCATTAGGCTTTGTCTCAGCTATCATCTTTGAGTGTATTCTCTCTCTCTTTTGGGCCAAAAAGCAAGGAGTTTGTATTAAACTACACATTTTATTGCTAACTACAAAACACACTTAACAAATGGTTATTAGTCTGCTTCAAGGTCCAGCAAAGGCTAAGTTAAGAGGTGAAAAATGGTACTTTTCAGTGAATAACACTGAGCTTGTAGCCTTGCAAACATAGTGTCTGTAATGGTATTCATGTTCTGATTTAGTTCATTGGTTGGAGGAAATCCCTAGGATAGTTTGTGACCATTTAAGTAGACAGATTATAGCCTTAAGATCAATCCATTCCCTTGGATTATGTTCGTTTTCTGAGTTTAATCAATTTGATTTGATCATCTCCCTAGGATAGTCTATGACCATTGAAGTGGACAGATTATAGACTTAAGAGAGCAGTTAATTCATACGGGTTGATTTGGATTCCTCTACCTTGCAGAGGTGCTTATAGCCAGCTGAAGGATTACTATAGAATCACCTCTAGATCTGAGTTATATAACTGATTTAATCTTAGCTGCATACTTCTCATCATTTTACCTTTATTTTACCACACCATTAGCACCTTCTTTGAAACCCTTTCTATAGTATAGGACTACATTTTATTTCTTAGTTTTAGTTTTAGTTAGCCTTTGGTTAGGACGTGGGTGAAAAATTAGAAGAACAAAAGTTAAAGTGTAAAAAAAATAAGTTTGAGAAGTTGGAACCCGATATGTCAGAAATCTGACAAAACTGATCGATTGAAATAAGTATCCGATCGATCAATTTTGTAAGAGAAAAAATATGAAAGTGTTTGGAGTAACCGATTGATCAAAATAAAATTTGATCTATCGATTTGTGAAATTGATCGATCGGTCTGAACACTGATCGATCGATTTATGAAAACAGTGTGCGTGCTAGAGGTTTTTTGAAGGAACCAGCCGATCGAAATTAAATTTGACCGATCAATTTGGGAACCGATCAATCAAATTATTGCACCAGAAGGTGCAGTTTTCTGAAGGAATCAATCGACCTAAATTAAATTTGATCGATTGAGTTGGGAACCGATCGATCGGATTATGACCTGAGAGATGTGTGGTTTTCTGATGAAACCGAAGATCAAAATGTATTTCAATTCATCAATTTTGGAAATCGATCGATTGGTTTGGGAATCGATCGATTTGGACAGATTCAAGAATTTGATTTGCTTTGTTAAGGGGACATGGGGCAAACTTTATACCTTTCCATTTTATGTTATTTCTGACGTATGACTTATGACTTATGAATGGGTGTCTTATAGGTATGAGTTGAGTATGTGCTAGGAGACCTAGGTTAGAATAAGGAGTCTTCGTTTCGACTCTGCTTGCAGCGGGGTGATTTGTGCTTGAAGGGTTGAAGTGGCGTCTTGGACTCTCTTCCCTGTGTCTGCTGCCAATCTTGCATGATGATCTTGTACAACTCTTCTTCGCAAACCATCCATTATTTCTCTGTGCTCTTGAGATGTCAGAGTCGTATCAAAGACTCTCTTCGTTAGGCTTTGAAATTCCTACAGCCATTTCTTTACCACATTCGGTAGTGGAGCCATGTAAAGTCCCAAAAATTTTAGACCTTTAAGTAGTTTATCTCGGTGTGCATGCCAGATTGGTCACTCACCAGATAATATAAAAATATTAAAGTAAGTTCAAGTTAGAATAGGTTTTGTGAGAGAAAGAATGATGTTAGAAAGTGTATGAACCCTTAGATAGAGTAACATACACCGAGGTACAGTGTAGCAACTTAACACATAAAACATAACTTTTTAAGTACAAAAACAAACCTTCAAGGAAGAATTCATTTCATTTGGTTTTTGGTTGTTGAGAAGTTATTGAGAAGAGAGAGAAAGAAGGTGAGCTTTAAATTCTTGCACGTGGTGCTCGATATTTGAAATTGTTCGTGAAGTATGGGGATTCGGATCAACGTGTTTCCAAAATTCCAACTTTGAAACCCTAGTTTGGGCATGACCGCGTAGATCGAGGAATTGATAAATTAAAGGTGAGGAAATTATGCTAAATTGTGATTTATAGTTGTGTTAGCCTTTGGTTAGGATGTGGGCGAAAAATTAGAAGAAATGAAGTTAAAGTGTAAAAAAAATATGTTTGAGATGTTGAAACCTAATATGTGAGAAATCTGACAAAACTGATCGATCGAAATAAGTATCCAATCGATTGATTTTGTTAGAGAAAAAATATAAAAGTTTATGAAGAAATCGATCAATCAAAATGAAATTCAATTGATCGATTTGTGAAATTGATCGATCGGTATGAGCACTGATCGATAGATTTGTGACAACAGTGTGCGTGCTAGAGGTTTTCTAGAGGAACCGATCGATCAAAATTAAATTCAATCGATCAATTTGAAATTTGATCAATCGATTTGGGAACCGATCGATCAGATTATGGCACCAGAAGGGTGTGTTTTTTTGAAGGAATCGATCGATTGAAATTGAATTCGGTTGATTGATTTGGGAACCAATTGATCGGATTGTGACCTGAGAGATGTGTGGTTTTCTGATGAAACTGACAGATCGAAATGTATTTCAATTGATCAATTTATGAAATCGATTGATCAGTTTGGGAATCGATCGATTGATTTGGACAGATTCAGGAATTTGATTATTTTGTTAAGGGGACTTGGGGGAAACTTTATACCTTTCCATTTTACGTCATTTCTGACATATGACTTATGACTTATTGTTAAGACCTGAAAAGTACCACTTTTCACGCCTTAACTTAATCTCTGTTAGACCCTTAATCATTTAATAAATTTATTTTAAGTCTATCCTGTAGGTAATAGGTAGCAGCTGTTAGTAAACTCCTAACCATGCCAAGAAGCTCAATGTTGCCCCAGAACTACCACAACAGAATGAAGGATAAAACCAGATAGAAAGTTGGCTGAAGCATAGGCACATCAAAGCATAAATGAACCAGAGATAATGCCTTCGCGCAGCTGTCGTGAGCCCCTAGAGGAAGAACAACAACTGGCCGTGCAGTTCTCGCGCTGCTCCCTCGTGATTTGATATGCAAATCAGTCTTCGCGCGGCTCTCGCGAAGCTCAGCCATAAGTGAGTGAAGCATTCACGCAGTCTCGTGCAGCTCAAAAGATGAGTCGTTAAAGCTTCGTGCGATTCATTCAGAAGTGAGAGCTCCAAGTATTACCACGCGCAGCTGTCGGGTAGTGGCCGTGAGATACAGACCTTCAGTGAATCATGCGCGACCGAGAAACTCTTGAATACTGCTTCTTCGTGAAGATCTGTCGCAAGATTCACTAAGGGACGAACCGCGTGAGCAATCCCCACACCATTCAAAGTTGAAAATTCAATCTCGCGACAACCATTAGTACCTTGCGATGACCAAGGTGTAAACCCCGCGACAAAATGAACTTCATGTCAATTCAACCCCGCGATGCCAATTCTACCATGCGGCAAGATCTATAAATCCTTTCTATCCAGCGATGATCGGGCTCTAAACTTCTCCCCACTTCTGTAAGGGCAATCTGGGAATCTCCAGCAATTAGGGCATGCACTCCAATGCTCCAATCTCCATGCACATGCCTCGAGGCATCCAAGGGACAGGAATGGACCGCAATTACATTGAGAAATTAGGGTTTTCCTAACCCTAATTGAGAGGGAAGCCGACTACTATATAAGACTAAGCCTAACTTAGGTTTAAGGGATCTCTTTGGGGGGACTGAACTTCTGTGCTTCTTCTCCAAAAAAAAACCAACTGTAGAATTACAGTAGGCTAAAGTTAGGGTTTAGGAGTTTGCTTTTCCCTTTTTTCTTTCTCTCCATAGTCCAGCACTTGCTGGCTATGCCTTTTATATGATTATCTAATATAGATTTTAATGGAGTTTTTGTAATAAGATCTGTTGCATGTATGGGATGTTGTTTTTGTTGTGAGTTGTGCTGTACAAGGCTGCTGCCTTGAGATCCTCCATTGCTAAGTTTTTTTGTAAGCAATGGAGGATTGCTTCTAAGGTACTATTTAGATCTAAGTGACCTGTGTGTCCAGGTTAGGCACTTTGCAGGCCTTCCCCTACCACAGGACCCACAAAATCTGAATCCCCATGGGAACTTGTGCTTGTAGCCTTGTGAACATGGTGGCCGCAACAATGTTCTTGTTCTGTCTTAGACTTTTGTGAGGAGGATAGCCTCTGTGGATAGTCTGTGACCATTCAAGTGGGCATATTATAGCCCTAGGGAGAGACCAATTCATGGAACTAAGACATGTTCTTCTTCTCTGCACTTGTGCTTGTAGCCTTGTGAGAGATTGTGCAGTGACAGACTCCCCTATAGTTGAATAGATCCATCATCAGATTGCAGATCTGAGTTGGCTGTAGAGGTTGTAGGCTTGTGACTGGATCACTACACTCTTTCTAAAGTAATGAACAGACATGCGTAAAAGCTAATACTCAAACTCTTGCTGGTCCTGTGTGTCCAGGCTCGTGCACTTTGTAGGCCTAGCCCCATACACAGAACTTTAGAGGATGAGGTTCCTATGAATTCTTGAGCTTGTAGCCTGGATGAAGTAGTGCCTACAATGGTAAACTTGTTCTGACTCATCTGTGGCTTGTGGTTCCCCTATTGGATAGTCTGTGACCATTTGAGTGGACAGGTTATAGCCTTAAGGGATCGGATCATGGCACAGGAGTGAGTTTGATTCTTTCTCCTCTTTGGTGATAATGTAGCCATTGGACAGGATTTCTATAGCAACAGATCTAAGTTTGAGTTACAAGACCCCATCAGATTTGTACCTAATAACATACTTCTCACCCTTTGATATTTATTTTCTCACACTCCATCCATTTTCTCAACCCTTTCTATAGTTTAGACATTAGGATACCTTAGAATTTAGATTATAGTGACCCTAAATCCCCTTCCATTTAGGCTTGCCAAATCTGGAGAGCCTACTAAGGATAGTTCCCTTGGAGCTTTAGATCAACTTTCTTGTGGGACAAGCTCTTACTTATCAAAACTTGCTACAACAGGCCCTGTATCTTGCAGGACTGTGTATATTTTAGGCTTGCTGCTCTGTAATCATCACTCTAGCTTTCACTCATTTTTCATTCACCCCATTCTTATCACTGTCTTCGATAAAGTCAGTAGCAAGCACTTAAAAGATTTCAACACTTATGAATGGGTATCTTATAGGTATGAGTTAAGTATGTGCTAGGAGAGCTAGCTCGGAATAAGAAATCTTCGTTTCGGCTTTGCTTGAGGTTGGGAAAACTCAGTAACATGGGCATTTAATTACACCTAGCATGAATTTTGTGATATGATAAGGATGTGTGTGATTTGTGAGTCTTAATAATTATTTAGCCTGAATTTTGTTCATTGTTTTAAATATGGAAAGTGTCTGTCTATGTGCACTTAGAAGAAACTGTGTGAGTGTGTGATATCAGATTTGTGTGTGTGTGTGAAATCAGCAATGTGTGTGTGACATCGGAAAGAAGTGAATAAGTGTGTGTGTAAGCTTTGAAACTTCAAACTTATTATAATTTACCATAATTCATGGTGATAAACTATAAGTTATTTAGCACTTTGATTTTAGGTTCATGTGCATGAATACCCTACCAACGCGATGATATTTTTTTGACTGATACGGCCGGATATCCATACATGTGCTCTAGTACAGCGGGATATTTGTTCTTTGATTAGCATTATGTGATAATACTCTGTTCGACACAAGTCACGTCTTTCGAAGGGCTTGGGAATTATGTAAATTCTTCATTGAACAATGATGGTTGGTGTAAAGACCCGTATTTTTGGACTCGAATCAGACCGACCCTGTGTACATATTTCGCTCGGCAATCGACGTTGCCATTTGTTTGGATTTTTATCTAGATGTGCTTGTGCGGACATATTCTAATTTTGAGCCATTTGAACCCTCGTGCGAAAGTCATGCACCGACCTCGGTGTGGTCACTCAACACCGGACCCAAGTTGTTGGAATTAGAAGTTTAACACACTAAGGTGTGTGTGTGCTTAACATATTGAGCAACCCTTTTATAAGAGGAATGGTATTCCCGTATGCTTTAGGTTAAGGCCATCTAAAATTTATTTTCTTAGAGAAAAGGAGGAGACGAGAGCCATACGCCGAAAAACCTAGCTGTGTTTTGAGTCATTTGATCATTACAAAACATCGCCTTTATCGTGCCACCGATTGTGAGATCTGTTTTGTGAAACCTTTTTCTCTAAAACCCTTTTTGTTTGAAACCCTTAGACCTAGGGCCAGGGAGAACCGACCCTTGGATTCATTTTCAATGATTCGGATAGGATGGGATTGGCTCATGGGGTAGAGGAAGCTATGTTGAATTCATGAGATCGATCGCGGTGGGAATCGTAGAGGAAATCCGCCGATTGCGTTCCGAAACTCCGTTTGCGTGACTCTTTTCAAAGCGTAGAATCCTTTATTAAAGGTATGATTTTTATTAAGTTTAAGGTTTAGAATCAATAGATTAAACTTGGGTTTTATTTTTGGAATGTGTGGGATTCGATTCGGGTGAAAACAAGGCGAAAAATCTCATCGCTTGAGCAAGGACAGAACTTTGTTTTTGTCTTCGTTTTTGTTTTCTTTCCAATACTGACTTGGTATTTTAATCTTAACTTTTTATTCTGAACTCCTATTAATATGATTCATTTTGTGTTGGAAATAAAATGGAAAGCTCTACAACTTTCATGTTTTGACCAACTCGTGAATCAATCATTTTGAAGGTCAAAAAACTAGGAGAAGGTTACGTCAAATTGTCTTCATTTTCGTTTTCTTTCCGATACTGTATTGGTATTTTAGCCGTAACTATTTTCTCTGAACTCTGATTGATATGATTCATTTTGGGTTGGAAAGATAACAGACAACTCTACAACTTTCATGTTTTGACCAACTTGTGAATCAATCCTTTTGAAGGTCAAACAATTATGGGAAGGTTACATTAAATTCTAAGATTGGCACAAACTTGCCCGTTTTGACTTGATTTTGAGGAAACCCTTAAATAGGTCTAAATTATTAATGATTAGAGTTAACCTTGATGGATCATCGTATGTTGTGATGTAGATTAAGGATGAGAGGCCATCAATAGGATTTTTGTTATGAACCAGACCCTAGGAAGATTATTTGATGGCGTTAGATGCGGTGGGGCGCCGAATCCTGTGCGGGTGCTCCACACTCTAACTCAACCCGCACACACAAAATAAGGAAACTTTACAATTTTAAGTGAACCTGATTGTATCCCTCTAATTTTGGAAAGACATTGGGTCTTTAGGGACTCTTTCCATCTCGGCAAACCTTTCCTCCTTCATCTATCTCCTCCTCTCGTCTCCTTCTCTCTTCAAGAACACAACCCAACACCATCTCTTTGCAATAAGCCCACTTCACCTTGTTCAGCGCACGCGAAGCAGCCACTACTGCGACTGACTTCTCCTCTTGAAAATAGCCAGCACGTCATCACTTTCTCAGAGACGCGATCCATGGTGATATCGTAGTTCACCGTCGATCCACGCCTATTATCTCAAAATTTGACACCCCGATCGTCGATCCACGCCTACTATCTCAAAATTTAACACCCCGATCATCGATCCACGCCAACACGAATCCACGTGCACGCTCCAACAGGTGGGTGCCCCTCGATCGATCTTAAAATATTCAATTTTTTTAAGAAAAATACATCTTGCATGAGGAACTCCACTAATGGCTATTTAGCCATGAAGAAGAACAAAATAAAATAATAACAATAATAATATATATAGCTATATAATATTTATATATACTGCATCTTGTATATTGGCTTTGGTATATTTTGACGACTATGCAGTGGTACACAAGGAGGCCCAACCTCCCAACTCGTTCTCCATCCGTCCACCTCTGTAATAGCAGGGATCATAAAAAAATATTTAGTTCTATGAAGTGTTAAATATTAATAATCAAATATGTATATGAAAAACCCTCACAGAACTCTACGATGGTCCTACCTTATTCAATCTAAAACTTTATTTTGGAAGATTCGATGGCCTGGACGTTCTGATTTACGTGTAAGTTGATTATGTTTATTAGAAAATATGAACCATCCGATTGGTGTATTCTATTTTTGACCGTTAATAGCTGGATATCATAATAAGCGTGTGATCAGCATGCACACGAACCCCCTCCCGTGACCCCTTCTTCTCTCCATTGGTTCACCTGTAACATATTGGCTCATCTATATATATATATATATATATGTATATATATAAACAATCCCTCCTTCAATTTCTCTTTCAAATACTCCCACATCCCTGCAACCTAGATGACAAACAGTGAGGATAAACAATGCAGACAATGAGAGATATACATAGATATACTTATATTTATATATAGCTACATTTAGAGATAAGTATATATAGGAGAGAAAATCTAGAGAGAGAGAATAGTGGAGACTCACCTGAGAGAGGTTTAGAGAGAGAAAGAGACCCATGTTCTTGGTTTAGCAGAGACTTAGAGAAGGGAGGGAGGAGAGAGAAGACCTAAATAAAGTAGTAAATAAATATAGAAAGAAATATATAGGTACAGATGTGTGCTAGTGCTTAGCAATGGGATAAATCCCTCCTTCAGGTTCTTCTTCAACTTTGCCCCCATATCTCTGCTATAGAGATCACAAACTGTGCATTAAATAATATGTATGCATATCTATATACAAATATATCTATATAGATAAGTATATAACACTGAGTTCTAGAGTGAGAAACCCAAGGTTTTAACAGAAAGACCCATGGTTCTGTAGAGAAAAATCCAAGGCTTTTAATAGATAGACCCATGGTTCAATAGAGAGAAGCCCAAAGTTTTATCAGAGAGATCCATGGTTCTAGAGAGAGAAACCCAAGGTTAGTGAGAAGACTCATGATTTTATAAAACGAAACCCACGGCTATAGCAGAGAGACTCATGGTCCTAGAGAGAGAGAGAGAATGAGAAATCCAGAGTAAGAAACTCATCAAAACCCCCTGTTTGGTTAAACTTGTATACATATATATATATATATATATATTCATACATATGATTTCTCCTACTGGTATAAGTAGATTCCGGGGGTCGGCCCGACCAAACGCCGGCAATGCTGGTGATAACTTACGTGTGTTAACTATTGTGGTTGGGTGCATTAGAGAATTTACCTGAGATGGTTAAAGGGGTGCAACCACCCCTTAGCACCATTGGATTCAAATAAAATAGATTCAGTTAGACCTTGTGGGCCCAACCCAAGAAATAGAGTCGAGATGGACCGTCTCCATTAAGTGAAATTCTCGAGACATCTAACGGTCTAGAACTCGAGAAATCGAAACACAAATCAAGAAATTAAACCTCCTTTTGGACACTATCGATCATGTAAGGATTGACAGTTAGATCTGAGGCCTTAGAAGTTGAAATAATTTGGGCCCAAGGACCTAACACCTCAAAATCATCTTTCTTAAGTATCTGATGGTTTATATCCATTCAATTTGATCGCCACATGGTAGGCATCCTAAGTGTGCACGTAACTCCTAAATTTTTGTAAAAAGTTGACTGGAAGTTCTAGTGTGCTAGAGATCGAATCAGGACTGGGACAAAAGACCCAACCTTAGGTAAAATTTTATTTTCTGACTATCTAACAATTCAGATTAGATGATGGATGGTTCGAAGTCCATTTGCTTTGTTAGCAGCCCTATGTGCCACATGGAAGAAGGCCATGGGCTATCTTTGATCCTTAACCTTTGAGAATCATGGCCCAACTGGCCTATAGGACCAACTTTAAAACGATCTCGATAATAACACAATATAATCTAACGGATCAAAAAAGTGCAACTAAAATTTTGGGGACATGTTTTGAGACCCGCAAGTTTGGAAGATTTGGTGAGGGATATTAATCCTTGTATAACTAGATTAAGGGAATTATTTGACCGCCACGTTGACCCACTCTCGGGTCAAATTAGTAAAAGGTGTCGATGCAGAAACTACACAAATCTTATAAATCTTTAAAAACAGAAGGCCCGATCGCTCTCTAAGCAATCTAACAGCCCATGAAAGTGTTTCCAAAAATTATGTATGAAATATATGTTCTTTTCAAATTTTAATTATTATGTTATGGCCACAAGTATGTAAGGCGTATGAACTAGTTCATTTATTTAGGTAAAACCTTCCATCATATGGCATGCATCACAAAGAAAAATCACGATAGGACATACGCATGATTAAAAAGGAATAAGCTATGTCATACGACTTTTAAGCCTTTGTCATGGTGGGGTTCCCTTCACGGTCACGTGAAACATGAAATGTAGGCATTCATGTATAAATGCAACACCTCTATGAGAGTATGGGCTACCACACGAAGTACATCCAAGTTACTACGGAACCTGTCCCTTGGAAAGCGTGATTTTATGAATCTTATCGCACTGTGGCTCACTCAAAATTTAGTTAATAAGTAAATGATAAGGATTGATATGTAAGATAAGGTAAGATAGGAATATGGATAAGTTACACTGTGAAGGCCAGCAAAATATGAATTAAGTTTCTACACATGCCATATCTTGAGTGTCACCGTAAGATCCAACGTTTGCAGCCAAGACGGGTCTTAAGGACAATACGCTACGACAGTGTCCCGAACGTAAGGGGACACTGATTTAAATGCATGTAACCTCATCGGGCTGGATGGTGGTATACGATATGATATGGAGGTTAGGTAATCTACACATGAACCTCGCGTGATAGGTTCGAGCAGCAACCCTGGCACAGGTCATATACGAAAATTAAGTAAGCTGCGAAATGTGTTGTGTAGGCGTATGGAGCAATATTAAGTTTTAAGATATGCCACATAGGATAAGTCGATAAAGTAGATAAAAAAAGAGATTAGAACTTGATGCATCATTTTCAATTTATTTTATGTCAGGTCTTCTTATTCTATGCTATGTCTTTTCATTTTATGCTATGATTTTTAGTTTCGATATGATAGGTTATGAGATCTTAGATATGCTTGTAATCTTTTATAGCTGCTTGATTTATTTCAAAATGCACCGCAACTCAAGTGATTGCACACACGATCACCTGGGTATGTTGTGGTGAATCGATTGTGCAACCCGCAAAGTTTATGTGACTGAGTAAACTCACCCCCCTCCCTAAAACTAATAGTTGCAGGTGAGAACACTGATTATTCTATCGCTGAGAATGAGGATACTACTGTACCTGATGCGGCTCATGAGGGTGAGGACGTCGGCTACCATCGGGATGAAGTAGTAGATCCGTCTAACTACTTTGAGTATTGAGAGATTCTTTAATTATAGTTTTTATCACTTTCAAGAGAGACTTGTTATTTGTTACTTTTATTTATCTGTACTACTTATGGTTTACGTTTGGAACCATTTTACCCTACGTAAAACCTCAGTTTACTGTCGATTATAGATGCATGGTTAGGATTTATCACTTAATTAATGTCATCCATGCTTTTCGCTGTTAATTTATTTATTGTTCATCTTTAATTGTTATGTCGAATGCCTTGATCCATACGCTATATTAAAATAAGAATTATGTGTATGTCCACTTATCGTCTTAACAAGCATATGCCATTGAAATCACATTTGTAAACTAAAATTAGGTTTCAGGGTTCAGGTGCCATAACACGGAATTCTAGGCCCTTGATATCGAGTAAGGATCCTGGGTCGTGACAATTTTGCTTGACTTCGTGCAACTCCAAGTTTTGGTAGGAGAATCTCATCTTTTCAGTATTTTATTTTAACTCGCAAGGATATTTTGAATTAGAATATTTGAACTTGCATATGCCATTGAAATCACATTTGTAAACTAAAATTTGAGGTGAAAAACTGAAAATCTGAATCTACCTGAACCCTGAAACCTGAATCTGCTTAAGCTCTAAAAAGCTAAAAATCTAAAAATCTAAAATTTAAAATCTAATTTATATTAGTATCTGATTTATATTAGTATCTGCATCTGTTTTATAATTGACCTGAACGACCTCTCAAAAATTCGTGAACATCTTCCTAGCACAAGTTTCGCTCATGAGTGTAGGGGCTTGTTGCATCCTGAAAAAGGATTCATGAACGACGATGGTAGCTAGGGGTTGCCATCGGCTATATTCCTACTCTCGAGAGATAGTTTACTCGGAAGGTATTTTAAGTTGAGGATTAAGTAATGAATTACTAAACTTTGCATATAGAAGTTAGAAATAATAAGACACTGAAACCTTACATCTGTTCTTGAATATGTTTTTACATATTGATAAGTAGTGAAAAATACCATTTTTCACCCCTAAACATGAGCCTTGAAAGACCCTTGAGAGGACTAAATAAGTGCTTTAGTGTTCATATTGCAGCTAACCAAAAAGACAGGTCCAAATCCGAAAACCATCCTAAAATGATCAAAAAGCTGACAACGCATGTCAAGCTCAAAGAGGGAGTGAAGAAATAGCCTCAGCAATGGCTAAAAAGGTCCTAAAAGAGCAAGAAAAGACCTGAAGAAGAAGAATGGAAGCTAAAGCTCAATTCGCAAAGAACTTCTACTATTCGCAAAGGAAAAATCAAGTTAAAAGTCAATTCGCAAAGAAGAATGGGAGCCTAGAGTTCAATTCGCAAAGAACTTCTACTATTCGCAAAGAACCTTGAACTTTGCGAAAAGAAGAAAACACTCCTCGAATAGAAGAATGACCTTTGCGAAAAGAAGAAAAGTTTAATTCGAATGTAATCAAACCCCCAAAAGAGCTTGAGCCAAATTACTTTGCGAAAAGACCCTTAAACTCTGCGAAATGGCATCGAGGATTCTGACCACTTTGAAGGGCATTTCAAGAACTCACGCGTGCCCCAATGTAATTAAAAGCCCAGAGACATTCCGGAAGATTCCAAGCACAAACCAAAGGCATATTTCGCCCCACGTGAAAACCTAAAGATGAAATCACTTGGCGGGAACTTCTAGAAGCTCAAATAGACTTTTAAATTCCCATAACAGAATTGATGCTTCTAACGCCTGATTGGTTGAACGGATCGAGCATTTTCATTGGCGAGAACAGATCCGGATCCCCGTGCTCAACGGCCATTGGGCAATCCAGATCGAGCACTTCGATTGGTCAACTCACCTTATGCAGGATAGAGGGAAAGCTATAAATTGAGAAGACATTTGCCCAATTGGGGCATCCAGATTTTGAGTTTTCATTTCTATTTCCCTCCTTCCGGTCAGATAGTCTATCTGTACCCCTTGTAATTTCTTCCTCTCTTTTGCTTTTTAAGAATTCTTTGAGAGTGCTTTTGTAGCAAAGAGATCGGATTCAAGTGCTAGTCGAGGGCTTTCTAAAGCCGTGCTCTGTAATTGTAAGGGCTTTCTAAAGCCGTGCTACGTAATTGTAAGATTGAATTTAAAAGGTTCTTTGTATGTGTTTTCTCCATTGGATTCATATCAAGGTTCTTATTGGATCACCTTAGTGCATTAGACTCCTTTAGATTCACTACTTTGCATGCAATTTCCTTGATTCATTACCTATGCAATTAAGCGTTGGTAACCTAGTTCGACGGACTTGCGATGATGTTCATGTTCGGATTGAGGATAGGCCAACAACTATTGGATGATCTGTGACCATTTAAGTGGATGATCATAACCATAAGTCTAAACCCTTCCTTAATTCAGATTTATTTCTCTTACATCTGTCGGTAGCCGATGAAGATTGAATCAACTCTATTTAGTTGCAGATTCTCCATTAAAATTCAAAGGTGAAATCACAGAAAGTTATTATTTCTCCATTTGATTTATTTTAATCACTTCCCCAACTTGAATCTGGATCAGTTAGATAATTCTTTTCTTTATTTGCTTTTAGTTAAACGTGACAAAAACCCAACACTCTCTTTTTATCTGCTTTCTAGATTATTATAGAGCGGATCTGGTAGCAGATCCGGAGGTCTATCTCATATTTCGGACTAATTCTCTGTGGGACGATCTTTAATATACTCACTTTTAAAACTTACTACAATTGGCCCTGATCTTGCAGGCTATTGTTAGCCCTCAATGTGCTGATATCTCTTTCATAATTTAAAATTATGTAACTTATTATTCATTAATTCGTTCTCAAAATACACATAAAAAAGGCACATGTGGAGCTACAACAAGTTTTTGGCACCGCTGCCGGGGAATTTGTTCTAAAATAGATAGACCTATGTTTATTTTCATTTATTTATCAGTCATTTATTAATTATGTTGTTATTTACGTAAACTTACAATTTGTATGAAGGAAAGGAAAGCACGTAATTCAACAGTTTCTTTGCCAAATTCCTCTCTCGAGTTGTATGTTTGGCGGAGAACCCTCAATCACGAGATTCTCCCGTTAAATTCGAAGTTGAAAGACTCCTAAGAAACCGACATACATCAGACATCTGCTGAAATGGTAAGACCGAGATTGTTAAGAGACTACTTTTTACAATTCCCCATTTTGCATTCAATTTCCCACAGTGGAGGAAATTATGAAATTAAGTCCTCCACCATCCAAATGTTGCCTTCATTCCATGGATTGAGTAAGGAAGACCCTTACAAACACATTGATGAATTTAAACTTCTGCTTTGCAACATTTAACATATTTGGACTTGGTCCTGAGGCAACCAAGCTTAGGCTCTTTCCTTTTTCATTAAAGGACAAAGCTAGAGCATGGTTATCTATGTTAGCACCAAACGACATCACATCATGGAATGATTTGCAATGTCAATTTTGTCAAAATATTTCCCAATGACTAAAACCAGCCAACGAGACAAAGCATCATCTCTTTCTCCCAAAACTCAATCAAACTTTCCATGAAGCATGGGAAAGGTTTAAAGAAAGCTATAAGGCAATGCCCTCACCATCAAATTCCTAAATGGCGGTGGTTCAAAGCTTCTATCAAGGAACTGATCGGAAGGGCAAGAACATGGTGGATGCCTCTTGTGGAGGGTCTTACTTGCGAAAAGCAGTTGAAGAGGTTTGGGACCTCTTTGAGTGATTGGGAAAATTCAACCCAGAATCTCTGTCAAGGGACACCGAGAATCCAAATTTAGGATGAATAATCCCCAATTCACAAGAGGAAAGTTTATGAAGTCAATGAGTTTGGAAAGGAAAGTGGATAATTTAACCACAAAATTTGATTGATGGACTCATTTAAAGCTCCAAATGGGTCAAGAGTAGAGGAGGCATGTACGATATGCGGTCCCCTACTCATTCAATTGATCAATGTCATACGCATCCAATTTTAACTCATGATGGAACAAGCTCATGCACAGTCTTATGGATGATGCAATCGAATGACTACCCATGGAGATCTCATCCTAATCTGTGGAATCAGGAAATTACCAACCAGCAGCAATGATCAAAATCAATTACCTTTCAAACCCCACCATATCGCTAATTTTTATAATAAATCAAATTTTCAACCTAACCAACAACAAGCCATGCTGATGCTGCACCACCCCACCGCCTTCCTAGATCCCCGACCTTTGAAGAGCGGTGTCTTGAGTTCACTTCAAAATCTTGAACTGTCTCGCATCGTGAACCTTCACAGTGAGCATTAAAAAATTGAAGAAACTGGCCAACTCTCAAATTCATTGGCTAAGAGAGAAGAGGGTAAACTACCCGGTCAACCCGTGAACAATCCTAAGGGATGATTCATGGTTGGAGAATCCTCAAATGGCCATGAGGAAATCAAAGTGACTACTTTGAGAAGTGGAAGAATAATAAACAACACGTGGGTAGCGAAGAGGAAAAAGATGAAGAACAAGTGTGGAACAACAATTTGGATAGCAATATGGTCATTGATTTACATCGAAAATTCAAAAAATGAAAATGTAAAAATAACAAAATTGTTGAAAAGATGAGGAGGAGAAATTTGTTCCTCACCTCCCATTTCCCCATGCAATGAAGTTTCTCCTTTTGACAAAGGAAACACAAAATTGAGGAAATGATGGAGACATTCAAGCAAGTTAAAATTAATCTACCGCTTGATGCAATCAAAGCAGTGTCCTCGCTTATGCAAAATTTCTCAAAGAGGTGTGCACCCACAAAGGCAATCTAGGATACATTTATCCAAGAAGGCCTTTTTGTGGAGAAAATCAACCAAGTGCTATCAAATGCAACACCACCTAAGATGCAAGACCCTGAATCCCCACAATCCCTGCATCATTGGGGAGCACACCATTGAGAAAGCCTTGCTAGATCTGGGTGCTAGTGTCAACTGCTTCCCTATTCGCCTATGAGAAGCTAGGTTAGGGAGAATTGAATCCCACTCGAGTGCTGCTACAGCTAGCAGACAGATGAGAAAGGAAACCTATGGGGTTGATTGAAGATGTTTTGGTAGGAGTAGACAAGTTTTCTACCTCCGACTTTTTGGTGTTGGACATGGAACCAACCAAAAGTACCACCGCCATCCCTCGCTATTCGGGAAGACCATTCCTCACTAGCCTAATGCATGCATTCAATGCGGTGTCGGCATCATGGAGGTGTCTTTTGGAAATATGAAAGTTAAATTGAATATGTATAATGTCATACTCAACCTCAATTCTCTCGAGGAATGTTTCCATGTTGACATCATTGATGAGGTGGAGGAGTCTTTACAAACATTTCGCAAGGTAAAGACTCCACCATGTAATTTAAAATGATTGGGGATCCGAGAAAGAAGGAAAAGGGAGATCAAATTCAACGGAGTCCGCTGTGCAAGGCACTCACCAACAAATCATCAAGTTCTCTCTCTGAGACCTGCCTCTCCCTCTTCCACAAGTTACCAAGGTACCTTTGCTGCCCTCTTTCTCAAAATTTCCCCACAATTGAACTCAAACAGCTCCCAAAAATCTGAAATATGTGTTTTGGGAGATCATCAAACACTACTGTGATTATTTCTTCCTCCCTTACAAAGGAGCAAGAAGAGGAGCTTGGTAGTTCTAAACAAAGACAAGAAAGCAATTTGGACCATTGCTGATTTAGGAGGAATAAACCCAAATTGTATGCATGCATAAGATCCACTGGAAGAGGATGCCAAGCCTTCTAGAGAAATGCAAAGAAGGTTGAATCCTCACATGCAGAAGTGGTAATGAAGGAAGTTGTCAAGCGCTAGATGTCGGGGTCATTTACCCCATTTCAGATTCTTGGTAGCACCCACACAGTGGTGCCTAAGAAATCTGCATCTTATAGCATTGAATCTGGTAAACTTATGTCCACAGGACAAACAAGCTGGATGGAGGGTCCGCATAGACTACGTAAAATTAAATACCATGACAAGGAAAGACCATTTCCTCCCTTCATTGACCAAATCCTTGATAAGCTTGCAGCAAAGCTTACTATCGCTTCCTTGATGGGTACTGTTACAACCAGATCCTGTACCCACAGACCAAGAAAAGACCACCTTCACCGCCTTTGGCACTTTTGCCTATAGGAGGATGCCCTTTGGTCTTTGCAATGCCCTGCTACTTTTCAAAGATGCATGTATGCCATCCTTTCCGACATGATTGATCAATTCATGGAGATCTTCATGGATGACTTTTCAATTTATGGAGATGTTTTTCCCAATGCTTACACCACCTCAAGTTGGTGTTGCAAAGATGTGCAAACCAATTTGGTTCTAAGTCGAAAGAGTCATTTTATGGTCACCCAAGGCATTGTCCTAGGACATGTGGTCTCCCATAAAGGCATAGAGGTGGACCAAGCAAAATTGATCTAATTTCACATTTGCCTCCTCCCGTAATCATTAAGCAAATCAAGTTTCTTAGGGCATGCAGATTTTATAGGAGGTTCATCAAAGATTTGATAAAATTTCCAAGCCACTCTGTCATTTATCGTGTCAAGATGTTCCTTTGTGTTTACTAATGAATGCATGACAGCCTTTGAGGTCCTTAAGAAATGTCTCGATTTCAGCTCCCATCTTGCAGTCCCACAATATTGATTGCCCTTTGAGTGATGTGTGATGCATCGAGACTATGCCCTAGGAGCTGTCCTAGGGCGAGAAAGGATAAGCTTCCCCATGTCATAGCTTATGCGCAGATCCATGATAGATGCCCAGCTCAACTACACAACAATCGAGAAAGAGCTGCTGGCCATTGTATTTGCATTGGAAAAATTCAGCCTTATGTTTTAGGTTCACAAATTGTGGTGTTTCTTGACCACTCCGCCTAAAGTACCTTCTGCCTAAGAAGGATACCAAGCCAGAATCGGTGGATCCTCCTATTACAGGGAGTTTGATCTACTGATTAAGGATAAGAAAGGAGTGGAGAATGTGGTGGTCGATCACTTATCCGGAATTCTCAATATCGAGGATGATAGCTTACCCATTAATGAATCATTTCCGATGAGCAACTTTTGCCATCAATACCCACATCTTGGTTTGCAAACATAGTCAACTTCTTGGCTATTGGATGATTCTCAACATTGAATCGAATGGATAAAGATCTTTTCTTCTCACCGTTAAACATTTCATTTGGAAAGATCCTTATCTATTCAAGAATTGTGCGTACCAAGTGATCGAGAAAGTGTGTCCGGACCATGAAGTCCTCGGCATATTGTCAATGTCATGAACAGTGTGGAGGCCATTTCGGCAATAAACAACAGCAAAAATTCGAGGTGGTTTCTATTGGCCCACAATCTTTAAAGATGCCTTCCAAAGATGTAGAATCTTGCCGTAATCAAAAAATGCAAGATTTCCAAAAGAAACTCAATGCCCCTGACCAATCTCGGTAGTTGAGTTGTTTGATGTTTGGGGCATAGATTTTATGGGCCCTTTCCCCTTCTAATGGAAACAATTTCATCTTGGTAGTCGTGGATTATGTCTCCAAGTGGATTGAGGCCATAGCTACCAAATCCAATGATCACAAAGTGGTTTTAAGATTCCTCAAAGACCACATTTTTTCCAGATTTGGATTCCTAGAGCCATCATTAGTGATGGGGAAGCCACTTTGCAGTGCTTGACTCTCTATTAAAAAGTACTGTCACTCACGGAGTAGCCACTCCTATCATCCACAAACCGGGATGGTGGAGATTTCAAATAGAGATCAAACACATTTTGGAAAAACTGAAGAAGGATGAAAGGACCGGTCCTTTAAGCTTAATGATGCTTTGTGGGCATGAATCGCCTACAAGACTCCTATAGGGATGTCCTTCGCATCGGTTTATGGCAAGGCATGCCATCTACCAAGAGAATTAGAATATAAGGCCTTGTGGGCAATCAAAACTTTTAATATGGATCTAGGTAACACAGAAGCTTCAACTCACGAATCGGAAGAACTGAGGATGGATGCCTACACTAGCTCCAGATTGTACAAAGAAAAGGTTAAATCATTCCATGATAGGAGCCTCATGAGAAAAGAGTTCATACCGGGGTCCAAGGTATGGCTATTCAACTCTAAACTTAAATTCTTTCTCGGCAAATTGAGATCCAGATGGGAAGGGCCATACATCGTCATCAAGGCCTCCCCTCAGAGCTGGGATATTTCAGATCCCAAGGATGGAAGAATACTCAAGGTAAATGGTCGAGGCTCAAACCATGCATTGAAAACACCTGTGAGCCCTTCGCCCACCTATCATCATGAATCTCCAAAAATCGATGGTAGAAAAGTGTATAATATGTTTGTACAACATTGTTTTTCCGATTTTTCAAGCTTCGCCTATTTTCTTGTACGCATAGTGTAAATACACTTCAAAGTTCAAATCGCAAAGTAAAAAGTACTCTCGAAAAGTTCAAAGTTCTATTCGAATCGATTCGAGTCAGTAATGAACTACTCGAAAAGAACCATGTTCTCTGAATAGTTAAAATTTCCTTTCGAATAGAAAATGGGAGAAGTCCTGCGAAAAGATCTTTGGAGCCAAATCCATTTGAATAGACATACTAAAGCTCGCCTTCTAACTACACTTTCTCAAGATTTTTGTTTTACCTTCGAAGACACTTTTGCTTTTCAAATAGAGAAAAGGACTTTTGGAACTTTTCAACACTTAAGGGTGCTTTACATTTCACTTGTTAGTATATTAGGTCATTTTGAAAGTCACTGGATATCTGCAAACACTCTCCCAAGCAAAACCCCTTTTCAAAACCCTAGCTCACCCTCTTCTCTCACGAGCTCCACACGAATAACCACCATCTATTCTAATCTTCTGCGCTTTTTCTCTTGTCAGAAATCAAAAGGGTAGAGCCCAGCTGCGCGATCTATTCAAAGCAAAGAAACCCGAACAGAGGAAACCCCTAGATCGCGGGCACACCCAAGAAAGGAGCATCTGGACTAAAGCTGGAGCAGATCTGCTTGAGTTTGCATCCCCTTCTCCTTTGCACTCATTTTCTATTTTTTAATTCTTGAGAACCAGCAGTTCTGTTGTGTTTAATGTTATAATTTCTGCTGTCTTTTAGGCATGCTGATTTTTTTATTTTTTTTTTTTATTTTTTTTTTTTTACAAAACCAAATACAAAATAAAAGAAAATGAAAACACAAATAGAAAATCTCTGAGTTGTTTCTCATTATTTTCAGCAGTAGTAAATAAGGGCTCTTGTTGAGCCCGGGCTGATCCAAAACAAGTAAAAAATAAAAAATAAAAAAAAAATTATAAAAACAAAAAAAATATAGACATATATAGATATCTTCCGGATGGGCTGTTTTTCTCCATTTGCATCTACTTTTCCCATCTGGACCTGCTGAGATCATTTTTTTTTTTTTAGGAATCATGTAGGATAATGAGTAGTGAATCATAGGCTGTTTTGAATATTCAATGGACCCACTAATTTTATTTTCCTTCGAGATTTCTTCATCATAAAGGGGTCTCAAATTGTGTGTGAACCCTGTTTTTAATATGTGCTCCCATGCTTCAATTTCTTTTATTATTCATACACATCATCAACAAAGTGGTCAATCTTATAAAACTTGCTTTTCACTGTATTCCTGCTATTCATTTTTATAATCACATAGATTCATAAGTATCTCGGAGCTTTTGGGTTTGTTTCTTTGGGCTTAGGATATATCATTTGGCATTAGATTTTCTTTTTAGGAATTTTAGTTTCAAATTGCTTTTAGATCGCTGATTTTTTTTTCTTTCTTAGGTTAATGTGTCCTCGTTTCTTGATTTTCGTCATTTTTACGTGAGTATAGTTAGTTTATAACTTTTTTTTTTCTTATTTTGCATTCACAAATTCAGTTTTTGTATCAACACTTTTCTTTTCTTTTTTAACTTTGTATTCAGGTCCTTACCTTGCTTTTTACTGCTTTCTCTTTATTAGCATTAGTTTCCTTTCATTTGCATAGTAATCCTTCTATTTGTTAGATTTTATTTAGCAGTTCTAGCATTGTTTTGTTGATTTTTCTTGCATTTGTATATCATGTTTTCCATTTCCTTGCTCATATTTTCAGTTTTACATTTTTACTTTCTGCTGCATATAGTTTAGATTTTTTCTGTTCTTAGTCTTTCTTTCTTCTTTTACCCTGCTGCCCCTAGTCTCTCCTTGTCTAGAACATTGAGGACAATGTTCATCTTAGGTTTGGGGGTATGGAAAACAGGTCCTGCCCATGGGATAATTAACATAAGGGCAGCAGAATCACCTAAGTAATTAGGAAATGTATTAATTTACTTAAGAATCATGACAACTAGAAAATTTAAAATTCCTTTGCCAAATTTAGACATTCTAAACCTTGCGATATTCTACATTTCCATGATGATTACACCATAAAAACATACTGGTATCAGCACGTAGTAAGTCAAAAGGAAGAGAAAAAGGTAAAGATATACTTAAAAGCTCAAGGAAAAACCATAACCAGTGAGAATTGAGCCCATATATTTTCCATCTCTGTTGAAGAGTGACTGAGGCAATTTTTTCTGATTCAAAGGATTGGCTGAGGCATTAGATCCACTAGAAGTTAGGAAACTCCAAATTAAAACAAGTAACAGCACTCATGAAACCGAGGAAAAGATCAAGGCCTTCTTTGGATGTTTTGAACCTAATGTAACCAACCAAGAAAAATCACTCGCTTGTACCCCATTTGAGTCAGAATCCTACAATTCTTCATCAAAATACTCAAAAGTACTTGCACCGAACCTATGGAACTAATTCAGCCTTCCTCACTCGAGAATTCAGAGGTAAAGGAGAAAGAATCAAGATGGACCATTTCGGGCAACATCAAGAAAATGAAGAGAAAATACCTCAAAAACAGCAATATGGTGACCGAGAAAAGAAGAGACAAACAATGTAAAAAAGTTGCAAGCAAAAGGCAAAAAAAGGACCTTATGTTGAAAATGCAAGATCAAAGAAAGAACTGATCACCGTGAATGTGAGAATCTCGAAAAGAAGAAGAAAGAAGCTAAACTCAAAAAGGTGGAGTCATGAACCATCTCCGCACTTCCGAGTTCTCAAATTCAAACCTCTGCTCAAACCTTTTCCTTGAAACTTCACTCCATAAGCCATACAAACAAACCTAGATTAAAAGCCCTTGTGATCCAAAGTTGAGTGAGTCATGTGGAGATAAGAAGTGACCTAATCTATGGTGAGGAGATGTCAATGATGCCATTGCCTAAGAATCATGCCTATGCTCATGCTTACAGATCCATTTGGGAGATGTAATCGCTCTTGAGCTTGAGTGAAAATGAACCCCTCAACAAAACAACCGATGAGAGTATACCCCGGTGAGTGTTTGGGTTGGAACTTGAGCACCTTAAGTATGACTTATAACCTAATTTTTATCCATAAGATGAGCTTATCACGGCACATTTGTATGATTTTCTATGATGCTCACTGATTGGAAATATTGAAACATTCCCGAGGTTTATAAATGTTTAAATTCTGTGCAAACAATAATCAAATTTTCTGTTTCATCATTGATTCAAGAGTAACTAACCTGCTCCTTGATTGCTCATTTGATAATATTGCACTCGATGATTAATCGTTTCATGGAGAAGTTTGTGGGTACCTTCACCGAAAACCCTCAGAGACTTCACTCCTCCTCTAGGGATCACCTAGGGGTTGAAAAGGCTTGTTGCATATGCTAAATGCACTGTGCTTCCTACAAAAGTGGCTCTTTACTTTGTTTTTATGTTTCTTTGCTCGGGGACTAGCAAAGCTTAGGTTTGGGGTGTGATAAGTAGTGAAAAATACCATTTTCACCCCTAAACATGAGCCTTGAAAGACCCTTGAGAGGACTAAATAAGTGCTTTAGTGTTCATATTGCATAACCAAAAAGATGTCCAAATCAAAACCATCCTAAAATGATCAAAAAGTCGACAACGCATGTCAAGCTCAAAGAGGAGTGAAGAAATAGCCTCAAAGAATGGCTAAAAAGGTCCTAAAAGAGCAAGAAAAGACCTGAAGAAGAAGAATGGAAGCTAAAGCTCAATTCGCAAAGAACTTCTACTATTCGCAAAGGAAAAATCAAGTTAAAAGTCAATTCGCAAAGAAGAATGGGAGCCTAGAGTTCAATTCGCAAAGAACTTCTACTATTCGCAAAGAACCTTGAACTTTGCGAAAAGAAGAAAACACTCCTCGAATAGAAGAATGACCTTTGCGAAAAGAAGAAAAGTTTAATTGAATGTAATCTGAAACCCCACGAAAAGAGCTTCAGAGCCAAATTACTTTGAAAAGACCCTTAAACTCGTGAAATGGCATACCGGGATTTATACCACTTTGAAGGGCATTTCAAGAACTCGCACGCGCCCCAATGTAATTAAAAGCCCAGAGACATTCCGGAAGATTCCAAGCACAAACCAAAGGCATATTCCGCCCCACGTGAAAACCCAAAGATGAAATCACTTGGCGGGAACTTCTAGAAGCTCAAACAGACTTTTGAATTCCCATAACAGAATTGATGCTTCTAACGCCTGATTGGTTGAACCAGATCAGAGCATTTTCATTGGCTGCAACAGTATCCGGATCCCGTGCTCAACGGCCATTGGGCAATCCAGATCCGAGCACTTCGATTGGTCAACTCACTTGTGCGTGATAGAGGAAAGCTATAAATTGAGAAGACATTTGCCCAATTGGGGCATCCATTTTGAGTTTTCATTTCTATTTCCTTCCTACGATAGTCTATCTGTATTCTTGTAATTTCTTCCTCTCTTGCTTTTGAGAATTGCCGAGAGTGCTTTTGTAACGCCAAAGAGATCGGATTCAAGATCGCTAGTCCGAGGGCTTTCTAAAGCCGTGCTCAGAATTGTAAGGGCTTTCTAAAGCCGTGCTCAGAATTGTAAGATTGAATTTAAAAGGTTGTCAGAACTGTTTTTCTCCATTGGATTCATGTCAAGGGTTCTTATTGATCACCTTAGTGCATTAGACTCCTTTAGATTCACTACTTTGCATGCAATTTCCCTTGATTCATTACCCCTATAATTAATTAGCGTTGGTAACCTAGTTCGACAAAGACTTGCAGTGATGTTCATGTTCGATTGAGGATAGGTCAACAACTATTGGATGATCTGTGACCATTTAAGTGATGATCATAACCATAAGTCTAAACCCTTCCTTAATTCAGATTTATTTCTCTTACAGGCCGGTAGCCGATGAAGATTGAATCAACTCTATTTAGTTGCAGATTCTCCATTAAAATTCAAAGGCGAAATCACAGAAAGTTATTATTTCTCCATTTGATTTATTTTAATCACTTCCCCAACTTGAATCTGGATCAGTTAGATAATTCTTTTCTTTATTTGCTTTTAGTTAAACGTGACAAAAACCCAACACTCTCTTTTTATCTGCTTTCTAGATAATTATAGAGCCAGATCTGGTAGCACAGATCTGGAGGTCTATCTCATATTTCAGACTAATTCTCTGTGGACGATCTTTAATATACTCACTTTTAAAACTTACTACAATTGGCCCTGATCTTGCAGGCTATTGTTAGCCCTCAATGTGCTGATATCTCTTTCATAATTTAAAATTATGTAACTTATTATTCATTAATTCGTTCTCAAAATACACATAAAAAAGGCACATGTGGAGCGACAACACATATTTAGAAACTGATCTTGCATATATTTAATATTTTCTGCACTTGAATTCTGTTTTTACCTATATTTCTAATTTTGACATAAAATATTCTGACACTTGTTTTGAAACCCATATTAGTTAAAATATAATGTCGTTGATAATATTTTTCTACTGAGCTTTGTTGGTTAGCTCACTCCGACTATACATCACAAGTCTAGGCACTGTCATGGCTGTTCGGGACTGCGAGATTGATCCTGATTACGTACTTGAGGGAGACCCTGAGGTTCCTCTTGAGGAGTATTTTCCGGCTTAGGATCTAGTTTATTGTTACTTTTGGTGAGAGTTTGGACTTGGAGTTGTGGCCCTTTCAGCTGGATTTTATAGTTTCATACTTGACTTTTGATTACTGTTTGAACCATGTTTCGGTGATGGTCGACCATTATCGGTGGTTCTTTTATTTACCTTTCGCTTCCGCATTTATTTTAATATTAGATATTATTTGTGCTTTACTCTGATGTGTGCTCTGTTTGTCCGGCTTATCGTTCAACCGATAGGTTGGCAAACCGACCGTTCCTATACTTGAGGGATTAGAAAAGTTGGGTCGTCACAGTTGGTATTAGAGTTGTGGCTTTAAATTCTCTAAGGACCCATGAGAATCCAACCGTGACTCTGTACAACTCACATCAGAGTTATGTTGTTAGGTCTTGAGTCCACTATGACTGTATGCATGATTGTGGTCTCAATCTAAATACTGGCCGATCTTGTTATTTTTATAATGATAGATTAGCATGACCCCAAGACTTAGAGGCAGAGTCAGAGATAGGACAGTTCCGTTAGAGGACATCCCTGAAGGCGTCGGTGTCTCTAGGGGAGTCACTTTCACAGCCGGTTCCAATACAGTTCTGGTTGGAGTTGGAAGAGGTCAGGATAGAAGAATGGAGCAAGTGTTGGAAAATCTGGCCACCAACATAGCTTAGCAGACCGCATCTATTGCTTAGCAGACTGCTACCATCGCCCAACAAGCAGAGCTGATTTTCGCAGGACAGCAACAACAATCCTCCAGATTTGCAGAATTTAGGAGGATGAGACCTCCAAAATTTTCTTGACAGACCGATCCAGTGGAGGCCGAAGGTTGGTTGGATGAGATGAAAAAGATCTTTGAAGTACTTCAATGCACTGATGTCGAGAAGGTTCATTGGGTAACTTTCAAACTGCACGGATAGGCTGGACCATGGTGGAAGTTCGTGGCTAAACACAGGGAGCAGGAGTTTCCCAATACTCCTTGGACATGGGCTGAGTTTATTGAGGCATTCAACAATCAGTACTTTCCCAAGATCGTCAGGCATCAGATGGAAGTCTAGTTCATCAAGCTGAAGCAGGGGACAATGTCAGTGCGTGAGAATGGAGATGAGTTCACGAGACTTTCGAGGTTTACACCTCAGCATGTGGCCACTGATATAATAAAAGCTAAAAAATTTCAGCCGAGTCTTAGGCCGACTATATAGGAGAGCGTGGCTATGTGGGAAATGGAAACATATGAAGGAGTACTATCAAAGGCCCTCATAGCTGAGGAAGAAATTCAGAAGCGATTCTTGAGAAGGAGTCAGCCGAACAAGAACAGGGTTGTGCAAGGGCAGTCAAGTGCTTATGAGAATAAGAGGGCCAAGTTTATGAAGCTGCCAGTGAACCTAATTCAACCTGTATTTTCTAGACCAACATTTTCTTCAGGACCGACCCCTTATCAAAGATCGACAGCGTCATCACCTATGCAATCTGTACGACCAGTGTGTTCTATGGCTAGTGGAGCTTCAGTGGCACAGGGATCCTATTAGTCTATTTTGAGTTGCTTGCTACTGACTTTATTGAAGACAGTGATAAGAATGGGGTGAATGAAAATGAATGAAAGGTAGAGTGAGGATTACGGAGCAGCAAGCCTAAAATATGCACAGTCCTGCAAGATACAGGGCCTGTTGTAGCAAGTTTTGATAAGTAAGAGTTTGTCTCACAGGGAAGTTGATCTAAAGCTCCAAGGGAGCTATCGTTAGTAGGCTCTTCAGATCTGACTATAGATCTGGCAATCCTAAATGGAAGGGGATTTAAGGTCACAAAAATCTAAATCCTAAGGCAGCTTACTGTCTAGATTACAGAAAGGGTTAAGAAGAGTGGTGGAGTGAGAAAATAAGCATAAAAGGGTGAGAAGTATGTTATTAGGTACAGATATGATGGGTCTTGTAACTCAGACTCAGACCTGTTGCTATAGAAATCCTGTTCAATGGCTACATTATCACCAAAGAGGAGAAAGAATCCAACTCACCCTTGTGCCATGATCCAATCCCTTATGGCTATAACCTATCCACTTGAATGGTCACAGACTATCCAATAGGGGAACCACAATCCAGAGATGGGTCGGAACAAGCTTACCATTGTGGGCACTACTTCATCCAGGCTACAATCTCAAGAATCCATAGGAACCTCATCCTCTAAAGTTCTGTGTGTGGGGCTAGGCCTACAAAGTGTACAAGCCTGGACACATAGGACCAGCAAGAGTTTGAGTACTAGCTTTCAAGCATGGCCGTTCATTGCTTTAGTAAGACTGTAGTGATCCAGTCATAAGCTTATAATCTCTACAGCCAAATCAGATCTGCAATCTGAGGATGGATCTATACAAACATACGAGAGTCTGTCTCTCCACAATCTCTCACAAGGCTACAAGCACAAGCATTGAGAAGAAGAATCTGTCTTAGGTCCGTGGATTGGCTTCACCCTAGGGCTATAACTTGTCCACTTGAATGGTCACAGACTATCCACAGAGGCTATCCTCCTCACAGAAGTCTAAGACAGAACAAGATCATTGTTGCCACCACCATATTCGCAAGGCTACCAGCTTAAGCTCCCATGGGGATTTAGATTTAATGGATCCTGTGGTGGGGGAAGGCCTGCAATGTGCCTACCCTGGACACACAGGTCACTTGGATCTAAATGAAACCTTAAAAACAATCCTCCATTGCTTACGATACAACTTAGCAATGGAGGATCTCAAGGCAGCAACCTTGTACAGAACAACTCACAGTAAAAATACCATCCCATACATGCAGTAGATCCTATTACAAAACTCCATTAAAATCTATATCAAATAATCATACAAAAGGCATAGCCAACAAGTGATGGACTATGGAGAGAAAGAAAAAGGAAAAAGAAAACTCGTAAACCCTAACCTTAGCCTACTGTAATTCTACAGTTGGTTTTTGGAGAACAAGCGTAGAAGTTAAGTCCCAAAAGAGAGCTTTAAACCTAAGCTAGGCTTAGGCTTATATAGTAGTCGGTTCTCTAACAATTAGGGTTAGGAAAACCCTAATTTCATTAATGCAATTGCAGCCCATTCTTGTCCCTTGGATGCCTCGAGGCGTGTGCACAAAGATTAGAGCATTAGAGTGCGTGCCCTAATTGTTGAAAGTCTCTAGATTGCCCTTACAGAAGTGGGGAGAAGTTTAGAACCCGATCCTCGCTGGGTAGAAAAGATTTCAGATCCTTCCGCGTGGTAGAACTGACGTCGTGGGGTTGGATTTACTTAAAGTTTATGCAATCACTGGATTAACATTCTGATCATCGCGGGGTACTAATGGCTGTCGCAAGATTGAATTTTTAGCTTTGAATGGCGCAGGGATTGCTCGCACGGTTCGTCCCTTAGTGAATCTTGCGACAGATCTTCGCAAAGAAGCAGTGTTTCTGGGTCGCCCGAGCATTTCCTTGAAGGTCTGTATCTCGCAGCCACTGTGCGACAGCTGCGCGTGGGAATACCTGGAGCTCTCACTTTTGAATGAATAGTGCGAAGCTTTAACAACTCCTCTTTTGAGCTGCGCGAGACTGTGCAAATGCTTCACTCACTTATGGCTGAGCTTTGCGAGAGCCGTGCGAAGACTGATTTGCATTTCTTTCTGTAATCAAATCGTGGGGGAGCAGCGCAAGGACTACACAGCCAGTTGTTGTGCTTCCTCCAGGAGCCCGCGACAACTGTGCGAAGTCATCCTTCTTGGTTTATTTCTGCTTTGATGTGCCTATGCTTTAACCAGCTCTCTGTCTGGGTCTATCCTTCCTTCTGCTGAGGTAGTTCTGGGGCAACCGTGAGCTTCTTGCCATGGCCAAGGGTTTATTTACAGCTACTGCTTATTACCTACAGAATAGACTTAAAACACATTTATTAAATGATTAAGGGCCTAACAGAGATTAAGTTAAGGGGTGAAAAGTGGTACTTTTCAGGTCTTAATACACCCCCAAACCTAATCTTTGCTAGTCCCTTAGCAAAGCTGTAATTAAATGCCACTTTTGTAGGGATCACGGGTACATTTAGCATATGTACGAAGCCTTTTAAACCCCTAGGTGATCCCTAGTGGAGGAGTGAAGTCTCCTGAGGGTTTTCAGTGAAGACACCCACAAACTTCACCATTAAAATCAGTATAGTGCAGATAATGACAACACAGATTCAAATGTTTAAAGTTTCATTCCACACCCATTTAACACTTAAAGGAAACTGCAGCAATGTTTGTAGGCCATTTAAAACTTAAAAGTTAACATGTGTTTGCCTGACCGCCATTCATTTAACATTAGAATTTCAATGTATAAAAATCAGTACTCTACTTGCCTTTAATTCAAAATCCAGGTTGGATACTACCCTAATGAGGTTAAAATTTAGACCTAATTCTCACTTGGGCTATCTCTCAACATTAATAACCTGAGGGTGTTCTCATTCTCAACAGCTCAAGAGCAGTTGTAGACCCCAAATGGGCTTGCAAGCATGAGCATAGGCCAAGCTTCTAATTTCTGACATCTTCAAGGATTTTCACCATAGATTGGGCAACTCTTCATCTCCACATGACAGCTCATTTGACTTTGGATCCACAAGGTCTTTTTGAAAGGGTTGTAATGTGGCTTATGGCTGAGGGGTGTAAAGAATAAAAAGGGGTAAAAAGGGAATCTAAATTGAGAAATCAGCAAGGTAAGGAGTGGTTCATGACTTCACAACCTTTATTTAAGAAAAAACTTCATCTTCCTTTTTATATTTCAGACTCAAAGTGGCCAGCTTCTCCTCTTTTTCTCAATTTTTAGATGATGTCCTCTAGATTTCTCTTCCTTTTTCTCTTTTTAGTTCTTTATTCATTCTTTTGATAAATGCCACACAACTGCCCTTGGTACACATATGTTCACAAGTTGCTTTTCTTCCCCTTCCACAGAATATTAGACCATTCTCAGTATCTTTGCCTCCTTCTCCTTTACCTTCTAAATTCTCAAAGTGAGGGTAAGGTTGATTTAGGTCATGAGGTTAAGGTGCAAGTGTTCTGGTGTTTGTGAAGGAAAATTATGGTTTTAAGGTTCAACTAGTGTATACAAAAGGGTAGATCTTAAAAGGTTGGATTTTCGGGCTCAAACTATCCAAATGAGGGCCTTGGATCATTTCCTTAGTTCTCATGAGTGTTGTCAATTAGTTTTGATTTGGAGGTGCACAACTTCTAGTGAAGAAGTCCTGATTCAATCGGTCCTTAGAGCAGAAATAATGCCAAAAACACTCTTCAACAGAAAATGCGGGGCCCAAATCTCACTAGGTATGGTCATCAAATTTAACCCATGAGGTGTATTTTCATCTGTTTCTCTCCTCTTAGGTTCATTGAGTGCTAACTGAAAATTTTTTCTAATATTAGCTTCATGGTGGTGTCAAGAATTTTTAACTTTTTATATTTCGAAAAGTCTGTAAAAATGTTGTAAAGTTTTACAATTTTCCTCATTGTCTCATTGTATCAAGGTAAGTGGCAATTAACTTTATTCATTCAAGTTATACCACCATTGCTGCACTAAAATTAACTATTCTATTGGCAGACTGCCATAACCCCAAACCATTCGGAGCAGTGTCCTCACTGGTTCAAAGGTGAGAAGAGGCAGTAGATTCCAATCTGACAGACAAAAAGAAACACAGGAAAAGATAGAGAAACTGAAAAAAAAAGAATGCTAAGAACAGTATAGAATGCAAAGAAATTTGCATTAAAAGAAAAACAAAAATGGTACAAAAAGAGTGTAAAAGAAAAAACAAAATGGGGGGAGAGGGATTAAGGGAGAGGCAGGTGCATCCAGTTTTTGCTTCTTCTTCTCTCTCTTCTCCTTCTTTTTCTTTTTCTTTTCCTCCTTGGTGAGGATCCGCTGAACCTCGTCATACTCATCCTAGAGAAATTGTAAGGGGTCCGGCTCCTTCGGCGGTGGGGGATCCTCCCAGATCGGGTAGAATTTGATGGGGAACCCGAAGGGTGTGTCATCCGCCATGGGTGTGAGGAGGTATGGGCAGCTAGGGTTTGAATAGGAGGGATGAGATGAAAATAAACTGATGGCCATTTTAAAAGAGTTGGACGGTGTATCATGAATCAGCGGAAATTAATTTGTGTCCCTTTTTAAACTTGGCAATAAATAAACGTTGTGTGGGGAAAGAGGAAACACACAACTGGTTTTTGGAAAAGAGAATGAGCATTAAATGGATGTCTAAAGATAGCCATGGTATTTAAGGGTAGCAGTGTATCACACGGGGATCCTCGTGAAGAACAATCAGTGCTGAGTGGTGTACATTTCTTGCGCAGCTGAGCTGGGGATCTCCGCGAGGAAGCCGGACATGGCTCATTAATTTGAAAAAGAAGCCATTGAAATCCCTGAGGCATGTATGTGCCCAGATTTATTCAGCCACCATCTACATCACACCTTTCACATGGGTTACTGTGTCAAATAAGTATATCCTCCCTAAACTCATCTCCCATGAATGACAAAAAGAACAAAATGAAAACTAATAAACGGAAACAAACACACAAAATAGAGCAATATACAAAAAGTAGAAATTCTATTTAAGTGGAAGGAAATATTTACAAATGTAGTTATAAGAAGCAAAACCTAATCTACAATCTAGAAACTAGGATCTAATCTGAACCCGAATCTGTGTAGAAATCCCAGCCCATCTTTTTAGCGTGTGCCCTAAGGGCATCTCTGTCCTGTTTCTTCTTTTCCTCCCTTTCCTTTTTCTTTTCGGCTGGTGTTTTCTTTGCAGTTGGAGCTTTAGGTGGCCTCACCCTCACTTTTGGTTGCTTGGGAGCTTTTGGTTCCTTGGGTTCTAGAGGGGCTTTTCCTTTTCGCTTAGCAGGGGGGGTGGCAGGGGATTTGCCTCTTCCTTTGCCTTTGGCTTCTTCAATGGGGACCACTAGGGATTTCCCTTTTTCGTGGGACTCAGGCTAGGCAGGGGATTGTGCCTCATCAGACTAGGCAGTAGGCTCTTTTCTAATTTTTAAAGGAGCAGACCTCTTAGCAGTGACTTTCCTCTGCTTAGGATAAGTTTGCTCTTGTGGAGGTGCAGCAAAGGCCTTGGGAGGTGGAGGCTGCTTGGTAGGAGGTGAGGGAGGAGGGGCAGCTAGGGCCTTGCCTTTCTCTTGCTGTGTCTTAGGTTGTGCCTCCTCAGACTGGGCAGCTGGAGATGGAGTAGCTTTGGGCTCTGGGATGGGAATTTGAATAGAGATTGGTGTGGGCTGCAGGGGAACATTTCTGGCAGCAGCCAATGCAGATTCCAAGGAGGCTATTTGGATTTAGTGTTTTAGGAGGTCCGTCTCATGTATTTCCTTTTGTATTATGAAGATCTCCTGGGCATTGTTTAGCCTCTTTTGTATTATGTAGCCTTGGTTTTCTGATAGGCCTCCAAAATGTATTTCCACCCCAAGGAGATGCCCAGTAGTTATTTTCTGTGGGCCTCTGTCATTTCATCAATCTGCTCCAGTAGGGGGGTCTCAATGGATTGGCGTAGCTTGGCCATGCCCCTCAGGACATCCTTCCTAAGGTAAGCATTAACCCTCATGTGATGGAGGATGGTGAGGTAGGGAGGGCTATAAAAATGATGTTTTGGTGTGATGGGCAGATATGAAGTGGAAGGAGGGAGCTGTGAGTGGTCTTGGGGGGGAGAAGGGGGGGTAACAGGGGCTAAGTCAAGTTGTGGGGGAAGGGGGATAGGTTCTGGGTCAATAGGAGTAGGGGGTGGTGGTGGGGGAAAAATGGGAATGGTGAAAAGTATGAAAGGAAATGGGGGGGTAAAAGGTAATGGGGATGGAAGGGGGGTACCCCCCCTTCCATCCCCCTTTTATAGGAGATGAGTGGACAGGACCAGGGGGTTTAAGTGGATGGTGGATGGTGTCTGGGAGATAATGGGGATTGTCTCAGTGGTCTTTCATTTTTTATAGGAGATGGCGGGCTTAGGTGGAGATGAGGGGGAATTGTGGTGTCCGAGGTAAGGTAGGGGATGCGGAGTCCTCCCATGGACCAAGCACAGGTGAAGGGGGAGTGGGCATGGAGAATGGAAACAGAGGGGGGTGAGAGATGGATGTAAGAGGGGTGGTGGATGCAGGGGTAACAGGTGCTGCTGCAGTGATGGAAGTGATAAGCTCTGGGGGCACCTCCTTTGTAGCAGGGGTAGACCCTGATCCGGCTGTGTCTTCTACTTGCTTGGGCAGGGCCTGAGCCTCAGCTTTCTTCTTTTTCTGGCCCCCGATCAAGCTCCTGCTGATTCCCCATTGCCTCTTGGCAAAGGTAGTAGGGGTAAGGGTGGCGGTCTGTTCAGTCCTTCCTATCTTATATCCCCCTTTTAGCAGCAACAAGGTAATGATTCTTGCATAGGGTAGTGTGTGAGGCTTCTTGTTTGTCCCTATCTACTCCACTGTGTCTTTCATTGCCTCAAAAATTAGCTGGGCTGCATGGAAGCCATGGCCCAGGTGGAAGGAGTAGACAGCATCCGCAATGGGGGTTCTCCTTTCCTGCTGATGTCCTGAGCAATATATGTTCTTTCATAGGACTTGGTCAATGAACAGGAGTTCAGGTTCCAATTCTCTCCTTCTGATCGAGTCCCCTGTGGCTTTTAATCCTCTAGTTAGGGCTCGTGCAATTGTATCAATCGATGCACTCAAGGGGGGGCCATATCCGCAGCTAGGGTCGAATGCTGCTGGGATGCCCAACACTTCAACAATCACGTTAGGGTCCACAAATATATCAAAGTCGTCAATCAGCACCAGCAAGCACACTTGTCTATCATTGTCATTCTTGACTTTGATGTGCTGATAAAACAACTGCACTAGCCTGGGGTAGCCTAGTGCTGGAATTCCTCTCATCAATGGCAACAGGCCCGCTTTGCTCAAAAACTGTACTACAGGGGCAGAGAGCGGTTCTTTCTCAAAAAATGGTACATCAAAGACTGTTTCAGGCTCCAATGGAATCGACTCTATGAGCTCAGAAGGAGTAGAGAACTTAGTGGTTGGTTTCGCCTCCTCCTCAACCACTTCCTTTCCTTTTTGGGGGGACTTTGAAGTCTTGGCCTTTTTAGGGGTGGTCTCTATAGGGCCCTTGTCCTTCCCTTTTCTCTATTGTGTAATATTTGGAGCCATTTCTAACTCTGTCTTCTAGTATGAGAAATGGAGACTGAGATCTAGGGTTTGGTTTGATTTGACTCACAGTGCACCGCGAGATCTCTGAGCAGAAGGCAATAGATGTGTGTGATGCTAGGAATAACTCTGTAGATTTGTGGAGTGAATGATGAGCTGTTGGATTAATGCTGGAGGAGAGAGGGGAAAGAGCGCCAGAAGCTAGGGTTACGAAGAGGGAAGAAGGAAGAAAATAATGGAAAAGGGACTAAGCAAGGGGTTTAAATACTTATCGCGAAGCTCGACGCACTTTGGGACATCTGGTCGCGGGGCTGGAAATGAACCTAGCGAAGGTGTTGATTCAATCTGGATTGCGGGGCAATCACCCAAGTTGTCCTTGGAGCGCACGACAGTGTGAGATGAATTCATGTGAATTGCGCGAGCAGCTCCTAGGTCTCTATTTGGATTGCGTGAGAAGCTCTGAGGTTCATGTTGAATCTCGTGACAGACTTAGAATCTCACGACAGCAATTGAAGTATTTCTGTTGAATTGCGTGAGAGTCTCCCAATTTACCTTGTGAACCTCGCGAGAGTCTTGGAATCTCGTGATAACTACTGAATAGCTCGATGTGGACCGCGCGAGAGGTTGTCAGGTATACATGAATCTCGCAATAGGTATGGAATGTTTTTATGTGAACTGTGCGAAATGCTCTCAGACTCCCTTTTTAACCTCGCGACAGCCTGAGAATCTTGCGACAGCAAATGAAGTAAGCTATCTGTCGTGCGCGAGAGTCTCTCGGTCTTCAAATTGGAACCAGTGATAGTAAGGTATAAAATAGAGAGCATGTGCTCTCTGTTCTCCCCTTTTGCATGTTTGGTGTGGCTGGATCCTAGGCATGACTCTCACCTATGGCTACCTCTAGACACATGTAAGCTCAATCATAAAATCAAGGACAACAAAAATCGGCCTCCCACATTAGGCATTCAACAAAAGCTATTAATTGAAAAGCAGTAAGAATCAAACCAAGCACCAAAAGTTTAAAATAGATAGGTCCAGATTCAGATAGGACCACTAACAAATCCTAGAGAATATAAACAAAAGAACGCAAGATAAATCAACCAAAAACTAAGTACATATGATACAATAATGACACACCTGGGGATCAGTTCGAAGAAGGATCCCCTTGAAAGTGAATGGTGTCCATGAGTTCAGGAGGTTTTTCAAAACAAGGCTTAAGCCTCCGACCATTCACCTTCAAGGTTCTCCCAGACTTGGGATCCTTGATTTCCACAGCACCAGATGGGGAAACATGTATAACAATGTAGGGTCCTTCCCATCTGGATTTCAATTTGCCAGGAAAAAATTTAAGTTTGGAGTTAAATAGCCAAACCTTATCACCAGCTCTGAAACTCTTTCTCAATAGCCCTTTGTCAAAGAAAGCTTTTGACCTTTCCTTATAGATCCTAGCATTAGCATATGCATCCATCCTTAGCTCTTCCAATTCGGACAGCTGCAGCAACTTGTGATGACTAGCAGTAGTTAGATATAGATTTAAATGTTTGATGGCCCAATAGGCCCTGTGTTCTAACTCCACTGGGAGATGATAGGCCTTGCCATAGACCAGTCTGAATGGGGACAAACCAATGGGAGTCTTATAGGCAGTCCTATAAGCCCACAGTGCATCATTAAGCTTGTCAGTCCAATCCTTCCTATTAGTCCTCACAGTCTTCTCAAGGATATGCTTGATCTCCCTATTTGAAATTTCAACTTGCCCACTGGTTTGTGGGTGGTAAGGAGTAGCAATCCTATGGGTGACAGAATATTTCTTGAGCAAGCTCTCAAAATTTCTGTTGCAGAAATGACTGCCCCCATCGCTAATAATGGCTCTAGGAGTGCCAAATCTGGAGAAGATATTCTGCTTTATGAACTTGAGGACAACCTGATTATCATTAGTTCTTATAGCAATGGCTTCTACCCATTTGGAAACATAGTCCACTGCCACTAAGATGAAATGAAAACCATTTGAAGGAGGAAAGGGGTCCATAAAATCAATACCCCACACATCGAAGAGTTCTACAACAAGGATGGGCTGTAAAGGCATTGAATTTCGTTTAGACAGCCCTCCTAGTTTCTGACATCTTTCACAGCTCTTGCAGTGTGTATTGGCATCTCTGAAAAGAGAAGGCCAATAGAACCCACATTGCAACACTTTGTCAGCTATTTTTCTCCCACTAAAGTGACCCCCACAGGCATTTTCATGGCACATGGCAAGAATACTGGGGATATCACTTTCGGAAACACATTTCCAAATAATTTTTGTCTGCATAATACTTATACAAGCAAGGTTCCTCCCAGAAAAAGAATTTGACCTGTGAGAAAAATAGGTCTTTATCCATTTTTGTCCAATGGGCAGGAATCTTGCCTATAACTAGATAATTGACAATATGTGCATACCAAGGAACTAAAGATTGGATGGCAAACAGTTGCTCATCTGGGAAGACATCATTTGTAGCAAGGTCATTAACACCTTTCTCCAACATAATTCTGGACAAGTGGTCAGCCACCACATTTTCTACACCCTTCTTGTCCTTGATTTCGATATCAAACTCCTGCAACAGGAGTATCCATCTAATCAATCTGGGCTTTGCATCCTTCTTGGACAGTAGGTACTTTAATACTGAGTGGTAAGTGAAGATGACAGTTTTAGACCCAAGTAGGTAAGGTCTAAACTTGTCCACAACAAAAACCACTGCCAGAAGCTCTTTCTCAGTGGTTGTGTAGTTCAGTTGAGCTTCAGCAAGTGATTTACTGAGATATGCAATGACCACAGGCAGCTTATCTTTTCTCTGGCCCAGGACAACACCTATTGCCAAGTCAGATGGATCACACATCAATTCAAAGGGCAAGGTATAGTCAGGTGTTTGGAGTACAGGGGCAGAGGTGAGTCAGATTTTTAGAGTTTCAAAAGCCATCAAACATTCAGCAGAGAAGTCAAAGGGCACATCCTGGCAGAGCAGGTGACACAATGGTTTAGCAATTTTGCTTAAGTCTTTGATAAACCTCCTATAGAATTCAGCATGTCCAAGGAAGGATCTGATTTGTTTGACTGTTCTCGGAGGGGGCAAATTTTTAATGAGGTCAACTTTGGCCTTATCTACCTCAATTCCATCTTTAGAGACTACATGGCCCAACACAATTCCCCGTGTTACCATGAAGTGGCTCTTCTCCCAACTTAAGACCAAATTGGTGTCTTCACATCTTTGTAAGACCTGATGGAGGTGTTGTTGACATTGGCCAAAGCTATCCCCATAAACCGAAAAATCATCCATGAAAATTTTCAAGAATTTATCAATCATATCAGAAAAAATGACATACATACACCTGTGAAAGGTGGCTGGGGCATTACACAGTCCAAAAGGCATCCTTTTGTAAGCAAAGGTGCTAAAAGGACAAGTAAAAGTAATTTTCTCTTGATCTAGAGGGTGCATAGGGATCTAGTTGTACCCTGAGTACCCATCAGGAAAACAGTAAAAAGCTTTCCCCGCCAATTAGTCCAAAATTTGATCAATAAAGGGGAGAAGGAAGTGGTCTTTTCTAGTCTTGGAGTTGAGTTTTCGATAATCGATGCAAACTCTCCAGCCAGTGGTCTCCCTGGCTGGTCTCAACTCTCCAGACTCGGTTGTGATCACTGTTATGCCAGATTTCTTAGGTACTACCTGGATTGGTGCCACCCATTCAGAATCAAAGATGGGGTAAATTACCCCAGCATTAAGCAACTTAATGATTTCTTTCAGAACTACTTCTTATATGTGAGGATTCAATTTCCTCTGCATTTCCCTGGAGGGTGTTGAGCCCTCCTCTAGATGAATCCTATGCATACAGATTGATGCATCAATCCCTGCTAGATCAGCAATGGTCCAGCCAATTGCTTTCTTGTGCTTCCTCAAAACTGTTAGCAATTCCTCCTCTTGCTCACTAGTAAGAGAAGAGGAGATAATTACAGGAAGTTTCTTATCATTCTCGAGGAAAGTATATTTCAATGTCTCTGGAAGCTTCTTGAGTTCCAGATCCGGGGCTTGTTCAATGGATGGCAGGATTGGTGTATTGTTGGTTGGAGGAAGGGGCAGCAATGTAGGTTTCCAATTGGAATGCTGCACTAAGCTCACAGAAGGCCTCACTAGGGATATTTCTTCTGGCATTAAAGCTAGGCTTCCTTCCTCCATCATATTCCAAACTTCATTTAAATCAGTGACAATGTTGCTCCACTCTAGCAGAGTGGCCTATTCTTCTTCAACAATTTCTACTAATACATCCACTACAAAGCATTCCTCATTGTCCAGCTGAGGGTGTTTTGCACTGTTGTACACATTAAGCTCAACTTTCATATGTCCGAAAGTGACCTCCATAATCCCAGACCTGCATTGAATGCATACATTGGCAGTGGCCAAGAATGGTCTGCCCAGAATAACAGATATCGGGGATGTACTCTTGTTGCAGCCCATGTCCAAAACAAGGAAGTCTGCAGGATAGAAGAACTTGTCTACCCCCACTAGGACATCCTCAACCACTCCCATGGGTTTCCTCTTAGACCTATCACCCATTAATAAAATAATGGGGGTGGGCTTGAGCTCCCCCAAACCTAGCTGCTGATACACACTGTATGGCAACAGGTTAACACTGGCTCCAAGGTCCAAAAGGGCCCTCCCAATCGTGTGGTCTCTAATAAAATAGGGAATAGTGGGTATCCCTAGGTCTTGCAACTTCTCAAGCATTGTCATTGTTAATACAGAATTAACTGTATCAGTCGCAAAGACCTTTTTCGACAAATGGCCTCTAGCCTTCCTTTTCTGAGTACAAAGGTCTTTCAGAAACTTTGCATAGGCTGGGACCTGTCGGATTGTATCAAGCAGGGGTAAATTTATTTTGACCTACTTAAAGGTCTACATCATTTCCTCAATCTGACCCTGACCTTTATCAAAAGGGGCAGGGCCACTCAAAGCTTGAGGAAATGGCAACTGAGGTACTGCTGGTTCCTTCGCTGCAAGCCTATGACTGAACTTTTATTTTTTTCTTTTATCTATTTTTATCTCCCATTGAGGCTCAACTACAACCTCTTTATTTTTCCCTTGTTGAAGGGTCGCAGGCAGTTCTTGACTCTATGCCCTAACAAAGTCCTTATCACTTTCACTTGACATTTCCTTGGGGAAGACCTCTCCTTGTTCCTTTCCCACCTGGTTGTCTACTAGCCTACCAGACCTTAGGGCAGTTATGGCATTGGCCCCCTCAAAATTTGAGGAGCCTTCTCCGATGGAATACTGACCTTAGGGTTGGCTACTGGCTGGCTTGGCAACCTGCCCTCCTCTCTTTTAGTCAGAGCATTGGCTATTTGGCCAAGCTGCTCTTCTATTTTCTTAATGCTTTGACTGTGAGAAGTCACAGTCTGATTCAAGGGTCCAAGGCTTTGCAATTGGGCCAAAACCTGGTTCTCGAAAGAAGCACTTCGGGGCTGAGGTGGGGGAACTACCAATAAATTTTATTGCTGGGGCTGTTGTTGCTACTGGAAATTTGACCTTGGGGCATAACCCTGGTTAAACTATTGCTGTGGGCTTTGAGGTAAGGCCAACATCTGTTGTGGCTGCATATAATTGTCTTGCCTCCACCTCAAATTTGGGTGGTCTCTCCATTGGTAATCAGCATTTTGGTGCTGGTATCCATATGGTTGTTTATTAAAAAGATTGGGCAAAGCAAAGATGTTCTCCATTACAAACTCAGGGTATTGCCCTGCAGATGGACACTCTTCTACTGTGTGTCGTGGAGATTGGCACATCAGACATGCCTCCATCACTTGTGCAGCCATTCTGGGCTGCACCATAGTCAGAAGTTTATCAAATCTTTCAGTAAGATTGGCCATCTGCATTCTCAGGTCATCATGTCCCCTAACTTCATACATTTTTCCTCTAGAAGTCTCAGCAAGCCCCAGCTTAGGAGGAGGCTCCTAAATAGTTCTAGATGAGGACATCTTCTGGAAAGCATTTTCACTTATGACCTCGAACAAGTCTCATGCCTCATCAGCTATTTTATGTATGTACGTTCCACAACAAGAGGCATCTACCATGTCTCTGCTCTTCTCACCAATCCCATTGTAGAAGCTCTGGATAAGCTACCAGTCAGGGATCTTGTGGTGGGGACATTGTTTGAGCATCTCTTTAAATCTATCCCAGCATTGGTTAAAATCTTCAGTTGGGGACTGGGCAAAAGAAAGTATGTCTTTCCTCAATTGGCTGATTTTGGTTTCTGGAAAAAAATTAGACAGAAATCTTGTTTGGAGGTCTTTCCAAGAAGTGATGTTGTTGTTTGGGAGAGTGGATAACCAGGTCATGGCCCTGTCCTTCAGGGAAAAAGGAAAGAGCCTTAACCTAGTGGCTTCTGGTCTCAAACCAGTAATGAAGAATGTCGTGCACAGGGCCAAGAACTGGTCAATATGCTTGTAAGGGTCTTCCTTGCGAAGCCCATGGAAAGAGGGAAGCATTTGGATGATGGAAGTTTTGATTTCGTAGTTTCCTTGAATATCTGGGAATTGAATGCTGAATGGAGAATTGTAATCATCTGGAGAATTCAATTCCTTCAATGTTCTAGGTTGTTCTTCACCCATAACTGCGGTCTCAATTTCAATAGGGGGCTCAACTGTGGTGTGTCTATGCCTTCTCGGTCTTCTACCCCTTTCTATCTTAAGGTTAGCAGGCTCTAATGTAGGACTGAGGGATCTCCTTCCTAACATGCACACACACCAATAGCAGGGAAGACTATTCGCAGGGACATTGCATTTAACAAAAATTACAACTATCCTAATTAACTGCTATGGAATTTTCAAAGGAGAAATAGTCTGAGTTTTAAGGGTTAGAGAAGTGAAAACAGAGGTAGCTAGACTCCCAGTGCAATTCTACTCTCCTTCTCTGCTACGGTCCAAATCTGTAAGAAAAATTCCAAATGTAATTCAGCAGTATCAATTATTCACAAGTACAGCTACCAAAGAATAAAGAATAAAAAATCTAGAGTCTACTAAAAAATCAATTTCCCCGGTAGCGACGCCAAAAACATGTTAGTCTATTTTGAGTTGCTTGCTACTGACTTTATTGAAGACAGTGATAAGAATGGGGTGAATGAAAATGAATGAAAGGTAGAGTGAGGATTACGGAGCAGCAAGCCTAAAATATGCACAGTCCTACAAGATACAGGGCCTGTTGTAGCAAGTTTTGATAAGTAAGAGTTTGTCTCACAGGGAAGTTGATCTAAAGCTCCAAGGGAGCTATCGTTAGTAGGCTCTTCAGATCTGACTATAAATCTGGCAATCCTAAATGGAAGGGGATTTAAGGTCACAAAAATCTAAATCCTAAGGCAGCTTACTGTCTAGATTACAGAACGGGTTAAGAAGAGTGGTGGAGTGAGAAAATAAACATAAAAGGGTGAGAAGTATGTTGTTAGGTACAGATCTGATGGGTCTTGTAACTCAGACTCGCACTGCTATATAGAAATCTGCTCAATGGCTACATTATCACCAAAGAGGAGAAAGAATCCAACTCACCATGATCCAATCCCTTATGGCTATAACCTGTCCACTTGAATGGTCACAGACTATCCAATAGGGGAACCACAATCCAGAGATGGGTCAGAACAAGCTTACCATTGTGGGCACTACTTCATCCAGGCTACAAGCTTAAGAATCCATAGGAACCTCATCCTCTAAAGTTCTGTGTGTGGGGCTAGGCCTACAAAGTGCACAGGCCTGGACACACAGGACTAGCAAGAGTTTGAGTACTAGCTTTCAAGCATGGCTGTTCACTTCTTTAGTAAGACTGCAGTGATCCAGTTACAAGCCTACAATCTCTACAGCCAAATCAGATCTGCAATGTGATGATGAATCTATACAAACATAGGGGAGTCTGTCTTTGCACAATCTCTCACAAGGCTGCAAGCACAAGCACCGAGAAGAAGAATTTGTCTTAGGTCCGTGGATTGGCTTCACCCTAGGGCTATAACCTATCCACTTGAATGGTCACAGACTATCCACAGAGTCTATCCTCCCCATAGAGGTCCAAGACAGAATAAGATCATTACTGCCGCCACCATATTCGCAAGGCTACCAGCTCAAGCTCCCATGGGGATTCAGATTTAATGGATCCTGTGGTGGGGAAAGGCCTGTAATGTGCCTACCCTGGCCACACAGGTCACTTGGATCTAAATGAAACCTTAAAAACAATCCTCCATTGCTGACGATACAACTTAGCAATGGAGGATCTCAAGGCAGCAGCCTTGTACAGAACAACTCACAACAAAAACACCATCCCATACATGCAGTAGATCCTATTACAAAACTCCATTAAAATCTATACCAAATAATCATACAAAAGGCATAGCTAGCAAGTGCTGGACTATGGAGAGAAAAAAAAAGGAAAAAGAAAACTCCTAAACCCTAACCTTAGCCTACTATAATTCTACATTTAGTTTTTGGAGAAGAAGCACAAAAGTTAAGTCCCAAAAGAGAGCTTTAAACCTAAGCTAGGCTTAAGCTTATATAGTAGTTGGTTCTCTCACAATTACGGTGAGGAAAACCCTAATTTCATTAATAATATTATGGCCCATTCTTGTCCCTTAGATGCCTCGGGGCGTGTGCACGGAGATTGGAGCATTGGAGTGCGTGCCCTAATTGCTGGAAGTCCCCAGATTGCCCTTGCAGAAGTGGGGAGAAGTTTAGAACCTGATCCTCGCTGGGTAGGAAGGATTTAAGATCCTTTTGCGTGGTAGAATTGACATCGCAGAGTTGGATTTACTTGAAGTTTATGCAGTCACGGGATTGACATTTTGATCATCGCGGGGTACTAATGGCTGTCGTGCGATTGAATTTTCAGCTTTGAATGGCGCGGGGATTGCTCGCGCGGTTCGTCCCTTAGTGAATCTCGTGATAGATCTTCGCGAAGAAGCAGTTTTCAAGAGTTTATCGCAAGCATTCTCGAATTCAGATCTCATGATCTGCATACGTACTGGAATACCTGGAGCTCTCACTTCTGAATGAATTGTGCGAAGCTTTAACAACTCCTCTTTTGAGCTGCGCGAGACTGTGCAAATGCTTCACTCACTGATGGCTGAGCTTTGCGAGAGCTGCGTAAAGACTGATTTGCATTTCTTTTTGTAATCAAATCACGCGGGAGTAGAGCGAGGACTGCGTGGCCAGTTGTTGTGCTTCCTCTAGGAACCCGTGACAACTGCGCGAAGTCATCCTTCTTGGCTTATTTCTGCTTTGATGTGCCTATGGTTCTGCCAACTCTCTGTCTGGGTCCATCCTTCCTTCTGCTGAGGTAGTTCTGGGGCAACAGTGAGCTTCTTGGAATGGTCAAGGGTGTATTTGCAGCTGCTGCTTATTACCTATAGAATAGACTTAAAACATATTTATTAAATGATTAAGGGCCCAACAGAGATTAAGTTAAGGGGAGAAAGTGGTACTTTTCAGGTCTTAACAGATCCTCTCGGGCGTCATCTTTTGTTTCAGTCACTACGTGGCTTAGGTGTGGGAAACCTCACAAGATTGAGGATTGCAGGAGGAACATTGGAGCATGTTTTCATTGTGGCGAATTGGACACATGGTTAAGGATTGTCCTCAAGAGGATAAGGAAATAACTACTTCGACATCTACTCAGAGATCATCCCGACCTACTATTCAAGGTCGAGCCTATGCCGTGATAGCTCAGGAAGCCAGAACGTCGAAGGACGTGATCCAAGGTATTATTAAAAGTTGAGAAGTCTTCTTATTTTATTATATTATATATATAATTGCTTGGTATTTAATAAATTTTATTAATAAATTATGGATAAATACACATGCTTAGAAAATTTTAATTGAAATGATTGTCTAAACTAAGGTACCCTTTTTATGTGTTGTGAGGGCAACGTAAGCAAAACCGAAGCACGAGTGCTAATAGACCCCGGGTCTACCCATTCTTTTATCACTCTGTTGTTCGCCGAGAAGTTGGGCTTCGTTCCTAAGGCCCTTGATTTCATCTTTGCAGTGTCAGTTCCTACAGGTAACTCAGTGAGTACCGATACTATGTGTCAATATGTGAGCGTGATGATTGAAGACCACGAGACTATAGTTGATTTGATTATTTTGAGCATGGAAGGATTTAACATGATACTAGGGATGGATTGGTTATCTGCTTACCACGTGAGCGTGGATTGTCTTAAAAAAATTGTGACATTCTGCCCCCTGAAGAGAAAATCTTTTCGATTTTGTGGAGTCAAATCCTGTGTGCCACCGTTTATCTTTGCCATTCAAGCAGCCCGTATGATGAGAAACAGGTGTCGTGGTTGTCTGGCATACTTGCAAGATCATAAGGAGGAGAAGAAAAATATTATAGATATTATGATTGCTTGCGAGTATTCAGATGTTCTTTCAGAAGATCTACCTGGATTACCACCTGACAGGGAGATTGAGTTTGTGATTGAGTTAGCCCCAGGTATCAAACCTGTATCAAAAGCTCCATATCGAATGGCACCTACAGAATTGAAAGAGTTGAAAGAGCAGCTTCAAGAACTGCTAGATAAAGGTGTGTGTGCGTAACATATTGAGCAACCCTTTTATAAGAGGAATGGTATTCCCGTATGCTTTAGGTTAAGACCTTCTAAAATTTATTTGCTTAGAGAGAATGCGGAGACGAGAGCCATATGTCAAAAAACCTAGCTGCGTTTTGAGTCGTTTGATCATTACAAAATGTCGCCTTTATCGTGCCACCAATTGTGAGATTTATTTTGTGAACCTTTTCTCTAAAACCATTTTTGTTTGAAACCCTTAGACCTAGGGCCAGGGAGAACCGACCCTTGGATTCATTTTCAACAATTCGGAGAGGATGGGATCGGCTCATGGGGTAGAGGAAGCTATGTTGAATTCATGAGATCGATCGCGGCGCGAATCGTAGAGGAAATTCGCCGATTTCGTTCTGAAATTCCGTTTGCGTGACTCGTTTCAAAGCATGGAATCCTTGATTAAAGGTATAATTTTTATTGAGCTTAAGATTTAGAATCAATGGATTAAACTTGGGTTTTATTTTGGGAATGTGTGGGATTCGATTCGGGTGAAAACATGGCGAAAATTTGCATCGCTCGAGCAAGGACAGAACTTGGTTTTTGTCTTAATTTTCGTTTTCTTTCCGATACCATCTTGGTATTTTAGCCATAACTTTTTACTCCAAACTCTTATTAATATGATTTTTTTTGTGTTAGAAATAAAACAGTAAACTCTACAACATTCATGTTTTGACCAACTCGTGAATCAATCGTTTTGAAGGTCAAACAATTAGGAGAAGGTTACGTCAAATTGTCTTTATTTTTGTTTTCTTTCCGATACTATCTTGGTATTTTGGCTATAACATTTTACTCTAAACTCCGATTGACATTATTCTTTCTGCGTTAGAAAGCTAATATCAAACTCTACAACGTTTGTGTTTTGACCAACTCGTGAATCAATCGTTTTGAAGGTCAACAAATTATGTGAAGTTACATCAAATTCTAAGATTGGCACAAACTTGACCGTCGACTCGATTTTGAGGAAACACTTAAATAGGTCTAAATTATTAATGATTAGAGATAACCTTTATGCATCATCATATGTTGTGATATAGATTAAGGGTGAGAGGCCATCAATAGGATTTTACTTGACTTCACGCAAGTCCAAGTTTTGGTAGGAGAATCTCATCTTTACAGTATTTTATTTTAACTCGCATGGATATTTTGATTTAGAATATTTGAACTTGCATAGGCCATTGAAATCACATCTGTAAATTAAAATTTGAGATGAAAAACTAAAGAACTGAATCTACCTGAACCCTAAAAACTGAATCTGCTTAAGCTATGAAAAGCTGAAAATCTAAAATCAAGAATCTGAACTATATATAAGAAACTTGCATCTGATTTATATTAGTATCTGCATTTATTTTATGATTGACCTGAACGACCCTTCAAAAATTCTTGAACTTCTTCCTAGAACAAGTTTCCCTCCTGAGTGTAGGGGCTTGTTGTATCCTGAAAAAGGATTCATGAATGACGATGATATAGGTAGGGGTTCCCATCGACTATATTCCTGCTCTCGAGATATAGTTTACTCGGCAGATATTTTAAGTTGAGGATTAAGTCATGAATTACTAAACTTTACATATGGAAGTTAGAAATAATAAGACAGTGAAACCTTATATCTGTTCTTGAATCTGTTTTCACATATTTAGAAACTGATCTCTCATATATTTTCTGCACTTAAATTCTATTTTTACCTGCATTTCTGGTTTTGAAATATAATATTCCAATACTTGTTTTGAAACCCATGTTAGTTAAAATATAATGTCGTTGGTGATATATTTCTACTGAGCTCTGTTGGTTAGCTCATTCCGACTATATGTCACAGGTCCAGGCACTGACATGGCTGTTCGGGACTGCGAGACTGATCCTGATTATGTACTCGAGGAAGAGCCTGAGGTTCCTCTTGAGGAGTATTTTCTAGCTTAGGATCTAGTTTATTTTTGCTTTTGGTGAGAGTTTGGAATTAGAGTTGTGTGCCTTTTAGTGGGATTTTATAGTTTCATACTTGACTTTTGATTACTGCTTGAACCATGTTTCGGGGATGCTCGGCCATCATCGGTAGTTCTTTTATTTACTTTTCGCTTCTGCATTTATTCTAATATTAGATATTATTTGCGCTTTACTCTAATATGTGCTCTATTTATCCGGCTTATCGTTCAACTGATAGGTTGGCGAACCGACTGTCCCTATATTTGAGGGATTATAAAAGTCAGGTCGTCACAACTGGGATTTTCCCATCGATATATGAATGGCTCTCGATGCTATTTATGCTCGAGAGAGTATTTAAGTAATTGTTTTAATTGTGTGTGTTATAAGAGCAAGTTTTCGAAACCATGATTAGTGTGATTTGACATGCGCATCAAATATCAGTTTTGTGTCAATTTAAATACTTTTAAATTGTGATTCTCAATAAGAAAAATATGTTTTAAATTATGTCATGAGATATATGTGTGATGTGAAAATATGCATGTTAGTTATACTTCCCTATTGAGCTTAGATGTTAGCTCACCCCTCGACTATACGTCACAAGTACAGGTGTAGATGTGGGTAGTAAGGACATAGATCCTAAGGACCCTAAGTACGTGCCAGAGGAGGAGACTAAGGCCCCTCCTGACAAGTTCTTCTAGTGGGCAGAGCTGCGCTAGTTATTTTGAGATTTATTTGTGAGGCTTTGTATGTCCAGCCAATTTTTGTTAGAATTTATGTGTATGTGTCATTAAATATTATTTTGTGAACCTTGTTTTGGTGACAGTTGGACATCACCGGTGTTTCGGATCGGTTCTTTTATCCATGGGCTCTTGGGCATGGAATTAGAACCGTATTTTGTCATATTTAGACATGGTCATTATATAGAATTGGAGATTTATTTCCTTATAATGACTTTATCTACTTTGTTAGAATATATACTTGTTTTTTCTTTGTGTGTGGATGTACCAGGTGTTCGGTGTGTTCCGAGATCGCCTTATGGGTGATCTAACGGCACGAGTTTTCTGGTGCAAAAATTTGGGCTGTCGTAGTTGGTATCAAAATATATGCTTTAGAGATTTCTAACAAGCCTTAGATGTGATTTATGTGTTTAAGATTGTGTCAAAACATAGGGACCTTCTACTAATTAAACTTTTGATTTCATGTTGGAGAACGTCATGTCCACTAGAGGTAGAGGATGACCAAGATGCGGTTATAGAAGGAACTTGAGAAGTCGAGATGAGATTCCCACCAATTCCAATAGAGTTCCTTTGGGTGACAGAGATATTCTGAAAGAAAGTGTTCCGGAAGAGAGAAGTTAAGAAAGAGGTGCAAAAAGAAATTAAGAGAGAGAGGATAGGCTGAGAATGATGCAAACCATGGAAGTTGTGGCTAATGTCATGGCTCAAAGATGGCATTGATAGCTACAAATAATGCTAGTCACCATCAGTAGTCACCTACACCTCCGATTCCACAAACACTATCCACTTTTGTTGAGTTCAGGAGATTGAGACCTCCTAGTTTCTATGGGAAGACGGATCCGCTTGAGGTGAAAAAATGGCTTAATCAAATTGAGAAGCTCCTTCAGAGATTACATTGTATAGAAGAGGAGAAAGTAAGTTAGGCCTCATTTCAATTAGAGGAGAAAGTAAGTTAAGCCTCATTTCAATTAGAGGGAGAAGCTGATCCGTGGTGGAAGTCGGTTTTAAGGATGAGAGAACAAGACAATCCATGTTAGGCATTAAACAATACCCTTTTTTCACCTCTTAACCTAGCCTTTACTACTCCTTGGATCCATTTAATAATCCTCTTTAGAGTTTTTTTATAGTTAAGAATAAATTTACAGCTTAGTACAACAGTCATGCTTTGGAGACCAAGAAGAAAGGGATTTAAAGCCAAGGGCTGCAGCCTATGAAAGAACAAAGGATACACCAGGGTGGTACACCATGGTGACTATTTTGGCTTCTAAGGTGGGTCCTAAAAGTCATATGAACGAAAGAAAGGTGGGACAAGCAGAGAACATTGCTGCAACAGCATGGGCACTGTAGCAGAGGAGAAATGTCAAACTCGCATAGTCCTCCTGCAGTCCAAGTTGACCTGACCAGCCCCCTCACACAGCTCTAGCATAGCTCAAGCCCATAGCAATAAAAGAGCTCACACAGTGCACTTAGAGCTCGCACACAACCCGTGCAGCTCAAGAGGAGAGAGTCTCAGAAGATTTTCTTATGAGGAACTCGCGATGTCCCCGTGTGGCTCCAAGATAGAGCAAGCCACGTGAGATGTGTAGCCCATCCTGGCGTTCAACCCCGCGCAGCTCAAAGCTCATCCTCACGACAGCCTGGCGAGATGCAATGTAGCCCAGTGAGAGTCTCTCGACTTGAGCCATCTAGAGAACCATCTGTGCGAGCTATGCTACTCAACGTAAAAGGGACCTCACGAAGCTCCTTCAACTGTAAGATCAACCATGCAACAACTTTGCGAGAGGCCAAATTACAACACTCATCCGCGCGAAGCTCGGGATCCCCACTTCTCAGTCCATACACAGGGACACTTTGGGGATTTCCTAACTTCTAGGGCACACATCCCGATGTTCTAACCTATCTCTCACTTCCCAAGGCATCCAAGGGTCACAATTGAGCCACGTCATCAAGCAGCAATTATGGTTTCTCCCTTCTATTTTCTTATTGACCAGGGCAATGAGAGACTTTGTATATAAGCTGTAATGTTTTAACAGAAACCTATTTCATCTTCAACCTAAATTGGCTGTGAGCTCGAGAGTGCTTAGGTCATTAGGGTTAGGGTTAGATTATCCATTTTTCTCTTCTTCTTCCTTAGCCCGGCATTTGTTGGCTAAGATCTTCTGTAAGTAGCTAGTTTATTTCAGTATGTAATTAGTGTTGTGTGAGCATTGGGAGATAATTTGAGCTTTTGCACTAGTTGTTGCCTTGAGGGCATACATTATAAGTTTCATTTCGATCAGTGCAATATCATTTTTCTAGCTTATTTGAATTTGTATTTATTTTATGTTTTGTGCATTGATATCTATGGATTTGATACACCCATGGTTGCTTGAGCTTGTAGCCTTGCAACCATGGTGATAGCACCAATTATTCTTGTTCTATCTCAGCCATCTATGTCTAGGATAACCCCTGGGATAGACTGTGACCATTTAAGTGGACCGACCATAGCCCTGAGGTTGGTCTTAATCACAGATCTAATATAGATTCTTCTTCTCTGCGCTTGAGCTTGTAGCCAAGTGAGAGATAGTGCAGATCCAAACTCCCCTTTGTGTTGCAATGTCATTTTTAGAAGTTTTGATAAGTAAGAGTTTGTCCCATAGAGAAATTAATCTAGAACCCAAAATGGGCTATAATAGTAGGTCTCCAGATTTGGCTACAGATCTGACAATCCTAAAGAAAGGGAGTTGGGTGTCACAACTACACTAAATTTCCTACTAAAAAGAAAAGAAATAAAGTGCAGTCCTATTCTAAGAAAGGGATATGAAGACGGTGGTGATGGTGTGTACAAATAAAGATAGAAGGAGGGAAAGTAAGTTGTTTAGGCTAAAGTTCATTCAATTATGTAACTCAGATTTAGGGGTGTCTCTGCAGCAAATCCTCATTGAAGTACTATCAAAAACCTTAGCAAGGGAGAAGAATCCAACTTAACCCATTGCATTTAGATTGCTCTTAAGGCTATAATCTGTCCACTTAAATAGCCACAGACTATCCAATAGAGTTTATCAAATCCCATTGATTAAATCAGAAAAGCTAACCTAATCCAAAGGAGTGGAATGATTGCCAACCAATGAATCAAATTAGGCCATGAATACCATTGCAGACACTATATTTACCAGGCTACAAGCACCCCATATCTGATATAGATCTAGCAAGCATTCATAGGAGTTGCACCCCATAAAATCCTATGTGTGTGGCAAAGGCCATCAGCACAATGTGCGGACACAAAGGAAAAGCAACATGTTGAATAGGGACATAAGTACAACTGATCACTGCTACAAAAGGCCTGTAATGACTCAGCCCACAAGTCTGCAATCACTACAAAGAACCTAGGTCTAACATCTGATAGTGGTAAAGTGAAACAGAGGGAAGCCTATTCCTGCACAATCTCTCACTAGGCTACAAGCTCAAGTGCAGAGAAAAAGAATCCATCTTAGATCTGTGATCAAGACTTGCCCTAGGGCTATAGTCTATCCACTCAAGTGGTCACATGATATCTACAGAGGCTCCCTTACCCACAAATGATGAGATAGAACATGTAAACTACTGCTGCCACTATGGTCCCAGGGCTATAACCTCAAGATTCCATGGGCCTTTCAATAAGTTCAAATCCTAAATGCATGCTATAACCTGAACAAAACTACGGGCAAATAGGAAAATAATAAATTAAGTAAGCATTTAAAGCACAAATTCCATTGATCTATGTTATAAATAATGAAATTTCTCAAGGCAGCAGCCTTGTGCCTAACAGCTCTTCACAAAAATCCCAATGTTTAAATGACCTATTATAAAATTAAATGAAACTGCACCTAATTACTTACCAAAGATTTAGCCAGCAAGTGCTGGGCTAAGAGAGAAGAAAAAACAGAAGAAGAGGTGATCAAACCCTAACCCTAGCCCTAACCCTAATCTGCTTGAGCTCTAAGCCGACAGAAGTTGGAGGAAAGAGTGATTGATGAATTCTAAGTTACAAACACAACTTATATACTCAGTCCTACTACCTTGGCTAAGAGAAGAATAAACCCTAATTTTTCTAGCAGATGTGGCACTATTACAACCCTTAGATTTCTTAGGATGTGTGCCTCGAGATCAGTGCCCTAGACCTGAGGAAATCCCTAAAAGGTCCTTGAGTTAAGATTAAAAAGTGGAGAGCCCGAGCTTCGTGAGGCTGGCTTTTGAACATTACTTCTGTCACGTAGTTGCTCTGTGCTCTTTAGTTACTTCGCAGAGCTTGCAAAGTCCTCATGAGGTAAGAATTTGGCTTTGAGTGCTGCTGTCACGCGTAGAAGGACTTTGGATGATCACACAGCTTATCTGGCTTTGAATGCACTCACGCAAAAGAATTTGGAGTGCTTGGCTTGCTCGCATAGTAGAGCTTCAGAAACAACTGTCACGAGGTACTCGCACAGATGCCTTCACATCTCGCTCGGCAGAAGGGTTAAACTTTTAGGCACGCGAGAGATGCGTGAGAGAACTTCTGGGCGTCTCTCTCTTCCAGAGCCACCTGAGAACTTCGCAAGGTTGTGGCTGCTTTTAGCACAAATTGATCTCACGAGGCAGTGCGCATGGCTGCTTTAAGGCTTGATCCTCGTGGGAACTTCATGAGCTTCTTTTCATGTAACTTTCAGCTGTAGCACGCGACTGTTGCACGAGAGAACTCTTTGATATAATCCCTTCATTGAGCTACGCGACTTCTTCACGAGCTCTAGTATGCTACATGACTTAGCTGCGTGAGGAAGCTTTGCTAGTGAATTGAATAGTGCGAGGTAGCACCTCAACAATGCGAGATAGATCATTTGTTCCTCTGCTGCTATGCACATGCTTCTGTTGCAGCTTCCTCCACTCTCATCTATGCATCTTTCATCTAATGAACTTTCTTGGTTCATTATGACATGTAAAATAGGCATGATGGTGTGTACCACCATGGTGTTTCATCACTCTTTGGCTCAGCTGTCATCTTTTGCTTGAATTCTCTCTCTTCTTTGCATCAAAAGTAAGGACTTTGTGTTAAGCTGCACAATTTATTACTAACTATAAAATATACTTAAACGACAGTTATTAGTCAGCTTCAAGGTCTAGCAGAGGCTAGGTTAAGAGGTGAAAAGTGGTACTTTTCAGTGAATAACAAGTCCTCATTCAACCTTTGATTCTCTGTAGTTTCCATTAGACTTTTAAGGGTTGTTTGCTCCTACAAATGCCTGAGCTTGTAGCCTTGCAAACATAGTGTCTGCAATGGTATTCATATTCTGATTTAGTTTATTGGTTTGAGAAAATCCCTAGGATAGTCTGTGACCATTTAAATGGACAGATTGTAGCCTTAAGATCAATTCATTCCCTTGGATTAGGTTAGTTTTCAGAGTTTAATCCATGTGATTTGATCATCTCCCTAGGATAGTCTGTGACCATTGAAGTGGACAGATTATAGACTTATTAGAGCAGTTAATTCATAGGGGTTGATTTGGATTCCTCTACCTTACAGATGTGCTTGTAGCTATCTGAAGGATTACTGTAGAATCACCTCTAAATCTGAGTTGCATAACTGATTTAATCTTAGCTAGATACTTCTCATCATTTTACCTTTATTTTACCACACCGTTAGCACCTTCTTTGAAACCCTTTCTATAGTATAGGATTACATTTTATTTCTTAGTTTTAGTTTTAATTGTGACAACCCTAAAACACTCCCTTTCCTTTGGATTGTCAGATCTGTAGTCAGATCTGGAGGCCTACTAAATAACCCTTATGGTTCTAGATCAATTTTTCCTGTGAGACAAACTCTCACTACGTGAAAAAGACAAAAAAACCACTGCCTTAAATAGTGATTTTTCAAAAACCATCGTTTTTGAAAAAATTATTGTTTTAATATTGTAAAAAAGGAGTTTTTTACTATACAAGACAGTGGTTTATGAACTTCAACAACCATTGTCTTGTATAGTGGTAAAAAAAAACCACTCCTTTTTTTACAACTGTTTAGGGTAGTGGTTTTTCTATGCAAATTTTAAATATATATATATATATATATATATATATATATATATATTTAAAAAAAAAAATTACGTCGACAATTTTTTATGCAAATTTTTTTAAAATAATATGTTTTTTATGTTTTTTTTTAATGCAATTTTTTTTATGCTTTTTGTAATATTTTTTTTTAATGCTTTAAAAAAAATTATATAAAGGAAAAAAGCTATTAATCTCATATTTAAAGACATTCATTCAACTCAAATGCAAATCATTCAATGCCATTAATAAATACAATAGATGTCCAATTCTTTTATTCAAACAAAATATTGCATCTCAACCTATAATCCAACCTTTCAAATGAACCAAATATTTTAAACTTTACATGCTCAAATCCTTTTATTCAAACAAAAAATATTTTAATAAAATGTAAAATTTAATTACTAATAATATATAAATTTTACAATATTATATATATATATATATATGCACTTCAGTCATAATTTGCAATGATGGTGCCACTCTTCCAAAATCCCGAGGATGAAGAACAACAACTGTAAACCAGAGGATGAAGAAAATGCAAGCATTTAATCACCTTCTACAATTTTATTTTATTTTTAAAACATCAATCTTGTATCTAAACAACCAAAGTGTAAGCCATAGTGATGGATAAAAGGAGCTAGCACTCCTCCAACCATCTAATTCTACAATGTCCAGTAGCTTGCAATGTATAGTACTCCATATCACTATTCTTAGTAACAATTGGGATGTGGCAAACTATGGGCGTGCCACTCTTCCAAAACTCAGCAATTGGAGGCCTCAACCGATCGATTCTGTCAAAATCAATTACAACAGGTGTTCTATAGGGAACCTGGGGCTAGCAGGTATGGCTGATCAAAAAATTGAGAGATATTGGAAAAATACTCTATTCACCTTGGCCAAGTTAATAGTATGGAAGCTGAACTAAGTCCGGCGCTGTATGGTTTTAAATTAAGTGTTTGCTTTTAAAGTTCCTTTGCACAAAAAATATACTTCTAAAAAAGAAGTTTGGTCATTATTGATGTTGTGTTGCAGTCAATTCTGCAGAAGTATAGGTGCTTCAAGAGTGGTCAGAATTGACAACTCTAACAGATCTCTGGAGGTTGGGCTAGCAAATTTCTAAGACTTCGCAACTTGCTAAATCAAGTAGTGGATCTCCTGTCTGATTGCAAGTCCAGATCTGACATATTCAGCCGGAATCAAATCAAACAGCAAATAGCCTCACAAAACTATGTGCAGTATATCAGGGAAGTTCTGCTATCCAGAATGTTTAAATTTTATAATCTAATTTCTAATTTTGAAAGGACAGTGTTATATGGAGGACAAATTTTATCTAGACAGTGTTTTCTTTTATGTTCTTAAAATCCCATGTTCCCTGACAATACTTCAAAAAAAATTATATCCAAAGCAAAATATTTTATTACTTCATAAAAATAGACATGCAATCCACCAAAACAAGGGACCAGATTATTTTAGTATAATTTCATACTAGTGTTGAGTTTCAGGCTCAAGCTTTATGTGAGTATGAGAAGCAGGCCCACTGCCCTTCATTGATCTGCTTCTGGTGGTGGGTCTCCTTCTGGTAGATTATTTAGTGGCACGAGACTATTGAGTTTTACAATATCTATAATTTATATTTGTTCCGCATGGGCTCCCTACCGCCTTCCATCTTTGACTTATCAACAAATTTGAAAAAGGGGATATAGAAATTTGAATATTTACGTGACAAAACATGCATACCTTCTCAAAGAGTTTCAAACACTCTTGATTGTCTTCAAAACTGACTTCTGTCCAATCAATTCCATTTTCGGTATATTCCTGCAATGGATATTCCATGTGTGCTAAGACACTACATATACAATCATATAATCATAGACCAGATGGAATACACAAACTGTGAAAGAAATAAACTCAATATGACAGAAGGAAGCAGAACTATAAAATAAAAATTCACTCGCCAAAATTTACATAATATTTTTGTATATTGGATAATACGTATGCATTTATCAAGTAAATTGGGTACCATGAAAGAACATGCAGCTTCCATCCCCCAAAATAAAAAGTTACGGAATAGTGTTTGGTTCTCCATGCAAGTGCCACAAAGTTGGCCCCTTCCACATTTTTAATAGATAGACAGTGGTTTGGGGATCTTTGCCATGTGGAAATATCATCTAGGCCATTTAATTTGAAGGCCGTGATCTAAAGATCTTTGCTACAATGATTGTGATTCATGCCAATCTTTTGTACCAAAGATCTTTAGATCATGGTCAGATGGGTTAGATGGTGTTTCGATATGGCATATACCGCCTAAATAGTCTTTTCTTTAAGTTGTGTGCTTGTGCAAACTTTCTCTATGCAAGTAATTAAAATGGGAACAAAAGAAGTGTACCAGCATATTTCTTTGGATGCTTTGCATCATGACTGCAAGATCAGACTCATAGAATGTCTTCATAGCTGACTCGATTATCATGGTATCCGATACATGGAAGGAAAATTCATAGAACTGGATCACCTATCCATGATGTCGGAAAACTAATCAAGAATGAATATTAATAACTCGGCAATATATATATAAACACTCCTTGGTTTTGTGTATTTAGAACTTTGCAAAGAGGTGTTGTTACCAAAACATCCTCTGAAATTCCAAAATAGTGCTTTAAACTACACCAATTGAAAATAATTTTTTGCTCAACCTACTTTATTTAACAAGCATCGTCCCTGTTCTAAAAAGTAATTGTGATGTGATGGCGATCTATTCTTTAAGATCAGAAACGGATCAGTCAATTTGTTGTGTTTCAGATTAATTTACGTTAAAACTTTAAATATTAAATATCTAAAATCGTTAACTCAACAGATAGGGGATTAGATCACGGAGATTACCTCATCAGAGCACGTAGCTCTGTTTTTATGGATGTAGCATAGCCCGATTCTATCTCGAAGGATCCCCGACTCTCTCTCCTCTTTCACAGATGAGATTTCATAGAGTTTCGCGAGCTACAATAAACACTGCTCGAGAGAGATAGAAACTTAAAATAAATAAAATGCAAGAAAATTGATTGAAAATTGAAGAAAAATTAACCAAAAAAAGTGAAAATAGAGACCTAGAGAAACAAAAAAAAGTGATAATCAAGTATTCCTTCAAAAGGAAGCTCTAGTTCATCACTAACAATAACAGGGATATAGCCACTGACGATGGCATCGAAAAGTCTAGCAGATGATGCAGTGTCTCCAGCTGGGTTTAGGCAAAAGATAGACCTGATGTCCAAAGGAGCAACTCCACTATATCAATAAATTACTTCCAAAAAAATCAACAGAGAAAAATAAAACAATATCAACCACATTTACTTGCGCATGCCAATTTGAGCTGCCTCTTTTCCACTCTCCTGTAGTACCTTCTTCTACAATGACACGCTCCGCACCCTGCAGTTCTGCCACAAGTTTGGCACGAATTTTTCCTCCCTGACAGTACAATAACTGAAAGTGAGGGGAAAACCAAAATCTTACAGGATGAACAAAAGTTAATTAACAATTGGAGATCACCAAGAAGGCTACATGACACTTCCCCAACTGTCCTTGAGAAGTGTCAAACATAGTATATATTACACAATGTTCATCTTGAGAAAAAATGGTAAAAGGACTTGACCAAAGTTGGCTAGTTGTTCTTTCACATAAGCGTTTGACGTTTTCTTTTCTCTCAATGAATTCACATATGTTTCAAATTTCAACTTCCAAAAATAACTTTCCACATCTGCACCCTATAGGGAGCCAGGGTCCAATTAACTCCTTGAAATCATCATTCATATGTGCCAAATCATGTACTGAAGCAGAAAATATGACTTTCTATATCAAATTTCTGGGTTGCAGATTAGGTTTTGTAGGTACAAGTTTGTGCATAAAGTAACCATCTAGAGTGTAAAAATATAGTAAAATATAAAATAAAAAGTTGAAGCTTTACTTTAGTATAATTTCATACATGCCTCTGCTCTGGAATTCCTTGTCAGTCTTGACAAACCCAGCAACTAAAGCACAAGGTAAAGCTTAAAGCCACTCTTCCCTCCCAAGCCCTCGAGGCATTGCACCCAATACATCATTTTGACGTAGTGCATGCTCAGTTGGGGGGTCCATCTCGTACTGCATTAAGCTTGAGTGGGGTGATGCAAGTTACTGTTTTAGGCAAGATGTGTGGTTGGGGAGATCAAACTCTAGCTGAGAGACTCAAGGAACTATAGAGTTTGGTCGTGAATCTTATGGAGGTGGCAAGAACTTCAGAACAAAATCAATAATGGGAAGTAAGGATTAGAACAAACTTGAGAGATGAGGAAATGGATTCAGTCACTTGTCTCTTGGCTCAGTAATATGGGGTAGCTCCTAATAGTAGAGGTTGTGATGAGAGAATTTGGTTTCGAGATAAGGAAGGCTGTTTTTTTCTATTAAATCCTTCTACAACCACCAGTGATGTAGAGAGTCTGTGGCTAAAGTTTAGAAAAATCTATGGAAGACTGCAGCCCCTCCTAGGATTATATTTTTTAAGTGGAATCAGCTCCTTGAGAGCGTTGCCAAACAGGGTCTTAGAGTACATTAAAAGCATGTTCAGATCGGTAGACCCGTACACTTCACAATAAGCATTGCATAGAGCCTACACATGCAAAGTCAAAATTTGAACCACTAATACTAGTCACACAATTTTAAATGTATCAAAACTACAGTAACCGGTCAACAAAGAGGTCTCATGACAGGTTAGTTGTTTGTTACACCTCATTCCTTATCATGGTTCACATGTTTGGCCTGTGGGATCTGTTTTGCAACGTAATCAAAGATTGGCTTGGCTGACACTATGGATCGACCGGATAACCTTTCACCTTCTTCCCCCTTCACTGGCCAGCCTTCAAGCTCTTGCAACTTGACCAAGTCATGAGCTGGGTCACTTTGTTTCAAACTATATTAATTACTTCACATGGATCTTTGGACCGATAACGAAATCGTGCTCTTTTCTATGGTATAAACAGTGGCCTTCTGCATCACTAGTGGGAGTAAGCCACGTCGCTATCCAGTTTCTAGCATATGAGAAGATTAAATCTTACTTAGCAAGAAGAGGTAATATATAGCAGATCAAATAGATGTTATGTCAAATTTCCCCATGCCACCTCCATGTCAACGTTATGATTCGAAATAGAACCACATTTTTCCACATTAGTGTCCAAGGTCAGTTCATAAGTAGTCTTATGCCTTGATGCCTGTGCAAAGATCTAACTGTAAATTTTCCTTCTTTTATAGTCCATACACACAAATCCTGGTTATTATCCACGTTTTTCCACATCAGTGTCCAAGGTCAGTTCATAAGTAGTCTTTTGCCGTGATGCCATTGTCATCACTGTCCAAGGTCAGTTCATATTAAAATTTGCTTTCAAAATTTCAAAATCCAGCAACATGAGGGCAGTAAAAACAATGTCATTGTCACCAAATTTGGTACTTCATGTTATATAGACAATTGATTAAGTGATCAATTAAGAAAAATCCCAAAATTTTCAATCCATATTCAATACACAATCGATTAATTAATCAATTAAGAAAAATCAGACCTTGATCAAATTTAAAAAACTCGATCAAAATCTCTCATTACCAAAATTTTAAACATTAACCATACTGATTAAAAGTGAGTTAAAATTACTTATACGAATCGATGATTAATGTCAAATCAAACAAAACCAAATTGACAAACCTTGTTAATGGCAGCACAAAGGAACTTGCATTCGAGAACAATGTGGCTGAGCAAGATGCTGAAAACTCCATGTCCTGCAATAAATCAATTGAAACATGGCTTAACTTTGAAAAAAGAAATTTACTAAAAACCCTTACATTTTCAGTACCAACCAAAAAACTATTGTAAATTAATGAAATCTTAGGAGCATTTGAGGTCAGAATATTGAAGGAAGGGGACGCTTTTGCACTTGGACCATAGAGAAAAGTAAGTCTTTGAAATGCTATCTAAATCCAATATCCACTCATTACAATGCTAGCAGTCAACAAAAACATCTACAACACATACAATATGCAGTCATTAAGCTATTTTAACTGTGAATCAAAAATCTAGAACACAAAAAAACCTTCCAATCCCATAATGCTAGCAGTAAATCAAAAAGAGCTTCCAGCACAAGTATATATTACTAATGATGTGCGGGTGTTGTATGTGCCCAGGGACTTAGGTGCTCTAAGAGATAGGATACCCCATTCTAAAAAATATTATTTAAAAACAAAAAAGACACAATGAAGATTGACTAAATACCAGAGTTAGTGCTATTTAGTGGGAGTGGAACGGTGGAAGGAGATGGTTTAGCATTTCAACTACTGCACTACTTATGCGGGACAACTTTTTAAGGATAAAAGGGAAATAAGCGAGTTCAACCGACCTACCATCTCAGGGTAATAAAAAAACTGAACCCTGCCGGAAAGCCGAGTTTAAAAAACAATTGAACAAAGACCATCTAGTAGTAGGAAATATTAAAAAATATTTATATATATATATATATGTATATATATATATATATACATATATGAGGAGCTATAGCTGCAGATTTGGGAGATGGATGCCGTCCATGATATTGAGATTCATCAAGGGATAAATTATGAATATAAATGTATAAAAAAATCAGCATAAAAATACATTATTATATTCCTTTAGCATGGACCTTGAGATTCATGTAGACGTATAGAGCATGGAGATCAATGAATCTCAAGTCAAGGTAGCACATGACTTCCATGCCATGAGCTGGTGATTGGGTCAGCCTATCTATGCTAGGTAATTTAGGCTATGCTAGTTGTTGTTCTTTGGGAAAGTGAAAAAGAGCAGCAGCAGCAAGAACCAGGAATTCCAAACTAGGAGGAGCTCGCCAATTACTCCCATGAAAAAGAAACCACCTAATCCACTATTAGTACTTTAAACATTTTCACCAATTGAACTCCTAGTACCTAGTAATATGTTATAAAAAACAACATTCTCAACCTAAACTGGAAGCCCTTGTAAATCAGGACAGCTGGTGAGATAATTGGAACAGACACTCAGGGAGATACTCAGAGGAAAAGAAGAGCAAGTACTGGCTGATACTACACAACATTACGAACACAACGATTTCGAGGCATAACAATATATTCTTTTCTTAAAATTATCTCTGTAAGGGCCTTTCCAGCTTGGTATTTTAAAAAAAAATTATCGCTATAAGAGCATTACTGTACATCTATGCTACATCACTGTTACTGTACATCACCCTTACCATAAAGGTGATGTAACATAAAAGAGCGATGTTTAGTGCTACAAGCTCTATTTTTCCATCTACCATGATGTTTGATCAATTGGAATTACTCATTCCTGCTCACAAAAATAAAGTGCCACATTGCTCAAAAAGACAGACTTAATATATTTTAGATTAGTGCCATGTGGAACACCATCTAAGCCCTTTCATTTGAAGGCCATGATATAAAGTTCATTGCAGCCAAAATTTGGCACGGAAGATGATCTCTATTATCTGATTTGTCTCAATCAACCATTGAATAAGTAGTAATCAGATGATAGAAATGACATTGCATGCCAATCTTTTTTTATTTCAAACCCAAAGGAAAACAAAGTACAAGGGGAGGATGATCTAGTTGCCCACACACCACCCCAAAAACAACTACAACAGAAATGAAAAAAAAAAATCACAAGAGAGTCAACCAAACCTACAAGACCCATTGCAGCCTCCTCTTCCGCTAAGGAATTTGTTGCGACATTACCCGGTCTGTACACATGGCTAAAGATGATCAACTTACCTGAAAAGAATTAAAAAAAAATTAGGGGTCAACATTGATGCTCGGTTTCATCATCTAGGGTCAACTCTCTGGCACAGATATCAATATGAAAATTAGACGATAGGGACCTTCAATGGAAACTATAAAAAACAGACGCTAGCATAATGAACAAAATTAGAATTTATATACTCAAAAGTAGAATAAATCTTTTTTGTGATGGGTCACCAAAACCTGCAACAAAAGAATATAAATAATAATAAAAAATCAACAAAATTTTTATGATTACCTTATGAATAAATGAATAAAGTTATAATTACCTTATCAACTTTAAAGGCTTAAACCTGTAAACAAATGTTTCTTCTTCGATAAATAAAAGAAGCAAAGGTTTCTTCTGGGATAATTACACATCCATCAGCCCATGGTTCTCCAAACTAAAATAAATGAAAAATCAAATTAGATTTTCTACTTGCAACAAATATTTACACATTTGTGTATAATATTATTATTTTTACCGGTCTAGCTAATTCCATGCCAGAATCCGAACTCCCGCAGTAGGGAGAGCTTGTTTGTGAGCTCCACCATGATGGGGTCGCCCACTTTGGGAGATCGGGCCTAGGCTATGCTTAACACATTTTGTTGACTTAAGACATGTCGGGCTCAATATCCTATTGAGTCGGGCCTAGGCTATACTTTTGTAATTTTCCCTTGACCTGCTCATTTGACAGAATGACCTGACCTGTTGACACTCCTATAACTAATGGTTGAACAATGAATTAGATATGCTCAAAGGCCAAATTTAGATGGTGCTATAACTGATGGTTTGGCTGTTTGGGGCTAATTGGTAGGAACCATCAACAACTTTTCTTTGCTACATATGGTCCACGCAATGTGGCTCACAACACGCAGGTTGAGATTTTTGGGAAATCTCAACCTGAGTAGAGGATCTAGAAATATGGGAAATCAACACAGATAAATGATGGAGTCCATCCATAGCCTCATTCATATATTAAGCAACCTCCATTGACCCATGATGCTATGTTCCAAAGCAAAGACGTTACTGTTCCTATGCAAATTCAAACTACCAACTACAAGAATTTTTTCTAAAGTAGAATGAATCTCTACCTCATTACTCTGCCACAAGATCCAAGGTCCAGAGTAGGTTGTCACAAAACATTCCCCAAAGTGTCCTCCAGTTGGACCCAGGTTTCCCAAAGAGTACCTGTTGAAGTCAAGTTTAATAGATACCACACATGGAGTTGTCACTTTCATTTCAGTTGGGTCACTGTTGGCAACCTCCATCGAGCATCAGTGAAGGTCATTATCAACATTTATAAGACTGAAGGACTTACAAGAATGTTTTTGACACGTCCGATCAGAAGTTAAGAATTTGCACTTTTCCATCTAACATCCTCTCGTTTCTTTCATTCCATGTAGTCCATATATTTACGAAGGGGCACATATGCCACACAATCCTCTCTCTTCCTCAATGGCCCAACTCCTCACCCACTGATAGTTTTATTTTCAATAGATTCTAGAAGCTTCATCACAATCCTAGCCAAGACCCAATCCATTCCAAATGGTTTAATAAAAGGTATCACCAGATTTCAGTAGAAGGGTAGAAAATGATTGGGCAAGAGGAGGTGTTGGAGAGGCTTGATAAGAATGGGTGAGAAATCCTGGGAAAACTATTGTCTGGCTGTCCCCCTGGAAAGAGTATATCAAGACAGGGAAGGTTTCCAAAAAGGAAATGGGGGTGTCTGGATTAGAGGCCTACCTTTATACCTGTGGGACCTGGAAACTCTAAAAATTCTGGGGGAGAGATGTGGCAGTCTAATGGAGGTGGATCACAATTTGGTTGATGTTATTGAAAATGGGAGTGGGCAGCTGGTCAGGTGTACCCAGATGCATTCAGCTGGAGGTGGATGGAATAGTGTTTGATTTGTTTCTGGATATTTGTGTAAAGATTGGTGCAGGAAAGGCAATGTGAGAGAATGTTCTCTGAGGTGGTTGGTGGTGCTGATATGGAGGTGAGAACTGGTTAATGGAGATCTGTTGAGATCAAGAGAGGATGTAAGAAAAGCTGATGAGAAAAGTGTCTAAAGGAGAGGTTTGTCATTGAGAGGTTGATGGCAAATCGAAATCCATCCAGGCGATAGACCATCACGGTCTTTGAGATAATAGGAAAATATAAAGATCAAATTTGGATGGAGATTGGAGGTCTTCTAGCTCATTATAGCTCGTTGATTGTCACATGGCAGACACATGGATGATGGAAAGGCAAGTGAAAATGTCCAAGTGTTAAAGAGCATTGAATTAAAAATGCAGTAAAAGAAAATTAGTGAAAAAAATCAATTGGATAGTGCTGATGGTTCAGATTTAAGATTAGAGTGAGGTTTCCAGATCTCAGGGGTAGGTAGGTAGCTGTTGAAGTGGAAATTTTGAATTCTCTGCCTGCTTGGTTTCTGATGTTGAAGGTTGATCACCTAATGCAATTAACAGACTGATGTTCATAAGGAACTTTCAAAATCTATATTTCCATGCTATTTCTATTGAATTAAATTCTATATACAATAAGGAATGTTCATAAGGAAATAGGCACTAGATGAGGGGTAGATTGAAGTTCAATACACAATTACTTATCAAGAACAAGTAAAAAAAATTAAAAAGTTAAATCCTTCAAAATGAAGAAATTATAGTATGTACCTTCAATTGAGCATGGATCACACGGCAAAGGATCTTCCATGGGAGATCGTAAAAAGGCATCTGCTGGTCAGCGGCCTGATTTAGACGCCTCGACCTAGAATGAAATCTGAAAATGCCAAATGAGATTAAACACCTCTTGACAGCAGAATTGAAGAAGTAAAACCACATAGCCCCATAAGATCAAACAAAACTAAAGGCAAATTTGATTACCTGTTCTATGTGTCCCTGAGGAAAATAGAAAACTCTCTCTCCTTCGCCTGGAATGGTGACAAGAGGACCTGCGCAAGTGTGCTATAGTTCGATAAGAGCATTGCCTGAATCTTAAACCATGCAAAGAAGAAGAAAACCTAGAGTCAGTACCAGATCACCTCGTAGAAATCTGAAAATAAGTTTTCCGGCCAAAAGATCCGACAAAAATCACCGGATTTACCTTTTTCGACGGCCTGAGAACCAGAAAACCCTTTTGGAATCTCGGAACCGCTCCTCCTCCCTAAGCTGCCATTGTTAGGCACACTACAATCAGAAGAGAAGCTCTCTGCATCGCCATTACTACAATTTCCCTTCACAAATGCCTCAGAAGAAGCAATATTAGAAAAACCTCACCACACAGCTCACATCTTCAGCCTCTTCTAAAAAATTTCACTAAACAAATTGACAAAAACAAGTAATCCGAAACCCTCAGAGCTTCAGATGCATCTACCGGAGGAAGAAGATGACCATAAAACCCTAATTTCATAAATCTCCTTCAACTAAACCCTTCCGATAGAAGTACTAATCAGATTGAGAGAAGAAATTTTGCCAGATTTGAGCACCGATCAAAACCTTCTCAGAGAAGAAAGCATCGAGCGGAGGAGCGGAGAAGAAATCGTCAATGGAAAATGTATTGATTTGCTGAAGAAGAGTATAAACCTAGGGTTCGTCGAGAGAGGGAGAGGAGAGACACACTAGGGTTTCAAAAGAGTTTTTAATAAGGGAGACGTCAGTGTTGTTAGAGATATGAAAAGATTAAGGAGAGGAGTTTTGGAACTAGTCGTCCCCGATAGGGTTGCATGTGACAACAGCATAGAGTTGCACGTGACAGGGTTTTAACTGGTAAAACCACTATTTTATAAGTTATACCATTGGTTTAAATAGTCGAATATTACACGGCTGTTTTAAGCAGTCGTTTACTTTATACCGATAGAGTGGTTTTTCCTCATTTTGACGTAGTGTCTTACTTACTTTTAAAACTTGCTACAATAGGCCCTAGATCTTGCAGGACTGGTATTTTTAGAGTGTTATTTTCATGTCTTTCCATCCCCCTTTACTTTGATTAATTTTTACCATTGTATTTTCAAATAAAAATAACAACACTTATTCATAAAACCAACAAATTTTTGGCACCGCTGCCGGGGAACTTTGATCAAATTAATAGACCTGAGTGCTTTTTTTTTGTGTACTCTATTCATTTGTAGCAGTGCCTGTTTTTGAATAAAAGTACTACTAATTTTCTATTGGCTTTGGCAGATCTGGACAGCAGCAAAAGGGAAAAGCTAAAAATGTAACTAGCGCTTTGCTACCTTTAGTTTGTATTTGTTTCTCCCTAATTCTCAGTTCTATTTTTCTTGGATTGATTTTCAGTAGCTCAGTAGTACTTATTAGTAGTTCTTTTTTGTTATAAATTTTTTAAGTGCGATGTCTGTGTTGTTCATTACTTGTTGTTGTGTGTGTGCATGCTGGGTAGGAAGTCCCTTAACCCTGACTTAGAACCTTTAAATCCTGAGATAGAGAGGGCCCTTAAACCTAGGAATACCACACAAGCCCCTGCTGTGGATACTGAGGCAGTAGCAGAGATGGGTGATCAACGGAGAACATTGAGGGAATTCAATACACTAGGGGCATGTAACTCCCCTTTCTGTATTTAATTCCCTACTGTTCAAGAAAACTATGAGATTAAATCATCCATTATTCAAATGCTACCATCATTTCATGGGCTGAGTAAAGAAGACCCATATAACCACATTGATGAGTTCTTGGCTTTGTACACTACTGTAGACACCCAAATTTGGCCCAAGGCCCGATCGACACATACATTGAGAAAGGTGTATCCCTGAGCTTTCGAAAGCATTTTCCAAAGTCATAGGAAACATCCCAAAACCCTTAGGAATCATTCTGAACCCTTAGGAATCAACCATTGCCTTCCCAAACCTATTAGAACCCTTCCCGAGCCCGATTTGAACCCCCTGAATAGCGGTTAGAAAGAGGAGTACCAAAGTTTTTATAGAGTGCTGCCGAATCTAAGGCATATATCATTGGAAAGTATAGCTTCTCATTTTTCCAACAAGCTAATAATTGCCTAATTTGGAGTTGTACATTAAAAGTTATGGTAAAATGAAGATCGCGGATTTGTGTAGGAAATTACAAAACCGGACTGGGCCCCTGCGGGTCTTCAACTTCCAATAGTTTGGGCTGGTTTTACTTCAAAAAATGACCAAAATTGACATTGGGGGTTTGACTTGTGGACCATTTCAAAGTCTGGGATGTGTTTTTTTAGGACCCTAGTCACCCAATTAGCTTCAGTTATCACCCTTTTGCCATTTAAGTCACCACCCTATCATCTACCATTAAACCCAAATCCCTCTTCTCCAAGCAGTGGTTAAAGAGAGTAGTGCCAAAATTTACACAAACCTCATCTAAAGTTGAGTTATATACCATTCGAAAGAGGACTTTCCTAAATTTCCAACAATCTAAAAATTACCTCAATCAGAGTTATACATCAAAAGTTATGGTGAAATGAAAATTACAGATTTGTGTAGGAAATTATAAAATCGGGCTAGACCCCTGCGGGTCTTCAACTTCCAATAGTTTGGGCCTAGTTTTCCTCAAAAAATGGCAAAAATTTACATTGGAGGTTTGACTTGTGGACCATCCTAAAGTCTGGGGTGTGTTTCTTTAGGACCCTAGTAACCCTATTAGCTTAAGTTATTACCCTTTTGTCATTAAAGTCACCACCCTATCATTTACCATTAAACCCAAATCCCTCTTTTCCAAGCAGTGGTTAAAGAGAGCAGTGCCAAAATTTATACAAACCTCGTCAAAAGTTGAGTTATATACCATTAGAAAAAGGACTTCCCTAACTTTCTAACAAGCCAAAAATTGCCTCAATTAGAGTTATACATCAAAAGTTATGGCGAAATGAAAATCATGGATTTGTGTAGGAAATTAAAAAACCGGGCTGGGCCCTTGTGGGTCTTCAACTTCCAATAGTTTGGGCTAAGTTTTCCTTCAAAAAATGGCCAAAATTGACATTGGGGGTTTGACTTGTGGACCATCCTAAAGTCTAGGGTGTTTTTCTTTAGGATCCTAGTGACCCTATTAGCTTAAGTTATCACCCTTTTGTCATTCAAGTCACCACCTTATCATCTACCATTAAACCTAAATCTCTCTTCTCCAAGCTCTAGAAAATCCCAAAGACCTTAGGTTGCTCATTGCCTAATTGCTAACCCAATTAGGAGTTTAACCCCTCACTAATCCTCCCTTTCTCTATAAATAGAGTCACCCCTCTTGCTTAAGGGTTGGAAAATTTTTAAAGAGAGAATTTTAGTGAGCCCCCCTCCCATTGGCCCTCACTAAACCCATATAATTCCAACACCCTAGTTCATCCTTGACACCCCATTTTCCATCATAAATCCTTGAGATTTAATTAGATCTAGCCTCTAGCCTTCTTCTCCTACCTCTTAGCTCCATAGCCTTAGAGATTAGAACCCATCCCGCAACCCGTTTGCTTTCGGAAGCTCATCAAAGATGCTCTCGTGCAAGGATCCACATCGGTGCTACAAGGGCCCGAGAACTCTGACTCTCTCCTCTATTCCTCTACCTTCTTTGCTTTTCCTTTATCCTAGAATTGAGCCGTTATCCTACCCAAATTTCGATAAGCGGGAAGGACTCAATAGGATCGGTGTGCCTTTGGGGAAAGGGAAGTGCCGCTCATTTTCTTTTCTTTTATATATATATATATATATATATATATATATTATACACATCAAAACAGCCATAGTAGAAACTGCTTACGAGCAAGTTGGTTGGGTGCTTAACACCTTCCCGATCGATAACCGAAGCCCCTACCCAAGAGCCTTTGGCGAAGTCCAGAATCAGAGTCATATTTGTGGCACTTCGGTGCTTATAAAATTGATCTAGGTTTCCCAGGACACCAAAAGCTCCGGGTGGCAACTCTATATTTTTCAAGAGAGCGTATCGTCACGACGGGATCATCAAAAATCTCACGGTTGCACAGATGGTGACACTGCTGGGGAGTATCTAGTACAACTTTCCCTTGAACTTGGCCTATTTATTTTTTATTTTGCTAACCTTTTATTGCTATTTTTATTTTATTTTTACTATTTTTTTACTCACTCCTCCGGTTATATTATTTTACTTACCCTTACTTTATGTCATTTACAAGCCTTAGCCGATTGGCAGGCCTACTTGTGCACCACATTCAATTTCTTTAAGATTTCGTCATTTTAAGCATCTTAGCCGATCGGCGGGTCTACTTGTATAATGTCATTTAATTTCTTTATATTTTCATCATTTAAAGTGCCTTAGTCGTTTGACGGGCCTACTTATACTTTTAATTCCGCAATCATATTCCGCTAGTGTACGCCGGCCCATAGAGGGGGCACGGGATCATCACTCCCGGTCTTTGAACTTAAAAGAATTTCTTTAAAAGTGAAAAATAAAATTAAGACAACAAAGGAGATTTAAATTGATTTTTGCGGGATAGATTTTTAAAGGGTTGGGTTATTTAGGCACACATACAAACACCCAGGTCTTAGTATGGTGGCAACCCCTAGTGGTCATGATCCAAAAAAGTCCCAGCCCACGTAGTACCTGAGAAAAGTGCTTGCACTTGAGGTATATCGGGTGGGTAACCTTCTCGTTACCAAGCTTAAAACTCGGGAAAAAAGAGAGCGATAGTGAACCCGATTTAGCCTTAAACCCTTAGTTCAGTGAGGAAGAGAGTGGATCATATAAACAGTTAGTCCCCGGAAGCCTAGCTTCCATAAATAGCAGTTTGGAGACCCATTTCGAACTGAGATTACTGTTGTAAAACAACCTAGAGAGCCATTTTGCTCTGGCGCCACTAATAGTTGCGCCAATGCAAAATGTTCCAAAAGAACACTTTGCAACTATTAGTTACACCCGCTTCAAATCTGGAACTTTTGCCCTGGCACCACTAGTAGTTGTGCAACATTGGTTCAGAGCAGCCTCAGTGTGAATCTGTAGCCTATTTCACATCCTGGACACCCCGATCAGTGTGTTTAGTGCCTCTATTTAAGCCCCACAATTTTCGACACCCAATACGCCCTCACTTGTCAAAAGAAAGTGATTTCTATTTTATTCATTTCGGGGGATCGGATTGTTTGCATTGGTTTTCGTGCCTTCAATAGATCAAGGGATTTCCCTTTGATTCTTTCAAAGTTCTTCGAAATTGTTACCGCGGGAACTATTTAAGGTACGAAAGTCACCCGAGAAGGGAATTCAAAAAGGCTCCGAAATCCTCATTTCTTTTCACATAAAAAAATCTAAACAATTAAAATTAAAAAATTAAAAATAGAGTCTTGATTGGTGCTAGCACAACGGCATCATCGTACCCTCTGTCATCCCGTATGGGAAGGAGGAAGCTTTAAGGGCCCATTCGAGGCACCCGTACCCAACCCAATACCAAGGTATGTCGTGGGCGGTGGACCCGGCTTATGCCGATCCCAACTCATCCCCACCACATTCTCCAACCCATTCTCATACCGAAGAAGCCTTTACTTCCATCTCCCTTACCCAATCTACCCTCACCATAACCGGCCCGTTCGGTGCCCCTATTTTCCCTTCCACCACTTTCCAAAATACCCAAAATCTAAATTTCTCGTCATTTTCCCTAGCCATGCCTTCATCCATGGCCATCTCCAACCCATCTCACCTTCCTTCCAGATGCGCTCAAAACCCATCCTCTACCCTAACCAACATGACCTATTTTTCATCTGCCCAACCCGATCCACCCACATCCATCCATATCACATCTGATCCCCCACACATCCCTCCCTATACCCAAGTCATGCCCATCTTTTCCCAAGCCATGACCAAAATTTTCCTCACTCATTTTCCACTTCCATGCCCCATACATCTCCCCCATACATACTTAATCCATCCACCAATGCCCCACCTCATTTCTCTAATCCACCCTATATCCCACCCCTCACCCGAGCCATGCCCAATTTTACCGGAGTCATACCTAATTTTTTCTCTTCACACACCCCATCCATACCCCTCCAACCATCAAATAACCCATCTCCATTTGATCCCCCTTCCATGGCCATGATGGAGGAGATGTTCCAAACCTACATTAGGTGGAAGGTCTCTCAACACATCCCCTCTCATCCACACCACACACCCATGGATCCATCCCATAACCTATCAAGCTCCCATGCCTCACTCCCCCATGACCCCCATCATCCATACCATTCAAGCCCCCACTACCCACATATCTCAAGGCCCAATAGCCCAAATCCCCATTCCCCACATGGCCCAAGGCCCAATAGCCCAAACACCCATTCCCCACATGGCCTAAAACCCCATGACCCATACCTATCAAGGGCCCATGGCCCATACCCATCAAGGCCTAATGGGCCAGATCCATCAAGGGCCCATGGCCCAGACCCATCAAGACCCAATGAGCCAGGCCCACCAAGGGCCAATGGCCTGGACCCATCAAGGCCCAATGGGTCAGACCCACTAAGGGCCCAATGGGTTAGACCCACCAAGGGCCCATGGCTCAGACCCACCAAGGGCCCATGGCTCAGACCCACCCAGGGCCCATGGCCCAGACCCATCAAGAGGCCCAAACCCATCAATGGCCCATGGCCCAAACCTGTCATGACTAAGGCTTTGTGGCCCAACCCTCCCGTGGCTTCATGGCCTAAACCCAAGCCCAGCAAAACCTTAGAGCCTCACTCCCATACCCTTCCCAATTCCTCCAGAATTTCACCCATTCACAACCATCATACCCAGCTCAAACCCATGCCTTACATCAGCCCCAATTCACCCATAACCCAACATCCGAAAGTCAGTTTCGAGCCTTTCCCCAGACCTAATGGCCTCATCAGGTCCCACTCCAAAATCTAACTCATCCCATCATCCAACAAACTTTCTCTCATCCCTAATGGACTCACCCAACCACCAATCATGCCATTTCCACCCAGTCCATGCAGCACCAGTAAGAGAATCCCACCCTCATTGCACCCTATATAGACCAGCAGTATGAAGAGGACGACATTAGAAATAGTGGAGCCTATGCTGGGGCATTGACCAGCCTAAACCCTCCTCCTATGCCCACCCCCTGGTAGTCCAGAGTGAAATCCAGCCAACTGCCGAGAAAGTGGCCCCTGTATCCAAGGAGTCAGAGCAGTTGAAAGAATAGTTGGACAAAATTCAGAAGCAGTTATTGAAGATGGGTGGTGTTGAAATCCACACCACAGACTTCACAGATTTGTGTTTGTTCGCTGAGGTCCCCTTGCCTCCAAAATTTAAAATGTCAGCTTTTGACAAGTACAATGGCACCGGCAATCCTATTGCACACCTCAAGTCCTACTGTGAGGACATATGTCAATATGGAGGGGATGAAAGACTATTGATAAAAGGTCTTTCAGAAAAGTTTGACCGGTCTGATTCTGAGATTGTTCACATCTTTAGAATCATCTATGATGAAAACTAGGAAGGACTTGATGCACTTGTTCCAGGAATAATATATCTATAATATAGACATTGAACAACATAAGTCATATTTGGCCCGGTTAAAGCAGAATCCAAATGAGACCTTCAGCGATTATCTGGGGCGTTGGAGAGCACTGACAACTCAGGTTAGGAATAGGATACCTGATGATAAACAAATCAAAATGATTTCAAAGAATACCCTGCCAGTAATCTCAAACTTTTTAGTGTACCAATAGCAATCTAGCTTTACTGATCTGGTATGGAATGCTAATCACTGTGAGGACGCCATCAGGGAAGGCCACCTGAACAAGAATGTACCAAGTGGAGCCAGTGGGGTTAGGAGGTTTTCAGAATAGAGGAACAATAAGAGAATAGTGGCCGATGTCCAGAACATTGCCAACACCAGGCCAAATAATAATATACCCTTGTTCTAATTTCAAGTAGCACAGCCAGCGCCAGTCAGAACTGAGCAGATATAGAGAGCAGGGAATGGGCAAGGAATGCAGATGACTCCGGAGTAAACGAGAGCTCGCTATGACCGAGTATTTACACCCCTAGGGCAATCTCTAAGTGTACTTTTACCTTTACTAATAGAAAAGGGATTAGTTACTGTTTGCTAACCGCAACCTCCTCACTCGATCCCAATGAATTATGACCCTAATACTCACTGTAATTTTCATCAGGGTCCGGGTCACCCGACTGATCGTTGCTTCCCATTGAAGCATGCGATCCAAGATTTAATCGATGTCTGAAAAATTATCCCACCTACACCTTCTCAAGTAAACCAGCACGCGAATATTCATCAGGTGCCATTACCCCCACATCCTACCGAAGGAGCAGGTCTCAGACCCACCATCAGAATGGTAGAGGAATATGAATTTGATTGGTCCGATTACATCAGTGAACGGGAGAGCTATGTGGCACCATTGTCAAGAAATTGTGAGGAAAGAAATATTGGGGTGATTTAACCTCTGAATTTATTAGACTATTTTCCCAGCCCAACACCACAAGCTGAACCCTTAGATCTTAGGGTTTATTTCCATCACCCATTCCTGTCAATTATGTATTTATAAATACATACCAACCATACACCACCACCCTCGTCAATTACTCGATAGCCCATCATACCACCAATCCCCGGCCGGCACCTATCAGCTACCAATGGTCTAATCTTACCCCTTTTCCCCTAGTGCCACCACCTTCAAGCTTCACCACCCCCATCTGGCCCAATTTTGCCACCCAACCAGCTATCACCAAAGTGAATTAAGTGTTACCCACACCCCCGCCTGTAGTGCAAGTTCATCCGATTTCGGCAGCTATACCATTTCAAATTTTGGGACCGACCTACAATCCTCATCAGGTCCTGCTGAGTTATGAACAAACAGATATAAACGTTGACATCAACAAAGAAGGGGCAGTGGATTTTGTTACCAGTGGCAACACCAACCCAACCAGAGGGAAAAAACGATAGCGCCGTGAATCCTTTTGAGAAAATGAGTCTAGAACATATACTGGAGACTCAACTGAGAAGAATGCCTGCCCATATTACTATATGGTATCTATTAATTATATTCTCACTCTATTTTCAAGCATTAATGGGGGCATTAAAGAATGCACATGTGTCACTTCAGGTTAGCCCAGATGAAGTCGGGCAAATAATTGGTCAGGTTATGGCTCCAAATGCCATTTTATTTTCGGATGCTGATTTACCAGATGAAGGGAGCAGTCACTCCAAATCCCTTAACATTATTGTTGAGTCTGAAAGTATGATAATTCCCTTGGTTTAGATCGATAATGGGTCTAGATTAAACATATGCTCACTGAGAAACGCCACCAAGATTGGGGTAGATCCGTGCATGCTGAGACCCACGAGAACTAGTGTCAGAGGTTTCGATAACACACGAAGAGAGATAATGGGAGAAGTTGACCTTGAGCTATTGATTGGGCCAATGACCTTCTCCATATTATTTCAAGTGATGGACATCAAATCCTCATTTAATCTGCTGTTAGGGTAACCGTGGTTGCATGAAGTAGAAGCAATCCCCTCCACACTACACCAAAGGCTTAAGTTTGCATCCGGGCATAAGATCATCACAATCATCGATGAGGGGCATAGTGAGAAGGAAAAGGCCATCAACAACGTCAAAAAACTCAAAGTGTTGGATGTGCTGCACACCACTGAGGGCGTCTACCTCTACAGTTTTGAATATGAGGTGAGCCCATCGAGGGAATCATTCTAAGAACTGGAGGTGGAATGGTAGCAGCAGTGGCCATGCTCCAAAAGTGGGGCTATAAAAAAGGAAGGGGACTAGGGCCTAGACTGTAAGGTAGAAAAGAGCCCGTCACAGCTATGGGCAATCAAAAGGTCAGATTTGGGCTAGGTTACAAGCCCACGAAAGAAGAAGTGCGGGAGGCTAAGGAGAAAGCCCGTGCGACGACAGCTGCAAGAGCTAAGGGGATACACATAGAGGAAAGACCCCGTCCCAGGCCTCACATTAGGAATTCATTTGTGGGTGCTAGTGTTGTAAAGATTGACTGGAATGGGGTAACCCAATTAACCCCATAGAAGCCCACAACACTGATTCACCCCACCAATCCCCACATCACCCTTCTCATCCTGGAGATAGACTTGGCCACGTTATCCCTCTTTGAGGAGCAACAGTCCGTACCTAAACAAACTCCCCCTACGTTGAATCACCACAAAATTATGTTAATGTTTGAGGATATTATCTCAGGCGAAATGGGGATCAACATGATGGAGGCTGACTCTGAAGAGCCGTATCAGTCAGCACACTCCATCCAAACAGGTAAAGGAGTGGCCTCTCGGGTATGCAACTGGGCATCTTTGCCCCAAACCCTAAAAGCGGGGAGTGGCCTAATATTTCACACCCGTTTCCCAAAAAAAATAACCTATATAAAGTGACATAAGCCCTTGGCAGGAAATACCTTGTACATACACAGACTCGTGTTGCCAAGGGTCCATCTCCGAAGAAAATAAAAATCCCAAAAACATTGAAAAAATATAAAGTCTAAAAATATTGTCATTTAAAATTTCAAATAAAATCCCACAAAAAGATGCCTTAATCGAAATACCCCTCCCACGCAAAATCGACCTCTTTCCTGTAGAAATACAAGAAGAGGCAGGTATTATGAGTCTGGATGAGGATATCCCTTCGGAGGAGCTCCCCAATGAGCTCCTTGACCAGTTTGTCGAATTTGAGCATGGCCTTACCCCCATTCTCGAAGAAACCAAGGACGTTAATCTGAGGACTGAGGAGATTCCCCGAATTACTAAGATCGAAATGTCGTTATCTCTCGAAGAAAGAAAAAGCATGATCGACTTCCTTAGATCATACTAAGACATTTTTACCTGGTCGTACGAGGACATGCCTTGTCTGGATATCGATTTGGTCGAGCATGAGTTGCCTCTCTACCCTGATATGAAGCCGGTTAAGCAGAAGCTGAGACATCTCTGACTCGAGTGGATGTTGAAAGTCAAGGATGAGGTTATTAAGCAGTATGATGCGGGGTTTCTCATGGTATCCAAATCCCCGCAGTGGCTAGCCAATATTGTGCCTGTACCGAAGAAGGATGAAAAAGTCCGCATGTGCATTGATTTTAGAAACTTAAATAAGGCAAGCCCGAAAGATGATTTCCCATTGCTGCACATCGACATCTTGGTCGATCACACTTGTAAGCATAGGATGCTTTCTTTCATGGATGGATTCTCAGGATACAATCAGATTAAGATGGCAGAGGCAGATCGAGAGAAGACTACGTTCATCACTCATTGGGAAACCTTTTGCTACAGAGTCATGCCGTTTGGGCTAAAGAATGCTAGTGTAACATACCAGAGACCTATGATTGTGCTGTTTCATGACATGATGCACTGAGAAATTGAAGTATATGTTGATGATATGATAGCTAAGTCACCGGTGTGAAGCAATCACTTGGTAAACCTTCAGAAGCTGTTTGAAAGACTGAGAAAGTACAGGTTACGTCTGAATCCATAGAAGTGCGCATTTGGTGCTATGTTCAGAAAACTATTGGGATTCATCGTTAGCAGGAGAGGGATCGAGGTCGATCCAGTCAAAGTTAAAGTGATCACTGAAATGCCGCCACCATCTACTGAGAAAGAGGTTAGGGCGTTCTTAGGCAGAATATAATATATTAGTCGATTCATTACACAGTTAACTCTAATCTGCACGTCGATCTTCAAGCTACTAAGGAAGAACGCTCCCATTGAATGGAACGATGATTGTCAGGTAGTGTTCGATAAAATCAAAATCTACCTCCTTAATCCACCTATGTTAGTACCACCCGATCCAGGGAGACCACTCTTGATGTATCTCTCCATGACGGAAGTTTCGATGGGATGTGTCTTAGGGCAGCATGACGAGACGGGAAGAAGAGAGCAAGCCATCTACTATCTGAGCAAGAAGTTTACTGATTATGAGACACGTTATTCTCATCTGGAAAAAGCATGCCTAACTCTTGTATGGGCTACTTAGAGGGTTCGCCATTACTTGCTATCCCAAGCTATTCTACTTTTGGCCCGAATGGACCCTTTGAAGTACCTTTTCGAGAAGCCGGCTCTTATTGGGCGAACTGCATGATGGTAGATTTTATTGTCTGAGTTTGACATCACATACATCACTCAGAAGTCAATAAAGAGGCAAGAACTCGCTGATCCTCTTGTCTACAATCCTTTGCCAGATTATGAACCCTTGAGAATTGAGTTCCCCGATGAGGACATCCTATTCATGACGGAGGACGATACTGAGGAAGCAGAGGAATCTTAGGTAATGCACTTTGATGGGGGCAGCCAATGTCAAGGGTTAGGGAGTTGGCACCACTCTGATTTCACCGAAAGGAACACATATACCAGTGTCTATCAAGCTCAACTTCCCTTGCACTAATAGCATGGCCAAGTACGAAGCTTGTGCCACTGGTTTGCATGCAGCTCTCGATCTGAATGTAACTCACCTCCGAGTATTTGGTGATTCATAGTTGATCATATGCCAGATGAATAGAGATTGGAAGTCAAAAGATGAGAAACTGATCCCTTACAATGAACACCTCGAGGATCTAATAGCTTGCTTTAAAGACATGACATTCTCATATGTCTCCTGGATAAGAATCACTTCACCGACGCACTAGCAACGTTGGCATTAATGATAGAAACCCCGTATGGTGTTCAAATGAAGTCAACCATGATCGAGCAAAGGAATGAGCCAGCCTTTTGCCTCCAAATTGAGGAACCTACAAATCCTGATAATGAGCCACCTTGGTTCTCAGATATCAAGAATTTCCTCGAGACACTAACTTTCCCTGAGGGTACGTCTAAGATGGACCGACGAACAATTCAACGTTTAGCGGCAGGCTACGTCATTTGTTGGGAATGCCTTTACAATCGATTGTATAATAACATCTTACTCAGGTACCTTACTGAAAGTGAAGCGATCAACATCATGAAAGAGTTCCATGAGGGAGTATGTGGTGCCCTCGTCAGCAGTTACATGCTCGCTAAGAAAATTCTGTGGCAAGGATACTTTTGGACCACTATGGAATCAGATTGCTACAAACATATTCAGAAATGCTACAAGTGTCAGGAACACTCCAGTCTGATACATGCTCCTACCATCGATCTTCACTGCATGACCACTCCTTGGTCATTTGCTACCTGGGGCCTTGACGTCGTCGGAATGATTATTCCAAAAGCATCAAACATACATTGGTTCATCCTCGTCGCCATTGAATACTTTACCAAGTGGGTAGAAATAACATCATATACCAACATCACAGCCAGTCATGTGGAGAAGTTTATCAAAAATAATATTGTGTACCGATTTGGAGTACCTAAGGATATCATCACGGACAACGGCACAAACTTTGTGAATAAGCACATCCGAGCCTTCTGCGAGCAATACAAAATCAAGCACCATCACTCGTCCCCTTATCGACCTCAAACTAATGGAGCCATGGAGGCTGCGAACAAGACGGTTATCCGCATCCTTGAGAAGATGGTCGTCACTTATCGAGATTGGATCGAAATGCTGCCATTTACTTTGTGAGCCTACAGAACATCAATCCGTACCGCTACAGGGGCAACACCATTCTTCCTTGTGTATGGAACCGAGGCCGTCCTACCGGTAGAGGTTGAAGTACCCTTGCTCCGAATCCTCATGGAATTAGGCTTACCCGAAGCAGAGAGAGATCTCGCTTCGAACAATTGAGCTTGTTAGACGAGAAGAGACTCCTAGCCTTGTGTCATACTCAAGTTTACTAGGGGCAATTCACACACGCTTATAATAAACGTGTCTGCGGTCGAGATTTGAAGATAGGAGGCATTGTGCTGAAGAAGATCTTCCCATCCCTCCACGTCGATTCGAGAGGAAAATTCAAGACGAACTGGGAGGGACCTTATGTCGTCCAAAAAGTGCTACTGGGATACACCATCCGCCTTGCCACCATGGATTGAGATCATCTTCCTGAGCCCATCAATGTTGGATACATCCAACGGTTCTACTCTTAGTCTAACATGATAAGGTAAGTATTGGCAAAACAGATACGTGACTGCTTAAAAATCACCGAAAAGAGGCCATCATTCCAAGCACAGTAGCTAAAAAGCATCCCTAAAAATGATAATATCTTTTGCTACCCAATTTTGAGCCTGGGCCTTTCTTTCAACAAACCCCTTCCCCGAAAAAAAGAGTAGAGAAAAAGTGTGTACATATATAAAAAAGGGGAAGTAAAATCAAAATCCAAAAAGAATCGAAAAAGCTAAACCCCAAAAAGAGATTGCCTAAAATAAAACAAAGAAAAAAAGAAAAAATATAGAAGAATTATGGGGCATGTACGGTAAAATCCCCCAAGGAAGAAAGTATGTTGTGCAAAACTGAGACCGTGTTAAGGAATAGCCCAGCATACCTTCAAATCCTAACCTGACCACCCATGGCCAAGCCACACCCTGAAGAAAGCCCTCTTTTTAAGTTCACAAGCAGTCATAGTATCAGTTAAGTCAACACAAGCCGAGTTGTGAGACGACACCAGAACCCCATCCGGCCGGCTATTATGGAATCAATGTCTATGTCGTGGCTTTTGAAAAAAAATGAAAGGAAAAAAATAATAAAATAAAAATACAAGCTCAAAGCAAGATGGACGTAGTGAAAACTTAAAAGGGCGCTACCGATAAAAACAACGAGCTTGTGCGGAACAGGTGAAAACCTGAAAGGGCGCTTGGGGTGAGAGAGCTATACCCATGGAAGTAATGAAAACCTGAAAGGGCATTACGAGTAAAACAAAGGGTAACAATGGGCACGGCAAAAACCCATCTTGGGCGTTGTGAGTAAAAATATTAAAAAAAAAAGAGAAGAAAATCATTCAGTTACTTCCCTTAGTTACATCTCTGTGTTATCTGATTGCCAACTAGGCCACTCATGTTAGCTCAAATCAGGTTCTGACCAGGAATATCTTCAGGCTATATCGTCAAACGTATGACCCAAGGTAAGGAGAAAAGGTTAATTTGATCCAAAGGGATGGACGCTCTGACCTTAGAAAATTCTTAACCTCACTCAGGTCTGACCGCATGAATGAGCTCGGCTATGCTAAAAAAGGAACCCGTTACTTCGTCTCACTAATAAGGCATCAAACAAAAAAAATAAGAAAAGCTAAAAAAAGAAAAAAATCAAGAAAAATCTAAATATAAAAAATTATATATTTCTACTCTTTTCCATGTATATATTTACAACATTGTACTTCCATTCCAAAAATGAAGCAAAAGAATAAACAATCTCTAAAAACAAAATCCAAAAAAAAAAAAAATATATATATATATATATATATATATTTTTTTTTTGAAAAATAAAAAAGTGTAGGTAAAAGTTTGTTGCTCCTTCTGTTACTTAGGATGCATATTTATTATCCATATAAATAAAAAGGGACTTACGTTTTCTTGAGAAATGTGCAGGAACATCAAATGGCCCAAAACCTCGAGGCAGGCAACCTCTCGGCGATGGACAGATTAAATAAAGCATCTCTCCATAGATGATCGGTCTATTAAAAATAAATGATGAGAAAAAGCAATCATTTTAAAAATAAAAAGATAGATGAGTTTTATGGTACTTTTTGCTACGCACATGTGGATTTCAAGACGGTAAAATGTTAATATTTTATCAGTAATACAGTTGTGCTAAATTAATGTTCCAAGTCTAAGGTTCGCCTTGGATCTGCGGATCCTACTTCAAATTAGGAGCAACGGTGTCAATCTCGGTCAAATGGTCAATGTTTCGATCGGATTGATTCCACCGCTAAATCTTCGCGCTGATCGCTCCATTTTTTCTTTTAGGTGAACTTGAGTGCCTTGAACTTTAAGTTCGTCACGTGATATTTTTAGAAGTGTAGACTCTTGGTCTACACTGTCCGGGGGAGTGCCCTACGGGGTTTGAGGTCTGGATAACTCCATCTTTGAAAAGATCCATTATTCGATTGATTCCAACCTGTTAGATATGAAACTATGGTAGACAACTGTGTAATGCATGCAGAAGGGCCCATTTTAGGGCGCAAGCTTAAAACCTGCACGATATCCCTGTAAAGTGTATGCCATGCATCTGGATATCCATTGGATGGTCATTTATTCTCGTAAATAGTACTTAGACGAGATCTGGGTCGGGACTTCCATCGCCTTGTTATTTATTGCCCCTAATGGGTGTATGTTTATGCATAATTGTTCATTTGTAACTTTAGTGATGGCGGAGGTGAAGATTGAGTGTCTCCTTCTGTGGACACCCGATTCTGACGCGATCCTTCCGATATCACATGGGACTTGAGTACGTTGTCGTCGATTTCATCGCAAACTATTTCGGGGGCACAGGCTCTTGGTATGCGCTGTCTGGGCATGCACCCCCCGAGGTTCGAGGTCCGGATAGTTCTTGTTTTGAAAAAAAAAATAGAAAAAGCAATCATTTGAAAAAAAAAGGAAGAAAGAAGAAGAAGAAATCTGTGTTTTCATGTCAAGCACACGCATGTTCTAATGCGGTAAAATGTCAATTTTTTATCGGCAATACAGCTGTGCTATATCAATGTCCTAAGTCAAAAGGTGTGCCTCGCATTTTGGATCCTACTTTGAAGTAGGAGCAACGGTGTCAATCTCGGTCAAACGGTTAATGTTTCAATCGAGTCAACTCCACTACTAAATCTTTGTGATGAGCACTTAGTTGGAGAATTCATATGAACGTGAGTGTCTAACTTGAGATTCATTATGAGCTATTTCGGAGGTGTGGACTCTTGGTCTGTGCTGTCCGGGCATGCACCCTATGGGGTTTAAGGTCCTGATAACTCCATTATGAAAAACGTCAATCGTTGGTTGAACCAAACCTATTGAAAATGAAACTACATGTCTATCAAACTATGTGTAAACATGCATGCAGAAGGGTTCATTCCCCTTATTTCCACAGGCTTAAAACCTGTATTGGTACGGTATCCCTGTAAAGTGTACGCCTTGTGTGTAAGATCATTATCAGTAGAGAACAGGATTGAATGTATCCTTTGGTGGGCACTCGATTTTGGCTAGATCTATTTTGTGTTATTAAAGGTTAGATACTTTGGGTCATGATGATTTGGGACACGTTGGAAAAATAGCACACACTCCCAAAAAGTGTTGCGACCTTTGTCCGCTCTGCTTGGGTAGTCGTGCAAAATAAACATCAAGATCAATGGGTTCACCCAAAGACCTCGAACCCTGCTTCAAGCAGGGGCACCCGTGACCAATCAAATGAGGTGGTCAATACCTCATATGGTTGGAAACAAACTATGGAGCCTTGCGTACTTGCGTTGCGCCTATCTTTGAATGTGGGTTGATCACCCTCCTTACTTACGAAACTGTTGTACTCAGAATAAATTTTTAACATCAAACTTCTTCAAATTATCTCGAGAAGCAACCATTTTTTCCCAGCTATTGAGCTTTTGCAACTCATTTTCTACCTCGATTATGCCCAGTAATGTCGCTAAGCCCTTGGGGACCGATTACCTTTAGAAACGACTATTTATCCCGACATACAGGGCTTTCGTTTTATCACCATGTTACTCATATAATGTTTGAAGTTTATTCTGAACACAGCAGACCTGTAAGTAATGCCTTGGGCCTCTTTCAATATCTCTATTCCTTGACATTCGATCATTAGTGATCGGATACCAAAGAGGGGCATCTGTAGACACCCAAATTTGGCTCAAGGTTCGATCGACACATACTTTGAAAAAGGCATACGCTCAAGCTTCCGAAAGTATTTTCCAAACCCTTAGGAACCATTCCAAAACCCTTAGGAATCATTCTGAACCCTTAGGAATCAACCATAGCTTTCCCAGACCTATTACAACCCTTCCCAGGCCTGATTTGAACCTCCTTGAATAGCGGTTAGAAAGAGGAGTGTCAAAGTTTTTATAAATAGTTTTCTAACCTAAGACATATACCATTAGAAAGTAAAGCTTCTCATCTTTCCAACGAGCTAAGAATTTCCTAATTTGGAGCTGTACATCAAAAGTTATAGCGAAATGAAGATTACAGATTTGTGTCGGCAATTGCAAAACCGGACCCATAGAGCTACTTTCTAACCCTCCTGAGCAGTGGTCAAAGAGAGCAGTGCCAAAATTTATGCAAACCTCCTCTAAAGCTGAGTTATATACTATTATAAAGATGACTTTCTTAGCTTTCCAACAAGCTAAAAATTGCCTCAATCAGAGTTATACATCAAAAGTTATGGCGAAATGAAGATTGCAGATTTGTGCAGGAAATTACAAAATTGGGGTGGGGCCCTGTGGGGTCTTCAACTTCCAATAGTTTGGGCCTGGTTTTCCTTCAAAAAATGGCTAAAATTGACATTAGGGGTTTGACTTGTGAACCATCCCAAAGTCTGGGGTGTGTTTCTTTAGAACCCTAGTGACTCTATTAGCTTAAGTTATCACCCTTTTGTCATTCAAGTCACCAGCCTATCATTTACCATTAAACCCAAATCCCTCTTCTCCAAGCTCTAGAAAACCCCAAAAACCTAAGATTTCCTATTACCTAATTGCTATCCCAATTAGGACTTTAACCCCTCACTAATCCTCCCTTTCTCTATAAATAGAAAGTCACCCCTCTTACTTAAGGGCTGGAAAATTTTCAAAGAGAAAATTTTAGTGAGCTCCCCTCCCATTGGCCCCCACTTAACCCATATAATTCCAGTACCCTAGTTCATCCTTCACACCCCATTTTCTATCATAAATCCTTGAGATTTAGCTAGATCTAGCCCCTAGCCGTCTTCTCCTACCTCTTAGCTCCATAGCCTTAGATATTAGAACCCATTTTGCTACCCGTTTGCTTTCGGATGCTCATCAAAGATGCTCTCGTGTAAGGATCGACATCGGTGCTACAAGGGCATGAGAGCTCTGACTCTCCCCTCTATTCCTCTACCTTATTTTCTTTTCCTCTATCCTAGAATTGAGCTGTTACGCTATCCAAATTTCGGTAAGCGGGAAGGGCTCAATAGGATTGGTATGCCTTCGGGCAAGGGGAAATGCCGCTCATTTTCTTTTCTTTTATATATATATATATATATATATATATATATATATATATATATATATATATATATATATATCAAAATAACCATAGTAGAGACTGCTTACGAGCGGGTTGGTCGGGTGCCTAACACCTTCCTAATCGATAACCGAAGCCCCTACCCAAGAGCCTTTGGCGTAGACTGAAATCAAAGTCATATTTGTGGTACTTCGATGCTTTTAAAATTGATCTAGGTTTCTCGGGACACCAAAAGCCCTGAATGGCAACTCTATATTTTTCAAGAGAGTGCATCGTCACGACGGGATTGTCTAAAATCCCACGGTTGCACAACTACATTCAACATTGCAGGCTTGGGAGAGGAAGCCACCAAACTGAGGCTCTTTCCTTTTTCATTAAAGGACAGAGCCAGAACTTGGCTTTCCATGCTCCTAGCAAATAGCATACAGTCATGGAATGATCTCCATTTCCAATTTTTGGCTAAATTTTTTCCAATGTAAAAAACTAACTAGTTGAGGAAGAGCATAATTTTCTTTGCTCAATTCCCAACTGAGGACTTTCATCAAGCTTGGGAAAGTTTTAAGGAGCTTTTAAAGCAATGTCCCCACGACCAAATTTCTCAGTGGCAGCTTGTCCATAGCTTTTACCAAGGAATTGATTCCAGGAGTGGGGATATGGTGGATGTCTCATGTAAGGGTACTTACGTCCACAAGACTGCTGATGAGGAATGGGAGCTGTTTGATGTTATAAGTGAAAATTCCATATAGTAGGAGACTCTGTCCAGAAATGACATTGAGACTCCTGCTAAGATGCGGAAAGAATTCATCTCTAAAGGAAGGATGTATGAAGTCAGTGTGCCCAGTGATTTGGAAAGGAAGGTGGACAACCTGAGCCAAAAATTTGATTAATTAATGAATGTGATGTAGCCTAGACTAACTGCACAAGTGAAAGAGGCATGTTTGATATGCCAATCTCTCACACATTCACTTAAGGAATGTCCATCAGCCAGCCAATATCCTGAATTGGTCTTGGAACATACCAATGCTGCCCAATCGTATGGGTAGCAACCTGCTGGGTATCAATGGAGAAACCACCCCAATTTGAGGTGGTGATAAGACACATTTTAGTAACCCCAGTAGCAGCAGTTGGCATTACCTTATAGACCACAACCACAGTAGCAGTATGGCTATGCACCAAGATAAGCCTTCCAGCCATCCCATAGCCTAACCAATTGATGCTGCCACCATCTCAGCCAAGAGCCCCCTCCTTCGAAGATCAGGTTTTATCATCACTTTAAAACATGGGTTCTCTATCACAGACTATGAACTCTCACAGTCAAAGCATAAAAAAGATAGAGGACTAGCTTAGCTAAATTTCAAATGCATTGGCCAGAATAGAGGAGGGCAGGCTGCCAAGTCAACCCCTAGCTAACCCTAAGGGTCAATTTATTATTTGTGAGGGCTCCTCAACTCATGAGGAGGCTAAGGCAGCTACTACCCTAAGGAGTGGTAGGGTGGTTGATAATTAGGTGGGAAGGGAGGCAAAGGAGAAAAATGAGAGTGACAAAGAAAGGAATGTGAGTGTAGAAGAGGAGAACTCATCTCCTGTTGCTGGGCAGCTGGAGGATAATAATGGGACTGTTGTTGAGCCCCAACAAGAAGAAATAAATGAAGAAAAAATAAAAAAATAAAAATTTGAACATGAAATAGCTAGGCATGCAACTGTGATACCAACAGTACCACAACTGTCATTTCCTCATGCATTAAAAGGCTCCTCCCCTTTTGATAAGGGGCAAGCTAAAATGGAGGAAATGATGGAGACCTTCAAGCAAGTTAAGATTAATTTACCTTTGCTTGATGCCATCAACCAAGTCCCAGCCTATGCAAAGTTTCTCAAAGACCTTTGTACCCAACACAAGAAGTCTAGGGTTCATTTATCCAAAAAGGTTTTTATAGTTGAGAATGCCCAGTCTGTCTTGTCTATCTCTACACCAGCAACATTGCAAGACCCAGGGGTACCTACTATCTCCTGCATCATTGGTGAACATACCATAGGCAGAGCCCTCCTTGACTTGGGAGCCAGTGTCACCCTGTTGTTATACTCTGCATATGAACAACTAGGTTTGGGGGAACTAAACCAACATCTGTTGTACTTCAGTTGGCTGATAGGTTTGAAAGAAGGCCTATGAGAATGGTAGAAGATGTCCTAGTTGGAGTAGACAATTCTTTTATCCTGCTGATTTTCTTATTTTGGATATGGAACCTTCAAAAAGTAACACCTCCATTCTTGTCATTTTGGGCAGGCCATTTTTGGCCACAGTCAATGGCTGTATACAATGCAAATCAGGGATAATGGAGGTGCCCTTTGGGAACATAAAGGTCAAATTAAATATGTACAATGCTGCCAAGCAACCTCAACTGGACAATAAGGACTGCTTTGCAATAGATGTACTAGATGACCTTGTGGAGGAAAATGTATCCAATTTGCTGGATTAGGATATAATTGGTGAGGAATTTGAACATATTTGGACTAAGGCTCATGAGGAGGAGGCCCCAATTTACCTGGTTGAAGACTGCAGGACATGAAAGTCTTTAGGGGGCCTAGTGCAGCATTTCACATGTAAATCCAAACTACTGCCCTTGCCTCAACCATCAAAGTTACCTCTGCTGCTATCTCTTGTCAGTCCCCCAGATTTGGAACTAAAACAACTCCCTAGCACTCTCAAATATGCATTCTTAGGGCAAGATAAAAAATTTCTTATGATTTTTTCATCTTCCCTCCTGAGGAGCAGGAACAGAAACTGATTGGTGTGCTCAAGATGCATAAAAAGGCAATTGGATGGACTATTGTTGATATGAGGGGAATTAACCCAGCTATGTGTATGCACAAAATTCATCTGGAAGACGGTTCCAAACCCTCTAGGGAGATGCAGAGGAAATTAAATCCTCATATGCAGGAGGCGGTGATGAAGGAAATGGTAAAACTACTTGATGTTGGAGTAATATACCCATTTCTGACTGAATAGGTGTCACCTACACAGGTGGTGCCTAAGAAGTCTGGCATCTTTGTAGTGCCCAATGAGTCTGAATAATTAATGCCAACCAGAGAGACCACTGGTTGGAGGGTCTGTATTGACTACAGAAAACTGAACTTCATGACTAGGAAGGACCATTTCCCACTGTCCTTCATTGACCAAATTCTGGATAAGTTAGCAGGAAAAGCTTACTATTGCTTTCTTTATAGATACTTTGGTTACAACTAGATCCTGTGTATCCATAAGATCAGGAGAAAACAACTTTCAATTGTCCCTTTGGCACCTTTGCTTACCGAGGGATGCCTTTTGGATTGTGTAATGCTCCAACTATTTTCTAGAGATGCATGTTTGCAATTTTTTCTGACATGTTAGACAAGTGTTTGGAGATCTTTATGGATGATTTTTCCGTATATGGTGATGATTTTGATTAGTATTTGCATCATCTATCCCTTTTGCTTCAGAGATTTGAGGAAACCAACCTAGTGTTGAGCTGGGAAAAGAGCAATTTCATGGTTACCCATGGAATTATTCTTGGTCATGTGGTTTCTAACAAAAGAATTGAGGTAGATAGGGCAAAAATTGACCTGATCTCACATTTGCCTCCTCCAAAAACTGTCAAGCAAGTGAGATCTTTCCTTGGGCATGTTGGTTTCTACAAATGGTTCATCAAGGATTTTTCAAAGATTTCTATACCTCTGTGCCACATGCTGTGTCAGGATGTGCCTTTTGTATTCACTGCTGAGTGCTTGACTGTCTTTGAGGTTCTAAAAAATTGCTTGACTTCTGCCACTATCATCAAGGCCTCAGATTACTCCCTTCCCTTTAAGCTTATGTGCGATGCTTCAGATTTTGTAATTGGTGCAGTTTTGGGGTAGAGGAAAGATAAACTACCCAGTGTAATTTATTATGCCAGCAAAACTTTGATTGATGCTTAGTTGAACTATACTACCACTGAGAAAGAGCTGTTGGCAGTTGTCTTTGCCTTGGAAAAATTTAGACCTTATATTTTAAGGTCTAAAATTATTATTTTCACTGATCACTCAGCCCTGAAATACCTGTTGTGTAAAAAAGAAGCTAAGCCTAGGTTGAACAGATGGATCCTCCTATTATAGGAGTTTGATCTAGAGATCTAAGGATAAAAAGGTGTGGAAAATGTTGTTGCAGACCACTTGTCTAGAATTCTACCAGCTGACTGTGCAAACATAACTGTGAATGATTTTTTTTCGGATGAGAAACTTTTTGTCATCACTGTGAGTGTCCCCTAGTTTGCAAACATTATAAACTATCTTGTTGTAGGAAGGATACCCCCACATTGGTCCAAGATGGACAAAGACCTGTTTTTCTCTTAGGTCAAATATTTTATGTGGGAGGGTCCTTACCTTCACAAGTGTTGTGCAAATCAAATTGTAAGGAAGTCTGTTCCTGAAAATTAATTACACAACATTCTTTCAATGTGCCATGAGCAGGCCTAAGGAGGTCATTTTGGGGGTAGAAAAAGTTCTACCAAGGTGCTCCAAAGTGGATTCTATTGGCCATCCTTGTTTATGGATGCAATGGAGCACTGCAAGGCCTGTTAAAGATGTCAACAACTGGGGGGCATATCCAAAAGAGATTCAATGCCATTACACCCCATCCTTGTGGAAGAAGTGTTTGATGTATGGGGAATACACTTCATGGGTCCATTTCCTCCTTCCTATGGGTTTAATTTCATTCTTGTGGCTGTGGACTATGTGTCCAAATGGGTAGAAGCAATTACCACAAGAACCAATGACCATATAGTTGTCTTGAGATTCTTGAAGGATAATATATTCTCCAGATTTGGCACCCCCAGAGCCATTATTAGTGATGGGGGGAGTCATTTCTGTAACAAGTACTTTGAGAGACTGCTCAAGAAGTACTCTGTTACACATAGAGTGGCTACTCCATACCACCCATAGACCAGTGGGCAAGTGGAGATCTCTAACAGAGAAATCAGGTACATTTTAGAGAAAATTGTGAGGATTGATAGGAGAGATTGGTCCCAATAGGAGAGACTAGTTCCTATAAGACCCCTATTGGAATGTCTCCTTTTAGACTGGTTTATGGCAAGGCTTGTCATCTACCAGTGGAGTTAGAACATAGAGCCTATTGGGCTATTAAAACTCTGAATTTTGATCTAACTGTCACTGATTCACACAGAAAATTACAGTTGGCTGAGCTAGAGGTGGTGAGATTGGAGTTCAATGCAAATTCAAGAATTTACAAACAGAAAGCCAAGGCTTTCTTAAACAATAGCCTACTAAGAAAGGACTTTGAGGCTAGTGCCAAGGTATGGTTGTTCAACTCTAAAATGAAATTATTCCAAGGTAAGCTAAGATCCAAATGGGATGGCCCTTTTGTTATAACTCATGCATCCCCATCTGGGTCTGTGGAGATCATGGACCCCACTTCTAGTAAGATCATGAAAGTAAATGGTCAGTGGATTAAACTATGTGTAGAAAAATCTGTGGAGCTAGCTGAGACCATCTACATTCAAGAACCTCCCATTGATAAGTGATCCACAACCTTGTAACTTGTGTACTATAGCTATTTTATTTTGTGTGTTTTTAAAATTCTATCATTTGCTATTTTTGGTTTGTTTTTTATGTGCTATTTTAGTTTGTGTGATTGTGTAAGTGTCTAGACAATCTAAATCTAGGTTGAGTCTTCACCTAGGAACTGAGCCATCTACCTGTGTGATTTGAGTATAAGGTGAACTGCGCAATGTAGAGTTTAAACTGAGTGACTGCTAGGATCTATGTTGTGAACATATGTGTGCATGACTTCGGCAATGGGCAAGAGTGTCACAGCTGTGAAATAACTAAAATGTGATAGAAATATGGTGCTGGTGCACCATGGCAGTGTGCATGGCAGTTTAAATGCAGATGCCAATGGGCTGGCACTGAGAAGCAGTGGATTTGGCCTTATCGCAAAGTTCAAGCGCCCTCACGAGCAATTATCAAGGCAAATTTTGCCTTCTCACGTGGCTAACTGAGCCTCGCGAGCTGCAGTTCAGGTAGACATGAGGTTCTCGCAAAGCTCTGATGTGAAAATCTTATCTTCGCGAGAGCCTCACGAGCATACGGCCTGAAGGATGAATAGTAATGAGCCTCGCGAGGCCCCTTGTTCTCATCAAATATGCCTCTCGCGAAGCTCATTTTCAACTGCGCGATAGGTTTAGCCCATACTTATTTCAGCTCGCGAGGCTCAGTTGCTCAAATGTAATCCTTGCGACATCTTTGTGAGAGCCTTGCAAAGCACAAGTTTTGTTCATTTAAACCTCCCGAGTGCTTCTTCTTCATTTCATCTCTCTCTGCCCTAGCTTCCAGCGCAAACCACAGACCTATCACTTCCACTCTTTCACCTTCACTGCCCATTTTTCCCTTGCATTTGCACCCTACTCCTGTCACTTTGCTCCATGTCAGTTCTCGAGAATTTTGCACCTGACAAAAAGCATATCGGTTCACTGTGTAACTTTTAAGCTAAAACCCTAGCTTTCAGAGGGTAAGTGCTTTATTTTCGTAACTGTGAGTTCAATTTGATTTTTCTCTGGTACACTATTTGATTTTGGGGGAGGAATTTGTGTGGAGACACCTTAGTGGAGTGGTAGGTACCTAGGGTTTGTGTTCCCAGCCCCAAAGCCTTAGGATTTTGAAATGGCTGACAAAACCCCATTTGTGGAAAACCTTGAAGATCTACTGAACCCCCCTCAAACAGCAATCCCCACAGTAACAAGAAAATAAGTGAGGATTGTTAATGCATCCACTGTGGAGGGCACTGATGCCCCAGTTCCCCAACCTGAGAACCCTAAAAAGAAAAAGGATGCCCCAAAGAAGAGGGCAAGGACTGCCACTCTGAGCCCTAAAAAGTCCAAGAAACTGAAGAAGGGCAAGGAGGATGTCCCTGAAGTTAATCCCTTGACAACCCCTACTGTGATTGCCCGATTTTCCCTGAAGCCCTAAAAACCGCATAATATATATATATATATATATATATATATATATATATATATATTTTACATCCGAAACTCAGGGAAAACCGGACCGTCAGATCACACTTCATAATCCGAATACAGAAATTACTTGGTACACCTACAAGAGTAGAGTCAAAGCAAAGATATAAATATACATAGCAACAATATGTATTCTTCTAATCTTAACTATTAAACCAAAAAAATCCCACAAGAAAAACCACCGATGATGGCCAACCACCCCATAAACATTGTCTTTCAAAATATACTTACATATCAATTCTTACAATGTATTAAATCTTCGAACATATCAAGTCCAAAATCCACAAGGACTCCAAAATATCCACCATACTAACCTAAAACATGCCTAGCTCAAATCCTCACCTAAGGTAGAATTCCCCAAATGGGAGATCCTATGCCCTTCTTCGCTGTCGAGTCCTGGTCTACACCTGTACCTGTGACGTATAGTCGAGGGATGAGCTACATCTAAGCTCAGTAGAGAAAACATCAATAGCATGCACATTATCACATACCACATATATCTTATGACACAATTCAAACATGCTTTTCAAATAAAGATGCAAAATTTAAGGGAAATTGACTTGAAATAAAACTGATATCAAATATAGCCCTGATGGGAATACCCACTATCGTCGTTCACATGAACCATTTGTATGATGCCCAAGTCTCTTCGAAATAGGTGACTTGTGCCGAAGGAAGTATTTCCACTGATTGGAAATCACAGAACGGATATCCCGCTGTACTGGAGCACAATTTGTACGGATATCCCGCCGTACCGATCACGAATATCCTGCCATATCGGTTATGGTTATCTCGCCGTGACGGTTGGGTATCACTCATAACCTTAAATTCAAGTGCACAATTAACTTATAGTTTATCACTGTGAAAAGTGGTATTTTATAAGTAGAGTTGAAGTTTCAAAGCTCATACACACATTTACTCGCATCTTTCTGATGTCACGTACGCACATAGTTGATTTCACGCACATATATACAAATCAGAGTGCACAAACACACACACACATTTTATGTTTGAAACCATGGAAGAAATTCATGCAAAGTAAATGAAAAGTTTCACAAAGTACACATATTTTATCACATCACAAAATTCATGCTAGTTGTAATTAATTACACATGTTATGAAGTTTTTTCTACCTTAAGCTCGGAGCCGTTCAAGCGACACCAAAATCCTTATCTGTTGGTGCACACTTTTTCTAGGTCCCTCTCGGTCCCCGTTGAATCAGTGGCCCAATTTTGTCCAAGTGGACTTTGGCAATGTGGTGTTTGAAATGTTGGTAATAAAAAAGAGGTTTTCTAGGAAGGTTCCTAGTTGGTTGCGATCGTCAACTGTAGATATTTAACGACGCTACAATACGTCAGTGATCACACTTCGGAGTGGGTGTGGGTTACTTCTTTATTGAACCGTTCACCTACGAAAATCAGCAGCTATGGCTCTTTCTTATAATTTAAATAGTTTAGTTTTCTTTTCTTTCCCTATGATTGTTATAATTCTAATTGGTATAAATTTTCTAATTCCATTGTGAGTGTAGTTGTGAATTTGTTGCAGTGAATGAATTAATCTTCTAATCCTGTTAAGCATTTGCTTGGTTTAAGTGTTCTATTCTTATTAAAAGTCTAATTAATTGAGTTTGCTAATCTTATTGAAAGTCTAATTAGTTAAGTCTCTTAATCCTAATAGGAGTCTAATTAATTTAAATGCTCTAATCTTATTAGGATTCTAATTAATTCAGTTTCCTAATCCTTCTAGAAGTCTAATTAATGTTAGTCTCCTAATCGTACTAGGAATGCAAATATTTTAATTCTAATGAAACTCTAATTAGATCAAGCATGCTAATTATACTGAATTTCTAAGTAAAGCAAGTATACTAGTTCTACTGCAATTCTAATTGAAATAGAGAACTAATTTTATTAAAACTCTAATTTAGGCCAAGGAACTAATTTTATTGAAATTCTAATTAAAACAAATAAACTAATTTTATTAAAACTCTAATTTAGGTAAAGGAACTAATTTTATTGAAAAAATCTAATGAAAACAAATAAACTAATTTTATTAAAATTCTGATTAAGGCAATGCATTAAGTTTACTAAAATCTAATCAAAGCAATGAATTGACCATACTAAAAATCTAATTAGAATAAAAGGAACCGATTCTACTAAAATTTTAATGAAAGCAATGAATTAAACATACTAAACTTTTAGAAAAAAAAGAGGTTTTGGGCCCGCTATGCTAAGGGGGATTGGCCTCGTTCCTTACTACCCTCCGTAAGCTCCCTTGGCCAAATCGGGTGGCTGAAGTTAAAGCAAATTGAAATTTTGGGTTATAAGATAGTATTTTTTTGGGTTTTTGGAGTTAATTTTGAATTATAATTATGAACTGAGTTATGAAACTAGAAATTATAGAAGAGTAAATTAATATTTGGTATTTTAGAAATATTAAACTAAGGAATTAAAACTAGAATTTCAAAATCTAAGGACTGAATTCGGGTTTGAAATCAGAAAGTCAGGCTGTATGATTAAGGATCGGTTCAAGATTCAGAGAACTACAACCAGAGTTTAATGATAGGACTGGAAATTAAGATTTTAGAATAGAATTAAAGTCTATGGTCGGTGAATTAGGCCGTCAGATTAAGGACTGGTTCTAGAAACTAAGAACTAGAACTAGATGTTAAAATTATGGTCTAAAAAAGGGTGCTACGGTCTAAGACTGAAAATTTAATATTTATAATTTTGAACTAAGAAAATCCTAAATCTAAAAACTAAAAACTACAGTCGGAAACTAAAATTAGATTTTACCTAAAGTCGGAGCTGCGGAGAGGAATCTCAGAATCTTAAGCTTGGAGACGAAATCATGGCTATGTTTCTCTATGTGTTCGTTCTCGAAATTCGCTGTATTTGCCGTTCTCACTCTGTGAAATTTTCAGCCTCTTTCTTTTTTTCTTCGGTCGAATTGAAAAAGGCTTTTATTAGTTTTTCTCTAATTAAACGCCTTGTTTTAGGCGTTGAACCGAATTGCGCGCTGCTTTCCCGGTGCTAAATCTCTCTGAGTCGATCACCGACTCAGTGAGTGATCGGCTGACTTGCTCAATGAGTTTCCTAGTTCTAACAAAGTTAGGACTAATTATGCAATTATTGTGGGGTGCGCAATCTAATTAAGTGTTTCACTTGAAGCATTTAATCAAGGAAGCTTGGGGGTCAAGGACTGTAAGACTAGGTCGGGCGTAGGCCAATTGCGCTTTGGTGGTGGGGCACTCAATCTGATCGCGCGTCTCATGTCAGGCACGTAATCGAGTCTCGAAGTGGTCTGGGAAAGGAAGTCTGGTCTGAATGGGGGACTGGTTGCACGTGTGTGGTTTTACGTGCAATCAAATTACGTGTGATTTTAGGCACGTAATTAGGGGTTGTTCAGATCGGGCCTGAAATGCCAAACTACTGTCTCAGCTTGCATTCTGACTATAAACTATTGTTTCAGTATATACTCTCCCTATGTTGGGATCTTAGCCCCAGGCTATTATTTCAGCCTAAGTCCAGTCATGTACTATTGTTTCAGTGCATGGTTCCCGCGTTAGGGTTAGGGGTTTGAAATGTCAGACTATTGTTTCAGTCTGCATTTCAACTATATACTATTGCTTCAGTATATAGTCTCCCTATGTTAGGACCTAAGCCACAGAGCTATTATATCAGCCTATGTTCAACTATGTACTATTATTTCAGTGCATAGTTCCCACATTAGGGTCATGGGGCCTGAGCCACAGAGCTATTGTTTCAGCCAGTGTCTAGCCATATACTATTATTTCAGCATATGGTCCTAATTGGAGTTGTGAAATTTTCAGAGATGGTAAGTCCTTTCCGAAAAGTCACGGGCAAGGTCAAAGGTTGACCAAACTGATTTATATATTTCGAGAGGGCAAAATGGGAGTGTCTACAGATGCCCCTCTTCGGTGAGCTGTTGCGAAGTAAGAACGCGTCGAAGAAGTAGACACCCCTAATTCGAGGTGTCTTCTAGTTTCTCTTGGGAAATAACAAATGTGAATTGGGGATACTGACATGACATGCTTGACTTTCTTATCTATCAGTGTAAACTAAAATGGAGCATTTGGGGGCCCAGTGGTAGCTGTTGAAAGGTGTGTTCCATGTCATGGATGCCCAGGGGCGATCCTATCGTGTATTGCGACCCATTGTCATAGACAGTCAACGGGAGAAGTTAGCGTATCCTATTCTATGGCTGCAAGGGGCATCCCGTCGTGTGGCACGACTTGCTATGAGTGACAGTCAAATGGAAGGAGAATCACCATATCCTAATTTGTGGGTGCAAGGGGCATCCCTCCGCATGTTGTGACCTACTGCAAGGGGCAGTCAAACAGAGGGATATGATGTAGTTGAGGTACCGGGAGGCATCATACAAATGTCGATAAATAAGGTCCAGGGACCGATAATAAAATATAATATAATGTCGAAGGCTTTCGCAAGTCATGTCAAACCGAGCGCGTCATTGCTCACACCAATGCGCACTAAGCATTCCTTTTCCTACAGGCGTTTGTAGGTTCTTAGATTAAATATACTCATTGTTTGATATCCCAAGGGAATGGCTGGTTTGGGTTGGTAATTGAAGTGAATTTTAGTAGGTGAGGTCTCTTTGTTGATTATTATTTCTTTTTTTCATTTTTTTTTGTTTGCTTCGTTGTTTGTTTTTGGAGGTAAGAGATTTTTGGTTTTTAGAAGTAAGTAAAGGTTTTTTTTTGGAAATTCGTGGGTTTTTGAAAATTTGGGGATTATAACTTAAGATCAATTCAGTGGTAAATCTTTGAAAAATGTGGCTTCCGAGACGTCACTGAGCAGATCCATCGGTACGGAATTTGTGGACCTGATCGTTTGTGTGGTTGTCAAGATGACACTGGGCATGCCGGATACTCTGTCTAACCTTCTCAACGAATACTGATGATTGTCTCTTATGGGAGGACTACAGTGATTCGCATGTCAAGAGAGATGGGTTTTGAAAATATTTTGACTTAATCATAGCTAACTATATTTATAAGCAATATCGAGTAAAAGGGAAGGGTGGTACTTACCAGGGTGTGATACTTATCGGAATTATGCATATCTTATGTGGTCCGTGATGGGTTGTCGGGGTGATACCGCGATGGGGCTTTGGGGATTCTTCTCTTTTTTTTTGTCCACTGTGGCAGAGCTTGGCGGTTGTCGGTGTGATGTAATGTCTTGGGGAAGTGATGTCATGATGGGACTTGGGGATTCTTCCTTTCTTTGGCTGCGTGTTGGATGAGTCCTGATGGGACATGGGGATTCTGACAGGATGTTCGCGCTGGAACCTGGCATTGGTCGGATGCAATGGGACATGGGAGGAGTCCCGAATCTTCATGCATTTTTGCTACAGTGGTGTCTGGCGATCGTTACGTAGCGAGAAATTCAGGAAGAGGGCTCCTTGCTTTTAGCGATGGGGTATAATCGAGATTTCTCCCTTTTTATCATATGGCATGGCAGGTGTTGTTTGAGATTTTCGAGTAGTGATGTTTTCTATGGGACGCCGGGAGGAGTCCCTCTGCTTTTGCAATGGGATGTTGGTTGAGCATAATTGGCGATGCGACTTTTAGAAATTTTGACTCCATGCGTTGTTTCGTGATGGGGTTTTGGGGAGGTGTGATTGGCGTCGGGACTATAAGACCAAATGAGGTTGCTGTGTTGCAATGGGGCTATAAGACTAAATGAGGTTGTTGTGTCGCGATGGGGCATGTTTAGGGTGAGAACGGATTGTAGTTGCTCGCGAGGGGACATATTCATGAATGCGTGGTGGGGTTGTGTCTGGATGTTTCAGGTAGTGATGTTTGCGAGGGGGCACTGGTAGGATATTTGCGCGATAGGTGTGTTGCGTTTCTTTCTTTGGTGGATCTTAGGTTATGTAAGATCACGTTGTGGTTGCATCATGATTGACTTCTTTTTTATCTTCTCATGAGAGGATGTGTGGTGGTGTGATTGATTTATTATGGTGGGACTGGATATTGAAGTGGTATCATGTGTGTGCATCTTATCGTGATGGGACGTGCATGAGCGGCTGTCCATTTTTCTTTTTCTCTGAACAGCCTGTGAGGCTACGCGATGGGATAGGAGGATTTTGATCGAGATGGGATAAAAATATGTGAATGTAGATTTTGTCCAAAGTCAGGCATTGTGTGCCTAATTTAGGTTGCTCAATATGTTTGCACGCCTATTTTCGAGCATGCAATCGCGGGTTTGGAGGGCTGTTTACACGTGTCTGAGTGGGCTTGTGACTAGATTATGCACTTTAATCATAGCGTGTGATTGAGGCGTCACCAGGTCACTATGCGGGTGACCTTTCATATTGTGCGGCGTGGGGTGGTCGTTTGATGGGATTGCGCGGTTTATAATTTGCCCGTGATCGGAGCGTCACCGGGTCAGTGTACGGGTGACCTTTCGTATTGCGCAGGATGAGTATGTCGTTTGATGGGATTGCACGGTTTGTAGTCGGTGCGTGATTGGAGCGTTACGCCATTAGCACGGGCGATGGTTTCATCGCGCGTTCTGGTTAGAGTGCGTGTTTTGGATTGAGCGCAGTGTGCGCTGCACATGACCAAATTAAGCACATGTGTCTGGGCGCGTTATTAAGTCCGTACTCTATATAATTATGGGAGCCTTCATTTGTTTCTAATTCCTCTGTTTAGTCTTGAGTTTTACTTTTTCAAGATCTCTTATATTCTAAAATTCGTGTCTTAGTGACATCGGATGATCGAACCGTTTGATTGGGATGTCGTTTCTTCCTATGTTTGTGATTTTGCGTAATCTTCGCCCAGAGGTGATGCTTGAGGATGGTATTTTTCTAGGAATGGGCAGTATTGGGAATGAGGGCGCTAGTCTTCACATCGATCCCTTTTAGGGAGTAGTGAAGGTAGCGTAGAGGAGGTGGCGGCGGAGGAGGTGAAGATAGCGGAAGAGAAGGCGTTACAAGTGGAGGGATGTATTCCCAACCAATCCTCCACCTCTCCTTCTGAAGCCTCATATTGGACGCTCCAACTCTGGTGGTATTCTTTTTGAGGCCTCCGATTGGGCGCTCTGCTCCTCACTTTGTGTTGATTTCAGGTTTCCAGTTTTCATTTTGGGTTGTAAGTTAGGTTCTATGTTTTGGTTTTGGGTTGTAAGTTCAGGAGGTATGCCTCCGGTGATACTTGTAAAAAATTTTTAAGTTATAAATAAAGAAGTGTTTTTATTTATTGTGCTTATTTATTTGTTTTGACTTATTAATTGATTAGTCTATCAGATTTGTTTGATTTGGTTTAGGCTTTAACCTAGGATTTGACTTATCTGAGAGTTTTGGGATTCATTCTAGGTTTATTCAGGGTTTGTCCCAAGATTAATTTATTTATTAAGTTTTATTTAGAGGGTTTACCTAAACATATTGGGTTTGTTGGGGGCATTTTTTTGTATTAGGTCCCAAACAAGTCAAGGTCTTACTTTAGAAAGTTTTCTTTTGTTTGTTTAAAGTTTTAAGGTATTTTGTTTGAGATGATACTTGTTAGAAATGTGTGAATTTAGGGTTTAATCTGAAGTTTCTAAATGGGTGTTAAGTGTTTGAATCCTATTGGCTTGTTTGTTTTGCTTTGGGTTTGTGTTCCCTTGGAGGGGTAAGTGTTGCGTGATTATTGGTTTACTTGATTGTCTTGGATTGTGATTTTTTGTTTTTTTAGAGAGGGTATGTGTTTGGTTTGGATTTAATTAGATTGGAAGGGTTCAACGACGTGACACTTATCATTTTGTAATTTAGGAGGTATAGCTTATAAATGTGAGCGAAAGGCTTTGCATATTTGTTTTGAATTTTATTTCAAGTTTAGGATTAAAAGTTTTGGGGCATTTTTGGTTTGTGATCTTGGGCATTTTTTTTGTAATGTCTTTTCTTCCTTTTTGTTTTATATCCCGGGTATTGAACCCGAAGAGTTGTGATTATTGAGGATTATTGGGAATGGACGAGATTGGGAACGCAAGGTGATACCAGGGTTGGTGCTATCAACCCAACTTGAAGTGGTTTCCCGAATAAATCCGGATTCGGGCATTGCCTGAACGTGCGGATTTTAAGCTTCTTGTTTCGAGTTGTAGATTCAGAGGGTATGTCCTCGGTGTGCTTTGTAATTATTTTATCTATTAAGTGATTATGATTTCATTTCACTTGTGATAATTTCTATCTAGTAAATTTTGGTTTGATTTATTTGGTAGCTTATTTGACTTGTTTTGAGTGCGTCCCTTATTTAATATTGATTCTATTTGGTTCCTTTATTCGGAATTTGGGATATGTTGGGAGCATTTTTAGTTTAGTTTAGTTTAGTCTAAAATCAAGTGCATAAGTGATGGGGGGCATTTTTTTTCTTTTTTTCACCGTTTTTTTTTTTTTAGTTTAGTTTGGTCTTAGTTGAGGTGTATAAATGATGTTGGGGCGCATTTTTTTTAGCTTAGTTTGGGGTGTATATTTTCTAAGTAGGAGAGTTTTTGGATTGGTCATAACGAGGGTGTAGTTTAGGTTGGTAATTAGTGTTAGAAGTCTCCTAATTTAGGCCTGTGAACCTGCTGTTTTGGGCATATTTTGTGTTTTTGGGGAATTACGCACTTCACTCCAAGCGCATAAACAAATTGCACGCCCGAATGGGAGCGCGCGTTTCAGAGAGTTGGAAGGTCATTAAGCGCTAGTGTCCAATCATTTAACCGAGTTAAACGTACGATATGAGGCGCAGGATTAGGGCGGTGGACGCCGATCACTGTACGGGTGATCTTTGGCATTTACGCACCGCTATGTGGGCGCACAAGGTGATTACGTGTCTGGTAGGGTGCGCGCAACCAGATGGTCGGGTTAGTTTGAGCGGGCGATGATTTGTTTATACGCTCAAGACTGGTTGTTTGATCTGAATTAAGAGCGGGAACCATGGTGCGTGATTGGGTCGAGAGCGTTGGTTGACATGCGCGATTTGGGTATGCTCTATATATAGTTCAAAAAAATGTTCATTTCCATGCTATCCATTGTTGTCTTCAATTCTCTAGTTTCCTTGTTTCCTTGTGCTCTAGTTTTCGTGTTTTTGTGATATCTCACGATTCGTTCGTCCATTTTCGACGTTGTTTCTTTCATTCTCTTTAGTTTTTCAGGCTCTTTCTTCTAGGATGGAGGGTGAGGGTAGGGGTAGACACGATCTTACTATTTTTGAGTTGGAGAGGATCATGATGGGGGAGATAGGTGAGACATCTGAGGCTCAGACTGATGCTGTTATCGAGGAAGTGGATGTTGGGGAGGTGGCTAAAGAGGAGGTATCGGAGGTTGACCAGATGGAGGTCAGGGAGGAGGTACTTGATATTGAGTAGGGTGTAGCTGAGGATGAGGGTGAGAGGGTTGAGGGTGAGAGAGCTGAGGTTGAGGCTGAGGAGCATCAGGATGGTGTTTAGGAGCAGCAGGGTGAGGAGCGTTGGGCTCGCAAACACTTCTCGCTAGAGGATTTCTTCGCTCGAGGCTTGGTAGGTACCCATGAGCAAGAGTTCTTTCAATTTTTTTAGGCATTTAGGTTATGACATAGATTTATTAGGATCTGGAAACCCTTCTTAATTTATGTCGAACCTGTATTGATTATTGATTGTGTGCTCACTCATGCATCATAACAACATCTAGAGATAGGTCACGCTTCTGCTTCACAGTTCTTATCATGTTTTGCGTGTTTGTTATGAATTGTTATTGTGTATTTTAATATGCCTTTTTTGCTTTTAGCTTTAGGTCTGCTTGTCTTTTATCATAGGTGTGCATTAGTCTTATTTTGTTTTGCTTGTGTTTCATTCGATAGGAGCCTCCACAGCTGGCTATCAGCTCGGCATGGACTGAGTCTCACACTTGGTATCGTGCCTTGCCGAAGTTTCAGTGGACGTGGTTGGTGTCTTTCATTTTTGGGCTGATCCTAGAGTTGGAGCCCTTTCAGGTAGATCGTGGCCTGATCGCGGTGATCTTGGAGAGGTGGAGGGAGGAGCATCAGGCGCTTGTCTTTCCAGTTGGTATGTTGTTGCTGACTCCAGAGGATTGGGTTCGCATCACCGTTCATCATTTCGAGGGTATTTAGAGGTGTGTGAGGAGATGTTGGGTGTATCGTATAGATCGAGTAGATCGAGGCCAGGTGTACATCGAGTCATTTGGTTCTTTGATACATTTGCCAGTGGCTTCATCCCTTTGTGGTGTCATTCAGAGGCGAGGGCATCTTATGAGGCACGTTGTGTGGTGGTGGCAGGTCAGGAGCCCGTGGTTGAGTCATGGTTGGGTGCAGATAGGATGCTCTGGGTGGTGGGCGCCTCTTCACACGTCCCTTCCATGGGAGTGGTTCTTTCACGATAGGTGGGTCGAAGTTGGCGTCGGCATTAAGGGAGAGACTGGTCGCGTTGGAGTAGTGCCATCTCATAGCGAGTGTGCGGGGTGCATAAGATGCCCTTCACAGGGCAATGGAGTAGATGGGATGCGCTCCTCGACCTGATGAGGACATGTCGCGCTCCCTAGCCACCTCGATTGCTCAAGTAAGGGGAGCGAAGAATGAGTTGGGGTCTCGGCTAGCGGAGACTCGACGGCTCCTGGTGAGTTGGTGTATTGGTTTAATTGCTTATATATCATGTTAACTTAGTCTTCCCGTCGTTCTGATATAGTTATTATGTATCATTTTATTTTGGTCAGTCTAAGAGGGAGGCCGAGGTCACTAGTCATGCTGCGATTGTCAAGTTGTTACACAGTCAGCAGTAGGCCGACCGAGAGGTGGAGGCCAGCCTACGATCTGAGATTGATCGATTGGTATGTGTCTATAGGAACATGATTTTATTAATTGTTAGCATTGTAAGCTTGCCAACTGATGTGTTTATTGTTAATCGTAGAGAGCCGAGCTTGCTGCTGGAGGTCCCACTCCAACATTTGATCCATTTTCAGTTGCTTCCTCTAGTCGGGAGGATCCAGCGATGGCTCAGCTTTGGGCCGAGCTGGAGCACTGGGTAAGTTTCCTCAATCCTTCGACTCATTTGTATAATTGTAGTAGTTCGTTGGGTGTTATTGTTTCGCTTTCTTAATAGTTGACTAACATTGTGTTAGCATTTTAGCGTTAGATTGCCGAGGACTTCCAGACAAGGGAGGCGACTGCTGCCTCTCTACGCCCTGAGAGTCAGGTATAATTTCTGGTTTGGTGTAATTCTGTCTTGGTTATTTTATTTTGATTTTGACATACCTTGTGGTGGTTTGCTTGGTTTTTTTTTGTGCAGGCTGTTCCAGACTTTGCTCCCAAGGCTCCCCCTCAGGGGTCTGCTCCTATCCCTTCCCAGGTATATTTTAATTGTTGTGTTTATGGTTTATTCGCCATCATAATATTTTCTGATATATCTATTTGTATTTATTGTAGCTGCCTACGTTTGTTATTCCTTCTGTGCCACCTGCTGATCCAGTGACCTCTGCGACAGTTGAGCAACTTTTAGGGGAGAGGGCAGATCTGGTATGATTATTTCATTTTCAAAGTTTCTATGTTCATATATATATATATATATATTGGTTTTCTTTGACTTAATTTGGTAACGCAGGTGCGTGAGCTTGAGGAGGTACGTCTAGAGGCGATGCGAGCGCGCACCACTCCTGAGGTGAGACGGATCCTTGGAGACGCTTCAAGCCGCAATGACCTATTCGTTGAGATGATGGTCGCTGCCACTAAAGTCTGTCAATATCAGTTGGGTCCCAAGCCTCGAGTGGATACAACTTCAGACATATAATCTCGAGTAGATCTCGAGCAGGTTGACTATTTCTGAAGCATTCTCGAGTGGATGATTTCTGAAGCTAAGACCTACTCGATGGGTTCTCGACAAGCTGGTCGACAAGTTACTGCTATTGAAGGCAGCTCGAGTGGATGAAGGACTGAAGTTTAAGAGCCTCTCGACAGGTCTCGACAGGCTGCTCTGAAGGCACTGAGCTGCTCTAGAAGTTCTGAAGGTTGGTCTGCTCGAGACACCTCGACAAGATAGCTCTACGAGTTTCTGATTTGCTCCAGACAGCTCGAGCTAAACTTTCTGCTTCTCTGATGGTTTGTCCAGTCTTCTGTTACACTCCTTTAGGCATGGGTCCCACTTTTCCCTCGTTGCAGAACTTCTAGGGGTCAGAGGCATGCTGAATAGCCCCATGGGTGGGGACCACCAAGGTTTTGGTCTCTGTGTTCATCACCTCCAATGCTTGACTCTACTCTCCTCTTCTTGGCACTTATTATATGGGTTGCTGCACTATTCTGTAGATTAATGTTAACTACCAAAACATACTCAAAAGTAAATTATTATACAACTCTAAGGTCTAGTAAGGACTAGGTTAGGAGGTGAAAAGTGGCATAATTCAGTGATTAACACACCCTCAAACCTAATCTTTTATAGTCCTCAAGCAAAGAGAGAATTAAATAATTATTCTAAAAATTAAATGCCAATTTTGTAAGGAGCACGAATGCATTTAGCCTATGCATCAAGCCTTTTAATCCCCTAGGTGATCCCTAGTGGAGGAGTGAAGTCTCCTGAGGGTTTTCAGTGAAGATACCCACAAACTTCACAATAGAATAGTTAAGTGTAGTGCAACATATGACAAAACAGATCTTCTCAAATAAAATTTCATTCCACACCCTATATTTTTTTAATTCGGAGGAGTTAAAACAGTCATGCAGTCAATTAAATCGTAATGAATTTCCATCATAGCCAATCAACTTACATCAAAAGTATAGTGTGTGGGAATCAGTGCTAAGCTCACCATTAATTCAAGAATCAGGTTTAGATACTACCCCAATGAATTTAATTTCAGACCCAATCCTCACCAAGGCTATCACTCAAAAATAAAATTCCAAGTTGTATCACTTTTATTGTAGCTCAAAAGCAATTACAGACCTCAAACAGGCCTGCAAGCATGAGCATAGGCATGGCTACTAATTCCTAAAATCCTCATGTTCTTTCCCACCATAGATTGCACATCCTCTTATATCAACATAACAACTCACTTCACTTTGGATCAATAAGGTCTTTTAGTTGGGTTGTAATGTGGCTTAGGGTTGAGGTTTAAAAAGAATAAAAGGGGTAAAAAGGGATTCAAAATTGAGAAGTCAACTAAGAGGAGCAGGTGATTCATGACTTCACCTTCTTCATTACATCACAACTTCATCTTCTTTTATATTTTTTAGATTTGAAGTGGTCAGCTTCTTCTCATCTTTTTAATTTTTTAGATGAAGTACTTCTTTTGACTTCTCTTTCTTTTTTTTTTTGGATGAAATGCCACAAATATACAACCACACACTATTTTTTACAGACATCTTCTCTTCTCCCTTTAGCAAATGTTGAACCCAGCTCAACTTTCTTCAACATCTTCTCCTTTACCTTCTGAAATCTCAAAGTGAGAGTAAGGCTGAATCAGCTCAATGAGGTTTAGGTTCAATTACTTTAGTGTTTGTCAAAGAAAAATAGGTTTTAAGGCCCAAACAATATATGCAAAGGGCAATTCAACGGGTAGGTATTTTCAGGAACAAACTGTCCAAATGAAGGCCCTACATCATATCTTTAGTGTCATGAGTTCTGCTAAACAGTTTCAATTTCGGGTGCATAACTTCTAGTGAAAAGATGTTGATTCAATCATTCCTTAGAGCAGAAATTTTTTTGCTAAGACACTTCAAAAGAAAGTTTGATAGGCCATAATGTCACTAGGCATGGTCTTTAAGTAAACTCATGGTATATATCCTCACATTTTTCTCTCTTTTTTGGTTCACTAAGCACTAATTGTGAAAAAGTTTTCTTGATGTTTGCTTCTTGAAGGTGTTAGATCTCCAAAAGATTTCAGTTTTAAAATGTTTGCTAAACAATTTTACTTTCCTCTTTCTAAAATGGTTAGGTGGGAATTAACTTTATTTCATTCCATTTAACTAACACTGCTCTACTACAATTAACTATTCTATTGCACCACCCTTGTAGACACCCAAATTTGGCCCAAGGCCCGATCGAAACATATTTCGAGAGAGGTGCAATTCTAAGCTTTTGATGGCATGTATGGAACCCTTAGGAAATCACCCTAAAACCCTTAAGAATCACCCTAGATCCCTTAGAAGCCTATCCCGAACCTTTAGAAACCAAACTCAACCCTTAGAATCCATTTTGAACCCTAAACCTAACCTTACCAGGCTATGGATAAAGAGTAGTGCACCGGAATAGGCTACGACCCTCTACTATGATCAAGTCTCATACCGTTGTGAGGTAGAGATCATCAGCTTTCCAACGGTCCAAGAATCACCCCCATTGGAGGTATACGTCAAAAGATATGGCAAACCGAGCCCGGAGGACATAAATGTAAAGTCATGTGGCCCCCATAGGGACTTGGCGCAACTAATAGTTGCGCCAGTCCATTTCTCCCCAGAAAAGTCCTGGTGCAACTAATAGTTGTGCCAATGTTAAACTTTGGCTGGCACAACTAATAGTTGCGCTAGGCCGATTTTCCCTTATTTTAAGCCTGGCGCAACTAATAGTTGCGCCAAATTCAAAAGTGGGCCCCATCCTCGCGAGCTGACTTCCAGGCACTGTACATACTGTTTTACTGTACATTTGCCTGGCACAACTAATAGTTGCGCCAGGCATATGAACAGTAACTATTGGATTTTACCCCGAAATTCATGATTGGGGTTTGACTTGTTGACCACCTTGACCTTTGGGGTGTGTTTTGCTAGTTCTGTTACACCCATTCACTACCTATTTGCAACCTCTTAAGTGGCTTAAGGCCTCACCCCATCATCCACTATTGGAGGACCTTATCACACATTTCAAGACTCTAAAAACCCTAGAAAACCTTAGATGTTAGATTACCTAATTCTTAACCTTGTTTAGCATCTAAACACCCTCCTAATCCACCCATTTCCTATAAATAGAGCCCCCCTCCCCTTGGTTTAGGGGTTGAGAATTTTGCTTAAGAGAGAAAGAGCTCCAAGTGAGAAGTTCTTCCTCCCTTTGGTGCACTATTTTCACCTAAAATCCAAAATTCAAAAACCCTTCCCCAGCTTGCTCTTACACTCAAAACTCTTAGCCTAGGTGTGTGTGATCCCCTAGCCTCTCTTCTCCATCTCCTAGCAAGTAGGCCTTAGTGGTTAGAACCCCTTTTTCCACCATTCAAGCCTCCAAAAGCTCATCAAAAGCAAGCCAAGCAAGGCTCCTCTACGGTGTTACAAGGGCTCGAGGGCTCCGGCTCTCCCCTTTCTTCTCCTATCTCTTTCTAGCTCCCTCCATCCTCCCATTTGTGCCGTTATGCCGCCGACTTTTTTGTAGGAACGGAGGGGCACAAATAGGATTCTAAGCCCTTTTCGGCAAGAGGAAGCTATTTTCTTTTCTTTTACTTTATTTTATTTTTGGCCATTAGTAGACACCACATTAAGTGGGTTGATCGGGTGCCTAACACCATCCTAATCGATAACCAAAGCCCCTACCCAAGAGCCTTTGGTGTGGACCGGATTCAGAGTCATGCTTTTAGCACTTCAGTGCTCATAAAAATAAATTAGGTATCCCAAGACATCGTTAGAGAGTGCATCGTCGCGATGGGATCGTCTCGATTCCCACGATTGCACAGATGGCGACTCTGCGGGGGACTAGCTTGTTGAGCTTCCCCTTGAACTAGGCCTTTTTTTTATTTTTTCCTAACATTTATTGCTATTTTTTTTTGGGTCTTATTTTTGCTATTTTTTTAACTCACCCCTCCGATTAAGTCATTTTTCTCACCCCTACTTTTCCGTCATTTATATGCCTTAGCCGATTGGCGGGCCTACATGCGCATTGTCTCTTAATTTCCTTACTTTCCCGTCATTTTAGTGCCTTAGCAGATTAGCAGGCCTACTTGTGCATTGTCTTTCAATTCCTTTAATTTTTCGTTGTTTAAAGTGCCTTAGCCGATTGGCGGGCTTACATGAGCACTCATATTCTTCCAGTGGACACCGGCCCGTAGTGGCGGCACGGGATAATCACCCTCGGTCTTTGAACTAAAGAAAACTTCCAAAAAAAGAAAAAAGCTTTGAAAAAATTAAAATTGAACCAAGTTAGGGAGCTTAATTATTTTGTTTTGCGGGTTAGATTTTCATAGGGGTTGGGATTAGGCAAACACATAAACACCTGGGTCTTAGTATGGCGGCAGCCCCTAGTGGTGATGATCCAGAAAAGTCCCAGCCCACCTAGTATCTGAGAAGGCGCTTGCGCCGAAGGTATACCGGGTGGGTTCCCATTCCAAAGCTTAAAACCCTTGGGGAGCGCGCTAGCGAGTTATACCGAACTCAAAACTTTTAGGTGCAGTGAGGAGCAAATCGATCACTAAAAAATAGCTCAGTTCCCGGAAGCCTAGCTTCCACAGAAAACCCAAAGAGACTCATTTCGGGTGTTGGTGGCAGCTGTCAAGCATTCTGGAGAAGCAGATTTTGCCTGGCGCATGTATTAGTTGCCCCAGCCCAAAAACTTGGAAATTATGACTGGCTCAACTAATAGTTGCGCCAGCCTTAAAGTCCATTTGTTTACCTTGGCACAACCAATAGTTGCGCCAGTGTAAAAAGGCTCCCTTGCAACCTGGGCGCAAATATTAGTTGCGCCAAGTCTCTCTACACAGCCCCAGCCCGAATCCTTGGCCCTTTCCACCTCACGAGTTCCCCAATCAGTGTGCTTAGTGCCTTGTTTGGGCCCTGCCATCTCCGACACCCAATACGCCCCTGTCGGTCAAAAGAGGGTAACTTTTTTTTGACTCATTCACGGGGAATTGGGTTGTTTGCCTCTATTTTCATGCCTTCAATAGATCGAAGGCTCTGCTTCGATTCTTCTGAAGTGCCTCAGAATCGTAGCCGCGGGTCTTGAATTAAGGTACGAGAGCCACCCGAAAAGGGAATTCCAGGGCCTCAGAACCTTTGTTTTTCAAAAATCTTTCAAAAAATATTCAAAAACTAATAAATAATTAAAACCCAAAAAGAAATAGATAGTTTGTGGTGCCGGCACAACGGCATCATCTTGCCCTCCGTCGTCCCATAGGGGAAGAAGGAGGATTTTTGGGCCTTATCCAAGGTACCATTACCCGACCCGCTCTCAAAGAATATCGTGGGTAGTGGACTCGGCTTACGTCGATCCCGACTAATCCCCGCAACATTCTCCAACCCACTCCCATTCGGGAGAAGTTTTTTCCACCATCCCCCTCACCCAATCCCCCTTTACCGTCACCGGCCCATTCGGCGCCCCCATATCCCCAACTATTACCCCCAAAATATCCAAAGTCCTACCCCTCATTCTCCATCTTTTGCCCAAGCCATGCCCATGCCAAGTCTAACTCATCTCCCATCCACATCCATACAAAACCCAAACCCATTTTCCCAATCCACATCCATGCCCCAATTCCCATCATCCCCCTATAGACCCGATCCACCCACATTCACATACACCACTTCCACCCTATTCGATCCCCCACTAATCCCCCCATCTACCCGGGTCATGCCCAATTTATCCTCCACATCCATTCCACTCATACCCCATCACCCCTTAAATCCCCCATCTCCATCCAACCCTTCCTCCAGGACCATGATGGAGGAGAAGTTCCAAGCCTATTCCATGTGGAAGGCTTCCTAAAACACCTCCTCTCCTCCACACCCCATGAACCCATCCCAAACCCTAGCCAATCTCCATGCCCCACTCACCCATGACCCCCATCAACCCCCCATAATCCACACCACTCAAACCCCCATTACCCACTCACCCCAAGGCCCATTGGCCTAAACCCCCTTTTCTGACATATCCCAAGGGCCCATGGCCCAATACCCCACCACCCAAACCTACCTAGGGCCCATGGCCAAGACCCACCAAGGGCCCATGTCCAAGACCCACCAAGGGCCCATGGCCCAGACCCATCAAGGGCCCATGACCCATATTCATCAAGGGCCCATGGGCCTGACCCATCAAGGCTCATTGGGCCAAACCCACCACGGGCCCATGGCCCAGACCCATCAAGGCCCATTGGGCCAAACCCACCAAGGTCTCATGGCCCAGACCCCTCAAGGCCCATTGGGCTAGACCCATCAAGGGCCCATGGCCCAGACCCCTCAAGGGCCCTTGGCCCAAACTTATCAAGGGCCCATGACCCAGACCCATCAAGGGCCCTTGGCCCAAACCTACCAAGGGTCCATGGCCCAAACCTATCAATGGCCCATGACCCAGAATGACCAAGGGTTCATGGCTCAAGCCCGAACCCCACACTCACACCTTCCACAATACCCCCAACATTTAAACCAACCTTCACAGCTGGGTCAAACCCATGTCATCCCCCAAATCCAATTCTCCCATGGCTCCACACCCCAAGGCCATCTCCAAACCTTCTCCCATACCCAATGGCCCTATCAGGCCCCACCTCAAAACCAAATTCCCATCACCCAACAAACCTTTCCTCACCCCCAATGGGCTCACCCAACCCCCACTCATGTCATTCCCATGCAACCCATGCCGCAACAATAGGAGAATCCTGTCCTCACTGCACATTATATTGACCAGCAGTATGAAGAGGACGAGATTAGAAATAGCGGGGCCTATGTGGGGCTTTGACCAGCCTCAACCCTCCTCCCATAATTGCCCATCCCCTGGTGGCCTAAAGTGAAGTCTAACCAACTGCCGAGAAAGCAGCTCTCGTGCCAAAAGAATCAGAGCAGCTAAAAGAACAGTTGGACAAAATACATAAGCTGTTAATGAAAATGGGTGGTACTGAAATCCATGCCACGGACTTCACAGATTTATGCCTGTTCGCTGAGGTCCCCCTATCCCCCAAATTCAAAATGCCAGCCTTCGACAAATATAATTGCACGGGCAATCCCATTGCGCACCTGAAGTCCTACTACGGGGACATGTGCCAATACGGGGAGTCTTTCAAAAGAGTCTGACCGGGCCGGCTTTAAGATGGTTCACATCATTAGAACCGTCTATGATGAAAATGTGGAGGGACTTGATGCATCTCTTTCAAGAACAGTATGTCTATAATATAGACATCGAGCCGCGTAAGTCTGACTTGTCCCGTTTGAAGCAAAACCAGAACGAGACCTTCAGCGACTACTTAGGGCGATGGAGAGCACTGGCAGCTCAGGTAAGGAATAGAATACCTAATGATGAACAAATAGAGATGATTTTAAAGAACACTCTGCCAGTAATCTCAGACTTTTTGGTGTACCAGCAGCAGTCTAGTTTTGCTGATCTGGTGAGAAATGCAAACCGATGTGAGGATTCCATCAGGGAGGGCCGTCTGAATAAGAATGTGTGAAGTGGACTCAGTGGGGTTAGAAGATTTTCAGAGCAGAGGAACGAGAAGAGAATAGGGGGCGATGTCCAGAACATAGTCAATACTAAGACCAATAATAATACTACCTCGTTTCAATTTTAGGCAGCCCCACCAGCACCTATTAGGCCTGAGCAGACGTAAAGAATGGGGAATGGGCAAGGGATGCAAATGACCTCGGAACAAAGGAGAGCCCACTACGATCGAGTCTTCACACCTCTGGGGCAATCTTTGAGTGTTCTTTTTCCCTTGTTAGTAGAAAAGGGATTAGTGGCTATCCGCCAACCGCAACCTCCTCCTCACCCGATCCCGAGGAACTATGACCCAAATACCCACTGCAATTTTCATCAGGGTCCGGGTCACCCTACCGATCACTACTTCCCATTGAAGCACGCCATCCAGGATTTGATCGATGCCGGGAAAATCATCCCCCCTGCACCTTCTCAGCATGCTAATATTCACCAAGTGCCACTACCCCCGCATCCTACCGGAGGAGCAGGTCCCAGACCCACCATCGGAATGATAGAAGATGAGGAGGAGTTTGAATTTGACCCATCCGATTATATCAGTGATTGGGAGAATTATGTGGCACCATGGCCGAGGAATGATGAAGAAAGGAATGTTGGGGTAATTGAACCCCTAAATTTGATTGAATATTTCCCCAACCCAACCCCGCAATTTAAACCCTTAGATCTCAGGGCATACTTTCCACCGCCCACACCCGTCAATTATGTAAATATCAATGCATACCAACCATACACCACAACCCCCATCAATTATCCTATAAGCCCTCAGGCTCCCAATCCTGCACCCACACCCACCAGTTATCAATGGCCTACGCCCGCCCCATTTCAACTACCCTCATACACCACAACCCCCATCAATTACCCTTTAAGCCACCAGGCCCCCAATCCAACACCCGTACCCATTAGTTATCAATGGCCTGCGCCCACCCCATCACCCCCAGTTTAGCCACCGATAAACTCCACCACCCCGGTCAATTACCTGACGGCCCATCAAACCCCCCATCTGTCGCTAGCACCCACCAGCTATCAATGCCTACTTTTACCTCCTTCCCTCCAATGCCACCACCCACAAGCTTCACCACCCCCATTTGGCCCAATCTTTCCACCCAACCCGCTGCCACCGAGGAGAATCAAGTATTGCCCACACCTCCTGAGCCGATAGTACAAGTGCCTCAAGTATCGACAGCCATACCTTTCCAGCTCTCAGGACCCACATATGATCCTCATCAGGTCCTGCTAAGCTACGAACAAATGGATGTCAATGCTGACAGGAGCAGTAAAGAAGGGGAAGTAGATTTTGTTACCAGGTCAGGGAGAATATCAAAGTAGCCAGAAGCACCAGCAGTAGCACAGGCCCAACTTGAAGGAAGGAAAGACAACACGGTGAACCCCTTTGAGAAGATGAGTCAAGAACATATACTGGAGACTCAGCTGAGAAGAATGCCTACCCATATCACTGTATGGGATCTATTGATGACGTCCCCACTCTATTTCCAAGCATTAATGGGGGACATTAAAAAATGTGCATGTATCACTTCATGTTAGCCCGGATGAAGTCGGCCAGATAATTGGTCAAGTGATGGCTCCAAATGCCATTTCATTTTCTGATGCTGATTTACCTGAGGAAGGAGGTAGTCACTCAAAATCTTTGAATATAACCGTTGAGTCTGGAAATATGGTTATCCCCTTGGTACTAATTGATAATGGGTCTGCATTGAATATATGCCCGTTAAGAACCGCCACCAAGATCAAGGTTGATCTGTGCATGCTAAGGCCCACCAGAACCAGTGCTAGAGGGTTTGACAATACCAGGAGAGAAATAATGAGAGAAGTTGATCTTGAGCTGTTGATAGGGCCAATGACCTTTTCCATCTTATTTCAAGTCATGAATATAAAATCCTCATTTAACCTGTTATTGGGACGCCCATGGCTACATGAAGTCGGAGCCATAACTTCCACGTTGCACCAGAAACTCAAATTTATATCTGGGCATAAGATTATCACAATCATCGGAGAGGGGCACAGTGAGAAAGAGAAGGCCACTAATAGAGTAGAGAAACCTAACATACTGGATATACCGCACACTTCAAAGGATGTGGACCTCCATAGTTTTGAATATGAGGTGTCGGCTATACTCCCAGAGCCCATTGAGGGCATCATGTCTAAAATGGGAGGCGGTATGGTAGCGACAGTGGCAATGGTCCAAAAGTGGGGCTATCAGAAAGGAAGGGGTCTGGGACCCAAATTACAAGGTAAAAGAGAGCCAGTTGGGGCTAAGGGATAAAAAGTAAGATTCGGGCTAGGATACAAGCCCACAGAGCAAGAGGTCCGAGAGGCCAAAGAGAAAGCCAGGGTCACCGTGGCTGCAAGAGCTCGATGAATCAACATAGAAGAGAAACCTCGCCCTACGCTGCACATCAGGGATTCCTTTGTCAGCGCAGGGGTCATAAAGATTGATTGAAATGGGGCAATCCATTTGACCCCACACAAACCCACAGCCCAATCCATCCCACCAATCCCCAGATCTCCCTTCTCAGCTTGGAGATAGATTTGGCCGCATTGTCGCTTTTTGAAGAACGACGGTCGGTACCTAAACAAACCCCCCCTGTGGTGAATCACCACAAAATCGAGTTATCATTTGAGGACATGATCTCAAAAGAAATGGGGATCAATATGATGGAGGTTGACTCCAATGAGCCATATCAGTCAGCACCCTCCATCCCAACAGATAAAGAAGAGGCCCCTCAGGTACGCAATTGGGCATCTTTGCCCCAAACCCTGAAAGCGGGGAGTGGCCTAATATTTGGCACCCGTTTCCTAAAAAAAAAATAACCTATAAAAAGTGAGATAAGCCCATGGCAGGCAATACCTTGTATATACACAAACCCGCCTTGCCAATGGACCGTCTCCGAAGAAAACAAACATCTCAAAACATGGAAAAAATACAAAATCTCAAAAACATGGAAAAAATACAAAATCTCAAAAACAGGAAAAAAACACAAAACTCCAAAAACATTGAAAATATCCAAAGTCCAAAAATATTGTCATTTAAAATTCCAGGAAATGCCCCACAAAAGGATGCCTTAATTAAAATGCCTGTCCCACGTGAAATCGACCCCTTCCCTATAGAAATATAAGAGGTAGGGATCATGAGTCTGGACGAAGATGTCCCCTTCGAGGAGCTCCCTAATGAGCTCCTTGACTGATTTGCCGACTTTTAGCATGGCCCTACCCCCATTGTCGAAGAGACCAAAGATGTCAATCTAGGAACTGAGGAGGTTCCTAGGATAACCAAAATCAGAAAAAGAAAAAGCATGATCGACTTCCATCGGTCATACCAAGACGTTTTTGCCTGGTCATACGAGGACATGCCTGGTCTGGATACTGATTTGGTCGAGCATGAGTTGCCCCTCTACCCTGATATGAAGCCAATCAAGCAGAAGCTGAGATGTCTTAGACCCGAATGGATGCTGAAAGTCAAAGATGAGGTCATCAAGTAATACGATATAGGGTTTCTCATGGTATCCAAATACCCACAATGGCTAGCCAATATCGTACCTGTGCCAAAGAAGGATGGAAAGGTCTGCATGTGTATCGATTTTTGCAATTTGAACAAAGTGAGCCGAAAGGACGATTTCTCATTACCACACATCGACATCTTGGTTGCAACATAGCTAAACACAGGATGCTTTCTTTTATGGATGGATTCTCAGGATACAATCAGATAAAAATGGTAAAGGTTCATCGTGAGAAGATAGCATTCATTACCCCGTGGGAAACCTTTTTCTATCGAGTCATGCCATTCGGGCTGAAGAATGCCGGTGCAGCGTACCAGAGAGCTATGATTGCACTATTTCATGACATGATGCACCGAGAGATTAGAGTATATGTTGATGATATGATAGCTAAATCACCAGAGTGAAGCGACCATCTGGTAAACCTTCAGAAGCTATTTGAAAGGCTAAGGAAGTATCGGCTACCACTAAATCCACATAAATGCGCATTTGGTGCTATGTCAGGGAAACTTCTAGGGTTCATCATCAGCAGGAGGGGGATTGAGGTCGACCCAATCAAAGTCAAAGCCATCACTGAAATGCCACCGCCGTCTATCGAGAAAGAGGTTAGAGGGTTTCTAGGCAGAATACAGTATATCAGTCGGTTCATTGCACAACTAACTCCAATCTGCATGCTAATCTTCACGTTACTAAGGAAGAATTCACCCACTGAATGGAACGACGATTGTCAGGCAACGTTCAAAAAAATCAAAGGCTACCTCCTTAATCCACCTGTTTTGGTACCACCTGAGCCAGGGAGACCACTCTTGATGTATCTCTCCACGACGAAAGTTTCGATGGGATGTGTTTTAGAGCAATATGATGAAACGGGAAGAAGCAAGCAGGCCATTTACTATCTGAGCAAGAAGTTTATTGATTATGAGACGCGCTACTCTCATTTGGAGAAAGTATGCCTAGCTCTTGTATGGGCTACTGAAAGGCTTCACCACTACTTGCTATCTCAGGCAGTTCTGCTTTTAGCTCGAATGAACCCATTGAAGTACTTATTCGAGAAGCCGGCTCTCACTGGGCAGACTGCACGATGGCAACTTTTATTATCTGAATTTGACATCACGTACATCACTCAGAAGTCGATCAAGGGGCAGGCACTTGCTGATAATCCTTTACCTGACTATGAGCCGTTAAGAACCGAATTCCTAGATGAAGATATCTTATTCATGACGGAAGACGATATAGAAGAAGCAGAAGAATCATGGGTAATGCACTTTGACGGGACAGCAAATGTCGAGGGCCAAGGAGTTGGCGCCATCCTGATTTCACCAAAGGGATCCCATGTACCAGTCTCTATAAAGCTCAACTTCCCTTGCACTAACAATATGGTCTGAAGCACGGCTTTGTACCGGGTCGCCAGTGACTCTCGATCTGAATGTTACTCACCTTCAAGTATTTGGTGATTCACAATTAATCATATGTCAGACGAATGGTGACTGGAAGATGAAAGACGAGAAACTGATCCCCTGTCATGAACACCTCGAGGATTTGATAGCTTGCTTCCAAGATGTGACTTTCTCATGTGTCCCCCGAATAAGGAATTGCTTTGCCGACGCGTTAGCTACTCTAGTGTCAACGATAGAAATCCCGTATGGTGTTGAAATGAAGCTGATCGTGTTCCAGCAGAGGAATGAGCTGGCCTTTTGCCTCCAGATTGAGGAACCTACAAAGCCTGATGATGAGCCACCTTGGTTTTTAGATATCAAGAATTTCCTCGAGACCCTAACTTTCCCAGAGGGTACATCCAAGACAGACCAACGAACCATTCAACGTTTAGCGACAGGTTACATCATTTGCGGGGAATTCCTCTACAAGCGATCATACAATAACATCATACTCAGGTGCCTCACTAAAAGTGAAGCGGTTAATATTATGAAAGAAATCCATGAGGGAGTATGCGGAGCCCATGTCAGCGGTCACATGCTCGCTAAGAAAATCCTACGACAGGGATACTTTTGGACCACCATGGAATCGGATTGCTGCAAACATGTTAAAAAATGCTACAAGTGTCAAGAACACTCCAGTCTGATACACGCTCCTGCCATTGATCTTCACTGCATGACCACTCCTTGGCCATTTTCTACCTGAGGGCTTAACGTTGTCGGACTAATTAATCCAGAAGCATCAAATGGATATCGGTTCATCCTCGTCTCCATTGAATACTTCACCAAGTGGGTAGAAGCAGCGTCATATGCAAACATCACGGTCAGTCACATTGAGAAGTTTCTCAAGAATAATATCGTGTGCTGATTTAGAGTACCCAAAGATATCATCACAGACAACGGCACAAACTTTGCGAATAAGCGCATCAGAGACTTCTGCGAGCAATACAAGATCAAACACCATCACTCATCCCCTTATCAGCCTCAAACTAATAGAGCCGTGGAAGTCGCGAACAAGATAGTCGTCTGCATCCTTGAGAAAATGGCCGTCACTTATCGAGATTAGAGTGAAATGCTGCCATTTGCTTTGTGGACCTACCGAACGTCGATCCGTACCGCTACAGGGGCAACACTATTCTCCCTTGTGTATGGAACCGAGGCCGTCCTCCCGGTAGAGGTTGAAGTACCCTTGCTCCGAATCCTTATAGAATCAGGCTTACCCGAAGCAGAGAGAGAGAGATCCCACTTTGATCAATTAAACTTATTAGACGAGAAGAGACTCCTAGCCTTGTGTCACACTCAAGTTTACCAGGGGCGAATCACACGCGCTTACAATAAACGTGTCCGCGGTCGAGATATAAAGGTAGGAGACACTGTGCTAAAGAAGATCTTCCCATCCCTCCATGCCGATTCGAGAGGAAAGTTTAAGTCAAACTAGGAAGGACCATACATCATTCGAGAAGTGCTGCCGGGATACGCCATCCACCTCGCCACCATGGACGGAGATCATCTTCTTGAGCCCATCAACACTGGATACGTCTGACGGTTCTACTCTTAGTCTATCACGATAAGGTAAGTATTGATGAAATAGATACGTGACTGCTTAAGAACCACCCAAAAGAGGCCATCATTCCAAGCATAGTAGCCCAAAAACATCCCTAAAATTGATGATATCCTTTGCTACCCCATTTGAGCCTGGGCCTTTCTTTCAATAAACCCATTTCCCTGAAAAAATATACGTGTATATATACCAAAAAGGAGAGAGAGAGAGAGAGAGAGAGAGAGAAAAGATGAAGTAGAGTTACTATCAAAATCCAAAAAAAATCAAAAAAGCAAAACCTCAAAAAGAGATTGCCTAAAATAAAGCAAAAGAACAAAAAACATAGAAGAATCACGGGGCATGTACAGTAAAACTCCCAAGGAATAAAGAATGTTGAGAAAACTGAAGCCGTATCAAGGAAACCGTTTTAGCCCAGCATACCTTCAAATCCTAACCTAACCCATGGCCAAGCTACACCCTGAAGGAAGCCCTCTTTGTAGGTTCGCAAGCAGTCATAATATCTGTTAAGTCAATATAAGTCGAGTCGTGAGACGACACCAGAACCCCATCTGGCCGGCTATGACGGAATCGACGTCTATGTCGTGGCTCTTGAAAAAATAATAAAAAGAATAAAAAATAAAATAAAAATACAAGATCAAAACAAGATGGACGTGGTGAAAACCTGAAAGGGCGCTACGGGTAAAAACAGCGAGTTTGTGCTGGCCAAGTGAAAACCCGAAAGGGGCGCTTGGGGTATGAGAGCTAAACCCATGGACGTGGTGAAAACCTGAAAGGGCACCACGGGTAAAAAAGGAGATAAATAAAGAAAAATTGAAAAAGAAAGGTTTGGACTGATGAAAAATATTGATGTTTGAGGAGCCTTCTTGGTTACCCCCCTTGATCCCTTTTTGGGGGCCGCTCATGCTAGTTCAAATTGAGTCCCGACCAGAATTGTCTTTGTGTAACCCGCACCGTCAAACGTATGACTCGAGGTAAGGAGAAAGGTTTGACTCAATCCGAAGGGATCGATGTGTCGGCCTTGGCAAAAAAAAAACTAGAAACTCACTTAGGTTCGACTGCATGAAAGGGTTCGACCATGCTCAAAAGTGAACCCAGGGTTTCCCCAAAGTATCACCCAATGATTAAGGCACAAAAAAATAAATATATATATATATAACCCAAAAATAGATTTGTATAGATGTATATAGCTGCCTTTTGCATCACTTATACCACTCCCAAAAAATAGTCGGTGTGATGACTAACGTGTTTTCCTTTTTACAAGTATAAAACAAAAACAACCAAAAACATAAATAAAATATGTATACCAAAAATGTGTGCGTATTTGTAAAGGGGTTTTCTACGCCCCTTTTCTGTGTATCTGATCTGTGCAAAAAGTTCTGTGTTCAGGAAGGAGTTAACGGCCCAGTTCGCGCTTCAAAGCGCTAATCTCAGCATAAAGGTCTTCCTCTTGGACGTTCCTCTCAATCAGCCAACAACCATGCAGGCTCTTAAACCTCTTCTGAGAAGAGTATGTGGCTCCAAAAGAAATGCTCAGTGATCCCTTCAAATGGAGAACCTCGCTCTCTACTGTGTCTGCTCTAAACCTCTCGCATGTTAAAAGTTCTTGCAGGACCCTCTTCTCATCCACCAATAGCTTGATTCAGGCTCGGAGTGCCGTCTCTTTCTTTGGCCAGGGGCCTCCAATATCAATGATCTCTGACAAATCCGGGCCATCAGTGGCAAGCCGCTCAGTCAACAGCCAGGCCTCGTACTCAGGAGAAGTCCTATCCGAGTCTCCCTGCTTAAAATCACATATCAGTGTCGACTGACGCATCTCCCAAAGAGCAGCAATATGATCTATGTCCCCAGAGGATCCCCTAGAAAAGATCAAATCATTCACATAAAGGGGGTCTGGCCTCACAAGGCACCTGCTAAGGGTAGCCAAACTGACGCAACACTCAGAATGGGAAGTAAAAGGTGCTGCCTGTCAATCCTAGGAGGGTGATGCCCTCGTGATCTCTACTACGAATTATCGAGAAGGTCCAGTTCAGCCAAGGGAGCCTCCATGTCAGCTCGGCATCGATCAACCAAAGTTTCATAACTGACATATCACCCTGGGGGAGCAGGTGGTATTGACCTAGAAAACATTGGACCACCTCGCCTCGGGCAATATAAAAGTGGGGCACGGGCCCCAAAATACCTAAATGTTCACCCAACCAGACCTGAAGCAACAAGGGGCATCCCCGAAGGCCGTCCACCTTACCCAAAGCAAAGGAATCAAGGCATCGATACAGCTTAATAAGCACTAAATGCATCATGGACCGGCCCGCCTCCAGCTCCGCCAAAATATCACAAACTGCCAATGAGAAGCTCTCCCCCCCGGTGAAGAAAAGGATTTCAGAGATGAGACTGAGTGCTAGGGCTTTCATGTTAAAACCATTCCTAACCGACAATTTTCAGAGGCTTTCATGACCGAAAAGTTCTTTGAGGAATTTTAGCGAACACCTTGTGGGCCCCCCCATGAGACTTTTCTCATACTCAGATTTCTTCAAACCGAGAGTAAGGGGAATGGATTCGGAATTACCTGGTCGCGACATGACTCTTGCAAGGCCCTATGAAGCTTCAGGCCAGACAGATTAGATAGCTCCTCAAGGGTTGGGGTTAGCTCCCGCTTCCCAAAATGAAATATGTGGAGATTCACATCCCAAAATGAAACGGTGGCATGAAGAAGTTCCCACCGAAGGGGAACCTCTAGGAAGGAAGGAAGGCGAAATAGCCCAAGGTACTCCAAGTCGGCGAGCTCACTCTCATTCAAGCTCCCAAACCAGGCCATTGAAAATTTGGGCCCCAAACCCAACAAGGGGGGCAAATTGACTCTGGGCCCTCCGCGTAAGGGAGGGCTGGAAAGTAGGTCCATGAACGTACAAGGGTCTTTTGGGGAAATAAGAATCGATGTATGATGATGGACCCGCCTTGAAAAAGTAAGGGCAAAAAGAACCAGTCAGAGAGACCCAGTCCAAACAAAAAGAGCTAACTTTTGGGCTGACTCGAGTATATAAGGACCCATTGCCCCCCAGATTAAAGTTGGCGCAACTAATAGTTACACCAGGCTATTTTTAGGGCCCTTAGTGGCCTGGCACAACTAATAGTTACGCCAGGCACTTAGGCTGGGTTCTGGGTCTGGTACGAGCTAGATGGGAAAACCAGTTACCCCACTTTTTGTTGTTTGATCTGTCACTCCTGGCAGATGCACGCGCTCCCGAGGCGGCATTTCGGTCATCCTTCGACTTGCCAAGGAAGCCACACTAAAATAGAGATAGACCTAGGTGGATAAGCAACTCAGTCCTACATAGAAATTAAAAGTCCCCACAGAGAAGCCAGAAGTATTCATAAAAAAGATTTCACATAATAGCTTGAAAATTCCAAAAAATTCACATAAAATAATAGCTTGAAAATTCCAAAAACAAATCACATAAAATAATAGCTTGATAATTCTAAAAAATTCACACAAAATAATAGCTTTAAAATTATGAAAAAAATCACATAAAATGATAGTTGAAAAATTCAAAAAAATATCGCATAAAATGATGAAAAAATTAAAAACATATTTGCATTCCCCACAGCGACGCACAAGCATGAGGCGATAAAATGTCAATATTTTATCTGCAACGCAGTTGTGCCATATTAAAGTCATGAGTCAGAGGTTCACCTCAGATCTTGGGATCCTACTTTAAGGAAGGAGCAACAGTGTCGGTCCCGGTCAAACAGTCGATGTTTTGATCGAGTCGACTCCACTGCTAAATCTTTGCAATGAGTGCCCTGTTCATATGAACTTAAGAGTTTTAAAGCTTCAAACTCTCCATTGGAAAAGGTCAATCGTTGGTTAAAACCAACCTGTTAAGAATGAGATTATGTATCAATCAAACTATGCGTGACCATGCATTCAGAAGGGTTCATTTCCTTTTTATTTTCTACAAGCTTAAAACCTGTATAGGCAGTGGTATCCCTGTAAAGTGTATGCCATGCATCTGGGTATCCGTATGATGGTCGTTTGTCCTGGTAAATTGTACCCGGGCTGGTCTAGGTCAGGGCTTCCATTGCTTTTGTTGTTGCTTATTGCCCCTAATGGGTGCATGGTTATGCATAGTTAATTGATGTTTATGATCATTGTTGGCGGAGGCCAAGATTAGATGCCCCTTTTTAGGAGACACCCAATGTTTGGTTGGATCTGTTCAAGGTAGTTGAAGCTGGATGCTCTAGCTCATGTTGATCCAGGGCACATTTTCAAAAATGGCATGCACTCCCAAAAAGCGTTGTGATATCTATTCACTTCGCTCGGGTGGTCATGCTAAATGAACTTTGGGATCGATGGGTTCGCCCAAAGATCTCGAACCCTGCTTTTAGCAGGGGCACCCGCAAATAATCCAATGAGGTCTTCAAATGCCTTGTAGGATTGGATGCAAACTGTGGAGCCTTGGGTATGATTACTTCGCACCTATCTTTAAATGTGGGTCGATCACCCCTCTTACGAAACTGTTGTATTCAGAATAAATCTTGAACATCAATCACCTTCAAATCATCTCGAGAAGCGAACATTTTTCCTGACTAACGGGCTTTCGCAACTCGAGAGGCGAACATTTTTCTCAGCTATTGGGCTTTTGCAACTCATTCCACCTCGGTTATGCCCAGTAATGTCGGTAAGCGCTTGGGAACTGATTACCTCGAGAAATGAATGATTAGCCTAACACACCGGGGCTTTCATTTTCTCACCGTGTTACTCACCTGATGTTTGATGTTCATTCTGAATGCAGTGGACCCGTCAGTATTGCCTTGGGCCTCTTCGGATGTCTCTTTTCTTTGGCATACAATCATTAGTTATCAGATACCAAAGAGGGGCATCTGTAGACACCTAAATTTGGCCCAAGGCCCGATCGAAACATATTTCGAGAGGTGCAATTCTGAGCTTTTGATGGCATGTATGGAACCCTTAGGAATCACCCCAAAACCCTCAGGAATCACCCTAGATCCCTTAGAAGCCTATCCCAAACCATTAGAAACCAAACTCGACCCTTAGAATCCATTTTGAACCCTAAACCTAACCTTACCAGGCTATGGATAAAGAGTGGTGCACCGGAACTGGCTACGGCCCCCTACTATAATCAAGTTTTATACCGTTGCGAGGTAGAGATCGTCAGCTTTCCAGCGGTCCAAGAATCGCCCCCATTGGAGGTATACGTCAAAAGATATGGCAAACCGAGCTCGAAGGACATGAATGTAAAGTCATGTGGCCCCCTTAGGGACTTGGCGCAACTAATAGTTACGCCAGGCCATTTCTCCCGAGAAATGACCCGGTGCAACTAATAGTTGCGTTCCCTTATTTTAAGCCTGGCGCAACTAATAGTTGCGCCAGATTCAAAAGTGGGCCCCATCCTCATGACTTCCGTGCCTTGTACATCTTGTTATCAGACATTTGTCTCAGCAATTAATAGTTGCACCAGGCATATGAACAGTAACTATTGGATTTTTCCCTGATATTCATGATTGGGGTTTGACTTGTTGACCACCTTGACCTTTGGGGTGTGTTTTGCTAATTCTGTTGCACCCATTCACTACCTATTTGCAACCTCTTAAGTGGCTTAAGGCCTCACCCCATCATCCACTATTGGAGGACCTTCTCACACATTTCAAGGCTCCAAAAACCCTAGGAAACCTTAGATGTTAGATTACCTAATTCTTGACCATGTTTAGCATCTAAACACCCTCCTAATCTACCCATTTCCTATAAATAGAGCCCCCCTCCCCTTGGTTTAGGGGTTGAGAATTTTGCTTAAGAGAGAAAGAGCTCCAAGTGAGAAGTTCTTCCTCTCTTTGGTGCATTATTTTCACCTAAAATCCAATATTCAAAAACCCTTCCCAAGCTTGCTCTTACACCACAAACCCTTAGCCTAGGTGTGTGTGATCCCCTAGCCTCTCTTCTCCATCTCCTAGCTAGTAGGCCTTAGTGGTTAGAACCCCTTTTTCCACCATTCAAGCCTCCAAAAGCTCATCAAAAGCATGCCAAGCAAGGCTCCTCTACGGTGCTACAAGGGCCCGAGGGCTCCGGCTCTCCCCTTTCTTCTCCTATCTCTTTCTAGCTCCCTCCATCCTCCCATTTGTGCCGTTATGCCACCGACTTTTTGGTAGGAACGGAGGGGCACAAATAGGATTCTAAGCCCTTTTGGGCAAGTGGAAGCTATTTTCTTTTCTTTTACTTTACTTTATTTTTGGCCATTAGTAGAGATCGCGTTAAGCGGGTTGATCGGGTGCCTAACACCTTCCCGATCGATAACCGAAGCCCCTACCGAAGATCCTTTGGTGTGGACCGGATTTAGAGTCATATTTTTAGCACTTCGATGCTCATAAAAATGAACTAGGTATCCTGGGACACCGAAAGCTCCAGGTGCCGACTCTATATTTTTCGTTAGAGAGCGCATCGTCGCGACGGGATCGTCTCCATTCCCACGGTTGCACAACCTTGCCATACCCCCAAACCTAATGTAAACACTGTCCTCAATGTTTCAACAAAGATTGTATTTAGGGGCACCAGGGTTAAAAAAAAGAAAAATAAAATAGTGAAGAAAACAAAGAGAAATTACACTAACTAAAGATTGAAGAAAATAAAGAGACAATTATACTAAAAACATGATGGTAGGCACAGACAAAATATTATAGAAAGTGACAACTGATCAGACAAAATAATTACAAAAACTCCTAAAATATAAGATTCCTAAAAATAGCAATTATAGAAAACACCTCACTAAAACTCCTAGAACTATAAATTCCTAAAACAAAAAACTTCTAACAATTGACTTAATATGAATCAATATTAATGGCAGAGATATTGGGTGCATGGTGTGGTGATGGAGTGTGAGTGTTAAGCACAGAAGTGGAATGAGAAAATGGGCTCACAAGAGATTATAAGCTCAGGTACCTGTTGGTATGTTTGCCTTACCTCAAATGAGGGTATAAATCAACAATAAAACTAGGCAGACACACTCATACAGACCTGCAAGTATTCAGGATCTGTTGTAGACAACTTAAAAAGAATAGTGAGTAAGGGAATGTCCACAGGGAGGTTGTTTAGAAATATGACAAATCTCAAGATCTGTGTCAGATCTAGCACCCTAGCTATTACTAATTTAGTGAAAAGACAGGGGTGAGGTTTGGAATGGGTTGTCACTTAAACTAAGCTACAGTTTAAACATAAGCTATCTTGGATTGAGTTTAGGAGCTTAGATCTTGTAGGGGAAGAGAGTAAAACGTAGAAAATGGAGAAGAGTAGCTTGGAGGTTGATTTTCACTGAAATCAGATTTAATTAATCATGCTACAAAGGTTCAGAGCACACAATTCCCTCGCTGGCTACAAGCACAACTGCAGGGTATAAATTCCACTCCAAATCACAGGATCCACCTGGTCTTAAGGCTATGATCTATCCACTTTAATGGTCACAGACCATCCTATAGACTTTATCGAATCCATGGATTGCAGCAGATGAATCTAATTGAGGCCTAGGCTGAGATTTACCTTAAGGTTATGATTTGTCCACTTTAATGGTCACAGACCATCCTAGAGGTCTCCTACAAAGCCAGAGCCTCAATTAGAATAATTAAAACTACTACAAATGCTGCAATTCTCAGGTCACTGACTCAAGGAATCACAGGCGCATCAGATCTAGGGAGATTAGATGGTATCCAAGAGGTCTACCAGTTAAGTGGGTGAGCTGATCTACAACTCCTCTACACAAATCCGATCGATCACCAAATGGAACTAAAGGAAATTTAAATCTAATTAAAGCATTAAAAATAGCATTATCATTGCAAACAAGGTCACTTTACAATGGAAATACTCTCAGATCTGTAGTCTGTGCAGCTAGGAGCCTACAATAGCACTCTTAACCTCACCAAATTACAGATCTAACTTCGCTCCTTGCTACTCTAAGGGATTTAGCCAACCATGGTTGGGCTAAAGGAGGGAAATGGAATTGCTCTGCAGGCGCTAATCTCCATAATTTTGGCTCAGATCTCGATCCCCCCCAATGGCAATTGGGGATCTCTATATATAGTGTTTCCCCTCTATTTTTCCTGCCAAAATTTCCTTCTAGAAGGTCTTTAGAGTTTGTTAGGGTTTTATTAAAGCACGTGGGTCGGTTAGGGTTTCCTAGGGCATCTTCTAGAACCTCGCGTCGGTCACCAAAGTGCCTCAATTTGCATATAATAGGTTACCAAGTCTCAGCGTGTGCATAGCATAGTTTCTAAGAAGTTCAGCACACTATTTTAACAGGTTGGAGAGGCTTTTGATAGGTTCCCTAGTCTCTTCGATAGGTACCGATAGGATGAGTTTTCTCTTTGAAGCTTCAGGGTCCTCAGCCCATTATCTTGAGTATTCGATAGGTCGGCTGAGTAGTTCGATATGTCCAGAGGTCCTTTTCGACAGGTTCAGCTCTGCATGTCATCAACCCGATAGGTTGGCTCTCATTCCTATCAAAAGGCTTAAGCATTCTTCGATAGGTTCAGGAAGCCTTCGACAGGTTCTCTTTTTCTCCTCAGGCAAGCTTTCGATAGGATGAGCTTTCTCTTTCATTCATCTCGCCGATAGGTTCGTGGATCCCGAATCCCTCACTTCAAAGACATGTCTTGCACTTTCGCCTTGATCCTATCGAGCCTTCTCCAACGCATTTAATTCTTCTCTTTTATCCTATAGATCCTATCGAAGTCTTCCAGATGCCCTTTCGATAGGTTGTTTTAAGACCTGTCTTCACTTCCTTTCCTTTATTCTGCTGCAACCACGCCTTCCAAGGGCTAAGTGATGTGCTGCCCTCTGGTGTGTTGTTGCTGGTTTTGCGTAGTGCTGAGAGATGGCTTCTTCGTGGGCATTCTTAAGTGGTTTTCTACATTATTACTAGCTTTCACTGCTATCTACAAAAGGTACTCAACAGAGGCTTATTAATGTGCTCATAGGTCTGTCAATGGTCAGGTTAAAGGGTGAAAAGTGCCATTTTTCACCACTAAACACACCCCCAAACCTAAGCTTTGCTAGTCCCTGAGCAAAGGAGAGTTAAAATGAATTAAACATGCCACTTTCGTAGGGAACACGGATGCATTTAGCCTATGCATCAAGCCTTTTAAACCCCTAGGTGATCCCTAGTGGAGGAGTGAAGTCTCTTGAGGGTTTTCAATGAAGGTACCCACAAACTTCTCCAATACAACTTAGTTAATAATAGTGCAACCTGTTAGAGCAGAGTTTAAGCAAATCAAATAAATTCACACCATGCCCATTCATTAAAGGAATTTCAACAGAAAAACATCCATTTGAAGATATGAAAGTCTGCTAAAATCTCTTCATCATCACTCAGTTTGTGTCAAGGCATTTCTCTTAAAATTTGATGCATAACTCACCATCAATTTGAGGATCCTGCTCAGATACTTCCCCCATCAACTGGATTTCAGACCCAAGTCTCATCAGGGCTGTTCACTCATCAGTACAGAGAAGAGGGGTAAATCATATCACTCAGCTCAAGAGCAGTTACTGCCCTCAAATAGGACTACAAGCAGGGCATTGCTTGAATTTCTAACTTTTCCAGCTCTTTACACCATAGATTAAGCAAATTCTCATCTCCACATGATGGCTCAATCCACTTTCAGATCAGTAAGGGCTTTTTATTTGGGTTGTAATGTGGCTTAGGGATGAGGTTTGTGAAAGAGCACAAGGAGTAAACAGGGTTCAAAATTGAGAAATCAGTAAAGGTAAGGAGGTGATCTAGACTCCTTTAATTCAGCACAATTCCATCTACTTCTTGAAATTTCAGAGCCAAAGTGGCCAGCTTCTTCTCTTCCTTCCAATCTTTCAATGAAATGACTTCTCTTCCTTTTGCTTTATTTCTCTCTTTTTTTTTTCTTTTTTTTTTTTTCCTTTTTTCCTTTTTTTTTTATGGGTTGTGGCCACAACAATATCACATGAGTCTCCCTCTTTCTGAGCCAACAATACCCCAACTCTACCTTCTTCCATTTCTTCAACTTTACCTTCTGAATTCTCAGAGTGAGGGTTAGGCGGCATTAGGTCAAAGGGTTCCTTTTTTTGGATTTTGAATTTTCTTATTTTTCATCCAAAGAAAAACTGAGAATTTTAAGGCTCAAAAGGTGTGTATCAAGGGCAGTTTAAAGGTGAGGAAATTTTAGGCTCAAACTGTCCAAGGGATGGCCTTACTTCATGTCTTCCATGTTATGAATGTTGTCAAGCTTGTTTCAATTTGGATTTGCCTAACTTCTAGTGGTCAAGATTAAGTCCAGTCAGCTTTTAAAGCAGAAGAAATTGCCAAGGCACTCTCAGGCCCAATTCTCAATGGGTATGGCCTTCCATCCAAATTTCTGGGGAGTATCCTCACAGTCTCTTCTCATTTCTGGTTTACTACACATCAAAAAATTTCTTCAAAAATTCTTGACATTTGCTTCATGAAAAATATTAAAACTTCAGCTTGCTTCAGTTGTAAATAGTTTTTAAGTTTCCTTAACAACAAATATGAGGTGAATTCATTCTCTTTTCAATTATTCCTTTTCAACTTGGCTGCACTACAATTAACTAGTTTATTGGCATCCATGCCACACCCCCAAACCTAAACTAAACAGTGTCCCCACTATGAACAGTATGAACTTAGTGGGAGGTTTGGGGGAGGGAAAAAAGGGATACAAAAAAGCTACATGAAGACAAAATGTATTATAATGCCAAATATATACATAAGAAAAGGAGGAAAAAACTAAAACAACAAGTTGCCATAACTATTTGCAGGTGCAATCTAGCCAATCGTAGAGGTCAACCAAGTTTTTTAGCTCATCCTTCGATAAGGGAGCTTTGCCTTTAGATTTAGTCCTCGGTTGCTGTCTCTTTGGTGCCTCCTCAGACTGGGCAACGTGTTGTTTTCCTTTGGGGTCGACAGCAACAGCAGAGTCGGAATCTAAATCAGAAGGAAAAAGGGAAGTGGGGTCCAATCCAAGAGCTGCAGCAATCTTCTTTCGTTCTTCCTTTGTCATTAAGATGTAAGGGGCAGCAGGTTGGGTAGGGGGCTGGGTGGAAGAGGTTGTTTTAGACTGGGCAACAGGCCTCTTCCCTTTCTTGGTAGGGGCTGCGGAGGGGTAGATCGTTTGGAAGTGACTCTCTTCTTTGGGGGAGCCCTTTTGGGTTTTTGAGGGGCTGTTTGGGTGGGGGGGGTTCCTGGGCTGGAGGAGGGTGCACATCCACAGGGGGGGTGGGATGAGTTTGAGTCATAGAGGGGGGCAGGATTGTGAGGCAGGAGGTACAGGAGGAGGGGCGATGGCAAGAGGGGTGGGTTGGAATGGCTGAGAGGTAAGGGAAGCAACCTTTTTCTCTAGTATGTTAATCTGTTTGCCAGCATAGAGCAGGTTGGCATCATATAGTTATTTGGTGGCCTTGAGGATCTCCTGAGCATTGGCTAATTTTTTCTTGAGAAGCTCAAAATTTTTCTTCTCATATTTGGCAATGAGACTCAGCAGCGGCCACTTGTTTTGCTGACTCATAACGAGTCAGGATTTCAGACCACCCTTGAGAGATATCACGGAGTTGAATTCGGTGTTCCAATTCGATGTTGGCAATCGTCTCCTCATAAGGGGCCTCAATGGAGGCTCGAAGTGCAGCCATACCTCTCAAGACATCCCTGTGGATGTAAGGGTTGTCCCTCATTGCACACAGGAGGGTGAGGTAAGGGGATATGTACAGGGATTGTCGAAGGACAATAGGCAAGGACAAGGGTGTAGTGGATGAAGCGGAGGGGCTGGAAAGAAGCAGATCCTCCCATGGATCAGTTTGGGTGGAGGCATCCTGGAAAATAGGTGGGGGGTGGCGAAGGGAAAAGGGTATTCAGCTGCTGGGGAGGCTAATAAATTTAGGGATGAGAGTAAAGTGGCCTGGGGGGAGGAAAGTATGGGGGGAGCGGGTGCAGCTACTTCCTCAGGCTGAAAAAGCTGCGTGATGTGGGGTGGGTCTTGGTGAAATAAGGGGGGATAGGTGAGGGGGTTGAGTAGCGAAAGAAGATGGGATAAGGGTGGATTGAATTGATTGGAGACATGAGCTCATGAGGGTCTGGGTGTCAGTGTTGATGGTTAATTGGGACTAAATGGATTGGAGGATGGAAAGGATTTGAATGATGGTGTCAGGCCTGGTGGGAGTAGACGGGGCTGGTATGTGGACATGTTGGAAGGGAGAGGATGGTGCGTGGTGAAAAGGGGGAGGAGTGGGGTGTGGGGAGTCAGGAAGTGGAGTGTACTAATGAGCGACATCCTCCACAATTGAGGTCATGAGGACTGTGAACCTAGAAGTGGTGAACAAGTCCACACCCTGTGGATGCAGAGGGGTTGGAGATGGGGGAGAAGTAGAAATGGGTTGGGTACTGGGTGGAAAAGGGATGTTAGGGGTAAGCTCGGATAATGTGGGAGGTTCCAGGATGTCAGGGTGGAGGACCTGGGAGGTGGGTGGAGGTAAAAGAGGTTCAGAGGTGGATGGGGGAAGGTCTGGTTGGAGAGGGACTGAAACAAATGAAAAAAGCAAAGTGGGTGGAGGTGTGGGTAGTGGGACAGGTATGGTGGGTGGGGGGGTGGCTAAGGGTACCTCTGCAAGAGTCTCTGCTACCACGGAAGTGGTTGTCTTCTCAGCCACCTCCTTTCTAACTGGTTGGCCTTTCTTAATCAATGTGAGGCTGGTGGACCATTCTCGCTTACCATACAATTTAAAGGTGAGCTTCTCTCTTGGTTCAGATTGCTTAATCACATATTTTCCAGTCCTGAGCAAACATGTGATGAGTCTGTAAAAAGGCAGGCCACCTCCATTAGCAGAAGCTTGCCTCTTCCGCACCTTGTCATGGATGTCCACCATTGTCTCAAAAATCAGCTTAGGTGCATTCACAAATTGCCCCTTTGCACAAAGAATAGTGCATCCACTAAAGGGGTCCTTCTCTCTTGCAAATGGCCAGAGACATAGACGTTTTTCCTCAGAATGGTGTCAATGAGTCGGAGGGTGTTGGGATATTTGCCTACCCTCAAATGAGGGTCTAAAATTATCAATAAGACTAGGCAGACATACTCATACAGACCTGTAAGTATTCAGGATCCGTTGTAGCAAGCTTTAAAAGAATGGTAAGTAAGGGAATGTCCATAGGGAGGCTCGTTAGAAATATGATAAATCTCCAAATCTGTAAGAGATCTGGCACCCTAGCTATCTCTACTTTAGTTAAAAGACAAGGGAGAGGTTTGAAATGAGTTGTCACTTAACTAAACTACAATTAAAATGCAGATTGTCTTAGATCGAATCTGGAGCCTCAGATCTTGCAGATGCATGGTTCAAAAACTTAGAAAATAGAGAAGAACAGCTTGGAGGTTGTCTTCATTGCAATCAGGTTGAGCTAAGCATATTACAGGGGTTCAAAGGCACACAACTCCCTCAGCTGGCCACAAGCACAGCTGCAGGATATAAATTCCACTCCAAATCACAGGCTTCACTTGGTCTTAAGGCTATGATCTGTCCACTTTAATGGTCACAGACCATCCTAGAGACTTTATCGAATCCATGGATTGTAATGGATGAAACCAATTGAGCCCTGAGCTTAGATTTACCTTAAGGTTATGATATGTCCACTTTAATGGTCACAGACCATCCTAGATATCTCCTACGAAGCCAGAGCCTCAATGAGAACAATTAAAACCACTACAGATGCTACAATTTCCAGGTCACAGACACAGGAAATTACAGGGATATCAGATCCAAGGAATTCAGATGATATCCAAGAGGTCTACCAGTTATGTGGGTGAGGTGATCAAGCAACTCCTCTACACAAATCTGATCGAGCACCAAAAGGAATCAAAAGAGCTTTAGATCTAATTAAAACATTGAAAACAACATTTACATTGCAAACAAGGTCACTCTTAGAATGGAATGCTCTCAGATCTGTAGTCTGTTCAGCAATTAACCCCAGCAACACTCTTAACCTTACCCAATTACAAATCTAATTCACTCCTTGCAGCTCCTAGGGATTTAGCCAACCATGGTTGGGCTAAAGGAGGGAAATGGAATCTCGCTGCAAGCTCTGATCTCTAGAAAATTGCTCAAAATTTAGATCCACCTCAATGGCAATTGGGGATCTCTATATATAGCTTTCTCTTCTATTTTTCCTGCCAAAAATCCCTTCTAGAAGGTCGTCAGAGTTTGTTAGAGCTCTGTTAAAGCACATGGGTCGGTTACGGCTTTTTAGGGCATCTTCTAGAACATCACGTCGATCACTAAAGTGCCTCGGTTTATGTGCAGTAGGTCACCAAGTCTCAGCGTGTGCATAGCATAGTTTCTGAGAAGTTCACCACACGATTTCTACAAGTTGGAGAAGCTTCCGATAGGTTAAAAGTAAGCTTGTAGTTCCTCTCAATAGGTTCCCTGGTCTCTTCAATAGGTATCGATAGGATGAGTTTTCTCTTTGAAGCTTCAGGGTCCTCAGCCCATTATCTGGAGTATTCGATAGGTTGGCTGAGTAGTTCGATAGGTCCAGGGTTCCTTTTCGACAGGTTCAGCTTTGTGTGTCGTCATCCCGATAGGTTTGCTCTCATTCCTATCGAAAGGCTTAAGCATCCTTCGATAGGTTCAATTCCAACATCTTCATTTCGATAGGTTCTGAAAGTCTTCGACAGGTTGGAATCGAGCATTTTAGTCCTTTCGCTAGGTTCTCAGATCTGTCCGATAGGTTCCTTTGACACTTCAGGCAAGTTTTCGATAGGATAGTTTCTTCTTTCCTTTCTTTGCTCAATAGGTTCTTAAATCCTATCGAACTCCTCAATCCATACGAATTCATTCTTCTTCTGCCTTCGGATCCTATCGAAGCCTTCTTCAAGTGGACAAATTCTTTCCTTTTAATCCTTAGCTCCTATCGAAGTCTTCAGACATCCTCTCGATAGGATGTTTTGGACCTATCTTCACTTCCATTCCCTTGTTCTGTTGCTGGGTCTGCATGGTGCTGAGAGATGGCTTCTTTGTGGGCATTCTTAAGTGGTTTGTTGGATTATTACCAACTTTCCCTGCTATCTATAAAATGCACTCAACAGAGGCTTATTAGTGTGCTCACAGGTCCATCAAAGGTTAGGTTAAAGGGTGCAAAGTGGCATTTTTCACCACTTAACACACCCCCAAACCTAATCTTTGCTTGTCCCTGAGCAAAGGAGAATTCAAAGAAAAATAAAATGCCACTTTCATAGGGAGCACGGATGCATTTAGCACATGCACCAAGCCTTTTAAACCCCTAGGTGATCCCTAGTGGAGGAGTGAAGTCTCCTGAGGGTTTTCAGTGAAGATACCCACAAACTTCTCCAATACACTTAGTTACTAATAGTGCAACCTGTTAAAGCAGAGTTTAAGCACATCAAATAAATTCACATCATGCCCATTCATTAAAGGAAATTCAACAGAAAGGCATCCATTTGGAAATATGAAAGTTTGCTTAAATCTCTCCATCACTCAGTTTGTGTCCAGGCATTTCTCCTGAAATTTTATGCATAACTCACCATCAATTTGAGGATCCTGCTTAGATACTTCCCCCATCAACTTGATTTCAGACCCAAGTCTCACCAGGGCTGTTCACTCATTAGTACAGAGAAGAGGGGTAAATCATACCACTCAGCTCAAGAGCAGTTACAACCCTCAAATAGAACTGCAAGCAGGATCATAGGCATTGCTTGAATTTATGACTTTTCCAGTTCTTTACACCATAGGTTAAGCAAATTCTCATCTCCACATGACAGCTCAATCCACTTTTAGATCAGTAAGGTCTTTTTATTGGGTTGTAATGTGGCTTAGGGATGAGGTTTATGGAGGAACAAAAGGGCTAATAGAGTTCAAAATTGAGAAATTAGTAAAGGTAAGGAGGTGATTCATGACTTCACCTTCTTTAATTCAGAACCTCTTTACTGTCTTTTTGAATCTTCAGAGCCAAAATGGCCAGCTTCTTCTCTTCCTTTTGCTTTATTTCTTTTTCTTTCTCTCTCTTTTTTTTTTATTTATACGTAATACCACAAATACCACCAACTGTGTTTTTCTTTCTTTCAACCTAATTTAAAACCTTGCTCCTCCTTCCTCTTCCTGATTTCTCAGATTGAGGGTGAACTGAAATAGGTCAAGAGGTTTTGGGTTTAGAATTTCTGGTTTTCATCAAAGAAAATTGGGGCTTTTAAGGCTCAAGTTGTGTGCATCAAGGGCAGTTCAAAGGTGGGGAATTTTGGGCTCAAACTGTCCAAAGAATGGCCTTACTGCACATCTTCAATATCCTGAGTGTTGTCAAGTTCTTTCAACTTGGATTTGCCTAACTTCTAGTGATCCAGATTAGATCCAGTCAACTTTCAAAGCCGAAGAAGTTGCCGAGACACTCTTCAAAGAAATTTTCAGGCCCAATTCTCACTGGGTATGGCCTTCCATCTAATTTCTGGGGAGTATCTTCACAGTCTCTTCTCGTTGCTGGTTTGTCACACATCAAAAACTTTCTTCAAAAATTCTTGACATTTTCTTCATGAAAAATGTTAAAACTTCAGCTTACTTCAGTTGCAAATGATTTTTAAAGTTTCCTTAACAACAAATATGAGGTGAATTCATTCATACATGCCACACCCCCAAACCTAAAGCAAACAGTGTCCTCACTGTTTTTAGCAGAACGGGTTTAGTTGTGCAGACATCCAGAGAAAATAAATTGAACAAGAAATAAAATGAGAAAAAACAAGTGAAATGAACAAAACATTTTATTATAAATAATCTCAAAATAGACATGTGGACAACATCTCCTTTTGGGAATAAAAAAAAACATCCCCCCTGGCTCAGGGATATCCTCAGCCTTTGTCGGGTGGAAGAGAAACTGCAAGTCAGGGGGGGAAAGAAAAGGAAAAAGAGTGGGATCAGGGGGCTGGGGGTGGGGTGGTGGATGATGAGAGGAGGCACTGGGTGACTCTTCTCTTCCTCTTCTTCTCCCTCTTTAGGTTTTTCTTTTTCTCGTTGGCGAGGATTCCCTGGACCTCGTCATATTCATCCCAGAGAAATTGAAGAGGATCAAGCTCGACCAGTGGAGGTGGTGGTGGCCAGACTGGGAAGAACTTGATAGGCAACTCTGGAGGTTTGTCGTCGGCCATGAGTGGGGGCTGGAAGAGTTGGGCAGGTTAGGGTGGAATGGATGTGGAAGGTTTGGATGAAGCGAATATTTAAGGTGCATGGGCGTTGGAATATGAAATGATGCAATAAAAGTGGCGTAGTCGTCAAGGTGTGGGAATTGAAAATGAAAGGCAGGAATACAGGGAGTGGCGGTCGCTGGGTGGCAATTGGAGCGTGGACTGCATGATGGACTAAATTTAGGAGGGAAGATTAAGTTAAGGCGGCATGCGCCATAAATGCTGAAGCACTGACAGAGGGTTATACATTCGGGAGGTGCGCAGGACAAGACTACCTTATCGATACGAGTGTGAAAAATGATTTCGATAGGATGACGAGAATGGTGGCGATAGGTCGATGTGTCCTATTGAAAGCTTGGCAATAAAAGCATACAAAAGGTATAATTTGATAGGATCTCGATAGGTGGATCCTTCCTTTCGATAGGTTGGAATTTGACGTGATTCGTCATTTTGATAGGTTCCGATAGGTACCCGAAACCTATCGAAAAGTGTTTGTTTCCATATTTAACCTATCGAGGGGTTGGTTTCACCTATCGTCAAGGCCCAGTGCCCCGCGAAAATATCCAAAATCCTATCGAAATCATCAGCCATCTTATCAAAGGGTTCTAAAAGCCAAAAGTTGGATAAATGAGTGTAGGGCTTAGTTTCAGCACCCTAAAATTTTTCCTGCTAAGCCAGCCGTCACTTTGTTGATTCAAATAAATCACATATATTACATATGATACAAGCCAACGTCAGCTATCAACCTGGAGGGTCTTGAAGATCAATGCTCTCCCCAGGCTCACAAAATTCTTTCCAGGAAAGTTGCAGTCTTGAAGATCAACAGCTCCAGATGGGGAAACATGTACAACTATGAAGGGTCCATCCCATCTAGACTGCAACTTTCCTGGAAAGAATTTTAACCTAGAATTGAACATCCACACCTTATCATTGGGTTTGAATTCTTTCCGTAGCAAATGTCTATCGTGGAAGGCTTTGGTCTTCTCTTTGTAGGTCTGAGCATTGGCGTATGCTTCCAATCTGAGCTCCTCCAAATATCTGCGATTTCTCGTGTATACCAAATAGAGTTGAAATTAGAATTTATTGCTTTAATAGCCCAGTATGCTTTGTGTTCCAATTCAACAGGCAAATGGCATGCCTTGCCATAAACTAGTCTGAATGGGGACATACATATGGGGGTCTTATAGGCAGTCCTATAAGCCCATAGGGCATCTATCAATTTCATGGACCAGTCCCTCCTATCACTTCTCACAGTCTTCTCTAAAATGTGCTTGATTTCTCTGTTGGAAATCTCTACTTGTCCACTGGTTTGTGGGTGGTAGGGGGTGGCTACCCTATGGGTCACAGAGTACTTTTCTCGCAGCTTATCAAAAGGTTTATTACAGAAGTGGCTTCCCCCATTGTTGATGATGGCTTTGGGGATGTCAAACCTGGAGAAGATGTTGTCTTTGAGGAATCTAATGACAACTTTGTGGTCGTTTGTCCTTATAGATATGGCTTCTACCCATTTGGACACGTAATCCACAACTACAAGGATGAAATTATATCCACAAGAGGGAGGAAATGGTCCCATAAAATCAATACCCCAGACATCAAACAATTTGACCACCAGTAGGGGCTGCAAAGGCATGGAATTCCTCTTAGTAATACTTCCCATTTGCTGGCATCGAGGACAAGCTTTGCACTGTTGTCGAGAATCTTTGAACATAGTAGGCTAATAGAAACCACTCCGAAGCACCTTCGCAGCAGTCTTGTTACCACTGAAGTGGCCCTCACAAGCCTGTTCATGACTCATGGTTAAAATGTAGTGCAACTCTGTTTCTGGTACACATCTTCGAATTACTTGGTCTGAACAATGCTTAAAAAGGTAAGGATCCTCCCATATATAGTGTTTGATCTGAGAGAAAAATAAGTTTCTATCATTCTTGTTCCAATGTGGAGGGATCCTTTTCATAGCAAGGTAGGTCACGATATTAGCAAACCAAGGCATATTGATCTCCACGGCAAATAGCTGCTCATCTGGAAAAGAATCATTGATGGGCAGGCTCTCTGTTTCTGCAACTTGGATCCTTGATAGATGACCAGCAACCACATTCTCCACTCCCTTCTTGTCTTTAATCTCCAAATGGAATTCCTGCAAAAGGAGAATCCATCTGATTAATCTTGCTTTGGTGTCCTTCTTAGACAAGAGGTATTTCAAGGCTGAGTGGTCAGTGAACATAGTGATTTTGGAGCCCAACACATAAGATCTGAATTTTTCTAACGCAAAGACAATGGCTAACAGCTCCTTCTCAATCGTGGTGTAATTCAATTGAGCATCAACCATTGATTTACTAGCATATGCCATCACACATGGTGCCTTGTCTCTTCTTTGTCCCAAAATAGCCCCCATAGCAAAGTCTGATGCATCACACATCAGCTCAAATGGTAAAGAGAAATCAAGGACTTGTAGAATAGGGGTTTGTAGTCAAGTAAGTTTTCAGCTGCTCAAAAGCAACCAGGTAGTCATCATTTAACTCAAAGGGTACCTCTTGGCACAACAGGTGGCACAGAGGTTTGGTGATTTTGCTGAAGTCCTTAACGAATCGCCTATAAAACCCAGCATGGCCCAGAAAAGACCTGACTTGTTTGACAGTTTTGGGAGGGGGCAGATGGGAAATTAAGTCAATCTTAGCCTGATCAACCTCTATTCCCTTGTGGGAGACCACATGTCCAAGGATAGTGCCTTGAGTCACCATAAAATGACTCTTTTCCCAACTTAGGACCAGGTTGGTCTCCTCACACCTCTGCAGCACAAAACTAAGATGGTGCTGGCATTGGCCAAAATCATCTCCATAAATGGAGAAATCATCCATGAAGATCTCTAAAAATTTGTCAATCATGTCAGAGAAAATGGCATACATGCATCCTTGGAAAGTGGCAGGTGCATTACACAGCCCAAATGGCATCCTCCTGTATGCATAGGACCCAAATGGCCAAGTGAATGTGGTTTTTTCCTGGTCTTGGGGGTAGATAGGGATCTGATTGTACCCTGAATATCCATCAAGGAAACAGTAATATGCCTTGCCTGCTAGCTTGTCCAAGATTTGGTCTATGAAGGGCAATGGGAAGTGGTCCTTGGTGGTTTTTTCATTAAGCTTTTCTGTAATCGATGCATACTCTCCAACCAGTGGTCTGTCTGGTTGGGATCAGCTCTCCTGAATCAACTTCAACAACTGTGATGCCAGATTTCTTTGGCACTACCTGGGTAGGTGCCACCCATTGGGAATCGGAGATAGGGTATATTATGCCAACATCGAGGAGTTTGACTACCTCTTTCATCACAACTTCCTGCATGTGAGGATTGAGTTTCCTCTGCATCTCTCGAGAAGGTTTGGCACCTTCCTCAAGATGAATCTTATGCATGCACACAACAGGATTAATCCCTCCTAAGTTTGCAATGGTTCATCCTATTGCCTTCCTATGCCTTTTTAGCACACCAAGTAGTTCGCTTTCCTGCTCAATGGTGAGGGAAGACGAGATTATCACAGGTAATTTGTTGTTGTCTCCTAAAAAGGCATATTTCAAAGTTTTTGGGAGTTACTTTAACTCCATCTCTGGGGGGCTGATGAGTGAGGGCAATAGGGGTGTCTTGGAGGGGAGTGGAAGAGGCAGGAAAGAAGGATTCCATGGATGGAGCTGTGCTTGTTCGGCTCTGGAAGAGACAAGTTGCACATGCTCAGTTTCAGAGGTGAAAGTCATTTCTACCTCTCGTTCCTTCCATACTTCAGCTAGCTCATTAGACCATTCCTTACCATGCAACAACATATTCACATTTTCTTGCACAACCTCATCTATTATGTCTAGAGAAAAACAATCCTAATCAGGATGAGGTTGATTGGCTGCGTTGTAGACATTCAACTTGATCTTTATATTTTCAAATGACACTTCCATTATTCCAGACCTGCATTGAATACAAGCATTAGCTGTGGCCAAAAAGGGTCTGCCTAGGATCACAGGTATAGAGGTGGCATACCTTCCTGGTTCCATATCCAGCACAAAAAGTCAGCAGGATAAAAGAATTTGTTAACTCCCACCAAAACATCCTCGATTATCTCCATAGGTTTCCTTTCAGATCTGTCGGCCAACTGTATAACAACATGTGTGGGCTTTAATTTTCCTAAGCCCAGCTTCTCATATACTGAATAAGGAAGCAAATTTACACTGGCTCCCAGATCTAATAGGGCTTTGTCAATGGTATGGTCCCCAATGATGCAAGGGATGGTGGGGAGTCTAGGGTCTTGAAGTTTGGGGGGAGTTGCAATGGACAGGACATGCTTGACTTTTTGTGCTGAAAAGACTTTCTTAGATGGGTGTATCCTAGATTGTCTTTTATGGGTGCATAGGTCTTTTAAGAATTTGGCATAGGCTGGGACATATTTAATGGCATCAAGTAAAGGTAGATTGGTCTTTACTTGTTTAAAGGTCACAATCATTTCCTCAATTTTACCTTGCCCTTTCTCCAAAGGGGAAGGTCCTTGTAATGCCTTGGGAAATGGCAAGTGTGGGGGTGCTCCCTCACTTGCAGCCTTAGCCAATGGGGCTTCTTTCTTTTTGATTTTTTCTTTTTCTTTAGGATCCATATCATCCTCTTTATTGACAGTGGGTTGTTCCTGCAGGTCCACCACTGGTGGCCTCTGTTGTGTTCTTGGAAAACTCATGCTATTTTCTTCCTTCAAACTTCTCACAGGCTCACAACCTACTTGATTGTCCACTAGCCTACCACTCCTCAAAGTTGTCACAGATTTGGCTTCCTCATAGATGGACGAAACTTCACCCACTATAAACTGTCTTTGTGGATTATCCTATGGTTGGCTAGGCAACCTTCCTCCCTCTCTCCTAGTCAGAGCATCAGATAGCTGACCAAGTTGATCCTCTATCTTTGTGATGCTATGATTGTGAGAGTGTACATTTTGGGTCAAGGTGTTCAAGCTTTGTAATGAAGATAGAACTTGTTCCTCAAAGGATGGTGGTCTCACAACTGGAGTGGGTGCAGCTTGCAACACAAGAGGAGCTATATGTTGGGTCAGTGGTTGCTGATATTGAAGCCTTGGAGCATAACATTCTTGATAGGGCTAAGCATTTCTGTAGGGCATGGGCTGCTGGGGCTGCTGCTGCTGGTGGCTGGGGTATCCATCTTGTCTCCATGTCAGATTGGGGAGGTTTCTCCATTGATACCCAGCAGCAGGTTGCTGCCCATAGGCTTGAGTTACAGCCACATGCTCTATTACAAAATCAGGAAATTGGGCAGCTGATGGACATTCATCTAGGGAGTGAGCAGGAGACTGGCATATAGCACATGCCTCCTCCACTCTAGCAGCCACAGGTGACTGCATAGCTCCCATTAGCCTATCAAATTTCAGAGTTAAGCTGTCCAATTTCCCTTCCAGCTCACTTGGCACACTCACTTCATATGTCTTTCCGCTTGAGGTGTTCTCTTTCATCAATTTAGGAGGGTCTAGATCTCTTGCCAAGGTTTCCCTTTGCATAGAGTTCTCACTGATGATATCAAAGAGCTCCCATGCCTCAGTAGTTTTATGGAGGTAGGTGCCACCACTGGAGGCATCTATTATATCTCTGCTCTTCGAATCAATTCCCTGATAAAAGCTTTGAACCAATTGCCATTCAAGGATTTGATGGTGGGGGAATTTCTTGAGGAGTTCCTTAAATCTCTCCTAGGGTTGATGAAAATCTTCAGTTGGATCTTGGGTAAAAGAGATGATACCCTTCCTCAACTGGCTGGTTTTCGACATAGGAAAGAATTTGGCCAAAAACTGATATTGGAGATCACTCCAAGACTGAATACTGTTAGGTGGAAGTAGAGATAACCAGGTCCTGGCTCTATCCTTTATTGAAAAATGAAAGAGTCTCATCCTGGTGGCCTCCTCCCCCAAACCTGTGATGTTGAAGGTGGTGCACAGTCTTAAGAATTTGTCTATATGCTTATAGGGATCCTCCTCGGTCAGGCCATGAAATGAGGGTAACATCTGAATGATGAAAGATTTAATTTCATAGTTTCCTTGAGCAGGAAGGAACTGAATGAAGAAGGGGAAATTGTAGACCCCTGGTGCATTGAATTCATTGAGAGTTCGAGGTTGCTGCTGCTCACCCATTTCAATAGATTCAAATTCAATAGCTGTGGATGAAGTTGGTCTGGATCTGAGAAGTCTTTCAACCTCTAGATTTAGTGGAATAATCTGAGGTTGCAGAGTTCTCCTACCAAACATACAACACTCACAACTGAATGTAGAGTAAATTCTCAACACAGCAAATAGAAACACACAATTGATTAACTAATCTAAAAATCAGCAGATCTGAAAATAAACAGGGGAGAAGGGATGCAATAGAGGCCTTCAAAGACAGCCTCTCCTCTCACTCTGTACTCAGATCTGGTGAACTGGACACAAAAATACTGAAAAATAGCAAAACTCACAAATGCAGTTAGTAAAATCAAACAAAAACTACAAATCTATGACCAAAACTTAGATCTATCAATTTCTAAACTGCCTCCCCGGCAGCGACGCCAAAAACTTGTTGGGATGTTTGCCTACTCTCAAATGAGGGTCTAAAATTATCAATAAGACTAGGTAGACATACTCATACTGACCTGCAAGTATTCAAAAACTTTTATAGCAAGCTTTAAAAGAATGGTAAGTAAGGGAATGTCCACAGGGAGGCTGGTTAGAAATATGATAAATCTTCAGATCTGTAAGAGATCTGGCACCCTAGCTATCTCTACTTTAGTTAAAAGATAGGGGAGAGGTTTGAAATGAGTTGTCACTTAACTAAACTATAATTAAAATGCAGATTGTCTTAGATCAAATCTAGAGCCTCATATCTTGCAGATGGATGGTTTAAAAACTCATAAAATGGAGAAGAACAGCTTGGAGGTTGTCTTCACTGCAATCAGGTTGAGCTAAGCATATTACAGAGGTTCAAAAGCACACAAGTCCCTCAGCTGGCCACAAGCACAGTTGCAGGGTATAAATTCCACTCCAAATCATAGGATCCACCTGGTCTTAGGGCTATGATCTGTCCACTTTAATGGTCACAGACCTAGAGACTTTATCGAATCCATGGATTGCAATGGATGAATCCAATTGAGGCCTGAGCTTAGATTTACCTTAAGATTATGATCTGCCCACTTTAATGGTCACAAACCATCCTAGAGATCTCCTACGAAGCTAGAACCTCAATGAGAACAATTAAAACCACTACAGATGCTGTAATTTCCAGGTCACAGACACAGGATATTACAGGGATATCAGATCCAGGGAATTCAGTTGATATTCAAGAGGTCTACCAATTAAGTGGGTGAGCTGATCGAGCAACTCCTCTACACAAATCTGATCGAGCACCAAAAGGAATCAAAATAACTTTAGATCTAATTAAAATATTAAAAACAACATTTACATTGTAAACAAGGTCACTCTTATAATGGAATGCTCTCAGATCTGTAGTCTGTGCAGCAATTAACCCCAGCTACATTGTTAACCTTACCCAATTACAGATCTAACTCACTCCTTGCTGCACTTAGGGATTTAGCCAACCATGGTTGGGCTAAAGGAGGGAAATGGAATCTTTCTGCAAGCTCTAATCTCTGGAAAATTGGTCAGAATTTTGATCCACGTCAATGGCAATTGGGGATCTCTATATATATCTTTCTCCTCTATTCTTGCTGTGGAAAATCCCTTCTAGAAGGTCGTCAGAGTTTGTTAGAGCTCTGTTAAAGCACATGGGTTGGTTAGGGCTTTCTAGGGCATCTTTTAAAACATTGCACCGGTCACCAAAGTGCCTCGGTTTACGTGTAGTAGGTCACCAAGTCTCAGCATGTGCATAGCATAGTTTCTGAGAAGTTCGGCACATGATTTCGACAGGTTGGAGAAGCTTCTGACAAGTTAAAAGTAAGCTTGTAGTTCCTTTCGATAGGTTCCTTGGTCTCTTCGATAGGTACCGATAGGATGAGTTTTCTCTTTGAAGCTTTAGGGTCCTCAGACCATTATCTAGAGTATTCGATAGGTTGGTTCAGTAGTTCGATAGGTCCAAGGGTCCTTTTCGATAGGTTCAGCTCTGTGTGCTGTCATCCCGATAGGTTGGCTCTCATTCCTATCGAAAGGCTTAAGCATCCTTCGATAGGTTCAATTCCAGCATCTTCATTTCGATAGATTCAGGGAACCTTCGACAGGCTGAAATCGAGCATTTTAGTCCTTTTGCTAGGTTCTCAGATCCGTTCGATAGGTTCCTTTGACACTTCAGGCAAGTTTTCGATAGGATAGTTTCTTCTTTCCTTTCTTTGCTCGATAGGTTCTGAAATCCTATCGAACTCCTCAATCCATATGAATTCATCCTTCTTCTGCCTTCGGATCCTATCGAACCCTTCTTCAACTGCACGAATTCTTTCCTTTTAATCCTCAGCTCCTATCGAAGTCTTCAGACATCCTCTCAATAGTATGTTTTGGACCTATCTTCACTTCTTTCCCCTTGTTCTATTGTTGGGTCTGCATGGTGCTGAGAGATGGCTTCTTTGTGGGCATTCTTAAGTGTTTGCTACATTATTACCAGCTTTCCCTGCTATGTACAAAATGCACTCAACAGAGGCTTATTAGTGTGCTCACAGGTCCATGAAAGGTTAATTAAAGGGTGCAAAGTGGCATTTTCCACCACTTAACAGAGGGTAGGATGGAGGTCTCTTCTCATCAAGGATTCACCAGAGCCCACGATTCCATTCGTAAGCTGTTTAGCCATTTCCCGAAATGTGGCTCCTGTAGGTGCTCCCTCAGCTCTGTTAGAGTCAAATTGATATGGGACTCCCAAAGCTATCCCAATATCTCTACAATCGATAGTCAGCTGCCAATCATCAATTGAGATTTTAAGTGTATCCTCAGCTCCAGGTACCACCTTCTTCGTCAGGTTCTGGTACCACAATTTCACTAATCTGGGATAGACATTTTCTTTCAAGGATGAAAGCAGGGGTAGCAGACCTTCTTTTTTCAAGTATTCCAATGCCCCCTGGCACTCCCCAATGTTGGCAAAATATGCAGATCAAAGTCCGTTTCAGGGACAAGACTCAATTTTTCTACAAACTCATTGGGGGTAGTTAACCTCGCAGGCAGTGCTACTGGAGGGGCAGCTCTTGCTGAAGTTTCTTCTACTTTAGGTTCCTGAATCTCAACAGCTTTGAATTTCTTAGCTTTAGGGGTCTTTGTGGGAGAGATTTCAGTGAGCTTCCTCTTGACAAGTGGTTTGTCAGCTGGCTTCAAATTTTTGGAGGATTTGGGGGTGGAAGCAGCTATTCTTCGGTGTATGTTCGCGAGGGTTTCCTCCGGCTCATCCATTTTGCTCTTCAGAAAGTAAGCTTTCACCAACTTGAGGCAGAGTTTGAGGTTTAGAAATTAGAGGATCGATAGATTGATGGGGGGGAAAGGCAACTGATTTCACAATACCTAGGGTTTAACTAAAATTGCATTTCCCAGCTCCAATTTTTCCAAAATTAGGGGCAAAATGCTCCTATGTGCAAGCTGAATGTTCTGACAAAAGGGGAGAATGAACAGCTATAGGTTCTATAAGGGATTAGTGAAAGAGGAGGGAGGTGACTGCGAGAGGAACAAGAGCTAGGGTTTGCAGAAGGTGTGGAATGAGGCACAAATGACCTATCGACGGGTATATAAAAGGTGAAACACGATTCCGATAGGATGACCTGGATGGTTTCGATAGGTTCGCGCATCCTGTCGAAAACATAGCAGACCAAACATTGAAAGGGGATGATTCGATAGGATCTCGATAGGTGGAACCATCCTTTCCATCAGTTTAAACGGCAGTTGAATCTTCATTTCGATAGGTTCCTAATTAGTATCTAGAACCTATCGAAATCTCTATTTTTCTTATCGAAAAGTTAGTTTTACCTATCGGGAGGTTCAGTACCTATCGAAACCATCTAATATCCTGCCGAAATCCCTAAGTGACCTATCAAAAGGTGAGCTTTGACCTGTCGAAGACTTCTAAAAATCAAATAAAGCTGTATTTCTGGGCATTCGCAGTCTCAGTTCTTAGCAGGCTTTGTTGATGTGGTGCCCCATGATTAGATTCACTTATGAACAGCTCCCATTACCTTAGGACAGCTGAGAATGATGGTCTAGTATTGAGCATGGTAGTTTTGTTGTTTTCTTTTAATTATTACAAGGAGATAAAAAGAATCAAACAACAACTAAGTAAATCTGGAGGGTCTGGAAGGTCCACGGTTTCCTCAGGCTCATCAAACGTGGCTTTTTTCATGGATCTTTTCCTCAGCCAGTGTCCATTCCCTGGGTGCAGTTTTCCATCTGTGAACCAAGCATTTTCCTGCACCAACCAATGTGGATTATTATGCATCACCTTCTTTTGGGCATTAATGGAAAAACAAGCCTCATCAGGAGAGGGTTGAGAGCCAGTGTTATACACGTTCAGTTTATCCTTCATGTTTCCAAATGACACTTCCATGATCCCATACCTGCATTGTATGTGGGCATTGGATGTGGCCAAAAAGGGCCTGCCTAGAATCACAGGTATGGAAGAAGCACATTTGCTTGGTTCCATGTCTAATACCAAAAAGTCAGCAGGATAGAAGAATTTGTCAACTCTAACCAAAACATCCTCAATTATCCCCATAGGTTTCCTTTCAGATCTGTTAGCCAGCTAGAGAACATGTGTGGGCTTTAATTCGCTTAAGCCCAACTTCTCATATATTGAGTATGGAAGCAAATTTACACTAGCTCCCAGACCTAATAGGGCTTTGTCAATGGTATGATCCCCAATGATGCAGGGGATTGTGGGGGTGCCAGGGTCTTGGAATTTGGTTGGGGTTGCAATCGATAAAATTTGTTTCACTTGCTCTGCTGAAAAGACTTTCCTGGATATGTGTATCCTGGATTGTCTTTTATGGGTGCATAGTTCTTTTAAAAATATGGCATAGGCTGGGACTTGTTTAATGGCATCAAGTAAAGGCAGATTGATCTTTACTTGCTTGAAAGTTTCCATCATTTCCTCAAATTTTCCTTGCCCTTTATCAAAAGGGGAAGGTTCCTGTAGTACCTTAGGAAATGGCAAGTGTGGGGGTGCTCCCTCACTTGCAGCCTTAGCCAATGGGGTCTCTTTATTTTTTAGTTTTTTCTTTTCTTGAGGATCCTCATTATCCTCTTTATTCATAGCTGATTGTTCCTGCAAGTCCACCATTGGTGGTCTCTGTTGTGTGCTGGTAGAAATTATCTCATTTTCCTCCTCCAAGTTCCTCACAGGCTTATAGCCCACTTGGTTGTCGACTAACTTACCACTTCTCAAAGTTGTAATAGATTTAGCTTCCTCATAAGTGGAGGAAACTTCACCCACTACAAACTGCCTTCATGGATTGTCCTGTGGTTGGCTAGGCAACCTTCCTCCCTATTTCCTAGTCAGAGCATCAGACAGCTAACCAAGTTGGTCCTCTATATTTTTGATACTCTGGTTGTGAGAGTGCATAGTTTGGGTCAAGGTGTTCAAGCTCTGTAATGAAGATAGAACTTGTTCCTCAAAGGTTGGTGCTCTCACAGTTGGAGGGGGTGCTGCTTGCTGCATAGGAGGAGCAACAGGTTGGTCCATGGGTTGCTAATACTGAGGCGTTGGGGCATAACCTTCTCGATAGGGCTGATCATTTCTGTAGGGCATGGGCTGCTGGGGTTGCTGGCTGGGGTATCCATCTTGTCTCCACCTCAGATTGGGGTGGTTCTTCCATTGATACCCAGCAGCAGGCTGCTGCCCATAAGACTGAGCTGCAGCCACATGCTCTGTTATAAAATTAGGAAATTGGTCAGTAGATGGGCATTCTTCTATGGGATGAGCAGGGGACTGACATATGGCACATGCCTCCTCTATTCTAGCAGCCACTGGTGACTGCATTGCTCCCATTAGCCTATCAAATTTCAGAGTTAAGTTGTTCACTTTCCTTTCCAACTCACTTGGGACACTCATTTCATATATCTTTTCCCTTGAGGTGTTTTCTTTCATCAATTTAGGGGGCTCTAGATTTGTTGCTAAGGTTTCCCTTTGCATAGAGTTCTCACTGATGATGTCAAAGAGCTCCCATGCCTCCTTAGCAATTTTATGGAGATAGGTGCCACCACAGGAGGCATCTATCATATATCTGCTTTTAGCATCAATTCCTTGATAAAAGCTTTGAACCAATTGCCATTCAGGGATTTGATGGCGGGGGCATTTGTTGAGGAGTTCCTTGAATCTCTCCCAGGATTGATGAAAGTCTTCAGTTGATCTTGGGTAAAAGAGATGATACCCTTCCTCTACTGGCTGGTCTTTGACATAGGAAAGAATTTGACTAGAAACTGACATTGGAGATCACTCCAGGACTGAATACTGTTAGGTGGAAGCAGGGACAACCAGGTCCTGGCTCTATCCTTTAATGAAGAAGGAAAGAGTCTCATCCTGGTGGCCTCCTCCCCCTAACCTGTGATATTAAATGTAGTACACAGTCCTAAGAATTCATCAATGTGTTTATATGGGTCTTCTTTGGTCAGGCCATGAAATGAGGGCAGCATTTGAATGATGGATCATTTTATCTCATAGTTTCCCTGAGTAGCTGGGAATTGAATGCAGAAGGGGGAATTGTAGATCCCTGGTGCATTAAACTCCTTAAGGGTTCTCGGCTGCTGTTGCTCACCCATTTCTACATAATCAAATGCAATAGAAGTGGGTGTAGTTGGTCTGGATCTGAGAAGTCTTTCAACCTCTGGATTTAATGGGACAATCTGAGGTTGCAAAGTTCTCCTACCAATCATACAACACTCAGATTTCGAATTCAGAACAGATCCAAACACACAACAAACAGAGTCTACCAAATTTTCTAACTATTCTAACAAAATTTTTCAACAGATCTGAAAAATAACAAGGGAGTAGAAGGATGCAACCTACAGAGCAGTCTCCAGCACGATTCTCCTCTCACTGGTGATGAGCACACACACTACTGAAAAATAACACAACTTACAAATGCAGTTAGTAAAATCAAACAAAAACTACAAATCTATGATTAAAACTTAGATCTATCAATTTCTAAACTGTCTCCCCGGCAGCGGCACTAAAAACATGTTGGTATGTTTGCCTTGCCTCAAATGAGGGTCTAAAATCAACAATAAAACTAGGCAGACACACTCATACAGACCTGCAAGTATTCAGGATCTGTTGTAGCAAACTTTAAAAGAATGGTGAGTAAGGAAATGTCCCCAGGGAGGTTGTTTAGAAATATGACAAATCTCCAGATCTGTGTCAGATCTGACACCCTAGCTATTACTTATTTAGTTAAAAGATAGGGGAGAGGTTTGGAATGGGTTGTCACTTAAACTAAGCTACAATTTAAACATAAGCTATCTTGGATCAAGTTTAGGAGCTTAGATCTTGCAGGGGAAGAGAGTAAAACACAAAAAATGGAGAAGAGTAGCTTGGAGGTTGGTTTTCACTGAAATCAGATTCAATTAATCATGCTACAGAGGTTCAGAGCACACAATTCCCTTGCTCGCTACAAGCACAACTACAGGGTTTAAATTCCACTCCAAATCACAGGATCCACCTGGTCTTAAGGCTATGATCTGTCCACTTTAATGGTCATAGACCATCCTATAGGCTTTATTGAATCCATGGAATGCAGCAGATGAATCCAATTGAGGCCTGGGCTGAGATTTACCTACAGGTTATGATCTGTCCACTTTAATGGTCACAGGCCATCCTAGAGGTCTCGTACAAAGCTAGAGCCTCAATTAGAACAATTAAAACCACTACAGATGCTGTAATTCCCAGGTCACAGACTCAAGGAATCACAGGAGCACCAGATCCAGGGAGATCAGATGGTATCCAAGAGGTCTACCAGTTAAGTGGGTGAGTTGATCTACAACTCCTCTACCCAAATTCGATCGATCACCAAATGGAACCAAAGAAAATTTAAATCTAATTAAAGCATTAAAAACAACATTATCATTGCAAACAAGGTCACTTTACAATGGAAATACTCTCAGATCTATAGTCTGTGCAGCTAGGAACCTACAATAACACTCTTAACCTCACCAAATTACAGATCTAACTTCTCTCCTCGCTACTCCAACGGATTTACCCAACCATAGTTGGGCTAAAGGAGGGAAATAGAATTGATCTGCAGGCGCTAATCTTCAGAATTTTGGCTCAGATCTCGATCCCCCCAATGGAAATTGGGGATCTCTATATATAGTTTTTCCCTTCTATTTTTCCTGCCAAAATTCCCTTCTAGAAGCTCTTCAGAGTTTGTTAGGGTTTTATTAAAGCACGTGGGTCGGTTAGGGTTTCCTAGGGCATCTTCTAGAACCTCGCGCCGGTCACCAAAGTGCCTCAATTTGCGTGCAGTAGGTTACCAAGTCTCAGCATGTGCATAGCATAATTTCTGAGAAGTTCAGCACACGATTTCGACAGGTTCGAGAGGCTTTCGACAGGTTAAAAGTAAGCTTGTAGTCCCTTTCAATAGGTTCCCTGATCTCTTCGATAGGTACCGATAGGATGAGTTTTCTCTTTGAAGCTTCAGGGTCCTCAGCCCATTATCTGGAGTATTCGATAGGTTGGCTGAGTAGTTTGAGAGGTCCAGAGGTCCTTTTCGACAGGTTCAGCTCCCGATAGGTTGGCTCTCATTCCTATCAAAAGGCTTAAGCATCCTTCGATAGGTGCAATTCCAGCATCTTCATTTCGATAGGTTCAGGAAGCCTTCGACAGGTTCACTTTTTCTCCTCAGGCAAGCTTTCGCTAGGATGAGCCTTCTCTTTCATTCATCTGCTCGATAGGTTCAGGGATCCTGTCAAATCCCTCACTTCAGCACATGTCTTCCTCTTTCTGCCTTCAGATCCTATCGAGCGCTTCTCCAACTGCACAAATTCGTCTCTTTTATCCTTCAACTCCTATCGAAGTCTTCTAGATGCCCTTTTGATAGGTTGTTTTAAGACTGTTGGGATGTTTGCCTACCCTTAAATGAGGGTATAAAATTATCAATAAAAATAGGCAGACATACTCATATAGACCTGCAAGTATTCAGGATCTATTGTAGCAAGCTTTTAAAAGAATGGTAAGTAAGGGAATATCCACAGGGAGGCTGGTTAGAAATATGATAAATCTCCAGATCTGTAAGAGATCTGGCACCCTAGCTATCTCTACTTTAGTTAAAAGATAGGGGAGAGGTTTGAAATGAGTTGTCACTTAAACTAAACTACAATTAAACTGCAGATTATTTTAGATCGAATCTAGAGCCTCAACTCTTGCAGATGGATGGTTTAAAAACTCCAAAAATGGAGGAGAACAGCTTGGATGTTGTCTTCACTGCAATCAGGTTGAGCTAAGCATATTACAGGGGTTCAAAAGCACACAAGTCCCTCAGCTAGCCTCAAGCACAGCTGCAGGGTATAAATTCCACTCCAAATCATAGGATCCACCTGGTCTTAAGGCTATGATCTATCCACTTTAATGGTCACAAACCATCCTAGAGACTTTATCGAATCCATGGATTGCAATGGATGAATCCAATTGAGGCCTGAGCTTAGATTTACCTTTAGGTTATGATCTATCCACTTTAATGATCACAGACCATCCTAGAGATCTCCTACAAAGCCAGAGCCTCAATAAGAACAATTAAAACCACTACAGATGCTGTAATTTCTAGGTCACAGACACAGAAAATTGCAGGGATATTAGATCCAGAGAATTCAGATGATATCCAAGAGGTCTACCAGTTAAGTGGGTGAGCTGATCAAGCAACTCCTCTACATAAATCTGATCGAGCACCAAAAGGAATCGAAAGAGCTTTAGATCTAATTAAAACATTGAAAGCATCATTTACATTGCAAACAAGGTCACTCTTACAATGGAATGCTCTCAGATCTGTAGTTTATGCAGCAATTAACCCGAACAACACTCTTAACCTTACCTAATTACAGATCTAACTCACTCCTTGCTGTTCCTAGGGATTTGGCCAACCATGGTTGGGCTAAAGGAGGGAAATGGAATCTCGTTGTAAGCTCTGATCTCTGGAAAATTGCTCAGAATTTCGATCCTCCTCAATGGCAATTGGGGATCCCTATATATAGCTTTCTCTTATATTTTTCCCACCAATAATCCCTTCTAAAAGGTCGTAAGAGTTCGTTAGAACTCTGTTATAGCACGTGGGTCGGTTAGGGCTTTCTAGGGCATCTTCTAGAATGTTGCATCGGTCACCAAAATGCCTCAATTTGCATGCAATAGGTCACCAAGTCTCAGCATGTGCATAGCATAGTTTCTTAGAAGTTCAGCGCTCGATTTCGATAGGTTGGAGAAGCTTCCGAGAGGTTAAAAGTAAGCTTGTAGTTCCTTTCGATAGGTTCCCTAGTCTCTTCGATAGGTACCGATAGGATGAGTTTTCTCTTCGAAGCTTCAGGGTCCTCAGCCCATTATCTAGAGCATTCGATTGGTTGGCTGAGTAGTTCGATAGGTCCAGGGGTCCTTTTCGACAAGTTCAGCTCTGTGTGTCGTCATCCTGATAGCTTGGCTCTCATTCCTATCGAAAGGCTTAAGCATCCTTCGATAGGTTCAATTCCAGCATCTTCATTTCGATAGGTTCAGGGAGCCTTCGACAGGTTGGAATCGAGCATTTTAGTCCTTTCGCTAGGGTTTTTGATCCGTTTGATAGGTTCCTTTGACACTTCAGGCAAGTTTTCGATAGGATAGTTCTTTCCTTTCTTTGCTCGATAGGTTCTGAAATCCTATTGAACTCCTCAATCCATACGAATTCATCCTTCTTCTGCCTTTGGATCCTATCGAACCGTTCTTCAACTGCACAAATTCTTTCCTTTTAATCCTCAGCTCCTATCAAAGTCTATCGACATCCTCTCGATAGAATGTTTTGAACCTATCTTCATTTCTTTCCCCTTGTTCTGTTGCTGGGTCTGCATGGTGCTGAGAGATGGATTCTTTGTGGGCATTCTTAAGTGGTTTGCTACATTATTACCAGCTTTCCCTGCTATCTACAAAATGCACTCAACAGAGGCTTATTAGTGTGCTCACAGGTCCATGAAAGGTTAGGTTAAAGGGTGCAAAGTGGCATTTTTCACCACTTAACGAAGACCTGTCTTCACTTCCTTTCCTTTATTCTGCTGCAGCCACGCATTCCAAGGACTCAGTGATGTGCTGCCCTCTGATGTGCTGTTTCTGGGTCTGCATAGTGCTGAGAGATGGCTTCTTTGTGGGCATTCTTAAGTGGTTTTCTGCATTATTACCAACTTTCACTGCTATCTACAAAAGGTACTCTACAGAGGCTTATTATTGTGCTCACAGGTCTGTCAATGGTCAAGTTCAAGGGTGAAAAGTGGCATTTTTCACTACTTAACAGTACCCGAGGTTGGACAGGATGGGGCTTCAGAAGTATTGGCTCGAGCAGATCTCAAGCAGCTAGATTTAAGCTTATGATCCTGTCGAGGCTCGTTATGGCCTTAGAACAACTGTCCCGAGAGGATGCTTTAAAACATCTGATCCTCTCGAGGGACAGTTAGTTCTCCTATAAAATAGTCTCGAGAGGATGCCTGAAGGTTTATGATCCTCTCGAGAATGAAAAAATGGCTTGTTTGAACTTGTGCACTAACACACTCTCTTGCAAATAAGCTTAGTGATCCTAATGTTAAACATATCCATTCACACTCAATCAGCACATCGACAGTTATGGTACACATCAATATTCATCAAAATCAGCAAGTTGAAAACACAATATTTATAAAAATTTACAACATTCTAATAGTTATGTTACACATGATACAAAGGTGAGATCATATATCAGGTGGGAGGTTCATGAAAGTGGATGGTCTCAGAGGGCTCCAAAACATTTTCAACATATAGTTTTAATCTCTGGCCATTGACCTTCATGACCCATCCAGAATTGGGGTCCATGATCTCAACAACTCTAGATGGGGATGTATGAATGGCAGTAAATTGGCCATCCCATCTAAATCTTAACTTACTTGGAAAGGACTTTAATTTAGAAGTTAAAAGCCATACCTTTGTGTAGACACCCAAATTCGGCCCAAGGCTCGATCAGTCTATACTTAGAGAGAGATGTACCCCTGTGCTTCCGATGACACCCTTGAACCCTTAGGAATCAAACCAAACCTTTAGGAATCACCCTGAACTTATTAGAACCATTCCCCTAACCCTTAGAGATCACCCCTAAACCCTAGGATCCCTTCCCAGACTCAACTTAAACCCTTCTAAGCATTTGATGGGAGGAGAGATACAAATTTTTATATAAACCATTTCAAAGGATGAGCCACATATCGTTGGAAAGAGGACTTCTCCAGCTTTCCAACAAGCTAAAGATCACCCAATTTGAAGTTGTGGTTCGAAAGTTACGGCTGAATGAAGGTTCACATAAAATCATGACTTTTTGCTCAACGTATGTATTACATACTCCCGACAATTATGGCCCCAGTTTGGTCAGGCGTATGTGTTATATACGCCTGGCATTTTTGGGCCAAATTTGGCCGAGCGTATATAATACATATGCCCAGCAGAGGTAGCCACCAACACGGGCACCTATCTTCTCAGATCTCCTCTAGTTTTCATGAAAATTACTATACATAAATTGGGCGTATGTAATATATACGCCCAGCTTAGCTACAGTAACTGTCATCAAATGCTCGAATTTCCTCCATCTGGTTTGACCTTTTGACCATCCCCTTGGTTGAGGTGGGTTTCTTAAGGTTGGTTGCCCCCCCTCTGAACTTATTGGCAACCCCTAAGTCACCCATGGTTTCACCCCATCATCTGCCATTGAAACTAGTTTTCCAAACCCCTAGGACCCTAAAAACCTAGAAAACCTTAGATGGAGGATTACCTAATGGCTAAACCAATTAGCTCTTAAGTAACCCTCTAAGCCACCCCTTCTCTATAAATAGAGAGGCCTCCCTCTTCCCCAAGGGGTTGAAAAATTAAGGTTGAGATTTAAGCTTAAGAGAGAGAGCCCTAGTGAGAAAAAAAATATATATTATTTTGCATTCTTCAACAAGAATTCCAGCATGCTTAGTTCTTCCTTTGCAACCCTTTTCAACCATTAGATCACCCCTCTTTAGTCAAGCTTATTCCCTAGCTCCATCCTACCCTTCCCATCTACCGAATCCTAGCATTAGAACCCATTCCTCTACCGTTTAAACCATTTAAATCCATCGGGAGCACGCCGAAGCGAAGGTCTTCCACGGTGCAACAAGGGCCCGTGAGCTCCGGCTCACCCCTCTCTTCCTCTACCTTCTTGGTGTTTCCTCCGTCTAAGGATTCAAGTCGTTACACCACTGAAATTTCGGTTTGGCTCAACACTTGATAGGATCGTATTGCCTTCGGGCAAGGGGAAGCTCCACCCATTTGTTTTTATTTTGGCCATAGATAGAGACCGCTACGCGCGGGTTGATCGGGTGCCTAACCCCTTCTCGATCGATAACCGAAGCCCCTACCCTAGAGCCTTTAGAAAAGACCGGTAAATCAGAGTCATATTTAGCACTTCGGTGCTCAAATATTGATTTAAAGGTTTCTCAGGTCACCAAAAGCTCCGGGTGGTGACTCTACATTTTATTCCACCGCGAGCGTATCACCGCGATGGGTTCGTGAGGATCCATGGTCGCACAGATGGCGACTCTGCTGGGAATGTCACCCTAGCGCTTTCCCTCTTGTTGACCCTTCTTTTTATTTTTTTTACTAACCATGGCTATTTTTTTGTTCTGATTTTCTGCTCTTTTCCTTTATTTTTATTGTTTTTACTAACATACTCACCCCTTCGATTCAGTCCTTTAAGTGCCTTAGCCGATTGGCGGGACTACTTACGCATTTAAATTTCAGTTTTTATTTACAATTTTGTCATTTAAGCCGCCTTAGCCGTTTGGTGGGCCTGCTCGCATCTACTTTCCACGTCATTTAAATTTCAGTCATTTATGAGCCATAGCCGTTTGGTGGGCCTACGTGCGCTCTTTATTTCAGTCATCATATCTCACCATTGAACGCTGGCCCGTTGAGGCGGCACGGGCTTGTCATCCGCGACCCGATTTTGGACTTAAATTCACTCCCCTTTAAAAATCTATAATTAAAAGTGAACCAATAGTGTGGGGACATAATCAAATCTATTTTTGCGCATTTTGGGTAGTTTTCGGGGGGTTTAGGCATAGATATAACTTACCCGGTTCCCAGTAAGGCGGCAGCCCTAGTGGTGATGATCCTGAAAAGAACCACCCCTTCCAGTACCTGAGAAGGTGCTTGCACCAGAGGTATATCAATTGGGTTGCCAATTCTGATCAACCCGTAAAACCTGCAACGGTGAGAGCGTAGAAAGCCTAATTCAACCGTGTATCCTTAGGAAGCGGAAAGGAGGGACTCGATAACATACACAGCAGTCCTCGGGAGCATCCCTCCTAAAAAACCAATCCAAAAGACCCATTTTGGGCTTCATTTCATCGTCAAAACAAGTGACAGAACTGTCTCGCCGGTATATATATATCATGACCAAAAATCCCCAGAAATACTGAGGTGTATATAATATATACGCCCAGCCAAAATCCCCAGATTTAAGCCAGGCGTTTATAATATATACGCCCAGCCAAATCTGCTTAATTTTGGTCAAGCGTATATAATACATATGCCCAGTATATACTGGATTCAAGGAGCTTGATCTGAGGCCCAATCCACCACCCGAGTTCCCCGATTTGCGGTATTAGTGCCCACAGTAGCCTGCCACATTCTGTAACGCCCAATATGCCCCTGCTCAGTCAATAGAAGGCAACTTCTCATTGATTTGCTCTGGGGGATCGAGTCGTTTGCATGGATTCCCTCACCTTCAATAGAACGAAAGGGTTCCCCTTTCGCCTCATTCGAAGTGTGTCGGATCCTACCATGGGACCTACTAAAGGTGCATATATCACCGGAGACAGGAATTTTTTTTAGGGCGCCAGATCATCATTCATTTAAATAGGGGAGATAATTTTCATTTAAAAAATGAAAAAAAATAAATATATAGAAAAATAAAAAATCTGTGTATACGCGTACTTTCAGTGCGACCGCTACTACGACGACCTCAAACCCAACCCGTAGAGGAAGAACTAGGAAAGTGTTCAGCCCTTACCCAAGGCATCGGTACAACACTCGTCAATAGATCATGTCGAGCACCGATACATCCCCGCCATCATCCCCATCCCATTCCCATATAGGAGAAGACCCAATCTCCAACACCTTCACCCAAACCCGGTTCGATGTCACGGGTCCATTTGGGGCACCCGTGTTCGCATTCACCCCATCCCCAGGTCATGTCCAATTTCACCCAACCCCCCCGTCCTTGAATGGGCCATCACTCTCCAATCTCACACCTAAATCCATGCCCTCAATGGAGGACATGAGAATGATGTATGCCCTATGGACTATCTCTTGGGGTCCTACATTCCAAACCCCACATCTAGGTCTTCAAAACCTCCATACCCTGTTCCCCCATGACCATGCCCAAGCACCAATCATTCATACCATCCAAGATCCCCCACCTCAATTCCAGGCCCGGGTGCAAGCCCAATAGACCCAAGCCCAAGCACCAATCATTCATACCATCCAAGATCCCCCACCTCAATTCCAGGCCCGGGTGCAAGCCCAATAGACCCAAGCCTAAGCCCAACCGACCCAAGCCCACTCATCTCAGGACCAAACTCACGAATCCATGGACCCAAGCCCAAATGTCTTTAGAACCCTGGGCCCAAGCCCAGACCCAAGCTCAGACCCAGGCCCAAGCCCACTAGACCCATCAGACCCAGGTCCAAAACCCTCAAGGCCCATAGGCCCAGGCCCAAACCAATCAAACCCAGACCCAAGGCCAAAACCCTCAAGGCCCATGGGCCCAGGTCCAAACCTATCAGACCCAGGCCCAGGCCCAAAATCCTCAAGGCCCATGGGCCTAAGCTCAAACCCACCTGACTCAGGTCCAGGCCCAAACCCATCAAACCCAAACCCAGGCCCAAAACCCTCCAGGTCCATAGGCCCAGGCCCAAACCCATTAGATCCAGGACTAGGCCAAAAATCCTCAAGGCCCATGGGCCCAAGCCTAGACCCACCAAACTCAGGTCTAGGCCCAAGCCCAGGCCCAGCTCCAAGCCCCCCAGGGCCCTTGGACCCACACCTATCAAACCCAGGCCCAAGACTCATCATCCCACACCCAATTCCCACATGGCCCACTAGCCCAAACCCAACAGGGCCCATTGGCCCAAAACCATACCAACCCCCACACCCAGGCTCAAGGCCCATCAACCCAAGCTTTCCAAAACCGTCAAGCCCAAACCCAAGGCCCATCCACCCACACTCATCAAGGCCCGTTCACAAACCCCTTACCCCTTCGCTAGTACCCTTCATTCACCTACACCCCTTACGCCCCCATCCCACCTCCAACAGAAAATCTGATCCACCTCATGCCTCAAAACCACGCCTACAGCATCCCACCACATCAACCACACCCCCATCACCCCCAAAATATACACCCAGCTGAGCACATCATTCATCCACAAACCACTCATCCATTTACTCCCCACCAAGTCGTCCAACCCATCACCCCCCAGGTCCAAATAGCAAACCTCGCCCCTCACCAGTACAATGACTAACAGTACGAGGAGGACGAGATCCGCAACAGTGGAGGAGCTGCCTACTTCACCCCCCTAGGCCCATCATCGTCACACCCAGGGCTGAGCCAAACCAGGGGGAAGCAGTCCCAGCTACAGCCTCAAAAGAATCAGAGCAGCTAAGAGAACAGATAGACAGAATACAAAAGCAGTTGACGAAGATGGGAGGGCTAGAACTGTATTCGACAGACTTTTCATACTTATGTCTGTTCTCGGATGTCCCCTTACCACAAAAATTCAAGATGCCATTATTCGATAAATATAATAACACTGGCAACCCCATCGCCCACTTAAAATCTTATTGTGGGGATATGTGTCAGTACGGCGGAGATGAATGACTCCTCATCAAAGTGTTCCAAAAGAGTCTAACGGGCTCAGCACTGAGATGGTTCACGTCCCTAGAACCATCCATGATAAAAACTTGGAAAGATCTGACACACTTGTTCCAAGAACAGTATGTCTATAACATGGACATAGAGCCAAGGAAGTCGGATCTGGGCCATTTGAAGCAAAGGCATGATGAAACTTTCAATACCTACTTAGGAAGGTGGAGGGCATTGGTTGCCCAAGTGACCCAAAGGATTCTTGATGATGAGCAGATTGAATTGGTAACTAAGGGAGCTCTCCCAATCATCATGGAATTTTTGGTATATCAGCAACAGTCCAATTTTGTTGATTTGGTCTGAAATGCCAACCGTTGCAAAGACGCCGTTAGAGAGGGCAGGTTGGGAAAGAGCATGACCAACGGGGCCACCGAGGTTTGAAAAGCTGTCGAACCAAGAATCAAAAGAAGACTAGGCACAGAGGTACAAAACATCATTTACCCCCAGACCAATACCAATGCCCCCCAGGTACAGCTCCAGGCCGCACAACCACCCCCAACCCATTTTGAGCAAGCACCAAGGCTGAACAACGGACCGAGAGCCCCATTTACCCAGGAACATATGAGAGCATGATTCGAACGGGTGTTCATGCCATTAGGACAATCTTTAAGTGTCTTATTGCCAGTATTGCCATAAAAGGGTCTGGTCAATTTACTCCAGCCTCGCCCCCCACCCAATCCAATCCCGAGAAACTATGACCCGAACTTGCATTGTAACTTCCACCAAGGGCCGAGTCACCCTATAGACCGGTGCTTCCCGCTAAAGCACACGGTCCAAGATCTAATAGAGGTGAGAAAAATTATTCCCCCACCACTTCCTCAAGGGCAGAATCAGAACATCCATCAGGCCCCTCTACCACAGCATCCAGGAGGCCCCAGGCCTAACATCCATTGCGTAGAAGAGGAAGAGGAAGAGTTTGACCCCTCGGATTACATCAGTAATCAAGAAGAGTTTTCATTTCACAGGCTGAACGAGGGTGAACCAATTGTGGGGGTAATCGAGTCGCTGTATTTAGCCGATTACTTCCCCACCCCGGCATACCAAGAAGAGCCCCTAGATTTAGGGCAGTATTTTTCCACTTTCATTCCTGCTTATCAAATCCAAACGGGCACAGCCCCGCCGCAATCATATGTATATTCGTCCCACTCCCAATTTACCCCACAGTACACACCTCCTCCCAATCACCCCATCCCATACACTATCCCACCATCAGCCACCCCATGTACCTCTTCGTCACGCCCACATCACCCCACGCCATACATGAATCCACCATCCCCATACTACCCCACCCCATACACACCCCCAAATCTCTCCACCCAATACACCACTCTGTCATCCCCAAATTATCCTATCCCGTACACACCCCTAAATCCCACCACCCAGCATACTACCACGCCATCCCCAAATCATCTCACCCAATACACAACTCCACCATCCCTAAATCACCTGCCCTGTGCATAACTCCATCATCCCCGATTTACCCCATTTCATCTACGAACCCATCATCGCCGCACCATGCCACCCCAGTTATAAACCCTTCATATCAGTACCCCCCTGCTCCATCCGCTATCTAGTCATATCCCTATCACCCTGCTCCACCCACACTTCCGACGTTTCTCAGCCACCCCATCCCAGTCACACCCCCACCATCGCTTCACCATTTCGCCCCCAATTTAACTCCACCCCCACCCAAACAAACAACCCCTCACCCACTCCCCTTATCGCTCGCTCCCAATCAGCACTGGTCTTACCACGCCCCAGTAACGCCTGCACAAACCTACTCTGCACCCTCAAATCCAATCTTGCTAATTCCCGCCAATACCACTCAGCCTCCTATTGGAGTCAACCTGGTTGGGCCCGAGAATCTGACATACCCAGCCCAATCCGCCCTAGAATCACCATGCACTGCCTTACTCATCTCAAAACCTGCCTATGACTCGCATCAAGTGTCGTTAAGTTACGAGCAGACAGACATGAATGCTGGTGGCAACCAAGAAGAAACGGTCAAATTTATCACCCGGTCAGGCAGGATTTCTACACAGCTAGAAGCATCAGGGGCCGTAAGAGGAGAAGAGAAGAAGAAAGAGCAGGCCGCAGGGAACCCCTTTGAGAAAATAGCCAGAGAGCATGTGTTGGACATAGCTCAAGAGGACACCCGCCCATATTACTGTATGGGATTTGTTAATCACGTCCCCGCTCCACTTTCAAGCCTTAATGGGAGCAGTCAAAGACGTGCATGTTTCCGCCCACGTAACCCCAGATGAGGTAGGAGAGATAATTGGGCAAGTATTGGCCCCAAATGTCATCTCATTCACTGATGCCGATCTGCCGCTCGAGGGGAACAACCACTCTAAGCCCCTGAATATAATAGTGGAAGTAGGGAACCTGGTGATGCCGTTGGTCTTAATAGACAACTGGTTGGCATTGAACGTGTGCCCTCTAAGAATGGCAATCAAAATTGGTGCGAACCCCAACACCTTCCGGCCATCAATAACAAGCGCCAGGGGATTTGACAACACCTGGAGAGAAATCATAGGAGAGGTAGACCTCGACCTGATCATCGGGCCGCAAACCTTCACTGTCCCCTTCCAGGTAATGGACATCAAGTCTACATTTAATTTACTATTGGGCCGGCCGTGGCTGCATGAGATCGGGGCAATACTATCAAGTCTACACCAAAAGCTCTAATTCATTTCAGGTAGAAGAATCATCACCATCGTAGGTGAGAGCAGAGAAGACAGGGAGCGGAGCGCTCTACATATTGAGAATCCAAAAGTGCTTGACATGCCGCACACAGCAGATGACACCGACCTCCATCGATTTGAGTATGACTTTTCAGCTGTTACCCTTGAGTCACCTGAAAAACCCCCTGCCAAAATTGCGGTAGGAATGGATGCAGCGGTGTTCATGCTCCACAAATGGGGCCACCAAAAAGGGAAAGGGTTGGGCCCACGCCTTTAAGGAAGAAGAGACCCCGTCAAGGCTAAGGGGCAGCAAACCAGATTTGGCCTGGGCTATAGGCCCCTTGAAGAAAAAGTCAGAGAGGCCAAGGAAAAGGTAAGAGCCACAGCAGCTGCCAGGGCTAAGGGAATCAATCTAGAAGAAGAAACACCCGCCCGACCCCACATCCGTCAAACCTTTGTGAGCACCGGAGTGGTAAAGATTGATCTGAATGGGGAGACAAGGGTAACCCCACACAAGCCTATTTTCGCTCATCCTACCAACCCTTACATCACCCCCCCAGACCTGGAGGTGGACTTAGCCGCCCTCTCCTTATTTGAGGAAGAAGTCTCCCGGTCCACCTGTCACTCTAGCACAGGCCACTTTGGGCCCATCCTAACCATATAGGACAGGGTCCCAGAGGATCCCTCCATAAACATGGTGAGGGGGGAACTGCAAGAGCCTACCGATGCCATTTCCAGCCAAAAGGGTAAAGGCCAAGCCTCGTAGGTAAGTAACAGGGCATCTTTGCCCCAACTCCTGGGAGCCGCCAAATGCTGTGAATACGACACCGACTCTAAAAAAAAAAACAACCTGTAAGAGGTGAGGTTAGCCTCTGGGACACTCTACCCTGTATATATAGAGATCCACCTCGCCAGGGGCCAACCTCTAAAAAATTGCAAGAAACCATAAAAATAAAAAAAATACCAATTCCAAAAATATTTTCCTTTAAAATTCCCAATAAAATTGAATATGATGTCGTGATACTCGTCCCACGCGAAGCCGACTCCTTCCCTATAGAAATACGAGAAGAGGTAGGAGTCACGAGTCTCGATGATGAAGGTCAAGTCGATGAGCTCCCCAATGAGCTCCTCAAGCAATGCGCCAATTTTGAGCATGGCCCTAGCCCGATCGTCGAAGAGATAGAGGACGTCAATTTGGGCACCGAAAAGGTCCCTAAAATACCAAAATCAGAACATCGTTGTCCCCTGCGGAGAGAAATGGTATGATAGACTTCTTCTGGTCATACCAAGACGTCTTCGCATGGTCGTATGAAGACATGCCTGGTCTGGATACCAATCTGGTTGAACATGAGTTGCCACTCTACCCTGATTGCAAGCCGGTTAAACAGAAGTTGAGACGTCTTCGACCTGAGTGAATGCTGAAGGTCAAGGATGAGGTCATCAAGCAGTATGACGCAGGTTTCCTCATGGTATCCAAGTACCCGCAATGGCTGGCCAATATTGTCCTCGTGCCAAAGAAAGATGGAAAGGTTCAAATGTGCATTGATTTCTGAAACCTCAACAAGGCAAGCCCTAAGGGTGACTTTCCATTACCCCACATCGATATCCTGGTCGATAACACTGCTAAGCACGGAATGCTCTCATTCATGGACGGGTTCTTAGGCTACAATCAGATTAAGATGGCAGAGGCCAACCGAGAAAAGACTGCGTTCATCACTCCCTGGGGAACCTTCTGCTACAAGGTGCTGCCATTCGGGCTCAAGAACGCTGGGGGCAACCTGCCAGAGAGCAATGACGGCCCTATTTCACAGCATGATGCACTGAGAGATCGAAGTGTATGTCAATGATATGATTGCCAAATCGCCAGAAAGGGACGACCACTTAGAAGCTATTCATGAGGTTGAGAAAGTATAGGCTGCGGTTGAATCCCCAGAAGTGCGCATTCGGCGCCATGTCAGGAAAATTATTAGGTTTTATTGTCAGTAGGAGAGGCATCGAGGTCGATCCGACCAAGATCAAGGCCATCACTGAAATGCCACCACCGTCTACACAGAAAGAGGTCAGAGGCTTTTTAGGCAGAATCTAGTACATCAGTCAGTTCATCGCGCAGTTAACTCTGATATGTGCACCGATCTTCAAACTACTAAGAAAGGATTCACCAGTTGAGTGGAATGATGACTGCTAAACTGCATTTGACAAGATCAAGGGTTACCTCCTAAATCCTTCAATATTGGTACCACCTGTACTTGGTAGACCCCTGATAATGTACGTGTCCACGACAGAGTTTTCCATGGGCTGTGTGTTAGGGCAACACGATGAGACAAGGAGAAGAGAGCAGGCCATCTACTACCTAAGCAAGAAGTTCACTGATTATGAGACGCGCTACTCTCATCTGGTGAAGGCGTGCCTAGAGCTGGTGTGGGCTACTCAAAGGCTTCGACATTACCTGCTATCCCAAGCCATTTTACTTCTAGCGTGGATGGATCAATTGAAGTACCTATTCGAGAAACTTTCTCTCACTGGCCGAACTGCATGATGGCAACTTTTATTATCTGATTTCGACATCACGTACGTCACTCAGAAATCGATCAAGGGCAGGCGCTCACCGATCATCTTGCTGAGAACCCTCTGCCTGACTACGAGCCTCTAAGGACCAATTCTGCGATGTAAGATGATACTGTAAGAAGCGGAACCATGGGTAATGCACTTTGACGGAGGATCGCATGTCAAAGGCCAAGGAGTTGGTGCCATCCTGATTTCACCAAAAGGATCCCATGTACCGATCTCTATCAAGCTCAACTTCCCCTGCACTAACAATATGGCTGAGTATGAAGCTTGCGCCGCCGGTCTACAGGCAGCTCTCGATCTGAATGTAACTCACCTTCAAGTTTTTGGTGATTCATAGTTAATCATATGCTAGACAAATGGTGACTGGAAGACGAAAGATGAGAAACTGATCCCCTATCATGAACACCTCGAGGATCTAATAGCTTGCTTCCAAGATGTGACTTTCTCATACGTCTCCCGAATATGGAATCGCTTTGCCGACGCATTAGCAATTATCTTTCTTCATCTTGACACTGATGTCAGCCATGGCTTCAAAAATTAGCATAGGGACATTGAAGAATTGCCCCTTAGAGAAATGAAAGAGGGCCTCCAAAATGGGTGTTCTTCTTTCCTGGCTATGCCCAGTGACATAAAAACATCCCCTCAAAATGGAATCCATCAGCAAAAATTGAGGTGTTAAGTCTCTTCTCATGATGGACTGCGCAGTTCCAACTATGCCTTGGGTTAGATATGCAGCCATTTCTCTAAAGGAAGCTATTTCTAGTGCAGCTAAGGACCACCCGGATCATGTTGAAATGGTATTCCCAAGGCATTTCCAATGTCTTCATAAGTGACTGTTAAATCGCAATCATCAATGAAAATTACAATAGTAGGGACATCAGCATCCTTCTCCGTCACTTTTACCATGTTTTGGTACCATAATCTCACCATTCATGGATATATTTTCTCTGGAAGAGGGGTTAGGATATTGCTCAGTGAAGCATCCCTAATGTAGTTCAAGGATAGCTTATATTTAGGTTTGTTCAAGAAAAAGGTTTCATTAATAATAAGCTTTGGGATCAGCTTCTGAGCTTCAATGAAAGGGTTTGGTTGTACCAAATGCATAGGAAGAGGAGGAAGCTCAGGCCCAGGACTAGGGTCAGCTGCTGGGATGGGCTCCTCATATCTAACCTTCTTCCCTTTCTCAATTTTATCAGCTTTATCCATCAACAGTTTCCTCTTGGCTGAGGTTTTAGCTTTTCCTTTTGTGGAGGGTTTGCTAATTTTCTTAGCAGAAGACTTAGGGAACATTGCAGCCAGCGATTTTTCAACTTTCCCCATTTTAAAACTTTGTTGGAATCTCACACAATGTATGCTGACACATAAATGAACTTTGTAAAACACAAACAGAGGATATGCAAAGAAAAATACCGAAATCTAAGGTTTTGCTTGAAATCTTTGATCGCTTGATTAAATCTACCACCATCAGAAGCAAAGGGTCCCTCTCTTCAAGCTTAATCAATGGAACAAATATGAAGGAAATTGGATCTGAACTCTAAAAGCATCCAGGGATGGAAGGAAAATGGGTTTTTTGTGAAACAGGACACTCTGGGAAGGCTTTCGAATATGAAACCCTTGCTTCACAAGGGTTTAAATATGCTTAAAACAATTTTCGCAAAGCATCTTTGAAGTTTTTGAAAAGTTTAAAACAGTCATTTTTACAAAGGAGAATGGCATCAATTCCATTCGAAAAGCAAAAAGCTTCAGAAACAACTTTTCGAAAAGCAAAAGGCTTCAGAACCAACTATTCGAAAAGCTAATCATTCTTTTCGAGCAGTTAGTTATAGGTCCAGATCCTTTTTGAAAAGAAAATTAAACTTTTCAAATTGAATTTATTTTTTTTGCGAATTAAATTTTCACATATTGTAAACTTCTCGAATTGAGTGTAAAACATGACTAAAAATAGAGACATAAACTATGCAAAAACTACAAAACAAACACAAATAAAATACATATAATACAATTGTTTATCATCAGATTTGTGGAGGCTCTTGATGATAGATGGTCAGCACAGGCTCCAGGGTATTTTCAATGCATGGTTTGAGCCTCTGACCATTTACTTTCAAGGTTCTCCCATCACTTGGGTCCATAATTTCAACAGCCCCAGAAGGAGATGCTTGAATGACAGTATATGACCCTTCCTACCTAGATCTCAGCTTTCCAGAAAAAAACTTATGTTTTGAGTTGAATAGCCATACCTTAGAGCCAGCTATGAACTCTTTTCTCAACAGATTTTTGTCATAGAAAGCCTTAACTTTTTCTTTGTAAGATCTTGCATTGATGTATGCATCCATTCTCAGCTCCTCCAACTCGAAGTCTGCTTTCGTGATTACCAGCAGTAGTAAGATCCATGTTCAAGGTTTTAATAGCCCAAAAGGCCTTATATTCGAACTCTACTGGTAAATGGCATGCTTTTCCATAGACCAATCTGAATGGGGACATGCCAATTGGGGTTTTATACGTTGTCCTATATGCCCACAATGCATCATTCAGCTTAAAGGACCAATCCTTTTTGTCCTTCTTCACAGTCTTTTCCAGTATATGATTGATTTATCTATTGGAAATCTCCACTTGTCTACTGGTCTGTGGATGATATGGAGTAGCTACTCTATGAGTCACAGAGTACTTTTTCAATAAAGCTTCAAAATGCTTATTACAAAAATGGCTCCCCCCATCACTGATAATAGCTCTGGGGGAACCAAACCTGGAAAAAATGTTATCCCTTAAAAATTTCAGGACAACTCTATGGTCATTGGTTTTAGTGGCTATGGCTTCAACCCATTTGGATACAAAATCCACAGCTACTAAGATGAAATTAAAACCATTTGAAGGAGGAAAGGGTCCCATGAAATCTATCCCCCAAATATCAAACAATTCAACTACCAAAATGGGCTGTAAAGGCATTGAGTTTCTCTTGGAAATGTTGCCCAATCTCTGGCAATTCTGACAAGACTTACAGTGCTGCAGTGCATCTTTAAAGAGTGTAGGCCAATAAAATCCACACTACAAAACCTTTGCAGCAGTTTTGTTTCCACTAAAATGACCTCCACAGGCCTGCTCATGACACATGGAAAGTATGCTATGAAAGTCTTCTTCAGGGACACATCTTCTAATTATTTGGTCTGCACAAATCTTGATCAGATAAGGATCCTCCCAAATAAAATGTTTAATCTTTGAGAAGAAAAGATCTTTATCCATTTTATTCCAGTGTTGAGGGGTTCTTCCAGTAGCCAAAAAGTTGACTATATTTGCAAACCAAGGAGTGTGTACACTGATAGTAAAAAGTTGCTCATCAGGGAAAGATTCATTGATAGACAACCTATCAATCTCAACAGTTAGAATTCTAGACAGGTGGTCAGCCACCATATTCTCCACACCCTTTTTATCTTTAATCTATAAATCAAACTCCTGTAATAGGAGGATCCACCTGATTAATCTTGGTTTGGTATCCTTCTTAGACAGAAGGTATTTCAGGGCTGAGTGGTCAGTGAACACCACAATTTGTGAACCCAAAACATATGACCTGAGTTTCTCCAAAGCAAAAACAATTGCCAGCAACTCCTTCTCAGTTGTTGTGTAATTGAGCTATGCATCAATCATTGATCTACTGACATAAGCTATGACATGAGGCAGCTTATCCTTTATTTGCCCAAGAACAGCTCCCAAAGCATAATCTGATGCATCGCACATCAGCTCAAATGGCAGTAAATAATCTGGAGACTGTAGTATTGGAGCTGAAATCAAACAATTTTTTAAGAATTCAAATGCCTTCAGGCATTCATTTTTGAAAACAAAAGGAACATCTTGGCACAGTAAATGGCAAAGAGGCTTGGATATTTTACTGATGTCCCTAATGAACCTCCTGTAAAATCCAGCATGTCCCAGAAAACTTCTGATTTGTTTAACAGTTTTGAGAGGAGGCAAATGTGCAATTAAATCAATTTTTGCCCTGTCCACCTCAATGCCCTTGTGGGAGACAACATGGCCAAGGACAATGCCTTGGGTGACCATGAAATGGCTCTTCTCCCAGCTCAAAACTAAATTGGTTTATTCACATCTCTGTAACACCAAGCTGAGATGATGTAAACACTGGGCAAAACTGTCTCCATATATTCAAAAGTCATCCATAAAATTTTTCATAAATTGGTCAATCATATCAGAGAAAATGGAATACATAAATCTTTGAAAGGTAGCAGGAGCATTACAAAGACCAAATGGCATCCTCCTATAGGCAAAAGTGCCAAAGGGGTAAGTGAATGTGGTCTTTTCCTAATCTTGTGGATACACAGGAATCTAGTTGTAACCAGAGTAACCATCCAGAAAATAGTAATAAGCTTTTCCTGCTAACTTATCTAAAATTTGATCAATGAATGGAAGAGGGAAATGGTCCTTTCTGGTCATTGTGTTTAGCTTTCTGTAATCAATACAGGCCCTCCAACCAGTTGTTTGTCTGGTTGAAATAAGCTCACCAGAATATGAGGTTACAATAATGATCCCAGATTTCTTAGGTACCACCTGTGTAGGTGCCACCAAAGCTGAATCTGAAATGGGGTAAATGACCCCAGCATCTAACAACTTAACAACCTCCTTCATTACCACTTCTTGCATATGAGGGTTCAACCTCCTTTGCATTTCTCTAGAAGGCTTTGCATCTTCTTCCAAGTGAATTTTATGCATGCAAACGACTGGACTGATTCCTCCCAAATCAGCAATAGTCCAGCCAATTGCCCTCTTATGGTGTTTCAATACAATCAACAACTCTTCCTCCTGCTCCTCAGTGAGGGAAGAAGAAATAATCACAAGCAATGTTTTATGGTCTCCTAAAAACACATATTTCAAATTTTCTGGCAACTGTTTCAGCTCTACATCAGGTGGGCTGAGAAAAGAAGGTAACAAAGGTACCTTGGTTGTTTGGGGAAGGGGAAGAACAACAGGTCTCCATGAAAAACACCTTGCTGATTGATCATGAGTTCCTTGCACAGCATTCACTTCCTCAGACTTTGAGGTACAAATTGTTTCTTCCACAACATTTCTCCAAGCATCTTTAAAATCTGTGGTTAAATCTTCACACTGCAAAAACTCTGGTAAAGTTTCTTCTACCAGTTCATCCAACAAATCAATAAGAAAGCATTCCTCAGAACTGAATTGAGGCCGTGTAACTGCATTGTAGACATTTAACTTTACCTTCATATTTCCAAAAGACACTTCCGTAATACCAAATCTGCATTGAATGCAAGCATTGGCTGTAGCCAGAAATGGTCTCCCCAAAATGACAGGGATGGAAGTTCTGCTTTTTGTAAGTTCCATGTCCAATACCAAAAAATCAGCAGGGTAGAAAAACTTATCTATCCTTACCAATACATCCTCAATCATCCCAACTGGCTTTCTTTCAGATCTGTCTGCTAGTTGTAACACCACATGAGTGGGTTTTAACTCTCCCAAACCTAGTTTCTCATATACAAAATATGGAAGCAGGTTGACACTAGCACCCGAATCTAATAAAGCTTTTTCAATGGTATGTTCCCCAATAATGCAAGGGATTGTGGGGATTCCAGGATCTTGAAGTTTAGGAGGTGAGGTAATAGACAAAACCTGTTTAACTCTTTCCACAGCAAAGACCTTCTTGGATAACTGTATCCTAGATTGTCTTTTGTGAGTGCAAATATCTTTCAAAAATTTTGCATATGCTGGGACTTGTTTGATTACATCAAGCAAAGGTAGATTTATCTTGACTTGCTTGAAAGTCTCCATCATTTCATCTATTTTTGTGTTCCCTTTATCAAAAGGGGATGCAGATTTCATGGCATGGGGAAATGATAAATGAGGAACTAATCCTTCATTTATAGCTTTAAAATCATCACCAGAATGTTTTTGATTTTTCATTTTTTCATTTTTTTTATTTTTTTGAGGTACATCAGTACCCCCAATGCTAATATCATGCTGCTCCTGCTGCATATCTCTAGCAGTTTCCTCAATTTTTTCTTCTTCTTTTTCAGGATTCACATTGTTATTTACAACTCTTCCACTTCTCAAAGTAGTGATAGCTTTTACTTCTTCATGTGAAACAGAAGCATCTCCAACCATGAACTGTCCTTTAGGATTGTTCAAGGGTTGGCTGGGTAACCTGCCTTCCTCTCTTTTAGCCAAAGTATTTGAAAGTTGACCCAATGTTTCTTCAATCTTTTTTATGCCCTGACTGTGAAAGTTTATAGTCTGAGTTAAAGACCCTAAATTCTAGAGTGAAGTTAGAACTTGGTCTTCAAAAGAAGGGGATCTGAAAGGGGTTTGAACTGGAGCAGATTGCTGCATAGGTTGTGCCATCTATTGTGGAATGGGCTGCTAAAAATTTGGCTTAGTATAAAAATTCTGCTGGTAAGGCTGAGCAGTTTTGAAAGGTATTTGGTTCTTTGGTTGCTGCTGCTGTTGTGATTGATAATTGCCCTGACTCCACCTTAAATTGGGGTGCCCTCTCCATGTATATTCATTTGATTGCATCTGTCCAAACGATTGGGCAGCATGAGCTTGCTCCACCACTAGATCTGGGAACTGTGGTGCAGCTGGACATTGATCATGTGAATGAGTAGGGGACTGGCATATCAGACATGCCTCCTCTACTCTTGCAACTATTGGATTTTTAAGTGAGTCCATTAATCTATCAAACTTAGTGGTCAAATTTTCCATTTTCCTTTCCAACTCATTCACCTCATAAATCTTTCCCTTGGTGGTCTGCTGATTGCTCAACCGAGCGGGATTCTCAATGTCTCTTGATAAAGATTCATGTTGAGTTGAATTTTCACCAATCACTTCAAATAGGTCCCAGACCTCCTCAACAGTTTTTTGCAAATAGGTGCCTCCACATGAAGCATCTACCATATTCTTGCCCTTTTGATCAATTCCCTGGTAGAAACTTTGAACAAGCTGCCATCGAGGAATTTGATGATGAGGACATTGCCTTAAAAGTTCTTTAAACCTTTCCCATGCTTCATGAAAAGTTTCAGTTGAGTGTTGTGAGAAGGAAACAATATTTTGTCTCAACTGGCTGGTCTTAGACATAGGGTAGTATTTGGCTAAAAATTGACATTGCAAATCATTCCAAGAAGTAATACTGTTTGGTGGCAACATGGACAGCCATGCTCTAGCTTTGTCCTTTAATGAAAAAGGAAAGAGCCTAAGCTTGGTTGCCTCTGGACCCAGTCCAGCTATGTTGAATGTTGTACAAAGAGACAAAAATTCATCCACATGCTTGTATGGATCTTCCTTACTCAAACCATGGAACGAAGGCAACATCTGGATAGTTGATGATTTGATCTTATAATTTCCTTCAACAGTAGGAAATTAGATACAAAATGGGGAATTATATGCACCAGGTGCAAAGTAATCCCTCAAAAGTCTAGGTTGCTCACCCATAGTAGCAGTCTCAGCAAAATTCTGTGATGTTTGTCTGGTTCTTAGTAGCCTTTAAACTTCTAAATTCAGAGGGACAATCTCAGGATTGAGATTCCTCCTACCAAACATACAACATAAAAACAGAGAATAAAAATATGCAAAGCAAACCTTCAGTATTCCTTTCAAAGTAGATTCCACGCTCAAATGTATAGAAATAACTGCACAGATTTAAACAATAGAACAGTTAGCACTGATGTGACAATAATAAAAAAATAAAAACTTAGGTCTACCAATTTTAAAATAAATTCCCCGGCAACGGCGCCAAAAACTTGTTGCTTTATTCTAAGGGTGCATGATTTATTTGTGTTTTGAAAACAGATTTGCAAATGATGAATTATAATGAATTTGGAAAACTAAAAAGAATAAAGAAAATATTAGCACATAGAGAACTTAATTATCCTGCAAGATCAGGGTCAATTGTAGCAAGTTTTAAATGTAATTGAGTAAAAGATCGTCCACACGGAATTGATTTAAAATGTAAGATAAACCTTCAGATCTGAGCTACCAGATCTGACCTCTGATCCTATCTACAAAGCACATAAGATGGGAGGAGGTTAAATTTGTCACATTAACTAAATGATAAAAGTAAAAATTAAACTAAATGATCCAGATCCGAGTTGGGGAGATTTGATGTAAATTAATAAGAATGGAGAAATAATATCTAACTTCGATTTAGTACTTGATTGCAGAATAAGAATAAATGTAAAACACATGAGATATTATCCAATCTTCATCTGGCTACCAGCACAGATGCAAGAGAAAGTAATCTAACTCAAGGATTAGAGTTGAACTTATGGCTATGGTCGGTCCACTTAAATGGACCTAGACCATCCAATAGTCTTCAATCTGAATCCTTGATTTAGAGCAAAAACACCACTACAAATGCTTTGAGAAGTTAGGTTACAAACGCTAATTCTCACACAGATAATGAATTAAGGAAAATTGCTTTAAAAACAGTAAATTTAAAGGAATCTAATGAATAAGGAGATCACAGGGAACCCTCAACACGAATCCAATTGAGAATGTATTGTTCATAGCAACCTTTTCAAATTCACCATTACAATTACAGAGCACAGCTTAAACAACTCTCGGATTTGTAGTCTTGAATACAATTCTCACTTGAATTACAGAAGCATCTCACAGCTCTCAGTTACAAATAAAAGCTAGGGTATTACAGAAGCTTCAGACAAGCTATCTTGATCTGAATTGGAAATGGGGTAGCAGAAATGAAACTCAAATTCTGGATACCCAAATTGGGCAAATGGTTCGTCTATTTATAGTTTTCCCCAAGTCTAGCTCAGATGTGTATCAACCAATCAAAATTGGTTAGATCTGTATCAACCAATAGGAGTCGAGCAGAAGGATCCAGATCTGTTTTGGCCAATCAGAACTACTTGATCTGGTTCAGCCAATTAGGTGATAGAAGCATCAATTCTGTTATGTAATTCAAAAATCTGTTTGAGCTTCTAGAAGTTCCCGCCAAGTAATTTCATCTTTGGGTGTTCACATGGGGTGGAATATGCCTTTGGTTCATGCTCAGAATCTTTCGGAATGTCCCTTGGTTTTTAAATGCATTGGGGCGCATGCAAAGATTACTGAATTACCCTTGTAGATGCTGGGAATCTTCAGGATATCATTTCGCACAGTTTGGAAAACTTTTCGTAAAGTACTATGACTTTTGAAGCTCTTTTCGCACAGTTCTGGTGCTGTTCGCAAGGAGTTTTCTTCTTTTCAAATAGGTCAAGAATCCCTTTGAAGAGTTCAGGTGCTCTTCGAAAACTAAGCCTGGAGCTTTTAGTTCTTTTCGCAAAGTTCAAGTTCTTTTCGAAAAGTTCAGGTTCTTTTCGAAAAGCATTATGTTCTGCATTCTTCTGCTCGAATAGCTCCAAACCTCTTTCCAGGTTGAAACCAGGCCTTTGTCCTCTTTAGTTTAGGCATTTTGACAGCCAGTGAGGTTGTTCCTTCTCCTTCTTTCCCTAGATTAGCTTGAGTCATCACTTTTTGGCACTTTTAAGCTGCTTTCAGGGTCAAGCCTGCCTTCATTGTTAGCTGTAGAACAAACGCTAAAAATACTTATTTAGTACTCTCAAAGGTCTATCAAGACTCAGGTTAAGGGCTGGAAAATGGTATTTTCCAGTTCTCAACAGGTACAAGAAACCAAAAGGAGATGAGACTATCACCCTTGCCCCTACAACTTTTGCCAAGAGGCAATGGGGAATCAGCAGGAGCCTGATGAAAACCCAAAATAAGAAGGCTGAGGCTCAGGCCCCTCCCAAGTAAATTGATGAGGTAACTATTACAAGGCCCACCCCTATTACTAAAGAGGTGTTTCAAGAGCCTGTCACTACCTCTGCTGCAGCAGCCCCCACATCCCCTCCACCTTTTACTGTAGGATCCCCTATCCTGACAACATCCCCTCCAATTCAACCATCAACATCTCTCCCTTCCATGCCACCACCACTTTTTCCTAAGATTGGTACCTGGGAGGACACCACCCCCAATGACAGCCCCACACCTTCCCCTACCCTACCTCAATACACAGCTCCAATACCCCCATCATCTTCACAAAACTCAGACAGCCCTCCACTGATCTCATACAAGAAAAGGAAAACCACTAACACGACCCCCACCATGTCCCTAACTCCACCCATAATCCCTTTTATCCCCACTGACACACCTCACATTGACCAAGACACCACTCCAGCCATGCCTACTACATCCCCACTCACAGACATAGACCTCAACCTTAACACAACCACAGGATTCTAAGCCGTTATGGATAGTTTCTTTGACACCATGCCCACCCACTACACCCCCCACCCACTACACCCCCCTCCCGGACTCCCCAACTACATCACCACATCACTCACCAGAACCCCAATCTGCTCCTCCTTCCACTTTCCATCATGCCCCTTCCTGTCCTTTTCAACCAGTTCCATCTTCTACACAATCTCAACCTCCCAACCCAGACACACTTACCCTTATCCTCTCCCTCATCCAAGACACCCAATCCCAACTATCCACCACAACACACACACAGGACCAGATGCAAAATAAAATCACATCCATCAAATCCACACTTCAAACATTGACAAACCAACCCATCCCTCAACAATCCAATCAAATCCCACTAATCCTTTCCCCTTTCAGCCCTGACTCCACAACCCAACCATTCTCCTTCATACCTTTCACCATTCCCTTTTTCCCTACTTCAGCACCACCTACTCCTAGTGATCCTACCTCATTTTCTTTCCCCCCATGCCTTCAATTCCACCTCTTATACTACCCCCTCCAATATTCACTGACAAATCCATCCAAACAGACATAGAACCTATTACCCTCCCCCAACAACTAGACTTACCCACTGATAACACCACTTCCCCCACCTAGGACCAATCACATTTTGCTCCCTCCACTTCCTCTCTTTCTATCGCACCCAAACACTCCTTTTACATCCCTCCCTACCTCACCATCCTTCATGCCATGAGAGACAATCCCTACCTTAAGAGGGATGTCCTGAGGGGCATGGCCCAATTGCGGCAATCCATAGAAACCCCCCTGCTGCAGCAGATTACTAAACTTGAGGAAGCCCACAGAAAGCAATTATTGGGTATTTCCCTTGGGTGGACTAACATCTTGGAGGCCTATGAGAAGGCAAAAATGATGGCTGCTTATCATCAGATGAATCTGAAGCTGGAGAAAGCAAATACTAATGTGGAGAGGATGAAGGCTAGGATGTTGGAAAAGAGACTTAACAATGCCAAGGAAATCTTTCGACTCCAAAAGGAAATTCATGAGACTGACCTCCTGAAAGCCCAAATCCAGATAGCCTCTTTGGAAGCTGCATTGGCTTCTGTCAGAAGTGCAGCTCAGCAGCCCACCCCACTCTCTGTACTCATGCTAGAACTTGAGCCTCAATCTACCCAAACCCCTGCTGCACCTCCTACTGAGCAAACTTATCCTAAACAGAGAAATGTCACTGCTAAGAGGACTGCTTCCACAACAGCCTCTATTAAAATAGGTAAAGAGCCAGCTGCCCAGTCTGAGGAGGCACAACGACATGGCCAGCCAGAAAAAGGGAAGTCCCCTGTAGCCTCCCCTGAGCCAGACAAAGGGAACTCCCCTGTAGCCCCCACTGAGCAAGATAAAGAAAAATCTCCTATGATCCCTCCTGAATCCAAGACCAGAAAAATCAGGGTGAGGGCATAAAAAGCTCCAACCATGAAGAAACCACCACAACCAAAGAAACCAAGGCAGCCAAAGAAAAAGAGTCCAACTGAGAGCAAAGCAAAGAAGAAAAAGACCAAAGCTCCCACAGACAGAACCAACTCCAAGCCCAGTTCTGAGCACAAAGTTGAACTTAGGAAACATGCAAAACAGATGGGTTGAGACTGGTTCACAGATTCAGATTCTGATTCCTCCTACTCTTAAACTAGATTGTAGTTAGGCTTTTCTTTCCTTTCCACTTCTTTTATTGTCATTGTAATTACAGTTGTACATTTCTTTCTAAGCTAATAGAATTTCTTTTTGTATATTGCTTTATGTATATTGTCTGTGTGTGTTTACTTTTTTTCTTCATGACTTTTACCCTGCACTTTCTGACCTTTGAACCAGTGAGGACAGTGCTCCTCATGGTTTAGGAGTGTGGCAAGGTAGGTCTGTCAATAGAATTATTAACTTTAGTGCAATAGTGGTGGTATAATTGGGATGAATAGAGTTGATTTTCACCTAACTTGCTGCAATGAGGAAATTTGTGAAAAAATTAAAATATTTTTGCAGACATTTCAAAACTGAAAATGTTAAAATCTTGGCACCACCATGAAGCTAACATCAGAAATGCTAAATTAGTACCTAGTAAACCTAAGAGGAGAGAAAAAGGTGAAATTACACTCAATGAGTTAAAAAGAAGACTATATCTTGTGAGATTTAGGCCCATCAATTTCTGTTGAAGAGTGTTTTGGTATTTTTTTTCTGCTCTAAGGTTTGATTGACTCAGCACTTTTTACTAGAAGTTAGGCACCTCCAAATCAAAACTGGTTGGCAGCACTCATGACACTAAGGAAATAATTCAAGGCCCTTATTTGGATAGTTTGAGCCTTTAAACCCAACCTTTTAAAAATACCCTTTTGCATACACTCTTTGAGCCTCAAAAAGTCCTATTTTTCTTTAACAAACACTGGAGTACTTGCACCTTAACCTCATGACTTGATTCAACCTCACCCTCACTCTGAGAATTCAGAAGGTAAAGGAGGAGTTGGAGGAAGTGAGTGGTCCAACATTTGGTAGAAGGAGAAGAAAAGTAACCTATGAACAATAGTGTGTTGGTGGTATTTGTGTGGCAGTTCATCATAAAAATCATAAAAATAAAAAGAAGAAAAATAATAAAAAGAGAAAAAGGAAGAGAAGTTTGGAGAAGAACATCATCTGAAAATTGAAAAGAAGAGGAGAAACTGGCCACTTTGATTTTGAAATATATCAAGTAAGATGAAGTTGTGCTGAAATGAAGGTAGTGAAGTCATGAGTCACTCCTTACCTTGCTGATTTCTCAATTTTGATTTCTTTTTTATCCCTTCATTCTTCATATCCCTCACCCATAAGCCACATTACAACTCATTCAAAAAGACCTTGAAGATCCAAAGTGAAATGAGCTGTCAGGTGGAGATGAGGGGTACCAATCTATGGTTAAAAGCCATGAGGATGTTAGAAATTAGAAGCCTTACCTATGCTCATTCTTACAGGCCCATTTGGGGTCTGTAACTGCTCTTGAATTGCTTTAAATGTGAACACCCCTAGATATTCATTATTGAGAGATAGCCCTGGTGAGAATTGGGTCTGACTTGTAACTTCATTAGGGTTGTATCCAATCTGATTTTCAAATTTAAGGCAAGCTTGGTACTGATATGTGCACATTGAATTTCTAATGTAAAATGATTGGTGGAAATGCAAACACATGTAAAAAAAAATTTGAGTTTTAAATGGCCTACATTACTGCTACAATTTCCTTTGAATTCTAAAGGAAAGTGGATTGATGCTTTATTCATTAAAATTTGTTTTGCCATTGACTGCACCACTTTTAACTATTTTTATTGAGAAGTTTGTGGGTATCTTCACTGAAAACCCTCAGGAGACTTCACTCCTCCACTAGGGATCACCTAGGAGTTTAAAAGGCTTGGTACATATGCTAAATGTACCCGTGATCCCTACGAAAGTGGCATTTAATTAGTTAAAGATTTACTATGGGACTAGCAAAGATTAGGTTTGGGGGTGTGTTAAGACCGGAAAAGTACCACTTTTCACCCCTTAACTTAATCTCTGTTAGACCCTTAGTCATTTAATAAATGTGTGTTAAGCCCATTTTATAGGTAATAAGCAACAGTTGCAAATAAGGCCCTAACCATGCCAAGAAGCTTACTTTTGCCCTAGAAGTTTCTCAGAAGAAAGGAAGTTGGACCCAAACAGAGAATTGGCTACAGCATAGGCACAACACAACAGCAACAAGTCAAGAAGTGAGCCTCGCGCAGATATCGCAAGGTTCAATTGAATCAGAAAGAATGCTTCGTGCAGTTGTCACGGGTTTCTGAAGGCAGCACACCAACTGCTCGCACTGCTCTCGCACAGATTGATGACAGAAGGGATTAAAAAGTAGACTTCGCACAGTTCTCACGAGGCTCAGTTGGAAGCTCTCGCACAGTCTCGCGTAGTCTCGTGCAGCTCAAGAGAGGAGCATTTAATCTTCGCGTGATTCACTGAGGAGAGAGATCTCTAGGCATTCCTTCGCAAGAGTGGTCAAGGGATGCGATCTTTATTTGTGAGGATCCCCGCAAGATTTACCAAAGAAGGAACTGTGCGCATGATTCTCGCGCCATTCAAATGGGAAGCACAATCCCAAGACGATCAGAGCAATCTCACGATGACCAAACTATCTATCCCGCGACTTCAATAGCTTTAAGTCAATTCAATCCTGCGACGCTAACTCTATCATGTGACAAGACCTGGAAATCCTTGCTACCTAGCGAGGCTCAGGATCTTAACTTTCCCCCACTTTTGCAGGGGCAGTCTGGGAACTTCCTGAACTAGGGCACGCATTCTAATGCTCCAATCTCCATGCACACGCCCCGAGGAATCTAAGGAACAACAATGGGCCACATTTGCATCATTAAAATTAGGGTTTTCCTAACCCTAATGCTCCCACAGCCGACTATTATATAAGCCTAAGCCTAGTTTAGGATGAGGAGGCTGTTCTTCTTGAATCGATTGTATAGTTCCAGTAGGCTAAGGTTAGGGTTTAGGTAGCTTCTTTTTCCTTTTTATTCTCTCCATAGTTTATCACTTGCTGGCTATGCCTTTGTATGTTTATTTGGAATAGTTTTAATGGTGTTTTATAATAGGATGTTATACATATATGGGATTGAAGTTTTAGGGTTATTTTGTACAAGGCTGCTGCCTTAAGATGCTCCATTGCTAAGTTGTATTGTAAGCAATGGAGGATTATTTTTAAGGATTTATTCAGATCCAAGTGACTTGTGTGTCCAGGCTAGGTACATATGTAGGCCTATGCCCCTCCACAGGATCCACTAAATTTGTATCCCCATGGGAGCCTGAGCTAGTAGCCTTGTGAATATGGTGGTGGCAGTAATCTACTTGTTCTGTCTCAGACCTCTGTGAGGAGGATAGCCTCTGTGGATAGTTTGTGACCATTTAAGTGGATAGGTTATAGCCCTAGGGTGAGGCCAATCCATAGATCTAAGACAAATTCTTCTTCTCTGCACTTGTGCTTGTAGCCCTGTGAGAGATTGTGCAGAGACAGACTCCCCTGTATTTGTATAGACCCACCATCAGATAGCAGATCTGATCTAGTTATAGAGATTGTAGGCTTATGACTGGATCACTGCTGTCTTTCTAAAGTAGTGAACTGCTAGACCTAAAGCTAGTACTCAAACTCTTGATGGTCTTGTGTGTCCAGGCTAGTGCACATTGCAGGCCTAGCCCCACACATAGAACTTTAGAGGTTGAGGTTCCTATGGATTCTTGAGCTGGTAGACTAGAAGTAGTGCCTACAATGATAAACTTGTTCTGATCCTTCTCTGGACTGTGGTTCCCCTATTGGATAGTTTGTGACCATTTAAGTGGATAGGTTATAGCCATAAGGGATTGGATCATGGCACATGGGTGAGTTGGATCCTTTCTTCTCTTTGGTGATAATGTAGCCAATGGACAAGATTTCTATAGCAGCAAATCTGAGTCTAAGTTATAAGACCCATCAGATCTGTACCTAATAGCTTACTTCTCACCCTTTTGTATTTATTATCTCACACTCCATCATTCTTCTCAACCATTTCTGTAGTTTAGGCATTAGGTTACCATAGGATTTAAATAAAAGTGACCTTAAATACCTTTCCATTTAGGATTGCCAGATCTGTAGTCAGATCTGGAGGGTCTACTAATGATAGCTCCCTTGGAGCTTTAGATTATTTTTCCCCGTGAGACAAACTCTTTCTTATTAAAACTTGCAACAACAAGCCCTGTATCTTACAGGTCTGTGTATTTTTAGACTTGCTGCTATGTAGATTTCAATCCACCTTTGATTTATTTTCACTAACACATTCTTATCACTGTTTTCAATAAAGTTAGCAGCAAGCATACAAAATATCCTAACAATATGGGGGCCACTTTTCAGCAGTCGATTGGACTTCACTCTGGGCTATCAAGGGGTGGGCAATCATAGGAGGAGGGTTAAGGCCGATCAATGCCCCAACATAGGCTTCACTGTTTCTAATCTCGCCCTCTTCATACTACTGGTCCACATAAGGTGCAGTGAGGGCGGGATTCTCTTACTAGTGCTGCATGGACTGGATGGGAATGGCCTGAATGGGGGTTGGGTGAGTCCATTGGGGAAGAGGAAAGGTTTGTTGGGTGATGGAATGAGTGGAAGTCAGATTTTGGGGTGGGGCCTGATGAGGCCATTAGGCATGGGGAAAGGCTTGAAACTGACTTTGAGATGTTGGGATATGGGTGAATTGGGGTTGATATAAGGGGTGAGTTTGAGTTGGGTATGAGGGTTGAGAATCAGTGAAATTTTGGAGAAATTGTGAAGGGTATGGGTGTGAGGCTCCAAGGTTTTGTTGGGCTTAGGTTTGGGCTATGAAGCCTTGGGAGGATTGGGCTATGAAGGTTTGGCTTATGGGTCCTTGGGAAGCTTGGACCACAAAGCCTTTGTCATGATAGGTGTGGCCTAGGGGGCCTGGGTGGGTCTGGGGGGTGGGCCATTGATGGGTCTGGACCATTGGGCCTTGATGTGTCTGGGCCATGGACCCTTGGTGTGTATGGCCCATTGGGCCTTGATGGGTTTAGGCTATGAGCCCTTTGTGGGTCTGGCCCATTGAGCCTTGGTGGGTTTGGGCCATGGGCCCTTGATGGGTCTGGCACATTGGGCCTTGATGGGTCTGGGCCATGGGCCCTTGATGGGTATGGGTCATGAGGTTTTGGACCATGACTTGGGTAAATGGAGGGATATGTGGGGGATTGGATGTGGTATGGATGGATGTGGGTGGATTGGGTTGGGCAGATGAAAAATAGGGTATGTTGGTTAAGGTAGAGGATGGGTTTTGAATGGGTGTGGAAGGAAGATGAGATGGGTTAGGGATGACCATGGATGATGGCTTGGCTTGGGAAAATGACGAGAAATTTGGATTTTGGGTATTTTGGGAAGTGGTGGAAGGAAAAATAGGGGCACTGAATGGGCCGGTTATGGTGAGGGTTGTTCGGGTGAGGGGGGTGGAAGTAAATGCTTCTTCGGTATGGGAATGGGTTGGAGAATGTGGCAGGGATGAGTTGGAATCGGCGTAAGCCGGGTCCATAGCCCATGACATATCTTGGTATCGGGCTGGGTATGGATGCCTCAGATGGGGCCCATAAAGCTTCCTCCTTCTTCCCCTACGAGATGATGGAGGGTATGGTGATGTCGTTACGCCGGCACCAATCAAGACTCTATTTTTGGGTTTTTAATTTTAATTTTTTTGAAATTTTATAAGTGAAAAGAAATGAGGGTTTCGGGGCCTTTTGAATTCCCTTCTCAGGTGGCTCTTGTACCCTAAATAGGTCCCGCGGCAAAGGTTCCGAAGCGCTTCGAAAGAATCAAAGGGTAACCCCTTGATATATTAAAGGCATGGAAATCAATGCAAACAACCCGGTCCCCCGAAACGAATAAAAAAGAAGTCACCTTCTTTTGACCGACAAGGGCGTATTGGTTGTTAGAAGTTGCACTGCCAAAACAGAGGCACTAAAGGCACTGATTGGGGAGTCTGAGGTGTGAAATAGGCTACAGATTCGGACTGGTGCTGTGTAGAACCAATCGGGCGCAACTAATAGTGGCGCAAGAGCAAAAATTCCCAGACTAAAGCTAGCGCAACTAATAGTTGGGCCAGTGTTCTTTTGGGGTTTTTTGCATTGGCGCAACTAATAGTGGCACCAGACTAAAAGGGGTCTCCAGATTCTTTGACAGTAGCAACCTCAATCTAAAATGGGTCTCCAAACTGGCTTTTGTTGGAAGCTAGGCTTCCAAGGACTGACTATTTATATATTTCGTCTCTTTCCTCACCAATCCTAAGGGTTTAGAGGCCAAATTGGGTTCACTATCGCTCTCTTTTTTCTCGGGTTTTAAGCTTGGTAACGAGAAGGTTACCCACCCGATATACCTCAAGTGCAAGCACTTTTCTCAGGTACTAGGTGGGCTAGGACTTGTCCGGATCATCACCACTAGGGGCTGCCATCGTACTAAAACCCAAGAATTTGTATGTGTGCCTAAATAACCCAACCCTTAAAATTCTATCCCGCAAAAATCAATTTAAATCCCCTTTGTTGGTTTAATTTTATTTTTCACTTTTAAGGAAATTTTCTTAAGTTCAAAGACCAGGGGTAATGATCCCGTGCCGCCTCTACGGGCTGGTGTTCACTAGCGCAATATGATTGCAAAATTAAAAGTGCAACTAGGCCCGCCAAACAGCTAAGGGACTTGAAATGACGAAAATGTAAGAAATTTAAATAACAATACACAAGTAGACTCGCCGATCGGCTAAGGTGCTTGAAATGACAATAACGTAAAGAAATTGAATGATGGTGTACAAGTAGGCCCGCCAAACGGCTAAGGCTCGAAAATGACGTAAAAGTAGGGGTAAGTAAAATGACGTAATTGAAGGGGTGAGTAAAAAATAAATAAATAAATAGCAATAAAAGGGTTAGGAAATAAAAAATAAAGAGGCCAAATTCAAGGCAAAGCTCTACTAGCTACTCCCCAGCAGTCGCCATATGTATAATCGTGGATTTTCATGGAACCCGTCATGACGATGCGCTCTTTGCAAATATTTAGAGTCGCCACCCGGAGCTTTTGGTGTCCCGAAAAACCTAGATCAATTTTATAAGCACCAAAGTACCACAAATATGACTCTGAATCCAGTCTACGCCAAAGGCTCTTGGGTAGGGGCTTCGGTTATCGATTGGGAAGGTATTAGGCACCCAATCAACTCACTTAAAGTGGTCTCTATTTATGACCAAAACAAAAATTATAGGAAAGAAATGGAAAAGCATTCCTCTTGCCCAAAGGGTCTTAAAATCCTATTTGTGCCCCTCCGTTCCTATAAAAAAATTGGCTGCGTAACGGCACAAATTGGAGGATAGAGGAAGAACTGAGAAGGTAGAGGAATAGAGGGGAGAGCCGGAGCTCTCGGGCCCTTGTTGCACTGCTATGGAGCCTTGCGTTGGCTTGTTCGGTAAGCTTTTGAAGGCTTGTATGGTGAGAAATGGGGTTCTAACTCCTAAGGCTTGATAGCTAAGAGATAGAGAGAGAAGGCTAGGGGTAGCACACACCTAACCTAGAGCTTTTTGGTGAAATGCAAAGGTCTAAAGGAAGTTTTAAAGTTTTGGAATTTGTATGGGAATGGTGCACTAGAGGAGAGAGAAAGAGAAGGGATTCCTTAATCTCTTAATTTCAAAATTTTTCAAGCCTTTGTAAAGGGAGGGGTGCCTCTCTATTTATAGGAAAAGAGAGGTTAGGGGGATACTTAGAGGCTAATTTGGATTATCAATCAAGTAATATAGCCATCTAAGGTTTCCTAGGATTTTTGGAGCCTTAAAAAGTGTGAGAAGATGCTCCAATGGTGGATGATAGGGTGGGGCTTTAAACAACTTAAGAGGTTACACATAGATAGTAAATGGGTGTAACAGAACTAACAAAACACACCCCAAAGGTCAAGATGGTCAACAAGTCAAATCTCAATCTCGAATTTTGAGGAAGAAACCCATAGTTACTATTCATATGCCTGGCACAACTAATAGTTGTGCCAAGCATATGTACAATAATACAGTGATGCATAGTGGTTTTGGGAAGTTGACTGCCCGCGGGGGGACCCACCTATATGTGGCACAACTATTAGTTGCGCTAAGCCATTTCTGGGGAGAAATGGCATGGCGCAAGTAATACTTGCGCCAAATCTCAAAAGGGGGGGTCACAACATATTTTCCATTTTGCCCTTACTCTTCGAAACGCGATATCTTCTCACACATAGCTCCGATGGGGGTGATTCTTGGCTTGTTGGAAAGTTGAGGACTTTTAATTTTCAATGGTATGAGATTCAATTGCATTAGAAGGTTATAGCTAGTCCTAGTATACCACTCTTCATCCATTGCTCGAGAAAGCTAGGTTTAGGTCTGAAATGGGTTCTAAGGGTCGAGATGGGTTTCTAAGGGTTCGAGAAGGTTTCTAAGGGATCTAGGGTGATTTCTAAGGGTTTGGAATGGCTCCTAAGGTTTCTAAAAGGTTCCTAAGGGTTCCATACATGCCATCAAAAGCTTGGAGATACGCCTCTCTCGAAATGTGTTTCGATCCGCCCTTGGGCCAAATTTGGGTGTCTACACATACTCCTTCCACTCTCCTATTTCTCCCTGTGTTCTAAATTCTCAAAATTACAAGGGTTAAAGACCAAAACTTATGAGCAGTACATATGGTTAAGGGTTTATAGAATCTTGGAACAAAGAAAAATCAATTTAGCCTTCTAATATGGGTTCAAAGGATAAATTATTTCATGATTTTGGCTTTTTGGCTCAAACAAATTAAAGATGGCCTTAAATCATTTTCATGATTTACTAGCAAGAATGCCATATTATTTTTATGCATTTTCTACATAGTTTTAGAAAATCAATCAACTTAATAGTAGAATATTTTATTCAAATTGCAACAATATGAGATTTCATTAAAGACAGTCAAGAAGTTCAAGAAAAATTTGGACTCGGATAGGTAAACAGTCTCTCTTAAAAGAGAGAAAATAAGTTCAATTGCTCACTGGTTATATGATTTTGAAACTATAATCTAAATATTGCAGTTTATAGCAAAGTATAATTTCAAATATTCTATTTTTAATACAGCGTACAATTAAAATTGAACATGAATCTTAATTGTTTCTATCATTGATGTTTGAACTTCTACTAAGATGATAGTTAAGTTTTTTGGAATCGTAATAACTCACATGTGAGGGTTAACAACAAATAAAAACTAAAAATCCTAAAACTTGAAATAAAACTACTCTAAAACAAATTTTTTTTTATACTATAAGCAAAATTAATATACACAAAGTGTGTACCCCCTAACTCAAATAGGACAATGTCCTCATTATTCTCAAAATTGGAGATACTAAAAATTACTTTACCAAATCTGCTGGGTGTACCAGGCATAAAATCTACAAGAACATTAAAAAATCTCCCCCAAGATTGGAAGAAATCACATCCGACATAATCACATAGAAATGGTATCATAAAGAAAAATTATAAACAAAATTAATAATAAACGAAAGAAATTTATATATAGAACGAAATATTTACAGAGATTGCATGGAAAAGAAAACTAATTACATAAAAAATGAAACCTAAGAAAAATCTAGACACGAGCTGACCATCTACGACACCGGTAGTAGCCATCCGAGGTGAAGGATTAATTCAATAAAGATCGACCCTCAGGGGTCTTCAAAATTTTCCTGCCAAAATGATTATCCACCCTCCCAACTCCGGGATGGGTGCATCTAATAGAAGAGGGAAAAGGACGGTTCAAGAAAGTGGAGGGGGAGGGGGTGGTGGTGTTGTAGAAGGTGGAGAAGAAGGTGATGGTTTATGACGTTTGGGGGATGGAAGTGGTGTAGGCTCAAGTGATGCGGCGTTCCACGCAATTTTAATCATTTGTTCCCAGATCCTTTTCTCAACTGGGGACATCTTGGCTTCCTCCCGTCAAAGTCAATTTTCAAAGGCCTCACAAATTTCATACCAACTAGTGTCGTCACCCATATTTCAGTGAGTTGGCGAAGATGGCAGAGGCAAAAGGGATTGTTATGGATCAAAGAGGGAACATGTATTTGTAATGGGGTGGTGGACAGTGTGAATTTATTTCCTTTAATGGGCAAGCATTGGGAATCCGACTCGATGGGTGAACAAAATAAATTTAAGGCGGTAGAAAGGCTGCACAATGTCTGCTCGAGGCATTGTAATAAATTTCGCGATTGTATGAGAATATCGTGATCATAGAAATTGAGACTGCGAGCAAACATGATTCGTAATCACGACGAATGATCATGACTATATTCCAAAACTAGGAGAGTTCATAATCACTATGTGATTCTCCACAAGTACAGGATAATAAGCGGGCGTACGTAACAAATTACGTTCGATCAAAAATCATCAACACAGCCCTAATGTTATACAATCTACGAGAAGAAACAATTGCCTTAAAGTATATTGTACACATATGTGCTACAGATGAGTCAGTAGCTCGATAGTGCCCATGAGCATATCAGCCATACTCAGGGTCTTTAAGTGACATTGTGGTCACAATCCCTTTTTTTTCATATGATATCTTCAACTTTAATTTTTGCCCGTTAACCTTGAAGGTATGACTGTGTTTGGGATCCTGAATGGTTATAGCCCTGTGAGGGAATGCTTCAACAACATTATAGGGTACGCCCTAACGACTTCGTAGTTTTCCTGGGAATAGCTTTAACCTCGAATTGAACAACCAAACTTGTTGCCCAGGCATAAAACTCTTTCTTAGGATATGTTGATCATGGAATGCTTAAGTTTTAGCCTGACAAATTCGAGCATTCTCATAGGCATCATTAGGAATCTCCTTTAACTCATTGAGTTTGAGTTTTCGTTGTTCACTAGACGCGGACAACTCAAAATTTAATGTTTTGATAGCCCATAGAGCTCTGTTCTCTAATTCCATAGGTAAATGGCAAGCTCTCCCATACACCAATCGACAAGGAGACATGCCAATCGGTGTTTTTTAGGCCATTCTATATGCCCACAGGGCATCATGCAATCTCATGGATTAATCTTTTCTATCAGGGTGAATAACTCTCTCGAGTATCTTCTTTATTTTCCAATTAGAAACCTCCACTTGCCCACTAGTTTGTGGGTGATAAGGGGTGGCGATCTTATGAGTAACAAAATATTTCTTGAGTAAGCTCTCGAAATATTTATTACAAAAATGACTTCCCCCATCACTTATGATGGCTCGTGGGGTTCCAAATCGTGAGATGATGATCTCCCTAATAAAAGAGATGACTACCTTATGATCATTAGTCTTTGTGGGTATTGCCTCGACCTATTTTGAAACGTAGTCGACAACCACTAGGATATATATAAATCCAAAGGAAGGTGGAAAGGGACCCATGAAATCTATGCCGCGGACATCAAAGGACTCTATGGCTAAGAATGGTTGGAGAGGCATCATGTTCCTTCGGGACACAACACCCGTCCTTTGACATTAGTCACAGGCCAAACAAAAACTCTGGGCATCTTTAGATAATGAAGGCCAATAAAATCCCAATTGTAGCACCTTGGCAGTCGTTTTCTTCCCACCAAAGTGACCTCCACAAGTCAGGATCCTCCCATATATAATATTTTAAGCATGAAAAGAAAACATATTTTCCCTATTTAGACCATGTTGGAGGGATCTTACCTATAGCCAAATAATTTAAGATGTTGGCATACCATGGTTCTACGTTTTGGATGGCAAAAAATTGTTCATCCGAAAAGGTATTGTGTAGGGATTCTTCGTTGATGGTTTCTCGCAATTCAGTCCTAGACAAGTGATCAACCACTACATTTTCAACTTCCATTTTATTTTTGATTTAAAAATTGAATTCTTGCTAAAGTACGATCCATCTGATTAGCCTTGACTTGGCATCTTTTTTTAACAATAAATATTTAAGTGTAGAATGATCAGAGAAGACGACAATCTTCGTTCCCAATAGGTATTGTCAAAATTTATCTAATATAAACATGACAACAAGAAACTCTTCCTCAGTGATGGTGTAGTTCACTTGAGCTTCAATCAAGGTTCGACTCGCATAATAAATTACATGAGGAACCTTGTCTTTACATTGTCCAAGGATTGCACCTATTGCATAATTAGAAGGGTCACACATCACTTCAAAGGGCAGGGAGTAATCTGAAGGTTGAATGATTGGTGCTGATGAAAGAAGTGCTCGTAGCTTATTGAATGCATCAAGGCAAGCATCGTCAAAGTCAAAGGGTACATCATTTTCTAGCAGGTGGCACAGAGGTCTCGAGATTTTCGAGAAATCTTAAATAAAGCGGCAATGGAAACCACCATGACCAAGGAAAGATCATTTCTGTTACACCGAGGTTAGCGGGGGCAGATTTACAATAATATCTATTTTGGCCTTGTCAACCTCTATTCTTCTTTTGGAGACAATATGTCCTAAGACTATACCTTCTTGAACCATAAAATGGCTCTTCTCCCAGCTCAACACTAAGTTAGTCTCCTCACATATTTCTAAGACAAGGGCAGGGTGATCTAAACAAGTATAAAAAGTTTGGCAAAAGATCGGGAAATCACATGTCTTTTTCTCATGTCAAAACGAGCTTGAAAATCACATGTCTTAGGTAGAGTTTCATAGGGGTCCAAAAGTCGATTGAGATTCGGATTCAAGGATCACGTAGATTCTTATTATATTTAATCCGCCTATAGCGATCCACAATTATATAATCAATCCGCCCATAGCGGTCCACAATTTTACAAATATTCAGCTCATAGTGTTCCACAATCGTATGAATCTTCCGCCCATAGTAGTTCACTTCAGTTTAATTGACTAATGTTTTTTATTCATTTACATGGCTTACATACTCGATTCACGAATATCCCGCCATGCCGGTTCGATTCACGGATATCCCGCCATGCCAGTTCGATTCATGGGTGTAACCGCCGTGCCAGTTCAATTCACGGATATCCCGCTGTGCCGGTATGATTCATGGGTTGAACCACCGTGCCGATTCGATTCACGGATATCCCACCATGATGGTTTGATTCACGAATATCCCGCTGTATCGGTTCAATTCACGGGTGTAACCGCCGTGCCGGTTTGATTCACGGATATCCCGTCATGCCGGTTCAATTCACGTACACATTTTTATCAAATCAGATTCGATATTTCAATGCAAGCCAATTAAAGGTTCAGGTGTCAAGTGTAATTCAAGTTCAACATTCGTGTTTGAATTAGACAAATCAAAACTCATATTCGTAGTTAAAATATCTAGATGCAAATTAGATTCTTAAACAAAGCTCAAGATTCAAGTCATGTTCGTATTTCGAAGTTCGGATTCATGTTCGTATTAGATTCAAATGCAAATATCAAGATTCAAATTTCAAATTCTGATTTCAAAGATTCAAAGTTTATTTTCAAAAATAAATCATAGCTTATCACACTCATCATACAAGTCTGTGTATTCAAGACACGAATGCAATTAATTAGTGAAGTTCCCCTACCTCGGTTGTGAAATCACTCAAAGTCATGCAAAACGGTAAAAAAATTCTCACAGACGTTCCCAATCCTTATCCTATATTACGAAGCATTCGTATACTTATAGGTTAGTGACTAGATATTACACATGACAAAGTTCCTAAAGTTTTCTTAAAACTATGGTGGAAAGGATAAGTTTGCATTGACTTTGGGATCATGTTGAACTTGTCCCTACTTGCCACTAAATTTTGACCTCTAAAATATTAGATTCATAAATTTGTTAATTCATGAAGGTTATAGGCTCTTTGTCTTCTTTCCAACTCCTCATGAATCATGCTAATCGGAGTTCGAGGTCAAAAGTTATGACTGAAATACTGAACAAGTGTCCTAGTGCTATGAAACAATAAATCGCTGCCGCGAGAACGTAGCTCGCCAATGCGAGGTCTTAAGGCACCCATACTTCACCGCGGCGAGCATTGATAGTGCCCTTTTTTGCCTATTTTTCCATGTAGCACTCGCCGCGACGAATGCTTTAAAACATGCCTCGCCGTTGCGGCGAGTGCTTCAAAACATGCCTCGCCGTTGATCAGTCACATAATTTACCATTTTATCACCCTTAACTTAGTGATGCTAGGCCATAGATTTTTACTAACAAGTTGATGATGTGCATATAAAAGAGATAACCTGAAAAATAGAGAAAAAGTATTAATATTAATCGAAATAAACTCAAAAAATAATAAGAAAGACGATTGAATGAAAAAGATATTTTTCGCCTACTGAAAGCCAGAGAATCATAATTTGCGATTCTGTAAAAAGAGATAAAAGGAAGAAAAGCAAAAAATCGTAATTCAGAGAATCGTCAACTAAGGAAGCTACGAAAGATAAAAAATCGTGATTAATGATTTTCTAAGAAAAAGAAGAAAATAAGAAATTATGATTTGCGATTTCCCAGAAAAGAAGATTTCCTACTGTTGTTGTTGTTGTTGATCACGTGCATATTACACCACCATGAACAGAATTAGAAGATATATGAGATTAGAAGTCTGGTGAATTACAGATCTGAAAAGATTGATGAAGATAAGCTTTAAGAAATCTCGGTTGCTGAAATAAAAGAGAACAATCCAAAAGCACATCTACTGTCTAAGCAAGGAAAGATAAAATTAGGAATTAGAGTTTTACTAGGAATCTTTTGTTTTTAGTAGTTTCTTTAAAATTAGAAGACTTTGTAAACCAACTCCTTATGATCTATAAATAAGAGAGCTTAGTTTAGGAATAAGCATCGAAGAATTTCTGCATCAATTGACGCTTGAGATTGGATTTTCTTTCGATCAAAATAGTGTATAATAGTTAGAGTAGACTAGATATCAGAGGTTTCTCAAGAGCAATTGACGACTGCAATTGAGTGCTGATGATTAGTATAGATATCTTAGTTTCTCAGAAGAAAATGATGATTGCGGCTGAGGGGTGAAAGATATATTTATTTATTTTCTAGTTTAGATTTTCTTTTCTTTTATTAATAGATTTGTAAACATCTCCAAGTTTTAATTTGAATTGACGACACAGGTTAGAATTTGCAGATTAGTGTAATGGTTTTACTTTTCCATCTTCAATTTTCTATGGTTTGATTGACACCCAAATTTTAGGAAGTTGTTGATTAGATTAAATCTGTATTGATAAGAGCTTAGACTTGATTGACGACCAATGCTAAGAAATCAGAGATATTGTGTAACGGTATTATTTATTTTCATAAATATCTGAGCACTGAAGATAGGGATTGTTGACCTCAATCTGAAGAAGAAAAATTTAGGATTTATTTTATATATTTTAGATTAAGAACCCATTCTTTTATTCATATTTCTCTAGTAGAGTAGATCTTAAAGGTAAATAGAAGTTTTTAAGATAAGAATTTAAATAGAAGATATAGATAAGAAGTAATTAGATAAATACACTTCCTCGTGGGAACGATCCTATGCTAGTACTATGATTTCCATTGTGCGCTTGCAGTAGGTTAGGACTTGAGTTTAAACATAATTTTAATATACATAACAAGATCGACCAAGTTTTTGGCGCTGTTGTCGGGAAAGCGGAATTTATCTTTATTTCTATTTTTATCTGTTATTTTTATTCTTTTAGAAACCAATACTTATCTTTCTCTTTTTATATTTCTTTATATTTTTAATTTCTTTGATCACTCCTTAAACTTTTGCAAGTTTATTCAAAGCAGCGAATCAAAAGTTCCAACTTCTGCCGGTCACGGAATTTAGAAACTCCGATTTGTTTCTTTCCCTACTTTCTAAAATAAAAATCATATATAGCTAAAACCATAAAAATAAGTAGTTATGCTTAAAATCATCTCAACCCCTTTCATATATACAAAGCTCCTAAACAAACACTCTGCTACTGTAACATTATCTGTCATATGAACTCTTCAATATCATCACACCTAATAAATAGAACGACGTTTTATATTTACTTCCGCCGACGTCCGCTTTATGGCCCAATAATTTTCTATAGAATCATTATGGCAATTAAGTTCAGAAGGATGAGAAAATTTAAAATGACGATTCATACCTCACCATCCAAGCACTTCAAATACAAGAGCAGTTCATCATTCCTTCTCGCCCCCACCCGCCCATTCTTACCCATGGCAGATGATAAAACCAACTATAACCCAATAAAGTTCTTACCAATGTGGGAGGACCCACCACTACCACCAGAGCCAGATTCTCTGCAATTCCTATGGGATGAGGACGAGGAAGTTCAGAAGATTTTGGCAAAGAAAGAAAAGAAAAATAACAAAAAGAAGAAAAAAGGAAGATGGAACCACCTGCATCCTCTGACACACCTTCCATCTTCACCTCCTCTGCCCTTCATAAACCCCCTACTCAGCCACCACCCCCCGATTCTCCCTAATCCCTACTATTCCCTTCCTAGCTTGAAGTTCTCTGCTAAGAGCACCAAGCTGAGGACATCCCAGAGCCAGGGAGGCAACCTATTTTTTGACGGGATAACTTTGAAAAAGCCGGAGGACTGATCTTCATTGAAGATTTCTCTTGGACGTTGCTACCAGTGTCTTACTTTAGTGTGTGTCTAGATTTTTCCTAGGATTTATTTGATGTAATTAGTTTTCTTTCCCTATTTCTGTAATTAGTTCATATATAAAAAGAAATATATATATATATATATATAGTTTTTCTTTCGTTGATATTATTGACTAATTTACTAACAGTGTTACTAACATCTAACATTTTCTATTCAAATAGGTAGTATTTTTCTCCAAAGTTTGGGAAAAAAATTTTGATTCTTTTTGTAGATTATATACTCGGATACTAACATAGCAGTAAAATAAGGTAGTATTTTTCTTGTATGTCCCCTATTTTGCACAATGAGGACATTGTCCAATTTAAGTTTGGAGGGGGGATATACATATCATTTCTGAAATTTTTTATAAAAAAATATATATTTGTATATATTAGTGCAATTTTTTTTAGTTCTATTTAATCATTATATGAAATTTATAAATAAAATATGAAAATCCAAAATTCTTAGCAATCCATCATAGTAGTAGTTCAAAATCAAAATAGAAATAGTTACAATTCAAAGTAAAGCATCTTTAGAACACTGTATCAGGAGAATATTTGAAACTATACGATTGATCTGAACTGCAAACATTTTAGAATATAGTTTCAAAATCATATAACCAGTGAGCTATAGAGCCTATTTCCTCTTTTCTTTTGAGAAAGAGAGACTGTTTTTATTCATACTAAATTTCCTTGAACTTCTCTACTATTTAAAATCTCATAATGCTGAACTTTGAATCAAGATATTCAGTACATATGCTGATTTATTTATTTAGAACTGTCTAATGAATATATCAAAATAATAAGACATCTATATTAGTAAATTGTGAAAATGACCAAAGGCCATCTTTTGTTTTACCAGAGCCAAAAAGTTAAAAATTCAAGAACATTTTATCCTTTGAATGCATTGGGCAACCATGAGATTTTTGACGATCCTATCGCGACGATCCGCACTCCCTAAATGATATAGTCGCCACCCGGAGCTTTTGGTATCTCAGGAAACCTAAATCAATTTTATAAGCACCGAAGTGCCACAAATATGACTCTGATTCACCACTCTATGCCAAAGGCTCTTGGGTAGGGGCTTCAATTATCGATCGGGAAGGTGTTAGGCACCCAATCAACCTGCTCTAAAGCGGTCTCTACTTATGGCCAAAGATAAAATAAAAATGGAAATAAAAAAGAGCGCTTCTTCTTGCCCGAAGGCACTATGATTCTATTTGTGTCCCTCCGTTCCTACTGAGATTTCAGCGATATAACAACACAAATTTAAGGATAGAGAAAAAACTAAGAAGGTAGAGGAAGAGAGGGGAGAGCTGGAGATCTCAGGCCATTGTAGCATGCGTGTGGAGCTTCGTGTAGGTGCACTTGAGGAGCTTCCAATGGCTTGGATGATGGAAAGGTGGGTTCTAACCTCTAAAGCTTGCTAGCTAAGGGGTAGGAGAGGCGAGCTAAGGGGTAGCTCACACCTAAACTAAGGGATCTATGATGGAATATAAGGCTCAAATGAAGTTTTGGAATTCTGAAATTTGTATGAAGAAAAGGTGCACCAAATGAAGAAAGGTTTCTCTCTTAATCTTTTCTCTTAGGAATTTTTTCAAGCCTTTGTAAAGGGAGGGGTGCCTCTCTATTTATAGGAAAAGAGAGGCACCCCTCTTTTCAAAGGTTTAGAAAAGTGGGCAATGGTCATCAATGGTAGATGATAGGTTGATGTTTCAAATGACCAAAGCGTTGCAAATAGGGTAACACTTTGAGATGGTCAATAAGTCAAACCCCCAAAGTGAAATTCGAGCCAAAAACCTACAGTTACTGTAGCTAAGCCTGGCACATGTATTAGATGCGCCAGGCAAAAATGCAGTCCCTGGAAGTTCAAAGCCCACGAGGGGACCCACTTGTGCTTGGCGCAACTATTAGTTACGCTAGGCCATTTTTAGGGAGAAATGGCTTGGCACAAGTATTACTTGCACCAAGTACATAGAAGTTTCTCACAAAGTTCTCGCGTGGTTCAAGGCAGGCCTCGCGAGGTTCCAATGTTGCCCATATTTGTGCCCAAGCTTTGGATCATCATAACTTTTGATGCGTAACTTGGATCGGGGTGATTCTTGGCTTGTCGTAAAGCTAGAAACCTCTAATTTTCAATGCTATATGATCTAATCTTAATAGAGGACCCCGCCAGCCCTGGTTCATCTCTCTCTTACCATTACCCGGAAGGGTTAACTATGGGGCTCGGAGGGGTTTCTAAAGGTTGGGATTGGTTCCTAAAGGTTAGGGGAGGGTTTTAAAGGATTTGGGGTGATTCCTAAGGGCTCGGATAATGCTATCAGAAGCTTAGAGGTGTGCCTCTCTCGAAGTATGTCTTGATCGAGCCTTGGGCCAAATTTGGGTGTCTACAGATGCCCCTCTTTGGTATGTGATCACTAATGATCGAATGCCCAAGATAAGAGACATCCGAAGAGACCCAACGCATCACTGACGGGTCCGCTATATTCAGAACGAACCTCAAACATTAGATGGTAACATGGTGAGTAAACAAAAGCCCTGTATGTCAGGAAAAACGTCCGTTTCTCAAGGTTATCGATCCCCAAGCGCTTAGCGACATTACTGAGCATAACCGAGATGGAGCGAGTTGTAAAAGCCTAATATGCGGGGAAAAACATCTACTTCTCGAGATGATTGAAGATGTTCGATGTTCAAGTTTCATTCTGAATCCAATAGTTTCGTAAGTGAGAGGTCATCGACCCATATTTAAAGATAGGCGCGAAGCAGATACGCAAAAGTCCACAGTTTGTGTCCAATCATGTGAGGCATTGATTGCCCTATATGACCAGCCACGGGTGCCCCTGCATTAAGTAGGGTTCGAGGTCTTTGGGTGAACTCATCGGTCTCAAAATTGATATAGCACGACTACCCGAGCGGAATGAATAGATGTCGCAATGCTTTTTTGGAGTACATGCCATTTTTTGTTAGTATTTTATGTAAAATGTTTTGTTATTTTTTGCGAAGATTTTTTTATTTTATGTAGATTTTTTATATATGATTTTTTTGTGATTTTTATGGGGATTTTTACATTGCATTTTTTGTGATTTTATGGGGATTTATGTATGGGATTTTTTATGATTTTATGGGGATTTATGCATGGGATTTTTGTGATTTTATGAGGATTTTACATGGGCTTTTTTTGTAATTTTATTGGGATTTATGTTGTTCGGGATTTTGAGCAAGCTCACTAATCTGGAATCGTTTATTTTAGCACAGCCGCCCGAGCAAGTAAAATGGAGATCAATGCACTATTTGGGGGGCATGTGCATCTCGGATAAGTCCAAGGAGGACCAGGCTTGTTGTGTGCAACACAGCAGCCAAGCCAAAAGAGGGAGGCAGGGGTAGCTTGGTCAAAAAATAGCCTGGCACATCTATTAGTTGTGCCAGGCGAAAAGGGGGGCCAAAATGGCTTGACGGGTGTATTAGTTGTGCCAAGCAAACCTAGGGGGGTTTTTAAACACCTGAGCCCGAGCCAAAGGGGCTTTTCTCCTTCTTTTTTCAAAATTTTTTTCTCCCTCCCTCTCTAAACCGAAACAAGACTCCTTCCTAGGGTTCCCTCAGATCGATCCCAAGCGCGGTTCATTGCCGGTGTTTGCTCGCACAGATTAAAGACCCGCTCTTCGCTGGATCAAGGACCTAATTTCTTTTGAAAGTAATCACTTTAAACCCATCTTTAATTGATTTTTCTTGAAACCTTTTGCAATGTGGTTATGATTTCTTGCTTTTCTAGATGATAAATGAAGGATATTTCTTGCAAGTGTGATTATCCATGATTGGTTTGATCTTATTCCGTGCAAATGATGCCCTAGTTTCCTTTTTCTTTTCGAGTTATTATATGGTTTTTTTTTTCTTTTGATTAGGGTATTCCTTCTCTTTTTTCTTTTCTCTTTTTTTGATTTTTGGATTGCATAAATGCTCACATATGTATTTTATTTTATTTGAATTTGACATTTTAATGATGATTTTTTTTGGATTTTTGGTTGCATAAATGCACATATATATATATTAATTTATTTATTTATTATTATTATTATTATTGGATCATTTTGGTTGCATAAATGCACACACATATATGTGTTGTTTGTTGCTGTTTTTTTGTTTTGTTTTCTTGAATTTTTTGGTTGTATAAATGCACATATATGTTTTTTTCTTTTGGTTGGATTTGCTTTTTTTGGATCTCTCTTTTTTTATGGCACAAATGCATGTGCATGTATTATTATTGCTTTTTGCTTTCTTTTTTTTGGATATATTTTTTTGATGGCACAAATGCATATGTACGTATTATTATTATTTTGATTGGATTTGCTTTTTTTGGATTTTTTTTTATGGCACAAAGGCAAATGTATGTATTATTATTTTTTATTGGATTTTCTTTTTTTTGGATTTTTTGATGGCACAAATGCATATGTGTGGATTATTATTGCTTTTTTTTTTTTTTTTTTGATGGCACAAATGCATAAGTATGGATTATTATTACTTCTTCTTTTTTTAATTTTTTGATGGCACAAATGCATATATATGGATTATTATTGCTTTTGTTGATTTTTTGATGGCACAAATGCATAAGTGTGGATTTTTGTTTTTGTGTTGCTTTTGTTCTCTCCTCTTTTTGAAAATGTTGATGATTTGATGATGATTATTCTTTGAAAATGATGATGATGATTAGGAAAGAAAAAGGTTCTACTTACCTCTCTGCCAGCCTATTTGGCAAATGATTTCTTGCTACTGATGTGACCTGATTTTATTGCTTGTTGTTGTCTTAGAATGTGGAGCAAGGAGGAGCATGTGCAGGAGGAGGGGCAGGAACAAGAAGAGGGGTCGGACATGATCTATGGTTCCCGAGGGGAGCAAACTTTTGTGGAGCAACGCTCTTGCCGCACTTGGTTTGAAATGTAAGGCGAGGTCGCCCGTACTGGCCTCCTTCATCTTCAATACACTCATATCTCCAATTTTGGGATCGCCGGGAAGATAAAAAAGCTTTGAGATTGTTCTTTGTCCGAAATTGCAATACCTTTAGGATCTGATGCCCCTTTATTTGGATGCAGGACTTGCCTCCCATCACTTTTCGAGGAGGCTGGTTGGACCTCCAGCGCTTCTACCTCTACCTCCCTGTTGTCTTGCTCACCTTGTAATTATTAAATGGTTCAAACAGCAGATTAACTGCACAAATTACAACAATGAGGGATTAAGGTAAGCAAGCAGTCCTGCAAGAACCAGGGCTATTACAGCAAGTCTTAATAGATAGGCAAGGGTTTGTCCATAGGGAAATGTGATTTAAACTATGGTAAATCTCCATATCTATAGTAGATCTGACACTCTATCCTAATTTCAACTAAACCAAAATAGGAAGGAGGAGAGGTTTCTAGAATTCATCACTTTACTAAAAATTACAAAAAATCAAATGCAAGTGATCCATATTTGATTAAACACAGAGTTAAAGGAATATGGAGAAAAGATTAAAATCAAGAGGTGAAGAATAGCAGCTAGGGATTTTTGGTCTTTACTAAAAATTATTTGATTCAAAAGCAGTGCAAGGAACTGGTTTGCAAAAATCCTTCATTTGGCTACAAGCTCAGATGCAAGGTATAAGAATCCCCTCTCAACCAGAGAATTGAAGCAATCCCAAGGCTATGATCTGTCCACTCGAATGGTCACAAATCATCTTAGAGATTGTTCCCATTCAAGAATCTTAATTGGAATAATTAAACCATTGCAGATACTGTGGATGCAAGGCAACAAGCTCAGGCATCCACAGGGATATTAGATCTAGGGAAATCAAATGGCAATCAAGAGATTTATAAATCCAAATTAACTTTACATTCAACAATTACTGAATCAATACAACTTACAGTCAACTGTGTTCAGATCTGCAATATGTGCAACACCTAATCCTCCTACAAAGCTCTGAACTTCTCAATTTACAGCTCTCAACCTCACCCTAGCTACCAAAGAGGGTTAGCCAACCATAATTGGCTAAGAGGAGAATGGGGGAAGAAGGAAGAGAGAGAGGGAATTTTTAAAGGGAAGATGGAGATCGGATTTGGCTCTAGTTCTCCAAATTTCTGGATGCTAGCTCTGTAAATTCTTCAAGCTTTTATACTCTTCTCCTCTCTTCTTAGATTTGTTTCAGCCAATCAAAGCCCAAGAGAATAATTATGTTATTCTAGGCTACTGATGTGGCTGATTTCTCTTCTAGAAGCTCTTTCCCCATTGGTACAAAATTGGTAAATACACGTGAGGTAGTTAGGGTTCCCATTCGTGCCCAGTTTCATACCAAAAATACCCCCAGGGGTCGCTGACGTGCTTTAAAATGTGTGCATAAAGCATTGACGTGTGGCAGCTGCTATGAAAGGAACTGAGAAGTTCCTAATTCGAATGTCGAGAGGTTTTGGGAACCTCTCGATAGGTTGAAATGGCTTTCGATAGGTTTGGTTGACTAGTTGACAAGATTGGAGACTTCTTGACAGGTTCATGTGAATTGGTCGACAGGATTGGAGTACATCTTCACCTTTTGTCCAGTTATTCATTCATCCTCTCGATAGGTTGTAGTCAACCTGTTGACTTGTTATACGGTCTTTAGTTGAGTGCTCGACAGGTTGGCTCAATCCTCACGAGCATGAGCATAGTTTCAGGCAAGTTGTCGACATGTTGCCTTGCACTGTTCGATTGGTTCAGTTGAACCTTGCAATAAGTATCTGGAACCTCTCAAATTCTTCTGCACCTCCAGGTATCCTCTCAACATGATCCACAATTGTACCTCTAACCTCTCAATAGGTACTTGAACCTTGTGAGATTTTCAAATTTCCAACTTTGTTCCTCTCGACAGGTTGACTTTTGTTTCTAGAACCTCTCGACAGGTACTGGGAAGCTCTCGACAAGATCTTCTGCTATGCCTCCAACCTCTCGATAGCTTTATTCTAAGCATCCAAACATGTCGATAGGTTAACTTATCCTCTCGACAGATTGTGTCCTTTATTTCCATACCTGGCATGCAATCATGTGTTGTTGTTCTTCATTTGTTCAACACTCAGCAGCTTTTTGGTGGGTTTAATCTTCATTCCTTGCAACTGCTCTTAGTTCCAAGCATACCTAGGTGGGCTCAAGACATTCTCATGAACTTATAAGGCTCTGTGGGCTGCTTGGCTAGCTTTGGGCTGTCTGAGCACATGTTGAGATGTATAAGCAGCTTCTTTAGCCATTTTAGGTGCATGTCTGCACTAAGACTGCAATTTATTGTTTATCTATAAAATACACTCAAAACACATTATTACTCAGCTCAAAGGTCCATCAAGGTCAGGTTAGGAGGTGAAAAATGGTATTTTTCACTGCTTAACACACCCCCAAACCTAAGCTTTGCTAGTCCCTGAGTAAAGGAGAAAGTAAAAACAATGATTGAAAATGAAAATTGCCACTTTTGTAGGGAGCACAGATGGATTTAGCATATGCATCAGGCCTTTTAAACCACTAAGTGATCCCTAGTGGAGGAGTGAAGTCTCCTGAGGGTTTTCAGTGAAGGTACCCACAAACTTCTCCAATGACTTAGTTAATATCAATGTAGTATATTAAAAACAAAGTTCAAGCAAAATAAAATTCATTCCACACCTTGTTCATTCAATTATAGAGGATTCTTGGCAGAAACATATTAGTTTAAATATGAAATTTTGCTACACTTCCTTCACTCTCAATCAGCTTATGTCAAGGCATTGTGCATGAACATTAATGTAAATTTCACCTTAATTTTAAGAATTTGTTTTGGATAATGCCCCCAACAAACTTTGATTTCAGACCCAAGTCTTACCTGGGCTGTCACTCACAACAAAAGTAGAAGGGTGCATCATTTCACATAGATCAAGAGCAGTTATAGCCCTCAAATAGGACTGCAAGCATGAGCATAGGCAATGCTCCAATTTCTAAAATTTTCTAACTCTTTTCACCATAGATTACACAAATCCTTATCTCCACATGACAACTCAATCAATTTTCTGATCAGTAAGGTCTTTTTATTGGATTGTAATGTGGCTTATGGGTGAGGTTTATGAAGAATAAAGGGTAAGGAAATCTTCAAATTTGAGAAATTAGTAAGGTAAGGAAGTGACATGTACACCTCTTCAATTCAGCATAAGCTTCATCTTCTTTGAATTTGCAGATTTGAAGTGATCAATTCCAATCCTTATTTCAATGTTTCCAATGAAGTGACTTCTCTCTCATTTTGTTTTGCTTTTCTATTTTTCTTTTTTCTTTTTCTTTTTTCCCAATATTTTTTTTTTGTATTTTTATGGGCTGAAATGCCACCACTGCCACCAATGTATTTCCTTCTCTTTCAATCAAATGTCAACGTTGCCCCTCTAACCTCACTTCTCCTTCCATTTCCTGAATTCTCAGATTGAGGGTGAACTGAAACAGGTCACCCTAGTTTTTATCAAAGAAAAATTAGGATTTTTAAGGCTCAAATGGTGTGTATCAAGGGCACCTCAAAGGTTGGAATTTTTAAACTCAAACTGTCCAAAAGAGGGCCCTACTTCATGTCCTCAATGCCATGAATACTGTCAAGCTATTTCAACTTAGATTTTCCTAACTTCTAGTGAGCTAAGAATAGGTTAAATCAGTCCTTAGAGTAGAAAAAATTGCCAAGACACTCTTCAAGAAAAAATTTCAGGCCCAAATCTCACTTGGTATGGCCTTCCATCAAATTTTCTGGGGGATATCCTCACAATTTTCTCTCTTTTAAAGTTTGCTAAGCATTGATTTTTGAAAAATTCCAGACATTTGCTTCATGACAATGTTAGAACTACAACACATTTCAGTTCCAAAAAGTTTTTAATTTCCTCTTTTTCAAAAAATCAGGTGGGAATTCACTTTATTCTCTCAATTTCTATTAAACCTTTCTGCACTCCCATTAAATATTTCATTTGGCATACCCTGCCACACCCCCAAACCTATGAGGATCAGTGTCCTCACTAAAAATGAGAGTGCATGTGCAGCAGGGTAAAATCAGACACAAAACAAAATAAAACAAAGTAAGAAGCAGCATGAAACAAGGTACAAATAATCAATTGAAACACACAAACAAACAAACATAAAGACATAAAGGAAATCACACAAAATATACTAAAGAGAAATTTCATTTATAACATAAAAAATTTGTACAATGCAAGGGAAAAAGAACTACAAAAAGAATATACACAAACATCCTAACTAATGACATTTACAAGTCTAATCATCTCAATTGTTAGCAGGCTCATCCTTGACTTGAACTCCTTTTCCTCTCTCATCCTTATCAGCAGCAGTAGTTGAACTAGCTGGAGGGGCAGTGTCTTGTGCAGGTGTTGTGCCAGTCAGTTCAGCAACTCTCCTTTTAAGGATTTTTCCTTTCTTTTTAGCAAACAGAACTCTACTTTCATAGAGTTCCATTGTAGCCTTTGTGACCTCTCTAGAGGCAGCTAGCCTTTTCTGAAGCCCATCTGCTCTCAATTTCTCTATTGCTGCCTCTTGCTTCTGAGCTTCAAATTGAATCAAATTTATTGCCAGCACTTTGATATATTCAGCATCTCAAAGATGTAATCCACAGCCATTTGATTTATCTTTGCTTCATAGGGCATCTCAATTGAATTGTGGAGGGCAGCTATTCCTTGAACATCATTCCTTTTAAGGTATGAGTTCTATTGCACGACATGGAGGAGGGTAGAGTATGGAGGAGGTATGGGAAAGGAAGAGGCAGAGAGTATGGGCTGGTCAACACTTGAAGAAGGGCCAGCCAAGAACGGAGAGGGAATGGATGATAGCATGGGTGGGGTGGAGATTAAGGGTAATGGGTGAGGGATTGCAAGGTCAGGCTCAGGTAGGGGTGCTGGTTCAGGTTCAGGGTCTATTTCGGTGGGGACTGAGGAGGTGGGAATTAAATCATCCACATCTGTGGCAACATTGGTAAAGGTAGGAGGAGGGATAGGTTCAATAGGGGCAGTAACAGGGGAGGTTATAGCTAAGGTAATGGGTTGGGGAGAAGGGGGTGGGATAGGTAAGTGGGTGGGTGTAGGGATAGTTGGCTGCTGTGATTGTTGGCTTAAAAGGGACAAGGTGGATTGGATGGCCTGGAGGCTAGTTTGCATGGAGGCTTGGTTTTGGAGAGTGGAGTTCATGGATAGGAGGATGACCTCAATGGATGATTGGGTATGGGTATTGGCCATTACTTGGGATTACAGGGAGAGGAGAAGGTTGAGTATTTGGGGTAAGGGGTTAGGTATGATAGGGGTTGTGGGTTGGATGGGTGGGATAGGTTGAAAAGGGGAAGTGTGGGCATGGTGAAAAGGTGGGGTAGGTGTGGTCTGTAAATGGGTAGGCTGTGGAGAGTCAGGTAGGGGGTATATTCATACCCAATGTCCTCCACAATGGAGTCAATTAGGGATGAATATCCCTAAGTGGTTATCTTGTCTTGAGTGTGGGCAGGTGATATAGTGAAGGTGAGGTTAGTGTCAAAGGTTATGGATGGAGGGTAGGAAGTGGCTTGGTCAGTTGATGAAGATGGTGGAGGGCTCAAGTGTTCAACAGTTGGGATGGATGGGCTAGGTGATGAAGGTGAGGTAAGGATGGGGTCTGTGGTAAGAGGAATTTACAGAGATGTGGAGGTGGTGATGGTGGAAAGGGTGGCTGAGGTGCTAGGAGGTATGGATACTGCAATGGAAGGTAAAGAAATTGAGATGGATGGTATGACAGAGGGGGGAATGGTGAGGCTGGCATTAGAGGAGCTGACCATAGGCAAAATCAAATCGATAGAGGGGATGACTGTGGGTGCAAAGGTCATAGGTAGAGGCTCCAAGCTAGGAGCAACATATGTGAGCCGAGGCTCAAAGGTGACTGATGTAGGGATCTTAGGAGGAGGTATTGAGCTGGTGGAAGCTGTTGGGAGAGTCTCTGAACTAGCAAAAGTAGAGGTGCCATGTGCAGCAGCAGAGCTGACTGCTTGTGGAGCTTCTATCTCAGGATCCTCATTTGATTTATTCTTACTCTTCCCAATGAGGGTTCTACTGGTAGACCAAGCCCTCTTCCCAAATACTTTTGGAGTCACCTTCACCACTGGCTAATCATTTGGGAAAGCAAATTTTCATCTCTTAAGCAAGGCAGTGATGAGCCTACTGTAAGGTAGGCTAGGTAAGGCTTGCACTTTCCAGATTTTCTCATTGACATCCACCATTGCATCAAATACCGGCTGGGCAGCATTCATAAGTTGGCCCTTGGAGAAAAAATATAGGGCATCCACTATGGGGGTTCTCCTTTCTTGCTGATGTCCACTGACATATATGTTTTTCTTCAAAATTGAATAAATGAACAACATGCTGGGGTGTACATCTCTCCTCATTATTGACTCCCTAGACCCCACAATTCTTTGAGTGAGGTGCCTGACCATTGATTTGAAATGCACATATTCAGGTTCTGGCAGACCATAAGATGTATCAAAAATAGAAGAGACCCCTAAAACCAACTCTATATCACTGTAATTCACAATAATCTCTTGGTGATCAATTACAATCTCCAGACAAGGATCAATTGAACCTGGCTTGGTCTTCTTCCTGAGGTTCTGATATCACAGTTTGACCAGCCTAGGGTAGGATTTTTAACTTAATGGGGTCAGCATGGGTGTCAGGCCTGCCTTCACCAAATAATTCAAAGTGTCCTTACACTCCTCTTCCTTATAAAAATAGGAGGTGTCAATAATTCTCTCTGGAATCAGGCCTAACTTATCCACAAATTCATTGGGAGTAGATAGGTTCACAAGGACTTCAGGTTCCTCCTCAGGTTTAGCCACAGGCTCAAGAATTGCAGGCATAGGGTTGGACTCAAGTATAGGGGTAGGTTCTATCTCAGGGACCTCCTCAATACTTTCTTCACTGATTTGGGCCTTCTTTGCTTTCTTATCTTTCTTGGGATTGACAGATTTCTCAGCTTGATCCATGGCCAACTTTCTTTTTGCAAATGGGGTCTCCTTGGGATGTTTGGTTAGCTTACTGGATTTCCTAGTGGAAGGGGCTTTGAAAAGGGTAGCTAGGGTATCCTCTTGATCAGCCATTGGGCACTCAATCCACACAAATTATATCTCAATAATTAACAAAAATCTTCTATGTCTCAAATGAATTACCACAATAATTACCAATGAAAGTACTGAGCAAGGAAATCACAGAGTGAATGGGGAAGGAGGACTTACCAATAGAAACCTAGGGTTTCTCAGATCTCGATACGCACGACACCAAAATTGTCTTCAATAGGTGCAAAATGTAGCTTTTGAGGAATTGAAGCACTTTGAGCAAGGGCACAGTGAGTGGGGCTAGAACGAGTGAAGTAAAGGAAGAAGAAAGAAAATGGAAATCGGCAGAGAAAAAGATAAAGCTCAAAGACAAGTTGTCGAATGGCTGAATGGAGTTGTCGATAGGTTTAAAATGATGAAAATTGAGTTTCGACAAGATTGGGACAAGGTGTTGACAGCTTGATACAACCTGTCAAAAAGTGAAAAGTAGCTGAACCTCTTGAGAGGTTCACTCAATCCGGTCGATGGGTTCAAGTTTTCATAAACAATCAATTCGAGAGGTTCACAAAACCTCTCAACAGGTACACTAAACTCAACATTTAATCCTCTTGACAGGTTTCAAAACCTGTCGAAACCATTTGTGCACCTTCAGAACCTGTCGACAAGTTCACAGATCCTATCGACAGTCATGTTTACAGCTTCATAACCTGTCGAGAATTTACTCAAACCTCTCAACAGGTCCTAGATCTTGTCGAAATGCATGTAGGGAACCTTCAGAACCTGTCGAAACGTTCTCCATTCCTCTCGACAGGTAGGTTCTTAGTTCAAACAGATTTCTACTCAGCTCCTAGTCCATCTGCCACACAAATTTATCAATTCTCCTCAGCTCCCATTCATTTCTCCAGCCTTAGAGTTGATGACAGATGCTTCAAAAAATTTATGAAGGACTCATGATTTGTAAATGCAAACATCAAGCGCAATTGGCAACCATATTTACAATGCCAAATAGTAATAAACAAAAAAAATAGAAACAGTAGCAAAAATAGCCAAAAATAATAGTTATGATACATAGTCTACATTATTGACAATCAATCACACATGGGAGGTTCTTGAAGGTGAATGGTCACCATAGGCTCCACAACATTTTTAACAAAGAGCTTGGGCCTTCGATAATTAACTTTCATGATCGTACCATCTTTAAGATCCTTGATTTCAACAGCTCCAGATGGGGATACATGCTCTACCATGTAAGGTCCCTCCCATCTAGATCTCAACTTACCTGAGAAAATTTTCAATTTAGAGTTGAATAACCATACCTTGCTGCCAACTGTAAACTCTTTCCTCAGCAAATGCTTGTCATAGAAGGCTTTGGTTCTCTCTTTGTAGATCCTAGCATTGGAGTATGCTTCCAATCTTAGCTCTTCCAGCTTTGACAGGTGGAGCCTCCTGTGCATGCCAGCAGAAGTTAGATCAATGTTCAATGCTTTAACAGCCCAATATGTTGTATGTTCTAACTCTACTGGCAAGTGACATGCCTTTCCATACACAGGAGGCATGCACAGGAGGCTCCTGTGCATGCCTCCTGGCACCCCTTTCCATACACCAATTTAAAAGGGGAGATGCCAATTGGGGTCTTATGGGCAACAGTCTTATAAGCCCACAGTGCATCATTAAGCCTCATGGCCCAGTCCTTCCTATCTGCCCTAACTATCTTCTCTAGGATGTGCTTTATCTCTCTATTTGAGATTTCAACCTGCCCACTAGTCTGGGAGTGGTAGGGAGTTGAAATCCTATGTGTAACAAAATATTTCTTGAGCAAACTCTCAAAATTTCTATTATAGAAATGGCTGCCCCCATCACTGATGATGGCTCTATGGGTGCCAAATCTTGAGAATATATTTTCTTTCATAAATTTTAGAACAGCCTTATGGTCATTAGTCCTTGTAGCAATGGCTTCAATCCATTTGGACACATAGTCCACTGCCACAAGGATAAAACTATACCCATATGAAGAAAGAAAAGGGCCCATAAAATCTATTCCCCAGATATCAAAATGTTCAACTGCAAGTATAGGCTGTAGAGGCATGGAGTTTCATTTGGAGATACTTCCCACCTTTTGGCATCTTTCACAAGCTTTACAGTCATGCCATGCATCCTTGAAGAGAGTGGGCTAATAAAATCCACTTTGGAGCACCTTGGCAGCAGTCTTGTTGCCATTGAAATGGCCTCCACGAGCCTGCTCATGACACAGGGTTAGTATGCTGTGGAAATCCTCATCAGGGACACATCTCCTCACCACTTGGTCTGCACAATGCTTAAACATATAAGGATCCTCCCACATGTAATGTCTGATCTGTGAAAAGAACGGCTCCTTGTCCATTTTGTTCCAATGTGGGGGAATCCTACCTATAGTCAAGTAATTCACAATGTTCATAAACCAAGGTATAGGGGTGCTGATAGTGAACAACAGTTCATCAGGGAAAGAATCATTGATAGGCAGCCTATCAAACTCCTCAGCTAGGATCCTAGATAAGTGGTCTGGAACTATATTTTCAACCTCTTTTTTGTCCTTAATCTCAAGATCAAACTCCTGTAATAGGAGGATCCATCTGATTAATCTTGGCTTTGCATCTTTTTTAACAAAAGGTACTTTAGGGCTGAGTGGTCTGTGAACACTACTATCCTAGATCTCAAAACATAAGACCTAAATTTTTCTAAGGCATAGACAATTACCAACAACTCCTCAGTTGTGGTGTAATTTAATTGAGCATCAATCATGGTTTTACTTGAATAAGCAATCACACAAGGGGCCTTATCCTTCCTTTGTCCCAAGACTGCACCAATAGCAAAATCTGATGAATCACACATCAGTTCGAATGGCAAAGAAAAATCAAGTTCTTGAAGGATAGGTGCAGTGGTTAAACAACCTTTTAAAAGCTCAAAAGCTAAAAGACATTCATCATCAAACTCAAAGGGAACCTCTTGGCATAACAGGTGACAAAGAGGTTTTGTGATCTTCCTAAAATCCTTGATGAATCTCCTATAGAACCCAACATGCCTCAAGAAAGATCTGACTTATTTCATAGTTTTTGGTGAGGGTAAGTATGCAATCAGATTAATTTTAGCCTTGTCTACCTCAATGCCTCTTTGGGAAACCACATGGCCAAGGGTAATGCCTTGATTGACAATAAAATGGCTATTTTCCCAACTCAAAACCAAGTTGGTTTCCTCACATCTCTGTAACACAAGGCTGAGATGGAGTAGACATTGGCTAAAACTATCCCCAAAGATGGAGAAATCATCCATGAATATCTTTAAAAACTGATCAATCATGTCAGAAAATATATCATATATGCATCTTTGGAAAGTTACAGGGGCATTGCACAATCCAAATGGCATCCTTCTATAGGCAAAGGTGCCAAATGGGCATATAAATAGGGATTTAGTTATACCCCGAATATCTATCAAGAAAATAATAGAAAGCCTTGCCTGCCAACTTATCCAAAATTTGGTCAATGAAGGGCAAAGGGAAGTGGTCTTTTCTTATTTTCAAATTGAGCTTCCGATAGTCTATACACACCCTCCAACCTGTGGTTGCCCTAGTTGGAACAAGCTCACCAAAATCAATTTTAATCACAGTAATTTCAGATTTCTTAGGGACCACCTAAGTAGGTGCTACCCATTCGGAATATGAAATTGGGTAGATGACTCCAGCATCTAACAATTTGACCACTTCTTTCATTACCACTTCTTGCATGTGGGGCTCAATTTTCTTTGTATTTCTCTGGAGGGTTTGGAACCTTCTTCCAGGTGGATTTTATGCATGCGCACAGTAAGGTTGATACCCCCAAGGTCAGCAATGGTCCAGCCTATTACTCTCTTATGCTTCTTTAAAACACACAACAATTCTTCCTCTTGCTCATTGGTGCGAGAAGAAGAAATGATCACTGGAAACTTCTTATTTGTCCCCTAAAAAGCATACTTCAAGGTCTTAGGTAGCTGTTCAACTCCTCATCAGGTGGCCATATCAGATAAGGCAACAAAGGTGCCTTTGATGGTGGTGGAAGAGGCAACACAATAGGTTTCCATGGTGGAAACCTTGTTGCTGGGCCCATATCAAAATTTAAGGCTTTCACCTCTTGAACGATGCGTGTGACGGCCTTCTCTTCTACAATCTCACCCCACACATTTTCAAAAATATCACAAAAATTATCACCATACAGCAGCTTGTGCAAAATCTCTTCCACAAGCTCATCAAATACATCAATTAAAAAGTAATCCTCACTATCCAATTAAAAATCATACACTTCAATTTCACTTTCATATTGCCAAAAGACACCTCCATTACTCCTGATCTACACTGAATACAAGCATTGATAGTGGCCAAGAAAGGTGTACCCAAAATCACAGGAATGGAGGTGGTGCACTTGCTTGGCTCCATGTCAGGCACCAGAAAATTTGCTGGGTAGAAAAACTTATCAACTCCAATTAATACATCCTCTATCATTCCCACAGGCCTCCTCTCAGATCTGTCAGCTAGTTGTAGCACCACATGCGTGGGCTTCAATTCTCTCAAGCCTAACTTCTCATAAACTAAATATGGAAGTAGGTTTACACTAGCTCCCAGATCTAATAAAGCCTTCTCAATGGTATGATCCCCAATGATGCAAGGGATTGTGGGAACTCCAGGGTCTTGAAGCTTGGTTGAGGTTACAATGGCTAGCACTTGGTTCCTTTTTTCAACACAAAAGACCTCCTTAGATAGATGTATCCTAGATTGTCTATTGTGGGTGCACAAATCTTTTAAAATTTTTACATAGGCTAGAACTTGTTTGATAGTATCAAGTAAAGGCAAGTTGATCTTTACTTGTTTAAATGTTTCCATCATCTCCTCAACCATAGCATTCCCCTTTTCAAAAGGGAAAGGTGCCTGGAGTACATTGGGAAATGGCAAATGGGGGACTAATCTCCCATTTGCTGCCTTAACAAACTTATCAGATTTTTCTTTATTTGTGTTTTTAGTTTTTTCTTGGGGTACATCCACACCCCCTTTATTTTATATATGTTGCTCCTGCTACATATCTCCATGGGTTCTTCTTTCATTTATTAGACTGTTCACAGGCTTAAAACCATCCTGGTTATCTACCAGCCTTCCACTCCTCAAAGTGGTGACAGATTTGGCTTCTTCATGGGAAGAAGTCTCACCCACCATGTACTGCCCTCTTGGATTATTCATGGGCTGACTTGGCAATCTTCCCTCCTCTCTCTTTGTCAAAGTATTAGATAGCTGACCAAGGTGGTCCTCTATCTTTTTAATACTTTGGCTATGAGAGTTGACAATTTGTGATAAAGGGCCTAAATTCTGTAGTGAAACCAAAACTGGCTCTTCAAATGTGAGAGATCTAGAGGGTGCTGGGGCTAGTGCACTTTATTGCACAGGTTCAGCCATAGGTTGCTGGTAATGGGGCCTTGGAAAGTAGTTCTGCTAATAGGGCTGGGCAGTCCTATAAGGCATCAGATGTTGTTGTGATTGCTGCTGCTGCTGGTTTGGGAAGGTATCTTATCTCCACCACAAATTGGGGTGGTTTCTTCATTGATAACCAGCAGTAGGCTATTGTCCATAGGACTGAGCGGCATTCACATGTTCCATCATAAAGTCTAGAAATTGGGTAGCAGAGGGGAATTTCTCAAGGGAGTGGGTGGGGGAATGGCATATCACACATGCCTCCTCCACTTGGGCAGCCATTGGAGACTGCATTGCTCCCATGAGCTTATCAAACTTTTGAGTCAAGCTATCCACTTTCCTTTCCAAATCATTGTATCCACTCACCTCATACATTTTCCCTCTTGTAGTTGTCTCCCTCAAAAATCTAGAAGGGGTTTTCACTAATGATACCAAACAATTCCCAAGCCTCATCAGCTATCTTGTGGAGGTATGTACCACTACATGAGGCATCAACCATATCCCTACTCTTGGGATCAATTCCTTAATAGAAACTTTGGACAACTTGCCATGCAAAAATTGGTGATGGGGACATTGCTTCAAGAGTTATTTAAATCTCTCCCATGCTTGGTGAAAATCCTTAGTTGGGGCTTGAACAAATGAAAAAATGCTTTTCCTCAGCTGACTTATTATGGACATGGGGAAAAAGTTGACCAAGAACTGACATTGAAAGTCATTCCAAGACTGGATACTATTGGTTGGGAGCATTGACAACCAAGTTCTAGCTCTATCCTTTAAAGAAAAAGGAAAGAGTCTCAACCTGGTTGCTTCCTCCCCCAAACTTGCAATGTTGAAGGTAGTGCATAATCCTTGAAATTCATCAATGTGGTTATATGGATCTTCTTCACTTAGGCCATGGTATGAGGATAGCATCTGTATGATGGAGGATTTGATCTCATAGTTCCCTTAAACAGCAGGGAATTGAATACAGAAGGGAGAATTGTAAACCCCTGGTGCATTGAATTCATTTAATGTTCTAGGTTGTTCACCCATTGCAGAGTTGTTAGAATCAACCACAGGTGTGTGTATGGGTTGCTTAGGTCTGAGAAGTCTCTCAACTTCAGGATCCAAGGGAGCAATCTCAGGATTAAGAGATCTCCTCCCAAGCATACACACAATAAAAATACAGAACAATACACAGAATGATAGCACATAGTTAAGCAAGCAGTCTTGCAAGAATCAGGGGTATTGTAGCAAGTCTTAATAGGTAAGTAAGGGTTTGTTCATAGGGAAATGTGATTTAAACTATGGTAAATCTCCAGATCTATAGTAGATCTGGCACTCTATCCTAATTTCAACTAAACCAAAATAGGGAGGAGAGGTTTCTACAATTTTTCACTTTACTAAAAATTATAAAAAATCAAATGCAAGTGATCCAGACTTGATTAAACATAGAGTTAAAGGAATATGGAAAAAAGATTAAAATTAAGAGGTGGAGAATAGCAGCTAGGGATTTTTGGTCTTTACTGAAAATTTCTTGGTTCAAAAGCAATATAAGGAACTGGTTTGCAACAATCCTTCATCTGCCTACAAGCTCAGATGCAAGGTATAAGAATCCATTCTCAACCAGAGAATTGAAGCAATCTTAAGGCGATGATCTGTCCACTCGAATGGTCACAGATTATCCCAGATATTGTTCCAATTTCGGGATATTAATTGGAACAATTAAACCATTACAGATGATGTGGATGCAAGGATGCAAGCTCAGGCATCCATAGGGATATTAGATCTAGGGAAATCAAATGGCAATTAACAGATTTATAAATCTAAATTAACTTTACATTCAACAATTAATGAATCAATACAACTTACAGTCAACTGTGCTCAGATCTGTAATCTGTGCAATACCTAATCCTCCTAAAAAGCTCTGAACCTCTCAATTTACAACTCTCAACCTCACCCTAGCTACCAAAGAGGGTTAGCCAACCATAATTGGCTAAGAGGAAAATGGGGGAAGAAGGAAAAGAGAGGGATTTTTGGAGGGAAGATGGAGATCAGATTTGACTCTGGTTCTCCCAATTTCTAGATGCTAGCTCTATAAATTCTTCAAGCTTTTATACTCTTCTCCTTTCTTCTCAGATCTGTTTCAGCCAATCAGAGCTCTAGAGAATAATTTCTACTATTCTAGACTGCTAATGTGGCTGATTTCTCTTCTAGAAGTTCTTTCCCCATTGGTCCAAAACTGGTAAATACATGTGAGGTAGTTAGGGTTCCCATTCGTGCCCAGTTGCATACCAAAAATACCCCTAGGGTTCGCTAACGTGCTTTTGAATGTGTTCATAAAGTATTGGCATGCGGCAGTTGCTGTGAAATGAACTGAAAATTTCCTAATTCGAATGTCGAGATGTTCTGGGAACCTCTCGATAGGTTAAAATAAATTTTGATTGGTTTAGTTGACTAGTCGATAGGATTGGAGATTTCTCGACATGTTCATGTGAACTGGTCGACAGGATTGGAGTACATCTTCACGTTTTGTCCAATTCTTCATTCATCCTCTCTACAGGTTATAGTCAACCTGTCGACTTGTTATACAGTCTTTAGTTGAGTGCTTGACAGGTTGTCTCAATTCTCGCGAGAATGAGCATAGCTTCAGGTAAGTTGTCGACAGGTTGCCTTGCACTGTTCGACTGGTTCAGTTGAACCTTGTGATAAGTATCTGGAACCTCTCAACTTCTTTTGCACGTCCAGGTATCCTCTCGACAGGACCCACAATTGTACCTCTAACCTCTTGATAGGTACTGAAACCTCGCGAGATCTTCATATTTCCAACTTTGTTCCTCTCGACAGGTTGGCTTTTATTTCCAGAACCTCTCGATAGGTACTGGGAAGCTCTCGACATGATCTTCTGCTATGCCTCTAACCTCTCGATTGCTTTCTTCTAAGCAACAAAACCTGTTGACAGGTTAACTTATCCTCTCAACAGGTTGTCCTTTGTTTCCACAGCTAGCATACAATCCTATGTTGTTGTTCTTCATTTATTCAACACTCAGCAACTTCTTAGTGAGTTTAATCTTCATTCCTTGCTACTACTCTTGGTTCCAAGCATACCCAGTTGGGCTCAAGACATTCTCATGAACTTCTAAGGCTCTGTGGGCTGCTTCGCTGATATTGGGCTGTCTAAGCATATGTTGAGATGTATGAGCAACTTCTTTGGACATTTTAGGTGAATGTCTGCACTAAGACTATAATTTATTGCTTTATCTAATGCACTCAAAACACATTATTAGTCAGCTCAAAGGTTCATCAAAGGTCAGGTTAGGAGGTGAAAAATAGTATTTTTCACTAGTTAGCACTCCCTCCGATCGTGAGGTTCCTTCTCACATTAGTTTTGGGGACTTCTTCTCTTGCCCTATTATGTAAGTTGGCTCGGCCTATCTGAAGGCTCTGATTGAGCACTTCCGTCCCGAAACTATGACATTCCATATGGTAAAGGAAGAGATGACTCTTACCCCCATCAATTGGGCGATGATTACGGGGATTCGGATAGGAGGGCTATCGGTGGATCTGATCGGAGATTACCCCACTTATGGGAATCTGCACGACATCGAAGGTACAATGTCCTGGCTATCTAATCTATTTGCGGTGAATGAATTGGTGGACCTGGGGCAGCCAGATACAAATATTTTCATTGAGCTTGAGTGTGCCCTGTTGTTGGCCCGTAATTTGCTCCTTTTCCTGTTGGGTAAGACCCTCTTTTCGAATGCCAGTGGTGGGCGAGTCTCATTGTCCCTGCTCAGCATTATGGGAAATTAGGACAAGGTGCACGATATGACTGGGGTGGGGCCGGATATGCCGTTCTAATTTCTAGCCTAGCCGGAGCCTCATTAGGGCACTCGATTTCTATTGATGGCTTCTAGCCACGATTGAGGTAACCACTGATCCCCTTTTACCTTCCTTGGTTTGCTGATTAGTCATCCATCCTATTTTTGACACATCCTTTATGTATATTTTTCTTTTCAAATTTGGGGCTATCTGCACTTCCAATTGGGTTGCCCCCTCCTTTACTCTGATGTACCCACCTATCTGCCCATGAGCAATTGGAACACGCACCGTCGCAATGATGTTGGCATGAAGCACTTGGAGATGGGCCTAAGGTCCTAGTTTGACTTGCTGATCCCAGAGCAGGTATGGCTATCTCTCTTTCTTCCTTCTTGGGGCTTCCCCTTTTGTTATACTGCACATTTGGCTGATGAGACACCTTTATTCCTGGGCAGGTCATCCACGATCCCTATGTCGATTCCCCCTTTTGGGATCGAGCAGCCGTGGGTTTGTCTCGCTTCTTTGTTGATCATCGCATCATCTTCTTTTATGGGGATTGGGCCAGGGCCTACTACCTGGGAGAGCAAGTGCTCCATCTGTACTGAGATCACTTTGCCGTACCACAAGCTCCTCCTGCAAATGTTATGATACCTGTGGGTACAATCGAGGAGCTGACTGTCAGATTTCTTCATCATGGGGTCCCTGTCAACGATCTTCTTGTGCCTGTGAGTTATGAGTTGTGGTAAGAGTCTTTGCCCTACCGGTCCATCCTGCCACATTTCGTCCCTAGCACCAATTTTTTGGCTTTTGGTGGCCTGCGATCCTAGGTATTTCCTTTTTCTCACTAGGCACCATTTTAGCTATTCGGATTCAGTTTCGGCTTCTACTGACTGAAACTCTACGCCTTTTCACAGTTTGAGTAGGGAGGTGACTCCGATGATGATGACGAGGCAGCGACAGGTACTGCTGATGTTATGGGAGATGGTCCCTCAAGTGCCTCTAATACTAGTGCCTCATGTAGTTCGACTGTGGAGGTCTAAGGGACCTTTAGATGCCTCAATGATGCCTTCCTTGGGAGTTTATGTAAAGCCATAGAGGAGCAGGCCTGCATATCTACTGAAGCTATCCGAATCCCCCCTCCTGAGTTGGTTCTTAGGATAAGTCTTTCTTTTTCTGCATGATTACCTTTATAGAAAATGCCTATGTCTGTACCTGTGGCTCTTGTAGCTGATGTCTCCCTCTTTCGTGTGCAGGACCATGAATCAGCTTTGAACCAGGTTGCATACTACCCCAACATTGTCGGCCTGTGGGATATGGAAGTGGTGAGTATCATACTGACTGATTCTGATCATTGCTTTGCCATCTTTCTCTTTGGATCAAACCTGATTGATGTCTTTGGATATGACTTGCAGCGTGCTCGTGAGAAGGAATCACGCTCTTTGCTTACCTAGCTTTCTCAGGCATGGGCCCGAGTGGGGGATGTCCGGACATATCAGAGTTTGCGCAAGAAATCCAAGGGTGCTGTTAGGGATTAGGCTCCATTTTTTTAAAATTTTGAGACCTTTTGGGACATATTTTCTTTTTGGATTTTGGATATATGTGTTGGATTATGTGACATGATTATTTTCGGATGGTTTTTTTTTTCAGTTTCTTCAAGTGAATGTTGGCACCCTTTTCTTTTAATTGCATGCTCTATCTTTCCCTTGCTTTGCTGTAGTGTATCAGATTGCTTGCAGGTTGATTTTGAAAAAAAAGGATGGCCTCCAGGGCCACATACATTGTTAACACTTGGCCCTTATTTCCATGCTCGTGCGGGTCTTTCCTGGACGAAGATTTATATAAGTTAGATGTGCCAAAAAAATTGCCCTTGTAAGTGTGTTTTTTAGGTAAAAGTTAGTATATGCAGGTAAGCTGGCCAAGGGACCAGCAAGAACAACCCCTCTCAATCCTCATTCATTTTTTTCTTGTGTGTGGGGGGGGTATTGGTCTAGCACATGTATTACATGCGCCAGGCCATTCTGGACAGATTTTTGCTTGGCGCATGTCTTACATGCACCAGTTAAAACCTAGGGATGGTGGGGCCTTTATAGTACTAGACAACACTGTTTTCCTTCTCTTTTGGCCCAGGTTCGGTAGTGTTTGCTACTTTTTTTCTTTTTGCATTCCCAAGGGTGGGTCCATCATCCTACATTGAATTTATATCTTTGGAAAAATCTTTGCATGAAAATGGACCCGCTTTCCAACCCCACTTCTATGGGAGGGTCTGGGACCACTATATTCCCCTCTTTGAGCCTGGGGCCTAGTTTTTTAAAGAAGTGACTTGAGAGCTTGAATGAAAGCAAGCTCGTGGATTTGGATCGGCTTGAATTGACCCGCCTCTCTCCATGATGGGATCTTCTCCATGCGGCGGGAAGTGGGTACCCACGTCTTCTGTTTTGGGAATCGTGAGTTATCTCTCACACTTGAAGAACTCTCCATCCTATCGGAATTGAATCTTCATAAAGATCTTGCCAAGGTAGTGCCAAAACTGGGCTATGCTAATGTCGTCCAGGTGGCTCTGGGTTTGAAGAAATCCGATTATGAGAAAAGTCTCATTGGAGGGCCCACCAGGTGTTTGACGAAATTCCTGAGAGAATTTTTTTGTGCCGAAAGCCTACAAAAATTGTCGATTAGAAATATTTATAACGTGAAGGTTTTTGCTCTTGGTTTCATCTTCGAGGTCCTTTTCTTCACTAGGGGAGAAAGTTTCTCGCTCGCACTCTGTGATGTTTTGACCGAATTGGAGGGAGGCCATTCCGTGATGCATCTGGTCTTAGCAGAACTTTACTGTTGCCTCGATGCTTTTGCCTTGGGCAAGGTGGCGTGCCTTAGGGGATGACCGCTTCTATTTCAGGTTTGACTAGGGGAGCATTGTTAAGTGGATGCCACTTTTCACCATTTATCCTGACCATTGATAGAGCTGTGAGCACACTAATAAGCTTTTGTCAAGTGCATTTTGTAGACAACAATGAAAGAGGACAGAAATGCAGAAAACCACTCAAGAATGCCCAAAAAGGGGCTATCTCTCAGCACAGGGCAAACCCAGCAACAGCACACCAGAGGGTAGCACATCACTAAACCCTTGGAGCGTGTGGCAACAGCAAAGGCAAGGCAAAGGAAGTGAAAATAGGCTGAAAACATCCTATCGATTGGTCACCAGAAGACTTCGATAGGAGCTGAAAGCAAATAAAGGAAGAATTCATGCAGTTGAAGAAGTTTTTGATAGGACCTGAAGGCAGAAGATGGATGGATTTGTGTGGATTGAGGAGTTTGATAGGTGCCAAGAACCTATCGACCAGCTAAAAGGAAGGAAGAAATCATCCTATCGAAAACCTACCTGAGGCGCCAAGGGAACCTATCGAATGGTTTCTTCAAACCTATCGAGATGAAGGCACTAGAATAGAACCTATCGAAGGGAACTTGAGCCTTTCAATAGGAGTGAGAGAAACTCTATCAAAATGGTGGCATGCAGAGCGGAGCCTGTAGAAACGGTTCTCCAACTTGTCGAAGAGCCCCTCCAACCTGTCGAATACTCCAGGCCAAGGGCTGAGAATGCTGAAACTCTAAGAGAAGGGTCATCCTATTGGAACCTATCGAAGAGATCTGAGAACCTAGCGAAAGGACCAAAATGCTCTATTTGAACCTGTCGAAAGCTTCCTGAACCTGTCAAAATCGTGTGCAGAACTTCTCAGAATTTTAGTTGTGCACATGTTGTGATTTGGTGACCTGCTACATGCAACTCGAGGCACTTGGTGACCGGCACGACAGTTCCAGAAGATGCCCCAGGAAACCCTAACCGACCCACATGCTCTAACAGAACTCTAACAAACTCTGAGGACCTTCTAGAAGGGATTTTTGGCAGGAAAAATAGAGGAGAAAGCTATATATAGAGGCCCCCAATTGCAATTGGGGGAGATCGAGATCTGAGCAAAATTTTGGAGATTAAAGCTTGCAGAGAAATTTTATTTTCCCTCCTTTAGCCCAATCGTGGTTGGCTAATTCCCTTGGAGTAGCGAGGAGAGATGTTAGATTTGTAATTGGGTAAGGTTAAGAGTGCAATCGTAGGTTCCTAGCTGCACAGACTATAAATCTGAGAGTATTTCCATTGTAGAGTGACGTTGATTGCAATGTTAATGTTGTTTTTAATACTTTAATTAGATCTAAAGTTCCTTTGGTTCCATTTGGTGATCGATCGGATTTGCGTAGAGGAGTCTGCAGATGAGCCCACCCACTTAACTAGTAGGCCTCTTGGATACCACTCGATCTCCCTGGATTTGATACTCCTGTGATTCCTTGAGTCTGTGACCTGGGAATTGCAGCATCTATAGTGGTTTTAATTGTTCTAATTGAGGCCTTAGCTTTGGAGGAGATCCCTAGGATGGTCTGTGACCATTAAAGTGGACAGATCATAACCTTAAGATTAGTCCAAGCTTAGGCTCCAATTGGATTCGTCTGCTGCAAATCCATGGATTCGATAAAGTCTATAGGATGGTCTGTGACCATCAAAGTGGACAGATCATAGCCTTAAGACCAGGTGGATCCTGCAATTTGAAGTGGAGTTTATGCCCTGTAGTTGTGCTTATAGCCAGTTGAGGGAATTGTGTGCTCTGAACCTCTGTAGCATAATTAATTGAATCTGATTTCAGTGAAAACCAATCTCCAAGCTACTCTTCTCCATTTTTTTTTTTTTACCTCTTTCCCCTGCAAGATCTAAGATCCTAAACTCGATCCAAGTTAGTCTATGTTTAATTTTAGCTTAGCTTAAGTGACAATCCATTTTAAACCTCTCCCCTGTCTTTTAGCTAATGTAGCATTAGTTAGGGAGCCAGATCTAATACAGATATGGAGATTTATCATATTTTTAAACCAACCTCCCTGTGGACATTCCCTTACCATCTTTGTAAAACTTGCTACAACAGACCCTGATTACTAGCAGGTCTGTGTGAGTGTGTTCTACCTAGTTTTATTAATGATTTTAGACCCTCATTTGAAGGAAGGCAAACACTCCAACAAGTTTTTGGCGCCGTTGCCGGGGAGGTGTATTTAGAAATTGATAGATCTAAGTTTTGATCATAGATCTATAGTTTTTGTTTGATTTTTACTGGCTGTATTTATAAGTTTTGTTGTTTTTCAGTATTTTGTGTGCATTTCATCAGATCTAAGGCTACCAGTGAGAGGAGAATCGTGCTGGAGACTGCTCTATAGTGTGCATCCCTCTACTCTCTTGTTATTTTTTAGATCTATTGATAATTTTTGTTAGAATAGTTAGAAAATTTGGTAGATTTTGTTTGTTGTGTGTTTGGATATGTTCTACATTCAGATTTTGAGTGTTGTATGTTTGGTAGGCGAACCCTCCAACCTCAGATTATTCCACTAAATCCAAAGGTTGAAAGACTTCTCAGATCTAGACCAACTACACCCACATCTGTTGCATTTGATTCTGTAGAAAGGGGTGAGCAGCAGTAGTCGAGAACCCTTAAGGAGTTTAATGCACCAAGGGTCTATAATTCCCCCTTCAGCATTCAATTCCCAGCTGTTTAGGGAAGCTATGAGATAAAATCATCCATCATTCAAATGCTGCCCTCATTTCATGGCCTGACCAAAGAAGACCCCTACAAGCACATTGATTAGTTCTTGGGACTGTGCACTACATTTAATATCACAAGTTTGGGGGAAGAGGCCACCAGGATGAGACTCTTTCCTTTTTCATTAAAGGACAGAGCCAGGACCCGGTTGTCCTTGCTTCCACCCAACAACATTCAGTCCTGGAGTGATCTCCAATGTCAATTTCTGGCCATGTTCTTCCCTATGTCAAAAACTAGCCAGTTGAGGAAGGGTATCATCTCTTTTACCCAAGATCCAACTAAAGATTTTCATCAATCCTGGGAGAGATTTAAAGAACAAAAGAAATGCCCCCACCATCAAATCCCTGAATGGCAATTGGTTCAAAGCTTTTATCAGGGAATTGATGCTAAAAGCAGAGATATGATAGATGCTTCCTGTGGTGGCACCTATCTCCATAAAACTTCCGAGGAGGCATGGGAGCTCTTTGATATTATTTGTGAGAACTCTATGCAAAGGGAAACCTTAGAAATAGCTCTAGAGCCTTCTAAATTGGTGAAGGAGAATACCTCAAGAGGGAAGATATATGATGTGAGTGTGCCAAGTGAGTTGGAAAGGAAAGTGGACAGCCTAGCCCTGAAATTTGATAGGCTGATTGGAGCAATGCAGTCACCTGTGGCTGCTAGGGTGGAGGAGGCATGTGCCATATGCCAGTCCCCTGCTCATCCCTTTTAAGAATGCCCATCTGCTGACCAGTTTCCTGATTTTATAATAGAGCATGTGGTTGCAGCTTAGTCTTATGTGGAGCAGCCTGCTACTGGGTATCAATGGAGGAACCACCCCAATCTGAGGTGGCGATAAGATGCATACCCTAGCCAGCAGCAGCAGCCCCAGTAGCCCATGGCCTACAGAAATGCTCAGCCCTATCGAGAAAGTTATGTCCCAAGGCCTCAGTATCAGCAACCCATGGCCTAACCTATAGTTCCTCCTGTGCAGCAATCTACACCCCCTTCAGCTGTGAGAGCACCATCCTTTGAGGAATAAGTTCTATCTTCACTGCAGAGCTTGAACACCTTATCCCAAGCTGTGCACTCTCATAACCAGAGCATCAAAAAGATAGAGGACCAACTTGGTCAGCTGTCTGATGCTCTAACTAGGAGAGAGGGAGGAAGGCTGCCCAGCCAACCACAGGACAATCCACGAAGGCAAGTTGTAGTGGGTGAAGTTTCTTCCACCTATCAGGAAGCCAAATCTGTTACAACTTTGAGAAGTAGTAAGCTAGTGGACAACCAAGTGGGCTGTGAGTCTGTGAGGAACTTGGAGGAAGAAAATGAAGTAATTTCTACCAGCACACAATAAAGGCCACCATTGGTGGACTTGAAGGAGCAATCAGCTGTGAATAAAGAGGATAATAAGGATCCTCAAGAAAGGAAAAAAATAAAAAAGAATGAGGCCCCATTGGCTAAGGCTGCAAGTGAGGGAGCAATCCCACATTTTCCATTTCCTAAGGCACTACAAGCACCTTCCCCTTTTGATAAAGGGCAAGGAAAAATTGAGGAAATGATGGAGACTTTCAAGCAAGTAAAGATCAATTTGCCTTTACTTGATGCCATTAAACAAGTCCCAGCCTATGCCAAGTTTTTAAAAGAACTATGCACCCATAAAAGACAATCCAAGATACACCTATCCAAAAAAGTCTTTTCAGCAGAAAATGTGAAACAAATTTTGTCGATTGCAACCCCAACCAAATTCCAACACCCTGGAACCCCCACAATCCCCTGCATCATTGGGGATCACATCATTGACAAAGCCTTATTAGATCTGGGAGCTAGTGTGAATTTGCTTCCATATCCACTATATGAGAAGCTAGGCTTGGGAGAATTAAAACCCACACATGTGGTCTTACAGCTGGCTGACAGATCTGAAAGGAAACCTATGGGGATAATTGAGGAGGTTTTGGTTGGAGTTGACAAATTCTTCTATCCTGCTGACTTTTTGGTATTGGACATGGAACCAAGCAAATGTGCTTCTTCCATACCTGTGATTCTAGGCAGGCCCTTTTTGGCCACTGCCAATGCTCACATACAATGCAGGTATGAAATTATGGAAGTGTCATTTGGAAACATGAAGGTTAAGCTGAATGTGTATAACACTGGCTATCAACCCTCTCCCGAAGAGGCTTGCTTTTCCATTCATGCCCAAAAGAAAGTGATGCATGATAATCCACATTGGCTGGTGCAGGACAATGCTTCGTTCACAGATGGAAAACTGCACCTCGGGAATGGACACCGGCTGAGGAAAAGATCTATGAAAGGTGCCAAGTTTGATGAGCCTGAGGAGACTATGGGCCTTCCAGATCCTCCAGATTAGCTTCTGAAGTCAGTATGTATCATATGTACCATACTTGGCATTTTTTTTTAGGTATCTACTTAGTTGTTAGTCCATTTTTTTTTTTAACTTCTCGCAATAATAAAAGAAAAAAAAAAAAAGAGAAACAAAACTGCCATGCTTAGCACTAGGCCGTCATTTCAATATTACCAGTTGTCCTGAGGTAATGGGAGCTATCCACAAGAGAATCAAATCATGAGGCACCATAGCAACAGATCCTACTAAGAACTGAGACTTCGAGTGCCCATAATGCAACCTTATTTGGTTTTTAGAAGTCTTCGACAGGTCAAGTTCACCTTTCGATAGGTCACATGGTGATTTCGGCGGGATGTTCGATGGTTTCGATAGGCACGGAACTTCTCGAAAGGCGAAATTAACTTCTCGATAGGTTAAAAAGGGCAAAGCGGAGATGTCGATAGGTTCTGGATACCACACAGGAACCTATCGAAATGATGACTCATCTACCGTTTAAACTTATCTGAAGGATAGTTCCACCTATCGGGATCCTATCGAATTATCCCCTTTTAAGGTTTTGTCTGCCATGCTTTCGATGGGACACATGAACCTATCGAGACCATCAAGTTCATCCTATCGGAATCGTATTTCACCCCTTATATAGCTGTCGATAGGTCATTTGTGCCTCATTCCATACCTTCTGCAAAACCCTAGCTCATTTCCTCTCTTTTTCGCATCCCTTTTTCTCCACTAAATCCTCCCAGAACCTTCCGCTGTTCAGTCTGCCATTTTGTCAGTACATGCAGCTTGCACAGAGGAGCATTTTGCCCCTGACTTTGGAAAAATTGAAGCTGTGTATTGCGATTTCTGTTAAACCCTAGGCATTTTGAGGTCAGTTACCTTCCCACCATCAATCTATCATTTCTCTAATTTTTAACCTTCAAGCTCCACTCCAAGTTGGTGAGTGATTAGTCTCCGAGAGTAAAATGGATGAGTCGGAGGAAACTCTAGCAAACATACGCCAGAGAACAACTGCTTCCACCCCCAAATCTTCCGCGAGGTCGAAGCTAGCTGACAAACCACCTGTCAAAAGGAAGCTCACAGAGATGTCACCCAAAAAGGCTCCTAAAGCTAAGAAAGCCAAAGCCATTGCGATTCAGGAGCCTTTAGTGGAAGAAACCTTAGCAAGAGCTACTCCTCCAGTAGAACTGCCAACGGGGTTAACTAACCCTAATGAGTTTGTAGAAAAATTGAGTCTTGTTCCTGAGATGGATTTTGATTTGGCATATTTTGCCAACATTGGGGAGTTCCAGGGGACGTTGGAATATTTGAAGAAAGAAGGTCTACTACCCCTGCTTTCACCCTTAAAGGAAAATGTCTACCACAGGTTGGTCAAATTGTGGTACCAAAACCTGACAAAGAAAGTGGTACCTGGGGCTAAGGATTAACTAAAAATCTTGATTGATGATTGGCAGTTGACTGTCGACTGTAGAGATATTAGGATGGCTTTGGGAGTCCCATATCAATTTGACTCCACCAGAGCTAAGGTAGCACCTACAGGGGCTACATTTCGGGAAATGGCTTAACAACTTATTAATGGAATAGTGGGCTCTGGTGAATCCTTGATGAGAAGAGACCTCCATCCTACCCTTAGACTCATTGATACCATTCCGAGGAAAAATGTCTTTCTCTAGCCATTTGCAAGAGAGAAGGGCCCCGTTAGTGGATGTACTATACTTCTATTTAAAGGGGCAATTTGTGAACGCACCTAAGCTTATTTTTGAAATAGTGGTGGACATCAATGACAAGGTGCTGAAAAGGCAAGCTTTTGCTAAAGGAGGAGGTCTGCCTTTTTGCAGACTCATCACATGTCTGCTCATGACTAGAAAATATGTGATCAAGCCAAGTGAACCAATGGAGAAGCTGACCTTTAAATTGTATGGGAAGCGGGAATGGTCAACTAGCCTCACTTTGATTAAGAAGAGTCAGCAAGTTGGAAGGGAGGCGGCTGAGAAGGCACCCACTACCATGGCAGCAGAGACACTTGCAGAGATACCCTTATCCACCCCTCCACCTACCATACCTGTCCCATTACCCACACCTCCACCCACTTTTCTTTTTCCATTTGTATCAGTCCCTCTTCCAGCAGACCTCTCTCCACCCACCTTTGAACCGATTTTTACTTCAACCACCTCTCAGGTTTTCCAACCTGACATACTGGAACTTCCCACATTCTCTGAGCTTACCCCTACCACTTCTTCTCCCCACATTACCCAACCCATTTCTAATTTACCACCATCACGAACCCCTTTGCATCCCCAGGGGATGGACCTGTTCACCACTACTGGGTTCACGGTCCTCATGACCTCAATTATGGAGGATGTTGCTCATGAGTACACTCCACTTCCTGACTCCCCATACTCGACTCCTCATCATTTTAACCATGCACCCTCTTCCCCCTTCCATCATGTCCAAACAGCTGCCCCTTCTGCCACCACCATGCCTGACACCGTCACTCAAATTCTATCCCTCCTCCAAACCATTCAGTCCCAATTAACCATCAACACTGAGAACCAGACCCTCATGAGCTCATGTCTCCAATCAATTCAATCCACCCTTACCCCATCTTCTTCCGCTCCTCAACCCCCTCACATATCCCCTCCTACTTCATCTATACTTACCCCACACCATGCAGCTGCCCAGCCTAAGGAAGTAGTCGCACCAGCTCTCCCCATACTTTCCTCACCACGAGCCACTTTACCCTCATCACCAGATTTACTGGCCTCCGCAGTAGCTGAATCCCCCCTACCCTTCACCACCCCCACCTATTTTCCAGGATGCCTCCACCCAAACTGATCCCTGGGATGATCTGGTTCTCTCCTCCCCCTCCTCTTCATCCACTGCACCCCTGTCCTTGCCCATTGTCCTTAGACAAACCATGTAAATACCCCCTTACCTCACCCTGCTGTATGCCATGAGGGACAACCCTTACCTCCACAAGGATGTCCTGAGAGGTATGGCTGCACTGAGCTTCCATTGAGGCCCCTTTTGAGGAGAGGATCGCCAACATCGAATTGGAACTCCGAATTCAACTCTGCGATATCTCTCAAGGGTGGTCTAAAATCTTGACTCGTTATGAGTCAACAAAACAATTGGCAGCTGCTGAGAGTCTCATTGCCAAATATGAGAAGAAGAATTCTGAGCTTCTCAAGAAAAAATTAGCCAATGTTCAGGAGATACTCAAGGCCACCAAGGAACTCTCTGATGCCAACCTACTCTATGCCGCAAAATAAATTGACATATTGGAGAAAAAGGTTGCTTCCCTTACCTCTCAGCCATTTCAACCTACCCCTCTCGCCACCGCACCTCCTCCTACACCTCCTTCCACTCACTCCTGTCCCCCTTCTACAACTCAACCCCCTCCCACCCCCCCTGTGGATGTGCACCCTCCTCTAGCCCAAGAACTCCCCCCTACTCAACCTGCCCCTCCGAAATCTAAAAGGGCTCCCCCCAAGAAGAAAGTTACTACAAAAAGATCTGCTCCCTCTGCTGCCTCTGCCAAGAAAGGAAAGAGGCCTGTTGCCCAGTCTAAATCCACCCCTCCCACCCAGCCCCCAACCCAACCTGATACCTCTTTCACCTTACTATCAAAGGAGGAATGAAGGAAGGTTGTTGTGGCTCTCGGATTGGACCCCACTGCCCTTTTTCCGTCTGATTCAGATTCAGATTCTGTTGCTGCTGTTGATCCCAAAGGAAAACAACCCGCTGCCCAGTCTGAGGAGGCAGTAAAAAAGCCACAACCGAAGGCTAAATCTAAAGGAAAAGCTCCCTTATCTAAGGATGTGCTGAAAAACCTGGCTGACCTCTATGATTGGCCATACGAGGCCTGTAAATAGCTATGGTAGCTTGTTGTTTTAGTTTCTTCCTCACTAGTCTCATGTATATATTTGGCATTTTAATACATTTTGTCTTCATGTAGTTTTTCTGTATCTCTTTTCCCCCCATGCCTCTCCCCTAGTTTCATGCTATAAATAGTGAGGACATTGTTTAGTTTAGGTTTGGGGCTATGGCATGTAGGTATGCCAATAAATTAGTTAATTTTAGTACAGCTAGGCTAAAAAGGAGTGTTTTGAATTAATTAGAATAAATTCTCACTTGAATAAAAAGAGGAAATTAAAAAGAACTGTTTGAAACTGAAATAAGTTGTAGTCCAACAAACCTCATGAGGCAAATGTCAACAAGTTGTGAAAAATAATTTTGATGTGCAGTAAACCTGAAATAAGAGAAGATTGTGAAGATACACCCCTGAAAAATTTGATGGAAGGTCATACCTAGTGAGATTTGGGCCTGAAAAAGTTTCTTTGAAGAGTGCCTTGGCAATTTTTCTTCTCTAAGGACTGAAGGGATCTAATTCTAATTATTAGAAGTTAGGCAAATACAAATTGAAATAGCTTGACAACATTCATGACATTGAGGACATAAAGCAAGGCCATCCCTTAGTCAGTTTAAGCTTAAAATGTCCCACCTTTGAACTGCCCTCAATGCACACCACTTGAGCCTTAAAAGTCCCAATTTTCTTTGATGAAAACTAAAAAATTTTAACCCAAAACCTCAGTGACCTGATACAGATTGACCCTCACTCTGAGATTTCAGAAGGAAAAGGTGAAGGAATGGAAGAAGGTAGAGCTGATTTGAGAAGTGGTTGAAAAAGAAGAAAGACAAAGTTGGTGGTATTTGTGGTATTCCGACCTATAAAAAAAAAAAAAAAAAAAAAAAGTGCAACAGAATGAGAAAAAGAAGTCATTTCATTGAAAGATTGAAAGGAAGAGAAGAAGCTGGCCACTTTGGCTTTGAAAATTCAAGAAGTAGATGGAATTGTGCTAAAATGAAGAAGGTGAAGTCATGAATCATCTCCTTACCTTTACTGATTTCTCAATTTGAATCCCTTTTACCCTTTCATTCTTTTACAAACCTCATCCCTAAGCCACATTACAACCCAATAAAATGACCTTACTGATCTGAAATGAATTGAGCTATCATGTAGAGGTAAAGAATTGTGTAATCTATGGTAAAAAGAGTTAGAAAATTTTATAAATTAGAATAATGCCTATGCTCATGCTTACAACCCTATTTGAGGACTGTAACTGCTCTTGAGTTGTGTGAAATTCTACACCCTTCATTTTTGTTGTGACTTAACAGCCCTGGTGAGACTTGGGCCTGAAATCTAATTTGATGGGGGTAGTATCAAAACAGAATTCTCAAGTGAAAGGTGAGCCATGCATCAATCTTCATACACAATACCTTGACATGAACTGATTGATGATGAAGGAATTACTAGAAAACTTCATATTTTAAGTTGGTGATTTTTCTTCTCAAAACCCTCTAGAACTGAAAAGACATGATGAGAATATATTCTAGTTCACTGAAACTCTGTTTAGCAAGATGCACTACTATTAACTAACCTTATTAGAGAAGTTTGTGGGTACCTTCACTGAAAACCCTCAGGAGACTTCACTCCTCCACTAGGGGTCACCTAGGGGTTTAAAAGGCTTGGTGGATATGCTAAATGCATCCGTGCTCCCTACGAAAGTGGCATTTTAATTCTTTTTTTTATTCTCCTTTGCTCAGGGACTAGCAAAGCTTAGGTTGGGGGGGTGTGTTAAGTGGTAAAAAATGCCACTTTTGACCCTTTAACCTGACCATTGATAGACCTGTGAGCACACTAATAAGCTTCTGTCAAGTGCATTTTGAAGACAATAGTGAAAGAGGACACTAATGCAGAAAACCACTCAAGAATGCCCAAAAAGGGGCTATCTCTTAGCACAGGACAAACCCATCAACAGCACACCAAAGGGTAGCACATCACTGAACCCTTGGAGCGCGTGGCTATAGCAGGGCAAGGCGAAGGAAGTGAAAACAGGTTGAAAACATCCTATCGATTGGTCACCAGAAGACTTTGATAGGAGCTGAAAGCAAAAAAAGAAAGAATTCATGCAGTTGAAGAAATTTTTGATAGGACTTGAAGGCAGAAGAAAGATGAATTCGTGTGGATTGAGGAGTTCGATAGGATCCAAGAATCTATCAAGCAGCTGAAAGGAAGGAAGAAATCATCCTATCGAGAACCTGTTTGAGGTGCCAAGGGAACCTATCGAATGGCTTCTTCAAACCTATCAAGATGAAGGCACTCGAACAGAACCTATCGAAGGGAACTTGAGCCTTTCGATAGGAGTGAGAGCAACCCTATCGAAATGGTGGCATGTAGAGCGAAGCCTGTCAAAATGGTTCTCCAACCTGTCAAAGAGCCCCTCCAACCTGCCGATTACTCCAGGCCAAGGGCTGAGAATGTTGAAACTCTAAGAGAAGGCTCATCGTATCGGAACCTATCGAAGAGATCTGAGAACCTAGCAAAAGGACCAAAATGCTCTATTTGAACTTGTCGAAAGCTTCCTGAACCTGTCGAAATTGTGTGCAGAACTTCTCAGAAATTCAGCTGTGCACACGTTGTGATTTGGTGACTTGCTGCATGCAACTCGAGGCACTTGGTGCTTGGCACGACGGTTCCAGAAGATGCCCTAGGAAACTCTAACCGACCCACGTGCTCTAACAGAACTCTAACAAACTCTGAGGACCTTCTAGAAGGGATTTTTGGTAGGAAAAATAGAGGAGAAAGCTATATATAGAGACCCCAAATTGCAATTGGGGGAGATCGAGATCTGAGCTAAATTTTGGAGATTAGAGCTTGCTGAGAAATTCTATTTTCCCTCCTTTAGCCTAAACATGGTTGGCTAATTCCCTTGGAGTAGCGAGGAGAGAGGTTAGATCTGTAATTGGGTAAGGTTAAGAGTGCTATTGTAGGTTCCTAGCTTCACAGACTACAGATCTGAGAGTATCTCCATTGTAGAGTGACATTGATTGCAATGTTAATGCTATTTTTAATACTTTAATTAGATCTAAACTTCCTTTGGTTCCATTTAGTGATCGATCGGATTTGAGTAGAGGAGTCTGTAGATCAGCTCACCCACTTAACTGGTAGGCCTCTTGGATACCACCCGATCTCCCTGGATCTGATACTCCTGTGATTCCTTGAGTTTGTGACCTTAGAATTGCAGCATTTGTAGTGGTTTTAATTGTTCTAATTGAGGCCTTAGCTTTGGAGTAGATCCCTAGGATGGTCTGTGACCATTAAAGTGGACAGATCATAACCTTAAGATTAGTCCAAACTCAGGCTCCAATTGGATTCGTTTGCTTCAAATCCATGGATTCAGTAAAGTCTATAGGATGGTCTGTGACCATTAAAGTGGACAGATCATAGCCTTAAGACTAGGTGGATCCTGCGATTTGAAGTGGAGTTTATACCCTACAGCTGTGCTTATAGCCAGTTGAGGGAATTGTGTGCTCTGAACCATGTAGCATAATTAATTGAATCTGATTTCAGTGAAAACCAATCTCCAAGGTACTCTTCTCCATTTTTTGCTTTTTACTTCTTTCCCCTGTAAGATCTAAGATCCTAAACTCGATCCAAGTTAGTCTATGTTTAATTTTAGCTTAGATTAAGTGACAATCCATTTGAAACCTCTCCCCTATCTTTTAGCTAACGTAGCATTAGTTAGGGTGCCAAATCTAATACAGATCTGGAGATTTATCATATTTTTAATCCAACCTCCCTGTGGACATTCCCTTATTCACCATCTTTGTAAAACTTGCTACAACAGACCCTGATTACTTGCAGGTCTGTGTGAGTGTGTTCTGCCTAGTTTTATTGATGATTTTAGACCTTCATTTGAGGGAAGGCAAACACTCCAACAAGCATCTCATCATTTTGGGACCCGTGCCTCACTTTTATGTTGTTCGTGGCGAGGTTGTCTACTACTTTTTAGGCAGATACCATATGCTTCCAAAGAGAGACATGCAGGGGTTAAAGCTTTGGTTGGCCGATGCTGAGCTAGTGTGGAGGCTTCCTTGGTTAGATCGGACTTTTCCAGTGGTCCACTCTAGAGATCATGAGAGTATCACCCTTCTTAGCTTGATTGGCAGTACTTACTACTTCCCATTTCGGGTTCTACGCCAGTTTGGTTGTTCTCAGCAGGTGCCCTGTGTGGCAAAGCCCCCTCTATATGATTTGATCTTTTCTATGGGGTCCTCTGGGAACATGGATAGGATAGCTGCCCTCTGGGAGACGCGTCAGTCGACGCTCATGTGTGATCTGGAGCAGGGGAATTTAGTTTTGTCCTCTCTTGAGTATGAAGCTTTGCTGCTATCTGAGGGGTCTTCTACTAGGCACTTGGCTCAGGCCGAGAGCGATGATATGGCAGGACCTTGGCCAAATAAGGAGTCAGCACTTCGATCCCGTATTGAACTATTGATAGATTGGAAGTGAGTCCTACAAAAACATTAAGAGAAATACAAATTTAGAGAAAAGCTGGCAGAAGCTAGAGCTGATGTAGCTGATGCGAGGTCCTTCATCTGAAAAAGGCTTTGAGTGACACTCTTAGAACTACTGATGCTTCTCGGAAGTGGTATAAGAGTCTTCATTGCTACTGAATGATAGAGCGGGATCCACAGGAGGATGCTCTATGTGCAGAGATCTGCGCCTTGAAGCGCGAGTGGGTCATTGACTCCATCTTGCACACTCTTTTTGCATAGATCAAAACCATAGAAAATGGGCATAAGAAGTCCCTATTAGATACATCTTTTTGGTATACATATATTCTGCATGTTTTTTATTGTTTTTGCACTTTTGTAAAAAAGAAAGAAAGAAGCTACATAGAAGCTAGACATCACACACATTATCTTTTGGGATGTGGTGTCAGTCAGGTACATATTTTTAAGCGAAAAGGGAAATCTATCTTTTTACATGGATTTTATCTTCCCTCTTTTTTTTTTGTTAAATGAGAAACTGGGGTATTGTGCTAGCTATTCCTTTGGGGATGTGGCGCACATAGTACGGGAGTGAAAATGGGAAAGGAAAATGTATTATCTTTTTCAAAAGTGTTCGATTATCGAGCAAATTATCCCAGAGTGGGGCGTGCACAGTGTTGGGAAGAGACGATTATTAACTCTTTTTATGGGTTTTTTTCCTTTTTCTCTCTCTTTTTTTTTTGGTACCTTAATTATCAATGAGATGAAGGGTCCCCTTTTGAGCATGGTCAAACCCCCTTCACATAATTAGGTCTTAAGTGAAGTTCAACAATTTCTACCAAGGCTGGAGCACCTATCCCTTTGGATCGAAGCCTCATTTTATCCTTCCCCCGGGTCATACATTTGACGGTGTGGCCTATGAAGACATTCTGAGTTGGGACCCTGATTTGAGCTAACATGAGCGGCCCAATCAGGAATCAGGTAATGCGGAGGGGAACCAAGGGGACTTTGTTTATTCTTTTTTAATCTCTCTTTTTCAACATTCTTACTGATGACACCCAAGGTGGGTTTTCATCGTGCCCGTTGTTTCCCTCTTTCTACTTGTAGTGCCCCTCTCGGGTTGTCACTACGTCCATGGGTTTGCATTTTTACCCCAGGCGCCCTTTCAGGTTCTCACCTGGTTTGCACATGCTTGTTGTTTTTACCCATGGTGCCCTTTTGGGTTTTCACCACGTCTTTTTTACTTGGAGCTTGTATTTTTTATTTTTTATTTTATCAAAAGCCATGACACGGACGTCGATTCTGTCGTCGCCGGCTAGATGGAACTCATTTGATTGTCTCACAGCTTGGCTCATGCTGACTCGATGGGTACTGTGACTGCTCGTAGACCTTAAAAAGGGATTTTTCTTGGATGTATCTTGGCCATGGGTAAGGTCATGTTTTTTGAAGGTATTCTAGGTTTAAAAGGTCTTCTTGATAGGGTTCCAGTTGCCATAATACACTTCTTCCTTGGGGAATTTTGACTGTACATGCCCCACTTTTTCTTTTCTATTGTTTCTTTTCTTTTCAGATATCCTCTTTTTGGGGTTTTTTTTTCTGATTTTTTTGGATTTGATAATAACCCTTTCTCTCTCTTTTTTTATTAGTATTATACAAACTTTTTGGAGGGGATTGTGAAAGAATGGTTAATGGCTCAATGGGGGTAGCAAAGGGTATGGTCATTTAGGGACACTTTTTGGCTACAGAGCTTGGAAATGATGGCCTCCTTTTTCTGGGTCCTTAAGCAGTCACGTAACCATCTTGTCAATACTTACTTTGTCGCAGAGACTAAGAGTAGAACCAGTGGACATACCCAGTGTTGATGGGCTTAGGAAAGTGATCTCCGTCCATGGTGGCGAGGTGGATTGCATATCCCGGAAGTACTTCTCAGATGACGTAAGGTCCTTCCCAGTTGGGCTTGAATTTTCGTCTTTGATCGGTATGGAGGGATGGGAAGATTTTCTTGAGTACGGTGTCTCCCACCTTCTGATCTCGACCACGGACACATTTGTTGTAAGCATGTGCGATTCACCCTTGATAAACCTGGGTATGACACAAAGCTAGGAGCCTTTTCTTATCTAGCAAGTTCGGCTACTCAAAGTGAGATCTCTCTCTTTTAGCCTCAGGTAAGCCAGACTCCATGAGGATATGAAGCAATGTTACTTCAACTTCAACTGGCAGGACGACCTCACTCCCATACACAAGGGAGAATGGTGTTGCCCCCATAGCGGGACGGATTGATGTTCGGTAGGCCCATAAAGCAAATGGCAACATTTCACTCTAATCTCGATAAGTGACGACCATCTTCTCAAGGATGCAAACGATCATCTTCTCAAGGATGCAGACGATCATTTTATTAGCAGCTTCCATGGCCCCATTGGTTTGCAGTTGATAAGGCGACGAGCAATGATGTTTGATCTTATACTACTCGTAGAAGGCCCTGATGCACTTGTTCGCAAAGTTAGTGTCGTTATCCGTGATGATATCCTTGAGTATGCCAAATCGACAAACACTATTGCTTTTGATGAATTTATCGACATGACCGGTCGTGATGTTTGTGTAGGATGTCGCCTCTACCATTTAGTGAAATACTCAATAGCAACAAGGATGAACTGATGTCTGCTCGAAGCCCTCGGATTGACTTTTTCGACGACGTCGAGGCCCCAGGTGGCGAAGGGCCATGGAGTGGTCCTGCTGTGTAGTTCTATAGCTGGAGCGTGTATCACACTAGAGTGCTCTTGACATTTGTAGCATTTTTGAACGTGCTTGCAACAATCAGATTCCATAGTGGTCCAGAAGTATCCTTGGCGTAAAATCTTCTTAGCGAGCATATGGCCATTGACGTGGGCACCACATACTCCCTCGTGAATCTCCTTCATGATGTTTGCTGCCTTGCCTTCAGTTAGGCATCGGAGTAGGATATTGTTTATGACCACTTATAGAGACACTCGCCACAAATAATGTAGTTTGCTGCTAAACATTGAATTGTCCGTCTGTCCTCTCTGGTTGTACCCTTAGGGAAAGTGCGAGTCTCGACGAAATTCTTAATATCTAAGAACCATGGCAGCTCATCCTCAGCCTTTGTGGGTTCCTTAATCTAAAGGCAGAAGGCTGGCTCGTTCCTTTGTTCAATCATTATTAGCTTCATCTCGACACCATACGAGATTTCTACCATTGATGCCAAAGTTGCCACTGCGTCGACGAAGTAATTCCTTACCTATGGGATGTAGGAGAAAGTGACGTCCTTGAAGTAGGCTATTAGATCCTCGAGATGTTCATGGTAAGGGATCAATTTCTCATCCTTTGTCTTCCAATCTCCGTTTGTCTGGCTATGATCAATTACGAATCGCCAAATACCCTAAAGTGGGTTACTTTCAGGTCAAGTGCCGCTTGCAGTCCAGCAGCATAGGCCTCATATTTAGCCATATTGTTAGTGCAGGGGAAGTTGAGTTTGATGGAAACTGGTACGTGAGACTCTCTTGACAAAATTAGAAGAGCGACGACTCCCTGGCCCTCGACATTTGCTACCCCGTCAAAGTGCATTACCCATAATTCTTCAGTCTCTACTCTATCATCCTATGTCATGAATAGGATGCCTTCATCTGGGAATTTAGTTCTTAAAGGCTCCTAATCAGGTAAAGGATTCTTCGCAAGATGATCGGTGAGTGCTTGCCCCTTGATTGGTTTTTGAGTGATGTACGTGATATCGAATTTGGATAGTAGGAGCTGCCAGCCTGCAGTCCGCCCAGTAAGAGCTGGCTTTTTGAACAAGTATTTCAACGAATCCATTCAGGCTAAAAGTAGAATAGCTTGGGATAACAAGTAATGGCGGAGCCTCTGTGTAGCCCACACGAGCACTAGGCATGCCTTCTCCAGATGAGAATAGCATGTCTCGTAGTCAGTAAATTTCTTGCTCAGATAGTAGATGGCCTACTCTCTTCTTCTTGTTTCATCGTGGTGCCCTAAGACACATCCCATCAAAACTTTCGTCGTGGAGAGGTACATTAAGAGTGGTCTCCCCAGCTAGGGTGGTACTAAAACTGGCGGGTTGAGAAGGTAGCCCATGATTTTGCCGAATGCTACCTGACAGTCATCGTTCCATTCAACGAGAGAATCCTTTCTTAGTAGTTTGAAGATCAATGTACAGATAGGAGTGAGTTGTGAAATGAACCAACTGATGTATTGTATTCTTCCCAAGAACCCTCTTACCTCTTTCTTAGTAGATGGTGGTGGCATTTCCGTGATGGTCTTTACATTGATTGGGTCGACCGTGATACCTCTCCTGCTGACGATGAATCCTAGCAACTTTCCTGACATGGTGCCGAATGGACATTTTTGAGGATTCAGACATAACCTGTACTTTCTCAGCCTCTTAAACAACTTTTGGAGATTTATCAGATGGCCACTCTGGTGACTTGGAAATCATGTTGTCAACATATACTTCGATTTCTCGGTGCATCATGTCATGAAATAGTGGCGTCATAGCGCTCTGATACATTGCCCTGACATTCTATAGCCTAAATGTCATGACACAGTAGCAGAAGGTTCCCCACGAGGTGATGAATGCTATCTTTCCTCGGTCTACCTCTGCCATCCTGATTTGATTGAATCCGGAGAATCCATTCATGAATGAGAGCATCCGGTGCTTAGCAGTGTTATCGACAAAGATGTCGATGTGAAGTCATCCTTCGAGCTCGCCCTGTTGAGTTTTTAAAAATCACTTCACATGCGGACCTTTCCATCTTTCTTCGGCACTGGGACGATATTGGTTAACCACTGCAGATACCTGGAGACCATGAGAAACCATGCGTCGTATTTCTTGGTGACCTAGTCTTTCACCTTCAGTATCCACTCAGGTCAGAGTCGTCTCAATTTCTGCTTCATTGGCTTGATATCAGGGTCATGCTTGACCAAATCAATGTCCAAACTAGGCATGTCCTCGTATGACCATGAGAAGATGTCTTGGTATGACCGAAGGAAGTTAATCATGCTTTTTCTTTCCTCAAGAGGCAGCGATGTTTCGATCTTGGTAATTCTAGGAACCTCCTTAGTCCCTAGGTTAACATCCTTTGTTTCTTCAACAATGGGGTAGGGTCATGCTCAAAGTCGGAAAACCGCTCAAGGAGTTCATTGGGGAGCTCCTCGCAGGGATTTCTTCATCCAGACTCGTGGCTCCTACCTCTTCTTGTATTTCTACAAGGAAGGGGTCGATTTCATGTGGGAGAAGATTTTTTATTAAGGCATCCTTTTCTTTAACTTTATTCAGAATTTTAAAAGATAATATTTTTAGATTTTATATTTTTTCTATGTTTTTGGGATTTTCATTTTCTTCGAAAATAGGCTCTTGGCAAAGTGAGTCCTTATATATACACGGTGTTGGCTACCAAGGGCTTATCTCACTTTTATAGGCTTATTTTTTGGGAAACAAGTGCCGTATTTCAAGCCACTTGCTGCTTCCAGAGTTTGAGGCACAGACGCCCAATTACGTACCTGGGGAGCTGCACCTTTACCTTTTTGGATGGAGGTGGTTGCTTGATAGGATTCCTCAGAGTCAGCCTCCATCATGTTAATCATGGGTTCATCTGGGATCCTATCCTCAAACATCAGTAAAGTTTTGTGGTGGTTCACCACAGGAGGAAATTGTGTAGGTATGGAACATTGCTCCTCAAATAGGTACAAAGCGGCCAGGTTTATTTCTAGGTTGGGAGGGATGATCTGAGGATTGGTAAGGTGGACAGGGAGTGCTGGCGTGTGCAGGGTGAACTACGTGGCCCCATTTCGATCTATTTTTATGATCCCTACACTTACAAAGGTGTTCCGAATGTGAGGTCTAGGATGGGGGCTTCTCTTCTAAATTGATTCCCCTGGCTCTAGCATTTGCTGTGGCTCGGGCCTTCTCTTTGGCCTCTTGGACCTCTTCTTCTATGGGCTTGTACCCTAACCCAAATCAGACCTACAGCCCGCCTTTGGCCTTGACTAGTTCCCCTTGCCTTATAGTCGGGGTATTCCTTTTCCATTTTGATAGCCCCATTTTTGGAACATGGCCACTGCCACTATCATTCCGCCTCCGAATGTTGGAGTGATGCTTTCTGGGAGATCCGAGACTACAGCTGATACCTTATATTCAAAACTCTGGAGGTTGGTATCTTTAGTTGTATGTGGCACATCAAGCACTTTTGGGTTCTTAATGTTGTGGGTAGCCTTTTCCTTCTCATCGTGTCCCTCACCTATGATGGTGATAATTTTCTACCTGGACACATATTTAAGCTTCTGATGCAGCATCGGCGGTATCGCCCCAACTTCGTGCAACCAAGGGCGCCCCAATAATAAATTGTAGGAGGATTTGATGTCCATTACTTGAAATAGTAGGGTGAAGGTCATTGGCCCAATTACTAGCTCAAGATCAACTTCTCCCATTATTTCTCTTCTCATATTATCAAAACCTTTGGTGCTTGTCCTTGTTGGCCTCAACATGCATGGATTTATCCTTATTTTGGTGGCAATCCTTACAGGGTCTACATTCAAAGAAGACCCATTATCAATTACTACCAAGGGGATTATCATGTTTCCAGAGTCCACAGTGATATTGAGGGATTTGGAATGACTATTTCCCTCTTCCGACAAATCAACATCAGAAAACAAGATGGCATTGGGTGCCATCACTTGTCCAATTATTTGCCCGACTTCATCTGGGCTCACCCGAAGGGACACATGCGCATTCTTTAACGCCCCTATTAGTGTTTAAAAATGAAGTGGGGATGTCATCAATAGGTCCCAGACCATGATGTGGGCCGACATCCTTTTCAACTGGGTTTCCAGTATGTGTTCTCTACTCATTTTCTAGAATGGGTTCACTACACTTGTATCTTTCTTCCCCTCTGGTTGGGCTGGCGTTGGTGCAGATGTGTGTGGCTGCTTGGATATCTTCTAAGATCTGGTGACAAAATAAACTACCCCTTCCCTGCTCCTACTGGCATTGATGTCTGTCTGTTCATAGCTGAGCGGGACCTGATGAGGATTGTAAGTCGGTCCCGGGATCTGGAACGGGGAAGAGGTGTGAACTTGGGATATTGGTGTTAAGGGATTGGAATGGGTGGGTATCACATAGTTAACTTCTAGAAGGGTGGAGAATGTGGGCCAGATGGGGTTGGCGAGGACCGTGGATGACTGAGTTGGGGGTGATGTGATGGGGGGGCATTGATAACTGATGGGCGTCGAAGGGGGATGGGGAACAATATCAACCATCGGGTAACTAGTGTATGATGCGGCGTATTGTTGGTAGGAGTTGATTTGTACATAATTAATAGGAGTCGGTGCCAGGAAACATGCTCTGAGATCTAATGGTTCTATTTGTGGAGTGGAGTTGGAGAAGTAATCTGCCTAATTCAGAGGTTCAATCACCCCAATATTCCTATCTTCCCAGTCTCTCTGCAATGGTGCCACAAAAGTTTCATGACTGTAAATGTTGTCTGACGAGTCAAACTCATATTCTTCATCACCTTCTTCAATCATACTGACAATGGGTCTTAGACCCACTCCTCCAGGAGGGTGTGGGGGTAGCGGTACTTAGTGTATGTTGGTATGTTGCGTTGCTTGGGGAAGTGCCAGAGTGATAAATTTATTGGCCTCTATCAAATCCTGTATTACGTGTTTCAATGGGAAGCAGCGATCAGTAGGGTGACCCGGCCCTTGGTGAAAGTTATAATGGGTGTTGGGGTCATAGTTCCTCGGGATGGGATTTAGGGGAGATCGCAGTTGGAGTGTCGTGACCAATCTCTTTTCTATTAATAAGGACAACATGACATTCAGTGATTGCCCCAAGGGTGTGAAAAATTGGTCAAAGTGGGCCTTTGTTAAGACCTGAAAAGTACCACTTTTCACCCCTTAACTTAATCTCTGTTAGACCCTTAGTCATTTAATAAATGACTGTTAAGACAATTTTATAGGTAGTAAGCAGAAGCATCAAATAAGCCCCTAACCATGTCAAGAAGCCTACTATTGCCCCAGAAGTTCCTCAGAAGAAAGAAGGTTGAACCCAGACAGAGAATTGGCAGTAGCATAGGCACAGCAAAGCAGAAACAAGTTAAGAAGAATGCTTCACGCTTGTCGCGGCTTCAAGGAGCACACCAATAGAAGCAGCGATCTTCACCAAGCCAGATGAATGTCGTGAGGAGTAAAAAGCATACTTCGAGCAGTTCTCGTGAGGCTCAGTCATAAGTGCTCGCAAAGCACTCACGCAGCTCAAAAGAGGAGTCGTTAATCTTTGCACGATTCACTAAGGAGAGAGAGCTCCAGGTATTCCTGCGCGCGGCTTTCGCACAGTGGCCGCGAGATACAAACTTTCAAGGAACTGCTCACACGATCCAGAAGCCCATGCACATTGTTTCTTTGCGAGGATCACCGCGAGATTCATCAAGGAATGAACTGCACACGCAATTCTGCGCCATTCAAATGGAAAGAGCTATCCCACGACGACCAGAGCATCCCCACGATGATCAAAGTACCAAACCTGCGACGACAAGAGCTTCAAGTCAAACCAACCCCACGACGCCAATTCTATCATGTGATAAGACCTGGAAAGCCTTTCTACCCAGCGAGGCTCGGGTTCTTAACTTCTCCCCACTTCTGCAGTGGCAATCTGGGAGCTTCCAACAATTAGGGCAAGCACTCTAATGCTCCAATCTTTGTGCGTGTGCCCTGAGGCATCCAAGGAACAGAAATGGGTCACGATAGCATTAATAAATTATGGTTTTCCTAACTCTAATTCACAGAGAGCCAACTGCTATATAAGCCTTGGCCTAGCTTAGGTTTAAGGGACTTGTCTTCCGTACTCCTTCTTGAAACCAACTATAGAATTACAGTACGCTAAGGTTAGGGTTTAGGCAATTTCTTTTTCCTTTTTTTCTTCTCTCCATAGTCCAGCACCTACTGGCTATGCCTTTGTATGTCTATATGGAATAGTTCTAATGGATTTTATGATAGGATTTTATGCATGTATGGGATTGGTGTTTTATGAGTTGTTCTGTACAAGGCTACTGCCTTGGGGTCCTCCATTGCTAAGCTGTATTGTAAGCAATGGAGGATTGTTTCTAAGGTGTTATTTAGATCCAAGTGACTTGTGTGTCTAGGTTAGGCACATTGCAGGCCTAGCCCCACCACAGGATCCACTAAATCTGAATCCCCATGTGAGCTTGTGCTGGTAGCCTTATGAACATGGTGGCGGCAGCAATGTTCTTGTCCTGTCTTAAACCTCTGTGAGGAGGATAACCTCTGTGGATAGTCTGTGACCATTTAAGTAGACAGATTATAGCCCTAGGGTGAGGCCAATCCACAGATCTAGGACAGATCCTTCTTCTCTGCACTAGTGCTTGAAGCCTTGTGAGAGACTGTGCAAAGACAGACTCCCCTGTATTTGTATAGATCCACCATCAGATGGCAGATCTGATATGGCTGTAGAGATTGTAGGCTTGTGACTGGATCACTGTTGTCTTTCTAAAGCAGTGAATAACTAAGCGTGAAAGCTAGTACTCAAACTCTTGCTGGTTCTGTGTGTCCATGCTAGTGCACATTGCAGGCCTAGCCCCACACATAAAAATTTAGAGGTTGAGGCTCCTATGGATTCTTGAGCTGGTAGCCTGGATGAAGTAGTGCCTATAATGATAAACTTGTTCTGACCCATCTCTGGAGAGTGGTTCCCCTATTGGATAGTTTGTGACCATTCAAGTGGACAAGTTATAGCAATAAGGGATTGGATCATGGCACAGGGGTGAGTTGGATCCTTTCTCTTCTTTGGTGATAATGTAGCAATTGGACTTGATTTCTATAGCAGTAGATCTGAGTCTGAGTTATAAGACCCATCAGATCTATACCTAGTAGCTTACGTCTCACCCTTTTATATTTATTTTCTCACACTCCACCATTCTTCTCAACCCTTTCTGTAGTTTAGGCATTAGGTTACCTTAGGATTTAGATAATAGTGACCTTAAATTCCCTTTCATTTAGGATTGCCAGATCTGGAGGGCCTACTAAAGATAGCTCCCTTGGAGATTTAGATCAACTTTCCCAGTGGGACAAACTCTTACTTATTAAAACTTGCTACAACAGGCCCTGTATCTTGCAGGACTGTGTATTTTTAGGCTTGTTGCTCTTCAATCCACCTTTGATTCATTTTTACTAACCCCATTCTTATCGCCATCTCCAATAAAGTCAGTAGCAAGCACTTAAATTACTCCAACAACCTTTCTCTGCTCTGGTTCATCTGTGCCCCCTATCCATTCCCGGTTCTCTATATCGGCTCGCTTCTGGCTACAGATGGCTGTGAAGCTTTAAATTGAAAAGAGACTATACTAGTGTTGGGCCTAGTATGCATGACATTCTGCACCTCTGCCCCGATTCTTCTGTCATTCCTCTGCTCTTAGAACCTCCTAATCTCGCCAGCCCTGTAGGATACATTCTTGCTCAATCGTCCTTCCCTGATAGCATCCTCGCAATAATTAGCGTTCCTCACCAAATCGGCAAAGCTAGACTGTTATGGGTAAATGAGGAAGTCTGAGATGACTGGTAAGGTATTTTTCAAGATCATCTCGATCTGCTCATCGTCAGGTATTCTATTTCTCACCTAAGCTGCCAGCGCTCTCTAGCTCTCGAGGTAATCGCTAAAGGTCTCATTAGGGTTTTGTTTCAACCAAGACAAATCTGACTTACAACGCTCAATGCCTATATTGTTGACATACTGTTCTTGAAACAGATGAGTCAGATCCTTCCATGTCTTTATCATGGATGATTCTAGGGATGCGAACCATCTCAGGGTCGGGCCCGTCACACTTTTCTGGAAGACCTTTATAAGTAGGTGCTCATTCCCCCCCCCATATTGACACATGTCCCCACAGTAGGACTTGAGGTGTGGATGGGGTTGCCCGTGCAGTTATATTTGTCAAAGATCGACATCTTGAATTTTAGGGGCAAGGGGACTTCTGCAAATAAGCACAAGTCTGAGAAGTCTGTGGCATGCATTTCGGCTCCACTCATCTTTAATAGCTGCTTTTAGATTTTGTCTAATTGCTCTTTCAACTGCTCAGACTCTTTGGATAGCGAGGCAATTTTTTCAACGGTCGATCTTGATTCACTTTGTGCTACTGGGGGGTTGGTGATTATGGGTGGGGGATTGATGCTGGCGAATGCTCCAACGTAAGCCCTGCTATTCCTGATCTCATCTTCCTCATATTGTGGGTCTATATATGGTGTAGTGAGGGTGAGATTTTATTGTTGGTGCTCGTTGGGCTGGATAAGTTCCAGGTGGGACCATTGGAGGGGGAAATTTTATGGAGTGATAGGGTGGGTGGGATTTGGATTTTGGGTGAAGCCTTGATGGGGCCACTAGGTTTGAGTGAAAGCTTGGAGGTGGCTTTGGGGTGCTGGGACATGGGTGAATTGGAGTTGATGCGGGATAGGTGTCAGGCTTCCGCCTTGGGCTGGGTGTGAGGCTTGTGTGTGATGGAGGTTTTGAGGGAATTGTGGAGGGTATGGGTATGTGGACCAAAGGTTTGGGCCATGTTGGGCTTGGGTACTGGATGAGGGACTTAGAGGGGTTTGGGCCATATGGCCTTGGGAAATTTGGCCCATTGGGCTTTGTTAGTTTTGGGCTATTGGGCCCTGGTAGGTCTGGCCCATTGGGCTTTGATGGGTCTGGCTTATTGGGCCTTGATGGGTTTGGCATATTGGGCCTTGATGGTTTTGCCCACGGGGCCTTGATGGGTCTGGGTGATGGGGATTTGGGCCATTGGGCCTTGGTGGGTGTGGATGATGGGGGTTTGGGCCATTGAGCCTTGGTGGGTGTGGATGATGGGAGTTTGAGCCATTGAGCCTTGGTTGGTGTGGATGATGGGGATTTGGGCCATTGGGCCTTGGTGGGTTTGAGGTAATGAAGCGTGGAGGCTTGGGAATGTGGATGATGGGTTGAAAGAAGTGTGGTGAGAATGAGGGGGGATGTTTTGGGAGGCTTTCCAACTAGTGTAAGCCCGGACCATTTCATCCATCATGGCCATTGGAGAGGGATCAGATGGAGGTGGTTCATTTGAAGGTATTAGGGGTGTAGATGATGTAGATGTGTGGGAAAAATTGGGCATGGGTAAATGCGGGTGGATCGGGTGTATGTTGGGACGATGAAAAATGGGGCATGGTGGTAAAGGTAGGGAATCGGGTTGGATTCTGGATTGATGTAGATGGCGGATGGGATGGGTTTGGCATGGCCACGGAAGGGGGGATGGGCATGTTTTGAGAAAATGAGGGGGGATAGGGGGTTGGATTTTGGGTGTTTTGATCGGTGGTGGATGGAAAGACGAGTGCACCGAATGGCCCAGTGATGGTAAATAGGGATCGGGTGAGGGGGATGGATGTGTAGATCTCTTCCAAATGGGAATGAGTTTTGGAGTGCGGCAGGGATGAATCGGGATCTACATATGCCAGATCCACTGCCCACAACATGTCTTGATGGCGGCTGGGGTACAGGTGCCTTGGATGGGGCCTGTAAAGTTTCCTCTTTCCTCCCATACGGGATGACAGAGGGTAGGGGGATGCCATTGTGCCGACACCACAAATCTCCTCCTCTTTTTCGTTTTTGGTTTATTTAATTTTTTGAAATTTTGTGAATGGATTTTTATGATGAAGGATTTCAGGGCCATTAAATTCCCGTTTCGGGTGGCATTTGTACCCTAAGTAAATCCTGCGGCGAGATCCGATGTGTTTCAAAAGAATTAAAGGGGAACCCTTTGATCTATTGAAATCACGGGAATCAATGCAAACAACCCAATCCCACGGAGCGAGTCAATATGAGGTTACCCTCTTTTGATCGGAGGAGGCGTATTGAGTGTTTGATAATGTGGGACCTAATCAGAGAATCTAAACCACTAGGCGGGGAGCTCAAGGATGTGAAAAAGGGCCTCAAACTCAGGCTGCACTGCTCAGTCGAAACAGATTTCACTTGGCGCATGTATTACTTGCACCAGGTCAAATTTGGCCTAATTTATGCTTGGTGCATGTATTACATGCACCAGGTATAAATAGTGGGGGTAGCTATCTGGACAACAGAACATCAGTCCGAGATTAGTTCTTTCTCTTTGCTTTTCTGTAAGCGATGCTTTGGGGGACAAATTTAGTTGTAACATGTTTCTCCTCACCGAACTTAAGGGATACAAGGCCGATTCAGAGCTACTAACTCTCTCCCCAAGGGTTTTAAGCTTTGTAGCAGGATAGGTTCCCCACCCGATATACCTCCAACGCAAACGCTAGTGGCGGTGGTACTTTTCAAGATCATCACCACTAGGGGTTGCCGCCGTACTAAGAACTGGGTATTTGTATCTTTGCCTAAAAATTCCCAACCCTTGAAAATCTACTCCCATAAAAATTCAATTAAAGTCCCCTCTTGGTTCAATTTTAATTTAAGATTTTTAGAGGAATTTTCTTTTAAGTCTAAAAACGGGTGGTGATGGTCTCGTGCCGCCTCTACAGGCCGCCATCCATTGATGAGATATGTTTGTGGAAATGTAAAAGCTCATGTAAGCCTGCCAAACGGCTAAGGCGTGTAAAAGAGCAAGTAAGCCCGCCAATCGACTAAGGCATGTAAATGACAGAAAAGTAAGTGAAATGTAAAGACAATGCACAAGTAGGCCTGCCAATCGGCTAAGGCACGTAAATGACGGAAAAGTAGGGGTGAGAAAATTAGCAGAATCGTAGGGGTCAGTAAAAACTAAGAGGAAATAAACAAATGTTAGTAAAAACAAAATAAGCCAAGTTTCAAGGGGAAGCTCTACTAGCTACTCCCCAGCAGAGTCGCCATCTGTGCAACCGTGAGATTTTTGACGATCCCATCACGACGATGCGCACTCCCTAAATGATATAGAGTCACCACCCAGAGCTTTTGGTTTCCCAGGAAACCTAAATTATCGATCGAGAAGGTGTTAGGCACCCGATCAACCCGCTATAAAGCGGTCTCTACTTATGGCCAAAGATAAAATAAAAATGGAAATAAAAAAGAGCACTTCATCTTGCCCAAAGGCACTATGATCCTATTTGTGCCCTCCGTTCCTACGGGGAATTCGGCGGTGTAACGGCATAAATTTAAGGATAGAGCAAAAGCTAAGGTAGAGGAATAGAGGGGAGAGCTGGAGCTCTCGAGCCCTTGTAGCATACGTGTGGACCTTCGTGTAGGTGCACTTGAGGAGCTTCTGATGGCTTGGATGATGGAATGGTAGGTTCTAACCTCTAAAGCATGCTAGCTAAGGGGTAGCTCACACCTAAAATAAGGGATCTATGATGGAATATAAGGCTCAAATGAAGTTTTGGAATTCTGAAATTTGAATGAAGAAATGGTTCACCAAAGGGAGAAAGGTTTCTCTCTTAGGAATTTTTTCAAGCCTTTATAAAGGTAGGGGTGCCTCTCTATTTATAGGAAAAGAGAGGGTTAGGGGGGTGCTTAGAGGCTAATTAGGGTTAATAATTAGATAATCCTAGCATCTAAGGTTTCCTAGGGTTTCGAAGCTTTAGAAAAGTAGGCAATGGTCATCAATGGTAGATGATAGGTTGATGTTTCAAATGACCAAAGGGTTGCCAATAGGGTAAGCATGGGTGCAATAGTCCTAATGAAACCCATCCTACACTTTGAGATGGTCAATAAGTCAAACCCTCAAAGTAAAATTCAAGGCAAAAACCCACAGTTACTGTAGCTAAGCCTGTGGCACATGTATTAGATGCGCTAGGCAAAAATGCAGTCCCTGGAAGTTCAAAGCCCGCGGGGGGACCACTTGTGCTTGGCGCAACTATTAGTTACGCCAAGCCATTTCTGGGGAGAAATGGCTTGGCGCAAGTATTACTTGCGCCAAGTACATAGTAGTTTCTCGCAATGTTCTCGAGTGGTACAAGGCAGGCCTCGCAAGGTTCCAATATTGCCCATTTTGGTGCCCAAGCTTTGGATCGCCATAACTTTTGATGCGTAACTTGGATCGGGGAAATTCTTCGCTTGTTATAAATCTAGAAAACTCTACTTTTTAATAGTATATGATCTAATCTTAGTAGAGGTCCCTGCCAGCCCTGGTTCATCTCTCTCTAGCCATTGCTCGGAAGGGTTAACTATGGACTCGGAGGGGTTTCCAAAGGTTGGGATTGGTTCCTAAAGGTTTGGAGAGGGTTTTAAAGGATTCAGGGTGATTCCTAAGGGTTCAGATAATGCTATCGGAAGTTCGGAGGTGCGCCTCTCTCGAAGTATGTCTCGATCGGGCTTGGGCCTAATTTGGGTGTCTACACTCATATTAGAAGCCTGAAACTGAATTTCTTTGTACCAAAATTTTATAAACCTTAAACCATATGTACTACCCAAAGCTTTCTAACCTTTGACTCTTACAATTTTTGAGAATTTAGAACGTAAAAAGAAGGGAAGAAAAGGGAGTGAAAGGAGTATATGCATAACAGATAAAGGATCTATTGAAAAAGGATACAAGTAAAAAGAAATACTATTATATGAAAATATGGGAAAAGAAAAGAAATCATAAAAGACGATTCTATGAAAAAAGGAAGAAAATGGAATTTATACTAGAAAAGAAATGGGAAGAAGTCATCCAAAATAAGGATACTAACTGAAGTAGAACAATATAGAAAAAGAAGAGAAGGAAGAGCTAAGATATAAATTTGAATCCTCTTTACCCTTTTCAGTGAAACCTTCTACAAACCCAAAGTCCCATTACAAGCCGAAGGAAAGACCTTTGTGATTTACGATTTGTAAAAATATGAGTTTAGTAGAGATATATAAAGCAGATACTATGCATAAATAAAGAAATTAAATGAACATAATTGATTATCCTTTCCATGAGATTTTTCTTCTTAGGTAATTGTCCGATGAAATTTTTATCTTCTTAGCTAATTGCCCGATGAAATTTTCATATATGTCTACAATATTATAAGAACCCAAGATTTTGATTATTTTTGAGAGTATGTGTTGGGGAATTTCAGTGTGTTGATTATTATGAATTAAAAGAAAGAAAATAAAATCAAAGTAAAACAGAGAATGGATTTAGCACATCTAAAATATCCTAGACCTGCAAGATACTGGGTCCTTTATAGCAAGTTTTAATAAGCAAGAGTTTACCCCACAGGGTGTGGTGATCTAAACCTAGAAAGTGCATAGTAGACCTCCAGATCTGGCTACAGATCTGGCAATTCTAAGAAGAAAGTGAGTTTTTCGGGTGTCACTAGATCTAATTTATAAAGCTAAAATATGAAACTAAATCTAAAAGATTGAGGAAGATGGATGGTAAAATAAAATATAAAATGGGAAAGAAAGATAGCTAGGGCCTGGTTTTTATTGCAAAACAGATCCAGGTATGTGAATTTACAATTGTCCTTAACTTGGCTACAAGCTCAAGTGCAAGGTAGAAGAATCCACTCTAATCCAAAGGCTTGGACTGATCTTAAGGCTATGATCTGTCCACTTTAATGGTCATAGATCATCCTAGGGATTTCCTCCAAATCAAAGGTTCTAATTAGAACATTAAAATCACTAAAAATGCTATGGATGCAAGGCTACAAGGTCAGGCATCCACAGGGATATAAGATCTAGGATGATCAAATGGTATTCAAGAGATCTACCAATTAAGTGGGTGGGCTGGTCCCATCTACACAAATCCGATCGAGAACCAAGTGAAACTAGATGATCTATAGATCTAATTAAGCAATAGAATCAATAATTCATTGAATCAAAATTACTTACAATGACCTTATCCTCAGATCTGTAGTCTGTGCATCAATCCACAAGACCTTCATCCCAAATTACAATAAAAAACTAGATCTGAGCTGCTACCTAGATCTAATCCAATAGGCTAGATTAGAGAGAGAAGGGGGAAGAAAAAAAGGGGAAAATAAAACCAAAAATTAAACCTAAATGAGCTAAGGAGAACTCAGACTATTCCTTCGTTCCTACTTTTCTTGCTGAAGAAAAACAGTAAAATAGATGGATATTTATACATATGCATCGATCCATGTGCCTTGAGTTGCAGCCAATCAGAGAGTGGAGGACTCAGTTCTGTTATGCACAGCTAAGGTGTCTTCATTTCAGTCTAGGAAAATCACATGTGGATTGTTGTCCTATGTTCAAAAATTTGTGCCCAGCTAATGTGTTCTTGTAGCTCTCAAAAATGCCCCTGCTGGCCACTGATGTTTGCTGATGCAACTGCTGCAGAAATATAAGCTGCTTAGTCAATAGGTGCTACATCAGGTTTAATAAATTGAGCATTCGATAGGTACAACTTTAGCATTTGATAGGATAATGGTTTGTTGAAGAACGAGCCGATAGGTTCACTGCAACCTTGAAGAACTCGATAGGTTAGATTGCAAAAGGCAATATCCATTTGATAGGTTGGATTGTTGCTGCATTCTTTAAGCATTCGACAGGTTGAGAGGATGGCCTGCTGCTCTTCGATAGGTTGAGTTTAAATCAAGAACTTGTCGACAGGTTCAATTAATGGAGCCTTCGATATGTGCAATGATTGCGCTACAATAATCATTCGATAGGTTGAAGGCTTTAAGTACAGCAGAACTCAACAGGAGCTGAAGTTCAAATCGATAGGATGAGTTGTAACCACATGAACCATTCAATAGGTTCATCATTGCTACCTTTAAGGACTACTCGATAGGTTTGACAGCTCCATTCGATAGGTTTGACAGCTCCATTCGATAGGTTCAATGCATGATGTGTAAGTCGACAAGTTGGGTTTCCAGCTGCATGAACCATTCGATAGGTTGAAAGAGAGAAGAGTTCGACGAGTTCAAGCTGCATGTTTGAAGCTTTTGACAGGTTAATAGTCCTTGCTCCATTCGATAGGTAGCTCCAGTTGATGCACCATTCGATAAGTTCAAAACTGATGCATTGAGGGAATATTCGATAGGTACAAAATTGTAGCATTCTTTAAGCATTCGATAAGTTCAAAAGCAGTGGTCGACAGGTTCAGCAAACCACAACACTCGATAGGTTGGTGGCTGTTGTTAATGGTGAATCCTTTTTTGCTGAAGTGTGCATCTGAAGCCAGACCTGAACCACACATCTGCCTTTGCTATATGTTGCTAAAATCTCAAGATGGTTCAACTCCACATTGCTGCAGCTTCCCTTCATCTCGAGCTGCTGTTTCGTTCTAACATAAATCACACCATGGCCCTTCTTGCCTCAGTTCTAATAGATGGTTCCATGTCCTCTTTTTGACAATTTTACATAGGAAAATTGCATTATTCTATATTTCATCCCTAACTGCAAAATATACAAAAAAAATAGTTTTTAACCACTCTAGGTCCTATCAAAAGCTAGGTTTAAAGGTGTAGAAAGTGGCAAAAATCAGTGCTTAACATATGCCAATAAGTGAGAGTTTAGATGAAAATATTTTCTAAAAATTGTAGTTTAGAAAAATCTATGGTGAATAAAGTTTTTACTGATATGCACACACTACACGCTATACCGAATTGAAATTATTGAGTTCTGATAAAGGATGATTACAATGATGGAAAGCTAAGGGTAAAAGATTGTAAGATTTTTGAAAAATAATGAACATATAATGATTGACTAAAAAATTAGTATATAAAATCTATATTTTCAAAAAATTTAGTATTATGAAAAATCCAAAAATATTTGAAGTTTGCTGGTAACTTTACTGAAAACCTTCAGGAGACTACAACTCCTCCACTAGGGATCACCTAGGAGTTTAAAGGCTTGTTGCATCTACTAACTGCAATCATGCTCCCTATGAAAGTGGCAGTTAAGTTCATCGTTTAGATATTATATGTTTCCTTATTTGCTAAGGACTAGCAAAACTTAAGTTTAGGGGTGTGATCAGTCATATAATTTACCATTTTATCACCCTTAATTTATTGATGTTAGGCCATAGTTTGTTACTAACAAGTTGATGATGTGCATATATTAGAGATAACTAGTTAAATAGAGTAAAAGTGTTAATATTCATCAAAATGAACTCAAAAAGCAATAAGAAAGACTATTGAATGAAAAAGACGTTTTCCACCTACTGAAAGCCAGAGAATCATAATTTACGATTCTGCAAAAAGAGATAAAAAGAAGAAAAGCGAAAAATTGTAATTCAGAGAATCGTCAACCAAGGAAGCTATGATAGATAGAAAATTGTGATTAACAATTTTCTGAGAAAAAGAAGAAAATGATAAATTGTGATTTGCGATTTCTCAGAAAAGAAGATTTCCTACTATTGTTGTTACTGTTGATCACATGTATATTACACTGCCATGAACAGAGTTAGAAGATATATGAGATTAGAAGTTTGATAAATCACGGATCTGAGAATATTGATGAAGATAAGCTTTAAGAAATCTCGATTGCTGAAATAAAGGAGAACAATCCAGAAGCACATCTACCGTCTAAGCTAGGAAAGATAAAATTAGGAATTAGTGTTTTAGTAGAAATCTTTTGTTTTTAGTAGTTTCTTTAGAATTAGAAGACTTTGTAAACCGACTTCTTATGATCTATAAATAAAAGAGCTTGGTATAGGAATAAGCATCGAAGAATTTCAGCATCAATTGATGCTTGAGGTTGGATTTTCTTCCAATCAAAATAGTGTATAATAGTTAGAGTTGATTCGATATCAGAGGTTTCTCAAGAGCAATTGACGACTGCAATTGAGTGCTAAAGATTAATGTAGATATCCTTGTTTCTTAGAGGCAATTGATGACTGCGGCTGAGGGATGAAAGCTATATTTATTTGCTTTCTAGTTTAAATTTTCTTTTCTTGTATTTACAGCTTTGTAAACATCTCCAAGTTTTAATTTGAATTGACGACTCAGGTTAGAATTTACAGATTAGTGTAACGGTTTTTACTTTTTCATCTTAAGTTTTCTAAGGTTTGATAGACGCCCAGATTTTAGGAAGTTGTTGATTAGATTAAATATGTATTGATAGGAGCTTAGACTTGATTGACGACCAATGCTAAGAAACTAGAGATATGGTGTAACGGTACTGTTTATTTTCATAAATATCTGATCACTGACGATTGGGATTGACAACCTCAATCCGAAGAAGGAAGATTTAGAATTTATTTTATGCATTTTAGATTAAGAACCCATTCTTTTATTCATATTTCTCCACTAGAGTAGATCTTAAAGGTAAATTTTTTTTTTTTAAATAAAAATTTAAATAGAAGATATAGATAAGAAGTAATTTGATAAATAAACTTCCTTGTGGGAACAATCCTATGCTAGTATTATGATTTCCATTGTGCACTTGCAATAGGTTAAGACTTGAGTTTAAACATAATTTTAATATACATAACATGATCAACCAGCCGCAGCGGGATTTAGGGTGGCCGCAGCGAGTCCGTGATGGCTCGATTTATGTGGGTTTCCTCCTCGATCCGAATCGCCCAAAAACATTCTATAATCACTTCAAAACTAATTTCCCAATATTAAGCATAAATCTCACCTTTTTAAAGCATGTATACGGGTCTATGATGGTCAAAATGACGGAGATTGATGCCGAAGCTCTGAATTTCTCAAGAATCCTTGCATGTAATTCCAATGCACACTAATCAAGCTTAGCTCTCACAAATTAGCATATGATTAACACATGCATGTGGAGGATTTGGAAATTTACCTCTTTTAATCGTGCATGTGAAGTTTATGATCGTCGAAATCAGAAGGATCGACGCTGAAGCTTGTCGTTTGCCCGATGATTGATCTCTTCCTCCTCCTAGGGCTCTACAGTGTAAGAATCAAAGGATTCCTGTGGCACAAAACAGAGCCAATGGGTTTCTTTGAGGGATTTGAGTTGTGATCAACGGTTGGGACTTCTCAAAAGAGGACACGAAGAAAGAAGGTGAAGAAGAAGAAAAAAGGAAGGGAATTCAACACGTCAGCTCTCTTGCTTTCCACATAATTTCTCATGCCAGTTGAAATGAATTTTCACTAAACCATTTATTCTTATAACAGTGGGTTTGAGTTGGTGTTGAACTGCTATAATGAAAACAGTGTATTGGCTCTTACTAAGAGTTTCAAAATAAGGCCTTTTGTAAAAATATCCAAATGAACAAGGCCCAAATTATTCATTTTGTGTGTTAGCTTATCTAGAGCCTTTAAATTTAGGTCAATTGTTCGACCAACTTTATGATGGCCCATCGGATGAGTGGTGTTCGATCACCTACATTGGTGGTGATCTTTAAATCATCACCATCTACCTTGACTATACAGAGTGGGTCATTGGGTGTCATTTATGATAATCATATGATGGGTGCCCTGTAAGAGTTCTAGATCAATGGTTGGTACCATCATAGGGTGCCACCCTAAATTCAATTAGTGTGGGTGACCATCCCTTTCAAAGGTGCACGTGTCTCGAGTTTTCATTTCAGGCCTCTTAGAGGTCGGGTTTCAATTCAGTGTTCGAATTAGGAAATCGATTCTCAGAATTTGGATATTGGGTGCGTTTACCCAATCAAGGTGGATGGGTTAGAGACCTCATCACAGTCGTCAACGATTTGACCAAGTCAAATAGGTCAAAGAAAATCGTATCGTCGTCGAAAGTCAACGATTCAATGCCAGTAAAAATCAAGGTCGTTACATTCTACCCTCCTTACAAAATTTTTGTCCTTGAAAATTGGCGTGCCGTACTCGAAGGGTACGGAGCCTTGATAGCCCAAATACCAGTAATCATATTCTCCGCCAAAGTTACTAGTTTAGCCTCCTCAAAAATTAGGGGTCATTACAATACCAGGGCCAAAGCGAACCATTGAGGCATTGCCCTACCATATTATGCATATTTTTGTATTTTTAATTTTATTTAATTTTTATTTCAGAAAGCAGGGAGAGAGAACAATGAGCCTCTAACTTCTATTGTCAGAAGAAGTGTTGAAACTTTTGATCAGTCACTACGAATAAACCTGTAAAAAATTAAGAAATGATCAAAGAAAATAAAAATATAAAGAAAAGTAAAAAGAGAAAGACAAATATTGGCTTTCAGAAATTTTCTCTTTCCTCGGCAACGGTGCCAAAAAATTTTGATGGGTATATATAGCTTCTACTTTGTCTTAACCTATTGAAAGCACAAAATGGAAATCATAGCACTAGCGATAAGATCATTTCCATGAGGAAAGTCTAAAAATATCTGAAGGCTTTCATCTATCTTTAAAGGTTGAGAAAAATAAATAAAAGAATAGTTATTAAACTAATTACAGAAAAATAAATCTAAATCCTCCTTCTTTTAGATTGTGGTCATCAATCACAATCCTTCAGTTCTCGGATGTCTATAAATTAAAAATATCATTACCATATATCTCATTTTCCCAAAATTTGGTCGTTAATGAAACACTTGAATTCTTTAATATAGATTTATACTAGTCAACAATCTTTCAGAAATTTGGGCGTCAATCAAACTCTAGAAAATTAAAGATGGAAAATAAAAACCTATTGGTGTGCGCTTTTTCTGAGTTCCTTTCGGTTCCCTGAATAAGTGGCCCAATTCGATCCAAGTGGACTTTTACAAAGGCAATGAATGGTAAGTTAACAGATATTAAATTATAGAACTAAAAGGAAAATTCTAAGTGGAAATTACCTGGTTCATTGCAATCGCCAGCTGCAGATATTTATTATAACAACCCAGATTTCCTAACTGTGAAACCCGAACCATCGGATCGACACTAAGCCTGATCCCCGAACAAAACACTTAGCACATTCACACACAAAGAGAAAACAAGGTAGGAAATCTAGCTAAACAGATAGATTCATCATAGGCAAAAAGAAATCTCCAATTTTATATCTCAAAAGGACAAAAATAACGGTTCTAATCCCATGTAAAAACTCATGAGCAGAAGAACCAAAAAGAATCACCAATGATGGCCGACTATCACCGAAATATGGTTCACAAAAGAATATTATAATTATAATCCAAAAGTTTATGTTCATTACATCACCAAAATCTATCCCAATTCCATCATTCTAAAGCCAGACCTACTCGTGCTTTGCGAAGACAAAACAATGCTCAGGATGAGGCTCAGAGTCCTCCTCAGGGGAGAAATTAGGATCCTCTTCCCTTATGGGATTCTCTAGGCCAACCTCAGCTCCTGTAGCTGTGACGTATAGTCGAGGGATGAGTGTTGGGATGTTTGCCTACACTCAAATGAGGGTCTAAAATTAATAATAAAACTAGGCAGACATACTCATACAGACCTGCAAGTATTCAGGATTTGTTGTAGCAAGCTTTAAAAGAATGGTAAATAAGGGAATGTCCACAGGGAGGCTGGTTAGAAATATGATAAATCTCCAGATCTGTGAGAGATCTGGCACCCTAGATATCTCTACTTTAGTTAAAAGATAGGGGAAAGGTTTGAAATGAGTTGTCACTTAAACTAAACTACAATTAAAATGTAGATTATCTTTGATCGAATCTAGATCCTCAGATCTTGCAAATGGATGGTTTAAAAACTCAGAAAATGGAGAAGAACAACTTGGAGGTTGCCTTCACTATAATCAGGTTGAGCTAAGTATTACAGGGGTTCAAAAGCACACAAGTCTCAAAGCTGGCCACAAGCACAGCTGCAGGGTATAAATTCCACTCTAAATCACAGGATCCACCTGGTCTTAAGGTTATGATCTGTCCCCTTTAATGGTCACAGACCATCCTAGAGACTTTATTGAATCCATGGATTGCAATGGATGAATCCAATTGAGGCCTGAGCTTAGATTTACCTTAAGGTTATGATCTGTCCACTTTAATGGTCACAGACCATCCTAGAGATCTCCTACGAAGCCTGAGCCTCAATAAGAACAATTAAAACCACTACAGATGCTACAATTTCCAAGTCACAGACATAAGAAATTACAGGGATATTAGATCCAGGGAATTCAGATGATTTCCAAGAGGTCTACCAGTTAAGTGGGTGAGCTGATCAAGCAACTCCTCTACAAAAATCTGATCGAGCACCAAAAGGAATCAAAAGAGCTTCAGATCTAATTAAAACATTGAATACAATATTTACATTGCAAACAAGGTCACTCTTAAAATGGAATGCTCTCAGATCTGTAGTCTGTGCAGCAATTAACCCCAGCAACACCCTTAACCTTACCCAATTATAGATCTAACTCACTCCTTGCTGCTCCTACGGATTTATTCAACCATAGTTGGGCTAAAGGAGGGAAATGGAATCTCGCTGCAAGCTCTGATCTCTGGAAAATTGCTTAGAATTTCGATCTCCCCCAATGGCAATTGGGGATCTCTATATATAGCTTTCTCCTCTATTTTTCCCGCCAAAAATCCCTTCTAGAAGGTCGTCAGAGTTTGTTAGAGCTCTGTCAAAGCACGCGAGTCGGTTAGGGCTTTTTAGGGCATCTTCTAATACGTCACGTCGGTCACCTAAGTGCCTCGGTTTGTGTGCAATAGGTCACCAAGCCTCAGCATGTACATAGCAAAGTTTCTAAGAAGTTTAACACACGGTTTTGATAGGTTGGAGAAGCTTCCGACAGGTTAAAAGTGAGCTTGTAGTTCCTTTCGATAGGTTCTCAGAACTGTTCGATAGGTTCAAATAGGATGAGCCTCCATTTAGAGTTCCAGCCTTCTCAGCCTTAGGTTTGGAATATTCGACAGGTTGAAAGGGCTCTTCGACAGGTTGGAGAACCATTTCGATAGGTTCCTTTTACGCTTCAGGTGGGCTTTCGATAGGATGGTTTCTTCATTCCTTTCAGCTGCTCGATAGGTTCTTGGATCCTATTGAACTGTTCTATCCGCACGAATTCATCCTTCTGCCTTCTGATCCTATCGAATCCTTCTCAACTTCATGAATCCTTCCTTTCTTTGCTTTCAGCTCTTATCGAACTCTTCAGGTGACCCATCGATCGGGTGCCTAACACCTTCCCGATCGATAATCGAAGCCCCTACCTAAGAGCCTTTGGCATAGACCGATGAATCAGAGTCATATTTTTGGCACTTTGATGCTTATAAAATTGATTTAGGTTTCCCGGGATACCAAAAGTTTATGGTGGGGACTTTATAACTTTTAGAGGGTGTGCATCGTCGTGACGGGATCATCAAAAATCTCATAGTTGCATATATGGTGACTCTGCTGGGGATAGCTTGTAGAGCTTTCCCTTGAAGTTTTAGCCCTTTTTCATTGCATGTGTTTTTTATTTTCACTAACTTTTTGTTCATTTATTGCTTACTCACCCCTACGATTTCGTCAATTTTCTCACCCCTACTTTTCCATCATTTATGTACCTTAGTCGATTGGCAGGCCTACTTGTGCATTGTCTTTATATTTTACTTACTTTTCCATCATTTATGTGTCTTCGCTGATTGGTGAGCCTACTTGTGCATTGTCTTTACAATTCCTTTACTTTTCGTCATTTATACGCCTTAGCCGTTTGGCGGGCTTATGTGAGAATTTAATTTTTCGCAATCATATCCTACCAGTGGACGCTAACCCGTAGAGGGACACGGGACTTTAATTGAATTTTTACGGGGGTAGATTTTTCAAGGGTTGAGAAATCTAGGCAAAGATACAAACGTCCCCGATTCTTAGTATGGCAGCAACCCCTAGTGGTGATGATTTGAAAAAGAACCATCCCACCTAATATCTGAGAAGGCGCTTGCACTGGAGGTATATCGGGTGGGTAACCTATCCTATTACAAAGCTTAAAACCCTTGGGGAGAGAGGTAGTAGTCCTGAAGCAACCTTGTATCCCTAAGTTCGGTGTGGAGAGACCCGGTGCAACTAAGAATTCAGTCCCCGGAAGCATCGCTTCTAGAAAATAAAGAAAAAAAGACTGAATTCGGGCTTGCTAATCAGTTGTTGGGGGGTATCTGACCGCACTATTTTCCTGGAGTAACTAATACATGTGCCAAGTCTGGAAACCCTAGATTTTGCGTGGAGCAACTAATACACGCACAAAGTCTGGAAACCCCAGATTTTTCTCTGGTGCGAGTAATAGATGCACCAAGCATAAATTGAACCAAAGCTGGTCTGGCGCATGTAATACTCGCTCTAAGAAGTGGTTGATTCCCACTAAGCAGAACAACCCGAAATCTGAGGCCTTTTTCACATCCCCGAGTTTCCCGCTTAGTGGTTTAGGACCTCTGATTAGGTCTTGCACTATCCAACACCCAATACACCCCCGTCAGTCAAAAGAGGGTAACTTCTTATTCACCCATTTCGGGGGATCGAGTTGTTTGCATTGATTCCCGTGCCTTCAATAGATCAAAGGGTTCCCCTGTGGATTCTTTCAAGGCATATCGAGATCTCATCGCAGGATTTATTTAGGGTACAAATACCACCCGAAACGGGAATTCAAAGTCCCCGAAATCCTTCATCATAAAAATAAAAATACAAAATTTCAAAAAAATAAATAAACCAAAAAAACTAAATTGTTGTGGTGCCGACACAATGGCACCACCTTGTCCTCCATTATCCCGAAGGAGAAGGACGAAGCTTTACGGGCCCCATCCGAGGCACCCGTACCTCATCCGTAACCAAGCCATGTTGTGGGCAGTGGATCCGGCATACGCCGATCCCGATTTATCCCTGCCACATTCCCTAACTCATTCCCATACAGAAGAGGTTTTCACATCCATCCCCCTCACTCAATCCCCATTTGCCATCACCGGACCTTTCGACACTCACATTTTTCCATCCACCACCACTCAAAACCCCCAAAATCTGACACCCCACTCCCTTTCATTTTCACAAACAAGGTCTATTCCCCCTGCCATGTCCATCCCAAATCCATCTCACATTCCATCCACATCCACCCGAAAACCAGGCCCAATTTTCCACCTTCACCAACATACCCCTTTTTCATCCTCCCAACATATATCTGATCCACCCGCATTTACCCATGCCACACCTAGTTTCTCCGATCCACCCCATATCCCCCCATTCACCCAGGTCATGCCCAATTTAACAAGGGCCATGCCTAATTTTTTCCACACATCTACATCATCCACACCCCAAATACCATCAAATGAGCCACCTCCCTCCAATCCCTCTCCAATGGCCATGATGGATGAAATGGTCCGGGCTTACACTAGTTGGAAAGCCTCCCAAAACATCCTTCTCATTCTCACCACACATCTTCCAACCTATCATCCACATTCCCAAGCCTCAATGCTTCATTACCTCAAACCCACCAAGGCCCAATGGCCCAAACCCCCATCATCCACACCCACCAAGGCCCAATGGCCCAACCCCTATCACCCACACCCACTAAGGCCCAAAGGGCCAGACCCTTCAAGGCCCAACAGGCAAGACCCATGAAAGCCTAACGGGCCAGACCTACCAGGGCCCAATAGTCCAAAGACAACAAAGCCCAATGAGCCCAATTTCCCAAGGCCTTATGGCCCAAACCCCTCCAAATCCTTCATCCAATACTCAAGCCCATAAAAGCCCCATGCCCTATACCCAGGTCTACCATGGCCCAAACTTGGGAGCCCCAATATCCCACATTTACCTATACCCAACATGCTCCCATTCCCCCAAAGATAATACACCCCTCTCATCCAAACCCTCAATTTGGCTTGGGCACTGTTTATCCACATTCTTCACACCTAACTCAATTTGGTAATCCATCCCATACCATCAACCATCCCCAATTTACCCATCCAGTCACTCCCCAACTAAATCCCCATAATATCCAAAATGTACAATGGCCTCTTTTGGTACCTACCCAAAATCCACGATTCACTCATCCCGTCACCCCACAAGCCACTCATCAAAGCTTCCCCCAATCCCAATGGCCTAATCAACCACCTGCCCAACCCATTCAGATCAGCAGGATAATCTCACCCTTCCTCCATCGTATGTTTATCAACAATACGAGGAAGATGAGGTCAGAAATAGTGGGGCCTATACAGGGACATTTGACAACTTTAATCCCCCACCACCCACACATACCAATCCCTAGGCCATCCAAAATGAAGGGAGTCGGCCTCTTGAGGGAACACCCCCAGCCCCACCATCCAGAGAATCTGAGCAGTTGAAAGAACAAATTGATAAAATCTAGAAACAGCTAATGATGTTAGGGGGAACCGAGATTCATGTCACAGATTTTTCTGATCTGTGTTTATTCGTGAAGTGTCTTTGCCACCTAAATTCAAAGTGTCGTCATTTGACAAATATAACGGCACCGGCAACCCCATCGTACACCTCAAGTCCTACTGCGGGGACATGTGTCAATATGGCAGAGGTGAATGACTCCTCATCAAAGTGTTCAAAAGAAGTCTTACCGACCCCGCACTATGATGGTTCACGTCTCTTGAACCATCCATGATTAAAATATGGAAGGATCTGACCCACCTGTTTCAAGAACAATAAGTCTATAACATCGACATAGAACTACGCAAGTATGATTTAGAACAGTTAAAATAAAATTCCGATGAGCCGTTGAGCGATTATTTGGGGAGATGGAGAGCATTGGCAGCCCAAGTGAAAAACTGGATACCCAATGATGAACAAATTGAGATGATCTCAAGAAACACTCTTCCGGACATCTTAGATTTGTTGGTATACCAGCAGCAGTCCAGCTTTGCTAACCTAATAAGGAATGCCAACCATTGTGAGGACGCAATTAGAGAAGGGAATTTAAGTAAGAATGTGTCCAGTGGGGCTAGTGGAGTCTGAAAATTCATCGAGCAGAGAAATGAGAGAGGATCAGCGACAGAGGTACAAGCTATAATGAACACACCGCCCAACACCTGCATGGTACCCTTTCGATTCGCAATAGCACGGCCGACACCAGCACCAACAAATCCAACTCAAAGGCAGAACAATGTCCCTTGAGGGCAAATGACCATTAAGCATAGAGGAGCCCAATATAACCGAATATTCACTCCCTTGTTGCAATTCCTGAATGCCCTTTTGCCTTTGTTGATCGGAAAAGGTTTCATCACCATACTCTAACCACGACCTCCGTTGAATCCGCCCCCTAGAGGTTATGATCCCAACACACATTGCAATTACCACCAGGAACCTGGGCTCTCAACTCATCGATGCTATCCGTTAAAGCATGCGATACAAGACCTCATTGAGATAGAGAAACTCTTTCCCCAGGCACCTTCTCAAGGAAATCAGCACACTAATATCATACAGGCACCATTACCCCCAAACCCATAGGGAGGAATGGGTCCAAGGGCCACAGATAACATATTGTAGGAAGAGATGGAAGAGGTCGACTCCTCGAAATATATTTGCATAGGGGAAACTATGATGACTCATGGCAGTGGAGTCAGGAGAGCGAGACCATCGGGGTAATTAAGCCATTAAATTTAATAGATTATTTCTTGAGCCCTACACCACAAGCAGAACCTTTGGATTTAAGGATGTATTTCCCTACACCTGCGCCCGTTTCCCATGCGCAACCCAGTTTTACTCCACCCCTACAATACCAAGCATATCCTACACTTGCCCCGATCAATTACATGGTGCCCAATTTTGCTCCATCTCTGACACCAGCCCAATACAATTGGCTTGATTTTGCCACATCATCATTAGTCCAGCTGCTTCCTGCACCAATCAACCACATCTAGCCTAATTTTTCCACACCAGCCCCATTGGTTCAATCATATCAAGCACCCCCATCCGTCCCATTTCAAATCCCCAAACCAACATATGATCCCCATCAGGTCTCGCTCAGTTGTGAACAGACGGACATCAATGCAGGCAGTGATAGAAAAGGGGCAGTTAATTTCGTTATCCGATCAGTAAGAATCTCTAAACGACCTGAAGTATCGGTACCAGCTCGGCCAGAAGAGAAGAAGGAACAAGCCGAGTGAATCCCTTCAAAAAAATTAGAAGAGAGAACATACTAGAGACTCAACTAAAGAGAATTCCAACCCACATCACAGTCTGGGACCTGTTAATGACATCTCCGCGCCATTTCCAGGCTCTGATGGGGGCACTAAAAGATGAACATGTGTCCATCCAAGTAACCCCTGATTAGGTGGGATAAATAATTGGGCAGGTTTTAGCCCCTAACACCATCTCATTTTTAGATGCTGATCTTTCAGATGAGGGAAATAATCATTCCAAACCCCTCAACATTACGGTGGAAAAAAGAAACTTGGTGATTTCATTAGTAGTGATAGACAATGGTTCGACATTGAATGTATGTCTCCTCAGAACTGCAACCAAAATAGGGGTTGATCCCTCCACATTCAGGCCAACCAGAACAAGTGCAAGAGGGTTTGATAATACCCGGAGGGAGGTGATAGGAGAAGTCGATATTGAGCTCACCATTGGGCCAATGACCCTCTCAATCCAATTCCAAGTCATGGACATCAAGTCCTCCTTCAACCTACTACTTGGACTCCCATGGTTGCATGAAATCGGGGAGTTGCCCTTCACTCTACACCAATAGCTCAAATTCATATCAGAGCAAAAGGTCATAATAGTCATGGGAGAAGGGCGAGAAGAAAGAGAGTAAATGGCCCACAACATCAAGAACCTTAAGGTATTGGATGTACCCCATACAGTTGAGGACATGGACTTTCATAGTTTTCAATACGATGTATCAGCAGTAGCATCAGAGTCCTCCGGAAAGGTTATTGAAAAAATCGAAGGAGGAATGGACGTAGTAGTGGATATGCTCTAAAAGTGGGGCTATCAGAAAGGAAAAGGTTTCGATCCCCGTTTACAAGGCAGGAGAGACCCAGTCCGAGCAAAAGGCAGCCAACATGTCAGATTTGGGTTAGGTTATGAGCCCACTGGGGAAGAAGTTAAGGAAGCCAAGGAGAAGGCTCGAACTATAGCCGCTGCCAAAGCCAGGGTAATGACCTGGAAGACAAACCCCGCCCAATACCTCACATCCGCAATACATTCGTGAGTACGATGGTTGTAAAAATTGATCAGAATGGGGCAACACAGTTGACCCCCCATAAGCCGGTGGCCTCTGTCCACCCAACTAATCCCCTAATCATTCCCCCTGATGTGGAAATAGACTTGGCATCCCTATCACTTTTTAAGGAGGAACCCTTACCAATCCAGACACCCATCCTGAACCATTCCAAACCAATGTTAACCTTTGAGGATCAGGTTCAAGATGAGGCAATGATAAACATGATGGAGGCTAACTCCCAAATGCCATCTCAATCAGCCTCCTCCATAAGAGCAGGTAAAGGTATGTCACCATAGGTGAGGAATTAGGCATCAATGCCCCTAACTCTGGAAGCATCAAATGGCTGCAAATACGACACCGGCTTCTTAAAAAGAAATAACCTTTAAAAAGCGAGGTTAGCCTTTGGCAGGTAATACCATGTGTATATGAAGACCCGCTTTACCAAGGGCCCATCTCTGAAGAAAAAGAAAAATTTTAAAAATAAAAGAATACAAAATAATCCAAAAATTTTGTCTTTTTAAATTCCTAATAAAATCAAGACAAAAGATACCTTAAACCTGTCCCACGTGAAATCGACCCCTTTCCTGTAGAAATACAAGAAGAGGTAGGAGTCACCAGTCCGGACGAGGAAATCCCTGCTAAGGAGCTTTCCAATGATCTCCTTGAACGATACGTTGATTTTGAGTATGGCCCTACCCTGATGGTTAAAGAAATAGAGGATGTCAACTTGGGTACAAAGGAGGTTCCTTGAATCACTAAGATCAGAACGCCGTTGTCCCCCAAGGAAAGAAAAAGCAAGATTAATTTCCTTCGGTCATTCCAAGACGTCTTCGCATGGTCATATGAGGAAATGCCTAGTTTGGACATTGATTTGAGTGAGCATGAGCTGTCACTATATCCAAATATTAGGCCAGTCAAGCAAAAGTTAAGACGTCACCGGCCTGAGTGGAGGTTGAAAATGAAGGACAATGTCATCAAATAGTACGACACAGGATTTCTCATAGTAACCAAGTACCCTCAATGGTTAGCCAACATCGTCTCAGTATTGAAGAAAGATAGAAAGGTTCACATATGCATTGACTTTAGAAATCTGAACAAGTCGAGCCTAAAGGAAGACTTCCTATTGCCACACATCGACATCTTGGTCGATAACACTGCAACACTGCTAGGCATGGGATGTTGTCGTTCATGGATGCATTTTTCAGATATAATCAGATCAAGATGGTCAAAGCAGACCTAGAGAAGACAACATTCATTACTCCATGATAAACTTTCTATTACCGAGTCGTGCCATTTGGGTTGAAGAATGCTAGGGCGACATACCAAAGGGAAATGATGGCACGTTGATCCGAGAGGGAAGCTCGAGCCTAATTGGGAGGGACCTTACATCATTCGAGAAGTGCTTTCAGGATATGCGATCCGCCTCGCCACCATGGACGGAGATCACTTTCCTGAGCCCATCAACACTGGGTACGTCTGACGGTTCTACTCAGTCTCTGCGGTAAGGTAAGTGTTAATAAAGTGGATACGTGACTGCTCAAAGATCCAATAAAAGAGGCCATCATTTGAAAGCCAAATAGCCAAAAAGCATCCTTAAATGATCATACCCTTTGCTACACCCATTGAGCCATTAGCCTTTCTTCTATTAACCCCTCCAAAAAAAAAGAGAAACAGAAAAAGTGTATATACCAAAAAAAAAATAGAGAGAAAAGAGTTACTATAAAAAACTCTACAATAATCAGAAAAGTAAAATCCCATAAATAAGATGTCTAAAAAGAAGTAAAAAGAATAAAATAATAGAAAGTGGGGCATGTATAGTCAAAATCTCCCAAGGAAGAAGTGTATTACGGCAACGGGAACCCTATCAAGGAAACCTTCTTAAACCAAGAATACCTTCAAAAATTCTTAACCTATCCCATGGCAAAGATACATCCCTGAAGAAAGCCCTCTTTAAGGTTTACGAGCAGCCACAGTATCGATTGAAGTAAGCACAAGCCGAGCTGTGAGACAACAAAAGAACTCTATCCAGCCGGCTATGACGGAATCGACATCCATGTCATGGTCCTCGAAAGAAAAAAAAAGAAAATGAAAATGAAAAAATACAAGCTCTAAGCCAAAAGGATGTGGTGAAAACCCGAAAGGGCACCACGAGTAAAAACAGCGAGCTTGCGTGGACCAGGTGAAAACCTAAAAAGGTGACTGGGGTAAAAATGCATACCCATGTGCGTAGTAAAAACCCTAAGGAGCGCTACAGGTAAAAAAGAGGGAAACAACGGGCACGGCAAAAACCGGTTTTGGGCACTATGAGTAAAAATATTGTAAAAGAGAAGAAAAGGAGAAAGTCATTTGGTTACTCCCTTGGTTACAATCTCGACTTATCTGGTCTTCAACTGGGCCACTCATGTTAGGTCAAATCAGGTTCTGATCAGGTGTATCTTTAGATCACACCATCAAACGTATGACCCGAGGTAAGGAGAAAAGGTTGATTCGATCCAAAGGGATGGATATTTCGACCTTGGTAAAATTTCTAAACTTCAATCAGGTCAGACCATGAACGGATTCGACTATGCTCAAAATGGGACCCGTTACTTCACCTCATTGTTAAGTAGGGTTGTCAACGGGTCGGGTTTCAGCCCGGGCCCCGCCCTGCCCGTATGGGCCGGGTTCGGGCCTATTTTTTTAAGAACTTTCATAAACGAGCCAGGCCGGGCTAAGCCTGAATATTAACGGGTTCGGATTCGGGCCTTGACATGTGAAATAAACAGGCTCTTATATATCTTAAAATAAATGGGCCAGTAAGCCCGACCCGAAACCAACCCGTTTATAAATTATCCTTTTAACCCCTCCTATTACCGTTCAACGAATAGATGAGGGTTAACAGGGTAATTTCCCTAGTTTTTGCCTATATAACCACAAATTAGGGTTTTTGGTTTCTCATTTCATTTCTCAGAATATCAGATCTCCTCCTTCTCCTCCATCTCGATGGCGGTGCTCACGGGTTTAGTCGGTTCTCACTCTAATCTCTAATCTCATCTCCTCCTTTAGTCCTTCTTTGAAACTTGAAAGCATCAGCAACAACTAGCAACCCAGCAAGCAACATCCACAACGGCGCTCTCTATTCTAGCAGTCACCAGCACCGCAACCTCTTAGCCGGCACCACAGCAACCACAAGGTCCACAACCCTCTCTCGCCGGCACCACAGCCCACTTTTCGGCGGCACCACACAAACCACCCAACAAGCCAAGTAGCCAATCGTCCCAACCCTCTGTAACTCGTTGACCAGTCACCTCTCTCTCTCTACCCAGCCCAAGTGCCCAACCCTCTCTCTCTAGTCTCTACTTAGCCCCCCTCTCTCTACCTAGTCTCTACCCAGCCTCCCTCTCTCTACCTAGCCCAACCAGCCCCAACCTCTTTCTCTCTCTACCCAGCCGGCCTGCCCAACCCTCTCTCTACCACTTTTCTTTGCAACGTGATTTGCATTTGAAATAAAAGCTTCCATTTTTATTTTATTTTTGATAAAACCTTCCATTTTTATTTATTTTTTGATAAAACCATAGGCCACCTCTTCCTACACTTCCCTGTGGTGTCTTCCATTTTTATATTTTTTGGACAAAACCTTCCATTTTTTATTTTATTTTTGATAAAAGCTTCCATTTTTATTTTTTTTTATAAAACCTTCCATTTTTTATTTTTTTTTATAAAACCTTCCATTTTTTTTTTTTTTTTGATAAAATTGTAGACCACCTCTTCCTACACTTCCCTGCGGACTCATTTTTATATTTTTTTGATAAAACCTTCCATTATTATTTTTATTTTTTAAAACCTTCCATATTTTATTTTTTTAAACCTTCCATTTTTATTTATTTTTTGATAAGACTTAAAACCTTCCGTTTTAATTTTTTTTTTTTTATAAAACCTTCCATTTTTTTTTTTGATAAAACTTAAAACCTTCCATTTTTTTTTTATAAAACCTTCCTTTTTTGTTTTTTTGATAAAACCTTCCATTTTTATTTTTATTTTGATAAAACCTTCCATCTTGAACTGTTGAACACAGTCACACAGAGTCACAGAGCGTGTTATTTCTCTCTACCTAGGACCCAGCCCAACCCTCTCTCTCTCTCTATCCAGCCCAACCCTCTCTCTACCTAGCCCAACACTCTCTCTCTACCCAGCCCAACCCTCTATCATTCTCTGTCGCCTTGACAATTGATGCCGATCTGATTAGGGGTTCTTCGTCGACACTGATCAGATTAGGGCACGCACCACCACGACACTGATCTGATTAGGCCACGACCACCACGACGCCGCCACCACCACAAACACCATTAGTCCACCAGTGTGACTCTGCCATTCCCCCAATAAGTTTTATTTTTAAGTTCAATTTTTATTTTATTATTTTATTATTTTATTAGTTTAAAATTAGTGATTGGTTTTTTATTTAAAATTCTGCAAGTGCTCAATGTCATGCTGTGATATTATTATTAATATGTGATTATATTTAAATTAGTGGTTAAATTTTATTTTTAAAAAATAAATTATTAATTTAAAATCAGTGATTAATTTTTTATTTAAAGTTTTGCAATTGTTGCAATATTAAACTAATTAGTTTAATACTTAATATCTGATTATATTCAAATCTGCTTAGAGTGATTAAATTTTTTTTTTTTAAAATTAGTTATTAGTTTAAAATCAATGATTAGTTTTTTATTTAAAATTCTGCAGTTGATGTGGTATTAAGCCGATTAGTTTAATATCTGATCATATTCAAATTTGCCATATCTTCAAAAATTATTCGGATTATATATTTATATAATTATATTTGATATGGCAATTCCCTTTGATCTATTTGAGGGTCGTGGCATCAAGGAGATAGAGGCATCGGACAATGATATTGATATCCATATCAGTCCTCCTCTTGAAGGAAATCCATCACCGATCGGTGGTGTGGGTCTAATGCCCATTGATCCAACGATTCCTTCATCCTCTACCGTAAACCCTAATGATCACATTGATCGTAAGAAAAGGGGAAAGACATCTAGTGCCTGGAATTATTTTAACGAAGTGACAGTTGGGGGAGTCCTCAAAGAGGGATGTAAGCTTTGTAAGGCACTTTTAGGTGTTGATAGTAGAAATAGTGGAACTAGCCATTTAAAAAGACAAGCTGAAATTAATTGCCCAAAAATAAAAGGAGTCATTAATGATAATAAACAACAACAGTTGTGTGTGGATGGAAAAGGAGGAGTTGGTAACTATAAGTTTGACCTAAATAAAATTTGTGCGCTAATTGCTCGGATGATAATTTTGCATGAATTACCAATTAAATTTGTTAGTCATGTAGGGTTTATTGACTTATTTAAAGGTCTACAACCCAAACATAAAATGGTTTCTCACAATATGATTAAAAAAGATAGAGTAAAATTATATGGCTTATTTCATAAAATATCAGGAAGGATTAGCTTCACTTCAGATATTTGGACTTCTAATCAACAACTTGGGTATATGTGTCTAACTGCTCACTTTATTGATGAGAGTTGGAACTTGCAAAATCGTGTGATTAACTTCCCTTTCATCCCTTATCCTCACACGGGTCAAGCTCTTTTTGATCATATTTTATCATGTATCATTGAATAGAAATTAGAACATAAAATTTCTTCTATAACATTAGATAATGCATCAAATAATAATCTTATGGCTAAATATTTAAGACAACATCTTACTAGAATGAACTTGCTTCCAATTGGAGGTAAGCTATTTCACGTTCAATGCTCCGCTTATACTCTCAATTTGATTGTGCAAGATGGGTTAAAAGACATTAAAGATATTGTTGGAAATATTAGGGAGAGCATCAAGTATATTAAATCATCACCATCCCACCAACAAAATTTTAATATTTGGGTGAAAGCAAATGCTAGGCACATTGTAGGATGATTATCTCTAGATGTCGCAACTCGATGGAACTCCACATTTTTAATGGTAAAATCTGCATTTCCATTTAGCGATGGGTTCTCTTGGTTAAAAGACCGCGATTCAAACTATCCATTTGCGCTATCGGTTGAAGATTTGGTTAAGGTCGAAGCCCTTTTTGGGTATTTGAAAAAATTTCTTGAAGTTATAAAAATATTTTCCGGTACAAAATATCCAACCATTCATTTATTTTTTCATCAAGTAATCAAAATTTATATACAACTTAAAAAAAAAATGGTGGATGAAAAGGTTGTGTGGGCTCATAATATGGCTAAGATAATGCTAGATAAATTTGACAAATACTAGAAAGAATATTCTTCACTTTACTTTATCACTTATTACACTCACTTGCATACTCAATTTTACAAAAAAAAAAAAAAAACAAAGACAAAAACAAAAAAAAAAAATTTATTTTTTTAAATGTCGGATATTAGAAAATTAAACATTAATTATAGTGACCCACTCGCATAGGGCTCCCGTAGCGACCTCGAATATAACGTTAGGTCATCTCCGTGGATAGCCCAACATCGTGCTCTGGTAAACATGGTTAGTGAGAGCCAAAAATACCTCCTCACTCCCCTAAATACAACTCACAACAACAGTAGGAGGGTGAGTGACAGCGAGCCAAGATACACCACCGGCCAGATTATGGACCCTACGACCCAAAAGCTAATGAAGGGAGGAGAGGAAGTCGATGCCCTACGACAAGCCCTCGCCGAGATATATGAAGCCACCATGGATCAGAAGTTGGTTGACGAACGCTAAGTTACCCCAAGAAGTAGGAGAGAAGAAAGGACGCCGACTCATAACACACATACCCTTCCCACCTCCTACGACAACAACGGCCGAAGACAATCCTCTCCTGAGGCATCTAGAACAGACACCACCATAAACATAGACGACCTCCCTCGACTTCTAAATGACTGCATGGCTAAGAGGGAACGCTCAAAATAGTCCTTTGGATTCGAAATTTTTTGCCAAGACATCAACTTCACTGTACCCGCTGGCTTTAAACCTCCAAAATTTAACAAATACAATGGTACAGGGAATCAGAACCACCACTTGGCTCTGTTCTATAGTGACTGCCTATCGATCTGAACCAATCACGGGCTCCTGATCCACTACTTTCAGAGATCGCTAGAAGGAAAAGCCCTTGACTGGTTCGCTGCTCTACCTTTAACAGAAATTGAGACATTCAAAGATGTGGCCAATAGATTCCTAAGACAATACCAACACCTGACTCATGAAGAGGTCAGTCTTGCTGACTTGATACACACAAGACAAGGGGATGATGAAGACTTCTCGACATTCGCCAACCACTGGAGAAGGCTCGCTGCCCGAATGGGGAATCAAATAAAAGAAAGATATGGGATGGAAATCGTGATCGACAATACCCGCGAGCCTCTTCGGAGTGTTCTCATCTTAAGCGACAATCACGACTTTACAAGCCTTTATCAACGCGCTTTATGGATAGAACGTCGACTGAAGAATGGAGACCTTAATCTCTCCACACTGACATCCAACAACCCTAGAACAAACACCCTAAACGAAGATATAGACTCTGAAAAAATCAACACAAACCAAGATCAACACCCTTACCAACCTTTATACACCAACCAATACACAAACCCGCACTATGATCAAAACCAACTCTCCAACACTGCACAAACTAACATCACCTGCTACACCCCATTATTTGAACAAACTCTATCAAGTCCTCGACCCTAATACGATACCGTACACTTACTCACTCCAGCCCCGGTCCACCCAACAAGCTTGATCCAAAGGATTGAACCTCTCTCAGAGCACGTCCATACCATGCACTAATGACCAACTAACTTTGCCCCACGTACCTATAAACGTGAAATTACCTTTCGTCCTGAATCAGTCACCAAGATCACTAAAATTCAAACTATCAGCGAATCCACCCCTAAACTAACTCAACCCATCACCAAACTCATCATCAGCTCAACGCATTCATCTCCTAACCGACTCAGCCTACCACCCTTGAATCTGACAACCTACTAACAAACGAATCAACCCCCACACCTCCTGAACAGACGCCCAAAATAATGACGCAAACTACCCCTGAACAGGCTCATGTGCCAATTCTAGAAGTAATTTTCAAACCAATCAATCGGTATTATACGACGCCATTCATACCTAAACCAATCACAAAAATAAACTCCGAACCCAAACCCGTAATCCAATCTACCCCCAAAATACCAGCCCTCTCACTTCATAACCAATCCACCAACATACTACAACTCCATTTACACTTAAACCGATCACAAAACTATACTTTGAACTTGAACCTGTAATCGAATCAAGACCCTTAATCAAACATACTCCGAAATTAATCCTCGAGCCCAAACGCATTATCGGACACATGATCGAACACATCACCCCACCAACTTTAAACCCGACTCTTGAACTCATCCCTACATCAACTTCAAAACATGAACTCATTACCCCTGTAACCTTAGAATCAACTCTCGAATTAACTTCTACGCCCACTTCAGAACCTAAACTCACTTCTACCTCACCAACTTCAAAACAAAATCTCGAACCCGAATCTGTTATCAAACATACCCCCGAATGATCCATTTCACTCACCACATAATCAACTATCAAACCGATCGTAGAACCAACTCACAAATCAATCTCTACACCCATCTTAAAGCCTGAACTCACCACTGAACTTGTCACCTCACCAACCACGAAACTAAGCCCCAAGCCCAAACCTATTATCAAAACTAAACCTATCATCAAACTCAAACCTATCATCAAGTCTAAACCTGATATTAGACTCGACATTTTCACCAAACCTAAATCTACCGTCGAACATAAACTTGTCACTAAACCTATCATTAGACCTAAACCTGTTATCAGACCTGACATTGTCACCAAACCTAAATCCACCATCGAACATATACCTGTCACCAAATCTAAGCCTATCATCAAAATCAAACCAATCATCGAACCTAAACTTGTCACCAAACCTAAACCTATCATCAAACCTAAGCTTGTCACCGAACCTAAACCTATCATCAGATTTGAACCTGTCATCAAAATTGAACCTATCGTCAAACCTAAACTGATCACGGAATAAAATTCTGACATCAAGCCTCAAACTATCGTCGAATCTAAACCTATCCTCGAACATGAACCTATCACCGAACCTATACCCATAATCGAACTTGAACTTGTCATCTGACACAAAACCAAACCTATCATTGAACTTAAACCAATTGTCGAACCTAGACCCGAACCGATCATCGACCCTGCACCCATCCACAAGCTTGTACCCACCATCAAAGGTGAACCCGCCATCAAACCCGAACCCATTGTCAAACCTGAACCTGTCATCAAACTTGAGTCTATTATCGAACATGAACCTGTCACTAAAACTGAACCTATCCCTGTAACGCCAACTCCACTCACCTTTGAGCCAACCACCTAACCTATCAAGGAGCTGATCATCGCTCCTACTCTCTAAATCAAACAAGAATTAAATCTTGCAACCCCAATCAATATCCAAATTGATATATCGCAGAACTCTTAAATCCCACCACAACATAAAATCGACATCATAATTAAGACCAATTCTAACCACCGGATCCAGATTTTCGTAGACCTCACAATCAAAACCTTCACAGAACACTAACCGACAACGAAACCACTATGTCAAACAGTCGACACAGAGCTTCCCCAAAAAATTATGAACAAAACATTAATACGACCTCGCGATAGATCAAAAGTGTGAATCAAACAAAATAAGCAAAATTAAACAAAACAAAATATCCACATGCCAAGGAAGGATCCACGATGGTCCACACTTCCTTATCTTCTCCTTTTATTTTGCCTTTGTCTCACCTTGTCAGTCTCTTTATGAAATCAACATCATATTCCCCTTCAACTGACTCCTTTCATCAAATCAAAACAAAACAACTCAGAAATATTCTCGAATAACCACCAACTAAAAATAATGATATTACACAAAACCTCATGGGAAGGAGCCTGTCTCATAACCCCTTGAGAGGCTAAAGAAGGTCCCTCATGACAAGGAGGCCCCAACCATAGAAGATTTATCAAAAGAAGAATTCAAACGACTTCACACGTTATTAGATAAATCTTATGCTATCCAAATTACAAACCTAAACATGACCTCTCTCTCATCCCAGATCAATCAGATCGAGGGTGATCAAGGACCCTGAAATGGATCACCCAACTGCAACTCCGCCCATTCGACCTTCTGAGTCGATCTCCTCTTAAGGAAGTGATGTTGTACCATAACACCACAACAATAAAAAAAATATACACAAAATATATACAAAATAAAAAAATATATACATTGCCCAACAATATCTCTCACCTATAATTTTACCTGACCGAGAACTCGAATTCGGGGAGCTAGCGCTAAGAAACAATGCCTACACAACCACCTCGCGTAGAGGAAATCAAACCCATATGGGAAGAACTTATATTATCTCGGCAACATGCCCAGGAAACAGCCATAGGGGAAGGACTTCCTGACCCTTGGAATCATAAGCCGATCCCCATCACATCTTGTAGCCTAAATAGGCATACCTATATACTTATCATCCTCGCAGTTATCACAAGGCATTCACCAGTCGCAGGTCATTATTTTCAAAACCATTTTGAAAATCATTTGACTCATTAACCACCCTCCTATTCGGGCAAGTTGATCGAAAGGACTAGTCGATCATAAAACTCTCTTTTTAAAATTTAGAAAACTTTGGATTCTCATACGCCCTCTTCAGCCATTGGAGTCGATGTTAGAGAAGAAAAAATGAAAATGCAAGGTTCCATCAAACCTCATAATTTTTTGTTAGTAGGTTGTTTCAAAAAATATACAGAAAAGAAGCATAGCCGAGCGAGAGCAATACGACGAATGAACAGTTAATGAATTCAGGGAAGCATAAGCAAATTGTGAGGGCATTCATGGTAGTCTTATTAGGGAAGTATAAGCAAGCCGCGTGGGCATCCCTGACATCTTCACACAACTAAATACCATCGTACGGTGGTGGGAGGAGGACAAAACTCCTGCTAATCATAGAATTTGATGATTTGATGGTACCAAATCATGACGGAGAGCTCAATTATGGTACCGTATTACCCACTTGAGAAGAAAGTAGTTGACTACTATTTCAAAAATTGGTTAAATAAGATTCTACCCTCAGATCATTAAACCTTATCTCTCCTCTACCCATTATTTTCTCTTCGGACAATGAGTCAAATGATTTTCAAAATCTCTTTTAGAATAAAATCGAAAACTTTCAAATGATAAATGATGCAATCACCTGTTACCTACCATTCACCTCAATCTTGCTAAAAAGCTACGATACATGATGATCATTCAACACTTACACAATTGAGCCTGACATGTGACCGAAATAATCAAAGTACTTCCCAATATTGGATCATTACAGATACACCCCAGGACATTTGTGAGATTGATAAAAGTCCCTACTATCACTTGACACTGGGACATTTTTTTAAGATCACTAGCACCTTGGTAGCGAGAATCAGGTCCCGAGATCGACACCCCAAAGTGGGGCATATTTTTTTTCAGGTTGTTCCTTACTTTTCTGCCATGAGACCAATTTTTTTTTCAAAATAACGTAGCCCAAGAAACATGCAACAATAAACATGAGCAAACGAACACAATAAATAAAATACCATTTTATTTATGAAAAAAATTTTACAGGTATCACCGGACGCATACCTCATGAACGTACAACCCAAAATGAAAACATAGAACCTAACCTACAACTTAAAACAAATACGAAACCCAAAATGGACACAAACCCAAAGCACGATACGCGGAACGTCCAATCATAAGCAATAGAAAAGAGAGGGGAGGATTGGTTGGGTAACACCCTTTCCATCCATTTGGAGGACTTCCCTCCTGCCATCTTCACCTCCTAACAATAATGAAGGATGTATATCGCACCTTAATCCCAACACCCCCAAGCCACAGTGACAACTCTGATTATACCACCATCCGGGACTACTTCAGGACAAGGAACACGTGAAACAATGAACATCGAAAGAAATGACATCATAATTGGATGGTCGGATCACCCGATATCACTAAAACATAAAAATTGGGATACTTCAAACTCAGGTCGAACAGAAAATAGAATAAAATAGAAAAGAATGAAGAATAATGAAGAAAACTCGAGCATATATAGACGCTCGATGAATTAAGCGACCGGAATATGATGCGTAATCCAATTAAGCACAAGCACGATCACGTGTATTTCTAATTAAATGCCACACTACAAGCGAGTGATTCATCTTCCATCACCATAAAAATCCCAATGAACCGATCCTGCGCATAATTGAATTACACGCTTACACTGATGCATGAAATTCAAAAATTCACCAGCACAGTGACCTGTTGATGCTTCAATCACGAGCATGGATCAGAGCACATAATTGGATTCCACGCACACACTCTGATGCATAATTGATCCCTTGAACCACTTGATCACGCGCTCCCTCCCAAGCCTGCAATTGAATTAAGAGCCCAGACCAAAGCACACAATTCGCCAACCATAACGCACTCCTCAAACACGACACGTACTTTGGACGAAATGAACATATGCCCTTGATAAAAACCCTAACAAAACAAATACGCAAGATAATATTTCCTATCCTAATAAGACACATACATAATCACCTTGTCCCATCGCAAACCAATCAAGGGTGAGGACATCCCCTCCCGTAGTCCCGTCACAGCCAAAGCACCCCCTGATGACCCACTATGAATTCACGTCCCACCATGATCAAAATTATTCCCCCAGAGTCTTAATGCATACTCACCAGTACATGTGACCACTCCTCGAGATCCGCTACACGAAATAAACTAGCAAAATAAAATAAAAGCCCCCTCACAACACAAAGTGAAAAATATAAAATCCCCCATCGCTAAATATAAAAGCCCCCTCACAACACAAAGTGAAAAATAATGATGAAGAAGTAGCCAATCACGTTACTCGTTCAATCACGATCTGAATCACTCTCCCTTGTCCACTGGGTGACCTTACTCGCCGACCAAAGAGAGAGAACTACTAGTACCTCATCACATGCCCCCCATGTCCCATCGTGACGCTAAAACCCTGCCACATTACCAAGGCCAAAGGCCAAGTCTCGTCCAAACCTCAAGACACAATCATTATCCCATCACGTCGTAAAAAATAGTTAAGGAGTCATCAAATCGACACTCCATCGTACACTCATAAACATGTCCTATTGCGACAAATCTACAACCTGATCTCGTCAGATCTACCAAAGAAAGAAATGAACATAGTTTGCCCACGGCATAACCACCAATATCCCATCACCGATTACACTTTCCTGAAATTCCGTAGCAACCCACTATGGCACACAACCAGAAGGAAAGGCTCATACAATATCCCATTGCAAAGAGTTGAACCTCCCTCCAAACATCTTGCCCCGACAATCATCATGTCCCATTATGACAACTCCTGAATGCCCCATCACGTAGCAGTGGCTAGACTCCACAACAACAAAAACACACGACTACCGACAAAAGAGGAGAGAAACTCCTCCGATGTCCCATCACACCCATCAAATATCAAGTCCCATCGTGAACATCTCATCAAGCGATCCAGATGCCCCATCACACTGGCAACCATCAGGCCCCACTATTGTAGAAATGAAGAAAATAAGGAGAGGAAACTCTCTAATTTCCCATCTCTACACCACCACAATAGCCGGCCAGTCCCATCGTAAGCAAAAGCCTCCCGTCGGCAACAAATCAGGTAAGTAAAACACCCCTTTCTACTTGATATTCCTTGTAAAATGTAGTTAGCTAGTATTAAGTCAAACATTTTCAAAACCCATCTCTCTCGACTCGCAAATCACTATAGTCCTCCCATTAGAGATAATCATAAGTATTCAGGAGAAGATTAACGGAGTATTCGACACACTAAGTGTCGTCTTGACAACCACATAAACGGTCGAGTCCACAAATCTCGTACTGGTGGATCTGCTCAGCGACATCTCGAAAACCAAGTTTTCTATTGTTTTGCCACTGAATTGATCTTAAGTTAAATCCCAAATTTTTTTTAAAAAAAAATATATACAAAAATGATGTTAAATAAACCATCCTATCTATAAAAAATTCACCTCTCATCACTCCAATCCGTTCCTTCCTTTGGAAAACCGAACACCTAGTACCCTCAACTTTGAGAAGTCACAAATGTCCACTGGAAAGAGACACCTGACGCACCATTGGTGTGAGCAATGACGCACCTGGTCTAGCATGACTTGAGAAAGCCTTCGCCATTTCATCAAATTACATCTTAATATCCAGTCACTTGACCTTGTCTCTGGACATTCATATGACGCCCCCCAGTACCTCGATTGTGTTAATTTTCCTCTGTTTGACTGCCCCTTCCAACAGGTCATGATATTCGACGGGATGCCCCTTGCACCCAAAGTTGAAGATATACCTTTCGACAACTACCACTAGGCCCCCGAATGCTCCATTTTAGATTGCACTAATAGATAAGAAAGCCAAGCATTTCATGTCAGAATCCTCAGTTCTCACTTGTGATTTTCAAAAAGAAATGAGAAGGCACCCTCGAAAGAGGGGTGTCTACTTCGTTGACGCATCCTTACTCTGCAAGAACTCGCCAAAGAGGGTCATCTATAGACACCCTAATTTTACCCTCTCGAAGTATACAAACTTCTTCAATCAACCTTTGCCTACGACTCTCAGAAGGGACTTACCTTCTCTGAAAGCCTTAAAACCCTAATACGGGGACCATATATTGAAATAATAGTATATAGCTAAACACTGGCTAAAATAATTGCTCTGTGGCTCAGATTCCACAACCCTAATACTGGGGACCATATACTAAAATAATAGTCTATGGCTGAACACAGGCTGAAACAATAGCACTGTGGTTCAGACCCCACAACCCTAATACGGAGACTATATATTGAAACAATAGTATATAGTCGAAGCACAGGCTGAAAAAATAGCCCTGTGGTTCAGACCCAACTTAGCTTGGGGATGGTCCCGAATTACATGCCCACACAAGCGTGCGTAATTTGATTGCATGCCCCAGAGGTGGAGCGCAATTGGTCCCATTTGGAACAGACCCGTTCTTCCCGTGGGACTTTTTTGGACTTGATTCTGTGCCCTGTCCAACATGCGCAATCAGATTGCATGCCCAGTTCCTGGCGGGCAATTGGTCCAATCTAAACCAATCCTATACATTCCAAGGATAGCCTTAAGACCCGATTGCGCACCCAAAATAGCACGTGCAATCAGTTGTGAGCCCCACCACCAGCACGTAATTAGTTCTAATTAGACTGGAACTAGGACACCCGGTTCAGCTAGTCAGTCAGTCACTCACTGAGTCGGTCACCGACTAAGATTGATTAAGCACCCAGGGACAGGCTGCGTAATTCAATTAAGCATACCAGGCAGGGCACGTAATTGAATTCGACCGGCTAATTGCGCACCAACCACAGGGCGCGTAATTATCCAAATATCTTTAAATAGATCGCCTTACCTCACACCAAAAAACATCCAACAATCGAATTTTCGAGTTCCTCTCTTCCAAGCTTAGGGATTTCGAGGTTCCCTCTTCGGCGCCCGACTTCAAGTAATCTCTTAGGTTATAGTTTCTAGTTCGTAATTTCTAGTTTCTAATTCTCAATTCTAGTTTCTAGTTCTTAACTTCTAGGTTCTAGTTCTTAATTTTGGCCCCAATTCTTAATTTTCATTCTAGTTTCAAATTCTAGTTTTTAATTCTTAAGTTCCAAATTTCAGTCATTAGTTCCTAATCCTTACTCTCTAAAACTTTAAATCCTCAATTTTCTAAGCTTTTAATCATCAATTCAAACTCAATCTTTTTAAAATTACTTTTAGCCCTAAAAAACCAATTTAGTATTTTTCTCTCTCCGAGACTTCTCCCTTTGAGAAAACTCGAGGTTCTCTTTAGGACTTACAAAAGGGGTCGAGCTGCCTTCTAGACTTCTAGAATTGCAGACCGTTCCCCAGGAGCCTCAGGTAGTCAAGCTAGCAGCAGTAGCCCGTCAGTTATGCGAAATTGGTTACGTTTGAAAGCTTATCACAATAGCTTTCCAAAGAGCTAAAAACTGAGTAATTCCGACAAGTATTGAAGAAGTTATGGTCAGTTTTCGAAAGCAGCACAAAAAGTGACGGATTTCAAAACTCCTAATTGAATTAGGATTAATCTCTATCATTTTATTTTAGAAAATAGGATTCATTTTTTTTATTAGAAATAGGATCAGTTTCCTTATCGTTCTATGACTTTACTTTATTGTTTTAGAAGAATTAGGAATTAGAGTTACACCAGGATTAAGAATTGGGATATTCCTTTTATTTGAATTAGGAATTAGAGTTACACTAGGATTTCTAGTAAACGCCTATAAATAGACCCCTACCCCCTAGCCACTCTACACAATTCTCCTCTACAAAATTCTCTACTACACAATTCTCTCTTTTGACTTCCTTTTTGAAAATTCTAGTTCTTAATTCTAGTTTTAAATTTTAGTTCTAGTTCTAAATTCTAGTTCTCTTTCTATTTTTAGTTCTTAATTTCTAGTTCGAGTTCTTAATTCTCCTAGTTCTTAATGCTAGTTTGAATTCTTAATTCTAGTTCTAAATTAATTCTCGATCTTGGTTTTTGATTCCTAATTCTCAATTCTAAGTTTGTTTTAAATCTTCAATATTTATAAAATAATCCTTAGCCACCTGATTTGCCTAAAGGAGCTTACGAAGGATACACGAGACCGGGGCGGATCCTCCTTACTATAACGGGCTACAACCCTTGTTTTTTAATTAGACTCTTAGTAGGATTAGGAGACTAGGTTAATTAGACTCCTAGTAGGATTAGGAGACTAGATGAATTAGATTCCTAGTAGAATTAGGAGACAAGGTTAATTAGACTTCCAGTAGGATTAGGAGACTAGGTTAATTTGGCTCCCAATAGGATTAGGAGACTAGATTAATTAGACTCCCAATAGGATCAAGAGATCGGGTCAATTAGACTTCCAGTATGATTAAGAGATTAGATTCGTTAGAGTCCTAGCAGAAATTAGGAAACCAAACTTACTAAACCCCAAGGCAACCCATAGCTGTTGACGCTGGCCAGCCGACAATTTAGTAAAGGAGTTCAACCTGCTAGCCCCCGCTCTTCTTAAAGCATGATCAGTGACTTATTGTATCATTGATAAATATCTGCAGCTGGTGATCGCATCAACCCAGGTATTCATCATTTAATATTCATATTTTCCTTTTAGCATTTAATATTTCCTAATTTATTATTCCATCGCCCTTAGCTAGAGTCCACTCTGACCGAATTGGGCCACTCTTTCTGAGGACCGAGAGGAACCCAGAGAAAGTGCGTACGAATAGTAGGGCACTCGATTAGTTAAGTGCCCAGGCGAAGATTTGATTATGAGCACTGCATAGTGAGCGTAATTTAGGTTCGACGCCTGCTTCAGGGCACGCGATTAAATTGCACGCCTATTTCAGCGCACGTAATTAACCTACGCTCTATATAAGCTGAAAAAATTTTCATCTTACGCATGCTTTCCAATTTTTCTACAATTCTCTACTTCCTTGTGCCTTGTTTTTCGTGTCTCTGTGAGATTTCACGATCTAGCTATCCGTTTTGAGCGTTGTTTCTCTCGTTCTTCTTCGTTTTTCGAGCTCTTCCTTCTGAGATGAAGTCCGAGAGTAGTGATTGACTTTACATGACTGCTTCAAAGGTGGAGTAGATGATCATGGGGGATGTTTGTGAGACTTCTGAGGTTTGTACCGACACTGATGCCATGGTCGAGGGCACTGTGGTAGTTGTCGGGGAGGACACACCTGAGAGTGACAAGGATGGCGCTGCTCCACGTCAGGCTCTGCCTCCTATGCGCATTCCATTAGAGGAGTTCTTCGCGAGGGACTAGGTAGGAACCCGTGAGCAAGAGTATGTTCCACTTTTTTTCTAGACATTTAGGTTATGACATAGATTCCTAGGATCTGGAAACCCTCTTTCTTTATGTCGAACCTGTATTTGTTATTGATGTGTGCACATCCATGCATCATAATTGTATCTAGTTTTAGGTCACGTTTATTTACTATCTTGTGTTATCTTTACAATATTTTGCATGTTTACAGTGGCATTTTATTGTGATTATCGTGTGTTATTATCATTGTTGTATCATTTTTAGGATTAGGCCTAATCATCATAGTTGTCATTAGTTTTTCTCATAGTTGTAGGTTATAGCCTTATGTTATTCTTTTCATTTCATTGCTCTTTAGGAGCCTCCTTATCTGGCTACCAGCATTGCGTGGTCAGAGTCCCACATAGTCACGTGGTTTTCCTGAGTTTCAGCGGGTGCGATTGGCGTCTTTCGGCTTCGGGCCGATTCTGGAGTTGGAGCCCTTCCAGGTCAACTGGGGTCTAATCGAGGGAATTTTGGAGCATTGGAGGGAGGAGCAGTAGACGCTGCTTTTCCTAGTTGAGATGCTGCTACTGACCCCAGAGGACTAGGTCTGAATCAGCGAGCTCAGATTCTAGGGGGAGCCAGTGACAGGTCAGATGGAGGGAGATTATCGGGTAGTATGCGAGGAGGTGCTAGGGGTTGAGTACAGGTTTAGTGAATTTGGACCAGGGGTGATCTGTGCCACATAGTTTTTTGACAACTTTGCCAGTGGCTTCGTTCCTTCGAGACGTCACTAGGAGAAGATGGCAGTGTTCCAGGCACGCCGCTAGGCGATGACGCGTTGAGAGCCTATGATGGAGTCAGGAGTGGAGACGGATCGAGTCCTCCGAGCATTTTTTATGCATTTTCTCGATGTCATGATCTTTTCATCTTCAACTCAGGGTTATGTGTTGCGTCTATTCCTGATACTCCTTAGGGACTTGGATTGGGTGACCACCTATGCTTAGGGTGAGTCAGCGCTGGCACGTCTCTATGAGCAATTGTATCGTAGAGGGAGGGGTGTTGCAATGATCGAAGGGTTCCTTCCCTTCCTATAGGTGTGTTTTGGGTTAGTTGTTAGGTTTATAAAGTTTTAGTTGTCTAGCCTTTGGTCTTAATGATGGTTTTGGTGTTTGTTTGTTTAGTTTTGGGTGTATGATCACTTCGCCTTCTTACGCCCCCGGGTCCCAGCGGACATCACTCTCACGTTCCCGCAGATGCATGTGTGGGTGAGGGCGCCGCCATCCATCTTCGGATCTACAGATTGCGCGAGGTCTCTTTGAGGATATGCACATGGGGCAGGTTGCATTGCTTATATTGTTAATGTATTTAGACTTTAGGCTTTAACTGATGAATTGTTTTGTTTATTTTTTATTGTAGGTCATCTGGAGGCCCTATGCGGCAGGGGAGGACGTCGAGCAGCCAGTGATTTAGTCTGGTCGGCCCTTCTTTGATGTAGATATATGGGTCCACAATTTTTAGAAGGTGCAATGCAATCACATGTCTGGAGTAGCTAGACATTTGGGGCTCCCCCAGGGAGTCCCATAGGAGATTCGACACCGAGTGGCGAAGAGGATGACTGGTCCCCTTGGTCGGGACTTCGCATCGAGAATGAGGGCTCAGATCGATGATTTTAAAGCCCGGGGGACGAGGGTGATAGGGACACGAGATGAGGTGGACGCCGAGGAGTTTATGAGGTTGTTCCAAGAGCTTGGAGGTGGTCGGCTCTTCACACGTCCCTTTCACTGAAGCGGCTCTTTTACGGATGGCGGTCGTGAATCAGCCTCATCATTGAGGGAGACGTTGGCTGCATTAGAGCAGGGCCATCTCGGTGTGGGTGTTCACGGAGCGTTGGATGCCCTCCATAGGGAGATGGGTGCGTAAAAGAGCAGATGGGTGCGCTCCTCATCCTGATGAGGAGATGTTATGCTCCCTGATGACCTTAGTCTTCCAAGCCAGGGTAGTAGAGGATGAGCTGAGGGCTCAGCTGCGGAGACTCGACGTTCCTTGGTGAGTTGGTTTATTCATTTTAATTGTTAATGTATTCATTTTATTCTAGTTAGTTTAATGTGATTGTTTTGTTTGGTTCTTTTTATTTGTTAGACCACGAGGGAGGGTGAGGTAGCTAGTCAGGCGGCACTGATCGAGGTGCTCCGGGGTCAGCAGTAGGATGGTCGGGAGGTAGAGGTCAGCCTATGTTCGGAGATTGACCAATTGGTAAGTGTTTTGCATTTAGCTCTAGCGTTGATGTTCTACGTTGTCCCTAATGGGTTTGTTATGTGTTTTACCTGTAGAGGGAAGAGTTATCTACTACTCGGGTGTCTGCTCCAGCATTCGATCCGTCTTCAGCTGCATTGTCAAGTCGGGAGGATCCCGTGATAGCTCGACTTCGGGCTAAGCTAGAGCATTGGCTGAGTTTCTTCGGTCTTTTGAGTTGTTTTATTTTGCTTATCTAGTAGTTTACTAATGTTGCGTTGTATATTCTCACCGTCAGGTTGTTGAGAACCTCCAGACGAGGGAGGCAAAAGCTGACTCTCTGGCTCGTTATGTTTTGTTAATTGGTTTTATCTTATGTGTTTTGCTTTGCCTTATTTCTTTCTTTTGTAGGTCATTCTTGACTCTGGTCCCGAGGCTCCAAACCAGGAGTCTATCCCTACTCCTACTCAGGTATATTGGTGTGGTTAAATTTCTATTTTCGATTTTCTAGTCATAGTATTATCTGATGTACTTTTATTTGTGTTCCAGCCTTATATCTCTGAGACTTCGTGTGACAGCCCAAATTTTCTCGACATATATATATATATATATATATATATTTTTTTTTATTTATTTTTTTTCGAACCGAATGGAAAAAAAAACTTGGATCGTCGGATCATAGATCACGTTCCATACAGATATGGCACATCAATCGAGTAAACTAACTAGAATTTTCATGCAACGAAAATGGCAGAACAAAATCTTAAACTTATACATGTGATAACCAAAAGAACCACCAGTGACAGTGGACCGTCACCTAAACAGTGGTGAAAAAAACACAACAAAAATATGATTTAAAAATTTATTACATGTACCGATTCTCAAGCTTGACGATACCTAAAATAATACCAAGGTCTCTGATTAAAACTTCTCAGACGGAAGGTCTACGGGATAGAAGGATCCACCAAAACTCCAAGTCCCACTCACAGCTTGTACCTGTGACGTATAGTTGAGGGATGAGCTTCATCCAAGCTCAGTAGAGAAAAGCAATACTAACATACATCTTTTTGGACAAAAAAACATAGAGTTGATTGTTTTAAATTCAATCGATGAAATCAAATTTCAATTGCATTTTGCAGATCAAAACAATGCTGAATTCAAGAAAACACTTCATTATGTACTTAGAAATCCAATTTGAACAAAAACCTTAGCATGTATTTCAAAAATTAGTTTGAGCAAAACATCATCATGTATTTCGAAATCAAAGTGTTCGTGCAGAATTCTCAAGTCCTAGTTCACTTGGGCACAAATTCGGTCAGTATTCATTCTATTTCTAATTTAGTTAGTATCTTTTGTATACAATGTAACCCGACGTGTCGGTCTAGTATCGATTTTCAGTGTCAAATGCAATGTCAGTCTGTCCAGTATGCAGTATGTGATGCACGGTTTAACCGTTGAGCCGGTCCAGTATGCAGTCCATGATGTATGGTTTAATCACCGAGCCGGCCCAGTATGCAGTATATGATGCACGGCTTAACCGCCGAGATCCGATGTCACGATACATGATGCGCAGTTTAACGCCGTTGACCCGATATGTAGTATCACGGTGTCCAAGATGCTTAGTATATACGATGCTCGATGTTAAGTATTCAAAGGTCCGATGTCCGATGTTTAGTGTTCATATGATTCATGTTTCATTTCAGATTCACATACTTATTCTCATTTTGAAAGTCAGTTCACATTCAAAATTCAAAGTTTCATGCATAGAGTACACACTTCGGATTTCAAATTCAATTTTGGAGTTTTACATTAGATCCTCAAGTTCAAATGTCATGTTTTAATTCAGATTCTTATACATATTAGCAAGCTCAGATTCTTATTGGAAATCATTTTAAAAGAACAAGGCTCAAATTTAGTTGCACATATATCATTTACATGTCAAAATCACATTTCTTGTACATCAAATCATGGAATTCAAATCAAGGCATGTTTTGAAAATCATATGCTAATCTAACCATTCAAATCGTAAAGGCAAAAATCACGGCTTCACACACTTCAAAGTATTCGAGTTTCAAAACAGAATCATCAGGTTCAAAAATCATGCGTAGGTTTTCAAATCGCTTTTCATATACCGAGTTCAGTCAAGACATGAAAATAATATATTAACATGAAATAAAACAAAATCCGAAGTTCACTTCATTCAAATACAAATCAAGATTTTGGGCATTTCAAAGATATCAAATGTTCTAGTGTAAAATAAAATCATATTCATGAATCAACATCAAGACGAACTTGTGTATTGAATTTCCGTACCTTGTTCACGAGACACGTAAAACGATGCAACATCCCCTCACAAGCATTCTCAATTCTCAACCTACATTACATTTATGTTGATGCATCAAGAATAGGTCTTAATTTCTAACAACTCTGACGTATCTAAGTATTTTTCTCAAACCGAGGCGGAAATGGGCAAATTCTGGCTAACCTAGAACTTGACCCAACTTCCCCCTAAATTTGGACACTTAATACGTTTGATTCATGAAATAGTTATTTCATAAATGTCATGGGGCTCGTTGTCCTCTTTCCAACGACTCAAGAATAATGCCAATCAGAGTTTGGGATCAAATGTGATGACTAAAATACCGAATAGGTGCTGGCTCCTTGATCTAACACGCTCGAGCAGAATCCAGGGCCCCTCGAGTAGAATCCAGTGGCACCCACAGACCCGCTTGAGCTGGTTTTTTCAGAAAAATTCATGCTCTAGCTGAAGGCTTCAGGTGGGACCTCGCTCGAGGGGGATTCAAGGCCGCTCGAGCGGGATTCTTAGAAATCTAACCTTTTCGGGTCTCAATTTTCTTCCCCGAACTTCAACCAAATCCATTCCCAAAGCACAAAATCAAAGCTAAGACATATATATATATATATATATATATATATATATATATGTATGTACGTATGTATGTATATATTTGAGTAATCCATAAAATTTACCTTCTAATTCGTGCATGTAAGGTCTGAAACATCGGCAATCAGGGAAACCGTCAAACCGATGCTTGCATGCATCCGATCCTTGGGTTTCATCGCACGAAATCTGAGAATTGACTAACCGAACTCTAATCATAGAAAAATCTAGTTTAACGAGACGAGTTTAAGATGTTTACCTCAATGAATTCTTCGTGTGCGGGGTTCGAATTTATTGGAATCGAAGGGGGTTTTTGGGTACCTAGCTTAGCGTTCATTCGTTCGATTCGATCACCGATCTCAATGGAGTCGCAGTGGTCAAACTAGCAAAGATCTTCCTATGGGAGACGATGGCAGAGCGGGTTCAAGCACTTGGGGTTCAAGAGAGAGCAGAGAAGGGGATGTGTTTTATTCTCTCCGTCACCCTCCCTTGTTCTCAAACGAAGTGTGCATGAGCCTTAGGCGTGGGAGTGCGTTTTAAACAAGGGGAAATGGCTTTTATTCTAAGGGTGATTATTTCAGTGTATAGCCTGCACACACAATAGTTGTGTGTGGATCTATGGTGTTAATTCTTAATGCTTAAAATTGGGTCTTTGCAAGGTCTCATATAGCCCCGAACCAATACACGCTGGTTTCTATGCTTGGTTTAGTTCCAACACACAGCCGGCACACAAATGTAAGTGTATGGGCCATTTCAAGCCTATCATCTAGTGGATCTTGATTAAATGTGTGGTCCATACATGGCACTTGGTGTTTGGGCCTAATTAATCGAACAATGTGTACTTGACCCTCTTTTGGAATCTGCTAATCGAGCACTTCACGGCGCACGACGCACATCTCCCCTGATTGATAATGCCACAACGTGTATCGTGTGACTCGCTGACATGTACACGGCGTCGGGTGTTCAAAAAGGGCTTGGTTTGTGTGTTGGACACCACATCAAATATGTGTAGCATACGTTTACTTAGATGTAACCTATACTAGTTTGGTTTATTGGGCTCGGGTTAGGTTCGCTCCTAGGGTGCACATGGTTGCACTTGATCATGCACAGGGCTTGGTTTGTGTGTTGGGCACCACATCAAATATGTGTAGCATACGTTTACTTAGATGTAACTTATACTAGTTTGGTTTATTGGGCTCGGGTTAGGTTCGCTCCTAGGGTGCACATGGTTGCACTTGATCATGCACACACCATTCTTCTCGTTCAAATTACTCATCACTCATAACTAAATAGGTCCATACGTCATAACTATGGACCCTGAAACGGTGGGATCAAACTTGGTCCGATCCCAGGTTCGAGTCGGGTGCAACACCCACTTCACCTAAGGGTTCGAGATCCGATTTAGTGCTAGAATTAAGGGAGTTGGTTTTCCGATTCGTGTATTGGGTGCAATCACCCAACGAAAGTAGGTGGGTCAGAGACCGCGTCTCAGGCATCAAAAGTTTAACCAAAGTCAAACTGGTCTAAATACTTGTATCATCGTCGAAGGTCAACGATTCATTGGTAGCGAAAAATAGGGGGTGTTACATCCTTCCCCCCTTCAAGGATTTTTGTCCTCAAAAATTTACGTGAGGTACGGGTGCTTGGTAGTTCTGAACCAAGTTGGTCACGTTCTCCTCAAGAGTCGTGTGATTCAACATCTATGAAAATAGGGTCATTACATTCTCCCCTCTTTTAAGGAATTTTCGTCCTCGAAAATTCATCACGTGGTATTTGAATTGGTAAAAAATTAAACAAAGCCAAACATGTTGAATGTACGACAGAAGTCAGGCTACAATGTTATGGATTCTTCAATTAAAGGATTGGGTCCCCTCCTACAAGTACTCGCAGTGACCCTATCTCTCCTATGTATCCTATCGTATGATAAGCGTTCAACAAATTGTGTCTATGTTCACCTGTGATAGCCTGTATTTTCCCAACACATATTTTTTTTTTTTACAACATGCTAAAACCCGGAACCGTTGGGTCGCAGATCACGGTCCAAAATACAGTGTACATGGTATGTCCACAAAAAGTGGACTTCAAAGCATAAAACATACATGGTAGAAAGATGATTATATCTTATTATAAAACACCATCTACAATCTAAAAGCACCGGTGATGGTCGACCATCACCTAAACAATGGTGTACAAAAAGAGAAGTACATGTTCAATTGCAGTCCAGGAATATACCAATTCTAAAGGTCCAAAATGGAGCCCAAGTATCTCCACACCAAGCTCAAAGAGGCAGTCTACCGGATCCGCTTCAAGCTTCTTGAACAGGACCTATACCTGTGACGTATAGTCGAGGAACAAGCTTCATCCTACCCCAGTAGGAAAGAGATCCATACTAACCACATCTCATATTTTCAAAACAAAGATCCAATGATCATAATTCAAAGGCATTTTCAAATTGAAATGAACACGTTCTTTCATATCAGAAACAAAGTGTTTTCAAAGGCATATTGAACCAAAGCTGATTTGAAAAACATATCGAAACATAACTTATTTCAAAGACTTATCAGAAGCACAACTTGTTTTCAAAGATATATCAGAATAAAACTTGCTTCAAAGACATGTAAAACTTATTTCAAAGACATATTCTACTCAAAACTGAGCTTTGCAAAATCTTAGCTAAAATCACAATCCTCAATTCAAGTTTAAATACATATTCAGATTCAGAATTCAATTTCATAATTTTGGATTCACTTATTCATTCACTCATTTGTTTCCCACTTATTATTGAATTCGAAATTTATATACAATATTCTCATTCAAGGTTAAGATTAGGATTCAGATTCATAGTTCTTATTAAAAATTCAAAGATCATGTTCAAGGTTCTTATTTAGAGTTACATAGTTCAAATCATTATTCACGAGTTCAAATTCGAAGTTCAAATACACGGATTCACCGTCGTGTCGGTTCAAATACATAGATTCATGATTCCATGTTCATGTTCATATTCAGGTTCAAAAACACGAATTAATCGTCGTGTTAGTTCAAATACTGATCCACCACTGTGTCGGTTCAAATGCATGAATTAACCATCGTGTCATTTCAAATACACGGATTAACAGCCATGTTGGTTCAAATAGACGGATGATCAGTGCTTGAGATGTTGGTACAAATACATGGGTTCACCACCGTATCGGCTCGATCCACAGTTTCTTATTTTCAAAGTTCGGATTCAAGTTAAGATGCCACATTTAGATTTAGATTCGGAAGTCATGTTTAAAATCAAAGTTCATATTCATAGCTTGTTTTCAAGTTCAATCTAGAGGTGTCAAATGTCAAGCCCCTGAGCTACATTAACAGGGTCACTTGAACCATGAAATCAAGCCCCTGAGTTAAGTTAATAGGGTCACTTAAACCAAAATAAAAAGCCCCTGAGCTAAGTTAAGAGGGTCACTCGATCCAAGACGCAACGGGGTTACAAGGTGAAACACACATACAAGACAAAAGACAATGACACAATCAAGATATCGAAACTTGCAATTTATGGAATCACATAGAGAAATCATAACAAGATGCTATGTATCAAAAGCATACAAAATATATACAAAAATTAATTCTTAATACTTCAAAACATGCCAAGAATTTCTTATATCAACTCTAGAAAAAATATCAGGTGTATACTATGTGCATCAATGACGAGAATTCGAGAAAACTAGTAGTCGGGCACAAAGTTCTTCTCTACACTTATTTCCAAACTAACATCAAACATATCAAATTAAATATCCAAAACCCAATTTAAATATCTAAAACTCAGCGTTTGCATTTAATCATATCACAAATTCTAAGTATCAAAGCCCAAATATAATTTAGTAGTGAACTTTCCCAATCTCAATTGCGAAATTACGCAAAGTGCGACAAAACGGTGCGAAAATCCTCACGAACGTTTCCCAAACCTTAACCTACATTAGAAGGCATTCGTATACTCACATGTTAGTGACGAAAATGACGAGTTCACGCTCACTTTGGATCATGTGAAATTTGTCCCTATTTGTCACTAAATTTTTATATTTTAAACATTATATTCATGAATTTATTAATTCATGAAAGTTATAGGGCTCGTTGTCTCTTTTCCAATGTATCAAGAATCGTGCCAATCGAAGTTCAGAGTCAAAATTATGACCGCAATACCGAACAGGGTAAAAGCACAGGGTTACCGCAGCAAGATGTAGTGTTGTCGCGGCAAGCATCTCAGCTGGCACCTTGCAGAGGCAACCTAAGTCTTGCCGCGGCAAGCTTGACAGGCTTGGCTTGCTACAATCTTCTTTCTCTGGTTTTTGGTCTTCAGGCCTTTGGGCTTTCTACACTCTACATACACACTCTACATATAGATTCTTTTTGTACTTGTCTTTTATACATCGCACAGGGAACCTATTGGTATTGGGACAAGGTTTTGGAGTACGATAATTGAAGATTTCGACTCCAAAACCCTCACCCAATCCCATTTCTCAGAATTGTCGATCCGATCTCATGGAGTCAGCACCAAAGACTTACAGTTTATTTTAAACGAACTAATGAAAAAGAACTAATCTATTACGTGGTTCATTTTACGGCATACCTTTTGGTGGTTTCGTAGTAACGACGATGCCAAAATGGTGTCGATGTCGAGTTCGTGAAGCACTTATAAAAGCTAGGGCCGCAAGGAACTCTCTGAGACCAATACGTCGCTTTCCGCTAATTCTCCCAACTGTACTATAGCATCACCTTGTGATCCACCGGTTTGAATCCAAGGGTTTGAAGAGATAGAAGAGAGATGTGGGTTTCAGAACTAGAAGAAGAGTTTCCTTTTTCCTGGTTTTACTTGGCTTTGAAGATCAGTGGATCTGATGGGTATTGACTTCACAGTGTGCTAGAGAAGAGGGATTCAACGGGGGTTTTCTTTTAACTAGATATGCACTTGACGTGCATGGGAGCCGAAGGTAACTCACACCTACCTGGAGTCAAGAGGCGAGATTTCTATTACAAGCCTTATAAGGCTTAGTTTGAGTGTAATTCCATTACACTGTGTAGAGGTGTAAGGCTGGGGTACAATTTCAAGTGTATTTCTGCTACACTTATTTGCAATTTAAGAGTTAGTTTTAGTGTAACTCTATTATACTAGTTATATATATATATGTAATAGGATAAAAATCAAATGTATTATATAATACATCATTATAGGTATATGGGATAGTACAAATATTGATTGTATTACCTAATACACAGTTATGGGTGTATGGAAGGGAATAAACTCAAATGTATATTTAATACACAATCTTTGAGTGTATGTGGTACCTAGTTTCACTTAATAAATAATTTTGGGCCACTAAGAGTGCCTAAAACTCATCAAATTACTATCACTTAATCTATATCAGTTGTTCACGTCCCATGTTAGGCACACACCCAACCTTACCCGTGTCCATGTCCGATATATTTAGGTACAAATTTTGTCAGCTGTTGCACCCTCCCCTCCTCAAGGGATTTTTGTCCTCGAAAATAAATAATATAACTTAATAATAATTAATTTGGTTCATGCGTTATTACTATAGCACCTGCAAGGTGTGCTCAGAATTGGTCCAATCCTGAGGTTCGAGTCGTGTGCCAAACGCACTCATCACGAGGTTCAGTCTCGATTTAGTGTTCAAGTCAGAGCTTGGTCCTCAAAATTCAGGTATCGGGTGCGTTCACCCGATCAAAGTAGATGGCCCAGAGGCCCCGTCACAGTCATCAACAATTTTGACCAATGTCTGATTGGTCACGGCAGTCGTATCGTCGTTGAAGGTCAACGATTCAACGCTCGAAAAAATTAGGGTTGTTACATCCTTCCCACCTTACAAAATTTTTGTCCTCGAAAATTGACGTATCTTACATGAAAAGGCACGGATACTTGGTATTTTCGATCAAGAGTAGTCATGTTCTACTCATGGGTAGGTGATTCAACTTCCTCGAAGGAATTAGGGTCACTACATTCTCCCCTCCTTTAAAGGATTTTCGTCGTTGAAAATTCCTCATGGGACATATGGTGGTCTAACTGACTCGGCGTTCGACACTCCCTCATCACATTGTACAGATGTAAACTGGCTTGTACTAAATGGTCTCTAATTATCATTGCCGCAAAATCCTAAAGTGTCGAAGACCGACCTATTCTGACTTGTATGCTAAAGAGATTTAAATTGCTCAATAAAGTACAAGGTACCAAAGTGTCGTGTGTAGGTCTGAGTTAAGCGTACGTGTATTATTCAAACATTAGCGTACCTGTTGCCCACCAACACTTTTCTGTCTTATGTGGCTTCCCACATCTTGGGCATTACTCGACGGGTACAGATGGAGCGGGGCGTGCAGATCATAGAACCTTTACTTCTTCGGTCGTAGCGGGGCGTGAAAGATGAAAAGGTCTAGTATATGCGGAGACAGGTGGTCTCCACTGGGTGATCTGAGTAGGTTGAGAGGGTGCTGACGTTAAAAGTCCTAGTTGGTGACTCATCTACTTGATGGTATGCTATTGTGCTCAACTTCATCCAATCACATTTTGTTCTTCTCTTCTCTTGTTCATATCGTCAACATCTCTCTCAACAATGAGGGCTAATCGTACAATATAACGTATGTTGTCACCTCAAATAGGGACATTCTCTCTCTAATCACTGGGTTCAACCCATATTCGAATTTATGAGTTTTCATGAGTTCGGTTGCCACTAACATTGGTGCGAATCGCGATAGACGAGTGAACTCAGATTCATACTCTCATACGGTCATTTGCCCTTGTACCAGATTCGGAAACTGAATTTCCATTTTACGACATTCGATTGTGGAAAAATACTTCTCATCGAAGACGTCAGTGAATTCAGCCCAAGTCCATGGTGTTCCCGGTGCTCGTGTTCTCTCAACAGACTTCCATCATGGGTCCGCTTCACCTTCGAGTTGGAATGAAGCCTAACTCACATTCTCTTATTCGGTATAATGAATTCTGTGGAGTACCTTCTCTATCTGATTCAGCCATTGTTCGGCTTCAAAAGGGTCAGTCTGACCATAGAAACTCGGGGGTCTCATCCTCCTAAAGTCTTGGAAACCAGACAGCTGTCTCCTCTCTGCAACTATTGCCATAGTATCCACCATGGACTCGAGTAACTGTCTATCGGTCTCTCTATTGGTTCCCGCTTCCGGAGGGGTGCTACTTGTGTCCGGTTCAATTCTCTCAGCACTCGACGCGTACTTGGTATGGGTAGTTCTTGGTCGACCACGAGTAGCCATAATGCCCTGTCACGATCAAACAATGTTGTAGTTATAAATTATCGTGAAGACTAAAATCTCACATAAACTTGGTTTAGGATTTCCTACATTTTGACCAAATCGAGAGGCTACCACAAATGGTTTTCGAGTCCTCGGAAGACTTATGGAATAGGGATCGTGAATCCCTCCAATATTCTGACAGTATCTAATGCCATAGCCTTGGATCCCTAGATGAACTGAAGCCTAAGCTCTGATACCAACTGTGACAGAGTCACGGTTGGGTTTCTTATGTCTTGATAAGATCTAATGTCATAACTCTGGTTTTCGAAAGGACCTAACGCCTAAAGCTCTGATACCAACTGTGACAGCCCGTATTTTCCCAACACATTTTTATTTTTTTTTACAACATGGGAAATCCCAAACTGTCGAGTCGCAGATCATCATCCAAAATACAGTGTACATGGTATGTCCATAAAAAGCAGACTTCAAAGCATAAAACATACATGAAAAAAAGATGATTATATCTAATTACAAATACCATCTACAATCTAAAACCACCGGTGATGGCCAACCATCACCTAAACAGTGGTGTACAAAAAGAGAAGTATAGGTTCAATTGCTAACAAAGTCCAGGAATATACCAATTCTAAAGGTCCAAAACGAAGCCCAAGTATCTCTACACCAAGATCAAAGAGGCAGTCTATCGGATCCGCTTCAAGCTTCTTGAATAGGACCTGTACCTGTGACGTATAGTCGAGGAATGAGCTTAATCTAAGCCCAGTAGGGAAGAGATCCATACTAACCACATCTCATATTTTCAAAACACTGATGCAATGATCATAATTCAAAGGAATTTTCAAATCGAAATGAACACATTCTTTCATATTAGAAACAAACTGTTTTCAAAGACATATTGAACTAAAGCTGATTTCAAAAAATTATCAGAACAAAACTTATTTCAAAGACATATCGGAAGCACAACTTATTTTCAAAGATATATCGGAACAAAACTTGCTTTAGTTGGAACAAAACTTATTTCAAAGACATATTCTATTCAAAATTGAGCTTTGCGAAATCTTAGCTAAAATCACAATCCTCAATTCAAGTTCGAATACATATTCAGATTCAGAATTCAAGTTCATAATTTTGGATTCACTTATGCATTCACTCATTTGTTTCCCACTTATTATGGAATTCGAAATTCATATACAATATTCTTATTCAAGGTTAAGATTCGGATTCAGATTCGTAGTTCTTATTCAAAATTTAAAGATCATGTTTAGGGTTCTTATTTAGAGTTCCAGGGTTCATATCATTGTTACGAGTTCAAATTCGAAGTTCAAATACACGGATTCACCGCCGTGTCTGTTCAAATACATAGATTCATGATTTCATGTTCATGTTTATATTCAGGTTCAAAAATATGAATTAACCATCGTGTCGTTTCAAATACATGGATTAACAGTTGTGTCGGTTCAAATACACGGATGATCAGTGTTTGAGATGTTGGTTCAAATATATGGGTACACCACCGTATCAGCTCGATCCATAGTTTCTTATTTTCGAAGTTTAGATTCAAGTTTAGATGCCACATTGAGATTTAGATTCAAAAGTGATGCTTAAAATCGAAGTTCATATTCACAACTTGTTTTCAAGTTCAATCAAGTGGTGTCAAATGTCAAGCCCCTGAGCTACATTAACAGGGTCAGTTGAACCCAGAAATCAATTCCCTGAGCTAAATTAACAGGGTCACTTGAGTCAAAATGTAAAGCCTCAGAGCTAAGTTAACAGGGTCACTCGATCTGAGATGCAACGGGGTTACAAGGTCAAACAGACATACGAGACAAAAGACAATGACACAATCAAGATATCGAAACTTGCAATTTATGGAATCACATAGAAATCATAACAAAATGCTATGTATCAAAAGCATGCAAAATGTATACAATAACCAGTTCTTAATACTTCAAAACATGCCAAGAATTTCTTATAGCAATTCTAGAAAAAATATCAAGTGTATACTATGTGCATCAATGACGAGAATTCGAGAAAACTAGTAGTCGGGCACAAAGTTCTTCCCTACACTTATTTCCAAACTAACATCAAAAATATCAAATTAAATATTCAAAACTCAATTTAAATATCCAAAACTTAGGGTTCACATTTAATCATGGCAAAGAATCTAAGTATCGAAGATCAAATGCGATTTAGCAGTGAACTTTCCCTACCTCGGTTGCGAAATTACGCAAAGTGCGGTAAAACGGTGCGAAAATCCTCACGGACATTACCCAAACCTTAACCTACAATACAGGGCATTCGTATACTTACATATTAGTGACTAACTATCACACATGTCAAAGCTCCTAAAGTTTTCTCCAAACTAGGGCGAAAATGTCGAGTTCACGTCAACTTTGGATCATGTGAAATTTGTCCCTACTTGTCACTAAATTTTTGCCTTCTAAAAATTATATTCAAAATTTGTTAATTCATAAAAGTTATAGGGCTTGTTGCTCCCTTTCCAACGTGTCAAGAATCGCACCAATCGGAGTTCGGGGTCAAAAGTTATGACCAAAATATCGAAAAGGGTCAAAGCAAAGGGTTGGCCATGGTTGCCGGGGCAAGATGCAGGGTTGCCGCGGCAAGATGTAGGGTTGCCGCGGCAAGCCTGACAGGCTTGGCTTGCTGCCTTCTTCTTTCTCTGGTTTTTGGTGTTCAAGCATGTGGGCTTTCTACATTCTACATACACACTCTACATACAAATTGTCTTTTTTACATCGCACAGAGAACCTATTGGTATTGGGACAAGGTTCTGGAGTATGATAATCGAAGATTACGACTCCAAAACCCTCACACAATCCCATTTCTCAGAATTTTCAATCCGATCTCATGGAGTCTGCACCAAAGACTTATAGTTTATTTTAAACGAACTAATCTATTACGTGGTTCATTTTACGGTGTACCTTTTGGTGGATTCGTAGTTACGACGATGCCGAAATGGTGTCGGTGTCGAGTTCGTGAAGCACTTATAAAAGCTAGGGCCGCAAGGAACTCTCCGAGACCAATCTGTTGCTTTCAGCTAATTCTCCCAACCGTATTCTAGGATCACCTTGTGATCCATAGGTTTGAATCCAAGGGTTTGAAGAGATAGAAGAGAGATGTGGGTTTGAGAACTAGAAGAAGAGTTTCCTTTCTCCTAGTTTTACATGGCTTTGAAGATCAGTGGATCTGCTGGGTTTTGAATTCACAGTGTGATAGAGAAAAGGGGATCAGTAGGGGTTTTCTTTTAACTAGACTTGCACTTGACATGCATGGGAGCCGAAGGTGAGATTTCTATTACAAGCCTTATAAGGCTTAGCTTGAGTGTAATTCCATTACACTATGTAGAGGTGTATGGCTAGGGTACAATTTCAAGTGTATTTCTGCTACACTTATTTGCAATATAAGAGACAATTTTAGTGTAACTCTATTATACTAGTATATATATGTAATAGTATAAAAATCAAGTGTATTATATAATACACCATTATAGGTATATGGGATAGTACAAATATTGAGTGTATTATCTAATACACATTTATGGGTGTATGGAAGGGTACAAACTCTAGTGTATATTTAATACTCAATCTTTGAGTGTATGTGGTACCTAGTTTCACTTAATAAATAATAATGGTCCACTAAGGGTCCCTAAAACTCATCAAATTACAATCACTTAATCTATATCAGTTGTTCGCGTCCCATGTTAGGCACACACCTGGCCTTACCAGCGTCAATGCCCGGTATATTTAGGTACAAATTTTATCAGCTGTTACACCCTCCCCTTAAGGGATTTTTGTCCTCGAAAATAAATAATATAACTTAATAATAATTAATTTGGTCCATGCGTTATTACTCTAGCACTCTAAAGGTGTGCTCGGAATTGGTCCGATCCCGGGGTTCGAGTCGTGTGGTAAATGCACTCATCACGAGGTTTAGTCTTGATTCAATGTTCTCATCAGAGCTTGGTCCTCAAAATTTGGGTATCGGGTGTGTTCACCCAATAAAAGTAGATGGCCCAGAGGCCCCATCACAGTCATCAACAATTTTTACCAATGTCTAATCAGTCACGACAGTCGTATCCTTGTGGAAGGTCAATGATTCAACACTCGAAAAAATCAGGGTTGTTACATCACCTATCCCTCAAGGCTTGCATCACAGGTTTGTCACTACCCAATGGAAGGTGTAGGGTCGCTAGATTAGTATGTGGACGAGTTAATGGAAAGTGTACACATAGTGGTTTTATGATGGTCATGATGCGTCAATTAGAAGTGAATTCTATATATTGATTAATAGAAATTTGCATAATTAGACAAAGTAAAGAGGAAGATTACCTAAAGTTATGCTACTACTGTGTGGAGACAGAAAAAGGTGCCTCTATCACAAAAATCGAGAGGGCCCCAGAGTATTAGCCGTAGTTGGTGTCCAACCCTTTGGTTTGGGACAATCTTTCACGCGATGTCCTTGTGCACCACATCTAAGGCATGCACCTGTGGCCCATCGACACACCTCTGTCTTAGGGTGTTTCCCACTTCTTGAGCATATTTAATCCGGTGTGGATGAAGAGATGTGACTAGTTCGACGAATCCTTGCCGCTCTGGTAGTAGCAGAATGTGGAAGGCAAAAATGCATAGGAGGTGCAACTGAAGGTAGTTGCGAATATGTAGTTTGAGCTGGCTGACTAGGTGTTGGCATCAGGAACCCTGGTCTCTGGCTCATAGGCTCATGGACATATGGTTGCACTTGTCCTATTCTGATTTTGTTCTTCGCTTCTCTTGTTCATATTTTCGATGTCCCTTTCGTTGATGAGTGCCAATCTCATGACTTGCACGTAACTCATCGGCTCGAATAGGGAAATCCGTTCCTTGATTATCGGCCTTAGTCCATACTCAAACTTTTGAGCTTTCATAAGTTCAGTGGCCACAAGCAATGGTGCAAATCGAGAGAGTCTAGTGAATTTCGACTCATACTCTCGCACTGTCATTTGGCCTTGCGTCAATGTCATGAACTGGATCTCCATCTGACGTCGTTCTGGAGTGGGAAAGTACTTCTCATTGAAGACTTTAGTAAACTCAGCCTAAGTCCATGGTGTTCTGGGCACTCATGTTCTCTCTATGGACTTCCACCATGGGTCCACCTATCCCTCGAGCTGGAAAGTGGCCCAACTCACTTTCTCTTCTTCGGTGCATGGGATTCTTTGAAGAACTTTCTCCATCTAGTTTAACCATCGCTCTGCTTCCATAAGATCAGTTTGACCATAGAAGCTAGGAGGTCGCATCCTTCTAAATTCTTGAAATCTAGAGGGTTGGCGTCTCTCTTCTAGCAATGTAGCTTGTTGGTTGACCATGGTCTCTAGTAATTGTTCGAGACAGCTGCCATTGTTTCCTTCTCTCAAAGGAATGTCATTGGTACGGTTAGCCCTTGGTCGGCCTCGTGGAGGCATGCTGATCTGTCATGATAAGACAAAGATATCAATGACAAGTGATCATTAAGACTAAAAGCATGTTGAATTACACTTCCTATGTCTTGACAACATACACCTAAGTTCTGAAAAAATCTCAAGGCAGTTAGAGACATGGCTCTGAATCCCGACAAGACCTAGAGAATAGGGATTGTGGATCCCTCCTAAGATCGAATAGAACCTACTGCCATCGCGTTTGAGTCCTAGTAAGACGTAACGCCTAAGCTTTGATACCACCTGTGATAGCCTGGAATTTCCCGATATATATATATATTTGAATCGAATGGAAAAAAATCCCAAACCGTTGGATCGTAGATCATGTTCCATACAGGTATGACACATCAACCAAGCAAACTAACTGGAATTTTCATGCAGCGCAAATGGCATAACGAAATCTTAAACTTATACATGTGATAACTAAAAGAACCACCGGTGACAGCCGACTGTCACCTAAACAGTGGTGAACAAAACGCATAACAAAAATCTGATTTATAAATTTATTTCATGTATTGATTCTCAAGCTTGACGATACCCAAAATAATACCAAGGCCTCTGATAAAAACTTCTCGGATGGAAGGTCTACGGCACAGAAGGATCTGCCAAAACTCTAAAGGATCCGCCAAAACTCCAAGCCCCACTCACAGCTTGTACCTATGACGTATAGTCAAGGGATGAGCTTCATCCAAGCTCAGCAGAGAAAATCAATACCAACATACATCTTTTCGAACAAAAAAACATAGAGTTGATTGATTTAAATCCAATCGGGGAAATCAAATTTCAATTGCATTTTTTAGACCAAAACAAAGTCAAATTCAAGAAAACACATCATCATGTGCTTACAAATCCAATTTGAACAAAAACCTTAGGATGTATTTCAAAAACAAGTTTGAGAAAAACATCATCGTGTATTTCAAAATCAAAGTGTTCGTGCGGAATTCTCAAGTCCTAGTTCACTTGGGAAAAGATTCGGTCAGTATTCATTCTATTTCAAATTCAGTCAGTATCTTTCGTATACAATGTAACCCGACGTGTCGGACCAATATCGATTTCCAGGGTCAAATGGAATGTCAGCTAGTCCATTATGTAGTACGTGATGCATAGTTTAACCACCGAGCCGGTCCAGTATGCAGTACATGATGCATGGTTTAACTACCGAGCCAGCCCAGTATGCAGTACATGAAGCATGATTTAACTGCCGAGCCGGTCTAGTATGCAATACTTGATGCACAGTTTAACCGCCGAGTAGGTCCAGTATGCAGTATGCTGTGCCCAGTATGCTCAGTGTCCAATATTCAGTGTTCATATGATTCATATTTCATTTTAGATTAACATACTTATTCTCATTTTGAAAGTTAGTTCACGTTCAAAATTCAATGTTTCATGCATACAGTACACGCTTCGGATTTTAAATTCAATTATGGAGTTTTACATTAGATCCTCATGTTCTAATGTCATGTTTCGTTTCAGTTTCTTATACATATTAGCAAGCTCAGATTCTTATTGGAAATCATTTTAAAAGAACAAGGCTCACTTCTAGTTACACATATATCATTTACATGTCAAAATCACATTTCGTGTACTTCAAATCACGAATTTCAAATCAAGGCATGTTTCGAAATTCATATGCTAATCTAACCATTCAAATCATCAAGGCAAAAATCACGGCTTCACGGACTTCAAAGTATTTGAGTTTCAAAATAGAATCATCAGGTTCAAATTTCATGCACAAGTTTTCAAATTGCTTTTCATATACTGAGTTCAGTCAAGACATGGAAATCATATATAAACATGAAACAAAAAAAAATCTGAAGTTCGCTTCATTCATACACAAATCAAGATTTCGGGCATTTCAAAGATATCAAATGTTCAAGTGTAAAATAAGATCAAATTCATGAATAAGCATCAAGACGAACCTGTGTATTGAATTTCCCTACCTTGTTCACGAGACACGCAAAATGATGCAACATCTCCTCACAAGCATTCTCGATTCTCAACCTACATTACATTTATGATGATGCATCAGGAATAGGTCTTGATTTCTAACAACTCCGACGTATCTAAGTATTTTTCTCAAACTGAGGTGAAAATGGGCAAGTTCGGGCTAACCTAGAACTTTACCCAACTTCCCCCTAAATTTGGACCTTTAATACATTTGACTCATAAATTGGTTATTTCATAAACATCATGGGGCTCGTTGTCCTCTTTCCAACACCTCAAGAATCATGCCAATCGGAGTTCGGGGTATCGTGGTAAAACGTTATGACCACAATACCGAGCAGGTGCTGGCACTTCGATCTAACAAGCTCGAGTGGGATTCAGGGTCGCTCAAGCGGGATCCAATGGCACCCACAGACCTGCTCGAGCAGGATATTCTAGAAAAATTCATGCTCTAGCTGATGGCTTTAGGTGGGACCTTGCTCGAGCGGGATTCAAGACCGCTCGAGCGGGATTCTCATAAATCTAACCTTTTTGGGACTCGGTTTTCTTCCCTGAACTTCAACCAAATCCATTCCTAATGCACAAAATCAAATCTGAGACATATATGTATATATATGAGTAATCCATGAAATTTACCTTCTAATTCATGCATGCAAGTCCGAAACATTGGCGATCGGGGAAATCGACAAACCGATGCTTGCATGCTTCCGATCCTCGGGTTCGTCGCATAAAATCTTACAATCGACTAACCGAACTCTAATCATAGAAAACTCTAGTTTTACGAGATGAGTTTAATATGTTTACCTCCATGGATTCTTCGAGTGTGGGGTTCGAATTGATTAGAATCGAAGGGGGTTTTTGGGTACCAAGCTTCACCTTCGTTCGTTCGATTCAATCACCGATCTTAATGGAGTCGCAGCGGTTGAACTAGCCGAGATCTTCCTATGGGAGAAGATGGCGGAGGCTGGTTCAAGCAGTTGGAGTTTAAGAGAGAGCTGAGAAGGGGATGAATTCTATTCTTTCTCTCACTCTCCCTTGTTCTCAAACGAAGTGTGCAAGAGTCATAGGCATGGGAGTGGGTTTTAAACAAGGGGAAGTGGCTTTTATTCTAAGGGTGATTATTTCAGTGTATAGCCTGCACACAAAAGAGTTGTTTATGGCTATATGGTGTTAATTCTTAAGGTTTACAATCGGGTCTTTGCAAGGTCTCATATAGCCCCGAACCAATACACATTGGTTTCTATGCTTGGTTTAGTTCCAACGCACAGCCGGCACATAAATGTAAATGTATGGGCCATTTCTAGCCTATCATCTAATGGGTCTTGATTAAATGTGTGGCCCATACACGGCACTTGGTCTTTAGGCCTAATTAATTGGAGAATGTGTATTTGACCCTCTTTTGGAATTTGCAAATCGAGCACTTCACGGTGCACGTCTCTCCCGATTCAGAATGCCACAACGTGTATCGTGTGACTCCCAGGCATGCACACAGAGTCGGGTGTGCGAAAAGGGCTTGGTTTGTGTGATGGGCCCCACATCAAATAGGTGGAGCATATGTTTACTTAGATGTAACCTATACTAGTTTGGTTTATTGGGCTCAGGTTAGGTTCACTCCTAGGGTGCACATGGTTGCATTTGATCATGCGCACAACATTCTTCTTGTTCAAATTACTCATCACTCACAACTTAATAAGTCCATACGTCATAACTATGGTGCCTTAAAGGGTGGGGTCGAACTTGGTCCAATCCCGGATTCGAGTCGGGTGCAACACCCACTTAACCTAAGGGTTCGAGATCCGATTTAGTGCTAGAATTAAGGGGGTTGGCTTTTCGATTTGTGTATTGGGTGCAATCACCCAACTAAGGTAGGTGGGTCAGAGACTGCGTCTTAGGTATCAAAAATTTCACCAAAGTCAAACTGGTCTAAATACTCATATCATCGTCGAAGGTCAACGATTCAACGGTAGCAAAAAATCAAGGGTGTTACACTTCGACGCCTATTCTTCTAACACCTGCAGCTGGCCCGATTACTACTACTATCGAAGAGCGTCTTCTACAGGAGTGTGCTGGTCTGGTATATTTTTGTCATTCTTTCTCTTTATCTTGTTATGCGCATCCATCTTCTTAGCTTTTGCTTTGTGCAAGTACATGAGCTGGAGCAGTCGCGCCTGGAGGTGCAACATGCTCAGGTTCGCGAGGAGGCCCATGAGGTTCCTTCTGATCTTACTGAGCGTCACCTATAGGAGTTGACCATGGGCCTCACAATCGAGCAGAGGACCCGAATAGCAAAGATGGAGAGTGCTCGAGCCATAGTTCATGCTGAGATGTAGCTGACAATCGACCTTTTATAGCACGAGCTAGTGAGAGTAAGAGGGAGAGTGCGAGGGATGCTCGATCACCTTCTGGGGTTAGAATTGAGGGCTAGCGGCTCACTGGCAATGATTCATCGAGGAACCTTGATCAGTCATAGAATTTATCATTTTATCACCCTTAACTTAGTGATGCTAGGAGTTAGTTTGCTACTAATAAGTTAACGATGTGCAGATATTAAGGATAAATAGCAAAAAAGAGCCAAACTGTTAATATTCATCAAAATAAACTCAAAAAGCAGTAAAAAGATGATTGAACACAAGAAGACGATTCGCTGCTACTGAAAGTCAAGAAGTCGTAATTTACGATTATACGCTAAAGCTGAAGATGAAAGAAAGAGAAAAGCTAAGAAATAGTAATTTACAATTCTTCAAAGACGATTCTCCAAAAAGTGACAAAGGAATAAAAAGAGATAAAAGAGAGCCTTTGTTCATTATAGAAAATTGTCTAGTAAGAAAGCTATGTGAAAATGATAAATCGTGATTTACGATTTTCCAGAAAAAGAAGAACAATCGTAATTATGATTGTGTAAAAGAAAAGCTTTCCCTTTGCTACATCTGTTGCTGCTGATCACGTGTAAGAAGACTATCACCACCATGCACCAAATTAGAAGATATCTAAAATTTGAAATTTGGTGAATCACGGATCTGAGGAGATTGATGAAGATAAATTTCAAAGATCTTTGCTGTTGTTGCTAAGAACAATCCAGAAGCATATCAACCGTTTGAAAGCAAAGAAGAATAAAATTAGGAATTAGAGTTATATTAGGAATCTTTTAACTTTAGAAGTTTCTTTTATTAGAATTAGAAGTCTTTGTAAACCGACTCCTTATGATCTATAAATAATAGAGCTCGGTGTAGGAATAAATGATCGAAGAATTTCAGCATCAATTGAGAACTAAGGTTGGATTTTCTTCTGATCAGTAGTGTAAAATAGTTAGAGTAGATTAGATATTGGAGGTTTCTCAAGAGCAATTGATGATTGCTATTGGATGTTGAAGAATAGTGTAGATATCCTTGTTTTTCAGAAGCAATTGACAACTGCGGCTGAGGGGTGAAATATATATTTACTTTGCTTTCTAGTTTACATTTTATTTGCTTTATTTACTGCTTTGTAAATATCTTTAAGTTTTAATTTTAATTGACGACTCAGGTTAGAACTTGCAGATTAGTCTAACGGTTTTTACTTTTCCATCTTCAATTTTCATTAATTTGATTGACGCCCAAATTTTAGGAGATTGTTGATTAGATTAAATCTTTGTTAAGAAATTTAAATTTTTGATTGATGCCAAAATTCTAGAAGATTGTAATACGGTGTAACAGTACTGTTTATTTTCATAAATATCTGGTGGCTGAAGATTGGGATTGACAACCTTAATCAGAAAAAGGATGATTAGGATATATTTTATGCACTTTAGATTAAGAAATCATTCTTTGTTCATATTTCTGAAGTAGTTGAGAACCTTAAACGAAAAATATAAACTTTAAAATAGAAATATAGATAAGATAACACTTCCTCGTGGGAATGAACCTATACTAGCTCTACAATTTCTATTGTGTGCTTGCAATAGGTTAAGACTTAATTAGATACACATAAGTAGCCGATCAAGTTTTTGGTGTCGTTGTCAGGGAAGTAATTTATCTTTTTGTTTATATTTCCATTTTAAAAATAAATATTTATCTTTCTCTTTTTATATTTCTTTATATTTTCAACTTTCTTTAATCTCTTCTTAAGCTTTTACAGGTTTATTTGGAACAACAAATCAGGTTTCAACACTTCTGCTAGCCACAGAGACTAGAGGCTAAAATTTGTTTCTCTCCCTTCCTTCTAAAAAAATAAAAATATAATAATAATAATAATAATAATAATAATAATAATTAAAAAAAAAATAGTCATGCAAGGCCACGACAATCTAGCTCGGCCAATTTACCAACCAACCTATGCCCCGATGGAATACCCAGTTACCCCTTATTATCCATCCATGGCAGAAACCGAACAAGTTTTCACATATCTTTGGAGTAACTACTGGAGTACTACAACCCTCAGTGAGGAGACTATTATGACTTTTCAAAGGAAAACCAGCAAGACCTTCAGGGTTTCCAACAACCCTATGTCGAAAACCAATATTTTAACTAGCAGTCCATTACAAATGACGATGTTACTATTGTTCAGATCCTTCAAGACCTTCAACAACAGGCACATCGACGATCTAGGGAACTATCTCAACTAATCGAAATTTCCGAAGATCTACAGTCCTCTCAATCCATTGCAAATTTAGGGACCAAAGTTGAACAAATAGTCATGCAATGGAAGAGAACGAGAGACAACCAAAGGTGTTTCCCAACATAGACCAATTTAAGAGGATGGTCAAGTGAAGGGTTTACACAAACTCCTACACCTCACATTTAGGTTGTTCAAACTCTACGAAGTGGGAAAACTGTTGACAATAAGATAGAGATGCCTACACCATTAGTCGCCCCTGAAACCCATACCAAAGAGAAGTGGTCCCATTGCCAGAAAAACAAAAAAAAAGTAGAAAAAGAAAATAAAAAAAATAGTAATGAGGAGGGTACACCAAAGTCTGTGGCTGAAGTACCTTATGTACTAGAGTTACCTTTTTCAAATGCCTTTGGTGCACCATCTCCTTTTGATAAAAATTCAAAAAAATTGGAAGAAATTATCGAAATCTTCAAGGAAGTAAAGATTAATTTGCCTCTCATAGAAGCAATTAAATAGGCCCGACCTATGCACGATTCCTGAAGGATATGTGTACGCAGAAAAGAAAAAGGCAAAAAAATATCTCGTAAAAGGTTTTTCTGACGGAACAAGTAAGTTCTGTCTTCCAAGCCAAAACCCCGCCTAAGCTTAAAGATCCTGGAGTGCCAATAATTCCCTGTATCATAGGCAATCATGCTATAAATAAAGCACTTCTTGATCTGAGAGCGAGCGTAAATCTGGTACCATACTCCATCTATGAAAAGTTGGGACTGGGAGATATGAGGTCTACTACGGTAACTCTTTAGTTAGTTGATTTGCTCTTAACAAGGAACAGGAGATCAAGTTGTTGGACATACTTATAAAGTATAAACGTGCAATAGGGTGGACTATCACCGACCTTAAAGGGCGTGATCTGTCAATTTGTTTGCATTGAATTCATCTAGAGGACAATGCCAAAACTTCATGAGAAAGTCAGCGATGGTTGAATCCAAATATGAGTGAAATAGTCCAGAATAAATTGTGAAACTATTTGACGCAGGTATTATTTACCCAATTTCTAACAGTGAGTGGGTAAGCCCCATTCAAGTAGTCCCAAAGAAGTCTGGGATTACAGTGAAAGAATATGCATCTGGTGAGCTAGTGCCATTACGCGAAACCAAGGATCATTTCCCACTTTCATTGACCAAATTTTGGAAAAACTTCTAGGTCAGGAATATTTTTATTTTCTCAATGGTTACTTAGGGTATAACAAGGTTCTGGTTTATCCAGAAGACCAAGAAAAGACAACCTTTACGTGTCCCTTTGGAACCTTTGCCTATCGTCGCATGCCCTTTGGGCTATGCAATGCACTCGTAACCTTTCAGAGATGCATGATGGCCATCTTTTCTGATATGATAGACAAGTTTCTAGAAGTATTCATAAACGATTTCTCGATATTCAGCCAAACCTTCGATTCTTGTCTTGATCACCTTGCCCGCATTCTAGAAAGATGCGAGGAAATGAACTTGGTACTAAGTTGGGAGAAGAGCCATTTTATGGTTAAAAAAGGCATAGTCTTAGGGCACATTGTCTCCAAAAGAGGAATAGAAGTTGGCATGGCTAAAATTGACGTAATATCAAAATCTACCACAACCAACTTTGATACAGCGGATTCAACCTATGAACTTCTCTCCTTGCAACAGCTTCAAACCTGAAATCAAATTCAATAGACTACAAAACTATAGCAGCATTAATTCAAACATTACAACTATAAAAACAAAAATTCTAATTAAAACTCAAATTTACCAAACTTAGATCTACAGATCCCCGGCAGCGGCGCCAAAAACTTGTTGGTCTATCTTGACTACTTCCGGTGTGCTTTGATTATTAGTTGGTGGTGAAAGTTATTAAAAAATCAAAGACAGAGTAAAATAGGGGGTGAATCCAGCACAACTCAGAAGTTCTAGACCTGCAAGATACAGGGTCCTTTGTAGGAAGTTTTGATAAGTAAGAGTTTGTCCCATAGGGAAAGGTGATCTAAAGCTCCAAGGGAGCCATCTCTAGTAGTCCCTCCAGATCTGTCTACAGATCTGGCAGTCATAGAAGGAGGGGAGTTTAAGGTCACTTATTCTAAGTATTCTAATAACTAAACTAGAGAAAGTGTTGAGAGGATGGATGGAGTGTGGAAAATGAGTATAAAAAGGGTGAGAAGTATGTTATTGAGCCAAGGTCAGAGAAGTTTTGTAACTCAGATTTAGATCTAATGTTATAGAAATCCTGTCCAGATCTAGTGGGTCCTGTGGTGGGGCTAAGGCTGTAGGACCATGATAGCCCAGACACATAGGTCACTTGGATCTGAGTGGCCCTTAGAATCAGTCCTCCATTGCTTTGAAACACAGCCAAAGCAATGGCGGATCATAAGGCAGCAGCCTTGCACAGAGCATCTCACACTCAAATAATAATCCCACAAAGTACAGATCCTATTGCAAAACTTCCATTGATCTAATTCAAAAACACATACAAAGGCATAGCCATCAAGTGCTAGACTATGGAGAAGGAAAGAAAAAGAAAACTACTTACTGCTAAAAAGAAAGAGAAAAGAAAAATGATCTGAGATGGGTTCCTAGATGCCTAAACCTAAGCTCAGGTATGGGTTTATATAGCAGTGGGGTGGCGGCGCATTAGGGTTAGGAAACCCTAATTTTAACGATGCCACGTGGCCTGATAATGATCCTTGGATGCCTCGGGGCACGTGCACAGATATTTGAGCATGGAAGTACGTGCCCTAATTACTGAAAATACCCAGAAGGCCCTCTACTAAAGAGATGGAAGTTTAGGGTTAGAGCTTCGCTATGTAGCTGTAGGTTCCCAGACTTGTCGCGTGGTAGCTCTTTGCTCTTCACTAGGATGATTTGACACTGAAGCTTCAGTCGTCGCGAGGTTGCCTTGGTTTGCTCTTCAGGCAGTCGCGCGGTAGAGAGTTGAGCTCTCGCTGGATTGGGCTTTGCGAGGTTGAATAGAAAACACAGTCTCAAGTGTCGCGGGGTTGAAATTCAAGCAGTCGCACGGTCGATTGGTCTTCGCTGGGCAGCAGCGCGAGAACTTTGCGAGCACTTCTCTTTACTTGGACTTCGCGAGTTTCCTCGCGAGGCTTTTCTGAGTTCTAAATTGCGCAAGGTTCTATGTCTCACTTGATCTTCATGAGATTGTCTTTGCCTTCGCCAAGATGTTTTATTTCTTGAATGGTGCGAGAACTGCCCGAGGCGTTCTTCTTCTGATAACTGCATCCCGCAGCGACTGCGCGATAGCTGCGCGAGGAATCTTCTGAAGCTCTCTCTCCTCAGCCGTTCTGAGCGAACTGCACAAGATTGAGAGAGGTCTGCTTCAAACTATGCAACACTGAGCGATGTGTTCTACTCTTGAGCTTCGCGAGGGCTGCGCGAGGGCTGTGCGAGTTTGAGTTTCTGAAGCTCTTCAGTCATTCATCTGTGCGAGAGGTTGCTGTAAAGCCTTGGGAAGCTCAGTTGAACGGCGCGAGGCATATTTCTCCTGAATCCTCTAAAGCTTGGGTCAGCTGTGCAAGGCTCATTTCAGGTTTGGATTCAGAGTTCATTCTTCTGAGGGATATCTGGTGCCAAAGCAGGCTCCTTAACAGGATTCTTGGCCTTATTTCACTGCGAATTATTACCTACACAAAACATTTAACAAGAATTTATTAGGTGGCTAAGGGTCTAATCAAAGGTTAAGTTAAGGGGTGAAAAGTGGTACTTTTCAGGTCTTAACAGTCTATTTGTGCTTGCAGATTTTTATTGTAAAATAGTTGGAAAATACAATAGAAAATAAAATGAAATGGAATGGATTTTAGCACAAAAACACAGTCTGTAAGATATAAGGCTGTTGTAGCAAGTTTTAAAGTAAGTACAAATTAGTCCTCAGGGAAATGTGATCTAAATTTTGTAAATCTCTAGATCTGCTACAGATCTGGAAACCTATTCCTATTCTAACCTAAAATCAAGGAAAAACAGGAAGAGAGAAAGAGTTTGGTTGTCAGTTTAAAGTAAGAACAGTAAGAAATTAAATCTAATTATAAACAAATTTAAAAACTAAACCAGAGGTGAGCAAAAGAAAGATTTGAAGAAGAGAGCAAAAGTTTTGGTGAAATAAAAATCAAATGTGGGGAATTAATAGCTTGGGATTATTCTCGCTGTGAAATTGATTTGTTAGACCATAGAGCAGAGGATGGATCTGCAGCCGTCCATCATTTGGCTACAAGCTCAAATGCAAGGTAGAACAATCCAGATCTAGCCTAAGATATGGATTAGTCTTAGGGGTATACTCTGTCCACTCGAATGGTCACAGAGTATCCCATGGATATAATCAAGTCACGGGGGATAAATTTGGAACAGGAAAACCACTACAGATGCTATGGATACAAGGCTGCAAGCTCAGACATCCATAGGAACATAAAACCTATGAATATTTGATGGAAATCAAAAGATCTACAGATTAAATGAAACTTTACAACCAGCAATTCATTGATCTAACACAACTTATAATAAATTACTCACGGATCTGTAGTCTCTGCATTCTCCAATCCTCATACAATGTTGTCTCACCACTCAATTTACAGATCTAATTTCACCCTAGCTGTTAAAAGAATTTAGCCAACCATAGTTGGGCTAAAGAGAGAAGAAGATTAGAATTTAGGCGGGAAAAATAATTCAACCTTGCTCAAACTGTCGATGCCCTCCTCTGTTGTATTCCCCCCTATTTATACAAATTACCAAGTGTCTCAGATCTCTTTTGACCAATAAGAAAAGAGAGGAATTTAGATTTGTGTGCTGTGAGTGTTGGTCTGTTCTTTGTTATTTTGTGTATGTTGGGTAGAAGGTCTCTTAACCTTGACTTAGAACCTCTAAATCCAGAGTTAGAGAGAGCCCATAGACATAGACAAACCATACACTTTCCTGCCATTGTTATTGAGCCAGTTGTGATGGGTGAGCAATAAATAACATTAAAGGAATACTATGCACCAGAGGTATATTCATCTCCCTTCTGCATTCAATTTCCTGCAGTTGAAGGAAATTACGAAATCAAATCCTCAACCATCCAAATGTTACCCTCATTTCATGGGCTGAGTAAGGAAGACCCATAAAAACACATAAATGAGTTCCTTGCTTTGTGCACCACATTCAATATTGCTGGCTTAGGAGCAGAAGCCACTAAATTAAGACTTTTTCCTTTTTCACTAAAGGACAAAGCTAGAACATGGCTATCCATGCTCCTAGCAAACAACATACAATCCTGGAATGATCTCCAATGCCAATTCTTTGCTAAATTTTTCCCTATGTTAAAACCAGTCATTTGAGGAAGAGGGTAGACTACCAAGCCAACCAATGAATAATCCTAAGGGCCAGTATATGGTGGGTGAATCTTCTTCACGTCATGAGGAAGCTAAAGCCATCACTACTTTGAGAAGTGGTAGGCTGGTTGATAACCATGTTGATGGTGAGATCACAATGAGTGCAACACAAGAGAAACTAATCCATGATAGTATGCAGCAGGAGCAGCATATGAAAAATAATGGGGCTGCTATTGAGTCCCAACAGAAAAATGAAAATCAAAACAAAGAGAAAATTGATAAAAGTGTAAAGGCAGCAGATGAAATCTCAACAGGACTTCATCTACCATTTCCTCATGCTCTTCAAGCTCCTTCCCCTTTTGATAAGGGGAATATTAAGGTGTAGGAAATGATGGAGACCTTTAAGCAAGTAAAAATTAATTTGCCTCTGCTTGATGTCATTAAGTAGGTCCCAGCCTATGCAAAGTTTTTAAAAGATTTGTGCACTCACAAAAGATAGTCTAGGATTCAGTTATACAAAAAAAAATTTACTATTGAAAAAGGAAAATAAATTCTGTCTATTGCTACCCCAACTAAACTCCCTGACCCTGGAGTTCTCACAATCCCTTGTATCATTGGAGACCACACCATAGAGAAAGCTCTCTTAGATTTGGGTTCCAGTGTTAACCTACTTCCATATTCTGTGTATGAGAAGTTAGGTTTGGGGGAGTTGAAGCCCACACATGTTGTCTTAGAACTGGCTGACAGATCTAAGTGAAGACCTATGAGCATCATTGAGGATGTGCTGGTTGGGGTAGACAAACTTTTCTACCCTGCAGATTTCCTGGTTTTGGATATGGAGCTTTCACTACCCCTATCCATGTAATTCTTGGCAGGCCATTTTTGGCCACTACCAATGCCTGCATACAATGTAGATCAGGGGTAATGGAAGTGACATTTGGAAGCATGAAGGTGAAGCTCAATGTTCACAATGCTGCAAATCAACCATACCTTGATAGTGAGGATTGTTTCATGGTTGATGTCATTGATGAGCTTGTTGAGGAGACTATGCCCAAGCTACTGAATTGGGATGATGTTTTTAAGGAATTTGAGGAGATTTGGACTAAGACTATTGAAGGGAAGGCTCCCACACATTTGACTGAAGAGGTGAAAACCTTGAACTCTTCAGTGGGGACAACAAGGTATTCTCATTGGAAACTTGCTGTGCTACCTCTCCCTATACCCTCCAAGGCACCTTTGCTACCTTCTCTTGTCAGTCCACTTGATGTGGAGATGAAACAGCTCCCAAATAATCTCAAATATGCATTTTTGGAGTAAGATCAAAAACTGCCTGTGATTATTTCTTCTTCCCTCATTGAGGAACAAGAAGAAAAACTGCTTTGTGTGCTCAAGATGTATACGAGGGCAATCGAATGGACTATTGCTGATCTGGGGGGATCAACCCAGCTGTGTTTATGCACAAGATTCATCTGAAAGATGATTCCAAACCCTCCAGAGAGATGCAGAGAAAGTTAAATCCTCATATGCATGAAGTGGTGATGAAAGAGGTGGTCAAACTACTTGATGCTGGAATAATCTATCCAATTTCAGATTCTGAATGGGTGTCACCTACATAGGAGGTACCTAAGAAGTCTGGCATCACTGTAGTGCCCAATGAATCTGGAGAATTAATGCCAACCAGGGAGGTCACTGGTTGGAGGGTTTGCATTGACTATAGAAAATGGAATTTCAAGACTAGGAAAAACCATTTACCACCACCCTTTATTAACCAAATTCTGGATAAGCTAGCATGCAAAGCTTATTATTGCTTTCTTGATGGATACTCTGATTACAACCAGATCCTTGTGTATCCACAAGATCAGGAGAAAACAATATTTACTTGTCCCTTTGGCACCTTTGCTTACAGAAGGATGCCATTTAGGCTGTGTAATGCTCCTGCTACTTTCCAGAGATGCATATTTGTAATTTTTTTGACATGTTAGACAAGTTTTTAGAAATTTTTATGGATGATTGGTCTGTGTATGGTGATGATTTTGGTCAGTGTTTACATCATCTCTCCCTTGTGCTTCAGAGATATGAGGAAACCAACCTAGTGTTGAGCTGGGAAAAGAGAAATTTCATGGTTACCTAGGGAATTGTTCTTGGTCATGTGGTTTCTAAAAAGGGGATTGAGGTGGACAAAGCAAAGATTGATCTGATCTAACATTTGCCTCCCCCAAAAACTATTAAGCAAGTCAGATCATTCCTTTGGCATGCTGGTTTCTACAGAAGATTCATCACGGATTTCAGCAAAATTACTAAACCTCTGTGCTACCTGCTGTGTCAAGCCCTTTGTATTCACTGCTGAGTGCTTAAATGCCTTTGAGGTTTTGAAAAATTGTTTGACTTCTACCCCTATCATCCAAGCCCTAAATTATTCTCTCCCCTTTGAGCTCATGTGTGATGCTTCGGATTTTGCAATTGGTGCAGTTTTGGGGCAGAGGAAAGATAAACTACCCAATGTAGTTTATTATACTAGCAAGGCATTGATTGATGCTTAGTTGAACTACACCACCACTGAGAAAGAGCTGTACTAGCAGTTGCCTTTGCCTTGAAAAAATTTAGACCTTATGTTTTAGGGTCTAAAATTATTATTTTCACTGACCACTCAGCCCCGAAGTACTTGTTGTGTAAAAAAGAGGCCAAGCCGAGGTTGATCAGATGGATCCTCCTACTGTAGGAGTTTGATTTAGAGACTAAAGATAAAAAGGGTGTGGAAAATATGGTTGCAGACCACTTGTCTAGAATTTTAATGGTTGACTGTGCAAACATGCCTGTGAATGATTCTTTCTCAGATGAGCAACTTTTTGCCATCACTGTGAGTGTACCTTGGTTTGCAAAGACCCTCTCACAACTCCCAATGAGTTTGTGGATGCTTTGAGTCTGCTACCTGAGGCAGCTTTTGATATACCTTATTTCACTCAAGTAGAGGAAAGCAGTGGCACTATCGCCTACTTGGAAAAGGCTACTCTGAAACCTCTACTGGCTCCATTGAAAGATAAGATGTACCCCAGGTTGGTGAAATTGTGGTATCAGAATAAACAGGTGAGGAGGACTCCTGGGGCAACTAACCCTGTGCTTGTCATTTTAGTTGGCAACTGGGAGAGTGTAGTGGATTTCAAAGACATTGGATTAGAGTTGGGAATTCCATTCCAATATGATCCATCTATCAGTTTAGGAGTTCTTGACTATTTAAGAGTATCCTTTAGGGACATGGCCTTTCATTTGACCCAGGGTATTGTTGGAACTGAAGGATCCTTGATGAGGAGAGATTTGGACCCCAATTTATTATTCATGAGTACTTTGTTGAAGAAAATTATGTTTGTGAGTGGGCATCAGCAGGAAAGAAGGCACCCTATTGTGGATGCCCTCTATTTTTTCTCCAAGTAGCAATTTTTCAATGCCCCTGAGCTGATCTTTCAAGGGATGGTTGATGTGCATGAAAAAATCAAGAAGAGATAGATTGTGCTAGGTTTACTATACAGTAGAATCATTACTGCTTTGTTGAAAAGAGGAAAGTATGTGTTAAAGAAGGAAGAGCCAACTAAGGACCTACCTCTTGTGGAATTTGGAAAGAAGTCATGGTCAACCAGCATGACCCTGATGGGGAAGAAAAAGAAGCAGTCTGAGGGTCCTTCCAAGGAAGCTACTGTTGTCACCACAGCAGTTACTATGGCCACCACCTCTACTCTAGTTTGGTACTACCCACCATTCCCTCACCTATTCTATCATCTTCCATGCCTACCAGTTCCACTTCCATACCTTCCACACTCATCACATCCATACCTATGTCAGCTCCTTCTGCTTCCACATTCCCACTTACCTTACCTACCCCTCCCATAAATATCACATACTAGAGAAGAACCCTTAACCCTAGCCTAGCTACCATTGCACCAAGCCTTTCTTTACCTCCTCTAAGACCTTCCTTTCCAACCCCGATAACCACCTCTATACCAGACCTCCCAACTACATCCTATCTCATACCAGACCCACCATCCCCAGTCATATACAATGACAATGAGCCCATGGCCACTGACATAGAACAAACCACCACCACTGAACCACACACCACTTGGGCAACCACTGACCCATTTGATCCCAGTACCTCCTCTACCCATTCCATTCCATTTTCCCCCACCCATGACCATGACCTCCTCACAACTGAGGGGTACTCTGTCATGATGGACTCCATAGTGGGGGACATCAGGCAAGAGTTCACACCTCTCCCTGACTCTCCACAGCCTACCCACTTTAACCATGCTCCTACTTCCCCTTTCCATCCAATCCCAACCACCCCTCCCATAGTCCCTATCATTCAAGACTATATATCCCAAATATTTACCCTCCTTACCTCTCTACAAACCCAACTGATGGCCAATACCCAAAACCAGGCTTCCATGAAAACCTGCCTCCAATCAATCCAAACCAGTCTTCAAACCTCCACCCCACCATCCCAATAACCTACCCTTCTACCCCTACCTATACCTACCCCACTCCCTTCACACCAACCTTTGCAACCAGTGGAAATAGCAGCTGTTGCCACACAGACAGACTATGATCCTGTGGAGCTACTATTGACCCAACCAACCCTAGCCTCTACCTCCACACAGACTAATCATGAGGTAGAGGAGCTGCCCCTCCAACCATTAACCTTCACCTCTACCTCCTCTCAAATAGACTCCCTATCCCACCTTCCACTACCCATTCCTCCACCCAAACTGAGCCTGAGGAGACTGTCCCTACTCTACCTACACTCAAACTGACCCCAGTGAGGAGGAGTTGACAACCCTCATTCCATCATCTTCATCTATCCCATCATCCTCATCCACTCCCTACCGTATATTTAAGGACCTTACTGAAAGGGCTATTGTTCCTGCTTCCTCCAATCCCATGCCACCATTTTTTACCCTCACCCAAGCTATGGCTACCAACTCCTATATCATGAGAGATGTAAAGAGAGGGGTAGTTGAGCTCAACACCAGGGTGCTACAATCCCTAATTTATACCAAGTGTACAAGCAGAAATCAAAGCAGTTGGCAAAACTTGCAGACACCCTCCAAGCAAACATCTCAGTCATGAAGCCACTCTCATCAGTAGGAGTGTCCATCAAGGAGCCTTCTCAACAGTAGAGCAGCACCAAGCCCAAGAAGACAACTGCAAAAAGAACCAAGGTTGGTGCTACCAGTGCTGACACAGTGACGAAAGAGAAAAACAAATATGATGAAAAATATGCCTGGACCCCTGATTTTTTCTTGAGCTCAGACTCAGATTCAGAGTAGGAGCCAGTTTAGTAAGCTTGTACTTAGGTTTTATACACTTGTCTCTTGTTTGTTAAATTGTAGTGTTTTGTATATATTTCTTATGAATGCATTTTTTTTTTGTCCCTTCCTTGCATTAGTTTTACTTTTCTTCTTTTTTACATGTTATTTTAATGCTTTGTGTGTTATGTTTTATGATTGTTCCCTACTGCCCCTGATGACTTACTCTTTGCAACATTAAGGATAAAAGTTCATCTTAGGTTTGGGGGTATGACAAGGTGTGCCAATGGAATAGTTAATGCTAGTGCAACAGTGTTGGATAAATTTCAATAAATAAAGTAAATTCCCACCTGATTTTTGTAAAAAGAGGAAATTAATTTTATTTTTTTAAACAGAAATTTGTTGTAAATCTAATACCTTCATGATGCAAATGTCAAGAAAGTTTTCATAATTGGTGCTTAGTGAACCAAAAAAGAGAAAATTATGAGGATATACCCCATGAATTTAATGGAAGACCATACCTAGTGAGATTTGGGCCTGTAAGAAAATTCTTTGAAGAGTGTTTTGGCAATTTTTCTGCTCTAAGGACTGATTGAACCTACTCTTTTTCACTTGAAGTTATGCATCTCCAAGTTAAAACAGCTTGACAGAACTCATGACACTAAAGACATGATAGAAGGCCTTCATTTAGACAGTTTGAGCCTAAAAATCTCTGCCTTTTGAACAGCCCTTGATACACACCATTTGAGCCCTGAAAATCCAAGCTTTCTTTGACAAAAACTAGAGAACTTAAACCCAAACCTCAGTGACCTGATTCAGCCTAACCTTCACTTTGAGATTTTAGAAAGTAAAGGAGAATAAGTTGAAGAAGGTGGAGCTGGTTTAACATTTGGTGGAAGAAGAAAGGACATTTGATGGCAGTTGTGTGTCAGTTGTGTAGCTGTGGCATTCTAGCCTATAAAAAAAAATGGGAAAAATACAAAGAAAAGCATAAAAAAAAAAGAAAAAAAAAGAGAGAATGAGAAGTCAAAGAAGTACTTCATTGGTAAATTTGAAAAGAAGAGAAGAAGCTGGCCACTTTGGCTATGAAAATTCAAAAAGAAGATGGAGTTGTGCTAAAATGTAGAAGGTGAAGTCATGAATCACCTCCTCTCCTTGCTGATTTCTTAGTTTTGAATTCTTTACACCTATTCTTTTAAAAACCTCAACCATAAGCCACATTAGAGCCCTATAAAAAGACCATACTGATCTGAAATGGATTGAGCCGTCCTGTGGAGATGAGGGGCTGTGTAATCTATGGTGAAAAGAGTTAGAAGATTTCAGGACTTAGTATCCATGCCTATGCTCATGCTTGCAGTCCTATTTGAGGGATGTAACTACTGTTGAGCTGGAGTGAAATGATATACCTTCCATTTTTATTTTGAGTGACAGCCTTGGTGAGACTTGGGTCTGAAATTAAAATATATTTGGGGCAATATCCAAAATAGATTTCTCAAATTAATGGTGAGCTTTGCACTAATTTCCACACACAACACTCTTGATATGAACTGATTGATTGTGGAGCAATTTAAACCTGATTTCAATCCTAAACTATTGTTTTACTATTTTAAACTCCTCTAAAAATTTGAATGAGTAAGGTGAGGAATGAATTTTATTTGTTTGAACTCTGTTTTGACTTGTTGCACTGACATTAACTAGTTTATTGAGAAGTTTGTGGGTACCTTCACTAAAAACCCTCAGGAGACTTCACTCCTCTAGGGATCACCTAGGGGTTTAAAAGGCTTGATGCATAGGCTAAATGCATCTGTGCTCCCTACAAAAGTGGCATTTACTGCTTTATATAATTGTTTTAATTTTTGCTTTGCTCGAGGACTAGCAAAGATTAGGTTTGGGGGGTGTGTTAATCAGTGAAAAATATAATTTTTCTCCTCCTAACCTGACCTTTGATGGACCTCCGAGCTGATTAATAAGGTATTTTTTAGAATTATTTTGTAGTTGGGGATGATGTACAGTAAAGTGCAGAAAAATATGCATAAAAGGCCAAAAAGGAGAGAAAGTAGAGTCAACCCTTGACTGGTAAAGAGACCTAGGCATGACAGTTGATGTCATCGGCAACAAAGGCTCACAAAAGGTGAATTTGAGCAGTTGAAGAACCTCTCGAGAGGTGTCCTGAAGCTGCACTGATGAACTCGAGCAGTCCCAGGAAGAATTCGAGAGGTTGCCTAAAGCATTGGAGTAAACTCGAGTAGATCATTGAACCTGTCATAGTTCAGACTGAAGAAGAGGCACCTGTCAACGAGTACACTTGAGCCTCTCGAGAGGTTACCTGAAGACAACCATCCTCGCGAAGTAAAAGGTGCTGAAATGAACTTGTCAAAGAACCTATCGAGAAGATCCTTCAACCTGCCAAAATGTATCTCCAGGAGCTATGACTTGTCGAGAACCTGTCGAGAGGTACTTTGAACCTCTTGAGATGAGAATTCTGGTATTCCCACCTGTCAACTGAGAGTGCTAGTCATTCAGTGATTTGATGCATGTGTCTAGAGGCTATCTTACAGCTTTGGAGGATATTTTTGGAATGCAAATGACACAAAGAAGAACTGCCTACGTGCCTCATGTGTGCTCAATTGGTTCTAACAAGATTTTGGGAATACTTGGAGGAAATGCAGCCACCTCATCAAATCTAATAAAAGAATTGATTCCTCTCTTTTCTGATTGGTCAAAACAAATCTAAGGCACTTGAGAATTTCTATAAATAGGGGAGAATACAGCAAAGGAGGGCATCGAGAGTTTGAGCAAGGTTGAATTATTTTTCCCGCCTAAATTCTAATCTTCTTCTCTCTTTTCTATTCTCTCTTTGGCCCAACTATGGTTGGCTAAATACTTCTAACAGCTAGGGTGAAGTTAGATCTGTAAATTAAGTAGTGAGACAATATTGTATGAGGATTGGAGAATGCAGAGACTACAAATCTGTGAGTAATTTATTTTAAGTTGAGTTAGATCAATGAATTGATGGTTGTAAAGTTTCATTTAATCTGTAGATCTTTTGATTTTCATCAAATTTTCATAGGTTTTATGCTCCTATGGATGCCTGAGCTTGTAGGCTTGCATCCATAGCATCTGTAGTAGTTTCCCTGTTCCAAATTTATCCCCCATGATTGGATTATATCCATGGGATACTCTGTGACCATTCAAGTGAGCAAAGTATACCCCTAGGACTAATCCATATCTCAGGCCAGATCTGGATTGTTCTACCTTACATTTGAGCTTGTAGCCAAATGAAGCACGGCTGCAGATTCATCCTCTGCTCTATTGTCTGACAAATCAATTTCACAGTGAGACTGATCCCAAGCTGTTAATTCTCCACATTTGATTTTTATTTCACCAAAACTTTTGCTCTCTTCTTCAAATCTTTCTTTTGCTCACCTCTGGCTTAGTTTTTAAATTTGTTTATAATTAGATTTAATTTCTTGTTGTTCTTAGTTTAAAGTGACAACCAAAATATTTCTCTCTTCTTGTTTTTCCTTGATTTTAGGTTAGAATAGGAATAGCTTTCCAAATTTGTAGCAGATCTAGAAATTTACAAAATTTAGATCGCATTTCCTTGTGGACTAATCCGTACTTACTTTAAAACTTGCTACAATAGCCCTGTATCTATTAGGCTGTGTTTTTGTGCTTAAATTTATTTCATTTTATTTTATTTTTTGCTATATTTTCCAACCATTTTACAATAAAAATCTGCAAGCACAAATACACCAATAGTATGCTCAGGCAGATTCAGCCCTGGGCCTATGTTTGCCTTCGGCTCTCTACGTTCACGGTCTCAGTGAGCCTCTAGCCAGGCGAGCGAGGGAGGTTCTATTGTTGGGCCTTCTTCTCATAGGGAGTTGATTGGGCTTACTTATGTATGTATCTAATTAAGTTTTAACCTATTGCAAGCACACAATAAAAATTATAATACTAGCATAAGATCATTCCCACGAGGATATATTTTATATTTTATATATATTAATTTTCTGAAAACTTATATTTATCTTTTTAGATCCAAAACTACTTGAGAAATATGCATAAAGAATGGTTTCTTAAAGTAAATTGCAAAAAATAAATCCTATATCCTCCTTCTTCAGATTGTGTCGTCAATCACAATCTTTAGCTATCGAATGTTTGCAAATTTAAAATACCGTTATACCGTATTACAGTCTTCTAGAATTTGGGCGTCAATCAAATAACTAAAATCCTTCAACACAGGTTTAATCTAATCAACAATCTCCTAAAACTTGGGCGACAATCAAATTCGAGAAAATTGAAGATGGAAAAGTAAAGCCGTTACACTAATCTGCAGACCTCAACCTGAGTTGTCAATTAAAATTAAAATTTGAAGATGTTTACAAAGTAGGAAATTTTAATGAAATAAATCTACACTAGAAATTAATAAAAATTATATCTTTCACCCCTCAGCCACAGTTGTTAATTGCTTCGGAGAAACTACAAATATCTACTCTAATCATCTAGCTCTCAATCCAAGTCATCAATTGTGATCGAGGAATGTTAGATATCTAGACTAAACTACTATAATTTTGATCGAAAGAAAATAGTACCTCAGTTGTCAATTGATACTGAGAATTTTTCTGATCATTAATTCCTATACCCAGCCCTCTTTTTTATAGATTATAAGGGGTCGATTTATAAAACTTCTAGTTCTAATAAAAGAAACTACTAAAATAAAAGTATCCTAATATAATTCTAATTCCTAATTTTATTTTCCTTGCTTTGGATAGTTGATGTACTTATGAAATTTCTCCTTAATTTCAGCAAAAGTCTTCTTCGTCAATCTTATCAGATCCATGATTTAATAGTCTTCTAATTCAAGAATTCTTCTAATTATGCGCATGACATTTTAAATCCTCATGTGATCAATAGCAGCAATAAGCTTTCATTCTGTAAAATCATAAATCATGATTTTCTAGCTTTTACTCTCTGGACAACTCATTATAACGTTGATTATCTTCTGTTGTGTTGTACTTCACTCTTGAACGACTTTTCTTCAGAAGAATCGTAAATTATGGTTTTCTACTTTCTTTGCAGCGCTACGTAAAATTGTAAAGTGTGATTTTTCGTCTTTAAGTAGGCAATGATTCATCCTTTTGGTTCAATCGTCTTTCTTATTGCTTTATGAGTTCATTTTGACGAATATTAATTTTTTAGTTCTCGTTTGTTGTTTTTCTTAATATCTGCACATCAACAACTTATTAGTAGCAAACTAAGGTCTAGCATTACTATGTTAAGGATGGTAAAATGGTATATTATATGATTAATCACTCCCCCAAAGTTATGCTTTGCTAGTCCCTAGAAGACAAGGAAATATAAAACATCCTAAACTAAGAATTTCAATGCCACTTTCGTAGGGAGTACAATTGCATTTAGCAGATGCAACAAGCCTTTAAAACCCCTAGGTGATCCCTAGTGGAGGAGTTGTAGACTCCTGAAGGTTTTCAGTGAAGTTACCTAAAAAGTTTAAATATTTTTAAGATTTTTCAAAAGGTTAAAAATCTAAACTAATTTTCGTATACTAGCTAAGTTAACGAAGTTAATCATCACATGGTTGTTATGATTTTCTAAAATTACCAACCTTTTATCCTTGCTTTCCATTATAACAGTTATCTTTGATTAGAACTCCAACAATTTTAATTCATAGTAAGCATGGAGTGTATGCATCACTGAACAGTTTATTCTTCATAGATTTTTCTATACTACAGTTTTAGAAAATAGTTTCACTCAGAAACTCACACATTGACGTACTCTCAAAAAAAATATTGAAACTTTTGGGTTACCTCAATGTATTTAGAAGAATTCATTCAAAGGATAATTGCAAAAAATTTAATCTCATGAAAAAGATAATCTATTCTATTTATATGATTCCTTGTGCAATCCATAGTATCTATTATTCATATCTCTACTAGGCTTATACTATTACAAATCGTAAATAAAAAAGGACTTTCCTTCGGCTTGAAATGAGGCTTTGTGTTGTAGAAGGTGTCAAAGAAAGGTAGAAAATGATTCAAAATTTTTCTGAGAATTTAGTTCTTTCTCTCATCTTTTCCTTTTTTTTCTTTTTTTTTTTTCAGTAAGTATCCACGAATTTGGATGCTTCTTCCCATTTTTATTTTATAAAATCCCATTTTGATCTAAAATCGTCTTTTTATGATTTTTCATCTTTTCTCATATTTTTTTTTTCAGCATTCCCCTTATCTGTTGACTTTTACTCCTTTCACACCCTCTTCTTCCCTTCTTTTGTATTCTAAACTCTCAGAAAATGCCTGGGTTAAAGGTTGAAAGCTTTGGGTAGTAGTTATGATTAAAGGCTTTCAAGATTTTTGGTAGAAAGAAATTCAGTTTAGGCTTCTATTATGGGTCAAAGGATAAATTATTTTTTTGGGATTTTGGCTTTTTGGCTCTGTTTTAAATAAGAGATAGCCTTTAATCATCTTTACGATTTACTAGCATAGATGCCTTATTGTTTTAATGCTTCTAATATATAGTTCTAGAAAATAAATAAGGTTATCATAGTCATAGAATATTTTGATTATAAATTCAGCAATATGAGAATTCATAAAAGAAGTATAGAAGTTCAAAGAAATTTTGACTTGAATAGAAGCAGTCTCTCTCTTAAGGAGAGGAAAACTTAGTCTCTGATGCTCACTGGTTTATAATTTTGAAACTATAGTCTAAATGTTGTAGTTTAGATCAATCTATTGCTTCAAATATTCAATCTAATACAATGTTCAACAAGCTAAAACATGAATTGAACTGTTCTATATTTTTTATTATTGAACTTCTACTATGTTGGATCATAAGGTTTCAAGATTCATAATTTTTTCTATCATAATTCACCTATAATGGTTAACTATAAAAAAACTATTTTAAAAAAAATAGAGAAATAAAAATTACTTAAATATATATATATATATATATATATATATATATATAAAACTAATAAATTGATATACTAATTAACTACTATTGTACATAGAAGTTGTGTATCCCCCCAAACATAAGTTGGACAATGCCCTCATTGGCACAAAAACAGGGGACACTAAAAATTTATTTACCTTGGAATCATACCTATGAGGCTTGTAATGTTCTGTAATTTTTACTCACTCGGTGATGAAGGATATGGTACCAGAATGGAAGTAGTTGGTGGGGCTAGTGCTGGTAAGGCTAGCAGTGAGGATGAGTTGGTCGATAGGTCTTCTTCCGAGTCTGACACCACATCTGTAGAGTAATCATCTTGTTCTTCTGAAAGTGGTTCTCTATGTGTCACAAACTCAGCCTCATCAGTGTTTTCCTTCTCATTTATCGTTCTAAAAAAGTTTCCTTTTAGACTCTATTGTTCCTTTCCAACCTTTTCTTTATTTTTCAAATTTGCAGTCAACTATTTAATCATGAAAGATTTTAGTTGAATTTCCATTCTCAGCTTTTCTACTTCAGCTTGTTCTTTTACTACTGCGGCCTAGCATTTCTTTATGAGAGACACAATAGTCTTCTTCTGTTCAGCATTGGTTAAACTAGGGAATCATTATCTTCTTCTAGTTTCAGAATTTTCCCTTCAGCTAAGGTCAGTAGATGATTCTTCTCACCCAGCTATCTATTGAGTTCTTGCTAGTAATCTCTGAGAGCTTTTTCCTTTGCAGTTTCTCTAGCATTCGGGTCTTCAATGAATTCGCTGAATTGCCCCATCAGAGTTGCGATTTTATCTTCGTACGCCTTTTTCTCTCCTTCCCATGCTTGCTGATTTTCACTTATCATTCTATTTTCTCTTTGTATTTGGGTGATTTGTGCTTGAAGGGTTGAAGTGGCTTCCTGGACTCCTTTTTCTGTTTCTGTCGTCAAGTGCGCATAATGATCCTTCGCAAGCCTTCCACTATCTCTGTGCGCTCTTGCATAGTGAGTGTAGTTTCAACGACTCTATTCTTTAGTCTGTGGAACTCATCCATCCACTTTCTTATCGCACCTGGTAGTGGCATCAAATTTGGGGCATAAGTATTTTTTCATTGCTCTAGTTCCCCTAGTCTTCTTACTACGTTTGGTAATGGCATTAGATTTGATTCATTTGCAAGTTGCCATTATTTCACTACCTTTAATCTCCTTTCTAGTTCGAGGATTATTGTGGTCGTGATTGAAGGATCAACGGGGGGTACTTCTTCTCCATTTAACAACTCTGTGAAGCCCCCTCTTAGTATTTCAGAACTTGGCCTTGCTTCTGCTGCTTGAACTGTAAGAGTCTGCTCTGTAGCGGTTGAAATTACAGGTTGAGCAATAGACTCTATCAGTGCAGGAACATGGCTAGAAGTAACCATTTAAGCAATCTACTGGTCCATTGGTAGAGGAATTTTTTCAGCTATTATTATCATTGGGCTCACAGGTTCTGCTTCTCTAACAAATGGCAATGTGTTTGCCTCAGTTGAAGGGGGCATAGCAGGCCCTATTGGTGAGTCCAGAGACGTGCCATATAGACTAGCTTGGTCTGCAACTGTAGCTGGTTCTTAACTCGACAACCCTCTCATATATTGGAGAGCCAATCTCTACTCTCTTGAGGTTGAGTAGGAGTACTCACTCCCTCTTCCGTAATTACTTCTACTACTATCATTTATGTTAACTGCTCCATGGCAGACTCTTCTCGCCCCTTGGGTATAGAGGGGCCACTCTCTGTATGTGTTGAAATAGGAATTTTCTATTTGTTTGTAGCACTTAGAGTTCTCCTATAAGTCCTGGCAGTGAGGCTATCCTCTGTTCTAGGAAGTGAATTTTCTTTGGGATCAATGTTGTATCCCACATTCATTAACAAATTTGTAATTAACCCTCCAAAGGGTAGATGTAATTTCTTTGCTTGATATTTTTCTTAGTTCAACTTTTCCCTCACGGTGTTATTACTTCTAGCAGGTAGGCTGGAACACTGAACCAGTAGAGATTAGCCATAAGATATAAGGCTCTTACGAAGAGTGCCCTCCATTGTGTTCCATGACCCGGTGGGTGATTCTTCTTATGAATTAAGACATCCAAAAAGTGAATCTATAGACTCCGTGATTCTACATCTTTTCTCAAGAAAAATGATCTATCTTTTGGGGGGTTTTCCCAGTAGCTCAGTCGCCATCTGAACAAAGTCCGAAAGAGCATGGGGTTGTTCTCTTAAAATATTGGCAGCCGGATTGTCAGAGGACACTTCATGTCTTTCCAAGGGTGTAATCACCCCAGCAACCATTGCCTTTTTTATTTTAATTGGGAATCCGTCAATGGTTGTGGAAAAAATTTGCTCTGAACCCTTTCTAGTATTGACCATATTTTTATATAATAGTCGTACCGATCTTGGATAGACTTGTGTGACTTCGGGCTCTAGGAAGTACTGTAGCCTGACATCCTCAATGTATTGGATTACCCCTCTACTTATTTCACATTCTTCCCAAAAGGTAACATCCACTAAGATTTTGGCCCCCTCAATATGGTGTTTCATTGATTTTGGGAGTCGTTCTGCTGTAACTTTGGAGGACACTGGTTTTTTACCTTCATCAACCCCTGAGGGCTTAGCTTTCTTTCTAGGTGGGCCTGCCACTTGAGATTTGGCTTTAATGACAGCAGACTGTGCGATGCGGTTAATAAGTGGAGATTTATCAAAACTGTTACCTCTGTCTCTTTCCTCCTCCCTTTGTCGCTTGCTCGTTACTTTCGACATGCTACAATTTCTTTTTCTGCACGATGTATAGAATATTATTTAGTAAATCGCAACTTGCATATATAAATTTGAAATTGATTGCAAAGACTCCTCCGTTTAAGAATGGAGATTGTTACCTTGATCTTAACTAATCAATAAGCCCTAGTTTTAAGATATTGCTTAGAACTTGAATAGGGTTTCTAGAATCAAATAGGTGATGCAAGGAAAATTAGGGAAATAAAAATGGTTGAGTCTTAGTCGATGGATTTTTGAAAAATAGAGGAAAAGAAAATAGCAAAAATGGAGGGTTCGATAATGGGGCCGACGTATCCACTCTCGAATATGTTGGCCCTATCTCAGTGATGACCTACTGAATCGGTCATCATGCGTATTTTAACCTAGAGTCATCGGTCGACTCTAGCATTTTAGCAATGATAAGTACGAACCCTCGTATCAGTTGAATTGTAGTCACTACACTCTCACTGATAGACATGATCATAACGACAATCAATCGTAAATCCAAACGATTGTTCTCTATAACATACAATAGGAGTTATATTACGATCCATCATTTTTTAATGATTTGGGCCGTAGTGTAATACCTAAACAAAAAAGAAAAAGAAATAATTCTACATATTTTACAATAGATGCTATGGATGAGTCGGTGGCTAGACGATCTATGAGATTTTTATATTTGATTATGGGGAGCCAATGTATCCCTCAAGAATAATCATCCTCTAGGATTGTTGACTGGAGGTGCCGGCAATTGGCCACTCTCTCTTTTTACCACTTGGGAAGATAGCTGGCCTATCTGGCTTTCTAGCTTTGTGATGGACTGAGTGTGCGAATGCAGCACTTGAGAGAATTGAGCAAGCTGATGTAAATTTTTCGAGTGCTGATGCGACTATTGCTACAAATCTCGGAGGATTTGAACAACTGTAGCATCAGGTGCATTGCTTTGTGGTCTAAATTGGGGTTGTGCAATAGGCATTTGAGGTCTTTGATGGAAAACTTGGGTCTGGGGAAATCGGGGTTATGCAACCAACGGTGCTAGTTGTGCTCCTCCTGTGGAACCATAGTTAAATCTAGGGTGGTTCCTCCACGCTAGATTATATGTGTTTCCATAATCTCTCCTCTGAAAGGCCATTAATTGTTCATTTTCCACCACCTCTTGGTGGGATGACACAGCTGCATTTTCAGTATAAGTCTGACTCTAGCAATTAGAACAGTTTGCCAAGGATCTATCAGGAATGCTCAATTTAGCAGTCAATAGTGTTACAATTTTTTATTCAAGAGCTAAAACCTTCGCACTCATATTATCTTCTTTCTTTACTTTATCTTTACTAATATCGTAAAGTCCACCCCTCGCGAGCGGGGTGTAACAAGTGATATCGGGATCAAAAATAAGCAGGGCCTATTTTTGCTTTGAGTTATCGATCAGTGTCTCAGATAGGTTTCAGGATTGTTGGCCATTTTGAACCATAAAGGCTCCTCCACTTACGACATCAATCCTTGATAGAAACTTTGTGCTATTGACCAATTTGACACATCATGATGAGGGCACTTCCTTAGTATGTCTTTCATGCACTGCCAACTTTCGTGAAATAATTCTCCAGGCTACTACCTGAAATCTTGAATTGCTTGTGGAATCTGGTTAGTTCTACCAATTGAGAAGTATTCATCTAAGAATTTGGATTGCAGTTCATCCCAAGTGGTTATACTACTAGTAGGCAGTGAAGTCAGTCATGCTTTCGCTCTATCTTTGAGAGAGAAAGGGAACAACCTTAGCTTAACTGATTTCTCATTAACTATCGACAGTTGAAACATCGTGCAGGATTCTATAAAATCCCTAAAATGTTGATAGAGATCCTCTCTATCAAGCCCATTAAAAGCGAGTATAGCTTGAAGTGTATTGAGCATGATTTCATAATTTTGTCCGACTGCAACCTCTGGTATAACAATACAGGAGGGTGCAGTTAAAGGAATGGGGCTAAAGTGTTCTTGAATTGAACGATCGTCAGTCATGGTTAAGGATTTTCTTGTGTGAGTTCAGTTCGCTGCTAGATTACACAAGAGAGTCCTTTCAATTTTTGGATCACACTCAGAAATCTAGACTTCGAGATCGAGTGTGATGCATAAAAAAAGAAAAACTATGTTTTTGTGTTTTTAACTTTATTTAATTTTTATTCTAGAAGGCAGGGAGAGAAACAAATCTGAGCCTCTAGCTTCTCTGATCAGGGGAAGTTGAAACCTTGATTCGTTACTCTGAATAAACCTACAAAAGATTTAAGAAGTGATCAAAGAAAATTAAAAATATAAAGAAATATGAAAAGAGAAAGATAAATACTTGTTCTCTTAAACTAATATAAATATTATATTCACTATCCCCGACAGCGGCGCCAAAAACTGGATCAGGCTTACTTATGTATGAGTCTAATTAAGTCTTAACCTATTGCAAACACACAATGGAAATTGTAATACTAGCATAGGATAGTTCCCACGAGGATATGTTTTATATTATATATATTAATTTTTTGAAAACTTATATTTATCTTTTAAGATCCTAAACTACTTGAGAAATATGAATAAAGAATGATTTCTTAAACTAAATTGAAGAAAATAAATCCTAAATCCTTCTTCAGATTGTGGTCGTCAATCATAATCTTCTGCTATCGGATGTTTACAAATTTAAAATACCGTTAAATCGTATTGCAATCTTCTAGAATTTGGGTGTTAATCAAATAACTAAAATCCTTCAAGACAAATTAAATCTAATCAACAATCACCTAAAACTTGGGTGTCAATCAAATTTGAGAAAATTGAAGATGGAAAACTAAAACCGTTAACCTAATCTGCAAACCTCAACCTGAGTCGTCAATTAAAATTAAAATTTGAAGATGTTTTCAAAGCAGAAAATTGCAATAAAATAAATCTAAACTGGAAAGCAATAAAAATTATATCTTTCACCCCTCAGCCGCAGTCGTCAATTGCTTCTAAGAAACTATAGATATCTACTCTAATCTTCCAGCTCTCAGTCCCAGTAGTCAATTGTGGTCGAGGAACTTTGGATATCTAAACTAAACTACTCTAATTTTGATGGAAAGAAAACACAACCTCAGTTGTTAATTGATGCTGAGAATTTCTTCGATCATTAATTCCTATTCCAAGCTCTCTTATCTATAGATCATAAGGGGTCAGTTTATAAAACTTCTATTTCTAATAAAAGAAATTACTAAAACAAAAGTATCGTAATTCAATTCTAATTCCTAATTTTATCTTCCTTGCTTTGGATAGTTGATGTACTTCTGAAATTTCTCCTTAACTTCAGCAAAAGTCTTCTTCGTCAATCTTCTCAGATCCATGATTTACTAGTCTTCTAATTCATGAATTCTTCTAATTATATGCATGGCGGTATAAATCGTCACGTGATCAACAACAACAATAAGCTTTCATTATGTAAAATCGTAAATCACGATTTTCAAGCTTTTACTCTCTGGATGATTCCTTATAACGATTGATTGTCTTCTGTTGTATCATACTTCACTCTTGAATGACTTTTCTTTTGAAGAATCGTAAATTATGATTTTCTACTTTCTTAGCAACGCTCCATAAAATCGTAAAGTATGATTTTCCATCTTTTACTAGGCGATGATTCATCTTTTTCGTTCAATCGTCTTTCTTATTGCTTTATGAGTTCATTTTTATGAATATTAGCATTTTGGTTCTCTTTTATTGTTTTTCTTCATATCTGCACATCAACAACTTATTAGTAGCAAACTATGGTCTAGCATTACTAAGTTAACGTTGGTAAAATGGTATATTATGTGACTAATCAGGAGTGTCCACCTACTCCGGGTTCTGAGATTGAGTTTTCGACAGGCCAGATCACAAATCTGAGGGCCGGTGACATGAGAGATAGTGATGAGCATCCCTTGCAGAGGCAGCGGAGGGAGTAGAGTGTATTTATATTTTTTAGCAAACTATGGTCTAGCAATACTAAGTTAACGGTGGTAAAATGGTATATTATGTGACTAATCAAGAGTGTCTACCTACTTTGGGTTCTGAGATTGACTTTTCGACAGGCTAGATCCCAGATCTGAGGGCCGGTGACATGAGAGATAGTGATGAGCATCCCTTGCAGAGGCAGCGGAGGGAGTAGAGTGTATTTATATTTTTTTCATTCCCCCTTTTTTTTGGCTAATTGTATATAAAGGGGGTATGCCCCCGATGACAGATGTAAGGAAAATTTTTGATATATATACAAAATTGTTTTTTCACTTAACATGTACCTACCTACCTTTGCTCTTTGTTTACCTTCCATAGTTTAGCTATCAGCTTTTGGCATCTGTAGACACCCAAAGTTGGCCCAAAGCCCGATCGACACATACTTCGAGAGGGGTGTGTTAAGTGGTGAAAAATGCCACTTTTCACCCTTTAACCTGACCATTGATAGTCCTGTGAGCACACTAATAAGCCTCTCTCGGGTGTATTTTGTAGACAGCAATAAAAGATGATACTAATGCAAGCAACCACTCAAGAATGCCCACAAATGGGCCATCTCTCAACACAGGACAGACCCAACAATAGCTCACCAGTGGGTAGTACATCACTGGACCCTTAGAATGCTTGGCTATAGCAGAACAAGGCGAAGGAAGTGAAGACAAGCCAAAAACAACCTATCGAAAGGACATCTGAAGATTTCAATAGGAGCTGAGAGTTGAATTAGAGGAATTTGTGGAGATTGGCGAGGTTTCGATAGGATCTAAAGGCAGAAAGAAGAAGTCATGAGGATTGTGAAATTCGATAGGATCCAAGAACCTATCGAATAGTTGAGAGAAAGACAGATTTCATCCTGACGAAATCTACCGGAGGAGACAAGGGAACCTATCGAAGGGTTCCTGAACCTATCGAAAGGTCTCCAGAACCTATCGGAAGACCGCCTAAACTAAACGAAATGGAGGTGCTGGATCAACACCTAGTGAAGGATGTTCGTGCCTTTCGACAAGAGTGAGAGACATCCTATCGAAGTGACGGAATGCAAAGTCACAACTTGATGAAATGGTCTCCCAACCTATCGAACTACCCCTCCAACCTGTCAAAATCGTGTGCAGAACTTCTCAGAAACTCAGCTACGCACACATTGTGACTTGGTGACCTGCTGCACGCAACTCGAGGACCTTGGTGACCGGCACGACATTTCTAGAAGATGCTCTAATTGACCCATGTGCTCTAACAGAACCCTAACAAACTCTGAGGACCTTCTGGAAGGGATTTTTAGCAAGAAAAATAGAGGAGCAAGCTATATATAGAGACCCCTAATTGAAATTATGGGGGGATCGATATTTGAGCCAAATTCTAGAGATTAGAGCTTGCAGAGAAATTCTATTTTCCCTCTTTTAGCCCAACAATGGTTGGCAAATTCCCTTAGAGTAGCGAGGAGAGAGGTTAGATCTATAATTGGGTAAGGTTGAGAGTGCTATTCTGGGTTCACTACTGCACAGACTACATATCTGAGAACATTTCTATTATAGAGTGAGTTTGATTGCAATATAAATGTTGTTTGTAATGTTATAATTAGATCTAAAGTTCCTTTGGTTTCATTTGGTTCTCGATCGAATTTGTGTAGAGGAGTCTGTAGATCAGCTCACCCACTTAACTGGTAGACCTCTTGGATACCATCCGATCTCCCTGGATCTAATACTCTTGTAATTCCCTGAGTCTGTGACCTTGGAATTGCAGCATCTGTAGTCATTTTAATTATTCTGATTGATGCTTTAGCTATGGAGGAGATCCCTAGGATGATCTGTGACCATTAAAGTGGACAGATCATAACTTTAAGATTAGTCCAAGCTCAGGCTCCAATTGGATTCGTCTGCTGTAAATCCATGGATCAGAAAAAGTCTATAGGATGGTCTGTGACAATTCAAGTGGACAGATCATAGCCTTTAGACCAGGTGGATCCTATGATTTGGAGTGGAGTCTTCTACCCTGCAGCTATGCTTATAGCCAATTGAGGGAATTGTGTACCCTGAACCTCTGTGGCATGATTAATCGAACCTGATTTCATGAGACCAATCTCCAAGCTACTCTTCTCCATTTTCTACTTTTTACTCCTTTCCCCTGCAAGATCTAAATTCCCAAACTTGATCCAAGTTAGTGTTTGTTTAATTTTAGCTTAGCTTAAGTGACAATCCATTTTAAACCTCTCCCTTGCCTTTTAGCTAACTTAGCATTAGTTAGGGTACCAAATCTCCTACAGATCTGGAGATTTATCGTATTTTTAAATCAACCTCCCTATGGACAATCCCATACTCACCATCTTTTTAAAACTTGCTACAACAGATCCTAATTACTTGCAGGTCTGTGTGAGTGTGTTCTGCCTAGTTTTATTGATGATTTTAGACCCTCATTGGAGGGAAGGCAAACACCCCAACAAGTTTTTGGTGCCATTCCCGAGGAGGTGTGTTTAGAAATTGGTAGATCTAAGTTTTGATCATAGATCTGGAGTTGTTTGTTTGATTTTACTAACTGCATTTGTGAGTTTTGTTGTTTTTCAGTATTTTGTGTGCATTTCATTAGGTCTGAGGTTGCCAGTGAGAGGAGAATTATGCTGGAGGCTGCTCTGTAGTTTGCATCCCTGTACTCCCCTTTTACTTTTCAGATATGTTGATTTTTAGAGTAGTTGGAAAGTTTGGTTGATTCTACTTGTTGTGTTGAGAATCTGTTCTGCACTCAAAATTTGAGTGTTGTATGTTTGGTAGAACTCTCCAACCTCAGATTATTCAACTAAATCCAAAGTTTGAAAGATTTCTCAGATCCAGACCAACTACACCCACATCTGTTGTAATTGATTCTGTAGAAATGGGTGACCAACAGCAGCCGAGAATTCTCAAGGAGTTTAATGCACCAGGGGTCTATAATTTCCCCTTCTACATTCAATTCCCAGCTGCTCAAGGAAACTATGACATAAAATCTTCCATAATTAAAATGTTGCCCTCATTTCATGGCTTGACTAAAGAAGACCCCTACAAGTACATTGATGAGTTCTTGGGACTGTGCACTACATTTAACATCACAGGTTTGGGGGAGGAGGCCACCAGGATGAGCCTCTTTCCTTTTTCATTAAAGGACAGAGCTAGGTCCTGGTTGTCCCTGCTTCCACCCAACAGCATTCAGTCCTGGAGTGATCTCCAACGTCAATTTCTGGCCAAGTTCTTTCCTATGTAAAAAACTAGGCAGTTGAGGAAGGGTATCATCTCTTTTACCCAAGATCTAACTGAAGATTTTGATCAATCCTAGGAGATATTTAAGGAACTCCTAAAGAAATGACCCGATCATCAAATCCCTGAATGGCAATTGGTTCAAAGCTTTTATCAGAGAATTGATTCTAAAAGTAGAGAGATGGTAGATGCTTCCTGTGGAGGCACCTACCTCCATAAAACTGCTGAGGAGGCATGGGAGCTCTTTAATGTTATTAGTGAGAACTCTATGCAAAGGGAAACCTTGGCTAGAGATCTAGAGCCTCCTTGGTTGGTGAAGGAGAATAATTCAAGAGGAAAGTTATATGAAGTGAGTGTGCTAAGTGATTTGGAAAGGAAAGTGGACAGCCTAGCCCTGAAATTTGATAGGCTGATGGGAGCAATGAAGTCACCTGTGGCTGCTAGGGTGGAGGAGGCATGTGCCATATGCTAGTCCCCTGCTCACTCCCTTGAAGAATACCCATCTGCTAGCCAGTTTCCTGATTTTATAACAAAACATGTGGCTGTTGCTCAATCTTATGGGCAACAACCTGCTACTAGGTATCAATGGAGGAACCACCACAATTTGAGGTGGAGACAAGATGCATACCCTAGCCAATAGCAGCAACCCCAACAGCCCATGCCCTACAGAAATGCTTAGCCCTATCGAGAAGGTTATGTCCCCAAGGTCTCAGTATCAACAACCCATGGCCCGACCTATAGCTCCTCCTGTGCACCAATCTGCACCACCTCCAGCTGCGAGAGCATCTTCCTTTGAGGAACAAGTTCTATCTTCACTGCAGAACTTGAACTCCTTATCCTAAACTGTGCACTATCACAACCAGAGCATCAAAAAGATAGAGGATAAACATGGTCAGCTGTCTGATGCCTTGACTAGAAGAGGAGGGAGGTTGCCTAGCCAACCACACGACAACTCACGAAGATAGTTTGTAGTGGGTGAAGTTTCCTCCACCTATGAGGAAGCCAAATCTGTTACAACATTGAGAAGTGGTAGGTTAGTGGACAATCAAGTGGGCTGTGAGCCTGTGAGGAGCTTGGAGGAAGAAAATGAAGTGATTTCTATAAGAACACAACAAAGGCCACCAGTGATAGACCTGAAGGAGCAACTAGCTATGAATAAAGAGGATAATGAGGATCCTCAAGAAAAGAAAAAAATTAAAAAGAAAGAGGCCCCATTGGCTAAGGCTGCAAGTGAGGGAGCAATCCCACATTTGCCATTTCCTAAGGCACTGCAAGCACCTTTCCCTTCTGATAAAGGGCAAGATAAAATAGAGAAAATGATGGAGACTTTCAAGCAAGTAAAGATCAATTTACCTTTACTTGATGCAATTAAACAAGTCCTAGCCTATGCCAAGTTTTTGAAAGAACTATGCACCCATAAAAGACAATCTAGGATACACCTATCCAAGAAAGTCTTTTCAGCAGAGAAAGTGAAACAAAATTTGTCGATTGCAACCCCAACCAAATTTCAAGACCTCGGAGCCCCACTATCCCCTGAATCATTAGGGATCACACCATTGATAAAGCCTTATTAGATCTGAGAGCCAGTGTAAATTTGCTTCCATATTCACTATATGAGAAGCTGGGTTTAGGAGAATTAAAGCTTACACATGTGGTCCTACAACTGGCTGACATATTTAAAAGGAAACCTGTGGGGATAATTGAAGATGTGTTGGTTGGAGTTGACAAATTCTTCTATCCTGCTGACTTTTTGGTGTTGGACATGGAACCAAGCAAATGTGCTTCTTCCATACCTGTGATTCTAGGCAAGCCCTTTTTGGCCACTACCAATGCTCACATATAATGCAGGTATGGAATCATGGAAGTGTCATTTGGAAACATGAATGTTAAACTGAATGTGTATAGCACTGGCTATCAACCCTCTCTTGAAGAGGCTTGTTTTTCCATTAATGTACAAAAGAAGGTGATTCATGAAAATACACATTGGCTATTGCAGGACAATGCTTGGTTCACATATGGAAAACTACACTTAGGGGAGGGACACTAGCTGAGGAAAGAATCCACGGAAGGTACTGATCATACAGATTCTATGGACCTCCTAGATCGTCCGGATTAGCCCCTGTAGTCCAGTATGTACCATATGTATTATAGTTTGTTGTTGTTCTAGGTATTTATTTTTCCAGTGAAATTCTTTTTGCAATAAACATGCTATCACAAACATCAGACCATCATTTCAACCTGGCCTAAGATAATGGGAGTTTGGCCATCAAGGAAACAAACTATAGAGCAGCACAGCAGGGAAGCCTGCTGAGTGCTGCAACTGAGAATGCCTGGAATTGTAGTTTTGTGTGGTTTTGGGAGCTGTCGATAGGTCAATTGCACCCTTCGTTAGGTCACTATATGGCTTCGATAGGACAATTGGGGGTTTCAATAGGTGCTGATCATGATCGACAGGTAAAATCGACTTCTCGATAGGTCAGCAAGGGAAAAATATTGATTTTGATAAGTTCTGGATACCTATCGGGAACATATCGAAAAGATGAATCAGGTACCTCTACACCTATCGGAAAGATGATTCCACCTATCGTGAACCTATCGAATCATCCACTTTAAAAAGCTTTGATTGTCACACTGTCGATATGATGCATCAACCTATCAAAACCAACCTATTCATCCTATCGAAATCGTATATCATCCTTTAAATACCTATCGACAAGTCATTTTCGCCCCATATTGGTACCGGCTGCAAACCCTAGCTCTCTTCCTCATTTTTCACCTCCCCCTTCTCTCTGCTAAATACCATAGAAATCGTCATCTATTCAATCTGCCACTTTCTCAGTACATTTCGTCGGCACAAGGGAGCATTTTGCCTCAAATTTTAAAAAAATTGGAGCTGTAAATTGCGACATCTGGAAGAAAACTTAGGATTTTAGGGTAAGTTGTCTTTCTGCTTCCCTCCATCATTTTCCTAGCAACCCATTCCACGTTCTCCCTAGATACTGTTCCATTTTCAAAAGCAAAAATGGCTCCACTCCACCCCCTTCCTTGCCCATCATCCCTAGATCCACCATCTACATTCCCCCTTACCTCACCCTACTCTATGCCATGAGAGATAACCCCTTCATCTGAAGAGATGTACTGCATGGTATGACAGCCCTCTGTACTCACTTGGAGGTTTCCTATGAGGAAAGGATTGCCCTACTGGAATTGGAGCAGAGGATCCAGCTGTGTGATATCTCGAAAGGATGGAAAGAAATTCTCACTCATTATCACTCAGCCAAATTACTTGCTGAAGCGCAGACTCGCATTGCTGATTTTGAAAAGAAGAATGCTGAAAATTTCAAGCAACAATTAGCCAGCTCCAAGGAAGTTCTTAAGGCCACTCAGGAACTTGCTGAAACAAACGAACTCTATGCTAAAAAGAAAATTGAGGTACTGGAGAGGAAGATTGTTGTGATGCTTTCCTAGCCTTATCAACTAGCTCCTTTGTCTTCGATTCCTCCAGACAATCCCCCCTCCACCCAACCTCCTCCATCCTCTTCTACCACTCAGCCTATTGTTCCACCACCTGCTGATGCCCCCACACAACCTCTTCCTTCCCCACCTGTACCTGCTCCCCCTCCTCCATCACAAATTCCTCCTCCTGCCCAACCTTCTCCCCCTAAAACCAAGAGGACTCCCGCAAAGCAAAAGATCTCCGCCACCAAACCATCCTCTGCTTCCACTCGAAAAAAAGGGAAGCAGCCTGCCACCCACTTTGAAGAGGTAGCCCCCACGAAACGCACTCCCCCTGCAGTCGCCCCTTCCACTTTGCTTTCCAAGAAAGAGAGACGAGAAGCTACTGCGGCCCTGGGACTTGGTGCCTCTGCCCTCTTTCCATCTAATTCTGATTCAGAGGACTGGTCCACTCCACTTGCTACTTCTACTAAAAAGAAAAAGCAACATACTGCCCAGCCCGAAGAAGCACCCAAGAAGCCCACCAAACAGCCTCCACCAACACCCAAACCTCCTTTATCAAAGGCTGAGTTGAAAAATCTTCAAGATTTATACGATTGGCCCGATGATGCATGTAAATAACTGTAGTTGAGTTTTTCTTTTATGCCTTTTGTCCATATTTTTGCTGCTTATATAGAAATTTCTTCTTTGTACTGTCTTTCTCTTATCTTGTTTTCTTTTCCATTTTTCCTATGCTATACTCCACTGCTGTAAACAGTGGGGACACTATTTAGTTTAGGCTTGGCGGTGTGGCATGTATGCCAATAAATTAGTTAATTTCAGTACAGCCAGGTGTAAAAACGAGTTTGAGGAAATAAAGTGAACTCTCACCTAATTCAGAAAAATTTTTGGAATTAAAATAAACTGCAGTTTTAACATTGTTCATGAAGTGAATGTCAACAAATTTTAAAAATAAAAAAATTGATGTTTAGTGAACCTAAAAGGAGAGAAAATCTGTAAGGGTACCCCCCAGAAAATTTGGTGGAAGGCCATACCCAGTGAGACTTGGGCCTGAAAATTTTTCTTTGAAGAGTGTTGTGGCAAAAAAAATTTCTGCTCTAAGGACTGACTGGACCTAATTTTCACCACTAGAAGTTAGGCACATCCAAGTTAAAACAGCTTGACAGCATTCATGACATTGAAGACATGAAGCAAGGCCATCCCTTGGACAATTTGAGCCTAAAATCCCCCACCATTGAACTGCCCTTGATACACACCTTTTGTGCCCTAAAAATCCTAAATTTTCTTTGCTAAAAACCAGGAAATTTGAACCTAAAATCCCTTGGCCTATTTCAGTTCACCCTTGATCCGAGAAATCTGGAAAAAGAAGAAGTGAGGTTAGAGGAGCAAGGTTTGACTTTTGGTTGAAAGAGAAAGAAGCTCATTTGGTGGCCATTGTGGCATTCCTACATGCTATAAAAAAAATTAATAATAAATAAATAAAAATAGAGCAAAAGGATGAGAAAGTGAAGTCACATCATTTGAAAATCTACAAGATAAGAAGCTGATGAAGCTGATCACTTCAAGTCTTAAATTCCAAAAAGAAAGTGAAGAGGTGCTGAAATGAAGAAGGCTGAGCTGCAGACCACCTCCTTACCTTTACTGATTTCTCAATTTGAATCCCATTTACCCTTTCATTCTTTTACAAACCTCAGCCCTAAGCCACATTACAACCCAATAAAAAGACCTTACTGATCTAAAATGGATTGAGCTGTCATGTGGAGATAAGGATCTGTTTAATCTATGGTGTAAGGTGCTGGAGAAGTTGGAAATCAGAGCAATGCCTATGCTCATGATTGCAGTCCTATTTGAAGGTTGTAACTGTTCTTGAGTTGAGTGATATGATGCACCCCTCTTCCTTGTGTTAATGAGTGAACAGCCTTTGTTAGAATTGGGCCTGCAATCCAATTTGACAGGGGAGTATCAACACAGAAAGCTTAAATGAATGGTGAGCTCTGCATCAAAATTTTGAAAGAAAGGCCTTCACATAAACTGAGTGATGATAAAGAAATAGTCGCAGACTTTCATGACCCAAAGGGATGCCCTCCCTGTTGAAATTCCTCTAAAGGTGCATGGTGTGAATCCATTTTATCTACTCAAACTCTACTTTAACCGGTTGCACTATGATTAACTAAATTTAATTGGAGAAGTTTATGGGTACCTTCACTGAAAACCCTCAGGAGACTTCACTCCTCCACTAGGATCACCTAGGGTTTAAAAGGCTTACTGCATATGCTAAATGCATCCGCGCTCCCTACGAAAGTGGCATTTTTAATTCCTTTTTATTCTCCTTTTCTCAGGGACTAGCAAAGCTTAGGTTTGGGGGTGTGTTAAGTGGCGAAAAATGCCACTTTTCACCCTTTAACCTGACCATTGATAGACCTGTGAGCACACTAATAAGCCTCTGTCGAGTGTATTTTGTAGACAACAGTAAAAGATGATACTAATGCAGAAAACCACTCAAGAATGCCCACAAAGGGGCCATCTCTCAGCACAGGAGAGACCCAGCAATAGCACACCAGCGAGTAGCACATCACTGGACCCTTAGAATGCTTGGCTGTAGCAGAACAAGGTGAAGGAAGTGAAGACAGGCCAAAAATATCCTATCGAGAGGACATCTAAAGATTTCGATAGGAGCTGAGAGTTGAAATAGAGGAATTCATGCAGATTGGCGAGGTTTCGATAGGATCTGAAGCCAGAAAGAAGAGGTCGTGAGGATTGTGAAATTCAATAGGATCCAAGAACCTATCGAACAGTTGAGAGAAAGACAGATTTCATCCTGACGAAATCTACCTGAGGAGACAAGATAACCTATCGAAAGGTCTCCAGAACCTATCGGAAGACCTCTTGAACCTAACGAAATGGAGGTGCTGGATCAGCTCCTAGTGAAGGATGTTCGTGCCTTTCGACAGGAGTGAGAGCCATCCTATCGAACTGATGGAATGCAAAGCCACAACCTAACGAAATGGTCTCCCAACCTATTGAACTACTCCTCCAACCTGTCGAAATCGTGTGTAGAACTTCTCAGGAACTCAACTATGCACACGCTGTGACTTGGTGACCTACTGCATGCAACTCGAGGCACTTGGTGATCGGCACGACGGTTCTAGAAGATGCCCTAACCAACCCATGTGCTCTAGCAGAACCCTAACAAACTCTGAGGACCTTCTGGAAGGGATTTTTTACAGGAAAAACTGAGGAGAAAGCTATATATAGAGACTCCCAATTGCAATTGGGGGGGATCAAGATCTGAGCCAAATTCTAGAGATTAGAGCTTGCAGAGAAATTCTATTTTCCCTCTTTTAGCCCAACAATGGTTGGCAAATTCCCTTGGAGTAGCGAGGAGAGAGGTTAGATCTATAATTGGGTAAGGTTGAGAGTGCTATTTTGGGTTCACTGCTGAACAGACTACATATCTGAGAGCATTTCTATTATAGAGTGAGTTTGATTGCAATATAAATGTTGTTTGTAATGCTATAATTAGATCGAAAGTTCCTTTGGTTTCATTTGGTGCTCGATCGAATTTGTGTAGAGGAGTCTGTAGATCAGCTCACCCACTTAACTGGTAGACCTCTTGGATACCATCCGATCTCCCTGGATCTGATACTCTTGTAATTCCCTGAGTCTGTGACCTTGGAATTGCAGCATCTGTAGTCATTTTAATTATTCTAATTGATGCTTTAGCTTTGGAGGAGATCCCTAGGATGATCTGTGACCATTAAAGTGGACAGATTATAACCTTAAGATTAGTCCAAGCTCAGGCTCCAATTGGATTCATCTGCTGTAAATCCATGGATTAGATAAAGTCTATTGGATGGTCTGTGACCATTCAAGTGGACAGATCATAGCCTTAAGACCAGGTGGATCCTTTGATTTGGAGTGGAATCTTCTACCTTGCAGTTGTGCTTATACCCAGTTGAGGGAATTGTGTGCCCATTAGAATCGAACCTGATTTCAGTGAGACCAATCTCCAAGCTACTCTTCTCCAATTTTTAGCTCTTTACTCCTTTCCCCTGCAAGATCTAAATTCCCAAACTCGATCCAAGTTAGTGTTTGTTTAATTTTTGCTTAGCTTAAGTGACAATCCATTTTAAACCTTTCCCCTTTCTTTTAGCTAACTTAGGATTAGTTAGGGTGCTAGATCTCCTACAGATCTGAAGATTTATCATATTTTAAAAAAAAACCTCCTTGTGGGCATTCTCTTACCATCTTTTTAAAACTTGCCACCATAGACACTGATTACTTGCAGGTCTGTGTGAGTGTGTTCTTCCTAGTTTTATTGGTGATTTTAGACCCTCATTGGAGGGAAGGCAAACACCCCAACAAGGTGCACCCCCGAGCTTTCGAAAGCTTTTCCCAAACCCTTAGGAATCATCCCAAAGCCTTTAGAACCCCTCTCAAACCCTTAGGAATCAATCCTAACCTTCCCAAACCCATTAGAATCCTTTCCTAGACCTGTTTCGAATACTTCTGAGCAATGGATGGAAAGAGGAGTGCCAAAGTTTACACAGACCTCTTCTAGAGCTAAGTTCTATACCATTGGAAAGATGACTTCCCCAGGTTTCCAACGAGCCAAGAATCACCTTAATCGGAGTTATATATCAAACATTACAGTGATTTGAAAATCGGGCAAAAATGTAAGTATCTTGCCTAGCGTGTATAATATACACGCCAGACCAATTTTGCCAAATTTTGGCCTAGCGTGTCTAATACACACACTAGGCAAAATCTGGTCTTTTTGTGGGCTCCAGGGTAGGTTATAAACCTTCCACTTCTTCCCATGCACTGTAGCTATGCTTGGCATCTGTAATACACACTCCAGGCTTAGATACAGTAACTGTGAGTTTTTATTCGAAAATGGATTTTGGGGTTTGACTTGTTGACCATCCCAATGTTTAGGGTAGGTTTCATTAGGACTGTTGCGCCCCCATTTAGCCAATTATCAACCCTTGTGCCATTTAAAACCCAACCCTATTGTTGGAGTTTTTTCAGATGCTTGCTGATAACTTTATTTGAAAACAGTGATAAGAATGTGTTAGTAAAAATAATTCAAAGGTGGATTGAAAAACACAAAACAGCAAGTCTAAAAATACACAGTCCTGCAAGATACAGGGTCCATTATAGCAAGTTTTGATAAGTAAGAGTTTGTCTAAGAGAGAAATTGATCTAGAACCCAAAATGGGCTATAATAGTAGGCCTCTAGATCTGGCTACAGATCTGACAATCCTAAAGAAAGGGAGTTGGGTGTCACGACTACACTAAATTAATCCTAAAAACAGAGAAATAGAATATAGCCATATCCTAAAGAAAGGGTTTAGAAGAAGATGGTGGTAGTGTGTGCCAAAATAAAATACAAAAATTATGATAAGTAATCTGGTTGAGCTAGAGTTAAAGATACAGTAATGTAACTCAGATTTAGGCTGTCTCTGCAATGCTCCTTGCTGAGATGCCATTAATAGCCTCAACAAGGTATAAGCTCCCAGTTTAACCCATACCATTTGGGGTGCTCTTAGGGCTATACTCTGTCCACTATAATGGTCACAGGGGGGAGTCTGTCAAATCCCATTAGTTAAACTAGAAATTTGCTAGTCTAATCCAGAAGAGTGGACTGATCATTTCCATAGCTACTAGACCAGCTCTAGCCATGAATACTATTGCAGCACTATATAATGCCAGTGCTACAAGCTCTCCAGATCTGCGCACAGACCTGACTGACATTCATAGGTATTTCAACCCATAAGATCTTAAGTGCTTTGCTAAGGCTTACTGCTCACTAGTGCCCGCAAAAAGGACCATGCAACAGGTTAAATAAGGCCTTTAGCTTAGTTGGTCATTGCTACAAACAACCTGCAATGTCTCAGCCTCAAGCTGCAATTACTATAAGAGATTCAATATAACATCTGATATATTTAGGTTGAATAAAGGGGAGCCAGTTACTGTACAAACCTCCTCACAAGGCTCTAGAAGCTCATGTGCAGGGGAGAAGAATCCTTCTCAAACATGTGGATGGACACAACCTTAGGGCTATACTCTATCCACTTGAATGGTCACAGGGTATCCCATTGATCTGTCCATCCCACAGAGGCCTGAGAAAGAACATGAAAACTACTGCAACCACCATGGTCTGCAGGCCTCCGAGCTCTCTGGATCTCACTACAGATCTAGCATTGGTTTCCATGTATCTATCAAACCAAGGGAAATCAGATGGTAAACAATAGACCCACTAGAAACTGAATGGGCTACTCCCAAATACATGGATACTATAGACATCTAAAGAAACAATAAGATCTATAGATTTGATTAAGCATTAAAATAGCAGTTCATTGATAACAACAAAACTTATAATGAACGGTCTCCTGGCTGCAGCCCATACACAACTGCTCATTCAAGATCCCAATGTATACAAAAATCTATTACACGACTGAAACAAAGCTAGACCTAGCTATTTATAGGGGGATTAGCCAGCAAGTGCTGAGCTAAGAGAGAAGAGAATGAGGTGATCAAACCCTAACCCTACCTTGCTAGAGCTCTCAGCCGGCAGAGGATGAAGGAAAGATGAAAATAATAAGCTCTAAGTATAGCTTATACACTCTGTCAAAATAGCCTTGGCTCTAAAGAGATTAACCCTAATTTTTCTAATAGACGTGGCACTGTTACAACCCTTGAATGCCTCGAGATGTGTGCTTCAAAATCTGTGCCTCAAGAATTGTGCCCTAGTCTTGGGAAATTCCCAAAAGGTCCCTAAGTTAAAACTCGAAAGTGGAAAGCTTGCACTTCGCGGGGCTGGCAGCTATTTTTGTTCACTCGTGCAGTTGCTTCGCTTTCGTAGAGCTGACTTTGGCTGATAGGAAGGGCTCATTCGCGTAGTAAACCTTTAGTGAATCACGCAGATGGCTTATGAGTCGCAATACTGTCGCGGAGATAATCTGAAGAGCCAGAGTGTTTCACGTAGTAGAGCTTCAGGAGCTCTCTCTTGCTAAGTACTCACGCAGGTGGGCTCCTGCACTCACATAGTAACTTATAAGGTTCCAGAGTGCGTGAGATCTGCATGAAGGGGAATTCTGGGTTTCTCTATCTTCCAAGGACACGCAAAAACTCGCGAGGCGACTTTTTATTCTCTATGCATATGGGATCACTATGTTCCTCGCACTACTGCTTTGAGGCTTGATCTCTGCGAGAGCTTCGCGACCATGAATTCTAAAGGTTTTACACCACGAGCTCTTCGCGATGTCTTTATGGCTCTCTTCTTGACTGCGCAGTGTATCTGTGCGAGAACTCTTCCACTACATCTTTAGCTTCACGAGAAAGCTCCTCAACTCTGCGAGATCTGTTTCTTGGCACTCTGTTGTACTACACTTGTTGTTATAGCATCCTCCTTTCTCAGCTAACTTCAGTCATCTGCTAGACTTTAGGTCAATGATGATCAGCAACAGTGAGTCATCATGGTGAGCAGTACCAAGGTGTTAGGCTTGGGCTTATCTGTCATCTTTGCTTGTATTCTCTCTCTTTTGGGCCAAAAGGCAAGGAGTTTGTATTGAGCTGCATATTTTATTACTAACTGCAAAACATACTTAACAAATGATTATTAGTGGGCTTCAAGGTCCATCAAAGGCTAAGTTAAGATGTGAAAAGTGGTACTTTTCAGTGAATAATACACCCCCAAACCTAATCTTTGCTATTCCCTGAGCAAAGGAAAAAATTAAAATAACTACTCTAAGAATTGAAATGCCACTTTCGTAGCGAGCATGGATACATTTAGCATATGTACCAAGCCTTTTAAACCCCTAGGTGATCCCTAGTGGAGGAGTGAAGTCTCCTGAGGGTTTTCAGTGAAGATACCCACAAACTTCTCAATGAAATAGTTAACAAAGGTGCAATATTCTCAGGTCAACTGTCAAGAAATAGAACATCAGTTCACCTTTGATTCAATAAAAATGTGAGGAATTTGGACATGAAAAGCCTAGACATCTAATCATCACAAACTCTACCTGAGGGCACAACATTTCCAATTAGCTCACAAAAGGGGGACAACGCATGTATATCATCACTGAGCTCATCATTAATTCAAAAATCAGGCCATAGGCAATGCCTAACATATTCAACATCAAACCCAATGCTCACCAGGGCATACTCTCACAAGGGACCTTGAGGGTTTCATTTTCTCTCAAGCTCAAGAGCAGTTACAGCCCCCAAATGGGCCTGTAAGCATAAGCATAGGCAAAGCACCTACGTCTTAGCATCATTAGTATATCCTCACCATAGATTGGATGACTCCTTGTCTCTTCATGATAGCTCATTTAACTTTGGATCACAAGGTCTTTAGCTGGGTTGTGATGTGGCTTATGAAGTGGGTTATAAAGAATGGAAGGTTGAAAAGGGGTTCAAAATTAAGAAATCAATAAGTGAAGGAGGTGATTCATGACTTCACCCATTTGTAGTTCAGTCCCTTTCATTTTCTTTCAAATTTTCCATACTTGAAGTGGCTAGGTTCTCCTCTTCATTTTGATTTTTCCAATGAACTGTTCCTCTTTACTCCTCTTCATTATTGTTTTTCTTTCTTTTCTTGCATTTTTCTTTCTATTTTTGTTTTTATTTTTGTGTTTGTGACTTGCCACCTCTTTCCTCAGCTACTATACTGCTCAACTTTAGGCATCTCTTCTCTATTCACCTATTGTTGACCCTATCTTGTCCATCTTCAGCTCCTTCTCCTTTACCTTCTGAATTCTCAGAGTGAGGGTAGGTTTGAGTTAGGTCCATAGGTTCAGGTGCCAGTACTCAGGTGTATTTTGAAAAAAATTAGAAATTAAGGCTCAACAGGTGTGTGCACAAGGGCAATTGATTAGGATTTGGTCTGTTTAAGCTCAAACTGTCCAAGAGAAGGCCTTGATCCTTTCCTAGGTTTCATGAGTGCAGTCAGTTGTTTCAACTTGGAGGTGCCTAACTTCTAGTGAGGGCATTGCCTCAGCTAGTCCTTAGAGCTAGAAGAATTGCCTCAGTCACTCCTGAAAGGAAGGAAAAAAAATATTTTATAGGCCCAACTCTCACTGGTTATGGTCTTCCATTGAACTTTTAAGTATGTCCTTTATCTTTTTCTCTCTTTAATGATTCACTCAGTACTAATATAGGTGTGTTTACTTGGTGTTCACATCATGGAAAAGTTAAAATTTAAAAGCTTGCGATTAAAGGTTTTAAAAGGTTAAATTTTTCATTTTTCTAGTGATCCTTAGGTGAACATGGTTCTGTTTCTGTCTTACTCACTTGAATCTGCTGCACTTAGGTTAACTATTTCATTGGCAGAACCTGCCATACCCCCAAACCTATGAGGAGCAGTGTCCTCACTGATTCAAAGTACAATGGGTGTGCAGTAGGTATAAAACTTAGAAATTAACAAAACATAAACTACAAAAGAAAAAGAACGCACAAAAATAGACAAACAAAGATGAAATAAAGTAATAGGTTCACAAAAGTAACAAAAAGAAAATTCATTATATTAGAAAATGTATTTACAACACACTACTCCTAACTCAAAATATGTGCAAATATCAATCATCTGAGTCCTTGTGTTCAGTAGGTGGTTCATGGATCTCTTTACTCTTTGCTATCTTTAAAGCAGCAGCCTTAGACAGTGGTCTTTTTGAAGTGGTTTTCCTAGGCTTGGTTGTGCTTTTGCTCTTAGAAGTGGGTGATTGCTTTGGAGTAGGGTCCTTGATTTTGGGTCCAAGTTTGACGGGGCTCAGACTAGTGGCAACCGAGCCTGATTGCTGAAAAGGTACATCAGGGTTGAGTTCTTTAAAAAGAGCTTCTGCCAACTCCTGATTAGTTTGGACATTTATCCTTTTCTCCAAGGCTGCAATAGTCACCCCGTAATCATAAGCTCTCTCCTCAGTCAGCCGGAGTCTCTCTTTTAGTTCTTTGATAACATCTTCTTGACTCTCCACCCTTTTCTTCTCCTAGTTGTATTGGACCATAATCTCTCTGCATCCATCCTTGATTTCCTTTTTCTCAATCTTGTGGGTAAGTATCAGGAGTTTAATTTTATCCAGGAGGGGTTGCCACACTGTTGCTTTCAAGTCGACCATGCCGTGAATTACATCCCTTTTTATGTAGGCATTTGCTTGCATGGCTCAGAGTAGGTTGGGATAGGATGGCATGGGAGTAGAAGAACCAGGAAAGAAGGTCAGATCAGTAATGGAAGGCCCAGCCATGGAAGTAGAGGGGGTGGGTGTAGGCCAAGGTGGGGAGGATGAGATAGTTGGAATTATGGCAAGGGTAGGTTCAGGATGTGACTGAGGATCAGGGTTAGTTTGGGTGAAAGCATCTCTAGAGGGAATGGGAGAAGCTTCTAAGACAGGGACAACGGGTGTGGGAGTAGGGGAAGGGTGACTGATTGATGGGGAAATAGGTGACTGTTGGGAAGTTTGGGTTAGAGTGGACAGAGTTGTGTGGATGGAATGTAAAATGGTGGGGATGGAGGTAGGGTTTGGTAGGGTGGAGTGAATAGAGTGAAGGTGGGCTTCGAGGGTTGATTTGGTTTAGGTATTGAACTGCATTTGTGATTGGAGGGATAGTAGGAGGTGTAGGATTTGGGGTAAGAGGTCTGGTATGGTATTGGGTGTGGGTTGGATGGGTGAAACTAGCTGGAAGGGAGATGTGGGTCTATGAGTGAAGGTAGTGGCCTGTGGTGGTGTAAAGTGTGGAGGGGGGGGGTGAGTCGGGGAGAGGTGTATAATCAAGGCTGATGTCTCCTAGGATAGTAGACATCATAGTGGAAAATTCCTCTCTTGAAAAAGGCTCACTATCATGGGATAAGGGAATTGATTGGTCTACAGGCTCACTAGGGATAGGTACAAAAGGTTGAGAAGTCTCACTGGGCTGCTGGGTGTGTCAAAGGTATGGGGTTGTGGTGCATAGGTTGTGGGTATTGGGTCTGGAATGAAGGTGGTATCAGGAATTGGAATGGTTTAGGAAATGTAGGTGGGATAGGGTGCTATGGGGGTTGTGCCTTTTGTGAGTTTTCTTTTCTTAGTGTAGCCACTTCCTGAATGGTGGGGGCTGCTTCTCTAAATAATTCCTTCCTCTTCTCCCTCTTTCTCATCATTGTGCCACTGATACTCCATTGTTTCTTTCTACTATTGTTGGGGTTCAGGGCCGCTGTCTCCCTTCCCTTTTGAAGGGGTATTTCCCATCTTTCAGCAGTGCAGTAATCAGCCTGCTGTAGGGAAGGGCTTACAATTTCTTGTTAACCTTTACTTTCTCACACAAGTCCCTAATCCCTTTAAAAACTAACTTGGCTGCATCCAATTAGTGGTTTATGTGAAATGAGAGAAGGGCATCAGCTATGGGGGACCTCCTCTCTTACTCATGACTCGAGCAAAACACATTTTTCCTCAGCACCCCATCCATGAATCTGAGGTTGGGGTACATATCTCTTTTCCTGATTGAGTCCCCTAAAGACATGATTCCTCCGGTTAGTTCTCTGACTATTTCTGTAATGGTGGCAGTCAGGGGAGGTCCCAAGCCAAACTCAGGGTCATACCCAGCTGGTATCCCAAGTACCCTTGCAATGTCAGACTAGTTAAACAATATTTCAAAATTATCAATCAGTACTAGCAGTGATGGGTTCCCATCATCACCAGTCCTCAACCTCATATTATGATAAAATAATCTGACTAATCTTGGGAACACCACCTGCATTGAGGGTCTTAACAGTGGTAGCAGAGTTGCCTTACTCAGATATTCAATGGAGGCAGTGGTCTCTGGTAGCTCCTCAAAGTAGGCTTTATCAAAAATAGTTTCTGCCTCCAGCGGAATTTCCAACACAAACTCAGAAGGGACCCTGAGGTATTCAGTATTCTCTTCCTCCCCAACCTCAGGGGCCATAGGGGTCACAACCTTGCCCTTTTTCTGCTTCTTATTTGATTTTTCAGGGCCCTCAGTAGGTGGGTGCTCTCTGGCCCTCTTCTTCTCCACAAGGCATTTATCAACCAAGATCGAATCACGAAGGTCATTTTCAAGGTTGTAATGGGGCTCAAGTGAAGGTTATGAAATAAAGGGAATTTGAATTGAAATTTCTTTGAGAAATCAGAAAAGGTGACACCTTTAATTTTCTCATTTTCTCATTCCTACTTTTTCCGAAATTTTCAAAATTTCTATTTTCTTTTTCTCTTCTTTCCTTCTTCTTTTCATTCCTTTTTCTTTTTGATACCTCCTCATATTGTGCATTTTCTTTTATTTTTTCTACCTTTTCCACAAATATATATTTTTCTTTTCTTTTCTTTTTCTCTTCCCTTTTACAAATTTTCTACCATATGCTTCCCTGCAAGCATAATTATCATGCCTCTCTACTTCTTCTTGTTCTCATCCCTCTTTTCCAATTTCTCAGATATTGAAGGGTAAGGTTTTACATTTACAGTACTAGTATGGGGTATGGATAATGTAGCTTATCAAGAAAGTTTTCAGCAAGGCTCAAAGGGGGTGCTAAAAGGTAATTAAGTGTAAGGTTGGTCATTTTAGGCACAAAAGAGCCAAAGATAGCCTTTGATCATCTCCTTTCAAAGTGGTAATGATGATTATTTGTTTTGAATTCAAATACAATGGGTTCTAGCACAATAATATAAACAATTCATAACCAATAAACCAAGGTAAAGCATATGAGATTTAAACAATTAAGCACAAAGTCCAAAGATACTCCATATTTATTTTAACACTCATCAAGAACGAGATAAAAAGTTCTAAAGCTTTTCGGGTTTAGTCAACTTTAAGATCCTAAGAATTTCATATTTGAACTAATCCTTTGATTTCAGAACCTAAACATGGAGAAAGTGTAAAAATTTTCTAGGCAAGGAATTCAGACCAATTCTTAAATGTTCACAAAGGAATTTATTGTCGTAAACGTCAGCAGTTTTACTATGGCATGCATACTGAAAAATTAAAATCTACATGCATCTTTGATTACATTTTGAAAACTACGACAAAATAAACAAAGATGGTGTAAAAATAGAACAAGGTATTGAGGGTGTATAAAATAGTGGTTAAGTATCATGAACCACGCATTTGGCACAACACTCCCAAACCTAAGTGGTGATATGTCCTCATTACACAAAAGAATAAACATATACAACAACAATAAGACAACTGAAAAATAAAATCAGATCAGTGTCTGCACCAAGAAATGCCACTTACCGTCTCGTATGCTTCCCAGCAGCGGAAGGGGCAGGAAGAAAAGGTATAGAGAAGCCCTTCCTGTGAGAGGAAGGAGGTGTGCCTCCTAAATCTACGTCATCGACATCTAGAACAATGGGGGACAATTGATTTCGCAAGTTGGTCATTTCTTTCTCCCATTGTCGACGTGCCTCTGCATGCTTTAAGGTAGCTTCCGCAAAAGATCGGGTGTCTTCCCTGCGGTAATATGATCAGTCACATAATTTATCATTTTATCACCCTTAACTTAGTGATGCTAGACCCCAATTTCCTACTAATAAGTTAATGATGTGCATATATTAAGGAAAGACAACCAAATAAAGCCAAAGTGTTAATATTCATCAAATTGAACTCATAAAACCATAAGAAAGATAATTGAACAAAAAAGATGAATCATCACTTACTGAATGACGGAAAATCATACTTTACGATATAGTGGAATGCTGCAAAGGAAGAAAGTAAGAAATCGTAATTTATGATTCCTCAGAAGAAGCGTTCAAAGCGAATTGCGATACAAAAGTGAAGACGATCAATCGTAAATAAAGAATCGTCCAGAGAGTGAAAGCTATAAAATTGTGATTTACGATTGTATAAATTAATGCTTTTTGAAGCTGTCAAGGAAGCGGATTTTATCGTTATATTAGTTTAAAAAAAATAAGTATTTATCTTTCTTTTTTTATATTTCTTTATATTTTAAATTTTCTTTGATCACTTCTTAAACATTTATAGGTTTACTCGGAGCAGCGAATCAAAGGTTTCAACACTTCTGCAAGTCACAAAAACTAGAGGCTCAGATTTTTCTCTCTCCCTGCCTTCAAAAAAAAAAAAGGATGCATAGCCTGTAGACACCCCAATTTTGCCCTCTCAGAGTATATGAATTTGTTTAGTCAACCTTTGACCTTACCCATGATCTTCAGAAAGGACTTACCTTCTCTAAAAGCTTTAAAACCCTAACGTAGGGATCATATACTGAAATAAAAATATATGATTGAACACATGGCTGAAATAATAGCCTTGTGGATCATACCCCACTTAGCCCAGGAAAAATCCCAAATTGTGCACCCACACAAGTGCGTGAAATCCGATTGCATGCCCCCTCTATGGCACGCAATTGGTCTCACTTAGACCAGGATTGTCTTTCCGTGACCTGCCTTAGGATCGAATTGCAGGCGCTAAAGCAAACGAGTAATCCAATTGCATGCCAGAACACTGGCGCGCAATTAGTCCAGTACAAGCTGACCTCTAATCATCTAGAAACCGCCTTAAGGCCCTATTGCACATTCGAATTATGACGAATAATCAGTTATGTGCGCTGCATAAGGTGCGCAATTAGCCCTAATATGATAAGAACTCGGACACCTCGACTGAGCCAGTCGACCGCTCACTCGTTGAGTCAGTCACTGACTCACGGCTATTAAGCGCCTGGGATAGGGCGTGTAATCTAATTAAGTGCACCAGACAGAGCACGTAATTAGATTTGACCAGCTAATTGCGCACCTCCCACAGGGCGCGTAATTACCCTAATACCTATAAATAGACTTCCCTACCTCGACCAATACATCACAATTTTCATAGAGACCTCTTCTCTCTCGAGCTCCGGCCTCTTCTAAGGAGCTCGAGTTTCTCTTCCACCGGCGCTTAGCCTCAGGTAATCTTTTTGTTCTAGTTCTTAGTTCTAGTTCTAAATTCTAGTTCACTTTCTAGTTTTAGTTCTTAATTTCTAGTTCTAGTTCTTAGTTCTTAGGTTATAGTTTGAGTTCGTAATTCTCCTTCTAGTTCTTAATGTTAGTCCGAATTCTTCGTTATAGTTCTAAATTTTTAATTCTCGATCTCAATTTTTGATTCCTAATTCTCAAACTCTAAGTTCAAATTCAGTTTTTTTTAAATCTTCAATATTTACAAAATAATCCTTAGCTGCCCAATTTGCTTAAGAGAGCTTACGGAGGGTACCCGAGAACTGGGCTGATCCTCCTTAGCATAGCGGGCTACAACCCTTTTTTAATAAGACTCCTAGTAGGATTAGGAGACTAGGTTAATTAGACTCCTAGTAGGATTAGGAGACTAGGCTATTAGACTCCTAGTAGGATCAGGAGACTAGATTAATTAGACTCCTAGTAGAATTAGGAGACCTCTTTTAATTAGACTCCTAGTAGGATTAGGAGACTAGATTAATTAGACTCCTAGTGGAATTAAGAGACCTCTTTCAATTAGACTTAGTAGAATTAGGAGACCTCTATTAATTAGACTTCCAGTAGAATCAAGAGAGCAGATTAAGTAGATTCCTAGTCGGATTAGGAAACTAAATCAATTAGAATTAGTGTAACACTATCAAAAGACCAAATCAACTAAACTCCTAGTAGGAATAGGAAAACCAAACTTGCTAAACCCTAAGGCAACCCAGAGCTGCTGACATTGGCCGGCCGACAATTCAGTAAAAGAGTTCAACCTGCAAGCCCCCACTCCCCTTAAAGCGTGATCAGTGATGTGTTGCAGCGTCAATAAACATCTGCAACTGGCGAGTGCATCAACCCAGGTATTCTTCATTTAAAATTTACCTTTTCCCTTTAGCAATTTAATATTTCTTAATTTATTACTCTATCGCTGTTGGGATATTTTTAAGTGCTTGCTACTGACTTTATTGGAGACAGTGATAAGAATGGGGTAAATAAAAAATGAGTGAAACGTAGAGTGATGATTACGGAGCAGCAAGCCTAAAATATGCACAGTCCTGCAAGATACAGGGCCTGTTGTAGCAAGTTTTGATAAGTAAGAGTTTGTCCCATAGGGAAAGTTGATCTAAAGCTCTGAGGGAGCCATCATTAGTAGGCTCTCCAGATCTGACTACAGATCAAGCAATCCTAAATGGAAGGGGATTTAAGGTCACTAAACTCTAAATCCTAAGGTAACTTAATGTCTAAACCATAGAAAGGGTTGAGGAAATGGATGAAGTGGGAAAATAAATATAAAAGGGGTGAGAAGTATGCTATTAGGTTCAGGTCTGATGGGTTTCATGACTCAAATTCAGATCTGCTGTTATAGAAGTCCTGTCCAATGGCTATGTTATCACCACTGAGGAGAAAGAATTCAACTCATCTTTGTGCCATGATCCAATCCCTTTATGGCTATAACCTGTCCACTTAAATGGTCACAGACTATCCAATTGGGGAACCACAGTCCAGAGATGGGTCAGAACAAGTCTATCATTGTAAGCACTACTTCATCCAGGCTACAAGCACAAGAATCCATAGGGAACCTCAACCACTAAAGTGCTATGTGTGGGGCTAGGCCTGTATGGGAGCATGTTAGCCCAGACACATAGAACCAGCAAGAGTTTGAGTACAACCTTAGGTCTAGCTGTCCACTGTTGTAGAAAGACTGTAGTGATCCAGTCACAAGCCTACAATCTCTATAACCAAACCAGATCTGCCATCTGATGGCGGGTCTATACAAATACAGGGGAGTTTGTCTCTACACAATCTCTCACAGGGCTACAAGCACAAGTGCAGAGAAGAAGAATCTGTCTTGGATCTGTGGACTGGCCTCACCCTAAGGCTATAACCTGTCAACTTAAATGGTCACAGACTATCCCAGAGGCTATCCTCCTCACAGAGGAACAAAACAGAACAAGAACACTGCTGTCACCACCATGTTCACAAGGCTACAAGCACAAGCTCTCATGGGGATTTCAGATCTAGTGGATCCTGTGGTGGGGTTAGGCTTGTATGGGAGCATGTTAGCCTAGACACACAGGTCACTTGGATCTAAATAGGTTTTTTTAAATAGTTCTCCATTCCTCATAATACAACCAAACAATGGAGGATCTCAAGGCAGCAGCCTTGTATAGAATAACTCAATCTCAAACTTCAATCCCATACATGTAAAACACCCAATCATGAATTCCTATTAAATCTAAACGAAATAAGCATACAGAGGCATAGCTTGCAATTGCTAGGCTATGGAGAGAAGAAAAAGTAAAAAGAAATTTACCTAAACCTTACTAGAGATCTACAGCTACTGCAAGAAGAAGATAGACAAAATTCTATTCTAAGAAGGGTCTCCTAAACCTAAACCAAGCTTAGGTTTATATAGCAGTCAGTTTGGCGGCACATTAGGGTTAGGAAACCCTAATTTTAATGATGCCACATGGCCTAATACTGTTCCTTGGATGCCTCGAGGTGCGTGCACAGAAATTGGGGCATTGGAGTGTGTGCCCTAATTGCCGGAAGTTCCCAGAATGTCCTCTGCAGAAGTGAGGGAGAGTTAGAGTCTAGAGCCTCACCAGGTAGCACTAGTTTCCAAGACTGTCACGTGGTATCACGGTCTTCGCGAGATTGGATTAACTTGAAATTCTAGCCGTCGCGGGGTTGTCTTAGTTTGCAGCTTAAGCAGTCGCGTGACAAAGCATTGAATCCTCGCTGGATTGCTCTGGTCTTCGAGGCATTGCACTTTCCTTCTGAATGGTGCGAGAATCGCGCGAGCAGTTTGTTTCTCAATGGATCTTCGTGAGGGCGTGATGTACATTGATCTCTGAACTGCGCGAGAGGTTTTTCTAATGTTTTGCATCCCGCGGCCACTGCGCGACAGCTGCGCACAAAAATACCTAGAGCTCTCTCTCTCTCTCCTCAGCTTATTTGAGTGAACTACGCACAGTTTTGAGTGCTGCTTTCTTGAGCTGCACAAAACTGCTTGAGCATTTAAGTGCTTGAGCTATGAGAGCTACGCGAGTCATGATTCTGAAGCCCTTCTATCACTAAACTGTGCGAGAACAGCGCGGACAATTGGTATGAAGTCTTGGGAAACTCCCAAACACCGCGCGAGGCTTACTTTCTAAATCCTTTGAACCCTGCGGCAACTGTGCGAGGCTCATTTCTTGCTCTGTTGCTACTGTGCTTTGCCTTCATGTAGTCAAGTTCTTGTCTGGATCCAGCTTCCCTTTTTCTGAGAGACTTCTGGGGCAAAAGTGGGCTCCTTAGTAGGATTAAGGCCTTATTGCAGTTGCTGTTCATTATCTACAGAACAGGCTTAAAACACTTTTATTAAATGGTTAAGGGTCCAATAGAGATTAAGTTAAGGGGTGAAAAGCAGTACTTTTCAGGTCTTAACAATCGCCCTTAGCCAGAGTCCACTTAGACCAAATTGAGCCACTCTTTCTGGGCACCGAAAGGGAGCCAGAAAAAGCACATACCAACATGGTAGTGATGAAATATTTTAGCCAAATCTTAATATGACTTATCCCTCAATGGAATTCCCAACTACACCTTCGTATCCACCCACGCTGGAGACAGAGCAGGCCTTTGCCTCACAGTGGGGTAGTGTTGTGGATTCTTATAATTTTCAGTGGGACAATCCTTATGGCTTCCCAAGGGTAACTCAATAAGAATTATCTTATACATACCCACAACATTCTCTGAATTCCCAACTGTCATATAGCCCATACCAATCTTTTACGCAATAGCCATATCCTCAGAATGGGAACGATGGTGCTACTATAATCTAATCCTCCTGGACTTACAACAACATGCGCACCATCACTGTAGAGAATTAGCCTAGTTGTCTCAGATATCCCAAAACTTACACTCTTGCACTCAGTCCATTACAAATCTAGAAACCCAAATAAGGCAATTAGCCTCGCAGTGGGAGGGAAGAGAGAGTAACTAAGTGAGCTCGCAAACACTAATTTTCACAGTTCAAGCTGTTCAAACCTTAAGGAGTGGCTGGACTGTTGACAATAGAGTAGAGATGCCTACCCCAGTAGTTGTCCCTACGACCAGATAAAAGGAGAATGAAGCCAAAAAAGAGACTCTTCCACAAGAAAATCCAAAAAAATTGGAAAACGAAAAATTAAAAAAAGTAGAAAATAAAGAGGACGACACACCTAAATTTGTAACCGAGGTACCCTATATACCAAAGTAACCATTTCCAAATGCTTTTTGTGCACCATCCCCTTTTGATAAAAATATAAAAAAAATAGAAGAAATTATTGAGATCTTCAAAGAAGTAAAGATCAATTTGCCCCTCTTGGATGCAATTAAACATGCCCTAGCCTATGCACTATTCCTAAAAGAGACGTGTATGTAGAAACAGTAACGACGAAATAATGTCTCGCAAAAAGGTTTTCTTGACGGAGCAAGTAAGCTCTGTCTTGCAAGCTAGAACTTCGCCCAAGCTTAAGGATCCTCGGGTGCCTACAATTTCATGTATCATTGTCAATCATGCAATAAATAAAGCTCTTCTAGATCTGACAGCCAGCGTAAATCTATTGCTATACTCTATTTATGAAAAATTAGGACTAGGAGATATGAAGCCTACTTCGGTAACTCTTCAGTTAGCCGATAGATCAGAAAGAAGGCCTGTAGGAATTATTGAATATGTAATGGTTGGGGTCGACAAATTTTTTTTCCCTGTTGATTTCCTAGTGTTAGACATGGAGCTAAGTTCGAAATCTCCAACTCAAATTCTCATTATACTTGATAGACCATTCTTGGCCATGGCCAATACTTGTATAAATTGTAAAATCGGGGAAATTAAAGTTTCTTTTAGAGATATGCAAATTCAATTAAATGTCTTCACAGCAGCCAACTAAATGGCTTCAATAGACGACGAGGAATGCTTCAGCATAGACGAAATAAAGAATTAGTGGAGGAAGCATTACCAATAGTCTTATCAAATGATGCGCTTCAGACGACATTATGGTATATGAACAGGGAGGAACCAGACCACCAACTGAAGGAGGTGACTTATCTGTTAGACACTCCTATCTCTGAGCTCCAATCTAAAACATGGAAGCCATGGATAAAACCTTTGCCCAGTACTTCCAATGAACCATTACAACCATCTATCCAAAAAACACCATCCTTGGATTTGAAACTACTTCCTGATACCCTTAAATGCACTTTTCTTGGGCCTAACGAAACTCTCTTGGTAATTATTTCATCTGCTCTTAATAGGGAATAAGAGAGTAGGTTACCGACCACACTTATAAAGTTAGTGACGGTGAAATCTAAATATGTATGCATTGAATTCATTTGGAGGATAGTGCTAAAGTTTCACGAGAAAGCTAGTGACGGTGAAATCTAAATATGAGGGAAGTAGTTCAAATGGAAATTGTGAAACTACTAGACGCAGGTATTATTTACCCAATTTTTGATAGCCAGTGGGTGAGTCCCATTCAGGTAGTCCCAAAGAAATCTGAGATTACTGTGAAAGAAAATGTAGCCGGTGAGTTGGTACCATTACGCGAAACCACAGGGTGGCGTGTATGCATTGACTATCGGAAGCTCAACTCAATGATTCACAAAGATCATTTTCTATTGCCCTTCATCGATCAAATTTTAGAAAAACTTGTGAGTCAGGAGTATTTTTGCTTTCTAGATGGATATTTAGGGTATAATCAAGTTTCAGTCTATCCAGAAGACCAAGAGAAGACTACCTTCACGTGTCCTTTTGGAACGTTTGCTTAGCGCCGCATGCCCTTTGGGTTATGCAATGCTCCTGCAACATTCCAAAGATGCAAATTTAGTCTCTTCGCCGCATTGCGAAGAGACTGAATTTGAACTTAGTTGGGAAAAGAGCCATTTTATGGTTCGAGAAGGCATAGTCTTACGGCATATTATCTCCAAAAGAGGAATAGAAGTTGATAGGGCTTGAATTGATGTAATAGCAAATCTACCACTACCAACTTCGGTACAGCAAATTCAATCTTTCTTTCGCAATGCGGGCTTCTGTTGCCGCTTTATCAAATATTTCTCCAAAATCTCGAGAGCTCTATGCCGTCTATTAGCAAGTGATGTACCCTTTAACTTCGATGATGCCTGTCTTGACACATTTAACAAGCTTAAGGCACTTCTTTTATCTACACCAATCATTTAACCTCCCGACTACTCCTTACCTTTTGAAGTAATGTGCGATGCTTTTGATTACGCGATAGGTGTCATCTTAGGATGGCGGAAAGAAAAGATTCCTCATATAATTTATTATGCAAGCCGAACCTTGATTGAAGCTTAGGTTAACTATACCATCACTGAGAAGGAGCTTCTTGCTGTAGTCTTTGCTTTAGATAAATTCTGACCATACCTATTGGGATCTATGATCGTTATCTTCTCCAATCCTTCTGCACTAAAATACCTACTGTCTAAAAAGGATGCCAAGCCGAGACTAATCAGGTGGATCCTTCTTTTACAGGAATTAAACTTTGAAATTAACGATAAGAAGGGAGTTGAAAATGTGGTGGCCAATCATTTGTCCATAATAGAACTTCCTGAAACCATCAGTAAAGGGTTTATTTGCACGATAGCTTTCCGGATGAGCAACTTTTTGTTATCTAAGCAACAATACCACGGTATGCCACTATCATGAATTATTTGGCAACAGGTAAGATTCCCCCGACCTGGTCTAATTAGGACAAATATATTTTCTTTTCTAATGTAAAACACTATATTTGGGAGGATCTTGACCTATTTAAAATATGCCTAAACCAAATAACTAGGAAATGTGTGCCCGATCGTGACACCCATAATATTTTATAATTTTTCACACATATGCTTGTGGGGGCCACTTCGGTGGTAGGAAAATGGCTGCCAAGGTACTGCAATCAAGATTTTATTGGGCATTGCTATTTAAGGATGCCCAAAATTTTTATCAGGCTTGCAGGGCCATGTCTAAAAGGAACATGATGCCCCTTCAACCGATTTTTGTCGCAGAGCCCTTTGATGTATGGGGCATAGACTTCATGGGCCAATTTCCACCTTCGTCTGGATTCATATACATACTTGTAGCCGTTGACTACATATCAAAATGAGTAGAAGCAACAGCTTCTCAAACAAATGACCATAAGATGGTAATCTCTTTCATTAGGGAAAATATATTTGCACGGTTTGGAACCCCACGAGCTATTATAAGTAATGGAGGAAGCTATTTCTATAATAGGTATTTTTAGAGCTTTCTCAAGAAATACGGTGTGACTCACAAAATTGCAACCCCTATCACCCACAAACTATTGGGCAAGTTGAGGTTTCCAACTATGAAATAAAGAAGATATTGGAAACAACCGTTCGACCTGATAGAAAAGACTGGTCCCTGAGACTGAATGATGCCTTGTGGGCATACAGGACGGCCTATAAAACACCCATTGGCATGTCTCCCTATCGGTTGGTATATGGAAGAGCCTGTCATTTACCTTGGGGAATTAGAACATAGAGCTTTATGGGCCATCAAGGCATTGAATTTCGAGCTGGATGCATCTGGCGAAAAATAATAACTTGAACTCAATGAGCTAGAGGAAATTCGTAATGATGCTTACTAAAATGCTCGAATTTATAAGGCCAAAACCAAAGCATTTCACGATAAGTATATTCTGCGAAAAGGCTTGAGCTGGGCTAACAAGTTTGGTTATAAATTCGAGGTCAAAACTATTCTCAGGAAAACTACGAAGTCGTTGGGACGGACCTTACAATGTTGTGGAAGCATTCCCCCATGGGGTTGTAACCATTCAAGATCCTAAAGACAATCGTATCTTCAAGGTTAATGGGCCGAGACTCAAAATGATGATATCTTCAGAAGGAAAAGGCACAGTGACCACAATGTCGCTGAAAGACCTGGAGTATAACTGACATGCCCCCGGGCACTGTCAAGCTACCGACTCATCCAAAGCAAATTTGTGCATAATATTGTACAATGGAAAGGTATGTCTACGTACTCTGTGATACATAGAATCATAGTGATTATGATTTCTTGTAGCTTGAGTATTCTCCCACAGACAATCGTAGTGACTACAATTGCTGAGAGAATGTTTCATCCAGGCCACGTATTTTGATATCAAATAGGCACAACCTTCGATACCAAAGGCGTTGCCTTGATTCACGCTGCCTAAACACGTCCCTTAGAATTTAATAGAACTACCAACCGGTTCGCATGGTTCAACGCTAAACCATAATGTCCATTTATGGCAACTGTTCAAATTCTTGATTTGGATCGATTATAAATGAGCAAAATACCACCATTCATACCATCCGATTCCTCTTTTCTATCACCAACACTCTTGCCATGGCTAAACCACCGAGTTGGTCCAATATTTCTGATGCATTTGAGAGACTCCTTCAATGGGAGCCCGAAGTAATCTCTGCACTTCTGGAGGAGAAGAGATGGCTTATTGATGAATTTATATCCCTCCTCCCTAAACTAGAACCCGCTAACGAAACACCATCTCCTTCCCCCAAACGTCATAAATCTTCTTCATTATCACCACCTTTGTCTTCTTGAGCCTTTTCTTTTTCCTCTTCTATTGGATGCATCCATCCAAAGGGGAAATATTCTTTCGTGGTGGCAAATTTTGGTTAGAAATTGAGGACCGATCTTTATCAAAGAAATCTTCTTCTCGGACGTTGCTGCCAGTGTCGTAGATAGTGAGTGTCTAGATTTTTCCTAGGTTTATACTTTCATGTAATTAGTTTTTACTTTTTCAGTACATTATATCCATAGATTTCTCTCCATAACATTGTTAATATTCCGATAATATATGAATTTTCTTTTGACTAATTTTACTAATTTTTCTTCTCCAATTTTTGTTATTGATATCTCTGAGAATAAAACGAATGTGTTTTTCCTCAATTTTGGTGGACACTCTTTAAAGATTTTTTTTTCACATCCGGTACACGATCGGTAATTTCAGTAATTACAAGTATGAAAATTTTGAAACAAAATAGTGAATTTTCCCTGTTTTTACACAATGAGGGCATTGTCCAATTTAAGTTTGGGGGGATACACACACTACAAAAAATTGAGCATACGCCAACGACTGGAATTTAGATGCCGTCGGTGTAGGGGCAGATTTGGGACCACCCACGATACCCAACCCGACCACTCCACTTAATGCCCAGGACCCATTCAATTAGGCCATTATATAAATCAATTTTTTTTCTTCTCCCTTCTCAACTCCCCTCTGAAACCCTTCTTCCTACTCCTCCTTCTCACGAACTCCTCTCAGAAACCCTAGCTAGCTTTGTCTCCATTTGAAGCATCAGAGTCACTTGCATTCGAAGGATCAGATTTGACGTCGAAGCATCAGAATCAATAGCCTTTCAATGTTGATTTTTACTGCTCGCCATTTCCTTTAATCTGGTAGGGTCGAGTTCATTTTTCATTTGTTGTTGTTGCCTCCTCTAGCTTCTCTCCTCTAAAACTCTACTGAAACTCTTCGCAGCTTCATCAATGGAGTTTTGGGGTAAAGGTAAATCTCATCTCTCAGATCTATTAATATCTTAGATTTCCTTTATAATTCCTTGCATCAACACTTACTATTCTATTTCATTGGCTAGGGTTCAATATATCAGCAATATAAATTGGTGTCTTGATTTGATTCGGGTTAGAGTGCGATGAGTAGTCACGGGGATCGGCATGAGCTTAATTGGCACGCTGTTAAGCAAGTGAGTTGGATCTTCTTTTTTTTTTTTTTGGGCTAAGTGGAGATATTGTTTGTGCAACCAAGAAATCTATGAACCAGAAAATATTTATATGTACATTTGAGTTTAGACTGAAATGCAAGTCAGCCGAATTTGGTTTTCTTTTTTAATCTGTTGGGTATTAGAATTTTATGTTGAGGATGATAACATTGGTATTTAACTTGATTTTTGTAGGTTATTTGTTCGGTCTGCGACACCGAGCAACAGGTTGATTTCTCTGGTTTGCTCTTTCTTTCTCTGTTTTGCTTTGTTTTTGTTTGATATTGAATTGTTGAGTTCCTGATTAATTCTTTATTTATTTTAATCAAGGCCACACACGTCTGTGTAAACTGCGGTGTTAATATGGGAGAATATTTCTGCGACATTCGCAAATTCTATGATGATGATGTAAGATAATTACAGTGTTTTTTCTTAATTTTCTTTTTTCATTCCATGGCCTGTTAGATTTGTCATGTTATTCTCAGGACTTGACAAAATCGGAATTGGAACTTTGGATGGCAAGCTTAGTTTTAGTCAATGTTTCCAAAATCTTCAACCATGACTCGTTGAATCTCTTCTCATGTTTTAATCGTGACTTATTGAAAAAGTTACAAATTAATCATGACATAATCTATTCAACCACAATTTTTACAATTACTCAATGAAAGGAAAATATGATACAATGAAAAAATAAACTCTTATACCTTTTTATTTTTAACCAAGTTAAAACAAAAATCTTATTTCCCATTTCTAAAAAATCTAGTTAATAGTAATAGGTTTAAAACTGTTCTAGTCCTCTATCTTTGCTTTTATTTCTTTAAGGTGTGGTTGGGTTAGCTCTCTTATAAGAGCAGATGCAGCTCTCTACCTGCATATGGAGGGAGGTGTGTTACCAAACACAAAAGCAGTTTCTTGCTGGAGCCAAAGGCGAAAGAGCTGCTCTTTGGCCCTAGAGAGCTAACCCAAACACAGCCTAATCAATTCAATTTTTCCCGACTCTCCCAATTGTATGCTGTTTTTTGCATAAAAAACTTACTTGCCGAATATTTCCTGAATTTCGATTTGGTGACTATGGTTTGTGTAATGGATTAATGGGACATGGGAGGTATCCTCACTGATGAATTGGCTTTTAGCCACCAAATCTCATCAAAAGTGGGCTGTCATGTATTTTGGAGACCTTGACATCCATGGAAGTCAGCTTGAATGGGATTTGGAGGCTCAAAGGTGCTTAATAGCCTTATGGCGCCTTATGGAAAATCGATCTCTAGTATAATTTCATTCCTAATGCTTTCTATTGTTCTTGTTACACACCGAAAAACAACAGTTTCATTGTTATGACTGTGGTATTTGCTGGTTAGAAAAGTCAACAATCAGTTCTCTAGTGTTCTACTACTTGCTTTATACCTGCCAATTGGTAAAACTAATATGATATATTGTAAAACTCAATCAGGGTTGGTGGCCAAGAGAACTTCTTTCATAGATATCAGTGTGGCTTCCTATGCTTGACCATTTGGGGAAAAAGAGGTTGACCCGAGTACCACTCGGGCCGGGTACATAATGCCAGTTCATTGTCTGAATCCATATCACATATTATACGAATAATGCAAGAAAATTCAAGTTTGGCTTGAATGGTAAGCAACACAATTGATTAATTTCAGTTAAAATTTTAATTTTTTTTATTAATCTGATAGGTGTATCCACCTATAGCTGCATCTTTGTGTTCACTAATTATTGGAACTGAAACAATCAATCTAAGGCAGAACATAGCACTGGCACTATTTAATAATAATTACATATAGTTATGTGATATCACTATAAAGAAACTACTTAAACTAGTAGGTACCCATGATTCTAGTAGTAAATAATGTTGTAATCTACCCCCAGTCAATTGGTTGGGCCAAAATTTGGGCTTCCCTACTTGTCAAAGGTCTATGCCCAACCCAATGTGATCCGGCGGGTCAAGGGTATATGCCTGACCCAAGCTTGAAAACTGGGTCAACGGGGGCCGACTCTGTTCAAAATCCTTTAAACCCCTTAACCATTATATATAAAATATTGACCTAAAGGTCAAGTGGGATGCTTCGAGCCTTACCCGATCCGATGTGTCAAGATTAGGTGCCCGATTCAGGTTTTAAGCCTGTTGGGTAATGAACCAATCCGACCCGTGCACAATCCTATCTTCGTTGCATTTTATTCGTATAAAATTAAAAGAATTCTAATCTTTGCCCAGAAATGTGGGAAATAGAAGACTCATCACCATGCTATTGGATATTTGAGCAGGTTGGGACAAGGCAGGAAGAAAGCACTGCTGTACCTGCGAGAAAATCCTCTTTTTTGAAGTGAAATAGAAAAGGTGCATAATTTTTTCCATCATGTAGCATTGTTAAGGCACGCCTATCTATAATAATTAAAATAAGTTAGTATTAGGTGGTCTTGTCCAAGCACCGGGGTTGGTGTTTGGTTCATCTACACTAACATGTGGTGTCCATGTACAGCGATTCAAACTGTCTGCAAGGAAGGTCACCATGCAAAATGACTAGTTAAAATCCTGATTGTCAGTCAAAACAATCCTAACCGTTCGCTAGAGAACCTGCAAGAACCTTTAAATGAATGGCCTAACCAACTATGAGGCCAAAGTGAAAGTGCACTTGTCAGATGGTTAGGATTTTTTGTTTATTGTTAGCTGTACCCAATTTTACATGGTGTCCTTTCATGTGGATGATTTGAATCAATTTTCACGGATGCAACTATGTAAACATGGATGGTCCAAAGTCCAAATGGATGAGAGAAGGACATGATGATGAAAGTGGAAACTAGTTAGAAAAATTGTTTAGAACTTAACAGTCAAGTTGGGGAACATGGAAGTAAAAGGATCTCCTACAAGACAGCTCAGCCTAGTTTGTGTCAAACCTCAGCTTACATTAGTGTTTTAGGGGGAGGTTGGAATAAGAAAAGTTCCTAAAATCAAATGTACCAACCATAAAGAAAAATAAATCCAAACTGAGTGTCATGTTTATGAACTTTGATAAGCAGAATATAGGAATGCACCAACAACATCTCAAACTACATTTAATTTAGCCCAATAGAATTATTTCTGCCAATTAGAATGTTTTTTCTCATTTTTGATCAGTAAGCTAGGAATGAACCAGTGACTTCAAGGTTGCAATATTGTCAACCTTCCAGTTAAGCTACAGGTCAACCTGATAACTAGTTGAGAAAAAAAACAAAAAATTTACAACATCCTTGATATGCTGCACTATTATCCTAGAGAGACCATACCCTTAAGCGATGTTTTCCAACAGGAGCCGTAGTTCCCCATAAGTAGTGGGCAAAACATTCTCATCAGAGGAGACGTTCAAAAGCATGAGCAAGTCACCTGCACCATAACAATGCCACAGACATGATAGTGACGCAGTAGAAGCTCTAGTAACAACTGCACTCTCTAAATGAGATTTTTTGTGACTTAGTTTAAGTCCCTTAAAAATTGCATTAAAAGGCATACAGCTTTACTTCTTGCATTTGGACTCTATGGGGAGCCAACTGATGCGACTCTGGCTTGTGAGGTAATTGCTCATTTTATAATCCTATTTCCTTTTTCTGTTGAATAATCATAATGATTTGCTCTTTTGTCTTGGTGTCCAGTGCTGATGTTAATAAAAGTACAACAGCGCATTGGAAGCCTTGTAATTTCTGGTACATAAACCCATAGATTTAGTTGGAAATTCTAATATTGTCCAACTGAAGTATAAATGACAGATAGCAATTCATTTGTTACAGTTTGAAAGAAGAGACCCCCTTTGTTGTTCAAGATAATTTTCTAATGACTCTAATGACTCTTATGAGGTACATTAAGCAAGTTGATTTGATTGAAATATTTGTACTAATAAACTTCTCTCGTTTCAGAAAATTTTATTTGTCGTTGGAATGGTTTGTTGTGATGAAGAAGAAGGTCGTTTAATTGAGAAGTCCATCTTGTTACAAGGCAGGTACAGAGTATAGGATTTTCGATTGTCCATTTAACATGCATTTTAATTTTTCGCTATCAGCTGTTTAATTAAACAATGAAAAAATAATTGGTTTTTAGTTTGTTATTAAATATGATTCTTGGTGTTATGATAGTGTTGAGCATTCCGGAGGACAACGTGTGCGCCTTGACCTGCAGAAGTTGGTCCTATTTTCCTTATTTCTGGGTTAGGTAAATTCGTGCGTTAGATAGCTCAGGACTTGAGAGATTAAATTCTTCTTCTTCAGTTCAATGATTACAATACTTATAGAGGGATATTCTTTTCAGATTATTGGCATTGAGGGGTACAATCCTAGTGTGCACCGCCTGAACGTATCAAAAGTGGTTGATTCTTTTCCTTTGTTGGTTTCTCCTAGAGTTCATTTGCCTCCTACAATGAAGCAAGCCATGGACCAGGATTTTAAATTGACATCTTCCAATATATCAGGGCAGCTATCATTGGTATGTATTTACTAATAGTAGGGTTACACAAACCAATTTTTATCTATTAAATCATTTTCTAATAAATCTACAGGATATAAATGGTCATTATATATTGTTTTTCAGAGTTTTACTCGCAATAAAATCTCTAGCAGAGTAGCAATTTTTTGTGGGTAGAATAACTGTTTCCTTGCCCCTTCTTTTATTTCTTATCACTTTATACCAAAGTATCTAAACAGTCTTCCTAACATTACACACGTTATCGCAGCAGGCCCTTTTACTACATTTGATAACTTGTTATTTGAACCCTTAGTAGAACTGCTTGCTTATGCACGTAGAAAGCAACCTCAACTGCTTATACTAGTAAGGGCCTGAAATGGTTCAGTTCTATTAACTTTTGAAAGATCTTTCTTTGGGGTAATTCCCAGTTTTTAAATTCAAAACTTTTTGCAGCCCAGACCATTTATTGATTCTGAACACTCAGAGATTAAAAAAGGGACTGTTGACAGAAGCTTTGATGAAAATTTTTGTACGGACATTCTCAGAACGGTTTGTTATTTATACTGCCACATATTCATTATATGTTTAAAAAAATATTTTAGCAACAAATATTTAGTTCTTCTACTAAAAATTATTTGATCCAGTTGCAAGATTATGCTGAATATATGGGTTCCGCTGCCCATGTGATTATTGTGCCATCTACACGTGATGCAAACCATGACTTTGTTGTCCCTCAGGTTCTCTTTTTACTGGACTTATCATATCTATTTTTTTCCTTTTCTTTAATCCTGAAATTAAGATTAAATTTATTTTTTTGATGGATGTTACTATGATTTAAGTTGTTAATATTGGTTTTGTAGCCTGCATTTGATATCCATCTCTCAGAAGATCTTAAGCATCAAGTATATATACCTTTCACTGGATTTAAAAGTTGATCTTTTGTTACAATTATATCCTCGATTGCCCTTTTTATAATCTAATCATGGTTATAGTGGTTTCTCATTGAAATTTGTATTCTTCAATCCAGATAACTTGTGTTGCAAATCCAAGGTTTTTTAATGCAAATGAGGTACCTACTGTTGACCTTGATCAATATTCTTCCTCATCCTCAAGGATTTTCATTTATGGTCTATGTTTATGGTCTGTTACACCTGCTTGTAAAGGCTCTGATTTAAGGGCCAGTAGCAAACTTAGTTCCTTTTGTGTTTGATTTAGAAGGTTTTCTTATTAAAGCAGAGTTAAATTCTGTAGACAACAAAATATTGCAGCTGTACTTATAGGATTGCTTTAAGACAATGACTCTTTTCAGCTGCTTTATCTATGTGGTACAACTTTTTAGCTATCAAATTCCATAAAAAACTGACCTTTTTAGATTTTAGGTCTGTGTAATCCTCTACCGGAAACCTGAGTAATTGGGCCTTTAGAACCTATCCCATACCCAGCCCGATTACTAATTGGGCTAAGACAGCCCATTTATTAATGGGGCCTGTTTTATTATGATTATTATATTTATATATATTTATATATATATTTTTTATAAAAAAACACAACTATGCCGACGGCTTCAGAGGGAAGCCGTCGGCGTAGGTGAGGAAATAAATTTAAAAAAAAATAAAAAAAATAACCCTATGCCGACGGCTGTAGGTATTCGCTTACGGAAGTATTGCTGTCGGCTTGAAGTCATCAGTGCTGATTTTTACCGACGGCGAGAAGTGCTCTACACCGACGGTTGCCAGCCGTCGGCGTATGTTCTTTTTTTTGTAGTGACAACAACTGTGTATATTAGTTTAGTTTGTTTTATATTGCTTAGTTTATTATTTTGCTTTTTAGTTGAATTTTGCATAAAATTTTTAGTTTGTTAGGATCAATTAACAATTATATGTGAGTTATGATAAAAAAAATTTTGAATCTATATAACTAACAATCCATCATAGTAGAAGTTCAATAATCAAGAATATAAAACAGTTATAATTCATGTTAGCTCTTTGAACATTATATCAGATTGAATGTTTGAAACAATAGATTAAGTTGAACTGTAATATTTAGACTATAGTTTCAAAATTATATAAACCAGTGAACATTAGAGACTACTTTTCCTTTCTTTGAGAGAGAGACTGCTTCTATTCAAGTCAAAATTCCTTTGAACTTCTTTACTGCTTTTATGAAAAAAAAAAAAAAAAAATTCTCATATTACTGAACTTAGAATCAAAATATTCTGTGACTATGACAATTTATTTTTTTGTCTAGAACTATCTATTAATTGTATCAAAACAATAAGGCATCTATGCTGGTAAATCATAAATATAAATAAAGGCCATCTTTTGTTTAACTAGAGCCAAAAAGCTAAAATTTCATATAAGAATTTATCCTTTGAACCGATATTAGGAGCCTAAACCGAATTTCTTTGTACCACCAAATTTTTTTAAACCCTTAGCCATATATACTGCCCAAAACATTCAACCTTTAACCCTTACATTTTCTAAGAATTTAGAATGCAAAAGAATGGAAGAAGAGGGAGTGAAAGGAGTAAAAGTTAATAGATAAGGGATATGCTGAAAAAGGTATAGATAAGAAAAAAAAATATGGGAAAGAGTCAAAAATCGTAACACGCTATTCTATACGAAGAAGCAATCAAAAGGATAAAAAAAAACCGTGAAACACGATTTTATAAGTCTTAAAAATGAAATGAGATTTTATAAAAATAAGAATTAGTAAATGGGAAGAAGCATCGAAATTCTTGGATACTTACCGATACCGAAATAAAGAAATAAGAAGAAAAGATAGGACAAGGAAGAACTAAATTCTCAGAAAACTTTGAATCCTATCAACCTTTCTTTGATACCTTCTGAAACCCAAAGCCCTATTACAAGCCGAAGGAAAGACCTTTTAGATTTACGATTTGCAAAAGTATAAGTCTAGTAGAGATATGAATAATAGATACTGTGGATTACACAGGGAATCATATGAATATAATAGATTATCTTTTGCATGAGATTAAATTTTTGCAATTATCCCTTGAATAAGTTCCTCTGAAAATATATTATACTATGAGAACCCAGAATTTTAATATTTTTTCTGAGAGTATGCCAATAGTGAGAGTTTGGATTAAAATATTTTCTAAAACTGTAGTTTAGAAAAATCTATGAAGAATAAATTGTTCGTTGACGCATACACTCCCTGCTTAATATGAATTAAAATTGTTGGAGCTCTGATCAAGGATAACTGCTATGATGGAAAGTGAGGAAAAAAGATTGGTAATTTTAGAAAATCATAACAACCAAATGATGATTACTTGAGTTAGTGTACAAAATTAGTATAGATTTTCAACCTTTTAATTTTGGAAAATATTTTGAAAAATCTAAAAATATCTAAAGTTTGTAGGTAACTTCACTGAAAACCTTTAGGAGACTATAACTCTTCCACTAGGGATCACCTAGGGGCTTAAAGGCTTGTTGCATCTGCTAAATGCAATCGTGCTCCCTATGAAAGTAGCATTTAAATTATTAGTATAGGATGTTTTATACTTTCTTGTTTGCTAGGGACTAGCAAAGCTTAAGTTTGGGGGTGTGATTAGTCACATAATTTATCATTTTATCACCCTTAACTTAGTGATGCTAGATTCCAGTTTGCTACTAACAAGTTAATGATGTATAAATATTAAGAAAAGACAGCAAAATAATGCCAAAGTGTTAATATTCATCAAAATGAACTCATAAAACCATAAGAAAGATAATTGAACGAAAAAGGCGAATCATCGCCTACAGAAAGACAAAAAATCATACTTTACGATTGAGCGAAACACTGCAAATGAAGAAAGTAAGAAATTTTAATTCACGATTCCTCAGAAGGAACGTTCAAAGCGAAGTATGATACAAAAGTGAAGACGATCAATCATAAATAAAGAATCGTCTAGAGACTGAAAGCTATGAAATTGTGATTTACGATTATATAAATTAAAGCTTTCTGAAGTTGTTGCTCATATGACGATTTACTCTGCCATGCATATAATTGGTGTAGACACCCAAATTTGGCCCAAGGTTCAATCAGAACACATTTTGAGAGAGGTACACTTTCGAGTTTTTGATGGCATGTATGAAACCCTTAGGAACCTTTCCAAACCCTTAGAAACATTCCCGAACCCTTAGAAATCAACCTAACCTTCCCAAACCCATTAGAACCCTTTTCTGGACTAGTGTCAAACCCTCTTGAGTAGTAGTTGGAAAGAGGAGTACCAAAATTTATACAAATCTTTTCAAGAGCTGCATTATATACTATTGAAAAGAGGACTTCTTCAGCTTTCTAATGGTCCAAGGATCGCCCCAATCGGAGTTGTACATCAAACGCTATGGCGGTCTGAACCCAGAGGGAAAAAGAGTAAAATCAGGTGGGCCCCCTAGGGATTTGGCGTAACTAATAGTTGCGCCAGTTATAATTTTGCCTAGTGCAACTAATAGTTGCACCAGGCCAATTCTCCTAGAAATTAAGCTTGGCGTAACTAATAGTTACGCCAGTTTTAAATGTGGACCCCACCCTCGCAATCCAACTTCCAGGCACTGTACAAAACTGCTTTACTGTACATTTGCCTGGCACAACTAATATGAATAGTAACCATATCTTTTTGCCTTAGAATTTCATGATTAGGGTTTAACTTGTTGACCACCTCAACCTTTGGGGTATGTTTTGATAGTTCTGTTGCACCCATCACTACTTATTTGCAACCCCTCAAGTGGCTTAAGGCCTCACCCCCTCATTCACCATTGGAGGACCTTCTTATATATTTCAAGGCTCCAAAAACCCTAGGAAATCTTAGATTTGAGATTACCTAATTGATAACCCCAATTAGCACTTATGTGGTCTCGTAACCCACCCTTTTCCTATAAATAGAGCTCCCCACCCCTTAGTTTAGGGGTTGAGAAATTTTATTGAGAGAGAAAGAGCTCCAAGTGAAGTTCTTCCTCCCTTTTGTGTACCATTTTCACCTAAATTCCAAAATCTCCCAACCTCATTTCAAGCATGTTCTTGCATCCAAAACCCATAGCCTAGGTGTGTGTGATCCCCTAGCCTCCCTTCTCTACATCTTAGCTTCAAGTCTTAGGAGTTAGAACCATATTCCATACCATACAAAGCCTTCAAGACCTCATCAAAGCAAGCCACACAAGGTTCTCCTACGGTGCTACAAGGGCCTGAGAACTCCAGCTCTCCCCTTTCTTCTCCTATCTCTTTTAGCTCTTCCCATCCTCCCATTTGTGCCATTACGCCGCCGAATTTTGGGTAGGAACGGAGGGGGCACAAATAGGATTTAAGGCCCATTTGGGCAAGGGGAACCTATTTTCTTTTTTTTTTTTACTTTATTTTTGTATTGGCTATTAGTAGAGACCATCTTAAGCGGGTTGATCGGGTGCCTAACACCTTCACGGTTGATAACCGAAGCCCCTACCCAAGAGCCTTTGGTGTGGACCAGATTCAGAGTCATATTTTTAGCACTTCGGTGCTCATAAAAATAAACTAGATTTCCCGGGACACCAAAAGCTCCGAGTAGCGACTCTATATTTTTGCAAGTGAGCGCATCACCGCGATGGGATCGTCAAAAATCCCACGGTTACACAGATGGCGACTCTGCTGGGGAGTAGCTAGTAGAGCTTCCCCTTAAACTAGGCCTCTTTATTTTTTATTTTCCAAACATTTTATTGCTATTTTTTTTACTCACCCCTCCGATTAAGACAATTTACTTACCCCTACTTTTACGCCATTTATGAGCCTTAGCCGATTGGTGGGCCTACTTGCACATAGTGTTTAAATTTCTTTACTTTTCTATCATTTTTAGTGCCTTAGCCGATCGGCGGACCTACTTGAGCATTGTCTTTCAATTTCTTTAATTTTCTGTCATTTAAAGTGTCTTAGCCGATTGGCAGACCTACTTGGGCAAACATATTCCGACAATGGACGCCGGCCTGTAGTGGCAGCACGGGGTCATCACCGCCATCTTTTTGACTAAAGAAAACTTCCATAAAAAAAATATTTTGAAAAAAAAAAGGCTAAAATTGAATCAAGAATAGACAGCTTAATTAACTTATTTTTATGGGGTAGATTTTCAAAGGGTTGGGTTTAGGCACACCTACAACCACCTGGGTCTTAGTATGGCGGCAGCCCCTAATGATGATGATCCAGAAAAGTCCCAGCCCACCTAGTATCTGAGAAGGTGCTTGCACTGGAGGTACCTTGGATGGGAATTCCAAGGCCTCGGAACCTTTGTTTTCTATAAAAAATTCTTTCTAAAAAAAATCATCAAATCAAAAACCTAAAAATAAAACCTTTGTGCTGTCGACACAACGACATCATCTTGCCCTCTATCGTCCATAGGGAGAGAAGGAGGAGGATATTTAGGCCTTATCCAAGGCACCCTTACCCAACCCATTCCCAAACGATGTCGTGGGTAGTGGATCCAGCTTACGTCAATCTAGACTCATCCCCGCCACATTCTTCAACCCACTCCCATTCGGGAGAAGCCTTCACATCCATCCCCATCACCCTATCCCCTTTTACCATCACCAGCCTATTTGGCGCCCCCATTTTCCCAACCACCACTTCCCAAGATATCCAAAATCATCCCCCCCCCCATTCCCCATCTCTTTCCCAAGCTACCTTTCCTCCCATGTCCATGCCAAGCCAGCCAACCATTCCATCCACATCCCCTCAAAACCCAACACATTTCCCACCCCCATCCATGATAAACCCAACCCAAATTTCCACATCCACACCCATGCCTCATTTTCCGTCTTCCCCATATAGACCCAATCCACCATCCTTCACCTATATCACCTCCACCCTATCCAACCCCCCACAAGTCCCCCCCTCTACCCGGGTCATGCCCATTTTTACCGGGTCCATACCCAGTTTTTCCCAAACACCCACACTTTATCCTTCATCATCCCCCTTTGCCAATGCCCCACCCCATTCCTTCAATCCATCCCATATCCCATCACTTACCATGGCCATGCCCAATTTTTCCTCCACATCCACCCCATCTATACCCAATCATCCCTTAAACCCACCACCCACATCCGATCCTCCTTCCATCACCATGACGGAGGAAATTTTTCAAGCCTACTCCTTATAAAAGGCTTCCCAAAACACCCCCCATCATCCACACCTCACATCCATGGACCCATCCCATTACCCAATCTCCATGTTTCACTCTCCCATGATCCCCATCAATCCCCCATAATTAACACCATCCAAACCCCCATCTCCCACATGCCCAAATGCCCATTGGCCCAAAATCCCACCATTCACCAAGGCCCATTAGCCCAAAACCCCACCACCCATGATCTCCAAGGCCCATTGGCCTAAAACCCTACCACCCATGATCTCCGAGGCCCAATGGCCCAAAACCCTACCATTCACCAAGGCTCATTGGCCCAAAACCCCACCACCCATGATCTCCAAGGCCCAATGGCCTAACACCCCATCACTCATACCGAAGGGCCCATGGCCCAAACCTACCAAGGTCCCATGGCACAGACCCATCAAGGGCCTATGGCCCAGACCCATCAAGGGCCTATGGCCCAGACCCATCAAGGGCACATGGCCTAGACCCATCAAGGGCCCATGGCTCAGAGCCACCAAGGGCCCATGGCCCAGACCAATCTCGGGCCTGTGGCCCAGACCCACCAAGGGTGCATGACCCAGACCCATCCAGGGCCCATGGCCTTGACCCACCAAGGTCCACCAACCCAAACCTACCAATGGCCCTTGGCCCAAAATGACCAAGGCTTCATGGCCCAAGCCCAAACCCCACACTCATGCCTTCCACAATACCCCCAATATTTCACCCAACCTTCACAGTTGGGTCAAACCCATGCCATATCCCAAACCCAATTTTCCCATGGCCCCACACCCCAAGGCCATCTCCAAACCTTCTCCCATATCCAATGGCCCCATCAAGCCCCACCCCAAAACCAAACTTCCATTTACCCCATAACCCAACAAACCTTTCCTCACCCCCAATGGGCTCACCCAACCCCCACTCATGTCATTCCCATCTAACCCATGTAACACCAATAAGAGAATTTCGCCCTCCCTGCACATTATGCCGACCAGCAGTCTGAGGAGGACGAGATTAGGAATAGTGGAGCATATGCTGGGGCATTGATCAGCCTTAACCCTCCTCCCATAATTGCCCACCCCTTGGTGGCCCAAAGTGAAGTCCAAGCAATGGCCGAGAAAGTAGCCCCTGTATCGAAAGAGTCAAAACAGCTGAAAGAGTAATTGGACAAAATACAAAAATAGTTGATGAAAATGGGTGGTGGTGAAATCCACACCACAGACTTCACAGATTTGTGCTTGTTCGTCGAGGTCCCCCTACCCCCAAAATTCAAAATGCCGGCCTTTGATAAATATAATGGCACCAGCAATCCTATTGCACAACTGAAGTCCTACTGTGGGGACATGTTCCAATGCAGGAGGGATGAGAGACTGCTAATAAAAGTCTTCTTGAAGAGTCTGACAGGTCCAGCCCTGAGGTGGTTCACCTCCTTAGAACCCTCCATGATGAAGGCGTGGAAAGAGTTGACGCACCTCTTTCAAGAACAATATGTCTACAATTTAGACATTGAGCCGTGTAAGTCAGACTTAGCCCGTCTGAGGCAGAACCCAAATGAGACCTTCAGCGACTATTTGGGACGTTGGAGAGCACTAACAGCTCAAGTCAAAAATAGGATACCTGACGATGAGCAGATAAAGATGATTTCAAAGAATACTTTGCCAGTGATCTTAAACTTTTTGGTCTACCAGTAGCAGTCCAGCTTTGCTGATCTGGTGAGAAATGCGAACAGATGTGAGGACGCCATCAGGGAGGGCAATCTGAATAAGAACGTGCCAAGTGGATCTAGTGGGGTTAGGAGATTTTCAGAGCAGAGGATTGATAAGAGAACAGGGGCCGATGTCCAGAACATTGCCAATACCAGGCCCAATAACAATACAACCCCATTTCAATTTCAGGCAACCCCGCTAGCACAAGTCAGAACTGAACAGATGCAGAGAGTAGGGAATGGGCAAGGAATGCAAATGACTCTGGAGCATAGGAGAGCCCGCTATGATCGAGTTTTTATGCCTCTGGGGCAATCTTTGAGCATACTTTTGCCCCTATTACTAAAAAAGGGATTAGTTGTTATCCACCAACCACAACCTCCTCCTCATCCGATCTCAAAGAACTATGACCCAAATACCCACTGCAATTTTCATCAGGGTCCGGGTCACCCGACCGATCGCTGCTTCCCATTGAAGCATGCAATCCAAGATTTGATTGACGCCAAAAAAATCATTCCACCTGCACCTTCTTTGCATGTGAATATTCACCAGGTGCCACTACTCCCACATCCTACCGGAGGAGCAGGTCTCAGACCCACCGTCGGAATGGTAGAAAATGAAGAGGAGTTTGAGTTTAACCCATTCGATTACATCAGTGATCGAGAGAGTTATGTGGCACCGTTATCAAGGAATATTGAAGAAAGGAACATCGGGGTAATTGAACCCCTGAATTTGTCAGATTATTTCCCCAACCCGACTCCCCAAATTGAACCCTTAGATCTCAGGGCATACTTTCCATCACTCACCCCCGTCAATTATGTGCACATAAATGCATATCAGCCATACACCACCACCCCCGTCAATTACCCAATAAGCCATCAGGCCCCCAATCCTACACCCGCACTCGTCAGTTATCCATGGCCTGTGCACACCCCATTTCCCCCAGTTCAGCCACCTGCAAACTCCACCACCCCAATAAATTACCTAACGGCCCATCAAACCCCCGATCCCCCACCAGCACCTACCCACTATCAATGGCCTACCTTTACCTCCTTCCCCCCAATACCATTTAGCCACAATCTAGTATTTTAGCCAAAGATCTCTGCATGATATACTGATATAGTATTTTAGCCAAAGATCTCTACATGATGAATGCAACATTTTTCGTACGTGTGGTTACAATAATTTTACTTCCATTAGCTCCGCAAGTTAATGAACTTTTCAATCTATCCCATTTCCCCTACTTCTCATTCCTAAAACAAGTAAAAATCTCTTCTCACTCAGTTTTTCTTGGAGGAGCCTCTTCATTGGATCTAACTGTTTGAAATCACAAACATTCTTAGAAAAGATTCTATAATTGCTTTGACAAGCCTGGATTCATCAAAATCTTGAGACACACAAACCCAAATTTTCAATTCAAAATGAACATTTACCCTCTCATCATTATAGGCCAGTTTAGCTAGTGTCGTCTTCCCCAGCCCTCCCATGCCAATTATGGCATAGATAGAAACACCCTCTCGATTACTAGTCGCTGCAACAAGTGATTCTACAATCTTTTCTAGATCCCCTTCTCCTCCATAAACTTGTGTTCGGTAGAAATGGAGTCTGTATGTTGCCTCTCTGAAGTCCGTCTGACCTCTGTGAAATGAATTTTCTCCTTCTCGGCTTCAATATCATCGAGCTTCTTCCCCATGTTTTTAATCTTAATTCCCATTTCATGTCGGAACCTAACTTGTTCAAAACAAGATAAAGGCAAGTAGGAGGTGCTTACCTGCATTTTACTGCACCCAATTCCGCTATCAACTTGAGCTTGCAAGGCTTTGTTCACGCACTCATCCAACAAATCATCGACATCATAAGCTGTATCTTTAAGCTTCTTAAGCCAATTTCTCACCGCTGCTTCTCTCACCTCTCGCTCTTCTGCATCCTTAATGACATCTTGGATGGTTGATAGAGTGCTCAAAAGCTTTTCAATCTCTTCTTCTAAACCCCTCAATAATCTATACTCATTTTGGATCAGAAAGTTCAAATTCTTAACGATAACTTGGAGAAGAGCCTTTGCCATCGACTCTGTATTTTTAAAAATCTCCAGTAGTGGTAACTGGTCACGGTTGAGTTGTATTGCAAAGGGAAATGGATGGGTTGCTGCTCTCTTTACAAGATAAGAAAAAGCATATTGAAAAGTATAGAAGGTAGAGAATGGTTTTGGCTTCGTCCACCAATAATTAGGAGTGTATTCGGTTCGGTTCATCGGTTTTGGACCAAAACCAAAAATCAAATCCGTCCTAATCGGTTACTAGAGTTTTAAACCATAACCCGTCCAACTCTTAAACCAAACCAACCAGATTAGAAAAAGTAAATGGAAAAGTAAAGAAGATGAATGGTCTTTGTCGTCCTCCATCCAATAATGCTACTCTTGTGGGCCACCACAAGACTTGGATGATGGCCTCCAAAGTCTCAACGACCCAACTATCCTCATTCTCATTCAAACACCAAAAATGATCTTACACCATCAATGGTTTAAGATGTGGATAATTCTTTTACCTCCTACCACAATCTAGGAAGCACGCGCATATGCCCAAAAGCTTCACCACCCCCATCTGGCCCAATTTTGCCACCCAACCTGCCACCACTGAAATAAATCAAGTGTTGCCCACACCTCCTAAGCCCGCAGTACAAGTGCCTCTGACATCGGCAACTATACCATTTTAGATATCGGGGCCAACCTATGATCCTCACCAGATCCCGTTAGTTATGAACAAACCAATGCTAACGCCGGTAGCAACAGCAGAGAGGGGGCCGTGGACTTTGTCACTAGGACAAGGAAGATATCAAAATTGCTAGAAGCACCGACAGTAGTACAAGTCCAGCCTTAAGGGAAGAAAGAGAGCACTGTGAATCTGTTTGAGAAGATGAGTTAGGAACACATACGAGAGACTCAATTGAGAAGAATGCCTGCCCATATAATTATCTGGGATCTGTTGTTGACGTCCCCACTCCAGTTTCAAGCATTAATAGGGGTGTTAAAAAATGTGCATGTGTCACTCCAGGTCGGCCCAAATGAAGTCGGGCAGATAATTGGGCAAGTGATGGCTCCAAATGCCATTTCATTCCCTGATGCTGATTTACCTGAGGAAGGATGTAGCCATTCAAAATCCTTAAACATAACTGTTGAGTCTAGAAATATGGTCATTCCCCTAGTTTGATTGATAACGGATCTGCATTGAATATATGCCCCTTAAGAACCGCCACCAAGATCGAGATCGATCCATGCATGTTCAGGCCCACGAGGACTAGCGCCAGAGGTTTTGACAATACCAGGAGAGAAATAATGGGAGAAGTTGATCTTGAGCTGTTGATCGGGCCAATGACCTTTTCCATCTTGTTTCAAGTAATGGATATCAAATACTCGTTCAATCTATTATTGGGGCGCCCGTGGCTGCACGAGGTCGGAGCCATACCTTCCACTTTGCACCAAAAACTTAAATTTGCATCTAGGCACAAGATCATCATGATCATCGGTGAGGGGCACAGTGAGAAAGAAAAGGCCACCAATAGCATCGAAAAACCCAATGGGTTGGATGTGCCGCACACCACTGAGGATGTCGACCTCCACAGTTTTGAATATAAGGTATCAGGGATACTCCCAGAGCCCATCGAGGGCATCATGCCTAAAACGGGAGGCGGTATGATAGTAGCGGTGGCTATGCTCCAAAAGTGGGGCTCTTAGAAAGGCTGAGGGCTCGGGCCTAAACTGTAGGCAAAAGAGAGCCAGTTGTTGCCAAGGGACAGAAAGTAATATTTGAGCTAGGTTACAAGCCCACGGAGGAAGAGGTCAGAGAGGCCAAAGAGAAAGCCAGGTTGCGGCAGCTGCAAGAGCTCGAGGAATCAATATAGAAGAGAAACCTCGCCCTAGGCCACACATCAGGGATTCCTTTGTCAGCGCTGGGGTCGTAAAGATCGATCAAAATGGGGTAACCTATTTGACCCCACACAAACCCACAACCCATGTCCATCCCACCAATCCCCACATCTCCCTTCCCAACCTCGAAATAGATCTAGCTGCCCTATCCCTATTTGAGGAGCAGCATTCCATACCTGAACAAACTCCTCCTATGGTAAACCACCACAGGACTCTGTTGACATTTGAGGATGAAATCTTAGATGAACCTATGGTCTATATGATGGAGGCCGATCCAGAAGAGTCACATTCGCCAGCCTCCTACAATCAAAAAGTTAAAGGGGCAGCAAGTTAGGTATGTAATTAGGCATCTTTGCCCCAAACTCTGAAAGCAGAGAGTGGTCTACAATTTGGCACCTATTTCTAAAAAAAAAACAACCTATAAAATATGTGATAAGCCCTTGGCAGGTAATACCTTGTATATATACTGACTTGCACTGTCAAGGGTCTGTCTCTGAAGAAAATAAAAATCTCAAAAACATTGAAAAAATACAAAATTCAAAAAACATCAAAAAAATACAAAGTCCAAAAATATTGTCATTTAAAATTCCAGATAAATTTTCACAAAAAGATGCCTTAATCAAAATGCCCGTCCCACATAAGATCGACTCCTTTCCTATAGAAATATAAGAAGAGGTAGGTGTTACGAGTCTGGATGAGGATGTCCCCTTTGAGGAGCACCCCAATGACCTCCTTGATCGGTTTACCGAATTTGAGCATGGCCCTACCCCCATTATCGAAGAAATAGAAGATATCAATTTAGGGACTGAGGAGATTCCCAGAATTACCAAAATCAGAATGTCGCTGTCTCTCGAAGAAAGAAAAAGCATGATCGATTTCCTTCGATCATACCAAGACATTTTTTCCTGGTCATACGAGGACATGCCTAGTCTGGACATCGATTTGGTCGAGCATGAGTTGCCTCTCTACCCTGATGTGAAGCTGGTTAAACAGAAGCTGACACGTCTCCGACCCGAGTGGATGCTGAAAATCAAGGATGAGGTCATCAAGCAGTATGACGCGGGGTTTCTCATGGTATCTAAATACCTACATTGGCTAGCCAATATTGTGCCTGTACCAAAGAAAGATGGAAAGGTCTGCATGTGCATCGATTTCTAAAATTTGAACAGGGTGAGCTCGAAGGATGATTTCCCACTGCCACACATCGACATCTTCGTCGATAATACTGCTAAGCACGGGATGCTTTCTTTTATGGACAGATTCTCTGGGTACGATCAGATCAAGATGGCAGAGGCAGATCAAGAGAAGACTGCATTCATTACTCCTTGGGGAACCTTTTGCTATCGAGTCATGCCATTTGGACTGAAAAATGCTAGTGCAACATACCAATGGTCCATGACCGCACTGTTTCATGACATGATGCATCGTGAAATTGAGGTATATGTCGATGATATGATAGAGAAGTCACCAGAGCAAGGTGATCACTTGGTAAACCTCCAGAAACTATTTGAGAGGCTAAGAAAGTACATGTTATGTCTGAATCCACAAAAGTGCGCTTTTGGTGCTATGTCTAGAAAATTACTAGGATTCATCGTTAGCAGGAGAGGGATCAAGGTCGACCCAGTCAAAGTTAAAGCTATCACATAAATGTCGCCACCATCTACTAAGAAGGAAGTTAGAGGGTTCTTGGGCAGAATACAATATATCAATCGATTCATTGCATAGCTAACTCCAATCTGCATGCCAATCTTCAAGCTACTAAGGAAGAACTTGCCTGTCGAATGGAACGACGACTGCCAAGCAGCATTCAATAAAATCAAAGGCTACCTCCTTAACCCACCTGTTTTGGTACCACCTGAGCCAGGGAGACCATTCTTAATGTACCTCTCCATGACAAAAGTCTCGATGGGATGCGTCTTAGGGCATTATGACGAGACAGGAAGAAGAGAGCAGGCCATTTACTATCTGAGTAAGAAGTTTACTGATTACGGGATGCGCTATTCTCATTTGGAGAAAGCATGCCTGGCTCTTGTATGGGCTACTCATAGGCTCCACCATTACCTGTTGTCTTAAGCCGTTCTACTTTTGGCCTGAATGGATCAGTTGAAATACCTGTTCGAGAAGCCAGCCCTCACTGGACAGACCGCATGCTAGCAGCTTTTATTATCTGAGTTTGACATCACATACGTCACTCAGAAGTCGATTAAGGGGCAGACACTCGTCGATCATCTTGCTGACAATCCTTTGCTAGATTATAAACCTTTGAGAACTGAGTTCCCCGGTGAGGATTTCCTTTTCATGACGAAAGATGATACTGAAGAAGCAAAATAATCATGGGTAATGCACTTTGATGGGGCAGCTAATGCAGAAGGTTAGGGAGTTGGTGCCATTCTAATGTCACCAAAAGGATCCCATGTACCCGTCTCTATCAAGCTTAACTCCCCTTTCACTAATAACATGGTGGAATATGAAGCTTGTGCCACTAGTCTGCAGGCGGCTCTCGATCTGAACATAACTCACCTTCGAGTGTTTAGTGATTCACAGTTAATCGTATGCCAGACAAATGGTGACTGGAAGATGAAAGATGAGAAATTGATCCCCTATCATGAACACCTCAAAGATCTGATAGCTTGCTTCCAAGACGTGACATTCTCATATGTCCCCCGAATAAGGAATCGCTTTGCCGATGCACTAGCAACGTTGGCATCAATGATAGAAATCCCATATGGTGCTAAAATAAAGCCAATCATGATCAAGCAGAGGAATGAGCCGGCCTTTTGCCTTTAGATTGAGGAACCTATAAAGCCTGATGATGAGCCACCTTGGTTCTCAGATATCAAGAATTTCCTCAAGACACTAACTTTCCCTGAGGGTACATCCAAGACGGATCGACGAACCATTCAACGCCTAGCAATAGGCTACATCATTTGTGGGGAGTGCCATTACAAGCGATCCTATAACAACATCTTGCTCAGGTGTCTTATAGAAAGTGAAGTGACCAACATCATGAGAGAGATCCACAAAGGAGTATGCGAAGCCCAAGTCAGCGGTCACTTGCTCCCCAAGAAAATTCTGCGGCGGGGATACTTTTGGACCACTATGGAATTAGATTGCTACAAACATATGCAGAAATGCTACAAGTTTCAAAAACACTCTAGTCTGATACACGCTCCTACCATCGATCTACACTGCATGACCACTCCTTGGCCATTTGCTACCTGGGGCCTTGACGTCGTCGAAATGATTAATCCGAAAGCATCAAACAGACATTGATTCAACCTTGTCGCCATTAAATACATTACCAAGTGGGTAGAAGCGGCATCATATGCCAACATCACGGCCAGTCACGTCGAGAAGATCCTCAATAGTAATATTGTGTGTCGATTTGGAGTACCCAAAGATATCATCACGGACAACGGCATAAATTTTGTAAATAAGCACGTCCGAGCCTTCTGTGAGCAATACAAGATCAAGCACCATCACCCGTCACCTTATCAGCCTCAAACTAATGGAACCATGGAAGCTGCTAACAAGACGGTCATCCGCATTCTTGAGAAAATGGTCGTCACTTACAGAGATTAGAGCAAAATGTTGTCGTTTGCTTTATGGGCCTACAGAACGACGATCCATACCGCTACAGGGGCAACGCCATTCTCCCTCGTGTATGGAATCGAGGTCGTCCTACTAGTTGACGTTGAAGTACCCTTGCTCCGAATTCTCACGAAATCAGGCTTACCTGAAGCAGAGAGAGAGAGAGATCTCGCTTCGAAAAATTGAACTTACTAGATGAGAAAAGGCTCCTAACCTTGTGTCATACTCAAATTTACCAAGGGCGAATCGCACGCGCTTACAATAAACATGTTCGTGATCGAGATCTGAAGGTAGGAGACACTGTACTGAAGAAGATCTTCCCATCCCTCCACCTCAATCCGAGGGAAAAGTTCAAGCCAAACTGGGAAGGACCTTACGTCGTCCGAGAAGTGCTACCGGGATACGCCATTCGCCTCACCACCATGGACGGAGATCATCTTCCTGAGCCCATCAATGTTGGATACGTCCGACGGTTGTACTCTTAGTCTATCATGACAAGGTGAGTATTGGTAAAACGGATACGTGACACGGTGAGTATTGGTAAAATAGATACTGCTTAAAAACCACCCAAAAGACGACATCATTCTAAAAACAGTAGCCAGAAAGCATCCCTAAAACTGATGATATCCCTTGCTACCCCATTTGAGCCTAAGCCTTTCTTTCAAAAAAAAAATTAAATAAACCCCTCCCCCAAAAAAAATGTGTGTGTACATATACAAAAAAGAGGAAGTAAAGTTACCATCAAAATTCAAAAAAATCAAAAAAGCAAAACCTCAAAAAGAGATTGCCTGAAATAGAGCAAAAAGAAAAAAATGTAGAAGAATCACGGGGCATGTACAGTAAAAACCCCCAAGGAAGAAAGTATGTTGAGAAAACTGAAGCCGTATCAAGGAAACCCTTTTAGCCTAGCATAACTTCAAATCCTAACCTAACCCATGGCCAAGCTACACCTCGAAGAAAGCCCTTTTTTAGGTTTGCAAGTAGTCATAATACCTATTAAGTCAACACGAGTCGAGTTGTGAGACGACACCAAAGCCCCATCCGGCCGGCTATGATGGAATCAACGTCTATGTTGTGGCTTTTTTTGAAAAAAAATAATAATAAAGAAAAAAATAAAATATATATATATATAAGCTCAAAGCAAGATGGACGTGGTGAAAACTCGAAAGGGCATTATGGGTAAAATAGTGAGCTTATGCGGACCAAGTGAAAACCCGAAAGGGCGCTTGGGGTAAGAGAGCTAAACTCATGAACGTGGTGAAAACCCGAAGGGCGCCACGGGTAAAAAAAGGAGATAAATAAAAATAAAAAAAAAGAGAAAAAATTTAAAAAGAAAGGTTTGGGCTGATCGAGAAGATTGATGCTTGAGGAGCCCTCTTGATTACTCTCTTTGATACCCTTTTTTTGGTTGGGCCACTCATGCTAGTTTAAGACGGGCCCCAACCATAATTGTCTTTGTGAAATTGCTTTGTCAAACGTATGACTCAAGGTAAGGAGAAAGGTTTGACTGCATAAAAGAGTTCGACTATGCTCAAAATGGAACCCGTTACTCCGTCTCACTATCAAGGCATTAAAAAAAAGCCAAAAATAAAAAAATTAGGAAAAATCCAAATACCAAAAAATGTGCATATGTTTCTACTCATTTCCATGTACATATTTCCAGCATCATATTTCAATCACAAAAATGAAGAAAAATAACAAAAAATCTCTGAAAAAAAAAATCCAAAAAATATCTTGAAATAGAAAAAGTGTAGGTAAAAATTTACTTCTCCTTCTATTATTTAGGATGTATTTTCTTTATATATGTATAAACAAAAAAAAGAGACTAACGCTTCCTTAAGAATGTGCAGGAACATGAAAACGATCCGAAGCCTCGAAGCCGGCAACCTCTCGGTGATGGACAAATCAGATGAAGCACCTCACCACAGATGTCAGGTCTATTAAAAAAAAAAGATAAAGAAAAAAGAAAATCATTGTGAAAAAAATTAAAAAAAAAAAAATTAATTAATTAATTAAATTATAAATCTGTGAACTTTTTATGCAGAGCTACGCACTCGCGTATTTTTTATGCGGTAAAATATCAATATTTTATCGGCAACGCAGCTGTACAAAATTAATGTTCTAGGTCTAAGGTTTGCCTTGGATCCATGGATCCTATTTCAAAGTAGAAGCGACGGTGTCAATTTTGGACAAACAGTCAATGCTTGGATCGGATTGATTCCACTGCTATATCTATGCCCTGATCGCTCCATATCTTGGTTTCAGGTGAACTTGAGTGCCTTGTACTCCAAGTTTGTCGTGTGATATTTTTGGAGGTGTAGACTCTTGGTCAGTACTGTCTGAGCGAGCGCCCTATAGGGTTTGAGGTCCAGATAACTCCGTCCTCTAAAAGATCCATTGTTAGATTGATTCCAACATGTCAGATACGAAACTATGTCAGACAACTATGTGCAAACATGCATGCAAAAGGGCTCCTTCCCTTTATTTTTCTATAGGCTTTAAACCTGTATTGACAGCGGTATCCCTGTAAAGTGTATGCCATACATCTAGGTATCCGTATGATGGTCGTTTGTTCCCGTAAATTATACTCGGGCAGGTTCGGTTCGGGGCTTCCATCGCCTTTGCTGCTTATCGCCCCTAATGGGTGCATGTTTATGTATAGTTGTTCATTTGTAACTTCATTGATGACGGAGGCCAAGATTGAGTATCCTTCGATGGACACCCAATTCTGACTAGTCTTTTCGATATCACATGAACTTGAGTACGTTGGTTTTAGTTTCGTTGCAAACTATTGTGGATGCACAGGCTCTTGGTATGCATTGTCTGGGCATGAGCTTCCTGTGGTTCGAGGTCCAGATAATGCTTATTTAAAAAAAAAAAAAAAATGGAAAAAGCAATCTTTGAAAAAAAGAAAAAAGAGAAGAAGAATAAATTTGTGTTTTCCCATAGAGCTACGCACAAGCATAAGGCAGTAAAATGTCAATATACTATCAGTAATGCAGTTGTGCCATATTAAAGTCCTGAGTCTAAGGTTTGCTTCGGATCTTTGGATCCTACTTTAAGGTAGGTGCAACAGTGCTAGTCTCGGTCAAACAGACAATGTTTCAATCAAGTCGACTCCACTCGTAAATCTTTGTGATAAGCGCTCTATTTTGGATTCATATGAACTTAAATGTCTTAAGCTTCAAATTCTCCATTGGAAAAGGTCAATCGTTGGTTGAGACTAACCTGTCGAGAAAGAGATTACATATCAATCAAACTATGTGCAACCATGCATGCAGAAGGGTTCATTTCCCCTTTATTTTTTGAAGGCTTAAAACTTGCATTGGCAGCGGTATCCTTGTAAAGTGTACGCCATGCGTCTGGGTATCCGTATGATGGTCGTTTGTTCCCGTAAATTATACCCAGGCAGGTTCGGGTCGGGGCTTCCATCGCCTTTGCTGCATATCGCCCCTAATGGGTGCATGTTTATGCATAGTTAAATGGTGTTTATGATCATTGTTGGCAGAAATCAGGATTGGATGTCCCTTTTGGGGGACACTCAATGTTTGGTTGGATCTGTTCAAGATAGTTGAAGCCGGATGCTCTACGTCATGTTGATCTGGGGCACATTTTTAAAAATGGCACGTACTCCTAAAAACTGTTGCGACGTCTATTCGCTCCACTCGGGTAGTCATGCTAAATAAACTTTGAGATTGATGGGTTTGCCCAAAGACCTCATACCCTGCTTTCAGTAGGGGTACCAATGAATAGTCAGATGGGGCAATCAAATGCCTCTTAGGATTGGACGCAAACTGTGGAACCTTGCGTATGTTTACTTTGCGCCTATCTTTGAATGTGGGTCGATCACCCCTCTTACTTATGAAGCTGTTGTATTCAGAATGAATCTTAAATATTAAATACCTTCAAATCATCTCGAGAAGCGAATATTTGGCCTGGCATACAGGGCTTTCATAACTCATTCCACCTCGGTTATGCCTAGTAATGTCGCTAAGCACTTGGGGACCGATTACCTTGAGAAACGAATGTTTAACCCGACATTCAGGGCTTTCATTTTCTCACCATGTTACTCATCTGATGTTTGAAGTTCGTTCTGAATGTAGTGGACCTATCAGTAATGTGTTGGGCCTCTTCAGATGTCTCTTTTCTTTGGCATTCGATCATTAGTGATCGGATACCAAAGAGGCATCTGTAGACACCCAAATTTGGCCGAAGGCCAAATCGGAACACATTTCGAGAGAGGTACACTTTCGAGCTTTTTATGGCATGTATGAAACCCTTAGAAACCTTTTCAAACCCTTAGGAACCTTCCCAAACCCTTAAGAATCAACCCTAACCTTCCCAAACCCATTAGAACCCTTTCCTAAACCAGTGTCAAACCCTCCCGAGTAGTGGTTGGAAAGAAGAGTGCCAAAATTTACACAGACCTCTTTAGGAGTTGATTTATATACCATTAGAAAGAGGACTTCTCGAGCTTTCTAACAGTCTAAATATTTCCCCAATCAGAGTTGTACATAAAAAGATATGGCGGTCCGAACTCTGAGGGAAAAAGAGTAAAATCAGGTGGGCCCCCTAGGGATTTGGCGCAACTAATAGTTGCGCTAGTTATAAATTTGCCTGGCGCAACTATTAGTTATTCCAGGATACTTCTCCCAAAAATTAAGCCTGGCGCAACTTATAGTTGTGCTAGTTTAAAATGTGGACCCCACCCTCGCGAGCCAACTTTTAGGCACTGTTCAGCACTATTTTTTTGTACATTTGCCTCGCGCAACTATTAGTTTCACTAGGCATATGAACAGTAACCATATCTTTTTGCCCCAAAATTCATGATTGGGATTTGACTTTTTGACCACCTCGACCTTTGGGGTATGTTTTGATAGTTCTGTTGCACCCATTCACTACCTATTTGCAACCCCTCAAGTGGCTTAAGGCTTCACCCCATCATCCACCAATAGAGGACCTCACATATTTCAAGGCTCTAAAAACCCTAGGAAACCTTAGATTTGAGATTACCTAATTGCTAACCCCAATTAGCACTTAAGTGGTCTCCTAACCCACCCTTTTCCTATAAATAGAGCCCCCACCCCTTGGTATAGGGGTTGAGAAATTTGCTTAAGAGAGAAAGAGCTCAAAGTGAGAAGTTCTTCCTCCCTTTTGTGCAACATTTTCACCTAAATTCCAGAATCTCTCAACCTCATTTCAAGCATGTTCTTGCATCCAAAACCCATAGCCTAGGTGTGTGTGATCCCCTAGCCTCCCTTCTCTACCTCTTAGCTTCAAGTCTTAGGACTTAGAACTCTATTCCATACCATACAAAGCCTTCAAGATCTCATCAAAGCAAGCCACACAAGGTTCTCCTACGGTGCTATAAGGGCCCGAGAACTCCAGCTCTCCCCTTTCTTCTCCTATCTCTTTTAGCTCTTCCCATCCTCCCATTTGTGCCATTACGCCGCCGAATTTTTGGTAGGAATGGAGGGGCACAAATAGGATTTAAGGCTCAATTGGGCAAGAGGAACCTGTTTTCTTTTTTTTTACTTTATTTTTGTATTGGCCATTAGTAGAGACCATCTTAAGCGGGTTGATCGGGTGCCTAACACCTTCCTGATCGATATTCAAAGCCCCTACCCAAGAGCTTTTGGTGTGGAATGGATTCAGAGTCATATTTTTAGCACTTCGGTGCTCATAAAAATGAACTAGGTTTCTCGGGACACCAAAAGCTCCGGGTGGCTACTCTATATTTTTACAAGCGAGCACATCGCCCTGACAGGATCGTCAAAAATCCCACGGTTGCACAATTAGAATAATTCTTGAATTAGAAGTCTGGCCACTCACGGGTCTGAGAAGATTGATGAAGGGAGACTCCAAAAGGACTTTGTTGCTTAAATAAAAGAGAAAATTCAGAAGCACATAAACAGTTGAAAGCAAGGAAAAGATAAGATTATAAGTAGAGCTATATTAGGATACTTTTATTTTAGTAGGTTTTTTTGTTAGAATTAGATCACTGTAAACCGACTCCTTATGATCTATAAATAAGAGAACCCAGTATAGGAATTAATCATTGAAGAAATTATCAGCATCAATTGACGACTGAGGTTGGGTTTTCTTGATAAAAAATTTAGAGTAGTTTAGTTTAGATATCCAAAGTTCCTCGATCACAACTGATGATTGGGATTGAGAGCTGGAAGATTAGTGTAGATATCTGTTGTTTCTTAGAAGAAATTGACGCCTACGGCTGAGGGGAGAAAGATATATTTTTACTTTACTTTCTAGTTTAGAGTTATTTATAATGCAAATTACTGCTTTGTAAACATTTCTAAGTTTTAATTTGAATTGACAGCTCCGGTTGAAATTTTCAGATTCGTGTAATGGTTTTTTTCCTTTCCATCTTTGATTTTCTGGAGTTTGATTGACACCCAAATTTGTGGTAGATTAAAAATTATTATAGATCCATATTAAATGATGTTAGTTTTTGATTGACGCCCAAATTCTAGAAAACTGAGATATAGTGTAATGGTATTTTTAATTTATAAACATCTGATAACTAAAGATTGTGATTGACAACCACAATTTGAAGGAGGATTTAGGATTTATTTTTCTACAAATTAGTTTAAGAAACCATTCTTTCATTCATATTTCTCAAGTAGTTTAGGATCTTAAAAGATAAATATAAGTTTTCAGAAAATTAATAAGTAGATAAAACACTTCCTCGTGGGAATGATCCTATGCTAGTATTACAATTTCCATTGTGTGCTTGCAATAGGTTAAGACTTAATTAGAACAACATAAAGAGCAATACCATAATAACTCTCATATTTCAATTTGACCTTCATGCCCTCATAGTCCTCCTTCAATGTAAACCAGTTATCCTGAAGAGAAACTGTCAAGGATCGCTCGGCCACGAAGGCGACTTTGGAACAATGAAGTTCTTCTTCAAGCACATTGACATACACGGCCAAAGCATGGATAAAGGTGGCATCAACAATGAACCAGGACTGAGTAGGTTCATCCTGTTAAGGTACGATGGCCCAGGTTGAAGGGTCGTATGCGACAAGGGCAAGGGGTCCCTCGTTGCGCAAAACCAAGGCTAAAGAGGTCCCATCAACAAGCACCTCCTAAACAATCCCCTCTTTGACTAGGGAAAAGGAGCTAGGCTCCTCCAGATCTACCAGCCCTGAGCAATGCTGGCCTCAGGATCTCCTAATGAAGATGGGGAAGTCGGGTCAGCGGGCTTCGAAGTAGGGGCCTCAAGTGGGGCCAAAGCTGAACCCTCATCCATGAAGGGCTCATCAGTAGGGGGTGTAAGGGGAGGTGGACTAGGTGGAGTTACAAGTCCATCATCATTCGAAGACCCACTAGGACCCGACCTCAGGAGTAAAATGGAAAGTCCCCATGTAACATCCCTCTCACAGAAGCGAGCTCAACCCGAATCTCAAGTTGCCCCACCTCTAATGCATGGAGGCATTGCTCCACCAGGGACTGAGATGTGCTCTAGAAAAATGAGTCCACGGATGGAGCAGTGCTCCCATGAATGGCCTCCTCTAAGAGATCACTATAACCCCCAACAACAATGTCGAAGGTGTCGGTAAAGAATGTGGTGGAGGGCATATGTAACAACCCCGATTTTTGCCAATGTCAAATCATGGACTTTCAATAATAACACGACCGTTTAGAACGGTTTAACCTTGGTCAAACTTTTCATGTCTATGACGTGGTCTTTGACCCACTTATCTAAATTGGATAAGTACACCCAAACGCAAATCTAGAACCAATTCCGAACGTGAACTAATCCTTGAAACTTGAATCCTCAGGTGAAGTGTGCGTTTCACACGACTTTAACCCCGGGATCGGACCTGGTTTGATTCCACCCTCTTCAAGCACCATAATTTACCTATGGGCTTAGTTATTTATTATTAATGAATAGTTAGAGTGGCTTGTGCATGATCAAACGCGATCATGGGCACCCTAGTCACGAAACTAACCCGAACCCAATAGCCCAAACTATATGTGGATATATGTACCCAAGTGTGAAGGATTCATATAAATATTGGTGTGAACCATTACACAAGCCACGTGATGGCATGGCGGTTAAGGGGCTTGGTTTGTAAACAGAAGGTCCAAGGATAAAAACCCATTGAATGCATTTTGGACCTTACTTTTGGACCCTTGGATGAGAGCCGCACTCCTATTCATGGTGTGTCAGCTCCACACCGAGTCAAACTCCATTAGTATAAAGAGCAAGCCAATGCATCTTAAGCCAAAATTGGGGATTTTCGTTTGAGGGAAAGAAAGGATCGAGAAAGAGGGCTGAGAGAATCGAGCTCCACACCTCTTCTTCCTCCTTGGAGACCCAACTGATCAGTCACATAGTATACCAATTTCTCACCCTTAACTTCGTGATGCTAGGACTTAGTTTGTTACTAATAACTAATTGATGTGCAGATATTAAAGAAAAATAGCAAAATAGAACCAAAATGATAATATTTGTTAAAATAAACTCATAAAACAATAAAAAGATTATTGAACCAAAAGATGAATCTTCGCATACAGAAAGGATAAAAAATCATGTTTTACGATTTTGAGGAATGATGCAAAGTAAAAGAAAAATAGAAAATCGTAATTTACGATTCTTCAGAGAAAGCCATTCAAAAGAGGAGTGATATAACAGAAAGTGATGAATCATAAATAAAGAATCATTCAATAGGAAGTTGTATAGAGAGTAAAGAATAGAAAATCGTGATTTACAATTTTTCAGAGAAGAAACTTTCTAAAGTTGATGATCAAGTGAGATTAACACCGCCATGCACAAAATTAGAAGAATTCTTAACTTAGAAGTCTAGCCAATCACGGATCTGAGGAGATTGATGCAAAAAACCTTTAAAATACTCTACTACTGAAATAAAGGAAGAAATCCAGAAGTACATAAACAGAATGAAAGGGAGGAAAGATAAAATTAGATGTAGAGTTATATTAGGATAGTTTTGTTTTAGTAGTTTCTTTTATTAGAATTAGGAGTTTTATAAACTAACCCCTTATGATCTATAATAAGAGGACTTGGTGTAGGAATAACTATCGAAGAATTTCACAGCATCAATTGATAATTGAGGTCTGTGTTTTCTCCCGATCAAAGAAGTTTAGGATTTATAAAGTAACATCGTCCACAGTTCTCTAAGGTCTTGCCCGATAACCGAGGAAGTTAAAAGATCAATCCTTTGGATGGTTCTACTTTTGATTTCTAGTTTAGATTTATTTTATTGCAATTTTCTGCTTTATAAACATCTTCGAATTTTAATTTGAATTGATGACTTACGTTGAAGTTTGCAGATTAGTGTAATGGTTTTTATTTTCCATCTTTAATTTTTTCGAGTTTGATTGATGCCCAAATTTCTAGTATAAATTTATACTAGAAATTTATATTGAATGAAACTAGTTTTTTATTGACACCCAAATTCTAGAAGAGTGAGATATAGTGTAACAGTATTTTAAAATTATAAACATTCGATAGCTGAAGATTATGATTCACGACCATAATTTGAAGTAGGAGGATTTAGGATTTATTTTCTAGAAAAATTAGTTTAAGAAATAATTCTTTTATTCATATTTCTCCAGTAGTTTAGGAACTTAAAAGATAAGTATAAGTTTTCAGAAAATAAATTAATATATACATAAAACTATCTTTGTGGGAACGATCCTACGCTATGTTATAATTTCCATTGTGTGCTTACAATAGGTTAAGACTTAATTATATACCCATAATAAGCTGCTATCAAGTTTTTGACGCCGCTGTAGGGGATAGCGTTTTAATATATTAATTTAAGAAAATAAATATTTATCTTTCTCTTTTTATATATTTTTTATTTTCTTTGATCACTTCTTAATCTTTTGCAGGTTTATTTGGAGTAGTGAATTAAGGTTTCAACTTCCCCTGATCAGAGAAGCTCTAGGCTTAGATTTATTTTCTCTCCCTACTTGCTAAAATAAAAATTGGATAAATTAAAACTAAAATTAAAATAGATATTTACAATAACTATTTTAACCATCCTGCTCTGTCCTAACTTCATTATGGTAGGAAAAGACCAATATGTGGCTAAAAGGATTGGAGAATATTATGCATTGACGCCTCTTACACCTCCCCCATGTATTCAAATACACCCTACAACTGGTAATAGGACTTTTGAAATTACGCCCAATATGCTTCAAATACTTCCCAACTTTTTATGGGCTAATGGACCAAGACCCCTATCTACATTTAAATAAATTTGTAAAAGTATGCACTATTGTTCAAATTAAGAACTTGACATAAGAATCCACTCGATTGAGGCTATTCATATATTCCCTTAGAGATGAAGCAAAGCAATGGACAAACTCTTTGCCTCATAATTCGATTGCTAATTGGGAAGGATTGGAACGTATGTTTCTTATGAAATTCTTTCCAATCAGTAAAACGAATAAAATTTGACATCTTATTCTCACATTTCACCAATTCCCGGATAAATCTCTTCAGAAATGTTGGAACCATCTTAAGGATCTTCTGCACAAGTGCCCTCACCACAGGGTTACGCGCTGACAACTTGTGCTCACTTTTTATGAAGGCCTTGACGATGCAACCCGACATATGATTGATGTGGCCTGTGGGGACACACATTTTGTATATTGACACTATAGGATTCTTAGGAACTCTTTGAGACCCTTAGCGAGGAACCGGTGCAACACCACACACCGGGTGAGATTGATTCAGAGACTTTAGAAAATATACTTCCTAAGCAAGGAAGATTATATAAATTAAAGTTAATGATGAAAGGTTTTCCCAGCCTGAAGCTTTGGAAAGTAAAAATTCAATCTCTGGTGGATATAAAATTGTACCCAACATCTCAAAAAGTGGAAGCCTATGGTCCTAACCATGGCCTAACTCAGACAGTTTCTCGACCTCCAATTGTTTCTCCTTATCCTACAGAGGCCCAAAACCACACTGCTATATGTTGTTATTTTTAAGATGCTTGTTGCTAACTTTAGTTGAAAACAGTAATAAGAATGTGTTAGTAAAAATAAATTAAAGGTAGATTAAAAGACATAAAATAGCAAGTCTAAAAATACACACAGACCTGTAAGATACAAGGCCTATTGTAAAAAGTTTTGATAAGAAAGAGTTTGTCCCACAGAGAAATTGATCTAGAACCCAAAATGGGCTATAATAGTAGGCATTTAGATCTGGCTACAGATTTGACAATCCTAAAGAAAGGGAGTTGGGTGTCACGACTACAGTAAATTAACTCTAACAAAAGAGAAATAAAGTGCAGCCCTATCTTAAAGAAAGGGTTAAGAAGAAGATGGTGATGGTGTGCGTCAAAATAAAATATAAAAATAATGGAAAGTAAGCAGGTTAAGCTAGAATTAATTCAGTAATGTAACTTAGATTTAGACTGTCTCTGCAATGATCCTTGCTGAGATGCTATTAATAACCTCAACAAGGTAGAAGAATCCATTTTAACCCATGCCATTTGGGGTGCTCTTAGGGCTATACACTTTTCACTCGAATGGTCACAAAGTATCTGATAGAGTCTGTCAAATCCTATTGATTAAATCAGAAACAATAACCTAATCCAAAGGAGTGGACAGATCATTTCCCCGACTAATGGAACAGATCAGGCCATGAATATTGCTGCAAATACTATGTAATGCCAGTACTACAAGCTCCCCAGATCTGTACTCAAATTTGGCTGACATCCATAGGTATTCCAACCCATAAAATCCTATGTGCTTCGCCAAGGCCAACGGCTCAATATGCCCACACAAAGGACCAGCAACAGGTTGAATAAGGATTTAGATTCAGCTGCTCATTGCTACAAAAGACCTACAATGACTCAGCCTCAAGCTGTAATTACTACAGAGAAATCAGATCTAACAACTAATATCGATCAAGTAAAATAGAGGAGAGCCAGTTCCTACACAAACCTCCTCACAAGGCTCTAGAAGCTCATGTGTAGAGGAGAAGAATCCTTCTCAGACAAGTGGCTGGACACCACCTTAGGGTTATACTCTGTCCACTAAAATGGTCACAGGGTATCCATTAGGTCTGTCCATACCACAAAGATCTGAGAAAGAACATGTAAATTGTTGCTGCCACCATGGAGTCCCAGGGCTACGAGCTCTCCTGATCTGGCTACAGATATGGCTTACTATCCATGGGTCTATTAAACCAAGGGAAATCAGATAGTAAATAATAGATCTACTAGAAACTGAATGGGCTAGTCCCAAAGCATGGATCCTATAGACATCTAAGGAAACCATAAGATCTGTAGATTTAATTAGTCATTAAAACAACAATCTATTTATAAAAGAAAAACTTACAATGAACTATCTAAAGGTTGCAGCCTGTACAAAACTGCTCATCCAAAAGATCCCAATGTATTCAAAGCCTATTACAAAACTAAAATAAAATTAAACCTAGCTACTTACAAAAGGATTAGCCAGCCAATGCTGGGCTAAGAGAGAAGAAAAATAAGAAAAAGAGATGATCAAACCCTAACCCTAGCCTACTGGAGCTCTCAGCTGACAGATGATGAAGGAATGATAAAAACACTAAACTCTAAGTACAGCTTATATACTTAGTCCATAAGGCCTTGGCTCAAAAGAGATTAACCCTAACTTTTCCAACAGACGTGGCACAGTTACAACCCTTGAATCCTTTAAGAAGTGCACCTTAAAATCTACACCTCGAGAAGTGTACCCTAACCTTGGAAAATTCTCAAAAGGTCCTTGAGTTAAAACTGAGAAGTCGAGAGCCCGAGCTTCGTGAGACTAGTATCTGCATTAATTCACTTGTGCAGTGGCAGAGCCTTCGCGGAGGAGCATTTGGCTTAGGAGGATTCTTCACTCGCGTGGTAGATTCTCAGTTGATCGCGTAGCTGCTTTGCGCTGCAATGCTGTCATGAAAGTGAATTGAAACGCCTGGATTTCTCACGTAGTAGAGCTTCAAAAATTCTCTCTCCCTGGATACTCACACAAGTAGGATCCTGCGCTCACATAGTAATTGGTTAGGCTTCAGAGTGTGCGAGAGCTGCGTGAGGAAAATTTTGGGCGTCTCTCTCTTCTAGGACTTCGCGAGAACTCTGTGAGATGACAAATTGTTCTTTATGCATATGGACTCGCTATGTTCTGTGCATGGCTGCTTTAAGGCTCGATCTCTGCGAGAGCTTCGCAAGCATAAATTCTGAGAGTTTTAAGATGCAAGATCTTCATAATTTCTTTATTGTGTGTCCTATCAGCACGAGGGCAGCTTCCATTGCATTCGTAGCTCCTCAAGGGAGCTCCTCAACTCTGCGAGGTGAGTCTCTTGATTCTCTGATGCATTGCACTTGCTGCTATTACAGCTTCCTCTATTCTCATCCAACATCTTTCATCTGCTAGACTTTTGGTCAATGATGACCAGCAACTGAGTCACCATGGTGAGCACTACCAGGGTGTTCTATTAGGCTTTGGCCCAGCGGTCATCTTTGCATGTATTCTCTCTCTTCTTTAGACCAATAAGCAAGGATTTTGTATTAAGTTGCACAGTTTATTGCTAACTACAAAACACACCTAACAAATGATTATTAGTTTACTTCAAGGTCCATTAAAGGCTAGGTTAAGAGGTGAAAAGTGATACTTTTCAGTGAATAATACACTCCTAAACCTAATCTTTGCTAGTCCCTGAGCAAAGGAGAAATTAAAACAACTACTCTAAGAATTTAAATGCCACTTTTGTAGGGAACACAGATGCATTTAGCTTATGCATCAAGCCTTTTAAACCCCTAGGTGAACCCTAGTGGAGGAGTGAAGTCTCCTGAGGGTTTTTAGTGAAGATACCCACAAACTTCTTAATAAAACAATTAACAAAAGTGCAAAATTATCAAGTCAGCTATCAAGAAACAGAGCATCAGTTCACCTTTGATTCAACAAAAATGTGAGGAATTTGAATATATGATATGCACAGACATTTAATCATCACAACTTTTACATAGATGCACATTATTTCCAATTAGCTCATAACAAGGGAAAACATCACATGTAGGTAAGTACTGAACTCATCATTAATTCAAAAATTAGGTTATAGGTCATGCCCAATACATTCAACATCAGACCCAATGCTCACTAGGGCAGACTCTCACAAGGAACTTTGAGGGTTTTCATTTTCTCTCAAGCTCAAGAGCAGTTATAGGCCCCAAATGGGTCTGTAAGCATGAGCATAGGAAAAGCACCTAAATTCTGGCATCATTGGCTAATCCTCACCATAGATTGGACAACTCTTTGTCTCTGCATGATAATTCATTCAACTTTTGATCACAGGGTCTTTCAACTGGGTTGTAATGTGGCTTATGGGATAGGTTATAAAGAATGAAAGGTTGAAAAGGGATTCAAAATTGAGAAATCAATAGGTGAAGGAGGTGATTCATGACTTCACCTTCTTTAATTTAGCACCTTTCATTTTCTTTAAAATTCTTCAGACTTGAAGTGGCCAGTTTCTCCTCTTATTTTTTATTTTTCTAATGACCTTTTCCTCTTGACTCCTCTCTTATTCCTCTTCATTATTGTTTTTCTTTCTTTCAGATGCATTTTTCTTTTTGTTTTTGTTTCTATTTTTCTGACTTGCCACCTCTTTCCTCAGCTGCTACACTGTTAAGCTTTAGGTATCTCTTCTCCATTCACCCAATGTTGACCCTATCTTGTCCATCTTCAGCTCCTTCTCCTTTACCTTCTAAATTCTCAGTGTGAGGGTAGGTTTGAATCAGGTCCATAAGTTCAAGTACAAGTACTCAGGTGTATTTTGAAGAAAATTGGAAATCTAGGCTCAAAAGGTGTGTGTATAAGGGCAGTTGATTAGGGTTTGGTCTATTTAAGCTGAAATTGTCCAAGAGAAGGCCTTGATACTTTCCTAGGTGTCATGAGTGCTGTCAGTTATTTCAACTTGGAGGTGCCTAACTTCTAGTGAGGGCATTGACTCAGCCAATCCTTAGAGCTAAAAGAATTGCCTCAGTCACTCCTGAAAGGAAGAAAAAAAATTTTGTAGGCCCAAATCTCACTAGTTATGGCCTTCCATTGAACTCTTAGGCATGTCCTTATCTTTTTCTCTCTATAATGATTCACTAAGTTCTGATATAAGTGAGTTTTGTTTGTGTTTGCATCATGGAAAAGTTAAAATTTAAAAGCTTGTAATGCCTAAAGGTCTGCAAAATTTTTAAATTTATCATTTTTTATGATTCTTAAGTGAGCATGGCTCCATTTCTATCTTACTCACTTGATTCTGTTGTACTTAGGTTAACTATTTCATTGGAAAACCATACCACACCCCCAAACCTATGAGGAGCAGTGTCCTCACTGATTCAAAGGTAGATGTGGATGTGCTGCAGGCTCAAAACAGAGGTATTAAAAGAAAAGAAACAGCAGGAAAGAAAAACAGACAACACACAACAAACAACAAATAAACAAACAAAAATATAGAAAAACAGTGAACTCATCAACACATAACAAAAAGAAATTCTATTAAGATGCAAAAAGATTACCACAAGGTGTTACAAAGAGATCCCAACTAAGTACATAAAAAGTATACACCTAAGAAAAATCTAGACACACATTAGCAAAACATCCTTTCAAAAATAAAATGGTTCTCCCTCCTGGCTCCGGGATATCCTCAACTTGCTGCTTGTGGAAGAGGAACTACAAGCCAGGAGATAGGGGGGAGAACATGGATCAAGGAGAAGAAGGCTGAGCAGGTGGTGGATTGAAGGGGATGGGGGAGAAGATGTAGGTGGTTCTATCTTCTATTTCTTCTTCTTTTGCTAGTTCTTTTTCTTTTCCTCATTGGCCAAGATCCTTTGGAGCTCCTCGTACTCATCCTAGAGGAATTGTAGTGGGTCAGGCTCCAGTGGTGGTGGTGGATCCCCCCAAACGGGTTCGAATTTAATCGGGAACTCGAAGGGTTTGTCATCTGCCATTGGTTATGGGTAGGGACGGACTGCTGAGGTTAAAGGAGAATGAATGCGAAGGAGACGAACTACCCTTGTATTTAAAGTGCTTGGACGGTGGAATATGAATTAGCATATTAAATTTTGCCCCCTTCCAAGCTTCATTGACATAAAGAAATTAATGAAGGTTAGTTGGCAATAAATTGTGATTATTATGGGAAATGGTAAATCGCACAATTTATTATGGGGAATGAAATTGCATAGTAAATGATGGTCTATTTTTAGCACTGAGAGTTAAAGCAGAGGGATAGGAAATGAAGAAATCAAAGAAATCCATCAAGGTTAAAAGGGCCAATCCTGTGTTTCGCGCAGCTATCCACGATGAACTCGCGAAGTAGATTTTGCTCGCAGTACAGATGTAAATTCGTGAGAAGGACAACCACACAGAAGAACATAGCTCCGCGAAAATAGAATCAGATGCATTGTGTGCCTCACAAAGTAACTTCGCAGAGTTGACGGCCTAAGCGCGCGATGCAGTTTCTCATTTCTCATACGGCTTAGCTGGTGATCCCCATGAAGAACAACCATTTTGAGTTCAGAGACCTTGCGCAATAAAATATTTTGAATTCTTCATTTTGCGCCCTCAAGACTCCGCGAGAAAACCTTGAAATGGCTCGCGATTGTGAAAATTAGGCCATTTAACCCCGCGAGAAAGAAACACTTAACCCCCTTTCTCAATTTGTGCCCTGGCTTGTGCATGTACAGTGTCATGCACCCATTCAGTGGCCATTAGCACCAACCCTTTTACATGTACTTCATTCTCTAATGAAAATATCCTCCCCCTTACCAGCACATGCATATCAAAATTTCAGAATGATAAAAGCTTTTCATGGAAGCAAATTCTTGACAATTATAGTGCCAATACTTCAATCACCTCACAAAAATAGGCATGCATCTCCCATATTAATGACAGATATGAAAACAAACAAGCAAATATCCCTAAAAAAAAGTAAATGACATGGTCCTAGGCAAACAAAAACACACAAAAGTTTCAACAGATATGGTACATATATTACAAAGTTGTAGATTACTGAGCAGTGGGAGGTTCATGTAGGTGAATGGTTTGAGGAGGCTCCACTGAATTTTCTACACAAATCTTAAGCCTTTGACCATTCACTTTTGTGATATTCCCTGTCTTTGGATCCAAGATCTCCACCGCACCAGATGGGGTGGCTTTGATAACAGTGTAAGGTCCATCCCATCTGGATTTCAACTTCCCTAGAAAAAATTAAGTCTAAAGTTAAAAAGCCAAACCTTAGTGCCAACATTGAAGCCATTCCTCAATAGCTTCTTGTCAAAGAATGCCTTTGATCTCTCTTTGTACATTCTGGCATTTGCATAGGCTTCCAACCTCAGTTCATCAAGTTCTGCCATTTGCAACTTCCTGTGAGAACCAACAGAAATTAGGTCTAAATTCATTGTTTTGATAGCCCAATAAGCTCGGTGCTCTAAGTCCACTGGTAGGTGGTAGGCCTTGCCATACACTTACCTAAATGGGGACATGCTAATAGGAGTCTTATAGGCAGTCCTATAAGCCCACAAAGCATCATTCAGCTTTTGTGCCCAATCCTTTCTATCAGCCCTCACAGTCTTTTCTAGAATATGCTTAATCTCCCTATTGGAAATTTCAACTTGCCAACTGGCCTGTAGGTGGTAGGGAGTTGTAATTCTATGTGTAACAGAATACTTTTTGAGTAGGTTCTCGAAAGGTCTATTACAGAAATGGCTCCCCCCATCACTGATTATAGCTCTGGGGATGCCAAATCTTGAGAAAATATTATCCTTGTGGCAATGGCTTCCACCCATTTGGACACATAGTCTACTACCACAAGTATGAAATTAAATTTGATAGATGTAGGAAAGGGGCCCATAAAATCAATGCCCCAGATGTCAAAAAGTTCTACTACTAGGATGGGCTGCAGTGGCATGGAATCTCTCTTGGAAATGCCTCCCATCCTTTGACATCTCTCATAGGCCTTGTAATGTAAGTAGGCATCTCTGAATAAACAAGGCCAATACAAACCACATTGGAGCACTTTTGCTACAGTCTTTTTGCCACTAAAATGACCTCCACAGGCTTACTCATGGCACATTGAAAGAATGTTGTGGAAATCACTTTCAAGCACACATTTCCTAATAACCTGGTCTGCACAATACTTGTAAAGGTATGGATCCTCCCACAGAAAATGTCTAACCTGAGAGAAGAATAGATCTTTGTCCATCTTAGACCAGTGTGGAGGGATCTTACCAGCAGCAAGAAAGTTGATAATGTGTGCAAACCAGCGCATACTAGACTGTAAAATAAAAAGTTGCTTATCAGGGAACAACCCATTAACAGGTGTTTCTGCACATTCTTCCAAAACAATTCTAGAGAGGTGGTCAGCCACCACATTCTCTACTCCCTTCTTATCTTTGATCACAAGATCAAACTCTTGTAAGAGGAGGATCCTTCTTAGCCAATAGATATTTCAGGGCTGAGTGACCTGTAAACACTACAATCTTAGACTCTAATAAGTAGGGTCTGAACTTGTCCACAACAAACACTACAACAAGCAGCTCCTTCTCAGTTGTGGTGTAATTGAGCTCAGCTTCAGCTAGTGTTTTGCTGGCATAATAGATTACTGCAGGCAGCTTATCTTTCCTTTGTCCTAAGACAACACCTATGGCCAGGTCTAATGCATCACACATCAACTCCAAGGGGAGTGAGTAATCTGGGGCCTGGATCACAGGGGCAGTTGTAAGGCACTTTTTTAAGGCCTCAAGGCACTCAGCAGAAAATACAAATGGCACATCTTGGCAAAGCAGGTGGCATAATGGTTTGGCAATCTTGCTGAAGTCCTTGATGAACATCCTATAAAATTCAGCATGTCTTAAAAATTATCTGATCTACTTGACAGTCTTGGGTGGGGGCAGATGTGAAATCAAGTCCACTTTAGCCTTTTCAACCTCAATTCCTTTGTGAGAGACCACATGGCCTAGTACAATCCTTTGTGTCACCATAAAGTGGCTCTTTTCCTAGCTTAGGACGAAATGGGTCTCCTCACATCTTTGTAAAACCATATCAAGGTGTCTCAAACACTGGCTAAAGCTGTCCCCATACACTGAGAAATCATCCATGAAGATTTCCAAGAATTTGTTAATCATATTAGAAAAAATTATATACATGCACCTCTGAAATGTGGCTGGGGCATTGCACAGTCTGAAAGGCATCCTTCTATAAGTAAAGGTGCCAAAGGGACATGTGAAAGTAGTTTTCTCCTGATCTTGTCGGTCCATAGGGATTTGGTTATACCCTGAGTATCCATCAAGAAAATAGTAAAATTCCTTCCCAGCCAGCTTATCTAGAATTTGGTCAATGAAAAGGAGGGGGAAATGGTCCTTTTTGGTCCTAGAGTTGAGTTTTCGATAGTCAATGCAAGCCCTCCAGACAGTGGTCTCTTTGGTTGGCATCAACTCTCCAGAATCCATAGTGATAACTGCGATGCCTAACTTTTTAGGTACCACCTAGATAGGTGACACCCATTCAGAATCCGAAATGGGGTAAATCACTCCTGCATCTAACAGTTTCACTATCTCCTTGAGGACCACCTCCTACACGTGAGGATTTAATTTCCTCTGCATCTCCCTTGAGGGTTTGGCACCCTCATCAAGATGAATTTTGTGCATGAAAACTGAGGCATCAATGCCTCCAAGGTCAACTATTGTCCACCCAATTGCTTTCTTGTGCTTCTTAAAAACATTCAGTAGTTCCTCCTACTCACTAGTGAGAGAAGAGTAGATAATCATGGGAAGCTTGTTGTCCTGCCCTAAAAGGCATATTTTAATGTGGCTGGGAGCTACTTTAGCTCTAGCTTAGGGGGACTTTCAATTGAAAGCAACATAGGTGCCTTAGTGGTTTGAGAAAGATGCAGCAATGTATGTTTCTAATTGGAATGCTGCACAAGGCCCACAGAATAGTCTGTTAAGGTGCTATCTTCTATCATGAAAACTTGAGCCTTCTTTTCCAACAAACTCCAAATATTTGCCAGGTGATCAGCAACACTATCCCAATCCAGCAGATTGGATAATTCCTCTTCCACTAGGCCATCTAGTACATCTACTGCCTAGCAGTTCTCAATGTCAGTCAGAGGCACTGTAGCAGCATGGTACACATTCAAATGGGCCTTCATGTTCCCAAAGGTAACCTCCATCACCACTGACCTACATTGTATGCAAGCATTTGCAGTAGCCAAGAATGGTCTTCCAAGGATAACAGGAATTGGGGTTTTGCTTTTGCAAGGGTCCATGTCCAAAATAAGGAAATTAGCTAGATAACAGAATTTGTCCACCCCCACCAAGACATCGTCTACCACACCCATAGGTCTCCTCTCAGACCTGTCAGCCAGTTGGAGCACAACTGATGTAGGTTTAAGCACCCCCAAACTTAGCTCCTCATACACTGAATAAGGGAGTAAGTTCACACTGGCCCCTAAGTCCAAGAGGGCTTTTCCAATGGTGTGGTTTCCGATTATGCAGGGGATAGTAGGTACCCATGGGTCTTGTAATTTTTCTGGTGTGGTAATGGACAGGTTCGACTCAACATGCTGAACGGCAAACACTCTTTTAGATAACTGCACCCTTGCTTTCCTCTTTTGTGTGCAGAGGTCCTTCAAAAACTTAGCATAGGTAGGAACTTGTTTTATGGCATCAAGCAAGGGTAAATTGATCCTGACGTGCTTGAAAGTCTTCAACATTTCCTCCATCTGAGCATCCCCTTTATAAAGAGGGGATGGGACAGCTAGTGCTTGAGGAAATAGCAGTTGTGGCACTGCTAGTGCCATTGTTGCATGCCTATTAACATCATGGTCATATTTTTGTCTTTTTCTTTTATCTTCATTTATTATTTGATGTTGGGGCTCGACATCAGCCCCATTATTTTTCCCTAGCTGATCCACAGCAGGGGGTATAATCCTTGACTCTTCAACACTAAAAATTCTTTCATTTTCATTTTTATTTTCTGTGACCTCTTCAGTTACCTTGCCCACCAAATTGTCAACCACCCTGCCACTCCTAAGGGAAGTGATTGCATCAGCTTCCTCATGGGTGGAGGATGCATCTCCAATCATATACTGCCCTTTTGGATTTTTCAGGAGTTGACTAGGCAATTTTCCTTCCTCCCTTCTATTTAAAGCATTACAAATTTGACCAAACTGATCCTCAATCTTCTTAATGCTCTGTCCATGAGAATTGATAGCCTGTACTAAGTTTCCCAAATTTTATATTGAAGCCAGCATCTGATCTTCAAATGCAGAGGATCGAGGCTGTTGTGGGGGCAGGGCCAACTGGTTAGACTGGGGGCAAGTAGCAGGAAATTTTACCTTGGTGGGTACCCGTGGTTAAACTGGTGCTGAGGTCTGTAAGGAGCTACCACTTGCTATTTCTAGGATTGAGGATATGAATCTTGTCTCTACCTTAGATTTGGGTGGTTCCTCTAAGAATATCCAGCAGGCTGCTACCCATATGTTTGAGCAGCATTGGCATGCTCCATAACAAAATCAGGAAACTAGTTGGCAGATGGACAATCATGAATAGAATGTGTGGGAGATTGGCATATCAGACATGCTTCCTCCACCTGTGCAACCATTCGGGGCTGCATCACATTTATTAATTTGTCAAATTTTAAGGACAAATTGTCCACCTTCCTCTCCAAATCACCTTGCACCTTGACTTCATATATTCCACCTCCAGGGGTGGCCTCTTTCACCATCTTAGCTGGGGTCTAACTGTCATTGTGTGACAGAGACTCCTGCTGCATAGAATTTTCCCCTATTATATCAAACAACTCCCAAGTTTTCTTAGCTGTGTTGTGGAGGTAGGTACCACCACAGGAACCATCCACCATATCTCTGTTCTTGGGATTAATTTATAGAATACTTGCACTAGTTGCCACATTGAAATTTGGTGGTGGGGGCATTGTTTTAACATTTTCTAGAATCTTTCCCAAGCTTCATAAAAATCCTCAATTGAGGACTGAGTAAATAACAAAATATTTGTCCTCATCTGGTTGGTTTTGTTAATGGGAAAGAATTTAGCCAGGAATTTGGTTTGAAGGTCACTCCATGACTGTATGTTGTTGGTTGGGAGCTTTGATAGTCATGTTCTGGCATTGTCCTTTAAGGAAAAAGGAAAAAGCCTCAGTTTGGTGGCCTCAGGCCCAAGCCAGTAATATTGAAAGTAGTGCAAAGTGTCAAAAATTGGTCAATATGCTTATAGGGATCTTCTTTACTAAGCCCATAAAATGAAGGTAGCATATTAATGGCGAAGGATTTAATTTCATAATTCCCCTCAACATAGGGAAATTGAATGTAGAAGGGGGAGGTGTACCCCCTAGGTGCATTGTACTCCTTTAATATTGTTTTGCCTCTCAGCCATGATAGCTGGTTCAGTTTCAATAGGAGGGCCTTGAGTGGTGTGTCTAGGTCTAAGGATCCTTTCAACCTCTAGATTTGGAGGTTCCAACTCAGGATTTAAGGACCTTCTACCAAGTATATACTTACACCCACAGTAAGTAAAGAGCATGCTCGCAAGCACACACAAAAAGATTTCAAACAAAAATTAACAACTATATAAATTTACACTAAACAAATAACATGAAATTAAACATAAATGGAATGAGATTTAGGAGGAAGTGTAAACAGAGCTAGCTACATTCCAGTTGCAGCTCTAGCTTTTCCCTTTTTCTACTATCCATTTCTGTAAAACTCCAAAAAATATCAGTAGTACTTTATTCTAGATTAGGCACAGCTATAAAGAATTTGGAAGTCTAAATTATAGTACAACCTAGGTCTACTAAAAAGATCAATATCCCCGACAACGGCAGCAAAAACTTGTTGTTGGTATTTTTAAGATGCTTACTGCTAACTTTATTCTAAAACAGTGATAAAAATGTGTTAGTAAAAATAAATCAAAGGTGGATTAAAAGACACAAAATAACAAGTCTAAAAATACACACAGACCTGCAAGATAGAAGGCCTATTGTAGCAAGTTTTGATAAGTAAAAGTTTGTCCCATAGAGAAATTGATCTAGAACCCAAAATGGGCTATAATACTAGGCCTTCAGATCTAGCTACAGATCTGACAATCCTAAAGAAAGGGAGTTGGGTGTCACGACTACAGTAAATTAACCCTTATAAAAGATAAATAAAGTGCAGCCCTACCCTAAAAAAAGGGTTAAGAAGAAGATGGTGTGGTATGTACCAAAATAAAATATAAAAATAATGGGAAGTAAGCAGGTTAAGCTAGAGTTAATGTAGTAATGTAACTCAGATTTAAACTATTTCTGCAATGATCCTTACTGAGATGCTATCAATAACTCAACAAGGTAGAAGAATCCAATTTAACCCATGCCATTTGAGGTGCTCTTAGGGCTATACTCTGTCCACTCGAATGGTCACAGAGTATCCGATAGAGTCTGTCAAATCCCATTGATTAAACAAGAAATGCTAACCTAATCCAAAGGAGTGGACTGATCATTTCCCCAACCAATAGACCAGATCAGGCCATAAATATTATTGCAGACACTATGTAATGCCAGTGCTACAAGCTCCCTAGATCTGTGTACAGATCTGGCTGACATCCATAGGTATTCCAACTCATAAAATCCTATGTGCATTGCCAAGGGCAACAGCTCAATGTGCCCACACAAAGGACCAGCAACAGGTTGAATAAGGATTTAGATTCAGCTGGTCATTACTACAAAAGGCCTGCAATGACTCAGTCTCAAGCTGTAATTACTACAAAGAAATCAGATCTAACATCTAATATCGGTCAAGTAAAACAGAGGGAGCCAGTTCTTGCACAAACCTCCTCACAAGGTTCTAGAAGCTCATGTGCAGAGGAGAAGAATCCTTCTCAGACATATGGCTAGACACCACCTTAGGGTTATACTCTATCCACTCAAATGGTGAAAGGGTATCCAATAGGTCTGTCCATACCACAGAGATCTGAGAAAGAACATGTAAACTGCTACTGCCACCATGGAGTCCCTGAGCTACGAGCTCTCCAAATCTAGCTACCGATTCGGCTTGCTATCCTTGGGTCTATTAAACCAAGGGAAATCAGATGGTAAATAATAGATCAACTAGAAACTGAATGGGCTAGTCCCAAAGCATGGATCCTATAGACATCTAAGGAAACCATAAGAACTGTAGATTTAATTAGTCATTAAAATAACAATCTATTGATAAAAGCAAAAATTATAATGAATTGTCTCAAGGCTGCAGCCTATACTCAACTGCTCATCCAAAAGATCCCAATGTATACAAATCCTATTACAAAACTAAAATAAAACTAAATCTAGCTGCTTAAAAAAGGATTAGCTATCCAATACTGGGCTAAGAGAGAAGAAAAATAAGAAAAAGAGATGATCAAACACTAACCCTAGCCCGCTGAAGCTCTCAGCCGACAAAGGATGATGGAAAGATGAAAATACTAAACTCTAAGTATAACCTATATACTCTGTCCATAAGGCCTTGGTTCAAATAGATTAACCCTAATTTTTCCAACAGACGTGGCACTGTTACAACCCTTGAATGCCTTGAGATGTGCACCTCAAAATCCGTGCCTCAGGAAGTGTGCCCTAACCTTAGGAAATTCTTAAAAGGTCCTTGAGTTAAACTAAGAAGTAGAGATCCCAATCTTTGCGGGGCTGGCATCTGCATTATTTCACTCATGCAGTGGTAGAGCCTTCGCAGAGGAGCATTTAGCTCAGGAGGATTGTTCACTCACGCGATAGATTCTCAGTTGATCGCGTAACTACTTTGTGTTGTAATGCTGTCGTGAAGGTGAATTGAAATGCCTAGATTTCTCATGTAGTAGAGCTTCAGAAGTTCTCTCTCGCTGGATACTCACACAGGTAGGCTCCTGCGCTCATGTAGTAACTGGTTCGGCTTCAGAGTGCACGAGGGTTGCGCGAGGAAAATTTTAGGCATCTCTCTCTTTCAGGGCTTCTCGAGAACTCCGCGAGGTGACAAATTGTTCTTCATCTATATGGACTCGCTATGTTTTGCACGCAACTGCTTTAAGGCTCGATCTCCGTGAGAGTTTCGCGAGCACAAATTTAAAGGGTTTTAAGACGCGATATTTTCGCGATTTCTTTATTACTCTCCTCTTGACTGCGAGTCCTATCTGCGTGAGGGCAGCTTCCACTGCATCTGTAGCTCCTCAAGAGAGCTCCTCAACTCTGCGAGGTGAGTCTTTTGATCCTCTTATGCATTACACTTACTGCTGTTGCAGCTTCCTCTATTCTCATCTAACTTTTTTCATCTGCTAGGCTTTTGGTCAATGATGCCCAATAAATGAGTCACCGTGGTGAGCACTACTAGGGTGTTCCATTAGACTTTGGCTCAGCTATCATCTTTGCATATATTCTCTCTCTTCTTTGGACCAATAAGCAGGGATTTTATATTAAGCTGCACAATTTATTGCTAACTACAGAACACACCTAACAAATGATTATTAGTCTTCTTTAAGGTCCATCAAAGGCTAGGTTAAGAGGTACAAAGTGGTACTTTTCAGTGAATTGGAGGATGCCTTGTGGTAAATAGCTGACGGCTGGGTGCAACTAAACCTGTTTGAAAGAGAATAGCTTATTCTATTCACATGCAGTTGGTACTTCTAGAGGACGTATATTTATGGGAGGCACATCAACTCCCCCTGATTTAAATTGAATTCCTCTAGAACTTGTCCAACTATCGACTCACCCGCAATAAAAACCTGTAACATATTTCTATAATTTAATATTAGAGAGTACTCTACGATCTACGATGTATGAAAGTGCAATCAATCATAAAGTCTCTTTTGTCATTTCGCAATCACATTAAGCGTATGGATTTATGATTTCTTGTGATTTATAGAATTAAATCATAGTGAGTATGATTTGAAGCGTCATAGTATCTCATTTTCGTTCTATAGAATTGCAAATGACAATTCTGGGGAGCAGGCGATTCCATTGATCGATCTTATCAGTTGCATTGGAATTTGAATGCATTTAATTCATAGAGGAAGCGGACACGCATCACATTCAATATCCCCACGTGCTAACTACTCAAGCCTATGAGCCTATACCTTGGCATGTAAACCCTTCCCTTCCCCATAAAACCAACCTTCATCTTTCCAAAAACTCATCTCTTTCGTCTTCCTTTCATACCCTAAGCCTTATGGCGAAAGAACCTAACCAGAGCGATTTCAGTAAGCAACTTGATAGAATTCTTGAAATACACAAAACTGAGCACCTGGCTACGATACAAAGGGTAGAAGATCTGAAGCACCAGCAACCTGCACCAAATGTTGAATCATCCATCGAAACTACCCTTTACCCTAAACCTAACCCAAATCCAAAACCATATTGCAAGAACGCATTTTCTGCCACTTTTTAACCTTTATACCATCACAACCCACCTCGAATGCGAGCTCCTAAATGATGACATGGGTTGAGCCGTCCCTCACCACCCTTCTCCATTGCTTATCTTCTCCCACTGCTTGTGTTACAATCTCTTCATAGAATCCTTATAAGGGAGCAATATACGTAAGGGTGATTTTGAGATGTGTTCACTTCTCCATGCTTCACAGAATCTCTACTATGGCAGTGCATTTCTTCTAAGGAAGACTTGTGTTGTGCTCTATTCGAGGGTGATAAAGAAGGGCACAGGGAAGTGTTTCGACAGCTCTTGGAGTAGCGACCCTGCCAAGGTGTGGATACTCCTTTGGTAGGAAGGAATGAGAGACTCTAATTAACGATGGATAGAAACCGAGGACCGATCTTTATCGAAGATATCGGACATTGCTGCCAATATCATCGATATTGTGTCTAGATCTTTTTTCTTAGGTTTATACTTTTATATAATTAGTTTTTATTTTTTTTCTTTAGATCATTGTAAATATTCAGTTAATATATAATGTTTTCTTTTGACTAACTTTCTTCTTCACTAACTGTGTAATTATTACTAACTTTCTTTAATTTTTGTTATTTATATCACTGAGAATCAAACAGATGTGTTTTCCTCAAGTTTGAGGGACATTCTTTACAAAAATTTTCTCACATCCGGTAAACAATCAGTCTTATCAGTAATTTTTAGGTAAATAATATTTAAGTGTCCCCTATTTTTATGCCAATGAGGGCATTGTCCGACTTAAATTTGAGGGGATACACAACTTCTTTGTATAGTAGTAGTTAATTAGTATATTAGTGTACAACCATGGGATTTTTGACGATCCCGTCGCGATGATGTGCTCGCTAACGAAAAATATAGAGTCGCCACCTGGAGCTTTTGGTGTCCTGAAAACCTAGATCATTTTTATAAGCACCAAAGTGCCACAAATATGACTCTAAACCTGGTCTACGCCAAAGGCTCTTGGGTAGGGGCTTCGGTTATCAATTGGGAAGGTGTTAGGCACCCAATCAACCCGCTTGACGCGGTCTCTACTAATGGCCAAAATAAAAACAATATAAAAGAAATGAAACAAGCTTCCTTTTGCCCAAATGGGTCTTAAATTCCTATTTGTGCCCCTTCCTATAAAAAATTTGACGGCGTAACGGCACAAATGGGAGGATAGAGGAGAAACTGAGAAGGTAGAGGAATAGAACGGAGAGCCGGAGCTCTCGGGCCCTTGTTGCACCATGGTGGAGCCTTGCGTTGGCTTGCTTCGGTGAGTTTTTGAAGGCTTGTATGATGAGAAATGGGGTTCTAACAACTATGGCTTGATAGCTAACAGTTAGAAAGGGAAGGCTAAGGGGTAACACACCTCAAATCTAGAGCTTTTGTGTGAAATGCTAAAGTGTTTTTAGAGTTCTGAAATTTATATGGGAATGGTGCACTAGAGGAGAGAGAGAGAGAGAAGGGATTCCTTAATCTCTTAATTACAGATATTTTCAAGCCATTTGCAAGGGGGGGTGCCTCTCTATTTATAGGAAAAAGAGAGGTTAGGAGGGTTCTTAGAGGCTAATTGGGATTAGCATTTAGGTAATGATCCATCTAAGGTTTCCTAGGGTTTTTGGAGCCTTAAAAAATGTGAGAAGTTGCTCCAATGGTGGATGATAGGGTGAGGCTTTAAACCACTTAAGGGGTGACATAGTTATGGGGCATGGGCTAGGGTATACTACCTGCGGGAGCAGGTAGTGGACTAGTACCATGGCTATCATGCCATACCTATGGACCCTTCTGTGGATGTTTTGGACCCTGTTGGCAGCATTGAGGAGCTCACAGCAGCTTTCCCTAGCAATGAGCTCCCTATCAATGCCCTCCTTGTTCTCAGAGACTATCATATATGGTACGAGTGCCTACCGTATCGGTTCATCTTGCCGCGCTTCGTCCCTAGCACAAATTTTCTTGCATTTGGTGGTCCACATGGTCGGGTAATTCTCCTTTCCTTTTTTAGATTAGATTAGTCCCCCTTTTATTTTAATTCAGCCCTTGTTCCTTCTGAGCGGATTTTGATTTTGTTCATAGTTTGCTCAAGGGGATGACTCGGATGATGGAGGTGGAACGGCGGTAGGGACCGCAGATACTTCAGGGGCAGGTCCTTCTGGTGTTAGCCCTTCTAGCATGGGTACCTTGGGTGAGGGTTCTTCCGGAGCTGGTTTGTTGGGTACCTCTCATGTTGGTACCCCTAGTGGTGATCCGCTCGTGGTCTATGGGACTTTCCGAAGCCTTCATGATAGCTTTCTCTCAGACCTATGTGCCGATGTGGATAAGCATGCGTGCATCTCCTCTGAAGCGGCCTGGGCCCTCCTCCTTAGGTGATACCAGGGGTAAGCCTTCTTACGATCATTCTTCCTTTGTCCCGACTTCCTTGGTAAATGCATGTATTTTGTAATTGCCCTGGTAACTGACATCCTATCCCCCTGAATGTAGAATTTTGACTTAGTTATGGAGTTCGCGGTGTATCATCATAACATCTCGGAGCTTCGGGATGTGGAGGTGGTGAATATCCTGCCGCTCAGCTTGTCTTAATGGTTCCACTATCCTTGGTTCCTCGGTTGATCCTGATTTCTGACTTTGATTATGACTTGCAGCGTGCATGTGCCAAGGAGTCGCAATCTTTGCTTAGCAGTATTTCCCAGGCATGGTCCTGGGTGGGAGAAATGTGAACTTACCAGGGCTCCTCACGTCGGTGGAAGAAGTCAAAGGGCGCCAGCAAGGATTAGGCTATAGTTCTGCACTTTGAACAATTCAAACATTTTAGCACTTTTTTGGGTATTTTTGAAATGTTTTAAATAGATTGTGATGGATTATTGTGGTATTTTTGATGATTTTTCTGCTTGGACATGTTTAGCGCTATTCCTTTGATTGCATGTTATCACTTTTCTTGTATACATCCGACTATTTACAGGATGATCTTGGTGATTGCTCATGAAAATGGCCCTTGAGGTCGCCTGTCTGGGTGTGGGTTTCTCCTGCACCAAAAGGTCAAACCTTTTTTAGAGTTGGGTGCCCTTTCAATTTTCATGTTTGAATGTTTGCATATCATGAAGTAGGTGAATCGGGTCAACTACCAAAGGGGGCCAGCAAAGGCTCTCGAAAAAAATCACCAATTCAGCTTAGAAAGGCACAAAGGAGGCAGTTTTGTGCTGGCGCAACTATTAGTTGCACCAAGCATAAATAGGGGACAATTTGTACTGGCGCAACTAATAGTTGCACCAGTTTCGGTCTAGGGAGCTGTGGGGCCTTATATGCCTGAGTCAGCCCAAATTCCCTCTTTTCTTTCTGACTTGGCCTTTTTTGGTGATTTATTTTTGCTTCCCAAGGGCGGGTCCATCAACATACATTGAATTTTATATTCTTGAAATATCTTTGTACGTCTATGGACCCGCTTTCCAATCCTCCCTTACATGGAGGGCTTGGGACCAATTTACCCCTCTCTTTGGGCTTGGGGCCCAATTTTCTCAAAAGTTGGCATGGTAGTTTGAACGAGAGTGAGCTCGTCAAATTTGAGAGGCTCGGGCTATCAGGTCTTCCCCTCTTCCTTGAGGTTCCTCTATGGTGGGACCTACTTCATGCGACAACTTCATTTTGGAATGCAAATGCTCATGTGTTCTGTTTTGGGAAGCGGGAGCTAACTCCCACTCTTGAGGAGCTATCCAATTTATCCAGTTTGAAGCTTCATAGAGGCCTCGCAAGAGTCAAGCCGAAGTCGGGCTACTCCAAATCCATTCATCTTACCCTCGGTTTGAAGAAATTCGAATCCGAGAAAAGTTTCATTGGGGGGCCCACAAGGTGTTCGATCAAATTCCTCAAAGAACTTTTCAGTGACGAAAGTCTTCAAAAATTGCCGATTAGGAACACCTTCAACGTTAAAGCCTTTGCTCTCAGTATCGTTTAAGAAGTCCTTTTACTTACTGGGGGAGAGAGCTTCTCTCTAGCTCTTTATGATGTCTTGATTAAATTCGTAGAGGGCCGATCGGTGATGTACCTGGTCCTCGCTGAATTATATCGGCGCCTTGACGTGTTTGCTCTGGGTAAGGCGGAGAACCTCAGGGGATGCCCCCTACTGCTTTAGGTCTTGTTGGGTGAGCATCTCGCTATCTTGGGGCCTGTGTCACGCTTTTATCTTGCCTAAGGTGAGGCTACTCGATGCTTTTTGGGTAGGTGTCACCTACTTTCTTATGGCGACTCGTCAGCTTTGAAGCTTTGGTTGATCGATGCTAAGCTGATATGGAGGCTTCCTTGGTTGGACCAAGCCTTTACCATAGTTCATTCCAGAGACCATGAGGGCATCACCCTCCTAGGATTGACTAGTAGCACGTTCTATTTCCCAATTCGGGCATTGCGTCAGTTTGGTTGCTCTCAGTAGGTGCCTTTTGAGATAAAGCCCCCTCTATGTGACTTGATCTTTTCTAGGGGTCCTCCGAGGATATAGATCAGATTGCTGCTCTTTGGGAGACATGTCAATCAACGCTGATGTGTGATATGGAGAAGGGAGAACTAGTTCAGTCTTCCCCTGAGTATGAGGCTTGGTTATTGGCTGAGTAGCTTACTGTCGATCATCTGGATAAGCCAAAGAGTGTTGATATCGTAGGCCCCTGGCCTAAGAAGGAGAAGGCACTCTGAGCCCGCATTGAGTTGTTGACCGATGAGAAGAGGGTCCTGCATGAGCTTTTAGCACAAGAAAAAGTTAGAGCAGGGATAGTAGAGAGCGAGGTCCTTCGTTTGAAGGGATCTTTGAGTGTTGCCCTTAAAGCCGCTGATGCTTCTCGGATAATGTATATGAGCCTGCATGGTCATTAGCTGATCGAGTGGAATGTTCGGGAGGATGGTTTTCGTGCTGAGATTAGTGCCTTGAAGCGCGAGCTGGGCTGTTGATTCCTTCCTGTACATAACTTTTTGTACAGATCAGATACATAGAAAAAGGGGCGTAAGAAGCCCCTTTACAGATACACATAACTTTTTGGTATACGTATTTTCTTTATGTTTTTTTTTTTCTGTTTTTGTAAAAAGAAAGAAAGAAAGCTAGACATGACACCGGCTATTTTCTAGGATGTGGTATAAGTGGTGCATTTGTAAAAAGGAAAATCTATTATATTTATATAGACTTTCTGTCCTTTTTGTTTTGTGTGTTTTTTTTTTTTTTTTGGGTGTGGTGCCTTAATCATTGGGTGAGATCTTGGATCCTCTTTTGAGCATGGTCGAACCCCACCTTGAACTGAGTCAAACCTTTCTTCTTTCCTTGAGTCATACATTTGACAAAGCTGTTCTACAGAGGCAAATCTGGTCGGGGTCCGATTTGAACTAACATGAGCGGCCCAAAAAAAGGGGATCAGGGAGAGCAACAAAGGGGGCTCCTCAATCATCAATCTATCAATCAAATCAAACCTTTCTTTTTAATCTTTTTCTTTTAAAACTCTTTTACTCACAACGCCCAAGGTGGGTTCGTCACGCCCGATTTTGCCCTCTATTTACTCGTGGCGCCCTTTCGGGTTTTCACCACATCCATGGGTTTAGCTCTCTTACCCCAAGCGCCCTTTCAGGTTTTCACCTGGTCCGCACAAGCTCGCTATTTTTACCCGTAGTGCCCTTTCGAGTTTTCACTATGTCCATTTTCCTTTGAACTTGTATTTTTATTTTATTTTCTTTTCATTTCTTTTACTCTTTTTTTCAAGAAGCCATGACACAGATGTTTATTCCATCATAGCCGGCTGGATGGGGTTCTGGTGTCGTCTCACAACTCGACTCATATTGACTTAACAAATACTACGACTGCTTGTGAACCTATAAAGAGGGCTTTCTTCAGGGTGTAGCTTGGCCATGGGTTAAATTAGGATTTGAAGGTATGTTGGGCTAAAAGGGTTTCCTTGATACGACTTCAGTTTTCTCAACATACTTTCTTCCTTGAGGGTTTTACTGTACATGTCCCATGATTCTTCCATTTTTTCTTTTCCTTTACCTCATTTTAGGTAATCTCTTTTTGAGGTTTTTTTTTTTTGAATTTTTTTGGATTTTAATGGTAACTTTACTTCCCTTTTTTATATATGTACACACAATTTCTTTTAGGGAAGGGGTTTATTGAAAGAAAGGCTCAAGCTCAAAATGGGGTAGCAAAGGATATTATCATTTTTAGGGATGCTTTTTGGCTATTGTGCTTGGAATGATGGCCTCTTTTGGGTGGTTCTTAAGCAATCGCGTAGAACCAATCGGCATATCCAACAGTGATGGGCTCAGGAAGATGATCTCTATCCATGGTGGCAAGGCGGATGGCATATCCCGGTAGCACTTCTCGGACGGCGTAAGGTCCTTCCCAGTTCGGCTTGAACTTCCCTCTTAGATCGGTGTGGAGGGATGGAAAGATCTTCTTCAGTACTGTGTCTCCTACCTTCAGATCTCGACCTCGAACACGTTTATTGTAAGCGTGTACGATTCGCCCCAGGTAAACTTGAGTATGACACAAGGCTAGGAGTCTCTTCTCATTTAGTAAATTCAACTATTCAAATCGAGATCTCTCTCTACTTCGGGTAGGCCTGATTCTATGAGGATTCAGAGCGAGGGTACTTCAACCTCTACCGGTAGGACGACCTTAGCTCCATACACATGATAGAATGGTATTGCCCCTGTAGTGATACGGATCAACGTTCTGTAGGTCGACAAAGCAAATGGCAGCATTTCACTCCAATCTCTGTAAGTGACGACCATCTTCTCTAGGATGCGAACTACTATCTTGTTCGCAGCCTCCACGACTCTATTAGTTTGAGGTCGATAAGGTGATGAGCGATGGTGCTTGATTTTATATTGCTCGCAGAAGGCTCGGATGCGCTTATTCACAAAGTTTGTGCCATTGTCTGTGATGATGTCCTTGGGTAACAAATTGGCACACAATATTACTCTTGAGAAATTTTTTGATGTGACTGGCCATGATGTTGGCATATGATGTTGCTTCTACTCACTTGGTGAAGTATTCAATGACGTCGAGGATGAATTGATGTCTGTTTGATGCTTTTAGATTAATCATTTCGACGACGTCAAGGCCCCAAGTAGCAAATGGACAAGGAGTGGTCATGCAATGAAGATCGATGGCCGGAGCATGTATCAGACTGGAGTGTTCCTGCCACTTGTAGCATTATGAACATGGTTATAGCAATTCGATTCCATGGTGGTCCAAAAGTATCCCTGCCGCAAAATTTTCTTGGAGAGCATGTGACCGTTGACATGGGCACCGCATACCCCCTCATGGATCTCTTTCATAATATTGATCGTTTCACTTTCTGTAAAGCACCTGAGCAAGATGTTATTATAGGATTGCTTGTAAAAGCATTCCCCACAAATGACGTAGCCTGTCGCTAGATGTTGAATGGCTCATTGGTTCATCTTGGACGTACCCTCAAGGAAAGTTAGTGTCTCAAGGAAGTTCTTGATATCTGAGAACCAAGGTGGCTCATCATCAGGCTTTGTACGTTCCTCAATCTGGAGGCAGAAAGTTGGCTCATTACTTTGCTCGATCATGATCGGCTTCATCTCAGCATCATACGAGATTTCTATCATCGATGCCAACATTGCTAGTGCATTGAGAAAGCGATTCCTTATCAGGGGAACATATGAGAATGTCACTTCTTGGAAGCAAGCTATCAAATCCTCGAGGTGCTCATGGTAGGGGATCAGTTTCTCATCTTTCATCTTCTAGTCACCATTTGTCTAGCATATGATTAACTGCGAATCACCAAACACTCATAGGTAATTTATATTTAGGCCAAGATTCGCCTATAAACTAGCGGCACAAGCTTCTTACTCAGCCATGTTGTTAGTGCAAGGGAAATTAAGATTGACAGAGACGGGTACGTGGGATCCTTTTGGCAAAATCAGAATGGCGCCAACTCCCTGACCCTCAGGATTTGTTGCCCCGTCAAAGTGCATTACCCAAGATTCTTCTGCTTCTTCTGTATCGTCTTTCGTCATGAGCAGGATGTCCTCATCGGGGAACTTAGTTCTCAAAGGCTCATAATGTGGCAAAGGATTGTCGGCAAGATGATTGGCTAGTGCTTGCCCCTTGATCGACTTCTGAGTGATGTATGTGATGTCAAACTTAGACAATAAAAGCTACCATCGTGCGGTTCATCCAATAAGAGCCGACATCTCGAAAAGGAACTTAAACGGGTCCATTCAGGCAAAAAGTAGAATAGCTTGGGATAGTAAGTAATGGCAAAGCCTCTGAGTAGCCCATTAAAGAGCCAGGCATGCTTTCTCCAAATGAGAATAGCACGTCTCATAATCAGTAAACTTCTTGCTCATGTAGTAGATTGCCTACTCTCTTCTTCCCATCTCGTCATGCTGCACTAAGACACATCTCATCAAAACTTTTATCGTGGAGAGATACATCAAGAGTGGTCTCCCTGGCTCGGGTGGTACTAACACAGGTGGGTTAAGGAGGTAGCTTTTGATTTTATCAAACGCTACCTGACAATCATCGTTCCATTCAATGGGCGAGTTCTTCCTTAGTACTTTAAAGATTGGTGTGCAGATAGGCGTTAGTAGTGCAATGAATCGACTGATATATTATATTCTACCCAAAAACCCCCTAACTTCTTTCTCAGTAGATGGTAGTGGCATTTCGGTGATAGCTTTAACTTTGACTGGGTCGACCTCGATCCCTCTCCAGCAAACGATAAATCCCAACAGTTTTCCAGACATAGCACCAAATGTGCACTTCTGTGGGTTCAGATGTAACCTATACTTTCTCAACCTATCAAATAGCTTCTGAAGGTTTACCAGATGATCATTTCGCTCTGGTGACTTGGCTATCATATCATTAAAATACACCTCAATTTCTCGGTGCGTCATGCCATGAAACAGCGTGATCATAGCTCTCTGGTATGTAGCACCGGCATTCTTTAGCCGAAACGACATGACTCTGTAGCAAAAGGTTCCCCAAGGAGTGATGAACGCAGTCTTCTCTCGATTTACCTTTGCCATCTTTATCTGGTTATACCCGGAGAATCCGTCCATAAAAGAAAGCATCCCGTGCCTAGCAGTGTTATCAACCAAGATGTCAATTTGTTGCAATAAGAAATCATCCTTTGGGCACTCGCCATGTTCAAACTGCCGAAATCGATACACATGCAGAATTTTCCATCCTTCTTCGGCACAGGCATGATATTGGCTAGCAACTATGGGTATTTGGATACCATGAGAAACCCTATGTCATACTACTTGATAACCTCATCCTTGACTTTCAACATCCACTTGGGTCGAAGAGCTTCTGCTTAATCGGCTTCATATCAGGGTAGAGAGGCAACTCATGCTTGACCAAATCGATGTCCAGACCAGGCATGTCCTCGTATGACCAGGCAAAAATGTCTTCGTATGATCGAAGGAAATCAATCATGCTTTTTCTTTCTTTGGGAGACAGCGATGTTTCGATTTTGGTAATTCGGGGAATCTACTCAGTCCTTAGATTAACGTCCTCAATTTCTTTGACAATGGGGGTAGTACGGCCATGCTCAAATTCGGCAAATCGGTCAAGGAGCACATTGGGGAGCTCCTCCAAATGGATATCCTCATCCAGACTCATAACTCCTACCTCTTCTTATATTTCTATAGGAAAGGGGTTGATTTTATGTGGGACAGGTATTTCAATTAAGGCATCTATTTGTGACATTTTATTTGGAATTTTAAACGACAATACTTTTGGATTTTTTTATTTTTTCAATATTTTTGGGATTTTTATTTTCTTCAGAGATGGACCCTTGGCACCACGAGTTTGTGCACATACAAGGTATTACCTCCCAAGGGCTTATCTCACTTTTTATAGGTAGTTTTTTTTTCAGAAATGGGTGTCGAATGTTAGGCCACTCCCCGCTTCCAGGGTTTGGGGCAAAGATGCTCAGTTGCGTACCTGGGAGGCCACTCCTTTACCTATTTGGATGGAGGGTGCTGACTAATACGGCTCTTCAGAGTCAGCCTCCATCATGTTTATCCCCATCTTGTCTGATATGATATCCTCAAACGTTAACATAATTTTATGGTGATTCACCACAAGGGGAGTTTGTTTAGGTACAGGTCATTGCTCCTCAAAGAGGGATAGCGCGACCAAGTCTATCTCCAAGCTGGGAAGGGTGATGTGGGGATTGGTGGGGTGAAACAGTGTCGTGGGCTTGTGTGGGGTTAATCGGGTTATCCCATTGCGGTCAATCTTTACAACCCCGACACTCACGAATGAATTCCTGATGTGAGGCCTAGGACGGGGTCTTTCCTCTATGTGCATCCCCCTAGCTCTCGTAGCTGTCACCGCACGGGCTTTCTCGTTAGCCTCCCGCACTTCTTCTTCCATGGGCTTGTAACCTAGCCCAAATCTGACTTTTTAACCACCCTTAGCCGTGACGGGCTCTTTTCTGCCTTGCAGTCTGGGCCCCATCCCCCTTCCTTTTTTATAGCCCCACTTTTGGATCATGGCCACTGTTAAGTGGTGGAAAATGCTACTTTTCATCATTTAACCTGACCATTGATAGACTTGTGAGCACACTAATAAGCCTCTGTCAAGTGCATTTTGTAGACAATAATAAAAGAGGACACTAATGTAGAAGACCACTCAAGAATGCCCAAAAAGGGGCTATCTCTCAGAACAGGATAAACCCAGTAACAGCACACCAGAGGGTAGCACATCACTAGACCATTGGAGCGCATGGCTACAGCAGGGCAAGGTGACGGAAATGAAAACAGGCTAAAAACATCCTATCGATTGGTCACCTGAAGACTTTGATAAGAGTTGAAAGCAAAGAAAGGAAGAATTCATGCAGTTGAAGAGGTTTCGATAGGATCTGAAGGTAGAAGAAGGATGGATTCGTGTGAATTGAGGAGTTCGATAGGATCCAAGAACCTATCGAGCAGCTGAAAGGAAGGAAGAAACCATCCTATCGAAAACATGCCTGAGGTGTCAAGAGAACATATCGAATGGTTTCCTGAACCTATCGAAATGATGGCATGCAGAGTGGAACCTGTTGAAATGGTTCTCCAACCTGTCGAAGAATCTCTCCAACTTGTCGAATACTCCAGGCCAAGGACTGAGAATGCTGAAACTCTAAGAGAAGGCTCATCCTATCGAAACCTATAGAAGAGATCTGAGAACCTAGCAAAAGGACCAAAAAGTTCTATTTGAACATGTCAAAAGCTTCCTGAACCTATCGAAATCATGTGCACAACTTCTCATAAATTCAGCTGTGCACACGTTGTGATTGGGTAACCTACTGCACGCAACCCGAGGCACTTGGTGACCCACACGACGCTTCTAGAAGATGCTTTAGGAAATCCTAACCGACCCACGTGCTCTAACAGAACCCTAACAAACTCTGAGGACCTTCTAGAAGGGACTTTTGGAGGGAAAAATAGAGGAGAAAGCTATATATAGAGAACCCCAATTGCCATTGGGGGGGATCGAGATCTGAGTCAAATTCTGGAGATTAGCGCTTGTAGAGCACTTCTATTTTCCCTCCTTTAGCCCAACAATGGTTGGCTAATTTCCTCGGAGTAGCGGGGAGAGAGGTTAGATCTATAATTGGGTAAGGTTAAGATTGCTATTATGGGTTCCCAGCTGCACAAACTACAGATCTGAGAGTATTTTCATTATAGAGTGATTTTTATTGCAATGTAAATGCTGATTTTAATACTTTAATTAGATCTAAAGTTCCTTTGGTTTTATTTGGTGATTGATCGGATTTGTGTAGAGGAGTCTGTAGATCAGCTCACCCACTTAAATGGTAGCCCTCTTGGATACCACCCGATCTCCCTGGATCTGACACTCCTGTGATTCCTTGAGTCTGTGACCTAAGAATTGCAGCATCTGTAGTGGTTTTAATTGTTCTAATTGATGCTTTGGCTTTGGAGGAGATCCCTAGGATTGTCTGTGACCATTAAAGTGGACAGATCATAACCTTAAGATTAGTCCAAACTCAGGCTCCAATTGGATTCGTCTGCTAGAAATATATGGATTCGATAAAGTTCATAGGATGGTCTGTGACTATTAAAGTGGACAGATCATAGCCTTAAGACCTGGTGGATCCTATGATTTGAAGTGGAGCTTTCTACCCTGCAGCTGTGCTTATAGCCAGTTGAGGGAAATGTGTACTCTGAACCTCTGTAGCATGATTAATTAAATCAGATTTCAGTGAAGACCAATCTCCAAGTTACTCTTCTCCATTTTCTGTTTTCTTTACTCCTTTCCCCTGCAAGATCTAAGTTCCCAAACTCGATCCAAGCTAGTCTATGTTTAATTTTAGCTTAGTTTAAGTGACAATCCATTTTAAACCTCTCCCCTATCTTTTAGCTAACTTAGCAATAGTTAGGGTGCCAGATCTCATACAGATCTAGAGATTTATCACATTTTTAAACCAACCTCCCTGTGGACATTCTCTTACTCATCATTCTTTTAAAGCTTGCTACAACAGATCCTGATTACTTCCAGGTCTGCGTGAGTGTATTCTGCCTAGTTTTATTGATAATTTTAGACCCTCATTTTAGGGAAGGCAAACACTCCAACAGCCAATGCTGCTACCATTCCACCTCCGGTTCTTCGAATGATGCCCTAGATGGGCTCCAAGAGTACTGTTGATACTTCATACTCGAAACTATGGAGGTCGACATCCTCAGCGGTGTGCGGTATATCTAGTATATTGGGTTTTTCAACGCTATTGGTGACCTTTTTTTTCTCACTGTGCCCCTCACCGATGATTGTGATGATCTTATGCCCAGATACAAATTTGAGTTTTTGGTGCAATGTGGAGGGTATGGATCCAACCTCATGTAGCCACGGGCGCCCTAATAACAAATTAAAAGAGGATTTGATGTCCATCACTTGAAATAATATGGAGAAAGGTCATTGGCCTAATTAATAGCTCAAGATCAACTTCTCCCATTATCTCTCTTCGTGTGTTATCGAAACCTCTGGCGCTAGCTCTCGTGGGTCTTACCATGCAAGGATCTACCCTAATCTTGGTGGCGGTTCTCAGCGGGCATATGTTTAATGTAGACCCATTATCGATCAGAACCAAGGGGATAATCATATTTATGGACTCAACGGTTATATTCAAAGATTTTGAATGACTGCATCCTTCCTCAGGTAAATCGGCATTAGAAAAAGAAATGGTATTTGGAGCCATCACTTCACCAATTATTTACCCGACTTCGTCCGGGCTAACCTGAAGTGACACATGCGTATTCTTTAACGCCCCCATTAAGGCATGGAAATAGAGTGGGGACGTTATTAATAAATCTAATACAGTAATATGGGCAAGCATTCTTCTCAGCAGAGTCTCTAGTATATGTTCTCGACTCATTTTCTCAAAGGGATTCATGGCACTATCTTTCTTTCCTTCGGGTTGGGCTTGTGCTACTGCCAACACTTCTGGTTACTTTGAGATCTTCCCGAAACAGGTCACAAAGTCCACTACCCCTTCTCTATGGCTGCCGGTATTGATATATGTTTGTTCATAACTCAACGGGACCTGATGAGGGTCATAGGTTGGTCCCGAGATCTGAAAAAGTATAGCTGCTCGTATCTGAGACACTTGACTGCGGGCTTAGGAGGTGTGGGGAATACTTGATTCACCTTGGTAATAGCTGGTTGAGTGGTACAATTGGTCCAAATTGGGGTGGTGAAGCTTGAGGGTGGTGGCACTGGGAAAAAGGGGTAAAAGTAGGCCATTGGTGGCTAACAGGTGCTAGCGGGGATCAGGGGTATGATGGGTTATCGGGTAATTGATTGGGGTGGTGGTGTATGGTTGGTATGCATTTATATGCACATAATTGATAGGAGTAGGCGATGGAAAATATACCCTAAGATCTAAGGGTTCATCTCGTGGGGTTGGGCTGGGAAATAGTCTGATAAATTTAGGGGTTCCTTTCTTTTCCATTCCTTGGCAATGGCACCACATAACTTTCCCGATCATTGATGTAATCGGATGGTCAAACTCAAATTCCCACTCTTCTATAATCCTGATGGTGGGTCTGAAACCTGCTCCTTTGGTAGGATGTGGGGCCAATGATACTTGATGGATGTTGGCATGCTGGTTTACTTGAGAAGGAGCTGGTGGAATGATTTTTCCAGCATTGATCATGTCTTGGATCGCGTGCTTCAATAGGAAGCAGCGATCAGTCGGGTGACCCGGACCCTGATGAAAATTGAAGTGGATATTCAGGTCATAGTTCTTTAGGATCTGGTGAGGAGGAGGTTGCAGTTGATGAATAGTGACTAATCCCTTTTCAACTAATAAAGGCAAAAGTACACTTAATGATTACCCCAAGGGTGTGAACACTTGATTATAACGAGCTCTCCTTTGCTCCTGAGTCATTTGCATTCCTTGACCGTTCCCTTCTCTCTGCATCTGCTCAGTTCTGGCTGGTGCTCGCTGGACCACTTGGAATTGGAATGGGGTCATATTATTATTTGACCTGGCATTGGCAATGTTTTGAACATTGCCCCGGTTCTCTTATCATTCCTTTGTTCTGAAAACCTTCTAACCCCACTAGCTCCACTTGGTATATTTTTGTTCAGGCGCCCCTCCCTGATGGCATCTTTAGAGTGATTGGCATTCCTCACCAGATCAACAAGACTGGACTGCTGCTAGTATACCAAAAAGTCTAAGATCACTGGTAAAGTATTCTTGGAAATCATTTCGATCTACTCATCGTCAGGTATCCGATTTCTGACCTAAGCTGCTAGTGCTCTCCACCGCCCTAGATAATCACTGAAGGTCTCATTTAGGTTCTTCTTTAACCAGGCCAAGTCAGACTTATGCGATTTGATGTCAATGTTATAGGCATATTGTTCCTGGAACAAGTGCGTTAAGTCCTTCCATGTTTTCATCATAGATGGTTCCAAAGATGTGAACCATCTCAAGGCCGGACCTGTCAGACTTTTTTGAAAGACCTTTATCAGCAGTCTTTCGTCCCCTCTATATTGGCACATGTTCCCACAGTAGGACTTGAGGTGTGCAATAGGATTGCTAGTACCGTTATATTTTTCAAGCGCTGGCATCTTGAATTTGGGAGGTAAAGAGACCTCAGCAAACAAACATAAATCTGTGAAGTCTGTGGCATGGATTTCAGCACCACCCATTTTCATCAACTACTTTTGTATCTTATCCACCTGTTCTTTCAGCTGCTCTGACTCCTTACATATGGGGGCCGCTTTCTCGGCAGTTGGTTAGATTTAACTTTGTGCGACCAGGGGGTGGGAAATGATTGGGGGAGGGTTAAGGCTAGTCAATGCCCCAACATAGGCTCCATTGTTCCTAATATCATCCTCTTCATACTGTTGGTCGACATAGTGTACAGTGAGGGTGGGATTCTCATGCTGGTGTTGCATGGGCAGGATGGGAATGACATGAGTGGTGGTTGGATGAGTCCATTGGGGATGAGGGAAAGTTTGTTGGATGGTGGGATGTTTGGGTGGGGCCTGATGAGGCCATTGGGCATGGGGAAGAGCTTGAAACTGGCTCTGGGAGGTGGAGATATGGGTGTATTGGAGTTGATGCAAAGTATGGGTTTGAGCTGGGTATGAGGGTTGTGAGTGAGCAAAATTTTGGAGAAATTGTGAAGGGTATGGGTGTGAGGTTCCAAAGATTTTGCTGGGCTTGGGTTTGGGCCATGAAGCCTTGGGAGGGTTGGGCCAAAATGCCTTGGTCGTGATAGGTTTGGGCCATGGGCCATTGATGGGTTTAGGCCATGGGCCCTTGATGAGTTTGGACCATGGGCCCTTGGTGGGTCTGGCCCATGGGCCCTTGCAAGGTTTGACCCAATGGACTTTGATGGGTCTGGGTCATGAGCCCTTGATGGGTTTGGGCCACGAGTCCTTGGTGGGTCTGGACCATGGGCCCTTGATAGGTATGGGTTGTGGGTATTTGGGTCATGGGGCCTTGGGATATGTAGGGAATGGGGGTTTGGGCCATTGGGCCTTGGGATATATAGGTAGCAAGGGTTTGGGTAGTGTGGATGATGGGGGTTATGGGGGAATGAGGCATGGAGGCTTGCTAGGGTATGGGATGGATCCATAAATGTGTGGTGTGAATGAGAGGAGATGTGTTGGGAGACCTTTCATTTGTTATAGGTTTGAAACATCACCTCCATTATTGTCATGGAAGGGGGATCAAATGGAGATGGGCTATTTGATGGTTGGAGGGGTATGGATGGGCATGGGAATAGGAAAAATTAGGCATGGCCCTGGTAAAATTGGGCATGGCCCAGGTGAGGAGTGGGATATATGGTGGATTAGGAAAATGAGGTGGGGCATCGGTGAATGGATTTGGTATGTATAGTGGAGATGTATGGGGCATGGAAGTGGATGATGGGAAAGGAAAATTAGCCATGGCTTGGGTAAATGGAGGGATCTATGGCGAATTGGATGTGGTATGGATTGATGTGGGTGGATTGGGTTGGGAGGATGAGAAATAGGGCATGTTGGTCAAGGTAGAGGATGGGTCTGGAATGGGTGTGGAAGGAGGTGAGATGGGTTGAAGATGGCCATGGATAAAGGTATGGCTTGGGAAAATGATGGGGAATGGGGAATCAGATTTTGGATATTTTGGAAAGTGGTGGAAGGGAAAATAGGGGCACCGAACGGGTCGGTTATGGTGAGGGGGGTGGAATTAAAGGCTTCTTCGGTATGAGAATGGGTTGGAGAATGTGGTGGGGATGAGTCGGGGTTGGCATAAGCCGGGTCCATAGCCCACGACATGTCTCGGTATCGGGTTGGGTACGGGTGCTTTGGATGGGGCCCGTAATCTTCCTCCTTCCCCTACGGGATGACGGAGGGTACGTTGATGCCGTTGTGCCGACACCAATCAAGACTCTATTTTTAAATTATATATATATATATTTTTTTTTGGATTTTTACAAGTGAAAAAGGAATGAGGGTTCCGAGGCCTTATTGAATTCCCTTTTCTAGTGGCTTTTGTACCCTAAATAGGTCCTGCGGCAATGGCTCCGAAGTGCTTCGAAAGAATCAAAGGGAAACCCCTTGATCTATGAAGGCACGAACACCAATACAAACAACCCAATCCCCCGAAACTAATAAAAAAGAAGTCACCTTCTTTTGACTGGCGAGGGCATATTGGGTGTCGAAAATAGTGGGGCCTAAATAGAGGCACTAAATGCACTGATCGGGGAATTCGAGATGTGAAAATAGGCCATAGATCCGAACTGAGCTGCTCAGGACTATAGTGGCGCCAGAGCAAAAAAATCCAGGTTTAAAGTTGGCGCAACTAATAGTTGCGCCAGTGCAGTTCTAGGGCATTTTACATTGGTGCAACTAATACTTGAGCCAGAGCAAAATGGATCTCCAGTTTTGATGATAGCAGCAACCTCAGTTTGGGATGGGTCTCCAAACTGGCTTTCTCTGGAAGTTGGGCTTTCGAGGATTGACTGATTTAATGATATCGCTCTCTTTCTCACCGAACCTAAGGGTTTAAGGCCAAATTGGGTTCACTACCACTCACTTTTTCTCGGGTTTTAAGCTTGGAATGATAAGGTTACCCACCCGATATACCTCAAGTGCAAGCACTTTTCTTAGGTACTAGTTGGGCTGGGACTTTTCTGAATCATCACCACTAGGGGCTGCCGCCGTACTAAGACCCGGGTAGTTGTATGTGTGCCTAAATAACCCCACCCTTTAAAAATCTACCCCACAAAAAATAATTTAAATCCCCGTTGTTGGTTCAATGTTATTTTTAACTTTTATAGAAATTTTCTTAAGTTCAAAGACCGGGGGTGATAATCCCGTGCCGCCTCTATGGGCTGGCGTTCACTGTTGGAATATGATTGCGGAATTAAAAACGCAAGTAGGCCTGCCAAACGGCTAGGGAACTTTAAATGACGGAAATGTAAAGAAAGTAATTGACAATACATAAGTAGACCTGTCGATTGGCTAAGGTACTTAAAATGACGGAATCGTAAAGAAAATTAAAGACTGTGCACAAGTAGGCTCGCCGATCGGCCAAGGCTCGTAAATGACGTAAAAGTAGGGGTAAGTAAAATGACGTAATCGGAGGGGTGAGTAAAAAAATAGTAAAAAATAAAATGAAAAACAATAATAAAAGATTAGCAAAATTAAAAATAAGTAGGCCAAGTTCAAGGGGAAGCGCCACTAGTTACTCCCCAGCAGAGTCGCCATCTGTGCAACCAGGGGATTTTTGACGATCCCGTCACGATGATGCGCTCGCTAACGAAAAAATATAGAATCACCATCCGGAGCTTTTGGTGTCCCGAGAAACTTAGATCATTTTTATAAGTCCCAAAGTACCACAAATATGACTCTAAATCTAGTCTATGCCAAAGGCTCTTGGGTAAGGGCTTCGGTTATCGATTGAAAAGGTGTTAAGCACCCAAACAACCCGCTTGACGTGGTCTCTACTAATGGCCAAAATAAAGATAATATAAAAGAAATGGAAAAGACTTCCTCTTGCCTAAATGGGTCTTAAAATCCTATTTGTGCCCCTCCGTTCCTATCAAAAATTTGGCGGCGTAACGGCACAAATGAGAGGATAGAGGAGAAATCGAGAAGATAGAGGAATAGAGGGGAGAGCCAGAGCTCTCGCGCCTTTGTTGCACTATGGTGGAGCCTTGCGTTGGCTTGCTTCGGTGAGCTTTCAAAGGCTTGTACGATGAGAAATGGGGTTCTAACAACTAGGGCTTGATAGTTAAGAGGTAGAGAGGGAAGGCTAAGGGGTAACACACTTCTAACGTAGAGCTTTTGTGTGAAATGCTAAGGTCTAAAAGAATTTTTAGAGTTCTTGAATTTATATGGGAATGGTGCACTAGAGGAGAGAGAGAGAAGGGATTCCTTAATCTCTTAATTGCAAATTTTTTAAAGCCATTTGTAAGGGGGGGGGTGCCTCTCTATTCATAGGAAAAAGAGAGGTTCGGAAGGCGCATAGAGGCTAATTGGGATTAACAATTAGGAAATGGGCCATCTAAGGTTTCCTAGGGTTTTTGGAGCCTTAAAAAATGTGAGAAGTTGCTCCAATGGTGGATGATAGGGTGAGGCTTTAAACCACTTACGGGGGTGCACATAGGTGGTAAATGGGTGCAACAGAACTAGCAAAACATACCCCAAACGTCAAGATGGTCAATAAGTCAAATCTCAATCTCAATTTTCAAGATAAAAATACAGTTACTATTCATATGCCTGGCATAACTATTAGTACTAAGCATATGTACAGTAAAACAGTGGAGCACAGTAGTTTTGGGAAGTCGACTGCTCGTGGGGGGACCCACCTATAACTAGTGCAACTATTAGCTGCGCCAAATCCCTAGGGGTTCCACAGTGTATTTACCCTTTTGCCCCTGTACTTCTTAACGTAATATCTTCTTGTGTACAGCTTCGATTGGGGTGATTCTTAGACCGTTGGAAAGCTAAGGACTTTTACTTTTCAATGATATAAGATTCAATCATAGTAGAAGGTTACAGCTAGTCTTGGTGCACCACTCTTCATCCATGGCTCGGGAAAACTAGGTTCAGGTCTGGAACGGGTTCTAAGGGTCGGGATTAGTTTCTAAGGGTTCAAGAAGGTTCCTAAGGGATCTGGGGTGATTCCTAATGGTTTGAAAGGGTTCCTAAGGTTTTGGAAGGGTTCCTAAGGGTTTCATACATGCCATCAAAAGCTCGGTGACGCACCTCTCTCGAAATGTGTTTCGATCGGGCCTTGAGCCAAATTTGGGTGTCCAAAATTAGTATGTCAATTAGTTTTATTTAGTTTGTTTTTGTAAAAAAAACTTTTAATTTTTTTTTAAAGTTGATCATTACATAAGAATTATAATAGAAAAAATTACAAATCTTGAAAACTTACGATCCATTACAGTTGAAGTTCAATAATAAGAATATAGAATAGTTGCAATTCATGCTTAGCTTGTTGAACACTGCATTAGAATGGATGTTTGAAATAATAGATTGATCTAAGCTGTAATATTTTAGATTATAGTTTCAAAATTATAAACTAGTGAGCATTAGAGCCAAATTTTCCTTTCTTTGAGAGAGAAATTGTTTCTTTTCAAGTTAAAATTTTCTTTGAACTTCTATACTATATGAAATCTCATATTGCTAAATTTAGAATCAAAATATTCTATGATTATTATAACCTGATTTTTTGTCTAGAACTATCTATTAGAAATATCAAAGCAATAAGGCATCTATACTAGTAAATCGTAAAGATGATTAAAGGCCATCTTTTATTAAATCAGAGCTAAAAAGCTAAAATCCCAAAAAATATCTTATCCTTTGAACCCATATTAGAAGTCTAAATAGAATTTCTTTGTACCAAAAATATGATAAACCCTTAACCATATGTATTATCCAAAGCTTTCAACCTTTAACCCTTGTAATTTCTGAGAATTTAGAATACAAAATAAGGGAAAAATAGGGAGTAAAAGAAGTAAAAGTAAAAATAGATAAGGGGAATGCGAAAAGAGGTACAGTTGAAGAAATAAAATGAATAATATGGGAAAAGAGTGAAAAATCTTAAAAAGACAATTTAAGAAGATGATTTAGAAGATAGAAAGAAAAATCGTAAAAATAAAAACGAAAAAATGATTTTACAAATCAGCTGAAGAAATGCGATTTATAAAAGAAAAAAAAATAATTGGGAAGAAGTTATCCAATCCACGGGTACTTACTAAAGTAGACACTACAAAAAAGTAGACTTTTAGTAACACATTTTTTGTGGCATTTGACAAAAAATGACGCGAAAAATAATTATTGGCGTTATTTTATGATAAAGCGTCGCAAAATATGTGAAATAGTTAGATCCCGCCTAATATTGGCGCTCGTTTCACAAACAATTTGTGACATATCACTCTTTATCTAAATGCATACAAACAGGGGATATATTCCCTCATAAAATTCCTCACGCGAAACGCGATGCGACGCCAAACGCGGGATAGTATAATATCTCTCTCTCCGTCAACGACAGACGCAGAGACCCTATTTCCCACCCAAACCCACTCTCTCTCTCTCTCTCTCTCCAAACCACACTCTCTCTTTCTCCACCGTCCCCACCGAAACCCTATTTCCCACCCAAACCCTTCTCTCCATCGATCCATTGGCGCTGCATGCAATCGGATTCCATCGTTCCTTTGTTGTTGTTTGCGATCTGATTCCAACAATCCATTGCTGCTGTTCCAGATCGGATTCCATCGTTTCATTGTTGCTGTTCGAGATCGGATTCCATCCTTTCATTGCCGCTATTCAAGATCAGATTCCATCTTTCCATTGCCGCTGTTCGAGATTGGATTCCATAGGTTTGAAAAACTTTGCTCTTTTCATTGCCTGAACGCTCATTCTGATGAATCTTCTTTGATCAATAAAACAATGAGCCCCTATCATTGTCCTTTTTTTCTTCTTTTTTCGTTAACATATGTCAAATAACAAACCATAGGGATGGTTTTGAACTATTTCCAGATCGTCTTCATGTCAAAATTAAGGTCTTCAATCTCACAATTAGTTTAAATCTTGCAATTGAGTATTGACTGATTATGTTTGGATATATATACTAATCACCATCAATAACTGATCGTTTGAGGTTACTTGTAAATTTTAAAAAAATATATATATTTTTTGTATCTGTTTAAAACTTGTGTGCATTAATTTTCACTATTTTTTTTTTTTTAAATGAGATTAATTTTCTCAATCGAACAACGAAGCGAGGTGACGCAACATAAGCCCTCTGCTCATAACAAAGTGGATGACATTGTCTGTGCTATGAGCACTATCCTGACAGGTTGAGTCGAGATTAGAATAATCGAGCACTATCCTGACAGGTTGAGCACAAAAATTAGTCATTGGGAGATTTTAACTATATGATTTTAACTATTTGATCTGAGCCTTGAGAAGCTCCTCCCTGCGCTTGGCTTCAACAATCGATATCAGGTCCCACTGACAGGTTAGGGAAGGATAGAGAACCTGCATCCACAAGGTGAGGAGCAGCAACTGGAAGCAAAAGAAATAACGACTTAGGTTGTAGGATGTTGCCATTCAACAGAGGAGCCATTCTTGATGCTCATAATGCTGACGGGGTGGTACATTTTCCAGGTCAATCCGTCATAGAAATCTGAGGGCGAAGTATCCCGTGTTTTGCCACAATTATCATTGAACCAATGCTCCACATTTTCCCAATTACGTAATGTTGGATCAGAGAAATTTCATGAACCACATGTTGAGGCGTTGGTAGTGCAGCATCTCTTTGTTGCCTCTATCTGAATCCTCAATCAGAGGTGCAACCTTAATATCAATATTAAAGTTACTTCCTTGTGAATATTCCTAATTAGCCGACCCACCAAAACTTGACCGGACTGAAACAAGGCCATTCTTCAGTGTCCCAACATGAGGACCATTGAGGCCGGTAAGGGCTACCAATATGGGGCTTGGTAACTTGTTTAAGGCCTAGTAGTGGGCCATTTAGGGAGTGGGACATGGAAAAATGAGTCAGATGACTCAGATCCACAGTAGTTGGTCCAATGGAACTATCGTGACTAACTGAGCTAGCACTTAAGACACCAATGGATGCTCTAGCTGGACCAGGGCTGGAATTTAAGCTTATATTCCACTCCAGACGCCTCTGCTTAACAGCATTGTCTGAACCTTGACCTTTCAGTATTACCAAACTCTCTGTAGAGGCACCACTGTGCTTCCCCTTTCCACTCAATCCCTCCTTCCTACGCCATGTAGCCCTTGGTATGTGTCCTCTAAGGAGTTTTAATTTCGTAGAAAATATGTTTACAAGTGTGAGTGAGAAAGAGTTCATCCCTTGACCAGCTATATGAATTTCTGTTACTTGAACCGCATCAACATGAGTCCGAAAGGTTTTGGTTTGTAAAGTTGAAGCAATTCAGCCAGCAGTAAAAGGGTGTGATTTGATGCAGGTCTTAGCTGATACAGAAGGAGAGTAGCGGGAATTCTCTATCTTGTAAATTAAGCCAAGTAAAGGAACCTTCTCCCATAGTAACATTGACGAGTTCTTCTTAAGTCAAAATTGGTTTTTTAATGTGTATTCTCATTTGGAATTTGGAGGTCTTGTAGTAGGGGAAGGCAGCTACCAGCCTACCACGTTGACTAAGTTAACCATTCGAGATGCATCGGTCTGAGTAAAGCACTTTTACCAGATGGTTCATGGTTCTGTCTTGAATGTATGATCAATAAGAATGGGTGAACATGTTCGAGAATTGGAATGGGTTTGAGAGGATCAGAGGTCTTTGGCATCGATCCATATGAGCGGGTGTTTATGGGTAGTTGCAATTACTTATGTAAGTATTCCTATTTCATTAGCAACTCTTTTTTTTTTTTCTGAATATTTTCTAACCTCTGTTTAACATCCTTACCTGAATATGTGAAAGAAGCGTTGTTTTATGCATTCCGCCGTCCGGTTAATTTGTATGGTTTCTTTGCAAGCAAATAAGAAATATACCTCAATTAAATTTCTAAAAAAAGAACTTGTGTTGAACCGTTGGGTATTCATGTTGAATGCTTAGTGAAAGTGGCTATCATGGTTCAAAATTTCAGCCAAAATCTGAAGATTTCGGAAAATTTGATCGTTGGTGGCTATTATGGAAAAACTGTTAGTTGTAATTAATTTTTCTTTCCATCATTTTTTAATTTTAGTTATGTTGTTCAAATGTATTTCTATTTGTCTATTTACCTTTTAATATTTCCTATTTGTGAATTTATCTACTAATAATACAATAATGTCGATGTGATAAATTCCTGCACCCAGATCATTTGCTGAGAAAGGAGTAACCATTTGTTTGCAGGAGTGGGTTGAACGATGTGAAGTAAACCATTGGATATACAACCATGACCTTGTCTTAATCTTAATTTTTTCAGATTGTCATGTCTGATATTTTATGGTCAATTTGCTGACTTTTTTTTTTTAATATACTTAAAAAAACATTTAGGTTCGTACTGTATATGATGCCAAGAAACATTTCTTTGCCCAAGTTATAAAGAAAACTCGTCTTTTAATGAACCTGAAGGTAAATTTTAGTGGCAATTAATCTGAACCTATTAAATAATATATATAGATAAACTTTAGTGCCAATGATGGCTCTATCTGTAATGGGGCACTCACACCCCATTTATCATTTTTTAAATATGTTTTGATTGTCTTCATTATTTGATCACCATTTTCAAAAGATTTGGGACTCATTGTATCTGGTACATGGCCCTAAACTTGTATGACCGTCCCTAAACCTCCTTATGTGCACATTTACACATGATCATGGTTTTAGACTGCCCATGTTGCATGCTACACCGTGTTAGGCAATGGCCCCAAAATCATAGATTGGATCAATCTTAATAATCAGCTGAGAACCTGCATTGATTGAATTCTCAATGTACAAAGTGTATAGACTCAATAGTTGATGGTAGAAATTGTCATTGATTGCTGCTGTGGTCGATCCTTGTGGAGTGCTGCTCATGTGCCATGTTTATAATTGTGTTACCATGCTAGGCACAGATACAATTGTCGAGTTTCGACATGGAAATGCAGTGCAAAACATGACAAACCCTGAAAATTTGGATAGGTCAGCAGTCAGCTTTTCCTTTCTATTTTTTAAATGAGCTGATGTTAGGTGCATGGGCCTGTGCACCACAGGCCTTCCGAGCTGGTATCAGGTCCATGGGCATGTGCAACACAGGCCTTGGGTCATCTATATTGGAACACTGTGACAATCCTAGTCATCAACATTGAGATAGGACAAAACCTAAAACTCATTCTTGTCAGAAGTTTCTAACCATCTGATTAGAGCACTTTTTTGCACGTCAATTTGGGCCATTCTCCGTATGGTGTCATTGATTTGAAGGCTTTTGCCTCTCATGGGATTTTGATCTAATGGTAGAAATTGTTCAACACGGCCAATTTTCGGCTGAAGTTAATCTAAATAATGGCTATGGGTACATGTACAAAATTGATGAAGTGTGCAACATGTATAGAATTATGACTTGTGCACCTAATATTAACTCCTTTTAAGTTTAATTTTGTAGTAATATTCCTCAAAATTTTCAATTATTCAACAAATAAGTTTGAAACAGAGAATAGATATTGCTGGCTTGATTTTTCTCTGTTTTACGAAACAAGATAGTGAGATAATTTTTGTCTTATGAGGTAAAAAATTTGAGGGGAAAACTTGTCATGATTATGATGGTTCCCAACCACTGGAAATAACCAGATATAATGCCTATTTCCAAAGCTGTATTAAAGCTGGTTGCATTTTTTTTCTCCTCGTGAATTATTGTTCCAAAGCTGTATTCAGCTTATTGTTTCAAAAAGCACAAGGCCATCTTAGGAAGTGAAATAAAAAGCACAAGAGATTATATTAGGTACAAGATATAGGAAGAATCTAGTAGTGAAGTGATGGTCATCTTTAAACTTGGTGTAGTTTCTACTCAAAAAGCATGTAGTCAGTCTGAAGTAACTATTAAAGTGTGTTTGATTGCACGTAATGACCGCTGAAGATGCATATTTGGGGGGCCACTACACGAGTCAAAGCGTGAAAATGCGTTTGATGGCTCGTTTGACATTACATGCATTATACTTTTTGGGTTACACGTAGCCAAAAAGTGATACGGGCCGAACCTCTTGTATTTAGGAGCCGTCACACGTAATGCACATAGAAACCATTACACTTAGTGGCCAGAAAACGTGCATTAAGGCTACACACCATCAAACACACCCTAAAACTCGGCCTTTTCCTCCCTATAAAAAAAGTCAAATAAAGTGTATCTAAAACTGTCTTACCCTAAGAACGGACGGTGTCAGATTTGTGAATACCCTTGTCCCATTCTTGAATGCACAAACTGAGGATAAGGTAAGTAGCAATATCCGTTAGATTCACTGGTTGGAAAAAGAGAGTTACCCCTCCCCACCCCCCAACTATTCATTTTGTTTAGGCTTCCAGGAATGTGAGAGCAGGCAAATATTATGACAGACAAATAGTTGACCACATGTTTCAGTGAAATCCTTGTATCTTTTTTGTGCTGACAGTTTAGGGCTATTGCATGTGTAGATGAATGGTTTCTTAATGGTAAAAAATAAAAGGATTGCCATTCTAACCTCGAGTGTGACCCATGACTTTGCCTACAGAAACAAGAGCCTTTTACCGATCATTATTGTCAAAAAGCATAAAAGGAGTTCTACTTTAAGGGTCCCTATATGTTTGTATAATGTTTGTGATGCCATTATTTAAGCTTCTTTAAATATGATAGTGAAGGACTAGATGTCTTTTTTTTGCTCTCTTTTATGTTTTAGACTGATATATGTTGTCAATTGTCATAGCATCGGAATTTGAATTTGTGCATCAGAAATCGGTTCTTTCTCTCTCTCTCTCTCTCTCTCTCTATATATATATATATATATATATCACACACACACACAAGGGCCGGGGATATGGGTTCGAATGCATGGATGATTCTTGCATTTGAACCAGGTGGGGTCCACGTGGCCTAGAGTCTGTTGCATGTGGTTTGAAACTTGATAGCTTTATGCTTATTGTAGTTTATTGCTGCGATTCATGTGATTTGTATCATGAATTTATGGTTTTGCTCTAAGATTTGATCTAGGTTTTGTTAATGCTTACCAATGCAAGTGAGAATAAAATGAAATGTCAAATGTTGTTGCTTTTAGATCAATTCAATGTGCTTTAGGTCAACCTTTTGTTAACTTTTAGATAAAGATTATTACTGGATTATAGTCTTTATTTTAAGAATTTAGATAAAGATTATTACTGAATTTAGAACTGTCCATGAAATTCAAATGGACAGTTTGAGATTGACAATTTCATTACTTGTTCACACATGATTTATATGTTTGTTTAATGAATTTGATGATATCATCTCTCTATTCTTCATTTGTTTTAGGGTTTTGAATACTAACAGAAGAAGCAAGAGCAATTATAGATTCAATTTTGGACATTATGGATAAGAGTTGGATCCAAAAGCATAGGAATACTAAAGAGTTCGTGAAAGGAGTAAAAGGATTTATTGCTTTTGCTGTAGGCCATGGAACTAGTCTCCAAGGTATGTTCAAGTGTTCGTGCATTAAATGTGGTAATGTAGTATACCAAGATGAGAGTACAATATATGCCCATTCGGTATGCAACGGGTTCATCCGGAATTACACCACATGGTATTTACATGGAGAGGACATTCTTCAGACGAGTGCTACAGAAGATGATATGATAGACGATGGATTTGATGAGGACGATACTGGTGACGATATGAGGACCATGTTGCATGATGCTTTTGGAATCCCATTTCCAAGAGAAGATTTGGATTCTTTGACAGAGCGAACAAATGATAAACCCAATGCAAGTGCTGCTAAATTCTATAAATTGACACAAGATGTCGAAAATGATTTGTATCCGGGCTATAAATCACACACAACTCTGTCTTTTGTTATTAGGCTATGGCATATTAAATGTATGGGTGGATGGAGCAATGCTTCATTTAGTATGTTGCTTGACTTGTTAAGAGACACTTCTAGAGGGTTCTACGTTGCTAGAGACGTTTTCACTAAGCAAGAAAATTATTTCGGACTTGGGTCTAAATTATAATAAAATTGATGCATGTCCAAATGATTGTATGTTATATTGGAAAGAGTCAGTTGACAAACAATCATGTGACATTTGTGGCACTTCACGATGGAAGACTCGAGAAGATCATTCAAAAAGTAGTAAGAAGAAGAGTCCAGCAAAGATTCTACGTCACTTCCCTTTGAAACCACGACTTCAAAGGTTGTACATGTCATAAAAAATTACATCTGACATGAGATGACATGATGAGGGTCGTACCAAAGATGGTATATTAAGACATCTTGCAGATTCTCAAGCTTGGACATATTTTGACCTCATCAACTGTAACAATCCCCAGCTTTAGACACTACAGTGGTAAGTGTCCGGTCAGGTCATGTGTGAAGACCTCACTAGGATAGGCCTTAAATCTTAGAAAGTTAGAAACAGCTGTAGTAAAGTAAAATATTAAACTATTTTAGCACATGATCAGTTCCATATATATATATATATACACTAGTAGAGGTATATATAGTTTGTTTTAATAAAGTCAAAACCATTTGGCTCTATCTCCACAAGACCAAATAGGAGGAGGGGGTATTGTCTAAATATCCCAGTCCAGTTTCAAGCTTAAAATAAACAAAAGGGGGCTTAAAAACTTTAATTTGTATAAAATAACCAAAAAGGGAAGGTAGGGGGACTCATGCATCTATTTTGTTGGCTTCCTTATTTGGTTTACCTGTAAAGTATAAACTAACATTTTTCTGTTTTGACTTTTATGCTATACACTATATATGACTTGGTGTTTCACAAGGAAGTGTAACTGCAAGTAGCTTATATGCTACTTGCATGGCGTATCACTTACACGACTCAATTGAGTCATACTATATGCGCATGCACGCAAGGTCGATAACCGCTCTTATAAATCAAAACTCCTCTTCGTTCCTTGAATTTTTGGTTAAAACCAGAGGCATTAAATTAGAGGAAATTGTATCAAAATCAACAAACTGTGTGAAATATTAAAGCATCTTGCTTCGTTCTGTTCCGGCTTTGAAATCAGCAAGCACAAAATTGATAAACAACACTCACCAAAAGGTAAGCTCTTGTACCAGTTTTATCTAAAACAAGAAAATATAGAGTCTGTAGATGCATAAATATGTGGATGCACAAGTCACGTGAACCAAAATGCAGATTTCTGCACTTCAGATCTGTGTAGTAGATCTGTGGACTTTATAGCGTGCAGATTACAGATTCGGCGATTTTCAATCTATGTGTACAGATATGTAAAATCCGCTAAATTCATACATCTTTATATATATATATATATATATATATATATATATGTATGTATGTATGCAACTAATAGGAAGAAATAGAAGATAAAAAGGCCAAGAAGAAGACCAGTTGAAGCCCGGCAAGCCTTACGTGTTGCCACGGCAACCCTATGCTCAGACCACTGTGGGGTATTTCGGTCATATCGTTTGACCCCGAACTCCAAATAGCATAATTCTTAATGCGTTGGAAAGTAGACATCGAGACCTACAACTTTTATGACATAACAAAGTTCGAAATCTAACGTTTAAAGGGTCTAAAGATAGTGACAAGTCACAAAAACATGCAACTGTAAAGCTTGCCGCGGCAACAGTATACTCAGACCATTGTGTGGTATCTTAATCATATCTATTGTTCCTGAACTCTGATTGATACAATTAATGATGCATTAGAAAGGGGACAACGAGCCCTACAACTTTCATGAATGAACCAATTTCTGAATCCAACGTTTAAAGGGTCAAAAAGTAGTGATAGATGACGGCAACATGCAACTGCAAAGCTTGCCGCGACAACCTTTGTTGCTTGCCGCGGCAACCCTGCATCTGACACACTTGGCGACGCCACTGTTAGGGGTTTGTACTGTGATGAATTGCTAAGTTTGACCCTGAGACTTGGGACCATAAATGGTTCATATTTGGGGTCTATGTTGACCCAATAAACCATTAAAAATACTAAACCTATAAACGGCATTCCTAGGTGCCACTGGGTGCACATGACGCGTTTGCTTGAAGACGTGCGTGCACGGGAAACCAGTACACGTAAACCTGATATCAGGTAGGGAGTTTACCTTACAAATTTATATGTTATTTTCTCATTCTCATCTAATAGCAGGTTAGTGAGAATGCCCATATATGATCATGATTGCTTATATAATTTATGCTCATGCCAAGTTTTAGAAGTCATGTGATACAGTTACTATGAGGACAGTTAATAAGTGGTTACAGATGACTATGCCAGTTCAGTCTTGATGGATCATCAAGAATAATAGATATCAACGTCGATATATATATATTAGTATGACTACTCAAGTCGGTTGTGAGTTATGATCATGATAGATTCAAATTCGACGTCTGATTTTGTATGGATATGCCATAGTTAGTCTCTTCTTTGCATCTTGGATCATACATGAAATATATATACTTGCTTTCGTTTAAGTAAATGTTAAATTCGATATATTGATATAGCTAGTAATATATGTGTCTGCTGTGATTACATGCTTATGATCAGATCAGCTCGGGTATGCTAGTTCAATTAAATTTGATGCATGTTTATGATCATCAAATCAGCTTGATGTATGAGTGTATGCTAATTCAGTTTTAAAGATGATATATGATAGCTCATATCAGTTCGATAAGATTAGCTTGACATATGTTATTATGTTAGAAATATTGTCAAATAAATTTAGATGCGTTGATATAGATCAGGAGATGAATGTGTATGTACAATGATACTAGATGAGTTTAGAGAAAGTATAATTTATGCACATGCTAGTTTTCATTGTATGACCATGACTGATGGTGTTAGATCAGCTGAGGAAGCTATAGACTTGATGTAGGCTTTGTAATGATTATGATGCTAGTTCAGCTTGGATACATGAATATCAATGATTATGATAGTTGCAGTCATATATGATCATGTGGGTTCAATTATTCAAATCAGTTTTGCTATATGATATCTGTTCACGATGTGCTCGCATCTCGCATATATACCATGCATTATTCATGTTCTGTTATCCTTGATGTCATGTACATGTCTTTAATTCATCTTGAAACAAGTGATCCCGCTAACTCGGGAGCTTGATATCCCGTGCAAGTGATCCTGCTAACTCGGGAGCTTGATATTCCGTCCAAGTGATCCCGCTAACTCAGGAGCTTGATATCCCGTGCAAGTGAACCCGCTAACTCGGGAGCTTGATATCCCGTCCAAGTGATCCTGCTAACTCAGGAGCTTGATATCTCGTCCAAGTGATTCTGCTAACTCGAGAGCTTGATTTTCTCAATCCAAGTGATCCCGCTAACTCGAGAGCTTGACAAGTGATCCCGCTAACTCGGGAGCTTGATTTTCTTGTTTCTTGTTCTTGTACATGTCTTGTTTTAGCATGATTCATTGATCTCGCCTGATTCTTTGTCAACATGATTATGTCAGCATGAATATATCAGCATGCATAGGGTAGCATGATAAAATAATTGCATGTTTTAGTGTTTGTTCTGTTAGGTGCTGCTAAAATAGATTAATGCTAAACTAAACTTAAGATAAGATGACATGTGTTTTATTTTATTTGCTTCTAGACATGAATGAAAAAGCTAACAAATAAATTAGTTGTGTAATTATCCCTACTAAACTTCGATGATAGCTCATCCTACGACTTTATGTCTTAGCTGCAGATATTGCTCAAGTCCCTGAGCACGAAGCTGATCCTATCTACCAGTCTGAGGAGGAGGACGAGGAGGAAGGTTCTACTGAGGACTACTTTCCTTGAGAGGTTTGGGAGAGAGAGAGATTTATTTGTAAACATTAAATATGTATAAACAGCAGTGTGATTTAAGATAGTTTACTACTTTAGGTATAGGTTTCTGTTTATATTTCCTGTTCAATTTACTGCTTTAGATAAAGGAATGAATATTAGTTGTTGTCATATTTCTTCGTATCAGAGTTAATTAAATTCGCTTCCGCATATGTAACACTTTATACACGATTCCCTTGTATGACAGGATCATGTTAGGTGATTCGACGGTGCGGCCTTTCCCATTTACGAGAGGGGGAAAAGTCGAGCTGTCACAGGTCGTATCAGATCCCGGTGTTAAGTCTTTGGGGACTTCACTCTGGCACGGATATATGGCAAGACTTCTGATGTTCGTTCCGTGTTAGAGCCTAGGCTTTAGGTCTTTAGGTGAGACTCAAGGCTATAGCAGTAGGTTCTATTAGAGCATAGGTTGTGGATCTATACGACACGTTTGACTGAAGTAATCGGTCACTATTGTGGATCTGTACGAGCACGTTTGACTGGAGTGATCGGTCAATAGTGATCAAAGTATGCCTTTAGGATCCGAGGTAGGATGTAAATGTTTTCAAGTCATGGGATCATGATGATCACGATCACTGTTAATTGGAACATTTGTTTCATTTTGACAGATCAATATGGCACCTCACAAAAGAGCTAGGACGATGTATGATGGGAAAAATGATCATGAACAAACTAGGCAACTACTGGAGACAATGGTCAGAACAATGGCTCGGCAGAATGAATTACTTACGACACTAGTGCAGTTCACTGTACACACTTCTTCGCCCGCACTCATTGGGTCATGCTCACGGTGCAGAATACAACACAAGACGGGGAAATGTAGATGGGCTATAGGTGAGTATTTCAGATGTGGCAGACTAGGACATCTGATAAAAGATTGCCCTACGACGAAAAGGAAAAAGACGACACCAGAATTTCAGCAACCTGCTCAAGGTGTTTATCCCAAACCGACCATATCTACACCTTCGGGGTCATTCCGTCACTCGAACCCTACTCAAACGGGAGCCTTTGGAGTTCCACAAACTTCACGCACCTCTTCAACCATTCCGTTAGCATTCTGTGGAAAATGTGGGAAGACACATAACATGGAGGAATGTCATAGAGCATCTAGGGAGTGCTTTCGTTGAGGTATGATGGGACATTAAGGAGTGCCCAGAGATGGTGGGAACGACATCAAAGACGGCACAAGATGCCCAAACCAGCAACGATATTATCTAAGGCATGTGAACTATTTAGTTATAAGTTATTTAAATTATTTATGAGAAAGGTGCATCTAGGTAAATAATTTATATATGTGTACATCTAGTATATTATTTCCTTTTCACCAGTTTTAGAAATGATAAATTTATATTTTGTTAAGTAGACGCAATTTAGCTAACACTAGTATATATATATATATATACATTAGATACCATGCACTTGTAACCACAGGACGCGCACTTGTTGTATGAGGCACATGTTTTGGTAGATCTTGGATCGACACATTCCTTTGTTACACCCAATTTACTGAAATGTTGAGAAAGTTGGGAGTCACCCCAGAACCTCTCGACTTGCTTGTAGACGTGTCAGTTCTGACTAGACAGTCGGTCACTACTAACATGGTATGTTAATCAATCATCGTCGTAATCCAAGGTCACGACGACTATGAAGCAGTAGCCGAGTGATTTTACTCGATTTACTCGATATGCAAGGACTCGCTGTAATCCTTGGCATGGATTGGCTATCCAATCATCATGCGAGCATTGATTATAGAAGCAGATTGCCAATAGCCTGTGAATTCCCTAATATCTTCCCTGCTAAGTTGCCAGGATTTTTGCCTGGCAAGGAAGTGGACTCGCTAGTGATTTAGCCCCGGGCACGGAGAAGGTATCAAAGGCGCCTAATCAAATGGCACCGACAGAGTTGAAAAGAACTTAAGGAGCAGTTACAAGAGCTTCTTGATAAAGGTTTATCAGACCGAGTGTGTCTCCGTGAGGTGCACAAGTATTATTCATGAAGAAGAAAAATTGTCAATGCGTCTTCCCATTGACTACCGTCAACTCAATAAACTGGCAATCAAGAATAGATATCCTCTCTCTCGAATTGATGAAGCTCATAAGTCAGTCTATGTCATTCATCCTGGTAGCATGAAGGTGTATCAGGACTTAAAGAAGACGTTTAGGTGGAATGGCTTGAAGCGAGAAGTGGCGAAATATGTTGTGAAAAGTTTGATCTGTCAGCAAGTAAAGGTCAAACACAAGCATCTCGCTAGTCTGTTATAGCCACTGCCCATACCAGAGTGGAAAGGAGAGAACATTTCCATGGATTTTATCCTTGACTTACCCGGTACGCAGAAGGGTTACAATGCGACTTGGGTGATCATAGATGATCTCACCAAATCAGCACATTTCTTACCCTACAATACGCGGTATACAACATCCACGTTGCCCGATGTTTGTCTAAGGGAAATAGTCAGACTACACGGGATACCAATGAGTATCGTGTCAGATAGCGATTTGTTATATACCTCCCGGTTCTGACAAAATTTTCAAGAAGAAATGGGTTCCAAGTTGGAATTCAATTTTGCATTTCATCTTCAGACCGACAGTCAGACAGAAAGGGTAAAGGGCCTGTATGCTCGATTTTCAAGGATCATGGGATAAACACTTACCCCTGATTGAATTCGCATACAATAATAGTTTCCAGTCAAGCATCGGTATGGTACCATTCGAGGCATTGTATGGGCGCCGATGTAGATCTCCGATTAACTGGGAAGAAGCTGAAGAGTCGTTAATTTTAGACCCTGACCTGATAGAAAGCACTAATGCAGTTGTTCACGTTATACGGGAACGATTGAAGAGTGCTCAGAGTCGACAGAAGAGTTAAGCTAATCTCAAAAGAACCAGTGTTGATTTTTAGGTAATATTTGATCCTGATAAACCTTTTCTCAATTGATTCAAACTATAGTATTAGTCTGATGAAATGATATATAGATTGGCGAGCACGTCTTTATAAAAATATCTCTGACAAAAGGAGTGATGCGGTTCGGGAAACGAAGCATGCTAAGCCCTCATTATGTTGGACCATTTCCTATATTGGGCAGAGTAGGAGAAGTAGCGTATCGACTCACGTTACCTCCGTACCTGACAGGCATTCATGACATATTTCACGTATTGATGCTGAGAAAATACGTCAGTGACCCGACGCATGTGTTGGATTATCAACCGTTGGACATCCAGGAAGATCTAATGGTAACCGAAGAATCAGATCAGATTTTGGACCGCAGAGTTCAAATTCTGAAAACAAAATGAATTCCACTTGTGTTGATCCAATGGAAGAATCATGGGTCACATGAAGCTACCTGGGAGCGCAAAGCTGATATTTGTGCTCAATACCCTAGATTATTTACATAGGGTACGTACATAAACTTCACTTACAAATTCTTTGTACATGGTCACGTGAATATTGCTAAGAAATCAAATGCTTAATTTCTGATTTTTAGAAATAATGATTCCTTTATAATTATTTTCCTGTTTTATTGATGTACCCTGCAACAAACACCTACGGCAATAGTATTTGAATAACATGCTTACAAGTATAAATTTATTCTAACATTAAATACTAGAATATATTAAATATTATTTGAAGAATCCATAGAATGCAATAAGTGACACCTCAACAAGGCTATCTCACAGCCTTATTGCCACTTGTCCCAGGTGACTAATCCAAGGGCCCTTAGAGGGCTAATATAATAATTTATATAATATTTGATAACAATTTTTAAGCTATATTGCAAAAATGGATCAAAGTCCATTGAAGTAAAATTTTTTAACATAGAAAAAAACATCAAAAATACCAATCACTATTTTCTATAAACCCCTTATCTATTAAGAACACTTGGTAGTCCTCTATGGTGTATGTAAATCTTAAAGTGCAATTCTCTTGTTCTTATTTAAATTTTGTCTTCAATAAGGATAAGGAGTAGTTCAATTGGGTATTTGTATGTGAATGGTCTAATGTTCATTTGAGCATCCATGTTAATTTGTAAATACTCCTCATCTGGTGCCACATGGAATAAAATCATGTTCATTAAGACACATGAAATCAGGTGCCACATGAGTGTGGTTAATTCCAAATTTTCAGTTTTTTTCACAAATGTAGCTTTGATATTGGTTTTATCTGTTTAATGATTCCTCTTGTCTTGTGATAAATTTGGTGAATAAAACACCACATATGGTATGAACACTTCAGCTTTGCTATTCACTATTGTGACATTCATATGTTACCCAGATAGTCCAAATTGATTTTCGAGGACGAAAATTCCTAAAATAGGGGAGAATGTAACAATCCCCAGTTTTAGACACTGCAGTGGTATCTGTCTAGTCAGGTCATGCGTGAAGACCTCACTAGGATAGGCCTTAAATCTTAGGAAGCTAGACATAGCTGTAGTAAAGTAAAATATTAAACTATTTTAGCACGTGATCAGTTCCATATATATATACCAGTAGAGGTATATATATTTTGTTTTAATAAAGTCAAACCCATTTGGCTCTATCTCCACAAGGCCAAATAGGAGGAGGGGGTATTGTCAAAATATCCCAGCCCAGTTTCAAGCTTAAAATAAACAAGAGGGGGCTTAAAAACTTTAATTCGTATAAAATAACCAAAAAGGGAAGGTAGGGGGACTCGTGCATCTATTTTGTTGGCTTCCTTATTTGGTTTATCTGTAAAGTATAAACTAACATTTTTCTGTTTTGACTTTTATGCTATACACTATATATGACTTGGTGTTTCACAAGGAAGTGTAACTGCAAGCATGGCGTATCACTTACACTACTCAATTGAGTCATACTATATGCACATGCACGCAAGGTCGATAACTGCTCTTATAAATCAAAACACCTCTTCGTTCCTTGGATTATTGGTTAAAACCAGAGGCATTAAATCAGAGGAAATTGTATCAAAATCAACAAACCGTGTGAAATATTAAAGCATCTTGCTTCGTTCTGTTCCGGCTTTGAAATTAGCAAGCACAAAATTGATAAACAACACTCACCAAAAGGTAAGCTCTTGTACCAGTTTTATATAAAAAAGAAAATATAGAGTCTGTAGATGCATAAATCTGTGGATGCACAAGTCACGTGAACCAAAATGCAGATTTTTGCACTTCAGATCTGTGTAGTAGATCTGTAGACTTTATAGCATGCAAATTACAGATTCGGCGATTTTCAATCTATGTATACAGATATGTAAAATTGTTGTTGCTCCACATGTGCCTGATTTATGTGTGTTTTGAATGACGAATTAATGAATATTAAGTTACATAATTTTAAATTATGAAAGAGATATCAGCACATTGAGGGCTAACAATAGCCTGCAAGATCAGGGCCAATTGTAGCAAGTTTTAAAAGTGAGTATATTAAAGATCGTCCACAGAGAATTTGTCTGAAATATGAGATAGACCTCCAGATCTGTGCTACCAGATCTGGCTCTATAATTATCTAGAAAGCAGATAAAAAGAGAGTGTTGGGTTTTGTCACGTTTAACTAAAAGCAAATAAAGAAAAGAACTAACTACGTGATCCAGATCCGAGTTGTGGAGGTGTTTAAAATAAAACAAATGCAGAAATAATAGCTTCATGTATTTTAGCCTTTGAATTTTAATGGAGAATCAGATTCCAATAGAGCAGATTCAATCTTCATCCGCTACCACATGTATGTAAGAGAAATAAATCTGAATTAAGGAATAGGTTTAGACTTATGGCTATGATCCATCCAATGGTCACAGATCATCCAATAGTTGTGGCCTTTTCTCTTTAGTTCGTAACATGAACATCATCAGAAGTCGCTAGAATTAGGTTACCAACGCTAATTCGCAGGACAATGAATTAAGGGAAGTTGGATGCGGTGAGTGAATCTAAAGAAGTCTAATGCACTAAGGTGAACATTCGTAACCCTCGACATGACTCCAATGGAGAAGACACAAATTACAACCTTTTAAAATCCAAAATTACAATTACAAAACGGCTTTAGAAAGCCCTCGGACTTGCGTCTTGAATCCGATCTCCTTGGAGTTACAAATCACTCTCAACAACTCTCAAAAGCAAACAGAGGAAGAAATTACAAAGGGTGAGGATAGACTATCCGACCAAGGAGGGAAACAGAGATGAAAACTCAAAATGGATGCCACAATTGGGCAAATGTCTTCTATTTATAGCTTTCCTTGATCACCTTGCTGAATTGACCAATCGAAGTGTTCGGATCTGGATTGCCCAATGGCGCTTGAGCACGGGATCGGATCTGTTCGCCAATGAAAATGCTCGATCTGGTTCAAATGATCGGTATTAGAAGCATCAATTTTATGGAATTCAAAATCTGTTTGAGCTTCTAGAAGTTCCCGCCAAGTGATTTCATCTTTGAGCGCTCACATGGGTTGGAATATGCTTTTGGATCTTGATTGGAATCTTCCAAATGTCCTCGGTCATTAAATGCATTGGGGTCTAGATTACCGAAATGCCCTTTAAACAAGTAATTCCCGAATGTCCTTTCAGAGAGTTTAAGTGCCTTTTCGCAAAGTGTTTTGGCTCGGAAGTTCTTTTCAAAACAATTTGGCTTCGTAAAGTCTTTTTCGCAAAGGACTTCTCCCGGATCTTCTATTCAAAAGGAAATTTCAACTATTCGAATGTAACATGGTTCTTTTGAGTAGTTCATTACAGACTCGGTAATCAATTCAACAGAACTTTGACCTTCCGAAAGTCCTTTTTTCTTTGCGATTTGAACTTGTAACTTGATTTCTTCACTGCGAATGGATCCTTCTTCTTCTTCAGTCTTTTCTTGCTCTTTTAGGACCTTTTTAGCCATTGCTTGAGGCTATTTCTTCACTCCTCTTTGAGCTTGACATGAGTTGTCGACTTTTGATCATTTTAGGATGCTTTTGACTTGGACCTGTCTAATTGGTTAGTGTAAAATGCACACTAAAGCACTTATTTAGTCTTCTCAAGGGTCTTTCAAAGCTCATGTTTAGGGGTGAAAAATGGTATTTTCACTACTTAACACACCCCAAACCTAAGCTTTGCTAGTCCCCGAGCAAAGAAACATAAAAAAAAGTAAAGAGCCACTTTTGTAGGAAGCAGTGCATTTAGCATATGCAACAAGCCTTTTCAACCCCTAGGTGATCCCTAGAGGAGGAGTGAAGTCTCCTGAGGGTTTTCAAATGAAGGTACCCACAAACTTCTCCATGGGACAATTGGCATTAGTGCAATCGTTATCTCATGAGCAATCAAAGATCGAAATTAGTTACTCTTGAATCCATGTTTACACGAAATTTAGTTGTATTGTTTGCAAGGAGATTTCAACATTTATAAACCTCATGAATGTTTCAATATTTCCAATCTGTGAGCAGTCATAGAAAATCATACAAATGTGCCAAAGAAGAAGCTCATCCTATGGATAAAAATTAGGTTATAAGTCATACTTAATGTGCTCAAGTTCCAACCCAAACACTCACCAGGTATACTCTCATCGTGTTTTGTTGAGGGGTTCGTTTCACTCAAGCTCAAGAGCGATTACATCTCCCAAATGGATGCAGTAAGCATGAGCATAGGCACAGTTTCTCAGTAATCGCATCATTGACATCTCCTCACCATAGATTGGGGAACTTCTTATCTCTACATGACACTCACTCAACTTTGGATCACAAGGACTTTTAATCTAGGTTTGTTTGTATGGCTTATGGAGTGAAGTTTCAAGGAAAGGCGTTTGAACAGGGTTTGAATTTGAGAACTCAGAAGTGAGATGGTTCATGACTCCACCTTTTGAGTTTAGCTTCTTTCTTCTTCTTTTGAGATTCTCACATTCACATGATCAGTTCTTTCTTTGATCTTGCATTTTTTTTTTAACATAAGGTCCCTTTTTGCCTTTTTGCTTGCAACTTTTCATATTGTTTGTCTCTTCTTTTCTCTCACCATATTGCACTGTTTTTGAGGTATTTCTCTTCATTTTCTTGATGTTGCCCAGAAATGGGCCATCTTCGATTCTTTCTCCTTACCTCCTGAATTCTTAGAGTGAGGGAAGGCTGAATTAGTTCCATAGGTTCAAGTACTTTTGGGTATTTTGATGAAGGATTGTAGGATTTACTCAAATGGGGTACAAACAGGCAGATTTTTCTTGGTTGGTTCTTAGGTTCAGTCATGTCCAAAGAAGGCCTTGATCTTTTCTTGATCTCATGAGTGTCTGTCACTTGTTTCAATTTGGAGTTTCCTAACTTCTAGTGGATCTAATGCCTCGGCCAATCCTTTGAATCGGAAAAATTGCCTCATCACTCTTCAACGAGATGGAAAATATATGGGCTCAATTCTCACGGTTATGGTTTTTCTTGAGCTTTTAAGTATATCTTTACCTTTTCTCTTCCTTTTGACTTACTACGTCTTGATACCAAGGATGTTTTTATGGTGTAATCATCATGGAAATGTAGACTATCGCAAGGTTTAGAATGTCTAAATTTTTGCAAAGAATATTTAAAAATTTCCTAGTTAACTTGATTCTTAAGTACATTAAATTCTTTCCGCCTTACTTAGGTGATTTTTCGCTTTATCTTTGTATCGTCGAAGGGCATCATTCACACACCCCAAACCTATGAGGAGCAAAGGTCCTCACCGGTTCAAAGGTGGCATGGTCCCATTATTCGGAAAACATGAAGGAAATCATAAACAATGAGAAAGTAAAACATGACGTTGAGCATTGGAGAAAGCAAAATTTATTGACTAGAAACATTACAGAAGAAAAGAAAATTAAAGACAGAGGGGACTGGATTAAGGGAGAGGCGGGGAAGGTGGAGGGAAGGTTGTGTTTTGGGTAGTTAAGTTAGCATGAGGTGGTGATAGAGGGGGTCTGCTTGGGTAGCTAACTCAAAGAACAAGGGAAGTGAGGCCATAGGTAGTTCGGGGTGGTTTGGGTAGTCCGGTGGTAGTGGAGGGAAGCACTAGGACTTGGTTCTGCTTTGGGTTGCCTGTGAGGCAAAATGGAGAGCAGGGTAATGGGGTAGGTGGTAATGGATTAACTGGATGAGCTCCTATGTAGCGCATCGATTGTCTGCATTTGTTTGGAGCCGGGCTTGGATATTTTGGAGGTAGGTGAGGATCCTGGGTGTAGGGAGCAGTGTGGGGAGATTGGCCTAGAGGGATTGGGGAGGTGTGGAGGAATAGGGAACCCATCTGTGGGTAGGAGGTGCACCAAGAGCTACCTCAGACTGTGTGGACTAAGTGCGCAAGTGGTGCACGTAAAGAGCTGGTCACCACAGGAGTTGGGCTTGTAACCGGTAGGGGTGGCCGAGGCTCACTGGTTGAGGCCACAGCAATTTCCACTGCAAAGATGCCCACCCACACTTTCAGGCTTGGTTCTCTGTCATGCTCAAGAGAAGAACTAGCTCGCTCAAAAGTGTTATGGGTTCAAGAATAGGGCGCAGGATAAAAGAAGAAAGAAAAACTAAGAACAAAAAATCTAAACTATATGCAAAAAAAAAAATAAAATGTAAAATTGAATATATGAGCAAGGAAATGGAAAACATGATATACAAATACAAGAAAAAAAAAAAAAAAAAAATAGCAGATTGCTATGCAAATGGAAGGAAACTAATGCTAATAATAGAGAAACAAGAAAACAAGGTAAGGGACCTATACAAAGTTTAAAAAAATTAGAAAAGTGTTGATACAAAACAGAATTTGTGAATGCAAAATAGGAAAACAAAGTTAGAAACTAACTATACTCACAAAAAATGACGAAAATTAGTAAAACTAGGACACATTAACCTAAGAAAGAAAAAAAAAAAATCGGATCTAAAAATGAATTTGAAACTAAAATTTCTAAAAGCAATTTGAAACTAAAATTCCTAAAAGCAATTTGAAACTAAAATTCCTAAAAAGCAGAATTTGAAAATCTAAAATGCAGAATACTAAAATTCCTAAAAACAATTTGAAAATCTAAAAACAATTTGAAACTAACATTCCTAAAAATGAATACTAAAATTCCTAAAACGTAATTTAAAAATCTAAAATGTAATACTAAAATTCCTAAAAGCAGAATTTGAAAATCTAAAAAGCAATACTAAAATTCCTAAAAAGCGAATTTGAAAATCTAAAAGCAATTTGAAACTAAAATTCCTAAAAACAGAATTTGAAACTAACATTCCTAAAAAGCAATTTGAAACTACAATTCCTAAAAAAAAAATTTGAAAATCTAAAAGCAGAATACTAAAATTCCTAAAAAAGCAAATTTGAAAATCTAAAGGATACATCCTAAGCCCAAAGAGAAAAATGATACATCCTAAGCCCAAACAGAAAATCTAAGGCCAAAAGCGAGATACTTATGAATCGAGTGAAAAATGATTAGCGGGAATACGGTGAAAAGCAAGATTCATAAGATCACTTTGTTGATGATGTGTATGAAAAAAAATAATAATAATGAAGCATGGGAGCACATATTAAAAAGCGAGTTCATACACAAATGAGACCCATTTATGATGAAGAAATCTTGAAGGAAAATAAAATCGGTGAGTCCATTGAATATTCAAAACCCTATGATCCACTACTCATTATCCTACATGATTCCTAAAAATAAAAATTGATCTCAAAGGTCCAGATGGGAAAAGTGGATGCAAATGGAGAAAAACATTCATACGAAAGATATATATATATTTTTATTTTTATAATTTTCTATTTTTTTATTTTTACTTGTTTTGGATCACCGGGCTCAACAAGAGCCCTTATTTACTATCGAAAATAATGAGAAACAACTAAGAGATTTTCTATTTGTGTTTTCATTTTCTTTTATTTTGTATTTGGTTTTGTAAAAAATCATGCCTAAAAGATGCAAGAAATTATAATCGAACAAACAATAAACACAATGAATGGTTCTCAAGTATTTAAAAATAGAAAATGAATGCAAAGGAGAAGAGGATGCAAACTCCAGCAGATCTGCTCCGACTTTAGTCCAGATGCTCCTTGTTGACTAGCCCAGATCTGCAAAAATCCAAAAGCTGCAGTGATACCTTATTCCAAAGATATTGACAAAAATAAAAAGAAACTCAAAGCACGCCAAATTTGACAAAAGACAAAGAGTGGCAAACAGATTTATTCAAACAACTAGAAGGCAAAGAATAAAAACTTAGAAAATAAAAAATAAAAAAATTCTGCGCAGAAAATAGGTTTTCTATACAAAATCATAGACATTTAATCAAGCACTTGGAATACAAAGTGCGTTTAAAGCAAAACTAAAATGAAAATCAAATCTATAAAATTAAAAAAAACTTAGGTCTACCAATTTTAGAACAAATTCCCACGTGGCGTAAAACTTGTTGTTGCTCCACATGTGCACGATTTATGTGTGTTTTGAATGACTAATTAATGAATATTAAGTTACATAATTTTAAATTATGAAAGAGATATCAAGACATTGAGGGCTAACAATAGCTGCAAGATCGTGGCCAATTGTAGCAAGTTTTAAAAGTGAGTATATTAAAGATCGTCCCAGAGAATTTGTCCAAATATGAGATAGACCTCCGGATCTGCTACGGATCTGGCTCTATAATTATCTAGAAAGCGATAAAAAGAGAGTGTTGAGTTTTGTCACGTTTAACTAAAAGCAAATAAAGAAAAGAACTAACTACGTGATCCGATCCGAGTTGTGGAGGTGTTTAAAATAAAACAAATGCGTAAATAATAGCTTCATGTATTTTAGCCTTTGAATTTTAATGGAGAATCAGATTCCAATAGAGCAGATTCAATCTTCATCCGCTACCAGCACAGATGTAAGAGAAATAAATCTGAATTAAGGAATAGGTTTAGACTTATGGCTATGATCATCCAATGGTCACAGATCATCCAATAGTTGTGGCCTTTGTTCTTTAGTTGAACATGAATTTATCCGTAAGTCGCTAGAATTAGGTTACCAACGCTAATTCGCGCGAGACAATGAATTAAGGGAAGTTGGATGCGGGTGAGTGAATCTAAAGAAGTCTAATGCACTAAGGTGAACATTCGTAACCCTCGACATGACTCCAATGGAGAAGACACAAATTACAAACCTTTTAAAATCCAAAATTACAATTACAAAGCACGGCTTTAGAAAGCCCTCGGACTTGCGTCTTGAATCCGATCTCCTTGGAGTTACAAATCACTCTCAACAACTCTCAAAAGCAAAACAGAGGAAGAAATTACAAAGTGCAGATAGACTATCCGGCCAAGGAAGGGAAACAGAGATGAAAACTCAAAATCTGGATGCCACAATTGGGCAAATGTCTTCTCTATTTATAGCTTTCCCTTGATCCTCGCAGAATTGACCAATCGAAGTGTTCAGATCTGGATTGCCCAATGGCGCTTGAGCACGGGATCCAGACTGTTCGCCAATGAAAATGCTCGATCCTGGTTCACCAATCAGCGCTAGAAGCATCAATTCCATATGGAATTCAAAAATCTGTTTGAGTTTAGAAGTTCCGCCAAGTGATTTCATCTTTGAGCGCTCACATGGGTTGGAATATGCTTTTGGATCTTGATTGAATCTTCCAAATGTCCCTCGGCTGTTAAATGCATTGCGCTGCAGAGATTACCGAAATGCCCTTTAAACAAGTAATTCCCGTAATGTCCTTTCAGAGTTTAAGTGCCTTTTCAAAGTGTTTTGGCTCCGAAGTTCTTTTCGCAAAGCAATTTGGCTTCGTAAAGTCTTTTCAAAAGGACTTCTCCCGGATCTTCTATTCGAAAAGGAAATTTCAACTATTCGAACAGAACATGGTTCTTTTTGAGTAGTTCATTACAGCTCCAGAATCAATTCGAACAGAACTTTGACCTTTCCGAAAAGTACTTTTTACTTTGCGATTTGAACTTGTAACTTGATTTCTTCTTTGCGAATGGATCCTTCTTCTTCTTCAGGTCTTTTCTTGCTCTTTTAGGACCTTTTTAGCCATTGCTGAGGCTATTTCTTCACTCCCTCTTTGAGCTTGACATGAGTTGTCAGCTTTTTGATCATTTTAGGATGCTTTTCGGACTTGGACCTGTCTAATTGGTTAGCTGTAAAATGCACACTAAAGCACTTATTTAGTCTTCTCAAGGGTCTTTCAAAGCTCATGTTTAGGGGTGAAAAATGGTATTTTTCACTACTTAACAAAAATCCGCTGAATTCATACATCTATATATATATATATATATATGTATGTATGCAACTAATAGGAAGAAATAGAAGATAAAAAGGCCAAGAAGAAGACCAGCTGAAGCCAGGCTTGCCGCGACAACCTCAAGGGGTTGCCGCGGCAACCCTATGCTCAGACCACTGTGTGGTAGTTCGGTCATATCTTTTGACCCCAAACTCCATATGGCATAATTCTTAATGCGTTAGAAAGTAGACAACGGGACCTACAACTTTCATGATGTAATGAAGTTCTAAATCTAACGTTTAAAGGGTCAAAACGTAGTGACAAGTCACAGAAACATGCAACTGTAAAGCTTGCCGCGGCAACAGTATACTCAGACTACTGTGTGGTATTGTAATCATATATTTTGATCCCAAACTCCGATTGACATGATTCGTGATGCATTAGAAAGGGGACAACAAGCCCTACAACTTTGATGAAGGAACGAATTTCTGAATCCAACATTTATGGGGTCAAAAAATAGTGACAAGTCACGGCAACATGCAACTGCAAAGCTTGCCGCGGCAACCCTGCATCTGACACACTTGGCAACACCTCTGTCAGGGGTTTGTGTTGTGATGAAATGCTAAGTTTGACCCTGAGACTTGGGACCATACATGGTCCATATTTGGGGTCTATGTTGACCCAATAAACCATTAAAAATACTAAACCAATGAACGACATTCCTAGGTGCCACTTGGTGCACATGACACGTTTGCTTGAAGACGTGCGTGCACGGGAAACCAGTACACGTAAACCTGATATAAGGTAGGGAGTTTACCTTACAAATTTATATGTTATTTTCTCATTCTCATCTAATAGCAAGTTAGTGAGAATGCCCATATATGATCATGAATGCTTATATAATTTATGCTCATGCCAAGGTTTAGAAGTCATGTGATATAGTTACTATGAGGACAGTTAATAAGTGGTTACAGATGACTATGCCAGTTCAGTCTTGATGGATCATCGAGAATAATAGATATCAACGTTGATATATATATATATTAGTATGACTACTCAAGTCGGTTGTGAGTTATGATCATGATAGATTCAAATTCAACGTCTGATTTTGTATGGATATGCCATAGTTAGTCTCTTCTTTGCATCTTGGATCATACATGAAATATATATACTTGCTTTCGTTTAAGTAAATGTTAAATTCGATATATTGATATAGCTAGTAATATATGTGTCTACTGTGATTACATGCTTATGATCAGATCAGCTCGGGTATGCTAGTTCAATTAAATTTGATGCATGTTTATGATCATCAAACCAGCTTGATGTATGAGTGTATGCTAATTCAGTTTTAAAGATGATATATGATAGCTCATATCAGTTCGATAAGATTAGCTTGACATATGTTATTATGTTAGAAATATTGTCAAATAAATTTAGATGCGTTGATATAGATCAGGAGATGAATGTGTATGTACAATGATACTAGATGAGTTTAGAGAAAGTATAATTTATGCACATGCTAGTTTTCATTGTATGACCATGACTGATGGTGTTAGATCAGCTGAGGAAGCTATAGACTTGATGTAGGCTTTGTAATGATTATGATGCTAGTTCAGCTTGGATACATGAATATCAATGATTATGATAGTTGCAGTCATATATGATCATGTGGGTTCAATTATTCAAATCAGTTTTGCTATATGATATCTGTTCACAATGTGGGTTCAATTATTCAAATCAGTTTCTGCACTTCAGATCTGTGTAGTAGATCTGTGGACTTTATAGCGTGCAGATTACAGATTCGGCGATTTTCAATCTATGTGTACAGATATGTAAAATCCGCTAAATTCATACATCTTTATATATATATATATATATATATGTATGTATGTATGCAACTAATAGGAAGAAATAGAAGATAAAAAGGCCAAGAAGAAGACCAGTTGAAGCCCGGCAAGCCTTACGTGTTGCCACGGCAACCCTATGCTCAGACCACTGTGGGGTATTTCGGTCATATCTTTTGACCCCGAACTCCAAATAGCATAATTCTTAATGCGTTGGAAAGTAGACATCGATACCTACAACTTTTATGACATAATAAAGTTCGAAATCTAATGTTTAAAGGGTCTAAAGATAGTGACAAGTCACAAAAACATGCAACTGTAAAGCTTGTGGTATCTTAATCATATCTATTGTTCCTGAACTCTGATTGATACAATTAATGATGCATTGGAAAGGGGACAACGAGCCCTACAACTTTCATGAATGAACCAATTTCTGAATCCAACGTTTAAAGGGTCAAAAAGTAGTGATAGATGACGGCAACATGCAACTGCAAAGCTTGCCGCGGCAACCTTTGTTGCTTGCCGCGGCAACCCTGCATCTGACACACTTGGCGACGCCACTGTCAGGGGTTTGTACTATGATGAATTGCTAAGTTTGACCCTGAGACTTGGGACCATAAATGGTTCATATTTGGGGTCTATGTTGACCCAATAAACCATTAAAAACACTAAACCTATAAACGGCATTCCTAGGTGCCACTGGGTGCACATGACGTGTTTGCTTGAAGACGTGCGTGCACGGGAAACCAGTACACGTAAACCTGATATCAGGTAGGGAGTTTACCTTACAAATTTATATGTTATTTTCTCATTCTCATCTAATAGCAGGTTAGTGAGAATGCCCATATATGATCATGAATGCTTATATAATTTATGCTCATGCCAAGTTTTAGAAGTCATGTGATACAGTTACTATGAGGACAGTTAATAAGTGGTTACAGATGACTATGCCAGTTCAGTCTTGATGGATCATCAAGAATAATAGATATCAACGTCGATATATATATATTAGTATGACTACTCAAGTCGGTTGTGAGTTATGATCATGATAGATTCAAATTCGACGTCTGATTTTGTATGGATATGCCATAGTTAGTCTCGTCTTTGCATCTTGGATCGTACATGAAATATATATACTTGATTTCGTTTAAGTAAATGTTAAATTCAATATATTGATATAGCTAGTAATATATGTGTCTGCTGTGATTATATTATGATCAGATCAGCTCGGGTATGTTAGTTCAGTTAAATTTGATGCATGTTTATGATCATCAAATCAGCTTGATGTATGAGCGTATGCTAATTCAGTTTTAAAGATGATATATGATAGCTCATATCAGTTTGATAAGATTAGCTTGACATATGTTATTATGTTAGGAATATTGTCAAACTAATTTAGATGACTTGATATAGATCAGTAGATGAATGTGTATGTACGATGATACTAGATGTGTTTAGAGAAAGTATAATTTATGCACATGCTAGTTTTCAATGTATGACCATGACTGATGGTGTTAGATCAGCTTAGCAAGCTACAAACTTGATGTAGGCTTTGTAATGATTATGATGCTAGTTCAGCTTGGATACATGAATATCAATGATTATGATAGTTGCAGTCATATATGATCATGTGGGTTTAATTATTCAAATCAGTTTTGCTATATGATATCTATTCACGATGTGCTCGCATCTCGCATTTATACCATTCATTGTTCATGTTCTGTTATCCTTGATGTCATGTACACGTCTTTAATTCATCTTGAAACAAGTGATCCCGCTAATTCTGGAGCTTGATATCTCGTCCAAGTGTTCCCGCTAACTCGGGAGCTTGATATCTCGTCCAAGTGATTCAGCTAACTCGGGAGCTTGATTTTCTCGGTCCAAGTGATCCCGCTAACTCATGAGCTTGACAAGTGATCCCGCTAAATCGGGAGCTTGATTTTCTTATTTCTTGTTCTTGTACATGTCTTGTTTCAGCGTGATGCATTGATCTCGCCTGATTCTTTGTTAACATGAATATGTCAACATGCATAGGGTAGCATGATAAAATAATTGCATGTCTTAGTGTTTGTTCTGTTAAGTGCTGCTAAAATAGATTAATGCTAGACTAAACTTAAGATAAGTTGACATGTGTTTTATTTTATTTGCTTCTAGACATGAATGAAAAAGCTAACAAATAAATTAGTTGTGTAATTATCTCTACTAGGCTTCGATGATAGCTCATCCTACGACTTTATGTCTTAGCTGCAGATATTGCTCAAGTCCCTAAGCATGAAGCTGATCCTATCTACCAATCTGAGGAGGAGGACAAGGAGGAAGGTTCTACTGACGACTTCTTTCCTTGAGAGGTTTGGGAGAGAGAGAGATTTGTTTGTAAATATTAAATATGTATATACAGCAGTGTGATTTAAGATAGTTTACTATTTCAGGTATAGGTTTCTGTTTATATTTCCTGTTCAATTTACTGCTTTAGATAAAGGAATGGATATCAGTTGTTGCCATATTTCTTCGTATCAGAGTTAATTAAATTCTCTTCCGTATATGTAACACTTTGTACACGATGCCCTTGTATGACAGGATCATGTTAGGTGATCCGACGGCGCGACCTTTCCCATTTACGAGAGGGGGAAAAGTTGGGTTGTCACATCAACCCTACTTTTGCAGCTGATTCTCGTAATGTTAGACTTGGGTTGGCAAGTGACGGATTCAACCCTTTCAGGACAATGAGTATTGCACACAGCACGTGGCCTGTGATGCTTATTCCCTATAACTTACCACCATGGTTGTGTATGAAGCAACCAAATATGATCTTGTCGTCGCTTATACCAGGTCCATCTTGCCCTGTAAATGATATTGATGTTTACTTAAGGCCCTTGATTGATGAATTAAAAGAGTTGTGGGAATTTGGGGTCGATACTTATGATGCTTCAAGGAAAACTTTATTTCAATTGCATGCATCCTTGCTTTGAACCATTAGTGACTTCCCGAGATATGCAATATTTTCAGGTTGGAGTACGAAAGGGAAGTTGGCATGTCCTTCATGTCATAAAGATACGTGTAGCCAATACTTATCCAATGGTAGGAAGAATTGTTATATGGGTCATCGTCGATTCTTACCTTCGAATCATGGATTTCGAAAACAAAAACAATCTTTCGATGGTACTATAGAGATAAGAAAAGCTCCAAACCCACTTTCTGGGACTGATGTGTTGGACGAATTAGCGAATATTACACATATTTTTGGAAAGCAACAAGCACGAAAAAAACCTAGAAATGTGGAAAATGACCAAATGTTATACAATTGGAAGAAGAAGAGTATATTCTTTGAATTGCCATATTGGGAGCATAATTTACTTAGGCATAATTTAGATGTGATGCATATTGAGAAAAATGTATGATAATATTCTTAGAACTTTACTGAATATTGAAGGAAAAACGAAGGATAGTTTAAAGGTACGTCTCGACTTAGAGAAAATGGGATTCAGACATGAACTCCACCCTAATTGGCATGAAGGCAATATCCGAGCTTATCTACCCTCCGCATGTTACTTCTTGGATAAAAATGAAAAAGAGAAGTTCTGTAGTGTATTGATGAATTTAAAGATTCTGGATGGTTATTCCTCTAATATTTCAAGGTGCGTGAAAGTTAAACAACACACGATATCTGGTATGAAAAGTCACGATTCTCATGTCATACTACAACAATTTCTTCCCTTGGCAATTCAAAATTTATTGCCCAAACATGTAACAACTACTTTGATAGAATTGAGCACATTCTTTCGAGAATTGTGCTTGAAAGTTTGTAGGGTTGATGATTTAAAAAGTCTCGAGAAGCGTATTGCGATAGTCCTCTGCCACTTGGAGCGAATCTTTCCACCAGCATTTTTTGATGTTATGGTTCACTTGCCCATTCATTTGACATCCGAAGCACTATTGGGTGGTCCAATCCAGTACCGATGGATGTATCCAATCAAAAGGTATAACACTATAAATATGAAAGTAATTTTTTATTATGAAATCATCCGATATTTCACTCATTTAAGAATATTTTTTTCATTCAGATATTTGTTCACGTTAAAGTCATATGTGCGCAATAGGGCTCAACCTGAAGGGTCCTGTGACAGCCCGAATTTCGGCACCCCGAAACTTGTGCCATCAGCACGACCCTCAAGGCCGTGCCCTGTAGATCTATATGAAGCATTGGTATGTACATGCCAAAAATTGCGATTAAGACACATGTATCTACTCTAACAAGTACTCATATGTTTAAATTAATAGGGTCTCTAAAGGCAGTTCTTGTCCCATGCCAATTCATGGGCATAAGAACTTACCCAACCGTTGGTGATATCAGTTCATTTCAGACAGTTTGTCAAAAGAATAACGGTATTTAATTACATTCAAATAAAGAGGCTTGACATACCAAGCCGTACCTAATACTCTCAACTCACTCTCAAAGTACGCAAGGGGTCTCCTAGAAGAATTCCTCAGGAGGAGGCTCTGACTCCTCTGTGGGCACGAAATTTGAATCCCCTAGATCAAAGTCTCCAGAAGTCTTCGTTGCCGCTAATCCTGGACCTGCGACGTATAGTCTAAGGGGTGAGCTACATCCTAGCTCCGTAGGGAAACAAAATGAACATATAGATTAGCCTTCACATATATGTCAGCAGTTTTAAAAGGATAAATTATCGGATAACAATTATGGAAAACAATTGAAATAACTGGAATAAAATAATGATTTCAACTGTTACTTTGTATGGTTTTGTTTATTCTCCTTTCTGGTTTAGTTGTGAATTTGGCCTAATCACTTAAATCTTTAATTTAAGTAGTCCCCGAGCAATATAGCATCGAGCCCCGATGGAATTCCCGCCATCGTCGTCTTACTAGCCAGTTATTATGTGTACTCCCTGGGAATACTGCCCAAGCCCCTTTCTCGTAGGTGGTGGGGTCTATTCTCCAAATCTACATCCCTGGGATGTACTATGAATATACGGATTGGCCACCGTACCAGTCACGGATATCCTGCCAAGTCAGTCGTGGGTATCTCGCCATGTCGGTGGGGTATTCTAGTCAAACCTTAAATAATAAAAATATCGAACATGCTGTACATATAGTTATTCACCGTGATTGTGCTAATTTTATTACATTAGGCCTTATCACTTTACTTTCGTTTCACTATTAGTTTTCATCTGCATCCCTGGGATGCCACTGGTTCAATGTACCATCTAGATGTCCACTTTACAATTTTTACGTCCCCTAGGGACCTCGTGACTATCACGTTTAAAACTTACTCACATACCCTTTTTCACAATGATCATTCAATACTTGACTATTTAATTGAATTACACCACATATATGAGTTGACGAAATAATGCACATGTTTCAAGAATATTCCCTACCTCAACGCAATTCCAATGTACACTTTTCTCGTAGAGGTTTACACATCACGATCTTGTGTCAACCTACATTTCATGTGTTTAGAATATGTTTAGAAAGGTCACTAGAATCGTTGGAGCACATAACCTCCATGTATTACACTAAACTATCAAAATATGTATGTGCCTCGCGCGAGCGAGCACAACTCCTCGCTCAAGCAGTCACTTGACCTCGCTTGAGCGGTCACTTGACCTTGCTCGAGCGATTTAGATGAGATCGCTCGAGCGGTTAAAGTGAGCCGTCTGAAGCTTTACTAGAGGCCTCGCTTGAGCGAGCTTCCCCTTTGTTTTGGGTCTCACTCGGGCGAGCCCAGAACTAATTTTGTTTTCTTAAGTTTCAATCCTATCCTCGCTCGAGCGAGCCACGATGGACGTAAACGCTTCAGTTCGAAGACTATTTCCCTTCTTCATCTAAAGTCTTATTAGCATTAATTAACCAAAAAAAACATTTCAGTTAATGCTTCCTACGTTATCTAATTACCCATATACGTATTTAAAAATCATACCTCGATCGATGTATTTGATGTAAACGTGATCCAAGTTCTAACTAGATGAGAAACTCATCAAGGTTCCTCATCTAGCCCTCTTCCAATCTTCTATCGGCCTAGAACAACGAGTCTCTATTCTCTTTTTTGATTCCCTCTCTTCTCTTTCTCTTTTCCTTCTCTCTATCTAGAGTTAATTAGGTCACGTATTGGGGAAACCCTCTCCCCCCTCATTCACTTATATATAACTTAGTGAAAGTTAGTGTGTTTCATACGCACACACAAAGTGTATACCTATTAGTTTTGGTTCCCTTGTGAACCACACATACCCGTGCATGGTTCATGGCGTGTGCGGTTCCCAAAAATCTGGGGTTATGACAGGTCCATTGCAGAAGGATACATTGCAGAAGAATGTCTCACATTCTGCTTGAGGTATTTACAAAATATTGAAACAAGGTTAAATCGACCCCCAAGGAATCGTGATGAAATTATGCTTAGGGGTGCCTCAACATTCATACTAAGTGAGGTAGAATGGATGCAAGCACGTCGATACATCCTTTTCAACCACGAAATGGTCACGAGTTATCTAGAGTAAGTATCTTCAAACTTCATGATTTTTTTTTTCATTATTATGCCTGCTACTTATTTGAGATCTTTACACGCAGACAACACATTGAGGTTCTAAGTTTCTCAAATGCGCGCCCACATGATAGACAAAAAATGCACAACGAACAGTTCATCGATTGGTTTGAAGAACATGTAAGTTCGAACAACCCACATAAGATTATAGACCTTATTTTAAGAATTTAGAAATGTCTTTAACCTTCTTGTGCACGTGAAACAGGTTGAAATGTTGCAAGAATCTAATACACCATTACCTGAAGGTCTTCATTTGCTTGCAAAAGGTCCACACTCTGTAGCTCGTAGGTTCACTAGTTATAATATTAACGGATATAAATTTCAAAGTGTTGATAAAGAGAAGAGAGCTAAAACACAAAATAGTGGTGTCGCTGTCACAGCTATGATTATGAGCTACGCAACTGTAAAGGATAGACGACCCGTTACAGGGGAGGTAACTTATTATGAACAGTTAACGGACATAATTGAGTTGACATATTCTCAAGACCTCAAGTTTATGTTGTTCAAATGTGACTGGTTTGATGTGATTACTCAAAGAAGAGGAATTAAAACTGATGAGTTGGGGTTTACTCTTGTAAATTTTAAAAGATTGTTATTTCAATCCAAGCAAGTTACTGATGAACCGTACATGTTGGCATCTCAAGCTAAGCAAGTTTTCTATGTGGAGGATCCAACAGAACCTGATTGGCATATTGTCATGAAGAATAAGCCTAGGGACTTATTTGATATGAGTAGTGAAAATGATGAGCTATTGGATAGTGAGGTATACGGAAACCACCGGGCAAATGACATTGTAGAGGATGATAATGATGTTGTTAATTGGGTGAGGGAAGATGTGGTTGGAGCCACCGTTGATGTTCCTCTCTGGTCACGTTTTGAACAAACTCATTCCAATGATTCCGTTAGCGATGCAGATAGTTCATAATTTTACATTGGATGCAATTGAGTGAGTGATTTTTAAATTTCTTTGGGCACACACCTTGCCAACAAATTGTGGTTGAAGTTCTCTAATCTTAATTCAAATGTTGTTGCTTTTAGATAAATCCAATGTGCTTTAGGTTTTATTCATGTATGCGTCTTCATCTGGAGAGGCCTTGTTCTTGTTGTGGCAGCTTGAAGGTACTTTTTTATTAGGTGCCTAGTCTGTTCATGGCACATTTAATAAACGAGGTTGGATTTATTAAAATCGATATGATTAATATTGTGAGCATTTGTTAAGGATATGATTAATATTGAGAGCATTTGTTACAAGGGACCAAGCACAATACTCATTTCTAATGCCCCCATTTGTAACAGGTAATTTTTTTTTGAAAAATCTGCATTTAAGCACTGATGTAGTAACTTAGTTAATAGCAACATCGATTTTCAGGTTACCATTAAGTGCGGCAGTCAGCTATGTATTTTACCTATAAAAAAATTTACAAGTTTTTGCTGGTAGAATATCAAATTTTTAATTGTTTTCTGCATTTTGCAAGGTCTATTATTATTTTCCTGTGCATGGACTGATATTTTTTGTTTGGCCTTTTATTGTTTCGGTGTCTACAACTACCCATAGTGCAGGTATGATGGTACCTCTTGCTACATAAACTACAAATTTGAGTGTCGAGAATATATTGGCCCTCAGCTGTAACATTGGTTCTATCTTGGAGTTGGAAAGTGCAAGATGAGCCATAACAAACCTTGCTACATATCTGTCATCATTGGATTTTGTACAGAATAATATACCTCCCGTGGACAATTAAGAAATTGGCCTCCTATGGACAAGTAAGAAAAAATTATCATACGACAGAAAACCTGATACATTAGAGACAAACTCCCAGTTTCATGTTTCAGGACAAGACAACTAGTATGCTTCAATTAAACAGAAAATAATAGGCATATATATTTTTATCAGTTTTATAGTCAATTTGTCTTGACCAAACAGGGTAGGTGGGCAGTGACTGAGTAGGAATTTGTCATGCACAATGAAATTTTTATTCAACTATACTATCTCATTGGAGATTATTGTACATGTCCCAGAGACCTTACTTATTTAACTTAAAGGTTTGAATCAGATGGGCTGTGTGTTAGTGGTTGTTCAATTGAATAACAATATTTGACTTCTAATTATTTATATATTCTCTCTTTTTATGCAGCCACCTTACAGTTTTGAGAACCCCTCTTCACCTTGACAAGCTAGGTAGGCACTTGACTTTCCGTGGAAAACAGCTGCTCATACCTACCCAGTTGGTAACTTTTTGACCCAAGCCCATTCATGTAGTAGTCATAGGGACTTCAATGCAATTAACCCCATTCATTATAAATACAAACGAATGAATGGGGTTAATTGCATTAAAATGGGGTTTACTGCATTTTACTGATATACTTACTCTAAGTGGGTGATTTGGATCTGTTATGAAGTTGTAGTGGTGGTTTGTGGCAATTCTTGCGGCTTGGTGGTGAATGTGCAGCATTGTCTATTGTTGTATTGCTGCTTTGTTTTGATGTTGGTTGGTGAACCATGTTATATTTGATTTCTATTCTCTCGCAGTTTTTCTTATGGATATGTGTTAATGTAACGCATGTGAGATTAGATATATGAATTGTCTTCAACTTCCCCCCAAAGCTGGGGTATAGATATTAATCGTACCTCAGTGAACACATCATCGTGTTGCTCCTCAAATCGGTTTCCTCCTGAATTTTGAACTATGGTTTAGACTGCTGCTGTTGTTTTATTTTGAACCTAGAATTTTGTTGTATTACTCCGAGTATAGTTGATAAATATTACTGCTGATTAGTGTGTTGCTCTGCTTCTGTTCTCTAATTAATGTTCATCACTATAGTCGATAGCAGTTTTGGTTCAGATTTGTACAGTAAATTTTTTGTACTTATTTCTTATTTCTTATTTTTTGTACAGTAAATGATGGGAATGCTTCTGTTCTCCATTTAATTGGTCCATCGAAAGCTGAATTTGTGATTTCTGACAGGTGAGGCTGCCTTCTGGCAGGTGAGGCTGATAAAGTATAGTGCTTCCTTATTTGACAACTTGCCCATGGATAATTTGGGAGAGCAGACAAGACGAGGTCCAACCATATGCACATATCTGAATGGTTTGGAAGACGGTGTTAAATTAGATGTTGGCATCGATATCAATTTTTGTCAACCAAAATAAAATGCTACTTTATTAGCAAATTTTTGCGGTACATTAGCAAGGGATGGAAGCGTATTTGCGTATTGATAAAAAGTCTTGGCGTACGGTGGATAAAAAGTCGAAAGCACATGTATGGGACACAATTTTGGTAAGATGTGTAATTTAATATTTACTTTTTCAACACATAAGGGAGTAAAATAATTATAATATAAGTTTTACCCTATCTATGCAGACCAGATTTGAAATTGATAAGAGCCTACGAGGCTATGTAATGAAGTCAGTAGGAAAAAAATGGAGAGACCATAAGTCTCATTTGAAGACCAAGTACTACAACAAACATGCAAATGATGGTATTCGAATGCCACCTTGCCCTCCTAATGTAAATCAGAAGCAATGGGAAACCCTCGTTCACTATTGGCGATCAGAAGATGGAAAGGTAAATTTTAATTATGTAATATTTAACTAGAAAAAATAAGTATTACAATCTCATTATCGATCAACTTTGTAATATAGCAAATAAGCAGAAGAAATAAGGATATTCGGAAACGCCAGATTCTACCTCATACATCTGGCTCAAAAAGCTTTGCTAGAGTTCGCTATGAGGAGGTATAAATTTTATTTAATGTATTCACTTTTAATTAATTGCATGTCATCTATTATATTATTTTAGTGTGCACCAAAGTGAATGACTCTTTTTTTGACACAGCGAATGAAGAGTGAGACACAGACTACGCCTAGCCGAGTAGATGTGTTTATGAAGACGCATTCCCGTAAAGATGGCAAGCCTGTCAATGCTGAGGCTGACACCAAGATGGTAAATTTCTCAATCTTCTTGCTAATATTGTGTGTTTAAATTATAAACTTTTGATAATTATAAGTGGGCTAAAATTTAAATAGAAGCTACTATGTAGGCAATGATGCAGGACTTTATACAAAACCCACCTGTGAGCTCTGATGGTTCAACATCCCAAATGGATGCATATACTTACGCGATGGGAGATGAGAAAGCTGGTTGTGTCCAGGGCCTTGGATTAGGGCCTACCCCATCGAGTTATTTTCGATCAAGCTCCAGCTATCGTGGGTTACCGAGTGAGCTCACTACAATGAAGGGGCAAGTGCAAGAAATCCAGACCCAACTAGTTGAAAAAACAGCCATGATGGACACTCCAATAGAGAAAAAAGTAACAGAAAGAACGGCCTTATTGGAGGCCCAAATGGAAGAAAAGTTGGCAGAAAAAATTGCTGCAATGGAGGCCAAGATGCAAGAATTTATGAAGATGATGCAAAGTTTAACACAGGTATATGCAACTATTCTTTATTTTTTTTTTGTTGTATTTATTCATTCATTTTGTAAATAAAGCATCTACCTTATTTTAATTTGCATGATTTTTATAGTCAATTGTTAAGTAGATGAAATTTTTTTTTAAAAAATTTTGCAGGCTAGCAGCAACAAAGACCATGTATAAACAAACCGAATAGTTAAAATTTTGGTAAATTTTCGATCAAATTTATGATTAAAACTTTCAGTCAAATTTTTTTTTCTATTCTTTGAATATTGGCCTCTGTCTTCTGTAGTGAGTTTAAATCTACAAGGTTAGTGTCTATCCAAATGTGAGTTTGTGCTTGTGCTTCTTGGAGAATCATCCACCTCGATGCCAATAGTCTTGGAAAAATATCCATCTTGGATGGAAATTTGCTGCTTTACAAATCTTTTCTCCTACAATGTTCATTTTTGCTTTGGATTTTTGAACTAATCTAGTACCTCTTTGTTTCACAGCCCGTGCGAGATCACTTCAAAAACAACAAAGAAGCCAAAGAACTATTGAAAACTGTCAAGGTATATTTGAATGCTCCTTCAAATCAGTTCTGATCTCTATTTAATTTATCCTTTTGCTTTGGCACTACTAGTGGTGAGGCTTCTACTATTTGGGCTACGCCTTGCACTAGCTTTGGACAAATTGAGCCATAAGTAGAACTGCTTCTTTTTCGTTATCACTTTTTTGCTTTCACTGCTTTTGTCAAGTACATTAGAAATGTATGCTAGACCGATATGGGTCGTCATTTTTAAATTTTAATTACCTTTTCTACTTTTCAATCTTATTTATTTATTTTCTCCCCCATTTTTCTCCAAATATTTCCCAAAACTTGCCTATTTTTGCCAGATTTTTCTCATTTTGAACCTTGTTGACTTGGGTGACTATGTGCTAGGCAGAGGATGACCGGATTGGGCAGCGCTCACCCCCTAACTAGCCCACTCCACATTGGGTTCAAATAAAAAACCTGGGCCCAATTGTGTATCCTGGACAAATCTGGGCCCCATTTTAGTATAAAAAATAATCAGGACTCTCAAAGCCCAGCTTGAATCCAGCCCAGCCAGACCAAGCCCAATATTTTAAGAGAAAAATATGGGTTGGCTTCATGCCGGGTCATCTATACTAGCTCTTTCAATTCTAAGGCTTTATTATATTATTAAGGATGCCTTTATTTACAGCCAAAGATTTCATGCTGAAACAGTTAACTACTTCAAGTCAAAAGATCGAGATTGTTTTTCGTTCCAATCTTTGACAAAACAGATCTCAAGATTGTGGGATTATTATCAAACAATCACATTTTGATTCCTTGTGACATAGGGCCTACAAAATTAATATGATCATGAGTGTATATCAAAACTGGTTTTATTGTCACTTTTCGGGATGTGTGTCACATGGAATCAAAATTTGACCGTGTGATGATAGGTTAATGATCATAAGATTTCTTATACCAAAGATTGAAATGAAAAATGATCTTCATTGTCTAACTCAAAGGAGTGAACAACTTAAGTATGTGAGACCCAAGTTGATAAGGAATAATAATAAGTTATGGCTTTTAAAAACCTGGCTACGAGAACCTCGGGTCAATCTGAGCCATTGATTAGGCTAGTAATCGCCTCGCTTAATTGCAATTAGCTTTGATAATATTTATAATTTTGTGTGTTTGGTTGCAGGATCAATTCGGAAGGATTGTGCAGATGTGTAGCGAATGCCAATGTTCAATTTTGAATTGTGGATTCCCTTTGGTTGAAGTTTTAAAACAGTTTTGTTTGTTTTTTGTATCTTAATTTCCGTTGCAACTAAAATGTTTTTTTGGTAGATGGGTGTGTAAGATTTAATTACTTTTAAGAATTACTTCAAATTATAGGGATCATTTGAAACTTTTGAGCTTTGCACTCACAAAGTAGGCTTTGTATTTTTTTGAGACTTATGTCATGTATGGAAACACCATCTTTGCTATCTGATTTGATTGAAAGCCATCATCTAAATTTCTTAAGAAGAAAAATATTGGTTGTCTTTGGGTTAGCTCTTATAAGCGCAGAAGCAGCTCTCTGTCAGAGTAGATAAACTTTGCTTTCGCAGATAACAAACAGAGAGTAATTTTATCACTTAAAACAGCTCTCCGTTAGAGCAAATGGGGCGAGTTGTGTTACCAAATATGAAACAACTCTCTGTTGGAGCCAAAGAGTAAAAGAGCTACATTACCAAATGCGGCAAGGAGCAAATTTCAGTTTTCACGGCATTTTGAAAGTGCCGCGATTGTAGGACTATTAGCGGCGTTTATGCAATGCCGCCCTGCATACCTATCGCGACGTTTATCATACCTATCGCGGTATTTATCAGAAGAAATGCCGGCATTTTGGAAGTGCTGCAGGTAGGACTATTAGCGGCGTTTATGAAACGTCGGGCCATGAACTTATCGCGGCGTTTATCAGAAGAAATGCTGGCATTTGTTTAGTGCCGCAATTACGAACATATTTGCGGCGTTTTGGAAGTGCTGCAATTGCGAAACTATTAGCGGCGTTTCGGAAACGCCACTAACAATGCCCCCAATACTTTTCCCGACATCTCAATTGTAGGCGTTTGTGGAAAACGCCACTATTGAATTTGCGGCGCTTTATTAGGCTTTCGCGGCGTTTTAGAAACGCCGCCAAAAGTCAATTTTTTTGTAGTGAGAATAGAAAAAGAAAAAGATAGGAGAAAGAAGAGATAAATTCTCAGACAAAATTTTGAATCCTTTTTACCTTTCTTTGATACCTTCTGAAACCTAAAGCCCCATTACAAACCGAAGAAAAGACCTTTTTAATTTACGAGTTGCAAAAGCATAAGCCTAGTAGATATATGAAAACTAGATATAATGGATTACACAGGGAATCATATAAATAGAATAGATTATCTCTTCTATGAGATTGATAATTTTTGCAATTATCTTTATTAAATTTTTCTGAAAAATATACTGAGAGAACCCAAAGGTTTTGATATCTTTTTGGGAGTAAATCCATAGTGAGTTTTTGAATGAAAATAATTTCTAAATCTATAATTTAGAAAAATTTATGAAGAATAAATTGTTCACTGATGCATACACTCCCTGCTTATAATGAATTGAAATTGTTGGAGTTCTAATCAAGGATAACTGTTATAATGGAAAGTAAGGATAAAAGACTGGTAATTTAGAAAATCATAATAAACTATGTGATGATTAACTTAGTTAACTTAATCAACTTAGTTAATTTAGTTAGCATACGAAAATTAGCTTAGATGTTTAATTTTTGTATAAATTTGAAAAATATATTGAAAAATCCAAAAATAATTAAAGTTTGTACGTAACTTCATTGAAAACCTTCAAGAGACTACAACTCCTTCACTAGGGATTGCCTAGAGGTTTTTTAAGGCTTGTTATATCTGCTAAATGCAATCGTGCTCCCTACAAAAGTGGCATTTAAATTCTTAGTTTTATATTTCCTTGTTTGCTAGGGACTACCAAAATTTAAGTTTGGGGTGTGATCAATTACATAGTATACCAATTTATCACCCTTAACTTAGTGATGCTAGGACTTAGTTTGCTACTAATAAGTTATTGATGTATAGATATTAAAGAAAAATAGTAAAAGAGAACCAAAATGATAATATTCATCAAAATAAACTCATAAAGCAATAAAAAAATTGAACTAAAAGACGAATCTTCGCCTACTTAAAGGATGAAAAATCGTGTTTTACGATTTTGCAGAACGATGTAAAGCAAAAGAAAAATAGTCGTAATTTAAGATTCTTTCGAGAAAGCCATTCAAAAGAGGAGTGATACAAAAGAAAGTGATGAATTATAAATAAAGAATCGTTCAATAGGAAACTTTATAGAGAGTAAAGAATAGAAAATCGTGATTTACAATTTTTCAGAGAAGATGCTTTCTAAATTTGCTGATCAAGTAAGATAAACACCACCATGCACAAAATTAGATGAATTCTTGACTTAGAAGTTTGACCAATCACGGATCCGAGGAGATTGAAGAAGATGACTTTTAAAAGACTCTGCTGCTGGAATAATGGAAGAAATCTTGAAATACATCAATAGAAAGAAAGCAAGGAAAGATAAAATTAGAAGTAGAGTTATATTAGGATAGTTTTGTTTTAGTAATTTCTTTTATTAGAATTAGGCATTTTATAAACCGACCCCTTATGATCTATATATAAGAGGGCTTGGTGTAGGAATAACTATCGAAGAATTTCACAGCATCATTTGACAACTGAGGTCTGTGTTTTCTCCCGATCAAAGTAATTTAGGATTTACAAAGTAACATCGTCTACAGTTCTCTAAGGTCTTGCGTGACAACCAAGGTTGAGGAAGCTGAAAGATCAAACATTGGATGGTTCTACTTTTGCTTTCTAGTTTAGATTTATTTTATTACAATTTCTTGCTTTGTAAACATCTTCGAATTTTAATTTGAATTGACGACTCAGGTTAAAGTTTGCAGATTAGTGTAATGATTTTTATTTTCGATCTTTAATTTTCTAGAGTTTGATTGACGCCCAAATTTCTAGTAGATTAAAGATTAGTATAAATCTATATTGAATGAAGCTAGTTTGTTATTGATGCCCGAATTCTAGAAGAGTGAGATATAGTATAACGGTATTTTAAAATTGTAAACATCTGATATCTGAAGATTGTGATTGACGACCATAATCTGAAGTAGGAGGATTTAGGATTTATTTTTTGCAAAAATTAGTTTAAGAAACAATTCTTTTATTCATATTTGTCTAGTAGTTTAGGAACTTAAAAGATAAGTATAAGTTTTTAGAAAATAAATTAATATATAGATAAACCTATCTTCGTGGGAACGATCCTATGCTATACTATAATTTTCATTATACACTTGCAATAGGTTAAGACTTAATTAGATGCCCATAATAAGCTTCTATCACCAACCGTTGATCTCTCCATCTCAAACCTCTCTCTTCACCTCAAGAGAACCTTGCACTACTTTCATCAACAAGAAATCTGATTTTTGACGTCGGGAGATCGATCATCAGATGGCACATTTATTATTTCGAATCCGACGATCGTAGGCATCGCATGCACAATTAAAGAAGGTAACCTTCGAAATCCACCACATGCATGCGTAGTTCTTAGAATGATTTGTGCAATTTAGATTTGATTGTGTTGTGCCTTTGGATTTTATGCAAGGATTCAAGAAATCCGGGGGCCAGAAAATTGAACACGTGAGGAGCACAAACGTCGGTTTTCTCCGATTTCGATAAATTCGAATGTCGCATGTGTAAAATCTTAAGGTAAAAGGTTCATGATTTGGTCTTGTATGCCTAAAACTATGTAGGATTAGAGGTTTAGGATGAGATTGTATGAAGAAATCAAGTTTCAAACTAAGAAAGAGAAAGCAAAGGGCCGTGAGTTGAAAAGAACTCGCTGCAGTGGCCCTTGTACCTCACTGTAGCGAGGCCCTGCCAGAAGCACTTGCTGCAGCAAGTGCTACATGGAGTTTTAGGTAAAAATCAGGGCTGTTCAAACTCACTGCAGTGAGGTCCTGAGTTCTGAACACCTCGTTGTAGCGACCTTGAAACTTGCTGTAGCGAGTTGGAATTGAGTGGCGACATAAGCTTGGTATTTTGGTCATTACTTTTGACCCCGAACTCGGATTGAGGCGATTCTTAAAGCATTGGAAAGAGGACAAAGTGACCCAAAACTTGTCTGAATTAAGAAATTCATGAATCTAATGTTTTAAAGGTCAAAATTCAGAGGAAAGTTGCATCTAGTTTTAAGTTCGCACGAACTTTCCCAATTCCACGTCGGTTTTGAGAAAACACTTAAGTATGACGAAGTTATTAGTGATTTGAAAAGTCAATCCTTAATACATCAGTATATATGTGATGTAGGAGAAGGAATGAGACCATCGATCAGGACGTTGCATTACTTTCGTGTGACTTCGGAGTAAGGTAGGGAAATTTCACTACTCAAATACATTCGATTTCGATTCATTGAGTTAATGATTGGAATTTGAATAATCCCTTGAACATTGAGTTTGCATTTTAAAATTTGAGCTTGAACTTAGACTCTATGATTTGAATTGAAGCTTTGAAATGAAAAGCGTTCATTGCACCGCATCTTTGAATGTGAACGTAGAACTTTACTTTCTGAATATAAACTCCGAAATTGAATATTGAATTTGAACTTTGAACTTCAAATCTGATCACTCTAAATATGGCATAAACTTTGAATCTGAATTTTAATCTAAATATGAACTCTAAAATTTGATCATTGAGTATGGAAATTCAATGCTCAGTCTCATTTAGACTTTGGATTCATAGATTTTAATCTTAGAATTGAATTGATAGGAACAATAAATCAGACATTACCTGATATGAACTTATACAAACTGAGTTGAACTGATCTCTGAAACTGATATAAATTGATGTGAACATATACAAACATGGAATCTGATAGAATCCAATCTAAACTGATATGAGCATTGAATTTGATTGAACCTAGTAACTGTGAACTTTGAAATTGAATAAAAAATTTGAATACGAACTCTGTATACGAACCCTGAATCCGAACTTTGACTTCGAATATGAACTCTATACGTTACATCGACTCTGAACTCTAAATTTGGAAATTTTGAACTGTATGATGAGATGAGCGGATTCGTGATTTGGACCAGCATGGCGGTGAATCCATGATTTGGACCGACATGGCTGTGAATCCATTATTTGAACTGACACGGCGGTGAATCCGTGATTTGGACCGGCACGGCTTGGGATCCAGCTCAGTCTCTTTCTATTTATGAACTCTGTTATGATTTTTGAGCTCAATCTCTTTCTATTTCTGAACACTATTATGAATTATGAACTCAATCACTTTCTGTTTCTGAACTTTGTTATGATTTCTGAACTCAATCTCTTTCTGACATCAGTCTCTTTCTGAACTCTATTATGATTTCTGAACTCAGTCACTTTCGAAACTCTGATATGATTTTCAAACTTTGATATGACATCAGAACTCTGATATGAATTACAAACTTTGATATGAACTCTGAAATTCTGAATAAGAACTTTAAATATGATCTTTGAACTTTAAATAAGAACTATGAATCCAGACCTTGACCTTGAATAAGAACTCTAAATAAGTAACTCCGGAATGATGGGAACTCTGTATAGGAAACGAAAATGTGAACCCCATAAGAGAATCCAAAACATGGAACTCTGAATCCAACGTGGACTTTGACATTTAACTTTGATTGTTAGAACTTTGGAAAATCTAAAATTTTGAATTTGAACACATATCCGAACATGAAATTTGAAATTTTGAAGCTAAGACTTCGCAAACTTTATTTTCATACAATTATGTTTTGAAATCAGTTTCGTTGCGATATGAAAATAATATTTTCGATTTGAAAATGCCTTTGAACTATAATCATTGAATCTATGTTGTAAGAATATGAAATGTAATTGGTATTGATTTCTCCCTACTGAGTTTAGACTGTTAGCTCACCCTGACTATATGTCACAGGTGCTGATAGCAGGCAGGTATTTGAGCTTGGGAAGTGTCCTACTGCATAACGGAAGTAACAGGAGAACTTTTAGTTTTGGATTAGGTATATGTGTAGTTAGAATTAATATGTGTTAGTGATTAATTTTTATAGACAAGTTGTAATTTAACCCACTATTTAGGTGACGGTTGGTCGTCACCGGTGGTTATTTAATTTCTTTTGTTCTCATATTCTGCACAAAATGGAATATGTTAATTTGTTATATAATATAACTGCTTTGATTTCCCATTTGTATGGATGTGCCAAGTAATTCCTGTATTCAGATCGTGATGGGCGACCCGATGGTCCGGGTTTTCTCTCAGTTGGTTTAAAGTTAAAAAGAAAAAAAAAAGTATAGTGTTGGGAAAATCCGGGCTGTCACAGTTGGTATCAGAGCTATGGCTCTAGATCCCGTGCGGGTCAACTATACAACCGTGTGTCACAGTTGGTATCAGAGAAATGGTATTAGGTCCATTGCAGGTCATCTGTGACACCATGTGCCACAATTGATATTAGAGCTTAGGCTTTAGGTCTTCTGAGGACCAAAAGCTATAGCATAAGATTCCTACAGAACATAGGCTTTAGGTTCATAGGTAACCTTAGGTTATGAACCCAGGAGTTAGAGATGATTTATGGGCTGAGTGCTTATGATCATTACGACTAAAACACTTGTTCTATCGTGACAGGTCATTATGGCCCCTCGTGGTAGACCAAAGACTGTTCGCGGCAGAGGGACCTCAATTGGTGAGGGGACCTCAGGTGGTGCAGGAGTAGCCATTGGTTCCAATGACATTCCTTTGGGAGAAAGAAGTAGTAGTAGTCGCGTTGAGCAGTTGCTAGAGGCCATGGTTAACCAGCAAGCCGCACTTCTAGCAGAGAGACACCAACCCCCAGGACTTTAGGAGTTCAGGAAGATGAGACCTCCTAGCTTCTACGGTCAAACTGAGCCGCTTGAGGAAGAAGCGTGGTTGAACCAGGTAGAAAAGATCCTCTGGAGAGTTCACGGAAGAGGAAAAAGTTAGTTGGACTTCTTTCCAACTTGAAGGAGAGGCGGACCCGTGGTGGAAATCCGTCGAGAGGACCAAACTGCAAGTGACACCAAGTGCCCCATGGACATGGGCAGAATTTACTGAAGTATTTAATGAGTAGTACTTCCTTAGACAAGTCAGATATCAGATGGAGGTTAAGTTTACAACACTAGAATAAGGTCAGATGTTGGTGCAAGAATATGAGGTCGAGTTCACCAGGCTATCTCATTTTGCACCGCTGCATGTGGCAACAAAGTTAATGAAGACCCAAAATTTTGAGAGAGGCCTGAAGCCCATCATTAAAGAGAGGATCTCCTTGTTCGGGGCAATGACCTATGTCGAGGTCATAGAATTGGCCATTATTGTAGAGAGAGACATTGGAAACATGCATAAGAGAAGGTAAGAACAAAATTAGAGTAGAAGAAGACAAGTGCAATCGGTTACAGCCTTAGAGCAGGCAAGTGAGGAACCGATGCTATTGATGTCAGCACCGCGTCAACCGGCTCAGATTACCTACCCGGAACCATCTGTACCTACTCCTACCAGATCTTTCTGTCCTTTAGCCCCCACTACGGCGCTCCAATTGAGAGTTCAACAAGCTTCACACACCTCTCCATTGGCGCAAGATGAGTCATGCTCAAGATGTGGAAAACAACACAAGAGGGAGGAGTGTAGGTGGGCCACCGATGCCTTCTTTCGGTTTGGCCGGGGAGGACATTTGATAAGGGATTGTCCTTAGATGAAGACAAGGCAGACGATGCCAGCATCTACCCAAAGGCCTCCAGATGTACAGTGATGCTGAACAACGAGTACATAACAAACTCGAGTGTTGGGTCTACACCTTTTAGGTACCCAGTGTCTTCCGCATTCTGTATGAGCTCCATGAGAGAATGGACTTCTTTGGTGTAAAGCTAAGTAGATAGATTGTTAACTGCATGATGTAGATCTTCAGTTAACGGAGTGTGTTCCTTTCCTCTGTGTTCTCCTTCTATATGTTAAAGGGTATCTCAATCTCCTTATGTCACAGATTTAAAACTTAAATTCGGAGTATTGTTGATATCTACATGTTATTAATTTAGTTGTGGATGAATGTTCATAATCGTTAACACTTTTTGATACTTTTCGACCCTTTAATATCAAACCAAGGTGATTTTCATGGTTCTCTGCACCATATCAAACTTAAATATCAAGCTACGTTAGGCACAACGGAAGTCACACAATAAATTTTCGAGGACGAAAATTCCTATTAGGAGTGGAGAACCCCGATTTTTGTGATATTGATTAAAGAATTTTAATCAAGTGTTATGTTTGACGATTGAAAAAGGATACAACTGGATGAGCTCCCACGTAGCAATTTTTGAGGATGAAATTTTTTTTAAGGGAGGTAGAGTGTAACAACCTCGATTTTTGCCAACGTTGAATCGTTGACTTTCAATAATAACATGACCGTTTAGACCGGTTTGACCTTGGTCAAACTTTTCATGTCTGTGACGTGGTCTTTGACCCACTTATCTCAATTGGGTACGTACACCCAAACGCAAATCTAAAACCAATTCCTGAGGCGAACTAATCCTTGAAACTCAAAGCCTCAGGGGAAGTGTATTGCACACAAATCGAACCCCGGGATCGGACCAGGTTCTACTCCACCCTCTTCAAGCACCATAATTTTAACCTATGGGCTTAGTTATTTATTATTAATGAATATTTAGAGCGAGAAGGATGAAATGTGTGTGATCAAACGCGATCATGGGCACCCTAGGCACGAAACTAACCCCAGCCCAATAGCCCAAACTATATGTGGATATATGTACCCAAGTGTGAAGGGTTCATATAAATATTGGTGTGAACCATTACGCAAGCCACATGATGACATGGCAGTTAGGGGGACTTGGTTTGTAATAGGGATTTTCATTTGAGGGAAAGAAAGGACCGAGAAAAAGGGCTTAGAGAACCGAGCTCCACACCTCTTCTTCCTCCTTTGAGACCCAACCGTTGATCTCACCATCTCTTCACCTCTCTCTTCACCTCAAGAGAACCTTGCACTGCTTTGCATCGACAAGAACTCCGATTTTCGATGCTGAGAGATCGATCATCAAATGGCATATTGATTATTTCGAATCCGACAATCGTAGGGTTCACATGTAAAATTAAAGAAGGTAATTGTTAAGACCTGAAAAGTACCACTTTTCACCCCTTAACTTAACCTTTGATTAGACCCATAGCAACCTAGTAAGTCCTTGTTAAGTGTTTTATGTAGGTAATAACCAGCAGTGAAATAAGGCCAAGAATCCTACTAAAGAGCCTGTTTTGGCACCAAAAGTCCCTCAGAAGGATGGACTCTGAATCCAGACCTGAAATGAGCCTCGCGCAGTCCAGCTGAGCTTCCCAAGACTTTACAACAACTTCTCACGCAGTTGATTGACTAAAGAGCTTCAGGAGACTCCTCGAGCAGTTCTTATGCCATTCAAGAAGAAAGCATCCTTGCGAAGGCAATGCCATCCTCGCAAAGATCAGTTAAGACCTGAAACCTCGCGCAGTTCAGAACCCATTATAGCCTCGTGAGGTACCTCGTGAAGGCCAGTAAAGAGAAGTTCTCGCGCTATTCAAATCTATCCTCGCAAAGATCAACCCAGCGATCGCGCAGCTACCTAGCAACTGCTCGAGCTCCAACCCCGCGACATCTTGAGGCTCTAATGTCTACTCAACCTCGCGACTGCCTGAAGAGAAAACCAAGCCAACCTCGCGATGGCTGAAGCTTCAATGTCAAACCATCCTCGCAAAGAGCAAGAGCTACCATGCGACAAGTCTGGGAAACAATGGCTACCTAGCGAAGCTCTAAACCTCAAACTTCCATCTCTTCAGCAGAGGACTTTCTGGGAATTTCCAGTGATTAGGGCACGCACTCCCACACTCAAATCTCCGTGCACGTGCCCCAAAGCATCGAAGGATCACTATTCGGCCATGTGGCATCGTTAAAATTAGGGTTTCCTAACCCTAATGTGCCGCCACACCACTGCTATAAATACCCACACTTAGCTTAGGTTTGAGGGAGCTTAGACTTTCTTTTCTTTCTACATCCTGGAATAGCAGGGAACACGTCTCATTTCTTGGAGACTTGATCTGAGATCGTTTTGTTTTTCTTTTTGTAGTTGTAACTAGTTTTCCTTTTCTTTTTCCTTCCCTCCATAGTCCAACACTTGCTGGCTATGTCTTTGTATGCATTTTGAACCAGATTAATGGAAGTTCTGTAATAGGATCTGTACTTTATGGGATTTGTGTTTGAATGTGAGATGCTCTGTGCAAGGCTGCTGCCTTGTGATCAGACATTGCTTTGGCTGTGTTTCAAAGCAATGGAGGACTGATTCTAAGGGCCATTCAGATCCAAGTGACCTACGTGTCTGGGCTATCATGGTCCTATACAGACTTAGCCCCACCACAGGACCCACTAGATCTGAAATCCCCATGGGAGCTTGAGCTAGTAGCCTGGTAACCATGGTGGTGGAAGCAATATTCTTGTTTTATCTTGGGCTCCGTGAGGAGGATAGCCTCTGGGATAGTCTGTGACCATTCAAGTGGACAGGTTATAGCCTTAGGGTGATTCTAATCCACCGATCCAAGATGGATCCTTCTTCTTTACACCTGAGTTTGTAGAAGCCTGGTGGGAGATTGTACAGAGGCAGACTCCCCTGTACTGATATAGATCTGCCATCAGATGTTGGATCTGATCTGGTTATAGAGATTGTAGGCTTATGACTGGACCATTGTAGCCTCACTCAAGCAATGGACAACTAGATTGAAGGTTGTACTCAATCGCTTGCTGGTTCTATGTGTCTGGGCTATCATGGTCCTATACAGCCTTAGCCCCACACATAGAGCTTTAGAGGTTGAGGTTCCCTATGGATTCTTGAGCTGGTAGCCTGGATGAAATAGTGCCTGTAATGATTTACTTGTTATGTTTTGATCCATCCCTGGATTGTGGTTCCCCTATGGGATAGTCTGTGACCATTTGAGTGGACAGGTTATAACCTTAAGGGTTGAATCATGGTAGAGTGATGGGTTGAATCCTTTCTCCTCAGTGGTGATAATGTAGCCATTGGACAGGATTTCTATAATATCAGATCTGAATCTGAGTTATAAAACTCCTTTGATCTGGGCTCAATAACATACTTCTCACCCTTTTATATTTATTTTCCACACTCCATCCTTCCTCTCAACCCCTTCAGTAGTTTAGACATTAGAGTACCTTAGAATACTTAGAATAAGTGACCTTAAACTCCCCTCCTCTTAGGACTGCCAGATCTGTAGTCAGATCTGGAGGGACTACTAGAGATGGTTCCTTTGGAGCTATAGATCACCTTTCCCTGTGGGAGAAACTCTTACTTATCAAAACTTGCTACAATGGACCCTGTATCTTGTAGGTCTAGGATTTCTTAGTTGTGCTGATTCCATCCCCTGTTTTACTCTTTCTTTGATTTTTAAATGACTTTTACCACCAACCAATAAAGCACAACAACTGAGAGATTCCGCAACAGTAATCTTCAAAATATCCTGCATGCATGCATAGATCTTAGAATGATTTGTGCGATTTAGGTTTGATTGAGTTGTGCCTTTGGATTTCATGCAAGTATTCGAGAAATCCGGGGGCTCAATAATTGAACACGTGAGGAGTGCAAACATCGATTTTCTCCGATTTCGATAAATTCAGATGTCGCATGTGCAAAATCCTAAGGTAAAAGGTTCATGATTTCATCTTGTATGCATGAAACTACACTGGATTTGAGGTTTAGGATGGGATTGTATGAAGAAATCAAGTTTCGGACTAAGAAAGAGAAAACAAAGGCTGCGAGTAGTGAAGAACTCGCTGCAGCAACCCTTGTATCTTTCTGCAGCATGACCCTGCCTGAAGCATTCGCTGTAGCAAGTGCTACATGGAGTTTCAAGAAAAAATCAGGACTGTTCAAACTCTTTGCAGCGAGGTCGTGAGTTCTAAACACCTCACTGTAGCGAACTTGAAACTCGCTGCAGCGAGCTAGAGTTGAGTACCGACACAAGATCGGTATTTTGGTCATAACTTTTGACTGTGAACTCAAATTGATGCGATTTTTGAAGCATTGGAAAGAGGACAATGAGACCCATAACTTGTATGAATTAAAATACTTATGAATCTAATATTTTAAATGTTAAAATTGAGTGGGAAGTTGGGTCTAGTTTTAAGTTAGCACGAACTTGCCTAATTCACCTTAGTTTTTAGAAAACACTTAAGTATGATGAAGTTATTAGTGATTTGAAAAGTCAATCTTTAAAACATTAGTATATATGTGATGTAGGAGAAGGAATCAAACCATCGATCAGGACGTTGCATTGCTTTCGTGTGACTTCAGACTAAGGTAGGAAAATTTGACTACTCAATTACATTTGATTTCGATTCGTTGATTTCATGATTGGAATTTGAATGTTCCCTTGAACATTGAGTTTGCATTTAAAATTTTGAGCTTAAACTTAGACTCTTTGAGTTGAATTGAAGCTTTGAAACAAAAAGCGATCATTGCATCGCATCTTTGAAGAAAACACTTAAGTACATCGAAGTTTTTAGTGATTTGAAAAGTCAATCCTTAGTACATTAGTATATGTGTGATGTAGGAGAAGGAATCAAACCATCAATCAGGACGTTGCATTACTTTCTTATGACTTCGGAGTAAGGTATGGAAATTTCACTACTCAATTACATTCGATTTCGAATCATTGATTTCATGACTGGAATTTGAATGATCCCTTGAACATTGAATTTGCATGTCAAAATTTGAGCTTGAGCTTAGACTCTTTGATTTGAATTGAAGCCTTGAAATGAAAAGAGATCATTGCATCGCATCTTTGAATGTGAACATAGAACTTTGCTTTCTGAATACGAACTCCAAAATTGAATATCAAATTTGAACTCTGAACTTCAAATCTGATCACTAATATGAATTTTGAAATATGAACATGCACGATGAATCTGACATGAACTTTGAATCTGAATTTGAATCTGAATATGAACTTTGAACTTTGAACGTTGAGTATGGAAATTCAATGCTAATTCTCATTTAGACTTGGATTCATAGATTTTAATGTTAGAATTGAATTGATAAGAACAATAAATCAGGCATTATTTGATATGAACTGATCTCTGAAACTGATATAAATTGATGTGAACTGATACGAACATGGAATCTGATAGAATCCAATCTAAATTGATATGGGCATTGAATCTGATTGAACCTAGTAACTTTAAACTTTGAAAGTGAATAAAAATTTTGAATACGAACTCTATATATGAACCCTGAATCCGAACTTTGACTTCGAATATTAACTTTGTACGTTGCATCAACTCTAAACTCTAAATTTGGAAATTTTGAGCTGTATGATGAGATGAGTGGATCCGTGATTTGGACCTGCATCACGGTGAATCCATGATTTGGACTTGCATCGCGATGAATCCATGATTTGAACAGATATGGCGGTTAATCTAGCTCAGTCTCTTTCTATTTCTGAACTCTGTTATGATTTTTAAGCTCAGTCTCTTTCAGTTTCTAAACTCTATTATTAATGCTGAACTCAGTCACTTTCTGTTTCTGAACTCGGTTATAATTTCTGAACTCGGTTATAATTTCTGAACTCAGTCTCTTTTTTACATCAATCTCTTTCTGAACTCTATTACGATTTCTGAGCTCAGTCTCTTTCTGAACTTTGATATGACCTTCTGAACTCTGATATGATTTTCGAACTTTGATATGACTTTAGAACTCTGATATGAATTTCAAACTCTGATATGAACTCTGAAATTCTGAGTAAGAACTTTAAATACGAACTTTGAATAAGAACTATGAATTCGAACCTTGACCTTGAATAAGAACTCTAAATAAGTAACTCTGAAATGATGGGAACTCTGTATAGGAAATGAAAACATGAACCCCATAAGAGAACTTAAACTTGGAACTATGAATCCGACGTGGACTTTGACATTTAACTCTGATTGTTAGAACTTTGGAAAATCTGAAATTTCAAATTTGAACACTTATCCGAACTTAAAATATGAAATTTTGAAGCTAAGACTTCGTAAACTTTGTTTTAATACAATTATGTTTTGAAATCAGTTTTGTTTCAATTTGAAAATAATGTCTTCATTCCGATTTGAAAATGCCTTTGAACTATAATCATCGAATCTATGTTTTGAGAATATGAAATGTAATTGGTATTGATTTCTCCCTACTGAGCTTAGACTGTTAGCTCACCCCAACTATATGTCATAGGTGCTGACAGCAAGCAAGTATTTGAGCTTGGGAAGGGTCCCACTGCGTAACGGAAGTAACAAGAGAACTTCTAGTTTTGGATTAGGTATATGTGCAGTTAGAATTAATATGTGTTATTGATTAGTTTCTATAGACAAGTTGTACTTTAAGCCACTGTTTAGGTGATTGTCGACTCTCCCTGGTGGTTATTTCATTTCTTTTGTTTTCGTGTTCTGCACAAAATGGAATCTGTTAATTTTCTATATAATATAACTACTTTGATTTCCACATTTGTATGGATATGCTAAGTTATTTCTATATTCGGATCGTGATCTGCGACCCAAGGTCCGGGTTTTCTCCCTGTTGGTTTAAAGTTTTTTTATAAAAAGTATAGTATTGGGAAATCCAGGCTGTCACAGCATATAAGTGATAGCAGTGGATGGGGCAGGTACACGCTCTGGTGTAATGATAGGATCCGTGAAAAACATGATGACCAGAGGTGTAACGGTAGATGTGGGCATGGAAGAAGTCTCGACCCAAGGGAATGGAGATGGAAGTCAAGGAGACAGAGGGGAGTGTAATGTGTCCCTTAGCTCGAGTGGTCGTTATGGTCAGGGCATAAAAGGTATAGGTCAAGCAAAGGAAGGGACTGGGATAATGGAGCTGGCTGCCCCAATAGCAGATCCAGCAAAGTCAGGGACGGAGACAACCGGTGTCTTTGTCGGAGGTGCAGTCAGAGAAGAAACCACAGCAGTCTGCTCTGCAGTAGTGGGCCAAGGTTTCCTCCATTGGCTCGCATCCTAGGATTTATGCAAAGCCATTAATGGTGGCTCCTGTGGGTCGATCTTGTACCCTTGAAGGAGTAACAAGCATGTGATTGCTCGCCCATACGGGAGTCGAATCAACTTCTTGTGGGAGTGGGGTGCTGCTAGTTTCTTAAGCGTATCAAGGAGCCCATAGAAAACCAACTGCATCGGTGCCACCCACCAGCCCTTAATGATGGCGTAAAGGATCCTCAAAAAGTCCCAACGGTGTTGGGTCTTGTGTGAAATGGGACATAGTGTTTTATACAACACTACGTCCACAAAGAAAAGGTTAAGTAAGAGGGAGGCGCGAGTGGTAAAAGTTGGGCCAACTAGTGGTTTACCGGAAACGGCATTCACCAATTCAATAAATTTTGCAAAGTTTTGACCTCTCACTAGGCCAAAAGCAGTAGCTAATACTGCCCTATCAATCGAAATGTCAAAACCATCGACCTTAGTTGACAATTTCTCTTATTTGTCGGGACTATTGGTGAGATTCTAATAGAAGAGGCGAACAAGGCGAGGATAAACCAACATCATTGATTGAGCCAACAAGCTCTTGCGGTAGGGTCGCCTAAAGTAGGCTAGCGCAAACTGGTCCTCGGGAAGCTGGTTGAAATATTCCTTATCGAACTCGAGTTTGACAAAGAAATCATGATGCATCATTGACAGGTTTGGGGCCTCTTGCTGTAAGGGTTGATTCTCAAGAACAACGGGTGGTGGCTGTGGAGCAACAGTCAATGACCTTGGGCCAATTCAGATATCAGCACTAGGGTTCGGCAGCACAGTGGTTCGTGCCTTTTTCTTAAGTGGGGCATCCACCATGGGTGCCTTGCCTTTGTTGTGCTTCATGGCCATTTTCTAAATTAGACTCACACAAAATAAAAAGAAAAGTGCAGGATTAGATTTGAACCTTGTGGAACATCTAATGCAGCCATAAGAAGCAGGTTGTCAACTCTTGTACTAAAATGATAGGGGTGGAATGCAAAGTGGTGTGGAAATGATTCAAAAATTTACAGGGGTTTTCACGGGAGCTTCGGGGAGAAGAAGGGAATGCAGGGGAGCTAGGGTAAGACTGATCGAAATGGGATTTCGACCGGTCTTAGGGCCTTATATAGCCCCAAGCTCATAGATCTTGACTGGTTGAAACTGTTTCGACCAGTCACTAAATTGGGAGAAAATAGGTTTCTCCAGCATGGCCTCTATTCTGAAGCTTAGTCCCTGATGTTTGACTGGTCAAAATCAACTTCGATCGGTCAAAATGTAGAAAATGGCAATAGGAATTGTGGTTCCCATAAAATCGACTAGTCAACTCAATCTCGACCGATGACAATTTGTTGTGTTCTTCCATTCTTGAGAAAGTCGATCGGTCGAAATCTATTTTGACCAGTCCAAATCTGGTAAAGAACTTAGTTCTCAGCCCAAATTTTACCAAACTTGCCTATCTTTTCCTTTTCATTTTATCTTTATTCTATAATCCTACTACCTGCACACACACATTAATTCTGATAAAACAAATCCTATGTTAGTAATATATATGGGGCTTGGGTTGCCTCCCAAGAAGCACTATGGATGTGTCGATAGCTCGACAAGGTCATGGTGCTCATCAAGGCACTGGTGGGTCAGAGGAAAACGAAAACTCCCCAGCCATCACATGTCCTTTTGGATTATTTATCGGTTGAGACAGTAACCGTCCTTTTTGTTTAATGCAATTGCTAGTTCGCCTAGTTTGATTTCTAGCTTGGCAATCGACTGCGTATGGGAATGGAGTAACTGCATTTGTTGTTGAAACTGCTGCTACCAGCTTTGGGCTGCCTACAACATAGTCTCTTTGAAGTTATTGTTACTCTAACGAGGTCTATACTATTGCTAGCCTTGGAATTGCAAGGATTGCGAGTTAAATGCAGGCCTAAAAGGTTTATTAGTACCCTGATCTGCATTGCTTTTCCAAGCCAGATTCGGGTGATTCTTGCTGCTCGGATTGTAAGGGTTTCCAAAATTGTGTTGATCCAATCTCCGAAAGGAATTTACAGTGTTAATATGCTCCTGTACAACCTCCGATTATAGTGGTGCAACCGGAAAATTGGGAGGGGAATGAGCTGGGCTTTGGCATATGCCACAAATCTCACTTACTTGAGCTATTGAGTGCGACTTTGCACTCAACATGGATTCAAATTTCTTTTCCAAGGCCTCGACCTTGGTAGAAATATATGTCGTTAGTTTCAGTTCATATATACCTTCTCGCGTAGGAGGTATAGTCCGTGAAACCTCAGGATCGATCAATTCCAATGCGGCTTGTGACACCGAATTCTCACTTAAGTTCTCTAACAACTCCCAAGTGTCACCTGCAATCTTTGTGAGAAACATACCCTCACAAGAGGCATCTATCATCTATCGGTTTGATTCAGTCAGCCCTTCATAGAAGCCTTGCACAATTTGGTAATTCAGAATCCCATGATGGGGACATTTGCGCAGAAGTTTATTTAAGCGCTCCCAACTATCATGAAAGGATTCATCTGGATCTTGCTTGAAAGACGTTATGGTTTTCTGAATAGTGTTCGTCTTACCAATTGGGAAGTATTGGAGGAGAAATTTTGTTTGTAACTCTTCCCAACTGGTAATGAGTCACGAGGCAAAGAGTTCAACCACCTCTTTGCTTTACCCTTTAGTGAGAATGGGAAGAGTCTCACAGGAGCAACCTCTTCAGTCAATGTGTTTATTTTAAATAAAGTGAAAACTTCTAAAAAGGTCATGAGATGATCATAGGGATCCTCGTTGCTAAGTCCATGAAAGCAAGGAAGCATTTGAATCAGATTGGGCTTAATTTTGAAGTTCCCATTACCAACTGCTATGGCTAATCGTGTGCACACGGGAGTTGTAAGGTTGGACGGTGTATAATATTTCCTCATTATTTTAGCCACTTGTTGTTCTTCTCCCGCCATATTAAATCGAATCGAGGGCAGGGCGGGAAGGCTAGAACATTCAAACTTTACGACGTTTTGAGAGGAACGAGAGTTAACGCGAATACACCGACACGTTCTCTGAAGCTCAAGGTATAGTCGCTCGAGAGAGGGAAATTGCGACCTCAACCTTGGCATAAAAAGAAGGTAAAAGAAAAATAAAATAGTTAACCTAGTAATTGGAAATCAAAGACGCGTACCTTAGCCTCTCGCAGAGTTCCGTGAAAAACTTCAGTGTATTCGATCCTTTGATCTCCCAAAAACTTGATCGTCTAAAATTATGACTTTGTAAGTGCACAAGTGCAGATGTAGTAGGGCAAGTACAAGGGTGTCGAACCATAGGGGTTTATCATTTATCTCAATTTAATTTATGTTTTATAAAATACTTTGTAACATCAGATTTCCTACATTATTTAAATAATTATATGAAAACCTAAATAGTTTGAAAATAAGAGAAGAGAAGGTAGGCCAGAATCTCTCTTGGATTTCAGATTCGTAAACAATAAAGTCTATTTCTTTTCTATAATGAATCCCAGGTACCCTCACTCCTGGCTACAAGTTCAGTCGCTTCGTTTATGAATTAGAAAAATCTAATCTTTAGTTAGATAAATCCAATCGTCAAGGCATCTTTGCACGAACCAATAAAAACTACCCTACAAGGTCTAGTCCGTCAGTGAATATCCTATCTAGGCTAACCTCAATCCCTACAAGGCCAATGAGATTATTCTAAATATGATTATAGCATTACCATCCCATTCTTGATCTAGTCGAAACCTCAAACATACAATTGTACCATAAACAAAATTCAAAATAAAGAAACAAATTGAACTTTATCGAATACTTAATCAAAATTTATAAGAGATCCCAACCTAAATCTTTAAGCACGCATCGCTCTGATCGATGATCACATTCAATCTCCCTCTATTCCAAAACATTCCTAACCTAAACTAAGGAAACTCACGCCAGAGCTCTCTAGAAGAGTTCCACCATGCAAATCCCCTAAAACCTAACCCAGGGTCCTTATTTATAGAGTATAAGTCCCTAAAACATTGTACATGGCAAGTAACCTTAGAGAATCCCTAAAAATCCTCTAAGGAAGAGAATCCGGGTGGAAATTTGCATAGCTTGAGTAATCTAGACTATAGAAAAGAAATTTGGAGAAGATCTCGGATGCCGGAGTTTATCCACAGCTGGACCTGAATTGTCACTTGAAAATACTATTGTGACAGGTCGAAACTGGATTCTTCACTGGTCGGGCTTCAGGTTCCTTCTCTAGGTTGAAGACACTTCGTAGGCTTCAGACTAACTTGATTTTTATTACCGGTCGAATTAGTTGTGACCGGTTGAAATTGTATATGATCATTTAAGTGTTTTGTATGCTTGATTGTCGACCCGTCGAACAGGCTTTTGACCGGTCCGTCTTGATATTTTTGAAGCCTTAGAGTTATGTGACTGGTCGAAACTGGTTTTTTGATTGGTCCATTAAGACCCTTCTTTTCCTCTATTTTTCTCCTGAACTCCTCTCTGTTGCACAATCTTGACTGGTCAGGATGGTCATTTTGATCGGTAAGAATAGCCTTTCAGCATTTTCCTTCATGGTTTCTTCAAAGGTTCTTGCCTTTACTTTGGGTTTCTTCTTTGCTTTGCTCTTTTAACACATTTTGCATTTATCCAGCTTTTATACTTGTTGCAACACAACACAAACTAAAAGCACACAGTAGTAGTCAAATGAGGATTAACAAGGCTGAGATTCGGGGATAAATTATACTACTTTTGAGGTCGATCACATAATAACACCTATACATATAAATATATTTAAATATAAATATAAAAATAAATGATTTAGTACTACTTAAATTTATACAGTGGTCTGAGTTTGGTTTTAGGCTCAAACGAAAGTTTATATATTTTTCGTATTGATTTTGCTCAAGCATTAAATTAAAAGTTTCAAAGATCTTTAGGGTACTAAAATTTATGAAAATAAAGACAAGCACATCAATGTGATCCGTTAGATATAAAAAGCATCAAATTTTATGGGGAGTCCATTGTTTTACCAAGGTCAGAAATTGATCGGATCATCAAGATTGAAACAGACAAATGAAGACCTCTTCATCGAGTGTGCAATAAAAGACAAAATAGGGCAGCAGCCCATCCTTGACCTGGGGCTTTCTTTGTGCCCAATTTATAGTCCCTAAGGTATATTTTGCTAGCACACTTGTATGATGTAAGGAAGGAGATAGTATCTTCTAGTTCTCGGCCGACGGTTCAACCATGTGGTCCACCCTTAGACCATAACCATCTTGTGAATCCACATAAAACATAAGAATGGGAAATTATAGTTTTCATAGGATCATCATAAATTCATCACTTAAAAGGTGTAAGAGTGTAGATTTAGATAGATAGAAGGGCACCCTCTTGTTGAAGTATGAACGGTTGGTATCGCAAGGGCTCGGATTGACAATTTTGGATCGCATTGATGTAGATCACATTTTGATCACTAGATAAGGCTTCTCGTGATGTCATGAGTGTGGCAACGATGCTCCAATGTAATTCTGATGGCGGGTTTCGAAGGAGAGGCGAGGCTAACTCTTATTCGAAGGTTGAAGAATAAGCGAGTTTGCTACGGTGTCAGCTACTTTAAATAGTAGAATAAAGAGTGCAAAAGGCTTCTTGGGATGCTTGTTTTACAGGGAAGACGAGGGAGAAGATGCGAGATCTGATAGCGGAGTTGCAGTGATCAAGCTTAATCAATACGTATATGTGGATTTGGAACCGCTCCAGTCGAAATAAAAATCCAATGGTAATATTGCCCAATTGTACTACTGCTTGTTAGGCTATTTTAGGTGCTTGCTACTGACTTTATTGGAGACAGTGATAAGAATGAGGTGAATGACAATGAATGAAAGATGGAGTGAAAACTACAGAGCAGTAAGCCTAAAAATACACAGTCCTGCAAGATACAGGGCCTGTTGTAGCAAGTTTTGATAAGTAAGAGTTTGTCCCACAGGAAAAGTTGATCTAAAGCTACAAGGGAGCTATCTTTAGTAGGCTCTCTAGATCTGACTACAAATCTGGCAATCCTAAATGAAAGGGAATTTTAGGTCACTATAATCTAAATCCTAGGGTAACTTAATGTCTAAACTACAGAAAGGGTTAAGGAAGAGGGTGGAGTGTGAGAAAATAAATATAAAAGGGTGAGAAGTATGTTATTAGGTACAGATCTGATGGGGCTTATAACTCAGACTCAAGTCTGTTGCTATAGAAATTTTGTCCAATGGCTACATTATCACCAAAGTGGAGAAAGGATCCAACTCACCCCTATGTCATGATCAAATCCCTTATGGCTATAACCTGTCCACTTAAATGGTCACTGACTATCCAATAGGGGAACCACAATCCAGAGATGGGTCAGAACAAGATTATCATTGTAGGGACTACTTCATCCAGGCTACAAGCTCAAGAATCCATAGGAACCTCAACCTCTAAGGTTCTGTGTGTGGGGCTAGGCCTACAAAGTGCACGAGCCTGGACACACAGGACCAACAAGAGTTTGAGTACTAGCTTTTAAGCTTGGCTGTTCACTGCTTTAGACAGACAGCAGTGATCCAGTCACAAGCCTACAATCTCTACAGCTAACTCAGATCTGCAATCTGATGGTGGGTCTATACAAATATAGGGGACTCTGTCTCTGCACAATCTCTCAAAAGGCTACAAGAACAAGTGTAGAGAAGAAGAATCTGTCTTAGATCTATGGATTGGCCTCACATAAGGGCTATAATCTGTCCACTTGAATGGTCACAGACTATCCACAGAGGCTATCCTCCTCATAGAGGTCTAAGACAGAATAAGAACATTGCTGCCGCCACCATGTTCACAGGGCTACCAGCTCCAGCTCTCTTGGGGATTCTGATTTAGTGGATCCTGCGGTGGGGGAAAGGCCTGCAATGTGCCTAACCTGGACACACAGGTCACTTGGATCTAAATAAAACCTTAAAAGCAATCCTCCATTGCTTACAATACAACTTAGCAATGGAGGATCTCAAGGTAGCAGCCTTGTACAGAACAACTCACAACAAAAACACCATCCCATACATGCAATAGATCCTATTACAAAACTCCATTAAAAACTATACCATATAATCAGACAAAAGGCATAGCCAGCAAGTGCTGGACTATGGAGAGAAGAAAAAAAAAGAAAAAGAAAAACTCCTAAACCCTAGCGTTAGCCTACTGTAATTCTATAGTCAGTTTCAAGAAGCAGCATAGAAGTCAAGAACAAAAGTCCCCCAAACCTAAACTAGGCTTAGGCATATATAGCACTCAGTTCTCTCTGAATTAGGTTTAGGAAAACTCTAATTTCATCAATGCAATTGCGGCCCATTCTTATCCCTTGGATGCCTCGGGGCATGTGCACAGAGATTGGAGCATTGGAGTGCGTGCCCTAATTGCTGGAGATTCCCAGATTGCCCTTATAGAAGTGGGGAGAAGATTAGAACCCGATCCTCGCTGGGTAGAAAAGGTTTGCAGGTCTTACCGCATGGTAGAATTGGCGTCGCGGGGTTGCTTTGACTTGAAGCTCTTGCTTTGACTTGATCATCTCGGGAATGCTTTGGTCGTCGCGGGATTGGTCTATGCATTTGAATGGAGCGAGAATGGTGCGTGCAGTTCGTTCCTTGATAAATCCCGCGGCGATCCTCGCGAAGAGAATAATGTACATAGGCTTCTAGATCGCGCGAGCAGTTCCTTGAAAGTGTGTGTCTCACGGCCACTGTGCGACAGCTGCGCACTGGAATGCCTGGAGCTCTCTCTATTCAGTGAATCGTGCTAAGGTTGAAAACTCATCTCTTGAGCACGATTTATTAAATGATTAAGGGTCTAACAGAGATTAAGTTAAGGGGTGAAAAGTAGTACTTTTCAGGTCTTAACACACCCCCAAACCTAATCTTTTCTAGTCCCTTAGCAAAGCTGTAATTAAATGCCACTTTCGTAGGGATCACGGGTACATTTAGCATATGTACCAAGCCTTTTAAACCCCTAGGTAATCCCTAGTGGAGGAGTGAAGTCTCCTGAGAGTTTTCAGTGAAGACACTTACAAACTTCACCATTAAAATCAGTTAAGTATAGTGCAGATAATGACAACACAGATCTCGATGTTTAAAGCTTCATTCCATAAAAAAAAAAAATTTAACACTTAGAGGAAACTGCAGCAATGTTGCAGGCCATTTAAAACTTAAAAGTTAACATGTGTTTGCCTTGTTGCAGGCCATTTAAAACTTAAAAGTTAACATGTGTTTGCCTTACCACCATTTATTTATCATTAGAATTTCAATGTATAAAAAAAATTAGTACCCAGCTTGCCTTTAATTCAAAATTCAGGTTGGGTACAACCCCAATGAGGTTAAAATTCAGACCCAATTCTCACTAGGGCTATCTCTCAACATTTACAACCTGAGGGTGTTCACATTCAAAACAGCTCAAGAGCAGTAACAGACCCCAAGTGAACCTGCAAGCATGAGCATAGGCAAAGCTTCTAATTTCTGACATCTTCAAGAATTTTCACCATAGATTGGATAACTCCTCATCTCTACATGACAGCTCATTTAACTTTGGATCCACAAGGTCTTTTTGAATGGGTTGTAAAAAGGGGTAAAAAGGGATTCCAAATTAAGAAATCAACAAGGTAAGGAGTGATTCATGACTTCACAACCTTCATTTCAGCAAAAACTTCATCTTTCTTTTTATATTTCAGACTCAAAGTGGCCAGCTTCTCCTCTTCTTTTCAATTTCCAGATGATGTTGTTCTCTAGACTTCTCTTTCTTTTTCCCTTTTTTTTTTATTCATTCTTTTATTTTATGATTTTTTTTTTTTTTATGATGAACTGCCACACAACTGCCATTGATGCACGGCTGTTCACAAGTTGCTTTTCTTCATCTTCCACAGAATGTTGAACCATTCTCAGTATCTTTAACTTCTTCTCCTTTACCTTCTGAATTCTCAGAGTGAGGGTAAGGTTGACTCAGGTCATGAGGTTAAGGGGAAAGTGTTCTGGTGTTTGTGCAAGAAAAGTATGATTTTAAGGCTCAACTAGTGTATGCAAAAGGGCAGATTTTAAAAGGTTGGATTTTCAGGCTCAAACTGTCCAAATGAGGACCTTGGATCATTTCCTCAGTATCATGAGTGCTGTCAATTAGTTTTGATTTGGAGGTGCACAACTTCTAGTGAAAAAGTCTTGATTCAATCAGTCCTTAGAGCAGAAATAATGCCAAAAATACTCTTCAAAAGCAAATGCTGGGCCCAAATCTCACTAGGTATGGTCATCAAATTTAACCCATGGGGTGTATTTTCATCTGTTTCTCTCCTCTTAGGTTCACTGAGTACTAACTGAAAAAAATTTCTAATATTAGCTTCATGGTGGTGTCAAGATTTTTAACTTTTTCTGTTTTGAAAAGTCTGCAAAAATATTTAAATTTTTACAATTTTCCTCATTGTATTAAGTTAAGTGGAAATTAACTTTATTCATCCCATTTTTACCACCATTACTGCACTAAAATTAACTGTTCTATTGGCAGACCTATACTACCACACCCCCAAACCTATGAGGAGCAGTGTCCACACTAGTTCAAAGGTGAGAAAGTGCAGTAGCTACTACAGAGTAGAAAGAAACAGAGAAGAAAACAGAGAAATAGAAATACTACAAAAAATGCTACATTGAACAATCTAGAGCAAAAAGAAAACGTTCATTATAAAAGAAATATTATTACAGAAAGAACGAAAAAGAAGAGAGTGGAAGAACAAGGATCATAGGGGAGTCGGTGTGGGGGGGTTGGGGGAAGATGGTGGGGGAGAGGCAGGGGGGTCAATCTTTCGCTTCTTCTTCGCTCTCTCCTCCTTTTTCTTCTCCTCCTTTGCCAGGATTCGCTGGACCTTTTCATACTCATCCCAAAGAAATTGTAACGGGTCCGGTTCCGGATGCAGTGGGGGATCCTCCCAGATGGGGTAAAATTTGATGGGGAACCCGAAGGGTTTGTCATCTGCCATGATTGTGAGGAGAGCCGGACGGCTAGGGTTAGCAGATGAAGGATGAGATGGAGAGGAACGAAAGGCCTATTTAGAAGAGTTAGACAGTGGAAACTGAATCGGCCTATTTAAAGTTGTGTCCCTTGCGAAGCTTGGCAAGAAATGATTATTGTGTGGGGAATGAAGAAATGCACAACCGATTATGGGAAAAGAGAGCGCACAATAAATGAAGGTTTCAAAACTAAGCTTGGGATATAAGGGGATCCTGTGTATCACGCAGCTGCACAGTGGAAGGTGTGGAATTGGGTTGCTTTCTGTGCGGTCACATGAAAACACTTGAATCCTATACTTTTATCCAGTCAGTTGCCATCTATATCTACCTTGCACATGGATTATTATTTGAAAGGATAAAAACCACCTGACATACATCTCCCATGACAAAATTAAAAGAAATGAAGTTCAAAATAGAAAAGCACACAGAACAGATCAATAGAATACAAAAAAGAAAAATTATATTAATTGGAAAACATGTGCAATGGTAATTACAATCTAAGTATAATCTAAGCTACTCTAAGAGGAAGCATCTGAATCCGAATCGGTCAAGAAATCCCAGCTCATCTTTTTAGCATGTTCCTTAAGGGCAGCTCTGTCCTGTTTCTTCTTTTCTTCCTGTGCCTTCTTTGCTTCGGCTGGTGTTTTCTTGGCAGTAGGAGCCTTTGGTATCTTCACCCTTACTTTTAGTTGCTTGGGCATTTTTGGTTCCTTGGTTTCTTGAGGGGCTTTTACTTTCCTCTTTGCAGGGGGGGTTGCAGGGGATTTGCCTTTTCCTTCCTGAGTGGGGACCACAGGGGACTTGCCTTTTCCTTTGAGCTCAGGCTGGCCAGGGGGTTTTGCCTCTTCAGACTGGGCAGCGGGCTCTTTGCCAATTTTGATAGAGGTAGCTTTATGAGCAGACCTCTTAGCAGTGACTTTCCTCTGCTTAGGATAAGTTTGCTCTTGCGGAGGCATAGCAGAGGCTTTGGTAGGTGGAGGTTGCTCTCTAGGAGGTGATGGAGGAGGGGCAGCTGGGGCCTTCCCTTTTTCTTGTAGGGTCTTAGGTTGTGCCTCCTTAGACTGGGTAGCTGGAGCTGGAGAAGCTTGAGGCTCTAGGTCTGGCATATGAACAGAGAGTGGGGTGGGCTGTAGAGGAGCATTTCTGGCAGCAGCCAATGCAGATTCCAAGGAGGTTATTTGAATTTTGTGTTTGAGGAGGTCAGTCTCATGGATTTCCTTTTGGATTCTGAAGATCTCCTATGCATTGTTGAGCCTCTTCTCAAAAAGTCTTGCTTTGGCCTTCTCTGCAGCAGTGTTGGCTTTTTCTAGCTCCAAATTCAACTCATTATAAGTAGCTGAAGCTTAGGCCTTCTGATAGGCCTCCAGGATATTTGTCCACCCCAAGGAGATGCCCAGTAGTTGCTTTCTGTGGGCCTCCTTCATTGTATCAATCTGTTGCAGCAGGGGGGTCTCAATGGACTGGCACAGTTTGGCCATGCCCCTCAGGACATCCTTCCTAAGGTAAGGATTATCCCTCATGTGATGGAGGATGGTGAGGTAGGGAGGGCTATAAAAAAAATGTTTGGGTGCGATGGGCAGATAGGAAGTGGAAGGGGTAAACTGTGATTGATCCTAGGGGGGAAGGGAGGGTAACAGTGGGTAAGTGTAGTTGTGGGGGGAGGGAGATAAGTTCTGGGTCTGTTTGTGTAGATTTTTCAGTGAATGTGGGAGGGGGTAAGATAAGAGGGGGAATGGAGGGTATAGGGGGAAAGGAAAATGGAGGAGGCTCAGTAGGAGCAAGGGGGGATGGGGGGGAGAAATGGGAATTGTGAGAGGGATGAAAGAGAATGGTGGGGTTGTGGGGATGAAAGGGAGTGCTGGTTGTGGGAGGGGTTGTGAGTTAGGGCTGAAGTTTGTCTGGGTCTCTTTGTCAGTGGAAAGGACTAGTGGGGTTGTAGGGAATTGTTGAGGGATGGGTGGGTTAGTTAATGTCTGAAGGGTGGATTGGATGGAGGTGAGTTTAGTCTGCATTTGGTCTTGTGTTTGGGTAGTAGTGGATAATTGGGATTGGATATCTTGGATAAGGGATAGGATATATGTTAGTGTGTCAGGGTTGGGACGTTGAGTTTGTGAAGAAGAGGGCACTGGTTGGAAAGGTGAGGAAGGTGCATGGTGGAAAGTGGAAGGAGGGGAAGAGTGGGGTTCTGGTGAGTGATGGTGTGATGTAGTTGGGGAGTCCAGGAGGGGGGTGTAGTAGGTAGGCATTATGTCAAGGAAGGTAGCCAGAAAGGCTTGGAAGCCTATGGATGTATTAAGGGTTAAGTCAATGTCTAGGAGTGGGGATGTAGTAGGTATGGCTGGGGTGGTGGCTACATCAAGGTGGGTTGTGTCAATGGGGATAAAAGGGATTGAGGGTGGTGTCTGGGAGATGGTGGGGATTGTCTCAGTGGTCTTTCATTTTTTATAGGAAATGAGTGGAGGGCTGTCAGGTTTATGTGTAGCTGATAGGGGAATTGTGGCTGTGTACTGAGGTAAGGTAGGGGATGGGGAGTCCTCTTAGGTACCAATCCCAGGTGAAGGGGGAGTGGGCGTAGATGATGAGGACAGAGGAGGGTGAGAGAGGGGAGGAAGAGGGGTAGTGGATGCAGGAGGAGAAGGTGGAGGGGAAATGGGGGCTGTTGCAGCAGTGGTGGTAAAAGGCTTTGTGAACACCTCCTTGGTAGCAGGGGTAGACCTTGTTCTAGCTGCCTCTTCTGCTTGTTTGGGAAGGGCTTGAGCCTCAACTTCCTTCTTCTTCTAGGCCTCCATCAGGCTCCTGCCGATTCCCCATTGCCTCTTGGCAAAAGTAGTAGGGGCAAGGGTGGTAGTTTGCTCATTTTTCGCTATCTTGTACCCCCCCTTGAGTAGCAGCAAGGTAATGACCCTGGCATAAGGGAGTGTGTGAGGCTTCTTTTTCTGCCCTATCTTCTCCACTATGTATTTCATTGCCTCGAAGATGAGCCAGGCTGCATGGAAGCCATGGCCAAGAGAGAACGAATAAACAACATTGGCAATGGGGGTTCTCCTCTCCTGCTGATGTCCTGAGCAATATATGTTCTATCGTAGGACTTGGTCAATGAAGAGGAGTTCCGACTCCAATTCTCTCCCTCTGATTGAATCCCCTATGGCCTTTAAACCTCTAGTTAAAGCCCGTGTAATTGTATCAATTGATGCACTCAGGGGGGAGCCATATCCACAGCTAGGGTCGAATGCGGCTGGGATGCCCAAAACTTCAGCAATCACCTTGGGGCTCACTAGCATCTCAAAATCATCAATCAGCACCAACAAGCACACTTGTCCATCTTTGTCCTTCTTGACCCTGATGTGCTGATAAAATAGTTACACTAGCCTAGGGTAGGCTAGTGCTGGGATTCCTCTCATCAAGGGTATCAAGCCCGCTTTGCTCATAAATTTCACGGCAGGGGCAAAGAGAGGTTCCTTCTAAAAAAATGGTAGGTCAAAAGCTGTCTCAGGGTCCAATGGGATCGAAGCCATGAGCTCAAAAGGAGTAGAAAACTTCGAGGTTGATTCCTCCGCCTCCTCAACCACTTCCTTCCCTTTTTTGGGTGACTTTGAGGTCTTGGCCTTTTTAGGGGTGGTCTCAGCAGGGGCCTTATCTCTCCCCTTTCTCTTCTGTGCACTCTTGGGAGCCATTTCAAACTCTATCTTCAAATATGAGGAATGGAGATGGAGATCTAAGTGCTTACCCTAAAATCCTAGGGTTAGGTTTGATCTAACGCACAGGGCACCGCGAGATCTCTAATCTGAGGGCAATAGATGGGGGTGATGCTAGGAACAACTCTGTAGATTCGTGGAGTGAATGATGAGCTGTAGGATTGATGCTGGAGGAGAGAGGGGGGGAGAGTGCCAGAAGCTAGGATTTCTCAGAGGAATGAAGGAAGAGAATACTGGAAAAGGAGACAAGCGCGGGGTTAAAATACATATCGCGAAGCTCGGTGCATTTTGGAACATCTGGTCACGGGATTGGAAATGAACCTAGCAAATGTGTTTATTTAATTTAGATTGTGAAACAATCTCTTAGGCTGACCTTGGAGCACGCGACAGTATGTGAAGAATTCATGTGAATTGTGCGAGCGGCTCCTAGGTCTCCATTTGGATTGCGCGAAAAGCTCTGAGGTTCACTTTGAATCTCGTGACAGCCTTAGAATCTCGTGACAACAAATGAAGTATTTCTGTTGAATTGCGCGAGAGTCTCCCAGTTTACCTTCTGAACCTTGCGACGGCCTTAGAATCTCGCGATAACTAATGAATAGCTCTATGTGGATCGCGCGAGAGGTTCTCCGGTGCACATGAATCTCGCGACAGTAATTGAATGTTTTCATGTGAACTGCACGAGATTCTCTGAGGCTTCCTTTTTAACCTCGCGACAGCCTTAGAATCTCGTGGCAGCTGATGAAGTATGCTGTTTGTAGTGCGCGAGAGTCTCTTAGGCTTCTTTTTGGACCCAACGACAGCAAAGTATAAAACAGAGAGCATGTACTCTATGTTCTGCCCTTTTGCATAAGTGCTATGGTTGAATCCTAGGCATGACTCTCACCATGGGCACCTCTAGACACATGAAAACTCAATCATTCAAGCAAGGACAATGAAAATCAACCTCCCACATTATGCATTCAACAAAAACTATCAATTAAAGAGCAGTAAGAATCAAACCAAGCATCAAAAGTTTAAACCAGACAGGTCTAGAATCAGATGGGACCACTAACAATTCTTAGAGAATTTTAACAAAAGAAAGCAAGATAAATCTACCAAAACCAAAGTACACATGATACAGTAATGACACACCTGTGGATCAGTTTGAAGAAGGATCCCCTTGAAAGTGAATGGTGTCCATGGGTTCGGCAGGTTTTTCAAAACAAGGCTTAAGCCTCTGACCATTCACCTTCAAGGTACTCCCAGACTTGGGATCCTTGATTTTCACAGCACCAGATGGGGAAACATGCAAGACAATGTAGGGACCTTCCCATCTGGATTTCAATTTGCCAGGAAAAAATTTTAGTTTGGAGTTAAACAACCAAACCTTATCGCCAGCTATGAAACTCTTTCTCAACAGCCCTTTATCAAAGAAAGCTTTGGACCTTTCCTTATAGATCCTGGCATTAGCATACGCATCCATCCTTAGCTCTTCTAATTTTGACAGCTGCAGCAACCTGCGATAACTAGCAGAAGTTAGGTTTAGATTTAAATGTTTGATGGCCCAATAGTCCCTGTGTTGTTCTAACTCTACTGGGAGATGACAGGCCTTACCATAAATCAGTCTGAATGAGGACATACCAATGAGAGTCTTATAGGCAGTCCTATAAGCCCACTATGCATCATTAAGCTTGTCAGCCCAATCTTTCCTATCAGTCCTCACAGTCTTCTCTAGGATGTGCTTGATCTCCCTATTTGAAATTTCAGCTTGCCCACTAGTTTGTAGGTGGTAGGGAGTAGCAATCCTATGGGTGACAGAATATTTCTTGAGCAAGCTCTCAAAATTTCTATTGCAGAAATGGCTACCCCCTCACTGATAACGGCTCTAGGGGTGCCAAATCTCGAGAAGATATTCTGCTTTATAAACTTGAGGACAACCTGATTATCATTAGTTCTTGTGACAATGGCTTCTACCCATTTGGAAACGTAGTCCACTGCCACTAAGATGAAATAAAAACCATTTGAAGGAGGAAAGGGGCCCATAAAGTCAATACCCCACACATCAAATAGTTCTACAACAAGGATGGGCTGTAAAGGCATTGAGTTTCGTTTGGACAGCTCTCCTAATTTCTGACATCTTTCACAGGTCTTGCAGTGTGTATTGGCATCTCTGAAAAGAGAAGGCCAATAGAACCCACACTGCAACACTTTATCAGCTATTTTTCTCCCACTAAAATGACCCCCACAGGCATTTTCAGGGCACATGGCTAGAATACTGGGGACATCACTTTCGGGAATATATTTCGAATGATTTGGTCCACACAATACTTGTACAAGCAAGGTTCCTCCCAGAAAAAGAATTTGACCTGTGAGAAAAATAGGTCTTTGCCCATTTTTGTCCAATGGGTAGGAATCTTGCCTATAACTAGATAATTGACAATATGTGCATACCAAGGAACTAAAGATTGGATGGCAAACAGTTGCTCATCCGGGAAGACATCATTTGTAGCAAGGTCATCAGCACCTTTCTCCAACATAATTCTAGACAAGTGGTTAGCCACCACATTTTCTACACCTTGTTGTCCTTGATTTCGATGTCAAACTCCTGTAATAGGAGTATCCATCAAATCAACCTGGGCTTTGCATCCTTCTTGGACAGTAGGTACTTTAATGCTGAGTGGTCAGTGAAGATGATAGTTTTAGATCCAAGTAGGTAAGGTCTAAACTTGTCCACAGCAAAAACCATTGCCCGAAGCTCTTTCTCAGTTGTTGTGTAGTTCAGCTGAGCTTCAGAAAGTGATTTGCTGAGATATGTAATGACCACAGGCAGCTTATCTTTTCTCTGGCCCAAGACAGCACCTATTGCCAAGTCAGATGCATCACACATCAACTCAAAGGGCAGGGTATAGTCAGGTGTTTGGAGTACAGGGTTAGCGGTGAGGCAAATTTTTAAAGTTTTAAAAGCCTCAAGACATTCAGCAGAAAAGTCAAAGGGCACATCTTGGCAGAGCAGGTGGCACAATGGTTTAGCAATTTTGCTGAAGTCTTTGATGAACCTCCTGTAGAATCCAGCATGCCCAAGGAAAGATCTGATTTGTTTGACTGTTCTTGGAGGGGGCAAATTTGCATTGAGGTCAACTTTGGCCTTGTCTACCTCAAGTCCATCTTTGGAGACTACATGGCCCAACACAATTCCTTGTGTTACCAAATTGGTCTCCTCACATCTTTGTAAGACCTTGTGGAAGTATTGCAGATATTGGTCGAAGCTATCCCCATAAACTGAAAAATCATCCATAAAAATTTGTAGGAATTTGTCAATCATATCAGAAAAGATGGCATACATACACCTCTGAAAGGTGGCTGGGGCATTACAGAGTCTAAAAGGCATCCCTCTGTAAGCAAAGGTACCAAAAGGAAAAGTAAAAGTGGTTTTCTCTTGATCAAGAGGGTGCACAGCGAGCTGGTTGTACCCTGAGTACCCATCAAGAAAATAGTAAAAAGCTTTCTCAACCAACTTATCCAAAATTTGATCAATAAAGGGGAGGGGGAAGTGGTCTTTTCTGGGCTTGGAGTTGAGTTTTCGATAATCGATGTAACCTCTCCAGCCAGTGGTCTCCCTGGCTGGTCTCAGCTCTCTAGACTCGATTGTGATCACTGTTATGCCAGATTTCTTGGGCACCATTTGGATTGGTGCCACCCATTCATAATCATAAATGGGGTAAATTATCCCTGCATCTAGCAATTTAATAATTTCTTTCGGGACCACCTCCTGCATATGAGGATTAAGTTTCCTCTGCATTTCCCTGGAGGGTGTTGAGCCCTCCACTAGATGAATCCTATGCATACAGATTGATGCATCAATCCCTCTCAGATCAGCAATGGTCCAGCCAATTGCTTTCTTGTGCTTCCTTAAAACTGTTAGTAATTCCTCCTCTTGCTCACTTGTTAGAGAAGAGGAGATAATTACAAGAAGTTCCTCATCTTTCTCGAGGAAAGCATATTTCAACGTCTCTGACAGCTTCTTGAGCTCCAGATCAGGGGCTTGTTGGATGGATGGCAGGATTGGTGTATTGTTGGTAGGGGGAAGGGGCAGCAATGTAGGTTTCCAATTGGAATGCTGTACTAAGCCCACAAAAGGCCTTACTAGGGATATGTCTTCTGACATTAAAGCTAGGCTTCCTTCCTTTACCATGTTCCAAACTTCAGTTAAATCAGTGACAATGTTGCTCTACTCCAACAGAGTGGGCAGTTCTTCTTCAACAATTTCTTCTAGTACATCCACTGCAAAGCATTCCTCATTGTCCAGCTGAGGATACTTTGCACTATTGTACACATTAAGCTCAACTTTCATATGTCTGAAAGTGACCTCCATGATTTCAGACCTGCATTGAATACATACATTGGCAGTGGCCAAGAATGGTTTGCCCAGAATAACAAGTATTGGGGATGTACTCTTGTTGCAGCCCATGTCCAAAACAAGGAAGTCTGCAGGGTAGAAGAACTTGTCTACCCCCACTAGGGCATCCTCAACCACTCCCATGGGTTTCCTCTCAGACCTATCAGCCATCAATAGAACAATGGGGGTGGGCTTGAGCTCCCCCAAACCTAATTGCTGATACACATTATATGGCAGTAGGCTAACACCGGCTCCAAGGTCCAAAAGGGCCTTCCCAATCGTGTGGTCTCCAATAATACAGGGAATAGTGGGTATCCCTGGGTCTTGCAACTTCTCAGGCATTGTCATGATTAATACAGAATTAACTGTATCAGTTGCAAAGACCTTTTTGGACAAATGGCCTCTGGCCTTCCTTTTATGAGTACAAAGGTCTTTCAAAAACTTTGCATAGGTTGGGACCTGTCGGATTGCATCAAGCAGGGGTAAATTTATCTTGACCTGCCTAAAGGTTTCCATCATTTCCTTGATCTGTGCCTGACCTTTATCATAAGGGGCAGGGCCACTCAAATCTTGAGTCATGCAAGCCTATCACCATGAACTTTTGTTTTTTTCTTTTATCTATTTTTATGTCCTGCTAAGGCTTAACTACAACCTCTTTATTTTTCCCTTGTTGAAGGGTAGCAGGCAGTTCTTGACTCTGTGCCCTAACAAAGTCCTTATCACTTTCACTTGACATTTCCTTGGGGTAGACCTCTCCTTGTTCCTTTCCCACCTGGATGTCTACCAGCCTACCAGACCTTAGGGCAGTTATGGCATTGGCCCCCTCAAAATTGGAGGAGCCTTCTCCAATGGAATACTGGCCCTTAGGGTTGGCTATTGGTTGGCTTGGCAATTGGCCCTCCTCTCTTTTAGCCAGAGCATTGGCTATTCGGCCAAGCTGCTCTTCTATTTTCTTAATGCTTTGACTGTGAGAAGTCACAATCTGATTCAAGGGTCCAAGGCTTTGCAATTGGGCCAAAACCTGGTCCTCGAAAGAAGCACTTCGGGGCTGAGGTGGGGGAACTACCAATTGATTTTGTTGTTGGGGTTGCTGTTGCTACTAGAAATTCGACCTTGGGGCATAACCCTGGTTAAATTGCTGATGTGGCCTTTGAGGTAAGGCCAACATCTGTTGTGGCTGCATATAATTGTCTTGCCTCCACCTCAAATTTGGGTGGTCTCTCCATTGGTAACCAGCATTTTGATGATGGTATCCATATGGTTATTTATTATAGCCACCAGATTGTTGCTGTCCAAAAGATTGGACAGCAACAGCCTATTCCATTACATACTCAGGGTATTGCCCCGTAGATGGATACTCTTCTACTGTGTGCTGTGGAGATTGGCATATCAGACATGCCTCCATCACTTGTGCAGCCATTCTGGGCTGCACTACAATCAAAAGTTTATCAAATTTATCCGAAAGATTGGCCATCTGTATTCTCAGGTCATCGTTTCCCCTAACTTCATGCATCTTGCCTTTAGAAGTTTCAGCCAACCCCAGTTTAGGAGAAGGCTCTTGAACAGTTCTAGATGAGGACATCTTCTGAAAAGCATTTTCGCTAAGGACCTCAAACAAGTCTCATGCCTCATCAGCTATTTTATGCATGTATGTTCCACCACAATAGGCATCTACTATGTCTCTGCTCTTCTCATCAATCCCATTGTAGAAGCTCTGGACAAGCTGCCATTCAGAGATTTTGTGGTGGGGACATTGTTTGAGCATCTCCTTAAATCTGTCCCAGGCTTGGTTAAAATATTCAGTTGGGGATTGGGCAAAATCTAGTATGCCTTTCCTCAACTGGCTGGTTTTGGTCTCTAGGAAAAATTTAGGCAGAAATCTTGTCTGGAGGTCTTTCCAGGAAGTGATGTTGTTGTTTGGGAGAGTAGATAACCAGGTCATGGCCCTGTCCTTTAGGGAGAAAGGAAAGAGCCTTAACTTAGTGGCTTCTGTTCCCAAACCAGCAATGGAGAATGTCGTGCACAGGGCCAAGAACTGGTCAATGTGCTTGTAAGGGTCTTCCTTGCTAAGCCCATGGAAAGAGGGAAGCATTTGGATGATGGAAGTTTTAATCTCGTAGTTTCCCTGGACATCTAGGAATTGAATGCTAAATGGAGAATTGTAATCATTCGGAGCATTCAATTCCTCCAATGTTCTAGGTTGCTCTTCACCCATAATTGTTGTCTCAATTTCAATAGGGGGCTCGACTACGGTGTGTCTGTGCCTTCTCGGTCTTCTATCCCTTTCTATCTCAGGGTTAGCAGGCTCTAATGTAGGACTGAGGGATCTCCTTCCTAACATGCACACACACCAACAGCAGGGAAGACTATTCGCAGGCACATTGCACTTAACAAAATTTGCAACTATCCTAATCAACTGCGATGGAATCTTCAAAGGAGAAATAAACTAAGGTTTTGAAGGTTAGAGAAGTGCAAACAAAAGTAGCTAGACTCCCAGTGCAATTCTACTCTCCTTCTCTGCTACGGTTCAGATCTGCAAGAAAAATTCCAAATGTAAATCTGTAGTATCAATTATTCGCAAGTACAACTACCAAAGAATAAAGAATACAAAAATCTAGAGTCTACTATTAGATCAAGGTTCCCCTGCAGCGGTGCCAAAAACTTTTTAGGCTATTTTAGGTGCTTGCTATTGACTTTATTGGAGACAGTGATAAGAATGAGGTGAATGAAAATGAATGAAAGATGGAGTGAAAACTATAGAGCAACAAGCCTAAAAATATACAGTCCTGCAAGATACAGGGCCTATTGTAGCAAGTTTTGATAAGTAAGAGTTTGTCCCACAAGGAAAGTTGATCTAAAGCTCCAAGGGAGATATCTTTAGTAGGCTCTCCAGATCTGACTACAAATTTGGCAATCCTAAATGGAAGGAGATTTAAGGTCACTATAATCTAAATCCTAGGGTAACTTAATGTCTAAACTACAGAAAGGGTTAAGGAAGAGGGTGGAGTGTGAGAAAATAAATCAAAAAGGGTGAGAAGTATGTTATTAGGTACAGATCTTATGGGTCTTATAACTCAGATTCAGATCTGCTGCTATAGAAATCTTGTCCAATGGCTACATTATCACCAAAGAGGAGAAAGGATCCAACTCACCCATGTGCCATGATCCAATCCCTTATGGCTATAACCTGTCCACTTAAATGGTCACTGACTATCCAATAGGGGAACCACAATCCAGAGATGGGTCAGAGAAAGATTATCATTGTAGGCACTACTTCATCTAGGCTACAAGCTCAAGAATCCATAGGAACCTCAACCTCTAAAGTTCTGTATGTGGGGCTAGGCCTATAAAGTGCACGAGCCTGGACACACAGGACCAGCAAGAGTTTGAGTACTAGCTTTTAAGCTTGGCTGTTCACTGCTTTAGACAGACAGTAGTGATCCAGTCACAAGCCTATAATCTCTACAGCCAACTCAGATCTGCAATCTGATGGTGGGTCTATACAAATATAGGGGAGTCTGTCTCTACACAATCTCTCACAAGGCTACAAGCACAACTGTAGAGAAGAAGAATCTGTCTTAGATCTGTGGATTGGCCTCAACCTAGGGCTATAATCTGTCCAGTTGAATGGTCACACACTATCCACAGAGGCTATCCTCCTCACAGAGGTCTAAGACAGAACAAGAACATTGCTGCCGCCACCATGTTCACAGGGCTACCAACTCCAGCTCTCATGGGGATTCAGATTTAGTGGATCCTGTGGTGGGGGAAAGGCCTGCAATGTGCCTAACCTAGACACACAGGTCACTTGGATCTAAATAAAACCTTAAAAGTAATCCTCCATTGCTTACAATAAAACTTAACAATGGAGGATCTCAAGACAGTAGCCTTGTACAGAACAACTCACAACAAAAACACCATCCCATACATGTAATAGATCCTATTACAAAACTCCATAAAAAACTATACCATATAGTCATAGAAAAGGCATAGCCAGCAAGTGCTGGACTATGGAGAGAAGAAAAAAAGGAAAAAGAAAAACTCCTAAACCCTAACGTTAGCCTACTATAATTCTATAGTCAGTTTCTAGAAGAAGCACAGAAGTCAAGAATAAAAGTCCCCCAAACCTAAACTATGCTTAGGCTTATATAGCAGTCTGTTCTCTCTGAATTAGGGGTAGGAAAACCCTAATTTCATTAATGCAATTGTGGCCCATTCTTATCCCTTGGATGCCTTGGGGCGTGTGCACGAAGATTGGAGCATTAGAGTACGTGCCCTAATTGTTGGAGATTCCCAGATTACCCTTGTAGAAGTGGGGAATAGTTTAGAACCCGATCCTCATTGGGTAGAAAAGGTTTGTAGGTCTTACCGCATGGTTGAATTGGCGTCGTTGGGTTGCTTTTACTTGAACCTCTTGCAGTCGCGGGGTTGGTACTTTGATCATCGCGGGAATGCTTTGGTCATCGCGAGATTGGTCTTTGCATTTGAATGGTGTGAGAATGGCACGTGCAGTTCCTTCCTTGATGAATCCTGTAGTGATCCTTGCAAAGAGAACAATGTACATAGGCTTCTGGATCGCGCGAGTAATTCCTTGAAAGTGTGTGTCCCGCGGCCACTGTGTGACAACCATGCGCTGGAATGCCTGGAGCTCTCTCTATTCAGTGAATCGCATGAAGGTTGAAACTCATCTCTTGAGTTGCGCGAGACTGCGCGAGTGCTTCGCGAGCGCTTAAGACTATGCCTCGCGAGAACCTTGCAAAGTATACTTTTTACTCCCTGCTGACATCCATCTGCGCGCGAACGGTTGGGGTGCTCCCTTCAAAAGCCCGCGACAACTGCACGATGTATTCTTTCTGATTTGATTGAGCCTTGAGACATCTATGCGAGGCATTCTCCTTGATTTGTTTCTGCTTTGTTGTGCCTCTGCTGCAGCCAATTCTCTATCTGGGTTTAACCTTCACACTTCTGAGGGGCTTCTGGGTCAGCAGTAGGCTTCTTGGCATGGTTAGGGGTTTATTTACAGCTGCTGCTTATTACCTACTGAATCAACTTAAAACACATTTATTAAATGATTAAGGGTCTAACAGAGATTAAGTTAAGGGGTGAAAAGTGGTACTTTTCAGGTTTTGACACTGTTGAACCAAAATTTGTCGATGTTTTCATTGTGAATCGTCGCATAGTGACAATGTTCCAATTGTCATCATTGCTCTTTTGTTTTGGGTGCACAAGAATGAGATAAGTGGCCAAGATGGAGGGCATTGGACCACTGTTCGAGTGAGAGAGGATGCATAAGAGAGAGAGAGAGAAGTTGTGAGAGAATGCAGACAAGAGATGGGGGCTTGGGTTGTGCTTGGGTTAACGGTGTGAGAGAGAGAGAAGTGGTGAGTGAGAGAGACCTAGGATGCGTATGGCATAGCTCTCTAGTAGCCCCTACCATAGTAGAGTTTACCTACTTTAGCAGGTTTTCATCTTCTTTGCTAACATCTTGCTACCTACTTTAGCAGGTATCCCTCCTCCTTGATAACTCCTTGCATAGCAAGATTTTATATAATATTTACATGTTCAGCAGTTCTACCCTCCTCTCTACTCACTCCTTGTCAGAGCAGATTTTATTTGCTCTGGTAGGGAGTTAGTAGAGACTAGGGAGGTTGCTACTAGAGCAGGTAAATCCACCTTTACAGGGTGTTAGAAAAGATAATGGGAACAACCAACTAAAGCTGGTGAACTCTGCTATGGCAGGGGCTAGCAAAAAGTTATACCATATGCAGCCCTAGTCTCCTACTTTTGCTAGGGATTCAAGGGAGCGGGGAGAGTTATATTAGGTAGTTGGATTTCGGTGTGTGTGTATGTGAGAGAGAGAGAGAGAGAAAGAGTCCAAAACGGACTCTATGACTTGCAGGTGAGGTGGGTTGTGATAGGGTGTGGAGCACCCATAGAAAGTTTGGTACTCCCCCCATCTAACCCCATACAATTGGGTTTTAAAAACCCGGGTCGTTACATCTCCTAACATTAAGTTACACCCATCCATAATCTAGTGGTTCCCATCTATCCAAATTTATCTTTGGAGCTAGTGATATTTTAACATGACAACCAACTTTCTCAAGGATCTGAGTTGTTGTTGATGTTGGGTAAGTAGTGGGTTTTAGAAATAAAGAGAGTTCAATTAACATAGATTTCACTTTAAAACTAATCTCATCCAACCATTCCATACCTAACCTTGCTCTATTTCTTTGTAGCCATATTTCCCATATCAACACCCATGGAATTTGGTGAGCCATTGTATTAAACCACGAGTTTGAACCACGACTGTACCACTTGTCTATAGTTCCTTGCAAATTTTCCCTCACTAATTTTATGTGGAACAGAGAAACAAAGTAGTCCCTTACCTGAGCTGAAACACCACAATCCATGAAGAAATGTTGAAAAATCTCTTTAGCTCGATGACACAGATAACATCATGAGGGAAGAGGAATTTTTTAAGACTTCACTGCTTCATCTATTGCATGTCCTTTGTGAAGAGTCACCATCGGAAAGTTTTGAACTTAATAGGAATTTTGGCTTTCTAGATTTTGTTCCAGCTATCATTGGAAGGGTGAAGGGTTCTTATGCTTTCCCAAGCTGTTTTGAATGAAAAATTACCTTAGGTAGGTGGTACGCTTCCATAAAATCTTATCATGACCATCCGCTAGCAGGCACCCGATTTTGTGCAATTAACTTGAAGATATCAACTACTAGTTTATCTTCTATAGCATCCCTATTCCAAATATCCTCAAATACCGCTTCTAAGATCAACATTTATATATGTATATATACACAAGCCAGTTAAAGAGGAATTTTTTTAAATCAGCAAGAGGTCCTGAGCCGAGCCAATTTTATATGATGGAGAAGAAAAGTTTCATTTCCTTCTCTGGCATCCCACTTACAATTTTTGATAGTATGTTGAATCAAGGGACACAGTGTCATGACCCAGAATCCTTACCCGATCTCGAGGGCCTAGAATTCCGTGTTATGACACTGCATGCTGGTTAAGGTGTTAAGCAGATATACACATAATCTATAAATTCACTTAGCATATGGATCGAGGCATTTAAGATAGCATTAAATGATAAATGGCTCATAAATTAGCAGCGAAAACCGTAGTTGACAATAAAAAGAAAATTTCTAATCATGCATCTAATATAAGAAATAAACCAAGCTTTACATAGGGTAAAAGGGTCCCAAATGTAAACTCACAAAAGTATCAAAGACTAAAGAATGCTCAAGTCTCATAGAAATCAGCTGGATCTATGCTCTCATCCAAGTGTTAGACAATGTCTTCATCTAGATAAGCCACCTCCGAAATAGTAGCTCTCGTGTCATCATAAATAGGATAAACGAAGTCTTCACATGAAACTGTTAGATTTTAGAGGGGGTGAGTTTACTCAGTTGCGTAAACTTAGTGGGTTGCACAATCAATCCACCATAACTTACTCAGGTGATTGTGTGAGAAATCGCTTGAGTTGCGGGGCCTTTTGAATATAAAACCAACATTTTAATAAAACAACAAAACTATCCATAACTCATATCATATCATAATCAACTGAAAAGCATAAAATAAAATGAAGAGTACATGATGCTTCTATTTTCTTATCTCTTTTCTCCTTTGTCTCATTAACTTATCACACGTGATATATCAAAAGTCTTATTATTACTCTATACACCTGCACAACGTACTTTGTATCTTATCTTGTTTAAACGACCTGTGCCAAAGATCGCTGCTCGAGCCTATCATGCGAGGTCCATATATAGATAACCAACTAACCTCCATATCATAACATAAATCAACATTCAACTATATGAGGTTGCCGGCATAGTAACCATAATGTCCCCTTAGTCCGAGACAAAGCTATAATATCCTTAAGATCCGTCTCGGTTGTAGACGTTGGGCCCTTATAGTGGCTAGTAAGGTATGGCACATGTAGAACTTAATTCATGTTTAGCTGGCCTTCACAGAATGTCTTAACATATCATATTATTTGATTTTGGGCTTAGGTCCCCACCCCGATTTAATATTTGTGTGTGCTAAAGACTCCACTTTCTTAACATACATGTATCTTAACATATTCATTTCTCGTCTTTACTTAAAACATAATTAGAATGGGCCACGGTGCGATAGGCTTCCCTAAACCACGCTTTCCAAAGGATGAGTTTCGTAGTAATAAGGATGAACTTCGTGTGGCATCCCATGCTACCATAGAGGGTTGCATCCGTATATTGACGCCTACATTTCATATTTCACGTGACTGTGAAAGAAACCCCACCGTGGTGAAGGCTTAAAAGTCATGTGGCGAATATCTTATTCCTTTTTAATCATGCATATACCCTATCATAATTTTCTATGTGATGCATGCCATAAGATGGAATGAATTACCTGACTAAACAAACTATTTCATACACCTTATATTTTTTTGAGCATAATGTATTGATTAAAATTGGAACGAACAAGCGTTTCCTACCTAATTTTGAAGAATTTTTATGGGCATTAGATTACTTAGGGAGCGATTCGGCTTTCTGTTTTTAAAGTTTTCTTAGACTTAGGTGGTCTCGGTATTGGGACCTTTTACTGGTTGGACCAAAGAGTGTGCCAATGAGGCGAGTCAAATAATAAATGTTCTATAAGGTTTTGAACTTGACATTAAAATTGAATTAATAAGTAGATCTATGGGGACCTCACAGGTAAATCTATTCCACTAATGGTAAGTACTAGTTACAATAGTGGGGCTGGATCTGGATTCACATCCAAACACGGTCTTTTAGGCTTCTAATCAATAGGCCCACGTTTTCTAAGATCTATGGTCATGATGACACTTTGGACCTCTACCATATATTAACCCGACTGACAACAATTGAACTGGTGGATGGTCTTTAGACCCATTCTAAAGTGGATGATAAGGTCCTTGCCCTTATGGTCAGGAATTCGTCAATTTTAAAGGTCAAAGAGAAATGACCAAAGAGTGATCTCAAGGTCAGATTTGAACAATATAAACCGTTGGACTGATAGATCGAGTGTTTTTAAGTTGGGTCTATTTGTAGACTTTTCTCCGCTTGAACTCATAAGGGCTAGAAAATAATTTATTTATTTATTTATTATATATATATATATATATATACGGTCTTAGATTGGTCTCGTACGGAATCTCTAGTGCAATAAGCAACACCACATCGAGGTCATTCACTATGTGATGTCTCACATACTCCACCTGCTGTGATATATGCCAGAGCAAATCATCGATATGCTCGACAAGTTCCCGGAGTTCATCCGGTACTAGTTTAGTTCACTAAGAGCGGATAGTGGGTGTTGTCATTGTTACCATTTAATTTAATGCGTAGAGATCATTCAACTAAGAGTAGGAATTTAACTAATTGGCAGAGGCAATCACTGATGAAAATGGACATTAGCAATAGCCATGTGATGACGGGAATCATCCTTCCATCACTATCATCATTAAGAAAATGTGGACTTTTATGGAAAAGAAAGCAGAGCATATTGTGAACCAAACAAACTGAATTAGGGAGAAAATTAAATATTAAAAAAAATGAAAGAAACATTGCTAATTAATTGCATAGACTCAGAACTAAGATATTGAAACACCATTTGACTGTTACTCTAGTCATTTCTTTTTTTTTATTATTATTATATTTAACACCGTATCAAAGCCCATCAAAAATTTTCTTTTTTTATTTTTTTGACCGACTCTGCCTCCCACAATTATATAGATTAGGGCCATGACAACATGCCTTTAAATCATTTGGCACACATTTCACTCCATATAATCCAGCGGTAACAAGTCGCCGTATAAATCCATTTCAATCAAAAAGGGTAGGTTGAGTCTTCTCTTAGCTCTCTCTCTCTCTAAGTTTCTGCTAACACCATGGGTCTCTCTCTCTAAGTTTCTGCTAAAACCATGGGTCTCTCTCTAAGTTTCTACTGATACCATGGGCCTTCTCTCACTAAACATCTCTCTCTCTTTCTAAATATCTCCCTTATAAGTTGGGCCTCTCCCTCTTTCTGTCTCTAAATTTCTTTGTGTGAAGTTGGGTTTCTCTCTCTCTAAAATTTTTCTATTTCTCTCTCTAAACACATCTCTTGTGGTTTATGTAGCAGGAATATGGGAGTTGTTACAGGTGCGTGGGAACAAAATAGTATGGCTGAAACAAGAACATCACATGGAGAAGAACAAGCCACATGCAAAGTTTTCATTGTGCGCCACACGCCCACTTATCATATTATATAATTATAAATAAATATATATATATATGTAAAATAGTACATATAAACTTTATATAACTATATATATATATATATATTCCCCTTTTTATTTTTGGCAAATCTCTATTACTGAGATCGTGTAGGAGAAGGAAAGGGGGGTTTGATTTGGTGTAGCACTCACACACACATACATATATATATATATTAGTAATATCATTAATATTATTATTGAGGAGCACCTACCTGTTGGAGCATGCTTGAAGGTAGTACTAAAATCCAATAAAGTGCCCAGTGCTTCTTGGAAGGTTATTCAGTATTTGGAAGTAAATTTGGAGTCTCGGTCCGAGACAATGCTGACTATGACCCCATGTAGTTTAGCAATTTCTTTCAGATATGTTTCTGTAAGCTTGTTCCCATCTGTGGTAGTCTTGAATGGTAAGAAATGAGTCGACTTAGTCAATCTGTCAACTATCACCCAGATGACATTATTCTTCTTCATCGTCTTTGGTAGACCTACGATGAACTCCATAGATATGTTTACCCACTTCCATTCTGTGATGGGTAAGGGTTGTATAAGTCCGGCCAATATTTATGTTCTGCCTTGACTTGTTGGCACACGAAGCACTTTGATCCATATTCGGCAATTTTACGCTTCATATTCAGCCACCAATACCAATTTCTCAGATTCTGATACATCTTAGTACTGCCTAGATGTACTGAGTACTCTTACTTGTGACCTTCATCAAGTATCTCCTTTTTCACTTAGGGGTCATTGGGTACTGTAGACACCCAAATTCGGCCCAAGGCCCGATCAGTCTGTACTCCGGGAGAAATGCACCCCTGTGCTTCTGATGGCACCCCTGAACCCTTGGAAATCTATCTAGACCTTTAGGAATCACCTAAAACCAATTAGAACCATTCCCCCAACCCTTAGAGATCACCCCTAAACCCTAGGATCCCTTCCCAAACTCAATTTAAACCCTTCTGAGCATTTGATGGGAGGAGAGCTATAAATTTTTATATTGACCACTTCTGAGGATGACCCACATACCATTGGAAAGAGGGATTCTCCAGCTTTTCAATGAGCCAAACATCACCCGATTTAGAGTTGTGGTTCAAAAGTTATGACCGTTTGAAGTTTCACATAAAATGACAACTTTTGCTCAGGCGTATGTATTACATATGCCCAGCCAATTTGGCCCCAGATTGGTCAGGCGTATATATTATATATGCCTGGCATTTTTGGGCCAAATTTTGCCCGGCGTATATAATATATACGCCCAGCATAGATGGCCAATAGTGCGGGCACCCATCTTCTCAGTTTCCCCCTGGTTTTCTTGATTTTTACTGTGCATAAGCTGGGCATATGCAATATATACGCCCAGTTTAGTTACAGTATCTGTCACTAAATGCTCAAATTTCCTGCATCTGGTTTGACCCTTTGACCATCCCCTTGGTTAAGGTGGGTGTCTTGAGGTTGGTTGCACCCCCTTTGAGCTTATTCGCAACGCTTAAGTCACCCATGGTCTCACCCCATCATCCACCATTAAAACCAGTTTCCCAAAACCCTAGGACCTTGAAATCCTAGAAAACCTTAGATGGGGGATTACCTAATTGCTAAACCAATTAGCTCTTAAGTAAGACCTAACCCATCCCTTCTCTATAAATAGAGAGGCCCCCCTCTTCCTAAGGGGTTGAATTTTTTTTTGTGAAAGATTAGAGAGCTCTTAAGAGAGAACCCTTGTGAGAGAAAATGCCACTTATTTTCCAGAATTCCAGCAAGCTTAGTTCATCTTTTTCAATCCATTTCTACCATTAGATAACTCCTTTTAGCTAAAGTCTAGCCTTTGGCCTCACCCTACACTTCCTATTTTATTGAATCCTAGCATTAGAACCCATTTTCACACCATTTAAGCCATCAGCAGCACGCCAAAGCGAAGGACTTCCACGGTGCAACAAGCGCCTGTGAGCTCCGGCTCACCCCTCTCTTCCTCTACCTTCTTGGTGTCTCCTCCGTCCAAGGATTCAAGCCGTTACGCCGTCGAAATTTCGGTTTGGCTCAAAGCTTGATAGGACCGTATTGCCTTTGGGCAAGGGGAAACTCCACCCTTTTATTTTTATTTTTTTCCATAAATAGAGACCGTTATGTGCGGGTTGATCGGGTGCCTAAACCCTTCCCGATCGATAACCGAAGCCCCTACCTTAGAGCCTTTGGCAAAGACCGGTAAATCAGAGTCATATTTAGCACTTCGGTGCTCAAAATATTGATTTAAAGGTTTCCCGGGTCACCAAAAGCTCCGGGTGGTGACTCTACATTTCATTCTTAGCAAGCGCATCGCTGCGACGGGTTCGCAAGGATCCATGGTCGCACAGATGGCGACTCTGCTGGGGATATCACCCTAGCGCTTCCCCTCTTGTTGGCCTTTCTTTTTTTGTTACTAACCATTGTTTTTTTTTTCTTATTCTGTTATTTTTTCTATATTTTTGTTGTTTTTACTAACGTACTCACCCCTACGATTCAGTCCTTTAAGTGCCTTAGCCGATTGACGGGCCTACGTGTGCCTTTAAATTCTTGTTTTTCTGATTCTTATCATTTAAGCCACCTTAGCCATTTGGCGGGCCCGCTTGCATTTACTTTTACGTCATTTAAATTTCACTCATTTACGAGCCTTAGCCGTTTGGCGGGCCTACGTGCGCTTTTCATTTCAGTCATCATATCTCACCATTGAGCGCCGGCCCGTTGAGGCGGCACGGGCTTGTCATTCCCCGACCCGATTTTGGACTTAACTTTACTCCCCTTTAAAAATCTGTAATTAAAAGTGAACCAACAGTGTGGGGACATAATCAAATCTATTTTTGCATATTTTGGGTAGTTTTTTGGGGGGTTTAGGTACAGATATAACTTACCCCGGTTCCCAGTAAGTTGACAGCCCTATGGTGATGATCCTAAAAGGAACCACCCCTTCCAGTACCTGAGAAAGCGCTTGCACCAGAGGTATATCGGTTGGGTTGCCAATTCCGATAAAGCTGTAAAACCCGCATTGGTGAGAGCGTAGACAGCCCCGAATTCAACCGTGTATCCCTAGGAAATAGAAAGGAGGGACCCGATAACATACACAGCAGTCCCCGGGAGCATTCCTCCCAGGAAACCAGTTCAAAGACCCATTTTCGGGCTCGCTGTTCACTGTCAAAATTAACTTACAAAGTTGTTATATCCAGGCGTATATAATATATACACCCAGCAAAAATCCTCAGATTTTAGCTAGGTGTATATAATATATACGCCCAGTTAAATCTGCCCCTTTTTGGTCGGGCATGCATAACATATACGCCCAGTGTATATTGGGTCACAGCAAGCCGATCTGAGGCCCAATCCACCAACCCAATTCCCCGATTGGCGGTATTAGTGCCCGCAGTAGCCTCCCGCATTCTATAGCACCCAACATGCCCTCGCCCGGTCAAGAGAAGGCGACTTCTCGTTGATCTGCTCCAGGGGATCGGGTCGTTTGCGTGGATTCCCTCGCCTTCAATAGAACGAAAGGGTTCCCTTTCACTTCTTCCGAAGTGTGTCGGACCCCACCGTGGGACCTACTAAAGGTACATATACCACTCGAGACGGGAATTGACCCTGGGCACCAGGTCATCATTCATCTAGGCAGAGGGGAGTTAATTTCCATCCGAAAGAAAAAAAATCATCTTAAAAAAAAAACAAAACCAAAAAAAAACAACAAGAAAAAACAAAAATCAACAAAACAAAAAAGAGAGAGAGAAAATCAATAAAAAAAATATATTTTGGTGTAACCGTCACTACGGAAACCTCAAACCCGGCCCGTGGGAGGAGAACCAGGAAGGTATATGGCCCTTATTCGAGACATCAATACAACACTTGTTAGCGGATCATGTCAAGAGCCGATACATCCCCACCGTCATCCCCATTCCATTACCATGAAGGAGAAGACCCGATCTCCGACACCTTCACCCAAACCCGGTTCGATATCACGGGTCCCTTTGGGGCACCCGTGTGCACATCCACCCGACCCCCTCCCTCACGTTCTCCCAACATACCCCCTTTTCGTCCCCTTTTGAAACCCCTATTTTCCCAACCGATCCATACATCCCCATCTCCCATCCATACACCCTTACCGCACCCCCATACTCCTAAAGACCCCATAGGGAGCCCCATCCCCCGCTTACTTCCCACATTCCATCCATCTCATCATCCATGCCCCCTACATCCCACATCCCATCCACCTCATCTCACATACCATTCCCACCACATGGCCCATCCACATCCCAATGTACCCCCCCATTTACCCAGGACATGCCCAACTTTTCCCAGGATACGGCCAAAAACCCACCAACTTCCAAAGCCATACATCCATACCCCCAAGAACAATCATTCATACCCCCATACAGGTCATGCCCAATTTATCCGAACCCCCTCCATCCTTAAGTGAGCCATCACCCCCCAATCTCACACCTGAATCCATGCCCTCAATGGAGGACATGAGAGCGATGTACGCCCCTATTGGCTGCTTCTCGGAACCCTACATCTCAAACCCCGCATCCAAATCTCCGAAACCTCCATACCCCATTCCCTCCTAACCATGCCCAACCACCCATCGTCCATACCTCCCAAAATCCCCCACCTCAATTCTAGGCCCAAACCCATACCCAGGCCTAGGCCCAAAACCCTCAAAACTCATGGGCCCAAGCCCATCAGACCCAGGCCCAGTTCCAAGCCCCTCAGGGCCCTTGTATCCAAGCCTATCAAGCCAAAGCCCAGGGCCCATGGACCCAAACCCAACCCCCTCATGGCCCATTAGCCCAAACCCAACAAGACTCATTAGCCCAAAGTCATACTAACCCCCACACCCAGGCCCAAGGCCCATCAACCCAAGCCTTCCAAAACCATCATGCCCAAATCTCTCAAACCCAAGGCCCATCCACCCACACTCATCAAGGCCCATTCACTAATCCCATACCCCCCACCAGTACCCTTCATTCACCTATACACCTTAAACCCCCATCCCGCCTCCAACAGAAAATCCAATCCATCCCGTTCCTCAAACCCACAACATCCCACCACATCAACCACACCCCCATCACCCCCAGAATGTTCACCCAACTCAGCACATCATTTATCCACAAACCGCTCATCCATTTATCCCTTCTCTTCTCCTATAAACCGTATGGCCCCACCAGGTCATCCAACCCCTCACCCCCCAAGTCCAAATAGCAGACCTCGCCCCTCACCAATACCATGACCAACAGTACGAAGAGGATGAGATCCGCAACAGTGGAGGAGTTGCCAGCTTCAACCCTCCTGAGCCCACCATCATCACACCTAGGGTCGAACAAAATCAGGGGGAAGCAGTCCCCGCTACAGCCTCAAAAGAACCAGAACAGTTGAAAGAACAAATAGATAGAATACAGAAGCAGCTGATGAAGATGGGAGGAGTAGAACTGCATTCAACAGACTTTTCAAAGTTATGTCTATTCTCTGATGTCCCCCTGCCATAGAAATTCAAGATACCATCATTTGATAAGTATAATGGCACTGGCAACCCCATCGCCCACTTAAAATCTTACTGTGGGGATATGTGCCAGTATGGCGGAGATGAACGACTCCTCATCAAAGTGTTCCAAAAGAGTCTAACAGGCCCAGCTCTGAGATGGTTCACATCCCTAGAATCATCCATGATAAAAAATTAGAAAGATCTGACACGCTTATTTCAAGGACAATATGTCTATAACATGGACATAGAGCCAAGGAAGTTAGATTTGGCCCGTTTAAAGCAAAGACATGATGAAGCTTTCAATGCTTACTTGGGAAGGTGGAGGGCATTGGCCACTCAGGTAACTCACCGAATTCCCGATGACGAATAGATTGAATTGATAACCAAGGGAGCCCTCCCGGTCATCGCAGATTTTTTAGTATATCAGCAGCCGTCTAGTTTTGCTGATTTGGTCAGAAATGCCAACCGTTGCAAAGATGCAATTAGAGAAGGCAGGCTAGGGAGAAACGTGGCCAGCGGGGCCACCGGGGTTCGAAAAGCTGCCGAACCAAGAATTGAAAGAAGATCAAGGACAGAGGTACAAAACATTGCTTACCCCCAGGCCAATACCAATGGCCCCCTGATACAGCTCCAGGTCCCACAACCACCCCCAGCCTGTTTCGAGCAAGCACCAAGGCCAAACAACGGACCAAGAGTCCCATTTACCCAAGAGCAGATGAAACCACGATTTGAACAAGTGTTCAAGCCATTGGGGCAATCCTTAAGTGTCTTACTGCCAGTATTGCTACAGAAAGGTCTGATCAATCTGCTCCAGCCTCACCCACTACCCCATCCCATCCCAAGAAACTATGACCCAAATCTTCATTACAATTTCCACCAGGGACCAGGTCACCCTATGGACCGGTGCTTTCCCCTGAAGCACAGGATCCAAGATTTAATAGAGGCAGTAAAAATTATTCCCCCGCCGCTTGCTCAAGGGCAGAACCAAAACATCCATCAAGCCCCTCTGCCACTGCACCTAGGAGGCCCCAGGCCTAACATCCATTGGATAGAGGAGGAGGAAGAAGAGTTTGACCCCTCAGATTATATCAGTAATCAAAGAGGAGTTTTCATTCCCCGGGATGAATGAAGGAGGACCATTCGTTGGGGTTATCGAGCCGTTGTATTTGGCTGATTATTTCCCCGTGCCGGCATACCAAGAGGAGCCCTTAGATTTAGGGCAATATTTTTCTACTCCCGCTCCCACCTATAAAATCCAAACGGGCACAACCCCACCGAAATCATACACATATCCACCCTATGCCCAATTTACCCCAAACACCTGCCCGTCATACCCGAATCACCCCATACCATACATAACTTCGCCATCCTCATATTATCCTACCCCATACACACCCTCAAATATCTCCACCCAATACACTACTCCGCCATCCCCAAATCACCCCGCTCCATGCACAACTCCATCATCCCCAATCTACCCCATTTCATCCATAAACCCATCATCACCCCACCATGCCACCCCCTATACAAATCCTTCATATCCCTATCACCCCGCTCCACCCGCACCTCAGACGTCTCCCCATCCCTCCATCCTAGTCACACTCCCACCATCCCTTCATTATTTTGGCCCCTATCCAACTCCACCACCACCCAAGCAAGCAACCCTTCACCCAATCCCCTTACCACCCGCTCCCAATCACCACTGGTCTTACCAAGCCTAGGTAATACCTGTACAAGCCCCCTCCTCACCCACAAATCTAACCTCTCCAATTACCGCCACTACCATTCCGCCCCCTATTGGAGTCAACTTGGTTGGACTCGAGAAACTGGCATGTCCAACCCAATCCTCCCCAGAATCACCATACACTCCTTTCTTCATCCCGAAACCTGCCTATGACCCACATCAGGTGTCGTTAAGCTATGAACAGACGGACATGAATGCTGGTTGCAACCAAGAGGAGGCTGTTGAATTTATTACCAGGTCAGGCCAGATTTCCACACAGTCGAAAGCATCAAGGGTCGTCAGAGGAGAAGAGAGGAAGAAACAACAGGCCGCATGGAATCCCTTTGAAAAAATGGACAGAGAACACATACTGGAGACACAGCTCAAGAGAACACCCGCACATATTACTGTGTAGGATTTGTTAATCACGTCCCCGCTCCACTTCCAAGCCTTAATTGGAGCACTCAAGGACACACATGTCTCCACCCACGTAACTCCAGATGAAGTAGGAGAAATAATAGGGCAAGTGTTGGCCCGAAATGCCATCTCATTCACTGATGCAGACCTACCGATCGAGGAGAATGACCACTCTAAGCCCCTGAATATAACAGTGGAAGTAGGAAACCTGGTGGTGCCGTTGGTCTTAATAGACAATGGGTCGGCGCTGAACGTGCGCCCTCTAAGGACGACAATCAAAATTGGTTCGAACCCCGACACCTTCCGGCCATCCATATCAAGCGTCAGGGGATTCGACAACACCAGAAGAGAAATCATAGGAGAAGTAGACCTCGACCTGATCCTTGGGCCGTAAACCTTCACCACCTCCTTTCAGGTGATGGACATTAAGTCTACGTTCAATCTACTGTTGGGTCGGCCATGGATACATAAGCTCGGAGCAATACTATCAACTCTACACCAAAAGCTCCGATTTATTTCAGAGGGAAAGATCGTCACCATCTTGGGTGAGAGCAGAGAAGATAGGGAAAGAAGCACTCTGCATATTGAAAATCCGAAAGTGCTAAACATACCGCACACAGCAGATGACGTCGATCTCCACCGATTCGAGTATGACTTCTCGGCCTTTACACTCAGGCCAACTGAGAAAACTCCTAACAAAACTGGAGAGGAATGGATGCAGCTGTATTCATGCTCCACAAATGGGGCCACCAGAAAGGAAAGGGGCTAGGCCCATGCCTTCAAGGAAGAAGAGACCCCGTCAAGGCCAAAGGGCAGCAAACAAAATTCGGCCTGGGCTACAGGCCCGTCGAAGGAGAAGTCGGAGAGGCCAAAGAGAAGATAAGAGCCGCAGTAGCCGCCAAGGCCAGAGGAATCATCTTCGAAGAAGAACCTCGCACTCGACCCCACATCCGTGAAACCTTTGTGAGCGTCGGGTAGTGAAAATTGATCTGAATGGGGAGACGAGGGTAACCCCACATAAGCCTACTTCAATCCACCCCACCAATCCCTACATCATTCCCCCAAACATCGAGATGGACTTAGCCGTCCTTTCCTTATTTGAGGAAGAAGTTCCCCGGTCCACCCATCACTCCAGCACCATCCACTCTGGGCCCATCCTAACCCTGGAGGACAGGGTCCCAGAAGATCCCTCTATAAATATGCTGAGGGAGGAACTGTAAGTGCCTACCGATGCCGCTACCAACCAAAGAGGTAAAGGCCAAGCCTCGCAGGTGAGTAACTGGGCATCCTTGCCCCAACTCCTGGGAGCCACCAAATACCGTGAAAACGGCACCGACTCTTTTAAAAAAATAACCTATAAAAAGAGAGGTTAGCCTCTGGACCACTCTGCCCTGTATATATAGAGATCCACCTCGCCAGGGGCTGACCTCTAAAAAAATGCAAAAAGCCATAAAAATAGAAAAAATACCAATTCCAAAAATATTATCCTTTAAAATTCCCAATAAAATTAAAATTGATGTCGTGATACCCGTCCCACGTGAAGCCGACCCCTTTCCTGTAGAAATACAAGAAGAGGTAGGAGTCACGAGTCTAGATGAGGAATGTCAAACCGATGAGCTCCCCAATGAGCTCCTCAAACAATTTGCCAATTTTGAGCATGGCCCTACCCCGATCGTCGAAGAGACGGAGGATGTTAATTTGGGCACCAGAGAGGCCCCTAGAATCACCAAAATTGGAACATCGCTGTCCCCTACGGAGAGGAAAGGTATGATAGACTTCCTTCGGTCATACCAGGACGTCTTCGCATGGTCGTATGAAGACATGCCCAGTTTGGATACCGATCTGGGTGAGCATGAGTTGCCACTCTACCCTGATTGCAAGCCTGTTAAACAGAAGCTGAGACGTCTCCGACCTGAATTGATGTTGAAAGTCAAGGACAAGGTCATTAAGCAGTACGACGCGGGTTTCCTCATGGTATCCAAGTACCCCCAGTGGCTGGCCAATATGGAAAGGTTCAAATGTGCATTGATTTTCGAAATCTCAACAAGGCGAGCCCTAAGGACGACTTTCCATTACCCCACATTGATATCTTGGTTGATAACACCGCTAAGCACGGAATGCTCTCATTTATGGATGGATTCTCAGGCTACAAGGTGATGCGTTCATCACTCCCTGGGGAACCTTCTACTATAAGGTGATGCCATTCGGGCTCAAAAACGCTGGGGCAACCTACCAGAGAGCAATGACGGCCCTATTCCACGACATGATGCATCAAGAGATCGAAGTGTATGTCGACGACATGATTGCCAAATCACCAGAAAGGGACAACCACTTGGTAAATCTTCAAAAGCTGTTCGAGAGGTTGAGAAAGTACAAGTTGCGGTTGAACCCCCAGAAGTGCGCGTTCGGCGCTATGTCCGAAAAACTGTTGGGCTTTATCGTCAGTAGGAGAGGCATCGAGGTCGACCTGACCAAGATTAAGGCCATCACTGAAATGCCACTACCGTCTATAGAGAAAGAGGTCAGAGGCTTTTTAGGTAGAATCCAGTACATCAGTCGGTTCATTGCACAGTTAACTCTGATATGCGCACCAATCTTCAAACTACTGAGAAAGGACTCACCAGTTGAGTGGAATGATGACTGCCAAGCTGCATTTGACAAGATCAAGGGTTACCTCCTAAATCCTTCGGTATTGGTACCACCTATACCTGATAGACCCCTGATAATGTACCTGTCCACGACAGAGTTTTCCATGGGCTGTGTGTTAGGACAACATGATGAGACAGGAAGAAGAGAGCAGGCCATCTATTACCTAAGCAAGAAGTTCACTGACTATGAGACGCGCTATTCTCATCTGGAAAAAGCATGCATGGCACTCGTTTAGGCTACAGAAAGACTTCGACACTACCTGTTATCCCAAGCCATTCTACTTCTAGCACGGATGGATCCGTTGAAGTACCTATTCGAGAAACCTACTCTCACTGGTCGAACTGCATGATGGCAACTACTCCTATCAGAATTTGACATTACTTATGTCACTCAGAAATTGATTAAGGAGCAGGCACTCGTTGATCATCTTGTTGAGAACCCTCTGCCGGACTATGAGCCTCTAAGGACTGAATTCCTCGATGAAGACATTCTGTTCATGACTGACGAGGATACTGAGGAAACAAAGGAGTCCTGGGTAATGCACTTTGATGGAGCATCCCATGTTGAAGGTCAAGGAGTTGGCGCCATTCTTATCTCGCCAAGAGGATCACATGTACCCATCTCAATCAAATTGAACTTCCCATGCACCAACAATATGGCCGAGTATGAGGCCTGTACAGCTGGTTTATAGGCAGCTCTTGATCTAAATATAACTCACCTCAGGGTCTTTGGAGATTCACAATTAATTATATGCCAGACCAACGGAGATTGGAAGACCAAGGATGAGAAACTGATCCCATACCATGAACATCTGGAGGATCTGATAGTCTGCTTTGAAGAGGTCTCCTTCTCCTATGTACCACGAGCAAGGAATCGATTTGCTGACGCCCTGGCTACCCTGGCCTCTATGGTTGAGATTCCATACGGAGTTGTGATGAAGCCGATCATGATAGAATAGAGGAACGAACCGGCTTTCTGTCACCTAATCGAGGGACCTACAGAGGTAGATGATGAACCACGCTGGTTCTCAGACATCAAGAATTTCCTCTGGAGCCGAATTATCCCAGAAGGAACATCGAAGATAGACAGACGCACCATCCAATGATTGGCAACGAACTACATCATCTGTGGCGATCTCCTGTACAGACGGTCTCACGATAATATTCTGCTCCGATGCCTAACCCAGAAAGAATTGGGTGAGATCATGAAGGAGATCCATGAAGGAGTCTGCGGGGCACACATCAGTGGACACATGCTTGCTAAGAAAATTCTAAGGCAAGGATACTTTTGGACCACATTGGAGACCGATTGCTGTAAACACGTGTAGAGGTGCTACAAATGCCAAGAGCACTCCAGTCTAATACATGCTCCGGCCATTGATCTACACAGCATGGCCACTCCTTGGTCTTTCGCCACCTGGGGTCTTGACGTCATCGACAAAATCAATCCTAAGGCTTCCAACGGACATCAGTTCATCCTCGTCGCGGTAGAGTATTTTACGAAGTGGGTAGAGGTAGCCTCCTACATGAGCATTAAGGCTAGTCATGTTGAGAAGTTCATCAAGAACAACATCATTTGTAGGTTCGGCGTACCCAAAGATATCATCACTGATAATGGCACTAATTTTGCCAATAGGCGCATCCGGGCCTTGTGTGAGCAATTTCAGATCAAGCAACACTAATCATCCCCATACAGGCCACAGACGAACGGAGCTATGGAAGCAGCCAACAAAACTCTGATCCGCATCCTAGAGAAGATGGTAGTCACTTACAGATATTGGAGTGAGCAGTTATGCTTCGCACTTTGGGCCTATAGAACATCTATCCGTACCGTTACAGGGGCAACGCCATTCTCCCTTGTGTACGGAACCGAGGCCGTGCTACTCGTTGAGGTCGAAGTACCGTCACTCCGTATCCTTTTGGAATCCCATCTACCCGAGGTTGAGAAGGAAAGAGCCCGTTTTGAGCAGTTGGATTTAATCGATGAGAAGAGACTCCTGGCCTTGTGCCACACCCAGATCTATCAGAGAAGAATTGCACGTGCTTATAATAAACGTGTCCGCAATCGAGATCTGAAGGTAGGAGACACTGTGCTGAAGAAAATTTTCCCGTCTCTCCACACCGATCTGAGAGGGAAGTTTATGTCGAATTGGGAAGGACCCTACGTCGTCTGAGAGGTTTTGCTAGGATACGCCGTTCGCCTCACCACCATGGACGGAGACCACTTTCCTGAGCCCATCAACGCTGGAAACCTCCGCAGGTTCTACTCATAGGTTTTGAGACAAGGTAAGTTTTGATAAAAGTAGATGCGTGACCGCTTAAGGACCCCATAGAAGAGGCCATCATTTCAAAGACAAGTAGCCCGAAAGAAATATTCCCTGAAAACCTTCACCCTTTTTGCTACACACGTCGGGCCAACAACCATTTCTTTCATATACCCCTCCCAAAATTCCAGAAAAAGAGAAAAGAGGAAAAATCCAAACCAAAAAGAAGAAAAAAGAGAGAAGAAGAAGAAAGCAAAACCCCCCCAAAAAAAAGGGGGGACCAAGAATAAAAAAGAAAAAGAGAAATGACTGGGGCATGTACCATAAAAAAGCCATTGGAAAGAAAGAGGAGTCACCGAATCTAGAATTCGCTCAAAACTTAGATCCAAATCCCCAGAAAAACCCAACCCGTTTGAACCCAGCCACATTACAACCCGGAAGAAAGCCCTCTTTAAGGTCCACAAGCGGTCATAGCATCTATAGCATCAGAACAAGCTGAGTTAACAAACCACACAGAACTTCATTCAGCCGGCTATGATGGAATCGATGTCCATGTCGTGGCCTTCTGGTTCTTGAAAAAAAAAAAGAAGAGGAAGAAAAGAAAAAAAAAAGAGTTAATTTGAGTTCAAAGGAAGATGGACGTGGTGAAAACCCACAAGGGCTCCACGGGTAAAAACAGCAAACTCATGAGGACCAGGTGAAAACCTGAAAGGGCACCTTGGGTAAGAGAGCAAACCCATGGACATAGTGAAAATCTGAAAGGGCGCTACGGGTAAAAACAGGGATGACGGGCATAGCAAAAACCCGTCTTGGGCGCTATGAGCAAAAATGTCAAGAAGAGAGAGATTAGGAGAAGACCTGTTCTGGCCCTCCCATTTCAGTTTGAACCCCTTGAGCCCCTTTCTCCCCTTTGATGGGCCACTCATGTTAAAAATTAGATCGGATCCCGATCAAGTATGTCGTCTCTATCGCGACGTTTGACGCATGACCAAAGGGAAAGATAAAAGACTAGACCAATCCCAGGGAAGCTGGCCTTCCCATGTTTAAAGGAAAAACCTGTACCTCATGAACAGGGTTCGACCATGCTAAGAAAAAAGGGGGGGGACCCACTGGTTTGGCCAGTAATTACCGACATTGCAAAAAGATTCAAAGGGAGAAAATTTCAAAAAAAGATAATAGATTTTTCTTTTCCATAAAAAGCTCCACACTGTGGAGGAGAAAATTTTAAAAAAAGATAATAGATTTTCCTTTTCCATAAAAAGCCCCTCACTGTGGAGGAGAAAATTTCAAAAAAGATAATAGATTTCCCTTTTCCATAAAAAGCCCACACTGTGGAGGAGAAAATTTTAAAAAAAGATAATAGATTTCCCTTTTCCATAAAAAGCCCCACACTGTGGAGGAGAAAATTTCAAAAAAGATAATAGATTTCCCTTTTCCATAAAAAGCCCCACACTGTGGAGGAGAAAATTAAAAAAAAAAAAGATAATAGATTTCCCTTTTCCATCAAAAGCCCTACACTGTAGGAGAAAATTTTGAAAAAAGATATAATAGATTTTCCTCTTCCATGAAAAGCCTTACATTGCGAGACGTACGAAAGAACAAGTCAAAAAATAAAAAATATATGTATGAATAGATTTCATTCCATTTTTTACAGTATTACGTGCGGAGTGTCACGTCCTAAAAAGATAACGACATGACACACTTTCTATTTTGCTGCCTTCTTTACAAGTAAAAACCAAAAAAAATATATATGTATATATATATAACAAAAAAAGAAAGTAACCCAAAAAGAGATCTCTGTTATGGGGCATTCCTCCCCTCCGTGTATATGATCTATGGTATGTGCAGGAACAGGTCAAGGGCAGGGAGCACGCTTCAAAGCACTGATCTCTGCAAGAAGAGAGTCCTCACGAGCATTTTGATCAGACATCCACGTACCGTGAAGACTCTTCTGCCATCTCCGTGAACTTCAACTGCATGAGACTCAAATAAAGCCCACCAATCAAGAACCTCACTCTCAAGGCTCTCGCTCACAATAATCTCACCCTACCCTTTCTTTCTCCAAAGCCTCGATGAAAGCCAGCCTCTCTACAGAAAGAGACTCGATCCTAGTCCAGAGAATCACCTCCTTATGTGGCCAAGGCCCCGTCTCTATCACGTGTATCGAAACTGGGCTAGGGGCAGGTAATTCCTCAGATGCCAGCCAAACCTCGTAATCAGGAGAGACGACGCCCCCCTGAACTAAGCTGCACATGTGCGTCGATTGGCGGGTCTCCCAGAGGGCGGCTATGCGGTCAAGATCACTAAGAGAACCCCGAGAGAATATCAGAGAGCACAAAGGTGGCATTACGGTACACGACACATGTTGGTCGTATCTGGATTGACGAAGCACCCGAGATGGAAAATAGAATGTGCTACCTGTCAAACCCAGAAGCGTGATACCCTCACAATCCCGAGAGCGAACAATTGGAAAGGTTCCATCCGACCAGGGAAGTTGCCAGATCAATGCCACATCTGACAGCCACGTGCTTAGCTCCTCGGCGCTCCCATGAGGCAATCTCGAGCACCAGATCAGAAAGCCCCGAGCCACATCCCCTCTTATCAAGCCCAGTCTCGGCACAGGCCCCATGATAGCCAAATGCTCTCCTAACAAGATCTAAACAAGGAGCGGGCTCTCGCTGGGAATCCCAACCCGGCCTGAGGCCGAGGCATCCATGCCCCGATACATCTCAGCGAGGACCAGGTGTACCAATGAACGACTTCCCTCCAATTCAGTCAAGACATCGCACAGCCCAAGGAAAAGGTCTCACCCCCAGTAAAGAAGAGGACTTCCGACAACAAATAAAGGGCAAAGGCCTTTACATTGAAGGGATCTCGAATAGGCAACTTTCGAAGACTCGAGTCACCAAAAAGTTCTATTAGAAATTTCACCGAACACCTGGTGGACCCTCCAGCGAAGCATTTCTCATACCCACCCTTTTTTAAACCGAGAACCGCGCGGACCGCCCTTGCATACCCCGGTTTGGGCACTACTTTGGCAAGGCCTCGATGCATCTTCAAGCCAGTAATAGAGGCCAACTCTTCCAAGGTTGGGGTCAGCTCCCTAGAGCCAAATCTAAAGACATGGGCCCTATGGTCCCACGACACCAAAGGCGCCCGCAGCAGGTTGGGCAATAGAGGAATAGCAAGGAGGGAGGAAAGGCGGGACAACCTGAGGCAATCCAGAACAGTGAGCTCGCTCTCAGCCAAGCTATCATGCCATTTTCATAAAAAAACTGGGCCCCGGGCCCAAACAGGGAAGTATACTAGCCCCAGCCCCCGTATGAGAACTTGGGCCCCTTGTCGAAGGCGGGTCCATGGACGTACAAAGATGTTCTTTATGAAAATCAATCAATGTATGGGGATGAACCCCCTAGAAAAAATAGAAGGGAGAGAAGGAAAAAGAGGAGCAAAAAAGGCAAAGCCTGAGTAAATAGCGAAGCAAAGAGGGCTGGGCGCGGGTTATAGGGAACCCGTCGGGCATCAGTCATAGGAGGCATAGTCATAGGAGGCATATATAATATATACGCCCAGCCAAAAATTCAAATTTTTAGCCAGGCGTGTATATTATATACGCCAGGGTAATGTGGTAGTTATGTTTGCCTAGCGTATGTAATATATACGCCCAGTTAAAAGCAAGGAAGTTAAGGCTTCCCTCACTTTGGTCCTTTTTTGTTCCCCAAGGAGGAACATTTTTGCTTAGCCCACTTTTTCATCTCGGGGCAGCCCACAGGCAGGCATGCTCGCGCACCCATGGGGAACCTTCGGATGACACACCGTCTGTAGGTTATATATAGAGAACCACCTGCAAGATCAACCCCATCATTGGAGGGTTGCCGGCTCGTTTCAGGCAAAAGAAAAGGAAACCAGCAAAGCAAAGAGATAATCAAACGGAACATTCACATAAAACATGAAAATTATAAAACCATCCAAGAAAAATGTGTGCTATTTTAATAGTTTATTACATATCCCCCAAATAAACCAAAAGTCTAAATTGTTTCTTTGTGTCATATTTTTAGAGAATGAACTAGTCCTGGGCAGCCCCCTTCGACTTCTTCCGGCGCCGGCTCGCGCTTTGGAAAGTACGAGTCTACCCCACCCAAGTCCACGCCTGAGAAATACAACTGAGCAGAGAACGCGACTCCTTTTCACGAGCACGCTGCAGGAGCACACCAAAGGCCATCAGGTAGAGAAACAGGCGGAAAGTAAATAAGAAAATGATTAGGTTGGGTCAGTATTCACTCACCACTTCGGTCTCCCTAAGCCTAACAATGTTACGATAATATTCGGCTTGACTCACTGCCAACTCATAATCCTGGCCAGTAAGAAAAGGTGTTAGTCACACAGGCCATCAGCATAATTCAAAGGGAAAGAGAGCAAAGCAACAACGTAGAGATTACCCCAGGGATCAGCTCAGGAGGTGGGACCTGGATAGCTTCAGCAGAGATACGTGCCTTCTCGGCCACGTCGGCACACACGCTCAATAAGAAAGCATCGTCCAAAAGCTTGAAAGTCCCCTGGACCTTGACGGGCGAACTACCAGAAGCACCAACACCAGAAGGGTCAGAGGGTCCAGCACCTGAGGCCGCACCAGAGCACCGAAAGGGTCGGAGGGTCCAGCACTTGTAGCATCATAAGGAGCAGCCGCCTCATCCCCCTCATCTGAGTCGCCGCCCTGCTCGAACTATAGAGAGAAAAATTTTGTTGTTTAAAATGGTAGGTCAATCAAAGTAATCACAAGGAGGCTGCTAAATAAAAAGAGAAAAGGGCATTACCTGAGATCGGTCCGCCAAAAGCTAAAAAGTTAGCACTAGGCACAAAACGGGGCAGCAAGAAATGATAGGGCAGAGAATCGTACCATGTCTGATACCCCCCAGGCAAAAGAAGGTCGTTAATAGGAATCCCATGGTGAAGGAAGCGAGCAGTAAGCTCGTCAATAGAGCCTTCCGGAGCCAACACATCGGCTGGAGGAGCTTAGGGCACGACAAAGAGAGGATGATACTGATGAACCACTCTCTCTCCTAAATAGTAGGCCCTAGTCCAGGACCCGTAGAGGAAGATAATGAGACGGTCCAACAAAAAGCGAGAAGGACCCACTTAAGCAAAGTTCCAGAAGGGAAACCCTATGTAGGGGTCGAGGATGATCTGCAAAAGAAGAGAAAATGGAGGAAGGATGCACACATTTGGTCAAAACCCATAGCACACAAGTGCTATCAAATTTATAAAAAGGGAATTGTTATACCTGCTCTGGGATCAGCAGGTCGAACTGAGAGCGCAGCCCTAGCTCCAAATGCTTCATACCTACGTCCCGATAGCGGCTCACATGCCAGTTACTCATGAGGGGGAACGTAGCAACTTCAGACTGAAGCAGAGGGCGACCCGGCTGGAAATTGAGATACGCCCAAACCTGAGAAAGCAAGCAGATAAAAACAGGTATGCCATAAAAAAAAAATTGGATAAACTAAAACCAAGGATAAAGTACCTCAATTGCAGGTCAGAAACCCACAATGGAGCTAGACTCCCCAAGAACGGCTCGCTTTAGGCTGGACATGAGCACCACATAGCCAGTGCCGCCCCAATCGAATCGATGCACATTGTCCCAGTTCACCATGAAACTGAGAAGGGACAACAAGACCCGCCCTCCGCTGGTATTTGAGAGAAGAGTTTTACCTAAGAGGAACAGCAGAGAAATACGGGCTAGCATATGTGCGCGTGCGGGCTCGAGGTAAATGGCCATGTTAGGCTGGCCCTAGTCCACTAACTCATGAGTCTCAAACTGATCAACCAGCTAGGATAGCTTGACCTCAGAACCTCAAATATTCCCAGAGGTCGGGTAGGCCCCTATCAGTCGAATCACCTCCTCCTTATTCGGTGTATGGGTAGGTACCACAGGCACCCCTCCAATACGGACCCCAGTAATCATAGACCAATCCGCAGGTGTAAAGGCCATCTCTGCCACGGCCATGTGAAATGTCATGGTCTTGGGGAGAAAACGCTCTATCAAGGCTTTCAAATAGGCCATATCGGCCCTCACGGCGGGGCATAAAATGAAATCCCCGAAACCGGCATCGGTAAGCAGGTCCTTCACCGCTGGGGGAAGGTAAAGCACGAGACGCTGGAGGTCAAACCAGCCACCCCGAAACATGATATGGGGAGGAGGCTACAAACAGAAGGCATCAGTCAGATAGGGGCAAGGTGGTATAATGAAGGCATCAAAGGAAAATAAAAGTAGAAAAAGGGGGGGGGCTCATCTGTTTACCTCACCGGTGATCCCAAAGTTGGACATGTGGGTATGCTGACAGTAGAAGAGGCCGGTATGGGCAACCTCGCCTTGCATTTCATACCAAGGCTGGGAAGAGCGCTGAGACATGATGAACTGCTCCCCATGGGTACCGTAGGCCATCTCCGGCCCTTCTTGCTGATCATGCCTTTCGTCGCCGGACATCCTGAAAATATGAGACCCATCGGCATATGAAAAGGGTGCCAAAAAAAAAAGAAAAAGAAAAATATGCACTAATCCAAAAAATCTCCAAAAAAAATGTGTGTGTGTACTAATCCATCAAACAAAAAAAAGAGGGGAGAAAACAAAAAAAGAGGGGGAATAAGACCAAAGAAAAATTTGTACTAACCCATCAACAAAAAAAATGTGTGTGCGTGCTAATCCGTCCAAAAAAAGGGGGAGAATGCATAAAACCAAAAAAAAATTCACTAAAACAAAAAAAATGATAAATAATATATATATGCACTAATCCAAAAAAAATAATAATAAAAAATGCACCAATCCATCAAATAAAATGCACTAATCCATCAAAAATAAAAAAAAAAGAGAAGAAGAAATAAAATGAAATGAATGAATGATAAATAAAAAATAGGCCTAAGAAATCAAGCATTTCAACAAAGAAAGAAGAGAGGAAAGAAAAGGAATATAAGCATCACATATGCTTAGAGAAAAATCAATAAGCATTTCACCACAAAGAAGAAGAGCATCAAACAACAACATTATCAAAATTCAAAGGAAAAGGGAGGGAAGGGTAATGATTACCTTCAATGGAAGAGGAAATAGGTCCAAAATCGGCGGAGGATAAACATCTTTTGATCAACACCCGCAACCCCCGGTAATAGAACTCAAAGAAAATCAAATGCCAAAACCCTAAGGGGTTGTCTCAGACTTGAGAAAGGAGGGAGGAAGATGGAGTTTGAAAGAGGGGACCCCTTTTGTGCTCGGGCTCGGACAGTTTTAAAAACTGCCAATTCTGGTCAGGTGTATGTAATATATGCGCCCAGCCATTTTTCACTGCATTTTGGTCAGGCGTATATGTTATATACACCCGACCAGAAATGGCAGTTTTTAAAACTGCCCGGCCATTTTTTGACTTTGAGGCCTGACGAACCCCCTTGCATGTTATGGACCACGGCCCGGTCCCCCTTGGAAGCCTGCGTACCGTCAAGCGATGGTGCATGCATCCCCAAATGGCCCTTCGAGCTCTCTTCGACTGGCTCAAAGGAACCGTTCCACAATAAACGGATCTAGATCTGTAACCACTCGCTAAGTGCTCCATAAAATCATAAGATCCAAAACAAAAAAGAAAAAAAAGAAGAAAGAGAATTGCTGAAAATGACAATAGTTCTCAAAAGAGCATCGCAATGACCATTTGTGCCACTCCGAGAACCGTGTTAAATCAATTCGGATTGACCGGGTTCACCCAAAAGTTCTCAAACCCCGTCTTGCACAAGGCCTTTTTTTTCCCTGATCCGGCAGGCAAATGAACTTCATCCATCACCGGTCACTCCTGGGAGCATACACCTAGCCCAAGATCTTCCCCAGCAAAAGTCAAGACCTGATCCGGCAGGCAAACCAAGGACCTATCACCGAAACGCACACGTCCTTAAGGTATATCAACATGGCAAGTTGACCTGCCTAAGGATACATGCAAAAATAAAAATAGTTTGAGCATGCTCAAAATCTCGAACTAACATGTGCACAAAAAAGAGAGAAGAAAAAAAAAAGAAAAAGAAGAAGGTTCGGAATAACAACCTGTTTGTTAAGTAGATAAAATCTTGAGTAGGTTGACCCCACCTTCCATGTTTTGGTTCTGACCATCCACCCGCTGATCCATGATTGACCAAGGGTGCACCCGACTTCAGACCATTCGAAAAGTCTATTGTCAGTTGAAACTGACCTGTCAAAAATGAAATTACCACCAACCAAACTATGTGCAAACATACAGACCGACGGGCTCATTCCCTTTTATTTCCTTTTACACGGGCTTAAAACCTGTATAGGCATGGTGTCCTTGTTGAATGTACGCACTTGCATCCGGGTATCCGCAGGATGGTCGTTTGTCCTCGTAAATTGTACCTTAGGGTCGAGGATTCCATTCGCACCTATTTGCTGCTTATCGCCCCTGAGGGGTGTCTGTCTGTGCATAGTTAGTAAGATGTGATTTCATTAAGGATGGAGGCTAGAATTGACCATCTCTTTCGATGGATGTTTGGTTCTAGCCTGATCTTTTTTAACTTTGTCTCGAGTTAAGACATTCCGATTCATGTGAATCAGGAGCACCTCGCCACCAGAATGAGCACATCCCCAAGGTGTACCCATCCCCGACAGCGCACACGCATTCTTAAAGCGTATCAACTGACATTTGATCCGCTTAAAGAGTTGTGAATAAAATTGCCAGAGGTCTTTGAGCTTCGCTTAGAGGCCTCGAAACAAAAGAAAATTCAAAACAAAACACAAAAAATTACTCTGAAAATGGGCATACATTTCCAAGAAGTGTTGCGACATCAACATTCGCTCCACTCGGGTAAATCATCCTAAAGCAACCTCGAGGTTGATGGGTTCGCCCAAAGACTCCGAGCCTTACCTGGGTAAGGGCACCCGTGGCTAATCCAGTGGAGCTATCAATATCCCACAAGATTGGGCACAAGTTTGTAGGCCTTCGCTTTGTATGCTTCGCATCAATTCCGAAGCATAGATCGATCATCCCGTTTCATGGAGCTGTCTGGTTCAGATTAATACTCAACATCACAAATCTATAATTTCCCTCGAGAAGTGGACGATATCCCGGCTAGCGGGCTTACACTTTTTGTGATCATCACGGTTATGCCTAGTAATGTCGCAATGCGCTTGGGGGCTATTAGCTTTGAGGTACGGATGATATCCCGAAATGAGAGGGCTTACGTACACTCACCATCACCATGAATGTTTGATAATTGAGTTGAACCAGGCGGACCCATCAAATGTGCCTTGAACCTCTTCGGATGTCTCTTATCTTTGGCATCCAATCATTAGTGATCGAATACTAAAGAGGGGCATCTGTAGACACCCAAATTCGGCCCAAGGCCCGATCAGTCTATACTCCGGGAGAAATGCACCCCTGTGTTTCTGATGGCACCCCTGAACCCTTGGAAATCTATCTAGACCTTTAGGAATTATCTAAAACTCATTAGAACCATTCCCCCAACCCTTAGAGATCGCCCCTAAACCCTAGGATCCCTTCCCAAACTTAATTTAAACCCTTCTGAGCATTTGATGGGAGGAGAGATACAAATATTTATACTAACCACTTCTGAGGATGATTCACATACCATTGGAAAGAGGGCTTCTCCAGCTTTCCAACGAGCCAAAGATCACCCGATTTGGAGTTGTGGTTCAAAAGTTATGACTGTTTGAAGTTTAACATAAAATGATAACTTTTGCTCAGGCGTATGTATTACATATGCCCAGCCAATTTGGCCCAAAATTGGTCAGGCGTATATATTATATACGCCTGGCATTTTTGGGACAAGTTTGGCCTGGCGTATATAATATATACGCCCAGCATAGATGGCCAACAACGCGGGCACCCATCTTCTCAGTTTTCCCCTTGTTTTCTTGATTTTTACTGTGCATAAGCTAGGCGTATGTAATATATATGCCCAGTTTAGCTATAGTATCTATCATCAAATGCTCGAATTTCCTCCATCTGGTTTGACCCTTTGACCATCCCCTTGGTTAAGGTTGGTGTCTTGAGGCTGGTTTCACCCCCTTTGAGCTTATTGGTAACCCTTAAGTCACCCATGGTCTCACTCCATCATCCGCCATTAAAACCAGTTTCCCAAAACCCTAGGACCTTGAAAACCTAGAAAACCTAAGATGGGGGATTACCTAATTGCTAAACCAATTAGCTCTTCCCAAGGGGTTGAATTTTTTTTGGTGAAAGATTAGAGAGCTCTTAAGAGAGAACCCTAGTGAGAGAAAATGCCACTTATTTTCCAGAATTCCAGCAAGCTTAGTTCATCTTTTTCAATCCATTTCCACCATTAGATCACTCCTTTTAGCTAAAGTCTAGCCTTTGGCCTCACCCTACACTTCCTATTTTAGTTTCGCTTCAAATGAATGGATGATGGGGGGCATTCTTTTGGTATTAGATTTTTTTGGTTTGGTATTAATTGTAGTGCATAGGTGATGTTGGGGGATTTTTGGTTTCAGTTTGGTGCATTTTCTTTTAGTTATCGGGGTGGATATTCCTTTGGACTTGGAATGTTTTGGATCGAGTTTGCCAGGGCATGGTTTAGTCTAATGATTAGTGTCAGAGATTACTAATTCAGGGTTGTGAGCATGCTGCCCTAGGCTTTTTTCTTTTTTCTCTTTTTTTTTTTTTGTGTTTTTGGGGGATTGCGCACTTCACTCTGAGTGCATAAATTAATTGCACGCCCGAGGGAGTGCGTGCAATCCGAGCGTCAGAAGATAATTACGTGCCATTTCCAAGTCGTTTACCCGAATTTAACGTAGGGTACTGGGCACGCAATTAAGGCGGTGGCTGGTCGCTGTATGGGCGATCATTGGCATTCGTGCGCCACTATATGGGTGCCTGAAATGATTACGTGCCCAACAGGATGTGCTCAACCAGATGGTCGGATTAGTCTGGGCGGGCGATGATTAGATTACGCGCTCAAGGTCGGTCGAGTAATCCGAATTATGCGTAGATATTGTGACGCGGGATTTGTTTGAGCGTGGGAATTTAAGCGCGTGATTTTGGCGTGTCTTATAAATAGTTTAAAATTTTTCATTTTCGTCGTACGATCCATGTTAGTCTTTGATTCTCTAGTTTACTTGTTTCTTAGTGCTCTAGTTTTCATGTTCTCATGATATTTCAAGATTCGGTCATCCGTTTCAGGCACCGTTTCTTCCGTTCTCTTCAATTTTTTGAGCTCTTCGTCCTAGGATGGAGTTTAAGGGTGTTGGTGGGTGCAATATTACCCTTTCTAATTTAGTGAGGATATTAGGGGCAGAGATAGGTGAGACTTTTGAGGTTCTAATTGATGTTGCCAGGGAGGCAGATGTCAGGGAGGTAGTTGGAGAGGAGGTATTGGAGGTTGACTAGTTGGGGGTCAGCGAGGAGGCGCTCGAGATTGAGCAGGGGGGCGCTGAGGATGACGGTGAGAGGTTTGAGGGTGCGATTCCTGAGGATGAGAGAGATGAGGGTGCGGCTGAGAGTGTGACTGAGGAGCATCGAGATCATAGACACTTCTCGATGGTGGATTTCTTCACTCGAGGCCGGGTAAGCACTCATGAGCAAGAGTTCTTCCATTTTCTTAGCCACTTAGGTTATGACATAAGCTTATTAGGATCTTGCAACCCTTCTAATTTATGTCGAACTTGCATTAATGATCGATTGTGTGCACACTCATGCATTATGATGGCATCTAGAGGTAGGTCATGTTTCTATTTAGTTGTTCTCATCATGTTTTGTGTTTGTTGTAAATTGTTATCATGTTTGGGGCACATTTGACTTGCTTTTAGTTTTAAATTTGTTTGTCTTTTGTCGTAGGTATGTGTTAGCTTTATTATTATTGTTTATGTTTCTCTTGATAGGAGCCCCCGCAGCTGGCTATCAGCTCGGCATGGGCTGAGTCTCGTACTTGGTACCGTGCCTTGTCAAAGTTTTAGCAGGCATGATTGGTGTCTTTTGGTTTCGAACCGATCCTGGAGCTGGAGCCCTTTCATGTTGATTGTGGCCTAATTGCGGCGATCTTGGAGAGGTGGAGGGATGAGCATCAAGCGCTTCTCTTTCCAGTTGGCATGATGTTACCGACTCCAGAGGACTGGGTCCGCATCACCGGTTTTCATTTTGAGGGAGAGCTGATCATGGGGCGGATGGAGGGGCATTATCTAGAGGTGAGTGAGGATATCTGGGGTGTGCCATATAGGTCAAGCAGCTCGAGGCCAGGTGTAGGTCCGATCACTTGGTTTTTTGATATGTTTGCTAGTGGCTTCGTCCCCCCGAGGGGCCATTCGGAGGTGAAGGTGACCTATGAGGCGTATTGTGCAGAAGTAGCGGGTCGGGAGCCCGTGGTTGAGCCAGGGTTAGCTGCGGATGGGTGAGCTCTGAGCGTTCGTGATGCACTTCCTTGGTGCTGTACTTTTCTCTTCTTCGACTCAGGGATGCTTCATAGGGTTATTTTTTATGGTTCTTGGAGATTTTGATCGAGTCCCCACCTATGTGTGGGGTGTAGCCATGTTGGCACATCTCTATGAGCAGCTTTACCATCGAGGACAGGGCATCACATCGATCAGAGGTTTCCTTCCATTCATCTAGGTGAGTCTTGATTAATTAATGTCATGATGTCTTTAGTTTGGTTAATTTTAGGTCATTTAATGGTAAACGTTTCTCCTTGTGTGTCATTGTTGTTATTGTTATTTTCCTTTCAGTTTTTAGCGTATGATCATTTCGCTTTTCTTTGTCCGAGAATTTCGTTGGAGGTGACATCCACCTTTCCACGAATGCACGTGTGGAGAGAGGCATTGAGGGGCCACCGTTGGTCTTCAAATCTTCAGACTGCACGTGGTCTCTTTGAGGATATGCACGCGGGGTAGGTATAGATTGTCAGGGTGTGTTCTTTTTTCATTTCGGTCTTTTAGGATCTGGGTCTTCATTGCAGAGCCGGCTTGTTTGTTTGGTTGTAGGTGATTTAGAGGCCTTATGCGGATGAGGAGGATGCGGATGTACCAATGATTCAGTCTGGTCGGCCCTTCTTTGACGTGGGCATATTGGTCCATTATTTTAAGAGGGTAGAGAGGATCCACACTTCTCAAGTAGTGCGGCAACTGGGGCTTGCTCAGGGAGTCCCTTAAGAGATTCTCCACAAAGTGGCGAAGAGGATGACCAACCCTCCTGGCCAAAATTTTATAGAGTGGATGGTGCTTCAGGTAGCAGATTTTAGAGCCGGGGGGACCAGGGTTAGGGGGGCACGTGACAAGGCAGATGCCCGTGAGTATGTGCGGTGATTTAGTGCATTGGGTGGCGGGCGCCTCTTCACACGTCCCTTCCATGGGAGTGGCTCTTTTGCGATCGGTGGGCTGGAGTTGGCATCGGCTTTGAGGGAGAGGTTGGTTGCGTTGGAGCAGGGTCATCTCACCGCGAGCATACAAGGGCCATTAGATGCTCTCCATAGGGTGATGGAGCGGATGGGGTGTGCTCCTCATCCAGATGAGGAGATGCTGCATTTTTTAGCCTCCTCAGTTGCTCTGGCCAGGGGAGAGGAGGATGAGTTGGGGGCTCAACTAGCGGAGACTCGACGGCTCCTGGTGAGTTAATTTATATATTTTTTTTGGATTTAGTTTTTTGGTCGTTCTGATATGGTTGTGGTGTCTCATTTTATTTTATTTTGGACAGTCTACGAGGGAGGATGAGGTTGCTTGTTAGACGGGTGATGATCGGGTTGTTACGCAGTTAGCAACAGGCCGGTCGAGAGGTGGAGGCTAGCTTATGATCTGAGATTAATCGATTGGTAAGTGTCCTTATAATTTAGCATTGTTAGCATCGTGAGCTTGTCAACTAAGATGTTTATCGTTGTTCATAGAGAGATAAGCTGGCCGCCGAAGGTTCTGTTTTGACATTTGATACATCTTCAGTTGCTTCCTCTAGTCAGGAGGATTCGGCGATGGCTCTGCTTTGGGTCTAGCTAGATCATTAGGTAAGTTCCATTCAATCTTGTTTACATCATTGCCTTAGTTTGTTGGATGTCATTATTTTTCTTTCTTAGTAGTTTACTAATATCATGTGGTATTACAATGTCAGGTTGCCGAGGGTCTTCAGACAGGTTACCGAGGGAGGAGACTGCCGCCTCTCTATGCCCAGAGAACCAGGTAAAGTTTTCAGTTTGGTGTGATTAAGTTTAGGTTATTTTATCTTTATTTTGGTTCTGACATATCTTGTGTTGGTTTGTTTGGTTCTTTGTGCAGGCAGTTCCAAACTTTGCTCCCGAGGCTCCCCCTCAGGAGTCTATTCCTATCCCTACTCCGATATGTTTTAGTTATTGTGTTCATGGTTTATTTGTCATTATAGTATTTTTGATATATTTGTTTGTTCTTGTTGCAGCCGCCAACATTTGTTATTCCTTCTGTGCCTCCTGCTGATCCAGTGACTGCTGAGATGGTCGAGCGACTTTTGGATGAGAGGCAGGCCCTAGTATAATTCTTTCCTTTTCAAAGCCCCTTTTTTTTATTTTGTTCTTATATATATTAGTTTTCTTTTGACTTGGTGCGGTTATGCAGGTTCGATAGCTAGAGGAGGCGCGTCTAGAGGTGGCGTGAGCTCGAGCCACTACCGAGGCGAGACGAGTCCTTGGGGAGATGCAGAGTAGGGAGGATTTGGTCATTGGGATGATGGTTGCACAGAGCACTTAGACGAGGTGTTAGAGGTAGTGCGTTGGATGACACAGGCAAAGATGCAGGTGTCCCTAGATTAGTTGTAGTATCGTCTGCTGAGGAGTGAGCGAGAGATATATAGGCTAGCTCATCAGCTTGGTGGATCGGATTCTAGGGCTGCGGGCTCCTTGATCGAGCAGTCTTGTCACATGTCACATGATCGTGCCAGGGGTGATGCTCATGAGGATCCCGTCGTTCGTGAGGTTCTTGCAAGGTATCCTCCTTGTTCTCGAACAAGGCAGTCTACTAGTAAGGTGAGTGAGGGAGGATTTGTAGCAGGGCCCCGTCGTTTAGAGGCTTCGCCGACTCCAAATGTTGGGATTGTATTCTCAAAGGATCAGTCTACAGACCTCGAGATGATGATACTGGGGATAGCAGTGCTCGACCGTCCCAGCGGCAGTGTAGGGAGTAGGTGTGTGTGTGTGTGTGTTTATGTATCTAGAGGGTGTGTGTGTTTTTGTATCCATAGTGTGTGTGTGTTGTATATATGGGGGGATGGTCCCGGTGATAAGTGTAAAAGAAACAAAAGATTTTGACATAATATAAAGAGATTTTTTGTTTTAGATGTACCTGTTTGGATCCTTTTCTTTTAGTTACCTCTCATGTCTACTTTTACTTCTTTTTAGTTGCTTTAGCGCCATTGACTATCATTCAGACTTGGATGCTTCCTGAGCTAGCCTAGTGACGGTTGATGGCTACTTCATATCTGCACATGTGAGAGTAATGCTGTCCGTAGTTTTGTCTGACCCCTTGCTAGTTGTCAAGGGGGTAAGGGTCTTAGACCGGAGTTGGTAGCAAAAGATGAATATGCGCTCTCTTTTTTTCTTCTTTTTTCTCCTTTTTTTTTAAAAAATAAAATTAAAATTAAAATAATGCAACAGGAAAAGCAAATAGCTAAGACAAAAATAATGACAAAACAATAAAAATAAAAATGCCCCAGTGTAGGAGCGTGATAGGATTGGCAGTATGGTATCTTTGATAGCACTTTCCGTATGGTAACTTCATCATTTCTTATCTTCTTTGTGGACAAGCTGGCGCTTCTGAAATGACTCTTCTTCTAATCCAAAGAAAAAAATGCTCTAGCGCCAAGATGCAATGAATCTTTTCTGGGTTTTGAGATGAACGCTTTGGGTCTATAAGCAGTCATGGGTATTTGGTAAGTTAGTTTTGAAGAAAAAGGTTGATCGGTACTGTCACCAAACTGGAGAGGTCTCTTTGTTTAGGTCAGTTGTATATAGGGGTTTATTCGAGGGTGGTGGTCATTCTATTCGGTGGTTATTAGGGAAAAGTATGGGAGGTATAGTAGGTGATTGCATCAGTGATCATTCATCGGTTTTCAGTTTCATTTCTAAGAGTACCCTGCAAGGCTTCTGATTTATCATCCAAAATAAAAATAGCAGAGGGCGGTAAGGTTCAATGATATGGGGGGATAGTTTGTATCTAATGCTTTCCAAGAAGGGTAGGTAACAATCTTTTTCTCAGAGGGGATACGGGATGCCATGATCAAGCTCTTCGTCATGCTTTGACACCATCAAAATCTCATATTCTATGGTTAGTAGGAGTTTATTCTCCTCCCACCACCTTACGACGACATCTAGTAGTATGGGGACATCGGGAGTGCCCTCACAGCTTGCTTATACACTTCTAGTGAAATTACCAGAGATGTCCTCACCACCTGCTTATGTTTCCCTGAGCACATTGACTTGTTCACTCGTCGTAATGCTCCCACTCGATTTTTGATCTGTAAACGCATATTTCTTAGAGCATCCTGCTAGCGTAAGAATGATGAGTTTTGATTGAACCTAACATCTTTATTTTTTTTACTCTAACATCTCCTCCAATGGCGGGGGAAGGGAAGCGAGGATCAGGTCTTACTTATGTTCTTGAAGGGGGTTAGATAGGTCAGTAGTCCTTTAATCAAATTACCCGAGTGAGAAAAAAAAGGGTGGGTGATAAATCGGGTCTTAAGGGTATTCCAAGAATTGAAGGCGTACGACGAATGAATGGGTTGTGATGACTATGGGGGTGATAAGTATAAGTTTTTAACCACGGGATGTTACGATCACAAGGCTAAGGGTAATATTTTCTAAGGTACATGGCTTTCCAAGGGCAAGGGAGTTCTTCCCCATCTTGGTTTGCCAGTTTATAGACATTTCCAGAGTATGCGACTGTTCTGACATAAGGGCCTTCCCAGTTCGGTTTCAGTTTTCCTTTCGGGTGGGCATGCTTGGAATGCATGATTTTCTTCAAGACTAATTCTCTAACATTAAAGGTTCCTTCAAGGACTTTTTTATCGTAAGCCCTAGCCACTCTCCTCTGATATACCTGAGTGTGATCAACTATCCTTAGACGTGTTTCATTAAGCTGTTTAGCTGCATGAGTAGGGAAATTCTCCTCTCATCTAAGGATAGCTTATCATTGAGTTGAATGCATAAAGACGGTACTTGTATCTCATATGATAGGACTGCCTCCATCTCGTAGGTAAGGAGGTAGGGTGTTTGGCTAGTTGTTATACCAATAGAGGTCCTATAGGTCTAAAGTGCTTCTTTCTACTATGTTTTTTGAGATTTGAATTAGCATTTTATTCGTAGCATCCGCCTGTCCATTGCCTTGAGGGTAGAAGGGTGATGAGTGGCGTAGATCGATGTTGTACTTCTTGCATAACTTCTTCGTCTTCTCAGTGATAAACTGTGATTCATTGTCAGTGACAAACATCCTGGGTACTCCAAATCTGGTGATGATATTCTAAATAATAAACCATACGAGTGTTGAAGAGATGATTCTGAGGTAGGATTTAGCTTCTACCCATTTGGTGTAGTATTTGATTGCTGTAAGGATAAATGCGTGCTTGTGAGTGTTTCCAACTGTGTCGGTGAAAGGTCTAATCACATCGAAGGCCCACATCAAAAATGGCCATGGCAAAATCATGGTATTCAATGCAACTGATGGAGCTTTGATGAGCACGGTGTCTTAGTATTGCTTGCAGGATTGAATGTAGAGGTGGCAATCTCTGATCATCGTCGGTCAGAAGTAGCCTTGTCGTGTGACTTGATCGGCGAGTCTCTGTCTACCGGAGTGGGCGCCGTAAGCACTAGCGTCTGCTTCTTAGATGATGTATTATCCTTTGACGGTTGTAACACATCGTGGTAGTACCCCTTTGGTGAAGGCTTCCTTGTATAATGTTTCGTCGAGTATGTAGAATCGGGCGCATCGGTTCCTTATAGTCTTCCGTTCGATCTTCGTGGCATATGGAGGAACATGTTGATACTTTAAAAAGTTCCAGATGTCGAAATACCATGGTTGTCCATCATTGGTCGGTAATTTTTCATATCTGAACATAGCGACTTCGATTTTCGTCTTGACATGCTTTTCCGGGGTGATTGCTTCTTTCAATCCTGTACTTGTGGGGAGGACGGGTAATTCTCTCTTGACGGTCCATGCTACCTCGGAGTGGGCACTGGTAGTTTTTTAATGAAGAAGGTTTTGGTATTTTGTCCGACGAGTATTTGGATGATCGAGGCTAGCATGGCTAAGGAATCTACGAGCTCATTTTCTAATCTAGGGATATGTGTAAAAGAGATTCATTCAAATTTCTTTACTAAATATTGAGCGGTTTGTAGGATGCTATTAGTCTCCTTTCCTTAGTTTTCCGTTCTCCTATGACTTATGAGATTACGAGTTTGGAGTCACCGATGGTTTTTAACTGTGTAACACCTAATTGAAGTTTCGCTCGTAGTCCAGCTATAAAGGCTTCGTACTCTACGATATTATCAGTGATAGGAAAATCTAATTGAAAAGCTTTAGGTATGACAGCTCCTTCTGGGCTTAGGAGGACTATCCCGATGCCTTTTCCTTTATGATTTAGAGCGCCGTCGAAATAAAGGGTCCATGAGGTCTTATCAGGCTCTTCGTTATAAATCGTGAATAGGTCCTCATCGGAGAAATCCACGTGTATAGGTTCATCTCTCAGGAGTGGGAGGTCTGTGAGGTAATTAGCGATTGCCTGCCCTTTGATTGACTTCTACGTGACATAAGTGATATCGAATTCTTTCAATAGCATATGCCAGCAGGCGATCTTTCCTAATATTATGGACTTTTCAAATACATAGTTCAGAGGGTCCATTCGGGCTAGTACTAGTATTATATATGCTCCGAAGTAGTGTCATAATTTGGTAAAGGCCCACACCAATGTGAGGCAAGTATTCTCCATTGAAGTGTATTTTCATTCGTATTCGACCATCGTCCTACTGAGGTAGTAGATAGCCTTCTCTCTCTTCTCGTCTTCTTCATATTGTCCCGAATTACTCCCATGGCTTTGTCGTTCGCTGAGAGGTATAGAATCAGAGGTCTCACGGGGGCTGGTGGCAATAGTAGTGATTGGTTGAGGAGGTACTTCTTGATGTTGTCAAAGGCTTGCTGACACTGGTCATCCCATTTGTACTCAATTCCTCCTTTAAGTAGTCTGTAGAAAGGATCGCATCTGTCCGAATGCTGGGAGATAAATCTTATGATGAATTATAATCTTCTTATCAGGCCTTGTAATTCTTTGATATTACTAAGAGGCGGCATCTCGAGAATGACTCTGACTTTTGCAGGGTCAACCTCGATCCCTTGCTTGCTAACTATAAAATCGAGTAATTTTTTGGAAGTGACCCTGAAGACACATTTCTTTGGGTTCATTTTTAGCTAATATTTCTTAGATCTTTGTAAAACTAGTTGGAGCACTTCAACATGTCCTACTCACGTTTGGGACTTTACTAATATGTCATCGACGTAAAATTCTACACACTTATGCATCATGTCGTGAAAGATAACCATCATGGCGGGTTGATACGTGGTTCCTGCATTCTTGAGCCCAAAAGGCATGACGACGTAACAGTAAGTCCCCCATGGTGTGGTGAAGGAAGTCTTCTCTTGGTCGGAGTCTGCCAATTTCATCTGATTATATCCAAAGAAATCATCCATAAAGGATAACATCTCATGTCCAGCGGTATTGTCAACTAGAGTGTCAATGTGTGGGAGTGGGAAGTCATCTTTTGGGCATGTCTGATTGAGGTTTCGGAAGTCGATACAAACCTGTAGTCTACCATCTTTCTTGGCAACAGGTACTATGTTGGCGACCCACTTAGGGTAAAGAACGACTCAGATAAATTTGGCTTTGTGTAACTTGTCAACTTCCTTTTTAACTTGAAGGGCGGTTTGTGGGTGCATCCTACAGAGTTTCTGTTTAACAGGCTTCACATTGGGTTCTAAGATGAGACGATGTTCTACTAAACTTAGGTCTAAACCAGGCATGTCCTCGTAGGACCATGCAAAGGAATCGAGGTGTTCTTGCAGGACTTGTGCAATTTGTTGGCGTTCCTTGGAGTTAAGCGTTGTGCTAATCAGTAGCTTCTTGGGTTTCTCCTCAGTGCCAAAGTTAAGTTCTTTCATGGGTTCTGCGGTAGCTTGTGTTTGCTTATCAAAATGCTTGATAACCCGTTGGAAGTCCAGTGCCTCATTGGCAACTGGTGCTTTTTCTTCATCCTCGGTAAGTTCGTATACTATAAAATTACTACATTGGGGATCTGAGTTTGCGAAAGGTGACCCTTCATCGGCACAATTTATGACTAAGAGATCTTTGGTAAGGTGAAGGTCAAGACTATTGATCCTTCTCTTAAAAGTAACGAAGTATCTCGTCCAGTATGATCACTGGCTTATAGTTTAGCCGAGACGCTTTATGTCCTTGTGCGGGGAATGAGATAGAAACCTTAGGAGAAAAGTCTCCTTATCGGACACAAATTTAGTTTTGGACGAAGAGTTCCCTTTCTTTTATAGGTTTTTCTAATTTTTTTGGATTTTGTATTTCCAAATTTTTAGGGCTTTCTATTTTTTCTATTTTTTATATTTTTGATAACAAATATGGTACAGGGTCGGTAGCCTCAAGGGGCACCGGGAGAATTGCTTCCTCTAGTTGAGGGAGCGAGACTACTGGTGGGGCCGTTCGGGTGATTCCTCAGGAAATGGGGACTTGTTGTGAATTTGGCATTTTTTTTGGAGTCCTCAGCTAATGAGACCTTTTGAATGAGTGACGCAGGCGATAGTGGCACCGATGCTCAGATTTCCTCTATCACGTTAGTGGCCTCTTCATCGAAGAAACTATGGAGATCATAGTTGATCAAACTACCTGCTTCTAAGTCATAATATGGTTGTTCTACCCACTAAGGGGGATCTCCCAAAGGATCCTTAGGGGTAACAAGTTCTTTCCCTTGATCTTCATGATATGTTAAGATGAGGGTGCATGCTCGGCAGCGAGGTCGATAATGGTGAAGAATGCAAGGGGATTCCCAAGGGCATTCCCATCCTTCTAAGTTAGAGTCAATGACAATATCAAACTCACTTTCTTGATCTGATAATGCATGAAGTCCTAAATTGGCTTGCTCTGCTAACTCGAGCGCAGGGAGATCTATCCAGTAGTCTTCGTCATCACTCGGGGGAGGTTGTCATTCTTCTTCGAGAGACTTCTAAAATATTTAGAGCTGCAATGAATCTAGGGATGTTGAAGTGTCTAGTTTGAGTTCCTCTTCAAACTCTATGAGGGCAGTGTGAATGTTTCCCCCTGAGTCAACCAAATGACCGTCGGGTTTTTTTGCTTCTCATGTCGGTAGATGAGTTGGTATGTCATTGCTGGTTTCTGTCGTCACAGGGTTGGAATGGTTCGATTCCTCTATCGTAGAATGCTGGGTCCACTTGATGAAATGTTCTAATATACTAGTGCATGCCCCACAGTGGGGCTGGTAAGGGTGAACGATACAAGGGAAATCCCATGGGCATTCCTACCCTCCAAGGCTGAAGCCAAGGCGAATGCTATACGGGTTCAGATTCTCTTCCAGGGTGTCATCCTCTCCCCATGTTGAGCGCAGGTGCTCCTCATCATCTTGTAAGGCTGCTATGTGAAAATCTTCATTGTCAGTGGATTCCCAATTTTCTAGTTGGGGTCGAGTTTTAGAGGTTCTTCTCTCCTCTCTTCTGTAAACTCCTTGGTGTCAAATATGGGCTTGACTCCTTCTAGCGGTTCATCAATATCGTCGTTGAGACTTGTCAAATCATTGAATGCTTTGGCCATTCGTTCAATTTTTATTTCTTGGGATTTGGCGAAGGACACTTCCTTCTATCTCGGTACATTCACTTTCTCAGTGGTCCCATAGACGAAGTGGTCATATAGAGACCCTTTCGGTGAGGTAGGGCATAAGTCGGCTTGTGGGCCGTCCGATTGATAACCTAACCCTATATGTTTGCATATTTTCATCGACCTTGCTTATTGGGACGTACCCAAGTTGGTACATAAGGTCCCACCCTTTCATCGCGGTGGGGTTAATGTCATAAAGTTTGGCGAGGATTGGACCGACCTCTCTCCTCACTAATTTTGTTGACGCATTAAGGGAGAATTAGGACGGTCAGGGGGAGAGATTCCCGTGATGGTTGCCTCTCCTGGATTTTGGATCTTTTGAATGTGACCTGTATTTAATACGGAATCATGGGCTATCGGGATGCTTGTTGCGTAATCAGTATCCATTTCTTGGAGGGGTGCATTGGCGTATATACGGACGATAGAGTCCTCATATGAGACTTTGAAGCATTGATGATATGTGGATGCGACAGCCTTCATCGACTCTAGCCATTTCCTTCCTAAGATAAGAGTATACGTACTAGCAGAATCAGAAATATAGAAAGTAACATCTTTCGTCACAGGTCCGAGGCGAACTTGGAGTTTAATAGTCCCTTTCACGAAATGACGTGAGCCATCATAGGCTATAAGTGACAGTGCAGAGGGCCTGACATCTTTCTCTGTGTATTCGAGAGTCTTTAACATTGTGAGAGAGCAAATATTGAGTCCCTCTCCCGTATCAACCAATGCATGGGGTACAAAGAATCTACTAATTATGACTGTGAGATATATGGGGGCCACACTTCCGTGGAGTGACTCTTTAAACATGTCTGCATCTGTAAATGTGAGCGCCGGAGGTTACGCCATGACCGAAGCGATTTGATGAAGCTCATCTATGGTCATGTCCTCAACCACTTGCATGTCTTTCAGTGTCCTTATCAACAACTGGTGATTATTAAGAGATTTTTGATGAGTTCTAGTATGGATGTCTGGGTCAGGATCTTTTGGAGGTGTCGCAGAAGGTCATATTCTTGTCCTGGCTCGAGTGTCACTTCTTTGCCTAGCCAGTGAGCCTTGGGTGTAGGTGGTTGGAGTGATTGCGGTGTAGGGATTGGTGGGGGGATGATATGAGGCGGGGGAGGTAAGTTAGCTTCTCTTTCTCTCATATTTCCTTCTGGTGGTTGTGCGCTTGTGAAATCCGTACTCCGATGGAAGGGAGGAGGTGGATAATTGGTTCCTGATTTAAGAATCGGGCAAGTCGATTGTTAACCAAACCCGAGATGACTCGATGTTGATGTGTTTGTGAAGCGAGTGAAATTAGAGGTCGGAGTGTGTGCTTGCACGACACTATTCCAAGGTGGGAGATACTGTGTGTAATCCCTCTCTTCTATGAAAGCAAAGACCAATGTCTTGCAATGGGTCGAGGTGTTTTTCTGGCTCACTTTCTCCTACGTTCAATAAACACTTTGTTTTTATTTCACTCTCTTGGTCTGGAGTCTTACGGGTGACACTTTCTACGCATGCAGTAATTTGGGTTGCAGTCTGGAGAACGTGATCTCCATACTCGGGTTCAGAATCAGACAAAGGGAGTGGTAAGGGTGTTGGTTCAGGATTTAGTGGGGTTGAAGGTTTCGGTGGGTGACGATGGAGGAATGGTGTCCTGGCCCTAAAGGAATGGACTTGTATCTTAGTGAACTTTGGATATAGAGGCGGGCTCGGTGGGGCGATACGAGTGATCAGGACCGAGGGATGTAGCAGTGAGGAAGTTCTTGCTGGTGTGGCAGAAGTGGCAGAGGGGTGGATGCGAGTGATTAAAGTAGAGGGCTAGAAGGAAGGTTGACTGGGGAGATCCACGGTAGTGACCTGGGCCGGTGTCCCTTGGTTGTGGTTGGGCATGGGGTTATTTATGATCCCTAAATTTTGTTGGGGTTGGTTATTATTAGGGTTGGGATTTCTAAGCGCTTCCCAATCGATTTAATTTTGATCGTTCATATCATAGATCACATCCCTGAGGACCCAACAATCTTCTAAGTCGTGTCCCGCATATCGATGGAAAGCACAGTATTTACTATCGTCTAGATTTGCAGGCCATGGGTGAGATTTTTCTTGCGGGAATTGAAGGAGATTTTGAGTGTTAAGAAGATGAAAAATATTGGGAATCGTATTCGGTAAAGGGGGATAGTGTTCCCGCCTTGGATGGTAAGGGCCTCTAGCTAGGTTGAAGTTCTATGGTGGGGGTACGTTATTATAATTCGGCACGTAGGCCGGTTGACTCCGTGTTGTGTTTTGATTTTGATAGGCGTTAGGGTACTGATTCCTATTCTAGTATTGGCCATGACTTTGATTCTAGCCTTGGTTTTGATTCGCGTATCACTGCTGACTAGCACCTTGATTTTGGTTGGTATACCATTGTTGGTTTTGACTATGTCTGAAATTTCACGGTTGGAAGTTTTCGCTACCCGAGTTTTATCCTTGGTTGACAATGACATTAACTTACTCAGTTCCTGAGACTTTCTTATTATTTTTTTATTTCGATTCACTGAAAGAGCCTATTTTTGACGTGACTTTGAATAACGTGAGATCTCCGCCTTTAATGTGCCGCGCTAGTCAGGATGATCGAGAGTGGAGTGCAGTGAAGTCGGGGCAATCACTTATGACAAGTGCGCTCTTTAACGGTTCCCTAGTGTTGTCGATGATAATGTCTATTGAACCCTTCTCTTTCATTGAAGTGTTGGTCCTGGCAGTGAGTTTTCTCCATCTAGAGACGAAATCGATAAATTCTTCATCAGGTCCTTGCTTGGCTACCATTAGGTCGCTGAGACTAACCGTCTCTTGAATCAAATGTTTGTACTGGTCTAGGAATTGACCAACTAATTCATCAAAGGTTTTGATCTTATAAAATGGGAGTCCCGTAAACCAATCTAAAGCTTCTCCTTCTAATGAGCATTAGAAATAGTGAATGAGAAGTCCTTGATTATCACGTATGGGTCGACAATCATTACAAAAGAGAGCCAAGTGATGATTCGGATTTCTTGTGCCATTATATTTGGTAAACTTTGGTGGCTTAAATCCTATTGGTAAATTAAACTCGACGTCTCGGCAAAATTTATCTAATACGAATGAGTGACCGTGACGGTCTCTCTTGGCCATGTACTCATTGAGCATTTTAGGGAGATCTTCGCTTTTAATGGTGCTATCTTGTGAAACGGCCCGTGAGCAAACCTTGTCCGGAGGGTCATCATTGAAGAATGTGTGGATAGGCTACCTCAATGAGGTGGCGCAGGCTAACACTGTGCTCGGGGTAGGCGGTGGCCTCTCTTGTCGCTCTTGTTCTTCTGAAAATTATCATGACCTAATGGTTTCGTATGCGGCGGGCAACCCTTGAAGCAATTTTTCGGAGTCGTCGTCTCCTCTTTGTATTCTTTGAATACTGAGTTCTACGATTTGTTGGGCAGTAAGGTTTTATCTGATGACACCATCTCTCTCCCATCATGATTGTTCCCAGCGTGTGGGGTAGAGAAGGGATTCTCTTGCTCACTAGCCATATTAATCTCAGGTTGTCGTAGGCTAGAATCGTGAAGTGGTTCTTCTCCGTACATGGGGTTGTCATGATATCTCCACAATGGTGGGTCTCCTAAACTCACTCTTCGTATACCAGACATCTCGAGTCTTTGGTGAAGACTCATATATATATATATAAAAGAGAATCTAAATGACACGATGGGAAGAAGGAAATAGGGAGATAGGATGGAAGCTAACTATCTAAAAAAAAAGTTTGCAAAAGTGTCCCATCGCGATCGCCAGTCTGTTGGTGCGCACTTTTCCTGGTTTCCTTTCGGTTCTCGTTGAATCAGTGGCTTCCAATTCTGCCCTAATGGACTCTAGCAATGCGGCATCTGGAATGTTAAAAGTAAAGGGGGATTTCTAGGAGGATTCCTAGTTTGTTGCGATCGCCAGCTGCAGATATTTATCGACGCTGCAACACGTCAATGATCACACTTAAGAGCGGGTATGGGTTACTTCTATACTAAATCGTCCACCTGCGAACGTCAACGGCCGTCTTTTCCTTAGTTTAGATAGTGTAGTTTCCCTTTTATTTCCCTTTATAGCTATAGTTCTGGTAAGTTTAGACTTCCCTGGTTCTATGGTAAGTTTATTTGTGAATTTGTTAGAGTGAGTAGATCTATTCTAATACTATAATTCTATCAGGACTCTGATTAATTTAGCTTCCTAATCTTATTAGAATTCTAATTAATTTACTGTCCTAATGCTACTAGGAGTCCACATGTAATAGTTCTAGTGAAACTGTAATTAATTCAAGCATGTAACTGTATTAGAATTCTAATTAAAACATGTATAAAAATTCTATTGAAATTTTAATTAAAGCAATTATAACAGTCCTATTAGGATTCTAATTAAAGGAGAAAACTAATTTTACTGAAACTCTAATTTAAGCAAAGGAATGAATGTTATTGAAATCTAATTAAAAACGAATAAACTGATTTTTGCCAAAATCTAATTAAAGTAGATAAACTAATTTTATAAAAATTCTAATTAAAGTAGTGAATTAACTATGCTAAAAGTTTAATTAAGGTAATGAAATTAATCATATTGAATTATAGTTGAAGCAAGGAATTGATCAATTAAATTCAGATTTAAAGAGATTAATCAGCCATACTAAGATTTAAGACAATTAATTAAACATGCTGAAATAAAATAAACCTACTAATCAATCATACTAAAAGGATAAAACTAAGGCAATTAATTAATTCTAAAATTCCTAAAAATGGGGCGTTTGGGTTCGCTATGCTAAGGAGGATTGGCCTCGTTCCCGAGTACCCTCCGTAAGCTCCCTTGGGCAAATCGGGTGGCTAAGATTAAAGGTAAATTGGATTTTAAACCGTGAAATAATATTTTTAGGCTTTTTAGAGTTGATTTCGGAGTAATAATTATGAATTGAATTGTAAACTAGAATTATAAAAGCTAGAGTTAATATTTCAGATTTTTGGAGTTATTAAACTAAGAAATTAAAATTAAAAAAACTAAATTTTTAGGACTGAATCCGGGTCCGAAATCAGAAAATCAGGCCGTATGATTAAGGACTAGTTCTGAATCAAAGGATTATAACCAGAAATTAATCCTAGGACTATAAATTGAGATTTTAGAACAAAATTAGAGCCTAGGGTCGGTGTATTGGACCGTCAAATTAAGGACTGGTTCTAGGAATAAAGAACTAGAACCAGATATAGAGAATTACGGTCCGAAAAGGGTGCTACGGTCTAAGACTGAAGCTAAATTCCTAAACCTAGAGATTATAAGCTATGGTAGGAAACCAAAAAATAAATTATTACCTAAGGGCCAGGGCTGCGGAGAGAAATCTCAAAGATTGCAAGCTTGAATCTCGAAACCATGATTAGGGTGCTCTATGGGTTTGTCCTTGGAGTTCTCTGGTTTCGGAATCCTAAAAAAAAAATTTGTTCTCTCTCCAAAATTTGCCAGCCTCCCGTGTTGTCTAAGAAAAAAATCTTTTATAGGTTTTCCTTCAATTACACGCCCTGTTTTAGGCATTCAATTGAATTACGCGCAAGTTTCCTCGTGCTTAATCACTTTGAGTCGGTCACCGACTCAGTGAGCGACTGACTAGCTTGCTCAGCAAGTTTCCCAGTCCTAATAAAGTTGAACTAATTGCGTGCTTGGTAGTATGTGCATAATCTAATTGAGTGATTCTTCAGAAGTGGTCAATCAAGGAAATTTCGGGGTTAAGGACAGTGAGGCTAAGCCGGGCGTAGGGCAATTGCACGCTAGTTGTGTGGCGCTCAATCCAATCGAGCGTCTACTTTCAGGCACGCGATCGAGTCTCAAGATGGTCTGAGAAAGAAAGTTTGGTCTAAAAGGGGGACTGATTGTGCATTTGTGGTTTGGCATGCAATCAAATTACGCGCGAGTTTTCAGACGCTTAATTCAGAGTTGTTCGGGTCTGGTCCCTAGTCTGAAATACAAGACTATTGTTTTAGTCTGCATTTCATCTATATACTATTGTTTCAGTATATAGTATCCCTACTTCGGGATCTGAGCTACAGAGCTATCATTTCAGCCTGTGTTCAGCCATGTACTATTATTTCAGTGCATGGTTCCTATATCAAGGTTTAAAAGGTCAAAGGTTGATCGAATAAAAAGTATATTTTGAGAAGGCAAAATGGGGGTGTCTACACTATCCTTCAAGCACCTGTTTTTTCTTTGCCATTCGAACTGATGTGTGATGCATCAGATTTTACTATTGGTGCAGTCTTGGAACAAAGGAAGGATAAGGCCCCTTGTGTGATTGCTTATGCAAGTAAAACCATGATTGATGCTTAGTTAAATTACATCACAACTGAGAAGGAATTATTGGAAATTGTCTATGCTTTAGAGAAATTTAGGTCTTATGTGTTGGGATCTAGGATAGTGGTGTTCACTAACCACTTAGCCCTGATGTACATTTTATCAAAAAAGGATGCTAAGCCAAGATTAATCAGATGGATCCTCCTATTATAGGAGTTTGATCTTGAAATTATGGACAAGAAAGGGGTTGAAAATATGGTTGCAGACCACTTATTCAGGATCCTAACTGAGGAGTTTAATAGGTTGCCTATCAATGATTCTTTCCCTGATGAATAGCTGTTCACTATCAGCACCCCTACACCTTGGTTTGCAAACATTGTGAATTACTTGCCTATGGGTAGGATCCCCCCACATTGTAATAAAATGGACAAGGAGTTGTTCTTTTCATAGATTAGATATTACATGTGGGAGGATCCATACCTGTTCAAGCATTGTGCAGACCAAGTTGTGAGGAGATGTGTACTTCATGAGGACTTCCACAGCATACTAACCATGTGTCATGAACAGGCTTGTGGAGGCCATTTCAGTGGCAACAAGACTGCTGCCAAGGTGCTCCAAAGTGGATTTTATTGGCCAACTCTCTTCAAGAATGCATGGCAGCATTGTCAAGCTTCTGACAAATGCCAAAAAATGAGAAGTATCTGTTATTCACTGAAAAGTATCACTTTTCACCTTTTAACCTAGCCTTTGTTGGACCTTGAACCTGACTAATAACTCCTTTTTAGCTTGTTTTGTAGTTAGTAATAAATTGTGCAGCTTAACACAAAGTGCTTACCTTTGATGCCAAGAAGAGAGAGAATTCAAGCAAAAGATGACAACTGAACTAGAAAGTGATGGAACAACATGTGGTACACACCATGGTGACTATTTTACATGTCATAATGGACCAAGAAAGTCTAGCAGATGAAAGAGGTATAGGTGAGAGTGGAGTAAGCTATAATAGAAGCATGTGCATAGCAGCAGAGGAGCTAATGAACTATCTCGCACTGTTGAGGTGCTGCTTCACGCTGTTCAATTCACTGGCAAAGCTCTCTCGCACAGCTAAGACATGCAACATATTCGAGCTCGTGAAGAAGTCACACAACTCAATGAAGGGGTTATCACAAAGCAACTTCTCACACAGCAGTTGCGTACTTCAGCCGCAATCAACATGTGAAGAAACTCGCAAAGCTCTGATGCACTAAGCCTTCAGAAATACAGCTCGTGAAGTTCTCGTGAGGATCAAGCCTTAATGCAGTCGCGTGCACTACGTCATGAGACCAATTGGCACGAACAATAGCAAAGACCTCACAAAGTTCTTGTGTGGCTCTGAAAGAGAGAGACGCCCAAAAGTTCTCTCGCACAGCTCTCGCATGCCTAGAAGCTTAACCCTGAATCGAGCAAGATGTAAAGCCATTTGTGCAAGTACCTCACGAAAGAAAACTTTTGAAGCTCTACTACGCGAGCAAGCTAAGCAGTGAAAGTCCTTCTGTGTGAGTGCATTCAAAGCTAAAGCAGCTGCGCGATCATCCAAAGTCCTACTACGCAAGACATCAATATTCAAAGCAAAACTCTATCCTGCGAACACTCTGCAGCTGCGCGACAAAAGTGATATGCAGGAGCCAACCTCGCGAAGGTCGAGCTCTCCACTTCTCAATCTTAACTTAAGGACCTTTTGGGGATTTCCCTATGTCTAGGGCATGCACGCCGAGGCACGAAGTTTGATGCATGCATCCCAAGACATCCAAGGGTTGTAATAGTACCACATCTGTTTGAAAAATTAGGGTTTACTCTTCTCTTAGCCACAACATTAGGACTAAGTATAGGAGTTGTGCTTGTAACTTAGAAATTATCAATCACCCTTTCCTTCAACCTCTGTCGACTGAGAGCTCAAGCAGATTAGGGTAAGGGTTAGGGTTTGATCACTTCTTTTTCCATTTTTTCTTATCTCTTAGCCCAGCACTTGCTGGCTAAATCTTTGGTAAGCAATGTAGGTGTAGTTTTATTTAGTTTTATAATAGGTCATTTAGACATTGGGATTTTTGTGAAGAGCTATTGTGCACAAGGCTGCTGCCTTGAGAAATTTCATTGTTGGTAACTTAGATCAATGGAATTTGTGCTATAAATGATCACTTAATCTGTTATTTTCCTATTTACTCGTAGTTTTGTTCAGGCTATAGCATGCATTTAGGATTTTAGTTTATTGAAAGGCCCAGGGAAGCTTGAGCTTGTATCCCTGAGACCATGGTGGCAGCAACAGTTTACATATTCTATCTCATCATTTGTTGGTAAGGGAGCCTTTGTGGATCGCCTGTGACCATTAGAGTTGACAGACTATAGCCCTAGGGCAATCTTGGTCACAGATCTGAGATGGATTATTTTTCTCTGCATTTGAGCTTATAGCCTAGTGAGAGATTGTGCAGGAACAAGCTCTACTTTGTCTTACTTGACCATTATTAGATGTTAGATCTGGCTTCTCTGTAGTGATTGCAACATTGGGGGTTGAGTCATTGCAAGCCTTTTATAGCAATGACCTGCTGAATCTAAGTCCTTATTAAACCTGTTGCTTTTCTTATGTGTCAGCTCATTGTGTTGATGGCCTTTGACACACCCATAGGATTTTATGGGTTGGAACTCTTATGAATGTCTGCCAGATCTGTAAGCAGACCGGAGAGCTTATAGCCTGACAAACATAGTATCTGCAATGGTATTCATGGCCTTATTTTATTCATTAGATTAAGTTAGATCAACCCATTACTTTGGATTAGGTTAGCTTTTCTTACTCTATCAATGGGATTTGACAGACTCTATTGGATAGTTTGTGGCCATTTAAGTGGATATATTATAGCCTTAAGAGTAGTCTAAATGGCATGGGTTATGTTGGATTCTTCTACCTTACTAAGGTTATTGATAGCACTTCAGTATGGATTTGTTGCAGAGATAACCCTAAATCTGAGTTACATAATTGAATGAACTTTAGCCTAAACTGCTTACTTCCCATCCTTTTATCTTTATTTTCACACACCATTACCACCTTCTTCATAACCCTTTCTTAGGATAGGACTGCACTTTATTTCTTTTCTTTTTAATAGGTAATTTAGCATAGTTGTGACACCCAACTCTCTTTTTTTGGATTGTCAGATCTGTAGCCAGATCTGGAGGTCTACTATTATAGCTCATTTTGGATTGTATATCAATTTTTATGTGGGACAAACTCTTACTTATCAAAACTTGCTATAAAAGCCCTGTATCTTGTAGGCTTAGGATTATTTTAGTTGTGTTATTTCCATCTTTTATTTTACTTTGATTTTTAATTTGTTCTCAGCAAACAATTAAATCAGCACACTGGGATCCGACAAACAAGTTTTTAGCACCGCTGTCAGGGATATTGATCTTTTTAGTAGACCTACGTTGTATTATATTTCATTGTAGAAAATTCTTTCTAGCTGTGCCATAGTAGAATAAAAGTACTACTAATTCTTTTTGGAATCTTGCAGAATTGGACAACAGCAAAAGGGAAAAGCTAGAGCTACAGCTAGAGTTTAGCTAGCTCTGTTTGCACTTCTTTTATCCTAAACCTAGTCCTTTAATGTTTAATTCCCTGTAATTAGTCTAGTTGTAAATTTGTTTAGTTTCCTTCTTTTACATTCTAAATTCTTAGAAATTGTAAGGGTTAAGGATAGAAAGTTTTGGGCAATACATATGGTTAAGGGTTTATAAAATCTGAAACAAAGAAATTTAGTCTTTAGGCTTCTAATATGGGTTCAAATGGTAAAATATTATGAAAGTTTAGCTTTTTGGCTCTGGTTTAACAGAAGATGGCCTTTAGTCATTTTCACGATTTACTAATATGGATATCTTATTGCTTTAATATATTCATTAGACTATTTAAAATAAATAAATTATCATAATTATAGAATATATTAATTCTAAATTCAGCATTTTGAGATTTCAGATAGTAGAGAAGTTCAAGGAAATTTAGTATGAATAAAAATAGTCTCTCTTTCTCAGAATAAAGAGGAAATAGCTCTAGAGCTTACTAGTTATATAATTTTGAAACTATAATCTAAAATATTTTACAGTTCAGATCAATCGTAGTTTCAAACATTCTCTAATACAGTATTCTAGAGATGCTTTACTTTGAATTGTAACTATTTTTATTTTTATTTTTGAACTACTACTATGATGGTTTGCTAAGAAATTCGAATTTTTATATTCTTTTCATAAATTGCATATAATGATTCACTAAAAAAAAAATTTTTTTTTTTTTGTAAAGAAATTTTCAATAAAAAACTAAGCTAAAAATTAACAAAAAGTAAACTAAACTAACAAAAGTTTGTATCCCCCCCAAACTTAAATGAGACAATGTCCTCATTGTGCAAAACAGGGGACATACAGAAAAAAAAAATACCTATTTTATTGCTATGTTAGTAATTGGGTATATAATCCGCAAAAACAATCAAAAGTCTTTCCCCCAAACTTAGGAGAAAAATACTTCCGGTTGGAATAGAAATGTTAGATAATAAAAAATTGTTAGTAACACACACTTTAAAAAAAATTGCAGAGTTAGTAAAGAAAATTTAATATCTATAAGAATATTTACAATGGAAAGAAGGGAAAATAAAAAGTAAAATCTACTATAAGAACTAATTATATAAAAAAGTATAAACCTAGGAAAAATCTAGACACACACTAAACTAAGACTCTGGCAGCAACATCCCGAAGGAACTCTTCAATCAAGATCGGTCCTTTGGCTTTTAACTACCTTCAATCAAAGTCTTAAATCCCTACAACAAAAGGAGCTCCATCCTTTGGAGGGTTGCTACTCCAAGAGCTGTCGAATCACTCCCTACTGCCCTTCCAACTCCCTCCATGATTCATCGACTGCACCGTTAATGCAGTTACAGGAAGAATTTGAGGAGAGTTGGAAGATGACAAATCTCAACCCCCCCATTCAGCTTATACTGCTCCCATGCAAAAATTTTATTTAGAGTTTGTAGCGTAAGCTAAGGGAGAAGATGAGCAATGGAGAGGGGTGGTGAGGAGATCAGGGATGGGATGGGAAATGACACTGGAAATTACAACCCATTCTTATTATATAGGAAGTTGCATTCGGGGTGGGATGTGATGGTGTAAAGTTTAGGAAGTGGGGGAAGAAGGTTCCTGGTATATGGTTTCAGATTTGGATTAGGTTTAGGGTCAAGGGTAGTGTTGGTGGATGATTCAGTATCTTGAGTGGGTTGTTGGTGCTTCAGATCTTTTACTCTATGTCCTGCAGCCAAGAGCTCAGCTCTATATTTTTCTAAAAAAATTTGAGTCTTTTATTGAAGTCGTTCTGGTTATATTCTTCCGTCATGGGGTGTAGGGTTACAGGCGGAGGAAGAAGAAAGGTTATAAATTGGTTTTAGTCTATGGATGTGTATGGATTTTATAGGGGAAAATCTTGAACCATCACTTCGAGTAAATGTTGATGTGTAGATTCCTAGGTAAGGGTGGTTGGGATATGGTAGTCTTGAATGCAAAGCTTGTCTGTTTCTTATACAGTTTTAAATGGGTTTTGTAGACACCCAAACTTGGCCCAAGGACCGATCGAGAAACATTTTGAGAGAGGCGCATCTCCAAGCTTTTGATGGCATGTATGGAACCTTTAAGAACCCTTCTGAAACCTTAGGAGCAACTCTAAAACCTTAAGAATCACCCTAGATCCCTTAGGAACCTTATCGAACCCTTCGAAACCCATCCCGACCCTTAGAAACCTTTTGAAATCTTAGGAGACACTCTAAAACCTTAGGAATCACCCTAGATCCCTTAGGAACCTTCCCGAACCCTTAGACCATCCCGACCATTAAAACCCATTTCGGACTTGAACCTAGCTTTCTCAAGCAATGGATAAAGAGTGGTGCACCAAGACTAGTTATGACCTTCTATTGTGATCGAATCTCATACCATTGAAAAGTAGAAGTCCTCATTTTTCTGACAAGCCAAGAATCACCCCAATCGGAGCTGTGTGCGAGAAGATATCGCATTCCGAAAAGTAAGGGCAAAATGGTAAATATACTGTAAACCCCCCTAAGGATTTGGCACAAGTATTACTTGTGCCAAGCCATTTCTCCATATAAATGGCTTAGTTACGCCACATATAAGGTGGGCCCCATCACGAGGAGCCAATTTCTAGGCCACTGAGGAACATTGTTTTACTGTTCCTAAGCCTGGCGCAACAATTAGTTGCGCCAGGCTTATGAACAGTAACCCGAGGTTTTTGCCTCGAATTTCGAGATTGGGATTTCACTTGTTGACCATATTATCCTTTGGAGTGTGTTTTACTAGTTCTGTTGCACCCATTTACTACCTATGTACAACCCCTTAAGTGGTTTAAAGCCCCAACCTATCATCCACCATTGGAGCAACTCTTCACACTTTTCAAGGCTCCAAAAACCTGAGGAAACCTTAGATTACCAATTACCTAATTGCTAACCCTAATTAGCTTTTAAATACCCTCCTACCCTCTCTTTTTCCTATAAATAGAGAGGCAGCGCTCCCTTTACAAAGGCTTAAAAAAATTTGCAATTAAGAGATTAAGGAATCCCTTCTCTCTCTCCTTTAGTGCACCACTCCCGTAAAAATTCCAGAACTTTAAAACTTCCTTAGACCTTAGCATTGCACCCAAAAGCTCTAGGTTAGGTGTGTGTTACCCCCTAGCCTTCCCTCTCTACCTCTTATCTATTAAGCCCTATGAGTTAGAACCCCATTTCTCATCATACAAGCCTTCAAAAGCTCACCGAAGCAAGCCAACGCAAGGCTCCACAGTGGTGCAACAAGGCTCGAGAGCTCTAGCTCTCTCCTCTATTCCTCTACCTTGTCAGTTATTCGTCTATCCTCCCATTTGTGTTGTTACGCCGCCGAGTTTTCGATAGAAACGGAGGGGCACAAATAAGATTTTAAGACCCTTTGGGCAAGAGGAAGCCTTTTTCTTTTCTTTTATATTATTTTTGTTTTGGCCATAAGTAGCTACTGCATTAAGCAGTTTGATTGGGTGCCTAACATCTTCCCAATCGATAACCGAAGCCCCTACCCAAGAGCCTTTGGCGTAGACCGGATTCAGAATCATATTTGTGGCACTTCGGTGCTTATAAAATCTGGAGACCCATTTTGAATTGGGACTACTGCTGTCAAACAATCTGGAGAACCATTTTACTTTGGAGCCACTATTAGTTGCGCCAATGCAAAATGTCCTAAAAGAACACTGGCGCAACTATTAGTTGTGCCAGCTTTATTCTGGGAACTTTTGCTGTGGCGCCACTATTAGTTGTGCCAGGTTGGTTCTGAGCAGCATCAGTTCAGATTTGTGGCCTATTTCACACCTGAACTCCCTGATCAGTGCCTTTAGTGCCTTTGTTTAGGCCACGCAACTTCCGACACCCAATACGCCCTCACCAGTCAAAAGAAGGTGACTTCTTTTTTATTCTTTTCAGGGGATCAGGTTATTTGCATTGGTTTCTATGCCTTTAATAGATCAAGGGGTTTCCCTTTGATTCTTCCAAAGCGCTTCAGAACCTTTGCCGTCGGACCTATTTAGATTACGAGAGCCACCCAAGAAGGGAATTCAAAAGGACCCCGGAATCCTCATTTCTTTTCACTTTTAAAAAATAAAAAATAAATAAATAAATAAACCAAAATAGAGTCTTGGTTGGTGCCAGCGCAACCGCATCATCATGCCCTTCGTCATCCCGTAGGGGAAGGAGGAAGCTTTACGGGCCCCATCCAAGGCACCCATACCCGACCCTCACTGCACCTTATGTAGACCAGCAGTATAAAGAGGACGATATTAGAAATAGTTGGGCCTATGTTGGGGCACTAGCCAGTCTAAACCCTCCTCCTATAATCGCCCATCCCCTGGTAGCCCAGAGTGAAGTCCAACCGACTGCCGAGAAAGTGGCTCTGTATAACTGTGAGATTTTTGACAATCCCGTCACGACGATGTACTCCCAAATGAAATATTTAGAGTCGCCACCTGAAGCTTTTGGTGTCTCAGGAAACCTAGATCAATTTTATAAGCATCGAAGTATCACAAAAATGACCCTAAATCCGGTCCACACCAAAGGCTCATTGGTAGGGGCTTCTGTTATCGATTGGGAATGTGTTAGGCACCCAATCTACCCACTAAATGCGGTCTCTACTTATAGCCAAAATAAGAATAATAAAAAAGAAATGAAAAAGACTTCCTCTTACCCAAAGGATCTTAAAATCCTATTTATGCCCTCCATTCCTACCGAAAATTCGGTAGCGTAATGACACAAATGGGAGGATAAAGGAATAACTGAGAAGGTAGTGGACTAGAGGGGAGAGCCAGAGCTCTCAGGCCCTTGTTGTAATGCTGTGGAGCCTTGTGTTGGCATGCTTCGGTGAGCTTTTGAAGGCTTGTATGGTGAGAAATCAAGTTCTAACTCCTAGGACTTGATAGCTATGAGGTAGAGAGGGAAGGCTAGGGGGCGGCACACACCTAACCTAAACCTTTTGGGTGAAATCCTAAGGTATAAAGGAAATTTTTGAGTTATGGAATTTGTATGGGAATGGTGCACCCTAGGAGAGAGAGAAGGGATTCCTTAATCTCTTAATTGTAAATTTTTTCAAGCCTTTATAAAGGAAGGGGTGCCTCTTTATTTATAGGAAAAAGAGAGGTTTGGAGGGTATTTAAAAACTAATTTGGATTAGCAATTACGTAATGGGCAATCTAAGGTTTCGTAGGGTTTTTGGAGCCTTAAAAAATATGAAGAGTTGCTCCAATGGTGGATGATAGGGTGGGGCTTTAAACCACTTAAGAGGTTACACATAGATAATAAATGGGTGCAACAAAACTAGCAAAACACACCCCAAAGGTCAAGATGGTCAACAAGTCAAACCCTAATCTCAAAATTTGAGGTAAAAACCTACAGTTACTATTCATATGCCTGGCGCAACTATTAATTGCACCAACCATATATACAGTAAAATAGTTCTTGAATAGTGTTCAGGAAGTTGGCTGGCCACAGGAGGCCTACCTTAATGCTGGCGCAACTATTAGTTGCGCCAAATCCCTAGGGGTCTCCACACTTTTTACCATTTTACCCTTTCTCTTCGGAACGTGACATCTTCTTGTGTACAACTCTGATTAGGGTGATTTTTAGCCCGTTGGAAAGCTGAGGACTTCTACTTTTCAATGGTATAAGATTTGATCATAGTAGAAGGTCACAGATAGTACCCATACACCACTCTTCATCTAGTGGTCGAGAAAGCTAGGTTTAGGTCTGGAATGGGTTCTAAGGGTCGGGATTGGTTTTTAAGGGTTCGAGAAGGTTCCTAAGAGATCTAGGGGGATTCCTAAGGGTTTGGAATGGTTCTTAAGATTTTGGAAAGGTTCCTAAGGGTTCCATACATGCCATCAAATGCTCAGAGGTGTGCCTCTCTCGAAATGTGTCTCGATCGGGCCTTAGGCCAAATTTGGGTGTCTACAGGCCCCCATATCCAAGGAGGAACAGTTGAAAGAATAGTTAGACAAAATTTAGAAATAGTTGTTGAAGATGGGTGGTGCTAAAATCCATGCCACAGACTTCTCAGATTTGTATTTGTTCGCTGAGGTCCCCTTGCCACCCAAATTTAAAATGTCGACTTTTGACAAATACAATGGCACCGGCAATCCCATAGCACACCTTAAGTCTTATTGTGGGGACAGGTGCTAATATAGAGGGGACGAAAGACTATTGATAAAGGTCTTTCAGAAAAAGTTTGACCAGTCCAGCCTTGAGATGGTTTACATCTTTAGAATCATCTATGATGAAAACTTGGAAGGACTTGCTGAACTTGTTTCAGGAATAATATGTCTACAATATAAACATTGAATCGTATAAGTCAGATTTGGCTTGTTTGAAGTAGAACTCGAATGAGACCTTTAGTGATTATTTAGGGCGTTGGAGAGCGTTGGCAGCTCAGGTTAGAAACAGGATACCTGATGATGAACATATAAAATTGATTTCCAAAAATACTCTACCTATAATCTCAAACTTTTTAGTGTACCAGTAGCAGTCCAGCTTTGGTGATTTGGTAAGGAATGCCAATCGCTGTTAAGATGTTATTAGGGAAGGTCGCTTGAACAAGAATGCATTGAGTGGAGCCAGTGGGGTTAGAAGGTTTTTAGAATAGAGGAACGAGAAGAGGATAGGGGCCGATGTCTAGAACATTGCCAACATCAGGCCCAATAATAATATAACCCCATTCTAATTTCAAGCAGCCCAACCATCACCAGTCAAAACTGAGCAGATGTAGAGAGCAGGGAATGGGAAAGGAATGCAGATGACTCCGAAGCAGAGGAGAGCTCGCTACCACTGAGTGTTTACACCCCTGGGGCAATCTTTAAGTGTACTTTTGCCTTTACTAATAGAAAAGGGATTAGTTACTGTTCGTGAACCGCAACCTCCTCCTCACCCAATCCCAAAGAATTATGACCCTAATACTCACTGTAATTTCCAATAGGGTTTGGGTCACGCGACTGATCGCTTCTTCCCATTGAAGCACACAATCCAAGATTTTATTGATGTCAAGAAAATTATTCCACCTGCACCTTCTCAAGTAAACTAGCACGTGAATATTCATCAGGTGTCATTACCTCCACATCCTACCGGAGGAGCAGGTCCTAGACCCACCATCGAGATGATAGAAGAATGTGAGGAGTTTAAATTTGATCCATCACATTATATCAGTGATCGGGAGAGCTCTGTGGCACCATTGCCGAGAAATTGTGAAGAAAGAAATATCGGGGTGATTGAACCCCTGAATTTGTCAGATTATTTTCCCAACCCAACACCATGAATCGAACCCTTAGATTTTAGGGCTTATTTTCCATCACCCACACCTGTCAATTATGTCCATATAAATGCCTATCAACCATATACTACCACTCCCATCAATTACCCGATAGCCCATCAGGCCCCCAATCCCCCGCCAGCACCTATCAGCTACCAATGGCCTACTCCTACCCTTTTTCCCCTAGTGCAACCACCCACAAGCTTCACCACCACCATCTGGTCCAATTTTGCCACCCAACCATCTATCACCGAAGTAAATCAAGTGTTACCCACACCTCTAGAGCTCACAGTGGAAGTGCATCCGATATCGGCAACTATACCATTTCAGATTTTGGGACCAACCTATAATCCACATCAGGCCCCACTGAGTTATGAACAAATATATATCAATGCTGGCAGCAATAGATGTTGTCGCTCCAAGTGTGCCATAATTGTGTGCATTATGAATCAAAAATTAAAGAATTAAAGAATGCTAGGTTATATGGATGTTAACTTATGAAAGGGATATCAGCACATTGGGGCTAACACTGGCCTGCAAGATCAGGGCCAATTGTAGCAAGTTTTAAATGTAAGTGAGTAAAAGATCGTCCACAGGGAATTGATTTAAAATTTAAGGTAAACCTCCAGATCTGTGCTACCAGATCTGGCTCTATAATTATCTAAAAAAAGAATAGATAAAAGAGAGTGTTGGATTGTGTCACATTTAACTATAAGCAAATAGAGAAAAGAACTAACTACATGATCCAGATCCGAGTTGGGGAGGTGTTTAAAATAAGACAAATGCAGAAATAATAGCTTCATGTACTTTAGCCTCTGAATTTTAATGGAGAATCTGTAGTTCAACAGAGCAGATTCAATCTTCATCTGGCTACCAGCACAGATGTAAGAGAAATAAATCCAATTAAGGAATAGGTTTAGACTTATGGTCGTGATCATCACTTAAATGGTCACAGACACTTAGCTAGCCGTGGCCTATTCTTTAGTTCAGAACATGAACATCACTGTAAATGCTGCTAGAATTAGGTTACCAACGCTAATTCGCACAGGGGTGATGAATTAAGGGAAGTTGCATGCGGATGAGTGAATCTAAAGAAGTCTAATGCACTAAGGTGATCATTCAGAACCCTCGACATGACTCCAATGGAGAAGACACAAATTCTGACAAGAACCTTTAAAATCCAAAATTACAATTCTGAGCACGGCTTCTTAGAGAGCCCTCGGACTTACGATACGAGCTTCTCGAGAGAGCCCTCGGACTTCTGATCTTGAATCCGAACTTGGAAGTACAAATCACTCACAATGGCTCTCAAAGGTAAACTACAAGAAGGGATTACAGGGGGTTCAGATAAGCTATCTGACCGGAATGAGGGAAACAGAGATGAAAACTCTAAAATCTGGATACCCAAATTGGGCAAATGGTTCGTCTATTTATAGTTTTCCCTAAGTCCAGCTCAGATGTGTATCAACCAATAGGAGTCGTGCACCAGGATCCGGATCTGATTACGCCAATGGCGCTTGATCCGGTTCATTAATCGAGGAAGCGAGGCATCAATTACATTATGCATTTTGAAATTGTTTGAGCTTACGGAAGTTCCCTGTGTAATTTAACTTTGGGCGCTCACATGGGTTGGAATATGCCTTCGGATCTTGATTAGAACCTTCCGGAATGTTCCTGGTCTTCTGATTGCATTGGGCGTGCAAAGTTTCTGAAATACCCTTGGACGGTCAAATCCCGAATGCCATTTCACATAGTTTAAGGGCTTTTTCAAAAGTAGTTAGAGTTTCTAGAAGTTCCCGCCAAGTAATTTCATCTTTGGGTGTTCACATGGGGTGGAATATGCCTTTGGTTCGTGCTCGAATCTTGGAATGTCTCGGGCTTTTCAATGCATTGGGGCTCGTCGTGATTACTAAATTGCCCTTGTTAAAGCTGCGAATCTCGAATACCTTTTCGCAGAGTTCAGGGCCTTTTGAAAGTTCAATGACTTCAAGCTCGTTCGCAGTTCAATCTTCTTTTCGAGGAGTGTTTTCTTCTTTCGCAAAGTTCAAGGTTCTTTCTGAAAAGTGCAAGTTCTTCTTGAATAGTAGAAGTTCTTTGCGAATTGAACTCTAGGCTCCCATTCTTCTTTGCGAATAGTAGAAGTTCTTTGCGAATTGAACTCTAGGCTCCCATTCTTCTTTGCGAATAGTAGGAGTTCTTTGCGAATGGCTTTCTCTCTTGCTTCAGGTCTTTGTCTGCTCTTTTAGTCCCTCTTTTGCCATTGTTTTCTTCCTCCTTCTTTAAACTTGACATGATCGACTTTTGATCTTTTTGGGATGCTTTTCGGATTTGGACCTGTCTGATTGGTTAGCTGTAAAATGCACACTAAAGCACTTATTTAGTCTTCTCAAGGGTCTTTCAAGGCTCATGTTTAGGGGTGAAAAATGGTATTTTTCACTACTTAACACACCCCCAAACCTAAGCTTTGCTAGTCCCTGAGCAAAAGCGTAAAAGCAAAATAAAGAGCCACTTTTGTAGGAAGCAGGTGCATTTAGCATATGCAACAAGCCTTTTAAACCCCTAGGTGATCCCTAGAGGAGGAGTGAAGTCTCCGAGGGTTTCGGTGAAGGTACCTAAACTTCTCCATGGGACAGGTTGGCATTAGTGCTTTGTCATCCCATGAGCAATTAAAGATCAAAATTAGTTACTCTTGAATCAATGTTTAAACAGAAATTTAGGTTTATTGTTTGCAAGGGGATTTCAACATTTATAAACCTTATGAATGTTTCACTCTTTCCAATCTGTTAGCAGCCATAGAAATCATGCAAATGTGTCGTTGAGAGTTCATCATTTGAATAAAAATTAGGTTATAAGTCATACTTAATGTGCTCAAGTTCCAACCCAAACACTTACAAGGGTGTACTCTCATCAAGATTTTTGTTGAAGGGTTCATTTTCACTCAAGCTCAAGAGCAGTTACATCTCCCAAATGGATTTGTAAGCATGAGCATAGGCATGATTCTCGGCATCCTTGACATCTCCTCACCATAGATTGGGAAGCTGCTTATCTCCACATGACAGTTCACTCAACTTTGGATCACAAGGACTTTTAAATTTGGGTTTGTTGTATGGCTCGTGGAGTGAGGTTTCGAGGATAGGAAGGTTGAGCAGTGTTTGGATTTTTGAGAAGTCGGAGAATTGAAGGAGGTGGTTCATGACTCCACCTTCTTGAGTTTAGCTTCTTTGAGATTCTGTTCAAAGTACTCAGTTCTTCTTCCTTTGATCTTGAATTTTCAACATAAAGTTCCCCTTTTGCCTTTTTTGCTTGCTTCTTTTTCACATTGTTTTCTTTTACTTTCTCGGTCACCATCGCCCATTTTGAGGTATTTCTTCTTCATTTATTTTGATATTTGCCCGTAAATGTTCCATCTTTACTTCTTTCTCCTTTAACTCACGAATTCTCAAGGTGAGGGAAGGTGAATTGGTTCCATTGGTTCAGAAAAATGGGTGTTTTTGATGAAGCATTGTAGGATTTATAGCTCAATTGGGGTACAAACAAGGCGAGATCTTTCTTGGTTGGTTACTCATTAAGCTCAAGTCTGTCCAAAGAAGGCCTTGATCTTTCCTCGATTTCATGAATCTTTGTTGCTTGTTTTGATTTGGAGTTTCCTAATTTCTAGTGGATCTAATGCCTCAAATCCTTTGAACCGAGAAAAGGGTTGCCTCAGTCACTCTTCAACAGAGATGTAAAACATATAGGCTCAATTCTCACTGGTTATGGTTTTTCCTTGAGCTTTTAAGTATATCTTTACCTTTTTCTCTTCCTGTGGACTTGCTATGTGCTAATACAAGTGTATTTTCCTGGTGTTAACATCATGGAAATGTGGAATATTGTAGGGTTTAGAATGTCTAAATTCTTGCAAAGAAAATTTTAAAATTTCCACATTGTCATGATTCTTAAGTAAATTGATTCATTTCCTGATTACTTTGGTGATTGTGATGCCCTTATGCTAATTATCCCATATAAGGACACATTTGCCATACCCCAAACCTAAGATGAACATTGTCCTCAATGTTCTAGACAATGAGAGACTGGGAGCGAGGTAAAAGAAGAAAGAAAAACTAAGAACAGAAAAATCTAAACTATATGCAGCAGAAAATAAAAATGTAAAACTGAAGATATGAGCAAGGAAATGGAAAACAGGATATACAAATGCAAGAAAAATCAACAAAACAATGCTAGAACTGCTAAATAAAATCTAACAAATAGAAGGATTACTACGCAAATGAAAGGAAACTAATGCTAATAACAGAGAAATAGTAAAAGCAAGGTAAGGGACTGAATACAAAGTTAAAAAAAAGAAAAAGAAAAGTGTTGATACAAAACTGAATTTGTGAATACAAAATAGGAAAACAAAGTTATAAACTAACTATACTCACGTAAAAATGACGAAAATCAAGAAAACGAGGACACATTAACCTAAGAAAGAAAAAAAAATCAGCGATCTAAAAACAGAATTTGAAACTAAAATTCCTAAAACAGAAAATCTAATGCCAAATGATGTATCCTAAGCCCAAAGAAACAAACCCAAAAGCACGAGATACTTATGAATCTAAGTGATTATAAAAATGATTAGCAGAATACGTGAAAAGCAAGATTCATAAGATTGACCCTTTGTTGATGATGTGTATGAAAAAAAAATGAAGCATGGGAGCACATATTAAAAGCAGGGGTTCACACACAATTTGAGACCCATTTATGATGAAGAAATCTCAAGGAAAATAAAATCGGTGGGTCCATTGAATATTCAAAAACGACCTATGATCCACTACTCATTATCCTACATGATTCCTAAAAAAAATGATCTCAAAGAGTCCAGATGGGAAAAGTGGATGCAAATGGAGAAAAAGCATTATCGGGAAGATATCTATATTGTTTTATAATTTTCTATTTTATTTTTTTTTCTTGTTTTGGATCAGCCGGGCTCAACAAGAGCCCTTATTTACTACTTGCTAAAAATAATGAGAAACAACTCAGATTTTCTATTTGTGTTTTCGACTTCTTTTATTTTGTATTTGGTTTGTAAAAAATAAAAAATAAAAAATCAAAGCATGCCTAAAAAGGCAGTAAATTATAATCAAAACAAACATTAAACACAGAATTGCTGGTTCTCAAGAATTTAAAATAGAAAATGAATACAAAGGAGAAGGATGCAAACTCAAGCAGATCTGCTCCACTTTGGTCAGATGTTCCTTGTTGGAGCTCGGATCTGCAAACATCCAAAAAATGCGATCTAGGGTTTCCTCCTGTTTGGGTTTCTTTACTTTAACAGATCGCTGGGCTCTACCCTTTTGATTTCTGACAAGAGAAAAAGCGCAGAAGATTAGAATAGATGGTGGTTATTCGTGTGGAGCTCGTGAGAGAAGAGGGTGAGCTAGGGTTTTGAAAAGGGGTTTTGCTTGGGAGAGTTTAGAAAATCTTGAGAAAGTGTAGTTCGCAAAGAACTGAGCTTCAGTATGTCTATTCGAAATGGATTTGGCTCCAGAAAGATCTTTTCGCAAAGGACTTCTCCCCAGATTGCCTATTCGAAAAGGAAACTTTAACTATTCGAACAGAACATGGTTCTTTTCGAGTAGTTCATTACAGCTCCAGAATCAATTCGAATAGAACTTTGGACTTTTCGAAAAGTACTTTTTACTTTGCGATTTGAACTTTGAAGTGTATTTACACTATGCGTACAAGAAAAATAGACAGAAACAGCAAAAATCAGAAAAACAATGTTGTACAAACATATTATACACTTTTCTACCATCAGATTTTTGGAGATTCATGATGATAGGTGGGCAGCAAGGGCTCTGGGTGTTTTCAATGCATGGTTTGAGCCTCGACCATTTACCTTGAGTATTCTTCCATCCTTGGGATCTGAAATATCCTGACTCTCCGAGGGAGGCCTTGATGATGATGTATCGCCCTTCCCATCCGGATCTCAATTTGCAGGAAAGAATTTAAGTTTAGAGTTGAATAACCATACCTTGGACCACGGTATGAACTCTTTTCTCATGAGGCTCCTATCATGGAATGATTTAACCTTTTCTTTGTACAATCTGGAGCGAGTGTAGGCGTGCATCCTCAGTGCTTCCAGTGCAGTGAGTTGAAGCGGCCTGTGGTTACCAGCAGCAGGTAGATCCATATTAAAAGTTTTGATTGCCCACAAGGCCTTATATTCTAATTCTCTTGGTAGATGGCATGCCTTGCCATAAACCGATTTGAAAGGACATCCCTATAGGAGTCTTGTAGGCGATTACGTATGCCCACAAAGCATCATTAAGCTTAAAGGACCAGTCCTTTGGCCTTCTTCAGTTTTTCAAAATGTGTTTGATCTCTCTATTTGAAATCTCCACCGTCCGTTTGTGGATGATAGGGAGTGGCTACTGTGAGTGACGAGTACTTTTAATAGAGAGTCAAACTACTGTTGCAAAAGTGGCTTCCCCATCACTAATGATGGCCTGGGAATCCAAATATGGAAAAAATGTGGTCTTTGAGGAATCTTAAAACCACTTTGTGATCATTGGATTTGGTAGCTATGGCCTCAATCCACTTGGAGACATAATCCACTACCAAGATGAAATTGTTTCCATTAGAAGGAAAGGGCCCATAAAATCTATGCCCCAAACATCAAACAACTCAACTACCGAGGATTGGTATAGGGCATTGAGTTTCTTTTGGAAATCTTGCCAGTTTTTGGCGATTCTGGCAAGATTCTGATCTTTGTAAGGCATCTTTAAAGATTGTGGGCCAATAGAAACCACTGCAGAATTTTTGCATTTGTTTTATTGCCACCGAAATGGCCTCCACAGTTCGCTCATGACACATTGACAATATGCCGTGGAATTCATGGTCAGGACACACTTTCGATCACTTGGTGCGCACAATTCTTGAATAGATAAGGATCTTCCCAAATGAAATGTTTAACTTGTGAGAAGAAAAGATCTTTATCCATTCTATTCCAATGTTGAGGAATCATCCAATAGCCAAGAAGTTGACTATGTTTGCAAACCAAGGAATGGGTATTGATGGCAAAAGTTGCTCATCGAAATGATTCATTAATGGGTAAGCTATCATCCTCGGTATTGAGAATTACGGATAAGTGATCGTACCACCACATTCTCCACTCCTTTCTTATCCTTAATCGTAGATCAAACTCCACCGTAATAGGAGGATCCACACGATTAATCTGGGCTTAGTATCCTTCTTAGACGCGGAAGGTACTTTAGGGCGAGTGGTCGATAAACACCACAATTTGTGAACCTAAAACATAAGGCACAATTTTCCAATGCAAACACAATGGCCGAGCTCTTTCTCGATTGTTGTGTAGTTGAGCTGGGCATCTATCATGGATCTGTGGCATAAGCTATGACATGGGGAAGCTTATCCTTTCTCGCCCTAGGACAGCTCCTAGGGCATAGTCTGATGCATCACACATCGACTCAAAGGGCTTTGAATAGTCGGGGACTGCAAGATGGGAGCTGAAATCGGACATTTCTTAAGGACCTCAAAGGCATCATGCATTCATTAGTAAACACAAAAGGAACATCTTGACACGATAAATGACAGAGTGGCTTGGAAATTTTACTAAAATCTTTGATGAACCTCCTATAAAATCTGCATGCCCTAGAAACTTGATTTGTACTTGATTACGGGAGGAGGCAAATGTGCAATTAGATCAATTTTGCTTGGTCCACCTCTATGCCTTTATGGGAGACCACATGTCCTAGGACAATGCCTTGGGTGACCATAAAATGACTCTTTCGACTTAGAACCAAATTGGTTTCTTCACATCTTTCAACACCAACTTGAGGTGGTGTAAGCATTGGGAAAAACTGTCTCCATAAATTGAAAAGTCATCCATGAAGATCTCCATGAATTGATCAATCATGTCGGAAAAGATGGCATACATGCATCTTTGAAAAGTAGCAGGGCATTGCAAAGACCAAAGGGCATCCTCCTATAGGCAAAAGTGCCAAAGGCGGTGAAGGTGGTCTTTTCTTGGTCACAAATGGGTACCTGAGGATCTGGTTGTAACAGTACCCATCAAGGAAGCGATAGTAAGCTTTGCTGCAAGCTTATCAAGGATTTAGTCAATGAAGGGAGGAAATGGTCTTTCCTTGTCATGGTATTTAATTTTACGTAGTCTATGCAAACCCTCCATCCAGTTGTTTGTCTGGTGGACATAAGTTTACAGTTAATTTGCTACTGATGATGCTGCAGATTTCTTAGGCACCACACGTGGGTGCTAGCGAGAATCTGAAATGGGGTAAATGACTGACATCTAGCGACTTGACAACTTCCTTCATTACCACTTCTTGCATGTGAGGATTCAACCTTCTTTGCATTTCTCTAGAAGGCTTGGCATCCTCTTCAGTGGATCTTATGCATGCATCTGATTTGGGTTTATTCCTCCTAAATCGCAATGGTCCGATAATTGCTTTCTTGTCTTGTTTTAGAACTACTCCTCCTCTTCTTGCTCCTTTGTAAGGGAGGAAGAAATAATCCTGAGTGATGTTTGATGATCTCCAAAACACATATTTAGATTTTGGGGGGAGGCTGTTTGAGTTCCAATTTTGAAATTTGAGAAAGAGGGCAGCAAAGGTACCTTGGTAACTTGTGGAAGAGGGAGAGAGCAGTCTCCAAGAGAGAGAACTTGATGATCAGTTGGTGAGTGCCTTGCACAAAGCGAGACTCTTGAATTTGATCTCCCTTTTCCTTCTTTCTCGGTGGATCCCCAATCATTTTTAAATTACGTGGTGGAGTCTTTACCTTGCGAAATGTTTGTAAAGACTCCTCCACCAAACTCATCAATGATGTCAACATGGAAACATTCCTCGTGAGAGAATTGAGGTTGATAAATGCTGATTATACACATTCAATTTAACTTTCATATTTCCAAAAGACACCTCCATGATGCAGGACTGCATTGAATGCATGCATTAGTCAGAGCCGGAATGGTCTTCCTGTAATGAGGATGGCGGTGGTACTTTTGGTTGGTTCCATGTCCAACACCAAAAAGTCGTGAGGGTAGAAAAACTTGTCTACTCCTACCAAAACATCTTCAATCAACCCCATAGGTTTCCTTTCGGTTGTCATTCATTTGTAACACCACTTGAGTGGGTTTCAATTCTCCCAAACCTAGCTTCTCATAGGCAGAATAGGGAAGCGAGTTGACACTAGCACCAGATCTAGCAAGGCTTTCTCAATGGTGTGCTCCCCCAATGATGCAGGGGATTGTGGGGATTCGGTCTTGCATCTTAGGTGGTGTTGCAATTGATAGCACTTGGTTGATTTTCTCCACAAAGGCCTTCTTGGATAAATGTATCCTAGATTGCCTTTTGTGGGTGCATACCTCTTTGAGAAATTTTACATAAGCGAGGGACTGTTTGATTGCATCAAGCGGTAGATTAATTTAACTTGCTTGAATGTCTCCATCATTTCCTCAATTTTTGTGTTTCCTTTGTCAAAAGGAAAGACTTCATTGCATGGGGAAATGGGAGGTGAGGAACAAATTTCTCCTCCTCATCTTTTCAACAATTTTGTTATTTTTACATTTTCATTTTTTGAATTTTACGATGTAAATCAACGACCATATTGCTATCCATATTGTTCTGCACTTGTTCTTCATCTTTTTCTCTTCACTACCCTTGTGTTGTTTATTATTCTTCCACTTCTCAAAGTAGTCACTTTGATTTCCTCATGGCCATTTGAGGATTCTCCAACCATGAACATCCCTTAGGATTGTTCACGGGTTGGTGGGTAGTTTACCCTCTTCTCTCTTAGCCAATGAATTTGAGAGTTGGCCCGAGTTTCTTCAATTTTTTAATGCTCGACGTGAAGGTTCACGATGCGAGGCAAGTTCAAGATTTTGAAGTGAACTCAAGACCTCGCTCTTCAAAGGTCGTGGATCTAGGAGGGCAGGTGCGATTCTTTGCATGGCTTGTTGTTGGTTAATTGAAAATTTGATTTATTATAAAAATTACCGATATGGTGAAGCGGTGCTTGAAAGGTAATTGATTTTTTTGCTGCAGTTGGGGTAATTTCCGATTCCACGAGATTAGGATGAGATCTCCATGGGTAGTCATTCGATTGCATCTTCCATAAGGATCGAGCTGCATGAGCTTGTTCCATCATGAGTTCTGAAATTGTGATGCGAAGGACATTGATCAATGGAATGAGTGGGGGACCGCATATCGGACATGCCTCCTCTACTCTTGACCCATTTGGAGCTTTAAATGAGTCCATCGATCTATCAAATTTTGTGGTCAAATTATCCACTTTCCTTTCCTCATTGACTTCATAAACTTTCCCTCTTGTGAATTGGGGATTATTCATCCTAGCTGATTCTCGGTGTCCCTTGGAGATTCCTGCTGGGTTGAATTTTCTCCAATCACCTCAAAGAGGTCCCAAACCTCTTCAAGCTTTCTCAAGTAGGTATCCACAAGAGGCATCCACCATGTTCTTGCCCTTGATCGGTTCCTTGATAGAAGCTTTGAACCAGCCATTTAGGAATTTGATGGTGAGGGCATTGCCTTATTCTTTAAACCTTTCCCATGCTTCATGGAAAGTTTGATTGAGTTTTGGGAGAAAGAGATGATGCTTTGTCTCGATTGGTGGTTTTAGTCATTGGGAAATATTTTGACAAAAATTGACATTGCAAATCATTCCATGATGTGATGCTGTTTGGTGCTAACATAGATAACCATGCTCTAGCTTTGTCCTTTAATGAAAAAGGAAAGAGCCTAAGCTTGGTTGCCTCTGGACCCAGTCCAGCTATGTTAAATGTTGTGCATAAAGCCAGAAATTCATCAATGTGTTTGTAAGGGTCTTCCTTACTCAATCCATGGAATGAAGGCAACATTTGGATGGTGGAGGACTTAATTTCATAATTTCCCTCCACTGTGGGAAATTGAATGCAAAATGGGGAATTATAAGCACCAAGGGAAAAGTAGTCTCTTAACAATCTCTGTTCTTCACCAATTTCAGCAGATGTCTGTGATGTATGTCGGTTTCTTAGGAGTCTTTCAACTTCTGAATTTAATGGGAGAATCTCAGGATTGAGGGTTCTCCTGCCAAACATACAACTCAGAGAGAGTTTGGTACAGCAAACCTGTCTATTTAAGAACTTTCCTTTCCTTTCACACAGCTGTACGCTGCATAAAAATAATAACAAAATTAATAAATGACTAACAAAAGAGTGGCAGCAGCATTTATTCAAATAACTAGTAGGCAAAGAATAAAAACTCAGAAAAATAAAAAAAATAAAAATTTCGATAAAGAAATGTGTTTTCTATACAAAACTCATCAGTAGACATTTAATCAAGCACTTGGAATGCAAAGTGCAGGTTTAAAGCAAAAATTAAAATAAAAATCAAATCTACAAAATAGAAAAACTTAGGTCTACCAATTTTAAAATCTATTCCCCGGCAACGGCGCCAAAAACTTGTTGTCGCTCCAAGTGTGCCATAATTGTGTGCATTATGAATCAAAAATTAAAGAATTAAAGAATGCTAGGTTATATGGATGTTAACTTATGAAAGGGATACCAGCACATTGGGGCTAACACTGGCCTGCAAGATCAGGGCCAATTGTAGCAAGTTTTAAATGTAAGTGAGTAAAAGATCGTCCACAGGGAATTGATTTAAAATTTAAGATAAACCTCCAGATCAGTGCTACGGATCGGCTCTATAATTATCTAAAAAAAGAATAGATAAAAGAGAGTGTTGGATTGTGTCACATTTAACTATAAGCAAATAAAGAAAAGAACTAACTACATGATCCAGATCCGAGTTGGGGAGGTGTTTAAAATAAGACAAATGCAGAAATAATAGCTTCATGTACTTTAGCCTCTGAATTTTAATGGAGAATCTGTAGTTCAACAGAGCAGATTCAATCTTCATCCGGCTACCAAAGACAAATGTAAGAGAAATAAATCCGAATTAAGGAATAGGTTTAGACTTATGGTGTGATCATCCACTTAAATGGTCACAGACACAGCCATAGCCGTGGCCTATTCTTTAGTTGAACATGAACATCAGTAAATCTTTGCTAGAATTAGGTTACCAACGCTAATTATGCAGGGTGATGAATTAATGGAAGTTGCATGCGGATGAGTGAATCTAAAGAAGTCTAATGCACTAAGGTGATCATTCGAACCCTCGACATGACTCCAATGGAGAAGACACAAATTACAACCTTTTAAAATCTAAAATTACAATTCTGAGCACGGCTTCTTAAAGAGCCCTCGGACTTACGATCGAGCTTCTCGAAGAGCCTCGGACTTACAGTCTTGAATCGAACTTAGAAGTACAAATCACTCACAATGGCTCTCAAAGGTAAACTACAAGAAGAGATTACAGGGGTTCGGATAAGCTATCCTAGGAATGAGAAAGCAGAGATGAAAACTCTAAAATCTGGATACCCAAATTGGGCAAATGGTTCGTCTATTTATAGTTTTCCTAAGTCCATTTCGGATGTGTATCAACCAATAGAGTCGAGCACCGGGATCCGGATCTGCTCGGCCAATCAGATCGCTTGATCTGATTCGCCAATCGAGAAACAGAGGCATCAATTACATTATGCATTTTGAAATTCTTTGAGCTTACGGAAGTTCACTTGATGTAATTTAACTGGCTCACATGGGTTGGAATATGCCTTCGGATCTTGATTGGAACCTTCCGAATGTTCCTGGTCTTTTGATTGCATTGGGCGTGCAAAGTTTCTGAAATACCCTTGACGAGCTACAAATCCCGAATGCCATTTCACATAGTTTAAGGGCTTTTTCAGTAAAGTAGTTAGAGTTTCTAGAAGTTCTGCCAAGTAATTTCATCTTTGGGTGTTCACATGGGTGGAATATGCCTTTGGTTCATGCTCGTAATCTTCCGGAATGTCTCGGCTTTTCAATGCATTGGGGCTCGTCTGTGATTACTAAATTGCCCTTGTTAAAGCCTGCGAATCTCCGTAATACCTTTTCGCAGAAGTTCGTGGGCCTTTTCGCAAAGTTCAATGACTTCAAGCTCGTAAGTTCAATCTTCTTTTCGAGGAGTGTTTTCTTCTTTTCGCAAAGTTCAAGGTTCTTTACGAAAAGTGCAAGTTCTTTACGAATAGTAGAAGTTCTTTGCGAATTGAACTCTGGGCTCCCATTCTTCTTTGCGAATAGTAGAAGTTCTTTGCGAATTGAACTCTAGGCTCCCATTCTTCTTTGCGAATAGTAGGAGTTCTTTGCGAATGGCTTTCTCTCTTGCTTCAGGTCTTTGTCTGCTCTTTTAGACCCTCTTTAGCCATTGCTGAGGCTGTTTCTTCACTCCTTCTTTAAACTTGACATGAGCTGTCAGCTTTTTGATCTTTTTGGGATGCTTTTCGGATTTGGACCTGTCTGATTGGTTAGCTGTAAAATGCACACTAAAGCACTTATTTAGTCTTCTCAAGGGTCTTTCAAGGCTCATGTTTAGGGGTGAAAAATGGTATTTTTCACTACTTAACAATAGAGAAGGGGCAGTAGATTTTCTTACTCGATCCGAGAAGATTTCTAAACAATCAGAAACACCAGCAGCAGCACAAGCCCAACCAGAGGGAAAGAAAGATTGCGCCGTGAATCCTTTTGAGAAAATGAGTCGAGAACATATACTGGATACTCAAATTAGAAGAATGTCTGCTCATATGTATGGGATTTGTTAATGACGTCCCCGCTCCATTTTCAAGCTTTAATGGGGGCATTAAAAAATGCACATGTATCGCTTCAGGTTAGCCCAGATGAAGTCAGGCAAATAATTGGTCAAGTAATGGCTCCAAATGCCATTTCATTTTTAGATGTCGATTTACCGGATGAGGGAAGTAGTTACTCCAAATCCCTTAACATTACTGTGGAATACGAAAATATGATAATCCTGCTGGTTTTGATTGACAATGGGTTTGCTTTAAACATATGCCCATTGAGAACCGCCACCAAGATTGGAGTAGATCCATGCATGCTGAGACCCACAAGAACTCGTGCTCGAGGCTTTGACAATACGAGGAGAGAAATAATGAGAGAAGTTGACCTTGAGCTATTAATTGGGCTAATGACCTTCTCCATATTGTTTCAAGTGATGGACATCAAATCTTCATTTAATCTATTATTGGGATGCCCCTGGTTGCATGAGGCCGAAGCAATACCGTCAATGCTACACCAAAAGCTCAAATTTGCATCCAGGCATAAGATTATCACTATAATCTGTGAGGGGCACAATGAGAAAGAAAAAGCCACCAACAGTGTCGAAAAGCCCAAAGTGTTGGATGTGCCACACACCGTTGAGGATGTCAACCTCCACAGCTTCGAGTATGAGGTATCAACAGTACTCCCGGAGCCCATCGAGGGCATCATTCCCAGAATTGGAGGCGGAATGGTAGCAGTAGTGGCCATGCTCTAAAAGTGGGGCTATAAAAAAGGAAGGGGACTTGGGCCTAGACTGCAAGGTAGGAAGGATCCTGTCACAGCTAAGGGGGGCCAAAAATTCAGATTTGGACTAGGTTACAAGCCCATGGAAAAAAGTCCGCGCAACGGCAGCTATAAAAGCTAGGGGGATACACATAGAGGAAAAACCCCATCCTGGGCCTCACATCCGGAATTCATTCATGAGCGCCAGAGTTGTGAAGATAGACTGGAATGGGGTAACCCGATTAACCCCACATAAGCCCATAGCACCGATTCACCCCACTAATCCCCACATCACCCTTCCCAGCCTCGAAATACACTTAGCCGCATAATCCCTCTTTGAGGAACGATGGTCCGTACCTGAACAAACTCTCCCTGTGGTGAATCACCACAAAAGTATGTTAACATTTGAGGACATCATCTCAGATGAGATGAGAATCAACATGATGGAGGTTGATTCCGAAGAATCGTATCAGTCAGCACCCTCCATCCAAACAGGTAAAGGAGCGACCTCTCAGGTGTGCAACTGGGATTCTTTACCCCAAACCCTGGAATCGAGGAGTGGCATAAAAATCGACACTCGTTTCCTCAGAAAAAAAAACCTATAGGCAGGCAATACCTTGTATATACACAGACTCATGATGCCAAGGGTCCGTCTCCGAAGAAAATAAAAATCCCAAAAACATTGAAAAAATATTGTCATTTAAAATTCCAAATAAAATTCCACAAAAGGATGCCTTAATTGAAATACCCGTCCCATGTAAAATTGACCCCTTTCTTGTAGAAATACAAGAAGAGGTAGGTGTTATGAATCTGGACAAGGATATCCCTTTGGAGGAGCTCTCCAATGAGCTCCTTCACTGGTTTGCCAAATTTGAGCATGGCCCTACCCCCATTGTCGAAGAAATCGAGGACGTTAATTTAGGAACCAAGGAGGTTCCCCGAATTACCAAGATCGAAATGTCGCAGTCTCCTGAAGAAAGAAAAAGCATGAACGATTTGCTTCGATCATACCAAGACATTTTTGCCTGATCGTATAAGGACATGCCCGGTCTGGACACCGATTTGGTCAAGCATGAGTTGCCTCTCTACCCTGATATGAAGCCGGTTAAGTAGAAGATGAGATGTCTCTGACCAGAGTGGATGTTGAAAGTCAAGGATGAGGTCATCAAGCAGTATGACACAGGATTTCTCATGGTATCCAAATACCGGCAGTGGCTAGCCAATATTGTGCCTGTGTCGAAGAAGGATGGTAAGGTCCGCATGTGTATTGATTTTAGAAATTTGAATAAAGCAAGCCTGAAGGACAATTTCCCATTGCCCCACATCGACATCTTGGTCCATAACACTACTTAGCACGGGATGCTTTCTCTTATGGACGAATTCTCACAATACAATCAGATTAGGATGGCATAGGCAAATCGAGAGAAGACTGCCGTCATCACCCCTTGGGGAATCTTTTGCTACCGCATTATGCCATTTGGGCTGAAGAATGCCGATGCAACGTACCAGAGAGCTATGACCACATTGTTTCATGACATTATGCACCGAGAGATTGGTGTATGTCGATGATATGATAGCCAAGTCACCAGAGCAAAGTGTTCATCTAGTAAACCTTCAAAAGTTGTTTGAGAGGTTGAGAAAGTATCGGTTATGTCTGAATCCACAGAAGTGCGCATTTGGCGCTATGTCTGAAAAACTGTTGGGATTCATCGCCAGCAGGAGAGGGATCGAGGTCGACCTAGTCAAAGTCAAAGCTATCACTGAAATGCTACCACCATCTATTGAGAAAGAAGTTAGAGGGTCTTGGGCAGAATACAATATATCAGTCGGTTCATTGCACAGCTAATGCCTATCTGCACGTCGATCTTCAAGCTACTAAGGAAGAATGCTGCCATTGAATGGAACGACGATTATCAAGCAGTGTTCGATAAAATCAAAAGCTACCTCCTTAACCCACCTGTGTTAGTACCACTTGAGCTAGGGAGACCACTCTTGATGTATCTCTCCACAACGAAAGTCTCGATGGGATGCGTCTTAGGGCAGCATGACGAGATAGGAAGAAGTGAGCAGGCCATCTACAATCTGAGCAAGAAGTTTACTGATTATGAAATATGCTATTCTCATCTGGAGAAAGCATGCCTAGCTCTTGTATGGGTTACTCAGAGGCTCCGCCATTACTTGCTATCCCAAGCTGCTCTGCTTTTGGCTCAAATGGACCCGTTGAAATACATATTTGAGAAGCCGGCTCTTACTAGACGAACTGCACGATGGCAGTTTTGATTGTCTGAGTTTGACATCACGTACGTCACTCAGAAATCAATCAAGGGACAATCACTCGCCGATCATCTTACCGACAATCCTTTGCTAGATTATGTACCTTTGAGAACTGAGTTCCCCGATGAGGACATCTTGTTCATGACGGAAGACGTTACAAAAGAAGTAGAAGAATCATGGGTAATGCACTTCGACAGAGCAGCAAATGCTAAGGGTCAGGGAGTTGCCGCCAGTCTGATTTTGCCAAAAGGATCTCACGTACCAGTCTCTATCAAACTTAACTTCCCTTGCACTAACAACATGGTTGAGTATGAAGCTTGTGCCGTTGGTTTATAGGTGCCTCTCGATCTAAACATAACTCACCTCCGAGTGTTTGGCAATTCGTAGTTGATCATATGCCAGACGAATGGAGATTGGAAGACAATACGAAAAATTGATCCCTTACCATGAGGACCTCGAGGATCTGATAGTTTGTTTTAAAGACGTGACATTCTCATATGTCCCCCGGATAAGGAATCGCTTTACCAATGCATTAGCCACTTTAGCGTCAATGATTGAAATCCTGTACGGTGCCGAGATGAAGCCGATCATGATCGAGCAAAGGAATGAGCCGGCCTTCTACCTCCAGAGGAACCTACAAAGCCCGATGATGAGCCACCTTGGTTCTCAGATATCAAGAATTTCCTCGAGACACTAACTTTCCCTAATGGTATGTCCAAGACGGACCGACAAACCATTCAACGTTTAGCGGCATGCTATGTCATTTGTGGGGAATGCCTTTACAAGCGACCCCTATAATAATATCTTGCTCAGGTGCCTTACAGAAAGTGAAGCAATCAATATTATGAAGGAGATCCAAGAGGGAGTGTGAGATGCCCCCGTCAGCGATCACATGCTCACCAAGAAAATTCTACAGCAGGGATACTTTTGGACCACCATGGAATCAGATTGCTGCAAATATGTTAAAAAATGCTATAATTTTAGGAACACACCAGTCTGATACACGCTCTTGCTATCAATCTTCACTGCATGACCACTCCTTAGCCATTTGCTACTTGGGGCCTTGATGTCGCCGGAATGATTAATCCAAAAGCATCAAACGGACATCGATTCATTCTTGTTGCCATTAAGTACTTCACCAAGTAGGTAGAAACTAGATCATATGCCAACATCATGGCTAGTCACGTCGAGAAGTTTCTTAAAAATAATATTGTATGCCGATTTGGAGAATCCAAGGATATCATCATGGACAATAGCACAAACTTTGGGAATAAGCATATTCGAGCCTTCTGCGAGCAATACAAGATCAAGCACCATCGCTCATCACCTTATCGGCCTTAGACCAAGGGAGGCGTGGAAGCTGCGAATAAGACAGCCATCCGCATCCTCTAGAAAATGGTTGTCACTTACTGAGATTGGAGTGAAATGCTGCCATTTGCTTTGTGGGCCTACAGAATATCAATCCGTACCACTACAGCACCATTCTCCCTTGTGTATGGAACCAAGGTCGTCCTACCGGTAGAGGTTGAAGTACCCTCGCTCTGAATCCTCATGGAATCAGGCTTACCAAAAGCAGAGAGAGATCCCACTTTGAACAATTGAACTTGTTAGATGAGAAGAGACTCCTAGCCTTGTGTCATACTCAAGTTTATCAGGGGTGAATCACATGTGCTTATAATAAACATGTCCGCGGTTGAGATTTGAATATAGGAGACACTGTATTGAAGAAGATCTTCCCATCCCTCCACGCCGATCCGAGAGGAAAGTTCAAGCTGAACTGGGAAGGACCTTACATCATCCGAGAAGTGCTATCGGGATACGCCATCCACCTCGCCACCATGGACAGAGATCATTTTCCTGAGCCCATCAATGCTGGATACGTCCGACAGTTCTACTCTTAGTCTATCGCGATAAGGTAAGTATTGGTGAAATAAATACGTGACTACTTAAGAACCACCCAAAAGAGGCCATTATTCAAAGCACAGTAGCTAAAAAGCATCCCTAAAAATGATGATATCCTTTGCTATCCCATTTGAGCTTGGGCCTTTCTTTCAATAAACCCCTTCACTGAAAATGACAAAGTATGTACATATACAAAAAAAAGAGGTGAAGTAGAATCTCTATCAAAAAATAAAATAAAAAAAATTTGGAAAAGCAAAACCTCAAAAAGAGATGGCCTGAAATAAAAAAAATAAAAGAAAAAATAGATGAATCATGGGGTATGTACAGTAAAATCTCCCAAGGAAGATAGTATGTTGTGAAAAACTGAAATCGTATCAAGGAAACCCCTTTAGCCCAGCATACCTTCAAATCCTAAACCTAACCCATGGCCAACCTACACCCTGAAGAAAGCCCACTTTGTAGATTCACCAGCAATCATAGTATCTGTTAAGTCAACACGAGCCGAGTTGAGAGACGACACCAGAACCTCATCTAGTCGGCTATGACAGAATCAACGGCTATGTCGTGGCTTTAAAAAAAAAATGAAAGAAATAAAGAGAAAAAATAAAATAAATATACAAGCTCAAAGCAAATTGGACGTGGTGAAATCTCGAAGGGCATTATGGGTAAAAACAACGAGTTTGTGCGGACCAGGTGAAAACTCGAAAGGGCGCTACAGATAAAAACAACGAGTTTGTGCGAAGCAAGTGAAACCCAAAAGGGCGCATGGGGTAAGAGAGCTAAACTTATGAACGTGGTGAAAACCCGAAAGGATTCCATGGGTAAAAAGAGGGCAAAATGGGCACGACGAACCCGCCTTGGGCATTGTGAGTAAAACAGGGATTAAAATGAAATAATTAAAGAAGAAAGGTTTGAAATGATTGATAAGATTGACATTTGAGGAGCCCCTTTTGGTTTCTCTCCTTATTACCTATTTTCCTACCGGGCTGCTCATGTTAGTTCAAATCGGGCCCCGACCAGAGTTGTCATTGTGAAACTGCTTCATCAAACGTATGACCCCAGGTAAGGAGAAAAGGTTGATTCAATCCAAAGGGATGGATGTTCCGACCTTGGTAAAATTGCTGAACCTCACTCAAGTCCAATCACATGAACGAGTTTGACTATGCTCAAAATTGGACCCATTACTTTATCTCACTGATAAGGCACCAAAAAAAAAGAAGAGCTAAAAAAAAAGAACAAAAAAATCAAGAAAATCAAGAAAAATCTAAATACAAAAGGAATTGCATATATTCTACTCTTTTCCATATATACAACATCGTACTTTCATTTCAAAAAATAAAGAAAAAGAATAAAAAAAATAAATCAATCGAAAATCTAAAAAATATAAATATATCCCCACTTTCTTTATGTCCATGTACTTATGTACAACATCATACTTCTATCTCAAATAAAGAAAAAGAGCCAAAAATCTCTGGAAATAAAAATCCAAAATATATAAATCTTGAAAATTGAAAATGTGTAAGTAAATATTTGTTTCTCCTTCTGTTAATTAGGATTCATATTGTTACCTATAGAAACAAAAAAAGGACTAACGTTTTCTCGAGATGTACAGGAACATCAAATGGTCCGAAGCCGCGAAGCAGGCAACCTCTCAATGATGATTGGATCAGATGAAGCATCTCACCACCGACGTCTAATCTATTTTAAAAAAAAGAGAGAAGAAGATTTTCATTTTGAAAAAGGAAAAAATAGACATATTTTTATAGTACTTTCACCACGCCAGCTACGCATATGCGTGTTTCAAGTGGGGTAAAATGTTAATATTTTATTAGCAACACATCTATGCTTAATTAATGCCCTAAGTTTAAGGTTCACCTTAGATCTTTGGATCCTACTTTAAAGTAGGAGCAACTGTGCCAATCCTGATCAAGCGATCAATGTTTCGATCGGGTTGATTCCACTGCTAAATCTGCAAGCTAAGCGCTATCTTTGGATTCATGTAAACTTTAGTGTCCTAGGCTTCAGATTCCTCCAGAAAAGGTCAATCGTTGGTTGAGACCAACTTGTCAAAAAGGAAATTACCTATTGAACGACTATGTTCAAATATGCATCCCGAAGGGCTCATTTTAGGGTGCAGGCTAAAAACCTGCATTTGTATGGTATCCCTCTAAAGTGTACGCCTTGCATCTGGGTATCGGTTGGATGGTCATTTGTTCTCGTAAATTATACTCGGATGGGTTCTGGGTTGGGACTTCCATTCCCCTTTATTTTTATCTACCCCTGATGAGTGCATGTTTTTGTATAATTGTTCGATAATAAGATCATCGTTGATGGAGATCAAGATTGAGTGCCTCCTTCCGTAGCCACCCAACTTTGGCCAAGATCTGCTCAATTTTATATGAAGATGGATACTCAGGGTCTTTGATCCAGCGCAGTGCGGACAATCAATCAGCACAAGCAAATGTCGGCAATGAGGCATGCGTAGAGGCGATGTAAAGGAACCCTAGAGGAGGCCGATTTTCAGTTTGAAGAGAGGGGGAGAAAATATTTTCAAAAATATTGCCTTACTGCCCGAACTCAGGCGTTTTCAATTCAAAACCCATCCATGCTTGGCACAACTATTAGTTGTGCCAGACTATTTTGAGCCTCCTTTTGGCTTGGGGCAACTAATAGTTGCGCCAGCCACTTATGGGTTGGGTTTTGGGCCTAGTACGGGTCACCTGCATAACCCGGTCCCCCCCTTTGTTCATTTTGTTACTCCCGGTAAATGCACATGCTCCCAAATGGTATGTCGATCCTCATTCGGCTTGCTCAAGAAGCCATGCTAGAATAAAATGGATCGAGATCAATAGGCACCCCAATCCTACACAGAAAAATGTGAAAAAGTTTAAAAAATGATCCCACATAAAAAGCCAAAATTAATTCACATAAAATGATAGAATAACTCACATAAAATGATAGAATAATTCACATAAAATGGTAGTTCTGAAAAACCAAAAAATCCCATAAAATAATAGCTTTAAAAGATAAAAGAAAAATTACATAAAATGATAACTTAAAAATCTAAAAATCCACAAAAAAAGATAAAGAAAATCTCAAAAATAATTTGCATAAAATAATAGAAGTGATAAAGTGATAAAGTCACATGAAATGATAACTTAAAATCCAAAAAAATCACATAAAATGATGACTCAAAATCTAAAAATCACATAAAATGATAAACACAAAAAACATCAAAATTTTCCACAGAAAATAACAAAAATATATGTTTTGAAAAGATAGCATGTACTACCAAAAAGTGTTGCGACATCTATTCGCTCCGCTTGGGTAGTCATGCTAAATAAACTTCTAGCAGGGACACACACGACCAGTTAAATGAAGCGATCTATGCCTCATATGATTGGACACACAACTATGCACATGGGTGTTCCGAGGTGATAAAATGTCAATATTTTATTAGCAACGCAGCTGTGTTATGTCAATGTCCTAAGTCTATGGTTCGCCTTGAATATTTGGATCCTACTTCAAAGTAGAAGCAACGGTGTCAATCTCGGTCAAAAGTTTAATGTTTCGATCGGGTCGACTCCACTACTAAATCTTTGCGATGAGCGCTCTATTTGTGGATTCATAGGAATGTGAGTGTCTAACTTAATGTGCAACTGTGGGATTTTGTGACGATCCCGTCGTGACGATGCACTCTCAAATAAAATATTTACAGTCGCCACCCAAAGCTTTTGGTGTCCCAAGAAACCTAGATCAATTTTATAAGCACCCAAGTGCCACAAATATGACTCTTAATCCGGTCCACACCAAAGGCTCTTGGGTAGGGGCTTCGGTTATTGATTGGAAAGGTATTAGGCACCCAATCAACCCGCTAAATGTGGTCTCTACTTATGGCCAAAACAAGAATAATAAAAAAGAAATGAAAAAGGCTTCCTCTTGCCCAAAGGGTCTTAAAGTCCTATTTGTGCCCCTCCGTTCCTACCAAAAATTTAACGGCGTAACGGCACAAATGAGAGATAGAGGAATAACCGAGAAGCTAGAGGAATAGAGGGGTGAGTCGAAGCTCTCGGGGCCTTGTTGCACCACTGTGGAGCCATGCGTTGGCTTCCTTCAATGAGCTTTTGATGGATTGTATGGTGAGAAATCAGGTTCTAACTCCTAGGGCTTGATTGTTGAAATATTTTAAGTGCTTGCTACTGACTTTATCGAAGACAGTGATAAGAATGGGGTGAATGAAAAATGAGTGAAAGGTAGAGTGATGATTATGGAGCAGCAAGCCTAGAATATGCACAATCCTGTAAGATATAGGGCCTGTTGTAGAAAGTTTTGATAAGTAAAGAGTTTGTCCCACAGGGAAGTTGATTTAAAGCTCCAAGGGAGCTATCCTTAGTAGGCTCTCCAGATCTGACTACAGATCTGACAATCCTAAATGGAAGGGGATTTAGGGTCACTATAATCTAAATTCTAAGGTATCCAAATGTCTAAACTATAGAAAGGGTTGAGAAAACAGATGGAGTGGTGAGAAAATAAATATCAAAGGGTGAGAAGTATGTTATTAGGTACAGATCTGATGGGGTCTTGTAACTCAGACTTAGATTTGTTGCTATAAAAATCCTGTCCAATGGCTACATTATTACCAAAGAGGAGAAAGAATCAAACTCACTCCTGTGCCATGATCCGATCCCTTAAGGCTATAACCTGTCCACTCAAATGGTCACAGACTATCCACTAGGGGAACCACAATCCAGAGATGAGCAGAACAAGTTTACTATTATAGGCACAACTTCATCCAGGCTACAAGCTCAAGAATCCATAGGAACCTCATCCTCTACAGTTCTGTGTGTGGGGCTAGGCCTACAAAGTGCACGAGCCTGGACACACAGGACCAGCAAGAGTTTGAGTATTAGCTTTTACGCATGGCTGTTCACTGCTTTAGAAAGACTGCAGTGATCTAGTCACAAGCCTACAACCTCTACAGCTAACTCAGATCTGCAATCTAATGGTGGATCTATTCAACTATAGGGGAGTCTGTCACTGCACAATCTCTCACAAGGCTACAAGCACAAGTGCAGAGAAGAAGAATCTGTCTTAGTTCCATGAATTGGCCTCACCCTAGGGCTATAATCTGTCCACTTGAATGGTCATAGACTATCCACAGAGGCTATCCTCCTCCCAAAAGTCTAAGACAGAAAAAAGGGAAGAGAAAACTCCTAAACCCTAACCTTAGCCTACTGTAATTCTACAGTTAGTTTTTTTTTGAGAAGAAGCACAAAAGTTAAGTCCCACAGAGAGCTCTTCAAACCTACGCTAGGCTTAGGCTTATATAGCAGTCGGCTTCCCTCTCAATTAGGGTTAGGAAAACCCTAATTTCTCAATGCAATTGTGGCCCATTCCTGTCCCTTGGATGCCTCAGGGTGTGTGCATGGAGATTGGAGCATTGGAGTGCGTGTCCTAATTACTGGAGATTCCCAGATTACCCTTGCAGAAGTGGGGAGAAGTTTAGAACCGAATCCTCGCTGGATAGGAAGGATTTCTAGATCTTTCAGCGTGGTAGAATTGGCATCACGGGATTGAATTGACTTGAAGTTCATGCCATCGTGGGGTTTACATCTTGGTCATCACGGGGTACTAATGGTTACCGGGAGATTGAATTTTTAGCTTTGAATGGCGCGGGGATTGCTCGTGTGGTTCGTCCCTTAGTGAATCTCGCGACAGATCTTCGTGAAGAAGCAGTGTTCAAGAGTTTTTAGGTCGCGCGAGATTCACTGAAGGTCTGTATCTCGCGGCCACTGCGCGTGGGAATACCTGGATCTCTCACTTCTGAATGAATCGCGCGAAGCTTTAACGACTCCTCCTTTGAGTTACGCGAGACTGCGCGAATGCTTCACTCACTTATGGCTGAGGTTTGCGAGAGCGGCGTGAAGACTGATTTGCATATCAAATCACGCGGGAGCAGCGCGAGAACTACGTGGCTAGTTGTTGTACTTCCTCCAGGGACGCGCGACAACTGTGCGAAGGCATTACCTCTGGTTCATTTATGCTTTGATGTGCTTATGCTTCAGCCAACTTTCTGTTTGGTTTCATCCTTCATTCTGCTGAGGTAGTTCTGGGGAAACAATGAGCTTCTTGGCATGGTTAGGATTTTATTAACAGTTGCTGCTTATTACCTACAGGATAGACTTAAAACATATTTATTAAATGATTAAGGGTCTAACAGAGATTAAGTTAAGGGGTGAAAAGTGATACTTTTCAGGTCTTAACACACCCCCAAACCTAATCTTTGCTAGTCCCTTAGAAAAGCTGTAATTAAATGCCACTTTCATAGGGACCACGGATACATTTAGCATATGTACCAAGCCTTTTAAACCCCTAGGTGATCCCTAGTGGAGGAGTGAAGTCTCCTGAGAGTTTTTAGTGAAGACACCCACAAACTTCACCATTAAAATCAGTTAAGTATAGTGCAGATAATGACAACACAGATTCAAATGTTTAAAGTTTCATTCCACACCCATTTAACACTTAGAGGAAACAACAACAATGTTTGCAGGCCATTTAAAACTTAAAAGTTAACATGTGTTTGCCTGACCACCATTCATTTAACATTAGAATTTCAATGTATAAAAATCAGTACTCTGCTTGCCTTCAATTCAAAATCCAGGTTGGATACCACCCTAATGAGGTTAAAATTCAGACCCAATTCTCACTTGGGCTATCTCTCAACATTAACAACCTGAGGGTGTTTTCATTCTCAACAGCTCAAGAGCAGTTGCAGACCCCAAATGGGCTTGCAAGCATGAGCATAGGCCAAGCATATAATTTCTGACATCTTCAAGGATTTTCACCATAGATTGGGCAACTCTTCATCTCCACATGACAGCTCATTAGACTTTGAATCCACAAGGTCTTTTTGAAAGGGTTGTAATGTGGCTTATGGCTGAGGGGTGTAAAAAATAAAAGGGGTAAAAAGGGAATCCAAATTGAGAAATCAGCAAGGTAAGGAGTGGTTCATGACTTCACAACCTTCGTTTAAGCAAAAACTTCATCTTCCTCTTATATTTCAGAGACAAAGTGGCCAGCTTCTCCTCTTCTTTTCAATTTTCAGATGATGATGTTCTCTAGAATTCTCTTTCCTTTTCTCTTTTTATTTTCTTTATTCATTCCTTTGATGAAATGCCACACAACTGCCATTGATACACAGCTGTTCACAAGGTGTTTTCTTCACCTTCCACAGCATATTGGACCATTCTCAGTATCCTTACCTCCTTCTCCTTTACCTTCTGAATTCTAAGAGTGAGGGTAAGGTTGACTCAGGTAATGAGGTTAAGGTGTAAGTTTTCTGGTGTTTGTGAAAGAAAAAATATGATTTTAAGGCTCAACTAGTGTATGCAAAAGGGCAGATTTTAAAAGGTTGGATTTTTAAGCTCAAACTGTCCAAATGAGGGCCTTGAATCATTTCCTTAGTCTCATGAGTGCTGTCAATTAGTTTTTTGATTTGGAGGTGCACAACTTCTAGTGAAGAAGTCCTGATTCAATCAGTCCTTAGAGCATAAATAATGCCAAAAATACTCTTCAAAAGAAAATTCTAAGCCCAAATCTCACTAGGTATGGTCATCATATTTAACCCATGAGGTGTATTTTCATCTGTTTCTCTCCTCTTAGGTTCACTGAGTACTAACTGACAAAAATTTCTAATATTAGCTTCATGGTGGTGTCAAGATCAACCTTTTTCTATTTCCAAAAGTCTGCAAAAATATTTAAATCTTTACATGTTTCCTCATTGTATCAAGTTAAGTTGAAATTGACTTTATTCATCCCATTTTTACTACCATTACTGTACTAAAATTAACTGGTCTATTGGCAGACTGCCACACCCCTAAACCATTTGGAGCCGTGTCCTCACTGGTTCAGAGGTGATAAAAAAGCAGTAGAATCCAAGCAGACAGAAAGAAATAAATACAGAAGAAGAGAGAGAAACAGAAAATGCAAACTGAATAGTATGGAACTAAAAGAAACTTTCATTAAAATAAAAAGAAAATCTGACAAAAAGATGGAAAAGGAAAAGACAAAATGGGGGGGGGGGAATTAATGTGTAGCCGGGGGAGGGTTTGAGGAAGATGGAGGGGGAGATGCAGGTGGTGTCGTTTTTCTCTTCTTCACTTCTCTCTTCTCTCTTTTTCGCTTTTTCTTGTCCTCCTTGGCGAGGATCCGCTGGACCTCGTCAAACTCATCCCAGAGAAATTGCAAGGGGTCCGGCTCCTTTGGCGGTGGGGGATCTTCCCAGATAGGGTAGAATTTGATTGGGAACCCGAAGGGGTTGTCATCCGCCATTTGTGTGAGGAGGTATGGACTTCTAGTGTTAGAATAGGAGGGATGAGTTGAAAAGGGACTGATGGCCGATTTAAAAGAGGGGGACGAGGGAACATGTATCGGCGGAATTGAAATTGTGCCCCTTTTCAAACTTGGCAATAAATGAGCGTTGTGTGGGGAAAGAAGAAACACACAACTGGTTCTTGGGAAAGAGTTGTGCCCCTTTTTCAACTTTAAATACTATGCCTAAAGATAGGCATAGTATTTAAAGGGGTCAGTGTATCGCACGGGGATCCTCGCAAAGAACAATCAGTGAGGAGTAGAGTACATTTCTCGTGCAGCTGAGCGGGGGATCTCCGTGAGGTAGCTTGACATGGATCATTAATTTGAAAAAAAAAATCATTGTAATCCCTGAGGCAGGTATTGGCATAGATTTATTCAGCCACCATCTACATCTATCCTCCACACGGATTACTATTGCAAAGAAGCATAGCTTTCCTAAAATCATCTCCCATGAATGACAAAAAAAAACACAATGAAAATTATCACACAGAACAAGCATAAAAAATAGAGCAATAGACAAAAACTAGAAATTATATTGAAGTTGAAGAAAATATTTACAAATTTAGTTACAAGAAGCAAAACCTAATCTACAATCTAGAAACTAGGATATAATCTTAACCCGAATCTGTGTAGAAATCTCAGCCCATCTTTTCAGCATGTGCCCTAAGGGCATCTCTGTCCTATTTCTTCTTTTATCCCTCTCCTTTTTCTTTTCGGCTGGTGTTTTCTTTATAGTTGGAGCTTTAGGTGCCCTCACCCTTACTTTTGGTTGCTTGGGAGCTTTTGGTTCATTGGGTTCTTGAGGGGCTTTTCCTTTGCACTTAGCAGGGGGTGGAAGGGGATTTTCCTTTGTCTTTACCTTTGGCTTCTGCTCCTGCAGTGGGGACCACTAGGGATTTCCCTTTTTCTATGGACTCAGGTTGGGCAGGGGCATGTGCCTCTTCAGACTAGGCAGCAGACTCTTTGCCAATTTTTAAAGGGACAACTTTGGGAGCAGACCTCTTAGCATTGACTTTCCTCTGCTTAGGATAAGTGTGCTCTTGCGAAGGTGCAACAGAGGCCTTGGGAGCTGGAGGCTGCTCTGTAGGAGGTGAGGGAGGAGGGACAACTGGGGCCTTGCCTTTCTCTTGATGGGTCTGTGGTTGGGCCTTCACAGATTGGGTAACAGCAGATGGAGGAGCTTCGGGCTGTGGGGTGGGCATTTGAACAGAGATTGGGATCGGCTGCAGAGGTTCATTTCGGGCAGCAGCCAATGCGGATTCCAATGCGACGATCTGGATTTGATGTTTGAGGATGTCAGTCTCATGGATCTCCTTTTGGATTATGTGGATTTCCTGGGCATTGTTTAGCCATTTTTCAAACATTCTTGCCTTCATCTTCTCAGCAGAAGCATTTGATTTCTCAAACTCCCAATTCATCTCATGATAAGTAGTTGTAGCCTTTATCTTCTGATAGTCTTCCAAGATATTTTTCCATGCCAAGGAGATGCCCAGAAGTTGCTTTCTGTGGGCGTCCGTCATTTCATCGATCTGCTCTAGCAAGGGGGTCTCAATGGATTGGCGAAGCTTGGCCATGCCCCTCAGGACATCCTTCCTAAGGTATGCATTGTCCCTCATATGAAGGAGGATGGTGAGGTAGGGAGGGCTGTAAAAATAATGTTTTGGGGTGATGGGAAGATAGGAGGTGGAGGGAGCAAAGTGTGCTTGGTCCTGGGGGGGAGAAGGTGGGGTAGCAGTAGGTAGGTCTATTTGAGGGAGAAGGGGGATAAGTTCTGGGTCAGTCTATGTCTGTTTGTCAGTGAACGTTGGAGGTGGTAGGATAAGAGGTGGAATGGAGGGTATAGGGGAAATGAGAATGGGGTAGGCTCAAGAAGTGTAGGGGGTGGTGGGGGGAATGGGAATGGTGAAAGGTATGAAAGGAAATGGGGGGGTAAAAGTTGATGGTGATGGTGGGGGGGTTGGAAAGTCAGGAGGGAAGTCTGTTTAGGTTTCTTTGTCAGTGGACAGGAACAGGGGGGAGAAAGGGGATGCTGAAGGGATGGGTGGAGTGGTTAAGGTGTGTAGGGTGGATTGGATGGAGGTGAGTTCAGATTGCATCTGGTCCTGTTTTTGGGTATTGGTGGATAACTGGGATTGGATGTCTTGGATAAGGGAAAGGATAAGGGGTAGTGTGTCAGGGATAAGAGGTTGGGTTTGTGAAGAAGAGGGTACTGATTGGAAAGGTGAGGAAGGGGCATGATGGAAAGTGGAGGGAGGGAAAGAGTGGGGTTCAGGGGAGTGATGTTGTGAGGTAGTTGGGGAGTCTGGGAGGGGGGTGTAGTGGGTAGGCATTGTGTCCAGCAAACTAGCCATAAAGGCTTGGAATCCTATGGTGGTGTTTAGGGTTAAGTCAATGTCTGTGAGGGGAGATGTAGTAGGTATGGCTAGGGTGGTGTCTTGGTCAAGGTGTGGTGTGTCAATGGGGATAGACTGGATGGTGGGTGGTGTCTGGGAGATAATGGGGATTGTTTCAGTGGTCTTTCGTTTTTTGTAGGAGATGAGTGGGGGGCTGGCAAGTGTATGGTGGTTGATGGGGGAATTGTGGTTGTGTACTGAGGTAGGATAGGGGATGGTGAGTCCTACTAGGTACCAAGCACAGGGGAAGGGGGAGTGGGCATGGAGAATGGAAACAGAGCGGGGTGGCAGGGGATGGGTGCAAGAGGAGTAGTGGATGCAGGAATAAAAGGTGGAGGGGGAGTGGGTGTTGCTGCAGCAATGGTACTAATAGGCTCAGGGGGCACTTCCTTGGTAGCAGGGATGGATCCTGATCCGGCTACCTCTTCTGCTTGCTTGGGCAGAGCCTGAGCCTCAGCTTTCTTTTTCTTCTGGGTCTCCATCAAGCTCCTGTTGATCCCCCATTGCCTCTTGGCAAAGGTAGTAGGGGAAAGGGTTGTGGTCTACTCAGTCCTTCCTATCTTGTATCCCCCTTGATCAGCAGTAAGGTAATGATTCTTGCATAGGGGAGAGTGTAAGGCTTCTTGTTTGAACCTAACTTCTCCACTACGTCTTTCATAGCCTCAAAAATTAGCCAGGCTGCATTGAAGCCATGGCCCATGTGGTAGGAGTAGACAGCATCCGCAATGGGGTTCTCCTCTCTTACTGATGTCCTGAGCAATATATGTTCTTTCGTAGGATTTGGTCAATGAACAGTAGTTTAGGTTCTAGTTCCCTCCTTCGGATTGAGCCCCCAGTGGCTTTTAATCCTCTAGTGAGGGCCCGTACAATTGTATCAATCGATGCACTCAGAGGGGGGCCATATCCACAGCTAGGATCGAATGCTGCTGGGATGCCCAAAACTTCAACAATCACCTTAGGGCTCAAACATATCAAAGTCGTCAATCTGCACCAGTAGACACAGTTGTCCATCATTGTCCTTCTTGACCCTGATGTGCTGATAGAACAGCTGCACTAGACTAGGGTAGGCTAGTGCTGGAATTCCTCTCATCAATGGCATCAGGCCCGCTTTGCTCATAAACTGTATTGCAGGGGCAGAGAGAGGTTGTTTCTCAAAAAATGGTACATCAAAGGTTATTTCAGGCTCCAATGGAATTGACTCCAGGAGCTCAGAAGGAGTAGAGAACTTAGTGGTTGGTACCGCCGCCTCCTCAACCATTTCCTTTCCTTTTTTGGGAGACTTTGAAGTTTTGGCCTTTTTAGGGGTGGTCTCTGCAGGGTCCTTGTCCTTCCCTTTTCTCTTCTGTGTAGTTTTTGGAGCCATTTCTAACTCTGTCTTCTCGTTTGAGAAAGGAGGCCGAGATCTAGGGTTTTGTTTGGTTTGACGCACAGGGCACCTCAAGATCTCTGAGCAAAGGGCAATAGATGATGGTGATGCTAAGAACACTTGTATAAATTTGTGGAGTGAATGATGAGTTGTAGGAGTGTTGCTGGAGGAGAGAAGTGAAAGAGTGCCAAAATCTAGGGTTTCGCAAAGGGAAGAAGGAAGGAAATAATGGAAAAGGGACCAAGCGCGGGGTTTAAATACTTATCGCGAAGCTTGGCGCGCTTTGGAACATCTGGTCGCATGGTTGGAACTGAACCTAGAGAAAGTGTTGATTCAATCTGAATTCCTCGACAATCTCCCAAGTTTTCCTTGGAGAGCGCGATAAAGTGAGATGAATTTATGTGAATTGCCCGAGCGGCTCCAAGGTCTCTAATTGGATTGCATGAAAAGGTCTGAGATTCACTTTGAATCTCGCGACAGACTTAGAACCTCATGACAGAAATGTAGTATTTCTATTGAATTGCGCGAGCGGCTCCTAGGTCTCTATTGAACCTCGCTATAACTTTTAAATCTCGCGATAGCAAATATATATATCTTTATGGGGATGGCGCGAGAGGTTCGCTGGTGAAAATGAATCACGCGAAAGCTGATGGATGGCTCTATGTGAATCGCGGGAGAGGTTCTCAAGTACACATGAATCTCACGACAGCTATAGAATGTTTCCATGTGAACTGTGCGAAATTCTCCCATACATCCTTTTTAACCTCGTGAGAACTCTTAAATCTCACGATAGTCACCCAGACTCCCCTTTTTGAACCCAGCGACAGTAAGGTATAAATCAGAGAGCATGTTTGCTGTGGTTGGATCCTGGGTATGACTCTCTCCTATGGCTACCTCTAGACACATGTAAACTCAATCATTCAAACAAAAACGACCTCCCACATTAGGCATGCAACAGAAGCTATCAGTTGAAAAATAGTAAGAATCAAACCATGCATCAAAAGTTTAAAACAGATTGGTCCAGATTCAGATAAGACCACGAACAAATCCTAAAGAATAGAAACAAAAGAGAGCAAGATAAATCAACCAAAACTAAATACATATGATACAGTAATGACACACCTATGGATCAGTTTGAAGAAGGATCTCCTTGAAAATGAATGGTGTCCATGAGTTCGGCAGGTTTTTCAAAACAAGGCTTAAGCCTCTGACCATTCACCTTCAAGATTCTCCCAGACTTAGGATCCTTGATTTCCACAACACCAGATGGAGAAACATGTATGACAATGTAAGGACCTTCCCATCTGTATTTCAATTTGCCCAAAAAAAATTTAAGTTTGGAGTTAAACAACCAAACCTTATCACCAGCTATGAAATTCTTTCTCAACAGCCCTCTGTCAAAGAAAGCTTTGGACCTTTCCTTGTAGATCCTGGCATTGGCATACACATCCATCCTTAGTTCTTCTAATTTGGACAGCTGCAGCAACCTGTGAAGACCACCAGAAGCTAGATCTAGATTTAAATGTTTGATGGCCCAATAGGCCCTGTGTTCCAACTCCACTGGAAGATGACAGGCCTTGCCATAGACAAGTCTGAATGGGGACATACCAATGGGAGTCTTATAGGCAGTCCTATAAGCCCACAGTGCATCATTAAGCTTGTCAGCCCAATCCATCCTATCAGTCTTCACAGTCTTCTCAAAGATATGCTTGATCTCCCTATTTGAAATTTCAACTTGCCCACTGGTTTGTGGCTGGTAGGGAGTAGCAATCCTATGGGTGACAGAATATTTCTTGAGCAAGCTCTCGAAATTTTTATTGCAGAAGTGGCTCCCCCCATCACTGATAATGGCTCCAGGGGTACCAAATCTGGAGAAGAGATTCCGCTTTATGAACTTGAGGACAACCTGATTATCATTAGTTCTTGTGGCAATGGCTTCTACCCATTTAGAAACATAGTCCACTGCCACTAAGATGAAATGAAAACCATTTGAAGGAGGAAAGGGGCCCATAAAATCAATACCCCACACATCAAACAGTTCTACAATAAGGATGGGTTGTAAAGGCATTGAATTTTATTTAGACAGTGCTCCTAGCTTCTGACATCTTTCACAGGCCTTACAGTGTGTATGGGCATCTTTAAAAAGAGAAGGCCAATAGAAACTATACTGCAACACTTTGTCAGCGGTTTTTCTCCCACTAAAGTGACCCCCACAGGCATTTTCATGGCACATGGCCAGAATACTGGGGATATCACTTTCGGGAACACATTTCTGAATGATTTGGTCTGCACAATACTTGTATAAGCAATGTTCCTCCCAGAAAAAGAATTTGACCTGTGAGAAAAATAGGTCTTTGTCTATTTTTGTCCAATGGGTAGGAATCTTGCCTATAACTAGATAATTGACAATATGTGCATACCAAGGAACTAAAGATTGGATGGCAAACAGTTTCTCATCCGGGAATACATCATTTGTAGCAAGGTCATCAACACCTTTCTCCAACATAATTCTAGACAAGTGGTCAGCCAGCATGTTTTCTACACCTTTCTTGTCCTTGATTTCGATGTCAAACTCTTGCAACAAGAGTATCCATCTAATCAATCTGGGCTTTGTATCCTTCTTGGACAGTAGTGTGCGACCATGGATCCTCTCGAACCCGTCGCAGCGATGCGCTCGCCTTTTAATGAAAATGTAGAGTCGCCACCCGGAGCTTTTGGTGACTCGGGAAACCTTCAAATCGATATTTTGTGCACCGAAGTGCTAAATATGACTCTGATTTACCGGTCTTTGCCAAAGGCTCTAGGGTAGGGGCTTCGGTTATCGATCAGGAAGGGTTTAGGCACCCGATCAACCCGCACGTAGCGGTCTCTATCTATGGCCAAAATAAAAATAAAAAGGGCGGAGTTTCCCCTTGCCCGAAGGCAATACGGTCCTATCAAGCTTTGAGCCAAACCAAAATTTCGGTGGCGTAACGGCTTCAATCCTTGGACGGAGGAGACACCAAGAAGGTAGAGGAAGAGAGGGGTGAGCCGGAGATCACGGGCCCTTGTTGCACCGTGGAAGACCTTCGCTTTGGCGTGCTTCCGATGGCTTAAATGGCATGAAAATGGGTTCTAATGCTAGGATTCAATAAAATAGGAAGTGTAGGGTGAGGCCAAAGGCTAGACTTTAGCTAAAGGGAGTGATCTAATGGTTGAAATAGATTGGAAAGGATGAACTAAGCTTGCTGGAATTCTAGAAAATGAGTGCACTTTCTCTCACTAGGGTTCTCTCTTGAGCTCCAAATCCTTAACCTCCAATTTTTTCTAACTCTTAAGGAAGAGGGAGGCCTCTCTATTTATAGAGAAGGGATGGGTTAGGGGCTTCCTTAAGAGCTAATTGGTTTAGCAATTAAGTAATCCCCCATCTAAGGTTTTTTGGGTTTTCAAGGTCCTAGGGTTTTGGGAAACTGGTTTCAATGGCGGATGATGGGGTGAGACCATGGGTGACTTAAGGGTTGCAAATAAGCTCAAAGGGGGTGCAACCAATCTCAAGACACCCACCTCAACCAAGGGGATGGTCAAAGGGTCAAACTAGATGGAGGAAATTCGAGCTACTGATGACACTTACTGTAGCTAAGCTGGGCGTATATATTATATATGCCCAGTTTAGGAATAGTAATTTTCATCAAAATCAGGGGAGTTTTGAGAAGATGAAGCCCGTGGTGGGTCCCACCTATATTGGGCATATATATTATATACGCCTGGCCAAATTTCCCCTAAAATAGGCAGGTGTATATAATATATACACCTGACTAATCTGGCGCTAAATTGGCTGGGCGTATGTAATATCCACGCCTGCCTAAAATTCATGATTTTATGTGAAACTTAAAACGGCCATATCATTTGTACCGTAGCTCCAAATTTGGTGATCTTTGGCTTGTTGGAAAGCTAGAGAAGTCCTCTTTCCAATAATATATGGCTCATCCTTGGTAATGGTTTGTGTGAAATTCTATAGCTCTCCTCCCATCAACCGCCAGAAGGGTTTAAGTTAGGTCTGGGAATGGATTCTAGGGTGTAGGGGTGACTTCTAAGATTTGGGGAAATGGCTCTAAAGGTCTTAGGGTGATTCCTACTGGCCTAGGTAGGTTCCTAAGGGTTCAGGGGGTGCCATCGGAAGCACAGGGGTACATCTCTCCCGAAGTGCAGATTGATCGGGCCTTCGGCCGAATTTGGGTGTCTACAGATGCCCCTCTTTGGTATTCGATCACTAATGATCGGATGCCAAAGACAAGAGACATCCGAAGAGGTCCAAGGCACGTTTGATGGGTTCACCCGGTTCAACTCAATTCTCAAACATTCATGGTGATGGTGAGTGTACATAAGCCCTCTCATTTCGGGATATCGTCTGTACCTCAGAGCTAACAGTCCCCAAGCACATTGCGACATTACTGGGCATAACTGCGATGATCACAAAAAGTGTAAGCCCACTAGCCGGGATATCGTCCACTTCCTAAGGGAAATTATAGATTTGTGATGTTTGAATATTAATCTGAACCAGACAGCTCCATGAAACGGGATGATCGATCTATGCTTCGGAATTGATGCGAAGCATACAAAGCGAAGGCCTTCAAACTATGTCCAATCCTATGGAATATCGACAGCTCCATTGGATTGGGCACGGGTGCCCTTACCTAGGTAAGGCTCAAAGTTTCTGGGTGAACCCATCAACCTCGAGGTTGCTTTAGCATAATTGACCCGAGTGGAGCGAATATTGATGTCGCAACACCTCTTGAGAATGCATGCTCATTTTTCGAGTAATTTTTTTGTGTCATTTTCTGGATTTTCTTTTATTTCGAGGCCTCTAAGCAGAGCTCGATGACCTCTAACAACTTTATTTTTGCACAACTCTTTAAGTGGATCAAATGCTAGTTGATACACTTTTAAGAGTGCGTGCGCCATGCCGGGGATAGGGGCACCTTGGGGATGTGCACGTTCCAGTGGTGAGGTGCTCCTGGTTCTCACGGACCGGAGTGCCTTAACTTGAGACAAAGCTGAAAAGATCGGGCTAGGACCAATCACCCCTCGAAAGAGATGGCCAATTCTAGCCTCCATCCCTAATGAAATCACATCTTACTAACTATGCACAGACAGACACCCATCAGGGGCGATAAGCAGCAAATATGCACGAACAGAAGCCTCAACCCTAAGGTACAATTTACGAGGACAACGACCATCCTGCGGATACCCAGACGCAAGTGCGTACATTCAACAGGGACACCATGCCTATACAGGTTTTAAGCCTATGTAAAAGGAAATAAAAAGGGAAAAGAGCCCTTTGGTCTGTATGTTTGCACATAGTTTGGTTGGTTGTAATTTCATTTTTGACGGGTCAGTTTCAACTGACAATAGACTTTTCGAATGGTCTGAAATTGGGGGCACTCTTGGTCAACATAGATCCGAAGGGAGGTGACCAGAGTAAATGTTGGAAGGTGGGGTCAACCCACTCAGGATTTTCACTAAGCAGCAACAAGTTGTTATTCCTTCTCCTTTTCTTTCTTCTTCTTTTTTTTCTTTTCTCTTTCTTTTTTCTTTCATGTCAGATGGAGACCCTGGGCATGCTCAAACTATCTTTATTTTTGCACGTATCCTTAGGCGAATCAACTTGTCATGTTGATATACCTTAGGGACGTATACATTCCGGTGATGGGTTCTTGGTTTGCCTGTCGGATCAGGCCTTGACTCTTGCTGGGGGACTCTGTAGGGAACAGTGACCGGAGATGGGCAAAATTACTTGCCTGCCGGGTCAGGTACAAAATGTCCCTGCCTGAAATGAGGTTCGAGAGCTTTCGGGTGAACCCGATCATTCCGAATTGATTTAACACGGCTCTCAGAGTGGGGCAAACAAGTGTTGCAACGCTCTTTTGAGAACCAGCGTTGTATATATTGTATTTTTTTTCTTTTCATTATTTTTTTTTATTTTGTGGGCGCATTAGGTGGGCGCCTACGGATCTAGATCCATTTATTGTAGCGCGGTCCCTTTGGGCCAATCGAAGGAAACTCAAAGGGTCATTTGGGGATGCATGCACCATGGCCGATGACACGTGGGCCTCGAAGGGGGGTCCGGATCGAGGTCCATAGCATACAAGGGGGGCCGTTGGGCCTTAAAATCGAAAAAGGGAGGTCGGGCAGTTTAAAAACTGCCATTTTTGGTTGGGTGTATATAATATATACGCCTGACCAAAATCTGGCAAAAAATGGTCGAGCGTATATATTATATACGCCCGTCTAAAATCTGGCAGTTACGAAACTGCCCGAGCCCGAGCACCAAAGGGGCCCCCCTTTTCAAATTCTCTCCTCCTCCCTCCTTTCTTCTTGAGTCCGAGACAACCCCTTAGGGTTTTTTCATTTGATTTGGCTTGAGTTCTATTACCGGCGGTCGCGGGTGTGGATCAAAAGGCGCTTATCCTCCGCCGCTATTCGTTTTTCTCCCCCATTGAAGGTAACCATTACCTTCCCTTACTTTCCCTTTGCATTTTGATAATATTATTGTTTGATGCTTTTCTTTTTCTCTCTCTTGTTTTTTTTCTTTTATGGTGAAATGTTTTTTTTTCATTTTCATTTAAACATATGTGATGCTTATGTTCCTTTTCTCTTGGTTTTGTTTTTGTTGTCTTCCTTAGGCCTATTTTTCTTCATCTATCATTTATTCATCTCATCCTATTTTCTCTTTCTTTTTTGTTTCCGATGGATTAGTGCATCTTATTTTTTTAGATTAGTACACTCGCACATGGTTTTTTTTTTTTTTACACACACACATCTCTTTTTTGGATTGGTACCTACACACACATGGTTTGTTTTTTTTTTTTGTTTTTAGTACACACACGCATCTATTTTTTTTTTGGATTGGTATATACACATGGGTTTTTTTTTTTGTTTTTAGTACACACACGCATCTCTTTTTTTTTTGGATTGGTATATACACATGGGTTTTTTTTTTGTTTTTAGTACACACACACACTCTTTTTTTTTTTTGGATTGGTATATACACATGGTTTTTTTTTGTTTTTTAGTACACACACACCTCTCTTTTTTTTTTTTGGATTGGTATATACACATGGTTTTGTTTTTTTTTTTTTTTTTTGTTTTTTAGTACACACACACACCTCTCTTTTTTTTTTGGATTGGTATATACACATAGTTTTTTTTGTTTTTTAGTACACACACACACACACCTTTTTTTTTTGGTTTGGATTGGTATATACACATGGTTGTTTTTTTTTTGTTATTTCTTTTGGGATTAGTGTATATATACATTTTTTCTTTCTTCCCTTTTTTGTTGGCAACCTTCTCATATGCCGATGTGTCTCATAGTTTCAGGATGTCTGGTGACGAAGGGCATGATCAGCAAGAAGGGCCGAAGATGGCCTATGGCCCCCATGGGGAACAGTTCATTGTGCCTCAGTGCTCCTCCCAACCTTGGTATGAGATGCAAAGCGAGGCCGCCCACACCGGCCTCCTCTACTGGCAGCACACCCATATGTCCAACTTCGGAATCGTTGGTCAGGTAAACAGATGGGCCCCCTCCTCCTTTCCGCTTTTGTTTTCCTTTGATGCCCTCATTATATCTCCCTACCCCTATCTGATTGATGCCTTCTGCTTGCAGCCCCTACCGCACATTATGTGTCGAGGCGGTTGGTTGGACCCTTAGCGTCTTGTGCTTTACCTTCCCCCAGTGGTGAAGGACCTACTCACTACTGCCGGTTTTGGGGACTTCATTTCGTGCCCCGCTGTAAGGGTTGATACGGCCTATTTAAAGGCACTGATAGAGCGTTTTCACCCCGAGACGATGACATTCCACATGGCCGTGGCAGAGATGGCCTTCACACCGGCAGACTGGTCTATGATCACTGGGGTCCGTATAGGAGGGGTGCCCGTGGTACCTACCCGCACACCGGGTAGGAAGGAGGTGATTCAACTGCTAGGGGCCTACCCGTCCTCAGGGAATGTTCGGGGCTCAGAGGTCAAGCTATCCTGGTTGGTTGATTAGTTTGGGCCTAATGAGTTGGTGGACCAGGGGCAGCTTGACATGGACATTTACATCGAGCCTGCGTGCGCACTTATGCTGGCCCGCATCTCCTTACTGTTCCTCCTGGGCAAGACTCTCCACTCCAACACCAGTGGAGGGCGAGTCTCTTTGTCCCTGCTCAGCCTGATGATGAACTGGGAGACCGTGCATCGATTCGATTGGGGCGACGCTGGCTATGCCATACTCATGTCCATCCTAAAGCGGGCCGTTCTTGGGGAGTCTAGCCCCATTGTGGGTTTCTGGCCTGCCATTGAGGTATATTATCTTTTGGTTTTAGTTTATTCAATTTTCTTTTATAGCATACCTGTCCTCATTTACCTACTTTCTCAGGTCTGGGGGTACCTTCACTTTCAACTGGGTCACCCTCTGCTTCAGTCTGACATTGCTACGCTCCCCCTCATGAGTAACTGGCACGTGGGTCGCCGTCAGGAGGTAGGTATGAAGCATTTGGAGTTAGGGCTGCGCTCTCAGTTTGACCTGTTCATCCCAGAGCAGGTAAAACAATTCTCTATTTGTAAATTTGACAGCTCAGCTCCTGTGTGCTAGGGGTTCTGACCAAATGTGTGCATCCCCTTCCGATTTTCTCTTCGTTTGCAGGTCATCCTCGACCCTTACATAGGATCTCCCTTCTGGAATTTGGCCTCAGTGGGTCCCTCTCGTCTTTTGCTGGACCGTCGTATCATCTTTCTCTACGGGCCCTGGACTAGGGCCTACTACTTAGGGGAGAGAGCGGTTCATCAGTTTCACCCTCTCTTTGTCGTGCCCCAAGCTCCTCCTACCGATGTGTTGGCCCCAGAGGGCTCCATTGATGAGCTCACTGCTCACTTTCTTCATCATGGGGTTCCTATCGATGACCTTCTCTCCGGGGTATCAATCTTAGTCGACTCCTACCCTATCATTTCTTCTTTGCCGCTTTGCACAGTGCTAACTTTCTAGCTTTTTGGCGGGCAGCGATCTCGTAATGCCCTTCTCTCCTTTCATTGACTTTCATGTGGTTACTTTGATTGACCTGTCGCCCTTAATGATAAAGTGTTTCTCTCTACAGTTTGAGCAGGGCGGCGACTCAGATGAGGGGGAAGAGGAGGTTGTTCCCTATGATGCAGCAGGTGCTGGACCCTCCAATCCTTCCGGGGCTGGTGCTTCTGGCGTGGCTTGGTCTTGGACCCTCGACCCTCTGTGCCAATGCTTACGGTAGCTCATCGCGAGGTCCGTGGAACCTTCAAACTCTGGATGATGCCTTTTGTCACGCGTGTGTGGCGGCGTGGCCGAAAAGCAATTCTCAGCTATCTAGGTCCCACCTCTGATTTATCTTGTTGCTCTGTTTTCTTTCCCTTTGAATTATGCTGATGGCTTGTGTGACTAACACCTCCTTTTTCTTACTGGCCAGGATTATGAGTCGGCAGTGAGTCAGACCGAATACTACCGTAACCTCGTTGAGCTTAGGGAGACCGAAGTGGTGAGTGAATGCTGGCCCAACCTAGTCATTTTCCTTGTTTACTTTCTGCCTGTTTCTCTATTTGATGGCTTTTGGTGTGCCTTTGCAGCGTGCTCGTGAGAAGGAGTCACGCTCCTTGCTTAGCCGTATCTCTCAGGCATGGACTCGGGTGGGGGAGACCCGTACCTTTCAAAGTGCGAGCCGGCGCCGGAAGAAGTCGAAGAGGGCTTCCCAGGACTAGTTTTTTTTTTTGAAAAAGTGGACACAATGAGACAATTTAGACTTTTGATTTATATGGGATATGTAATAACTTTAGACAACAACAGTCTCTTTTTTTTATGGTTTTATAATTTTCATGGTTCATGCGACTGTTTTATTTGGTTATCTCTTTGCTTTGGTGGTTTCCTCTCTCTTTTTCTTGCTTGGAATGAACAGGCACCTCTCCAATGATGAGGTTGATCATGCAGGTGACTTTCCGTATGTGACCTATGGGCGGCGCGCCACCCGGGTGTTTCTCATGGGTGTGTGATTATGTACGCCTGTGAGCTGCCCTGAGATGAAGAAGTGGGCCAAGCATAAACATGTTCCTCCTTGGGCACAAAAATGGGCCAATGTGAGGGGGGGGGCTTGCTAGGCCCTGGCTTAAACTGGGTGTATATATTATATACGGCAAGCCAACATTCAACAATCAATAGCCGGGCGTATATATTATATACGCGTGACCAATCCTCAGTAAAAATGGCCGGGCGTATATATTATATACGCCGGGCAAAAATGGTTCAAAATTTGCCTTGGCGTATATAATATATATGCCTGCTATAGATTGAGCTCAGCAGGCTCCTTATAACCCGCGCCTGGTCCCCCCTTGTCTCCTCTTCTACTTTGGTTTGGCTGTTTTGCTCCTCCTTTTATTTTCTTTCTTTCCCCTCTTTTTCTAGTGGGCCCATCGTCATATATTGACCGATTTCACAAAGAACATCTTTGTATGCCGATGGACCTGCCTTCAAAATGGGGCCCAAGCTTTTATACGGGGGCCGGTATACTTCCCTGTTTGGACCCGGGGCCCAACTTTTTGAAAAAATGGCATGATAGTTTGGTTGAGAGCGAGCTTGCTATTCTGAATGGCCTCGGGTTGTCCCGCCTTTCCTCTCTCCTCGCTGTTCCTCTGTTGCCCAACCTACTACAGGCGGTTTTGGCATCATGGGACCATATGGCCCATGTTTTTAAATTTGGGTCTAGGGAGCTGACCCCAACTTTGGAAGAGCTAACCTCCATCACTGGCTTGAAGATGCATCGAGGCCTTGCCAAAGTAGTGCCCTAACCGGGGTATGCAAAGGCGGTCCATGGGGTCCTTGGCTTAAAAAAGGGTGGATATGAGAAATGTTTCGCCGGAGGGCTCACCAGGTGTTCGGTGAAATTCCTGAGAGAACTTTTCGATGACTCGAGCCTTTGAAAGTTGCCTATTCGAGATCCCTTCAATGTGAAGGCCTTTTCCCTTTATTTGCTGTCGGAAGTTCTCTTCTTCACTGGGGGTGAGAGCTTTTCCCTTGGGCTATGTGATGTTTTGACCGAATTGGAGGGAGGTCGCTCATTGGTACACCTGGTCCTGGCGAAGATGTATCGAGGCTTGGATCTGCCTCGGGCAGGTTGGGATTCTCAGTGAGAGCCCTCCTTGTTCGGATCTGGTTAGGAGAGCATTTGGCTATCATGGGGCTGTCTTGAGATTACGCTTGATTAGAGGGATGTGGCTCGGGGTTTTACGATTCGAGTTCGAGATTACCGTGGAGGCGTCGAGGAAGGCCCGAGCACAGGCTATCTGATGCAGAGCTGACCTGGCAGCTTCCCTTGATGGATGGCACCTTTCCGATTGTCCGCTCTAGGGATTGTGAGGGCATCACACTTTTGGGGCTGACCGGTAGCACATACTACTTCCCATCTCGGGTGCTCCGTCAATTCGGGTATACTCAGCATGTGTCGTGTACCGCAAGGCCACCCTTGTGCTCTCTGATATTCACTCGAGGTTCTCTTAGTGATCTTGATCTCATAGCTGCCCTCTGGCAAACCCGCCAAACGACGCATATGTGTAGCTTGGTTCAGGGGGGCGTCATCTCTCCGGGTTACGAGGGTTGGCTGGTATCTGAGGGATTACCTACTCCTAGCGCAGCTTCGATAGATGTGGTGGAGACAGGGCCCTGGCCATGTAAGGAAGCAATGCTTCGGACCCAGATCGAGTCCCTTTCCTTAGAGAGGCTGGCTTTGATCGAGGCTTTGGAGAAAGAAAGGGTCAGAGCTGATATTGCGGAGATGACTTCTGACCGAGAGCGAGGCTTCTTGGCTGATGGTCTTTTGACGAGTCTCAGTGATGAAGCTTCACGAGAGGCAGAGAAGAGTCTTCACGGTAGGTGGATGTCAGATCGAAATGCCCGCGAGGACTCCCTGCTTGCAGAGATTAGCGCTTTGAAACGTGCTCCCCGCCCTTGACCTATTCCTACACATATCATAGATCATATACACGGGGGGGAAATCCCCCTAACAGAGATCTCTTTTTGGGTTATCTTTTTCTGTTCTTTTCTCTTTTTTTTTTCATATATACACAGCTATATACATTTTGGGTTTTGTTTTTTTGTTGTAAAGAAAGCAGCAAAGTAGAAAGTGTGTCATGTCGTTATCTTTTTGCGACGTGACACTCAGCAGGCAAAACTTGTTAAGAAAGGGAATGAAATCTATACATGCGATCTTGTTTTTCTTTTTGTAATTCTGCAATGTAAGACTTTTTATGGGGATTTTCTCTTTCACCTAGTGGGGTTTCTTTTTTTTTTTATGGACAAGGGGAATATATTTTCTTCTTTTTTTTATTTTTGGAATTTTCTCATTCACAGTGTGAGGCTTTTTACGGAAAAGGAAAATCTATTTTCTTTTTTGGAATTTTCTTCCTCACGGTGTGAGGCTTTTTATGGGAAAGGGAAATCTATTATCTTTTTTGAAATTTTCTCCTCCACAGTATGAGGCTTTTTATGGGAAAGGGAAATCTATTATCTTTTTTGGAATTTTCTTCCCCACAGTGTGAGGCTTTTTATGGGAAAGGGAAATCTATTATCTTTTTTGGAATTTTCTCCTCCACAGTGTGAGGCTTTTTTATGGAAAAGGTAAATCTATTATCTTTTTTAGAATTTTCTCCTCCTTCTCTCTGTGATGTCGGCAGTTACGAAGCCAAACCAGTGGGTCCTATTTTGAGCATGGTCAAACCCTGTTGGTGAGGCACAGGTTTTTTCCTTTAAACATGGGAAGGTCAGCTGCCCTGGGATTGGTTCAGTCCTCTGTCTTTCCCTTTGGTCATCGATTGGGATCCGATCCAATTTCCAACATGAATGGCCCATCAAAGGGGAGAAGAGGCTTAAGGGGTCCAAACTGAAATAGGCGGGCTAGGACAGATCTTCTCCTAATCTCTCTTTTCTTGACATTTTTTGCTCATAGCGCCGAAGACGGGTTTTTGCCATGCCTGTCATCCCTGTTTTTACTCGTAGCGCCCTTTCGGGTTTTCACCACATCCATGGGTTCGCTCTCTTACCCCAGGTGCCCTTCGTGTTTTCACACCGTCCGTGAGTCATTGTTTTACCCGTGGTGCCCTTTCAGGTTTTCACCACGTCCGTCTTGCTTTGAACTCAAATTAATTTTTTCTTTTTTTTTCTTTTTCTCTTTTTTTTTTTTCAAGAAGCAGAAAGCCACGACATGGGCGTCGATTCCGTCATAGCCGGCTGAATGAAGTTCTGTGTGGTTTGATAACTCGGCTTGTTTTGATGCAGTAGATGTTATAACCGCTTGTGGACCTTAAAGAGAGCTTTCTTCCGGGTTGTAATGTGGTTGGGGTTCAAACAAGTTGGGTTTTTCAGGGGATTTGGATCTAAGTTTGGGGTGATTTCTAGATTCGGGGACTCCTTTTTCTTCCCCAAAGGCTTTTTATGCCCCAGTCATCATTCATTTTTTTGGGGTGTTTTTTTCTTTTGGGGTACCCCTCTTTTTTTTGTTGTTTTTTTTTTAGGGGGCGCCTTCTTCTTCTTCTTTTGGTTTGGATTTTTCCTCCCTTTTCTTCTTTTTTTTGTTAGAATTTTGGGTGGGGTATATGAAAGAAATGGTTGTTGGCCCGAAGTGTGTAGCAAAAAGGGGTGAAGGTTTTCAGGGAATATTCTTTTGGGCCACTTGACTTTGAAATGATTGGCTCTTTTATGGAGCCCTTAAGCGGTCACGCATCTACTTTTATCAAAACTTACCTTGTCCCAAGACCTATGAGTAGAACTTACGGAGGTATCCAGCGTTGATGGGCTCAGGAAAGTGGTCTCCGTCCATGGTGGCGAGGCGAACGACGTATCCTGGCAGAACCTTTCGGACGACGTAGGGTCCTTCCCAATTTGGCCTAAACTTCCCTCTCGGATCGGCGTGGAGAGACGGAAAAATTTTCTTCAATACAGTGTCTCCTACCTTCAGATCTTGGCCACGGACGCGCTTATTGTAAGCACGTGCAATTCTCCTCTGATAAACCTGAGTGTGGCATAAGGCTAGGAGTCTTTTCTCGTCAATCAAGTCTAGCTGTTCAAAATGGGCTCTTTCCCTCTCAACTTCAGGTTGATGGGATTCTAAAAGGATACGGAGTGATGGTACCTCAACCTCAACGGGTAGCACCGCCTCGGTCCCATCCACAAGGGAGAATGGTGTTGCCCCTGTTGCAGTGCGGATAGACGTTCTATAAGCCCAAAGTGCGAAGGGTAACTGCTCACTCCAATCTCTGTAAGTAACTACCATCTTCTCCAGGATGCGGATTAGAGTTTTGTTGGCTGCTTCTACTGCTCCATTCGTCTGAGGCCTGTACGGGGATGAACGATGATGCTTGATCTTGAACCGCTCACACAAGGCCCGGATGCGCCTATTGGCGAAATTAGTGTCATTATCAGTGATGATATCTTTGGGTACGCCGAATCTGCAAATGATGTTGTTCTTGATGAACTTCTCAACATGGCTAGCCTTAATGCTCGTATAGGAGGCCGCCTCTACCCATTTTGTAAAGTATTCCACAGCGACGAGGATGAATTGATGTCCATTGGAAGCCTTAGGATTGATCTTGCCGATGATGGTGGCGAACGGCCAAGGAGTGGTCATGCTGTGTAAGTCAATGGCCGGAGAATGTATTAGGCTGGAGTGCTCTTGGAATTTGTAGCACTTCTGTACGTGCTTGCAGTAATCAATCTCCAAAGTAGTCCAAAAGTATCTTTGCCTTAGAATTTTCTTAGCAAGCATGTGACCACGGCGTGGGCTCATGATTCATGAATCTCCTTCATGATCTCAATCGCTTCTTTTTGGGTTAGGCATCAGAGCAGAATATTGTCGTGAGACCATCTATACAGGAGATCGCCGCAGATGACGTAGTTTGTTGCCAATCGTTGGATGGTGCGTTTGTCTACCTTTGATGTTCCTTCCGGGATAGTTTGGGTCTCGAGGAAATTCTTGATGTCTGAGAACCAGGGTGGTTGGTCCTCTATCTCCGTAGGTCCTTCGATCAGGTGACAGAAAGCCGGTTCGTTCCTCTGCTCTATCATGATCAGCTTCATCACCACTCCATTTGGAATCTTGACCATAGAGGCCAGGGTGGCCAGGGCGTCAACAAACTGATTTCTTACTCGTGGCACATAAGAGAAGGTTACTTCCACAAAGCAGGTTATCAGATCCTCCAGATGTTCATGGTATGGGATCAGTTTCTCATCCTTGGTCTTCCAATCCCCGTTGGTTTGGCATATAATTAACTGTGAATCTCCAAAGACCCTAAGGTGAGTTATATTTAGATCAAGAGTCGCCTATAAACCAGCTGTACAGGCCTCATACTCGGCCATATTGTTGGTGCATGGGAAGTTCAATTTGATTGAGATGGGTATATGGGATCCTTTTGGCGAGATAAGAATGGCGCCAACTCCTTGGCCCTCAACATGCGATGCCCCATCGAAGTGCATTACCTAGGGCTCCTCTATTTCCTCTGTATCCTCGTCGGTCATGAACAAAATGTCTTCATCGGGGAATTTGGTCCTTAGAGGCTCATAGTCCGGCAGAGGGTTCTCAGCAAGATGATCGGCGAGTGCTTGCTCCTTAATCGACTTCTGGGTGACATAAGTAATGTCAAACTCGGATAGGAGTAGTTGCCACGTGATTCGCCTAGGTACTTTAACGGATCCATCCGTGCTAGAAGTAGAACGGCCTGGGATAACAGGTAGTGTCGAAGTCTCTGAGTAGCCCAAACGAGCGCCAGGCATGCTTTCTCCAGATGAGAATAGTGCGTCTCGTAATCAGTGAATTTCTTGCTTAGGTAATAGATGGCCTGCTCTCTTCTTCCCCTCTCATCATGCTGTCCTAACACACAGCCCATGGAAAACTCAGTCGTGGACAAGTACATTATCAGGGGTCTATCAGGTACGGGTGGTACCAATACCGGAGGTTTCAGGAGATAACCTTTAATCTTGTCGAATGCAGCCTGGCAGTCATCATTCCATTCAACTGGTGAGTCCTTTTTCAGCAACTTGAAGATTAGTGCACATATCGGAGTTAACTGTGCGATGAATCAGCTGATGTACTGGATCCTGCCTAAAAAGCCTCTGACCTCCTTCTCTATAGATGGTGGCGGCATCTCAGTGATAGCCTTGATCTTAGTCGGATCGACCTCGATCCCTCTCCTACTGACAATAAAGCCCAACAACTTTCCGGACATGGCGCCAAACATGCATTTCTGGGGATTCAACCGCAATCTATATTTTCTCAACCTCTTAAATAGCTTCTGAAGGTTTATCAAGTGGTCCTCCCTTTCTGGCGATTTAGCAATCATGTCATCGACGTATACTTTGATCTCTCGGTGCATCATGTCGTGGAACAGGGCCGTCATTGCTCTTTGATAGGTTACCCCAGCATTCTTCAGCCCGAATGGCATTACTTTGTAGCAGAAGGTTCCCCAGGGGGTAATGAGCGCTGTCTTCTCGTGATCAACCTCTGCCATCTTTATCTGATTGTATCCTGAGAATCCATCCATAAATGAGAGCATTCCATGTTTTGCGGTGTTATCGACCAAGATATCGATGTGTGGTAGTGGGAAATCATCCTTAGGGCTCGCCTTATTGAGATTTCGGAAGTCGATACACATTCGAACTTTTCCATCCTTCTTTGGTACGGGGACGATATTGGCTAGCCACTGCGGATACTTGGATACCATGAGGAAACCTGCGTCATACTGTTTAATGACCTCATCCTTCATCTTCAACATCCATTCGGGTAGGAGTCGTCTCAGCTTCTGTTTCACCGGCTTAACATCGGGGTAGAGTAGCAACTCATGCTCAACCAGATCGATATCCAAACCAAGCATGTCCTCATACGACCACGCAAAGACATCTTGGTATGACCGAAGGAAGTCTATCATACCTTCCCTCTCCGCAAGGGATAGCGACGTTCCGATTTTGATGATTCTGGGGGCCTCTGTGGTGCCCAAATTGACGTCCTCTGTCTCTTCGATGATTGGGGTAGGGCCATGCTCAAAATCTGCAAATTGTTTGAGGAGCTCATTGGGGAGCTCGTCAGTTTGGCCTTCCTCGTCCAGACTCGTGACTCCTACCTCTTCTTGTATTTCTAAAGGAAAGGGGTTGGCTTCACATGGGACGGGTATCACGACATTAATTTTAATTTTATTGGGAATTTTAAAGGACAATATTTTTGGAATTGGTATTTTTTCTATTTTTATGATCTTTTGTATTTTTTCGGAGGTCAGCCCCTGGCGAGGTGGATCTCTATATATACAAGGTAGAGTGGTCCAGAGGCTAACCTCACTTTTTACAGGTTGTTTTTTTTTGGAGAGTCGGTGCCGTTTTCATGGCATTTGGCGGCTCTTAAGAGTTGGGGCAAGGATGCCCAGTTACACACTTGCGAGGCTTGGCCTTTACCTCTTTGATCGGGAGCGGCATCAGTAGGCTCTTCCATTTCTTCCCTCAACATATTTACAGAGGGATCCTCCGGGACCTTGTCCTCTACGGTTAGGAGGGACCCAGAGTGGTTGGTGCTGGAGTGAGGGGTGGATCGAGGAACTTCTTCCTCAAACAAGGAAAGGGTGGCTAAGTCCATTTCAAAGTCTGGGGGGATGATGTAGGGATTGGTGGGGTGGATTGAAGTAGGCTTATGTGGGGTTACCCTCGTCTCCCCATTCAGATCAATTTTTACTACCCCGGCGCTCACAAAGGTTTCACGGATGTGGGGGCGAGCGTGAGGTTCCTCTTCCAAGATGATTCCTCTTGCCTTGGCAGCTGCTGCGGCTCTCATCTTTTCCTTGGCTTCTCTGACTTCCTCTTCTCTGGACCTGTGGCCTAAGCCAAATTTAGTTTGTTGCCCCTTGGCCTTGATGGGGTCCCTTCTTCCTTGAAGGCGTGGGCCTAGTCCTTTCCCTTTTTGATGGCCCCATCTGTGGAGCATGAACACAGCCGCGTCCATTCCTCCTCTAGTTTTATCCGGGGTCTTTTCAGTTGGTTCGAGGGTAACATTTGAGAAGTCATACTCAAACCGATGGAGATCGGCTTAGTCCTCGTATATGTTCGTATGTTCGACACTTCAGTTCTCAATGTGCAGAGCGCTCTTCCCCATGTCCTCTCTGCTCTCACTTATGATGGTGACAATTTTTCCTTCTGAGATGAATCGGAGCTTTTGGTGCAAGGTAGATGGTATTGCTCCGAGCTTATGTATCCACAGCCGACCCAACAGCAGATTGAAGGTAGACTTGATGTCCATTACTTGAAAGGAGGTGGTGAAGGTTTGCAGTCCGAGGATCAGGTCAAGGTCTACTTCTCCTATGATTTCCCTTCTAGTGTTGTCGAGTCCTCGTGCGCTTGATATGGATGGCCGGAAGGTGTCGGGGTTCGCCCCAATTTTGATTGTCGTCCTTAGATTGCATACGTTCAGCGCCGACCCATTGTTGATCAGGACCAACGGCACCACCAAGTTCCCAACTTCCACTGTTATATTCAGGGGTTTAGAATGGTCATTCCCCTCGATCGGTAGGTCTGCATCAGTGAAAGAGATGGTGTTTGGGGCCAACACTTGCCTTATTATTTCCCCTACATCATCTGGAGTTACATGGGTGGAGACATGCGCGTCCTTGAGCGCTCCCATTAGGGCTTGAAAGTGGAGTGGAGACGTGATTAACAAATCCTACACAGTAATATGTGTGGGTGTTCTCTTGAGCTGTGTCTCTAGTATATGTTCCCTGACCATTTTTTCAAAGGGATTTCCTGTGGCCTGTTCTTTCTTCTTTTCCTCTCCTCTGACTACCCCTGATGCTTCTGGTTGGGCAGAAATCCGGCCCAATCGGGTAACAAATTCAACAGCCTCTTCTTGGTTGCACCCAACATTCATGTCCGTCTGTTCATAGCTCAATGGTACCTGATGCGGGTCATAAGCAGGTTTTGGGATGAGAAATGGAGTGCGTGAGGATTCCGGGGAGGATTGGGTCGGATATACTGGTTTCTTGGGTCCGACCAGGTTAACTCCAATGGGGGGTGGAATGGTAGTGGGGGTAATTGACAGAATTGGAATCATGGGCATGGAGGGGGCTTGTACTGGTGTTATCTGGGCATGGTAGGACCAGTGGTGATTGGGTGATGAGGGGATTGGTGAGGGGTTGCCTGTCCGAGTGGCAGTGGAGTTGGGTTGGGGCCAAAATAGTGAAGGATGGCGAGAGTGTGACTGGGCTGGAGGGATGGGGAGACGTTTGAGGTGTGGTGGGCGCGGGGTGATAGGGATATGAAGGGTTTGTATATGGGGAGGTGAGATGGGATGGTGATGGGTTTGTGGATGAAGTGGGGTAAATTGAGGGCAATGGAGTTGGGCATTGAGCAGGATGGTTTGGATATGGCGGGGTAGTGGGTGGAATAGGGGGGTATAAAGGGTTTGTGGCATGGTGGGATGATGAGGGGCTAGTAGATGAAATGGGATAGATTGGGGATGATGGAGTTATGCATGGAGTGGGGTAATTCGGGGGCGATGGAGGGGTGTATGGGGTGAATTGGGTGGTGGGATTTGAAGGTGTGTATGGAATGGGATAACTTGGGGATGGCGGAGTAATGTATTGGGTGGAGGGACTTGAGGGTGTGTATGGGGTAAGATAATATGGGGATGACGGAATTGCGTAATGAACATGATGATTTATGTGTGACGGAGGGGTGTATGGGGTAAATTGGGCGTGGGGTGGATATGCGTATGATTGCGGCGGGGCTGTGCCCGTTTGGATTTGATAGGCGGGAGCGGGGGTGGAAAAATACTGCCCTAAATCTAAGGGCTCCTCTTGGCAAGCTGGTGTGGGAAAATAATCGGCAAGATACAGTGGCTCGATCACCCCAACAAATAGTTCATCTTCGTTCGGCCTGGGGAGTGAAAATTCCTCCTGATTGCTAATATAATCTGAAGGGTCAAACTCTTCTTCTTCTTCCTCTATCCAATGTATGTTAGGCCTGGGGCCTCCTGGGTGCGGTGGTAGAGGGGCTTGATGGATATTCTGGTTCTGCCCTTGGGGAAGTGGCGGGGGTATGATCTTTCCCGCCTCTATCAGATCTTGGACCGCGTGCTTTAACGGGAAGCACCGGTCTATAGGGTGACTCGGTCCCTGGTGGAAATTGGAATGCAGATTCGGATCATAATTCCTTGGTATTGGGTGGGGTGGCGGGCGAGGTTGGAGTAAATTGACCAGGCCTTTCTGTAGTAACACCGGCAGTAAGACACTCAAGGATTGCCCCAACGGGGTGAATACTCGTTCAAAACGTGCTTTCATCTGTTCAGGGGTAAACAGGGCTCTTGGTCCATTGCTTGGCCTTGATACTTGCTTGAAATGGGTTGGGGGTGGTTGTGTAACCTGGAGTCGTATCGGGGGGGCGTTGGTATTAGCCTGGGGGTTAACAATGTTTTGTACCTCTGTCCCTGGTCTTCTTTCAATTCTTGGTTCGACGGCTTTTAGAACCCCGGTGGCCCCGTTGGCCACATTCCTTCCTAACCTGCCCTCTCTAATGGCATCTTCGCAATGATTGGCGTTTCAGACCAGATCAGTAAAACTTGACTGCTGCTGATATACTAAAAAATTTGCGATGACTGGGAGGGCTCCCTTGGTTATCAATTCAATCTGCTCATCATCGGGAATCCGATGAGTTACCTGAGCGGCTAAGGCCCTCCACCTCCCCAAGTAAGCACTGATGTTTCATCATGTCTTTGCTTTAATCGGGCCAAGTCCGACTTCCTTTGTTCTATGTCCATGTTATAGACATATTGTTCTTGAAATAATCGTGTCAGGTCTTTCCAATTTTTTATCATAAACGGCTCCAGGGATGTGAGCCATCTCAGTGCTGGGCCCGTCAAACTCTTCTGGAACACTTTGATGAGGAGTCGTTCATCTCTGCCATACTGGCACATATCCCTGCAGTAAGATTTCAAGTGGGCGATGGGATTGCCAATGCCATTATACTTATCAAATGATGGCATCTTGAATTTCTGTGGCAGGGGGACGCCAGAGAACAGACATAAGTCTGAAAAGTCTGTTTAGTGTAGTTCCATTCCTCCCATCTTCATCAGCTGCTTCTGTGGGTGTAGTTCCATTTCTGTGGCAGGGTGAGAGTTTTGTGGGTAAGTGATGTGCTGAGTTGGGGGTAAATTCTGGGGGTGATGGGGTGTGATTAAGATGGTGGGATGTTGTGGTTTTGAGGAATGGGATGGATTGGATTTCCCATTGGACGTGGGATGGGGGCGTAAGGGGTATAGGTGAATGAAGGGTATTGGTGAGGGGGTATGGGGTTAGTGAATGGGCCTTGATAAGCGGGGGCGGATGGGCCTTGGGTTTGAGGGATTTGGGTTTGATGGTTTTGGAAGGCTTGAGTCGACGGGCCCTGGGCCTGGGTGTGGGGATTAATATGACTTTGGGCCAATGGGCCTTGTTGAGTTTGGGCTACTGGGGCATGAGGGGGCTGGGTTTGGGTCCATGGGCCCTGGGTTTGAGTTTGCTAGGTTTGGGTCCATGGGCCCTGGGGGCTTGGACTTAGGCTTAGGCCCATGGGTTTTGAGGGTTTTGGGCCTGGGCCTGTGTCTGATGGGCTTGGGCCCATGGGTTTTGAGGTCTTGGGTCTAGGCCTGGGTTTGGTGGGTATGGGCTTGAGCCCATGGGTTTTGAGGTCTTGGTCGCGCGAAGCAGCCCACAAGGCATACATCGTTCTCATGTCCTCCATTGAGTTCATGGATTCAGGTGTGAGATTGGGGGGTGATGGATCGCTTAAGGATGGAGGTGGTTGGGAGAAATTGGGCATGACCCGGGTAAACGGGGGGGTATGTTGGGATGTGGATGGGCCATGTGGTGGGAATGGTATTTGAGATGGGGTGGATGGGATGTAGGGTGTTGGGGGCATGGGTGATGAGAGGGATGGACCATGGGAAATAGGCGGGGGATGGGACTCCCTAGGGGGTCTTTGGAAGTATGGGGATGCGGTAAGGGTGTTTGGATGGGAGATGGGGATGTAGGGATCGGTTGGGAAATGAGGGGTTTCAGTAGGGGATGAAAAAGGGGTATGTTGAGAGAATGTAAGGGAAGGGGATGAGGTGGTGGTGAACATGGGCGCCCCAAATGGGCCGGTGATATCGAACCTGGTTTGGGTGAAGGTGTCGGAGATCGAGTCTTCTCCTATATGGGAATGGGAAGGGGATGACGGTGGGGATGTATCGGCTCTTGACATGATCCGCTGACGAGTGTTGTATTGATGTCGCCGATAAGGGCCGAATACCTTCCTGGTTCTTCTCCTACGGGCCAGGTTTGAGGTCGTCGTAGTGACGGTCACACCAAGGTATATTTTTGATTGTTTTTCTTTGTATTTTTTTTTTATTTTTTTTTTGGGTTTTGGAAAAATGATGCTGATTTGATTTTTTGTTTTTGAAAAGTGAATTTTTTTTTGTTATTTTTTATTTTTGATTTTTGATTGATTTTTTTTTTTTTTTGAAGGTGGATTTTTTTTTTTAAGATGAGGATTTTCTTTCTCTCTTTTTTTTCAAATTGAAATTAACTCCCCTCTACTTAGATGAATGATGACCTGGTGCACAGGGTCAACTCCCGTTTTGGGCGATATATGTACCTTTAGTAGGTCTCACGGCGGGATCCGACACATTTCGGAAGAAGCGAAAGGGAACCCTTTCGTTCTATTGAAGGCGAGGCAATCCACGCAAATGACCCGATCCCCCGGAGCAAATCAATAAGAAGTCGCCTTCTTTTGACTGGGCGGGGGCATATTGGGTGTTAGAGAATGTGGGAGGCTACCGCGGACACTAATACCGCTAATTGGGGAATTAGGGTGGTGGATCGGGCCTCAGGTCGGGTTGCTGCAGCCCAGTATATACTGGGCGTATATATTATGCACGCCCGACCAAAAAAGTACAGATTTGGCTGGGCGTATATATTATATACGCCTGGCTTAAATCTGGGGATTTTGGCTGGGCGTATATATTATATACTCTTAAATCTGGGGCTTTTTTGCTGGGCGTATATATTATATACGCCGGGCAAAAGGTTCTGTCAATTATATTTTGACAGTGGACAGCAAGCCCGAATGTGGGTCTTTGAACTGGTTTCTTGGGAGAAATGCTCCCGGGGACTGCTGTGTATGTTATCGGGTCCCTCCTTTCCGTTTCCTAGGGATACACGGCTGAATTTTGGGTTTTCTACGCTCTCACCAATGCGGGTTTATGACTTGATCGAATTGGCAACCCAACCGATATACCTCAAGCGCCTTCTCGAATCTTGGAAGGGTGGTTCTTTCAGGATCATCACCACTAGGGCTGCCGCCTTCTGAGGGCAGGTAAATTGTATCTGTGCCTAAACCCCCCGAAAACTACCCAAAAATACAAAAATAAATTCAATTATGTCTCCATACTGTTGATTCACTTTTAATTACAAATTTTTATAGGGGAGTGAAATTAAGTCCAAAATCGGGTCGGGGATGACAAGCTGCGTACCGCCTCAAGGTGAAATATGATGACCGAAATAAAGTGCGCATGTAGGCCCGCCAAACGGCTAAGGCTTGTAAATGACCGAAATTTAAATGACGTGAAAATAAATGCGAGCGGGCCCGCCAAACGGCTAAGGCGGCTTAAATGACTAGAATCGTAAAAGCTGAAATTTAAAGGCATAGGCCGCCATAAGCAGCTAAGGCACTTAAAAGACTGAATCGTAGGGGTGAGTACGTTAGTAAAAACAACAAAAAATAACAAAAAACCGCAGCAAATTAGAACAAAAAATAGCCATGGTTAGTAAAATAACAAAATAGAAGGAAAGGCCAACAAGAGGGGAAGCGCTAGGGCGAAATCCCCAGCAGAGTCGCCATCTGTGAGACCATGGATCCTCTCAAACCCGCCGCGGCGATGCGCTCGCCTTTTAATGAAAATGTAGAGTTGCCACCCGGAGCTTTTGGTGACCTGGGAAACCTTCAAATCGATATTTTGTGCACCGAAGTGCTAAATATGACTCTGATTTACCGGTCTTTGGCAAAGGCTCTAGGGTAGGGGCTTCGGTTATCGATCGAGAAGGGTTTAGGCACCCGATCAACCCGCACGTAGCGGTCTCTATCTATGGCCAAAATAAAAATAAAAAGGGCGGAGTTTCCCCTTGCCCGACGGCAATACGGTCCTATCAAGATTTGAGCCAAACCAAAATTTCGGCGGCGTAACGGCTTGAATCCTTGGATGGAGGAGACACCAAGAAGGTAGAGGAAGAGAGGGGTGAGCCGGAGCTCACGGGCCCTTGTTGCACCGTGGAAGACCTTCGCTTTGGCGTGCTTCCGATGGCTTAAATGGCGCAAAAATGGGTTCTAATGCTAGGATTCAATAAAATAGGAAGTGTAGGGTGAGGCCAAAGGCTAGACTTTAGCTAAAGGGAGTGATCTAATGGTTGAAATGGATTAGAAAGGCTGAACTAAGCTTGCTGGAATTCTAGAAAATGAGTGCACTTTCTCTCACTAGGGTTCTCTCTTGAGCTCCAAATCCTTAACCTCCAATTTTTTCTAACTCTTAAGGAAGAGGGAGGTCTCTCTATTTATAGAGAAGGGATAGGATAGGGCTTACTTAAGAGCTAATTGGTTTAGCAATCAGGTAATCCCCCATCTAATGTTTTTTGGGTTTTCAAGGTCCTAGGGTTTTGGGAAACTGGTTTCAATGGCGGATGATGGGGTGAGACCATGGGTGACTTAAGGGTTGCCAATAAGCTCAAAGGGGGTGCAACCAATCTCAAGACACCCACCTCAACCAAGGGGATGGTCAAAGGGTCAAACTAGATGGAAGAAATTCGAGCTACTGATGACAGTTACTGTAGCTAAGCTAGGCATATATATTATATACGCCTAGTTTAGGAACAGTAATTTTCACCAAAATCAGGGGAGTTTTGAGAAGATGAAGCCCGTGGTGGGTCCCACCTATACTGGGCGTATATATTATATATATACGCCAAATTTCCCAAAATAGGCGTATAATATATACCTGACTAATCTGATAAATTAATTTTATGTGAAACTTAAAACGGCCATAACTTTTGAACCGCAGCTCCAAATTGGGTGATCTTTTGCTTGTTGGAAAGTTAGAGAAGTCCTCTTTCCAATGACATAAGGCTCATCCTTGGTAATGGTCTGTGTAAAATTCTATAGCTCTCCTCCCATCAACCGCCAGAAGGGTTTAAGTTAGGTCTGGGAAGGGATTCTAGGGTGTAGGGGTGACTTCTATGATATGGGAAAATGGCTCTAAAGGTCTTAGGGTGATTCCTACTGGCCTAGGTAGGTTCCTAAGAGTTCAGGGGGTGCCATCAGAAGCACAGGGGTACATCTCTCCCGAAGTACAGATTGATCGGGCCTTGGGCCGAATTTGGGTGTCTACAAGTAGGTACTTTAATGCTGAGTGGTCAATGAAGATGATAGTTTCAGACCCAAGTAAGTAAGGTCTAAACTTGTCCACAGCAAAAACCACTGCCAAAAGCTCTTTCTCAGTGGTTGTGTAGTTCAATTGAGCTTCAGTAAGTGATTTTCTTAGATATGCAATGACCACAGGCAGCTTATCTTTTCTCTGACCCAGGACAGCACCTAGTGCCAAGCAAGATGCATCACACATCAACTCAAAGGGCAGGGCATAGTCAGGTGTCTGGAGTACAGGGGTAGAGGTGAGACAGGTTTTTAGAGTTTCAAAAGCCTTCAGACATTCGGCAGAGAAGTCAAAGGGCACATCCTGGCAGAGCAGGTGGCACAATGGTTTAGCAATTTTGCTGAAGTCTTTGATGAACCTCCTGTAGAATCCAGCATTGTTGACAAGTGAAAAATACCATTTTTCACCCCTAAACTTAAGTCTTGATAGACCTTTGAGAGAACTAAATAAGTGTTTTAAGTGCCTATGTTGCAGCTAACAATAAAGACAGGCTTAACCATAAAAGCAGCTTAAAAGTGCCAAAAAGATGACAATCCATGTCAATCCAAAGGAAGGAAGTGAAGAAACAACCTCATCAGCTATTGAAAGGCCTAAATGGAAGAGGCAAAGACCTGTAAGAGAAGCAGGGAACAATTCGAACAGAGAAATGCACTACAGAGTTCTTTTCGCAAAGAACCTGCACTTTTCGTAAAGAACCTGGAACTCTGCGAAAAGGACTAAAACTCCAGGCTTAGTTTTCGAAGAGCATCTAAACTCTTTGAAGAGAAAATTGAACTTTGCGAAAAGGAGAAAACACAATTCGAAGAGAGATTGAACATTGCGAAAAGAGCTTCAGAAGTCACAGAACTTTGCGAAAAGGCCCCTAAGCTCTACGGAAAGGTATTCTGGAGATTCACAGCTTTAACAAGGGCAATTCAGTAATCTGTTGCACGCGTCCCAATGCATTTTAAAACCTAGGGACATTTCAGAGGGTTCTAAGCATAAAGCGAAGGAATACTCCACCCCACCTGAGCACCTAGAGAGGGAATAACTTGGGGGGAACTTCTAAAAACTCTAACAAACTTTCAAAATGCATAACAGAATTGATGCCTTTTTCACCTGATTGGCTGAAACAGATCGAGGAATTTTGATTGGCCAGAATAGATCTCGATCCTCGTGCTCGACTACCATTGGTCAATACAGATCTGAGAACCTCTGATTGGTTGATACACATCTGAGCTGGACCTGGGGAAAGCTATAAATTGACGAAGCATTTGCCCAATTGGGGCATCCAGATTTTGAGTTTCATTTCTAATCCCCCATTTCCCACCCGACAGACTTATAATAGCCTACTTTGTACTTGCATTTGAGAGCTATGAGATATCGTAACTCAAAGGAGAGTTTGCATCCAAGACCGCAAATCCGAGAGTACATTAAGCCGTGCTCTGTAAATTGTAAGGATGAATTGTAAAAGGTTGCTGTAAACTATGCATTCTCCATTGGACTCATGTCAAGGGTTCCCTCTGATCTCCTCAGTACATTAGACTCCTTTAGATTCATTGTTGTGCATGTAATTTCCCTTGATTCATTAATCTTGTAAGAATTAGTGTTGGTAACCTAGTCTCTTATAGCATTTGTAGTGATGTTTATTATTCTGAATTGAGGATTTGGATTAAAGACTATTGGATGGTTTTGGCCATTAAAGTGGACAGACCATAGCCATAAGCGTAAGCCTAATCCTTGAATTAGATTTATCTCTCTTACATCTGTGCTTGTAGCCAGATGAAGATTGGATCACCTCTGTTGAGCTGCAGTTATTCTCATTAGATTTCAAAGACCAAATCAGATTTAGATATTACTTCTCCATCTTTGTTTCAATCACTCCCCCAACTCGGATATGGATCATTTAGTTTAAATTTTTCTTTGTTTTTAGTTTGTTAAACGTGACAAATTCAAACCTCTCATCTTATCAGTTTTCTAGATAGGATAAGAAGCCAGATCTGGTAGCTCAGATCTGGAGGTTTATCTTACATTTTAGACAAACTCTCTGTGGACCATCTTTCACTCACTTACTTTTAAAACTTGCTACAATTGGCCCTGATCTTGCAGGCTAATTCTCTTCTAACTTTATCTTTGATATTTCTTTATTTGTTTATATAGTCTAGAGCCTTTGTAATTTAGCTATAAATGCTTTTCAAAACTCACATAAATCAAGCACACTAAGAAGAAACAACAAGTTTTTTGGCGCCCTTAGAATTTGTTCTAAAATAGATAGACCTAAGTTTTCACTTTTAATTTTGTTTATCATTACTAAACTATTCTATTGTTTATCCCTGTGCAGTTATTCATATCCAATTTTTGAAGAAGGGAAACTACTTAAAAAGAAATTCTGAAGGTTTGTCAGTATCAGTTGTTTTTGTTACGAGTTGTATGTTTGGGAGGAGGACTCTCAATACGAGATTCTCTCATTGAATTTAGAAGTTGAAAGGCTACTACGAACCAAACAAACAACATGCACTCGCTACTATGGGTGAAGAACCTCGACTTTTGAGGGATTACTTTGTACCGGTGCTTATAATTCTCCTTTTGCATTCAATTTCCTACTGTTGAAGGAAATTATGAGATCAAGTCATCAACTATCCAAATGCTTCCTTCCTTCCATGGGTTGAGTAAGGAAGATCCATACAAACATGTGGATGAATTCTTGGCTCTTTGCACCACATTCAACATAGTATTTGGTAGGTCCGAAGCAACCAGGCTCTTTCCTTTTCATTAAAGGATAAAACTAGAGCATGGCTATCATGTTAACCAAATAGTATCACTTCTTGGAATGATTTGCGTGTCAATTTTAGCCAAATATTTCCCAATGTCTAAAACAAGCCAATTGAGACAAAGTATCATTTCATTCTCCCAAAACTCAATCAAACTTTCCATGAAGCATGGGAAAGATTTAAGGAACTTATAAGGCAATGTCCTCATCATCAAATTCCTAGGTGGCACTGGTTCAAAGCTTCAATCAAGGAATTGATCAAAAGGCAAAATATGGTGGATGCCTCCTGTGGAGGCACTTACTTGCAAAAAGCAGTTGAAGAGGTTTGGGACTTATTTGAAGTGATTGGTGAAAACTCAACTCAGAATCTCTATCAAGGAAATTGAAAATCCTACTAGGTTGAACAACCACCAACCCACCAAAGGGAAGATCTATGAGGTGAATGAGTTGAAAGAAAGATGGACAATCTAACCACAAAGTTTGATAGATTGATGGACTCACTTAAAACTCCAAATATTTCAAGAGTAGAGGAGGCATGTCCGATATGCCAGCCCCTACTCATTCAATTGACCAATGTCCTGCATCACAGTTCCAGATTTAATGGTGGAACAAGCTCATGTCCGCTCAATCATTTGGACAGATGCAAATCAAATGAATATCCATGGAGGGCACACCCAATTTGAGGTGGAACCAAGGAATTACCAATCCCAACAAAAAGAATAACCAAAGAATCAAATGCCTTTCAAAGCAGACGTTAGAATTTTTATGTCAAACCAAACTTTCAAAGAAACCCATTCCACAACATCAGGCAAATACCGCATTCAAAACCCTTCCAGGTCCCTTTCTTTTGAAGATCAAGTCCTAAATTCACTTCAAAATTTAGGATCTTTAACTCGACCGTGAACTTTCACAGAGCATAAAGAAGATTGAAGAAACATTGGGACAATTTTCAAATACCTTGGCAAAAAGAGAGGAAGGAAAGTTACTCACCAACCTTTGAACAATCCCAAAGGAGTTCATGGTTGGAGAAGCTTCTAATTCACATGAAGAAAACTCCACTTTGAGAAGTGGAAAATGATAGATAACAAAGTGGGTAATCAAGAAGAAAGAGATGAGGAAGAGGATAAAGATATACAAGAAGAGCAAGATAGTGATAGCAAAGGTGCATGTACCGTAAAAACCAAAAAATGAAAAACAAAAATTAAAAAAATTTCAAAACACTTCTAAAGTGTAGATGAAAGATTAGTTCCTCATTTACCATTTCCTCATGTAATGAAATCAGATCCCTTTGATAAAGGGAATACAAAAATAGATGAAATGATGGAGACTTTCAAGCAAGTCAAGATAAATTTACCTTTGCTTGAGGCAATCAAACAAATTCCAAGATATGCAAAATTTTGAAAGATGTTTGCACTCACAACAAGACAGTCTAGGATACAATTGTCCAAAAAGGTCTTTCTTTGTGGAAAGAATTAACTGTGTGTTATCCATTGCTACACCTCCTAAACTTCAAGATCGGAATCCCCACAATCCCTTGCATTATTGGGAAACATACCATTGAAAAGGCTTTATTAGATCTGGTGCTAGTGTCAACCTACTTCCATATTACGTATATGAGAAACTAGGTTTGGGAGAATTAAAACCCACTCATGTGGTGTTACAACTAGCAGACAGATCGAAAGAAAGCTTGATGGGATGATTGAAGATGTATTGGTGGGAGTAGATAAATTCTTCTATCCTGTGATTTTCTAGTTTTGGATATGGAACCAACCAAAAGCAAAACTTCCATCCAGTCATTTGGGAAGACCATTCCCTGGCTACAACAAATGCTTGCATTCAATGCAGTGCAGTATTATGGAAGTCTCATTTGGAAACATGAAGGTAAAATTAAATGTTTATAATGCAGTCACACTCAATTAAGCTCAAGAATGTTTTCATGTTGATCTATTGGATGAACTTGTGGAAGGACTTTACAACAATTTCTGCGGTGAAGACTTCACCACGGATGTTAAAGATGCTTGAGGATATCTTTGAAAAAGAAGCAAGTTGTATCTCAAATTTTGAGGAAATAAATGTTGTGCAAGGAACTCTTAATCAATCAAGAAGTTTCTCTTCTTGAAACTGCTACTCTCCCCTTCCACAAACATCTAAGGTAACCTTTGTTACCTTCTTTTCTCGACCCACGATTTAGAACTAAAATTTGAGAAAATTTGAAGTATGTGTTCTTAGGTAATCATAAATCATTGCCATTATTTCTTCCTCTCTAAAGGAGCAAGAGGAAGAGCTGATAGTCTTGAAAGAACATAAAAGGGCAATTGGTTGGACTATTCTTTGATTTAGGAGAATCGTCCAACTGTTTGCATGCACAAAATCCACTTGGAAGAAGATGCAAAGCCTTCTAGAGAAATGCAAAGGAGGTTGAACCCTCATATGCAAGAAGTGGTCATGAAAGAGGTTGTTAAGTTGTTGGATGGGGTCATTTACCCCATTTCGATTCGGCTTGGGTAGCACCTACGGGTGGTACCTAAGAAATCTGGAATCACAGTAACCTCAGTTACGGTGAGCTTATGTCAACCGGACAAACAATCGGATGGAGAATCAGATTGATTACGTAAAATTAAATGCAATGACCGAAAAGACCATTTCCCCTCCCATTCATTGATCGGATCTTAGATAAGCTAGCGTGAAAAGCTTATTACTGCTTTCTTGATGGTTACTCCGGTTACAACCAAATTCCCGTGTACCCACAAGATCGTGAAAAGACTTCACGTGCCCTTTTGGCACTTTTGCTTATAGGAGAATGCCTTTTGGTCTTTGTAATGCTCCGCTACCTTCCAAAGATGCATGTATGCAATTTTTTACGATATGATTGACCAATTTATGGAGATTTTTATGGATGATTTCTCAATCTATGGCAGATTTTTCCAGTGTTTACATCTCAAATTGGTACTACAAAGATGTGAAGAAACCAATCTGGTTTTGAGTGGAAAAAAGCCATTTCATGGTCACCCGTGGCATTGTCCTTGGCCATGTTGTTTCCCACAAGGGCATTGAGGTGGACAAAGCAAAATTGAGTTAATTGCACATTTACCACCCCCCAAAGCATTAAACAAATCGGAAGTTTTATAGGACATCTGGATTTTATGAAGGTTCATCAAGGACTTGATAAAATAACTAAACCTCTTTGTCATTTGTTGTGCCAAGATGTCCCTTTTGTTTTCAATAATGAATGCATGAAGGCTTTTGAATTCCTAAAAAATTGTCGGATTTCAGCTCCAATATTGCAGTCTCCAGATTATTCATTACCTTTTGAACGATGTGTGATGCATCGATTATGCTTTGGGAGTTGTCCTTGGGCGGAGAAAAGATAAGCTGCCTCATGTCATAGCTTATGCCGAGATCAATGATTGATGCACAGCTCAATTACACAACAACTGAGAAGGAGCTGCTGGCAATTATTTTTGCTTTAGAAAAATTCAGGTCATATGTCTTGGGTTCACAAATAGTGGTGTTCATTGACCACTCTGCCTTGAAATACCTTCTGTCTAAGAAGGACACCAAACCAAGATTAATCAGGTGGATTCTCCTATTACAGGAATTTGATCTACAGATTAAAGATAAAAAAGGGGTGGAGAATGTGGTGGCTGATCACCTCTCCAATTTTAATCGAGATTGATAGGTTGCCTATCAATGAATCTTTCCCTGATGAGCAACTTTTTGCCATTAGTATACACACTCCTTTGTTTGCCAACATAGTCAACTTTTTGGCTACTGGAAGAATTCCTCACCATTGGAATAGAAAGGATAAAGATCTTTTCTTCTCAAAGGTTAAACACTTCATCTGGGAGGATCCTTATCTATTTAAGAGTTGTGCAGATCAAATAATAAGGAAATGTGTCCCTGACCAAGAATTTCATAGAATACTTTCTATGTGTCATGAACAGGCCTGTGGAGGTCATTTTAGTGGGAACAAAACTGCTGCAAAGGTTTTATTGGCCTACACTTTTCAAGGATGCCCTCTGACATTGTAAGTCTGCAGCTATCGAGAAATTAGGCAGCATTTCCAAGAGAAACTCAATGCCTTTACAGCCTATTTTAGTAGTTGAGTTGTTTGATATTTGGGGGATAGACTTCATGGGTCCCTTTCCTCCTTCCAATGGGAATAACTTCATTTTAGTAGCTGTGGATTATGTATCCAAATGGATTGAAGCCGCAGCTACTAAAACACATGATCACAAAGTGGTTTTGAAATTTCTTAAGGATCACATTTTTCAAGGTTTGGTTTTCCCAGGCCATTATCGGTGATGGGGAAGCCATTTTTTGTAATAGACATTTTGAAACATTGTTGAAGAAATACTGTGACTCATAGAGTAGCCACTCCATATCATCCACAAGCCGGTGGACAAGTGGAGATTTCAATAGAAATCAAACATATTTTGGAAAAGATGAAGAAGGATGAGAAAGGATTGGTCCTTTAAAATTTGAATGATGCATTGTGGGCATATAGGACAGCCTATAAAACCCCAATTGGTATGTCCCCATTTAGGTTGGTCTATGGCAAAGCATGCCATTTACCAGTAGAGTTAGAATATAAAGCTTTTTGGGCCATTAAAACATTGAACATGGATCTGACTACTGCTGGTAATCACAGGAAATTACAACTTGCTGAGTTAGAAGAGCTGCGAATGGATGCATACACCAATTCAAGATTGTATAAAGAGAAAGTCAAAACTTTCATGATAAAAATTTATTGAGAAAAGAGTTCACAGCTGGTTCTAAGGTATGGTTATTTAACTCAAAGCTCAAGTTTTTCCCAGGAAAACTGAGATCCAGATTGGAAGGGCCATACACTGTCATTCAAGCAGCCCCTTCGGGAGCTGTTGACATCCTTGATCCAAGTAATGGAAGAATCATAAAGGTCAATGGTCAGAGGCTCAAACCATGCATTGAAAATACCCAGGAGCCTGTGTTTATTTTCTCTGTTTCTGCTTTTATCTCTTTTCGCATAGTTTAAACATGCTTAAAGTTCAGTCGCAAAGTCATAATTCACTTTTTGCAAAGTCCAAATTGCTTTTCGAATAGACTCTGGAGCTGTAATGAACTGCTCGAAAGCAAAGATGTGCTTTTCGAATAGTTGGTGCTGAAGCCATTTTCTTTTCAAAAAGATAGTTCTGAAGCTAATTCCTTTGCGAAATGATGTTTCTTAACTTGTCGATACAATTGTAAAAAGGTCTCTTTTGAAACTTTTCAAAAACTTAAAGGCACTTTGGATATTAACTTTGAATATATTTAAACCCTTTCGACGGTGGGGTTTCATTTCAAACTCTTTCTGCAGAGCGACTCTTCACTGCTACCCTACTTCGCTCTCTCCTTGCACGAGTTAACAAGTTTACTACCCTTTTCTAATTGATTGTGTAGATCATTTGCATTTTCAGAGAAGGATTTCAGCTTATAATCTGGGGGATTTCTGCAAAGCAAACAAACTCGTTCAAACATAAACCCTAGATCTCGATATTTCTCTACCCATTCTCTCTGGTTATCATTTAGTAATTTGATTCTGTATCAGCATCTATTTTGGACATTTTTTTTACATCAATCTAGAATGGGAAAAGCAGAGAAATCATTGGCCGCAATGTTCTCCAAATCCTCTGCTAAGAAAGTGAGCAAACCGACCCCAAAAGCAAAAGGAAAAGCCAAAACTTCAGCTAAACGGAAACTTTCAATGGATAAGGCAGACAGGGTGGAGAAAGGAAAGAAAATTAGACATGAGGAACCCACCCTGCTGCTGCTAGCCACAGCTTTGAGCTTACTCCTCCCATTCATTTGGTCCTACCAAATCCCTTTATTGAAGCTCGAAGCTAATACAGTGATGGTGAAGCGAAACTTTTTTCGTCACCAAACCGGAGTGCTTGCCATCCTTAAGATACCTTAGAGAGGCTTCACTAAGCAATATCCTTACCCCCTTGCCAGAAAAAATTTACCCAAGAATGGTGAAGTTATGGTACCAAAACCTAGTCAAGGTCACTGAAAAAGATGCTGATGTCCCTACCCTTATCATTTTCATTGATGATTGCGATCTTACTGTGACATTTGAAGACATAGGGAACGCTTTAGGGATACCATTCCAATTTGATCCCTCTGGTCCTTTGGCTGCTCCAGAAACTGCCTCTTTTAGAGAGATGGCTACCCATTTAACCCAAGGTATTGTGGGCACTGGTAGTTCATCATGAGAAGAGACCTTGCCCCCCAATTTCTATTGATGGATTCCATTTTAAGGGGCAGCTTTTATGTCACTGGGCACAACCAAGAGAGGAGATCACCAATTTTAGAGGCCCTCTTTCATTTCTCCAAGGCGGTTTTCAATGCCCCTATGTTAATTGAAGCCATGGTGATGTCGATTACTAAGTCAAGAAAGAGCAGAAGATAGCTGGCCTACCATTTGGCAGATTGATCACAGCACTCCTCAGAGCCAAATTTGACATTGATAGTGAGGAGCCATTTGAAGTCATTACCCCTCACAATTTTGGGAAAAAGGCTTGGACTACAAGCCAGGCTATGCTGAGAAGGATGAGAGGCGGGTGAACTCGCACATGCCTGCTGCAAGACTGAACCTCAGTGAGTGAGCTGAACCCACCCCTGCAGTGAGCTAAAAACCAGCCTCTGCCAGGAGTGAGCCAGAACCCACCCACCTGGCAATCGAATTTGAGCCTACAATCGAGCCTACCCCACCTGCCATGTTGCGGATCCAAATTTGTCCGAATCAATCTGTGCGGATCAAGTTTTGCCAACTCTGTGGTGACCATCTTTAGTCGCACCACTTCTTGAACCAACTCTGCGAGTTCATGTGGTGACCAGCTCTTTAGCTGCATCCATTATAGATAAAACCTCCCTCCCTTTGGTGACCAGCTCTTCAGCTGCACATACTCTGGAGGAAGTTGGCCTTGCACCCTTTTCCCCTACTCAAGCCCCTGCACTTTCACCTATCCCAGCTGTCCCATCTCCCACACCTTCCATCATTCCAATTGTGGACTCCCCCTCTACACCAACCACTCCAACCATTCTCACACCACCAATTTCACCCTCCAATGCCCAGGCTTTAGAGGAGTTAGCTGCAGATTTTATTGCCCCATCCCCCTGCACTCCTCTACTCCAAAGCCCCTCAAATTCCCCTGCTCCATCAGCCCACACACCTGAGACCTCCCCTACACAGACACAGAGCCCTTCACTACAGAGGCTTACTCTTCTTTAATGGGTTCTATTTTTGAAACCATGGAACTAGACCCCACCCCTATACCTGCTCCTCCTCCCTTCACCCACTTTCCAACCTCTCCCTTCTGACCATTGCACCTCCTCCCTCCACCTCGGTTGTCCCAGTCTCTACTATGCCCACCTCTCCCACACGCATCCATTACCCAAATCCTTACCTACCTCCAATCCATCCAAGCCCAACTTCAAATCAACAACACAGAATAATCACCAGAACCATGGAAGCGCTCTATACCTTAGCTTCCACAACCCAAACAACCACCATTACCCCCGGACCTATTTTTCTTCCTGTGCCACCCAAACGGATCCAGAGGTAATATTGGTTGATCTTCCATCCTCCACCACTCCCCATTTCTCTGAGCAAGCCACTCAGGCGACCCTGTCCCCTTCTAGCCACTTCTTCCCCCCCTCCCACAGCTGGGTCACCTTTAGTCCCCTTCCATTCCATTCCCCTCCCCCGATATGCCACCCTCATCAAAGCCATGGAAACTAACCCTTATATCCGCAAAGATGTTCAAAAGGGGCGAGCCGATTTGCAAGCTTACATCCGTACCCCTTATGAAAACCAGATTTGGAAGTTAGAGATCTTTATGAAATTTGAAAGAGATAAAATGAGGGACCTGCTGGGTCAAACATTTCAAATTTGGTGAGTGAGCAACACAAGGTGTCCATGTTGCAAGCCCAAGCTGGATCAAGAAAAATTGAAGACCACTAGCCTCAAACACCTTGGCCTCACCAAAAGATCAAATCGAGGAGTATCTTTTGATGAAAAACACTATTAGGAGAAAGCTCAATCAAGTTCGGACTCCAACGACTCTAGCTCGATTACAGCGTGACTCCAATTGAGCCAATTGAACCAACCTATGATACTATAATCTTTTGACCCCAGTTATTAGCTCTCATTGTACTTTTTGTGTTATCTGATTGTAATAGAAAATTTTGTTTTGTGTCTACTCAGTGCATTTCATCTTCTGCCATCATTACTTTTGTTGTTTTTCTTTGTTGCATATATTTTTCCTCTGTTTTGGACCAGTGTGGACCCTGTTTCCCTTTGGTTTGGGGGTATGACAGAAATAGCAATAATCAATTAAGGAGTTAGCATCAGATGCTTTGGATCAAGAATTTTATATATATATTTTTTTTCACACCTGTTGTTTTGAAATATATTAAGAAGTTAAAAAAAAAAAAAAAAACTCTTTAAAATTACTTTCTTATGTAATTCTAAAAAAACTTTCATGAAGTAAATGTCAGGAAATTTCCAAAAGAAAATTGATGTTGTAGTAAACCTAAAATGAAGGAAAACAGTGAAGATATACCTCAAGAAGTTGATAAAAACCACACCCTGTGAGGTTTGGGCCTGAAATATATTCTTTGGAGGTATGTTGTGGCAATCTTTTCTGCTTTTGAGACTGTGTGAGTCTGCGTACTGGCACTAGAAGTTACACATATCCAAATTGAAATATTTTGATAGCACTCATGATATTAAAGACATGATGTAAGGCCTCCTTTTGAACAATTTGAACCTTACAAAGCCCCACCTTTTGAAACTGCCCTTGATACACACCAGTTGAGCTGTATAAATTGATGAATCCTTTGAAATCCCATCCAATAAACCTCATCAGTTTCATTTAGCCTAACCCTACCCCGAGAAGTCAGAAGAGAAAGGGAAGGAAAATTGAGTAACAATTTAATAGCAAAAGAAGGGTAAAAGTTGAAGGCAATGATGAAACAAATAGAGGGAATGTGGCATGCAACGTGCTAATTCGAAAAAAGAAAGAAAAATATTTGAGCAAAACAAAAGAAAGAAGTCATTTTCATTGGAAGTTTGAAAAGAAAGAGAAAAGATGACCACTTTAGCTCGAAATTCAAAGAAGAAGATGAAACTATCTTTGAAGAAAAGTGGGTTTGCATATAACCTCGACCTTGACCGACTTCTCAAATATGAACACCTTTCCAACCCTTTTAGAGATTTCACCCATCGTACAATCAAACCCAAGTAAAAGTCCTTCGATCATTGATGGATTGAGCTATCACATGGAGATAAGAATTTGTGTAGTCTATGGTGAAAGGAGCAGAATTTTAACTAAAAGCAATGCCTATGCTGCCATACCCTATTTGAGGACTGTAATTGCTCTTGAGCTGTGTGAAATAGTATAACCCTCTCATTTGTTTTTTGAGTGAAAATCCTGGTGAGAATTGGGTTTAAAATCAACTGATTAGGGCAACATCAAAGCTAGATCCCTAAATCAAAGGCTTGTTGTTTGTTAATTTTCCTTGTAAATGGCCTCTGACATAAATCGACTGAATAGTAACAAGAATTACTGCAGAATTTTAGTTTTAAACTGATATCTTTCTTGAAAAACCGTCTTACAAAATAACTGATGCAGGTGTGAATAATCAATTGAGGAAAGTGTACTTGAGCAGTGATCTTAACTAACGTATTGAAGAAGTTTGTGGGTACCTTCACTGAAAACCCTCAGGAGACTTCACTCCTCCACTAGGGATCACCTACGGGTTTAAAAGGCTTGTTGCATATGCTAAATGCAACTGTGCTCCCTACAAAAGTGGCTATTTACTTTGTTTTTTTTGTTTTTTTATTTTCTTTGCTCAGGGACTTGCAAAGCTTAGGTTTGGGGGTGTGTTGACAAGTGAAAAATACCATTTTTCACCCCTAAACTTAAGTCTTGATAGACCTTTGAGAGAACTAAATAAGTGTTTTAAGTGCCTATGTTGCAGCTAACAATAAAGACAGGCTTAACCATAAAAGAAGCTTAAAAGTGCCAAAAAGATGACAATCCATGTCAATCCAAAGGAAGGAAGTGAAGAAACAACCTCATCAGCTGTTGAAAGGCCTAAATGGAAGAGGCAAAGACCACATAAGAAGCAGGAACAATTCGAACAGAGAAATGCACTACAGAGTTCTTTTCGCAAAGAACCTGCACTTTTCGTAAAGAACCTGGAACTCTGCGAAAAGGACTAAAACTCCAGGCTTAGTTTTCAAAGAGCATCTGAACTCTTCGAAGAGAAGATGAACTTTGCGAAAAGGAGAAAACACAATTCGAAGAGAGATTGAACATTGCGAAAAGAGCTTCAGAAGTCACAACACTTTGCGAAAAGGCCCCTAAGCTCTGTGAAAAGGTATTCTGGAGATTCGCAGCTTTAACAAGGGCAATTCAGTAATCTGTTGCATGCGTCCCAATACGTTTTAAAATCTAGGGACATTCTAGAGGGTTCTAAGCATAAAGCAAAGGAATATTCCACCCCACGTGAGCACCTAGAGAGGGAATAACTTGGCGGGAACTTCTAGAAACTCTAACAAACTTTCAAAATGCATAACAGAATTGATGCCTTTTTCACCTGATTGGCTGAAACAGATTGAGGAATTCTGATTGGCCAGAACAGATCTCGATCCCCGTGCTTGACTACCATTGGTCAATACAGATCTGAGAACCTCTGATTGGTTGATACACATCTGAGCTGGACCTGGGAAAGCTATAAATTGACGAAGCATTTGCCCAATTGGGGCATCCAGATTTTGAGTTTCATTTCTAATCTCCCATTTCCCAGCCAGACAGCTTGTCTACAATCCTTGTAATAGCCTACTTTGTACTTGCATTTGAGAGCTATGAGATACTGCTGTAACTCAAAGGAGAGTTTGCATCCAAGACTGCAAATCCGAGTCTGTAAATTGTAAGGATGAATTGTAAAAGGTTGCTGTAAACTATGCATTCTCCATTGAACTCATGTCAAGGGTTCCCTCTGATCTCCTCAGTACATTAGACTCCTTTAGATTCATTGTTGTGCATGCAATTTCCCTTGATTCATTAATCCTGTAAGAATTAGTGTTGGTAACCTAGTCTCTTACAGCATTTGTAGTGATGTTTATTGTTCTAAATTGAGGATTTAGATTAAAGACTATTGGATGGTTTGTGGCCATTAAAGTGGACAGACCATAGCCATAAGCGTAAGCCTAATCCTTGAATTAGATTTATCTCTCTTACATCTGTGCTTGTAGCCAGATGAAGATTGGATCACCTCTGTTGAGCTGCAGTTATTCTCATTAGATTTCAAAGACCAAATCAGATTTAGATATTACTTCTCCATCTTTGTTTCAATCACTCCCCCAACTCGGATCTGGAGGTTTATCTTACATTTTAGACAAACTCTCTGTGGACGATCTTTCACTCACTTACTTTTAAAACTTGCTACAATTGGCCCTGATCTTGCAAGCTAATTCTCTTCTAACTGTGCTGATATTTCTTTATTTGTTTATATAGTCTAGAGCCACTGTAATTTAACAGCTATAAATCTGTTTTCAAAACTCACATAAATCAAGCACACTAAGAAGAAACAACAAGCATGCCCAAGAAAAGATCTGATTTGTTTGACTATTCTTGGAGGGGGCAAATTTGTAATGAGGTCAACTTTGGCCTTGTCTACCTCAATTCCTTCTTTATAGACCACATGGCCCAACACAATTCCTTGTGTTACCATGAAGTGGCTCTTTTCCCAACTTAAGACCAAATTGGTCTCTTCACATCTTTGTAAGACCTGATGGAGGTGTTGTAGACATTGGTCAAAGCTATCCCCATATATCGAGAAATCATCCATAAAGATTCCAAGAATTTATCAATCATATCAGAAAAGATGGCATACATACACTCTAAAAGGTGGCTGGAGCATTACACAATCCAAAAGGCATCCTTCTGTAAGTAAAGGCGTCGAAAGGACAAGTAAAAGTGGTTTTTTTCTTGATCAAAGGGGTACACAGGGATCTAGTTGTACCCTGAGTACCCATTAAGAAAACAGTAAAAAGCTTTCCCAGCCAACTTATCCAAAATTTGATCAATAAAAGGGAGAGGGAAGTGGTCTTTTCTGGTTTTGGAGTTGAGTTTTCTGTAATCTATGCAAACTCTCAATTCAGTGGTTTCTCTGGCTGGTCTCAACTCTCCAGACTCAGTTGTTATCACTGTGATGCAAGACTTCTTGGGTACCACCTGGATTGGTGCCACCCATTCAGAATCAGAAATGGGGTAAATTACCCCTGCATCCAGCAATTTAATAATTTCTTTTGGGACCACCTCCTGCATATGAGGATTAAGTTTCCTCTGCATTTCCCTGGAGGGTGTTGAGCCCTCCACTAGATGAATCCTATGCATACAGATTGATGCATCAATCCCTCCCAGATCAGCAATGGTCCAGCCAATTACTTTCTTGTGCTTCCTCAAAACTGTTAGTAATTCCTCCTCTTGCTCACTGGTTAGAGAAGAGGAGATAATTACAAGAAGTTCCTCATCTTTCTCGAGGAAAGCATATTTCAATGTCTCTGGCAGCTTCTTGAGCTCCAGATCAGGGGCTTGTTGGATGGATGGCAGGATTGGTGTATTGTTGGTAGGGGGAAGGGGCAGCAATGTAGGTTTCCAATTGGAATGCTGCACTAAGCCCACAAAAGGCCTTACTAGGGATATGTCTTCTGACATTAAAGCTAGGCTTCCTTCTTTTACCATGTTCCAAACTTCAGTTAAATCAGTGACAATGTTGCTTTACTCCAACAGAGTGGGCAGTTCTTCTTCAACAATTTCTTCTAGTACATCCACTGCAAAGCATTCCTCATTGTCCAGCTGAGGATACTTTGCACTATTGTACACATTAAGCTCAACTTTCATATGTCCGAAAATGACCTCAATGATTTCAGACCTGCATTGAATACATACAGTGGCAGTGGCCAAGAATGGTCTGCCAAGAATAACAGGTATTGGGGATGTACTCTTGTTGCAGCCCATGTCCAAAATAAGGAAGTCTGCAGGGTAGAAGAACTTGTCTACCCCCACTAGGACATCCTCAACCACTCCCATGGGTTTCCTCTCAGACCTATCAGCCATCAATAGAACAATGGGGGTGGGCTTGAGCTCCCCCAAACCTAATTGCTGATACACACTATATGGCAGTAGGCTAACACTGGTTCCAAGGTCCAAAAGGGCCCTCCCAATCGTGTGGTCTCCAATAATACAGGGAATAGTGGGTATCCCTGGGTCTTGTAACTTCTCAGGCATTGTCATGATTAATACAAAATTAACTGTATCAGTTGTAAAGACCTTTTTGGATAAATGGCCTCTGGCCTTCCTTTTTTGAGTACAAAGGTCTTTCAGAAACTTTGCATAGGTTAGGACCTGTCGAATTGCATCAAGTAGGGGTAAATTTATCTTGACCTGCCTAAAGGTCTCCATCATTTCCTTGATCTGTGCCTGACCTTTATCATAAGGGGCAGGGCCACTCAAAGCTTGAGGAAATGGCAATTGAGGTACTGCTGGTTCCTCAGCTGCAAGCCTATGGCTGAACTTCTTTTTTTTTTTTTATCTATTTTTATGTCCTGCTGAGGCTTAACTACAACCTCTTTATTTTTCCCTTGTTGAAGGGTAGCAAGCAGTTCTTGACTCTGTGCCCTAACAAAGTCCTTATCACTTTCACTTGACATTTCCTTGGGGTAGACCTCTCCTTGTTCCTTTCCCACCTGGTTGTCTACCAGCCTACCAGACCTTAGGGCAGTTATGGCATTGGCCCCCTCAAAATTGGAGGAGCCTTCTCCGATGAAATATTGGCCCTTAGGGTTGGCTATTGGTTGGCTTGGCAATTGGCCCTCCCCACTTTTAGCCAGAGCATTGGCTATTTGGCCAAGCTGCTCTTCTATTTTCTTAATGCTTTGACTGTGAGAAGTCACAGTCTGATTCAAGGGTCCAAGGCTTTGCAATTGGGCCAAAACCTAGTCCTTGAAAGAAGCACTTCGGGGATGAGGTGGGGGAACTACCAATTGATTTTATTCTTTGGGGTGGGTACATTCTGGAAATTCGACCTTGAGGAATAACCACAGTTAAAGTTTGAAGTAAGGCCAACATCTGTTATGGCTGCATATAATTGTCTTGCCTCCACCTCAAATTTGGGTGGTCTCTCCATTGGTAACTAGCATTTTGGTGCTGGTATCCATATGATTGTTTATTATAGCCACCAGGTTGTTGTTGTCCAAAAGATTGGGCAACAACAGCCTGCTCCATTATAAACTCAGGGTATTGCCCCACAGATGGACACTCTTCTACTGTGTGTTGTGGAGATTGGCATATCAGACATGCCTCCATCACTTGTGCAGGCATTCTGGGCTGCACCGCAGTCAGAAGTTTATCAAATCTATCAGTAAAATTGGCCATCTACATTCTCAGGTCATCATTTCCCCTAACTTCATATATTTTTCCTTTAGAAGTCTCAGCAAGCCCCAGCTTAGGAGGAGGCTCCTGAACAGTTCTAGATAAGGATATCTTCTGGAAAGCATTTTCACTTATGACCTCGAACAAGTCCCATGCCTCATCAGCTGTTTTATGCATGTATGTTCCACCACAAGAGGCATCTACCATGTCTCTGCTCTTCTCATCTATCCTATTGTAGAAGCTCTGGACAAGCTGCGAGTCAGGGATCTTGTGGTGGGGACATTGTTTGGGCATCTCTTTAAATCTATCCCATCATTGGTTAAAATCTTTAGTTGGGGACTGGGCAAAAGAAAGTATGCCTTTCCTCAATTGGTTGGTTTTGGTTTCTGGGAAAAATTTAGACAGAAATCTTGTCTGGAGGTCTTTCCAAGAAGTGAAGCTGTTGTTCGGGGGAGTGGATAACCAGGTCATGGCCCTGTCCTTCAGGGAGAAAGGAAAGAGCCTTAACCTAGTGGCTTCTTCTCCCAAACCAGCAATGGAGAATGTCATGCACAGGGCCAAGAATTGGTCAATGTGCTTGTAAGGGTCTTCCTTTCTAAGCCCATGGAAAGAGGGAAGCATTTGGATGATGGAAGTTTTGATTTCATAGTTTCCTTGAACATCTGGGAACTGAATGCTGAATGGAGAATTGTAATCATCTAGAGCATTCAATTCCTTCAATGTTCTAGGTTGTTCTTCACCCATAACTGCTATCTCAATTTCAATAGGGGGCTCAACTATGGTGTGTCTATGCCTTCTCGGTTTTCTACCCCTTTCTATCTTAGGGTTAGCAGGCTCTAATGTAGGACTGAGGGATCTCCTTCCTAACATGCACACATACCAACAGCAGGGAAGACTATTTGCAGGCACATTGCACTTAACACAATTTGCAACTATCCTAATCAACTGCTATTGAATCTTCAAAGGAGAAATAGACAGAGTTTTGAGGGTTAGAGAAGTGCAAACAGAGGTAGCTAAACTCCCAGTGCAATTCTACTCTCCTTCTCTGCTACAGTCTAGATCTGCAAGAAAAATTCTAAATGTAATTCAGCAGTATCAATTATTCTCAAGTACAGCTACCAAAGAATAAAGAATAAAAAATCTAGAGTCTACTAAAAGATCAATGTTCCCCGGCAACGGTGCCAAAAACTTGTTAAAATATTTTAAGTGCTTGCTACTGACTTTATCGAAGACAGTGATAAGAATGGAGTGACTGAAAAATGAGTGAAAGGTAGAGTGATGATTACAGAGCAACAAGCCTAAAATATGCACAGTCCTGCAAGATACAGGGCCTGTTGTAGCATGTTTTGATAAGTAAGAGTTTATCCCATAGGGAAGTTGATCTAAAGCTCCAAGGGAGCTATCCTTAGTAGGCTCTCCAGATCTGACTACAGATCTGGCAATCCTAAATGGAAGGAGATTTACGGTCACTATAATCTAAATTCTAAGGTATCCTAATGTCTAAACTATAGAAAGGGTTGAGAAAACGGATGGAGTGTGAGAAAATAAATATCAAAGGGTCAGAAGTATGTTATTAGGTACAGATCTGATGGAGTCTTGTAACTCATACTCGGATCTGTTGCTATAAAAATCCTGTCCAATGGCTATATTATCACCAAAGAGGAGAAAGAATCAAACTCACTCCTGTGCCATGATCCGATCCCTTAAGGCTATAACCTGTCCACTCAAATAGTCACAGACTATCTAATAGCGGAACAACAATCCAGAGATGATTTAGAACAAGTTTACCATTGTAAGCACTACTTTATCCAGGCTACAAGCTCAAGAATCCATAGGAACCTCATCCTCTAAAGTTCTATGTGTGGGGCTAGGCCTACAAAGTGCACGAACCTGGACACACAGGACCAGCAAGAGTTTGAGTATTAGCTTTTACGCATGGCTGTTCACTGCTTTAAAAAGACTGCAGTGATCTAGTCACAAGCCTAAAACCTCTACAGCCAACTCAGATCTACAATATGATGGTGGATCTACTCAACTAGAGGGGAGTCTGTCACTGCATAATCTCTCACAAGGCTACAAGCACAAGTGCAGAGAAGAAGAATCTGTCTTAGTTCCATGAATTGGCCTCACCCTAGGGCTATAATCTGTCTACTTGAATGGTCACAGACTATCCACAGAGGCTATCCTCCTCCCAAAAGTCTATGACAGAACAAGAACATTGCTGCCGCCACCATGTTCACAAGGCTATAAGCACAAGTTCCCATGGGGATTTAGATTTAGTGGGTCCTGTGGTGGGGGAAGGCCTGCAAAGTGCCTAACCTGGATACACAGGTCACTTAGATATAAATAGTGCCTTAGAAGCAATCCTCCATTGCTTACAAAACAACTTAGCAATGAAGGATCTCAAGGCAGCAACCTTGTACAGCACAACTCCTAACAAAAACAACATCCCATACATGCAACAGATCCTATTATAAAAACTCTATTAAAATCTATATCAGATAATCATACAAAAGGCATAGCCAGCAAGTGCTGGACTATAGAGAGAAAGAAAAAAGGGAAGAGAAAACTCCTAAACCCTAACCTTAGCCTACTGTAATTCTACAGTTAGTTTTTTTTGGAGAAGAAGCACAGAAGTTAAGTCCCCTGGAGAGCTCTTCAAACCTAAGCTAGGCTTAGGTTTATATAGCAGTCGGCTTCCCTCTCAATTAGGGTTAGGAAAACCCTAATTTCTCAATCTAATTGTGGCCCATTCCTGTCCCTTGGATGCCTCGGGGCATGTGCATGGAGATTGGAGCATTAGAGTGCGTGCCCTAATTGCTGGAGATTGGAGCATTAGAGTGCGTGCCCTAATTGCTGGAGATTCCTAGATTGCCCTTGCAGAAGTGGGGAGAAGTTTAGAACCGGATCCTCGTTGGATAGAAAGGATTTCTAGATCTTACCGCATGGTAGAATTGGCATCGCGGGGTTGAATTGACTTGAAGTTCATGCCGTCGCGGGGTTTAAATCTTAGTCATCGAGGGGTACTAATGGTTGTCGCGAGATTGAATTTTAAGCTTTGAATGGCGTGGGGATTGCTCGCACAGTTCATCCCATAATGAATCTCGCAGTAGATCTTTGCGAAGAAGCAGCGTTCAAGCGTTTCTGGGTCGCGCGAGATTCACTGAAGGTCTGTATCTCGCGGCCACTGTGCGACAGCTGCGCGTGAGAATACCTGGAGCTCTCACTTCTGAATGAATTGCGTGAAGCTTTAACTACTCCTCTTTTGAGCTGCGCGAGACTGTGCGAATGCTTCACTCACTTATGGCTGAGCTTCACGAGAGTCGTGCGAAGACTGATTTGCATATTAAATCGCGTGGGAGCAGCGCGAGAACTGTGCGGCCAGTTGTTGTGCTTCCTCCAGGGGCTCGCGACAACTGCGTGAAGGCATTATCTCTGGTTCATTTCTGCTTTGATGTGCCTATGCTTCAACCAACTTTCTGTCTGGGTTCATCCTTCATCCTTCATTCTGCTGCTTATTACCTACAGGATAGACTTAAAACACATTTATTAAATGATTAAGGGTCTAACAAAGATTAAGTTAAGGGGTGAAAAGTGGTACTTTTCAGGTTTTAACAATAACTAAGAGGTAGAGAAGGAAGGCTAGGGGGTGGCACACACCTAACCTAGAGCTTTTGGGTGAAATGCTAAGGTCTAAAGGAAAGTTTTGAGTTCTGGAATTTGTATGGGAATGGTGCACTAGAGGAGAGAGAGAGAGAGAGAAGGGACTCCTTAATCTCTTAATTTCAAATTTTTTCAAGCCATTTGCTAGGGGGGGTGCCTCTCTATTAATAGGAAAAAGAGAGGTTAGGAGGGTGTTTAAGAGATAATTTGGATTAGCAATTAGGTAATGGGCAATCTAAGGTTTCCTATAATTTTTGGAGCCTTGAAAAATGTGACGAGTTGCTCCAATGGTGGATGATAGGGTGGAGCTTTAAATCACTTAAGAGGCTACACATAGATAGTAAATGGGTACAACAGAACTAGCAAAACACACCCCAAAGGTCAAGTTGGTCAACAAGTCAAACCCCAATCTCAAAATTTGAGGTAAAAACCCTGGGTTACTATTCATATGCCTGGCGCAACTATTAGTTGCGCCAAGCATATGCTGAGTAAAATAGTACTTGCACAGTGCCTGGAAGTTGGCTGCCCATGGGTGGGGTCCACTTTATAACTGCTGCAACTATTAGTTGTGCTAAATCCCTAGGGGGTTCACTTGAATTTACAATTTTTCCCTTTAGTTTCGAAATGCGAAATCTTCTTGTATACAACTCTGATTTGGGTGATTCTTAGACTGTTGGAAAGCTGAGGACTTTTACTTTTTCATGTTATAAGATTTGATTGTAGTAGAAGGTCATAGCTAGTCCCAATACACCACTCTTTATTCATTGCCTGGGAAAGCTAGATTTAGGTCCGAAATTGGTTCAAGGGTCGGGATAGGTTTCTTTGGGTTCGGGAAGGTTCCTAAGGGATCTAGGGTGATTCCTAAGGATTGGGAATGGCTCCTAAGGTTTCAGAAAGGTTCCTAAGGGTTCAATACATGCCATCAAAAGATCAGAGATGCATTTATCTTGAAATGTGTCTCGATCAGGCTTGGGCCAAATTTGGGTGTTTATAGATGCCCCTCTTTGGTATCCGATCACTAATGATCGAATTCCAAAGAAAAGAGACATTCAAAGAGGCCCCAAGGCATTACTGACAGGTCCACTATATTCAAAACGAACTTCAAATATTAGATGAGTAATATGGTGAGAAAACGAAAGCCCTGTATGTCGGGAAAAACGGTCGTTTCTCAAGGTAATCGGTCCCCAAGCGCTTAGCGACATTATTGGGCATATCCGAGGTGGAAAATGAGTTGTGAAAGCCCAATAGTTGGGAAAATTTGTTGCTTCTCAAGATGTTTTAAAGGACTTTGATGCTTAAGATTCATTCTGAATACAACAGCTTCGTAAGTAAGGAGGGTGATCGACCCACATTCAAAGATAGGCATAAAGTAAGTATGCAAGGCTCCACAGTTTGTGTCAAATCATATGAGGCATTGATTGCCTCATCTGACTGGTCACGGGTGCCCCTACTTTGAAGTAGGGTTTGAGGTCTTTGGGTGAACTCATTGATCTCGAAGTTTATTTAGCACGATTACCTGAGCGGAGCGAACAGAGGTCACAACGCTTTTTAGGAGTATGTGCTATTTTTCCAACATGCCTCAGATCATCATGACCCAGAGTATCTAACCTCAAATGACACAAAACATATCCGACCAAAATCGGGTGCCCCCCAATGGGGGCATCCAATCCTGGTCTCTGTCGATAATGATCTTACAAATTATTTATCTATGCATAAACATACACCCATTAGGGGTGATAAGCAATAAAGGCGATGGAAGACTCGACCCAGATCCCATTCGGGTGCAATTTACGAGAACAAACGACCATCCTACGAATACCTAGATGCAAGGCATATACTTTACAGGGATATCATGCTAATACAGGTTTTAAGCCTGTGAAAATAAGGGAAATGAACCCTTCTGCATACATGTTTACAAATAGTTTGATTGACATGTAGTTTCATTTTCAACAGGTTGGTTTCAACCAATGATTGACCTTTTTCATAACGGAGTTATCCGGACCTCAAACCTCATAGGGCGCATGCCAGACTGTGCAGACTAAAAGTTCACACCTCTGAAACAGCTCATGATGAATCTTAAGTTAGACACTCATGTTCCTATGAATCTACAAACTGAGCGCTTTTCTCAAAGATTTAGCACTGGAGTCGATCCGATCGAAACATTGACCGCTTGATCGGGATTGACATCATTGCTCCTACTTTTAAGTAGGATCCAAAGTTTGAAGGTGAACCTTAGACTTAGGATGTTACTATAGCACAGTTGTGTTGCTGATAAAATATTGACATTTTATCGTAACGGAGCACGCATGTGCGTCAAATCATATGAGGCATAGACTGCCTCACTTAACTATTCGCGGGTGTCCCTGCTTGAAGCAGGGTTTGAGGTCTTTGGGTGAACCCATTGATTCCGAGGTTTATTTAACTCAACAACCCAAGCGGAGTGAATAGACGTCGCAACGCTTTTTGGGAGTACGTGCTCTCTTTCTAAAACACACGCATTTTGTTTGTTATTTTATGTGAGAATTTTTTTTTACCTTTTTTGTGATTATCATTTTATGTGATTTTTAGATTTTGAGTTATCATTTTATGTGATTTTTTGGGTTTTAAGTTCTCATTTTATGTGATTTTATCACTTTAGTACTTCTATTATTTTATGCGAATTATTTTTGGAATTTTCTTTATCTTTTTCTTTTTATGGATTTTTTTAGTTCTTTAAGTTATCATTTTATGCAATTTTTTGGTCTTTTTAAAGCTATCATTTTATGGGAATTATTTTATCATTTTATGTGAATTATTCTATCATTTTATGTGAATTATGTTTGGCTTTTATATGAGATTTTTCTTTTTAGACTTTTTCACATTTTTCTGTGTAGGATTGAGATGCCTATTGATCTCGATCCATTTTATTCTAGCACGGCTTCCTGGGCGAGTCAAAAAAGGATCGACAAGCTGTTTGGGAGTACGTGCATCTAACGAGAGTAACAAAACGAAGAGAGGGAGGAACCAGGCTATGCTTGTGTCCCGCACTGGACCCAAAAACCCGACCCATCAGTGGTTGGTGCAACTAATAGTTGCGCCAAGCCCAAATCGGGGTCAAAGTAGCCTGGCGCAACTATTAGTTGCGCCAAGAATGTCTGGGGAGCCAATTTAAACAGCTCGAGTTAGGGCAGCAAGGGCAAATTTTTGAATTTTTTTTATCCCCCTCTTCAAATCGAAAATCGGCCTCCCTTAGGGTTCCTTTATATTGCTTCTACGCGTGCCTCATTGCCGACATTCTCTCACTCTGATTGATCGTCCGCATCGTGATAGATCTTAGACCCTATATCCTTCACAAGGTAACCATTAAAACCCCATCTTTCTTGATTTTCCTTGCTTTTTTTCTTGCAAATATGATTATGATCTTGCATTCTTTAATGAATAATAGTTTATTTTTATTGTATGTTTGTTTATTGATGATGTGTTGGCAATTTTTCATGAATGGTGCCCTATTTTTGTTATTTTATGGATTTTTTTATTGATGCCTAAATATATATTTATATACTCTCTTTTTTTTTGTTTTATTTTTATATAAGAAAGGGGTTTTATTCTTGTTTTTTATTTTTGTTTTTATTTTGAACATAAAGTAAGGGTTTTTGGTTTTTGTTTTATTGAAATTTAATTAGGAAGAAGAGATTTTTTGGTTTCTTCTTCTTTTTTCTTGAAATTTAATTAAGGAAAATAATTTTTGACTTCTCCTAAAATTAAAAGGATTATATATATATTTTTTTGTTTTATTGAAAACTAACTAAGGCATTGATTTACTATTATTTATTATTTTTTGTGTTGGTTTTTATTTTATTTTATTGGCCTAAACTAAGTTTTTTTTTTTGAAACTTTTTTGTTTTTATAAAAGAAAGGCTCTTCTCTTTTTTTCGTTTTTGTTTTTACGAACATAAGGAAATGATTGTTTGTTTTTTTCTTTTTTTTTTGAACATAAGAGAAAGAGAGATTTTTTTTTTTTGAGTTTTTATTTTCGAAGCATGATGATTTTTTCTTTTAACTTTTGTTTTTCTAAACATAAAGGAATGATTTTTTTGTTTTTCTTAACATAAAAGGACTTTTTATTATATTTTAGAAGCATAAAGGAACGATTTTATTTGATTCTCACTTGCCTTATTTTCAAAGATAGGAAGGGGAAATTTTATTTATTTTTATTTTTTGAAGAAGGGATTTTTTTTGCATTTTCAATCTAAAAGGAATTTTTTGTTTGTGCCCGGGTGTATCTTTATTTCTGAAAATAAATAGAAAAAGGGTGAGCGTACTTACCTTCCATTGCCATGTAGTATAAAAATGGTTCTTCATCATTGATCTGCTTTGGTGTGATTGCTTTCTTTTACCCCAGAATGTCTGGCGACGAAGAGTACATACTCGAAGAGGGGCCCGAGGTAGTCTATGGTTCCCGCGGGGAGCAATTTTTTGTGATAGAGCGCAAGGCGGGCCCCTGGCTGGAGATGCAGGGTGAGGCCTCCTGAGTTGGCTTCCTTCATCAACAGTACATCCATATCTCTAATTTCGGCATAGCGGGCAAGGTAAAAGATAGGTTCAGTTCTTCCTTTTGTTAAGCTTTGCTATATTTTCATGATCTGATGCATTTCTCTCTCTTAACGCAGGACCTGCCCCCTATCGTGTTCCGCAGGGGCTGGTTGGACTTTCATGATTTCTACCACTACATTCTCCCTATGATAAAGTATTTGCTGGGGCAGGTGGGTTTTGGGGAGTTCTTGTCTTGCCCCCCCATGAGGGCCGATGTTGCGTACCTGAAGGCCCTGATAGAGCGGTTTTGTCCCTAGACTATGACCTTCCACATACCCTATGCCGAGATGACATTGACACTCGTAGATTTGACGATGATTATTGGCATCAGGGTGGGGGCATACCGATAGCCAGCCTTATGGTGTCGAGCAGAGAGGATATTGTTAGGTTGATAGGGGATTATCCCCCTCATGGGCAGATGCATGGCACCAAGGTCAAGATTACCTGGTTATCTAGGCTCTATGGGGCTGATGAGTTGGTAGATCTGGGCCAGCCAGATAGGGGGCTTTACATTAAGCTCGAGCGGGTGATCATCCTGGCCTGTATCACGCTTCTGCTCCTGGTGGGCAAGTCCCTCTTTACGAATGCGAGTGGTGGTCGAGTAAGCTTGGCGTTGCTGAGCATTATAGACAGCCGGCTCGACGTCCATAGGTATGACTTGGGCAGGGTTGGATACGCATGATTGATGTATGGAGTAGCCCGAGTGTCTATCAGGGAGGCCAAGTCTGTGGTCAGTTTCTGGGCAGCTATGGAAGTAATCTCTAACTCCTCTTTTATCAGTTTTACTTGGATGATCTTTGTAAGCTACTGACTTGTTCTTTGTGCACTGCCCCTCCCAGATATGGGGGTACCATCACTTTCAGCCTGGGCACCCGCTTCTCCATTCGGATCTATACACCTACCCTCTCCTCAGTAATTATAACCAAGCCCAGTGCTGCAACGTGGGCATGAAGCCTCTAGAGATGGGCCTGAGATCCCAACTCGACCTGATGGTCCCCGATCAGGTAAGGCCTTTTCAACAATATTTATTCCAGTTCAGAAATTGTCCTTTGTTATTATGCTACATATTTTGACTGATTGACCACCTCTTGACTTGGACAGATCCTTTACGACCCGTACCTCACCTCCCTTTTCTGGGACTGGGCAGCCGTAGGTCCATCGCACCTATTCAACAACCGCCATGTGGTCTTCTTCTACGGGGCATGGGCTAGGGCTTACTATCTAGGGGTGCGGGTAGTCCACCAGTACCAGGGCTATCATGCCATACCTATGGACCCTCCGGCAAATGTTTTGGATCCTGTTGGTAGCATTGAGGAGCTCACTATAGCTTTCCTCCATAATGGGATCCCCACTAATGCCCTTCTCGTGCCCAGGGATTATCAACTATGGTACGAGTTCCTGTCGTATCGGTTCATCCTGTCGCATTTTATCCCTAGCTCCAACTTTCTCACTTTCGGTGGCCCGCGCTCCCAGGTAATTCTCTTTTCTTTTTCAGTGTAGTCCTATTTTGGTTTCAATTCAGCTTTGGTTCCTACTGAGTGAATCTCTTTTTTGTTCATAGTTTATGCAAGGAGACGGCTCAGATGATGAAGGCGGGGCGGCGGCGAGTACCGTGGATGCTTCAGGGGTGGGTCCCTCAGGTGCTGGCCCTTCTAGTGCGTGTCCCTCGGGTGAGGGTTCTTCAGGTGCGGATCCCTCAAGTGACGGTGCTTCAGGTGTTGGCCCGTCAAGTACTTCTCATGTGAGTGCCCTTGGTGGTGCTCCACCCGTGGTCTATGGCACCTTCCGACGCCTGGACGATTGCTTTCTCTCAGGTCTATGTGCCGACGTGGATAAGTAGGTACACATCTCAGCTGAAGCGGCCCGGGTTCCTCCTCCTGAGGTGGTTCCAGGGGTAAGCCCTCTTACGATCACTCTTCCTTTGTCTTGGCTCCTTTGATCAATGCATGCATTTTATTACTAGTCTCTGCAACTGACGTCCTTCATCTCTGAATGTAGAACTTTCACTCGGCTATGGAGCATGCGGTGTATTACCGTACATTGTAGAGCTCTAGGACATGGAGGCGGTGAGTATTTTGTTGTTCCACTTTTCTCATTGGTTCTTCTATCCTTTGTTCTTCAATTGATCCTCATCTCGCCAAGGAGTCATGCTCTTTGCTCAGCCAGATTTTACAGGCGTGGTCCCAAGTAGAGGATATGCGGCCCTTCCAAAGCTCCTCACGTTGGTAGAAGAAGTTGAAGGGCGCCAGCAAGGATTAAGCCTTAGCTTCTGCATTTCAAACAATTCAAACATTTAGCGCATTTTGGGATAATTAAGGGATGTTTAAACAGATTGTGATGGATGATTGTGGCATTATTATATATATATTTTTTTAGATGATTTTTCTGCTTGGAAATATTTGGCGCTATTCCACTGATTGCATGTTATCCATCCCTTGCATATATCCGACTGCTTGCAGGATGGTTTTAACGATTGCTCATGAAAACGGCCCTTGAGGTCGCATGCCTTGGTGCGGGTTTCTCCTGCACAAAAAGTCAAATTATTTCAATGTTAGGTGCTCTTTTAATTTTCACTTTTGAATGTCTTTATAATATAAAGCTGGTGAATCAGGCTATCCGGCTAAGGGGGGTCAGCAAAGGCCCACAAAAAGTCCCCCAAAATAGCTCAAAAAGGTAAAAGGGGATAGGTTTATACTGGCATAACTATTAGTTGTGCCAGGCTTAGCTTGGGGAAAATTTGTACTGGTGCAACTAAAGTTGAGCCAGTTTTGGCCTGCAGAGCTGTGGGGCATTATATGCTCGAGACAACCCATTTTTCCTTTCTTTTCTTTTTGACTTGGCCTTTTCAACTGATCTTTTTTTTCTTGCTTTCCCAAGGGTGGGTCCATTGACATACATTGAATTTTATATCTTTGAAAGATCCTTTTATGTCTATGGACCTGCTTTCCAATCCTCCCTTATGTGGAGGGCTTGGAACCAATTTACCCCTTTCTTTGGGCCTAGGGCCTCAGTTTCTAAAAAGTTGGCTTGGGAGCCTGAATGAGAGTGAGCTCATCGAACATGAGCAGCTCGGACTATCACATCTTCCCCTCTTTCTTGAGGTTCCTCCACGGTGGGACCTACTTCACGCGGTAGCATCCTTTTGGGATTCAAATGCTCATGTGTTCCGTTTTGGGAAGCGGGAGCTAACTCCCACTCTTATGGAGTTATCCAATTTGTCCGGCTTGAAGCTTCACAGAGGCCTCACAAGAGTCATGCTGAAGTTGGGTTACTCTAAATCCATTCACCTTACCCTCGGTTTGAAGAAATTCAAGTACGAGAAAAGTTTCATTGGGGGGCCCACATGGTGTTCGATCAAATTCCTCAAAGAACTTTTCGGTGACGAAAGTCTTTAAAAATTGCCGGTTAGAAATATCTTCAATGTGAAAGCCTTTGCTCTCAGTCTCATTTCTGATGTCCTTTTCTTTACTGGGGGAGAGAGCTTCTCTCTGGCTCTTTGTGATGTTTTGACTGAGCTGGTAGAGGGCCGATAAGTGATGCATCTGGTCCTTGCCGAATTATACCGATGTCTTGATGCATTTGCTCTGAGTAAGGTGGAGAGCCTCAAGGAATGTCCTTTGTTGCTTTAGGTCTGGTTAGGTGAGCATCTCGCTATCTTGGGACCTGTGCCACGCTTTACATCGCTCGAGGTGAGTCGGCTCGATGTTTTCTGGGTAGGTGTCACCTACTTCCGCAGGGTGATTTGTCAGCTTTGAAGCATTGGCTGATCGATGCCGAGTTGATATGGAGGCTTCCTTGGTTGGACCGGACCTTCCCAATAGTTCATTCCAGAGATCATGAGGGAATCACCCTTCTAGGATTGACTGGCATCACCTTTTACTTCCTATTCCGAGTGTTGCATCAGTTCGACAGCTCTCAGTAGGTGCCTTATGAGGAAAAACCCCCTCTATGTGATTTGATCTTTTCTAGGGGGTCCTCTAGGGAAGTGGATCGGATTGCTGCTCTTTGGGAAACGCGTCAGTCGATGCTGATGTGCGATATGGAGCAAGGAGATTCAGTTTAGTCCTCCCTTGAGTACAAGGCTTGGCTATTGGTTGAGCAGCCTGCTGTTGATCATCTGGATTAGACGGAGGGTGTTGACATAGGTGGCCCCTGACAAAATAAGGAGACGATGCTCCGAGCGCACATTGAGCTATTGACTGATGAGAAGAGGTCTTGCACGTGCTTTTAACACAAGAGAAAGTTAGAGCAGGGATAGTGGAGAGAGAGGTCTTTCGTCTGAAATGATCTTTGAGTGTTGCCCTTGGAGCTACAGATGCTTCTCGGAAGAGGTACAAGAGCTTGCATGGTCGTTGGTTGACTGAGCGGAACGTCCGGGAGGATGGTTTTTACGCTGAGATTAGTGCCTTGAAGCACGAGCTGGGCCGCTGATTCCCTCCTACACATATATCTTTTTGTACAGATCAGATACATAGAAAAGGGGCCTAAGAAACCCCTTTACAAATTCACACTTTTTGGTATACATATTTTCTTTATGTTTTTTTTTTCAGCTTTTGTAAAAAAGAAAGAAAGAAAGCAAGAGAGCTAGGCATCACACCGACAATTTTTTGGGATGTGGTGTAAGCGATGCATTTGTAAATGGAAAAGAAAAAACTATTATATTTACAAAGACTTCTCTTTTTGTTCTTTTTATTTTGGGTACTTTATTTTTGGGTGTGGTGCCTTAATCACTAGGTGAGATCTCGGGTCCTCTTTGGAGCACGGTCGAACCACTTTTCAGTGGTTGGATCTGAGGGAGTTTCAATAGCTTTACCAAGATCGGAGCGTCAATCCCTTTAGACTGAGTAAAACCTTTCTCCTTACCTCGAGTCATACGTTTCACGAAGCAGCTTCACAACGACAATTCTGGTTGGGGCCCGATTTGAACTAACATGAGTGGCCCAGTCAGAAAAAAGGGCATCAAGGAGAGTAACCAAGAGGGCTCCTCAAACATCAATTCAAACCTTTCTTTCTTAATTTTTTTTTCTTAATCCCTTTTTACTCACAACGCCCAAGGTGGGTTCGTCATGCCCATTTTCGCTCTATTTTACCCGTGGCGCCCTTTCGGGTTTTCACCACGTCCATGGGTTTAGCTCTCTTGCCCCAAGCGCCCTTTCGGGTTTTCACCTGGTCCGCGCAAACTCGCTGTTTTTACCCGTAGCATCCTTTTAGGTTTTCACTACGTCCATCTTACTTTAAGCTTGTATTTTTATTTTATTGTTTTTATTTCTTATTTTTGTTAACAGTCACGATATAGATGTCGCTTCTGTCATAGTCGGCTAGATGGGGCTCTAGTGTCGTCTCACAACTTAATTTGTGTTGACGTAATAGATACTATGACTGCTTGTGAACCTACAAAGAGGGCTTTCTTCAGGGTGTAGCTTGGTCATGGGTCAAGTTAAGATTTGAAGGTATGCTAAGCTAAAAACGTTTCCTTGATACGGCTTCAGTTTTTCACAACATACTTTCTTCCTTGGAGGATTTTACCGTACACACCCCATGATTCTTCTATTTTCTTTTGCTTTTTTCTTTTCTTTTTTATCTTTTTCCTTTACCTTATTTCAGGCAATCTCTTTTTGAGGTTTTGCTTTTCTAATTTTTTTAGATTTTGATGGTAATTTTACTTCCCTTTTTTATATATATACACACTTTTTTTTTTGGGGAAGGGGTTTATTGAAAGAAAGTCCCAAGCTCAAATGGGATAACAAAGGATATCATCATTTTTAGAGATTCTTTTTGGCTACTGTGCTTTGAATGATGGCCTCTTTTGGGTGGTTATTAAATAATCACGTATATGTTTCACCAATAGTTACCTTATCATAATAGACTAAGCGTAGAACCGTCGGATGTATCCAGCATTGATGGGCTTAGAAAGACGATCTCCATTCATGGTAGCGAGGTGGATGGCGTATCTCGACAGCACTTCTCAGAAGACATAAGGTCCCTCCCAGTTCGGCTTGAACTTCCCTCTCGGATCGGCGTGGAGGGATGGGAAGATCTTCTTCAGTACAGTGCCTCCTACCTTCAGATCTCGACCGCGGATACATTTATTATAAACGTGTGCGATTCTGTCTTAGTAAACTTGAGTATGACACAAGGTTAGGAGTCTTTTCTTGTCTAGTAGATTCAATTGTTCAAAGCAAGATCTCTCTCTCTGCTTCGGATAAGCCTGATTCCATGAGTATTCAAAGCGAGGGTACTTCAATCTCTACCGGTAGACAACCTCGATTTCATACATGAGGGAGAATGGTGTTGCCCCTATAGCGGTACGGATCGAGGTTTTGTAGGCCCACAAAGCAAATGGTTGCATTTCGCTCCAATCTTGGTAAGTGATGACCATCTTTTCGAGGATGCAGACAATCGTCTTGTTTGCAGCTTCCACGACTCCATTAGTTTGAGGCCGATAAGGGGACGAGAGATGGTGCTTTATCTTGTATTGCTCGCAAAAGGCTCGGATGCGCTTATTCATAAAGTTTGTGTCATTATCTGTGATGATGTCCTTAGGTACTCTAAATCGGCACACAATATTTTTTTGAGAAACTTCTCGACATGACTAGCTGTAATGTTGGCATATGATGCTGCTTCAACCCACTTGGTGAAGTGCTAAATGGCAATGAGGACGAACCGATGTCCGTTTGATGCTTTCGAATTAATCATTCTGACGACGTCAATGCCTCAGGTAGCAAATGGCCAAGGAGTGGTCATGCAATGAAGATCGATGGCAGGAGCATATATCAGACTGGAGTGTTTCTAACACTTATAGCATTTATGAACATGTTTACAGCAATCAGACTCCATGGTGGTCCAAAAGTATCCCTGCCACAGAATTTTCTTGGTGAGCATGAAACCGCTGACATGGGCACCACATACTCCCTCGTAAATCTCCTTCATAATATTGATCGCTTCACTTTCTGTAAGGCACCTAAGCAAGATGTTATTGGACGATCACTTGTAAAGGCATTCCCCACAAATGACGTAGCTTGTCGCTAGACATTGAATGGTTCGTCGGTCCGTCTTAGACGTACCCTCAGGGAAAGTTAGTGTCTCAAGGAAATTCTTGATATCTGAGAACCAAAGTGGCTCATCATCAGGATTTGTAGGTTCCTCAATTTGGAGGCAGAAGGCCGACTCATTCCTTTGCTCAATCATGATCGGCTTCATCTCATCACCATACAGGATTTCAATCATTGATGCCAAAATGGCTGATGCATCGGCAAAGAGATTCCTTATTTGGGGGACATATGAGAACGTCACGTCCTTGAAACAAACTATCAGATCCTCGAGGTGCTCATGGTAAGGGATCAGTTTCTCATCTTTTATTTTCCAATCTCCATTCATTTGGCATATGATCAACTGTGAATCGCCAAATACTTGGAGGTGAGTTACGTTCAGATCGAGAGTCACCTGTAAACTAGCGGCACAAGCTTTGTACTCAGCCATGTTGTTAGTGCAAGAGAAGTTGAGCTTGATAGAGATTGGTACATGTGATCCTTTCGGGAAAATCAGAATGGCGCCAACTCTCTGACCTTCGGCATTTGATACCCTGCCAAAGTGCATTACCCAAGATTTATGTATCATCCTCTGTCTTGATTAGGATGTCCTAATCGCGAAACTCAGTTCTCAAAGGCTCATAATCTGTCAAAGGATTGTCGGCAAGATGATCAGCAAGTGCCTACCCCTTAATCGACTTCTGAGTGATGTACGTGACCTCAAACTCAGACAATAGGAGTTGCCATCGTGCAGTTCATCTAGTGAGGGCCGACTTCTCAAACAGGTATTTTAGCTGGTCCATTTGGGCTAAAAGTAGAACAACTTGAGATAGCAAGTAATGACAGAGCCTCTGGGTAGCCCAAACAAGAGCCAGGCATGCTTTCTCCAGATGAGAATAGCGCGTCTCACGAATGAACTTCTGATATGAGGTCGGGGATGGGGTTTCTCCTCTATGTGAATCCCCCTAGCTTTTGCCATTGTCGTTGCATGGGCTTTCTCCTTAGCCTCTCACACCTCTTCTTTTGTGGGCTTGTAACCTAGCCCAAATATGACTTTTTGGCCCCCCTTAGTTATGACGGGCTCCTTCCTACCTTACAGTCAAGGCCCAAGTCCTCTATGTTTTTTATAGCTCCACTTTTGGCGCATAGCCATTGCCGCTACCATTTCACCTCTGGTTCTTGGAATGATGCCCTCGATGGGCTCTGGGAGTATCATCAACACCTCGTATTTGAAATTGTGGAGGTCGATGTCCTCCGCAGTGTGCGGCACATCTAGCACTTTGGGTTTTTTAACACTGTTGGTGGCCTTTTCCTTCTCACTATGCCCCTCACCAATGATTGTGATGATCTTATGTCCGAATGCAAACTTGAGCTTCTGGTGCAGTGTGGATGGAATTTCTCTAACTTCCTGCAACCACGGGCGCCCTAATAGCAGATTGAATGAGGATTTGATGTCCATCACTTGAAATAATATGGAGAAGGTCATTGGCCCAATCAATAGCTCAAGGTCAACTTCTCCCATTATCTCTCTTTGTGTGTTATCAAAATCTCTGGTACTAGTTCTCGTGGGTCTCAGTATGCACGGATCTACCCCAATCTTGGTGGCGGTTCTCTATGGGCATATGTTTAATTCAAACCCGTTATCGATCAAAACCAAAGGAATTATAATATTTCCAGACTCTAGTAATGTTAAGAGATTTGGAGTGACTGCTCCCTTCATCTGGTAAATCGACATCCGAAAGTGAAATGGCATTTGGAGCCATAACTTTACCAATTATTTGCCCGAGTTCATCTGGGCTAACCTGAAGTGACACATGTGCATTTTTTAATGCCCCCATTAATGCTTGAAAATGGAGCGAGGACGTCACTAACAGATCTCATACAGTAATATGGGGCGGCATTCTTCTCAGTTGTGTCTCCAGTATATGTTCTCGACTCATTTTCTCAAAAGGATTCACGGTGCCATCTTTCTTTTCCTTTGGTTGGGCTCGTGTTGCTGTTGGTGCTTCCGGCTACTTCGAAATCTTCCTGGATCGGGTCACAAAGTCCACTGCCCCTTCTGTGTGGCTGCCAATATTGATATCGGTTTGCTCATAACTCAGCAGGACCTGATGAGGATAGTAAGTTGGTCCAAAAATCTGAAATCGTATAGCTGTTGGTATCAGAGACTCTTGCACTGCGGGCTCCGGAGGTGTGGGTAATACTTTATTTACTTCAGTGATGGCTGGTTGGGTGGCAAAGATGGGCCAGATGGGAGTGGTGAGCTTGAGGGTGGTTGCACCGGGGGACAAGGAGTAAGAGTAGGCCATTGGTAGTTGATAGGTGCTGGCGGGGGATTGGGGGTATGATGGGCTATCAAGTAATTGACAGGGGGTGGTGTGTGGTTGATATGCATTTATATGCACATAATTGACGGGTGTGGGTGATGGAAAATAAACCCTAAGATTTAAGGGTTCAATTCATGGTGTCGAGTTGAGAAAATAATCTAATAAATTCAGGGGTTCAATCACCCCAATATTCCTTTCTTCATAATTTCTTAGCAATGGTGCCACATAGCTCTCCTGATCACTAATGTAATTGGACAGATCAAATTTAAATTCCTCCTCACATTCTTCTGTCATCCTAATGGTGGGTCTGAGACCTGCTCCTCAGGTAGGATGTGGGGATAATGGCACCTGATGAATATTCGCATGTTGGTTTACTTGAGAAGGAGTAGGTGGGATGATTTTCCCGACATTGATTAAATCTAGGATCGTGTGCTTCAATGAAAAGCAGCGATCAGTCGGGTGACCCAGACTCTAATAAAAATTGCAGTGGGTATTAGGGTCATAATTCTTTGGGCTTGGGTGAGGAGGAGGTCATGGTTGACGAATAGTAACTAATTCCTTTTCTATTAGTAAAGGCAAAAGTACAGTTAGAGATTGCCCTAGGAGTCATCTACATTCATTGTCCATTCTTTGCTCTCTGCATCTGCTCAGTTCTGACTTGTGCTGGCTGGGTTGCTTGAAATTGGAATGGGGTTATATGATTATTGGGCCTGATGTTGGCAATGTTCTGGACATCGGCTCATATTCTCTTCTCATTCCTCTGTTTCAAAAACCTTCTAACGCCACTTGCTCCACTCGGTGTATTCATGTTCAGGAAACCTTCCCTGATGGCATCTTCATAGTGATTGGCGTTCCTTACTAGATCAGCAAAGCTGGACTACTGCTAGTACACTAAAATGTCTGAGATCATTGGCAAGGTATTTTTAGAAATCATTTCTATTTGTTCATCATCAGGTATCCTGTTTCTAACCTGAGCTGCCAGCGCTCTCCAATGCCCTAAATAATGGCTAAAGGTCTCATTCGAGTTCTGCTTCAAACGGCCAAGTCTGACTTACGCGGTTTAATGTTTATATGATAGACATATTGTTCCTGAAATAGATGCATCAAGTCCATCCAATTTTTCATCATAGATGGCTCCAAAGATGTAAACCATCCCAAGGCTAGACCAGTCAGACTTTTCTGAAAGACCTTTATCAGTAGCCTTTCATCTCTCCCATATTGGCACATGTCCCCACATTAGGACTTGAGGTGTGCAATAGGATTACCGGTGCTATTGTATTTGTCAAAAGCTAGCATTTTAAATTTGGGAGGCAAGGGGACTTCAGTGAACAAACATAAATCTTTAAAGTCAGTAGCGTAGATTTCAGCACTACCCATCTTCAACAACTACTTTTGAATTTTGTCCAACTATTCTTTCAGCTGCTCCGATTCTTTAGACATGGGGGTCACTTTCTCAGCAGTCAATTAGACTTCACTCTGGGCTATCAGGGGGTGGGAAATTATAGGAGGAGGGTTAAGGCTGGTGAATGCCCCAGCATAGGCTCCACTATTCCTGATCTCGCTGTCTTCATACTGTTGGTCTACATAGGGTGCAGTGAGGGCATGATTCTCTTAGTGGTGTTGCATGGACTACATGGGAATGACATGAGTGGGGGTTGGGTGAGTCCATTGGGGCTGAGGGAACGTTTGTTGGGTGATGGGATGAGTGGAACTCAGGGTTTTGGGTGGGGCCTGATGAGGCCATTGGGCCTGGGGAAAAGCTTAAAACTAACTTTGGGATGTTGGGATATGGGTGAATTGGGGCTGATGTAAGGCATGGGTTTTAGCTGGGTATGATGGTTGAAATGAGTGAAATTTTGGAGGAATTGTGAAGGGTATGGGTGTGAGGCTCTAAGGTTTTGTTGGGCTTGGGTTTGGGCTATAAAGGTTTGGCCCATGGGTCCCAGGGAAGCTTGGGTCACAAAGCCTTGGTCATGATGGGTTTGGGCCATGGGCCATTGATGGGTTTGGGCCATGGGCCCTTGATGGGTTTGGATCATGAGCCCTTGATGGGTCTAGGTCAGTGGGCCTTGGTGGGTCTGGGTCATGGGCCCTTGGTGGGTTTGGGCTATAAAGGTTTGGCCCATGGGTCCCTGGGAAGCTTGGGTCACAAAGCCTTGGTCATGATGGGTTTGGGCCATGGGCCATTGATGGGTTTGGGCCATGGGCCCTTGATGGGTTTGGGCCATGAGCCCTTGATGGGTCTAGGTCAGTGGGCCTTGGTGGGTCTGGGTCATGGGCCCTTGGTGGGTCTTGCCCATTGGGCCTTCATGGGTTTGACCCAGTGGCCCTTGATGGATTTGGGCCATGGGCCTTGATGGGTCTGGACCATTGGTCCTTGATCGGTCTGGGCCATGGGCCCTGATGGGTATGGATATGGGTCATGGGGTTTTGGGCCATTGGGCCTTGGGATATGTGGGAAATGGGGGTTTGGATAGTGTGGATGATGGGGGTTGATGGGGGTCATGGGGGAATGAGGCATGGAGGCTTGATAGGGTATGGGATGGATACATGGGTGTGTGGTGTGGATGAGAGGGGATGTGTTGGGAGGTCTTCCACCTATTATAGGTTTGGAACATCTCCTCCATCATGGCCATTGAAGGGGGATCGGATGGAGATGGGTTATTTGATGATTGGGGGGTATGGATGCGGTATGTGAAGAGGAAAAATTGGGCATGGCCCCGGTAAAATTAGGCATGACCCGGGTAAGAGGCAGGATATGAGAGGGGTTAAAGGAATGAGGTGGAGCATTGGTGGATGGAATGGGCATATATGGGGAAGATGTATGGGGCATAGAGGTGGAGAATGAGAGGGGAAAATTGGCCATGATTTCGGAAAAAAATGGGCATGGCCTGGGTAAATAGAGGGATGTGTGGGGGATTGGATGTGGTACGGATGGATGTGGGTGGATCAGGTTGGGTGGATGAGAAATATGGTATGTTGGTTAAGGTAGAGGATGGGTTTTTAACAGGTGTGGAAGGAAGGTGAGAGGGGTTGGAGATGGCCATGCATGAAGGCATGGCTTGGGAGAAAGGCAAGAAATTTAGAGTTTCGGTATTTTGGGAAGTGTTGGAAGGGAAGATAGGGGCACCGAATGGGCCAGTAATGGTGAGAGTTGATTGGGCAAGGGGGTGGAAGTAAAGGCTTCTTCGGTATGGGAATGGATTGGAGAATGTGGCGGGGATGAGTCGGGTTCTGCATAAGCCGAGTCCACAGCCCACGACATATCTCGGTATCGGGTCGGGTACGGGTGCCTCGGATGGGGCCCGTAAACCTTCCTCCTTTCCCTACGGGATGATGGAGGATACGATGATGCCGCTGTGCCGGCACTAATCAAGACTCTATTTTTAATTTTTAATTTTAATAATTTTTTTTGAATTTTTACAAGTGAAAAGAAATAAGGATTCCGAGGCCTTTTGAACTCCCTTCCCAGGTGGCTCTCGTACCCTAAATAGGTCCCACAATAATGATTTTGAAGCACTTTGGAAGAATCAAAGGGAAACCCCTTGATCTATTAAAGGCACGAAACCCAATGCAAATAACCCGATCCCCTGAAACGAATAAAGAAAAAGTCATTTTCTTTTGCCCGATGAGGGCGTATTGGATGTCGAAAGTTGCAGGGCCTAAATAGAGGCACTAAACACACTGATTGGGGAGTTCGAGGGGTTAAGTAGGCCACAGATCTGAACTAAAGCTGCTCAGAACCAATCTGGCGCAACTATTTGTGGTGCCAGAGCAAAAGTTACAGATTTAAAGCTGACGCAACTAATAGTTGCGTCAGTGTACTTTTGGAACATTTTGCATTGGTGCAACTATTAGTGGCACCATAACAAAGTGGTTCTCCAGATTGTTTGACAGCAGCAAACTCAGTCCAAAATGGGTCTCCAAATTGGCTTTTTGTGGAAGTTAGGCTTCTGGGGACTAACTGTTTATATGATCCGCTCTCTTCCTCACCGAACCTAAGGGTTTACGGCCAAATTGGGTTCACTATTGCTCTCTTTCTCTCGGGTTTTAAGCTTGGTAACGAGAAGGTTACCCACCCGATATACCTCAAGTGTAAGCACTTTTCTCAGGTACTAGGTGGGCTGGGTCTTTTCCAGATCATCACGACTAGGGGCTGCCACCGTACAAAGACCCGGGTGTTTGTATGTATGCCTAAATAACTCAACCATATAAAAATCTACCCCTTAAAAATCAATTTAAATCCCCTTTGTTGGTTCAATTTTATTTTTTACTTTCAAGGAAATTTTCTTAAGTTCAATGACCGGGGGGGATGATCCTGTGTCGCCTCTATGAGCCGGTACTCACTGGCGGAATATGATTGCGAAATTAAAAGCGCAAGTAGGCCCGCCAAATGGCTAAGGCACTTGAAATGACGAAAATGTAAGGAATTTAAGTGACAATGTACAAGTAGACCCGCCAATCGGCTAAGGTGCTTGAAATGACGGAAACGTAAATAAATTGAAAGACAATGTGCAAGTAGGCCATCCAAAAGGCTAAGGCTCGTAAATGACATAAAAGTAGGGGTAAGTAAAATGACGTAATCAGAGGGGTGAGTGAAAAATAAATAAATAAATAGTGATAAAAGGTTAGTAAATCAAAAAATAAAGAGGCAAAATTCAAGGGGAAGCTCTACTAGCTACTCCCTAGCAGAGTCACCATCTGTGCAACCGTGGGTAGGGGCTTCGAATCTGGTCCACAAATATGACTATGAATTCGGTCCACACAAAAGGCTCTTGGGTAGGGGCTTCGATTATTGATTGGGAAGGTGTTAGGCACCCAATCAACCAGCTAAATGCAGTCTCTACTTATGGTCAAAATAAGAATAATAAAAAAGAAATGAAAAAGACTTCCTCCTGCCCAAAGGGTCTTAAAATCCTATTTGTGCCCCTTCGTTCCTACCGAAAATTTGGAGGTGTAACGCCGCAAATGGGAGGATAGAGGAATAACCGAGAAGTTTGAGGAATAGAGGGGAGAGCCAGAGCTCTCAGTCTCTTGTTGCACCGCTATGGAGCCTTGCATTGACTTGCTTCGGTGAGCTTTTGAAGGCTTGTATGGTGAGAAATTGGTTCTAACTCCTAGGCCTTGATAGCTAAGAGGTAGAGAGGGAAAGCTAGGGGGTGGCACACACCTAACCTAGATCTTTTGGGTGAAATGCTAAGGTCTAAAGGAAATTTTTGAGTTCTGGAATTTGTATGGGAATGATGCACTAGAGGAGAGAGAGAGAAGGGATTCCTTAATCTCTTTATTGTAAATTTTTTCAAGCCATTTGCAAGGAGGGGTGCCTCTCTATTTATAGGAAAAAGAGAGGTTAGGAGGGTGTGTAAGAGCTAATTTGGATTAGCAATTAGGTAATGGGAAATCTAAGGTTTCCTAGGGTTTTTGGAGCCTTGAAAAATGTGAAGAGTTGCTCCAATGGTGGATGATAGGGTGGGGCTTTAAACCACTTAAGAGGTTGCACATAGATAGTAAATGGGTGCAACAGAACTAGCAAAACACATCCAAAAGGTCAAGATGACCAACAAGTCAAACCCCAATCTCAAAATTTGAGGCAAAAACCCTGGGTTACTGTTCATATGCCTGGCGCAACTATTAGTTGAACCAAGCATATGCAAAGTAAAATAGTGCTTGCACAATGCCTGGAAGTTGGCTGCCCGCGGGTGGGGTCCACTTTATAATTGGCGCAACTATTTGTTGCGCTAAATCTCTAGGGGTTCACTTGAATTTACCATTTTGCCCTTCGATTTTGAAATACGATATCTTTATGTATACAGCTCCGATTGGGGTGATTCTTGGCTCGTTGGAAAGATGAGGACTTCTACTTTTCCATGGTATGAGATTTGATTATAGTATAACCTAACAGCTAGTCTCGATACATAACTCATCATCCATTGCTCGAAAAAGCTAGGTTTAGGTCGGGAATGGGTTCTAAGGGTCGGGATAGGTTTCTAAGGGTTCGAGAAGGTTCCTAAGAGATCTAGGGTGATTCCTAAGGGTTTGAAATGGCTCCTAAGGTTTTAGAAATGTTCCTAAGGGTTCCATATATGCCATCAAAAGCTCAGAGATGCGTTTCTCTCGAAATGTGTCTCGATCAGGCCTTAGGCCAAATTTGGGTGTCTACACTTAAGATTCATCATGAGCTATTTTGGAGGTATGGACTCTTGGTCTCACTATTCGAGCATGTGCCCTATGGGTTTTGAGGTTCGGGTAACTCCGTTATGAAAAAGGTCAATCGTTGGTTGAGACCAACCTGTTAAAAATGAAACTACATATCAATCAACTATGCATAAACATGCATGCAGAAGGGTTCATTTCCCTTATTTTCATAGGCTTAAAACTTGTATTGGCATGGTATCCTTGCAAAGTGTATGTCATAAGTCTGCATATCCGTAGGATGGTTGTTTGTTCTCGTAAATTATACCCGGACAGGATTTGAGTCGAGACTTCCATCGCCTTTGTTGCTTATCACCCCTAATGGGTGCATGTTTATGCATAGTTAAATGATTTGTAAGTTCATTTTTGGCAGACACTAGGATTAGGTGTCCCCTTCGGTGGGCACTCGATTTTGGCTAGATCTATTTCGTGTTATTTGAGGTTGGATACTCTAGGTCATGATGATCCGGGGCATATTATCGAAAAAAACACGTACTCCTAAAAAGCGTTACAACATCTATTCACTCCACTCAGGTAGTCATGCTAAATATACTTCTGGATCAATGGGTTTTCTCAGAGACGTCAAACCCTGCTTTAAGCAGGGGCACCCATGACCAGTTAAATGAGGCAGTCAATGCCTCATATTATTAGACACAAACTGTGGAACCTTGCGTACTTGCTTAGCGTCCATCTTTGAATATGGGTTGATCACCCTCATTACTTACGAAGCTGTTGTATTCAGAATAAATCTTAAGCATCAAACTCCTTCAAATCATCTTAAGAAGCGATCATTTTTCCCAGCTATTGGTCTTTCGTAACTCATTTTCCACCTCAGTTATGCCCAGTAATTTGGCTAAGTGCTTAGGGACCGATTACCTAGAGAAACGACCATTTTTCCAGACATACAGGGCTTTCATTTTCTCACCATGTTACTCATCTGATATTTGATGTTTGTTCTGAATGTAGCAGACCCATCAGTAATGCTTTGGGCCTCTTCGGATGTCTCCTTTCTTTAACATTTGATCATTAGTGATCGAATACCAAAGAGGGGCATTTGTAGACACCCAAATTTGGCCGAAGGCCTGATCAAGATATATTTCGAGAAAGGCACATCTCTGAGCTTTTTATGGCATGTATGGAACCTTTAAGAACCCTTTTGAAACCTTAGGAGCCACTCCAAACCCTTAGGAATCACCCTAGATCCCGTAGGAACCTTCCCGAACCCTTAGAAACCCATCCCGACCCTTAGAAATCTTTTGAAATCTTAGGAGCTACTCCAAAACCTTAGGAATCACCCTAGATCCCTTAGGAACCTTTCTGAACCCGTAGAAACCCATCCCGACCCTTAGAACCCATTGGACCTAAACCTAGCTTTTTTGAGAAATGGATGAAGAGTGGTACACCAGGACTATCTATGACCTTCTACTATGATCAAATATCATACCATTGAAAAGTAAAAGTCCGCATCTTTCTGATAAGCCAAGAATCACCCCAATCGGAGCTGTGTTCGAGAAGATATCGCATTCCGAAGAGTAAGGCCAATATGGCAAATATACTATAAACCCCCCTGAGGATTTGGCGCAAGTATTACTTGTGCCAAGCCATTTCTCCCTAGAAATGGCTTGGTGCAACTAATAGTTATGCCACATATAATGTGGGCCCCATCACGGGGAGCCAATTTACAGGCCACTATAGGAACACTGTTTTACTATTCCTAAGCCTGGCGCAACTATTAGTTGTGCCAGGCTTATGAACATTAACCCTTAGTTTTTGCCTTGAATTTTAAGATTAAGGTTGGACTTGTTGACCATCTTGACCTTTGGGGTGTGTTTTGCTAGTTCTATTGCACCCATTTATTACCTATGTGCAACCCCTTAAGTGGTTTAAAACCCCACCCTATCATCCACCAATGGAGCAACTCTTCACACTTTTCAAGGCTCCAAAAACCCTAGGAAAGCTTAGATTGCCTATTACCTAATTGATAACCCTTATTAGCTTTTAAACACCCTCCTAATCTCTCTTTTTCCTATAAATAGAGAGGCACCCCTCCCTTTACGAAGGCTTGAAAAAATTTGCAATTAGAGATTAAGGAATCCCTTCTCTCTCTCCTCTAGTGCACCACTCCCATACAAATTTCAGAACTTTAAAACTTTCTTTACACCTTAGCATTTCACCCAAAAGCTCTAGGTTAGGTGTGTGTTACCCCCTAGCCTTCCCTCTCTATCTCTTAGCTATCAAGCCCTAGGAGTTAGATCCCTATTTCTCATCATACAAGCCTTTAAAAGCTCACCGAAGTAAGCCAACGTAAGGCTCCACAGCGGTGCAACAAGGGCCTGAGAGCTCCGACTCTCCCCTCTATTCCTCTACCTTCTCAGTTAATCCTCTATCCTCCCATTTGTGCTGTTACGCCGCCAAATTTTTAGTAGGAACGAAGGGGTACAAATAGGATTCTAAGACCCTTTGGGTAAGAGAAAGCCTTTTTCTTTTATTTTATATTATTTTTATTTTGGTCATAAGTAGAGGCTGCATTAAGCAGGTTGATTGGATGCCTAACAGATTCCCAATCGATAACTGAAGCCCCTACCCAAGAGCCTTTGGCGTAGACCAGATTCAGAGTCATATTTGTGGCACTTCTGTGCTTATAAAATTAATCTTGGTTTCCCGAGACACCAAAAGCTCCGGGTGGTGACTCTAAATATTTTATTTGAGAGCGCATCGTCGCGATGGGATCATCACAAATCTCACGATTGCACTGGTCTTACTTCCAATGCACCTGAAAACACTGATCACTAGGTTCTCCTATTCCCCAAAATTGTCATTTACAATTGTGGATAACGTTCATGAAAATCTAAGACTGGAAAATCATACTTGCTACGATTTGACTCTATATTCATGAAAATCTCAAATCTATGCGTTTCAAGTGATTAAAAAAAATTAAAAGAAAGAGCCCTTTACGACTAGTAATATTTTATAAATCGTAAGGGGTCATTTTAAAAAAAATAAAAAATTTATATTTACATATGTTACATGTTTGCTATGGGTGAGTCGGCAGCTCGACAATTTTCAGGAGGAATTCAGGGGCGATCAAGGGAGTTGATGTCCCTCCCGTAAAAGTCTTTCCTCCTGATGTGCCAACTGGCCATGGGGAAGAATAGTTGCTCTCTCTCGAGTTAACCAGAATGGTTAATTGCTCAACTTGATTTTCTAATTGTGTAATGGATTCCAAGAGATTATTGAGTAACTGCGTTTGAATATGTCCATGTTGCAGCCACCTTTTGGCCAATTGCGACAAGGTTTCCTCAATGTCAGTGTGGTCTTGGGTCTGTATGAGGCAAAGTATAGGAGAATGCTGAGGGATTTCTTGATTTAAGCCGTAGTTAGATCCAACGGCTTCTCCTTGTTGAGATGTTGGGTGCGATTTTACACCCTCCAGAGATTGAATTTTTGTCGTCCACAGTTTTAACTTTGGAAGGCAATTCGTCATTGACTTTAATTTGTATAAACCTCTCTGCCTAAGAAGTATACTCCTTGAAATCTCAAGCTCAATCTCACCCGGTGCTTGGCATTGCCCAAGTTCCTCGCTAAAATTCTCAAAAAATTCCCAAGCAGCCTCAGCAGACAAGGTGTGGAACATCCCCCAAGCAACATCAACTATGTGCCGGTTTTAGTCATTTAGATCTTCATAGAAGGTGAGGACTATCTGCCAACGGGGTATCTCATGATGAGGACACCCATCTAGAAGATCGTTAAGGTGCATCCACCCCTCTTGAAGAGACACATCTGGAGATTGTTTGAAAATTTTAATCAGATACCGGATTTGATTCGTTCTGTGCTTTGGGAAGTATTTTATGAGAAATCCTCATTCCATGTCCTCCCAATTGGTGAACAAATAATGAGGCAAAGAGTGTATCCACTGCCTTCCTTCATCTCTAAGAGAATATGAAAGCAGCCTTAGACGAAGAGATATTTATTGTAAATTCTATATTTGGATAAGATTGCACAATTCTATGAACTGTCTTAAATGTATATAAGGATTTTCATCCCTTAGCCCACGGAATATTAGAAGTGTTTGAAATATTTTGGGCATGATTTTAAAAGTCTCAGTACTAGTCATTGGGGTTATTTGTATACATGGGGGAGGTGTAAGAAGTGTTAAAACATAAAGTTCCCCCATCATTTTAGGCATATATTGTCTAAAACTGAATTTTTTTATTTTTGTTTTAAAAATTTTTGTAATTTTTTATTTTAGAAAGCAGGGAGAGACAAATCTGAGTTTCTAATTTCTGTGGCCAGCAGAAGTGAATACTTTTGATTTGCTACTCCGAATAAACTGTAAAAGACTAAGAAGAGATCAAAGAAAAATAAAAATATAAAGAAATATATAAAGCGAAAGGTAAATATTGGTTTCTAAAAGGATAAAAATATTAGATAAAACCTTGAAAGAATTAGATAAATCCACTTCTCTGACAACGACGCCAAAAACATGACTTGGTTGTTATTGTGTATTATAATTATATTAAATGCAAATCTTAACCTATTGCAAGCGCATAATAAAAATTATAGTACTAGCATAGGATCATTCCCACGAGGAAGTTCATTATCTTATTAATTCTTATTTCTATCTTCTATCTAAATCCCCATCTTAGAAACTTCTATTTATCTTTAAGATTTCCTAATCTACTGGAGAAATATGAATAAAAGAATGGTTTTCTAAACTAAAATGTATAAAAATAAATCCTAATCCTCCTTCTTCAGATTAAGGTCGTCAATCTTAATCTTTAGCTTTCGGATATTTATGAAAATAAATAATACCATTACACCATATTTTTAGTCTCCTAGCATTAGTGGTCAATCAAGTCTAAGATCCTATCGACACAGATTTAATCTAATCAACAATCAGCCAAAAATTTGGGCGTCTATCAAACTCTAGCAAACTGACGATGGAAAAGTAAAAATTGTTACACTAATCTACAAATCCTAACCTGAGTTGTCAATTCAAATTAAAACTTGGAGATGTTTACAAAGCAAATAAAATCTAAAATAGAAAGCAAAGTAAAATATATCCTTCACCCCTCAACTGCAGTCGTCAATTGCTCCTGAGAAATTACAGATATCTATACTAATCTTCAGCACTCAATTGCAGTCATCAATTACTCTTGAGAAACCTCTGATATCTAATCTACTCTAACTAGTATACTTTACTTTGATTGGAAGAAAATCCAACCTCAGGCGTCAATTGATGCTAAAATTTTTCAATGCTTATTCCTATATCGAGCCCTCTTATTTATAGATCATAAGGGGTTGATTTACAAAGATCTAGTTCTAATAAAAGAAACTACTAAAAATAAAAGTATCCTAATACAACTCTACTTCCTAATTTTTTCTTTCCTTGCTTTCTTTAGTTGATGCACTTCTAGAGTGTTTTTTATTTAGCAGCAGTAGAGTCCTTCGGATTTAGATCTTTATCAATTTTCTTAGATATGTGGTTTATCAAACTAATAATTCTGGATATAGCGGTGATAATTCTCACGTGATCAACAACAACAACAATATTAGGAAAGCTTCTATTTTTAGGAAATCGTAAATAACTATTTCTTTCTTTCATAGGTTCTTTTCTGGAAAATCATAAATCACAATTTTCTATCTTCAGTAGGCTTCCTCATAGTTGATAATTTTTTGAATTACGCTTTATCGCTTCTCTTTTTATCACTTTTGAAGAATCATAAATTACAATTTTCTGACTTTTAGTAGCGGCAAAACTTTTTTTTTGCTCAATAATTTTTCTTATTACTTTTTGAGTTCATTTTGACAAAGATTAATACTTAGGCTCTAATTTACTACTTATCTCTAATATCTGCACATCAATAACTTATTAGTAGCAAACTATGTCCTAGCATCACTAAATTAAGGGTGATAAAATGATAAATTATGCAATTTATCACATAGGTATTTGCTCCTAATTTCTGGCATCATCTACTTCTCACCATAGATCAGACGGCTCTTCATCTCTACAAGACAACTCACTTCACTTTGGATCAACAAGGGCTTTTTCATAGGTTGTAATGTGGCTTATGGTTAAGGTTTATAAAGAATGGAAGAGAAAAAGGGGATTCAAAACTGAGAAATCAGCAGGTGCAGGAGGTGATTCATGACTTCACCCTCTTGAATTCAATCTACTTCATCTTCCTTGACATTTTTCAGATTCAAGTGGCCAGCTTCTCTTATTCTTTTTAATTTTCAGATGGAGTTATCCTCTTAACTTCTCTTTTCCTTTTTATTTTTATGGAATGCCACAACTGTGCCACTGCTATACTTCTGTTCATATATTGCTTCTCTTTTCCATTCACCAAATGTTGCACTCAACTTGCCCACTTTCATCTCCTCCTTTACCTTCTGAATTCTTAGAGTGAGGGTAAGGTTGAATTAGGCTTGCAGGTTGATGTGTAGGTACTCTAGTGTATCTTGAAGAAAAATTAATTTGAAGGCTCAAAAAGGGTATGTAAAAGGGCAGTTTCAATGGGTTTGTACTTTTAGGCTCAAACTATCCAAATGAAAGCCTTGATCATCTCCTTAGTGTTATGCATACTGCCAAAAGTTTTAACTTGGAGGTGCCTAACTTCTAGTAAAAAGGGGTTGAATCAGCCAGTCCTTAGAGCAGAAAATATTTGCCAAAGACACTCTTTAAGAAGAAAAATTTTGGTAGGCCCAAATCTCACTAGGTATGGTCTTCAATTGAATTCTTAGGCATGTCCTCACCTTTTTCTCTCCTCACTAGTTTACTAAGTACTGAAAAAAAATAAAAATTCTTGATGTTCACCTAATGGCAGTATTAAATTTTTAAATAATTTTAGTGTTAACAAGTTTTCATCAATTTACATTTTCTCATTTTCAACATTACTTAGGTGGATTAACTCTCTTTATTTCTTACTCACTTAATACTGTTGCACTTAGGTTAACTATCCGATTGACTTACCCTGCCATACCCCCAAACCTATGAAGAGCAGTGTCCTCACTGTTCCAAAGAGTAAGCCCATAGGGGCAGTAGGGTACAATCATAAGTCATCACACACAAAACAACAAAATAACGTGCAAAAAAGCAGATAAGTAAAACTATTATAAAGAAAGGACACAAAAGAAAAATTTTAATTCATAAGAACAATATACAAGATACTACAAATGAAATTTATACATGTGTAAAAATAGAAACTAAAACCTAAGTACAACTAACACACTAAAACCTAATCTGAGTCTAAGCTTGATAGAGTAGCTGGCTCCCATCCATATTTTTTTGCTATTTTCTGATACTCCTTCAATGTTTCCTTCTTCATATTTTCGGTTTTAGCAGCACCAACCTTTATCCTTTTGGCAGCTAGCTTCTGTGGCTTGGTGCTGCCCTTTTGCATGGTAGGCTCCTTGATAGACACTACAGTTGATGAGGGTAGGTGCACTACTGAGATGGATTTTTGGAGTGTCTCTACTAGTCTTCCCAATATTTATGATTTCTATATTTTCTCTTCATGTAACTTGAGGGTTTTCAGCAACAATTGCTCTCAGTTCCTCTTCTCAACTCTATGGACTAGCTACAGCTGGGCAATCTCAGCTAGGAATGGTTGCTTGATTGCAGTATTGATCTAATCCATCCCTCTAATGACATCCCTTATGATGTAAGGGTTTTCATCCATTGCTCTTTTGAGGGTGGAAAATGAGGTCATTGGATTTGAGGAAGTAGGAATAATGGTCCTTGCAGTACGGTCATCAAATCTATGAGAGGGAGTGGCTGAGGATGATGGGAAGGATGATGGAGGTGGAAGGGTGGGTGTCAGTTCTTCCTCACTGGGTTCAGTCTGGGTGTGGGTCGAGGTGAAGGATGGTGGGGTAGGAACCATATCCTCAGGTTCAAGGTCTGTTTGGGTAAAGGTAGATGTAAATGTGGGTAGGCTGGTTGGTTCCTCCTCTATAGTTTGTGTAAAGGTAGAGGTAAAGGATGCTGCCATACAGAAGGTGGTGGCTGAGGGGAAGAAGGGGGAATAGGGACCATGGGCAGGCCCTCAATATGAAGATCTGTTTAGGTGGCAGCTGTGGTTGTAGGCTGTGACAAGGAAGGGTGAAGTGAAGGAGGGGGGCAGTTACAGGTGGGGGGGGTATGTGTAGGGGGGGTGGTGGGGTAAAGTGGAGCAGTGTGGACTGGGTGGATTGTAGGTTATTTTGGAGGGTGGACTACTTTTGGGTATTGGAAAGAAGTTGGGTTTGTAGTGAGATAAGTAGGGAATGTTTCAGGGGTAAGGGGTCTGGAATGGTGGGTACTGTGGTTGGGGTGGGTAAGATGGGTTGGAAAGGTGAGGTTGGGGCATGGGTGAATTGGGTTGGTGATGGAGAAGGTGAGTCAGGGGTGAAATGGGTAGGCTGTGGTGAATCTGGTAAGGGTGTGAAATCATGCATGATGTCCTACACAATGGAGTCCACCGTGGCTGAGAACCCCTCAGTGGTATATGGGTGAAGGTCATGGGAAGAGAAAAATAAATGGAATGGTCAAGGGGGTCAAAGGTGTCAGGTTCAATGGGTGTAGAGGTAGTGGGTTGATCAATGTCTGGTATAGGCTGGGGTAAAGGAATAAGGTCCGGTAGGGTAATGGGTTGGGGAGGTTCAGTGGATGTTGTGGGTTGGCTAGGGTCAGGCACAAGGATAGGGGTGGGTATTGTGAAAGGGGCTGAGGTAGAAATGGTGGGGCTAGGGATTGGGGTCGTGGGAGATGTAGGGGATGGAATGGTGGGTTGACTGGGGGGTGGAGGAGGAACTGGCAGTGGGCTGGTGGTGATGATAAAGGGTTGAGTGGTGGTGTGTGGGATGGTTGAGTCGAGGAGTATCAGAGCATCGTGTGGTGGCAGAAAGGCATCAGAAGAAGGGCATCAAGAAGAGCTCTTGAATGATGGGGGTTGCCTCTTTCTCCTTCTCTTTCTTCTTCTTCACGATTGTTAGACTAATCCCCCAAAGCTTCTCTCCAGACTGAATAGGTGACAGTGTCTCTGTCTCCTCCCCCATCTGCCACTGGTAACTCCCTCTTTTTAGCAGTAATGTGATGAGTCTATTGTATGGCAGTGCATAAGGCTTTTGCTTCTTTTGTACCATGAGATGGATGTCCATCATTCCATCAAAGACCAGCTAGCAGCTTTAAAGTAATGCCCCTGAGAGAAGCTAAAGAGGGCATCAGCTATGAGTGCCCTTCTCTCCTGTTGGTGCCCAGTCACATAGATGATCTTTCTCAAAACATGATCCATGAAGAGCAGCCTGAGCTCTAAGTCTCTTCTCCTAATAGAGTCTCTTGAGGTCTTCTTCCCTTGTGTCATCCTCTTAGCAATCTTAGTGATTGAGGTAGACAAGGGAGCACCTAAAGTACACTCAGGGTTGCATGCAGCTGGTATCCCTAGAACTTGGGCTATCACAGAATGATCCACTAACATTTTGAAGTCATCCACTAGGATCAGCAACACAGGGTTTCCATCCCTATCTTTCCCGACCCTGATGTTCTGATAAAACAACTGGACTAACCTAAGAAAGGCTAACTCCAATGGGGGCCTGAGCAGAGATAACAAGGAGGCTTTGGTTAGAAATTCTATAGATGGGGCAGTAAAGGGCTCCTTCTCAAAAAATGCCTTATCAAAGGCAGTCTCAGGCTCCTATTTAATGGTAGCCATAAAATCAATAGGTGTAACATCCCTAAATTTTAGACCCGCATGCACGGACTGAGTGCGCATGCCTGGGACGACACCCTACGTGAGAATAGAACCTAGAGTTCAAGTTATTGGAAAATAGAAGTTTATTAATGATAAAACCTAATTGATCTTCTTGGGCCGATGATTTGGGCAAACTATATTAGGCTGACTATTTGGGCCGACGGCTGGACTGACTTTGGGGCCTTAGTTGATGTAAAAAAATGTGTGTATGTATGCTTCACACCGGAGCCAAAACAATCTTCAGTGGAAAAGATAACACACTAAGTGTGTGTATGTGCTTCCCACAAAAGGGTTAAGTGGATAAGAACTAACACCCAAAGGGTGTGTAAGTGTTTTACAAGGGAATCAAACCCTTTTAAGATAAAGGGCATAGCTTCCTTTAGGAATTGGTAATAGGTTCTAAAGTTGAGGGATTTGTGTTCCAGAGAGGGAAGGAGAGAGAGAGAGAGAGAGAGCTTGGAGAAAGAAGGGAAAGGAAGAGAAAGAAAGAAGGTGAGTTGTGAATAAACTATGTGTGGTGTGTAAGGTTTAATCTGTGCGTGAGGTTATGGTTTGAGGATCGAAGAGAATCCCCAAATTAAATCTTTGATGCCCTAGCTTGAGCGTGAGCTCATGGAATCGGCGAATTTGTTTAAAACCCTCTTCAATAAATCACTTCAAATGTTACGATCGATCACGATAAGGTAAGATGTGAATGATTGTGTTAGTTTTATAGGATTATGATTGAGTTTAGAAAGTAAGATAAAGATTTGAGAGAAAATTTGGTTTGGAATGATAAAAACCAAGTGATTGAAGAAATCTGTCAAATTCAATCAATCGAAATTGGATTTGATCGACTGATTTTGACTTGAGAAGGTGAAATACATTTTGATCTATCGAAATGAAATTCGATCAATCTATTTTAGCCATAACTTTCTACCCCAAACTCAGAATCATATGATTCTTAAGGCGTTGGAAAGAGGACAACGAGATTTACAACTTTTGTGAATTGACTAACTTGTTAATCCAAAAATGTAAAGGTAAAAAATTGTGAGAAAAGTTGCGTCAAATTCTAAGTTAGCACGGACTTGTCCATTTTTGCCTCTTTTTGAGAAAACACTTAAAAAATGTCTAAGTTATAGGTAATTAAGGTCAATTATTAATATATCATCATATGTATAATATAGATTGAGAGCGAAAGGCTATCGATAAGGACTTTGGTATCGCTTGAACGGCTCTGAGCTTAAGGTAGGGAAAACTCCATAACATGTGCAATTAATTACAACTAGCATGAATTTTATGATGTGATAAAATATGTGTACTTTGTGAAACTGGTCATTTACTTTGCATGAATTTCTTCCATGCTTTCAAACATAAAATGTGTGTGTGTGTTTGTGCACGCAGATTTATATATATGTGTGTGAAATCAATTATGTGCTTGCGTGACATCAGAAAGATGTGAGTAAATGTGTATATGAGCTTTGAAACTTCAAATCTACTTATAAAATATCACTTTTCACGGTGATAACTATAAATTAATTTTGCACTTTGATTTAAGGTTATGAGTGATACCCAACCGACATGGTGGGATATCAATAACCAACACGGCGAGATATCCGTGACCGGTACGGCGGGATATCCGTACAAATTGTGCTCCGATAGGCGGGATATCTATTTTTTGATTTCCAATCAATGAAAATACTTCCTTCGACATAAGTCACCTATTTCAAAATGACTTGGGCATCATACAAATGATTCATGTGAACGATGATGGTGGGTATTCCCATCGGGGGACTCGATGTTATATTGCTCGAGGACTATTTAAGTGATCAATTTAAGTTCTTCCTTTGTTATGAGAATAAGTTTTGGAAATAAGTTTTTAAAATCATCTGTTAAACTTAAAAAATTCGTATTTGATATCAATTTTGTTTCAAGTCAATTTCCCTTAAATTGTGCACCTTTATTTGAAAACCATGTTTAAATTATGTCATAAGATATATGTGGGATGTGATAATATGCATTCTATTGATGTTTTCTCTGCTGAGCTTAGATGTAGCTCGTCCCTCGACTATACGTCATAGGTACAAGTGTAGACCAGGACTCGACAGCGGAGAAGGAATTAGGATCTCTCGTTTGGAGAATTCTACCTTAGGTGAGGATTTGAGCTAGGCATGTTTTGGGTTAGTATCGTGGATATTTTGGGTCCTTGTGGATTTTGGACTTGATATGTTCGGAGGTTTAATGCATTGTAAGAAGTGATATGTAAGTATATTTTGGAAGCTACTGTTTAGGTGATGGTTGGCCATCACCGGTGGTTTTTCTTGTGGTCTCTTTTTGGTTTAATAGTTAAGATTAGAAGAACACATATTGTTGCCATGTATATTTATATCTTTGCTTTGACTTTACTCTTGTAGGTATACCAAGTAATTTCTGTAATCAAATTTTGAAGTGTGATCCGACGGTCCGATTTTCCCTAAGTTTAGGATGTTAAAAAAAAAAAAAATATTGTACAGTTTTTAGTGGCTTCAGGGAAAATTGGGCTGTCACAGTTGGTATCAAAGTGTTAGTATTAGGTCTTGTTGGGACCCAAGACTATGGCAGTAGATTCTATTTGGGCATAGGAGATCCAACTAGGACTTTGTCATAGTTGATGAAACCTTAGGCTTTAGGTCTTCTAGAGGCTCGAAGCTGTGATCGTAAGTTTTGTTTAGAACATGGGTTGTGGATCTTCACGATCACTTATAGTAGAGATATTTGATGATCATGATAGAAGTACGGCTAGTAGATGAAATAAGTTTTAGATTTTTATTGGAACATAGAGCCATGATTATCATGATCACTGTTGATTGAAACCTTTGCTTTATTTTGACAGATTGCAATGGCACCACGCAAAAGAGAGAAGTCCGCAAGCACTGGAGAAAGTGATCACAATAAGAAATTACTGGAGATGATGATCAATATAATGGCCCAGCAGACCACATTACTCACTGCCATATTATGAGACACGGCTCATACCCCTCCATCAACACCGGTTGAGTCATGCCCAAGGTGTGGAGGGCAACACTTGGCAAGAAAATGTAGATGGTCCACAGGTGCATGCTTCAAGTGTGGGTGAATGGGACACCTGATAAAACATTGTCTCGCATTAAAAAAGGGGGCGACTACTTCGGCCACGACTCAGGATACTTCTCGGTCCACCATTTAGGATCGGGCACTTTCCATCTTTGCACAGAGTGATCTGGCAGCCAGAGGGATTGTCCACGTACCCTCTCGCTCTATGGATCAGACAGCAGCTAGAGTTTTGGCGGTGCAGCAGACCTTACGTGTCCCAGCATCTACACCGATTGATACATGTGCGCTGTGCGGAAAGCATCATAAAATGGAGAAATGTCAGTTAAATTTGGGCACATGTTTTAAATGCGGTGGGAAAGGACACCAGATCAAGAACTGCCCAAATATGCGTCAGGAGCGGATAACATCGACGTCTACTTCCGGGCCAATTCTCCCTACAACTCAGGGTCACACCAGTGAAGCATCGATGCACGATGCCCAGGTGGCACATGACGTTCCCCAAGTTATAGTTTCATTATCAATTGTTAAAATTTTATTCTAATATTTAGATGATGAATGCCCTTAGAATTCGTGTTTGCTTTTGACAATAAGGAATATCACGACACCATCGTATGTGCATCTAATTAGATTAAATCACCTGCATGACATAAACAATTTTCAAATTCAAAGGATTAACTAAGCAGGTGCCAATTATAGTGACAGACTTGAATCAATCTTGACAGTTTTGGTGTAATTACTTAAGGATAGGTTGTTTAGTAAATCTGAAATTAAGTGAACACTTATGAGCCATGAAGTTTGAACCAAGACTTGAAAACGAATTTACACTCAATGGACCAAATCGCAATGTTCTTCATTCAGACTAATAAATCATGAGTGATTAGTGTTCGGAGGCACATCTTCCAACCTTGAGCGCAGTTGTTAATCACTACAGTTTTATGTGAAAGTCCTTAAGGAGTTGGGAAATTTAAAACAATAATGTCGGTAGTTGACATAAGATATGGACGATTCAATTAAGGATATAACGGGAGAACAAAGTCAGACATAGCCGTTATGGATTGCGCAGTTCTCACGTAAACCATAATTGACGGCTGTGGATCCATAGGGACTACATTCAGACTTAGTTATTATAGGAATTATGTTGAGGATTGTGCATCTAAAGAGAAGATTAATCTTGGCCTAACATGTATATCCGACCTATTGATTATGTCGGAATGATTTAAGGCATAAAGTATGGAATTTTAAGATCATTGTGGTAAGTTTCAAATAAGCTCATTTTAGTAATGACTGTAGATCTTTATGGACATAGGTGCTGATGAACATTGGTATGCTTGTAGTTGATGGTTAAAAAAAATTTACTCGATCAAAATGGAGTATCCGATCAATAATTATGAATATTTTGTGGTAAAAATCTTGATGCTTATATTGATTATACAACTGTAAAAAATATTCTAGTAAATGGTAGTCGGAAATCCCCACATTAACGTGAGTGTATATTCAGCCTTGTGGATGCATTTTCATATGGGTTCTGTGAAGGTATCAAGTTTATCGATGGTAATGATTAGTTGGGAAAAGTGAAATTTTATTGACAGACAGATTAGACTTGTCCCATGTTATGGTTAGATTTTTATTTTGATGGAGATATCATAAATTGGGCGAATCAAACTTTTCTCTGATTAATCGTTAAGTTTCATAGGTGGTCGACTATACTTAATAAGTATTAATTATGGAAACTCATTGAATTGTGAAGGTGGTGTTTAGTTATTACCGTGTGAGAGTGGAATGATCTATTCCTTCAACTCTTGACTGAGCACCGGTCCAATTAGAGAGAGGTGGACTTCCTTAGAGTAAAGCTCTACAGATAGAATTTTTACCAGTATGTGGTCGATCTTCAGGCAATGTGTTGTAGCACATCTCCATTCAACTCTGATACTTTGCCTGTGTGTATAATTCCCAATTCGTCGCAGCGTTCACTGTGTGTGATTTGAGTTTAATAAATGATTACTATAATGAATAATCGTCACATTGGGGATTTTCGTGGACTACCTTGTACTCATTTCAGTGGATTTTGACGGGTGGATTACCGATGTGAAGAGGCGTGGATTTTTACGTAGGTACCATTGTGGGCCAAATGGTCCTATTTGACTAATTATTGCAGTTGATATGAAGTCCTATTGTATTACAATTATTTTATGGGTGTGAAATATGAAACACTTTGTACATGTGATGCCTTGTATACCTTTTTCGATGGACTTGGAATGGATTTATAGGCAAGTGGTGAATGTGTCAAGGAAGAGTTACATTTTTCGTATAGGTGGTTGTGTGGATATGCGTGTGTGCATAGAAGGTATGAACAACTGAGTTTTTAGTCGGGATACCTTTAGGGCATTTTCGAGGACTAAAATTCTTTTAAGTTGAGGAGATTGTGATAACCCTAGTTTAGAAGATGTTGAATTTTGATGAGGATACCCAGATGGGGAGTGCCGAGAGATAGTTGCAGACCTTGCATCGTGTTTGAGATAATGTAGAAAAAAAAGTTGGATATTTCAAATTTTGGATGATTATAACTTTTGAATGTTGGTAACTTTTAGATGTACATGGTTTTGGAATAAAACCTAAATATGTGAATGGTTAAAATTTTCAATATGGCTGGTCTTAGATAATTCTAAATGATGAAATGTGAAGGACTTTGGGTCATTTTTATGTGTGTGATTGGACTTTTGTGTGTGCAATTAATTTTAGACATACTTCCTTGATCAGCATGTTACTACTTACGTCAATTTTTGAGGACGAAATTTTTTTAAGGAGGGAAGAATATAACATCCCTAAATTTTTGACCCACATGCACGGACTGAGTGCACGTGCCTGGGACGACACCCTGTGCGAGTATAGAACTTGGAGTCAAAATTTTTAGAAAATAGAAGTTTATTAATGACAAAAACTAATTGATCTTGTTGGGCCGATGATTTAGGCCAACTATATTGGGCTGACTATTTGGGCCGACAGCTGGACCGACTTTGGGGCCTTAGTTGATGTGAAAAATCATGTGTATGTATGCTTCACACCGGAGCCAAAATAATCTTCAGTGGAAAAGATAACACACTAAATGTGTGTATGTGCTTCACACAAAAGGGTTAAGTGGATAAGAACTAACACCCAAAGGGTGTGTATGTGTTTTGTAAGGGAATCAAACCCTTTTAAGATAAGGGTCATAGCTTCCTTTAGTACTTGGTAACCAGTTCTAAAGTTGAGGGATTTGTCTTCTAGAGAGGGAAAGAGAGAGAGAGCTTGGAGAAAGAAGAGAAAGGAAGAGAAAGAAAGAAGGTGAGCTGTGAATAAACTACGTGTGGTGTGCAAGGTTTAATCTGTGTGAAGTTATGGTTTGAGGATCGAAGAGAATCCCCAAATTAAATCTTTGATGCCCTAGCTTGAGCGTGAGCTCATAGAATCGGTGAATTTGTTTGAAACCCTCTTCGACAAATCACTTCAAAAGTTGCGATTGATCACGATAAGGTAAGATGTGAATGATTGTGTTAGTTTTGTAGGATTATGGTTGAGTTTAGAAAGTAAGATAAAGATTTGGCAGAAAATTTGGTTTGGAATGATAAAAACCAAGTGACTGAAGAAATCTATTAAATTCGATTGATCGAAATTGGATCTGATCAATCGATTTTGACATGAGAAGTGAAATATGATTTCTGAAAAAATTCGAACGATCAAAATTAAATTCGATCGATCGAATTTGATAGAGCTTGCCGACACTGCTTTGATATATTAGCCATATCTTTCTACCCCAAACTCAGAATCATATAATTCTTGAGGCGCTCGAAAGTGGACAACGAGCTTTATAACTTTTGTGAATTGACCAACTTATGAATCCAAAAATTTAAAGGGAAAAAATTGGGGGGAAAGTTGCATCAAATTCTAAGTTAGCACAAATTTGTCCGTTTTCGTCTCTTTTTGAGAAAACACTAATAAAATGTCTAAGTTATAGGTAATTAAGGTCAATTATTAATACATCATCATATGTATAATATAGATTGAGAGCAGGAGGCTATCGATAATGTAGACACCCCCATTTTGCCCTCTTAGAATATACAAATCTGTTCGCTCAACCTTTGACCTTGCCCGTGACTTTTTGGAAAGGACTTACTGTCTCTAGAAATTTTACAATCCCAATTGGGACCATATGCTAAAACAATAGTATATGGTTGGACACAAGCTGAAATAATAAATCTGTGGCTCAGGCCCCATGACCCTAACGTGGGAACCATACACTGAAACAATAGTACATGGCTGAACAGAGGCTGAAACAATAGCTCTGTGGCTCATGTCCCAACGTAGGGAGACTATATATTGAAACAATAGTATATAGTCAAAATGCAGACTGAAATAATAGTCTGACATTTTACACCCCCTAACCCTAACATGGGAACCATGCACTAAAACAATAGTACATGGCTGGACATAGGGTGAAATAATAGCTCTATGGTTCAGATCCCAACGTAGGGAGACTATATACTGAAATAATAGTATATAGTCGAAATGCAGGCTGAAACAATAGTCTGGCATTTCAGACCCGACCTGAACCCAGACAGCCCTGAATTACGCACCTAAAACCAAGCGCACAATTCAATTGCATGCAAAACCAAACACGTGCAACTAGTCTCCCTTTCATACCAAACTTCCTTTCCCAGCCCACTTCGAGATTCGATTACATGCCTGACATGAGACGCGCGATCAAATTGAGCGCCCCACCACCGGTGCGTAATTGGCCTACGCCCGATTTAGTCTTACAGCCCTTGACCCCCAAACTTCCTTGATTAAACACTTCAAATGAAATGCTTAATTGGGTTGTGCACCCCACAATAAGCGTGCAATTAGTCCTAACTTTGTTAGAACTAGGAAACTTGCTAAGCAAGTCAGCCGATCGCTCACTAAGTCGGTGACCGACTCAAAGCGATTAAGCACCGGGAAATTGCCTGTAATTCGGTTAAATGCCTGAAACAAGGTATTTAATTAAAGAAGAACCTATAAAACCCTTTTTTTAATTTGACCAGAGAAAAATAGAAAGAGGCTGATAATTTCACAGAGAGAGAACGGTAAATACAGAGAATTTCGAGAACAAACACATAGAGAAACATTGCCATGATTTCGTCTCCAAGCTTAGGATTCTGAGATTCTGCTCCGCAGCCCCGACCATAGGTAAAACCTAATTTTAATTTCCAACCGTAGTTTTTAGTTTTTAGATTTAGGATTTTTCTTAGTTTAAAATTATAAATATTAAATTTTCAGTCTTAAATCGTAGCACCCTTTTTTAGACCGTAATTTTAACATCTGGTTCTAGTTCTCAGTTTCTAGAACCAGTCCTTAATCTAATGGCCTAATTCACCGACCATAGACTTTAATTCTATTCTAAAATCTTTATTTTCAGTCTATCATTAATCTCGGGTTCTAGTTCTCCGAATCTCAAATCAGTCCTTAATCATATGGCCTGATTTTCTGATTTCGGACCCGAATTCAGTCCTTAGATTGTAAAATTCTAGTTTTAATTCCTTAGTTTAATATTTCTAAAATCCCAAATATTGATTTAGTCTTCTATAATTTCTAGTTTGGTTACTTAGTCATAATTATAATCTAAAATCGACTCCAAAAACCCAAAAAAAATACTATCTTATAACCCAAAAATTCAATTTGCTTTAACTTCCGCCACCCGATTTGCCCAAGGGAGCTTACGGAGGATACTCCGGAATGAGGTCAATCCTCCTTAGCATAACGGGCCCAAAATCCCTTTTTTTCTAGAAGTTTAGTATGTTTAATTCATTGCTTTCATTAGAATTTTAGTAGAATCTGTTTCTTTTATTCGAATTAGTTTTTAGTATAGTCAATTCATTGCTTTGATTAGATTTTAGTAAAATTAATTCATTGCTTTAATTAACATTTTAATAAAATTAGTTTATTTGTTTTAATTAGATTATTTAAATAAAATTAGTTTATTTGATTCAATTAGAATTTCAATAAAATTAGTTCCTTGGCCTAAATTAGAGTTTTAATAAAATTAGTTTTCTATTTCAATTAGAATTGCAGTAGAACTAGTATACTTAGAATTTTAGTATAATTACCATTCTTGATCTAATTAGAGTTTCATTAGAATTAAAATATTTGCATTCCTAGTACGATTAGGAGACTAATATTAATTAGACTTCTAGAAGGATTAGGAAACTGAATTAATTAGAATCCTAATAAGATTAGAGCATTTAAATTAATTAGACTCCTAGTAGGATTAGGAGACTTAACTAATTAGACTTTCAATAAGATTAGGAAACTCAATTAATTAGAATAGAACACTTAAACCAAGTAAACTCCTAACAGGATTAGAAGATTAATTCATTCATTACAACAAATTCTCAACTAGACTCACAATAGAATTAGGAAATTTAAACCAATTAGAATTATAACAATCATAGGGAAAGAAAAGAAAACTAAACTATTTAAATTATAAGAAAGAGCCATAACTACTGACGTTCGCTGGCGGACGATTCCGTAAAGAAGTAACCCACACCCGCTCCAAAGCGTGATCACTGACGTGTTGCAGTGTCGTTAAATATCTGCAACTGGCGATCGCAACCAACTAGGAACCTTCCTAGAAAACCCCTTTTTTATTACCAACATTCTAAACACCGCATTGTCAGAGCCGACTTGGACAGAATTGGGCCACTAATTCGATGGGGATCGAGAGGAACCTAGAAAAAGCGTGCACCAATGGACTAGCGATCGCGATGGGACCCATTCGCAAACTCTTTCTCTCTTAGTTAGTTAGTTTTTATTTTACTTTCCTATTTTTATTTCCATCGCATTGTTTAGATTTCCTTAAATATACGAGTCTTCGTCAAAGACTCGAGATGCCTGGTATGCGAAGAGTGCGTTGAGGAGACCCACCATTGTGGGGATATCATGACAACCCCATATATGAAGAAGAACCACTTTACAATCCCAGCCTACGACAACCTGAGATTAACATTGTTGGCAAACAAGAAAATCCCTTCTCTACCCCATACACCAGCAATAATCATAACGGGAGAGATGGTGACACTGGCCAAAGCCTTACTGCTCAACAAATTGTAGAGCTCAGTATTCAAAGAATACAAAGAGGAGATGATGACTCCAAGGAATTACTTCGAGGATTGGTTGCTGCATACGAGACCATTAGGTCACAACAATTTTCAGAAGACCAAGAATGATAGGAAAGGCCGCCTCCTATCCCGAGCACGGTGTCAGCCCGCGCCTCACCATTGAGGCAACCTACTCACAAACTCTTCAACGATGATTCTCCAGACAAGGTTGGCTCGCGAGTTGCTCCAAAAGACAACACCATCAAGATTGAAGATCTTCCTAAGATGCTCGATGAATACATGGCCAAGAGGGAACGCCCTGGTCACTCATTTGGATTCGATAAATTTTGTCGAGACGTTAAATTTAACTTACCAATAGGATTTAAACTGCCAAAATTTACCAAATACAATGACACGGGAAATCCAAACCATCACTTGACCCTCTTTTGTAATGATTGTTGACCCATACGCGATAATCAAGGACTTCTTATCCATTATTTCCAATGCTCATTAGAAGGAGAAGCTTTAGATTGATTTACGAGACTCCCGCTTTATAAGATAGTAGCATTTGATGATTTAGTTGGTCAATTCCAAAACCAATACAAGCACTTGGTCCAAGAGACAGTCAGTCTTAGCGATCTGATGGTGGCAAAGTAAGGACCCAATGAATAATTCACCGACTTTATCGCCAGATGGAGGAAACTCACTATTAGGACCGACACTTCAATGAAAGAGAAAGACTCGGTTGACATTATCATCGATAATACTAGAGAACCGTTAAAAAGCGCACTTGTCAGAAGTGATTGCCCCGACTTCACTGCACTCCACTTCGGGGCATCCCGACTAGCGTGACACATTAAAGGCAGAGACCTCGCCCTAACCATAGTTATGTCAAAAATAGGCTCTTCTAGTGAATCAAAGTCAAAAAATAATAAAAAAGCCTCAGGAACCGAACAGGTCAACACTTTTGTCAACTAAGGATAGAATGCCGGGAACGAAAACTTCTAACCGCGAAATTTCAGGCACAATCAAAATCAATAATGGTACACGAACCAAAACCAAAGCACTAACCAATAATGATATGCAAATTAAAACCAAGGCCAGAACTAGAATCATGGCTAATACCAGAACAGAAATCAATATCCTAACACTTACCAGAACTAGAATACAATGCAGAATCGACCGGCCCACGCGCTGAACTATAATAATGTACCCCCACCGCAAAACTTCAACCCAGCTAGAGGCTCCTACCAGCTGAGGTAGGAACACTATCCCCCCTTGCTCGATAAGATCCCCAATATCTTTCGTCTCCTTAACACTAAGAATCTCCTCTGATTTCCCCAGGAAAGACCCCGACCATGGCCGACAAACCTAGATTATAGCAAATACTGGGCATTTCATTGATACGCGAGACATAACCTAGAAGACTGTTGGGTCCTCCGGGATGTAATCTATGACATGAATGATTAGAAGCAAATTGATTGGGAAGCACTTAAGAATCCTAACCCTAACAATAACCAACCCCAACAAAATTTAGGGATCATTAATAACCCCATGCCTAACCACAACCAAGCAACACCGGCTCAGGTCACCACCATAGATCTCTCTGGTCAATCCTCCTTCCGGCCCTCCACCTTAATCAGTCACATCCAACCTTCTAATACTTTTGCCACACCTATGAGAATTCCTTCACCCTAGCACCCCTCGGCCTTGATCACTTGAATCGCCCAGCCGAGCTCGCCTCCTTACCTAAAATTTACTTAGATACGAGTCTACTCTTTTAGGGCCAGGAGACCATTCCTCCATAGTCACCCACCAGAACCTTCAACCCCTCCAAATCCTGAACAAAGGCCATTTCCACTCCCTTCATCTGATTCTGAACCCGAGTATGGAGATCACGCTCTTTAAATTGCAGCCCAAATCGCCTCATGGGTAGACAGTGTCACCCGAAAGACCCTAAACCTAGAAAATGAAACAAAGATTGAGTGTTCACTAAACATAGAAGAAAGTAAGTGAGAAAAGCATTCCGACCAGTGTGAGACATTGGTCTATGCTTTCCTAGAAGAAGAAGATTACACACAGTACCTCCAACCTTAGAAAGGCCAAGCGCAAGTACGCACCCCAACCTCAAATTTCACTCACTTCACAGGCACCTCAACGTCGAGCCACACCGGGTTCAGCCAACAATCAACTTGCCCGATTCTTAAATCAAGAATCAATTATCCACCTCCACCCTTCCCTCAAAATAAGGATTTCACGTACGCACAACCATCAAAGGGGAACGTGCGAGAAAGAGAAGTTAACTTGTCGGCCCCACCTCACATTATCCCTCCACCAATCGCTGCACGTCAACTACTCCAGCCACCTGCACCCAAGGTTCATCGGCCAGGCCAAGAAATTGCACTCGAGTCAGGGCAAGAATATGACCTTTTGCGATATCACTAAAAGATCTCAGCCCAGATATCTATATTAAAACTCATCAAAAAATTGTCTAACCATCACCGACTACTAATAAGGACACTTGAAGACACGCAGGTGGATGAGGATACAATATTGGATGAGCTACATCAAATCGCCTCGGTCATAGCACAACCTCCAGCACTCACTTTCACAGACACAGACATGCCTAAAGAGTCCCTCTGCAGAAGTACAACTCCCATATACCTTACAGTCATAATTAGAGGGTTCTCTGTACCCCACGCATTGGTCGATATAGGAGCAGGGCTTAATATCTACCCTATCACCACGTTGAAGACGCTCAGGTACACAGAGCAGGATGTTAGGCCCTCGACACTATCACTCATAGGTTATGACCGCTCGTGTCATTTCGTCAATGGAACTACCAAACTCTAAGTTCGCCTTAGACCTATAACGAAAGACGTCACTTTCCATGTTTCTGATTCCACTAGTACGAACAATCTTATCTTAGGAAGAAAATAATTAGAGTCAATGAAGGCTGTCGCATCAACATACCACCAATGTGTCAAATTCCCATATGAGTACTTCATTGTCCGTATACACGCTGATGCACCCCTCCAGGAGATGGACACTGATTACACTGTGAGTATTCCGATAGCCCATGATTACGTATTGAGCATGGGCCACATTCAAAAAACCTAAATCCCTGATAAGACAACCGTTGCGGAAGTCCATCCCCCTACCCCTCTTAGTTCTCCCCCAACGCGTCAACAAAAATTTATGAGAAGAGAGGTTGGCCCAGATCTCGACAAACTTTATGACATCAACCCATCGGTGACAAAAGGGTGGGACCTTATATATCAACTTGGGTATATTCCACACACCAGACTCGGTAAAAACAAGCAGGGTCATGTAGGGCCTATCATTCCAAGGAAAATACGCAAACACATAGGGTTAGGTTACCAATCGAACAGCCCACAAGCTGACTTGTTCCCTATCTTGCCAAAATGGTCTTTATACGACCACTTCCTCTACGGGACCACTGAGAAAGTAGATGTACCAAGGCAGAAGGAAGTGTCCTTCACTAAATCCTAAGAAGCAAAAATCGAGTGAATGGATAAAGCATTCAACAATTTAACCAATTTGAATGACGATATTGATAAATCACTCGAAGGGGTCAAACCCTTGTTTAACACTAAGGAGCTTATAGAAGAGAGAAAGAAAGAACCTCCAGAACTCGAGCCACGAGTAGAAGACTGGGAATCCACCGGCGACGAAGATTTCCACATAGCTGCCTTGCAAGATGATGAAGAACACTTACACTTAACAGGGGAAGAAGAGGACACCCTACAAGAAAATCCTGACTCGCATAGCATCCACCTCGGCCTCAGCCTTGGGGTATCGGAATGCTCGTGGGACTCCCCTTGTATCGCTCACCCATACAAACCCCATTGTAGGGCCTGTACCAGCAGATTAGAATGCTTCGCTAGTTGGATCTGACACTCTGTGATGGTAGGAGCGAATGACTCCAACCTCGTGGCAAGAGAAGCGAGTGATAACCCGTCAACTCAGCTACTTGCCGAAGAAGCAGAAAATTCCAACAGTCATCTAGTCAACCTGAGGAGAAACGCCCATATCACCCTCATAGAGTTTGAAGAGGAACTTGAACTAGACACTCTTCCATCCCCAGACATGCCACAACTCTAAATATTTTGGAAATCTCTTAAGGAAGAATGGGAACCTCCTTTAAGTGACGACGAGAACTACTAGATAAACCTCCCTGCACTCAAGTTAGCAGAGCAAGCTAACCTAGGACTTCAAGCGCTGTTAGATCAAGAAGATGAGTTTGATACTTGCCTCGACCCTAACTCAGAAGGATGGGCATACCCTTGGGGATCTCCTTGCATTTCTCACCATTATTAGCCTCGCTGCCGAGCATGCGTGCTCATCCTAACATATTATGAAGTTCAAGGAAAAGAGTTCACCACCCCTGAGAATCCCTTAGGAGGTCACTTTCGACAAGAATAACAACCTTATTATAACTCAGAGGAGGATAGTTCGATCGATTATGATCTCCACAACTTCTTCAAAGATGAGGCAATCAATATGATAGAGGAAATCTGAACGTCAATACCACTATCATCGGCATTGTTTATTCAAAAGATCTCATCAGATCAAAAGAGGACTCTAAAAAAAAATGCCAAATTTGGAATAAGTCCACATTTCTCGAAGAATCGCTCGAATGGCCGTAGCAGCCATCTCGCTTTCTCAGTTAGAGGAAGCAAATCTCCCAGCGCCTTTTGAGGCGACCGACCCTGTAGCATATCTACTATCAAAAATAAAAAAAACAGAAAAGTAGAAAATCCAAAAAATTCAAAAATATAAAATCTAAAAAAATCAGAAAACCTCAGAGAAGAAAGGGAACCCTTCATCCCAAATCAAGTTTGTGACCAACAAGGAGACTTTTCTCCTAATACTACTATCCCATCTCCCGTACGAGGACGTAAGGCATCCAGGCTAAACAACAAGCTAGTGATCATACCAAATGAGATACTTCGCGACTTTGAGAAAAGGATCAATAGCCTTGACCTTTACCTTACCAAGGATCTCTCGATCATAAATTGTGTCGATAAAGGGCTACCATTAGCAAAATCAAATCCCTAGTGTAACAATTTTACAGTATATGAGCTTACCGAGGATGAAGAAGAAACACCGATCGCCAAAGAGGTGCCAAACTTCCTACGGGTTATCAAGAGTTTCGACGAGCACCCAAGCTGCCGTGGAACCCACAAAAGAAATCAACTTTGGCACTGAAGAGAAACCTAAGAAGTTACTAATTAGTGCAACACTCAACTCTAAGGAATGCCAACAAATTATACAAGTCCTACAAGAACACCTCAACTCCTTTGCATGGTCCTATGAAGATATGCTTGGTTTAGACCCAAGTTTAGTAGAACATCGCCTTGTCTTGAAATCTGATGCAAAGCCTGTTAAGCAGAAACTCCGAAGAAAGCACCCTCAAACTGCCCTTGAAGTTAAAGAGGAAGTTGACAAATTATACAAATCCAAATTCATCCAAGTCATCCTCTACCCCAAGTGGGTCGCCAATATAGTACCTGTCTCCAAGAAAGATGATAGGGTATGGGTTTGCATTGACTTTCAAAATCTCAACTAGGCATGCCCAAAAGATGACTTCCCACTTTTGCACATTGACACTCTAGTCGACAACACTGTTGGATATGAGATGTTATCCTTTCTGGATAGTTTCTCTGGGTATAATTAGATCAAATTAGCAGAGTCTGACCAAGAGAAGACTTCTTTCACTATCCCATGGGGAAGTTACTATTACGTCGTCATACCTTTCAAGCTCAAGAATGCAGGAGCCACATATCAACGCACCATGATGGATATTTCTCATGACATGATGCATAAATGTGTAGAAGTCTACGTCGATGACATATTAGTGAAGTCCTAAACGCAGACAGGACATGTTGAAGTACTTCTCCTGGTGCTGCAAAGAGCTAAGAAATATCAGTTAAAAATGAACCCAAAGAAATGTGTCTTCGGAGTCACTTCTAAAAGTCAAAGCCATCCTTGAGATACCACCTCCCAATAATGCCACAGAATTACGAGGCCTGATAGGAAGATTATAGTTTATCAGGAGATTTATCTCCCAACATTTAGACAGATGTGATCCTTTCTACAGACTACTTAAAGGAGGAACTGAGTATAAATGGGATGACCAGTGTCAGCAAGCTTTTGATAATATCAAGAAGTACCTCCTTAACCCGCCAATACTATCGCCATCAGTTCTAGGAAGACCCTAATCCTCTACCTCTCAGCGAATAATAAAGCAATGGGGGTAATTCTTGGACCATATGAAAAAGATGGCAAGAGAGAGAAGGCTGTTTACTACCTTAGTAGGACGATGGTCGAATACGAACAAAAATATACTTCGATGGAGAAGACCTACCTCACACTGGTGAGGGCATCAACCAAATTACGTCACTACTTCGAAGCACATAAGATACTAGTATGAACCCGAATTAACCCTCTAAAGTACGTATTCAAAAAGCCCGTAACATTAGGAAAGATCGCTCGTTTGTATATGCTCTTGTAAGAATTTGATATCACTTACGTCACCTAGAAGTCGATCAAAGGATAAGGAATTGCCGATTACCTCGCAGATCTCCCACTCTCAAGTGATGAGCCCATACATGCGGATTTCCCCAATGAAGACCCACTCACAATTCATAACGAAGAACCCGATAAAATATCATGAACCCTTTATTTCTACGGTGCTCTAAATCATGAAGGAAAAGGCATCGGGATAGTCCTCCTAAGCTCGAAAGGAGTTGTCATACCTAAGCTTTTCAACTAGATTTCCCTGTCACTATAACGGCACAAAATACAAAGCTTTCATAGTTGGATTACGAGTAGCACTATAATTAGACATTAAATAATTAAAAACCATCGGTGATTCCAAGCTCGTAATCTCGCAAGTTATAGGAGAATGAAAAACCAAGGAAAGGCGACTAATGGCATACCTAGAGACCGCTCAATATTTAGTAAAGAAATTTGAGAGAATCTCTTTCACGCACATCCCTAGATTAGAAAACGAGCTTACAGATTCTCTAGCCACATTAGCCTCGGTTATCTAAATACCCATCAAGCAAAATACTAAAACCTTCTTCATCGAAAAACTGACAGTGCCCATCCACGAGGTAGCATGGACTGTTAAGAGAGAACTACCAATCCTCCCCACGAGTATAAGACCAAAAGAGGCAATCACTTCAGATAAGCACGTCAAGTCAGAAACTAAAGTCGCTATGTTCAGATTTGAAAAATCACCAATCGACGATAGACAACTATGGTATTTCAACATCTGAAACTTCTTGAAGCATCAACACGTCCCCCATACGCTACGAAGATCGAACAGAAGACTATAAGAAACCGATGTGTCCGATTCTGCATACTCAGCGAAACATTATACAAAGAATCCTTCACCAAAGGAGTACTGCTACGACGTGTCATAACCTCTAAAAGATAATACATCATCCGAGAAGCACACGCCAGTGCGTGCGGTGCCCACACCGGCAGACAGAAACTCGCCGATCAAATCATATGAGAAGACTACTTTTGGCTGACAATGATTAGAGGCTGTCACCTCTACGTCCAATTCTGCAAATAATGCTAAGAACATGCAGCACTGATCAAAGATCCATCAAGTGCATTGAACACTATGACCTTGCCATCGCCATTTCTAATGTGGGCCTTCAATGTCATCGGACCTTTCACAGACACAGTTGGGAACACTCACAAGCACGCATTCAAACTTACGGCAACCGAATACTACATAAAATGGGAAGAAGTTGACTCCTATGTTAGAATCACCACTTCGACACTCGTAAGGTTTATCATTCAGAATATCATCACCAGGTTTGGAGTATCCATGATATTTGTCATCGAAAACCGACCTTAATTCATCACAGAGAAGACAAAGAAGTTATGCAAGAAGTTTGGCATCGATCTATGCTACTCATCATCATTCTACCCTCAAGGCAATGGACAAGCAGAAGCTATAAATAAAATGCTTATTCAAATTTTGAAATGCATAGTAGAAATAAGCAATGGCGCCGACTGGCCTGAACGACTACCAGAAGCACTCTAGGCCTATAGGACCTCTATTCATACGGCTACTGGCCAAAATCCCTACCTACTTACCTACGGGATGGAAGCAGTCCTACTATATGAGATGCAAGTACCATCCTTACAGATTCAACTCGATGATGAGCTATCCTTAGACGAGAGGAGAATTGCCCTACTCGCACAGCTAGAGTAGCTTGATGAAATATGTCTAAGGGCAGTTGAACTCTTAGGTATATTAGAGGAGAGTGGCCAGGGCTTACGATAAGAAAGTCCTTGAACAAACCTTTCATATTGGAGAATTAGTCTTGAAGAAAATCATGCCTTCGAAGCACGCCCATCCGAAAGAAAAACTGAAACCGAACTTGGAAGACCCTTATGTTATAACAGCCGTATAACCTGGAAATGCATACAAACTGGCAAACTAAGATGGGGAAGAACTCCCTAGCCTTTGGAATGCCATGTACCTTAGAAAATACTACCCTTAGTTTTGTGATCATCACATCCCGTTGTTGAATATTTATACTTACCTCCCCCGTAGTTGTCACGACCCATTCATCGGTTGTACATCGTCAATTCTCAGAATATCCTTAAGACCTCTAATTTATTGCCCACTTTCTTATTCGAGCAACCTGATCAAAGGACTAGTGACATACCTAACCTCCTTCAAAAGCATAAGTAGCACTTGATCCTCATTTCCCCCTCCCCCGCCATTAGAGGAGATGTTAGAGCAAAAAAAATGAAGATGCTAGGTTCAATCAAAACTCACTATTCTTGTGCTAGCAGGATGCTTTCAAGTATACATATAAAAAAAAAATCGAGTGAGAGCATTATGACGAATGAGTAAGTCAATAAGCTCAAGGAAGCATAAGCAGACCGTGAGGACATCTCTAATAACAAGTCAATCGTGGCACCTATATCCCTCTGAGAAAAAGATTGTTACTCATTCCTTAAGGAAAGTGTTAGATATGAACTATTCCCCACATCACTGAGCTTGTACCCCTCTTTTATTTTTATTTTTTAAGATGATAAATTAGAAGCCTTACAGGATACTCCTAGGAATGAAACCGAAACCGATGAATGATGACTGATGCAATCACCTATTATACCTACCGTACTTTTCCCTAATAACCATGGGATAGGATGACCACCACCCTAAGACAGACCCCCATATACAACTGACCTATTCAAAGAGACCTCCCCCAGTTCGATGGCAGTACTCATGAACTATTCTTCAAAACTAACTCACTCAAATACCCATGACAACTCATAGACCCAAAAGTGCTTATCTCAAACCCAGAAAAGCTCCATTGCATCTACACATTGAGGCATTTTTTTGGGATCAGAATGAGAATCACCTTAGAAGCGTCGGCTCGTCCACCAAGGAAGATGAGGAATAATGAAGTTACCATTCAGAGAATGCCACCGAAGACACTGTACTACCAACCCTACCACGCTCCTACACTGGGGCATTTTTATTTATTATTTTTATTATTATTCTAGTTATTTTCTTTCCCTATTATGTTATTTTCATTTTTAAAAAAGAAGAAGAAAAAAAAAAGAAAGAAAAGAAGAAAAAAAAGAGCAATATATCCATCCTTTACTATCGGACCTCGGTTTGAGAAATTCGCCCCCTTGACAACTAGCAAGGGGGAGAGTAAAAATTACCGATAGCGCTACCTTTACATGTGCAGATCCAAAGTAACCTTCAACCACTACCAGGCCAGCTCAGGAAGCATCCAACTCCCGATGACGGTTGACGGCGTTAAAAAAACCAAAAAGCGAAGAACAAATGCGAGAGGTAATCAAAAGAAAAAGAGCCGATCAGGTACATCTAAATCGAAAATCTCCATATATATATATATCAAAATTTTCTCTTCTTTTTTACACCTGTCACTAGGGGCATACCTCCTGTATATACAATACACACACATAATGGACACAAACAAAAAATACACATACACTCCTACTCCCTACGCTGCCGCTGGGATGGTCGATCAGTGTTGTCCCCAGTATCATCAACTCGAAGGTTAGCAGACTGGCCCTCTGAAAACACAATCTTGGCACCCGGAGTCCGCAGAACCTCTAGACGATGTGGTCCCGCGATAGAATCCCCCTCACTTGTCTGACTAACAGACTGCCTCGATCGAGAACGAGGAGGATACCTAGCGAGAACCTCATCAATGACAGAATCCTCATGAGCATCACCCCTGACACGATCACGTGATGTGTGACGAGATTTCCCAGCCGAGGAACCCATAGCCCTCGACTCTAATCAATCAAGTTGACCAGCCAACCTACGCACTCCCCACTCACTCCTCATTAGACGATACTGCAACCCATTTAGGGATGCCTGCATCTTTTCCCACATCATCTGTCGCGCCACCTCCAATGCCTTAATCTATGTCTTCTGTATTTTTGAAACTACAACACACATGGGACACTTGTCCAAGTGTGTAATGCAACCTAGGGCAATACTTGGCTGAGATTAGGCCATGACAACAGCTACTAAATGTGTTGATTCTCTTTCCCTCTGATTGGCCAAAGCATAAAGTGATTTTTGGGATGTGTATAAAACGAAAAGTAAAATATTTGTAAAGCCAGCCAGCCGTGAGGCCTGAGCTTATTTTCATTTCTAGGGTTTAGGTTACTTTTAGGTTTAGGGTTTCTTTTTTTTTTTTATTCCTTCTTCTTTTCTTAACAATCTGCAGCCTGGCTAAGTTCTTGTAGTAGTTAGGTTAGTTTTTATTATGCATTGTCTTGTAATAACATTGTGAAGAGCTCAGAGTCATTTAGAGACTGCAGGCTTGAGAGCTGTTTTTGTAAGTTACTTTGTAGCAATGAATAGTTGATTTTATTATTTCATTGAATTTGTAATCTCTTTTAATTTTAATTAGTTTTCTATGGATTTGATAAACCAATGGATGCATGAGCATGTAGCCTTACAAATATAGTGGTTGCAGTGATTTATGACTGGAGTATATCCCTGGGATAGCCTGTGACCATTTAAGTGGACAGGCTATAACCCTAAGATTAGTGCATATCTCAGGGTAAGTTGGATTCTTCTTCCTTGCATTTATGCTGGTAGCCAAATGAGGGACTGTTGCAGATCCAAATCTTACTATGTTTTACATTGCTTTGTGTAGTAAAAATCAGTTCCTAACTACTTGCTTCTCCATTTTCTGTTTATTTTTATCAACCCACTTCCATTTTTAGGGCTGAGGTTATTTTTCTTCTTTCCTTAGCTATCTGCAGTCTGGCTAAGTTCTTTGTAGCAGCTAGGGTTAGTTTTAAATGAAAAAGGGATTGCAATGGCATTGTGAAGGTCTGGAGTCTTGCAAAGACTAGAGACTTGATGGCAAATCATTGTAAGTTCCTATTGGCAATGAAATGCTTGTTTTAATGTTTCATCCAATCTATAATTTCTTATGATTTTCATTAAGATCTTTATGGATTTTAGGCACCTATGGATGCATGAGCTTGTAGCCTTGCAAACATAGTGTCTACAGTAATTTTCTTATTCTAGCTTTAACCCTATGACTGGATGATATCCCTGGGATAGCCTGTGACCATTTAAGTGGACATGTTATAGCCTTAAGATTAGTTCATATCTCAGGGTGAGTTGGATTCTTCTTCCTTGCATTTAAGCTTGTAGCCAAATGAGGGACTGCTGTAGATCTAAATCTTACTTTGCTTTCCAATGCTTTTTGCAGTGAGAACTAGTCCCTAGGTACCTACTTCTCCCTTTTCTTTTTATTTTACCAACCCATCTTCACTCTTCTTTTACCCCTTTCTTATTTTTATTTTTGTTCTTAGTTAGTTAGGGACACCCCAAAAATACCCTCACTTTGCCCTGTTTATTAGTCAAAATAGACTAGGTTTTGAGTTGCCAAATCTGTAGCAGATATGGAGATTTACTATTTGTAGATCCATAACTCCCTGTAGGATAACCCTTATCCAAAACTTGTTGCAACAGCCCTGTATCTTGCAGGTGGTGATTGTGTTCTATTCCCCTCATTTTACTTTTACCCTTCTTTATTTATGCCATATTTTGACCATTTCTATAATAGATGACATCAACAAAAACTGAGCACAACACATTCCAACATGGAGGAGATACCCATCTCCGACCCCTCCACCCATTCCCGATTCAATGTTACAAGTACATTTGGAGCCCCCATTTCCCCCTCCACATCCTCTAAAAATACACCCCATTTTTCATCAACATCCACTTCAAATATACCTAATTTTCCACATACCTCCACTCAAAATACACCCCATTTTTACCAGCATCTACTCTAAATGCAACCCATTTTTTCTCCACGTCAAATCCAAATACACCACATTTTCCCCCATCCACCCAAGTCTCACCCAATTTCCCCCACACATCCACCAAATCATGCCCCATTTTCCCTCCACATTCAATCAAATCATACCCAATTTTCCCCCATCCACACAAGTGTTATTGCTCTTTCTGTTGTTCTAATAAAGTCTTAACCTATTGCAAGCGCACAATGGATATTGTAATATTAGCATAGGATCGTTCGCATGGGGAAATGAATTATCTTATATTTCGTTATGCTGAAAACTTATATCTATCTTTAAGATTCTAAACTTATTGAGAAGCATGAATAAAAGAATGGTTTCTTAAACTAATTTACAGAAAATAAATTCTAAATCCTCCTTCTTCAAATTGTGGTTGTCAATCACAATCTTCAGCTATCGGATGTCTACAAATTTAAAATACCGTTACACTATATCTCAGTCCTCTAGAATTTGGGCATCAATCAAACTCTAGAAAATCAAAGATGGAAAATAAAAACTATTACACTAATCTGTAAATCTCAACCTGAGTCGTTAATTCAAATTAAAACTTTAAGATGTTTACAAAGAAGTAAATTACAATAAAAATAAATCTAAACTGGAAAACAATAAAAATTATATCTTTCACCCCTCAGTCGCAGGCGTCAATTGCTTATGAGAAGCTACAGATATCTACACTAATCTTCCAATTCTCAATCCCAGTACTCAATTGTGATCGAGAAACCTTGGATATCTAAACTAAACTACTCAAAATTTGATCGGAAGAAAACCCAACCTCAGTCATCAATTGATGCTGAGAATTTCTTCTATGATTCATTCCTATACCGGGCTCTCTTATTTATAGATCATAAGGAGTCAGTTTACATTGATCTAATTCTAACAAAAGAAACTACTACAATAAAATATTCCTATTATAACTCTAATTCTAATCCTATATTTTTCTTGCTTTGAATGGTAGATGCGCTTCTGAACTTTCTCCTTTAGTTCAGTAATAGAGTCCTTTTAGGAGTCTGCCTTCGTCAATCTTCTCAGATCCATGAATGACCAAACTTTTAATTTAAAAATTCTTCTAATTATATGCATGGCGGTGTATAACTTCTTCACATGATCAGTAGCACAACAACTTTAATTTATACAATCATAAATTACGATTGTTCTCTTTTTACAGCTTTCACTATCAGGACGATTCGTTATTTACAATTGATCTCTTTTCTCCTTTGTATCGTATTGAACATTTTAAAGAATCGTAATTTACGATTTATTACTTTTTGAATCTTCTTCAGCTATGTTCAATCATCTTTTATGATTTTCTAACTTTAACGCATATAGCGAATCATCTTTTACACTCCATCATCATTCTTACCATATAGTGAACACATCTCCAGATCACTCTTCACCTATACTGCTCTCCTGCGAAGATTCTATGAAGAGATTGTAACACAAGCAGGGGAAGATAAGCAATGGAGAGGGGTCGCAAGGGACGGCTCTACCCACCATCATCATATAGGAACTCACATTCGAGGTGGGTTGTGATGGTATAAAGGTTAGGAAGTGGGGGAAAATGGGTTCATCGAATGGAGTTTCAAATTTGCGTTTGGGTTAGTGTTAAGGGTAGTTTTAATGGACGATTCAGTATCTAGTGTAGGTCGTTGGCGCTTCAGATTTTCTACTTTCTGTATTGAAACTAGGAGCTCAGCCTTTTGTATCTCAAGGATTCTATCAACTCTTTTATTGAAATCGTTTTGGTTGAGTTCTCTCACCATAAGGTTTAGGGTATGAAAGGAACATGAAAGAGATGGGTTTTTGGGAAGGTAAAGGACTAGTTTTATAGCGAAGGGAAGGGTTCACGTGTCAAGGTATAGGCTTTTAGGCTTGGGTAGTCGGTAAGTGATAATATTGAGTGTGATGCCTATATGCTTCCTCGATGAATTAAATGGGTTCAAATTCTAACGTAATCGATAAGATCGATCACTAGAATCGCCTGTTCCCTAGAATTATCATTTGCAATTCTGTAAAACGAAAATGAGAATCTATAACGCTTCAAATCGTACTCACTACAGTTTGACTCTATAAATCACATGAAATCGTAAATCCATATGCTTAAATTGATTATGACGAAAGAGTTTTTACGATTGAATGTACTCTTGTACACTGTAGATCGTAGAATACCTTCTAACAATATTAAATTATGCACATATGTTACAAGTATTTGCTACAAGTGAGTCGGTAGCTTGACGGGTTCTAGAAGAACTCAGTTTAGGTCAAAGGGAGTTGATGTGCCTCCCATAAAGGTACGTCCTCTAGTCGTGTCAACTGTATGTGAAGGAGATAAATTACTCTCTCTCCTTTAAAGGGTTAGTTGCTCAATTTGAGTTTCTAACTTTACAATAGATTGCCTAAGAGAGTTGAGTAACTGCATTTGTATACGGCCATGTTGCAGCCAACTTTTGGCTATCTGCGACAAGACCTCCTCTACATCTGTATGGTCTTGGGTTCCCGTGGGGTGGAAAGGTATAGTTGGAGGTTGCGGGACTACCCGAGTTGGGCCATGATTAGGACCACAAGCTTCACCTTTTTGAGATGTTGGGTACAATTTTATACCCACTAGAGATTATATTTTCGATGTCCAAAGCTTCAGCTTCGGAAGACATTTCATCATTGACTTTAATTTATATAATCCTCCTTGCCTAGGAGGTGTATTCCTTAAAATCTCCAAATCAACCTCGCTCGATGCATGGTATTGCACCATTTCCTCGCTAAGTGTCTCAAGGAGTTCCCAAGCTTCTTCTGTTGTCAATTTACAAAACATACCTCCATAGGCCAGATCAATCATGTGTCGGGTTGCATCATCAAGGCCTACATAGAAAGTGAGCACTATTTGCCATAACATAACCTCGTGGTGAGGGCACACCTATGCAGAAGATTGTTAAGACGATTCCAACTTTCCCGAAGAGGTTCATCGAAAATTGTTGAAACATTATTATAAGGTGTCGGATTCTATTCGTTCTACAGATGGGAAAGAATTTTGTAAAAAACATGCGTTCCAATTATGTCCAATTAGCAATCGAATTATGGGGCAAAGATTTTATCCACTGCTTTGCCTCATCTCTAAGGGAATATGAAAACAACGTCAAACGAGTGGATTCTTTTGACAAGTTCTAAATTTGAATAACGGTGCACACTTTTACGAACTTATTTAAATGCAAATAGGGGTCTTCGTCCATTAGCCCATGCAAAGTCGGAAGTATTTGAAGCACATTGAGCGTAATTGTAAAAGTCCTATTACCGGCTGTAGGGGGTACTTGAATGCGTTAGGGAGGTGTAAGAGGTGTGAATGCATAGTATTCCACCATTGGCCTAGCCACATATTGGTCTTTTTCTGCCATCACAATAGGAATTAGAAACATAGGAGGGTGGCTAGAATGACTATTACAAATATCTATTTTGTTTTCAGTTTTATATGATTTTTATCTTAGAAAGCAAGGAGAGAAACAAATTTGATCCTCTAGCTTCTCTGATCAGGGGAAGTTGAAACCTTGATTCGTTACTCAGAATAAGCTTGTAAAAGATTTAAGAAGTGATCAAAGAAAATTAAAAATATAAAGAAATATAAAAAGAGAAAGATAAATATTTGTTTTCTAAAACTAATATAAAATAAAATCAATATCCCCAGCAACGGCACCAAAAACTTGTTATTGCTCTTTATGTTGTTCCAATAAAGTCTTAACCTATTGCAAGCGCACAATGAAAATTATAATACAAGTACAGGATCGTTCCCATGGGAAAATAAATTATCTTATATTTTGTTATGCTAAAAACTTATATCTATCTTTAAGATCCTAAACTACTTGAGAAGTATGAATAAAAGAATTGTTTTTTAAACTAATTAGTAAAAAATAAATCCTAAATCCTCCTTCAAATTGTGGTTGTCAATCATAATCTTCAACTGTCGGATGTCTACAAATTTAAAATACCGTTACACTATATCTCAATCCTCTAGAATTTGGGTGTCAATCAAACTCTAGAAAATCAAAGATGGAAAATAAAAATCGGTACACTAATCTTCAAATCTCAACCCGAGTTGTCAATTCAAATTAAAACAAGGAGATGTTTACAAAGCAGTTATTGAAATAAAAATAAATCTAAACTAGAAAGCAATAAATATTATATCTTTCACCCCTCAGTCCCAGACGCCAATTGCTTTTGAGAAACTATAGATATCTACACTAATCTTCCAGCTTTCAATCCTAGTCGTCAATTGTGATCGAGGAACCTTGAATATCTATACTAAACTACTCTAAATTTGATCAGAAGAAAACTCAATCTCAGTCATCAATTGATGCTGAGAATTTCTTTGATGATTCATTCCTATACCGGGCTCTCTTATTTATAGATCATAAAGAGTCAGTTTACATTGATCTAATTCTAACAAAAGAAATTGCTAAAATAAAAGATTCCTATTATAACTCTAATTCTAATCCTATATTTTCCTTGCTTTGAATGGTAGATGCGCTTCTAAACTTTCTCCTTTAGTTCAGTAACAGAGTCCTTTTAGGAGTCTTCCTTCGTCAATCTTCTTAGATTCGTGAATGGCTAAACTTCTAATTTAAGAGTTCTTCTAATTATATGCATGGCGGGGTATATCTTCTTCACATGATCAGCGACACAAGAGCTTTAATTTATACAATTATAAATTACGATTGTTCTCTTTTTACAGCTTTCTCTCTCAGGACAATTCTTCATTTATGATTGATCGCTTTTCACCTTCGTATCGTATTGAACATTTTTATGAATCGTAATTTATGATGCCTTACTTTTTGTCTCTTCATCAGCTAGGTTCAATCGTCTTTTACGATTTTCTGACTTTAAAGCATATAGTGAATCATCTTTTACACTCCATCGTCATTCTTACTGCTTTTCGAGTTCAGTTTGACAAAGTTTAACACTTTGGCTCTCTTTTACTAATTTTTTTTAATATCTGCACATCATTAACTTGTTAGTAGTAAACTTAGGTCTAGCATCATTAAGTTAAGGGTGGTAAAATGGTAAATTATCTGACTGATCAACAAGTCATACCCATTTTTTCCCCCACATCAAATTAGGTCATGCCCAATTTCTCCTATGCACCCCCTCATAGAAAGGGCAATCCACATCCATCCCCATAGCCGATCCTATGACCATGATGGAGGACATGGTTAGGGCTTACATCGCCTAGAAGGCCTCCCAAAGCCTTCCTCATCCATCCCAAATACCTCCAAATCCATCACAAACCCTCCAAAATCTCCATACCCCATACCCCATTCACCCAAAATCCCAATCAACCCCCCATAGTCCATACCACCCAACGCACCCAACATCAACCATGGGTCCATCTGAGCGGGCCTCAAAGTCTCAATATTGAACCACAAGCCCATTTAGGCCCATACCTGAGGGTCACATTTTCCAACCTTCAATCATTCCCCCAATTTCCCACTTACATCCATACCCAACAAACCCATTCATTTTCCCATCAAATGGCAAACCCATCTCATTCACTCCATCAACCCGGCATAGGTCACATATATCCCCTTCCATCACACCCAGTCCAACAGGGGAGTTCATTGCAGGCAATCAATCATCCCCATTTCACACATCCTTTCGCCATCCAACCCAATCCCTAATATACCCTTCACTCACAATGGCCCCACTCAACACCCGTTCAGGATCCATAGTTCATCCACCCCTTACTCCACATGCCAATCATCCAACCTTCCCCATGTACAGTGGCCACATCCCATTCAAAACATACAAAATCCACCTCCACCACCTTTTACTGATGCGGGTCATCAGTATGAGGAGGACAAAGCTCGAAATAGTGAGGCCTATGCAGGGGCATTCACCTGCTTCAATCCCCCACCACCCACACTCACCAATCAACAGGCAGCCCAAAATGAATGGAGGCAGCCTGCTGAAGGACCTGCCCGACCGCACAGTTTAAAGAAACAAAGTTGTTAAAAGAACAAATGGACAAATTCTAAAAATAGTTGATGAAGTTAGGGGGAGCCGAGATTCACGCTACCAATTTTTCAGATTTATGCCTATTCGCCGAGGTGCTTTTGCTACCCAAATTTAAAATGCCTACATTAGACAAATATAATGGCACCGGCAACACAATTGCCCACTTAAAATCATACTGTGGAGACACGTGTTAGTACAGTGGAGATGAACGATTCCCCATTAGAGTGTTCCAAAAAATTCTCACAGGTCCGGCTTTGAGGTGGTTCACTTCTCTTGAATCGTCCATGATAAAAACATGGAAGGACCTCACCCACCTATTTCAGGAATAATACATCTACAACATGGACATCGAGCCACACAAATCTGATTTGACTCGATTGAAACAAAAGCTCAACGAAACATTTAATGAATATCTCAAAAGCTGTAGGGCCCTAGCAGCTCAAGTGAGAAACTATATACCCCATGAGGAGCAAATCGAGATGATCTCGAAAACTGCCGTACCCTTCATCTCAAACTTTCTAGCATACCAGCAACAATCTAGGTTTGCTGACTTGGTGAGAAACTCCAACCGCTATGAAGACGTAGTAAGAGAGGGGTGATTAAGCAAAAATGCAACTAGTGGGGCCAATCCGTAAATTCACTGAATAGAGAAGTGACAGAAGAACAGGGGTAGATGTCCAAGCTATAATGACCACGCTGCCTAGCACTAGCATGGTACCTTTCCAATTTGGGGCAGCACCTCAAGCCCCAACACCGATAATTCCAGTTCAAAGGTAGGGCAATGACCCTTGGCTACAAACGACCCCCGAATAGAGAAGGGCCCGATATAATCGAGTGTTCACTCTCCTAGGGCAGTCCCTAAATGTCCCTTTGCCTTTACTGGTCAAAAAGGGTTTGTTCACCATACTCTAGCCACAACCCCCGATGAATCCAATCTGAGGAATTATGATCCAATCACACATTATAGCTTCCATCAGGAACCATGTTACCCAACTGATTGCTGCTTTCCATTAAAGCATGCGATCCAAGATCTGATAGAGGCGAGAAAGCTCATTTCCCCGACACCGTGTAACACCCTGAAAATTGTCTGAGCTTATGTTTACAGTCCAGATGCTGGCACTAAAAGACCCAAGTTGATGTATGCCTAGTAACCAAGGTGAGCGAATTCATGATTAGGGAGCACTGTGTCTGTGGAATAGGACCCATTAGATCGTCGGACCATAGATCGTCTGGCCAAGGTATTAGAACCATGAGTCAACAACCCTGCCTGCGTGACCCAACAGTGATAAACCTTAATTCAGGTCTATTATCAACACCGAGATGTCTGGGCCTGTGAATCAGATTTGGCCCATGGGTTACACTCCTTTGGAACCTGGCCCACAACATAGAAATTCCAAATCTATGGCCTTTAGTCAACTTCTACACCAAATTGGGTGTATAGACTCTATATGTGAACCAGCCCCTTACCACTTAAGCTCCCATGCATGCATAAGTTGTGCATGGAAGTTGTTTGTTGAACAAGGAAAAGAGAAGGAAGCGGCTCTTCTCCCATCGTTTCCACTTGAAGAGCTCCCCAGCCATTCAATTTCTCCAAACCAACCGACGTCGCGAAGAAATCCTCACTAGCATGATCGTCACAACGATTCACCAAACTACAAACCCGTGCGATTGAAGAATCTGAACGATCAATCAAATTAACCGTGGGGTATCTCTCCTTCAAATCACGGAGACTTCACATGCAAAGAATCCATTATGGTAATCTGTCTGATTTAACTTCATAAATCTTAATTTCTAGATCTAGGGTCGAATCATGTGAGAATTAAGAGTTCATGAGATGGAATTGGGAATCAGACATATGGGAGGCTTTGTAGCCAAAAATCTTGAGGTCCAATGGCTCGATGTGCGTGCATGCATTATCACACTAGTGCTGGGAGGCTTAATTTGCATAAAGCTGGCCAGATTGGGTCGCGTTCTAGCAATGCATGTCTCAAAACATCATATACCAGATGCATGACAAACATGGTAATTGAATCCTTCAATATTTAGGGTTTCAGATCGTGCCTAGTGCGAATTAAATGAGATAGAAGTCTAGGTTTAGCAAAAATCTTGCATTAGGTGACTCTATTACGCCTTTCTAATGAAGACTATACACAAATTTAGAATTTTAGGGCTTCAGAGAGAAAATAAAATTCTGGCAAGTCTGTCAGGCTCACCGCTGCGAGGCTCCACCTGAAGGCCTCACTTCAATGAGAAATCAAGGCCAAAACAACTCTGGAAAATCTCATCGCGGTGAGAAGCTTGTGTCATGTGGCACCTGAATAACTCGCCGTGGTGACCCTACACCTCGCGGCGAGATCCCCTGTTATGTGTACCTTGGGTTTTTGCATGTTTTGGATTTGAGAGGCTTGGTGTAATAACTCGTATGGTTCATTAACCTATCTAACTTGTGTGACGTATGATCTAGGGTAGATACGAGGAATCTTTGAGGAGGTTTTCACACTGATTTGCCCAAGTGTGCTCCAAAGTAATTGATCTAGAGGTAGGGAAGAACATCTCACCAAATCCGTATTTTCTTGAAGTTCATGTTATTGATGTAAGTATTAAAATGTTATTTTCTATAACTGCTAAACCAGAATATTGACATGTTTTGAAGAGTACAATTTGTGGATTTGCTCACTTGATTTGCATGTTTTTTTCCACGCATTTGATATGAAATTGCATCACTTCGATACGCATCCCAATTTCGCTGATATATATATATATATATGTAGATATGCTCGATTTGCTAAGTCAATTCTTGTTATGAATCGTGTATACATTATGTGACTCGTGTCATGAATTTGTGTCTCTGTGATTGTGAGATATATATATATATATATATATATATATATATATATATATATATATGCTCGAATTGCTAAGTCAATTCTTGTTTGATGAATCGTGTATACGTTACGTGACTCGTGTCATGAATTTGTCTCTGTGATTGTGAGATCTAGTTCAAGTAACCCTGCTAACATGCTCAAGGGCTTGGTAATGGCTCAAGTCACCCTGCTAACTTGCTCAAGGGATTAGCAATTCTGCTTAAGTGACCCTGCTAACTTGCTCAAGGGCTTGGCAATCCATCTCAATCCAAGTGACCCTATTAATGTAGCTTAGGGGTTTGGCAATCTGTCTCGATCCAAGTGACCCTGTTAACGTAGCTTAGGGGCTTGGCTTCTTGAATTAAGCGACCCTGTTAACATAGCTCAGGGGCTCGATGTCTTGGTTCAAGTGACCCTATTAACGTAGCTTAGGGGCTTGACAACTTGACATTTGAAACTTGATTGTGATATCTGCTACACGTTCTTGTAATGTACTCGATTGATTTGTCCTCTTGTTTCGGATACGCTCGTTTGATCTTATATGCATTATTTTAAAACTTGATTAATTGCATTCATGAAAGATTTAGTTTGCCTTTCTGTAAAGAAATTCCTGTTTTGATCATGTATTTCTATTTATGCATCAACGTTCATGAAATAGATGATAAATTGTAATTTAGCATTTGTTATTCCCTATTGAGCTTGGACTGTAGCTCATTCCCCGACTGCATGTCATAGTTGTAGGAGAAGATGTGGTGAGGGACCCCGATAAGAAGAGGACCCCCACTAACCCCCTGAGGATGAAGAAGAATTACCTCCTGACAAATATTACCCTTGAGCTGCATTTGGATTCCGTCTTTTTGGAAATAGTTTCTTTTTGGACAATTGGTATAGTTACCTTATGAGAACATAATTTTTGGTACATGTATATAAGCTTTATTATGGTTGCATCCACTGTTTAGGTGAAGGATGGCCTTCACCGGTGGATGTATATATATATATATACATATACTTGATAGAGGTGGGATGGTGATCTTTTTTTTTTTTTGGGAATTGTGTGGCCATTTTGTTCATTTCATAGCTCTACTTTGCTTTCCACTTTGCGCACTTTGCATCCGCTTTTGTAGGCTTACCATTGTGTGATGGCCCGATCCTTCCTATGGTTTAATGTGAGGAAAGATCGAGCTGTCAGGAAGTGATGCTTGTACTTCAATACCATAGCATCACTGAAATTCAGATCGTATGTGTGATCCGATGGTGCGGGTTTTGGGTTAAAGAAATCTGGGCTGTCACACACCTGCCCAAGCGAACCCCCATACCAATATAATATCGGCGCCATTACCGCCACACCCGCAAGGAAGAATGGGCCGAAGGGCCACCTTATCATTCTACAGGAAGAGGTGGAAGAGTTCTACCCCTCGAAACATATTAGCATAGGGGAAAGCTATGAAACGCCAGCGCAATTGAACCAAGAAAGCCAAACCATCGAAGTAGTCGAGCCTTTGAACTTAGCCGATTATTTCTCAAGCCCAACACCCCAAGTAACATTGCTAGATCTGAGGTTGTATTTTCCCACACTTGCTCCCATTAATCAAGTCCAACCCAGTTGGGCCTTACCTCCATAATATCAATCATATCCGGTATCGACCCCCGTCAATCATATGATGCCCAAATTTACCTCGCCTTCTGAGTCAACTCCCATCAACCACATCTGGCCCAATTTCTCCACACCATCACCAACCCATCCACCTTCGCCTCTCGCACCAACCGAATACAGCTGGCCCAGTACTGCCACACTGCGACCAGTATATTCATGTCCTACACCCACCTAATATAGTTGGCCCAATTTTGCCACATCATCATCAGTCTGGCCGTCTCCTGTATCAGTCAGCCACATTTTGCCGGTGCCACATCAACCCTGCCAGTTCAATCATATCTGACATCTCCATCCATCCCATTTCAAAGTCTCAGACCAACATATGATCCCCATCAGGTCCCCTGCTCAACTACAACAAAACGGATGCCAATATAAGCGGCAACAGAGAAGGGGCAGTTGAGTTCATAACCAAGTCAGGCTGAATCTCCAAATAGCCTAAGGTACCGATATCAACCCAACTAGAAGAGAGAAAGGAACTGACAATGGTACATTCAATGGAATGCATGAGCCCGGGGTATGCGCTAGAAACTTAGTTAAGGCGAACTCAGGCCCACATCACCATCTGGGACCTATTAATGACGTCTCTACCACACTTCAAAGTTTTAATGGTGGCATTAAAAGATGCCTATCTATCAGATAAGGTCTCTCCAGATGAAGTGAGCCAAATGATCGGGCAAGTGTTGGCTCCAAATGCCATCTCATTTTTAAATGTCGATCTTCTAGCAGAAGGAGGGAACCACTCCAAATCCCTCAATATCACAGTCAGAACTGGGAACATGGTGATTCTGTTGGTATTAATAGACAACGGATCAACATTAAATGTTTTCCCTTTGTGAATAGCGACAAAGATTGGGATCGATCCGTCTATGTTTTGACCTGCTAGAACGGGAGCCTAAGGGTTCGATAATACGAAGAGAGCGGTGATAGGAAAAGCCGATCTTGAGATCACCATTGGGCCAATGACCTTCTCAATCCTACTCTAAGTCATGAACATCAAGTCCTCTTTTGACCTACTGCTAGGGCATCCATGGCTGCATGAAATCGGGGCGGTGCCCTCCACCCTACACCAACAGCTCAAATTCATCTTAGAAGAGAGAGTTGTATCCATCATGGGAGAGGGGCGAGAAGAAATTGAGAAAATTGCCCACAACATCAAAAATCTCAAGATGCTCGATATACCGCACACAGCTGAGGACACAGAACTTCATAGTTTTCAATATGATGTGTCAACGACAGTGGCGTTAGAATCCCTGGAAATGGTCATGGAAAGACTGAGAGGAGGAATGATTACGGCAGTGGCAATGCTCTAAACATGGGGCTAACAAAAAGGAAAAGGGTTACGTCCTCCCATGCAAGGCAGGAGAGACCCCTTTAAAGCCAAGGGTGGTGAACATATTAGATTTAGCTTAGGCTACAAGCCTATTGAAGAAGAAATCCAAGAGGCCAAGGAAAAGGCCTAAACCATTGCCGTCTCTAAAGCCAGGGGATATACTTGAAAGATGAACCTCGTCCATGGTCACACATCAGGAGCACATTTGTAAGTGTTGGGGTTATTAAAATTGATCAAAATGGAGCAACATAGCTGACCCCGCACAAAAAGTCGCCATCCACCAAACCAATCCCCAAATCATTCCCACAGAAACTGAGATAGACTTGGTCTCCTTATCACTCTTCAAGGAGGAAGTACCCCCCCATACAACAATCTGTCCTAAACCACCCCAAGCCCGTGTTAATGTTTGAGGACCAGGTCCCAGACGAGCCAATGGTAAATATGATGAAGGTTGACCCTCAAAAGCCATCTAAATCAGCTTGATCACCAGACCAGGTAAAGGTGTGGCACCTCAGGTGAGGAATTGGGTAGCAATACCCCTAACTCTGAAAACATCAAATGGCTATAAATACGATACCAACTTCTCAAAAGAAAACAACCTATAAAAAGTGTGATTAGCTCTTGGCAGGCAAACCATGTGTATATAAAAATCTACCTAGCTGAGGGTCCATCTCCGAAGAAAAGAAAAACCCTAAAAAAATAGAAAAAATACAAAATTGAAAAAGATTATCTTTTAAAATTCCTAAATAAAGTAAGAAAAATGATGCCTTAAAAGAAAAACCTAGCCGACGTGAAGTCGACCTCTTTCCGATAGAAATGCAAGAAGAGGTAGGAGTCATGATCTGGATGGCAATGACTTAATCAAGGAGCTTCCCAATGATCTCCTTGAACAATATGCCAATTTTGAGCATGGTCCTACCCCGATCGTTGAACAGACTGAAGATGTCAATCTGGGTACTGAGGAGATTCCTAGAATCACTAAAATCGGAATGTCAATGTCTCCCAAGGAAAGAAAAGGCATGATTGATTTCCTTCGATCATACCAAGACGTCTTTGCATAGTCAGATGAGGATATGCCTGGTTTTGACACCGATTTGGTCGAGCATGAGGAATTGCCGCTATATCCCGACGTAAAGCCTATCAAATAAAAGTTTAGGTGTCTTCGGCCAGAATGGATGTTAAAAGTAAAGGATGAGGTCATCAGGCAGTACAACGCTGACTTTCTCATGGTCTCCAAATACTTGTAGTGGTTAGCCAACATCGTGCCAGTGTCAAAGAAAGATGGAAAGGATTACATGTGCATCGACTTCAGAAATCTTAATAAGGGGAGCCCGAAAGATGACTTCCCTTTGGCACAGAATGACATCTTGGTCGATAATACTGCCCGACATGATTTGCTCTCATTTATGGATGGATTCTTCTGGTACAATCAGATCAAAATGGTTGAGGCGAATTGAGAGAAGAAAACATTCTTTACCCCATGGGGGACTTTCTGCTACTGAGTCATGCCATTCAGATTAAAGAATGATGGGGCAACATATCAAAGGGCCATGACAGCATTGTTCCACGACATGATGCATCGAGAAATCGAGGTATATGTCGACAACATGATAGCCAAGTCTCAAGAAAGAGGTGATCATCTGGTGAACCTCTAAAAGTTATCTGAAAGATAGAGAAATTACAGGCTACGTCTAAACCCACAAAAAAGCACATTCGGCACCATGTCAGGAAAGCTACTGGATTTCATCGTCAGCAGGAGAGGCATTGAGGTTGACCCAATCAAAGTAAAAGCTATCATTGAAATGCATCAACCATTTATCGAGAAAGAGGTCAGAGGTTTCTTGGACAGAATATAGTATATCAGTCGGGTCATTGCACAGTTAACTCCTATCTGCACGCTGATCTTCAAATTACTGAGAAAAGATTCCCCCATTAAATGGAATGATGATTGTCAAGTGGCATTTGATAAGATTAAAGGTTATCTCCTCAATCCTCCAATTTTGGTACCCCAATACCCGGGAGGCCACTCTTAATATATCTCTCAACAATGAATTCTCGATGGGATTTGTCCAATGGCAACATGACAAAACTGGAATAAGAGAGCAAGCCATCTCCTATCTGAACAAGAAGTTTACTGATTATGAAACACACTATTCTCATATGGATAAAGCGTGTCTGGCTCTCGTATGGGCACCACAGAGGCTTCATCACTACTTACTATCTCAAGTCGTTCTCCTTCTAGCACGAATGGATCTGTTAAAATATTTATTTAAAAAGTGGGCTCTCATTGGGTAGACCGTATGCTGGCAGCTTCTCTTATTCAAATTTGATATCACATATGTCTCCCAACAATCAATCTAGGGGCAAGCACTTGCTAATCATCTTGCCAAAAATCCCTTACCTGACTACAAGCCTCTGAAAACCGAGTTTCCTAATGAGGACATCTTATTCATGACAGAAGATGACACAGAGGAGACAGAGGAGTCCTGGGTAATGCACTTTGATGGAGCATCAAATGCTGAAGGTCAACATGTCGGCGCTGTTCTAATCTCGCCAAAAGGGTCCTGCGTACGAGTCTACATCAAGCTCAATTTCCCCTGAACCATCAACATGGCTGAATATGAAGCCTATGTAGCCGGTTTACAGGCAGCTCTTGACCTGAACGTAACTGATCTCAGGGTAGTTGGCAACTCACTACTGATCATATGCTAGACAAATAGAGATTGGAAAAAAAAGGATGAGAAGTTAATCCCATACCATTAGTATTAGTACGTGCTTTTTCTGGGTTCCTTTCGATCCCCAAAATTAGTGGCCCAGTTCGGTCCAAGTGGACTGTGGTGAAGGCAATGATGGAGTAATAAATTAGGAAATATTAAATGCTGAAATTAAAGAGGCAAATTCTAAACAAAGAATACCTAAGAAGATGTGATCGCCAACTGTAGATATTTATCGATGCTGCAATATATCACTGATCACACTTTAAGGGGGAGCGGGGGCTTGCTAGTTGAACTCCTTTACTGAATCATCTATGAGCGAACGTCAGCAGCTGTTTGTTGCCTTTAGTCTAACTAGTTTGGTTTTCCTATTCCTGTTGGGATTTTGATTTAACTTGGTCTCCTAATCCTACTGGGAGTTTAAATTATTTCGATATCTTAATCCTATTATAAATCTAATTAATTAAGTCTCTTAATCCTACTAGAAGTCTAATTACTTTAAATGTCCTAATTTTAATTAGAAATCGAGTTAATTAAAAAAAAGGGTTTTGGGCCCGCTATGCTAAGGAGGATTGACCCCGTTTCCAGGTACCCTCCGTAAGCTCCCTTGGGCCAATCTGGTCGCTAAAATTGAGAGGGACCCGATTTGAATTATAAAGTAGTATTTTTTTGTGAAAGATTGATGATTGGTATTTAAGGGTTAAAATTTTGGGGCTAAAAAAAGAATTAAGAACTGAAGCTATAAAGCAAATTTTAGGATTTAGAATTTTGAGAAATTAAGACTAAAGTAAAACTTTAAGGACCAAAATCAGAATCGAAATTAGGAAAATTTGGACCGCGAGATTAAGGACCAATTCTAGAACCTAAGAAATAGCGCCTAAAAATTAAAAGACTGGTTCTAGAACCTGTGGAATAGAATCAGAAAATTAGAAATTTAGATTAAAACCTAAGATCCTGAATTAAAGAACTAGAGGGCTAGAACCTAAATCTAGAACTAGAATATAAAAAAAAAGGAACTAGTTCTAGAACCTAAGAACGAGAAGTAGAAAATTATGGACTAAGGAATTACCTGAAGAATCATTTAAATCGTGTACAGGGAAAATTGTATAGAGGAAAATCGTGTAGGAGGAATTGTGTAGAGGAAAATTGTATATATGGATGGCTAGGGGGGTAAAGGTCTTATTTATAGGCTTTTATCATAAATCCTATTTTCTAAAATAATATAATAAAGATACTAATCTTAATTGAACTAGGAGTTTTTAAAAATGTCACTTTTTACGCAGCAATTGAAAATTGACCATAACTTCTTCAATACTTGTCAGAATTATGCATTTTTGGCTCGTTGGAAACCTACTTCGATAAGCTTTCCAACATGACCAATTTCACCTCAATCCAACTTTGTTTGATACCTCAAAATAAGCCAAACATAAAAGTGACAAGATTGATAATTAAGAAAAGGTTGGGGAGACCTAGTTGGCTCTAGACTAAGGATTTGGGCAGGGATTTCCTAAGGGCTGGATTCTAAAACTTAAGAATTAAGAATTAGAACTATAAGAAATGAGAAATTAAAACTAACGGCTAAAAAAAAATTCTATGGACTGAAATAGGAGTCAAAATCATAAAAAATCAGACCGTAGGATTAAAGACTAGTCCCAGAAAACTAAGAACTGGAACCAGAGATTAATATTAGGACTTAAAATTAAGGTAACGGGATAAAAATTAAGTTTTAAGACTGAAAATTAGATAATAGAATTAAAGACTGATTTTAGAAACTAAGAATCAGAACCAGGGATGAAAGTACAAATTAAAAAGGAGGTATTAAGGCCTAAGACTTAAAATTAGAACTAATAATTAAAACCTAAGTTTTAATTCTAAGAAATACAGACTAGGACTAGAGATTAGAAACTAAAACCTAAGACTAGAAATCAGAGCCTAAGATCTAAAATCGGAAATTAAAACAAGAAAGTAAATTATACCTACGGCTTGGGCTGTAGAGAGAAATCTCGGAATCCTAAGCTTGAAGACAAAGAACTCAAAACTCAAATCTCAAAGTTGTGGGGGCCAGAGTTTGGGTCATAATGGAAAGGTCTTTTTATAGGTACTAATTGCGCGCCCTGTGGGGTGTGCTTAATTTTCAATTACATGTCTTGTTTCAGGTGTTTAATCAAATTACGCGCCGATTTCCCGATGCTTAATCACTTTGAGTCAGTCACCGACTCAGTGAGCGATCGGCTGACTTGCTCAACGAGTTTTCTAGTTCTAAAAATGTTAGGACTAATTGCGCACCTGGTGTGGAGTGCGCAATCCAATTAAGCGTCTCTTCTGAAGCACATAATCGAGGAAGCTTGCGGGTCAAGGACCGTAAGACTAGGTCGAGCGTCCGCTAATTGTGCATCAGTGGTTGGGCACTCAATCAGATCGTGCGTGCCATGTTGGGCGCGTGATCGAGTCTTGTGGTGGTCTGGGAAACAAAGTCTGGTCTGAGAGGGGACTGATTACACGTGTGTGGTTTAGCGTGCTATCGAATTACACGCATAGTTTTAGGCACATAATTTGGGCCTGTTCGAGTCTGGGTCTGGTCTGAAATGCTAGACTATTATTTCAGCCTACATTTCGACTATATACTATTATTTCTGTGCAACCGTAGGATTTGTGACAATCCCATCGCGACGATGCGTTCGCTTGAAAAAAATATAGAGTCGCCACTCGAACCTTTTGGTGTCTCGGGAAACCTAGTTCATTTTTATGAGCACCGAAGTGCTAAAAATATGACTCTGAATCTGGTCCACACTAAAGGCTCTTGGGTAGGGGCTTCAGTTATCAATTAGGAAGGTGTTAGGCACCCGATCAACCTGCTTAACGCGGTCTCTACTAATTGCCAACACAAAAATAAAGTAAAAGAAAATAAAATAGCTTCCTCTTTCCCAAATGAGCCTTAAATCCTATTTGTGCCCCTCCGTTCCTACAAAAAATTTGGTGGCGTAACGGCAGAAATGGGAGGACGGGAGGAGCCAAAGAAGAGATAGGAGAAGAAAGGGGAGAGCCGGAGCCCTCTGGCCCTTGTAGCACCATAGAGGAGCCTTACTTGGGTTGCTTTGATTAACTTTTGAAGGCTTGTATGGTATGGAATGGGGTTCTAACTCCTAAGGCTTAAAGCTAAGAGGTAGAGAAAGAAGGCAAATGGATGGCACACACCTAACCTAGAGGCTTTTTAGGAAAGGTAAGGCATGGAATGAGGTTTTGGAATTCTGAAATTTGTATGGGAAGTGTGCTCCAAAGGGAGGAAGATCTTCTCACTTTAAGATCTTTCTCTCTTAGGCCAAAATTCTCAACCCCTAAACCAAGGGGTGGGGGGCTCTATTTATAGGAAATGGGTGGATTAAGAGACCACTTAAAAGCTAAATGGGTTTAGCAATTAGGTAATCTCAAATCTAAAGTTTCCTAGGATTTTTGGAGCCTTGAGATGTGTGAGAAGGTCCTCCAATGGTGGATGATGGGGTGAGGCTTTATGCCACTTAAAGGGTTACAAATAGGGTGCAAATGGGTGCAACAGAACTAGCAAAACACACGCTAAAGGTCGAGGTGGTGAACAAGTCAAACCCAAATCACGAAATTTGGGGTAAAAACCAAAAGTTACTGTTCATATGCCTGGTGCAACTAATAGTTATGCCAGGTAAATGTACAATAAAACAGTGCCTGGAAGTTGGCTATCTGAGGTGGGGTCCATAATTAATACTAGCGTAACTATTAGTTGTGACAAGCTTAAATCCTGGGAGAAGTGGCCTGGCGCAACTAATAGTTCCGCCAGGCAAAATTATCACTAGCGCAACTATTAGTTGCGCCAGGCCATTTCTAGGGAGAAATAGCCTGCGTAACTATTAGTTGCACCAAATCCCTAGGGGGCCCCACCTGATTTTACTCTTTTATCCCCCGGGTTCGGACCGCCGTATCTTTTGATGTACAACTTCGATTGAGGCGATTCTTGGACCGTTGAAAAGCTGATGCCCTCTACTTTTCAATGGTATGAGATTTGTTCATAGTAGACAATTATAGCTAGTTCTAATGCACCTATCCTCAACCATGGCTTGATAGGGTTTGGTTTAGGGTTTGGAATAGGTTCTAAGAGTCGGGATTGGTTTCTAAAGGTTCGGGGTAGGTTCCTAAGGAATCTAGGGTGATTTCTAAGGGTTTGGGGTGATTCTTAAGGGTTCTAGGGTGGTTACTAAGGGTTCCATTCATGCCATCAAAAGCCCAGAAGTGTGCCTCTCTCGAAAGGTATTTCGATTGGACCTTGGGCCAAATTTGGGTTTCTACATTTTCAGTATATAGTCTCCCTATGTAGGGATCTTAGCCACAAGGCTATTGTTTCAGCCTGTGTTCAGCCATGTACTATTGTTTCAATGCATGGTTCCCATGTTAGGGTCATGGGGCCTGAAATGGTAGACTATTGTTTCAGTCTGTATTTTGACTATATAGTATTATTTCAGTATATAGTCTCCCTGCGTCAGGATCTGAGCCACAGAGCTATTATTTTAGCCATCGTCCAGCCATGTACTATTATTTCAATGCATGATTCCCACGTTAGGCTCATGGAGCCTTAGCGACAGAGCTATTATTTTTGCCTGTGTCCATCTATTTACTATTATTTCAGTATATGGTCCCACATTAGGGCCAACGGGCCTGAGCCACAGAGCTATTGTTTCAACCTGTGTTCAACCATATACTATTATTTCAGTATATGGTCCTAATTAGGGTTATGAGGTCAAAGGTTGACCGAATAGATTTGTACATTCTGAGAGGGAAAAATGGGGGTGTCTACAAATGCCATTCTTCGACACGCTCTTGCAAAGTAAGAACACGTCGAAAAAGTAGACACCCCTCATTCGAGTTGTCTTCTCGTTTCTCTTGGGAAATCACAAATGTGAATTAGGGATGCTAACATGACATGCTTGGCTTTCTTATCTATCAATACAAGATAAGATGGAGCATTTGGGGGCCCAGTGGTAGCTATCGAAAGGCGTGTTCCTTGCCGTGGATGCCCAGGAGTGATCTCATCACGTATCGCGACCCGCTGTCAAAGGCTTTGTAGGTCATGTCAGGCTGGGTACGTCATTGCTCACACCAATGCGCATCAGGCATTCCCTTTCTAATAAGCATTTGTAAGTTCTTAGATTGAATATACTCGTTCCTCGATTTTCCAGGGGAATGGCTGGTTTGGGCTGGTAATTGAGGTGAAATTTTTGGTGAATTTTGGTAAGTAAAGTCTCTGTGTTTATTATTATTTGGTTTATTTTTTTATGTTTTATTTTAATTTTCTTTTAGGTTTTAAAAGTAAGATTTTTTTATTTCTTTTGGAAGTAAGTAAGGGGGTTTTTGAGAAGTAAGAGATTTTTTTTTTTAAAGTTTGAGAATTTAACTTAAGATCAATTCGATAGTAAATCGGCGGAAAATGTGGCTTCCGAGACGTTGCTGAGCAGATCCACCGGTATGGGATTTGTGAACCCGACCATTTGTGTGGTTGTCAAGATGACACTTGGCATGCTGGATACTCCGTCTAACCTTTTCAGAGAATACTGATGATTGTCTCTTATGGGAGGACTACAGTGATTCGCGAGTCGATAGAGATGGGTTTTGAAAATATTTGGACTTAATCATAGCTAACTATATTTTTTACAAGGAATATCGAGTAATTGAAAAGTGGGTAGTACTTACCTGGGGGTGATACTTACTTGCATTATGCGTAGCTTGCGTAGTCTGTGATGGGACTGATGGGTTGTCGGGGTGATGCTGTGATGGGACTTTGGGGATTCTTCTCCTTTTTTTAATGTCCGTTGTGGCAGAGCTTTGCGATCGTCGGTGTGATGTGATGTCATGGGGAAGTGATGTCGTGATGGGACTTGGGGATTATTTCTTTCTTTGGTTGCATGTTGGACGAGTCGTAGTGGGACGTGGGGATTCTTACGGGATATTCGTATTGGAACTTGGCATTGGTTGGATGTGATGGGACATGGGAGGAGTCCCAAATCTTTATGCATTTTTGCTGCAATGGGATCTGGCGACTGTTATGTATCAAGAATTTTAGGAACAGTCCTCCTTGTTTTAGCGATGGGACACGATCGAGCTTTTTCCCTTTTCGTCATATGGCATGGCAGGTGCTATCTAAGCTTTTCGAGTAGTGATGTCGTGATGGGGCTCGATTGTGGTGTAGTGAGGCGATTGGTGTTGGAAGGTTCCCTCTTGCTTCATTTCTGCTATAGAGAGGCCTGGTTGTTGCCAGTATGGTGAAGGACCTTAGGGGGTGAGATTCATGATGGGATTTGGAAGGTTTGGCTTATTTTTATGATGGGACATTGGTTAGGTTTTTCTTTTATGGGGGTGTACTGGGGATGAGCCTCGGTGACTGCAGGCGTGACGGGGCATATTCGTATGTGTGTATCAAGGCTACATCTGGATGTTTCAGGTGGTGATGTCATGATGGGATATGTTGGGGCTTTGTTGGGGGATCCACATGCGAGATTTATAGTGCTTGGTGAGATGTTCGCGACAAGACATGTTCGTGATGAGATCAAGTTGTAGTTGCATCGCGAGGGGACATATAAATGAGTGGCAGGATTGTGTTCGGATGTCTTGGGTAATGATGGTTGCGATGGGACGTTAACGGGATGTTTGCGCTATAGGTGTGTCATTTTTATTTCTTTGGCAGATCTTGGGTCATAAGAGATCCCGTTGTGGTTGCATCGTGATTGGCTTTGTCTTTGATTTTGGTGGTGTGCTCGTATTTTTGAGGGATTTACTTTTGGCTTTTCGCGATGGGACATGAGGGCATGACTGATTTAGGTCAATGAGTTTGGATATTGAGGTGGTATCATATGCGTGCATCTTGTTGCGATGGGACATGCGTGATGGGGTTATGCGTGACGGGGTTATGCGATGGGGTTCTCCCCTTTTCGATGGGATCATGATGGGATGGGGGAAAGTGAGAGTGCCACAATAAGGGAGGTATGTCATATCGTAATGGGACCAAGGGCGTGGTCGATGTTTCCTATAGGGCTACGTGATGGGAGAAGGGGTGAGCAGCTCTCCCTCTTTCTCTTTGAACAGCCTGTGAGGCAATGCGATGGGACAGGAGAATTTTGCTCGAGATGGGATAAAAAGGTGTGAGGGTGTAGATTCTGTCCAAGGTCAGGTATTGCGTGCCTATTTTTGGTCGCTCAATATGATTGTACGCCTATTTTCGAGCATGCGATCTCAGGTTTGAAGGGTTATTTACGCATGTCTGAGTGTGCATGTGATTGTATTATGTGCTCTAATCATAGTGAGTGATTGAGGTGTCACCAGGTCACTGTGCGGTCGACGTTTCATATTGTGTGGTGTGTGTGTCATTTACTAGGGTTGCGCGGTTTATAGTTTGCATGTGATCGGAGCGTCATGCCGTTGGCGCATGCAATGGTTTTGTTGCGTGTTCTAGTCAAAGCGCGTGCTTCAGATTGTGCGTAGTATGCGTTGGGCGTGACTGAGTTAAGTGCACGTGTGATGGCATGTGATTAAGTCCGTACTCTATATAAGTTAGAGATCTTTCATTTATTTTTCATCCCTCCATTTAGTCTCAAGTTTTACTTTTTCTAGGTCTCTTATGTTCTAAAATTCGTGTTTTGGTGATATCGGGTGATCTAACCGTCTGATTGAGATATCGTTTCTTCTCGTGAGCGTGATTTCACGTGATATTCATCCTAAGATGATGCTCAGAGGCGACATTATTATGAGAATAGGTGATATTGGGAATGAGGATGCTAGTCTTCACATTGATCCCTTTTAGGGAGCAGTGAAGGCAGCATAGAGGAGACGACGGCGGAAGAGGTGAAGATAGCAGAAGAGAAGGAGTTACAAGTGGAGGGATGCGTTCCCCAACCAATCCTGCTTGAAGCCTCCGATTGGACCCTCCAAGCGGAAGCTGCTTCGAGCGGAATCTGCTCCTCGCTCTGTCTCAGTTTTGAACCCAGTCTTCGTTTTGGGTTGTAGGTTAAAGTTTTAGGTTTTCATTTTGGGTTGTATATTCAGGAGGTATGCCTCTGGTGATATTGTGTAAAAAAAAGTTTATTAAATGAAAGGTTATTTTATTTATTATGTTTGCTTTATTCCTTTAATATTGTGATCGGTTAACTTTTATTATCATGATGAGGGAATGAGTCCTGTGTTTAGGATTAAGGTTTGTTTGTTTTGTTCTTATGTTTGAATTTAGGATAACACTTGTTAGATAGGTGTAAATTTGGATTTAATTTTTTAAATGTTCTAGATGAGTGTTAGATGTTTTAATCCTATTGGTTCATCTATTTTTGAGTGGATTGGTGTTTCTTAGGGGGTTAAGTATTGTATGATCATTGGCTCATCTATGTTTGGCATAGATTTAATTAGATGGAAGATATTTGTGAGGGTGGCACTTGTTTTGTGATTTAGGAGGTGTATGTTATCAATAGAGGCTAAGGGGCTTGGTTTTGTTTTAAATTTTGTTTCTAAACTTAGGATTTAAAAGTTTGGGGCATTTTTAGTTTCTAATATCTTTTCTTCCTTTTTATTTTGCATCCCAGGTATTAAATCCTAAGAGTTTGGTAACTATATTGTTTTTTTCTTTATTGCTGAGAATGAGCGATATTTTTCTCTTATTGTGTTTGTTTCATTTATGTTTATTTATGTTTTTTGTTGTATGTTACGTTAGAGGGGGAATGGGTAGTATTAGAGTATGGTGTTTACTTTTCGAGTGTAGCTCTGTTGTTCTGTTTCAGATGTTCGTTTGGAGTCCCATGACGGAAAAGTAAGAGCTAAATTTTTTTTTAAAAATGCCCCAATTTGGGGTATTCAAGGAAGGGAAGCAAGAACTAAATTGAAAAAATTATAAAAAATGCCCTAATTTGGGGTATCAGTCTTGTGACCCAAGTATCGCTACCAAGGTGCGAGCGCTCTTTAAAAATAAATGCCCCAGTGTCAAGTAACGGTGGGACTTTTATCTGCCTCATAGATGTCCTGGAGTGTATTGGTAATGATCCCATGTCGGGAAGTAGTTCGATTGTTTCAGCCGCATGCCAGCTTGATTTTGTAAGTGCTGAATGATCATCATGTATCGTAGCTTTCAACAAGATTGAGGTGTATGTAGATAATGAGTGATTGCATCACTTGTCATTCGAGAGTTTTCGATTTTATTTCAAAGAGATTTTAAAAATCAACCGACTTATTGTCTGAAATGAAAATAAAGGGTGATGAGGAGGTAAGGTTTATTGATCTAAGGGTAGCTTCTTATTCAACCAAATTTTGAAATAGTAGTCAACTACTTTCTTCTCGGGTGGATAATGCGGTGCCATAATTGAGCTCTTCATCATGTTTCAGCACCATCAAAGTCTCAAATTCTATGGTTAGCAGGAGTTTTATCCTCCTCCCGCCATCGTACGACCACATCTAATAGTGTGAAGATGTCAGGGATGCCCTCACGATTTGCCTACACTTTCCTACTAAGATTACTAGGAATGCCCTCACAATTTGCTTATGCTTTCCTAAATTCATTGACTGTTCATTTGTCGTATTGCTCTCGCTCGGTTGTGTTTCTTTTCTATATATATTTTTTAAAATAACCTGCTAACGCAAGAATTGTGAGGTTTGATGGAACCTTACATTTTCATTTTTACTGCTCTATCATCGACTCCAACGGCTGAAGGGGGTGTATGAGAATCCAGAGTTTTTCTATATCTCAAAAAAGAGAGTTTCATGATCCACTAGCCCTTTCGATCAATTCGCCTGAGTAGGAGGGTAGTCAATGAGTCAAGTGATTCCCAAAATAGTTTTGAAAATAATGACCTACGACTGGCGAATGCCTTGTGATGACTGCGAGGATGATAGGTATATAAATATGTTTGTTTAGGCTACGAAACACGACGGTCATTAAGTTATGATTCCAAGGATCAGAAAAGTCCTTCCCCTGTGGCTATTTCCTGGGCATGTTGCCGAGATTATATAAGGACTTCCCTTATGGGTTTTGATTTCCTCTAGGTGAGCCGGTTGTATAGGCACTTTTCTTAGCAGTAGTTTCGCGATTTCGTGTTCTCGGTCGAGTATGAGTCCGAAGGGTTTGGGGCATAGAAGAGTATTTTTGTTTTCGAGTATTTACATTTAGGGCATTTATACTTTTAGTTTTTTTTATACTTTTCTATATTCTTGCTTTTTTTTTCGTATTATTTGTTTGTTATTACTATTGTGTTACAGTACAACATCAATTCCTTAGGCAGGGGACTGACTTAGGAAGTTCGCTTGGTGGGACATGTTGGATGGTCGAAGTGACCGTTCGATTAGATAATATTGTTTCAGGGTCCTCGATCCCTTTTGATATGATCAATAAGGGATGAGAGTGAGGTTATGTTTAGGTTTGTGTTTTGGATGGTATAGGGTTTATCAAAATAAGTGTGGTGTCATTTGATTTCTTTCTTCAATAGGTCTTTTATGTCCGGGGTCTCCTTATCGGGAGGGACCTTCTTTTATTTTTCGATGGAGTGAGGCATCTCATAGAGATGAAGCATAGAGTTGTTAAAGAGTTATTTGGGGTTGTTTGTGGGTGGTTGGAAAGATGTTTGCGAGTGAAGTTGGAGTGGAAACCGTTGAGAGGGACGGTAGTGTTGTAATGGTAGTGATAAGATAAGGCAGAGGTAGAGGAGGAAGAGGAGACGCGAAGGTGTAGGCCAAGGGTGGCCTTTCCTACATGTGGGGCGGTCCAGTTTTGTTTAATTATGCTTGTTTGGTTTGATTCGCACTTTGGGTTTATCGTGAGGTTGTTTTAAAGTTTTATTTATAATTCTTTGAGGAGGTTGAGTATAAGAAGCTTGACGTAGTAGTTTTGTCGCCGATTGGAGTTCGGTGAAGGTTTTGATTGTGAGGTCCATGGAGATTTTGATCTGATGATCAAAAGCAATTTTAGTTGTGACATTGATTTCATGTTTTGATGGGATTTGAGGTATGTTGATTTGGATGGTGATTGGCATCGTAAGATTTGAGTTTGGTTTGATTTCGAAAGTGGGAGCGCTAATCGACTCCTTGATAGGGTTTTTGGTAGGCTCAAAGGTGAGTGGGGTTGGTGTTGTAGGAATAGGTTCGGTTTTAGTACCAAGTTCGTGTTTGAAAACATGCTCTAGTTCAATGATGGGTTTGAGTTTGATGATGGGCTTGGATTTGTTGATAGTTTGAGGTTTGATGACAGGTTCGTATTCGGTGATCAGTTTGGGTTTGACTATAGGTTCAGGTTCGATAATGGGTTTGGATTTGATGGAGGGTTCGCCTTTGATGGAGGGTTTGAGCTTATGGATGTGTAGGATCAATGATAGGTTTGGGTCTAGGTTCGATGATTTGTTTAAGTTCTATGATTGTTTTGGTTTCGTGTCCGATGATAAGTTTGAGTTCGATTATTGGTTCAGGTTCTGTGATAGGTTCATGTTCGCAGATAGGTTTAGATTCGATAATAGGTTTTGATTCGATAATAGGTTTAGCTTTGATGATAAGTTTAGATTTAGGTTTGACGATAAGTTTAGGTTTTATAATAGGTTTGAGTTTGGGGTTCAGTTTTGTGGCAGGTGAGGTGATAGTGAGTTTAGGTCTTGAATTGGGTGTAGAAGTTAATTCAAGAGTCGATGCTAAGGTTAGTGGGGTGATGTGTTTGTTATCGAGTTCGAGTTTTAAAGTGTAGGGATTAGTTCAGGGGTCGGGTTTATGGTTGGTGGGGCAATGTATCCGGTTTTGGGGGTTAGTTTCAGAGTTGATTTGGAAGCAAGAAGGCTAGTGATTTTGGGAGTAGATTTGATTACTGATTTGGGTTCAGAGTTTAGTTTTGTGATTGATTTAAGTATGAATGGCTTCGTATAACAGTGATTGATTGGTTCAAAAACTACCTCTAGAGTCGGCACGTGAGCCTTTTCGGGGGTAGTTTGTGTCATTGGTTTGGGCGTCTATTCAGGAGGTGTGGGGATTGATTTGTTTGCTAGTAGGTTATCGGATTGTAATAGGTGATGTTAGTTTGCGTGTCATTGGGGCACTGATTTTGGTCATAGTATGGGTTTATGTATTGGTTGGTGTATAGTGGTTGGTGTATAGTGGTTGGTCTTGGTCAGGGTATAGAGGTTGGTTATAGTTGGGTATAGGTTTGTGTAGAGGTCTTGAGCTTGGTCATATAGGTGGTATGGTTGATGGTTAGTTTGGTTTTGTTCTTAGTTTGCATTGATTTTTTCGGAGTCTATGGATTCGTTTAGAGTGTTTGTCTCGGGGTTTTCGGAGGAGGGTCCGTTGGATGTTAAGGTAGGACGAGTGAGGTCTCTATTCTTTAGTCGACGTTCTATGCGTGAGGCACTTTGATAAAGGCTAGCGAGGTCATGATAGTCGCTTAGGATGAGAACGCTTGGAAGAGGCTCTCAGGTATTGCTAATCAGGATTTCTATCGCATCACTTTCTTTTATTTGATTCCTCGTTCAAGCGACAAGTCTTCTCCAACGGTTGGTGAATGTCGAGAAGTCTTCACCGTCCTCTTGTCTTGTGTGTATCAAGTCAGTGAGACTAATTTCTTCATGAGTCAGGTGCTGGTATTGATCTAGGAATCTATCGGCTAAGTCTTCAAATGTCTCGATTTTGGCTAAAGGTAAGGCCGCGAGCCAGTCAAGGACTTCTTCTAGTGATCTCGGAAAGTAATGGATCAGGAGCCCATGATTGGTGTGGATTGGTCGATAGTCATTACAGAATAGGGCCAAGTGGTGCTTTGGGTTTCCCGTACCATTATATTTGTTGAATTTTGGAGGTTTAAAACCAGCGGGTACAGTGAAGTCGATGTCTCGGAAAAATTTGTTGAATCCAAACGTGTGACTAGAGTGTTCTTTGTTAGCCATGTAGTCATCTAGAAATTGGTGGAGGTTGTTTATGTTTATGGCGGTGTCTTTCTAGGTGCCTTGGGAGAGGCTTGTCCTCGGCAGTTATTATTGTAGAAGGTGTGAGAGGTATATATGTTATGTGTCGGGGGAGTCAGAGCATGTGGAGGAGTCGGCGTCCTTTCCTTTTGTCTGTTCCTCTGAGTAACTTGTCTTTGGGACTTGAGCAATGCGTCGGCTTCTCTTCCTCCTTTTACGAGTGCACTCGGAGTGTGGTCCTTAACTTGACTATCGGGGTAGCTTCGCTCAATGCTACTTTCTTCAGTGCTATCACTATAATTTATATTTCGTGGGGCGAAGGGGCCTTTTTCGCTCTCATTAACCATGTTTACCCGAGCATGACACTGGGCTATCCATATAAACGACCTAATGTTATACTCGGGGTCACTATGGGAGCAACATACGGGTGGGTTGTTGTCATTAAAGTTTAATTTTCTGATGCCGACCATTTTTAAAATAGTTTATTTTTTGTTTTTTTGGTTTTTTTTGAAAAACTTTATCCACGTGCAAGTGTGTGTAGAAAAGTAATAAAACGAAACAAAATCAAAATCAAAATAAAATGCAAAAAACATAAGACCAAATTAAATAAAGCAAGGAAAATAGAAAACCAAATTAATTAAATCGAGGCAACCTTAGTGAAAAAGAGTCCCATTGCGATCGCTAGTCTGTTGGTATGCAGTTTTTCTGGGTTCCTTTCGGTCCCCGAAATCAGTGGCCCTATTCGGTCCAAGTGGACTCTGGCGAAGGCAATGATGAGTAATAAATTAGGAAATATTAAATGTTAAACTTAAAGAGGTGAATTCTAAATGAAGAATTCCTGAGAATATGCAATTGCCAACTGTAGATGTTTATCGACGTTGCAACATGTCATTGATCACGCTTTAAGGGGGAGCGGGGGCTTGCAGGTTGAACTCCTTTACTGAATCATCCGCTGGCGAACGCCAACAGCTGTGGGTTGCCTTTAGTCTAACTAGTTTGATTTTTCTATTCCTATTGGGATTCTGATTTAACTTGGTCTCCTAATCCTACTGGGAGTCTAATTGATTTTGATATCTTAATATTATTAAAAATCTAATTATTTAAGTCTCCTAATCCTACTAGAAGTCTGATTACTTTAAATATCCTAATTTTAATTAGAAATCGAATTAGTTTTTGGCCCGCTATGGTAAAGAGGATTGGCCTCATTCCCAAGTACCCTCCATAAGCTCCCTTGGCCAAATCGGGTGGCTAAAATTGAGAGAGACTGGATTTGAATTATAAAGTAGTATTTTTTGTGAAAGATTGATAATTGGTATTTAAGGGTTAAATTTTAGGGCTAAAAAAAGAATTAAGAATTGAAGCTATAAAGCAAATTTTAGGATTTAGAATTATGAAAAATTAAGACTAAAGATAAAATCTAATGACCAAAATCAAGATCGAAAATTAGGAAACTTTGGACCGTGAGATTAAGGACCAATTCTAGAACCTAAGAACTAGGGCCTAAAAATTAAAAGACTGGTTCTAGAACCTAAGGGCTAGAATTAGAAAATTAGAAATTTAGATTAAAACCTAAGATATAGAATTTTAGAACTAAGGAATTACCTGAAGAATCGTTTAAATCGTGCAGAGGAAAATTGTATAGAGGGAAATTGTGTAGAGGGGAAAATTGTATAGAGGAAAATCGTGTAGGGGGAATTATGTTGAGGAAAATTATATTTATGGATGGTTAGGGGGGTAAACGTCTTATTTATAGCCTTTTACCATAAATCCTATTTTCTAAAATAATATCATAAAGATACTACTCCTAATTCAACTACGAGTTTTGAAAAATGTCACTTTTTGCACAGCGGTCGAAAAGTGACCATAACATCTTTGATACTTATCAGAATTATGAATTTTTTAGCATGTTGGAAAGCTACTTCGATAAGCATTCCAAAGTGAACAATTTCACCACAATCCAAATTCATTTCATACCTAAAAATAAGCCAAACATAAAAGTGACGAGATTGACAATTGAGAAATGGTTGGGGAGACCTAGTTGGCTCTAGACTAAGGATTTGGGCAGGGATTTCCTAAGGGCTGGATTCTAAAACATAAGAATTAAGAATTATAATCTAAAGATAAGAACTATAAGAAATTAGAAATTAAAACTAAAGGCTAAATAATATCTAAGGACTAAAATCGGAGTCGAAATAAAAAAAAATCAGACTATAGGATTAAGGACTGGTCCAAGAAAATTAAGAACTGGAACCAAAGATTAATATTAGGATTGAAAATTAAGGTATCGTGATAAAAACTAAGTTTTAAGTCTGAAAATTAGATAAAAAAATTAAAGACTGATTCTAGAAACTAAGAATCAGAACCAGGGATTAAAGTACGGATTAAAAAGGAGGTATTACGGCATAAGACTGAAAATCGGAACTGATAATTAAAACCTAAGTTTTAAATCTAAGAAATACAGAGTAGGACTAGAAATCAGAGCCTAAGATCTGAAATCAGAAATTAAAACTAGAAAGTAAATTACACCTACGGCCTGGGATGCAGAGAGAAATCTCGGAATCCTAAGCTTGAAGACGAAGAACTCAAAACTCGAATCTGAAAGTTGTGGGGGCCAGAGTTTGGGTCGTAATGGAAAGGTCCTTTTATAGGTATTTTACAAATTATGCGCCGTATGGGGTGCGCTTAATTTTCAATTACACACCCTGTTTCAGGCGTTTAATCAAATTGCGCACTAATTTTCCGGTGCTTAATCGCTTTGAGTTGGTCACCGACTCAGTGAGCGACCGGGTGAGTTACTCAGTGAGTTTCCTAATTCTAACAATATTAGGACTAATTGCGCGCCTAGTATAGAGTGTGCAATTCAATTAAGCGTCTCTTTCGAAGCGCATAATCGAGGAAGCTTGGGGGTCAAGGAGTGTAAGACTAAGTCGGGCGTAGGCCAATTGCGTGTCGGTGATGGGGCGCTAAATCTGATCACGCGTGCCATGGTGGGTGCGTGATTGAGTCTCGAGGTGGTCTAGGAAAGGAAGTCTAGTCTGAGAGGGAACTGTTTGTACGTGAGTGGTTTAGCGTGTGATCAAATTGTGCATGTGATTTAGGCGCATAATTTGGGGCAGTCCGGGTTTGGGTCGGGTCTGAAATGCCAGACTATTATTTCAACCTGCATTTTGACTATATAGTATTATTTTAGTATATAGTCTCCCTACGTCGGGATCTGAGCCATAGGGCTATTGTTTCAACCTGTGTTCAGCCATGTACTATTATTTCAGTGCATGGTTCCCTCATTAGGGCCATAGGGCCTGAAATGCTAGATCATTATTTCAGTCTACATTTTGACTATATACTATTGTTTCAGTATATAGTCTCCCTGCGTCGAGATCTGAGTCACAGAGCTATTGTTTCAGCCTGTGTTCAACCATTTATGATTGTTTCAATGCATGGTTCCCACGTTAGGGTCATGGGGCCTGAGACACAAAGCTATTATTTCAGCCTGTGTCCAAAACCATATACTATTGTTTCAGTATATGGTCCCACGTTAGGGTCATGGGGCCTAAGCCACAGAGCTATTATTTCAACCCGTGTTCAGCCATATACTATTCTTTCAGTATATGGTACCAATTAGGGTTATGAGGTCAAAGGTTGACGGAACAGATTTATACATTCCGAGAGGGCAAAATGGGGGTGTCTACTATGAGCACCTCGAAGACTTGATTGCATGCTTCGACAATGTTACCTACTATGTCCCGTGAGTGAGAAATCGATTTGTCGACGCATTGGCAGCTCTGACATCAATGGTAGAAATTCCCTACGGCATTGAGATGAAGCCAATCATGATTGGACAAAGAAATGAGTCGGCCTTCTGCCTCCAGATTAGGGGATCAACAAAGATAGATGATGAGCCTCTATGGTTCTGAGATATCAAGAATTTACTTGAAACTCGAGCTTTTCTTGAAAGTACATACAAGACAGACAGGCGAACCATCCAATGTGTAGACACCCAAATTTGGCTCAAGGCCCGATCGACACATACTTCGAGAAAGGCATACTCTCGAGCTTCTGAAAATATTTTTCAAATCCTTATAAATCATCTCAAAACCCTTAGGAATTATCTCAAACCCTTAGAAATCAACCATAGCCTTCCAAGACCGATGAGAACCCTTTCCGGGCTTGATTCGAACTAACCAAAATAGCTGATGAAAAGAGGAGTGACAAGATTTGTACAGATAGTTTTTCAATCTAAAGCCTATACCATTAAAAAGTAAAAGTTCTCAGCTTTCCAACGAGTCATGAATCGCTTAATTTGGAGTTGTACATCAAAAGTTATGGTGAAATGAAATCGCGAATTTGTGCAGGAAATTGCAAAACCGGGTTGGGCCCCTGCGGGTCTTCAACTTTCAATAGTTTGGGCCTGATTTTCTTTCAAAAAATGACCAAAATTGACATTGGGGGTTTGACTTGTGGACCATGCCAAAGTCTGGGGTGTGTTTCTTTTGAACTCTAGTGACCCTATTAACTTAAGTTATCACCCTTTTATCATTCAAGTCACTACCCTATCATCTACCATTAAACTCAAATCCCTCATCTCTAAGCTCTAGAAAACTCCAAACAACTTTGATTGCCTATTACCTAATTGCTATCCCAATTAAGACTTTAGCCCCTCACTAATCTGCCCTTTCTCTATAAATAGAGAGCCACCCCTCTTGCTTAGGGGTTGGAAATATTCAAAGAGAGAAAATTTTAGTGAGATCCCCTCCCATTGGCTTCTACTAAACACATATAATTCCAGCAACCTAGTTCATCCTTGACACACCATTTTTCATCATAAATTCTTGAGATGTGGCTAGATCTAGCCCATAGCCTTCTTCTCCTACCTCTTAGCTCCATAGCCTTACAGATTAGAACCCATCCCGCTACCTGTTTGCTTTCAGAAGCTCATCAAAGACACTCTCCTGCAAGTATCCACATCGGTGCTACAAGAGTCCGAGAGCTCTGACTCTCCCCTCTATTCCTCTATCTTCTTTGTTTTTCCTCTATCCTAGAATTGAGCCATTACACTGTCCAAATTTCGGCAAGTGGGAAGGGCTCAATAGGATCGGTGTGCCTTCAGGCAAGGGGAAGTGTTGCTCATTTTCTTTTCTTTTATACATATATAATATTATATATATATATTATATATATATATTATACACTTCAAAACAGTCATAGTAGAGACCACTTACGAGGGGGTTGGTCGAGTGCCTAACACCTTTCTGATCGATAACCGAAGCCCCTACCAAAGAGCCTTTAGCATAGGCAGGAATCAGAGTCATATTTATGGCACTTCGGTGCTTATAAAATTGATCTAGGATTCTTGGGACACCAAAAGCTCCGGGTAGCGAGTCTATTTTTTTCACGAGTGTGCATTGTCGCAACAAGTTTGATAAAAATCTACGGTTGCACAGATGGCGCCTTTGCTAGGGATTGCTTGTAGAGATTCTCCTTGAAGTTTTGGCTCTTTTTTGTTGCATGTGTTTTTTATTTTTAGTAACTTTTTGTTCATTTCTTGCTTACTTACCCCTACGATTCTGTCATTTTTTTACTTACCCCTACTTTTCCATCATTTAGATGCCTTAGCCAATTGGCGGACCTACTTAAGCTTTGTCATTACTTTCATTTATTTTCTGTCATTTACGTGCCTTAGCCGATTGGTGGGCCTACTTGAGTATCAACTTTACTTTCATTTATTTTCCGTCATTTACATGCCTTAGCTGATTGGCGGGCTTACTTGTACATTTTAGACGCTTTAACCATTTGGTGAGCCTATGTGAGCTTTTAATTTCTGCAATCATATCCTATCAGTGGAGGCCGGCCCATAGAGGTGGTACTGGACTATTACCACCCGTTGTTGAACTTTAAGCAAATTCCCTTAAAATCTGAAATTTAAATTGAACCAAGAAGGGGAACTTAATTAAATTTTTACGGGGGTAGATTTTCAAGGGTTGTAATTTTTTTGGCAAAGATACAAATATTCGATTCTTAGTACGGTGGTAGCCCCTAGTGGTGATGATCCGGAAAAGAACCACCCCACCTAGTATCTGAGAAAGCGCTTGCGGTGGAGGTATATCGGGTGGGTAACCTATCCAAGTTACGAAGCTTAAAACCTTGGGGAAAGCACTAGCCGAATAGAAAAAGCCTTGTATCCTTTAGCCACGGAAAGGAGGGACTCGAAAAGTGAAGAAAAAGTCCCAAGGGGCATTGCCCCGTTCCCCTGCTTAGTGGTTCTTAAGACTCCAGATAAATCCGACACCCTTGACACCCAAAACGCCCTCGCTGGTCAAGAGAGGTCGCCCTCTTATTGACTCTTACGAGGGATTGGATTGTCGAGTGGATTTCGGTGTCCTTATATAGATCAAAAGATTTCCTTTGATTCTTCAAAGGTCCATCCGGATTCCGCGGTGGGAGGCATTAGGGGTGTGAACGCCATCCAAAAAGGGGGTTCTCATCATCATCATTAAAAAATAACCACCAAAAGAAAAAATTAAAAAAGTCAAAAACCCAAGAAAAATCCAAAAAGAGAGGTTGTGGTGCCGAAATAACGACATCGCCTTATCCCCCATCATCCCGTAGGGGTAGGAGAAGAACGGGTTTTTGGTCCTCACCCGAGGAACCCGTACCCAACCCGCCAACAAACCATGTCTTGGGCGGTTGATCCAACTCATTCCCACATGGAGGAAATCCTCATTCTCGATTCATCCCCACCACACTCCCCAACTCATTCCCAGATGGAGGAAATCCCCATTTCCGATTCTCCCACCCAAACCCATTTCAATGTCACCGGACCCTTCGATGCACCCATATTTCCATCAACATCTTCCACATTCTCTCAAAATCCATCCCATTTTCCCCCCATATCCACTCCAAATTCACCTTCCACGTCCACCCAACAAGCACCCCACTTCCTTTCATCCACCCTAAATCCAACCCAATTCTCCACATCAACTCAAAACTTATCCCACTTCTCTTCCACTTCTAACATGCCTAATTTTCCCATATTTCCACACTCCCCAACTCATTCCCACATGGAGGAAATCTCCATTTCTGATTCCCCCGCCCAAACCCATTTCAATGTCACCGGACCCTTCGGTGCACAAATATTTCCATCCACATCTTCCACATTCGCTCAAAATCCATCCCATTTTCCCCCCATATCCACTCCAAATTCACCTTCCACATCCACCCAACAAACACCCCACTTCCCTTCATCCACCCTAAATCCAACCCAATTCTCCACATCAACCCAGAACTTATCTCACTTCTCTTCTACATCTAGCATGTCTAATTTCCCCATGTTTTCCAAAAATCCAATACCTCACTCCCCATCATTTTCCCAAATCATACCCCATTTTCCCATACCTTCCCAAAATCCAACACCCACATTTACCCAATCTATGTCCAACTTTCCCCCATCCACATCCATCCAACAAACACCCCATTTCCCTCCCACATCCACTCCATATAGTGCCAATTCTCCCTCCACATTAACCCAGCATACACCAAATTTTTCCCCATTTCCCAAGCCCATATTTCGCTACACATCCACTCAAACTATGTCCCATTTTCCCCCCACTTCAAATCCAACCATATCCCATTTTCCTCCCACATCCATCCAAAGTCTAATCCCATTTCCCACCTTCTCCACATCACCACCCTATTTTTCCCACACATCCACCGAAACTATCTCCCAATTTTCTCCATCCATACAAACCATGCCTAAATTTTCCACATCCATCCATACCATTCCCAATTCTCCCACATCAATCCAACAAGTCCCTATTTGTCTCACACCCATCCAACAAACACCCCATACACCCCAATTTCCCTCCACATCCAATCCAAAATTTTCCCCCACATTCAATCCCAACTACCCCTATTTTCCCACATACACCCAAGCCATACCCCAATTATCCCAATCCCCTCCAAATACATCCAATTCTCCCTCATTCACCCATAACCCACCACATTTCCCTCCATCTACTTGGGTCATGCCTAATTTTCCTCCCCCATCAACCTAAATCATGCCTAATTTTCCCTCCAATCCAAATGCTCCCCATCTTCACACATCCACCCAAAATACACCCTACTTTCCTTCCACAACCAACATACCCGATTTCCCCCCATCCTCACAAACCATGCACAATTTCCCCACCTCTACCCATGTCAAGCTCGATTTTATCAGGGTCATATCTAATTTTTCCCACACATCTACATCATCTACCCCTCAAATACCCTCAAATGAACCACCTCTATCCAATCCCTCTCCAATGGCCATGATGGATGTGATGGTCCGGACATACACTAGTTGGAAAGCCTCCCAAAACATCCCCCCTCATTCTCACCATACATCCTCCAAACCATCATCCACATTCCCAAACCTCCATGCTACATTACCTCAAACTCACCAAGGCCCAATGGCCCAAACCCTCATCATCCAGACCCATCAAGGCTCAGTGGACCAGACCTATCAAGGCCCACTAGGCTAGACCCACCAAGGGCCCATGGCCCAAACGTACCAAGGCCTAATGGGCCAGACCCACCAAGGGCCCATGGCCCAAACCCATCAAGGGCTCATGGTCCAAACTCATCAATGGCCCATGTCCCAAACCCACCAAGGCCCCCAGGGCCACACCTATCATGACCCCTTTGTGGCCCAAGCTTCCCAAGGACCCATGGGCCAAACCTTCATAGCCCAACCCTCCCAAGGCTTCATGGCACAAACCCAAGCTCAGCAAAACCTTGGAGCCTCACACCCTCATACCTATTCACAACCCTCATACCTAGCGCAAACCCATGCCTTACATCAATCCCAATTCACTCATATCGCAACATCCCAAAATCAGTTTCAAGCCTTTTCCCAGGCCCAATGGCCTCATCAGGCCCCACTCTAAAATCTGACTTCCACTCATCCCATCATCCAACAAGCCTTCCCTCATCCCCAATAGACTCACCCAACCCCCATTCATGCCATCCCAATCCAGTCCATGCAACACCAGTAAGAGAATTCTATCCTAATTGCACCTTATATAGACCAACAGTATGAAGAGGACGAGATTAGAAATAGTAAAGCCTATGCTGGGGCATTGACTAGACTTAACCCTCCTCCTATAATTGCCCACCCCTTGGTAGCCCAGAGTGAAGTCCAACCGATTGCCGAGAAAGTGGCCCCCATGTCTAAAGAATCAGAGCAGCTGAAAGAATAGTTGCACAAAATCCATAAGCAGTTGTTGAAAATGGGTGGTGCTGAAATCTATGCCACAGACTTCATAGATTTATGTTTGTTCGCTGAGGTCCCCTTACCTCTCAAATTTAAAATATCGACGTTTAACAAATACAACGGCACCGACAATCCTATAACAAACCTCAAGTCTTATTATGGGGAAATGTGCCAGTATGGAGGGGACGAAAGATTACTGATAAAGGTCTTTCAGAAAAGTTTGACCGGTCTGACCTTAAGATGCTTTACAGCCTTGGAACCATCTATGATGAAAACGTGGAAGGACTTGACACATTTATTCGAAGAACAATATGTCTACAATATAGACATTGAACCACATAAGTCAGACTTGGCCTGTTTGAAGCAGAACTCGAATGAGACCTTTAGTGATTATTTGAAGCTTTGGAGAGCACTGGTAGCTCAGGTTAGAAACAGGATACCTGATGAAGAACAAATAGAAATTATTTTTAAAAATACCCTGCCAGTGATCTCAGACTTTTTAGTATACCAACAGCGGTCTACCTTTACTGATTTGGTAAGGAACGCCAATCACTGTGAAGATGCCACTAGGGAAGGTCACCTAAACAAGAATGCATCGAGTGGAGCCAGTGGGGTTAGAAGGTTTTTGGAACAGAAGAACGAGAAGAGAACAGGGGCCAATGTCCTGAACATTGCCAACACTAGGCCTAATAATCATATAAACCCGTTCCAATTTCAAGCAGCCCAGCCAACACCAGTCAGAATTGAGCAGATACTGAGAACAGGGAATGGACAAGGAATGCAGATGACTCTAGAGCAGAGGAGAGCCTGCTATGATCGAGTGTTTACACCCCTAGGGCCATCTCTAAGTGTACTTTTGCCTTTACTAATAGAAAGGGGATTAGTTACTGTTCGTCAACCACAACCTCCCCTTTACTCGATCCTAAAGAATTATGACCCTAATACTCACTGTAATTTTTATCAGGGTCTGGGTCACCCGACTGATTGCTACTTTCAATTGAAGTAGCAATCAATAAACTAGCACAATCCAAGATTTAATCGATGTCAGGAAAATCATCCTGCCCGCACCTTCTCAAGTAAACCAGCACGCGAATATTCACCAGGTGCCATTACCCCCACATCCTACCAGAGGAGCAGGTCCCAAACCTACCATTGGGATGATAGAAGAATGTGAGGAGGAGTTTGAATTTAACCCATTAGACTACATCAGTGATCGGGAGAACTATGTGGCACTATTGCTGAGAAATTGTGAAGAAAGGAATATTGGGGTGATTGAATTCTTGAATTTATCGGATTATTTTTCCAACCCGATACAACGAATTGAACCCTTAGATCTTAGGGCCTATTTTTCATCACCCACACCCATCAATTATGTGCACATAAATTCATATCAACCATACACCACCACCCCCATCAATTACCAGATAGCCCATCATGCCCCCTATCCCCCGCCAACACCTATCAGCTACTAATGGCCTACTCCTATCCCTTTACCTCCAGTGCAACCACCCACAAGCTTCATCACCCTCATCTGGCCCAATTTTGTCACCCAACCAGCTATCACTGAAGTGAATTAAGTGTTGCCCACACCCCCAGAGCCCACAGTGCAAGTGCATCTGATTCTGACAGTTATACCATTACAAATTTCGGGACCGACCTACGATCGTCATCAGGTCTCGTTGAGTTATGAACAAATTGATATTAATGGAAGCAGCAATAGAGAAGGGGCAGTGGATTTTATTACTCTATCTGGAATGATTTCAAAGCAGCCAGAAGTACCAGCGATAGCACAAGCCCAACTAGAGGGAAAGAAGGATAGCGCCGTGAATCCTTTTGAGAAATGAGTTGAGAACATATACTGGAGACTTAGCTGAGAAGAATGCTTGCCCATATTACTATATGGGATCTGTTAATGACCTCTCCACTCTATTTTCAAGCTTTAATGGGGGCGTTAAAGAATGTGCATGTATCACTTCAGGTTAGCCCGGATGAAGTCGGGCAAATAATTGGTCAAGTGATGGCTCTGAATGCAATTTCATTTTTAGATGTTGATTTACTAGAGGATGGAGGTAGTCACTCGAAGTCCTTAAATATAACTGTTGAGTTCAGAAATATGATAATCCCCTTGGTTTTAATCGATAACAGGTCTACATTAAATATATGCTCACTGAGAACCGCCACCAAGATTGGGATAGATCCATGCATGCTAAGACCCACGACAACTAGTGCCAGAGGTTTCGATAACACACGAAGAGAGATAATGGGAGAAGTTGACCTTGAGCTATTGATTAGGCCAATGACCTTCTCCATATTGTTTCAAGTGATGGACATCAAATCTTCATTTAATCTACTGTTAGGGTGCCCGTGGCTGCATGAAGTCGGAGCAATCCCATCCACACTTCACAAGAAGCTCAAATTTGCGTTCGGGCATAAGATTATCACTATCAACGGTGAGGGGCATAGTAAGAAAGAAAAAGCCACTAGTAGCATTGAAAAGCTCAAAGTGTTGGATGTGTCGCACACTACTGAAGACATCGACCTCCATAGTTTTGAGTACAAAGTATCGACAGTACTCTCGAAGCCCATCAAGGGCATCATTCCAAGAACCAGAGGTCAAATGGTAGCAGCAGTGGCCATGCTCCAAAAGTGGGGCTATAAAAAAGGAAGGGTCTGGGGCCCAAACAGCAAGGCAGAAAAGAGCCCGTCACAGCTAAGGGTGGTCAATAAGTCAGATTTGGGCTAGTTTACAAGCCCACGAAAGAAGAAGTGCGAGAGGCTAAGGAGAAAGCCTGTGCGATGGGAACTGCGAGAGCTAGGGGATACACATAGAGGAAAGACCTCGTCCCAGGCCTCACATTAGGAATTTCATTCGTGAGCACTCGTTTCCTATAAAAAGTGAGATAAGCCCTTGGAAGGCAATACCTTATATATACACAGGCTCGTGCTGCCAAGGGTCCGTTTTCGAAGAAAATAAAAATTCCAAAAAAACATTGAAAAAATACAAAGTCCAAAAATATTGTCATTTTAAATTTCAAATAGAATCCCACAAGAAGATGCCTTAATAGAAATACCTGTCCCACATAAAATCGATCCCTTTCCTATAGAAATACAAGAAGAGGTAGGTGTTACGAGTCTGGACGAGGTTCTCCTTTTGGAGGAGCTCCCCAATGAGCTCCTTGACCGATTTTCTAAATTTGAGCATGGCCCTACCCCCATTGTCGAAGAAACTGATGACGTTAATCTAGGGATTGAGGAGATTCCCTGAATTACTAAAATCAGAATGTCACTATCTCCCGAAGAAAGAAAAAGCATGATCGACTTCCTTCGATCATACTAAGATGTTTTGCCTGGTCGTACGAGGGCATGCCTGGTCTGGACACCGATTTGGTCGAGCATGAGTTGCCTCCCTACCTTGATATGAAGCTGGCTAAGAAGAAGCTGAGACGTCTCTGACTCGAGTGGATGTTGAAAGTCAAAGATGAGGTCATCAAGTAGTATGACGTGGGGTTTCTCATGGTATCTAAATACCCACAGTAGCTAGCTAATATCGTGCTTATACCGAAGAAGGAAGGAAAAGTCCACATGTGCATTGATTTTAGAAACTTAAATAAGGCAAGCCCGAAAGACGATTTCCCATTATTGCACATCGACATCCTGGTCGATAACATTGCTAAGCACGGGATGCTTTCTTTCATGGATGGATTCTCAGGATATAATCAGATTAAGATGGTAGAGGCGGATCAAGAGAAGACTGCGTTCATCACTCCTTGGGGAACCTTTTGGTACAGAGTCATGACGTTTGGGCTAAAGAATGTCGGTGCAACATACCTGAGAGCTATGACTGCACTGTTTCACAACATGATGCACAGAGAAATTGAAGTGTATGTCGATGATATGATAGCCAAGCCACCGGAGTGAAACGATCACTTGGTAAACCTTCAGAAGATGTTTGAAAGATTGAGAAAGTACAGGTTGCGTCTGAGTCCACAAAAGTGCGCATTTGGTGCTATGTCCAGAAAACTATTGGGATTCATCGTCAGCAAGAGAGGGATCAAGGTCGACCTAGTCAAAGTTAAAGTCGTCACTGAAATGCCACCACCATCTACTGAGAAAGAAGTTAGAGGGTTCCTGGGCAGAATATAATATATCAGTTGGTTCATTGCATAGCTAACTCCAATCTGCACGTCGATCTTCAAACTACTAAGGAAGAACTCGCACGTTGAATGGGACGATGATTGTCAGGCAGCGTTCGATAAAATCAAAAGCTACCTCTTTTACCCACTTGTGTTAGTACCACCCGAGCCAGGGAGACCACTCTTGATGTATCTCTCCACGATGGAAGTTTCGATGAGATGTGTCTTAGGGCAGCATGACGAGACAGGAAGAAGAGAGCAGGCCATCTACTATCTGAGCAAGAAGATTACTAATTATAAGACACACAATTCTCATTTAGAGAAAGCATGCCTGGCTCTTGTATGGGCTACTCAAAGGCTCCACCATTACTTACTATCCCAAGCCGTTCTACTTTTGGCCTGAATGGACCCGTTGAAATACCTGTTCAAGAAGCCGGCTCTTACTGGACGAACCGCACGATAGCAACTTTTATTATCTGAGTTTGACATCACGTATGTCACTTAGAAGTTGATCAAGGGGCAGGCACTCGTCAATCATCTTGTCGACAATCCTTTGCCAGATTATGAGCCTTTGAGAACTGAGTTCCCTAATGAGGACATCTTGTTCATGACGGAAGATGATACAGAAGAACCAGAAGAATCTTGGGTAATGCACTTTGACGAGGCAGTTGACGCCATTCTGATTTCGCCGAAAGGATCCCATGTACCAGTCTCCATCAAGCTCAACTTTTCATGCACTAACAACATGGCCGAGTACGAAGCTTATGCCGCTGGTTTACAGGCGGCTCTCGATCTAAACATAACTCATCTATGAGTATTTGGCGATTCGCAGTTGATCATATGCCAGACGAATGGAGATTAGAAAATAAAAGACGAGAAACGGATCCCCTACCATGAGCATCTCGAGGATTTGATAGTTTATTTCGAAGATGTGACATCGCATATGTTCCCTAGATAAGGAATCGCTTTGCTGATTCATTAGCCACTTTGGCGTCAATGATTGAAATCTTGTATGGTGCCGAGATGAAGCCAATCATGACTGAGCAAAGGAATAAGTCGGCCTTCTGTCTCCAGATTGAGGAACCTACAAAGCTTGATGATGAGCTACATTGGTTCTCAGTTATCAAGAATTTTCTTGAGACATTAACTTTCCCTAAGGGTACATCTAAGACGGACCGATGAACCATTTAACATTTAGCGGCAGGCTACATCATTTGTGGGGAATGCCTTTGCAAGCTATCGTACAATAACATCTTGCTCAGGTGCCTTACAGAAAGTGAAGAGATCAACATCATAAGAGTGATCCGTGAGGGAGTATGCGGTGCCCACATCAGCGTCACATGCTCACTAAGAAAATTCTATGGCAAGGGCACTTTTGGACCACTATGGAATAGAATTGCTACAAACATGTTCAGAAATGCCACAAGTGTCAGGAACACTCTAGTCTGATACACGCTCCTGCCATCGATCTATACTGCATGACCACTCCTTGGCCATTTGCTACCTAGGGCCTTCACGTCATCGAAATGATTAATCCAAAAGCATCCAACGAATATTAGTTCATCCTCATGGCCATTAAATACTTTACCAAGTGGGTAGAAGCGGCATCATAAGCCAACATCACGGCCAGTCATGTGGAGAAGTTTCTCAAAAACAATATTGTGTGTCGATTTGGAGTACCTAAGGATATTATCATGATTAACGGTACAAACTTTGCGAATAAGTACATTCGAGCCTTCTACGAGCAATACAAAATCAAGCACCATCGCTCGTCCCCTTATCGGCCTCAAACTAATGGAGCCGTGGAAGCTACGAACAAGACGGTCATTCGCATCCTCGAGAAAATGGTCGTCACTTACCGAGATTGGAGAAAAATGTTGGCATTTACTTTATGGGCCTACAGAACATTGATCCGTACTGCTACAGGGGCAACACCATTCTCCCTTGTGTTTGGAACCGAGGTCGTCCTATCAGTAGAGGTTGAAGTACCCTCCCTCCGAATCCTCATGGAATCAGGCTTACTCGAAGTAGAGAGAGAGAGAGATCCCGCTTTGAACAATTGAACTTATTAGATGAGAAGAGACTCCTAGCCTTGTGTCATACTCAAGTTTACCAGGGGTGAATCACACGCACATGTAATAAACATGTCCGTGGTCTAGATCTGAAGATAGGAGACACTGTGCTGAGGAAGATCTTCCCATCCCTCCATGCCAATCCGAGAGGGAAGTTCAAGCTGAACTGGGAAGGACCTTACGTCATCCGAGAAGTGCTACTAGGATACGCCATCCGCCTCACCACTATGGACGGAGATCATCTTCCTGAGCCCATTAATACTGGATACGTCCGACGGTTCTACTCTTAGTCTATCACGATAAGGTAAGTATTGGTGAAACAGATACATGACTGCTTAAGAACCACCCAAAAGAGGCCATCATTCGAAGCACAGTAGCCAAAAAACATCCCTAAAAATGATAATATCCTTTGCTACACCATTTTGAGCCTGGGCCTTTCTTTCAACAAACCCTTTCCCCGAAAAAAAGAGAAGAGAAAAAGTGTGTACATATATAAAAAAGGGGAAGTAAAATCAAAATCTAAAAAAAATCAGAAAAGCCAAACCCCAAAATGAGATTGCATGAAATAAAGTAAAGAAAAAAATATAGAAGAATTATGGGGCATGTATGGTAAAATCCCCCAAGGAAGAAAGTATGTTGTGAAAAACTGAGACCGTGTCAAGGAAACACTTTTTAGCCCAGCATACCATCAAATCCTAACCTGACCCATGGCCAAGCTACACCCTGAAGAAAGCCCTCTTTTTAGGTTCACAAGCAATCATAGTATCGGTTAAGTCAACACAAGCTGAGTTGTGAGACGATATCGGAACCCCATCCTGCTGGCTCTGACGGAATCAACGTCTATGTCATGGCATTTGAAAAAAAAATGAAAGAAAAAATAATAATAAAATAAAAATATAAGCTCAAAGCAAGATGGACATAGTGAAAACCCGAAAAGGTGGTACGGGTAAAAACAGCGAGCTTGTGCAGATCAGGTGAAAACTCGAAAGGGCGCTTGGGATAGGAGAGCTATACCCATGGACGTAATAAAAACCTGAAAGGGCATTACGGGTAAAAAAGAGGGTAACAATGGGCACAGCAAAAACCCGTCTTGGGCGCTGTGAGTAAAAATGTTAAAAAAAATAAGAAGAAAATCATTCAGTTACTTCCTTCAGTTATATCTCTGTGTTACCTGATCGCAACTAGGTCGCTCATGTTAGCTCAAATCAGGTTCTGACCAAGAATATATTCAGGATACATCGTCAAACATATGACCTAAGGTAAGGAGAAAAGGTTAATTCGATCCAAAGGGATGGACGTTCCGACCTTGGAAAATTCTGAACCTCACTCAGGTCCGACTGCATGAACGAGTTCGACTATGCTAAAAAAGGGACCCGTTACTTCGTATCACTAATAAGCCGTTAAACAAGAAAAAGAAGAGAAGCCAAAAAAAGAAAAAAATCAAGAAAAATATAAATACAAAAAGATTTTATATTTCTACTCTTTTCCATGTACATATTTACAGCATTGTTCTTCCATTCCAAAAATGAAGAAAAAGAACAAAAAATCTCTAAAAATAAAAAACCAAAAAAATATATATAAATTTTGAAAAATAAACAAGTGCAGGTAAAAGTTTATTGCTCCTTCTATTACTTAGGATGCATATTTATTACTCATATAAACAAAAAAGGGACTGACATTTTCTTGAGAAATGTGTAAGAACATCAAATGGCCCAAAAACTCGAGGCAGGCAACCTCTCTACGATGAACAGATGGAATAAAGTATCTCTCCACAGATGCTCAGTCTATTAAAAAAAAAGATGAAAAAAAGAAATCATTTTAAAAACAAAAAAGATAGATGAGTTTTTATGGTACTTTTTGCTACGCACATGCGGATTTCAATGCGGTAAAATATCAATATTTTATCAGCAACACAACTGTACTAAATTAATGTTCCAAGTCTAAGGTTTTCCTTGGACCTACGGATCCTACTTCGAAGTAGGAGCAATGATGTCAATCTTGGTCAAACAGTCAATGTTTCGATCGAATGGATTCCACCGGTAAATCTTCGCACTGATTGCTCCATTTTTAGTTTCAAGTGAACTTGAGTGCCTTGAACTTCAAGTTCGTCACGTGATATTTTCGGATGTGTAGACTCTTGGTCTACACTGCTCGGGCAAGCGCGCTACGGGGTTTGAGGTCTGGATAACTCCGTCTTCAAAAATATCTATTTTTGGATTGATTCCAACCTGTCAGATACGAAACTATGTCAGACAACTATATGCAAATATGCATGTAGAAGGGCCCATTTTAGGGCGCAAGCTTAAAACCTGCACGAAATCTCTGGAAAGTGTACGCCATGCATCTTGGTATCCGTTGGATGGTCGTTTGTTCCCGTAAATAGTACCTGGACGGGATCTGGGTTGAGACTTCCATCACATTGTTATTTATTGCCCCTAATAGGTGCATGTTTCTGCATAGTTGTTCATTTGTAACTTTATTGATGGCGGATTTCATGATTGAGTGTCTCCTTCTGTGCACACTCGATTCTGACTCGATCCTTTTGATATCACATGGGACTTTGTTGGTATGTTCGCCTTCCCTCAAATGAGGTCTAAAATCATCAATATAACTAGGCAGACACACTCATACAGACCTGCAAGTATTCAGGATCTGTTGTAGCAAGCTTTAAAAGAATGGTGAGTAAGGGAAGGTCCACAAGGAGGTTGGTTAGAAATATGATAAATCTCCAGATCTGTGTCAAATCTGGCACCCTAACTATTACTAATTTAGCTAAAAGACAAGGGAGAAGTTTGGAATGGATTGTCACTTAAACTAAGCTACAATTAAATATAAGCTAAATTCGATCGAGTTTAGGAGCTTAGATCTTGCAGGGGAAGAGAGTACAAAGCAAAAAATAGAGAAAAGTAGCCTGGAGGTTGGTTTTCACTAAAATCAGATTCAATTAATCATGCTACAGAGGTTTGGAGCACACAATTCCCTCGCTGGCTATAAGCACAGCTGCAGGGTGTAAATTCCACTCTAAATCACAATTCCCTTGCTGGCTATAAAGTCCACTTTAATGGTCACAGACCATCCTATAGACTTTATCGAATCCATGGATTGCAGTAGATGAATCCAATTGAGGCCTGAGCTTAAATTTATCTTAAGGTCATGATCTGTCCACTTTAATGGTCACAGACCATCCAAGGGATCTCCTACAAAGCCAGAGCCTCAATTAGAACAAATAAAACCACTACAGATGCTACAATTCCTAGGTCACAGACTTGAGGAATCACAGGAGCATCAAATCCAGGGAGTTCAGATGGTATCCAAGAGGTCTACCAGTTAAGTGGGTGAGCTGATCTACAACTCCTCTACACAAATCCGATCGATCACCAAATGGAACCAAAGGAAATTTAAATCTAATTAAAGCATTAAACACAACATTATCATTGCAAATAAGGTCACTCTACAATGAAAATACTCTCAGATTTGTAGTCTGTGCAGCTAGGAACCTACAGTAGCATTCTTAACCTTACCCAATTACAGATCTAACTTCGCTCCTCGCTACTCCGAGGGACTTAGCCAACCATGGTTGGGCTAAAGGAGGGAAATGGAATTTCTCTGCAAGCTCTAATCTCCAAAATTTTGGTTCAGATCTCGATCCTCCCTCAATGGCAATTGGGGATCTCTATATATAGCTTTCTCCTCTGTTTTTCCCGCCAAAAATCCTTTTTAGAAGGTCATCAGAGTTTGTTAGAGTTCTGTTAAAGCACGTGGGTCGGTTAGGGCTTTCTAGGGCATTTTCTAGAATCGTCGTGTTGGTCACCAAGTGCCTCCGGTTACGTGCAGCGGATCACTGAAGTACAACTTGTGCACAGCTGAATTTCTGAGAAGTTCTGCACATGATTTCGACAGGTTCAGGAAGCTTTCTACAGCTTGGAATCGAGCATTTTGGTCCTTTCGCTAGGTTCTCAAATCCGTTCGATAGGTTCTGATAGGATGAATCTTCGTTTAGAGTTCCAGCCTTCTCAGTCCTTGGTTTGGAGTATTCGACAGGTTGGAGAAACTCTTCGACAGGTTGGAAAACCATTTCGACAGGTTCCACTCTGCATTTTGCCATTTCGATAGGTTTGCTTTCAGTCTTATCGAAAGGCTCAATCACCCTTCGATAGGTTCTATTCCAGCATTTTCATCTCGATAGGTTCAAGAGACCATTTGATAGGTTCCTTTGACATTTCAGGCAGGTTTTTGATAGGATGATTTCTTCTTTCCTTTCAGCTGCTCGATAAGTTCTGAGATCTTATCGAACTCCTTAATCCATACGAATTCATCCTTCTTCTGCCTTCAGATCCTATCGAAGGCCTCTTAAATTGCATGAATTCTTCTTTTCTTTGCTTTCATCTCCTATCGAAGTCTTCAGGTTACCAATCGATAGGATGTTTTCAGTCTATTTTTACTTCCTTTGCTTTGCCCTACTGTAGCCACGCGCTCCAAGGGTCCAGTGATGTGCTACCCTCTGGTGTGCTGTTGCTAGGTTTGTCCTGTGCTGAGAGATAACTCCTTTTTGGGCATTCTTGAGTGCTTTTCTATATTAGTATCTTCTTTTATTATTGTCTACAAAATGCACTTGACAAAAGCTTATTAGTGTTCTCACAGGTCTATCAATGGTCAGGTTATAGGGTGAATAAGTGGCATTTTTCACCACTGAGACTTGAGTCTGAGTAGCTGATTTCATAGAAACTATATTGGGGCAGTGCTCTTAGTATGCGTTGTTCCGCGATCGCCCTCGGGGTTCGAGGTCTTGATAGTTCTTGTTTTTTAAAAAAATATGGAAAACTAATCATTTGAAAAAAAAGAAGGGAAGAAAGAAGAAGAAGAAACCTGCCTTTTCCTGCCACGCATAGTGACGCACAGGCATGTTCTAATGTGATAAAATGTCAAATATTTTATTAGCAATGTAGCTGTGCTATATCAATGTCTTAAGTCTAAAGTTTGCCTTGGATTTTTGGATCCTACTTCGAAGTAGGAGAAATGGTGTCAATCCCAGTCAAACGGTCAATGTTTCGATCGGGCCGACTCAATTGCTAAATCTTTGCGATGAGCGCTCTATTTGTGGATTCATAGGAGAGTGGGTGTCTAACTTATGATTCATCACGAGCTATTTTAGAGGTGTAGATTCTTGGTTTGTGCTGTCTGGGCGTGCACCCTACTGGATTTCAGGTCTGGGTAACTCTGTTATGAAAAAGGTCAATCATTGGTTGAAACCGACCTATTGAAAATAAAACTACATGTCAATCAAACTATGTATAAACATGCATGCAGAAGGGCTCATTTCCCTTATTTCCACAGGCTTAAAACCTACATTCATATGGTATCCCTATAAAATATACGCCATGTGTTTGGGTATCCATAGGATAGTCGTTTGTTCTTGTAAATTATTCTCGGAAGGGATCTGGGTCGAGACTTCCATCGCTTTTATTACTTATCACCCCTAATGGGTTCATGTTTATACATAGTTAAATGATTTGTAAGATCATTAATGGCAGAGACCAGGATTGACTGTTTCTTTTGGTAGACACCCAATTCTGGCTGGATCTGTTCAATGTTATTTGAGATTGGATGCTCTAGGTCCTGTTGATCCAGGGCACATTATAAAAAAATAGCACGTACTCTCAAAAAGCATTGCGACATCTATTCGCTTCGCTCAGGTAGTCGTGCTAAATAAACTTCGGGATTAATGGGTTCGCCCAAAGACCTTGAGCCCTGCTTCAAGCAGGGGCACCCGTGACCAGTCAAATGAGGTAGTCAATGCCTCATTTGATTAGACACAAATTGTAGAACCTTGTGTAATTGCTTTGCGCCTATCTTTGAATGTGGGTCGATCACCCTCCTTACTTATAAAGTTATTGTATTCAAAATGAATCTTGAACATCAACCACCTTCAAATCATCTTGAGAAGCGACTATTTTTCCTAGCTATTGGGCTTTCGCAACTCATTCCACCTCAGTTATGCCCAGTTATGTCGCTAAGCGCTTGGGAATCGATTACCTTGAGAAACGACCATTTTTTCTGATATACAGGGCTTTCATTTTCTCACCATGATACTCATCTAATATTTGAAGTTTATTTTGGAATATAGCAGACTCGTTAGTAATGCCTTGGGCCACTTCGAATGTCTCTTGTCTTTGACATTCGATCATTAGTGATCAGATGCCAAAAAGGGCATCTGTAGACACCCAAATTTAGCACATGGCCTGATCAACACATACTTTGAGAAAGGCATACCCTCAAGCTTTCAAAAGTATTTCTCAAACCCTTAAGAATCTTCCTAAAATCCTTAGGAATCATCCCAAACCCTTACGATCTGGAGCAACCGCCAAACAAGGAGCATCTCGATTGCAACAGGAGCAAATCTTCTCGAGTTTGCATCCCTTTCTCCTTGCATTTATTTTTCAATTTTTAAATTCTTGAGAACCAACAGTTTTGTTGTGTTTGATGTTTATTTTGATTATAATCTCTGCTATTTTTTTTAGTAATGCTGATTTTTTTTTTACAAAACCAAATACAAAAATAAAAGAAAATGTAAACACAAAATAGAAAATTTCCTAATTTTTTTATTATTTTACAACAATAGTACATAAGGGTTCTTGTGGAGCCCAGGCTGATCACAAACACATAAAAAAGTAAAAAATTATAAAATCATAAAAATAATTTCTCTAGATGGGCTATTTTCCTCTGCCTCTATTCATTTTCCCCCATCTCGAACTGCTAAGATCATGGCCTTTCATTTTGAGGAATCATGTAGGATAATGAGTAGTGGATCATATGCTGTTTTGAGTATTCAATGGAGCCACTTATTTTATTTTCCTTCGCGATTTCTTCACCATAAATGGATCTCATGTAACAATCCCCAGTAGTAACACTGTACTGGTAAAGTATCTGATCAGGTCAGGTCAGGTCATGCGTGACAATCACACTAGGATAGTCCATTAATGTTTGAAATAGGGCCCTTAAGCTAAAGTAAAGTAACAGCTAAATAAATTGGTCTTAGAAAACCGACCATACAAATATATACCAACAGTGGTCTCTATCTTTGTAACATTCTTCCGCAACAGCTAAACAGCTAAAGTAAAGTAACACATAGATATATATATATATATATATACCAACAACAGTATATACATGCTATATATATAAGATAAACCAATGAAACCAAGGGCTTTACTAAATAGCCAAAGGAAACAAAGGAAAGGCCTGATTTTCGTTTTACTGTTGAACTAAAAGACAGAAACATTTTTGTTTCTTTTTGTTCTCATGTTTTACATGAAATACCTTAGATCTTTGTATAGGCTTTGCATAAAGCCGTTACCTGCTGTAGCTGGTAAGCAACTTGGATGCAAAAACTAGAACACGACTCCAATGAGTCATGCGATCAGCGCATGCACGCAAGGTCAAGGCCTCCTATTAAAAGGCAAAGTCCCTTGCCTCTAGAGTGTTTTGATCGAAAGAAATAAATTAGTAATAGAATGAAAAACAAAAGTTCTTAGTCTACTCCGGCTTTCAGTTCTACTCCTCTGCTTCATACTCAAAATTGGCAGCAAACACCGTAGAAAGGTAGGCTCTTTGTACCAGTTCTATTTAAATATATAGAGTAAAGGCAGATCTTCGCACTCCGGATAATCGGTAGATGCATAGATTTGTGGAAGAAATCTACATATATATTTACATATATAGCTATAGCTATATATATATCTATTTATAGTACAAGTTATATGAACAAAAGTACAGATGTCTGCACGTCAAAATTATATAACAATATATATATCAAAAATATGCAGAAATTGTGGACGTTAGAGATATATAGATAGATATATATATATATACCAATATATATGAATTTGCAAACAAAAAGGAAGAAGAAAAACTGAGTAAAACAGCAAAGAAGACGACCTACCTGAAGCCCTGCAAGCCAGGCTTGCCGCGGCAACCTCAAGGGGTTGCCGCAGCAAGACCCTCTACTGAGTGGCTTGCCGCGACAAGCATTGTGTGTTGCCGCGGCAACCCTATGCTCAAACCACTGTGTGGTATTTCGATCATATCTTTTGACCCTGACCTCCAAATGGCACGATTCTTAATGCATTGGAAAGTAGAAAAGGAGACCTACAACTTTCATGTCGTAACTAAACTCTAAATCCGATGTTTAAAGGGTCAAAAATTAGTGACTCGATGCGGTAATGTACTCAAGCTTGCCGCGGCAAAAGTATACTCAGACCACTGTGTGATATTTTAATCATATCTTTTGATCTCGAACTTTGATTGATAGGATTCTTAATGCGTTAGAAAGGGAATAACGAGCACTATAACTTTTATGAAGGAACTAATTTCTATATCCAACGTTTAAGGGGTTAAAAAGTAGTGACAAGTCACGCTAACATGAAACTACAAAGCTTGCCGCGGCAACCTATGTTGCTTGCCGCGGCAACCCTGCATCTGACACACTTGGCGACACCTTTGTCAGGGGTTTGTGCTGGGTTGACTTGCCGAGTTTGACTATGAGACTTGGGATCATAAATGATCCATATTTGAAATCTATGTTGACCCAATAAATTATTAAAAATACTAAACCTATGAACGACATTTCTAGGTGCCACTTGGTACACATGACGCGTTTGTTTGAAGACGAGCGTGCACAGGAAACTAGTTACACATAAATCTGGTGTAAGGTAGGGAATGTACTTTGCTAACTTGTGTTTTAATTGCTCATTCACATCTAGATTGCATATAAAATTATTTTATTCAATAAAGCTATAAGTATAAAATAGTTGCTTATAATGAGATAGATTCGATGTATTCTGTTGTAGGGACTTTTTTGAACTAAATGATATTGAGTTTTATATTCTTATCTAGTTAAGTAAACTCTTAGTAGAATCATGTGTACAGGAAATATAATATCTGATTAAATTTTGTTTTCTGAGGATGATAGATATTAGTAAATGAAGGAATGTTTTGCATGATGGATATCAGTAACCTATGAATAGTTACCAACTGCAATGTGATATTTAATTTGGAATGGATAAGATATGCTCGAATTAAGGTTAAGAAATAAGGATGACAAGCGTGGTATATAAAGATGATTAGTAGTACCATGCCAATGTTGTTTTGATGAATTCAGCCTTAAAGTATTCAACTTTGTTAAAATCAGTTTGGATAAACTATTAGTTAAGAATAAGAAGCTCAATTTTGAATTAGTATGAGCATGATAGTGTAGCTTTGATACGTTCAGCTTGGATAAGTTCAGTGTTAATCAATAGTTAACTCAGTCAGTTAAGTATGCTAGTTTCATGATGTATAAACATGCAAGATCAGTAATGCTAATTCAGTGAGATGGAAAAAAAGGATACGAGCAGTTTTCAATGCATGAATATAAATAGTTATGCTAGGTTAGTATGCTAGTATGCAAGTTTCAGATTATACTAAAGGAAGTTTTGATAAATGATTATGAGCATATCAGTTCGATAAGATCAACTTGACACATGTTATTATATTAGAACTATTGTCAAACCAATTTAGATGACTAGATATTGATCAGTAGATGAATTTGTATGTATGATGATACTTGATGAGTTTAGAGGAAGTATAATGTATGCACATGCCAGTTTTCAATGTATTACTATGACTGCTGGTGTTAGATCAGCTTAGAAATCTACAGACTTGATGCAAGCTTTACATAATTATGATGCTAGTTCAGCTTGGATTCATGAATATCAATGATTACGATAGTTGCAGTCATATATGATCATGTGGGTTCATTTATTCAAATCAGTTTTGCTATATGATATCTGTTCACGATGTGCTCGCATATATATCATGCATTGTTCATATTCTATTATCTTTGATGTCATGTACACATCTTTAATGCATCTTGAAACAAGTGATCCCGCTAACTCGGGAGCTTGATATCCCGTCCAAGTGATCCCGCTAACTCGGGAGCTTGATATCCCATCCAAGTGATCCCGCTAACTCGGGAGCTTGATATCCTGTCCAAGTGATCCCCCTAACTCGGGAGCTTGATATCTCGTCCAAGTGATCCCGCTAACTCGGGGGCTTGATTTCCTCGGTCCAAGTGATCCCGCTAACTCGGGAGCTTGACAAGTGATCCCGCCAACTCGGGAGCTTGATTTTCTTCTTTCTTGTTCTGGTACATGTCTTGTTTCAACATGATTCATTGATCTCGCCTGATTCCTTGTCAACATGAATATGTCAGCATTGTCAGCATGATACAATAATTGCATGATTTGGTGCTTGTTCTGTTATATACTGTTAGGATATGTAGATGCTAGAATGGACCTAATATAAGATGACATGTGTTTCGTTTTATTTTACATCTAGACATGAATGGATAATCTAACATATAAATTAGCACTTTAAATTATCCCTGCTGAGGTTTGATGATAGCTCATCCTACGACTTTATGTCTTAGCTACAGATATTGCTTAAGACCCTGAGCATGAAGCTGATCGTACCTACCAGTCTAAGGAGGAGGACGAGGAGGAAGGTTCTACTGAGGACTTCTTTCCTTGAGAGGTTTGGGAGAGATAGAGAATTGTTTTTAAAATATTAAATATGTATAAATAGCAGTGTGATTTAAGATAGTTTACTACTTCAGATATAGGTTTCTGTTTATATTTCATGTTCAATTTACTGCTTTAGATAAAAGAATGGATATCAGTTGTTGCCATATTTCTTCGTATCAGAGTTAATTAAATTCGCTTCCGCATATGTAACACTTTGTACATGATGCCCTTGTATGACATGATCTTGTTAGGTGATCTGACGGCGCGACCTTTCCCATTTACGAGAATGGGAAAAGTCGGGCTGTCACAGGTGGTATCAAAGCCCGGCATTAAGTCTTTCGAGACTTAACTCTGACACGGATATATGGCAAGACTTCTGATGTTCGTTCAGTGTTAGAGCCTAGGCTTTAGGTCTTTAGGTCTTTAGGTCTTTAGGTCTTCTAGAGACTCAAGGCTATGACACTAGGTTCTATTAGAGCATAGGTTTTGGATCTATATGAGCACTTTTGACTGGAGTGATCGGTTAATAGTGATCGAAGTATGCCTTTAGGATCCGAGTTAGGATGTAAATGTTTTCAAGTTATGGGATCATGATGATCACGATCATTGTTAATTGGAACATTTATTTCATTTTGACAGATCAATATGGCACCTCGCAAAAGAGCTAGGACCATGTATGCTGGGAAGAATGATCATGAACAAACTAGGCAAATACTGGAGACAATGGTCAGAACAATGGCCCGATAGAATGAGTTACTTACGACACTAGTGCAGTCCACTGTACACACTTCTTCGCCCGCACTCATTGGGTCATGCTCACGGTGCAGAATACAGCACAAGACGGGGAAATGTAGGTGGGTTACAGGTGAGTGTTTCAGATATGGCAGACTAGGGCATCTGATAAAAGATTACCCTACGATGAAAATGAAAAAGATGACACCCGAATTTCAGCAACCTGCTCAAGGTGTTTATCCAAAACCGACCATATCTACACCTTCAGGGTCATTCCATCACTCGAACCCTACTCTAACGGGAGCGTTTGGAATTCCACAAATTTCACGCACCTCTTCAACCATTCCGTTAGCATTCTGTGGAAAATGTGGGAAGACACATAACATGGAGGAATGTCATAGAGCATCTGGGGCGTGCTTTCGTTGTGGTATGATGGGACATCGGATTAAGGAGTGCCCAAAGATGGTGGGAACGACATCAAAGACAGCACAAGATGCCCAAACCAGCAACGATATTATCTAAGGCATGTGAACTATTTAGTTATAAGTTATTTAAATTATTTATGAGAAAGGTGCATCTAGGTCAATAATTTATATATGTGTACATCTAATATATTGTTTTCTTTTCATTAGTTTTAGAAATGATAAATTTATAGTTGTGAAGTAGACAGAATTTAGCTAACAATAGTAAATCTATATCTTAGGTATCTGGTAATTGTATCCAGAGGATGCCTACTTATTATATGAGGCTCATGTTTTGGTAGATCTTGTATCAGCACATTCCTTTGTTACACCCAATTTGTTGAAAGTTAGGAAAATTGGGAGCCACCTCAGAACCTCTCGACTTTATTGTGACGTGTCAGTCCCGACTAGACAGTCTATCACTACTAACATGGTATGTCAATCAATCATCATCGTACTCTAAGGTGACGATGACTATGAAGCAATAGCTGAGTGATTTTACTCGATTTACTCGATATGCAAGAATTCACTGTAATCCTTGGCATGGATTGGCTATCCAATCATCATACGAGCATTGATTGTAGAAGCAGATTGCCAATAGCCTGTGAATTCCCTAATATCTTTCCTACTAAGTTGTTAGGATTTTTGCCTGGCAAGGAAGTGGAATTCGCTAGTAATTTTGCCCCAGGCACAGAGAAGGTATCAAAGGCGCTTTATCAAATGGCACCGACATAGTTGAAAAGAACTTAAGGAGCAATTCCAAGAGCTTCTTGATAAAGGTTTATCAGACCGAGTGTGTTTCCGTGAGGTGCACAAGTATTATTCATGAAGAAGAAAAATGGTCAATGCGTCTTCCCATTGACTACCGTCAACTCAATAAACTGACAATCAAGAATAGATATCCACTCTCTCGAATTGACGAAGCTCATAAGTCAGCCAATGTCATTCATCCTGATAGCACGAAGATGTATCAGGACTTAAAGAAGACGTTTAGGTGGAATGGCTAGAAGCGAGAAGTGGCAGAATATGTTGTGAAAAGTTTGATCTGTCAGCAAGTAAAGGTCAAACACAACCATCCCGCTAGTCTGTTACAGCCACTGCCCATACCAGAGTGGAAAGGAGAGAACATTTTCATGGATTTTATCTTTGACTTCCCCCGTACGCAGAAGGGTTACAATGCAATTTGGGTGATGATAGATCATCTCACAAAATCAGCACATTTCTTACCCTACAATATGCGGTATACAACATCCACGTTGCCCGACGTCTGTCTAAGGGAAATAGTCAGACTACATGGGATACCAATGAGTATGGTGTTAGACCATGATCGAAATAACTTGAAATAACATGCTGGTATTTAGCATTAAAATATAATACTAGTGTAAAATTTTATAACATTAAATATTGAGAATATTCAAGCTAATTTGAATACTAAATAGTAATATTGCAAAAATGTTGTTAGTAAACACCACATGTTGTATAGGCCTTACCCCATTTATGCACATTGATTTTGACAATCACCTCTTACCCAGAAAATCCCGGTCTTATTTTTGAGGACGAAAATTCCTAAAATAGGGGAAAATGTAACAATCCCTAGTAGTAACAGTGTACTGCTAAAGTATCTGATCAGGTCAGGTCAGGTCATGCGTGATGATCGCACTAGGATAGTCCATTAATGTTCGAAATAGGGCCCTTAAGCTAAAGTAAAGTAACAACTAAATAAATTGGTCTTAGAAAACCGACCATACAAATATATACAAACAGTGGTCTCTATCTTTGTAACATTCTTCCGCAACAGCTAAACAGCTAAAGTAAAGTAACACATAGATATATATATATATATATATATATACCAACAGTAGTATATACATGCTATATATATAAGTTAAACCGAGGAAACCAAGGGCTTTACTAAATAGCCAAAGGAAACAAAGGAAAGGCCTGATTTTCGTTTTACTGTTGAGCTAAAAGACAAAAACATTTTTGTTTCTTTTTGTTCTCTTGTTTTACATGAAATACCTTAGATCTTTATATAGGCTTTGCATAAAGTCGTTACCTGCTGTAGCTGGTAAGCTACTTGCATGCAAAAATTAGAGCACAACTCCAATGAGTCATGCGATCTGCGCATGCACGCAAGGTCAAGGCCTCCTATTAAAAGGCAAAGTCCCTTGCCTCTAGAGTGTTTTGATCGGAAGAAATAAATTAGTAACAGAATGAAAAACAAAAGTTTTTAGTCTGCTCCAGCTTTCAGTTCTACTCCTCTGCTTCATACTCGAAATCGGCAGCAAACACCGTAGAAAGGTAAGCTCTTTGTACCAGTTCTATTTAAATATATAGAGTAAAGGCAGATCTTCGCACTCCGGATAATCGGTAGATGCATAGATCTGTGGAGTAAATCTACATATATATTTACATATATAGCTATAGCTATATATATATATAGTACAAGTTATATGAACAAAAGTACAGATGTCTGCACGTCAAAATTATATAACAATATATATATCAAAAATATGTAGAAATTGTGGACGTTAGACATATATAGATAAATAGATATATATATATATATATACCAATATATATGAATCTGCAAACAAAAAGGAAGAAGAAAAACAGAGTTAAACAGCAAAGAAGATGACCTACCTGAAGCCCGGCAAGCCAGGCTTTCCGTGGCAACCTCAAGGGGTTGCCGCGGTAAGACCCTCTGCTGAGTGGCTTGCCGTGGCAAGGTTCTTGCCGCGGCAAGCATTGTGTGTTGCCGCGGCAACCCTATGCTCAAACCACTGTGTGGTGTTTTGGTCATATCGTTTGACCCCGACCTCTAAATGGCATGATTCGTAATGCGTTGGAAAGTAAACTAGGAGACCTACAACTTTCATGAAGTAACTAAACTCTAAATCCAACGTTTAAAGGGTCAAAAATTAGTCACACGATGCGGCAAGGTACTCAAGCTTGCCGCGGCAACAGTATACTCAGACCACTGTGTGATATTCTAACGATATCTTTTGATCCTGAACTCCGATTGACATGATTCTTAATGCGTTCGAAAGGGGACAACGAGCCCTACAACCTTCATGAAGGAACTAATTTCTGAATCTAATTTTTAAGGGGTCAAAAAGTAGTGACAAGGTGCAGTAACATGCAACTACAAAGCTTGCCGCGGCAACCTATGTTGCTTGCTGCGGCAACCCTGTATCTGACACACTTGGCGACACCTCTGTCAGGGGTTTGTGCTGGGTTGACTTGTCGAGTTTTACAATGAGACTTGGGACCATAAATGGTCCATATTTGGGGTCTATGTTGACCCAATAAACCATTAAAAATACTAAACCTATGAACGACATTTCTAGGTGCCACTTGATACACATGACGCGTTTGCTTGAAGACGAGCGTGCACGGGAAACTAGTTACAGATAAATCTGGTGTAAAGTAGGGAATGTACTTTGCTAACTTGTGTTTTAATTGCTCATTCACATCTAGATAGCATATAAAATTATTTTATTCAATAAAGCTATAAGTATAAAATAGTTGCTTATAATGAGATAGATTCGATGTATACTGTTGTAGGGACTTTTCTGAACTAAATGATATTGAGTTTTATATTCTCATCTAGTTAAGTAAAATCTTAGTAGAATCATGTGTACAGGAAATATAATATCTGATTAAATTTTGTTTTCTGAGGATGATAGATATTAGTAAATGAAGAAATGTTTTGCATGATGGATATCAGTAACCTATGAATAGTTACCAACTGTAATGTGATATTTAATTTGGAATGGATAAGATATGCTCGAATTAAGGTTAAGAAATAAGGAGGACAAGCATGGTATATAAAGATGATTAGTAGTACCATGCCAATGTTGTTTTGATGAATTCCGCCTTAAAGTATTCAACTTTGTTAAAATCAGTTTGGATAAACTATTAGTTAAGAATAAGAAGCTCAATTTTGAATTAGTGTGAACATGATAGTGTAGCTTTGATACGTTCAGCTTGGATAAGTTCAGTGTTAATCAATAGTTAACTCAGTCAGTTAAGTATGCTAGTTTCATGATGTATAAACATGCAAGATCAGTAATGCTAATTCAGCGAGATGGAAAAAAGGATACGAGCAGTTTTCAATGCATGAATATAAATAGTTATGCTAGGTTAGTATGCTAGTATGCAGTTTCAGATTATACTAAAGGAAGTTTCGATAAATGATTATGAGCATATCAGTTCGATAAGATCAGCTTGACACATGTTATTATATTAGAACTATTATCAAACCATTTTAGATGACTGGATATCGATCAGTAGATGAATTTGTATGTATGATGATACTTGATGAGTTTAGAGGGTGTATAATGTATGCGCATGCTAGTTTTCAATGTATTACTCTGACTGCTGGTGTTAGATCAGCTTAGAAATCTACAGACTTGATGCAAGCTTTAAATAATTATGATGCTAGTTCAGCTTGGATACATGAATATCAATGATTACGATAGTTGCAGTCATATATGATCATGTGGGTTCAATTATTCAAATCAGTTTTGCTATATGATATCTGTTCACGATGTGCTCGCATATATATCATGCATTGTTCATATTCTGTTATCTTTGATGTCATGTACACGTTTTTAATGCATCTTGAAACAAGTGATCCCGCTAACTCGGGAGCTTGATATCCTGTCCAAGTGATCCCGCTAACTCGGGAGCTTGATATCCTGTCCAAGTGATCCCGCTAACTCGGGAGCTTGATATCCTGTCCAAGTGATTCCGCTAACTCAAGAGCTTGATATCTCGTCCAAGTGATCCCGCTAACTCAGGAGCTTGATTTCCTTGATCCAAGTGATCCCGCTAACTCGGGAGCTTGATTTTCTTGTTTCTTGTTCTTGTACATGTCTTATTTCAGCATGATTCATTGATCTCGCCTGATTCCTTGTCAACATGAATATGTCAGCATTGTCAGCATGATACAATAATTGCATGATTTGGTGCTTGTTCTGTTATGTACTGCTAGGATATGTAGATGCTAGAATGGACCTAATATAAGATGACATGTGTTTCATTTTATTTTGCATCTAGACATGAATGGATAATCTAACATATAAATTAGAACTTTAAATTTTCTCTGCTGAGCTTTGATGATAGCTCATCCTATGACTTTATGTCTTAGCTGCAGATATTGCTCAAGACCCTGAGCACGAAGCTGATCCTACCTACCAGTCTGAGGAGGAGGACGAGGAGGAAGGTTCTACTGAGGACTTCTTTCCTTGAGAGGTTTGGGAGAGATAGAGAATTATTTTTAAAATATTTAATATGTATAAATAGTAGTGTGATTTAAGATAATTTACTACTAAAGATATAGGTTTCTGTTTATATTTCATGTTCAATTTACTGCTTTAGATAAAAGAATGGATATCAGTTGTTGCCATATTTCTTCGTATCAGAGTTAATTAAATTCATTTCCGCATATGTAACACTTTGTACACGATGCCCTTGTATGACAGGATCATGTTAGGTGATCCGACGGCGCGACCTTTCCTATTTACGAGAAGGGGAAAAGTCGGGTTGTCACATCTCAGCTGTATGAATCCTGTTTTTAATTGTGTTCATCCATGCCCACATCACTTTGAAAATCTTATTGATTTATACACACACACAACAAACACACAACCAGCAACACAGTACAGTAGGTTTTCTCTTTGCACAAGTTTTGCATTTTCTGTCTTAGGAATTTTAGTCTAAATTCTATTTTTAGGTTGCTGGTTTCTCTTTCTTAGGTTTAATGTGTCCTAGTTTTACTGATTTTTTGCATTTTGCTGTAATTATAGTTAGTTTCTAACTCTGTTTTCCTATTTTTTTATCTATAACTTTGTTTTTATATCAACACTTTTCTATTTTTTGTAGCTTTGTATTCAGTTCCTTACTTTGTGTTATTAGCAATAGTTTCCTTTCAATTGCATAGCAGTCCTTTTATTTTTCTGTCCATATATGCAGTTTTTAGATTTTATTTTGTAGTAGTTTTAGCTTAGTTTTGTTGTTTTTTCTATCTTACCATTAATTTCCTGCACTTGTATATCATTTTTTCTATTTTCCTGCTCATATATTAAGTTTTGTTTTTTTTTATTTTTTTATTTTCTGTTGCACATAGCTGCAATTTTTCTGCTTAGTTTTTCTTTCTTCTTTTACCCTGCTGCCCCTAGTTTCTCATTGTGTAGAACATTGAGGACAATGTTCATCTTAGGTTTGGGGGTATGGCAGGTATGCCATTGAAATGAGTTAATGCTAGTGTAGCAATGTTGAAAAAGTTTTTGAAAATAAAGTGATTTCCCACCTGATTTTTTGAAAAATAAAAAAAAAGGAAATTAAAAACTTTTTAAAACTGAAATGAGCTGTAGTTTTAGCATTTTTCATGAAGAAAATGTCAAGAATTTTCAAAAAGTAATGTTTAGTGAACCTGAAAGGAGAGAAAACTATGAGGATACACCCCAGAAATTTGATGGAAGGCCATATCTAGTGAGATTTGGCCCTGAAAAGTTTTCTTTGAAGAGTGTCTTGGCAATTTTTCTGCTCTAAGGACTGATTGGATCTAGTTTCGATCACTAGAAGTTAGGCAAATCCAAATTAAAATAGCTTGACAGTATTCATGGCATTGAAGACATGAAGTAAGGCCATTCCTTGGACAGTTTGAGCTTAAAATGTCCCACCTTTGAACTGCCCTTGATACACACCATTTGAGCATTAAAATTCCCAGTTTTCTTTGATAAAAACCATAAAATTTGAACCCAAAACCTCAGTGACCTGATATAGCCTGACCCTCACTCTAAGATTTCAGAAGGTAGAGCTGGTTGATGGTTGGTTGAGAAAGAAGAAAGCACATTTGGTGGTGTTGTTGCATTTCAACCCATAAAAAGAAAAATGGAGAAAAATACAAAAAAGAAAAATATACAAAAAGAAAAGGAAAAACAGAAAATCAAAGAAAATGAATGAGAAAGAGAAGTCATTTCATTGAAAGACTGAAAAGAGGATTAGAAACTGGCCACTTCAAATTTAAAAATTCAAGAAGTAGATGGAATTGTGTTGAAATGAAGAAAGTGTTGTCTAGACCACCTCCTTACTTTTACTGATTTCTCAATTTGAATCCTTTTTACCCCTTTATTATTTTACAAATTTCACCTATAAGCCACATTACAACCCAATAAAATGACCTTACTGATCTGAAATGGATTGAGCTGTCATGTGGAGATGAGGATTTGTTTAATCTATGGTGAAAAGAGTTAGCAAATTTCAGAAGTTAGAGCAATGCCTATGCTCATGCTTGCAGTCCTATTTGAGGGCTATAACTGCTCTTCAGCTGTGTGAAATGATGCACCCTTCTACTTTGGTTGTGAGTGAACATCCCTGGTAAGACATGGGTCTAAAATCTGATTTTTTTGGGGCATTATCAAAGCAGTATTCTTAAATTAAAGGTGAGCTCTGCATTAATTTTCAGGCACATTGCCTTGACATGAACTGATTGATGATGAAGGAATTACAGCAAAATTTTAGGTCTTAAACTGATGTTTTTCTGCTGAGAATCCTCTAAAAATTGAAAGGACAAGGTGTGGAATTTATTTTATCTTCTTAAAACTTTGTTTTAGCATGTTGCATTAGTACTAACTAATTTTATTAGAGAAGTTTGGGGGTACCTTCACTGAAAACCCTCAAGAGACTCCACTCCTCCACTAGGGATCACCTAGGGGTTTAAAAGGCTTGGTGCATGTGCCAAATGCACCCTTGTTCCCTATGAAAGTGGCATTTATTTTTGTAAGATAGTTGTTTTAAATTTCACTTTGCTCGAGGACTAGCAAAGGTTAGGTTTGGGGGTGTGTTAAGCACTGATTTTTACCACTTTCTACACCTTTAAACCTGGCTTTTAATAGGACCTGGAGACGTTAATAATGATTTTGTTTTATATATTTTGCAGTTAGGGATGAAATATAGAATAATGTAGTTTTCCTATGTAAAATTACCAAAAAGAGGACTTGGAGCCATCTATTAGAACTGAGGCAAGAAGGGCCATGGTGTGATTGATGTTAGAACAAAATAGCAGCTCAAGATGAAGGGAAGCTGCAGCAATGTGGAGTTGAACCATCTTGAGATTTTAGCAACATATAGAAGAGATAGATGTGTGGTTTAGGCCAGGCTTCAGATGCACACTTCAGCAAAAAGGATTCACCAGTAACAACAGCCACAAACCTATCGAGTGCTATGGTTACTGCCTTATAGCTCCAGTAACAGCAAAAAGGATTCACCAGTAACTACAACCACATGAACCATTCGATAGGTTCATCATTACTGCCTTATAGCTCCTGTCGAGTTCTGCTGTACTTATAGCCATCAACCTATCGAATGGCTGCTGTAGCGCAGTCATTGCACCTATCGAAGGCTCCATTAATTGAACCTATCGATAGGATCTTGATTTAAACTCAACCTATCGAAGAGCAGCATGTCATCCTCTCAACCTATCAAATGCTTAAAGAATGCAATAACAATCCAACCTATCGAATGATATTGCCTTTTGCAATCTAACCTAACAAGTTCTTCAAGGTTGCAGTGAACCTATCGCCTGGTTCTTCAGCAAACCATTATCCTATCGAATGCTAAAGTTGTACCTATCGAATGCTCCATTTATTAAACCTGCTGCAACACCTATTGACTGAGCAACTTATATTTCTGCAGCAGCTGCATCAACATATATCAGTGGCCGACAAGGGCATTTTTGAGAGCTGCAAGAACACATCAGCTGGGCACAAATTTTTGCACATGGGACAACAGTCCACATGTGATTTTCCTTGGCAGAAATGAAGACACCTCAGCTGTGCATAACAAAATTGAATCCTCTGCTCTCTGATTGGCTGCAACTAAAGTCACATGGATAGATGCATATGTATAAACATCCATCTATTTTGCTGTTTTTCTTCAGCAAGGAAAGTAGGAACAAAGGAATAGCCTGAGTCCTCCTTAGCTCATTTAGGTTTAGCTTTAGGTTTTATTTTCCCTTTTTTTCTTCCCCCTTCTCTCTCTAATCCAGCCTGTTGGATTAGATCTAGGTAGCAACTCAGATCTGGTTTTTGATTATAATTTGGTATGAAGGTCTTGTGGATTGATGCACAGACTACAGATCTGAGGGCAAGGTCATTGTAAGTAATTTTGATTCAATGAATTATTGATTTTATTGCTTAATTAGATCTATAGATCATCCAGTTTCACTTGGTTCTCGATTGGATTTGTGTTGAAGGGACCAGCCCACCCACTTAACAGGTAGATCTCTTGAATACCATTTGATCTTCCTAGATCTAATATCCCTGTGAATGCCTGAGCTTGTAGCCTTGCATCCATAGCATCTATAGTGATTTTAATGTTCTAATTGGAACCTTTGATATGGAGGAAATCCCTAAGATGATCTGTGACCATTAAAGTGGACAGATCATAGCCTTAAGATCAGTCCAACCATTTGGTTTAGAGTGAATTCTTCTACCTTGCACTTGAGCTTGTAACCAAGTGAAGGATAACTGTAAATTCGCATACCTTGATCTATTTTGCAATAAAAACCAGGCCCTAGATGTCTATTTCTCCCCATTTTATATTTTATTTTACCATCCATCTTTCTCAATCTTTTAGATTTAGTTTTATATTTCAGCTTTATAAATTAGATCTAGTGACACCCGAAAAACTCTCTTTCTTCTTAGAATTGCTAGATCTGTAGCAAGATGTGGAGGCCTACTATACACCTTCTAGTTTTATATCACTACTCCCTGTGGGACAAACTCTTACTTATTAAAACTTGCTACAAAGGACCCTGTATCTTACAGGTCTAGGATATTTTAGATGTGTTGAATCCATCCTCTGTTTTACTTTGATTTTATTTTCTTTCTTTTAATTCATAACAATCAGCACACTGAAATTCTCCAACACCTATACCATTGGAAAGTAGAGGTTCCCAGCTTTCCAACGAGCCAAGAATCGCTTCAATCCGAGTGGTATTTTAAAGTTATGGCGATTTAAAAAACACAAAAAAGTGCAAGAAAATACACATGCGTGCATAGTATGCACACAAAGGCAATTTTCGGTAGAAAATACACATGCATGCATAGTATGCACGCAAAGGAAATTTTCAGCAAAAATTACACATGCGTGCATAGTATGCACGTAAAGTCGAATTGGTTCTTCTCGACAACGGGCCCGAATTTCTCTAATCCGAAAATGAGTTTTTTTACTTTTAGAGTTGGACTTGTAGACCTTTCCTGACTTCAGGGTTTGTTTCTTTAGGACCCTAGTACCCCCACAAGCTTAAGTTATCACCCTTTTGTCACCTAAACCCTCACCTTTTCAGCCATCATTAAAACCCAATTCCCACCCCTCCATGCCCTAAAAATCTCAAAAACCTTAAATTTCCTATTACCTAATTCATAAACCCTTTAGTGTCGTAACCCCTCACTAATCACCTCTCCATCAATAAATAGAGAGCCACCCTCCCCTCCCCCCCCCTTGTTTATCCATCTTTTGAAATTTCTAAGAGAAGAAACTCTACCCAATTGCCTCCTCACTTGCCAAAAACTTGGATTTTTTTCAAAAGCTAAAGCCTTAGCCCATCTCATACTACCATTTCCATCATCACTCTCAAGCTCATATCCTTCCAAACCTTAGAAGTTAGAGCCCTTCTCTAACCTATAGTGCTATCGGAAGCTCATCGGTGTTACTCTCACACAAAGATCCAACTAACGATGCTACAAGGGCCCGAGAGCTCTGGCTCTCTCCTCTATTCTTGTACCTTCTTTGATTTTCCTCTATCCTAGAATTGAGCCGTTACGCCGCGAAAATTTCCTCTAATGTTAAGGGCTCAATAGGATCGGTGTTCCTTCGGGCAAGAGGAAGTGCCGCTCACTTTTTTACTCTTTATATATATATATATATATATATATATATTATAAACATTTGAACATAGACTTGGCCATAGTAGAGATCGCTTACGAGCGGGTCAATCGGGTGCCTAATACCTTCCTGATTGATAACCGAAGCCCCTACCCAAGAGCCTTTGGCGTTGATAGATAAATCAGAGTCATATTTTATACTTCGGTGCTTATATATCAATTTTTAGGTATCTCGGGACACAAAAAGCTCCGAGTGGCATGTAACAACCCGATTAAGTGTATGTGCTTAACGAGGTATACATCACACACTAAGACTTTTCGGGATATTATATATCTCGTGGCGTGTATTTTTAGTACAAATGATTGCAAGTTTAATGGCGTGATTAGTTACACAAGGGCACGTTAGTTTGGGCCTTTTGATGATAGCAAATACACATGTTTTGGTGTGCAAGCTTTACACCGAACCCAAACACGCTTGACTATGTCTACGTGTTCGGCAAGGCGTAATGCTACTTTGAAATCTCGAGATAATTAATTTAAAGGAATGTAGTTTGTGTGAAAAGTGTGTGTGGTCGGTTGGGTAATTAGCTACTCGAGATCTGTGAGAGCACCGACGGTGAAAGATTCATTTTACAAGTGAGATTAGGTTCATTTTTGGCCCTTGATGAAAAGCCAGTGCACCGACTCACGGAGTGCTGGCTTCACACCAAATAAAGCCCAATGGCTTATAAGAGAAGAAAAAAGGGAAAAACCCCATTCATTTCTTGCTTGGGATTTAGAGGGAAGAACCAAGAGAGGTAGAGCCCGCAAACCCCTTCTCGTTTTCTCTTGTGGTGAGATCCAAACCGTTGATCTCCTCTTGGTAGATCCGTGCTTCGCTTTGCATCGCAAGGAAACCCTCGATCTTGGCATTTTATGATCGGAGAGAGAGAAGATTTGATCGGATCGTTGGAGGAAAAGAGGGTTTTGAAGCATGGATACGATCATTGGAGACATTACGTGCCCGATCTAAGGAGGTAAATACCTTAGTTTATTCATGTATGAAACTTAAATTACTTTTTTTAGGTCGTGTGCAAAGGAATGGAGGATTTGATTTGAAGAAAATGGGTTTTGAAAATGGAAAAAATATACAGAATTGCAGAAATTCTCACACGCGAGTTGGAATTAGCATGGGTGAAATTCCTTCAAAAATTAGGCCAAAATTGCACTAGAAAAATTTCCCCGTGCGAGTTGGAAAATTCGCTCACGCGACCTTGGAAATCACTCACGTGACTTTGGCCGAGGTGCCGACACAGCCTCGGTATTTTAGCCATAACTTTTTGCTCGGAACTCAGATTGACGCAATTGGCACTATGTTGGAAAGAGGACAATGAGTTCTATAACTTGTATGAATTAACAATTTCATGAATCAAATAGTTTAAAGGTAAAAATTGAGGGGGGAGTTGGGATAAGTTCTACATAATCTAAGGTTAGCATAAACTTGTCCATTCCGTCTCAAAACATAAAGAACTTCGACATGTGTGATTCTTTAGTCATTGACATATATTTTATAAATGTTATGTGATGTAGATGGAGGACCAAGGTCCATTAATAGGAATCATTGTGTTCATTTTAGCAACGCTAGAGTTGAGGTAGGGGAAACTCAATAGCCATTTGCATATTTTAATTGAATTCATAGATGTCGTGATGTAATCGGACTGGATTTGAACTATTGAACTTTTGTTTAATTACATTAAACTTTCATCTTTGCATTGGACTCCTTGAAATTAGAATGTCAATCTGAAATTTTGAAACATGAACTCTTTGCTCTCCGAGCTTTGAATTTTGAACTCCGTAAGTCATTGAATCCAAACTCTGAATCAGATCCGTGAATATGATGTCGACACTTGAACATGATTAGATGAACTCGAATACAAGCTTTGAATTCGAATGCATATTGAACTCTATGTCTGAAACTAAATAGAAACTATGGGAAGTTGAATCTTTGAATTTTGGGTTATGAAATCTGCTTGTATTTGAATCTTTGAAGACATTAAACTTGAATTTGAACTTCGAAATTGAATTTGGACTAATCGATTTGGAATTAAACTATTAAACCCTTTGAACTTCAAAACTCTGTATCTGAACATTGAATACTAGCGTTGAAATTTGAAATGTACTATGAGCAACAATATTGAGTGAACATTGAGTGGGCATTAGACATAGTAAGCCGGTACGGCGGTTATCCATACACAGTGTACAATGCATAGCATACATAGTGGATTGGTACGGCGGTTATTCATACACATTGCATAGCATGAATAGTGGACCGGTATGGAAGTTATCCGTATGCATTTCATAGCATACACAAGTGGACTGGTATGGCGGTTATTCGTACATAGTGAATGTAGTGAATGCACAGTGAATAGTGGACATTGGAAAGTGGTTCATTACGACGGTTATCCGTTCACAGTGAGCGAAGTGCATACGTAGTGAATAATGGGCATTGAATCATCGAATAGTGAATGATGAAATCTAAGCATTAAATTAGTGAATAGTGTATAGTGAATAAGAAAATATGAGCTTTTGTTCTGTCATTGAATATTTGCTTTGTTATCGCTTTTGTTTCGGTTATCAAACTTTTTTATGTTATTGTTTCTGCTTCTATCATTGAATCCATGCTTTGTTTCTACTTTTAACTATGTCATTAATGCATGCTTCATTTCTGCTTTGAACTCTGTTATTGAATCTATGTTTCGTTTCGGCATTGAACTCCATCATCGAATCCATGTTTTATTATCGCTTTGGACACTGACCTTGGTTCTATGCATTGGCATGATAAGATGCAACTATTATTGTTATTTCTTCTACTAAGCTTGGACTGTTAGCTCACCCCGACTATACGTCACAGGTGTAGCTCTTGATCAGAATCTTGGACTTGAGGAGAATCTGGAATTTCATACAAGAGAGAGAAGCACAATAGTGCTACTATTCAGATTTGGTATTGTGACTTTTGGGTTTAGAACTTGGTATGTTCATAAGGTTTTGAGTACAATGGTAGTATTAGTATTGTATATACATTTTGAGTATCACTGTTTAGGTGATGGTCAGCTCTCATCGGTGGTTTATGTTAGTTTATTATATGTTATGTATAGAAATAGAAATTTTTAGTTCTACCATATATATCTTTACATTGATTTCCGCATATCATTATGGATGCAACAAGTATTCTGTATTTGGATTGTGATTTGCGACCCGACGGTCTAAGTTTTCCAACGATCTGTGTAAGGGGAAATTTGTGCTGCCACTTGGAGACTCCATTTTTTTTAAGAGTGCACATCGCTGCGACGGACTCGGGAGAGCCCACAGTTGCACACTTATGATCTATAAATAAGAGGGCTTGACATGGAGAAAAACTTATCAAAAGAATTCTCAGCATCAATTGACGACTAAGGTTGGGTTTCCTGACAATCACCTTAGTGTAGAGTAGTTTAGATATCCAAGGTTTCTCGAGAGCAATTGAAGATTGTGATCGGGAGCTGAAAGATTAGAGTAGAGTATCCATATTTTCTCAAGAGCAATTGAAGCCTGTGATTGATAGATGAAAGATCTTTTTATTTGCTTTGTAGTTTAGATTTACTTTTATTGCATGTTCCTACTCTATAAATTTATGATAATTCTTGATTTTAATTAACGCCTAAAGTCTTGAGTTTGAAAGATTAGTGTAACGGTTTTTATTTTCCATCTTTAATTTTCTAGCGTTTGATTGACGCCCAAATTTCTGGAAGATTGTTGATTAGTATAAATCAATATAAAAATTATAGTGTTTGATTGAAGACCAAATTCTAGGAAACTAAGATATAGTGTAATGGTATTTTTAATTTTGTAAACATCTGAGAACTGAAGGATTGTGATTGACGACCATAATCTAGAAGTAGGAGGATTTAGATTATTTTTCTGTAATTAGTTTAATAATCATTCTTTTATTCTTTTTTCTCAACCTTTAAAGATAGATAAAAGCCTTAAGAAATTTTCAAACTTTCCTTGTGGGAACAATCCTATTGCTAGTGCTATGATTTCCATTGTGCACTTTCAATAGGTTAAGACATAGTAGAATATATATATACCCATCAGCACGCAAAGCCATTTTGTTAATTAAAATGCATGGCTGCTGGCAGAGACACGAAAAATCCATCATTTCAAAAGTTTTCCCTCTTTTCTGTCTCAAAACCGAACCGGCCACTCCTCCTTTTGCTCATCTAATCCAATTCATACCTCGACATTGCGCCGGTGTCGACATCGTCGATCAAGGACAAACGTTTCTGCCGGATCAAGGGCTTTTTTCCTCTTCCAACAAGGTAACCAATTTAAACCCTTTTCCTTTGAATTTCTTGCTTTTTATACCAATGTGGCTAGGTTTTCTAGCATCTATATGATAAATGGACTTTTTCCTTTGTAAATGCATTTATTTATGACATGCTTTCTTGATTTGTAATGCATATTTGCATGGATTTGGTGAAAATTTGATCCATTTAGCCCTTTTTTATTTTTCCTGATTTTTATTTATTAATGCATTAAGGCTTTTTCATTTAGGTGCAACACCCCAAATTTTCAAAAACCATCAATACACACAATAGATGTATATGCTTAACAAAGCATACAACAAAGACCATTTAATTCTGAAATATTTTAAACTTAAAATATACACCTTGGTCTAAAATGGACTCATATAAATAATTGTGTAAATAGTTACACAAGCTCCGTGAGAGCACCAATGGTAAGAACCTTGAATTCTAAATAAAAGGTCTAGGGATCAAACATTGCTAAAGACTTCAAAAACTCTATTTTTTGAATTTAAACCAATAGCCTATACACCTAAGTTACGTGTGTCAGCCTAACACGAAACGTTAACCAAAGAGTTGGAAAAAAGGCAACTCACGTAAAAATTAGAATTTGTCTGTTCTTGATAATACTATTTCCTAAACCCTCTAAAACTCTAATTAGAAGGACCATAAGAGAAATCCTAATTTTTTCTCTTTAAATAAGAGTCTTAGACTCCTCTTTTCTATTATTCATAAAATTCCCTAGCTTTCTCCTTTGACCTTCATCGTCAAACTCTTTAAGAGCATCAAGGTGTCTCCTTAAGACGCTTTGATCACCGGCATCCTTACGATTTAGAAGGAGGAACCTTCAGGAGAGAGCGTGTAAAGTATCGAGATCTCCCAACCACTGTAGGATCATCGGCAATGCTACAAGAGGTAGTTCTAATTAGTAATGATGGTCTATAGGATTGAAATCACATTAGACAATCAAGTTTACAATTTTCCAAATCATTAGAATAATAAACGGATCTCGAACTTCAGATCTCGAATACGTAAGAAACTTGGTTCCTGAAGATGACGATCACAGCTCATTGTGATAAGACCCACAACGCGCTGCCATATGTCATAGTGTGTTGTGAGAATACCATAGTCCGCTGTCTGACAATAGAAAACAAAAGACAAATTTTTGAAATAACAAATCGTAGGGGCAAAGCTTGTTGTCACCTTCCAATAGTGCACTATTGACGGCAAAAAAAAATTTAGAGAACCGTGGATTTTTGACGATCCTATCGCGATGATGCCCTCTTAATAAATATTTAGATTCCCCACCCGAAGCTTTTGGTGTCCCGGGAAACCCAAATCAAATTTAAAGAGTACCGAAGTGCAAAAAATTGACTCTGAATCCGGTCTACGCCAAAGGCTCTTGGGTAGGGGTTTCGGTTATCGATTGGGAAGGTGTTAGGCACCCGATCAACCAGCTTAATGCGGTCTCTACTTATGGCCAAAACAAAAAATGATATAAAATAAATAATAATGTCTTCCTCTTTCCCAAAGGGTCTTAAAACCCTATTTGTGCCCCTCCATTCCTACAGAAAATTCGAAGGCGTAACGGCACAAATGAGAGGATGGAGGAAGAACCTAGAAGGTAGAGGAGTAGAGAGGAGAGTCGAAGCTCTCGGCCCTTGTTGCACCACTGTGAAGCCTTGCATTGGCTTGCTTCGGTGAGCTTTTGATGGCTTGTATAGCTTGATGATGGATTTTAACACCTAGGGTGGATAGCTAAGAGGTAGAGAAGGGAGGGTAGAGGGTAGCACACACCTAAACTATAACTTTTTTATGAAAGGCTAAGATTTTAAGAAGGTTTTAAAGTTCTAAAATTTGGATGAAAAGAGTGCACTAAGGGAGAGAGAGAAAGGATTCCTTAATATCTAATTTGCAAATTTTTTCAAGCCTTTGTAAAGGGAGGGGTGCCTATCTATTTATACGAAAAAGAGAGGTGAGGAGGGTGTTTAGAGGCTAAGTTGGATTAGCAATTAGGTAATCTAGCCATCTAAGGTTTCCTAGGCTTTTTAGAGCCTTGAAATGTGTGAAGAGATGCTCCAATGGTGGATGATAGGATGGGGCTTTAAACCACTTAAGGGATTGCACATAGATACTAAATGGGTGTAACAGAACTAGCAAAATACACCCCAAAGGTCAAGATGGTCAACAAGTCAAACCCTAATCTCAAATTTCAAGGCCAAAACCTATAGGTACTGTTCATAAGCCTAGCACAACTAATAGATGCGCCAAGTATATTACAGTAAAACAGTGTTGTACAGTGGTTTGGAAGGTTGGCAGGTCGCGGGGGGACCCACATATATGTGGTACAACTATTAGTTGCGCAAAGCCATTTCTGGAGAGAAATGGCTTGGCGCAAGTAATACTTACGCCAAATTCTTAGGGGGTTCATAGCAAATTTACTATTTTGCCCATGAGCTTCGGAATGTCGTAACTTCTTGTGTATAGCTCCGATTGGGGTGATCCTTAGCTCATTGGAAAGCTGAGGACTTCTACTTTTCAATGGTATGAGATTTTTTTATAATAGAAGATCACAACTAGTCTTGGTACATTACTTTTCATCCATTGCTTAGGAAAGCTAGGTTTAGGTTCGGAATAGTTTCTAAGGGTCGGGATGGGTTTCTAAAGGTTCGAGAAGGCTCCTAAGGGATCTAGGGTGATCTAGGGTAATTCCTTAGGTTTAGAATGGATTCTAAGGTTTTGAAAAGATTCCTAAGGGTTCTATACATGTCATCAAAAGCTTGGATATGTGCCTCTCTCGAAATGTGTCTCGATGAGGCCTTGGGTCAAATTTGAGTGTCTACAGATGCCCCTCTTTGGTATTCGATCACTAATGATCGAATGCCAAAGAAAAGAGATATCTGAAGAGGCCGAATACATTACTAACGGGTCCGCTACATTCAGAACGAACTTTAAACATCATATGTGTATCGTGGTGAGAAAACAAAAGCCCTGTATGTCGGGAAAAATGGTCGTTTCTCAAGGTAATCGGTCCTTAAGCGCTTAATGGCATTACTGGGCATAATCGAGGTGGAATGAGTTGCGAAAGCCCAATATCTAGGAAAAATGGTCACTTCTCGAGATGATTTGATGGAGTTTAATGTTTAAGATTCATTCTGAATGCAACAGCTTCATAAGTAAGGAGGGTGATCGACCCACATTCAAAGATAGGCCCGAAGCAAGTATGCAATGTTCCACAATTTGTGTCCAATCATATGAGGCATTGACTACCTCATCTGCCTATTCACGGGTGCCCTTGCTTGAAGCAGGGTTTGAGGTCTTTGGGCGAACCCGTTGATCCTGATGTTTATTTAGCATGACTACCCGAGTGGAGCGAATAGATTTCATAATACTTTTAAGAGTACGTACTATTTTTTGATAATATGCTCTGGATCAATATGACCTAGAGCATCCAACTTCAAATAACACTAAATAGATCTTGCCAAAATTAGGTGCCCACCGAAGGGGATACCTAATCCTGGTCTCTGTCGATAATGATCTTACGAATCATTTTACTATGCATAAACATGCACCCATTAGGGGCAATAAGCAACAATGGCGATTGAGGTCTCGACCCAAATCCTTTTCGGGTATAATTTTCGAGAAAAAATGACCATCCTAACAAATACCCAGATGCATGGCGTATACTTTATAGGGATATTGTGCCAATACAGGTTTTAAACCTGCAAAAATAAGGGAAATGAACCCTTCTGCTTGCATGTTTGCATATAGTTGATTGATATGTAGTTTCATTTTCAACAGGTTGGTCTCAACCAACGATTGACCTTTTTCTGAGAAATTTGATGTTTAGGACACTAAAGTTCGCCTGAATCCAAAGACAGAGCGCTTAGCTCGAAGATTTAGTAGTGGAATCAACTTGATCGAAATATTGACCGTTGATCAGGATTGATGCCGTTGCTCCCACTTTGAAGTAGGATCCAAAAATCCAAGGCAAACCTTAGACTTAGGACATTGATATAGCACAACTGTGTTACTGATAAAATATTAACATTTTTACCGCTTCGAAATACGTATGTGCGTAGCTGTGCGTCCAATCATATGAGGCATAGACCGCCTCATTTAACTGGTCACGGGTATCCCGCTTGAAGCAGGGTTCGAGGTCTTTGGGCGAACCCATTGATCCCGACGTTTATTTAGTACGACTACCCGAGCAAAGCGAATAGATGTCACTACGCTTTTTGGGAGTATGTGCTATCTTTTCGAAACACATATTTTTTTGTTATTTTATGTGGGAAATTTTTGACCTTTTTTGTGTTCATCATTTTATGTGATTTTTTAATGTTTTGAGTTATCATTTTATGTGATTTTTTTTTGGATTTTAAGTAATCATTTCATGTGATTCTATCACTTTATCACTTCTATTATTTTATGCGAATTATTATCTTTATTTTCTTTATTTTTGTATTTTTTTGGATTTTTATGTTATCATTTTACGTGATTCTATCACTTTATCACTTCTATTATTTTCTGCGAATTATTTTTGGAATTTTCTTTATCCTTTTTTATGAAGTTTTTAGATTTTTCAAAGCTATCATTTTGTGTGATTTTTTGGATTTTTAAGCCATCATTTTATGTGTTTTTTGGTTTTCAAAACTATCATTTTATGCGATTTTTTTTGGTTTTTTAAAGACTATCATTTTAGTGAATTATTCTATCATTTTATGTGACTTATTTTTGGCTTTTTATGTGATTTTTTTTCATTATTTTTTAGACTTTTTCCACATTTTTCTGTGTAGGATCGGGATGCTTATTGATCTCGATCCATTTTATTCTAACACGGCTTCCCGAGCAAGCCGAATGAGGATCATTATGCCGTTTGGGGGTATGTGCATCTGTCGGGGATAACAAACAAAGAGAGGGGGATACCGGGGTATGCCTGTGACCCGCACGAGGCCCAAAACCCAGCCCATAAGTGACTTGCTGCAACTATTGGTTCGCCAAGCCAACTGAGGGCTCAAAATAGCCTGGCGCAACTAATAGTCGCACCAAGCCTGGCTGGGGATTCGAATTTAAAGTGCCTGAGTTCGGGCAGCAGGGGTGTATTTTCAAAAAAATTTCTCCCCCTCACTAAACCGAAAACAGGCCTCCCCTAGGATTCCTTTACATCGCCTCTACGCGTGCCTCATCGCCAGCATTTATTTACGCTGATTGATCGCCCACTTCGCGCTAGATCAAAGACCCCTTTTTTCTTCAAAGGTAACCATTTAAACCCCATTTAATTTTATTTTTCTTGATTTTTCTTGCAAATGTGATCATGATCTTGCATTTTTAGATGGTGAATAGTTTATTTTCGTTGTAAGCATGTTTATTGATAATGTGTTGATGATATTTCATGGATGATGCCCTATTTTTGTTATTTTATGGGTTTTTATTAATACATAATATATATTTTTTTGTTGTTTTTACTTGTGCATATAAAAAGGACTCTATTTTAGGTTTTTGTTTTTGTTTTCATTTTTCAATATAAAGTAAGGATTTTTGGTCATTTGTTTTTGGAAAACTAACTAATGAAAGGGGATTTTTGGCCTCTCTTTTTTGAAAATTAATTAAGGAAAATGATCTTTGGCTTCTATTTTTTGAAAATGAATTAAGGAAAAGGATTTTATTTTTGGTTTTTTGTTGTTTTTCTTTTGAAAACTAAATAAGGAATCGATTTATTTTGTTGTTGGTTTTCTGATTTTATGGACATAAAAGACTGGATTTTTCGTTTGATTTTTTTGTTTTTGCAAACATAAAGGAATGAATTTTTTTGTTTTGTTTTTTTTTTTTTTTTTTGATTATGGAAGTATAAAGAAAAAACAAAATTTTGTTGTTGTTTTTTTTTATTTGCCTTGTTGTTGTTGCTTTTTTCTTTCTTTCTTTTTTTCTTGGTCTTTACTAACATAAAGAAAATAAAATTTTTTGTTTAATTCTATGGAAAGGAACTTGGTGTTTTTAATTTTGCTTTATTTTATAAAACAAAAGGAAAGGGATTTTCTTGCATACATATATGTTTTTTTGAAAATAAAAGAAAGGTGAGAGCATACTTACCTTCCCTTTGCTTGTAGCAAAAAATGGTTCTTTATCACTGATCCGATCTAATATGACTGCTCACTTTTGCCTCAAAATGTCTGGTGATGAAGAATATGTGCCTGAGGAGGGTCAGGAGGAGGGGCCTGGCGTGGTTTATGGTCCCCGTGGGGAGCAATTCTTCGTGGTAGAACGCCAGGCCGATCCGTGGCTAGAGATGCAGGGCGAGGCTGCCCGAGTCGGCCTTCTTTACCAGCAATATATCCACATCTACAACTTTGGTATAATAGGCAAGGTAAAAGATAAGTTCAATTCTTCTTTTTTTGTGTGGTTTTACTTTATTTCCATGACCTGATGCATCTTTCTCTTTTGACGCAGGCCTTGCCCCATATCATATTCTGAGGGGGCTGGCTGGACTTCCATGACTTTTATCGCTACATCCCCCCCATGGTGAAGTATTTGCTTGAGCAGGCAGGTTTCAGGGAGTTCTTGTCCTGCTCCCCCATGAGGGCTGACGCCGCATACCTAAGAGCATTGATAGAAAGGTTTTGCCCGGAGACCATGTCTTTTCACATGGCCTGTGCTGAGATGACCCTGGCGTGGATTGGGCGATGATTACCGGTATTCAGGTAGGGGGCACTCTGATCGCCAACCTCGCAGTGCTTAGCAGAGATGATATTGTCAGATTGATAGGGGATTACCACCCTTGTGGAAGTTTGCTTGGTACCGAGGTCAAGATGACTTGGCCGTCTAAGCTCTATCGGCTGAATGAGTAGGTAGATCTGGACCAACTAGATTTGGAGCTTTACATTGAGCCCGAGCGTGCGATTGTCTTGGCCCACATCACACTTCTACTCCTATTGGGCAAAACTATCTTTACTAATGCAAGCAGCAGATGAGTCAATTTGGCACTGCTGAGCGCCATGGATAATTAGCTCGATATCCACAGATATGACTGGGGCGGGGCCGGATATGCGATGTTGATGTATGGCATAGCCCGAGTATCTACAGGGGATTCGAAGTCCACTGTTAGTTTCTTGCCGGCTCTGGAGGTAATCTCTAATGCTTTTGCTTTTGTCAGTTTATTTGGGTGGTCATTGCATGTTACTGACTTGTCTTTCGTGCACTGGTAGGCATGGGGGTACCTGCATTTCTAACCCGGACGCCCACTTCTCCACTCCGAGATCTACACCTATCCCCTCCTTAGCAATTGGAACAAATTCCGACGCCGCGATGTGGGCATGAAGCATTTAGAGATGGGCCTAAGGTCCCAATTTGATCTGATGATCCCCGAGCAGGTAAGGCCTTTTCACCTCTATTTATTTCAGTTCGGAAATTCTCCTTTATTATTATGTCGCAATTTTGGTTGATTGGCCACCTCTTGACTTGGACAGATCATTTATGACCCGTACCTTGGCTCTGTTTTCTAGGACCGGGCTACCGTAGGTCCATCGCGCCTTTTTTAACAACCACCGCGTCATCTTCTTCTATGGGGCATGGGATAGGGCATACTATCTGGGAGAGCGGATAGTTCACTAGTATCAGGGCTATCCCACCACACCCATGGATCCTCTTACAGATGTTTTGGACCCTGTGGGTAGTATTGAGGAGCTCACTGCGGCCTTTCTCCATGATGGAATCCCCATTAATGCCCTTCTCGTGCCCGGGGACTATCGGCCATGGTATGAGTCATTGCCGTGTTGGTTTATTCTATCGCGCTTTATCCCTAGCATCAATTTCCTTGCTTTCGATGGCCCGCACACCCAGGTAATTCTCCTTTCTTTTTTACATTAGTCCCCCTTTTGATTTTAATTCAACTTTTGTTCCTACTAAGTGAATCTCTATCTTATTCATAGTTTGTCCAAGGGGATGACACAAATAATGACGGTGGGGCGGCAGTGGGTACTGCGGGCGCCTTAGAGGTTGGTCCCTCAGATGCTGGTGCTTCTGATGTGGGTCCCTCAGGTGAGGGTTCTTGAGGTGTTGGTCCATCGAATTCTTCTCATGTGGGTGCCCTCGGTGGTACCCCTGTCGTGGTCCATGGGACCTTCAGATGCCTCGATGACAACTTTCTCTCTGGTCTGTGCTGACATAGATAGGCAGGCATGCCTCTCAGCTGAAGTGGTTCGGGCCCTTACTCCTGAGGTGGTTCCGGGGGTAAGACCCTTTTGATCATTCTTTCTTGGTTTCGGCTCTTTTGATAAATACCTGTGTTTCGTAACAAACCCTGTAACTGACACCTTTCCCTTCTGAATTTAGAACTTCGAGTCGGCCATGGATCAAGCCGCGTATTATCATAACATTGGAGAGATCCAGGACATGGAGGTGGTGAGTATCTTGCTGCTCAGTCTTTCTCACTATTTTTCCATCCTTGTCTTTCAATTTGTTCTTGATTTGTGACCTTGGCTATGATTTGTAGCGCGCACGTGAAAAGGAATCACACTCTCTACTTAGTCGGCTTTCACAGGCGTGGTCTTGGGTAGGAGATCTATAGACCTTTCAAAGCTCCTTACGCCGGTGAAAGAAATCGAAGGGTGCCAACAAGGACTAGGCCTAGTTTCTCCTTTTGAACACTTTAAACATTTTGGGATGATTTTTATTTTGGATTTGAAAAGTTTGTAACCAATAATTGTGGCACTCCTCGGATGATTTTCTTCTTGGAAATGTTTAGTGCTCTCTCTTTGATTGCATGCTATGTTTCCCTTGCATTATATATGATTGGTTGCAGGATGGTTTTGATGATTGCTCATAAAAATGGCCCTTTGATGTCGCATGCCTCTATGTGAGTTTCTCCTGCACAAAAATCAAATGATTTCAACGTTAGGTGCCCTTTGATTTTTATGTTTGTGGCTGTCTTTTAAGACATAAAACAGGTGAACAGTCTAACTGGCTAAAGGGGGGCTAGTAAAGACATAAAAATCTCCTAAAAAGCTCCCAAAATGGCATAGAAGGGGGGGGCAGATTGGTCCGGCACAACTATTACATGTGCCAGGCTAATCCTTGGGGGAATTTACATTGGCGCAACTATTAGTTGTGCCCGGTATAGCATGGGGGGAAATTGCACTGGTGCAACTATTAGTTGCCCCAGGTTTAGCTTGGGGGCAGTGGGCCCTTTATATGCCCGAGAAAGACTATTTTTTCTTTCTTTTTTCTTTGACTTAGTTTTTTCAGCTGATTTTTCCTCTCCTTGCTTTCCCAAGGGTGGGTCCATCGACATACATTGAATTTTATATTTTTGAAAGATCTCTGTACATCTATGGACCCACTTTCCAACCCTCCCTTACACGGAGGGCCCGGAACCAATTTACTCCTTTCTTTGGGCTTGGGGCCCAATTTTCTAAAAAGTTGGCTTGGGAGCTTGAATGAGCGCGAGCTCGTTGATCTGGAGTGGCTTGGACTATCCCGTCTTCCCTTCTTTCTTGAGGTTCCTCCACGGTGGGACCTACTTGATGCGACAACCTCATTTTGGGATACAAATGCCCATGTGTTCCGTTTTGGGAAGAGGAAGCTAACTCCCACTCTTGAAGAGTTATCCAATTTGTCTGGCTTGAAGCTCCACAGAGGCCTTACAAGGGTCACACCAAAGTTGGCTTATTCCAAGTCCATTCACCTTACCCTAGGTTTGAAGAAATTTGAGTATGAGAAAAGTCTCATTGGGGGGCCCACAAGGTGTTCGATCAAATTCTTCAAAAACTTTTTGGTGAGGAAAGTCTTCAAAAATTGCCGGTTAGGAATATCTTCAATGTGAAAGCCTTTGCTCTTAGTCTCATCTCGGAAGTCCTTTTCTTCAATGGGGGAGAGAGATTCTCTTTGGCTCTCTGCAATGTTTTAACCAAGTTGGTAGAGAGCTGATCAGTGATGCACCTAGTCCTTGCTGAATGATTCTGATGCCTTGATGAATTCGCTCTGGGCAAGGTGGAGAGCCTCAGGGGATGTCCTTTGCTACTCCAGGTCTGGTTAGGTAAGCATCTCTCTATCTTGGGACCCATGCCCCATTTTTACATCGCTCGAGGTGAGGCGGTTCGATGCTTTCTAAGTAGGTGTCACTTGATTCTGGAGGGAGATTTGTTAGCTTTGAAGCTTTCCTGATTGATGTAAAGCTGATATGGAAACTTCCTTGGTCGGATCGGACCTTCCCAATAGTTCGTTCCAGAGACCATGAGGGCATCACCCTCCTAGGATTGACTGGTAGCACCTTCTACTTCCCATTCTGGGTGTTGCGTCAGTTCGACTGCTCTGAGCAGGTTCCTTGAGAGGCGAAACCCCCTCTATGTGACTTGATCTTTTCTAGGGGGTCCTCTAGGGACATGGATCGGATTGTCGCTCTTTAAGAGACACGTCAGTCGACGTTGATGTGTGATATGGAGAAAGGAGATTCAGTTCAGTCTTCCCCTAAGTATGAGGCTTGGCTATCGGTTGAGCAGCTTGCTATCGATCATCTAGATCAGGCAAAGAGTATTGATATGGGAGGCCCCTAGCCGAAGAAAGATACGGCGCTTCGAGCTCGCATTGAGCTGCTGATTGATGAGAAGAGGGTCCTGCAAGAGCTTTTGGCTCAAGAGAAAGTTTGAGTAGAGGTAGCGAAGACCAGAGCTAGCATAGCTAAGAGCGAGGTCCTTCGTCTGGAAGGATCCTTGAATGTTGCTCAGGGGACTACTGATGCTTCTCGAAAGAGGTACAAGAGCTTGCATGGTCGTTGGTTGACCGAGCGGAATGTCCGAGAGGATAGTTTTCACACTGAGATTAGTGCCTTGAAGCGCGAGCTGGGCCGTTAATTCCCTCCTGCACAGATATCTTTTTGCATAGATCAGATTCACAGAAAAGGGGCATAAGAAACCCCCTTTATAGATACACATTTTTGGTGTACATATTTTCTTTATGTTTTGATTTCTTTCTACTTTTGTAAAAATAGGAAAGAAAGAAAGCTAGAAATCATACCGACTATTTTTTGGGATGTGGTGTAAGCGGTACAGTTGTAAATGGAAAAGGGGTATCTATTATATTTACAAAGACTTCTCCTTTTTGTTGTTCTTTCTGATTAATGGGTCCCTTTTGGAATGTGCACAGCTTGGGCATGGAAATGGAAAAGGGAAATCATTATCTTTAACAAAAAGGGCTTCCCCGCCCAGGTGCACGAAGTGTGGGCATGAAAGTGGAAAAGGGAAATTATTATCTTTGACAAAAGGGGCTTTTTGCCATGTCCTTTATTCTCTTTTTGTTTGGTTTAATGCCCCAATCACAAGGTGAGATCTGGGGTCCCCTTTTGAGCATGGTCGAACCCATTTTAAGTTATCGAATCTAGGTGAGTTTCAGCATCTTTCCCAAGACCGAAACGTCAATCCTTTTGGATTGATTCAAACCTTTTACGTTGGGTCATGTGTTTGACGAAGCAGTTTCACAAAGACAATTCTGGTCGGGGCCTGATTTGAACTAACATAAGCGGCCCAGTTGGAAAAAGGGGATCAAGGAGAGTAACCAAAAGGGCTCCTCAAACATTAATCTTATCAACAAGTTCAAACCTTTCTTTTTTAACTTTTATTTTTAATCCTTTTTTACTCACAATGCCCAAGGGGGGTTCGTCATGCCCATTTTCGCCCTCTTTTTACCCATGGCGCCCTTTCGGGTTTTCACCACATCCATGGGTTTAGCTCTCTTACCCCAAGCGCCCTTTCGAGTTTTCACCTGGTCCGCGCAAACTCACTATTTTTACCTGTAGCGCCCTTTGGGGTTTTCACCACGTCCCTCTTGCTTTGAGCTTGTATTCCTATCTTATTTTTTCTTTCTATTTCTTTTATTTTTCAAAAGCCACGACATAGATGTCGATTCTGTCTTAGCCTGCTAGATGGGGTTCTGGTGTCGTCTCTCGACTCGGCTTGTTATTATTCACAGAGATCAGGTCTTAAAGCAGCCGCGCGATGAACATAGCGAGTTTTTGTGTGAACTAGACTAAAATTCACCTCGCAGAGTTCGTGCGTGGCCTTGGAAGAGAGCGATGCCCATAATTCTCCTCTTGTAGATCTCGCGCACTCTGAAGCCTTACCAATTACTATGCGAGTGCAAGAGCATAACTGCATGAGTCCCTAGGGAGAGAGAGAGCTTTTGAAGCTCTACTGTGCTAAAAGAATAGGCACTCCAGATCATCTCCGTGACAACAGTGCAGTGCAAAGGAACTGCGCGAGTGAGCACTTCCCACCAACCAAAAGCTATTTTGCGAAGGCCCTGTAACTGCTCGAATAGGTAAATGCATATGCCAGCCCCGCGAAGCATGGGCTCCCCACTTCTTAGTTTAACTTAAGGACCTTTTGGGAATTTCCCAAGGCTAGGGCACACATCTTGAGGTGCGGATTTCGAGGCGCATGACTCAAGACATTCAAGAGATGTAACAATGACACTTTTGCTAAAAACATTAGGGTTAATCCCTTCAGAGCCAAGGTAGTATGGACCGAGTATATAAGCTAAACTTAGAGTCTAGTTTTATCATCAACCCTTCTTTTCATCCTCTCCCGGCTGCGAGCTCCAGCAGGCTAGAGTTAGGGTTTAATCACCTCTTTTTTTCTTTTATCTTCTCTCTTAGCCTAGTACTTGCTGGCTAATCCCCCTGTAAGTAGTTAGGTTTAGTTTTATTTTAGTTTGTAGTAGGTTTTTATATACATTGGGATTATGGATGAGCAGTTGTGTATAGGCTGCAGCCTGGAGACAGTTCATTGTAAGTTTTGTGTTTATCAATGGATTGTTGTTTTAATGCCTAATTGGATCTAAAGATCTTATGGTTGCTTTAGATGGCTATAGGATCTATGTATTTGGGACTAGCCCATTCAGTTTCTAGCAGATCTATTGTTTACCATTTGATTTCCCTTGGTTTGATAGCCTCATGGAAAGCAATATTGGATCTGTAGTGAGATCTAGGGAGCTCGGAGGCCTGTGGACCATGGTGGCTGCAGCAGTTTTCATGTTCTTTCTCAGGCCTCTGTGGTATGGACAGACCAATGGGATATCCTGTGACCATTCGAATGGATAGAGTATAGCCCTAAGGTTGTGTCCATTCACATGTTTTAGAAGGATTCTTCTCCCCTGCACATGAGCTTCTAGATCCTTGTGAGGAGGTTTGTATAGGAACTGGCTCCTGTCTATTTTACCTAGCCGATATCAGATATTAGATCTGATCTCTTTGTAGTAATTACAGCTTGTGGCTGAGTCATTGCAGGTTGTTTGCAGTAATAGCTGAATCTAAAGCCCTATTCAACCTGTTGCATGGTCCTTTTTGTGGGTACTACTGAGCCATTGGCCTTAGCAAAGCACTTAGGATCTTATGGGTTTGAATACCTATGGATGTCAGTTAGGTTTGTGTTACGCTATTTTAAGTGCTTGCTGCTAACTTTATTGGAGATGGTGATAAGAATGGGGTTAGTGGAAATGAATGATGAATTGAAGAGCAGCAAGCCTAAAAATACATAGTCCTGCAAGATACAGGTCCTGTTGTAGCAAGTTTTGATAAGTAAGAGTTTGTCCCATAGGGAAAGTTTATCTAAAGCTCCAAGGGAGCTATCTTTAGTGGGCCCTCCAGATCTAGATACAGATCTGGCAATCCTAAATGGAAGGGGATTTATGGTCACTATAGTCTAAATCCTAAGGTAACTTAATGCCTAAACTATAGAAAGGGTTGAGAAGGGTGATGGAGTGTGAGAAAATAAATATAAAAGGGTGAGAAGTATGCTATTAGGTATAGATCTGATGGGTCTCATAACTCAGACTCAGATCTGCTGCTATAGAAATCCTATCCAATGGCAACATTATCACCAAAGAGGAGAAAGGATCCAACTCACTCCTGTGCCATGATCCAATCCCTTATAGCTATAACTTGTCCACTTGAATGGTCACAGACTATCCAATAGGGGAACCACAATTCAGAGATGGGTCAGAACAAGGTTATCCTTGTAGGCACTACTTCATCCAGGCTACAAGCTCAAGAATCCATAGGAACCTCAACCTCTAAAGCTCTGTGTGTGAGGCTAGGCCTACAACGAGCACTAGCCTGGACACACAGAACCAGCAAGAATTTGAGTACTAGCTTTTAAGCTTAGCTGTTCACTGCTTTAGAAAGACAGCAGTGATCCAGTCACAAGCCTACAATCTCTACAGCCAAATCAGATCTGCGATCTGATGGTGGATCTATACAAATACAGGGGAGTCTGTCTCTGCACAATCTTTACAAGGCTACAAGAACAAGTACAGAGAAGAAGAATCTGTCTTAGATCTGTGGATTGGCCTCACCCTAGGGCTATAATCTGTCTACTTGAATGGTCACAAACTATCCACTGAGGCTATCCTCCTCACAGAGGTCTAAGTCGGAACAAGAACATTACTGTCGCCACCATGTTCACAAGGCTACCGGCACAAGCTCCCATGGGAATCCAGATTTAGTGGGTCCTGTGGTGGGGTTAGGCTTGCAACGTGCCTAACCTAGACACACAGGTCACTTGGATCTATGTAAAGCCTTAAAGACAATCCTCAATTGCTTACAGTACAACTTAGCAATGGTGGATCTCAAGGTAGCAGCCTTGCACAGAACAAGTCAGACAACACCAATCTCATACATGCAATAGATCCTATTACAAAACTCTATTAAAACTATACCAAATAATCATACAAAGGCATAGCCAGCAAGTGCTGGACTATGGAGAGAAGGAAAGAGGAAAAAGAAAACTCCTAAACCCTAACCTTAGCCTCCTGTAATTCTACAGTCGGATTCAAGAAGAAGGAATACAGAAGTTAAGTCCCAAAAAAGATCCTTAAACCTAAGCTAGGCTTAGGCTTATATAGCAGTCGGCTCTCCCAGAATTAGGGTTAGGAAAATCCTAATTTTTCAATATAATTGCAGCCCATTCCTGTCCCTTAGATGCCTCGGGGCATGTGCACGGAGATTAGAGCATTGGAGTGCATGCCCTAATTGCTGGAAGTTCCTAGATTGCCCTTGCAGAAGTGGGGCGAAGTTAAGAACCAGATCCTTGCTGGGTAGAAAAAATTTCCAGATCTTGCCGCTTGGTAGAATTGGCGTCACGGGGTTGAATTGACTTGAAGCTCATGCAGTCGCGGGATTGATACTTTGGTCATCACAGGAATTGCGTGCACGGTTCGTCCCTTGGTGAATTTCACGACGATCCTCACAAAGAAGCAGTGTTCACAGGCCTATGGATCATGCGAGCATTTCCTTGAAGGTTTGTATCCCGCGACCACTGCACGACAGGTGTGTGCTAGAGTGCCTGAAGCTCTCTCTCTTTAGTGAATAGTGCGACTGAAACTCATGAGAACCTCACAAAGTCTACTTTTTAATTCTTTCTACCATCAAACCGCACGAGAACAATGCTAAGACTGTGCAACCAGTTGGTGTGCTGTCTTCAAAAGCCCGCGACACTTGCGTGAAGGAATTTTCTTTGGTTCAATTGAACCCTGCGACATCCATGCGAGGCATTCTTCTTCGTTTGTTTCTGCTTTGTTGTGCCTATGCTGTAGCCAATTCTCTATCTGGGTTCAACCTTCATTCTTCTTAGGGGCTTCTGGGGCAACAGTAGGCTTCTTGGCATGGTTAGGGGTTTATTTATAGTTGCTGCTTATTACCTATAGAATAGACTTAAAATACATTTATTAAATGATTAAGGGTCTAATAGAGATTAAGTTAAGGGGTGAAAAGTGGTACTTTTCAGGTCTTAACACACCCCCAAACCTAATCTTTGCTAGTCCCTTAGCAAGCTGTAACTAATTAAATGCCACTTTCGTAGGGATCACGGGTACATTAAGCATATGTACCAAGCCTTTTAAACCCCTAGGTGATCCCTAGTGGAGGAGTGAAGTCACATGAGGGTTTTCAGTGAAGACACCCACAAACTTCACAATTAGAACAATTAAGTATAGTGCAGTTAATGACAACACAGATTGAAATATACAAAGCTTCATTCCACACCCCTTCTTTAACAATTAGAGGAAACTGCAGCAGTGTTGCAGGCCATTTAAAACTTAAAAGTTGATATGTGTTTGCATCACCACCATTCACCTATCATTAGAAATTCATTGGTTTTAAACCAATACCCAGCTTGCCTTAAATTCGAAATTCAGGTTGGATACAACCCCAATGAAGTCAAAATTTAGACCCAATTCTCACTAGGGCTATCTCTCAACATTAACAATTTGAGGGTGTTCACATTCACAACAGCTCAAGAGCAGTTACAGACCCCAAATGGGCCTGCAAGCATGAGCATAGGCAAAGCTTCTAATTTCTGATATCCTCATGAATTTTCACCATAGATTTGACAACTCTTCATCTCCACATGACAACTCATTTTACTTTGGATCCACAAGGTCTTTTTGAATGGGTTGTAATGTGGCTTATGGCTTAGGGATGTAAAGAATAAAGGGGTAAAAAGGGAACCCAAATTAAGAAATCTGCAAGGTAAGGAGTGATTCATGACTTGACAATCTTCATTTCAGCAAAAACTTCATCTTTCTTTTTATATTTCAGACTCAAAGTGGCCAGCTTCTCCTCTTCTTTTCAATTTTCAGATGATGTTGTTCTCTAGACTTCTCTTTCTTTTTCTCCTCTTTTTTTTGTTTTTATTCATTCTTTTTTTTTTTATGATTTTTTTATTATGAACTGCTGCACAATTGCCATTGATACACGAAAAAGTTGTTCACAAGTTGCTTTTCTTCACCTTCCACAGAATGTTGGACCATTCTCAGTATCTTTAACTCCTCCTTTACCTTCTGAATTCTCAGAGTGAGGGTAAGGTTGAATCAGGTCATGAAGTTAAGGTGCAAATGTTCTGGTGTTTGTGAAAGAAAAGTATGATTTTAAGGCTCAACTAGTGTATGCAAAAGGGCAGATTTTTAAAAGGTTGGATTTTCAGGCTCAAACTGTCCAAATGAGGGCCTTGGATCATTTCCTTAGTATCATGAGTGTTGTCAATTAGCTTTGATTTGGAGGTGCACAACTTCAAGTGATAAAGTCTTGATTCAATTAGTCCTTAAAGCAGAAATAATACCAAAAACACTCTTCAAAAGAAAATGATGGGCCCAAATCTAACTAGGTATGGTCATAAAATTTAACCCATGGGCTATATTTTCATCTGTGTCTCTCCTCTTAGGTTCACTGAGTATTAACTAAAAAAATTTCTGATATTAGCTTCATGGTGGTGTCAAGATTTTAACTTATTCAGTTTTGAAAAGTGTGCAAAAATATTTAAAAATTTTTTTTACAAGTTTCCTCATTGTATCAAGTTAAGTGGAAATTGATTTTATTCATCCCAGTATACCACCATTACTACACTAAAATTAACTATTCTATTGGCAAACCTATCCTGCCACACACCCAAACCATGAGGAGCAGTGTCCTCACTGGTTCAAAGGTGAGAAAATGCAGTGGAGTCCCGTCAGAATAAATAAACACAGAGTAAGATAGAGAAACAGAAAAATTAATGCTAACCGAACAGTATAGAACTAAAAGAAACTTTCATTAAAATAAAAAGAAAATATCACAAAAATAGGTAAAAAGAAAAGACAAAATGGGGGGGGGGGGGAAGAAGGATCAAGGAAGAGTCGATGGGGGAGGTCCGGACAGCTAGGGTTAGAAGAGGAAGGATGAGATGAAGAGGAACTAAAGGCCTATTTAAAAGAGTTGGACGATGGAAAATGAATTGGCAGAATAAAGCTTTGTCCCTTTCCCAGGTTGGCAATAAATTAGAAGTGTGTGGGGAATGAAGAATCTCACAACTGATTATGGGAAAAGAGAGCGCACAATAAATGATGGTCTAAAGATAGGCTTGGTATGCAAGGGGATCCTGTGTATCGTGCAGCTGCACACTGGAAGGTGTGGAAATTTGCTTTGTGTCCGGTAAGAACTCCGCGAGGAGCACAGATAGGGCCCATAAATATGAAAAGGAAACCATTTTAATCCTATGATTGAAGTCAACAGTCACATGGATTCCTATCTGAAATGATCATAGCCACCCTAAATATATCTCCCATGACGAAATAGAACAAAATGAAGACAAAAATAGAAAAGCACACAGAACAGATCAATATACAAAAAAAAAAGAGAAATTATATTAACTGGAAAAACATGTACAATTGTAATTACAAGTAGAATATTGGAAGGGGACAAAAAGAAAAACCTAAGTATAATCTAATCTAATCTAAGAGGAAGAAGAATCTGAATCGAAATCTGTTAGGAAATCCCAGCCCATCTTTTTAGCATGTTCCCTAAGGGCAGCTTTGTCCTGTTTCTTCTTGGCTTTCTTGGACTTTCTTATTTCGGCCGGTGTTTTCCTTGTGGTTGGAGCTTTAGGTGCCCTCACCCTTACTTTTAGTTGCTTGGGTATTTTTGGTTCCTTGGGTTCATGAGGGGCTTTTCCTTTTCTTTTCGCAGGGGGGGTTATAGGGGATTTGCCTTTGCCTTTGCCTTCCTCAGTGGGGACCACTGGGGATTTCCATTTTTTTTTTTACTCAAGCTGGCCAAGGGATTGTGCCTCCTCAGACTGGGCAGCTGGCTCTTTGCCAATTTTTATAGAGACTGCTGTGGAAGCAACCCTCTTAGCAGTGAATTTCCTTTGTTTAGGATAAGTTTGCTCTTTTGGGGGAGCAACAGAGGCCTTGGTAGGTGGAGACTGCTCTGTCGGGGGTGAGGCAGGAGGGGCAGCAGGGGCCTTCCCCTTTTCTTACTGGGTCTTAGGTTGTGCCTCCTCAGACTGGGCAGCTGGAGCTGGAGTAGCTTTAGGCTCTGGGTCTGGCATGTGAACAAAGAGTGGGGTGGGCTGCAGAGGAGCATTTCTGACAGCAGCCAATGCAGACTCCAATGAGGCTATCTGGATTTGTTGTTTGAGGAGGTCAGTCTCATGGATTTCCTTTTGGATTTGAAAGATCTCTTGGGCATTGTTGAGCCTCTTTTCAAATAATCTGGTCTGCACCTTCTCTATAGCAGTATTTGCTTTCTCCAGCTCCAAATTGAGCTCATTATAGGCAGCTATAGATTTGGCCTTCTGATATGCCTCTAGGATATTTGTCCACCCCAAGGAGATGCCCAGTAGTTATTTTTTACGGGCCTCCTTCATTTCATTGATCTGCTACAATAGGGGGGTCTCAATGGACTAGCGAAGTTTGGACATGCCCCTCAGGACATCCTTCCTAAGATAGGGATTGTCTCTCATGGCATGGAGGATGGTGAGGTAGGGAGGGATGTAAAAGAAATGTTTGGGTGCGATGGGCAGTGATGAAGTGGAAAGAGCAAACTGTGATTGGTCCTAGGGGGAGGATGGGATAACAGTGGGTAAGTCTATTTGTGGGGGGAGGGGGATAGGTTCTGGGTCTATTTGTGTATGTTTGTTAGTGTATGTTGGAGGGGGTAGGATAAGAGGGGATGGAGAGTATAGGGGAAAGGAAAATGGTGTAGGCTCAGTAGGAGCAGGGGGTGATGGGTGGGGGGGAAATGGGAATGGTGAAAGGGATGAAAGGGAATGGGGGGGTTGGGTCTGTAAAAGGGATTATGGGTGTTGGATGGGGTTGGGAGTCAGGGATGGTGTCAGTATGGGTATGTTTGTCAGTGTAAAGGACCAGGGGGGTTGTAGTGGATTGTTGAGGGATGGGTGGGTTGGTTAATGTCTGTAGGGTGGATTGGATGGATGTGAGTTCAGTTTGCATCAGGTCCTGTGTATGGGTAGTGGTGTATAATTAGGATTGGATGTCTTGGATAAGGGATAGGATAAGTGTCAGTGTGTCGAGGGTGGGAGGTTGAGTCTGTGTAGAAGAGGACACTAGTTGGAAAGGTGAGGAAGGTGCATGATGGAAAGTGGAAGGAGGGGAAGAGTGGGGTTCTAGTGAGTGATGGTGTGATGTAGTTGGGGAGTCCAGGAGGGGGGTGTAGTGGGTAGGCATTGTGTCAAGGAAGGTAGCCATAAAGGCTTGGAAGCCTATGGTTGTGTTAAGGGTTAAGTCAATGTCTGTGAGTGGGGATGTAGTAGGTATGGCTGGGGTGGTGTCTTGTTCAAGGTGTGTTGTGTCAATGGGGATAGAGGGGATTGTGGGAGGTGCCTAGGATATGGTGGGGATTGTCTCAGTGGTTTTTCATTTTTTGTAGGAAATGAGTGGAGGGCTGTCAGATTTATATGTAGCTGATGGGGGTATTGGGGCTGTGTATTGAGGTAGGATAGGGGATGGGGAGTCCTCTCAGGTACCAATCACAGGTGAAGATGGATGGGGAGTGTATTGAGGTAGATGATGAGGACAGAGGAGGGTGGGAGAGACATGGAAGAGGGGTAGTGGATGCAGGAGTAAAAGGTGGTGGAGAAATGGGGGCTGCTGCAGTAGTGGTGGTAACAGGCTCTGTGAGCACCTCCTTGGTAGCAAGGGTAGACCTTGTTCCAACTGCCTCTTCTAGTTGTTTGGGAAGGGCCTGAGCCTCAGCTTTCTTCTTCTTCTGGGCCTCCATCATGCTCCTGGTGATTCCCTATTGCCTCTTAGCAAAAGTAGTAGGGGCAAGGGTGGTGGTCTGCTCATTTTTTTCTATCTTGTACCCCCCCTTGCGTAGTAGTAAGGTAATGACCCTAGCATAAGGGAGTGTGTGAGGCTTCTTGTTTGTCCCTATCTTCTCCACTAGGTCTTTCATTGCCTCGAAGATGAGCCAGGCCGCATGGAAGCCATGGCCAAGAGAGAAAGAATAGACAGCATCTGCGATGGGAGTTCTCCTCTCCTGCTGATGTCCTGAGCAGTAAATGTTCTTTCCTGGGATTTGATCAATGAAGAGGAATTCAGGTTCCAATTCTCTCCTTCTGATCGAATCCCCTGTGGCCTTTAATCCTCTGGTCAAAGCCCTTGCAATTGTATCAATGGAGGCGCTCAGGGGGGGGCCATATCCACAGCTAGGGTCGAATGCGGCTGGGATGCCCAAAACTTCATCAATCACCTTGGGGCTCGTTAGCATTTCAAAATTGTCAATCAGCACAGCAAGCATACTTGTCCATCCTTGTCCTTCTTGACCCTGATGTGCTGATAAAATAGTTGCACTAGCCTAGGGTAGGCTAGTGCTGGAATGCCTCTCATCAAGGGTATCAGGCCCGCTTTGCTCATAAACTGCACGACAGGGGCAGAGAGAGGTTCCTTCTCAAAAAATGGTAGGTCAAAAGATGTCTCAGGCTCCAATGGGATTTAAACCATGAGCTCAGAAGGAGTAGAAAACTTAGGGGTTAGCTCCTCCGCCTCCTCAACCACTTCCTTTCCTTTTTTAGGTGCCTTTGAAGTCTTGGCCTTCTTAGGGGTGGTCTCAGCAGGGGCCTTATCCTTCCCCTTTCTCTTCTCTACACTCTTGGGAGCCATTTCAAACTCTATCTTCGAATATGAGGAATGGAGACGGAGATCTAAGTGCTTACCCTAAAATCCTAGGGTTAGGTTTGATCTGACGCACAGGGCACCGCGAGAGCTCTGATCAGAGGGCAATAGATGGTGGTGATGTTAGGAACAACTCTATAGATTCGTGGAGTGAATGATGAGCTGTAGGATTGATGCTGGAGGAGAGATGGGGAAGAGTGCCAGAAGCTAGGGTTTCATAAAGGGAAGAAGGAAGAGAATACTGGAAAAGGAAAAACGCGCGGGGTTAAAATACTTATCGCTAAGCTCGACGCGCTATGGAAAATCTGGTCGCGGGATTGGAAATTAACCTGGCAAAGGTGTTATTCAATTTGGATTGCGCGACAATCTCCCTGGTTGACCTTGGAGCGTGTGACAGTGTGGGATGAATTCATGTGAATTGTGCGAGCGGCTCCCAAGTCCCCATTTGGATTACGCGAAAAGCTCTGAGGTTAACTTTGAATCTCGCGACAACCTTATCAAAAAGACCTTGTAGATCCAAAGTGAAATGAGCTGTCATGTGGAGATGAGGAGTTGTCTAATCTATGGTGAAAAGTCATGAGGAAGTCATAAATCAGAAGCTATGCCTATGCTCATGCTTGCAGGCCCATTTGGGGTCTGTAACTGCTCTTGAGCTGATGAGAATGTGAACACCCTTTTGATTTTCATGATTGAGAGATAACCCTGGTGAGAATTGGGTCTGAATTTTAACTTCTGTGGAGTTGTATCCAACCTGATTTTTGAATTTAAGGCAAGCTTTGTATTGATTATATGCACATTGTATCCTTGATGTGAACTAATTGGTGGTGATGCACATGCATGTTGATTTTTGAGTTTTAAATGGCTGCATTACTGCTATAATTTCCTTTGATTTTAAAAGGATAGGTGTGCACTGAGACTTTATTCATTGAAATTTGTTTTGTCATTGATTGCACTACTTTTAACTATTTTAATGGTGAAGTTTGTGGGTGCCTTCACTGAAAACCCTCAGGAGACTCCACTCCTCCACTAGGGATCACCTAGGGATTTAAAAGGCTTGGTACATATGCTAAATGTATCCGTGCTCCCTATGAAAGTGGCATTTAAATTCTTAGAATAGTTATTTTAAGTTTTCTTTTGCTTCGGGACTAGCAAAGATTAGGTTTGGGGGTGTGTTATTCACTGAAAAATACTACTTTTCACCTCTTAACCTAGCCTTTGATAGACCTTGAAGTAGTCTAATAATCATTTGTTAAGTGTGTTTTGTAGTTAGCAATAATCTGTGCAGCTTAACACAAAATCCATCCTTATTGGCCCAAAGAAGAGGAAGAAGATATGCAAAGATGATAGCTGAACCAAAGTCAAATAGAACACCCTGGTAGAGCTCACCATGGTGACCAGGTGCTGATCATCATTGATCAAAAGCCCAGCAGATGAATGAAGTTGGCTGAGAATGGAGAAGCTGTAAAAGCAGCAAGTCCAATACAACAGAGCATAGAAAGATAGATCTCACAAAGTTGAGAAGCTCCCTCGCGAAGCTGAGGATGCAATGAAAGATGCCCTCCCGTAGATAGGATGCGCAGTTTAGAGGAGAGCTGTAAAGATATCGTGAAGATCTCGTGGATTGAAATCCTCAGAATTTATGGTCGCGAAGCTCTCACAGAGATCAGGTCTTAAAGAAGCCAGGCAAAGAATATAGCGAGTCCTTGTGTGAACTGGACTAAAATTCACCTCGTGGAGTTCGTGCATGGCCCTAAAAGAGAGAGACGCCCAAAATTCTCCTCGCGCAGATCTCGCACACTCTGAAGCCTTACCAATTACTACGTGAGCGTAGGAGCATAATATTATTCACTGAAAAGTACCACTTTTCACCTCTTAATCTAGCCTTTGCTAGACCTTGAAGCTCACTATAATCTGTGCAGCTTAATACAAAATCCATGCTTATTGGCCTAAAGAAGAGAGAGAATACATGCAAAGATGATAGCTGAGCCAAAGTCTAATGGAACACCCTGGTAGTGCTCACCATGGTGATTCAATTGCTGGTCATCATTGACCAAAAGTCTAACAGATGAAAAAATTTAGCTGAGAATGGAGGAAGCTGTAGACAGCAGCAAGTGCAATGCATCAGAGTGTTAAAATCCTCATCTCGCACAGTTGAGGATCCCCCTCACGAAGCTAAAGATGCAGTGAAAGTTGCCCTTTTGTAGATCTGTCGCGCAGTCAAGAGGACAACAAAAAAGACATCGCGAAGATCTCGCAGTTTAATACTCTCAAAATTTGCCCTCACGAAGCTCTCGCGAAGAAATACCCTCAAAGTAGCTACGTGCAAAACATAGCGAGTTCACATGCACAAAGAATAATCTGTCACCTCATGGAGTTCTCGCGTGGCCGAAGAAGAGAGAGACGCCCATAATTTCTCTCACGCAGCTCTCACGCACCCTGGAGCCTAATCAGTACTAATCAGACGCCTTACTGTGCGAGTACTTAGTGAGAGAGAGAGTTTCTAAAGCTTTATCTGTGCAAAGTGTCCTGGCGCTCTAGATTATCTCCGTGAAAGTAATACAGCGTAAAGGAACTGCACGATGAATTGAAGATTGACTGCGTGAGTAAGCACTACTCACCAACTAAAGGCTACTCCACGAAAGCTCTGCAACTGCGTGAACGAACTAATGCAGATGTCAGGCCCATGAAGCTCGGGCTCTCCCCTTCTCAGTTTTAACTTAAGGACTCTTTAGGAATTTCCCGAGACTAGGGTACACTTCTCGAGGCACATATCTCCAAGCATCCAAGAGTTGAAATAGTGCCACGTCTATTGGAAAAATTAGGGTTAATCTCTTCAGAGCCAAAGCCTTATGGACAGAGTATATAAGCTGACTTAGAGTTTATTATTTTCATCTTTCCTTCATCCTTTGTTGGCATCGAGCTCCAACAGGCTAGGGTTAAGGTTTGGTCATCTCTTTTTCTTATTTTTCTTCTCTCTTAGCCTAACATTTGTTGGCTAATCCTCTTATAAGCAGCTAGGTTTAGTTTGTATTGCAGTTTTGTAATAGGCTTAGTATACATTAGGATTTTCGATGAGCAGTTGTGTACAGGCTGCAGCCTGGAGGCAGTTCATTATAAGTTTTGCTTTCATTAATGGATTGCTATTTTAATGCTTACTCAATCTGTTATTCTCCTATCTGTCTGTAGTTCTGTTCGGGCTATAGCATACATTTAGGATTTGAGCTTATTGAAAGACCCATGGAAAGCAATGTTGGATCTGTAGTGAGATCTGGGGAGCATGGAGGCCTGTGGACCACGGTGGCTGCAGCTATTTACATGTTCTTTCTTAGAACCCTGTGGTATGGACATACCAATGGGATACCCTGTGACCATTGCAGTAGACAGAGTATAACCCTAAGGGTGTATCCAGCCACATGTTTGAGGAGGATTCTTTTCCCTACACATGAGTTTTTAGAACCTTGTGAGGTGGTTTGTACAGAAACAGGCTCCCCTCTATTGTACTTAGCTGCCATCAGAGGTTAGATCTGATTTCTCTGTAGTAATTGCAGCTTGAGGCTGGGTCATTACAGGCCTTTGTAACAATGATCAACTGAATTTTGAGCTTTATTCAACCTATTACATGGTCCTTTTTGTGGGCATAGTGAGCCGTTGGCCTTGGCAAAGCACTTATGATCTATGGGTTGGAATACCTATGGATGTCAGTCAGATCTGTGCACAGATCTAGGGAGCTTGTAGCTTAGCATTAGATAGTGTTGCAATAGTATTCATGGCATGATATGGTCCAGTGGTTGGAGAAATGATCAGTCCACCCCTCTGGATCAGATTAGCAATTTCTGCTTTAACCAATGGCATTTGGCAGACTCTATTGGATGCCTTGTGACCATTACAGTGGAGAGGGTATAGCCTTAAGAGCACCCCAAATGGCATGGGTTAAATTGGATATTCCTACCCTGTTGAGGCTTTTGATAGCATCTCAGCAAGGACCACTGCAGAGACTGACTAAATCTGAGTTACATCACTGTTGTAATTCTAGCTTAACCTGCTTACTTCTCATAACTTTTATATTTTATTCTGGTACACACCATCACCATCTTCTTTTTAACCATTTCTTTAGGATAGAGCTACATTTTATTTCTCTATTTTTAGGATTCATTTAGTGTAGTCGTGACACCCAACTCCCTTTCTTTTGGATTGTCAGATCTGGAGGCCTACTATTATAGCCCATTTTGGATTCTAGATCAATTTCTCTGTGGGATAAACTCTTACTTATCAAAACTTGCTACAATGGACCCTGTATCTTGCAGGATTGTGTGTGTTTTACACTTGCTGTAATGACCCATCTCCACATCTCCACTCTTGATTTATTTTCTCCACTGATTTCTAATAAAATAGCAGCAAGCAGTCTGAACACCGACCGAGCCAACAAGTTTTTGGCACCACTGCCGGGGATATTGATCTTTTTAGTAGACCTGAGTTGTATTATAATTTAGACTAACCAGTTCTTTGTAGCTGTGACTAATCTAGAATAAAAGTACTACTGATTCTTTGTGGAGTTTTGCAAAAATGGACTGTAGAAGAAGGGAGAAGCTAAAAATGCAGCTGGAGTGTAGCTAGCTTTGTGTGCAATTCCTTCCCCCTAAATCTCAGTCTATTTATGTTTACTTCCCTGTGTTTGTTTAGTGTAAATCTTAGTAGCTGTTGATTTTTGTTTGAAATATTCTTTGTGTGTGCTTGCGATCATTTTCTGTACTTACTGTGGGTGTGAGTATATGCATGGTAAAAGGTCTTTAAACCCTAAGCTAGAACTTGTAAATCCAAAGGTTGAAAGGATCCTTAGACCTAGACACACACCACAGGGCCCTGCTATTGAAACTGAACTAGCTATCATGGCTGAGAGGTAGAGAACATTAAAAGAATACAATGCACCTGGAGAGTACACCTCCCCCTTCTGCATTCAATTTCCCTCTGTTGAGGGGAACTATGAAATTAAATCCTCCACCATCAGTATGCTGCTTTCATTTCATAGGCTGAGTAAAGAAGATCCCTATAAGCATATCGGACAGTTTTTAGCACTTTGCACTACCTTCAACATTGCTGGCTTCGGACCTGAGGCCATTAAATTGAGGCCTTTTCCTTTCTCACTAAAGGACAAAGCCATGGTGGTCCAAAAGTATCCCTATCGTAGAATTTTCTTAGCGAGCATGTGACACCTGACGTGGGCTTCGCATACTCCCTCATGGATCTCCTTCATGATATTGATCACTTCACTTTTTGTAAGGAACCTGAGCAAGATGTTATTGTAGGATCGCTTGTAAAGACATTCCCCACAAATGACATAGCCTGCCGCTAAACGTTGAATGGTTCGCCGGCCCGTCTTGGACGTACCCTCAGGGAAAGTTAGAGTCTCGAGGAAATTCTTAATATCTGAGAACCAAGGTGGCTCATAATCAGGCTTTGTGGGTTCTTCAATTTGGAGGCAGAAGGCTAGTTCATTCCTCTGCTCGATCATGATCGACTTCATTTCAACACCATACGGGATATCCACCATTGATGCCAAAGTTTCTAATGAGTTGGCAAAGTGATTCCTTATTCGAGGGACAATTGAGAATGCCACGTCTCTAAAACAAGCTATCAGATCCTCGAGGTGCTAATGGTAGGGGATCAGTTTCTCGTCTTTCATCTTTCAATCTCCATTCGTCTGGCATTTGATCAACTGTGAATCGCCAAATACCCAGAGGTGAGTTACATTCAGATCAAGTGTCGCCCGTAGGCTGCTACACAAGCTTCATACTCAGCCATGTTATTAGTGCAAGGGAAGTTAAGTTTGATAAAACTTGGTACGTGGGATCCTTTCGGTGAAATCAGAATAGTGCCAACTCTCTGAACATCGGCATTTACTGCCCTGTCAAATTGCATTACCCATGATTCTTCTGCTTCCTCAGTATCATCTTTCGTCACGTACAGGATGCCCTCATCAGGTAACTCAATTCTCAAAGGTTCATAATCTAGCAAAGGATTGTCGGCAAGGTGATCGGCCAGTGCCTGACCCTTAATTGACTTCTAAGTGATGTACGTGATGTCAAACACAAATAATAAAAGCTTCCATCATGCGGTTCGCCTAGTGAGAGCCGGCTTCTCGAATAGGTATTTCAACAGGTCCATTCGGGCCAGGAGTAGAACGGCTTGGGATAGCAAGTAATGGTGGAGCCTCTAAGTATCCCATATAAGAGCTAGGCATGCTTTCTCTAGATGAGAAAAGCGTGTCTCATAATCAGTAAACTTCTTGCTCAGATAGTAGATGGCATGCTCTCTTCTTTCTGTCTCATCATGCTGTCCTAAGATATATCCCATCGAGACTTCCGTCGTGGAGAGATATATTAAGAGTGGTCTCCTGTTAAGACCTGAAAAGTACCACTTTCCCCCCCTTAACTTAATCTCTGTTAAACCCTTAATCATTTAATAAAAGTGTTTTAAGCATGTTCTGTAGGTAATAAGTAGCAGCTGCCAATAAACCCCTAACCATGCCAAGAAGCTCACTGTTGCCCCAGAACTACCTCAGCAGAATGAAGGACGAAGCCAGACAGAGAGTTGGCTGAAGCACAGGCACATCTAAGTAGAAATAAATCAAGAAGAATGCCTCGCTCAAAATGTCGTAGGGTTTAATTGAGCCAGAGATAATGCCTTCGCTCAGTTGTCACGGTCTTCTGGAGGAAGCACAACAACTGGTCGCACAGTTTTCACGCAGTTTGGTGCCAGAAAGAATTGAAAAGTAGGCTTCACGAGGTCCTCACGAGGCTCAGTCTAAAGCATTCACGCAGTCTCGCGTAGCTCAAAAGAAGAATCGTTACGCTTCGCGCGACTCACTCAGAAGAGAGAGCTTCAGGTATTCCTGCACAGCTGTCAGCAAGAAGGCGTCATGAGATACGAAATGCACCGCTTCTTCATAAGGATCTCTCACGAGATTCACCAAGGGACGAACCGCACGAGCAATCCCCGCGCCATTCAAAGCTGAAAGAGCAATCTCGCGATAGCCATTTGTATTCTGCGATGACTAAAATGCCAATCCCATGACTGCATGAATTTCAAGTCAATTCAGCCCCGCGATGCCAATTCTACAACATGGAAAGGTCTGAAATCATTTCTAACCAGCGAAGATCGAATTCTAAACTTCTCCCCACTTCTGCAAGGGCAATCTGGGAATCTCCAGCAATTAGGGCACACACTCTAATGCTTCAATCTCTGTGCACACGCCCCGAGGCATCCAAGGGATAAGAATGGGCCACAATTACATTGAGAAATTAGGGTTTTCCTAACCCTAATTGGAGGGGAAGTCGATTGCTATATAAGCCTAAGCCTAGCTTAGGTTTGTGGATTGATCCTCTCTTTTGGGACTTAACTTCTGTGCTTCTTCTCCAAAAAATCAACTGTAGAATTACAGTAGGCTAAGGTTAGGGTTTAGGAGTTTTCTTCTTTTTCCTTTTTCTTTCTCTCCATAGTCCAGCATTTGCTGGCTATGCCTTTTGTATGATTATCTGGTATAGATTTTAGTGGAGTTTTTGTAATAGGATCTGTTGCATGTATGGGATATTGTTTTTGTTGTGAGTTGTGCTGTACAAGGTTGCTGCCTTGAGATCCTCCATTGCTAAGTTGTTTTGTAAGCAATGGAGGATTGGTTCTAAGATACTATTTAGATCTAAGTGACATGTGTGTCTAGGTTAGGCACTTTGCAGGCCTTCCCCCACCACATGACCCACTAAATCTGAATCCCCATGGGAACTTGTGCTTGTAGCCTTGTGAACATGGTGGCGGTAGCAATATTCTTATTCTGTCTTAGACCTTTGTGAGGAGGATAGCCTCTGTGGATAGTCTGTGACCATTCAAGTGGACAGATTATAGCCCTAGGGTGAGGCCAATTCATGGAACTAAGACAGATTCTTCTTCTCTGCACTTGTGCTTGTAGCCTTCTGGGAGATTGTGCAGTGACGGAGTCTCCTACAGTTGAATAGATCCACCATCAGATTGCAGATCTGAGTTCAATGTAGAGATTGTAAGCTTGTGACTAGATCACTGCAGTCTTTCTAAAGCAGTGATCAGCCATGCTTAAAATCTAATACTCAAACTCTTGCTGGTTCTGTGTGTCCAGGCTTGTGCACTTTGTAGGCCTAGCCCCACACACCGAACTTTAGAGGATGAGGTTCCAATGGATTCTTGAGCTTGTAGCATGGATGAAGTAGTGTCGACAATGGTAAACTTGTTCTGACTCATCTCTGGATTGTGGTTCCCCTATTGGATAGTCTGTGACCATTTGAGTGGACAGGTTATAGCTTTAAGGGATTGGATCATGGCACAGGAGTGAGTTAGATTCTTTCTCCTCTTTGGTGATAATGTAGACATTGGACAGGATTTCTATAGCATGATCCGAATCAGTTACGACCCCATCGATCTCAGATCTAATAACATACTTCTCACCCTTTTTCATTTATTTTCTCACTCCACCACTCTTCTTAACCCTTTCTGTAATCTAGACAGTAAGTTGCCTTAGGATTAAGATTATAGTGACTTTAAATCCCCTTCCACTTAGGATTGCCAAATCTGGAGATCCTACTAAGGATAGCTCCTTTGGAGCTTTAGATCAACTTCCCTGTAGGACAAACTCTTACTTATCAAAACTTGCTACAACAGACCCTGTATCTTACAGGAGTGTGCATATTTTAGGCTTGCTGCTCAGTAATCATCACTCTACCTTTCACTCATTTTTTATTTACCCCATTCCTATCACTATCTTCAATAAAGTTAGTAGCAAGCACTCAAAATAGACCAACAAGTTTTTGGCGCTATTGCCGGGGACATTGATCTCTTAGTAGATTCTAGATTTTTGATTCTTTATTGTTTGGTAGCTGCACTTGTGAATAATTGATACTGCTGAATTACATTTGAAAATTTTCTTACAGATCTAGACCGTAGGAGAGAAGGAGAGTAGAATTGAACTGGGAGTCTAGCTACCTCTATTTGCATTTCTCTAACCCTCAAAACTCAGTCTATTTCTCCTTTCAAGATTCCATAGTAGTTGATTAGGATAGTTGCAATTTTTATTAGATGCAATGTGCCTGCGAATAGTCGTCCCTGCTATTGGTGTGTGTGCATGTTAGGAAGGAGATCCCTCAGTCCTACATTAGAGCCTGCTAACCCTGAGATAGAAAGGGGTAGAAGACCGAGAAGGCACAAACACACCACAGTCGAGCCCCCTATTGAAATAGAGACAGCAGTTATGGGTGAAGAGCAACCTAGAACATTGAAGGAATTGAATGCTCCGGATGATTACAATTCTCCATTCAGCATTCAATTCCCAGATGTTTAGGGTAATTATGAGATCAAAACATCCATCTTCCAAATGCTTCCTTCTTTCCATAGGCTTAGCCAAGAAGACCCTTACAAGCACATTGACCAGTTCTTGGCCCTGTGCACGACATTCTCCATTACTGGTTTGGGACCAGAACCCACTAGGTTAAGGCTCTTTCCTTTCTCCTTAAAGGACAGGGCCATGACCTGGTTATCTACTCCCCCAAACAATAGCATCACTTCCTGAAAAGACCTCCAGACAAGATTTCTGTCTAAATTTTTCCCCGAGACCAAGACCAGCCAATTGAGGAAGGGCATACTTTCTTTTGCCTAGTCCCCAACTGAAGATTTTAACCAATGGTGGGATAGATTTAAAGAGATGCTCAAACAATGTCCCCACCACAAGATCTCTGACAGGTAGCTGTTGTTGCTTCCTAGTGTGCTCGATTTATGTGTGTTTTGAAAACAGGTTTACAACTGCTAAATTATAATGAATCTAGAATATTAAAAAGACTAAAGAAGTATCAGCACAGGTAGAAGTGAATTAGCCTGCAAGATCAGGGCCAATTGTAGCAAGTTTTAAATGCAAGTGAGTGAAAGATCGTCCACAGAGAATTTGTCTAAAATGCAAGATAAACCTCCAGATCTGAGCTACCAGATCTGGCCTCTTATCCTATCTAGAAAGCACATACGATGGGGAGGTTGAATTTGTCACATTAACTAAAAAGTTAAAAGTAAAAGTTAAACTAAATGATCTAGATCCGAGTTAGGGGAACGTTTGAGGTAAACTTATAAAAATTGGAGAAGTAATATCTAACTTTGATTTGGTCCTTGAAATCTAATGAGAATGACTGCAGCTCAACAGAGAGGTGATCCAATCTTCATCTGGCTACAAGCGCAGGTGTAAGAGAAATAAATCTAATTCAAGGATTAGGCTTACGCTTATGGCTATGGTCTATCCACTTTAATGGCCACAAACCATCCAATAGTCCTTAATCCAAATCCTTAATTTAGAACAAGAAATATCACTACAAATGTCGTGAGAGACTAGGTTACAAACACTAACTCTCACATGATTAATGAATCAAGGGAAATTGCATGAAAAATAGTGAATCTAAAGGAGTCTAATGCAATAAAGAGATCAGAGGGAACCCTTAACATGAGTCCAATGGAGAATGCACGGTTTATAGCAACCTATTCAAACTCACCATTACAATTACAGAGCACAGCTTAAACAGCTCTCAGATTTGTAGTCTTGAATACAACTCTCCTTTGAACTACAGAAGTATCTCACAGCTCTCAATTGCAAGTACAAGGTGAGGCTATTACAGGGATTTCAGACAAACTATCTGATTTGGAAATGGGGGATTAGGAATGAAACTCAAAATCTGGATGCCCAAATTGGGCAAATGGTTCGTCTATTTATAGTTATCCCTAAGTCCAGCTCAGATGTGTATCAACCAATCAGAAGTGCTCAGATCTGTATTGACCAATGGTAGTCGAGCACGAGGATCCAGATCTGTTCTCGCCAATCAAAATTCCTCGAACTGGTTCAGCCAATCAGGTGAAAAAGGCATCAATTCTGTTATGCATTTTGAAAGTCTGTTAGAGTTTCTAGAAGTTCCCGCCAAGTTATTTCATCTCTGGGTGCTTACGTGGGGTGGAATATGCCTTCGCTTCATGCTTAGAATCCTCTGGAATGTCCCTAGGTTTTTAAACGCAGTGGGACGCGTGAAACAGATTACTGAATTGCCCTTGCAAAAGCTGGGAATCTCCAGAATACCTTTTCGCATAGCTTAGGGGGCTTTTCGCAAGGTGTTGTAACTCCTGAAGCTCTTTTCGCAATGTTCTAGTTCTGTTCGAATTGAGTTTTCTTCTTTTCGAAAAGGTCAATCATCTCTTCGAAGAGTTCAGATGTTCTTCGAAAGCTAAGCCTGGAGTTTTAGTTCTTTTCGCAGAGTTCAGGTTCTTTGCGAAAAGTACTCTGTAGTGCATTTTTCTGTTCGAATTGCTCCATACTTCTTTTCTGGGTTGAGACCAGGTCTTTGCCTCTTCAATTCAGACCTTTCAATAGCTAGTGAGGTTGTTTCTTCTCTTTCTTCCTTTGGATTAACATGGATTGTCATCTTTTTGGCACTTTTACGCTACTTTTATGGTTAAGCCTGTCTTTATTGTTAGCTGCAACACAAGCACTTAAAACACTTATTTAGTTCTCTCAAAGGTCTATCAAGACTCAAGTTAAGGGGTGAAAAATGGTATTTTTCAATTCTCAACACACCCCCAAACCTAAGCTTTGCTAGTCCCTGAGCAAAGACAAAAGTAAAAAAAACAAAGTAAAAAGCCACTTTTGTAGGGAGCACAGTTGCATTTAGCATATGCAACAAGCCTTTTAAACCCCTAGGTGATCCCTAGTGGAGGAGTGAAGTCTCCTGAGGGTTTTCGATGGCACTACAAACTTCTTCAATAAATCGCTTAAGATCATCAGCTCTTACATTCTATAACTTTCATCCACTCTGTTTATTCACACCTGCATCAGTCATGTTGTAAGAAGATTTTTCAAGAAAAAATATCAGTTCAAAACTAAAATTCTGCTGTAATTCTTGTTACTACTAAGTCAATTTATGTCAAAGGTTATTTACAAGAAAAATTAATGAATAGCTTGCCTTCGATTTAGGAATCCAGCTTCGATATTACCCCAATGAGTTGATTTCAAACCCAACTCTCACCAGGATTTTCACTCAACATGTAAGTAAGAGGGTTGTACTATTTCACACGGCTCAAGAGCAGTTACAACCCTCAAATAGGATTGTAAGCATGAGCATAGGCATTGCTTTTAGTTCAGAATTCCCTGCTCTTTTCACCATAGATTACACAAATTCTTATCTCCATGTGATAGCTCAATCCATCATTGATCAGTAAGGACTTTACTGGGGTTGTAATGTGGCTTATGGGTGAAATTTCTCAAGAATAAAGGGGTGGAATGGTGTTCAAATTTGAGAAGTCAGTCAAGGTAAGGAGGTGATATACAAACCTTCTTTACTTCAACATATTTTCATTTTCTTCTTTGAATTTTCAGAGCCAAAGTGGCCATCTTTTTCTCTTTCTTTTTCAAACTTCCAATGAAATGCCTACTCTCTTTTTGTTTTGCTCAAATATATATATATATATATATATATATATTTATTTATTTATTATTATTTTTTTTCAAATTAGCATTGACTGGAATGCCACATTTCCTCTGCTGTTACATCATTGCCTTCAACTTGTACCCTTCTTTTGTTATCAAATTGTTACTCAATTCTCCTTTCTTCAGCTTCCTTCCCTTTATCTTCTGACTTCTCGGAGTGAGGGTTAGGCTAAATGAAGTTGATGAGGTTTCAAAGGAATCTTGGATTTGTACAACTCAAATGGTGTGTATCAAGGGCAGTTTCAAAAGGTGGGGCTTTGTAAGGTTCAAACTGTCCAAAAGGAGGCCTTACATCATGTCTTTAATATCATGAGTGCTATCAAATTATTTCAATTTGGATATGTGTAACTTCTAGTGCAAGAAAGCAGATTCAATTAGTCCCAAAAGCAGAAAAAATTGCCAATTGATACCTCTAAAGAATACATTTCAGGCCCAAACCTGACTGGGTGTGGGTTTTTTATCAAATTCCTGAGGTGTATCCTCACTATTTTCCTTCTTTTTAGGTTTACAAAAACATCAATTTTGTTTTGGAAATCTCTTAACATTCACTTCATGAAAGTATTAGAATTACACTAGAAATTAATTTCAAAAGGTTTTTAACTTCTTCATATATATATATATATATTTTTTCTTCAAAACAGCAGGTGTGAAATTACTTTATTTTCAAAAATTCCACTGATCATAAGCTGTACCGATGTTAACTCAATTATTGATTTCTGTCACCCCCCCAAACCAAAGGGGAGCAGGGTCCACGCTGGTCCAAAGCAGAGAAGATATAAGCAAGAAAAAAAAATCATGATCACAAAAGGACAGACAGAAATGCACAGGAATTACACAAGAAAAAAAAATAGAATTTTATATTACAAACTCATGACACAGATAAGTACAATGTGATCTAATAACTGGGGTCAAAATCTGTATCATAAGTTGGTTCAATTGGCTCAGAATCGAGTCATGGAATCGAATCGAATCAGATTGGAGTCTCAACTTGATTGAGCTTTCTCTGGATTGTGTTTTGCATTCCTCTGAATTGATCTTTTTGGTGAGGCCAATGTACTTGCCAAGTCTAGTGGTCTTCAGTTTTTCTTGGTCAAGTTGTGCTTGCAACATGGTCACCTTGTGCTGCTCACTCTGAACCATCTGAAATGTTTGACCCAGCAAGTCCTTCATTTTCTCTCTCAAATTTCATAAATAACTCCAACTTCTGAATCTGGTTTTCATAAGGGGTTCGAATGTAGGCTTGTAAATCAGCTAACCCCTTTAGAACATCTCTACAGATATAAGGATTTTCTTCCATGGCTCTTCTGAGGGTGGCAAATCTGGGAAGGGGAATGGAATGGTAGGGGACCAAAGATGTCCCAGCTGTGGGAGGGGGAGAAGAAGTGTCTAGAAGGAGGACTTCAGGGTCGGTCTGAGTGGCTTGCTCAGAGAAAGTGGGGAGTGGTGAAGGGGATGTAACCAGAGGGACTTCAGGTTCAGTTTGGGTTGCATGGGTAGTAGTGGTGGGGGTGGGCAGATCAACCAATACTACCTCTGGTTCAGTTTGGGTAGCATGGGAATCAACAGTAGGTGGCGGTTGTGTGGGATGTGGAGGTTAAGGTTTGGAGCAGGTCATTGGTCATAGACTGGTTTTCTGTGTTGATTTGGAGTTGGGCTTGGATGGATTGGAGGTAGGCAAGTATTTGGTTAATAGAGGCAGGTGGGGGAGAGGTGGGCATAGCAGGGACTGGTACAACTGAAGTGGAGGGTGGGGGTGCAATGGCTGTAAAGGGAGAAGTAGGTAAGTGAGTGAATGATGAGGGTCAGGTATAGGGATAGGCTAAATCCCCATGGTTTCAAAAATAGATCCCATTAAGGAAGAATAAGCCTCTGTAGTGAAAGGCTCAGGTTCAGGTGTATGGGATACTTCAAGTGTGTGGGCTGAATGAGCAGGTGAATTTGAGGGGCTTTGGAGCAGAGGAGTGCAGGGAAATGGGGCAATAAAGTCTGCAGTTAAAACATGGGCATTGGTGGGAGAAATTGGTGGTGTGAGTATGGTTGGAGTGGTTGGTGTAAAGGGGGAATCTATAATTGGAATAATGGAGGGTATGGGAGATGGGACAGCAGGGATAGGTGAAGTGGCAGGGGCTAGAATAGGGGAGGAGGGTGAAAGGCCAACTTCCTCAAGAATTGGTGCAGCTAAAGAGCTGGTCACCACAGGGTCTGGCAGAGCTGCTTCAAGAAGTGGTGCAGCTAAAGAGCTGGTCACCACAGGTGTTCCGCTAAAATCGCTCTAAGGGAACCTGAGGCAGGGGCGTGTTCAGTGTGTTCATTACCTGCAGCAGTGTGTTCACCTTCCTCTCTTATTCTTCTCAGCATGGCTTGGCTTGTAGTCCAAGCCTTTTTCCCAAAATTGTGAGGAGCAATGACTTCAAATGGCTCCTCATTATTAATGTCAAACTTGGCTCTGAGGAGGGCTGTGATCAATCTACCAAATGGGAGGCCAGCTAATTTCTGCTCCTTTTTCAACTTGGCACTAATATCAGCCATGGCTTCAAAAATTAACATAGGGGCATTGAAAAACTGCCCCTTAGAAAAATGAAAGAGAGCCTCCAGAATTGGTGTTCTCCTCTCTTGGCTGTGCCCGGTAACATAAAAACTTCCCCTCAAAATGGAGTCCATCAATAGAAATTGGGGGGCTAGGTCTCTCCTCATGATGAACTGTCCAGTGCCCACAATTCCTTGGGTTAAATGTGTAGCCATTTCTCTAAAGGAGGCTGTTTCTGGAGTAGCCAATGGACCAGAAGGATCAAATTGGAAGGGTATCCCCAAAGCATTCCCTATGTCTTCAAATGTGACAGTAAGATCGCAATCAGCAATAAAGATAACTAGGGTAGGGACATCAGCATCTCTTTCAGTGACCTTGATTAGGTTTTGGTACCATAACTTCATTCGTGGGTAAATTTTCTCTGGCAAGGGGGTAAGGATATTGCTTAGTGAGGCATCTCTTATGTATTTCAAAGATAACAGGCAATTCGGTTTGTTGGCGAAAAACGTTTCGTCCACAATCAGCTCAGGAATTAGCTTCTGAGCTTCAATGAATGGATTTGGCAGTACCAAATGTATAGGCAGAGGAGGAAGTTCAGGCTCAGGGCTAGCAGCAGTAGGGATGGGATCCTCATGTCGAACTTTCTTTCCTTTCTCCACCCTATCCGCTTTATCCATAGATAGTTTTCTTTTGGCTGAAGTTTTGGCTTTTCCTTTTGGGGTAGGTTTGCTAACTTTCTTAGTAGAGGATTTTGGGAACATGGCAGCCAACGATTTCTCCGCTTTTCCCATTCTAAATTGATGTATGAAAATGCCCACAACAGATGCTGACATAAAATCAAAATTTTCAAATGATAAACAGAGAGAATGTGTAGAGAAATATCGAGATCTAGGGTTTTTGATTGAACGAGTTGTTTGCTTGCAGAAATCCCCCAGACTAGAAGCTAAAATCCTTCTCTGAAAACTCAAATGATCGAACAAAGGTGAAGAAAAATGTAGCAAGCTTCTCAATTCGTGCAAGGAAAGAACGAAATAGGATTTCTGTGGAACAGGTCGCTCTTCAGAAAGCTTTCGAATATGAAACCCCTATTTCGAAAGGGTTTAAATATACTCAGAGTTAATTTCGCAAAGTTCTTTTTAAGTTTTCGAAAAGTTTCAAAATAGACCTTTTGACAACAGCGAATGGCATCAGTACCATTCGAAAAGTTAATAGCTTCATAAACATCTTTTCGAAAAGAAAATAGCTTCAGAAATATTTTTTCGAAAAGAAAATAGCTTCAGAAATATCTTTTCGAAAAGAAAATAGCTTCAGAACCAACTATTCGAAAAGCAAATCCTTGCTTTCGAGCAGTTCGTTACAAATCCAGAGTCTTTTCGAAATGTAAATTGAACTTTGCGAAAAGAGAATTATTACTTTGCGAATTAGCTTGGAGCATATTTAAACCATGCGAAAAGAGACAAATCATGAATAAAAACAGAAACAAAGAAACGAAGCAAAAACTATGAAATAAAAACATAATGTACAGTTATCTACCATCAGATTTTTGGAGGTTCGTGATGACGGATGGGTAGCACAGGCTCCTGGGTATTTTCAATGCATGGTTTGAGCCTCTGACCATTTACTTTCAGGATTCTTCCATTACTTGGATCAACGATGTCAATAGCTCCCGAAGGAGCTGTCTGAATGACAGTGTATGGCCCTTCCCATCTGGATCTCAACTTTCCTGGGAAAAACTTGAGTTTTGAGTTAAATAACCATACCTTAGAGCCAGCTGTGAACTCTTTTCTCAATAAATTTTTATCATGGAAAGTTTTGACTTTCTCTTTGTAAAATCTTGAATTTGTGTATGCATCCATTCTCAGCTCCTCCAACTCAGCAAGTTGCAGTTTCCTGTGATTACCAGTAGTAGTTAGATCCATGTTTAATATTTTAATGGCCCAAAAAGCTTTATATTCTAACTCTACTGGTAAATGGCATGCTTTGCCATAGACCAACCTGAATGGGGACATACCAATTGGGGTTTTATAGGCTGTCCTGTATGCCCACAATGCATCATTCAGCTTAAAGGACCAATCCTTTCTGTCCTTCTTCACAGTCTTTTCCAAAATATGTTTGATTTCTCTATTGGAAATCTCCACTTGTCCACTGGTTTGTGGATGATATGGAGTGGCTACTCTATGAGTCACAGAGTATCTTTTCAATAAAGTTTCAAAATATTTATTACAAAAATGGCTTCCCCCATCACTGATAATGGCTTTGGGAAAACCAAACCTGGAAAAAATGTGATCCTTAAGAAATTTAAGAACCACTTTGTGATCGTTTGTTTTAGTGGCTGTGGCCTCAATCCATTTGGATACATAATCCACAGCTACTAAAATGAAATTATACCCATTGGAAGGAGGAAAGGGACCCATGAAGTCTATCCCCCAAACATCAAACAACTCAACTACCAAAATAGGCTGTAAAGGCATTGAGTTTCTCTTGGAAATGCTGCCCAATTTACGGCATTCTGCAAGACTTACAATCTTTGAGCATCTTTGAAAAGTGTAGGCCAATAAAATCCACTTGTAAAACCTTTGCAGTTTTGTTTCCACTAAAATGACCTCCACAGCCTGTTCATGACACATAGACAGATTCTATGAAATTCTTGGTCGAGGACACATTTTCTTATTATTTGGTGCACAACTCTTAAATAGATAAGGATCTTCCCGGATGTATAACCTTTGAGAAGAAAAGATCTTTATCCATTTTATTCCAATGTTGAGGAATTCTTCCAGTAGCCAAAAAGTTGACTATGTTTGCAAACCAAGGAGTGTGTACACTAATGGCAAAAAGTTGCTCATCAGGGAAAGATTCATTGATAGGCAGCCTATCAATCTCAGCAGTTAAAATTCTAGACAGGTGATCAGCCACCACATTCTCCACCCCCTTTTTATCTTTGATCTGTAAATCAAATTCCTGTAATAGGAGAATCCACCTGATTAATCTTGGTTTGGTATCCTTCTTAGACAGAAGGTATTTCAAGGCAGAGTGGTCGGTGAACACCACTATTTGTGAACCCAAGACATATGACCTGAATTTCTCTAAAGCAAAAACAATTGCCAGCAGCTCTTTCTCAGTTGTTGTGTAATTGAGCTGTGCATCAATCATCGATCTACTGGCATAAGCTATGACATGAGGCAGCTTTTCTTTTCTCTGTCCAAGGACAGCTCCCAAAGCATAATCTGATGCATCACACATCAGTTCAAAAGGTAGTGAATAATCTGGAGACTGCAATATTGGAGCTGAAATCAAACAGTTTTTCAAGAATTCAAAAGCCTTCATGCATTCATTATTGAAAACAAAAGGGACATCTTGGCACAGCAAATGACAAAGAGGTTTGGTTATTTTACTGAAGTCCTTAATGAACCTTCTGTAAAATCCAGCATGTCCCAGAAAACTTCTGATTTGTTTAACAGTTTTGGGAGGTGGTAAATGTGCAATTAGATCAATTTTTGCTTTGTCCACCTCAATGCCCTTATGGAAAACAACATGGCCAAGGACAATGCCTTGGGTGACCATGAAATGGCTCTTTTCCCAGCTCAAAACTAGATTGCTTTCTTCACATCTCTGTAATACCAATTTGAGATGATGTAAACACTGGGAAAAACTGTCTCCGTAGATTGAAAAGTCATCCATAAAAATCTCCATAAATTGGTCAATCATATCAGAGAAAATAGAATACATGCATCTTTGAAAGGTAGCAGGAGCATTACAAAGACCAAAAGGCATTCTCCTATAGGCAAAAGTGCCAAAAGGGTAAGTGAATGTGGTCTTTTACTGATCTTGTGGGTACACAGGAGTTTGGTTGTCACCAGAGTAACCATCAAGAAAACAGTAATAAGTTTTTCCTGCTAGCTTATCTAAAATCTGATCAATGAATGGGAGGGGGAAATGGTCTTTTCTGGTCATTGCATTTAATTTTATGTAATCAATACAGACTCTCCACCCAGTTGTTTGTCTGGTTGTCATAAGCTCACCAGAATCTGAGGTTACAACAGTGATCCCAGATTTCTTAGGTACCACCTGTGTAGGTGCCACCCAAGCTGAATCTGAAATGGGGTAAATGACCCCTGCATCCAACAACTTAACAATCTCTTTCATGACCACTTCTTGCATATGAGGGTTCAGCCTCCTTTGCATTTCCCTAGAAGGCTTTGCATCTTCTTCCAAATGGATTTTGTGCATGCAAACAGCTGGACTGATTCCTCCCAAATCAGCAATAGTCCAGCCAATTGCCCTTCTATGTTCTTTCAAAACTATCATGACTCTTCTTCTTGCTCCTTTGTGAGGAGGAAGAAATAATTAGCAATAATTTATGATTTTCTAAAACACATATTTCAAATTTTTCATGCTTTAGTTCTAAATCGTGGTGAAATGAGATAAGAAGGTAACAAAGGTACCTTAGCTGTTTGTGGAAGGGGGAGAGTAGTAGGTTTCCAAGAAGAGAAACTTGCTGATTGATTATGAGTTCCTTGCACAACATTTATTTCCTCAGAATTTGAGATACAAACTGTTTCTTCTTCGGAATTTCCCCAAGCATCTTTAACATTTGTGGTGAAATCTTCACCTTGCATAAAATAAGTCCCTTCTACCAGTTCATCCAATAGATCAACATGAAAACATTCTTGAATGAATTGAAAGTGTGGATCGCATTATAAACATTTAATTTTACCATCATATTTTCAAAAGAGACTTCCATAATACAGACTGCATTGAATGCAAGCATTTTCTTGTAGAGAATGGTCTTCCCAAAATAACAGGATGGAAGTTTTGCTTTTGGTTGGTTCCATGTCTAAAACTAGAAAATCAGGATAGAAAAATTTATCTACTCCACCAATACATCTTCAATCATCCCAAGCGGCTTCCTTTCGGATCATGCGCTAGTTGTAACACCACATGAGTGGGTTTTAATTCTCCCAAACCTAGTTTCTCATATACAGAATATGGAAGTAGGCTGACACTAGCACCCAGATCTAATAAAGCCTTTTCAATGGTATGTTCCCCAATAATGCAAGGGATTGTGGGGATTCCACGATCTTGAAGTTTAGGAGGTGTGACAATGGATAACACCGGATTAACTCTTTCCACAGCAAAGACCTTCTTGGACAACTGTATCCTAGACTGTCTTTTGTGAGTGCAAACATCTTTCAAAAATTTTGCATATGCTGGAATTTGTTTGATTGCCTCAAGCAAAGCTAGATTTATCTTGACTTGCTTGAAAGTCTCCATCATTTCATCTATTTTTGTGTTCCCTTTATCAAAAGGGGATACAGATTTCATTGCATGAGGAAATGGTAAATGAGGAACTAGTCCTTCATCTACTGATTTGGAAGCATTTTCAGAAACTTTTTGGATTTTTTGTTTTTCATTTTTTGATTTTTGAGGTCCATCAAGACTTACGCTATCATTATGCTGCTCTTGCTACATATCTTTATCATTTTCCTTATTTTTTTCTTCTTCAGTACCCACATTGTTATTTATGATTCTTCCACTTCTCAAAGTGGTAACAGTTTTTACTTCTTCATGTGAATTAGAAGCTTCTCCAACCATGAACTGTCCTTTAGGATTGTTCAAAGGTTGGCTGGGTAACTTTCCTTCCTCTCTTTTTGCCAAAGTATTTGAAAGTTGTCCTAATGTTTCTTCAATCTTCTTTATGCTCTGGCTGTGAAAATTCACAGTCTGAGTTAAAGATCCTAAATTCTGGAGTGAATTTAGGACTTGATCTTCAAAAGAAGGGGACCTGGAAGGGGCTTGAACTGGGGCAGGCTGCTGCACAGGTTGTTGTGGAATGGGCTGCTGAAAATTTGGTTTGGCATAAAAATTCTGCTGATAAGGCTGTGCAGTTTTGAAAGGCATTTGGTTCTTTGGTTGTTGCTGCTGTTGGGATTGATAATTCCCTTAGTTCCACCTCAAATTGGGGTGTCCTCTCCATGGATATTCATTTGGTGATCTGTCCAAATGATTCGAAGATGAGCTTGTTCCACCATTAAATCAGGAACGTAGTGCGGCGGGACATTGGTCAATTGCATGAGTAGGGGTGGCATAGACATGCCTCCTCTACTCTTGCAACATTTGGATTTTTAAGTGAGTCCATCAATCTATCAAACTTTTTGGTTAAATTGTCCATCTTTCTTTCCAACTCATTCACCTCAAAAATCTTCCCTTTGGTGGGTTGGTGATTGTTCAACCTAGCAGATTTTCAATATCTCTTGTAGATTCTGTTGAGTTGAGTTTTCACCAATTACTTCAAATAAGTCCCAAACCTCCTCAACTATTTTTTGCAAGTAAGTGCCTCCACAGGAGGCATCCACCATATTTTTGCCTTTTTGATCAATTCCTTGATAGAAACTTTGAACCAGCTGCCATCTGGGAATTTGATGATGAGGACATTGCCTTAAAAGTTCCTTAAATCATTCCCATGCTTCATGGAAAGTTTCAGTTGAAGTTTGTGAGAAAGAAATGATACTTTGTCTCAATTGGCTTGTTTTAGACATTGGGAAATATTTGGCTAAAAATTGACACTGCAAATCATTCCAAGAAGTGATACTATTTGGTGCTAACATAGATAACCATGCTCTAGCTTTATCCTTTAATGAAAAAGGAAAGAGCCTAAGCTTGGTTATACGGACCAAATCGACTATGTTGAATGTGGTGCAAAGAGCCAAGAATTCATCCACATGTTTGTATGGATCTTCCTTACTCAACCCATGGAAGGAAGGAAGCATTTGTATGGTTGATGATTTGATCTCATAATTTCCTTCAATAGTAGGAAATTGAATGCAAAAGGGAGAATTATAAGCACCAGGTGCAAAGTAATCCCTCAAAAGTCGAGGTTCTTTACCCATAGTAGTAGAATTCTGTGTTGTTTGTTTGGTTCGTAGTAGCCTTTCAACTTCTAAATTCAGTGGGACAATCTCAGGGCTGAGAGTCCTCCTACCAAACATACAACTCAGAACAAAAAAACTGATTATTCACAGCAAACCTTCAGAATTCCTTTTTAAGTAGTTTCCCTTCTTCAAAAATTGGACATGATTAACTGCACAGGTATAAACAATAGAATAGTTTAGTACTGATAAAAATTAAAGTGAAAACTTAGGTCTACCTATTTTAGAACAAATTCCCCGGCAACGGCTCCAAAAACTTGTTGTTGCTTCCTAGTGTGCTTGATTTATGTGTGTTTTGAAAACAAGTTTGCAACTGCTAAATTATAATGAATCTAGAATATTAAAAAGACTAAAGAAATATCAGCACAGGTAGAAGTGAATTAGCCTGCAAGATCAGGGCCAATTGTAGCAAGTTTTAAATGTAAGTGAGTGAAAGATCGTCCACAGAGAATTTGTCTAAAATGCAAGATAAACCTCCAGATCTGAGCTACCAGATCTGGCCTCTTATCCTATCTAGAAAGCACATACGATGGGGAGGTTGAATTTGTCACATTAACTAAAAAGTTAAAAGTAAAAGTTAAACTAAATGATCCAGATCCGAGTTAGGGGAACGTTTGAGGTAAACTTATAAAAATTGGAGAAGTAATATCTAACTTTGATTTGGTCCTTGAAATCTAATGAGAATGACTGCAGCTCAACAGAGAGGTGATCCAATCTTCATCTGGCTACAAGCGCAGGTGTAAGAGAAATAAATCTAATTCAAGGATTAGGCTTACGCTTATGGCTATGGTCTTTCCACTTTAATGGCCACAAACCATCCAATAGTCCTTAATCCAAATCCTTAATTTAGAACAAGAAATATCACTACAAATGCCGTGAGAGACTAGGTTACAAACACTAACTCTCACATGATTAATGAATCAAGGGAAATTGCATGAAAAATAGTGAATCTAAAGGAGTCTAATGCAATAAGAAGATCAGAGGGAACCCTTAACATGAGTCCAATGGAGAATGCACGGTTTATAGCAACCTATTCAAATTCACCATTACAATTCTGAGCCCAGACTTAAACGACTCTCGGTTGTAGTCTTGAATACAACTCTCTTTTGAACTACGTAAGTATCTCACGACTCTCAATTGCAAGTACAAGGTGAGGCTATTACAGGGATTTCAGACAAACTATCTGGTTTGGAAATGGGGAATAGGAATGAAACTCAAAATCTGGATGCCCAAATTGGGCAAATGGTTGTCTATTTATAGTTTTCCCTAAGTCCAGCTCAGATGTGTATCAACCAATCAAGTGCTCGGTGACCAATGGTAGTCGAGCACAAGGATCCAGATCTGATTACGGCCAAAATTCCTCGATCTGGTTCAGCCAATCAGGTGAAAAAGGCATCAATTCTGTTATGCATTTTGAAAGTCTGTTAGAGTTTCTAGAAGTTCCCAAGTTATTTCATCTCTGGGTGCTCACGTGGGGTGCAATATGCCTTCGCTTCATGCTTAGAATCCTCTGGAATGTCCCTAGGTTTTTAAATGCATTGGGCCGCATGAAACTGATTACTGAATTGCCCTTGCAAAGTTGGGAATCTCGAATATACCTTTTAGCATAGCTTAGGGGCTTTTCAAGGTGTTGTAACTCCAGCTCTTCGTTTTCTTCTTTGAATTGAGTTTCTCTTCTTTTGAAAAGGTCAATCATCTCTTCAAGAGTTCGTGGATGCTCTTGACTAAGCTCGAGTTTTAGTTCTTTTGCGAGTTTGAGTTCTTTTAGCGATTAAGTTCTTTAAAGTACTCTGTAGTGCATTTTACATTGAATTGCTCCATACTTCTTTTCGGGTTGAGAACGGTCTTTGCCTCTTCAATTGGACCTTTCAATGACTAGTGAGGTTGTTTCTTCTCTTTCTTCCTTTGGATTGACATGGATTGTCATCTTTTGGCACTTTTAAGTCTTTTGGTTAAGCACCTTTATTGTTAGGCAAAATACAAGCACTTAAAACACTTATTTAGTTCTCTCAAGGTCTATCAAGACTCAGTTGAGGGGTGAAAAATGGTATTTTCAGTTCTCAACACTTGTCCAGAAAGCTTAAGCTGAGTCCAGAGACAAAAATAAAAACTCCCATGTAGATGACTCATCAGGATGGCACGGTTAGCATTTAGCAGATGCAGTAGGCTTTTAAACCTCCTATAGTGGACCTAGTCCCTGAGGTTTTCAAACCCACAAACTTCTTTTATGAATCGTTAGGAAATGAATCAGGATTAAAGCACACATCACTTTGTTTATTCTATGGATCTTGTGCAATCTTTGGATGAAGATTTTACAATGAAACAACCATCTGACCCATCTACTGGCTCCCAATTGGAAGTGTTACCATTGGTCAATTATATCGAGTTATTTACAAGAACTCAACTCATGGCAAGAGAGAGACCACTTCTCCTTTTATTGATCAAAATGTATTGGATAAGTTGGTGAGCTTTTATTGTTTTCTGAATTTGAGTCATGTCCCATCAAATCACCTAATACACCTACTTGATCAAGAAAACTACTTTACTTGTCCTTACTCCATTCTTCTCAATGCCTTTTGGTATGTAATACCCAATACCCAGAAGGTGTATGTGATTAAATCTTCATTTTGATGATAATATTCTTGGAAAGATTCATGGATGATTAGGTTTATGGGGACAAAGCTTACATCAAAATTCTACAGGATAGTATCTTACAAAGGCTGTGCAAGACCAATTTGGTCTGTCATTTTCAATCCACCTTCATGGTAAAGATTTGAATTCTTTCACATCCTCTAGATAAAATAGTTAGAGACTTAAAAATACAATAAGTTTTGACCTCATTAATTTGATCTAATAGTAGACTCAAACCATTGTATTCTTTATTCTTTGGTAGATCTTGGGAATAATTGAGATCTCTTGATTTACAGAAATTTTCTTACCATCTAATTTGAGAGAAGATGGCCTTTGAGAATCTAGCTACCTTGCTTTCTAACTTCAAAACCTCTTATTTCGCTGAAGATTCCTGACATGCATTGATTAGCATAGTTGATCAATGCATCGACTTGGCAATAGGTGTTCCTTATACAAGATAGCAATGTTGGAAGGACACTTCATTGCTATCTTGGTAAATTTGCTAACCACGAGTTTGAAAGGGAAGAAACCTAGAAAGAGACAAGCAATGGTTTTCTTTGTGGACATAGAGACAACTTACCTATGGGTACAACATCTTCACGACCACTGGAAGATTGAAGTACCCTCTTGTCCAGATTAATTCCTAGATTGAAAGATGATACTCATCCATGCTTTGACTTTCCATGGAGGAAGACCCTTACAAAATTGAGATTCTTGGACTTGGTGGAGAATATTTTCCAACGGTTTGGGACCCAAGCCACTAGGAAATGCTCTTCTTTCTCCTAAGGGACTTGCCATCCGATCTACTCTCCCCAGTATCACATACTTGGAAAGACCTCCAGCAACATTGGGAAGATTTTTCCGAGACAAGAAATGGATAAGATATGTTCTTTCGAAGAAGATTCTTTTTACCAAGAATTGGGATAATTTAAGGAGATGCTCAAATCATTCTAAAATGATTCACGATGATGCCTACAATGGGATTGATGAGAAAAGCGAGCTGGTAGATCCTCTTGTGAGTGGAAAAATGCATAAAGTGTTGATGAGGCATGGGACTTATTGTCATAAGTGAAAATGCTTTCGAAGATGTCCTCATCTAAGAACTGTCTCAAAGCCTTCTCCATCCTTGGGGTTTGAAACTTATAAAGGAGATGTATGAAGTTAGGAAATGTCCCTCTCCTTCAAATGGATGGCCAATCTTCTTAGTGGCGATTTGTTTCCATAGAACTTTTTACTTGCTTGATAATGGGTTGCCTCAACTTGATGGAGGCATGTTTTATATCAATCTCCCATATAGAAGGATGCCATTATCGTGATGCAATATCCTTGTTTGTAATGGAATTTTGAGAGCTTGCTTGGAATCTTTTTAGATACAATCTGGTGGCTACAATAAACACCTCCATGGATACTTACAATTTCAAAATGCGGGAGATCAAGCATATGGAGAAGACTCACTTCATCCAAATTTGAGGTGGGCCAAGATATGCAGAAGGCGGATGTTGCCTACCTCAAAAAGGCCCCCAGCAAATCATCCTTAACGAGTTATGGTCAAGGCTTGTCATTTATCAAAGACTTCAAGAACAATAAAATCAATTGTGTTCAAACCTCATTGAAACTTCTTTGAGACCAGGTTTTGGCATCAAGCCTTGGACTGTCACCCTGACTTCTCACGTCAAATTGCATTAAGAAAATAGAAGAATGCTTGGCAATAGGTGAATGCTCCGGGCTATAAGAGAAAGGAGCTTGCTCTTTGCAAGAGTGTTGAAAAGAGTCAATCATCGGAGAAAGGTTTGGTTGTTAACTCATCAAACTAAATTTTCGGCAAATTGGAGACAACCAGTGAAAAGAATCACAAGAGTCTACCTAATAATATCAAGTGATGATAAGGACTTTGTTAGAAACAAGGGTGAACGTGAATTGACAAGGAAAAATAAAGAGGTTGTAGTTGAGCCTCGTGGAATAAATAGATAAAGAAAACAAAAGTTTCCATGGAATGTCATTGAGGAACATATGTATATTATCAAGTTTGGTGATTTATCCTCAAGCTTTTCCTGTTCCTTTCTGATAATTGTTAGAAATGATGGAGACCTTTGCGAGGTCAAAATAAACTTTTATGCATGGTTTGCAACTTCTGTCAAAGTTTACACCTGCATGCTAGAAAGGAATTGTTTTGATTGGATGATTGTCCAAAACTTTCAAAGGTAGCCATGGAAGTCATTGTATTAACCATAAGCAATACAGGAAGTTGCAAGACGAGGATACCACTATTCCCTCTATTGTTGGTCCACATGATTGGAAGGGCCCTTTTGGACCTTGGGACTCATAGATTATAAGCTATGGGATTAGGTTAAGGAGCAAATATTGTTCTATTGATGGCTGATAGAGTTCAAGGAAACCCATGGGAGTGTTGAGATGTCTAGTGGGGGTAGCAAGTTCTTCTACCCAGGAGATTATCCTTGTTTTGTCGACATGGGTTGTAACAAAAGTAAGATCTCGATGAATTATCAAGAAGACTTCATTTTTGTATGATTCTAATGCATTCATGAGATTCAAATGAATCACTTCTCATGGGCATATGAAGTTGAGCAATGTATTCATGAATTAATCTACCTCATCACGGACAATGAGGAATGCTTTGAGAGATGTCTAGAAGAATGTTACTCTACACTCTTAGGATTCATTTCCAAACTTAATTTCCAAAAGTTTGGAACTTGGTGGAGGAATAGCTTTAATGAGAAGACATCCCCTAGTGATACTTTGCTTTCTTCCTCTGCAAATTCAATTGGAAACCACATTCCCTTCCCAACCAACAATACACCTACAACTCATCATTCCATACAACAAGTTGTTCCTAATACCATCCAGAAGGCCCTACATTAAATTCTTTCCCTAGAAAGAAGCACACCAAACTTCTTAATTATCTCCTCTTCTCACCTGTGAGCATGAGGAGGACTTGCTAAGCGCATTAGGAAGAAAAGGAAGGACCAAGGATCTGGGAGATTGATGCATCAATCTATGCATAGGATTCATTCTCAACACCCCCAAAAAGAGGATATTGTCCTAAGGAGGCGAGTTAAAGAAACATTAAGTTCTTTGGATGTCATGGGTCAATTTCCATCTACGATTCACGAATTCACCAATCCTTTTGGTAGAAGTCTCACGGTGATCTAGCAGAGCTCGAGATTTGAGACCAGCCAATGCCATGGTGAGAGGAATTTATGATTATCAAGAAAACTCCTTCAAGACCAGAAAGACCACTTCCGACCTTTTTGTTGATCAAATTTTGGATAAGTATTATAAGCTTTTTAGCTATTTTGTTCTCATTACTTTCGGTACAACATCCTATGCGACCCTTTGGTGCCAAAAAAATGAGTTGTTTATGCTAATCTTGCTAGGAATCAAGATGCCTTTTTCATAATGCCCTACCACCTTTCAGAGGTATGTACCATCTTTTCCGATATGATTGATAAATTCTTAAAAATCCATGGATGATTTTTCAAAAGATAGCTTTGAACCAACTTCTACAACACCTAAATCAAGTCTTAGGTTGAAGAGCCAATTTGGTCTTAAGTTGGAAAGAAACCCTTCATGGTAATAGCACAAGCTGTTGGTATGCTCTAAAGATGGAATTGAGTGAGCAGGAAAAGTTGACCTCATTGCAAATGTCCCTCAAAAGATATCAGATTCATCCAAGGGTAATTCAATAATCTCTACGTGCTCTGACTTTATCAAGGACTTGAGAAGATTCAAGCATGAACCAAGGCATATTCCACCGATGTGAACACCCATTGAAATTCTCTCTGAACTTCTAGAAGCTCAACTTTTGAAACTTTAATAAATTTGCCTCACCTCACATTGGTCCAACACACGACTATACCATTTGAGTTGATGTGGATTGGATCCTTGGCAATAAGTCTATTTGGGCCGATATAAGATAACCAATTTCATTGGCTTATCTCAACAAATCCTTGGACTTGGGAAAACATAAACTACATGAACCAAGAAAGAGCTTGGGTATCGATTTTGAGCAAATTAGACCTTACCTACTTGGGTCCAGCTGCCATCTTATCTGACCACTCGGCATTAAAGTATTTGTTGTAAGAGAATTGATTAGATGGATACTCTGTAATTCAAGTGACATTGTATTCAAGACTACAAGAAGGAGTAAAAATGTGGTGGTGACCACTTGTCCAGGAATTATTTGGAAAAGGTGATGATGACCTTTAAATGATGTCTTCTCAATGAGCGTGTTGCCATCCACTCTTTAATCTCCTATGCATTATATTGTCAATTATCTAGTTTTTAAAAATTTCCCTTAATTCATTGGACAAAAATGGATAAAGACCTATTTTCTCAGGTCACAATTCTTTTTGGAAGAACCTTGTTCTTAATGAAGTATTATTGAAGACCAAATCATTGGATGTGTCCCCAGTGTTGTCCCATTATGGTACACCATAAATAAGTTCAACTCAAGTCTGACAAAGTCTTGCATTACTTTCTATTGGCCTTCTCTTGAGATGCCAATACACAATTGTCATTTTATCTTAGTGAATGGGACAATGATGTTAACCCTTAACACATCCATAGGCTTCCAAGCCTTTATATCTACCTTCCTTGAAACAATACCAGCCTACTACACCCCTCTCCCCAGAACTCCCCTCTTCCCCTCCCTCCACTTTCCATCATGCACCTTCCTCACCTTTCCAACCCGTACCCTCTTCTTCACATACCCAACCTCCTATCTCTGACACACTACCCCTTATCCTTTCCCTTATCCAAGACATTCAAGCCCAGCTATCCACCAATACCCAAAAATAGGATCAGATGCAAACTGAACTAACCTCCATCCAATCCACCCTACACACCTTAACTAACCCACCCATCCCTCCACCACCCACTTCACCCCCTGGTCCTGTCCACTGACAGACATACACAAATAGACTTCCCTCCTGACTCATCACCCCCCCACAATCACTATTAACTCTTACCCACTCATTTCCTTTAATCCCTTTCACAATTCCCATTTTCCATCCCCATCACCCCCCAACTCCTATTGAGACTACACCCTTTTCCTTTCCCCTATACCCTCCATCCCCTCTTATCCTACCCCCTCCCACCTTCTCTACCAAATCTACACAAATAGACCCAGAACCTGACCCCATTCTCCCATAACTTGACTTCCCTAATATCATCCCCCCTTCTCCCCCCCAAGACCAAGCACACTTTCCTCCTTCCACCTCCTATCTACCCATAGCACCAAAACATCATTTTTACAGCCCTCCCTACCTCACCATCCTCCATCACATGAGGGATAATGCTTACCTGAGGAAGGATGTCCTGAGGGGCATGGCCAAGCTTCACTAATCAATTGAGACTCCCCTGCTGGAGCAGATTGATAAAATGATGGAGGAACACTGACAGCAGCTTCTGGGCATCTCATTGGGGTGGACTAACATTTTGAACGCCTACCAAAAGGCCAAGGCTACTGCTACTTATCATCAGATAAATAGGGAGTATGAGAAATCCAGTGCTGCTGTAGCGAATGCCCGGGCAAGAATGCTTGAAAAATGGCTTAACAATGCACAGGAGATCTAAAAAATCCAAAAGGAGATCCATGAGACTGACATCCTCAAACATCAAATCCAGATAGCCTCATTGGAATCCGCATTGGCTGCTACCAGAAATGTCCCTCTACAGCCGACCCCCATCTCTGTTCACATGCCTGAGCCTGAGCCAACTACTCAGCTCCACACTTACTGTTTGAGGACCACCTAAGCCCAACAAGACAAAGGAAAAGCTCCTGCTTCACCTCCCATGGAGCAGCCTCCAACTACAGAGCAACCTATCCCTACCACGGCCTCTGCTGAACCACCATAGAAGCAAACTTATCCTCAGCGAAGGAAAGTCACTGCTAAGAGGTCTGCTCCCAAAGCTGTCCCTTTAAAAATTGGCAAAATGATCTGAAGGTCCATCCGAGTCCACTGAAAGAAATCGATGGTCCCTAAAGCCGAAGCTAAAGGAAAAGGGAAATCCCCAGTGGTCCCCATTGCAGAAGCAGAAGCGAAAGGCAAAGGGAAAGAAAAATCCCCTACCACCCCCCTTGCTAAGCGCAAAGGAAAAGCCCCTCAAGAACTCAAGGAACCAAAAGTTCCCAAGCCACTAAAAGTAAGGGTGAGGGCACCTAAAGCTCCAACTGCACAGAAAACACCAGTCAAAAAGAAAAAGGAGAGGGAGGAAAAGAAGAAACAGGATAGAGCTTCCCTTAAGGCACAGGCTAAAAGGATGGGCTGGGATTTCCTTACAGATTCGGAATCAGATTAGATCCCAATTTTTAGATTGTAGATTAGGATTTTCTTCATCTCACTACATTTGTAAATATTTTCTTCCACTTTAATAGAATTTCTAGTTTTTGTCTATTGCTCTGTTCTGTTTGCTTCTTTCTGTTTGTTTGCTAGTTTTCATTTTATTCTTTTTTGCCATTCATGGGAGAAGAGTTTAGGGAGGCTATGTTTCTTTGAAATAGTAATCCATGTGGAGGATAGATGTAGATGGTGGCTATATAAATCTGTGCAAATACCTACCTCAGGGATTTCAATGGCTTCCTTTTCAAATTGATGAGCCATGTCAGGCTACCTTGCGGAGATCCCCAGCTCAGCTGTGCGAGAAATATACTCCACTCATCACTGATTGTTCTTCACGAGGATCCCCGCGTGATACACTGACCCCTTTAAATACCATGCCTATCTTTACACAGTTAGTTAATGCTCATTCTCTTTTCCAAAGATCCAGTTGTGTGTTTCTTCTTTCCCCACACAAAGCTCATTTATTGCCAAGTTTGAAAAGGGGCACAATTTCAATTCCGCCGATTCATGTTCCCTCGTCCCCCTCTTTTAAATCCGCCATCAGTCCCTTTTCATCTCATCCCTCCTATTCTAACCCTAGAAGTCCATACCTCCTCACACAAATGGCGGATGACAACCCCTTCGGGTTCCCAATCAAATTCTACCCCATCTGGGAAGATCCCCCACCACCAAAGGAGCCGGACCCCTTGAAATTTATCTGGGATGAATTTGACGAGGTCTAGCGGATCCTCGCCAAGGAGGAAAAGCAAAAGAGAAAATGAGAGAAGAGAGAAAAGAAGAAAAAAATGGCACTACCTGCATCTCCCCCTCCATCTTCCTCAAACCCTCCCCTGGCTACACATTGATCCCCCCCCCCCATTTTGTCTTTTCCTTTTCCATCATTTTGTCATATTTTCTTTTTATTTTAATGAAAGTTTCTTTTAGTTTTATATTGTTCCATTTGCATTTTTTGCTTCTCTCTCTTCTTCTGTGTTTATTTCTGTCTGTCTGCTTGAATTCCACTATTTTTTTTATCGCCTCTGAACCAGTGAGGACACTGCTCCGAATGGTTTGGGGGTGTGGCAGTCTACCAATAAAATAGTTAATTTTAGTATAGAAATGGTGGTATAACTGAGATGAATAAAGCTAATTTCCACTTAACTTGATACAATGAGGAAACATGTAAAAAATTTAAATATTTTTGCAGACTTTTAGAAACAGAAAAAGGTTGATCTTGACACCACCATGAAGCTAATATTAGAAATTTTTGTCAGTTAGTACTCAGTGAACCTAAGAGGAGAGAAACAAACACACCTCATGGGTTAAATTTGATGATCATACCTAGTGAGATTTGGGCCCAAAATTTTCTTTTGAAGAGTGCTTTTGGCATTATTTTTGCTCTAAGGACTGATTGAATCAGGACTTCTTCACTAGAAGTTGTGCAACTCAAAATCAAAACTAATTGACAGCACTCATGAGACTAAGGAAATGATCCAAGGCCCTCATTTGGACAGTTTGAGCTTAAAAATCAAACCTTTTAAAATCTGCCCTTTTGCATACACTAGTTGAGCTTTAAAATCATATTCTTTCTTTCACAAACACCAGAAAACTTGCACCTTAACCTCATTACCTGAGTCAACCTTACCCTCACTCTGACAATTCAGAAGGTAAGGGAGAAGGAGATAAAGATACTGAGAATGGTCCAATATTCTGTGGAAGGTGAAAACAAGCAACTTTTGAACAGCTGTGTATCAATGGCAGTTGTGTGGCATTTCATCAAAAGAATGAATACAGAAAATAAAAAGAGAAAAAGAAAGAGAAGTCTAGAGAACATCATCATCTGAAAATTAAAAAGAAGAGGAGAAGCTGACCACTTTGTCTCTAAAATAGAAGAGGAAGATGAAGTTTTTACTGGAATGAAGGTTGTGAAGTCATGAACCACTCCTTACCTTGCTGATTTCTCAATTTGGATTCCCTTTTTAGCCCTTTTATTCTTTACACCCCTCAGCCATAAGCCACATTACAACCCATTCTAAAAGACCTTATGGATCCAAAGTCAAATGAGCTATCATATGAAGATGAAGAGTTGCCCAATCTATGGTGAAAATCCTTGAAGATGTCAAAAATTAGAAGCTTGGCCTATGCTCATGCTTGCAAGCCCATTTCGGGTCTGCAACTTCTCTTGAGCTGTTGAGAATGAGAACACCCTCAGGTTATTAATGTTGAGAGATAGCCCAAGTGAGAATTGGGTCTGAATTTTAACCCCATTAGGGAAGTATCCAACCTGGATTTTGAGTTAAAGGCAAGCAGAGTACTAATTTTTATACATTGAAATTCTAATGTTAAATGAATGGTGGTCAGGCAAACACATGTTAACTTAAGTTCTAAATGCTTTGCAAACATTGCTGCAGTTTCCTCTAAGTGTTAAATGGGTGTGGAATGAAACTTTAAACATTTAAATCTGTGTTGTCATTATCTGCACTATACTTAACTGATTTTAATGGTGAAGTTTGTGGGTGTCTTCACTGAAAACCCTCAGGAGACTTCACTCCTCCACTAGGGATCACCTAGGGGTTTAAAAGGCTTGGTACATATGCTAAATGTATCCGTGATCCCTATGAAAGTGGCGTTTACAGCTTTGCTAAGGGACCAGCAAATATTAGGTTTGGGGGTGTATTAAGACCTGAAAAGTACCACTTTCCACCCCTTAATTTAATCTCTGTTAGACCCTTAATCATTTAATAAAAGTATTTTAAGCATGTTCTGTAGGTAATAAGCAGCAGCTGCCAATAAACCCCTAGCCATGCTAAGAAGCTCATTGTTGCCCCAGAACTACCTCAGCAGAACGAAGGATGAACCCAGACAGAGAGTTGGCTGAAGCACAGGCACATCCAAGCAGAAATAAATCAAGAAGAATGCCTCGCACAAATGTCGCAGGGTTCAATTGAGCCAGAGATAATCGCGGTCTTCTAGAGGAAGCACAACAACTGGTCCCGCAGTTTGCTCATCGTTCTCACACGGTTTGGTGCCAGAAAGAATTGAAAAGCAGGCTTCGTGAGGTCCTCGCAAGGCTCAGTCTAAAGCATTCGCGCAGTCTCGGCAAGCTCAAAAGAAGAACCGTTAAGCTTCGCGCGACTCACTCAGAAGAGAGAGCTTCAGGTATTCCTGCGCCCTCATCATGCTGCCCTAAGATACATCATGCTGCCTTAAGATGCATCCCATCGAAACTTCCGTCGTGGAGAGATACATTAAGAGTGGTCTCCTCAGCTCAGGTGGTACCAAAATAGGTGGGTTAAGGAGGTAGGTTTTGATTTTATCGAACACTGCCTGGCAGTCGTCGTTCCATTCAACGGTGAGTTCTTTCGAAGTAGCTTGAAGATCGACGTGCAGATTGGTGTTAGCTATGCAATGAACTGACTAATATATTTTATCCTACCCAAGAACCCTCTGACCTCTTTCTCAGTAGATGGTGGTGACATTTCTATGATAGCTTTAACCTTGATTGGGTCGACCTCGATCCCTCTCCTGCTGACGATGAATCCTAATACTTATCCTGACATGGCGCCAAATGTGCACATCTGTGGATTCAGACGTAACCTATATTTTCTTAGCCTCTCAAATAGCTTCTGGAGGTTTACCAAGTGATTGCTTTGCTTTGATGACTAGGCTATCATGTCATCGATGTACACCTCAATCTCTTGGTGCATCATGTCGTGAAACAGCGTAGTCATAGCTTTCTAGTACATTACACCGGCATTCTTCAACCTAAACGACATGACTCGGTAGCAAAAGGTTCCCCATGGAGTGATAAATGTCGTCTTCTCTCAGTCCACCTCTGCCATCATAATTTAATTGTATCCTAAAAATCTATCCATAAAAGAAAGCATCCCGAGCTTGGTAGTGTTATCAACCAAGATGTCGATGTGCGACAATGGGAAATCGTTCTTCGGGCTCGCCCGATTCAAATTGCAAAAATTGATACACATGCAAACCTGAGAGGCTGCTCCTTTACTTATTTGGATGGAGGAAGTTGACTGATACAGCTCTTTGGAGTCAGCCTTCATCATGTTGATCCCAAATTCGTATGAGATTACATCCTCAAACATTAACACAGTTTTATGGTGATTTACCACAGGGGGAGTTTGTTTAGGTACGAATCGTCATTCTTCAAAGAGGGATAACATGACCAGGTCTATTTCTAGGCTGGGAAGGGTGATGTGGGGATTGGTGGGGTGAACCGGTGCTTCAAGCTTGTGTGGGGTTAATTGGATTACCCCATTCCGATCAATTTTTACAACCCCGACACTCACGAATGAGTCTCTAATGTGGGGCCTGGGACAGGGTTTTTCCTCTATGTGTATCCCCCTAGCACTCGCAGTTGTCGTTCCACGGGCTTTCCCCTTAGCCTCCCTAACCTCTTCTTCCGTGGGCTTATAACCTAGCCCAAATCTGACATTTTGGCTCTTGGCTGTGGCAAGCTCTCTTCTTCCCTATAACCGGGGTCCCAGTCCCTTTCCTCTTTGATAGCCCCACTTATGGAGCATGGCCACTGCCGCTACCATTCGACCTCCAATTTTTGGGATGATGCCCTCGATGGGCTCCAGGAGTACTATTGACACTTTGTATTCAAAACTATGGAGATGGACATTCTCAACTATGTGCGGCACATCTAGCACCTTGGTCTTTTCAATGCTGTTGGTGGTTTTTTCCTTCTCGCTGTGCCCCTCACCAATGATGGTGATAATCTTATGCTCGCACACGAATTTGAGCTTTTGATGTAGCGTCGATGATATTGCTCCGATCTCATGCAACCAAGGGCATCCTAATAGCAGATTGAACGAAGATTTGATATTCATTACTTGAAATAATATGGAGAAGGTCATTGGCCCAATCAATAGCTCAAGGTCAACTTCTCCCATTATCTCTCTTCTCGTATTGTCAAAACCTTGGGCACTGGTTCTCGTGGGTCTCAGTATGCGTGGATCTACCCCAATATTGGTGGCGGTCCTCAGTGGGCATATGTTTAGAGCAAACCCATTGTCAATAAAAACCAGATGGATTATCATATTTCCAGATTCCACAGTGTTATTAAGGGATTTGGAGTGACTACTTCCCTCATCCGATAAATTGGCATCCAAAAATGAAATTACATTTGGAGCCATAACATGACCAATAATCTACCCAACCTCATCAGGGCTCAGCTGAAGTGAAACGTGCGCATTTTTTAATGCTCCCATTAAAGCTTGAAAATGGAGTGGGGACATCATTAATAGATCCCACACAGTGATGTGAGCTGGCATCCTTCTCAATTAAGTCTCCAGTATATATTCTTGACTCATTTTCTTAAAAGGATTCACAGCACTATCTTTCTTTCCCTCTAGTTAGGCTTGTGCTACTGCTGGTGCTTCAGGCTACTTAGAAATCTTCCCAGGTCTCATGATAAAATCTATCGCCCCTTCTCTGCTGCTGCCAGCGTTGACATCCGTCTGCTCATAACTCAGCGGGACCTGATAAGTCTCAAAATTTGAAATGAAGTGGTTGTCGATAACTGATGCACTTGTACTGATGGCTCCTAAAGGGTGGGTAATTCTCGGTTTACCTCAATGATAGATGGTTGGGTGGCCAAATTGGGCCAGGTTGGAGTAATGAAGTTTGCAGGGGGTTCCACCAGGGGTAATGGGGTAGGAGTGGGCCATTGATAGTTGATAGGTGATGGAGGGGAATGGAGGACATGTTGGGCTATCGGGTAATTAATTGGGGTGGCTATATATGATTGATATGCATTTATGTGCACATAATTGACAGGTGTGGGTGATGAGAAATAAGCCCTAAGATCTAAGGGTTCAACTCGTGGTGCTGGGTTGGGGAAATAATTCGACAAATTCAAGGGTTCAATCACCCCGATAGTCCTCTCTTTGCAATCTCTTTGCAACGGTGCTCCATAAATTTCCCGGTCAATGATATAGTCCGACGGGTCAAATTTAAATTCCTCTTCACATTCTTCTATCATCTCGATGATAAGTCTGTGACCTACTCCTCCGATAGAATGTGGGGGTAATGGCACCTGATGAATGTTTGCATGCTGGTTCACTTAAGAAGGTGCAGATGAAATAATTTTCCCGACATCAATTAAATCTTAGATTACGTGCTTCAATGGGAAGCAGCGATCAGTCGGGTGACTTAAACCCTGATGAAAATTATAGTGAGTATTAGGGTCATAATTCTTTGAGATTGGGTTAGGAGGAGGTTGTGGTTGACGAGCAGTAACTAATCCCTTTTCTATTAACAAAGGTAAAAGTACATTCAAAGATTGCCCTAGGGGCATAAACACTCGATCATAATGGGCTCTCCTCTACTTCAGAGTCATCTACATCCCTTGTCCGTTCCCTGTTCTCTGCATTGGTTCAGTTCTGACTGTTGCTGGTTGGGTTGCCTTGAATTGGAACGAAGTTATATTATTATCAGGTCTGGTGTTGGCAATGTTTTGGACATCGACCCCCACTCTCTTCTCATTTCTCTGTTCTGAGAACTTCCTAACTCCACTAGTTCCACTGGGTATATTCTTTCTCAGGCGACCCTCCTTGATAGCATCTTCACAGTGATTTGTGTTCCTTACCAGATCAGTGAAGTTGGATTGTTGCTGGTACACTAGAAAGTCTGAGATCACTGGCAAAGTATTTTTAGAAATCATTTCTAGTTGTTCGTCATTAGGTATCCTGTTTCTAACCTGAGATGCCAATGCTCTCCAACGTCCTAAGTAATCGCTAAAAGTTTCATTCGAGTTCTGCTTCAAACGGGCCAAATCTGACTTACGCGGTTCAATGTCTATGTTGTAGACATACTGCTCGTAAAATAAATGCGTCAAGTCCTTCCATGTTTTTATCATGGATGGTTCTAAGGATGTGAACCATCTTAAGGCCGGCCCAGTCAAGCTTTTCTAGAAAACCTTTATCAATAGTCTTTCATCCCCTCCATACTGTTACATATCCCCATAATAAGACTTGAGGTGTGCTATGGGATTGTCAGTGCCGTTATACTTATCAAAAGCCGACATTTTAAATTTGGGAGGCAAGGGGACCTCAGCGAACAAACATAAATTCAAGAAGTCTGTGGCGTGGATTTCAGCACCACCCATCTTCAACAACTACTTCTAAATTTTCTCAAACTGCTCTTTCAACTGCTCTGATTTCTTAGACATGGGGGTCACTTTCTCAATAGTTAGTTGTACTTCACTCTGGGCTATCAAGGGGTGGGAAATTATGGGAGGAGGATTAAGGCTTGTCAATGACCCAACAGAGGCTCCACTGTTCCAAATCTCGTCCTCTTCATAATTCTAGTCTACGTAAGGTGCAGTGAGGGCAAGATTCTCTTGCTGGTGCTACATGAACTAGATGGGAATGGCCTAAATAGGGGTTTGGTGAGTTCATTGGAGGTGAGGGATGGTTTGCTGGGTGATGGGATGGGTAGAAGTCAAATTTTGGGGTGGGGTTTGATGAGGCCATTATGCATGGAGAAAGGTTTGGAACTAACTTTGGGATGTTGGGATATCGGTGAATTGGGGTTGATGTAAGGTGTGGGTTTGAGCTGGGTATGAGGGTTGTGGGTGAGTGAAATTTTGGAGGAATTATGAAGGGTATGGGTGTGAGGCTCCAAGGTTAGGGCCTTGCTGGGCTTGGGGGTGGGCCATGAAGCATTGGGAGAGTTGGGCTATGAAGGTTTGGCCCATGGGTCCTTGGAAAGTTTGGGCCATAAAGCCTTGGTCATGATAGGTTTGGCCCAGTGGGCCATGGTGGGTATGGGTTAGGGGCCATTGGTGGGTCTGGGCCATGGGGCCCTTGGTGGGTCTGGGCCATGGGCCCTTGGTGGGTATGGGTCATAGAGTTTTGGGCCATTGGGCCTTGGGGTATGTGGTTAATGGGGGTTCGGGCCATTGGGCCTTGGGGTATGCGGGTAGTGGGGGTTTGGATGGTGTGGATGATGGGGGGTTGATGGGGGTCATGGGGAATGAGGCGTGGAAGCTTGATAGGGTATGGGATGGATCCATGGTTGTGTGGTGTGGATGAGAGGGGATGTGTTGGGAGGCCTTCCACCTACTGTAAGTTTAGAACATCTCCTTCATCATGGACATGGAAGGGGGGTCGGATGGAGATGGGTTATTTAAGGTTTGGAGGGACATGGATGGGGTGTGTGAAGAGAAAAAATTGGTCATGGCTCTGGTAAAATCGGGTATGACTCGGGTAAGTGGCGGGATATGAGGTTGGTTGGTGAAATGAAGTGAGGCATTGGTGGGTGGATTAGGCGTGTATGGGGAAGATGTGTGGGGCATAGATGCAGACGATGAGAGGGGAAAACTGGTCATGGTTCTGGAAAAAATGGGCATGACTTGGGTAAATGGTGGGATGTGTGAGGGGTCCGATGCAGCATGGATAGATGTGAGTGGATTGGGTATGCGTTGGGTGGATGAAAAATAGGGTATGTTGGTTAAAGTGGAGGATGGGGCTGGGTTTTTAATGGGTGTGGAAGGAAGGTGAGATGGGTTGGAGATGGCCATGGATGAAGGCATGGCCTGGAAAAATGATGAGAAATGGGGACTTGGATTTTGGATATTTTGGGAACTGGTGGAAGGGAAATAGGGACACCGAACGGGCCGGTTATGGTGATGGTTGATTGGGATAGGGGGGTGGAAGTAAAAGCTTCTTCGGTATGGGAATGGGTTGGAGAATGTGGCGGGGATCAGCCGGGATTGGCGTAAGCCGAGTCCATAGCCCATGACATATTCTGGTATCGGGTCAGGTACGGATGCCTTGGATGGGGCCCGTAAAGCTTCTTCCTTCTTCCCCTACGGGATGACGGAGGGTATGATGATGCTGTTGTGCCGGTACCAATCAAGACTCTATTTTTGGGTTTTTAATTTCAATTTTTTTTGAATTTTTATAAGTGAAAAGAAATAAGGATTCCGGGTCCATTTGAATTCCCTTCCCGGGTGGCTCTCGTACCATAAATAGGCCCTACAGCAAAGGTTCTGAAGTGCTTCGAAAGAATCAAAGGGAAACCCCTTGATCTATTGAAGGCATGAAAACCAATGTAAACTACTCGATCCCTCGAAATGAGTTAAAAATAAGTCACCTTCTGTTGACTGGCAAGGGTGTATTGGGTGTAAGAGATTGCGGGGCCTAAACAGAAGCACTAAAAACACTAATCGGGGAGTCTGGGGTGTGAAACAGGGCTCAGATTCGGGGTGATGCTGCCTAAAACCAACCTGGCATAACTATTAGCTAAGCCAGAGTAAAATTGCCCAGAATAAAGCAGGCGCAACTAATAGATGTGCAAGTGTACTTCTAGGTAATTTTGCATTGGCGTAACTAATAGTGGCGCCAGATAAAGATGGGTCTCTAGATTTTTTGATAGCAGTAGTTCTGGCCCGAAATGAGTCTTCAAACTGGCTTTTTGTGGAAGCTAGGCTTCCGGGGACTGACTGTTTATATGAATTGGCTCTCTTCCTCACCGAACCCAGGGATACAAGGTCGATTCAGATTCGCTAACGCTCTCTTTTTTCCCGGGTTTTAAGCTTGGTAACGAGAAGGTTACCCACTTGATATACCTCAAGTTTCAGCACTTTTCTCAGGTACTAGGTGGGCTGGGACTTTTCTGGATCATCACCACTTGGGGCTGCTGTCGTACCAAGACCCAGGAGTTTGCATGTGTGCCTAAATAATCCAACCCTTGAAAATCTACCTCGCAAAAATCAATTTAAATCCCCTTTATTGGTTCAATTTTACTTTTCACTTTTAACAAAGTTTTCTTAAGTTTAAAGACCGGGGGTGAGGATTCGTGCCGCCTCTATGGGCTGACGTTCACTAGAAAAATATGATTGCAGAAATTAATGGCCCAAGTAGGCCCGCCAAACGGCTAAGGCACTTAAAATGATGGAAATATAAAGAAATTAAATGACAATGCATAAGTAGACCCGCCGATCGGCTAAGGTGCTTGAAATGAAGGAAACGTAAAGAAATTGAATGCGGTGTGCAAGTAGGCCCGCCAATAGGCTAAGGCTGGTAAATGACGTAAAGTAGGGGTAAGTAAAATGACATAATCAGAGGAGTGAGTAAAAGAACAGTAAAAAAATAACAATAAAAGGTTAGTAAATAAAAAATAAAGAGGCCAAATTCAAGGGGAAGCTCTACGAGCTAGTCCCCAGCAGAGTCACCATTTGTGCAATCATGGATTTTTGATGATCCCATCGCGACGATGTGCTTGTAATAAATATTTAGAGTCGCCACCCGGAGCTTTTGGTGTCCAAGGAAACCCAAATTAAATTTAAAGAGCACCGAATTGTCAAAAATTGATTTTGAATCTGGTCTATGCCAAAGGCTCTTGGATAGGGGCTGCGGTTATCGATTGGGAAGGTGTTAGGCACCCGATCAACCCGCTTAATGCGGTCTCTACTTATACCTAAAACAAAAATAATATAAAAGAAATAAAAATGCCTTCCTCTTGCCCAAAGGGCCTTAAAACCCTATTTGTGCCCCTCCGTTCCCACTGAAAATTCGGCGACATAACGGGACAAATGAGAGGATGGAGGAACAACCGAGAAGGTAGAGGAGTAGAGGGGAGAGCCGGAGCTCTCGGGCCTTTGTTGCACTGCTGTGGAGCTTTGCATTGGCTTGCTTCGATGAGATTTTGATGGCTTGTATAGCTTGATGATGGATTCTAAGACATAGGGTGGATAGCTAAGAGATAGAGAAGGGAGGCTAGAGGATAGCACACACCTAAACTAAAGCTTTTTTGATGAAAGGCTAAGGCTTTACGAAGGTTTTAAAGTTTTGGAATTTGGATGAAAAGAGTGAACCAGAGGAGAGAGAGAAAGGATTCCTTAATCTCTAATTTACAAATTTTTTCGGGCCTTTGTAAAGGGAGGGGTGTCTCTCTATTTATAGGAAAATGAGATGTTAGGAGGATGTTTAGAGGCTAACTTGGATTAGCAATTAGGTAATCTAGTCATCTAAGGTTTCCTAGGGTTTTTGGAGCCTTGATATGTTTGAAGATATACTCTAATGGTGGATGATAGGGTGGGGCTTTAAACCACTTAAGGGGTTGCACATAGATGCTAAATGGGTGTAATAGAACTAGAAAAATATACCCCAAAGGTCAATATGGTCACTAAGTCAAACCCCAATCTCGAATTTTGAGGCAAAAACCCATAGGTACTATTCATAAGCCTCGCGCAACTAATAGATGCGCCAGCATATTACAGTAAAACAGTGTTGCACAGTGGTTTGGGAAGTTGGCTACCCGCGGGGGAACCCACATATATGTGGAGCAACTATTAGTTGTGCCAAGCCATTTTTAGGGAGAAATGGCTTGGCGCAAGTAATACTTGCGCCAAATTCTTAGGGGGTTCATAGCAAATTTACTATTTTGCCCCTGAGCTTCGGAATGCCGTAACTTCTTGCGTACAGCTCCGATTGGGGTGATCCTTGGCTTGTTGTAAAGCTGAGGACTTTTACTTTTCATTGATATAAGATTTGGTTGTAGTAGAAGATCACAGCTAGTCCTGGTGCACCACTCTTCATCCATTGGTAGAGAAAGCTGGGTTTAGGTCTGAAATGGTTTCTAAGAGTCGTGATGGGTTTCTAAGGGTCCAGGAAGGTTCCTAAGGGATATAGGGTGATTCCTACAGGTTTGGAATGGCTTCTAAAGTTTTAGAAAGGTTCCATACATGCCATCAAAAGCTCAGAGATGTGTCTCTCTCGAAATGTGTCTCGATCGAGCCTTGGGCCAAATTTGGGTGTCTACACAGCCACAGCTTGCTGTGAACCCATCGCAGCTCGTTGTGGATACAACAGAGAGGAATTAAAAGGTATATACAACATGCTATTAGGTACCATAGCTCGTTGTGGTATATATGGCAGCTCACTGCCATAACTGACAGCTCGTTGTGGAGACCCCACAGCTTATTGTCACTGAAAGAAAACCAGTACCACTATGAAGAGAGTGTCTTTCGAAGGCCATAACTTTTGATAGGGAAGTCTGATTGATCATTATAATATATCATTTTGGGTTAGCTCGAGATGATACATCTAATGGGCTTAAAAAAAGCTATAGCTTGCTGTGATAAATGACAGCTCGCTATGGATATCAAAAATAGAATGCACTTTGGGAAAATCTGCAGCCGCAGCTTGGTGTGAACAATCCACAGCTTGCTGTGAACATGACCACAACTTGCTATCATAGCATAATATAGAGCTGTGTATATTAAAATAGAATATAAGTTATGATAATTGTGTAGCCATGTTGTTCTGCCTGTCTTGTGTTTATTATATGATTAAAACAGCAGATTAACTGCACAAATTACAACAATGTTGAATCAAGGCAAGCAAGTAGTCCTGCAAGAATCAGGGTTGTTGCAGCAAGTTTTGATAAGTAAGTAAGTATTTGTCCACAAGAAAATGTGTTCTAAAGGGTGGTAAATCTCCAAATCTATGGTATATCTGGCACTCTATCCTAAAATAAGCTAAACTCAAAGTAGGAAGGAGAAGTTTCTATGGTTTGTCACTTTACTACAGCTACAAAAATTAAATGCTATTGATCCAGACTTGATTAAACACTGAGATGAGAAAATGAAAATAAAGTGAAACTCAAAAGATGGAGAATAACAGCTAGAGGTTTTGGTTTCTTACTGAAAATCAAAGGAATCAAAGGCAGTGCATAGGATAGATTTGCTATAATCCTCCATCTGGCTACAAGCTCCCCATTTCTGGCAGATGCAAGGTATAAGAATTCAATCTCAAATAGAGAATTGAAGTAATCCTAAGGCTATGATTGTTGAGAACTAGAAAATACCATTTTCCACCCTTTAACCTGGGTCTTGATAGACCTTTGAGAGAACTAAATAAGTGTTTTAAGTGTTTGTTTCACAGCTAACAATAAAGGCAGGCTTAACCAAGAAAGCAGTCTAAAAGTGCCAAAAAGATGATAATCCATGTTGATCCGAAGGAAGAAGGAGAAGGGACAACCTCACTAACTGTCAAAATGCCTAGACTAAAGAGGACAAAGGCCTGGTTTCAACCTGGAAAGAGGTGTGGAGCTATTCGAACAGAAGAATGCATTACAGATTGCTTTTCGAAAAGAATCTGAACCTTTAGAAAAGAATCTAAACTTTTCGAAAAGAACTTGAACATTGCGAAAAGAACTCAAAGCTCTAGGCTTAGTTTTCGAAGAGCACCTGAACTCTTCAAAAAGATTTCTGAACTTTTCGAAAAGAACTTAAGCTGTGTGAAAAGAGCTTCAAAAGTCACAGTAGCTTGCGAAAAGTTCTCCAAACTATGCGAAATGGTATTCTGAAGACCCCCAGAATCTGCAAGGGTAATTCAGTAATCTTTGCACGAGCCCCATTACAGTTAAAAACCCAGGGACATTTCAGAAGATTCTGAGCACGAACCAAAGGCATATTCCACCCCATGTGAACACCCGAAGATGAAATCACTTGGCGAGAAATTCTAGAAGCTCTAACAGATTTTTGAATTACATAATAGAATTGATGCTTCTGTCATCTGATTGGCTGAACCAAATCAAGCAGTTCTGATTGGCCAAAACAGATCTGGATCCTTGTGCTCGACTCCTATTGGTTGATACAGACCTAACCAATTCTGATTGGTTGATACACATCTGAGCTAGACTTGGGGGAAACTATAAATAGATGAACCATTTGCCCAATTTGGGGATCCAGATTTTGAGTTTCATTTCTATTGCCTCATTTCCAATTCAGATAGATTGTCTAAAACTCCTGTAATAGCCTAGCTTTTATTTGTAATTGAGAGCTGTGAGATACTGTTGTAATTCAAAAGAGAATTGTATTCAAGGCTACAAATCCGAGAGCTGTTTAAGCTGTGCTCTGTAATTGTAATGGTGAATTTGAAAAGGTTGCTGTGAACCGTACGTTCTCAATTGGATTCTTGTTGAGGGTTCCCTGTGATCTCCTTATTGCATTAGACTCCTTTAGATTTACTATTTTTTAAGCAATTTCCCTTAATTCATTATCCCTGTGAGAATTTGTGTTTGTAACCTAATCTCTCACAGCATTTGTAGTGGTGTTTCTCGTTCTGAATTAAGGGTTCAGATTAAAGACTATTGGATGGTCTGTGGCCATTGAAGTGGACAGACCATAACCATAAGTTTAACTCTAACCCTTGAGTTAGATTACTTTCTCTTGCATCTGTGCTTGTAGCCAGATAAAGATTGGATCACATCTCATTTGATCTACATTTATTCACATTTTGCATCAAGGACCAAATCAAAGTTAGATATTATTTCTCCATTCTTATTAATTTACATCAAAATCTCCCCAACTCAGAACTGGATCACTTAGTTTTAATTTTACTTTTATCATTTAGTTAATGTGACAAATTCAACCTCCCATCTTATTTGCTCTATAGATAGGATCAGAGGCCAGATCTAGAGGTTTATCTTACAGTTTAAATAAATTCCCTGTGGACGATCTTTTACTCACTTATATTTAAAACTTGCTACAATTGGCCCTGATCTTGCAGGCTAATTAACTTCTCTCTGTGCTGATATTTCCTTATTCATTTTAATTTTCCAAATTCAGTAGCAGTCATCATTCGCAAGTATGTTTTCAACATATAAATAAATCATGCACACTTAGAGCAACAACAAGTTTTTGGCGCCATTGCGGGGGAATTTATTTTAAAATTGGTAGACCTAAGTTTTTATTTTATTATTGCATCAGTGCTAATTGTTCTATTGTTTAAATCTGTGCAGTTATTCATATACACTTTGAGCGTGGAACATACTTTGAAAGGAATACTGAAGGTTTGCTGTGCATAATTTGATTCTTTGTTTCTGTGTTGTATGTTTGGTAGGAGGACTCTCAATCCTGAGATTGTCCCTCTGAATTTAGAAGTTGAAAGGCTACTAAGAACTAGACAAACATCACGGAATTTTGCTGAGACTACTACTATGGGTGAAGAACCTAGACTTTTGAGGGATTACTTTGCACCTGGTGCATATAATTCTCCATTTTGTATTCAATTTCCTACTGTTGAAGGAAATTATGAGATCAAATCATCAACTATCCAGATGCTTCGTTCCTTCCATGGTTTAAGTAAGGAAGATCCATACAAGCATGTGGATGAGTGCCTATCTCTTTGTACCACATTCAACATAGCTAGACTGGGTCCAGAGGCAACCAAGCTTAGGCTCTTTCCTTTTTCATTAAAGGACAAAGCTGGAGCATGGTTGTCTATGTTGGCACCAAATAGTATCAATTCTTGGAATGATTTGCAGTGTCAATTTTTAGCCAAATACTTTCCTATGTCAAAGACCAGCCAGTTGAGACAAAATATTATTTCCTTTTCACAACACTCAACTGAAACTTTTCATGAAGCATGGGAAAGGTTTAAAGAACTTTTAAGGTAATATCCTCATCATCAAATTCCCCGATGGCAGCTTGTTCAAAGCTTCTATCAAGGAATTGATCAAAAGGGCAAGAATATGGTAGATGCTTCCTGTGGAGGCACCTACTTGCAAAAAATAGTTGAGGAGGTCTGGAATTTATTTGAAGTGATTGGTGAAAATTCAACTCAACAAAAATCTTTGTCAAGGACATTGAGAATCCTGCTCGGTTGAACAATCAGCAAACCACCAAGGGAAAGATTTATGAGGTGAATGAGTTGGAAAGAAATATGAATAATTTAACCATAAAGTTTGATAGATTGATGGACTCACTTAAAAATCCAATGGTTGCAAGAGTAGAGGAGGCATGTCTGATATGCCAGTCCTCTACTCATCCTCTTGATCAATGTCCAGCTGCACCACAATTCCCAGATTTAGTGGTGGAGCAAGCTCATGCTGCCCAATCATTTGAACAAATGCAGTGAAATGAATATGCATGGAGAGGGCACCCCAATTTAAGGTGGAGCCAGGGCAATTATCAATCACAACAGCAGCAGCAACCAAAGAACCAAGTACCTTTCAAAACTGCTCAGCCCTATCAGCAGAATTTTTATACCAAGCCAAATTTTCAGCAGCCCATTCCGCAACAACCTGTATAGCAATCTGCTCCAGTTCAAACCCCTTCCAGATCCCCTTCTTTTGAAGACCAAGTTCTAAATTCACTCCAGAATTTAGGGTCTTTAACTCAGACTGTAAACTTTCACAGTCAGAGCATAAAGAAGATTGAAGAAACATTGGGTCAACTTTCAAATACTTTGGCCAAAAGAGAGGAAGGCAGGTTACCCAGCCAACCTTTGAACAATCCCAAAGGACAGTTCATGGTTGGAGAGGTTTCTGTTTCACATGAAGAAGTAAAAGTTGTCACTACTTTGAGAAGTGGAAGAATTGTAAATAACAATGTGGGTACTGAAAAGGAAGAAGAAAAAATTGAGGAAATCTAGAGAGACATGCAAAGAAGAGCAAGATGATGTTAGCATTGGGGGTGCGCTGATGTACCTCAGAAAAATAAAAAAAATGAAAAACAGAAAAATCAAAAAGATTCTGATAATGATTCTAAAGTTGTAAATGAAGGACTAGTTCCTCATTTACCATTTCCCCATGCCATGAAATCTGCATTCCCTTTTGATAAAGGGAACACAAAAATAGATGAAATGATGGAGACTTTCAAGCAAGTCAAGATAAATCTACCTTTGCTTGATGCAATCAAACAAGTCCCAACATATGCAAAATTTTTGAAAGATATTTGCACTCACAAAAGACAATCTAGGATACAGTTATCCAAGAAGGTCTTTGCTGTGGAAAGAGTTAATCAGGTTTTGTCCATTACCACACCTCAAAAACTCCAAGATCCTGGAATCCCCACAATCTCTTGCATTATTTGGGAACATACCATTGAAAAGGCTTTATTAGATTTGGGTGCTAGTGTCAACCTGCTTCCATATTCTGTATATGAGAAACTAGGTTTGGGAGATTTAAAACCAACTCATGTGGTGTTACAACTAGCAGACAGATCTGAAAGAAAGCCAGTTGGAGTGATTGAGGATGTGTTGGTAGGGGTAGATAAGTTTTTCTACCCTGCTGATTTTCTGGTATTGGACATGGAACCTATAAAAAGCAAAACTTCCATCCCTGTCATTTTGGGGAGACCATTCTTGGCTATAGCCAATGCTTGCATTCAATGTAGATCTGGTATTATGGAAGTGTCTTTTGGAAATATGAAGGTAAAGTTAAATGTCTACAATGCAGTTACACAGCCTCAATTAAGTTATGAGGAATGTTTTCTTATTGATTTGTTGGATGAACTGGTAGAAGAAACTTTACCACAGTTTTTGCAGTGTGAAGATTTAACCACAGATTTTAAAGATGCTTGGAGAAATGTTGAGGAAGAAACATTTTGTACCTCAAAGTCTGAGGAAGTAAATGTTGTGCAAGGAACTCATGATCAATCAGCAAGGTTCTCTTCATGGAAACCTGCTATTCTTCCCCTTCCACAAACAGCCAAGGTACCTTTGTTACCTTCTTTTCTCAGCCCACCTGATGTAGAGCTGAAACAGTTGTCAGAAAATTTAAAATATGTGTTTTTAGGAGACCATAAAACATTGCCTGTGATTATTTCTTCCTCCCTCACTGAGGAGCAGGAGGAAGAGTTGTTGATTGAATTGAAACAGCATAAGAGGGCAATTGGCTGGACTATTGCTGATTTGGGAGGAATCAATCCAGCTGTTTGCATGCATAAAATTCATTTGGAAGAAGATGCAAAGCCTTCTAGGGAAATGCAGAGGAGGCTGAATCCTCATATGCAAGATGTGGTCTTGAAGGAGGTTGTTAAGTTGTTGGACGCAGGGGTCATTTACCCTATCTCAGATTCAGCTTGGGTGGCACCTACACAGGTGGTACCTAAGAAATCTAGGATCACTGTGGTAACCTCAGATTCTGGTGAGCTCATTTCAACCAGGCAAACCACTGGTTGGAGGGTCTGCATTGATTACAAAAAACTAAACACAATGACCAGAAAAGACCATTTCCCTCTTCCATTCATTGATCAAATTTTAGATAAGCTAGCAAGAAAAGCTTATTATTGTTTTCTTGATGGTTACTCTGGTTACAACCAGATTCCTGTGTATCCACAAGATCAGGAAAAGACCACATTCACTTGCCCCTTTGGCACTTTTGCCTATAGGAGAATGCCGTTTGGTCTTTGTAATGCTCCTGCTACCTTTCAAAGATGCATGCACTCCATTTTCTCTGATATGATTGACCAATTTATGGAGATTTTTATGGATGGTTTTTCAATATATGGAGAGAGTTTTGCCCAGTGTTTACATCATCTCAACTTGGTGTTACAGAGATGTGAAGAAACCAATCTAGTTTTGAGCTGGGAGAAGATCCATTTCATGGTCACCCAAGGCATTGTCCTTGACCATGTTGTCTCCCACAAGGGCATTGAGGTGGATAGAGCAAAAATTAAATTAATTGCACATTTTCCACCTCCCAAAACTATTAAATAAATTAGATGTTTTCTGGGTCATGCTGGATTTTACAGGAGGTTCATTAAGGACTTCAGTAAAATATCCAAGCCTCTTTGTCATTTATTGTGCCAAGATGTCCCTTTTCTTTTTAACAATGAATGCTTGAAGGCATTTGAATTCTTAAAAAATTGTTTGATTTCAGCTCCAATACTACAGTCTCTAGACTATTCATTACCTTTTGAGCTGATGTGTGATGCATCAGATTATGCTTTGGGAGCTGTTCTTGGGCAGAGAAAGGATAAGCTGCCTCATGTCATAGCTTATGCCAGTAGATCAATGATTGATGCACAGCTAAATTACACAACAACTGAGAAGGAGCTGCTGGCAATTGTTTATGCTTTGGAGAAATTTTGGTCATATGTTTTACACAGATAGTGGTGTTCACTGACCACTCAGTCTTGAAATACCTTCTGTCTAAGAAGAATACCAAACCAAGATTAATTAGGTGGATCCTCCAATTACAGGAATTTGATTTACAGATTAAAGATAAAAAGGGTGTGGAAAATGTGGTGGCTAACCACCTGTCTAGAATTCTAACTACTGAGATTGATAGGCTGCCTATCAATGAATCTTTCCCTGATGAGAAACTTTTTGCTATCAGTGTACGCACCCCTTGGTTTGCAAATATAGTCAACTTTTTGGCTACTGGAAGAACTCCTCAACACTGGAATAAAATGGATAAAGATCTTTTCTTCTCAATGGTCAAACATTTTATTTGGGAGGATCCTTATCTGTTCAAGATTTGTGCAGACCAAATAATTAGAAGATGTGTCCCTGAAGAAAACTTTCATAGCATACTTTCCATGTGTCATGAACAGGCCTGTGGAGGCCATTTTAGTGGAAACAAAACTGCTGCAAAGGTTTTGCAGTGTGGATTTTATTGGCCTACACTTTTCAAAGATGCACTGCAGCACTATAAGTCTTGTCAGAACTGCCAGAGATTGGGCAGCATTTCCAAGAGAAACTCAATGCCTTTTTCGAGAAGTTTATAATATGTGAAAAATGAATTCGCAAAGAAAAAATTCATTTTGAAAAGTTTAATTTTCTGTTCGAAAAGGATCTGGCCCTGTAACTAACTGATCGAAAAGAGCTATTTGCTTTTCGAATAGTTAGTTCTGACGCTATTTGCTTTTTGAATAGTTAGTTCTGATGCTATTTGCTTTTCGAAATGTTGTTTCTGAAGCCATGTGCTTTTCGAATGGTACTGATGCCATTCTCTTTTATAAAAAGGACTGTTTTGAACTTTTCGAAAACTTCAAAGATACTTTGTGAAACTCGTTTTAAGCATATTTAAACCCTTTCGAAGTAGGGGTTTCATATTCGAAAGCCTTCCCTGAGTGCCCTGCTTCACAGAAAACCCATTTTCGTTCCACTCTGTGTTCTTTTAAAGTTCAGACCCAATTTGTTTCATATTTGTTCCACTAATTAAGCTTGAAGAGAGGGACATTTTACTTCTGATTCTGGTGAATCTCATCAAGCGTTCAAAGAGTTCAACAAAAACCCTAGATTTCGGTACTTTTCTGTGCATTGCCTCTGTTTGTGTTTTGCAAAGTTCAATTTGATATCAGCATTCATTGTGTGAGATTCAAACGAAAATTTAAGATGGGGAAAACTGAAAAATCATTGGCCGCAATGTTCCCACAATCCTCTGCTAAGAAAGTTAGCAAACCCTCCAAAAAAGGAAAAGCCAAAACCTCAAGCAAGAGAAAACTTTCGATGGATAAAGCGGATATAATTGAGAAGGGGAAGAAGGTTAGACATGAGGAACCCATCCCAGCAGCTGACCCTAGTCCTGAGCCTGAGCTTCCTCCTCTCCCTATGCATTTGGTACTGCCAAACCCATTCATTGAAGCTCAGAAGCTGATCCCAGAGCTTATCGTGGATGAAAATTTTTTCTTAAACAAACCTGAATGTCAGCAATCCTTGAAATACATCAGGGATGCTTCTCTGAGGAATATCCTAACCCCTCTTCCAGAGAAAATTTATCCACGAATGGTGAGATTATGGTACCAAAACTTGGTAAAAGTGACAGAGAAAGATGCTGATGACCCTACTCTTGTAATTTTCATTGATGATTGCGATTTAACTGTCACTTATGAAGACATTGGAAATGCTTTGGGGATACCATTTCAATATGACCCTGCTGGTCCATTAGCTGCACCAGAAACAACTTCGTTTAGAGAAATGGCTGCCCATCTAACAAAAGGCATAGTTGGAAGTGGACAATCCATCATGAGGAGAGACTTAGAACCCCACTGTTTGCTGATGGACTCCATTTTGAGAGGGAATTTTTATGTCACTGGGCACAGCCAGGAGAGAAGAACACCAATTTTGGAGGCCCTCTTCCATTTCTCCAAGGGGCAATTCTTTAATGCCCCTATGCTCATTTTTGAAGCCATGGCTGACATCAGTGCCTAGATGAAAAAGGAACAGAAAATAGCTGGCATACCATTTGGAAGGCTGATCACAGCAATGTTAAGAGCTAAATTTGATACTGATGAGCAAGAGCCATTCGAGATTATTTTCTCTCATGCATTTGGGAAGAGGGCTTGGACCACAAGCCAAACCATGTTAAATAAAATGAGGGAAGAGGCTGAGCCAGCCCCTGCAGCTGCCATTGAACCTGCCATAGCTGAACCAACCCTTCCAGCTGCCCGAGAATCTGCTTTACTAGACCCTGTGGTGACCAGCTCTTTAGTTGCACCTATTTCCCTTGCAGCTGATATTGAACAAGTTGTCCCTCCTGTGGTGACCAGCTTTTTAGCTGCACCCATTGGTGAAGAATTCACCATCTTACCCACTTCACCTAGCCCAGCTCCTATTCTTTCATCCATTCTAGCTGTCCCATCACCCATAACCACCATAATCCCAATTGCAGACTCTCCCTCTACACCATCCACTCCAGCCATACTCACACCACCAATTTCTCCTAACAATGACCAAGATATGGCCCCAGATTTTGTTGAACAATCTCCAAGCACCCCCTTCTCCAAAGTTTCTCAGGTTCACCTGCCCATTCAATTCATACACCTAAAGTAACTCATACCCCAGAACCTGAGATATTCACTACAGAGGCCTATTCCTCATTGATGGGATCTATCTTAGAGAATATTGGGCTTGAATATGTACCTATACCTGACCCTCCTCATTTCACCCATTTGGCTACTTCCCCCTTTACAGCCATTTCACCCATTGCCCCTTAACCATCTACATCAATTTTACTAGTCCCTACCCTGTATACCACACCCACACCTGAATCAATTAGCCAAATATTTACCTTTCTCCAATCCATCCAAGCCCAACTACAGGTCAACACAGACAATCAGTCTGTGACAAATTCCCTTCTCCAAACCATAGCCTCCACATCCCAAACAACCACCTTAGCCACTGTACCTGCTGTTGCTGACCATGCTACCCAAACAGACCCTGAGGTAGTTTTTGTAGATCCACCCATCCTCACCACTGCTGACAATGCTACCCAAACAGAACCTGAGGTAGTACTTTTTGATTCCCCTTCAACTTTCCTCAATTTCTCTGATCAAGCTACTCAAACTGACCCTGAGGTCATACTTTTGAACTCCTCTTCTCCCACCCCCACTGCTGAGATACCTTTAGTCCCCTACCACTCCATTCCCATTCCCAGATTTGCCACTCTCACAAGAGCTATGGAAGAGAACCCTTATATCCTTCGTGATGTCCTCAAGGGGTTAGCTGATCTGCAAGCTTACATTAGAACCCCTTATGAAGACCAGATTCGAAAATTGGAGTTGTTCATGAAATTTGAGAGAGAGAAGATGCAGGACTTGCTGGGCCAAACTTTTCAAATGGTTAGGAGTGAGCAGCACAAGGTTACCATGTTGCAAGCACAGCTTGAACAGGAAAAATTGAGGACTACTAGACTTGAAAAGTATATTGGCCTCACTAAAAAGATCAAAGCTGAGGAATACACCGAGCTGCAAGCCACAATCCCGGAGAAGGCCAAATGACTCAAGTTCTGACTCTAACAGTGATTCTAGTTCTGATCCCATTGAACCAACTTATGATACTAATTTTGACCCCAGTTATTAAAATACATTGTACATGTTTGTTTTGTGGATCTGTAATATGTAATTCCTGTTTTCTATTAACTTTTGTTAATTAGTAATTACTGTGCATTTCTTTTCTTTCTTCTCTATCATTATAATTTCTGTTTGATTGTTTTCTTTTCTTTGCTTATGCACCTCGAACCAGTGAGGACACTGCTCATCATAGGTTTGGGGGTGATGTAGCAGAATTACCAATAGTTTAGTTAAAATCGTACTTATGATCACAAAGAGAATTTTGAAGATAAAGTAATTTCACACCTGTTGTTTTGAAAAATGAGGAAGTTAAAATTTTTTTAAATTGATTTTTAGAGTAATTCCAATACCTTCATGAAGTGAATGTAAGAAAATTTTCAAAATAAAATTGATGTTTTAGTAAACCTAAAAAGAGAGAAAACAGTGATGATATACCTCAGGAATTTGATAGAAAACTACACCCAGTGAGACTTGGGCCTGAAATGTATTCTTTGGAGATATGAATTGGCAATTTTTTCTGCTCTAGGGACTGTTTGAACGTGCTTACTATCACTAGAAGTTACACATATTCAAATTGAAATAACTTGACAGCAATCATGATATTAAAGACATGATGTAAGGCCTCCTTCTGGACAGTTTGAACTTCAAAAAGCCCCACCTTTTGAAACTACCTTTGATACACACCAGTTGAGCTTTGTAAATCCAAGATTTCTTTGTAACCTCATCAACCAACCTAATCAACCTCATTGAGCCTAACCCTCACTCTGAAAATTCAGAAGGTAAAGGAAAGGAAGCTGAAGAAAGGAGAGTTAGGTAACAGTTTGGTAAAAGAAGAAAAATAATTGAAGGCAATGATGTATCAACAAAAGAAATTTGGCACTCTAGTCAATGTTGCTTTGAAAAGGAAAAAAGTCAGAAAAAGTTATTTCATTGGGAATTTGAAAAAAGAAAGAGAAAAAGATGGCCACTTTGGCTGTGAAAATTCAAAGAAGAAGATGAAATTATGCTGAAATAAAGAAGATGTGTCTACCACTTCCTTACCTTGACTGACTTCTCAATTTTGAATTTCATTCCACCTCTTTATTCTTGATAAAGTTCACTCATAAGCCACAGTACCACCCAAGTCAAAGTCCTTACTGATCAATGATGGATTGAGCTGTCACATGGAGATAAGGATTTGTGTAATCTATGGAGAAAAGAGCAGTAGATTCAAAAGTGAAAAGCAATGCCTATGCTCTTGCTTACAGTCCTATTTGAGGACTGTAATTGCTCTTGAGCTGTGTGAAATAGTACAACCCTCATATTCGCATGGTGAGTGAAAACCCTGGTGAGAGTTAAGTTTGAAATCAAATTATTTGGGGTAACATCAAAACTGAATTTTCAAATAGAAGGCAAGCTTTTCATTAATTTTTCTTATAAAAACTTTTTGACACCAACTGAGTGAATGGTAAAAGGAATTACAGCTGAATTTTAGTTTTAAACTAATGTTTTCTTGAAGATCTTTTACTGACTTGACCGATGCAGTGTGAATAACGAATCGGATAAAAAGTGCTTTAATGAGTCGCATTGATATTAACTGATTTATTGGAGAAGTTTGCGGGTACCTTCACTGAAAACCCTCAGGAGACTTCACTCCTCCACTAGAGATCACCTAGGGGTTTAAAAGGCTTGTTGCATATGCTAAATGCAACTGTGTTCCCTACAAAAGTGGCTTTTCATTCTGTTTTTAATTTTGTCTTTGCTCAGGGACTAGCAAAGCATAGGTTTGGGGGCGTGTTGAGAACTAGAAAATACCATTTTCCACCCTTTAACCTGGGTCTTGATAGACCTTTGAGAGAACTAAATAAGTGTTTTAAGTGTTTATTTCACAGCTAATAATAAAGGTAGGCTTAACCATGAAAGCAGTCTAAAAGTGCCAAAAAGATGATAATGCATGTTGATCCGAAGGAAGAAGGAGAAGGGACAACCTCACTAACTGTCAAAATGCTTAGACTAAAGAGGACAAAGGCTTGGTTTCAACCGGGAAAGAGGTGTGGAGCTATTCGAACAGAAGAATGCATTACAGATTGCTTTTCGAAAAGAATCTGAACTTTTCGAAAAGAACTTGAACTTTGTGAAAAGAACTCAAAGCTCCAGGCTTAGTTTTCGAAGAGCAACTGAACTCTTCAAAAAAAATTCTGAACTTTTTGAAAAGAACTTGAACTATGCGAAAAGAGCTTCAGAAGTCACAGTACCTTGCGAAAAGTTCTCCAAACTATGCGAATGGTATTCTGAAGACCCCAGAATCTGCAAGGGTAATTTAGTAATCTTTGCATGCGCCCCAATACAGTTAAAAACCCAGGGACATTCCAGAAAATTCTGAGCACGAACCAAAGGCATATTCCACCCCATGTGAACACCCGAAGATGAAATCACTTGGCGGAAACTTCTAGAAGCTCTAACAGATTTTTGAATTACATAACAGAATTGATGCTTCTGTCATTTGATTGGCTGAACCAAATCAAGCAGTTCTGATTGGCCAAAACAGATCTGGATCCTTGTGCTCGACTCCTATTGGTTGATACAGATCTAACCAATTCTGATTGGTTGGTACACATCTGAGCTAGACTTGGGGGAAACTATAAATAGATGAACCATTTGCCCAATTTGGGGATCCAGATTTCGAGTTTCATTTCTATTGCTTCATTTCAAATTCAGATAGCTTATCTGAAACTCCTGTAATAGCCTAGCTTTTATTTGTAATTGAGAGCTGTGAGATACTGCTGTAATTTAAAAGAGAATTGTATTAAAAACTATAAATCCGAGAGCTGTTTAAGCTGTGCTCTGTAATTGTAATGGTGAATTTGAAAAGGTTGCTGTGAACCGTACGTTCTCAATTGGATTCGTGTTGAGGGTTCCCTGTGATCTCCTTATTGCACTAGACTCCTTTAGATTTACTATTTTTTAAGAAATTTTCCTTAATTCATTATCCCTGTGAGAATTTGTGTTTGTAACCTAATCTCTCACAGCATTTGTAGTGGTGTTTCTCGTTCTGAATTAAGGGTTCAGATTAAAGACTATTGGATGGTCTGTGGCCATTGAAGTGGACAGATCATAACCATAAGTTTAACTCTAACCCTTGAGTTAGATTACTTTCTCTTGCATCTGTGCTTGTAGCCAGATGAAGATTGGATCACATCTCATTTGATCTACATTTATTCTCATTTTGCATCAAGGACCAAATCAAAGTTAGATATTATTTCTCCATTCTTATTAATTTACATCAAAATCTCCCCAACTCATATGTAGATCACTTAGTTTTAATTTTACTTTTATCATTTAGTTAATGTGACAAATTCAACCTCCCATCTTATTTGCTCTATAGATAGGATCAGAGGCCAGATCTGGTAGCTCAGATCTGGAGGTTTATCTTACATTTTAAATAAATTCCCTGTGGATGATCTTTTACTCACTTACATTTAAAACTTGCTACAATTGGCCCTGATCTTGCAGGCTAATTAACTTCTCTTTGTGCTAATATTTCCTTATTCGTTTTAATTTTCCAAATTCAGTAGCATTCATCATTCGCAAGTATGTTTTCAACATACAAATAAATCATGCACACTTAGAGCAGCAACAATGATCTATCAACTTTAATACTCATAGACCATCCAAGAGATTGTTCCACTCTAAGGGTCATGATTAGAATAGGAAAGTTATTACAGATGCTATGAATGCTAGTCTACTAGCTCGCCATTTTTGGCTGGTATCAACAGGAATATCTGACCTAGGGAAATCAAATATGAAAAAGTGAAATGTAGATCAGAATTACCTTTAAAATCCACAATTATATTGCAATCATAAACTTACAATCCTATTATGCTCAGATCTGTAATCTGTAGAACATACAATCCTTTACAAGCCTTTGAAACTCTCAATTTACAGCTCTAGACCTCACCCTAACTACTGAGAAGAGTTTAGCCAACCATGATTGGCTAAAGAGAGAATAGGAGAAGAAGGAAGAGAGAGGGAGTTTACAGAAGATGGATCTGGATTTAGGCTCTGATTCTCTTAAATTCTGGATGGTTGTTCTATATTTTCTTCAAGCTTTTATACTCTCCTCCTCTGTCCTCAGATCCGTTTCAGCCAATTAGAGTGCAAGGGAATAATTCTGTTATATTGATGTGGCTAATTTCTCTTCTAGAAGCTCTCTCCCATTGGCTGTCAACTGGCAAATACAAGTGTTTCCATTCGTGCCCAACGAGTGTCGAGAGGTTCGCTGACATGCTTTGGAACTCATGCACAAAACTCTAGAAGTGACAGTTGCTGAAGAAACACGCTGAGAAGTTGCCAAAATGAGTGTCGAGAGGTTTAGGGGATCCTCTCAACAGGTTCTGGATCTGCTTTATGTTCACATCGACAGGTTGCATTAGCTTTCGATAGCTTCGAAGACTTGTCGACAGGATTGAAGTAGCTCTTGATAGGTTTGGACACATCTCGACAGGTTAGTGAAGATCCTATCGACAGCTTAGGAGAACATCTCGAGAGGTTGTTTTACACTTATCGATAAGATTGAAGGCTTATTTCTTTATTCTGCCTAGTTCCACACTCATCCTCTCGACTGGTTATAATCAACCTGTCGACTTGTTATACATTCTCAAGTGAAGTACTCAACAGGTTGGCTCAATCCTCGCTAGAATGAATGTTGCTTCAGGTAAGTTATCGACAGGTTATCTTGCATTGCTCAACAGGTTCAGTTGAACCTCACAGCAAGTATCTGGAACCTCTCAACTCCATCTGTACCTTGAAGTATCCTCTTGACAGGATCCATGTCTGTACTTCTAACCCCTCGGTAGGTACTGGAACCGCTCGAGATCTTCATCTTTTCAACTCAATACCTCTCGACAACTTCTTATACACATGTTCAACCTCTCGACCGCTTCATTCCTTGCTCTCAGAACCTCTCGACAGCTCTGCTTTGTGCTTCCACAGCTAGCACACATCTTGGTTGTGCTATTCTTCCTTTGTTTAACATTCAAGAACCCCTTAGTAGGTTCAATCTTTATTCCTTGCAGCTGGACTTGGTCTCAGGCATTTCCTGTTGGGTAGTACAGTGCTCTTGGGCTCTTTTAAGTGGAAGTCTGTATTAAGCTTGTAATTTATTGCTTAGCTATAAAATATATTTAAAACACATTACTAGTCAGCTCAAGGGTCCAACAAAGGTCAGGTTAGGAGGTTAAAAAATAGTATTTTTCACTGCTTAAGATAGCCTCAAACCTAAGCTTTGCTAGTCCCTGAGCAAAGGAGAAAATAAAAACAATTATTGAAAATAAAAATGCCACTTTTATAGGGAGCACAGTTGCATTTAGCATATGCATCAAGCCTTTTAAACCCCGAGGTGATCCCTAGTGGAGGAGTGAAGTCTCCTGAGGGTTTACAGTGAAGTTACCCACAAACTTCTCCAATGATTCAGTTAATATTAGTGCAGCATGTTAAAACAAAATTCAAGCCATATAAAATTCATTCCACACCTTGTCCATTCAGTTTTAGAGGATTCTTAGCAAAAACATGACAGATTAAAACTAAAATTCTCTTGTAATTCCTTCACAATCAATCAGCTCCTGTCAATGTATTTTGTATGAAAATTAATATAAAGCTTACCCTCAAATTGAGAATCTTGTTCTGATAATGCCCCCATCAATCCTATTTTCAGACCCCAAGCTCACCAGGGCTGTCACTCTCAATAGAATTAAAAGGGTACATCATTTCACACAGCTCAAGAGCAGTTGCAGCCCTCAAATAGGACTGCAAGCATGAGCATAGGCAATGCTCTAATTTCTGAAAATTTCTAACTCTTTTCACCATAGATCAAACAAATCCTCTTCTCCACTTGACAGCTCAATCAATTTTAGATCAGTAAGGACTTTTTATTGGGTTGTAATGAGGCTTATGGGTGAAGTTTTCAAAGAATGAAAGGGTGGAATATGATTCAAAATTGAGAAATCAACAAGGTAAGGAGGTGATTTGCAACTTCATAACCTTTGTTTCAGCATAGTTCCATCTACTTCTTGAATCTTCAGATTTGAAGTGGCCAACTTCTAATCTTCTCTTCAATTTTTCAATGAAATGACTTCTCATTCACTCTTTTGTTTTGCTTTTCTATTTTTTTTTTCTTTTCTTTTTGTATGCTTTTTCTTCTTATATATATATTATTATTTTTTATTTTTCTTTTCATGGGCTGGGATGCCACACTTTACATCACACTTGCCTTCAAATGTATTTTCTTCTCTTTCAACTACTGTCAAACCTTGCTCCTTTAACCTCATGTTATGCACTGAAAAGTACCACTTTTCACCTCCTAACCTAGCCTTTCATGAACCTTGAAACCCACTAATAATCATTTGTTAAGTATATTTTACAGTTAGTAATAAAATATACAGCTTAATACAAACTCCTTTCCTTTTGGCCCAAAAGAAAGAGAATACAAGCAAAGATGACAGCTGAACCAAAACCTAATGGAACACCTTGGTAGTGCGCACCATGGTGACTCATTGTTGTGGATCATCATTGATCTAAAGTCTACCAGATGACTGAAGTCAGCTAAGAAGGAGGAAGTTGGAACAGCAGCAAGTGTAGTTCAGCAGAGTGCCAAGAAATAGACCTCACAGAGTTGAGAAGACTCCTCGCGAAGCTAAAGATGTACTAGAAGAAGCTCTCGCACAGATAGGCCACACAGTCAAGAGGAGAGCTGTACAGACATCGTGAAGATCTAACAGTGTAAAACCTTCAGAATTTGTGGTCACGAAGCTCTCGCGGAGATCAAGCCTCAAAGCAACTGCGCGAAGAACCCAGCGAGTCCATATGCATAGAGAGCAAAAAGTCACATCTCAAAGTTCTCGCATGGCCTTGGAAGAGAGAGATGCCCAGAATTCCCCTCGCGCAGATCTCGTGCACTATGGAGCCTTACTAGTTACTACACGAGCGCAGGAGCCCACCTGTGCGAGTACTTAGCAAGAGAGAGAGCTCCTGAAGCTCTACTGCGTGAAACACCCTGGCTCTCTAGATTATCTTTGTGACAGCACTGCGATGTGAAGCAACTGCACAATTCACTAAAGGTTTATTACGCAAACGAGCCATTCCCATCAGCCAAAGGTAACTCTGCGAAAGCAAAGCAACTGTGCGAGTAAATTAAAATAGCTGCCAGCCCCACGAAGCGGGGGCTCTCCACTTCTCAATTTAACTCAAGGACTTTTTGAGAATTTCCCAAGGTTAGGGCACACTTCTTGAGGCACGGATTTTAAAGTGCACATCTCGAGGCATTCAAGGGTTGTAACAGTTTCATGTCTACAGGAAAAATTAGGGTTAATCTCTTTAAAGCCAAGGCTGTTTTGACAGAGTATATAAGCTGTACTTAGAGCTTATTATTTTTATCTTTCCTTCTTCCTCTGCCAGCTGAGAGCTCTAGCAGGCTAGGATTAGGGTTTGATCACCTATTTTTCCTCTTTCTCTTCTCTCTTAGCTCAACACTTGCTGGCTAATCCCCCTGTAAGCAGCTAGGTCTAGCTTTGTTTCAGTCTTGTAATAGATTTTTATATATATTGGGATCTTGGATGAGCAGTTGTGTATGGGTTGCAGCCAGGAGATAGCTCATTATAAGTTTTATTGTTATCAATGAACTGCTATTTTAATGCTTAATCAAATCTATAGATCTTATGGTTTCTTTAGATGTCTATAGGATCCATGTATTTAGGACTAGCCCATTCAGTTTCTAGTAGGTCTATTGTTTACCATCTGATTTTCCTTGGTTTGATAGACATGAAAAATAATGTTGGATCTGTAGTGAGGTCTAGGGAGCTCGGAGGCCTACAGACCATGGTGGTTGCAGCAGTTTTCATGTTCTTTCTCAGGCCTCTGTGGGATGGATAGACCAATGGGATACCCTGTGACCATTCAAGTGGACAGAGTATAGCCCTAAGGTTGTGTCCATCCACATGTTTGATAAGGATTCTTCTCCCCTACACATGAGCTTCTAGAAAATTGTGAGGAGGTTTGCACAGTAACTGGCTCCCCCTGTTCTACCTAATCGATATCAGATGTTAGATCTGATCTCTTGTAGTAATTGCAGCTTAAGGCTGAGTCATTATAGGCTGTTTGTAACAATGATCAGCTGAGCTAAAGGCCTCATTATACCTACTGCATGGTCCTTTTTACGGGAACTAGTGAGCAGTAAGCCTTAGCAAAGCACTTAGGATCTTATGGGTTGGAATACCTATGGATGTCAGCCAGGTCTATGTGCAGATCTGGGGAGCTTGTAGCATTGGCATTACATAGTGCTACAATAGTATTCATGGCTAGAGCTGGTCTAGTGGCTGTAGAAATGATCAGTCCACTCTTTTGGAATAGACTAGTGAATTTTTTGTTTAACTAATGGGATTTGACAGACTCTATCGGATACCCTGTGACCATTATAGTGGATAGAGTATAGCCCTAAGAGTGCCCCAAATGACATGGGTTAAACTGGGAGCTTTTACCATGTTGAGGCTATTAATAGCGTCTTAGCAAGGAGCACTATGGAGAGACTAAATCTGAGTTACATTACTGTATCATTAACTCTAGCTCAGCCAGCTTACTTCTCATAATTTTTATATTTTATTTTGGCAGACACTACCACCATCTTCTTCTAAACCCTTTCTATAGGATAGGGCTACATGCTATTTCTCTATTTTTAGGATTAATTTAGTGTAGTCGTGACACCCAACTCCCTTTCTTTAGAATTGTCAGATCTGTAGCCAGATCTGGAGGCCTACTATTATAGCCCATTTTGGGTTCTAGATCAATTTATCTGTGGGACAAACTCTTACTTATTAAAACTTGCTACAATGGACCCTTTATCTTGCAAGACTGTATATTTTTTAGACTTGCTATTTTGTGTTTTTCAATCCACCTTTGAATTATTTATACTAACACATTCTTATCACTGTTTTCAATAAAGTTAGCAGCAAGCATCTAAAAAAAATCCCAACACCTGACTTCTCATTCCATTTCCTAATTTCTCAGGTTGAGGGTGAACTGAAATAGGTCAAGAGGTTTTGGGTTCAAATTTTCTAGTTTTCATCAAAGAAAACTGGGATTTTGAAAGGCTCAAAAGGTGTGTATTAAGGGCAGTTCAAAGGTGGGAAGTTTAAGCTTAGACTATCCAAGGTATGGCCTTACTTTATGTCCTCAATGTCATGAGTGTTGTCAAGATGTTTCAACTTGGATTTGCCTAACTTTAGTGAGCAAAAGTAGATTCAATCAGTCCTTAGAGCAGAAGAATTGATAAGACACTCTTCAAAGAATATTATTTTTTTTTCAGGCCCAAATCTCACTAGGTATGGTCTTTCCTTAGATTTCTGGTGTGTATCCTCACAATTTTTCTCTCTTCTTAAGCTCACTAAGCATTGATTTTTGAAAAAATTCCTGACATTTGCTTCATGAAAATGTTAGAGCTATAACATGTTTCAGTTTTAAAAAGTTTTTTTTTTTAATTTCCTCTATATAAAATATCAGGTGTGAAATTATTTTATTTTCTCAATTTCTATTAAAACCTTGCTGCACTACCATTAACTATCCATTGGCATACCTTTCCATACCCCAAACCTATGAGGAGCAGTGTCCTTACTGCTTGAAAGACAAAGGGATGTGCAGCAATGTAGACACCTAAATTCGGCCTAAGGCCCGATCGGAACACATTTCAAGAGAGGTACACTTTCGAGCTTTTGATGGCATATATGAAACCCTTAGGAACATTTTCAAACCCTTAGGAACCTTTTCGAACCCTTAGGATTCAACCCTAACCTTCCCAAACCCATTAGAACCCTTTCCTAGGCCAATGTCAAACCCTCTTGAGTAGTGGTTGAAAGGAGTGCCAAAATTTACATAGACCTTTTCAGGAGTGGAGTTATATACCATTGGAAAGATGACTTCTCCATCTTTCTAACAAGTTAAACATCACCACAATCGGAGTAATATATCAAAAGTTATGACTATTTGAAAATCGGGCTATTTTCGTAGAATTTTTGCCTGGTGCAACTAATAGTTGCGCCAAGCCATTTTCCCCCAGAATTTGCTTGGCTCAACTATTAGTTACGTCAGGCTTTTTTCCCCCAAAAATAGCCTAGCGCAACTAATATTTGTGCTAGGTATAAGTGGATCCCCCTGCTCCGTGCGGGCTTGCAACCTCTAAGAAATCTCACCCACTATTTTACTATACATTTACCTGGCACAACTAATAGTTGCATCAGGCATACGAATAGTAACTGAGCTTTTTTACCTCAAATTTCAAAGCTAGTGTTTGACTTGTTGACCAACTCAGTCCTTAGGGTGTGCTTCGATAACTTTGTTGCACCCTCTTAACATCTATTTGCAACCCATAAGTGATCTAAACCATTAACCCATCATCCACCATTAAAGCCCATCTTCACACTTCTCTAAACCCTTGAAACCCTAGGAAACCTTAGATGCTAGATTACCTAATTTCTAACCTTGATTAGCATCTAAACACTCTACTAATCTACCATTTTCCTATAAATAGAGCCCCCCTCCCCTTCGTTTAAGGGTTGAGAATTTTTACTTAAGAGAGAAAGAGCTTAAAGTGAGAAGATCTTTCTCCCTTTGGTACACCATTGCTCATACAAATTTTAGAATTCGAAAATCCCCTTTGAGTGATATTTTCTACCTTAGATCCCTTAGTTTAGGTACATGCTACCCATTTACCTTCCCTCTCTACCTCTTAGCTAGCAAGCGTTAGAGGTTAGAACTCCTATTTCCACCATACAAGCCTTCAAGAGCTCATCAAAAGCAAGCCAACACAAGGCTCTCCTATGGTGCTACAAGGGCCCGATGGCTCAGGCTCTCCCCTTTCTTCTCCTATCTCTTCTTTAGCTCTTCCTATCATCCAATTTGTACCGTTACGCTGCCTAATTTTTGGTAGGAACGGAGGGGCACAAATAGGATTTAAGGCCCATTTGAGCAAGAGGAAGCCATTTTCTTTTCTTTTATTTTATTTTTGTATTCGCCATTTGTAGAGACCGTGTTAAGTAGGTTGATCGAGTGCCTAAAACCTTCCCGATCGATAACCAAAGCCCCTACCCAAGAGCCTTTGGTGTGGACCGGATTCAGAGTCATATTTTTAGCACTTTGGTGCTCATAAAAATGAACTAGGTTTCTCGAGACACTAAAAGCTCCGAGTGGCAATTCTATATTTTTTGCAAGCGAGCGCATCGCCACGACGAGATCGTCATAAATCCCGCGGTTGCATAGATGGCGACTTTGCTGGGGATAGCTTGTGGAGCTTCTCCTTGAAATTTGGCCTTTTTATTTTTATTTTACTAACTATTTTGCTATTTTTTATTGTTTATTTTATTTTACTCACCCCTACTTTTCCATCATTTACATGCCTTAGCCGATCGGCTGACTTACTTGTGCATTGTCTTTATTTTTTCCTTACATTTCCGTCATTTTTGGTGCCTTAGCCGATTGGAGGGCTTACTTGAGCATTGTCTTTCAATTTCTTTAATTTTTCGTCATTTAAAGTACCTCAGCCGATTGGCGGGCCTACTTGTGCAAACATATTCCGACAGTGGACGTCGGCCCATAGTGGCGGCACGGGGTCATCACCCTCATCTTTTGGACTAAAGAAAACTTCCATAAAAAAAATGTTTTGAAAAAAAGAAGTTAAAAATGAATCAAGAATAGGGAGCATAATTAACTTGTTTTTACGGGGTAGATTTTTAAAGGGTTGGGTTTAGGCACACATACAATCACCCCAGGCTTAGTATGGCGGCAGCCCTTAGTGGTGATGATCCAGAAAAATCCTAGCCCACCTAGTATCTGAGAAGGTGCTTGCGTCCTATTCCAAAGCTTAAAACCCTTGGGGAGCGCACTAGCGAGTTATACCAGACTCAAACCCTTTAGGTGCGGTGAGGAGAGAACCGGTCACAAAAAAAATAGCTCAGTTCATTGAAGCCTAACTTCCACAAAACTAAAAAAAAAAGACCCACCATCTGGCTGCTGTTCCCTGCTGTTTTAGAATCTGGAGCATCATTTTTCCTGGCGCAAGGATTAGTTGCGCCAGTGCAAAAATTGGGAATTTATAACTGGCACAACTATTAGTTGCGCCAGCTTTAAATCCTCCACTTTTACCTCGATGTAACTAATAGTTGCGCCAGTTTAAAAAAGAAGCCCTACTACCTTGGCGCATGTATTAGTTACACCAAGTCTACCTGGATAGCAGCAGCCCGAAATTTGAGGCTTTCTCACCTCCCGAGTCTCCCGATTAGTGTGCTTAGTACCTCTGTTTTGGCCCCGCCATCTCTGACACCCAATACACCCCCTTCGATCAAAAGAAGGCAACTTCTTTTTTACTCATTCCGGGGGATTGGGTTATTTTCCTTGATTTTTCTGCCTTCAATAGATCAGAGGTCCTCCTTCGATTCTTTCAAAGTGCGTCGGAATCATCGCCGCGGGTCTACGAGAGTCACCCGAGAAGGGAATTCTAAGGCCTCGAAACCTTTGTTTTTCAAAATTTTCTCAAAAAAATTAAACAAGAAAAAGGAAAAATCAAATCAAAACCAAAAAAATATATAGTTTGTGGTGCCGGCACAACGGCATCATCTTGCCCTCCACCGTCCTGTAGGGGAAGAAGGAGGATTTTTGGGCCTTATCCAAGGCACCCTTACCCAACCGGTTTCTAAAGGATGTTGTGGGTAGTGGACCCTATTTATGCCGATCCCGACTCAGCCCCGCCACATTCTCCATCCCACTCCCATTCGGGAGAAGCCTTCACATCCATCCCCATCACCCTATCCCCATTTTTCATCTTTCCCATATAAGCCCGATCCACCCTCATTCACCTATGTCACCTCCACCCTATCCAACCCCCCACCAATCCCCCCATCTGCCCGAGTCATGCCCATTTTTATCGGGGCCATGCCCGATTTTTCCCAAACACCCACACTTTACCCTCCATCATCCTTAAACATCCCCAACCCATCCCCCTTTGCCAATTCCCCACCCCATTCCTTCAATCCATCCCATATCTCATCACTTACCATGGCCATCCCAATTTTCCCTCCACATCCACCCCAACTATATCCAATCATCCCTTAAATCCACCACCCACATCCGATCCTCCTTCCATCACCATGATAGAGGAGATGTTCCAAGCCTACTCCTTATGGAAGGCTTCCCAAAACACATCCCATCATCCACACCCCACATACATGGACGCATCCCATACCCTAGCCAATCTCCATGCTTCACTCTCCCATGATCCCCATCAACCCCCAATAATTCACACTAGTCAAACGCCCATCTCCCACATGCCCCAAGGCCCATTGGCTCAAAATCCCACCATTCACCAATGCCCATTAGCCCAAAACCCCACCACCCATAATCTCCAAGGCCTAATGGCCCAGCACCCCATCACCCATGATCTCCAAGGCCCAATGGCCCAAAACCCTATCACCCATACCCAAGGGCCCATGGCCCAAAACCATCAAGGGCCCACGGCCGAAACCCACAAATGGCCCATGGCCCATACCCCTCAAAACCCAGTGGGCTAGGCCCCCATGCCCCAAGGGCCCATTGCCCAAACCCTTACCCAAGGGCCCATGGCCCAAACCCATCTAGGGCCCATGGTCCAAACCCATTTGGCCCAAGCCTAAACCCTCCAAGGGCCTGTGGCCCATACCCACCAATGGCCCATGGCCCATACCCCTCAAAACCTAGTGGGTCAGGCCCACATACCCTAAGGGCCCACAGCCTAGACCCATCAAGGGCCCATGGCCCAGACCCACCAAGGGACCATGCCCCAGACCCATCAAGGGACCATGGCCTAGACCCATCAAGGGCCCATGGCCCAGACCCACCAAGGGCCCATGGCCCAGACCCATCAAGGGCCCATGACCTAGACCACCAAGGCCCACTGGCCCAAACCTACCTAGGGCCCATGGCCCAAACCCATCAAGGGCCCGTGGCCTAAACCCATCAATGGCCCATGGCCCAAACCCCACACTCACTCCTTACACAATACCCCCAACATTTCACCCTACCTTCACAGCCAGGTCAAACCCATGCCATACCCTAAACCCAATTTTCCCATAGCCCCACACCCCAAGGCCATCTCCAAACCTTCCCCATATCCAATGGCCCCATGAGACCCCACCCCAAAATCAAACATTCATTTATCCCATCACCCAACAAACCTTTCCTCATCCCCAATGGGCTCACCCAACCCCCACTCATATCATTCTCGTCCAACCAATGCAACACCAATAAGAGAATCCCACCCTCGCTGCATAGTATACCGACCAGCAATATGAAGAAGACGAGATTAGGAATAGTGGAGCCTATGCTGGGGCATTGACCAGCCTTAACCATCCCATAATTTCCCACCCCTTGGTGTCCTCGAGTGAAGTCAGCCAACAGCCGAGAAAGCAGCCCCTGTATCAAAAGAGTCAGAGCAGCTGAAAGAACAGTTGGATAAAATTCAGAAGCAGTTAATGAAAATGGGTGGTGCTGAAATCCACGTCACGGACTTCATAGATTTTTGTTTATTCGCCGAGGTCCCCTTACCTCCCAAATTTAAAAAGCCGGCCTTCAACAAATACAACGGCACTGGCAATCCAATAGCACACCTGAAGTCCTACTGTGGGGACATGTGCCAATATGGAGGGGATGAAAGACTACTAATAAAATTCTTTCAAAAGAGTTTAATTGGTCTTACTTTGAGATAGTTCCCATCTTTGGAACCATCTATGATGGGGACATGGAAGGACTTAACGCACCTGTTCTAAGAATAATATGTCTACAATATAGACATTGAACCACGTAAGTCAGACTTGGCCAGCTTAAGGCAGAGCCCGAATGAGACCTTCAGTGACTATTTAGGACGCTAGAGAGCACTGGCAGCTCAAGTCAGAAATAGGATACCTGACGATGAATAGATCGAAATGATTTCAAAAAATACTCTACAAGTGATCTCGGACTTCTTGGTGTACCAGGAGCAGTCTAGCTTTGCTGATCTGGTAAGAAATGCTAATAGATGCGAGGACGCGATTAGGGAAGGTCGCTTGAATAAAAATGTACCAAGCGGAACTAGTGGGGTTAGGAGGTTTTCAGAGCAGAGGAACGATAAGAGAATCGGGGCCGACGTCCAGAACGTCGCCAATACCAGGCCCAATAATAGCGTAATCCTATTCTAATTTTAAGCAATGCAACCAGCTTCCATAAGGACAGGGCTAGTACAGAGAGCCAGGAATGGGTAGGGAATGCAAATAACCCCAGAAAGGAGAGCCTGTTATGATCATGTTTTTATGCCCTTTGGGCAATCTTTAAGTGTACTTTTACCTTTATTAATTGAAAAGAGATTAGTAACTATACTCCAATCACGACCTCCTCCCAATCCGATTCCATATAACTTTGAGCCGAATACTCATTGTAATTTCAACCAGGGCCCGGGTCACCCGATTGATCGCTGCTTCCCATTGAAGCACGGGATCTAAGATTTAATCGATGTTGGGAAGATCATTCCCCCTGCACCCACCCAAGCAAACCAGCATACAAATATTCACCAGGTGCCTTAGCCATCACACCCTATCGGAATAGCAGGTCCCATACCCACCATAGGGATGGTAGAGGAAATTGAGGAAGAGTATCAACTTGACCCCTCTGATTATATCAGTAACAGAGAAAATTTTATGGTTCCCTGGCAGCGAGACCAAGAGAGAACCATTGGGGTGATTGAGCCCCTGAATCTGGCAGATTATTTTCCTACTCCTACACCAATAGTTGAACCCCTAGATCTTAGGGCCTATTTCCCATCACCCACCCCCATCAACTATGTACAAATAAATGCGTATCAACCATATTCCACCACCCCCTTGAATTACCCCATCAGCCATCTGGCCCCCAATTCTCCACCCGCACCCATCAATTACCAATGGCCTACACCCTCCCCATTATCTCCCTTTCAACCACACACAAATTCTACCATCCTCGTCAATTCCCTAGTGGCCCATCAAACCCCTAATCCTCCGTCTGCACCCATCAACTACCAATGGCCTACGCCCACCCCACTACCCCCAGTACAACCATCGTTAAGCTTCACCACACCTACCTGGCCCAATTTTTCCACCCACCCATCCATCACCAAGGTAAGTCAGGTCTTACCTATCATCCCAGAGCCATCAGTACATGCACTTCAGATACCGACGGCCATACCTTTCTAGCTCTTAGGTCCAACCTATGATCCACATCAAGTCCCGCTGAGCTATGAGCAAACCAATGCTAATGCCGATAGCAGCAATAGGGAGGGGGCAGCGGACTTTGTTACTAGATCAGGAAGAATCTCGAAATAGCCCGAGCCAACAACAGCAATAGCACAAACCCAACCCGAAGGAAAGAAAGACAGCGCAGTGAACCCCTTTGAGAAGATGAGTCGAGAACATATACTGAAGACTTAGCTGAGAAGAATGCCTACCCATATAACTGTATGGGATCTGTTGATGACGTCCCCACTCTATTTCCAAGCATTAATGGGGGTGTTAAAGAATGCGCATGTGTCCCAACAGGTGAGCCCAGTCGAGGTCAGGCAAATAATCAGACAGGTAATGGCACCTAATGTTATTTCATTTTCAGATGCAGATCTGCCGGAGGAGGGAAACAGTCATGCTAAATCCCTCAACATTACTGTTGAATTCGGGAACATGATAATTCCCTTGGTTCTAATTGATAACAGGTCGACTCTGAATGCGTGCCCGTTGAGTACCGCCACAAAGATCGATGTGGACCCCTGTATGCTAAGGTCGACAAGGACTAGCGCTAGGAGATTTGATAATACAAGAAGAGAAATAATGGAAGAGGTCGATCTAGAATTAGTAATTGGGCCCAGACCTTCTCTATACCTTTTCAAGTAATGGATACCAAATCTTCTTTTAATTTATTGATAGGACGCCCGTGGTTACATGAGGTCGGGGCGATACCTTCTACCCTCTATCAAAAGCTAAAATTCATATCCGGGCAGAAGGTGATCACCATCATTGGTGAAGGGCACAATGAGAAAGACAAGGCCACTCACAGCATTGAAAATCTAAAAGTAATGGATGTGCCACTTACTGAGGAAGACACTGCCCTCCACACTTTCGAGTATGAGGTATCGGCAGTAGGCCCAGAACCCCCGAGAAACATCACTTCTATCAGAAAGGCAGAGGGTTCGGACCCAGATTACAAGGAAGGAAAGAGCTAGTTTTCTCCAAGGGGCAGAAGGTCCGATTCGGGTTAGGTTACAAGCCCCCGGAGGAAGAGGTTTGAGAGGCCAAAGAGAAAGCAAGGGTCGCTGCAGCTGCAAGAGCTCGAGGGATCAATATAGAAGAGAAACCTCGCCCTAGGCCGCACATCAGGGAATCCTTTGTCAGCGCTGGGGTCATAAAGATTGATCCAAATGGGGTAACCCATTTGATCCCACACAAACCCATAGCCCCTGTCCATCCCACCAATCCACAAATCTCCCTTCCCAATCTTGAAATAGATCTGGCTGCCCTATCCCTATTTGAAGAGCAGCATTCCATACCTTAACAAACTCCTCCTATGATAAACCACCACAAGACTTTGCTGATGTTTGAGAATGAAATCTCATATGAACCTATGGTCTATATGATGGAGGCTGGTCCAAGAGAGTCACATTCGCCAGCCTCCTACATCTAAAAAGGTAAAGGGGCAGTAAGTCAGGTACACAATTGGGCATCTTTGCTCCAAACACTGGAAGTGGGGAGTGGCCTAACATTTGGCACCTGTTTCCTAAAAAATAACCTGTAAAAAGTGAGATAAGCCCTTGGCAGGAAATTCCTTGTATATATAGCAACCTGCTTTGTCAAGGGACTATCTCCGAAGAAAACAAAAATCTCAAAAGCATTGAAAAAATACAAAATCCCAAAATAGTTGAAAAAATACAAAACTTAGAAATATTATCTTTTAAAATCCTAGATAAAGTCCCACAAAAAGATGCCTTAACCGAAATACCCGTCCCATGTAAAATTGACCCCTTTCCTATAGATATACAGGAAGAGGTAGGAGTTATGAGTCTGGACGAGGATATCCCCTTGGAGGAGCTCCCCAATGAGCTCCTTGACCGGTTTACCGAATTTGAGCATGGCCCTACCCCCATTGTGAAGGAAACTAAGTCGTTGTCTCTTAAAGAAAGAAAAAGCACAATCGACTTCCTTCGATCATACCAAGACATTTTTTCCTGGTCATACAAGGACATGCCTGGTCTGGACACCGATTTGGTCGAGCATGAGTTGCCTCTCTACCTTGATGTGAAGCCGGTTAAGCAGAAGCTAAGACGTCTCTAACTCGAGTGTATGTTGAAAGTCAAGGACGAGATCATCAAGCAGTATGATGCAGGGTTTCTCATGGTATCCAAATACCCGCAGTGGCTAGCCAATATTGTGCCTATGCCAAAGAAGGACGGAAAGGTCCGCATGTGTATCGATTTTCAAAATTTGAACAAGGCGAGCCCGAAGGACGATTTCCCACTGCCACACATCGACATCTTGGTTGATAACACTGCTAAACATTGGAGGCTTTCATTTATGAATGAATTCTCAGGATACAACTAGATAAAGATGGTAGAGGCCAATCGGGAGAAGACTGCATTCATTACTCCTTAGGGAACCTTTTGTTACTGAGTCATGCCATTTGGACTGAAAAATGGTGGTGCAACATACCAAAGAACTATGACTGCACTGCTTTACGACATGATGCACCGAGAAATTGAAGTATACATCGATGATATGACAGCCAAGTCATCGGAGCAAAGCGATCACTTGGTAAACCTTCAGAAGCTGTTTGAGAGGTTAAGAAAGTATAGGTTACGTCTGAATCCACAGAAGTGCACTTTTGGTGCTATCTTCGAAAATTTGTTAGGATTCATTGTCAGTTGAAGAGGGATCGAGGTCGACCCAGTCAAAGTCAAAGCTATCACTAAAATGCCACCACCGTCTACTGAGAAGGAAGCTAGAGGGTTCTTGGGTAGAATATAATATATAAGTCGGTTCATTGCACAGCTAATGCCCATCTGCATGCCGATCTTCAACCTACTAAGGAAGAACTCGCCCGTTGAATGGAATGATGATTGTCAGGCAGCATTCGATAAAATCAAAAGCTACCTCCTTAACTCACCTATGTTGGTACCACCCGAGCCAGAGAGACCACTCTTGATGTATCTCTCCATGACGAAAGTCTCGATGGGATGTGTCTTAGGGCAGCATGACGAGACAGAAAGAAGAGAACAGGCCATTTACTATCTAAGCAAGAAGTTTATTAATTATGAAATGCACTATTCTCATCTAGAGAAGCATGCCAGATTCTTGTATGGGCCACTCAGAGGCTCTGCCATTACTTGCTATCTCAGGCCATTCTACTCTTAGCCCGAATGGATCCATTGATATACCTGTTCGAGAAGATAGCCCTCACTGGACGGACCACGCGTTGGCAGCTTTTATTATTTGAGTTCAACATCACGTATGTCACACAGAAGTCAATCAAGGGTAGGCACTCACCGATCATCTTGCTGACAATCCTTTGCGAGATTATGAGCCTTTGAGAAATGAATCCCTGATGAGGACATCCTTTTTATGACAGAAGACGATACAAAAGAAGTAGAAGATTCTTAGTTAATGCACTTTGACGGGGCAGCTAATGTAGAAGGTCAGGGAGTTGGCGCCATTCTGATTTCACTGAAAGGATCCCACGTACCTGCCTCTATCAAGCTTAACTTCCCTTACACTAACAACATGGCTGAATATGAAGCTTGTGCTGCTGGTCTACAGGTGGCTCTCGATTTGAATGTAACTCACCTCCGAGTGTTCGACGATTCTCAGTTAATTATATGCCAGACGAATGGTGACTGGAAGACAAAAGATGAGAAACTGATCCCTTACCATGAGCACCTCGAGGACCTGATAGCTTGCTTCCAAGATGTGACATTCTCATATATCCCCCGGATAAGGAATCACTTTGCCGATGCACTAGCAACTTTGGCATCAATGATAGAAATCCCATATGGTGCTGAGATGAAGCTGATCATGATCGAGCAGAGAAATGAGCCGGCCTTCTGCCTCCAGATTGAGGAACCTACAAAGCCTGAAGATGAGCCACCTTGGTTCTCAGATATCAAGAATTTTCTCGAGACGCTAACTTTCCCTGAGGGTACGTCCAAGGTGGACCGACAAACCATTCAACGTCTAGTGGCAGGCTATGTCATTTGCGAGGAATGCCTTTACAAATGATCGTACAATAACTTCTTGCTCAGGTGCCTTACAGAAAGTGAAGTGATCAATATCATGAAGGAGATCCATGAGGGAGTATGCAGAGCCCATGCCAGCGGTCACATGCTTGCTAAGAAAATTCTGTGGCAGGGATACTTTTGGAGCACTATGGAATCAGATTGCTACAAACATGTCCAAAAATGCTACAAGTGTCAGGAACACTCCAGTCCGATACACGCTCCTACCATTGATCTACACTGCATGACCTCTCCTTGGTCATTTGCTACCTGGGGCCTTGATGTCGTTGGAATGATTAATCTAAAAGCATCAAATGGACATCGGTTCATCCTCGTCGCCATTGAATACTTCAGCAAGTGAGTAGAAGCAGCGTCATATGCCAACATCACAGTCAGTCACGTCGAGAAGTTCTTCAAGAGTAATATTGTGTGCCGATTTGGAGTACCCAAAGATATCATCACAGGCAATGGCACCAATTTTGAGAATAAGCGCATCCGAGCCTTCTGCGAGAAATATAAAATCAAGCACCATCGCTCGTCACCTTATCGGCCTCAAACTAATGGAGCCGTGGAAGCTGTGAACAAGACGGTCATCTGCATCCTAGAGAAAATGGTCATCACCTACCGAGATTGGAGCAAAATGTTGCCGTTTGCTTTGGGGGCCAACAGAATAGCGATCCATACCGCTACAGGGGCAACACCGTTCTCCCTTGTATATGGAATTGAGGTTGTCCTACCAGTTAAGGTTGAAGTACCCTCACTCCAAATTCTCATAGAATTAGGCTTACCCGAAGCAGAGAGAGAGAGAGATCACGCTTTGATCAATTGAGCTTACTGGATGAGAAAAGGCTCCTAGCCTTGTGTCATACTCAAGTTTACTTGGGGCGAATCGCATGCGCTTACAATAAATGTGTCCGCGATTGAGATCTAAAGGTAGGAGACACTGTACTGAAGAAGATCTTCCCATCCTTCCACGCCGATCTGAGAGGAAAGTTCAAGCCAAACTGGGAAGGACCTTACGTTGTCCAAGAAGTGCTACCGGGATACGCCATTCGCCTCCCCAAGGGAGAAAGTATGTTGAGAAAACTGAAGTCGTATCAAGGAAACCCTTTTAGCCTAGCATACCTTCAAATCCTAACCTAACCCATGGCCAAGCTACACCCTGAAGAAAGCCCACTTTTAGGTTTACAAGCAGTCATAATATCTGTTAAGTCAGCACAAGCCGAGTTGTGAGACAACACCAGAACCCCATCCAACCGGCTATGATGGAATCGACGTCTATGTCATGGCTTTTGAAAAAAAAAATGAAGAAAAAATAAAAAATAAAAAATGAAATAAAAATATAAGCTCAAAGCAAGATGGACGTGGTGCAAACCTGAAAAGGCGCTATGGGTAAAAATAGCAAGTTTATGCGGACCAGGTGAAAACCCGAAAGGGCGCTTGGGGTAAGAGAGCTAAGCCCATGGACGTGGTGAAAACCTGAAAGGGCGCCACCGGTAAAAAGGAGATAAATAAAAAAGAAGAAAAAAAAAAAGAAAAGAAAGGTTTGCACTGATTGAGAAGATTGATGCTTGAGGAGCCCTCTTGGTTACTCTCTTTGATACCCTTTTTTCAGTTGTGCCGCTCATGTTAGTTCAAGACGGGTCCTGACTAGAATTGTCTTTGTGAAATTGCTTTGTCAAATGTACGACTCAGGGTAAGGAGAAAGGTTTGACTCAATCCAAAGGAATTAATGTTCCGACCTTGGTAAAATCTGGAAACTCACTCAGGTTTGACTGCATAAAAGAGTTCGACTGTGCACAAAATGTGACCCGCTACTCCATCTCACTGTCAAGGCATCAAAAAAAAAAAAGCCAAAAACAAAAAAATCAAGAAAAATCCAAATACCAAAAAATGTGCATATATTTCTACTCATTTCCATGTACATATTTCCAGCATCATATTTCAATCTCAAAAATGAAGAAAAATAATAAAAAATCTCTAAAAACAAAAATCTAAAAAATATCTTCAAATTGAAAAAGTGTAGGTAAAAATTTACTTCTCCTTCGGTTATTTAGGATGCATTTTCTTTATATATGTATAAACGAAAAAAAGAGACTGGCATTTTCTTAAAAATCTGCAGGAACATCAAAATGGTCTGAAGCCTCGAAGCCGGCAACCTCTCGGCAATGGAAAAATCAGATGAAGCACCTCACCATCGACGTCAGGTCTATTAAAAAAAAAAGAGAAAGAAAAAAGAAAATCATTGTGAAAAAAGAAATAATAATAATGTATAAATAAATAAAATTATAAATCTGTGAACTTTTTATGCACAGCTACGCACTTGCATATTTTTGATGCGGTAAAATGTTAATATTTTACTGGAAATGCAATTGTGCAAAATTAATGTCCTAAGTCTAAGGTTCGCCTTAGATACATGGATCCTATTTCAAAGTAGGAGCGACGCTGTCAATTTTGGTCAAACAGTCGATGCTTGGATTGGATTGATTCCACTGCTATATCTTCGCCCTGATCGCTCCATATTTTGATTTTAGGTGAACTTGAGTGCCTTGTACATCAAGTTTGCCACGTGATATTTTCAGAGGTGTAGACTCTTGGTCTGCACTGTCCGGGCGAGCGCCCTACGAGGTTTAAGGTCCGAATAACTCCATCCTCTAGAAGATCCATTGTTTGATTGATTCCAACCTGTCAGATACGAAACTACGTCAGACAATTATGTGCAAACATGCATGCAAAAGGGCTCATTCCCTTTATTTTTCTACAGGCTTAAAACCTGTATTGGCAGTGGTATCCCTGTAAAGTGCACGCCATGGATCTGGGTATCCGTATGATGGTCGTTTATTCTCATAAATTGTACTCGGGGTGGTCCGAGTCGGGGCTTCCATCGCCTTTGCTGCTTATCGCCCCTAATGAGTGCATGTTTATGCATAGTTGTTCATTTGTAACTTCATCGATGACAGAGCCAAAGATTGAGTATCCTTCGGTGGACACCCAATTTTTACCCGGTCTTTTCGATATCACATGAACTTGAGTACGTTGGCTTAAGTTTCGTCGCAAACTATTGTGGAGGCACGGGCTCTTGGTATGCGTTGTCTGGGCGTACGCCTCCTGGGGTTCGAGGTCAAGATAATGCTTGTTTAAAAAAAAATGGAAAAAGCAATCTTTAAAAAAAGAAAAAAGAGAAGAAGAATAAATTTGCGTTTTCCCACAGAGCTATGCACAAGCATAAGGCGGTAAAATGTCAATATTTTATCAGCAATGCAGCTATGCCATATTAAAGTCCTGAGTCTAAGGTTCGCCTTGGATCTTTGGATCCTTCTTTAAGGTAGGTGCAACGGTGTTAGTCTCGGTCAAACAGTCAATGTTTTAATCGAGTCGACTCCACTACTAAATCTTTGCGATGAGCGCTCTATTTTGGATTCATATGAACTTAAGTGTCTTAAGCTTCAAATTCTCCGCTGGAAAAGGTCAATCGTTGGTTGAGACCAACCTGTTGAGAATGAGATTACGTATTAATCAAACTATGTGTAACCATGCATTCAGAAGGGTTCATTTCCCTTTTATTTTTCTGCAGGCTTAAAACCTGTATTGGCAGTGGTATCCCTGTAAAGTGTACGCCATGTGTCTAGGTATCCGTATGATGGTCGTTTGTTCCTGTAAATTGTACTCGGGCAGGTCCAGGTCGGGGATTCCATCACCTTTGTTGCTTATCGCCCCTAATGGGTGCATGTTTATGCATAGTTAAATGATGTTTATGATCATTGTTAACAAAAACCAGGATTGGATGTCCCTTTTGGGAGACACCCAATGTTTGGTTGGATCTGTTCAAGGTAGTTGAAGCCGGATGCTCTAGGTCATGTTGATCTGGGGCACATTTTAAAAATGGCACGTACTCCCAAAAAGTGTTACGACACCTATTCGCTCTGCTCGGGTAGTCATGCTAAATAAACTTCAGGATCGATGGGTTTTCCTAAAGACCTCAAACCCTGCTTTCTGCAGGGGCACCTGCGAATAGTCAGATGGGGCAATCAAATGCCTCGTAGGATTTGACGCAAACTGTGGAGCCTTGCATATGTTTACTTCACGCCTATCTTTGAATGTGGGTCGATCACCCCTCTTACTTACGAATTTGTTGCATTTAGAATGAATCTTAAACATCAAATACCTTTAAATCATCTCATGAAGAGAATGTTTGGCCTGGCATATAGGGCTTTCGCAACACATTCCACCTCGGTTATTCCCAGTAATGTCGTTAAGCGCTTGGGGACCGATTACCTTGAGAAATGAATCTTTAGCCTGACATCCAAGGCTTTCGTTTTCTCACCATGTTACACATCTGATGTTTGAAGTTCGTTCTCAATGTAGTGGACCCATCAATAATGCCTTGGGCCTCTTTGAATATCTCTTTTCTTTGGCATTTGATTATTGGTGATCGGATACCAAAGAGGGCATTTGTAGACACCCAAATTCTGCCCAAGGCCCGATCGGAACATATTTCAAGAGAGGTGCACTTCTGAGCTTTTGATGGCATGTATGAAACCCTTAGGAACCTTTCCAAACCTTAGGAACCTTCCCGAACCCTTAGGAATCAACCCTAACCGTTCCAAATCCATTAGAATCCTTTCCTGGACCATTGTCAAACCCTCCCGAGCAGTGGTTGGAAAGAGGAGTGCCAAAATTTACAAAGACCTCTTCAGGAGTTAAGTTATATACCATTGGAAAGAGGACTTCTCCATCTTTCCAACAAGCCAAAAATACCTCAATTAGACTTATATATCAAATGTTATGACCATTTAAAAATAGGGCTATTTTAGAGGAATTTTTGCCTAGCGCAACTAATAGTTGTGCTAAGCCATTTTGCCCCAGAATTTACTTCGCGCAACTATTAGTTGTGCTAGGCTTTTTTCCCCCAGAAATGGCCTGATGCAACTAATAGTTGCGCCAGGTATAAATGGGTCCCCCTGCTCCCTGCGAGCTTGCAACCTCTAAGAAATCTTGCCCATTGTTTTACTGTACATTTGCTTGGGGTAAGTAATAGTTGCGCCAGGCATATGAATAGTAATTGAGCTTTTTTGCCTTGAATTTTGAAGCTAGGGTTTGACTTGTTGACCACCTCAGTCCTTGGGGTGTGTTTTAATAACTTTGTTGCACCCTTTTAACACCTATTTGCAACCCATAAGTGATCTAAACCATTAACCCATCATCCACCATTAAAGCCCATCTTCATACTTCTCTAAACCCTTGAAACCCTAGGAAACCTTAGATGCTAGATTACCTAATGTCTAACCTTGATTAGCATCTAAACACTCTCCTAATCCACCCTTTTCCTATAAATATAGCCCCCCTCCCCTTGGTTTAAGAATTGAGAATTTTTACCTAAGAGAGAAAGAGCTTAAAGTGAGAAGATCTTTCTCCCTTTGATACACCATTGCTCATACAAATTCCAGAATTCCAAAACCCCCTTTGAGTGATATTTTCTACCTTAAATCCCTTAGTTTAGGTACATGCTACCCATTTACCTTTCCTCTCTACCTCTTAGCTAGTAAGCCTTAGAGGTTAGAACTCCTATTTCCACCATACAAGCCTTCAAGAGCTCATCAAAAGCAAGCCAACGCAAGGCTCTCCTACGGTGCTACAAGGGCCCGAGGGCTCTGGCTCTCCCCTTTCTTCTCCTATCTCTTCTTTTAGCTCTTCCCATCCTCCAATTTGTGCCATTACGCCGCCGAATTTTCGATAGGAACGGAGGGGTACAAATGGGATTTAAGGCCCATTTGGGCAAGAGGAAGCCATTTTTTGTTCTTTTACTTTATTTTTGTGTTGGTCATTAGTAGAGACCGCGTTATGCAGGTTGATCGGGTGCCTAACACATCCCAATCGATAACCGAAGCCCCAACCGAAGAGCCTTTTGTGTGGACCGGATTCAGAGTCATATTTTTAGCACTTCAGTGCTCAAAAAAATGAACTAGGTTTCTCGGGACACCAAAAGCTCCGAGTGGCAACTCTATATTTTTTGCAAGCGAGCGCATCATTGCGACGGGATCGTCGCGAATCCCGCTGTTGCACAAGCAAGAAAAAAAAATAGATACAGAAAAGCAAGGAAAGAAAAACAAATAAACTGTAGCTAAACAAAGAACATAAATGCACAAACAAAATAAGAACAGGTAAGATTCATAACAGATAAACAATTACAAAAAAGCAAACAGTCAACCAAAAGGACAGTAAGTGATCTGCAAAGAGATTATTCAAAGCCCTCCTAACTGTACAACTCTAAACATGACTATATACATCCTACTGAGAATCTGTATCTGAATTAGAGCTAGATGGGGCCCTTGGCTCCCAATCATATTTGGCAGCTATCTCATTATACTCATCTCTCAACCTCGCCTTCCTTAGTAATTTTTCAGCTTGCTTCTCAGCCTTGGTCTTTCCTTTTATGGTAGCTGCTTCATCAGACTGGGCAGCTATCTCTCCTTCTGGAGCTAGGGCAGGCTCAGCGGTCTATGTAGGCTATTCGGTAGTTAAGTTAACAATTTTTCTTTCAAGGATTTCATTTGTCTTCTCAGATAGTGCAACTTGAGTGTCATACAATTCTTGAGCTGCTTTGTTGCGGGCTTTGGAGGTAGCCAACCTCTCCTTTAATCCATCAGCTCTTGATTTCTCAGAGGCTAAAATGAGTTTTTCAGCTTCATAGTGGAGTAAAATTTTTACCAACCCTTGGATATCTGCATAATCTCATGGCTGTAGTCCACAATCATTTGCTCGATCTTTGCTTCATGGGGCATTTCAATTGATCTGCGGAAGGCAATCATTCCTCGCACAACATCCCTTTTGAGGTAAGGATTCTATTGCATGACATGGAGGAGGGTGGAGTATGGAGGGGGGTGGGGAAAAGAGGAGGCAAGGAGTATGGACTGAGGAAAGTGAAGGTTAGGAACTGGGAAGGTTGAGGTTGGGGATGGGATTAGGTCCTCCCCATCTGTGGCAGCATCAGAGGTAGCTACCACGGGTGGGAGATTAGGTTGGGATTGTGGGAGGATGATTGGCAAAGCTAAGGGAATGGTGGGAGGTTGGATAGGTGTTAAGACATAAAAAGTACCACTTTTCACCCCTTAACTTAGCCTTTGTTAGACCCTTAGCCATCTAATAAATGTGTGTTAAGTCATTTCTGTAGGTAATAAACAACAGCTGTAATAAGGCTTGAACCCTGTTAAGGAGCCCACTTTTGCCCCAGAAGTCCCCCAGAAGGATGAAAGCTGAACGTAAACAAGAATTGAACCTCGCGCAACTTTCAGAAGCTATAAAGGATTCAGAAATTAAGCCTCGCGCAGTCCTCGCGAGTCTCCCAAAACTTCATTTCCAATTGCCCGCACTATTCTCGCGCAGTTGAGTGACAGAGGAGCTTCAGAATCATACTTCGCGCAGCTCTCGCGAAGCTCAAATATAACTGCTCGCATAGTCTCGTGCAGCTCAAGAGAGTAGCTCTCAAACCTCGTGCAGTTCACTTAGATCAACTAAGGAGAGAGAGCTCCAGGTATTTTGGCGCGCAGCTGTCGCGCAGTGGCCGCGGGATGCAAAACTTCAGAAAAACCTCTCGCGCAATTTAGAGACCAATGCACATCACGTCCTCGCGAAGATCCTCACGAAGATCCATTGAGAAACAAATTGCTCGCGTGATTCCCACGCCATTCAGAAGGAAAGTGCAATCTCGCGAAGACTAGAGCAATCCAACGAGGATTCAATGCTCTATCGTGCGACTGCTTCAGCTGCAACTAAGACAATCCCGCGATGGCTAGAATTTCAAGCTAATCCAACCTTGCGAAGACCGTGGTACCACACGACAGACTTGGAAACTAGTGCAACCTGGCGAGGCTCTGAACTCTAACTCTCCCTCACCTCTGCAGAGAACATTCTGGGAACTTCCAACAATTAGGGCATGCATTTTAACGCTCTAAGTTTTGTGCACGTGCCCCGAGGCATCCAAGAGACAATATTAGGCCATGTGGCATCGTTAAAATTAGGGTTTCCTAACCCTAATGCGCCGCAAAACTAACTGCTAGATAAACCTAAGCCTAGATTAGGTTTAGAGGACTCTCTGCTTAGAATAGAATTTAGTCTATCTTCTTCTTCTTCTTGTAGTAGCTGCATATTTCTAGTAAGTTTTAGGTAGTTTTCTTTTTACTTTTTCTTCTCTCCATAGTCTAGCATTTGCTGGCTATGCCTTTGTATGACTATTTGGAATAGATTAATGGAGTTTCATGATAGGGTGTTTTACTTTTATGGGATTTTTATGAGTTGTTCTGTACAAGGCTGTTATCTTGTGATCCTCCATTGCTAGGAGATATTGCAAGCAATGGAGGACTGATTTTATAGTGTACTCAGATCCAAGTGACCTGTGTGTCTGGGCTAACATGCTCCCATACAGGCCTAGCCCCACCACAGGACCCACTAGATCTGAAGTCCCCATGGGAGCAATGAGCTTTTGTAGCCTTGTGAACATGGTGGTGGCAGCAATATTTCTTGTTCTATCTTGAGCTTTGTGAGGAGAATAGCCTCTGGGATAGTCTGTGACCATTTAAGTGGACAGGTTATAGCCTTAGGGTGAAGCCACCCCCACAGACTCAAGATGGATTATTCTTCTCTGCACTTGTGCTTATAGCCCTGTGAGAGATTGTGCTGAGACAAACTCCCATGTATGTGTATAGACCCGCCATCAGATAGCAGATCTGGTTTGGTTATAGAGATTGTAGGCTTGCGACTGGATCACTGCTGTCTCTCTAAAGCAGTGGACAGCTGGATCTAAGGCTGCACTCAAACTCTTGTTGGTTCTATGTGTCTGGGCTAACATGCTCCCATACAGGCCTAGCCCCACACATAGCACTTTAGAGGTTGAGGTTCCCTATGGATTCTTGTGCTTATAGCCTGGATGAAGTAGTGCCTACAATGATAAACTTGTTCTGACTCATCTCTAGACTGTGGTTCCCCAATTGGATAATCTGTGACCATTTAAGTGGACAGGTTATTGCCATAAAGGGATTGGATCATGGCACAGAGATGAGTTGGATTCTTTCTCCTCAGTGGTGATAATGTAGCCACTGGACAGGACTTCTATAGCAGCAGATCTGAATTTGAGTCATGAAGCCCATCAGATCTGAACCTAATAGCATACTTCTCACCCTTTTATGTTTATTTTCTCACTCCATCTTTGTTCTTAAACCTTTCTATAGTTTAGACATTAGGATACCTTAGAATTTAGATTTTAGTGACCCTAAATCCCCTTCCATTTAGGATTGCCAGATTTGTAGTCAGATCTGGAGGGCCTACTAAGGATGGCTCCCTTGGAGCTTAAGATCAATTTCCCTGTGGGACAAACTCTTACTTATCAAAACTTACTACAACAGGCCTTGTATCTTGCTGGATTGTGCATATTTTAGGCTTGCTGGTCTGTCATTTTCAATCCACCTTTAATTCATTTTCATTCACCCCATTCTTATCACTGTCTTCAATAAAGTCAGTAGCAAACACTCTAAACTAGCCTAACAAGTTTTTGGCGCTGTTGTCAGGGAAGTTGATTTTTTAGTAGACTCTAGATTTTTTATTCTTTATTCTTTGGTAGCTGTACTTGTGAAAAATTGATACAGCTGATTTACATTTGAAAATTTTCTTGCAGATTTGGACCGTAGCAGAGAAGGAGAGTAGAATTGCACTGGGAGTCTAGCTACCTCTGTTTGCACTTCTCTAACCCTTAAAACTTAGTCTATTTCTCATTTGAAGATTCCATAGCATAGCAGTTGATTAGGATAGTTGCATTTGTTTTTAAGTGCAATGTGCCTGCATATAGTCTTCCCTATTGTTGCTGTGTGTGCATGTTAGGAAGGAGATCCCACAGTCCTACATTAGAGCCTGGTAACCCTGAGATAGAAAGGGGTAGAAGACCGAGAAGGCATAGACACACCACTATTGAGCCCCCTATTGAAATTGAGATAGCAGTTATGGGTGAAGAACAACCTAGAACATTGAAGGAATTGAATGCTCCGGATGATTACAATTCTCCATTCAGTATCCAATTCCCTGATGTTCAAGGAAACTACGAAATCAAAACTTCCATCATCCAAATGCTTCCCTCTTTCCATGGGCTTAGCAAGGAAGACCCTTACAAACACATTGACCTGTTCTTGGCCCTGTGCACGGCATTCTCCATTGTTGGTTTGGGACTAGAAGCCACTAGGTTAAGGCTCTTTCCTTTCTCCCTAAAGGACAGGGCCATGACCTAGTTATCTACTCTCCCAAACAACAGCATCACCTCCTGGAAAGACCTCCAGACAAGATTTTTGTCTAAATTTTTCCCAGAGACAAAGACTAGCCAGTTGAGGAAAGGCATACATTCTTTTGCCTAATCCCCAATTGAAAATTTTAACCAGTGCTGGGATAGATTTAAAGAGATGCTCAAACAATGTCCCCACCACAAGATCCCTGACTGGCAGCTTGTCCAGAGCTTCTACAATGGGATTGATGAGAAGAGCAGATACATGGTAGATGCCTCTTGTGGTGGAACGTACATGCATAAAATAGCTGATGAGGCATGGGACTTACTCGAGGTCATAAGTGAAAATGCTTTCCAGAAGATGCCCTCTTCTAGAATTGTTCAAGAACCATCTCCTAAGCTGGGGGTGGCTGAGACTTCTAAAGGAAAAATGTACGAAGTTAGGGGAAATGATGATCTAAGAATGCGGATGGCCAATCTTACTAAAAGATTTGATAAACTTTTGACTTTGGTACAGTCCAAAATGGCTGCACAAGTGATGGAGGCATGTCTGATATGCCAATCTCTACATCACACAGTAGAAGAATGTCCATCTGCGGGGCAATACGCTGAGTTTGTAATGGAACAGGCTGCTGCTGCCCAATCTATTGGATAACAATAATCTGGTGGCTACAATAAGCAACCATATGGATACCAGCACCAAAATGCTGGTTATCAATGGAGAGACCACCCAAATTTGAGGTGGAGGCAAGAAAATTATATGCAGCCACAGCAGATGTTGGCCTTACCTCAAAGGCCACAACAGTAGTTTAACTAGGGTTATGCTCAAAGGTCGAATTTCCAACAACAACAACCCCAGCAACAAAATCAATTGATAGTTCCCCCACCTCAGCCCCGAAGTGCTTCTTTTAAGGATCAGGTTTTGGCCCAATTCAAAGCCTTAGACCCTTAAATTAGACTGTGACTTCTCACAGCCAAAGCATTAAGAAAATAGAAGAGCAGCTTGGCCAAATAGCCAATGCTCTGGCTAAAAGAGAAGAGGGCAGGTTGCCACGCCAACTAATTGCCAACCCTGAGGGCCAGTATTCCATCAGAGAAGGCTCCTCCAATTTTGTGGGGGCCAATGCCATAACTGCCCTAAGGTCTGGTAGGATGGTAGACAACTAGGTGGGAAAAGAAAAAGGAGAGGTTTATCCTAAGAAAATGTCATGTGAAAGTGATAAGGATTTTGTTAAGGCACAAAGTCAAGAACTGCTTGTTGCCCTTCACCAAGGGAAAAATAAAGAGGTTGTAGTTGAGCCTCAGCAGGAGATAAAAATAGAAAAAAGAAAAAAATAAAAGTTCAGCCATGGGCTTGCAGCTGAGGAACCAGCAGTACCTTAGCTGCCATTTCCTCAAGCTTTGAGTGGCCCTGCCACTTTTGATAAGGGTCAGGCACAGATCGAGGAAATGATGGAGACTTTTAAGCAGGTCAAGATAAATTTACCCCTGCTTGATGCAATCCGACAGGTCCCAGCTTATGCAAAGTTTCTGAAAGACCTCTGTACTCAGAAAAGGAAAGCTAGAGGCAATTTGTCCAAGAAGGTCTTTGCGACTGATACAGTGAAATCTGTATTAACCATGACAGTACTTGAGAAGTTGCAAGACCCAGGGATACCCACTATTCCCTGTATTATTGGTGACCACACGATTGGTAGGGCCCTTTTGAACCTTAGAGCCAGTGTTAACCTGCTGCCATACAGTGTATATCAGCAGTTACGTTTGGGGGAGCTGAAGCCCACCCCCATTGTTCTATTGATGGCTGATCGGTCCGAGAGGAAACCCATGGGAGTGGTAGAGGATGTCCTAGTAGGGGTAGATAAGTTCTTCTATCCTGCAGACTTCCTTGTCTTGGACATGGGCTGCAACAAGAGTATATCTCCGATACCTGTTATTCTAGGCAGACCATTCTTGGCCACTGCCAATGCATGCATTCAATGCAAGTCTGGGATCATGGAGGTCACTTTCGAACATATGAAAGTTGAGCTTAATGTGTACAACAGTGCAAAGCACCCTCAGCTGGACAATGAGGAATGCTTTACAATGGATGTACTAGAAGAAATTGTTGAAGAAGAACTGTAAACTCTGCTGGAGTGGAGCAACATTGCCACTGATTTAACTAAAGTTTGGAACTTGGTGGAGGAATGAAGCCTAGCTTTAATGCCAGGAGACACACCCCTAGTGAAGTCTTCTGGGCTTAGTACAACATTCCAATTGGAAACCTACATTGCTGCCCCTTCCTCCATCCAACAATACACCAATCCTGCCATCCATACAACGAGCCCCTGATCTAGAGCTCAAGAAGCTGCGGGAGACATTAAAAAAAGCTTTCCTCAAGAAAGAAGAGAAACTTCCTGTGATTATCTCCTCTTCTCTTACTAGTGAGCAAGAGGAGTTGCTAACTGTTTTGAGGAAGCACAAGAAAGCAATAGGTTGGACCATTGCTGATCTAGGAGGAATTGATGCATCAATTTGTATGCATAGGATTCATCTAGAGGTGGGCTGAACACCCTCCAGGGAAATGCAGAGGAAACTTAATCCTCAATGCAAGAGGTGGTTCTGAAAGAAATCATTAAGTTGCTGGATGCTGGGGTAATTTACCCCATCTCTGATTTTGAATGGGTGGCACCAATCCAGGTGGTACCCAAGAAATCTGGCATAACAGTGATCAAAACCGACTCTGGAGAGTTGAGACTAGCCAGGGAGACCACTGGCTGGAGAGTTTGCATCGATTATCGAAAACTCTACTCCAAGACCAGAAAGGACCACTTCCCTCTCCCTTTTATTGATCAAATTTTGGACAAGTTGGTTGGGAAGGCTTTTTACTATTTTCTTGATGGGTACTCAGGGTACAATCAGATCCCTATGCACCCCCTTGATCAAGAGAAAACTACATTTACTTGTCCATCTGGCACCTTTGCTTACAGAAGGATGCCTTTTGGACTGTGTAATGCCCCAGCCACCTTTCAGAGGTGTATGTATGCCATTTTTTCTGATATGATTGACAAATTCTTGGAAATTTTCATGGATGACTTTTCGGTCTATGGGGATAGCTTTGACCAATGTCTACAACACCTCCATCAAGTCCTCTAAAGATGTGAGGAGACCAATTTGGTCTTAAGTTGGGAGAAGAGCCACTTCATGATAACACAAGGAATTGTGTTGGGCCATGTAGTCTCTAAAGATGGAATTGAGGTAGACAAGGCCAAAGTTGACCTCATTAAAAATTTGCCCCCTCCAAGAACAGTCAAGCAAATCAGATCCTTCCTTGGCCATGCTGGTTTCTACAGGAGTTTTATCAAAGACTTCAGCAAAATTGCTAAGCCATTGTGCCACCTACTCTGCCAGGATGTGCCCTTTGACTTCTTTGCTGAATGTCTGAAGGCTTTTGAAACTTTGAAATTTTGCCTCAGCTCTGCCCCTGTACTCCAAACACCTGACTATACCCTGCCCTTTGAGTTGATGTGTGATGCATCTGACTTGGCAATAGGTGCTGTCTTGGGCCAGAGAAAGGATAAGCTGCCTGTGGTCATTGCATATCTCAGCAAATCACTTGCTGATGCTCAACTGAACTACACAACCACTGAGAAAGAATTTTTGGCAGTGGTTTTTGCTGTGGACAACTTTAAACCTTACCTACTTGGGTCTAAAACTATCATCTTCACTGACCACTCAGCATTAAAGGACCTACTATCCAAGAAGGATGCAAAGCCCAGATTGATTAGATGGATACTCCTGTTGTAGGAGTTTGACATCGAAATCAAAGACAAGAAAGGTGTAGAAAATGTGGTGGCTGACCACTTGTCCAGAATTATGTTGGAGAAAGGTGTTGATGACCTCACTACAAGTGATGTATTCTCGGATGAGCAATTGTTTGCCATCCAATCTTTAGCTCCTTGGTATGCACATATTGTCAATTATCTAGTTATAGGCAAGACCCCTTCCCATTGGACAAAAATGGATAAAGACCTGTTTTTCTGACAGGTCAAATTCTTTTTCTGGGAGGAACCTTGCTTGTACAAGTATTGTGTAGACCAAATTATTCAAAAATGTGTTCCCAAAAGTGATTTCCCCAGTATTCTAGCCATGTGCCATGAAAATGCCTGTGGGGGTCACTTTAGTGGGAGAAAAACAGCTGACAAAGTGTTGCAGTGTGGTTTCTATTGGCCTTCTCTTTTCAGAGATGCCCATACACATTGCAAGGCCTGTGAAAGATGTCAGAAACTTGGAGGGCTGTCTAAACGAAATTCAATGCCTTTACGGCCCATCCTTATTGTAGAACTATTTGATGTGTGGGGTATTGATTTTATGGGCCGCTTTCCTCCTTCAAATGGTTTTCATTTTATCTTAGTGGCAGTGGACTATGTTTCCAAATGGGTCGAAGCCATTGCCACTAGAACTAATGATAATCAGGTGGTCCTCAAGTTCATAAAGCAAAATATCCTCTCCAGATTTGGTACCCCTAGAGCCATTATCAGTGATGGGGGGAGCCATTTTTGCAACAGAAATTTCGAGAGCCTGCTCAAGAAATATTCTATCACCCGTAGGATTGCTACTCCCTAACACCCACAAACCAGTGGGCAAGTTGAAATTTCAAATAGGGAGATCAAGCATATCCTTGAGAAGACTGTGAGGACTGATAGGAAGGATTGGGCTGACAAGCTTAATGATGCACTGTGGGCTTATAGGACTGCCTATAAGACCCCCATCGGTATGTCCCCTTTCAGACTGATCTATGGCAAGGCTTGTCATCTCCCAGTGGAGTTAGAACACAAGGCCTATTGGGCCATCAAACACTTAAATCTTGATCTAACTTCTGATGGTCATCACAGGTTGCTGCAGCTATCAGAATTGGAAGAACTAAGGATGGATGCTTATGCCAATGCCAGGATCTACAAGGAAAGGTCCAAAGCTTTCTTTGACAAAGGGTTGTTAAGAAAGAGTTTCAATGTTGGTGATAAGGTTTGGTTGTTTAACTCCAAACATAAATTTTTTTGGGCAAATTGAAATCCAGATGGGAAGGTCCTTATATTGTCATGCAAGTTTCCCCATCTGGTGCTATGGAAATCAAGGACCCTAAGTTTGGGAGACTCTTGAAGGTGAATGGTCAGAGGCTTAAGCCTTGTTTTGAAAAACTTGCTGACCTTTTCGACACCATTCACTGTCAAGGGGATCCTTCTTCAAACTGATTTCACAGGTGTGTCATTACTATAACATATGTACTTAGTTTTTGGTTGATTTATCTTGCTTTCTTTAGTTTCTCTTTTCTAGGAGTTGGTAGTGGCCTTATCTGAATTTTGCCCTATCTATGGTGAACTTTTGATGCTTGACTTGATTATTTGTGCTTTCGAATTGATAGCTTCTCTTGAATGCCTAATGTGGGAGGTCATTTTTCTTATCCTTTAGTGTATGATTGAGTTTACATGTGTCTAAAGACAGTCATAGGATAGAGTCATGCCCAGGATTCAACCACAGCAAAAATGCAAAAGGGCAGAACAGAGAGCACATGCTCTCTATTTTATACCTTACTGTCGCTGGGTCCAAAATGGAAGCCTGGGAGACTATCGTGAGATTCAAAAAGCTCTCGTGAGGTTAAAGAAGGAGCCTAGAAACCTATCGCGCAGTTAAAAAGGAAGCCCAGATGGATGTCGTGCAGTTCGCATAGAAACATACATTTCCTGTCGCAAGCTTCATGTGTCCCTATCAACCTCTCGCGCGGTCCACATAGAGCCATACATTAACTGTCGTGAGACTATCAAGCTGTCACACGGTTCACAAGATAAACTGGGAGAATCTCGCATAATTCAACAGAAACATTCTATTTACTATCGCGAGATTCTAAGTCTATCGCGAGATTCAAGATGAACCTCAGAGCTTCTCGCGCAATCCAAGTAGAGCCTTAGGAATCACTCATGCAATTCACATGAATTGATTTCACTCTGTCACGCGCTCCAAGGTCGACTTTAGAGATTGTCGCGTAATCCAGATGTAATCAACACCCTCGCTAGATTTATTTCCAACCCCGCGACCAGATGTTCCAAAGCGCGCCGAGCTTCGCGATAAGTATTTCAACCCCGCGCTTTGTCCCTTTTTCATTATCTGTTTCCTTCTTCCCTCTGCGAAACCCTAGCTTCTTCCACTCTCCCTTCTCTCCTCCAGCATCACTCCTACAGCTCATCATTCACTTCACAACTCTACGGAGTTGTTCCTATCATCATCCTCTTCCATTACCCTCTGCTCTGAGATCTTGAGGTGTCCTGTGCGTCAAATCAAACCAAACCCTAGATCCCAGTCTCCATTTACTCCCACCCAAAGACAGAGTTAGCTATGGCCCCAAAATCTGCACAGAAGAGAAAAGGGAAGGACAAGGACCCTGCAGCGCCCTCCCCTAAAAAGGCCAAAACTTCAAAGTCCCCCCAAAAAGGAAAGGAAGTGGTTGAGGAGGCGGCGGTACCAACCACAAAGTTATCTACTCCTTCTGAGCTCATGGAGTCAATTCCATTGGAGCCTGAAACAGCATTTGATGTCCCATTCTTTGAAAAAGAACCTGTCTCTGCCCCTATAATACAATTTCTGAGCAAAGCGGGTCTGATGCCATTGATGAGAGAAATTCCAGCACTAGCCTACCCAAGGCTAGTGCAGCTGCTTTACCAGCATATCAAGGTCAAGAAGGGCAACGATGGACAACAATGCCTGCTGGTGATGATTGACGATTTTGATTTGTTAGTAAGCCCTAAGATGATTGCTGAAGTATTGGGCATCCCAGCAGCATTCAATCCTAGCTGTGGATATGGCCCCCCTCTACGTGCATCAATATGTGCTTGCATTTTTCTTTCTCTCTCTTCTTCTATATGTGTTTCTGCATATTTCCTTGGACTATACCGTTTATTCTCACCTCTGAACCAGTGAGGACACTGCTTTTCCTAGGTTTTGGGGTGTGGCAGGTAGGTCTACCAATAACATAGTTAACTTAAAGTGCAGCAGAATCATGTGAGTAACATAGAAATGGAGTTGTGTTCACTTAAGAATTATGAAAATTAAGGAATCTAAATTTTTTTGCAGATCTTTAGACATTATAAATTTCTAAATTTTCACATTTCCATGATGAGAACACCAAGAAAACTCATGGGTAGCAGCACTTAGTGAACCATTGAAGAGAGAAAAAGCTAAAGACATGCTTAAAAGTTCAAAGGAAGACCATCACCAGTGAGAATTGGGCCTACAAAATTTTTTTTTTAGTTGAGGAGTGATTGAGGCAAATTTCTTCTAGCTTTAAGGACTAGCTGAGTCAGTATGTTCACTAAAAGTTAAGTAACTCCAAGTTGAAACAACTGACAGCACTCATGACACTTAGGAAAGGATCGAGGCCTTCTCTTGGACGGTTTGAGCCTAAACAGACCAAACCCTAAAGCAACTGCCCTTGTTCATACACTCTTTGAGCTTTAAAGTCCAATTTTCTTCAAAACACACCTGAGTACTTGTACCTGAACCTATGGATCTGATTTAACCTTACCCCCACTCTGAGAATTCAGAAGGTAAAGGAGAAAGAGTTAAAGATGGACTAGCTAGGGTCAACATTGGATGAGTGGAGAAGAATTATCTGAAGTTCTAGTAGTGTAACAACTGAGGAAAAAGGTGGCAATTCATCAAAGCAAAAAAATAAAAATAAAAAGAAGAAAACTGCATCAGAAAGAAAAGAAAACAATAACGAAGAGGAGTAAGAAAGGAGTCGAGAGGAAACATTCATCGAAAAAAAAAAAAATCAAACAAGAAGAAAAACTGATCACTTCAAATTTGAAGATTTCAAAGAAGATGAAAGGAGCTGAATTAAAGAAAGTGAAGTCATGAATCACCTCCTTCACCTATTGATTTCTCAATTTCGAACCCCTTTTCAATCTTCCAATCCTTTTTATAACCCAATACCATAAGCCACATTATAGCCCAGTTAAAGCCCTTGTGATCCAAAGTTGAATGAGTTGTCATGTGGAGATAATGAGTTGTCCAATCTATGGTGAAAATCTGCCAATGATGCCAGAACTTGAATGCTATGCCTATGCTCTTGCTTACAGACCCATTTGGGGGATGTAATTGCTCTTGAGTTTGAGAGACAATGAAACCCTCAAAAGTTCTTTGTGAGAGTATGCCCTAGAGAGTTTTGGGTCTGATATTGAATGTATTGGGCATGACCTACAACCTAATTTTTAATTTAATTATTAGCTCAATGCTGACACACATGTGTAGTTTTCCCTGTTGTGAACTAATTGGAAATGTTGTGCTATCATGTGAAGTTTTTGTTGCTTAAATATCTGTGCAGACAATGTATTTAAATTTCCCATATTTTTATGGATTCAAGGGTGAACTGATACTCTGTTTCTTGACTGCTAACTTGATAATCTTGCACTACTGTTAACTATTTTATTGAGAAGTTTGTGGGTATCTTCACTGAAAACCCTCAGGAGACTTCACTCCTCCAATAGGGATCACCTAGGGGTTTAAAAGGCTTGGTACTTATGCTAAATGTATCCGTGCTCCCTACGAAAGTGGCATTTAATTTATGTAGATTTTTAGTGTAGCTTCGCTAAGGGACTAGCAAAGATTAGGTTTAAGGGTGTGTTAAGACATGAAAAGTACCACTTTTCACCCCTTCACTTAGCCTCTGTTAGACCCTTAGCCTTCTAATAAATGTGTGTTAAGTCATTTCTGTAGGTAATAAACAGTAGCTGCAATAAGGCCTGAACCCTGTTAAGGAGCCCACTTTTGCCCCAGAAATCCCCCAGAAGGATGAAAGCTGAACCCAGACAAGAATTGAACCTCGTGCAGCTTTCACAAGCTGTAAAGGATTCAGAAATTAAGCCTCGCGCAGTCCTCGCGAGCCTCCCAAAACTTCATTTCCAATTGCCCGCACTGTTCTCGCGCAGTTGAGTGACAGAGGAGCCTCAGAATTATACTTTGCGCAGCTCTCATGAAGCTCAAATATAACTACTCGCGCAGTCTCACGCAACTCTCAAACCTCACACAGTTCACTCAGATCAACTGAGGAGAGAGAGCTCCAGTATTTGCACAAGAATCGTCATGATGGGTCATGGATGCAAAACTTCAGAAAAACCTCTCGCGCAATTCAGAGACCAATGCACATCATGCCCTCGTGAAGATCCATTGAGAAACAAATTGCTCGCACGATTCCCGTGCCATTCAGAAGGAAAGTGGAATCCCGCGAAGACCAGAGCAATCCAGCGAGGATTCGATGCTCTATCGCGTGACTGCTTCAGCTGCAACTAAGACAACCCCGCGATGGCTAGAATTTCAACCTAATCCAACCTCACGAAGACCGTGCTACCACACGACAGACTTGGAAACCAGTGCTACCTGGCGAGGCTCTGAACTCTAACTCTCCCTCACTTCTGTAGAGGACATTCTGGGAACTTCCAGCAATTAGGGCATGCATTCCAATGCTCCAAGTTTTGTGCACGTGCCCCGAGGCATCCAAGAGACAATATTAGGCCATGTGGCATCGTTAAAATTAGGGTTTCCTAACCCTAATGCGCCGCAAAACTAACTGCTAGATAAACTTAAGCCTAGATTAGGTTTAGAGGACTCTCCGCTTAGAATAGAATTTAGTCTATCTTCTTCTTCTTCTGGTAGTAGCTGCATATTTCTAGTAAGTTTTAAGTAGTTTTCTTTTTACTTTTTCTTCTCTCCATAGTCCAGCATTTGCTGGCTATGCCTTTGTATGACTATTTAGAATAGATTAATGGAGTTTCATGATAGGGTGTTTTACTTTTATGAGATTTTTGTGAGTTGTTCTGTACAAGGCTATTATCTTGAGATCCTCCATTGCTAGGACATATTGCAAGCAATGGAGGACTGATTTTATAGTGTACTTAGATCCAAGTGAGCTGTGTGTCTGGGCTAACATGCTCCCATACAGGCCTAGCCCCTCCACAGGACCCACTAGATCTAAAGTCCCCATGGGAGCAATGAGCTTTTGTAGCCTTGTAAACATGCTGGTGGCAGCAATGTTTCTTGTTCTATCTTGAGTTTTGTGAGGAGAATAGCCTCTGAGATAGTCTGTGACCATTTAAGTGGAGAGGTTATAGCCTTAGGGTGAAGCCAACCCACAGACTCAAGACGGATTATTCTTCTTTGCACTTGAGCTTGTAGCCCTGTGAGAGATTGTGCTGAGACAAACTCCCCTGTATGTGTATAGACCCGCCATCAGATAGCAGATCTGGTTTGGTTATAGAGATTGTAGGCTTGCGACTGGATCACTGCAGTCTCTCTAAAGCAAAGTTGCACTCAAACTCTTCTTTGGTTCTGTGTGCAGGCTAACATGCTCCCAAACAGGCCTAGCCCCACATATAGCACTTTAGAGGTTGAGGTTGCCTATGGATTCATGTGCTTGTAGCCTGGATGAAGTAGTGCCTACAATGATAAACTTGTTCTGGCTCATCTCTGGATTGTGGTTCCCCAATTGGATAATTTGTGACCATTTAAGTGGACAGGTTATAGCCATAAAGGGATTGGATCATGGCACAGAGATGAGTTGGATTCTTTCTCCTCAGTGGTGATAATGTAGCCACTGGACAGGACTTCTATAGCAGCAGATCTGAATTTGAGTCATGAAGCCCATCAGATCTGAACCTAATAGCATACTTCTCACCCTTTTATGTTTATTTTCTCACTCCATCTTCGTTCTTAAACCTTTCTATAGTTTAGACATTAGGATACCTTAGAATTTAGATTTTAGTGACCCTAAATCCCCTTCCATTTAGGATTGCCAGATCTGTAGTCAGATCTGGAGGGCCTACCAAAGATGGCTCCCTTGGAGCTTAAAATCAATTTCCCTGTGGGACAAACTCTTACTTATCAAAACTTGCTACAACAGGCCCTATATCTTGCAGGATTGTGCATATTTTAGGCTTGCTACTCTGTCATTTTCAATCCACCTTTCATTCATTTTCATTCACCCCATTCTTATCACTGTCTTTGATAAAGTCAATAGCAACCACTCTAAACTAGCCTAACAATAGGTTCAGGCTGGGGTTCAGGTTCAGGTTCAGTTTGAGTAGAGTTATCGGTGTAGGTAGGAGTGATGGCTGGTTGTTGGGAAGGTTGGGTTAAAAGTGTCAAGGTGGAGTGGATGGCTTGGAGGCTAGTTGGCAAGGAGGATTGACTTTGGAGTGTGGAGTTCATGGCTTGAAGTGTCGCCTCAATTGATGATTGGATTTGGGTGTTGGCTAGCACTTGGGATTGGAGGGCAAGTAAAAGGTTTAGGATATGGGGTAAAGGGTTACGTGTGACAGGGGCTGTGGGTTGGATTGGTGGAATTGGTAGGAAAAGGGGAGTGTGGGTGTGGGGAAAAGGTGGGGTGGACAAGAAAATGGGAAGGCTGTGCAGAGTCAGGTAAGGGAGTGTAGTCATGCCCAATATTCTCCACAATGGATTTTATCAGGGATGAAAAACCTAAAGCGGTCAACTGGTCCTAGGTGTGTGGAGGTGAGATGGGAAAAGTTGAATCAAAGTCAAAGGGAACGGATGAAGGGGAAGAAGTGGTTAGGCCAGCTGATGAAGCTGGTGCAGGGCTCAAAGGTGGAGTGGCTAATATGGATGGGCCGGCTAGAGTGGTGAGTGTAGGTAAGGTAGGGATTGGGATAATGGTAAAAGGGATGGATAGAGGTATGGAAGTGGTGATGGTGGAAAGGGAGGCTGAGGTGCTGAGAGGTAAGGAAACTGGAATAGAAGGTAGGGAAACTGATATGGATGGTGTGATAAAAGGGATGGCGGTGAGGCTGGCTCTCTCAGAGCTGACAGAGGCTACAACTGGGATAAAAGGAGGTAGTGAAGGTTGTAGGGTGAGGGTCTGAGCTCGCAAAAGCAAATGGGGCTACAGGTGGAGCTTCTTCCTTAGTATCTTCACTGGACTTGTGTTTACTCTTGCCAATGAAGGTCCTACAGGCCGATCAGGCCCTCTTCCTAAAAACTTTAGGGGTCACCTTTACCACTGGCTCATCTACTTTGAACACAAACTCCTTTATCTTTAACAAGGTCGTGATGAGCTTGCTGTAAGGTAGCCCAGGTAAGGCTTGAGCCTTCCTACACTTGTCATTCACATCCACCATGGCCTTAAACACCAAATGAGCAGTATTTATGAATTGGCCCTTAGAGAAGAAATATAGGGCATCCACTATTGGCACTCTCCTCTCTTGTTGGTGCCCACTCACATAGATGTTTTTCCTTATAATTGAATCAAAGAAATGCATGTTGGGGTGTAAATCTCTTCTCATAATTGACTCCCCAGTCCCCACAATACCTTGAGTAAGGTGCCTGGCCATTGGTTTGAAGGAGACATTCTTAGGTGCCGTCAGGCCATAGGCTGAATCAAAAACAGAAGGGATCCCCAATGTTATCCCTATATCTCTGTAGTCCACCACCAACTCCATGTGATCAATCAAAATGACAAGGCAGGGCTCAACTGAATCTAGCTTGGTATGTTTCCTGAGATTCTGATACCACAACTTAACCAGCCTTGGGTAAGCTTTTTCATTCAGTGGGCTCAACATGGGTGTCAGGTCTACCTTCACCAAATAATTCAAAGTATCCTGACACTCCTCTACGAAAGAGAAATAAGGGGTGTCAACAATAGTCTCAGGGATCAGACCTAATGCATCCACAAATTCATTGGGTGTGGATCTAAGAAAATGGACTTCAGGCTCTAATTCAAGGTAAGGCTCAGCCTCAAGAATTTAAGGCACTAGGTTAGGTTGTGTCTCAGGGGCCTCCTCAACAATGTCTTCACTGATTTGGGCTTTCTTAGATTTCTTGGCCGCCTTGGTTTTAACAGTTTTCTCAGCTTTCTCCATGACGAGCTTCCTTTTTACAAGTAGGGTTTCCTTAGGCTTTGTGATTTGCCTACAGGACTTCCTAGTGGCTTTGGTGGCAGATTTAGAAGGCATTTTGAAAAGATTAGCCAAGGTGTCCTCTTGATCAGCCATTACTCAATCAATATGATATCAATCACCCCTAATTCAATAGTAACCACCACAAAGACCTCTTGAATTCTCAAATGACCCATACAAACTACAAATTGAAATTCCAAGCTTGGAAATCGCAAGGAGAAGCTAAAGAACTTACCAATAGAAGACTAGGGTTTCTCAGATCACATTGTGCATGACACCAAATCAACTCAGACTAGGTGTAAAATATAGCCCTGAAGAAATTAAAGCAGTTAGAGTAGTGGCAACGTGTTTAGAGTAGAAACCAGTGAGGTAGAGAGAGAGAGAGAGAAAAGTGGAAAAATCGCTAGAGAAGCCCTCAAACTCGAAGAGAAGCTGTCGAATGGCAAAAGTGGAGTTGTCATTACGTTAAAAACAATGAGGAACGAGCTTCGACAGGATTGGGGCAAGTCGTCGACAGGTTGATGCATCCTGTTGAGAAGTGCAAAGTGACAGATCCTCGCGAGAGGTCCACACAATCCTGTCGATGAGTTCAAGAAGACAGAAGCCAGCTTTTTGAGAGGTTCATTCCATCCTGTCGATAGGTTCAAGGTTGTAAAGAGGATCATTTCGAGAGGTTCAAAGAACATCTCGATAGGTACTTTAAATCCAACATGTAAACCTCTTGATAGGTATTCTAAACCTGTCAAGAATTCAACTAAAGCCATCAAAACCTATCGAAACCTTCACAGATCCTCTCGATAATCAACTTTACAGCTGCATCACCTATAGAGAATTAATTCACACCTCTCGACAGCTTCTAGATCTTTTCAAAATGCGAACTGGGAACTCTCAGAACTTGTCGACATGTTCATAGAACCTATCGACAAGTTATATTATAGTTGAAAGAGGCTTGTACTCAGTTCCCAGTTCATTCCTCAACAGATTTGACACTCTAACTTTGTTCACTTCACAACTTTGACTCATTTTCCTACCTGAGGTATAGACATACATGGCAAATTTATGTACAAAGCCTCATAGAACTGAAACAAAAATAGAAAAAATTAGCAAAAAAATAAATAACCAAAGACATAAGTTATTGTACATAGTATACATTTGTTGACACTCAGTCATGCTATGGAGGTTCATGATAGCGGATGGTCAGTATAGGCTCCACCACATTTTCAAAAATATCACCAAAATCGTCACAAAGAACATTACAATGCAGTAGCTTAGGGAAAGCCTCTTTCACAAGATCATAAAAAACATAAATTGAAAAACAGTGCTTCTTATTCAAATGAGGTGGATGGGCTGCGTCATACACATTCAACTTGACTTTTATATTTCCAAAAGTCACCTCCATTTCCCCTTATCTACATTGTATACATGCATTTGTAGTGGCCAAAAATGGTCTGCCCAAGATCACAGGGATGGAGCTAGCACACTTGCTTGGTTCTATATCTAGCACCAGAAAATCAGTTGGGTAAAAGAATTTATCAACTCCAACTAACACATCCTCTATAATCCCCATTGGTTTCCACTCAGACCTGTCAGCTAGTTGCAAGACCACATGTGTGGGCTTCAACTCTCTTAGGCCCAGCTTCTCATAAACTAAGTATGGAAGCAGGTTTACACTAGCTTCCAGATCTAATAAGGCCTTCTCAATAATATGATCCCCAATGATGCAGGGGATTGTGAGAACTCCAAGGTCTTGAAGCTTGGTTGGAGTTGCAATAGACAGCACTTGGTTCACTTTCTCTACACAAAAAACCTTCTTGGATAAGTGTATCCTAGACTGTCTTTTGTGGGTGCACAAGTCTTTCAAAAATTTTGCATAGGCTGAAATTTGTCTGATGACATCAAGTAAAGGCAAGTTGATCTTTACTTGTTTAAAAGTTTCCATCATTTCCTCAACCTTAACATTCTCCTTGTCAAAAGGAGAAGCTGCTTTCAATACATTAGAAAATGGAAAATGGGGAACTGTCCTCCAATTTGCAGCCTTAGCAAGTTCATCAGATTTGTTTTTATTTTTGTTATCAATTTTTTGTTGTGGCACATCACCCCCCTTATTTTTTATATGCTGCTCCTGCTGCATATTTTCATTGATTGTTTCTTCATTTTCTACATTTCACTCATCACGCTCAATACCAACTTGGTTATCCATTAGCTTCCCACTCCTCAAGGTGGTGACAGATTTGACTTCTTCATGAGAAGAAGTCTCACCAATCATGTATTGCCCCTTTCGATTGTTCATGGGCTGACTGGGTATTCTCAGCTCTTCTCTCCTAGCCAAAGAATTAGATAGCTGACCAACGTGGTTCTCTAACTTCTTGATACTTTGACTGTGAGAGTTAACAGTTTGAGATAAAGGGCCCAAATTTTACAGTAAAGTCAGAACTTGCTCTTTAAATATGAGGGACCTAGAGGGTGCTGGGGCTGGTGCACTTTGATGCACAGGTTAAACCATTGGTTGGGCCATAGACTATTGGTATTGGGGCCTTAGAAAATAATTCTACTGGAATGGTTGGGCATTCCTATAGGGCTTGGACTATAGTGGCTGTTGCTGCTGCTAGTTTTGAAAATTGTCTTGTCTCCACCTCAAGTTGGGGTGATTTCTCTAATGATAGCGAGCAGTAGGCTATTTTCCATAGGTTTGAGCAGCATTGACATGTTCCATCACAAAATCTAGAAATTGGCCAAATACTTTGGCCAAAAGAGAGGAAGGCAGGTTACCCAGCCACCCGTTGAACAATCCCAAAGGACAGTTCATGGTTGGAGAGGTTTCTATTTCACATGAAGAAGTAAAAGCCGTCACTACTTTGAGAAGTGGAAGAATTATAAGTAACAATGTGGGTACTGAAAAGGAAGAAGCAAAAATTGAGGAAACTGCTAGAGATATGCAGCAGGAGCAGCATGATGTTAGTATTGAGGGTGCTGATGTACCTCAAAAAAATCAAAAAAATGAAAAATAGAAAAATAAAAAATATTATGGTAATGATTCTAAAGCTATAAATGATGGAATAGTTCCTCATTTGCCATTTCCCCATGCCATGAAATCTACATCCCCTTTTGATAAAGGGAATACAAAAATAGATGAAATGATGGAGACTTTCAAGCAAGTCAAGATAAATCTACCTTTGCTTGATGCAATCAAACAAGTTCCAGCATATGCAAAATTTTTGAAAGATATTTGCACTCAAAAAAGACAATCTAGGATACAATTATCCAAGAAGGTATTTGCTGTGGAAAGAGTTAATCAGGTTTTGTCCATTACCACACCTCCTAAACTCCAAGATCCTGGAATCCCCACAATCCCTTGCATCATTAGGGAACATACCATTGAAAAGGCTTTATTAGATTTTGGTGCTAGTGTCAACCTGCTTCCATATTCTGTATATGAGAAACTAGGTTTGGGAGAATTAAAACCCACTCATGTGGTGTTACAACTAGTAGACAGATCTGAAAGAAAGCCACTTGGGGTGATTGAGGATGTGTTGGTAGGGGTAGATAAGTTTTTCTACCTTTCTGATTTTCTAGTATTGGACATGGAACCTACAAAAAGCAAAACTTCCATCCTTGTCATTTTGGGGAGACCATTCCTGGCTACAACCAATGCTTGCATTCAATGCAGCTCTAGTATTATGGAAGTCTCTTTTGGAAATATGAAGGCAAAGTTAAATGTTTACAATGCAGTCACACAACCTCAATTCAGTTCTGAGGAATGCTTTCTTGTTGATTTGTTGGATGAACTGGTAGAAGAGACTTTACCACAGTTTTTGCAGTATGAAGATTTAACCACAGATTTTAAAGATGCTTGGGGAAATGCTGAGGAAGAAATAGTTTGTACCTCAAAGTCTGAGGAAGTAAATGCTATGCAAGGAACTCATGATCAATCTGCAAGGTTCTCTTCATGGAAACCTGCTATTCTTCTCCTTCCATAAACAGCCAAGGTACCTTTGTTACCTTCTTTTCTTAGCCCACCTGATGCAGAGTAGAAATAGTTGCCAGAAAATTTGAAATATGTGTTTTTAGGAGACCATAAAACATTGCCTGTGATTATTTCTTCCTCCCTCACTGAGGTGCAGGAGGAAGAATTGTTGATTGTATTGAAACAGCATAAGAGGGCAATTGCTTGGACTATTGCTGATTTGGGAGGAATCAGTCCAGCTGTTTGCATGCATAAAATTCATTTGGAAGAAGATGCAAAGCCTTCTAGGGAAATGCAGAAGAGGCTGAACCCTCATATGCAAGAAGTGGTCATGAAAGAGGTTGTTAAGTTGTTGGATGCAGGGGTCATTTACCCCATTTCAGTTTCGGCTTGGGTGGCACCTACACAGGTGGTACCTAAGAAATCTGGGATCACTGTTGTAACCTCAGATTCTGGTGGGCTTATTTCAACCAGACAAACCACTAGTTGGAGGGTCTGTATTGATTACAGAAAACTAAACACAATGACTAGAAAAGACCATTTCCCTCTTCCATTCATTGATCAAATTTTAGATAAGCTAGCAGGAAAAGCCTATTATTATTTTCTTGATGGTTATTCTGGTTACAACCAGATTCCTATATATCCACAAGATCAGGAAAAGACCACATTCACTTGCCCCTTTGGCAGTTTTGCCTATAGGAGAATGCCTTTTGGTCTTTGTAATGCTCCTGCTACCTTTCAAAGATGCATGTACTCCATTTTATCTGATATGATTGACCAATTTATGGAGATTTTTATGGATGATTTTTCAATATATGGAGACAGGTTTGCCCAGTGTTTACATCATCTCAACTTGGTGTTACAGAGATGTGAAGAAACCAATCTAGTTTTGAGCTGGGAGAAGAGCTATTTCATGGTCACCCAAGGCATTGTCCTTGGCCATGTTGTTTCCCACAAGGGCATTGAGGTGGACAGAGCAAAAATTGATTTAATTGCACATTTGCCACCTCCTAAAATTGTTAAACAAATCAGAAGTTTTCTGGGGCATGCTGGATTTTACAGAAGGTTCATTAAGGACTTCAGTAAAATATCCAAGCCTCTTTGTCATTTATTGTGCCAAGATGTCCCTTTTGTTTTTAACAATAAATGCTTGAAGGCATTTGAATTCTTAAAAAATTGTTTGATTTCAGCTCCAATACTACAGTCTCAGTTATTCACGCCTTTGAGTGATGTGTGAGCATCGTTATGCTTTGGGAGCTGTTCTTGGGCAGAGAAAGGATAAGCTGCCTCATGTCATAGCTTATGCCAGTAGATCAATGATTGATGCACAGCTCAATTACACAACAACTGAGAAGGAGCTGCTGACAATTGTTTTTACTTTGGAGAAATTCAGGTCATATGTTTTGGGTTCACAAATAGTGTTCACTGACCACTCAGCCTTGAAATACCTTCTGTCTAAGAAGGATACCAAACCAAGATTAATCAGGTGGATCCTCCTATTACTGGAGTTTGATTTGTAGATTAAAGATAAAAAGGGTGTGGAAAATGTGGTGGCTGACCACCTGTCTAGAATTCTAACTGCTGAGATTGATAGGCTACCTATCAATGAATCTTTCCCTGATGAGTAACTTTTTGCTATCAGTGTACACACGCCTTGGTTTGCAAATATAGTCAACTTTTTGGCTACTGGAAGAACCCCTCAACACTGGAATAAAATGGATAAAGATCTGTTCTTCTCATAGGTTAAACATTTTATTTGGGAGGATCCTTATCTGTTCAAGATTTGTGCAGACCAAATAATTAGAAGATGTGTCCCTGAAGAAGACTTTCATAGCATACTTTCCATGTGTCATGAACAGGCCTGTGGAGGCCATTTTAGTGGAAACAAAACTGCTACAAAGGTTTTACAGTGTGGATTTTATTGGCCTACACTTTTCAAAGATGCACTGCAGCACTGTAAGTCTTGTCAAAATTGCCAGAACTTGGGTAGCATTTCCAAGAGAAACTCAATGCCCTTACAGCCCATTTTGGTAGTTGAATTGTTTGAAGGACAACATCTTTTCCAGGTTTGGTTCCCCCAGAACTATTATCAGTGATGGGGGAAGCCATTTTTGTAATAAGCATTTTGAAGCTTTATTGAAAAAGTACTCTGTGACTCATAGAGTAGCTACTCCATATCATCCACAGACCAGTGGACAAGTGGAGATTTCCAATAGAGAAATCAAACATATACTGGAAAAGACTGTGAAGGACAGAAAGGATTGGTCCTTTAAGCTGAATGATGGATTATGGGCATATAGGACAGCCTATAAAACCCCAATTGGCATGTCCCCATTCAGATTGGTCTATGGCAAAGCATGTCATTTACCAGTGGAGTTAGAATATAAGGCCTTTTAGGCTATTAAAACCTTGAACATGGATCTTACTACTGCTGGTAATCAGAGGAAACTGTAACTTGCTGAGTTGGAGGAGCTGAGAATGGATGCAAACACCAATGCAAGATCTTACAAAGAAAAAGTTAAGGTTTTTTATGACAAAAATCTGCTGAGAAAAGAGTTCATAGCTGGCTCCAAGGTATGGCTATTCAACTCAAAACTTAAGTTTTTTCCTGAAAAGCTGAGATCCAGATGGGAAGGGCCATATAATGTCATTCAAGCATCCCCTTCTGGGGCTGTTGAAATTATGGACCCCAGTGATGGGAGAACCTTGAAAGTAAATGGTCAGAGGCTCAAACCATGCATTGAAAATACCCTGGAGCCTGTGCTGACCATCTACCATCAAGAGCCTCCACAAATCTGATGTAAAACAACTGTATCATATGTATTTTACTCATGTTTGTTTTGTAGTTTTTGCATAGTTTATTCCTCTCAGTTTTTAGTCATGTTTACACTCAATTCGAGAAGTTATAATATGTGAAAAATTAATTCACAAAGAAAAAAAAAATACATTTCGAAAAGTTTAATTTTCTTTTCGAAAAGGATTTGGACCTGTAACTAACTGCTCGAAAAGAATGGTTTGCTTGTCGAATAGTTGTTTCTGAAGCCTTTTGCTTTTCGAATGGATGGTTCTGAAGCCTGTGGCTTTTTGAAAAGTTGGTTCTGAAGCTATTTGCTTTTCGAAAAGTTCTGATGCCATTCTCTTTTGTAAAAAAGGACTGTTTTGAACTTTTTGAAAACTTCAATGATACTTTGTGAAAATCATTTTCAGCATATTTAAACCCTTTCGAAGCAAGGGTTTCGTATTCGAAAGCCTTTCTAGAGCGTCCTGTTTCACAGAAAACCCATTTTCTTTCTATCCCTGCGTGCTTTTAGAGTTCAGCTCCAATTTTCTTCATATTTGTTCGACGGATTAAGCTTGAAGAGGGGGACTTTTTGCTTCTGATTCTAGTGGATTTCATCAAGCGATCAACGAGTTCAACCAAAACCCTAGATTTCGGTATTTTTCGGTGCATTTCCTCTTTGTGTTTTGCAAAGTTCAATTTGGTATCAGCATTCATAGTGTGAGATTCAAACAAAGTTTTAAAATGGGAAAAGCTAAAAAATCACTGGCTGCAATGTTCCCTAAATCTTCTACTAAGAAAATTAGCAAACCCTCCAAAAAAGGAAAAGCCAAAACCTCAGCTAAAAGGAAACTGTCAATGGATAAAGTCGATACGATTGAGAAAGGGAAAAAGGTTAGACATGAGGAACCCATCCCAACAGCTGCTGCTAGTCTTGAGCCTGAGCTTCCTCCTCTACCTATACATTTGGTACTGCCAAACCCATTCATTGAAGCTCAGAAGCTGATTCCAGAACTTATTGTTGATGAGAACTTCTTCTCAAACAAACCTGAATGTAAGCTATCCTTGAAATACATCAGGGATGCTTCACTGAGCAATATCCTAACCCCTCTTCCAGAGAAAATTTATCCACGCATGGTGAAATTATGGTACCAAAACATGGTAAAAGTGACGGAGAAGGATGCTAATGTCCCTACTCTTGTTATTTTCATTGATGATTGCGATTTAACAGTCACTTATGAAGACATTGGAAATGCCTTGGGGATACCATTTCAATATTATCCTGCTGGTCCATTAGCTGCACCAAAAACAACTTCTTTTAGAGAAATGGCTGCCCATCTAACCAAAGGCATAGTTGGAAGTGGGCAGTCCATCATGAGGAGAGACTTAGAACCCCATTGTTTGCTGATGGATTCCATTTTGAGAGGGTGTTTTTATGTCACTAGGCACAGCTAGGAAAGAAGAACACCAATTTTGGAGGCCCTCTTTCATTTCTCTAAGGGGCAATTCTTCAATGCCCCTATGCTCATTTTTGAAGCCATGGCTGACATCAGTGCCAAGATGAAAAAGGAACAGAAAATAGCTGGCATACCATTTGGAAGGCTGATCACAGCCATGTTAAGGGCCAAATTTGACATTGATGAGCAAGAGCCATTCGAAATTATCACCCCTCATGCATTTGGGAAGAGGGCTTAGACTACAAGCCAAACCGTGTTAAATAAAATGAGGGAAGAAGTTGAACCAGCCCCTGCAGCTGCCATTGAACCTACTATAGTTGAACCAGCCTCTGCAGCTGCCCATGAATTTGCTATACCAGACCCTGAGGTGACCAGCTCTTTAGCTGCACCTATTTCACATGCAGCTGGCATTGAACAAGTTGTCCTTCCTGTGGTGACTAGCTCTTCAGCTGCACCCATTGTTGAAGAGCTCATGATCTTACCCACTTCACCTAGCACAGCTCCTATTCCTTCACCCATTCTAGCAGTTCCATCACTCATAACCACCATAATTCCAATTGCAGACTCTCCCTCTACACCAACCACTCCAGCCATACTCACACCACCAATTTCCCCTAACAATGTCCAAGACATGGCCACAGATTTTGTTGAACACTCTGCTAGCACCCCCTTCTCCAAAGTTTCTCAGGTTCACCTGCCCATTCAATTCATACACCTAAAGTAACTCATACCCCAGAACCTGAGATATTCACTACAGAGGCCTATTCCTTGCTGGGATCTATCTTAGAGAATATTGGGCTTGAATATGTACCTATACCTGACCCTCCTCATTTCACCCATTTGGATACTTCCCCCTTTATAGCCATTTCACCCATTGCCCCTTAACCATCTACATCAATTTTACCAGTCCCTACCCTGTATACCACACCCACACCTGAATCAATTAGCCAAATATTTACCTTTCTCCAATCCATCCAAGCCCAACTACAGGTCAACACAGACAATCAGTCTGTGACAAATTCCCTTCTCCAAACCATAGCCTCCACATCCCAAACAACCACCTTAGCCACTGTACCTGCTGTTGCTGACCATGCTACCCAAACAGACCCTGAGGTAGTTTTTATAGATCCACCCATCCTCACCACTGCTGACAATGCTACCCAAACAGAACCTGAGGTAGTACTTTTTGATTCCCCTTCAACTTTCCTCAATTTCTCTGAACTCCTCTTCTCCCACCCCCACTGCTGGGATACCTTTAGTCCCCTACCACTCCATTCCCATTCCCAGATTTGCCACTCTCACAAGAGCTATGGAAGAGAACCCTTATATCCTTCGTGATGTCCTCAAGGGGTTAGCTGATCTGCAAGCTTACATTAGAACCCCTTATGAAGACCAGATTCGAAAATTGGAGTTGTTCATGAAATTTGAGAGAGAGAAGATGCAGGACTTGCTGGGCCAAACTTTTCAAATGGTTAGGAGTGAGCAGCACAAGGTTACCATGTTGCAAGCACAACTTGAACAGGAAAAATTGAGGGCTACTAGACTTGAAAAGTATATTGGCCTCACCAAAAAGATCAAATCTGAGGAATACACCGAGCTGCAAGGCACAATCCAGGAGAAGGCTAAATCGAGTTCAGACTCCAATACTGACTCAAGTTCTGACTCTAACAGTGATTCCAGTTCTGATCCCATTGAACCAACTTATGATACAGATTTTGACCCTAGTTATTAGAATACATTGTACATGTTTGTTTTGAGGGTCTGTAATATGTAATTCCTGTTTTCTGTCAACTTTTGTTAATTAGTAATTACTATGCATTTCTTTTCTTTCTTCTCTGTCCTTATGATTTCTGTTTGATTGTTTTCTTGTCTTTGCTTATGCACTTCAGACCAGTGAGGACACTGCTCATCATAGGTTTGGGGGTGTAGCAGAATTACCAATAGTTTAGTTAAAATCAGTGCAGCTTATGATCACAGCAAAATTTTTATAGATAAAGTAATTTCACACCTGTTGTAATTCTAATACTTTCATGAAGTGAATGTTAGAAAAATTTCAAAATAAAATTGATGTTTTAGTAAACCTAAAAAGAGAGAAAACAGTGATGATATACCTCAGGAATTTGATAGAAAACTACACCCAGTGAGACTTGGGCCTGAAATGTATTCTTTAGAGATATGAATTGGCAATTTTTCTACTCTTGGGACTGTTTGAACCTGCTTACTATCACTAGAAGTTACACATATTCAAATTGAAATAACTTGACAGCTATCATGATATTAAAGACATGATGTAAGGCCTCCTTTTGGACAGTTTGAACATCAAAAAGCCCCACCTTTTGAAACTGCCTCTGATACACACCAGTTGAGCTTTATAAATCCAAGATTTCTTTGAAACCTCATCAACCAACCTAATCAACCTCATTTCGCCTAACCCTCACTCTGAGAAATCAGAAGGTAAAGAAAAGGAAGCTGAGGAAAGGAGAGTTGGGTAATAGTTTGGTAAAAGAAGAAGAAAAATAATTAAAGGCAATGATGTATCAACAAAAGAAATGTGGCATTCCAGTCAATGTTGCTTTGAAAAAAAAAAGAAAAAAAGAAAAGGAAGAGTCATTTCATTGGAAATTTGAAAAAGAAAGAGAAAAAGATGGCCATTTTGGCTCTGAAAATTCAAAGAAGAAGATAAAATTGTGCTGAAATGAAGAAGGTGTGTCTACCACCTCCTGACCTTGACTGACTTCTCAATTTGGAACTCCATTCCACCTCTTTATTCTTGATAAATTTCACCCATAAGCCACATTACAACCCAAGTCAAAGTCCTTACTGATCAATGATGGATTGAGCTGTCACATGGAGATAAGGATTTGTGTAATCTATGGTGAAAAGAGTAGTAAATTCAGAACTGAAAAGCAATGCCTATGCTCCTGCTTACAGTCCTATTTGAGGATTGTAACTGCTCTTGAGCTATGTGAAATAGTACAACCCTCCTATTTGCATGATGAGTGAAAACCCTGATGAGAGTTGAGTTTGAAATCAAATTATTTGGGGTAACATCAAAACTGAATTTTCAAATAGAAGGCAAGCTTTTCATTAATTTTTCTTGTAAAAACTTTTTGACACAAACTGAGTGAATGGTAAAAGGAATTACAGTAGAATTTTAGTTTTAAACTGATGTTTTCTTGAAGATCTTTTTACAGCTTGACTGATGCAGGTGTTAATAACGTGACCAGATAAAAGTCTGCTTTAACAGAACTGCATTGATATTAACTGATTTATTGGAGAAGTTTGTGGGTACCTTCACTAAAAACCCTCAGGATACTTCACTCCTACACTAGGGATCACCTAGGGGTTTAAAAAGCTTGTTGCATATGCTAAATGCAACTGTGTTCCCAACAAAAGTGGCTTTTCATTCTATTTTTAATTTTATCTTTGCTCAGGGACTAGCAAAGCTTAGGTTTGACGGTGTGTTGAGAACTGGAAAATACCATTTTCCACCCCTTAACCTGGGTCTTGATAGACCTTTGAGAGAACTAAATAAGTGTTTTAAGTGTTTGTTTCACAGCGAACAATAAAGGCAGGCTTAATCCTGAAAGCAGCCGAAAAGTACCAAAAAGATGATGATCCATGTTGATCCGGAGGAAGAACGAGAAGGGACAACCTCACTAGCTGTCAAAATGCCTAAACTAAAGAGGACAAAGGCCTGGTTTCAACCTGGAAAGAGGTGGGGAGCTATTCGAACAGAAGAATGCATTACAGATTGCTTTTCGAAAAGAATCTAAACTTTTCGAAAAGAACCTGAACTTTGCGAAAAGAACCAAAAGCTCTAGGCTTAGCTTTCGAAGAGCACCTGAACTCTTCGAAAGGATTTCTTACCTATTCGAAAACAAAAGAACTCCTTGCGAACAACACCTGAATTGTGTGTTAAGACCTGAAAAGTACCACTTTTCACCCCTTAACTTAACCTTTGATTAGACCCTTAGCCTCCTAATAAGTTCTTGTTAAGTGTTTTGTGTAGGTAATAATCAACAGCGAAGTAAGGCCAGGAATCCTATTAAGGAGCCTGCTTTGGCACCAGAAATCCCTCAGAAGAATGAACTCTGAATCCAAACCTGAAATGAGCCTCGCGCAGCTGACCCAAGCTTTAGAGGATTCAGGAGAAATATGCCTTGCGCAGTTCAACTGAGCTTCCCAAGACCTTACAGCAACTTCTCGCGCAGATGAGTGACTGAAGAGCTTCAGAAACTCAAACTTACACAGCTCTCACGAAGCTTAAGAGTAGAACACATCGTGCAATATCGCGCAGTTCAAAGCAGACCTCTCTTAATCTTGCGCAATTCACTCAGAACGACTGAGGAGAGAGAGCTTTAGAAGATTCCTCGCGCAGTCGCTGTGGGATGCAATTATCAGAAGAAGAACTCCTCGAGCAGTTCTCGTGCCATTCAAGAAGAAAATATCCTTGCGAAGGCAAAGCCACTCTCGCGAAGATCAGCCTAGTGAAGACCGAGCAACCTCGCGACTGCTTGAACTTCAACCCCGCGACATCTGAGACTGTGTTTTCTACTCAACCTCATAAAGCCCAATCCAGCCAGATCGCAATTCTCTACCGTGCAACTGCCTGAAGAGCAAACCATGGCAACCTCGTGATGGCTGAAGCTTCAATGTCAAATCATCCTAGCGAAGAGCAAAGAGCTACCACGTGACAAGTCTGGAAAACTATAGCTACCTAGCGAAGCTCGGAACCTAAACTTCCATCTCTTCAGCAGAGGACCTTCTGGGAATTTCCAAGCGATTAGGGCATGCACTCCCACACTTAAATCTCTATGCACACACCCCGAGGCATCCAAGGAACACTGTTAAGCCATGTGGCATTGTTAAAATTAGGGTTTCCTAACCCTAATGCGCTGCCACCCCACTGCTATATAAACCCATATCTAGCTTAGGTTTAGGTATCTGGGAACACATCTCAGATTGTTTTTCTTTTCTCTTTCTTTTTATCTGTAAGTAGTTTTCTTTTTCTCTTTCCTTCTCTCCATAGTCCAGCACTTGCTGGCTATGCCTTTGTATGTGTTTTTGAATTAGATTAATGGAAGTTCTGTAATAGGATTTGTACTTTGTGGGATTGGTGTTTATGTGTGAGATGCTTTGTGCAAGGCTGCTGCCTTGTGATCCGCCATTGCTTTGGTTGTGTTTCAAAGCAATGGAGGACTGATTTTAAGGGCCATTCAGATCCAAGTGACCTGTGTGTCTGGGCTATCATGGTCCTACAGCCTTAGCCCCACCACAGGACCCACTAGATATGAAATCCCCATGGGAGCTTGAGCTGGTAGCCTTGTGACCATGGTGATAGCAGCGATATTCTTGTTTTGTTTTAGGATCCGTGAGGAGGATAACCTCTAGGATAGTCTGTGACCATTTAAGTGGACAGATTATAGCCTTAGGGTGATTCTAATCCACCGATCCAAGATGGATCCTTCTTCTTTACACCTGAGCTTGTAGAAGCCTGGTGAGAGATTGTACAGAGGCAGACTCCCCAATATTTGTATAGATCCGCCATCAGATGTTGGATCTGATCTGGTTATAGAGATTATAGGCAGGTGACTGGACCATTACAGCCTCACTCAAGCAATGGACAGCTAGATCGAAGGTTGTACTAAATCTCTTGCTGGTTCTATGTGTCTAGGCTATCATGGTCCTATACAGCCATAGCCCCACATATAGAGCATTAGAGATTGAAGTTTCCTATGGATTCTTGAGCTGGTAGCCTGGATGAAATAGTGCCTGCAATGATTTACTTATTGTGTTTTGACCCATCCCTGGATAGTGGCTCCCCTATGGGATAATCTGTGACCATTTGAGTGGACAGGTTATAGCCTTAAGGGTGGAATCATGGCAGAGTGATGGGTTGGATCCTTTCCCCTCAGTGGTGATAATGTAGCCATTGGACAGGACTTCTATAACATCAGATCTGAATCTGAGTTACAAAACTTCTCTGATCTTGGCTCCATAACATACTTCTCCCCCTTTTATATTTATTTTCCACACTCCATCCATCCTCTCAACCCTTTCTGTAGTTTAGACATTAGAATACTTAGAATAAGTGACCTTAAACTCCCCTCCTTTTAGGACTGCCAGATCTGTAGTCAGATCTGGAGGGACTACTAGAGATGGCTCCTTTGGAGCTGTAGATCACCTTTCCCTGTGGGACAAACTCACTCTTATCAAAACTTGCTACAAAGGAACCTGTATCTTGCAAGTCTAGGATTTCTGAGTTGTGCTGATTCCATTCCTTGTTTTACTCTTTCTTTGATTTTTAAATGACTTTCACCACCAACTAATAATGTAAGCACACCAGAATCTGCCAACAAGTTTTTGGTGCCGCTGCCAGGGAAAGATGATCTATTAGTAGACCCTTAGTTTTTGTATTCTTAGTATTCTTTGCACATGTGAATAATTGATACTGCTGACATAATTTTGAACCTTTCGTGAAGATCTAGACAGCAGCAGTGAAGGATAGTTAGACTGCAATTGGAGCTTTGCTACCTCTGTTTGCAAACTCTCTGACTTTTAAAGCTCTGTCTACCTTTCTTAAAAACTTTTTTTTTCAAGTAGTATCTAGGATAGTTTAAATGTATTCTTTGAATAGCTGTAAACTAGTTAGATAAATTTGTTAATGTACAATTATTCTTTTGCAATGTGCTTGCAAGAAGCTTTCCTTGCTGTTGGTGTGCTTGTATGCTAGGGAGGAGATCACTCAGCCTACTTTAGAGCCTCTTAACCCTGAGTTAGAAAGGGGAAGGAGACTTAGAAGAGACAGGCACACCACATGAGAGCCCCCAAGTGAATCTGTGACAGTAATTATGGGTGAAGAACAACCCAGAACCCTCAAGGAGTTGAATGCTCCGGATGACTATAACTCCCCTTTTAGCATTCAATTCCCTGATGTTCAGGGGAACTATGAGATAAAAACTTCTATCATCCAGATGCTGCCAGCTTTCCATGGGCTTAGAAAAGAGGACCCTTACAAGCATATTGACCAGTTCTTGGCCTTGTGCACTACTTTTAATATCACTGGTTTGGGACCTGAGGCTACTAGGCTTTTAACTCTTTCCTTCTCTCTCGAAGGATAGGGCCAAGATCAGTCGACCACTCTTCCCAACAATAGCATTGCTTCATGGAAATATTTGCAGACCAAATTCCTAACCACGTTCTTCCTTGAGACCAAAACTAGCCAGTTGAGGAAAGAGATTCTTACGTTTGCTCAAAATACAACTGAGGATTTTAACCAGTCCTGGGATAGGTTTAAAGAGATGCTCAAACAATGCCCGCACCACAAGATCCCTGAGTGGCTGCTTGTACAAAGCTTCTACAATGGGATTGATGAGAAAAATATAGATATGGTCGATGCCTCTTGTGGTGGATCCTACATGCACAAGACTGCTGAGGAGGCATGGGAATTGTTTGAGGTGATTAGTGAGAATGCTTTTCAAAAGCCATCCCTGGCAAGAACTAGTCAGGAATCTGAGTCAAAGGTGGGCCTGCTGCTGGATCAAGAGGAAACGTTTATGAGGTGTCTGGGAACAATGACCTGCAGCTGCAGATGGCAAACCTCTCTATGAAGTTTGACAAATTATTGACTGTGATGCAACCCAGAAGGGCTGCTCATGTGGTGGAGGCATGTCTGATATGCCAGTCCCCACAACAAACAGTGGAGGAATGTCCATCTGTAGGGCAATTTCTTGAATTGATTTTGGAACATGCTGCTGCTGCTCAATCTTATGGCTAGCAACAGTCTGGGGGCTACAATAGGCATCCATATGGATACCAGCACCAAAATGCTGGTTACCAATGGAGAGACCACCCAAATCTGAGGTGGAAGCAAGACAACTACATGCAGCCCCAGCAGATATTGGCCTTACCACAAAGGCCACAACAGCAGTTCAATCAAGGGAATGCCCCTAGGACCATCGCAAAGAAAATCAGTTGGTCTTACCCCCTTCTCAACCTAGAAATACTTCTTTCGAGGACCAGGTCTTGGCCTCACTGCAAAACCTGGGTTCCTTAGCTCAGACTGTGAACTCTCATGGTCAGAGCATCAAGAAGATGGAAGAACAGATTGGACAATTAGCGAACACCTTAGCCAAAAGAGAAGAGGGAAGGTTGCCCAGTCAACTAGTGGTTAATCCCAAGGGCCAATTTTTGATTGGTGAAGGATCCTCAGACCCTGAAGGGGATCTTTCACTGAATTGATGATAAGAACTGTGCACCTTTGTATAATATGTACTTTACAGTTTAGAGGAATTTGTAGCAATCTTGTTGGAATCTAAGTTTAGTGCTTTATGCCTACTCTTACTCCTGTTCCCCTTGTTTACTAATTTCAAGTGATTGAATGATAATGGTAGTATTTGAATGCTTTTCATGATGTGTGAATTTAATGCTTTGAGAGTTTGGGAATTTTTAAATGCTTTATAATGCTTATGGGTGTCCTTGGAAGAGAGTCTGTGAGAGAATCCACCCAGTAAGTCAGGGTCAAAAAGCTTACTAGTGGGTGAGTGAATTCTACCTCGGTTAAGCCATCGTGGGGTTCTGAATAATGGGTTTGGTCCCCTCTCGCGCAGTTCATAAAGAACTACTTTGTTTTGCTGTCGCGAGTTTCAGATATAACTGGGTGGGCTGTATCGCGCAGTTTAAAGGAAATCTAATCTCGTGATCCATTCATTCCTAGCCAGCGAGCGGATATTTTCAAAGCGCGCCGAGCCTCGCGATATTTAAATCCCACCCCGCGCTGCTTTTCCTTACTACTTTCTCTTTCCTCTCCTGCCAGCGAAACCCTAGCTCCCATTCCTCTCAATCTCTCTCCTCCAGCTTCCTGTCTATAGTTCGTTGCTTGCTTTGAAATTCTGGATTTTTGTTCTTAAAGCTTCCATCAACAATTACCCCCTGCTAAGAGCTCTTGGGATTCACCGTGTGTCCAATTGAATAGAACCCTAACTTTTAGGGTTAGACTCAGATCTTGATCTTTTCTTTCAAAATTTCAACTGCACACTCACCAAGGAGAGTCGTGATGGCTCCTAAAAGTGCACCTGTGAAGAGAGCCAGGGATAAGGCCACTGTGGAGCTTGCCCCTAAGAAAGCCAAGTCCTCTATGGCACAACAAAAAGGGAAGGAGGTGGTTCCTGAGGTGGCTGCAGAAACACCTGATTATTCTACACCCTCTGAGCTCCTCATTTCCATTCCCTTAGAGCCTGAAGCCTTTTTCGATATCTCTTCCTTTGAATCAAAGCCGTTGTCAGCACCTGCCATTGAGTTCTTGCACAAGGATGGATTGCTCCCCTTGATGCAAATGATTCCAGCACTAGCCTACCCTAGGTTAGTGCAACTCTTTTACCAAAGACCTTAGAGTCGCAACTCTCTGACACCTTACATGGACAGCCAGGCCTCCTTGCATTAGTTGATAATTTTGAGATGCTGCTTAGCCCAGAGTTAATTGCTGAAGTCATGGGCATCCCTGCCAGTTTTGATCCCAACTGCGGTTATGGTGCCCCTGTGAGTGCCCCCATTGACACAATTGCCCAGGCCATTACAAGAGGTTTGAAGGCCACAGGGGACTCCATCAGAAGAAGAGATTTGGAGCCCAAACTACTGTTCATCGATCAAGTGCTGAGGAAGAATATCTATTGCTCCGGCCATCAGCAAGAAAGGAGGACACCAATTGCTAATGCTCTCTATTCCTTCTCTCTGGGCCATGGATTTAATGCTGCAGGGTTGATCTTTGAGGCTATGAAGGATACAAAGGTGAAGCTGGGGCTGCAAAAGAAAATCCACACTCTCCCCTATGGAAGACTCATCAGCAGACTACTTCTGAGGGGAGAATACAAGATACCAATGGGGGAGTTATCTGCTAACCTCACTCCCACCACTTTAACCAAAAGACAATGGGGGATCAGTAGAAGTCTAATGGATCCCCAGAAGAAGAAGAAGGCTGAAGCTCAGAGTGTTTCCGAGCAGGGAGAGGGAGCTGCTGTGGCAAAGGCCACCCCTGCCCCTAAAAAGAAGGCTAAAGCCCCTGCTCCAAAGAAGGTGGTGCAAGCTTCTGTCACCTCTGCTTCTGCAGCAACTCCTCCATCCACCACACTTGCCTCTCCATTAGTTTCTTCACCTATTCCATCTCTCCTTTTTCCATTCCCCCTCCCACTATTATCCATACCTGGGAAGAAAGTGTTGAACCCCAGGACAACACTCCACTTTCACCCACCATACCTCAATACACAGCCCCAGTCTCTCCCATATCATCTGATCCACACCCTGACAGCCCTCCCCTAATAACCTACCTCAAAAAGAAGCCCTCTCACACAACATCTACCATATCTTTACCCTCTTCCACCTCCCCTGTCATTCCCACAGACACACCCCATATTGACCAACCCTTAGCCCAACTTCTCCATGATTTGGACTTTAACTTAGCCACCACTTCAGGGTATCAGGCCTTCATGACTACCCTACTTGATACCTTGCCCACCCATGGCATCCCTCTCCCAGATTCACCACTCCCTTCACCACATCATTCCCCAGCCCTTTCACCTTCTCCCCCTACCACTTTCCATCATGCCCCCACTTCCCCTTTCCAACTTGTTCCTTCCTATCCTCATACTCCACCTCAACCAACCTCAGATACCCTTACCCATATCCTTTCCCTCATACATGACATCCAAACCCAACTCTCCAACACCACACAGACCCAAGCCCAAATGCAAACGGACATCACCAACATACAATCCACCCTTCAAACATTGACAACCCCCATCATCCTTACACAACCTCCTACCACCCCATTAACCCAACCCCCTTCCACCTCTGACTCCACAGTTCAACCAGACCTCACCCACATTGCCTTACCTACACCCGTCCCCCTCATGACACCATACCCGACCACTCCTTTCCCTCTCTTCCTATCCTACCCCCTCTAGTACTACCTCCACCTTAATTTACCAACACTTCTACCCAAACTGACCCCATTCCATTCCCATTCACCTTTCCCATTCCACCTACCCTATTTGCACCCCCACCCCTTCCATTTCAACCCTTCACCATCCCTTCTTCCCTTACCCTGAACCATCCACATTCACTGCCCTTCCTTCATTTCACTTTCCACCCATACCTTCCACTCCCCCTCTTCTCCCACCCTCCTCAATTCAATCGACCATTCAACCTGACCACCCCAACCTTTTCTACAACCCCACTTTTCTCCCCGTAATCCATCACCCTCTACTTCTTCCACTCCATTTCTACCAATCTTGCCCAGACACTCCTATTACACCCCTCCCTACTTCACCCTCCTCCATGCCATGAGGGATAATCCCTATATCAAGAGGGATGTTCTCAATGGCATGGCCCAACTCCGCCAAGCCATTGAATACCCCTTGCTGCAGAAACTTAGTGACGTGAAGCTTGCTCACCGCGAGCAGCTGAGAGATATTTCCAAAGGGTGGGAGGCAATTTTGGAGACCCTAAATGCGAACAAGGCGCAGAACGACATGTAATGACTACCGAGATTGAAAAGGCCAATGCAGAGAGGCGAAAAAGCACACAAAGTTATTAGAAAAAATTGAACAATGCTCAGGAGATCAACCGACTCAGTAAGGAGCTTGAAGATACCAATCTCCTGTGGGCTAACAAGAAAATTGAAATCTTCGAACAGAGAGTTGCCTTCCTACTTTCCCAACCCATACAGGCCACCCCTCTCGCCACAGCTCCCCCTGAGGCCCCATCTTCTTCCACACAACCAGGCCCATCTTCTTCCACTGCCCCTACCCCAACCCCTACACAATCTGTTCCCCCACCTCCCACAGCCCAACTCTGATAGCTCCTCCTGTTCCTCCTCAAATGCCTACTACAGTTCCTTCTGTAGTACCTACACAACCTATTGCTCCTGCTCAAATCCCTACTGCAGCTCCTGCTTCTCTCTCAGTGCCCCGCTATTCCCTCTCCTGCTCCCAAAAGAAAATGCACTCCTTCCAAGAAAGAGCCCACTTCTAAAAGAGCCACTGCAGCCCAAAAAGGCAAAAGGCCAGCCCCTCCATCCCCACCTCCAAAGGTCACTAGAGCTTCTGCTCAGGATGATCCCCATGGTCGCCTACTTTCCAAAGAGGAATGCAGACAGGCTGCTGCTGCCCTTGGATTGGATCCCACTGAGTTTTTTCATTTTGACTCTGCTGCTGCCCTTGGATTGGATCCCACTGAGCTTTTTCCTTCTGACTCTGACTCTGCTTCTGAACCACCAAAGGATCTTAGTGCCCCCACTACTGCTGATGCTCCTTCATCCAACCCTGCTGAACAATCCTATCCTCAGCGAAGGAAGGTTGCTGCCAAGAGGACTATGCCCCCCAGTCGCTCTTTGAAAATTGGAAAAGAAAAATCTACCCAGTCTGAGGAGGCACCACCACTAAGTCAGCCCGTGAAATGGAAGAGCCCTGCCATTCCTCTAGCCAAAGTACCAGATCCATCTTTTGTGGCTCCCCCTAAACCAGAAAAAGGGAAAAGTCCTCTCTTGCCTCAGGTGCAACAAAAAGCTAAATCCCCTGTTGCCCCTCCTGAGCCAGCACCAGCCCAACCACCTCTTATTCCCCCTCTGCCTCAGCAAGGGCAAGCCTCCAAAGGTAAGAGCCCCACTGTTAAATCTTCAGAGATCCCTCCTGAACCAAAGAAGAGGAAAATGAGGGTCAGGGCTCCAACCATACCCAAAACTCCCGAGCAAAGAAAGGCAGAGAGGGAACACAAGAAGAAAGAAGAAGAGGCTCTCCTGCAAGAGCATGCAAAGAAGATGGGATGGGACAAGTTTTGAGACAGATTCTAACTAGATTGTACCTAGGATTTTCTCTATTTCTTTTGCTTCTATTTTCTTATATTTTATACATTTCTAATTTTTCATAGACTTTTCCCCTGTCTTTACTATCTTGCTTTGCCTGTTGTGTGTTTTGTTCCCTATTCTTTCCTTTTCTTTTAGCCTCATTAGTTCTGCTGCACAGACACCTTTGAACTAGTGAGGACACTGCTCCTCATAGGTTTGGGGGTATGGCAAGCAGACCCTACCAATGAAATAGTTAACATAAGTGCAGCAGACTCATCTGAGTAATATGGAAATGGATCTATGTTCACTTAAGAATCATGCAAATAAAAAAGTTAACATTTCTGCAAACTTTAGACAGTATAAACTTCTAATATTTCACATTTCCATGATAATATCACCAAGAAAACCTACTTATATTAGCACTTAGTGAATCATTAGAGAGAGAAAAAGGTGAGGACATACTTGAAAGTTCAAAGGATGACCATAACCAGTGAGAATTGGGCCTATAAAAATTTTTCCATCTTTTGAGGAGTAACCAAGGCAATCCCTTCTAGTTCTAAAGACTGACTGAGTCATTGTGCTCACTAAAAGTTACGTAACTCCAAGTTGAAATAATTGACAGTACTCATGAGACATAGGAAAGGATCAAGGCCTTCTCCTGGACAGTTTGAGCCTAAAAAGACCAATCCTAAAGCAACTGCCCTTGTCCATACCCTCCTTTTGAGCTTTAAATCCTAAATTTCTTCAAAATACACCTGAGTACTTGAACCTGAACCTATGAACCTGAGTCAACCTACCCTCACTCTGAGAATTCAGAAGGTAAAGGAGAAAGAGTTGAAGATGGACTAGCTATGGTCAACATTAGGTGAATGTAGAAGAAGGATCTCAAAAATCTGGTAGTCTGGTAACTGAGAACATGGTGGCATTTCTGAAAAGCAAAAACAAAATAAAAAGAAGGAAAGTCCAGTAAAAAGAAACAAAAATAATAATGAAGAGGAATAAGAGAGAAGTTAAGAGGAACTTTCATTGGAAAATCAAAATCAAGAAGAGAAACTGATCACTTCAAATCGAAAAATCTCAAAGAAGATGAAGGGAGCTGAATTATGGAAGGTGAAGTCATGAACCACCTCTGTGACCTACTGATTTCTCAAATTGGAACCCCTTTTCAACCTTCCATTCTTTTTAACCCTACTCCATAAGCCACATTACAGCCCAGCTAAAAGCCCTTGTGATCCAAAGTTGAGTGAGCTGGCATGTGAAGATGAGGAATTATCCAATCTATGGTGAGGAACTGCTAATGATATCAGCACTTAAGAACTCTGCCTATGCTCATGCTTACAAACCCATTTGGGGGATGTAACTGCTCTTGAGCCTGTGAGAAAATGAACCCCTCAACAAAACCTTTATGAGCGTATGCCCTGCAAAGTTTATGGGTCTGAACTTGAATGTATTATTTATGACCTATAACCCAATTTTTGAGCTAATGATGAGCTGGTCTTGCACACATGCGATTTGTGGTTGTAAACTGATTGGAAGTGTTGTGCATTCATGAGAAGTTTATGCTATCTAAATCTCTGTGCAATCAATGGATTAAAATTCTTTTATGTGTACTGATTCAAGAGTAAACTAAATCTAATTCCTTGACTGCTCATTTAATGATACTGCACTCTTGTTGGCTGTTTCACTGAGAAGTTTGTGGGTGTCTTCACTGAACCCTCAGGAGACTTCACTCCTCCACTAGGATCACCTAGGGGTTTAAAAGGCTTGGTACATATGTTAAATGTATCCGTGCTCCCTACGAAAGTGGCATTTAATTTTTAGAGTAGATTTAATGTAGCTTTGCTAAGGGACTAGCAAAGATTACGTTTGGGGGTGTGTTAAGACCTAAAAAGTACCACTTTTCACCCCTTAACTTAACCTTTGATTAGACCCTTAGCCTCCTAATAAGTTCTTGTTAAGTGTTTTGTGTAGGTAATAATCAGCAGCGAAATAAGGCCAGGAATCCTGTTAAGGAGCCTGCTTTTGCACCGAAAATCCCTTAGAAGAATGAACTCTAAATCCAGATGTGAAATGAGCCTCGCGCAACTGACCCAACCTTTCGAGGATTCAGGAGAAATATGCCTCACGCAGTTCAACTGAGCTTCCCAAGACTTTACAGCAACCTCTCACACAGATGAGTGACTGAAGAGCTTCAGAAACTTAAACTCATGCAGCTCTCGCGAAGCTTAAGAGTAGAACACATCGCGTAGTGTCGCACAGTTCAAAGAAGACCTCTCTCAATCTCGCACAGTTCGCTCAGAATGACTGAGGAGAGAGACCTTCAGAAGATTCCTCACGCAGCTGTCGCACAGTCGCCGCGGGATGCAATTATCAGAAGAAGAACTCCTCGCGCAGTTCTCGCACCATTCAAGAAGAAAACATCCTTTCGAAGGCAAAGACACTCTCACGAAGATCAGCCCAGCGAAGACCGAGCAACCTCGCGACTGCTTGAACTTCAACCCCGCGACATCTGAGACTGTGTTTTCTACTCAACCTCGCGAAGCCCAATCCAGCGAGAGCGTAATTCTCTACCGCGCGACTGCCTGAAGAGCAAACAAAGGCAACCTCGCGACGGTTGAGGCTTCAATGTCAAATCATCCTAGCAAAGAGCAAAGAGCTACCATGCGACAAGTCTGGGAGACTACAGCTACCTAGCGAAGCTCTGAACCTAAACTTCCATCTCTTCAGCAGAAGACCTTCTGAGAATTTCCAAGCAATTAGGGCACACACTCCTATGCTCAACTCTCTGTAAACGCGCCCCGAGGCATCCAAGGATCACTGTTAAGCCACGTAGCATCGTTAAAATTAGGGTTTCCTAACCCTAATGCCCCGCCACCCCACTGCTATATAAACCCATACCCAGCTTAGGTTTAGGTATCTGGGAACACATCTCAGATCATTTTTCTTTTCTCTTTCTTTTTATCTGTAAGTAGTTTTCTTTTTCTCTTTCCTTCTCTCCATAGTCCAGCACTTACTAGCTATGCCTTTGTATGTATTTTTGAATTAGATTAATGGAAGTTCTGTAATAGGATCTGTACTTTGTGGGATTGGTGTTTATGTGTGAGACGCTCTGTGCAAGGCTGCTGCCTTGTGATCTACCATTGCTTTGGCTGTGTTTCAAAGCAATGGAGGACTAATTCTAAGGGCCATTCTGATCCAAGTGACCTGTGTGTCTGGGCTATCATGGTCCTATAGCCTTAGCCCCACCACAGGACCCACTAGATCTGAAATCCCCATGGGAGCTTGAGCTGGTAGCCTTGTGACCATGGTGGTAGCAGTGATATTCTTATTTTGTTTTGGGCTTCGTGAGGAGGATAACCTCTGGGATAGTCTGTGACCATTTAAGTGAACAGATTATAGCCTTAGGGTGATTCTAATCCACCGATCCAAGACTGATCCTTCTTCTTTACACCTGAGCTTGTAGAAGCCTGGTGAGAGATTGTACAGAGGCAGACTCCCCTATATTTGTATAGATCCGCCATCAGATGTTGGATCTAATCTGGTTATAGAGATTGTAGGCTGGTGACTGGACCATTGTAGCCTCACTCAAGCAACGGACAGCTAGATCGAAGGTTGTACTCAATCTCTTGCTGGTTCTATGTGTCTAGGCTATCATGGTCCCATACAGCCTTAGCCGCACATATACAACTTTAGAGATTGAGGTTTCCTATGGATTCTTGAGCTGGTAGCCTGGAAGAAATAGTGCCTGCAATGATTTACTTATTGTGTTTTGACCCATCCCTGGATAGTGGCTCCGCTATGGGATAATCTGTGACCATTTGAGTGAACAGGTTATAGCCTTAAGGGTGGAATCATGGCAGAGTGATGGGTTGGATCCTTTCTCCTCAGTGGTGATAATGTAGCCATTGGACATGACTTATATAACGTCAGATTTGAATCTGAGTTACAAAACTTCTCTGATCTTGGCTCCATAACATACTTCTCCCCCTTTTATATTTATTTTCCACACTCCATCCATCCTCTCAACCCTTTCTGTAGTTTAGACATTAGAGTACTTAGAATAAGTGACCTTAAACTCCCCTCCTTTTAGGACTGCCAGATCTGGAGGGACTACTAGAGATGGCTCCTTAGGAGCTATAGATCACCTTTCCCTGTGGGACAAACTCTTACTTATCAATACTTGCTACAAAGGACCCTGTATCTTGCAGGTCTAGGATTTCTGAGTTGCGCTGATCCCATTCCCTGCTTTACTCTTTCTTTGATTTTTAAATGACTTTCACCACCAACCAATAATGTAAACACACCAGAATCCGCCAACACTGTGCGAAAAGAGCTTCAGAAGTCACAGTACCTTGCAAAAAGTTCTCCAAACTGTGCGAAATGGTATTCTGAAGATTCCAAGCATCTATAAGGGTAATTCAGTAATCTTTGCACGTGCCCCAATTCATTTAAAAACCCAGGAACATTCTGAAAGATTCTGAGCACGAACCAAAGGCATATTCCACCCCATGTGAACACTCGAAGATGAAACCACTTGGCGGGAACTTCTAGAAGCTCTAATAGATTTTTGAATTACATAACAGAATTGATACTTCTGTCATCTGATTGGCTGAACCAGATCAAGCAGTTCTGATTGGCCAAACAGATCTGTATCCTTGTGCTTGACTCCTATTGGTTGATACAAATCTAACTAATTCTGATTGGTTGATACACATCTGAGCTAGACTTGGGGAAAACTATAAATAGATGAACCATTTGCCCAATTTGGGTATCCAGATTTTGAGTTTCATTTCTATTGCCTCATTTCCATTTCAGATAGCTTCTCTGAAATTTCTGTAATAGCCTAGCTTTTATTTGTAATTGAGAGCTGTGAGATATCTTTGTACTTCACGTGAGAATTATATTCAAGACTACAAATCCGAGAGTTGTTTAAGCTGTGCTCTGTAATTGTAACGGTGAATTTGAAAAGGTTGCTGTGAACCGTACGTTCTCAATTGGATTCGTGTTAAGGGTTCCCTGTGACCTCCTTATTTCATTAGATTCCTTTAGATTTATTATTTTTAAAGCAATTTCCCTTAATTCATTATCCCTGTGAGAATTGGCGTTTGTAGCCTAATTTCTCACAGCATTTGTAGTGGTGTTTTTTGTTCTGAATCACGGATTCGAATTGAAGACTATTGGATGATCTGTGTCCATTGAAGTGGACAGACCATAGCCATAAGTCCAACTCAATTCCAATCCTCGAGTTGGATTACTTTCTCACGCATCTGTGCTGGTAACCAGATGAAGATTGGATAATATCTCATTTGTTTTACATTTATTCTCATTTTGCAATCAAGTTCTAAATCAAAGTTAGATATTATTTCTCCATTCTTATTAATTTACATCAAATCACCCCAACTCGGATCTAGATCATTTAGTTTTAATTTCTACTTTTATCATTTAGTTAATGTGACAAATTCAACCTCCCATCTTAGGTGCTTTGTATATAGAATAAGTGGTCAGATCTGGTAGCTCAGATCTGAAGGTTTATCTTATATTTTAAATCAATTCCCTGTGGACGATCTTTCACTTACTCACATTTAAAACTTGCTACAATTGGCCCTGATCTTGTAGGCTAATTAAGTTCTCTCTATGTTGATGTTTCTTTATTCTTTTTAGTTTTCTAAATTCAGGACAATTCATCACCTGTAAATCTGTTTTTAAAACACAAATAAATTATGCACACTTAGAATCAACAACATGTTTTTGGCGCCGCTGCCGGGGAATTTGTTTTAAAATTGATAGACCTAAGTTTTTTTTTTATTTTATTTTATTATTGCATCAGTGCTAACTGTTATATTGTTTAAATCTGTGCAGTTATTCCTATACACTTTGAGCGTGGAATCTACTTTGAAAGGAATACTAAAGGTTTGCTGTGCATAATTTTATTTTCTATTTCTGTGTTGTATGTTTGGTAGGAGGACTCTCAATCCTGAGATTGTCCCTCTGAATTTAGCAGTTGAAAGGCTACTAAGAACCAGACAAACATCACAGAATTTTGTTGAGACTGCTACTATGGGTGAAGAACCTAGACTTTTAAGGGATTACTTTGCACCTGGTGCATATAATTCACCATTTTTCATTCAATTTCATACTGTTGAAGGTAATTATGAGATCAAATCATTAACTATTCAGATGCTTCCTTCCTGCCATGGTTTGACTAAGGAAGATCCATATAAGCATGTGGATGAATTCTTGTCTCTTTGTGCCACATTAAACATAGCTGGACTGGGTCCAGAGGTAACCAAGCTTAGGCTCTTTCCATTTTTATTAAAGGACAAAGCTAGAGCATGGCTGTCTATGTTGGCACCAAATAGTATCACTTCTTTTAATGATTTGCAATGTCAATTTTTAGCCAAATACTTCCCTATGTCTAAGACCAGCCAGTTGAGACAAAATATTATTTCCTTTTCACAACACTCAACTAAAACTTTCCATGAAGCATGGGAAAGGCTTAAAGAACTTTTGAGGTAATGTCCTCATCATCAAATTCCCCGATGGCAGCTTGTTCAAAGCTTCTATCAAGGAATTGATCAAAAGGGCAAGAATATGGTAGATGCTTCTTGTGGAGGCACCTACTTGCAAAAAATAGTTGAGCAGGTCTGGGACTTATTTGAAGTGATTGGTGAAAATTCAACTCAACAGGAATCTTTGTCAAGAGTCATTGAGAATCCTGCTCGGTTGAACAATCAACAAACCACCAAGGGAAAGATTTATGAGGTGAATGAGTTGGAAAGGAAAATGGATAATTTCACCACTAAGTTTGATAGATTGATGGACTCACTTAAAAATCCAATGGTTGCAAGAGTAGAGGAGGCATGTCTGATATTCCAGTCCCCTACTCATTCACTTGATCAATGTCCAGCTGCACCACAGTTCCCAGATCTAGTGGTGGAGCAAGCTCATGCTGCTCAATCGTATGGACAGATGCAATCGAATGAATATACATGGAGAGAGCACCCCAATTTAAGGTGGAGCCAGGGCAATTATCAAACACAATAGCAGCAGCAACCAAAGAATCAAATACCTTTCAAAACTGCTCAGCCTTACCAGCAGAATTTTTATACCAAGCCAAATTTTTAGCAGCCCATTCCACAACAGATGGTACAACCTGTACATCAATCTGCTCCAGTTCAAACCCCTTCCAGATCCCCTTCTTTTGAAGACCAAGTTCTAAATTCACTCCAGAATTTAAGGTCTTTAACTCAGACTGTAAACTTTCACAGTCAGAGAATAAAGAAGATTGAAGAAACATTGGGTCAACTTTCAAATACTTTGGCCAAAAGAGATGAAGGCAGGTTACCCAGCCAACCTTTGAACAATCCCAAAGGATAGTTCATGGTTGGAGAGGTTTATGTTTCACATGAAGAAGTAAAAGTCGTCACTACTTTGAGAAGTGGAAGAATTGTAAATAACAATGTGGGTACTGAAAAAGAAGAAGAAAAATAATTGAAGGCAATGATCTATCAACAAAAGAAATGTGGCATTCCAGTCAATGTTGCTTTGAAAAAAAAAAAAAAAAGAAAAAAAAAGAAAAAGAAAAGGAAAAGTCATTTCATTGGAAATTTGAAAAAGAAAGAGAAAAAGATGGCCACTTTGGCTCTGAAAATTCAAAGAAGAAGATGAAATTATGCTGAAATGAAGAAGGTGTGTCTACCACCTCCTGACCTTGACTGACTTCTCAATTTGGAACTCCATTCCACCGCTTTATTCTTGATAAATTTTACCCATAAGCCACAGTACAACCTAAGTCAAAGTCCTTACAGATCAATGATGGATTGAGCTGTCACATGGAGATAAGGATTTGTGTAATCTACGGTGAAAAGTAAGAATTCGAATCGAAAAGCAATGCCTATGCTCCTTACAGTCCTATTTGAGGATTGTAATTGCTCTTGAGTCAGTGAAATAGTCCAACCCTCCTATTTGCATGATGAGTGAAAAGCCTGGTGAGAGTTGAGTTTGAAATCAAATTATTTGGGGTAACATCAAAACTGAATTTTCAAATAGAAGGCAAGCTTTTCATTAATTTTTCTTGTAAAAACTTTTTGTCACAAAATCGAAAGGAATGGTAAAGGAATTACTGAGAATTTTAGTTTTAATGATGTTTTCTTGAAGATCTTTTCTGACTTGGACCGATGCAGTGTGAATAACTTTGTTGGATAAAAGTTTGCTTTAACAGAACTGCATTGATATTAACTGATTTATTGGAGAAGTTTGTGGGTACCTTCACTGAAAATCCTCAGGAGACTTCACTCCTCCACTAGGGATCACCTAGGGGTTTAAAAGGCTTGTTGCATATGCTAAATGCAACTGTGTTCCCTACAAAAGTGGTTTAGGGGTGTTTTGAGAACTGGAAAATACCATTTTCCACCCCCTTAACCTGGGTCTTGATAGACCTTTGAGAGAACTAAATAAGTGTTTTAAGTGTTTGTTTCACAGCTAACAATAAAGGCAGGCTTAACCGTGAAAGTAGCTTAAAAGTGCTAAAAAGATGATGATCCATGTTGATCCGGAGGAAGAAGGAGAAGGGACAACCTCACTAGCTGTCAAAATGCCTAAACTAAAGGGGGCAAAGGCCTGGTTTCAACCTGGAAAGAGGTGTGGAGCTATTCGAATAGAGGAATGCATTACAGATTGCTTTTCGAAAAGAATCTGAACTTTTCGAAAAGAACCTGAACTTTGCGAAAAGAATCAAAAGCTCCAGGCTTAGCTTTTGAAGAGCACCTGAACTCTTCGAAAGGATTTCTTACCTATTCGAAAAGAAGAGAACTCCTTGCGAACAGCACCAAAATTGTGTGTTAAGACCTGAAAAGTACCACTTTTCACCCCTTAACTTAACCTTTGATTAGACCCTTAGCCTCCTAATAAGTTCTTGTTAAGTGTTTTGTGTAGGTAATAATCAGCAGTGAAATAAGGCCAGGAATCCTCTTAAGGAGCCTGCTTTGGCACCAGAAATCCATCAGAAGAATGAACTCTGAATCCAGACCTGAAATGAGCCTCGCGGAGCTGACCCAAGCTTTAGAGGATTCAGGAGAAATATGCCTCGCGCAGTTCAACTAAGCTTCCCAAGACTTTACAGCAACCTCTCACGCAGATGAGTGACTGAAGAGCTTCAGAAACTCAAACTCACGCAGCTCTCACGAAGCTTAAGAGTAGAACACATCATGCAGTGGCGCGCAGTTCAAAGAAGTCCTCTCTCAATCTCGCACAGTTTGCTCAGAATGACTGAGGAGAGAGAGCTTCAAAAGATTCCTCGCGCAGCTGTCGCGCAGTCGCCACGGGATGCAATTAGCAGCAGAAGAACTCCTCGCGCAGTTCTCACACCATTCGAGAAGAAAACATCCTTACGAAGGCAAAGCCACTTTCGTGAAGATCAGCCCAGCGAAGACTGAGCAACCTCGCGACTGCTTGAACTTCAACCCCGCGACATCTGAGACTGTGTTTTCTACTCAACCTCGCGAAGCCCAATCCAGCGAGAGCTCAATTCTCTATCGCGCGACTGCCTGAAGAGCAAACTAAGGCAACCTCGTGACGGCTGAAGCTTCAATGTCAAATCATCCTAGCGAAGAGTAAAGAGCTACCACGCGACAAGTCTGGGAAACTACAGCTACCTAGCGAAGCTCTGAACCTAAACTTCCATCTCTTCAGCAGAGGACCTTCTGGGAATTTCCAAGCGATTAGGGCACGCACTCCCATGCTCAAATCTCTATACACGTGCCCCGAGGCATCCAAGGATCACTGTTAAGCCACGTGACATCGTTAAAATTAGGGTTTCCTAACCCTAATGCACCGCCACCCCACTGCTATATAAACCCATACCTAGCTTAGGTTTAGGTATCTGGGAGCACATCTCAGATCATTTTTCTTTTCTCTTTCTTTTTATCTGTAAGTAGTTTTCTTTTTCTCTTTCCTTCTCTCCATAGTCCAGCACTAACTGGCTATGCCTTTGTATGTATTTTTAAATTAGATTAATGGAAGTTCTGTAATAGGATCTGTACTTTGTGGGATTGGTGTTTATGTGTGAGATGCTTTGTGCAAGGCTGCTGCCTTATGATCTGCCATTGCTTTGGTTGTGTTTCAAAGCAATGGAGGACTAATTCTAGGGGTCATTCAGATCCAAGTGACCTGTGTGTCTGGGCTATCATGGTCCTACAGCCTTAGCCCCACCCCAGGACCCCACTAGATCTGAAATCCCCATGGGAGCTTGAGCTGGTAGCCTTGTGACCATGGTGGTAGCAGTGATATTCTTGTTTTGTTTTGGGCTTCGTGAGGAGGATAACCTCTGGGATAGTCTGTGACCATTTAAGTGGACAGATTATAGCCTTAGGGTGATTCTAATCCATCGATCTAAGATGGATCCTTCTTCTTTACACCTGAGCTTGTAGAAGCCTGGTGAGAGATTGTACAGAGGTAGACTCCCCTATATTTGTATAGATCTGCCATTAGATGTTGGATCTGATCTGGTTATAAAGATTGTAGGCTGGTGACTAGACTATTGTAGACTCACTTAAGCAATGGACAGCTAGATCAATGGTTGTACTCAATCTCTTGCTGGTTCTATGTGTCTGGGCTATCATGGTCCTATACAGCCTTAGCCCCACATATAGAGCTTTAGAGATTGAGGTTTCCTATGGATTCTTGAGCTGGTAGCCTGGATGAAATAGTGCCTGTAATGATTTACTTATTGTGTTTTGACCCATCCCTGGATAGTGGCTCCCCTATGGGATAATCTGTGACCATTTGAGTGGACAGGTTATAGCCTTATGGGTGGAATCATGGCAGAGTGATGGGTTGGATCCTTTCTCCTCAGTGGTGATAATTTGGCCATTGGGCAGGACTTCTATAACATCAGATTTGAATCTGAGTTACAAAACTTCTCTGATCTTGGCTCCATAACATACTTCTCCCCCTTTTATATTTATTTTCCACACTCCATCCATCCTGTCAACCCTTTCTGTAGTTTAGACATTAGAGTACTTAGAATAAGTGACCTTAAACTCCCCTCCTTTTAGGACTACCAGATCTGTAGTCAGATCTGGAGGGACTACTAGAGATGGCTCCTTTGGAGCTATAGATCACCTTTCCCTGTGGGACAAACTCTTACTTATCAAAACTTGCTACAAAGGACCCTGTATCTTGCAGGTCTAGGATTTCTGAGTTGTGGTGATTCCATTCCCTGTTTTACTCTTTCTTTGATTTTTAAATGACTTTCACCACCAACCAATAACGTAAGCACACCAGAATCCACCAACACTGTGCGAAAAGAGCTTCAGATGTCACAGTACCTTGCAAAAAGTTCTCCAAACTGTGCGAAATAGTATTCTGAAGATTCCCAGCATCTGCAGGGGTAATTCAGTAATCTCTGCACGTGCCCCAATACATTTAAAAACCCAGGGACATTCCGAAAGATTCTGAGCATGAACCAAAGGCATATTTCACCCCATGTGAACACCCGAAGAGGAAATCACTTGGCGAGAACTTCTAGATGCTCTAATAGATTTTTGAATTACATAACAGAATTGATGCTTCTGTCATCTGATTGGCTGAACCAGATCAAGAAGTTCTGATTGGCCAAACAAATCTAGATCCTTGTGCTTGACTCCTATTGGTTGATACAGATCTAACCAATTCTGATTGGTTGATAGACATCTGAGCTAGACTTGGGAAAAACTATAAATAGATGAACCATTTGCCCAATTTGGGTATCCAGATTTTGAGTTTCATTTCTATTGCCTCATTTCCATTTCAGATAGCTTCTCTGAAATTTCTGTAATAGCCTAGCTTTTATTTGTAATTGAGAGCTGTGAGATATCTCTGTACTTCACGTGAGAATTGTATTCAAGACTACAAATCCGAGAGCTGTTGAAGCTGTGCTCTGTAATTGTAATGGTGAATTTGAAAAGGTTGCTGTGAACTGTACGTTCTCAATTGGATTCGTGTTAAGGGTTCCCTGTGATCTCCTTATTTCATTAGATTCTTTTAGATTTACTATTTTTAAAGCAATTTCCCTTAATTCATTATCCTTGTGAGAATTGGCGTTTGTAACCTAATTGCTCACGGCATTTGTAGTGGTGTTTTTTGTTCTAAATCACGGATTCGAATTGAAGACTATTGGATGATCTGTGTCCATTGAAGTGGATAGACCATAGCCATAAGTCCAACTCAATTCCAATCCTCGAGTTTGATTACTTTCTCTTGCATCTGTGCTGATAGCCAGATGAAGATTGGATAATATCTCATTTGTTTTACATTTATTCTCATTCTGCAATCAAGTACTAAATCGAAGTTAGATATTATTTCTCCATTCTTATTAATTTGCATCAAATCTCCCCAACTCGGATCTAGATCATTTAGTTTTAATTTCTACTTTTATCATTTAGTTAATATGACAAATTCGACCTCCCATCTTAGGTGCTTTGTATATAGGATAAGAGGTCAGATCTGGTAGCTCAGATCTGAAGGTTTATCTTACATTTTAAATCAATTCCCTGTGGAGGATCTTTTACTTACTTACATTTAAAACTTGCTACAATTGGCCCTAATCTTGCAGGCTAATTAAGTTCTCTCTATGTTGATGTTTCTTTATTCTTTTTAGTTTTCTAAATTCAGGACAATTCATCACCTGTAAATCTGTTTTTAAAACACAAATAAATCATGCACTCTTAGAATCAACAACAAGTTTTTTGCGCCGCTGCCGGGGAATTTGTTTTAAAATTGATAGACCTAAGTTTTTATTTTATTTTATTTTATTATTGCATCAGTGCTAACTGTTCTATTGTTTAAATCTGTGCAGTTATTCCTATACACTTTGAGCGTGGAATCTGCTTTGAAAGGAATACTGAAGGTTTGCTGTGCATAATTTGATTTTCTATTTTTGTGTTGTATATTTGGTAGGAGGACTCTCAATCCTGAGATTGTCCCTCTGAATTTAGCAGTTGAAAGGCTACTAAGAACCAGACAAACATCACAGAATTTTGTTGAGACTGCTACTATGGGTGAAGAACCTAGACTTTTAAGGGATTACTTTGCACCTGGTGCATATAATTCTCCATTTTGCATTCAATTTCCTACTGTTGAAGGAAATTATGAGATTAAATCATCAACTATTCAAATGCTTCCTTCCTGCCATGGTTTGACTAAGGAAGATCCATATAAGCATGTGGATGAATTCTTGTCTCTTTGTACCACATTCAACATAGCTGGACTGGGTCCAGAGGCAACCAAGCTTAGGCTCTTTCCATTTTTATTAAAGGACAAAGCTAGAGCATGGCTGTCTATGTTGGCACCAAATAGTATCACTTCTTGGAATGATTTGCAATGTCAATTTTTAGCCAAATACTTCCCTTTGTCTAAGACCAGCCAGTTGAGACAAAATATTATTTCCTTTTCACAACACTCAACTGAAACTTTCCATGACGCATGGGAAAGGTTTAAAGAACTTTTGAAGCAATGTCCTCTTCATCAAATTCCTCGATGGCAGCTTGTTCAAAGCTTCTATCAAGGAATTGATCAAAAGGGCAAGAATATGGTAGATGCTTCCTGTGGAGGCACCTACTTGCAAAAAACAGTTGAGGAGGTCTGGGACCTATTTGAAGTGATTGGTGAAAATTCAACTCAACAGGAATCTTTGTCAAGAGACATTGAGAATCCTACTCGGTTGAACAATCAGCAAACCACCAAGGGAAAGAATTATGAGGTGAATGAGTTGGAAAGGAAAATGGATAATTTGTCCTCTATGTTTGATAGATTGATGGACTCACTTAAAAATCCAATGGTTGCAAGAGTAGAGGAGGCATGTCTGATATGCCAGTCCCCTACTCATTCACTTGATCAATGTCCAGCTGCACCACAGTTCCCAGATCTAGTGGTGGAGCAAGCTCATGCTGCCCAATCGTATGGACAGATGCAATCGAATGAATATACATGGAGAGAGCACCCCAACTTAAGGTGGAGCCAGGGCAATTATCAAACACAACAGCAGCAGCAACCAAAGAATCAAATACCTTTCAAAATTGCTCAGCCTTACCAGCAGAATTTTTATACCAAGCCAAATTTTTAGCAGCCCATTCCACAACAGATGGTACAACCTGTACATGAATCTGCTCCAGTTCAAACCCCTTCCAGATCCCCTTCTTTTGAAGACCAAGTTCTAAATTCACTCCAGAATTTAAGGTCTTTAACTCAGACTGTAAACTTTCATAGTCAGAGCATAAAGAAGATTGAAGAAACATTGGGTCAACTTTCAAATACTTTGGCCAAAAGAGAGGAAGGCAGGTTACCCAGCCAACCTTTGAACAATCCCAAAGGATAGTTCATGGTTGGAGAGATTTCTGTTTCACATGAAAAAGTAAAAGTCGTCACTACTTTGAGAAGTGGAAGAATTGTAAATAACAATGTGGGTACTGAAAAAGAAGAAGAAAAATAATTGAAGGCAATGATGTATCAACAAAAGAAATGTGGCATTCCAGTCAATGTTGCTTTGAAAAAAAAAGAAAAGAAAAGGAAAAGTCATTTCATTATAAATTTGAAAAAGAAAGAGAAAAAGATGGCCACTTTGGCTCTGAAAATTGAAAGAAGAAGATGAAATTATGCTGAAATGAAGAAGGTGTGTCTACCACCTCCTGACCTTGACTGACTTCTCAATTTGGAACTCCATTCCACCGCTTTATTCTTGATAAATTTCACCCATAAGCCACATTACAACCTAAGTCAAAGTCCTTACAGACCAATGATGGATTGAGTTGTCACATGGAGATAAGGATTTGTGTAATCTACGGTGAAAAGTGCAGTAAATTCAGAACTGAAAAGCAATGCCTATGCTCCTGCTTACAGTCCTATTTGAGGATTGTAACTGCTCTTGAGCTGTGTGAAATAGTACAACCCTCCTATTTGCATGATGAGTGAAAACCCTGGTGAGAGTTGAGTTTGAAATCAAATTATTTGGGGTAACATCAAAACTGAATTTTCAAATAGAAGGCAAGCTTTTCATTAATTTTTCCTGTAAAAACTTTTTGACACAAATTGAGTGAATGGTAAAAGGAATTACTGCAGAATTTTAGTTTTAAACTGATGTTTTCTTGAAGATCTTTTTACAACTTGATTGATGTAGGTGTGAATAACCTGACTGGATAAAAGTCTGCTTTAATAGAGCTGCATTGATATTAACTGATTTATTGGAGAAGTTTGTGGGTACCATCACTAAAAACCCTCAGGAAACTTCACTCCTCCACTAGGGATCACCTAGGGGTTTAAAAGGCTTGTTGCATATGCTAAATGCAACTGTGTTCCCTACAAAAGTGGTTTGGGGGTGTGTTGAGAACTGAAAAATACCATTTTCCACCCCTTTACCTGGGTCTTGATAGACCTTTGAGAGAACTAAATAAGTGTTTTAAGTGTTTGTTTCACAGCTAACAATAAAGGCTGGCTTAACCCTGAAAGCAGCCTAAAAGTGCCAAAAAGATGGTGATCCATGTTGATCCGGCGGAAGAAGGAGAAGGGACAAGCTCACTAGCTGTCAAAATGCCTAAACTAAAGAGGACAAAGGCCTGGTTTCAACCTGGAAAGAGGTGTGGAGCTATTCGAATAGAAGAATGCATTACAGATTGCTTTTCGAAAAGAATCTGAACTTTTCAAAAAGAACCTGAACTTCGCGAAAAGAACCAAAAGCTCCAGGCTTAGCTTTCGAAGAGCACCTGAACTCTTCGAAAGGATTTCTTACCTATTCGAAAAGAAGAGAACTCCTTGCGAACAACACTAGAACTATGAGAAAAGAGCTTCAGAAGTCACAGTACCTTGCGAAAAGTTCTCCAAACTGTGCGAAATGGTATTCTGAAGATTCCCAGCATCTGTAAGGGTAATTCAGTAATCTCTACACGTGCCCCAATGCATTTAAAAACCCAGGGACATTCTGATTGGCCAAAATAGATCTGGATCCTTGTGCTCGACTCCTATTGGTTGATACAGATCTAACCAATTCTGATTGGTTGATACACATCTGAGCTAGACTTGGGGAAAACTATAAATAGATGAACCATTTGCCCAATTTGGGTATCCGGATTTTGAGTTTCATTTCTATTGCCTCATTTCCATTTCAGATAGCTTGTCTGAAATTTCTGTAATAGCGTAGCTTTTATTGGTAATTGAGAGATGTGAGATATCTCTGTACTTCACGTGAGAATTGTATTCAAGACTACAAATCCGAGAGCTGTTTAAGCTGTGCTCTGTAACCGTAATGGTGAATTTGAAAAGGTTGCTGTGAACCGTATGTTCTCAATTGGATTCATGTTAAGGGTTTCCTGTGATCTCCTTATTTCATTAGAATCCTTTAGATTTACTATTTTTAAAGCAATTTCCCTTAATTCATTACCCCTGTGAGAATTGGCGTTTGTACCCTAATTTCTCACAGCATTTGTAGTGGTGTTTTTTGTTCTGAATCACAGATTCGAATTGAAGACTATTGGATGATTTGTGTCCATTGAAGTGGACAGACCATAGCCATAAGTCCAACTCAATTCCAATCCTCGAGTTGGATTACTTTCTCTTGCATCTGTGCTGGTAGCCAGATGAAGATTGGATAATATCTCATTTGTTTTACATTTATTCTCATTCTGCAATCAAGTACTAAATCAAAGTTAGATATTATTTCTCCATTCTTAATAATTTGCATCAAATCTCCCCAACTCGGATCTGGATCATTTAGTTTTAATTTTTACTTTTATCATTTAGTTAATGTGACAAATTCAACCTCCCATCTTAGGTGCTTTGTATATATGATAAGAGGTCAGATCTGGTAGCTCAGATCTGAAGGTTTATCTTACATTTTAAATCAATTCCCTGTGGACGATCTTTTAGTTACTTAAATTTAAAACTTGCTACAATTGGCCCTGATCTTGCAGGCTAATTAAGTTCTCTCTGTGTTGATGTTTCTTTATTCTTTTTTGTTTTCTAAATTCAGGACAATTCATCACCTGTAAATCTATTTTTAAAACACAAATAAATCATTGTTGTTGATTCTAAGTGTGCATGACTTATTTGATTGGTGCTGCTTCTTTTCTTTGGAGTGGGTGTAGGCTTTGAAGAAGGTTCTTTGATTTGGACTCCAGGTTTTGATTTTTTGGGATGAGGAGTAGTTTTAGGTGGAGGAACTACTACAGTGTAGAGAGAGGCAGCAACAGCTGCTAAGTCTTAGTCAGCCATGGAAGATAGGGTCTGCTGCAATGCTGCAGTAGTCCTAGCATAGTCATCAGCTCTCTCTTGAACCAATCTAAGGGCCAACTGCATGTTCTTCACAACTTCTTCTAGGTCATCAGCGCTATACTTCTCCTGCTGGTATAGTTGCAAGGTTTGCCTCCAACCATGCTTCATCTTCTTCCTCTCCATCTTGTGAGTAAATTTCAGCATCTTGATTTGATGGAGGAAGGGTTGCTTGATTGTTGTGTTAATGTCAGCCATCCCCTTGATCACATTCCTTTTGATGTAAGGGTTCTCATTCATGGCTCTCTTAAGAGTAGCAAATTGTGGGGTGGACAATGAAGAAGCAGGAACCATTATCCTCTTAGTCGGGTCCTCCAGGCTAGGGTAGGGAATGGGTATAGGTGATGGAATGGGTAGGGTGGAGGTAGAGGGTACTGGCTGGGGGTCTTCCACTACCTCAGGATCAGTTTGGGTGAATGAAGAGGTTAATGACACCTATGCAAGGATAAGATCCACTACCTCAGGTTCAGTTTGGATTGAGGCAGAGGCCTAGGTAGGTGGGCTAGGAGGCAGCAATACCAGCTTAGGCTCAGTTTGGGTTGTTGTAAAAGAGAATGTAAGCGGAGGGGCTTCCTGATTTGGTTCTATGTGAGTAGCAGCCACTGATGTTGCTGCTAAGGTTAAGGGTTGGCGAGATGGGGGTGGTGTAGGTATATGGGTAGGTGGAGGGATAAATGGCTGTTATGATGGTGGGGTTAATGTTAATAAGGTGGACTGAATGATTTCTAGGCTGGTTTGAATGGTGGCAAGGTTATGGAGGGTTGAATGAATGGCTTGAAGGCTAGACTCAATGATTGTTTGGCTTTGGGTGTTAGCCATCATTTGAGTTTGGAGGAAAAGGAGGCTAAGGAATTGGGGTAGGGGGTCAGGTGTGGCTGAGGTAGATGGCTGGGAGGTGGAAACAGGTTGAAAAGGAGAGGTAGGTGCATGGTGGAAGATAGAGGGTTGAGGTGAAGTAGGGATTTGAGTAAATTGGGTTGGCTAAGGTGATTTAGGTAGGGGAGTAACAACATGCCTGATGTCCTACAAAATGGAGTCCATCATAGTAGAGTACTCCTTAGTGGTGTATGGGTGGTGTTCATGGGAATGCTCAAATGGTTCAAAGGTGGACGGTTCTACGGGTGTAGAGGTAGTTGGTTGGTTAATTGGTGCAGATGTAGCAAAGGTTTGTGGGAAATCAGTTATGGATGGTTGGTCAATGGGAATGTGTGGGATGTTAGGGAGCTGAGGCTCACTCTCATAATAGTGGATTGGAGAGGGTGGTGCTGGAGGGGATGGGTGTAAATCAGTGGGTATGGGGTCTGGTATGGATGCTGTTTTAGCGATAGGAATAGGCTGGGAGATATAGGTGGGTTGGGGCTCAGTGGGGGCTTTGATGGCTCTCCTTTTGGTGTATGTTACTTTGACAGGTGGGCTGGGGTGGGCTGGGTAAATTGGCAATGCTTGAGTGGAGACTGCTGGTGTGAGGGTAGGCATGGGCATAGGTATGGATATGGGTATAGGAATGGACACAACAGGGATGGTGGGCTGTGAGATAAGGAAGGGAAGTGTGGGCAAGGGTATGGTAGGTGTAGGTGAGGTAATGGGTGGTGAGGTAATGGGCAAGGTAAGGATGGCTGGCAAAATAGGTGTGGTTGCAGCAGAGGTGGCAACAACAGAGATAACAAGTGACTATTGCAAAAGCTGAGGTAGCAAGAACTTCTTCTTGGATGGTGGGGACTTCTTGAGTCAGTTGCTCTTTCTTCCTCTTCTCTACCAATGTATGGCTAATCCCCCATTGCTTCTTCCCACATTTACTAAGGGGAAAGTTCACTATCTTCTCATTCATTTGGAAATGGTAGCCCCCCAGCTTCAGCAGAGCAGTGATAAGGTATGGCATGGGACTTCTGCTTCTTCTTCACCTTCTCATGGATGTCCTGCATTCCCTCAAATATGAGCTGGACATCATCAATGTAATGGCCCAAGGAGAAGGAATAGAGGGCATCAGCTATGGGATCCCTCTCTCTTGTTGGTGCCCAGAGCAGTAGACATTATTCCTGAACACTCCATCCATAAATAGGAGGTTTGGATCAAAGTCCCTTTTTCTGATGGATACCCTAGATATAGTAATTCCTCTAATAATTCCCTTTGCAATCTCTGGGATGGTTGCAGTTAGTGGTGCTCCCAAGCCACACTCAGGGTTGTAGGTGGCTAGTATCCCCAGGATTTCTGCAATCCCAGCTGGGTTGATTAGCATTTCAAAGTGTTCAATCGATACCAGTAGAGCAGGTTCTATCATCACCTGTCTTGACCCTAATGTTCTGATAAAATAGTTGCACTAACCTAGGAAACAATAACTGCAGTGGGGGCCTAAGAGGGGGTAATAGGGAGGCCATGGTGAGGAATTCAATAGATGCAGCAGCTAATGGCTCTTCCTCAAAGAATGCCTTTTCAAAGGCAGACTCAACCTCCAATTTGATGGCAGTCGCAAACAAACTAGGAGTTGTCAGTGGGTTGGGCTCCTCATCAACCTCCTTGCCCTTCTTCTATTTCTTCTTGGATTTCTTAGGGATTTTGGAAACAGGGGGTGGTCTCTGGCCATCTTCTTAGGTGGTGTTTTCTTCTTGGGAATAGGGGACTCAGAGGCAACAGCAAGCTCAGTGGCCTCCACAGTGGCTGCCTCTACAATTCTCACAAACTTTCTTGAGGCCACGAGACTGCCTGTTGGTTGAGGGTTCATCAAGGCTGCTAGACTATCAATGAATTTGGAGCTCTTAACCATGGTTACACGGATTCTGAAAAATTAGGTCTTGAAATACAAATCTAAGGTAGCTCCCAGTCCACTAAGGTTACCCCACAAAGACTCCTCGAAAAACCATAATCAAAGTAAAGGAACTACCAAAAGGAGGTCACAACTAGGTGAAGATAGAGCACTTACCCTTATAAAGCTAGGGTTTCAGTTGAAACACTGCATAGTGAATCATATCCCAGCAAACCAAGTGCAAAATGGTCGGAAGCTAATGTGGAGCAAAGTGGTAGGAGCAAGGGGCACGTGCTTGAGGAGAATGGGCAATAAGGGAGAAAATTGGGAAAGGAGAGCTCGGAGGTGCTTTGGAAGTTAGGGCACAGACATAGGATAATGAAAAATGAAGAGAATCGTGGGATATAAATTGGTGAAACCCGTGCCTCGCGAGGTAATCACGGAGCAGAGTGCATCTCGTGCGCTAAAGTGGAATCTCACGAGAAATATGCTTTCAGAGAACTAGGGGGTCCTTGCGAGGTTTTGTTTCAGTCACCCTTTAGGTGTTTTAATCGCAGGGCTCTCACGGAGATGCAAATTCCATATCAGAGCCCCGTGAGCACATTATATTTGCTTGATTTATGGCTCGCGGGGCTCAGTTAGCCATGCGAGAAAGCCTAAAACTGCTTGCGAGGATGAAATGCAGGCCACTCAGCCTTGCAACCAAGCATGTGCACACTGGTATAAATCCAATGCTTCTCAGTGCCTGCACACTGACATGTGCATTTAAACTATCATGCACCCTGCCATTATGCATCAACACCAAATTTCTTCACGCCTCATCTGTTTCACCTCTAATAACTTCATGCCCATTGCAAACATATGCATAGAGTAAAAATCCTAGAATTCAAATGCCTTTAAATCACAGCAGGTACATGCACAAACCACACTCAGCAGCATACTCATCAAATTAGATTCAGATTTTCTAAACACTAACCTCAGTACATGACAGATTTATAATAGAAACACAGACACGACACTGACACAGTACATCAAAAACAAACAAAGACAGTGCATAACAGATTTGTAAAAACAAACACACAAATTCAAGCAACTATGGTAAACAATTTACAGAACAGTGGATCACTTAGCAGTGGGAGGTTCATGAAGGTGAATGGTCTGAGGAGGCTCCATAGAGTTTTGAATACAAATCTTTAGCCTTTGACCATTCACTTTCATGCTCTTCCCTGAAATGTGATCCATGATCTCCACAGCGCCAGATGGGGAGGCATGGATGACAGTATAAGGTCCATCTCATCTTGATTTTAGCTTCCCTCGAAATTTTTTTAACTTCGAGTTAAATAACCAAACCTTGGCACCTTCTTTGAAATCCTTCCTCATCAGTCCCTTGTCAAAGAAAGCTTTAGAATTTTTTTTGTAAATCTTTGAGTTGGCATATGCATCCAATCTCAACTCCTCAAGCTCTGACAGCTGTAGCTTCCTGTGCATTCCAACAGGTGTTAGATCAAAATTTAAAGTTTTAATAGCCCAATAAGCTCTATGTTAGAACTCCACTAGCAGGTGACAGGCCTTGCCATAAACTAGTCTGAAAGGAGACATGCCAATTGGGGTCATATAAGTAGTCCTATAAGTCCACAGTGCATCATTCAGCTTCATGGCCCAGTCTTTCCTATCTGTCCTAACTATCTTCTCTAGGATGTGCTTAATCTCCCTATTTAAAATTTCAACTTGTCGACTAGTCTGAGGTGGTAGGGAGTTGCAATCCTATGAGTAACAGAATATTTCTTGAGCAAGCTCTCAAAATTTCTATTATAGAAATGGCTGCCCCCATCACCGATGATGGCTCTAGGGGTGCCAAATCGTGAGAAGATGCTTTTTTTGATGAATTTTAGGACAACCTTGTGGTCATTATTCCTTGTGACAATGACTTCAACCCACTTGGACACATAGTCCACTGCAACAATGATAAAACTATAATAATTTGAGGGAGGAAAGGGGCCCATAAAATCAATTCCCCAGATATTAGACAATTCTACAACAAGAATGGACTGCAATGGCATTGAATTTTTTCTTGATAGGCACCCATTTTTTGACATCTGGCACATGCCTTGCAGTGGGCATATGCATCCTTAAACAAGAAAGGCCAATAGAAGCCACACTGCAGTACCTTAGCTACAATTTTTCTGCCACTGAAGTGACTCCCACAGGCATTTTTATGGCACATGCTCAGAATACTAGGGATATCACTATCTGGGACACATTTTCTAATGATTTGGTCTACACAGTACTTGAATACGCAAAGATCCTCCCAAAAAAAGAACTTGACTTGTGAAAAGAACAAGTCTTTATCCATTTTGGTCTAATGGGAAGGGATCCTGCCAACAGCCAAGTAATTAACAATGTTGGCAAACCAAGGTATAATAGTCTGAAGAGCAAACAATTGTTCATCCGGGAAGAAATCATTAACTGGTACAGCTGCACATGCATCTGACAAAATTCTAGAAAGGTGGTCAGCCACCACATGCTCCACTCCCTTCTTGTCCCTGATCTCAAGATCAAACTCCTATAGCAGGAGGATCCATCTGAGCAGCCTAGGTTTAGCATCCTTTTATACCAATAGGTATTTAAGGGTTGAGGGATCAGTAAACACAATAATTTTAGACCCAAGAAAATAGGGTCTAAACTTGTCCACAACAAAAACAACAACTAGTAGCTCCATCTCAGTTGTGGTATAGTTGAGCCGTGCCTCTGCTAATATTTTGCTAGCATAGAAAATCACTCTGGGCAGCTTGTTCTTCCTCTATCCTAGGACAACACCTATTTCCAGATCCGATGCATCACACATCAGCTCAAAAGGAAGGGAGTAATCAGGGGATTGGATTACAGGAGCAGAGGTGAGGCACTTTTTCAGGATCTCAAGGCCTCAAGGCACTCAGCAGAAAAATTAAATTGCACATCCTGACACAGCAGGTGGCACGGTGGTTTTACAATTCTGTTGAAGTCCTTCATGAACCTCCTATAAAATATAGCATGCCCTAAAAAGGATCTGATTTGTTTGACCGTCCTCGGTGGGGGGCAGGTGTGAAATCAAGTCAACTTTGGCTTTGTCGTCCTCTACACCTTTGTGGGAAACCACAAGGCCTAATACAATTCCTTGTATCACCATGAAGTGGCTCTTTTCCCAGCTTAAGACCAAATTGGTCTCATCACACCTTTTTAAAACCAGGTCAAGGTGGCTTAAGCACTGACTAAAGCTGTCCCCATAAACTAAAAAATCATCCATAAGGATTTCCAGGAACTTGCCAATCATATCAGAGAAAATTGTATACATGCACCTCTAAAATGTGGCTGGGGCATTGCATAGACCAAAAGGCATTCTCCTATAGGCAAAAGTGCCAAAGGGAAATGTAGGTCTTCTCTTGATCTTGAGGATATATAGGGATTTGGTTATACCCTGAGTATCTATCAAGAAAGCAATAAAATACTTTTCCAGCCAATTTGTCTAGAATTTGGTCAATGAAAGGGAGAGGGAAGTGGTCTTTTTTTGTTTTAGAATTGACTTTTCTGTAATCTATGCAAACTCTCCAGCCAGTGGTCTCCCTGGCTAGCATCCACTCCCCAGAATCCGAAGTAACAACTATTATGCCTAACTTTTTGGGTAATACTTGAATAGGTGACACCCATTCTGAATCTGAAATAGGGTAAATTACCCATGCATCCAACAGTTTTACTATCTCTTTTAAAACCATCTCTTGCATGTGAGGATTTAATTTCCTCTGTATCTCTCTAGAGGGTTTTGCACCCTCATCTAGGTGTATTTTATGCATACACACTGAGGCATCAATCCTACCAAGATTAGTAATTATTCAGCCCATTACCTTTTTGTGCTTCTTGAGAACACTCAATAATCCCTCCTCCTGCTCACTAGTCAGAGAGGAAGAGATAATCACTGGAACCTTTTTATTCTGCCCCAAGAAGGCATACTTTAATATGTCTGGTAGCTACTTAAGCTCTAGGTCAGGGGAACTTTCAATGGAAGGCAACAAAGGTGCCTTGGTGGTTTGAGGAAGGGGCAACAATGTAGGTTTCCAACTGGAACGCTGCACTAGGCCCACAGAAGACTCTATTGTGGTGATGTCTTCTGTCATGAAAGCTTGGGCCTCCTCCTCAACCTTACTCCAAGCATTTTTCAAGTTCTCAGTAACATTATCCCAATCCAACAGATTGGATAATTATTCTTCTACAAGGCCATGTAGTACATCTATTGCACAACAGTCCTCAATATCCATCTAAGGATGCTTGGCAGCATTGTACACATTTAATTAGGCTTTCATATTTCCAAAGGTCACCTCCATCACCCCAGACCTACATTAGATGCAAGCATTGGCAGTGGCCAAGAATGGCCAAACTAGGATGACAGGAATTGGGGTTTTACTTTTGTAAGGGTCCATGTCCAAAATCAGGAAATTAACAGGGTAGTAGAACTAGTCTACCCCCACCAAAACATCCTCCACCACACTCATAGGTCTTCTCTCAGACCTGTCAGCCAATTGGAGCACAATTGGAGTTGGTTTTAGCTCCCCCAAACCTAGCTTCTCATATATAGAATATGGGAGCAGATTCACACTGGCCCCCAAGTCCAAGAGGGCTCTACATATACTATGGTTTTCAATGATGCAGGGGATGGTAGGTACCCCTAGGTCCTGCAATTTTATAGGTGTGGCTATGGACAACACTAATTCCACATATTCCACAACAAATACCTTTTTGGACAACTGTACCCTTGCTTTCCTTTTTTGTGTACAAAGGTCCTTTAAGAATTTGGCATAGGCAGGGACCCGTTTAATAGCATCAAGCAGGGGTAAATTAATCTTGACCTGCTTGAAGGCCTCCATCATTTCCTTCATCTAAGCATTCCCCTTATCAAAAGAAGATGGGCCAGCAAGTTCATGAGTAAATGGCAGCTGTGGTACTGCTGGTACCACAGCTGCATGCCTAGCCATATCATGATCAAATTTTTATTTTTTTCTCTTTTCTTCATTTATTGCTTATTATTGGGGCTCAACATCAGCCCCTTTATTTTGTCCTTGCTGCTCCACAGCAGAGGATGAATTCAATGGTTCTTCTATACTCATATTTTTTTTTTTTTCATTCTCCATGGTCTCCTCAACTACCCTGCCTACTTGATTGTCAACCACCCTGCCACTCCTCAGGGTAGTAATTGCATTAGCCTCCTCATGATCTCCTCCTCATGAATTCATCCTCTGCTCCATAGTAGAGGATGATTTCAATGGTTCTTCTATACTCATATTTTTTTCTTTTTTATTCTCCATGGTCTCCTCAACTGCCCTGCCTACTCGATTGTCAACAACCCTGCCACTCCTCAGGGTAGTAATTGCATTAGCCTCCTCATGAGTAAAGGAGCCTTTTCCAATCATGTACTACCCTTTAGGGTTGGCCAAGGGTTGATTAGGCAACCTGCCCTCCTCTCTCTTATTCAAAGTATTACAGATTTGACCCAGTTGGTCCTGTATTTTTTTAATGCTTTGCCCATGAGAGTTCACAGTTTGTACTAAGTTTCCTAGATTTTGTATTGATGCCAGCATTTTCTTTGTAAAAGAAGAGGATCTTAGCTATGATGGGGGCAAAACTAACTGATTTGGTTGTGGGGCAGGCAGTTAAAAATTTTGCCTAGGTGCATATCCCAGGTTGAATTGGTGTTGAGGTCTGTATGGGACTGCCAATTGCTACTACTGGGCTACTGAAATGTGTCATATCTCCACCTCAGATTGGGGTGGTTTCTCTAAGTGTACCCAACATGTTGCTGCCAATATACCTGGGCAGCATTGGCATGTTCCATAACCAATTAAGGGAACTAGTTGGCTGATGGACATTCTTGATGTGAATGTGTAAGATTTTGACATATCAGGCATGCCGCTTCTACTTGTGCAGCCATTCTACGCTGCATCACATTCATCAATTTATCAAACTTTAAACTCAGATTGTCCACCTTCCTTTCTAATTCACTCTGCACCTTGACCTCATACATGACACCTCTAAAGGTGGATTATTTCACCATTTTAGCTAGGGTCTGGCAGTCATTATGAGACAGGGGCTCCTACTGTATGGAATTTTCACCTATAATGTTAAACAATTCTCATGCCTCATCAGTTGTCTTGTGGAGATGACTACCCACACATGAGGCATCCACCATGTCCCTACTTTTGGGATTAATTTCTTAGTAGAAGACTTGTACTAGTTGCCACTATGAAATTTGGTGGTGGTGTTTTAACATTTCTTAAAACCTTTCCCATGCTTCATAAAAATCTTCAGTTGAGGATTGAGTAAATGAAAGTATGTTTGTCCTCATCTGACTAGTTTTATTCATAGTAATGAATTTCATCAGAAATTAGCTTTAGAGGTCATTCCATGTCTATATGCTGTTGGCTGGGAGCTTAGAGAGCCAAGTGCTGACTTTATCCTTTAGGGAAAAAGAAAAAAGCCTAAGTTTGGTGGCTTCTGGTCCCAAGCCAGCAATGTTAAATGTGGTGCAAAGTGCCAAGAACTAATCAATGTACTTGTAAGGATCTTCCATACTGAGCCCATGAAAAGATGGCAGCATGTTGATGGTGGAGGACTTAATTTCATAATTTTCCCCAACTGAAGGAAATTGAATGCAGAAGGGGGATATATAATCCCCAGGTGCATTAAATTCCTTCAGTGTCCTCTGCCTCTCAACCATCATAGCTGGCTCAGTTTCAACAACATGGGCTGGTGTGATGTTTCTCAGTCTAAGGACCCTTTCCACCTCAGGATTTGGAGGTTCTAATTCAGGGTTAAGGGACCTTCTACCAAGCATACACACACAGAAATAGCAGGTAAAGAAAACACTCACAACACACTAAAAAATTTTTAATAAACAAACAAAATTTTTTGACAAGTACTTTGAACTACTGGAAATCAATACAACAGAAAATGGAACTGAGATGTAGGGGGGCAAGAAATGCAAACTAGAGGTAGCAAAGCTCTAGTTGTAGCTTCTAATTTTGCTCCCTTCTGTAGTTGTCCAAGTCTGTAAAAGCAAATTCAGATTCAGTAGTACTTTTTATTCAAAATCAGGCACTTCTACAAAGAATTTTGTAAACTAAAATGCAATACAATACAATATAACTCTGGTCTACTAAAAAGATCAATATCCCCAGTAGCGGCACAAAAAACTTGTTGAGTTTAATTTTAGTAGGGTGCTTACTTTAATAGTTTGAAAATAGATGGGGAAAAGAATCAAACTAAAATAAAACAAAATAAAATCAAAGATGGAAGACACAAAAGCACAAAACCAAAGCCCATAGACCTACAAGAATCCAGGGTTTGTTGTAGCATGTTTTAAAGTAAGAGTTTGTCCCACAGAGAAATTGATCTAGAACCCCAAAAAGGTTGTACTAGTAGGCCTCCAAATCTGACTACAAATCTAGAAATCCTAAAGAAAGGGAGTTAGGTGTCACAACTACACTAAACTAAAACTAAAAGAAGAGAAAGAAAGTGCACTCCTATCCTAAAGAAAGGGTTTATGAAGAAGGTGATGATGGTGGGTGTTAAAATAAAAATAAAAATTAATGGGAAGTAGACAACTAAGCTAAGATTATTTTAATCATGTAACTCAGACCTAGGGTTGTCTCTGCAACAATCCTTCAGATGGATATAACCACATCTACAAGGTGGAAGAATCTAACTCAACTCCTATGATATAACCTAGTCTCTTAAGGCTATAACCTATCCACTTTAATGGTCACTGACTATCCAATAGAGATGATCAAACCACATGAGCTAAATCAGAAACCAATCTGATCCAAAGGAATGGACTGATTTTAAGGCTATAACCTGTCCACTTAAATGGTCACAGATTATCCAATAGATGTCCTCCAACAAATAAATTAAATCAGAATATAAAAATCATTGCAGACACTATGTTTGCCAAGCTACAAGCTCAGGCATCCATAGGAGCAAACAGCTATTGAAAAACCAGTGGAAACCACAGTTATTTAGAAGCTATTTAGGGACTTAAATGCAGCTGGTCATTGCTACAAAAGGCCTGCAATGACTCAGCTCACAAGTTTGTAATCTCTACTGAGAAATCAGATCTAACATCTGATGATGGCCATGTAAAACAAAGGGGAGCTTGTTCCTGCTACAACCTCTCACAAGGCTACAAGCTTAAGTGCAGATGATAAGAATCCATCTCAGATTTGTGGCTTAGAATCACCCTAGGGCTATAGTCTGTCCACTCAAATGGTCACAGGCTATCCACAGAGGCTATCAAAGTCAAAGAGGTCAGAGATGGAAGAAGATAATTGCTGCTACCACTATGGTCTTAGGGCTACAAGCTCAAGCTTCCATGGGAGCTCCAAATCAATAAAAATCCTAAGTGTATGGCATAGATCAAACAATACTATGGACACATAGGAAAACAACATATTGAATAAGCATTAAAATAAACTTTTCATTGATTAAACAATACTTACAATGAAAGTCCTCAAGCCAACAGCCTTGTGCAAAACAGCCCTCAATAGAACCCAAAGTTCATAAAACCCATTACAAAAACTAAATTAAACTATGCCTGACTGCTTACAAAGATCATAGCCAGCAAGTGTTGGGCTAAGGAAGAAGAAAAAGGGAAAAAAGATGATGATCTAACCCTAACCCAAATCTGTTAGAGCTCACAGCCGACTGAAGTTGAAGGAAAGATAGAAAAATTAGCTAAGTTATAGCTTATATACTCAATGCTTAATGCCATGGACAATAGGAGATTAAACCCTAATTTTATGGTAGACGTGGTTGGGTTATATCCCTTGGATGCCTTGGAATGTCTGCATAGAGATCAGGGCCTTGAGATGTGTACCCTAAACCTGGGGAAATCCCTAAAGTATCCTTGAGTATGGAAATAGAAGTGGAAACCCGAGCTTCGTGCAGTTGGGGTATGCTTGTTTTGTTCCTCACGAGGCTTATTGCGTGGTTGAAGTAGCTACAGAAGAGTGCTCGTGAGGTGAATTTGCAGTGAATGGTCTCAGCTCGTGCAGTGGTGCTTCAGGTGATTCCCATCGCGTGGATGTCGCGTGGCATAAATCGTGTGGAAGATTTAGATTTTGATGCGCGTGAGAGCTGTGCGAGAGATTTTCTGGGACTCTCTCTCCTCTTGAGCTATGTGAGAGCTGCACGAGCGGCTGGAGTCTTCTGAATGAATGAGCCTTGTGAGAACTACGCGCGCGTCTATTCTACTTTCTTCGATCCCCGCCAGAGCTTCGCGAGCTAGATTTCTGAAACTTCTAATGCACAAGTGCTTCGCGAGCATTTAGAGTGTGGAGAGTAAATGAACCTCATGACGATTGCAGGAGGTAGCTCCCTGAGGTCATTCCTTTACTGAGATGTGCGGGTTTGCATATGTTGCAGGCCTATGAGCCTTGCGCCAACTATGCGAGGTAATTTTTTGTATTCTGCTATTGTGCTCCTTCTGCTGCAGCAGCCGTCTCCACTTAAATCCATTTTCCTCCCTTCTGTTGGACTTCTTCGGTCCACTTAGGCATGTCATGTGGTCATCATGGTGTGTGCCACCAAGGTGTATTCTCTATTCTTGCATCAGCTCCACATCTTAGCATGAATTCTCTCTTTTTGGCTTCAAAAACATGAACTTTGTACTAAGCTACAACTGTTATTACTAACTATAAAACATACTAAATAGAGGGTTATTAGACAGCTCCAAGGTGTAGTAAAGGCTAGCTTAAGAGGTAAAAAGTGGTAATTTTCTATGAATAACAGACACCTTCCCCTTTCTGGTTTTATTTTTACTTTTGTTGTTATTATTATTTTGTTATTATTTCTGCTTTATTTTATTTTATTTGTCATTATTTTCATTTTTGTTTCTGGTTGGGGCGGATGTCCTGGTGTGAAGGTAACCAGTTGTGATATGGTCTAGGGTTTTACTTTTTAATGATTGGATTTGGCCATTATTTTATTGAATTGGTGAATCTTGATGGTAAAAGGGGAATGTTTATGCATTTATTTTGTTTAAGGTATGCTTTTGTTTCGACCTTTTGTTTGGTTGGGATTACACTTGTTAAGGATGTATGAGTTTGGATTGAAGTTAGGTGGGTGTGTTGGTTTGGGTTTCTGCTGGTTCTTCTTATTAAAAAAAAAATGATAAAGACAAAATACAGGAAGCAAAACCAAACAAAACAAAATGGGGAATTGATACAGCCCAAAACCAAATCACAGACTTGCAAGATACATTGGCTATTGTAGCAAGTTTTAAGCAAGTAAGAGTTTGTCCCACAAAGAAATTGATCTAGAACCCAAAATGGGCTATGTTAATTAGTGAAAAGTACCACTTTTCAACCCTTAACATGAGCTTTGATAGACTTATGAGTTGACTAATAATTACTTGTTGAGCATGTTTTGTAGATAGCAGTAATAAGCAGTCATAGTGCAGAAATCTAACCTAAAGTGCACTAGAAGAAGGTCCATCTCTCACCACAGCTCTGACCCAGCTATGGCACACAAAAGGGCCCCACACCAATGACCACTTGGGGCATACAGTAATAGCAAAGCAGCATTGAAAAAGGAAAAACAGGCTATGAACAACCAGTTGATAGGTTACTTCAACCTATCGATAGGATCTGAAGGCTGAAAAGGAAGAAGTCGTGGAGATCAGAGTATTTCGAAAGGAGCTGGAACCTATCGGGCAGTTGAAAGGAAGCAGGAAGCATCTTATCAAAAGGTCCCCTAGAACTTAAAGTGATCCTGTCGACAAGATCCTGGAACCTATCGCAAAAATGCCACCTATTGAATGGTTGCTACAGATCAGTGGGTGAACTTATCGAAAGCTTCTGGAACCTGTCGATAGGAGCTAGAAGAGAACCTATCGAAAGCAATTATGCAAGAGCTCAACCTGTCGAAAGGATCACTCAACCTATCGAAAGGATCGCTCAACCTATCGAAAACATCAAATGGAGGCTGCAAATGCTGAAGCTCTAACTGCAGGATTCAACCTATCAAAACTTTTTGATAGGATCTTGAATCCTAGTAAAAGGACCATAGTTCTTGATCTCAACCTAGCGAAAGCTTCCTCAGCCTATTGAAATTGATTTAAACGCTTCCCATAAAAGTTGCTATGCACACACTGTGAGTTGGTGGCCTATTGCATGTAAACCGAGGCACCTTGGTGACCAGCGTGAGACTTCTAAAAGTGCCCTGGGAAACCCTAACCGACCCACGTGCTCTCCCTCAACTCTAACGAATTGGAAGAATCTTCTAGAAAGGGAATAAAAGAGGGAATAAGAGAATCATTCTAGAAGCTGCAATTGGCAGGAAAAATAGATCTGAGGTTGAAGGAGAAAGCTATAAGAAGGAAGCCATCAGAAAAAAGGGGGATCGATTTCGGAAACCAGAGCTTGTAGTGAAATTCTTTAATTCTTTCCTTTAGTCCAACTATGGTTGGCTAAATTCTTGAGAGCAGCAAAGAGAGAGGTCGAATCTGTAATTAGGGAGAGTTGAGAGTGTTGCTCAGGGTTAGATGATGCATAGACTACAAATCTGATGATATTTTATTGTATGGTCAGTTTAATTAAATATAATGTTGGTTCAATTATTGTAATTAGATCTATAGTTCCTTTGGTTTCATTTGGTGCTTGATCGGCTTTGTCTAGATGAGAATAGCTCACCCACTTAACTGATAGACCTCTTGGATGCCATTTGATCTCCTTGGATCTGATGCTCCTACAATTGCCTGTGTCTGTGGCTTGGTAATTGCAGCATTCACAGTGATTTTAATGCTCTAATTGAACCCTTCGGTTTGGAGGAAATCCCTAGGATGATCTGTGACCATTGAAGTGGACAGATCATAGCCTTAAGATCAATTCAAACCTCTGGTCTAAATTAGATTCTTCTACCTTAATCCTTTGATTTGAAGGAAGTCTATAGGATGATTTGTGACCATTAAAGTGGACAGATCATACCCTTAAGATCAGTTCAAGCCTTTGGTGTAGAGTAGATTCTTCTACCCTGCAGCTGTGCCTATGGCCAGATGAGGGATTGGTGTACTCTAAACTCTCTGTAACCCTAGCAGCTCAACCTAATTGCAGCAAGACAAAACTCCAAGCTGCTTCTCCCCATTTTCTGTGTTTAATTCCCCCTCTCTGCAAGATCTGTACTCCGGATCTGATCCTACCATTCATCTCTACAATCTTACTTGTTTTTAGTTTAATTTAGAAGTGACAATCCCTTAAACCTCTCCTCTTCCTTTTACTGTTTTAAGATTAGGAAGGGTGTCAGATCTACCACAGATCTGGAGATCTACCTGATTTTAACTCACATTTCCCTGTGGACATTCCATTATTTACCTTTTTAAAACTTGCTACAACAAGCCCTGAATACTTGCAGGGTTGTGTGTGAGCCTGCCTTAGTGTGTGCTATCCATAGACTCTTTAATTGTGTGATTTTAAACTCCTTTTTTAACACAAGGCAGATTCCCAACAGGCTATAATAGGAGGCCTCCAGATCTGGCTACAGATCTAACAATCCTAGAGAAAGTGAGTTGGGTGTCACAACTATACTAAATTAACATAAAAAGAAGAGAAATAAAGTGCAGTCTTATCCTAAAGAAAGGGTTATGAAGAAGATGGTGATGGTGTGTGTTAAAATAAAAATAAAATGAGTGAAAGTAACAGTTAAGCTAGGGTTACATCAGCTATGTACCTCTGATTCAAGTCTGTCTCTGCAGCAATCCCTCAGATGGCTACTAGCACATATGCAAGGAAGAGGTATCTAATTCAACTCCTATGGTATGACCTGATCTCTTAAGGCTATATCCTATCCACTTGAATGGTCACAGGCTATCCAATAGAGAGGATCAAACCACATGGACTAAATCAGAAAACCAATCTGATCTAAAGGAGTAGACTAATCTTAAGGCTATAACCTGTCCACTTAAATGGTGATAGACTATTCAATAGATTTCCTCCGCTCAATGGCCCAAATCAGATCATTAATATCATTGCAAGGGAGATGTATCCAACTCAACCCTTATTGTTTGACCTGGTCTCTTAAGGATATAACCTGCCCACTTCAATGGTCACAGACTATCCAATAGAGAGGATCAAACCATATGGACTAAATCAGAAAACCAATCTAATCCAAAGGAGTAGACTAATCTTAAGGCTATAACCTGTCCACTTAAATGGTCACAGATTATCCAACAGATGTCCTCCACCCAATGATCAAATTAGGATAATAAAACTATTGTAGACACCATGTATGCCAGGCTACAAGCTCAAGCATCCATGGGAGCAAATAGTTCTTGAAAAACTAGTGAAGGCCACAGTTGTTCAAGGGCTATTTGGGGACTTAAATGAAATTGATCATTGCTTCAAAGGACCTGCAATGACTCAGCTCACAAGTCTGCAATCACTATAGAGAAGTCAGATCTAACATTTGATATTGGTCAAGTAAAACAGAAGGGAGCTTGTTCCTGCAATAACCTCTCACAAGGCTATAATCTCAAGTGCAGAGGAGAAGAATCCTTCTCAAATATGTCGATTGGAATCACCCTAGGGCTATAGTCTATCCACTTAAATTGTCACAGGCTATCCACAAAGGTTATCCACACCATAAAGGTCTGAAAAAGAACATGTAAATTGTTGTTGCCACCATGGTCCTAGGGCTACAAGCTCAAGCTTCCATGGGCCTTTCAATTAAGCTCAAATCCTAAATGCATGCTTAGCCTCAAAAAAACTATAGACAAATGGAAAAATAGCAGCTTGAATGAATAATTGAAGAACAAATTTCATTGACAAAAAATACTCATAATGAGATATCTCAAGGCAGCAACCTTGTGCACAACAGGTCTTCACAAAATCCCAAAGGTTACAAGACCCATTACAAAACTAATCAAACTAGGCCTAATTGCTTACAGAGGATGTAGCCAACAAGTGCTGGACTAAGAGCGAAGAAAAAAGGGAAACAGAGGTGATCAAACTCTAACCCTAACCTAGTTGAGCTCAAAGCTGATAGAGGTTGAAGGAGGGATGATAAATTCTAAGTTACAATGTACAACTTAAATACTCAGTCCTAATGCCTTAGCCAAAAGAAGTCTTTGAGTGCGTTAGAGCCTCGCGAGGTCTTTGAGTGTTGGTTGTAGCTGAAGTGTGCGACTGCGTCACGAGTTCTCTTGTGTTGCATATATTAGCTGCACAAGATAACTCTACTACGGACTTCAACAGCGCGAGGCAGCACTTCTACTGTGCAAGATAACACGTTTTCTCCTCTTATGCACTGCAGCTACTGCTGTTGCAGCTCTCTCTCCACTTACATCTAGATTTCTCACATCTGCTGGCCTTCTTGAGTCCACTTTCACATGCAAACTAGTAACCCTGGTGTGGACCACCATGGTGTTTAATCAATCTTTGGTGGTGGTATTCCATCAGTCTTTGGCTTAGCTGTCATCTCTTGCTTGGATTCTCTCTCTTCTTGGCACTAAAGGGATAGACTTTATGTTAAGCTCCACAATTTATTACCAGCTACAAAACACACTAAACAAAGGATTATTAGACAGCTACAAGGTGTAGCAAAGGCCAGGTTAAGAGGTGAAAAGTGGTACTTTTCAATGAATAACATACCCCCAAACCTAGTCTTTACTAGTCCCTGAGCAAAGGAAAAATTAAAATAACTATTCTAAAAATCTAAATGCACTTTCGTAGGGAGCATGGATACATTTAGCTTATGCATAAAGCCTTTGAAACCCCTAGGTGATCCCTAGTGGAGGAGTGAAGTCTCCTGAGGATTTTCAGTGAAGGTATCCACAAACTTCTCAATGAAACAGTTAACAAAAGTGCAACATCACCAAATCAGTATTAAAAAATTAGAGCATCAGTCCACGTTTGATTCTTTTCAAAATATGAGGAATTTAAACAAATGATATGTACAGACCATTAAATCATTAAAACTCTTACATGTATGCATACTATTTCCAATCGGCTTACAACAAGAGAAACAACAAGTTTATGTCAGTACTGACACTCCTCAAAGAGAAAAATATTTTGTAAGCCCAAATCCCACTAGGTATGGTCTTCCATTGAACTCTTAGGCATGTCCTTAGCTTTTTCTTCCTTTAATGGTTCACTAAGTGTTGCCACAAATGAGTTTTCTTAATGTTCACCTCATGGAAATATTAAAATTTAAAAGTGTTTAATGCCTAAAGGTCTGCAAAATTTCTACATTTCTTCATTTTCAAAGTTTCTTAGGTGAACTTAGCTCTATTCCTATCTTACTTCCTTGGTTCTGCTGTACTTAGATTAACTATCTTATTGGCAAACCTTGCCACACCCCCAAACCTATGAGGTGCAGTGTCCTCACTGATTCAAAGATAAAGTGCAAGTGCAACAGGGTATTTTGGTAAAATTCAGACACAAAACAAAGCAAGTATAGCAGCAAACAAAACACACAAATAGATAAAACAAAACAAACAAACATAAATGTAAACAAATAAAATCAGCCAAAGAAGATTTTCATTTATAATACAGGAATTTATACAATGCAAGGGAAAATAACTACAAAAAGATTTTACAAAACATCCTAACTAACTACATGTACAGATCTAATCATCTCAATCTTCTGCTGCTTCAACCTTGACTTGGACTCCTTTTCCTTTTTCTTTCTTAGGTGGTGAATTAGCTGGAGGGGCAGTCTCTGGCCCTCTTCTTAGGAGCAGACTTCTTCTTTTGAGCTTGGGAATCATAGGCCACACCCTTGGCCTTCTTCACAGGGGTTGCCCCTTCCTTAGGTTGCTCCACTTGGGGCTTAACAATAGGAGGAGTCATCTCAGAGGTCTCCACTGTGGAGGCCTCTGCAATCCTTACAGATTTTTGAATTGTCATAGGGCTACCACTGTGAAGAAGGCCTCTACAATTTATTCAAGTGGCTCGCGAATGTGGAATTGAGGCCATAGAGCTTCGCGAGAAAGCACAATCTACCCTTTCACTTAGTGTTGCACCTTAGCCAGTGCATCAATATTGACATGCACTTATCCATTGTGCATCTGCACCAACTTTCCTCAAATTTAATCCATTTCATAATTATAATTGTATGCCCATCACCAACATATGCACAGGAAAAAAATTTAGAATGCTAAAGATTTTCAAATATATTAGATTCATGACATTTACAATGACAACACCTCCATCACTCAACCAGAAATAGAACATGCATATCAACATTCGGTCCAGGCACATCAAATTTAGATGAAAACACATGTACATTATATTACAACACACAACTCAAAATAAAACAGATAAAACTTGTAAATCAGCATGCAATAAAAACACTACATGACAGATTTCAAAATAAAACAAAGCACACATTCAACAAATATGGTACACATTTACAAACCTGTGGATCACTAAGCAGTGGGGGGTTCATGCAAGTGAATGGTCTGAGGGGGTTGCACTGAATTTTCTACACAAATTTTCAGCCTTTGACCATTAACTTTCATGATCGTCCCAGACATAGGATCTAAGATCTCAATAGCACCAGATGGGGAGGCATGGATGACAATGTAAGGTCCATCCCATCTAGATTTTAACTTTCTTAGAAAGAACTTTAATTTCGAGTTGAAATGCCAAACCGTAGACCAGCATTAAAGTCCTTCCTCATTAGCTTCTTGTCAAAGAATGCCTTTGATCTCTCCTTGTAAATTCTGACATTTGCATAGGCTTCCAGTCTCAGCTCATCCAGCTCTGACATTTGCAATTTCCTGTGAGAACCAACAGTAGTTAGATTAACATTCAGTGTTTTGATAGCCCAATAGGCTCTGTGCTCTAACTCCACTGGTCGGTGGCAGGCCTTACCATAAACCAGCCTAAATGAGGACATGCCAATAAGGGTCTTATAGGCAGTCCTATAAGCTCACAAAGCATCATTCAGTTTCTATGCCCAATCCTTTCTATCTGCCCTCACAGTCTTCTTCAAGATATGCTTGATCTCCCTATTGAAAATTTCAACTTGCCCACTGGTTAGTGGGTGGTAGGGAGTTACAATTCTGTGTATAATAGAATACTTTTTAAGAAGATTCTCAAAAGGCCTGTTACAGAAATGACTCCCCCCATCACTAATGATAGCTCTGGAGGTGCCAAATATGGAGAAGATATTGTCTTTTATAAATTTAAGGACAATTGTGTGGTCATTTGTCCTGGTGGCAATGGCTTTTACCCATTTGGACACATAGTCTACTGCCACAAGTATGAAATTAAAACCCATAGAAGGAAGAAAGGGACTCATAAAATCAATGCCCCAGATGTCAAACATTTCTACCACAAGGATGGGTTTCAAGGGCATTGAATCTTTCTTTGAAATGCCTCCCAACCTTTGATATCTCTCACAGGCTTTGCAATATATTTATGTATCTTTGAACAAAGAGGGCCAATAAAAACCACATTGCAAAACTTTTACAGCTGTCTTTTTGCTAATGAAGTGAGCTCCACAGGCTTGCTCATGGCACATAGAAAGAATGCAGTGGAACTCACTTTCAGACACACATCTCCTTACAACCTGATCTGCACAATGCTTATATAGGTAGGGATCCTCCCACAGAAAATGTTTGACCTGAGAGAAAAATAAGTCCTTGTCTATCTTGGACCAGTGAGGGGAATCCTACCAACAACAAGAAAATTGACAATGAGTGCAAACCAGGGCACACTAGACTACATAGAAAATAATTGCTTATCAGGGAATAATTCATTGACAGGTGTTATTGCACATTCTTCCAAAATAATTCTAGAGAGGTGGTCAGCCACCACATTTTCAACTCCTTTCTTAACTTTGATCTCAAGATCAAACTCCTGCAATAGGAGGATCTGGCTGATCATCCTTGGTTTGGCATCTTTCTTGGCCAATAGGTATTTCAGGGCTGAGTGACCAGTAAAAACAAAAATTTTAGACTCAAGCAATTAGGGTCTAAACTTGTCAACAGCAAACACCATAGCAAGTAGCTCCTTCTCAGTTGTGGTGTAATTGAGTTGGGCCTCTGCAAGTGTTATACTATCATAATAAATCACTGTAGGTAGCTTATCTTTTCTCTGTCCTAAGACAACACCTATGGCCAAGTCTGATGCATCACACATCAATTCAAAAGGGAGTGAGTAATCTAGGGCTTTGATTGCAGGAGCAGTCGTAAGGCACTTTTTTAAGACCTCAAAGGCCTCAAGGCACTCAACAAAAAATTCAAATGGCACATCCTGACACAGCAGGTGGCACAATGGCTTGGCAATTTTGCTGAAGTCCTTCATGAACCTCTTGTAAAATCTAGCATGTCCTAAGAAGCATCTGATTTGCTTGACAGTCCTGGGTGGGGGCAGGTGTGAAATCAGGTCCACTTTAGCCTTGTCAACGCCTATTCCTCTGTGAGAGACCTATTGATGTTTTTATACTTTGAGATGGTAAAAATCAGAACACAAATGTAGAGTGTAATGGCAATGAAATCAGCAACCTAAAGTAATACACAACCTGCCAGATACAGGGCTATTGTAGCAAGCTTTGATAAGTAAGAGTTTGTCCCACGGAGAAATAGATCTAGAACCTAAAATGGGCTATAATAGTAGGCCTCCAAATCTGGCTACGGATCTGACAATCCTAAAGAAAGGGAGTTGGGTGTCACAACTACACTAAATTATCTACTAAAAATAAAAGAAATAAAGTGCAGTCCTATTCTAAGAAAGGGTTATGAAGAAGGTGGTGATGGTGTGTTAAAATAAAGATAAAAGGATGGGAACTAAGCAGTCTAGGCAAAAGTTCATTAAGTTATGTAACTCAGATTTAGGGCTCTCTCTGTAGCAAATCCTTACTGAAGTGCTATCAATAACCTCAGCTAGATAGAAAAATTCAACTTAACCCATGCCATATGGGCTGCTCTTAAGGCTATAGTCTGTCCACTCAAATGGCCACAGTCTACCTAATAGAGTCTGTCAAATCCTATTGATTGAGTCAGAAACACTAACCTAATCCAAAGGAGTAGGTTGATCAAACCTAATCCAATGAATCAAATCAGTCCATGAATACCATTACAGACACTATGTTTGTCAGGCTACAAGCTCCCCATATCTGTGTAGAGATCTGGTTGACATTCATAGGAGTTCCAGCCCATAAAATCCTATGTGTATTATCAAAGGCCATCGACACAATGATGCCAACACACAAGAAAAGCAATAGGTTGAATAAGGACTTAGACACAGCTAATCATTGCTACAAAAGGCCTGTAATGACTCAGCCCCCCAAGTTTGTAATCACTACAGAGAAGCCAGATCTAACATTTGATAGTGGTCAAGTGAAATAGAGGGAAGCCTATTCCTGCATAATCTCTCACTAGGCTGCAAGCTCGAGTGCAGAGAAAAAAGAATCCATCTCAGTTCTGTGACCAAGATTGCCCTAGGGCTACAGTCCTTCCACTCTAATGGTCATAGGCTATCCACAGTGGCTCCCTTACTCACAAATGATGAGATAGAACATGTAAACTGCTGCTGCCACCATGGTCCGAGGGCTATAAGCTCAAGCATTCATGGGCCTTTCAATAAGCTCAAATCCTAAATTGATATCCTCCAAGCATCAGCAAGGCTGTAATAAGCCTGCAGTAGAGAAGGGAATGGGGTTTCTTCTTGGTTTTCCCCATCTCCACAATGTCAGTCATCCCCTCAAAAATTAACTTGGCAGCATCTAAGTAATGGTTCTTGTGGAAAGAGAAGAGTGCATCAGCAATAGGAGACCTCCTCTCCTGCTCATGTCCAGAGCAATACATAATTTTCCTCAACACCCCATCTATAAATCTGAGGTGGGGGTACAGATCTCTCTTCCTTATTGACACTCCTGATGCAGTGACCCCTCCAATAAGCTCTTTGCCTATCTTTGGGATGGTGGCCATCAAAGGGAGACCCAAGCCACATTCAAGGCTATACCTAGCTGGTATTCCAAGGATTCTAGCAATTGCTGCCTGATTGAACAACATCTCAAATTTATCTATCAACACCAGTAATGTTGGGTTCCCATCATCCCCAATTTTGACTCTGATATTCTGGTAAAATAATTGCACTAGTCTAGGGAAGACTAGTTACAATGGGGGTCTCACTAGGGGCAGCAATTAGGCTTTGGTGAGGTACCCCATGGAGGCAGCTATTTTAGATAGCTCCTCAAAGAAAGCCTTATCAAAAATTGTCTCAGATTCTAGCTTAATTGCTGCAACAAATTTAGATGGGACCCTGAGGTATTCATTATCTTCTTCCTCTTCACCCTCAGGGACCGCAGGGGCTACTTCCTTGCCCAATTTCTGCTTCTTTGATTTCTCAGGGCTCTTAGATGGTGGGTGCTCTCTGGCCCTCTTCTTAGGAGTAGATTTCTTTTAGTACCTTGGGCATCAGAGGCCACCCCCTTTCCTTTATTTACTATTTGCTCATTTTGGGGCTCCTCAGTGGGTGCAGTTACCACAGGGGTCTCCACATTGGAGGCCTTTGCAATCCTTACAAATTTCTGAGTGGCCACAGGGCTCCCAGCAGGTGGTGGGGTTACCAAGGCAGACAAGGTGTCTAAGAATTTTTAACTTGTGGCCATAACTATCAAATTTCTCCAAATTAGGGTTTGAAACTTTCAGCAGGTGGAATGCACACTTCAAAAATAAAATAGGCCCCAAATTGCTCTCAACTTACACTAGAGTAATGTGTAATTAAATCAACTGAGAGAGAGTGAGAAATCTTACCAAATGACAGCTAGGGTTTCACCTCACACGTTGCACAAATGTTCAAATCCCCTTAAACCTAGCTCAAATTGACCAGGAGGTGATGGGGAGTAAAAATGTATGAGGAAACTAGCTGAGGTTGAGTGAAAATGGTTGCATAAGGGAAAGAAGAAAAGAGGGAGCTCATGAATGCATTGGGAAAGCTAGGGCAAAGTGAAATAAAATGGCGAGAATGAGGAAATCGCTGGGTTTATAGGGCTTAACCCGTGCCTCGCGCAGCTCTCGCCAGGTTTTCAGGGAGTACATTCCTCGGGCAGTACACAACTAATCTCCTGAGAGGTTTTGTCGTGAAGAAAAGTAGAGCCTCGCGAAGACAGATTTAAAAACTTCAAGTGCCTCGCAAGGCTCTTCGCAGAGTTAAATTCAGGCTCAAGTGCACGGAGCAGTTGCTAATATCTCGCGCAGCTAGAGTAGTGAAGCCTCGCGAGCATTAAAATGTGATTGTTAAGCATCTCGTGGGGCTCGCTATCAGGCTGCAGCATATGTCCTTGTGCTCGCGAAGCTCTCGCACGGTGTAAAATATTCATCAGAACTTCGCGAGAAAGCTTTAGTTGTATCGCGAGCTTGAAATTTAGGTCATTTAGCCTCGCGAGAAGGCAACACTTAGCCTTTCCTCTCACCTTGTGCCCTAGCTTGTGCATGTACAATGTCATGCACCAATTTAATGTGCATCAGCAAAAACTCCTTGACATGTAGTCCATTTCATTATGAAAATTTAGTTACCCTTTATCAACCTTTAAACATCAAAAATTCAAAATTTGATAAATAATCCTTTAGATCAAATTCATGGCATGTATTGTAAGAGCATATCAATTATCAACAAAAGATATGAACATTAAATTCACATGATATATATGCACTTGCACTCAAAACAAAAATGAACAAGGCTAAATCAAACACACAAGCAAATCATTATTCTAAAGCAGCAAATGAAAAATTTCTAAGCAACTCAAAACAAAACACACAATCAATACATATGGTACAGACATTCTTTGGTTCCTTACCACCCACCTTCACTTTTCATGACGTCCTCAGTTGCCTTGTCCTACTGAATTATCATCCACATGGATAGAGGATACTTCATCAATCATGTATTGCCCCTTGGGGTTGGCTAAGGGTTGACTAGGCAGTCTACCCTCCTCTTTTTTATTCAAAGTATTACAGATTTGACCCAGCTGATTCTCTATTTACTTAATGCTTTGCCCATAAGAGTTCATAGTTTGGACTAGGCTCCCCAAATTCTGCATGGATGCCAGCATTTGCTCTTCAAAAAGAAGAGGATTTGGGCTGTTGTGGGGGCAAGGCCAACTGGTTGGACTATGGGGCAGGCAACTGAAAATTCTGTCTAGGTGCGTATCCCTGGTTAAATTGGTGTCGGGGCCTGCATGGAGCTACCTATTGCTGTTGTTGGGATTGAGGGTAATTATCTTGTCTTCACCTCAAATTTGGGTGGTTTCTCCATGAGTACCCAGCAAGTTCCTACCCAAATGCTTTGGCAACATTGACTTGTTCCATAACAAAATTAGGGAATTGGTTGGGTGATGGACAATCTTGGAGTGAATGTGTGGGAGATTGGCATATCAGACATGCCTCCTCCACTTGCACAACCATTCTAGGTTGCATCACATTCATCAATTTTTCAAACATTAAGCTCAGATTGTCCACCTTCCTCTCCAATTTACTTCGCACCTTCACTTCATATATTCCACCTCTAGGGGTAGACTCTTTCACCAACTTAGCTGGGGTCTGGTTGTCATTGCGAGACAGTGACTCCTGCTGCGTGGAATTTTCCCCTATAATGTCAAATAGCTCCCAAGCCTCATCAGCTGTCTTGTGCAGGTAACTACCACCACATAAGGCATCCACCATATCTCTACTCTTGGGATTAATTCCTTAGTAAAATACTTGCACTAGTTGCCACATTGGAATTTGTTAGTGGGGGCATTGTTTTAACATCTCCTAAAATCTCTCCAATGCTTCATAAAAATCCTCAGTTGAGGACTGAGTAAATGACAAAATACTTGTCCTCATCTGGGTGGTCTTGTTCATGGGAAAAAATTTAGCTAAAAATTGGCTTTGGAGGTCACTCCATGGTTGAATGTTGTTGGTTGGGAGCTTAGAGAGCTAGATGTTGGCTTTGTCCTTTAGGGAAAAAGAAAAAAGCCTCAGTTTGGTGGCTTCAGGTCCCAAGCCAGCAATATTGAAGGTCGTGCAAAGTGCCAAAAATTGGTCAATGTGCTTGTAAGGATCTTCCTTACTAAGCCCATGGAAGGATGGCAGCATATTGATGGTGGAGGACTTGATTTCATAGTTTCCTTTCATTAAAGGGAATTGTATGCAAAAGGGAGATGTGTAATCCCCTGGTGCATTGTACTCCTTCAAGGTTCTTTGCCTCTCAACCTTGTTAGCTAGCTTAATTTTAACAGTAGGGCTTTGTGTGGTGCTTCTTGGTCTAAGGATCCTTTCAACCTTAGGAATTGGAGGTTCCAACTCAAGGTTAAGGGACCTTCTTCTAGGCATACCCCTACAAACTCAGCATGTAAGGAAATTGCTTACAACACTGAAAGAATTTCTAACTAAATTAACAACTAACAAATTTACACTAAATTAATTACAGTGAATTCAACATCAAGGGACTATGTTTCAGGGTAAAAGAAGTGAAAATAGAGCTAGCTAGACTCCGACTGCAATTGTAGCTCTTCCCTTCTGCTATTGTCCAATTTTGCAAAATTCAAAAAAAATCAGTAGTACTTTTATTCTACTATGGCATAGCTACAAAGAATTTTCTAAAATGAAATATAATACAACTCAGGTCTACTAAAAAGATCAATATCCCCGACAGTGGTGCCAAAAACTTGTTGATGTTTTTATAATTTGGGACTACTGAAGTTATTTAAAATGATGAGATGGTCAAAATCAGAACACAAATGTGGAGTGAAATGGCTATGAAATCAGCAACCTAAAGTAATACACAGCCTACAAGATATAGGGCTATTGTTGCAAGTTTTGATAAGTAAGAGTTTATCCCACAGAGAAATTGATCTATAACCCAAAATGGGCTATAATAGTAGGCCTCCAGATCTGGCTACAGATATGACAATCCTAAACAAAGGGAGTTGGGTGTCACAACTACACTAAATTATCTTCTAAAAAGAAAAGAAATAAAGTGCAGTCCTATCCTAAGAAAGGGTTATGAAGAAGGTGGTGATGGGGTCTTAAAATAAAGATAAAAGGATGGGAAGTAAGCAGTCTAGGTAAAAGTTTATTCAGTTATGTAACTTAGAATTAGGGCTCTCTCTGCAGTAAATCTTTACTGAAGTGCTATCAATAACCTCAGCAAGGTAGAAGAATCCAACTTAACCCATGCCATTTAGGGTGCTCTTAAGACTATAGTCTGTCCACTCCAATGGCCACAGTCTATCCAATAGAGTCTGTCAAATCCCATTGATTGGGTCAGAAAAGCTAACCTAATCCAATGGAGTGGGTTGATCAAACCTAAGCCAATGAATCAAATCAGTCCATGAATATCATTGTAGACACCATGTTTATCAGCCTACAAGCTCCCCAGATCTACGTACAGATCTGGCTGACATTCATAGGAGTTCCAACCCATTAAATCTTATGTGTATTCTCGAAGGCAATCAGCATAATGATGCCAACACATAGGAAAAGCAATAGGTTGCATAAGGACATAGACACAGTTGATCATTGCTACAAAAAGCCTGCAATGACACAGTCCCCCAAGTCTACAGTCATTACAGAGAAGCCAGATCTAACATCTGATAGTGGTCAAGTGAAACAAAGGGGAGCCTGTTCCTGCACAATCTCTCACTAGGCTGCAAGCTCAAGTGCAGAGGAAAAAGAATCCATCTCAGATCTGTGACCAAGATTGCCCTAGGGCTATAGTCTGACCACTGTAATGGTCACAGGCTATCCATAGAGGCTCCCTTACCTACAAATGATGAGAACATGTAAACTACTGTTGCCACCATGGTCCCAAGGCTACAAGCTCAAGCTTCCATGGGCCTTTCAATAAGCCCAAATCCTAAATGTATGCTATAGCCTGAATAAAACTATGGGCAAATACGAAAATAATAGATTAAGTAAGCATTCAAACACAAATTCCATTGATCCATGTTACTAACAATGAAATTTCTCAAGGCAGCAACCTTGTGCACAACAGCTCTTCACAAAATTCCAATGTTTAAATGGCCTATTAGAAAACTTAAATAAAACTACACCTAAATGCTTACTAAAGATTTAGCCAGCAAGTGCTGAGCTAAGAGAGAAGAAAAAAATGGAAAAGGAGGTGATCAAACCCTCACCCTAATCTGCTTAAGCTCTCAGTCGATAGAGGTTGAAGGAAAGAGTGATTGATATTTTATAAGTTACAAGCACAACTTATATACTTAGTCCTAAGGTTGTGGCTAAGAGAAGAGTCAACCCTTTGATGTCTTGGGGTGAGTGCATCAGGATTCGTGCCTCAGGATGTGTGCCCTAGACCTGGGGAAATCCCTAAAAGGTCATTGAGTTAAGATTGAGAAGTTGAGAGCTCGAGCTACGCGAGGCTGGCTCCTACATATCACTTCTATCGCATAGCTATAGAGTGTTCCTAGGGTAGAGTTTGGCTTTGAATATTGCTATCTCGCATAGTAGGACTTTGGATGATCGCGCAGCTGCTTTAGCTTTGAATGCACTCGCGTAGAAGGACTTTCAGTGCTTAGCTTGCTCGTACAGTAGAGCTTCTGAAGTTTTCTTTTGTGAGGTACTCGCATAGATGCCTTTGCATCCTGCTCGATTCAGGGTTAAGCCTCTATGTGCGCGAGAGATCTTTTGGGTGTCTCTCTCTTCCAGAACCATGTGAGAACTTTGCGAGGTCTTTGCTGTTGTTTACACCAATTGCTCTCGCAGGGTAGTGCGTGCGACTGCATAAAGAGTTGATCCTCGCAAGAACTTCACGAGCTGTAATTCTGAAGGCTTAGTGCATGAGAGCTCCGCCAGTTTCTTCACATGTTGATTGCAGCTGAAGTGCGCGACTGCTGCATGAGAAGTTTCTTTATGATAACCCCTTCATTGAGCTGCATGACTTCTTCACGAGCTCTAATATGCTGCATGTCTTCACTGTGTGAGGGAGCTTTGCGAGTGAATTGAATAGCGCAAGGCAGCACCTCAACTGTGCGAGATAGGTAGTTGGCTCCTCTACTGCTATGCACATGCTTCTGTTGCAGCTTCCTCCACTCTCACCTATACTTCTTTCATCTGTTGAACTTTCCTGGTCCATTATGACATGTAAAATAGTCACCATGGTGTGTAGCACTATGGTGTTTTATCAATTTCTGGTTCAGCTGTCATCTTTTGCTTGAATTATCTCTCTTCTTGGAACTAAAGGTAAGGATTTTGTGTTAAGCTGCACAATTTATTACTAACTACAAAATAAGGTAAAAAGGAGTTATTAGTCAGCTTCAAGGTCCAGCAAAGGCTAGGTTAAGAGGTGAAAAGTGATACTTTTCAGTGAATAACAAGACCACATGGCCAAACACAATTCCTTGTGTTACCATAAAGTGGCTCTTTTCCCAGCTTAAGACCAAATTAGTCTCTTCACATCTTTGTAAAACTAGGTCAAGGTGACTCAAACATTGGCTAAAGTTGTACCCATAAACTAAGGAATCATCCATAAAGATTTCTAGGAATTTGTCAATCATATCATAAAAAATTGCATACATGCACCTCTGAAATGTGGCTGGGGCATTGCACAGTCCAAAAAGAATCCTCTTGTAACCACAGGTGCCAATAGAAATGTGAATGTGGTTTTTTCTTGATCTTGAGGATACACAAGGATTTGGTTATACCCTAAGTATCCATCAAGGAAGCAGTAAAATATCTTCCCAGCTAGCTTATCTAGAATTTGGTCAATGAAGGCGAGAGGGAAGTGGTCTTTCTTGGTTTTGGAGTTGAGTTTTCTGTAATCAATGTAAACTATCCAGCCAGTGGTCTCTCTGGCAGGCATCAACTCCCCAAAATCAAAAGTAACAATTGTTATGCCTGACTTTTTGGGTACCACTTGGATGGGTGACAACCACTCTGAATCTGAAATGGGGTAAATCACCCCTGCATCCAACAATTTTACTATCTCCTTAAGACCACCGCTTGCATGTGAGGATTAAGTTTTCTCTGCATCTCCCTAGAGGGTTTTGCACCCTCTTTCAAGTGAATTTTGTGCATACAAACTGAGACATCAATGCCTCAAAGATCAGCTATTGTCCACCCCATTGCCTTTGTGTGCTTCTTGAGAACACATAGTAATTCCTCCTTCTGCTCACTAGTGAGGGAGGAAGAGATAATCACTGAAAGCTTTTTGTTTTGCCCTAAGAAGGCATACTTTAATATATCTGGGAGCTATTTTAGCTCTAGCTCAGGGAGACTTTAATGGAAGGGAGCAAAGGTGCCCTGGTAGTTTGAGGAAGGGGCAACAATGTAGGTTTCTAGCTGAAATGCTACACTAGGCCCACAGAAGACTCTATTTTGGTGTTGTCTTCTGTCATGAGAACATGGGCCTCTTCCTCAACCATACTCCAAATACTTTCCAAATTTTCAGCAACATTATCCTAATCCAACAAATTGGATAATTCTTCTTCCACAAGGCCATCTAGTACATCTATTGTATAGCAGTCCTCAATATCCATCTGAGGTTGCCGAGCAGCATTGTATGCAATTAATTGGGTCTTCATGTTCTCAAATGTCACCTCTATCACCCCTGACCTGCATTGTATGCAAGCATTTGTAGTGGCCAAGAATGGCCTTCCAAGGATGACAGGAATTGGGGTTTTACTTTTGCAAGGGTCCATGTCCAAAACAAGGAAATCAGCAAGATAGTAGAACTTGTCCACCCACACCAAAGCATCCTCCACCACACCCATAGGTCTCCTCTGAGACCTATCAGCCAGTTAGAGTACAACTGATGTGGCTTTTAGCTCCCTTAAACCTAGCTCTTCCTACACAGAATATGAGAGCAGGTTCACACTGGCCCCTAAGTCCAAGAGGGCTCTACCAATAGTATGGTTTCCAATTATTCAGGGAATAGTAGGTACCCTTGGATCTTGAAATTTCTCAAATGTGGCAATGGACAGAACTGACTCAACAGGTTCAACAGCAAAAACCTTTTTGGACAACTGCACCCTTACCTTTCTTTTCTGTGTGCAGAGGTCCATTAAGAATTTAGCATAGGCAGGGACTTGTTTTATAGCATCAAGCAAGGGCAAATTGATCTTGACCTGCTTGAAGGTCTCCATCATTTCCTCCATCTGAACATTCCCCTTATCAAAAAGAGATGGGCCATCAAGTGCATGAGTAAATGGCAGTTGTGGGACTATTGGTGCCAGAGCTGCATGCCTAACCACATCATGGTCAAATTTTTGTTTTTTTTTTTTCTTCATTTATTGTTTGTTGTTGGGGCTCAACATCAGCCCCTTTATTTTGCCCTTGCTGATTCACAGTAGGGGATGACTTTTTTGGTTCTTCAACACTCACATTTCTTTCATTTTCACTCTCTATGACCTCCTCAGCTGTTCTGCCCACCAAATTATCAACCACCCTGCCACTCCTTAGGGTAGTGATTACATTAGCCTCCTCATGGATAGAGGATGCTTCTCCAATCATGTATTTCCCTTTAGGGTTGGCCAAGGGTTGACTAGGCAGTTTGCCCTCCTCCCTCCTGTTCAAAGCATTACAGATTTGACCCAGTTGTTCCTCTATTTATTTAATGCTTTGCCTATGAGAGTTCACAGTTTGGACTAAGTTCCCCAAATTCTGCATAGGTGCCAGCATTTTCTCTTCAAAGGAAGAGGATATGGGCTATTATGGGGGCAAGACCAACTGATTGGGCTGTGGGGCAAGCAACTAAAAATTCTGCCTTGGTCGATAACCTTGGTTAAATTGGTGCTGAGGTCTGTATGGAGCTGCAAACTGCTGCTAGGGTTGAGGGTATGTATCTTGTCTCCACCTCAAATTTTGGTAGTTTCTCCATGTGTACCCTATGCTTGGGCAGCATTGGCATGCTCCATAACTTAATCAGGGAATTGGTTGGCTGATGGACAATCTTAAAGTGAATGTGTGGGAGATTGGCATATCAGACATGCCTCTTCCACTTGTGTAACCATCCTAGGCTACATCACATTCATCAATTTGTCAAACTTTAAACTTAGATTCTCCACCTTCCATTCCAAATCACTTTGTACCTTAACTTCATACATTCCACCACTAGGGGTGGACTCTTTCACCAACTTAGCTAGGGTCAAGCTGTCATTACGAGACAGTGACTCCTGCTATATGAAATTTTCTCCTATGATGTCAAACAACTCCCAAGCCTCATCAGCTATCTTGTGGAGATAACTACCACTACATGAGGCATCCACCATATACCTACTCTTAAGATTAATTCCTTGGTAAAATACATGCACAAGTTGCCACTGTTGAATTTGATGCTGGGGACATTGTTTTAACATCTCTTGAAATCTCTCCCATGCCTCATAAAAATCTTCAATTGAGGACTGAGTGAATGACAATATGTTTATCCTCATCTGACTAGTTTTATTCATGGGAAAGAATTTAGCCAGAAATTGGCTTTGGAGGACACTCCATGACTGAATGCTATTGGCTATAGAGAGCTAAGTCCTGGCTCTGTCCTCTAGGGAAAAAGGAAACAGTCTCAGTTTGGTGGCTTCAGGTCCTAGGCCAGCAATATTAGATGTGGTGCAAAGTGTTAAAAATTAGTCAATGTGCTTATAAGGATCATCCTTACTGAGCCCATGAAAAGATGACAGCATGTTAATGGTGGAGGACTTGATTTCATAATTTCCCTCAACTAAAGGGAATTGTATGTAAAAGGGAGATGTGTAATCCCCAGGTGCATTATATTCCTTTAGAGTTCTTTGCTTCTCAGCCATGACAGCTGGCTCAGTTCCAATAGTAGGGGCTTCTGTGGTGTTTCTTGGTCTAAGGACCCTTTCAACCTCTTGATTTGGAGGTTTCAACTCAGGGTTAAGGGACCTTCTTCCAAGCATACACCCACAAGATCAGCAAGTAAAGAAAATGCTCACATCACACAAAAAAATTTTAAACAAAATTTACTACTAAACAGATTTATAGCTAAACTAATGACAGAGAATTCAACACAAATGGGCTGATATTTAGGGCAAAAGAAGTGCAAACAGAGCTTGCTAAACTCCAGCTGCAACTCTAGCTTTATCCTGCTACTGTTGTCCAATTCAGTAAAATTCCACAAAAATCAGTAGTACTTTTTATTCTATTCAAGGCACAGCTATAAAGAATTTTCTAGACTAAAATATATACAACTCAAGTCTACTAAAAAGATCAATCTCCCCGACAGCGTCGCCAAAAACTTATTGGAGTATTTTTTGCTAGTTCTTCTTATTATAAAAAAAATGATAAAGACAAAATTAAGGAAGCAAAACAAAACAAAACAAAATGGTGAATGAATACAGCACAAAACCAAATCACAGACTTGCAAGATATAGGGCTATTGTAGCAAGTTTTAAGTAAGAGTTTGTCCCACAGAGAAATTGATCTAGAACCCAAAATGGGCTATAATAGTAAGCCTTCAGATCAGGCTACAGATCTGACAATCCTGGAGAAAGAGAGTTGGGTGTCACAACTATACTAAATTAATACTAAAAGAAGAGAAATAAAGTACAGTCCTATCCTAAAAAAAGGGTTATAAAGAAGATGGTGATGGTGTCTGTTAAAATAAAGATAAAATGATACGAAGTAAGCAATTAAGCTAGGGCTACATCAGCTATGTAACTCAGATTCAGGTCTGTCTCTGTTGCAATCCCTCAAATGGCTACTAGCACATCTGTAAGGAAGAGGTATCTATTTCAACTCCTATGGTTTGACCTTATCTCTTAAGGCTATAACCTGTCCACTTGAATGGTCACAGGCTATCCAATAGAGAGGATCAAACCACATTGACTAAATCAGAAAACCAATCTGATCCAAAGGAGTAGACTAATCTTAAGGCTATAACCTGTCTACTTAAATGGTCACAGACAATCCAATAGATGTCCTCCACCCAATGGCCCAAATCAGCTCATTAATATCATTGCAAGGGAGATGTATCCAACTCAACCCTTATGGTTTGACCTGGTCTCTTAAGGCTATAACCTATCCACTTTAATGGTCATAGACTATCCAATAGAGATGATCAAACCATAGACTCAATTAGAAAATCAATTTGATCCAAAGGACTAGCCTAATCTTAAGGCTATAACCTGTCCACTTAAATGGTCACAGATTATCCAATAGATGTCCTCCACCCAATGGACCAAATTAGAACAGTAAAACTATTGCAAACACCATGTATGCCAGGCTACAAGCTCAAGCATCCATGGGAGCAAATAGTTCTTGAAAAACTAGTGAAGACCATAGTTGTTCAAGGGCTATTAGGGGACTTAAATGCAACTGGTCATTGCTTCAAAGGACCTACAATGACTTAGCTCACAAGTCTGTAATCATTACAGAGAAGTCAGATCTAACATCTGATATTGGTCAAGTAAAATAAAGGGGAGCTTGTTCCTGCAATAACCTCTCACAAGGCTACAAGCTCAAGTGAAAAGGAGAATAATCCTTCTTAGATCTGTGACTTGGAATCACCCTAGGGCTATAGTCTGTCCACTTAAATAGTCACAGGCTATCCAAAGAGGTTATCAATACCACAGTTGTAAATTGCTGTTGCCACCATGGTCCCAGGACTACAAGCTCAAGCTTCCATGGGCCTTTCAATTCAGCTCTAATCCTAAATGCATGCTTAGCCTAAACAAAATTATGGACAAATAGAAAAATTATAGATTGAATGAACAATTAAAGAACAAATTTCATTTATCAAAAATACTCACAATGAGATTTCTAAAGGCAGCAGCTTTGTGCTCAACAACTCTTCACAAAATCCCAAAGGTTACAAGACCCATTACAAAAGTAATAAAACTAGGCCTAATTGCTTACAGAGGATGTAGCCAGCAAGTGTTGGGCTAAGAGAGAAGAAAAAAAGGGAAAAAGAGGTGATCAAACTCTAACCCTAGCCTGCTTGAGCTCAAAGCTAACAGAGGTTGAAGGAGGGATGATAAATTCTAAGTTATAATCTATAGCTTAAATACTCAGTCCTAATGCCTTAGCCAACAGAAGAATAAAGCCTAATTTTTAGGGTAGATGTGGCACTGTTACAACCCTTGGTTGCCTTGGGATGTGTGCCTCAAGATCAGGGCCTCAGGATGTGTGCCCTAGACCTGGGGAAATCCCTAAAAGGTCCCTAAGTTAAGACTGAGAAGTGGAGAGCCCAAGCTTCGCGGGGCTAGCTCTGGTTCATTAATCCATTCGCACAGTTGACAGAGTGCTCATGAGGTAGCATTTGGCTTGGAATGTCGTTCACTCATGCAAGTGGACTTTGTATTATCTTGCAACTGCTTTGGCTTTGAATGCACTCGCGTAGAAGAATTTATAGTGCGTGGCTTGCTCGTGCCACAGAACTTCAAAATTTTCTCTCATGAGGGTGTTGTGAGGATGCCTTTAAATCTCACTCGGCTTCTTGTTGAAGGAATAACAAAGCTCACTCAGTAGAGGTTGAGCTATTAAATGCGCAAGACTTATGCGAGGACATTTCTGGAGCTCTCTCTTCTCTTGAACCACGTGAGGACTTTGTGAGTTTGTCCTTATTCTTTGTGCAGATTAGCTTCACGAGATAGTGTGTGTGGCTAACATGAAACTTGTTCCTCACTAGAGCTTCATGAGCTGGATTTCTGAAGGCTTAGTGCGCGAGAGCCTCACGAGGTCTTTGAATGTTGGTTGCAGCTGAAGTGCACGACTGCATCACGAGTTCTCTTGTGCTGCATTTATTAGCTACACGAGATAACACTACTATAGACTTCAACAGCACGAGGCAACACTTCTATTGTGCGAGATAACACATTTTCTCCTCTTATGCACTGCAGCTGCTGCTATTGTAGCTCTCTCTCTCCACTTTCATCCAGATATCTCACATCTGTTGGCCTTCTTGGGTGCACTTTGACATGCAAACTAGTCACATGATTTGTACCACCATGGTGTTCCATCAGTCTTTGGCTCAACTGTCAATCTCTTGCTTGGATTCTCTCTCTTCTTGCAACCAAAGGCATGGACTTTGTGTTAAGCTGCACAATTTATTACTAACTATAAAACACACTAAACAAAAGATTATTAGACAGCTACAAGGTGCAGTAAAGGCCAGGTTAAGAGGTGAAAAGTGATACTTTTCAGTGAATAACAATGTGTTAGATGCTTTCATGCTATTGATTTATCTATTTTGTCATGGATTGTGTTTCTTAGGGGGGTGGGTAAATGTCTCTTAATTATTTGTTTATCTCCCCTTGTTATGGATTGTGCTTCTTAGGGGGCTAGGTGTCTTGTTTTGATTTAAATGGATGAAGAGTGCCTGTAGGCTTGACACTTATCACATTGTCATTAAGGGGTCTTTGCCTATAAATTAGTACTTAGGGGCTTGGGGTTTATTTTGAGTTTTTATTAGTTTAATTTTTGGTGAACTTGTAATTTATTTTAGCATTTATAAATTTGGTATATTTTCTTTTTTTAATGTCTTTTCTTCCATTTTATTTTGTATCCTGGGTATTATGCCCTAGCGGGGTTTGTAATAATGGGTCACTTATGGGTATTGGAGGTGTTGGCAATGAAAAGTAACGCTAGGGTCGGTGTACTTGATCCGTCCCGATGTGCTACTCTATTGGAGGAAGAGGTGCAAGAGATAAAGGTGGAAGGTGAGAGGTCTTGCGAACGGGGGGTTGAAAGCTAAAGAAAAGAGATGGATCATTTTCCCTAGCCTCTTTCCCAGTTACTCCTTGGTAGGCTCTATCGATTGATCTTTTGTGAAACCCCCTTTAGGGGCTTTCTAGATTGGCCTTCCATAGGTGTATGCCTTAGCCTCACGTGTCTTTTTTTTCGTCCTTAAAATTTATACGCGAGACATTAGCGTGCAACCTAGTCATTACTCTTCCTCCTGTGCATTATTCGAGCGTGCATTGCCTGAACGCTCTAATTTTAAGTTTCTTGTTTAAGTTGTATATTCAGGGGAAATGCCCCTAGTGTAATTTGTAATGGTTTTGTTTAATTATAAAAGTGGCTTATTTATTCTCATGGATTTTTATTATTTTGTTTTGATTTAGATTTCCTGGGTTTGGTTTGATTTTTGGGTTATTTTGGTTTAGTTTTCAGTGTGTTTTATCTTGTGGCTCGATTTCTATGGTCGTGTTTCTTGAGGTAGATGTGCGTGTATCGGTGATCGTCTTTGGAGTGAATGTGTGTGTGTACGTAAGGGCTTTTTTTGGTTTTTCGAAGCGTGTGCTCTTAAGTTTAGAGTGTGTCTAGAATGGTATAGGCAAATATGTGAATTCTGTGTTGTAGGTGATGTTCTGTGTATACACACAACTCCATAGTTTTTTCTCTGGTAGCTACTGGTTTGTATATATTTATGTTATAGCTGGGGAATTGCGCGTGCAAGTTTGAACATGGAATTCGGTTATCCACCAGTCCACCTACGCGTGCAAGTTTCATAAAATGCACCTATTGCAGGGTGTGTAATCTGATTACACGCACAACTCTTGGCACACAATCACCCGGGCACTTATATATTCATAAGGCTTCTGAATTTCTTCATTATTTTTTGGATCCAAGTCTCTTGTGTTTCCTTTTGATGTCGTTGCTTCTGCTCTTCATCATTTCTCATGTTCTTCGTCCTGAGATGATTCCTAATGGTGGTATGATTTGGAGGTGTCGCTGTGGTTTAAGGGGTATGTTGTTAGAGGTGCTACAGTGGTTGAGGAAGCCGACTAGGGGGATGATATACATCCGCCCCTATTGTTAGGAGGAGGTGAAGATGGAGGGAGGGAAGTCCTACAAATGGATGGAAAGGGTGTTACCCAAGCATCCTCCCTCCCGCTAGTTTGTTGCTTCTGATTGGACCTCCCGCGCATCGCGTGCTTTTTGTGTTTGTTTTGGGTTCCTTTTTTCATTTTGGGTTGTAGATTCGGTGTCGTTTTTTCGTTTTGGATTGCATATTCAGGGGGTATGCTCCCAGTGATACCTATACGAAAATTTTATGAAAAAAATTCTTTATTTATTATTTTGTTCCACTTTTTTTCTTTTTTCGACTGGCTGGCTAATATGTGTGCGGATGGTTCGATTGTCTCAGTTTTAGATATGTATATGTCTATTTGGAGGTCTTCTTAGCCTGTGTATATTATTATTATTATTTGGTTCGAGTTTGACAATTATGCACATGGGTCTGCGCGTGCAATTCACTTACACAGAGGTATTAGGACAACTGGGGGACTAGCAGGTCATTTACACCCTCGTAATAGGGCGTGTAATCTGATTGCATGCTACTTTAGCAATGCGTGACTAAAGGGTCAGAGGGGTCATTAGAGTAGCTATACGGGCGACGGTTCAAAATGCACGCCCTGGCATTGGTGTATGATTCTAATTACATTCCGCAGGAGGGGCACGCGTTTGGTTCATCGCGTTTCTTTGGTGACGGAAGATCTCATTACGCATCCAAGACACGGCACGCAACCTATAATACGTGCCATTGATGGAGCGCAAAATTTAGATGCGTGCTTTGTTCCTGCAACGTGATTGGGCCACGTCCTATATATGGTGAAGAAAATTTCATTTCACCTGTGCTTCTAACTTTCTTGCTCCCTGACTTTCTGAGAGCTCTGATTTTGTGAATTCTTGATATCTTCTTATCCCCCTGTCCTAGTTTAGAGTCGTTACTTGCATTCTTTCAAGTTTTTTGAGATCTTTAATCTGAGATGGAGCTAGAGCTGAGGACGATTACTTTGTAGTTGGGATTAGCGGCAGACCTGGAGGGTGAATTACTTGGGCTTCCGAGTGTGGAGGGGGGAGAGGAGATTCACGTGGTCATCGGGGAGGGCATCCCTAAGGTGGTTGCGGGTGCTCTTGAGTCTGTTGTTAGAGTTGACGAGGGTGAGATTCCTCCTTATGGCTAGGGCACTGGCGGTATTGGTGGTGTTGAGGGAGATGCTGCTCCACCCCAGGCTTCACGTCCTATTCGGATTCCATTGGAGGACTTCTTCGCGAGGGACCAGGTAGGTGCCCGAGAACAAGAGTCTCCTTTAATTTTTCTAGGCAATTAGGTTGTGATGTAGACTTCTAGGATATGAAACCCGTTTTACTTTACACAGAACCTACATTTAGTCCTAATGTGTGTGCGCAATCATGCATCATGCCTGTATGTAGTTTTAGGTCACATTTACTTTATCGCTCTGCATTATTTTTCTCATGCTTCACATGCTTATTGTGGATTCTTATTGTCACATGTTTAGTTGCTATACTCATGGAATTCTAGGTTTTCGTGTCTGTTATCGTCTTGCTATTTGATTCCTTTGGTGTTCGTGGTTTTTCTTGTCTTCCTAGTTATTTTGGTCTCGTTGTATTTATTATTATTATTTCTACATTTTTATTTATCGCCAACTATTTGTGTTATTAACGTTGTTGTTGATCTTATTGTTTGTCAGCGTTAGTTATCGTCATTGTCAGTATTACCATTACCATTATTTATCATTATTATTTATTATTAGTATCATTATTTTGGTCTCATTTTGTTTATTATTATTTCTACTTTTTGATTTTTCGCCAACTATTTGTGTTACTAGCGTTGTTGTTGGTCTTATTGTTTGTCAGCGTTAGTTATCGTCATTGTCAGTATTACCATTACTGTTATTTATCATTATTATTTATTATTAGTATCGGTATCATTATTTTTGTCGTTAGTATTTTGGTATTATCTTTTTTCTATTATTATATTTTGTTTGTTTGATATGGTGATCATGTCCGGTTTGCTTTAGGTGTCATCATTCGTCGGTAATTTATGAGTTTCATCTTACATTTCTTTTCCTCGGCTATGTTGCTCCTTCAGGAGCCTGCTCCGCTAGCTATCAACAAGGCATGGGTAGGGTCTCATGCATGGCTCCGTGCTTTACCTGAGTTTCAGCGGGCGTGGTTGGTGTCTTTCGGCTTTGGGCTGATTTTAGAGCTCATGCTCTTCCAGGTTGATTGGGGCTTGGTTGGGGCTATGTTAGAGAGGTGGAGGGAGGAGCAATAGGCACCACTCTTCCCGATAGGGATGATGTTGCTGACCCCGAAGGACTGGGTCCCCATCACTAGGGTTAGGTTTGAGGGGGAGCCTGTGATGGGGCGGATGGAGGTGGATTATCTGGTGGTGTATGAGGAGGTGCTCGGGTTCGAGTACTAGGATAGCGGATCCGGTCCCGGCGTGATCTGGGTCACTTGGTTCTTTGACACTTTTGCTAGCAGATTCATTCCCCTGAGGTGTCATTCTATCAGGAGGGGGGCATATCAGGAGCGCCGCAGATTGATGGCGCTTCTTGAGCCTGTAATGGAGTTGGGAGTGAAGACGGATCGAGTCCTTAGGGAATTTTTTATTCACTTTTTTGGTGCAGTGTTGTTTTTGTCTTCGACTTGGGGGTGTGTGATCGGGCTCTTTTTCACGCATCTGGTGGACTTAGATCAAGTGCCACATATGCTTGGGGTGTGGCATTGGCACACCCCTATGAGCAATTATACCACCGAGGGAGGGGTGTCGCCACCATCAGAGGCTTCCTCCCTTTTCTTTAGGTGAGGTTTAGTTAGCTGTTAGTTTTGTAATGTTTTTATTATCTCGTCTTTCTTTCGGTGACCATTTTGATTTTGTGTGTCTCTTATTTCTGGGCGTAAGATCACTTTACTTTCTTGTGCCCATGTGTCCTAGCGGAAATTGATTATACTTTCCTACGTATGCATGTATGGCGGAGGGCGATGGGGCACCGCCATCAGTCTTTGGACCTTTAGACCGCGCGAGACCTTTTTGAGGACATGCATGCGGGGCAGGTGGATACTTTTATATTGTTAGCTCATTTTGCTTTACATGTTAGGTTTTATTAGTGATTTGTTTTATATGTTTCTGATTACAGGTTATTTAGAGGCCCTATGCGGCCGAGGCTGATGCCAACCAGGCTATCATACGGTCTAGTAAGGCATTCTTTGGAGTGGACATATGGGTTCATTGTTTTGAGAAGGTGGAGTGTATCTACCTATCTTGAGTGGCACGACAGCTAGGGCTCCTTCAGGGAGTCTCTTCGGAGATTGGCTCGCGAGTGGTGAAGAGGATGATCGGCCCCTCTGATCAGAACTTTGAGACGAAGATGAAGGACCAAATTGCCGATTTCTAGCGCGGGGGACCAAAGTGACAGGGGCGCGCGATGGGCAGACGCCCGAGAGTTTTTGAGATGGTTTCAGGCTCTTGGTGGGGGTCGTCTCCTCACACGGCCTTTTCATGGGAGTCATTCCTTTGGTGTAGGCGGACCTGGCCTTAGCACTGAGGGAGAGATTAGCTGCAATGGAGCAGGGTCATCTCAGGCCCAGAGTCATTGAAACCGATGGATGCCCTTCATAGCATGATGGAGTAGATGGGGAGTGGTCCTCACCCAGATGAGGAGATGCCAAGGTCTCTGGGGGCCTCTATCTCCAAGGCTAGGGTGGCAGAAGACCGAGCGGTGACCTAATTGGCTGAGACTCATCGTGCTTTGGTGAGTTGCGAGCTTGTTTTGTTTGTTATGCTTTAGTTTTGTTGATTCGACTTTTAGTTGGGTTGACGTGCTTGTTTCAATGCTTTAATTATTTAGATCGTGACTGAGGCAGAGGTAGCCTAGTGGGGGTAGTACATTGAGCTTCTCTAGGGCGAGTAATTGGTCATGCGCTCGGAGATCGCCCAATTGGTACGTGTTTATTTTTGGTTCAGCTGTTAGTTAAGCATTTCACATTTTTGATGTGTTACTTGTTATGTTTGCATCGATCGGAGCTCGAGGCCGCTGGGGTGTCTGTTCCAGCGTTCGATCCGATGTCGGTTGTGTCCTCTATCCGTGAGGACTCAAAGATTACCTATCTTCGGGGAGAGTTAGCTCATTGGGTGAGTGTTATGTTTGATTTGTCTTGTTTTGTTTACTTGCTCATCATTTTCTCTAGTTGCTTCCCTAACATCACATTGGAATGTGTTCAGTGCAAGATGGCTGAGGAGCTCTAAGCGAGGGATTCCATGACAGCCTCGCAGTGTCCGGAGAGTCAGGTATAATGTGTGTTTTAGCTTGTGTTTGTATTTTATTTGTTGTGTGAATTAGTCTTTCTAACGTTTTTGGGTATGTTCTTTGTCTTGTCTTACGTAGGTTGTGCCTGATTATGCTCTCGAGGCTTCTCCTCAGGATCCTACTCCACCTCAGGTAGGTTGGATTAGTGTGAATCTTGTTTCTAGTTTTGTGTTTGTAGCATTATCTGATGTGTCTTTGTTTGTTTTATAGCAGCCTACAAGGTGCTGCCTCCTCCTCCCGTGCTAGCTGCGAACCTAGTGCCTGCCACGACAGTCAAGTGCTTTCTCGAGGATCGGGCCTATTTGGTGCATCTTTTCTCGCTCTCCTTAGCGTTCTCTTATTCCCTGGGTGTATATGGTTATGAGTTATATGTTCTTTATGCACGCTCGTTAGCTTGACGAGTTTCGCCTAGAGATCAAGCGCATTCGCACCCTGCTAGAGGTGAGGCATCATGTTCTTACAGGTGATCCGGAGCAAGTTCGTGCTGGAGTGCCTAATGATATGATGGTTTGCTAGGCGATCCATGTGATCGAGCTGGAGACTGTTCGTCGAACCACCCAGGCTGTGATGCAAGCAATGATAGACCAGCTACAGTATCAACTGGTGAGGAGGGATCAAAGGATCAGAGGGATGGTCGGTAGTTTAGCTGAGTCGGAGTCGGTGGGTACTGGTTCCTTGGCTTGTTAGCCACATCGTATGATCCACGAGCGTGTGAGGGACTACACTCACGGGGATTCCATTTTTTGGGATGTGATGCTGGCTGATCCTTCGCGCTCGCGGTCTAGGCAAACTGCCAATTAGGCGAGCGAGGGGGGTCTGTCATCGGGCCCTCTCCTCCCAGGATGCCTCCGCCTACTCTGGGAGCTTCACTTGAGATCACGACGGATCAGACTCCTGATCTACGAGTCGATGACACTGGGGATAGCAGCGATCGACCATCCCAGAGGTAGCGGAGGGAGTAGGGTATATGCTCTTGTATTTTCTTTCACTGTATATACAAGGGGGTATGGGTTAGTCACTGATTTAAGCCATTTTATACACCAAATCTGACTTTTGTAAGACCTTGAGGTGTTTAATAGCTGTTTTAATATGTTTTTGCAGTTAGGCAATAATATGCAGCAAGTGCATGTTTATGTGCTAAGAAGAGGAGATTAGAATCAAATAATAGTTGAGAAAAGTGTTGTTGCTATTGGAGTTTACAATAGAGAAAACCTTCAAGATACATCCTCTAAGTTGCTGTCAAGAAACTCCAACTTCCTTCAAAGTGGGCTCAAGCATTCAAGTGTAGCAACAGGTGGGGTATGCCATTACTCAAACAATAGTGCACATCAGAGCAGCTATGTTGTTCATTTTTAGCAGCTGCACACTAAAAAGGCAAACTCAGCACAAGCTACACCTTTACACACAAAGGCAGCCATGTGGTTCATCACCTTTGGAAAATATAGTAGCAACATGTGCAGTAGCACCTATCGAATTGGGGGCTGAACCAGAGAGTGCACTTAGCGAATGGAAGAAGCCTTCAACCTATCAAGCACTTGCAGCACCCCTTTAGCTATCCTCTTGTAATCCAGCTAAAGTTGCCTTGAATCTGTCAACCATTGGAAGTATTTGCAATGAAACCAACAACCCATTGAGCCTTTTGAATTGATATTTAAAGGCTCCAGTAACCCTCTCAATATCTTTATCAGCATCCTGTCGAATAGGAAGGTGCTGACCTCGAACACCTATGAAGCAGATGAGACATCTTCAGCATCCTATCGACTGGTTTAGCAAGCAACTTCTACACCATCTGATCATGTCGACAGCATAAAGCAGCAGCCCCATGCATCCTCTCGACACCTTGCATACAGCAACCATCAATCTTATCGAGCAGACACCTTTAGCTGCCATTCACCAAACCTGTTGACAGCTTTGCAGCACACCTCCAGCAACCTCCCATCAATCCTCTCGACTAGCAACCCCTTGATCCTCTTGAGTGGATACTCATTGTTCGCTTCTTACCTTGTGTTCAAAAAGAGGTTTAATATCACACAATTAAAGGATCTATTGGTTGCACACACCAAGGCAAGCAGACACACAGACTTGCAAGCATTCAGGGCCTGTTGTAGCAAGTTTTAAAGGGTAAGTAAGGGTATGTCCATAGGGAAATGTGAGCTGAAAATTAAGTAAATCTCCATATCTAAGGTAGATCTGGCACCCTTCCGAATACTAAAATATCAAAAGAGAGAGGAGAGGTTTTAAGGGATTGTCACTTTAAACTAAACTACAGAAACACAATTAAATGCATAAAGTAATTGAGATTAAATCCAGAGTTCAGATCTTGCAAGTGAGGGAAATATTTGGTGAAATTAGAAATAGAAAATGGAGAGAAACAACTTGGAGTTTGGTCTTGCTACAATTGGATTGAGCTGACAGTGTCACATAGAATTCAGAGTGCATCAATCCCTCAGCTAGCTATAAGCACAGCTGCAGGGTAAAAGAATCTGATCTAAGCCAGAGATTTGGATTGATCTTAAGGCTATGATCTGTCCACTTCAATGGTCACAAATCATCCAATAGATTCACCCCATTCTCAGCTTTCCATCAGAACATTATAATCACTACAAATGTTGCAACTGTTAGGCCATAGACACAGGCAATTGCTGGAACATCAGATCTAGGGAGATCAAATGGTATCCAAGAGGTTTACCAGTTAAGTGGGTGAGCTATTCCCATCTACAAAAATCCAATCGAGCACCAAATGAAAACAAATGAACTATGGATCTAATTAAAGTAATAAGACCAGCATTGCATTGAAACAAACTCACTATACAATGAAATGCTCCCAGATTTGTAGTCTGTGCATCATCTGACCTTAATAACACTTTCAACTCTCCCCAATTACAGATCCAACCTCACTCCTTGCTGCTCCAAAGAAATTAGCCAACCATAGTTGGGCAAAAAGGAAGAATAGAGAAATTCGATGCAAGCTCTAATCTCCAGAATTGATTCCCCCCTTTTTCTGGCAGCTTCTCTCCTTATATAGCTCTCCCCATCAGCCTTAGATCTATTTTTTCAACCAATCACAGCTCAGCTGGAATAATTTTGTTATTCCCTCTTTTATTCCCCTTCTAGAAGGCTCTCTCAGTTAGTTAGAGTTGGGGGAGAGCGCGTGGGTCAGTTAGGGTTTCCCAGGGCACTTCTAAAAACTTCGTGCCGGTCACCAGAGTGCCTCAAATTGCGTGTAGCAGGTCACCAACTTGCAGTGTGTGCACAATAGCTTTTCTAAGAAGTCTTTCAGTCGATTTCTATAGGTTCCTGAGGCTTTCGACAAGTTCCAAACAAGCCTTCTATTCCTTTCGCTAGGATTCAGGATCCTTTCGATAGGTTCCTGAGGCTTTCGACAGGTTCCAAACAAGCCTTTTGTTCCTTTCACTAGCATTCAGGATCCTTTCGATAGGTTCCGATAGGTTGGTACTAAAATGAAGCTCCGACATCCATAACCTTCATCTGGTGTGTTCGACAGGTTGGGGAATCCTTTCGATAGGTTGATCTCTGCGCAATAAATTTCGATAGGTTTGCTTCTAGCTCCTATCGATAGGTTCCAAACTTCTCGATAGGTTCTCTTCAATCTTAGGCAACCATTCGATAGGATGCTCCTTCTTTGTTTTCGACTGCGCGATAGGTTTCGGATCCTATCAAATACTCCCATCGTCACGACTTCTTCCTTCTTTTTAGCCTTTAGATCCTATCGACAGGTTCCAATAACCTAGCGACAGGTTGTTTTCAGCCTGTTTTCACTCCTTTAAAGCAGCTTTGCTATTGCTGCATGCTCTAAGTGGGCCATTGTTGGGTCTGAACTACACTGAGAGATGGATTTCTGGATTGACTGCTTTTTACTGCTATCTACAAGACATACTCAACTAGCATTTATTAGTCCACTCATAGGTCTATCAAAGCTCATGTTAAGGGGTGAGAAATGGTACTTTTCAGAGATTAACACCTAAGCTTTGCTAGTCCCTGAGCGAAGGAAGAATAAAGAAAACTAAAATGCCACTTTTGTAGGGAGCACAAATGCATTTAGCATATGCATCAAGCCTTTTGAACCCCTAGGTGATCCCTAGTGGAGTAGTGAAGTCTCCTGAGGGTTTTCAGTGAAGGTACCCACAAACTTCCCTAATAAAATCAGTTAATACTTATGCAACATGCTAAAACAGAGTTCAAGTAAAATAAAATAAATTCCGCACCATGTCCCTTCAGTTTTAGAGGATTTTCAGCAGAAAAATCATCAGTTTAAAACCTGAAATTCTGCTATAATTCCTTCATCATCAATCAGTTTATGTCAAGGCATTGTGCCTGAAAATTAATATAGAGTTCACCTTTAATTTAAGAATTCTGTTTTGATAATGCCCCAATAAATTTTGATTTCAGACCCAAGTCTTACCAGGGCTGTTCACTCACAACAAAAGTAGAAGGGTGCATCAGTTCTCACAACTCAAGACCAGTTAAAGCCCTCAAATATGATTGCCAGCATGAGCATAGGCATTGCTCTAACTTCTGAAATTTTCTAATTCTTTTCACCATAGATTAAACAAATCCTCATCCCCACATGACAGCTAAATCCATTGCAGATCAGTAGGGTTTTTTTTTTTTATTGGGTTGTAATGTGGCTTATGGTGAAATTTGTAAAAGAATAATGGGGTAAAAAGGATTCAAATTGAGAATTCAATAAAGGTAAGGAGGTGGTCTAGACAACACCTTCTTCATTTCAGCACAATCCCATCTACTTCTTCAATTTTTAGATTTGAAGTGATCAGTTTCTAATCCTCTTTCAGTCTTTCAATGAAATGACTTTTCTTTCTTAATCTTTTTGTTTTTCTTTTCTGTTTTTCCTTTTCTTTTTATATGTTTTTTCTTTTTGTATTTTTTTTTTTCATTTTTCTTTTTATGGGTTGGAATGCCACAGCTATACATCTGATATACAATAACTGCCTTCAAGTGTGCTTTCTTCTCCTTCCACCAATTGTCAAACCAATTCTACCTTCTTCAACTCCTTCACCTTTACCTTCTGAAATCTCAGGATAAGGGTCATGCTATATCAGGTCACTGAGGTTTGAGTTCAAATTCTTTGGTTTTTATCACAGAAAATTGGGAGTTTTAAGGCTCAAATGGTGTGTATCAAGGGCAGTTCAATGGCCTTACTTCATATCTTCAATGTCATGAATGCTGTCAAGCTATTTTAATTTGGATTTGCCTAACTTCTAGTGATCAAAACTAGATTCAATCAGTCCTTAGAGCAGAAATATTGCCAAGACACTCTTCAAAAAAAAAAATTTCAGGCCCAAATCTCACTGGGTATGGCCTTCCATCAAATTTCCGGGGTGTATCCTCATAGTTTTCTCTCCTTTTAGGTTCACTAAACATCACTTTTTGAAAATTCTTGACATTTGCTTCATGAAAAATGCTAAAACTATAGCTCATTTCAGTTTTAAAAAGTTTTTAATTTCCTCTCTTTTTTTCTTCAAAAATCAGGTGGGAAATCACTTTATTTTCAAAAACTTATTTTTTTTCAACATTACTGCACTAGCATTAACTCATTTCATTGGCACACCTACCATACCCCCAAACCTAATTCAAACAGTGTCCTCACTATTCAGAGAACATGGTAACCATGAAAAGGGTATATGAAGAAACAAATGGAAGAATAAGCACAAAGAAAGACATAACACATAAAAGAAATTACTATTAACATTTAAAATATGTACATGGTCCATAGTAAGAGAAAATTAATAAATATAAACTATATTTATTTACAAGCATCATCAGGCCAATCATACAAGTCTGCCAAAATTTTCAAATCCTCCTTGGATAAAGGAGCTTTTCCTTTAGGTTGGGACTTCTGGGTGGACTGCTTAGGGGCCTCCTCAGACTAGGCAACAGAGTTCTTGGTTTTCTTGGCAGAAGCAATAGCAGAGTCAGAATCAGAATCAGAAGGGAAAAGGACAGTAGGATCTAGGCCAAGGGAAGCAGCAACTTTCCTTCTTTCCTCCTTGGAGAGTAAGGTGGAGGAGTTGTCATGTGGAGGTGGGGGCTACCTCTTCAGACTGGGTAGTAGGTTCCTTCCCTTTACTGCGAGCAGAAGCAGAGGAAACAGATATCTTTACAGTAACTTTTCTCTTTGTATAAGTCCTCTTAGGTTTGGTGGGAAGGTTTTGGTGGGAAGGTTTAGCTACAGGAAGATCTTGGGCTGGAGGGGGGGGGGGGACATCTACAGGTGGGGTAGGAGTAGGTTGAGTGGTAGGAGGGTTGAAAGGAGGAGCTGTAGCAAGAGGGGTTGGTTGAAATGGTTGAGAAGTCAAAGAAGCAACTTTTCTCTCCAGAATATTGATTTTCTTCGCTTCAAAAAGCAGGTTGGACTCAGAGAGTTCCTGGGTGGCCTTAAGTATCTCCTGAGCATTGGCTAATTTTTTCTGGAGAAGCTCAACATTCTTCTTCTCAAACTCGGCAATGCGAGTCTGAGCATCAGAAAGTAGTTTGGCAAACTCATAACGAGTTAGGATTTCCTTCCACCCCTGAGAGATATCCCAGAGCTGGATTCTTTGCTCCAATTCCATGAGAGCAATCCTCTCCTCATAGGAGACTTCCAGGGAAGCTCGGAAGGCAGCCATACCTATCAGGACATCCCTGTGGATGTAGGGATTATCCCTCATTGCATACAACAGAGTGAGGTAAGGGGGAATGTAGATGGGGGATCTGAGTACAATGAGCAAGGAAAGGGGTGGGGTGGAAGATGAGGAGGGGGTTGAGAAAACCAGTTCCTCAAGTGGATCAGTTTGGGTTGAGGCATCTATGAAGGCAGGGGGAGTGAGAGTGGGTGGTTGGGTGGTAGGTGACATAGCAACTTCAGTGGCTACTATTAGAGGTGATGGAGGGCTAAAAGATGGGGATGAGATATGTATGGGGAAAAATTGAGTGGCTACCTCCTCAGACTGGGTAGTAGCTGTGGGAGGTGGAACTATGGGTGAAGATGGAGGAGATAAATGGAGAGGTGATTGGACAGGGGAAAGAGGGGAAGTGTGAGGGGGTTGGGGAGTTGAAGAGGATGGGGTGAGGGTGGACTGAATGGATTGAAGGCAGGAGCTCATGAGGGCTTGGTTGTTAGTGTTTGTGGTCAATTGAGTTTGGATGGATTGTAATAGGGAGAGAATTTGGGTGAAAGTATTAGGCATGGTTGGATTAGAGGGGACAGGTGCTTGAATAGGGTGAAAAGGGGAGGATGGTGCGTGGTTGAAATGAGGGGGGTTGGGGTGTGGGAGTCCGGGAGTGGGGTGTACTCATGCCCAACATCTACCACAATGGATGTCATGAGGGCAGTGAACCCAGCTGTGGTAAACTGGTCGAAGCCCTAGAATGAAGGAGGGGTTGGTGAGGTGGAAAGTCAGAAATGGGATGGTCAAAGGGTGGAGAAGTAGGCTCTGGTAGTGTTGGAGGTTCAAGGACTTCAGGTTCAAGAATTGAAGTGGTGTGTGGAGGTAAAACTGGCTCAGAGGTAGGAGGAGGGGGGTCTGTTGGAAGAGGGACTGATACAAAGGGGAAAAGCAAAGTGGGTGGAGGTGTTGGTGATGATGTAGGTAAGGTAGGTGAAGGATGGATGAGGGTATCTCAGCAGTAAGATATGTTGTAGTGGTAGTGGGCACCTCCTCAACCTCCTCCATCTCAGCTGGCTTACTCTTCTTTATTAGAGTCAAGCTGGTGGACCATGCCCTTTTCCCATACACTTTTGGGGTCAACTTCTCCATTGGCTCATTCCTCTTGACCACATATTTCCCAGCCTTGAGCAAACATATAATGAGCCTGCTGAAAGGTAACCCAGCACCTTTAGCAAATGCCTATCTTTTAAGCACCTTATCATTAATGTCTACCATTGTCTCAAAAATCAGCTGTGATGCACTCAAAAATTGCCCTTTTGAACAATAGTACAAAGCATCTACAACTGGGGGCCTTCTCTCCTGCAAGTGCCCAGTGCAATACACATTCTTTCTCAGAATAGTGTCGATGAATCTGAGGTTAGGTTGAAGGTCTCTTCTCATCATAGATTCACCAGATCCCACAATTCCATTGGTGAGCTGTTTAGCCATTTCTCTGAATGTAACCCATTTCGGTGCTCCCTCAGATCTAGTGGAGTCAAATTGATGTGGAACTCCCAAAGCTATCCCAATGTCCTTGCAATCCACAGTGATTTGCCAATCATCAATCAAAAATTTCAGCACAGCCTCATTCCCAGGCACCACCTTCTTTGTCAAATTATGGTACCACAATTAAACCAGCCTGGGGTACACAGTCTCCTTCATGGGTGTAAGTAGGGGTAACAATCCCTCCTTTTTTAGATACATTAGTGTCCCTTGGCACTCCTCTATCTCAGTAAAGTATGCAAGATCAAAATCTGTCTTAGGGAAGAGGCTCAACCCATCCATAAACTCATTAGGGGTGGTTAATGCAATAGGATGCTCCACCATAGGTAATATGTCAGGGTTGGGCAAAGGTGTTTCCCTAGTTAGAGCAGATCTCTCCATAGGTATTTCTTCATCAGGTTCCTAAATTACGACAGACTTGGCCTTTTTTACTTTAGGAGCCTTCTTGGGCTTCCGCTCAGGAAGCTTCCTCTTGATAGGTGGGTTGGTGGTGGGCTTTGATTTTTTGGAGGACTTTGGGGTGGAAGAAGTTGGTTGCCGGAATAGGTAAGCTAGGGTTTCTTCAGAATCAACCATTATGCTCTTTGAAATTGATCTCTTAAAGCTCACTCACCAATTTGAATTAAAATTCTGAAGTAAACAACTAGGAAAACAATAGAGTGAAACAGAGAGATAGCTTACCCAAAACTCCTATGGTTTTACAGAAATCGTGATGCACAACTCCAATTTCCCAAAAATCAAGTGCAAAATGTTCCTTTGTGCAGGCTGAATGAACTTGAAGAACGGAAAACTGAGTGGCGAACAGTCCTTGGAGTATTTGGCGGAAAGAGAGCAGCGATAAATGAGGAAGAGAGAGCTAGGGTTTCACAGGAGGTGTTGAATGAGCAAAAATGACCTAACGATAGGTGTATAAAGAGTGAAATTCGATTTCAATAAGATAAGCTAAGTGATTTCGATAGGTCAAGGTGTCCTATCGAATACTAGAAAGAATACAGTGTGCAGATGAGATGCTTTGATAGGTTAAATCCTTCCTATCGATAGGGTCATGTAGCGCATGATTCATCCTTTCGATAGGTTCGTGATAGGTATCTAGAACCTATCGAAAACTTCTTGCTGACCTTTTGAACCTATCGAAGAGTTGTTTTCACCTATTGACAAGTCTCAGTGCCTATCAAAATCCTCAAATGACCTATCGAAAGGTCAAATGACCTATCAAAAGGTCCAATATTCTCATAGAAACTGCATTTTTGTGTTGTGTTTAGCCTCAGCACCCAGCAAACAAAGTGATCTTGGATCCCAACACATGATCTAAACTTTTCCAAAGCAAATACAATGGCTAGCAGCTCCTTTTCAGTTATGGTGTAGTTCAATTGAGCATCAACCATTGATTTACTAACATATGCCACTACACATGATGCTTTGTCTTTCCTTTGTCCCAGTACTGCACCAATGGCAAAGTCTGATGCATCACACATCGGCTCAAATGGCAGAGAGAAATCAGGAGCTTGCAATATAGGAGCAGTAGTCAAACAGGTCCTCAGAAGTTTAAAAGCAGCTAGGCATTCATCATTAAACACAAATGGAACCTCTTGGCACAGCAAATGGAAAAGAGGCTTCGAAATTTTGCTAAAGTCTTTGATGAACCTCCTATAGAAACCAACATGGCTGAAGAATGACCTGACTTGTTTGGCAATTTCAGGAGGGGGCAAATATGATTAAATCAATTTTAGCTTGATCAACCTCTATTCCTCTTTGGGAAACAACATGTCCTAGGATAATACCTTGAGTCACCATGAAATGACACTTTTCTCCACTCAAAACTAGGTTGGTCTCCTCACACCTTTGAAGCATAAGGTCGAGATGGTACAGGCATTGACTAAAATCATCCCCATAAATAGAGAAATCATTCATAAAAATCTCTAGAAACTTGTCAATCATGCCAGAAAAAATAGCATACATGCATCTTTGAAAAGTGGCAGGTGCATTCATAGCCCAAATGGCATCCTTCTGTATGCAAAGGTTCCAAATGGACAAGTGAATATAGTTTTTCTTGATCTTGAGGGTAAAAAGGAATCTGGTTGTATCCTGAATAACCATCAAGAAAATAGTAAAAAGCCTTACCTGCCAACTTATCTAAGATTTGATCTATAAAAGGTAATGGAAAGTGATCTTTGCTAGTTTTCTCATTGAGCTTGCGATAGTCTATGCATACCCTCCAACCAGTGGTTTGTTTGGTTGGAATTAGCTCACCTGAGTCTGCTTCAACTACTATAATCTCAGATTTCTTGGGCACCACCTAGGTAGGTGCCACCCTTGAGAATCTGAGATAGGGTAAAGGACCCCAGCATCAAGAAGTTTGACTACTTCCTTCATAACAACTTCTTGCATGTGTGGCTGAATTTAGCGCCCTCAAATCTGCAATAGTCCACCCAATTACTCTCTTATACCTTTTTTTAACACAAAGCAATTCTTCTTCCTGCTCAAGAGTGAGGAAGGAAGAGATTATCACTGACAGTTTGTGATTGGCTCCTAAAAAGGCATATTTTAAAGATTTTGGGAGTTGCTTTAACTCCACATCTGGGGGACTGATGAGTGAAGGCAATAGGGGTGCCTTAGAAGGTGGTGGAAGAGGTAATAAAGCAGGAGTCCATGAGTGATGCTTTGCTAGCCTTGCTTCAGAATTTACACTTTCCACTTACTTAAGCTCAGATGTGGAAGCTTTCTCTTCCACTGTTTCATTCCATACTTTTTCAAAAACATTAAACAAATCATTACCATGCAGTAGCTGAGGTAGATTTTCTTGTACAAACTCATCCAGCACATCAATGGAAAAACAGTCCTCATTTTCCAAGTGGGGCTGATGCGCTGCATTGTACACGTTCAGCTTGACTTTCATATTGCCAAAAGATACTTTCATGACCCCTGATATATATTGTATACAAGCATTTGCAGTGGCCAAAAAGGGCATGCCTAAGATCACAGGGATAGAAGTAGCACACTTGCTCGGCTCCATATCCAGCACTAGGAAATCAGCAAGATAAAAGAATTTGTCAACCCCAATCAAGACATCTTCAATAGTCCCCACAGGCTTCCTTTCAGATCTGTCAGCTAGTTGTAAGACCACATGTGTGGGCTTCAACTCTCCTAAGCCCATCTTCTCATATACTGAATATGGAAGCAAATTCACACTAGCTCCTATATCTAACAAGGTCTTTTCAATGGTATGATCCCTAATGATGCAGGGGATAGTGGGGACTCCAGGGCCTTGGAGTTTTGTTGGAGTTATAATAGTCAGTATTTGTTTCACTTTTTCTGCTGAAAAGACTTTCTTGGATAGATGTATCCTTGATTTTCTTTTGTGGGTGCAAAGGTCTTTTAAAAACTTAGCATAGGCTGGAACCTGCTTGATTGCATCAAGTAGAGGTAGGTTGATCTTCACTTGCTTAAAAGTTTCCATCATTTCCTCTATTTTGGCATGCCCTTTATCAAAAGGGGAAGGTACTTACATTGCCTTAGGAAATGGCAAATGTGGGACTGCTCCCCCATTTGCAGCCTTAGCCAACTCATCATCTCTTTTTTTTATTTTACTTTTTTCTTGAGGATCATCATTATCCTTCTTATTCAACATGGGTTACTCCTGTTGTACCTTCTCTTTTTCTTTTTCTAAAATTTTCAAGGCCCATAGCCTACTTGATTGTCCACCAACCTTCCACTTCTTAGTGTGCTAACAGATTTGGCTTCCTCATGAGAAGAAGAAACCTCACCTACCACATATTGTCTCCTTGGGTTGTCCATGGGTTGGCTAGGCAGCCTCCCTTCCTCTCTCTTGGTCAAAGCATTAGATAGCTGACCAAGATGGTCTTCTATCTTTTTAATGCTTTGGCTAAGAGAGTGCACAGTTTGAGACAAGGATCCTAAGTTTTGCAATGAGGCCATAACTTGTTCCTCAAAAGAAAGTGATCTAGCAGCTGGAGGGGGTGCAGCTTGCTGCACAAGCTGAGCCATAGGCTAAGTCATGGGTTGTTGATAGTGGGGCCTTGGAAAGTAATTCTAGTAGTAGGGCTGAGCATTTTTGTAAGGCATGGGCTGCTGCTACTGGTTTGGAAAAATATCTTGTCTCCACCTCAAGTTGGGGTGGTTTCTCCATTGGTAACTAGAAGTAGGCTGTTGCCCAAAAGACTGAGTGGCAGCCACATGCTCCATCGCTAAATCTAGAAATTGAACAGCTGAGGGCCTTTCCTCAAGGGAGTGAGTAGGGGACTGGCATATAACACATGGCTCCTCCACTTTACAGCCATGGGTAACTGCATTGCTGTCATGATCTTATCAAACTTCTGGGTCAAACTGTTCACTTTTCTTTCCAAATCATTGTGCCCACTCACCTCATACATCTTTCCTCTTGTGGTATTTTCTTTCACCATTCTAGGGATGTCCAAGTCCCTGGACAATGTCTCTCTTTGCATGGAGTTCTCACTGATGATGTCAAACAACTCCCAAGCCTCCTCAGCAGTTTTGTGGAGGTAAGTACCACCACAAGAGGCATCTACCATATCTCTGCTTTTAGAATCAATTCCCTGATAGAAACTTTGAACAAGCTGTCATTCAAGGATTTGATGATGGGGACATTTCTTCAAGAGTTCTTTGAATCTCTCCCATGCTTGGTGAAAGTCCTCAGTTGGGTCTTGAGCAAATGAGATAAACACAGTGATCAGTGAGAACTCCATGCAATGAGAGACAAATTCTTGGGTACGACAAGAATTTGGATTCTCAAATGATATCAGAGGATTTTGCAGTCATTGTGGAAATTCCATTTTCTCTGCAATTAGTATCTTCTCTAGAAGAAAAAGAAATAGCAAAATCTCATAATTTACGATCTATTCATTCAATACTTCCCTTTTTAGAGGACAAATTCTCACATTTAAATTATGTGTCAGATATCCTAATACCTTACCCCACCCATCTGGAAATCTTGGTTCAAACCCTTCACCGTTGGATACAAGATGCTCCCTCTTTGCATTTATTGCGATTCTTTCTCCACGAGTATACTAATTGGAATAGTTTCATTACTCCAAAGAAATCCATTTCTCTTTTTACAAAAGAGAATCAAAGATTATTCTTGTTCCTATATAATTCTCATGTATATGAATGCGAATCCGTATTCATTTTTCTCCGTAAACAGTCTTCTTATTTACGATCAAAATATTCTGGAGCCTTTATTGAGCGAACACATTTCTATGGAAAAATGGAATATCTTGTGGTAGTTCTTCGTAATGATTTTCAGAAAACTCTATGGTTGTTCAAGGATCCTTTCATGCATTATGTCAGATATCAAGGAAAAGCAATTCTGGCTTCAAAGGGGACTCATCTTCTGATGAAGAAATGGAAATATCACCTTGTCAATTTCTGGCAATGTCATTTTTACTTGTGGTATCAACCGGATAGGATCCATATAAACCAATTATCCAATCATTCCTTCTATTTTCTGGGCTATCTTTCAAGTGTACTACTAAATCTTTCGGCGGTAAGGAGTCAAATGCTAGAGAATTCATTTCTAATAAATACTGCTATTAAGAAATTCGATACCATAGTCCCCATTATTCCTCTGATTGGAGCATTGGCTAAAGCAAAATTTTGTAACATATCAGGGCATCCCATTAGTAAGCCGGTCCGGGTTGATTCGTCAGATTCTGATATTATCGATCGATTTGGGCGGATATGCAGAAATCTTTCTCATTATCATAGTGGATCTTCAAAAAAACAGAGTTTGTATCGAATAAAGTATATCCTTCGATTTTCATGTGCTAGAACTTTGGCTCGTAAACATAAAAGCACGGTACGCACTTTTTTGAAAAGATTAGGTTCGGAATTGTTGGAAGAATTCCTTACAGAGAAAGAACAGGTTATTTCTTTGATCTTCCCAATAAATTCTTCTCCTTCGCATAGGTCATATAGAGAACGGATTTGGTATTTGGATATTATCTGTATTAATGACCTGGCCAATCATTCATGATTGGTCATGAGACCTGGTAATGTAAATCGGAATCATTCCTAAATGATGAAGAGATAAAATAATAATCAAATTTCATTCATTTTCATTCTGAAATGCTCATTCAGTTGTGGTTGAATCAACTGAATATTCGAGTTTCTTCGAGTTCCTTCTTCTAGAGAGAACTTAGTTTTGGATGTATACATAGGGAAAGCCGTGTGCAATGAAAAATGCAAGCACGGTTTGGGGAGGGATCTTTTTATCCTATTGCAACAAGGAACTTATCTACTCCATCCGACTAGTTCCGGGTTCGAGTCCCGGGCAACCCATTTCCATACGGAAAATAGGAAAAAAAATTGATTATGGCATAAATCCAGATGCCTTTTTTAAACTTACTTCATTCACAAATTGTTCTGATGATCTATCCATATAGATATATATCTGTTGATATTGGTTGATAGGGTCATAGAAGGCATGTTATACTGCTGAATAACAAGCCTTCATATTATCTATTTTATATCTATTTATAGAGAATTTATGTGCTTGGGTGTCCCTGATGATTGAATAAACCAATATCTTACCATGACTGCAATTTTAGAGAGACGCAGAACCACAAGTTTATGGGTCATTTTTGTAACTGGATAACCAGCACTGAAAACCGTCTTTACATTGGATGATTCGGTGTTTTGATGATCCCTACCTTATTGACCACAACTTCTGTATTTATTATCGCCTTCATTGCTGCTCCTCCAGTAGATATTGATGGTATTCGTGAACCTGTTTCTAGGTCTCTACTTTATGGAAAAAATATTCTCTTTGGTGCCATTATTCCTACTTCTGCAGCTATAGGTTTACATTTTTACCCGATATGGGAAGCAGCATCCATTGATGAATGGTTATACAATGGTGGTCCTTATGAGCTAATTGTTCTACACTTCTTACTTGGTGTTGCTTGTGTTAAGTGGTGAAAAATGCCACTTTTAACCCTTTAACCTGACCATTGATAGACCTGTGAGCACACTAATAAGTTTCTGTCAAGTGCATTTTGTAGACAGCAATAAAAGAGGACATTAATGCAGAAAATCACTCAAGAATGCCCAAAAAGGGGCTATCTCTCAGCACAAGACAAACCCAGCACCAGCACACCAGAGGGTAGCACATCACTGGACCTTTGGAGCGCATGGCTACAGCAGGGCAAGGCGAAGGAAGTGAGAACTGGCTGAAAATATCCTATCGATTGGTCACCCAAAGACTTCGATAGGAGCTGAAAGCAAAGAAAGGGAGAATTTGTGCAGTTGAAGAGATTTCAACAGGATCTGAAGGCAAAAGAAGGATGGATTCATGTGGATAGAGAAGTTCGATAGGATCCAAGAACCTATCGAGCAGCTGAAATGAAGGAAGAAACCATCCTATCGAAAGCCTACCTGAGGCGTCAAGGGAACCTGTCGAATGGTTTCCTGAACCTGTCGAGATGAAGACGCTGGAACAGAACCTATCAAAGGGTACTCGAGCCTTTCGATAGGAGTGAAAGCAACCCTATCAAAATGATGTCATGTAAAGCGGAACTTGTCAAAATGGGTCGCCAACCTGTCGAAGAGTCCCTCCAAGTTGTCGAATACTCCAGACCAAGGACTGACAATGCTGGAACTCTAAATGAAGACTCATCCTATCGGAACCTATCGAACAGGTCTAAGAACCTAGCGAAAGGACCAAAAAGCTCTATTGGGACTTGTCGAAAGCTTCCTGAACCTGTCAAAATCATGTGCAGAACTTCTCAGAAATTCTGCTGTGCATACTTTGTGATTTGGTGACCTGCTGCATGCAACCCGAGGCACTTGGTGACCAGCATGACGGCTCTAGAAGATGCCCTAGGAAGCTTTAACCGACCCACGTGCTCTAATAGAACTCTAACAAACTCTAAGGACCTTCTAGAAGGGATTTTTGGTAGGAAAAACAAAGGAGAAAGCTCTATATAGAGACCCCCAATTGCAATTGGGGGAGATCAAGATCTGAGCCAAATTCTAGAGATTAGAGTTGCAGAGAAATTCTATTTCCCTCCTTTAGCCCGACCATGGTTGGCTAATTCCCTTGGAGTAGCGAGGAGAAAGGTTAGATTTATAATTGGGTGAGGTTAAGAGTGCTATTGTAGGTTCCTAGCTGCACAGACTATAGATCTGAGAGTATTACCATTGTAGAGTGACTTCGATTGCAATGTTAATGCTGATTTTAATGCCTTAATTAGATCTAAAGTTCCTTTGGTTCAATTTGGTGATCGATCAGATCTGTGTAGAGGAGTCTGTATATTAGCTCACCCACTTACAGGTAGACCTCTTGGATACCACCTGATCTCCCTGGATCTAATTTTCCTGTGATTCCTTGAGTCTGTGACCTGGGAATTGCAGCATCTGTAGTGGTGGTAATTATTCTAATTGATGCTCTAGCTTTGAAGGAGATCCCTAGGATGGTCTGTGACCATTAAAGTGGACAATCATAACCTTAAGATGAATCTAAGCTCCGGTTCCAATTGGATTCATCTATTGTAATCCATGGATTCGATAAAGTCTATAGGATGGTCTGTGATCATTAAAGTAGACAGATCATGGCCATAAGACCAGGTGGATCCTGTGATTTGGAGTAGAATTTATACCCTGCAGCTGTGCTTATAGCCAGTTGAGGGAATTGTGTGATCTGAACCTTAGTAGCATGATTAATCGAATCTGATTTCAGTGAAAACCAACCTCCAAGCTACTCTTCTCCATTTTCTGTTCTTTTTACCTCTTTCCCCTACAAGATCTAAGATCCTAAACTCGATCGAAGTTAGTTTATGTTTAATTTTAGCTTAGCTTAAGTGACAATCCATTTCAAACCTCTCCCCTGTCTTTTAGCTAAATTCGTAATAGTTAGGGTGCCAGATCTAATTCAGATCTCGAGATATATCATATTTTTAAATTAACCTCCCTGTGGGCATTCCCTTATTCACCATTTTTGTAAAACTTGCTACAACAGACCCTGACTACTTGCAGATATGTGTGAGTGTGTCTGCCTAGTTTTATTGATGATTTGAGACCCTCATTTGAGGGAAGGCAAACACTCCAACAAGTTTTTGGCGTCGCTGGCGGGGAGGCATGTTTAGAAATTGATAGATCTAAGTTTTAATCGTAGATCTGTAGTTTTTTGTTTGATTTTTACTAACTGCCATTGTAAGTTGTGTTGTTTTTCAGTATTTTGTGTGCATTTCATCAGATCTAAGGCTACCAGTGAGAGGAATCGTGCTAGAGACTGCTCTCTAGTTTGCATTCCTCTACTCCCCTGTTATTTTTCAGATCTGTTGATAATTTTTGTTAGAGTAGTTAGACAAATTTGGTTGATTCTGCTTGTTGTGTTGAAGATCTGTTTTGCATTCAGATTTTGAGTGTTGTATGTTTGGTAGGAGAACCCTCCAACCTCAGATTATTCCATTAAATCTAGAGGTTGAAAGACTTCTCAGATCCAGACCAACTACACCCACATCTGTTGCATTTGATTTTGTAGAAATGGGTGAGCAACAGCAGCCGAGAACCCTTAAGGAGTTTAATGTACCATGGGTCTGTAATTCCCCTTCTGCATTCAATTCCCAGCTGCTCAGGGAAACTATGAGATAAAATCATCAATCATTCAAATGCTGCTGTTGTCGCTCCAAGTGTGCCATAATTGTGTGCATTATTAATCAAAAATTAAAGAATTAAAGAATGCTAGGTTATATGGATGTTAACTTATGAAAGGGATATCAGCACATTGGGGCTAACACTGGCCTGCAAGATTAGGGCCAGTTGTAGCAAGTTTTAAAAGTAAGTATTTCAAGATCGTCCACAGAGAAGTTTGTCTAAAATGAGAGATAAACCTCCAGATCTGTGCTACCAGATCTGGCTCTATAATTATCTAAAAATAATAGATAAAAGAGAGTGTTGGATTGTGTCACATTTAACTATAAGCAAATAAAGAAAAGAACTATCTACATGATCCAGATCCGAGTTGGGGAGATGTTTAAAATAAGACAAATGCAGAAATAATAGCTTCATGTACTTTAGCCTCTGAATTTTAATGGAGAGTCAGTAGTTCAACAGAAGCAGATTCAATCTTCATCCGGCTACCAAGATGGATGTAAGAGAAATAAATCCGAATTAAGGAATAGGTTTAGACTTATGGCTATGATCATCCAATGGTCACAGATCATCCAATAGTTGTGGCCTATTCTTTAGTTCGTAACATGAACATCAGTAAATGCTGAATTAGGTTACCAATGCTAATTCGCACAGTGATGATGAATTAAGGGAAGTTGGATGCGGATAAGTGAATCTAAAGAAGTCTAATGCACTAAGGTGAACATTCAGAACCCTCGACATGACTCCAATGGAGAAGACACAAATTACAGCAACCTTTTAAAATCCAACGTTACAATTACAGAGCACGGCTTTAGAGAGCCCTCGGACTTACACTCGAGCTTCTCGAGAGCCCTCGATTCTGATCTTGAATCCGAACTTGGAAGTACAAATCACTCACAATGGCTCTCAAAGGTACACTACAAGAAGGATTACAGGGGTTCGGATAAGCTATCCGACCGAATGAGAAACAGAGATGAAAACTCTAAAATCTGGATACCCCAATTGGGCAAATGTCTTCTCAATTTATAGCTTTCCCTCTATCCTGCACAAGGCTGAGTTGGCCAATCAGAAGTGCTCAGATCTGGATTGCCCAATGGCCGTTGAGCACGGGGATCCAGATTTCTTCGCCAATGAAAATGCTCGATCTGGTTCAAATAATCAGCGTTAGAAGCATCAATTCATTATGGGAATTCAAAAGTCTGCTTGAGCTTCTAGAAGTTCCCGCCAAGTGATTTCATCTTTGGGTTTTCACGTGGCGAGAATATGCCTTTGGTTTGTGCTTGGAATCTTCCAATGTCTCGGGCTTTTAATTACATTGGGGCACGCGTTGAGTTCTTGAAATGCCCTTCAAAGTGGTCAGAATCGATGCCATTTCGCAGAGTTTAAGGGTCTTTTCGCAAAGTAATTTGGCTCAAGCTCTTTTTCGTGGGGTTTGATTCATTCAATTAAACTTTTCTTCTTTTAAAAGGTCATTCTTCTATTCGAGGAGTGTTTTCTTCTTCGCAAAGTTCAAGGTTCTTTGCGAATAGTAGGTTCTTTTTGAATTGAACTCTAGGCTCCCATTCTTCTTTGCGAATTGACTTTTAACTTGATTTTTCCTTTGCGAATAGTAGAAGTTCTTTGCGAATTGAGCTTTAGCTTCCATTCTTCTTCTTCAGGTCTTTTCTTGCTCTTTTAGGACCTTTTAGCCATTGCTGAGGCTATTTCCTCACTCCCTCTCTGAGCTCGACCTGCCTTGTCAGCTTCTCGATCATTTTAGGATGGTCTTCCGATTTGGACCTGTCTTTTTGGTTAGCTGCAATATGAACACTAAAGCACTTACTTAGCCCTCTCAAGGGTCTTTCAAGGCTCATGTTTAGGGGTGAAAAATGGTATTTTACACTACTTAACACACCAAACCTAAGCTTTGCTAGTCCCTGAGCAAAGGAACATAAAAAACAAAGTAAAGAGCCACTTTTGTAGGAAGCACAGGTGCATTTAGCATATGCAACAAGCCTTTTCAACCCCTAGGTGATCCCTAGAGGAGGAGTGAAGTCTCCGAGGGTTTTCAAATGAAGGTACCCACAAACTTCTCCATGAAAGCTTAACATCAAGGCAATATTATCAAATGAGCAATGAAGGAGCAGGTTAGTTACTCTTGAATCAATGATGAAACAGAAAATTTGATTATTGTTTGCACAGAATTTAAACATTTATAAACCTCATGAATGTTTCAATATTTCCAATCTGTGAGCAGTCATAGAAAATCATACAAATGTGCCAAGAAGAAGCTCATCCTATGGATAAAAATTAGGTTATAAGTCATACTTAAGGTGCTCAAGTTCCAACCCAAACACTCACCGTGGTATACTCTCATGTTGTTTTTGTTGAGGGGTTCATTTTCACTCAAGCTCAAGAGCATTTACATCTCCCAAATGGATCTGTAAGCATGAGCATAGGCATGATTCTTAGGCAATGGCATCATTGACATCTCCTCACCATAGATTGGGTCACTTCATCTCCACATGACAGCTCACTCAACTTTGGATCACAAGGGCTTTTAATCTAGGTTTGTTTGTATGGCTTATGGAGTGAAGTTTCAAGGAAAGGGTTTGAACAGAGGTTTGAATTTGAGAACTCGGAAGTGCAGGGAGATGGTTCATGACTCCACCTTTTGAGTTTAGCTTCTTTCTTCTTCTTTTTCGAGATTCTCACATTCCACGTGATCAGTTCTTTCTTTGATCTTGCATTTTTCAACATAAGGTCCCTTTTTTGCCTTTTTGCTTGCAACTTTTTACATTGTTTGTCTCTTCTTTTCTCAGTCACCATATTGCCTATTTTGAGGTATTTTCTCTTCATTTTCTTGATGTTGCCCGAAATGGTCCATCTTGATTCTTTCTCCTTTACCTCCGAATTCTGAGTGAGGGAAGGCTGAATTAGGTTCCATAGGTTCAAAAAAGTACTTTTGAGTATTTTGATGAAGAATTGTAGGATTCTGACTCAAATGGGGTACAAATAGGGCAGATTTTTCTTGGTTGGTTCTGTTAGGTTCAAGTCGTCCAAAGAAGGCCTTGATCTTTTCCTCGCTTTCATGAGTGTCATACTTTGTTTTAATTTGAGTTTCCTAACTTCTAGTGGATCTAATGCCTCACCCAATCCTTTGAATCGTAAAAATTGCCTCACCACTCTTCAACAGAGATGGAAAATATATGGGCTCAATTCTCACCGGTTATGGTTTTTCCTTGAGCTTTTAAGTATATCTTTACCTTTTCTCTTCCTTTTGACTTACTACGTACGATACCAAGATGTTTTTATGGTGTAATCATCATGGAAATGTAGAATATCGCAAGGTTTAGAATGTCTAAATTTGGCAAAGGAATTTTAAATTTTCTAGTTGTCATGATTCTTAAGTAAATTAATACATTTCCTAATTACTTAGGTGATTCTGCTGCCCTTATGTTAAGCTTGGTCGTCGGCCATTTTGGAAGGGTGGGGAAAGATGTGGGGGAATTTGGTAGAGGTTGGTTATTTATAGGTAAGGTGGGGAAGCCGAAAGGGTGGGACTTGAATGGGGGGGCATTGGGAATGCTCATGGCCCAGGAATCAGCGTGGGTCATTAAGTAGCATTAAGCATGCGTGAGAATGATAACTGCATTTAATTCCCCCAATAAGTGCGTAACAACCTGGAAATTGGGGGAAACGTGTGAGGAACCGTGTCCACACTTGTTGTTGTAAGGGAAAAACAAAGAAAATAGCAGGCTCACAGATCTAAATGGTAGAATTTATGAAAGCGAAACCGAAAGAAAAGAAAAAAAATAAAATAAAATAAAAAAATAGAAAGCGTAAACGAAGAAACAACGTAAACTAAGAAGCAGAAACAAATGCATGCATACAAATTTGGGTTTATTCCTCCTAAATCAAAGAATGGTCCGACCAATTGCTTTCTTGTCTTTATTTTAGAACTACCAATGACTCCTCTTCTAGCTCCTTTGTAAGGGAGGAAGAAATAATCACGAGTAGTGTTTGATGATCTCCCAAAATACATATTTCAGATTTTGGGAGTTTGTTTGAGTTCCAATTCGTGTGGTGAGAAAAGAGGGCAAAGAAAGGTACCTTGGTAACTTGTGGAAGAGGGAGAGGAGCAGTCTCCAAGAGAGAGAACTTGATGATTGGTGAGTGCCTTGCACAAAGCGACTCCTTTGAATTTGATCTCCTTTTCCTTCTTTCTCGGATCCCCAATCCTTTTTAAATTCGTGGTGGAGTCTTTACCTTGCGAAATGTTTGGAAAGACTCCTCCACCATTTCATCAATGATGCCAACATGGAAACATTCCTCAATGAGAGAATTGAGGTTGAGTAACAAGATTATACACATTCAATTTAACTTTCATATTTCCAAAAGACACCTCCATGATGCTGACTGCATTGAATGCATGCATTAGTCAGAGCTGTGAATGGTCTTCCTGTAATGACAGGGATGGCAAGTGGTACTTTTGGTTGGTTCCATGTCCAACACCAAAAGTCTAGGTAGAAAACTTGTCTACTCCTACCAAAACATCTTCAATCAACCCCATAGGTTTCCTTTCAGATCTGTGCCTAGTGTAACACCACTTGAGTGGGTTTCAATTCTCCCAAACCTAGCTTCTCATAGGCGGAATAGGGAAGCGGGAGTTGACACTAGCACCAGATCTAGCAAGGCTTTCTCAATGGTGTGCTCCCCAATGATGCAGGGATTGTGGGGATTCTGTGGTCTTGCATCTTAGGTGGTGTTGCAATTGATAGCACTTGGTTGATTTTCTCCACAAAGAAAGGCCTTCTTGGATAAATGTATCCTAGATTGCCTTTTGTGGGTGCACACCTCTTTGAGAAATTTTGCATAAGGAGGACTGTTGATTGCATCAAGCGAGGTAGATTAATTTAAGTTGCTTGAATGTCTCCATCATTTCCTTAATTTTTGTGTTTCCTTTGTCAAAAGGAGAAACCGATTCATTGCATGGGGAAATGGGAGGTGAGGAACAAATTTCTCCTCCTCATCTTTTTCAACAATTTTGTTATTTTTACATGTTTTCATTTTTTGAGTTTTCCGATGTAAATCAAAACAAACATTAAACACGAATCATGGTTCTCAAGAAAAAAATAGAAAATGAATGAAAAGGAGAAGGATGCAAACTCAAGCAGATCTGCTCAAATTTTGGTCCAGATGCTCTTGTTGAATTGCCCAAATCGCAAACATTCAAAAGCTAGCAGTACCTTATTTAAATATTGACAAAAATAAAAAGAAAACCTCAGGCTACTGCCCAAATTTGACAAAAAGACAAAAGAGTGGCAGCAGTATTTATTCAAATAACTAGAAGGCAAAAGAATAAAAACTCAGAAAAATAAAAAAAATAAAAAAAATTCTGCTGCAAGAAAAGCGGTTTTCTATACAAAAGCTCAGACATTTAATCAAGCACTTGGAATGCAAAGTGTGTTTAAAGCAAAAATTAAAATAAATGAAAATAAACATAGGTCTATCTATTTTAGAACAAACTTCCCCGGCAACGGCGCCAAAAACTTGTTGTCGCTCCAAGTGTGCCATAATTGTGTGCATTATTAATAAAAAATTAAAGAATTAAAGAATGCTAGGTTATATGGATGTTAACTTATGAAAGGGATATCAGCACATTGGGGCTAACACTGGCCTGCAAGATTAGGGCCAGTTGTAGCAAGTTTTAAAAGTAAGTATTTCAAGATCGCCCAGAGAAGTTTGTCTAAAATGAGAGATAAACCTCGATCTGTGCTACAGATCGGCTCTATAATTATCTAAAAATAATAGATAAAAGAGAGTGTTGGATTGTGTCACATTTAACTATAAGCAAATAAAGAAAAGAACTATCTACATGATCCAGATCCGAGTTGGGGAGATGTTTAAAATAAGACAAATGCAGAAATAATAGCTTCATGTACTTTAGCCTCTAATTTTAATGGAGAGTCTGTAGTTCAACAGAGCAGATTCAATCTTCATCGGCTACACAAGACAGATGTAAGAGAAATAAATCCAATTAAGGAATAGGTTTAGACTTATGGCTATGATCATCCAATGGTCACAGATCATCCAATAGTTGTGGCCTATTCTTTAGTTCGAACATGAACATCATCGTAAATCCGCTTGAATTAGGTTACCAACGCTAATTCGCATGCAGGATGATGAATTAAGGGAAGTTGGATGCGGATAAGTGAATCTAAAGAAGTCTAATGCACTAAGGTGAACATTGGAACCCTCGACATGACTCCAATGGAGAAGACACAAATTACAAGAACCTTTAAAATCCAACGTTACAATTACAGAGCACGGCTTCTTAGAGAGCCCTCAGACTTACACTCTGAGCTTCTCAGAGAGCCCTCAGATTTACAGTCTTGTATCCGAACTTGGAAGTACAATTCACTCACACTGGCTCCCAAAGGTACACTACATGAAGGGATTACAAGGGTTCAGGATAAGCTATCCGACCGGAATGAGGGAAACAGAGATGAAAACTCTAAAACTGGATACCCCAATTGGGCAAATGTCTTCTCAATTTATAGCTTTCCTCTATCCTCGCACAAGGTCGAGTTGACCAATCAAGTGCTCGATCCGATTGCCCAATGGCCGTTGAGCACGGGATCCAGACTGCTCGCCAATGAAAATGCTCGATCCGTTCATTAATCAAAGCGTTAGAAGCATCAATTTGCTATGGGAATTCAAAAGTCCTTTGAGCTTCTAGAAGTTCCCGCCAAGTGATTTCATCTTCGGTTTTCACGTAAGCGTAATATGCCTTTGGTTTGTGCTTGGAATCTTTCGAATGTCTCCGGCTTTTAATTACATTGGGGCACGCGTAGGAGTTTATCGAAATGCCCTTCAAAGTGGTCAGAAATCCTCAAGATGCCATTTCGCAGAGTTTAAGGGTCTTTTCGCAAAGTAATTTGGCTCCTGAAGCTCTTTTCGTGGGGTTTCAGTTCTGTTCGAATTAAACTTTTCTTCTTTTCGCAAAGGTCATTCTTCTATTCGAGGAGTGTTTTCTTCTTTTCGCAAAGTTCAAGGTTCTTTGCGAATAGTAGACGTTCTTTGCGAATTGAACTCTAGGCTCCCATTCTTCTTTGCGAATTGACTCTTAACTTGATTTTTCCTTTGCGAATAGTAGAAGTTCTTTGCGAATTGAGCTTTAGCTTCCATTCTTCTTCTTCAGGTCTTTTCTTGCTCTTTTAGGACCTTTTTAGCCATTGCTGAGGCTATTTCTTCACTCCCTCTTTGAGCTTGACATGCGTTGTCAGCTTTTTGATCATTTTAGGATGGTTTTCGGATTTGGACCTGTCGTTTTGGTTAGCTGCAATATGAACACTAAAGCACTTATTTAGTCCTCTCAAGGGTCTTTCAAGGCTCATGTTTAGGGGTGAAAAATGGTATTTTTCACTACTTAACACGCCCTCTTTTCATGACTTGACCAAAGAAGACCCCTACAAGCACATTGATGAGTTCTTGGGACTATGCACTACATTTAATATCACAGGTTTGGGGGAAGAGGCCACTAGGATGAGACTCTTTCCTTTTTCATTGAAGGACAGAGCCAGGACCTGATTGTCCTTGCTTCCACCCAACAGCATTCAGTCCTGGAGTGATCTCCAATGTCAATTTCTGGCCAAATTCTTCCATATGTCAAAGACCAGCTAGTTGAGGAAGGGTATCATCTCTTTTACCCAAGCTCCAACTGAATATTTTCATCAATCCTGAGAGAGATTTAAGGATCTCCTGAAGAAATGCCCCCACCATCAAATCCCTGAATGGCAATTGGTTCAAAGCTTTTATCAAGGAATTGATGCTAAAAGCAGAGATATGATAGATGCCTCCTATGGTGGCACCTATCTCCATAAAACTGCTGAGGAGGCATGGGAGCTCTTTGACATTATTAGTGAGAACTCTATGCAAAGGGAAACCTTTGAAAGAGATCAAGAGCCTCCGAAATTGGTGAAAGAGAATACCTCAAGAGGGAAGATATATGAAGTGAGTGTGCCAAGTGAGTTGGAAAGGAAAGTGGACAGCCTAACCTTGAAATTTGATAGGCTGATCGGAGCAATGCAGTCACCTGTGGCTACTAGAGTGGAGGAGGCATGTGCCATATGCCCGTCCCCTGCTCATCCCTTGGAAGAATGCCCATCTACTGACCAGTTTTCTAATTTTATAATAGAGCATGTGGCTACAACTCAGTCTTATGGGCAGCAGCCTGCTGCTGGAATCTGTGGTGGCGACAAGATGCATACCCCAACCAGCAACAGAGCCCCCACCAGCCCATGCCCTACAGAAATGCTCAGCCCTATCGAGAAGGTTATGCCCCAAGGCCTCAGTATCAACAACCCATGGCCCAACCTATAACTCCTCCTGTGCAGCAAGTTGCACCTCCTCCAACTGTGAAAACACCATCCTTTGAGGAACAAGTTCTATCTTCACTGTAGAGCTTGAACACCTTAACCCAAACTGTGCACTCTCACAACTAGAGCATCAAAAGATAGAGGACCAACTTGGTCAACTGTCTGATGGTCTAACTAGGAGAGAGGGAGGAAGGCTGCCTAGCCAACCACAGGATAATCCACGAAGGCAGTTTGTAGTGGGTGAAGTTTCCTCCACCTATGAGGAAGCAAAATCTGTTACAACTTTGAGAAGTGGTAAGTTAGTGGACAAACAAGTGGGCTGTGAGCCTGTGAGGAACTTGGAGGAAGAAAATGAAGTGATTTCTACCAGCACACAATAAAGACCACCAATGGTGGTTTTGAAGGAATAATCAGCTGTGAATAAAAAGGATAATGAGGATCCTTAAGAAAAGAAAAAACTCAAAAAGAAAGAGGCCCATTGGTTAAGGCTGCAGGTGAGGCAGCAATCTCACATCTGGCATTTCCTAAGGCACTACAAGCACCTTCCCCTTTTGATAAAGGATAAGAAAAAATTGAGGAAATGATGGAGACTTTCAAGCAAGTAAAGATTAATTTGCCTTTACTTGATGCCATTAAACAAGTCCCAGCCTATGCCAAGTTTTTAAAAGACCTATGCACCCATAAAAGACTGTTTAGGATACACCTATCCAAGAAGGTCTTTTCAGCAGACAAAGTTAAGCAAGTCCTGTCGATTGCAACTCCCCCCAAACTTCAAGACCCTGCCCTCTCCACCATCCCCTGCATCATTCGGGATCATACCATTAACAAAGCCTTATTAGACCTGGGAGCCAGTGTAAATTTGCTTCCATATTCAGTATATGAGAAGCTGGGCTTAGGAAAATTGAAGCCCACACATGTGGTCCTCCAGCTCGCTGATAGATCTGAAAGGAAACCTGTGGGGATAATTGAGGATGTTTTGGTTAGAGTTCACAAATTCTTCTATCCTGTTGACTTTTTGGTATTGGACATGGAACCAAGCAAATGTGCCACTTCCATACCTGTGATTCTAGGCAGACCCTTTTTGGCCACTGCCAATGCCCACATATAATGCAGGTATGGGATCATGGAAGTGTCATTTGGAAACATGAAGGTTAAGCTGAATGTGTATAACACTGGCTATCAACCCTCTCCTGAAGAGGCTTGCTTTTCCATTAATGCCCAAAAGAAAGTGATGCATAATAATCCGCATGGGCTGGTGCAGGACAATGCTTGGTTCATAGATGGAAAACTGCACCCAGGGAATGGACAATGGATGAGGAAAAGATCTATGAAAAGTGTCAAGTTTGATGAGCCTGGGGAGACTATGGACCTTCCAGACCCTCCAGATTAGCCCCTGCAATCAGTATGTATCATATGTACCATACTTTGCTTTTGTTTTAGGTGTTTACTTTATGGTTAATTGATTTTTTTTATTATTTCTTGCAACATGAACAGAAAAATAAATTAGGGAGAGAAATAAAATTGCCATGCTTAATACTAGGCCGTCATTTCAGTATTACCAGTTATCCTGAGATAACGAGAGCTTGACCACAGGGAAAACAAACTATAGAGCAGCACTGCAGACGACCCTACTGAGTGCTAAAACTGAAAGTACCCCAAAATGCAGCCTTATTTGGCTTTTAGAAGTCTTCGATCGGTCAAGTTCACCTTCGATAGGTCACATGGTGATTTCGGCAGGATGTTCGATGGTTTCCATAGGCACTGAACTTCTCGACAGGTGAAATTAACTTTTCGATCGATTAAAAAGAGCAAAATGGAGATTTCGATAGGTTCTAGATACCAATCAGGAACATATCGAAATGAAGACTCAGCTGTCGTTTAAACTGATCGAAAGGATAGTTCCACCTATCGGGATCCTATCAAATCATCCCCTTTCAGACTTTTGTCTGCCATGTTTTTGACAGGACGCATGAACCTATCGAAACCATCCAGTTCACCCTATCGGAATTGTATTCCACCCCTTATATACCTGTCGATAGGTCATTTGTTCCTCATTCCATACCTTCTGCAAAACCTTAGCTCTTTTCCTCTCTCTTTCGCCTCCCTCTTTCTCCACTAAATCCTTAGAACCTTCGGCTGTTCAGTCTACCATTTTTTCAATACATTCAGCTTCCACAGAGGAGCATTTTCCCCCTGACTTTGGAAAAATTGAAGCTGTGTATTGTGATTTCTGTTAAACCCTAGGGATTTCGAGGTTAGTTACCTTCCCACCATCAATCTGTCGTTCCTCTAATTCTTCACCTTCAAGCTCCACTCCAATTTGGTGAGTGACTAGTCTCCTAGAGTAAAATGGATGAGCCGGAGGAAACTCTAGCAAACATACACCGGAGAGCAACTGCTTCCACCCCCAAATCCTCCGCGAGGTCGAAGCCAGCTGACAAACCACCTGTCAAGAGGAAACTCACAGAGATGTCACCCAAAAAGACTCCTAAAGCTAAGAAAGCCAAAGCTGTTGTGATTCAGGAGCCTATAGTGGAAGATACCTTAGCGAGAGCTGCTCCTCCAGCTGAGCTGCCAGCGGGGTTAACTACCCCCAATGAGTTTGTAGAAAAATTAAGTCTTGTTCCTGGGACAGATTTTGATCTGGCATATTTTGCTAACATTGGGGAGTGTCAGGGGACGTTGGAATATTTGAAGAAAGAAGGTCTACTACCCCTGCTTTCACCCTTAAAGGAAAATGTCTACCCTAGGTTGGTCAAATTGTGGTTTCAAAACCTGACAAAGAAAGTGGTACCTGGGGCTGAGGATATACTAGAAATCTTGATTGATGACTGACAGCTGACTGTCGACTGCAGAGATATATGGATGGCTTTGGGAGTCCCATATCAATTTGACTCCACCAAAGCTGAGGGACCACCTACAGGGGCTACATTTCGGGGAATGGCTAAACAACTCACTAATGGAATAGTGGGCTCTAGTGAATCCTTGATGAGAAGTGACCTCCATCCTACCCTCAGACTCATTGATACCATTCTGAGGAAAAATGTCTATGTCTCTGGCCATTTGCAAGAGAGAAGGACCCCTTTAGTGGATTCACTATACTTCTGTTCAAAGGGGCTATTTGTGAATGCACCTAAGCTGATTTTTGAAACAATGGTGGACATCAATGACAAGGTGCTGAAGAGGTAAGCTTTTGCTAAAGGAGGAGGTCTGCCTTTTTGCAGACTCATCACATGTCTGCTCAAGACTGGAAAATATGTGATCAAGCAAAATGACCCAATGGAGAAACTGACCTTTAAATTGTATGGAAAGAGAGAATGGTCAACCAGCCTCACCTTGATTAAGAAAGGTCAGCCAGTTGGAAGGGAGGCGGTTGAGAAGGCAACCACTACCGTGGCAGCAGAGACTCCTGCAGAGAGACCCTTATCCATCCCTCCACCTACCATACATGTCCCATTACCCACCCCTCCACCTACTTTGCTTTTTTCGTTTGTATTTGTCCCTCTTCAAACAGACCTCTCTCCACCCACCTCAGAACCTGTTTTCACTTCAACCACCTCTCAGGTTTTCCAACCTGACATACTGAAACCTCCCACATTCTCCGAGCCTACCCCTACCACTTCTTCTCCCCACACTACCCAACCCATTTCTAACTTTCCCCCATCCCCAACCCCTACCACTTCTTCTCCCCACACTACCCAACCCATTTCTAACTTTCCCCCATCCCCAACCCCTCTACATCCACAGGGCGTGGCCCTGTTCACCACTACTGGGTTCACAGCCCTCATGACCTCAATTGTGGAGGACGTTGCTCATGATTACACTCCACTTCCTGACTCCCCACGCCCCACTCCTCATCATTTTAACCATACACCCTCTTCCCCCTTCCATCATGTCCAATCACTGACCCCTTCTACCCCTACCATGCCTGACACCTTCACTCAAATTCTATCCCTCCTACAAACCATTCAGTCCCAATTAACTGTCAGCAACGACAACTAGACCCTCATGAGCTCATGTCTCCAATCAATTTAATCCACCCTTACCCCATCCTATTCCGCTCCTCAACCCCCTCACATATCCCCTCCTGCTTCACCTATACTTACCCCACACCCTGCGGCTGCCCAAACTGAGGAAGTGGCCGCACCAATTCTCCCCATACTTTCCTCACCACAGGCCACTTTATCCTCCTCCCTAGATTTACTGGCCTCCGCAATAGCTGAATCCCCTCTACCCTTCACCACCCCTCCAACCATTTTCTAGGATGCCTCTACCAAAACTGATCCCTGGGATGCTCTGGTTCTTTCCACTCCCTCCTCTTCATCCACTACACCCTTGTCCTCGCCCATTGTCCTTAGGCAATCCATGTACATACCCCCTTACTCCACCTTGCTGTATGCCATGAGGGACAACCCTTACATCCACAAGGATGTCCTGAGAGGTATGGCTGCACTCTGAGCTTCCGTTGAGGCCCCTTATGAGGAGAGGATTGCCAACATCGAATTGGAACACCGAATTCAACTCCGCGATATCTCTCAAGGTGGTCTGAAATCCTGACTCGTTATGAGTCAGCAAAATAATTGGCAGCTGCTGAGAGTCTCATTGCCAAATGTGAGAAGAAGAATTCTAAGCTGCTCAAGAAAAAAAATGGCCAATGCTCAGGAGATACTCAAGGCCACCAAAGAACACTTTGATGCCAACCTGCTCTATGCTGCCAAACAGATTGACATTTTGGAGAAAAAGGTTGCTTCCCTTACCTCTCAGCCATTTCAACCTACCCCTCTTGCCACCGCACCTCCTCCTGCACCTCTTGCCACTCAATCCTATCCCCCCTACAACTCAACCTCCTCCCACCCCCCCTGTGGATGTGTACCCTCCTCCAGCCCAGGAGCCCCCCTACTCAACCTACCCCTCCGAAATTAAAAAGGGCTCCCCCCAAGAAGAAAGTTGTTGCCAAAAGAGCTGCCCCCGCTGCTGCCCCTGCGAAGAAAGGAAACAGGCCTATTGCCCAGTCTAAAGCCACACCACCCACCCAGCCCCCAACCCACCCTGATACCTCTTTCACCTTACTATCAAAGGAGGAAAGAAGGAAAACTACTGCGGCTCTCGGATTGGACCCCTCTGCCCTTTTTTCATTCGATTCAGATTCTGATTCTATTGCTGTTGTTGATCCCAAAGGAAAACAACCCGCTGCCCAGTCTGAGGAGACACCAAAGAGGCCGCAACCGAGGGCTAAATCTAAAGGAAAAGCTCCCCTATCCAAGGATGAGCTGAAAAACCTGGCTGACCTCTACGATTGGCCAGATGACACCTACAAATAACTATGGCAGCTTGTTGTTTTAGTTTCTTCCTCATTTTTCTCATGTATATATTTGGCATTTCAATACATTTTGTCTTCATGTAGTTTTTCTGTATCTCTCTTTTCCCCCCATGCCTCTCCCCTAATTTCATGCTGTCAACAATGAGAACACTATTTGGTTTAGGTTTGGGGGTATGGCATGTATGCCAATAAATTAGTTACTTTTAGTACAGCTAGGCTAAAAAGAAGTGTTTGGAATTAATTAGAGTAAATTCTCACTTGAATTTTTATAAAAAGAGGAAATTAAGAAAACAACTATTTGAAACTAAAATAAGCCGTAGTCCAACAGACCTCATGAGGCAAATGTCAACAATTTGTGAAAAATAATTTTGATGTGCAGTAACCTAAAATGAGAGGAAATTGTGAAGACACACCCCTGAAAATTAGATGAAAGGCCATACCCAGTGAGATTTGGGCCTGAAAAAGTTTTCTTGAAGAGTGCCTTGGCAATTTTCCTGCTCTATGGACTGATTGGATCTAATTTTAATCACTAGAAGTTAGGCAATTCCAAGTTGAAACAGCTTGACAGCATTCATGATATTGAGGACATGAAGTAAGGTCATCCCTTGGTCAGTTTGAGCTTAAAATGCCCAACCTTTGAACTGCCCTTGATGCACACCACTTGAGCCTTAAAAGTCCCAATTTTCTTTGATGAAAACCAGAGATTTTAAACCCAAAACCTTTTGACCTATTTCAGTTCACCCCCAATCTGAGAAATCAGGAAGAGGAAGGAGAAGCAAGGTTAGAGGAGCAAGGTGTTAAATCTGGTTGAAAGAAAGAAAAACACAGTTGGTGGTATTTGTGGTATTCCAATTTAATTAAAAAAAAAAAAAAGCAAAAGAATGAGAGAGAGAAGTCATTTCATTGAAAGATTTGAAAGGAAAAGAAGAAGCTGGCCACTTTGGCTCTGAAAATTCAAGAAATAGATGGAATTGTGCTGAAATCAAGAAGGTGTTGTCTAAACCACCTCCCTACCTTTATTGATTTCTCAATTTGAATCCCTTTTACCCTGTCATTCTTTTGCAAACCTCATCTCTAAGCCACACCCAATAAAAAGACCTTACTGATCTAGAATGGATTGAGCTGTCATGTGGAGATAAGGATCTGTCTAATCTATGGTGAAAAGAGTTAGAAAATTTCAGAAATTAGAGCAATGCTCATGCTTAGACCCTATTTGAGGATCAGAATCTTGCTCTTGAGTTGTGTGAAATTCTACACCCTTCATTGTTGTTGCGAGTTAACAGCCTTGGTGAGACTTGGGCCTGGAATTCAATTTGATGGGGGTAGTATCAAAACAGAAATCTCAAATGAAAGGTGAGCCATGCATCAATCTTCAAACATAATACCTTGACATGAATTGATTGTTGATGAAGGAATTACTGCAAACTTTCATGTTTTAAGTTGGTGACTTTTCTGCTGAAAACCCTCCAGAACTGAAAAGACATGATGAGAATTTATTCTAGTTTACTGAAATTCAGTTTAGCAAGATGTACTATTATTAACTAACTTTATTGGGGAAGTTTGTGGGTACCTTCACTGAAAACCCTCAAGAGACTTCACTCCTCCACTAGGGATCACCTAGGGGTTTAAAAGGCTTCGTGCATATGCTAAATGCATCCATGTTCCCTACGAAAGTGGCAATTTTATTTTCTTTTAATTCTCCTTTGCTCTGGGACTAGCAAAGCTTAGGTTTGGGGGTGTGTTAAGTGGTGAAAAATGCCACTTTTCACCCTTTAACTTGACCATTGATAGACCTGTGAGCACACTAATAAGTCTCTGTCATGTGCATTTTGTAGATAGCAATAAAAGAGGACATTAATGCAGAAAATCACTCAAGAATGCCCAAAAAGGGGCTATCTCTTTGCATAGGACAAACCCGGCAACAACATATCAGAGGGTAGCACATCACTGGACCCTTGGAGCGCGTGGCTACAGTAGGGCAAGGCGAAGGAAGTGAGAACAGGTTGAAAACATCCTATCAATTGGTCACCCAAAGACTTCAATAGGAGCTGAAAGCAAAGAATGGGAGAATTCGTGCAGTTGAAGAGATTTCGACAGGATCTGAAGGCAGAAGAAGGATGGATTCGTGTGGATAGAGAAGTTCAATAGGATCCAAGAACCTATCGAGCAGCTGAAATGAAGGAAGAAACCATCCTATCGAAAGCCTACTTGAGGCGTCAAGGGAACCTGTCGAATGGTTTCCTGAACCTATCGAGATGAAGATGCTAGAACAGAACCTATCGAAGGGTACTTGAGCCTTTCGATAGGAGTGAAAGCAACCCTATCAAAATGATGGCATGTAAAGCAGAACTTGTCGAAATGGGTCTCCAACTTGTCGAAGAGTCCCTCTAACCTGTCGAATACTCCAGACCAAGGACTGAGAATGCTGGAACTCTAAACGAAGACTCATCCTATCAGAACCTATCAAAGAGGTATGAGAACCTAGCGAAAGGACCAAAAAGCTCTATTGGGACCTATCGAAAGCTTCCCGAACCTGTCAAAATCATGTGTAAAACTTCTCAGAAATTCAGCTGTGCATATGTTGTGATTTGGTGGCATACGGCACGCAACTCGAGGCACTTGGTGACCGAGACGACGGTTCCAGAGGATGCCCTAGGAAGCCCTAACCGACCCATGTGCTCTAACAGAACTCTAACAAACTCTAAGGACCTTCTAGAAGGGATTTTTGGTGAGAAAAACAGAGGAGAAAGCTATATATAGAGACCCCCAATTGCAATTGGGGGGAGATCGAGATCTGAGCTAAATTCTGGAGATTAGAGCTTGCAGAGAAATTCTATTTCCCTCCTTTAGCCCAACATGGTTTGCTAATTCCCTTGGAGTAGCGAGGAGAAAGGTTAGGTCTGTAATTGGGTGAGGTTAAGAGTGCTATTGTAGGTTCCTAGCTGCACAGACTATAGATCTGAGAGTATTTCCATTATAGAGTGACTTTGATTGCAATGTTAATACTGATTTTAATGCCTTAATTAGATCTAAAGTTCCTTTGGTTCCATTTGGTGATCGATCAGATCTGTGTAGAGGAGTCTATATATCAGCTCACCCACTTAAATGGTAGACCTCTTGGATACCACCTGATCTCCCTGGATCTGATGCTCTTGTGATTCCTTGAGTCTGTGACTTGGGAATCGCAGCATCTGTAGTGGTGTTAATTATTCTAATTGATGCTCTAGCTTTGAAGGAGATCCCTAGGATGGTCTGTGACCATTAAAGTGGACATATCATAACCTTAAGATGAATCTAAGCTCAGGCTCCAATTGGATTCATCTACTGTAATCCATGGATTTGATAAAGTCTATAGGATGGTCTGTGACCATTAAAGTGGACAGATCATAGCCTTAAAACCAGGTGGATCCTGTGATTTGGAGTGGAATTTATACCCTGCAGCTGTGCTTATAGCCAGTTGAGGGAATTGTGTGCTCTGAACCTCTGTAGCATGATTAATCGAATCTGATTTCAGTGAAAACCAACCTCCAAGCTACTCTTCTCCATCTTCTGTTCTTTTTACCTCTTTTCCCTGCAGGCTCTAAGATCCTAAACTCAATCCAAGTTGGTTTAAGTTTAATTTTAGCTTAGTTTAAGTGACAATCCATTTGAAACCTCTCCCCTGTCTGTTAGCTAAATTAGTAATAGTTAGGGTGTCAGATCTAATTCAGATCTGGAGATTTATCATATTTTTAAACTAACCTCCCTGTGGACATTCCCTTATTCACCATTTTTGTAAAATTTGCTACAACAGACCCTGACTACTTGTAGGTCTATATGAGTGTGTATGCCTAGTTTTATTGATGATTTTAGATCCTCATTTGAGGGAAGGCAAACACTCCAACAGCTTGTTACATGGTTCATGTGTGGGAGCTTAGTTTCCATCTGGGTATGTGCCCCTGGATTGCTGTTGCATATTCTGCTCCTGTTGCAGCTGCTACTGCTATTTTCTTGATCAACCCTATTGGTCAAGGAAGCTTCTTTGATGGTATGCCCCTAGGATTATCTGGTACTTTCAACTTCATGATTGTATTCCAGGCGGAGCACAATATCCTTATGCATCCATTTGACATGTTAGGCGTAGCTGGTGTATTTGGCGATTTCCTATTCAGTGCTATGCATGGTTCCTTGGTAACCTCTAGTTTGATCAGGGAAACCACAGAAAATGAGTTTGCTGATGCAGGTTACAGATTCGGTCAAGAAGAAGAAACTTATAATATCGTAGCTACTCATGGTTATTTTGGCCGATTGATCTTCCAATATGCTAGTTTTAACAATTCTCGTTCCTTACATTTCTTCCTAGTTGCTTGGCCTGTAGTAGGTATTTGGTTGACTGCTTTAGGTATCAGCACCATGGCTTTCAACCTAAATGGTTTGAATTTCAACCAATCTGTAGTTGATAGTCAAGGTCGTGTGATTAACACTTGGGCTGATATCATCAATCATGGTAACCTTGGTATGGAAGTTATGCATGAACGTAATGCTCATAACTTCCCTCTAGACCTAGCTGCAATCGAAGCTCCCTCTATAAATGGATAATACTTCAGTTTCGGTTTTAGTGTATACAAATCATTGAAGGAGCAATACCCAATTGCTTGTTTTCTTAAGAGGTTTGGTATTGCTCTGTTCGATTCAGTAGTTTTTTATTCATAAGAAGCATTTTTTCATTTGACATTTATAGAAAATGATGGATGGTAGAAGAAGAAATATAATCCTTTAGAGATAGAGGAGGGGCGAATGTAGGCAAGTGGATCAAGGTAGTGGATTGTGAATCCACCATGCGTGGGTTCAATTCCCCTCATTCGCTCATCATTCTAAATTTCTATTCTATTTACGGTGACGAAGAATCAAACTATCACTATATTTATTCCTTTCCCTACTTCTTATTGTGGTTGTGAACCGCTTTGCTCAACATCAAGTACACGAAAGGCGATCGAATAACAAAACCAGGCCCATGCCCATTTTCTTATTTATTACTTGAAAGGCGCTTTCTTTCCTCGGTCGCAGATAGCAGTGACTTCCCTGCACTAACAACGAGAAGGTAGCCGGAGGAAAAGATTCTCCCTATCTTGACATCTCTTGGGGATTCACTCGACGAGAGAGCCTTTCTTGTACAAATACAAATACAACCAATTTAGTGAAACTAATTGATTGTTCTTTGGCAACAGAAGGAGTAACACGGGGGTACCAGAATCAATATCGAGACAGACGGAGGAATGGCAACTAAATAGCGTACGCTACGTTGAATACTAGATATAATAGAGATAGGCCCAGGCGGGAGAGAAGAAGGGATTCTTATAGAGTGCTCTATCCCTAGCAGAGCATACCATTTTAAACAGACTCTTTTTGAAAGATAGTATTGTGCAACCGTGGATCCTCTCGAACCCATCGCGGCGATGCGCTCGCCTTGGATAAAATGTAGAGTCGCCACCCGGAGCTTTTGGTGACCCGGGAAACCTTCAAATCGATATTTTGAGCACCGAAGTGCTAAATATGACTTTGATTTACCGGTCTTTGACAAAGGCTCTAGGGTAGGGGCTTCGGTTATCGATCGGGAAGGGTTTAGGCACCCGATCAACCCGCACGTAGCGGTCTCTATCTATGGCCAAAAATAAAAATAAAAAGGGCGGAGTTTCCCATTGCCCGAAGGTAATACGGTCCTATCAAGCTTTGAGCCAAACCGAAATTTTGACGGCGTAACGGCTTGAATCCTTGGACGGAGGGGACACCAAGAAGGTAGAGGAAGAGAGGGGTGAGCCAGAGCTCACGGGCCCTTGTTGCACCATGGAAGATCTTTTCTTTGGCATGCTTCCGATGGCTTAAATGGTGTGAAAATGGGTTCTAATGCTAGGATTCACTAAAGTAAGGGGTGTAGAGTGAGGCTGGAGGCTAGGCTTTAGCAAAAGGGAGTGATCTAATGGTGGAAATGGGTCGAAAGGGATGAACTAAGCATGCTGGAATTCTGGAAAAATGTGTGCAGTTTCTCTCACTAGGGTTCTCTCTTGGGCTCCAAATCCTTAACCTCCAATTTCTTCCAACCCTTAAGGAAGAGGGAGGCCTCTCTATTTATAGAGAAGGGATGGGTTAGGGGCTTACTTAAGAGCTAATTGGTTTAGCAATTAGGTAATCCCCCATCTAAGGTTTTTTGGGTTTTCAAGGTCCTAGGGTTTTGGAAAACTAGTTTCAATGGCGGATAATGGGGGGAGACCATGGGTGACTTAAGGGTTGCCAATAAGCTCAAAGGGGGTGCAACCAATCTCAAGACACCCACCTCAATCCAGGGGATGGTCAAAGGGTCAAACTAGATGGAGGAAATTGAGCTATCGATGGCGATTCAGCTAAGGGCGTATATATTATCGCTTGATTTAAAACGATAATTTTCACCAAAATCAGGGGAGTTTTGAGAAGATGAAACCCGTGGTGGGTCCCACCTATACTGGGCATATATATTATATACGCCCGGCCAAAATTTTCCCAAAAATAGGCAGGCGTATATAATATATATGCCTGAGTAATCTAGGGTAAAAATGGCTGGGCGTATGTAATATTTATGCCTGAGTAAAATTCATGATTTTATGTGAAACATAAAACGGCCATAACTTTTGAACTGTAGCTCCAAATTGGGTGATCTTTGGCTTGTTGGAAAGCTAGAGAAGTCCTCTTTCCAATGGTATGTGGATTATCCATGGTACTAGTCTGTGTGAAAATTTGTAGCTCTCCTCCCATCAACCGCCAGAAGGGTTTAAGTTAGGTCTGGGAAGGGATTCTAGGGTGTAGGGGTGACTTCTAAGGATTGGGAGAATGGCTCTAAAGGTCTTAGGGTGATTCCTACTAGTCTAGGTAGGTTCTTAAGGGTTCAGGGGGGTGCCATCGGAAGCACAGGGGTACATCTCTCCCAAAGTACAGATTGATCGGGCCTTGGGCCGAATTTGGGTGTCTACAAGTATGGTAAGATAGTATGCTAGAAAATTGTATGGTACCTGGAAAGGACAGCCCTTCGACCAGTCCTTCCTCAGGGCAGTCACTGTGGGCCAGGGAAGAACGACTTTATTTAGTTAGTTCACGAGTTAGCAAGATTAATAAATAGGGAAAGAGCGAACTTCCTTCTTAGGCCTATCGTGAAAGGTCGTCTGCTCGATGGTCGTACAGAAAAGGAGCCTAGCCCCCTTTCGGGAGTTACAACCCCTCCTTCCCCCGACCCCCTTCAAAGGGGGGAGAGAACAAAGGGAGTAGTCAGAGTATTCCAAGCTAGGCGGGGGCCGAGTGAAGCAGACTGTGGAGTAGAAATCAGTAGGCAAAGCATTTGGTAAGCAGCTTGCTCGGGTAGTTTCATGAGAGGTTGTCAGAAGGCAGGGAGGAACAGCCCTCACCCCTAAGCGTTCAACTGAGCCTTGAAAAGTGGGAAGCTAAGGCAGGGGATTTGGGCATTTTTTGTGCTAGCTAACATTAATACAACTGATACGATGCTAAAATATTAAAGGAAGGATTACAATAAAGTCGTAAAGGACTTATTGTACCTATTCTTGACTACTTAGCTAGGCATTAAGATAAGTCTTATGGACAGGCTTAACACCTCTACTTGCTGGAGGATATTCTATTTTTATTTCTTCATCAATGGAATCCTCTTCCGTAGAAATTGCATTAACTGCATATGTCACCGTTTGTAGTGACGAGATGCTGTCTGGTGGGACGGACACTGTGAGAGATTGTCCATTCTATGTAGGCATGACATCAACTTGATTGACCCTGACAATAAGAGATTGTAGTTTCCAGACACAGGTAACAGCTTGCCGCTTATTCTTCTTTGGTCGAGACTCATTTTTCTTGGTCTGTTGAGCCATAAAGACTGTGTGACATTGATTTGGTTTAGCAAGAGTTGGCTGGCTTGATTCACGGAGAGAGCAAAGTTTTCTTTCTGAGCTGTCTTTTTGTTTTCTTTGTTCCTAGTTGTTTCTTTTCCCGCATTTGAGGCTAGTTGCAGACCTGGATGAACTCATTTTGCTTCACCCGTTTCCCTAACCGTTTGAATACCGAAACTCGAGAGGTAGATTGATTTCTTGACACTTGTTGACAGAGACTGACGCTTTACCATTAGGTCCCTTGTATCCCAAACCTTCTGTCTTGGTGACTGCATAGGAATCAAATCTATTCCTTTATGCCGGGTGGTGGAACTATCGATTCAATCGAAAGGCTATGAATCGTCTTCTCCTATGCCAACACTACTACAATTAATACCTAAAGGGCAGGATATTAAATCTAGTTAATTGGCTGGGAAAGCTTTAGTGGGAAGAGATAGCACTGGCGAGTGACTTCAGTCGATAGCAAATCAAGTAGAGCTTTACAGGTAAAAGGACAGAATAGGGAAGGTCCGCTTTTGATAACTGGTTAGATAACTGGTAAAAGGGGAAGGATTCAAGCTAGTTCTGCCATTAGTGAGGAATTTTCTTTATTAGTAAGGGAATGAAGTGGACCGGAAAGAAGATGGATTTGTGAATCCATCCGCAAGAAAGAACAGCAGCTCGCCAACGCCAACACCTGTTCCTCCTCTTAGTACAGCTACTACAGCTATGACTAAAAGTAGTCTTATTCCCTTTATGACCTAAAACAAGCGGATTTCACCATGTTAGGCTAGCCCTCTTTCTTTACAAAAAAGTGGAAACGTGCACCCCTTTCTCTCTTTTATTTTAAGGCTTTTACTATTTTGAGGTAAGAATCACTCAAGGGCCCCATAACACTCTTATTTTCATTTACTAACTCTACTTCAATTGATTCACTTCACTAGCCAAGCCTTGAAAGATCCGTTACAGGCAGAGTTATTGAACAAGCGATTGAAGACTGATGTCCGGGAAGGGAAGAAGTCTTTCAAGGACCAGGCTTCGTGGATGACAAAGAATAGAATCAAGGACATGCCCGTCCCGAGCTACTAGGCCAGGGCTAGAGGAGAGGAACTATTTCAAGCAAGGATGTTATGGCCTCAGACTTGAGACTGATTGAAAGATATTGGAATGTATGAATCCAATGCAATCCATACCGCATTTTTTGGCTATCATAATGTGACAGTGTTTCGACTTCCATCGGTCGACTTCTGTCGTCTCTGTCTATTCCGTTTAGGGAATGGGCTTATGCAGGGGATAAGGCTGACCTTTTTGAATATCGGTAAGTTGTCCTTAGTCAAGCTTTGGAAGTACTTCCACTCATGAGTTCAGGTCTTTCTTCAAATATCATATTAAAGGTGCAAAATCAATGGCAGCTTCTTCTGCTAGAATGGGTTCAACAGCCTCTTTATTATTATTACCCTTTTTTTAGAGTGGCTCTCCTTAGTTTCGAGATCCAGCTTCAAAACCATAGGAGATAGTCATTCAGTTTACTTCAAAAGAACAATATGAAAGTGGAGTGAACAGGAGGCTGCAAAGAGTACAATTCCCTTTTTTCAATAGTCGTTCTCTCCCCCATTCATCTGATCCTCTCGATTCTTACTCCGGTACTATGCCTCTCCCTGTAAAAAAGCACTCAGCTCACTCAAGGCTTGGAAGATCCTTCTCTAGCTTTCCTTTTCAACTCGGAAGCACTTAGCCCTTCCAATAGCGTAAGCTGATCCAACTGATGCGATAGTCCCAGCTCAAGCACCTATTTCTAGCAAGCTACCTTCATTCAATTAAAATAACAGATAGTGATTGCGCCAATTCTTTCATTAAAGAAAGATTAGCGCTTGCTAATTATAAGTGTCCTACTCAATCAATTAGGGATAGACTCTATGTTCCATCTTGCGCTTCCCTGCTTAAGACTATTTTTTATTAGCCAAGTCATGAACCACCCTGGTTGGAGCCATGGTCTACCCAGTAGTGCTTCATATCCTCCTTGCTCTTTGTCTAAGATTGGACTAAATGTATCATGTTTATTTGCTATACTTGTCACCCTTTTGCATCCTTTTTTTTTTTGCTAAGAAGCATGTAGGTTGTACGCCAGCCATACGTAGCTTGAACTGTGATGGCCACAATGCTTAGCTATTGTCGATTCCCAAGACGCCTTTGGTTGAATGTTGACACCTGATCCACCATCTGCACTTCCTACATTCACTCCCAGAAATGGAAACTAGAAAACTGGAATTGTCACCTCCCGGTCTATTGTAGTCAACCTCACGGTGTGCCTGACTGGCAAGTCTGTCGTCTCCACAACTTTCCCTTTTGCGAGCTAGTCCTCATCAAGGCCTTTTAGTGCCGATCTTCACTTGGGCTGGCTCCGAGGCTCTACCCTAGCTTTTTATTGGTTCCTCCCAGGGGGCCCTTTCTCGAATCACGTGCGCATCTTCCAGCAATCAGGGGAGGTGCCGAGTACATAGACGAGGCGGTTCAAGAATGACACCCCATTCCCTCGTGCTCTGGAACTTCTTAACTTCAGTTGAACAAAAAAGGTTCATTCTTGTGAAACCATAGCATAGGAGAAAACCTGGCAGCCCGCCTAGAGTTTGACGTTCTCTGGTCCTGAAAGGAAACCCTACTTTCCTTCCTTCACCTAGCAGGCAACAACACTGGGAGGAAGACGATCGGGATCTCACGTGTGACAGCTATTGGAACAAACTTCGAATCCAAGAGGTACCTACCTAGAAAAAAAGGAAACTCATCACTCACTGGTGCAAGTAGATTCATGGGCCGTCTGACAAAGATCTTCAATCTAAACCTTCGCTTCGCATCTACTCTCTCTTGGAGGAGGAACCACGCCTTCGCTATCGCCCCTCGCTACCGCTCAACCTTGCTATCGCATTGATTGCTTCCGAGTAGGCCTTTCCCTTTGGATTTTTAAGTATCCCATCCATAATCGGTCAGGATCAGTTCCATAATATAGCTTGCCCGGACCAGACTTTCAGTGTTTGGTTAGGCCGGTTGTAATGAATGATTGTTTTTCAGGAACCAAACAAGAATACTAAAGGCTTTCGCTATCGCTCTTCACCTAAAGCCGTCACTTCACTCTTCGACCCTTCGCTATCGAAAGAATATAGTGATCGAAGACGCTCAACTGCTTTACGTATTATGGCCGTATTGCCCAATTTTCATAACATAACAGAAAGGAAGAAGCAAAATATTTCATATAAGCTGTAAGAGCGTAGGTGAGTGGTAAGCGTAGGAGGCGTGCCTGAAGGGCAGCGACAGCTATTATAGGTGTCGTTGCTAGATTGAGATCTGCAGGGTGGCGGGGACTTCGACCTATGTAGGGGTGGTAGGCTTAGTAGGTCTCCAACCTGCAATATCACTGTTATGAGCGGTACGTTTCAACCAATTAAACTATAAGCCCCTACTTCTCTTTACATGCAATTCACTCACTTTGGGAAGAGCAGACGGAAAGAGGGGGCCTTTGCTCTATCTGCTTCTTCCTCTTCCCAGGAATGAACAATTGGATAAAAAAAGAGAACATTTCTTTCATAATGAATATGAAAATGAATCAAAATATATGAAGCAAGCGGCCCTTTCGCGACTCAAACTGCTTGTACACTTTCCGGCTCGCGACGACTCAAACGGGTGGGGGCTCTTTATTTGCTTACAATGCCGGCTGTTTGCCTTTAGTTAGAAGTAGAAGTAGAGGGCACCGTTCGCCCCACACTTCAGAAAGAGTCAAAAAGTATGGATGAAGTAACAAAAAGAAAATAAGGAGTGATAAAGAAAAACTTAGTTACGGGAGCCGAAGGTTAGGCCGACTACTATAGCTACACCTACTTTTCTTCCCCTTTCTGTCAATGCTGCCAATTCTCAGAATACTAATGTACCCTCATGCATAAAGTGGCCCAACGACTTTCTTCCTCTGACTTCTTTAGCCACTGTAGCATCTGTCATATTCGGGAGAGCTTGCTTCGTGGTGGAGCATTTAGCAATGCTAGCCTGGTGAGGGCTGGTTGTCTGGGGATAGGTTAAGGCAAGGCTTGCGGGGCTTGCTTCTCATTAGATTGGGTGAGGGAATCAGAAAGGGGCTCATAAACCAGACGTGCAAGCTTTTGGGTACACGGAAAAGGGGAAGTGGATGGAGGGTGCTTCTTCGCTAGAAAAGGGGGCATAGGTGGTGGGGTTGCTATAGTGGCTAGGGTGAGTCTTCCTACACGGTGGGACACCCGGCTCTAGACGAAGCTGCGGGGGTTACCACCACATCCTCTCCCAATTCGAATGATGGCCGATGGCCATGAATGTTGAAAATAAAGCATTTTAGGATGGCACCGAAAACGAGTTTGGATAATCGAAGTAGGTGGCTATTCTCGCAGACGGAAAGACTCAACGACGAGTAGACTTCTTGCAGCTCAGCTCGTCTGACTACGAGCCTAATCTATGGTAGAGTTGGGCTTTTTTGTTTCTATAGACTCCTAACACTTTCTCTGGCTCTTCACTCTTCCCTTAACTATCGGACTGGACTCTACTTGCAGCCCCTCACTGACATAAACCCCTTATACTGACCTGACGATTAGCCTTAACATTTACTGCTAACAAATGAAGTCTGGTTAACACTTACTGCTAACAAGTTCAGTCTTATTCAGTTAATCTGGAGGCCCATCAACGTAAGCTGCCAAGGATTCGAGAAAGATTAAATAGCTAACCGCATTCTGCCAGACCTATGACACTGGCATCTCTAACCAGAAATTAGTTATTATACTATTTTATAAGCCTGACTGAGACTAAGTGACTTGGTTCATGATATTGGAAAATTTATAACCGATAGCTTGGATGAACCAAACCACGGTACCTAATAATCGTTACTAAAGTTATAACATAAGATCATACCTTTACTCAGGGGTGAACGTAGGATTTACTTGATGGGGGGGCCGTAGTCGATATATATTATTTAAAAAATTTTACCTCCCATATTTAAATAGAGAAAAAATAAAAAAATTTCTCTTAAAATCATAAAATATAAAAAAAGATAAATATCCGTCCAAAAAGTCATTCTATTATTATAATAAAGACATCTTTTAAAAATTACAATTTTCTCGACGGGGTTTTATCTTCTGCAAGCGTTGGAGGATTTTCTCATTTTCGATGTTATAAAAAATGTCTCTCTCAATATATGTGATCAAAGAATCATTCATCCGCTCATCTGTCATTCAGTTTCGAAGTCTATTCTTTATAATATGCATAGCAGAAAATGCCCTCTCAATAGTATTAGTGGCGACAGGTAGGGTTAATGCTAATTTTATGAGCAAGTAAACTTGTGGATATAAAACATCTTTTTTCTTCTCAACTATTTTCTGAGCAAGCCCACTAATCCCTTCCACCTTCGAGAACTCACTTTTAGAGCGTACATCAAGAATGTAAGTCGCAAGTTGATTATCAAGAATTGCGAGAGACATTACAAAAAATTCAACCGGATAAAATTCAGCAAGCCGAACAAATTATTCCTTGTCAAAAGTTGAGAATGAATTGCTTAGATCTAGGCATGCCATACAAAGAAGTAATTCGGTATCCACTTCATCGAAACGGTTGTTAAGCTCTTGTAGTTGTTAATCAATAACAACATAAAATAATTCAACACGATAATGATGTAGATATGTTATTTCTTCATCTTTGCGTCGCGACCGCCCTGGTTCTTCATACTTATCATTTATATTAGGGACACTGATTTTATATTTGTTACAGAATAAAGATACTTCTTTGATGATATAATCCTACCTGATGTCTCTCATAAGTTGCAATCTCACCTTAGCAACTTTAATCAGATCTATGACATTCATAATATCTTGTTCTTGTTTTTGTAATGCCTTTGATAGATCATCTGTGATTCCCAATATTTTTTCCATTATATGAAAGATGAATACAAACTTAAAAGAGCACATTGAGATTATTAGGCTCCTTGCTATAGCTCTTTGATCATAATTTGAGCTATCTTCTCGGATAATTCCAAGTGCATCAATCACAGAAGAGAACAAGACTCTAATGCTTATCAATGACTTATAGTGTGAGCCCCAACGTGTATCACCGGCCCGTATTAACGTAGTCTCCTGATTCAAACCCTGCCCAGTTGAAAGGTCCCCACTCTCAATTGCATTAATGACTGTAGCAGTTCGATTATTTTGAAGAATATCACGACATTTGATAGATGCTCCAACAATATTAACCACAGTAGAAACCACACTAAAGAGTGTCCCGATTTCAATATTACGTTTTGCAACTCCAATAAGTGCCAATTAAAGTTGATGAGCAAAATAATGAATATAATAGACATATTCATTTTCCTTCATTATGAGCATCTTAAGTCTATTATACTGACCTTTCATATTACTGACATCATCATAACCTTGCCTGCATAATCTCTTTATACTCAATTCATGTTTGACAAATAATGCATCAATCGCATCCTTCAATGTTACAGTGGTGGTTTCCGTAACATATACTATTATAAAGAATAGCTCAATTACACATCTCCTCTTATCTACATAACGTAAAATAACAGTCATTTACTCTTTAATAAATATATCACGAGATTCGTCAATCAAAATAGTAAATACGACATCTCTAAAATCCTCAATGATAGTTTTTGTGACTTCACTCGCAATTGCACTTATAATATCTTTCTGAATATGAGGTGTAATCATTTTGAGATGGCCAGGAGCATTATTTAATGCAACAATTCTAATTTCTTCATTATGATCGGCTAGAAATTATAAGAGTACATGAAGTTTCCTTGATTGCTTGAAACATCTGATTCATTGTGCCCACGAAAAGGCAATCCTTGACAAAGAAGATATCGAATGCAATCTACTGATGCTGTCAAACGGATTCTATATTCCCTTGTGTCTTTATCATCTTGCTTAGAAAAAAGTGTCTCAATATGTTGATTTTGATTCAACAAATTTTGACACTTCTGATAAGCTAGATTGTAAGCACTAACGAGCCCTCCAACATGAGTCGCAAATTTATCAAGCTTCTTCCAATTGTCAAAACCTTCAACCGTAAAATAGTCAGTATCCCCTTGCACCCCTGTTACTGTAGCTGGTCTAAAAAGATAACAACATAAGCAAAATGCTTTTTTCCTTTGGTATGATATATTCTAACCAACTTCCATACATCTTAAACCACTTGAGTTGAAATCGTCGTGATTTTCCTGATATTTTTCTCTGAAAAAATGTGTGATTATGAAGTTGACATGGACCTTTTTACAAATATGCTCTTTGAACCAATTCTTGATAATTAGGATGGTACACTGAAATTGGAATACGTAATCCAGAATCTACTGAAAGATTTTCTAAATCAACCTCTACATGACTTCGCTTTGAGCTAGATTGGACTTGTTCATGCTCATCATTTTCTAAGGCAGCAGATGTATCATCATTTTCTATAAGTCCGCTTTGAGTCAGGATTCCCTTGCTCAAGTTCATCATTTTTTAAACGAGTAGACACGTCATCATTTTCTACATGACTTCTCTTTGAGCAAAGTTGAGTTTGTTCATGTTCATTATTTTCAAGGCAGTTGGCATTTTTTCATTTTCTAAGACGGGAGGAGGGTGAACAATAGCATGTTCTACAGTAGGAGGCATGATGTCAACCTTTCTTTTAAAGTATCTATGCATGACTGCTCCAATGATTAAGAAGGAAGAATATGACCTAACGAAAATAAATGTCATAAGTGTATTAGAAAATAGTCTAAATATAAATAAATCTCAAGTAAATATTTAAAATAAATCTCAAACAATATCTAGTAAATATTTCATATAAAAAAAAATGTCGCCTAGATCAGATTCATCCCAATTCGTAATGAGTGTTGATGGTCAAGGGCCAATTTTTGGGACATCTAATGATCAGGGGCCAATTTTTGGAACACATTTATTATCACCAAATTGGTTAGGGGCCAATTTTTGGGACACATCTAATGATCTAAACATAGTATCGTCAATTCGTCATGAGTGTTGATGGTCAAGGGCCAATTTTTGGGACACATCTAATGATCAAGGGCCAATTTTTGGGACACATCTATCATCATCAAATTGGTCCGGGATCAATTTTTGGGACACATCTATCATCATCAAATTAGTTAGGGCCAATTTTTCGGACACATCTAATAATCTAAACATAGTATCGTCAATTCGTCATTAGGGCTTTAGGGATTTCCATATTTTCATACCAATAAAAATTTCACATTTTCATAAATCACATTCAAAATCACTATATTTTTAGCTCATTAACATAAAATTAAATCAAATTTAAATTACAAAATTAATTTTACCTCAAATCTAGTGTGATCGGATAATTTGAGTTCCAACAAATCCGAACCACGTGCCTAAGTCCTGACCGATGAATCCAACTAAAATCCTGTAAAAGAATTGAAAGAAATAATTAGGGATTGAGTATTGAGAATAAGATAGAGAAAGAGGGAGAGAGATTTAGGGTTTAGGCCAATAGAGTATAGACCATTTTTAAGAAAACTAAATAACTAAATAACTAAAAAGTGATACAGGTTATAGGATTTCTGAAGAACAGAAGAAGTTACCAATTTTATATGACATGACTACAAAATCTATGTGATTGAGGCATTAAGCTGAATCCACTAAGTTCACTCATGAAAAAATAAAGAGAGAAAAAGAAAAAAAATGTCAAAGAGTCCATTATGGTGGTGGTGTTCAATTAAGGTTACTATGTTACTAGCATAAAATGCATAAAAAATTCAATTGACATCGTCTAAAATTCTAAATTGCTAAGCATATTTCCCTTTCTTACTTCCAAAAATCATCTGATTGATCATAGAAACAGTACTAGAGAATACAAATTCTCCCGTCTCCTGAGAAAGGCATATGATCCCTTAGTTTCTTAAGTTCTACAACTTTTATATACAACTAAAATATCCACAACACAAAATACCTAAAAAAAAAACCATACAGGATTTAGATACGCATTTCAGAGACCAACATTCAAACATAAGAGATAACTAAAACTACTTATCTACTAACTTGAAAATTTCTACATCAGTTATAAAAAACTATTAAAGAACAATTTCTACTTCTTCTATACCATGTAATTGTAAAAGCTGAAATTGATCTCGAGACCTACCTACTTCAAAAGGGTCAAGGACTCAAGAGATTCAAAGCCGTAGAAACCAAGTTCAGAGAAACCAAAAAGTAAATGACCCAGATGACCTGATCATTTAAAAGATAACCAAAGAGAGGGGAAAGAGAGAGGAAGAAGAAGAGAGGAAGAAGAATGGTCACGTCGCCTTAATCCGAGAAGGGGTTACGGGGTAAGGGGGGAAGTTTGGGTTTTTTTAGAGAGAGAGAGAGAGAGAGAGAGAGAGAGAGTGATGCTCCATAATAAGTTCTTCTTGGGCAATTGATTTTAGAACCAATTCAATAGGTTGCATAATGTTAGACTTTATCAACTGCATTGCCAAAGAGACATCCGCAACAAGTGAGGAAAGAGTGAAGCATGCTTGTTCAACCTGCAATATAACCAAATCATTGCAAACGAGGGACAAACCAAGAAACCTAAATTGATGCAATTAAGTGAGAAAAACAAGGATTGGTTAATTAGCACACGACGATCTTCATTGCTTATCATACTAATAAGTTGCCGCACAGATCTGCTTCACATCCCTTGCAAAAAAGATAGATCATTAGATAGTTTTGTTTTGAGTACGAGGATGAAGATAGTTTTTATATTTTAATTTTAGACAAGATAGATCTTGAAATGATGAGCCCGCCATTGAATGGGTAGATTTTGATTGCACATACATATAATTTTAAGATTTATTGTATCGAAGATTGGGACAAAAAATATCTGAATTAAAACAATAAACAAGTCTTTCTTTTAAATTTTTGTCTCTTTATTCGACCTTTCTGCACGTGCATAGCACCCGCATCCCAGTAGGATATATAGATATAGGATAATGGTTCCTGACCAACATTTAAACACCAAATGGTGTTTAAATCTTACACCATTAAACTTACACCTTCAATCATACACCATTGAAGTGGGTTCTATCATTATGCCATGTGGCACACGTTTGTGAGCAATCTCAACTGTCCAATTGGCAATCCATCATTGGACCGTGTCTCAGCCTTGCAAAAAAATGCTATAAGTAGGTGCGAACCATTTGATTGATAAAATTTAATAAGTAAAATTAAGAAGAACAATGGATATCATAGTCAATATATCTCATGATTTAAATTTCTCTACAATACAATTTTTGGGCCTATGGCACCTCAATCTATGATCTATTACGGATCACCAACATCTTATATCAATGATGATGCAAGATCATTTAAATAGCACGTTGGTGTTTAAAGGGCTGCTAGCAACGTCCCACCAAATGGTGAATATCCCCCATTTAGTAAAGATGAGAACTGTTGAATTTCTTAGCTTGGATTATGGAGATTGCTTTTCGTTCCAATCTTTAACTCAACTGATCTCGAAATCATGCGAATATCATTAGACGAACAGTTTTTTATATCATATGGCACACATCCCAAAAAGTGAGCTGTGATATGTGTGTCACAAGGTCTTTGGGTCACTTTTTTGGGATGTGTGTCATGTGGGATCAAAAACTACCCGTCTGATTATATGCCTATGATCTCAAGATCAGTTATGTGAAATATTGGAGCAAAAGGCATTTTCTATCTTCCAATTCAAACAGTCAATGGTTTTCAGCTGTACTTAATGGGGATATTAAGGAGTAATGGCTCCTTACCCATATTTAAACACCAAAATGGGGATATTAGAAGAAAGGCTGGATTGAGGCTTCTGTAACAGTGGTTTGTTCTCGATGTTTTCTAATGCAAAACTCAAAACTCGGAGCTGTATAACTTCCGATCATTCTCTGATTTGGGTTACCACTAATCCAACGGCCGAAGCCTTCCATCATGGTCTGAAGCAATTCAGGTTCGAAGCGCTATGGTTGACGTTTGATGAATGCAATGGGGTAGTAGAAAATAATTAGGATGATGCATACACAAATGACCCAACTACAGGGGTTGCAGCTACTATTGAATGACTAGCTAAGGGGCTGTCAAAGTGGAACAAGGGGAAGTTCGGCAATGTTTCCCATAATATCACCCAAAAAAAATTACACCTCTAAAATCTATTGAACAAGCCTGATGATCTACAGGGGTCACAGTTAGGACTTACTTATTGTTGGATTACACCAACTAGGATTGGAAGAAGATAACACTCTAAAGAGAAGAAAATTGTTCTCTTGTGTAGAAAAATATCAAAAATAAAGACTAAAGTGATATACTACTTAGAATCTTTCAAATTTTATTCATATGACTTGTAAAATGAAAATACATGAGTGATAAAAATAGTCCAAAATATAAAATCGAGAATGAATAAGCATACACGTCCAAAGTAACAACCTAACCTAGAAAAAGATAGAAAATTATATTCTCAAAGTATATTTCATATTCTCAAGACACTACATTAATTACACCAATTTCCTATGACAAAAAATAATTTCAAGATTGACTAATATAACTCCAAATGGGCCAATGACCCAAAAGACAAAATAGGTCAGATGGGCCGGTCTAGCTTATAATTCTAACAGCCCCCCTTGAGCTAGACCAATCGAACGCCGAGCTTTTCTTTGATCTTGATAAACGTTTCTTTCTTTAATACCTTTGTAAAAATATCCGCTATTTGATCTTGTGATTCACAAGGTTTTACATCAATTTCACCATCATTGATCAAGTCACGGATGAAATGATACTTAATTCGAATGTGCTTACATTTATAGTGAAAAATGAGATTTTTGGTTAGTGCAATGGCTGAACGATTATCATAAAATAAATTTATAGCTTCAATTGATGGATGCTTAAATTCTTCTAAGAGTCATCTTAACCAAAGTGCTTGACAATCGGCCAATACTAATGAAATGTACTCCGCTTCGCTTGTAGAGAGAGCAACAACTTATTGTTCCTTTGAAGTTCATGAAATTGAATCCGAACCAATATTAAAATTATAACCGAAAGTGCTTTTGCCATCATCTACACTTGCACCCAACCACTATCACAATATCCAACCAAACATAAATTTTAAACCCTTTTGTAATATATACCATCATTAATGGTACTACATACATATCGTAAAATTCTCTTTTCGGCATTCTAATGACTTCTTCTAGGTGATTCCATGAAACAACTAATCATGCTAACCGCAAATATAATATCCGGTCTTGTGGCAGTTAAGTACATGAGGCTACCAATATGACTCCGATAAAGAGTTTCATTAACTCATTTTTCATTATCATTTTTGCTAAGTTTCAAACCAACCTCCATTGGAGTGCAAATAGGATTTGCATCTTTCATGTTAAACTTTTTTAATAAATCTTTTGCATACTTTTTTTGAGATATAAAAATCTCATCTTCATTTTGTTTTACTTCAATGCCAAGAAAGAAATGTAGGAGACCCATATCGGTCATCTCAAATTCAAGCATCATGGATTTTTTAAATTCATCACATATGCATGAGCTATTGCCGGTGAAGATTAAATCATCAACATATAAAGAAACAACTAAGAACCCACCTTGAGTGTTTTATTTGATGTAGAGACAGTGTTCAAAAGGATACCTTTTGAAACCATTCTTTATGAAGTACCTGTTGTTGCTTCTAAGTGTGCTTGATTTATGTGTGTTTTGAAAACAGGTTTGCAACTGCTAAATTATACTGAATCTAGAATATTAAAAAGAGTAAAGAAATATCAGCACAGGTAGAAGTAAATTAGCCTGCAAGATCAGGGCCAATTGTAGCAAGTTTTAAATGTAAGTGAGTGAAAGATCGTCCACAGAGAATTTGTCTAAAATGCAAGATAAACCTCCAGATCTGAGCTACCAGATCTGGCCTCTTACCTTATCTAGAAAGCACATAAGATGGGGAGGTTGAATTTTTCACATTAACTAAAAAGTTAAAAGTAAAAGTTAAACTAAATGATCCAGATCCGAGTTGGGGGAACGTTTGAGGCAAACTTATAAAAAATGGAGAAGTAATATCTAACTTTGATTTGGTCCTTGAAATCTGATGAGAATGACTGCAGCTCAACAGAGAGGTGATCCAATCTTCATCTGGCTACAAGCGCAGGTGTAAGAGAAATAAATCTAATTCAAGGATTAGGCTTACGCTTATGGCTATGGTCTGTCCACTTTTAATGGCCACAAACCATCCAATAGTCCTTAATCCAAATCCTTAATTTAGAACAAGAAACATCACTACAAATGCCGTGAGGGACTAGGTTACAAACACTAACTCTCACAGGATTAATGAATCAAGGGAAATTGCATGAAAAACAGTGAATCTAAAGGAGTCTAATGCAATAAGGAGATCAGAGGGAACCCTTAACATGAGTCCAATGGAGAATGCACGATTTACAGCAACCTTTTCAAATTCACCATTACAATTACAGAGCACAGCTTAAACAACTCTCAGATTTGTAGTCTTGAATACAACTCTCCTTTGAACTACAGAAGTATCTCACAGCTCTCAATTGCAAGTACAAGGTGAGGCTATTACAGGGATTTCAGACAAACTATCTGATTTGGAAATGGGGGATTAGGAATGAAACTCAAAATCTGGATGCCCAAATTGGGCAAATGGTTCGTCTATTTATAGTTTTTCCTTAGTCCAGCTTAGATGTGTATCAACCAATCAGAAGTGCTCAGATCTGTATTGACCAATGGTAGTCGAGCACGAGGATCCAGATCTGTTCTGGCCAATCAGAATTCCTCGATCTGGTTCAGCCAATCAGGTGAAAAAGACATTAATTCTGTGATGCATTTTGAAAATATGTTAGAGTTTCTAGAAGTTCCCGCCAAGTTATTTCATTTCTGGGTGCTCACGTGGGGTGGAATATGCCTTCGCTTCATGTTTAGAATCCTCTAGAATGTCCCTAGGTTTTTAAATGCATTGGGACGCGTGAAACAAATTACTGAATTGCCCTTGCAAAAGCTGGGAATCTCCAGAATACCTTTTCGCATAGCTTAGGGGGCTTTTCGCAAGGTGTTGTAACTCCTGAAGCTCTTTTCGCAATGTTCTGGTTCTGTCCGAATTGAGTTTTCTCCTTTTCGAAAAGGTCGATCATCTCTTCGAAGAGTTCAGATGCTCTTCGAAAGCTAAGCCTGGAGTTTTAGTTCTTTTCGCAGAGTTCAGGTCCTTTGCGAATAGTTCAGGTTCTTTGCGAAAAGTTCAAGTTCTTTACGAAAAGTACTCTATAGTGCATTTTTCTATTCGAATTGCTCCATACTTCTTCTCTGGGTTGAGACCAGGTCTTTGCCTCTTCAATTCAGACTTTTCAACAGCTAGTGAGGTTGTTTCTTCTCTTTCTTCCTTTGGATTGACATGGATTGTCATCATTTTGGCACTTTTACGCTGCTTTTATGGTTAAGCCTGTCTTTATTGTTAGCTGCAACTCAAGCACTTAAAACACTTATTTAGTTCTCTCAAAGGTCTATCAAGACTCAAGTTAAGGGGTGAAAAATGGTATTTTTCAGTTCTCAACACACCCCCAAACCTAAGCTTTGCTAGTCCCTGAGCAAAGATAAAATTAAAAATAAAGCAAAAAGCCACTTTTGTAGGGAGCACAGTTGCATTTAGCATATGCAACAAGCCTTTTAAACCCCTAGGTCATCCCTAATGGAGGAGTGAAGTCTCATGAGGGTTTTCAGTGACGGTACCCACAAACTTCTCCAATAAATTAGTTAAGATTAATGCAGTTCTGTTAAAGCAAACTTTCATCCAATCAGATTATTCACACCTGCATCAGTCAGGTTGTAAGAAGATTTTCAAGAAAACATCAGTTCATAACTAAAATTCTGCTGTAATTCCTTTACCATTCACTCAGTTGGTGTCAAAAAGTTTTTACAAGAAAAATTAATGAACAGCTTGCCTTCTATTTGAGAATCCAGCTTTGATGTTACCCCAAATAAGTCGATTTCAAACCCAACTCTCACCAGGTTTTCACTCAACATGCAAGTAAGAGGTTTGTACTATTTCACACGGCTCAAGAGCAGTTATAGCCCACAAATAGGACTGTAAGCATGAGCATAGGCATTGCTTTTTGGTTCTGTATTCACTGCTCTTTTCACCATAGATTACACAAATCCTTATCTCCATGTGACAGCTCAATCCATCATTGATCAGTAAGGACTTTAACTTGGGTTGTAATGTGGCTTATGGGTGAAATTTATCAAGAATAAAGGGGTGGAATGGAGTTCAAAATTGGGAAGTCAGTCAAGGTAAGGAGGTGGTATGGACACCTTCTTATTTCAGCACAATTTCATCTTCTTCTTTGAATTTTCAGAGCCAAAGTGACCATCTTTTTCTCTTTCTTTTTTTCAAACTTCCAATGAAATGACTTCTCCTTTATTTTTTCTTTATTTATTTATTTATTTATTTTTCAAAATGACATTGACTGGAATGTCACACTTCTTCTGCTGATACATCATTGCCTTCAATTATTTTTCTTTTTACCAAACTGATACCCAACTCTCCTTTCTTCAACTTCCTTTCCTTTACCTTCTGAATTCTCAGAGTGAGGGCTAGGCTAGATGAGGTTTCAAAGAAATCTTAGATTTATACAGCTCAAATGGTGTGTATCAAGGGCAGTTTTAAATGGTGGGGATTTTTGAAGTTCAAACTGTCCAAAAGGAGGCCTTACATCATGTCTTTAATATCATGATTGCTGTCAAACTATTTTAACTTGGATATATGTAACTTCTAGTAATAACAAGCAGGTTCAAACGGTCCCTAGAGTAGAAAAAAGTTGCCAATTCATACCTCCAAAGAATACATTTCAGCAGGCCCAAATCTCACTAGATATGGTTTTCTATAAAATTCCTGAAGTATATCATCACTATTTTCTCTCTTTTTAGGTTTACTAAAACATCAATTTTCTTTTAGAAATTTCCTGACATTCACTTCATGAAAGTATTAGAATTACACTAGAAATCAATTTTAAAAGAAAAATTTTAACTTCCTTATTTTTCAAAACAGCAGGTGTGAGTATACTTCATTTTCAAAAATTCCACTGATCATAAGCTGCATTGATGTTAACTCAATTATTGACATTTCTGCCACACTCCCAAACCTAAGGGGAGCAGGGTCCGCACTGGTCCAAAGCAAAGAAAAGAAGCAATCAAGAAAAAATATAATGACAAAAAAAAGACAGACAGAAATGCACTGGAATTACACAAGAAAAAATAGAATTTTATATTACAAACTCATAACACAGATAAGTACAATGTGATCTAATAACTGGGGTCAAAATCTGTATCATAAGTTGGTTCAATTGGCTCGTAATCGAGTTACCGCTGTAATCAAAACTGGAATTAGTATTGGAGTCTGAACTTGATTGAGCTTTCTCCTGGATTGTGTTTTGCAGCTCAGTGTATTCCTCTGTTTTGATCTTTTTGGTGAGGCCAATGTACTTGCCAAGTCTAGTGGTCTTCAGTTTTTCTTGGTCAAGCTGTGCTTGTAATATGGTCACCTTGTGCTGCTCACTCCGAACCATCTGAAATGTTTGACCCAGCAAGTCCTTCATTTTCTCTCTCTCAAATTTCATAAATAACTCCAACTTCCGAATCTGGTTTTCATAAGGGGTTCGAATGTAGGCTTGTAAATCAGCTAACCCCTTTAGAACATCTCGACAGATGTAAGGATTTTCTTCCATGGCTCTTCTGAGGGTGGCAAATCTGGGAAGGGGAATGGAATGGTAGGGGACCAAAGGTGTCCCAGCTGTGGGAGGGGGAGAAGAAGTGTCCAGAAGGAGGACTTCAGGGTCGGTCTGAGTGGCTTGCTCAGAGAAAGTGGGGAGTTGTGAAGGGGATGCAATCGAGGGACTTGTGTTCGATTTGGGTTGTGGGCGAGTGGTGGGGTGGATGATCAACCAATACTACCTCTGTTCAGCTTTGGGTAGCATGGGAATCAACAGTAGGTACAGGGGTAATGGTGGTTGTGTGGGATGTGGAGGCTAAGGTTTGGAGCAGGTCATTGGTCACAGACTGGTTTTCTGTGTTGATTTGGAGTTGGGCTTGGATGGATTGGAGGTAGGCAAGTATTTGGTTAATAGAGGCAGGTGGGGGAGAGGTGGGCATAGCAGGGACTGGTACAACTGAAGTGGAAGGTGGGGGTGCAATGACTGTAAAGGGAGAAGTAGGTAAGTGAGTGAAATGATGAGGGTCAGGTATAGGGATAGGTTCAAGCCCCATGGTTTCAAAAATAGATCCCATTAAGGAAGAATAAGCCTCGGTAGTGAAAGGCTCAGGTTCAGGTGTATGGGATACTTCAGGTGTGTGGGCTGAATGAGCAGGTGAATTTGAGGGGTTGTGGAGTAGAGGAGTGCAGGGAGATGGGGCAATAAAGTCTGCAGCTAAAACATGGGCATTGGTGGGAGAAATTGGTGGTGTGAGTATGGTTGGAGTGGTTGGTGTAGAGGAGGAATCTATAATTGGAATAATGGAGGGTATGGGAGATAGGACAGCTAGATTGGTGAAGTGGCAGGGGCTGGAATAGGGGAGGAGGGTGAAAGGCCAACTTCCTCAAAAATTGGTCCAGCTGAAGAGCTGGTCACCATGGGAAGGAAAGTTTCTTCAACAATGGGTGCAACTAAAGAGCTGGTCACCACAGGGTCTGGCAGAGCTGCTTCGAGAAGTGGTGCAGCTAAAGAGCTGGTCACCACAGGTTCTGCCAAAACTGGTTCTAAGGGAACCTGTTCAGTGTTCATTTCCTCTCTCATTCGTCTCAGCATGGCTTGGCTTGTAGTCCAAGCCCTTTTCCCAAAATTGTGAGGAGCAATGACTTCAAATGGCTCCTCATTATCAATGTCAAACTTGGCTCTGAGGAGGGCTGTGGTCAATCTACCAAATGGGAGGCCAGCTAATTTCTGCTCATTTTTCAACTTGGCACTAATATCAGCCATGGCTTCAAAAATTAACATAGGAGCATTGAAAAACTGCCCCTTAGAAAAATGAAAGAGAGCCTCTAGAATTGGTGTTCTCCTCTCTTGGCTGTGCCCGGTAACATAAAAACTTTCCCTCAAAATGGAGTCCATCAATAGAAATTGGGGGGCTAGGTCTCTCCTCATGATGGACTGTCCAGTGCCCACAATTTCTTGGGTTAAATGTGCAGCCATTTCTCTAAAGGAGGTCAAGCTCGAGCAACAATGGACCAGAAGGATCAAATTGGAAGGGTATCCCCAAAGCATTCCCTATGTCTTCAAATGTGACAGTAAGATCGCAATCATCAATAAAGATAACCAGGGTAGGGACATCAGCATCTCTTTCAGTGACCTTGATTAGGTTTTGGTACCATAACTTCACCATTCGTGGGTAAATTTTCTCTGGCAAGGGGGTAAGGATATTGCTTAGTGAGGCATCTCTTATGTATTTCAAAGATAACAGGCAATTCGGTTTGTGGGCGAAAAAAGTTTCGTCCACAATCAGCTCAGGAATTAGCTTATGAGCTTCAATGAATGGATTTGGTACTACCAAATGTATAGGCAGAGGAGGAAGCTCAAGCTCAGGGCTAGCAGCAGCAGGGATGGGTTCCTCATGTCGAACTTTCTTTCCTTTCTCCACCCTATCCGCTTTATCCATAGATAGTTTTCTTTTGGCTGAAGTTTTGGCCTTTCCTTTTGGGGTAGGTTTGCTAACTTTCTTAGCAGAGGATTTTGGGAACATGGCAGCCAACGATTTCTCCGCTTTTCCCATTCTAAATGGATGTATGAAAATGCCCACAACAGATACTGACACAAAATTAAAATTTCCAAATGATAAATAGAGATAATGTGCAGAGAAATATCAAGATCTAGGGTTTTTGATTGAACGAGTTGTTTGCTTGCAGAAATCCCCCAGACTAGGAGCTAAAATCCTTCTCTGAAAACTCAAATGATCGAACAAAGGTGAAAAAAATGTAGCAAGCTTCTCAATTCGCACAAGGAAAGAACGAAATAGGGTTTTTGTGGAACAGGTCGCTCTTCAGGAAGCTTTCGAATATGAAACCCCTATTTCGAAAGGGTTTAAATATACTCAGAGTTAATTTCGCAAAGTTCTTTTTAAGTTTTCGAAAAGTTCTAAAATAGACCTTTTGACAACAGCGAATGGCATCAGTACCATTCAAAAAGTTAATAGCTTCAGAAACATCTTTTCGAAAAGAAACTAACTTCAGAAATATCGTTTCGAAAAGACAATAGCTTCAGAACCAACTATTCGAAAAGCAAATCCTTGCTTTCAAGCAGTTCGTTACAATTCCAGTCTTTTCAAAAAGTAAATTGAACTTTGCGAAAAGAGATAAATCATGAATAAAAACAGAAACAAAGAAACTAAGCAAAAACTATGAAATAAAAACATAATGTATAGTTATCTACCATCAGATTTTTGGAGGTTCGTGATGATGATAAGACAGTTCTCGGTATTTTCAATGCATGGTTTGAGCCTCTGACCATTTACTTTCAGGATTCTTCCATTACTTGGATCAAGGATGTCAACAGCTCCTGAAGGAGCTGTCTGAATGACAGTGTATGGCCCTTCCCATCTGGATCTCAGCTTTCCTAGGAAAAACTTGAGTTTTGAGTTAAATAACCATACCTTAGAGCCAGCTGTGAACTCTTTTCTCAATAAATTTTTATCATGGAAAGTTTTGACTTTCTCTTTGTAAAATCTTGAATTTGTGTATGCATCCATTCTCAGCTCTTCCAACTGAGCAAAGTCGCCATTGCCTGTGATTACCAGCAGTAGTTAGATCCATGTTCAATGTTTTAATGGCCCAAAAAGCTTTATATTCTAACTCTATTGGTAAATGACATGCTTTGCCATAGACCAACCTGAATGGGGACATACCAATTGGGGTTTTATAGGCTGTCCTGTATGCCCACAATGCATCATTCGACAAGGACCAATCCTTTCTGTCCTTCTTCACAGTCTTTTCCAAAATATGTTTGATTTCTCTATTGGAAATCTCCACTTGTCCACTGGTTTGTGGATGATATGGAGTGGCTACTCTATGAGTCACAGAGTATTTTTTCAATAAAGTTTCAAAATGTTTATTATAAAAATGGCTTCCCCCATCACTGATAATGGCTCTGGGAAAACCAAACCTGGAAAAAATGTGATCCTTAAGAAATTTAAGAACCACTTTGTGATTGTTTGTTTTAGTGGCTGTGGCTTCAATCCATTTGGATACATAATCTACAGCTACTAAAATGAAATTATACCCATTGGAAGGAGGAAAGGGACCCATGAAGTCTATCCCCCAAACATCAAACAACTCAACTACCAAAATAGGCTGTAAAGGCATTGAGTTTCTCTTGAAAATGCTGCCCAATTTCTGACAGTTCTGGCAAGACTTATAATGCTGCAGGGCATCTTTGAAAAGTGTAGGCCAATAAAATCCACACTGCAAAATCTTTGCAGCAGTTTTGTTTCCACTAAAATGACCTCCACAGGCCTGTTCATGACACATAGACAGTATTCTATGAAATTATTGGTTAGGGACACATTTTCTTATTATTTGGTCTGCACAACTCTTAAATAGATAAGGATCTTCCCAGATGAAATGTTTAACCTTTGAGAAGAAAAGATCTTTATCCATTTTATTCCAATGTTGAGGAATTCTTCCAGTAGCCAAAAAGTTGACTATGTTTGCAAACCAAGGAGTGTGTACACTAATGACAAAAAGTTGCTCATCAGGGAAAGATTCATTGATAGGCAGCCTATCAATCTCAGCAGTTAAAATTCTAGACAGGTGATCAGCCACCACATTCTCCACCCCCATTGTATCTTTGATCTGTAAATCAAATTCCTGTAATAGGAGAATCCACCTGATTAATCTTGGTTTGGTATCCTTCTTAGACAGAAGGTATTTCAAGGCAGAGTGGTCGGTGAACACCACTATTTGTGAACCCAAGACATATGACCTGAATTTCTCTAAAGCAAAAACAATTGCCAGCAGCTCTTTCTCAGTTATTGTGTAATTGAGCTGTGCATCAATCATCGATCTACTGGCAGTAAAGTGCTTTTTTCAATCTATAAATTTTGTGTTCTTTACCCTTTTCCACATACCCGGGAGGTAGATCAACATAAAGTTCTTCTTCAAGAATACCATTTAAGAATGCTGATTTGACATTCATTTGATAAACCTTCTAATTTTTTTGAGCTGCCAATGCTAAGACCAATATAATAGTCTTAAGCCGAGCAACGGGAGCAAAAACTTCATTAAAATCTATGCCATGTCTTTGCTTGTAGCCTTTCACCACTAACTGAGCTTTGTGCCTTTCAACTTTGCCTTTTGCATTTAACTTAGTTTTATATATCCACTTTACAATAATGGATTTGTGCCTATTTGAAAGTTTCGTTAACTCTCAAGTCTCATTTCTTTTGATGGAATCAATTTCTTGATTCATTGTATTGTTCCACTTTTCTTCTTGAGATGCTTCTTCAAAAGAAATTGGATCAGCATCTGCATATAGTGCAAAGTTAATCTTATCTTCATAAAAAAGTCTTCTTGATGTTTCATAAATTTCATTGATGCTTTTGGTCTTCTTTAGAGGAGAAATAGAACTCGTTGATGATGATGATGATGAAGATGAAGATAGAGAGGAAGTTCTATCCTCTTTATGCTCATAATTTTGAGCATGTTTCAATTCTTATTCGTTGACACAAATAAACTTTTGTTTCTTTTCTTGGAAATCTCAATCTCAAGCTTCTTCTTCATTAAATTTTACATCTCTACTAATGATAGTTTTCTTGGTGATGGGATTAAACAATTTATATGCTTTTGAAGTTTTACTATAACCAATAAGAAAGCATTTTTCAGATCTATCATCTAATTTTTTTCTTCTTTCATTCGACACATGAGAATATGCAATGCTACCAAATATTCTTTGATAAGCAACACATGGTTTGTGTCCATTCCATGCTTCTTGTGGTGTCATGCATTCAACACTTTTGGAAAAAATACGATTCAAAAGATAGTTCTCTTGAATAAAATTTGATTCTTTTTTTTCTTCTTCCACCAATCTTTTTCTATAAAATTTTATAGTGTGACCATATTTTTAATAATGATAATATTGAACATTAGAAAGAGAAGATCGGCCTCTTCCTCTTCTCCTTCCTCTTAATGACGAAAATGACTCATCTTCATATCTTTTTTTTGCTTGATATCTTCCTCCATTATGCCTTCCTCATCTGCGATTAGAATACCTTCCTCTTCCACCTCTAGAACTTTCCTTAAAGAAAATTTGAGTTTGAAAAACTTGCTCTAGAGGAGAAGAATCAAATTGCTTCATACGAAGTTCATGGGATTGAAGCGATCCCAATAAACTTTCCAAAGACAAAGTACATAAATCCTTAGATTCTTCAATTGCAACAACAATATATTCAAACTTATGAATCAAACTTCAAAGAATTTTTTCTACAATTATTTAATCTTGAAGATTTTCACCATTAATCCTTAATTGATTAACGAGAGAAATTACTCGATTGAAAAAATCTTCAACCGCTTTCGAATCCTTCATTCTTATAGAATCAAACTCACTTCAAAGAGTTTGGAGCCGCACCAATTTGACTTTATCTTCGCCTTTGTATGAAGTATGGAGAGTATCCCATACTTGCTTTGCCGATGATACCGATGAAATTCTTTAAAAAATAAGTTCATCCACAGCTTCATAGATGAATAACAAAGCCTTCTTGTCCTTCTTGCGATTTTTTTTCAACTCATTGAGTTGAGCCTGTGTGAGAGCAACTTGATCCTCTGGTTCTACATATTCGATATCAACAATATCCCACAAATCTTGAGACTCATATAAAACCTTTATTTGAATACTCCATCGATTGTAGTTCTTACTGGTAAAACGAGGAAGTTGAGGTTGCAACGTATTGGAAGCCATGAATCTCAAGCTCTGATATCACTTTGTTGGATTGCACCAACCAGGATTGGAAGAAGATGACACTCTAAAGAGAAGAAAGTTATTCTCTTGTATAGAAAAATGACAAAAATGAAGGCGAACGTAATATACTACTTAGGACCTTACAAATTTCATCCATATGACTTGTAAAATGAAAATACATGAGTGATAAAAATAGCCTAAAATATAAAATCGGGAATGAATAAGCATACACTTCCAAAGCAACAACCTAACTTAGAAAAAGATAGAAAATTACATTATGAAAGTATATGTAACGTCCCAAACATTAAAAAACCCTGATCTGTAGGCCTCGGTACGTGTGCCCGACGGTTCACACGTCGGGGACGTTATCGATAGTCTATGTAATGTCTATAGATCAAATCCAACGGATGGGATTTGACATATGTAGGCTAGGTTATGGGTTAGTGTACTCTCGTACACCGAACGTTGGTGCAGCTGTTTTACACCTAAGCCTAGGACTCAAGTATAAGAGAGTAATTAAATGCCTCATTTAGGTATTGCATTCAACACCTTAGTTATTTCTGATCATAGGGAGTTAAGAGGAAAGAGGGAGAGATTCGAGATTGAAATGTTGATTGCAAGCGAGAACAATTCGTTCTCGAAGCTTATGGTGACACAATTAGAGCGACAAATAAGCTGCTGTTCTTTTGGTGAACTCGAGTCAAATCTAGAGGCTACGATTAGAGATTCGGAGGAAATCGAGGTATGAAAATTTGATCGAGATCTTGAAATTATGTCGTTAACTATTTTTACGTAAATTTAGATCACAGGAGCATAAGAAATCGAGTTTAACTTGATGTAGAGGACCCCTTAAACGGGTGATTTCTGTTCATTTCGATCGATCAAAATTGAGTTCGATCGATCGAAATGGACTTAAATTGTGACAACTTCGAAGTATGAGGAAATTCGTTCGATCGAACTCAAATTTGATCGAACGAAATGGGTTCGATCAATCGAATCTCACACTCGATCAATTGAAATATATATAAATAGGAGCGTGGAAAAACCCTCTGTGGGAACTCGATCGATCAAAATATATTCGATTGATTGAATTATGAATTTTTAAATTGCTTTTGGAAGATTCGATCGATCAAAATATTTTTGATCGATCGAATTATAAGTTTTTGATCGACCGAAAGGGGATTCGTTCGATCGAAGTAGGTTTGATTTTTTTGGCTTCCATGAGAGCTCGATCGATCAAATTTAGAATTGGGATTCGATCGATCAAATTCCCAGATTTGGAATTTTGTTAAGTTTTGACTGCGAGATTTTGAAGGGAGTTATCCTAACATGTTTTGCATTGTTCTAATGAGTGAACATTGGAACTTATATTTTAGGTGACTTGGTATGGTATGTTGAGAGGGCTAATCCAAATGGCGGTGTGAGCTAGTGCGGGTTAAGATCTTGAGGTAAGGAACACTTGACACCATGTGCATTGTTACGTTAGCATGTGTGTGTTATGACGTGATTGTTTCTTTGAATTGATTATATGTGTGGTTACGAATAAAATTTGGAAGGACATGGGCATCTATACATTCTCGATTCATGCATGAGTTGTGTAATCTTTTGAGATTCAATCTATTGTGTTGTGCAAGTATCTTCGCATTTCTTTCCGACTTTTGATCTAAATTATAATTATCACTTTACACGGCGATGAGCTATATGTACGTACTTCGATTTCAGGTTTTATGTGAATAACCGACCCGTACGGCGGCTAATCCGTACACCTTTGTGCTATGTGTTTTGTGACTCCTACCGCATGACGGTAAATATGTTTGGCCAAGCGTCCAACTTTATGGGGCCTTGGATTTATGTGAAAATTATTCATATGAGCGACGATAGTGAGTATTCCATAGGGGGCTTGAGGCTATAGCTCCTCACTCTATTATTTTAAGCATACCACTTTAAGTTTTTCTTTTCTTATGTTGGGAGAAGATGTGGACCTATCTCTTTTGAAATTTCGAAAAAGCTTTGTACCTATGTTTCATGCTATGACCATATACTGTGCATACGTCCCGATTATTCTATTTCATTATCCCATAAGATTTATGTTGCCATTACAATATGCATGCTATGAGTTTTTCCTTATTGAGCTTGGATTAAGCTCATTCCTCGACTATATATCACAGGTTCAGGTGAAGACATTGATACCAGGATTTTCGAGAGGGAGGTTTCTGAGCTAGCTTCGGGGGAGGACTTGGAGGAGATTCACCCTAAGAACTGCTTTCTTTGTACTAGGCCAGAGTAGGTCTGACCCTAGGATTCAGGATGTGTTGGTTTAACTTTGATTGTAAAGGATGTAAATTTTGCAAATGATTGTACTTCTTTTGGTGAACCATGTTTTGGTAAGGTACGGCCCTTACCGGTGGTTCTTGTCGGTTCTTTTTGCATAAGGAATCATATGGAATTAGAACCGTCATTTTAAGCTTTTGAAGAATAGTTCTAGTTCTCCTTTTTGCTATGATGTTTCATTGGACTTGGTTCTGCTTTGTTTTCCATTTGTCGTATGATCGTGCTTGCTCGGTCTCAACCTTGGCCTAAGCCACCGATGTGAGCTTGGGTGCAAAACTCTGGTCAACAGTTTATATCAGAGCTTGGTCTTAGGGGCGTCTGACAAGTCTTAAACTATTTTGAGATTGAGATTTTGTTAGATACTAGGGATTGTTTGTTAATGAGACTTTGGTTTCATTGTAACAGATTCCAATGGATCAGTGAGGAAGAGGTAGACCTAGGAGAAGCTGCCAAAGAGGTGAAAGGTGTATGGAGGATATTCCTTCGGGTTCCGGAGGAGAGCAAAGACCACCTCCTGAGGCGGAGAGAGATCACAGAGATAAGTCTTCTGATAGGATGGCCAAGCTATGGAGGCTATAGCCGCTGCTATGGCTCAACAGACCCATCAGACTACACTTCTGACTGAGCAGACGACGTTGTTAGCCACAAGCAATGCCAGCCATCAGCAGCAACCGCCACCACCACCACCTCTTGCTTTGTTGCCATCCTCATTTATGGATTTCAAGAGATTGAGATCTCTTGTGTTCCATGGACAGACTGATCCGCTTGAAGCAGAGAAGTGGTTGAAGTAGATGGAGAAATTGTTGGAGAGACTGCAAAGCCCTGAGCATGAGAAAGTTGGTTGGGCTTCTTTCCTACTAGAAGGCGATGCTGACACTTGGTGGAAGTCGGTGTTCAGGAAAAGGGAAGCTGAGGGTTCGTACAACCCATGGATATGGGTGGACTTTGTAATGGCATTTAACAAGGAGTATTTTCCTAAGCAAGCCTGGAATCAATTGAAGAAGGACTTTACGAATCTTGTACAGGGGAGCATGATCGTATGGGAGTACGACAACGAGTTTGTGAGGTTATCAAGATTTATACTAGAATTGGTAGCTACTGAAGAAATGAAAGCAAGTAGATTTCAAGAAGGCCCAAGACCAATTATACAGGAGAGAGTGTCCATATTTGAATTGGAAGTATATGCCGATGTGATGGGAAAGGCCATTGTTGCAGAAAGGGACATCAACAAAAGACATGAGTGGAAGAACAAGCCAAGTTCGGGGGGGGGGGTGAGTGACTATGACTCGGGGAATAAAAAGCTGAGGTTGTCAGCACCTACTCCAGTTTCAAGACCGGCCTATGCAAATTATCTGAGGTCAAATACTTTTGCTTCTTCGAGACCATTCCGCATAGAGGGCCCTACTCAGACTCAGACGTCTGGGGCATCTATCACACAAGGACCTTCTAGAGCGGCATCTACGAGTCCACAACTAAAATGTGCCCGTTGTGACAAATCGCATAAAACTTTGGACTGTAGATGGGACACAGGCGGATGTTTTAAATGTGGGAAGGTAGGCCATATGATACGAGATTGCCCTGAGATGAGAAAGGAGGGCACCGCCTCAACTGCTACTGCATCTAGACCCACACAATCCATGAGACCTGTTGTTCAAGGTCATGCCTTTGCCGTGACAGTAGAAGACGCCCGAACAAGCAACGTTGTAATCCAAGGTATAACCTTCTTGTTATGTTTAAACTTATTTATTGTCTTCTAGATGAAGAAAGTGCATTGATAGAAAAACTTCTAGGTACATTTTGTATGATCATAACATGCATATCTAAACGTAGTGTATATATTAAATAATATATAGGTACGCTATAGCTTTACAGAGAAAACGACGGTGATCATTGTGTTGCGTGAGTTCCAATAGACCCAGGGTCTACCCACTCGTATATAACTCCAGAATTCGCGGGGAAATTAAAGATTGTTCTCGAGGAGTTGAATTTTATTTTGGATGTTTTCGTTCCTATGGGAAGTACTGTGACTGCAGACACGTGTTGCCGATCAGTCATCGTGCAAGCGGAGGATCAAGAGACTATCGCGGATCTTATCTTGTTGAACATGCAAAGATTTGATGTACTACTTGGTATGAATTGGCTATGTGCATATCATGCCAACATAGATTGTTTACAGAAAGTAGTCACTTTTCGTCCACCTAGATATAAATCTTTCCGGTTCATTGGCGAGAAAGGGAAGATAGCGTCGATCATCTCCGCAATATGAGCTGAGCGGATGATGAAGAATGGATGTGAGGGATATCTAGCATTCCTATAAGAGAAAAAGGAAGCGAAGAACGTTATTTTTGATATCCCAATTGCTTGTGAGTTTGAGGACGTATTTCCCGATGAGTTACCAGGCTTGCCACCTGATCGGGAGATCGAATTTGCTATTGACTTAGCTCCAGGCACTGAACCAGTTTCCAAAGCTCCATACCGAATGGCCCCAGCTGAACTGAAGGAGTTGAAGGAGTAATTATAGGAACTATTAGATAAGGGCTTTATAAGGCCAAGTGTGTCCCCTTGGGGAGCACCGGTCTTGTTCGTTAAGAAGAAAGACGGGTCGATGAGACTTTGCATTGACTACCGTCAGTTGAACAAGCTCACGATCAAGAACAAGTACCCTTTTCCCAGGATCGACGATCTATTCGACCAATTGCAAGGGGCAAAGTTCTTTACAAAGATCGACTTGAGATCCGGATATCATCAACTAAAGGTGAAGGCCGAAGATGTGCAGAAGACAACATTCAAGACTAGATATGGGCATTACGAATTCTTAGTGATGCCTTTTGGCTTGACGAATGCACCAGCCTCGTTTATGGACCTCATGAATCGGGTCTTTAAACAACACCTTGATACATGCATAGCGGTGTTTGTGGATGACATTCTTATTTATTGAAAGACCAGAGAAGAACACAAACATCATTTGCGCATTGTCTTACAGACCCTCCGTGAACACCAGCTATATGCCAAACTTAGCAAATGTGAATTCTGGCTAGAACAAGCGAGTTTTCTCGGTCACGTAGTATTACAAGCAGGCGTGACTGTTGATCTGGAAAAGATTGAGGCAGTGTTAGATTGGGAACAACCCAAGACTGTGACGGAGATTCGCAGTTTCCTCGGTCTAGATGGATATTACAGACACTTTGTGGAAGGTTGCTCCAAGATTTCAGGACCACTCACCCGACTTACAAGGAAGAACACAAAATTTGAGTGGACCAAGGAATGTGAAGAGAGCTTCCAAGAACTCAAGAAACGGCTTACCTCTGCTCTAGTGTTGGCTATTCCGTCAGGCAGTGGGGGATTTGTTGTTTATAGTGATGCGTCATATGGTGGTTTGGGCTGTGTACTGAATCAAAGCAATAAGGTCATAGCCTATGGGTCAAGACAGTTGAAAGAGCACGAGCAGAACTACCCGACGCACAATCTAGAGTTAGCCGCAATGATATTTGCACTTAAAATTTGGAGGCATTACCTGTATGGTGAGACCTTTGAGATCTTCACGGACCACAAAAGCTTCAAGTATTTGTTTACGCAGAAAGAATTGAATATGAGGCAATGATGGTGGATTGAGTTTCTCAAGCACTATGACCGCACTATACAATATCACCTAAGTAAAGCTAATGTCGTGGCTGACGCGTTGAGTAGGAAGAATACAACTCAGATGGCTAGTCTCATTGCGGGACTTCGCCGATAGAAATTATTGGAAGACATTTCGTTGTATGATGAGAACATTGAAGTCAAGGATACTGGGGTACTGTTGGCAAATCTCACGATCAGACCAACTTTTTTTGAGCATTTATGAACTCCAGATGAAAGACGCAGAGCTCTTAAAGATTAGACAAAGTCTGACTGCCGGTACAAGTACAAATTTTTACATCAAAGAGGATGGATCATTGCTATTTCGTGGAAGGTTATACATACCTATGGATGTCGAGCTGAGGCAGACCATATTGGATGAAGCTCATAAGTCCAAGTATGCCATTCATCCGAGCGGTACTAAGATGTACCAAGATTTGCGAAAGTGTTATTGGTGGAGAGGATTGAAGAAAGATGTCACGGAATATGTGTCAAAGTGTCTAGTGTGTCAACAAGTAAAGGTGGATCATCGACACCCAGCAGGTCTATTACAACCTCTACCAATACCGGAGTGGAAGTGGGAGTCATTTCTATGGACTTCATTGTGGGACTACCAAGGACGATGAGATGCCACAATGCAATATGGGTGGTAGTGGACAGATTGACGAAGTCAGCTCACTTCCTACCCTACAATACGACAAACACTGCAAGCAAGTTGGTAGAGTTATATATGAAAGAAATTATTCAACTCCATGGTATTCCTACGAGCATTGTGTCCGATTGTGATCCATTGTACACATCAGTATTCTGGCAAAGATTCCAAGTAGGTATGGGCATGAGATTGGACTTCAGTTTCGCATTTCATCCACAGACCGATGGCCAGATAGAGATAGTCAATCAGATTATTTAAGATATGTTGCGAGCATGCATGATTGATTTTTAGGGATCATGGGATTAGCACCTTTCGACGATAGAATTCGCATATAACAATAGCTTTTAGCAGAGCATTGGGATGACTCCATATGAGGCTCTATATGGACGGAGATGCAGGTCTCCGATCAATTGGGAGGAAATGGGTGATAGAATTGTGTTGGGATCGGAAGTCATTAGGAAAAGTGCTGAGACCGTCTGTATTATATGAGAAAGAATCAGGACGACGCAGAGTCGCCAGAAGAGCTACGCAGATATTAAGCGCTCAAGCATGGACTTTCAAGTGGGAGATCACGTGTTTGTAAAGATATCCCCAATGAAGGGTGTGATGCGCTTTGGAAAGTGTAAAAAGTTGAGTCCTCGCTTTATTGGACCATTCGAGGTATGGGGAGAGTGGGTGAAGTTGCATATAGGGTCGCATTACCCCCGCAACTTGATAGAGTGCACGATGTATTTCACATTTCAATATTGTGAAAATCTGTGCGAGACCCAACTCATATCCTCGATCCACCACCTGTGGAAGTTTATAGGGATCTGACGATCATTGAAGAACCAGTGCAAGTTTTAGACCGAACTGAGCAAGTGTTGCGCACAAAACGGATTCCTTTGGTGTTACTCCAATGGAAAAATCACTCTAGAGAGGAAGCAACGTGGGAACGTGAAGCCGAGATTCGCGCCCAACATCCTTCATTGTTTGAGTAATCATGAGAAGGAGAAATTTTTTGTAATGGTCCTTTGTGATCAAATTATATGTAAATACTTTGAATGATCAATGACAAGGATGAATTGGATGTTGAAGCATGAGAACGACAAAGAAATTCAAAAATAAAAAAAAATTCTGTTGTTCTGTTGATTCGATCGATCGAAGTTCATTTTCGTTCGATCGAATACGATTTCGATTGATCGAGGTGTAAATCGACTGGTCGAAATCACCTTGGCAGAAAGTCACTTGTTCCCTGTATTTTAAAGTTCATTCAATTCGTTCAATTGGAATTAATTTCGATCGATCAAATTTATTCTCGGTCGAATTGAAAAATATTTCGTTCGATCAGAAATTGCTGTAGGCCTAACGAGCTCGAACGAATATAATATTCGTTCGATCGAACTTTGACTTTTTGACCAATCGAATAAAAATTTGTTCGATCGAAATGTGGGGCCAGTTTTCCTAAAACTATTTTCTACCGATTGAAATGAGTTTCGATCGATCGAAATCAAAGTGAATTCTGTATAGGTTGGATTTCGACCGATCAAAATGAATTTGATCGATCAAATTTCGCGTATATATATATATATAAATCGTGTTTTTTAAGTTCATTTTTTTCAAAATTTTGGGGTTTCAGTGCGGGTTTTCGAGGGTTTTTACATTTGAGCATCATACGAACGATCATTTGCGCTAGATCCTTCGAGGAATCGAATCCAAATCTCCTCACAATGGTAAACCTTTAAATTTCTCTTCTTGATTTCTTGCCTTGGGTTGAAAATTTTCTTCTTTAATTAAAACTCTCGTTTTGGTTTTCTTAGACCATGGCACCTAAGAAGAAGGCTGCCACCTCTAAAACCCCTACATCGAAGCGACCCAAGATCACTCCGGGTCCTTCGCAACCACCAAAACCTCCACCACAGCCACCTATTCCTCCACTGCAACCACCTGTCGAGCAACCCGTTGCTCCGTAAACTCCCTAGTGCGACCAACCAAGCGAATGGTGGGCCGACAAGGGTTTTGCCCATGAGTACACCATCGATCCAGCCTTATTCGAAATGCCCCATGTGCCCGGCATTGACACTCGGGCACTTGACTATTTAGGCAAGGTGGGATTGGATAATCTTCTCAAACCCCTTCATCAGTACCATTACCCGTGCCTCGTGCACTTGTTTTACCAAAAGATGTTTGATGGCCCTGACCCTAATACCATTTGCACCAAAGTCGATGGGAAGACGTATGTTTTTACCCATGCAATGTCTTGTAGAGCATTGGAATGTTTTGACGGGTATGGTGAGGGGATTGACTTGTTACCCCCAAGTCCCCCAAATTTGACCCATACTATTGTCGCCTAGTGGATGACTGGGGGACGAGTTGCACCGGGTCGAGCCATTAGGAGAGCCCATTTGCCGAGCTATATGTGGATGCTCGACATAATCTTCAAGTGTAATCTCTACCCGATCCGCCACAAGACTGAGAGATTAGGGGTGTTGATGGAAGCCCTATTCGCGATTTTTCAGGGTAAATGGTTTGATGCCGCCGCCGTAGTTTTTGAGGGAATCAGGCATGGGAGGAAGAAGCTATTGGCAGGGGTGGAAAAGCCCGGGGAGTATATACTGTATGCCAGTTTGGTCTTGGCTATGTTTGATGAGTACGCCGCGACCTTCGTCCACAAGATCTCCTCCAAGGAGCCTAAGTCCTTCGACAATGTGGTGTTCTACACCTTTAAGCATTGGAGGAAGACTTATAACCGGCTGAAACCACATCTACAGCCAACCCCTCAAGCGCTTCCTGTCCCTCCTCAACAACATGATGCACTTGCTCAGGTGCACCACTACCTGACCAACCTGCTCCTGAGGCTCCTGTCCCCGATCCGCCTGAGGTTATCCCTCCAGTTCACCAACTTGCCGACATATCGATGCCACCAGTCCATCAAGTAGCCCCAATAAGTAATGAGACATTGGTTGCTCTCATCCAAGAGAGCAATCGCTAGCTTAATCAATGCCTAGACTACTACAAGCTGCTTGTGGAGGACGTGTTGCAATCCATGTACCCTAATGACTACGCTCAGAGGATGGCGGCCATGCGTGCACGGGTATTCGGTGCTTCTACGGCAGACACTGCTGCTGAGGATCCATGGCCTAATGAAGCGGCCAGTGGGGATCACGCCGACGAGGAGCTGGAGGATGTAGCGGATCCTACTAGTTCGACGGATCCTGTTGGAGCGATTGGAGAGTCTGGAGGAGCTACTGTTGAGGGATCTTGAGCTTGAGAGTGTTTCTTTTTGAAAATTTTAACTTCTGAGCAATGTGTATAAATTTTTTTAACTATTGTGGCATGGTTGCCACTTTTGTTTTACTTGTTAGAACTATGGTGGCATGGCTGCCACGATGATCTTTTTACATAATCATGCTAACCTTTCATTGATGATCTGCCTGAATTTAATCTATTAGAATTTATTGTGTGGAGACTGTGCGTCTGTGTGTGTGTGATGTGATCCTATAGCGACATGAACTGTTTAGCCATGTGTGGTACCTTACGAGGTAACCCTTCCTCTGTCGTGCCACGCACTAGGACAATTTTCGAGGACGAAAATTCCTAAGGTGGAGAGGATGTAACGTCCCAAACATTTTAAAACCATGATCTGCAGGCCTCAGTATGTGTGCCAGATGGTTCGCACATCGGGGACAATATCGATAGTCGATGTAATGTCTATAGATCAAATCCAATGGATGGGATTTGACATATGTAGGCTAGGTTGTGGGTTAGTGCACTCTCGTACACCCAACGTTGGTGCAGCTATTTTACACCTAAGCCTAGGACTTAAGTATAAGAGAGGAATTAAATGCCTCATTTAGGTATTGCATTCAACACCTTAGTTATTGCTGATCATAGGGAGTTAAGAGGAAAGAGGGAGAGATTCGAGATTGAAACGCTGATTGCATACGAGAACAATCCGTTCTCGAAGCTTGTGGTGACACAATTAGAGCGACAAATAAGCTGCTGTTCTTTTGGAGAAATCGAGTCAGATCTAGAGGGTAGGATTAGAGATTCGGAGGAAATCAAGGTATGAAAATTTGATCGAGATCTTGAAATTATGTCGTTAACTATTTTTACGTAAATTTAAATCACGGGAGCGTAAGAAATCGAGTTTAACTTGATGTAGAGGGGGAAAACCCTTAAACGGGTGATTTCTGTTCATTTCGACCAATCGAAATTTAGTTCGATCGATTGAAATGGATTTAAATTGTGATAACTTTGAAGTATGAGGAAATTCGTTCGATCGAAGTCAAATTTGATCGAACAAAATGGATTCGATCGATCGAATCTCACACTCGATCGATCGAAATATATATAAACAGGAACGTGGAAAAACCCTCTGTGGGAACTCGATCGATCAAAATATATTCGATCGATCGAATTATGAATTTTTGACCGATCGAAGTAAGATTCATTCGATCAAAATGTGTGATAGCTAAATTGCTTTTGGAAGATTCGACCGATCAAATTATAAGTTTTTGATCGATCGAATTATAAGTTTTTGATCGACAGAAAGGGGATTCGTTCGATCGAAGTAGGTTTGATTTGTTTGGCTTCCATGAGAGCTCGATCGATCGAATTTAGATCGATCGATCGAAATGTGATTTCGATGGATCGAAATTGGGATTCGATTGATCAAAATTTCCAGATTCAGAATTTTGGTAAGTTTTGACTACGAGATTTTGAAGGGAGTTATCCTAACATGTTTTGCATTGTTCTAATGAGTGAACGTTGGATCTTATATTTTAGGTGACTTGGTATAGTATGTTGAGAGGGCTAACCCAAACGACGGTGTGAGCTAGTGTGGGTTAAGATCTCGAGGTAAGGAACACTTGACACCATGTGCATTATTACATTAACATGCTTGTGTTATGATGTGATTGTTTCTTTGAATTGATTATATGTGTGGTTACGAATAAAATTTGGAAGGACATGGGCATCCATACGTTCTTGATTCATGCATGAGTTGTGTAATCTTTTGAGATTCAATCTATTGTGTTGTGCAAGTATCTTTACACTTCTTTCCGACCTTTGATCTAAATTATAATTATCACTTTGCCCGGCGATGAGCTATATGTACGTACTTCGATTTAAGGTTTTATGTGAATACCCGATCGGTACGGCGGCTAATCTATACACCTTTGTGCTATGTGTTTTGTGACTCCTACCGCATGACGGTAAATATGTTCGGCCAAACGTTCAACTTTATGGGACCTTGGATATATGTGAAAATGGTTCATATGAGCGACGATGGTGGGTATTCTATCGGGGGCTTGAGGCTATAGCTCCTCATTCTATTATTTTAAGCACACCACTTTAAGTTTTTCTTTTCTTGTGTTGGGAGAATATGTGGACCTATCTCTTTTGAAAATTTGAATAAGCTTTGTACCTATGTTTCATGCTATGACCATACACTGTGTGTAGACACCCAAATTCGGCCCAAGGCCCGATCAATCTGTACTATGAGAGAGATGTACCCCTGTGCTTCTGATTGTACCCCTGGACCCTTAGAAATCTGCCCAGACCTTTAGGAATCACCCTGAACCCTTTAGAACCATTCCCCAACCCTTAGAGATCACCCCTGAACCCTAGATTCCCTTCCCATACCTAACTTGAACCTTTCTGAGCAGTTGATGGGAGAGGAGCTACAATTTTTTATACAGACTATTATTAAGGACGAGCCATATACCATTGGAAATAGGACTTCTCCAGCTTTCCAACAAGCTAAAAATCACCCAATTTGGAGCTACGGTTCAAAAGTTATGGCCGATTGAAGTTTCACATAAAATCATAAAATTTTTGCTAAGGCGTGGATATTACATACGCCCAACCAATTTAGCCCCAGATTAGTTAGGCGTATATATTATATACGCTTGCCTATTTTGGGGGAAATTTGGCCGGGTGTATATAATATATACGCCCAGCATAGGTGGGACCCACCACGGGCTTCATCTTCCCAAGGCTCCACTGTTTTTGGTGAAATTCACTATTCCTAAACTAGGCGTATATAATATATACGCCCAGCTTAGCTACAGTAACTGTCATTAGTTGCTCGAATTTCCTTCATCTAGTTTGACCCTTTGACCATCTCCTTTGTTGGGGTGGGTGTCTTGAGGTTGGTTGCACCCCCTTTGAGCTTATTGACAACCCTTAAGTCACCCATGGTCTCACCCCATCATCCGCCATTAAAATCAAATTTCCAAAATCCTAGGACCTTGAAAACCTAGAAAACCTTAGATAGGGGATTACCTAATTGCTAAACCCATTAGCTCTTAAGTAAGCCCCTAACCCATCCCTTCTCTATAAATAGAGAGGCCCCCCTCTTCCCAAAGGGTTGAAAATTTGGTTGAAAGATTAGAGAGCTTAAGAGAGAGAACCCTAGTGAGAGAAAATGCCACTTATTTTCTAGAATTCCAGCAAGCTTAGTTCATCTTTTTCAATCCATTTCAACTATTAGATCAGTCCCTTTAGCTAAAGTCTAGCCTTTGGCCTCACCCTATACTTCCTATTTTATTGAATCCTAGCATTAGAACCCATTTTCACGCCATTTAAACCATCGAAAGCACGCCAAAGCGAAGGACTTCCACGGTGCAATAAGGGCCCGTGAGCTCCGGCTCACCCCTCTCTTCCTCTACCTTCTTGGTGTCTCCTCCGTCCAAGGATTCAAGCCGTTACGCCGCCGAAATTTTGGTTTGGCTCAAAGCTTGATAGGACCATATTGCCTTCGGGCAAGGGGAAACTCTGCCCTTTTATTTTTATTTTTGACCATAGATAGAGACTGCTATGTGCGGGTTGATCGGGTGCCTAAACCCTTCCCGATCGATAACCGAAGCCCCTACCCTAGAGCTTTTGGCAAAGACCGATAAATCAGAGTCATATTTAGCACTTCGGTGCTCAAAATATCGATTTGAAGGTTTCCCGGGTCACCAAAAGCTTCGGGTGGCGACTCTACATTTTATTAAAAGTGAGCGCATCGCCGTGACGGGTTCGAGAGGATCCATGGTCGCACACTGTGCATCCGTCCTGATTATTCTGTTTCATTATGCCATAAGATTTATGTTGCCGTTACAATATACATGCTATGAGTTTTTTCTTACTGAGCTTGGATGAAGCTCATTCCTCGACTATATGTCATAGGTTCAGGTGAAGACGTTGATACCAGGATTTTCGAGAGGGAGGTTTCTGAGCTAGCTTCGGGGGAGGATTTGGAGGAGATTCACCCTGAGAGCTGCTTTCTTTGTACTAGGCTAGAATATGTCCGACCCTAGGATTCAGGATGTGTTGGTTTAACTTTGATTGTAAAGGATGTAAATTTTGCAAATGATTGTACTTCTTTTGGTGAACCATGTTTCGGTAAGGTACGACCCTTACTGGTGGTTCTTATCGATTCTTTTTCCATAAGGAATCATATGGAATTAGAACCATCATTTTGAGCTTTTGAAGAATAGTTCTAGTTCTCCTTTTTGCTATGATGATTCATTGAACTTGGTTCTGCTTTATTTACTGATGTGCAACTGTATGATACGTGCTTCATTGAGGCTCCGGCCTTGGCACCGAACCCAGCACAGGCTTTTCCATATTCTCAAGACACCACGTTAATTACAGCAATTTCCTATGATAAAAAACAATTTCAAGATTGACCAATATAACTCAAAATGGGCCAATGACCCAAAAGGAAAAATGGGCTAGATGGGCCGGTCTAGCTTATAATTCTAACACTTAACAAGCCTGATGATCTTCGATACGTGGCTGACCGTGATGAGGTGATCAAAGACCCTTCCCTCTCCTTGTCTCTGCATGGTGACCATGATGAGGTGATAGTGACCAGAGGATCTCCCCTCAGCACACTAACACATTCAAATAAGTGTTAGTTGATTTTTTGTGTAAGGCACATATATGCTAGAAATGTGTATGAGAAAGTGCTCCATAAATTCTGGCTGATTACACAACAAATGAGGATCAGACACTTCTTGAATTTGGGCATTGAACACGTTGTGATCATTGATTTGATATGATCTATGGCTATTGGCTATTAGCCATTGGATAATACATATATTAGTGAAATTCATGTGTTTTAAAAGCTTTTTGGATTAGTTGTAGGATACATATATCGAACGTAACAAATTGATCATCACATTTTTGCCAGTTAGAGTCAATTTTTTTACTAGCTAGAATTTGTATTCATAACTATTGGAGTTACTTCTTTTAGATGCGTACTTTGCATTGACTAATATGATTTCGCATCAAATGATTCACCTTCAGAGCACTCTCTTTTACTCGAATTATTCAATTATTGAATGACGCCCTCCCTCTCTCTCTCTTACAACTTCAATCAAGTCCTCATTGAAATTGAAGATACTGAAGACTGTTTACCTACTGCCTGCCACGAGAGAAATGGGAATCTAAAACACAAGAAGAAAAAACAATGATAACATGGAAAACTGTATTACTATACTAGATGCTTTGCCTAGGAGATTGGCCACTGCGTGTATAGTCATCAATCCAAAAAATTATATATAGTTGAATTTTTTGGCACTAACCTATACAATGGGTGGTCCACTTAATCTACGGTTAGGGATCATGCAGCCCATCAAATCTATGGGTTTGGATTTATGGGAATGTACATGAATAGATGTATCGAGCTTTACGATATCATTTCTCAAGTAGAGCCCAAGTAGTGTAGGGAGGTTGAGGGACATTTGACAAAACCTGCAATAAGACACAAATGTTGCTTTTGATCCCTATTAGGGAGTAGCGTGAAGGACGATGGAGCCAACGTTATACACCACATAAGCACCAACATGGGACATGACATGGGCACAGACACACATAACATTATGTATAGAAATGCACCCACAAAATATATCTAGTGTGTTGTCAATAAACACGATTTAGCTATCTATGATCCATCTACGACCAAAGGTGCAATAGATCGTGTGTTAAATATCAGATATCTATGGCAGAGATGGTGTTCTTTGGGTTGAATCCAATCATTTATCAAAATGATGTACGTGCACTACTTGTACATTATTGATGAAGTTAGATGGTAGTTATACACTTGATTGATGATTGATGACATCTGCATCAGAGTTGGTGCATGGGTCCGTACACCTAGACTGAATCTAAAGTTAGTCAATAAGAATTAAGCTCTTCAACTAAGTGAAGAGTGAGGGGACGATTAGAGATATTCAATCTCAACATCATTAATGCCATGTGAATCCCAATAGGACTTGCACAGTACTCCTCCCTCCATCCCAATTTTTTTTATGAATAGGGAATAATGAGAATTCATGGTTTAGGAGGTCGACGATCCTCATACAGTGGTCAATTTCTCATCTATTTTCTGTAATTTTTTCTTTTTAGACTTTTAGAAAACTTGAACCAATAATATTGGAGAGGTCCATATCAACAAGACAAGAATAAGCAGAAGTGGTAAAAACTTAAAGGATACCCATTGCACAGGGAACTGTTTGAATTCACGTCTAGCACATCTAAAGCTATCATTGGTGACATAGCTGCGGCTTCAAAGCATGACCAATATTTCATCTACCACCTCAATAAATGTAAAGTTAGTATCACAAAGACTCCACAATTGGACCATAATGGAGAACACGTAATATGATCATGTTGACTAAATAGAACTAAGGAGTTTCCTCATTATTTGCAGGTACAATGCCGCAAAGGAGAGACAATAAAAATCATACTATTTATCTGCTAAAAATAAGAAATGATGACCGATCTATAGCAACACAATAAAGCAGAACAAACAACTGAACCACCTAATCAGGATCAACAAAACAATTTACTGGAATTGCAGAAGATAGACAATCAGGCTCGCATGTAGACCTATGAAGCTTACCTACTTGAGAAGCACACCTGACACTTTATCCACAGCATTCCCATGTTTGAGAACATAATCTTCAAAGCCAGAAGTTATGATTTCAATATCAAAACATACTTAGAATAGGATATTCTACAAAAATTGTAAAAATAAATAGCAACAGTTGAAAATATGAGACAGTTAACTAAACTCAAACTCCCATTATAAAACTAAATACGCAGGTAAAAAATCAAGAGGAATAGAAAAGATGAGAACCATAGCCCTCAATTACTCGAAATTGGAATAGTTGATAAATCCTACTAGGGACTCTATTTTACAACATCAAAACACAGTAAAACAAAGCCTAACATATGTCTACTGTAGGAGTTTCTACGCCAATCCCACACTTCTAAGTTCTTATCACCCTCTTGACAACTTGAGAATTTGTCCACAATATTGTTACAATATTTGCCCAAATCTTTTCCACTGTGTTAATTAAAAGGAATAATTTATTGTCATAGCTTGTATTTCAACAAACCAAATATAGTCACAATGCACCTTGAATTCGAAGAAGAGCCCCTGATTTGAACCACAAAGCACTAATGACGATATGTGATCAGATCACAGCAGCTGGTCCCGAAGTTTAGGACCAGTAATAGAGTTTCACGACAGAAATTAATGAAGAGTAGAACTGGATCAAAACCAGCAGTAGCAGCACACTAAAATCTCAAAAGAGCACCAGATCAGGGATGAAATTCAGTCTGAAAAGGCTGAGATTTAAAAAGTAATTGGAGGATGTAAACCCTCAAAGTAGATCTAAGGCTCAAAGGTCACCAAAAAATCAGAGTTAAGAATTTCTCAAAATTTCCCAACTTCCTCTAAGAGAACATTCTCATAAAAGATAGTTATCATTACTCTATTCATTCTTCTGGACAATTACAGTATTTAAAGGGAATAATAGAAAGAAACTCCTATTAGTACTCTTTCTATAACTAGTCCTCTATCTTATCTCCAATTATGTTTCCTATTCTTACTTGGACTCTTATCACATATAGAAAACTACCTAAGAAACTAATATTGACATAAAATTGAGTTAGTATTAGGTAGCTGACTGGAACACCACCAAAGGTGGTCTGATAACTTTTCTGGTGAGAGGTAGTTTCTCAAGTGAGCTGGTGATGATTCACATTACCCAAGTGAGCTATTCAAATGCAAGTTGCAAAAGGATTAGTTACCATATAACTAAGCCAGTGCATTCAAGGCCAATGATGATCCGTCGGCATTTACAAAAGAGTGAAAGACAGAATCTAGCATGGAGGATGGAAACTGGCTGTAATATAGTTAATTAATGAGAGAATGGTAACATACTGAAAACTTTCTAGCCATGTAAAATTTTTTTGGAGCCCTTGAATGCAAAGTCTTTCTCGGAGAGAGTAAGCTGCAATGTTTGTACATTGCTTTAATTTTCTAGGTTATGTATTAAGAAGACATTTCCTTTTGTCACAATGTTATCTGTGATAAAAATGTGAGTAACTGTATTGGATATGTGAAGTTGTGAATGTCATGAGCTAAGAACTGCATTGAAGGTGTGTGAATGACATATATACCACTGAGTTAAATTTAAATAATATGAAGTACACTATCCTTAATAATATACTACTAATGTATTTCATTCCTTTAACTTTTTTTGCAAGCATGTTAAGGTTTAGAAAGATTTTAAAAATGTAAGATAATTTTTATGCTCAGGTAAGGTAGTCCCACGATGATTTTTTTTTTTGTCAAAGGATAAGTTGAAAGAGAGCGAAATCTCCCACATCTTTTTTTGTCAAAAGGTTACCTTACTTTCCAGCAAGGAAAGGGACACCCTTTCGAGAATTTGCAGAGATTTCTCCCTGTAACCCAGGAATGATATCCGTCATTGCTTGGACAACCTTGGGATCTTCACTGTAGCTCTCATAGCACCGATCCCATCTAGGATCTCTCCAGACCTATATGTAATTTCAAGAAAAAGGATAATACAAAACAAAACATTTTTTTAAAAAGTATTAGCAGAACTCAAATTACATGATTGATGAAAATGATTTGTCGACTTTACCGCAATGCATGGAGGAAAAACATAAGTAATGCCTGTTGCCCTAATTTCAAGAGCAGTTGCATCACCAATTTCTTCACAAGTGAAGAATCCCTAGAAGTGTAAAGATGAAGCAAAACAAAGGTAAGAAAGACCATATATGAAAAGAATAGTTCCAATAGTTTGAAAAGAGAACATCATTTCTCTTCTATTTGTTCTTTCTAAAGTTTTGGATTAATTCAGTTCGTGATAAGGAAGACAAACCATAAGATGCTAGACCTAATAGCATCACTAGTCCCAAGGGACCACCCACTGTTTAGGCTTAACCATATCACCCACAAACCAAAAGATCAAGGAGTAGTTCATGAAAAGTTTTGGGCTAATACTCTCTTAGATAAGACCAAGAATCGTATTATACCCTAATAACACAATGTTGACAGATTTCTAACAACTGTTTAAGGACATGTTAATTGACTCCAAACATTGGCTAAGTTGATGATAAGCACATATATAACTTTATAAAAATGGGAAGAATTTTTATTGATCAGGCCAAGTCAGTCTTGAAAATTCATCAGGAATCATAATTCATATGGGAATACAAGCAAAATAAAAGATCATGAATAGATATAAATATATCATAGCAGATGAAGCCCCCAAATATAATTTCTGAATAATTAATAATTAGGACTTGCCTGATAGGTCTGAGCCCAACCTTGTGAGGGAATAATGTAGCTTTGTAGACATTGTTATGTCCATGAACAACATCAATCCCGTAAATCATTGGAATTCCAAGACAGGTAGAGAGACTCCCCTTCTGGAAGTCATTCACCATATCGATCCAGGTCTCGGCAGAGGCCTATGGAGCCAGCACACTCCCCCCACCACTCAATATACTTCCTGTAAAACTTCTTGTTCAATTTAGTCTTGTTTTTCTCTATTTTTGTTTTGACTCTTTAACGAGTGAGAAACTCCATTGATCAGAATGAATATACAAATAGAAGGGAAGCATATCTTTACTTATGAAGTACTTTTTCATTAGTTCAGCTGATGTGACAGTTCAATGAATTTGCACCATTTGACCGACCTTTTCGGCTAGAGTCATTCTGCTCATCAGATCTTTGATTCGAACATTCAATGCATGCTTGGGGTCTTTGTATTTCATATGTCTGACTTCTGCCTCCCAGCAACATAAGAATAATAGAAGACCCAACAAAGGGATTCTAAAGCTTGTCATTTCTGTACTGATCCCCAGCCTTGTCAAATAGTACCCAGACTTAGGTTCAGAAGCTTGAGAATTAGTATGTGGGTTCCAAGCAACTAAAATCTATGGAAGTTCTTGTGAATCAATTATCATATGATGGGAAAATGAAGAGAAATTTGGTGATCCAGTTGTTAAAAACTAAGAATGGGGAATTTGGGTGTCACAAACATTGGTCAGCTCAAATACTGATACATTTCACGGACGTGATACTAGATGTGCATGGATTGATACAGTGTGAATTAAGAAAAATAAAAGAATACGAAAAAGTGGGATAAAAAATAGAAAACTATATATATATATATATATGTATATATAACATAATTAAAATGTTTGAAGTATTTAACTAGTTTTATATGAGCTGCATTAGTGGGATACATAAGTGTATAGGTGACATGTATCATGTTAGATGAGATTTGCCTAAGAAGGTGAGCTAGATGAAGAAGGGAGCAAAACAAAAAGAACAGGTCCATAGATCTAGAGTAGGTGAAAAATAAATTGCCAACTGAATTTATGATAAATTGTGGAGAAGTAGTGGTAGCACTAAAAGGTAATGAAAACTACGCGAGAAACATTTAAAAACTTTGTTCTACAGAAGTTTTTAAGCATTAAAATAGAATTTTATTTTTCTTTTTATGTTTAAAAATTAAATCATCTTTCATAGAACATACTGCAGATCTGCAGTTTGTTTCTATGAAATTAATTAAATTTTGAATTAGAAAAAAGGCTGTGGAATTAGTAAAATGGATGTCAGAGAAGCCATCAACAAATTGAAGAGAAGAAGTAGAACCCACAAAGATCTAGTTATAGGAGAAAAATTAACAATAATAACTATAACTAAGGTAGAGTAGTTTTTGCAGGTGCTAAGCATGAAATAGACCGATATAAGACGACTATGGATCAAAAGAGTGTCATTACAAAGCTAAACAGTGAAATAAACAGCTCAAAAGAAACAATATTTGACTAAATGGTGGCCATTAATATTCTATAATTGTTAAATAAACAGCTCAAAAGGAAATGATATTTAAATCTAAATAAGAACAGAATAAAATATAAATCATCTGTACATATAACAACCATAAAGAACTCGATGAATGAAGGGGCCTTCATAGAAGGTAGTAAGGAGATAAATAGGATAAAAATAAATAACAAAAATATTGAGGAAAAAAAAATAGAGAGAAATCGCAATGCTGAAAACCTGAAAAGGCTAGAACTTAAAATAGAACATCACGATTCAAAGACCTATTATAAGAAAAATACCAGCATATAAACAGAGGAAAGGCCTTGAAACCTATAGTCAGAAGAACAAAAAAAAGAAAAGAAAAATTAAATAATAAGGTTTGGATATGGAAAAATAAATAAATAAAATTAGGAAATCTAAGAAATAAAAAAATAAAAATAAAAAACCCTAGCCCTAAATCCGACTCCGAATTAGGGTTTTGGATCGAAAAAAAAAAACAAAAGATAAATAAGATTGTAAGAAATAAAAAAAACAAAAAAAAAATGCACCGATTACTTGACGAGGATTTGGTGATTTCAACTACGATTTCTTCAGTGACTTGGATCAAACCAACCACTTTGAGTTCTGTCGGTTTCAAATGCCTGAAGGTATGCGGATCAATACGGAATCCATTACTCAAGGATATTTCAACGAGATCGATTCACAGGCCATGAATGTCCTCAAATCTCTTCCTCCAACCCTCTAAAAGATACCGATCTCGAGATTGGTGTCTTTTATAGGGTTGGAGGAAGAGATTTGAGGAGAGAGAGGGGTTGAAGAGGAGCAGGTAGCATTGTTTTGTGAAAGAATCGAGAGTTTTAATGGAGTTTTGAGAGATTGGTTTCTAGGGTTTGTAGGGAGACGATGGGTTTGGAGCGGAGACGATGGGTTCTCGGGGCTTCCTGTGAGAGAGACGATGGGTTTTGTGTTGGCCTGATTTATAAAAGGGTTGGTTTTGTGTTTGCCCTATTTATAAAGGGGTTGGCATGAATTTTCGGGCTAGACAACATAATAAGCGACCATAGATCCGTTTACCACTGTCGGGCAGTAGTTCTTTTCAGATTAGTTAGAATCATTTTTCTCCTATTTTGACGTAGTGCACTTAAAATTAAAAATAAATAAATAAATAAGGTGAGCATTATCATTCATGCGCATTATGTACTCAACATAAAAAAAAATGAGAGTCACAAAAAATGAATAAGGTTTCATATCTAACTTTTCAACTATCCCAATTGAGGAACAGAAACTTCATGAATTGCCACAATTATATATTTGTTGTTGTTGGCATACCCCATAAGTTATTAGCCTTAGGGTATGTTTGGTTCATTGTAATAGGTACCCTGTAAAAATCACTGTCCCTGTAAAATAATGCTGACTGGATTATATGTAAATTTACTTTTTCTCATATAAAAAACATGTTCATTTGATCGTAAAATAAGCTTGTGAAGTTCACTTTTTGTAAAAAATAGTGCCCTTATTATAGCCGTTATACTTTTGCAAGCAATATTTTAGCATTACGAGCCATACCCCTCGTAAGTCAAAAAATTTACATCTAATTTTGGTGGCACAATCCACAAAAAAATACGGTGAAACAAACAACTCTTGCTGTGAAAAATAGAGCCGTTGGGGTGATATTACAAGCTTTCCTTGTAATATTGCCCCTTTACAATGAAACGAACATACCTTTAAAGTTAATGTTTACCATCTCCAATTTATCTAAGAACCCAGTTTCATCTCCATATGCGGCTTTGGGTGAATATGAAATAGAAAACACAGGCATAGCTAAAAAAATACCAATTCGATTTCAATTTCATGTTCATTGACCAAAAACACGATTAAATCATAATTCGGTTAACCTCCTTTTTTACCATACATTAAATTTTTTCTAAAATATTGCAGGAAATGTTTTGCCAAAAATTTTCTTTTCTTTTCCCATTCTCGTTAATCTGATCAAGTAAATTCGATTTTCAAGCTTTCAACGTTAAAACAATCCTACTTATCGTGAAATTATAAATAAAACAATTAGAAATGTAGTTAAAAAAAGTTCAACTTTAAAAAACAAATATTTACAAAACGTCCAATTACAAAGATACATCTATGATTTCAAAAGTACTGGACTAAACAAACGCTAAAAGAAAGGAGAAAGACCCTGTCAAAATCAATATGTGAACTAGTTACATGTGTGCAAGTGCTGGTAGCTCTATAGACAAAACGAGCTCAAACTATCAGCTCAGTGGTCACTCTTGGATCTCTCCTCGTACTGCATCCTTAGCTCTGATTGGGTGGCTGCTGGCTGGCCTTCAAATTTTTTGGGTCATGAAACGACTATAAGCGGTGACGCTTCATAAAGTCTTAGTCATTTAAGTTATGATTTCCAGTATGGTAAGTGTAAGAGGATTTCCCATAGTGATTGTGCAAGTGAGGTTTCCAACATAACGTGATATCAATGGATTAATTAAGATTATACTAATGCTAAGCAATGTTAGAAGTTTCTATTTTGGTGGTTGTCACTATGGTCAATCCGTTGATTGGTGAATGGTGTAAGATCAACTTGAGATGTAATAGTTGCTAATTCGGTGAATTTGAGAGAATAAGTAGCTAATAATTAAGTTTTTCAAACAAAATATAATTAGTAATTTAAGATTGTGATTGTGGATTCATTTAATGGGAAGGATTCAACATCTATCTATAGGGATGCTAGGGTCCCAATGTTTGCTCACGTGTAAAACAACCTCCTCATCTTTGTTTAGCATCCCCATTGTGTAAGAGGACTAGTGTCGAGAAGAACGTTGAAGATCCTAGTAGAGATTAGTCGACGAAACTTCATCGATATTCTATGGCCTATACACAAGGTACGATCTCTATACGATTATTCTATGGTACATATGTTATAGGGGTTTTGATGAATCGACACCCAAGATCTGTTCAACTTGTTCGATAGTGGTGTATCGAAACTCACAAGCAGAAGAATTTTAAGTATGGGATACAAAGTAAAATACATATTATACCGTTATTATCTAGCATGAAATAAGCATTTAAATTACAATGATGAAAACAAAACTTTATGATGTAAGAATTGTAGTTATAGTATTGGAATGACATTCTATAAGATTACAAATTAGCACAAAATGATGAATCAACAAACTTAAAAAGGTTTTCTAAGTATATTAATAAATTCTGAGCTTATTAGTATCAATTCTAGTATATTAAATTTCTTTTATTTGTTCCTTTATTTACTATTTAATGGGTTAACAATTTATTTAGTGTCTTTTAATTAATCCGGTGCGATACCAAACACCAACTATGGTCCAATAATCAATATTTAATTGCCAATGTCGCGCAAACAGAGACTAGTACCCTTTGCCTTTAGTCAATCAAGACAAGGATCAATGACCATGTTGGTCTAACGAGTCCCAGTCCCCAGTTGATATTTCAAAAACCCATATGAATACAAGGTACTCATACAACCTGTTTGCAAGAATAACGGTTAGCTATGTGAGGTTCAACATTCAATACAGTATCATCTTTCCGCTTTCAAAGTTTCAATATTCGTTACCAGTTAATCAATATTCAAGGTTTAGTAGCTCATATTTCGTATTTAATTCAATATTCAGTATTTGGTGTTCGATATTCAAGATTCGACGTTTGGTAAATTCAATATTAAATGTTCCATATTTGTTAATCACTATTCAGTATTCGATAATTTCATTACCCATTTTCAATTTAATATCATTCAATATATCCCATATTCTGGTTCAATATTCAGGTAAACTTTTATTACACATACTTCTAAAAGTTCAATAATCAATTTGGGTCATAGTTTCATATCACTTTGATGACTTTATGTTTTAAAGTCCGCCAATCATTTATCCATGTGTCCATATTTGTTCAAGATTGATATCAAGCATCACACATCATTCAATTTATCATTGATCTACACCTATCAATCAGTTCCATCTATACCAATCGATTACCAAGAATCGATCAGTATTCATCCATCCATCAATCAATCTAAATCACTTATCGTCTATTAGTAAATTATTCTTAATCAATCCATCAATCAGGGTTTAATCCTTGAAATTTAAGACTCAATCCTTGGGGAGAATTTCATCGGTTCACACTATACTAAGTATTACCCCAGTTTAGAGTCCCTATTGGACTTATATTTGTTGCCGATAAGAAAAAATCAATCATTTCAAATCATTATTGAGGCATCATGGTGCCTGTTCTAGTTATTCTATGAGTTTTCTCTATTACTCTATTCTTACTAACACCCGAGTCGAGCCAACCATTTGACTATTCATCGACATATTAATTTTAGTCTATTGGCGAAGATTCCCGACATTCATCGTGGGTATCCCCTCCTAGCGATCATACTAGCTTATTTCTATTTCTCGATAAATTTCTCAATTAATCGGCCTAAATTTAGGTTACTTTTCTAGAATTTTGATTATTTAATTAGAGAGCATCATAAAGCTCATGAGAGGTTATGAGTGGTATTTATTCCACCCTTGGGGTGAGGATATCGGGTCCATTCCCATCAATTAAGGTCTATCTACTTATTTATCGTGGGCCTTGGGCCCAATAGGTCGCAGTTTCAACCATGGTTTACCTATTTTTCTTGTAGCTAGGCATAAGGATGCCAACCATATTATACATACCAGCTTTTGGGTTGGGTCGCTGGACTTAATTCAATCTGAACGCGTAAGTTCAAACGCATTCAGAGGTCCTTGGGTCATTACCGAGGTCTCCTGGACCTTTACTAGATCCAATTTCTAAGTATTCGGGCCTTTACAGGGTTTGGTGCACACAATTTTAAGTGGTACCTAATTCAGGTTTTCAAAAAGAGTTTTGGGCTGGACCATTGCTGTAGCGATTTGTCTTGGACTCAAAATTTTTCAGGCCATGGTCCGGGTATTGGGTCTTCTAGTTTTACTTATAAGCTTCTATCATTCGGGCTTCTGGGCCATCAAAAGGTTCAGTCCAAGGATAAGTTGACCAGGTCAACCTTAACCAAGCTCCACAATAGTTTCACAGTGGACACTTTGATCAGGTATTGCTTTGATGGCCATGAGTTTGTGGGGAAAAGTCTAGATTTGACTAAATCCCACATTTTGCAGAATTTTCCTCAAGTGTGCTGGACACTTTGCAGTAAAACGTCCGCCATTTTTGACTCTGATCAAATTTTCAAGTCCTTTCAAAACTGGGTGAAAGAGTATTGACAACCTCATAACTCTCAGGTAGTGGAACTCAAAAATCTGATTGGGGTTGATCATGGTTGTTAGAGAGATCTGTTTTCTCTTAACAGGTCATCAGATCGGATTCGATGGTCTTCGATACCAGGTCAATAACTTTTAGTGTCGATATTGAAATCGCACACACGATGGCTTGTTGGAAACCTCAATAAGTTATCTTTATTTTATGTATATATTTTTAGGGATAATTTGTAACACCTGTCCCTCGATTTTTGTGTTGGTCAAACTATTGACTAAGATCTGATGATTCCTAACTGTGTTAGGTGAAGGCCTGAGGCCAGGTCCACCAAAGTTTGTGAGGCACCCATCTTAGATTAGTGGAAAATTGACTATTCCTAGTGGCACTATAACGATCCCCAGATTTGTACACTACGCAGTATCGATAAGGGTCCGGTCAGGCATATGGTTATCATAGGACATAACTGATCTAGGTAGTTCTGTCACTATTGGTACTTTGCGATCTAAATCAGAAACACACACTTACCTCTAAAATGCTGGTAGAACGGAAAAGAAGAAATTAGCGGAACAAATATATATGTTCCACACGTGAAGTTAGGCCCAGCTATTCCTTTGGTCTAAAAGTGCCACACATAAACAAAGCAAAATGGTATAGTAGAATAGCTTTACATACTACTAATGCCTGGTTTTTTGTTTTTTTTATTTCAATTATAAAACAAAAATCCTGTTTTGAAACAAGAAGTCTTATTGTTTTGTTTTGTTCTGCAGTACACTACAAGGGTAGTGTTGGCTTACAGGAAAGCTTAATCTAAAGTAGCTTGTAAGCTACTTGCATGAATAAGTGTTTACACGACTCAAATGAGTCACCTTATGGGTTCATGCACGCAAAGTGCATCAAACCCTTATAAAACCTATGAACATGACCGTCATCTTCCTCCTTTACATTCCATTGACAGAAAATCCTACACCTATGGTCTACAAATCTAAGGACACCATAGTCACGTACAACGATCCTAGCCCAGTCCTGATTACCTTTGATATAGGATGAGACCATAGTGCACTTCATAATCCCACAATTTCAATTCTACATATTGCATCTGCTAGATTGAGACGTTGTAAGTCTCAAACACGGCAAGCACAACATCGATAGTCAATTACCACAACTCCACCAAAAAGGTATGTCGAAAATTCTACTAGTATAAGATCGTATCTCATAAAAGTGACTTGACTGGATGCAACAACTCTGAGCTCAGCATGAAAATATGAATTTTGAGCATAGGTTGGTGCACTAAATTCATTCCGAAATAGCAAACCTCCTTCAAGGTACATTGATTATACTTGGATTATAATCAAGTTAATAAGCTAGGACAATATTCAAATAAAAACACTAAACTCAAAAGGCGCAGCAAAACACAGAGTAGCCAAGAAGACAACCACGACAAGCCAAAATGCTCAAGCTTGCCTCGGCAACCATATAAGGTTGCCGCGACAGAAGTATGGTTGCCGAGGCAGAAGCTCAGCTGATGAGCTTGTCGCGGCAAAATTATAAGGTTGCCGCGGCAAGGTGCTTACCGCGGCAAGCCTTGAAGCTTGCCGCGGCAACCTCCAGCATATAAGGGTTAGGCCGTGTTCTTTTGGCATTTCGAATCTTGGATCCATTAAGGGTCTAGAGGGGTATATCTTTGGGTCTTAGGCACGCCATGAGCCATCTGTTAAATGCTAGCTTTTAATATAAATCTATTCTATTTATCATAGACTGGTGTCACATGGTGCACTTAGACAGTTGGAAGAACATATGTTAGCATGATGTTCTCGGAGGCCTGAACGTGCATCGACTACAATACCCGTAAGACTCTACACACAGGTAGGGAATATATGTCGTTATTATATTTGTGTAGAATGTCACTTAATTTTTATAGAGGATTTGATAAATATTTATATATGTAATGAGAAGCATGCTTGGAGTAAACTAGTGTTGACTTACACTGATAAATTGGATCAGATAAGCAATAGATAGACTTGAGTAGCCTTGACCACATAGTTGGCAAAATTTGATCAGTGCTATAAAATAATTGTCATTTTATAACTATAGCAGTGATTACTTTTATATCAGTATTATAATTAATTTAGTAAAAGGTATTTGGAAAACATACATGGAAATGCATATGCTACATTGTTCAGTATTTAGACCCTGTCATTTGCAATATTCCTTATACGTTGTTACTCCATCTTGGTTCAAGTGATCCCGTTAACTCGGGAGCTTGAGTTTCTTAGTTTAAGTGATCTCGCTAACTTGGGAGCTTGACAAGTGATCCCGCTACCTCAGGAGCTTGAATTATCCTGGTCCAAGTGATCCCGCTAACTCGGGAGCTTGACAAGTGATATTGCTAACTCAGGAGCTTGACTTTTCTATGATGTCCTGCATGTGTATCTTTTTTCAGCTTGGTTTTCATATCTATGCATCATGATTTCATTAGCTTGTCAGCATATAATGTTAGTGATATAAGACTAAAAACATGTTCTTGATATTATTCTATGAGAATGTGATACATCGATAAGATATGCTAACAACGTAATATTCTTTACTGAGCTTTGATGATAGCTCATTCCATGACTTAAATGTCTTAGCTGCAGAGCCTGATCCAGAGCACGCTACAGATCCTACTTACGTGCCTGACGAGGAAGAGGGAGAAGACGATGACGACGAAGATGAGGAAGACGATTTCTAAGAAGAGTTCTTCCCAAAGTAGGTTTGTGGCTTATGGAGTTAGAGGAGACCTGAGAGACGAAACGAGAGATAGATAAAGTAAAAGACATGTATAAATGATATATGGTAGTTTATGATATTTTGTGTTTTTGGATGTATAGGTTTTCTTTCCACTGTTTAGGTGACGGGTGGCCGTCATCGGTGGAAAGCTATACATCAGATCGTTTGATCTTATATATAGTGTTTCTAGTTCCTGCGTAGATAAGTGAAACACATCAGTTATTTTGCCATATTATCAACTGCCAGAATTACTACATTACTTCCTCATTTGGAAAACTTTGTACAAGAAATGACCCCTTAGATGAAAGGATCATGTTAGGTGATCCGATGACGCGACGTTTCCAATAGTGAAAGAAGGGAAACGGTGAGTTGTCACAGGTGGTATCAAAGCTCTGGCGTTAAGTCATTTAGAGACTTACTTCTGGCATAAATATATGGAAAATGTCTGATAGTTGGTTAGAAGTAGAAATTAGATTTAGTTATGTTGCCTGATTAAGTGTTATCTGATCGAAATAGGTTGAGATGCCTCTGCGTCGTGGAAGAGGTAGGGGTAGACCACCATTGCCCCATCGCATTGGGCCGAATGCGATTCCAGTCGCCGGTAATGAGCATGACACTACTTTAGAAAGTGGTGAGAATGCACACATAGCTAAAAGTCGAACGACGTTGGAGAATGTTGTAGAGCATACTCCGCCAGCGCAGACTTCGCCAGTTGTCAATACTCCTCCGATGGGAAGTACTTCTGGAGTTGAGCAAAATGCGGGACACAATCCGCAGTTGATAGAAACTATGATCAACACTATGGCCATGCTTGCTGTTCAACGTCTCGAGGGTTTTATGGAATTTGTCTGACTTTGACCACCTAGTTTTCATGGTCACCATGACTCGATGGAGGCTGAGAAGTGGTAAATGCAGATAGAGAAAGTGCTGCAAAGAGTCACGTGCACTGAGGAGGAAAAAGTAAGCTGGGCGGAATATAAATTAGAAAGTGAGGCAGAGCTATGGTGGCAGTTTGTCGAAAGAACAAGGATGCCCGGAGTACCATGGACATGGGCAGAGTTCATTGAGGCATTCAATGAAAAATATTTTCCTGCACCCGAAAGATATAAGCTAGAAGTACAGTTTGCAACCCTAGTTCAAGGCCATATGACTGTTTGAGAATACGAGGTAGAGTTCACACGTCTCTCTTGTTTTGCACCTTTGTTGATCGCCAGCGAGTTGATAAAAACACAAAAGTTTGAATGGGGTTTGAAACCTCTAGTCAAGGAACACATTTCGTTGTTTCAAGAAACAACCTATGCTAATGTGATGAAATTGGCCCTGATAGCGGAAACCGATGTGGATTCCATGTTCAAAAGGAGAGAAGAAAAATAAAAAGCCAGAAACGCTCCATCTCAGTCCTATAGTACCGGTCAAATTAGCAAGTGACTGCGATTCCAAGGACAAGCAGCATTTCAACCAGCTGTAGGATCTTAGGCACGACCATATGGTTCATTGATGTTCTCATTACCAACACGGATTCCACGTGTTCTGTGACAGCCTGAATTTTGGCACCCTAAAACCAGTGCCATCAGCACGATCCTCTAGACTGTACCCCATGGATATGTACGAAACATTGGTATAACAAGTAATAATAAAGAAATAAAGTAATAAACTGCATAAAGTGGATAAGTCAATATGCCTATCTGACACATACAAAAGACAGTTTTACTTTCATGCCACTGCATGAACAGAGAATCGATCCGAACCATCGGTGATAAACAGATCACCCCAGATGGTTCGCCTAAAAGAATTATATCTATCTAATTACATTGTTTGACAAAAATAAAGGCTTGACATACCAAGCCGTACAATCTGCTCTCTAACTGACTCTCTATCAAAGTACACAACAGAGTCTCCTAGAAGAAGTCCTCGGGAGGAGGCTCCAACTCGTCCCAAGGCACGTAATCCGAATCACTCGGATCAATGTCTCCCGAAGCTTCAGCCGCTGCTAATAAAGACATGCGACGTATAGTCTAAAGGGTGAGCTACATCCTAGCTCAATAGGGAACAACACAATGAACATATAAGTCAAAATCTCACATATATTCCATGATATTCAAAGCATGATATGTCTATGCATTTGCTAGAAAATAGTTTAAAAGATGGTAATTTGCATTCAATTTTACTGGTAGTTTGCATGTTTCATTTTACTGTTAATTATCATGAATGACACTGAACAGGCCTAAAGCAAAACTTAAATCTTCAACTTAAGTAATCCCCGAGCAATATAGCATCGAGCCCCGATGGGATACCCTCCATCATCGTCTAAATAGACAGTTGTTAAAAAGTATTCCCTGGGAATACGACCTAAGCCCCCCTTTCTCAATAGGCGACTCTCATCTCAACATCCCTGAGATGTGCTTACTGTGTACGGATAGACCTCCGCACAGGTGTACGAATTGGCCACCGTACCGATCACGGATATCCTGCCGAGTCAGTCATGGGTATCCCGGCATGTCGGTGGGGTATCCTAATCAAACCTCAAATAACAAAAATAACATGTGCTTTACATATAGTTGTTCACCGTGTAACTGTGCTATCTTATATCAGTTAGGCCTTAACAGTCGTTATTCAATCTTACTTACATCCCTGGGATATTTAAATTACTCGCATCACACTGATGCCTTTATCACTTTCTCATCCCTTGGGGATGCCTCGTTTTCATTAGATTACTTGGTCTCAGTTACTCGCATCACACATATGCCTTTATCACTTTCTCATCCCTTGGGGATGTCTTGTTCTCATTTACTTTCTTGGTATCACACACGCACCCTTTTACAAAGATTTACACAGTTAAAACATTTTCAAATTTGAGTTCTATATACTACATACATGCTCTTGCAATTAAAGTACATGTTCAAGGTGTTCCCTACCTCAGGTCTCTGAAGGTCCAAGCATCAAGGTCCCACGCGACTCCTTGTGCTCGCTTTCACACGTACCACCTATGGTACATCATAACACATACAACACATCACTAAAGGTGCAATAGAGAAGGTCCTAGACCCTCCATGAAGCTCAAGGTCAAATTAGAAAGTCAAGTGAAACTGTCAAAATTGATTAATCGAACCCGAAATCGATTAATCGATTCCCAAAATCAATTAATCGAAATCCAAAATCAATTAATCGATCCCAAATCGATTAATCGAATTCTCTGAATGGTTAAATCGATTCTCAAATTGAGCAGTCAAAAATCTGAAATTGATTAATCGATCCCAAATTGATTAATCGAAATCCAAAGTTGATCAATTGATTTCAAAAGTCGATTAGTCGATTTCCCCAAGTCCTTTCTCTCCAGCCACTGGAGGTTCCTAGTCGATTAGTCGATTTCTAAATCGATTAATCGAATTTCAAAATTAATTAATCGAATTCTAGATCGATTAATCAAAATTGGGCGTCCCTGACTTTTCAACTTCTAGACCAAAATCGATTAATCGAATCTCAATTTTGATTAATCGATTTGGCTAGACTCAGCCCCTTTTCGGGCTGTTCTTCCCAAATCCATTCTTTTTCTTTTTCTTCCTTTTTCTACATCTTTAATCTATCATTTAAACTATGCTTGACTGAATTAAACTCATAGTATCTTTATGTATTGAAATCTAATAAAACTTACCTCAATAAATCCCTTGAAGGATTGATTTATTGGGTTTGATGGCTAGGGTTCCAGCTTTTGCTTCAACGACCCCAATCGCATTGAATTAAGCAATCAATGCTCAATCTTTTTTCCAATCCAACCATAATAACTCCTTGGTATTAATTACCTTCTCTCTCTCTCTCTCTCTCTCTCTCTCTCTCTTCTCAACTCCCTCTTCAACAACCAAACAAGAGGATTCTAGGGTTATTAAACCCTTATATCCTCTCTTCGGTTTTGCTGTTAAGCGCATACACCAGAGATAGGTGTATGTGGTTTTAAATTAATACCATACTCTACACTTAGGTCACATTTACATCACATCGGTTCACCACTTCATGAGTCCACTGTTTGGCCATCACTTGGTCAAACCTACGATCAGTCGGGCACGAATCTTGAGGTCACTTTTTAACGCTCAAAATTTTGGGATATTACATTCTCCCCACCTTAGGAATTTTTGTCCTCGAAAATAACCCAAAGGTGTGTTGGTTGGGTACCCCACACACTGGGGTTGCGTACCCACACACAAAAATGACTTAAACATTGGACAATGCAAGAAACAGAACGTAATGTAAGGAAATTCCCAAAAATGGTTTTGATTTCATTATCAATTTTTAAAATTTATAGAGTTGAGCATTTACATTATTTTAATTACAATCCAAAAAGAAATATCCTCCGCTCACTCTCACACTGCTCCCCCTCCCGGCTGATCTGGTGCTGGGGCGGGCTGCACTGTCTGGGCTGGCTACTCTGGTGGTGGTTGGCTCGTCTTAGTAGGCGGTGGCTGATTGGTCTCAGTAGGCTGCTCTGGCTGCTGGGGTGCCGAGCCAGATGCATCGACAGTAGAGGTACTCACGTGAAAAGTGGTCAAGCCCGCAGACCATGCCTCCTCCTGCGTGAGATACTGTTGAAAGTCTAACGGATAGATATACCGCAGGGTGTGGTACATCAAGAAGTCCATCCGCCAGTTCATCCGCTGGTTGTTGGCCTCCATCCGAGCCAACACATCCTCTATAGTAGGTGCCGGGCGAGCCCCTCGCTGGTAGTATGAAGAAGTAGGTGTGGCAGTCGCTGACTGCGACGACGGCGTAGGCGATGTGGTGGTATGGGAGGGTGCTCCCTCAGCTAGTGGATCAATGGGGTGTGCTCCCCCCATAGGTGGGTCCTGATGTGGTGGTGGGGGTGGTGGTGGTGCTACTGCTGGTGCTGGTGCTGGGCCTTGAGCTGGTAGGGTTCTCTTGAGCAACCTATAACTACGACCCCATGAAGCGATGGAGTAGTGCTTCAGGTGGTCCGTAGCTTGCTCCTCATTGGGCGAGATGGCGTATCCTGGAGCGTCTGAGTAGCGCTCCAGCATGCTCGAAATGAGTCGAGCATATGGCATCTTCTCCTTGGGCCTCAAATTGCCCTTCATCAATTTCCCCTTTATATAGACCATCCCCTCCAGGATGATCCTGGTAGCGTCAAACCAACGACCACAGAAGGCCACGTACAAGGCCTGTTGGACTAACTCCACCCGCTCGGTATCGTGACGCATTGGGTAGAGATTACACTTGATTATGGAATCAAGCATCCACATATAATGGGACAGATCGACCCTTCGAATGGACGATCTGGATCCCTTCTTTCCATTGGTCATTCGGGTCATAATTTCTTCAAATCTCACCTCTTCCGCAAAAGGTGGAAAGAGGGTGGTCTCAGGCACGAAGTCTAAATAACATTCTAGGGCTTCGTGGATGTGGGATGGGTGAAGGTATAGTCACGAACATCAATTGTGGTTGTAACAATGTCATCGGTAGGACCCTCCGTCAAACCTTGGTAGAATAGGCGGGCTGACCTAGGGTAGTAAGACCCGTGGAGTGGCTTTAAGAGATTGTCGAGGCCCGCCTTCACCAAGTAATTTCGAGCCCATTGGGTCTCCCCCTCAACATCAGGGTTGGTAAACAATTCCACATCGAAGATAAATTCATCTTCGAAGGTCTTAGTCGCCCACCATTCATTTGGTTGGGGGACGATTTCGGGTGGTGGTGGAATTGGTGAAGACTCGTGCGAAGACGCGCTCGTCGAACCGGATGTGGTATCCGATGTCGATGGGGATGGGGTCCTCACAGGTGATGGGGTAGGCGGTGGCGATGCGGCGTTCTTATGCCAGACCGGGAGCTTGGATGTCGCCTTCTTCCAAGACAACTGGGTTCTAGGTGGCATTTTGGTGAAAATAAAACAAAAACTAGGGTTTTATAGCTCGAAATGGAAAGAAAGTCGAAATCTAGGGTTTTACCTTAGGTATTCAATCCGAACGCAACGATTTCGATCTAAAATCGATTTGAAACCCCAAGAAGCCCTAGGTGCACAGTTGCTCGAAGAGGAAGACGAAAAGGCTCGCAGAAACAAAACCCTAAAAATTTTCAAATGGGGAGAAATCCCCCTCGATTTATATATAGGCCCCGATTCGATTAATCGATTTTTAAAATCGATTAATCGAGTTTTAATATTTAGCCAAGCCGTGCGAAATCGATTAATCTATTTCTAAAATTGATTAATCAAAACTCAAAATCGATTAATCGAAGCCATTTCGATTAATCAAAATCATGGTCACTTAACATTTTAACTTTTCGAGCTCACTGACGTGTGCCAGTCGATTAATCGAATTTTCAAATTCGATTAATCGAATTTAACTTTGATTAATCGAAATCGTAAAGTCCTTTGAATTTTTATAAAATTCTCAAGTCACTCGATTAATCGAATTTTCAGATCAATTAATCGAAATCCAAAATCGATTAATCGAAACCCCAATCGATTAATCGAAATTTCACTTTGTTAATTTTTCTAAATCCTCATTCAATCTCCACTCACTGGCGTATGCCAGTTGACTAATCGACCAAAATCGATTAATCAAAATCCCAAATCGATTAATCGGTTTTGATCAGATTTTCAAATTTTATTATCTGTCATGTCTCCTTGATTTTTTTTCTTTTAACACAAGGCTAGTTGGTCATTGGTCTTGTGAAACATGTTCTCACAGCCATTTTGTGGCTATGAGGAATTCTAACCACGTACTCAACATCGTAATTGGAAAACCATGCGGATTGAAACTGCTTCTCTTGAATAAGTTGATCACACGATCGACATTGGATTACAACAGAGGGTTTATATCCGCAAACATGCTTGCGATGATATAATTTTGACTCTCAAGCTGTCACAGACAAGTCCGGAAACTGTTCTTTCACGTCGGCCTCTCATTCCCATGTAGCTTCCTCAGCTGGATGATACTTCCATCTAACAAGTACAAATGGAATGACTTTTGTCCGCAACACTTGTTCCTTTCGATCCAAAATCTCTGTCGGCACTTCGATCATGCTCATATCCTCATGCATCTCAAATGATTTGCCGCTCAACACGTGATCAGGCTTCCTGAGCATAGATACATGGAACACATTGTGTACCTGATCAAATAACGGTGGCAATCCAATGCGGTAAGTAACTTCCCCTACTCGACCCATAACTTCAAATGGTCTAAGATAGCGGGGACTTAAACTTCTCTCTCTTTCCAAATCTCATCACCCCCTTCATAGGTGACACTTTCATGAACACATGCTCACCCACCTTAAAGTCCACACTCGTCCGCTTGATATCAGCGTAGCTTTTCTGTTTGCTCTGAGCCGCTTTGAGTTTTGCCCTTATCATATGAACATAGGTGGCATTATCTTCAAGTATTTCGGGTCCCAAAATAAAATTTTCCCTGGTCTCTTCCCAATTGATGGGCGATCTACATCACCGTCCGTAAAGAGCTTCATATGGTGCCATCCCAATGCTCGTCTGAAAACTATTATTGTACGCAAACTCAATCAACGGTAGGTGCTGATCCCACGATCCTTGCAATTCTAACATATACGCCCTAAGCATGTCCTCAATGATTTGATTGACCCTCTCCGTCTACCCGTCGGTTTGTGGATGGAATGCCGTAATGAAATCTAGTCGCGTTCCCATTCCTTCTTGAAATTTCTTCTAAAACTTTGATATATATAATGGGTCACGGTCTGAAACAATGCGGCTCAAAATCCCATGTAAACGGACAATCTCTTTCATATATAGCTCTGCCAGTCTTCCCGCTGTGTACATCGTGTTGTAAGGCAAGAAGTGCGCTGACTTGGTTAATCGATCGACCACTATCCAAATGGCATTGTACCTCTTTACAGTACGCGGTAGCCCAACAATGAAGTCCATAGAGATCGATTCCCACTTCCATTTCGGTATTGGTAGAGGCTGTAATAATCCCACGGGTGTCTATGATCGATTTTTACTTATTGGCATGTCAAACACCGCGACACGTACTCTGCCACATCTTGCTTCAAACCTCTCCACCAGTAATTCTTTTTCAAGTCTTGGTACATCTTTGTGCTACCTGGGTGAATCGCATAGTTGGATTTGTGAGATTCATCAAGAATTGTTCGCCGTAAATCGGCATTGTCCGAAATGCAGAGATGACCCTTGAACAATAAGGAACCATCCTCCTTGATCGAGAACTCAGATCCAATGCCTTCAGTTACATCTTGACAGATCTTGGTTAGCACCGGGTCTTTCATCTGTAGTTCGTGGATATGCTCAAATATCACCGGTCTCATTGATATATTAGCCAAGAAGGCTCCTGTAGCTTGCGACTCGATATTTGCATCATATAGTGCCAACTCTTTAAATAACTTCCATCGGTGCATACCTAAAATCAAACTAGCCAACTGAGCTGAACCCTTCTGACTCAAGGCATCGTCCACTACATTAGCCTTGCCTGAATGGTACTGTATGAAACAGTCATAGTCTTTAAGAAACTCCATCCATCTGTGCTGCCTCATGCTCAGATCTTTCTGTGTAAACAGATATCTAAGGCTTTTATGATCGGTGAAAATCTCAAAAGTCTCACCGTACAAGTAATGTCATCAAATCTTTAGCGCAAAAATGACCGCTGCTAATTCCAGGTCATGTGTCGAATAATTCTTCTCATGCTCTTTCAACTGTCTCGATCCATACGCTATCACCTTTCGGTGTTGATTAAGCACGCAACCCAAACCACTATAAGAAGCATCACTGTATACTGCAAACCCTCCACTGCCTGAAGGAATCGCTAATACTGGAGCTGAAGTGAGTCTCTTCTTGAGTTCTTGAAAACTCTTCTCGCATGCCTCACTCCATTCGAACCTTGCGTCTTTCCGTGTGAGTCTCGTGAGTGGCCCTGATATCTTTGAAAAATCCTCAATGAAATGTCGATAGTAACCCGCTAATCCAAGGAAACTACAGACGTCGGTCATGGTCCTTGGTTGCTCCCAATTGACCACTGCTTCTATCTTTGCTGGATCTACAGTGACACCATGTTTTGAGATGACATGTCCCAAAAAGCTAACTTCTTCTAACCAAAACTCACATTTGTTGAGCTGCGTATAACTGGTGTTCACGTAAAGTCTGTAGGGCTATTCTCAAATGCTTCTCATGCTCTTCCTCTGATTTTGAATAGATCAGGATGTCATCAACAAACACTACGATACAAGAGTCTAGGTGTGGTTTAAACACCCTATTCATCAGATCCATGAATGACGCCAGGGCATTTGTCAACCCAAATGGCATCACTAGGAATTCATAGTGTCCGTACCGAGTCTTGAATGCAGTCTTCTGAATATCCTCTGCCTTGACTCTCAACTGATGGTATCCTGATCTCAGATCGATCTTAAAAAAGTACCTCGCTCCTTGCAGTTGATCGAATAAGTCATCTATCCTAGGCAAAGGGCATCGATTCTTAATAGTGAGTTTGTTCAATTGCTGATAGTCAATGCACAGATGCATTGACCCATCCTTCTTCTTTACAAACAAGGCCAGTGCTCCCCATTGAGACACACTCGGTATAACAAACCCCTTGTCCATAAGTTCTTGTAACTGCTCCTTCACTTCCTTCAACTCAGCAGGATCCATTCTGTATGGTGCTTTAGAAATAGGCTCTGTTCCTGGTGTTAAGTCGATGGCGAATTTCACTTTCCTCTCTGGAGGTAATCCTGGTAATTCTTCCAGAAACACGTCTTCAAATTCTCGCACCACGGCTATCTTAGAGATAACATTCTTCTCTTCTTTATGCTCTTTCAAGAATGACAAGTATCCACTACACCCTTTTCTGATCAAACGCTCAACCCTGACTGCCGAGATAAGTGGTATATGTGTCGACCTCTCTCCTGCCACACTTGGCACACGTCTCACGAGGTGTGGAAGAAGCTGCTCTCGAGAACCCTTGTGTAACTGTAGATCCGATAGTAATAGCAGGGCTCTTGTATCTCATCGGCCTCCCCGATGCAAGCAATGGAAATTTCTGCTGGTTGGTCTGCTGCGCTGGTCTCCCATAACCTCCCTGGAACGGTGGTTTCTGATTGCCTGCTACGAATCTCGGCTTTTTATTCACCGACTCATAGTTCCCTGCTCTAGTTTGGTCCACATTCCACCTTCCTTGCTATTCCCTCTGGCGGTATTTGTTATTATTTTCTTCCTCCACTACAAGTGTTTCGCTCATGACCTCCCCATAGGTCCTCAACTGGAATGGTGCTACTCCTCCCCTCACGTCCGGTCTCAACCCTTGCTGAAACCTCTTTGCTCTCATCATCTCTGTGATGACATAGTCAGGCGCGAAGTGAGAGAGTCGCATGAACTCCACCCCATATTCTCTAACAGTCATCTTTCCTTGAACAAGTTGTAGAAATTGAATCTCCATTTGGTTCCTCACCACTTCCGGGAAGAACTGTTTATTGAATTCCTCCACGAACTCATCCCAAGTCCAAGGCAAATCTGGAGTCTCCTGAGCCCTAGTCCGTGAAACGGACTTCCACCAAGGCCCAGCCTCTCCATCCAACATATAGGCTGCCCAATGGACGCTCTCGTCCTCTGTACACGTGAGCACACTAAACACCTTCTCCATTTCACTCAGCCAGTTCTCAGCTGCCATGGGCTCTGCCTGCCCCAAAAAGCTAGGTCTCATCCTCCTAAACTCAGTAAAAGCAAAAGACATTGGCGGTGTCGGATCCACCGGAGGTGTCGGTGGCTGATGCTGCTCGTGGGCAGTATGAGCTGCGAAGGATGTTGCCTGTTGGGCCATAGCAGCCGCCATGGTCTCCATGGTGTGCATCATCCTCTGACGCTCCTCTCTATCCTCGTTTCTTTCTTTGACTCTTTCTTGTTTCCTTTGATCTTGATCCTGGTTCTCTCCTTGATCGTGGCCCTCTTGACTGCCACTACCTGAAGCACCTCCATGTCCCAAAGGTACTCGACTGGTGTCTGAGATGAGATAATCTCGACTATGCAAATTTCTATGATGACTGCCCCTGGGTCGACCTCTTTCTCTAGGAAACATAATGGTCTGCACGTGAAAACAAAGTTTTCATTAGCAGAAGTCCCTATGCTTTGAAAAAAGAATGATTGTCAGAATTTCTAAAAAAAAATGCTTTGATACCAACTATGATAGCGCGGATTTTAGCACTCTGAAACCCGTGCCATCAGCACGATTCTCTAGACTGTGCCCCATAGATATGTATGGAACATTGGTATAACAAGTAATAATAAAGAAATAAAGCAATAAACTATATAAAGTAGAAAAGTCAATATGCCTATCTGGCACATACAAAAGACAGTTCTACTTTCATGCCACTGCATGAACAGAGAATCGATTCGAACCATCGGTGATAAATAGATCACCCCAGATGGTTCGCCCAAAAGAATTATATCTATCTAATTACATTGTTTGACATAAATAAAGGCTTGACATACCAAGCTGTACAATCTGCTCTCTAACTGACTCTCTATCAAAGTACACAACAGAGTCTCTTAGAAGAAGTCCTCGGGAGGAGGCTCCAACTCGTCCTCAGGCACGTAATCCAAATCACCTGGATCAACGTCTCTCGAAGCCTCAGCCGCTGCTAATAATGGACCTACGACGTATAGTCTAAAGGGTGAGCTACATCCTAGCTCAATAGGGAACAACACAATGAACATATAAGTCAAAATCTCACATATATTCCATGATATTCAAAGCATGATATGTCTATGCATTTGCTAGAAAATAGTTTAAAACATGGTAATTTGCATGTTTCATTTTACTGTTAATTATCATGAATGACACTGAACAGGCCTAAAGCAAAACTTAAATCTTCAACTTAAATAATTCCCGAGCAATATAGCATCGAGCCCCGATGGGATACCCTCCATCGTCGTTTAAATAGACAGTTGTTAAAAAGTATTTCCTGGGAATACGACCCAAGCCCCTTTCTCAATAGGCGGCGGGGTTAAATCTCATCTCAACATCCACGGATGTGCTTATCAGATATCTGGATAGACCTTCATGCGTGTGTACGAATTGGCTCGTCGGTCACGGATATCCTGCCGAGTTAGTCATGGGTATCCCACCACGTTAGTGGGGTATCCTAATCAAACCTCAAATAAAAAAAATAACATATGCTTTACATATAGTTGTTCACCATGTAACTGTTCTATCTTATATCATTTAGGCCTTAACAGTAGTTATTCAATCTTATTTACATCCCTTGGATGTCTAAATTACTCGCATCACACTGATACCTTTATCACTTTCTCATCCCTTGGGGATGCCTCATTTTCATTAGATTACTTGGTCTCAGTTACTTGCATCACACAGATGCCTTTTCACTTTCTCATCCCCTGGGGATGTCTCGTTCTCATTTACTTTCTTGGTGTCACACACGCACCCATTTTACAAAGATTTACACAGTTAAAACATTTTCAAATTTGAGTTCTATATCACTACATACTGGCTCTTGCAATTAAAATACATGTTCAAGGTGTTCCCTACCTCAGGTCTCTGAAGGTCCAAGCATCAAGGTCCCACGCGGCTCCCTATGCTCGCTTTCACATGCACCACCCATGGTACATCATAACACATGCAACACATCACTAAAGGTGCAATAGAGAAGGTCCTAGACCCTCCATGAACCTCAAGGTCAAATTAGAAAGTCAAGTGAAACTGCCAAAATCGATTAATCGAACCCGAAATTGATTAATCGATTCCCAAAATCGATTAATTGAAATCCAAAATCGATTAATCAATCCCAAATTGATTAATCAAATTCCCTGAATGGTTAAATCGATTCTCAAATCGAGCAGTCAAAAATCTGAAATTGATTAATCGATCCCAAATTGATTAATTAAAATCCAAAGTCGATCAATCGATTTCCAAAGTCGATTAGTCGATTTCCCCAAGTCCTTTCTCTCCAGCCACTGGAGGTACCCAGTTGATTAGTCGATTTCCAAATCGATTAATCGAATTTCAAAATCTATTAATTGAATTCTAGATCGATTAATCAAAGTCGGGCGTCCCTGAATTTTCAACTTCTAGACCAAAATTGATTAATCGAATCTCAATTTTGATTAATTGATTTGGCCAGACTTAGCCCCTTTTCGGGCTGTTCTTCCCAAATCCATTCTTTTTCTTTTTCTTTCTTTTTTTACATCTTTAATCTATCGTTTAAACTATGCTTGACTGAATTAAACTCATAGTATCTTTATGTGTTGAAATCAAATAAAACTTACCTCAATAAATCCCTTGAAGGATTGATTTGTTGGGTTTGATGGCTAGGGTTCCAGCTTTTGCTTCAACGGCCCCAATCGCATTGAATTCAACAATCAATGCTCAATCTTTCTTCCAATCCAACTACAATAACTCCTTGGTATTAATTACCTTTTTTTTCTCTCTCCCTCTCTCTTCTTAACTCCCGCTTCAACACCCAAACGAAAGGATTCTAGGGTTATTAAACCCTTATATCCTCTCTCCGATTTCGGTGTTAAGCGCATACACCAGAGATAGGTGTATGTGGCTTTAAATTAACACCATACTCTACACTTAGGTCACATTTACATCACATCGGTTCACCACTTCATGGGTCCACTGTTTGACCATCACTTGGTCAAACCTACGACCAGTCAGGCACGGATCCTGAGGTTACTTTTTAACACTCAAATTTTTAGGATATTACATGTTCAGAATTAATCTTTTTCACCAACGGTCAGAAGTACATCTGGGTTTTCACAAGCACGACCGATAGGTTCTCGCACGGGATCGTACATGACTTCATCAGTAGCTTCAAAAGAAATTTGTGGGAATGTGGAAAGGCACACAAAACAGATGAGTGCCGTAAAGCTTCTGGTGCATGTTTTTGATGTGGCAAGATGAGACACCGAATTAAAGAATGCCCAGAAATAGTCAGACTAGTAGTAAAGGCTGGACCAGTGTTACGATCGGCACAGCCTACGGTACAAGGCCGAGCTTATGCTATCACTGCAAAGGATGCACGCACTAGTAATGACATCATTCAAGGTATGTTGGTCCATTAAATATCTACGTTAATATTTGCTATATATATTATCTTTTTAGATAGAGGAAGTGCATCTAGGAAACTATAAATACTATATTATTAATTGTTAGATTTATATATTATTATTTGTGAATAAGTAAAAGTAATCCAGCTAACACTAGATGGTATGCTTTAGGTATCCTACAATTATATCCAAAAGATGCTTATTTATGTTATGACGCATGAGTCTTGATAGATCTCGGATCTACACACTCGTTTGTTACACCCCAGTTTGCTGAAAAATTGAAGAAGTTGGGAGGTATCCCAGAACCTCTTGACTATATTCTCGATGTAACACTTTTGACTGGACAGCTTCTCACAACTGATATGGTATATCGATCAGTTATCATTTGGATCAAGGACTACTGGGGATACGAAGCAGTAGCCGACTTGATCTTACTACCGATGCAAGGATATGGCATTATCCTTGGCATGAATTGGTTGTTTAATCACCATGCGAATGTTGACTGTCGACGAAAGATTGTCTCTTTTTGACCACAAAAGAAGAAATCAGCTAAATTCTATGGGATAACGTCAACTAATCTTTCTCTGATATCCGCAATTCGAGCACGGCAATTACTTGATGATGGTGCTCAGGGGTATATTGCTTTCGTGCAAAGTATAGATCGAGAAGTGAAGACACTTTCACTTCCAGATGTACCAATTGTCTGTGCATTCCCTGATGTGTTCCTTGATGAGTTGCCAGGCTTACCTCCTGACAGGGAAGTGAAGTTCACCATTGAGTTAGCTCTGGGTACCGATCCAGTATCGAAAGCACCATATAGAATGGCACCGATAGAGTTGAAAGAGCTCAAGGGCAATTGCAAGAGCTTGTTGATAAAAGCTTTATTAGACCAAGTGTGTCTCCGTGGGGCGCACCGGTGTTGTTCGTGAAAAAGAAAGATGGTTCGATGCACCTCTGCATTTATTATTGTCAACTTAATAAACTGACAATCAAGAATAGATATCCACTCCCCTGAATCGACGATCTCTTTGATCAGTTACAGGGAGAGCGTTTCTTTTTAAAAATTGATCAACGATCAGGATATCACCAGATGAAGGTGAAAGCTGAAGATATTTCGAAGACAGCTTTTCAAATGCGCTACGGTCACTACGAGTTTCTAGTCATGCCCTTCGAGTTGACCAATGCACCTGCTGCATTTATGGACTTGCTAAATCGAGTCTTCAAACCTTAGATTGATCAGTGTATCATAGTATTCAGCGATGATATACTTATTTATTCAAAAACAAAGACAGAGCGTGAAGATCATCTACGTCTGGCATTGTAAACATTGAGAGATTCGTAATTGTATGCGAAATTCGGTAAATGTGACTTCTGGTTGAATCAAGTTAGTTTTTTGGGCCATATTATCTCAAAAGCGGGTATTACTGTTGATCCTGTAAAGATCGAGGCTGTAGTACAGTGGAAACAACCACAGACAGTAACCGAGATCCGAAGTTTTCTAGGTCTTACAGGTTATTACCGACATTTTGTAGAAGGATTTTCACGACTTGCTGGACCACTCACACAGCTCACTTGAAAGAAAGTTAAATTTGAGTGAACTGAGGCATGCGAACAGGGCTTCTAAGAATTGAAAAGGAGACTCACTTCAGCACATGTTTTAGCATTACCATCAGGTAGTGGTGGTTTTGTCATCTTCAGTGATGCGTCCTACAGTGGGTTAGGTTGAATTTTGAATCAATGGGAATGTGTAACCGCCTATGGCTCCCGTCAGTTGAAAGACCACGAGAAGAACTATCCTACTCATGACCAAAAATTAGCAGCAGTTATTTTCGCATTAAAAATCTAGAGACACTATCTGTATGGTAAAACATTCAAAATTTTCACCGATCACAAGAGTCTTAAATATCTCTTTACCTAGAAAGAGTTGAATTTGAGGCAGAGAAGGTGGATGGAATTCTTGAAAGACTACGATTGTTCTATTCAGTACCATCCCAGCAAAGCCAATGTTGTAGCAGATGCTCTAAGTCATAAATCATCTCCTCAGTTATCTCATCTTGTGACCCGGTTACAAAGATGGAAGCTACTCAATGACATTGTATCATCGAGTGCCACTCTGCGAGCAATGCCAACTGGAGGTTTACTTGCTATAGTAATGATCCGAGCTCCACTTTTTGATAGGATCAGAGAGCTCTAGATGCAAGATGCAGAGCTTATTTCCATCCGACAGGAAGTACAAAGTGGGCTACAACCAGAATTCTCAATTAAGGACGATGGGTCCTTATTGTTTCTAGGACGAGTATGTGTACCTGATGATCATGCCTTACGTCAGGAAATTCTCGAAGAAGCACATAAATCAGCCTATGTTATCCATCCTGGCGGCACAAAGATGTACTAGGATCTAAAGAAGACGTTCTGGTGGAACGGTTTAAAATGCGACGTAGCAGAATATGTTGCAAAGTGTTTAACCTGTCAGCAAGTAAAGGTTGAGCACAAGCACCCTGCTAGTTTGTTGCAGCCACTGCCCATTCCAGAATGGAAATGGGAAAATATTTCCATGGATTTTATTCTCGATTTGCCTCGTACTCAGAAGGGTTATAATGCGATTTGGGTGATTGTTGATTGTCTCACCAAATCGGCGCATTTCCTACCCTATAGTATGCGATATATAACGTTGAAATTGGCTGAAATATATCTGCAAGAGATTGTACGATTACATGGGATACCCGTCAACATTGTGTTAGATCGCGACCCTTTATATACTTCACGATTTTGGCAGAGTTTCCAAGAAGGTATGGGTTCCAAGTTAGACTTCAGCATTGCATTTCATCCTCAGACTGACGGGCAGACGTAGAGGGTAAATCAGGTGATAGAAGATATGTTAAGTGCCTGTATGCTAGATTTTGAAGGATCATGGGATAAGCACTTACCCCTGATTGAATTTACACACAATAACAGCTTCCAGTCAAGCATCGGTATGGCACCATTTGAGGCACTATATGGACGCCGATGTAAATCTCCGATTAACTGGGAAGAAGCTGGAGAGCATTTGATTTTAGGCCCTGATTTGATCAAAAGCACAAATGCAGTTGTTCATGTTATACGAGAATGGTTGAAGAGTGCTCAAAGTCGACAAAAGAGTTACACCGATCTCAAAAGAACAAGTGTTGATTTTCAGGTACTACCCAACACTGATAAGTCTTTTGTGAATCTACTAAACTATATTATCGTTTTGATAAATGGATAAATGGTATACAGATTGGCGAGCACGTCTTTATTAAAATCTCTCCGACAAAAGGCGTGATGCGGTTTGGGAAATGAGGCAAGTTGAGTCCTCCTTATGTTGGACCATTCCCCATTTTAGGTAGAGTAGGGGAGGTCGCGTATCGACTCGCTTTACCTCCACATCTCTCTGGCATTTATGACGTATTCCACGTGTCTATGCTGAGGAAATACGTTAGCGATCCAACACATGTGTTGGATTATCAACCATTAGATATCCAGGAAGATTTAATAGTGACCGAAGAATCAGGTCAGATTTTGGACCGCAGAGATCAAATTTTGAGAACAAAGTAAATGCCACTCGTCTTGATCTAGTGGAAGAATCATGGATCGCATGAGGTTACCTGGGAACACGAAGCTGATATTCGTGCTCAGTACCCTCTATTATTTGCATAAGGTACGTACTTAAAATACACCTACAATATGATTATACTTGGTCGTATGAATATTTCTAAGAAATAAATTGCTTCATTTATAATTTTATTCTAATATTTTGTTGATGCACCGTGCACTTGTATACCAAGAACCACATCCAATGTAATATATCAATTGAGTTTTATAGACCTTGATATAAATAAACTGAAATAAAATCACATGATTTTCTTTAGCACTAAAATACAGTTCTTTTATAAAATTATTTTTGAGATTGTTAAAAATAATTTGGAGAATAAATAAAAATACATATTCGTTAAGAAGTGACACCTAAGCAAGAAGACATCCCAGCATAAAGCCACACGTCCTAGTTAAACATTAAAAGGCTATATATGGGCTGCCACAATATTTTTCCACTTACTAAATTATCCAACTAAAATAATTTTATATAGCAGCACAAGTCAAAAAGGTCAACAATTATTTTTCTACAACCCCTTTATATGCTAAGTACACCCCGGCACCAACACATTTTACACCAAAGATAAGGGGCCTCGAAATTTGGGCCAGTACATCATAGACTCCCTTGCTGCTGCAAGGAATAGTGCTGGCCGCGGCAAGCCTATATAGTTGCCGCAGTAACCCTGTGCGGATTATGTGGGTCCGAAACCCACTTCAGGTTAGTTATCTATTGTTTCTAAGCCATTTTACCTGCATGCACTCTACGAAATCAAGCCAAAAGCTGCTGCATGCCACTGATTTCCTCTTGGCATCTCTTCATTTCCTGTTATCTCACTAATTCCAGCAAATTCGGTGTCTTGTGAGGTAAAAATCAGAATCCCAGCTCAAGTTTTTACTTCTTTGTCTTTGAAATTCCTTAGGATGCCTCCTAGGAAAACTGGGGTATCAAAACCCCCAAAGGCTTCAGCTCAGGCAAAGGGCAAGGCCCCTGCTCCTTCCCATGAACCAATAGATCCACCCGTTGAGCATGAATAGCCCGTCCCATGGTGGGCTGCAAAGGCAATGGAACCTGAATGGATCATCGATGATCGACTACTAACCCCAAACGATTAGACCGCATGGTCCATTAGGTATATAGAACAGGCGCAGTTAGACTCCTTATATCAACCATTCCATACCCAGTTTTATCCGTGTCTCATCCGTTTATTTTACCAAAATCTAAAAGTATCACAAATAGTTGGCCAATTGGAGACTGAAATCGATAATCGAAAATTTTATTTCAATTTACAAGACATAGCACAAGCTATGGACTGTAGTCCAACTTTCGATGTCAGTCTCGAACTGCAAATGCCTCGACAAAGGGATGTGAAATTTCATCACATCACTACAAAGATGTGATGACCTCTTACACTCACAACCTTACGATCGTCATGACCAATTACCACAAAAAATGTGGTTTCTTGACTGTGTATTTCATTGTAATTTATACCCCATGCAGCATGAGAGAGAACGCTGAGATGTTCTCTTACAAGCTCTATTCACTGTGCATGAAAATCGATGGTTAAATGCCCCTAGGGTGGTATGGGAAGGCATTAAATATGCCAACATCCATTTGCAAAGCAATGTTGCTAATCCCATGCCATCATGCCCTTATCCTCGTTTAATTTCCCATCTTTTAGAAAGACATTCGGATAGTGTAAATCAAGTTCCCTATCAGATTCCCCAGGGTGAAGAAGTCCGCACAGATAATATGTGGGTCTTTAGCCCAGCTATCTGGCGAAATGTATGTCAAAGGTCATCCCAAGCGGTTCGAAACCGCCAAGTTCGCCAAATCCGTTCTCCTCCACCACCTCCACAAGCACCACCCTCAATACCAACCCAAGACATCCCCATTCCCCCTCAATCTCACACTCAAGCCCAAACCGAATTGGTTCCCTTGGCACCTGAGACATACACTAATGCTGCTTTGGCACAGCTCATGCGTGAAAACCATGAGTAGACCCTTCTCCAATTCGATAATTTATATCGAAATCATTATATGCTCTATCAACGCATTGATTATGTTGAAGAAGCAACCAACATCATGATGGAGCATACAGTCCAAACTGCTGCAAACCCTTACATTGGGTGGGCGTGCAATTTCGTGTCCCAATACACCTGCAATGCAACATTACTGGTGCCGAAATTCCAACAAGACTTTCAGCAGTAAGATGCGGGTCCTTCCTCCGCTGGTCAGCAACAACCAAGTCCACAGCTTGGTAAATTATAACCTCACAAGCTAGTAGTTTATATATGATATTTTCATTTTGCATCAGATTAAATTGAGTTCATCTCTAACAAGATTGTCTATTTGTGTTTCATTGTGTAATATATATATATATATATCATTCATGTCTCGATTTGATACTGAATGAGTATTGTTGTTATTGATATTGTAATTCTCTCTGTTATATGTAAATTTTGATTGCGGTTCTATCTGTTTGATTTTGATATTGATTTTGTCTTGTGTTAATTTTCTTGCTGTTAAGCACCACATGTTGTATGGACATTACGGCATTGATGTTCGCTATTGTAGCATTCACCTACTGCACCTTGTTGTCTCGATTTATTTTCGAGGACGAAAATTCCTTAAATAGGGGAGAATGTAACGATCCCCAGGTTTGTACAATACGCAGTATCGATAAGGGTCCGGTCAGGCATATGGTTATCATAGGACATAACTGATCTAGGTAGTTTCTTCACTATTGGTACTTTGCGATCTAAATCAGAAACACACACTTACCTCTAAAATGCTGGTAGAACAGAAAAGAAGAAATTAGCAGAACAAGTATATATGCTCCACACGTGAAGTTAGGCCCAGCTATTCCTTTGGTCTAAAAGTGCCACACATAAACAAAGCAAAATGGTATAGTAGAATAGCTTTACATACTACTAAAGCCTGGTTTTTTGTTTTTTTATTTATTTCAAGTATAAAACAAAAATCCTGTTTTGATACAAGAAGTCTTATTGTTTTGTTTTGTTCTGCAGTACACTACAAGGGTAGTGTTGGTTTACAAGAAAGCTTAATCTAAAGTAGCTTGTAAGCTACTTGCATGAATAAGTGTTTACACGACTCAAATGAGTCACCTTATGGGTTCATGCACGCAAAGTGCATCAAACCCTTATAAAACCTACGAACATGACCGTCATCTTCCTCCTTTACATTCCATTGACAGAAAATCCTACACCTATGGTCTACAAATCTAAGGACACCATAGTCACGTACAACGATCCTAGCCCAGTCCTGATTACCTTTGATATAGGATGAGACCATAGTGCACTTCATAATCCCACAATTTCAATTCTACATATTGCATCTGCTAGATTGAGACTTTGTAAGTCTCAAACACGACAAGCACAACATCGATAGTCGATTACCACAACTCCACCAAAAAGGAATGCCGAAAATTCTACTAGTATAAGATCGTATCTCATAAAAGTGACTTGACTGGATGGAACAACTCTGAGCTCAGCATGAAAATATGAATTCTGAGTATAGGTTGGTGCACTAAATTAATTCCGAAATAGCAAACCTCCTTCAAGGTACATTGATTATACTCGGATTATAATCAAGTTAATAAGCTAGGACAATATTCAAATAAAAACACTAAACTCAAAAGGCGCAGTAAAACACAAAGTAGCCAAGAAGGCAACCACGGCAAGCCAAAATGCTTAGACTTGCCGCGGCAACCTTATAAGGTTGCCGTGGCGAGAAGCTCAGCTGATGAGCTTGCTGCGACAAGCCTTGAAGCTTACCGCGGTAACCTCCAGCATAAAAGGGTTAGGTCGTGTTCTTTTGGCATTTCGGACCTTGGATCCATTAAGGGTCTAGAGGGGTATATCTTTGGGTCTTAGGCATGCCATGAGCCATCTGTTAAATGCTAGCTTTTAATATAAATCTATTCTATTTATCATAGACTGGTGCCACATGGTGCACTTAGACAATTGGAAGAACATATGTTAGCATGATGTTCTCGGAGGCCTGAACGTGCATCGACTACAATACTCGTAAGACTCTACACACAGGTAGGGAATATATGTTGTTATTTTATTTTTGTAGAATGTCACTTAATTTTTATAGAGGATTTGATAAATATTTATATATGCAATGAGAAGCATGGTTGGAGTAAACTAGTGTTGACTTACACTGATAAATTGGATCAGATAAGCAATTGATAGACTTTAGTAGCCTTGACCACAGAGTTGGCAAAATTTGATCAGTGCTGTACAATAAATATCATTTTATAACTATAGCAGTGATTACTTATATATCAGTATTATCAATAATTTAGTAAAAGGTATTTGGAAAACATACATGGAAATGCATATGCTACATTGCTCAGTATTTAGATCCTGTCATTTGCAATATTCCTTATACGTTGTTACTCCATCTTGGTTCAAGTGATCCCGCTAACTCGGGAGCTTGGCTTTCTCGGTTCAAGTGATCCCGCTAACTCGGGAGCTTGAGTTTCTCGGTTTAAGTGATCTCGCTAACTTGGGAGCTTGACAAGTGATCCCGCTACCTCAGGAGCTTGAATTATCCTGGTCCAAGTGATCCTGCTAACTTGGGAGCGTTACAAGTGATATTGCTAACTCAGGAGCTTGACTTTTCTATGATGTCCTGCATGTGTATCTTTTTTCAGCTTGGTTTTCATATCTATGCATCATGATTTCATTAGCTTGTCAGCATATAATGTTAGTGATATAAGACTAAAAACATGTTCTTGATATTATTCTATGAGAATGTGATACATCGATAAGATATGCTAACAACGTAATATTCTTTACTGAGCTTTGATGATAACTCATTCCATGACTTAAATGTCTTAGCTGTAGAGCCTGATCCAGAGCACGTTGCAGATCCTACTTACGTGCCTGACGAGGAAGAGGGAGAAGACGACGACGACGAAGACGTGGAAGACGATTTCCCAGAAGAGTTCTTCCCAAATTAGGTTTGTGGCTTGTGGAGTTAGAGGAGACCTGAGAGAGGAAGGAGAGATAGATAAAGTAAAAGATATGTATAAATGATATATGGTAGTTTATGATATTTTGTGTTTTTGGATGTATAGGTTTTCTTTCCACTGTTTAGGTGACGGGTGGCAGTCATCGGTGGAAAGCTATATATCAGATCGTTTGATCTTATATATAGTGTTTCTAGTTCCTGTGTAGATAAGTGAAATACATAAGTTATTTTTCCATATTATCAACTGCCAAAATTACTACATTGCTTCCGCATTTACAAAACTTTGTACAAGAAATGACCCTTAGATGAAATGATCATGTTAGGTGATCCGATGACGTGGCGTTTCCAATAGTGAAAGAAGGAAAACGGCGGGTTGTCACAGGCACCCATAGGGCTCCCCATTTATTTGAATGGGTGTGTTAGAAATTAAGTAAAAACACACACTACATCTTGTGCCTTATAACCAATCAAGACTGCTTCTTGATGGACCATGACCCAAGGTTTGATCCAAATTGGACATGGCCCTTGGTGGTGACGAGGAGATCATTGCCAACAGATTGGATTTTTAAAATGATCATAGGATTGCTTGATGGGTTGAGTCAAACCTTGACACTTAAAATTGAAGGAAACTAGATGCACTAACATTTGGGTTGAGTGTTTGTGTTTTGAGTTGAATAATGACTCTTTTGAAATATTTAAATAAGTCCAAGGACAAATAAAATTAAATTACTTAATTTTAGTAATTAGAAATTAGGATATTGTAAATCTCTAGAAAATCCTAACCCTTGGTTCACTTGATCAAGATTTGACCCATCTTACACCATTTATTTTTCTTGGGGAAATCTAGGGTGTTAGATGCACTTATTTGTATGCACCACAAGATTTCTTAGACTTTAGAAAATTACAAAAGTTAAGGGTCTTAAAGACCACTACAGACAGGAGGTCGACTTGATGTGTGGAGGACAGAGGAGAGAGGGAGAATACTTTGAAAAGTGGAGAGTGGCTTAGGGAAGTAAATTTATGACACATGGCCAAAAATTTCAGCCCTTGTCTTCCACTCCCCTTGTAAAAGCCGAAATCCTATGGGGCTCCCTCTATTCCATCATTTTCTATCTTCTTCTCCACTTGGAAACCTCCATTAGAACTCCCTTGAAGCCCTCCTATACTTTGAATTTGCCCTCTCATGCTAGCCATTAAAACTTTAATCCACCACCACCAATCAAATCACTTCTCTAGCTTCACATATATCAATTTGGGCTCATTTCCAACCCTTTTCACCATTCAACTTGAGGCAAAATAGAAAGGATAAGAAGCCTAACTAAGGTAAAGTCTTAGTCTAGCTTTTGTCTAGATTCCTAGTCTAGTTGTATTAACGTTTTCAATAGATCTATAACCTATTTCTTATTTTGGATGGCTGAAATTCTGGGATGTCCACACATGGTACCAGCATATGATAGTTCTTGGTTGTGATCTATAGGGTCACCTAGAGCCATCCAATAGTCCATGATGGCCACATAGGCCTAGAACACTAGATTTTTGTATTTATGAGGATTTTTTTATGGATTCCATGATTTGATTTGATTTGATTTTTCATTTAGTGTCATGAATAATATCTAGAATGAGGGTTGGACCTGAGATGAGGGTGACTGTGCATGTGATCTTTACATCCATGCAAGGCCATCCAATGGTCCCAAATGACCAGAAAGGTCAAACTATGTCATTTTTGTAACATAGCTTAAATATTTTGTATTTTTGTTAGTATAAGAATAAAATTTTGATATGAAAATTTAGATATCCTGTAATGATACATGGGCCTGAGCAATAAGATTCCATGCATGTGATCTTGGTACACATGTAAGGCCATTTAGTGGCTTAGATTGACCATGAAGGCCAACTTTTGGAAAATTAGTATATTTTTGGATTTTCTTGATCATCCTAAGAATTTTGAAATAAATAATTCTTATGGATGGATGATTTAACATAGTAGATTTGGTTTATGAGTTTTGAATCTCTGTGATTCATTATTATATTCACGGATTTTTAGGTCAAATGTTAGTCAAAGATGCATCTCTACACACTATGTATAGTATAGTATTGATATATGTTGTTTTTCTTGCATGATTAAATCATAGAAGTTATGATTTAATATTTGATGTATTTTGCTATAATATCCATGTGAAATATCAGATTTTTATTCCACATGAATTGATTTGATCCTGCTTAAAATGTGTGGTCCTAGATCGCTAAAATTTTAAAATAAGTTATATGTGATCTAGATATGTCCTTAAGGTCATATTAAGGTCTAATTTCTAGTTATGGCACCCCACCACTTGGGAAAGATGCTCTCATCAGTGCCCTTGCCCTTAGTTTTGAAAGTACTCTAAAATGCGATCGGAGTCGAAAATAGCAAGTGATTTACCGTAGGCTGTGCACCATCTTTATGAAAAATCCAAATATATAAAGGATAAAGGCCTAGTACACAGACCTTGACCCGAGACCCGTGAATAATTGGGAAGGCCCAATCACATGGTCATTATGAACCCCACCTGAGATAAGACCCATGTGAAAATTGGTCAACCAAGCAAAGGCCCGACTTTGATGACCTGATAAGGCCCAAATCCTAACCCTTAGTGAATAGGATTGGTAAAGAGAACAAGAACTTTGTTGATGGACCTGGCCTACGGCTTGACCAATCTAAACCAGTTCAAAGATACGAGCCTGACTCAAGATATGTTGATCAAGGCCCATGGAGACTAAAAAACGCATGGCCCGAACCTCAGTAAGGCCCGTAACCCTAATTTTAGATCTAGTAAAGGCCCGAATCACCTAGGAAATAGCCTATTAGACCCGTTGGACCTAAAATTCATTGGACCCATAACTTATTGGACCTATAATCTATTGGACCCATAACTTAGCGGACCCATCTGGACCCATGACCCCTTGGACCCAAGGCCCATACCCGAAATTATAGGATAAGTAAGATAATTGACCCATCTTGGAATAGTCAGTTAGTTAACATGAAATATAGGATTTCTAGAAACAGGCACTTTGATGCCTCAAATCTTATTAGAGACAACCGAGTTTTTATCGACGATGATAAACATAAGTCCCCATTGGGCTCTAAATCGAGGTAACACTTGATATCAGTGTAAGCTGACGAGATCCTTCGTTAGGATCAAGTCATTTGAAACTTGAAATTGGCTTCTGCTTGAACTTGAACGCATGCTAAAACTAGGACTAGTACTTGTACTTGAATTCTTGCTTGCACTAGGACTAGAACTTGAACTTGAATTTATGCTCGCACTTGAACTTATACTTGAACTTCAACTCATGCCTGAACTCGAACTGGAACTTGAACTTGTACATGACCTTGAATTTGTGCTTGAATCTTGAATTTGAACTTGAAATTGAACTTGTATTTGAACTAGAACTTGAACTCGATGTTGATCTCGTATTTGAACTTGAATTTGAACTCGAATTTGGACTAGAACTTTAACTTGTATTTGAACTCAAATTTGAACTAGGAGTTGCACTTGTATTTGAACTTATATTTGAACTGGAACTTGAACTTGATTTAGAACTTGTATTTGAACTTATATTTGAACTGGAACTTGAACTTGATTTAGAACTTGAATTTGAACTTGATCTTGAACTGATATTCGAACTTGATTTAGAACTTGTTGGTACACACTTTTTCTAGGTCCCGGAATAAGTGGTCCAATTCGGTCCACGTGAACTCTATTTGCAACGGGGAAAGGCTATAAAATAGTAACGAAAGGAAATATCTAAATGCAAGAAAGTAAAGAAAGATAAATTATGGATAGAGTGTACCAGGGGGTTGATGCGATTGCTAGCTGTAGATATTTATCGATGCTACAACACGTCACTAATCATGCTCCGTGGGATGAGGTTGATTCCTTTATTGAACTTCGGCCGATCAACTTCAGTAGCTATAGGTTACCTAGGGTTTAATTAGTTTGGTTTCTTATTCCTACTGGGATCTATCTAAAATGGGGGGTGGTGGCCTGCTATGCTTGGAAGGATCGACCCCGTTCCTTGGTACCCTTCGTAAGCTCCCTTAGGCAAATTGGGTGGCTAAGGCTAGAAAAGACTAGAAGGGGCTAAGGGCTTAATTGACTCTAGGCTAAGAATTTCGGGCAGGGGTTTCCTAGGGATCTAAGGCTAAGCGCTTCCTCCTTTGATACTCCTTCGAGAGTCAAGGCTAGTGGGTTAGTGCCACTAGCTTGACTACCTGAGACTCTTAAAGAAGAGTCTGTAATTCTAGAAGTCTAGAAAGTAGCTCAACCCTTTCTTTGGAAGCCCCAGAGAGAACCTCAAATTTTTTAAAAGGGAGAAACTTAAGAAAAAGAAGAAAAAATTAGTGAATTAGTGAGTTTGGCCGCGGGGTAGGTGTATTTTGTAGGTATACGAACAATTGCGCGCATGTGGCCATGTGTGCAATTAACCATTTGTGAGCAGGTAGTCCCACGCGTAATTGAGTTGTGCGCATGATTCACGACACGTAATTCGCTGGAGGTCGGTTGACGACTCAGGCGTGACTGGTTGACTGGTTCAGCTGGGTGTCCTATTTCCAGTCTGGTTGAAACTAATTGCGCGCATGACACCAAAACTAATTGCGTACATGGCACCATGCGCACAATCGAATTAAGAGCATGATAGTATGGGCGTAATCGAGGACTTTAGGTGGTTCGCAGAATTAAAGTCCTGGTCCAACTTGGCCCAATTGCGCGCAAAGGGTCACACGCGTAATTGAATTACGCACAAGCTGACCTGTGAGTAATTAAGGACTGATTACGCGCTTGTGGACCCGCGCACAATTGAATTATGCGCATACTGTCATGCACGTAATTTAGGATTAAGTATAGACAAACATTTCTGATATGGATAGACATGCAGGTAGGCAGGTCAGGACAGATAGGCATATATATTTACATGTAATATCATTTAAGTAAATATCATAACTCTTTCCTTTCCATTTACTTAAGATATATTATATATAAATAATGAAATACCTCCATTTGAATTCAATAAAAATAGTCTCTGATAAAAAATCTCAAAGATTAAAAATTAAACTTTTCAGTTTAAGAACAAAATATGATTTTTTGTGTTTTGGTCAAATTTCTAACTTTTAAATGGTAAACATTTTTGTGAAATTTTAAAGCCCATAAATTCTATCATATCGAAGGATTGCTAAAATACCAAAATCTGATAAAAAAGGTTCACATCTGGGCTTTCAAATGGAGAATATATTGTCAGGGTTTTGTCTCGACCTTTGACCTTCGGTCAACAGGGCCTCGGGCTTAACTATACACTATTGTTATGGTGCATAATTCCTAGATTTTGGGGTTTTTATGGTTTTAGGACTCTTAGTGAGGGTTGGTCCATTTCCAAAAGTCATGGGCAAGGTTAAGGGTTGATCCAATAGGTTTTCATACTCCGAGAGGGCGAGAATGGGGTGTCTACATTTGTATTTAAACTTATATTTGAATTGAAACTTGAACTTTATTTAAAACTTGTATTTGAACTTGTCTTGAACTGGTATTCGAACTTGATTTTGAACTTGTATTTGAACTGGAACTTGAACTTGATTTAGAACTTGCTCTTGAACTAGTATTCGAATTTGATGTAGAACTTGTATTTGAACTTATATTTAAACTAGAACTTGAACTTGATTTAGAACTTGTATTAGATCTTGAATTTGTACTGGTATTTGAGCTTGAATTAGAACTTGTACTTGACTTGATCTCATGCTTGAATAAGAACTTATGCTTGCTTGATTTGAACTCATGCTAGAACTTAAGCTTGTGCTTGAACTTGAACTTGAATGCATGCTTGAATAACTAGTTAGTGACTTAACTCAAATAACTAGGATTCTAAAAAATAGGCACCTCGATGCCCAAAGCGTCGTTAGAGACAACCAAGTTTTATATTTTATCGACATTGATAAAAATAAGTCCCTCTTTGGACTTTAAATTACGGTAATGTATGATATAAGTGTAAGCCAACGAGATCCTCCCCTAGGATCGAGTCACCTGATTTGAAACTCGAACCTGATTTCTTACTTAGTGACACACTTGAATACGATAAGTAATATGCTGGAACATGCTTAGTTCCATAATTGAACATGATGCTTGAACCTGCCTAGTGATAAGCTTGAATGTGATAGTGACATGCTTGGGATTGATTGGAATGTGAATGCTTGATAGATGACAACGAACTTGAACTCGATCTTGAACTTGTATTTGATCTCAAAATTTGAACTTGATTTAGAACCAGAATTTGAACTTGATTTTGAAATTGAATCTGATCTTGATCTTGAAATGGTATTTGAACTAGAACTTGTATTTGAGATCATATTTGAACTTGAATCTAATTTTGATCCGAAAATGGTATTTGAACTAGAACTTGTACTTGAACTTGAATGTATAAGTGAACTAGAATTTGAACTTGAATGCATGCTTGAAACCAAAACTTGTACTTGAATGAGAACTCATGCTTGATCTAGAACTTGTACTTGTGCTTGAACTCATGCTTGAACTAGAGCGTGTGCTTGAACTAGAATTATAATTGTAATTAAATTCATGCTTGTGTTAGAACTTACACTAAAACTTGAATACATGCTTGCACTGGAACATGAATTTGAACTTGAACTCATGCTTGAATTACAATGTGTACTTGAACTTGAAAGCGAACTTGAATACTTGAACACGTGAATACTTGGACACTTGAATACCTGAAGAATTGAATACTTGCATACTTGAATACTTGAACACTTGAAATAGTTGAATACTTGAATCTTAAACTTGAAATAGGTACTTGAATACTTGAATCTTGAACCAGAAATAGGTACTCGAATATTTGAACCTTGAACCCGAAATGGTACATGAATACTTGAATCTTGAACCCGAAATGGTTACTTGAATAGTTGAACCTTGAACCCGGAATGAGAACTTGAACTTCTAAAAAGAAGTATACTTGAACTCGAATGTTGAAATCCTGAATTTAACAAAACTTGAACATTAAATACTTGATAACGAATCTTGAAATCTTGAAAGTGAAAAGATATATTATCTTGAATTTGAAAGCCTCACATAGCTGATCATTGTTCTCACGAATAGGCTTGTATGAGCACCCTGTACTTGAAATGGATCTTGAAATGTTAGCTGAGGATCAGGTTTAGTTAGACCAATAGAGACATTGATCCTTGCCTTGATTGGCTAAACGGCGGAGAGTGCCGGCGTTTGTTCTCGCAAATATTGACATCTTAAATCTTGAATCTTGGACCATGGTTGGTGTTCTAGTGTCGACACCGAATTAATTAAAAGACACTAATAATAAACAAATACTCTAAATAAATAAACCATATGTAAATAAGTAGAAAATTGACATACAAATAAGTTTATAAACCTTAACATAACTTGTAAATCTTGTTAGTTGTTAATCTATAGAATAATTTCTCATGCTTGGTTAATATTGTTGCATAGTAATTTGTATGTTTGTGTTGAATTATGAATATTTATCTTCATGATAGATAGTAATTGTTAATGTCATCATACTTAGGATTCTGGTCTAGCATTAGTTTAATCTTGACCATTTCTATGCTATCACGACTACTGAAAACCCCACATGCACTTGCACCTATGGGATGCTTTTATACTACTTATACTAGAAACTTATTACAACGCTAACTAAGACTTTGTTGAGCTTCATCGCTTACGGTCGCTTCATGACCCAAAAATTTCAGACGTAGTCAGTAGTCACCTAGCCAAAGCTAGAGGAGCTGGGCTTGGAAGGATCCCGTAGCAACTATTGAGCTGATAGTTGGAGCTCATCTTGCCTCTAGAGCTACCAACACTGCTCACTTGATTTTGATAGGATCTTTTCCTTTATCTCATTTTGGTTTTAAGTCTAGTACTTTTGATAAAATAGTTGATGTATCTTTGTATTGGAAATTTGAATTATATTGATCTTTTAAGGCTTTACTTTTAGAAAAATCTTTTGATTTATCTTCTTTATAATTCCACACTTGATAGAATTTGTTACGATAAAATCGTAAAACCCGAACTTCCTTGGTTAACGAAAATGAAAATTTAAATCGAAAGTAATTAAATATGTTTTTGCAAATTACTTTGATAAATGAAATTAATCATTTTCTCAATTAAAGCATTTCCCACGATATTTTAGAAAAAAAAATATGTGGCAATTACATGAAAAGGGAAATAACTTAAGAACTTGAAATGCTCGAATACGAATATAGATGTAGTGTGCTGTCGAACGCCCAATCCGCTGCTCGACACCTCCAACAGATCTCGAAGCTGGGGAGGGGAGTGCGGGCATGACACACTGGAGTTGGTATCAAAGCTAAAAGTTTATAAAACTTTGTACTTCGTGTTTGTTTTCTAAAATTGCTTTCAGAAAATTTGAATTTTTGAAAATTCTTCTGTATCACTTGAATTTGGGTGTCCAAAGAATTTTGAAATTTTCACATGGCACTTGTTAGCCAGAGGTGGTTTGGTCCAGTCACCCAAAATTAGATAATATGTCACTCAATCCTACTTGACATCCCTACATGGAAATTCTGCTTGACACCATGACTGGAACCTGCTAGAACTAGAGGCTTGGCTAATAGATCTCTCTCTGGAAGATTGAAAGGTTTGATGTAGCATTACAACTTGAACTAAATCAAAGACACGTAATAACCTCTTTGACTGATTGACACTTGATAGTGAAATCGAACCCTTTGACCACGAACAAGAATTTAAAAAGGGGTATTGAAAATATGATAGATTCAATTTGGTGATCATCACTCGGATGGTACATGTGTGAATTTTTTGTGATCATCACTAGGATGGTGCAGAACTGATCGAAATTAATATGTGAGCAAACTTAAATTTGATTCTGATCTCGGTAATTGATGAATTAATACTGAAATTTGAATATGAAATAGATCTAAATTTTAATGAAATTTGGATCTAATGTAAATAGAACTTGTCTTTGAAATTAAATCTAATATGGGATGGACATGTGTTGGAACTTGAATTAGAAATAGGTTGCAATTGCATTGAAATACGAATAGATCAATAATGACATGACAAATAAAATACTCTACCTTGATCCATTTAAGACTTGATCTCATAAAACATGAGAAATCTTTAATTTTCCGAATTTTGTCAATCTCGGTAAAGTAAGTTCTTTCTATTCTCTAATAGTCCATATCTCCGATTCGATTGTACTTTGGTTTTCAATGTACCTCTAATCTCTTGAAAGATATATTAAAGTACCGCTTTTTGCTCCTTCCTATTGACCGCATATGTAGATTCATGTATGTATTGAACTTGTCTGCTTTATCCGATGCTCTAATTTTGTTGGATGTGTGGATGCATACACACATGCAACTAATGAATATTCGTCGATTCCCTTGGAAAATTATTCACATGATTTCGACCTGGTCTTTTAAGACACTCGATGTGAAATCCTGTAATCGCCTGATTGTTCTTTGTATTCTCCTTGAACCCTATTGGAAAGGATGTCTTGAATTCCGTGAAACCTTGAAAATCTGAAATTTCTAGCCATCATCGTCTGAATGATACTCTCGCAATTATGATATGGATACCCCATCTATTTAAAGGTACCAGCGTTACTAAATAATTTTGACTATAAACTTTGACTACCTAAATGTGACCTCGATTGCTTGAACATGAATATGATTGCTTGAATGTGATCCCGATTGCTTAATGTGTTTTTGGTCTCCTAATTTGATTACTTGATTTTGATCCTGAATTGCTCGAATGTGACTTTGGTTTCTTGATATGGTTTTGCTTGCTCGACTTGATCATGACCCCTTGATAACTGCCTGTTTTGGACTTGATTTCTTGAAATGAACTTTAGGATTTGAAATGAAATTGACCGATTAACATAAATTGGATTATTTGGCTCCCTGAAATTCTTGACATCATTTGCTTGATTGATATTGATTAAATGACTTGATATGACTTGTGTTACTTGATCTAGTTTTGATCGATTGATATGGTCTTGATTCTTTCTAGTATTACCTTTTATGATTGCTTATCTAGATACAACATGATTATGAGATTGATTTTGCTTGTATTGGTATAGTCTAGGCCTGATAGGTAAGATTAGATTTTTTAATGTCACCATAAACAATATTATAAAGTGATTAGTTGACATTGACCGCTTTGGGTCGACTTGACCCGATAAATAAAAGTCATAGATCGATCACTTGTTCGAAATGAGATTGATAGGCTGATGTTGTTATTGTTGGAACCAAAACCCTGATGGAAATCACAGGTATATACGAAACAATTTAATGGTTTTGATTCTGAGGACGGAATCCTCTTTAAGGAGGGGAGGATGATATACCTGTTCCTCGATTTTTATGTTGGTCAAACTATTGACTAAGATCTGATAAGACCTAACTATGCCAGGTGACTGCCTGAGGCCAGGCCCACCAAAGCTTGTGAAGCACCCACCTTAGATTAATGAAAAATTGACTAGTCTAGTGGCACCCCATAGGGCATCCCATTAATTTGAATGAGTGTGTTAGAAATTTAGTAAAAACACATAGCACATCTTGTGCCTTGTAACCAGGCCAAACTGCTTCTTGATGGACCCTGACCTGAGGTTTGACCCAAATTAAGCCCGGGCCTTGGTGATGATGAGGAGATCATCGCTAATGGATCGGATTTTGAAAATGATCATAGGATTGCTTGATGGGTTGAGTCAAACCTTGACACTTAAATTGAAGGAAACTAGATGCACTAACATTTGTGTTCAATGTTTGTGCTTTGAATTGAATAATGGCTCTCTTATAACATTTAAATAAGCCCAAAGGCAATTAAAATTAAATTACTTAATGTTAGTAATTATAAATTAGGATATTACAAATCTCTAACAAATCCTAACCCTTGGTTCCTTGACCAAGATTTGACCCATCTTACACCATTTATGTTCCTTGGGGAAATCTAGGGTGTTAGGTGCACTTATTCGCATGCACCATAAGATTTCTTAGACTTTGGAAAATCACAAAAGTTAAGGGTCTTGAAGACCACTAAAGACAAGAGGCTGACTTGATGTGTGGAGGAGAGAGGAGAGAGAAGAGAGGGAGAATATTTTGAAAAGTGGAGAGAGGCTTAGGGAAGTAAATTTCTGACACATGGTAAAAAATTTCAGCCCTTGTCTCCCACTCCCCTTGTAAAAACCGAAATCCTATGGGCCTCCCTCTATTCCATCATTTTCCATCTTCTTCTCCACTTGGAAACCTCCATTAGAGCTCCTTTGAAGCCCTCCTATACTTTAAATTTTCCCTTTCATCCTAACCATTAAAACTTTAATCCACCACCACCAATCAACTCCACTTCTCCTCTAGTCTCACATATATCAATTTGGGCTCATTTCCAACACTTTTCACCATTTAACTTGAGGCAAAACAGCAAGGAGAAGAAGCCTAGCTAGGGTAAAGTCTTGGTCTAGCTTTGTCTAGATTCCTAGTCTAATTGTATTAAAGTTTTTCATAGATCTATAGCCTTTTTGTAACGTCTCAAAAAAATTCGTGCTTAAATAGTGCACCTCAGGAAGCGGACCGACTAGTCGTATGTTTATCGGGTTAACATTGACTTGGTTGACTTAGGATGATTAGTTTAGGTCACATAGATCATATGTGAGAGGAGGTGTATAATAGAAGTTACCTAGTTGGACTGTATATGTATATATGCACACACATGAGTTAGTTACATGTACTTAACACCCAAGTCAAGTAGTAGGTTATAAGAAAGGAGAAAGGGAATTTATTTCCCTTGATTGAGTTGTTGAGAAGAGTTAAGAGAGAGTTGAGAAGAGTTAAGAGAGAGAGTAAATGAGAGTGTGTGTTTGTTGTGAAATTGAGATGGGTATATTAAATACAAATGATTGATCTAGGATCGGAAAGCTAGCGGATTGTGTTCGATATTGAGGTGAGATTCGAGATTTAGGGGTTTATGAAACCCTAGTGAGCTAAAGCTTTGGATGAAGGGATTCAGCTGTTGGAGATGGTAAGCTCTACTATTTTAAGCTAATTTTGTTGCTAGGTTATAAATCTAGGTCATGGGGTATGAGAAATAGATGATAAATGGTGTGGATGATGATGAGATGGGTTCTAGATGATAGAACACGATTGGTACTGAAAATGGGCAAAATCGATCTAACGAAATTAGTACTCGTTCGATCAATTTTGACCAATGAAGAGAGATGTGAAATAAAGAATCTGAAGAAATCGTTCGAAAGATTTCTAAAATCGTTCAATCGATTTGTGGAACTGTGTGAACGAAATAAAATCGTTCGATTGGTTTGCTAGGAGGACAAAAATAAGGTATTATAGAATTCTGAGGAAATCGATCGAACGAAATAAAAGCGTTCAATCGATTTTTGGATTTCGTTCGATCAATTTAAAATCGTTTGATTGATTTGGACGAATTCAGGCTTTTGATGGGTTTTTCATTCGAACTGTTCGTTTGTTGGGGTTAGGCTTCCAACCCCAATGTTTTTACACATATAGTAATATATTATGTGTGTTTGGCCAGGCCTAGTTTAAGCCGAACCTATGGATGGTTAAGCACTAGTTCGGATTGGAAGATCCTTGGAATTACGTTGCGTATGAGGTAGGGGAATATATGAACTTGTACACTTATTACAAGAACATGTATGTAGTGATAGTATATGAAAGCATGTTTCCTTTAAAGCTGAGTTGAAATTAAAAATGCTAAGAATAGTATTTGGAAGTAATGGTGTGTGTGCATACATGGATAAATGAGTAAATCAACTAGTAAAAGAGTAAAGCCATCCCAGGGATGCATATGTATATTGGGCATCTGAATGATGCATTAGAATGTGTGACATCCCAGGAATGTATGATGGATGTAAAGATTCACATTATGAGATGGACCATGAAAGGGATTGAACAGGCTATGAATTAATATATATTTAGCACAATTACACAGTGAATAACTATATGTAGAGCACAAGTGATTTAAGATTTGTAGAATACCCCACTGAGACGACGGTATACCCGTGAGTGACTCGGCATGATATTCGTGGCTGGTACAGCGGCCAATCCGTTCATCAGTAGACATCCCAGGGATGTATAGTGGTTATGTGTCCTTGCCTATGAGAAAGGGACGTGGGTCAGGTTACTTGAAAAATTGTCTGATTAGACGATGATGGAGGGTATTCCATCGGGGCTCGATGCTATATTGCTTGGGGATTATTTAAGTTAATTATTTTAAGTCATGAGATCAGCCTTGTTGCAATTATGAGAACTAGTGAACATTAGATGTCATGAGTAGAGTAACAAAAGCATTATGTTTATTATTCTTACATCTCAAACTGTTTTCCAATCATTGTACATTGATGAATTCATGCTTTATTTATGTCATGAAATGTATGTGAGTAAGAAAGATATACTTGTTCAGATATTGTCCCTATTGGGCTAGGATGTAGCTCACCCTTTGACTATACGTCACAGGTGCTGAGTTAGGAGCTGCTTCTGGTGAGGTTGATCTCGAGGACTCAGATTATATTAAGGGGAAGAGTCTGAGCCCCCTCCTGAGAGGTTCTTTTAGAAGACCCTCTGTGTGCTTTGACGTTGTTTTAAGAGAGATAGTACGACTTGGTACATCCAGCCATGTTTTGTAAGGATAATAGTATATGTAATATTCTTTTGTCGATCCATCTGGGGTGACCGTAGTTACGACATCAATGGTTCGGGTTGGTTCTTTTGCCCATGCAGAGGCATGAGATTAGAACGATCTTTTGGATTAACTATTTTGATGATATATTGTAGAACTAGAGATTTAGTTCTGCGTTAGCTTTTTCGTCTATGTTACCTATGATTGTAGGGATGTACCAAGTGTTCCGTCTATTTATATGGGGCACGACCTTGAGGGTTGTGCTGATGGCACGGGTTTTGGAGAGTCGAAATCCGAGCTGTCACACTTTTTCTTATTTTGGATGGCTGGAATTCTAGGATGACTATATTCATAGATGGGACCAGCATATGAGAGCCCTTGGTTGTGATCTATAGGGTCACCTAGAGCCATCTAATGGTTCATGATGACCACATAGGGCTAGACCACTAGATTTTTGTATTTATGAGGATTCCTTGATTTGATTTGATTTTTCTTTTAGTGTCATGAATAAATTTTGGAATGAGGGTTGTACATGAGATGAGGGTGACCATGTATATGATCTTTACATCAATGCAAGGCCATCCAATGATCCCAAATGACCAAAAAGGTCAACTATGTCATTTTTGTAACATAGCTTAAATATTTTATATTTTTGATAGTATAAAAATGAAAATTTGATATATAGCTTTTAGATATTCTGTAATGAGACATGGACCTGAGCAGTAAGATGTCATGCATGTGTTCTTGGTACACATGCAAGGCCATCTAGTGGTTTAGATTGACCAAGAAGGTCAACTTTTGGAAAATTAGTATATTTTTATATTTTCTTAATCATCCTAAGCATTTTGAAATAAATATTCTCATGGATGGATGATATAAGCATAGTATATTAGGTTTATGAGTTTTAATATCCTTGATTCATTATTTTTACGGATTTCTAGGTCAAATGCTAGTCAAAGATGCATCTCTACACTATATATAGTATAGTATTGATATATGTTGTTTTTCTTGCATAGATTAATCATGGAAGTTACCATTTAATATTTGATGCATTTGGATATAATATCCATGTGAAATATCAGTTTTTTATTTATCATGAATTGATTTGATTGTACTTTATGAGGTCCTAGATCGCTAATATTTTAGAATAAGTTATATGTGATCTAGTATAGAATGTTGCCTTATTTTTATGGGATTAAAATAGGTTTTAGTATGATTTAGTGGCTGGATATATACTGAGAGCCACATGGTAATACCCTAGAAAATTTTAGTTCATCGTGATATATATCCAATCGGATGGTCCCGATTGATTGTTTGGAAAAAAATGCTTGATTGGCTAGGATTTCTTGTCATAATTTATTGATGAACTTAAATAAGTTTTAAAAATCTAGAAAATTTCATGTTTGACCCTTGACTTTGATCATGGGCAATTCGATGATGATAGATGCATGGATAGGATGGGATGTGTGGTTAGGCTATACATGCAATATTGGAAATAAGATTTAAAAATTTATCAAATGAGGATTTTTAGAAGGGATTTTTGTATAAAGACGTGCAATCGTGGACTATGCGGGTCCGTCACGACGATGCACACTCTCTAAAAAAGATGGAGTCGCTGTTGGAGTACAAACCCAAGTAAAGTGGGTCTTGGGTTGCACAACTTGAAAAGCTATTTTGAGACATGCTTTAAGTAACTTTTTCAAGTTACAAGGAGGCCTTTCATCTATTAAGAAGACCTTTTATTTCTTAAGACAGAAATAAATATTTAGTTTGTTTCCTAGAAGTGATTGCCTAGAAGTCATTTCCTAGGTGTCTTTTCAAGGTTCTAGGTACCTTTTTATATTTTAAAGTGTCTTTTACTTTTTCAATGTTGTGCGACCGTGGTCCTCTCGAATCCGTCGCGGCGATGTGCTCGCTTTTTAATGAAAATGTAGAGTCGCCACTCGGAGCTTTTGGTGACCCGGGAAACCTTCAAATCAATATTTTGAGCACCAAAGTGCTAAATATGACTCAAATTTACCAGTCTTTGCCAAAGGCTCTAGGGTAGGGGTTTCGGTTATCGATCGGGAAGGGTTTAGGCACCCGATCAACCCGCATGTAGCGGTCTTTATCTATGGCCAAAAATGAAAATAAAAGGGGCGGAGTTCCCCCTTGCCCAAAGGCAATACGGTCCTATCAAGCTTTAAGCCAAACCAAAATTTCGGCGGCGTAACGGCTTGAATCCTTGGACGGAGGAGACCCCAAGAAGGTAGAGGAAGAGAGGGGTGAGCCGGAGCTCACGGGCCTTTGTTGCATCGTGGAAGATCTTCACTTTGGCGTGCTTCTGATGGCTTAAACAGTATGGAAACGGATTCTAATGCATAGATTTGATATATAGGGAGTGTAGAGTGAAGCTAGGGAATAGATTCTGGCTAAAAGAAGGTGATCTCATGGTTGAAATGGAGTGGAATAGGTGATCTAAGCTTGCTGGAATTCTGAAAAATAAGTGACATTTTCTCTTACTAAGACTTTCTCTCTCTTAAGTTCTCTAATCAACCAAAATTTCCAACCAAAACTTCAACCCCTTGGGAAGAGGGGGGCCTCTCTATTTATAGAGAAGGGGAGGGTTAGGGGCTTATTTAAGAGCTAAATGGTTTAGCAATTAGGTAATCCCCCATCTAAGGTTTTCTAGGTTTTCAAGGTCCTAGGGTTTTGGGAAACTGATTTTAATGGCGGATGATGGGGTGAGACCATGGGTGACTTAACGGTTGCCAATAAGCTCAAAGGGGGTGCAACCAACCTCAAGACACCCACCTTAACTAAGGGGATGGTCAAAGGGTCAAACTAGATGAAAGAAACTCGAGCAATTGATGACAGTTACTGTAGCTAAGCTGGGCGTATATATTATATACGCCCAGTTTAGGAACAGTAAATTTCACCAAAATCAGGAGAGTTTTGAGAAGATGAAGCCTGTGGTGGGTCCCACCTATACTGGGCGTATATATTATATACGCCGCCAAATTTCTAAATAGGCGGATATAATATATACCGACTAACTGGGCAAAATGGTCAAGGGCGTATGTAATATTCACGCCTGAGTAAAAGTCCTATGATTTTATGTGAGACTTTGAACTGCCATAACGTTTGAATCGTAGCTCCAAATTGGGTGATCTTTGGCTTGTTGGAAAGTTGGAGAATCCCTCTTTCCAAAGGTATGTGGCTCATCCTTGGTAGTGGTCTGTGTGAAGTTCTGTAGCTCTCCTCCCATCAACTTCCAGAAGGGTTTAAGTTAGGTCTGGGAAGGAATTCTAGGGTTTAGAGGTGATCTCTAAGGGTTGGGGGAATGGTTCTAAAGGATTTGGGTAGATTCTTAAGGGTTCAGGGTAGATTCCTAAGGGTTCAAGGGTGCCATCGGAAGCATAGAGGTTCATCTCTCCCGAAGTACAGATTGATCAGGCCTTGGACCGAATTTGGGTGTCTACAGATGCCCCTCTTTGGTATTCGATCATTAATGATCGGATGCCAAAGATAAGAGACATCCGAAGAGGTCCAAGGCACGTTTGATGGGTCCGCCAGGTTCACCTCAATTCTCAAACATTCATGGTGATGGTGAGTGTACGTAAGCCCTCTCATTTCGGGATATCGTCCGTACCTCAAAGCTAACAGTCCCCAAGCACATTGCGACATTACTGGGCATAACTGCGATGATCATAAAAAGTGTAAGCCTGCTAGCCGGGATATCATCCACTTCCTGGGGGAAATTATAGATTTGTGATGTTGAGTATTAATCTGAACCAGACAGCTCCATGAAATGGGATGATCGATCTATGCTTCGGAATTGATGCGAAGCACACAAAGCGAAGGTCTAATCAATGTGTTCAATCCTATGGGGTATTGACAGCTCCATTGGATTGGGCACGGGTGCCCTTACCTAGGTAAGGCTCGAAGTCTTTGGGTGAACCCATCAACCTCAAGGTTATTTTAGACGCTTTACCCGAGTGAAGCGAATATTGATGTCGCAACACTTCTCGGGAATGCATGCCCATTTTTTGAGTAAAATTTTTTGTGTTTCCTTTTTTCGATTTTTTTTATTCCGAGGCCTCTAAGCAAAGCTCAAGGACCTCTGGCAACTTTATTTTTGCACAATTCTTTAAGTGGATCAAATGTCAGTGATACGCTTTAAGAGTGCGTGCGCGGGGATAGGTACGCCTCGGGGATGTGTACGTACCAGTGGTAAGGTGCTCCTGATTCACATGAACCGGAGTGCCTTAACTTAAGACAAAGCTAAAGATCGGGCTAGGACTGATTATCCATTGAAAGAGATGGCTAATTCTAACCTCCATCCCTAATGAAATCACATCTTACTAACTATGCACAGACAGACACCCATCAGGGGCGATAAGCAGAAAAATAGGCGCGAACGGAAGCCTCAACCCTAAGGTACAATTTACGAGGACAAACGACCATCCTGCTAATACCCAGACGCAAGTGCGTACATTCAACAGGGACACCGTGCCTATACAGGTTTTAAGCCTGTGTAAAAGGAAATAAAAGGGAAAAGAGCCCTTTGGTTTGTATGTTTGCACATAGTTTGGTTGGTTGTAATTTCATTTTTGACGGGTCAGTTTCAACTGACAATAGACTTTTCGAATGGTCTGAAGTTGGGGGCACTCTTGGTCAACATAGATCCGAAGGGGGATGACCAGAGTGAATGCTTGGAAGGTGGGGTCAACCTACTCAGGATTTTTACTAAGCAACAACAGGTTGTTATTTCTTCTCCCCCTCTTTTTTTTCTTTCTTTCTTTTTCTTTTTTCTTCTTTCTCTCATTTTTTTCTTTCTCTCTTTTTTCTTTTTTTCTCTTTTTTTTTTGCATGCGTCCTGGGGCAGACCAACTCGCCATGTTGATACACCTTAAGGATGCGAGCATTCCGGTGATAAGTCTTTGGTTCGCCTGCCGGATCAGGTCCAGACTCTTGCTGGGGAAGATTTTGCGCTAGGTGTATGTTCCCAAGAGCGACTGGTGATGGATGAGTTTATTTGCTTGCGTGATCAGGTCTTGACTCCTGGGGAGTGGTTTAGGGAACAGTGACCGGGGATGGGTAAAATTATCTTCCTGCCGGATCAGGTTTGACTCCTGGGGATGCATGGTCTTGGTCTTTAAACAAATTAAACCCAAGCATTCTGCTTAGGAAAGTGGGTTCCTAATGACCGGGGATAAACATGACCAGTATTTTACCTGTCGGATCAGGCGTGAGGTGTCCCTGTGTAAACAAGGTTCGAGAATTTTCGGGTGAACCCGATCATTCCGAATTGATGTAACACGGCCCTCGGAGTGGGGCAAACAAGCGTTGCGATGCTCCTTTGAGGACTAGTGTTGTGTTTCAGATTCGGCACCTGGTGGGTGCCCACAGATCTAGATTCACTTATTCTAGCACGGTCCCGTTGGGCCAATCGAATGGAACTCGAAGGGCCATTTGGGGATGCGTGCACCGCCACCTGATGATGCATTGGCTCAATAGATGGTCCGAGCCTTGATATTGCGGAGGTGAAAGCTGCTACGGTCGAGAGTGAGGTTCTTCGATTGATTAGGCTTTTGGCTGAATCTCGCAACACAGCTGATGCCTCGCGGAGGCGGCAGAAGAGCCTTCATGGAAGGTGGTTGTCTGATCGGGATGCGCGTGAGGACTCTCTTCTTGCAGAGATCAGTGCTTTGAAGCGTGGTTCTTGCCCTTGACCTGTTCCTGCACTTACCATAGGTCACATTCACAGATGGGGGGCTGAGGCCCCATAACAGAGATCTCTTTTTGGTTTTATTTTCTTCTTTTTTTATTCTTTTTTTTTTTTTTTTTTGTTTTCTCTTTTTTGTTGTTTTTGCTATATATATTTTTTGGCTTTTACTTGTAAAGAAAGCAGAAAAGTGTGTTATGTCGTTATCTTTTTGGGACGTGACACTCCACACGTAATACTGTAAGAAATGAAACAAAATCTATACATACATGTATATATTTTTTGTGTTTCGGCTTTCTCTTTCATACGTCTTGCAACGTAAGGCTTTTCGTGGAGAAGGAAAATCTATCACCTCTCCCTTTTTTCTCTCTTTTTATTTGAAATTTTCTCTCTCATAGTGTGAGGCTTTTATGGAAAAGGGAAATTTATTTTCTTTTTTGAAATTTTCTCCTCCACAGGGTGAGGCTTATTATGGAAAAGGGAAATCTATTATCTTTTTTAAAATTTTCTCCTCCACAGGGTGAGGCTTTTTATGGGAAAGGAAAATCTATTACCTTTTTTGAAATTTTCTCCTTCACAGTGCGAGGCTTTTATGAAAAAGGAAAATCTATTTTCTTTTTTTTTTTTTAAATTTTCTGCCCTAGAGGGTGAGGCTTTTATGGAAAAGGGAAATCTATTTTCTTTTTTTCTTTTTAATTTTCTGCCCTAGAGGGTGAGGCTTTTTTATGGGAAAGGGAAATCTATTATCTTTTTGAAATTTTCTACCCCAGAGGGTGAGACTTTTTATGGAAAAGGGAAATCTATTATCTTTTTAAAATTTTCTTCCTCACAGGGTGAGGCTTTTTATGGAAAAGGGAAATCTATTATCTTTTTGAAATTTTCTACCCCAGAGGGCGAGGCTTTTTATGGAAAAGGGAAATCTATTATCTTTTTTTGAAATTTTCTTCTTCACAGGACAGGGTGAGACTTTTTATGGAAAAGGGAAATCTATTTTCTTTTTTTGAAATTTTCTTCCTCACAGGGTGAGGCTTTTTTATGGAAGAGGGAAATCTATTTTCTTTTTTTGAAATTTTCTTCCTCACAGGGTGAGGCTTTTTTTATGGAAAAGGGAAATCTATTTTCTTTTTTTGAAATTTTCTTCCTCACAGGGTGAGGCTTTTTTATGGAAAAGGGAAATCTATTTTCTTTTTTTGAAATTTTCTTCCTCACAGGGTGAGGCTTTTTTATGGAAAAGGTAAATCTATTATCTTTTTTGAAAATTTCTTCCCCTTCTCTTTGTGATGTCGGCAGTTACGAAGCCAAACCAGTGGGTCCTATTTTGAGCATGGTCGAACCCTGTTCGTGAGGCATAGGTTTTTCCTTTAAACACGGGGAGGTCAGCTTCCCCAGGATTGGTTTAGTCTTCTGTCTTTCCCTTTGGTCATGCATCAGACGCCGCGGTAGAGATGACATACTTGATCGGGATCCGATTCAATTTTTAACATGAGTGGCCCAGCAAAAGGGGAGAAGAGGCTTGAGGGGTCCAAACTTAAAATTGGCGGGTCAGAACAGGTCTTCTCCTAATCTCTCTTTTCTTGACATTTTTTGCTCACAGCGCCCAAGATGGGTTTTCACTATGCTCGTCATCCCTGTTTTTACCCGTAGCGCCCTTTCGAGTTTTCACTGCGTCCATGGGTTCACTTTCTTACCCCAGGTGCCCTTTCGGGTTTTCACCTGGTCTGCATGACTTCGCTGTTTTTACCCGTGGTGCCCCTGCGGGTTTTCACCACGTCCGTCTTGCTTTGAACCCAAATTAATAATTTTTCTTTTTTTCTTCTTTTTTTTTTTAGAATCAGAAGGGCACGACATGGACGTCGATTTCGTCATAGCCGGCTGAATGAAGTTCTGTGTGGTTTGTTAACTCAGCTTGTTCTGATGCAGTAGATGTTATGACCGCTTTGGGACCTTAAAGAGGGCTTTCTTCTGGGATGTAATGTGGCCGGGGTTTAAATGGGTTGGGTTTTTCTGGGGATTCGGATCTAAGTTTTGAGTGAATTCTAGATTCGGGGACTCCTCTTTCTTTCCAAAGGCCTTTTATGCCCCCGTCATTTCTTTTTTCTTGGTCCCCCTCCTTCTCTTTTTTTTTTTGAGGGGTTTTGCTTTTTTCTTCTTTTTTATTTGGATTTGGATTTTTCCTCTGTTCTCTTTTCTCTTTTTTCTTGGAATTTTGGGTGGGGTTTATGAAAGAAATGGTTATTGGCCCGAAGTGTGTAGCAAAAAAGGGGGAAGGTTTTCAGGGAATATTTCTTTTGGGTTATTTGACTTTGAAATGATGGCCTCTTTTATGGGGCCCTTAAGCGGTCACGCATATACTTTTATCAAAACATACCTTGTCCCAAGACCTATGAATAGAACTTACGGAGGTATCCAGCGTTGATGGGCTCAGGAAAGTGGTCTCCGTCCATGGTGGCGAGGCGAACGGCGTATCCTGGCAGGACCTCTCGGACGATGTAGGGTCCTTCCCAATTTGGCTTAAACTTCCCTCTGGGATCGGCGTGGAGAGACGGAAAAATTTTCTTCAATATAGTGTCTCCTACCTTCAGGTCTTGACTGCGGACGCGTTTATTGTAAGCACGTGCAATTCTCCTCTGATAGACCTGAGTGTGGCACAAGGCTAGGAGTCCATTCTCGTCAATCAAGTCTAGCTGCTCAAAACGGGCTCTTTCCCTCTTAGCTTCAGAGAGATGGGATTCCAAGAGGATACGGAGCGGCGGTACCTTGATCTCAACAGGTAGCATGGCCTCGATTCCATACACAAGGGAGAATGGTGTTGCCCCTGTTGCGGTACGGATAGACGTTCTATAGGCCCAAAGTGCGAAGGGTAACTGCTCACTCCAATCTCTGTAAGTAACTACCATCTTCTCTAGGATGCAGATCAGAGTTTTGTTGGCTGCCTCCGCAGCTCCATTCGTCTGAGGCCTGTACAGGGATGAACGATGATGTTTGATCTTGAACCGCTCACACAAGGCCCGGATGCGCCTATTGGGGAAATTAGTGCCATTATCAGTGATGATATCTTTGGGTACGCCGAATCTGCAAATAATGTTGTTCTTGATGAACTTCTCAACATGACCAGCCTTAATGCTTGTATAAGAGGCTGCCTCTACCCATTTTGTGAAGTATTCCACAGCGACGAGGATGAATTGGTGTCCATTAGAAGCTTTAGGATTGATTTTGCCGATGATGTCGAGACCCCAGGTGGCGAACGGCCAAGGAGTGGCCATGCTGTGTAAGTCCATGGCCGGAGCATGTATTAAGCTGGAGTGCTCTTGGCATTTGTAGCACTTCTGTACGTGCTTGCAGCAATCGGTCTCCAAAGTGGTCCAAAAGTATCCCTGCCTCAGAATTTTCTTGGCGAGCAAGTGTCCACTAACGTGTGCCTCGCAGGCTCCTTCATGGATCTCTCTCATGATCTCAATCGCTTCTCTCTGGGTTAGGCATCGGAGCAAAATATTGTCGTGAGACCGTCTATACAGGAGATCGCCGCAGATGACGTAGTTTGTTGCCAATCGCTGGATGGTGAGTCTGTCTACCTTCGATATTCCATCCGAGATAGTTCGGGTCTTGAGGAAATTCTTGATGTCTGAGAACCTGGGTGGCTCGTCATCTACCTCCGTAGGTCCCTCAATTAGGTGACAGAAAGCTGGTTCGTTCCTCTGCTCTATCATGATCGGCTTCATCACGACTCCATATGGAATCTCAACCATAGAGGCCAGGGTGGCCAAGGCATCAGCAAACCGATTTCTAGCTCGTGGCACATAAGAGAAGGTGACTTCTTCGAAGCAGATTATCAGATCCTCCAGATGTTCATGGTATGGGATCAGTTTCTCATCCTTGGTCCTCCAATCTCCGTTGGTTTGGCATATAATTAACTGTGAATCTCCAAAGACCCTAAGGTGAGTTATATTTAGATCAAGAGCTGCCTGTAAACCAGCTGTACAGGCCTCATACTCGGCCATATTATTGGTGGATGGGAAGTTCAATTTGATTGAGATGGGTATATGTGATCCTCTTGGCGAGATAAGAATGGCGCCAACTCCTTGGCCCTCAACATGTAATGCCCCATCAAAGTGCATTACCCAGGGCTCCTCCGTTTCCTTTGGATCCTCGTCAGTCATGAACAGAATGTCCTCATCGGGGAATTCGGTCCTTAGAGGCTCATAGTCCGGTAGAGGGTTCTCAGCAAGATGATCAGCGAGTGCCTGCCCCTTAATCGACTTCTGCGTGACATAAGTAATGTCAAATTCGGATAGGAGTAGTTGCCATCGTGCAGTTCGGCCAGTGAGTGCAGGCTTCTCGAATAGGTACTTCAATGGATCCATCCGTGCTAGAAGTAAAATGGCTTGGGATAACAGGTAGTGTCGAAGTCTTTGAGTAGCCCAAACGAGCGCCAAGCATGCTTTCTCCAAATGAGAATAGTGTGTCTCCTAATCAGTGAATTTCTTGCTTAGATAATGGATGGCCTGCTCTCTTCTTCCTGTCTCATCATGCTGTCCTAACACAAAGCCCATGGAAAACTCAGTCGTGGACAGGTACATTATCAGGGGTCTATCGAGTACGGGCAGTACCAATATCGAAGGTTTCAGGAGGTAACCTTTAATCTTGTCGAATGCAGCCTGGCAGTCATCATTCCATTCAACTGGTGAGTCCTTTCTCAGTAGCTTGAAGATTGGTGTGCATATCGGAGTTAACTGTGTGATGAATCGGCTGATGTACTGGATTCTACCTAAAAAGCCTCTAACTTCCTTCTCTGTAGACGGTGGCGGCATTTCAGTGATGGCCTTGATCTTGGTCGGATCGACCTCGATCCCTCTCCTACTGACAATAAAACCCAATAGCTTTTCGGACATAGCGCCAAATGTGCATTTCTGGGGATTCAACCGTAATCTATATTTTCTCAACCTCTCGAATAGCTTCTGAAGGTTTATCAAGTGGTCCTCCCTTTATGGTGATTTGGAAATCATGTCGTTGACGTACATTTCGATCTCTCGGTGCATCATGTCGTGGAATAGGGCTTTCATTGCTCTTTGGTAGGTTGCCCCAACATTCTTTAGCCCGAATGGAATTACTTTGTAGCAGAAGGTTCCCCAGGGGGTAATGAATGCCGTCTTCTCGCGATCAACCTCTGCCATCTTTATCTGATTGTATCCTGAGAATCCATCCATAAACGAGAGCATCCCATGCTTTGCGGTGTTATTGACCAAGATGTTGATGTGGGGTAGTGGGAAGTCGTCCTTAGGGCTTGCCTTATTGAGATTACAGAAATCGATACACATTCGAACCTTTCCATCCTTCTTCTGTACGGGGAAGATATTGGCTAGCCATTGGGGGTACTTGGATACCATGAGGAAACCTGCGTCATACTGCTTATTGACCTCGTCCTTCACCTTCAACATCCATTCGGGTCGGAGGCATCTCAGCTTCTGTTTAACCGGCTTAACATCAGGGTAGAGTGGCAACTCATGCTCAACCCGATCGGTATCCAAACCAGGCATGTCTTCATATGACCATGCGAAGACGTCTTGGTATGACCGAAGGAAGTCTTTCATACCTTTCCTCTCTACAGGGGACAACGATGTTCTGATTTTAGTGATTTTAGGGGTCTCTTTGGTGCCCAAATTGACATCCTCCATCTCTTCGACGATCGGGGTAGGGCCATGTTCAAAATCGGTAATTTGTTTGAGGAGCTCATTGGGGAGCTCGTCGGTTTGGCCTTCCTCATCTAGACTTGTGACCCCTATCCCTTCTTGTATTTCTACAGGGAAGGGGTTGGCTTCATGTGGGACGGGTATCACGACATCGATTTTAATTTTATTGGGAATTTTAAAGGACAATATTTTTGAAATTGGTATTTTTTCTATTTTTATGGTCTTTTGTATTTTTTCGGAGGTCAGCCCCTGGCGAGGTGGATCTCTATATATACAAGGTAGAGTGGTCCAGAGGCTAACCTCACTTTTTACAGGTTGTTTTTTTTTTGGAGAGTCGGTGCTGTTTTCATGGCATTTGGCGGCTCTCAAGAGTTGGGGCAAGGATGCCCAGTTACTCACCTGTGAGGCTTGGCCTTTACCTCTTTGATCGGGAGTGGCATTGGTAGGCTCTTGCAGTTCATCCCTCAACATATTCACAGAGGGATCCTCGGGGACCCTGTCCTTTATGGTTAGGAGGGGCCCAGAGTGGCTGGTGCTGGAGTGATGTGTGGATCGGGGAACTTCTTCTTCAAACAAGGAAAGGGCAGCTAAGTCCATTTCGAAGTCTGGGGGGATGATGTAGGGATTGGTGGGGTGGATTGAAGTAGGTTTATGTGGGGTTACCCTCGTTTCCCCATTTAAATCAATTTTTACTACCTCGGCGCTCACAAAGGTTTCACGGATGTGGGGGCGAGCGTGAGGTTCCTCTTCCAGGATGATTCCTCTGGCCTTGGCAACTGTGGTGGCTCTCATCTTTTCCTTGGCTTCTCTGACTTCCTCTTCTCTGGGCTTATAGCCTAAGCCAAATTTGGTTTGTGGCCCCTTGGCCTTGACGGGGTCTCTTCTTCCTTAGAGGCGTGGTCCCAGCCCTTTCCCTTTTTGATGGTCCCATCTGTGGAGCATGAACACAGCTGCGTCCCTTCCTCCAATTTTATCCGGGGTCTTTTCAGTTGGTCCGAGGGTAACATTTGAGAAGTCATACTCAAATCGGTGGAGATCGGCGTCCTCTGCCGTGTACGGTATGTTCAGCACTTTCGAATTCTCAATGTGCAGAGCGCTCTTCCCCATGTCCTCTTTGCTCTCACCTATGATGGTGACAATTTTTTCCTCTGAGATAAATCAGAGCTTTTGGTGCAGAGTAGATGGTATTGCTCCAAGCTTATGTATCCACGACCGGCCTAATAATAGATTGAAAGCAGACTTGATGTCCATCACCTGAAAGGGGGTGGTGAAGGTTTACGGCCAGAGGATCAGGTCGAGGTCTACTTCTCCTATGATTTCTCTTCTGGTGTTGTCAAATCCCCGAGCGCTTGATATGGATGGCCAGAAGGTGTCGGGGTTCGCCCCAATTTTGATTGCCGTCCTTAGAAGGCATACGTTCAGTGTTGACCCGTTGTCGATCAGGACCAACGGCACCACCAAGTTTCCTACTTCCACTGTTATATTCAGGGGTTTAGAATGGTCATTCCCCTCGATTGGTAGGTCTGCATCGGTGAAAGAGATGGCGTTTGGGGCCAACACTTGCCCTATTATTTCCCCTACTTCATCTGGAGTTACGTGAGTAGAGACATGCGCGTCCTTGAGCGCTCCCATTAGGGCTTGAAAGTGGAGTGGAGACGTGATTAACAAATCCCACACAGTAATATGTGTGGGTGTTCTCTTGAGCTGTGTCTCCAGTATGTGCTCCCTGGCCATTTTTTCAAAGGGATTTCCCGCGGCCTGTTCTTTCTTCTTTTCTTCTCCTCTGACTGCCCCTGATGCTTTCGGCTGAGCAGAAATCCGGCCCGATCGGGTAACGAATTCAAGAGCCTCTTCTTGGTTGCTCCCGACATTCGTGTCCGTCTGTTCATAGCTCAATGGTACTTGATGTGGGTCATAAGCAGGTTTGGGGATGAGAAAAGGAGTGCGTGAGGATTCCGGGGAGGATTGGGCTGGATATACTGGTTTCTCGGGTCCAACCAGGTTAACTCCAATGGGGGGTGGAATGGTAGTGGGGGGAATTGGCAGAATTGGATTTATGGGCATGGAGGGGGTTTGTACTGGTATTACCTGGGCATGGTAGGAGCAGTGGTGATTGGGTGAGGGGTTGCTTGCTTGGGTGGCGGTGGAGTTGGATTGGGGCCGAAATAGAGAAGGGATGGTGGGAGTGTGACTGGGATGGAGGGATGGGGAGATGTCTAAGGTGTGGTGGGTGTGGGGTGATAGGGGTATGAAGGATTTGTATATTGGGAGGTATGATGGGATGGTGATGAGTTTGTGGATGAAGTGGGGTAAATTGGGGACGATGGAGTTGTGCATTGAGCGGGATGATTTGGATATGACGGGCTTGTGTAGGGAGTGGCACGGTGAGGTGATGATGGGTTTGTGGGTGAAATGGGGTAGATTGGGGATGATGGAGTTATGCATGGAGCGGGGTGATTTGGGGATGGTGGGATGGTGTATTGGGTGGTGGGATTTGAAGGTGTGTATGGGATGGGGTAACTTGGGGATGGCGGAGTAGTGTATTGGGTGGAGAGATTTGAGGGTGTGTATGGGGTAGGATAATACGGGGATGGCGGAGTTGCGTATGGTACGGGATGATTTGGGTGTGACGGAGGGGTGTATGGGGTAAATTGGGCGTGGGGTGGATATGCGTATGATTGCGGCGGGGCTTTGCCCATTTGGATTTGATAGGCGGGAGCAGGGGTGGAAAAATACTGCCCTAAATCTAAGGGCTCCTCTTGGTATGCCGGTGTGGGAAAATAATCGGCTAGATACAATGGCTCGATCACCCCAATAAATAGTTCATCTTCATTTGACCTGGGGAGTGAAAACTCCTCCTAATTACTGATATACTTTGAAGGGTCAAACTCTTCTCCTTCCTCCTCTATCCAATGTATGTTAGGCCTGGAGCCTCCTAGGTGCGGTGGTAGAGGGGCTTGATGGATACTCTGGTTCTGCCCTTGAGGAAGTGGTGGGGGAATGATTTTTCCCGCCTCTATAAGATCTTGGACCGCGTGCTTTAACGGGAAGCATCGGTCCGTAGGGTGACCCGGTCCCTGGTGGAAATTACAATGCAAATTTGGATCATAGTTCCTCGGTATGGGATGGGGTGGCGGGCGAGGTTGGAGTAAATTGACCAGGCCTTTTTATAACAACACTGGCAACAAGACACTCAAGGATTGCCCCAATGGTGTGAACACTTGTTCGAACCGTGCTTTCATCTGTTCCTGGGTAAACAGGGCTCTTGGTCCGTTGCCTGGCCTTGGTACTTGCTCAAAACGGGTCGGGGTTGGTTGTGTAACCTGGAGCTGTATCGAGGGGGCATTGGTATTGGCCTGGGGGCAAACAATGTTCTGTACCTCTGTCCCTGGTCTTCTTTTAATTCTTGGTTCGACGGCTTTTCGAACCCCGGTGGCCCGGTTGGCCACATTCCTTCCTAACCTGCCCTCTCTAATGGCGTCTTCGCAACGATTGGCATTTCAGATCAGATTAGCAAAACTTGACTGCTGCTGATATACTAAAAAATCTGCGATGACTGGGAGGGCTCCCTTGGTTATCAATTCAATCTGCTCATCATCGGGAATCCGATGAGTTACCTGAGCAGCTAATGCCCTTCTCCTCCCCAAGTAAGCACTGAATGTTTCATCGTGTCTTTGCTTTAATCGGGCCAAATCTGACTTCCTTGGTTCTATGTCCATGTTATAGACATATTATTCTTAAAATAAGCGTGTCAGATCTTTCAAATTTTTTATCATGGACGGTTCCAGGGATGTGAACCATCTCAGTGCTGGGCCTGTTAAACTCTTCTGGAACACTTTGATGAGGAGTCGTTCATCTCCGCCATACTGGCACATATCCCCACAGTAAGATTTTAAGTGGGCGATGGGGTTGCCAGTGCCGTTGTATTTATCAAACGATGGCATCTTGAATTTCTGTGGCAAGGGGACATCAGAGAACAGACATAAGTCTGAAAAGTCTGTTGAATGTAGTTCTATTCCTCCCATCTTCATCAGTTGTTTCTGTATTCTGTCTATTTGTTCTTTCAATTGTTCTGGTTCCTTTGAGGCTGTAGTGGGGACTGCTTCCCCCTGATTTTGTTCGACCCTAGGTGTGATGATGGTGGGACCAGGAGGGTTGAAGCTGGCAACTCCTCCACTGTTGCGGATTTCATCCTCCTCATACTGTTGGTCATGGTATTGCTGAGGGGCGAGTTTTGCTATTTGGACTTGGGGGGTGAGAGGTTGGATGACCTGGTGGGGCCATATGGTTTATAGGGGATGAGAAGGGATAAATGGGTGAGTGGTTTGTGGGTAAGCGATGTGCTGAGCTGGGTGCACATTTTGGGGGTGAGGGAGATGTGGTTGCGGTGGCAGGATGTTGTGGGCTTGAGGAATAGGATGGATTGGATTCCCCGTTGGAGGCGGGATGGGGGCGTAAGGGGTATAGGTGAATGAAGGGTACTGGTGGGGGGTATGGGGTTAGTGAATGGGCCTTGATGAGCGTTGGTGGATGGGCCTTGGGTTTGAGGGATTTGGGTTTGATGGTGTTAAAAGGCTTGGATTGACGGGCCTTGGGCCTGGGCATGGGGGTTAATATGACTTTGGGCCAATGGGCCTTGTTGTGTTTGGGCTAATGGGCCATGAGGGGGTTGGGTTTGGGTCCATGGGCCCTGGGCTTGGGTTTAGTAGGTTTGGGTTCAAAGGCCCTGGGGGGCTTGGACCTGGGTTTGGGCTTGGGCCCATGGGTTTTGAGGGTTTTGGGCCTGGACCTGAGCCTGATGGGCTTGGGTCCATGGGCCTTGAGGATTCTGGGCCTGGGTCTGATGGGCTTGGGCCCATGGGTTTTGAGGGTCTTGGGCCTGGGCCTGAGTATGATGGGCTTGGGTCCATGGGCCTTGAGGAATCTGGGCCTACGTCTGATGGGCCTGGGATTGGGCCCACGGGTTTTGAGGGTCTTGGGCCTGGGTCTGATGGGCTTGGGTCCATGGGCCTTGAGGATTCTGGGCAAGGGCCTGGGTTTGATGGGCCTGGGCTTGGGCCCATGGGTTTTGAGGGTCTTGGGCCTAGACCTAAGCCTGATGGGCTTGGGTCCATGGGCCTTGATGATTCTGGGCCTGGGTTTGGGTCTGATGGGCTTGGGGTTGGGCCCATGGGTTTTAAGGGTCTTGGGCTTGGGCCTGGGTCTGGTGGGCTTGGGCTTGGGCCCATGGCTCTAGAGGTGTTTGGGCTGGGCCCCATGGATTTGTATGGGTTTGGGTCTGGAATTGAGGTGGGGGATTTTGGGAGGTATGGACGATGGGTGGTTGGGCATGGTTAGGAGGGAATGGGGTATGGAGGTTTTGGAGATTTGGATGCGGGGTTTGAAAGGTAGGATTACGAGAAGCAGCCCACAGGGCGTACATCGTTCTCATGTCCTCCCTCGAGGGCATGGATTCAGGTGTGAGATTGGGGGGTGATGGCTCACTTAAGGATGGAGGGGGTTGGGAGAAATTGGGCATGACCCGGGTAAATGGGGGGATATGTTGGGATGCGGATGGGCCATGTGGTGGGAATGGTACGTGAGATGAGGTGAATGGGATGTAGGATGTTGGGGGCATGGATGATGAGAGGGATGGAACGTGGGAAGTAGGCGGGGGATGGGACTCCCTATGGGGTCTTTGGAAATATGGGGATGTGGTAAGGGTGTTCGGATGGGAGATGGGGATGTATGGGTCGGTTGGGAAGTGAAGGGTTTCAATAGGGGATGAAAAAGGGGTATGTTGGGAGAATGTGAGGGAAGGGGATGGGGTGGAGGTGAACACGGGCGCCCCAAATGGGCCCGTGATATCGAACCGGGTTTGGGCGAAGGTGTCAGAGATCGGGTCTTCTCCGATATGAGAATGGGATGGGGATGACGGTGGGGATGTGTCGGCTCTTGACATGACCCGCTGACGGGTGTTGTATCGATGTCGCGGATAAGGGCCGAATACCTTCCTTCTACGGGACGAGCTTGAGGTTGCCGTAGTGACGGTCACACCAAAAATAAACTACTCTTTTGTTTTTTTATTTTTTTATTTTTTGGGTTATGGTTTTCTTTTCTCTCTTTTTTGAGTCTGTTTTGTTTGTTTTTGTTTGGTTTTTTTTTTTTTTTTTAGAAAATGATGATTTGATTTTTTTTTTTTTGAAGAGAGATTTTTTGGAGATGAATTTTTTTGATGGAGATTAACTCCCCTTTGCTTAGATGAATAATGACCTAGTGCCCAAGGTCAACTCCCTTCTTGGGCGATATATGTACCTTTAGTAGGTCCCACGGCGGGATCCGACTTACTTCGGAAGAGGCGAAAGGGAATCCTTTCGTTCTATTGAAGGTGCGGGAATCCACACAAACGACCCGATCCCCCGGAGCAAATCAATGAGAAGTTTCCTTCTTTTGATTGGGCGGGGGTATGTTGGGTGTTAGAGGATGCGGGAGGCTACTGCAGGCACTAATACCGCTAATCGGGGAATTGGGGTGGTGGATTGGGCCTCAGGTCGGGTTGCTGCAGCCCAGTATATACTGGGCGTATATATTATGCACGCTCGACCAAAAAATATACAGATTTGGCTGGGCGTATATATTATATACGCCTGGCTTAAATCTGGGGATTTTGGCTGGGCGTATATATTATATACGCCTGTGTAATTTGGTTTTTTGTCGATATATTATATATCGACAAAAGGTTCTGTCAGTTATATTTTGATAGTGGACAGCAAGCCCGAAAATAGGTCTTTGAACTGGTTTCCTGGGAGGGATGCTCTCGGGGACTGCTGTGTATGTTATCGGGTCCCTCCTTTCCGTTTCCTAGGGACACAAGGCTGAATTTTGGTTTTTCTACGCTCTCACTAATGCAGGTTTTACGGCTTGAACGGAATTGGCAACCCAATTGATATACCTCCGGCGCAAGCGCCTTCTCAGGTACTGGAAGGGGTGGTTCTTTTCAGGATCATCACCACTAGGGCTGCCGCCTTACTGGGAACCGGGTAAATTGTATCTGTGCCTAAACCCCCCAAAAAAGCTGCCTAAAAATGCAAAAATAAATTTAATTATGTCCCCACACTGTTGGTTCACTTTTAATTACAGATTTTTTAAGGGGAGTGAAATTAAGTCCAAAAATGGGGTCGGGGATGACAAGCCCGTGTCGCCTCACCAGGCCGGCGTTCAATGGTGAGATATGATGACTGAAATGAAAAGCGCACGTAGGCCCACCAAACGGCTAAGGCTCGTAAATGACTAAAATTTAAATGACGTAAAAGTAAATGCGAGCGGGCCCGCCAAACGGCTAAGGTGGCTTAAATGACAAGAATCGGAAAAACAGGAATTTAAAGGCGCACGTAGGCTCGCCAATCGGCTAAGGCACTTAAAGGACTAAATCGTAAGGGTAAGTACGTTAGTAAAAATAAAAAAAAAATATAGAAAAAATAGTAGAAAATAAGGAAAAACAGCAATGGTTAGTAACAAAAAAAGAAAGGCCAACAAGAGGGGAAGCGCTAGCGTGATATCCCCAGCAGAGTCGCCATCTGTGCGACCGTGGATCCTCTCGAACTCGTCGCGGCGATGTGCTCGCTTTTTAATGAAAATGTAGAGTCGCCACCCGGAGCTTTTGGTGACCCGGGAAACCTTCAAATCAATATTTTAAGCACTGAAGTGCTAAATATGACTCAGATTTACCGGTCTTTGCCAAAGGCTCTAGGGTAGGGGCTTCGGTTATCGATCGGAAAGGGTTTAGGCACCCGATCAACCTGCATGTAGCGGTCTCTATCTATGGCCAAAAATGAAAATAAAAAGGGCGGAGTTCCTGATAAGTAGTGAAAAATACCATTTTTTACCCCTAAACATGAGCCTTGAAAGACCCTTGAGAGGACTAAATAAGTGCTTTAGTGTTCATATTGCAGCTAACCAAAAAGACAGGTCCAAATCCGAAAACCATCCTAAAATGATCAAAAAGCTGACAACGCATGTCAAACTCAAAGAGGGAGTGAAGAAATAGCCTCAGCAATGGCTAAAAAGGTCCTAAAAGAGCAAGAAAAGACCTGAAGAAGAAGAAGGATCCATTCGCAAAGAAGAATGGAAGCTAAAAGTTCAATTCGCAAAGAACATCTACTATTCGCAAAGAACTTTGAACTTTGCGAAAAGAAGAGAAGTCCTTTGCGAAAAGACCTCCTCTGAGCCAAAATTCTTTGAAAAGAAGAGAAGTCCTTTAAAAGATCTCCGAAGCCAAAGTCCTTTGCGAAAAGATCTCCTGAAGCCAAAATGCTTTGCGAAAGAGATTCTGAGCCAAATGCTTTCGAAGAGAGATTACGAGCCAAACTACTTTTGAAAAAGCCCTTAAACTATGCGAAATGGCATTCGGGATTTGCAGTCGTCCAAGGGTATTTCAGAAACTTTGCACGCCCCAATGCGTTTTAAAACCCAAGGACATTCCGGAAGATTACGAGCACGAACCAAAGGCATATTCCACCCCATGTGAACACCCAAAGATGAAATTACTTGGCGGAACTTCTAGAAGCTCAAACAGATTTTTGAATTACATAATGTAATTGATGCCTCTGCTTCCGATTATGAACCAGATCAAGCATTTCGATTGGCCGTAATGTCCGATCCCGGTGCTCGACTCCTATTGGTTGATACAGATCTATCCAATTGATTGGTTGATACACATCCGAATGCTTAGGAAAACTATAAATAGATCGAACCATTTGCCCAATTTGGGTATCCAGATTTAGAGTTTTCATCTCTGCTTCCCATTCCTATTGAAAGCTCATCCGATTCCCTGTAATCCCTTCTTGTATTTTACCTTTGAGAGCCATTCGAGTGATTTGTACTTCAAGTTGGATTCAAGATCGAACTGAGGGCTCTCGAGAAGCTCATTGTAAATCCGAGGGCGTTGGATTTTAAAAGGTTGTCAGAATTTGTGTCTTCTCCATTGGAGTCATGTCGAGGGTTCCGAATGTTCACCTTAGTGCATTAGACTTCTTTAGATTCACTCATCCGCATCCAACTTCCCTTAATTCATCATCCCTGCGAATTAGCGTTGGTAACCTAATTCAAGCAAAGATTTACAAGGATGTTCATGTTCAAATAAAGAATAGGCCACAACTAGTCGATGATCCGTGACAAATCACACCATAAGTCTAAACCTATTCCTTAATTCGATTTATTTCTCTTACATCCGTCGGTAGCCGATGAAGATTGAATCTGCCTGCTGAACTACAGATTCTCCATTAAAATTCAAAGGCTAAAATACATGAAGCTATTATTTCTGCATTTGTCTTATTTTAAACACCTCCACAACTCGGATCTGGATCACGTAGTTAGTTCTTTTCTTTATTTGCTTTTAGTTAAACGTGACAAAACCCAACACTCTCTTTTATCTATTCTTTATTTTAGATAATTATAGAGCCAGATCTGGTAGCACAGATATGGAGGTTTATCTCTCATTTTAGACAAACTTCTCTGTGGACGATCTTGAAATACTTACTTTTAAAACTTGCTACAATTGGCCCTGATCTTGCAGGCCAGTGTTAGCCCCAATGTGCTGATATCCCTTTCATAAGTTAACATCCATATAATTTAGCATTCTTTAATTCTTTAATTTTTGCACATTTTGGCACACTTGGAGCGACAACAAGTTTTTGGCGCGCTGGGGAAGTTTGTTCTAAAATAGGTAGACCTAAGTTTTTTATTTTGTAGATTTGATTTTTATTTTAATTTTTTCTTTAAACGCACTTTGCATTCCAAGTGCTTGATTAAATGTCTCTGAGCTTTGTATAGAAAACTTTCTTTACTGAGTAATTTTTTTTTTTTTTTTCCGAGTTTTTATTCTTTGCCTTCTAGTTATTTGAATAAATGTCAGCCGCCACTCTTTTGTCTTTTGTCAAATTTGGGCAAGATTCGAGTTTTCTTTTTATTTTTGTCAACACTTGAATAAGGTCTCGCAGCTTGGATGTTTGCAGATCTCGAGCATCCAACAAGGAGCATCTGGACCAAAGTCGGAGCAGATCTCGCTTGAGTTTGCATCCTTCTCCTTTGCATTCATTTTCTATTTTAAATTCTTGAGAACCAGTAGCTCATTGTGTTTAATGTTTGTTTTGATTATAATTTCTGCCTTTTAGGCATGCCGATTTTATTTTTTACAAAACCAAATACAAAATAAAAGAAGTCGAAAACACAAATAGAAAATCTCGAGTTGTTTCTCATTATTTTCAAGAAGAGTAAATAAGGGCTCTTGTTGAGCCCGGTGATCAAAACAAGTAAAAAACAATGGATAGCAATATGGTCATTGATTTACATCGAAAATTCAAAAAATGAAAATGTAAAAATAACAAAATTGTTGAAAAGATGAGGAGGAGAAATTTGTTCCTCACCTCCCATTTCCCCATGCAATGAAGTCAGTTTCTCCTTTGACAAAGGAAACACAAAAATTGAGGAAATGATGGAGACATTCAAGCAAGTTAAAATTAATCTACCTACGCTTGATGCAATCAAACAGTCCCTCGCTATGCAAAATTTCTCAAAGAGGTGTGCACCCACAAAAGGCAATCTAGGATACATTTATCCAAGAAGGCCTTTCTGGAGAAAATCAACCAAGTGCTATCAATTGCAACACCACCTAAGATGCAAGACCACGGAATCCCCACAATCCTCTGCATCATTGGGGAGCACACCATTGAGAAAGCCTTGCTAGATCTGGGTGCTAGTGTCAACCTCGCCTGCTTATGAGAAGCTAGGTTTGGGAGAATTGAAACCCACTCAAGTGGTGTTACACATGATGATCCGAAAGGAAAACTATGGGGTTGATTGAAGATGTTTTGGTAGGAGTAGACAAGTTTTTCTACCTCGACTTTTTGGTGTTGGACATGGAACCAACCAAAAGTACCACCGCCATCCTCACATTATGGGAAGACCATTCTCAGCTCTGACTAATGCATGCATTCAATGCAGTCCTGCATCATGGAGGTGTCTTTGGAAATATGAAAGTTAAATTGAATGTGTATAATGTCATACTCACCCTCAATTCTCTGAGGAATGTTTCCATGTTGACATCATTGATGAGTGGTGGAGGAGTCTTTACAAACATTTCGCAAGGTAAAGACTCCACCATCTATTCTAATCCTCTCGCCTTTTCTCTTGTCGAAATCAAAGGTGTAGATCATCGATCTTTTTGAGCAAAGAAACTCACACAGAGGAAACCCTCGGATCGCTGATATCGCTTCTACTCTTATTCTTTTCTGTGATTCTTTGGTACTTAAGCTACATTTGAGGCCATTTTAAATATGGGAAAACCAGAAATCTCTTGCGCCATGTTCCCTAAATCTTGACCAAGAAGACAGTAAAACACCCCAAAGCCAAAGGCAAAGCCAAGAAGTCTCAGCAAGAGAAAACTTTCAATGGACAAAGCAGATAGGGTTGAAAGAAAAAAAAAAATACGCCATGAGGAGCCCACCCCCTCGGCCGCCATTACCCATTCCTTTGGTTTTGCCTAACCCATTCATTGATGCCCGAAGCTCATACAGCTATTGGTGGATGAAACTTTTTCTCCTCCAAACCTGATTGCGTGCTATCTTTAAGATATCTCAGAGGCTTCCTCGGCACCATCCTCACTCCATTACCCGAGAAAATTTACCCAAGGATGACAAAGTCGTGGTATCGTAACCTCACCACAGTCACAGAGGAACATGCCGATGTGCCAACCCTAGTTATTTTTATGTATAACCGTGACTTAATCAGGATCACCGAGGACATTGACATGCCCTAGGGATACCTTTTCAATTCAATCTGATGGACCCTTGATCGTTCCTGAAGTTGCCTCTTTCAGAGATATGGCTGCCCATTTGACATGTGGCATGGTGGGTTCTGGGCAATCAATAGTGAGAAGAGATCTGCCTGCAATATCTACCGATGGATTCCATACTCCGAGAGAGTTTTTATGTTATCAAGCACACCAAGAGAGGCGAACCCCCATCTTAGAAGCCCTCTTTCACTTCTCTAAGGGCAATTCTTCAATGCCCCCATGCATCCCGAAAGCAATGGTCAATGTGAGTGCCAAGGTAAAAAGGAATGTAAGATTGCGGCCTCCCTTTGGAAGACTCATTACACTCTTAAGAGCCAAGTTTGACATTGATAGGAAGAGCCCTTTGAGGTACTCACTCCTCACAACTTTGGCAAGAAAGCACGGACCACAAGTCGTGCCATGTTAAGAAGAATGAGGGAAGTAGGAGAATCACCAATTTCTACCTTCTTATTTTCTTATTTTCGCTTTTATTCTATTGCAATTTTTTTCATTATAAAAGTCGTGCTAACCAAATTGCTTTTTGTTCTCCCTATTTCGTAAAAACTTACAACCCTCCCCTACTCCCTTTCCCTTTTTTCCTTTTATTTTCTATCCAAATTTCATGTGCTTGTCAGAATCGGTGATTATTGTTGTTTCATTGCCTTCCCTAATAATTGTCCACCACCTTTGAACCAAAGGAGGACACTGTTCCCCATAGGTTTGGGGTGTGGACAAGTCTCGCTTAGGGAATAGTTAACATAAGGGCAGCAGAATCACCTAAGTAATCAGGAAATGTATTAATTTACTTAAGAATCATGACAACTAGAAAATTTAAAATTCCTTTGCCAAATTTAGACATTCTAAACCTTGCGATATTCTACATTTCCATGATGATTACACCATAAAAACATATTGGTATCGACGTAGTAAGTCAAAAGGAAGAGAAAAAGGTAAAGATATACTTAAAAGCTCAAGGAAAACCATAACCAAAGTGAGAATTGAGCCCATATATTTTCCATCTCTGTTGAAGAGTGACGAGGCAATTTTTCTCGATTCAAAGGATTGGTGAGGCATTAGATCCACTAGAAGTTAGGAAACTCCAAATTAAAACAAGTAACAGACTCATGAAACCGAGGAAAAGATCAAGGCCTTCTTTAGACAAATTGAACCTAATGTAACCAACCAAGAAAAATCTGCCCTGTTTGTACCCCATTTGAGTCAGAATCCTACAATTCTTCATCAAAATACTCAAAAGTACTTGCAACCTATGGAACCAATTCAGCCTTCCCTCACTCGAGAATTCGTGGAGGTAAAGGAGAAAGAACTCAAGATGGACCATTTCGGGCAACATCAAGAAAATGAAGAGAAAATACCTCAAAAACAGGCAATATGGTGGACCGAGAAAAGAAGAGACAAACAATGTGAAAAGTTGCAAGCAAAAAGGCAAAAAGGGACCTTATGTTGAAAAATGCAAGATCAAAGAAAGAACTGATCACCGTGAATGTGAGAATCTCAAAAGAAGAAGAAAGAAGCTAAACTCAAAAGGTGGAGTCATGAACCATCTCCCGCACTTCCCGAGTTCTCAAATTCAAACCTCTCAAATTGCCTTTCCTTGAAACTTCACTCCATAAGCCATACAAACAAACCTAGATTAAAAGCCCTTGTGATCCAAAGTTGAGTGAGTCATGTGGAGATGAGAAGTGACCCAATCTATGGTGAGGAGATGTCAATGATGCCATTGCCTAAGAATCATGCCTATGCTCATGCTTACAGATCCGGTTGGGAGATGTAAGCTTCTTGAGCTTAGTGAAAATGAACCCTCAACAAAAACACCGATGAGAGTATACCCCGTGAGTATTTGGGTTGGAACTTGAGCACCTTAAGTATGACTTATAACCTAATTTTTATCCATAGGATGAGCTTCAGCACATTTGTATGATTTTCTATGATGTTCACGATTGGAAATATTGAAACATTCATGAGGTTTATAAATGTTTAAATTCTGTGCAAACAATAATCAAATTTTCTGTTTCATCATTGATTCAAGAGTAACTAACCCGCTCCTTGATTGCTCATTTGATAATATTGCACCGATGTTAAGCTTTTCATGGAGAAGTTTGTGGTACCTTCATCAAAACCCTCAGAGACTTCACTCCTCCTCTAGGGATCACCTAGGGGTTTAAAAGGCTTGTTGCATATGCTAAATGCACCTGTGCTTCCTACAAAAGTGGCTCTTTACTTTGTTTTTATGTTTCTTTGCTCGTGGACTAGCAAAGCTTAGGTTTGGGGTGTGATAAGTAGTGAAAATACCATTTTTACCCCTAAACATGAGCCTTGAAAGACCCTTGAGAGGACTAAATAAGTGCTTTAGTGTTCATATTGCAGCTAACCAAAAAGACAGGTCCAAATCCGAAAACCATCCTAACATGATCAAAAAAATGACAACGCATGTCAAACTCAAAGAGGGAGTGAAGAAATAGCCTCAAAGAATGGCTAAAAAGGTCCTAAAAGAGCAAGAAAAGACCAAGAAGAAGAAGGATCCATTCGCAAAGAAGAATGGAAGCTAAAAGTTCAATTCAAGAAGAACATCTACTATTCGCAAAGAACTTTGAACTTTGCGAAAGAAGAGAAGTCCTCAAAAGACCTCCAAGCCAAAATTCTTTCGAAAAGAAGAGAAGTCCTTTAAAAGATCTCCTCAAGCCAAAGTCCTTTAAAAGATCTCCTGAAGCCAAAATGCTTTGCGAAAAGAGATTCTGGAGCCAAAATGCTTTGCGAAGAGAGATTCGAGCCAAACTACTTTATAAAAGCCCTTAAACTATGCGAAATGGCATTCGGGATTTGCATCGTCCAAGGGTATTTCAGAAACTTTGCACGCCCCAATGCGTTTTAAAACCCAAGGACATTCCTAAGATTCTCGAAAGCACGTAACCAAAGGCATATTCCACCCCATGTGAACACCCAAAGATGAAATTACTTGGGGAACTTCTAGAAGCTCAAACAGATTTTTGAATTACATAATGTAATTGATGCCTCTGCTTCCGATTGGCCGAACCAGATCAAGCATTTCGATTGGCGTAATAGATCTGGATCCCGGTGCTCGACTCCTATTGGTTGATACAGATCTATCCAATTCGATTGGTTGATACACATCCGAAATGGCTTAGGGAAAACTATAAATACGAACCATTTGCCCAATTTGGGTATCCAGATTTTAGAGTTTTCATCTCTGTTTCCATTCCATTCCCGAAGCTCATCCGATTCCCCGTAATCCCTTCTTGTATTTTACCTTTGAGAGCCATTGCGAGTGATTTGTACTTCCAAGTTCGGATTCAAGATCAGAACTGAGGGCTCTCGAGAAGCTCGGGATCGTAAGTCCGAGGGCTCTCTAAGAAGCCGTGCTCTAATTGTAACGTTGGATTTTAAAGGTTCTTGTAATTTGTGTCTTCTCCATTGGAGTCATGTCGAGGGTTCAATGTTCACCTTAGTGCATTAGACTTCTTTAGATTCACTCATCCGCATCCAACTTCCCTTAATTCATCATCCCTGCGAATTAGCGTTGGTAACCTAATTCAAGCAAGATTTACAAAGGATGTTCATGTTCAAATAAAGAATAGGCCACTAGGCGATGATCCGTGACAAATCACCCATAAGTCTAAACCTATTCCTTAATTCGGATTTATTTCTCTTACATCTCGGTAGCCGATGAAGATTGAATCTGCTCTGTTGAACTACAGATTCTCCATTAAAATTCAAAGGCTAAAATACATGAAGCTATTATTTCTGCATTTGTCTTATTTTAAACACCTCCACAACTCGGATCTGGATCACGTAGTTAGTTCTTTTCTTTATTTGCTTTTAGTTAAACGTGACAAAACCCAACACTCTCTTTTATCTATTCTTTATTTTAGATAATTATAGAGCCAGATCTGGTAGCACAGATCTGGAGGTTTATCTCTCATTTTAGACAAACTTCTCTGTGGACGATCTTGAAATACTTACTTTTAAAACTTGCTACAATTGGCCCTGATCTTGCAGGCCAGTGTTAGCCCCAATGTGCTGATATCCCTTTCATAAGTTAACATCCATATAATTTAGCATTCTTTAATTCTTTAATTTTTTGCACACATTTTTGGCACACTTGGAGCGACAACAGTTCCCCCTTACCCGAAGGCAATACGGTCCTATCAAGCTTTAAGCCAAACCAAAATTTCGGTGGTGTAACGGCTTGAATCCTTGGACGGAGGAGACCCCAAGAAGGTAGAGGAAGAGAGGGGTGAGCCGGAGTTCACGGGCCCTTATTGCACCATGGAAGATCTTCGCTTTGGCGTGCTTCCGATGGCTTAAACGGTATGGAAACGAACTCTAATGCATAGATTTGATAGATAGGGAGTGTAGAGTGAAGCTAGGGAATAGATTCTGGCTAAAAGAAGGTGATCTCATGGTTGAAATAGAGTGGAATAGGTGATCTAAGCTTGCTAAAATTCTAGAAAATAAGTGACATTTTCTCTCACTAGGACTTTCTCTCTCTTAAGCTCTCTAATCAACCAAATTTTCCAACCAAAACTTCAACCCCTTGGGAAGAGGGGGGCCTCTCTATTTATAGAGAATGGGAGGGTTAGGGGCTTATTTAAGAGCTAAATGGTTTAGCAATTAGGTAATCCCCCATCTAAGGTTTTCTAGGTTTTCAAGGTCCCAGGGTTTTGAAAAACTGATTTTAATGGCAGATGATGGGGTGAGACCATGGGTGACTTAAGGGTTGCCAATAAGCTCAAAGGGGGTGCAACCAACCTCAAGACACCCACCTTAACTAAGGGGATGGTCAAAGGGTCAAACTAGATGAAGGAAATTCAAGCAACTGATGACAGTTACTGTAGCTAAGCTGGGCGTATATATTATATATGCCCAGTTTAGGAACAGTAAATTTTACCAAAATCAGGGGAGTTTTGAGAAGATAAAGCCCGTGGTGGGTCCCACCTATACTGGGCGTATATATTATATACGCCCGGCCAAATTTCCCCTCAAAATAGGCAGGCGTATATAATATATACGCCTGACTAATCTGGGACAAAAATGGCTGGGCGTATGTAATATCCACGCATGAGTAAAAGTCCTATGATTTTGTGTGAGACTTTGAATTGCCATAACTTTTGAACCATAGCTCCAAATTGGGTGATCTTTGGCTTGTTGGAAAGCTGGAGAATCTCTCTTTCCAAAGGTATGTGGCTCATCCTTGGTAGTGGTCTGTGTGAAGTTCTGTAGCTCTCCTCCCATCAACTGCCAGAAGGGTTTAAGTTAGGTCTGGGAAGGGATTCTAGGGTTTAGGGGTGATCTCTAAGGGTTGGGGGAATGGTTCTAAAGGGTTTGGATAGATTCTTAAGGGTTCAGGGTAGATTCCTAAGGGTTCAGGGGTGCCATCGGAAGCACAGGGGTACATCTCTCCCGAAGTACAGATTGATCGGGCCTTGGGCTGAATTTGGGTGTCTACAAATGTACTTTTATCATTATATATAGTGGTGTAATCGGGTAGCATGACATAAGTTGGAATTTTTTAAATGAAAAGCAAGTTTAAAGTGTTAGTAGCTAGCAAGCTATTTTAGTATAAGGAAATCCTTTGTAGTGCAGCAACACAAGCTGGTCTATTTTATCTCCTTCAAATTGGTATCAGAGCCCTGCTCGATTAAGGAAGATGGCAAATATGATTCAGCCATAAATTCCAGTCTTAAACAAAAGAAATCTATGATGATTAGAGCATCCAACCGAAAGTCTTGCTAGGATTGCAAGATATGTGGGACATAATTGATAACAGTTACAATGAACCGAAATCACCACAAGCGGAAGTGATACTTACGACAACTTAAAATGATGCATTAAAAGATGTACGAAAGAAAGATTAGAAAGCGATTTTCTTAATCTATCAAGGAGTTGAATCATCAAATTTTGAAAAAATATCAAATGCCACATCGTCTAAGCAAGCTTGGGATATCTTGCAAATTTCATTCAAAGGAGTTGATAAAGCAAAAAAGGTCCGTCTTCAGGCTTTTCAAGTTGAATTTGAATCCATCCGTATGAACAAAAGTGACTCAATTTCAGAATATTTTTCTCGCATTTTGATTATCGTTAATAAAATGAAGAGAAATGGGGAAAGCATGGAGGATGTGCGGGTGATAGAAAAAATTCTATGATCATTAATACAATGATTTGAACACGTTGTGATGGCGATTGAAAAAGCGAAAGATTTGTCCACTCTTTCAATTGATGAACTCATGGGATCACTTGAAGTCCATGAACGAAGAATGAAACAAAACTCTAACAAAGAAGTAGAGCAAGCTTTGCAAAGCAAATTGGTCCTTAAAGAATATAAAAAGAACTTCAAAGGACATAGCAGAAGATATCGAGGCAGAGGTTTTACCCGTGGTGGCCATGGTAATTACCTTAATGAAAGGAGACATGGTGATCATGGTGGTTTTTCAAATGAATGAGGCCGAGGCCACAGAGGAAGAGGTCATAGAGATCTTTCCAATTCATCATATAAGCCAAGGTATGATAAATCACATGTCAAATATTACAATTGTCAAAAGTTTGGTCACTATAGTAATGAATGTAGAAGTAAATCTACAAATAATGTTGATGAACAAGCTAATATCTCTGAAGAAAAGGTTGAAGAAGTAACTACTGTGTTAGTTGCATATAAGGTAGATGAATCAAGAAATCAAACCACTTGGTTTCTTGATATTGGGGCCAACAATCATATATGTGGTGAAAAAGAAATATTTACCGAGTTTGATAAGTCGGTAAAAGGTGATTTGACATTTGGCGACTCATCTAAAATTTCAGTAAAAGGAAAGGGAAAAATAATGATTCAATTAAAAAAATAGTGATTATTAATATAATTTCGATGTTTATTATGTTTCTACAATGCGGAGCAATATTCTGAGTTTGGGACAACTCTTAGAAAAGGGTTATGACATACACATGAAGGACCACATTCTTGCTATTAAAAATTATAATAATGATGCCATTCCAAAAGTGGAGTTGTCAAAGAATAGACTTTTCATTTTAAACATCAAGAATAATGCAGTTAAATGCTTCAACTCTATTCTGCAAGACAACTCTTGGTTATGGCATTTGTGCTACGGGTATCTTGGTTTTAGCGGGCTAGATTTGTTATCTCAAACTAATATGGTGAAAAGTTTACCTAAAATTACATCCAATATAATTATGTGAAACATGTATTTTGGGTAAATAACATAGATTGATTTTTCTGGTGGGAAAATCAAGAAGAGCTTTTAAACCTCTTCAACTTATTCACTTTGATGTTGCGGGTCTAATGGAGGTTACATCAAAAGGAGGAAATAAGTATTTTCTCACTTTTATCGATGATTTCAGCAGAAAGACTTGGGTGTATTTTTTCAAATAAAAATCAGATGTGTTTGAAACTTTCAAACAATTTAAATCAATGGTGGAAAAATAGAGTGGTTACTTTCTTAAAACTATAAGATCTGATAGAGGTGGTGAATATACCTCAAGTGCGTTTTAAGAATTTTACAGGTCAAATGGAATCAAACATCAGTTGCCGGCTGCATACACTCCTCAACAAAATGGCATCGCAGAAAGGAAGAATCGCACCATCCTTGACATTGCAAGGAGTAAGCTAAAAGGAAAGAACATGCCAAAGGAGTTTTGGGCAGAGGCAGTTGCTTGTGCTTTCTACTTTCTTAATAGAAGCCCCACCAAAAGTGTCAAGTTCATGACACGTCAAGAAGCATGGAGCGGCTACAAACCCGGCATTGGGCACCTCTAAGTGTTTGGGTGCATTGCATATGCACATTCCAAGTCAAAGAAGAACGGAACTTGAAGACAAGGGAGAAAAATTCATCTTCCTTGGATATGATGAACTTACAAAGGGTTACAAATAATTCAATTCTGTAATCGGGAAGATCATTATTTCTAGAGATGTTATCTTTGATGAAGAAGCATCTTGGGAGTGGAACAAATGTGAAGAATAAAGTAAAGGAAAAAATCTAGTTGATGAAGAAGTCATCAAAGAGAATGACAAGGAGAATTAAACTCCTCCAACTCCTCCCCAAACTCCTTATTAATCATCATTTCCATTGGTCGATATCGCATCATCAATTAGTCAATCAATGGAACCGATAAAAATGAGAAGTCTCAATGATATCTACGATCAAATGGAGGTTGTCGATTTCACTTTATTTTGCCTTCTTGCGGATTGTGATGCGTTGTACTTTGAAGAAGCTATTATTGATCGAAGATGAAAAATTGCTATGGATGAATAAATCAAAGTAATAGAAAAGAATAATACATGGGCACTTACCACTCTACTAAAAGGGTAAAAGGCGATAGGAGTGAAATGGGTCTACAAAACAAAAAAGAATTAAGAAGGTAAAGTTGAATGATACAAAGCAAGGCTAGTCGTCAAAGGCTACAAACAGCGTCAAGGTATTGATTATTAAGAAGTGTTTGCACCAGTTGCAAGATTTGATATTATAAGGCTCTTTATAGCCTTAGCTTCCCAAAATGGTTGGAATATTTTTCAAATGGACGCAAAGTCGGCATTTTTGAATGTCAGCAAGAAGAAGTCTACATAGAGCAACCAGACAGCTACATAAAAAAGGGTCAAAAGGCATGTGTGTACCAATTAAAGAAAACATTGTATGGGCTGAAACAACCACCAAGAGCATGGAACACTCACATCGATGAATTCTTTCAAAGAATGAGTTCATAAAATAAATGGTGTTGGGGATATATTGATCATTTGTTTATATGTTGATGACATGATCTGTGATGGCTCTAGTTTGGGCACCCCGAAACCCGTGCCGTCAGCGGGTTGGTGCAAAGGTCGAACCCCGAACGAATACATAGCTTATTATTCACACAGCGAAAATAAAGCAGAACCATACTAACTAACTAACATAACGAAATAAGGAGGTACTAACGTTTATCATCAAAAGCTCAAAATGACGGTTCTAATTCCATATGAATGCCTATGGAAAAAGAACCGACAAGAACCACCGGTAAGGACCTTTCCTTATCGAAACATGGTTCACCAAAATAAGAATTTTTATCATCATTCAGTTTCTACACATATCTCTTACAAAACTAAACAATTTTAATCTCTCAACCTAAGGCTAGACATGTCAGGCAAAGTGCATAGAAAACAACCCTCAGAGAGAATATCGTCCAAATCCTCACCAGGTGAGTAATAAGGATCCTCTTGTTCTGAAATCTCAATTCCTACGGCTTCACCTGAACCTGTGACATTAAGTCGAGGAATGAGCTTCATCCAAGCTCAGTAGGGAAATACTTATAGCATGCATATCATGAACATCAAACATATATCTTATGCCATAATGGAAACAAAGTTTAGTGAAGCGAATGCACATTAGTGATGTCTTGGAATGAAACACATATATGGTGCTTGGAAACGTAACACATGCACACATCATGATCTCAAGAATTGAAAAGAAACTTAAAGGTGCTTTACTTAATGTATTGCATGAGGAACTATAGCCTCTAGCCTCCGATGGAATACCCACTATCGTCGTTCATATGAACTATTTTCACATATATCCAAGGTCCCATAAAGCTGGACACTTGGCAGAACATAATTACCATTGTACGGTAGGAGTCACAAATCACACATAACACAAAGGGTGTACGGATTGGCCGCCGTACCGATCACGAATATCCTGCCGCGTCAGTCACGATTATACCGCTGCGTCGGTCGGGTATTTACATAGAACCTTAAATCAAAGTACATACATATAGCTTATCGCCGTGTAAAGTGATAATTATAGTTTAATTTGAAAGTTTATCCAAAGTCTCAAACACACATATCAAATTGAATTGAATATTGAAAGATTGCTCGGAAACAAATATTTTCAAAAGCATACATATGCATATCACTTTTTCAGTTCGAAGTCATCCCAAAACTCATATGGTTTTATCAAAGAGCATATCGTAATACAATTCACATGATTTTATCGAAGAACATATCATACATAACATACATGCTAATGTATTAAATGCACATGATATTAGGTTTTCCCTACCTTGAGATCTCAACCTGCATGCTCAATCCATCATTTGGGTTTGGTTTTCGTCACACAACACCAGGTCACCTAAACATATCAATTTCACGGTTCACACCTTAGAACGATGCTAAACATATCTCGAAAGATTTCTCCAAAATCTCTCAGTCAAAACACAACAAAATCCCGAATCTGGGAATTTTATTGATCGAATCTCTATTTCGATCGATCAAATTCATTTCGATCAGTTGAACTCCTCAGAACATATACAACACTTCCTCAGTTCGATCAAATGATTTCCCAGTTCGAACGAACGAATCACAAATTCAATCTGTTGAAAATAATTTTGATCGGTCAAATCCCACAGAAGCCAATTGACCAAAACACAGTTCGATCCTAATTTGATCGATTGAAAATATGTCGATCGGTCGAATCCTCATAGCAAGATTTTGGAAATCTTTGTTCTATACGTTTCGATCGATCGAGTGTGAGATTCGATCGATCGAAACACATTTCGTTCGATCAAAATTGATCTCGATCGAACGAATTTCTTCAGACTTTGAATTCTTCCTACTTAAGTCCATTTCGATCGATCGAACCAAATTTTGATTGGCCGAAATGAACAGATTTCATTTATTTTTGGGTTTTCGCACTTGTTCTCTTTTCTTTCCCAAATCAAACCCCATTTCTTATGATTCTTTGATCCAAAATTGAGTAAAAATGACAACTAACACAAGTTCATGATCTAGCCTTAAATTCCATACCTTGATTTCCTCCGAATCCCCAATTCTTGGTTCTAGATCGACTAAGGTTTCACCGAGTGAATAGAGGTTTGTTCTTCTCCCAAACCTTTCATTGCAAGCATCAAGAACGAATCGTTCTCGCATTCAACTCGCATACAACACCCGATTCATCCACACTCTCCCCTTAATTCCTTATGATGAGCAATAAATAGGGTATTGAATGCAAAAATAAATGAGGGCATTTATTTCCTTTTATAACCAAGGCTTTGGCTTTGGTACAAAATGGCTACACCATGGTTTGGTGTATGAGGGCTAACTAGCCCATAACCTAGCCTACTTATACTAAATCCTTTCCATCGAATTTGATCTATAGACATTACTTAGTCTACCGGTATGGTCATCGACGTGTGGACCATCAGCACGTGTATCGAGGCATATTGTTCATGGGTTAAAACTTAGGGATGTTACATTCTCCCCACCTTAGGAATTTTTGTCCTCGAAAATTGATCCAACGGAAAAGTTAGACATAAGAGGGGTGACCTCGTAAGGTACCACACATGGCTAAACAATCCATTTCGTCACAAAAATCTCATCACACATAGTCCACGCACAATAAATTCTATCAATGTCCATTCAGATGCATCATTGACCATCAAAAGATTAACAAATTGATACGAAATTCAAAAGAAAACACGTGCGTGGCAGCCATGCCACAGTAGTTATATCGAACGAAAAATAAACGTGGCAACCATGCCACCATAGTTAAAAATTTATACATAACCTTCAAACTTTTGAACTTTCAAAAGGAAAACTCTTAAGCTTACAAAATCTGCCAAGAAGTCACGCATCAGCTCCCCCCTTTGGTTCGATAGGCTCGCCTGCTCCCTCCTCTGAACCAATAGGCTCATCAGCTCCCCTGGCCACCTCATCGACTCGACCCTCGTCAGTAGGCTCATTAGGCTGGATGCCCTCAACATCAACACTTGATGTAGAAGCATTGAACACCTGCTTGCGCATGATCACCATCCTCTGGAGGTAATCGGTCAGGTACCTAGAGTGTAGAGTGTCCTCCAGTAGGAGCTCGTGGTAATCAAGGTGCTGGTTGAGTTGACGATTACTCTCCTGTATGAGAGCAGCCAACGCCTCATTGGTCATGGGAGCTGCCTGGTTATAAGGTGGTGGCACTGGCATGTAGTCTGGCTGCGAAGGTGGAGGGATGATATCCAGCTGATCTTGAAGAGGAACTTCGGGAGTTGGTTGGTCTGGCTGTGGTGCGTCCTGAGCAGGCCCTTCTTGCGGTTGAGGAGGGATAGGAGGTACTTGAAGAGCTAGTTGAAGGCGTGGCTTCAGCTGATAGTAGGTTTTCCTCTAGTGTTTGAAAGTGTAGAACACCACATTGTTGGAGGATTTAGGCTCTTGCGAAGAAATCTTGTGGATGGTGGTCGCAGCATACTCGTCAAACATAGCCGAAATAAGGCTCGCATACGGGATGTATTCCTTGGGCTTTTCCGCCCCCGCTAACAATTTCTTCCTCCCACGAGGGTTCGGACCATCAAACATATTTTGATAAAAGAGTCGCACGAGGCGAGGATAGAAATATGGATGGATGGGTTTCAATAGGTTATCCAATCTAGCCTTGCCCAAATATTCAAGTGCCCAAGCGTCAACGCCGGGCACATTGGGCGTCTCAAATAAGGCTGGATCTCTGGTCTATTCATATGCAAACCCCATCTCAGCCCACCATTCAGTTGGTTGGTCGTGTCGAGGTGCTTGTGAAGTGGCTGGTGGCTCGGCATTAGGTTGCGGTGGAGGGTTCGGTGGTGGTTGTGATGAACCCGTGGTGGTTTTAGGTTGCAAAGAACTCGTTACGGTTTTGGGTTTCTTCGACGTAGTCGGTTTGGAGGCTAATCTCATTTTGGGATCCATGGTTTGAAGAAGAAAGGAAAATCTAGGGTTCTGTTTAACCCTCAAAGATTGAGTGCAAAGAAACTGAAATTAGGAGCTCAAAGTTAGGAAATTAGCGAGTTGATGAGGTTTGGATTTGATCCCTTGGAGAATCCATGCCCAATTTGTCAGTCCTTTGCGCCCACAAATGAAAGCCACGAAAACCATAAGCGGAAACCCCCAAAATTCTAAAATTTTTGAACTAAATGAGTCCTCACTCATATATATATATATATATATATATATATATATATATATTGCAGTTCGATCGATCGAATAAATTTTGATAGATCGAAAGTCAATAAAATAGAACGAAAATGCGATTTCGATCGATTGAGTTTAATTTCTATCGGTAGAATTCAAAATTTGATCAAACGAATAAATTTTGATCGATTGAGTTGCCTCAGATAATCCCTAGCCTTTATAATTTTCGATCAAATGAAAAATCTTTTCGATCGAACGAAAATTCAGTTCGATGGAACAAATTTTCTTATTGATCGAACGAATTCTAAGTCGATCGATCGAAAGTAAATTCGATCGAATGAATTTATCATGCCTTTAATGTACTAAATATCAACTTTCTGCCTGGGCATTTTGATCGATTAATTTACACTTTGATCGATCAAAATCATATTCGATCGATTGAAATTATAGAAAACAGTCATTTTTTTTGTGTTTTTGAGTTTTCTTCTATAATTTCACACTTTAGACTTCAAAGTCACACCTCTCATTCATTATTTAACTTGTTTACATACATTGAAGTCACAAATTTCTATTACAAGATCCTTTCTCTCTCCAATCACTGAAACAAGGAAGGATACTGGTCGCGAATCTTAGCTTCGCGTTCCCACGTTGCTTCCTCTCTAGAATGATTCTTCCATTGGACCAACACCAAAGGAATCCATTTTGTGTGCAACACCTGTTCGGTTCGATCCAAAATTTGTGTTGGTTCTTCTATGACTGTCAGATCCCTGTAGACTTCAACTAGTGGCGCATCGAGGATATGAGTTGGGTCTCGCACATACTTCCGTAACATAGAAATGTGAAATACGTCGTGCACTCTATCAAGCTGCGGGGGTAATGCAACCCAATATGCAACTTCACCCACTCTTCTCAATGCCTCGAACGGTCAAATATAATGAGGACTCAACTTTTCGCGCTTTCCAAAGCACATCACACCCTTCATTAGAGATATCTTCACAAACACGTGATCTCCCACTTGAAAATCTATAGTCGATCGTTTGATGTCTGCACAGCTCTTCTGCCAACTCTGTGCCGTCTTGATTCTTTCTCGTATAATATGAACAACCTCGACATTTTTCTTTATGACTTCTGGTCCCAATACAAATTTGTCGCCTGTTTCTTCCCAATTGATCGGAGACCTACACCTCCGTCCATATAGTGCTTCATACAGAGCCATCCTAATGCACTGCTGAAAGCTATTATTGTACGTGAATTCTATCAACAGAAGATGCTGATCCCACGATCCCTGAAAATCAATCATGCAAGCTCGAAGCATATCTTTAATAATCTGATTGACTCTGTGTTTGACCATCAGTCTGTGGATGGAATGCCGAACTAAAGTCTAATCTTGTGCCCATACCTTCCTGAAATATTTACCAAAATATTGAGGTGTACAACGGATCACGATTGAACACGATGCTTGTCGGAATACCATGTAGTCGGACAATCTCTCTCATATATAAATCTGCCAACTTACTTGCTGTGTAAGTCATATTGTAGGGCAGAAAGTGTGCCGACTTAATCAGTCGATCCATTATTACCCATATAGCATTATGGCGCCTCAACATCCTTGGGAATCCCACAATAAAGTCCACAGAGATAGACTCTCATTTCCATTCCGGTATTGGTAGAGGTTATAATAGACCCGCTGTGTGTCTATGATCCACTTTTACTTGCGGACACACCAAGCATTTAGAGACATACTCAGTAATGTGTTTCTTCAATCCTCTCCACCAATAGTTCTTCCGCACATCCTGGTACATTTTAGTACCGCCAGGATGAATGGCATACTTGGACTTATGAGCTTCGTCCAATATCGTTTGTCGTAGATCGACATCTATCGGTATGCATAAGCATCCACGAGATAGTAATGATCCATCCTCCTTAGTAAAAAAATTGACACATTTACCAGCAGTCACATCTTGCCTAATCTTGAGGAGCTCTACGTCTTTCAATTGAAGTTCATAGATGCGATAAAAAATAGTTGGTCTGATTGTGAGATTTGCCAACAATACCCCGGTATCCTTGACCTTTATATTCTTATTGTACAAGGAGAGGTCTTCGAATAGTTTCCATCGTCGAAGTCCCGTAATGAGACTAGCAAACTGAGTCGCATTCTTCCTACTCAACACGTCAGCCACAACGTTTGGTTTACCTGGGTGATATTGTATAGTACAGTCGTAGTCCTTGAGAAATTCAATCCATCTTCATTGCTTCATATTCAATTCCTTTTATGTAAACAAGTATTTTAGGCTCTTGAAGTCCGTGAAGATCTCAAAGGTCTCACCGTATAGGTAATGTCTCTAAATCTTAAGCGCGAAAATCACTGCGGTCAACTCTAGATCGTGCGTCGAGTAGTTCTTCTCGTGCTCTTTCAACTGTCTCAATCCATAAGCTATGACTTTGGCATTCTGATTCAAGACACAGCCCAACCCACCATACGACGCATCACTATAAATAGCGGATCCCCCACTACCTGATGGAATAGCCAACACTGGAGAAGAGGTTAGCCATTTCTTGAGTTCATGGAAGCTCTCTTCACACTCATCGGTCCACTCAAATTTCACATTCTTTCTTGTAAGTCAGGTGAGCGGTCATGAAATCTTGGGGAATCCTTCCATAATTTGTCAATAATATCTAGCTAGACTGAGGAAATTGTGAATCTCTGTCACAGTCTTGGGTTGTTCCCAATCTAATACTGCCTCAATCTTCGTCGGATCTACAGTTACGCCTACTTCTGATACTATGTGACCGAGAAAGCTCACTTGTTCTACCCAAAACTCACAATTGCTAAGCTTGGCATACAACTGATGCTCGCATAGAGTTTGCAAGGCGATGCGCAAATGAAGTTCATGTTCTTCTCTGGTCTGTGAATAAATAAGAATTTCATCCACAAACACCACTACGCATGTATCAAGATGTTGTTTAAAGACCCAATTCATGAGGTCCATAAATGAAGCTGGTGCATTCGTCAAGCCGAAAGGCATCACTAAGAACTCGTAATACCCATATCTAGTTCTGAATGCCATCTTTTGCACATCTTTGGCGTTCACCTTTAGTTGATGGTACACAGATCTCAAGTCGATCTTCGTAAAGAATTTCACCCCTTGCAACTGATCAAATAGATCGTCGATCCTGGGTAAAGGGTACTTGTTCTTGATCATAAGCGTGTTTAATTGACGATAGTCAATGCAAAGTCTCATTGACCCGTCCTTCTTTTTAACAAACAAGACCGATGCTCCCTAAGGGGACACACTGGGTCTTATAAAGCCTTTATCCAATAACTCTTGCAATTGCTCCTTCAATTCTTTCAATTCGACAGGAGCCATTTGATAGGGAGCTTTGAAAATTAGTTCCGTGCCTGGATCTAAGTCTATTGCAAATTCAATCTCCCGATCCGGTGGAAATCCTGGTAATTCTTCGAGAAATATGTCCTCAAACTCACAGGCAATCGGGATATCGGTGATGACATTCTTCATTTCCCTCTGTTCTTGTAGGAAGGCTAAATACCCTACGCACCCATTCTTCATCATCCGCTCAACTCGTACCGCGGAGATGATCGACACTATCTTTCCCTTCTCACCAATAAACCGAAAGGATTTTTGTTTTGGCGGATGAAAAGAGACTACTTTTCGTAGGCAATCAATGCTTGCACGATAAGCGGATAGCCAATTCATGCCAAGGAGTACATCAAGTCTTGCATGTTCAACAAAATGAGGTCCGTTATGGTCTCTTGATCCTCCACTTGCACAATCACTGATCAGCAACACGTGTCTGTGGTTACTGCACTTCATGTAGGAACTGACACGTCCAAATTAAATCTAATTCCTCGAGTATAATTTTCTATCTCCTCATGAATTCCGGAGTTATATACGAGTGGGTAGACCCTGGGTCTATCAAAGCCCGTGCATCATAATGATCGTCATCATTTTCTCGATATAATTGTAATGTACCTATATAATTTATATATTAAACATTCAGCCAGGTATGTCTACGTCACATAATCATGGAAACGAACCTAGAAATTTCCTTATCGATGCACTTTCTTCATCTAGAAAACAAGTGAATGAATTTAAATATAAAAAGAAGGTTATACCTTGGATTACATCATTACTTGTATGGGCATCCTCAGCTGTAATGGCAAAAGCACGGCCTTGGATAACAGGTTGAGTGGAATGTGTAGGCCTCTGCGCTGTAGCAGTCAAAATAGTGTCCTCCTTTCTCATCTCGGGGCAATCTCGTATGAAGTGGCCCATTTTATAGCATTTATAGCCCCCTCCCGTGCCCTGTCTACAGTCTGATGTTTTATGTGGTTTTCCGCAATGGGCACATTTTACTTGTGGATTTGAAGATGCCGCTCTTAAAGATCCCTATGTGACTGATGCCCCAGGGGCCTGAGTCTGAGCGGGGCCCTCTCTGCAGAACGGTCTCGTAGGAGTAAATGCATTAGACTTCTGATAACTTGTGTAGGCTGGTCTTGAAACAGGAGTAGGTGCTGACAACCTCGGCTTTTTATTCCCCGAGTCGTTGTTACTCACTCTCCCCGGACTTGCTTTGTTTTTCAAATCACGCCTCTTATTTATATCTCTCTCTGCAATGATGGCCTTTCCCATCACTGCGGCGTATGTTTCCAGCTCAGCCCTTTCCTGAATGTTCGGTCTCAGGCCTTCCTCAAATCTATTAGCCTTCATTTCCTTTGTAGCTACCAATTCTGGAGCAAACCTTGATAACCATACAAATTTGTTGTCGTACTCCCTTACGGTCATGCTCCCTTGCATAAGATTGGCAAAATCCTTCTTCAACTGATTTTTGACTTGTTTCAGAAAATACTCCTTGTTAAATACCCTTACAAATTCAGCCCAGGTCCATGAGTCTTGTGGACTCTCAACTTCCGTCTTCCTTAACACCGACTTCCACCAAGCGTCGACGTCGCCTTCAAGTTGGAAGGAAGCCCAACCAACTTTCTCACTTTCAGGTCTCTGGAGTCTTTCAAGTAATTTCTCCATCTATTTTAACCATTTCTCCGCTTCAAGCGGATCTGTCTGCCCCAGAAATATTGAAGGCCTCAATCTTCTGAAATTCACAAAGGAAGATGGCAATAGCGCAGGAGGTGGTGGCTGACATTATTGGCGGCCAATAATGCCATCTGCTCAGTCAAAAGATCAGTCTGTTGGGTCTACTGAGTCATAGCAGTGGCTATGGCTCCATGGGTCTAGCGATCCTATCTGCTGACTCATCCTGATGACCCCTCTCCACCTTAGGAGGTGGTCTCTGCTCTCCTCCGAATCCTGAAGGAACATCATCTATACTCCTCACACTTCGCTAGTGACCTCCTCTAGGCCGACATTTACTTCTCTGTTCCATTAGAATCTGTTACAATGAAACAAAAGTCTCATTAACAGACGGTCCCTAATATCCAACGAAATCTCAAATTTCTAAATGGTCTAAGACTTGTCAGACGTCTCTAAAGCCGTCGCTTTGATACCAACTGTGACAGCCCGTTTGCGGGTTGGCGCTAAGGCCGAACCCCGAACGAATACATAGCTTATCATTCGCACAACGGAAACAAAGCAAAACCATACTAACTAACTAACATAACGAAATAAGGAAGTACTAACGTTTATCATCAAAAGCTCAAAATGATAGTTCTAATTCTATATGAATGCCTATGGAAAAAGAACCGATAAGAACCACCGATAAGGTCCCTTCCTTACCAAAAACATGGTTCACCAAAATAAGAATTTTCATCATCATTAAAATTTTACACATATCCCTTACAAAACTCAACAATTTTAATCTCTCAACCTAAGGTCAGACATGTTAGGCAAAGCGCAAAGAAAACAACCCTCAGGGGGAATTTTGTCCAAACCCTCACTAGGTGAGTAATTAGGATCCACTTGTTCTGAAATCTCAGCTCCTACGTCTTCACCTGAACCTGTGACATTAAGTTGAGGAATGAGCTTCATCCAAGCTCAATAGGGAAATACTTATAGCATGCATATCATGAACACCAAACATATATCTTATGCCATAATGGAAACAAAGCTTAGTGAAGCGAATGCACATTAGTGATGTCTTGGAATGAAACACATATATGGTGCTTGGAAACATAACACATGCACACATCATGATCTCAACAATTGAAAAGAAACTTAAAGGTGCTTTACTTAATGTCTTGCATGAGGAACTATAGCCTCTAGCCCCTGATGGAATACCCACCATTGTTGTTAATATGAATCATTTTCACATATATCCAAGGTCCCATAAAGTTGGACACTTGGCTGAACAAAATTACCGTTATACGATAGGAGTCACGGATATCGCCGCGTCGGTCGAGTATTCAAATAGAACCTTAAATCGAAGTGCATACATATATCTCATCGCCGTGTAAAGTGATAATTATAGTTTGATTTGAAAGTTTATCCAAAGTCTCAAACACACATATCAAATCGAATTGAATCTTGAAAGATTGCTCGTAAACACATATTTTCAAAAGCATACATATGCATATCACTTTTTCAGTTCGAAGTCATCACAAAACTCACATGGTTTTATCAAAGAACACATCGTAACACAATTCACATGATTTTATCGAAGAATACATCATATATAACATACATGCTAATGTATTAAATACATGTAATATTAGGTTTTCCCTACCTTGAGATCTCAACCCGCATGCTCAATCCGCCGTTTGGGTTTACTTTTTGTCACACAACACCAGGTCACCTAAACATATCAATTTCACAGTTCACACATTAGAATGATGCGAAACATACCACGGAAGATTTCCCCAAAATCCCTCTGTCAAAACGTAATAAAATCTCGAATCTGGGAATTTTGATTGATCGAATGCCTATTTCGATCGATCGAACTCCTCAAAACATATATAGCACTTCCTCAGTTCGATCAAACAATTTCCTAGTTTGATCAAACGAATCACAAATTCGATCGATCGAAAATAATTTTGATCGGTCGAATCCCACAGAAGCCAATTGACCAAAACACAGTTCAATCGAACAAATCCTAAATCGGTCGATTGAAATTATATAATTCGATCGATCAAAATTATTTTGATCGGTCGAATCCCTCAGAAGCTAATTAATAACCACACATTTCGATCGAACAGATTTTAATTTGATCGATCGAATTTCTAATTCGATCGATAAAAAATATGTCGATTGGTCTAATCCTCACAGCAGGATTTTCGAAATCTCTATTCTATACATTAAATCGATCGAGTGTGAGATTCGATCGATCGAAACATATTTCGTTCGATCAAAATTGATCTTGATCGAAAAAAGTTCTTCAGACTTCGAATTCTTCCTACTTAAGTTCATTTCGATTGATCGAACCAAATTTCGATCGATCAAAATGAATAGATTTCATCTATTTTTGGGTTTTCGCACTCGTTCTCTTTTCTTTCCCGAATCAAACCCCATTTCTTATGATTCTTTGTTCCTAAATTTAATAAAAATGACAACTAAAACAATTTCACAATCTAGCCTTAAATTCCATACTTTGATTTCCTCTGAATCCCCAATTCTTGCTTCTAGATCAGGGTTTCACCGAGTGAACAGAGGTTTGTTCTTCTTCCAAACCTTTTGTCATAAGCATTGAGAACAAATCGTTCTGTCATTCAACTCGCATACAACACCCGATTCACCCACTCTCCCCTTAATTCCTTATGATGTGCAATAAATAGGGTATTGAATGCGAAAATAAATGAGGGCATTTATTTCCTTTTATAACCAAGGCCTAGGCTTCGGTACAAAATGGCTACACCACGGTTGGGTGTATGAGGGTTAACTAGCCCATAACCTAGCCTACTTATACTAAATCCTTTCCATTGGATTTGATCTATAGACATTACTTAGTCCATCGGTATGGTCATCGACGTGCGGATCGTCGGCACGCGTACCGAGGCATACTGTTCATGGGTTAAAACTTAGGGACGTTACATTCTCCCTACCTTAGAAATTTTTATCCAAAAAAATTGATCCAATGGAAAAGTTAGACATAAGAGGGGTGACTTCGTAAGGTACCACACATGGCTAAACAATCCATTTTGCCACAAAAATCTCATCACACACAGTCCACACATAATAAATTCTAGCAATGTCCATTTAGATGCATTATTGACCATCAAAAGATCAATAATTGATGCAAAATTCAAAAGAAAACATGTGCGTGGCAGCCATGCCACAATAGTTATATCGAACGAAAAATAAACGTGGCAACCATGCCACCATATTTAAAATTTTATACATAACCTTCAAAATTTCAAACTTTCAAAAAGAAAACTCTTAAACTCACAAAATCTGCCAAGAACGCCACGCATCAGCTCCCCCTTTGGTTCGGTAGGCTCCCCTGCTCCCTCATGCAGACCAATAGGCTCGTCAGCTCCCCCGGCCACATCATCGGCTGGACCCTCGTCTATAGGCTCATCAGGTTGGATGTCCTCAGCATCGACACTTGACGTAGAAGCACCGAACAACCGCTCGCGCATGATCACCATCCTCTGGAGGTAATCGGTCATGTACCTGGAGTGTAAAGTGTCCTCCAGTAGGAGCTCATGGTAATCAAGGCACAGGTTGAGCTGGTGATTACTCTCCTGTATGAGAGTAGCCAACGCTTGATTGGTCATGGGAGTTGCCTGGTGATAAGGTGGTGGCACTGACACGTAGTCTGGCTTTGGAGGTGGAGGTATGATATCTGGCTGATCTTGAAGAGGAACTTCGGGGGCTGGTTGGTCTGGCTGTGGTGCATCCTGAGCAGGCCCTTCTTGGGGTTGAGGAGGGATAGGAGGTACTTGAAGAGCTGGCTGAAGGTGTGGCTTCAGCCAATTGTAGGTTTTCCTCCAGTGTTTGAAAGTGTAGAACACCACATTGTCGGAGGATTTAGGCTCTCGCGAAGAAATATTGTGGACGGTGGTCGCCGCATACTCGTCAAACATAGCCGAAATAAGGCTTGCATACGGGATGTATTCCTCTGGCTTTTCCGCCCCCGCTAAAAATTTCTTCCTCTCATGTTTCAATCCCTCAAAAACCACAGTAGCGACATTAAACTGTCGCCCTTCAAAAGCAGAAAATAGTGCTTGCATCAACACCCCTAACCTCTCTGTCTTGTGTCGAATGGGGTACAAGTTGCATTTGAAGATCGTACCGAGCATCCACATATAGCTCGGTAGATCAGCTCTCAAAGTATTCTAAGGCCTTACAAGCCATTGGGTAGGTAAACACGTATGTTTTTCCGTCAACCTTGGTGCAGATAGTGGTTTTAGGGTTCGGACCATCAAACATATTTCGATAAAAGAGTCGCACGAGGCGAGGATAGAAATATGGGTTTCAACAGGTTATCCAATCCAGCCTTGCCCAAATAATCAAGTGCCCAAGCATCAACGCCGGGCACATTGGGCGTCTCAAATAAGGCTGGATCTATGGTGTATATTCAAACCCCTTCTCGGCCCACCATTCGATTGGTTGGTCGTGTCGAGGTGCTTGCAGAGTGGCTGGTGGCTCAGCAGTAGGTTGCGGTGGAGGGTTCGGTGGTGGTTGCGAAGAACTCGTGGTGGTTTTGGGTTGCAAAGATCCCGTTGCAGTTTTGGGTTTCTTCGACGTAGTCGGTTTGGAGGCTAATCTCGTTTTGGGAACCATGGTTTGAAGAAGAAAGGAAAATCTAGGGTTTTGTTTAACCCTTAAAGATTGAGTGCAAAGAAACTGAAATTAGGAGCTCAAAGTTAGGGATTTACCAATTTGATGAGGTTTGGATTTGATCCCTTGGAGAATCCACGCCCAATTTGTCAGTCCTTTGGCCCACAAACGAAAGCCACGAAAACCCTAAGCGGAAACCCCCAAAATTCTAAAATTTTTGAACTAAATGAGTCCTGCTCATATATATATACATATCGCAGTTCGATCGATTGAATATTTTTCGATCGATCGAAAGTTAATAAAACTGAATGAAAATGCGATTTCGATCGATCGATTTTAATTTTGATCGGTCGAATTCAAAATTTGATCGAATGAATAAATTTTGATCGATCGAGTTACCTCAGATAATCCCTAGCCTTTATAATTTTCGATCGAACAAAAAATCTTTTCGATCGAACGAAAATTCTGTTTGACCGAAAGAATTTTCTTGTTGATCGAACAAATTTTAAATTCGATCGATCGAAAGTAAATTCGATCGAACAAATTTTAAATTCGATCGATCGAAAGTAAATTCGATCGAACAAATTTATCATGCCTTTAATGTACTGAATATCAATTTTCTACCCGGGCATTTCGATCGGTCGATTTACACTTCGATCGACCAAAATAATTTCGATCGATCAAAATTACAGAAAACAGTCAATTTTTTTGTGTTTTTGAGTTTTCTTCTATAATTTCACACTTTAGACTTCAAAGTCACACCTCTCATTCATTATTTAACTTGTTTACATACATTGAAGTCACAAATTTCTATTACAAGATCCTTTCTCTCTCCAATCACTGAAACAAGGAAGGATACTGGTCGCGAATCTTAGCTTCGCGTTCCCATGTTGCTTCCTCTCTAGAATGATTCTTCCATTGGACCAACACAAAAGGAATCCGTTTTGTGCGCAACACCTGTTTGATTTGCTCCAAAATTTGCGATGGTTCTTTTATGACTGTCAGATCCCTGTAGACTTCAACTGGTGGTGCATCGAGGATATGAGTTGGGTCTCGCACATACTTCCGTAACATAGAAACGTGAAATACGTCGTGCACTCTATCAAGCTGCGGGGTTAATGCAACCCTATATGCAACTTCACCCACTCTTCCCAATACCTCGAAAGGTCCAATATAATGAGGACTCAACTTTTCACGCTTTCCAAAGAGCATCACACCCTTCATTGGAGATATCTTCGCAAACACATGATCTCTCACTTGAAAATCTATGGTCGATCGCTTGATGTCCGCATAGCTCTCTGCCAACTTTGTGCTATCTTGATTCTTTCTCATATAATATGAACAGTCTCGACAGCCCAATGCTCTGCTGAAAGCTATTATTATACGCGAATTCTATCAACGGAAGATGTTGATCCCATGATTCCTGAAAATCAATCATGCAAGCTCGAAGCATATCTTCAATAATATGATTGACTCTCTTTGTCTGACCATCAGTCTGTTGATGGAATGCCAAACTGAAGTCTAATCTCGTACCCATACTTTCCTAAAATCTTTGCCAAAATATCGAGGTGTACAACGGATCACGATCGAACATGATGCTTGTCGGAATACCATGTAGTCGGACAATGTCTCTCATATATAAATCTGCCAACTTGCTTGCTGTGTAAGTCGTGTAGTAGGGCAGAAAGTGTGTCGACTTCGTCAGTCGATCCACTATTACCCATTTAGCATTGTGGCGCCTCAACGTCCTTGGTAATCCCACAATAAAGTCCATAGAGATAGACTCTCATTTCCATTCCGGTATTGGTAGAGGTTGTAATAGACCCGCTAGGTGTCTATGATCCACTTTTACATGCTGACACACCAAGCATTTAGAGACATACTCAACGATGTCTTTCTTCAATCCTCTCCACCAATAGTTCTTCTATAAATCCTGATATATTTTAGTACCGCCAGGATGAATTACATACTTGGACTTATGAGCTTCGTCCAATATCATTTGCCGTATATTGACATCAACAGTCATGCATAAGCATCCATGAAATAGCAATGATCCATCCTCCTTAATAGAAAAATTGACACATTTATTGGCAGTCACATCTTGCCTAATCTTGAGGAGCTCTGCGTCTTTCAATTGAAGTTCATGGATGCGATCAAAAATAGTTGGTTTGATTGTGAGATTTGCCAACAATACCCCGGTATCCTTGACCTTTATATTCTTATTGTACAAGGAGAGGTCTTCGAATAGTTTCCATCGTCGAAGTCCCGTAATGAGACTAGCAAACTGAGTCGCATTCTTCCTACTCAACACGTCAGCCACAACGTTTGGTTTACCTGGGTGATATTGTATAGTACAGTCGTAGTCCTTGAGAAATTCAATCCATCTTCATTGCTTCATATTCAATTCCTTTTATGTAAACAAGTATTTTAGGCTCTTGTGGTTCGTGAAGATCTCAAAGGTCTCACCGTACAGGTAATGTCTCTAAATCTTAAGCACAAAAATCACTGCGGCCAACTCTAGATTGTGCGTCGGGTAGTTCTTCTCGTGCTCTTTTAACTGTCTTGATCCATAAGCTATGACTTTGGCATTCTGATTCAAGACACAACCTAACCCACCATACGACGCATCACTATAAACAGTGAATCCCCCACTACCTGATGGAATACCCAACACTGAAGCAGAGGTAAGCCGTTTCTTGAGTTCTTAGAAGCTCCCTTCACACTCACTGGTCCACTCAAATTTCACATTCTTTCTTGTAAGTCGGGTGAGCAGTCCTAAAATCTTAGAGAATCCTTCCACAAATCATCGATAATATCCAGTTAGATCTAGGAAACTGTGAATCTCTGTCACAGTCTTAGGTTGTTCCCAATCTAATACTGCCTCAATCTTCACTGGATCTACAGTTACACCTACTTCTGATACTACGTGACCGAGAAAGCTCACTTGTTCTAGCCAAAACTCAAACTTGCTTAGCTTGGCATACAATTGATGCTCGCGTAGAGTTTACAAGGCGATGCGCAAATGATGTTCATGTTCTTCTTTGGTCTTTGAATAAATAAGAATATCATCCATAAACACCACTACGCATGTATTAAGATGTTGTTTAAAGACTCGATTCATAAGGTCCATAAATGAAGCTGGTGAATTCAAGCTGAAAGGCATCACTAAGAACTCGTAATGTTCTATATCTAGTTCTGAATGCCGTCTTCTGCACATCTTCGGCCTTCACCTTTAGTTGATGGTACCCAGATCTCAATTTGATCTTCGTAAAGAATTTCTCCCCTTGCAGCTGATCAAAGAGATCGTCGATCCTGGGTAAAGGGTACTTGTTCTTGATCGTAAGCTTGTTTAACTGACGGTAGTCGATGCAAAGTCTCATCGACCTGCCCTTCTTCTTAACAAACAAGACCGGTGCTCCCCAAGGGGACACATTGGGTCTTATAAAGCCTTTATCCAATAACTGTTGCAATTGCTCCTTCAATTCTTTCAATTCGGCAGGAGCCATTTGATAGGGAGCTTTGGAAACTGGTTCCGTGCTTGGAGCTAAGTCTATTGCAATTCAATCTCCCGATCCGGTGGCAATACTGGTAATTCTTTGGGCAATACATCCTCAAACTCACAGGCAATCGAGATATCGGTTATGACATTCTTCATTTCCCTCTGTTCTTGTAGGAAGGCTAAATACCCTTCGCACCCATTCTTCATCATCCACTCAACTCATACCGCAGAGATGATCGACACTATCTTTCCCTTCTCACGAATAAACCGGAATAATTTTTGTTTTGGCAGACGAAAAGTGGCTACTTTTCATAGGCAATCAACGCTTGCACGATAAGCGGATAGCCAATTCATGCCAAGGAGTACAGCAAGTCCTTGCATATTCAACAAAATGAGGTATGTTATGGTCTCTTGATCCTCCACTTGCACAATCACTGATCGGCAACACGTGTCTGCGGTTACTGCACTTCCTGTAGGATCTGACATGTCCAAAATAAAATCTAACTCTCAGGTACAATTTTCAATTTCCCCATGAATTTAGGAGTTATATACGAGTGGGTAGACCTTGGGTCTATCAAAACTCTTGCATCACAATGATTGCCATCATTTTCTCGATATAATTGTAATGTACCTATGTAATTTATATATCAAACATTCAGCTTGGTACATCTACGTCACATAATCATGGAAATGAACTTAGAAATTTCCCTATCGATGCACTTTCTTCATCTAGAAAACAAGTGAATGAATTTAAATATAAAAAGAAGGTTATACCTTGGATTACATCATTACTTGTATGGGCGTCCTCAGCTGTAACGGTAAAAGTGCGGCCTCGGATAATAGGTCGAGTGGAATGTGTAGGCCTCTGCGCTGTAGCAGTCAAAATAGTGTCCTCCTTTCTCATCTCGGGGCAGTCTCGTATGAAGTGGCCCATTTTATAGCATTTATAGCCCCCTCCCGTGCCCTGTCTACAGTCTGATGTTTTATGTGGTTTTCCGCAATGGGCACATTTTACTTGTGGATTTGAAGATGCCGCTCTTAAAGATCCCTATGTGACTGATGCCCCAGGGGCCTGAGTCTGAGCGGGGCCCTCTCTGCAGAACGGTCTCGTAGGAGTAAATGCATTAGACTTCTGATAACTTATGTAGGCTGGTCTTGAAACTGGAGCAGGTGCTGACAACCTCAACTTTTTATTCCCCGAGTCGTAGTCAGTCATTCCCCCCGGACTTGCTTTGTTCTTCAAATCACGCCTCTTATTTATTTCTCTCTACAACGATGGCCTTTCCCATCACTGCGGTGTATGTTTCCAGCTCAAATATCGACACCCTTTCCTGAATGTTCGGTCTCAGGCCTTCCTCAAATCTATTGGCCTTCATTTCCTCCGTAGCTACCAATTATGGAGCAAAGCTTGATAACCGTATAAATTCATTATCGTACTCCCTTACAGTCCTGCTCCCTTGCAGAAGATTGGCAAAATCTTTCTTCAACTGATTTTTGACTTGTTTCGGAAAATACTCCTTGTTAAATACCCTTACAAATTCAGCCCAGGTCCACGGGTCTTGTGGACCCTCAACTCCCTTCTTCCTTAACACCGACTTCCACCAAGCATTGACGTCGCCTTCAAGTTGGAAGGAAGCCCAACCAACTTTCTCACTTTCAGGGCTCTGGAGTCTTTCAAGTAATTTCTCCATCTATTTCAGCCATTTCTCCGCTTCAAGCGGATCTGTCTGCCCCAGAAATACCGGTGGCCTCAATCTTCTGAAATCCACAAAGGAAGATGGAAATAGCGCAGGAGGTGGTGGTGGTGGCGGCTGCTGCTAATGGCTGACATTATTGGAGGTCAATAATGTCGTCTGCTCAACCAAAAGAGCAGTCTGTTGGGTCTACTGAGTCATAGCAGTGACTATGGCTTCCATGGCTCTAGCCATCCTATCCGCTGACTCATCCTGAGGTGGTATCTGCTCTCCTCCGAATCCCGAAGGAACATCATCTATACTCCTCACACTTCGCTGGTGACCTCCTCTAGGCCTACTTCTCTGGTCCATTAGAATCAGTTACAATGAAAAAAAATTCTCATTAATAGACGATCCCTAGTATCTAACAAAATCTCAAATTTCTAAATGGTCTAAGACTTGTCAAACATCTCTAAAGCCGTCGCTTTGATACCAATTATGACAGCTCGAGTTTCGACACCCCGAAACCCGCGCCGTCAGTGGGTTTGCGCTAAGGCCGAACCTCGAACGAATACATAGCTTATCATTCGTACAGTGGAAACAAAGTAGAACCATACTAACTAACTAACATAATGAAATAAGGAAGTACTAACGTTTATCATCAAAAGCTCAAAATTATGGTTCTAATTCCATATGAATGCCTATAAAAATGAACTGACAAGAACCAACGGTAAGGACCCTTCCTTACCAAAACACGGTTCACCAAAATAAGAATTTCCATCATCATTCAGTTTTTACACATATCCCTTACAAAATTCAAAAATTTTAATCTCTCAACCTAAGGTCAGACATGTCAGGCAAAGCACAAAGAAAACAACCCTCAGGGGGAATTTCGTCCAAGTCCTCACCAGGTGAGTAATCAGGATCCTCCTATTCTGAAATCTCAGCTCCTACGTCTTCACCTGAACCTGTGGCATTAAGTTGAGGAATGGGCTTCGTCCATGCTCAGTAGGGAAATACTTATAGCATGCATATCATGAACATCAAACATATATCTTATGCCATAATGGAACAAAGCTTAGTGAAGCGAATGTAGATTAGTGATGTCTTGGAATGAAACACATATATGGTGCTTGGAAACATAACACATGCACACATCATTATCTCAATAATTGAAAAGAAACTTAAAGGTGCTTTACTTAATGTATTGCATGAGGAACTATAGGCTCTAGCCCCTGATGGAATACCCACCATCATTTCATATGAACCATTTTCACATATATCCAAGGTCCCATAAAGTTGTACACTTGGCCGAACATAATTACCGTTGTACGGTAGGAGTCACAAATCACACATAATACAAAGGGTGTACGGATTGGCCGCCATACCGATCACAGATATCCTGCCGCGTCAGTCACGATTATACCACGACGTCGGTCGGGTATTCCCATAGAACCTTAAATCGAATTGCATACATATAGCTCATCGTCGTGTAAAGTGATAATTATAGTTTAATTTGAAAGTTTGTCAAAAGTCTTAAACACACATATCAAATCGAATTGAATCTTGAAAGATTGCTCGTAAATACATATTTTCAAAAGCATACATATGCATATCACTTTTTCAGTTCCAAGCCATCACAAAACTCACATAGTTTTATCAAAGAACACATCGTAACACAATTCACATGATTTTATCGAAGAACATATCATACATAGCATACATGCTAATGTATTAAATGCACATGATATTAGGTTTTCCCTACCTTAAGATCTCAACCCACATGCTCAATCCGCCGTTTGGGTTTGCTTTTGGTCACACAACACCAGGTCACCTAAAGATATCAATTTCACGGTTCACACATTAGAACGATGCTAAACATACCTCAGAAGATTTCCCTAAAATCCCTTAGTTAAAACACAATAAAATTCTGAATCTAGGAATTTTTATCGATCGAATCCCTATTTCGATTGATCGAAATCCAGTTTTGATCGATCGAACTCCTCAAAACATATACAGCACTTCCTCAGTTTGATTGAACGATTTCCCAGTTCGATTGAACAAATCACAAATTCTAGCGATAAAAAATAATTTCGATCCGTCGAATCCCATAGAAGCCAATTGACCAAAACACAGTTCGATCGAATGAATCCTAATTCCGTCGATCGAAATCATATAATTTGATCGATTGAAAATATTTTGATCGATCGAATCCCTCAGAAGCTAACTAATAACCCCACATTTTGATCGAACGGATTTTAATTCGATCGGTCGAATCCTCAAAGTAAGATTTTCAAAATCTCTGTTCTATACATTTCGATCGATCGAGTGTGAGATTCGATTGATCGAAATACATTTTGTTTGATCAAAATTGATCTTGATGGAACGAATTTCTTCAGACTTCGAATTCTTCCTACTTAAGTCCATTTCGATTGATCGAACCAAATTTTGATCGATCAAAATGAATAGATTTCATCTATTTTTGGGTTTTCGCACTCGTTCTCTTTTCTTTCCTGAATCAAACCCCATTTCTTATGATTCTTTGTTCCTAAATTGAATAAAAATGACAACTAAAACAATTTCACAATCTAGCCTTAAATTCCATACTTTGATTTCCTCCGAATCCCCAATTCTTGCTTCTAGATCAGACTAGGGTTTCACCGAGTGAACAGAGGTTTGTTCTTCTTCCAAACCTTTTGTCACAAGCATTGAGAACAAATTGTTCTCTCATTCAACTCGCATACAACACCCAATTCACCCACACTCTCCCCTTAATTCCTTATGATGAGCAATAAATAGGGTATTGAATGCGAAAATAAATGAGGGCATTTATTTCCTTTTATAACCAAGGCCTAGGCTTCGGTACAAAATGGCTACACCACGGTTGGGTGTATGAGGGTTAACTAGCCCATAACCTAGCTTAGTTATACTAAATCCGTTCAATTAGATTTGATCTATAGACATTACTTAGTCCACTGGTATGGTCATCGACGTGCGGACCGTCGATACGCGTACCGAGGCATACTGTTCATGGGTTAAAACTTCGGGATGTTGTATGAGCTTCACAATAAATAATATTCCTATGATTGAAGATTTAAAAAAATCCATGATTAAGAAATTTGAAATGACCGACATTGGAAAGATGTCATTTTTCCTCGGGATAGCGGTAAAGCAAACAGATGGAGGAATTTTTATCTCATAAGAAAAATATGCAAAAGAAATTCTTGAAAAATTCAAAATGAACAATTGCAATTCGGCAAGCACGCCAATGGAAGTGGGTTTGAAGCTACAGAAGGAAGAACAAGGCGATTTGATGGATCTTACACTCTTCAAAAGTTTGGTTGGAAGTCTTAGATATTTAATAGTCATTCGACCCGACATTGCTCACAGTGTTGGAATAATTAGTAGATTCATGGAAGCACCAAAACACAATCACTTTTTGGCTGTTAAGAGGGTTTTACGATACATCAAGGGTATAATTGATCATGATTTGTTTTATAAGCCTAGTAATGATTTTGATCTTGTAGGATTCAAAGATAATGACTTTAGTGGAGATCCTGATAACAGAAAAAGTACATCAGGATATGTTTTCAATATTAGTCCAGCTGCAGTTTCGTGGTCATTAAAAAAGCAAAATGTTGTTGCTCTCTCATCATGTGAAGCTGAATATATAGCTACTACAGGTTGTGCTTGTCAAGCTATCTGGTTGAAGAATATATTAAAGGAGTTGCATCACTCTACAAATCAACCTGTAATGATCTATGTTGATAATAGATCAACCATTTCTTTAGAAAAGAATGCTGTGTCTCATGGTCGAAGCAAACATATTTACACAAAGTATCATTTTATCCGAGATCAAGTGAAGAGAATGAAGTCAAGCTCATCTATTGAAAGTCTTAAAAACAAGTTGCGGACATTTTTATGAAGCCTTTAAAGATTCAAACATTTCAAGGATTGAAGACTTAACTTGGAGTAACTTCGAAACATGGGTTTGAGAGGGAGTGTTGGAATACAAACCCAAGTAAAGTGGGTCTTGGGTTGCACAACTTGAAAAGCTATTTTGGGAAATATTTTAAGTAACTTTTTCAAGTTACAAGGAGACCTTTCATCTATCAAGAAGACCTTTCATTTCTCAAGAGAGAAATAAATATTTTGGTTTGTTTCCTAGAAGTGAGTGCATAGAAGTCATTTCCTAGGTGTCTTTTCAAGGTCCTAGGTACCTTTTCATATTTCAAAGTGTCTTTTACTTTTTCAATATACTTCATCATTATATATAGTGGTGTAACCGGGTAGCATGACATAAGTTAGAATTTTTTAAATGAAAAGCAAGTTTAAGTGTTAGTAGCTAGCAAGCTATTTTAGTATAAGGAAATCCTTTGTAGTGCAGCGACACAAGCTAGTCTATTTTATCTCCTTCAGTCGCCACTCGTTGCTTTTGGTGACCCAGGATATCTCAAAAATCAATAGGTACTGAAGTATAAAAATATGACTCTGATTTATCGGTCTTTGTCAAAGGCACTTGGGTAGGGGCTTCGGTTATCGATCAGGAAGGTGTTAGGCACCTGATCAACCCGCTCGTAAGCTATCTCTACTATGGTTGCTTGGATGTGTATAATATATATATATATATATATATATATATATATATATATATATAAAAGAAAATGAGTAGAACTTCCCCTTGCTCGAAGGCACACTGATCCTATTGAGCCCTTCCTGCCTACCGAAATTTGGGCAGCGTAACGGTTCAATTCTAGGATAGAGGAAAAGCAAAGAAGGTAGGGGAATAGGGGGGGAGAGTCGGAGCTCTCGGGCTCTTGTAGCACTATTGTGGATCTTCGCACAAGAGTGACACCGGTGAGCTTCCGATAGCAAATTGGTTGAGGAATGAATCTTGGCTTTTAAGGCTTGAGATCCAGGAGAGATAGGCTAGGGCCTAGTTCTTGCTAAAACTAGAGGATTGATGGTGGAAGATGGGTTGTGAATGGCAAACCTTGGTGATGGAATTTTATGGATTTAATGCTAAAAGGAGGGGAAAACTCTAGAGGATTCTCTCTTTTTGAAAATTTTTCAAGCCCTTAAGCAAGGGGTGGTGGTGGTGGCTCTCTATTTAAAGAAAAAGGAGAGGATTAGGGGAGGGTTTTAGTCCTAAAGGGTTTAGCAATTAGGTAATGGGGATCTAAGGTTTTCTAGGGCTGAGATAGGTGGGATCTTCGGCTTAATGGAAGATGATAGGGTGGGGGTTTAGGTGGCAAAATGTTATAGTTTAGGCTATTAAGGGTACTAGGGTCCTAAAGAAACCCACCCCAAACTTTGGGGTGGTAAAAAAGTCAAATCCTAGAGATGAATCTCGGACATTTTCTCAAAAAACACTATTCCTAAGCCTTGCTTGTATATTATACATGCTAGGCTTAGGAACAGTGTCCCTGAGAAGTCTAGAGCCCATTCTAGAGCTCAATTATGAAGGAAGAAGCCAAATTTTCCTAGCATGTATAATATACACGCTAGGCCAATTTCAGTAAAAAATTGGCCTAGCGTATGTAATATACACGCTAGTGTAATTTCTTACATTTCTGCCTAATTTTCAAACCGCCATAACTTTTGATATACAACTCGGATTGAGGCAATTCTTGGCTTGTTGGAAAGCTGAGAACATTCTCTTTCTAATGGTATAGGACTAAGTTCTAAAAGATGCGCCTATAAACCTTAACATTCTTCTTTCCATCCACTGCTCAGGATGGTTCAAAATGGGTCCGGGTATTCACATATTCAACCTTAAATCATAGTGCATACATATAGCTTATCATCGTGTAATTAGATAATTATATTTAAATTAGAAATTTAAAAGCACCTTCCTTCACATACATTCATCGGAATGGATCTTGGAAGATCCTCACATCATAAACACAATTTCCAAAGCATGCACACATGCTTACACATTCACATTTTCAAAAACTTATGCAAAACTCAATAGTAATTGATTAAAAATCACATCATATCATAATTCACATGGTAGTCATATCAAATGCACATGGTATAGAGATTTCTCTACCTCACGCGAAGCCACACCAAATCTTTTTAGCTTAAGTTAACGCTTCTAGCCTCAAGGCTCAAACTCACACCTAATATATATAAATTTATAACAAACATAAAAAATGACGTAAAATAGGAAGATACAATGTCTCCCAAAAGTTCCCACTTTAAACCAAACCAACCTCTAAAGTAGCCAAAATTGATCGATCGATTTCAAATTGACTGGTCGAATTAATTTCGACTGGTCGATTTTCCCTAAGAAAACCAGACTCTTTCCTTTCACACAAAAATCGATAAGTCGATTTCTCAAATCGACCAGTCAGTTTTCAAAATCTATCGGTCGATCTAAAATTGACTGGTCGAATTTCCCAGAACTAATTTTTCATATTCTCTGTTTTGTGGGAATCGACTGGTCGGTTTCATTTCGATCGGTCGGTTTTCAAAGTCGACCGATCAGTTTTCATTCGACCGGTTGGTTTCATTCAGAAACCCACAAACTCATCAACCTTGACAAAATTGATCGGTCGATTTCAAAATTGACCGGTCGATTTTGTCAGTTTTCACCCAACTCTGGTTTAGCTTTTCCAACTCATTTTTCCTTCAATTCTTATCCTTTCTTCTTCAATTTTCCCACTCACATACATAACTAATTCACTCATTTATATTTTACAATATTTATATAAAATCTTACCTTTTAATCGATCGATTCGTCGATCTCGGTTCTCATGCATGACTAGGGCTTGGTAGCTTGAAGCTTCGGACTCTTCACGATCCCAAGTTCGTAATTTAATACACCCTATTGATTTCTCCTCATACGTACACTCATCACACGTATTGATTGCTCTTCCCTCTCCTCTCTCTCTCTCACTTAATAACTCTCTTTCAACAACCTACTTCACAAGAGAGATAATTTCTCTTTGAGTTTAATTCTCTTATATCTAGTTTTAGACTTAGGTGTTAAGCACATACACTATGATTAGGTGTATACAACTCATCCAAAGGTTCACACACATCCTCAAGCATTCTCATTTTACTTAACACCTAACCTAACATAACTTTACCCAATTATTTTCCCAAGGTCGGGTACGTGACCTATAGGGCACGCACACCGAGGCATACTATTCAAAGGTCAAAAATTTTCAGGATGCTACATTCTCCCCACCTTAGGAATTTTCGTCCCCGAAAATGTACCAATAGGATTTCACTTGCAAGTCACGTCTGAAAAGGTAATTCCGACCCATCTCGTGTCAGGTTTAAACAAATTATAATACCGACATATAAGACATCTCTCACACTTAGGACATCTAGCACATCTCATAGTTAACATATCCACAGACATATCTAACCACACACATAGATAACACATTCACACCCTGCATGAAAATTTGGTCATAATAGTAAACAAGGTGATTAAAATTCCATTCATTCACAAAATGAAAAATATATATAGATGAAGCATTCATTCACAAAATAACGAAGTAAAGGTGGCAACCATGCCACCATAGTTCAACATCCCAAAAGTGGCAGCCATGCCACGATAGTTTAAACGGTTATAAACCATACCCTGTATTAATTACAAAAATTGTTTTAAAAAAGAAAAGATATCCAACACATCAAAATAAACCCACATTCTATATATAACCGTACTCAAGCCGCTGCGTCACCCGGCTGCTCATCAGTGGGTCCTGCCTCCGCCTCCCCAACTGTCTCATCTCCAATCGCCTCACTAGACGTAGACGCTCTAGTGGTAAAGTACCATGGGTCTGGTACCAAAGCACGAGCATCTACGAGCTGTGTCATATAATCAGTGGGGTAAGCGTGTTACATCAAGCGTGTAAACACGTCCTCGTGATAGTCCATCCAACGATGTAACAAACGATTACTCTCTTCCAATCTAACCATGTGAGCGAGGACATCGTCAACTGTAGCAGGTGCATGTTGTACAAGAGGTACATGAAATTGTTCTCGTTGTTGAGCTGGTGGTGCAAGATCTGGTGGCACGGGCTATTCTTGTTCTACTCCTGTTCTTGTTGTCCTTGTTCTTGTGGAGCTTCAGGTACGGGGGGTGCTAGTTGCTCACCGGGAGGAAGAACCTTTTTCAACTGGTTATAGGTTCGATTCCAATTTGAGAAAGTGTATAATTCCACCTGGTCATTTGCTTTCGGTTCCTCCTCAGAAATTTGATATGCTTCCTCATCCGAGTAGTCCTCAATCATACTTGACAAAAGGCAAGCATATGGGATATGATCTTTTGGTTTTGCTCCGCCCTTCATCAATTTCCCTTGTATGTACTTTATCCCTTCAAAAACTATCTGGGTCACACTAAACCATCGGCCCCTAAACACTGAATACAAGGCTCGCTGTACTTCCCCTACCCTCTCAGTGTTGTGGCGCAGTGGGTAAAGGTTGCACTTGATGATTGTATCCAACATCCACAAATTGATCCTCCTAATCGTCATAGCAGATCCATGTAGTCCCCAGGCCATTTTCCGTCTAATCTCCAAGTAATCTACAGGTTTCGGTAATGGGGGTAGCAACTCGATTCCACGACCATACGAATCATAACATTTTAGGGCTTTGCAAGCATGGTCCAGTGTGAACCTATACTCACAACCGTCAATCTTGGTCTTAATCAAACTTAGATTTTTTGTCTCGCTCATGTTCTGGTAAAATAGTCACACCAGATGAGGGAAATAATAATCACGTAGTGGTTTAAGGATATTCCCTAAACCAGCCTTGATGATGTAATGTTTAGCCTACACTGTATTTCCCCTGACATCCTATTCTTAAAACAGGGCCTCGTCAATGATATATTCATCTTCGAAATCCTTACTCGCCCACCACTCATTGGGCTGTTCTAAATGTGGTGGTGATGATGGTGGTGAAGAATGGTGTGATGATGATGGATATGATGATGGTGACTGTGGTGGAGATGGGGATTTTGGTGGTGATGGCGTCGAAGGTGGTCTCGACGTACTAGGACGTCGAAAAGGTAGTTTCGAAGCCGCAACTTTCAAAGTTTGCCGTGTTTTGGGTGGCATTCCAGGGGGTTTCTTCAAGATAATACCCAAACTAGGGTTCAAAATAGAATACAAATCCAAAAGCCAAAGCTTAGGAAGCTATGGTTTACCTTTTATGGCCTGATTTGAATCCAATTCCACAAAATCTGCGCTAAAATTTTTGAAACTCCTTCCTAACTAGCTCTAATAGGAAAGCAAAAGAAAGCCCTAACCAATTAGAACAATATCTGATATTTTGAATCAACAAAAAAAATACCCTTATATATATAACTACGCGAAAATCGACCGATCGAACTCAAAATCGACTAGTCGGTTTTACACTTAAAACCCCTGCTAGCGAATTCGATTGGTCGGTTTGATATCGACCGATTGAATTTCATCAGTCTTTAATGCCCATAGGAAAATCGACTGGTTGATTCTAAAATTGACCGGTCGGTTTTTCAAAATCGATCAGTTGAACTCACTTCGACAGGTTGGTTTGAAAAATCGATCGGTCGAACTCAATTCGACCGGCCGCTTTTCATAAGCTGTCCCATTATCGCAAAATTATTCTCTGGTTTGTGAAAATCGATCGATCAGTTTGATTTTCGATGGGTCAGTTTTCACAGATTGACTCAAGATCTGTCTTTTCTTTCTCTTTATCCTATCTGCTATTTCCTACTTTAATAGTATTCGATTCCTCACAATTTTATTACTTTACACCTAGGTATTCAATACTCTAAATTCTTTTTATAACTAAAACCTTAGTCCATATATGAACTTTTACAGTCAAAATAGAATTACAAGTATAATTTCAGCTCAACTCTCCTCAAACAAGTGAGGGTATTGATCCTTAATTTCCGTCGCACACTCTCAAGTAGCCTCTTCGGCTGGATAATTTCTCCACTTGACAAGCACTAATGGAATGTGCTTTGTACACAAAATTTGCTCCTTCTAATCAAGTATTTGCACTGGCTCATCTTTGACGGTTAAATCTTCTTGAATTTCAATCGGTTGGTAATCTAGCACGTGCGTTGGGTCCTTGATGTACCGTTGTAGCATTGAGATGTGAAAGACATCATGCACTCTTTCAAGTTACGGGGTAAGGTGACCCTATATGCAACTTCGCCGACTCTTCCTAATACTTCAAAAGGTCCAATGTAGTGGGGACTTAGCTTCCCACACTTTCCGAAGAACATTACACCTTTCGTCAGTGAAATCTTCACAAATACATGGTCTCTAACTTGGAAATCCACGCTGGTTCTCTTAATATCGACGTAACTCTTCTGCCGACTCCGAGTGATCTTAATCCTTTCCCAAATCATACGAATGACTTTTGCATTTTTCTCTAACACTTTCGAACCCAACACAAACTTCTCATCGGCCTCTTCCCAATTGATTGGAGATCTGCATCTCCGTCCATACTGCACTTCATGCGGAGCCATTCCAATGCTTTGCTTAAAATGGTTATTATATGCAAATTCAATCAACAGTAAATGTTGATCCCATGATCCCTGAAAATCGATCATACAGGCTCTAAGCATATCTTCAATGATTTGATTGACTCTCTCAGTCTAACCATCTGTTTGTGGATGGAACGCCGAACTGAAATCCAACCTCGTGCCCATGCCTCCTTGGAATTGTTGCCAAAATATTGAGGTATATAATGGGTCATGATTCGAAACAATGGTCATCGGAATACCATGTAATCAGACGATCTCTTTCATATACAAATCTGCTAATTTTCTTGCTGTATATGTTATGTTGTAAGGCAGGAAATGTGCTGATTTTGTTAAGTGATCTACGATCACCCAAATAACATTATAATGCTTCGCCGTCCTTGGTAATCTTATAATGAAATCCATGGAAATTGACTCCCATTTTCACTCGAGTATTGGTAGAGGTTGCAATAGACCTATTGGGTGTCTATGATCTACTTTTACTTCCTGCCACACCAAGCATTTAGATACATACTCGACAACATCTTTCTTCAGTCCTCTCCACCAATAGTTCTTCCTTAAATCCTGGTATATCTTGGTACCACCAGGATGAATAGCATACTTGGACTTATGAGCTTCGTGTAATATAGTTTGCTGTAAATCGACATCAGTTGGTATGCATAGACATCCTCTGAATAGTAACGATCCATCTTCCTTAATAGAAAAGTCGACTCTGGTGCCGTCTGTCACACCCTGTCTGATCTTTAAGAGCTCTACATCTTTCATCTGTAGTTCATAGATGCGATAAAATTTTTTTGGCCTGATTGTGATGTTAGCCAACAAGGCACCCGAAACTCTGACCTCAATATTCTTATCATATAAAGAAAGGTCTTCCAATAATTTCCATCGATGAAGTCCCATAACAAGACTAGCTAATTGAGCCGAATTCTTCCGACTCAACGCATCTGCCATGACGTTTGCTTTACCGGTGTGACACTGAATAGAGCAATCGTAGTCCTTGAGAAATTTAATCCATCTCCATTGCCTCATATTTAATTTCTTCTGTGTAAACAAGTACTTAAGGCTTTTATGGTCCGTGAAGATCTCAAAGGTCTCACCATATAGATAATATCTCTAGATCTTAAGTGCAAAGTTTACTGTGGCTAACTCAAGATCATGCATCAAATAGTTCTTTTTATGATCTTTAAGTTATCTTGACCCGTAAGCAATAACCTTCCTATTTTGATTGAGTACATAGCCTAAGCCGATGTACGAAGCATAGCTATATACAGTGAATCCTCCACTGCCTGATGGAATAGCTAATACTGGTGCAGAGGTAAGCAATTTCTTAAGTTCTTAGAAACTCTCTTCACATGCATTAGTCTACTCAAACTTAACATCTTTTCTCGTATGTCGCGTGAGTGATCCTAAAATCTTAGAAAATCCCTCTATAAATCTTCTGTAGTATCCAGCCAGACCGAGGAAACTGTGCATCTTAGTCACAGTCTTTGGTTGCTCCCGGTCTACTACTGCCTCAATCTTTACTAGATCAACTGTCACACCTGCTTATGAGATTACGTGGCCTAGAAAGCTCACTTGCTCTAACCATAACTCACACTTGCTGAGTTTAGCATATAATTGATGCTCAAGTAGCGTTTGTAATATAATGCATAAGTGTTGCTTGTTTTCTTCCCTAGATTTTGAATAAATGAGAATGTTATCCACGAACACAAATATGCACGTATCAAGATGTGGTTTAAATGCCCTATTCATGAGATCTATAAACGAAGTTGGTGCATTAGTCAAGCCGAAAGGCATTACCAAGAATTCATAATGCCCATATCTGTTTCTAAATACAGTCTTCTGAACATCTTCAGCCTTCACTTTTAGCTGATGATACCCCGATCTTAGTTCAATGTTTGTAAAGAATTTTGCCCCTTGCAACTGATCAAAGAGATCATCAATCCTGGGTAAGGGGTACTTGTTCTTGATCGTCAGCTTATTCAATTGACGATAGTTGATTCAGAGTCTCATCGACCCGTCCTTCTTGACAAACAAGACCGGTGCTCCCCAAGGAGACACACTATGTCTTATGAAGCGTTTGTTCAACAACTCTTGTAATTGCTCCTTCAATTCTTTCAACTCGACAGGAGCCATTCGGTAAGGCGCTTTAGATACTGGCTTTGTGCCTGGTGCCAAGTCAATTGCGAATTCAATCTCTCGACCCGATGGTAACCCTAGTAAGTCATCGGGAAACACGTCCGTAAACTCGCAAGCAATCGAAACATCGGTGATGACATTCTTCACTTCTCGTTGCTCTTATAGAAATATTGGGTATCCATCGCATCCATTCCTCATCATCCACTCAGCTCGTATCATGGAGATTGGTATAATTTTAACCTTGTCACCAACAAATCGAAAAGATTTTTGCTTCGGTGGACGGAATGTGACAACTTTTTATAGGCAGTCAACACTCGCATGATAAGCGGCTAACCAATGCATGCCAAGGAGTACATCGAATCCTTGCATATTCAACAAAATGAGATCCGTCATCATCTCACGATCTTCAACTCGTACGATAATAGATTGACAATAATTGTCTGTAGTCACTGGACTTCCTGTTCCTGATATTTCAGGTGTTGATTATTGTGTGTGTGTGTGGAATAAAATCAAAATAAAAGATGAGATGAAAGAGACGGAAACAACACATCTAAAATATACAGACCTGTAAGATACAGGTTCCTTTTATAGTAAGTTTTAAAAGTAAGAGTTTGTCCCATAGGGAGTAGTGATCTAAAACCTAATAGGTTGTATAGAAGACCTTCAGATCTGCTATAAATATGGCAATTCTAGCCTAATCTAATAAAATAGGGAAAGAAAGAGAGTATTTAGAGTGTCACTAGATCTAATCTACCAAATAAAAATATAAAACTAGATCTACAAGATTGAGGAAGACGAATGGTGAAATAAAATATAAAATGAGAAGAAATAGACAGCCAGGGCCTGGTTCTTATTGTAAAATAGATCAAGACTTGTCAATTTGCAGCTATCCTTCACTTGGCTACAAGCTCAAGTGCAAGGTAGAAGAATCCAATTTAGACCAGAGGTTTGAATTGATCTTAAGGCTATGATCTGGCCACTTTAGTGGTCACAGATCATCCTAGGGATTTCCTTCATTCCAAGGGCTTTAATTAGAACATTAAAATCACTACAAATGCTGTGGATGCAAGGCTACAAGCTCAGGCATCCACAGGGATATTAAACCCAAGGAAATTAGATGGCAGTCAAGAGATCTACTAGTTAAATGAATGGGATATTCCTAACTACATAAATCTTATAGACATCTAATGGAACCATAAGATCTTTAGATTTAATTGAACTTTAAAATCAATAATTTATTGAATCAAAATTACTTACAATAAACTTGTCTGTAGTCTGTGCATCAATCTACACATCTTCATGCCGAAATTACAATTACAAACCAGATCTGAGCCACTACCTTGATCTATTCCAACAGGCTGGATTAGAGAGAGAATGGGGAAGAGAAAAGGGAAAATAAAAGCTAAAACTAAACCTAAATGAGTCATGGAGAACTCAGAGAATTTCCTAGTTTCCTTGCTGAAGAATAACAACATCAAGGGTGCTTATTTATACATATGCAGTGATCCATGTGCCTTGAGTTGCAGCCAATCAGAGGAGAGAATTTCACTTCAGTTATGCTAATCCATGTGTTTAGCATTCTAGCAAATCAGAGAGAAGAGAGAGATCCATTCAGTTACACATAGCTGAAATGATTTGCTTCCCGCCAAGAATTTCTCCAAAACAGTTTGCATGTGGGTAGCTATCCCATGTGCTTTGGAGTTCCCAAATATACCCCTGCCGACCAAAGATAACTCCAGCTGCATCCCTTGCATAATTGCTGAAGCATTACTTGGAACCAAGTTGCTGTGGATGCCCAAATTAATCTTAAAATTCATTGGCTGCATTTGGAACCCAAAATAGTTCTACTGCTGATATCAAAACAGCCCTCAGAATGAACCCGAATTGATAAACTACTGGGGTCTTTAAAGTGCTCCATTAAATGGCTGCAAATTGAAGTAACCTCAACTAGTTTGATAGTTGAAACTCAATGGAGTTTGATGGGGCCAGAGCTGGAAGTATAGGCTACTTGATTTACTTAAAGATGCTACCTTGCTGAACTGCTTGATAAGCTGAGCTAGGTTCAGCCATGCAGTCGAGAGGTTGAAGTTAGGTTCAACCATGCATTCGAGAGGATGGGGGTGTACTTTGGTGAAACAATTCGATAGGTAGGCTGGCTGGATTCATCCTTTCGAGTAGTTGGCTGAAGACATGAACAATTTCGAGAGGTTTGGAGCTGCTGATACCATCCATTCGAGAGGTACTTAAGTGCAGCTGGAAACTTAGCAGCTTCAGATGACAATTCGTGAGGATGGAAGAAGGATTCGAGAGGTGGGCTGAAGGTGTGATCATGAGTTCGAGAGGATGGCTGAAGGTGCAGCCATCCATTCGAGAAGATGGGGCAGACTGCTGGTCGATAAGTTGGGTACTTGGAAATCTCAACAGGTTGCTTACTTGCTCCATTCGAGAGGCTTGAATGGTGCACTTCGAGAGTTTGGAGGAAGCACAAGTCGGCAGGATTGCTGAAGCTTTGAAGATCCTGTCGACAAGTTGCTGCTGCATTTTATACTCGATAGGATGGCTGTAGCATGGACTACAAATTCGAGAGGTTGAATAGCTGGAGGAGTGAACTGCTCGAAGGGTTTTCTTCTGCTGCTCGAGTGGCTGCTCTTAAGCTTTAAACATTCTATCATTGCAGCAGCTTGAGAGGATAAGTGCATCCAATGCTCAAATGCTTTAACTGTAGCAGCTGCCAACTGATCGATTGCTTAAGCATATATCTTCAGATCTGATTGAGCCTATATATATATATGTATATATATACATATGCAGCTCTATAATTCTGTAGCTCGAGTGCATGAATGCTGTCTTTAGCATAGTAGCTGCTTAAGGGTATAGATTTCAGGTTGCATGGTAAGTTGGTGTAGCAGCTTGTATGGATGTTAGACTTTGAAAATGTTGCTGTTGTTTCGTTGAACCACATGGTTGCACTAATGTATAAAGCTGAAGCTTATACTGAGCTGCCCAACTGAGCTAATAGCTTTCATTTTAAGATCTTGATGTTTTCAAAGCTTTGCACAGCTAAAATACTCGAGCTCATCTCAAATGTAAGCTGCTGCACTGTTCTGCCCAAGTTTGCCCATAGCAGAAGCCTTTGACCTGTCTGGATCTGCTCCATAGCCTAACATATACAGCATTGAGGCTCTTTGAGTCCTCTTGATAGTTGATTGCTTGAATGTGCTGAACCACATAATTGTATGCTTCTGCTGATGTGGATTGAAGCACTTGGTTGCTCTGAAGTGCAGCTGCTGAAAATGAACCCCATGGCAGCTCTAATGTGCATAGAGCTGAAGCTATTCAACTTCACATAGCTGTAGCTTGCCAAAGATGTTATCTTGCGTACTCTTTCAGCAGCTATCTTAGCTTTAAATCCTCCTCTTGGCACCTTTTACATGGATGGCTGCATATTATTGCTTATCTACAAAACAATATTAACATTAGTTATAAATAGCTCAAGGTCTTACAAAAGTCAGGTTTAAAGGTGTATAAAATGGTATAAATCAATGACTAACACACTCTCAAACCTAATCTTTGCTAGTCCTTGAGCAAAGTAAAAATTAAACAAGTGACCTACAAAATTTAAATGCCACTTTCGTAGGGAGCACGGATGCATTTAGCATTTGCACCAAGCCTTTTAAACCGCTAGGTGATCCCTAGTGGAGGAGTGGAATCTCTTGAGGGTTTTCAGTGAAGGTACCCATAATTACTGTAATAACATCTTACAACCTATTGAGCTCAAATCTGTAATCTGTGCAACCTCCAATCCATTTACAAATGCTGTTGAAGCTATCAATTTACAATTTCAAAATAGATCTGAAATGCTTATCTAGATCTAATCCAATATGCTGGATTAGGGAGAGAAGGGGGAAGATAAAAAGGAAAAATAAAACCTAAACTAAACCTAAATGAGCTAAGGAGAACCAAAGTTATTCTATGGATTTCTTGCTAAGAAATTATAGCAGCAAGGAGTTTTATTTATACAAGTGCAGTGATCCATGTGCTTTGGATTGCAACCAATCAGAGGAGAGATTCTTCAATGCTAATCCCTATTTTAGCATTTCAACCAATCAGAGAGAAGAGATGGATCTGGTTTTGTTGTGCTCAGCTGAAGCTTCACGCCAAATATTTGGAATCAGTTATTTCCCATGTGCAGACCTCCTTTGTGATTTTATAGTTTCCAAAACTATCCGTGTTGTCCATTAATATTTGCAGTAGCACTCCTGAAATAATTATACACAAAATGCTGAGAATGCCCCTCATAAACTCACCATCCTCTTGGCTGCCTAAAATATCCCTGTTATTATTTTCAAACATCCCTTAGATGGACAATGCTCAATGCCATGGCTGTGCAGCAGTTTTGATGGTTGGGACTCAATGGGGCCCACGCTGGATTAACTTGAAAAGATATGGGCTGATAAGGGCTTGGATTTGCAGCTTTATCATACTCTGTAGCTTTAGCACTGAGGTGGAGAAGATGAAGTCGAGAGGATGGTGGTGTATGCAGCTGCTTCAAGCATGTTATCATGAGGAATGAAGAGGGCATGGCTGCTGGTCGATAGGTTTGATGGGAAGTTGGGTTTGCTGGTTGACAAGATGAAGGATAGAGGGTTGAAGGTGTCGACTGGTTAGCTGCTGAGGAAGGTGTCGACAAGATGTGGGAGTGCAGTTTGAAGACTTCGATAGGATTGAAAGGTTTGGAGGCTGCTGCTCGAGAGGATTAGCTGTATGGAGCTGCAAAGCTTTTGAGAAGATGGCTGCAAGCTTGCATGAAAATGTCGACAAGTTTAGTGGAGCTACAAGTCACAGGATCAATGGGAGCTGCAAATGCTAGTTGATAGGTTTAGGGCATCTGCTCGAGAGGTTGGCTGGAGGGAACTCAAAGTTGTCGACAGGATCAATGGGAGGTTCTGAAGCTGCTTTGCTGAACCAATCGACAGGTTTGGCTGGAGAGTCTACCTCTGCACGATAAGGTGCAACATGGAGGGCTGAAGCTTCATGAAGGTCGACAGGTGTAAGGCTTGGGAAGCTGCTCTTCGAGAAGTTGGAGCTCATCTGCTACAGGGGATTGCTGGAGGTGCACCAATGCATTTGTTGATGCTGCTGCATTTGGAGCTCTCAACTTAACAAGACGGTTGGGAGTGCAGCTGCATTTTCTTTTGCTGCAAGAGTGTGCATCCGATAGAGCATATATATATATATATATATATATATATATATATATATATCTGCAGCTGCTATGGAGGTTCCAATGGAGCATAAGCTGACAGCTTGGGATGCATGGAGTTGCAAGTGCTTGATAGGTTTGAGAATAGAGGGCTGGAGCATCTTCTTTTCAAGTTAGCTGGCTGCTTTCTTTGTATTTGCTGGAGCTGTTTAACTTGTAGCTACTATGTGTAGATGGAATGCAACTAATTGATGTGCAACTTGTTGAAATGCATTGCTGCTGTAGTCTTGTGCATAAAGCTGAAGGTGTAGCTGCTGATTGATGTGGCCCACATGACTGAACTGCTGAATATCTGGGTATCTTCAAAGCTTGCATCTGAAATGTTTGAATTCATCTAGAATATATTGCTGCTGCAATGGACACGGAGCTGAAACCTTGGGATTGCTTAGGCTGAAGATATATTACTGTTGCAATGGCCTGAGTTGTTTGGATGCAATGCTGCTCAAGGGTGTACCTTGCAGCAATTTGAGAGTGAACATCAAGGCACCTCTATAGAGCTGAAGCCATTCCATTCATCTCTCATTCTCAGCTGTGGATTGGTTCTAAAACTCTCCTTATTGGCACTTTTTACTGAAAAACTGCACTAAGGCTACACTTTCTTTCTAAACTACAAAACAAGCTAAAAACAATTATAAATAGCTCAAGGTCTTAACAAAAGCCAGGTTTTAATGGATAGAAAATGGTAAAAATCAGTGACTAACATCCAACTTGTCGAATGGAGCACAAATGAGACTCAGAACCTATCAAGAGGTTCCCTGAACCTCTCGAGGCATGATTTGGGAACTTCTCAGCTCCAGCTGAGAATGTAGCTCACTCCAGTACTCTGTGCACACATCCCAAGGCATGTTAACAACCCTTGAGGGTATTTTTGGAACACAAATGCACATGAATGAGAACCCTTTGACCACCTCACATGTACTTGTCCAGTTCGAACCAATTGGTGGAGGGTTTCTAAAAGCAAAATCAGCCACATCAGCAGCTTAGAATAACAAAATTATTTCCTTGAGCTCTGATTGAATAAAATAGATTTGAGGATAGAAGGGAAGACTATAAATGGAAGAGAAGCTTAATAGAAGAGGGATCCAAAAATTGAGAGAGCTCAGAGACCAAAAATTCAAATTTCCTTTTCCCTATAAAATTTCATCCTTCTTCCTTTTTCCCCATTCTCTCTTAGTCCAATCATGGTTGGCTAAACACTTGTAGCAGTTAGGGTGAGGTAAAACTATAAATTGAGAGGTTGAGAACTCTGTAAGAAGATTAGATGTTGTACAGATTACAGATCTAAGAATAATTGTACTGTAAGTTATATTGAATCAGTAAATTATTGATTGTATAGTTAATTTGAATCTATAGATCTCTTGATTGCCATTTGATTTCCCTAGATTTAATATCCTTGTGGATGCCTGAGCTTGTAGCCTTGCATCCATAGCATCTGCAATGATTTAATTGTTCTGATGAACATCTTTGAATTGTAGGAAATCCCTAGGATGATCTGTGGCCATTAAAGTGGACAGATCATAGCCTTAAGATCAATCCAATTCTTTGGTCTAGATTGGATTTCTCTACCTTGCATCTGTGCTTGTAGCCAGATGAAGGATAGTTGCAAATCAATTTCTTGCATTGCTTCTAAACCAATCAATTTTCAGTGAAGACCAAAAATCTCCAGCTACTATTCTCCATCTCTGATTTTATTTCCCTAAATCCTTTTCTCAATTTCTTTAAATCTAGTTTCTACTCAACTCTGGATCATTAGCATTTACATTTAATTTATGTAGTTTTAGTAAAGTGACAACACCTTAAAACCTCTCCTCTTTCCTTTCTTGCTTTACTTTAAATTAGGATAGGTTAGAGTGCCAGATCTGTTCTAGATCTGGAGATTTACTATATTTTAAAACACATTTCCCTGTGGACATACCCCTACTTACCCCTCCAAAATTTGCTGCAACAGCCCTAGTTCTTACAGGCTTGGCTGCTTACCTTGGTTCCATTTATCTGTGATTTTTCTGTTAGTTTGCTGTTTTTAATCTCCTAATAATTACAAGATAGGTAGTACAACAAGTTTTTGAAGCTGCAAATTTACAAGTCTTGATTTATTTTACAATAAGAACCAGGCCCTAGTTGTCTATTTCTCCCAATTTTATATTTTATTTCACCATTCATCTTCCTCAATCTTGTAGATCTAGTTTTATATTTCTGTTTGGTAGATTAGATCTAGTGACACCCGAAAAACTCTCTTTCTTTCCCTATTTTCTTAGATTAGGCTAGAATTGCTAGATCTATAGCAGATCTGGAGGTCTACTATACAACCTATTAGGTTTTAGATCACTACTCCTTGTGGGACAAACTCTTACTTTTAAAACTTGCTACAAAAGGACTTTGTATCTTGTAGGTCTGTATATTTTAGATGTGCTGTTTCCATTTCTTTCATCTCATCTTTTATTTTGATTTTATTCCGCACACACATAATAATCAGCACCTGAAATTCCTCGAACAAGTTTTTGGCACCATTGTCGGGGAGTTTTGATCTCGTTAGTAGATCTAAGTTTTTCTTTTTGTAGATATGATTTTAGTTGTTATTGTTGTTTATTGCATTCAAATTGTTTCAATAAATGTCTGCTGCAGTACATGTATAGAAAATTTATTTTACTATTGCAGTATTCTTTCTTTTTCTAAATTTTTATTCATTGCCATGTAGCTATTTGAATAAAGTATTACTGCGGTTTTTGAATTTTTGCAGATCTGGAGTAGTAGCCACAAGAGGAGCTTAGGGATTGCAGCTGGAGCAGATCTGCCTGAGTTTGCATTTCCTTCTCCTTTGTTTTCATTTTCAATTTTTAATTCTTTAAAACCAGCAAACTACTATGTTTTTATTTGTTTTTGTTTTTAGTTTTGCTGTAAATTTTTTTTTTTTTTTTTCTGCTTGCTGAAATCTGTTCTACCGTGTGTATAATTGTGAGCCATTTGTAATGGGTGAGCAACCGAGAACCTTGAAGGAATTCAATGCACCAGGGGCATACACATCTCCCTTCTGCATTCAATTCCCTACTATTCAAGGAAATTATGAGATCAAATCATCCATCATCCAAATGTTGCCCTCATATCATGGACTGAGTAAAGAGGACCCCTACAAGCACATTGATGAATTCCTAGGCCTGTGCACTATTTTCAACACAGCTTGATTGGGGGAGGAAGCCACCAGGCTGATGCTCTTTCCTTTTTCACTAAGGATAGAACCTGAACTTGGCTTTCTATGCTCCCAACCAATAGTATGCAGTCCTAGAAGGATCTACAATGTCAATTTTTGGCCAAATTTTTCCCTACGTCCAAAACAAGCTAGTTGAGGAAGAGTATAATTTCCTTTGCTCAATCCCCAATTGAGAATTTTCATCAAGCCTGAGAAAGATTTAAGGAACTATTGAAGCAATGTCCTCACCACCAAATTCCTGAGTGGCAACTTATTCAAAGTTTCTCCCAATGAATTGATCCCAAGAGCAGGGACATGGTGGATGCCTCATGTGGGGGTACTTACTTCCAGAAGACAGCTAATGAGGCTTGAGAACTTTCTGAGGTCATAAGTGATAATTCAATGCAGCAGGAGACTCTGTCGCGAGACATTGAGACTCCTGCTAAAACAGCAAAAGAGAATACTTATGGGGGTAGGATATATGAAATCAATGTGTGTACTAACCTGGAAGGAAAGGTAGATAGTTTGGCACTTCAGTTTAGTAAATTGATGACTGTATTGCAGCCCCCAATAGCTGCACAAGTGCAGGAGGCATGTCTGATATGCCAGTCCCCCCCACACTCCATTTAGGATTGTCCATCTATTGGTCTTTATCCTGCTTTGGTCATAGAGAATGCCAATGTAGCCCAATCCTATGGGCAACAATAGCAGCAACCTGCTGGGTATCCATGGAGGAACCACCCCAATTTGAGGTGGAACCAAGAGAATCCCTCTCAATCCCAACAGTAACAGACAATACCCCATAGACCCCAGCAGTACCAACAAAATTTTTCCTCAAATTATTAGTCCCAACAGCCAATAGCTAAGCAAAATCATATGTCTGCACAAGCACCCCAATCTAGTACACCCTCCTTTGAGGAGCAGGTTCTGTCCTCATTACAAAACCTCAACTCCTTAGCACAGACTGTGCATTTCCGTCGCCAGAGCATCAAAAAAATTGAGGACCAGCTTGGTCAGCTTTCTAATGCTTTGACTAAAGGGGAAGAGGGTAGACTCCTCAGCCAACCAATCAATAATCCTAAGGGATTGCACATAATGGGTGAATCTTATTTCAAAGAAGATGGCAGATAGCAAGGTAGTTTTAAACCAAAAAGAGGTGCAGAAGGACAAGACAAGAAGGTTCCTCACTGTAGTTTCAAATTTAGGCATGCTGATTTTTTGTGTAAAATAATAAAAAAAATAAAAATAAAAGAAAAGATAAATACAAATAAAAAATTTTTGATTTCTTTTTCAATAATATTGTTTGTATTCTTCAACAGTAGTAAATAAGGGCTATTGTTGAGCCCTAGCTAATCAGAAACAAATATAAAAATAAATATATAAAAACATAAAAAAAAAAAATTTCAGATCCAGATGGGCTGTTTTCTTTTGCTTTCATTCATGGACCTCCATTTGGAACTGCTGAGATCATGGTTCTTAAATTTTGAAAGAATTAGGGAAGTTAATGAGTAAAGGATCATATTTTGGAGCCTTTGAATTCATTCACTTTCAAGATCTTTCACTATTAATGAGTCTTCGCTATGTATGAATCTTGCTTTTACATGTGTGCATCCATGCTAATATTTCTTTGAAATTCATATTGATTCATACACATCCACAGCACAGAACTCACCTCAGCATAGACTTTCCTTGATACTTAGCACAACTGATCATATTTTGTTTTTAGTTTGCTGATTTTTCTTTCTTAGGATATATGTGTGTACTAGTTTTGTACTGATTTTCTTCATGTTTGTATGTTTGTATTCTGTCTTTGACTTTGTTTTGCTCTTTTTGTAGGAATTTTCTTCTATTTGTATATCATTCTGTCTATTTCTCTGTCCATATATTCAGCTTTGAATTTTTTCTTTTTTGCTGCATAGCTTTTATTTTGCTGTTCATTTTTCTTTCTTGTTTTACCCTGCTGCCCCTAGTTACTCACTGTGTAAACATTAAGGACAATGTTCATCTCAGGTTTGGGGGTATGGAAGAGTGTGCCAATGAAATAGTTAATGCTAGTACAGCAGTGGTGGATAAAATTTTTGAAAATAAAGTGAAATCTCACCTGACCTTTGAAAAAAGAGGAAATTAATTTTTTTTAAAAACTCAAATTCGTTGTAGCTCTAATATTTTCATGAAGCAAATGCCAAGAATTTTTAAAAATTGGTGCTTAGTGAACCTGAAAATAGAGAAAATTGTGAGGATATACCCCAGGAATTTGATGGAAGACCATACCCAGTGAGATTTGGTCCTGGAATTTTTTTTTTTGAAGAGTGTTTTGGCAATTTTTTTTCTACTCTAAGGACTAATTGAATCTATTCTTTTTCACTAGAAGTTATGTAAATCCAAGTTGAAACAACTTGACAACAATCATGAAATTGAGGAAATGAAGTAAGGCCATCCTTTGGACAGTTTTGAGATTAGAAATCCTTACCCTTTGAATTGCCCTTGCTACACACCATATGAGCCTTAAAAATCAAAGTTTTCTTTGACAAAAAATCAGAGAATTTGAACCCAAACATCAATGGCCTGGTGCAACCTGACCCTCACTCTGAGATTTCAGAAGGTAAAGATAAAGGAGTTGAAGAAGGTAGAGCTGGTTTGACATTTGGTGGAAGGAGAAGAAAGCACATTTGAAGGCAGTTGTTTAACAGATGTAGAGCTATGGCATTCCAGCCCATAAAATTTTTTTTGAGAAAAATACAAAAGAAAAGCATACAAAAAGAAAAAGAAAAATAGAAAAGTAAAACAAAAATGTGAAAGAGAAGTCACTTCATTGGATACTTTGAAAAAGAAGAGAAAAAGTTGATCACTTTGGCTCTAAAAATTCAAAAAGAAGATGGAATTGTGCTGAAATGAAGAAGGTGTGTATACCACCTCCTTACCTTACTGATTTCTCAATTTTGAATCCTTCTTTACCCTTTATTCTTTATAAACCTCACCCATAAGCCACATTACAACCCAATAAAAAGTCCCTACTGATTTGAAATGGATTGAGCTTTCATGTGGAGATAAGGAGCTGTGTAATCTATGGTGAAAATAGTTAGAAGATTTCAAGAATTAGAGCACTGCCTATGATCATGTGTGCAGTCCTATTTGAGGGCTATAACTGCTCTTGAGCTGTGTGAAATGATACACCCTTCGTGTTTATTTAGAGTGATAGCCCAGGTGAGACTTGGGTCTGAAATTAAGTTTGTTGGGGGCATTATCAAAACAGAATTCTCAAAGTTATGGTGAGCTTTACATTAATTTTCCTACACAATGCCTTGATATGAACTGATTGATTGTGAAGGAATTATAGTAGAATTTCAGTATTAAATTGTTGTTTTACTGCTGAGACTCCTCTTAAAAATTGAATGAGCAAGGTGTGGAATGAATTTTATTTTGTTTGACCTCTGTTTAACATGTTGCACTGAAATTAACTGTTTTATTGGAGAAGTTTGTGGGTACCTTCACTGAAAACCCTTAGGAAACTCCACTCCTCCACTAGGGATCACCAAGGGGTTTAAAAGGCTTGGTGCATATGCTAAATACATCTGTGGTCCCTACGAAAGTGACATTTAAATTTTGTAGGCCACTTGTTTAATTTTCACTTTGCTCGAGGACTAGCAAAGATTATGTTTGAGAGTGTGCTAGTCACTGATTTATACCATATACACCTTTAAACCTGACCTTTGTAAGACCTTGAGCTGTTTATAACTGATGTTAATATTGTTTTGTAGATAAGTAATAATATGCAGCCATCCATGTAAAAGGTGCCAAGAGGAGGATTTAAAGGTAAGATAGCTGCTGAAAGAGTACGCAAGATAACATCTTTGGCAAGCTACAACTATGTGAAGTTGAATAACTTCAACTCTGTGCACATTAGAGCTGCCATGGGGTTCATTTTCAGTAGCTGCACTTTAGAGCAACCAAGTGCTTCAATCCACATCTGTAGAAGAATACAATTATATGGTTCGGCACATTCAAGCAATCAACTGTCAAGAGGACTCAAAGAGCCTCAATGCTGTATATGTTAGGCTGTGGAGAAGATCTAGACAGGTCAAAGGATTCTGCTGTGGGAAAACTTGGGCAGAATAGTGCAACAGCTTACATTTGAGATGAGCTCAAGTATTTTAGCTGTGCAAAGCTTTTAAAACATCAAGATCTTAAAATGAAAGCTATGTGCACAGTTTGGCAGCTCAGTATAAGCTTCAGCTTTATACATTTGTTCAACCATGTGGTTCAGCCCAACAACAACAGCATTTTCAAAGTCTAACAACCATGCAAGCTGCTACAAGCTCCTACACCAACTTACCATGCAGCCTCAAAGCTGCACCCTTGAGAAGCTGCTATGCTGAAGCCAGCCTTCATGCACTTGAGATGCAGAATTATAGAGCTGCATATGTATATATATATATATATATATATATATATATATAGGCTCAATCAAATATGAAGATATATGCGTAAGCATTCGATCAGTTGGCAGCTGCTGCAGTTAAAGCACTTGAGCATTGGATGCACTTATCCTCTCGAGTTGCTGCAATGATAGAATGCTGATAGCTTAAGAGTAGCCACTCGAGCAGTAGAAGAAAACCCTTCGATCAGTTCACTCCTCCAGCTATTGAACCTCTCAAATTTGCAGTCCATGCTACAGCTGTGACAGCCCAGATTTCGGCACCCCGAAACCCGTGCCATCAGTACAATCCTCCAGACCGTGCCCCAAAACTATGCACATAATATTGGTATAACAAGCAATAATAATAAGATAAAGTAAATAACTGCATAAAGCGGAAAAGTTAATATGTCCATATAACACATACAAAAGACAGTTCTACTTTTATGCCACTGCATGAACAGAGAACCGATCTGAACCATTGGTGATAAATTGATCACCCCAGATGGTTCGCCCAAATGAATTATATCTATCTAATTACATTGTTTATCAAAATAAATGCTTGACATACCAAGCCGTACAATCTGCTCTCAAAACTGACTCTCTATCAAAGTACACAGCAGAGTCTCCTAGAAGAAGTCCTCGGGAGGAGGCTCCAACTCATCCCCAGGCACGTAATCCGAGTCACCTGAATCAACGTCTCTCGAAGCCTCGGTCGCTGCTAATAATGGACCTACGACGTATAGTCTAAAGGGTGAGCTACATCCTAGCTCAGTAGGGAACAACACAATGAACATATAAGTAAAAATCTCACATATATTCCATGATATTCAAAGCATGATATGTCTATGCATTTTCTAGAAAAGAGTTTAAAAGATGGTAATTTGTATTCAAATTTACTGGTAGTTTGTATGTTTTATTTTACTGTTAATTTATCATGAATGACACTGAACAGGCCTAAAGCAAAACTTAAATCTTCAACTTAAGTAATCCCCGAGCAATATAGCATCGAGCCCCGATAGGATACCCTCCATCGTCGTCTAAATAGACAGCTGTTAAAAAGTATTCCCTGGGAATACGACCCAAGCCCCTTTCTCAATAGGTGGCGGGGTTAAATCTCATCTCAACATCCCTAGGATGTGCTTACTGTGTACGGATAGACCTCTGCACAGGTGTACAGATTGGCCGCCGTACCGGTCACGGATATCCCGTGTAAATGTGCTTTACATATAGTTGTTCATTGTGTAAATGTGCTATCTTATATCAGTTAGGCCTTAACAGTAGTTATTCAATCTTACTTACATCCCTGGGATGTCTAAATTACTCGTATCACACTGACACCTTTTGTTACTTTCTCATCCCCCGGGGATGTCTCATTCTCATTTGATTACTTGGTCTCAATTACTCGCATCACACGGATGCCCTTATCACTTTCTTGGTGTCACACACACACCCATTTTTATAAAGATTTTCATAGTTAAAACATTTTCAATTTGATCTCTATATCACTACATACATGCTCTTGCAATTAAAGTACATATTCAAGGTATTCCCTACCTCAGGTCTCAGAAGGTCCAAGCATCAAGGTCCCGCGCGGCTCCTTGTGCTCGCTTTCACACGTACCACCTATGGTACATCATCACACATACAACACATCACTAAAGATGCAATAGAGAAGGTCCTAGACCCTCCATGAACCTCAAGGTCAAATTAGAAAGTCAAGTGAAACTGCCAAAATCGATTAATCGATTCCCAAAATTGATTAATTGAACCCGAAATCGATTAATCGATTCCCAAAATCGATTAATCGAAATCCAAAATCGATTAATCGATGCCAAATCGATTAATTGAATTCCCCTAAATGGTTAAATCGATTCTCAAATCGAGCAGTCAAAAATTTGAAATCGACTAGTCGATTCCAAATCGATTAATCGAAATCCAAAATCGATTAATTGATTTCCCAAGTTGATTAGTCGATTTCCCCAAGTCTTAATTCTACAGCCACTAGAGGTACCCAGTCGATTAGCCAATTTCCAAATCGACTAATAGACCTTCAAAATCGATTAATCGATTTCCAAACCAATTAATCGAAATCAAGCATCCCTGACTTTTCAACTTCTAGACTAAAATTGATTAATCGAATCTCTATTTCGATTAATCGATTTGGCCAGATTCAGCCCCCTTTCGGGCTGTTCTACCAACTCTTTTCCTTTTCTATTTTCTTTCTTTTCTAAGTCTTTAATCTACCATTTTAATCATATTTGACTGAATTTAACCATCAAACATCTATGCATTTAATTCTAATGAAACTCACCTCAATAATCCCTTTAAAGGATTGATTTGTTGGGTTTGATGGCTAGGGTTCCAGCTTTTCGCTTTAACGCTCTTTCACACATCGAATCTGACAATCAATGCTTGACCCCCTCTTGATTTGCATTAACTCTTGGCTCAATAACTCCTCTTTACTCCCTCTCTCTCTCTCTCTTCTTAACTCTCTCTTCAACAACCCAAACAAAAGGATTTTAGGCTTATTAAACCCTTATATCCTCTCTCCGATTTTGGTGTTCAGCGCATACACCTGAGATAGGTGTATGTGGCTCTAAAATAATACCATTCACTACACTTAGGTCACAATTTGCATCGCATAAGTTCAGCACTTCATGAGTTCACTGTTTGACCATCACTTGGTCAAACCTATGACCAGTCGGGAACGAATCTCGAGGTCACTATTTGACGCTCAAATTTTTGGGATATTACAACAGCCATCCTGTCGAGTATAAAATGCAGTAGCAACTTGTCGACAGGATCTTCAAAGCTTCAGCAATCCTGTCGACTTGTGCTTCCTTCAAACTCTCGAAGTGCACCATTCAACCAACATCTCGAATGGAGCAAGTAAGCAACCTGTCGAGCTTTCCAAGTACCCAACCTGTCGACCAACAGTCTGCCCCATCCTCTCGAATGGATGGCTGCACCTTCAGCCATCCTCTCGAACTCCTGCTCACACCTTCAGCCCACCTCTCGAATCCTTCTTCCATCCTCATGAATTGTCACCTGAAGTTGCTGAGTTTCCAGCTACACTTCAGTACCTCTCGAATGGATGGTATCAACAACTCCAAACCTCTAGAAATTGTTCATGTCTTCAGTCAACTACTCGAAAGGATGAATCCATCCAGCCTACCTATCGAATTGCTTCACCAAAGTACACCCCCATCCTCTTGAATGCATGGTTGAACCTACCTTCACCCTCTCGACTGCATGGTTGAACCTAGCTCAGCTTATCAAGCAGTTTAGCAAGGTAGCATCTTTAAGTAAATCAAGCAGCCTATACTTCCAGCTCGAGCCCTATCAAACTCCATTGAGTTTCAACTATCAAACTAGTTGAGGTTACTTCAGTTTGCAGCCATTTAATGGAGCACCTTCAAGGGCCCCCAACAATTTATCAATTCGGGTTCCATCTGAGGGCTGTTTTGATATCAGCAGTAGAACTATTTTGGGTTTCAAATGCAGCCAATGGATTTTAAGATTAATTTGGGCACCCATAGCAGCTTGGTTCCAAGTAATGCTTCAGCAATTATGCAAGGGCTGTAGCTGGAGTTATCTTTGGTCGGCAGGGGTATATTTGGGAACTCCAAAGAACATGGGATAGCTACCCACATGCAAATTGTTTTGGAGAAATTCTTGGCGGGAAGCAAATCATTTCAGCTGTGTATAATTGAATGGATCTCTCTCTTCTCTCTGATTGGCTAGAATGCTAAACACATAGATTAGCATAAACTGAAGTGAAATTCTCTCCTCTGGTTGGCTGCAACTCAAGGCACATGGATCACTGCATATATATAAATAAGCATCCTTGATGCTGTAATTCTCAAGCAAGGAAACTAGGAAATTCTCTGAGTTCTCCCTGACTCAATTAGGCTTAGTTTTAGCTTTTATTTTCCCTTTTCTCTTTCCCATTCTCTCTCTAATCTAGCATGTTGGATTAGAACGAGGTAGTGGCTCAGATCTAGTTTGTAATTGTAATTTCGACGTGAAGATGTGTGGATTGATGTACAGACTACAGATCTGAGAACAAGTTTATTTTAAGTAATTTTGATTCAATAAATTGTTGATTTTAAATTTCAATTAAATCTAAAGATCTTGTAGTTCCATTAGATGTCTATAAGATTTATGTATTTGGGAATAGCCCATTCATCAATTATGATCGAGGAACCTTGGATATCTAAACTATTCTAAACTATTTTTTTGTTCAGAAGAAAATCTAACCTCAGTTGTCAATTGATTTTGAGAATTCCTTCGATAAAATTATTCCTATGCTGAGCTCTCTTATTTATAGATTATAAGGAGTCGGTTTACAGTGTTTTAATCCTAACAAAAGAAACTACTAAAAACAAAAGATTCCTAATATAATTCTAATTCCTAATTTTATTTTCCTTGCCTTCACTGGTTGATGAGCTTCTGCACTTTCTCAATTTTAGCAACCGAGATCTTTAGGAGTCTTTCTTCATCAATCTTCTTAGATCCGTGATTTGCCAAACTTCTAGTTCAAGAGTTTTTCTATTTTGGTGTATGGCGATTTGAATCTTCAGGTGATCAGCAGTGTAAGAGCTTCAATCTATACAATCGTAAATTACGATTTCTCTTTTTTTCAACTTATAACTTTTTAGAATGATTCTTTAATACAAACGATCGTTTTCTCTTTGTATCGCCTTCTGCTAGAACATTTTTTCTGAAGAATTGTAAATTATGATTTTATATTTTTCTCTATAGCACTCCATCGTCTTTTATGATTTTAGACTTTATTCATGCGTCTGATTGTCTTTTTTATTCAATCGTCTTTCTTACTACTTTTTGAGTTCATTTCGACGAAGATTAACACTTTGGTTCTCTTTTACTGATTTTTCTTAATATTTGTACATCATTAACTTGTTAGTAGCAAACTGGGGTTTAGCAACATTAAGTTAAGGGTGATAAAATGGTATATTCTGTGACTGAACACACCCCCAAACTTATGTTTTGCTAGTCCCTAGCAAACAAGGCAAGAAATACTAATATAAAATTTAAATGCCACTTTCGTAGGGAGCACGATTGTATTAAGCAGATGCAACAAGTCTTTAAACTCCTAGATGATCCCTAATGGAGGAGTTGTAGTCTCCTGAAGGTTTTCAGTGAAGTTACTACAAACTTCAAAATATTTTTGGGTTTTTCAGTTTTTCAAAGACAACTAATAAAAATTAAAAAAAAATTTAAACTAATTTTATACACTAGTTAAGTTAGTCATCATATGGTTATTATAATTTTTAAAAATTACAAATCTTTTATATCCTTACTTTCCATCATAACAGTTATCCTCGATCAGAACTCAACAATTTCAATCCAGTATAGCGTGGAGTGTGTGCGTATCAGTGAAAAGTTTATTCATCATAAATTTTTCTAAACTACAGATTTAGAAAACATTTTCATCCAAAAACTCTCACTATTAGCATACTCTAAAAAAGATATCAAAATTTATGGGTTCTTTCAATATGATAGATATGATAAATTTAAAGGACCATTGACTAAAAGGATAAATCTCATGGAATGGATAATCAATTCTCATTCATATGATTTATTATTTATTCATAGTATCCATTGCATATATCTCTACTAGACTCATGCTTTTACAAATTGTAAATCAAAAAGGTCTTTGCTCGACTTGTAATGGAGCTTTGGGTTAAGAGGATTTAAATAAAGGTAGATAGGATTCAAAGGTTTCTGAGAATTTAGTTCTTCCTTCTCTATCTTCTTCTCTTCTTTTCTTTTCTACTTTAGTAAGTATCTAAAAAGTTGGATAACTTCTTCCCATTTTTCTTTTTCTTGTTTTTGTTAATCCCATTTCTTCAATTGATTTTCTTCAGATATCTTTTGGATTTTTTTTTCAGTTTTAAAATCTCTTTGCTTCTCTTTTTTTCTTTTCTCAGAATCGTAATTACGATTTTGTACTTCTTTTCCCATATTTTCTTCCTTTTATTTCTTTTCAGTTGTGTCCTTGTTCGGCATATCCCTTATCTGTTGACTTTTACTCATTTCACTCCCTCTTCTTCCCTTCTTTTGCATTCTAAACTCTCAGAAATTATAAGGGTTAAAGGTTGAAAGTTTTGTGTAGTACATATGATTAAGCGTTTATAAAATCTTGATACAAAGAAATTCGATTTAGGCTTCTATTATGGGTTCAAAGGATAAAATCTTTTTTGGGATTTTGGCTTTTTAGCTTTGACTAAATAAAAGATGGCCTTTAATCAACTTTACTATTTACTAGCATGAATGTCATATTGTTTTGATACATTTTATAGATAGTTCTAAAGAAACAAATCATCATATTCACAAAATATTTGATTAAAATTTTCAGCAATATGAGATTTCTTATAATGCAGTCAAGAAGTTCAAGAAAATTTAAGCTTGAATAGATAGCAGTCTCTCTCTCTCCAAAGAAAGGAAAACTTAGTCTTTAAAGTTCACCGATTATATAATTTTAAAACTATAATCAAAATATTGCAGTTCAGATCAACCTATTATTTCAAACTTGGGGGCCTGTTTTGGAACTAGATCCCTATTAGGGCCACCCTCGATGCTTAAGTTAAGGGAGACTAGCTATTAAGACCCCATTGAGACCATATTTATAAAGGCCCATTAGAAAGGAGCAGGACACTTAGGCCCATGAGCTAGGAGCCGAGATATGCATTGTGTATACCTTAGGAATCATATACAAGCTGTACACTCAATTAGTGCCTCCCTGTTTTAGCCACATGCACATAACCATGCAAATCATTATTTGCATTGGGTATTGTCGGCTGTGAATGGAGAGGAGAAACCGAAGTGAAGATGAGAAACCATCTCCTTCTTCCTCTTGATTTGATTCAAACTTCTTACATACCAAACCTTGAATCCATCCCGAAAGCTCTTCCATTTCAAGTAGATATCGAACCCTAGAACCTTGGAGCACCGCGAGCTCTGCGACTCCTTCAACCAAGAGGATACGAATATGGGAATCGACGTTGCGAAGGTATTGATCCAACACCAGTGGATCGTAGAGCTTCGCATTCGAGGAAAGTTCGTAGAGGTAACCCTCATCTCCCGTGCGTCATGCTTTAGTATTCGAATATCCTACTAGGTTGTAATACTCGAGACCACATCCAAGGATTTCAAGGATCGAACGTGTCTGAAGCACAAAAAAGGGATGCTTTGGGGTTAATCGTCAAAACCCTTCCATGAGCTATGATTTGGGGATAAATCGTGGGTTAGACTCTGCAATGCCAAATGTAGGATGTGCAATTTATTTTGTTTCAAATAGAGGTCTCGTAAGCGAGTGACAGCTCATCTTGAGTATGTTGGTTGTGTTGTAGAACCATCTCGGGAAGCCATAAAGGTTGTCTCGAGTTTGTTGTATGAACTATTAAAGACAACAGTTCTGTGTGGTGTGCTCGAGCGCGAATTGCATAGCTCGAGTGGGAACCCACCTGAAGCCATACGCTCGAGCGAGAATTATAGGCTTAAATCACTCAGGAAGAAACTGATCAAGCATAAACTGAGGGTTTACATTGAGAATATGCTCAAGCGGAAATTGGGTCGCTCGAGCGGGAAAAGACCTAAAGGGGTACGCTCGAGCAGGAATTTCAAGCTATTTTAGCTTGGGTCAAAACCGCTCGAGCGGGACTGGGAATTGTATGGGAAATATGTTCGAGCGTGTGTTGGATCGCTCGAGCGAGAGATTTTCTAAAGCATACGCTCGAGTGGGAATTTTATGTTTATTTCGCTCGGGTTAAAACTGCTCGAGCGAAACTTAGGATTTATACTGGAAACACGCTCGAGCGAGAATAGTACCGCTCGAGTGGGATATCACCTGAAGACTACACTCGAGGGTGATTTGTTGGCTTATTTTTGCTCGGGTTAAAACTGCTCGAGCGTGCAGCATAGGTGCCGCTGGGAATCGCTTGAGCGGGATTGAGCCACGCTCGAGCGTGAACCTCTGATTTTTACTATCTTCAATGTATGTACTTGGGACTTGGCTAGCATGCTTGTAAGTTATATGTGTGAACTAAGATATGTAATGGACATCGTGATTCAGGATAAATTCACCATGGACCAAGGTTTTGAACTTGTCGGACCATGAATCTTTGCATGTGTGTTCAACACAAATTCAAGTAGAGAAAACACCTTGGTAACTTATATGTTTTCTCAAAGTCATGTTTCATGATGCTATTTTCAAATGAATTAGATTTTTGCTATGAATATCACTTATGTACTCTCGCCATGATTTATCTTTATCTCTTGAAACTTGTGAACATGAATATTTGATGTTATATTTGTAGTCACGTCTTGCATGATCTCATACATACGTCTCTTGATTTTCGAGTGTACTTGTCTTGTAGAGTTCTCACTCGTAAAGCTTGTTCTGGATCATGTGTACTCGATCTATGCTTGCGTGTTACGAATTTGTGAGAATGTGCAATGAGGAGTGGAGCCTCCATGAGAGGGGTGGAGTCCCCGGGGCTACGACTCTGTGCCCGCTATGGATTCCTTAGTTCCCTAATATGGGATGCCTTGCCATGTAACTTAATTGCAAGTGTATTATATGTAAGGGGAGTGGAGCCTCCATGAGAGGGGTGGAGTCCCCGGGGTTACTACCCTGTGTTCACTACGGATTTCTCAGTTCCCTAATACGGGATACTTACTATGATTCCATATGATATGCTTTGTCTCGAACCTATGAATCCTTGCCATGTATCGTGAATTATCTCAAGTCTCGATTATATACATTTTTTTCTTGCTTGTTCCGTTCATATGTTTCGATTGTGTCTTGTCTAACTTGTCTCATTGTGCATAGTGTAACCATGTCTCATTCGCCTTCATGATTTGACCAGTTGAGATTTTGTAAATGTTTTTCTAGAATCCGATATATTTTGAATGAAAATATAAGCTTTGACTACTTTTAATTATGCATCAAGAATATGAATTTGAATGATAAGGTGTGATTTAGCATGTAATTTTCTCTACTGAGCTTGGATGAAGCTCACTCCTCGACTATATGTCACAGCAGCAGGTGAGGACGTGGAGAGTGATTCTGAAAGGGAGGAAGATCCGGATTATAATCTCGGGGAAGAGGAGGATCTACCTGAAGGGCATTATCCTTAGTTTGGAGCAGGTTTTGTTTGGGAGAGTTTCATTTTGAGAGAATTTTGATACAAGGTAAAGAGAATATGTAATCAAATCATATGATATGTTTTGATCCACTGTTTATATGAAGGTCGACCTTCATCGGTGGATGTTTATCTTTTTGATATAGGTGTATATATAAATGCAGTAGTTTATCCTATGAGTTTCTCTTTTGGTTGCCATTATATCCATGCTTAGCTCTGTCACACTTTTTGTCTTGCACACTTTGCTTTCGATTATGTGAGCTTACCATCATGCGATGGCTCAATCCTTCCTATTGTGTTATGTGTGGAAGAACGAGCTGTCAGGAGCTGATGTTATACATTGATACCATAACATCACTGTAATTCGGGTCTTGTGTGAGATTCGACGGCATAGGTTTTAGGATAAGGAAATCCAGGCTGTCACAGGTGGTATCAAAGCAATTTTTTATAGTCTAGCGGGCATATAGAGCTATGACGTAGGATAAGAACAATGGCATTAGGCTTAGATATTTGGTTCAAACATTAAGACCAACGGTCTTAACATGATCTGACTTGTCGTTTGCTTGGTCATGGTAGGACAAAATGCCTCCTAGACGTGGTAGACCAAGGAACGTGAACGTAGGAGATGCCCCTACTAGGGAGGGATTCATTTCGGGAGTAAATGCTATTCCGGTAAATAGCAACAACAATACACTAAGAGCTAATGAGACCCCTGCGAATAATAACGCATCCGGATAAGGAGATAATGTTGGGAATGCTTCAGGGGGCAATAGTAATCAACAATTTCTTGAGACCATGGTGAACACCATGGCGGTGTTGGCTGAGAGAAGGCAGCCATCGGGCTTTCAAGACTTCTGGAGACTAAGGCCTCCGAGCTTCTATTGACAAGCCGACTTGATGGAGGCTGAAAAATGGTTAAACCAGATTGAGAAACTATTACAATGAGTCCGTTGTACTAAAGAAGAGAAGGTGAGTTGGGCTTCTTTCCAGCTCGAGGGTGAAACGGATCCATGGTGGAAATCGGTCGAAAGAACTCAAGCGCCGGGAACACCATGGACTTGGGTGGAGTTCACCGAGGTACGGTCATTACGAGTTTCTCGTAATGCCATTTGGGCTGACAAATGCGCCTGCATCGTTTATGGATCTTATGAACCGTATCTTCAAGCCATATCTAGACCGGTTTATAGTTGTCTTCATTGATGACATTCTCGTATACTCAAAGACGCAAGAAGAACATGAACAACACTTACGACTTGCATTACAAACACTATGAGATTCTCAATTGTATGCGAAACTCGACAAATGTGAATTTTGGTTGCAACAGGTAAGCTTCTTAGAACACATCATCTCCAAGTTGGGTGTAACAGTTGACCCATCAAAAATAGAGGCCGTGGTGAAATGGGAATAGCCCAGGACAGTTACCGAAGTTCGTAGTTTTCTGAGTTTCACCGGCTACTACCACAGATTCGTAGAAGGATTCTCGAAAATAGCTGGACCGCTCATGCAGCTCACTTGAAAGAGCACAAAATTTGAGTGGACCGATGCGTGTGAGAAGAGCTTCCAAGAGCTCAAGAAAAGACTGACTTCCGCACCCGTGCTTATACTACCATCTGGCACTGGAGGGTTCGTTTTATTTACCGATGCATCTCACACCGGTCTAGGTTGTGTTTTGAATCAACATGAGCGAGTTGTCTCTTATGGCTCAAGGCAATTGAAAGATCACGAGAAGAATTATCTCACAAATGACCTAGAGCTTACAACAATCATCTTTGCTTTGAAGATATGGAGGCATTACCTCTATGGTGAGACCTTCAAAATTTTTACCAACCACAAGGGCCTCAAATACTTGCTCACACAGAGAGATCTAGACTTGAGGCATAGAAGGTGGATAGAATTCTTGAAAGACTATCACTATGTCATCCACTATCACCCAGGGAAAGCAAACGTAGTAGCGGATGTGCTCAGCCAAAAATTGATTCCTTAGCTATCACACCTTGTGACCCGAATATAAAGATGGAAATTGCTTAAGGAATTGACCTTAGGTCTCTCGACATTCGAAGTAAAGTAATCGAGAGCATTTTGGCTAATATCAAGATCAATTCAACTCTCTTCGAAAGGATCAGAGAAAGCCAATTGAAAGATTCAGAAACGATGACCATCAGTCAGAGTATAGCCACTGAAAATCATCCAATATTTTTGGTTAAGGACGATGACTCCTTATTGGTTAAAGGACGATTGTGTGTATCGACTGATAGTGAATTAAGATAGGAAATACTAGAAGAAGCCCATAGATAAACATATGCTATTCATCTGGGTAGCACCAAAATGTATCATGATTTGAAGAAGTTTTGGTGGAAAGGAATGAAGAAGGATGTTGTGGAGCATGTAGCAAGATGCCTAGTGTGCCAACAAGTCAAGGTTGACCACAGACACCCTGTTGGATTACTACAGCCCCTGCCAGTCCCCGAATGGAAATGGGAGGATATTTCGATGGGCTTTATATTGGGCTTTATATTTCGATGGGCTTTATTGACCGACTGACCAAATCAGCACACTTCCTTCCATACAACATGTGCTATACTGTGAGCAAACTTGCTGAATTGTATTTGAAGGAGATCGTAAGGCTGCACGACATACCTTCTAGCATCGTCTCAGACCAGTACCCACTCTATACATCCCAATTTTGGCAGCGTTTCCAAGAAGGAATGGGTTCTAACCTTGAGTTCAGCTCAATTTTTCACCCACAACTGATGGACAAACTGAATTGGTGAATCAAGTAATAGAAGACATGCTCATGGCATGTATGCTAGATTTCCAAGGGTCGTGGGATAAGCTCCTGTCATTAGTTGAATTCACCTACAACAATAGTTACCAGGCGAGTATCGGCATGGCTCCGTTTGAAGCGCTATATGACCGCCGGTGTAAATCTCCGTTAAATTGGGAAGAAGTTGGAGAGTGTGTTCTATTTGGCCCGAAACTCATTGAGAGCACGAACGAGACAGCTCGACTCATTCGGGAATGTTGACTGTTGCACACAATAATATGTTATATATATATTAGTTTATTGTGAAAATGTGCTAAAAGTCGTATCCCTTGCAGGTTGGGGATCACGTCTTCTTAAAGATATCACCGACCAAGGGTGCAATGAGGTTTGGTAAACAAGGAAAGCTAAGCCCACGGTACATTGGCCCTTTTGAAGTGCTAGGCCGCGTTAGCGAGGTAGCCTATCATGTTGCCCTACCACCCTAGCTATCGAGCATTCAGAGTGTCTTCCACGTGTCAATGCTAAGAAAGTACATCAGAGACATGTCACATGTGCTAGACTACCAGCCTTTCGAGGTATAAGAAGACTTGACAATGAGAGAGGAACATGTAAAGGTATTGGATCGTAATGAGCAGATTTTAAGAACTAAAAGAGTTCTGCTCGTCCTAATTCAATGGCGCAACCATTCTGCCAAAGAAGCGACATGGGAACGAGAGGATGATATTCGCGATCAATACTCGAATCTATTACGCCTTTTGTTGCTACAAATTATTGAAACAATGTTTCACTGTAGGGGGACCCACATGTATGAACGATGTATAACCTTATGTTTAAATAATATACAATAGTTTTATGGACACTCCATTTTGATGCAAGTTATACGTATTTTAAATTGATGCGAGAACATGTGAAACATCAGCGCAATTATTTTCGTAATAGTCTACTCACAATTATCATGAGATAGGGCTAAGACATTCAAAAGATACTGTGCTATATACAGGTAAGGCAACAGTTAATGAAACCAGGACACCGGAAAATACTCAACCTTAAATCCTTGTACCTGAAGCTAGTCCGCTTGAGCGTAAAAATTTCACTCGAGCATCCTCTTTAAACACGCTTGAGTGTAACCCGTACCGCTCGAGCGGCCATCGGATCTATAATAAGGCCCAAAGCCTATTTGTTCACTCCCGTGAAGTTTCAAAACACTCTGACGCTTCATTTTCTTCCTTCCTCCACTAGAAGAAGCTAAAATCCACTCAAAGGGACTTCATTTTGCTGTGCTCGTGCAAGATCTCTTCGGATTTTGGCCCTAGCTCTTGTGCATACCTCCATTTTGAGCGGTAAAGCTCTAGAAACCCCTATCTCTTTGGAATTTTTCTTGTTTTTCCTTCAATCATTGTTTTCAAAGAAGAAAATGGTCTCAAAATCCTCTAAATCTACAACCCCAAATCCCCGATCTTCGAAGCATGCGAGGACCCATCCACCACCATCACTTGGTGAGAAACCTACCCCATGGTGGGACACTAAGTTATTCGAAATAGAATGGTCTTCCGACCTTGCATATTTTGAACACGAGCCACTATTCCAATGACAGATGCACTACCTTGAAAGAGCCAGCCTGATATCACTACTCAAGCCCTTCCACAACTATTATTACCTAAGAATCGTGAAACACTTCTACCAAAACCTCCAATGTGAACAGAATGGCCACATCCACACTATCATTGATGGCCGGGATATCTCCGTTGACCATGATCGAGTTGTTGCAACCATGAGCGTTCCATCTAGATTCTATGAACACTGCGGCTTATTAGAGCCCAACACTGACCCAACTCCGTTTCCTCTGATCATCACCGAAATGACTCACAGGCAACGTGGTTAGGGTCGCGTTGTGACAAGGTCCCACTTACCTTCTTACATGTGGTGGCTCGATCTAGTACACCACGGCAACCTGTACCCAGTCAGTCGCTGGGAGAATCGATGTGGGACCTCCCTACAAATTCTATTCCCGACATTCAAGAGGAGGTGGTTTGATGTGGTCGACGTCCTACAGGATGGACTTAGGACTGCGTATAAGAAAATGTTGGAGATGAGGAAAAAGCCACTACACGAAATGCCATATGCCCGCTTTATCTCATGATTTGTCGAAGAATACCAACACAAAAAGGGAGGCTATGTGTTATTACCCAAGGAATCAAGCCGAGACAACAACATTCAATGTTTTGGACCCAAAGAATGGACTGACACTCATCAAACATTGACTCGGAGTAGCTGCAAACCCCCGATAACCGTTCCCTCCAATGAACCACACCCGCCAAATGACATTCACACCAGAATGAACTTCCTTGAAGGCATGCTAGTAGAGATCATGCATTATTGCTTCCCAACCACCACCGAGTGCCGAATCACCAAAAAGCATGAACCTATGTGTCAGACGTTGATAGTTCGGGTGTAGGTCCCTCAACCTCTGGAGCAGCTCGTACTGCACAACAAACCGCTGCTTTGCCTGGTGAGCTTAAGATTCAATAACACGCTCAGTTATATTACCTGCTACATTGACTTACTTTTGCACTCTCAAGATGAATATGCGTTAGCAAACTATTAGTGAATAATAACTAGCAGTAGTACATGTTGCTAGTTGAATTCCCATGATTGAAATTCCATGATGATGATGAAATTTAGTAGCATAGTTAATTATAGTACTTTCAATATTCCTGACAAGGGCATTTTGTATACCTTTGCAATGCTTCTGATTGGGCATTTTGTATACCTTTGCAATGCTTCTTCTTACCTTTACAATGCATTTGTATACCTTGCAATGCCTTTGTATACCTTAGCAATGTGTTCATAGAAGATTCAATTTTCGAGGACGAAAATTCTTCTAAGGAGGGGACGATGTGACACCCCGTAAAACCACACGTGTAAAGTCTAGATCGACGGTGTGTCATGGACCATGGATCCTGGAACGGGAAGAATCCATGTGGGCACTGGCCACTCGAGACCCATAAGGACCAATTTGGATTGAAGGCCTATCTGGACCTAAACCATGAGATTTTTAAACCAAACCACTTGGGGGCCTGTTTTGGAACTAGATCCCTATTTGGGCCATGCTCAATGCTTAAGTTAAGGGAGACTAGCTATTAAGACCCCATTGAGATCATATTTATGAAGGCCCATTAGAAATAAGGAGTAGGACACTTAGGCCCATGTGCTAGGAGTTGAGAGATGCATTATGTATACCTTAGGAATCATGTACAAGTTGTACACTCAATTAGTACCTCCCTGTTTTAGCCACATGCACGTAACCATGCAAATCATTGTTTGCATTGGGTATTGTCGGCTGTGAATGTAGAGGAGAAATTGAATTGAAGAACAGAAGCCTCCTTCTTGATTCGATTCAAACTTCTTGCAAACCAAACCTTGAATCCATCCCGAAAGCTCTTTCGTTTCAAGTACAAATTGAACCCTATAACCTTGGATCACTACGAGCTCTGTGACTCGTTCAACCAAGAGGATACGAATCTGGGAATTGGCATTGTGAAGGTATTGATCCAACATTGGTGGATTGTAGAGCTTCGCACTGTGAGGAAAGTTCATAGAGGTAACCCTTGTCTCGCGTGCGTCATGCTTTAGTATTCGAATATCCTACTAGGTAGTAATACTCGAGACCGCATGCAAGGATTTCAAGGATCGAGCGTGTCCGAAGCACGAAAAAGGGATGCTTTGGGTTAATCATCGAAACTTGCATGAGCTCTAATTTGGGGATAAATCGAGGGTTAGACTCCGCAATCCGGAATGTAGGTTGTGCAATTTATTTTGTTTCAAATAGAGGTCTCGTAAGTGAGTGATAGCTCATCTTCTTGAGCATGTTGGTTGTGTTGTAGAACCATCTCGGGAAGCCATAAAGGTCGGCTCGAGTTCGTGGTATGAACTATTAAAGATAGTAGTTCTGTGTGGTATGCTCGAGCATGAATCGCATCGCTCGAGTGGGAACCCACTTGAAGCTAAAAGCTCGAGCGGCAATTATAAGCTTAAATCGCTCGGGAAGAAATCGATCGACCGTAAAATCAAAGTAAAATAAAGGATGGATTCAGCACATCTAAAGTATCCTAGATTTGCAAGATACAGGGTCCTTTGTAGCAAGTTTTAATAAGTAAGAGTTTGTCCCATAGGGAGTAGTGATCTAAACCTAGAAGTTGTATAGTAGGCCTCCAGATCTGGCTATAGATCTGTCAATTCTAATAAGAAAGAGAGCTTTTCGGGTGTCACTAGATCTAATTTATAAAACTAAAATATAAGACTAAATCTAAAAGATTGAGGAAGATGGATGGTAAAATAAAATATAAAATGGGGAGAAATAGACAGCTAGGGCCTAATTTTTATTGCAAAACAGATCAAGAGTTGGGGATTTGCAGCAATCCTTCATTTGGCTACAAGCACAAATGCAAGGTATAGGAATCTGATTTAGACCGGTGGTTTGGATTGATCTTAAGGCTATGATTTGTCCACTTAAATGGTCATAGATCATCCAATAGATTTCCTTCATTCCGATGGCTTCAATCAGAATAAGATAATCACTACAGATGCTGTCGATGTAAGGCCATAGGCACAGGCACCCACAGGCATATCAAACCTAGGGAAATCAGATGGTCATCAAGAGATCTACCGGAGAAGGTCCGGGGCTTGTGCCGAGTGCAAAAATCCGATTGAGAATCTAATGGGACCACAAGATCTTTAGATTTAATTAAGCTTTAAAATAAATAATTTATTGCTTTACTAAAAAACAACTTACAATAACATTATTCCAGATCTGTAGTCTGTGCATCGATCCACATTTCTTCATGCCAAAATTATAATTATAAACCAAATCTGAGCTGCTACCTAGATCTAATCCAACATGTTAGATTAGAGAGAGAAGGGGGAAGAGAAAAGGGGAAAATAAAACCTAAAACTAAACCTAAATGAGCTAAGGAGAACTCAGGTTATTCCTTTGTTCCTACTTTCCTTGCTGAAGAAATACATCAAAATAGATGGGTATTTATAGGTATGTAGTGATCCATGTGCTTTGAGTTGCATCCAATCAGAGAGCAGCAATTTAATTTTGTTATGCATAGATGAGGTGTCTTCATTTTTGCCAAGGAAAATCACATGTGGACTGCTGTCCCATGTGCAGAAATTTGTGCCCAGCTGATGTGCCTTAGAGTTCTCGAAAATGCCCCTGCCAGCCATTTATATTTTCTGCTGCAGCCCTGATATAATTGCTGAAAATTACTTTGGGACCAGGCTGCAGCAATTACCAACACGGCCCTTATCATTTAGAAATGTGGGCTGCTGAAAATAGCCTTAGCAGTTTTATCCAAATCTGCAACTCAGCAAATCTTTCATCGCATTTATTTGCTGAGCTTGGTACCAAAAATAACCCCCAAGCAGCTGTTGACAGATAGTTCCCGAGCCTTGATAGTTTCAGATGCAAACATAGGAGGAGTAGCTTTGAAGATTGCAGCAGTTTGCAGGAGTTTAAGCTGCCCGAGCTGAACCATTGAATCTGCAGTTTGGCTCCTTTCAACAGGTTTGTATATACTGCTATACCAACCATTCGACAAGTTGGTGGAGAATGCAAGTCGTGAGGTTGGATGGCTGCATGGAGGAGCTTTCATGAGGATGGGCTAGCTACAGCCTCAAGTTGTCGACAGGATTAGAAGTTGTACCTATCGACAGGTTCATATCGATAGGGAGCTCAAGAATTCGTTAGGTACAAGCTGCATGTTTGAAGCTTTCGACATGTTTGGTGGATTGAGCCATTCGGCAGGTTCAAAGATGATGCATTGAGGGACTACTCGATAGGTACAAAACTGTAACATTCTTTAAGCATTCGATAAGTTGAGCTCCAGCTTCATGAACCAATCGACAGGTTCATTAAAGCATTCGATAGGTTCCATTGCTGCCACAAAGCACTTCCCGACAGGATTGGAGTGCAGGTCTGCTCGAGAGGATGGGAGATGAATGGTTGGAGCTTTGCTGGTCTAGTCAACAGAATGGGGATTGTATGCTGTCGACAAGTTAAGGGATATTCATTGCAGTCGTGAAGATGCCTGGGAGGTTAGAGCTGAAGGTCTTGATAGGTTTACATGCAATAGTCGTGAGGATTGGGTGCTACACCTTGCTACTCGAGATGTTGGCTGGATGCAGGGTGCATGTCGTGAGGTTGAAGATGAGCTGCAGGTTGGGCATCTCGATAGGTTGAGATATTTAAGTGGTCAATAGGCTCTATGGTCTGATTTGCAACTGAAACTTTGCATGCATGTTGTAGATAGGTTCTACATGCATTTCGGGAGGATTGTGCTGGGGCTCTAAAAGTCGAGAGGTTGTAGTAGGTGCTGCTGCTGCCAATAAACCATTCGATAGGTCCTAAACCAGCCTTTGATAGGATCAGCTCCTTCATTTTCCAGCAAGTGCAGCTTCTAAATGTGCTTCAATGTTCCTACAGCTCTATCATGGTGCAGCTCCCATGTATTGTTGCTGAAGTCTGCAGCTAGTGTGCAGCTTGTGTGCTTTAGTGTGCAAACACTTGTATAGTTTCAGCTACTTCTCAGCTTAAACATACCATGATCTGCCCTTAATGTGTACTTGCTAAAGTGTGCATAGGAGCCTGGCCTGAACCACATAGTTGCTTCTGTTATATGTTGTTGAAATCTCAAGACGGTTCAACTCCACCTTGCTATAGCTTCTCTTCATCTCGAGCTGCTATTTTTGCTTCCTCGTCACCAGACCCTGGCCCCTCTTCTCTCAACTCTAATGGATGGCTCCAAGTCCTCTTAACCGCACTTTTACATGGAAAAACTGCATTATGTTATATTTCATCCCTAACTATAAAAACGTACTTAAAAACAATTAGTAAACACTCTAGGTACTAGCAAAAGCCAGGTTTAAAGGTGTAGAAAGTGGCATTTTTCACTACTTAACAGCTGCACTGTCTAAAATAGGCTTGGCGTAAGTATTAGATGCTCCAGGCAAAAATGTACAGGGTTTTAAGCTGGTGCATGTATTACTGGCGCCAGAGTAAAACTGGGAACTTTTTGCTTGGCGCATGTATTAGTTGCACCAGGCAAACAGGGGGTTCTTTGATAGTTTGATAGTAGGAGCAGCAGCTAAAAATGAGTCTTCTTTCTGGTTTTCTGGAAGCTATACTTCCGGGGACTGAATAGCTTATTTGTATCGGGTCTCTCCTCACTGAACCTAAGGGATACAAGGCCGGTGCGAGTCCGCTAATGCTAACTTCCCATGGGTTTTAGGCTAAGTAACGAGAAGGTTCCCGATATACCTCCAGCGCAAGCGCTTTCTCAGGTACTAGGCGAATTGGAACTTTTTCGGATCATCACCACTAGGGGCTGCCGCCGTATTAAGAACCAGGAGATTGTATGTTTTCCTAGGAATCCCAACCTGTAAAAATCTACCCCATAAAATTCAATTATGTCCCCCTTGTTGGTTCAATTAATTTATTAACTTTAGAGGAGTTTTCTTAATGTTCAAAGACCGGGGGTGATGGTCCCGTTCCACCTCTACGGGCCGGCGCCCACTGGTGGAATATGTTTGCAATAAAGTAAATGCGCACGTAGGCCTACAAATCGGCTAAGGCGCTTTAAAAGGCATAAAAGTAAAGAAATTAAATGACAAAGTGCAAGTAGGCCCGCCAATCGGCTAAGGCACTTTAAATGATGGAAATGTAAAGAAAAGTAAGGACTATGCGCAAGTAGGCTCGCCAATCGGCTAAAGCACGTAAATGACATAAAAGTGGGGGTGAGTAAAATAATGTAATCGTAGGGGTGAGTAAAAACAGAAAAAAATAGCAAAAAAGGTTAGTAAAATAAAAAATAATTGACCAAATTCAAGGGGAAACTCTACTAGCTACTCCCCAACAGAGTCGCCATCTGTGAAACCGTGGGATTTTTTACGATTCCACCATGACGATGCGCACTGGTGAAAAATTTTAGAGTCGCCACCCAGAGCTTTTGGTGTCCCGGGAGACCTAAATCAATATTAAATGCATCGAAGTGCCAAATATGACTCTAATTCACCGGTCTACGCCAAAGGCTCTTGGGTAGGGGCCTCGGTTATCGATCGGGAAGGTGTTAGGCACCCGATCAACCCACTTAATACGGTCTCTACTTATGGCCAAAATAAACATAAAATAAAAGAAGTAAAAAAGTCCTTCCTCTTGCCCTAGGGCACCAAAATCCTATTTGTGCCCCTCCATTCCTATCAGAATTTCAGCGGCGTAATGGCACAAATGTGAGGATAGAGGAAGGAGAAAGAAGGTAGAGGAGTAGAGGGGAGAGCCGGACCTCTCGGGCCCTTGTTGCACCGCTGTGGATCCTTGTGTAGGCATGCTTTAGTGTGCTTCCAATGGCTTGTATGGTTAGAACAAAGGTTCTAGCTCCTAGGGCTTGATGGCTAAGAGATAGAGAAGGAAGGCTAAATGTTAGCTCTCATCTAAACCAAGGGGTTTTGATGAGAGTGGGGGGTCTAAAGGAAACTTTCAAGTTCTGGAATTTGTATGGAGAATGGTGCACCAAAGGGAGAGGGAGCTTCTTTCTTAATTTTCTCTCTTAGGAAAAATTTCAAGCCTTTGTAAAGGGAGGGGTGCCTCTCTATTTATAGGAAATGGAGAGGTTAGGAGGGTGTTTAGAGGCTAAGTAGGATTAGAAATTAGGTAATCTAGCCATCTAAGGTTTCCTAGGGTTTTTGAAGCTTAGAAATGTGTGAAAGTTGCTCCAATGGAGGATGATTGTTTTAAGTCACTCAAGGGTTGCACATAGAATAGGAGAGGGTGCAACAGAACAAGTGAAACACACCCAGGGCATCAAGAATGTTAACAAGTCAAACCTCAAAGATGAAATTCGAGCAAAAAACCTAGGGTTACTGTAGCTAAGCCTGGTGCAACTAATAGATGCTCCAGGCAAAGGTACAGTGAAACAATGACAAATAGGGTTTTGAGAAGTTGGCTGCTCGAGGTGGGACCCACTTGTGCTTGGCGCAACTAATAGTTGCTCTAGGCCATTTTTAGGGAGAAATGGCTTGGCGCAAGTATTACTTGCACCAAGTACATAGTACTTCTCACGAGGTTCCAAATGAACCTCTCGACAGGTTCAAAAACTTGCCCATTTTCTGCCCAACCTTTGAATTGCCGTAATTTTTGATGTACAACTTCGATCGAGGTGATTCTTGGCTCATTGGAAATCTGGAGACTTCTACTTTTCAATGGTATATAATTATATTGTAGTTGAAGATTTCAACTAGTCCCAGTGCACCACTGTTTGATCATTGCCCGGGAAAGTCTATGTATGGGTTTGGTAGGGTTTCTAAGGTTGAGATTAGTTTCTGAAGGTTCGGGCAGGTTTCTAAGGGATCAGGGGTGATTCCTAAGGGTTTGGGATGACTCCTAAGGTTTTGAGAAGGTTCCTAAGGTTACGATACCTGCCATCAAAATTTCAGAAGTGCACCTCTCTCGAAGTGTGTTTCGATCAGGCCTTGGGCCAAATTTGGGTGTCTACAGTCCCAACCCCATGAACCAACAGATGAAGATTGACTCTCCATGTCAAGTGAAGAAAAAAACTATTGGATAAATCTTACTGACATAGATGTTATGTTCCTAAGTGTGCATGATTTATTTTTATTTTGAAAACAGATTTTTCAAAGGATGAATTATACTTTGATTAGAAAACTAGAAAAAAGAAAGAAATATCAGCACAGAGAGAAATCAATTAGCCTGCAAGATCAGGGCCAATTGTAGCAAGTTTTAAATGTAAGTGAGTAAAAGATCGTCCACAGAGAATTGATTTAAAATGTATGGTAAACCTCCAGATTTGAGCTACCAGATTTGGCCTCTAATCATATCTACAAAGCAAGTAAGATGAGAGGTTGAATTTGTCACATTAACTAAATTATCTACAAGTAAAATTTAGACTAAGTGATCCAGATCCGAGTTGGAGGAATTGGATGCAAAATTAATAAGAATGGAGAAATAACAGTTGACTTAAGCTTAGTAACTGATTGCAGAATGAGAAATAGTGTAACATAGTTGAGAAAGTATCAAATCTTCATCTGGCTACCACTACGTGAAAATGCGAAAAAAACAACAGCCCATGACTGTCGTTTTCTCAAAAAACGACAGTTTTAGACAGTCGAGTGAGCTGTCCTTAAAAAAGCAGTAGTATTTTTCAACGACATATTTAGACCGTCATTTATTTCATCAAAATAACGACTGTCTTTGACTGTCGACCACAAACAACGGTTTTGAGCTGTTGTTTTTTATGTCGTTTGTTTTAAAAAAAAATACTCACCCTATTTTTTTTACGACCTATTATGACTGTCGTTTTTCTCTCATACAATGACGGTCATAGATGAGAAGAAGAACGACGGTTTTCGGCCGTCGTTTATATATATATTTTTTCAAAAAAAATAATACATTAATTTTAAAAACAATAATAATATAAATTAAATTCAGAATAAAATTAGCACAGAATCTTTCACCTGCATATAAAAAATTAATGCTTCCGATCAATGATCAAATTTTGATCTCTGAATAAACATCCAAAGGAGGCCCAGTAACCATTACACAAGCAGTAAAAACACAAAAAGAAATAAGATAGAACTTCTTTTAAGTGACAAATAAAGTTCCATAATTGAAATATCATTGTAAATTTATTATTTACAAATCGGTCTACAGAGAATGGAGAAAGAAACCTATTTTCAGCTTCTAAAGTAGAAAGATCTGATTCTTCAATTATAGGAATCGAATCACTAGAAGGAAAAAGAAAATAGAATAAAAAAAACTAGGTTAACCTAAGTTCAAACTATTAGTGCGGCTGCCTCTTTTATCAACATATGAGCTTGATGAATCGATGGAGACGAAGTGATCATTAGTACAATACCAGTCCCACTACCAAAGAAGAGCCTGCACTAGTTGTATATCTGTTTTACACAAAGAATGGAGTCATCAGATTACATTAACAATTATTCTCAATTACTAGTTATTTCCAACATAGCACATTTAAAAAAAAATGAGAGGAAGGGGAGATAGTAGATAAAATGGTAAGCATTATTCTGATAAATAAATTACCTTCTTAGGCTTTTGGGTGCTATGTGGAGCAAGGTAGCTTTGTTTTGATCATTTATACAAAAAAAAAAATTAAATTGCATCTCCACTATGTATTTTTTAGGATTAAATAATCACAATCAACATTTGAATTTCAATTTTAAATTCAAATTTATTATTTTAATTGATCTATATACCCTACCGGAGCTCCACATTGCATCAAAATAGTATTTTGGGGGGTCCAAGTGAAGATCAACTTGATGTTGGAGTACCTATCTTGTATTCACCATTAGAGTATTAATATATATATATATATATATATATATATATATATATATATATATTACATGGTTCATGTTGAATTTATCCGAATCAGGCTTAAATGTGACCTTAGTCCAGTTTTCCCCTTCTTTGCACTTGGTTATGGATGGCTCTATTTTCGTTCCCATGTTGTTTATGAAACCTCCATAACAGCAGAAATCAAAATCCACCAAGACCATAACTTTAGTCATTTGAACATTTTCACACACACACACACACACACACATATAATCATTTTAAAAAAATGTTTAACCATTAGAAACACAAAGGGGTTCCAAAATATTAGAGCTCTTAAATGCACGAGTATCATGACTGAGATACTAAACTAAGAGAATGAAACATAGAAAATGTTGGGTTCCTCAACAAGAATGTTACAGAAAATCTGAGAAGAATTTATCCAGAGTGACTTACAAGGTTGTTATGTTTGCCATGCTCCAAAGATAATGTGGGATAACACCTGAAATTGAGCAGTTTCTGAGTATCCTGCATCATGCAAGGCAATCGATGGACGTTTTGAGAGAAGAAACCAACAGATGTAATAACACATCTAGAAGTAGATCCATTCAACTCACAATCTCCTAATTATTATCAAATTCTGTAAATTAGGGAAACCTATGCTCGGTCCATTCAAGTCGGATATCCTTCTGAAATCACAACATGCCAAAGTCAGATCCATTAACTAAGACTATGCATCTTTCTCCGTCCCTGTAGTTTACAAACTATAAGGAAAACATTTAGAATTGTAGAAAATAGCTCACAGTTCAGTTACGTTTTGCAATAAATGGATGTTAGATGAAATTGGCCCCTCCATAAGTGTACCTTGCATGTCTCTGCAATGGATTTCAACCACAATTCATATAATTGCCTTTGTATAGTATATTGGTTCTAAAAAACACATGCATAGAAGTTAAAAGATATATAGTACTTACAATCTATTAAGTCTCATTCAATTGCCCATGAAATCAGGAATTCAATTTGAAGTCTCGGAACAGTCACAAATAAATAAGCCTGTAAAGTCACTAGGTTTTATAGCATGGAAGGTGACTCAAAAGTCTTGAATTTTAGAACCCAAAAATCTGTTACAACAGCAATAGATGATGCAACAGTCTAAAGAGGCTAGTAACAACTAACAAGTAGCCATCAATGGAGACTAAGAAGTCTCGATTTGATAAAGAAGACAGATCTTAGCGCTCTATTCTCTTCTTTGAAATATCAATATTCTCATTGAAATATATAAATAAATTACACCAAATGGGTTATTAAATAGAGCTCATTTAGTTAAAGTGCATCAAACTAGAAAACTCAATTTCTTTACTCTTTTAGAAACAAAGAAGAATGGGTATTTGGTGCTTCAGATATTTATGTTGTACAAGTGATTATGGCAGGCCATTTCTTGGAAGGGACAGAGCCAATAGATCAAGCCAATGGGCTGATTTTGAGTATCCAATCGACAAATGCTTTTGTTACACATAAAAAATGTTAACCATTATATTTTTTGAATCAAATGGTCATGATCATCTGAACCACCTAATTTTGGGCTCTGCTCCATCCAAGGGTTGGCCTGCCACATTGAAGGTTCAGATCCAACATTACCTCCACCCCACGTACAGTAAAAATGACAACACATAACACCAATTCCAGATAAAATTCAAAGTCTCTATCTATCGGATCCTGATCAACCCAAATTCCAGCAGAGAGAACCTGCTATCGAATCAAAGAATAAGATACTGAAGCAAGGGGCCAAAACCCACAAATGTATATGCATCTCATTTCTATATAAAATAACAGTGTAGCACTGTGTAAACTTTAGGACCCTAGCCTGGGCGAGTTTATATCTACATATATATCAATTGCAAAGATGAGTACATAACTGTCGTATTTGAGAGTCGATTGCATTCGACAACATAGACTATTGTTCTCCCGCTTCCTTGGCACATTAAATTCAGTTGATTTTCGCTTTGGATTGACTGCAATAAAGAGTTCAGCCTCATTTTAATCACATAGAAAAAAAATAAGTTTGAATATGGTGCAACTCATTCCCACCAGTTTTCAATGGGTGTGTGCCGACTTCAACAGCCTATAGATCTTTGCACGCCTCAAGGTCCATGCAGTGCACGGTATGCATGCCTGACGCTGGTATGTACATATGAAGCAAGATGGTGGGAACAGAGTACAAATCTCATATCATCATCAATCAACCATTTGACCGTGGACTGGAGGACAAGGGTACTCCATTCAAAATAAACTTTGAGGATAGTTGTATTCCGTCAGTCAAAACCACTAAAAGGTTTCATATGGTATGGGGTTTAAGTGTACAAGAATTCTGTGGACTATGATGCCTTGCTGTGTATGCTCCACATTACTGTTGGATAAAAAAAAACCAATTTGCATTACGTTCTCCTTTTTTTTTTAAAATCTTTCCTTTCAATGCCATGATCCAGAAAGAGTGACGGAGAAAGAGAGAGAGGTCGGCTCGTTGGGGAAGGTTTTAGACTTTGAAGCAATATAGTGTAGGCAAACAGTAAAGCACAAAGAATGAAAGAGGATATATATCAGTTCAAAAATGCTATACCTCTACTGGAGCAGAACATAGCATGTAGAAACAACGGTAATTTCTCTTTGGATCAGATAATTGGCAAACACAAGATCTTTCCAGCAAGTATGTTCGGATAGCAGCGCCTGAAATCAACCCCCTCTGGTGAAACTGAATCTCGACGAACTTACCAAAACGACTGCACTATTCCTTATTCAATTACGAGAAATCAAGAAAATTATGGGAGATTTTGAAGAGTTCATCTAAAATGCCTAATTATTTGTTCATTAGGCGGTCTTTTTACCTCGGATTTGAAAAGCAAGGTATGTATTTTACTTTTTGTATTAAATCATCTTGTTTTCGATCTCTTCCTCTTCGTATCACAAAAAAGGGGTATCAGAGCCTGATACCATTTCTCATTCTCATTTGATTTTGAAGTGCCTTGTTCATTGAACTAAAAATGACCCACGAATTGCTAAGACGCCTTTCAATAACTTCCACCACAAATAGTGCAATTACCCTTTTCGTCTAAAGATTTCTCTGTGCAAAAAACTAGGAAGAGATTAAACCACATAACTTAACCTCTTCAACCGGTAGTCTAAAATAAAGATAATAAAGGTAGGAGCTAGCCATATGATTGATGAAAGAAAGGGAAACATGCAAGTAATCTCAAGTGATATACCAATCTACATGAAAAAAGGTCGAATAACAAATAAAACTCAGAGAATAAAGCATAATAGGTGGTGAAGATATGAGAAAATTCAAGATAAAGACCAAAATCTATATCCAAAAACAACTATTGAAAAGATCATTTCTCCTCCAATGGCCAAAAAGATTTATAATAAAATTTTATATTAAATTCCTCACTTCACAAAATCATATTCCTAGTTAACAAAACTCCCTCAACTGCTCAATTCTAATTCTAGAACAACTCTTATCCAACTTTCTATAAGACTAGTACTTCATAAAAGCTATTCTATTTAAAATAAATGGTAAAGTAGACAATCTTTATCTAATTCCTACCACAGTTCTTCAAAGTAAACTAACATACTTTAATTACCTCAACAACAAAGTCATAAACTTCTATACTTTTAATCTTAATTAAACATCCTAAAAAAGTAATAATCATTAAAATAATTGATTAAATCTAAATTATACTTATTAACTTAATGTCACTGCTCATAGTTCTATTAGGAACGTTCCAGAGACTTTGGTTCTGGGGCTTTCTTTTTTGGCTAAAAAGTTCAGGGTTGTAGGACTAATGAGGCAGAGGATAGAGTTCTACTAGAGGGTATTAATTTTTACCATTGTTTCTTTTTGAGCACTCAGATAAAGCAACTTATTGAATATGATTTGGTTGGGACCCAGATCTTTACCGATAAAAAATTTATTAAAAAAAAAAAGAAAAAAATCATGGGTTAGAATACCGTGAGAATTTGAAATTTTTTGAGGATCTAGATTTTTTTTGTCATGTATTTGATAGAGGCTAACTGAGTTGGAGACTCAACTGTTTTTTGGGGAGCTCTTTCCTTGTTGCAGTTTCTTGCTCATTATCTCTATAAATTGGTTTTTCGTCAGAAAGTATACAATTTCATTCTAGATTCTGTACTGTTAATTTCTTCACTGTGTTGCGATTGGTTTGCCCTGTTTTTACTGGTATCTTAGTCCAATGAGTTGGTATTGGGCACACGACCTATGCACGAAGGCGGTGCATCTGTCAAAATATTTAATTCCCTTAGCCAAACTCTTTGAACTTTTAGAGGTAAACATTTATTGGCATGAAAATCAGTGAAGATACACTTCAATATTTCACTGATTTGGCCCTGAAAAATATCTGTATAACTCCCGAGGTTGATGCAGGGACACCATTTGTGCACAATTCAGACATTTTTTATTCATCAATGAACCGAAATGTATTTTAAAAAAAAGGATGTTACAAGTAGTAAACAGCATAGCTTGTGCTGCAGCGAGGAGCTGGATCCAAAACCCAGCCAAGACACTCTTGTAATACCAGGCCCATTGAGATGTCTGAAACAAAACCTAGGACGATTTTCCATTAGCGGAAGGTACAGTTACGTTCTATGCAGGTTTTCCCTCTTGTCAAGATTAGCTATGCCCTCCTTTTCATTCTCACTGGAAGCCAGACGCATCCAATTAATTACAGGGTCATGGGCATCCTTCATAATCAAGTGAATCGGCCTTCTACTTATTTCGAAAACACGATCATTCCTTTCTGACCATATAGGCCATATCACAACAAGAGCCAAGATGCTCCAAAAGGCCCCCTTAATACCTCAAACTTGAATCCATCTCAGTTAGCAATTAATTTCCCTCGATCCTCCGGAACACCCAGCTGAAACATCAAAGGTGCTAAGCACCACAGTTCAGATTTCTCTACATACCCAATAGTGCATTAGAAGGTGGCCATTTCTCATACGTTTCTCTCTTTTTATTTGCTGGTCGCTAGTAAGAATCCGACCGCTGGCCACACTCAACCCAAAAAATTTCACATTAAGAGGAGTATGATTCATCCACACATGTCGCACAAGGGTCTGCCTAACAAAAATTGATGAAATGATTTAATAGAGAAATCCCCTTTAGAATTATGCATCCATATCCTTAAGTCCCTGTTAGCCTTGTTCTAGTGATAGAACTCGAGCGTAAGAAGCCCAATTAATCCCACAGATTCCCCATCCCTAACGTTCCTTCTCGTACGTATTTCCCAGCCAGCGTCTCATTATTTACTTCAAACTTATTAGCTATCGTGACCCCCTTCACCCATAACTACCTGGTACACCAAAGAGATTTTCGGCCCACACATCCTCTGAGTAATTGATTCTTTCGCCAACACCCCAACTGAACTTTACATATTTAGTGAATTCCGGCAAAACTGAACACCAACTTATTTCCCCATTCTGACCCCCTATCACTGACATCCCTCACTCCCCATCTTGTTTAGAGAAATAAAACAAACATCCCAATTAATTAGATGGTACTTCCTCAATTTAGATCCACCAAATCAAAACAAGCTGAGGAACCCTAACCGGTGGTATAACTTGTGATCATGATTTACTTTTACATGTTTCATAAGTGTTGATCTGTATCCATCTTTTTGGGATTTTGACATTGGTCATTTAATTATTTAAGCAAGGAAATATATGTTATATATTAATATAACTTGTGATTCCAAATGAGGAAGCTAGCGTCTTCTACCATCTACACATGAGAGATTCCATGTGGTCTTAGCCATTATGTATGGACTTCTATGTCATGAAACTAAAGGGATACATTAGCCCATATACCCATTAGCACAAGAAAAAGTTAAAAATAAAAAATAAAATAAAATAAAAATAAAAACCATATGCAAATTGTGCTTTTTAGACAATACAATGGATTGATGAACACGTGCCACCAACATTTCATATAATTATCTTAAATGCTTCAAAAAAAATCAAGCACAATTCCCCAAACACTGTTTTGCACAATATTTCATCAAAACCCTAATTGTCGAGATCTGTAACGAAGAAATATCACAAATAAAAAGTGACTCCATAATTATTAAGAGACATCATCGATTCCCAAATCTATCTAAATATAAATAAAATTGTGTACCTTTTCCAGAGAATCTTGGACTTTGGAGGCTATGGATTGCCATATGCGATCCATTCAATGCATAGAGATTGGATTGCGATGCACTGAATGAAGTTGCCATTGCGAGATGCCGTCATCCTCGTTTTCTTCTTCTTCTTCTTCTTCTTCTTCTATGTAGCAAGATCGCCAAACGAGAGTAACTAGGGTTTGAGAAGAGAGGAAGAAGGAAGAAGGAAGATACAAGCTAAGGGTCCAATTTGATTTCAACTTTATTTTTTACTTTTTAGTATTTATATGATATATTTACTAAAAGGGCAAGTTTGCCCTTTTATAAAATGTATAATTACCCGCTTATCATTTGTTTTTTTAAACTACGCATATAAGATACTAACCAACTACTTTAGACCGTCGATTATTTTATCACCGCTTTCAACCGTGGTTTTTTTTATACTAGTAATGTTGTTTTTCCCTCATTTTCACGTAGTGTACCAGCTTAGATGTAAGAGAAAATAATCCAATTCAAGGATTAGAATTGAGTTGAACTTATGGCTATGATCTGTCCATTGTCATGGACACAAATCATCCAATAGTTTTCTTCTTCAATCCAAAGTCTTGATTTAGAACATAAGCACCACTAAAAATGCTGTAAGAACCAGGTTACAAACACAGATTCTCACAGGGATAGTGAATTTAGGGAAATTGCTTTAAAAACAGCAAATCTAAAGGAATCTAATGAGTGAGGAGATCATAATGAACCCTCAATATGAATCCGATTGAGAACGTACTGATGACAGCAACCTTTTCAAATGCACCATTACAATTTCAGAACACAGCTTAAAATAGCTCTCGGATTTGTAGTCTTGACTACAATTCTCACTTGAATTACACAAGTATCTCACAGTTCTCAATTAAGACATAAGCTAGGCTATTACAGAGGTTTTAGACAAGCTATCTTGATCTGAATTGGAAAATGGGGCAGCAGGAATGAAACTCAAATTATGGATGCCCAAATTGGGCATATAGTTCGCCTATTTATAGTTTTCCCCAAATCCAGCTCAGATGTGCCTCAACCAATCAGAATTAGTTAGATCCATATCAACTAATAGGAGTCGAGCATAGGGATCATGATCTGTTCTAGCCAATCAGAACTGCCTGATCTGGTTCAGCCAATCAGGAGACAGAGGCATCAATTCTGTTACATAATTCAAAAATTTGCTTGAGCTTCTAGAAGTTCCCGCCAAGTAATTTCATCTTTGGGTGTTCACATGGAGTGGAATATGCCTCTGGTTAGTGCTCAGAATCTTCTAAAATGCCCTTGGGTTTTTAAATGTATTGGGGCACGTGCAGAGATTACTAAAATGCCCTTGCAGATGCTTGGAATCTTTAGAATATAATTTCGCACAGATTGGGGGCCTTTTCGAAAGGAAATGTGACTTCTAGAGCTCTATTCGCACAAAATTTGTACTATTCGCAAGGAGTTTTCTTCTTTTCGAATGGATCATCAGCAAGTTTGGTTCCTTTCAAATAGATTTTAGGTGCTCTTCGAAAACCAAGTCTGGAGCTTTAGTTCTTTTCGCAATGTTCAGGTTCTTTTCGAATAGATCAGGAATCTTTTCGAATAGATCAGGAGTCTTTTCGAATAGATCAGGAATCCTTTCGAATAGCATTCTGTTGTGCATTCTTCTTTTCTAATAGCACCAAACCTATTTCTAGGTTGAAACCAGGCCTTTGTCTTCTTTAGTTTAGGTATTTTGATAGCTAGTGAGGTTGTCCCTTCTCCTTCTTCCTCCAGATCAAGATGGGTCATCATCTTTTTGGTACTTTTAAGCTACTTTCAGGGTTAAGCCTGCCTTTGTTGTTAACTGTAAAACAAACACTTAAAACACTTATTTAGTTCTCTCAAGGGTCTATCAGGCCCAGATTAAGGGGTGGAAAATGGTATTTTCCAGTTCTCAACAATAGAGTTAGGAGATCTCTTAAGAGAAGAACGACTGAAATTACTCGAGGAAGTCAATCACTCCAAGAACCAGGGATCAAACTCTGACGACGAATTCAACCATCGACCCATACTTGACAATTGGCGATGCCCATGCTACTGTCCTTACCCGGAGTCACCCTATTGCAACCTATGCACATCTATCCAAATACGATGCGAGAGAGCCATCCTGTGCGAAATACGACAAACAACGAGGGCAGAAGATTCTCACATTTCTTTCATAGAAGTCGAAGAGAGTTAGAGATCAATGCCCCCCAATCTCCGGAAACACTGCAACTTCAAATATTATGGAAATCATTAGAGGAAGAATGGCAACCGCCTCTGAGTGATGACAAAGATTACTGAATAGATCTCCCCGCCCTTGAGTTGGCAGAACAGTTAGACCAAGGCTTTCAAGGGCTATCTAGTGGAGAAGACGAGCCTGACTCCAATAGCGGTGACCTTGGTCCTGATCTTGTAGGATGTGAATGCCCTTGGGGACACCCTTGCATCTCGCTCCCATATCAGCCTCACTGTCGAGCGTGCATACTCATCCTGGCATACTACAAAGTTCAAGCAAAAGAACTTACGAGCCCGAAGGAAGATCAGCTAGGCTCACCCAAAGAAGGCGAACCCCATCAAGAAGATTTCAGCACCCGCAATAGTGACCCCGAGCACCTGCCTACTAGATGGGAATGCCCCTGGGAGTTTCCATGTATCATTCGGCCATATCAACCCCACTGCAGAACTTGTACAGTGATATTAGAAGATCTCGAATAGGAACGCAAGATTAATCATTCTCCCGCACTATGGGGAATGTTTGAAGAAATCAAAAGTAATCTGGAACCAGCTACTCCCAAGTCAAACTCAATGATATAAGTCATCGAAGAGTACGCTTTGCTAATATAAGAAGAAGAGGAAGAGTCAAAGGGATACCTAGCCGACACGGAAAAGGAAACGATTCACATGCTAGAAGAAGCAAGATCATCAGTCGACCGCCACCTTCATCTTTCATTAGGAAGATCACGACGAGCGAGGATCATAAAAAAAATACCAAATTTAGAATGGGTCCACGTCATCCGAACACTCGCAAGAATGGCTTTAGCAGCTACTCCACTTCCCCAACTAGAAGAAGCAACTTCGCTGGTTCTTATTCAGGCAACCGACCTTGTACCATACTTATTATCGAAAATAAAAAAAATAGAAAACCCTAAAACCCTTAAAAATTTAAAAAGGGAAAACCCAAAAAAATTAGGAAAACTCAAAAGAGAGAGGGAGCCCTTCATCCCACACCCGCCTAGCGACCAACAAAGAGACCCCTCTCATAAGGCTACGAGTAGCAGTCGCGCCAACGAAGTCAAGGGAGTAGTAACTGACATGACCACACGGGGTCACCCTATTACAATCAACACCAAAGAGCTCTACCTTGATTCCATTCAATGTGACCCTACCCTCTTTCCCTCACAAAACTGCAGGGCATTCTGGCGAAGTAACAAGCCTGTGATCATACCTGACGAGAAACTCCACGATTTTGAGAGGAGAGTGAATAGCCTTGACCTACACCTCACCATGGATGTTGCAGTCATTAATTGCACCGATGAAGGATTACCTCTTATAAAAATAACCCCCCAGTATAGCAATTTTGTAGTTTATGAGCTTACAGACGATGAAGAGGGAGCACCAACCGTTGACAAGACACAGGACTTCAAATGGGTCATCAAATGCTTAGACGAGCAAACTCAATCTGTCGTGAAACCTATCGAAGAAATCAATTTCGACACCAAGGAGAAGCTGAAGAAGCTACTAATCAGTGCAACACTCAGCTCCAAGGAACGACAATAAATCATCTATGTGACAGCCTGAATTTCTGCACCCAAAAACCCATGCCGTCGGATGGTCAATAAGACCGATCCCGAAACACACCGAACACTTGGCACATCAACACACAAAGTGGATACCAAGCATGCATTCTAACTAAGTAGATCGAGTCATCATAAGGAAATTAAATCTCCATTTCTATATAATGACATAATCAAAATATAATAAAGACGGTTCTAATCCCTTGCTAATCGCATGAACAAAAGAATCAAACCGAACTATCAATGACAAATAGTAGTAACCTAAAGATGGTTCACAAAACACACATACCGTATCACATAATTACACCAGTTTTATCTTATACTGGCTAGACATACCAAGCTTTACAAACAAAATCTCAAAATATGCAATGCTAGTCCACTAAAAGAACTCGCAAGAGGGGGCTCAGTCTCCTCCTCTGACACGTACTCTGGGTCCTCAGGATCTACGTTCTCAGTACCCGCCTCAATACCTGTACCTATGATGTATACTCGAGGGATGAGCTAACAGTCTAAGCTCAATAGGAAAATATAATTAACATGCATATCTTTCACATCACACATATCTTTCATGACATAATTCAAAGCACATATTTCTTACTGATAGCCACAATTTAAAAGCATTTAAATTGACTAAAACAAATACCTTATGCACATTTCTAAATCACACTTATCATGATTTCTAAAACTTTTCACATAACACACACACTTAAAACACTTACTTAAATATTCTCTTGAGCATATATAGCATCGAGAGCCACATATATTTACCAATGGGAAACCCCAACCATCATCGTTCAATAAACAATTTCACACACATATATTTCGCAAGTCCCTTCGAAGAGGTGACTTGGGCCGCACGAAGTGTTATCGCAGAATGGTAATCAAAGAACGGATATCTCACCGTACCAGAGCACAATTATGGATATCCCGCCGTACCGTTCACGGTTATACCGTCGCGTCGGTAGGGTATCACACATGAACCTTAAATCAAAGTGCTAAATCTATATATAGTTTATCACCGTGAGTTTATGGTAATTTATAATAGTTCAAAGTTTCAAAGCTTGCACACACATATTTATTCACATCCTTCTGATATCACACACATATTTACATCCTTTTGATATACACACACATATTTACATCCTGCTTGTAGACACCCAAATTTGGCCCAAGCCTTGATCGAAGTACATTTTGAGAGAGGCGCATTTGTCGAGCTTTTGATGGCATGTATGGAACCCTTAGGAATCACCCCAAACCCTTGGAAACCTTTCTAAAACCCCTAGGAACATTCCCAAACCCTTAGGAATCAATCCTGACCTTTCCATACCTATTAGAATCCTTTCCAAGACTTATGTTAAACCCTCTCGAGTAGTGGTTGGAAAGAGGAGTGCCAAAATTTATACAGGTCTCTTTAAGAGCTAAGTTATATACCATTAGAAAGAGGACTTCTATTGCTTTCCAACAAGCTAAAAATCACCTCAATCAGAATTATATATCAAAGGTTATGATTATTTGAAAATCGGGCTATTTTGGAGGAATTTTTGCCTGGTGCAACTAATAGTTGCACCAATCCATTTTCCCCCAGAATTTGCCTGGCGCGACTATTAGTTGTGTCAGGCCTTTTTCCCCCAGAAATGGCCTGGCGCAACTAATAGTTGCGCTAGGTATAAATGGGTCCCCCTGCTTCCTGCGGGCTTGCAACCTTTAAGAGATCTCACCCACTATTTGACTGTACATTTGCCTAGCGCAACTAATAGTTGCACTAGGCATATGAATAGTAACTATGCTTTTTTACCTCAAATTTTGAAGCTAGGGTTTTATTTGTTGACCACCTCAGTCCTTGGGATGTATTTTGATAGCTTTGTTGCACCCTTTTAACACCTATTTGCAACCTGTAAGTGATCTAAACCATTAACCCATCATCCACCATTAAAGCCCATCTTCACACATCTCTAAACCCTTGAAACCCTAGGAAACCTTAGATGCTAGATTACCTAATTTCTCACCTTGATTAGTATCTAAAAACCCTCCTAATCCACCCATTTCCTATAAATAGAACCCCCCTCCCCTGGGTTTAAGGGTTGAGAAATTTGCTTAAGAGGGAAAGAACTCAAAGTGAGAAGTTCTTCCTCCCTTTTGTGCACCATTTTCACCCAAATTCTAAAATCTCCCAACCTCATTTCAAGCTTGTTCTTGCATCCAATACCCTTAGCCTAGGTGTGTGTGATCCCCTAGCCTCCTTTCTCTACCTCTTAGCTTCAAGTCTTAGGAGTTAAAACCCTATTCCATACCATAAAAAGCCTTCAAGAGCTCATTAAAGCAAGCCACACAAGGCTCTCCTACGGTGCTATAAGGGCCTGAGGGCTCCGGCTCTCCCCTTTCTTCTCCTATCTCTTTTTTAGCATTTCCCGTCCCCTCATTTGTGCCATTAAACCGTTGAATGTTCGGCAGGAACCGAAGGGAACAAATAGGATTGGAAGCCCATTTGGTCAATAGGAGGCTATTTTTATCTTTTACTTTACTTTTATCTTGGCCATAAGTAGAGACCGCATTAAGCGGGTTGATCGGGTGCCTAACACCTTCCCAATCGATAACCGAAGCCTATATCCAAGAGCCTTTGGTGTGGATCGGATTTAGAGTCATATTTTTAGCACTTCGATGCTCATAAAAAATGAACTAGGTTTCCCGGGACACAGAAAGCTCCGGGTGGCGACTCTATATTTTTTTGCAAGCGAGCGCATTGCCACGACGGGATCGTAAAAAATCCCACGGTTGCACAGATGGCGACTCTGCTGGGGATAGCTTGTAGAGCTTCTCCTTGAAATTTGGCCCTTTATTTTTTATTTTACTAACCATTTTTGCCATTTTTTTACTAATTTTTAAATTTTTTTCTCACCCCTACTTTTCCATCATTTATGAGCCTTAGCCGATTGGCGGGCCTACTTGTGCATAGGATTTAAATTTCTTTACTTTTTCGTCATTTTAAGTGCCTTAGCCAATCGGCGAGCCTACTTGAGCTTTGTCTTTTAATTCCGTTAATTTTCTGTCATTTTAAAGTGTCTTCGCCAATTGGTGGGCCTTGTGCACTCATATCCTAACAGTGGACGCCGACCCGTAGTGGCGGCACGGGGTCATCACCCCCGGTCTTTGAACTAAAGAAAACTTCCAAAAAAAAAGGAGAAAAGCTTTAAAAAAATTAAAATTGAACCAAGTTAGGAAGCTTAATTAATTTACTTTTATGGGGTAGATTTTAAAAGGGTTGGGATTAGGCAAACACACAACCACCCGGGTATTAGTATGGCAGCAGCCCCTAGTGGTGATGATCCAGAAAAGTCCCAGCCCACTTAGTATCTGAGAAGGCACTCGCGCTGGAGGTATATCGGGTGGGTTCCCATTCCAAAGCGTAAAACCCTTGGGGAGCGCGCTAGCGAGTTATACCGGACTCAAACCTTTTAGGTGCGGTGAGGAGAGAATCAATCACCAAAAAATAGCTTAGTTTTCGGAAGCCTAGCTTCCCCAAAAAAACTAAAAAAGAGACTCATTTTGGGCTGCTGCCTCTGCTGTCATAACACTCTGGAACATCATTTTTGCCTGGCGCATATAAAAATTGGGAACTTATAACTGGCGCAACTAATAGTTGCGCCAACTTTAAAATCTGATTTTTTACCTTGGCGCTACTAATAGTTGCGCCAGTGTAAAAAGGTGCCCCTGCAACCTGGGCGCATGTATTAGTTGTGCTAGGTCTATTTTACACAGCACCAGCCTGAATCCGTAGCCTTTTTCACCTCTCGAGTTTGTCGATCAATGTGCTTAGTGCCTTATTTGGGCCCTGCCATCTCCGACACCCAATACACCCCCATCGGTCAAAAGAGGGCAACTTCTTTTTTACTCATTCCGGGGGATCGGGTTGTTTGCCTCAATTTTCGTGCCTTCAATAGATCAAAGGTTCTCCTTCGATTCTTTTGAAGTGCGTCAAAATCGTAGTCGCAGGTCTTGAATTAGGGTATGAAGGCCACCCAAGAAGGGAATTCCAAGGCCTCGGATCCTTTGTTTTTACAAAAAAATTTCATTCCAAAAAAATAAAAAAAAAAAAAAAGCCTAAAAAATAGAGTTCTTGTGGTGCCGACACAACGGCATCATCTTGCCCTCCATCATCCTGTAGGGGAAGAAGGAGGAAATATTTTGGGCCTTATCCAAGGCACCCATACCCAACCCGATATTGAGACATGTTGTGGGTAGTGGACCCGGCTTACGTCGATCCCGACTCATCCCCACCACATTCTCCAACTCACTCCCATTCGGGAGAAGTCTTTTCCACCATCCCCCTCACCCAATCACCCTTTACCGTTATCGGTCCATTTGGCGCCCCCATTTTCCCAACCACCACTTCCCAAAATATCCAAAATCAACCCCCCCATTCCCCATCTTTTGCCCTAACCATGCCCATTCTCCCTCCCATATCCATGCCCAACCCAACACATTTTCCATCCACATCCATACAAAATCCAACCCAATTTTTTCCATCCACATCCATGCCCCACTTGCCAACTTCCCCATATAGGCCCGACCCACCCTCATTCACCTGTGTCACCTCCACCTTATCCAACCCCCCACAAATCCCCCTCATCTTCCCGGGTCATGCCCGTTTTTACCGGGGCCATGCCTAATTTTTCCCAAACACCCACACTTTACCCTTCATCATCCTTAAATATCCCCAACCCATCCCCCTTTGCCAATGCCCCACCCCATTCCTTCAATCCATCTCATATCTCATCACTTACCATGGCCATGCTCAAATTTTCCTCCACATTCACCCCACCTATACACAATCATCCCTTAAATCCACCATCTACATCCAATCCTCCTTCTATGACCATGATGGAGGAGATGTTCCAAGCCTACTCCCTATGGAAGGCTTCCCAAAATACCTCCCATCATCCACACCCCACATCCATGAACCCATCCCATACCTTAGCCAACCTCCATGCTTCACTCCCCCATGACCCCCATTAACCTCCCATAATTCACACCATCCAAACCCCCATCTCCCATATGCCCCAAGGCCCAATGGCCCAAACCCTCATCTCCCACATGCCCCAAGGCCCATTGGCCCAAAACCCCACCACCCATGATCCCCAAGGCCCAATGGCCTAACACCCCATCACCCATACCCAAGGACCCATGGCCTAAACCCACCAATGGCCCATGGCTCCTACCCCTCAAAACCCAATGGGCCCAACCCAAGTACATCAAGGGCCCATGACCCAAGGCCCATTTGCCCAAAACCCCACCACCCATACTCTCCAAGGCCCAATGGCCCAAAACCCCATCTCCTACATACACCAAGGCCCATTGGCCCAAAACCCCACCACCCATGATCTCCAAGGGCCCATGGCCCAAAACCATCACGGGTCCATGGCCCAAACCCATTTGGCCTAAGCCCACACCCTCCAAGAGCCCATGGCCCATACCCACCAATGGCCCATGGCCCATACCCCTCAAAACCCAGTGGGCCAGATTCATATACCCCAAGGGCCCATTGCCCAAACCCATACCCATACCCAAGGGCCCATGGCCCAAACCCATCTAGGACCCATGGCCCAAACCCATTTAGCCCAAGCCCAAACACTCCAAGAGCCCATGGCCCATACCCACCAATGGCCCATAGTCCATATCCCTCAAAGCCCAATGGGCCAGGCCCACATACCCCAAGGGCCCATGGCCCAGACCCATCTGGCCCATGCCCATACCCATCAATGGGCCATGGCCCAAGCCCTCCAAAGCCCAATGGGCCATACACATCAAGGCCTAATGGGCCGAGATCCCCTGAATCCCATAACCTTTACTCAAGCCCAAACCGACCAAAGCCTTATGGCCCAAACCTACGCCGGGCCCATAGCCCAAGCCGAAACCTCTTACCCTCCACAATACCTCCAAAATTTTACCCACCCCCAACCTTAACAACTGGGCCTAGCCCATGCCATACCTCAGACCCAATTTTCCCATGGCCCCACCCCCCAAGGCCATCTCCAAACTTTCCCCTATATCCAATGGCCCCATCAGGCCCCACCCCTAAACCAAACTACCACTCATCCCATCACCCCACAACACTTTCCTTACATTCAAGGGGCTCACCCAACCCACATCCAATCCAATCCCATCCAGTCCATGCAACAACAGTATGAGAACCCCGTCCTCACTGCACCTTACATAGATCAGCAGTATGAGGAGGATGAGATCAGAAACGGTGGTGCCTATGTCGGGGTAGTGACCACTATTAATCCTCCACTGGTAGCAATCCCACCCTCAATAGCATAGAGCAAGTCTCGGCCGATTGTTGAAAAAATGGCCCTCATGTCCAAAGAATCAGAACAATTAAGGGAGCAACTAGACAAGATCCAGAAATAATTATTAAAGATGAGTGGTGCTAAAATCCACACCACAGATTTCACGGATTTGTGTCTGTTTGTCGAGGTCCCCCTGCCCCCCAAATTTAAAATACCAGTATTTGACAAGTACAATGGCACAGACAACCTGATTGCACACCTCAAGTCCTATTATGGGGACATGTGCTAGTACAGGGGGGATGAGAGACTGCTAACAAAAGTCTTTCAGAAGAGTCTGACCGGTCTGGCTTTGAGATGGTTCACATCTTTAGAACCATCCATGATGAAAACGTGGAGGGACTTGACGCACCTCTTTCAAGAATAATATGTCTACAATACAGACATTGAGCCACGAAAGTTAGACTTGGCCCGCTTAAGATAGAACCAAAACGAGACCTTCATCGACTACTTGGGACACTGGAGAGCATTGGCAGCTCAGGTCCGAAACAAAATACCTGATGATGAGCAGATAGAGATGATTTCAAAGAATACTTTACCAGTGATCTCAGACTTTTTGGTATATTAGCAGCAGTCTAGTTTTACTGATCTGGTAAGAGATGCTAACTAATGTGAGGATGGCATCAGGGAGGGGCGTTTGAATAAGAACATGCCGAGTGGACCCATTGGAGTTAGGAGGTTTTTAGAGTAGAGAAACGATAAGAGAACAGGGGCCAATGTTCAAAACGTTGCCAATACCAGCCTTAATAACAATACAACCCCGTTTCAATTTCAGGCAGCCTCGCTAGCACCAGTTAGGCCTGAGCAGATGCAGAGAATAGGGAATGGGCAAGGAATGCAGATGACTTCGGAGCAAAGGAGAGCTCACTATGATCGAGTTTTTACCCCTTTGGGGCAATCATTGAGTGCACTTCTGCCTTTGTTATTGGAAAGGATTAGTCACTATTCATCAGGGTCCGGTCACCCAACTGATCGCTGCTTTCCAGTATAGCACGCAATCCAGGATTTGATTGATGCCAAAAAAATCATTCCACCTGCACCTTCTCAGGATGCGAACATTCACCACGTGCCACTACTCCTACATCTTACCGGAGGAGCAGGTTCCAGACCCACCGTCGGAATGATAAATAGTGAAGAGAAGTTTGAATTTGACCCATCCGATTACATCAGTGATTGGGAGAGTTATGTGGCGCCATTGTCAAGGAATATGGAAGAAAGGAATATCGGGGTAATTGAACCCCTGAATTTATCAGACTATTTCCCTAACTTGACTCCGCAAATTGAACCCTTGGATCTCAAGGCATACTTTCCATCACCCACCCTTGTCAATTATGTACATATCAATGCATACCAACCATACACCACCACCCCCACCAATTATTCAATAAACTAACAAGCCACCAATCCTCCACTGCCAATAAACTACCAATGGCCTGTGCCCACCCGACTACTCCCTGTCCAACCACCTGCAAGCTCTGCCACTCCTGTCAATTCCTTAGTGGCCCATCAAACCCTCATTCCACCACCCATCAACTACCAATGGCCTACCTTTACCTCTTTTCCCCCGGTACCACCACCCTCAAGCTTCACCACCCCCATTTGGCCTAATTTTACCACCCAACCTGCTACCACCAAAATAAATCAGGTGTTACCCACACCTCCTGAGCCCGCAGTACAAGTGCCTCAAGTGTCGACAACCATACCTTTCCAGCTCTCGGGGCCAACATATGATCCTCATCAGGTCTCGCTAAGCTACGGGCAAACAGATGTCAATGCCAGTAGCAGTAGCAGAGAAGGGGCAATGGATTTTGTTACCAAGTTAGGGAAGATATCGAAGCAGCCAAAAGTGCCAGCAGCTACACAGGTCCAACCAGAAGGAAAGAAAGACAGCGCTGTGAACTCCTTCGAAAAAATGAGTCGGGAACATATACTAGAGACTCAACTGAGAAGAATGTCGGCCCATATTAATGTATGGGATTTATTGATGACGTCCCCACTCCATTTCCAATCATTAATGGGCGCATTAAAAAATGCATATGTATCGCTCCAAGTCAGCCCAGATGAAGTCGGGTAGATAATTGGGCAAGTGATGGCTCCAAATGCCATCTCATTCTTTGATGCTGATCTACCTGAGGAAGGATGTAGCCACTCAAAATCCTTAAACATAACCGTTGAGTCTAGAAATATGGTCATTCCCTTGGTCTTGATTGATAATGGGTCCGCATTGAACATATGCCCATTAAGAACTGCCACTAAGATCGGGGTCGATCCTTGCATGTTGAGGCCACAAGGACTAACGCTAGAGGTTTTGACAATACCAGGAGAGAAATAATGGGAGAAGTTGATCTTGAGCTACTGATCGGGCCAATGACCTTCTCCATCTTATTTTAAGTAATGGATATCAACTCCTCGTTAAATCTATTGTTAGGGCGCCCGTGGCTGCACGAGGTTGGAGCTATACCTTCCACTTTGCACCAGAAACTCAAATTTGCATTTGGATATAAAATTATTACAATCATCGGCGAGGGGCACAGTGAGAAAGAAAAGGCTACCAATAGCGTCGAACAACCCAATGTGTTGGATGTACCGCACACTGCTGAGGATGTCGACCTCCACAATTTTAAATATGAGGTATCAGCAATACTCCTAGAGCCCATTAAAGGTATCACGCTTAAAATGGGAGGTGGAGTGGTAGCAGCAGTGGCTATGCTCTAAAAGTGGGGCTACCAGAAAGGCCGAGGACTCGGGCCTAGACTATAGGGCAGAAGAGAGCCTGTTGTGGCTAAGGGACAGAAAGTAAGATTCGGGCTGGGATACAAGCCCATAGAGGAAGAGGTCCGAGAGGCCAAAGAGAAAGCCAGGGTTGCCGCAGAGGCAAGAGCTCAAGGAATCAACAAAGAAGAGAAACCTCGCCCAAGGCCCCACATTAGGGAATCCTTCGTTAGCGCAGGGATCGTAAAGATCGACCGGAATGGGGTAACACATTTGACCCCACACAGACCCATAGCCCCAATCCATCCCACCAATCCCCAGATCTCCCTTCCCAGCCTAGAAATAGATTTGGCCGCGTTGTCCCTCTTCGAGGAACGATGGCCAGTACCCGAACAAACTCCCCTTGTGGTAAATCACCACAAAATGATATTGACGTTTGAGGACATCATCTCAGACGAAATGGAGATCAACATGATGGAGGCTGACTCCAATGAGCCATATCAGTCAGCACCCTCCATCCAAATAGGTAAAGGAGCGGCCCCTCAGGTATGCAATTGGGTATCTTTACCCCAAACTCTGGAAGCAGGGAGTGGCCTAAAGTTTGGCACCTATTTCCCAAAAAAAAACAACCTATAAAAAGTGAGATAAGCCCTTGGCGGGTAATATCTTGTATATATAGCAACCAAGGGTCCGTCTTCGAAGAAAATAAAAATCTCAAAAACATTGCAAAGATACAAAATCCTAAAAACATTGAAAAAATCTAAAATCCAAAAATATCGTCATTTAAAATTCCAGAAAAAGTCATATAAAAGGATGCCTTAATCGAAATACCCATCCCACGTAAAATCAACCCCTTTCCTATAGAAATATAAGAAGAGGTAGGAGTTACGAGTCTAGACGAGGATATCACCTTGGAGGAGCTCCCCAATGAGCTCCTTGACTGGTTTACTAACTTTAAGCATAGCCCTACCCCCGTTGTCGAAGAGACCTAAGACGTCAATCTAGGGACCAAGGATATTCCTAGAATAAACAAGATCAGAACGTCACTATCTCCCAAGGAAAGAAAAAGCGTGATTGATTTCCTTCGGTCATACCAAGACATTTTTGCCTGATCGTTCGAGGACATGCCTGGTCTAGACATCGATTTGGTCGAGCATGAGTTGCCTCTCTATCCTAATATGAAGCCGGTCAATCAGAAGCTGAGACGTCTCCGACCCGAGTGGATGCTGAAAGTCAAAGATAAGGTCATCAAGCAATATAATGCAGGGTTTCTCATGGTATCTAAGTACCCACAGTGGCTAGCCAATATCGTGCTTGTACCAAAGAAAGATGGAAAGGTTCGCATGTGCATCGATTTCTGCAATTTGAACAGAGTGAGCCCAAAGGATGATTTCCCATTATCACACATCGACATCTTGGTCGATAATACTGCTAAGCACGGGATGCTTTCTTTCATGGACGGATTTTTAGGATACAATCAGATAAAAATGGCAGAGGTTGATCGCGAGAAGACAACGCTCATTACCCCCTAAGAAACATTTTGCTATCGAGTCATGCCATTTGGGCTAAAGAATTTCGGTGCAACATACCAGAGAGCTATGATGCGCTATTTCATGACATGATGCACAGAGAAATTAAAGTGTATGTCGACGATATGATAGCCAAGTCACCAGAGTGAGGCGATCACTTGGTAAACCTCTAAAAGCTATTTGAAAGGTCTAGGAAGTATTGACTACGTCTAAATCCGTAGAAGTGCACATTTGGTGCTATGTCCGGAAAGCTGTTAGGATTCATCGTCAGCAGGAGAGGGATCGAGGTCAACCCAATCAAGGTCAAAGCTATCACTGAAATGCCACTACCGTATACTGAGAAAGAAGTTAGAGGGTTCTTGGGCAGAATACAGTATATCAGTCGGTTCATTACACAACTAACTCTAATCTGCACACCGATCTTCAAGCTATTAAGGAAGAACTCGCCCGTTGAATGGAATGATGACTGTCAGGTAGCATTTGATAAAATAAAAAACTACCTCCTCAAATCATCTGTGTTGGTACCACCCGAGCTAGGGAGACCACTCTTAATGTATCTCTCCACGACAGAGGTCTCGATGGGATGTGTCTTGGGGCAGCATGACAAGACGGGAAGAAGAGAGCAGGCCATCTACTATCTGAGCAAGAAGTTGATTATGAAATGCGCTATTCTCATCTGAAGAAAGCATGCCTCGCTCTTATATGGGCTACTCAGAGGCTCCGCCATTACTTACTATCTCAAGCCATTGTACTTTTAGCCTGAATGGACCCATTGAAGTACCTGTTCGAGAGATCAGCTCTCACTGGGCGAACCGCGCGATGGTAGCTTTTATTGTTTGAGTTCGACATCACGTATGCCACTCAAAAGTCGATTAAGGGGCAGGCACTCACCGATCATCTTGCTGACAATCCTTTGTCAGATTATGAACCTTTAATAACTGAGTTCCCTAATGAGGACATCCTGTTCATGATGGAAGATGATACTGAGGAAGCAGAGGAATCATGGGTAATGCACTTTGACAGGACAGTAAATGCCGAAGGTCAGGGAGTTGGCGCCATTCTGATTTTGCCAAAAGGATCTCACGTACCTGTCTCTATCAAGCTCAATTTCTCTTGCACTAATAACATGGCTGAGTATGAAGCTTGTGTCGCTGGTTTGCAGGCGGCTCTTGATCTGAATGTAACTCACCTCTAAGTGTTTGGCGATTCACAATTGATCATATGCCAGATGAATGGTGACTGGAAGACGAAAGATGAGAAATTGATCCTCTACCATGAGCACCTCGAGGATCTGATAGCTTGCTTTCAAGATGTGACATTCTCATATGTCCCCTAGATAAGGAATTGCTTCGCCGAAGCACTAGTGACGTTGGCAGCAATGATAAAAATCTCGTACGGTGCTAAGATGAAGCCAATCATGATAGAAAAAAGGAATGAGCAAGCCTTCTGCCTCCAAATTGAGGAACCTACAAAGCCTGATGATGAGCCACCTTGGTTCTTAGATATCAAGAATTTCCTCTAGACACTAACTTTCCTTGAGGGTACACCCAAGACAGACCGACGAACCATTCAATGCCTAGCAGCAAGCTACGTCATTTGTGGAGAATGCCTGTACAAGCGGTCGTACAATAACATCTTACTCAGGTGCCTTACAGAAAGTGAAGCAGTCAATATTATGAAGGAGATCCATGAGGGGGTATGTGGAGCCCACGTCGGCGGTCACATGCTTGCTAAGAAAATTTTACGGCAGGAATACTTTTGGACCAATATGGAGTCAGATTGCTACAAACATGTTCAAAGATGCTACAAGTGTCAGGAACACTTCAGTCTGATACACGCTCTGGCCATCGATCTACACTACATGACCACTCCTTAGCCATTAGCTACTTGGGGCCTGGACGCCATTGGAATGATTAATCCAAAAGCATCAAACAGGCATAGGTTCATCCTCGTCGCCATTGAATACTTCACCAAGTGGGTGGAAGCGGCGTCATATGCCAACATCACGGCCGGTCACGTCGAGAAATTTCTCAAGAATAATATTGTGTACCGATTTGGAGTCCCTAAAGATATCATCACGGACAATGGCACAAACTTTGTGAATAAGCGCATCCGAGCCTTCTGCGAGCAATACAAGATCAAGCACCATCGCTCGTCACCTTATCGGCCTCAAACTAATGGAGCCGTTGAAGTTGCGAACAGGACGGTTGTCTGCATCCTTAAGAAAATGGTTGTCACTTACCGAGATTGGAGTGAAATGCTACCATTCGCTTTATGGGCCTATAGAATGTCGATCCGTACCGCTACAGCGGCAACACCATTCTCCCTTGTATACGGAACTAACGCCGTCCTACCGGTTGAGGTTGAAGTACCCTCGCTTCGATTCCTCATGGAATCAGGCTTACCCGAGGCAGAGAGAGAGAGAGATCCTGCTTCAAACAATTGAATCTATTGGACGAGAAGAGACTCCTAGTCTAGTTTCATACTCAAGTTTACCGAGGGTGAATTGCACGTGCTTACAATAAATGTGTCCGCAGTCAAAATTTGAAGGTAGGAGACACTGTGTTGAAGATCTTCCCGTCCCTCCATGCCGATCCGAGAGGGAAGTTCAAGTCGAACTGGGAAGGACCTTACGTCATTCGAGAAGTGCTACCGGGATACGCCATCCACCTCGCCACCATGGACGGAGATCATCTTCCTAAGCCCATCAATGCTGGATACGTCTGACGGTTCTACTCTTAGTCTATCATGATAAGGTTAGTATTGACGAAACAGATACGTGACTGCTTAAGAATCACCTAAAAGAGGCCATCATTCCAAACACAGTAGCCAAAAAAAAGCATCCCTAAAAATGATGATATCCTTTGCTACCCCATTTGAGCCTAGGCCTTTCTTTCAATAACCCCCTTCCCAAAAAGAAAATGTGTGTGTACATATACAAAAAGAGGGAAGTAAAGTTACTGTCAAAATCTAAAAAGAATTAAAAAAACAAAATCTCAAAAAAGAGACTGCTTGAAATAAAATAAAGGAAAAAGAACAAATATATAGAAGAATCATGGGGCATGTACAACAAAAATCTCCAAGGAAGAAAGTATGTTGAGAACACTGAAGCCGTATCAAGGAAACCCTTTTATCCTAGCATACCTTCAAATCCTAACCTAACCTATAGCCAAGCTGCACCCTGAAGAAAGCCCTCTTTTAGGTTTACAAGCAGTCATAATATTTATTAATTCAACACAAGTCGAGTTGTGAGATGACACCAGAACCCCATCTAGCCGGCTATGATGGAATCGACGTTTATGTCGTGGCTGTTGAAAAAAGAAATGAAAAAAAAAAAAATACAAGCTCAAAGCAAGATGGACGTGGTGAAAACCCGAAAGGACGCTACGGGTAAAAACAGCGAGTTTGTGCCGACCAGGTGAAAACCTGAAAGGGCGCTTGGGGTAAGAGAGTTAAACCCATGGATGTGGTGAAAACCTAAAAGGGCGCCACGGGTAAAAAAAGAGATAAATAAAAAGAAGGAAAAAAAATGAAGAGAAAAGAGGAAAGGTTTGAAATGATTGATTGATATTTAAGGAGCCCTCTTGGTTACTCTCCCTGATCCCCTTTTCTGGGCCACTCATGCTAGTTCAAATCGGGTCCCGACCAGAATTGTCTTTGTGAAACTGCTTTGTCAAACGTATGACTCAAGGTAAGGAGAAAGGTTTGACTCAATCCAAAGGGATTAACGTTTCGACATTGGTGAAACTGCTGAAACTCACTCAGATTCGACCATATGAAGAGGTTTGACTATGCCCAAAGTGAGACCTGTGACGCCACCTCACTGATAAGGCATCATAAAAAAAAAATAACAAAAAAAAAGAACAAAAAAATTAAGAAAAATCCAAATACAAAAAAATGTGTGTGTGTATATATTTCTACTCTTTCCCATGTACATAGTTACAACATCTTACTTCCATCTCAAAAATGAAGAAAAAGAACAAAAAAATCTTTGAAAATAAAATTCCAAAAAATTCTACTCTTTCTCATGTACATAGTTACAACATCGTACTCCCATGTCAAAAATAAAGAAAAATAAAAAATATTTAAAAATAAAAATCCAAAAAATATATATAGATCTTAAAAATGAAAAAAATATAGATAAAAGTTTGTTTCTCCTTCTGTTAATCAGGATGCATTCGTTACTTATATAAACAAAAAAGGGACTGGCATTTTTTCGAGAATGTGCAGGAATATCACATGGTCCAAAGCCTTGAAGCAGGTACTTTTCAACGATGGACAAATTAGATGAAGCATCCCGCCACCGACGTCAGATCTATTAAAAAAAAGGGGGAGAATGAAAATCATTTTAAAAAAGAATAAAAGAAATCTGTGAACTTTTCATGCACAGCTACGCACATGTGTATCTTCAATGCGGTAAAATGTGAATATTTTATCAGCAATGCAGCTGTGCAAAACCAATGTCCTTAGATCTAAGGTTCGCCTTGGATCCCTGGATCCTACTTCAAAGTAGGAGCAACGGTATCAATCATGATCAAACGGTCAATGTTTCGATCAAGACGATTCCACTGCTAAATTGTTGAGCTAAGCGCTCTGTCTTTGATTCATATGAACATGAGAGTCTAAGCTTTAGATTTTTCATGAACTTTTTGAAGGTGTGGACTCTTGGTCTGCACGGTCCGGGTGCACGCCCTACGAGGTTTGAGGTCCGGATGACTCCATTGGAAAAGGTCAATCGTTGGTTGAGACCAACCTGTTGAGAATGAGATTGCACATCAATCAAACTATGTGCAACCATACATCCAGAAGGGTTCATTTCCCCTTTATTTTCTATAGGCTTAAAACCTGTATTTGCAGCAGTATCCCTGTAAAGTATACACCATACATCTGGGCATCCGTATGATGGTCGTTTGTTCTCGTAAACCACTGTGTGAAGCGTGTGAAGCGTCCCATAAACCATAAGCAATAATCTTCTTATTCTAGTTGAGCACACATCCTAAACCACTGTGTGAAGTGTCACTGTACATAGCAAACCCTCCACTGCCTAAAGGAATAGCCAACACTAGTGTTGAAGTTAGTTTTTTCTTAAGTTCTTGAAAACTCTTTTCACACTCTTCTGTCCACTCAAACTTTACATCTTTTCTTATCAGTTTCATGAGTAGTCTTGAGATCTTTGAAAATCCCTCTACAAATCTTCTGTAATATCCAGCCAGATCAAGGAAACTGTGAATCTCAGTCATAGTCTTTGGTTGTTCCCATTTATTACTACCTCGATCTTTGCTGGATCTACTGTAATACTTTCTTCTGAGACAACATGTCCCAAGAAGCTTACTTTCTCCAACTAAAACTCATACTTATTGAGTTTCTCATATAGTTGGTGTTCACGTAGCGTCTATAGAGCAATCCACAGTTGTTGTTTATATTCTTTCTTTGTTTTCAAGTAGATGAGGATGTCATCTACGAACACAACCACACAAGTATCGAGGTGTGGTTTAAACACCCGATTCATTAAGTCCATGAATGAAGCTGGTGCATTAGTCAATCCAAATGACATCACCAAGAACTCGTAGTGACCATCTTTGGTTCTGAATGCCATCTTCTAAATATCTTCTGCTTTAACTCGCAACTGATGGTATCCAGATCTTAAGTCGATATTGGAAAAGAATCTTGCACCTTGTAACTAATTAAACAAATTATCGATCCTGGGCAAAGGGTATTGATTCTTTTTTATCAACTTATTCAACTGATAATAGTCGATGCACAATCTCATTGATCCGTCCTTCTTCTTCACAAATAAGACCGGTGCTCCCCAAGGAGACATGCTAGGTCTTATCAACCTTTTATCTAAGAGTTCCTGTAGTTGGTCCTTCAATTCCTTCAATTCAGCAGGAGCCATTCGATATAGTGCTTTTGATATTGGCTCCATTTTCGGTGCTAAGTCGATAGTAAATTCCACTTCTCTATCTAGTGGCAATCCCTATAATTCATTCAGAAACAAGTCCTGAAACTCGTGAGCAATTAGAATTTTTGATATCACATTCTTCTCTTCCCATTGCTCTTTCAGAAAAGTGAAGTATCCATTACATCCTCTCTTGATCAAATGTTCTGCTGGAACTACGGAGATAAGCAGTATAAAGGTTGATTGCATTCATAGAAACTTGAATGATCTATTCCCATTCGGTCGAAAAGTAACCATCTTCCTTCGACAATCAATGCTTGCACCATGCGTGGATAACTAATCCATGCCAAGGATTACATCGAATCCTTGTGTATCTAACAGGATCAAATCGACCACTTACTCATGTTCCTCAATATCCCTGATAATAACCCTAACTGATCGACACACTGTATCGGTACTAACCGCACTTCCCGTTGGAACTAACACTTCTAAAATAAAATCTAAGGCCTCGGGAATGACCTTTACTTTCTTTGTAAACTGCGACGTCACAAATGAGTCAGTAGACCCTGGGTCTATCAACACTCTCGCTTCATAGCAAAGATAATCGTCCTTATCGTACAATGGCAAGGTACCTACATCATGCATGTATATTTAACCAATCATGTATGCATCAACTGGAAACATGCAAACACTTAAAATTGGAAGACTACTTAGAAACTTGATGCACCTTCTCTATCTAAAATTCAAATCAATGATATATATATTGAAATTAAATGGGGCTTTCACCTTGGATGATGTCATCATTGTTTTGGGCATCCTGAGCCGTAACAGCATATGCACGCCCTTGCACAATAGGACTTACTATCCTGATAGGCCTTGGCGTCTCTACTGATGCTGTCCTCTCCTTCTTTAACTTTGGGCAATCTCTAACCATGTGCCCCATCTTTCCATACTTAAAACATCTGCTCATACCCCTTCTACAATCTAAGGTCTTATGAGACTTGCCACACCTGGCACACATCTCAGTCAGTGTGGATGACGCTGCTCTAGAGAAACCCTTAGTAACTAATACTGCTGTAGTAGTCGCAGGGCCCTCATAACAGAAAGGTTTCACCATGTGGTCATAGGTGGCCTAGAGTAAACTACCTAAATAGGTTACCTCGCAACTGGTGCTACAAATCGAGGCTTTTTGTTCACCTGCTCGTAATTACCAATTGAGCAGTCAAAAATATCATTTTTTACCTCCTAACCTGACCTTTGATGGACCTCTGAGTTGACTAATAATGTGTTTTGAGTGTATTTTGTAGATAAGTAATAAATTACATTCTTAGTGCAACCATCCATCCAATAATTCCAAAGAAGCAACCTGTTGCTCAACATATGCTCATGTAGCCGAAAAGGCCAGCCAATGAAGTAGTCCACAGAGCCTCAAAGCTCCATGGAAATGACATGTGTCCACATGGGCACACATGGGAGCAAGAGTAGCTGAATCTGATGAGGATTAAACCCACCAAGAGGCTACTATGTGTTGATAGATGAAGGACAACACCCCAAGGAAGTGTGCCAGCTGTGGAAGCAAGGAAAAGAAGAGCTCGAGAGGTTAATTTAACCTGTCGAGAGGTGCATGTGAGAGAAAACTACCTATCAAAAGTTTGGGATGTTCAAATGTAAAGTTGTCGAGAGGTCCCTACATCCTGTCGAGGAGTAAAAGGTGAAGAAACTAACTTGTTGAGAGGTTAGAGTTGCAGCAGAAGATCCTGTCGAGAGGATACCTAGAGGTGCAGGGGAGCTCGCGAGGTTCCAGCTACATGTCGAGAGGTTTCCTTGAACCTATCGAGCAATGCAAGGCAACCTATCGATGAATTACCTAAAGTTGCATTCAATTGCGCAAGGTTGAGCCAACCTGTTGAGAAGCAGAGCAACTTGTCGAAAGCTCAACTAAAGCTTTGTAAAGAAGTTGATAGGATTTTGTATAACCTTTCGAGAGGATATAAGCAGCTCGGATAGAAGTTGAGAATTCTTGTCAACCTGTCAAGAATTGTTACCAATCCTGTCGAGAAGTCCCTGATCCTGTCAAAAGCCACAAGCAAACCTGTCGAGAAGTCACAAATCCTAGCGAAAGCCTACCTCAACCTATCGATGTGAACACAAAGAAGAATCAGAACCTGTCGAGAGGTTCCCTAAACCTCTCGATACTCAATTTGGGAACTTCTCAGTTCTAGCCACTGCTGCTGCCAACTCTAGATTTTTGTGCATGAGTTTTAAGGCATGTTAATGACCCTTGGGGTTATTTTTAGAACAGAACTGGGCACAAATGGGAACCCTCTAACTTCATCACATGTACTTACCAATTTTAGATCAATTGTTGGAGAGCTTCTAGAAGAGAAATCAGCCACATCAGCAGCTGAGAATAACTGAATTATTCTCTTGAGCTCTGGTTGGCTGAAACATATCTGAGGACAGAGGGGAAGAGTATAAATGGCTAAGAAGTTGCACAAATGAATGATCCAGAAATTGAGAGAACCAGAGGCAAATTAGAATTTCATCTTCCCTCCAAAATCCTTTCTCTTTTTCTTCTTCCCCCATTCTCTCCTTAGATAATTATGGTTGGCTAAGCCCCTTTAGTAGCTAGGGTGAGGTTGAGAATTGTAAATTGAGAGGTTCAAGGCTTTGTATATAGATTAGATGTTACACAAATTGTAGATCCGAGCACAGTTTACTGTAAGTTTGTATTGAATCAGTATCTTATAGATTTTAAAGTTGATTTTGATCTATAGATCTCTTGGTTGTATTTGATTTCCCTAGATTAAATCCCCCTGTGGATGCTTGAGCTTGTAGCCTTGCATCCACAACATCTGCAATAGTTTACTTGTTCTAATTATGGTCCTTGGATTAGAGGAATCGCTGGGATGATTAGTGACAATTTAAGTGGACATATCATAGCCTTAGGATTACTCCAATTCTCTGATCTTGATTAAATTCTTATACCTTGCATCTGAGATTGTAGCCAGATGAAGGATTGTTGCAAATAAGTTCTATGCATTGCCTTTGAACCAATTGATTTTCATTAAAAGACCAAAATCCCTAGCTGTTACTCTCCACCTTTTGATTTTAATCCCTTTCTCCATTCCCTCAAATCTGTGTTTTGATTAATTCTAGATCATTTGCTATTATCTTTAATTTTTTATAGTTTTATGAAGTGATAACTCTTAAAAACCTCTCCTCTTTTCTGTTTTGGCTTTGTTTTAAACTAGGATAGGCTAGAGTGCTAGATTTGGTATAGATCTGGAGATTTACCTTATTTTAAAGCACATTTCCCTGTGGACATACCCTGACTTACCCCTTAAAGCTTGCTGCAATAGCCCTGGTTCTTGCAGAACTAGTTGCTTACCTTCATCCCATTTTGCTGTACTTTGCCCTTTTAATTTACTGTTTTAACTCTTTAATAATTGTAAGGTAAGCAAGCCAACAAGTTTTTGGTGCCGCTGTCGGGGATCTGTGTTTTTAAATTGGTAGATCTAAGTTTTTCTCATTTTAGATTTAGATTTATAATTGCCTATTTTGTGTTTGACTAATTATTACTGTAGTTTTTTATAGTTTAATTTTATGTTTCAGATCTGGATCTGTGGTTCTGAGAGGAGCGTTGTGTTAATTGGAGGAGCAATCTATGCTAAAGTTTGCATTTCCTACCTCTTTTACATTTCTAGATCTGTAATTTTTAGATCTATAGCATTAGTTGTGTGTTTTTGAAATTATTTTGCTCAAATCTGTGCTATAATTTTTTGTATTGTACTTGGTTTCTGCTATGTACATGCTTGGTAGAAGATCTATCAATCCTGAAATTATCCCTTTAGATCTTGAAGTTGAGAGGCTTCTCAGACCTAAGCAGTCCCTACATACACTTGTGGTTAATTCTGAGATTTCTGCAATGGGTGAGCAACCTAGGACATTGAAAGAATTCAATGTACCAGGGGTCTCCAATTCCCCCTTCTCCATTCAATTCCCTACTGTCCAAGGAAACTATGAGATTAAATCTTTCTTAATACAAATATTGCCCTCATATCATGGCCTGAGTAAGGAAGACCCCTACAAACACATTGATGAATTTCTGAGACTGTGCACTACTTTTAACATTGCAGGCTTGGGGAAGGAAGCAACCAGGTTGAGACTCTTTCCTTTTTCATTAAAGGATAGGGCCAAAATGTGGTTGTCAATGCTCCCAACTAATAGTATTCAGTTTTAGAATGACCTTCAATGTCAATTTTTGGTCATGTTTTTCCTCATGTCCAAAAGAAGTTAGCTGAGGAAGAGCATAATTTCATTTGCTCAAGCTTCAACTGAAGACTTTTACCAAGCATGAGAGAGATTTAAGGAGATCTTGAAGCAATGCCCCCATCACTAAATTTTTGAATGGCAACTTGTTCAAAGTTTCTATCAAAGAATTAATCCCAAGAGTAGGGACATGGTTGATGCCTCATGTTGTGGTACTTACCTCCACAAGACAGCTGATGAGGCTTGGGAGTTGTTTGATATCATTAGTGAAAACTCTATGCAAAGGGAGACTTTGTCAAGGGATATTGAGACCCCTATTAGATTGGTGAGAGAGAACACTACAAGAGGGAGAATGTATGAGGTTAGTGGTTACAATGATTTGGAAAGGAAGGTGGATAGCTTGATTCAAAAATTTGATAAGCTCATAGGAGCAATGCAGTCACCAATGGCTGCCACAGTAGAGGAGGCATGTGTGATATGCCAGTCCCCTACTCACTCCCTTGAGGAATGTCCTTCTGCTGCCCAATTTTTAGACCTTGTTATGGAACATGTGAATACTGTTCAGTCCTTTGGACAATAGCCTATTGCTGGTTATCATTGGAGAAACCACCTCAACTTGAGGTGGAGACAAGATACCTTTCAAAACCAGCAGCAACAGCCACAACAGCAGTCCATGCCTTATAGAAATGCTTAGTCTTACCAGCAGAACTACTTCTCAAGGCCCCAATACCAGTAGCCTATTGCCTAGCCAATGGAACAACCTATGCATCAAAGTGCATCACCCCCAGCACCCTCTAGATCCCTCATATTTGAAGAGCAAGTTCTGGCTTCATTACAGAATTTGAGCCCTTTGTCACAAACTGTTAACTCCCATAGCCAAAGTATTAAAAAGATAGAGGATCACTTTGGTCAGCTATCCAATACTTTGACTATGAGAGAGGAGGGAAGACTGCCTAGTCAGCCCATGAACAACCCAAAAGGGCAGTATATGGTGGGTGAGACTTCTTCACATGAAGAAGCTAAATCTGTCACCACTTTGAGGAGTGGAAAGTTGTTGATAACAAAGTTGGTGTTGAGCTTGATGAGAAAAGAGTAGGAAATGAAATAACAACCCATTTTGATATGCAGTAGGAGCATCATATGAGAAATAAGGGGGGTGTTAATGTGCCCCAACAAAAAAATGAAAAAAAAAAAAAAAATATATCTGATGAGATTGCTAAGGAAGCAAATGGGAGATCAGTCCCCTATTTGCCATTTTCTAATGCACTTCAAGCACCTTCTCCTTTTGACAAGGGGAATGCTAAAGTTGAGAAAATGATGGAGACATTCAAACATGTAAAGATTAACTTGCCTTTACTTGATGCTACCAAGCAAGCTCCAGCCTATGCAAAGTTTTTGAAAGATTTGTGCACCCACAAAAGACAATCTAGGATACACCTATCCAAGAAGGTCTTTTGTGTTGAGAAAGTGAACAAGTGCTGTCCATTGCAACCCCAACAAAGCTCCAAGACCATGGAGTTCCCACAATCCCTTATATCATTGGGGATCACACCATTGAGAAGGCCTTAGTAGATTTGGGAGGTAGTGTAAACCTACTTCCATATTCAGTTTATGAGAAGTTAGGTTTGGGAGAATTGAAGCCCACACATGTGGTGCTATAGCTGACAGACAGATCTAAAAGGAAACCTGTGAGAATGATAGAAGATGCGTTAGTTGTGGTTGATATGTTTTTCTATCCAGTAGATTTTCTGGTTCTTGACATGGAGCCAAGCAAGTGCACCACCTCCATTCCTGTAATTTTGGTCAGGCCTTTCTTGGCCACTGCCAATGCTTGTATACAATATATATCAGGTGTAATGGAGGTATCTTTTGATAACATGAAAGTAAAATTAAATGTTTACGATGTAGCACGTCAGCCTCACTTGGATAGTGAGGATTGCTTTTTGATTGATGTGTTGAATGAGCTTGTGGAAGAGACTTTGCCTAAGCTGTTGCAATGTGATGATTTGTGTGATGTTTTTGAAAATGTATGGAGTAGAATTGTGGAAGAGAAGGCCCCCACACCTGTGGTTCAAGAGGTGAAAGCCTTAAATTCTGAAGTGGGGCCAGCAACAAGGTATCCTCCTTAGAAACAAGTTGTGTTGCCTCTTCCACCACCATCAAAGGCACTTTTGTTGCCTTCACTCATAAGTCTTCCTGATGTGGAGTTGAAATAGCTGCCCAAGACCTTGAAATATATTTTTTTGGGAGCAAATCAGAAGTTGCTAGTGATAATCTCCTCTTCTCTCATTGATGAGTAAGAAGAGGAGCTGTTGAGTGTTTTAAAGAAGCATAAGAGAGTAATAGGTTGGACAATTGCTGATCTAGGGGGCATTAGCCCTGCTGTGTGCATGCATAAGATCCACTTGGAAGAGGGTTCCAAACCCTCTAGAGAGATGTAGAGAAAGTTAAACCCCCACATACAAGAAGTGGTGATGAAGAAAGTGATCAAATTGTTAGATGTTGGAGTCATCTATCCTATTTCAGATTCTGAATGGGTGGCACCTACCCAGGTGGTACCTCAGAAATCTGGAATCACTGTGGTGAAAACTGATTCTAGTGAGCTAATTTCAACTAGGGAAACCACAAGTTGGAGGGTGTGAATAGATTATCGAAAGCTCAATTTGAAAATAAGAAAAGACACTTTCCTTTGCCCTTAATAGACCAGATTTTGGGCAAGTTGGCAGGCAAGGATTTCTATTGCTTTCTTGATGGATATTTTGGGTATAACCAAATCCCTGTGTATCTATAAGATCAAGAAAAGATAACTTTCACATGTCCATTTGGCACCTTTGCTTATAGAAAGATGCCATTTGGATTGTGCAATGCCCCTGTAACTTTCCAAAGGTGTATGTATACTATCTTTTTCGACATGATTGATCAGTCTTTAGAGATATTCATGGATGAATTCTCTATCTTTGGGGATAGTTTTAGCCAATGCCTACACCATCTCATCCTTGTGTTGTAGAGATGTGAGAAAACTAACTTGGTTTTGAGTTGGGAAAAGAGTTATTTTATGGTGAATCAAGGCATTCTCCTTGGCCATGTTGTTTCCCACAGAGGCATTGAGATAGACAAGGCTAAAATTGATTTGATTGCACATTTGCCCCCACCTAAAACTATGAAACAAGCCAGATCTTTCTTAGGGCATGCTGGTTTTTATAGGAAATTCATCAAAGATTTCAGTAAAATCTCAAAATCTCTTTGTCACCTATTGTGTCAAGAGGTTCCTTTTGAATTTAATGATGAATGTCTTATTACTTTTAAGCTTTTGAAAGGTTGTTTAACCTCTGCACCTATCCTTGAATCACCTAATTTTTCTTTGCCATTTGAGCTGATATGTAATGCATAAGATTTTGCTATTAGTGTAGTTTTGGGGTAAAGAAAAGACAAAGTACCTTGTGTGATTGCTTATGCAAGCAAAACCATAATTGATGCTTAGTTAAATTACACCACAACTGAGAAGGAATTGTTGGCAATTGTCTATGCTCTGGAAAAATTTAGGTCTTATGTGTTGAGATCTAGGATTGTAATGTTCACTGACCACTCAACCCTGAAATACCTTTTGTCAAAAAAGGATGCTAAGCCAAGATTAATCAGATGGATCCTCCTACTACAAGAGTTTGATCTTGAGATTAAGGACAAAAAAGGGGTTGAAAATGTAGTTACAGACCACCTATCCAGGATCCTAGCTGCTGAGTTTGATAGGCTGCCTATCAATGATTCACTTCTTAATGAGCAGTTGTTTACTGTCAGCACTTCTACACCTTGGTTTACAAACATAGTCAACTACTTGGCAGAGGGTAGGATTCCCCCACATTGGAACAAAATGGATAGGGAGTTGTTCTTCTCCCAAATCAGACGTTACATGTGGAAGGATTCATACCTGTTCAAGCATTGTGCAGACCAAGTTGTGAGGAGATGTCCCTGATGATGAGTTCCACAATATACTAACCATGTGTCATGAACAGACTTGTGGAGGCCATTTCAGTGGCAACATGACTACTGCCAAGGTGCTCTAAAGTGGATTTTATTGGCCCACTCTCTTCAAGGATGCATGGCGGCATTGTAAGGCTTGTGAAAGATGCCAAAAGATAGGAAGTATCTCCAAAAGAAACTCCATACCTTTACAGCCTATACTGGTTGTTGAACTCTTTGACATTTGGGGTATTGACTTCATGGGTCCTTTCCCTCCTTCCTATGGATACAATTTTATTCCTGTGGCTATGGACTATGTGTCCAAATGGGTTGAGACCATTGCCACATGAACCAATGATCACAAAGTTATCCTCAACTTCTTGAAGGACAACATTTTCTCTAGATTTGGCACCCTCTGCGCTATCATTAGTGATGGGGGAAGCCATTTCTGCAATAGACAGTTTGAGAACTTGCTTAGAAAGAACTCTGTGACACAGAATTTCCACCCCCTACCACCCACAGACCAGTGGGTAGGTGGAAAATTCTAATAGAGAAATCAAACACATTTTAGAGAAAACTGTGAGAGGAGATAGGAAGGATTGGTCCCTGAGGTTAAATGATGCTCTTTGGGCTTATAGAACTGCCTATAAGGCCCCAACAAGGATGCCTTCCTTTAGGCTAGTGTATGGCAAGGCATGCCATTTGCTAGTAGAGTTAGAACACAAAGCCTATTAGGCTATTAAATCATTGAATGTTGATCTAACTTCTGCTAGCATGCACAGGAGGCTCCAGCTGTCAGACCTGGAAGAGCTGAGACTAGAAGCATACTCCAATCCAAGGATCTACAAAGAGAAAGCAAAAGCCTTCTATGACAAGCATTTACTGAGGAAGGACTTCACTGCTGCCAACAAGGTATGGCTTTTCAATTCTAAATTGAAAATTTTCCTTAGCAACTTGAGATCCGGATGGGAGTGTTGAACACTGATTTTTACCATTTAATGCCCCTTAAACCTGGCTTTTGCTAAGCCTCAGAGTATTTAATAATTGCATTTTAGTGTTGTTTTGCGGTAAAGAAGTAATTATAGATTTAATACAGTTTTTCAATAAAAAGTGCCAATAAGAGGAGTTTTGGAATCAATCAATAGCTAAGAGTGAGAGAGGAATGGAGTGGTGCTATGGCTAGCTGATGAGGAAGCAAACAGCAGTAGCAATGTGGGATGGAGTGGCTTCAACCCTATGCACAATAGAGGTTCCTTGAGGTTCACTCTCAAATTGCTGCAAGGTACACTTCTGAGCAGCAGTTCATTCAATCATATGGAAGATCAACACATCAGAGCAGCCTTTGGGGTTCAGCATTTTACACTCTAAGTGTAACACTTCAGCATACATGTTCAGTCCAACAACAGCAACATTTTCAAAGCCTACCAACCATTCAAGTTGCTACATTGGAGAACCAACTGCAATACCTGAAGAGTTGAAGAGTTGAAGCCAGCCTTGGGACACTCGAGCTGCAGAATTATAAGAGCCGAACATATATATATATATATATATATATATATATATATATATATATATATATATATATGCTCAAGCAGTAGATCAATTAGCAGCTGCAGTGATGAAGGCTTTTGAGCATTGAATGGACACTCAAGTAGTCATTTGGATAGTAGATACAATCATATCAAGCAGATGAAGGTGCACCAACACATGGAGACTGAGCAGTAGCCTATCGAATTCATCTAGAATGGCTTCAGAACCCGTCGAGCTTCAGCAACTGCATTTCACCAATTTATCGACTTCTTAGCCCTTCAAGAAAGTGCAACTTTGATCCTGCCAATTTCCTTCAGCTGCAAGCTAATCCTCTTAGCCACCCACTGCAGCATATTGTCGACAGCTTCATTGGAGCACACACATACCTATTGAACACTCCAAGGCATTTAGCCACAACCTCTCGAAGTGCAGCTCAGAACCTATTGACATCTTCAGCACAACAAGAAGCAAACCTGTCGACTGGTTCAGATGCAAAGTATACCTGTCGACTTGTGCGGCTTACATCCTCTCGAAATGCACTGTAGCAAACCCCCTTGAATCCTGTCGAGCTTTTAACTTGCAGAACCAGCAACCTCTCGAACAAATGTTCACTCATCCTGTCGACTTATGTAGCTCCTCAGCAAACCTGTCGAACTGTAGATGTCTCAGTCCCATAACCTATCGACCAGGAATTTGTAACCTACCATAAATCCTCTCGAGAACTCCAATCTGTAGTCCACACCTCTAGCCAACCTCCCATTAAACCTCTCGAAATGCAACTCTCATCCTCACGAGACTTACCTAGAGTTGTCGGGATTCCAGCTGCACCTCAGAACCCATCGACTAGCAGATCCCAACCTCTCGCGCATTTCATCTCAGCAGCTCCATTTTAGAAAACCATGTTGCTGCACCAATCCACCAACTTCTCGAAACCTTACTTGAGCTCTAGCCCTTCACTCAACCAACCTATCGAGATCCTACCTTCAGCAACCTCTAACCTCTCGAGTAGATCTGCATGCAAAGATCAAACCTCTCACTACTGAAACTACAGATGTTTAAAGGCCATTGATCCCAACCTATCAAGCTACAATCTAGTCTTCTTTTCTACAACTAATCCAGCTCGGGCCCATCAAACTCCATTGAGTTTCATCTGACAATTTATTGAGGTTACTGCAGTTGCAGCCATTTGATTGAATACTTTCAAGATCACAACAGTTTATCAAATCGGATTCTATGTGGGGGCTGCTTTGGTAATAAATAGCAGAATGATTATTTTGGTACAAGGCAGCCAATAGGATTAAGAGTTTAATTTGTGAATATTCTCAGCAGTTCGGGCAAGTATTTTAGGTGTGCAGCTGGAGTTACATTTTTTGGTTTCATAAAGTAAAATAATTTTGGTTGACAAGGGCATTTTTGGTAACTCCAAGCATACAAGGAATTCTACACATGGGTAAGAACTGATTTGCAATTCTTGGCGGGAAGCTTCAGCTGAGCATTATTGAATGAATCTATTTATGCTCTCTTATTGGTTGAAATGCTAAAATAGGGATTAACACAAACTGAATTGAAGAATCTCTCCTCTGATTGGCTGCAATCCAAAGTACATGGATTACTACATTTGTATAAATAAGACTCCTTGCAGCTGTAATTTCTCAGCAAGGAATCCATAGAATAACTTTGGTTCTCCTTAGCTCATTTAGGTTTAGTTTAGCTTTTATTTTTCCCTTTGCACTTCCCCCTTCTCTCTGTAATCCAGCCTATTGGTTTAGATCTAGATAAGCAGTCCAGATATGGTTTGTAATTGTAAATTAAGAGTTTCAAAGGCTTTGTAAATGGATTGGGTGTTGCACAGATTGCAGATCTGAGCTCAATAGGCTATAAGTTGTATAATTACAGTAATTGTGGCTTTAAAAGGTGATTATGATCTAAATTTCACTTTTTCGTATATGATTTCCTTGGATTAGATATTCCTGTCGATGCTTGAGCTTGTAGCCTGCCACCCACAGCATCTGCAATAACTTACCTGTTCCAATCAAGAACCTTGAATTAGAACAGTCTCTGGGATGATCTGTGACCATTCGAGTAGATAGATCATAGCCTTAGGATTGCTCCAATTCTTTGATTAAGATTAGATTCTTATACCTTGCTTCTGAGCTTGTAGCCAGATGAAGGATTGTATCAAATCTTTCCTATGCTTTGCCTTTGAACCAATTGATTTTCAGTAAGAACCAATCCTTTGATTCCTATTTCTCACCATTTTCTACTTTATTTCACCATCCATCTTCTTCAATCTTTTAGATTTAGTTTTATATTTCAGTTTTGTAAATTAGATCTAGTGACACACGAAAAGCTCTCTTTCTTTCTTAGGATTAGGCTAGAATTGCCAGATCTGTAGCCAGATCTGGAGGGCTACTATACTACCTTCTAGTTTTAGATCACTACTCCCTATGGGACAAACTCTTACTTAGTAAAACTTGCTACAAATGGACCCTGTATCTTGCAGGTCTATGATAGTTTTAGTGTGCTGAATCCATCTTTGTTTTACTTTGATTTTAAGTTGCTTTTACCACCAACACAATAAATCAGCACATGAAATATCCACAACAAGTTTTTGGCGCCGCTGTCGGGGAGTTTTGATCTAGTTAGTAGATATGAGTTTTTCATTTTTATAGATATGATTTTTTAGTTTTTATTGCATTCAAAGTGTTTGAATAAATGTTTGCTGCAATTTTTGTATAGAAAACCTGTTTTACTGTTACAGTAATTCTGAATTTCCTGAGTTTTTATTTGGTGCCTTCTAGCTATTTGAATTAATGTTGTTGTTGCCTTTTGCATTTTTGCAGAAATGAGGCAGTAGCCTGAGTTTTTCTTTTTAGTTTTGCTTATTATATTCAATATGCTTGAATAAGGTACTGCTGTAGTTTTTGAATTTTTACAGATCTGGAGCAGTAGCCACAAGAGGAGCTTATGGATTGCAGCTGGAGCAGATCTTACTGAGTTTGCATCCCCTTCTCCTTTGCATTCATTTTCAAGTTTTAAATTCTTTAAAACCAGCAGTTTTGCTGTGTTTGGTGTTTGTCTTGATTTTAATTTATGCAGTCATTTAAGACATGTTGATTTTTTTTCTTTTTGTAAAATAGCAAAACCAAATAAAAAAAGAAAAGAAAATGTAAACACAAATAAATAAATAAAATTTCTGATTTGTTTCTTATTATTTTTCAGCAGTAGTAAATAAGGGCTCTTGTTGAGCCTCGGTTGATCCAAAACAAATAAAAAAATAAAAAATTCATAAAAGCATAAATTTTTTTCAGATGGCTGTTTTCCTTTTCTTGCATTCATAAACCCCTATCTAGAACTACTGAGATCATATTTTAAATTTTGAGGATTCATGAGGGTTAATGAACAGTGGATCATATTTTTGATTTGTATATTCAATGGAGCCTCTAATTTTATTTACTTTCAAGACTCTTTCACCATTAATGGGTCTTAGCTATGTATGAATCCTGCTTCTTACTGTGTGCATTCATGCTTTATTACTTAAATTTTTTTTTTGATTCATACACATCATCAATACAGAGCTCAGTCTTATGATTCTTGCTTTTCACTGTGAGTTATTCCTGCCGATCATTTTGCAAATTCACATAGATTCATAAGTGGCAAACTGGTTTATCCTTTTGGAACACAAACTCATGCATAGGGGGCTTTACTTTATCATATCTGATTCTTAGGATTTTCTGTTTTAGGAATTTTAGTTTAAATTCTGTTTTTAGTTTACTGTTTTTCTTTCTTAGGTTAATATGCGTCCTAGTTTTATTATTTTTTTTTCATTTTTGCAATTTTGTATTCAGTTTTTCTCTTTGTTTTGCTGTTTTTCTATTTTTAGCAGTAATTTTCCTGCATTTGTCTAGCATTTCTTTCCATTTTTCTGTTCATATATTCAGTTTTGCATTTTTCTTTTCTGTTGCATATTGCTTTTATTTTTCGTATTACTTTTCTCATTTTTACCCTCCTACCCTTGGTTACTCAGTGTGTAAACATTGAGGACAATGTTGTTCATAGGTTTGGGGGTATGGTAGGTGTGCCTATGAAAGAAGTTAATGCTAGTGCAGCTATGTTGAATTTTTTTTTTGAAAATAAAGTGATTTCCTGCTTGACTTTTTTTTTGAAAAAGAGGAAATTAAAAGCCATTTAAAGATAAAATGTGTTGTAGTTCTAACATTTTCATGAAGTAAATGTCAAGAAATTTCAAAAATTAATGTTTAGTGAACTTGAAAAGAGAAAATTGTGAGGATATACCCCAAGAAATTTGATGAAAGACCATACCCAATGAGATTTAGGCCTGAAAAATTTTCTTTGAAGAGTGTCTTGGAAATTTTCCTGCTCTAAGGACAGATTGAACCTATTCTTGCTCACTAGAAGTTATGTAAATCCAAGTTGAAATAGCTTGACAGCATTCATGAAATTGAGGATATGAACTAAGGCCATCCTTTGGACAGTTTGAGCTTAAAATTTCCTACCTTTGAACTGCCCTTGCTACACACCATTTTGAGCCTTGAAAATCAGAGCTTTTCTTTGATACAAACCAAAAAATTTGAACCCAAAACTCAGTGACCTTGTAACAACCTGACATTTCCTTCCTGAATATCGTTAAGGAACCGTCGCGTCGTCGGATCACCTAACAAGATCCTTTCATCTAAGGGCTATTTCTTTGTTCAAAGTGATGCAATTGTGAAAGCAGTGTATTAACTCTGACAGAAGATAATATCGCAAATAACTGATTTTACTTATCTAAGTAGAATTGGCAACAATATAAAATGATCTGATGTATAGCTTTCCACCGATGACGACCACCCATCATCTAAACAGTGGAAAGAAAACCTATACATTCAAACATATATTTGAAACTACCATATATCAATTATACATGTCTTTTACTTTATCTATCTCTCCTTTCCTCTCTCTCCTCTCTTCACACTCCCCATCTACAAACCTATTTTGGGAAGAACTCTTCTGGGAAATCGTCTTCCTCGTCTTCATCGTCGTCGTCTTCTCCCTTTTCTTCTTCCTCTGGCACGTATGTGTGGTCTGCAGTGTGCTCTGGATCAGGCTCTGCAGCTAAGACATTTAAGTCGTGGAATAAGCTATCACCAATGCTCAGTAGAGAATATTATATTGTTATCATACATTGACAGTTTATCACATTCTCATCGAGAAGCAAAATGGACTAAAAATATGACTAAAATAACATGCTGATATGCTACGTTTATGCATGATGCAATAGGCATGAGAATTCAAGCTGAAACAAGGTATTCATGCAGGCAAAAATAGAAGAACAATCAAAATTAAGCTCCCGAGTTAGTGGGATCATTTATCAAGCTCCCGAGTTAGCGGGATCACTTGAACTTGAATAAATCAAGCTCCTAAGTTAGCGGGATCACTTGTCAAGCTCCCGAGTTAGCGAGATTACTTAAACCGAGAAATTCAAACTCCCGAGTTATCGGGATCACTTGAACCAAGATGGAGTAACAACGTATAAGGGATATTGACAATGACAGGATCTGAATACTGAACAATGTAGCATATGCATTTCCATGTTTATTTTCCAAATACATTTGTACTCAATTATTGATAATACTGATATAACATAAAATGACATTTATTTTACAGCACTAATCAACTATTTTGCCAACTATGTGGTCAAGGCTATCATGTGTCCTTGATAACATAGGTTCCTTATCAAATTACTGGCTACTCAAATTTATCTTACTTATCTGATCCAATTTATCAGTGTAAGTCAACACTAGTTTACTCCAAGCATACTTCTCATTTCATATATAATTATGTATCAAATCCTCTATGAAAATTTAGTGATCGACATAAATATAATAACAACATATCTTCCCTACCTGATTCGATTCGATCAGATGGGAGTGCATGCGTCAGAGACCATCACCCTTGTCTAAATTGCATGAACTAGAGATATGCACCATGTTGCACCTATCGTATATATAAATATATATTGCAATATTTATATATCAAATGACTAATGGTTATTTAAGACCCAAGATACATGCTGGACAGAGTTGATACCTTAGAGGGTCACCCTATATGGTCCCATAAGAGACCAAGACTGCATCACGAAGACCATAGCCCAAACATAGCTCAACAGTAGCATTCAAGGGTTGCCGCAGCAAGCACCTTTCCGCGGCAACCCTATATGGTTGTCGCAGGAAGCTCCTCAGCTGGGCATCTTGCCGCAACAACCTGATAAAGTTGCTGTGGCAAGCTGAACCCTTTGTCTTGTCGTGGTTTCTGCATGGCTTCCCTGTGTTTTGGTGACTTGCTGTTCTCTTGCTTATATATATACATCTTATATAGATGTATCTATATCTGGATATATATATATACAATATATATACAAGTATAAATTGTAGCATTTATATACATGCATCTATATATATATTTGTTCAATTCAGTAGGTTGTCTACGAAGAATCCGGGGTGCAAAAATCTGCACTCAGACTTCATGTCTTCATACTGAGGCTAACTCTGAGCTACATCTTCTTATGATCAACTACTCTACTGTACAAAAACAAACAACTGACCTTTTGGTGGATTAGTGGTGTATAGTTACATGGAAGAATATCGATGTTGTGCTTGCCGAGCTCACTGACAGAGTAGAACTGAGAGAAGTTTATTAAAATTACAATCTGTTTATTGATCTTCACAGAATTAGCTCTGGTTTGTTAACAAAAACCCAAAGAATGAAAGGAAGATTTGCTTTATAATAGTTGGTATTGACCTTGCGTGCATAGAGATGCATAATGACTCATTGGAGTCGTGTTATTCAACGAGCTGCAAAGCAGCTTATACGCCTGGAGAGGTAGGCTCCCATGTAAGGCCAATACTTGGTGGCTGCATATCTCACAGATAAAACAAAACAAGGAAGTTTGTTTATTTATTGTTGGATATTTGAGAGTTTTATTCTCTATGGCTGGGTTCCTATGTATTGCCCATATGGGTATTACTTTGAATTGGCGACTAAGTTAAGCCAACAAAAGGTTTATCCAATAGCTCCCCCCCCCCCTATGGTTATAGTAAGAATAATTGGAGTTATGTGCCAACTGTTTATCTTAGGCTTGAATCTTGGGCTGGGATTCCAAGTAATGCTCATATGATTTTAGTGTAAAGTAAAAAGCAAGTTTCCTTTACTTGCTAAGTTCATACATGGTTAATGTAAACCTGCCCAATATGCATAGCTTATAATATGAAATAAAGTGTATGCATATATGAAATGACTCTAATCCATAGATGAGTTAGCGTATGAGATTTCATGTATCTCGTATCTTATTTAAACTGGAGGATATGAGTTACGACACAGGTTTCTATGCATAGCTTGACCAGACCCGTAGGAACCCGTATCCATATTAAATACCGTCACAACTTACAACTGTTACATTCTCCCCTATTTAAGGAATTTTCGTCCTCGAAAATAAATCGAGACAACGATGGGCAGCAGGTAAATGCTATAAGAGCGAATGTCAATACCATAATGCCCATACAACATGTGGTGCTTAACAATAAGAAAATATAGGAGACCTCAGATAAACAAGACAAAATTGAAATTAAACAGATAGAACCAAAATCAAAATCTACATAAAACAGATAGAACTGCCATATTAGTAATAACAACACTCATCAATCATCAATCATTGACATGAGGTATATAATATCCAATTTATCACAAATAATACATCTTATTAGAGATGGACTCAAATTGATGCAAAATTAAAATGTATATATAAACTACAAGCTTGTGAGGTTATAATTTACCAGGCTGTGGATTTGGTTGTTGTGGACCAGCGGAGGAAGGACCCGCATCTTACTGCTGAAAATCTTTTTGGAATTCCGGTACCAGTAATGTTGCATTGTGGGTGTATTGGGAGACAAAATTGCGTGCCCGCCCAATGTAAGGGTTTGCAGCGGTTTGGAATGTATGCTCCATCATGATGTTGGTTGCTTCTTCAATGTAATCAATGCGTTCATGGAGCATATGATGGTTTTGATACAAATTATCGAATTGGAGGAGGTTTTGCTCATGGTTTTCACGCATGAGCAGGACCAAATCAGCATTGGTATATGTTCCTTGTGCCGGAGGAATTGATTCGGTTTGTGGTTGAGGGGGAATAGGAATGTCATGGGTTAGAGTTAAAGGTATTTCTTGTTGAGATTGGGGAGGATGACGGACTTGTTTGGCTTGGCGGTTGCTCACGGCTTGAGAGGACCTTTGACAGACATTTCTCCATATGACTGGGCTAAAGACCCGCATATTATCAGAGCGGACCTCTTCACCCAGCGGGACTTGATACGGAGTTTCATTAACACTATCAAAATGGCCTTCTAAAAGGCGAGTAATCAGGCGAGGATAGGGACAGGATGGCATGGGATTTGAGACAGTGCTTTGTAAATGGATGCTGGCATATTTAATGCCTTCCCATACTATCCTCGGGGCATTTAACCATCGGTTTTCATAAACAGCGAAGAGAGCTTGTAAGAGCGTATCTCTGCGCTCTCTCTCTCCTGCTGTATTGGGTACAATTACAGCGAAATACACAATCTAAAAACCACATTTTCTGTGATAGTTGGCTACGATGGACTGCTAGGCTGTTAGCAGAAGAGGTCTGCCCAATAGTCATTTTAGTAGTGATGTGATGGAACTTCACATCTCTTTGCCTTGGCATTTGCAGTCCCAAACTTACGTCAAAATTGTGACTACAATCCATAGCTTGGGCTATGTGTTGTAGATTGAAATAAAACTTCCTATTGTCAATTTCGGTCTCCAACTGACCAACTGTTGGCGGTACTTTAAGATTTTCGTAAAAGAGACGGACGAGACGCGGATAAAACTTGGTATGGAATGGTTGATATAAGGCGTCTAACCGTGCTTGTTCTACATACCGAATAGACCATTCAGTCTGGTCGTTCAGGGTAAGTAATCGATCATTGATGATCCATTTAGGTTCCATTACCTTTACAGCCCTCCATGGGATGGGCCCTTAGTGCTCAACGGGTGGGTCTATTGGTTCATGGGAAGGAGCAGGGGCCTTGCCCTTTGATTGAGCTGAAGCCTTTGGGGGTTTTGATGCCCTAGTTTTCCTAGGAGGCATCCTAAGGAGTTTGAAAAACAAAGAAGTAAACACTTGAGCTGGGAGTCTGAGTTTTACCTCACGAGACACCAAAATCTGCCTGAATTAGTGGAATAGCAGGAAATGGAGGGTTGCCAAGAGAAAATCAGTGGCATGCGACTGAGTGCTGGATCTGGAGGAGTGCATGCAAGTACAAGAGCTTGGAAGGTCGAAGAAACCAGAAACTGCACATTCTATAACAGAAAACCAACTGAAAATACCTTGAAGTGGGTTTCGAACCCACAAAATCCCCACAAGGTTGCCGCGGCAACTATAAAGGCTTGCCGCGGCTAGCACTGTTCTTTGCCGCGGCAAGGAGGTCCAGATTTGGCTGGCCCGGATTTCAAGGCCCTTTAAGTTTTGTATAAAATATTTTGGTACCTGGGTGTTCTTAGCATATACAGGGGTTGTAGAAAAATAATTGTTAACCTTTTTTATTTAGATTGCTATGTTAAATAATTTTACTTTGATGAAATTTTGATCCATCTTGCAGTGCATTTCATCAAAAAATATCATGTCAGCCCATAGAAGGCCTTGTAGTGTTTAATTGGGACATGTGGCAGTATGCTGGAATGTGCCCTTGTGTAGGTGTCACTTATTAACATATTTGAAATTGTATTTATCATCCAAATTAGTTTTACCAATCTCAAAAATCATTTTATACAATAATTGTATTTTAGTGCTAAAATAGAATAATGTTATTTTATTTCAGTTTATTTATTTCAAGGTCCATAAAACGTAAGTAATATATGACATTGGATGTGATTCCTTGTATACTGGTGCAGGGTGCATCAACAAATAGTAAAAGCAATTGATAAATGCAGAAATTTATTTCTAGAAATATTCATGTGACCAAGTGTAATTATATTATACGTGGATTTTAAGTACGTACCTTATGTAAATAATAGAGGGTACTGAGCACGAATATTAGCTTCGCGCTCCCAGGTAGCCTCATGCGATCCATGATTCTTCCATTGGATCAGAACGAGTGGAATTCGTTTTGTTCATAAAATTTGATCTCTGCGGTCCAAAATCTGACCTGGTTCTTCGATCACCGTTAAATCTTCCTGGATATCTAACGGTTGATAATCCAACACATGTGTTGGATCGCTAACATACTTTCTCAGCATCGATACATGAAATACGCCATGAATGCCTGATAGGTGCAGAGGTAAAGCTAGTCGATACGCGACCTCCCCTACTCTGCCTAACACGGGGAATGGTCCAACATAACGAGGACTCAACTTACCTCGTTTCCCAAACCTCATCACGCCTTTTGTCGGAGAGATTTTAATAAAGACGTGTTTGCCAATCTGTATATCATTCAATCAGATTGATACTATAATTTTAGTAAATTTGGAAAAGACTTATTAGTGTAAGGTATTAGCTGAAAATCAACGCTCGTTCTTTTAAGAACGGCGTAACTCTTCTGTCGACTCTGAGCACTCTTCAATCGTTCCCAAATAACGCGAACAACTGCATTTGTGCTTTCGATCAAATCAGGGCCTAAAATCAAATGCTCTCTAGCTTCTTCCCAGTTAATCGGAGATTTACATCGGCGTTCATCTAGTGCCTCGAATGGTGCCATACCGATGCTTGACTGGAAGCTGTTATTTTATGCAAACTCGATCAGGGGTAAGTGCTTATCCCACGATCCTTGAAAATCTAGCATGCAGGCCCTTAACATATCTTTTATCACCTGATTTACCCTCTCCGTCTGCCCGTCAGTCTGAGGATGAAATGCAGTACTGAAGTCTAACTTGGAACCCATACCTTCTTGGAAACTCTGCCAAAATCATGAGGTATATAAAGGGTCACGATCTGACACAATGCTGACGGGTATCCTATGTAATCGTACAATCTCTCACAGATATATTTCAGCCAATTTTGATGCTATATATCGTGTACTATAGGGTAAGAAATGCGCTGATTCAGTGAGACGATCAACAATTACCCAAATCGTATTGTAAACCTTCTGAGTACGGGGCAAACCGAGAATAAAATCCATGGAAATATTTTCCCATTTCCACTCTGGAATGGGTAGTGGTTGTAACAGACCAACAGGGTGTTTGTGCTCAACCTTTACTTGTTGACAGGTTAAACACTTTGCAACATATTCTGATACGTCGCGTTTTAAACAGTTCCACCATAACGTCTTCTTTAAATCCCGATACATCTTTGTGCTTCCAGGATGAATAACATAAGATGACTTATGCGCTTCTTCAAGAATTTCCTGCCGTAAGGGATGATCATCAGGTACGCATACTCGTCCTCGAAATAAAAAGGACTCATCGTCCTTAATCGAGAATTCTGGTTGTAACCCACTTTGTACTCCATGTCGGATGGAAATAAGTTCTGCATCTTGTATCTGGAGCTTTCTGATCCTATCAAAAAGTGGAGCCCGGATCATTACTGTAGCAAGTAAACCTCCAGCTGATGTTGCTCGCAGAGTGGTAGTCGATGATACAATGTCATTGAGTAGTTTCCATCTTTGTAATCTTGTCACAAGATGAGATAATTGAGCAGATGATTTGCGACTCAGCGCATCAGCTACAACATTGGCTTTGTCGGGATGGTACTGAATAGAGCAGTCGTAGTCTTTCAAGAATTCCATCCACCTTCTCTGCCTCAAATTCAACTCTTTCTGTGTAAAGGGATATTTAAGACTCTTGTGATCAGTGAAAATTTTGAATGTTTCACCATACAGATAGTGTCTCCAGATTTTTAACGCGAAAATGACCGCTGCTAATTCCAGGTCGTGAGTGGGATAGTTCTTCTTGTGGTCTTTCAACTGTCAGGAACCATAGGTGATTACATGTTCCCATTGATTCAGGACGTAACCTAACCCACTGTATGACGCATCACTGAAGACAACAAAACTACCACTGCCAGATGGTAAGGCTAGAACAGGTGCGAAAGTGAGTCTCCTTTTTAATTCTTGGAAACCCTATTCGCAAGCCTCGATCCACTCAAATTTAACATTCTTTCGAGTGAGCTGCGTAAGTGGTCCAGCAAGTCGTGAAAATCCTTCCACAAAATGACGGTAATAACTTGCAAGACTTAGAAATCTTTGAATCTCGGTTACTGTCTGTGCCTGCTTCCAACTGTACTATAGCTTCAATCTTTGTAGGATCAACCGTAATACCTGCTTCAGAGATAATATGACCCAGAAAATTGACTTGATTTAACCAGAAGTTGAATTTATTGAATTTAGCATACAACTGCGAATCTCTCAATGTTTATAATGCCAGACGTAGATGATCTTCATGCTCTGTCTTTGTCTTTGAATAAATGAGTATATCATCGATGAATACCATGATACACTGATCAAGATAAGGTTTGAAGACTCGATTCATCAAGTCCATAAATGCAGCAAGTGCGTTGGTCAACTCGAAGGGCATGACGAGAAACTCGTAGTGACGTACCGCGCTCGGAAAGCTGTCTGTGAAATATCTTTAGCTTTCACCTTCATCTGGTGATATCCTGATCGTAGATCAACTTTTGAAAAGAAACGCGCTCCTTGTAACTAATCAAAGAGATCGTCGATTCAGGGAAGCGGATATCTATTCTTAATTGTCAGTTTATTGAGTTGACGATAATCAATGCAGAGGCGCATTGAACCGTCTTTCTTTTTCACGAACAACACCTGTGTGCCCCACGGAGACACACTCGGTCTAATAAAGCCTTTATCAAGAAGCTCTTGCAATTTCTCCTTGAGCTCTTTCAACTCTGTCGGTGCCATTCTATACGGTGCTTTCGATACTGGATCGGTATCCGGAGCTAACTCAATAGCGAACTCCACTTCCCTGTCAAGAGGTAAGTCTGGCAACTCATCAGGGAACACATCGAGAAATTCACGAGCAATTGGTACTTCTGAAAGTGAAAGTGTCTTTACTTCTCGATCTTTACTTTGCATGAAAGCAATATACCCCTGAGCACCATCATCAAGTAATTGCCGTGCTCGAATTGCAGATATCAAGGATAGATTTATTGACGGTACCCCATAGAATTTAGCTGATTTCTTCTTTTGTGGTCAAAAAGAGACAATCTTCCATCGACAGTCAACATTCGCATGGTGATTGAACAACCAATCCATGCCAAGGATAACGTCATATCCTTGCATCGGTAATAAGATCAAGTCGGCTACTGCTTCATATCCCCAGTAGTCCTTGATCCAAATGATAACCGATCGATATACCATATCAGTTGTGAGAAACTGTCCAGTCGGAAGTGTTACATCGAGAATAAAGTCAAGAGGCTCTGGGATACCTCCCAATTTCTTCAATTTTTCAGCAAACTAGGGTGTAACAAACGAGTGTGTAGATCCAGGATCTATCAAGACTCGTGCGTCATAACACAAATAAGCATCTTTTGGATATAATTGCAGGATACCTAAAGCATACCATCTAGTGTTAGCTAGATTACTTTTATTTATTAAAAATAATAATATGTAAATCTAACAATTTATATGTAGTATTTATAGTTTACTAGATGCACTTTCTCTATCTAAAAAGATAATATATAACAAATATTAACGTAGATATGTAATGGACCAACATACCTTGAATGATGTCATTACTAGTGCGTGCATCCTTTGTAGTGACAGCATAAGCTCGGCCTTGTACCATAGGCCGTGCCGATCGTAACACTGGTCCCGCCGTTGATGCTAGTCCGACTAGTTTCGAGCATTCCTTAATCCGGTGTCCCATCTTACCACATCGAAAACATGCACCAGAAGCTTTACGGCACTCTTTTGTTTTGTGTGCCTTTCCACATTTCCCACAAATTTCTTTCAAAGCTATTGATGAAGCTGTGTACGATCCCGTGCGAGAACCTGTCGGCCGTACTTGTGAAAACCCAGATGTATTTCTAGCCGCTGGTGAAAAGGATTGATTTTGAACATGTGGAATCCGTGGTGGTAATGGAAATGTCGATGAACCATATGGTCGTGCATAAGCTCCTGCAGTTGGTTAAAATGCTACTTGTCCTTGGAATCGCAGTCGCTTGTTAATTTGATCGGCACTATAGGACTGAGATGGAGCTTTTTTGGCCTTTTTTCTTCTCTCCTTTTAACATGGTATCCACATTGGTTTCCGCTATCAAGGCCAACTTCATCACATTGGCATAGGTCGTGGCTTGAAACAATGAAATGCGTTCCTTGACCAAGGGTTTCAAACCTCAGTCAAACTTTTATGTTTTCATCAACTCGGTGGCGACCAACAAAGGTGTAAAATGAGAGAGACGTGTGAACTCTGCTTCATATTCTCGTACAGTCATTTGGCCTTGAACTAAGGTTGCAAACTGTACCTCTAACTTATATCTTTCGGGTGCTGGGAAATGTTTTTCATTGAATGCCTCGGTGAACTCTGCCCATGTCCATGGTACTCCAGGCATCCTTGTTCTTTCAACAAACTGCCACCATGGCTCTCCCTCACTTTCCAGTTTATATGCCGCCCAACTTACTTTTTCCTCCTTGATGCATGTGACTCTTTGCAGCACTTTTTCTATCCGCGGTAACCACTTTTCAGCCTCCATTGGGTCATGCTGACCATGGAAACTCGGTGGTCAAAGTTGAACAAACTTTGTAAATCCCTCGGGACGTTGAATAGCAAGTGTGGTCATAGGGTTGACCATAGTTTCTATCAACTGTGGATTGTGTCCCGTATTTTGCTCAACTCCAGGAGTACTTCCAATTGGAGGAGTATTGACTACTGGCGGAGTCTGCGTTGACGGAGTATGCTCTGCAACATTCTCCATCGTCGTTTGACTTTAAGCTATGTGCACATTCTCACCACTTCCTGAAGTAGTGTCATGCTCATCACCTGCGATTGGAATCGCATTCGGCCCAGTGCGATGGGGCAACGGTGGTCTACCCCTACCTCTTCCACGACGCAGAGGCATCTCAACCTATTTCGGTTAGATAACATGTAATCAGACAACATAATTAAATCTAATTTCTACTTCTATCCAATTATCAGTTATTTTGCCATATATTTATGCCAAATGTAAGTCTCCAAGTGACTTAACGCCGGTCTCTGATACCACCACAACCCGACGTTTCCTTTCTGAATATCGTTAAGGAACTGTCGCGTCGTCGGATCACCTAACATAATCCTTTCATCTAAGGGTTATTTCTTTACTCAAACTGATGCAATTGCGAAAGCAATGTATTAACTCTGACAGTAGATAATATGGCAAATACTTGATTTTACTTATCTAAGAAAAAATGACAACAATATAAACAAAGCAAACGATCTGATATATAGCTTTCCACCGATGACGACCACTCGTCATCTAAACAGTGAAAAGAAAACCTATACATCCAAACATATATCTGAAACTACCATATATCAGTTATACATGTCTTTTACTTTATCTATCTCTCCTTTCCTCTCTCTCCTCTCTTCACACTCCCCATCTACAAACCTATTTTGGGAAGAACTCTTATGGAAAATCGTCTTCCTTGTCTTCGTCGTCGTCGTCTTCTCCCTCTTCTTTTTCCTCTGGCACGTATGTGGGGTCTGCAGCATGCTCCGGATCAGGCTCTGCAGCTAAGACATTTAAGTCGTAGAATGAGCTATCATCAATGCTCAGTAGAGAATATTATATTGTTATCATACATTGACAGTTTATCACATTCTCATCGAGAAGCAAAATGGACTAAATATATGACTAAAATAACATGCTGATATGCTGCGTTTATGCATGCTGCAACAGGTATGAGAATTCAAGCTGAAACAAGGTATTCATCCAGGCAAAAATAGAAGAACAATCAAAATTAAGCTCCTGAGTTAGCGGGATCACTTATCAAGCTCCTAAGTTAGCGGGATCACTTGAACCAGAATAAATCAAGCTCCCGAGTTAGTGGGATCACTTGTCAAGCTCCCGAGTTAGCGGGATCACTTAAATCGAGAAATTCAAGCTCCCGAGTTAGCGGGATCACTTGAACCAAGATGGAGTAACAACATATAAGGGATATTGACGATGACAAGATCTGAATACTGAACAATGTAGCATATGCATTTCCATGTATGTATTCCAAATACCTTTGTACTCAATTATTGATAATACTGATATAACATAAAATGACATTTATTTTACAGCACTAATCAACTATTTTGCCAACTATGTGGTCAAGGCTATCATGTGTCCTTGATAACGTAGGTTCCTTATCAAATTACTGGCTACTCAAATCTATCTGTTACTTATCTGATCAAATTTATTAGTGTAAGTCAACACTAGTTGACTCCAAGCATTCTTCTCATTTCGTATATAATTATGTATCAAATCCTCTATGAAAATTTAGTGACATTTGACACATATATAATAACAACATATCTTCCCTACCTGATTCGATTCGATTAGATGGGAGCGCATGCGTCAAAGACCATCACCCTCGTCTAAATTGCGTGAACTAGAGATATGCACCATGTTGCACCTATGGTATTTATACATATATATATATATATATCAATATTTATCTATCAAATGACAAATGGCTATTTGAGACCCAAGATACATGCTGGACAGAGTTGATACCTTAGAGGGTCACCCTATATGGTCCCATAATAGACCAAGATTGCGACACGAAGACCATAGCCCAAACATAGCTCAACAGCAGCATTCAGGGGTTGCCGCGGCAAGCCATAAGGGTTGTTGTGGCAAGCTCCTCAGCTGGGCATCTTGCCGTGGCAACCTGATAAAGTTGTCGCGACAAGCTGAACCCTTTGGCTTGCCGTGGTTTCTGCATGGCTTTCCTGTGTTTTGGTGACCTGCTGTTCTCTTGCTTATATATATACATCTTATATAGATGTATCTATATCTATATATATATATATATACAACATATATACAAGTATAAATTGTAGCATTTATATACATACATCTATATATATATTTGTTCAATTCAGCAGGTTGTCTACGAAGAATCCGGAGTGCAAAAATCTGCACTTAGACTTCATGTCTTCATACTGAGGCTAACTCTGAGCTACATCTTCTTATGATCAACTACTCTACTGTACAAAAACAAACAACTGACCTTTTGGTGGATTAGTGGTGTATAGTTACATGGAAGAATATCGATGTTGTGCTTGCCGTGCTCACTGACAGAGCAGAACTAAGAGAAGTTTATTGAAATTACAATCTGTTTGTTGATCTTCATAGAATTAGCTCTAGTTTGTTAACAGAAACCCAAAGAACGAAAGGAAGATTTGCTTTATAATAGTTGGTATTAACCTTGCGTGCATGGAGATGCATAATGACTCATTGGAGTCATGTTATTCAACGAGCTGCAAAGCAGCTTATACGCCTGGAGAGGTAGGTTCCCATGTAAGGCCAATACTTGGTGGCTGCATATCTCACAGATAAAACAAAACAAGGAAGTTTGTTTGTTTATTGCTGGATATTTGAGAGTTTTATTCTCTAGGGCTGGGTTCCTATGTATTGCCCATATGGGTATTACTTTGTATAGGCGACTAAGTTAAGCCAACAAAAGGTTTATCCAATAGCGCCCCCCCCCCCCATGGTTATATTAAGAATAATTGGAGTTAGGTGCTAGCTGTTTATCTTAGGCTTGAATCTTGGGCTGGGATTCCAAGTAAAGCTCATATGATTTGTTTAGTGTAAAGTCAAAAGCAAGTTTCCTTTACTTGCTAAGTTCATATATGGTTAATGTAAACCCGCCCAATACACATAGCTTATAATATGAAATAAAGTGTATTCATATATGAAATGACCCTAATCCATAGATGAGTTAGCGTATGAGATTTCATGTATCTTATATCTTATTTAAACTGGAGGATATGAGTTACGACACAAGTTTCTATGCATAGCTTGACTGGACTTGTAGGAACCCATATCCATACTAAATAGTGTCACAACTCGCAACTGTTATAGACCTAATGCAGCCTGACCCTATCCTGAGATTTCAGAAAGGTGAGGGTGAAGGAGTTGAAGAAGGTAGAGCTGGTTTGACAATTAGTGGAAGGAGAAGAAAGCGCATTTGAAGGCATGCGTGATGTATAGTTGTGGCATTCCATCCCATTAAAAAAAAGAAAAATTGAGAAAAATATAAAAGTAAAGCATACTAAAAGAAAAAAAAACAGAAAAGCAAAATAAAAGAATGAGAAAGAGAAGTCAAAAGTGAAAAGAAGATTAGGAACTGATCACTTCAAATATGAAAATTCAAGAAGTACATGGAATCATGTTGAAATGAAGGTTGTGAAGTTGCAAACCACCTCATTACCTTACTGATTTCTCAATTTAAAATCCCATTCGACCCTTTTATTCTTTATAAACCTCACCCATAAGCCACATTACAATCCAATAAAATGAACCTACTGATCTTAAATTAAATGAGCTATCATGTGGAGATGAGGATTTGTGTAATCTATGGTGAAAAGAGTTAGAAAATTTTAGAAATTAGAGCAATACCTATGCTCATGCTTGCAGTCCTATTTGAGGGCTGTAACTTCTCTTGTGCTGTGTGGAATGATGCACCCTTCTATTTTTATTTTAAGTGATAGCCCTGGTAAGACTTGGGTCTGAACTTAAGTTTGTTAGGGGCATTATCAAAATAGAATTCTTAATTTCATGGTGATCTCTGAATTAATTTTCATGCACAATGCCTTGATATGAGCTTATTGATAGTGAAAGAATTACAACAGAATTTCAGTTTTAAACTGATATTTTTCTACTGAGAATCCTCTAAAATTGAATAAACAAGGTGTGGAATTAATTTTATTTTACTTGAACTCCACTCCTCCACCAGGGATCACCTAGGGGTTTAAAAGGCTTGGAGCATATGTTAAATGCATCCGTGTTCCCTACGAAAGTGGCATTTAGTTTTGTAGGTTAGTTGTTTTAAATTTCACTTTGCTAGAGGACTAGCAAAGGTTGGGTTTGGGGGTGTGTTGAGCACTGATTTTTACCATTTTATGCCCCTTAAATTTGGCTTTTGCAAAGCCTTAGAGTATTTAATAATTACATTTTAGTGTTGTTTTGCAGTAAATAAGTAATTACAACTTTAGTACAATTTTTCAGTAAAAACTGCCAATAAGAGGAGTTTTGGAATCAATCAACAGCTGAGAGAGAGAGAGATCATATGGAAGATCAGCACATCAGACCAGTTGATGAGGAAGCAAACAGCAGTAGCAATGTGGGATGGAGTGGCTTCAACCCTATGCACAATAGAGGTTCCTTGAGGTTCACTCTCAAATTGCTGCAAGGTACACTTGTGACCAGTAGTTAATACAATCATATGGAAGATCAGCACATCAGAGCAGCCTTTGGGGTTCAACATTTTACACTCTAAGTGCAGCACTTCAGCATACAAGTTCAGCCCAACAACAGCAGCATTTTCAAAGCCTACCAACCATTCAAGTTGCTACATTGGAGAACCAACTGCAATACCTGAAGAGTTGAAGAGTTGAAGCCAGCCTTAGGACACTCGAGCTGCAGAATTATAAGAGCCGAACACACACACACAAACATTATATATATATATATATATATATGTATATCAGATCCGAGGATATATGCTCATGTAGCAGATCAATTAGCCACTGCTGTGATGAAGGCATCTGAGCATTGAATGCACACTCAAGCAGTCATTCGGACAGCAGAAGCAATCCTATCAAGCAGATGAAGGTGGACCAACACATGGAGGCTGAGCAGCAGCCTATTGAATTCTACTGGAATGGCTTCAAAACCTATCAATCTTCAGCAGCTTCATTTCACTAATCTATCGACTTCTCAGCCGTTCAAGAAAGTGCACTTTGATCCTGTCGATTTCCTTCAGCTGTAATCTCATCCTCTCAGCCACCCACTGCAGCATCCTGTCGATAGCTTCATTGGAGCACACACATACTTGTCGAGCACTCCAAGGCATTCAGCCACAACCTCTTGAAGTGCAGCTCAGAAGCTATCGACATCTTTAGTCCAACAACCAGCAAACCTGTCGAGTTGTTCATATACAAAGTATACCAATCGACTCGTGCTGCTTACATCCTCTCGAAATGCACTGCAACAAACGTCCTTGAATCCTGTCGAGCTTTTAACTTGTAGAACTAGCAACCTCTCGAATAGATGTTCACTCATCCTGTCGACTTATGTAGCTCCCCAACTAACCTGTCGAACTGTAGATGTCTCAGCCCCAAAACGTATCGACCAACAACTTGCAACCTACCATCAATCCTCTCGAAAACTCCAAACTGCAGTCCACAGCTCCAGCCAACCTCCCATTAAACCTCTCGAAATGCAACTCTCATCCTCACGAGACTTACCTAGAGTTGTCGGGATTCCAGCTGCACCTCAGAACCCATCGACTAGCAGATCCCAACCTCTTGCGCATTTCATCTCAGCAGCTCCATTTCAGAAAACCATGTTGCTGCACCAATCCCCCAACTTCTCGAAACCTTACCTGAGCTCTAGCCCTTCACTCAACCAACCTATCGAGATCCTGCCTTCAGCAACCTCTAACCTCTCGAGTAGATCTGCATGCAAAGATCAAACCTCTCACTACTGAAACTACAGATGTTTAAAGGCCATTGATCCCAACCTGTCAAGCTACAATCTAGTCTTCATTTCTACTACTAATCCAGCTCGGGCCCATCAAACTCCATTGAGTTTCAGCTGAAAATTTATTGAGGTTACTATAGTTGCAGCCATTTGATTGAATACTTTCAAGACCACAGTAGTTTATCAAATCGGATTCTATTTGGGGGTTGTTTTTGTAATAAACAGCAGAATGATTATTTTGGTACAAGGCAGCCTATAGGATTAAGAGTTTAATTTGTGAATATTCTCAGCAGTTCGGGCAAGTATTTTAGGTGTGCAGCTAGAGTTACATTTTTGCGTTTCATAAAGTAAAAAAATTTTGGTTGACAAGGGCATTTTTGGGAACTCCAAGCATACAAGGAATTCTACACATGTGCAAGAACTGATTTGCAATTCTTGGCGGGAAGCTTCAGCTGAGCATAACTAAATGGATCTATTTCTGCTCTCTGATTAGTTGAAATGCTAAAATAGGGATTAGCCCAAACTGAATTGAAGAATCTCTCCTCTGATTGGCTGCAATCCAAAGCACATGGATCACTACATTTGTATAAATAAGACTCCTTGCTTCTATAATTTCTCAGCAAGGAATCCATAGAATAACTTTAGTTATCCTTAGCTCAGTTAGGTTTAGTTTAGCTTTTATTTTTCTTTTGGCTCTTCCCCCTTCTCTCTCTAATCTAGCCTGTTGGATTAGATCTAGATAAGCAGTCCAAATATGGTTTGTAATTATAAATTGAGAGTTTCAAAGGCTTTGTAAATGGATTGGATGTTGCACAGATTGCAGATCTAAGCTCAATAGGCTGTAAGTTGTATAATTACAGTAATTATAGTTTTTACAGGTGATTCTGATCTAAATTTTACTTTTTTGTATTTAATTTCCCTGGATTAGATATTCCTGTGGATGCTTGAGCTTGTAGCCTAGCACCCACAACATCTGCAATAGGTTACCTGTTCCAATCAAGATCCTTAAATTAGAATAATCTCTGGGATGATCTGTGACCATTCGAGTGGACAAATCATAGCCTTAGGATTGCTCCAATTCTTTGGTTAAGATTAGATTCTTATACCTTGCATTTGAGCTTGTAGTCAGATGAAGGATTGCAGCAAATCTTTCCTATGCTTTGCCTTTGAACCAATTGATTTTCAGTAAGAACCAATCCCTAGCTACCTATTCCTCACCATTTTCTACTTTATTTTACCATCCATCTTCTTCAATCTTTTAGATTTAGTTTTATATTTTAGTTTTATAAATTTGATGTAGTAACACCCAAAAAACTCTCTTTCTTTCTTAGAATTAGGCTAGAATTGCCAAATCTGTAGCCAGATCTAGAGGTCTACTATACTGCCTTCTAGTTTTAGATCACTACTCCCTGTGGGACAAACTCTTACTTAGTAAAACTTGCTACAAATGGACCCTGTATCTTGTTGGTCTAGGATAGTTTTGGTGTGCTGAATCCATCTCTCTTTGACTTTCATTTTAAATTGCTTTTACCACCAACACAATAAATCAGCACATGAAATCTCCATAATAGGGAGGGACCTTACATGGTAGAGCATGTATCCCCATCTGGAGCTGTTGAAATCAAGGATCCAAAAGATGATAGGATCATGAAAGTTAATGGTCAGAGGCTCAAACTCTTTGTTGAAAATGTACTAGAGCCTATGCTGACCATTCACCTTCAAGAACCTCCAAAACATGATTGATTTTTAACAATATAGACTATGTACCATAACTGTTGTTTTTGTCAGTTTTGTTGTTGTTTCTGTTTTCAACTCTGTTTGGCATTGTACATAGGCTGCCATTTTGATTAAAGTTTTCATGTAGGTTACTGAGTTGACCTTGTTTAAGATAGAAATGCCCTCAATCCATGAGAAATCCAATGGGAGCATAGCAGAATTAAAAAATCTGTGTGAATGGAGACAAGGGGACTACTGAGAAACAGGTTGAGAATGCAAAATAGACTTGTCGAGAGGTTTGAATTGATGTTCATCAGGTTCTGAAGGTTCCTACTGTGCATTTCGACAAGATCTGGGACCTGTCGAGAGGTTTGAGTTAATTCTTGATAGGTTCTGAAGGTGTAAATGCAATATTTGATAGGAACTTTGAACTTGTTGAGATGTTGAGAGAGAAACTCGAGAGGTTCTCAACCTGTAGGGTATGTTTTTCTACAGGTTTTAATACCTGTCGAGAGGTTAAATGCTGAGTTTTGAAACCTATCGATAGGATGTCTATACCTCTCGACTTGTAAAATTTGAAGCCCATGTACCTTTCGAGAGGTTTGAAAGAACCTCTCGACACCTTTAGCCTGAAGTCTACAAGTCCACAAGGTTTTTAACTCATCGACAGGTTGATGCAGCCTATCGAAACCTTCTCTCTAATCTTGTCGAAACACAATTTCAGTTGTTTTAAACCTATTGAGAGGTCAGTCCATTCATTCGACATCTTCTGTGTCCATACTCTGCTTTCTCCTTTGCCAATTTCTAATTTTTTTCCCTCCTCTTCCACCTCACTGGTTTCTACTCCAAGCACCTTGCCATTATTCCAAGTACTTTAATTTCACAAAGGCTACATTTCGCACCTGGTTTGAGTTGGTTTGGTGCCATATACAGCAAGCTCTAAGAAATCCTAGGTTTATGTGGGTAAGTTCTTCTTCAACCTCCACTCTCTGAATTTCGAGATTTGTACTTCCATTTTTAGTTTGTGTGGTAATTCATTTGGCCAAAAGGAGATTACTATGAAGTCTTGAGAGTTAATTGTGTGGATTGCTTGTCCAATGGCTAACCGTGAGGATACCTTAGCTGATCTGTTCAAGGCCCCTTCCAAATCTGCCTAAAAGTCCACTAGGAAACCCAGTAGGCTAGCGACACAGCCCAATAAGAACCCACTTGCTAAGAGAAAGCTTGTCATGGATAAAGCTAAGAAACTTGAGAAGGCTAAGAAAGCCAAGAAAGCTAAGAAAACAAAAATTAGTGAAGGAGTTGTTGACGATATTCCTGAACTTGAAATCTCTGAGAACCTGACTACTCCCAATGAATTTGTTGATGCCTTAGGCCTGATCCCAAAGACAGTTTTTGACATACACTATTTTTCTGAGGAAGAGGAGTGTAAGGACACATTGGACTATTTGGTGAAGGCAGGCTTGACACCCTTGTTTACCCCACTTCAAGAAAAATCTTACCCTAGGCTGGTCAAACTATGGTATCAGAACATCAGAAAGAAAAATATTTCCTTTGTGTTTAGTTTTATTCTCATTTTTTTCTTTTTTATGCTTCCTTTGCTACTGTCTTTGTATTTACCCTATTGCTTCCTGTTGTTATACTTCCAAAGCAGTGAGGACACTGCTCCTCATAGGTTTGGCGGTATGGCAAGGGTGTGCCAATGGAATAGTTAATGTTAGTGCAGCTATGTTGGACAAAATTTGTGAAAATAAAGTGAATTCCCACCTGATTTTTACTGATTTTTGAAAAAGAGGAAATTTAAAACTTTTTTAGACTGAAAATTATTGTAGCTCTAACATTATCATGAAACAAATGTCATGAATTTAAAAAAAATTGATGCTTAGTAAACTTGAAAAGAGAGAAAATTTTTGAGGATATATCCCAGGAATTTGATGGAAGACCATACCCAATGAGATTTGGGCCTGAAATTTTTTTTCTTTGAAGAGTGTTTTGGCAATTTTTTCTGCTCTAAGGACTGATTGAATCTAGACTTTCTCACTAGAAGTTAGGCAAATCCAAGTTAAAACAACTTGACAACATTCATGACATTGAAGACATGATGTAGGGCCATCCTTTGGACAATTTGAGCTTAAAAATCCTCACCTTTGAACTGCCCTTGATACACACCATTTGAGCATTGAACCTCTAAGTTTTTCTTTGATAAAAAACCAGCAAATTTGAACTAAAAACTTAGTAACCTGATGTAGCCTGACCCTTATCCTGAGATTTCAGAAGGAGAAGGTGAAAGAATTGAAGAAGGTAGAGCTGGTTTGATATTTGGTTGAAAGAGAAGAAAAGACATTGATGGCAGTTGTGGCATTCCAACCCATGAAAAGAAAAAAAAAATGTGTGAGAAAAATACAAAAGAAAGGCATACAAAAAGAAAAAGAAAAATAAAAATGAGAAAGAGAAGTTATTTCATTAGAGATTTTGAAAAAGAAGAGAAGAAGTTGGCCACTTGGGCTCTAAAAATTCAAAAAGAAGATGGAATTATGCTGAAATGAAGGTTGTAAAGTTGCAAATCACCTCCTTACCTTACTAATTTATCAAATTTGGAATCTCATTCCACCCTTTTATTCTTTATAAACCTCACCCATAAGCCACATTACAACCTAATAAAAAAACCCTACTGATCTGAAAATTGATTGAGCTGTCATGTGGAGATGAGGATTTGCGTAATCTATGATGAAAAGAGTTAGAAAATTTTAGAAATTAGAGCAATAACTATGGTCATGCTTGCAGTCCTATTTGAGGGCTGTAACTGCTTTTGAGCTTTGTGAAATGATGCACTCTTCTATTTTTATTTTGAATTACAGCCCTGGTAAGACTTGGGTCTGAAATCAAGTTTGTTGGGGGCATAATCAAAATAGAATTCTCAAATTAAAAGTGAGCTCTGCATTAATTTTCACACCCAATGCCTTGACATAAGCTGATTGATAGTGAAGAAATTACAGCAAAATTTCAGAATTAAAATGTTGTTTTACTGCTTGAGAATCCTCTATAAAAAAAAATAAAAAAAATTGAATGATTAAGGGTGGAATGAATTTTATTTTTGTTTGAATTTTATTTTAACATGTTGCATTGATATTAATTGATTTATTGGAGAAGTTTATGGGTACCTTCACTGAAAACCCTCACGCGACTCCACTAGGAATCACCTAGGGGTTTAAAAGGCTTGATGCATATGCTAAATGCATTGTGCTCCCTACAGAAGTGGCATTTTTCTATTTTCAATAATTATTTTAATTTCTCCTTTGCTCAGGGACTAGTAAAGTTTAGGTTTGGGGGTGTGTTGAGCAGTGAAAAATATCATTTTTCACCTCCTAACCTGACCTTTGATGGACCTTTGAGTTGACTAATAATGTGTTTTGAGTGTATTTTATAGATAAGCAATAAATTACAGTCGTAGTGTAGACATCCATCCAAAAATGCCAAAGAAGCAACTTGTTGCTCAACATATGCTCATGTAGACCTAAAGGCCAGCCAATCAAACAGTCCACAGAGCCTCAGAGCTCCATGGCAATGACATGTATCCACATGGGCACACATGGGAGCAAGACCAGCTGCATCTGATGAGGATTGAACCCACAAAGAGGCTACTATGTGCTGACGGATGAAGGACAACACCCCAAGGAAGTATGCCAGCTGTGGAAGCAAGGAAAAGAAGAGCTTGAGAGGATAATTCAACCTGTCGAGAGGTGTTGGTGAGAGAAAGCTACCTGTCGAGAGGTTGGGATGTTCGAATGTAAAGCTGTCGAGAGGTCCCTACATCCTGTCGAGGAGTAAAAGGTGAAAGAACTAACCTGTCGAGAGGTTGGAGTTGCAACAGAAGATCCTGTCTAGAGGATACCTAGAGGTGTAGGGGAGCTCGCGAGGTTCCAGCTACATGTCAAGAGGTTCCCTTGAACCTATCGAGCAGTGCAAGGCAACCTATCGATGAATTACTTGAAGCTGCATTCAATTGCGCAAGGTTGAGCCAACCTGTCGAGAAGCAGAGCAACCTGTCGAAAGCTCAACTGGAGCTTTATAAAGAAGTCTACAGGATTTTGTATAACCTTTCGAGAGGATATAAGCAACTCGGACAAAAGTTGAGAATTCCTGTCAACTTGTCGAGAATTGTTACCAATCTTGTCGAGAAGTCACTAATCCTGTCGAAAGCCACAAGCAAACCTGTCGAGAAGTCATAGATCCTAGTGAAAGCCTACCTCAACCTATCGATGTGAACACAAAGAAGAATCAGAACCTGTCGAGAGGTTCCCTAAACCTCTCGACACTCGATTTGGGAACTTCTCAGTTTCAGCCACTACTGTTGCTAACTCCATAGTTCTGTGCATGAGTTCCAAGGCATGTTAATGACCCTTAGGGGTATTTTTAGAATACAACTGGGCGCAAATGGGAACCGTCTAACTTCATCACATGTACTTACCCATTTCAGACCAATTGTTGGAGAACTTCTAGAAGAGAAATCAGCCACATTAGCAGCTGAGAATAACTGAATTATTCTCTTGAGCTCTGATTGGCTGAAATAGATTTGATGACGGAGGGGAAGAGTATAAATGGCTGAGAAGTTGCACAAATGAATGATCCAGAAATTGAGAGAACCAAAGCCAAATTAGAATTTCACTCTTCCGTCCAAAATCCCTTCTCTTTTTCTTCTTCCCCCATTCCCTCCTTCTTCCCCCATTCCCTCCTTAGCCAATTATGGTTGGCTAAACCCCTTTAGTAGCTAGGGTGAGGTTGAGAGTTATAAATTGAGAGGTTCAAGGCTTTGTGTATGGATTGGATGTTGCACAGATTGTAGATCTGAGCACAGTTTACTGTAAGTTTGTATTGAATTAGTATCTTGTGGATTTTAAAGTTGATTTTGATCTATAGATCTCTTGGTTGCATTTGATTTCCCTAGATTAAATCCCCCTATGGATGCTTGAGCTTGTACCCTTGCATCCACAGCATTAGCAATAGTTTACTTGTTCTAATTAAGGTCCTTGTATTAGAGGAATCTCTGGGATGATCTGTGACCATTTAAGTGGACATATCATAGGCTTAGGATTACTCCAATTCTCTAATCTAGATTAGATTCTTATACCTTACATCTGAGCTTGTAGCCAGATGAAGGATTATTGCAAACAAGTTTCATGCATTGCATTTGAACCAATTGATTTACAGTAAAGACTAAAATCCCTAGCTGCTACTCTCCACCTTTTGATTTTAATCCCTTTCTCCATTCCCTTAAATCTGTGTTTTAATCAATCTGGATCATTTGCTGTTTTCTTTAATTTTCTATAGTTTTATAAAGTGACAACTCTTAAAAACCTCTCCTATTCTCTGTTTTGGCTTTGTTCTAAACTAAGATAGGCTAGAGTGTCAGATCTGGTATAGATATGGAGATTTACCTTATTTTAAAACACATTTCCCTATGGACATACCCTGACTTATCCCTTAAAGCTTGCTGCAACAACCCTAGTTCTTGTAGGATTGGTTGCTTACCTTGATCCCATTTTGCAAGACTTTGTCCTTTTAATTTGTTGTTTTAACTCTTTAATAATTATAAGGTAAGCAAGCCAACACAAACCTCCTTTGATTCGTCTTCCCTTTTACTTGTTGATCTCTTCTTTTAAATATCTCATCAATGTCTTCCTTTACGACAAGAGCCTTGCTCATCACCTCTTCATAAGTTTCCAACTCAAAAGCTGAAATCCTATCGTGTATATTTGGCCTTAAGCCGCATTGTAACTTCTTGGCCTTCATCAGATCTGAGGCCGCATACTCTGGAGCGAATCTTGTAAGTCTTTAAAATTCCACTTCGTACTCTCTCATCGACATCTTCCCCTGCTCCAACTGAAGAAATTTTATTTCCATCTGATTTCGTACCACCTTAGGAAAGTACTGTTTGTTGAACTCCTCAAAAAACTCTTCCCACGTCCATAACATCCCTGGAGTCACTTGCTCCCTCATCCTTGATACCGATTTCCACCATGGGCTCGCTTCTCCATCCAACATAAATGCTGGCCATCTGACTCTCTCGTCTTCAATGCATGAAAGTACACTGAATATTTTCTCCATCTCAGTGAGCCAGTTCTCAGCTTCCATTGGTTCCGCTTGCCTTGAAAAATTAGGAGGACCCATCCTCCAAAATTCTGTAAATGCTGAGGGTGTTGGTGGTTGCGGTGTCTACACTTGATGATTGTTGGAATTGTTGGTAGCCATCAATGCCGTTTGTTAAGCCATAGAATTTTCCACGGCTTCCATGGCAAGTGCCATTCTCTGCCTGTCCTCTCTCTCGCCATATCTTTCTTCACCTTTTTGATCTCGACTTCTCTCTTTCAGAATACTTTATTTTGGAATCTCTCTATTACCAATCGGGACTCTATTGGAACTAGTGGGTATCTCATCCCCACTTCTCAGGTTCCCTTTATAACTGCTTCTCGGTCGTCCTCGATCCCTAGTGGACATGATGTTCTGTAATATGAAATCAAGAGTTTCATTAGCAGAAGGTCCCTTTATTCTGACACAATCTTAAACACATAAATTACGTCTAAGGCTTGTTAGAAATCTCTTAAGCAAAATGCTTTGATACTAACTGTGACAGCTCAGATTTTCGCACCCAGAAACCTGTGCCATCGGATGGTCAATAAGACTGATCCCGAAACACACCGAACACTTAACACATCCACACATAAAGTGGAAACAAAGCATACATTCTAACTAAGCAGATTGAGTCATCATAAGGAAATTAAATCTCCATTTCTATATAATGACATAATCAAATTATAATAAAGACGGTTCTAATCCCATGCCAATCTCATGAATAATAGAACCAAACCGAATCATCAGTGACCATCCGATGGCATCCGATGGCACCCAACTCAAAGATGGTTCGTAAAACACACATACCGTATCACATAATTACATTAGTTCTATCATATACTGGCTGGACGTATCAAGTGTTACAAATAAAATCTCAAAATACGCAGCGCTAGTCCACTAAAAGAACTTATCAAGAGGTGGCTCAGTCTCCTCCTCTAGCACGTACTCCGGATCCTCAGGATCTATGTCCTCAATACCTGTACCAGTGACGTATAGTCGAGGGATGAGCTAACAGTCTAAGCTCAATAGGGAAACATAATTAACATGCATATTTTTCACATCACACATATCTATCATGACATAATTCAAAGCACATATTTATTACTGAGAGTCACAATTTAAAAGCATTTAAATTGACTAAAACAAATACCTGATGCACATTTCTAAGTCACACTTATCATGATTTCTAAAACTTGTCTCATAACACACACACTTAAAACACTTAAATATTCTCTCGAGCATATATAGCATCAAGAGCCACATATATTTATTGATGACAAACCCCAACCATCGTCATTCAATGAATAATTTTGCACACATATATTTCCCAAGTCCCTTCGAAGAGGTGACTTGGGTTGCATGAAGTATTACCGCAGAATGGTAATCAAAGAATGGATATCCCGTTGTACCAGAGCACACTTACGGATATCCCATCGTACCGGTCATGATTATATCGTCGCGTCGGTAGGGTATCACACATGAACCTTAAATCAATGTGATTAATCTACATATAGTTTATCACCGTGAGTTTGTTGTAATTTATAATAGTTCGAAGTTTCAAAGCTTGCACACATATATTTATTCACATCCTTCTGATATCGCACATATTTACATCCTTCTGATGTACACACACATATTTACATCCTGCTGATATCACGCACACATATATGATAGCGCACACACACACACACGTAGTTTTTCTCTTAGTACTCATACAAACGTAATTCACATGTTAAAAGCTATGAATGAAATTCATGCTAACTCGAAGACAAAGTCACAATACACACATACTCTTATCATATCACTAAATCCATGCTAGTTGTAATCAAATACATATGTTACGGAGTTTTCCCTACCTCAACAAGAAGATAAAATGAAGTCTTCTTACTTCGATCTAGTCCTTTTCTCACGCACCCAAGCTCATACATAAAACATACCATATCATGATCCATACGTCAGAAGTGACGTAAAATAGGAAGATATTAAGTCTCCCCCAAGTCTTCTTATCAAAACAAAACAAAATCCTGAATCTGCCTAAATCGATCGATCGATTCTCAAATCGATCAATCGATTTCTCAAATCGATCGATCGGTTTCTCAAATCGATCGATCGGTTTCTCAAATCGATCGATCGGTTTCTCAAATCGATCGATTGATTCTCAAATCAATCGATTGGTTTACTCATAAACCAATTCTCATCCTGTCAACTTCACCAGAAACCTGTCTACTTGAACTGGAGCCTGTTAACGAATTTTGATCGATCAATTTTCAAATCAATCAATCGGTTTCCCTTAACACACTGACTGTTTTTCACAAATCGATCGACCAGTGTTTGAATCGATCAATCGGTTTATAAATTGAACAATCAAATTTTATTTTGATCGATTGGTTTCCCCAGAAACCTTCATATCTTCACTCTGACAAAATCGATCTATCGATCACTTATTTCGATTGATGGCTTTATCAGATTCTTCACATTCACAGGTTTTAAACTTCTCAAACTCATTTTCTAAATTCTAAACCTCTTTTCTTTTGATTTCCTACCCACATACTAGCTAAATACTAACATACATGCAAAACACAACTTAACATAATTCTTCTTACCTTAGGCTCAAATCTCGATCCACGGGCTCACGCATCAAGCTAGGGTTTCAAAGGTTGAATTTGGGGATTCTCTTCGATCCTCAACCCGGAACTTCACACTTAGGCTCAAATCTCGTACACGTGCAGACGAATTCAAAGCTCACCTTCCTTCTCTTTCTTCTCAATAACTTATTTTCAACAACCAAGGTAAGAGAAATAAATTCTCTTACCATTTTAACTTTTATATATAAAGGCTATGAACTTGGGTGTTAAGCCAATACACCGAACCTTGGTGTACATTACTCTATCCAATAGTCCTTAAACATTCTAAGCCTTCCCTCTTCACTCAAGACCTAATCTAATTTAACTTACTTAATGTTTTTATATTTTATCTTGTCGGGTACATGACCAGTCGGGCCACACATTGAGACAGACTGTTCAAAGGTTGAAATTTTGCGGGACATTACAATGCAAGTCCTTCAAGATCACCTTAGCTCCTTCGCATGGTCCTATGAACGCATGCCTCGTCCGAACCTGAGCCTAGTGAAACATTGTTTGGTCCTAGAACTCGATGCAAAGCCCGTTGAAAAGAAACTCAGAAGGATGCACCCACACACAGCGCTACAAGTCAAGGAGGAAGTCGACAAGCTACACAAAGCCAAATTCATTTGAGTCGTCCTCTATACTAAGTGGGTTGCGAATATAGTACATGTTGACAAGAAGGACGGCAACGTAAGGGTATGTATCAATTTCTGGAACCTCAACCGGGCATGCCCAAAAGATGACTTCCCTCTGTTCTGGATATTTATGTTGTTCTAATTAAGTCTTAACCTATTGCAAGCGCACAATTGAAATTGTAATACTAGCATAGGCTCGTTCCCACGAGGAAGTGTTTTGTCTTATATATATTAATTTTTTTTAAATTATATTTATTTTTAAGATCCTAAATACTTGAGAAATATGAATAAAAGAATGGTTTCTTAAACTAGTCTGAAGAAAAATAAATCCTAAATCCTCCTTCTTCAAATTGTGGTTGTCAATCACAATCTTTAGTTATCGGATGCTTACAAATTTAAAATACCGTTACACTATATCTCAGTCCTCTAGAATTTGGACATCAATAGAAAACTAGCATCCTTCAATATAGATCTATACTAATCTTTAATCTAACAGAAATTTGGGCATCAATCAAACTCCAAAAAATCAAAGATGGAAAATAGAAACCATTACACTAATCTGCAAATCTCAACCTGAGTCGTCAATTCAAATTAAAACTTTGAGATGTTTACAAAGTAGTAACTTACAATAAAACTAAATCTAAACTAGGAAGCAATAAAAATTATATCTTTCACCCCTCAACCACAGGCGTCAATTGCTTCTGAGAAACTAGGATATCTACACTAATCTTCCAGCTCTCAATCTCAGTCGTCAATTGTGATCGAGGAACCTTGAATATCTAAACTAAACTACTCTAATGATCAGAAGAAAATCCAACCTCAAGCGTCAATTGATGCTGAAAATTTCTTTAATGATTAATACCTATACCAAGCCCTCTTATTTATAGATTATAAGGGGTCGATTTACAAAACTCCTAATTCTAATAAAAGAAACTACTAAAATAAAAGTGTCCTAATATAACTATACTTCTAATCCTATCTTTCCTTACTTTCAACAGTTTATGTACTTCTGGATTTTTTCTTCTATGCTAGCAACAGAGTCTTTTAGGACTCTCCCTTCGTCAATCTTCTTAGATTCGTGAGTGGCCAGATTTCTAATCCAAGAATTCTTCTAATTATATGTATGGCGGTTTAAATCCTAACGTGACAAGTAGCTTCAGAAAGCTTCCTTTTTGTAAAATCATAAATCATGATTTTATAGCTTTCACTCTCTAAACGATTCTTTATTTACAATCGATCGCTTTCTGTTGTATCACACTTTGCTTTTGAACATTTCTTTTGAGGAATCGTAAATTACGATATCTTAATTTTTCTTTCTTTGCAGCATTCCGCTCAATCGTAAAGTATGATTTTTCATCTTTCAGTAGGCGATGATTCGTCTTTTTTGTTCAATCGTCTTTCTCATTATATTATGAGTTCATTTTGATGAATATTAACACTTTAGTTCTCCTTTGCCATTTTTCTTTAATATCTGCACATCCGTCACTTGTTAGTAGCAAACTGGGGTCTAGCATCACTAAGTTAAGGGTGATAAAATGGTATATTATGTGACTGATCACATCCCCAAACTTACCCTTCGCTAGTTCCTAGCAAATACGGAAATATTAAACATCCTATACTAATGCCACTTTCATAGGGAGCACGATTCCATTTAGCATATGCAACAAGCCTTAAAACCCCTAGGTGATCCCTAATGGAGGAGTGGTAGTCTCCTGATGGTTTTTGGTGAAGTTACCTACAAACTTCAAATATTTTTGGATTTTTCAAAATTTACAAGAAAGTTGAAGGTTAAAAATCTAAACTAATTTTCGTACACTAACTGAGTTAATCATTACATAGTTGTTATGATTTTCTAAAATTACCAATCTTTTATCCTTACTTTCCATCATAACAATTATCCTCGATTAGAACTCTAATAATTTCAATTCATAGTAAGCAAGGAGTGTGTGCAACCGTGGGATTTTTGACGATCCTGTCGCGACGATGCGCACTCGTAGAAAAATTTAGAGTTGCCACCCAGAGCTTTTGGTGTCCCGGGAAACCTAAAATCAATATTAAATGCACTAAAGTGTCAAATATGACTCTAATTCACCGGTCTACACCATTTCTCTTGGGTGGGGGCTTCGGTTATCAATCGAAAAGGTGTTAGGCACCCGATCAACCCACTTAATGCGGTCTCTACTTATGGCCAAAATAAAAATAAAATAAAATAAGCAAAAAAGTCCTTCCTCTTGCCCTAGGGCACCAAAATCCTATTTGTGCCCCTCCATTCCTTCCAGAATTTCGGTGGCGTAACGACACAAATGCGAGGATAGAGGAAGGAGAAAGAAGGTAGAGGAGTAGAGGGAAGAGTGGAAGCTCTCGGGCCCTTGTTGCACTGTTGTGGATCGATGCATAGGTGTACTTCAGTGTACTTCCAATGACTTGTATGGTTAGAACAAGGATTCTAGCTCCTAGGGCTTGATGGCTAAGAGGTAGAGAAGGAAGGCTAGAGGGTAGCTCTCACCTAAACCTAGGGATTTTGATGAAAGTGGGGGGTCTAAAGGAAACTTTCAAGTTCTGGAATTTGTATGGAGAATGGTGCACCAAAGGGAGAGGGAGCCTCTTTCTTAATTTTCTCTCTTAGGAAAATTTTCAAGCCTTTGTAAAGGGAGGGGTGCCTCTCTATTTATAGGAAAAAGAAAGGTTAGGAGGGTACTTAAGATCTAATTAGGTTTAACAATTAGGTAATCTTCTAATCTAAGGTTTTCTAGGATTTTGAGAGCTTAGAAAAGTGGGCAATGGGCATCAATGGTAGATGATAGGGTGGGGCTTCAAATGACTAGAGGGTTGCAAATAGGGTAAACATGGGTGGCACAGTCCTAATCAAACCCATCCTAAACATTGAGATGGTCAACAAGTCAAACCCTAAAAGTGAAATTTGAGCAAAAACCATCAGTTACTGTAGCTAAGCCTGACACATGTATTACTTGTGCCAAGCATAACTACAGTACCTCGAGAAGTTCAGAGCCTGTCGTGAGGCTCTGTTCCGGGGGAAGAAGACCAGTTTTTGGTTGGCGCATGTATTACATGCGCCAAGCATATCTATAGTCAAACAGCCTGATTTGTAAATCGCCATAACATTTGATCTGCATATTGGAATGAGGTGATTCTTAGCTTGTTGGAAAGCTGGAGAAGTCCTCTTTCTAATGATATATAACTCAGCTCTAGTAGAGGTCTATGTAAACTTTGGCACTCTTCTTTCCAACCACTACTAAGGAGGGTTTAGAAACTGGTATGAGACGAGTTCTAAGGGGTCTGAGAAGGTTGGGGTTGATTCCTAAGGATTTTAAGATGATTCCTAAGGGTTTTGGGAATGCTATCAGCAGCTCGGGGGTGCACCTTTCTCAAAGTATGTTTCGATCAGGCCTTGGGCCAAATTTGGGTGTCTACAGATGCCCCTCTTTGGTATCCGATCACTAATGATTGAATGCCAAAGAAAAGAGACATCCCAAGAGGTCCAAGGCATTACCTATAGGTTTACTATATTCAAAGCAAACCTCAAACATTAGGTGAGTAACATGGTGAGAAAATGAAACCCTGCATGTTAGGAAAAATGTCCGTTTCTCAAGGTTATCGGTCCCCAAGCGCTTAGTGACATTACTGGGCATAACCGAGATGAAGCGAGTTGCGAAAGCCCAATAACTGAGAAAAATGTTCACTTCTCGAGATGATTTGAAGGTGCTTGATGTTCAAGATTCATTCTGAATACAACAGCTTCGTAAGTAAGAGGGTGGTCGACCCACACATAAAGATAGGTACGAAGCAAATACGCAAAGTTTCACAGTTTGTGTCCAATCCAATGAGGGATTGACTGCCCCATTTGATTGGTCATGGGTGCCTTTGTATGAAGCAAAGTTCGAGGTCTTTGGGCAAACCCAACGATCCCAAAATTGATATAGCACGACTACCCGAGTGGAGCAAATAGATGCCGTAACACTTTTAGGGGTACGTGCCGCTTTTGAAATGTGTGTCCTGAATCAACATGACCAAGAGTACCCAACTTCAAATAGTACATAGCATATAAGAAAAAATTGGGTACCTACTAAAAGCGGCTCTCAATCTTGGTCTCTGTCAACGATGATCTTATTATCGAACAATTATGCAAAAACATGAACTCATTAGAAGCAGATAAAAATAAAGGGCAATGGAAGTCCCAACCCAGAACCCATTCGAGTACAATTTATGAGAATAAATGACCACCCAATAGATACCCAAACATAAGGCATACACTTTACAAGGATACCGTATAAATACAGGTTTTAAGCCTACACCCTAAAATGAGCCCTTCGGAGTGCATATTTGAACATAGTCGTTCGATAGGTAATTTCTATTTTGAGAGGTTAGTTTTAACCAACAATTGACCTTTTTTATAATGGAGTTTCCTAGACCTCAAACCCCACAGGGTTCATGCCCAGACATCGCAGACAAAGAGTCCACACCTCTAAAAAAGTTTGTGATGAATCTCAAGTTAGACACTCACGTTCTTATGAATCCAAAAATAGAGCGATTAACGCAAAGAATTTGGTGGTGGGATCAATTTGATCAAAACATTGACAGTTTGAACAAGATTGACATTGTCGCTCCCACTTTGAAGTAGGATCCAGAGATCTAGGGCAAACCTTAGACTTAGGACATTAATGTAGCACAACTGTGCATCGATAAAATATTGACATTTTACCGTATTAGAGCACGCATGTGCGTAGGCGTTCGTAATGAAAACACAGATTTCTTTTTCTTTTTTGAATGATTGCTTTTTCTATTTTTTTGAATAGACCGATGTCTACGGAGAGATGCTTTATTGGATCTGTCCATCGCCGAGAGGTTGTCGACTTCGAGGCTTTGGACTATTTTGATGTTCCTGCACATTTCTCCACTATGCATCCTAATTGACAGAAGAAACAAATTTTTACCTTTATTTTTTTCATTTTTCAAGATTTATATATATATATATATATTTTTGTTTGGATTTATTTTTAGACTTTTTTGTTCTTTTTCTTCATTTTGAGATGGAAGTACAATGCCATAAATAAGTACATGGGCATAAAAAGGAGTGTATATTTTTTAGAATTTTTTAGAGTTTTTGTTTTTGTTGTTTTTTCTTTCTTTTCTTCTTTTTTTTTGTTTGATGCCTTAATAATAAGGCTATGCATCCTAATGGGACCCGTTATGTACATGGGCATAACGGGTCCCATTTTAAGCATAGCCGAATCCATTCATGAGGTTGGACCTGAGTGAGGTTCAATATTTTTTATTAAGGTTAGAACATCTATCCCTTTGGATTGATTTAACCCTTTATCCTTACCTCTGGTCATACGTTTGACGGTGCAGCATAAAGATATACCTAATCGAGATCTGATTTGAGTTAACATGAGCGACCCAAATGAAGATCAGAGCTTGGGATTGTAACCAAGGGAGTACCTAAAGTTTTTCTCCTTTTCTTTTACAACATTTTTACTCACAGCGCCCAAGACGGGTTGTGGCCATGCCCGTTGTTGCCCTCTTTTTTACCCGTAGCGTCCTTTCAAGTTTTCACTATGTCCATAGGTATGCATTTTTACCCCAGGCGCCTTTTCAGGTTTTCACCTGGTCCGCACAAGCTCACTCTTTTCACCCATGGTGCCCTTTCGAGTTTTCACCTCGTCCTTTTTGCTTTGGGCTTATATTTTTTTATTTTCATTTATTTTATTTTTTTAAATTTTCAAAAGCCACGACATGAATGTCGATTCTGTCATTGTCGGCTGGATGGAATTCATCATTGTCTCTCAGCTTGGCTCGTGCTGACTCAACGGATACTGTGACTACTCGTGAACCTTAAAGAGGGCTTTATTTAGGGATGTATCTTGGCCATGGGTAAGGTTAGGATTTTTAAAGATATTCTGGGTTTAAAAAGGTTTCCTTGATTGGGTTCTAGCTGCCCTAACACACTTCTTCCTTGGGGGATTTTGACTGTACATGCCCCACTTTTTCTTTTATATATATTTTTTCTTTCCTTTCTGACATCCTCTTTTGGGATTTTACTTTTCTGATTTTTTTTTAGATTTGATAGTAACTCTTTTTCTCCTTTTTTTTGGTATATACACTTTTTCTGTCTCTTTTTTTTTTGGGGGGGGGGGGTTAATAAAAGAGGCCAATGGCTCAACGGGTGTAACAAAGGGTATGATCATTTAAGGATGCTTTTTGGCTATTTGGCTTTGAAATGATGGCCTCTTTTATTAGGTCTTTGAGCAGTCACGTATCCACTTTATTACCTTGCCACGGAGACTATGAATAGAACCGTCGGACGTACCCAGCGTTGATGGGCTCAGGAAAGTGATCTTCATCCATGGTGGCGAGGCATATGGCATACCTCGGGAGCACTGCACGAATGACGTAAGGTCCTTCCCAGTTAGGCTTGAATTTCCCTCTCAGATCGACGTGGAGGAATGGAAAGATTTTCTTGAGTATCATGTCTCCTACCTTCAGATCTCGATTGCGAACATGTTTATTGTAAGCATGCGCGATTCACCTTTGATAAACTTGGGTATGACACAAGGCCAGTAGCCTTTTCTCATCCAATAGGTTCAGCTGCTCAAAGCGGGATCTCTCTCTTTCAGCTTCAGATAGGCCTGATTCCATGAGGATGCAGAGTGAAGGTACTTCAACCTCCACTGGTAATATGACCTCAGTTCCATACACAAGGGAGAATGGTGTTGCCCTTGTAGCAGTATAGATCGACGTTTTATAGGCCTGTAATGTAAATGGCAACATCTCCCTCCAATCTTGATAGGTGATGACCATTTTCTCGAGGATGCGGATGATAGTTTTGTTAGCAGCCTCTACAACCCCATTGGTTTGTGGTGCTTTATTTTGTATAGTTCATAGAAGGCCTTGATGTGCTTGTTCACAAAGTTAGTGCCATGATCCATGATAATATCCTTGGGCATGCCAAGCCGACAGACTATGTTGCTCTTGATGAATTTCTCAATGTGATCAGCCATGATGTTTGTGTAGGATGCCGCCTCTACCCATTTGGTGAAATATTCAATGGCGATGAGGATGAATCGATGTTCGTTTGAAGATTTTAGATTGACTCTTCCGATGACGTCGAGGCCCCAGGTGGCATAGGGCCATGGAGTGGTTATGTTGTGTAGATCTAGCTGGAGTGTGTATCAGACTGGAGTGCTCTTGACATTTGTAGTATTTTTGAACGTGTCTGCAGTAGTTATATTCCATAGTGGTCTAAAAGTATCCTTGTTGTAGGAATTTCTTAGTGAGCATATGACCATTGACGTGGGCATCGCATACTCCCTCGTGGATCTCCTTCATGATGTTGACTGCTTCCTCCTCTATAAGGCATCTGAGCAAAATATTATTGAAAGATAGTTTGTAAAGGCAGTCGTCGTAGATGACGTAGCCTGCCGCCAGACGTTGAATGGTTCGTTGGTTCGTCTTGGATGTATCCTCAAGGAAAGTATGAGTCTCGAGGAAATTATTGATATCTGAGAATCACGGTGGCTCATCATCAGGCTTCGAGGGTTCCTCAATCTGTAGGCAGAAGGCCGACTCATTCCTCTGTTCGATGATGATTGGTTTCATCTCGACACCATAGGGGATCTCTATCATTGATGCCAAAGTTGCTAATGCGTTGGCGAAGCGATTCCTTATTCGTGGGACATAGGAGAACGTGACATCCTCGAAGCACATCATCAGATCCTCGAGGTGCTCATGAAAAGGGATCAGTTTCTCATCCTTTATCTTCCAATCTCCATTTGTCTGGCTTATGATTAGCTGTGAATCACCAAATACCTTGAGGTGAGTGACCTTCAGGTTTAGTGTTGCCTGCAGTCTTGCTGCACAGGCTTCATATTCAGCCATCTTATTTGTGAATGGGAAGTTGAGCTTGATAGAAACTGGTATGTGTGACCCTTTTGGCAAAATCAGAATAGTGCGAACTCCCTAGACATCGGCATTTGCTGCCCCATCAAAATGCATTACCCAGGATTCCTCTGCCTCTTCTGTATCATCCTCCGTCATGAATAGGATGTCCTCATCAGGGAATTTGGTTCTCAAAGGCTCATAATCTAGCAATGAATTATCGGCAAGATGATCAATGAGTGCTTGCCCTTTGATCGACTTCTAAGTGACATAGGTGATGCCAAACTTGAATAATAGGAGTTGCCAGCGTGCAGTCCACCCAGTAAGAGCTGGCTTTTTAAACAAGTACTTCAATGGATCCATGCATGCTAAACGTAGAACGGCCTGAGATAGCAAGTAGTGGCGAAGCCTCTGGGTAGCCCATACGAGAGCCAAGCATGCTTTCTCTAGATGAGAATAGTGCGTCTCGTAGTCAGTAAATTTCTTGCTCAAATAGTCGATGGCCCACTCCCTTCTTCCTGTCTTATCATCCTGCCCTAGGACACATTCCATCGAGACCTCCGTCATGGAGAGATACATTAAGAGTGGCCTCCTCAGCTTGAGGGGACTAAAACTGGCAGATTGAGAAGATAGCCCTTGATCTTATCGAAAGCAGCCTGACAATCGTCATTCCATTCAACGGGAGAGTCGTTTCTTAGTAACTTGAAGAACAGCGTGAAGATAGGAGTGAGTTGTGAAATGAATCGACTGATATACTATATCTTGTCCAAGAATCCTCTGCCCTCTTTCTCGGTGGACGGTGGTGGCATTTTCGTGATAGCTTTCACTTTGACAGGGTCGACCTCGAAACCTCTTCTACTGGCAATGAAGCCTAATAGTTTCCCTGACATAGCGCTGAATGCACATTTATGAGGATTTAGCCGTAGCCTATATTTTCTCAGCCTCTCAAATAGCTTTCGAAGATTTATCAGATGATCACTTCTCTTCGGTGACTTGGCGATCATGTCGTCGACGTATACCTCAATTTATCAGAGTATCATGTCAGGGAATAGTGCAGTCATGGCTCTCTGGTACGTCGTGCCGACATTCTTCAACCCGAATGACATAACCCTATAGTAAAAAGTTACCTAGGGAGTGATGAATGTTGTCTTCTTTCGGTATGCCTCTGCCATTTTGGTTTGATTATATTTGAAGAACCTGTCCATGAATGAAAGTATTCCGTGCTTAGCAGTGTTATCGACCAAGATGTTGATGTGTGGTAATGGGAAATCGTCCTTTGGGCTTGCTTTGTTCAAGTTTTTGAAATCAATGCACATACGGACCTTTCCATCCGTCTTCGGTACCGATATGACCATGCAAAGACGTCTTGATATGACTTAAGGAAATCGATCATGCTCTTTCTTTCCTAAGGAAACAATGATGTTCTGATCTTGGTGATTCTTGGAATCTCCTTAGTACCTAGATTGACATCCTCAGTTTCTTCAACGATAGGGGTAGGACCATGCTCAACGTTGGCAAACCGTTCAAGGAGTTCCTTGGGAAGCTCCTCATTAGGGATATCCTCATCCAAACTAGTGACTCCTACCTCTTCTTGCATTTCTACAGGAAAGGGGGTGACTTCACGTGGGACGGGATTTTTGATTAAGGCATTTTTTTCTTTGATTTTATTCAGAATTTTAAAAGACAATATTTTTGGGTTTTGCATTCTTTCTATGTTTTTGGGATTTTTGTTTTCTTCGAAAATGGGCTCTTGGCAAAGTGGGTCCCTGTATACACATGGAATTTCCTGCCATGAGCTTATCTCACTTTTATAGGTTGTTTTTTTGAGGAAATCGGTGATGAATTTCAGGCCACCAGTCGCTTCTAGAATTTGGGGCATAGACGCCCAATTAGATACCTACGATGCAACTCCTTTACCTGTTTAGATTTGGAAGGAGGGTGCTGACTGATATGGCTCTTTGGAGTCAGCCTCCATCATGTTGATCCTAGGTTCGTCTGAGATTCTATCCTCAAACGTCAGCATGGTCCTGTGATGGTTTACCATAGGGGGAGATTGTGCAGGTATGGAACATCATTCCTCAAAGAAAGACAATGCGGCTAGGTCTATTTCCAAGATGGGAGGGATAATCTGGGAGTTGGTGGGGTGAATAGGTGGTGCGGGTTTATGTGGGGTTAATTGAGTTACCCCATTCCGATCGATTTTCACAACCCCGACGCTCACAAATGAAGCTCTAATGTGAGGCCTAGGATAGGTCTTCTCCTCTAGGTTTATCCCCCTGGCTCTTATGGTTGCTGCGGCTCCGGCTTTCTCTTTGGCCTCTCGAACCTCTTCTTCTGTGGGCTTGTAACCTAGCCCAAATTTGACCTGTTGGCCTCCCTTGGCCCTGACCGGCTCTCTCCTGCCTTGCAGTCAGGCCCCCAGTCCTTTACCCTTTTGATAGCCCCATTTTTGGAGCATGGCCACTGCCGCTACCATTCCACCTCTGATTCTTGAAGTGATGCTTTCCAGGGAATCTGGGACTACAGCCGCTACCTCATATTCAAAACTATGGTGGTTGGTATCAACTGTCTGTGGCACATCGAGCATTTTTGGGTTCTCAATGCTGTGGGTGGCCTTTCCTTCTCATCGTGCCCCTCACCTATGATGGTGATAACCTTCTACCTAGACACGGACTTAAGCTTCTGGTGCAGCGTAGATGGTATCACTCCAACTTTGTATAACCAGGGGTGCCCTAGTAACAAATTAAAAGAGGACTTGATATCCATTACTTGAAATAATATGGAGAAGGTCATTGGCCCAATTACCAGCTCAAGGTCAACTTCTCCCATTATCTCCCTTCAGGTGTTTTCAAAACCTCTGGCACTAGTTCGCGTACATCTCAACATGCACGGATCTACTCCAATCTTCATAGCTGTTCTCAGGGGGCATACATTCAGAGTAGACCCGTTATCAATTAATACTAAGGGGATTATCATGTTTCCAGATTCCACAGTGATATTGAGGGATTTTGAGTGATTATTTCCCTCCTTCGATAAATTGGCGTCCGAGAATGACATGGAATTGGGAGCCATCACCTGTCTAATTATCTGCCCAACTTCATCTGGGCTCACCTAAAGAGATATGTGCACATTCTTTAACACCCCCATTAAGGCTTGAAAATAAAGTGGGGACATCATCAATAAATCCCAGACCGTGATATGAGCCGACAGTCTTCTTAATTGAGTCTCTAGTATATTTTCTCGGCTCATTTTCTCGAATGAGTTTATTGCACTATCTTTCTTCCCCTCTGGTTGGGCTTGAACTGTTGCTGGTGCCTTTGGCTGCTTAGAGATCTTCTTGAATCTGGTAATAAAGTCCACTGCCTCTTCTTTGCTGCTGTCAGTATTGATGTCTGTCTGCTCGTAGCTGAGCGGGACCTGATGAGAATTGTAAGTTGGTCCCAAAATATGAAATGGAGTGGCTGCCGGTATCTGATGCACTTGTGCTGATGGCTCAGGAAGGGTGAGTAATGCCTGGTTTACCTCAATGATGGATGGGTAGGTGGCAAAAGTATGCCAAGAGGGGGTGATGAGGTTTGTGGGTGGTTTCACCAGGGGTAATGGGGCAGGGGTGGACCATTGATAATTAATTGGTGGTGGTGGGATCTGGGGGACATGATGGGCTATTGGGTAATTGGTGGGGGTTGCAGTGTATGATTGATAGGCATTAATTTGTACATAATTCACAGGAGTGGGTAATGGGAAGTAAGCCCTAAGATCTAAGGGTTCAATTTGGGGTGCAGGGTTGGGGAAATAATCTGGCAAATTCAAGGGTTCAATCACTACAATAGCTCTTTCTTCTTGATCTCTTTGCCTTGGTGCTACAAAACTTTCTTAGTCACTGATGTAATCTAATGGGTCAAATTCAAACTCCTCATCATCCTCTTCGATCATACTGACAATGGGTCTCGGACCTGCCCCACTGGGAGGGCGTGGGGGCAACGGTGCTTGATGAATGTTCGTGTGTTGGTTCACTTGGGAAGGTGCAGGTGGAATGATCTTTCTAGCCTCAATAAAATCTTGTATTACATGCTTTAACGAAAAGCAGCGATTGGTAGGGTGACCCAAATCCTAATGAAAATTACAGTGAGTGTTGGGGTCATAGTTCCTCGGGATGGTATTTGGAGGAGACCGTGATTGGAGGGCTTTAACTAATCCCTTTTCTATTAATAAAGGAAAAAGTACATTCAATGATTGCCCCAAGGGTTTAAAAACTCGGTCATAGCTGGCTCTTCTCTGCTTTGGAGCCATCTGTGCTCCCTGCCCATTCCCGATTCTTTGCATCGGCTTCCTTATGACTGGAGCTAGCTGGGCGGCTTTGAGCTGGAACGAGATTATATTAGTGTTGGGCTAGGTGTTGGCAATATTCTGAACATCGGCTCTTGCTCTTTTCTCATTTCTCTACTCAGAAAACCTTCTGCCCCCGCTGGCTCCGTCGGGTACGTTCTTTCTTAGACGACGTTCCCTGATAGCATCCTCACATCGATTGGCGTTTTTCACCAAATCAACAAAGCAAGACAGCTATTGGTAAACGAGAAAGTCTGAGATTATTGGTAAAGTATTCTTTGAAATTATCTCAATTTGTTCGTCATCAGGTATTCTATTTCTCACCGGAGCTGCTAGTGCTCTTTAACGCCCTAAGTAATCGCTGAAGGTTTCATTATGGTTCTGCTTTAATCGGACCAAGTTTGACTTGTGCGATTCAATGTTTATATTGTAGACATACTAGTCTTGAAACAGATGGGCCAGATCTTTCCATGTCTTTATCATAGATGGTTCTAGGGATGTGAACCATCTCAAAGCTGGGTCAGTTAAACTTTTCTGAAAGACCTTAATTAGCAGTCTTTCGTCTCCCCCATACTGGCACATGTCCCCACAATAAGACTTGAGGAATGCAATGGGATTGTTGGTACCATTATATTTATCAAACACCAGCATTTTAAATTTTGGGGGCAATGGGACCTCGGTGAATAGACACAAGTCTGAAAAATCATTGACATGGATTTCAGCTCCACCCATTTTCTATAGTTTCTTTGATTCCTTAGACATGGGGGCCATCTTCTCAGTAGTAGGTCTTGCTTCACTCTATGCTACTAGGGGGTTGGTGATCATGGGTGGAGGATTAATGTTGGTCAATGCCCCGTCTATATATGGTGCAGTGAGGGCGGGATTCTCCTGTTGGTGCTGTATGGACTGAATGGGGGTCGGGTGTGACCGTTGTATGTGAGGGAAATTTTGTTGGGTGATGGGGTGAGTGGGAGTTAAATTTTGGGCCTGATGGGGCCATTGGGTATGGGGAAAAGCTTGGAGATGGCTTTGCGGTGTAGGGACATGGGAAAATGTAGGGCATGAGATTGGGTTGGGTATGAGGGTTGTGGGTAATTGAAATTTTGGAAGATTTGTGAAGGGTATGGGTGTGAGGCTTCAAGGTTTGGGCCGGCTATGCTTGAGAGTAGGGAAAAGAGCTTTGATGGATTTGGGCCATGAGACCTTGGGAATGTTGGGTTTGGCCTATTGGGCCTTGATGGGTCTGACCCATTGGGTCGTGATGGGTCTAGCCCATTAGGCCTTGATGGGTCTGGCCCATTGGGCCTTGTGATATGTGGGTGACGGACCCTTGGTGGGTCTGGGTTATGGGCCCTTGGTGGGTCTAGGCCATGGGGCCCTAGTGGGTATGGATGATGGGGGTTGATGAGGGTCATGGGGGAATGAGGCATGGAGGCTTGGTAGGGCATGGAATAGATTTAGGGATGTGGAGTGTGGGTGAGAGGAGATGTCTTGAGAGGCTTTTCATCTAGTGTTGGCCTGGACCATCTCCTCCATCATAGCCATGGGAGAGGGATCAAATGGAGATGGTGTATTTAAGGGATGGTGGGGTATAGATGGGGTGGATATGGTGGAGAAATTGGGCATGGCCCCCGTAAAATCAAGCATGACCTGGGTAAGTGGTGAGATATGGGGTGGGTTAGAGAAATTAGGTGGGGCATTGGTGAATGTGGGTGGATTGGGTAAGAAATGGGATAGTGAAGAAGGGGGTAGGGATGCGGGAGATGTGTGAGAGAAACTGGTCATGGCCCTAGTAAAAATGGGCATGACCTAGGTAGATGGAGGGAAGTATGGGGGATTTGAAAAATTGGATGTGGCATGGGTAGATGCAGGTGGATTGGGTATGCATCGTGCGGATGAGAAATAGGGTATATTGGTGAAGGTTGAGGATTAGGCCAGGTTTTGAATGGGTGTGGACAAAAGGTGAGATGGATTGGGAATGGCCATGGACGGGGGAATGGGCATGGCTTGGGAAAATGATGTGGAGTGGGGGGTTGGATTTTGGGCATTTTGGGAGGTGGTAGATGGGAAAATGGGAGCACCAAATGGGCCAGTAACAATGAAGGGTGATTGGGTGAGGGGGATGGAAGTAAACATTTCTTTCGTGTGGGAGTGAGTCGGGGAATGTGGTGGGAATGAGTCGGGATCGGCGTATGCTGGATCCACTGCCCACGACATGGCTCAGTATCTGGTATGGTATGGGTGCCTTGGATGGGGCTTATAAAGCTTTCTCCTTCTTTTCCTATGGGATGTTGGAGGACAAAAAGATGCCGTTGTGCCGACACCACAATTCTCTATTTTTGAATTTTTTTACTTATTTAATTATTTTGAAAATTTTGTAAAATAGAAATGATTTAAGGATTCCGAGGACTTTTAATTCCCGTCTCGGGTGGCTTTCATACCCTAAACAGGTCTCGCGGCAAGACCCCATTGTGCTTCGGAAGAATCAAAAGGGAAACCCCTTGATCTATTGAAGGCATGAAAATCAATGCAAACAACCCGATCCCTCGGAGCGGGTAAAAAAGAAGTCACCCTCTTTTGACCGGCGGGGACGTATTGGGTGTCAGATATTGTAGAACCTAAACATAGGTATTAAAATCACTAATCGGGGACTTCGGGAAGGTGAGATAGGCCACAGACTCGGGCTGCACTGTCTAAAACAAACATGGCTCAAGTATTAAATGTACCAGGCCAAACTGGCCAAATTTTAAGCATGGCGCAAGTATTACATGTGCCAGGAAAAATCTAGGTATTTTTAGCTTGGCGCGTGTATTAGTTGCATCAAGTATAATAGTGGGGTGAAATGTGTTTTGACAGCAGAATAGCAACTCGAAATCAGTCTCTTTTTTTAGGTTTTTCTGGAAGCTATGCTTCCGAGGACTGAACAACTTAGTTGTATTCGGTCTCTCCTCACCGAACCTAAGGGATATAAGGTCGGTGCGGGTCCACTAATGCTCACTTCCCATAGGTTTTAGACTATGTAATGAGAAGGTTACTCACCCGATATACCTCCAGCACAAGCACTTTTTCAGGTACTAGGCGAGCTGGAACTTTTCCGGATCATCACCACTAGGGGCTGCCACCGTACTATGAACCGAGAGATTGTATGTTTGCCTAAGAATCCCAACCGTAAAAATCTACCCTGCAAAATTCAATTATGTCCCCCTTGTTGGTTCAATTTTATTATTCAATTTTAGGGGAGTTTTCTTAAAGTTCAATGACCGGGGGTGATGGTCCCGTGCGATCTCTACGGGCCGGCGTCCACTGATAGAATATGTTTGCAATAAAGTAAATGCACACATAGGCCGCCAATTGGCTAAGGCACTTTAAAAGAAGTAAAAGTAAAGAAATTAAATGACAAAGCGCAAGTAGGCCCACCAATCGGCTAAGGCACTTTAAATGATGGAAATATAAAGAAAAGTTAGGACTATACACAAGTAGGACCGCCAATCGGCTAAGGCACGTAAATGACATAAAAGTAGGGGTGAGTAAAATGACGTAATCATAGGGGTGAGTAAAAAAAGAAAAAAAATAGCAAAAAGGTTAGTAAAATAAAAAATAAAAGACCAAGTTCAAGGGGAAGCTCTACTAGCTACTCCCCAGCAGAGTCACAATCTGTGAAACCGTGGGATTTTTTAAGATCCTGTCGCGACGATGCTCACTCATAGAAAAATTTAGAGTGGCCACCCGGATCTTTTGGTGTCTTGAAAAACCTGAAATCAATATTAAATGCATTGAAGTACCAAATATGACTCTGATTCACCGGTCTATGCCAAAGGCTCTAGGGTAGAGGCTTCGATTATCGATTGGAAAGGTGTTAGGCACCCGATCAACCCGCTTAATATGGTCTCTACTTATGACCAAAACCAAAATAAATTAAAAGAAGCAAAAAATTCCTTCCTCTTGCCCTAGGGCACCAAAATTCTATTTGTGCCCCTCCATTCCTACGGGAATTTCGGCGGTGTAACGGCACAAATGCGAGGATAGAGGAAGGAGAAAGAAGGTAGAGGAGGAGAGGTGAGAGCAAGAGCTCTCGGGCCCTTGTTGCACCACTTTGGATCCTTGCGTAGGCATACTTTAGTGTGCTTCCAATGGCTTGTATGGTTAGAACAAGGGTTCTAACTCCTAGGGCTTGATGACTAAGAGGTAGAGAAGGAAGGCTAGAGGGTAGCTCTCACCTAAACCAAGGGGTTTTGATGAAAGTGGGGAGTCTAAAGGAAACTTTCAAGTTCTAGAATTTGTATGAAGAATGGTGCACCAAAGGGAGAGGGAGCTTCTTTCTTAATTTTCTCTCTTAGGAAAATTTTCAAGCCTTTGTAAAGGGAGGGGTGCCTCTGTATTTATAGGAAAAAGAGAGGTTATGAGGGTACTTAAGATCTAATTAGGTTTAACAATTAGGTAATCTTCTAATCTAAGGTTTCCTAGGATTTTGAGAGCTTGCAAAAGTGGGCAATGGGCATCAATGGTAGATGATAGGGTGGGGCTTCAAATGACTAGAGGGTTGTGAATAGGGTAAACATGGGTGCAACAGTCCTAATGAAACTCATCCTAAACATTGAAATGGTCAACAAGTTAAACTCCGAAAGTAAAATTCGAGCAAAAACTATCAGCTACTGCAGCTAAGCCTGGTGCATGTATTACGTGCGCCAAACATAACTATAGTACCTCGAGAAGTTCAAAGCCTGTCGCGAGGCTCTGTTCAGGGGGAAGAAGACCAAGTTTTGCTTGGTGCATGTATTACATGCGCCAAGTATATTTACAGTCAAACAACCTGATGTTTAAATCACCATAGGTTTTGATCTACATATTGGAATGAGGTGATTCTTAGCTTGCAAGAAAGATGGAGAAGTCCTCTTTCCAACGGTATATAACTCAATGCCAACAAAGTTCTGTGTAAATTTTAACACTCTTCTTTCCAACCACTGCTCAGGAGGGTTCAAAATCTGGTCTGGGACGAGTTCTAAGGGGTCCAAGAAGGTTGGGGTTGATTCCTAAGGATTTGGGATGATTCCTAAGGGTTTTAGAATGATTCCTAAGGGTTTTGGGAATGCTATCGAAAGCTCGGGGGTGCGCCTTTCTCGAAGTATGTTTCGATCGGGCCTTGGGCCAACTTTGGGTGTCTACAGAGTGTATGCATCAATGAATAGTTTACTCTTCATAGATTTTTCTGAACTGCAGTTTTAGAAATATTTTCATTCAAACTCTCACTATTGGCATACCCTCAGAAAAGATATCAAAATTTTGGGTTCTCACAGTATAATTTATATATATATATTTTTTTTCAGAAGAATTTATTCAAAGGATAATTGCAAAAAATATTACTCTCATGGAAAAGATAATCTATTCTATTAATATGATTCCCTATGCAATCCATAGTATCTATTATTCATATCTCTACTAGGCTTATGCTTTTGCAAATCGTAAATAAAAAAGATCTTTCCTTCGGCTTGTAATTGGCAGAAGGTGTCAAAGAAAGGTAAAAAGGATTCAAAATATTTTCTAAGAATTTAATTCTTCCTTCTTCTGTCTTTTTTTCTTATTTCTTTATTTCCGTATCCGTAAGTCTCCATGAATTTGGATGCTTCTTCCCATTTTTCCTTTATTCTTCAATTTATAAATCCCATTTCTTGCTTTCTTTTCTTTTCAGCTTTTTCCCTTGATTTAGAATCGTCTTTTATGATCTTTCATCTCTTTTCTCATATTCTTCAAAATAATTTCTTCAGTTGTACCCTTTTGTTCATCATCCCCCTTATCTGTTTTTGCTTTTACTCCTTTCACTCCCTCTTCTTCCCTTCTTTTGTATTCTAAATTCTTAAAAATAACAAAGGTTAGAGAAAATTTTTGGCGGTATATATGGTTAAGGGTTTATAAATTTTTTGGTACAAAGAATTTTAGTTTAGGTTTCTAATATGGGTTCAAAGGATAAATTATTTTCTAGGATTTTAGTTTTTTGGCCCTGTTTTAAATAAAAGATAGCCTTTAATCATCTTTATGATTTACTGGCATAGTTGCCTTATGGTTTTGATATTTCTAATAGATAGTTCTAGATAAAAAATCAGGTTATCATAGTCATAGAATATTTTGATTCTAAATTCAGAAATATGAGATTTCATAAAAGCAGTAAAGAAGTTTAAAGAAATTTTGACTTGAATAGAAGTAATCTCTCTCTCAAAGAAAGGAAAAATTAGTCTCTAATGCTCATTGCTTTATACAATTTTGAAATTATAGTCTAAATATTGCAGTTCATATCAATTTATAGTTTCAAACATTCAATCTGATACAGTGTTCAACGAGCTAAATATGAATTATAACTATTCTATATTCTTGATTATTAAACTTCTATTATGACGGATCGTAAGTTTTCAAGATTCATAATTTTTCTATCATAATGCACATATAATGGTTAACTATTTTAAAAACAGAGAAAAGAAAAAAAATTTATTATTATGAAAAAAGTAAACTAAATAAAACTAAGTAACAAATTGATATACTGATATACTAACTAATATACTATACACAGAAGTTGTGCATCCCCCCAAACTTAAATTGGACAATGCCCTCATTGGTACAAAAATAGGGGACACTCAAAATTTATTTACCTATGAGGGTTTGTGATGCATGATGTAATTTTCACTCACTCGGTGATGAAGGGTATGGTACAAGGATGGAAGCATCAGGTGGAGCTGGTGCTGGTGAGGCTAGTAGTGAGGAGGGGCTATTTGATAGGTCTTCCTCTGAGTTGGCTACCACATCTGTAGAGTAATCATCTTGTTCTTCTAAAAGTGGTTCTCTTTGTGTCGTAGGCTCAGCCTAATAAGTGTTTTCCTTCTCATCTATCAATCTGCAAAAGTTTCCTTTCAGACTCTGTTGCTCCTTTTCAACCCTTTCTTTATTTTTCAAATCCTCATTCAACTTTTTAATCATAGTGGATTTCAACTGAATTTTCAGCCTCAATTTATCTGCTTCAGCTTGTCCTTTTGTTACTGCTATCCAACATTTCTTTGTGATAGACTTAATAGTCATTGTTATCTTCTCGTAGTTTGAGAATTCTCCCTTCTGCTATGGTCAGTAGATGATTTTTCTCATCTAGTTGTCTATTGAGTTCTTGCTTGAAATATTTGAGAGCTTTTTCCTTCACAGTTTGCCTATCATCTGGATCTTCAATTAATCCTCCAAATTGTTCAATCAAATTTGCTATTTTATCTTCGTATACCTTTTTCTCACCTCCCATGCTTGGTGGTCATGTCGTAATATTATATTTTTGTCTCTCAACTGCACAATTTGTGATTGAAGCGCGCCAGTGGCCTCATGGGCTTTTCTTGTTGTATCTGCTGTCCAATGTTCCTGGTGGTCGTTCACTGCTTTTCACCGTAGATTGTCTACTAGCTCTTGGCGTTCTTGTGCAGTAGGCATGGATTCAAGGACTCTACTTTTCAATCAATAAAATTCTTCCATTATCCTCCTCACTACATCTGGTAATGGCATTAGATTTGGTGCATTTGTAAATTGTCATTGTTCTAGTTCTCTCAATCTTCTTTCTAGTTTGGAGATTGTTGTGTTGGTGGCTGGAGGAGATATATCTTGATTTAGTAATTCGACAAAACACCCGCCATTAGAGATTCAAAACTTTGTCCTGCCTCTGCTATGTGAACTATGCGAGTCTACTCTGTGGGAGTTGGAATTACAGGTTGAGCAACGGACTCTATAGGTGCAGCACAGGGCTAGAAGTGGCCATTTCAGCAGCTTGCTGTGTTGGCTAAAAAAATTCTTCTACAACAGCTATCATTGAGCTCATAGACTCGTCAGAATAATTGGAAGTGTGTCTCGGTTGAAGGGCATAGCGAGCCACGGTTGGTGAGTCGTGAGCGTCCGCAACTAGGAGTTCTAACTCGGCTACCCTCTCGTGTATTGGAGAGCCAATCTCTGCTCTCTCTTGAGGTTGAGTAGAAGTACTCACTCCTTCTGTTGGAATTGCTCCCCTTTGTGCTTCAAATATTTGCACAGTTGGTTCTTTCTGGGTCTCAGGGATTGCTATGACTCTTAGTGTAGAGGAGGTACTTTCTGTGTGTACAGTTAGAGGGATTTTCTTTTAATTTTTAGCACTTAAAGTTCTCCTATAAACTGTTACCGTTAGGCTTTCCTCTACTTTTTTCAGAGCCTTCTCCATGAGATCAATGTTGTATCCCACATTCATCAGTAAGTTGGTAATTAAGCCCCCGAAAGGAAGGCTTAACTTATTCGTCTAATATTTTTTTCTATCAAATTTCTCCCTTACGGTATTCATTACTTCAAAAAGGTAAGAGGGCACATCAAACCAATAGCGGTTAGTCATTAAATATAAAGCTCTTTCAAAAAGTTCCTTCTCTGTGTTCCATGCCCCGTGGGGTGGACTGTTTTGTGAATCAGGACGTCTAGGAAATGGAGTTGCAAGTTTCGTGATTCTAAATCTTTCCGAAGGAAGAATGATCTTTCCCTTAGAGGTTTTCCCAACAACTTTATTGCAATTTGAATAAAGTCGGGTAAAGTACTGGGTGGCATCCTCAAAATGTTGGCCTCTCGGTTGTCTTGGGACACTAATGGCAAATCCCAGGATGCTTGCATCACCTTGGCGACTATTTCCTTAGTGATTTGGATTGGTAGTCCATCAATACTTGTGGAGAGGACTGGGGATGGGTCCTGGCTGCTTTTGGTAATGTTTTTGTAGAACAGCCTTACCAATCTACGGTAGACTGGTGTGACTCCTGGTTCTAGGAAATATTGTAGCCCAGTGTCCTTGAAATATTTAATTGCTGCTCCACTTATTTTAAATTTTTCCAAAAAATCAACATCTACTGTGACTTCGGCACCCACTATATGGTGTTTCATTGAGGCAGGGGGTAGATTCATTTTCCTTATAGCAGATGTTGGCTCTTCGCATTCATTTATTTGTTTGCCCTTTTCAAGGACGGACCTCGATTCAACTTTCATTCTATCTGTAGGGAGTTCTCTGATAACTAACCCCACATATTCAGATTTTTTTCTAGGTGGGCCCGCTGCTTTTGATTTAGCTTTAAGGGCAGCAGCCAGTACAATATGCTTAGCTATCGGAGGGGAATCAGAACCGTTACCTCCTTCTCCACCATCTTCTTCTCATGGCCGCTTCTTCGTTGCCCCCGACATTCTGCAATTCTTTTTCTTGCAAGTTGTAAAAGAATAGTATTTAGTAAATCGCAACTTTGAACATATCAATTTGAAAATAATTACAGTGACTCCTCCGTTAGAAAATGAAGATTGTTACCTTGATCTCAACTAATCAGCAAACCCTAGTTTTAAGATATTGGTTAGGACTTGAACTAGGTTTTTGAAATCAACAAAGAGATACAAGGGAAGTTTAGGAAACAAAAATAGTTGAGTCTTAGTCGATGGATTTTTGAAAAATAGAGGAAAAATGATAGCAAAAATGGAGGGTTTGATAATGGGGCCGACGTATCCTCTCTCGAATATGTAGGCCCTCTCTTCGTGATGACTTGCTGAACCGGTCATCACATGTGTTTGTAACCTAGAGACATCGGCCGTCTCTAGCTTTTCAGCTCTAATATGCAAACTCTCGTATCAGTCAAATCGTAGTCGCTACGCTTGCACTGATAAACATATCCATAATGACGATCAATCGTAAATCCATTTGATTGTTCGGGAATGTGTATAATAGGAATTATATTACGATCCATCATTTTTCAATGATTTGGGCCGTAGTGTAATACCTAGGATTAAAAGAAAAGAAATAATTTTACAAATTTTACAAGGGTTACTAAGGATGAGTTGGTATCTCAACGATTCATGAGGTTTTTATGGGGGATTTTGGGGAGCTAATGCCTCCCCAAGAATACTTATCCTCTAGGATTGTTGACTGGCTACGTCGGCAATTGGCCACTTTATCTTTTCACCACTTGGGAAGCTAACTGGCTTATCTAGTTTTCCAGCTTAGTAATGGATTGAGTGTGTGAATGGAGCACTTGAGAGAATTGAGCAAGTTGATGTAAATCTTTTGAGTGCTGATGTGACTGCTGCTGCAAATCCCGAAGGATTTGAACAATTATGGCGTTAGGTGCATTACTCGGTGGTCTAAATTGGAGTTGTACAACAAGCATTTGAGGTCTCTGGTGGAAAACTGGGGTCTGGGAAAATCGAGGTTGCGCAATCAATGGTATTAGTTGTGCTCTTCCTGTGGAACCATAGTTAAATCCAGGGTGGTTCCTCCACGCTGGGTTATACGTGTTTCCATAATCTCCACTCTGAAAGGCCATTACTTGCTCATTTTCTACCACCTCATGGTACGATGGCGCAGCTGGGTTGTTATTATAAGTCTGAGTCTGGCAATTAGAATAGTTTACCAAGGGTTTATCCGGAGTGCTCGATTTGGCAGTCAATAATGTTGCAATCTTTTGTTCAACAGACAAAACTTTCGCACTCATATCATCCCCTTTCTTTACTTTATCTTTACTGATATCGTAAAGTCTACCCCTCGCGAGCAGGGTGCAACGAGTGATATTGGGATCATATCAAAGCAGGGTCTGTTTTTGCTTTGACTTATCGGTCAGTTTCTGGAATAGGTTCTCGAACTATTGGCCATTTTGAGCCATAAAGACTCCTCCGCTCACGACATCGGCTGTCAACTGGTTAGTCTCAGTCAACCCTTGGTAGAAACTCTGTGCTATTGACCAGTTTGGCACATCATGATGAGGGCACTTTCTCAGTAGGTCTTTCATACATTGCCAACTTTCATGAAACAATTCTCCAGGCTGTTGCCTGAAATCTTGAATTGCTTGCTGAATCTTGTTAGTTCTACCAATTGGGAAGTACTCATTTAAGAATTTAGATTGCAGTTCATCCCAAGTGGGTATACTCCTGACAGGCAGTGAAGTCAGCCATGCTTTCCCTGAGTCTTTGAGAAAGGGAACAACCTTAACTGAACTGCCTCCTCATTAGCTGCTGATAGTTGCAACATTGTGCAGAGTTCTATAGAATCCCTTAAATGTTGATAGGGATCTTCTCTATCAAGTCCATGAAAAGCAGGTACAACATGAAGTATATTGAGCTTGATTTCATAATTCTGTTCGGCTGCAACCTCTGGTATAACTATACAAGAGGGTGCAGCCAGAGCAACCGGGCTGAAATGTGCTTGAATGGAATGGTCGTCAGCCATGGTTAAGGACTCTCTCCTAGAAGATCGATTTAACGAGAGATTGCGCAAGAGAGTTCGTTCGATTTCTCAGTCACACTCTAAGAAGTCTAGACTTTGAGATCAAGTGTGATGCCTACAAAAGAAAAACTATGTTTTTGTGCTTTTAACTTTATTTAATTTTTATTCTAGAAGGCAGGGAGAGAACAAATCTGAGCCTCTAGCTTCTTTGATCAGAGGAAGTTGAAACCTTGATTCGTTACTCCGAATAAACCTGTAAAAGATTTAAGAAGTGATCAAAGAAAATTAAAAATATAAAGAAGTATAAAAAAGAGAAAGATAAATACTTGTTTTATTAAACTAATTATAAAGATAAAACTTACTATCCCTTGCAGCGGCACCAAAAACTTGTTCTTGATATTTATGTAATACTAGCATTGGATCGTTCCCACGAGGAAGTGTTTTATCTTATATATATTAATTTTTTGAGAACTTATATTTATCTTTTAAAATCCTAAACTACTTGAGAAATATGAATAAAAGAATAGTTTCTTAAACTAGTTTGCAGAAAAATAAATCCTAAATCCTCCTTCAGATTGTGGTTGTCAATCACAATCTTCAGTTATCGGATATTTACAAATTTAAAATACCATTACACTATATCTCAATCCTCTAGAATTTGGGCATCAATCCAAAACTGGCATCCTTCAATATAGATCTATACTAATCTTTAATCTACCAGAAATTTGGGCGTCAATCAAACTCCAGAAAATCAAAGATGGAAAATAGAAACCATTACACTAATCTGCAAATCTCAACCTAAGTCGTCAATTCAAATTAAAACTTGGAAATGTTTACAAAGTAGTAAATTACAATAAAAATAAATCTAAACTAGAAAGCAATAAAAATTATATCTTTCACCCCTCAGCCACAGGCGTCAATTGCTTTTGAGAAACTAGGATATCTACACTAATCTTCTAGCTCTCAATCCCAGTCATCAATTATGATCGAGGAACCTTGGATATCTAAACTAAACTACTCTAATGATTGAAGAAAACCCAACCTCAGGCATCAATTGATGCTGAGAATTTCTTCAATGATTAATACCTATACCAAGCCTTCTTATTTATAGATCATAAGGTGTCAGTTTACAAACTCCTAAGTCTAATAAAAGAAACTACTAAAATAAAAGTGTCTTAATATAACTCTACTTCTAATACTATCTTTCCTTGCTTTCAACAGTTGATGTACTTATAAATTTTTCCTTTATGCAAGCAACAATGTCCTTTAGGAGTCTCCCTTCGTCAATCTTCTTAGATCCTTGAGTGGCCAGATTTCTAATCCAAGAATTTTTCTAATTATATGCATGACGGTGTAAATCCTCACGTGACCTTGGAATTACATGTACCTAAGGAAATACTACCCCTAGCATCGTGATTGTAACATCCCATGATCAGACATAGATTCTCATACCCGCCACCCCGGTAGTCATCATGACTTATTCATTGGTCGTACGGCTTCATTTTCCAGGGTATTCTTGAAGACTCTTGAATTTTGTCCATCTTCTTATTCGGGTAATTTGATCGGAAGGGCTAGTTGAATTCTTGACATCTTCCAAAAGCATAGGTAACACCCAATTCTCACCCTTTTCTCCCACCATTGGAAGACATGTTAGAGCACAGAAAATGAAGATGCTAGGCTCAATCAAAACTCACCATTCTTATGTCAGCAGATTGCTTTCAAAAAATATATATATGTAACTGAGAGAGAGCAAGACGATGGATGAACAAGTCAATGAGCCCAGGGAAGCATAAGCAGATTGTGAGGACGTCCCCAGTGACCCTACTCGGAAGGTATAAGCAAGTTGTGAGGGCATCCCTGGTGTCCCGATACTACTAGATATCATTGTAAGGCGGTGGGAGGAGGATAAACTGCTGCTAACCATGGAATGTGAGATTTTAATGGTGCCGAAGCATGACAGAGAGCTCAACTATGGCACCACATACCACCCGAAGAAAAGATTGTTACCCATCCCTTTTAGAAATCCTTAGATAGAAACTATTCCCTCACGTCATTGAGCCTTATCCCCCTTTTCACCTTTTTTTATTTTCAGACAATGAGTCAGAACCCTCTTGAGATATTCCTAGAGATGAAACTGAGAGTGTGAATGATGACTGATGCAATCACCTACTATCTACCGCGTACCCCTCCTAATAAGACTACGAGATAGGATAATCACTACCAAAGGTAGAACCCCAATATACTATCGATATGACTAAACGACCTCCCCCGGTTCGATGAAAGTATCAAAGAACTTTTCTCGACACTAACTCGCCAAACACACATGGCTCCTCATAGGCCCAAGCACTTACAAAAAATCAGAAAAAACTCCACTACACCTCGACACTGGGGCACTATTTTATTCACAAGAAGGATTTTATCGAAAGTCACTGCTCATCCATAGAAAAGATGCAGAACGACGAGGTCATCGCATAAGGAAGACCATCAGAAATCCTGCATTGCCGATCCCATCATGCTCTTACACTAGGGCATTTTTTTTATGAGTATTAGACTTAGATGTTTATTTCAGTACTCTGTTTTCCCTGTTGCATTATTTTCCTTTCCTTGTAAAAAAAATAAAAAATAATAATAATAAAATGCAATGATACTCCCTCTTATTACCAGACCCCGGTTTGAGAGACCTCCCCCCTTTACAATCAGCAAGGGGGAAATAAAATTACTGATAACTTTATCCTTATGTGCAGATATAGAGCAACCTTCAATTATTACTGGGCCTACTCAAGGAGCATCCAAGTCCCAATAATAGGCGACGACACCAAAAGTAAGCAGTTAAAGTATGAAAGGTAACACAAAGGGAAAAGCGAGGCCAGGTGCATCTAAACCAAAAAAAAATCTCTATATATATACCCAAATTTCTTTTACATCTGTCACTGAGGGCATACCCACTGTATATATAATGAATAAAAAAAGAATGCAAAAATACAAATGTACACCCTACTCCCTATGCTGCCTCTGGGATGGTCGGTCGCCGCTGTCCCCAGTATCATCAACCCGTCTGATCATTCGAAGTCTCAACCCAAGCCTCGGTTGTAGGTGGGCATACCCTAGGAGGAGAGGGCCTTGCAACAGAGCCTCCCTCACTCCCATGGCCGGCCGACCGCCTAGACCACAAGCGTGAAGGACCCTCGGCTAGTAACTCCTGGATGATAGAGTCCTCATGAACATAATCCCTCACACACTCACGTGTCGTATGACGGGGCTGGCCAGCCAGGGAGTCAGTGGCCACTGACTCTGGTTGGGCGAGGCGACCGACCATCCCACGTACCCCCCGCTCACTCCTCGCTAGTCGATATTGCAGCTGATCTATCGTTGCTTGCATCTCTGGCCACACCGTCTGACGAGCAACCTCCACTGCCTCCACCTGGGTCCCCTATGTGATGAGCATATCGACGAGCAAGTCCTCACGACTATGCATACCCGAGAGAACCCGCCTCACCTCCAGGGAGGCATGCGCCCATGCTGTCTCCAGACGTGACTCCTCGAGCTGATGAGGCAGCACGTTCATACAATATCAAGAATCTAGCATACTAGCGAAGCAAATAAAAGATAAAAAGAGAGGGAGAAGCATACCAGATTTTTCCTCTCCCAAATAAGGCGCTCGACAGTCGCGACAGTCACTAGATCGGTAGGTGGCAGAGGAGGAATCCCGGACATAGACTGCTACAACACAGATAAGAAGCACATCAGATAACACCATGACTAAAAATCAAAAATGAAACTATGCTAACTAAACAAACCTGAGTGGGAGGAGGAGTCGACTACCGAGGAGGAGCCTCAGGAGCGGAACCGGGGACGACCTGCACAACAAAAAAGTAACCAACACAAAACACATTATAAAGAGAACCAATCAACAAAAGAAAACAACCAATGCATAAATAAATTAAAACAAACACTATACCTAAATCTCTGGGCGTAAGGAAGCAGTTGTGGCCTCCCTAGTCTGGAGATCCTCAACAGGTTGACAATGAAAACATACAACACAACATTAGCAAATCACTAGACAAGTTGAAATAAAATTAAGAAAACTAAAGAAACTCACCCAGTGCTCTAGCTCAGCACGAAGCTGGGCTATCATGGATCCTCCCGACTGGACAATGCAGCCGAGGGCAGATCGAATACCAGAATGGACACCCTAGTGGTAGAGAACTCTCCCCTCTGCAAGCATGACACATAACAGACACATCAGATATAATGAAGAATGATAACACTAGAGCCAAATGTAAAAAACTCACCAGGGATCGATGAGTCTTTGCCAACTTGGCCCTCAACTGATCCTCCACTACCCTAGCCTAAAAGATGGAGGCCATCAAGGAGCACAACATCTCCTCATCGAGCCGAGGAGCACATCCAATATGCTCCATCACCCTGTGAAGGGTGCCCATCGCTCTGCGAACACCAGAACCTAGATGGCCTTGCTCTAACATGGCTAACCTCTCCCTCAATGTCGAGGCTGACTTAGGACCGCCAACTGTGAAAGAGCAGCTCCCCTAAAAAGGACGCGCGAAAAGCTGGCCACCACCGAGCTCTTGAAACCATCTCACAAACTCCCCAGCTCTACCTCATCATGCGCCCCTGTCACCCTGGTCCCCCAGGCTCTAAATTCGTTAATCTAAGCCCTCATCCTTGACGTAAAATCCCGACCAGAGGGACCGGTCATCCTCCTCACCACCCGGTGGCGAATATCTGAAGGGACTCCTTGAGGGAGGCCCAACCACTGGGCTACGCGAGATAAGTGGATGCGCTCCACCTTCTCGAAATAGTGGACCCAGATGTCCACCTCAAAGAAGGGCTGATCGAACCGTATCACTGGTTGCTTAGCATCTTCCTCGGCCACATAGGGTCTCCAAATGACCTATAATAAAAAATACAAAAAAAAAATGATCAGTAAAATATAAGGCGTAAAACCTAAGATGCACTAACAACATAGCCAACACATACCTACCCCGTGTGCATATCCTCAAAGAGGCCTCGCGTGGCCTGAAGATCTGAAGACTCGTGGCGGCGCCCCATCGCCTTCCACCACACATGCATGCGCGAGAAAGTGAAAGTAATCTCCACCGAGACCCGCGAACGTAAGAATGCAAATTGATCATATGCCCAAAACTAAATACACAAACGTCGAATCAATCACTAAGAAGGAAGAAAAAATGACTAAAACATTATAAAGTTAACGGTCAACTCAATCTCACTAGAAGAAAAGGAAGAAATCCTCCTATCGTGGCAACACCTCTCCCTCGGCGATAGAGTTGCTCGTAAAGGTGCCCCAACACTGCAATGCCCCAAGCATACATGGGCACCCGATCTAGGTCCCCAAGAAGTGTCAGGAACAGACCTGTCACACAGCCGCAATCGAAGAAGAAAACAACATTGCACCAAAAAAGTGCATCAAAAATGCTTGGAGGACTCGATCCACCGCCACTCCTGACTCCATCACACGCTCTTGAAGCGCCATCGCCTCGCAACGCGTCTAGAACACCTCTCTTCTTTGAGTGAGGCCTCAGAGGAATAAATCCACTAGCAAAAGTATCGAAGAACCATGTAACTCGGACTATCCCTGGCTCGGACCTAGTGGACCGGTACTCGACTCCGAGTGCCCATCTTGAACCATTCTAAGCCATTGTTAACCTTTGAGGATTAGGTTCAAGATGAGCCAATGACAAATGTGATGGAGGTTGACCCTTAAAAGTCATTTCAAATAGCCTCCTCCGCCAGACCAGGTAAAGGGGTGGCACAACAGGTGAGGAATCAGGCTTCAATGCCCCTAACTTTGGGAGCATCAAGTGGCCTAAAATTTGGCACCAGCTTCTAAAAAAAAAAATTACCTATAAAAAGCGAGATTAGCCTTTGGCAAGCAGTACCATGTGTATATAGGGACCTGCCTTGCCAAGGGCCCATTTATGAAGAAAAGGAAAAATCTAAAAAATAAAAGAAATACAAAATAATCCAAAAAAAATTGTCTTTCAAAATTCCCAAAAAAATTAAAGAAAATGATGCCTTAACAGATAAACCCGTCCCACGTGAAATTGGCCCCTTTCCTGTAGAAATACAAAAAGAGTTAGGAGTCACGAGTTTGGATGAGACGATTCCTACTGAGGAGCTTCCCAATGAACTCCTTGACCGGTTTGTCAATTTTGAGCATGGCCCTATGCCGATTGTTGAAGAAATAGAGGACGTCAACCTAGGGACCTAGGAGATTCCTAGAAGCACCAAGATCGGACCATCACTGTCTCTTGAGGAAAGAAAAAGGCATGATTGATTTCCTTCGGTGATATCAAGATGTCTTTGCATGGTCATATGAGGACATGCTTGGTTTGGATACCGATTTGGTCAAGCATGAGTTAACGCTATATCCAGATGTTAGGCCGGTCAAGCAAAAGTTGAGACACCTCAAACCAAAATGGATATTGAAAGTAAAGGATGAAGTCATCAAGCATTACGACTTGGGATTTCTAATGGTCACTAAGTACCCACAGTGGCTAGCCAATATCGTCCTTGTACCAAAGAAAGATTGAAAGGTTCGCATGTGCATCGACTTTAGAAGCCTGAACAAAGTGAGCCTAAAGGATGACTTCCCGTTACTGCAATTGACATCTTGGTCGATAACACTACCAGGCATGGGATGCTCTCATTTATGGATGGATTCTTTAGATATAATTAGATTAGGATGGCATAAGTAGACCGATAGAAGACAACATTCATTACCCCATGGGGAACTTTCTGCTACCGAGTCATGCCATTCGGGTTGAAGAATGCTGGAGCGACGTACCAAAGGGCGAATTGCACGTGCTTACAACAAGCATGTTCGCATCCAAGATTTAAAAGTGGGAGACACCGTACTCAAGAAAATTTTTCCATCTCTCCGCGCCGATCCAAGAGGAAAATTCAGGCCCAACTGGGAAGGACCTTATATCATCTAGGAGGTACTCCCTGGATACACGCTCTGCCTCGCCACCATGGATGGAGATCACTTTCCTGAGCCCATCAACATTGGATACGTACACCAATTCTACTCTTAGTCTGCGCGGCAAGGTAAGTATTGATAAGATGGATATGTGACTGCTCAAGGACCCCATAAAAGAGGCCATCATTTCAAAGGCAAGTGGCTAAAGTAGCGTCCCTAAATACTCATACCCTTTGCTACACCCTTTGAGCCATTGGCCTTTCTTTCATAAACCCCTCCCCAGAAAAGAAGGCAGAAAAAGTGTATATATCAAACAAAAAAAGAGAGAAAAAGAGTTACCATCAAATCTAAAAAAAATAAAAATTAGAAAAACATAATCCCAAAAAGAGGATGTCTGAAAAAAAGCTAAAAGAATAAAAAATATAAAAGAAAAAGTGGAGCATGTACAATCAAAATTCCCCAAGGAAAAAGCGTATTACAGCAATCGAAACCCAATCAAGGAAACCTTTTAACTCCAAAATACCTTCAAACTTTCTAACCTATCCCTTTTAAACCCATGACCAAGATACATCCCTGAAGAAAGCCCTCTTTAAGGTCTATGAGCAGCCACAGTATCCATTGAGTTAGCACGAGCCAAGCTGTGAGACGACAAGAGAATTCCACCAAGCCGCCTATGATGGAATTGATGTCCATGTCATGGCCTTTGAGTGAATGAAAGAAAAAAAAAAGACAGAAACGAAAAATAAAATGCAAGCTCAACGTAAAAAAGAACGTGGTGAAAACTCGAAAGGGTGCCACGAGTAAAAAGAGCGAGCTTGCGTGGACTAGGTGAAAACCCAAAAAGGCACTTGGGGTAAAAATGCATACCCTTAGATGTAGTGAACACCTAAAAGGGCACTACGGGTAAAAAAAAAAGAGGGCAATAATGGGCATGACGAAAACCCGTCTTGGGTGTTATGAGTAAAAAAGGTTAAGAGAAAAAGAAAAGGAAAAGAACAAAATCTTCAATTACTCCTACGGTTACTTTCTCAAATTATCTGGTCGCCAATTAGGCCGCTCATGTTTGTTCAAATTAGGTCATGATCAGGTATATCTTCAGACTGCACCATCAAACATATGACTCGAGGTAAGGAGAAAAGGTTAATCCAATCCAAAGGGATGGACGTTCCGACCTCAGAAAAATTTTGAACCTCAGTCAGGTCCGACCACATGAACGGGTTCGACTATACTCAAAATGGGATCCATTACTTATCCTCATTGTTAAGACATCAAATAAAAAAAGAAGAAAAGAAGGAATAAACAATGAAAATGAAAAATCCAAACATATATACTCCTTCCATGTACATATTTACAACATCATACTTTCATCTCAAAATGAAGAAAAAGAATAAAAAATCTAAAAAATAAAAATCCAAAAAATATATAAATCTTGAAAAAATGAAAAAGTGTAAAAGTTTATTACTCCTTCTGTTATTTAGAATGCATATTTATTACCTATATAACTAAAAAGGGGACTGACGTTTTTCAAGAATGTGCAAGAACATCAAATGGTCCAAAGCCTCGAAGTAGGCAACCTCTCAGTGATAGACAAATCAGATGAAGCATCTCACCACCGACGTCTAATATATTAAAAAAAAATATAGAAAAAAAGAATCATTTGAAAAGAAAAAAAAAAGAGGATAGTTGAGTTTGCATGGTACTTTTTACTATGCAAAAAAGCAGTAAAATGTCAATATTTTATCGACAATGCAGCTGTGCTAAATTAATGTCCTAACTCTAAGGTTTGCCTTAGATCTTTGGATCCTACTTGAGCAACCGTGGGCTCTCGCGAGTCTGTTGTGAAGATGCACTCTTTTCTACAAATTTATAGTCGCCACCCAGAGCTTTTGGTGTCCCGGGATACCCAAATCAATATGATGAGCACCGAAGTGCTAAAAATATGACTCTGATCTGGTCTACGCCAAAGGCACTTGGGCAGGGGTTTCGGTTGTCGATCGGAAAGGTGTTAGGCACCTAATCAACCCGCTCGTGAGCAGTCTCTACTTATGGCCAAAAGAAAAAATAAAAATAAAAATAAAACAACACTTCCTCTTGTCCAAAGGCACTCCGATCTTATTTATGCCCCCCACAATCACCGAAATTTCAGCGGCGTAACGACGCAAATTCAAGGATAGAGGGAAAGCAAAAAAGGTAGAGGAGTAGAGGGGAGAGCCGGAGCTCTCAGGTCCTTGTAGCACAACTGTGGTCCTTCGCGTGGATGCGCATCTGATGAGCTTCTGATAGCAAATAGGTTGAAGGATGGATCTCAAACTCTAAGGCTTAGGGAGCTAGAGGGAAGCAGAGATGGGCTAAGGCTTTGATCTTGCTAAGGCTAAGGGATTTATGATGGAAAATGGTGGGTAAAGGATGAACGAAAGTTCTGGAATTTAGGAGGTTTAATGCTAAACAAGGGAGGAAGAAGTCTCTAGAGCTTTCTCTCTTCTTTAAAAAATTTTCAAACCCTTCTAAAGGGAGGGGTGCCTCTCTATTTATAGGAAAAAGGGAGGTTAAGGATGGGTTAAAAGGTTAATTGGGTTATAAATTAGGTAATAGGAATCTAAGGTTTTCAAGGGTTTTAGAAGCTTAGATAGGTGGGAAATAGGTTTCAATGGTAGATGATAGGGGGGCTTTAAAGGGCTAAAGGGTTGCAAATAGGGCAAAGGGGGGTGCAACAGTCCCATCAAAACCAACCCCAATGGATGGGGTGGTAAACAAGTCAAACCCCAATTTTGAAATCTGGTAAAAATCCTAAAAATCATCGTTACTAAGCCTAGTGTATGTATTACATATGCTAGCTATAGGAACAGTGCTCCTGAGAAACCTGGAAGTTCAGTTCCTGCCATAGGGTCCACAGAAAGGTCAATTTTTTGGCTAGCATATGTAATACATACGCTAGGTAAAAATCTGCAAAAATTCGCCTAGCGTATGTAATACATATGCTAGGCCAAAAATAGCCAGAAAATGGCCTAGCGTATGTATTACATATGCTAGGCAAAAATCCTGCATTTATGCCCGATATTCAAACCGTCTTAACTTTTGATCTATAGCTTTGATTGAGGCGATTCTTGGCTCGTTGGAAAGCTAGGAACATCCCCTTTCTAATGGTGCATGCCTCTACTCCAGCAAGGGAGGGTTTAAAATTGGCTTGGGAGGGGGTGGGTCTATAGGTTGGGGTAGATTCTAAAGGGGTTAAGGATAGATTTCTAACGATTTGGGTCAACTTATAAGGGTTCAAAAAGTTCTCTCAAAAGCTCTGAGGGTGCGCCTTTCTCGAAGTGTAAGTTGATCGGGCCTTGGGCCAAATTTGGGTGTCTACAGATGCCCCTCTTTGGTATCCGCTCACTAATGATTGGATGCCAAAGAAAAAGACATCCGAAGAGGCCCAAGGCATGCTAACCGGTCTACCACATTCAAAATGAACCTCAAACATCAAGAGGTTAAAATGGTGAGTATACAGAAGAGTTGTATGTCGGGAAAAATTTCCGTTCCTGGAGGCTATCGGTCCCCAAGCGCTTAGTGATGCGAGTTTGCGAAAGCCCAATATGTTGGGAAAAATGACCGCTCCTCGACACAATTTAATGATGTTCGATGTTCAAGTTTCATTCTAAATAAAATAGCCCCGCGAGTGGAAGGGTGATCGACCCATACTTAAAAATTAGCGCGATATAAAGACGCGAAGATCCACAGTTTGTGTCCAATCGCATGAGGCATTGATTACCCCATTCGGCTTGCCACAGGTGCCCCTAAGTGAAGCAGGGTTTGAGGTCTTTGGATGAACCCATTGATCTCGAGGTTACTTTAGCACAACTTCCCGAGCGGAGTGAATTGATGTCGCAATACTTTTTGGGAGTGTGTGCCCTGATCCTATTGACACCGATCTTACAAAAAGATCAACTATGCCTAAACATGCATCCATTAGGGGACGATAAAAACAAAGGTGATGGAAGTCCTGGCCCAGACTGACTAGGTACCATTTATAGAAACAACGACCATCTCAATGGATACCTAGACGCATCAACATACACTTTATAGGGATACCAGAAAATTGCAGGTTTCAAAGCCCGTAGATGAAAAAGAGCCCTTTGGTATGCATGCCTGAGCATGGCTGCTTGCTACATAATTTCAATCTTGATAATTTGGTTTTAACCAACGACGAGAGTGTCCCTCTACGAGATGGGGTTCATGGTTTTTTGAGCGTACTCAACAACCCCGATTACTTATTTTGCACAGCTGCCCGGGCAGAGAAAAAATTGATGTCAAATCATTTCTTGGGATGTGTGCAACCTATCAAGCTACATATTTTGTTATTTTATGCTTTCTCTTTTTATTTGGTTTTCTATTTTTTGATGTTTGTTCATGATCTTGAGTGTGCCCAACAATCCTAGACACTTTATTTTAGCACAGCTTCCCGAGCGAGCCGAATTGAAGTCAACATGCTTTTGGGTCATGTGCCATTCCAGCCACTTAGACCTAGCTCCCAAGCCATCCCCGATAATGAACCAAAGTCCAAAGGTGGGCAGAAAATAAGCCTAGCGTATGTATTACATACGCTGGGCTAAAATCTGAAGATTTTATGCCTAGCATATGTATTACATACGCTAGGGCAAAGATTTGGGGATTTTATGCCTAGTGTATGTATTACATACGCTAGGCCAAAATTTGGCTTAAAACGGCTGGGCACAGCCAGGGACCCGAAAATACTCATTTTTCAAACTTTTCTCTTCTCCCTTTGTCTAAAACAAAAACGAGAGTTCTACCTTGGGCTCCATTGATCGGATTCAAACCTCGACATCGCGTCGGTGTAATTCTTGCCAATCAAACGTGTATTCCCAATTAGATCTAGGGTTTAATTCTTCACCAAGGTAATCATTTAAAAAATCCTTCTTCTTTTGAAATTTCTTTGATTTTATGCTAATGCCGCTAGGGTTTTTGCGTTTAGATGATAAATAAACGATATTCCTTGTAAATGAAATTATTCATGATTCATTTAGTTGATTAAGATCAAGTCTTCAATAATTCAGATGTTACCTTCATTCCATGGGTTGAGTAAAGAGGACCCATACAAACATGTTGATGAATTTCTTACTTTGTGTACTACTTTTCATATTGCTAGTTTGGGGGAGGAAGCCACCAAGCTTAGGCTCTTTCCTTTTTCATTAAAGGACAAAGCCAGGGCCTGATTTCTATGCTCCCAGCCAATAGTATTACCTCTTGGAATGACCTGTAATGTCAATTCCTAATTAAGTTATTTCCCATGCCTAGAACAAGTCAGTTGAGAAAAAGCATCATATCATTTTCTCAATTCTCAACTGAAAGCTTCCATGAGGCTTGGGAAAGATTCAAAGAGCTGTTAAGGCAATGTCTCCATCACCAAATTCCTCAATGGCAACTTGTATAAATTTTCTATTAAGGAATTGATCTAAAAAGCAGAAATATGGTGGATGCCTCTTGTGGAGGTACTTACTTTCATAAAATAGCTGATGAAGCCTGAGAGTTGTTTGAGGTTATTGGAGAGAATTCAATGCAGCAGGAGACCTTGTCTAGGGACATTGAGACTTCAGCTAAATTGATGAAAGAGAAACAACAAGAGGAAGAATGTATGAGGTCAGTGATTACAATGATTTGGAGAGGAAGGTAGATAGTTTGACTCAAAAGTTTGATAAATTGATCGGAGCAATGCAGTCTCCAAAGGGTGCCAAAGTGGAAGAGGCATGTTTGATATGCCAGTCTCCCACTCACTCCCTTGAAGAATGTCCCTCTGCTGCATAATTTTTAGATCTGGTTATGGAGCATGCTAATGCTGCTAAGTCCTTTGGACAGCAGCCAGCTGCTGGTTATCCTTGGAGAAACCATCCCAACCTGAGGTGGAGGCAGGACAATTTCAAAAACTAGTAGCAGCAGCAGCCAATGCCCTATAGAATTACCCAACCTTACCAACAGAATTTCTTCCCAAGGCCTCAAGATCAATAGCTTATGGCCCAGCCAATGGCACAACCTGAGCATCATAATGCACCAGCTCTAGCACCCTCTAGCCTCTAGAACACCCTCATTTGAAGAGCATATTCTGGCTTCATTACAGAACTTGAGCTCTTTGTCTTAAACTGTTAACTCCTATAGCCAAAGTATTAAGAAGATAGAGGACCACCTTGGTCAGCTATCCAATACTTTGACTAGGAGGGAAGAGGGGAGACTACCTAGTCAACCTATGAATAATCCAAAAGGGCAATATATGGTGGGTGAGTCTTCTTCATAACATAAAGAAGCTAAATCTATCACCACTTTGAGAAGTGGGAGGCTGGTTGACAACAAGGTTGGAGTTGAGCTTGATAGGAGTGCAGAAAATGAGAGAACAATCCATGAAAATATGCAGCAAGGAAAAAACAAGGAGGGTGTGGATGAACCCCAACAGAAAAATAAAAATAAAAACAAGGAAAAAACTGATGAGATTTCTAAGACAGCGAGTGAGTGATCAGTCCCTCATTTGTCATTTCCCAATGCACTTCAAGCACCTTCTCCTTTTGATAAGGGGAATGCTAAAGTTGAGGAAATGATGAAAACTTTTAAACAAGTAGAGATCAACTTGCCTTTACTTGATGCAATCAAGCAAGTTCCAGCCTATGCAAATTTTTTGAAAGGCTTATACACCTACAAAAGATAATCAAGGATACATTTATCTAAGAAAGTCTTTTCTGTTGAGAAAGTGAACCAAGTGTTGTCCATTGCAACCCGAACAAAACTCCAAGATCCTGGAATTCCCACAATCTCTTGCATCATTAGAGATCACACCATTGAAAAAGCCTTGTTAGATTTAGGGGCCAGTGTGAATCTACTTCCATATTCAATATATGAGAAGTTAGGTTTAGGGGAATTGAAGCTCACACATGTGGTATTACAACTGGCTAACAGATCTGAAAGGAGGCCAGAAGATATGTTAGTTGGGGTTGACAAATTTTTTTATCTAGCAGATTTCCTGATTCTAGACATGGAACCAAGCAAGTGCACCACCTCCATCCTTGTCATTTTGGGCAGACCTTTCTTTCTCACTGCTAATGCTTGTATACAATGTAGATCGGGAGTCATGGAGGTGACTTTTGGCAATATAAAAGTAGAACTGAATGCCTACAATGTAGCAAATCAGCCTCACTTGGATAGTGAGGACTGCTTTATGATTGATTTGTTGGATGAGCTTATGGAAGAAACTTTACCCAAGCTGCTGCATTATGATGACATGTTTGATATTTTTGAAAATGTTTGGAGTAAAACTATGGAAGAGAAGGCCCCCACACCTGTGATTTAATAGGTGAAAACCTTAAATTCTGAAGTGGGGCCAGCAAAGTATCATCCATGGAAATCAGCTTTGCTGCCTCTTCTACCACCTTCTACGACACCTTTGCTACCTTCACTCATAAGTCCACCTAATGTGGAACTAAAACAGCTTCCCAAGTCTTTGAAATATACTTTTTTGGGAGCTAATCAAAAGTTGCCTGTGATAACTTCATCTTCCCTCACCGAGGAGCAGGAAGAAGAGCTATTGTGTGTGTTGAAAAGGCATAAAAGAGCGATAGGATGGACTATTGCTGATCTTAGAGAAATCAATCCTACTGTTTGTATGCATAAGATCCACCTAGAAGAGGGTTTCAAACCCTCTAGGGAAATACAGAGGAAGCAAAACCCTCATATGCAAGAAGTAGTAATGAAGGAAGTAGTTAAATTATTAGATGCAGGAGTCATCTATCCCATTTCAGATTCTGAATTGGTGACACCTACTCAGGTGGTACCTAAAAAATCTAAACTCAATGTGGTTAAATCAGATTCTGGTGAGATAATTCCAACCAGGGAGATACCAGTTGGAGGGTGTGCATTGATTATAAAAAGCTCAATTCAAAAAACAGAAAAGATCATTTTCCTTCGCCCTTTATGGACCAGATTTTAGATAAGTTGGCAGGCAAAGCTTTTTATTATTTTCTTGATGGATACTCTAGGTATAGCCAGATACCTGTGAATCCGCAAGATTAGGAGAAAATAACTTTCACATGTCCATTTGGCACATTTGCTTATAGGAGGATGCCGTTTGGATTGTGTAATGCCCCTGCAACTTTCCAAAGGTATATGTATGCTATCTTCTTGGATATGATTGATCAATTTTTAGAGATATTCATGGATGATTTTTTATTTTTGGGGACAGTTTTAGCCAATGCCTACATCACTTCAGCCTAGTGCTGCAGAGATGTGAAGAGACCTACTTGGTCTTAAGTTGAGAAAAGAGTCATTTTATGGTCAACCAAGGCCTGTCCTTGGTCATTTTATTTCCCACAGAGGCATAGAGGTTGACCAGGCTAAAATTGATTTGATTGCACATCTTCCCTGACCTAAAACTGTCAAGCAGGTCAAATCCTTTTTGGGGCATGCTAGTTTTTATAGAAGATTCATCAAAGATTTCAGTAAAATTTTCAAACCTCTTTGTCACCTGTAGTACAAAGAGGTTCCTTTTGTATTCAGTGATTAATGTCCCACTACTTTCGAGTTTTTGAAAGGATGTTTAACCTCTACACCTGTCCTACAAGCCCCTGATTATTCTTTGCCATTTGAGCTGATGTGTGACGCATCAGATTTTATAATTGGTGCAGTTTTGGGCAGAGAAAGGACAAGTTACCTTGTGTGGTTGCTTATACAAGTAAGACAATGATTGATGCTCAATTAAATTACACCACAACTGAGAAAAAACTGTTAGCTATTGCCTTTGCTTTGGAGAAGTTCAGGTCTTATGTGCTAGGATCTAAGATTGTTGTATTCACAGACCATTCAGCCCTAAAATATCTTTTGTCTAAAAATGAAGTCAAACCCAGATTAATCAGATGGATCGTCATATTACAGGAGTTTGATCTTAAGATTAAAGATAAAAAAGGGGTTGAAAATGTGGTTACAGACCACTTGTCTAGGATCTTAGTTGCTGAGTTTGATAGACTGCCTGTCAATGATTCATTTTCAGATGAGCAACTCTTTACTGTCAATATGAGTGTACCCTGGTTTGCACACATAGTGAACTATCTGGCAGTGGGTAGGATCCCCTCACATTGGACTAAAATTGATAAGGTTCTATTTTTCTCTCAGATCAGATATTATATGTGGGAGGATCCATACCTCTACAAGAACTGTGCAGACCAAGTTGTAAGGTGTGTACCTGAAAACTTGAAAATGAATTCCACAACATTTTAACTATGTGTCATGAACATGCTTGTGGAGGACATTTTAGTGGAAAGAAGACTGCTGTTAAAATACTTTAAAGTGGATTCTATTGGCCTACTTTATTCAAAAATGCATGACAACACTGCAAGGCTTGTGAAAAATGCTAAAAAATGGGAAGTATTTCTAAAAGAAATTCCATGCCTTTACAGCCCATTCTTATAGTTGAATTATTTGACATTTGGGAGATTGACTTCGTGGGTCTGTTCCCTCCTTATGGGTATAATTTTATTCTTGTGGCTGTGGACTATGTGTCCAAGTGAGTTGAAGCCATAGCCACAAGAACCAATGATCACAGAGTTGTCATCAAGTTCTTGAAAGACAATATTTTCTCTAGGTTTGGTACCCCCAGAGCTATCATTAGTGATGGGGGAAGCCATTTCTGCAATAGGCATTTTGAAAATCTATTGAGAAAATACTCTGTCACACAAAGAGTTGCCACTCCATACCACCCATAGACTAGTGGGCAAGTAGAAATTTCTAACAAAGAAATTAAGCACATTCTAGAAAAAACTGTGAGAGTTGATAAGAAGGACCGGTCACTGAAGTTGTAAGATGCCTATAAGACCCCCATAGGGATGTCCCCTTTTGGGTTGGTGTATGACAAGGCATGCCATTTACCAGTGGAGTTCGAACATAAAGCTTACTGTGCCATCAAGACATTGAATTTTGATTTAACTGCTGCTGGTATACACAGGAGGTTGCAAATATCAGAACTTGAAGAGCTGAGATTGGATGCCTACTCCAATGCAAGGATTTACAAAGAAAAGGCCAAAGCCTTTTATGACAAACATCTGCTGAGAAAGGAATTTGATGTAGGTAACAAGGTATGGCTGTTTAATTCAAAGTTAAAATTTTTCCCAGGCAAGTTGAAATCCAGATGGGATGGGCCTTACATTGTGATGCATGTTTACCCATCTCGAGTTGTTGAAATCATGGATCCTAAGGACGGAAGGATTATGAAAGTCAATGGTTAAAGGCTAAAAATTTGTGTTGACAAAGTAATTGAGCCTGTGGTGACCATTAACCTTCAAAAACCTCCAAAGTGTGAATGATTTTTAACAATGTATAATATGTACCATAGTTGTCATGGTGTTGCTATTTTGTCTATTACTGTGTATAGATCTATAATTTTTGCTTAGTTTTCACTTTGAATAAGAACTCAGTTGTGCTAAGGTTAGGAAGGTCTATAATGTATGGGAAATGAGTAGGAACTGAGGTGGGTGGATCATTTGTGTTAAATGTGGACAGTACTTTAATGTGGAATATGAATGAATGAAGAACTATGTACCTGTCGAGAGGATGGGAGTGTGTTTCGACAGGTTCTGAAGGTGTCCCTTGTGATTTCGACAGGTACTGAGGCCTGTTGATAGGATGAGATGTGAATCTGAGAGGTACTGAAGGTTTTTACCAAGGATTTGGCAGGTTCTCTGTACTTGTTGAGAGGTTGAGGAACCTCTCGGATTCTAATTTCTGAAAAATATTGAACCTGTCGAGAGGTTGGATGCACCTCTCGACCTCTGATTTCTGAAGCCTGTGTACCTGTCGAGAGGTTGGAAGAATCTCTCGAAACCTTCAGTATGAAAGTCTTGTGTTTCATATGATTTTAATTGTTCAATAGGCTGATCCAACCTATCGAAATCCTCATTTTCATCCTGTCGAAATCATATTTGGTGTTTTTAAAACCCTTCGACAAGTCATTTCATCCATTCGACACCTTGAGTTCAAAGCTCTGCTCTTTCTCTGCACGAGTTCACCATTTCTTCTTTCTTCTCCATCTCAGTGTTTCCTTATCCAACTACTCAGCCATTGTTCTAGTTGAACCACCTTTGAAAGGCCAACATTTCGCACTTGGTTTGCGCTGGTTTGATTCTGTTTGCTACAATTGTCGAGAATCCCTAGGTTTTAGGATAAGTTCTTCATCACCCTAGTTCTTATGCATTCTCAATATTTTGGTTCTATAATTTTGGGAGATTTTCTGCGTGTGAAAAGTTAGTTGAAGAGAAGGAGAGTTATGCTTAGCTTTTGAGAGGTGGTGTTTGGATTTTGTGTTTTAATGGCTAAACGTGAGCATACCCTGGCTAATTTATTCCAATCCCCTTCCAAATCCATCCAAAAATCCACTAGGAAGTCTAGTAGGATAGCTTCTCAGCCTAAGGCAGACCCACCAACTAAGAGGAAACTAGGTATGGACAAACCCAAGAAGGCCCAGAAAACTAAGAAAGCCAAAATCATTAAGGAGGTTACTGCGGAAATGCCTAGAACTAACCCTGGGCCTGAGACTGAGCTACCTGTGGCCTTGACAACTCCTAATGAGTATGTGGATTCTTTAGGTTTGATTCCTGAGACAGTCTTTGACCTACCTTATTTTACTAAGGTAGAGGAGTGCAATGAGACCTTGGCCTACTTGGAAAAGGCATCCCTGAAACCTCTTTTGACCCCATTAAAAGAGAAGGTATACCCCAGATTGGTCAAATTATGATATCAGAATATCAAGGAAAAGAAGATGCCAGGGTTAATTGATCTTGTACTTGTAGTGCTGGTTGATGACTGGGAACTAGTAGTGGATTACAAAGACATTGGTTTGGTGCCCATGTTTATATGATCCAGTCAGCAGTTTGGGAATCCCTGACAGTGTGTCATTTAGGAACATGGCTAGACATTTGACTCAGGGCATAGTTGGATTTGCGGAGTCTTCGATGAGGAGAGACTTAGACCCTAGCCTGTTTTTCATTGATACAATTTTGAGGAAGAATGTGTATGTTAGTGGGCATCAGCAAGAGAGAAGAACCCCCATAGTGGATGCCCTTTATTTCTTCTCCAAGGGTCAGTACTTTAGTGTCCCTAAGCTGATATTTGAAGCCATGGTTGATGTGCATGATAAAATCAAGAAGGGATCGATTGTGCCAGGGCTGCCTTATGGCAGACTTATTACTGCCCTGCTGAAGCAAGGGAAGTATGTAGTGAAAAAGGATGAGCCAGTGGAGAAATTGAGTCCCAAGGAATTTGGGAGGAGAGCTTGGTCCACAAGCATGACTCTAATTGGAAAGAGGAAGAAATAAATTGAAGGTCCAGAGGAGGAAGCACCTCAGGAGCCCAGTACCACATCTGGACCTATGACCTCTATTGTCACATCAATTAGCTAAGTACCTGTGCCTACCTTTGCTGGTAGTTTTGTGATCTGCTCTGTTGCCAGCCTTGCACCTATATCTGGCCCCTCTATTATTCTTATACCAGCTACCATTGCATCCACTTCCATACTATCCATAGCTGTCCCCATCCCTTCCAGCAGCACATCCATTCCTTCTACCATCACCACCACTACTGTTGTGTTAGCTCCTCCTACCACTGGCCCACTACCTTTGTCCTCACCTACCATCCAAACCACTTACCAAAAAAATTCCAAACAAGCCAAAACCATAGCCAGTATAGCCAGCACATCCATCCAAACCCTAGAACCCTTAAGCCCTGAGCCAGTAGCTCCACTCACATCTACATCATCTAACCTAGTTACTTCCTCTCCACTATCCATACCCTTTGATACTGACCTTGTCACATCCTCTCCACTATTCATACCCTTTGATACTGACCTTGTCACTTTCATTTCACCTATTCATACCCAGGAGTTAGAACATTTTACCATTGCTGGGTATTCATCCCTAATAGATTTTATTGTGGAAGATATTGGGCATGAATACTCATCTTTACCAGATTCTCCACACCCTATACCTTCCCATCATGCTTCCACATCACCTTTCCAGCCAAGTCTGCATGCTTCTACATCCACTCATCCCATTACCCATTCCCTACCTGACTCCTTTGCCCAAATCCTTTCCCTTCTCACATCAATCCTAGCCCAGCTTCAGACGAACACAGAAAACCAACCTCTCATAACCACCTGTCTCCATTCCATTCAATCGACATTAATTCCATCCACCTCAACCACCCAACCTCCTACTACTCCTACTATCACACCCAGCCTAAAATCACCACCTCATCTTTCCCCTATGGTGATTACTGCCTCTGCTGCTACTCAAACTAAGTTTACGGAAGCAGACTTAGCCTTACGCATCCCTACACCTACTCCACCTCCATCACCTCAGCTAGTTCCTTCTGTGGTTAAAACCTCTGCTGCAACCCAGACAGAACCTGAGCTTATAGAGATACCTTCCACACCACCTACCATGGCCTCCACTTCTACAGATTTTGATCCCATGGAGGAGGATCTACCACCACCATCCCTTGCACTCACTTCCACATCGATGCAAATAGAGCCATAACCAGAACCTTTACCCATCCTTCCTATTACCTTTACCTCCTCTACCGAAACAGACTTTACCCTAACCTCATCCCTTACCCAGATTGACCCAATAGAACCAGACCTCCCATTTTTACCCTTCACCTACCCTTCCACCCCACCTGAGTCAGTTGCTGAGGAGGAGGAGCTACCACTTTCCTTCATCTTACCATCACCAGCACTTCCACAACCTGAGCTGTCCATCACCCCTTCCTCCATGGATGACCCTCACCATTGGGCCATTGTCCCATATGAATCCAACACCATTTCACCTTTGCCATCCCTCACTAAAGCCATAAAGACCAACCCCTATGTTGGAGAGGATGTCAGAATTTTAGTGGATGCAGTCATGGCTTTGATACAACAGGCCCATGAAGTAGAAATTTATCCTGTTTTGGAGGCCCATAGGAAAGAGGAATGGAAACTGTGGAAGATGGTCCTAAACTCCCTCAACTTGTACAAGGTCTATAAAGACATATCCATCATGCTTTCCAGACTTGTAGAGACCTTATCCCTCTATCCAGTGCTGAAATCTGCTGAGTCAACTGGTATTTCCATCAAGGAGCCTGGCCCAAAGCCAAAGAAGAAGAAGAGGCCAGCTGCAATCAAATCCACACCTGATGCTTCCAGTGTAGAGCCATTGAAGAAGGAGAAGAATCCTTATGCAGAGAAATATGCCTGGACCCCTAATTTTATTTTAAGTTCAGATATTGAGTTTGTTTAGGCTGTAGAGTAGTTGGTGTGTTTAGATTCTATATTAATGTTATTCTAGGTAGTTTGGTTATATATAATTTTCTTTTTGCATTTTGTCATACCTGTAACTACTATTTGATTCCTCTTTTGTATACAGTTCATCTTAATGAAATTTACCTTTGATGTGCCATTGTATATATCTTTGTTGTTCATTTTTATCATATTTTCTGTAGTTTTATTTTGCTTATACCCTGCTATTTTCTTATGTTATACTTCTGCAACAGTGAGGACACTGTTCCTCATAGGTTTGGGGGTATAGCAAGGTAATTTTGAAAAATTATGAGGTAGTTAAGCCAAGTGCAATGGTGTTAGTAGGATCAAAATAAATTTAACAGAATTTCAATTGAGTGATTTTGAAAAAGGAAGATTTAAAATGTAAGATGGATTGTTTAATGCTTGGATCTTTTGAAAATTTAGCACTTCCATGAAGGAGATCATCAAGAAAATTTTTGTCATAACCTGTATATAGTGTACCATTAAGGAGAGGAAAAAGTAAGAATATGTCTTGTGAATCCTAAGGAAGACCATACCCATTGAGACTTGGGCTTGAAATTTTTTCTTAAAGAGTGTTTGGCATTTTATTCTGCTATAAAGACTGATTGATCATAGTTCTTCTCACTAGAAGTTATATACTCCAAATTGAAACAAATTGATAGAACTCATGACACTAAAGATATGATGTAAGGCCATCCCTACCCTTTGAACTACCTTTGTGCACACCATTTGAGCCCGAAAGATCCAAATTTTCTTTGATAAAAAACCTAAAAAATTTAAACCTGAACCTCTTGACCTGTTCCGGCTCACCCTTAATCTGAGAATTCAGGAGGTGGAAGGAGAAGAAGTAAAGATAGAGGAGCAAGGTTTCATATTTGGTGGAAGAAAATGATAAAACATTTGATAATAGTTATATGTGTATCAGTTGTGTAGCTATGGAATTTCGGTCATATATATATATATAAAAAATGAGAAAAATACAAAGAAAAGTGTATATAAAAAAAATAGGGAAGAAAAAGAAAAAAGAGATGGCCACTTCAAATATGAAAATATCAAAGAAGATGGAGATGTGCTGAAATGAAGGTGTGTATACCACCTCCTTACCTTGCTGATTTCTCAAATTTTGAATCCTTTTTACCCTTTTATTCTTTATACCCACACCCATGAGCCACAGTACAACCCAATAAAAGACCTTACTAATCTGAAGTTTGATTGAGCTGTCATGTGGAGATAAGAAACTGTCTAATCTATGATGAAATTACTAGAGGACGTCAGAAATTGGAGCAATTGCCTATGCTCATGCTTGCAGTCCTATTTGAGGGCTATAACTGCTCTTGAGCTTGAGTGAAATTAAACACCTTTGAATTCATTTGTGAGAGTATGCCTGTGAGATAATTCGGTCTGAAATTGGACTAATTTAGGCATTGTTTGAACCTGCTCCTCTAATTAATGATGAGTTATATACTGTTATGCACATATTATCCTCTTGATGATTTCAGATTGGTTGTAGTAGGTTTGAAAAAGGATTTAAGTATTAAATTGTTTACATGTACTGTTTTGAAACTTTTGAATTTAAAAGAGCAAGGTATGGAATAAAGCTGAAAACCCTCAGGAGACTTCACTCCTCCACTAGGGATCACCTAGGGGTTTAAAAGGTTTGATGCATATGCTAAATGCATCTGTGCTCCCTACAAAAGTGGCATTTTTTATTATTTCAATAATTGTTTTTAATTTTTCCTTTGCTCATGGACTAGCAAAGCTTAGGTTTAGGGGTGTGTTAATTAGTGAAAAATATCATTTTTCACCTCCTAACTTGTCCTTTGATGGACTTTTGAGTTGACTAATAATGAGTTTTGAGTATAGTTTGTACTTAGCAATAAATTGCAGTTATAGTGCAGAAATCCATCAAAAAGTGCCAATAAGAGTCTTGTTGGAGAGTTGCATCAATGAGAAAATACATAACAGCTTCAACAATTGCACATACAGCCCAAATAGTTAGCCATCAAGCAAATTCACAAAGCCTCAAAATTCTATGGCAATGGCATGTGTCGAGCTGTGTACCCATGGGAGCAAAGCAGCAGATGCATTTGATGAAGAATGAACTCCTCAAAGGCTACTGAGTGCTGGATAGATGAAATACAACCCCTCAAGTAATGTACAAGATGTCTAGTGGTTAATGGAAGCTATCGAGAGGTAATTGAAACCTATCGAGAGGTTCTGCTGATGAGAAATAAAGCTGTCGAGAGGTTTTCAGAGCCTATCGAATAGTTGAAACTGAGGAAGAAGATCCTGTCGAATAGTGCAAATGAACCTGTCGAGAGGTCACCTGAAGCAACCATCCTCGCAAAGTGCAGAATGCTAAAATTATACATGTCGAGAGGTTCCTCGAACCTATCAAGCAGATAAAATGGGCAGCCTACCTATCAGGACACGGCAAGCCGAACCTATCAAGCAGATAAAAGGGGCAGCCTACCTGTCGGGACACTGCAAGATGAACCTATCGAACAAATAGAGCCAACCTATCGAAGGGTTACCTGGATATCGAGAGGTTGCATGAACATGTCGAGACGATTACTGAAGCTAAAGGACCTGTCGAGCAGTTGAACAGAACCTGTCGAAGGCTATTTTTCATCCTGTCAAATGGACCAACATTGCATCCAGAACCTATCGAGAGGTTCTCTGAACCTCTCGACACATGGATTAGGAATTTCTCATTAGATAGCTAAGAATGCAAATCACTTTAGTGCTTTGCTGCACATGTCCCGAGGCATGCTGACAACCTTTGAGGGCAATTTTAGAAGTCCAGGGACACGAATGAGAAACTCTCTAACTCCCCCATGTGTACTTGTACAATTCTAACTAATTTGTGGGAGATTCTAGAAGTAAAGTCAGCCACATCAATAGCCCAATAAAAGAATTATTCCCTTTTATTCAGATTGGCTGAAACAGATCTGGGATAGAGGAGAAGAGTATGAATAGAGGAGAGGTACAATAGAAGAACCATCTAGAGAAATCCAGAGCACAACTTCAATCCCTCTTTTCCTGCCAATTTGAGCCTTCTTCCCTCTTCTCCACAGTCTCTTCAACCCAATTATGGTTGGCTAAATCCCTGTAGCAGCTAGGGTGAGGTAGATCTGTAAAATTGAGAGGTTTGAGAGCTTTGTATGGGGATCGGATGATGCAGAGACTGCAGATCTGAGGCCAGTTTATTGTAAGATGTATTTGAATCAATGGATTGTTGGATTTAATGTTCATTTAGTCCATAGATCTTTTGATGACCATGAGATTTTCATAGGTTTTATGCTTCTGGGAATGCCAGTTCATTTAATCTAACTATCTTCTAGAATTCCATCAGATTTTCATAGGTTAGATGCTCCTGTGGATGCCTGAGCTTGTAGCCTTGCATCCACAACATTTGTAGTGATTTTCTTGTTCCAATTAAAGCTTTTGGATTGAATGAAATCCCTATGATGATCTGTGACCATTGAAGTGGATAGATCATAGCCTTAAGATAAGTTCAAACCTTTGGTGTAAATTGGATTATTTTACCTTGCATCTGTGCTTGTAGCTAGATGGAGGTAGCAGCAAATCCATCCTTTGCATTGCTATTTAACCAATCAATTTTTAGTGAGACCAAATCTCAAGCTGCTATTCTCCATATTTGATTTTAATTCTCCAAAACCTTTTCTCTCTTCTTCAAATATGCTTTCTATTCATCTCTGGATTAGTTGCATTTTGATTTAATTTTCTGTAGTTTTAGTTTAAAGTGACAACCCTAAAAACCTCTCCTCTTTCTTTTTCTTGCTTTGTTTTAAGTTAGAATAGGTTAGAGTCCCTTATCTGTAGCAGATCTAGAGATTTACTATATTATTTAACACATTTCCCTGCGGACAAACTTGTAATTACCTTTTAAAACTTGTTGCAAACGCCCTGAATTCTTGCAGACCTGTGTTTTCCCTTGGTGTCCAAATTCTCTTTTACTGTGAATTTCCTCTTTATTTGTTGTTTTTAACCTTTTAATAATTACTAGGTAAAACAAACAATAGTACCAACACCGGTGGGTTGAGGAGGCAACTTTAAATTTTATTAAATGTCGCTTGACAGTCGTCATTCCATTCGACCGGTGAATCTTTCTTTAGAGCTTGAAGATTGGTATGCAGATAGGAGTTAGCTGTGCAATGAACTGACTGATGTACTGTATTCTGCCTAAGAAACCTTTGACTTCTTTTTCGATAGATGGCGGTGACATTTTGATGATAGCTTTCACCTTGATTGGGTCAACCTCAATGCCCCTTCTGCTGACAATGAAGCCCAATAATTTTCTTGACATGGCACCGAATGCGGATTTATGAGGGTTTAGACGCAATCTGTATTTTCATAGCCTCTCAAATAGCTTTGGGGATTTATTAGATGGTCACTTCTCTCTGGTAGCTTGGCGATCATGTCATCAATGTACACCTCAATCTCTCGGTGTGTCATGTCATGGAAGAATGCTGTCATCGCCCTTTGGTATGTTACTCTAGCATTCTTTAACCCAAATGGCATGATTCGGTAGCGGAAAGTTCCCCATGGGGTAATGAAAACTGTCTTCTCACGGTCGGCTTCAACCATCTTGATTTGATTGTATCCAGAGAATTTTTCCATAAATCAGAGCATCCCATGTCCCACAATGTTATCGACCAAGATGTCAATGTGTGGTAATGGGAAGTCGTCATTCGGGCTCACCTTGTTGAAGTTTCTAAAGTCGATGCACATGCAAACCTTTCCATCTTTCTTCGATATGGGAACAATATTGGCTACCATTGCTGGTACTTTGAGACCATGAGAAACCCCGCATCCTACATCGTACTATTTGATAACTTCATCTTTAACTTTCAGCATCCACTCAGGCTTGAGACGTCTTAAGTTTTGCTTGACTGGTCTAACATCCGGATATAGCGGCAGCTCATGCTTGACCAAATCGGTGTCCAAACCAAGCATATCCTCATATGACCATGCGAAGACGTCTTGGTATGACCTAAGGAAATCAATCAGGCTTCTTCTTTCCTCAGGATTCAGCGACGTTCCGATCTTGGTAATTCTAGGAATCTCCTCGTTCCCTAGATTGACGTCCTCTATTTCTTCCATAATCGGCGTAGGGCCATGCTCAAAATTGGTGAACCATTCAAGGAGCTCATTGGTGAGCTCCTCGGTTGGGATTTCCTCATCTAGACTCGTGACCCCTATCTCTTCTTGTATTTCTATAAGAAAGGGGTCAATTTCACGTGGGACAAACTTTTCTATTAAGGCACCTTTTTCTTTAATTTTCTCGAGAATTTTGAAAGGCAATATTTTTGGATTTTGTATTTTTTCTATATTTTGGATTTTTCCATTTCTTCATAAATGGGCCCTTGGAAAGGCGGGTCCCTATGTACACATGACATTTCCTGCCAAGGGCTCACTTCACTTTTTATAAGTTGTTGTTATTTTTTTGTTAAGTCGAGGTCGTACTTGCGACCATACGACGCTTCCAGAGTTAGGGGCATTGATGCCCAATTCCTTACTTACGATGCCTCTAGTTTACCTACTCAAATGGAGGAGGCTAATTGATATGGATTTTGGGAGTCAGCCTCCATCATATTTATTTTGGGCTCGTACAGGACCCTATCCTCAAATGCCAGCATGGTTAGGTGGTGGTTTACCATGAGGGGGACTGTATAGGTATGGAAAACTCCTCCTCGAAAAGGGTCAGGGAGGCCATGTTTACTTCAAAATTGGGAGGGATGATTTGGGAATTGGTTGGGTGGATTGGGGATGCAGGCTTGTGCGGGCTTAGCTGTGTTACCCCATCTTGATCAATTTTTACGACCCCGACGCTCACAAATGTACTCCGGATGTGAGGCCATGGAAAAGTTTCATCTTCTAGGTCTATTCCTCGGGCTTTTGCAACAGCAATGGTTCAGCCCTTTTCCTTAGCCTCCTGGACCTCCTCTTCAGTAGGCCTATAACCTAGGCCAAATCTGACCCGTTGCCCACCTTTGGCTTTAACTGGGTCTTCCATCCTTGCAACTGTGGTCCCAATCCCTTACCTTTCTGATAGCCCCATTTTTGGAGCATAGCTATGGCTACGACCCGTCCACCTTCAGCCTTCCACATGATCGTCTCCAGGGGTTTACAGATTACCATTGATACATCATACTCAAAGCTATGGAGGTCTATGTCTTTGATCGTGTGTAGCACATCCAATACTTTAGGGTTCTCGATGCTGTGGGTTTCCTTTTCTCCTGGTAAGGGCTCACCTCACTTTTTATAGGTTATTATTATTTTTTGTTAAGTCGGTGTCGTACTTACGACCATACGACGCTTCCAGAGTTAGGGGCATTGATGTCCAATTCCTTACCTATGATGCGGCCAGTTTACCTACTCAAATGGAGGAGGCTAATTGATATGGATTTTGGGAGTCACCCTCCATCATGCTTATTCTGGGCTCGTACGGGACCCTATCCTCAAATGCTAGCATGGTTAGGTGGTGGTTTACCATAGGGGGGGACTGCATAGATATGGGAAACTCCTCCTCGAAAAGGGACAGGGAGGCCATGTCTACTGCAAAATTGGGAGGGATGATTTGGGGATTGGTTGGGTGGATCGGGGCTGCCGGCTTGTGCAGAGTTAGCTGTGTTGCCCTATCTTGATCAATTTTTATGACCCCGACGCTCACGAATGTACTTCGAACGTGAGGCCACGGACAGGGTTCGTCTTCTAGGTCTATTCCCTGAGCTTTTGCAGCAGCAATGGTTCGGGCCTTTTCCTTAGCCTCCTGGACCTTCTCTTCAGTAGGCCTATAACCTAGGCCAAATCTGACCCGCTGCCTGCCTTTGGCTTTAACAGGGTCTTCAATCCTTGCAATTGTGGTCCCAATCCCTTACCTTTCTGATAGCCCCATTTTTGGAGCATAGCTATAGCTATGACCCGTCCGCCTTCGGTCTTCAACATGATCATCTCCAGGGGTTCACAGATTACCGTTGATACATCATACTCAAAGCTATGGAGGTCTATGTCTTTGATCGTGTGTAGCACATCCAATACTTTGGGGTTCTCGATGTTATGGGTTGCCTTTTCTCTTTCCTCTTGTTCTTCACCCAAAATGGTGATAATTTTCTGCTCTGACATAAATCTAATTTTTTGGTGCAGGGTGGAAGGTATTGCTCTGACCTCATGTAACCAAGGTTGCCCCAATAATATATTAAATATAGATTTGATGTCCATAACTTGAAAGGGTATGGAAAAGGTCATTGGCTCGATGATGAGCTCAAGGTCGACTTCTCTGATTATCTCTCTTCTCGTGTTATCAAATCCTCTGACACTCGTTCTTGCTGGCCTGAAAGTAGAGGACTCTACGCCTATCTTGGTAGCGGTTCGCAGAGGGTACACATTCAGAGCCGATCCATTGTCTATTAATACCTGTTAATCTATGAAAAGTACCACTTTTCACCCCTTAACTTGGCCCTTGATGGACCTCTGAGTATGCTAATAATGAGTTTTAAGTGTGTTTATATAAATAACAGGAAAATTATAGCTTAAGCTACAATCCTTCATTTTCAAGCCAAGAAGAACAGATTTGGAGCTAAGTTGTGGAGCTGATGAATTTATTGAAGATGCACCATGGTGGTTCACACCATTGGGGCAACTTTAGTATGGTTTGGGACCTTTGGAGGCCTGCTGAGGGAGAAAGATGAAGCTCAGGGTTTATAGAATGTTGCAGTGGAGTTAAATGGAATGGCTATTGAGCATGTTGTTGTTGGACCGGACTATACAAAGAACACACCACACTCAGTAAAGCAGCAACTACAGCAACATATATGAGCAACAGTCCAACACTCCAACCAACCTGCCATGCAATTCAAGACTCGCTGCACCAAGCCTTTCAAGCATTAACATGCAGACCAGCTGCATTTTATATGAACAGATGCTGCAAGTATGGAGAGAAGCTGCTGCAATCAAAAGAACAGTTGTTGAATGGATACCTATTGTAGGATTGAAGCCATGTCAAGCTTTACATTTAGGCTATAGAGTTGAAGAATTAAAGCACATAAGCAGCTGCATTACTAAAGTCTTAAACAGCATACATCTATGCTGCATAGTTGCTGAGATTGAGCTCCACATGATGAAGGTTTGAAGCAAGAGCGTTACCTCAAGCTGCTGTTCAAAGTCTTCCAATCTTGAGCAGCTGTTGTTGCTGCTACCTTCATGCTTTTAAGCAGCTGGAGACCTAATGATTTGAATATTCAAGCCACATGGGCTGTATGGAGAAGCAAGCACAAGAGCTGTTGCTACAACTTTAAAATCCTGCTGCTTCTCCAATTTTTGGAGCTGTTGCATATATATATTTCAAGCTCAAAAACACCAACCAGCAGCTGCACTTGATGACAGCAACCTACACTGCTGAAGCAAACCTCTCAAACAACCACTATTGCTGTGATGTGCCCTCATGAGCAGCTGCACTTGATGAAAGAAAAGCTGCTGACCAGCAGCTCATGCAAGTAATGATGCACCAATCAATGGAGCTGCTTGCTGAGAAACAAGGCCTTCAACGATTTGAAGAAAAGCTGCTACTGCATCCAATTGCAGCTGCTACACCATCCATTGGAGCTGCACACCATTGCTGAAACACAATAGCACTCGAGCAGCTACACACTTAAAGAGCCATCCTCCCGAGTTGTTGCTGCAATAGACTAGAGCCAAGCTGCTGTAGCAAAGATCTCAAGCACACCTTAATAGAATACACTAGCAGGACCGGAAGCCATTGAGCTACAGAAGCTGCAGCACAAGCAAAACAGCAGCATCATTGCTGAAAACCAAGCTCTCAACCAGTGTGCATCAGCCCACAAATGAAGGAACTCGAGCAGATCTACTGCTCTTCACTCTCCAACTACTCAAACATTTCATATATCAGATCAGCACTCCATAGATGTTACAGCAGCAATCACTTGAACAACACAGCTGCTGCTTTGATGCCCTTGAGCAGTGCATGGTGGCACACTTGAATGTGGCGAGTTTCCTTGCTGCAGCACACTATGCAGTTGAGCAGTTTGTAGAGCTACTGATATGAACCATGCGAACTGCAGCAGCATGTGTGAACTTGTCGAGTTTGGTATGCTGCTGGAGCAACCACTCGAGTGGTTCAAAATGCTGCTCCACAAGTTGTCGAGGGGTTCTATGCACATATACAGTTCTCGCGTGGTTTAAAATAAGGAGGAGTGTAAATCTCGCATGGTTAAAGGCTGCAAGAGAACCTGGCAAGCTGTTGTGCACCCAATTGAACCTAGCAAGCAGATTTAAATGGTTCACATTTGAACCTCGCGAGCTTAAATGCTGTTGGAGTGCAACCTCGCGAGACTTAAATGGAGCATACACTTGAACCTAGCGAGGTGAAAATGATCTTAGCGAGCAGCCTTCAAGTGAACTTGGTGAGTTGAACGGCATTTGAACCTTGCAAGCAGCTTAAATGTTGCTGGAAAAGAGCCTAGCGAGTTGCAATGCTGCCTAAATAGCCTATTTTCAGCCTAGCGAGAGCTTAGCGAGAACTAAGCGAGGTACACAACCCAAAGCTGCAACTTAGTGAGAACTAAGCGAGATCTTGGCGAGGTGAAGGTGCTAAAGCTCCATCTGTGCGAGGCATGAATTCCAGTAGCTATTTTCAAACTCCAGGGACATTTTTGGGATTTCACACCTTCTAGGGCACACATCCCAATGTCCCACACATCATAAGGCATCCAAGGGCCACAGATGAGTCACGAAATCAGCTCCAAACCTCCTCACTTCTGGCTGGCCAATGCACATAGCTGCTGCCATGTGTTGTATATATATAGAGCTATAGTTTTCTTGTAAAAACATCCAAGAATAGCCTAAGATCATCCAGAATAGCTGGATCACTTTAATAATTTTTTAGGGCTTTTTAGGGTTTACTTTTCCTGTTTCTTTTTCCTTTTCTTCTTTCTTAGCTTAGCAACAATGCTGAGTTAAAGCTTAATGTAGCAGCTAGTTTATTTTAGTTTTGCAATGGGTTTTGTTTAAATAGAGCGAGCTATTTTGGGGTTTTCACAGGCTACTGCCTTGAGGGTAGATCATTGTAAGTTCCATTTATTCAATGAAATGCTATTTTTAAAGCTCTATTAAATCTTTATTTTTTTATATTTTCATAGATTTTTATGGGTTTGATGCTCCCATGGTTGCCTGAGCATGTAGCCTTATAACCATGGTGGCAGCAACAATTTTTTTGTTCTATCTCATCATCTGAGAGGAAGATAACTTCTGAGGATAGTCTGTGACCATTCAAGTGGACAGACTATAGCCCTAAGGCTGATCTAAGTCAGAGATCTAAGATGGATTCTTCTTCTCCGCACTTGAGCTTGTAGCCTAGTGAGAGATTATTGCTGAGCTAAACTCTACTTTGTTTTGTATCACCATCATCAGTGTTTAGACCTGAGATTTTATAGAGATTGCAGACTTGTGAGATAGGTCATTGAAGGCCTTTTTATAGTAATGACCAGCTGAGTCTAAGTCCCCATTCAGCCTCTGATTGTCTGTGGTTTTCACTGGATTTTCAGGGGTTGTTTGCTCCTATGGATGCATGAGCTTGTAGCCTTGCAAACATAGTGTCTGTAATGGTATTCATGTTCTGATTTAATTCATTGAATGGAGGAAATCCCTTGGATAGCCTGTGATCATTTAAGTGGACAGGTTATAGCCTTTAGATCAATCCATTCTCTTAGGTTAGATTAGTTTTCTAATTTAATCCATGTGATTTGATCATCTCCCTAAGATAGTCTGTGACTATTTAGGTGGACAGATTATTGCCTTAAGAGAGTAGTCTAAATTATAGGGGTTGATTTGGATTCTTCTACCTTGTAGATGTGTTTGTAGCCATCTAGAGGATTCCTACAGATTCATGTCTAACACTGAGTTACATAATTGACCTATCCTTAGTTGTCTACTTCTTCATCATTTTTACTTTATTTTCTCACACTACATCCATCTTCTTCTTTCTTTTCCTTTACCTATAGTTTGATTTCTATTTTTCATAGTTTTAGTTTATTTTAGTGACACCTAAACTTTCTCTCTTTACCTTGCTTTCTAGCTTAGGTTTAGAGTTGCCAGATATGTAGCCAGATCTAGAGTTACTATACAACCCTTGAGGTTCAGACCAATACTCTCTATGGGATAAACTCTTACTTCATAAAAATTGCTACAAATGGCCTTGTATCTTGCAGGTTTGTGTATTTTAGATTGCTATTTTGTGTTTGCTTTGTGTTTTGCTCCATCCCTTTCATTCCACCTTTTTATTTTGATTTTACTATCTCATTTTAATAATAATAGCAAACATCTAAAAAAACACAACAATACCAATGGAATTACCAGGTTCCTAACTTCTATAGTGATGTTCAGGGGGCTGGCATGATTATTTCCTTCATTCGATAAACCGGCATCAAAAAAGGAAATAGCATTGGGAACCACTACTTGCCCGATGATTTGTCCCACTTCGTCTGGGGTTACTTGGGTAGACACGTGCACATTTTTTAATTCTCCCATCAGAGCTTGGAAATGAAGAGGGGGTGTCATCAATAGGTCCGAGACTATGATGTGCCTAGGCATTCTCTTCAGCTGAGTCTCTAGTATGTGCTCTCAGCCTATTTTTTCGAAGGGGTTCACCACCATAGGTTCTTTCTTCTCTTCCAACCGAGCTAGTACTAGTAGTTATGGCTGTTTGGAGATTCTTCCTTATCGGGTAACAAAATCCATTGCCCCTTCTCTACTGATACCAGTATTGACACCTGTCTGATTATAACTGAGTGGGACCTGATGGGGGCTGTAGGTTAGTCCCGAGATTTGGAAGGGAGTGGATAGAGGCCTCAAAGATGCTTGGACTGGTGAACTGGGATAGGTGTTCATCACTTGATTGACCTCTATTGGATAGGTCGGGGAGGCGGCAAAAGTGGGCCAAATTCGGTTAGTGGGGATTGTGAATGGCTGTATTGGGGGTGGTGTGATAGGTTAGGCCATTTATAATTAACTGATGTTTGAGGGGAGTATGGGGCAAAATTAGCCATTGGGTAATTGGTGGGGGTAGCTGCTGCGTATGGTTGATACGAACTGGCTTGGACATAGCTGACGAGAGCTGGTGATGGAAAATACACCCTCAAATCTAAGGGTTCTGCCGGTGGTGTGGGATTGGGAAAGTAGTCGACTAAATTCAGGGGTTCGACCACCCCAATGCTTCTATCCTCCTGGTCTCTATGCCTTGGTGTTACAAAATCTTCCCGGATGCAGATGTACTCTGATGGGTCAAACTTCTCGTCATCCCCCTCTATCATGCTGATGGTTGGCCTTGGGCCCGCTCCACCGGGTGGATGTGATGGTAGCGACACCTGGTGTATATTGGCGTGCTGGTTGGCCTGGGGAAGCGCTGGAAGAATGATCTTGCCGGCCTCTATTAAGTCTTGTATCGCATGTTTCAAAGGAAAGCAATGATCAGTTGGGTGACCTAGTCCTTGATGGAAATTACAATGGGTATTGGGGTCGTAATTCCTTAGGATTAGATTCGGTGGAGGTCATGGCTAGAGTGCAATAACCAAACCTTATTCGATTAGTAAAGGCAATAACATATTTAAGGATTGCCCCAATGGTGTGAAGACTCGATCAAAATGTGCCCTTCTCTGTTCTGGGATCATCTGTGCCCCTTGCCCATTTTCGGTTCTTTGCATCGGCTCGCTTCTGGCTGGAGCTAGCTGTGCTGCCTTAAATTGGAAGGGGGGTATGCTGGTATTGGGTCGTGTATTTACTACCGTCTGTACGTCCGCCCCTGTTCTTCTATCATTCCTCTGTTTGGTGAACCGTCGAACTCCACTGGCCCCATCAGACATATTCTTACTTAAACATCCTTCTCTGATTGCATCCTTGCAATGGTTGGCATTCCTTACCAAATTAGCAAAACTGGATTGTTGTTGGTACACTAGGAAATTCGAGATAATTGGCAGGGTGCTTTTTGAGATCATCTCGATCTACTCATCGTCGGGTATTCTATTCCTAACTTGTGTTGCCAATGCTCTCCACTGCCCAAGGTAGTTGTTAAATGTCTCATCGGGTTTCTGTTTCAGGCGAGCAAGGTCTGACTTGTATGGTTCAATGTCTATGTTGTAGACATATTACTCTTGAAATAGATCGGTCAGATATTTCCATGTTTTGATCATGGAAGCTTCCAAAGATGTGAACCATCTTAAAGTTGGGCCAGTGAGGCTCTTTTGGAAGACCTTTATGAGTAAACACTAATCCCCTCCATACTGGTAGATGTTCCCATAGTAGGACTTGAGATGTCTAATGGGATTACCCGTGTCATTGTGTTTGTCAAAAATTGGCACTCTGAAATTTGGGGGTAAGGGGACCTCTGAAAATGGGCATAGGTCAAAAAAGTCTGTGGCATGGATTTCAGCTCCACCCATCTTCATCAGCTATTTTTAGATCTTGTCCATTTTCTCTTTCAACAACTCTGACTCTTTGGATGGTGGGGCCGTCCTTTTAACAGACAACCTCCATTGGCTTTGGGCTGCTAGTGGGTTAGTGATCAGGGGTGGTGGGGAGTTGAAGCTGGTGAATGCCCCTGCATACGCCCCATTGTTCTTGATCTCATCTTCCTCATACTGTGGGTCTATGCATGGTGGAGGAAGGGTGAGATTATCCTGTTGGTTTGTGTCGGTCGGATGGGTACTTGTGGGACCACTATATATGGGGGAATCCTTGGGGATGGGTTTGAGAGGTATGCTGATGGGTGGACTGAGGGTGGTTGATGGCATGGGATGGATTCCCGTATTAAACTGGGTATGAGGGCTATGGATGAGTGAGGCCCATGCTGGGTTGAGAGCCTTGATGATATGGGTGCTTTATTTGGGGTGGAAGGGTGTTGGTCACTTTTCGAATTACTGTCTTGTTATTGGTGAGAAAACAATGGTGAATAAAAATAAATCAAAAGTACAGAAATAAAAATTTGTTAAAACAACAAATCTGAAATACACAACCTTTAAGATACAAGGCTATTGTAGCAAGTTTTGAGTAAGTAAGAGTTTGTCCCATAGATAAATCGATCTAGAACCCAAAATGGGTTATATTAGTAGGCCTCCAGATCTAGCTACAGATCTGATAATCCTAGAAAAAGGGAGTTGGGTGTCACAATTATACTAAATTAACACTAAAAGAAGAGAAATAAAGTGCAGTCCTATCCTAAAGAAAGGGTTATAAAGAAGGTGGTGATGGTGTGTGTGAAAATAAAAATAAAATGATGGGAAGTAGGCAATTAAGCTAAGGTTAATTCAGTTATGTAACTTAGATTTAGGGCTGTCTCTACATTTAATCCCTCAGATGGCTACAAGCACATCTGCAAGGGAGAAGTATCCAACACAACCTTTATGGTTTGACCTGGTCTCTTAAGGCTATAACCTGTCCACTTTAATGGTCACAAACTATCTAATAGAGAGGATCAAACCACATGGACTAAATCAGAAAACCAATCTGATCCACTAGAGTAGACTGATCTAAAGCTATAACCTGTCCACTTAAATGGCTACAGATTATCCAATAGATGCTCTCCACCCAATGGATCAAATTAGAACATGAAAATCATTATAGACACCATGTATGCTAGGCTACAAGCTCAGGCATCCATGGGAGAAAATAGTTCTTGAATAGACCAGTGGAAACCACTGCAATTTAAAAGCTATTTGGGGACTTTAAATGCAGCTGGTCATTGCTACAAAAGGCTTGTAATTACTCAGCTCACAAGTTTGCAATCTCTACAGAGAAATCGGATCTAACATCTGATGTTGGTTAAGTATAACAGAGGGGAGCTTGTTCCTGCAACAACCTCTCACAAGGCTACAAGCTCAAGTGCAGAGGAGAAGAATCCTTCTCGATCTGTGGCTTGGAATCACCCTAGGGCTATAATTTATCCACTTAAATGGTCACAGGCTATCCACAGAGGTTATCCACACCACAGAGAACTAAGCTGGAACATGTATATTGCTGCTACAACCATGGTCCTAGGGCTACAAGCTTAAGCTCCCATGGGTATTTCAAATAAGCTCAAATCCTAAATGCATAGCATAGATTGAATAAAACTATGGACAAATAGAAAAATAATAGATTGAATAAACAAGAAAATACAAATTTCATTGATCAACATAATACATACAATGAGATTTCTCAAGGCAGCAGCCTTGTGTAAAACAGCTCATCAACTAATCCCAATGTGCACAAAACCCATTACAAAACTGAGAAAACTAAACAAATTTCTTACAGAGAATTTAGCCAGTAAGTGTTGGGCTAAGAGAGAAGAAAAAGTGAAAAAAGAGGTGATCAAACGCTAACCCTAGCCTGCTCGAGCTCACAACTAACAGAGCTTGAAGGAGAGATGTGTTCTAAGTTAAATTTATAGCTTAAATACTTAGTCCTAATGCCTTAGCCAATAGAAGATTAAACCCTAATTTTTAGGGCATATGTGGCACTATTACAACCCTTGGATGCCTTGGGATGTGTGCCTTGAGATTAGGGCCTCGAGATGTGTACCCTAGACCTGGGGAAATCTTCAAAAGGTCCCTAAGTAGAGGTTGAGAAGTGGAGAGCCCGAGCTTCGTGGGGCAAACTTTTACTCTTTAGTTCATTCGCACAGCTACTGAGTGCTTCACGAGGTGGAATTTGTCTTGGAAGGTCCCTTTCTCGTGCAGAAGGTCCTTAAATGGTTGTGCAGCTGCTTTGGCCTTTAATGCACTCGTGAGGAAGAATTTGCAGTGCTTAGCTTTACTCGTGGAGTAGAGCTTCAGAATTTTCTGTCACGAAGGTGTTGCATGGAAGATCCTCAATCTCGCTCGGCTTCTTGTCAAAGGACTAACACAGCTCACTCGGTAGCGGTTTGATCTTTTAAACGCGTGAGGAAATATCTAGAGCTCTCTCTCCTCCTGAACCATGCGAGGACTCCACGAGCTTACTATTGTTTGTTGTGCCACTTGGCCTCGCGAGATAGTGTGCGTGACTGATATGAGGTTTGTTCCTCGCGAGATCTTTGCGAGTTGAATTTTGAAGGCTTAGTGCACGAGAGCTTCGCGAGGATCTTAAGTGTTGATTTCAGCTTAGGCGTGCGACTGCTGCGCAAGAGAGTGCTCTAAAATAATCCCTTCACTGAGCTACATGACTTCTTCGCGAGTTCCCTTGTACTGCATGTAACATCCGCGTGAGGAAGCTTTGCTGTAGACTTAAACAGCATGAGGTAGCATTCCTACTGTGCAACATAACATCTTGTCTGCTCCTCTGTTATTCAGCTGCTACTGTTGCACATCTCTCCACTCACATCCACACTTCTCTCATCTGCTGGACTTCCTTGGTCCATCATGACATGCAAAATGGTCACCATGGTGTGTACCACCATGGTGTTCCATTTTCTTTGGCTCAGCTGTCATCCTTGACTTAAATTCTCTCTTTGGAAACAAAGGCATGAGCTTTGTATTAAGCTACATAAATTATTACTAACTATAAAAAATGCTAAACAGGGAGTTATTAGTTAGCTTCAAGGTGTAGTAAAGGCTAGGTTAAGAGGTGAAAAGTGATACTTTTCAGTGAATAACAAATGGGGGCCCGTTGGGGGTATGTGGGATACTGGAGGAATGAGGGAGGATGGGAGAGTGGGACTTTTTGGTGTGGGCCTTGGTGATTTGGGTATGGTTTATGGGCCTTGGTAGGCTTGGGGTATTAGGCCCTGGTAGGCTTGGGTTTGGGCCATTGAACTTTGGTAGGCTTGGGCTATTGGGCCTTTGTGAGTTGGGCCATGGGGCCTTGGTGGGTTTGGGCCATTGGGCCTTAGTGGGCTTGGGCTATTGGGTCTTGGTGGGTTTGGGTCATTGGGCTTTCGTGGGTTTGAGCCGTTGGGCCTAAGTGAGTTTGGGCCATTGGGCCTTGGTGGGCTTGGGCCATTAGGCCTTGGTGGGTTTGGGGTATGGGGACCTGAGGCCTGCTCAAATGACCCCATAGTTGATTGGTGTCTTGGGTGGTATGGATAATGGGGGGTTGATGGGGTCTTTGGAGGAAAGGTGAGATTTGGGAGTTATGAGATGGGTTTGTGCGGGATGGATAAGGGAGACTGCTTTGTGAGGCCTTCTATATTGTATAGGCCTTAGTCATCTCATCCATCATGGCCAATGGATTGGGTGGTGGGGAGGATCTAAAGGGTACATCTGATGGAGGGGAAATGTGGGGTATGGATTGGGTGGGTGCATGTAAAAAATTGGGCATGACCCGGGTAAAATCGGGAATGACCTTGGTAGATGGGGGGATATGTGATGGATTGGACATGGTATGGGAAAATGTAGGAAAATTGGGTATGTATTGGGAAGATGGGAAATTGGGCATAGTTTGGGGAAAATTGGGCATGGTGGATGGATTGGGCATGTGTGTGCCTGGGGTGGATGTAGGGAAGTGAGGTGTAAGTTGGTTTGACATGGGGGAACAATGGGGTAAATTTGGAGTGGTGGCGGATGTGGATGGGGTAAAGTTAGGGTTATTTGGATTTGAGGGGGGACAGGGTGAGACACGGGGTATATGTGGATGGATTTAGAGTAGAAGGAGATGGGGAAACGGGAAAATTTTGGATGGGTGCGGAAGGAAATATGGGTGCACCAAAGGGTTCGGTGATGATAAATGGTGGTTGGGTGAGCGGAATGGTGGTGAAAATTTCCTCCGAATTAGAAGGTGTCGGGGAGCATGGCGGTGATGAATCGGGATCGACAAAAGCCGGATCGACCCCGACGAAATGGTTTGTTGGCGGGTTGGGTACGGGCTCCTCGGGTGGGGACCAAAAACCTGTCTTCTCCTTCCCCTACGGGATGGCAGAGGGTAAGCCAATGCCGTTGTGCCGGCATCACAAGCTATACATATATATATTATTTTTTGAATTTTTTATTTTTTCTTGATGATGATTTTTTTTGTTTTTTTGAAAAAAAAGAAAATGAACCTTTTTATGATGGGTTCCAAGGCCTTGGAATTCCTGTTTTGGGCGGTGTTCACGCCCCAAATATTTCTCATGGCGGGACCCCTATACGCTTCCGAAGAATCAAAGGGAAATCCCTTGATCTATGTGAAGGCACGGGAATCCACACGATAACCTGATCCCTCGAAAAAAGTCAATAAGAGGGTGACCTCTTTTGACCGGCGAGGGCGTATTGGGTGTCGGAACATGTGGGATCTATCAGAAGTATTAAACTGCTAAGCGGGGAACTCGAGATCAGTGAAAAGAGGCCTCAGATTCAGTTTGCCTGAAGCCAGAAAGGTCTAGTGTATGTATTACATACGCTAGGAAAATTTCTGGAAATTTGGCTTAGCATATTAATACATATGCTAGGTAATTTTCTGGAATTTTTGGCTTAGCGTATCTATTAGGTACGCTAGGCAGTTTCTGGAGATTTTTGGCTTAGCATATGTAATACATACGCTAGGCTAAAATAGGGTTTATATATTTATTTTGATAGCAGCAGTAGACCCGAAATTGGTCTATTTTTTTGGGTTTTCGAAAGCAATGCATCCAGGGACTGATTTTCTTTGTTGCAATAGGTCCCTCCTCTCTGAACCTAGGGATACAAGGTTGATTCAGGATGACTAACGCTCTCCCCTAAGGGTTTTAAGCTTTGTACTTGGATCGGTCACCCACCCTATATACCTACGGCGCAAGCACCTTCTTAGATACTGGATGGGGTGGTACTTTTCCGAATCATCACCACTAGGGGTTGCCACCATACTCAACACCGAGATGTTTATATCGCTACCTAAATTCTCCCCCTTGAAAATCTACCCAATGCGAACTGAATTAAGTCCCTTGATTCACTTTTAAGATTCCATTTTAATATTCAAATTTTAAAAGGGAGTTTGCTTAGGTTCAAAAATGGGTTGTGATGATCCCGTGCCGCCTCTACGAGCCAGCGTCCACTGATGGAATATGATTGCAGAAATTTTAAAAGGTCAAGTAGGCCCACCAAACGGCTAAGGCGTTGTTGTTCGATTCCTTCAAGTGATGATTATTGTGTGGTGAAAATAAATTAAAAACAAAGTAAAATAAAAGAATAGATTCAGCACAACTAAAGTAATCCTAGACCTGCAAGATACAGGGCCTATTGTAGCAAGTTTTGATAAGTAAGAGTTTGTCCCACAGAGAAATTGATCTAGAACCCAACATGGGCTATAATAGGAGGCCTTTAAATCTAGCTAAAGATCTGACAATCCTAAAGAAAGGGAGTTCGGTGTCACGACTACACTAAATTAACCCTAGCAAAAGATAAATAAAATATAGCCCTATCCTAAAGAAAGGGTTAAGAAGAAGATGGTGATGGTGTGTGCCAAAATAAAATATAAAAAATGGTGAGAAGTAAGCAGGTTAAGTTTAGAGTTAAAGCAGTAATGTAACTCAGATTTAGTCTGTCTCTACAGGGCTCCTTGCTGAGATGCTATTCAAAAGCCTCAATAAGGTAGAAGTATCCAACTTAACCCATGCCATTTGGGGTGCTCTTAAGGCTATAGGCTGTCCACTCAAATAGTCATAGCCTATCCTATAGAGTTTGTCAAATCCCATTGATCAAGCTAGAAGTTGCTAATCTAATCCATAGGAGTGGACTGATCATTTCCTCAACCACTGGACCAGATCAGGCTATGAATACTATTGCAGCACTATGTAATGTCAGTGCTACAAGCTCTCCAGATCTGCACATAGATCTGATTGACATTCATAGGTATTTCAACCCATAAAATCCTAAGTGCTTTGCCAAGGCTAACGGCTCACTGGTGCTCACAAAAAGGATAATGTAACAGGTTGAATAAGGCTCTAGATTCAGCTGGTCATTGCTATAAAAGGCCTACAATGACTCTGCCTCAAGCTGTAACTACTACAGAGAAATCAGATCTAACATCTGATATCAGTTAGGTAAAACAGAGGGGAGCCAGTTCATGTATAAAACTTCCTTACAATGCTCTAGAAGCTCATGTGCAGGGGAGAAGAATCCTTCTCAAACATGTGGCTGGACACCACCTTAGGGCTATACTCTGTCTACTCAAATGGTCACAGGATATCCCATTGGTCTGTTCATACCATAGAGGTCTGAGAAAGAACATGTAAATTGCTACAACCACCATGGCCCATAGGCCTTCGAGCTCCCCAGATCTCACTACAGATCCATCATTGCTTTCCATGGAACTATCAAACCAAGGAAGATCAGATAGCAAACAATAGATCTACTAGAAATTGAATGGGCTCGTCTCAAATACATGGATCCTATAGACATCTAAGGAAACCATAAGATCTTTAGATTCAATTAGTCATTAAAACAACAATCCATTAATAAAAGTAAACCTTACAATGAACTACCTCCAGGCTGCAGCCTGTACACAACTGCTCATCAAAAATCCCAATGTATACAAAACCTATTACAAAACTGAAATAGAACTAAGCCTAACTACTTACAAGGGGATTATCCAGCAAATGATGGGCTAAGAGAGAAGAAAAATAAGAAAAAGAGATGATCAAACCCTAACCCTAACCCTAACCTGCTGGAACTCTCAGCCGACAGAGGATGGAGGAAGGATTGATGATTAAAACTAAACACTAAGTGTAGCTTATATACTCTATCCATAAGGCCTTGGCTCTGAAGGGATTAACCCTAATTTTTCTAGTAAACATGACACTGTTACGACCCTTGAATGCCTTGAGATGTGCACCTCGAGATCCGTGCCTCAAGAAGTGTGCCCTAGCCTTGAGAAATTCCCAAAAGGCCCCTGTGTTAAAACTGAGAAGTGGGGAGGCCGTGCTTCACAGGGCTGGCATATGCATTAATTCATTCGCGTAGCTATAAAGCCTTCGCGGAGTAGCCTTTGGCTGGTGGGAAGTGATCACTCAAGCAGTACATCTTTAATTGATCGCGCAGTTCCTTTGCACTACAAAGCTATCACAGAGATGATATGGAGTGCCTGGATTTCTCGCACAGTAGAGCTTCAGAAGCTCTCTCTCTCACTGAGTACTCATGTAGGTATGTTCCTGCGCTTGCATAGTAACTAGTAAGGCTTCATAGTATGCGAGATCTACGCGAGGAGAATTCTGGGCGTCTCTCTCTTCTTTGGCTACGCAAGAACTCCGCGAGGTAACTTTTTGTGCAGTATACATATGGACTCGCTAAGTTCTGTGCGCGACTGCTTTAAGGGTTGATCTCTGCGAGAACTTTGCGATGGAAAATTCTAAGGATTTTAAATTGCAAGATCTTTGTGATGTCTTTATAGCTCTCCTCTTGACTGCGCGCCCCATCTGCGCGAGGGCATCTTCCACTGCATCCTTAGCTTCGCGAGGAAGCTCCTCAACTTTGCGAGATCTGTCTTTTGATACTCTGATGCATTTCACTTGCTGCTATTGAAGTTTCCTCCATTCTCAGCTAACCTCATCCATTTGCTAGACTTTCGTCAATGATGACCAGCAAGTAAGTCACCATGGTGAGCACTACCAAGGTGTTTCCTTAGGCTTTGGTTCAGCTGTCATCCTTACATGTATTCTCTCTCATCTTTGGACCAAAAAGTAGGGATTTTGTATTAAGCTGCACAAATTATTGGTAACTATAAAACACACTTAACAAATGATTATTAGTCTACTTCAAGGTCCATCAAAGGCTAAGTTAAGAGGTAAAAAGTGATACTTTTCAGTTAATTACACACCCCTAAACCTAATCTTTGCTAGTCCCAGAGCAAAGGAAAATTTAAAACAACTATTCTAAGAATGTAAATGCCACTTTCATAGGGAGCACGGATACATTTAGCATATGTACAAAGTCTTTTAAACCCCTAGGTGATCCCTAGTTGAGGAGTGAAGTCTTCTGAGGGTTTTCAGTGAAGATACCAACAAACTTCTCAATAAAACAGTTAACAAAAGTGCAAAATTATCAAGTTAGCTATCGAGAAACAGAGCATTAGTTAACCTTTGATTCAAAAAAAATATGAGGAATTTTAACATATAATATACACAGACATTTAATCATCACATCTTCTATATAGATGCACATCATTTCCAATTAGCTCACTGTTGGCGATTTCTCAGTTGTTGCGCTTGGTTTATTGGTTGGTGGTAAAAGTCATTTAAAAATCAAAGAAAGAGTAAAATAGGGGATGGAATCAGCACAACTAAGAAATCTTAGACCTGCAAGATACAGGGTCCATTGTAGCAAGTTTTGATAAGTAAGAGTTTGTCCCACAGGGAAAGGTGATCTACAGCTCCAAAGGAGCCATCTCTAGTAGTCCCTCTAAATCTGACTACAGATCTGGCAGTCCTAAAAGGAGGGGAGTTTAAAGTCACTTATTCTAAGTATTCTAAGGTACTCTAATGTCTAAACTACAGAAAGGGTTGAGAGGATGGATGGAGTGTGGAAAATAAATATAAAAGGGTGAGAAGTATGTTATTGAGCCCAGATCAGAGGAGTTTTGTAACTCAAATTCAGATATGATGTTATAGAAATCCTGTCCAATGGCTACATTATCACCACTGAGGAGAAAGGATTCAACCCATCACTTCTGCCATAATTCAATCCCTTAAGGTTATAACCTGTCCACTCAAATGGTCACAGACTATCCCATAGGGGAACCACAATCCAGGGATGGGTCAAAACATAACAAGTTAATCATTGCAGGCACTATTTCATCCAGGCTACCGGCTCAAGAATCCATAGGGAACCTCAACCTCTAAAGCTCTATGTGTGGGGCTAAGGCTGTATAGGACCATGATAACCCAGACACATAGAGCTAGCAAGCGATTGAGTACAACCTTCGATCTAACTGTCCATTGCTTGAGTGAGGCTACAATGGTCCAGTCACAAGCCTACAATCTCTATAACCAGATCAGATCTAACATCTGATGGTGGATCCATACAAATATAGGGGAGTCTGCCTCTGTACAATCCCCCACCAGGCTTCTACATGCTCACGTGTAAAGAAGAAGGATCCATCTTGGATTGGTGAATTAGAATCACCCTAAGGCTATAACCTGTCCACTTGAATGGTCACAGACTATCCCAGAGGCTATCCTCCTCACGGAGCCCAAGACAAAACAAGAATATCACTGCCACCACCATGGTCACAAGGCTACTAGCTCAAGCTCCCATGGGGATTTCAGATCTAGTGGGTCCTGTGGTGGGGCTAAGGCTGTATAGGACCATGATAGCGTAGACACACAACTCACTTGGATCTGAATGGCCCTTAGAATCAGTCCTCCATTACTTTTAATCACAGCCAAAGCAATGGCGGATCACAAGACAACAGCCTTGCACAGAGCATCTCACATTCAAACACAAATCCCACAAAGTACAGATCCTATTACAGAACTTCCATTAATCTAGTTCAAAATGCATACAAAGACATAGCCAGTAAGTGCTGGACTATGGAGAGAAGAAAAAAGAAAAAGAAAACTACTTACAACTATAAAAACAAAAACAAAATGATCTCAGATCAAGTCTCCAAGAAATGAGATGTGTTCCCAGCTATTCCAGGATGTAGAAAAGAAAAGATGGTCTAAGCTTTCTCCTCCCTCTATACCTAAGCTAAGTATGGGTATTTATAGCAGTGGTGTGGCAGCGCATTAGGGTTAGGAAACCCTAATTTAATGATGCCACGTGGCTGAATAGTGATCCTTTGATGCCTAGGGGCGTGTGCACAGAGATTTGAGCATGGGAGTGCATGCCCTAATCGCTGGAAATTCCCAGAAAGTCCTCTATCGAAGAGATGGAAGTTTGAGGTTCAGAGCTTCGCTAGGTAGCCATTGTTTCCCGGACTTGTCGCATGGTAGCTTTTACTCTTCGCTAGGATGATTTGAAATTGAAACTTCAGCCATCGCGAGGTTGGCTTGGTTTTCTCTTCAGGCAGTCGCGAGGTTGGAGTTCAAGCAGTCGCGAGGTTGGAGTTCAAGCAGTCCCTGGGTTGATCTTTGCGAGGATAGATTTGAATAGCGCGAGCACTTCTCTTCACTGGACTTCGCGAGTTACCTCGCGAGGCTTTTGAACTTCGCGAGGTTCCATGTCTTAACTAATCTTAGCGAGGGTGGCTTTGCCTTTGCAAGGATGCTCTCTTCTTGAATGGCGCGAGAACTGTGCGAGGAGTTCTCTTCTGATAATTGTATCCCGCGGTGTCACTGCGGTATGCGGCGATCTTCTGGCTCTCTCTTCTGGCCGTTACGAGCAAGCTACAGGTTGAGAGAGAGGTTTGCTTTGAATTGTGCAAACTGCACGATGTGTTCTACTCTTGAGCTTTGCGAGAGATGTGCGAGTTTATGCTTCTGAAGCTCTTCAGTCAATCATCTGGGCGAGAAGTTGTTGTAGAGTCTTGGGAAGCTCAGCTGGACTGCGCGAGACTATTTCAGGTCTGAATTCAGAGTCCATCCTTCTGAGGGACTTCTGGTGCCAAAATAGGCTCCTTAGCAGGATTCCTGGCCTTATTTCACTGCTGGTTATTACCTACATAAAACACTTTACAAGGACTTATTAGGTGGCTATGGGTCTAATCAAAGGTTAAGTTAAGGGGTGAAAAGTGGTACTTTTCAGGTCTTAACACTCACAGCACGGGAAAACATCACATGTAGGTCAGTACTGAGCTCTCAAGCTCAAGAGCTATTACAGGCCCTAAATGGGTCTGTAAGCATGAGCATAGGCATAGCATCTAAGTTCTGGCATCATTGGCTAATCCTTACCATAGATTAGACAACTCTTTATCTCTGCATGACAGCAGATTCAACTTTGGATCACAGGGTCTTTTGACTGGGTTGAATTTGGCTTATGAGATAGGTTATAAAGAATGGAAGGTTGAGAAGGGATTCAAAATTGAGAAATTAGTAGGAGAAAGAGGTGATTCATGACTTCACCTTTTGTAATTCAGCACCTTTCATTTTCTTTAAAATTCTTCAGACTTGAAGTGGCCAACTTCTCTTATTTTTTATTTTTCAATGAACTTTTCCTCTTGGCTCCTCTCTTATTCCTCTTCATTATTGTTTTTCTTTCTTTTGGATGTATTTTTCTTTTTCTATTTGTTTATCTGACTTGCCACCTCTCTCCTCAGTTGCTACACTGCTAAGCTTTAAGTATCTCTTCTCCATTCACCCAATGTTGACCTTATCTTGTCCATCTTCAGCTCCTTCTCCTTTACCTTCTGATTTCTCAGAGTGAGGGTAGGTTTGAATTAGGTCCATAGGTTCAAGTACAAGTACTCAGGTGTATTTTGAAGAACATTAGAAATCAAGGCTTAAAGGGTGTGTGCACAAGGGCGTTGATTAGGGTTTGTCTGTTTGAGCTCAAACTGTCCAAGAGAAGGCCTTGATCCTTTCTTAGGTATCATGAGTGTTGTCAGTTGCTTCAACTTGGAGGTGCCTAACTTCTAGTGAGGGTATTGACTCATCCAGTCCTTAGATCTAGAAAAATTGCCTCAGTCACTCCTCAAAGAAAGGGAAAAAAATTTTGTAGGCCCAAATCTCATTAGTTATGGTCTTCCATTGAACTGTTGTGTATGTCCTTACCTTTTTCTTTCTTTAATGATTTACTACGTACTGATACAAGTGAGTTTTCTTGGTGTTCACATCATGAAAATGCTAAAATTTAAAAACTTGTAATGCATAAAGTTCTACAAAATTTTTAAATTTCTCAATTTTCTATGATTCTTAAGTGAGCATGGCTCCATTTCTATCTTACTCACTTGATTCTGCTGCACTTAGTTTAGCTGCTTCAATGGCAGATCTTGCCACACCCCCAAACCTATGAGGAGCAGTGTCCTCACTGATTCAAAGTTAGATGTGGATGGGCAGCGGGTTTCAAACAGAGGTATTAAAAAGAAAATGACACGGCAGAAAAAGAAAACACACAACACAAAATAAACAAACTGAAACAAACACAGTGAACAAAACAAAACAAAGAGCAATTTCATTATAACATCTAAAGTATGTACAAAGTAAGGAAAAGAACTACAAAATTCACACACTACTAACGAACTAAATACATATGCACAATTTAATCATCAGAGTCCTTGGCCTTAGTAGGTGCTTCCTGGATTCCTTTACCCTTTGCTTGCTTCAAAGTGGCAGCCTTAGACAGTGGTCTTTTTGAAGTAGATTTCCTAGGCTTGGCTGTGCTTTTTCTTATTGGAGTGGGGGAAGGTTTTATGGTAGGTTCCTTGATTTTGAGTTCAGGTTTGACTGGGCTAGGATCCTTTGCATTAGGAGCTATTTGTTGGAGAGGTACATCTAGGGTGGGGTTTCAAAGGTATGTTCTTTGCTCATGTGCATGCATAAAGGGTTCATTTCTCTTATTTTTGCAAGCTTAAAACTGTATTATGGTTTCCCCTAGATAGGCGTCATATCTGGATATCAAGTAGGATGGTCATTGTTCTCGTAAATAGTACCCAGACGATTTGGGTCGAGATTTCCGCCTTTGTTGAACTACATCGCCCTAATGGGTGCATGTTTATGCATAGTTAAATGATTTATAAGATCATTATTCATGGAGACTGGAATGGATATATGGGTAGATCAACAATGGAAAGTACCACTTTTCACCTCTTAATGGAAGCCTGGATGGACCTTAGAAGCTAATAATAATTTGTTAAGTGGGAAGTTTTGTAGTAGGCAATCATATAGGTAGTTGAATACAAAATTTGGGTTATTGATCTCAAAGGTGAGAAAACATGGGAGAGGTATAATAATGGGTATAGCCTATTAATGGATTGATGTATGAAAGAGGTGACTCATTTCTTGGGTTGACCAAGTGATTAAAGTTGCGATGGATGGAAGTTGTAAAATTGAGGAAGTTGCAATAGCAAGTGCAATGCATCGGAGGATCAAAGACTCAGAGTTGAGGAGCTCTCGTGGAGCTAAGGATGCGATGGAAGCTGCCCTCATTGGGAATGGGAGAGAGTAGGTGCGAAGATCTTGCATCTTAAAACCCTCGGGATCTATGTGTGAAGCTCTCAAGGAGATGGATTGGTTGAAAGGAAGTGGGTCCATATGCATGAAGGTAATTTGTCAGCGGAGTGTGAAGCCTTGGAAGAGGTGAAGTGTGAAATAGAGCTCTCATGCACTTGAAGCCTAGGATAATGGACATCATGAGTGGAAAATGAGTATTTAGCGAGAATGGCTCACGGTCATGGGATAAGAATGGATGTTCAAATCACCTCACGATAGCAGGTATAAAAGGTGAAAGTGGGTTTCGATCAACTAAGATTCTACTGATGAACAATCCTCTAAGCCAAATGCTCCTTGAAGGGTTCAGCTTTGCAGAGTGAATTAATGCGATAGCCTGCCTAGATAGGGCTCTCCACTTCTGGTTTTAACTCAAGGGCCATTTGGGAATTTCCCAGGTTAGTACCAGGCCTGATTTGGGCACACATCTCAAGGCATTTGTTGCTTAGTAATGGGTGCCATGTTTATGCATAGTTAAACTCTTTATAAGAAGGCCTTATAGACTAGAATGGATATAAGTTGTACTCATAGTACCATTTTCATCTTTCCTTCATCCTCTGGACCTTAAAGCTCACTGAGAGCTCTTGTTAAGTGTGTTTTTAGTTTGATCATCTCTTTTCTTAATACAAAATTCTCTCTTATTGATCCAAAGAAGAAAAGAACATGCAAAGATGACTAGTTTTAGTTTTATTTTAGTTTTGATCACCATGAGGCTCATTTGTAATACATTGGGATCTGGATGAGAAATTGTGTAAGTGCAACCTTGAGGAAGTTCATTATAAGTTTTGCTTTTATGCAATGGATTTTTAGGATCATAATTAAATCTCGCGAGATCTTATGGTTTTCTTAGATGTTTATAGGATCCATGCGGGACTAGCCCATTCGTCTCTAGTAGATCTATTGTGACCATATGATTTCCCTTGGTTTAAGAATGGAAGGATAAAGCGAATCTCTATATCTCGGAAGCCCATAACCATGGGACTCCATGTGGTGACAGCATTTACATGTTCTTTCTGAGTCTCTATGGTATGAATAATTTGTCCTATCGGGAGTACTCCTTTCATTTGAGTGAAGAGTATAACCCTAAGGTGGTGTCTCACACATGCGAAGATTCTTCTACATGAGCTTCTAGAGCCTTGTGAGGAGGTTTGTAGAGAGAACGGCTCTCTGTTAACTTGCGATATTAGATCTAATTTCTCATTAGTAATTACAGCTTGAGGCTGAGTCATTGTAGGCTTTTGTAGCAATGACCAACTGAATCTAAATCTTTATTCAACCTATTGCTGGTCCTTTGTGTGGGCACATTGAGTTGTTAGCCTTGGCAAAGCACTTAGGACTTTATGGGTTGGAATACCTATGGATGTGGGAATTTGTGCACGGACAGGAGCTGATCTGATTACACACATCTCAAGGCATATTCAAGGATTGTGATCCATTGGTTTGCTACAAAATAGGGTTAAACTCCTTTGGATTAGGTTAGCATTTTTGGTTTAATCAATGGGATTTGATAGACTCTATTGGATACTCTGTGACCATTTGAGTGGATAGAGTATAGCCCTAAGAGCACCCCAAATGGCATGGGTTAAATTTGATTCTTCTACCTTGTTGAGGTTATTAATGGCATTGGCTAAGGGACCTCAGAGATAGTTTTAGTTTTATTTTAGTTTTGTAATAGGCTTTGTTATCTATGAGAAATTGCTTACTACCTTGATCATTTTTATATTTTATTTTAGCACACACCATCATCATCTTCTTCTTAACCCTTTCTTTAGGATAGGGCTGCACTTCTCTTTTGTTAGGGTTCATTTAGTGTAGTCGTGATACCCAACTCCCTTTCTTTAGGATTGTCAGATCTGGAGGCCTACTATTATAGCCCATTTTGGGTTCTAGATCAATTTCTTTATGGGATAAACTCTTACTTATCAAAAATTGCTACAATAGCCATGGATCTTGTAGGCTTAGGATGTTTTAGGATTGATGTTTGCACCATATCACTTTTATCCTCTGTTTTACTTTGATTTTAATTTTCTTCCAACACCACATAATAAATCAGCACATCCTCTGATAGACCGAATAGACAAACAACAAGCCTGCAATCCTAAAACATCTATTTTACTTGTTGTTTGTCTATTCGGCCTGTCAGAGGATGTGCTGATTTATTATGTGGTGTTGGAAGAAAATTAAAATCAAAGTAAAAGAGAGGATAAAAGTGATATGGTGAAAATAGCAATCCTAAAATATCCTAAGCCTACAAGATCCAGGGCTATTGTAGCATGTTTTGATAAGTAAGAGTTTGTCCCACAGAGAAATTGATCTAGAACCCAAAATGGGCTATAATAGTAGGCCTCCAGATCTGGCTACAGATATGACAATCCTAAAGAAAGGAAGTTGGGTGTCACGACTACACTAAATTAACCCTAACAAAAGAGAAATAAAGTGCAGTCCTATCCTAAAGAAAGGGTTAAGAAGAAGATTGTGATGGTGTGTGCCAAAATAAAATATAAAAATGATGGAAAGTTAGCAAGTTAAGCTAGAGTTAATGCAGTAATGTAACTCAGATTAAGACTGTCTCTGCATTGGTCCTTGCTGAGATGTTATTAATAACCTCAACAAGGTAGAAGAATCCAATTTAACCCATGCAATTTGGGGTGCTCTTAGGGCTATACACTGTCCACTCAAATTGTCACAGAATATTTGATAGAGTCTATCAAATCCCATTGACTCAACCAGAAATGCTAACCTAATCCAAAGGAGTAGACTGATCATTTCCCCAACCAATGGACCAGATCAGGCCATCAATATTATTGCAGACACTATGTAATGTCAGTGCTATAAGCTCCCAAGATCTGCACACAAATCTAGTTGACATCCATAGATATTCCAACCCATAAAGTCCTAAGTGCTTTACCAAGGACAACGGCTCAATGTGCCCACACAAAGGACCAGCAACTGGTTGAATAAGGATTTAGATTCAGCTAGTCATTGCTATGAAAGTCCTGTAATGACTCAGCCTCAAGTTGTAATTACTACAGAGAAATCAGATCTAACATCTGGTATCGATTAAGTAAAACAAAGGGGAGCCAGTTCCTGCACAAACCTCCTCACAAGGCTCTAGAAGTTCATGTGTAGAGGGGAAGAATCCTTCTCAGACATGTGGCTGGACACCACCATAGGGTTATACTCTGTCCACTCAAATGGTCACAGGGTATCTGATAGGTCTATCCATACCACAGATATCTGAGAAAGAACATGTAAACTACTACTGCCACCATGGAGTCCCAAGGCTATGAGCTCTCTAGATGTAATATCCTGAAAATTATGCGTTAAACAGTGACCTCGGGATCTGTGCCCGACTGGTCATTGGTTTGATCATGTAAGAGTTCACAAGTTGACGTAGGATAAGATGAACGGATGAGATGTGAGAATTCAAGTGAATGTGTGGAATGTGACGAAATCTGGAGTCACATACACCTACTTCTGGTGTATGTGCTCAATACACAAGTTAGAAGGGAGATAAAAGGGTTTAATAACCCTAAAATCAATTGTTTTGGTTGTTGAAGGAGAGTAAAGAAGAGAGAGAGAGAGAGAGAGAGAGGAGTAAAGAGAGGAGTTATTGCAGCTAATTGGAAGGAGGGATTTCGAGCAATTAAGGCCGGATTCGAAGCGAGGGATTCCGTTAGAGCCAAAAGGTGGAACCCTAGCCTTTCCAACCATTAGATCTAATCAATTTGAAATTGATTGAAGGTAAAATCCTTGTAAATTCAATGCAAAGTTATGTGAGTTCATTGTAGATAAGAATGGTTTAAATTATAGGATAAAGGCTTAGAAAAATGAAGGAAAAAGAGTAGGAAAAGATTTGGAAGAACAGCCCAAAAGGGGGGCTGAATCTGGCCAAATCGATTAATCAAAATTAGCTTTCGATTAATCGATTTTCGCCAAGAAGTTGAAAAGTCAAAGAACTCGAATTCGATTAATCGAACTGAGTTTCGATTAATCGACTTTGGATTTCGATTAATAGATTTTGGTGTCGATTAATCGACTAGGAACCTCCAATGGATGGAAGAAAGTGGTTTGGGGAAATCGACTAATTGAATTGAGAATTCGATTAATCGATTTTGGGAATTCGATTACTCGAATTGAGAATTGAATTGAAAGAGTTGAGAATTTCGATTAATCGATTTGGAATCGATTAATCGATTGGGAATCTCGATTAATCGATTTTGAGAATCGATTAATCGATTTGGAATCTCGATTAATCGATTTTGGGAATCGATTAATCAAATTGGATTCGATTAATCGACTTTGGAGTTCGATTAATCGACTGACTTAAATTTTGTTGACTTTTTAGTTTGACTTCAAGATTCTCAGAGGGCCTTGGACCTTCCTTGTTACATCTTTAATGATGTGTTGCATGTGTTATGTTGTACCATAGGTGGTACGAATGATCATGGGCACAAGGAGCCACGTGGGACCTTGATGCGTGTTTTATCAGAGAATTGAGGTAGGGAACACCTTGAACATGTACTTTAATTTGCAAGAGCATGTATGTAGTGATATAGAATCAAATTGAAAACTATTTTATTGCTTAAAGTTTTGTAAAAAGTGTGTGTGAGTGACATCAAATAGAGTATCTAATAATGAGCCATCCCCAGGGGATGAGGAAGTGAAGTAATAAGAGCATCAGGTGTGATGCAAGTGAATAGATACATCCTAGGGATGTATCTAAGATTGAATAATGTCTGATAGGGCCTAACTGATATAAGATACCACACTTACATGGTGAATAACTATATGTAAAGCACCTGATATTTTTGTTATTTGAGGTTTGATAGGATACCCCACCGACGTGGCGGGACACCCACCACTGACGCGGCAGGATATCCGTGACCGGTATGGCGGCGAAATCGTAAGCCAGTGCGGAGGTATATCCGTACATAGTAAGCACACCCTAGGGGTGTTGAATTGAGAAAAGTTGAAACCCCTCCACCGATCCCCAGGGGAAAGGGGCTTGGGTACTATTTGTGTTCCCAGGGAATACGTTTAAAACTATCTATATAGATGACGATGAAGGGTATCTCATCGGAGCTCGATGCTATATTGCTCGGGGATTACTTAAGTTGAAAGGTTAAGTTTTGATTTAGGCCTAGTCAGTATCATTCATGAGTAATTAAAAGTTATGTGTAAACTATCAGTAAAATGTGATTCCTTTTCAACTGTTTTCTCAGTAACTGCATAGTCACATCATGTATAAGCATATCATGGAATATATGTGAGGTTTTAATCTATATGTTCACTGTGTTTTGTTCCCTATTGAGCTAGGATGTAGCTCACCCCATTAGACTATACGTCACAGGTCCACTATTAGCAGCTGCTGAGGCTTCAGGGGACGTTGACCCTGGTGAGTCGGACCTTGCGCCTGGTGACGAGTTGGAGCCACCTCCTGAGGACTTCTTCTAGAGGACTCCGTTGTGCATCTTTGAGAGTTTTTGTGAGCTTATTTGGTACGGCTTGGTATGTCAAGCCTTGTTTTTGTTAAACAATGTGATTAAAATATGGGATTATTCTTTTGGGAGGAACCATCTGTGATGATCGACAATCATCGATGGTTCGGATCGGTTCTCCATTCATGCAGGGGCATGAAGGTAGAACCGTCTTTTGATCAGTATTTAGAGAGTAAATTATTTTTGCAATCATTGTTATCATTTTCAGTCCAGTTATATTGCTTGATATACCAGTGTTTCGTGCTTAGCCAAGGGGCATGGTCAAGATGATCACGCTGATGGCATAGGTTTCAGGGTGCCGAAATCTGGGCTATCACACCAGATTTGGCTACAGATCCGACTGGCTATCCATGGGTCTATTAAACCAAGGGAAATCAGATGATAAATAATAGATCTATTAGAAACTAAATGGGCTAGTCCTAAAGCATGGATCCTATAGACATCTAAGGAAATCATAAGATCTATAGATTTAATTAGTCATTAAAACAACAATCCATTAATAAAAGTAAAACTTACATTGAACTCTCTCAAGGCTGTAGCCTATACACAACTGCTCATCCAAAAGATCCCAATGTAACAAAGCCTATTATAAAACTAAAATAAAACTAAACTTAGCTACTTATAAAAGGATTAGCCAGCCAATGTTGGGCTAGGAGAGAAGAAAAATAAGAAAAAGAGATGATCAAACCCTAACCCTAGCCTGCTGGAGCTCGCAACCGACAAAGGATGAAGGAAAGATGAAAATACTAAACTCTAAGTATAGGTTATATACTCTGTCCATAAGGCCTTGGCTCAAAAGAGATTAACCCTAATTTTTCCAGTCGACATGGCACTATTATAACCCTTGAATGCCTTAAGATGTGTGCCTCGAAATCTATGCCTTGGGAAGTGTGCCCTAACCTTGGGAAATTCCTAAAAGGTCCTTGAGTTAAAATTGAGAAGTGGAGAGCCCGAGCTTCATAGGGCTGTCATCTGTATTAATTCACTGGCGCAGTGGCAGAGCCTTCGCAGAGGAACATTTAGCGTAGGAGGATTGTTCACTCGAGCGGTAGATTCTCAGTTGATCACGTAGCTGCTTTGCGCTGTAATGCTATCGTGGAGGTGATTTGGAACACCTGGATTTCTCGCACAGTAGAGCTTCAGAAGTTCTCTCTCGCTAAATACTCTCGCAGGTAGGCTCCTACACTCATGTAGAAACGTGTTAGGCTTCAAAGTGCACGAGAGCTATGCGAAAAAAATTCTGGGCGTCTCTCTCTTCCAAGGCTTCACGAGAACTCCGCGAGGTGACAAATTATTCTTTATGCATATGGACTCGCTATGTTCTGCGCGCAGCTGCTTTAAGGCTTGATCTCCTTGAGAGCTTCACGAACATAGATCCTGAGGGTTTTAAGATGCGAGATCTTCGCAATTTCTTTACTGCTCTCCTCTTGACTGCGCATCCTATCTGCGCGAGGGCAGCTTCCACTACATCCTTAGCTCCACGAGGGAGCTCCTCAACTCTGTGAGGTGAGTCTTTTGATCCTCTGATGCATTGCACTTGCTGCTATTGCAACTTCCTCAATTCTTAGCTAACTTCTTTCATCTGCTAGACTTTTGGTCAATGATTACCAGCAAATGAGTCATCATGGTGATCATACCAGGGTGTTCCATTAGGCTTTGGCTTAGCTGTCATCTTTGCATGTTTTCTTTCTCTTCTTTGGATCAATAAGCAAGGATTTTGTATTAAGTTGCACGATTTATTGCTAACTACAAAACACACTTAACAAATGATTATTGGTGAGCTTTAAGGTCTAGCAAAGGCTAGGTTAAGAGGTGAAAAGTGGTACTTTTCAATGAATAACACACCCCCAAACCTAATCTTTGCTAGTCCCTGAGCAAAGGAAAAGTTAAAATAACTACTCTAAGAATTTAAATGCCACTTTTATAGGAAACACTAATGCATTTAGCTTTTGCATCAAGCCTTCTAAACCCCTAGGTAATCCCTAGTGGAGGAGTGAAGTCTCCTCAGGGTTTTTAGTGAAGATACCCACAAACTTCTCAATAAAATAGTTAACAAAAGTGCCAAAGTATCAAGTCAGCTGTTAAGAAACAGAGCATCAGTTCACTTTTTAATTCAACAAAAATGTGAGAAATTTGAACATATAATATGCACAGACATTTAATCACCACAACTTTTACATAGATGCACATCATTTCCAATTAGCTCACAACAAGGGAAAACATTACATGTAGGTCAATACTGAGCTCATCATTAATTCAAAAATTAGGTTATAGCCCATGCCCAATACATTCAACATCAGACCCAATGCTCACCAGGGCAGACTTTCACAAGGAACTTTGAGGGTTTTCATTTTCTCAAGCTCAAGAGCAGTTACAGGCCTTAAATGGGTCTGTAAGCATGAGCATAGGCAAAGCACCTAAGTTCTGGCATCATTGGCTAATCCTCACCATAGATTGGACAACTCTTTATCTCTAAATGACAGCTCATTCAACTTTGGATCACAGGATCTTTTGACTAGGTTGTAATGTGGCTTATGGGATAGGTTATAAAGAATAGAAGGTTGAAAAGGGATTCAAAATTGAGAAATTAGTAGGTGAAGGAGGTGATTCATGACTTCACCTTCTTTAGTTCAGCAGCTTTCATTTTCTTTAAAATTCTTCAGACTTGAAGTGGCCAGCTTCTCCTCTTGTTTTTTATTTTTCCATTGAACTTTTCCTCTTGACTCCTCTCTTATTCCTCTTCATTATTATTTTTCTTTCTTTTAGATGTATTTTTATTTTTATTTTTATTTTTATATTTCTGACTTGCCACCACTTTCCTCAGCTGCTACACTGCTAAGCTTTAGGTATCTCTTCTCCATTCACCCAATGTTGACCCTATCTTGTCCATCTTCAACTCCTTCTCCTTTACCTTCTGAATTCTCAGAGTGAGGGTAGGTTTGAATCAGGTCCATAGGTTCATGTACCAGTACTCAGGTGTATTTTGAAGAAAATTTAAAATTAAAGCTCAAAAGGTATGTGCACAAGGGTAGTTGATTAGGGTTTGATCTGTTTAAGCTCAAACTGTCCAAGAGAAGGCCTTGATCCTTTCCTAGGTGTCATGCGTGTTGTCTGTTATGTCAACTTGGAGGTGCCTAACTTCTAGTGAGGGCATTGACTCAACCAGTCCATAGAGCTAAAAGAATTGCCTCAGTCACTCCTCAAATGAAGGAAATAATTTGTGTATGCTAAAATCTCACTAGCTATGGTTTCCATTGAACTCTTAGGCATGTTCTTACATTTTTATCTTTGTAATGATTTACTAAGTACTGATATAAATGAGTTTTCTTGGTGTTCACATCATGGAAAAGTTAAAATTTAAAAGCTTGAAATTCCTAAAGGTTTGTAAAATGTTTAAATTTCTTATTTTTTTATGATTCTTAAATGAACATGGCTCCATTTCTATCTTACTCACTTGATTTTGCTGCACTTAGGTTAACTATTTTATTGGCAAACCTTGCCACACCCCAAAACCTATGAGGAGCACTGTCCTCACTGATTCAAAGGTAGATGTGGATGTGCAGCAAACTCAAAATAGAGTTATTAAAAGAAAAGAAACAACAGGAAAGAAAAACAGACAACACACAACAAACCCCAAATAAACAAACAATAGAGAAGAAGAAAGACAGTGAACTAATCAACACATAACAAAAAGAAATTTTAGTATAACAAGAAAAGTATGTACAAAGTAAGGGAAAGTAAATTACAAAATTACACACTACCTCCTAACTAAATACATGTGCAAAAATTAATCATTTGAGTCATTGACTTCATGTTGGAGAATTTTAGGTGCTAATTATTATGAAGTAAAAGAAAGAAAATAAAATCAAAGTAAAGCAGAGGATGGATTCAGCACATCTAAAATATCCTAGACCTACAAGATACAGGGTCCTTTGTAGCAAGTTTTAATACGTAAGAGTTTGTCCCACAGGGAGTAGTGATCTAAACCTAGAATGTGTATAGTAGACCTCCAGATCTGGCTACAGATCTGGCAATTCTAAGAAGAAAGAGAGCTTTTCGGGTGTCACTAGATCTAATTTATAAAACTGAAATATAAAACTAAATCTAAAAGATTGAGGAAGATGGATGGTAAAATAAAATATAAAATGGGGAGAAATAGACAGCTAGGGCCTACTTTTTATTGCAAAACAGATCAAGAACTGGGGATTTGCAGCAATCCTTCATTTGGCTACAAGCAAAATGCAAGGGATAAGAATCTGATTTAGACCGATGGTTTGGATTGATCTTAAACCTATGATCTGTCCACTTAAATGATCACAGATCATCCAATAGATTTCCTCCATTCTGATGGCTTCAATTAGAACAAGATAATCACTACAGATTCTGTGGATGTAAGGCCACAGGCACAGGCATCCACAGGCATATCAAACCCAGGGAAATCAGATGGTCATCAAGAGATCTACCGGAAAAGGACCTGGGCTTGTACCGAGTGCAAAAATCCGAATGAGAATCTAATGGGACCACAAGATCTTTAAATTTAATTAAGCTTTAAAATCAATAATTTATTGCTTTAATAAAAAACAACTTATAATAACATTGTTCTCGGATTTGTAGTCTGTGCATCGATCCACATTTCTTCATGCCAAAATTATAATTACAAACCAGATCTGAGCTGCTACTTAGATCTAATCCAACAGGCTGGATTAGAGAGAGAAGGGGGAAGAAAAAAAGGAAAAATAAAACCTAAAACTAAACCTAAATGAGCTAAGAAGAACTCAGGCTATTCCTTTGTTCCTACTTTCCTTGCAGAGAAATTACAGCAGAATAGATGGGTATTTATACATATGCATCGATCCATGTGCCTTGAGTTGCAGCCAATCAGAGAGCAGAGGACTCAGTTCTGTTATGCACAGCTGAGGTGTCTTCATTTCAGCCAAAGAAAATCACATGTGGACTGCTGTTCCATGTGCAGAATGTTATGCCCAGCTGATGTGTCTTTGCAGCTCTCAAAAATGCCCCTATCGGCCATTGATATTTTCTATTGCAGCCTTTGTATAATTACTGAACTAATTTGGAATTAAACTGTAGTAATTACCAACATAGCCCTTATCAATTAGAAATGCGGGCTGCTGATTGAGAGGTTCAAGTGTATGGAGCTGCTTTAATGGTTGGATGAAGGTGTCGTGAGGATGAGCTAGCTGTAGCCTCAAGCTGTCGACCGATTCAAAGGATAGGGAGCTCAAGAATTCGATAGGTACAAGTTGCATGTTTGAAACTTTTGATAGGTTGGTGGATTGAGCCATTCGATAGGTTCAAAGCTGATGCATTGAGGACTACTCGATAGGTAGAAAACTATAGCGTTCTTTAAGTATTCGATAGGTTGAATAAAATCATTTGATAGGTTGAGCTCCAGCTTCATGAACCAATTGACAGGTTTATTGAAGCATTCGATAGGTTCCATTGCACTTGGCTGCAGCTGATCAAGTTAACCAACCAGTCGATAGGTTCAAGCTCCTATTTGAACACTTCGACAGGTTCAGTAGCTGTTATATTCAAGGCATCTCGATAGGTTGAGGGCTTCTGCTGTGTATCCTAGTCGACAAGTTCTCCAGCCGACTGCTCGATAGGATCCCTTCTTATTTCAGAACCTATAGCAAGGTTCTACTTCAGCAGTAGTCTTCACCATTCGACAAGATGAAACCACTGCTCGATAGGATATAAAACTGAAGCCTCTTTTAAGCATTCGATAGGTTCCTAGTTGCTAAGGAGTTCCATTCGATAGGTGCAATAACTGCAACACATTGATAGGTTGGCTTTCCATGTGTACTGCTGTTGTTCTATCATATTTAAATGCACACCCTCATATATTGTCTAAAATGACATCGAAAGTGTGCAATTACTCTAATATGTAGTGCTCAGAAAAACCGCAGCAAAGAAATATCCTCCTTTCTAAAACTATTAATGTGCAGCTGGCTGCAGCTTGAAGTTTTATGCTTCTTTCAGCTGCTTAGCTGTCACTACACTTGATGCTTGAACTTAGAGTGCTGCAGCTGCTGAGAGTTCCTCTGCTGGCATGTTCATGGAGCTGCATTGGTGGAGCTTCTCTTCATTTCAAGCACACTTCAAGCTGTTATTCTACTCTAAGATCGATCACACCATGGCCCTTCTTGCCTCGATTATAATAGAAGGTTCCAAGTCCTCTTTTTGGCATTTTTACATAGGAAAACTACATTATTCTATATTTCATCCCTAACTACAAAATATACTGAAAAACTATTATTAACCACTCTAGGTACTAACAAAAGTCAGGTTTAAAGGTGTAGAAAGTGGCAAAAATCAGTGCTTAACACTTCAGCAGGTGGTTCCTGGATTCCTTTACCCTTTGCTTGCTTCAATGCAACAGCCTTGGACTGTGGCTTTTGGGAAGTACTTTTTCTTTTCCTAGCAGTTCTTTGTCTTTTTGGAGTGGGTGATGGCTTTGGGGTAGGTTCCTTGATTTTGAGTCCAGGTTTGACTTGGCTAGGATCCTTTGAATCTAGGGCTGTTTGCTGGAGAGGTACATCTGGGTTTAATTCTTTAAAAAGAACTTCTGCCAACTCCCTGCCAGTTTGTGCATTTACGGACTTCTCCAAAGCTACAATAGTCACCCCATAATCATAAGCCCTCTCCTCAGTCAATCTCAGTCTCTCTTTCAGTTCGTTGATCACATCTTCTTGACTCTCAACTCTTCTCTTTTCCTTGTTGTATTGAACCATAATCTCTCTCCATCCTTGCTTGATTTCCTTTTTCTCAACCTTATGAGCAACCATCAGGAGTTTAACTTTATCAAGGAGGGGCTGTCGCACTGTAGCTTTCAGGTCAGCCATGCCTTGAACTACATCCCTCTTTAAGTATGCATTAGCTTGCATGGCCAGGAGGAGGGTGTAGTAAGGAGGTTGGGGATTACAAGAGGTAGGAAGTATGGGCTGCACAACGATGGAAGAAGTGCTAGCCAGCAATGGAAAGGGACAGGATGAAGACAAGGTGGGGTGGAGGGTAGAGGTGAGGGACATTAAGGGCAGATGCAGGTATGGGTTGTAGTTGAGGTTCAGGGTCTGTTTGGTTGGACGCATCTTTGGAGGTGATGGGAGAAGTTTCTGGGACAGGTACAATGGGTGTACGAGCAAGTGGGGGATTATGGATTGATGTAAGGAGAGGTGACTATTGGGAAGGTTGGGTTAGAGTCGTTAAAGTTGCTTGGATGGATTGTAAAATGGTTGGGATGGATGTAGGGTCTGGTAGGGTGGAGTGAATTGAATGAAGATTGGCCTCAATGGAGGCTTGGGTTTGGGTATTGGCCAACATTTGGGAATGAAGGGAGAGTAAGAGGTGCAGGATATGGGGTAATAGGTCAGGTATGGTAGTGGTTGTAGGTGGGATAGGTGAAACTAGTTGAAAGGGAGAAGTGGGTCTATGAGTAAAGGTAGTGGCCTGTGGTTGTGTCTGATGTGGAGGGGTGAAGTATGGAGGGTGAGGTGAATTTGGGAGAGGGGAATACTCCTGGTTGATGTCTCCTAGGATAGTGGACATCATAGTGGAAAATTCCTCTCTTGTAAATGGGTCATGGGCATGGGATAATGGAATGGATTAGTTTAGGGGGTTCACATGTGATAGGTACAAAGGGTGGGGAAGTCTCAATGGAATGATGTGGGGTTTCAAAGGTATGGGTTTTAGGTTCATAGGGTGTGGGTATGGGGTCTGGAATGGTTGTGGTTTCAGGGATTGGAATGGTTTGAGACATATAGGTGGGATGGGGTCCAATGGGGGTTTTGGCAGCTTTTCTTTTCTTCTGACATGGGGCCTTGACAGGTGGGCTAGTGTGGGCTGGAAAAATAGGTAAGGGTGCAGAAATGGGTAAGGTGTCAATGGCTATGGTGGATGGTGGTGAAATTGAGGTGGCTATGGCTGTGGTGATTGGTGATATAGGCTCAGGTAAGGGTAGTAGACTTGTGTGGGGCTGTGAGGTCTGTGTTGAGAGTGGAGGCGGTGTGGCAATGAGTGTAGGTAAAGGTGGTGTTAAGAGAGTTGGGGCTAGCATGGAGGTAGAGGGAATGGTTGGGGAGGTAATGGTAGTGCTGGCTGGCACATGTGAGGTGGAGGATGTAGCAGCATCAACAGTAGCTGCTACTTCTTGAATGGTGGGGGTTGCTTCTCTCAATAACTCCTCCCTTTGCTTTTTCTTCTTCTCCATCATTGTGCCACTAATTCCCCATTGTTTCTTTTCACTCTTTTTGGAGTTCAAGGCCATCGTCTCCTCCTCCCTTTGAAAGGGGTATTTCTAAAACTTCAGCAATGCAGTAATAAATTTGCAGTAGGAAAGGACATGAGGTTTCTTCTTGATTTTCACCTTTTCATATAGATCCTTAATCCCCTCAAAAATCAACTTGGCTGCATCCAAGTGATAATTCTTATGAAATGAGAAGAGGGCATCAGTTATGGGGTACCTCCTCTCTTGCTCATGACCAGAGCAATAAACATTTTTCCTTAACACCCCATCAATGAATCTGAGGTTGGGGTGCAAGTCCCTCTTCCTGATTGAGTCGCTTGAGATAGTGATTCCTCCAGTTAACTCCCTTACTATCTCAGTGATGGTGGCAGTCAAAGGAGGACCCAAGCTCCATTCAGGGTTATACGTGGCTAGTATCCCAATATTCTTGTAATGTCAGATTGGTTGAACAGCATCTCAAAGTCATCAATCAATACCAGCAGTGCTGGGTTTCCATCATCACCAGTTTTCAACCTCATATTCTGATAAAACAGTCTCACTAGTCTTGGGAAAACTAGCTGCATCAGGAGCCGCAACAGGGGCAGCAGAGATGTCTTGGTCAGATACTCAATTGAGGCAGAGGTCTCTGGTAGCTCCTCAAAATAGACTTTGTCAAAAATAGTTTCAGCCCCCAGCTGGATTGCTTGCACAAATTCAGAAGGGACCCGGAGGTATTTAGTAGTCTCTTCCTCCTCAGCCTCAGGGACTACAGCTTTGCCATTTTTCTGTTTCTTTGATTTTTCAGGGCTCTTAGAAGGTGAGTGCTCTCTGGCCCTCTTCTTTGGGGCTGATTTCTTCTTTTCTTTTTAGATTGGGGGCTCAACAATAGGTGGAGGCACCTCAGTGGTCTCTAATGTGGAGGCCTCTGCAATCCCTACAAATTTTCTAGTAGCCACAGGGCTGCCACTGGTAGACGGGTTTAGCATAGCAGCTAGGGTATCTAAAAATTTTGAACCCGTGGCCATGGGTGTTCAATTATCAAAATTAAGGCTCACATATCACATAACACACTTAATACACACAGAAGCACCAAAATTTTCATTTCTTTCTCTCTAATTTACTTAACCAATCAAAGCACAGAGCGAGAGTTGGAGAGCTTACCAATTAAGAGCTAGGGTTCCACCTAAAGACTTGCACAACGGCTCAAATCCCCCCAAACCTTGTTTAAAGTGACCAGGAGTAGCTGGGGAATAAAATGGTGAGTGAAAAATGCTTTAGGTGGAGTGGTTTAAGTTGTAGAGAAGAAAGTAGGGAAAGGGGATTTCAGTTGTGGTCTGGAGAAGCAAAAAGATGAAATGACGAAAATGAAGGGTTTCGCAGAGTTTATAGAGCTAAACCCACAGTTCGCAGAGTTGGAAATAAGTGATCGCAGGGTAGATTTTTTGCACATTAACATTTGATAACATGAGAAGTTATGTCGCACAGAAGAAACTGCCTTTCAATGCATTTCGCGGAGTAAAAGCTTTGCCTTGGTGCACGAGAGCTATTTCACCCTTCAGAATTTTGCCCCGCGATGTTCTCGCGAAGAACAAAATATCTGATAATCCTTTCATGCGGATTGGGCTCGCGAAGCAAAAGTAACTCTGCGAGGCTCTATTGCAGCCATTGTTCAGGCATTGTAGCGCGCGGGGGAGCCAAAAATGGGCTCACGCAGTTGATTGAAGCCTTTAAGGCCTGCGAGAAAGTAGTATTCTCAACCTTTAATCTTTTAACTCGATGCTGCACATGGGTCAGTGCATCCATGCTGTTGTGCACCTGACCACAGAGTTTCAGTACCAAACCTCTCACATGTACTTCATTTCAACATGATAATTAAATACCCATTAACAACATCAATTTATCAGAATTGCAGAATCTTAAAGATAGTTTTTCAGGTCAATTTCATGGCAATTATGAAGAGAGCACCTCAATCATTCATCAACAAACATACACATCAAATTCAAATGACAAAAATGCACATGTATTCAACACCAAATTCAATAGAAAATTCAAAAACAGACAAAGTAACACAAACCAAACAATATCACACTGACAACAGAAATTGACAAATTTTGAAACAACACACATCAGAACAAACTTTTCATACATATGGTACATTTATTACAATTCTTTGGATCACTGAGCACTAGCTTCCTCATGAGTGGAGGATGCATCTCCAATCATATACTGCCCTTTTGGATCTATCAGGGGTTGACTATGCAATTTTCCTTCCTCCCTTCTGTACAAATCATTACAAATTTGACCCAACTGGTCCTCAATCTTCTTAATGCTTTGTCCATGAGAATTGACAGTCTGTACCAGGTTCCCTAAATTTTACATTGAAGCTAGCATCTTCTCTTCAAATGCAAAGGATCTAGGCTGTTGTGGGGGCAGGGCAAACTGGCTAGACTGGGGGGCAGGTAGCAGAAAATTTTGCCTTGGTGGGTACCCTTGGTTAAACTGGTGATGGGGTTGAGGATATGAATCTTGTCTCTACCTCAGGTTTGGGTGGTTCCTCTAAGAATATTCAGCAGGTTGCTACCCATAATTTTGAGCAACATTGGCATGCTTCATAACAAACTCAGGAAACTGGTTGGCAGATGGACAATCATGAATAGAATGCGTGGGAGATTGGCATATCAGACATGCTTTCTCCACCTGTGCAACCATCCGCGGCTACATCACATTCATTAATTTGTCAATTTTTAAGGATAAATTGTCCACCTTCCTCTCCAAATCACCTCAGCTCTCTTGTGGAGGTAGCTACCACCACAGGAAGCATCCACCATATCCCTGCTCTTTGGATTAATTCCATGGTAGAATACTTACACCAGTTGCCACATTAGAATTTGGTGGTGGGGGCATTATTTTAACATCTCCTGAAATCTTTCCCAAGCTTCATAAAAATCCTTAGTTGAGGACTGAGTAAATGACAAAATATTTATCCTCATCTGGCTGGTTTTGTTCATGGGAAAGAATTTGGCCAGGAATTTAGTTTGAAGGTCACTCAATGACTGTATGCTGTTGGCTGAGAGCTTTAATAGCCATGTGATGGCTTTGTCCTTTAGTGAAAAAGGAAAAAGCCTCAGTTTGGTGGCCTCAGGTCCCAAGCCAGCAATATTTAAAGTAGTGCAAAGTGCTAAAAATTGGTCGATATGCTTGTAGGGATCTTCTTTACTAGGCCCATGAAACGAAGGGAACATATTAATGGTGGAGTATTTAATTTCACAATTTCCCTCAACAGAGGGAAATTGAATGCAGAAGGGGGAGGTGTACTCCCCAGGTGCATTGTACTCCTTTAATGTTCTCTGCCTCTTAGCCATTATAGCTGGTTTTGTTTCAATAATAGGGTCCTGTGCGGTGTGTCTAGGTCTAAGGATCCTTTCAACCTCTAGATTTGAAGGTTCTAACTCAGGGTTTAAGGACCTTCTACCATGCATGTACTCACACCCACAATAAGTAAAGAGAATACTCACAAGCACAAAAAAAATAAATTTCAAACAAAAATTAATAACTACATAGATTTACACTAAGCAAATAACAGGGAATTAAACATATATGACTGAGATTTAGGGGAAAGGAATTACAAACAGAGCTAGCTACACTCCAACTGTAGCTCTAGCTTTTCTCTTCTTCTATTGTCCATTTCTACAAAATTGTAAAAAATATCAGTAGTACTTTATTCTAGATTAGGCATAACTATAAAGAATTTAGAAGTCTAAATTATAGTACAACTCAGGTCTACTAAATAGATCAATATCCTCGACAATGGCACCAAAAACTTGTTGTTTATAATTCAGTCTGTCAGAGGATGTACTGATTTATTATGTGGTGTTGGAAGAAAATTAAAATCAAAGTAAAACAGAGGATAAAAGTGATATGGTGAAAATAGCAATCCTAAAACATCCTAAGCCTACAAGATCCAGGGCTATTGTAATAAGTTTTGATAAGTAAGAGTTTGTCCCATAAAGAAATTGATCTAGAATCCAAAATGGCCTATAATAGTAGCCCTTCAGATCTGACTACAGATCCGACAATCCTAAAGAAAGGGAGTTGGGTGTCACGACTATACTAAATTAATCCTAACAAAAGATAAATAAACTGTAGCCCTATCCTAAAGAAACCATTAAGAAGAAGATGGTGATGGTGTGTTGTTGTGGAATTTTAGTGTGATGTTTTATGGTGTAAAAAGTAAGAGAAAACAGAGATGGATTCAGCACAACTAAAATATCCTAGGCCTGCAAGATACAGGGTCCTTTGTAGCAAGCTTTAAAAGAATGGTGAGTAAGGGAATGTCCACAGGGAGGTTGTTTAGAAATAGGATAAATCTTCAGATCTATAAGAGATCTGACACCCAAGTTATGTCTACTTTAGTTAAAAAACAGGGGAGAGTTTTGAAATGAGTTGTCACTTAAACTAAACTACAAATAAAATGCAGATTGTTCTGGATCGAATTTGGAACTTCAAATCTTGCAGATGGAAGGTTTAAAAACTCAGAAAAATGGAGAAGAAAAGCTTGGAGATTGTTTTCACTATAATCAGGTTGAGCTAAGCATGTCACAGGGGTTCAATAGCACATAAGTCCCTTAGTTGGCCACAGGCACTGTCTGCAAACACAGCTGCAGGGCAAAACTTCCACTCCAAATCATAGGATCAACCTGGCCTTAAGGCTATGACCTGTCCACTTTAATGGTCACAGACCATCCTATAGGCTTTATCGAATCCATTGATTACAGTAGATAAATCCAATTGAGGCCTGAGCTAAGATTTACCTTAAGGTTATGATCTGTCCACTTTAATGGTCACAGGCCATCCTAGAGATCTCCTACAGAGCCAGGGCCTCAATTAGAACAATTAAGACCACTACAGATGCTGCAATTTCCAGGTCATAGACACAGGAAATTACAGGGATATCAGATCCAGGGAATTCAGATGATATCCAAAAGGTCTACCAGTTAAGTGGGTGAGCTGATCAAGCAACTCCTCTACACAAATCTGATCGAGCACCAAGAGGAATCAAAAGAGCTTTAAATCTAATTAAAACATTGAAAATAACATTTACATTGCAAACTAGGTCACTCTTACAATGGAATGCTCTCAGATCTGTAGTCTATGCAACAATTAACCCCAGCAACACTCTTAACCTTACCCAATTATAGATCTAACTCACTCCTCGCTGCTCCAAGGGGTTTAGCCAACCATGGTTGGGCTAAAGGAGGGAAAAGGGAATCTCGCTGCAAGCTCTGATCTCTAGAAAATTGCTCAAAAATTTGATCTCCACTAATGGCAATTGGGGGTTCCAATATATAGCTTTCCTTCTCTATTTTTCCCACCAAAGATCCCTTCTAGAAGGCTGTCAGAATTTGTTAGAGTTCTGTTAAAGCACGTGGGTCAGTTAGGGTTTCCTGGGGCATCTTCTAGAACGTCATGCCGATCACCAAAGTGCCTTGGATTGCGTGCAATAGGTCACCAAGTCTCAGCGTGTGCATAGCATGGTTTCTGAGAAGTTCAGCACACAATTTTGATAGGTTGAAGAGGCTTCCGACAGGTTGAAAGTAAGCTTGTAATTCCTTTCGATAGGTTCCCTAGTCTCTTCGATAGGTTCTGATAGGTTGGGTTTAGCTTCACTGCACTTGATTTGGGGCTTTCGACAGGTTGGAAGAGTGATTCGACAGGTTGAATATTTACATTCTGTCGCTTCGATCGGATGACCTTTGTTCCTATCGAAAGGTTAGTTCACTCTGCGATAGGTGCTATCTCAGTATTTCTATTTCGATAGGTTCAGTGAACCATTCGATAAGTTCAATGAACCTTCCGATAGGTCTCCTCTTTCCCTCAGCTAGCTTTCGATAGGTTGAATTCTCTTTCTCTTTCAACTGCTCGATAGGGTCTTGGATCCTGTCAAACTCTTCACTTCTGCACGAATTCTTCCTTTTACTGCTTTTTGATCCTGTCGAATCCTTCAGGTGACTAATCGATAGGACGTTATCAACCTATTCTCGCTTCCTTCACCTTATTCTGTTGCTGGGTCTGCATGATGCTGAGAGCTGACTTCTTTGTGGGCATTTTTAAGTGGTTTGTTGCATTATTATCAGATTTTCCTGCTAGCTACAAAATGCACTCAACAAAGGCTTATTAGTGTGCTTGCAGGTCCATGAAAGTTCAGGTTAAAGGGTGCAAAGTGGCATTTTTCACCACTTAACACACCCCCAAACCTAAGCTTTGCTAGTCCCTGAGCAAAGGAGAATTCAAAAGAAAAATAAAATGCCACTTTCGTAGGGAGCACGGATGCATTTAGCACATGCACCAAGCCTTTTAAACCCCTAGGTGATCCCTAGTGGAGGAGTGAAGTCTCCTGAGGGTTTTCAGTGAAGGTACCCACAAACTTCTCCAATATAACTTAGTTAATAATAGTGCAGTGTGTTAAAGCAAAATTGAAGCAAAATAAATTCAAATCATGTCCATTCATTAAGGGAATTTCATATTTCCATTTGGGCATGTGAAAGTTTACTGAAATTTCTCCATTATCACTTAGTTTGTATCCAGGAACTTTCTTCTGGAATTTCATGCATAACTCACCATCAATTTGAGGATCCTGCTTAGATACTTCCCCCATCAACTAGATTTCAGACTCAAATCTCACTAGGGCTGTTCACTCATTAGTACAGAGAAGAGGGGTAAACCATATCACTTAGCTCAAGAGCAGTTACAGCCCCCAAATAAGACTGCAAGCAAGAGCATAGGCATTGCTCTAATTTATGATGTTTTCTAATTCTTTGCACCATAGATCAAACAAATCCACATCTCCACATGATAGCTTAATCCATTTAAGATCAGTAAGGGCTTTTTATTGGGTTGTAATGTGGCTTATGGGCAAGGTTTATAAAGAATAACAAGGGTGGAATGGGATTCAAACTTTGAGAAATCAGTAAAAAGTAAAGAAGTGATTTGCAACTCAACCTTTTTCATGTCAGCACAATTTCATATACTTCTTGAATTTTCAGAGCTAAAGTAGCTAGCTTTTTCTCTTCCTTTCAATCTTTCAATGAAATGACTTCTCTTTCACCCTCAACTGTATTTCTTCCTTTTCAACCAAACATTGAACCTTACTCCTCTAACCTCACTTCTCCTTCTTTTCTTGATTTCTCATATTGAGGGTGAACTAAAACAGGTCAAGGGGTTCTGGGTTTGAGTTTCCTGGTTTTCATCAAAGAAAATTGGGATTTTCAGGGCTCAAATGGTGTGTATCAAGGGCAGTTTACAGGTGGGGAAATTTTAGGCTCAACCTGTCCAAGGGATGGCCTTACTTCATGTCGTCAATGTCATGAATGCTGTCAAGTTGTTTCAACTTAGATTTCCCTAACTTCTAGTGATTAAAGATAGGTCCCATCAGTCCTTAGAGCAGAAAAAATTGCCAAGACACTCCTCAAAGAAAACTTTTCAGGCCCAATTCTCACAGAGTATGGCCTTCCATCCAATTTCTTGAGAGTATCTTCACAGTTTCTTCTCGTTGCTTGTTTATCACACATTACAGGCTTCCTGCAAAAATTCTTGACATATTCTTCATGAAGAATGTTAAAACTTCAGCTTGTTTCATATGCAAATGGTTTTGTAGGTTTCCTTAAGAACAAATAGGAGATGAATTCATTTTTCTAATTATTCCTTTTGAACTTGGCTGTACTACAATTAACTAGTTTATTGGCATACATGCCACACCTCCAAACCTAAACTAAACAGTGTCCCCACTATTTTAAGACAATGCAATAAAGAGGGAGACAAATGAAAACGAAATATGACAAAAGAAAATTTTTTATAGACTATCATAACAAAAATGTCTAATATATACAAGAGATAAATGAAACAAAAAAACACAGGGCCATAGTTGTAAACAGCCAGCTGCCAGCTACCGACTAGATGTAGGGGCTTTGCCCTTGGATTTGGATTGCTTAGGATGCTTAGTGTGTGCCTCCTCAAACTGGGCAGCAGGCTTTTTGCCTTTAGGAGCAACAGCAGGTGGAGGATCAGAATCTGAATCGGAAGGGAAAAGTACTATGGGGTCCAGTCCTAGAGCCGCAGCAACCCGTCATCTTTGATCCCTAGTGAGGAGAGTTCCATGGGGGTCAGTCTGAGGGGAGGACCTGGGGGGAGCAGCTTCCTCAGATGGGGCAGCAGGTTGTTTCCCTTTTTTATAGCATCAGCAGCAGCAGTAGATCTCTTGGTGGTGGTGGTTCTTTTGGAGTAAGTCTGCTTTCGTTTGGGAGGGATAGGTTTGTCAGGTGGAGGTACATCTGCAGAAGAGGGGGCTGGAACCTCGACAGATTGGGTAGGAGGGGCATGCGAGGTGCTCGGAGAAGGTGGGGATTTCCAGGATCCCAAGTGTAGGTAAGGTGGATGAAAAGGTGGGTGAAGTAGGAGGAATGATGGGTGAGGTGATGTCAGCAGCAAGATCTGCTGCTGAGGTATTGGCCACTTCCTTCTCTGCTGCAATCGGCTTGGTTTTTTGAATGAGGGTTAAACTTGTAGACCATTCTCTTTATCCAAAATCCTTGTGAGCCATTTTCTCCACTGGCTCAACCTCCTTGATCCTATATTTCCCAGCTCTGAGCAGACAGGTAATAAGTCTGCTGAAAGGTAAGCCTCCTCCCTTTGCAAAAGCCTGTCGTTTGAGCACCTTGTCATTTATGTCCACCATAGTTTCAAAGATCAGCTTAGGTGCATTCACGAACTGTCCCTTAGAACAATAAAATAGGGCATCCACTAATGGGGACCTTCTTTCCTATAAATGTCCTGTAACATAGACATTTTTTCTTAAGATGGTATCCATGAATCTGAGGCTAGGATGGAGGTCTCTTCTCATCAGGGATTCTCCAGAACCCACAATCCCATTGGTTAGCTGCTTGGCCATATCTTTAAATGTAGCTCCAATAGGTGCTCCCTTAGAGCGGTTGGAATCAAATTGGTATGGGACCCCAGAGCCATTCTGATGTCTCTATGATCGACAGTCAGTTTCCAATCATCAATCAAAATTTCTAATACATCATCCGTCCCCTGTGCCACCTTCTTCTTCAGATTTTGGTACCATAACTTCACCAACCTTGGATACACTAATTCTTTCAATGGCGACCGTAGGGGCAACAAGCCTTCTTTCTTCAAATAGCTCAGTGTTTCCTGGCACTCTCCAATGTTGGCAAAATGTGTCAGGTAAAATCCAGTCTCAGGGACAAGGTTTAACTTGTCAACAAATTCATTGGGGGTGGTTAGTGTAGCCGGAAGCTCTACAGCCATGAGCCTATCAGGGGTAGCTCTCTCTAAGGGTGTTTCTATCACAAGTTCCTGGATTTCTACAACTTTGGATTTCTTAGCTTTAGGACCCTTTTTGGGTGTCCCTTCAGCGAGCTTCCTCTTTACAGGTGGCTTGGTAGCGGGGGGTACATTCTTGGAGGATTTAGAAGAAGATGCAATTGATTTCCAACGTATGCTGGCTAGTGTTTCCTCAGGCTCATTCATTGTAATCTCACGGAGTAATTTCTCACTAGCTTGGAATGGGAAGGCTTAGAAAGACAACAGAGTGATAGTATGAAGGTAACTCACCACTAGGTACCTAGGGTTTCACAAAGCTAGCGATGCACCATTCCAATTTCTCTAAAAAAAAGGGTAAAATGCTCCTTTACGCAGGCTGAATGTATTGACAAGATGGCACACTAAATAGCAAAAGATTCAGTGGAGATTTAGTAGAGAAAGAGGGAGGCGACAAATGGGGAAGGAAACTAGGGTTTTTCCAGCGGGAAGGAGTGGAGCAAAAATGACCTATCGACGGGTATAAAAAGGTACAAATGCGATTTTGATAGGATAACTGAATGATTTTGATAGGTCGAGGTGTCCTATCGAAAGCTTAGACAACAAAGCTTTCAAAAGGGATGATTTTTGAGGATTTCGATAGGTGAGACCATCCTGTCGATAGGTTTAAACGGCAGAGACAACATCATTTTGACAGGTGTCCGATATGTACTCAGTACCTATCGAAATCTATGTTTGCCCTTATTTAACCTATTGAGCAGTTGATTTTACCTGTCGAAAACTCCAGTTCCTATCGAAACCAGTAGATATCCTGTCGAAATCAACATGACACCTAACGAAATGTGGATTAGGCCTATCAAAAGTCTCAAAACCTAGATAAAACTTTCCTTGTGGGCACCCTTAGCTTCAGCACTAATCAGGCTCAGTTGCTGTGTGGCCCTATGATTGGATTCTTATGTGGATGAGCTCCCCTTATCTTATGGCAGCTGGCAATTTTGAAAAATTAATTCACTAGAGAACATGGCATATTTATTTCAAAAGAATGCTTCTAGAAATGTAATTTTAAAGTAAAAACAGAATATGGTACATATGATACATACTCAACTGCGGGTGCTAATCTAGAGGATTTGGAAGGTTAATGGCCTCTTCATGTTCCTTGAACTTTTCATCCTTCTTGGATCCATTCTTCAGCAATTGTTCAACCCCTGATTGCCATTTTATCTCCATGGGCCAATCAATGTTTTGCAGCAGCTATTTAGGATTATCATGCAGAGCCTCCTCCAGCCCTGCAATGAAAAAATAGGTTTCGTCAAAAGGGGGTTGAGAGCTGGTGTTGTACACATGCAGTTTTACTTTCATGTTGCCAAAGGAGACCTCCATGATTCCAGATTGGCATTGAATGCAGGCATTTGCAGTGGCCAAGAAGGGCCTGCCCAGAATCACAAGGATGGAGGAATTACCTTTACTTGGCTCCATATCTAACGCCACAAAGTCAGTAGGATAAAAGAAATTTTCCACACCCACCAAGACATATTCAATGACTCCCAAAGGTTTCCTTTCAGACCTGTCAGCCAGTTGCAAGACTACAGGTGTGGGCTTCAAGTCTCCCAGGCCTAGTTTTTCATAGACTGCATAGGGCAGCAAGTTCACACTGGCTCCTAAGTCTAATAGGGCCTTCTCAATTTTATGATCCCCAATGATGCAGGGGATAGTGGGCACTCTAGGGTCTTGATGTTTGGTGGGGGTTGCAATGGACATAATTTATTTTACCTTTTCTGCTGAAAAGACTTTCTTGGACAAGTATGTTCTAGACTGTCTTTTATGGGTGCATAACTCCTTCAGAAATTTGGCATAGGCTGGGACTTATTTAATGGCATCCAGTAAAGGCAGATTAATCTTTACTTGCTTGAAAGTCTCCATCATTTCCTCAATTTTGCCCTGCCCTTTGTCAAAGGGGAGGGTCCTTGCAATGCCTTGGGAAATGGCAAGTGTGTTGCTCCTTCACTTGCAGCCTTAGCCAATGGGGCTTCTTTCTTTCTGATTTTTTTTTTCTTGAGGATCCATGTCATCCTCTTTATTGACACTGGGTTGTTCCTGCAGGTCCACCACTGGTGACCTCTGTTGTGTTTTCGAAAAACTCCTTCCATTATCTTCCTTCAAACTTTTCACAGGCTCATAGCCCACTTGATTATCTACTAGCCTACCACTTCTCAAAGTTGTAACAGACTTGGCTTCCTCATATGTGGAGGAAACTTCACCCACTACAAACTGTCTTTGTGGATTATCTTGTGATTGGCTAGGTAACCTTCCTCCTTCTCTCCTAGTCAAAGCATTAGACAGCTGACCAAGCTGGTCCTCTACCTTTTTGATGCTCTGGTTGTGAGAATGCATAGTTTGGGTCAAGGTGTTCAAGTTCTGTAATGAAGATAGAACTTGTTCCTCAAAAGATGGTGTTCTCACAGCTGAAGTAGGTGCAACTTACTGCACAGGAGGAGCTACAGGTTGGGCCATGGTTTGCTGATATTGAGGTCTTGGGACATAACCATCTCGATAAGGCTGAGCATTTCTGTAGGGCATGGGCTGTTGGGGCTGCTGCTGCTGTTGACTGGGGTATCCATCTTATCTCCACCTCAAATTGGGGTGGTTTCTCTATTGATACCCAGCAGTAGGCTGCTGCCCATAGGTTTGAGTTGCAGCCACTTGCTCTGTTATGAACTCAGGAAATTGGGCAGCTGAGGGGCATTCATCTAGGGAGTGAGCAGGAGACTGGCATATAGCATATGCTTCCTCTATTCTAGCAGCCACAGGTGGCTGCATTGCTCCCATGAGCCTGTCAAACTTCAGAGTTAAGCTGTCCACTTTTCTTTCCAACTCACTTGGCACACTCACTTCATATATCTTTCCTCTTGACGTGTTCTCTTTCATCAATTTAGATGGTTCTAAATCTCTTGCCAAGGTTTTCCTTTACATAGAGTTCTCATTGATGATGTCAAAGAGCTCCCATGCCTCCTCAGCAGTTTTGTGAAGGTAAGTGCCTCCACAAGAGGCATCTATCATGTCCCTGCTCTTTGAATCAATTCCCTGGTAAAAGCTTTGAACCAGTTTCCATTCAGGGATTTGATGGTGGGGGCATTTCTTGAGGAGTTCTTTGAATCTCTCCCAGGACTGATGAAAATCTTTAGTTGGATCTTGGGTAAAAGAAATAATACCCTTCCTCAACTGACTGGTCTTTGGCATAGGAAAGAATTTGGCCAAAAACTGACATTGGATATCACTCCAGGACTATATGCTGTTAGGTGGAAGTAGAGATAACTAGGTTCTGGCTTTGTCCTTTAATGAAAAAGGAAAGAGTCTCATCCTGGTGGCCTCCTCCCCCAAACCTATGATGTTGAAGGTGGCGCACACTCCTAAGAATCCATCTATATGCTTATAGGGATCCTCCTTGGTCAGGCCATGAAATGAAGGCAACATTTGAATGATGGACGATTTAATCTCATAATTTCCTTAGCAGCAGGGAACTGAATGCAAAAGGGGGAATTGTAGACCCCTGGTGCATTGAATTCCTTGAGAGTTCGAGGGTACTGCTACTCACCCATTTCGACAGCTTCAAATTCAACAGTTGTGGATGTAGTTTGTCTGGTTCTGAGAAGTCTTTCAACCTCTAGATTTAGTGGAATAATCTCTGGTTGAAGAGTTCTCCTACCAAACATACAACTCCCACAATTGAAATCAGAGTAAAACTTCACACAACAAATAGGAACACACAATTGATTAACTAATCTAAAAAATTAACAGATCTGAAAATAAATAGGGGAGAAAAGATGCAAACTATAGAGCAGCCTTCAGCACAGCTCTCCTCTCATTCTGTACTTAGATCTGCTAAAATGGACACAAAGAATACTGGAAAACAGCAAAACTCACAAATGCAGTTAGTAAATTCAGACAAAAACTATAAATCTATGATAAAAACTTAGATCTATCAATTTCTAATCTACCTCCCCGGTAGCTGCGCCAAAAACTTGTTGTGGAATTTCAGTGTGCTGTTTTATGGTGTAAAAATTAAGAGAAAACAGAGATGGATTCAGCACAGCTAAAATATCCTAGGCCTGCAAGATACAGAGTCCTTTGTAGCAAGCTTTAAAAGAATGGTGAGTAAAAGAATGACCACAAGGAGGCTGTTTAGAAATAGGATAAATCTTCAGATCTATAAGAAATCTAACACCCTAGTTATGTCTACTTTAGTTAAAGAACAGGGGAGAGTTTTGAAATGAGTTGTCACTTAAACTAAACTACAAATAAAATGCAGATTGTTCTGGATCGAATCTGGAACATCAGATCTTGCTGATGGAAGGTTTAAAAACTCAGAAAAATGGAGAAGAACAGCTTGGAGATTGTTTTCACTATAATCAGGTTGAGCTAAGCATGTCACAAGGGTTCAATAGCACATAAGTCCCTCAGCTGGCCATAGGCACTGTTCGCAAACACAGCTGCAGGGCAAAACTTCCACTCCAAATTACAGGATCCACCTTGCCTTAAGGCTATGATCTATCCACTTTAATGGTCACAGACCATCCTATAGGCTTTATCGAATCCATGGATTACAGTAGATAAATCCAATTGAGGCCTGAGCTCAGATTTACCTTAACATTATGATCTGTCCACTTTAATGGCCACAAACCATCCTAGAGATCTCCTATAGAGCCAGGGCCTCAATTAGAATAATTAAGACCACTACAGATGCTGCAATTTCCAGGTCACAGACACAGGAAATTATAGGGATATCAAATCTAAGGAATTCAGATGATATCCAAAAGGTCTACCAGTTAAGTGGGTGAGCTGATCAAGCAACTCCTCTACATAAATCCAATCGAGCACCAAGAGGAATAAAAAGAGCTTTAGATCTAATTAAAACATTGAAAATAACATTTACATTATAAACTAGGTCACTCTTACAATGGAATGCTCTTTGATCTGTAGTCTATGCAACAATTAACCCCAGCAATACTCTTAACCTTACCCAATTACAGATCTAAGTCACTCCTCGCTGCTCCAAGGGGTTTAGCCAACCATGGTTGGGCTAAAGGAGGGAAAAGGGAATCTCACTACAAGCTCTGATCTCTGGAAAATTGCTCAGAAATTCGATCTCCCCCAATGGCAATTGGGGGTTCCAATATATAGATTTCCTTCTCTGTTTTTTCCGCCAAAGATCCCTTCTAGAAGGTTGTCAGAATTTGTTAGAGTTCTGTTAAAGCACGTGGGTCAGTAGGGTTTCCTGGGGCATCTTTTAGAGCGTCACGCCAATCACCAAAGTGCCTCGGTTTATGTGTAACAGGTCACCAAGTCTCAGGGTGTGCATAGCATGGTTTCTGAGAAGTTCAGCACACGATTTCGACAGGTTGAAGAGGCTTCTGACAAGTTGAAAGTATGCTTGTAATTCCTTTCGATAGGTTCCGATAGGTTGGGTTTAGCTTCACTGCACTTGATTTGGGGCTTTCGATAGGTTGGAAGAGTGATTTGACAGGTTGAATATTTACATTCTGTCGCTTCGATCGGATGACCTTTGTTCCTATCGAAAGGTTCATTTCACTCTGCGATAGGTGCTGTCTCAGCATTTCCATTTTAATAGGTTCAGTGAACCATTCGATAGGTTCAATAAACCTTTCGATAGGTCTCCTCTTTCCCTCAGCTAGCTTTCGATAGGTTGAATTCTCTTTCTCTTTTACCTGCTCAATAGGGTATTAGATCCTGTCGTACTCTTCACTTCTGCACGAATTCTTCCTTTTGCTGCTTTCTGATCCTGTCGAATCCTTCAGGTGACTAATCGATAGGACGTTATCAACCTATTCTCGCTTCCTTCACCTTATTCTGTTGCTGGGTATGTATGATGCTAAGAGCTGACTTCTTTGTGGGCATTTTTAAGTCGTTTGCTGCATTATTACCAGATTTTCCTGCTAGCTACAAAATGCACTCAACAGAGGCTTATTAGTGTTCTTGCAGGTCCATGAAAGGTTAGGTTAAAGGGTGCAAAGTGGCATTTTTCACCACTTAACATGTGCCAAAATAAAATATAAAATGATGGGAAGTAAGCAGGTTAAGCTAGAGTTAATGCAGTAATGTAACTCAGATTTAGACTGTCTCTGTAGTGATCCTTGGTGAGATACTATTAATAACCTCAACAAGGTAGAAGAATCCAATTTAACCCATGCCATTTGGGTTGCTCTTGGGGCTATACTCTGTCCACTCAAATGGTCAGAGAGTATCTGATAGAGTCTGTCAAATCCCATTGATTAAACCAGAAATGCTAACCTAATCCAAAGGAGTAGACTGATCATTTCTCCAACCAATGGACTAGATCAGGCAATGAATATTATTGTAGGCATTATGTAATGCCAGTGCTATAAGCTCCCCAAATCTGTACACAGATCTGGCTAATATCCATAGGTATTCCAACCCATAAAGTCCTAAGTGCTTTGCCAAGGCCAACGGCTTAATGTGCCCACACAAAGGACCAACAATAGGTTGAATAAGGATTTAGATTCAGCTGGTCACTGCTAGGAAAGGTCTGCAATGACTCAGCCTCAAGCTGTAATTATTATAGGATAATCAGATCTGACATCTGATATCGGTCAAGTAAAACAGAGGAGAGCTAGTTCCTACACAAACCTCCTAACAAGGCTCTAAAAGCTCATGTGCAGAGAGGAAGAATCCTTCTCAGACATGTGGCTCGACACCACCTTAGGGTTATACTCTATCCACTCAAATGGTCATACGGTATATGATAGGTCTGTCCATACCACAAAGATCTGAGAAAGAATATGTAAACTGCTACTGCCACCATGGAGCCCTAGGGCTACGAGCTCTCCAGATCTGGCTACAGATCTAGCTTTCTATCCATGGGTCTATTAAACCAAGGGAAATCAGATGGTTGTTGGATGCTTTCAGTGTGCTGATTTATTGTATAATGATGAATACAGAATTAAGTCAGAGTAAAACAGGAGATGGATGCAGCACAATAAAAATATCCTAGAGCTGTAAGATACAGGGTCCTTTGTAGCATGTTTTAAAAGAGTAAGGGAATGTCCACAAGGAGGTGAGTTCAAAAATATGGTAAATCTCCAAATCTGTAAGAGATCTGACACCCTAACTAATGCTAAGTCAGCTAACAGACAGGGGAGATTTTTAGAAGGGTTGTCACTTAAGTTAAACTACAAATTAAATGCAACTAACTGAGATCGAGTCCAGAGATATAGATCTTGCAGGTGGAAGGGTTTAAAAATAGAAAATGGAGAAGAACAGCTTGGAGATTGGTCTTACTGCAATCAGGTTGAGCTGATCATGTTACAGGGGTTCAAAGCACACAAATCCCTCAGCTGGCTACAAGCACAGCTACAGGGCAGAAGATTCCACTCTAAACCAAAGGATTCAACTGATCTTAAGGCTATGGTCTATCCACTTTAATGGTCACAAGCCATCCTATAGACTTCATCCAATCCAAAGGTTTATGGTGGAAGAATCCAATCGAAACCAAAGATTGGACTGCTCTTAAGGCTATGATCTATCCATTTTAATGATCACAAATCATCCTAGGGAATTCCTCCAAACCAAAGGTTTCAACCAGAGCAGTAAAATCACTACAGATGCTACAATTTCTAGGTCACAGATAAAAGAAATTGCAGGGATATCAGATCTAGGGAGATCAAGTGGTATCCAAGAGGTCTACCAGTTTAGTGGGTGAGGTGATCAACAGACTCCTCTACACAAATCCGATCGAGGACTAAATGAAACCAAAGGAACTATAGATCCAATTAAAACAATAAAAATAACATTTACATTGCAATAAAACTCGCTCTATAATGAAATGCTCTCAGATCTGTAGTCTGTGCAGCAATTAACCCACCACAACACTCTTAACCTTACCCAATTACAGATTTAACCTCTCTCCTTGTTGCTCTTAGGGTCTATTTGGATAAAAACACGGGAAACATGGGAAAGTAAAATACTATTACTATATTTTCCCATGGATACCTTAGTTGTAGGAAACCATGGTATTCCTTTGTTTCACTTTATTTTCCGTTGTTTGGATAACCACATTGCTAGCTAGGAAAACTCAGGATTAACCAAATCCTGTGTTTGGATACATATGTAGGAAATTATAGGAAAATAACATATCCTAACAAAAAAAATAGCTAAATGACCAAAATATTATATATGTATTAAGTTTTTTTTTCTCATTACATATTGTAGTGAATTGCTCTAGTGGTAGACTTGGTGCTTTGTGAAGGCTAGGTTCTAGGTTCAAACCTTGTTACATATAATAAATTATTTATTTTTTTAATTAATTATACTAGAGCACATACACCATATATGTGAGTATATAGCTCTACAACATAGTAGAGCCCCTTGTGAGAGAAATCTCTCCAAAAATAAATCCGTGCAACATCTGAATAGATGTAGGGGAGCTTAAAAATAGACCAAAGTTGTGGGATTTAGTTAAATAAAATCAAAGAAGAAATATTTGGTATGAAAGCAAATACCATAAAAAAAATTGTTTTAAGATTTTTGATAATTTTTTGTAGTCAAGATAACTTTGGATGGATGAGAATCTACTAATATAAATTAGGATCCCTAAACCTTAGTAACAAATTTTTAGAAAGTTTGGGTGGTCAATTGACCACCTAAATCATAACGTGGCTCTGCCTCTGATATTTGGGGATGTGTGTCATATAGAATCAACATCAGGCCGTCTGATAGGGGCATCATGATCTTAAGATCTATCATGAGGAACATTGAAAAAAAAAACAATCTCCATCGTCTTATTTAAATCAGTCAATGGTTTTCGTCTGTGAAAAAAATGTGTGGTATTATGAGAAGAGTCATACGGATGAGAAGTTCAAAGGTACAGAAGATAGAAAACCGAGGGACCCCCTCGGCATTTCTTCTCGGATTTTGACGGAAAATGTGAAGATAATTTCCGACCCTTTAATGTTATCCAAACAACGGTAATCTCAATAATTCATTTCCCGCACATGAGTTTTCCCTTATTTCCCCTTGTTTCCCTTAAAACCAAACAGGCCCTTAGAGAATTAGCCAACCATAGTTGAGCTAAAAGAGGGAAAATGGAATTCGCTGCAAGCTCTGATCTCCAAAATTTTATCTAAATCTCGATCTCCCCCAATTGCAATTTGGGGATCTCCATATATAACTTTCCCCCCTATTTTTCCCGTCAATCTTCCCTTCTAGAAGGTCCTCAGAGTTTGTTAAAGTTCTGTTAGAGCACATGGGTTGGTTAGGATTTCCTAGGGCATCTTTTGGATTGTCGTGTCGATCACCAACATGCCTCAATTTGCGTGTAGTAGGTCACCAAGTTGCAGCGTGTGCATAGCTACTTTTCTGAGAAGTTATTCACATGATTTTGATAGGTTCAGGAAGCTTCCGACAAGTTCAAATGGAGCTTTGTGGCCCTTTTCGACAGGTTCTCTGGTCTCTTCGATAGGTTCCGATAGGATGATTCTTCTCTTAAAGCTTCATCATTCTCAGCCCTTTGTCTGGAGCATTCGATAGGTTGGAGAAGCTTTTTGACAAGTCGGAGGACCATTTCTATAGGTTTAGCTCTGCATGCCATCATTCTAATAGGATTGCTCTCATTCCTATCGAAATGCTCAAGCACCCTTCGATAGGTTCTGTTCCAGCGTCTCCATCTCGATAGGTTTAGGAAACCATTCGATAGGTTCACCTTACATCTCAGATAGGCTTTTGATAGGATGGTTTGTTCCTTTCTTTCAGCTGCTCGATAGGTTCTTGAATCCTATTAAACTCCTCAATCCACACAAATCCATCCTTTCTCTGCCTTCAGATCCTATTGAACCCTTTCCAACTGCACGAATTCCTCCAATTTAGCTTTCAGCTCCTATCGAAGTCTTCAAATGACCTCTCGATAGGATGTTTTCAGCCTATTTTCACTTCCTTCACCTTGCCCTACTGTTGCCACAGGCCCCAAGGGATCAATGGTGTGTAGGCCTTTGGTGTGCTATTGTTGGGTCTGTCCTGTGCTGAGAGATAAACTTCCTTGTGTGGCATTCTTGAGTGGTTTCCTATATTTTTCCTATCTTTTATTGCTATCTATAAAATAGACTCAACAGAGGTATATTAATGTGCTCACAGGTCCTGCAAAGGTCAGGTTAAGGGGTGAAAACTGGCATTTTTCATGACTTAACAATGGTAAACAATAGATCTATTAGAAACTAAATGGGCTAGTCCCAAAGCATGGATCCTATAGATATCTAAGGAAACCATAAGATCTATAGATTTAATTAGTCATTAAAATAACAATCCATTGATAAAAGTAAGACTTACAATGAACTGTCTCAAGGCTGTAGCCTGTACACAACTGCTCATCCAAAAGATCCCAATGTATATAAAGCCTATTACAAAACTAAAATAAAACTAAACCTAGCTGCTTAAAAAAGTATTAGCCAGCCAATGTTGGGCTAAGAGAGAAGAAAAATAAGAAAAAGAGATGATCAAACCCTAACCCTAGCCTGATGGAGCTCTTAGCCGACAGAGGATGAAGGAAAGATGAAAATACTAAATTATAAGTACAGCTTATATACTCTGTCCATAAGGCCTTGGCTCAAAAGAGATTAACCTAAATTTCTCCAACATGCATGGCATTGTTAAAACCCTTAAATGCCTTGAAATGTGCACCTCAAAATCTATGCCTCGGGAAGTGTGCCCTAACCTTGGGAAATTCCTAAAAGGTCCTTTAGTTAAAACTGAGAAGTGGAGAGCTTGTGATTCATGGGGCTGGCATCTGCATTAATTCACTCGCGCAGTGGCAGAGCCTTCGTGAGGAGCATTTGGCTTAGGAGGATTGTTCACTCATGCGGTAGAGCTTCAGAAGTTCTCTCTCGCTAGATACTTGTGCAGGTTGGCTCCTGCGCACGCGTAGTAACTAGTTAGGCTTCAAAGTGCGCGAGAGCTGCACGAAGAAAATTTTGGGTGTCTCTCTCTTCCCGGGCTTCGCGAGAACTCTGTGAGGTGACAAATTGTTCCTTTTGCATATGGACTCGCTATGTTCTATGCGCGGCTGCTTTAAGGCTCGATCTCCGTGAGAGCTTCGCGAGCATAGATCCTAAGGGTTTTAAGATGCGAGATCTTCATGATTTCTTTACTGCTCTCCTCTTGACTGCACGTCCAATCTACGTGAGGGCAGCTTCCATTGCATCCTTAGCTCTGCGAGGGAGCTCCTCAACTCTGTGAGGTGAGTCTTTTGATCCTCTGATGCATTGCATTTGTTGTTGTTGCAGCTTCCTCCATTTTCAGCTAACTTCTTTCATCTGCTAGACTTTTAGTCAATGATAACCAACAAATGAGTCACCATGGTGAGCATACCAGGGTGTTCCATTAGGCTTTGGCTCAGCTATCATCTTTGCATGTTTTCTTTCTCTTCTTTGGACCAATAAGTAGGGATTTTGTATTAAGCTGCACAGTTTATTGCTAACTATAAAACACACTAACCAAATGATTATTAATGAGTTTCAAGGTCCAACAAAGGCTAGTTTAAGAGGTGAAAAGTGGTACTTTTTAGTGAACAACACCTCCTTCGATAGACACCCAATTTTGGCTGGATCTATTTAGTATTATTTGAATTTGGGTGCTCTAGGTCATGTTGATCCAGGGCAATTGTTAAAATGCGGCACACACTCCTAAAAAGCATTGCGACATCAATATTTGCTCTAGTTGAGTAGGTGTGCTAAATTATCCTCAGGATTGTTGGGTTCACCCAAAAGTCTCAAACCCTACCTCACGTAGGGGCACCCGTGGCTGATCAAATGGAGTAATTAATGCCTCATGCGATTAGACACAAACTATGGATCTTCACGTCTTTGCTTTATGCCAATCTTTGAGTAAGGGTCGATCACCCTCCCGCTCGCGGGGCTATTTTTTTGAGAATAAAACTTGAACATCAAACATCAACAATCATTTTACCATCTCGGTTATGCCCAGTAATGTCCCTAAGTGCTTGAGGACTGATAGTCTTGAGGAATGGACGTTTTCACAATGATCTGGGCCTTTTCGAGTAACGGACATTTTCCCAATGTGATGGGCTTACATTAGTCTCTATGTTTCTTTCCATTTTGATGTTTGAGGTTTGTTTTGAGTAAAGCAGAGTCGATAGCATTGCCTTGGGCCTCTTCGGATATCTCTTTCTTTAGCATACAATCGTTACTGATCGAATACCAAAGAGGGGCATCTGTAGACACCCAAAATTGGCCCACGCCCCGATCGGCACACACTTCGAGAAAGGCATACCCTCGAGCTTCTAAAAGTATTTCCCAAATCTTTAGGAATTATCCCAAAACCCTTAGGAATCATCTCGAACCCTTAGGAATCAACCCTAGCCTTCCCAGACCCATTAGAACCCTTCCCGAGCCTTATTCGAATCATCGTGAATAATAGTTGGAAAGAGGAGTGCCAAAATTTATAAAGACATCTTCTAGACCTAAGACATATAACATTGGAAAGAGAATGTTTCCAAATTTCCAATGAGCCAAGAATCTCCTCAATCCGAGTTGTATATCAAAAGTTATGGTGATTTGAAAATCGGGCAAAAATGCTGAAATTTTGTCTAGCATGCATAATATACACACTAGTCCATTTTTTGGTTGAATTTTTCCTAGCGTGTATAATATACACGCTAGGCTAATTTTGGAAGATTTTGGCCTAGCATGTCTAATAGACACGCTAGGAAAAATTGGCCTTCTTTCTCTGAAATAGAGCTCCAGAACGAGCTTTAGACTTCTCAGAAGTACTGTACATAAGCTTAGCGTGTATAATATACACGCTAGGCGTAGTATTTTTTGGATTTTGACAAAAAATTACTTTTGGGGTTTGACTTGTTGACCATCCCAATGTTTAGGATGGGTTTCTTTAGGACTGTTGCACCCCTATCAAGCCTATTTGCAACCCTCTAAGCCTTTTAAAACCCCACCCTATCATCTACCATTAAACCCCATTCACACCTCTCCAAGACCATGAAAAACTCAAAAACTATAGATCTAGGATCACCTAATTGCTAACCCAATTAGGACTTTAACCCCTCACTAATCCCCCCTTTCTCTATAAATAGAGTGCCCCCCCCCCCTTAGATTAAAGTCTTGAAAAATTTTTAAAAGAGAGAAAAGGCTTTAGCTATTCCTCTCCTCCATTTTTAGCATTTGCCAATTGAAATTCCAGCACCCTAGCTCATATTAAAAACCCCATTCTCCATCATCCAATCCTTAGCTTTAGTAAGAGAGAGATCTTAGCCTACTTCTCCTACCTCCTAGCTATCAAGCCTTAGAAGCTAAAACCCATCCATCAACCTGTTTGCAATCAGAAACTCATTGGTGTCACTCTTGCGCAAAGGTCCACAATGCTACAAGGGCCTGAGAGCTCCGGCTCTACCCTCCATTCCTCTTCTTTTTCTTTTCATCTATCCTAGAATTGAGCCATTACGCAACCCAAATTTTTGCAAGCGGGAAGGGCTCAATAGGATCGGTGTGCCTTTGGGCAAGGCAAGGGGAAGTGCCGCTCATTTTGTTTCCTTTATATATATATATATATATATATTATATAAACCAGCCACACATAGACCCGGCCATAGTAGAGACCGCTTACGAACAAGTTGATTGGGTGCCTAACACCTTCCCGATCGATAACCGAAGCCCCTACCCAAGAGCCTTTGGCGTAGACTAGAATCAGAGTCATATTTTTGCACTTCGATGCTTTAAATATTGATTTAGGTTTTTTCCCGGGATACCAAAAGCTCCGGGTGGCGACTCTATATTTTTTAGTACGAGCGCATCGTTACGACAGATCGATTCGATCCACGATTACACAGATAGGAGATCGTATTCCTAACCTGATTTCAGAGCTGGTTCTTTTCTCGGCCTGTGCGCACTATTCGCAACTAGTTGAAGTGGCTAAGGTGCCAAAGCTGGTGGTGGCGGAATCACGTGAGGTGGGGGAAGCAAATTCGTCTCCTTATCTGTCATTATACTCTCTGGTAACTGAGTCCTCATGTTCTCTTTCTCTCGGGGAAATGGTGGTGGTGGATAGTTGGTTCCTAATCTGAGTACTGGATAGGTGGACTATTGATCTTTGAGCCATGCCGTAACTTACCTCGATGAATTTCTTGAGACATTTATCACAAACGGGGTGAAATTGGAGGAAGGGATACGAACCGGAGTCATGTCGTTCCACTAAGGGAGGTATTGTGTGTAGTTTTCCCCTTCTAGAGAGGTAGAGATTAGCGCCTCGTCTGTGCTTGGTTCCTCATCTTACTGGTTTGTTTCAATACTTTAGCGTGTTCGACTATCATCTCGAATTCTTGATCTGGAGTATCATTGGCCTGTGGTAGATCTTGAGGAGTGCTTCCTTTAGCTTTAAGTTCAGAGTTGGTTTTGAGTTTGGGGGATTCGAGGTTTATGGTAGTCGTCTGTGAAGATTGCGTCCCCTAGCCTTGAATGATTGGACTCATACCCTAATAAAGTTTAGGTACGGTGGAGGATTTGGTGGTGTGATTCGGGTGATCAAAGTCGAAGGAGGGGTCGAGTAGTTTGGGGTCTCTGAAGTTCGACTAGGTTGGCTGAAGTGCTTGGGAGACTAATGCGGATAATCAAAGTTGAGGGGTGAACGTTAAGTCAGCTGGGAAGGTCTATTGTGGTGATGTGAGAAACTGGCCCATGATTATTGTTGGGCATGGGATTGTTCATAATCCCCAGGTTCTACGGAGGCTGATTATTATTCTGGTCGGTGTTTCAAAGGGATTCCTAGTCGATATGATTATGATCATTCATATCATAGATCACATCCTGTAAGACTTAGCAATATTCCATGTTATGTCCCATGAATTAATGGAAAGCACAGAATTTGCTATAGTCGAGGTGTGCTGGCCAAGGGCGTGGTCGTTCTAGTGGGAATCTAATCAGATTATGGTTGCTGAGGGGATGAAAGATGTGAGGGATACTAGGCGATAACGGAGGGTAGTGCTCACATTTTGGTTGGTAAGCGAGCCTGGCTTGTTGGTTGAAGCTTCGTGGGGGTGGTACATTGTTGTAGTTCGGAGGGTTAGTTGTCCGATTCTGGGCTTATTCTGGTTTTTGTTCTGGTAGGTATTCTGGTTTGGGTATTGAGTGCAGTTCTGGTATTAGCCCTGATTCTAGTTGGAGTATCATTGTTGACTCTGATTTTGGTATTAGTTTTGACCGGGATTTTTTGGCTGAGAGTTTTCACTTCTGAAATTTTGTCCTAGGTTGGCGATTGCGTTAACTTTCTTAGAGCTTGAGGCCTTCTTATTATTCTTGGCCTTCGAATCATTGGAAGAGGTGCCTTTCGACGTTATTATCAAGAGGGAGAGGTATCCGCTCTTGATGTGCCATTGTATGTGGGAAGCGTGCAGATGGAGAGTGGTGAAGTCTAGGCAATGGCTAATGATAAGAGTGCTTCGAAGAGGCTCTTTGACATTGTCAATGATGTTATGGATCGCATCCTCTCCTTCATCTGGTTGCCAGTCCGAGCGGTGAGTCTTCACCATTGGCTCACGAAGTTGGCAAATTCCTCATCGGGTTCCTGCTTCGTCATCATCAAGTCACTAAGACTAACTACCTCCTGTATCAGGTGCTTGTACTGGTAGAGGAACTGGCTAGCTAAGTCATCGAATGTGTAAATTTAGTGAAGTGGTAGGCTGGTGAAGTTAAGGGCTTCCCCTTCTAGTGATCTCTGGAAGTAGTGGATAAAAAGTCCTTGGTTGTTGCGAATAGGTTGATAGCCGCTACAAAATAGTGCTAGTTGGTGATTCGGGTTCCCTGTATCATTGTATTTGTTGAACTTGGGAGGCTTAAAGCCCACTGGTAGGTTGGATTTGAAGTCTCGACAGAATTTGTCAAATTCGAATGGGAATCCAAGGCGTTCTCTCTTAGAAATGTAATCATCTAATACCTGAGTGAGGTCCTTCATTTTTATACAGCATCATTCTTGATCGTCCGAGGATGAGTTCGATCCTGGCAATTATTGTTGAAGAGGGTGCAAGCGGTCTGCCATGGTGGCGATATATGAGGTGATGTCGTACTCGGGGTAGATGGCGGTCACTCATCTCTTTGTCATTCCTGTTCTTCCTTATCTTATTGATCTTTGACGGTTTGATATATGGGGGCCAAGCCTTGAAGTAGTTCTTCAGCTTCCTTTCCTCCTCTTTGCAGTGTCTACGCGCTAAATTCCATGAGTAATTGGGCTATAAAGTTTTGCCCTATGCCAATTTCTCTTCTGCCGTTATTATTACTAGTGCTCTAAGGAGTGAAGGATATTCGCTCTTCTTCATCCGCCATGTTGATTTCAGGTTGATTTTGGACAAAGTAATAAGACGGTCCACTATCGTATGTGGGATTATCATGTAAGCCTAATACTGGTGGGTTGTTACTACTCAGGTTCAGTTGACGAATTCCAAAAATTTTGAGGTTTTGAAAGATGTTCATATGCTTCTAAAGAGCCTTTGAGGGTTTCAGGAGCGGCGCTCGGTTGTGTGTAAGTGTGTGCGAAAAGGAAAATATAGCAAAAAATAGACAAAACCAAACTAACTAAACTGAAAGAACCCTAGCGAAAGAAGTCTCATCGCGATCGCCAGTCTACTGGTACACACTTTTTTTGGGCCCCTTTCGGGTCCTGAAATAAGTGGCCCAATTCGATCCACGTGGACTCTGGTGGAAGGTAATGAAATAATAAACTAAGAAATACTAAATATTGAAAAGAAAAGAGCGAATTCTAAATAGGGAATACCTAGGTTGATGCGATCGCCAGCTATAGATATTCATCGATGCTACAACACGTCACTGATCACGCTCTGCAGGACATGAATTGACTCCTTTGTTGAATATCCACCGACCAACTTCAGTAGCTACGGGTTGCCTAAGGTCTAACTAGTTTGGTTTCCTATTTCTACTGGACCTATCTAAAGGTGGTGGTGGCCCACTATGCTTGGGAGGATTGACCCTGTTCCGTGGTACCCTCTGTAAGCACCCTTGGGCAAATCAGGTGGCTAAGGCTAAAAATTGGAGAAGGTTAGGGACCTAATTGGGTCTAAGGGGAGAATTGGGTTTCCTATGGGCTGGATCTAGGGCTAAAGGGGGGAGACTTGTTCTTTCGGTACTCCTTCGAGAGTCAAGGCTGTAGGGCCAATTCCACCTGTTTGACTACCCTAAGGTTTCTAGAGAAGAGTTTGCACTCAGGGTGAAGCTCAATCGGTTTGTTTGAAAACCCCAGAGAGAACGTCAAATTTTCAAAAAGCACAAGCTTGAGAGAGGAGATCTATAGAAGAAAATTTGTGAGTTTGGGCATGGAGGAGGGGTAGGTATACGGATAATTGCACGCATGGAGGAGTGTGTGCAATTAACCAATTGCACGCATGGGATCAGGTGTGCAATTCAATTGTGCGCATGGACTCATATGCTTAATCACCCAATAGTGGTCACTAACTGGGGAATGACCAACTGACTGGCTCAGTTGGTGTCCTAATTCCAATATGCCATTGAACCAATTACACGCATGGAACCAAGTGCATAATTCAATTATGCGTATGGAGCCACGCATATAATTGAGGAGTACATGCAGTCATAGGATTTAGAGACTTGGTCCAAGTCTTGACCAATTGCACGCACTTAGTAGAGTGCATAATCTAATTGTGCACTTGACCCTATGCATGCAATTAAGGTCTACGGGCGGTGCACGGAAGGGTGTACCCAGTCTAATACGGACTAATTGTGCGCATGCATCCATGCGTGCAATCGAATTGAGCTCATGGGTTCATGCGCGCAATCCGAGAACCTACCAAGCCTAATGGGTCTGAGTACATGGGTTGAGATTTCAATCTAGGATTCAACCATAAACTATGTAAATAGTATATAGTCCCCACATTTATGGTTTTAAGGATTCTAGAGAGGGTCATTCCCTTTTCGAGAGTCGTGGGCAAGGTCAAATGTTGATTGAACGGGTTTGCATACTCCGAGAGGGAAAAAATGGGGTGTCTACAGGGCCGTTGCCTTCATCACTCATTCAGAGAATCACACTGGACGAACATTACAAAAAAAATGCCAAATTTCGAGAGGATCCACATGGTCTGGCAGCTTACACGAACGATCCAACCCGTCACTCTCCCCAAACTAAGGGAACCATTCCTTTCGATTCCTTCTCAGGAAATCGACCTTGTATCCTACTTATTATCAAAAATTAAGAAAATAGAAAACCCCAAAACACCTAAAAATTTAAAATTAAAAAAACCAAAAAAATTAGAAAATTACAGAAAAGAGAGGGAGCCCTTCAACCCGGACCCATCTACCGACTGACAAAGAGACTTCTCTCTTAAGGGTACAAGTGATGGTTATGTTGACAAAATCAAGGAAGAAATAAATGATATACTTGCGCCAAGTCGTGCCGCTACATTCAACACCATGGAGCCACTCCTTGATCCTGCCTAATGCTACCTTACTACTTCCCCCTCACAAAGGTGTAAGGCGTCCCGACGAAAGTGCAAACCAATAATCATACCCGATGAGATACTCTACGGCTTCGAAAGGAGGATGAATAACGTCGATTTATACCTTACCAAAGATGTTGCAGTTATTAATTATGCCAATGAAGGGCTACCTCTCACAATACTAACGCCCCAGTGTAGCGAGCTTGCAGTCTATGAACTCACAGATGATGAAGGAGAAGGACCAATCACTGAAGAAACACATGACGTCCAACGGGTTATCAAATGCTTTGACGAGCAAACTCAGGCTGCTGCAAAACCTATGGAGGAAATCAACTTCGGCACTGAGGAGAAGCCCAAGAAGCTCATGATCAGTGCAATGCTTAGCCGTAAGGAACGACAACAGATAGTCCAAGTCATTCAAGAGCACCTCGGTTCCTTCTCATGGTTTGACGAGGATATGCCTTGTCTGGACCCAAGCCTAGTAGAGCATTGTCTAGTCTTAGAACTCGATGCTAAACCAGTTAAGCAGAAACTAAGAAGAATGCACCCGCAAATAGCCCTATAAGTCAAAGAAGAAATCAAGAAGTTACATAAAGCAAAATTTATTCGAGTCATCCTCTACCTAAGTGGTTTGCAAATATCGTACTAGTTGCTAAGAATGATGGCAGAGTATGGGTATGCATCGAGGTCATAAACCTTAACCAGGCATGCCCAAAAGATGACTTTCCTATACCTCAGATCGACACTCTGGTTGATAATACTATCGGGCATGAGATGCTATCTTTCAGGGATGGTTTATCCGGATATAATCAGATTAAATTCGTAGAATCTGACCAAGAGAAGACTTCATTCACTACGCCATGGGAATCTTACTGTTACGTCATCATGTCATTCGGCCTAAAGAATGTCGGTGCCATATATCAACACGCCATGATGATTATATTCCATGACATGATGCACAAGTGTGTAGAAGTCTACGATGATGATATATTAGTGAAGTCACAGACCCGTGTAGAACATGCTAAGGCCTCTGACCTGTGCTAGAATAGTCCGAAGAATATCAGCTAAAGATGAATCCAAAGAAGTGTACCTTCGGAGTAACCTCAGGAAAACTACTAGGATTCATAGTCAGCAAGCGAGGAATCAAAGTCGATCCGATAAAAGTCAATGCCATTCTCGAAATATTGCCTCCCAACAATATCAAAGAACTATGAGGCCTGATAGGAAGATTATAGTTCATCTCCCAGCACTCAGACCGATGCGATCCTTTCTACAAACTATTAAAAGGAGGAGTTGAGTACATATGGGATGACCAATATCAGCAAGCCTTCGACAATATCAAGAAGTATCTCCTTAACCCTTTGATATTATTGCCACCAATCTCTAGAAAGCCCCTGATTTTATGTCTCAGCTAATGATAAAGCGATGGGGGTAATCTTGGGTCAACACGATGAAGATGGTAAGAAGGAAAAGGCCATCTACTACCTCAGCAGAACGATGGTCGAGTACAAACAAAACTACATTGCTATGAAAAATACTTGCCTCACCCTGGTATGGGCTTTGACCAAACTATGACATTACTTCAGGGCCTACAAAATAATGGTGTTAGCCCGCATGGATCCCATGAAGTACATATTCGGAAAACCTGCCATATCGAAAAAAATTACTCGATGGCACATGCTACTACAAGAATTTGACATCACCTATGTCAAACAGAAGTCGATCAAAGGGCAGGCAATTGCCGATTACCTCGCTAATCTTCTACTCCCAGGCACTGAGCTCGTATGTACAGATTTTCCTAATGAAGATTTGCTCTCAGTTCATTAAGAAGAACCTGGCAAAACCTCGTGGACATTATATTTTGACAGGGCTCTTAATCAGAAAGGAAAAGGCATCGAAATAGTCTTATTGAGCCAGAAAAGACTCATCATACCTAAAGCCTTTCAACTCGACTTCCCAGTTACTAGTAATGTTGTCGAATACAAAGCCTTTATTGTTAGACTGCGAGCAACACTATAGTTGAAGACCATCGGCTATTCTAAACTTGTGATATCACAAGTAATCGGAGAATGGAAGACCAAGGAAAGAAGACTGATGGTATACTTAGAAACAACCCAATTCCTAGTGAAAAAGTTTGAAAGAATTTCCTTCACCCATGTTCCAAGGTTAGAAAATGAGCTGGCAGACTCCCTGGCTACCTTAGCCTCGGTTATACAAATACCAATCAAAGAAAACACCAAGTCCTTCATCATTGAGAAATTGACCATTTCTGTGCACGAGGTAGCTTGGAAAGTCAAACCAGAACTACTGATTCTTCTGAAGACCATGAAACATGAAGAAACATATATGCTACAGAAGTCTCACAAAGAAAGAGGTTACCGTCGCAATTCAGATTCCAGCAATCACCGACTGGTGATGGACAACCATGGTACTATGATATCTTGAACTTTCTAAAATATCGACACATCCCTCCCTACGCAACAAAGATTGAGCAAAAGACAATAAGGAATCGATATGCCAGATTATGCATCCTAGGAGAAGTACTATACAAGGAGGCCTTCACGAAAGGGGTACTACTACAGTACGTCACAAAGGTCGAAGGGCAGTATATCATTCATGAAGCGCATGCAAGTGTCTGCAGTGCTCACGCTAGAAGCCAAAGACTCTCAGAGAAGATAATACGACAAGGCTACTACTGACCCACATTGGCGAGGGATTATCCTGTCTGCATTCAATGCTATAAACAATGTGAAGAACACGCCATGCTCATCAAAGCCCCGTCAGTTGCACTAAATCCTGTCTCACCATGGCCATTTATAATGTGGGCATTCGATATAATCGGACCTTTCACAGACACAGTCAGGAATACTCACAAGCATGCCTTCATTCTCACTGCTACCGAGTACTACACCAAATGGGTAGAAGCCGAATCATATGTCAAAATTATTACTTCAACACTGGTGAAGTTTATCATTCTGAATATCATCAGAGGCTTTGGAGTTCCCAGATTGTTCGTCACTGATAATGGGCCCCAATTCACCGCCGAAATGACGAAGAGACTGTGCAAAAGATACGACATCAATCTATAATACTCTTCACCCGTTTATGCTCAAGGGAATGAACAAACAGAAGCCACAAACAAAACTCTTTTCCAAATTTTAAAAAGAACAGTGGAGACGAGCAATGGAGCTAGATACCCTGATCGATTACTAGAGGCACTCTGGGCTTATAAGACTACCATTCGTACGGCCACCGGCCAAACTCCTTATCTTCTCATTTATGGGATGGAGGCAGTCCTACCTTATCAAATATAAGTACCATCCTTGCGCGTCTAGCTTGATGATCAGCTATCCGTAGATAAGAGGAGATTTGTCCTGTTGACTCAGTTAGAATAACTCAATGAGACACTTCTAAGGGCAGCCGACCATACACAAGTATACCAAAAGAGAGTAGTCAGAGCTTACGATAAGAAGGTCCTAAAGTGAACTTTGAAGTTGGAGAGTTAGTCTTGAAGAAAATCATGTCCTCCAAGCATGCTCACCCTAAAGGAAAACTAAAATCGAATTGGGAGGAACCATTTGTTATAGCAACTGCATATCCAGGAAATGCGTATAAATTGGTAAACTAGGATGGGGAGGAACTTCCTATCCCCTGGAACGCTATGTACCTGAGGAAATACTACCCTTACAGACAGTAGTGGTTAGGCCCCACAGCTACATACGAATACTTATAATCATCACCCCCGTAGTCATCATGAGTCATTCATTAGCCGTACGTCATTATTTTTGAAGTCATCTTTTAAAAATTTTTGACTCATCGCCCACCTCCTTGTTTGGGCGACTTGATCAAAAGGGTTAGCGCAATACTAAACTTCTCTTAAAAGCATAGGAAGCACTGGATCCTCACTCCTATCTCACCATTGGAGTAGACATTAGAGCATAGAAAATAAAGATGTTAGGTTCAATCAAAACTCACTATTCTTGTGTTAGTTGGCTATATCAAAATATATGCTTTGAGAGAGAGACAAAAGCGAGAGACCAAAAGAGAGAAAGAGAAGAAGCATAATTGAGTGAGAGCATACGACGAGTGAACAATTCAATGAGTCCAGGGAAGCATAAGTAAATCATGAGGACATTTCTAGTATTCCTATTAGGAAGGTATAAGCAAACTGCGAGGGCATCCCTGGTATCTTTACACTACTAGATATCATCGTACGGTGGTGAGAGGAGATAAACTCCTACTAACCATAGAATGTGAGACTTTGATGGTGTCGAAATATGATGGAGAGCTCAACTACGGCACTACATACCACCCAAGGAAAAGGTTGTTGACTACCTCTTTTAAAATTTGTCGAGTAAGAAACTATCCCCGCATCATTAATCCTTACCCCCCTTTCACTCTTATTTTACTTTCGAACGATGAGTTAAAACTTTTTCTAAGATGTTTTCAAAAATAAAATCGAAAACTATGAATGGCGAGTGGTGTGAGAACCCACTATCTACCACTCACCCCGCTCCTATCAAAATAACAAGACATGATCACTATCGAAGGCAAGTATACAGCTAAAATAACTAACACCCCATCTGATATGGTAATACTAAGAGAAGACTTTCTTCGAAACTAACTCCGCAAATATATACATAGCTCCCTATAACCCCAGACCGGCTCTGAACACTCGTGAAATCAACGAAAGCTCCACTGCAACTCAATGCTGGGGCACTTTGTTATTTTAGGAAAAGGGTTGAATTGCTACGCTATGAAACAATGTCGAAGGCCCCCTTTTGTATAGTAGTTGGATGCAGAGCAGCAAGATCGTCAATCAAGGAAGACTGTCAAAGACATCACACTACCTATCCCATCAGGCTCCTACACTGGGGCATTTTTTCAGTTTTAGGATTTTATTTCAGTTATTTTCTTTCCCTATTGCCTTATTTCCCTTGTAATTAAAAGTATACAAAAAAAAAGATCCAATGATATTTATTTGTTACCAAACCTCGGTTAGGAACCACCCCCCTTGATAATCAGCAAGAGGAACAACAAAATTACTGATAATTTTGTTCCCTTGTGTAGATATAAGAAACCTTCAACTACTACTAGGCCAGCTCGAAAGCATCCAAGTCCCAATAACATTTGATGGCATCCAAGCAAGAAACCAAGGTACAAAAGACAAAGCAAAGCGAAAAAGGAGAAAGAGAATACGTCTGAAGAAAAAAAATATCTCTATATATCTCAAAAAGTTTGTACATGGATCACCAGGGGCATACCCCCTATATATAAAATAGAAGAAGAAAAGTACAAAAAAATAAAACTGCCCTACTCCCCACCTTATTCCCACCTAATCCCAACTCAACTTCACATACATTTGACAAATGTCACCCCAATAAAAGAGGAAAACATAGAAATACCATACCTTAAACAAAAAAACACACACAGGTAAGAAAAGACACAAGTGAAATTAAAAATTAGAATACACCCTAAAAATAACACCAAAGTATATGCACATAACCAAATAATAAATAAATGCCAAATGGTAAATAAAAATAGAAACGCGCCCAAAATAATTCAGCCACCTCCAGAATAACAAAAACATGAAAACCCAAAAATGTACAAAAAGAACATAGCTATCCTATCATCAGACTTCACCACGTCCCATATCAAGAGTGATAATAATAATAATAATAATAATAAATAAATAAATAAAATAAAAATACAAACAAATAAAAAACAAATAAATAAATGAGCAAAAATAATAAACAAGCGCAACTCAGAAAAAAAGGAAGTCATTCCCCCTCGTCCCGCCATGACAAATAAACCAACAAATGAAGTCAGAAATAATAAAAAATAATCATGACAAAAATGGACCCATAAGAGCCTCAAAACCAAATAGCAATGCTGATGATAACAATAATAAAATAAAATAAAAATAGATAACATGCCAAAATAATGAACGTCCCATTGCAATAAACATAGAAGCACAAAAAAATTAATAATAAGAATAAATAGCAACGAAATCAAAATGACACCTGAACGATAAACACAAGAACAAATACAGATCACAATAAAATGAGTAAATAACATAGACCACAAAAAAAGAAAATTGTTCCCCCACTCCCCCATCACGGCACAAGGATTGACTCATCAAGGACTCAGTATAATCACGCAAATCGCCCAGAGTCATCAATGAATATGGTGAGGATGATGATGAATACGCTGCTTCTGCCTCTGACGAAGCACAATGGAAATGCTCCATCGACATCGCTCAAAGAAGAATTGCAGAGCTACTAGCTGACCGACGTGCCCTGACAAGAAGGAATCCGATGCATCAACCGACACATACAACGATGATGACACCGAAGGTGGAGATGAAAACAACAATGAGGCAAAATCTCCCAGACAAACCTTGTCCGATATAACCCCACCCAAAAGTTCAAATGTCGTTTCCGTTAAAGTTCTCTTTTGAAGAAGAGGTGACTGATGTCGATCACGAATTGGATGATTTTGCTTCAAAATCCAATGATATTGGGTCCTTCGGTCCTTTTGAGGTTGAAGCTGATGTAGAAAATGTAATGAAAAATGAAACAGATTCATCTATTTATTGTCATAAAGGGAAACACTAGTTTTCCCGATAAGGAAATTAGAATAAATTACAGATTCTACTCTTTTGTTAAGTTGGAGATCAGATATATTTTACCATCCAAGATTGCATACCCTTCTGTTGGTGCACACTTCTTCTGAGTTCCTCTTGGCCCTCGGAATCAGTGGCCCAATTTGGTCCAGGTGGACTCTGGCAAAGGCGGTGGATAATAAATTAAGAGTTATTAAATACAGAAAATAGAGAGGTAAATTCTAAGCGAAAAATACCTAGTTCGATGCAATCGCTAGCTGTAGATATTTATCTACGCTACAACACGTCACCAATCACGCTTTTTGGGGTGTGGGTTGACTTCTTTGTTGAACATCGGCCGACTCCAATAGCTCTGGGTCTCCTGGGAGTTTAGTTTATTTAGTTTTCCTAATCCTACTCTAAGTCTGATTACTCTGATTTTTCTAGTCTTACCACCTAAACGATCTAGTCTCCTAATCGTATCCTAACTATTCCTAATACTATTATAATTCCGATTAACCTAGTCTCTTAATGCTACTTTAATTCTAATAAACTTAATCTCTTAATCCAACTAGGAATCTAATTAATCTACTCTCCTAATCCTACTAAGAGTCTAATTAGTTTAAATATCCCGATCCTACTGAAAATCCAAAAATGGGGGATTGTAACCTGTTATGCTATGGAGGATCAACCTTGTTCCCGGGTACCCTCCATAAGCTCCCTTGAGCAAATCGGATGGCTAAGGATTATTTTAAATATTGGAGATTAAAGACTAAATTTTTCTTGAAAACTAGGGATTTAAGGATTAAAAACTGAGAATTTAGGGACTGAAAATTAGAAACTAAGAATTTTAGTTAAGAACTAAGAACTTGAATTCAGAGCTAAGAACTTGAATTAAGAACTAAGATTTGAATTAAGAATAAATTTGAATTAAAAATTAAAATTTGAATTATGAATTAAAATTTGAATTAAGAACTAAAATTAGAACCAGAATTAAGAACTATGGTGAGGATTAGAAGCAAAATTAAGAATTAGAAACTAGAGACTAAAATTCAGGAATTAAGAACTAGCAATTAGAGATTAGAAATTAGAAATTAAGATCTAGAACTAGAATTAGTGCTAGATTTAAGAACCTAAGGAATTATGAACTAAGAACTAGAACTAAAATTTAAAAAAACTGGAATTAAGGAACTAAGAACTAATACTAGAAATTAAGAACTAGGGACTAGAACCTAAGAAATAGAACTAGAAATTAGAAATTAAGACTAAAAAACTAAAGAGAGATTAACTGAAGCTAAGCGCCGCAAAGGGAGTCTCAAAATTCTAGGCTTAGAGGAAAGGAACTCGAGACTTGAATATGTGAATTGGTGTGTTTGGACGAGGCAAGGGGGTCTTTTTATAGGTATTGGGGTAATTATGCGCCCTGTGGGTGGTGCGCAATTGGTCGGTCGGATTCAATTGCACACCCATTGTGGGGCGTGTAATTTGATTCGGTGCCTTGTACTGGGTGCGTGATCGGTTAACCGGCTTAACTGGGAATCCTAGTTCCAACTCACTTGGAACTAATTACGCATCGTGTATAGGGTTTGTAATCTGATTAAGCGCCATTATCAGTGGGCTTAATCATGGAGTTTGGGCGGTCTAAGGATTTAAAGACCAGGTCCAACTGGGGACCAATTGCATGCTGGTAGTGAAGCATGCAATCGATTGCAAACCCTATGTGTGGCACGTAATTTGGTCTTGTGGTGGTCCACAGGAAGAACAAACTTGGTCCAAGCGTGACCAATTGCACACATGTATCCATGCGTGCAATTGAATTGTCAGCCTTTGTGAGGGCACGAAATTCGGGGTCTTCCCAGGTCGGGTCTGGTCCGAGCCACAGAGCTATTGTTTCAACCTGAGTCTCAAACATATACTATTGTTTCAGTTTGTGGTCCCTGTATTTAGAGTTTTAAGGTTTTTAGAGAAGGTAAGTCCTCTGGAGATTGTAGGGAAGGTCAAATATTGACTGAACAGGTTTGTATACTCCGAGAGGGTAAAATTGGGGTGTCTACAGATGCCCCTCTTTGGCGCATTCTTGTGGAATAAGAATGCATCGAAGAAGTAGACACCCCTCTTTTGATGTGCCTTCTCGTTTCTTTAGGAAATCACAAGTGTGAACTAGGGTGCTTACATGAATTGCTTGGCTTTCTTATCTATCAACGCAAGTTAAAAGGGAGCATTTGGGGGCCCAGTGGTAGCTGTCGAGAGGCGTATCCCCAACCACGGGTATAAGTAGTATCCCGTCGCATGTCGCGACCTACTGCAAGGGGCAGTCAGACAGAAGGAAATTGTCATATCTTGATCCGCGGGTGCAAGTGGCATCCCGTCGCATGTTACGACCTGCTGCAAGGGGCGGTCAGACAAAGGGAAATTGACGCAATCGAGGTACCGAGGGGCGTCATACGAATGTCCAAAAACAAGGTCAAGTGACCAGATAATATGATGTAATATGGTGGCGAAGGCTTTCCCAAATCATGTCAGACCGAGCACGTCATTGCTCACACCAATGGCATGTCAGGGGTCCTTTTCTAGTGCACATTTGTGATTTCTCAAAGTTGAGCATATTAGTATTCAGTATCCCAAGGGAAGGCGCGGTTTTGAGTGATGAGAGATAAAATTTTGATAGATAGAGGGTTTATTTATTATCAATTTTTTTTCTAAGTTTAAGATTTTTAACTTAAGATCAATTCGGTGGTAGAACGATGGAAAATGGGGCTTCCGAGATGTCATTGAACAGATCCACCGGAGCTGGATTTGTGGACTCAACCGTTTATGTGGTTGTCAAGACACTTGGTATGCCGGATACACCATCTAACCTTCTCGTGAATACTGATGTTATCTCTTATGTGAGGACTACGGTGATTCACGAGTTGAGAGAGATAGGTTTTGAAAATATTTGACTTAATATTAGCTAACTATACTTTACAAGGAATATCGAGTAGAAAGGAGGGGGTGATACTTACATTATTTGTCTCGCGATGGGACGTTCGGATCGCCTGATGAGATTCTCATGATGGGACTTGATATTTGTTGGGTGCGATGGGACGTCGGAGAAATTCCTTTCTTCTTCCAGTTTCTGTAGTGCTAGGGGCTGATGATTGCTGGCATGGTGGGCTGTGCTGATTGCCGCGGTAAGACATTCAGGGGGTTCAGCTCGTTGCTTTTCACTATGGGACATTGGTTGAACTTCTCTTCTAGTTGTGTGTCCTAGCGGGTTGGGACGGGACTTGGTGGTTATGCGATGGGGCGTTTTGGTTTGATGACTCCTTGATTATTTTGATGTCGTGATGGGACGATGATGGTGTATTTCTTTCTTTGGAAGATCTTGGTTATACGATGGGTTGGGGTCAGTTTGAATGGTGTCTGAGGTCACAACGGGACTTGCCCTTGGCCTTGGTGGTGTGACGGGGATTTAGCGTCGTGATAGGACATGAGGGCATGGCTGACTCATGTCAATGAGCTTAGGTGTTGGGATAGCATTGGTTATATGTGCATTTTGTCGCGATAGGACATGTTATGAGGCATTAGCTGCTCTCTCACCTTGGTCGGTGTGTGGGGTTACGCAATAGTACAAGGGAGATTTATCCTGATCATGGTGGGATAAGTAGCGTGGAATGATTTATCCTATGGCTACTTTGTCATTATTCGGGTGTCGTTGTCATTACTTTTCTCTTTTGGTGTCGTGATGAGACTTTCATTATTTATTGTTTTATTATTTATTTTTATTTTTTGTTTTTTTAGAGGTCCTGATCATGGGAGGTATTTTTAAATCTTTGGGTTGCGTAATGGCGATGGGACTGTCAGCGATAATTTTATTTTATGTCATTTTATGTTATCAGATTATTTACCATAGCGGAGTGAGTGGCGGGTATTGGGGCATGATTTGATCGCAATGGGACTGTTGGGGGCATTTTTTCCTTTAATTTTTATTTTATTTTGTATGATTTTTACTGTGGTTTTATTTTTATTTTCTTAACATTGTAGTTATTTTTGTTTTTATTTTTCATTTACTGCATTGAGTGATTTTGCTCATTTTTTTTATGGTCTAGATGGGTTGGGATTGTATTTTATCATTATTAATGGGGTTTTATGGCAAAAGAGAAATTTTGGACATTTGTTTTGTTTAAGGTATGGTTTTTTGTTTTAGTTTTATGTTTAGTTTGGAGGGACACTTGTTAGAAATGTGTGAGTTTGAATTAAAGCTTGGATGGGATGTTAGATGTTTTCATCCTATTGGTTTTTCTATTTTGCTTTGAATTTGTGTTTCTTCGAGGGGTAAGTGCTTTGTTTTAATTGGTTTATCTTAGTTTGTGGTGGATTGTGGTTCTTTTAGGGGGCATGTGTTGCTTGGTTATTGGGTTATTTATGTTTGTCATGAATGTGGCACTTGTCACACTATGACTAAGGGGCCTTTTACATATAAATAGGTACTTAGGGGTTGGGTCTTATTTTGAATTTTGTTTATTATTTGATGACTTATTCTAGTATCTTGAAATTTTCAGCGTTAAGCAGTGACCTCGGGATCCGTGCCCGACTGGTCGTAGGGTTGACCAAGTGATGGTTAAACAATGGACTCATGAAGGGATGAAATGATGTGATGTAAAATTGACCTAAGTGTAGTGTATAGTGTGAGTTAGTGGTCACGTACACCTATCTCTGGTGTATGTGCTTAACACCGTGACTAGAAAGAGGATATAAGGGTTTTAATAAACCTAGGAATCCTTTTGTTTTGATTGGTGAAGGATTTAAGAAGAGAGAGAGGGAGAAAACAAGAGGAGTTATTGAGGTAGGAGTGAATGCAAATCAAAGGGGTGATTGAGCATTTAATGCCGGATTTTAACGCATGAGGAGCCGTTGAAGCAAAAGCTAGAACCCTAGACATTCCAACCTAGATATTGATCAATTTGAGATTGATTGAAGGTGAGTTTCTAATTGAAGTTAACGCATAGATTGTAGATGATTAAAATCAGTCAAATGTTGCTAAAGGATAGATTAAAGACTTAGAAAAAGGAAGGAAAAAGAAAAGGAATGGGTTTTGGGAAGAACAGCCTGAAAGGGGGCTGAATCGGGCCAAATCGATTAATTGAAATCGAGGTTCGATTAATCGATTTTGGTCTAGAAGTTGAAAAGTCAGGGATGCCCAATTTCGATTAATCGATTTGGAAATCGATTAATCGATGTTGAAGGTCGATTGTCGATTTAGAAATCGACTAATCGACTGGGTACCTCCAGTGGCTGGAGAAGCAAGACCTGGAGAAAATCGACTAATCGAGTTGAGAAATCGATTAATCGATTTGGGATTGACTAATCGATTTCAGACTTTCGACCACTTGATTTGAGAATCGACTTTACTATGTTAGAGATTTTGATTAATCGATTTGGGATCAATTAATCAATTTTGAATCTCGAATAATCGATTTTGGGAATCGATTAATCGATTTGGGTTTCGATTAATCGATTTTGGGAATCGATTAATCAGCTTTAGCAGTTTTACTTGACTTTCTAGTTTGACCTTGAAATTCATGGAGAGTCTAAGACCTTCTTTATTACATCTTTAGTGATGTATTGCATGTGTTGTGATGTACCATAGGTGGTACGTGTGAAAGTGAGCACAAGGAGCCGCGTGGGACCTTGAGGCTTGGACCTTCAGAGACCTAAGGTAGGGACACCTTAAACATGTACTTTAATTACAAGAGTATGTATGTAGTGATATAGAATTCAAACTAAAAATATTTTAACTGTGTAAATCTTTGTGAAAATGGTGCGTGTGTGACACCAAGAATGTGATAAAGGCATCTGTGTGATGCGAGTAACTGAGACTAAGTAACCAAATGCGAATGAAACATCCCCAAGGGATGAGAAAGTAATAAAGGTATCAGTGTGATGCGAGTAAATTAGACATTCCAGGGATGTAAATATGATTGAATAATTACTGTTGAGGCCTAACTGATATAAGATAGCACTTTACACTGTGAACAACTATATGTAAAGCACATGTTATTTTTGTTATTTGAGGTTTGATTAGAATACCCCACTAACATGGCGGGATACCCGCGACCGACTCGACAAGATATCCGTGACCGGTACGGCGGCCAATCCGTACACCCGTGCGGAGGTCTATCCATACACAGTAAGCACATCCCAGGGATGTTGAGATGAGAATTAACCCCGCCGCCTATTGAGAAAGGGGCTTGGGTAGTATTCCCAGGGAATACATGTAACAACTATCTATTTAGGCGATGATGGTGGGTATTCCATCGGGGCTCGATGCTATATTGCTCGGGGATTACTTAAGTTAAAGAATTAAGTTTTGCTTTAGGCTTGTTCAGTGTCATTCATGATAAATCAACAGTAAAGTAGAACATGCAAACTACCAGTAAACTTGAATGCAAAGTGCCTTCTTTTAAACTATTTTTCTAGCAAATGCATAGACATATCATGCTTGAATATCATGGAATATATGTGAGATTTTGACTTATACGTTCACTGTGTTGTTCCCTATTGAGCTAGGATGTAGCTCACCCTTTAGACTATACGTCGCAGGTCCATTGTTAGTAGCGGCCGAGGCTTCGGGATACGTAGATCTGGGTGATTCGGATTACGTGCCTGGGGACGAGTTGGAGCCTCCTCCCGAGGACTTCTTCTAGGAGACTCCGCTGAGTACTTTAAGAGAGTTTTTGTGAGCAGATTGTACGGCTTGGTATGTCAAGCCTTTATTTTTGTCAAACATTGTAATTAAATAGACATTATTCTTTTGGGCGAACCATCTGGGGTGATCTGTGAATCACCGATGGTTCGGATCAGTTCTCTGTTCAGCAGTGGCATGAAAGTAAAACCGTCTTTTGCATGTGCCAGATGGGCATATTGATTTTCCATTCTATGCAGTTATTTACCTTATCTTGTTATTATTGCTTGTTTTACCAATATTCCGTGCATAGTTTTAGGGTACGGTCTAGAGGATCGTGCTGATGGCATGGGTTTCGGGGTGTCGAAATCCAGGCTGTCACAGTTGGTATAAAAGCTTTCATTTTAGAAATTCTGACAATCATTCTTTTGTCAGAGCATAGGGACTTCTGCTAATGAAAACTTTATTTGCACTTGTAGACCGTTATATTTCCTAGAGGAAGGGGCCGACCCAGGGGTGGTCATCATAGAAATTTGCGTAGTCGAGATGATCTCATCTCGGATACCAATAGAGTACCTTTGGGACATGGAGGTACTTCACTGGGCCACAATCAAGGAGAGAACCAGGATCGAGATTGTCAGGATCAAGATCAAAGAGAACAGGAGAGAGTTAGAGAAAGGAATGAGGATAGAGAGGAGCATTAGAGGATGACGCACACCATGGAGACCATGGCGGCTGCTATGGACCAATAGGCAACATTCTTGGCAGCTCATACCGCTCATGAGCAGCATCAGCCACCGACACCTCCAGTGGCTCCAACACTGCCAGTGTCTTTTGCTTTTACTAAGTTTAGGAGGATGAGACCTCCTAGCTTTTCAGGGCAGGCAGAGCCCATGGCAGCTAAGAACTGGCTGAGTGAAATGGAGAAGGTGTTTAGTGTGCTCACATGTACAGAGGATGAGAGTGTCCGTTGGGCAGCCTATTTGTTGAATGGAGAGGCTGGGCCTTGGTGAAAGTCTGTTTCATGGACTAGGGCTCAGGAGACTCCAGATTTGCCATGGACTTGGGATGAGTTTGTGGAAGAATTCAATAAACAGTACTTCCCAAAAGTGGTTAGGAACCAAATGGAGATTCAATTTCTACAGCTTACTCAAGGGAAGATGACTGTTAGGGAGTATGGAGTGGAGTTCATGCGACTCACTCGCTTCGCGCCTGACTACGTCATCACAGAGATGATGAGAGCGAAGAGGTTTCAACAAGGATTGAGACCAGACGTGAGGGGAGGAGTAGCACCATTCCAGCTGAGGACCTATGGACAGGTCATGAGCAAGGCCTTGGTGGTAGAGGAGGAAAATAATAATAAGTACCACCAAAGGGAGCAACAAGGAAGGTGGAATACAGACCAGAGCAGAATGGGAATTTCGAACCGGTGAACAAAAAGTCGAGATTCGTACCAAACAATCAGAAACCACCGTTTCAAGGAGGCTATGGGAGACTGGCGCAACAGACCAACCAACAGAAATTTCCATTGCTTGCGTCAGGGAGATCGATGAGATATGAGATCCCTGCTATCACGACCAGAGTGACAATTACACTGGGGTTCTTGGGAGCAGCTTCTTCCACACCTCGTGAGACTTTGCCAAGTATGGCAAGTCTCATAGAACAGCTGACTGTAGGCAGGGAACTCGGGGTTGTTTTCGATGTGGCAAGGTGGGCCACCTGATCAAAGATTACCCCGAGGTGAACAAAGGGATGATGGCTTCAGCTCCTATTCCACAACCTATACAAGCTAGGATGCCGATCGTCCAAGGGAGAGCCTACACAGTCACAGCTCAAGAGGCTCATAATACAAATGACGTGATTCAAGGTGAGTTTTCTTTTAAATAAAGAATTTCAATTCTTAAAAATTTTTAGATAGAGAAGGTGCATCCATATAGAAAATATAAGAGGACTTATATGTAATAAATTCTAGTATGATGATAGACATTATATATATATATATGTATGTATGATTAAGTATGTTACAAATTTATAAGAAGGGAAGCGACGTGACATACGAAGCTCGAGTGTTGATAGACCCGGGGTCTACCCACTCATTTATTACTCCTCGTTTCACAAAGAGGATGAAAGTTAACCCAGAGGAGTTAGACTTTGTGTTAACCGTGACTGTTCCTACTAGGAAATCGGTTGATACTGAAAAGGGTTGCAACTTCGTGATTGTGAGAGTCATGGATGGAGACATCTTTGAACTACCGGTGAACCTAATTTTGTTAAACATGCAAGGATTCGACGTGATCCTTGGCAAGGATTGGCTGTCGACTCACTGTGCGATGGTAGATTGCAAGAATAAAGTCGTCATCTTCAGACCCAATACGAGGAGATCATTTAGATTTCAAGGAGAGAGGTCGACACACATACCACTTATCTCGGCAATCGGGGCCGAGCGATTGATCAGAAAAGGGTGTAGTGGATACGTGGTATTTTTGGAGGAGCATAAAGAGGAGAAGAATGTTACCTCTGAGATAGCAGTTGTGCGAGACTTCACCGATGTATTTCTGGAGGAGTTACTAGGATTACCTCTAGAGAGAGAAGTAGAATTCGCCATCGACTTAGCACTAGGAACGGAGCCTGTTTCTAAAGCACCATACAGAATGGCTCCTGCTGAGTTGAAGGAGTTGAAAGAGCAGTTACAAGAGATAATGGACAAGGGGTTTGTTAGACCGAGCGTGTCTCCATGGGGAGCACCGGTCTTGTTTGTAAAGAAGAAAGATGGGTCAATGCGCCTGTGCATTAACTATCGACAATTGAACAAACTCACTATTAAGAATCGATACCCTTTGCCTAGGATAGATGACTTATTCGATCAACTGCAAGGAGCGAAGTACTTTTCCAAGATCGATCTGAGATCAGGATATCATCAGTTGAGAATCAAGGCAGAGGATGTTCAGAAGACAGCATTCAGGACTCGGTACGGATACTATGAATTTCTAGGATGTAGTTTGGGTTGACAAATGCCCCGACGTCATTTATGGATCTGATGAATAGGGTGTTTAAACCACACCTAGACTTGTGTCGTAGTGTTTGTTGACGACATCCTGGTCTATTCAAAATCAGATGAAGAGCATGAGAAGCACTTGAGAATATATAGACTTTACGTGAACACCAACTATATGCCAAGCTCAGCAAGTGCGAGTTTTGGTTAGAAGAAGTTAGCTTTTTAGGACATGTTGTCTCAAAGCATGGTGTCACTGTAGATCCAGCAAAAATAGAAGCAGTGGTCAATTGGGAGCAACCAAAGACTGTGACCGATGTCCGTAGTTTCCTTGGATTAGCGGGTTACTATCGACATTTCATTGAGAGTTTTTCAAAGATATCAGGACCACTCACGAGACTTACATGGAAGGATGCAAGGTTCGAATGGAGTGAGGCATGCGAGAAGAGTTTTCAAGAACTCAAGAAGAGACTCACTTCAGCTCCAATACTTGCGATTCCTTCAGGCAATGGAGGGTTTGCAATATACAGTGATGCTTCGTATAGTGGTTTGGACTACGTGCTTAATCAACACAGAAAGGTGATAGCATACGGATCGAGACAGTTGAAAGAGCATGAGAAGAATTATCCGACACATGACCTAGAATTAGCAGCGGTCATATTTGCGTACTGAAATCTAGTCGCGTTCCCATTCCTTGAAATTTCTTCCAAAACTTTGATGTATATAATGGGTCACGGTCTGAAACAATGCTACTCGGAATCCCATGCAAACGAACAATCTCCTTCATATACAGCTCTGTCAGTGTTTCCGCCGTGTACATCATGTTGTAAGGCAAGAAGTGCGCTGACTTGGTCAATCGATCGACCACTACCCAAATGGCATTGTACTTCTTTTGCAGTACGCGGGAGCCCAACAATGAAATCCATAGAGATCGATTCCCACTTCCATTCCGGTATAGGTAGAGGCTGCAATAATCCCACAGGGTGTCTATGATCGATCTTCATTTGTTGGCACATCAAACACCGTGACACGTACTCTCCCACATCTTGCTTCAAACCTCTCCACCAATAATTATTTTTCAAGTCCTGGTACATCTTTGTGCTACCCAAATGAATCGTATAGTTGGATTTGTGAGATTCATCAAGAATTGTTTGCCATAAATCGGCATTGTTCGGAATGCAAAGACGACCCTTGAACAATAAGGAACCATCCTCCTTGACCGAGAACTCAGATCCAATGCCTTCAGTTACATATTGACGAATCTTGGTTAGCGCCAGGTCTTTCATTTGTAGCTCGTGGATATGCTCAAATATCGCCGGTCTCACTGATATATTAGCCAAGAAGGCTCTTGTAGCTTGTGACTTGATGTTTGCATCATATAGTGCCAGATCTTCAAATAACTTCCATCGGTGCATACCCAAAATCAAACTAGCCAACTAAGCTGACCCCTTCCGACTCAAGGCATCGGCCACCACATTAGCCTTGCCTGGATGGTACTGTATAGAACAGTCATAGTCCTTGAGGAACTCCATCCATCTACGCTGCCTCATATTTAGTTCTTTCTGTGTAAACAAATATCTGAGGCTCTTATGATCGATGAAGTTCTCAAAGGTCTCACCGTACAAGTAATGTCGCCAAATCTTCGGCATTCCATCTACAAATCGACGGGCAGACGGAGAGGGTCAATCAGATCATTGAGGGCATGCTTAGGGCATGTATGTTGGAATTATAAGGATCATGGGATCAACACCTACCGTTGATTGAGTTTGCATACAATAATAGTTTTTAGACGAGCATTGGGATGGCACCATATGAAGCTCTTTACGGACAGCGATGTAGATTGCCGATCAATTGGGAGGAAATTAGTGAGAAATTTGTTTTGGGACCAAAATACTTGAAGATAATGCCACCTATGTTCTTATGATAAGGGCAAAACTCAAAGCGGCTCAGAGCAGACAGAAAAGCTATGTCGATATCAAGCAGACGAGTGTAGACTTTAAGGTGGGAGAACATCTGTTCGTGAAAGTGTCACCTATGAAGGGGGTGATGAGATTTGGAAAGAGAGGGATGTTAAGTCCCTTCTATCTTGGACCATTTGAGGTTCTGGGTCGAGTAGGGGAAGTTGCTTACCGCATTGGATTGCCACCGTTATTTGATCAAGTACATAATGTGTTCCACGTATCTATGCTTAGGAAGTATCGTAATGACCCTGATCACATGTGGAGCGGCAAATCATTTGAGATGCATGAGGATATGAGCATGATCGAAGAGCCGACAGAGATTCTGGATCGAAAGGAACAAGTGTTGCGAACAAAAGTGATTCCATTAGTGATTGTTCGATGGAAGTATCATCCGGTCGAAGAAGCTACATGGGAACGAGAGGCTGACGTGAAAGAACAGTATCCAGACTTGTTTGCGATAGCTTGAGAGCCAAAAATTTTATCACCGTAAGCATGTTTGCAGATTTAAACCATATGTTGTAATCCAATGTCGATCTGCTGATCAATTTGTTCAATAGAAAATTTTTTTAATTTGCGTAGTGTTCCTAATACCATGTCGAATGCATACTTAGAATTCATCATAGCCATGACATGACCATGATGACGTGTTTCACAAACCAGTGACCAACTGGTCATGTTTTACCAAGAAACCAAAAGAGACAGAAAAATAACAAAAATTTTAGAAATCTGATCAAAACTGATTAATCGATTTTGAAATCGATTAATCGATTTGAGAGTTCGATTAATTGATTTTGGTCGATTAGTCGACTGGCATGCGCTAGTGAGTGGAGATTGAATGAGGATTCAGAAAAATAATAAAGTGACAATTTGATTAATCGATTCGGGTTTCGATTAATCAAATTTTGAATTTTGATTAATCAATACTGGAAATTCGATTAATCGAGTGATTGAGAATTTTAGGGAAATTTGAAGAACTTCACGATTTTGATTAATCGAAGTGAAATTCGATTAATCAATTTTGGGATTTCGATTAATCGACTTAGAGATTCGATTAATCGACTGGCTCACGCCAGTGAGCTCGAAAAGTTGAAATTTTAAGTGACCACAATTTTGATTAATCGAAATTAATTCGATTAATCAATTTCGCGCGGCTGAACTTAGTTTTAAAACTCGATTAATCGATTTTAGAAATTGATTAATTGAATCGGGGCCTATATATATAAATCGAGGGGGATTTCTCTCCATTCGAAATCATTTTTGATTTTTCTCTTGCGCGCCTTTCCTTCTTCCTCTACCAGCGACCGTACACCTAGGGTTCTTGGTGTTGCGAATCGATTTCGGATCAAAATCACTTACGTTCGGAGCGATTACCTAAGGTAAAACCCTAGATTTTTGCTTTCTTCCATTTCAAGCCATCAAACCCTAGTTTTTCTTGATTTATCACGAAAATGCCACCAAAACTTTCGGTCCAGTGTAAGAACGCCGCACCGCCACCACCTACCCCATCGCCTGTAAGAACCACATCACCGTCGACATCGGATACCACGTTCGATTCGACAAGCGCGTCTTCGCGTGAGTCTTCACCAATTCCACCACCACCCGAAAATGTCCCCCAACCAAATGAATGGTGGGCAGCTAAGAAGTTTGAAGATGAATATATCTTCGATGTAGAATTATTTACCAACCCCGATGTCGAGGGGGAGACCCAATGGGCTCGAAATTATTTGGTGAAGGTTGGCCTCAGCAATCTCTTCAAGCCACTCCACGGGTCTTACTACCCTAGATTGGTCCACCTATTTTACCAAGGCTTGGCAGAGGGTCCTACCGATGATATTGTTACGACCACGATTGATGGTCGTGACTATACCTTCACCCATCGCCACGTCCATGAGGCCCTAGAATGTTACTTAGACTTTGTGCCCGAGACCACCCTCTTCCCACCCTTTGAGGAAGAGGTGAAATTTGAAGAAATTATGACCCGAATGACCAACGGGAAGAAAGGGTAGGGATCGTCCATTCGGAGGGTCGATCTACCCCATTACATGTAGATGCTTGATTCTATAATCAAGTGCAACCTCTACCCGATGCGTCACGATACCGAGCGGGTGGACTTAGTCCAACAAGCCCTGTACGCGGCATTCTGCGGCCGTTGGTTTGACGCTACCAAGATCATCATAGAAGGGATGGTCTATATAAAGGAGAAATTGATGAAGGGCAATTTGAGGCCCAAGGAAAAGATGTCGTATGCTCGACTCATTTCGAGCATGTTGGAGTGTTATTCAGAAGCTCCAGGATGCACCATCTCGCCTCATGAGGAGCGAGCTACAGACCACCTGAAGCATTACTCAATCGCTTCATTGGGTCATAATTATCAGTTGCTAAAGCGGATCCTACCAGCTCAGGGCCTAGCAGCACCACCACCACCACAAGTAGTACCACCACCACCCCCACCACAACATCAGGACCCACCTGTGGGAGAAGCACACCCCATCGATCCACCAGCTGAGGGGGTGCCCTCCCATACCACCTCATCGCCTACGCTGCCATCATAGTTAGCGGCTGTGACACCCACTTGGTCATACCGCCAGCGAGCGGCTCACCAGGGCGCCTACCATAGAGGACGTGTTGGCCTGGATGGAGGCCAACAATGAGAGGATGAATCAACGGATGGACTTCTTGTTGTACCAAACCCTACGGTACATATATCCGTTAGACTTTTAGCAGCACCTCGTGCAGGAGGAGGCGTGGACTGCGAGCCGGACAACTTTTCATACGGGTGTCGCTTTTCACGCGAGTACCTCTACTGCCGATGCATCTGGCTTGGTGCCCTGATCAGCGGCCGAGGCAGTCGACCACCGCTTCTTTGAGCAGGCGACCACCACCAAAGCAACCAGCCACTGTGGCAGACCCCACCCGGACCAACCGAGAGAGGGGACGACGTGAGCGCTTGACGATGGTGTTATTTTGTGATCACTTTTTTTGGATATTTTTATACTGTTGTATCTAAATTCTCAATTGTAATTATCGAGAAAAGTAAAGGAAACTTGTAAATTTTGGAAATTTTGATAATGAAATCTAAATCAGCTTTTTTGGAATGTACTTGCATTACGTTTTGTTTCTCGCACTGTATGATGTGTAATTCATCTTTCGTGTGTGAGTACGTGACACCGCAGTGTGTGGGGTACCAACCAGTGCACCGTTGGGTTATTTTTGAGGACGAAAATTCCTAAGGTGGGGAGAATGTAATATCCTAAAATTTTGAGCGTTAAGTAGTGACCTCGGGATCCGTGCCTGACTGGTCGTAGGGTTGACCAAGGGATGGTCAAACAGTGGACTCATGAAGGGATGAAATGATGTGATATAAATTTGACCTAAGTGTAGTGTATAGTGTGAGTTAGTGGTCACGTACACCTATCTCTGGTGTATGTGCTTAACACCAAGACTAGAAAGAGGATATAAGGGTTTTAATAAACCTGAGAATCCTTTTGTTTTGGTTGGTGAAGGATTTAAGAAGAGAGAGAGAGGGAGAAAACAACAGGAGTTATTGAGGTAGGAGTGAATGCAAATGAAAGGGATGATTGAGCATTTAATGCCGGATTTCAACGCATGAGGAGCAGTTGAAGCAAAAGTTGGAGCCCTAGACATTCCAACCTAGATATTGATCAATTTGAGATTGATTGAAGGTGAGTTTCTAATTGAAGTTAATGCATAGATTGTAGATGATTAAAATCAGTCAAATGTTGCTAAAGGATAGATTAAAGACTTAGAAAAAGGAAGGAAAAAGAAAAAGAATGGGTTTTGGGAAGAACAGCCCAAAAGGGGGCTGAATCGGGCCAAATCGATTGATCGAAATCGAGGTTCGATTACTCAATTTTGGTCTAGAAGTTGAAAAGTCAGGGATGCCCGATTTTGATTAATCGATTTGAAAATCGATTAATTGATGCTGAAGGTCGATTAATCGATTTAGAAATCGACTAATCGACTAGGTACCTCTAGTGGTTGGAGAAGCAAGAGATGGGGAAATCGACTAATCGAGTTGAGAAATCGATTAATCGATTTTGGATTTTGATTAATCGATTTGGGATCGACTAATCGATTTCAAACTTTCGGCCCCTCGATTTGAGAATCGACTTTACTATGTTAGAGATTTCGATTAATCGATTTGGGATCGATTAATCGATTTTGAATCTTGATTCATCGATTTTGGGAATGGATTAATCGATTTGGGTTTCAATTAATCGATTTTGGGAATCGATTAATCAACTTTGGCAGTTTTACTTGACTTTCTAGTTTGACCTTGAAATTCATGGAGGGTCTAGGACCTTCTTTATTACATCTTTAGTGATGTATTGCATGTGTTGTGATGTACCATTGGTGGTATGTGTGAAAGCGAGCACAAGGAGCCGCGTGGGACCTTGAGGCTTGAACCTTCGGAGACCTGACGTAGGGAACACCTTGAACATGTACTTTAATTGCAAGAGCATGTATGTAGTGATATAGAATTCAAACTAAAAATATTTTAACTGTGTAAATCTTTGTGAAAAGGGTACGTGTGTGGCACCAAGAATGTGATAAAGGCATCTGTGTGATGCGAGTAATTGAGACTAAGTAACCGAATGAGAATGAGACATCCCCAGGGGATGAGAAAGTAATAAAGGCATCAGTGTGATGCGAGTAAATTAGACATCCCAGGGATGTGAATATGATTGAATAATTTTTGTTGAGGCCTAACTGATGTAAGATAGCACTTTACACGGTGAACAACTATATGTAAAGCACATGTTATTTTTGTTATTTGAGGTTTGATTAGAATACCCCACCAACGTGGCGGGATACCCATGACTGACTCGGCAGGATATCCGTGACCGGTACGGTGGCCAATTCGTACACCCGTGCAGAGGTCTATCCATACACAGTAAGCACATCCCAGGGATGTTGAGATGAGAATTAACCCCGCCGCCTATTGAAAAAGGGGCTTGGGTAGTATTCCCAGGGAATACATTTAGCAACTGTCTATTTAGGCGACGATGGTGGGTATTCCATCGGGGCTCGATGCTATATTGCTCGGGAATTACTTAAGTTAAAGATTTAAGTTTTGTTTTAGGCCTGTTCAGTATCATTCATGATAAATCAACAGTAAAGTAAAACATGCAAACTACCAGTAAACTTGAATGCAAAGTGCCATCTTTTAAACTATTTTTCTAGCAAATACATAGACATATCATGCTTGAATATTATGGAATATATGTGAGATTTTGACTTATATATTCACTATGTTGTTCCCTATTGAGCTAGGATGTAGCTCACCCTTTAGACTATACGTCGCAGGTCCATTGTTAGCAGTGGCCGAGGCTTCGGGAGACATAGATCCGGGTGATTCGGATTACGTGCCTGGGGATGAGTTGGAGCCTCCTCCCGAGGACTTCTTCTAGGAGACTCTGTTGAGTACTTTGAGAGAGTTTTTGTGAGCAGATTGTACGGCTTGACATGTCAAGCCTTTATTTTTGTCAAACATTGTAATTAGATAGACATTATTCTTTTGGGCGAACCATCTGGGTTGATCTGTGAATCACCGATGGTTCGGATCGATTCTCTGTTCATGCAGTGGCATGAAAGTAGAACCGTCTTTTGCATGTGCCAGATGGGCATATTGATTATCCATTTTATGTAGTTATTTACCTTATCTTGTTATTATTGCTTGTTATACCAATATTTCGTGCATAGTTTTGGGGCACGTTCTGGAGGATCGTGCTGATGGCACGAGTTTCGGGGTGCCGAAATCTGGGCTATCACACTTATAATTTTAGTATTTGAAATTTGGTACTTTCTATTTTCTTAATGTCTTTTCTTCCATTTTATTGTGTTTCTCGGGAATTCCATCCTAAAGGAGTTTGTCATGGTGATTTGCTCATTGTGGTATCGGGGTTAGTGGGATATAGGGTGGTGCTAGGGTCGATGATATTGATCTGGCCCGAAGTTCCACCCTATTGGGGGAAGAGATGGAAGAGTTGAAAGTGGAGAAAAGAAAACCAAGGAAGGGAACTGCATCAGAGTTCTCATGATCGATGCCAATTGCTCCTTGGTAGGTTCTGTGGATCGACCTTTGTTTGGCCCTCCCTTGGGGGTTTCCAAGATCGGCCTTCCATAGGTGTATCCCTCAGGTCCTGAGTGGCCTTCTGTGAGTTACTCTTTCTTTTTCGCCGACTCGAGGCTCTGTGATGCTGTCATTTTATTGTGTGATTTGGAAGATTGCATCATAAGCAACATCTTAGGGAGAAAAGGAAGTGAAGATAAGATTTTTGTTAGAATTGGTTCAGCGTGTGCTTCCTCTCCGGGCCTCTCAGCCATTTCTCCCTTTTTTATGTGTTATTATTTAGGCATTTTTCCTCAAGGGTGCCCATTCTGATTTTAAATTTGCCTTTCCTTTTGCGGGTTTTGTTTGATTCTTGTTTCAGGGTTATAATTATTTTTATATGTTCAAAGGGGACATACCTATGGTGTAATTTGTAACAGTTTTATCATATTTATAAAAGTGGTGCTTTTGACTACCTTTATGGATTTATTTTTGGTTTCAAGAATTTTGTCTTGATTGGTGCTGTTTATCTTGATTTGCCCTTAGGTGTGGCTCTAGTTTGTGTTCGCGTTATATCGGTTTGAGTGTTGATGTGCTATGACTTAGTATAGTGTTTATGTATTTTTAGTAGTCATTTTCGAGGCATGCATGCCCATATAGGTGAGGCCTTCTCTAATTTTTGGAGTGCATGAGTATAGGTGTGAAGTGTATGATGTAAATTTTGGGTTGTAGGTGTGGCTTCAATATGGGCAAGTCCCAAGTTTGGTCCCTGGTTGCTGCTGTGTATATATATTTTGGCTATAACTGGGGAATTATGCGCTTGATTCAGGGCGTTTAATTCAATTGCCCCTCTTTGTGCACGCGCAATTGGGGGTTCAGGGAATTAATTAAGCGTCAGAGTGTGAGCGTGTAATCCAATTGTCTGCTCTAATCGGTGAGCATGATTGGAGCATCACCAAGTCACTTTGCGGGTGGCCTTTCAAATTGTGTGCAACATGGAGGGTGAGGAATTGATTCGTTGCACTTTTTGGGTGGACGAAAATCATTGTGCGCTCTAGACCTAGCGCGCGATTCAGGTCGTGCACTTTTTTTCTGAGTGTGTGATTCAGTTGCGCGCTGGCTTTCTGGAGCGCGATTGACCCACGCTCTATATAAGCCACGAAATTTATCATTTCGCCCATGCTTTCTGATTGCTTCTCTGATTCTTACTCTTCCTTGCTTCCTTGCGCGCTGATTTCTGTGGTTCTGCGATATCTCGCGATCCACTCATCCGTTTCGAGCACCGTTTCTTACGTTCTCTTTAGTTTTTTGTGCTCTTTATTTTGAGATGGACTCTGAGGGCAGTGACCAACTTTTCTTGACTACTCGGACTTGGAGCAGATGGTGGTGGAGGGAGGGGAGACTCCTGAGATTCCTACCGGTGCCGATGCCGATGTCGAGGGTGATGTCGAGATGGTCGTCGGAGAGGGTGCTCCTCGGCTTGGTGGGGGCGATGAGGGCGACACTATTCCGCATCGGGCTCTGCCTCGGATTCACATTCCGTTGGAGGAGTTCTTCACGAGGGATCAGGTAGGTGCCAGCAAGCAAGAGTTTCTTCTTTTACTTCCTAGGCATTTAGGTTATAACGTAGATTCATAGGATATGGAAACCCATTTAACTTTATGTTGAACTCGCATCTAGTCTTAGTGTGCTTGAGCATTCATGCATCGTGCTTGTATATAGTTTTAAGTCATGTTTACTTTATCCTTTAGTGTTACTTCTATCATGTTTCATGTGCTTATCGTAAATCTTTGTATGTCTTACTTTCACAACTTATCTGTAACATTTTGCTGTCATTACGCCTTTTCCTTTTCATGTTTATCATCGATTGGCCAAACTATGACTAGTTTATTATTGCTGGTCATTATCATCATTTGTTATTATTATTATTTTTGATATTATTATTATCGTTGTCATTATTAGCCATTATCATTTTTTAAGTATTAGGTCTACTTATCATCAGTAGTTCTAATTATCGTTATTAGTCCTTACATAGTCATAGGTTGTAGTCTTATGTTGTCCATTTTCATTTCATCTCTCCTTAGGAGCCTCCTTTGTTGGCCATCAACACTGCATGGTCAGAGTCCCATGCCTGGTACCATGCCCTGCCTGAGTTTCAATAGACATGGTTAGTGTCTTTCGGCTTCAAACCTATCTTGGAGCTTGAGCCCTTTTCGGTCGATCGGGGTTTGATTGGGGCTATTCTGGAGCGATGGAGGGAGGAGTAGCAGGCATTTCTCTTTGCAGTAGGGATGTTGCTGTCGACCCCAAAGGACTGGGTTTGCATCACCAGGCTCAGATTCGAGGGGGGGCCAGTGACAGGGCAGATGGAGGGAGACTACTTGGTAATATGTGGCTATACAGGCATAGGTATCTCCTCCTCAAAAAGTCATAATGAGGCGAGGTCTATTTCAATTTTCAGAGGAATGATTTGGGGATTGGTTTGGTGGATGGCCACCTGCTTATATGGGGTCAACTGCGTTGCCCCATTTTGGTCAATTTTGATGACCCTTGTGCTCACGAATGTGGTTCGGATGTGAGGTCTCAGGCGGGATTCATCCTTCAAATCTATCCCCCTGGCTTTGGCTATAGTAATGGTTCAGGCATTTTCCTTGGCCTCTTGGATTTCTTCTTTGGTAGGCTTGTAGCCTAAGCCGAATTTGACATGTTGGTCGCCTTTCGCTCTGACCGAGTCTCTCCTGCCTTGCAAACGGGGACCCAAACCTTTTTCTTTCTGATAGCCCCACTTTTGGAGCATGGTCACTGCTACATTCATTCCACCTCTGATATTTGTGGTGACCTCTATGATAGGTTCTTGCGCCAATGTTGACACATCATACTGGAGGCTGTTGAGATTGGTGTCTTCAGCTATATGGGTACATCCAGCAGCTTGAGTTTTTTGATGTTATGGGTCATCTTCTCTCTTACCTCTTATCCTTCACCTTTGATGGTAATAACATTCTCTTCGAAGATGAATTTAGGTTGTTGATGTAAGGGGGAGAGAGCTGCCCCAATTTCATGCAGCCACGGGCGCCCTAGTAGCAGGTTGAAGATGAACTTGATGTCCATGGCTTGGAAAGGAATTGAGAAGGTCATTGGCCCAATGGTGAGCTCAAGATCGACTTCTCCTATCACCTCCATCCTAGTATTATCAAACCCTCTTGCATTTGTTGTGGCTGGCCTGAATGTGGAGGGATCAACCCCTATTTTGGTTGCAGTTCTGAGGGGGCATATATTCAATGTCGAACCATTGTCTATCAGTACCAAAGGGATTATTAAGTCCTTTGGTTCCACCATGATGTTGAGAGATTTGGAATGATTACTTCCTTCACTTGGCAGGTCAGCATCTGAAAATGAGATGGCATTGGGAGCCAACACCTGCCCGATCATTTGGTCTACTTCATCTAGTGAGACCTTATCGGATATGTGAGCATCTTTCAATACCCTCATTAGATCTTGGAAGTGGGCCGAGGATGTCATCAATAGATACCAAATGGTGATGTGAGATAACATTCTCTTCAACTGTGTTTCCAATATGTGCTCTCGGCTCATTTTTTCAAGGGGTGTACCGCAGTAGGTTCTTTCTTCTCTTCTGGTCGAGTTGGTATCGATACCTCGGGTTGTTTAGAAATCCTCCCCGGTTGAGTAACAAAATCAATTGTCCCCTCTATGTTGCCACCCACATTGATGTCTGTCTGACTGTAATCAAGCAGGACCTAATCGTAATCATATATTGGTCAGGAGATTTGAAATGGGACAAATGGGGGCACCTGATATGATTGAGCCGACAGGGCTGGTGTGGAAAATTTGGGCCAGATGTGGTTGATTGGTGCAGGAGGTAGTTGAACTAATGATGATGTGGCAAAATCTAGCCAGCTGTATTGTTTGGGAGTCGGAGGTGGGGCAAAATTGGGCACCATGTAATTGACCGGGGTTGGTGCCGGATATGCTTTGTATTGCGGGGATGGAGTAAAACTGGGTTTCACATGGGAAATGGACACGAGTGTAGGGAAATGCATCCTTAAATCCAAAGGTGCTGCTTGCGGTGTAAGGCTCGAAAAATAATTGGTTAAGTTTAATGGCTCGATCACCCCTATATTCTCATTCTCACAGCTCTGCTGCCAAGGCACTGTAAAATTCCCTCCCTTAGTGATAATTCAAAGGGATCAAATTCTTTCATCCATTCCTCCAACATGTTAATAGTGGCCCTTGGGCCCATTCCTCCCTGCGGGTGCAGTGGTAACGGTGCATGTATGATATTTGTGGGCTGATTAGCTTGGGGGTACTGGGGGTATGAGTTTCTCTACCTCTATCAATTCCTCTATCGTGTGTTTCAAAGGAAACCACCGATCAGTTGGATGTCCCGACTCTTGATGGAAATTACAATGTGTGCAGGGATCATAATTCTTTGGGATTGGATTTGGTGGGGGTCTTCATTGAAGCTGAGTAATCAAACCCTTCTTGATCAGTAACGGTAAGAGAATATTTAGGGATTGTCCCAAGGGAGTGAATACTCGATCATATAAGGCCTTCTCTGCTCAGGGGCCATTTGCCCCCAGGGGACATTGTTCTACCTTAGAACCTGATTTATTGGTTCTAGTTGTGTTGTCGTGAACCGAAAGGGGACCATGTTGGTGTTGGACTGTGTGTTCATTATATTTTGTACCTCTGCCCCTACTCCTCTCTCAGTCCTCTGTTCGGTGAACTTTCGAACCCCACTGGCCCCACTAGACCCATTCTTGCTCAAACATCCCTCTATAATTACGTCCTCACAACGGTTAGCATTTCTTACCAAATCAACGAAGCTAGACTACGTTGGTATACCAAGAAGCCTAAGATGACTGGCAATGTATTTTTCGAGATCATCTCGATTTGCTCATCGTCGAGTATTCAATTTCTCACTTGGGCTATCAAGGCTCTCCATCTCCCCAGATAGTCGTTGAACGTCTCATCAAACTTCTGCTTTAGGCGAGCTAGATAAGATTTACGAGGCTCGATGTCCATATTGTAGACATACTCCTCTTGGAATAAGTGGTTCAAATCCTTCCAAGTTTTAATCATGGATGGTTCAAGGGACATGAACCATCTCAAAGCGGGGCCTGTGAGGCTTTTCTGAAAAACTTTTATGAGCAAACGCTCATCCCCTCCATACTGGCACATATCTCCATAGTACGATTTTAGATGGGCAATTGGGTTGCTCGTGCCATCGTATTTATCAAAAGTAAGCACTTTGAATTTATGGGGAAGTGGTACTTCCGCAAATAGACATAGGTCAAAGAACTCAGTAGCGTGAATTTTAGCTCCTCCCATCTTTGTCAGTTGCTTTTGTATTTTGTCCATTTGCTCTTTCAGCAATTCGAACTCTTTTAATTGTAAGGCCGGGGCTGGTCCCCCTTCATTCTAAATGGCTTGTGGGTGGGTGAATGTGGGTGGTGGTGGATTAAAACTGGTAAATGCCCCTGCATAGGCCCCACTATTTTTGTCCTCGTCCTCTTCATACTGTGGATCAACATAAGGTGGAGGGGTGAGGTTATCTTGTTGGTTCTGAGTAGGCTGGATGGGTGCCTTGTGGGGCCATCGTACATGCGGGAAACCTTGGGGATATGTTTTAGACGTAGGAGGATGGGTGAATTGGGGATGGTTGATGGTATGGGATAGATTCCCATATTGGGTTGGGTGTGAGATATGTGAAAAAATAGGGCCCATGCCGGGTTGGGGGATTGAGTGAGTTGGGTGTATTATCTGAGGGGGAATGGGGGCCTGTTGGGTGTAAGTAAATGTGGGATATTGGGGGAATGATGGAGGGTTTGCAAATGGGGCTCTCAGGTTTGGGCCTTGATGGGCTTGGGTATAGGGTGTTGGGCCTTAATAGACTTGGGCCTGGGGTATTAAGCCTTGATGGACTTAGTGTATTGGACCTTGGTGGGCTTGGGTATGGGCTATTGGGCTTTGATGTGCTTGGGTATAGGGTGTTGGGCCTTGAGGCCCGCTCAAATGGGAGCCTTGGATGGTATTGCTAATGGGGGTTTGATTAGGGTTTTGGGGGAAGGAAGTATGGAGGTTTTGGAGGGTATTGGATGGGTTTGGAGAAGTGTGGGATGGATGTGGGAGGCTTTGAAAGGCCTTCCATGCGGTATAGGATTTGACCATGTCTTCCATCATGGCCATTGGGTTGGTTAAAGGGGTAAATGGGGATGACCCTTCCACTGTATGGGGAAATGTGGGCATGACCTGGGTAAAAGGGTGAGGAAAATTGGGCATGACCTAGGTAACACTGGGCATGACCTGGGTGGTTGGGGAGATATGTGGTGGATTTGAAAAATTGGGCATGGTATGGGTGGATGTGGAAATAACGGGTGTATTTTGGATAGATGTATGAAAAAAATGGGGTATATTTGGAGAGGGTGTGGAAGGGAAATTGGGTATGGTTTGGGTGAATGTGGGAAGATTTGACATGGGAGATGAGGAAAGTTATGGTGTATGTTGGGTTAATGTGGTGGGAAGATTGGATGTATGTGGAGTGGCTATGGGAGAAAAATGGGGTGTTTGTTGCATGGATGTTGATGGGAGAAAGTTGGACGTGGATTTGGTAAATGAGGGTGTTGGATTTTGGGAAGGTATGGGAAAATGATGGGGAATGAGGTGTTGGATTTTGGAAAAATGTGGGGAAATTGGGCATGTTGGATGTGGAAGAGAAGTGGGATAAATCTTGGGAGGTGGAAGAAGAATGGAGTGGAAAAAGTGGTGGGTTTTGAATTGATATGGGGGAGCGAGGGGGTGAATTTTGGTTTGAGGTGGAGGGGAAGAGGGGTGCACCGAAGGGTCCGGTGACGGTAAATGGGAGTTGGGTGAACGGAATGGGGATTTCCTCCATGTGGGAATGAGTTGGGGAATGTGGCAGGGATGAATCAGGATCAGCATAAGTCGGATCAACCGCCCATGATATGGCTTGGTGGCCGGTTGAGTACGGATGCCTCAGGTGGGCCCCGTAAAGTTTTCTTCCCCCTATGGGATGACGAAGGGTAAGGCGATGTCGTTGTGCCGGCACCCCAAGTTCTCTTTTTTTGGTATTTTTGATTTTTCTTGATTTTTTTGGTTTGATTTTTTGGAAAAAGAAAATGAACCATTTTACGATGAGTTCCAAAGCCTTGGAATTCCCATTTCGGGTGGCGTTCGCACCCCAAATATTTCCCACGACGGGACACCGACGCGCTTCGAAAGAATCAAAGGGATATCCCTTAATCTATGTGAAGACACGGGAATCCATGTGACAACCTAATGCCTCGAAAAAAGTTAATAAGAGGGTGACCTCTTTTGACCGGCGAGGGCACATTGGGTGTCGGAACGTGTGAGATCTACTAGAGGCACTAAGCTACTAAGCGGGGAACTCGGGGCAAGTGAAAAAGGGCCTCAGATTCGGGCTGCCCAGCCAGTAATATGCTTAGTGTATATATTATATACGCTAGGCCAAAAATTTGAAGATTTTGGCTTAGCGTGTATATTATACACGCTAGGGTGCAAAATCTGAGGATTTTTAGCTTAGCGTGTTTATTATACACGCTAGGGCAATTCTGTGGGTTTTTGGCTTAGCGTGTATATTTTACACACTAGGCAAAAATAGTCTATATAAAATATTTTGACAGCAAACAGCAAGCCCGAATTTGGTCTGTTTCTTTGGTTTTTGGGAAGCGGTGCTTCCTGGGACTGATTTTCGTTATTATAATGGGTTCCTCCTCTCCGAACCTAGGGATACAATGATGATTCGGGGAAACTAAATGCACTCCCCAAGGGTTTTAAGCTTCATAACTTAAGCTCAGTTAACCACCCAATATACCTCCAGCGCAAGCGCTTTCTCAGATGCTGGATGGGGTGGTACTTTTCCGAATCATCACCCTAGGGGCTACCGCCTTACTAAGAACCGGGACGTTTATATCGTTGCCTAAATTCTCACCCTTTTGTAAAATATACCCAATGTAAAAAATGAATTAAGTCCTTTAGTTCACTTTTAAGGTTTAAGTTTAAAAGGGAATTTTCTTAGTGTTCAAAGACGAGTGGTGATGATCTCGTGTTACCTCTACGGGCCGGCGTCCACTAGTAGGATATGATTGTGAAAATTTAAAAGCTCAAGTAGGCCCGCCATATATCTAAGGCATGTAAATGCACAAGTAAGCCAACCAATCAGCTAAGGCACGTAAATGACCGAAAATAAATAAAAGTAAAAACAATGCTCAAGTAGGCCCGCCAATCGGCTAAGGCATGTAAATAACTGAAAAGTAGGGGTAAATAAAAATAGACGGAATCGTAGGGGTGAGTATGAAAGAAAAAAATAACAAATAAATGTTAGTGAAAATGAAATAAAAACAACAGAAAGGCCAAACTTCAACGGGAAGATCTACTAGTTAGTCCCCAGTAGAGTCGCCATCTATGTAACCGTGGATTTTTATCAAATCTGTCGCGACGATGCGCTCATATGAAAATATAGAGTCGCCACCTGGAACTTTTGGTGTCCCGAGAAACCCAAATCAATATTGAAAGTACCAAAGTGCCAAATATGACTCAGATTTACCAATTCACTCCAAAGGCTTTTGGGTAGGGGCTTCGGGAAGGTGTTAGGTACCCTATTGACCCACTCGTAAGCGGTCTCTACTATGGCCGGGTCTATGTGTGGCTGGTTTATATATATATATATATATATATATATATATATATATATATTTATATATATAAATATAATTATATATAAAAGAAAAATAAAATGAGCGACACTTCCCCTTGCCTAAAGGCACACCGATCCTATTGAGCTCTTCTCGCTTGCCGAAATTTGGGTAGCGTAATGGCTCAATTCTTGGATAGAGGAAAAGCAAAGACGGTAAAGGAATAGAGGGGAGAGCCGGAGCTCTTAGGCCCTTGTAGCACCATAGATCTTCGCACGAGAGCATCCTTGATGAGCTTCTAAAAGCAAATGGGCAGAGGAAATGGTCTTGGCTTCTAAGGTTTGAAGGCTAGAAGGTAGAAGAGGTAGACTAGGACCTAGTTCTAGCAAAAGCTTAGAGATTGATGGTAGAAAATGGGAACTAAAAGGCAAAACGCAAATATGGAATTCTAGTTTTTGTGCTAGAAAGCGAAGAGGGAAACTCACTAATCTTCTCTCTTTTGGAAAAAAATTCAACCCTTTAACAAGAGGGGGTAGTTTTCTATTTATAGAAAAGGGGAGGATTAGAAGAAGGTTGAAGTCCTAATTGGGTTAGCAATTAGGTATTCCTAGATCTAAGGTTTTTAGGTTTTTCAAGGTCTTAAATAGGTGGGAATTGGGTTTGAATGGTAGATGATCGGGTAGACTTCTCAATGGCAAAAGGGTAAAAAAGAAGGCTAGTGGGGGTGCAACACTCCTAACAAAATCAACCCCAATGGATGGGGTGGTCAACAAATCAAACCCCAAATTTGAATTTGAACAAAATTCACAAAAATCACTGTAGCTAAGCCTAGCGTGTATATTATACATGCTAGTTATAAGTACAGTAACCTGGGAAGAAGTTGGAGGTTCAGAACATGCCCTAGGGCCCACAAAAAACCATCTAGAATTTTGCTTAGTGTGCATATTATATACGCTAGGCAAAAATTCCTACATTTATGCCCGATTTGTAAACTACCATAACTTTTGATATGCAACTCAGATTGAGGCAATTCTTAGCTCGTTGGAAAGCTGGAAACATCCTCTTTCTAATGATATATGATTCAGCTCTAGCTGCGATCCCTATAAATTTTAGCACTCTCTTTCCAACCACTATTCAGGAGGGTTCGAATCAGGCCTGAGAAGGGTTCTAATGGGTCTGGGATGGCTAGGGTTGATTCCTAAGGGTTCGAGATGATTCCTAAGGGTTTTGAGATAATTCTTAAGGGTTTAGAAAATATTTTGGAAGCTCGAGGGTGCACCCTTCTCAAAGTATGGGACGATCGGGCCTTGGGCCAAATTTGGGTGTCTACAGGTAATTGAGTATCACGGCTTCAAAAATGGGGCATCAACACTTTAAAATTGGGGCGTTAATGCTTTTAAAATGGGGCATTAACACTTTGAAAATGGGGCATCAACGCTTCCAAAATAGGGCGTCAATGCTTCGACATTTTGTTGTCAACGATTTGGCAATGGGGTATCAATGCTTTTAAAATAGGGTGTCAGCACTTTGAAAATGAGGCGTCGATGCTACTAAAATGGAGCGTCAGCGCTTCCAAAATACAAGGAAGCGTCAGCGCTCCATTGTATGTCAACAAATGTGTAATTAATATTTTACCTTTTTTTTTATTGATAGACGCATTACCTCCCAGCCCTGTATCATATGCACGACTCCCCATATTCCATTTTCTCCAAATGGCATATACAGGATGTCGACGATGCGTCGACCCAAAGAAATGATACTGACTGTGGGATTTTTGTGATGAAATACGTAGATTATTTAGTAGGGAACTCTAGCTAGATTTCAAATAGGAAGACATCGAAACTTTCAAGGCGGAGATTGGGCATGCCATTGGTACGCACAAGGAAGAGAATTGGGATGCCAGTGATGATGTTGAATCTCTTCTAGAAAATTTTTTATATACATTTTTTTTAGAAGTAAAATTTTTTTTATATACATAAATGTACATTCATATTTTTTAACATACATACCATTGTACAAAAGATTATATGTACATAGGGCTACTTAGATAGGATAGATATACAATGTACACTGATCATATTACAGAAGATTTTTTTAATATATGGGATTTATTCACAGGATATATTGTTAATCTGCCATTTTGAAGCGCTCACACATTTTATCTGACTCGCCGGCACCTCCATGACAAGAACAACTAAGATTGTACTAAATAAATAATGTTGGAAAAGACTGGGCAAGGAAACAACACAGTCCATAATTTTGAAGTCCTCCAAACGCCATAATTAGAAGCGATGACGCTTCGACCATTGTTTGAGTGAAGCGCTGACACTTCTATGAGCAAGCGCCATGGGTTACATCAAACAGCGGCTTGACATTGAGGCGTCAGTGCTATGACAATGGGGTGCCACCTCTTCGACAATGGGGCATGACCGCTTTGACAATGGGGTGTCAGCGACTCCATTTTCTAAATGCATTTGTAATTTATATTTTACTTCTTTTAACATCAAACAACCCTTTAACGCGATTGATTGCCTTGAATTATTTATTCCGAGTCACATCAATAACCCACCCCACTGTGCACTTACCGTGACACTCCCATCACAAAGAGCTACTTATGTAAATTGACCTAATCATTAGGGCTACTAATTGACTTAAGGCACCAACGTATGTAATAGCGCTACGAATAAGACGCGACAATGCCCTGAATATTAGGCTAGCGCTTCACCCTAGCTACCTGAACATTAGGGCTGATGCTTCTCAAATGTCTTAGGCTTATTATAGTAATTAGAAGCGATGACGCTTCGGTTTAGAATCGAAGACGTTTCGACCATTGTTAGAGTGAAGCTGACACTTCTATGAGCAAGCACCATCGGTAACATCAAATAGTGGCTTGACATTGAGGCGTCAGTGCTATGACAATGGGGCATCACCGCTTTGACAATGGGGCGTTAGCGCCTCTATGTTCTAAACTGTGACTAATTACAAAAATAAACTGTAAAATTAAAAGGAGTTTGCGTTCAAATAAATTATGACTAATTACAAAAATAAACTATACAATTAGTCATATAATGTAACGACCCTGATTTTTCTAGCACTGAATCGTTGACCTTCGATGATGATACGGCAACCTTGACCAATTTGACCTTGGTCAAGATGTTGATGACTGTGGCAGGGCATCTGGCCCATCCACCTTGATTGGATAAACACACCCAATATTCAAATTTTGAGAATCGATTCCTAACTCGAACACTGAATCGAAACCCAAACCCTAGTGAGAAGTGTGTAGCACACAACTCAAACTAGGGATCAGGCCAAGTTCGAGCCCACACTTTCAAACACTATAATATAGCATGGGCTTAGTTAATTATTATCTAGTTATAATTTAAAATGAGAAGGTCGGCATGTGCATCCTAGACACGAACCTAACCCAAGCCCAATATTTCCGAACACTGGTGCGTCGATTTGTTTTCGGCATCGAGTGAGACGTGCACCGTGCATAGTTAAATGGAGATGTACGATTGTGTAAAAAAATTAGGAACCATTATTTTGAATGCCTTGAGATGATCCATACACCGTTTGGAATGTGTCCGCTTAATGCTGAATCGGCTCCCATAATTATAAAAGTAAAACTCACACAAAATTGAGAATTCTTGCGTGAACTCTAATTTGACAGAGGAGAGAAACTGAAAGTGAGAGACAACATTTATCCTACTGCACTTGGTCTCTTAGGGAGATCCTAACTGTGGATCTCCATCACAAACCCTTCACCTTCACCTCAAGAAATCATTGCTTTGCTTTTCATCGCGAAGCTTTTTTGTTCACGACCCCGTTAGAATCATTGAACGAACAAAACCTTCATGGACTCACATGCAAAATTTTGAAGGTGAGTAGCGTAGAGTAATCGCATAAATTTCGATTTCTGAAATTAGGCTTGATTGTGTGCATTTGAATTTACATGTAAGGATTTGGGAGGAAGAAATCGAGCATCGGATGAACGGCGAGTTTCAACGCTGATTTCCTTCATTTTAGACGATCGTAAAACTCTGCTTGCGGAGCATAGAAAGGTAAGATCCGATATTTAAGCCTTAAATTACATATGTTTGGGTTTCGTGCAAGGGTTTCGAAGATCGGGCGCATGGGAAACATGAGCACCAATGTTCCCGTTTGTCGATCCCCGAAATCGTTGCATGCACAAGGTTTTAAGGTAGAAATCCATGATTTAATCTTTTATCATGAAACTAGAATAGATCAGATGCTTGAGATGCGAATTATGTAAAGAAATTAAGAATTTTTGGATTTGGGAAGGAGGAAGAAGACAAAGTATGAAACACAGTCGCCGCGGCGACATTATACCTCGCTGCGGTGAGGTTCATGCTGAGTCATTCGCTGCGACTAGTGCTACAGGAAAACATAGGCCAAAAATGGCATTGTTCATTCTCACCGCGGCGAGCTATAGGTGTCTGAAGACCTCGCCGCAGCGAGCTACTATTCACTGTGCCAACACTTGTTCAGTGTTTTGGTCATGATTTTTAACCCCGAACTCCAATTGGAGCGATTCTTGTGGCATTGGAAAGAGGACAACGATCCCTTCAAATGTTGGGTCAAGTTCAAAGGTTGACATAAATTTGCCCCTTTTCGCCTGTGTGTTGAGAAAACACTTTAGTGCGTCGAAGCCAGTAGTAATTGGAATCAATCTTTAATGCATTATCATATGTGTGATGTAGAATGAGGATTGGAGATCATTAATAGGACCTTTGCCTTGCTTCGATTTCGCATAACTTCGAGTTTAAGGTAAGGAAATTTCACTGCTCAATTACATTTGATCCTCGATTCATAGACTCTATGATGTAACGAAATGCGAACCTTGATGTTTTGTGTTTGAAATCTGACTTTTTGAAAATGAATTTGAGTTCTCAAGTATTGAAGTCCTATATGAACCATGAATTTGAATTTGGAATAGTAGGGAAGAATACCTTTTTCCTGATTTCATGTTTTCTCGAATTCCTATCATTGATGTAAATATTAAACACATTATATGTTCTAGAAATGATATATAAGAAATTTTGAAATGCTTGAACGTAACGATTTGATTTTTTTTGCATATGATTTACATGATTCCTATACTCCGCACGCATCTTGATATATCTGTGTGTTCGATTTAATAAGTCCTAATTTTTGGATTTGATCTGTGCATATGTATCTGCTCCATGTATATGTCGCGATTCTTGCTTCAATTACTTAACCCGATAAGCAGTGTTTTAAGCATGTTATCCACGTCCATGATATGAATGCTTTGATACTATATTCAAATTCCTTGTTTTGAAATCCAATGCATTTTGATAGGATATTAATTTGAACTTCAAATTGAATTTAAACCTTAAACTGAAGAGTGATCCCTGTATTGAATCTTTGAATGTGAACTTAGGTCCTTGCCTTCTGAGTACAAACTCCGAAAATCGAATCCGAATATGAGTGTGAACAGGAACCGTGAAACTTTGAATGAAAATGTAAGGATGAAAATTGAATCCAACCTTGAAGCCTTGAAAACTCCGAAAATGCACTTTTGATATGAACTTCGAACATGAGCTCTAAACATGACCATTGAATATGAACTTGTACATTGCATCGACTATGATCTCTGAATTTGAAATATGATCATCTGATACTGACACGGTGGTGAATCCGTGTATTTGAACCGACACGGCGGTGAAACCGTGTGTTTGGACAATGAACTTTGAACTCTGATCATCCGTGTATTTGGACTGACACAGCGGTTAATCCATGTATTTGGATCGACACGGCGGTTAGTCTGTGTAGTTGAATCTACAGGACGGTGGATCAGTATTTGGATCGACACTGCAGTTAATCCGTGTATTTGAACCCTGGATTAGAACTCTAGACATCGACTTGAAATTTGAATATGAAATTTTGATTCAAACCGGCACGGCGGTGAATCTGTGTATTTAAACTTTGGATTAGATATCTGAATGCTAACTAGTAAACTCTGAAAAATAAATGAACTACGAACTATGAATACTGAACTCTGAATTTTGAACAATACATCCGAACTATGAATTTGAATATTAATATTAAATTAAATTTTGAATCTGACTTGGAACTATGCCATGGAACACTGAACCTGAATACGTTTTCAAACTTGAATTGAGAATTTGATTGTTTTGCTAAAATTTCGGAAAACTCTGTTTGATATGATTATATCTTTCAAATCAGTTTTGTGTCCGATATGAAAATGTTTTCATTCCCAATGGAAAATGCCTTTGAATTATGATAATCGAATTTATAGAAAACAAGACTCTATTGGTAATAGAATTTATATTTTCTCTACTTGTACATCACTATTTAGGTGATGGTTGGCCATCACCGGTGGTTTTAAATTATTAGATCGTGTTCTGTATAAGGATAGAATCTTCTATTTCTGCCATAAATATTAATTGCTTTAGATTCCGCATTGTGTGGATGTACCAAGTGCATTGTAATTCAGATTGTGATCTACAATCTAACGGTCCGGGTTTTTCCCAGTTGTTTTTTTTAAAGAAAAAGAAAAAATAAAAAAAATGTGTGGGAAAAATCCGGGCTGTCAAATATAAACTGTGACTAATTTCGACACTAGAATTTCATCTACATCTCATGTTCGGGAGGGTAGGGGTAGGTGAAGATGGGGAAGAGGGTGGAGAGTTAAGATGGGGTGTAGGGTGAGGGGGGGATGTGGTAGATTACTCAGCGTCATCGAGAATGCGCCGTTGTTGGTGAAACTAATTCTCCTTCTCGGCAAAAATCGCTTCAAGCGCAACCTTCTACCTTCGAATTAGCCTCTCCTTCTTAGCCAAAAGCATCCGTATCTCGTACTTTTCCCTTTCAATAAGACGATCAAGGGTTTCACTTATCTCAGACCAGCTGGGTTGTCCCGCCATCGTTTAGGGATTAGGGTTCACAACAAGGGGTATAGATGGAGGGCAAAAGAGAGGATATGGTCAAAATGAATAAATGGTCATACTGCAAAACCACTTTTTATTTGGTTGGAATTCGAAAAGACTGTGCGAAAAGAAGTAAATAATGTTGGAACAACCACTGTAATAAATAATGTTGGAAAAGAATGCACGAAAAGACAGCAAAATCCATAAATTCAAAGTTCTCGAAATTCGTAATAAACGAAAAGCTGCTTAGGTCACCACTCTTTAGGTGATGGTATTGGTCATCACCGATGGTTTTAAATTATTGGATCGTGTTTTATATAAGGATAGAATCTTCTATTTCTGTCATAAGTATTAATTGCTTTAAATTCCACATTTGTGGATGTACCAAGTGCACTGTAATTCAGATTGTGATCTACGATCTGACGGTCCGGGTTTTTCCCAGTTGCTTTTAAAATAAATAAATAAATAATATGTGGGAAAAATCTGGGTTGTCACAGTTGGTATCAAAGCTTAGGCGTTAGGTCTCACTGTGACTCAAATGCGATGGCATTAGATTCTGTCGGAACTTAGGAGGGATTCCCGATCCCTATTATGATCTAAATAACCTTCAAATTTTGTCAGAACTTAGGCTTAATTGTCGGGACATACGAGCCTTAATTAAATTAAGGCCATGGATCTTCATGATCACTCCTAATTAAACCCTTGGTTTGACCCTGAAAGGTCAGTATGCTTCCACGAGGAGGACCAAGGACAGTGCGCACCAAAAGTACGCTAAGTGGTGAAGGAATCCCCATTGGCGCAAACACAAATCCCTTAGGCAACAACAACCATAATGTATCTGGAGTAGGAAACCACATCGGTAATACCTCAGGAGTAGAGAACAATGTCGGAAACAACCAACAACTACTAGAAACCATGGTAAATACCATGGCGGTCCTTGCAAAAAGAGGTCAACCATCTGGTTTTCAGGAGTTCAGGAGGATGTGGCCTCCTAGATTCTCAGACCAACCCGTTCGAAGCAAAGCAGTGGTTAAATCATATAGAGAAGATCCTCCAGAGGGTCAGGTGTACAGGGAGGAACAAGTGAGTTGGGCCTCTTTCCAACTCGAAGGAGAGGTGGATCCGTGCTGGAAATCCGTCTAATGGACCCAAGCACCAGGGACACCAAGGACATGGATAGAATTCACTGAAGTATTCAATGAGAAGTACTTCCCCACACTTGAATGGCGTCAAATGGAGATTAAGTTTGCAACCTTGGAGCAAGGACAAATGACGGTTCGAGAATATGAGTCAGAATTCACTAGACTCTCTAGATTTGTACCCTTACTAGTGGGCACTGAATTAATGAAGGCCAAAAATTTTGAACACGGTCTGAAGCTAGTAATTAAGGAGAGAATTTCTTTATTTGAGGCGATGACCTATGCACAAGTCATGAGGCTGGCCCTCATTGCCGAAAGAGATTTGGAAAACATGCACAAGAGAAGTGAAGAACAAATCCAGAATACATCAACCCTAGTGCAACCTTATGCCTCCGAGCCTGAAACCAGGAACTAAGGTTCTTGATGCCAACACCTAGTCAACATGCTCAGACTACGTATTCGAAGCCACCTACATCTTCACCCCCAAGGTCATTCTGTCTTTCGCATCCTACTATGACTGGAGAAGCAAGGGTTCAACAAACTGCATGCACTTCTTCATCCGCACCGATTGAGTTATGCTCAAGATGTGGGCTACAACATAAGACAGAAAAGTGCCTGTGCATGCTTCAAGTGTGGTCGGGTAAGACATCGGATAAGAGATTGTACTGGGGGCAAGAAATAGCAGGCGCCATTGGCAATCCCTCAGGGGACCCAAGGTATAATTTCGCTAGTAACTTTCACGTTTATCCTTTTATCTTAGATGGCAAATATTTTTGAAGGATGTGTTATTATATTATTACATGTATGTTTCGACACTAATACCCATACGCTTAACTGAGTCATTCACACAACCCTTAGTTACCTTGTACTTTAATGAGCAATTTAAATCTCTTTAGGATATAAGTCAGGTTAGGTAACTCTTCCACCCATCCGGTGGGCCATCTCTATGTGTCTGTGCTCGACACCTTAGGACTTTCGTGCTGATAATGATCAAAGGGCATTAGTACGAATCAGTTGTGCTCGCCATTGGTTTACTGTTGGTGTACGATCACCTTTCGATGGTTGCGACCTCATTTAAGGGTAGTTTTGGTTAAATAATAACTTAGATTTTGTCATAATAGTGGGTTAACACCTTGTTACAGTAAACTTAGGTTCTTTCATGGTCCAATTGTGTTGGACTAATGATTATCGGTATTTCTATTGTTTCACAATGAATGGTTCCTAGCCTTTGGCATGGTTCGCGAAACGAACCAGTCAAACCTTCACAACTTCCCACTGTGGTGAGTGGATGTTGAGCATTCAGTTAATTAGACTGTCAAAAGTTCCATGATGAATTTTTTGAGGACAAAAATTCCTTAAAGGGGGGGAGAATGTAATAACCCTAATTTTCGAGGAAGTTAAATCACAAGCTCTAGAGGAGAACGTGGCCGATTTTGTTCGGAACTACCCAGTATCTGTACCTCACAAAAATTTTCGAGGACAAAAATTCATTAAGGTGGGAAGGATGTAACGACCCTGATTTTTCTACCACTGAAGCGTTGACCTTCAACAATGATACGACGGCCTTGACAAATTTGACCTTGGTCAAGATGTTGATGACTATGGGGTGCATCTGGCCCATCCACCTTGATTGGGTAAATGCGCCCAATATCCAAATTCTGAGAACCGATTCCTAATTCGAACACTGAATCGAAACCCAAACCCTAGTGAGAAGTGTGTGTGGCACACGACTCGAACTCGGGATCGGACCAAGTTTGAGCCCACACTTTCAAACATTATAATATAGATTGGGCTAAATTAATTATTATCTAGTTATAATTTAAAATGAGAAGGTCGGCGTGTGTGTGATCAAGTGCAGTCATTTGTACCTTAGACACAAACCTGACTGAAGCCCAATATTTCTGAACACTAGTGCATTGATTAGTTTTCGGCATCAGGTGAGACATGTGTCATGCATAGTCAAATGGAGATGTACGATTGTGTAACAAAATCAGGAACCATTAGTTGAATGTCTTGAGATGACCCGTACACCGTTTGGAATGTGCTTGCTTAACGCCAATTGGCTCCCATAATTATAAAAGCAAAACCCACCCAGAATTGAGAATTCTTGCATGAACTCTAGTTTGAGAGTGGAGAGCAACCGAAAGTGAGAAAGAACATTTCTCCTTCTCCACTTGGTTTCTTAGGGAGATCCTAACCGCGGATCTCAATCACAAACCCTTCCCCTTCACCTAAAGAAATCATTCCTCCGCTTTTCATTGCAAAGATTTTTCGTTCACGACCCTGTTAGAATCATCGAATGAATGAAACCTTCATGGACTCACATGCGAAATTTCGAAGGTGAATAGCGTAAAGTAATCGCATAAATTTCTATTTCTCAAATTAGGCTTGATTGTGTGCATTTGGATTTACATGTAAGGATTTGGGAGGAAGAAATCAAGCATCATATGAACGGCAAGTTTCAGCGCCAATTTCCTCAATTTTAGACGATCGTAAAATGTTGCATGCAGAGAGCAAAAAGGTAAGATCCGAGATTTAAGCCTTAAATCACATATGTTTGAGTGTCGTACAAGGGTTTTGAAGATCGGGCATGTGGGAAACGTGAGCACTGATGTTCCCGTTTGCCGACCCCGAAATCATTGCATGCGCAAGGTATTAAGGTAGAAATCTATGATTAAATCTTTTAGCATGAAACTAGGATAGATTAGATGCTTGGGATGGGAATTATGTAAAGAAATTAAGGATTTTCGGATTTGGGAAAGTGGAAGAAGACAAAGTATGAAACATAGTCTCCAAGGCGACATTATACCTCGCTGTGGCAAGGTTCACACTGAGTCACTCACTACGGCGAGTGCTATAGGAAAACTTAGGGTAAAAATGGCACTGTTCATTCTCGCCCCGGCGAGCTATAGGTGTCTAAAGACCTAGCCGCGGCGAGCTACTTTCCCACCATGGCGAGCTACTATTCACTACGCCAGCACCCGTTTAGTATTTTAGTCATAAGTTTTGACCCCGAAGTTCGATTGGTACGATTCTCATGGTGTTGGAAAGAGGACAACGAACCCTACAAATTCATAAATTAAAAAATTGATGAATAAAGAGTTTTAAATGCCAAATTTTGATGGGAAGTTGGGTCAAATTCAAAGGTGTACACGAGTTTGCACCTTTCCGCCTCTGTGTTGAGAAAAAACATTTGCACGTCGAAGCCAGTAGTAATTGGAATCAATCATTAATGCATTGTCATATGTATGATGTAGAATAAGGATTGGAGATAATTAATAGGACCTTCGCCTTGCTTCCATTTCGCACGACTTCAAGTTTAAGGTAGGGAAATTTCACTACTCAATTACCTTTGATTCCTAGACTCTATGATGCAACAAAATGCGAACCTTGATGTTTTGTGTTTGAAATCTGACTTGTTGAAGATGAATTTGAGTTCTCAAGTATTGAATTCCTACATGAACCATGAATTTGAATTTGGAATAGTAGGGAAGAATACCTTTGACCTAATTTAATGTTTTCTCAAATTCGTGTCATTGATGTAATTATTAAACACGTTATATTTTCTAGAAATGTTATATATGAAATTTTGAAATGCTTAAACATTACGATTTGATTTTTTTGTATATGATTTACATGATTCCTATACTCCACACACATCTTTATATATCTGTGTATTCGATTTAATAAGTCCTAATTTTCGGATTTGATCTATCCATATGTATCTGCTCCATGTATATGCCCCGATTCTTGTTTCGATTACTTGACCCGATAAGCAGTGTTTTAAGTATGTTATCCACACCCATGATATGATATGCTTTGATACTATATTCAAATTCCTTATTTTGAAATCCAATGCATTTTGATAAGATATTAATTTGAACTTCGAATTGAATTTAAACCTTGAACTGAAAAGAGATCCATGTATCGAATCTTTGAATATGAACTTAGGTCCTTGGGCTTCTGAATACAAACTCCGAAAATCGAATCTGAATGTGTGTGAACGTAAACCTTGAAACTTTGAATGAAAATGTAAGGATGAACATTGAATCCAACCTTGAAGCCTTGAAAACTCCGAATATGCACTTTCGATATGAACTTCGAACATGAGCTCTGAACATGACCATTGAATATGAACTTGTACTTTGCATCAACTATGATCTCTAAATTTGAAATATGATCGTCTGATATTGACACGGCGGTGAATCTGTGCATTTGAACCTACACAGCGGTGAAAACATGTATTTGAACAATGAAATTCAAACTTTGATCATTCGTGTATTTGGACAATGAACTTCGAACTTTGATCATTTCATGTACTTGGACCAACACAGCGGTTAATCCGTGTATTTTGATCGACACGACAGTTAATTCGTGTCTTTGAACCGACACGGCGGTGGATCAGTATTTGGACTGGCATGTCGGTTAATCTGCGTATTTGAACCGACACGGCGGTGAATCCGTGTATTTGAACCCCAAATTAGAACTCTGAACATCAACTTGAACTTTGAATACAAAATTTTGATTTGAACCAACTCGGCGGTGAATCCGTGTATTTAAACGTTGGATTACATATCTGAATGCTTACCAGTAAACTCTGAAAAAAAAATGAACTATGAACTATGAATACTGAACTCTGAATTTTGAACAATACATCCGAACTGTGAAATTTGAATATTAATATTAAATTAAATTCTGAATCTGACTTGGAACTATGACATGGAACTCTGAACCAGAATACATTTTCGAACTTGAATTGAGAATTTGATTGTTTTGCTAAGATTTCGCAAACCTCTGTTTGATATGATTATATATTTAAAATAAGTTGTGTTCGATACGAAAATTTTTCCGTTCCCAATGGAAAATGCCTTTGAATTATGATCATCAAATCTCTTTTTTTAAAATATGAAATGTAGTTAGTATTGATCTTTTCTCTACTGAGCTTGGACTGTAGCTCATCCCTCGACTATACGTCACAGGTACAGGCATTGGCCAAGACTTGAACCAGGCTTGACGAGGACCTACTAGACCGAAATTTTTTGGCCTGGTGTAGACACCTTTGGGTCCCATTTTGGATCTTTAGACTTGGTATATTCACAGGACTCTGTTGGTAATAGAATTTATATTTTCTCTACTTGTACACCACTATTTAGGTGATGGTTGGCCATCACTGGTGATTTTAAATTATTAGATCATGTTTTGTATAAGGATAGAATCTTCTATTTCTTTTATATTTATTAATTGCTTTAAATTCTGCATTGTGTGGATGTACCAAGTGCACTGTAATTCAGATTGTGATCTACGATCTGACGATCCGGGTTTTTCCAAATTTTTTTTTTAAAAAAAGTGTGGGAAAAATTCAGGCTATCATAGTTGGTATCAAAGCTTAGGTGTTAGGTCTCATTGGGACTCAAACGCGATGGCATTAGATTCTGTCAGAACTTAGGAGGGATTCACGATCCCTATTATCATCTGAATAACCTTCGAATTTTGTCAGAGCTTAAGCTTAATTGTCGGGACGTAGGAGCCTTAATTAGATTAAGGCAATGGATCTTCACAATCACTCCTCATTAAACCCTTGGTTTGATCCTGACAGGTCAGTATGCCTCCATAAGGAAGACCAAGGACCGTGCGCACCAGAAGTACGCCAAGTGGGGAAGGAATCGCCGCCAACGCAAACACAAATCCCTTGGGCAACAACAGCAACAATGTCTCTAGAGTAAGAAACCATGTCGGTAATACCTCGGGAGTAGAGAACAATGTCATAAACAACCACATACTATTGGAAACCATGGTAAATACCATGGCGGTCCTTGCAGAAAGAGGTCAACCATCTAGTTTGTAGGAGTTCAGGAGGATGAGGCCTCCTATCTTCTATGGTCAGACTGACCCGTTTGAAGCAGAGTAGTGGTTAAATCAGAAAGAGTAGATCCTCCAGAGGGTCAGGTGTACAGAGGAGGAAAAAGTGAGTTGGGCCTCTTTCCAACTAGAAAGGAGAGGCGGATCCGTGGTGGAAATTTGTCGAATGGACCCGAGCAATAGGGACACCATGGACATGGGTAGAATTAACTAAAGTATTTAATGAGAAGTACTTCCTCACACCTGAATGACAACAAATGGAAATTAAGTTTGCGACCTTGGAGCAAGGACAAATGACTGTTCGAGAATATGAGTCAGAATTCACTAGACTCTCTAGATTCAAACCCTTACTAGGGGCCACTGAATTAATGAAGGCCCAAAAGTTTGAACACGGTCTGAAGTCAGTAATTAAGGAGTGAATTTCTTTATTTGAGGTGACTACCTATGCACAAGTCATGAGGCTGGCCTCATTGCCGAAAGAGATTTGGAAAACATGCACAAGAGAAGTAAAGAACAAATTCAGAATACACCAACCCTTGTGCAACCTTATGCCTCCAAACCTGCCAACCAGGAACTGAGGTTCTTGATGCCAACACCTAGTCATCCTGCTCAGACTACCTATTCGAGGCAACCTACATCTGCACCCCTAAGGCCATTCCATCTTTCACATCCTACTACGACCAGAGCAGTAAGGGTACTCACTTCTTCATTTGCACTGGATGAGTTATGCTCAAGATGCAGGCTACAACATAAGACAAAAAGGTGTCGGTGGGCAATGGGTGCATGCTTCAAGTGTGGCTGGGTAGGACCTCGGATAAGGGATTGTACTAAGGGAAAGAAAAGGCTGGCGGCATTGGCAATTCCTCAGGGGACCCAAGGTATAATTTCGCTAGTTACTTTCACGTTTATCCTTTAAACCTAGATGGCGAACATTTTTGAAGGGTGTGTTATTATATTATTACATGTATGTTTCGACACTAATACCCATACGCTTAATTGAGTCTTTCACACAACCCTTAGTTACCTTGTAGTTTAATGAGAAATTTAAATCTCTTTAGGATATAATTCAGGTCAGGTAAGTCTTCGACCCATCTGGTGGGCCATCTTTATGTGTCTATTGCTCAACATCTTTATGTTACATTTTTTTAGTTTATTAGTTTATTAATGTTTTTTTTTTGTATCTCGGGTGTTAAGCCCTAAGTGGATTGTAATTTTTATTTATTTATTATTCTTGAGGATGAGTGGCATTGGGAATACAAGGTAGAAATTGAATTGCTACCATGCTAGGGGAAGAGATGGAAGGGTTAAAGGAGGGGGGAAAGAAACTGAAGGAAGGAGTTGTGCCAGAGATCTCGTGACCGACGCCAGTTATTCCTTGGCAGGCTCTGCGGATTATCCTCCGGTTGGCGTCCCCTTGGAGGTTTCCAAGATTGGCCTTCCATAGGTGTATCCATTAGATCCTGGGTGGCTTTCCGTGGGCCACTCTTTCTTTTCTGCCATCTCAGGAAAGGAAGATGAGATTCTTGTTGGACCTCGTTCAGGGTGTGCTTCCTCTCCGAATTTTTCTATTATTTTCCCCTATTTTGGGCATTTCTTTTAGGGCTGCCTCTCCTAAGTATCTAAGGGCTTGGGTGTTTTTGAGTGTTTGTCTCAAATCGAAATTCATCTCACTCCGAGATCGTAATTATTTTGTAAATTCAAAGGGTATGCCCTTGGTGTAATTTGTAATAATTTTCTCAGATTTATAAAAGATTTATTTGTAATTATGTGAAATTTTTAACTGTCGTTGATTCGGCTTAGTTGATTTTTAGAACCGCTTTACTTTTATCTGGTGCATTCTTATTTTGTCAAGGTATCTTCATTTGGTTGGGCGGTATTAGGTTAAATTTAGAATACTTCATCTGTATCTTTAATCTTGTTTGGTCTTAATTTGGTATAGGCTTTGGATGGGCTTGGATGGTTTGAGGTGTTTAATCGTGAGTGTGCAGTTAAATTCTAAGTTTTGAGAGTGTGAATGCCTAAGTGAGAGTGTGTGTGTGAAATCTGACCTGTGTATGGTGTTTGGGTTGTTGGCCACTAAGTCTGAGTTTTCATCTTTGGGCTTGAGATGGCTGGCAAAATATTTTTTTGGTGAACCTTGATAATTGCGTGTTGGATCCAGGGCACTCAATATGATTGCGCACCAAGTCAGATGCACAGGAATGATAACCCCAGGGGCCAATTATGCGCTCGATTTTACACGTACAAGAAAATTGCGCACTTGGCCAAGGTCGCGTGATTCGATCGATTTCCAGTCAATGTATGGGCAATGCTCAAGTTTCCGCGTCTGTCCGAAGGCGTATAATCCGATTGTGCATGCTATTCAGAACGCATGAATGGTGTGTGTGAGAGCGACGATTTGTTTATGCGTATGTTCAATGGCGCGCATTTTAATTTGTGCGTAAGAGATAATGCGTGTGATTCAATTGTGAGCCCGTATTCAGGCGCGTGATTAAGTTGCGCTCTATATAAGCCTAAGGTTTCCAATTTAAACGTGCATTTTCTAAATCTTTTGTAATTTCAAGCTCTCTTGCTTCCTTGTGTCTGATTTTCATGTTTTCGTGATATCTTGCGCTCTATTCATCCATTTCGGACACCGTTTCTTGCATTTTCTTCAGTTCTTTAGCTCTTCAGTCTGAGATGGAGTCTGAGGGTATTGACCACATTTCATGGACTGCATCTGAGATAGAGCGGATGGTCGAGGGGGGAGGTGAGACCTCTGAGGTTCACACCGGTGGTGATGTTGAGATGGTTGTTAGGGACGAGGTTCCTAAGGTTAACGATAGGGTCGACCAGGATGATGAGGATGCTGCTCCTCACGAGCCCGCGATCAAGATTTCACTGGAGGAGTTCTTCGTGCGGGATCAGGTAGGTATCTGTGAACAAGAGCTCTCTGTTATTTCAAGGCATTTAGGTTACGACATAGACTTCCTAGGATTGAAACCTTCTAATTTTATGTCAAACATGCATACTTGTGTCTAGTTTTTGGTTTCATTTACTTTATCACTCTGCGTTATCTTTATCACGTTTTGCGTGCTTGTTGTGGATTGTCATTCTTATCAGTTTCATTATTTTTACTGTCATTGCCATTAGGTAGGTTTAATCATCGTCTGTGATTGTGGTTAAGGTTAGTGTAGGCCTAGGTTAATGTGTACCTTATTTCTTATGGTTCGTTAGGAGCTTCCGATACTGGCCATTAGTACAGTGTGGTCGGAGTCTCATGCCTGGTACCGTGCCCTGCCTGAGTTCCAATGGGCACAGTTAGCAGGCTTTAGCTTTGGGTCGATTCTGAGCTAGAGCCCTTTTCAATTGACAATGGTCTGATTGGGGCAATTATGGAGAGATGGAGGGAGGAGCAGCAGGCATTGTTGTTCCCTGTAGGCATGTTGCTGCCTACCCCTGAGGACTGGGTTCATATCATCGGATTGTGGTTCGAAGGAGCACCTATCATGGGGCAGATGGAGAGTAACTATCAGGTCGTGTGTAGGGAGGTGCTCAGTGTTGAGTACCGGCACAGTGGGTCTAGGACAGGGATTTTCTGGACTACTTGGTTCTTTGATACTTTTGCTAGCAGGTTCATTCCTCCGAGGCATCACTCGGAGGTGAGGGCAATTTTTGATACATGCCGCAGGGCGATGTCATGTAGGGCTCCAATGACAGAGCAGGGAGTAGCAGCAGGTCGAGTACTCTGGGCGTTCTTGATGCATTTCTTTGGGGTGGTCCTCTTCTCATCCTCCACTCGGGGATGTGTGGCGGGTCTTTTCATGACATTTTTGAGGGACCTAGATCAGGTACCTGCCTATCCTTAGGGGGCAGCGACATTGGCGCACCTCTATGAACAACTTTACAGTAGAGGGAGAGGCGTCGTGACCATTAGAGGTTTCCTCCCTTTTATTCAGGTGGGTTTTGGTTGATTACTAGTTTCGTCGGTAATGTCTTGGTGTCTATTTTAGTGATATTTTCTGATGTCATGTGTTTAGTTTTGGGCTTACGACCATTTCTCCTTCTTGCTTTCGTAGGCCTCGATGGAGATTACTTTCGCATTCCCCCTGATGCATGTGTGGTGGCAGGCGCTGGCGCGAATAGGGTGTGCCCCTTGTCTAGACAAGGAGATGTTGCGGTCCTTGACAGACTCGGTTTTCCAGGCTAGGACCTCGAATGACGAGCTGAGGGTTCAACTCGTAAAGACGCGATAATTTCTAGTGAGTGTATTTATTTGCGAATTTGTTCACTTCTATTTTTTATCGTCCCTAGTTTAATAGTCTTATTTGGTTCCTATTTATCAGACTAAGAGGGAGAGTGAGGTCGCTAGGCAGGCGACATTGCTTGGGTCTTACCGTAGCCAGCAGCAGACTGACCGGGCAGTGGCGGCTAGCCTACACTCTGAGATTGATCGATTGGTAAGTGCTTGTTTTATTTCTATTTTATTAATTATTAGTGTTTTATTAGCGTTGGCAGGTCTGATGTGTTTATTGACATTTGCATAGAGCAGAGCTGTCCACTGCTGGAGCTTCTGCTCTAACATTCGACCCATCTTTAGTGGCCTCTACCAGTTCAGAGGATCTGGCGATGGCTTAGCTCTGGGAGGAGCTAGAGCACTGGGTAAGTTTCTTTGCTCTTTTGAGTTGTTCGGTCTTGCGTTGTTTAGTGGCTTGTTAATGTTTAGTCATGTCTTTTCAGCGTCGCCTTGCTGAGGATCTCCAGGCTAGGGAGTGACTGCTACTTCCCTGCGCCTAGAGAGTCAGGTATATTTTGTTTATGTGTAGTTTATTTGGTTTTTATTTTGTCTGCTAATCAATTTATTATTATTATTATTTTATTTTTTTGTCTGATGAGTTTTGTGTTTATTTGGTTCACACACAGGTGATTCCTGACTCTGCTCCCGAGGCTCCTCCTCAGGAGTCGACTCCCGCTCCTTACTAGGTATATTTAGTTAGTGTGGTTATTTTTCGTTCTCGATTTTATAACACCATTGTATCCCTGATGTTCTTTCTTTGCTTCTTGTAGCCAGCTGCGTCCGAGGTTCCTTAGCTGATCTGGCTACTACTGCCATCGTAGAGCGTCTTCTGCGGGAGCGTGCTGAGCTAGTATGTCTTCGTTGTCTATACTCTTTGTCTTGTTATGCATATGCACTTCCTTAGCCTTTGACTTGTATAGGTCTCTGAGCTGGACCAGTCGCGTATGGAGACACAGCGCGTCTTAGCTCGCCAGGAGATTCGTGAGATTCCTTTTGATGTCACAGAGCACCATCTCCAGGAGGTGACTGTAGACTTGTTGGTAGAGCAGAGGACTTGGACAATCGAGTTAGAGAGTGCCTGAGCTATGGCTCGTGCTGAGATGCAATCGACGATAGATCTTTTACAGCATGAGTTGGCGAGAGTTGGTGGGAGAGTGTGAGGGATGGCCGACCATTTTCCAGGGTCGGGATGGAGGGCTAGTGGCTCACTGGCAGAGATTCGTCGAGAGGTTCGTGAGTGCATGAAGGCCTATGCTTAGGCAGACTCGGCCCTAGGGCCTATGCTTGCCTTTGGTCCTCTGCGTTCACATTCTCGATGGGCCTCCAGCCAGGCGAGCAAGGGAGGTTTTATTGCTAGGCCTTCTCCCCGTAGGGAGTGTCCTCCGACTCCGGGTGCTGGTATTGAGTTGTCGGGGGATCAGACCCCAAACTCGGGGGTTGAGGATATGGGAGATGGTAGTGAGCGCCCTTCGCAGAGGCAGCGGAGGGAGTAGGGCATTTTTATTATTTTTTCTTTTTTATCCATTGTATATATAGGGGGTATGCCCTCGGTGACAAATGTAAAAGAAACTTTTGATATATAAAGAGATTTTTGGTTTAGATGTACCTAACTTCGCTTCATTTTCTTGTTACCTTCCGTCATCTTATTTTTGGCATCGTCACCTATTATTGGGACTCAAATGCTCCTTGAGTTGGCCCAGTAATAGTCGAAGGTTATCTTGTATCTACACATGAGGATAAAGGCATTAGTGATTTTATTTTCCCCCTTACTAATTGTTAAGGGGGGAAGTGTCTCAGACCTAGGTCTGGTAATAAAAGAGGGGCATTTTTTTCTTCTTTTTTTTTGTACTTTTCATTACAAGGAAAGGAAAATAATGCAACAGAAAAAGCAAATAACTGAAAGAAAAATTCTAATAATAAAAAAATGCTCCAGTGTAGGAGCGTGATGGAATAGGCAGTGTGATATCTTCAGTGATACTCCTCGGGTGGTGACTTCATTGTTTTGCATCTTCTTTATGGGCAAGTAGGGGATTTTAACGTGATTCTTCCTCTGAAAAAAATGCCCCAGTCTCGAGGTGTAATGGAGTTTCTCTAAGTTTTTGATAAGTACTTTGGGCTTATATGTAGCCATGTATATTTGGTGAGTTAGTTTTGAAGAAAATCTTGTCTTGAGACTGTCATCGAACTAGGGGGATTGTCTAATCATATCATCCGTATATTGTTGGTCTACCTTTGATAGTGGTCATCCTATCCCGTGGTCATTGTCCTAGGGGGTGTGCGGTAAGTATAATAAGTGATTGTATCAGTCATCATTGGTCGGCCATCAGTTTTATTTCTAGGAATATCCTAAGAGGCTTCCAACTCATTGTCCAAAAATAAAAATTAAGGGTGAAAGAGAGAAAAGGCTCAGTGATGTGGGGGAATAGTTTGTATCTGATGCTTTCTAAAAGGGACGAGTAACAGTTTTTTTCTCAGAGTGGGTATGGGGTGCCATGATTGAGCTCGCCGTCATGTTTTGACATCATCAAAGTCTCACATTCTATGGTTAGCAGGAGTTTATCCTCCTCCCGCCACCTTACGATGATATTTAGTAGTATCGAGACATCAGGGATGCCCTCGCAGCTTGCTTATACATTTCTAGTAGAGTTACTAGGGATGTCCCCACGACCTACTTATGCTTCCCTGAGCTCGTTGACTTGTTCATTTTTCATATTGCTCTTGCTCGATTTTTTGTATATATGTATTTTTTTTCAAAAGAAACCTGCTAATAAAAGAATGGTGAGTTTTGATTGAGCCTAGCATCTTCACTTTTTTTTGCACTCTAACGTCTCCTCTAATGGTGAGGAAGGTGGATGAGAATCAGGTGTTACTTGTGCTTTTGAAAGAGGTCAAGTATGTCACTAGTCCTTTGATCAAATTGCCCAAATAAGAGGGTGGGCAGTGACTTGGAAGTCTTGAGGATATTTCGAGAATTGAGAACATACGACTGACGAATGGGTTGTGACAAGATAGATATAAGTATTTGGCTACAGGATGTGGCATTCACATGGTTAAGGGTAGTATTTTCTAAGGTACATGGCGTACCCTAGGCTAGGGAGTTCTTCCCCATCTTGGTTCACCAACTTGTAAGCATTCCCTGGATATGCAATTGCAATAACATATGGGCCCTCCCAGTTCGGTTTCAATTTTCCCTTTGGATGAGCGTGTTTGGAGGGCATGATTTTCTTGAATACTAATTCTCCAATGTTGAAGGTTCGCTCGAGGACTTTCTTATCGTAAGCCCTGGCCACTCTCCTTTGATATACCTGAGCATGATCAGCTGCCCTTAGATGCGTCTCATCAAGTTGCTCTAGCTCGGCGAGCAGAGCAATTCTCCTTTCGTCTAAGAATAGTTCATCATCGAGTTGAATTCATAAGGATGGTATCTGTATCTCATAAGGTAGGACTACTTCCATCCTATATGTGAGGAGGTAAGGAGTTTGGCCAGTGGTCATGCGAATAGAAGTCTTATAGGTACAGAGTGCTTCTGGTAATCGTTCAAGCCAGTTGGCTCCATTGCTCATCTCCACTGTTCATTTCAGAATTCAGATCAGTGTTTTATTCATAGCCTCTACTTATTCATTCCCTTAGGGTAAAACGGCGATGAGTGGTGTAGGTCGATGCCAAATTTCAGGCATAGCTTCTTCGTCTTTTCTGCCATGAATTGTGATCGATTGTCAGTGACGAACATCCTGGGTACTCCAAACCGGGTGATGATGTTCTGAATGATAAACTTCATGAGTGTTGAAGCAGTGATTCTGATATAGGATTCAACTTCTGCCCATTTGGTGTAGTATTAGGTCGCAGTGAGTATGAACGCGTGCTTGTGAGTGTTCCCAACCGGGTCCGTGAAGGGTCCAATGATGTCGAAGGCCCACATCGAGAATGGTCATGGTGAGGTTATAGGATTCAATGCAACTAATGGAGCTTTGATAAGCGTGGCGTGTTCTTGGCATTACTTGCATTGCTTGTTACATTAGACATAGAGGTGGCAATCTCTTATCATTGTCAGCCAGAAGTAGCCTTGTCGTATGATTTGGTCTACGAGTCTTTCTCTACTAACATGGGCGTCGTAGGCACTGGCGTGTGCTTCTCGGATGATATATTGTCCTTTTGACTGTTGTGACACATCGCAGTAGTAGTCCTTTGATAAAGGCTTCTTTATATAGAGTTTCACTGAGTATGCAAAATCGTGCACATCGATTCATTATAGTTTTGCATTCAATCTTTATAGCGTAAGGAGGGATATGTTGATACTTTCGGAAATTCCAGATGTCGAAGTACCATGGTTGCCCATCGTCGGTTGGTGATTTTTTGAATCTGAATGTGGCAACGATGGCTTCTTTCTTCGTGGAAGTTCTTGGGGTAGGCTGCCCTTCATCCATGTGAGCTTCTTGTGTAATTGGCAGTTCTAGTTTCACATGCCAAGCTACTTCGTGTGCTGGCGTCGTCAACCTCTTGATGAAAAAGGATTTTGTACTTTGTCCGACTGGTATATGAATGACTGAGGCTAGTGTGGCGAGAGAGTCCGTGAGCTCATTCTCTAATCTAGGAATGTGTGTAAAAGAGATTCTTTCTAATTTCTTTATTAAGAACTGAGCTGTCTCGAGGTAGGCCATCAGTCGTCTTTCTTTGGTTTTCCACTCCCCGATAACTTATGATATCACAAGTTTGGAGTCATCGATTGTCTTAAACTGCTTGACTCCTAGTTGTAGCACTGCTCGTAGTCCGACAATGAAAGCTTCGTATTCTGTAACATTGTTGGTGACTGGGAAGTCGAGTTGAAAGGTTTTCGGTATGACGACTCCTTCTGGACTTAGTAGGACTATCCCGATGCCTTTCTCTTTATGATTGAGAGCACCATCGAAGTAGAGAGTCCATGATGTCTTATCGGGCTGTTCATTGTGAATCGAGAGTAGGTCTTCATCAGGGATGTCTGTGTGCACAGGCTCGTCGTCTAGGAGTGGTAAGTTGGCGAGGTAATCGGTGATCGCTTGTCCTTTGACGGATATTTGTGACATAGGTGATGTTGAATTCTTGTAGTAATGTGTGCCATCGGGAGATATTTCTAGAGGTAGCGGGCTTCTCAAAGATGTACTTCAAAGGGTCCATGCTTGCTAGTACTAAAATTTTGTGCACTCTGAAGTACTGTCGTAGTTTCGTTAAGGCCCACACTAGAGTGAGGCAGGTCTTTTCCTTTGGCGTGTATTTCTGTTCATACTCGACCATCGTTCTACTGAGGTAGTAGATAGCCTTCTCTCTCTTGTTGTCTTCTTCATATTGTCCAAGAATTACTCCCATTGCTTTATCATTTGCTCAGAGGTAGAGTTAAGGAGGTACTGGTGGCGATAGTAATGGCGAGTTAAGGAGGTACTTCTTGATACTGTCAAAGGCCTGCTGACACAGGTCATCCCATCGATACTCGGCTCTCCCTTTAAGTATCATATAGAAAGGATCACATCGATCTGAGTGGTGGGAGATGAATCTCCTAATGAACTACAACCTTCCCATCAAACCTTATAATTCTTTGATGTTGTTGGGAGGTGGCATCTCGAGGACTACAACCAAAACTAACGTACCAATTAATAAAACACCTAGCAATCAATGAAAAATCTAAATCTAAAAATGAGAAAACTTAGATCTACCACTTTTAAAAACACAGATCCCCAGCAACGGCGCCAAAAACTTATTATCTGGCTACCTTGTGCTTCAAAAGGAGATTAAAATAAAAAAAATTAAAGGTCTATGAACTGCACACCAAAGGTAAGCCTACACAAAGCCTGCAAGTAAACAGGGCTGTTATAGCAAGTTTTAAAAGTAAGGGTATGTCCATAGGGAAATGTGTTCTGAAGGATGGTAAATCTCCAGATCTAGAGTGGATCTGGCACTCTATCCTAATTTAAACTAAACTAAAGTAGGAAAGAAGAGAGGTTTTGTGGTTTGTCACTTTAACTACAGACTACAGAATTAAATTCTATTTATCCAGCTCTAATCCAACGTAGAGAATAGAGGAGATATAGAAGAGATAAAAAATTCAAAAGGTGAGAACAGCAGCTAAAGGTATTGATCTCTCACTGAAAATCACAAGAATCCAAAGAACTTGCATAGATCTGATTTGCTACAATCCTCTTTTTTGGCTCCAAGCTTCCTAGGTTACCCCGGCAGAGGTGAGGTATAAGAACCCAATCTTAACCAAAGATTTGAAGCAATCCTAAGGCTATGATCTGTTCACTTTAATGGTCACAGACCATCCTATAGGTTTTTCTAATCCTTTGATCTTAATTAGAACAGGAAAACCATTGCAGATGTTGCAGATGTCAGGCTACCAGCTCCCCATTTCCAACTGGCATCCGCAAGAGTATCCAATTCAGGGAAATCAAATATAAAAAAGTGAAAAATAGATCAGAATAACCTTTAAAATCTATAATTATATTGCAAGCTTATAATACTATTATGCCTATATCTGCAATCTATGCAGTATACAGTCTATTACAAGCCTTTGAATCTCTCAATTTATAGCTTAAGACCTCACCCTAACTACTGAGAAGAGTTTAGCCACTCATGATTGGCTAACTAGAGAATGGGAGAAGAAGGAAGAAAGAGGGAGAATTAGGAGGGAAAAATGGATCTCACTCTAAGCTCTGGTTCTCTCAAATTCTGGATGGATGTTTTATATTTTCTTCAAGCTTTTATACTCTCCTCCTCTGTTCTCAGATCCATTTCAGCCAATCAGAGTGCAAAGGAATAATTATGTTATTTTGGGGTACTAATGTGGCTGATTTTCTTTTTAGAAGCTTTCTTCCCATTGGCTATCAACTGGCAAGTACACGGGAAGTAGTTAGGGTTTCCATGCATGCCCAAATATGTACTAAAAATACCCCCAGGGGTCGCTGAAGTGCTTTGGAACTCGTGCACAGAAATCTGGATTTGGCAGCTACTGAAGGAAGACGCTGAGAAGTTGCCAAAATGAGTGTTGAGAGGTTCAGGGGATCCTCTCGACAGGTTCTGAATCTGCATTATAATCACATCGACAGGTTGAATCAGCTTTCGACAACTTTGCAGACTTCTCAACTAGATTGAAGTACTAGTCGACAGGTTTGGCAGTGTCTCGACAGGTCTGGAATGGATCTCGATAGGTTTGAACACATCTCGACAAGTTGATAAAGATCCTATCGACAGTTTGGGAGAACATCTCAAGAGGTTGATTTGAACTTGTCGATAGGACTGCAGGCTTATTTCTTCATTCTACTTAGTTTCACACTCATCCTCTCGATAGGTTATAGATAATCCTGTCGACGATTTATACAATCTTCAGTGAAGTGCTCGACAGGTTGGCTCAATCCTCGCGAGACTGAACGTTGCTTCCGATAAGTTATCGACAGGTTGTCTTACACTTCTTGATAGGTCAGTTGAATCTCGCGATAAGTATCTTGGAACCTCTCGACTTCATCTGTACCTTGAAGTATCCTCTCGGCAGCATCTGCTTCTGTACTTCCAACCTCTCGATAGGTGCTGAAAGCTCACGAGATGTTCATAGGTGTTGGAACCTCACGAGATGTTCATCTTTTCAACTCAATGCCTCTCAATAGCTTTTTATGCACATGTTCAACCTCTCGACTGCTTGGTTTTCGATCATCAGAACCTCTCGATAGCTGGACTTAACTCTCGATAGGTTCTGTCTTGTACTTCCGCAGCTGGCACACATCTTGGGTGTGTTGTTCTTCCTTTGTTCAACATTCAGCAACCCCTTGGTAGGTTCAATCTTTATTCCTTGCAGCTAGATGTGGTCTCAAGCCTTTCCAAATGGGTAGCACAGTGCTTCTTAGGCTCTTTTTAAATGAATTTCTGCACTAAGCTGCAATTTATTGCTTATCTACAAAACACACTTAAAACACCTTATTAGTTAGCTCAAGGGTCTAATAAAGGTCTGGTTAAGAGATGAAAATTTTTATTTTTCACTACTTAACACACCCCCAAACCGAAGCTTTGCTAGTCCATGAGTAAAGGAGAAAGTAAAAACAATTAACCTACAAAATTAGACGCCACTTTCGTAGGGAACACGAGTGCATTTGGCACATGCACCAAGCCTTTTAAACCCCTAGGTGATCCCTAGTGGAGGAGTGAAGTCTCCTAAGGGTTTATAGTGAAGTTACCCACAAACTTCTTCAATAGAATCAATTAATAACAGTGCAGCATGTTAGAGCAGAATTCAAGCAATATAAAATTCGTTCCCCACCTTGTCCATTTAGTTTTTTTTAGAGGATTCCCAGCAAAAATAGAATAGTTTAAAACTAAAACCTTGCTATAATTCTTTCACAATCCATCAGCTCATGTCAAGGTATTTTGTATGAAAATTAATGCAAAGCTTACCCTCAAATTGAAATATTTTTTTTGGATAATGCCTCCATCCATCCTAACTTTAGACCCAAAACTCACTAGTGTTGTCACTCTCAATAGAAATAGAAGGGTGTATCAATTCTCACAGCTCAAGAGCAGTTACAGCCCTCAAATAGGACTGTAAGCATGAGCATAGGCATTGCTCTAATTTCTGATATTTTCTAGCTCTTTTCACCATAGATTAAACAGATTCTCGTCTCCACATGACAACTCAATCAATTTTCATATTAGTAGGGTCTTTTTATTGGGTTGTAATGTGGCTTATGGGTGAAGTTTATGAAGAATAAAAGGGTGGAAAGGGATTCAAAATTGAGAAATCAGTAAAGGTAAGGAGGTGACATGTACACCTTCATTTCAGCATAGTTCCATTTACTTCTTGAATTTTTGGATTTGAAGTGATCAGCTCCTAATCTTCTTTTCAGTTTTTTTCATTGAAATGACTTCTCTTCTATTTTTTTTATTTTTTTTTATTTTTTTTTGTATGCTTTTCCTTTTGTGTTTTTTCTTTTTTTTTTTTATTGGCTGGAATGCCACAACTATACATCACACTTGCCTTCAAATATATTTTCTTCATTCTTCACCAACTTGTCAAACCTTGTTCCTTCAGCCTTACTTCTCCTTCTATTTCCTGATTTCTCAGGTTGAGGGTGAACTGAAACAGGCTAAGAGGTTTTGGGGTTCAGACTTTCTAGTTGTTGCCAAAGAAAACTAGGATTTTTAAGGCTCAAAAGGTGTGTATCAAAGGCAGTTCAAAGGTGGGAGATTTTAAGCTCAAATTGTCCAAAGGATGGCCTTACTTCATGTCCTAAATATCATGAGTGCTGTCAAACTGTTTCAACTCGGATTTGTCTAACTTATAGTGAGCAGAGGTAGATCCAATCAGTCCTTAGAGCAGAAGAAATTGCCAAGACACTCTTCAAAGAATTTTTTTTTTTCAAGCCCAATTCTCACTGGATATGGTCTTTCATTAGACTTCTGGGGTATATCCTCACAATTTCCTCTCATTTCAGGTTCACTAGGCACTCATTTTAAAAAAAAAATTCCTGGCATTTGCTTCATGAATATGTTAGAACTATAACATGTTCCAGTTTTAAAAAGTTTTAATTTCCTCTCTTTCAAACAAAAATCAGGTGTGAAACTATTTTATTCTCTCGATTTCTATTAAAAACCTTGCTGCACTACCATTAACTATCCATTGGCAGACCTGCCACACCCCCAAACCTATGAGGATCAGTGTCCTTACTGCTTAGAAGATAGGGAAATGTGTAGCAAGAGCAAAAACAGAAATGAACCAAGTAAGGAAAATAGTAAATAAAATGCTAACAATTCAACCAAACAGCTAAGAAGACAGAAAGTAAACTATTGAATCACATAAAGTGATACAATGGAACAACGACACACAAAATCCGAACTAAATGCAGAAAAGAGGATAAACCTAAGAAAAATCTAGATACACAAAATATCCCGTCATAAACAAAATGGTTGGTCCTCCTGGCTCCGGGATATCCTCAACCTGCTGCCTCTGGAAGAGGAACTACAAGCCAGGGGGAAAACAGGGAATTATGGAGAGGGCTGTTGAGCAGGTGGTGGATGGAATGAGGAGGAGGGGGGAGGGGATGCAGGTGGGTCTTTCTTCTGTTTCTTCTTCTTCCTCTTATTCTTTCTCTTTTCCACCCTGTCTAAAATCCTTTGCACCTCTTCATACTCGTCCCACAGGAATTGTAATGGATTAGGCTCCGGTGGTGGTGGCGGATCTTCCCAAATAGGGTCGATTTTGAGGGCAAATCAATGGGTTTGCCATCCGCCATGGTTGTGAATTGATGAACGAATGCAATGGACGGGGAAAGGCCTGATATTTAAAATGTGTGGGTGGTGGAATATGAAACGTCATAATAAATTTTTGCATCCTTCCAAGCTTAACTGCTAATGTGATATGTTGGTTTCGGTACGTATGGACCGTCATGCAATTTAATATTGGAAATGATACCGCGAAGTGCATGCAGGTCTATATTTAGCAAGTGGCGTCAAGGCAAGGAGAGACGAGCTATTAAGGTTCAGACAAACGATTGGGGGCAAGGAGGAAAAATGAGCTTCGACGGGATTGGGAAAAAGGTGTCAACAAGTTAGGACAACCTGTCGAGGAGTTAAAAATTGCTGAACCTCTCGAGAGGTTCTTGCAATCCTGCGACGGGTTGAAGATTTTAAACGAATATATTTCGAGAGGTTCATAGAACCTCTCGACAGGTACTTTTGGGCTCATTAGTCATTCCTCTCGATAAGTTCCTTCTTCTAGAAGAATCACTTCAGGAGGTTCATAGAATCTCTTAATGGGTACTTTGAACCTGTCGAGAAATCAACCAAAGCCTACAGAACCTATCAAAATTTGTATTGATCCTATCGACAACTAAGTTTACACTTCCAACACCTGTCAAGAATTAATTCACCTGTGCGACAGCCTCCATATCTTGTCGAAAAGCAAACTTGGACTCTCAAAACCTGTCGACACATTCCTATAACCTATCGACAGGTTGTATTTGAGTTTAAACAGGCTTATAATCCATTCCCAGTTCATTTCTCAACATATCTGACACTCCAACTCTGTTCATTTCACCAATTCTGACTTATTTTCATACCTGGGGTGCTAACATACATTGAAAATTTTATGTACAATCCCTAAGAGAACTGAAATAAAGACAGAAAAAAATTAGAAAAAATAAATAACCAAACACATAATTTATGATACATAGTGTATATTTGTTAAAACTCAATTATGTCATGGAGGTTCATGATAGCGGATGGTCAATACAGGCTCGACAACATTTTCAAAAACATCACCAACATCGTCGCAAAGATCATTACAATGCAGCAGCTTAGGCAAAGCCTCTTTCACAAGCTCATCAGCAACATCAATTAAAAAGCACTCCTCACTATTCAAGTGAGGCTGGTTGGTTGCATTATAGACATTCAATTTCACTTTCATGTTGCCAAAGGACACCTCCATCTCTCCTGATCTACACTGAATATATGCATTGCCAGTGGCCAAGAATGGCCTACCCAAGATCACGGGAATAGAAGTGGTGCACTTGCTTGGCTCCATGTCAAGAACAAGAAAATTTGCTGGGTAAAAGAATTTGTCAACTCCAACTAACAAATCCTCTATCATTCCCACAGGCTTCCTTTCAAATCTATCTTCTAATTGTAGCACCACATGTGTGGGCTTCAATTCTCCCAGGCCTAACTTCTCATAAACAGAATATGGAAGTAGGTTTACAGTAGCTCCCAGATCTAATAGGGCCTTCTCAATGGTATGATTCCAAATGATGCAGGGGATTGTGGGATTTCTAAGGTGTTGAAGCTTGGTTGGAGTTGCAATAGATAGCACTTGGTTCATTTTCTCAGCACAAAAGACCTTCTTGGATAGGTGTATACTAGACTATCTTTTGTGGGTGAACAATTCTTTCAAAAACTTTGGATAGGCTGGAACTTGCCTGATGGCATCAAGTAAAGGCAAGTTGATTTTTACTTGTTTAAAAGTTTCAATCATTTCCTCTAGTCTAGCATTCCCCTTATCAAAAGGAGAAGCTACCTTCATTGCATTAGGAAATGGCAAATGGGGAACTGTCCTCCCATTTGCAGCCTTAGCAAGTTCATCAAACTTTTCTTTGTTTTTATTTTCAATTTTTTATAGGGGCACATCACCCCCTTTATTTTGGATTTGCTTCTCCTGCTGTAAATTCTCATTGGTTGACTCTTCTATTTCTTCACTTGACTCCTCAGGCTTAACAGGCTCAACATGCTCAATACCAACTTGGTTATCCACAGGCCTTCCACTCCTCAAGGTGGTGATAGATTTTACTTCTTCATGAAAAGAAGTATCACCAACTATGTACTGCCCCTTAGGATTGTTCATGGGCTGACTGGACAGTCATTCCTCCTCTCTCCTTGCCAAAGAATTAGATAACTGACTAATGTGGTCCTCTATCTTCTTGATGCTTTGACTGTGGGAGTTAACAGTTTGAGATAAAGTGCTCAAATTCTGCAGTGAGACCAGAACTTGCTCTTCAAATGAGAGGAATCTCGAGGGGGTTGGGGCTGGTGCACTTTAATGCACAGGCTGAACCATTGGCTAAGCCATAGGCTGTTGGTATTGGGGCCTTGGATAGTAGTTTTACTAATATGGTCGGGCATTCCTGTAGGGCATGGATTGTTGTGGCTGTTGCTATTGCTAATTTTGTAAATTGTCTTGTCTCCACCTCAAGTTGGGGTGGTTTCTCCATTGATAACCAGCAGTAGGCTATTGTCCATAGGACTGCGCAACATTCACATGTTCCATTACAAGATCTAAAAATTGAGCAGCTGAAGGACATTCCTCAATGGAGTGAGTGGGAGACTGGCATATGACACATGCCTCCTCCACTTGGCCAACCATTGGAGACTGCCTTGCTCCCCTCATTTTCTCCAACCGTTGGGTCAAACTGTCCACTTTCCTCTCCAACTCATTATGTCCACTCACCTCATACATCTTCCCTCTGGTAGTATTTTCTTTCACCAACCTAGGGGTCTCAAAATCTGTTGCCCAGGTTTTCCTTTGCATAGAGTTTTCACTGATGATATCAAATAACTCCCAAGCCTCATCTGCAGTCTTGTGGAGTTATGTACCACCACAAGAAGCATCAACCATATCCCTGCTTTTAGGATCGATTCCTTGATAGAAACTTTGGACAAGTTGCCATTCAGGAATCTGATGATAGGTGTTAAGACTTGAAAAGTACCACTTTTCACCCCTTAACTTAACCTTTGATTAGACCCATAGCCACCTAATAAGTCCTTGTTAAGTGTTTTATGTAGGTAGTACCCAGCAGTGAAATAAGGCCAGGAATCCTGCTAAAAAGCTTATTTTGGCACCAGAAGTCCCTCAGAAGGATGAAGTCTGAATTCAGACCTAAAAATGAGCCTCGCGCAGTCCAGCTGAGCTTCCCAAGACTCTACAACAACTTCTCACACAGATGATTGACTGAAGAGCCTCAGAAACATAAACTCGCGCAACTCTCGTGAAGCTCAAGAATAAAACACCTCGCGCAGTCTCACGCAGTTCAAAGCAGACTTCTCTCAACCGCACGCAGTTCACTCAAAACGGCTGAGAAGAGAGAGCTTTAGAAGACTCCTAGCGCAGCTATCACGCAATCATCGCAGGATGCAACTATCAGAAGAGAACTCCTCGCGCAATTCTCGTGCCATTCAAGAAGAAAGCATCCTTACGAAGGCAAAGCCACCCTCGCGAAGATCAGTTAAGACATGAAACCTTGCGCAGTTCAGAACTCATCAAAGCCTCGCGAGGTAACTCGCGAAGCCCAGTGAAGATAAGTGCTCACGAAGTTCTCACGCTATTCAAATCTATCCTCACGAAGATCAACCTCGCGACTGCTTAAACTCCAACCCCACGACATCTAAGGCTCTGATGTCCACTCAACCTCGCGACTGCCTGAAGAGCAAACCAAGCCAACCTCGCGAAGGTGGAAGCTTTAATTTCAAATCATCCTAGCGAAGAACAAAAGCTACCACACGACAAGTCTGAGAAATAATAGCTACCTAGCGAAGCTCTGAACCTCAAACTTCCATCTCTTCAGCTGAGGACTTTTTGGGAATTTCCAACGATTAGGGCACGCACTCTCACGTTCAAATCTCTATGCACGCGCCCCAAGGCATCGAAGGATCACTATTCTGCCATGTGGCATCATTAAAATTAGGGTTTCCTAACCCTAATGCGCCGCCACACCACTGCTATAAATACCCACACTTAGCTTAGGTTTTAGGGAGCTTAGACTTTCTTTTTTTTGTACATCCTAGAATAGCTAGGAACCCATCTCATTTCTAGGAGACCTGATCTGAGATCATTTAGTTTTCCTTTTTGTAGTTGTAAGTAGCTTTCTTTTTCTTTTTCCTTCTCTCCATAGTCCAGCACTTGCTGGCTATGTCTTTGTATGTATTTTGAACTAGATTAATGGAAGTTCTGTAATAGGATCTGTACTTTGTGAGATTTGTGTTTGTGTGTGAGATGCTCTGTACAAGGCGGCTGCCTTGTGATCCGCCATTGCTTGGGTTGTATTTCAAAGCAATGGAGGATTGATTCTAAGGGCCACTCAGATCTAAGTGACCTGTGTGTCTGGGCTATCATGGTCCTATTCAGCCTTAGCCCCACCACAGGACCCACTAGATCTGAAATCCCCATGGGAGCTTGAGCTGGTAGCCGTGTGACCATGGTGGTAGCAGCGATATTCTTGTTTTGTCTTGGGCTCCATGAGGAGGATAACCTCTGGGATAGTCTGTGACCATTTAAGTGGACAGATTATAGCCTTAGGGTGATTCTAATCCACTGATCCAAGATGGATCCTTCTTCTTTACACCTGAGCTTGTAGAAGCCTGGTGGGAGATTGTACAGAGGCAGACTACCCTATATTTGTATAGATCCATCATCAGATGTTGGATCTGATCTGGTTATAGAGATTGTAGGCTAGTGACTGGACCATTGTAGCCTCACTCAAGCAATGGACAGCTAGATCGAAGGTTGTACTCAATCTCTTGCTGGTTCTATGTGTCTGGGCTATCATGGTCCTACACTGCCTTAGCCCCACATATAGAGCTTTAGAGGTTGAGGTTCCCTATGGATTCTTGAGCTGGTAGCCTGGATGAAATAGTTCCTGCAATGATTTACTGGCTATGTTTTGACCATCCCTAGATAGTGGTTCCCCTATGGGATAATCTATGACCATTTGAGTGGACAGGTTATAGCCTTAAGGGTGAAATCATGGCAGAGTGATGGGTTGGATCCTTTCTCCTCAGTGGTGATAATGTAGCCACTAGACAGGATTTCTATAACATCAGATCTGAATCTGAGTTACAAAACTCCTCTGATCTGGGCTCAATAACATACTTCTCACCCTTTTATATTTATTTTCCACACTCCATCCATCCTCTCAACCCTTTCTGTAGTTTAGACACTAGAATACTTAGAATAAGTGACCTTAAACTTCCCTCCTTTTAGGATTGCCAGATCTGTAGTCAGATCTGGAGGGACTACTAGAGATGGCTCCTTTGGAGCTGTAGATCACCTTTCCCTGTGGGATAAACTCTTACTTATCAAAACTTGCTGTAATGGACCTTGTATCTTGCAGGTCTAGGATTTCCTAGTTGTGCTGATTCCATCTCCTGTTTTACTCTTTCTTTGATTTTCAAATGACTTTCACCACCAACCAATAAAGTAAGCACACACTCAGAAATCCGCCAACAATAGGGACATTGCTTAAGGAGTTCTTTAAATCTCTCCCACGCTTGGTGAAAATCTTCAGTTTGGGCTTGAGCAAAATAGATAATACTCTTCCTCAACTGACTTGTTTTAGACATGGGGAAAAACTTGGCCAAAAATTGACATTGAAGATCATTCCAGGACTAGATACTATTAGTTTGGAGCATTGACAACCAAGTTCTGGCTCTATCCTTTAGTGAAAAAGGAAAAAGTCTCAACCTGGTTGCTTCCTCCCTCAAACCTACAATATTGAAGGTAGTACACAGTCCTAAAAATTCATCAATATGCTTATATGGGTCTTCCTTGCTCAGGCCATGGTATGAAGGTAACATTTGAATGATAGAAGACTTGATCTCATAGTTCCCTTGGACAGTAGGGAATTGAATGCAGAAGGGAAAATTGTAAACCCTTGGTGCATTGAATTTCTTTAAGGTCCTAGGTTGCTCACCCATTGCAGCAATTTCAGAGTCAACTAAAGGTGTGTGTATGGTTTGCTTAGGTCTAAGAAGTCTTTCAACTTCAAGATCTAAGGGAACAATCTCAGGATTAAGAGATCTCCTCCCAAGCATACACACCACAGAAATCAAATACAAAGCAGAAAATCACAGCACAAAACTCAATCAAAACAGGCATAAAACAATCAAATACAAAACTGTAGATCTACTTACTACAGATCTAAGAATGTAAATAGAGTTAAAAGATACAAACTTAAGCAATGTCTGTTCTTCCAAGTGATACAGAGCTCCTCTTAGCTCCACAGATCTAGATCTGAAATAGTGTGAAACTACAATCAAAACTAAAATAGCAATTAATCAAACACCTAACAGTCAATGAAAAATCTAAATCTAAAAATGAGAAAACTTAGATCTACCACTTTTAAAAATACAGATCCCTGGCAGCGGTGCTAAAAACTGGTTGTCTGGCTACCTTGTGCTTCAAATGGAGATTAAAATCAGAAAATTAAAGGTCTATGGACTGCACACCAAGGTAAGCCTACACAAAGCCTGCAAGTAAAAAGGGCTGTTGTAGCAAGTTTTAAAAGTAAGGGTATGTCCACAGGGAAATGTGTTCTAAAGGATGGTAAATATCCATATCTAGAGTGGATCTGGCACTTTATCCTAATTTAAACTAAACTAAAGCAGGAAAGAGGAGAGGTTTTGTGGTTTTATCACTTTAACTATAGACTACAGAATTAAATGCTATTGATCTAGCTCTAATCCAACACAGAGAATACAAGAGATATAGAAGAGATGAAAATTTCAAAAGGTGAGAACAGCAGCTAGGGGTATTGGTCTCTCACTAAAAATTAAAAGAATCCAAAGAACTTGCAAAGATCTGATTTGCTACAATCCTCTTTTCTGGCTCCAAGCTTCCCAGGTTACCCGACAGAGGTGAGGTAAAAGAATCCAATCTTAATCAGAGAATTGAAGCAATCCTAAGGCTATGATCTGTCCACTTTAATGGTCACAGACCATCTTATAGGTTGTTCCAATACTTTGATCTTGATTAGAACAGGAAAACCATTGCAGATGCTGTAAATGCCAGGCTACCAGCTCCCCGTTTCCAGCTAGCATCCGTAAGAGTATCCAATCCAGGGAAATCAAATATGAAAAAGTGACATGAAGATCAGAATAACCTTTAAAATCTACAATTATATTACAAGCTTATAATACTATTATGCCAAGATCTGCAATCTGTGTAATATACAATCTATTACAAGCCTTTGAATCTCTCAATTTATAGCTTAAGACCTCACCGTAACTACTAAGAAGAGTTTAGCTACTCATGATTGGCTAAAGAGAATGGGAGAAGAAGGAAGGAGGGAGAATTTGGAGGGAAAAATAGATCTCACTCTAGGCTCTGGTTCTCTCAAATTCTAGATGGATGTTCTGTATTTTCTTCAAGCTTTTATACTCTCCTCCTCTGTCCTCAGATCTGTTTTAGCCAATCAGAGTGCAAGGGAATAATTCTGTTATTCTAGGCTACTGATGTGGCCAATTTTCCTTTGAGAAGCTTTCTAACCATTGGCTCTCAACTGGCGAGTACACATGAAGTAGTTAGGGTTTCCATGCATGCCCAAATATGTACCAAAAATATCCCCAGGCATCATTGAAGTGCTTTAGAACTAGTGCATAGAAATTTGGAATTGGCACCTGCGGAAGGAAGACGCTGAGAAGTTGCCAAAATGAGTGTTGAGAGGTTTAGGGGATCCTCTTGACAGGTTCTAAATCTGCATTATAATCACATCAACAGGTTGCATTAGCTTTTGATAGCTTTGCATAGTTCTCGACAAGATTGAAGTACTAGTCGACGGGTTTGGCAGTGTCTCGACAGGTCTGGAATGGCTCTCGATAGGTTTGAACACATCTCGACAAGTTGATGAAGATCCTGTCGATAGTGTGGGAGAATGTCTCGAGAGATTGATTTAAACTTATTGATAGGACTGCAGGCTTATTTCTTCATTCTGCTTAGTTCCACACTCATCCTCTCAACAGGTTATAGATAATCCTGTTGATAGTTTATACAATCTCCAATGAAGTGCTCGACAGGTTTGCTCAATCCTCACGAGACTGAACGTTGCTTTCGATAAGTTATCGATAGGTTGTCTTGCACTTCTTGATAGGTTCAGTTGAACCTCGCGATAAGTATATTGGAACCTCTCAACTTCATCTATACCTTGAAGTATCCTCTCAACAACTTTTGTGTCTGTACTTCCAACCTCTCGATAGGTGCTGAAAACTCACGAGATGTTCATCTTTTCAACTTAGTACCTCTCAACAGCTTTTTATGCACATGTTCAACCTCTCAACTGCATGGTTTTTTATCATCAGAACCTCTCGATAGTTGGACTTAACCTCTCGATAAGTTCTATCTTGTACTTTCATAGTTGGCACACATCTTGGGTGTGTTATTCTTCGTTTGTTCAACATTCAGCAACCCCTTTGTTAGTTCAATCTTTATTCCTTGTAGCTGGACGTGGTCTCAGGCCTTTCCAAATGGGTAGTACAGTGCTTCTTAGGCTCTTTTAAATGAATTTCTACACTAAGCTGCAATTTATTACTTATCTACAAAACACACTTAAAATTTTTTACTACTTAACAAGAATGGACCTGACCTTTACCGAGTCAACTTCGATACCTCATTTGCTGACTATAAATCCTAATAATTTTTCGGAGGTTACTCCAAACGCACACTTCTTTGGATTCATCTTCAGTTGGTATTGCTCGAATCTTTTTAACACCAGTCATAGTGCTTCAGCATGTTCTACTCATGTCTTAGACTTCACTAGTATTTCATCGACATAGACTTCAACATATTTGTGCATCATGCCATGAAATAGGGCCATCATGGTGCGCTGATATGTGGCTCCAACGTTCTTGAGTCCGAAAGGCATGACAACATAGCAGTAGGTTCCCCATGGCATGGTGAATGAAGTCTTTTCTTGGTCTGACTCTGCTAATTTAATCTGGTTGTATCTGGAGAAGTCATCCATAAAGGATAACATCTCGTGTCCGACAGTGTTTTCGACTAGGATATCGATGTTTGGTAGGGGGAAGTCATCTTTTGGACATGCTTTGTTGAGATTCTAGAAGTCGATGCATACTCGTACTCTGCCATCCTTCTTGGCGACAAGTACTATGTTGGCAATCCATTTAGAGTAGAGGATGACTCGAATGAATTTTGCTTTGTGCAGCTTGTCGACTTTCTCTTTGACTTACAGTGTTGTCTGGGGGTGCATCCTTCTAAGTTTCTGCTTGACGGGTTTAGCATCAGGTTCCAGGACCAACTAATGTTCTACTAAGCTCAGGTCCAATCCAAGCATATCCTTGTAGGACCATGCGAAAGTGCTGAGGTGATCTTGAAGGACTTGGATAATTTTTTATCGTTCCTTGAGTTTGAGTGTCACACTGATCAGCAGCTTCTTAGGCTTTTCTTTAGTGCCAAAATTTATTTCTTCAGTTGGTTATGCGGTGGCTTGAGTTTTCTCATCGAAGCGCTTGATGACCCGTTGGAAGTCTTACATTTCCTCGGTGACTGGTGCTCCTTCCTCATCGTCCGTGAGTGCATACACTGTAAAAGAACTACACTGGGGGATTAGTTTTACGAGAGGTAATCCTTCATCAGCACAATTTATGATTGCTACATCGTTTGTCATGTATAGGTCAAGGTTATTCATCCTCCTCTCGAAGTCGTGGAGTATCTCATCGGGTATGATTACGGGCTTGTTACTTTGTCGGGATGCTCGACGGTTTTGCGAGGAAGAGGAAGTAGGGTCACATCGAACCGAGTCAAGGCATGGTTCTCTGATGTTTAGGGTAGGACAATGATCGTGTGTGATCATGTCAGCTACTCCTTTGATTTCATTGAGGTGATCACTACTCGTATCCTTAGGACAAAAGTCTCCTTGCTGGTCGTTGAATGGGTCTGGGATGAAGGGCTCCCCCCCTTTTCTGTGATTTTCTAATTTTTTAGGATTTTCTATTTTTATATTTTTATGGGTTTTAGGATTTTTTATTTTTGATAATAAGTATGCTACAGGGCCAGTTTCCTGAGGTGGATCCGCCGAGGTTACTTCTCCTAGTTGGGGAAGTGGGGCGGTTGCTGAAGTCGTTCGTGTGAGTCTTCAGACGATGTGGATTCATTCAAAATTTGGCATTTCTTTTAAAGTCCTTGTCCGGGGTGACCTGATGAGGGAGGATGGCGATAGTCCAGCTGATGTGCCTTCTTCTATCGTATGAACTATTTTACTCTCGAAAAGGGTGGAGAGGCGATAGTCATCCAAACTCTCATCTTTAGAATCAAATCGAAGAGATTCTTGCTACTGAAGTTGTTTGAGGCATTCTGTTGGACCGGTGAGTTTTTGGCTTTGCACCTCATAATATGCTAGGATGAATGTGCATGTACGACAGTGTGGTTGGTAGGGTTGGGAGATGCAGGGATATCCCCAAGGGCATTCCCATTTTGAAAGGATTGATTCAAGATCTGGGTTGCTGTCGGAGTCTGAATCTTCGCGTCAGAGTTCATCCTCTTCTTCAAATAACCTTAGGAGGTCTTTGCCTAGTTGTTCTTCCATCTCAAGAGCAGGGAGATCTAACCAGTATTCCTCATCATCATTCGGCGGCGGTTGCTATTCCCCTTCCAGTGAGTTCTAGAATATCTAAAGTTATGGCGCATCCAGAGATTGGGGAGCGTTGAGCTCTAATTCTTCTTTGAATTCTATAAAGGCAATGTGATGATCTTTTGTCCTTGTTGTTCGTCGTATTTTACGTAAGATAGGTCTTTCACACCATGTCAAGATGGACACGCGTAAGCTGCAATAGGGTAATTCTGGGTAAGGGCAGTGGCGCGAACACCACTAATTATCCAATAAGGATGGGTGATCAAGTTCATCATCAGAGTTTATTTCTTCGCTTTGGGAATCATTGACCTCCTCGAGGAGCTTCAGTCGCTCTGCTCTTAAGTGATCTCGAAGTTCTATTTTTGTACAGCTAGTCCAGTAGTCTTCTTCTTCACTTAACATTAAGAGCTAGTCTTCTTTTCCTAGTTCACGAGGCTAGGGTGTCCCTGACTCTGGTTCTTCTTCGTCTGTTAATACGGTGATGTGGAAGTCCTCGTCGGTCGACTCCTAGTCTTTCGCGTGTGGCTATGGCTCTTCAAGGGTTTCAAATAATGGTCCAACTCCTTTGAGTGACTTGTCCATGTCGTCACTATTACGGCTTCGGGTTTTCAGGTCAGCGAAAGCTTTAGTTATTTTCTCGATCTCAGTTGGCTGAGATTCAGTGAAGGATGGCTCCTTTCTTCTCTTCGGCACATTAGCCTTCTCTGTAGTTCCATATATGAAATGATCGTAGAGTGACCACTTTGGTGAAGTGGGTAGGATGGCAGCTTGCTTGCCGTCTGACTGGTAGCCTATCCGATGCGTTTGCGTAGTTTCTTTGGGACGGCCGATCTTATGCATCCTTGCTTTTCTTTGTCGAGTCCAGTGTGAGGGATGTATCCTAACTGATACATCAAGTCCTATCCTTTTGCCGCGGTCGGGTTTATGTCGTACGGTCGGGCGAGATCAGGTCTGGATTCTCTTCTCACTACTTTTCATTGGTGGGTCAAAAGAGATCGAGGATAGCTAACTTCTGCTATCGATGCGTCATCAGGCTCCTGCATCTTTTTCATATGTCTTGTGTTTAATACCGGGTCGTGCGCTGTTGGAATGCTCACAATGTAGTCTCTATCGATTTCTGTAAGGGGCGTATCGACGTATATCCTGACGATGGAATCTTCATGGGGAAATTTGACGCATTGGTGATACATCAATGCTATTGCCTTCATGGATTCCAACCACTTCCTTCCTAATATCAGATTGTAAGTGCTTGAGGAGTAAGAGACATGGAAAGTGAAATCCTTGGTGGCTGGCCAGAGGTGAACTTGCAACTTGATGGTTCCCTTAACGAAGCGTCGTGAGCCATCGTAAGCGATGAGGTATAAAGATGAAGGCCTTATATCCTATTCGGTGTATTCAAGGATCTTTAATGTCATTATAGGACAGATGTTAAGTCCTGCCCCGGTGTCAACCAATGCGTGAGGTACTAAAAATCCTCTGATTATGATGGTTAGATAAATAGGAGTCAAACTTCCATGCAACAACTCTTTAGGCTTGTCAGCTTCAGCGAAGGTAAGCACAGGAGGTTGAGTCATAACTGAGGTGATCTCATGTAGCTGATTCAAAGTGGTATCTTCAGTTCATATGCATCTCATCTAATGTCTCCACGAGTAGTCGGTGATGCCTGAGCGATTTCTTGATGAGTTTGAGGATCGATATTTGTGCGAGTATCTTCGTGAGGTGTCGGAGAAGATCATTTTCCTGACCTGTTTCCAGGGAAGGTTCTTTGCCGGGTCGATGTGCTCTAAGCCCGTTCTATTGAGTTGTTTGAGTCACTGGTGCTGGAGGCGAGGGGATTACATGAGGTGGAGGGGGCAAGTTCACTCCTTGTTCCTTGGTTATCCGATCGGATGGCTGTGCATTGTTGCCCTGCTTTTCTCAAGGGAATGGTGGTGGCAGATAGTTGGTTCTAGATTTCAGGATTGGGCATGTCTGCTGCTGACCTTGGAGTGTTGGAGGATTCAGTGTGGTGCTTACAGTGAAAGGAGAAAAATTAGACAAAGTAATGCGTACTGGGGTTATGCCATTCTAAGGTGGGAGGTATATAGTCTAGTCTTCCTCTTCAAGGAATGCAGAGATTAGTACTTCTTCCTTAGTGGGCTCTCCCTCTTGTTGTCTTATTTCCACCGCTGATGGGCGTTCTTCAATTGTCTCCTCTCGTTGTTGGCCAGTAGTATTCCGGGTGGTGCTATCTACCCATGCCGCGACCTGTTCTGCAGTTTGAATGACATGGTCTTCATATTCTGGCTCAGCGTTTCTAGGAGCTACGTCAAAGTTCGGGGGTTTAGAAGGTTCTACGGGTTAAATAATGGGTCTTCGAGCTCGAAAAGATTGAACTCGAACTTGAGTGAAATTTGGATATGGTAGAGGAATTGGTTGTTCAACTCGGGTTATGAAGGTAGAAGGGTAAGGTGGAACGATGTTGGGCCTCAGAGGGCTATTTGAACTGGCTATGGCATCAAGATGTCTAACTCGTGTGATGAGAGTAGATGGGTGGAAAGGGGCTCAGCCCAGAAGGTCCACCATGGTGACATGAGTGACCGGTCCTTGATTATGGTTTGGTAGAGGGTTATTGACAATTCCAAGGTTTTGCAGAGGCTGTTGGTTATTTTGGTTAGAATATCGAAGGGATTCCCAGTCAATCTAGTTTCAATCGTTCATGTCATATATCATGTCTCTCAACACCCAACAGTCTTTCAGATTATGTCTCGCATACCGGTGAAAAGCACAGAACTTAGTATAATCGAGGTTAGCAGGCTAGGGCCATAGCCTCTCTGGTGGAAAGTGAATGAGGTTCTGGTCACTTAGGAGGCGGAAAATATAAGGGATGATATTGGGTAATGGAGGATAATGATCTCGTCTAGGCTGATAAGAACCTCGGGTCTACTGATTAAAATTTTGGGGTGAGGGTACATTATTATAGCCCTAGGTATTAGCAAGACCGTTTCAAGCAGCATTTTGGTTTTGGTTAGGGTACTGGTTTCAGTTAGGATATTGATTCTGATTTTGATTGGCATACCGTTGTTGATTCTGGTATTGACCCTGAATAGAGTTCCTTTGCTGGTTGCTCCCATCGCCTTGATTTTGATTAGAGACCGTGTTAACTTGCTCGGAGCCTGAGCCTTTCTTGTTATTTTAAGGCTTTGAATCACCGAAAGTTGATGCCTTCGGTGCTGTAATTGGAAGGCAAGGTCTCCTCCCTTTATGTATCGCTAAATGCGACTGGCGTGCAGATGAAGAGTAGCAAAGTCTGGGTAATCGCTTATGATCAGAGTGCTTCGAAGGGGCTCTCTGACATTATCTATGATGATGTCGATTGTGTCTTTTTCTTTCATTTGATCTCTTGTGCGAGCCATGAGCTTCCTCTAACATGATACAAAATCGATGAAGTCTTCTTCAGTTTCTTGCTTTGTTGTCATGAAGTCACTGAGACTGACGACTTCCTATATCAGATGTTGTATTGAGCTAGGAACTGTCTGGCTAATTCTTTGAATGTGTTGATTTTTTATAGCGGGAGCCTGAAAAACCAGTCGAGGGCTTCCCCTTCGAGTGACCTTTGAAAGTAGTGTATCAGAAGTTTGTGATTATCACGAATAGGCCGACAGTCATTGCAGAACAACGCTAGATGGTGGTCTCGATTCCTAGTGCTGTTATACTTGCTAAATTTTGGGGGTTTGAATCCCACAGGTAGATTGAATTCGAGGTCTCGGCAGAAATTGTCGAATCCAAATGACAAATCGGGCCAATTTTTCTTAGTCATGTATTCGTCGATCATTTTGGGGATATCTTCTACCCTTACGATAGCATCTTGCTTAGGGGTCTGGGAACGGATTCTGTCTTAACGTCCGCTACTGAGGAGTGTGTGGAGAGTATGCCTAGGTGGCGACACGTGCGGTGATATTGTCGTCAGAGTAGAGGATGGCCTCTCTAGTCTTTGTCGTTCTTGTTCTTCCACCTCTCGTCGTTCTTTGATGGTCTCGTATGCTGGGGCTAAGTCGTGGAGTAGTTCGTCAGCTTTATCTCCCCCCTTTATAATTTCTGGACACTGAGGTCTACAAGTTGTCGAGCTGTGAAGTTCTATCCAAAGCTGCTATCTCTGTGTCCATCATTGTGGTTGGTGCTCGGGGCTGTGAACAGAGTTTCCTCACCGCCGGCCATGTTGATCTCCGAGTTGTATTGTGCTGAGCCCTCGAGTAGCTACTCATGGTATAGCGGGTTATTATGGTACCCCCATAACGATGGATCACTGATTCGAATCCTTCATATTCCTGACATCTCGAGCCTCTGGTGTATGCTCATGTGCTCTCGATAGTAGACTTAAATGCGAAAAGTAATAAAATTAAAACTCAAAAAACTAACTAGAAGAAAAGGAAACTTAACTAAACATGGGCGGCTTTGGCAACAAGAGGTCCCATCGTGATTGCCAATCTGTTGGTACGTGCTTTTTCCGGGTCCCTTTCGGTCCCTTGAAAGAGTGGCCCAATTCGGTCGTAGTGGACACTGGCAAAGATGGTGTTTGTTTAGAGGTAATTAACTACTGAAAATAAAGAGGGAAATTTCAGTAAAATACCTGGTTCGTTGTGATCGCTAGCTACAGATGTTTATCGACACTGCAACACGTCACTGATCATGCCTTCTAGGGTGGAGATATGGGTTATTCTTTTTACTGAATCATTGGCCAGCCGATGTCAGCAACATTGGGTCGCCTATAAGTTTAGTTAAGCTAGTTTTCCTAATTCTCTTCTAACTACTTTACCTTTCCTACTCTTGATGTGACTTTTGACTGCTTTATTTACTTAATGTTATCAGGGATCTAATTAATTTTAATCTTATTAGGGGTCTAATTAATCAAGGAATTCTAATTCGACTAGGCCTCCTAATCTGATTAGAAGTCTAATTATTGGCCTAATTCTAGTAAAAAAATGTAGTTATATCAAAATCTAATTAGGATTCTAACTAATTTCCTAATTTTACTAGAAATACTAATCTTCCTAATTTTACTAAAACTATAATTAAATAAACTATGTAAATTAATTCTACCAAAACTCTAATTAATTAAAGTATCCTAATTTTATTAGAATTTTAAAAAAAGGGGTTTGGGCACGCTATGCTAGGGAGGATTGGCCCCGTTCCCGGGTACCCTCCGTAAGCTCCCTTGAGAAAATCGGGTGGCTAGAGATTATTTTAGTAATAATGTGAGTTGAAAAAAAACTTATTTTTATTATGAAATTATGGATTTACGGATCGAAAATGGAGAATCAAGTTAAAAATTAGAACTAAAATTCTAGAACTAAAAATGAAAACTCTAAGACTGAATTTAAGACTGAAATTAAGGACTAATTCTAGAAACTAAGAACTACAATCAGAAAACTAGAAATTTAGATTAAAACCTAAGATCCAAGATCTGGAATTTAAAAACTAGAGGGCCAGAACCTAAATCTAGAACTAAAATGAAAAAGAAAAGAGGAACTGGTTTTAGAACCTGAGAACTAGAACCAGGAAAAAAGGCAGAATCAAGTGTTAAAGTGATTTAAAATCTAAGATCTAGGACTAAAAGCTTAATAACCTAGAGTCTATAACTAATGATGTAGAACTAAGAACTAGAACTAAGGATTAAAACTAAGAACTAGAACTAGAAGAATTTAAGAACTAGAAGGAAAGTATACCTGGGGCCAGGGCCACAGAGAGGAATCTCGAAATCCTAAGCTTGAAAGCGAGGAACTCGAAAATTCGATTGTTGGCTTGTTATTCACTGAAAAGTACCACTTTTCACCTCTTAACCTAGCCGTTGCTATACCTTGAAGCTGACTAATAACTCTTTATTTAGCATATTTTGTAGTTAGTAATAATTGTGCAGCTTAATACAAAGTGCATGCCTCTAGTGCCCAAAATAGAAAGAATTAAAGCCAGAGAGGACTGCTGAACCAAGGACTAATGGAACACCATGGTGGTACACACCAGGGTGACTTTTTGCATGTCATAATAGACCAAGGAAGTCTAACAGATGAGAGAAGCATAGATGTGAGTAGAGAGAACTGCAACAACAGCAACTGCATTGCAGCAAAGGAAAAATGATGTTATCTCGCACAGTAGAAATGTGACCTCGCACTGTTCAAATCAATAGAAAAGCCTCCTCGCACAGATGTTACATGTAGCACAAGGAAACTCATGAAGAATTCATGCAGCTCAATGAAGGAATTATCTCAGAGCATTCTATCACACAGTAGTCGCGCGCTTCAGTTGTAACCAACACTCAAGGTTCTCGCGAAGCTCTCGTGCACTAAGCCTTCAGAAATCCAGCTCGCGAAGCTCTCGCGAGGAACAAATCTCATATCATTCACGCGCCTAATCTCGTGAGAATAATATGTATAAAAGACACAAGCAAGCTCTAAAGTTCTCGCGTTGCTCTGGATGAGAGAGACGCCTAGAAAAGCTCTTGTGCACTACAATGTAAAAGCCAGCCACGCGAAGCGACAAATTCATCCTGGCGAACAATCGCGCGGGAACTCAGGGCTAATCCACATCAGGTGCAGAACTCAGTGGACCATCCATGCGACATCTACATGAGTGAAAAACCTGAAGCTCTGCTACACGAGCAAAGCCAAATTAGTGTAACCCATCCTCGCAACAGCATTGCAGTGCAAATCAGCTGTGCGACCAATTAAAGGCCTTCTGCCCGAGTGATAAACCTTCCAAGCCAAGCCTGGCCTTGCGAACACTTTGCTATCTGCGCGACTAAATTAATAGACCAGAGTCAGCCCCGCGAAGCTTGGGCTCTCCACTTCTCATTGCATATCCAGGGACCTTTTGAGGATTTTCCCAGGTCCAGGGCACACATCTCGAGGCCCTGATCTTGATAGTCACATCCCAAAGCATCCAAGGATTGTAATAAAGCCACATCTGTTAGAAAATTAGGGTTTAATCTTCTTTTGGCCAAGGCATTATAGACTAAGTATATAAGCTATAAATGTAACTTAGAAAAAGGATCTCTCCTTAAACCTGAGTCAGCTGTGAGCTCGAGCAGATTAGGGTTAGGGTTTGATCATCTTTTTTTCCATTTTTCTTCTTCCTTAGCCCAGTATTTGCTGGCTAAGTTATCTATAATCAATTAGACTTAGTTTTGTCAATTTTGTAATGGGTCTTGTGAACATTGGGAGTAGTTGATGAGTTGTTATGCACATGGCTGCTGCCTTAAGGACATCTCATTGTAGGTATTGGTTTAATCAATGAATGTCTATTTTAATGTGTATTCAATCTATTATTTTTCTATTTGTCCATAGTTTTGTTCAATCTATGCCATGCATTTAGGATTGGAGCTTATTTGAAATACCCATAGGAGCTTGAGCTTGTAGCCCTAGGACCATGGTGGCAGCAGCAATTTACATGTTCCATCTCAGTCCTCTGTGGTGTGGATAGCCTATAACCATTTAAGTGGACAGACTATAGCTCTAGGGTGATTTCAAGCCACAGATCTGAGAAGGATTCTTCTCCTCTGCACTTGAGCTTGTAGCCTTGTGAGGGGTTGTTACAGGAATAAGGTCCCCTTTATTTTACTTGACCAACATCAGATGTTAGATTTGATTTCTCTGTAGAAATTACAGACTTGTGAGCTGAGTCATTACAAGCATTTTGTAGCAATGACCAGCTGCATTTAAGTCCCCAAATAGCTTTTGAACTACTATGGTTTTCACTGATTTTTCAAGAACTATTTGCTCCTATGGATGCCTGAGCTTGTAGCCTGGCAAACATGGTGTCTGCAATGATGTTAATATTCTAATTTGATGCATTGGGTGGAGGACATCTATTGGATAATCTATGACTATTTAAGTGGACATGTTATAGCCTTAAGATCAGTCTATTCCATTGGATTAGATTGGTTTTCTGATTTAATTCATGTGGTTTGATCCTCTCTATTGGATAGCCTCTGGTCATTGAAGTGGACAGGTTATAGCCTTAAAAGACTAGGTCAAACCATAAGAGTTAAGTTAGATACTTCCTCCTTGTAGATGTGCTTGTAGCCATCTGAGGGATTGCTGCAGAGACAACCCTAAATCTGAGTTATGTAACTGAATTAACCTTAGCTTAATTGCCTACTTCCCATCATTTTATCTTTATTTTAATGCGCACCATCACCACCTTCTTCATAACCCTTTCTTTAGGATAGGACTGCACTTTATTTCTCTTCTTTTAGTGTTAAGTTAGTGTAGTTGTGACACTCAACTCCCTTTCTCTAGGATTGTCAGATCTGTAGCCAGATCTGGAGGCCTACTAACATAACCCATTTTGGGTTCTAGATCAATTTCTTTGTGGGACAAACTCTTACTCAAAATTTGCTACAATAGCCCTATTCTTCCAGGCTGTGTATTTCAGATTTGTTGTTTTAACCAATTTTTATTCCTTCACTTTTTGATTTATATTTCTTCACCACTATTTTCTCACTAATAACAAGACAGCACCTGAAGATAGACCAACAAGTTTTTGGCGTCGCTGTCGAGGATATTGATCTTTCTAATAGACCTGAGTTGTATTATATTTTAGTCTAGAAAATTCTTTATAGTTGTGCCTTAAATAGAATAAAAAGTACTACTAATTTTTATAGAATTTTTACAGAATTAGACAACAGCAGCAGGGAAAGGCTAGAGCTGCAGCTGGAGTTTAGCTAGCTCTATTTGCACTTCTTTTGCCCAAAATCTCAGTCCATTTATGTTGAATTCCCTATCAATAGTTTAGTTGTAAATTTATTTAGTTGTAAATTTTATTTGCAAATTTTTTTTGTGTGCTGTGAACATTTTCTTTACCTATTAATTCTGTGTGGGTATGCTTGGTAGAAGGTCCCTTAACCTTGAGTTGGAACCTCCAAATCCTGAGGTTTAAAGGGTCCTTAGACTAAGAAACACCGCACCAGCCCCTACTGTTGAAATTGAGCCAGCTGTCATGGCTGAGAGGCACAGAACTCTAAAGGAGTACAATGCACTTGGGGACTACACATCTCCCTTTTGCATACAATTCCCTTTAGTTGAGGGAAATTATGAAATTAAGTCCTCCACATTAGCATGCTGTTGAGCACTAATTTTTACCTTATGCCCCTTAAACCTGGCTTTTGCTAAGCCTCAGAGTATTTAATAATTGCATTTTAGTGTTGTTTTGCAGTAAGGAAGTAATTGCAACTTTAGTGAAGTTTTTCAGTAAAAAGTGCCAATAAGATGAGTTTTGGAATCAATCAACAACTAAGAGTGAGAGATGAAGAGAGTGGTGCACAAAATGGAAAGTTGCAGCAAGGTTTGCATCTACTTGAGCAAGCCTTGAATATTCAGCAACTATGTGGAACAGATCTTCATTGAAAGCAAAGCTCAAGTTTCAGCACAACAGCTAGGTGTTCACTTGGGAAGCTCAGCATAAGTTTTAACTTTGCACACAAGGGCAGGCATGTGGTTCATCACCTTTAGAAGACATAGCAGCAACATGTGCAGCCTCCCTCCCATCATCTCAAAACAGATCCAATGCAATAGCTGCATAGCAGAATGGACTAAAGCTGCAGGTTTATCAAGTGTGCAGTCTAGTCAAAGGAGGGGATGAAGCATGCAAACATTCAGCAGCTGCACATGCACTTGAACCTGTCAATTGGTAGTGTAAAGAACATCCAACTTGTCAACTGCAGCAAGCTACCCTTCAGCCATCCCATCTAATGGAGCCCAGCACACTTCACTTACCTCTCAAAAGCATTGATGGACCTGCAGCCATCCTGTCAAGATGTGCATAGTTGAAACCTCCATCGCAGCCAACTGCTCGAGCTCCCATAATAAACTCCACAAATGCAGCAACATTCTCTCGAAAGTGAATGATGACCAACATATAGACTTGCAGCATACTTGAACCTCTCGGATTGGGGCTGAAACAGAGAGTGCACCTATCGAATAGTTGGGTGGAACCTTCAGCCATCTTGTCAACTGCAGCAAGCTAAGCTCCAAGATTTGCAACCTCACGAAGTGCATGGAAGCAACCTCTTGAAAGGATGAGTGAGAGCTTCAACCAACCTGTCGATGAGAAACAACTGCTAACCAATTGCCAAAGCCTACCTGTTGACATCTTTACAGCTCCAATCAGAACCTGTCGACTTGTGTAGACTCCCCAGCCAACTGCTGGAGCACTTACACTCCTCTCATACATCCTATCGAGCAGTTTGGAATTTAAAGCTCAAACCTGTCGACACCTTCAAGCTATAGCTTTAGCAACCTGTCGAGTGAAGCCTCAATGCACTCAGCATACCTCTTGACCAGAACTCCTTGCAACCTATTGACCTTTCCATTCAGCCATCCTCCCATACAACCTGTCGACATATAGCTCTTGCACCTACAACATCCTCTCGAAAAGTAGCTTCCTACCTTCAACAAACCTGTAACTTCAGCAACCTCCATATAACCTATCGACCTTTGCAGCTATCCTTCACCATCCTGTCAAAATACACCTCTCAACCTCACGACAACACACCTGAAGCTGCAATCTTCATACTCCATCCATCCATCCTCTCGAGTATGCTATCCCATCCTCTCGAAATCCTCAAGGAACCTCACGAAACCTTACCTGGAGTTGCTGGGTTTTCAGCTAGTTACCTCCAAACCTCTCGAGATCATTTTATGCCTTCTTCAACTACTTGAAGCTCGGGGTAGAGTTATCATCAATTACTAGTAGTGACCATTTGGGAGCTATTTCGAGTTCCAAGGCAACCAAGAGGATGGTGAGTTGTATGTGGGGCATTCTCAGCATTTTGGGTGCAATTATTTGAAGTGTGCAGCTGCAAATATTAATGGACGGCAGGGATAGTTTTGGAAACTGCAAAACACAAAGGAATTCTACACATGGGCAAGAACTGAGCTTCAAATATTTGGCGGGAATGCAAACTACTTCAGCTGCATAAACAGAACTGGATCTCCCTCTCTTCTCTTTGATTGGTTGAAATACTAAACCAGGGATTAGCATAGATTGAAATGGAAAAACTCTCCTCTGATTGGCTGCAATCCAAAGCACTTGGATCACTGCATATGTATAAATAAGACTCCTTACTGCTGTAATTTCTCAGTAAGGAATCCATAGAATAACTTTTGTTCTCCTTAGCTCATTTAGGTTTAGTTTAGATTTTATTTTTCCTTTTTCTCTTTCCCATTCTCTCTCTAATCCATCCTGTTGGATTAGACCTAGATAAGCAATCCAGATCTGATTTGTAATTATAAATTGTGAAGCTTTGTAAATGGATTGGATGTTGCACAAGATTCCAGATCTGAGCTCAATAGGCTGTAAGTTGTATAATTACAGTAATTATGGTTTTTAAAGGTGATTCTTATTTAAATTTCACTTTTTCATATTTAATTTCCCTGGATTAGATTTTCCTGTGGATGCTGGAGCTTGTAGCCTGGCACCCACAGCATCTGCAATAGCTTACCTATTCCAATCAAGATCTTTGAATTGGAACAATCTCTAGGATGATCTGTGACCATTCGAGTGGATAGATCATAGCCTTAGGATTGCTTCAAGTCTTTGGTTGAGATTAGATTCTTATACCTTGCATCTGAGCTTGTAGCCAGATGAAGGATTGTAGCAAATCTTTCATATGCTTTGCCTTTGAACCAATTGATTTGCAATGAAAATCAGTCCCTAGCTACCTATTTCTCACCATTTTAGACTTTATTTTACCATCCATCTTCTTAAATCTTTTAGTTTTATATTTCAATTTTTTAGATTAGATCTAGTGACACCTAAAAAACTCTCTTTCTTTCTTAGTTTAGGCTAGAATTGCCAGATCTGTAGCCAGATCTGAAGGTCTACTATACATCTCTTAGGTTTTAGATCACTACTTCCTATGGGACAAACTCTTACTTATTAAAACTTGCTATAAATGAACCTTGTATCTTGTAAGTCTAGGATAATTTTAGTATGCTGATTCCATCCTCTTTTTACTTTGATTTTTTTTTCCTTTATAATATATCAGCACCTGAAAATTCCCCAACACATGCTGCCATCTTTTCATGGGCTCAATAAGGAAGATCCTTACAAGCACATTGATCAATTCTTGGCACTTTACACCACATTTAATATTGCTGGCCTGGGACCTGAAGCCACTAAACTTAGACTTTTTCCTTTTTCTCTAAAGGATAAAGTCAGCACCTGGCTCTCAAAGTTCCCAGCCAATAGCATCCAGACATGGAGTGACCTCCAAAGCCAATTTTTGGTTAAATTCTGTCCCATGAATAAAACTAGTCAGATGAGGACAAACATATTGTCATTTACTCAGTCCTCAACTGAAGATTTTTATGAGGCATGGAGAGATTTCAAGAAATGTTAAAATAATGTCCCCACCATCAAATTCCATACTGGCAACTTGTGCAAGTATTTTACCAAGGAATTAATCTAAAGAGTAGGGACATGGTGGATGCCTCATGTGGGGATAGTTAGCTCCATAAGACAGCTGATGAGGCATAGGAGTTGTTTAACATTATTGGTGAGAATTCCATGCAGTAGGAGTCATTGTCTTGCAATGACAGCCAGACCCCAGTTAAGTTGGTGAAAGAATCCACCCCTAGAGGTGGAAGGTATGAGATTAAGGTGTAGAGTGAATTGGAAAGGAAGGTGGTCAATCTGAGTTTAAAGTTTGATAAATTGATGAATGTGATGCAGCCTAGGATGGCTACACAAGTGGAAGAGGCATGTTTGATATGCCAATCTCCCACACATTCACTTCAAGAATATCCATCAATCAACCAATTCCTTGATTTAGTTATGGAGCATGCCAATGCTGCCCAAGCATATGGGTAGCAACCTGCTGGGTGCACATAGAGAAATCACCCAAATCTGAGGTGAAGACAAGACACATACCAACAACCCCAGCAGCAGCAGTTGCCAACCCCATATAGACCTCAGCATCAGTCCAACTAAGGATATACACCAAGGCATAATTTTTAGTTGCCTGCACCATAGCCCAATCAGTTGATCTTGCCCCCACAACAACCCAGATCCTCTTCCTTTGAAGGGAAAATGTTGGCATTAATGCAAAATCTGGGAAATTTGGTGCAAAATTGGAACTCTCATGGGCAAAGCATTAAAAAAATAGAGGAACAGTTGGCTCAAATTTACAATGCTTGGAATAAGAGAGAGGAGGGCAAGTTGCCTAGTCAACCCTTAGCCAACCCTAAAGGGTAGTATATGATTGGAGAAGGCTCCTCTACCCATGAGGAGGCTAATGCAATCACTACCCTAAGGAGTGGCAGGGTGGTTGATAATTTAGTGGGCAGGATAAATGAGGAAGCCATGGAGAGTAAAAATTAAAGAAGTGTGAGTGTTGAAGAACTAATGAATTCATCTCCTGTTGTAGAGTAGTAAGGACAAAATAAAGGGGCTATTGTTAAGTTCCAATAGTAAACAATAAATGAAGAGAAGAGAAAAAGGTAAAAATTTGATCATGATGTTGTTAGGCACGCAGTTGTGACACCAGCAGTCCCATAGCTGCCATTTCTTCATGCACTTGCTGGCTCATCTCCTTTTCATAAAGAGAATGCTCAGATGGAGGAAATATTAGAGACCTTCAAGCAGGTCAAGATTAATTTTCACTTGCTTGATGTTATAAAACAAGTCCTTACTTATGCCAAATTCTTAAAGGACCTTTGCACACAGAAAAGAAAAGCAAGGATGCATCAGTCTAAAAAGGTTTTTGCTGTTGAACATGTTGAATTACTTCTATCCATAGCCACACCTGAGAAATTACAAGACCTAGGGTTACCTACTATCCCCTGCATAATTGGATACCACGCCATTGGTAGAGCCCTCTTGGACTTAGGGGCTAGTGTGAACCTGCTCCCCTATTCTATGTATGAGGAGCTGGGTTTGGGGGAGCTAAAATCTATATCAGTTGTGCTCCAACTGGCTGATAGGTCTGAGAGGAGACCTGTGGGTGTGGTGGAGGATGTTTTGGTAGGGGTGGACAAGTTCTACTATCTTGCTAATTTCCTAGTTTTGGACATAGACCCTTGCAAAAGTAAAACCCTAATTCCTGTCATCCTTGGCAAGCCATTCTTGGCCACTACTAATGCTTGTATTCAATGTAGATCAGGGGTGATGGAGGTAACCTTTGGGAACATGAAGGCCTAATTAAATGTGTACAATGCTGCTAGGCAGTCTCAGATGGACATTGAGGACTGCTTTATAATAGATGTACTAGATGGCCTTGTGGAAGAAGAATTATCCAATTTGCTGGATTAGGATAATGTTGCTGAAAACCTGGAAAATATTTGGAGTATGGTTGAGAAGGAGGCCCAAGCTCTCATGACAGAAGACAGCACCAAAGGAGAGTCTTCTGTGGGTCTAGTGCAGCAATCCAGCTAGAAAACTATGTTGTTGCCCCTTCCTTTAACCACCAAGGCACCTTTGCTGCCTTCCATTGAAAGTCCCCCTGATCTAGAGCTTAAATAGCTCCTAGACATATTAAAGTATGCCTTCTTGGGACAAAATAAAAAGCTTCCAGTGATTATCTCTTCCTCTCTCACTAGTGAGCAGGAGGAGGAATTATTGAGTGTTCTCAAGAAGTACACAAAGGCAGTGGGATAGACAATTGTTGATCTAGGGGGCATTGATGTCTCAGTTTGCATACACAAAATTCACTTAGAAGAGGGTGCAAAATCCTCTAGGGAGATGCAGAGGAAGCTTAATCCTCACATGCAAGAGGTGGTCTTGAAAGAGATATTAAAATTGTTGGATGCAGGGGTGATTTATCCCATTTCAGATTCAGAGTGGGTGTCACCTATCCAGGTGTTACCCAAAAAGTCAGGCATAACAGTTATTACTTCTAATTCTGGGGAGTTGATGCCAACCAAGGACACCACTGGCTGGAGAGTTTGTATTGATTACAGAAAACTCAACTCCAAGACTAGGAAAGACCACTTCCCTCTCCCTTTCATTGACCAAATTCTAGATAAGTTGGCTCGGAAGGCATTTTACTGCTTTCATGATGGATAATCAGGGTATAAAAAAATCTCTATGTATCCTCAAGATCAAGTAAAAACTACTTTCACATGTCCCTTTGGCACTTTTGCCTACAGGAGGATGCCTTTTGGACTATGCAATGCCCCAGCCACATTTCAGAGGTGCATGTATGCAATTTTCTCTGATATGATTGACAAGTTCCTAGAAATCTTCATGGATGATTTTTCAGTTTATGAGGACAGCTTTATCCAATGCTTGAGTCACCTTGACCTGGTTTTACAAAGATGTGAAGAGACCAATTTGGTCTTAAGCTGGGAAAAGAGCCACTATATGGTTACACAAGGAATTGTGTTAGGCCATGTGGTCTCTCACAGAGGAATAAAAGTTGACAAGGCTAAAGTATACCTGATCTCACACCTGCCCCCACCCAGGACTGTCAAACAAATTAGATCCTTCTTAGGACATGCTGGATTTTACAAGAGGTTCATTAAGGACTTCAGTAAAACTGTCAAGCCATTGTGCCACCTGCTGTGTCAGGATGTGCCATTTGATTTCTCTACTGAGTGTCTTGAGGCCTTTGAGGTCTTAAAAAAGTGTCTTACCACTACTCCTGTAATCCAGGCCCTAGATTACTCACTCCCCTTTGAACTGATGTGTGATTCATCAGACTTGGCCATAGGTGCTGTCTTAGGACAGAGAAAAGATAAGTTACCTACAGTGATTTATTATGCAAGCCAAACACTAGCAGAGGCTTAGCTCAATTACACCACTATTGAGAAGGAGCTGCTACCTGTTGTGTTTGATGTGGACAAGTTTAGACCCTACTTGTTGGGGTCTAAAATTATGGCTTTTACTGACCACTCAGCCCTGAAATACCTGTTGGCTAAGATGAATGCCAAACCAAGGGTGATCCGATGGATCCTCCTATTGCAAGAGTTTGATCTTGAGATCAAGGATAAGAAAGGAGTTGAGAATGTGGTGGCTAACCACTTCTCTAGAATTGTGTTGGAAGAATGTGCAGCAGCACTTGTCAATGAATTGTTCCCTGATGAGCAACTTTTTCCTATGCAGTCTAGTGTGCCCTGGCTTGCACATATTGTGAGTTTTCTTGTTGTTGGTAGGTGTTAAGACTTGAAAAGTACCACTTTTCACCCCTTAACTTAATCTCTATTAGACCCTTAGTCATTTAATAAATGTGTGTTAAGCCCATTTTGTAGGTAATAAGCAGCAACTGCAAATAAGGCCCTAACCCTACTAAGAAGCCTACTTTTGCCCCAGAAGTTTCTCAGAAGAAAGGAAGTTGGACCCAGACAGAGAATTTGGCTGCAGCATAGGCAAAGCACAGCAGCAACAAATCAAGAAGTGAGCCTCGCACAGATGTCGCAGGGTTCAATTGATTTGAAAAGAATGCTTCGTGCAGTTGTCGCGGCTCTCTCAAGGCAGCACACCAATTGCTCGCGCTATTCTCACACAGATTAATGACAGAAGGGCTCAAGAAGCAAACTTTGCACAGTTCTCGTGAGGCTCAGTTGTAAGCGCTCGCACAGTCTTGCGCAATCTCGCGTAGCTCAAGAGGGGAGCATTTAATCTTTGTGTGATTCACTAAGGAGAGAGAGCTCCAGGCATTCCTGCGCGCAACTGTCGCACAGTGGCCGCGGGATGCAGATCTTCAGGGAGCTGCTCACGCAATCTAGAGGCCTATGCACATTGCTTCTTTGCGAGGATCCCCGCAAGATTCACCAAGGAATGAACTGCGCGTGCGATTCCCGTGCCACTCAAATGGAAAGCGCAGTCCCGCGACGACTAGAGCAATCCCACGATGACCAAACTATCTATCCTGCGTCTGTAAGAGCTTCAAGTCAATTCAATCTCGCAATGCCAACTCTATCACATGACAAGACCTGGAAATCCTTGTTACCTAGTGAGGCTCGGGATCTTAACTTTCCCCTACTTCTGTAGGGGCAGTCTGGGAACTTCCAGAACTAGGGCATGCACTCTAATGCTCTAATCTCTGTGCACACACCTCGAGGCATCTAAGGAACAGTAATGGGCCACATATGCATCATTAAAATTAGGGTTTTCCTAACCCTAATGCTCCCACAATCGACCACTGTATAAGCCTAAGCCTAGCTTAGGTAAAAGGGGGGCAATTCTTCTTGAATCGACTGTAGAGTTCTTGTAGGCTAAGGTTAGGGTTTAGGCAGTTTCTTTTTCCCTTTTCTTCTCTCCATAGTCCAGCACTTGCTGGCTATGCCTTTGTATCTTTATTTAGAACAGTTTTAATGGTGCTTTATAATAGGATGTTATACTTATATGGGATTGGTGTTTGAGGGTTGTTCTGTACATGGCTGCTGCCTTGAGATCCTCCATTGCTAAGTTGTATTATAAGCAATGGAGGATTGTTTTTAAGGATTTATTTAGATCTAAGTGACCTGTGTGTCCAGGCTAGACACATATGCAGGCCTATGCCCCGCCACAGGATCCACTAAATTTGAATCCCCATGGGAGCCTGAGCTGGTAGCCTTGCGAACATGGTGGTGGCAGCAATCTACTTGTTCTGTCTCAGACCTCTGTGAGGAGGATATCCTCTGTGGATAATCTGTGACCATTTAAGTGGACAGGTTATAGCCCTAGGGTGAGGCCAATCCACAGATCTAAGACAGATTCTTCTTCTCTGCACTTATGCTTGTAGCCCTGTGAGAGATTGTGCAGAGATAGACTCCCCTATATTTGTATAGACCAACCATCAGATGGCAGATCTGATCTGGCTGTAGAGATTGTAAGCTTGTGACTGGATCACTGTTGTCTCTCTAAAGCAGTAAACAGCTAGATCTAAAGCTAATACTTAAACTCTTTCTGGTCTTGTGTGTCCAGGCTAGTGCACATTGCAGGCCTAGCCCCACACACAGAACTTTAGAGGTTGAGGTTCCTATGGATTCTTGAGCTGGTAGCCTGGAAGAAGTAGTGCCTACAATGATAAACATGTTTTGACCCATCTATGGACTGTGGTTCCCCTATTGGATAGCCTGTGACCATTTGAGTGGACAGGTTATAGCCATAAGGGATTGGATCATGGCACAAGGGTGAGTTAGATCCTTTCTCCTCTTTGGTGATAATGTAGCCATTGGACAGGACTTCTATAGCAGCTGATCTGAGTCTGAGTTATAAAACCTCTCAGATATGTACCTAATAGTTTACTTCTCACCCTTTTTATATTTATTTTCTCACACTCCATCATTCTTCTCAACCATTTCTGTAGTTTAGGCATTAGGTTACCATAGGATTTAAACAATAGTGACCTTAAATCCCCTTCCATTTATGATTGCCTGATCTGTAGTCAGATCTGGAGGGCCTACTAAAGATAGCTCCCTTGGAGCTTTTGATAATTTTTTCCTGTGGGAAAAATTCTTACTTATTAAAACTTGCTACAATAGGCCTTGTATCTTGCAGGTCTGTGTATTTTTAGACTTGCTGCTTTGTAGTTTTTAATCCACCTTTGATTTATTTTCACTAACCCATTCTTATCATTATTTTCAATAAAGTTAGCAGCAAGCATCTAAAATACCCTAACAAGTTTTTGGCGCCGCTGCCGAGGAATTTGATCTATTAGTAGACCCTAGATTTTTATATTTTTTATTCTTTGGTAGTTGTGCTTGTGAATAACTGATACTGCTGATTTACATTTGGAATTTTTCTTTACAGATCTGGACAGTAGCAGAGAGGGAAAGTCGAACTGCACTAGGAGTCTAGCTACCTCTGTTTGCATTTCTCCAACCCTCAAAACTTAGTCTCTTTTTCCTTTGCAAATTATATAGCAGTTGATTAGGATAGTTGTAATTTTGTTTAGATAATTCTTTGAGTTAATTGCAATATGTCTGCAAGTAGTCTTCCCTGCTGTTGGTGTGTGTGCATGTTAGGAAGGAGATCCCTCAATCCTACATTAGAGCCTCCTAACCCTGAGATAGAAAAGGCCAGAAGACCAAGAAGGCCCAGACACACCACAGTTGAGCCCTTTACTGAAATCGAGACAGCAGTCATGGGTGAAGAGCAACCCAAAACATTGAAGGAATTGAATGCTCCTGATGATTATAATTGTCCATTCAGCATTCAATTCCCAGATGTTCAGGGAAACTATGAGATTAAAACCTCAATCATCCAAATGCTTCCCTCTTTCCATGGGCTCAGCAAGGAAGACCCCTACAAACACATTGACCAATTCTTGGCCCTATGCACAACATTTTCCATTACTGATTTGGGACCAGAAGCCACTAGATTAAGGCTCTTTCCTTTCTCCCTAAAGGACAGGGCCAGCACCTGGTTAGCTACTCTCCCAAACAACAGCACCACTTCTTGGAAAGACCTCCAGACAAAATTTTTAACCAAATTCTTCCCAGAGACAAAAAATAGCCAGTTGAGGAAAGCAATACTTGCTTTTGCCCAATCCCCAACTGAGGATTTTAATCAAGCATGGGACAGATTCAAGGAGATGCTCAAACAATGTCCCCACCACAAGATCCCTGACTGGAAGCTTCTCCAGAGCTTCTATAATGGGATTGATAAGAAAAGCAGAGACATGATAGATGCCTCTTGTGGTGGAACTTACATGCACAAAACAGCTGATGAAGCATGGGAGTTGTTCGAGGTCATCACTGAAAATGCTTTCCAAAAGATGTCCTTGTCAAGAACTGTTCATGAGCCTTCTTTTAAAATGGGACTAGCTAAAACTTCCAAAGGAAAGATGTATGAAGTAACTGGGAATAATGACCTAAAAATACAGATGGCCAATCTTTTTGATAAGTTTGATAAACTATTAACTGTGGTGCAACCCAGATTGGTTGCACAGGTGATAGAGGCATGTCTGATATGCCAATCTCCACAACACAGTGGAGGAGTGCCCATCTGCTGGGCAATATCCTGAATATGTGATGGAACAAGCTGTTGCTGCCCAATCATTTGGCCAGCAACAATCTGTTGGCTACAACAAGCAACCATTTGGATACCAACACCAAAATGCTAGTTATCAGTGGAGGGACCACCCAAATTTGAGGTGGAGACAAGATAATTACATGCAACCACAGCAGATGTTGTCCTTACCTCAAAGGCCACAATAGCAATTTAACTAGGGATATGCCCCAAGGTCAAGAATGCCCCAAAGAAGAAAATCAAGGTAGTTCCCCCACCTCAGCCCCGAAATGCTTCTTTCGAGGATCAGGTTTTGACCTCATTGCAAAGCCTTAGAACCTTGACTCAGACTGTGAACTCTCACAGTCAAAGCATAAAGAAAATGGAAGAGCAGCTAGGCCAAATATCCAATGCCTTGGCCAAAAGAGAGGAGGGCAGGTTGCCAAGCCAGCCAGTGGCCAAACCTAAGGACCAATATTTGATTGGAGAAGGTTCCTCAAGTTTTGAGGGAGTTAATGCCATCACAACCCTAAGGTCTGACAGGCTGGTGGACAACTAGGTTGGAAAGGAACAAGGAGAGGTCATTTCCAAAGAATTTTCGAATGAATGTGAAAAAGAATATGTTAGAGCACAGAGACAAGAGTTGCCTACTACCCTGCAACAAGAGAAAAATAAAGAGACTATAGTTGAGCCTCAGCAGGAAATAAAAGAAGAAAAAAGAAAAAAATAAAAGTTTAGTCATAGGCTTGCAGCTGAGGAACCAGCAATACCTCAGTTGCCATTTCCTCAAGCTTTGAGTGGCCCTGCCCCTTTTGATAAGGGGAATGCACAGATAGAGGAAATGGTGGAGACCTTTAAGCAGGTAAAAATCAATTTGCCCTCTGCTTGATGCAATTAGACAGGTCCCAGCCTATGCCAAATTTCTAAAAGACCTTTGTGCCCAAAAAAGAAAAGCTAGAGGCCATTTGTCCAGAAAGGTCTTTGCAACTGATACAGTTAATTCTGTATCAAACATAACAATGCCAGAGAAGTTGCAAGACCCAGGGATACCCACTATTCCCTGCATAATTGGAAACCACACAATTGGAAGGGCCCTTCTAGACCTTGGAGCCAATGTAAACCTGCTGCCGTACAGTGTGTATCAGTAGCCAGGTTTGGGAGAGCTAAAACTTACCCCCATTGTGCTGTTAATGGCTGATAGGTCTGAAAGGAGACCTATGGGAGTGGTTGAGGATGTCTTAGTAGGGGTGGACAAGTTCTTCTACCCTGCAGACTTCCTAGTTTTAGACATGGGCTGCAACAAGAGTACAACTCCTATACCTGTTATTTTGGGCAGGCCATTCTTGGCCACTGCCAATGCATGCATTCAATGTAGGTCAGGGATTATGGAGGTAACTATCGAACATATGAAGGTTGAACTGAATGTGTACAATAGTACAAAGTACCCGCAGCTGGACAATGAGAAAAGCTTTACAGTGGATGTACTAGAGGAAGTTATTGAGGAAGAATTGCCCACTCTGCTGAATTGGGGCAACATTATCAAAAGTTTAGTTGAAGTTTGGGACATGGTAAAGGAAGAAAGCCCAGCTGTTATGACAGAAGACATGACCACATTAAAGTCTTCTGTGGGCTCAGTGCAGCATTCCATTTGGAAACCTACATTGCTGCCTCTTCCTCAAACCAACAAAGAACCAATCTTGCCATCCACCCAACAAACCCCTGATCTAGATCTCAAGAAGCTTCCAAAAACATTGAAATATGCCTTCCTTGAGAAAGGTGAAAAACTTTCTGTAATTATCTCCTCCTCTCTTACCAATGAGCAAGAGGAAGAATTACTAACAGTCTTGAGGAAGCACAAAAAGGCAATTGGTTGGACCATTGCGGATCTAGGAGGGATAGATTCATCAATCTGTATGCATAGGATCCATTTAGAGGAGGGCTCAGTACCCTTCAGGAAAATGCAGAGGAAATTGAATCCTCACATGCAGGAAGTGGTCCTCAAAGAGATCATTAAATTGCTAGATGTTGGGATAATTTACCCCATTTATGATTCTGAATGGGTGGCACCTATCCAAGTGGTGCCCAAGAAATCTGGCATAACAATCGTTACAATTGAGTTTGGAGAGCTAAGACCAGCCAGGGAGACCACTGGCTGGAGGGTTTGCATAGATTATCGGAAGCTCAACTCTAAAACCAGAAAAGACCACTTCCCTCTCCCCTTCATAGATCAAATTTTAGATAAGTTGGCTGGAAAAGCTTTTTATTGCTTTCTTGATGGGTACTCAGGGTACAACCAGATCCCTGTACACCCTCATGACCAAGAGAAAACTACATTTACTTACCCTTTTGGCACCTTTACTTACCGAAGGATGCCTTTTGGGCTGTGTAATGCCCCAGCCACCTTTCAGAGGTGTATGTATGCCATATTCTCTGATATGATTGACAAGTTCTTAGGAATTTTTATGGATAATTTCTTTGTATATGGGAACAATTTTGGCCAATGTCTGCAACACCTCCACTTGGTCTTGCAAAGATGTGAGGAGACTAATCTGGTCTTATGTTGGGAAAAGAGCCACTTCATGGTAACACAAGGTATTGTGTTGGGCCATGTAGTCTCTAGAGAAGGGATTGAGGTAGATAAGGCCAAAGTTGACCTCATTACAAATTTGTCCCCTCCAAGAACAGTCAAACAAATCAGATCTTTCCTTGGACATGCAGCATTCTACAGGAGGTTCATTAAAGACTTCAACAAAATTGCTAAACCATTGTGCCACCTGCTCTGCCAGGATGTGCCCTTTGATTTTTCTGCTGAATGTCTTGAGGCTTTTGAAACTTTAAAGATATGTCTCACCTCTGCCCCTGTACTCCAAACACCTGACTATGCACTCCCCTTTGAGCTAATGTGTGATGCATCCGACTTGGCAATAGGTGCTATTTTAGGCCAAAAGAAAGATAAGCTGCCAGTGGTCATTGCCTATGTCGGCAAATCACTTGCTGAAGCTCAGCTGAATTACACCACAACTGAGAAAGAGCTTCTGGCAGTGGTTTTTACTGTTGACAAATTTAGACCTTACCTACTTGGGTCTAAAACTATAATCTTCACAGACCACTCGGCATTGAAATACCTATTGTCCAAGAAAGATGCTAAGCCCAGGCTGATTAGATGGATACTCCTATTGCAGGAGTTTGACATTGAAATCAAGGACAAAAAGGGTGTGGAAAATGTGGTGGCTGACCACTTGTCTAGAATTGTGTTGGAAAAATGTGTTAATGACCCTGCAAATGATATTTTCTCAGATGAGCAATTGTTTACCATCCAATCCTTGGTTCCTTGGTATGCACACATTATAAATTATTTAGTTATAGGCAAGATTCCTTCCCATTGGACCAAAATGGACAAAGACTTGTTCTTCTCACAGGTCAAATTCTTTTTTTGGGAGGAACCTTGCTTATACAAATACTGTGCAGACCAAATCATCCGAAAATGTGTTCCAGAAAGTAATGTCCCCAGTATTCTGGCCATGTGCCATGAAAATGCCTGTGGGGGCCACTTTAGTGGAAGAAAAATAGCTAACAAGATCTTGCAGTGTGGGTTCTATTGGCCTTCTTTATTAAGAGATGCCAATACACATTGCAGAACATGTGAGAGATGTCAGAAATTAGGAGGGTTGTCCAAAAGAAACTCAATGCCTTTCCAGCCCATCCTTGTTGTGGAACTGTTTGATGTCTGGGGTATTGACTTTATGGGCCCCTTTCCTCCTTCAAATGGTTATCATTTCATCTTAGTGGCAGTGGATTATGTTTCAAAATGGATAGAAGCTATGGCCACAATAACCAATGATAATTAAGCTGTCCTCAAGTTTGTAAAGCAGAATATCTTCTCAAGATTTAGCACTCCTAGAGCCATTATCAGTGATGGGGGTAGCCATTTTTGCAATAGGAATTTCGAGAGCTTGCTCAAGAAATATTTTGTCACCCATAGGATTGCTACTCCCTACCACTCGCAAACCAGTGGGCAAGTTAAAATTTCTAATAGGGAGATCAAGCACATCCTTGAGAAGATAGTGAGGACTGACAGAAAGGACTGGGTTGATAAGCTAAATGATGCATTATGGGCTTATAGGACTACTTATAAGACTCCCATTGGGATGTCCTCATTCAGACTGGTTTATGGCAAGGCTTGCCATCTCCCAGTAGAGTTAGAACACAGGGCCTATTGGGCCATAAAAAATTTAAATCTCGACCTAACTTCTGTTGGTCATCACAGGTCGCTGCAGCTGTCAGAACTGGATGAACTGAGGATGGATGCATATGCCAATGCCCGGATATACAAGGAAAGGTCAAAGGCTTTCTTTGACAAGGGTTTGTTAAGAAAGAGCTTCATGGCTGGTGATAAGGTTTGGTTGTTTAACTCCAAACATAAATTTTTTTCTGGCAAACTAAAATCCAAATGGGAAGGCCCCTATATTGTCATGAATGTTTCCCCATCTGGTGCTGTGGAAATCATGGATCCCAAGTCTGGAAAAACCTTGAAGGTGAATGGTCAGAGGCTTAAGCCTTGTTTAGAAAAACCTGCTGAACCTATGGACACCATTCATTTTCAAGGGGACCCTTCATTAAATTGATCCACAGATGTGTCCATGTTGTATCATATGTACTTTGGTTTTGTTAGGTTTATATTGCCTTCTTTTGTTCAAATTTTATAGGAAATTTTAGTGGCCTCACTTAAGTCTAAATCTGTCTGGTCTGATTTCTTTTTATGCTTGGTTTGATGATTACTGCTCTTGAATTGGTGATTTTTGATTGAATGCACAATGTTTGGATGATGATTTTTGCTGCCTATGCTTGAATGTTTGAGTTTAAAGTGTCTGGGGGTGCCCCTGGCGGTGAGTTATACCTAGGAACGAGCTACAGCACAAATGGAAATGGCAGAATGAAGAGCGCATGCTCTCTGTTTAAAGCTTTGCTGTCGCGGGGTCCAAAATGATGCCTGGGAGCCTCTCACGCAGTCCAAATGGAGCACTTCACCAGCTATCACAAGATTCAAAGTAAACCTTGGGAGACTATCGCACAATCCAAATAGAATTCTTCACTAGCTGTCGCGAGCTCCAAGGTAAACCTGGGAGACTCTCACGCAATCCAAGTTGCATTTACACCATCGCCAGTTTCATTTCTCATCCTGCGACAGGATATGTTCCAAAGCGCGCCAAGCCTAGCGATAAGTATTCCAAACCCGCAATTGTCTCCTTTTCCAGTTCTCTCTCTCTTCTCCATCCACGAAACCCTAGCTTCCGACGCTCTTCCACCTCTCTCCTCTAGTGTCCATTCTATAACCCATTATTCACACCAGAATCTTAGAGATTTGTTCCTAATGTCATCCCCATCAGTTGCCCTTTGCTCAGAGATCTCATGATGCACTGTGCATCAGCTCAAACCAAACCCTACGATTTTAGAGTAAGCACACAGATCTCAGTCCCGCTTTCTCATCTTCAAAAGTAGAGTTTATAATGGCCCCTAAGAGTGCACCAAAGAAAAGGGCCGGGGATAAGGCCCCTGTTGTGCCCACTCCTAAGAAGGTCAAGACTTCTAAGGCACCAAAAAAAGGGAAGGATGCAGTTGAGGAGGTGGAGGAGCCAACCCCTGAGTTTTCTATACCCTCTGAGCTCATGGCTTTAATCCCCTTGGGGCCTGAAACAGCTTTCAACCTGCCCTTCTTTGAGAAGGAGCCTCTCTCTGCCTCTGCCATTGAATTTATGAACAAGGATGGTCTGACACCCTTGATGAGAGGAATTCCAGCACTAGCCTATCCTAGGCTAGTCCAACTTTTTTATCAACACATCAGGGTCACCAAGGACAAAGATAGACAATCAGGCTTCCTCATGCTAATTGATGATTTTGAGATGTTGATTAACCCCAAACTGATTGCAGAAGTATTGGGCATCCCAGCTTCATTTGACTCTAGCTGTGGATATGGCCCTCCCCTGAGTGCCTCAATTGATACCATTGTAAGGGCTATTACTAGAGGATTAAAGGCCTCAGGGGATTCCATAAGAAGAAGAGAGTTAGAGCCAAGCCTCCTTTTCATTGATCAGGTCCTAAGAAAAAACATCTACTGCTCAGGCCATCAGTAGGAGAGGAGGGCTCCTATTGCTGATGTTGTTTACTCTTTCTCTCTTGGCCATGGCTTCCATGCAGCCTGGTTAATTTTTAAAGCAATGAAGGACTTGGTGGAGAAACTAGGGCAGAAAAAGAAGCCACACACACTCTCCTATGCCAGAGTCATCACCAAACTGCTTTTGAGGCTGGGTACAAGATATCAAAAGGAGAGGAGACTACCACCCTCACCCCTACAACTTTTGCCAAGAGGCAATGGGGAATCAGCAGGAGCCTGATGGAAACCCAAAAGAAGAAGAAGGCTGAGGGTCAGGCCCCTCCCAAGCAAACTGATGAGGCAGCTGTTACAAGGCCCACCCCTATTACTAAAGAGGTGATTCAAGATCCTGTCACTACCTCTGCTGCAGCACCCCCCACATCCCCTCCACCTTTTACTGTAGGATCCCCTATCCTGACAACTCCCATCCCATTACACCATCAACATCTCTCCCTTCTTCCACTAAACCCCTTTTCCTTGTGATTGGTACCTGGGATGACACCACCGCCCATGACAGCCCCACACCTTCCCCTATCCTACCTCAATACACAGCCCTAATACCCCCATCATCTTTACAAAACCCTAACAGCCCTCCACTTATCTCATACAAGAAAAGAAAAACCACTGACACAACCCCCCCCCCATGTCCCTGCCACCACCCACAATCCCCTTTATACCCACTGACACACCTCACATTGACCAAGACACCACTCCAGCCATGCCTACTACATCCCCACTCACAAACATAGACCTCAACCTTAACACAACCACCGGATTCCAAGCCTTTATGGCTAGTTTCCTTGACACCATGCCCACCCACTACACCCCCCTCCCAGACTCTCCAAATACATCACCACATCACTCACCAGAACCCCAATCTCCTCCTTCCACTTTCCATCATGCCCCTTCCTCCACTTTTCAACCTGTTCCATCTTCTACACAATCTCAACCTCCCAACCCAGACACACTTACACTTATCCTCTCCCTCATCCAAGACATCCAATCACAACTGTCCACAACAACACACACACAGGACCAAATGTAAATAGAAATCACATCCATCAAATCCACACTTCAGACATCGACAAACCAACCCATCCCTCAACAATCCAATCAAATCCCACTGGTCCTTTCCCCTTCCAGCCCTGACTCCACAACCCAACCATTCTCTTTCATACCTTTCACCATTCCTTTTTTCCCTTCCCCATCACCACCTACTCTTAGTGAGCCTACCTCATTTTCTTTCCCCCCCATGCCTTCAATCCCACCTCTTATACTATCCCCTCCAACATTCACTGACAAATCCACCTAAACAGACCCAGAACCTTTTACCCCGCCCCCAACAACTAGACTTACCCACTGATAACACCACTTCCCCCACCCAGGACCGATCACATTTTGCTCCTTCCACTTCTTCTCTTCCTATCGCACCCAAACACTCCTTTTACATCCCTCCCTACCCCACCATCCTCCATTCCATGAGAGACAATCCCTACCTTAGGAGGGATGTCCTGAGGGGCATGGCCCAACTGCGGTAATCCATAGAGTCCCCTCTGCTGCAGTAGATCACTGAACTAGAGGAGGCCCACAGAAAACAATTACAGGGTATTTCCCTTTGGTGGACTAACATTTTGGAGGCCTATGAAAAGGCAAAAACTATGGCTGCTTATCATCAAATGAATCTGGAGCTAGAGAAAGCAAATACTAACGTGGAGAGGATGAAAGCAAGAATGTTCGAAAAATGACTCAACAATGCCTAGGAAATCTTTCGACTCCAAAAGGAAATCCACGAAACTTACCTCCTGAAAGCCCAAATCCAGATAACCTCTTTGGAAGCTGCATTGGCTGCTGCCAGAAGTGCAACTTAGTAGCCCACCCCACTCTCTATACTCATTCCCGAACCTGAGCCTCAAGCTACCCAAACCCCTGCTGCCCCTCCTTCATCACCTCCTACTGAGAAAACTTATCTTAAACAAAGGAAAGTCACTGCTAAGAGGACTGCTTCCACAATAGCCTCTATTAAAATTGGCAAAGAGCCAACTGCCCAGTCTGAGGAGGCACAACCACATGGGCAGCCAGAAAAAGGGAAGTCCCCTGTAGCCCCCCTGAGCAAGATAAAGGAAAATCCCCTATGATCCCTCCTGAACCCAAGACCAGAAAAATGAGGGTGAGGGCACCAAAAGTTTCAACCATGAAGAAACCACCAGCCTAACCAAAGAAACCAAGGCAGCCAAAGAAAAAGAGTCCAACTGAGAGCAAAGCAAAGAAGAAACAGACCAAAGCTCCCACTGACAGAACCAAGTCCAAGCCCAGTTCTGAGAACAAAGCTGAACTTAGGAAACATGCACAACAGATGGGCTGGGACTGGTTCACAGATTCAGATTTTGATTCCTCCTCCTCTTAAAATAGATCGTAGTTAGACTTTTCTTTCCTTTCCACTTCTTCTCTTGTCATTGTAATTACAGTTGTACATTTCTTTCTAAGATAATAGAATTTCTTTTTGTATATTGCTTTGTGTATATTGTCTGTGTGTTTACTTTTTTCTTCATGACTATTACCCTGCACTTTCTGACCTTTGAACCAGTGAGGACACTGCTCCTCATGGTTTGGGGGTGTGGCAGGGTATGTCTGCCAATAAAATAGTTAACTTTAGTGGAGTAGTGGTGGTGTAATTGGGATGAATAAAGTTGATTTTCACCTAACTTACTGCAATGAGGAAATTTGTCAAAAAATTAAAATATTTTTGCAGACATTTCGAAATTGAAAATGTTAAAATCTTGGCACCACCATGAAGCTAATATCAGAAATGTTAAATTAGTACCTAGTAAACCTAAGAGGAGAGAAAAAGGTGAAAATACACTCTATGAGTTAAAAAGAAGACTATATCTAGTGAGATTTGGGCCCATCAATTTCTATTGAAGAGTGTTTTGGTATTTTTTCTGCTCTAAGGTTTGATTGACTCAACACTTGCTACTAGAAGTTAGGCACCTCTAAATAAAAACTGGTTGACAGCACTCATGACACCAAGGAAATGATTCAAGGCCCTCATTTGGATAGTTTGAGCCTAAAAACCCAACCTTTGGAAACTGCCCTTTTGCATACTCTCTTTGAGCCTCAAAAAGTCCTATTTTTCTTTAACAAACACTGGAGTACTTACACCTTAACCTCATGACCTGATTCAACCTTACCCTCACTCTGAGAATTCAGAAGGTAAAGGAGGAGTTGAAGGTAGTGAGAGTGGTCCAACATTTGGTAGAAGGAGAAGAAAAGTACCCTATGAATAATAGTGTGTTGGTGGTATTTGTATGGCAGTTCATCATAAAAATCCTAAAAATAAAAAGAAGAAAAATAATAAAAAGAGAAATAGGAAGAGAAGTTTGGAGAAGAACATCATCTGAAAATTGAAAAGAAGAGAAGCTGGCCACTTTGAATCTGAAATAAAAAATATCAAGGGAGATGAAGTATGCTGAATGAAATGAAGGTAGTGAAGTCATGAGTCACTCCTTACCTTGCTGATTTCTCAATTTTGATTTCCTTTTTTTTTACCCCTTCATTCTTTACATCCCTCACCCATAAGCCACTTTACAACCCATTCAAAAGACCTTGAAGATCCAAAGTGAAATGAGCTGTCAGGAGGAGATGAGGGAGTGCCTAATCTATGGTGAAAAGTCATGAGGATGTCAGAAATTAGAAGCTTTACCTATGCTCATGCTTGCAGGCCCATTTGGGGTCTGTAACTGCTCTTGAGCTGCTTTAAATGTGAACACCCCTAGATATTCATTGTTGAGAGATAGCCCTGGTGAGAATTGGGTCTGACTTGTAGCTTCATTGGGGTTGTATCCAATCTGACTTTTGAATTTAAGGCAAGCTTGGTACTGATATGTGCACATTGAATTTCTAATGTAAAATGATTGGTGGAAATGCAAACACATGCAAAAAAAATCTTTGAGTTTTAAAAGGCCTGCATTACTGCTACAAGTCCCTCTGAATTCTAAAGGAAAGTGGATTGATGCTTTATTCATTGAAATTTGTTTTGCCATTGACTACACCACTTTTAACTATTTTTATTGTGATGTTTGTGGGTATCTTCACTGAAAACTCTCAGGAGACTTCACTCCTCCACTAGGGATCACCTAGGGGTTTAAAAGGCTTGGTGCATATGCTAAATGTACCTGTGATCCCTATGAAAGTGGCATTTAATTAGTGTTTCAAGAATAGTACATATACAACATCGATATCGAGCCTCACAAATCTGATTTGGCTCGATTAAAACAAAAGTCTGATGAAACATTCAATGAATATCTTGAAAGGTGGAGGGCCCTAGCTGCCCAGGTGAGGAACCACATCCCAAATGAGGAACAAATCGAAATGATCTCAAAAATAGCATTGCCAGTTATATCTGACTTTCTGGTGTACCAGCAGTAAGCTAGCTTTGCTAACCTAGTGAGAAATGCCAGCCGCTGCGAAGACGCAATGAGAGAAGGATGTTTGAATAAAGCTATGGCTAGTGGGGCCCACAAATTCACAGAATAAAGGAATGAGAGAAGAACAGCAGCAGAGGTCCAAGCAATAATGACCTCACAACCCACCACCAGCATAGCACATCTCCAATTTGCGATAGCACAATAGGCACCTACACAGGCAGAGCCAACACAGCGGCACAACAATGGTCCAGGGGCATAGATGAACCCCAAGCAAAGAAGAGCCTGATTTAACTGAGTGTTCACACCTTTGGGGCAATCATTGAATGTACTTTTGCCCTTGCTAATTGAAAAGGGTTTGGTTACTCCATTCCAGCCATGACCTCCACCAAATCCACTCGAGGAACTGCAATCCAAGCACACACTGCAACTTCCACCATGGTCCAAGGTATCCGACCGATCACTGCTTTCCTCCAAAGCACGCGATACAAGACCTAATTAAAGCAGGAAAAATCATCCCTCTGGCACCCCTCAAGCCAATCCTCATGCCAATATCCTTCAAGCGTCGTTGTTGCCACACCTACAAGGAGGGATGGGCCTAAGGCCCAACATTAACTTTGTAGAAGAGGATATGGAAGAATTTGACCCTTCAGAATACATCACCACAAGGGAATGCTTTGTATCCCCTGGCAACAACATTAGGAGAATGGAATGATAGGAGTAATCGAGCCCTTGAAAATTATTATTCACTGAAAAGTACCTCTTTTTACCTCTTAACCTAGCCTTTGCTGAACCTTGAAGCTCACTAATAATCCTTTGTTAAGTGTGTTTTGTAGTTAGTAATAAACTGTGTAGCTAAATAGAAAATCCCTGCTTATTGGTCCAAAGAAGAGAAAGAAAACATGCAAAGATGACAGCTGAGCCAAAGCCTAATGGAACACCCTGGTAGTGCTCACCGTGGTGACTCATTTACTGGTCATCATTAACCAAAAGTCTAGCAGATGAAAGAAGTTAAATGAGAATAGAGGAAGTTGTAACAGCAGCAAGTTCAATGCATCAAAGAATCAAAAGACTCATCTCGCAGAGTTGAGGAGCTCCCTCGCAGAGCTAAGGATGCGTGGAAGCTACCCTCGCACAGATAGGATGCACAGTCAAGAGGAGAGTAGTAAAGACATTGCGAAGATCTCGCATCTTAAGACCCTTAGAATTTGTGCTCGTGAAGCTCTCGCGGAGATCGAGCCTTAAAGCAACCACACGCAGAACATAACAAGTCCACATGCATAAAGAATAGTTTGTCACCTCACGGAGTTCTCGCAAAGCCCTGGAAGAGAGAGACGCCTAGAATTTTCCTTGTGCAGCTCGCGTGCACTCTGAAGCCTAACCAGTTACTATGCGAGCGCAAGAGCCTACCTGCGTGAGTATCCAGCGAGAGAGAACTTTTGAAGCTCTACTGTGCAAGAAATCTAGGTGTTCCTAAATCTCCTCCACGACAGCATTACAACGCAAAGCAACTGCGCGATCAACTGAAGCCCTACTGTGTGAATGAATAAACCTCCTAAGCCAAATGCTCCTCCGCCAAGGCAAAGCAACTGCGCGAGTGAATTAATGCAGATGCCAGCCTCGCAAAGCTCAGGCTCTCCACTTCCTCAAGGACCTTTTAGGAATTTCCCAAGGCTAGGTGTTGGGATATTTGCCTACCCTCAAATGAGGGTCTAAAATTATCAATAAAACTAGGCAGACATACTCATACAGACCTGCAAGTATGAAGGATCTATTGTAGCAAGCTTTAAAAGAATGGCAAGTAAGGGAATGTCCACAGGGAGGCTGTTTAGAAATATGATAAATCTTCATATCTGTAAGAGATCTGGCACCCTAGCTATCTCTACTTTAGTTAAAAGACAGGGGAGAGGTTTGAAATGAGTTGTCACTTAAACTAGACTATAATTAAAATGCAGATTATTTTAGATTGAATCTAGAGCCTCAGATCTTGCAGATGGATTGTTTAAAAACTTAGAAAATGGAGAAGAACAGCTTGGAGGTTGTCTTCACTGCAATCAGGTTGAGCTAAGCACACATGTGGGTTTAAAAGTTAAGTCCCTCACCGCCACAAGCACAAACTCAAGTAGGTATAAATTTCACTCCAAATCACAGGATCCACATGGTCGTAAGGCTATGATATGTCCACTTTAATGGTCACAGACCATCCTAGAGACTTTATCGAATCCATGGATTGCAATGGATGAATCCAATTGAGGCCTGAGCTTAGATTTACCTTAAGGTTATGATCTGTCCACTTTAATGGTCACAGACCATCCTAGAGATCTCCTACAAAGCCAAAGCCTCAATAAGAACAATTAAAACTACTACAGATGATGCAATTTCTAGGTCACAAACACAGGAAATTACAGGGATATCAGATCCAGGGAATTCAGATGATATCCAAGAGGTCTACCAGTTAAGTGGGTGAGCTGATCACGCAACTCCTCTACACAAATCCGATCGAGCACCACAAGGAATCAAAAGAGCTTTAAATCTAATTAAAACATTAAAAACAACATTTAAATTGCAAACAAGGTCACTCTTACAATGGAATGCTCTCAGATCTGTAGTCTGTGCAGCAATTAACCCCAGCAACACTCTTAACCTTACCCAATTATAGATCTAACTCACTCCTTGCTGCTCCTAGGGATTTAGCCAACCATGGTTGGGCTAAAGGAGGGAAATGGAATCTCACTGCAAGCTCTAATCTCTGGAAAATTACTCAGAATTTCACTCCCCCCAATGGCAATTGGGGATCTCTATATATAGCTTTCTCCTCTATTTTTCTCGCCAAAAATCCCTTCTAGAAGGTCGTCAGAGTTTGTTAGAGCTCTGTTAAAGCACGTGGGTCGGTTAGGGCTTTCTAGGGTATCTTTTAAAACATCTCATCGGTCACCAAAGTTCCTCAATTTGTGTGCAACAGGTCACCAAGTCTCAGCGTGTGCATAGCATAGTTTCTTAGAAGTTCAGCACACGATTTCGACAGGTTGGAGAAGCTTTCGACAGGATAAAAGTAAGCTTGTAGTTCCTTTCGATAGGTTCCCTAGTCTCTTCGATAGGTACCGATAGGATGAGTTTTCTCTTTGAAGCTTCAGGGTCCTCGGTAATATCCGGGTATTCGATAGGTTGGTGTAGCGATTCGATAGGTCTAGGGTCCTTTTTCGATAGGTTGGCTCTCATTCCTATCGAAAGGCTTAAGCATCCTTCGATAGGTTCAATTTCAGCATCTTCATTTCGATAGGTTCAGGGAGCCTTCGATAGGTTGGAATCGAGCATTTTAGTCCTTTTGCTAGGTTCTCAGATCCGTTCGATAGGTTCCTTTGACACTTCAGGCAAGTTTTTGATAGGATAGTTTCTTCTTTCCTTTCTTTGCTCGATAGGTTCTGAAATCCTATCGAACTATAATGAATGCATCCTTCTTCTGCCTTCGAATCCTATCGAACCCTTCTCCAACTGCATGAATTCTTTCCTTTTAATCCTCAGCTCCTATCGAAGTCTTCAGACATCCTCTCGATAGGATGTTTTAGACCTATCTTTACTTCTTTCTCCCTGTTATGTTGTTGGGTCTGCATTATGCTGAGAGATGACTTCTTTGTGAGCATTCTTAAGTGGTTTGCTGCATTATTACCAGCTTTCCCTACTATCTACAAAATGTACTTAACAGGCTTATTAGTGTGCTCCCAGACCCATGAAAGGTCAGGTTAAAGGGTGCAAAGTGGCATTTTTCACCACTTAACACACCCCCAAACCTAAGCTTTACTAGTCCCTGAGCAAAGGAGAATTCAAAGAAAAATAAAATGCCACTTTCGTAGGGATCACAGATGCATTTAGCACATGCACCAAGCCTTTTAAACCCCTAGGTGATCCCTAGTGGAGGAGTGAAGTCTCCTGAGGGTTTTCAGTGAAGGTACCCACAAACTTCTCCAATATAACTTAGATAATAATAGTGTAACCTGTTAAAGCAGAATTTAAGTACATCAAATAAATTCACATCATGCCCATCCATTAAAGGAAATTCAACAGAAAGACATCCATTTGGAAATATGAAAGTTTGCTAAAATCTCTCCATCATCACTCAGTTTGTGTCCAGACATTTCTTCTGAAATTTTATGCATAACTCACCATCAATTTGAGGATCCTACTTAAATACTTCCCCCATCAACTGGATTTCAGACCCAAGTCTCACCAGGGCTGTTCACTCATTAGTACAAAGAAGAGGGATAAATCATATCGCTCAGCTCAAGAGCAATTACAGCCTCAAATAAGACTGCAAGCAGGAGCGTAGGCATTGCTTGAATTTCTGACTTTTCCAGCTCAATCCACATGACAGCTCAATCCACTTTTAGATCAGTAAGGTCTTTTTATTGGGTTGTAATGTGGCTTAGGGATGAGGTTTGTGGAGGAACAAAAGGGCTAACAGAGTTCAAAATTGAGAAATCAGTAAAGGTAAGGAGGTGATTCATGACTTCACCTTCTTTAATTCAGAACCTCTTTACTGTCTTTTTGAATCTTCAGAACCAAAATGGCCGGCTTCATCTCTTCCTTTTACTTTATTTCTTTTTCTTTCTCTCTCTTTTTTTTTTTTTTTTATGCGTAATACCACAAATACCACCAACTGTGTTTTTCTTTCTTTCAACCTGATTTAGGACCTTTCTCCTCCTTCCTCTTCCTGATTTCTCAGATTGAGGATGAACTGAAATAGGTCAAGAGGTTTTGGGTTTTGAATTTCTAGTTTTCATCAAAGAAAATTGGGGCTTTTAAGGCTCAAGTGGTGTGCATCAAGGGCAGTTCATTCAAGGGCAGTTCAAAGGTGGGGAATTTTAGACTCAAACTGTCCAAAGGATGGCCTTACTTCACATCTTCAATGCCCTAGGTGCTGTCAAGTTGTTTCAACTCGGATTTGCCTAACTTCTAGTGATCCAGATTAGGTCCAGTCAGCTTTCAAAGCAGAAGAAGTTGCCAAGACACTCTTCATAGAAAGTTTTCAGGCCTAATTCTCACTGGGTATGGCCTTCCATCTAATTTCTTGGGAGTATCTTCACAGTCTCTTCTCGTTGCTGGTTTGTCACACATTAAAAACTTTCTTCAAAAATTCTTGACATTTTCTTCATGAAAAATGTTAAAACTTCAGCTTACTTCAATTGCAAATAGTTTTTAAAGTTTCCTTAACAACAAATATGAGGTGAATTCATTCTTTTTTCGATTATTCCTTTTTAACTTGGCTACACTAAAATTAACTAGTTTATTGGCATACATGTCACACCCCCAAACCTAAACCAAATAGTGTCCTCACTGTTTTTAGCAGCATGGGTTTAGTTGTGCAGACATCCAGAGAAAATAAATTGAACAAGAAATAAAATGAGAAACAACAAGTGAAATGAACAAAACATTTTATTATAAATAATCTCAAAACAAACATGTGGACAACATCTCCTTTTGGGGAAAAAAAAAAAAAAAACATCCCCCTTAGCTCAGGGATATCCTCAGCCTTTGTTGGGTGGAAGAGGAACTGCAAGTCAGGGGGGGAAAGAAAAGGAAAAAGAGTGGGATCAGGGGGCTGGGGATTGGGTGGTGGATGATGATGAGGATGACGGAGGGGAGGCAGCCAGTGACTCGGTCTTCTGCCTCTTCTTCTCCCTCTTTAGGTTTTTCTTTTTCTCATTAGCGAGGATTCGCTGGACCTCATCATATTCATCCTAGAGAAATTGAAGAGGATCAGGCTCGACCGGTGGAGGTGGTGGTGGCCAGACTGGGAAGAACTTGATAGGCAACTCTGGAGGTTTGTCGTCGGCCATGAGTGGGGGCTGGAAGAGTTGGGTAGGTTAGGGTGGAATGGATGTGGAAGGAGTGGACGAAGCAAATATTTAAGGTGCATGGGCGTTGGAATATGAAATGATGCAATAAAAGTGGCGCAATCGTCGAGGCGTGGGAATTGAAAATGAATGGCGGGAATACAGGGGGTGGCGGTCGCTGGGTGGGAATTGGAGCGTGGATTGCATGAGGGACTAAATTTAGGAGGGAAGATTAAGTTAAGGTGGCATGCGCCATAAATACTGAAGCACTGAGAGAGGGTTAGGCATTCGGGAGGTGCACAGGACAAGACTACCTTATCGATACGGGTGTGAAAAACGATTTCAATAGGATGACGAGAATGGTGGCGATAGGTCAATGTGTCCTATCGAAGGCTTGGCAATCAAAGCTTACAAAAGGTATAATTCGATAGGATCTCAACAGGTGGAATCTTACTTTCGATAGGTTGGAATTTGACACGATTCGTCATTTCGATAGGTTCCGATAGGTACATAGAACCTATCGAAAAGTGTCTGTTGCCATATTTAACCTATCGAGGGGTTGGTTTCACCTATCGTCAAGGCTTAGTGCCCCTCGAAAATGTCTAGAATCCTATCGAAATCATCAACCATCTTATCGAAGTGTTCTAAAAGCCAAAAGTTGGATAAATGAGTGTAGGGCTCAGTTTCAGCACCCTGAAAATTTTCCTGCTAAGCCAGCCGTCGCTTTGTTGATACAAATAAATCACATATATTACATATGATACAAGCCAAAGTCAGCTATCAACCTGGAGGGTCTTGAAGATCAATGTTCTCCTCAGACTCACAAATCTTATCCACACACAGTTTGAGCCTCTGGTCATTGACCTTCATGACTCTACCATCTGTAGGGTCCCTGACTTCAACAGCTCCAGATGGGGAAACATGTACAACTATGAAGGGTCCATCCCATCTGGACTGCAACTTTCCTAGAAAGAATTTTAATCTAGAATTGAACATCCACACCTTATCATTGGGTTTGAATTCTTTCCGTAGCAAATGTCTATCGTGGAAGGCTTTGGTCTTCTCTTTGTAGGTCTGAGCATTGGCGTATGCTTCCAATCTGAGCTCCTCCAGCTCAGCTATCTGTAGTTTCTTGCGTATATCAGCAGAGTTGAAATCAGAATTTATTGCTTTAATAGCCTAGTGTGCTTTGTGTTCCAATTCAACAGGTAAATGGCATGCCTTGCCATAAACTAGTCTGAATGGGGACATACCTATGGGGGTCTTATAGGTAGTCCTATAAGCCCATAGGGCATCTGTCAATTTCATGGACCAGTCCCTCTTATCACTTCTCACAGTCTTCTCTAAAATGTGTTTGATTTCTCTGTTGGAAATCTCTACTTGTCCACTGGTTTGTGGGTGGTAGGGGGTGGCTCCCTTGTGGGTCACAGAGTACTTTTCTAGCAGCTTATCAAAAGGTTTATTATAGAAGTGGCTTCCCCCATCGCTGATGATGGCTTTGGGGATGCCAAACCTGGAGAAGATGTTGTCTTTGAGGAATCTAATGACAACTTTGTGGTCGTTTATCCTTGTAGCTATGGCTTCTACCCATTTGGACACGTAATCCACAGCTACAAGGATGAAATTATATCCACAGGAGGGGGGAAATGGTCCCATAAAATCAATACCCCAGACATCAAATAATTCGACCACCAGTATGGGCTGCAAAGGCATGGAATTACTCTTAGTAATACTTCCCATCTGCTGGCATCGAGGACAAGCTTTGCAATGTTGTCAGGCATCTTTGAACAGAGTAGGCCAATAGAAACCACTCTGAAGCACCTTCGCAGCAATCTTGTTACAACTGAAGTGGCCCCCACAAGCCTGTTCATGACTCATGGTTAAAATGTGGTGGAACTCTATTTCCAGTACACATCTTCGAATTACTTGGTCTGAATAATGCTTAAAAAGGTAAGGATCCTCCCATATATAGTGTTTGATCTGGGAGAAAAACAAGTTTCTATCATTCTTGTTCCAATGTGGAGGGATCCTTTTCACAGCAAGGTAGTTCACGATATTAGCAAACCAAGGCAGGCTCTCTGTTTTGGCAACTTGGATCCTTGATAGATGATTAGCAACCACATTCTCCACTCCCTTCTTTTCTTTAATCTCCAAATGGAATTCCTGCAAAAGGAGAATCCATCTAATTAATCTTGCTTTGGCATCCTTCTTAGACAAGTGGTATTTCAAGGCTGAGTGGTCAGTGAACGCAGTGATTTTGGAGCCCAACACATAATATTTGAATTTTTCTAAAGCAAAGGCAATGGCTAACAGCTCCTTCTCAGTCGTGGTGTAATTCAATTGAGCATCAACCATTGATTTATTAGCATATGCCACCACACATGGTGCCTTGTCTCTTCTTTGTCCCAAAACAGCCCCCATAGCAAAGTCTGATGCATCACAGATCAGCTCAAATGGTAAAGAGAAAACAGGGGCGTGTAGAATAGGGGTTGTAGCCAAGCAAGTTTTCTGCTGCTCAAAAGCAGCCAGGCAGTCATCATTGAACGCAAAGGGTACCTCTTGGCACAACAGGTGGCACAGAGGTTTGGTGATTTTGCTGAAGTCCTTAATGAATCGCCTATAAAACCCAGCATGGCCCAGAAAAGTCCTAACTTGTTTGATAGTTTTGGGAGGAGGCAGATGGGAAATTCAGTCAATCTTAGCCTGATCAACATCTATTCCCTTGTGGGAGACCACATGTCTAAGGACAGCGCCTTGAGTCACCATAAAATGACTCTTTTCCCAACTTAGGACCAAGGTGGTCTCCTCACACCTCTGCAGCACAGAATTGGGATGGTGCAGGCATTGGCCAAAATCATCTCCATAAATGAAGAAATCATCCATGAAGATCTCCAAAAAATTTTCAATCATGTCAGAGAAAATGGCATACATGCATCTTTGGAAAGTGGCAGGTGCATTGCACAGCCCAAATGGCATCCTCCTGTATGCAAAGGTCCCAAATGGGTAAGTGAATGTGGTTTTTTCTTGGTCTTGGGGGTAGAAAAGGATCTGATTGTACCCTGAATATCCATCAAGGAATCAGTAATATGCCTTGCCTGCCAGCTTGTCCATGATTTGGTCTATGAAGGGCAATGGGAAGAGGTCCTTGCTGGTTTTTTCATTGAGCTTTTCTGAAATCGATGCATACTCACCAACCAGTGGTCTGTCTGGTTGGGATCAGCTCTCCTGAATCAGCTTCAACAACTGTGATGCCAGATTTCTTGGGCACTACCTGGGTAGGTGCCACCCATTGGGAATCGGAGATAGGGTATATGATGCCAGCATCAAGGAGTTTGACTACCTCTTTCATCACAACTTCCTGCATGTGAGGATTGAGTTTTCTCTGCATCTCTCGAGAAGGTTTGGCACCTTCCTAAAGATGAATATTATGCATGCACACAACAGGATTAATCCCTCCTAAGTCTGTAATGGTCCATCCTATTGCCTTCCTATGCCTTTTTAGCACACCAAGTAGTTCGCTTTCCTGTTCAATGGTGAGAGAAGACGAGATTATCACAAGTAATTTGTTGTTGTCTCCTGAAAAGGCATATTTCAAAGTTTTCAGGAGTTGCTTTAACTCCACCTCTGGGGGGCTAATGAGGGAGAGCAATAGGGGTGTCTTGGAGGGGGGTGGAAGAGGCAGCAAACCAGGTTTCCATAGATGGAGCTTTGCTGGTTCTGCTCTGGAAGAGACAAGTTGCAGATGCTCAGTTTCAGAGGTGAAAGTCGTTTCTACCTCTGGTTTCTTCCATACTTCAGCTAGCTCATTAGACCATTCCTTACCATGCAACAACATATTCACATTTTCTTGCACAACCTCATCTATTATGTCTAGAGAAAAATAACCCTCATCAGGATGAGGTTGATTGGCTGCGTTGTAAACATTCAACTTGACCATCATATTTCCAAATGACACTTCCATTATTCCAAACCTGTATTGAATACAAGCGTTAGCTGTGGAAAAAAAGGGTCTGCCTAGGATCACAGGTATGGAGGTGGCATTCCTTCCTGGTTCCATATCCAGCACCAAAAAGTTAGTAGGATAAAAGAATTTGTTAACTCCCACCAAAATATCCTCGATTATCCCCACAAGTTTCCTTTCAGATCTGTCAGCCAACTGTATAACAACATGTGTGGGCTTTAATTTGCCTAAGCCTAGCTTCTCATATACTGAATATGGAAGCAAATTTACACTGGCTCCCAGATCTAATAGGGCTTTTTCAATGGTATGGTCCCCAATGATGCAGGGGATGGTGGGGAGTCCAGGGTCTTAAAGTTTGGGGAGAGTTGCAATGGACAGGACATGCTTGACTTTTTCTGCTGAAAAGACTTTCTTGGATAGGTGTATTCTGGATTATCTTTTATGGGTGCATAGGTCTTTTAAGAATTTGGCATAGGCTGGGACTTGTTTAATGGCATCAAGTAAAGGCAGATTGATCTTTACTTGTTTAAAGGTCTCCATCATTTCCTCAATTTTACCTTGCCCTTTGTCAAAAGGGGAAGGTCCTTGCAATGTCTTGGGAAATTGCAAGTGTGGGGGTGCTCCCTCACTTGCAGCCTTAGCCAATGGGGCTTCTTTCTTTTTGATTTTTTCTTTTTCCTTAGGATCAATATCATCCTCTTTATTGACAATGGGTTGTTCCTGCAGGTCCACCACTGGTGGCCTTTGTTGTGTTCTTGGAAAACTCATTCCATTTTCTTCCTTCAAACTTCTCACAGGTTCACAGCCTACTTGATTGTCCACTAGCCTACCACTCCTTAAAGTTGTCACAAATTTAGCTTCCTCATAGGTGGAGGAAACTTCACCCACTACAAACTGTCTTCATGGATTATCTTGTGGTTGGCTAGGTAACCTTCCTCCCTCTCTCCTAGTCAGAGCATCAGACAGCTGACCAAGTTGATCCTCTATCTTTGTGATGCTCTGATTGTGAGAGTGCACAGTTTGGGTCAAGGTGTTCAAGCTTTGTAATGAAGATAGAACTTGTTCCTCAAAGGATAGTGGTCTCATAGATGGAGTAGGTACAGCTTGCTGCACAAGCGAAGCTATATGTTGGGTCAACGGTTGCTGATACTGAAGCCTTGGAGCATAACATTCTTGATAGGGCTGAGCATTTCTGTAGGGCATGGGCTGCTGGGTCGCCGTCACGGCCGGGTATCCATCTTGTCTCCACCTCAGATTGGGGTGATTTCTCCATTGATACCCAGCAGCAGGCTGCTGCCCATAGGCTTGAGTTACAGCCACATGCTCTGTTATAAAATCAGGAAATTGGGCAGCTGATGGGCATTCATCTAAGGAGTGAGCAGGGAACTGGCATATAGCACATGCCTCCTCCACTCTAGCAGCCATAGGTGACTGCATAGCTCCCATCAGCCTATCAAATTTCAGAGTTAAGCTGTCCCCTTTCCTTTCCAACTCACTTGGCACACTCACTTCATATGTCTTTCCTCTTGAGGTGCTCTCTTTCATCAATTTAGGAGGTTCTAGATCTCTTGCCAAGGTTTCCCTTTGCATAGAGTTCTCACTGATGATGTCAAAGCGCTCTCATGCCTCAGCAGTTTTATGGAGGTAGGTGCCACCACTGGAGGCATCTATCATATCTCTGCTCTTCAAATCAATTCTCTGATAAAAGCTTTGAACCAATTGCCATTCAGGGATTTGATGGTGGGGGCATTTCTTGAGGAGTTCCTTAAATATCTCCCAGGATTGATAAAAGTCTTCAGTTGGATCTTGGGTAAAAGAGATGATACCCTTCCTAAACTGACTGATCTTTGGCATAGGAAAGAATTTGGCCAAAAACTGACAATGGAGATCACTCCAGGACTGAATATTGTTAGGTGGAAGCAGAGATAACCAGGTCTTGGCTCTGTCCTTTAATGAAAAAGGAAAGAGTCTCATCCTGGTGACCTCCTCCCCTAAACCTGTCATGTTGAAGGTGGTGCACAGTCCTAAGAATTCATCTATATGCTTATAGGGATCTTCCTTGGTCAGGCCATGAAATGAGGGTAACATCTGAATGATGGAAGATTTAATTTCATAGTTTCCTTGAGCAGCAGGGAACTGAATGCAGAAGGGGGAATTGTAGACCCCTGGTGCATTGAATTCCTTGAGAGTTCGAGGCTGCTGCTGCTCACCCATTTCAACAGATTCAAATTCAACAATTGTGGATGTAGTTAGTCTGGATCTGAGAAGTCTTTCAACCTCTGGATTTAGTGGAATAATCTGAGGTTGCAGAGTTCTCCTACCAAACATACAACACTCACAACTGAATGCAGAGTAAATTCTCAACACAACAAATAGAAACACACAATTGATTAACTAATCTAAAAATCAACAGATCTGAAAATAAATAGGGGAGAAGGGGTGCAAACTATAGAGCAGCCTTCAGCACCGCTCTCCTCTCACTCTGTACTCAGATTTGGTGAAATGGACACAAAAATACTGAAAAAAATAGTAAAACTCACAAATATAGTTAGTAAAATCAAACAAAAACTACAAATCTATGATCAAAACTTAGATCTATCAATTTCTAAACTGCCTCCCCGACAGCGGCACCAAAAACTTGTTGGGATATTTGCCTACCCTCAAATGAGGGTCTAAAATTATCAATAAAATTAGGCAGACATACTCATACTGACCTACAAGTATTCAGGATCTGTTGTAGCAAGCTTCAAAAGAATGGTAAGTAAGGGAATGTCCACAAGGAGGCTGTTTAGAAATATGATAAATCTCCAGATCTGAAAGAGATCTGGCACCCTAGCTATCTCTACTTTAGTTAAAAGACAGGGGAGAGGTTTGAAATTAGTTGTCACTTAAACTAAACTACAATTAAAATGCAGATTGTTTTAGATCAAATCTGGAGCCTCAGATCTTGCAGATGGATTATTTAAAAACTTAGAAAATGGAGAAGAACAGCTTGGAGGTTGTCTTCACTACAATCAGGTTGAGCTAAGCATATTATAAGGGTTCAAAATCACACAAGTCCCTCAGCTGGCCACAAGCACAGCTGCAGGTTATAAATTCCACTCCAAATCATAGGATCCACCTGATCTTAAGGCTATGATATGTCCACTTTAATGGTCACAGACCATCCTAGAGACTTTATCGAATTAATGGATTACAATGGATGAATCCAATTGATGCCTGAGCTTAGATTTACCTTAAGGTTATGATCTGTCCACTTTAATGGTCACAGACCATCCTAGAGATCTCCTACGAAGCCAGAGCCTTAATAAGAATAATTAAAACCACTACAGATGCTACAATTTCTAGGTCACGGACACAATAAATTACAGGGATATCAGATCCAGGGAATTCAGATGATATCCAAGAGGTCTACTAGGTAGTGGGCGAGCTGATCAAGCAACTCCTCTACACAAATCTGATCGAACACCAAAAGGAATCAATAGAGCTTTAGATCTAATTAAAACATTGAAAACAACATTTACATTGCAAACAAGGTCACTCTTACTAAGGAATGCTCTCAGATCTGTAGTTAGTGCAGCAATTAACCCCAGCAACACTCTTAACCTTACCCAATTATAGATTTAACTCACTCCTTGCTGCTCCTAGGGATTTAGCCAACCATGGTTGGGCTAAAGGAGGGAAATGGAATCTCGCTGCAAGCTCTGATCTCTGAAAAATTGCTCAGAATTTTGCTCCCCCCCAATGGCAATTGGGGATCTCTATATATAGCTTTCTCCTCTATTTTTCCTGCTAAAAATCCCTTCTAGAAGGTCGTCAGAGTTTGTTAGAGCTCTGTTAAAGTACATGGGTCAGTTAGGGCTTTCTAGGGCATCTTTTAGAACGTCGCGCCGGTCACCAAAATGCCTCAGTTTGCGTGCAACAGGTCACCAAGTCTCAGCGTGTGCATAGCATAGTTTCTGAGAAGTTCAGCACACAATTTCGACAGGTTGGAGAAGCTTCCGACATGTTAAAAGAAGGCTTGTAGTTCCTTTCGATAGGTTCCCTAGTCTCTTTGATAGGTACCGATAGGATGAGTTTTCTCTTTGAAGCTTCAGGGTCCTCAGCCCAATATCTGGAGTATTCGATAGGTTGGCTGAGTAGTTCGATAGGTCCAGGAGTCCTTTTCGACAGGTTCAGCTCTATGTGCTGTTATCCCAATAGGTTGGCTCTCATTCCTATTGAAAGGCTTAAGCATCCTTCGATAGGTTCAATTTCAGCATCTTCATTTCGATAGGTTCAGGGAGCCTTCGACAGGTTGGAATCGAGCATTTTAGTCCTTTCGCTAGGTTCTCAAATCCGTTCGATAGGTTCCTTTGACACTTCAGGCAAGTTTTCGATAGGATAGTTTCTTCTTTCCTTTCTTTGCTCGATAGTTCTGAAATCCTATCAAACTCCTCAATCCATACGAATTCATCCTTCTTCTGCCTTCGGATCCTATCGAACCCTTCTCCAACATCACGAATACTTTCCTTTTAATCCTCAGCTCCTATCGAAGTCTTCAGACATCCTCTCGATAGGATGTTTTGGACCTATCTTCACTTCTTTCTCCTTGTTCTATTGCTGGGTCTGCATGGTGCTAAGAGATGACTTCTTTGTGGGCATTCTTAAGTGGTTTGCTGCATTATTACCAGCTTTCCCTGCTATCTATAAAATGCACTCAACAGAGGCTTATTAGTGTGCTCACAAGTCCATGAAAGGTCAGGTTTAAGGGTGCAAAGTGGTATTTTTCACCACTTAACACTAGGGCACACTTCCTGAGGCATGGATTTCGAGGTACACATCTCAAGGCATTCAAGGGTTGTAATAGTGCACGTCTGCTAAAAAAATTAGGGTTACTCTCTTTTAGGCCAAGGCCTTATGGACTGAGTATATAAGCTATACTTAAAGCTTACTATTTTTATCTTTCCTTCATCTTTTGTCGGCTGAGAGCTCTAGCAGGCTAGGGTTAGGATTTGATCATCTCTTTTTCTTATTTTTCCTCTCTCTTAGCTCAACATTGGCTGGCTAATCCTTTTGTAAGCAGCTAGGTTTAGTTTTATTTTAGTTCTATAATAGATTTTTTATACATTGGGATCTTTTGGATGAGCAATTGTGTACAGGCTGCAGCCTTGCCACAGTTCATTGTAAGTTTTTCTTTTATCAATGGATTATTGTTTTAATGACTAATTGAATCTATAGATCATGTAGTTTCCTTAGATGTCTATAGGATCCATGCTTTGGGACTAGCCCATTCAGTTTCTAGTAGATCTACTATTTACCATCTGATTTCCCTTGGTTTGATAGACCCATGGATAGCAAGCCAGATCTGTGGCCAGATCTGGAGAGCTCGTAGCCTTGGGACTCCATGGTGGCAGCAGCAATATACATGTTCTTTCTCAGATCTCTGTGGTATGGACAAACCAATCGAATACCCTATGACCATTTGAGTGGATAGAGTATAACCCTAAGGTGGTGTCCAGCCACATGTCTGAGAAGGATTCTTCTCCTCTTCACATGAGCTTCTAGAGCCTTGTGAGGAGCTTTGTGCAGGAACTGGCTCCCTCTATTTTACTTGACTGATATCAGATGTTAGATCTGATTTCTCTGTAGTAATTACAGCTTGAGGCTGAGTCATTGCAGGCCTTTTATAGACATGACCAGCTGAATCTAAATCCCTATTCAACCTATTGTTGGTCCTTTGTGTAGGCACAGTAAGCCGTTGGCCTTGGCAAAGCACTTAGGACTTTATTAGTTGGAATACCTATAGATGTCAGCCAGATCTATGCGTAGATCTGGGGAGCTTGTAGCACTGGCATTACATAGTGTCTGCAATAGTATTCATGGTCTGATCTGGTCCATTGGTTGGGAAAATGATCAATCCACTCTTTTGGATTAGGTTAGCATTTCTGGTTTAATCATTGGGATTTGACAAACTCTATCAGATACTCTGTGACCATTTGAGTGGATAGAGTATAGCCCTAAGAGCACCCCAAATGGCATGGGTTAAATTGGATTCTTCTACCTTGTTGACGTTATTAATAGCATCTCAGCAAGGACTACTACAGAGACAATCTAAATGTGAGTTACATTACTGCATTAACTCTAGCTTAACCTGCTTCCTTTCCATCTTTTTTATATTTTATTTTGGCACACACCATCACCATCTTCTTCTTAACCCTTTCTTTAGGATAGGGCTGCACTTTATTTCTCTTTTGTTAGGAATAATTTAGTGTAGTCGTGACACCCAACTCCCTTTCTTTAGGATTGTCAGATCTGTAGCCAGATCTGGAGGCCTACTATTACAGCCCCTTTTGGGTTCTAGATCATTTTCTCTGTGGGACAAACTCTTACTTATCAAAACTTGCTACAATAGACCCTGTATCTTGCAGGACTAGGATGTTTTAGGATTGCTGTTTTCACCATAGCTTTATCCTCTGTTTTACTGTGATTTTAGTTTTCTTCCAACACCACATAATAAATCAGCACATCTGGAATGACAACAAACATAGCTGATTACTTCCCCAATCCTGCACCCCAAGTAGAACCCCTAGATTTGAGGTTGTATTTCCCAGCACCAGCTCCCGTCAATTATGTTCAGCCCGGTTTTGCTTCACCTTCGCAATACCAGCCCTTACCGGCACCAACCTCTATTAGTCATGCATTTCCCAATTTTACCTTAGCCCCATTGTTCCATCCACCTTTAACTCACGTCATCCATATTTGGCCCAACTTCGCCACACCACCAATCCATCCATCCCCAATGCCTTCGTCTACTTTGTTTTAAATCCCCGGGCCAACTTATGATCCTCACCAGGACCCGCTCAACTACAATCAAACATATATTAATACTGGTAGCAACAATGAAGGGACGATTGAATTTATAACACGGTCAGGAAGGATCTCCAAATAGCCAGAGTTGTTGGTACCAGCCCAACCCAAAGAAAGAAGAGAACCCGCAGCGGTACACCCTTAGAAAAAATGAGCTGTGAATATGTGTTAGAAACACAATTCAGAAGAATGCCAACTCACATCACAATCTGGGATCTATTGATGGCGTCTTCACTACACCTCAAGGCTTTAATGGTGGCCCTAAAAGACGCTCATGTCTCTGATAAGGTCTCCCCAGATGAGGTGGGACAAATGATTGGGCAGGTGCTGCTCCCAACGCCATCTTGTTCTCAGATGATCTTTCAATTTAAGGGGGTAACCATTCTAGATCTCTCAATATCATAGCAGAAACTAGGAATTTGGTAATACCTTTGGTGTTGATAGACAACGGATCAACGTTAAATGTCTGTCCCTTGAGAATGGCAACCAAGATAGGGGTCGCTCCATCCATATTCCAACCAACCAAAATAGGAGCCCGTGGGTTTGATAACACTAGGAGGGAGGTGATAGGAGAAGTTGACCTTGAGCTCACCATTGAGCCAATGACCTTCTTCATCCCGTTCCAAGTCATGGATATCAAATCCACCTTCAGTCTACTGCTGGGACACCCGTGGCTGCACGAAATCGGGGCAATGCACTCAAACCCTGCACCAGAAGCTCAAGCTCATCTCAGAGGAGAAAGTTATAGCAATCCGGGTGAGGGATGAGAAGAAGGGGAAAGAGTTGCACACAACATAGAAAATTTCAAAATGTTGGACGTGTCGCACGCAGCTGAAGACGCAGACCTCCATAGTTTCCAGTATGACGTGTCAGTAGTGGCACCAGAACCCCTCGGAAAGGTCACCACAAAAAGTGGAGGAATGATTGTTGCAGTAGCGATGCTCCTAAAATGGGACTACCAGAAAAGAAAGGGATTGGGCTCTCGCTTGTAGGATAGAAAGGACCCGATCAGAGCACGAGGTAGTCAACAAATCAAATTTGGGTTAGGATACAAGCCTACCGAAGAAGTCCAAGAGGCCAAGGAAAAGGCCGCCGCAACTGCCGTCACCAAAGCGAAGGGGTAGACTTGGAGGATGAGCCCATCCACAGCCGCACATCAAAAACACCTTCGTGAGTGCAGGGGACATAAAATTGACCAGAGCAGGGTAACTCAGCTAGCCCCGCACAAGAAAGTCATTGTCCAGGAGACCAATCCCCAAAACATTCCCCCTGAAATTGAAATAGTCCTCGCTTCCCTATCGCTCTTTGAGGAGGAGGTATCCCTACCAACACCACCACCAGTCTTAAGTCACCCTAAGCCCGTGTTAACAATTGAGGACCAGGTTCTAGATGAACCTATGGTAAACATGATGGAGGCTGATTTCAGAAAGCCATCTCACTCCACTTCCACCACAGAACAAGGTAAAGGGGTGACACCCTAGGTAAGAAATTGGGCATCAACACCTCTAACTCTGGAAGCTTCTGGTGGCCTAAAATTCAGCAATGACTTTCTAAAAAAAATAACCTAAAAAAAGTGAGATAAGCCCTTGGCAAGAAAAGCCATGCATGTATAGAGACCCACCTTGGCAAGAGCCCATCTCCAATAAAAAAAAAATCATAAAAAAATAGAGAAAATACCAAAAAGTCAAAAAATATCGTCTTTTAAAATTCTTGAGAAAAGAAAAAATGATGCCTTAAAAGAAGAACCTGTCCGATGTGACATTGACCTCTATCCTGTAGAAATACAAGGAGAGGTAGGAGTCACAAATCTGGATGGGGAGGCCCCAATTGAGGAGCCTCCCAGCAAGATCCTCGAATAGTATGCCAATTTTGAGAATGGCCCTACCCCAATCATTGAAGAAACTAAGGATGTCAATTTAGGGATTGAGGAGATCCCTAAAATCACCAAGATCGGAACGTCACTATCTCTAGAGGAAAGAGAAAGCATGATTGACTTCCTTCGGGTCATACCAAGATGTCTTCGCATGGTCATACGATGGTATGCTAGGTTTGGATATCGATTTGGTCGAGCATGAGTCGCTGTTGTACGCCAATGTTAAGCCTGTCAAGAAAAAGTTGAGGCATCTCAAGCTAGAGTGGATGTTGAAAGTAAAAGACGAAGTCATAAAATAGTACAATGCAGGGTTCCTCATGGTCTCCAAATACTCACAGTGGCTATCCAACATCGTGTCGATACCGAAGAAAGATGGAAAGGTTCGCATGTGCATCAATTTCAAAAATCTTAACAAGTCGAGCCTGAAAGATGGCTTTCCTTTGTCACACATCGACATCTTGGTTGATAATACTACGAAGCATGGGATGCTCTCATTCATGGACAGATTTTTATGATACAACCAGATCAAAATGGCAGAGCCGAACTGAGAAAAGAAAGCATTCATCACTCCATGGGAGACTTTCTACTACAGAATCATGCAATTCAGGTTAAAAAATGTCAGGGCAACATATCAAAGGGCAATGACAGCACTGTTCCACGACATGATGTACCGAGAAATCGAAGTGTAATTTGATGACATGATCGCCAAGTCACAGGAAAGAGATGATCATCTGGTGAACCTCAAAAAGCTATTTGATAGGTTAAGAAAGTATGTGTTGCGTCTAAACCCGCAGAGATGTGCATTTGGCACCATGTCAGGAAAGTTACTTGGTTTCATCATCAGCAAAAGGGGCATTGAGGTCGATCCAATAAAGTAAAATCCATAGTCAAAATGCCTGCCTCCTCCATCTATCGAGAGGGAAGTCAGAGGATTCTTGGGCAAAATACATTACATTAGTCAGTTCATTGCACAATTAACTCCTATATACACATTGATTTTTAAGCTACTAAGGAAAGACTCGCCAGTTGAGTGGAATGAGGATTGTCAAGTGACATTCAATAAAATCAAAGGCTACCTTCTTAACCCACCAGTTCTGATACCCCTAGTCCCTAGAGGCCACTCTTAATGTATCTCTCAACGACGAAATTCTCGATAGGATGCGTCTTAGAGCAACACGATGAAACCAGAAGAAAAGAGCAAGCCATTTACTATCTAAGCAAAAAGTTCACTAACTACGAGATACGCTATTCTCATCAGGAGAAACCATACTTGGCTCTTGTATGGGCTACACGGAGGCTTCGACACTACTTGCTATCTCAAGCAGTTCTCCTTCTAGCACGAAAGGATCCCATGAAGTACCTGTTCGAAAAGCCGGCTCTCACAGGGTGGACTGCACGCTGGCAGCTTCTCTTATTAAAATTTAACATCACATATGTCACGCAGAAATCAATCAAGGGGTAAGCACTTGTTGACCATCTCACTGAGAACCCCTTACCTGATTACTAGCCTCTCATAACAAAATTCCCTGATGAAGATATTTTTTTCATTATAGAGGATGACACATAGGAGGAAGAAGAATCCTAGGTAATGCACTTCGATGGGGCATCAAATGTTGAAGGTCAAGAAGTCGGTGATGTTTTAATCTCACCGAAAGGATCCCACATACCAGTTTCCATCAAGCTCAATTTGTCCTACACCAACAACATGGCTGAATATGAAGCCTGCATAGCAAGACTGCAAGCAACTCTTGACCTAAACGTAACTCATCTCAGGGTGTTTGGCGACTCACAGCTGATCATATGCCAAAGCAACGGAGACTTGAAGATGAAAGATGAAAAGCTAATCCCATACCATGAGCACCTTGAAGATTTGATAGTATGCTTCGACAATGTTACCTTCTCCTATGTCCCATGAGCAAGAAATCGATTTGCTGATGATCTAACAACTTTGGCATCAATGGTCAAAATTCCCTTCGACGTCAAAATGAAACCAATCATGATCAAATGGAGAAACGAACCCGCCTTCTGCCTCTAGATCAAAGGATCCACAAAGCCCAATGATAAGCCTCCATGGTTCTCAGATATCAATAATTTCCTTGAAACACAAGCATTCCCCGAGGGAACATCTAAGACAGACAGGCGAACCATCCAAAGCCTAGCATCAAACTATGTCATCTGTGGCGAATGTCTCTATAATCAATCATATAAAAATATCCTACTCAGATGGTTAACTAAAAGTAAGGCAGCAAATGTTATAAAAGAGATCCACGAAGGAGTATGCGGGGCCCACGATAATAGACATATGCTAGCTAAAAAGATCCTATGACAAGGGTATTTCTGGACCACTATGGAAACTGATTGTTGCAAGCACCTTCAAAAGTGCTACAAATGCCAAGAACACTCCAATCTGATACATGCTCCAGCCATACTCCATGGTCATTTGTCACATGGGGCCTCGACGTCATCAGAAAGGTTAATCCAAAAGCTTCTAATGGGCATCAGTTCATCCTTGTCTCCATCAAGTACTTCACAAAATGGGTAGAGGCGGTATCATACATGAACATCACGATCAGTCATGTCAAGAAGTTATCAAGAACAACATCATTTGCCAATTAGGCATGCTTAAGGATATCATCACAGATAATGGCACCAATTTTGTGAACAAGCGCATCAAGGCCTTATGCGAGAAGTATAAAATCAAACATCACCTCTCATCACCATATTGGTCGCAAACCAATGGAGTTGTTGAAGCTGCTAACATGACAGTCATCCGCATCCTTGAGAAGATGGTTTTCACATACCAAGATTAGAGTAAAATGTTACCTTTCATACTATAGACCTATCAAACATTGATTTATACCGCTAGAGGGGAAACATCATTTTCCCTTGTGTATGGAACCGAGGTTGTGCTGCCAGTTGAAGTCGAGGTACCCTCACTCCATATCCTCATTGAATCTAATCTACTAGAGGTCGAAAGAGAAAGAGCCCGTTTTGAGCCTTTAAATCTGATCGATGAGAAGAGGCTCCAAGATTTGTGTCACACCCAGGTCTATCAAGGGAGAATCGCACAGGCTTACACCAAATGCGTCTGTATTCAAGCATTAAAGGTTAAAGGTGGGTGACACGGTACTCAAAAAAATCTTTCCTTCTCTCCACACAGATCCTCGATGGAAATTCAAGCCTAATTGGGAAGGACCCTACGTCATCAGAGAAGTATTCCCTGGATACGCACTTGTCTCACCATAATGAATGAAGATCACTTTCCTGAGCCAATCAACATTGGATAGGTATAACGATTCTACTCCTAGTCTCCCACGACAAGGTAAGTATTAATAAGATGGATACATGACTGCTTAAGGGCCCCTTCAAAGAGGTCATCATTTCAAAAACCAAATAGCCAAAAATATCCCTAAAAGCTCACACCCTTTGCTACACCCATTGAGCCAATAGCCTTTCTTTCATAAATCCCTCCCAAAAAGAGAGAAAAGGAAGTGAAAATGTAGATACCAACCAAAAAAAATGAAGAAAAGAAAGTTATCATCGAGCCAAAATAAAATAAAATAAATCAAAAAAGTAAAATCATGAGAAGTGGATGTCTGAAAGTAAAGCAAAAAGAACAAAAAATAGAAAAGAAAAAGGAGAGAGGAAAGATATGGGGCATGTATAGCAAAAATCCCCAAGAAAGAAGTGTATCACTACAATGGGAACCCATTCAAAAGAACCTTTTAGCCTGAGAATACATTCAAAGTTCCCAACTTGTCCCTTCTAACCCATGGCCACAATACACCCCTGAAGAAAGCCCTCTTTAAGGTCTACGAGCAGTCATAATATTCACTAAGTCAGCACAAGCCAAGCTGAAACACAACAAAAGAAATTTCATCCAGCTGGCTATGACGGAATTGACATCCATATCTTGTGGTCTTTGAAAAAAAAAAGAAAAAAAAGAAAAAAGAAAAGAAAGAAAAATATGAGCTTAAAGCAAACTGGACGTGGTGGAAACTCGCAAGGGCGTCACGGGTAAAAAGAGCAAGCTTATGCAAACCAGGTGTAAACCTGAAAAGGTGCCTGGGGTAAAAAAGTAAAATACCCATGGACATAGTGAAAACCCGAAAGGGCACTGCGGGTAAAAAAGAGGGTGATAACGGGCATGGAAAAAATCCATCTTGGACACTATGAGTAAAAAGGTTAAAAGAAAAAGAAAAATCAGTCACTCCCTCGGTTACTTTTTCGGGTTACCTGGTCTTCGACTAGGCTGTTTATGTTAGCTCAAATCGAATCCTGATCAGGTAGTTTCTTAGACTGCATCATCAAACGTATGACCACAAGGTAAGGAGAAAAGGTTAATTCAATCCAAAAGGGATCGACGGTCCAACCTTGGTAAAACTTTGGGTCCCACGTAGGCCCAATCGCATAAGCAAGTTCAACTATTCTCAGAATGGGACCCATTATCTCCTCTCACTGTTAAGGCATCAAACCAAAAACAAAAGAAAAGAAAATGTATATATATACCCAAAAAAAGTGTCCATGTTTCTACTTTCATCATTCTGTTACTTTGCACACCACATAACAAAAAGATACTCGGTGTGGCACCTTGCTGTTTACCTTTACATTTTGAAAAAGAAACAAAAACACCAAAATATATATATATATGTATAAAACAAAAAAATATTTGTCGAGGTTTTTTTATACCCCTTCCCTGTGGTATTTGATCTATGTAGAAAGGTATGTGCGGGACCAGGTCATCGGCCCAACTCGTGCTCTTGGTCGCGGATCTTCTCAAGCAAGGTGTCCTCACGTGCATTTCGATCAGTCATCCATCGACCATGAAGGTCCTTGTAACACTTCCGGGAAGCATCAATAGAGCTAAGAACATCACTCAAGGCTCCTTCCAGACGGAGGACTTCACATTCAACAGTATCAACTCTCACTTGTTCTTTCTCGAGGCGCTCCTGCAAAACCCGCTTCTTATCTACAAGTAACTCTATCTAGGTCAGAAGCACCACTTCCTTCTTCGGCCAAGGTCCCTTAGAATTACTGCTCTCGGCAGGAACAAGTCATCGTGCGGAGGATGTCACGGAGGATAACCAAGCCTCATTCTTGGGAGAAGTCGAAAGAATGTTGCCCCGCTCTAAGTCACACATGTGCATTGATTGATGCACTTCTCAGAGCACCGCTATCTCCTCCAAACCCCCTGACCCCTCGAGAAAAATTCAAGCCGCATAGGGGAGTTCGTGCCACACAAGGCACAAGCTGTATGTAGCCAAACTAGTGCAACTCCCGCGAGGGGAAGTAATGGGTGCTCCCAGTCAAACCTAGAAGAGTGAAACCCTTGTAATCCCTAGACCACACTATCAGGAAGGCTCCATCAAGCCATGGGAGCCTCCACAAAAGCTCAGCGTAGGTCAACCATAGGCGCACCTCGCGCGTATTCCCTTGAGGCAACCTAGAACATCAGCCCAAAAAAATCTGGCAACCTCTCCTCGCAGCACATAAAAGTGAGGCAAGAATCCCAAAAAAGCAAGGTAGTAACCAAGCCAGATCTAAAGAAGAATAGGACATCCTCGAAAGTTCTCCACCTTGCCCGAGGTGAAGGCTATAGTCCCCAATAGAGCTCCGCCAACACAAAATGCATAATGGAACGACCCTTTTCAAGCTCCACCAATATGTCACAAGGACCAAGCCAGATCTAAAGAAGAGCAGGACATCCCCGAAAGTTCTCCACCTTGCCCGAGGTGAAGGCTGTAGTCCCTAATAGAGCTCTACCAGCACAAAATGCATAATGGAATGACCCTTTTCAAGCTCCACTAATACGTCACAAAGTGCAAGAGAGAAGCTCTCTCCCCCTGTGTAGAGGAGGACCTCCGAGAGAAGACCAAGGGAGAAGTCATTCACATTATAAATATTTTGAATGGGCAATTTTGGTAAACTTTCATCACCAAAAACTTCTCTCAGGAATTTCACCGAATACCTAGTGGGCCCACCAGCGAGGCTTTTCTCATATTTAATTTTCTTTAAACCTAAAGACGTGTGGACAATCTTGGCATAGCCAGGCTTTGGCACCACCTTAGCAAGGCTGCAATGTAGCCTCAGACCCGAGAAAATAGAGAGCTCTTCAAGTGTCAGCATCAACTCATGTGCACCAAAATAGATGACATGGGCTTTCGCATCCTAATGAGAAACCGTTGCGAGGATAAGGTCCCAAAACATGGGAACATCAAGAAAAGGGGGAAGGTAGGCGAGCCCAAGCTAACCCAAGCCTGCGAGCTCGCTTTCGTTCAGACTATCGAACCATTGTTTAAGAAATTTGGGTCCAATACCCAAAGAGGGAAGTGTAAAAACCCCATTTTCCCCCGAGAGGGCGGGGTTGTGAGATCTCTCTATGGTCATACAAAGTCATCCCAATGGATCAAAAATAAATGTAGAATGATGGACCCACCTCGGGAGAAAAAGACAAAAAAAAATGGAGCAAAAATCTAAACCCAAGTGAAATTAGAGAAGAAAAGAGCCATTCCCAGCCTTATAGGCCCACTGAGGAATTTTAAGCCTTGCGTGCATACTATGCACGCATGGCTAAAAGTTCCATAATTTTGTCCTTAACAAAAAAAGAATAAAAGAATAAAAGGAGAGAAAAAGAGGTTTTTATTACAACCTACATTAAACCTGTTCTTACGAAGACATGCCCCACCTGTAAAAATATCATTTTAGCCACCACAAATGGCACCCCGGATCACTAACGAGGGCACCTAATTCTTGTCACCTAACCAAGTTACTCATTTTTCAAGTGCCATTCTCACAAACAAATAAAAAGAAGGTTTGGGCTTAATTGTTTTATCCATCACATAGTCCGGAGTAACCTCCCCATTTTTTTCAAAAGGCACCCATCCTGCAGAAAAAACTCACAAAGAACAGGTGTACCATCCAAGCAAGAGTACCACAGAGATAACAAAGGAAAAGAGAGACTAAAGGCATCCATTCAAATTACCCAACTTCAAGATGCACCAATCATTCAACTTATTATTACAAACTTCTTTGGAGGGTCTCATAAAAATTTGAAGTTTAAAGAAAAAAAGTGAAGAGAAGCATCCTATCAAGCCCTCAAGCGTCCTTCCTCTTCCCCTACCGCTAAGTCCTCTGATACGTAAAAGATTCGATGCTCCCAATACGAGACCATGCCTGAGTCAGCCAGCTGCCCAATGAACGCAACTCCTTCTCATGAGCCTCCTAAATATGTTACACAAAAAGAGTCAGACAAGAAGAATATGGGCCAACAAAATGTAGGAATTCAACCAATGTCTTACTTACCCTCTCAGCTTCTCGAAGAGCAGCGATGTGGCGGTAGTACTCCGCCTACTGGATCGTAGACACATAATCCTTCGAAAGAAGGATAGGAGAGGATGAACAAAGAGATAGAAAGAAGAAAAGAAGACTAATGCATCTCTAAAAAGCAACAGCTCACCCCTGGGGTCGGCTCAGGAGGGGGTGCTCTAACCGCCTTGGCAAAGAGACGAGCATGCTCCGCCACCTCTGCACACAACTCTGAGAGGAGCCAGTCATCAAACCACCTCTGATTGGAGGTCCCTGAATGTCCAGAACTCGAGCTCCCTGATGATTTAATACCCTAGGTCCCTACGTGTCCGGCACCCGAGGTCCCTGACAGTCCTGCACCCAATGTCCCTGAAGGTCCTACAACCGCACCAAACTGAAAAGAAGAAGCCCAATCAACAGAGTGCGATCATACTAAAGAAATGAACAAGAAAAGGGGAAATTAAAATTACATGTCTAAGCGGGGCCCCGAAGGCCAAATAGTTAGCACCAGGTACAAATCAGGGGAGGAAGAACCAATAAGGGAGAGACTCATACCATTCCTGATATCCCCTACCAATCTGAGAGAGACCCTTGGTCCATATCCCCCAATGGTAGAGCTACTCTGTGAGCTCCTCAATCGTACCTTCCGACACTATAACATCCTCAAGAGGGTCCAGAGGCACAACAAAATAGTTGCAGTACTAGTGCCCCACCCTCTCCCTTAAATAATACGCTCATGTTGAGGAACCATAAAAAAAAATGGCACGGCGGTCAATGAACAACCATGATCACCCAACAGCGACCCAGTCTAGGAAGGGGGGAGCTGACATAGGGATGATACACCACCTACCCAAAGAAAGAAGAATTTCCTTAGTTAAAGTGACACTGCTAAACCTCCATGAGACAAGGAAAATAAAAGGAGGGTACTGCGATCCTTCTCTGGGATCATCAGGTCAAACTAGGACCTCAAACCTAGCTCCAAGTGACTCATCTCGTGATCCCTATGACGATCCACATGCCAGCAACCCATTGGGGGGTACGTACCTTCCTCTGAGAGGAGAAGGGGGGACCCAGGTTGGAAGTGCATAAATCCCCACATTTGAAAGGAGGAAAAAAAAGGTTAGATGAGTCATATATATGCGCATAAATGAAATAAAGTAAAGTAAGGGCAGGTCACCTCGATCAAATGCCAGAAGCCGCAGAGAGAAGAAAGGCTCCCGACTTAAGCTTTGTCCAGGCTATCTATCAGCATAGCGTACCCGGCACTGCCCCAATCAAAATGATGCACATCTGCCCAATACTCCATCAGACATAGGAGGGATAGCTGGACAGGTCCACCACTGGAATTAGAGAGGATCGTCTTACCCAATAGGAAAAGGAGGGATATGCGAGCAAGCATCAGGGCACGCTCAGAGTCGATACAGGCATCCATGTCAGGCTGATCCTCTAGGACCATCTCATCAGCATCAAAAAGATCTGCCAGCCACAACCATTTGACCTCAGATTCAGTCATGTTGTCGGAGGGGGGAGGGATAGACCCCAATCAGTGGATTCACCTCCTCTCGGTCCGGAAGGCGAGGGTAGATCACTGACACTCCCCCCATTGCAATCCCCATAATAATAGACCAATCAATCGGGGTGATGGCCATCTCCGCAACAGACATATGGAAGATCATTATCTCAGGACGAAACCTCTCCACGAGCCATCACATAGTCATAATCTCCTCTCATGGCAAGGCAGGAATGGAAATCCCCAAAGCCTGCCTGCAATAGGGGAAATCCCCAGAATGCCACTTTCGTAGGGAGCACGGATGCATTTAGCCAATGCATCAAGCCTTTTAAACCCTAGGTGATCCCTAGTGGAGAGTGAAGTCTCTTAAGGGTTTTTAGTGAAGGTACCCACAAACTTCTCCATTACACTTAGTTAATAATAGTGCAACCTGTTAAAGCAGAGTTTAAGCAAATCAAATAAATTCACATCATGCCCATTCATTAAAGGAAATTCAACAGAAAAACATCCATTTGAAAATATGAAAGTTTGTTGAAATCTCTCCATCATCACTCAGTTTGTGTTAAGGCATTTCTCTTGAAATTTTATGCATAACTCACCATCAATTTGAGGATCCTGCTCAGATACTTCCCCCATCAACTGAATTTCATACCCAAGTCTCACCAGGGCTATTCACTCATTAGTACAGAGAAGAGGGGTAAATCATATCTCTCAGCTCAAGAGCAGTTACAGCCCTCAAATAGGTCTGCAAGCAAGAGCATAGGCATTGCTTGAATTTCTGACTTTTCTAGCTCTTTTCACCATAGATTAAGCAGATTCTCATCTCCACATGATAGCTCAATCCACTTTCAGATCAGTAAGGTCTTTTTATTGGGTCGTAATGTTGCTTAGGGATGAGGTTTGTGAAGGAACAAAAAGGGATAACAGAGTTCAAAATTGAGAAATCAGTAAAGTCAAGGAGGTGATTCATGACTTCACCTTCTTCAATTCAGAACCTCTTCACTGTCTTTTTGAATTTTTCAGACTTGAAGTGATCAGCTTCTTATCTTCTTGTAGATTTTTAAGTGGAGTGACTTCTCTTCCTCATTCTTTTCCTTTGCTTCTTCTCTCTGTTTTTTTTTTTATATGTGTGTGGGTTGGAATGCCACAACATCACAAACTGTGTTTTCCTTTCTTTTGACCAAATTTGCCACCTTGCTCCTCTAACCTCATTTCTCCTTCCATTTCTTGATTTCTCAGATTGGGGGTAGACTGAAATGGGCCAAAGGGGTTTTGGGTTCAAACTTTCTGGTTTCTATCAAAGAAAATTGGGATTTTTTTTATGGCTCAAAAAGGTGTGTATCAAGGGCAATTCAAAGGTGGGGAATGTTAGGCTCAAACTGTCCAAAGGATAGCCTTACTTCACATCTTCAATGTCCTGAGTGCTGTCAAGTTGTTTCAACTCGGATTTGCCTAACTTCTAGTGATCAAGATTAGGTCCAGTCAGTCCTTAAAGCAGAAAGAATTGCCATGACACTCTTCAAAGAAATCTTTCAGGCCCAATTCTCACTGGGTATGGCCTTCCATCCAATTTTTCTGGGGGGTATCTTCACAGTCTCTTCTCATTGCTGGTTTATTACACATCAAAAACTTTCTTCAAAAATTCTTGACATTTTCTTCATGAAAAATGTTAAAACTTCTACTTACTTCAGTTGCAAATGGTTTTTAAAGTTTCCTTAACAAAAAATATGAGGTGAATTCATTCTCATTTCGATTATTCCTTTTTAACTTGGCTACACTAAAATTAACTAGTTTATTGGCATACATGCCACACCCCCAAACCTTAACCAAACAGTGTCCTCACTGTTTTGAGAAAATGCAATTAAGAGAGAGACAATGTAAGAAGATATCTATAGAATAACACTACAAAAATGACAAATATATACAAGAGACAAATGAAAAAGAAACTGAAACAACAAATGGCCACATTCATATTCAGCTTGGTGCCAGCTACCCCTTAGATACAGGGGCCTTGCCCTTGGATTTGGATTGCAGTGGTTGTTTTGCGGGTGCCTCCTTAGACTGGGCAGCAGGCTTTTTACCTTTAGGATCAACAGCAGGCGCAGAATCAGAATTCAAATCATAAGGGAAAAGGGCAATGGGGTCCAATCCTAGAGCCGCAGCAGCCTTCCTTCTTTCATCCCTAGAGAGTAGGGTGCCATGGGGGTCAGATTGAGCGGAGGACCTGGTGTGCTTAGCTGCTTTGGATGGGGCAGCAGGAAGTTTTCCTTTTTTGATAGAGGGAGTAGAAGAAGCAAATCTCTTGGCGGTGATGGTTCTTTTGGAGGGAGTCCTTTTTTTGGTTTGAGAGGGGTAGGATGGACAGATGGAGGTACCTGGGCAGGAGGACGAGGGGGAACATCCACAGGTGGGGTCGCTGAAGGAATAATTGTAGAGGGGGGACATGAGTGAGGGGAGGGAGGCACAGCATGAGGTGTTGTAGCAAGAGGGGTAGGCTGAAAGGGTTGAGACAACAATGAAGCAACCTTTTTCTCCAAAATATCAATCTTCTTGGCAGCATAGAGGAGGTTAGCATCTGAGAGCTCCTTGGTGGCCTTGATGATCTCTTGAGCATTAGCTAACTTTTTCTTAAGGAGCTCAGAATTCTTCTTCTCATACTTGGCAATGAGACTCTTAGCAACAGCCAACTGTTTGGCTAACTTATAATGAGTCAAAATCTCACGCCACCCCTCAGAGATATCTCAGAGCTTGATGCAGTGCTCCAATTCGATGTTGGCAATCCGCTCTTCGTAAGGGGCTTCTAGGGAAGCTTTGAGGGTAGCCATACCCCTCAGGACATCCCTATGGATGTAAGGGTTGTCCATCATTGCATACAGCAGAGTGAGGTATGGAGGAATGTACATGTGCTGGCGAAGGATGATGGGCAAGGAAGGGGAAGAAGTGGATGGACAGGAGGGGGGGTAGAAAATGAGATCCTCACAAGGATCAGTTTGGGTGGTAGCATCATGGAAAAAAGGTGGAGAGGAAAAGGGGGAATGGGTGGTGGGTATCTCAGCAACTCCAGAAACAGGTGCAGGTGGGGATGAAGGTAGAATAGCTGCTAGGAGGGGTAGTGGGGGTAGAGATGGAGCTGCTAACTCTATAAATAGGATATCAGTAGGGATGGGGGAGGCTATGGGTGAAAAGGGGGGAGAGAAATGGAAAAGTGAGGGATCAGGGGGGGGAGGAGAAGTGGGAAGGAGTAGGGAAACTGAAGTGGGGGGAGTAAGGGTGGATTGAATTGATTGGAGGCATGAGCTCATGAGGGCCTGGTTGTCTGTGTTAGTGGCTAATTGGGCCTGAATGAAATGTAGGAGGGAGAGGATTTGGGTGAAAGTGTCAGGCAGGGTGGAAGTAGAGGGGATTGGTGTTTGAATGGAATGGAAAGGAGAGGATGGGGCATGGGTAAAATGAGGAGGAGTGGGGTGTACTCATGAGCAACATCCTCCACAATTGAAGAAATGAGGGTAGTGAAACCAGTAGAATTGAACGGGTCCAAACCCTGTGTATGTATAGGTAGTGGTGCAGGGGGGAATCAGGAAGGGGCTGGAGGGGGGGTGGGGAGGACATGGTGGGGATAGGCTCAGAGAAGGTGGGGAGTTCCAGGACCCCAGGTCAGAATTCCTGAGTGGTGGGTGGAAGGGGGATGGAGATAGATGTGAAAAGCAAGGTGGGTGGAGGTGTAGGTGATGGTGTAGGTAAGGTGGATGAAAAAGTGGGTGCTGTAGGAGGAATGGTGGATTGGGGAATGTCAGCAGCATGATCTGCTGCTGAGGTAGCGGGCACCTCCTCCTCTGCCTCAACCGGCTTGGTCTTTTGGATCAGGGTTAAACTTGTAGACCATGCCCTCTTTCCAAAAACCTTGGGAACCATTTTCTCCGCTGGCTCAGCCTCCTTAATCCTATACTTTCCAGCTTTGAGCAGACAGGTGATGAGTCTGCTGAAGGGTAGGCCTCCTCCCTTAGTAAAAGCCTGTCTTTTTAGGACCTTGTCATTTATGTCCACCATAGTTTCAAAGATCAGCTTTGGTGCATTCACAAAGTGCCCCTTGGAACGATAGAATAAAGCATCCACTAATGGGGACCTTCTCTCCTGTAAATGTCTTGTAACATAGACATTTTTCCTTAAGATAGTATCCATGAATCTGAGACTAGGATGGAGGTCTCTTCTCATCAGGGATTCTCCAGAACCCATAATCCCATTAGTTAGCTGCTTGGCCATGTCCTTAAATGTAGCTCCAACAGGTACTCCCTCAGCGCGGTTGGAGTCAAATTGGTATGGGACCCCCAAAGCCATTCCTATGTCTCTGTGATCAATAGTTAGTTGCCAATCATCAATCGAGATCTCTAGTACATCATTAGTCCCCTATGCCACCTTCTTCTTCAGGTTTTGGTACCATAACTTCCCCAACCTGGGATACACTGATTCTTTCAATGGTGACAGTAGGGGCAACAAGCCTTCTTTCTTCAAATAGCTCAGTGTTTCCTGGCACTCTCCAATGTTGGCAAAATATGCCATATCAAATTCAGTCTCAGGGACAAGGCTCAAGTTGTCTACAAATTCATTGGGGGTGGTTAGTATAGCCAGAGGCTCTACAGTAATGGGTCTGTCAAGGGTAGCTCTCTCTAAAGGTGTTTCTACCACAGGTTCTTGAATTTTAACAGCTTTGGCTTTCTTAGCTTTAGGACCCTTTTTGGGTGTCTCCTCAGCGAGATTCCTTTTTACAGTGGTTTGGTAGCAGGTAACGCTTTCTTGGAGGATTTAGGGGTGGATGCAGTTGATTTACGGCGTATGCTGACTAGTGTTTCCTCAGGCTCATCCATTTTAATCTCAGAGAGGAATTTCTCACCAACTTGGAATAGGAAAACTTAGAAAAAAAATAGATTAATGGTAGGAAGGCAACTCACCTCCAAGTACCTAGGGTTTCACAGAGCTAGCGATGCACCGCTCCAATTTCTCCAAAATCAGGGGCAAAATGCTCCTCTATGCAAGCTAAATGTATTGACAAGATGGCACACTAAACAGTGAAAGATTTCGTGAGGATTTAGTAGAGAAAGAGGAAGGCAAAAAAAAATGAGGAAGAGAGCTAGGGTTTTCAGAGGGTAAGGAATGAAGCACAAATGACCTATCGACAGGTATATAAAGGTGAAAATGCGATTCCGACAGGATGAATGGAATGGTTTTGATAGGTTGCTACGTCATGTCGAAAGCTTGGAAATCAAAGCTTTCAAAAGGGATGCATAAGTGAGACCATCCTATCGATAGGTTTAAATGGCAGAAAACATCTTTTCGATAGGTGCCCGATATGTACCCAGAACCTATCGAAATCTTTGTTTGCCCTTATTTAACCTATCGAGAAGTTGGTTTTACCTGTCGAAACATCCACTGCCTATGGAATCCATTAGGTATCCTATCGAAATCACCATGTAACCTAACGAAAGGTAGATTTGGCCTATCGAAGGCTCCAACACCCAGATAAAACTGCTTTTCTGGGCACCCTTAGCTTCGATTATCGTGCTCACTGTTGTCAGGCCCTCAATTGATTCTTTTGTGGACGCGCTCCCATTATTTTAGAGCAACTGACAAATTTGAAATGGCAACCCAATAGATAACATGGTATGTTTATTGCAACAGAATATTACTAGAAATGCAAAGTAAAACATCTAAAACAGAAGCAAAATATGGTACATATGATACATAATAAACTGCAGGTGCTAATCTGGAGGATCTGGAAGGTTAACGGCCTCCCCATGTTCCTCAAACTTGTCATCCTTCTTGGATCCGTTCCTCAGCAATTGTTCAACCCCTTGTCGCAATATTGTCTCTATAGGCCAATCATTGCTCTGTAGCAGCTGTTGAGGATTATCATGCAGAGCCTCCTCCAGCCCTGCAATGGAAAAGCAGGTCTCATCAAAAGGGGGTTGAGAGCTGGTGCTGTACACATGTAGCTTTACTTTCATGTTGCTAAAGGAGACCTCCATGATTCCAGATCTGCATTGAATACAAGCATTGGCAGTGACAAAGAAGGGCCTATCCAGAATCACAGGGATGGAGAAAATACCTTTACTTGGCTCCATATCTAATACCACAAAGTCAGCAGGGTAAAAAAACTTGTCAATTCCCACCAGGACATCCTCAATGACTCCCACAGGTTTCCTTTCGGACCTGTCAGCCAATTGCGGGACCACAGGTGTGGACTTCAAGTCTCCCAGGCCCAATTTTTTATAGACTGCATAGGGTAACAAGTTCACACTGGCTCCCAGGTCCAATAGGGCCTTCTCAATTTTATGATCCCCAATGATGCAGGGGATAGTGGGCATTCCAGGGTCTTGAAGTTTGGTGGGAGTTGCAATGGACAGAATGTGTTTTACCTTCTTTGCTGAAAAGACTTTCTTGGATAAATATGTCCTAGACTGTCTTTTATGGGTGCATAACTCCTTCAAAAATTTGGCATAGGATGAGACTTGTTTGATGGCATCAAGTAAAGGCAAGTTAATTTTAACTTGCTTGAATGTCTCTATCATTTCCTCAATTTTGCCCTACCCTTTGTCAAAAGGGGAGGATCCTTGCAATGCCTTGGGAAATGGCAACTGGGGGATTGCTCCCTCATTTGCAGCCTTAGCCAAAGGGGCTTCTTTCTTTTTGATTTTTTCTATTCTTTGAGGATCCATATCAACCTCTTTATTAACAGTGGGTTGTTCTGTCAGGTCCACCACTGGTGGCCTTTGTTGTGTTCTTGGAAACCTCATTCCATTCTCTTCCTTCAAACTTCTCACAGGCTCACAGCCCACTTGATTGTCCACTAGCCTACCACTTCTCAAAGTTGTAACAGATTTGGCTTCCTCATAAGTGGAGAAAACTTCACCCACTACAAATTGTCTTCGTGGATTATCCTGTGGTTGGCTAGGTAACCTTCCTCCCTCTCTCCTAGTCAGAGCATCAAGCAGCTGACCAAGTTGGTCCTCTATCTTTTTTATGCTCTCGTTGTGAGAGTGCACAGTTTGGGTTAAGGTGTTCAAGTTCTGCAGTGAAGATAAAACTTGTTCCTCAAAATATGGTGTTCTCACAGGTGGAGGAGGTGCAGCTTGCTGCACAGGAGGAGGTACATGTTGGACCATGGGTTGCTGATACTGAGGCCTTGGGGCATAACCTTCTCGATAAGGCTGAGCATTTCTGTAGGGCATGGGCTGCTGGGGTTGCTGCTGCTGCTGGCTGGGGTATCCATCTTATCTCCACCTCAGATTGGGGTGGTTCCTCCATTGATACCCAGCAGCAGACTGCTGCCCATAAGACTGAGCTGCAGCCACATGCTCTGTTATAAAATCAAGAAATTGGTCGGCAGATGGGCATTCATCCAAGGAGTGAGCAAGGGACTGACATATGGCACATGCCTCCTCCACTCTAGCAGCCATTGGTGACTGCATTGCTCCCATTAACTTGTCAAATTTCATTGCAAGGCTCTCCACTTTCCTTTCCAAATCACTTGGTACACTCACTTCATATATCTTTCCTCTTGAGGTGTTCTCTGTCATCAATTTAGGAGGCTCTAGATCTCTTGCTAAGGTTTCCCTTTGCATAGAGTTTTCACTAATAATGTCAAACAACTCCCATGCCTCCTCAGCAATTTTATGGAGGTAGGTGCCACCACAAGAGGCATCTACCATGTCCCTGCTCTTCGAATCAATTCCCTGATAAAAGCTTTGGACCAATTGCCATTCAAGGATTTGATGGTGGGGGCATTTCTTAAGGAGCTCCTTGAATCTCTCCCACGATTGGTGAAAGTCTTTAGTTGGATCTTGGGCAAAAGAGATGATACCCTTCCTCAACTGACTGGTTTTTGACATGGGAAATAACTTGGCCAGAAATTGACATTGGAGGTCACCCCAAGACTGAATGCTGTTGGGTGGAAGCATGGACAACCAGGTCCTGGCTCTGTCCTTTAATGAAAAAGGAAAGAGTCTCATCCTGGTGGCCTCCTCCCCCAAACCTGTGATGTTGAAGGTAGTGCACGGTCCTAAGAATTTGTCTATATGCTTATAAGAGTCCTCCTTGGTCAGGCCATGAAATGAGGGCAATATCTGAATGATGGAAGATTTGATTTCATAGTTTCCTTGAGCAGCAAGGAACTGAATGCAGAAGGGGGAATTGTAGATCCCTGGTGCATTAAATTCCTTGAGAGTTCGAGGCTGCTGTTGCTCACCCATTTCAACAGATTCAATTTCAACAGCTGTGGATGTAGTTAGTCTGGATCTGAGAAGTCTTTCAACCTCTGGATTTAGTGGAATAATCTGAGGTTGAAGAGTTCTCCTACCAAACATACAACACTCACAAACTAAATGGAGAATAAATCCTCACACAACAGAAAGAAGTAGCACAACTAACTAATTAATCTAAAAAAAATATAAAAAAATTAGCAGATCTGAAAAATAAATAGGGGAAAAAGGGATGCAAACTATAGAGCAGCCTTCAGCACGGCTCTCCTTTCACTCTGTACTCAAATATGATGGAATGCACATAAAAAATACTGAAAAATAGCAAAACTTACAAATGCAGTTAGTAAAGTCAAACACGCAGTTACAGATTTATAAAATAAAACTAGATCTATCAAATTCACAAACACCTCCCCGGTAGCGGCGCCAAAAACTTGTTGGGGAATTCCAGTGTGCTCATTTATGGTGTAAACATCAAGAGAAAATAAAGATGGGTTCAGCACAGCTGGGAAATCCTAGGCCTGCAAGATACAGGGCCCTTTGTAGCAAGTTTTAAAAGTAAGGGGAAGTCCACAGGGAGGTGGTTTGGAATTGGGTAAATCTCCAGATCTGTAAGAGATCTGGCACCCTAACTATTGTTGATCTAGCTAAAAGACAGGGGAGAGATTAGATTAGAGTTTCACTTAATCTAAACTACAATTAAAATGCAGATTGTCTTAGATCGAATCTGGAGCCTCAGATCCTGCAGATGGAGGGTTTAAAAACTCAAAAAATGGAGAAGAACAGCTTGGAGATTTTTTTCACTGCAATCAGGTTGAGCTAAGCATATTACAGGGGTTCAAAAGCAGACAAGTCTCTCAGCTAGCTACAAGCACAGCTGTAGGGTATAAATTCCACTCCAAATCACAGGATCCACCTGGTCTTAAGGCTATTATCTGTCCACTTTAATGGTCACAGACCATCCTATAGACTTTATCAAATTCATGGATTACAGCAGATGAATCCAATTGAGGCCTGAGCTTAGATTTACCTTAAGGTTATGATCTGTCCCCTTTAACCATCCTAGAGATCTCCTACAAAGCCAGAGCCTCAATTAGAACACTTAAAACCACTACAGATGCTGCAATTTCTAGGTCACAGACACAGGAAATTATAGGGATATCAGATCCAGGGAATTCAGATGATATCCAAGAGGTCTACTAGTTAAGTGGGTGAGCTGATCAAGCAACTCCTCTACACAAATCCAATCGAGCACCAAAAGGAATCAAAAGAGCTTTAGATCTAATTAAAACATTGAAAATAACATTTACATTGCAAACAAGGTCACTCTTACAATGAAATGCTCTCAGATCTATAGTCTATGCAGTAATTAACCCCAGCAACACTCTTAACCTTACCCAATTATAGATCTAACTCACTCCTTGCTGCTCCTAGGAAATTAGCCAACCATGGTTGGGCTAAAGGAAAATAGAATCTCGCTGCAAGCTCTGATCTCCAGGAAATTATTCAGAATTTTGATCCTCCCCATTGGCAATTGGGGATCTCTATATATTGCTTTCTCCTCTATTTTTCCTACCAAAAATCCCTTCTAGAAGGTCCACAGAGTTTGTTAGGGTTCTGTTAGAGCACATGGGTCGGTTAGGGCTTTCTAGGGCATCTTCTAGAACGTCGCGCCGGTCACCAAAGTGCCTCAATTTGTGTGCAGCAAGTCACCAAGTCACAGCATGTGCACAGCTAAATGTCTGAGAAGTCCTGCACGCGATTTTGACAGGTTGGAGAAGCTTCCAATAGGTTGAAAAGGAGTTTGTAGCCCCTTTCGATAGGTTCCCTGGTCTCTTCGATAGGTTCCGATGGGTTGGGCTTAGATGCTTCAGCTTCACTACACTTAATCTGGGGCCTTCGACAGGTTGGAAGAGTAATTCGATAGGTTGGGGATTCACATTCCATTGCTTCGATCGGATGACCCTTATTCTTATCGAAAGGTTCAAATCATTCTGCGATAGGTATTGTCCCAACACTTCTATTTCGATAGGTTTAGTGGACCATTAGATAGGTTTAGGGAATCTTCCGATAGGTCTCCTTTTTCCCTCAAGCCAGCTTTTGATAGGTTGAATTCTCTTTTTCTTTCAACTGCTCAATAGGTTCTTGGATCCTGTTGAATTCTTCACTTCTGTACAAATTCTTCCTTTCTCTGCCTTCTAATCCTATCGAACCCTTCTCAACTGCACGAATTCCTTCCTTTTAACCCTCAGCTCCTATAGAATTCTTCAGACATCCTCTCGATAGGATGTTTTAGACCTATCTTCACTTCCTTCCCATTGATCTGTTGTTGGGTCTACATGGTGCTGAGAGATGGCTTCTTTGTGGGCATTCTTAAGTGGTTTTCTGCATTATTACCAGCTTTCACTGCTATCTATAAAATTCACTCAACAGAGGCTTATTAGTGTGCTCACAGGTCCATCAATGGTTAGGTTAAAGGGTGAAAAGAGGCATTTTTCACCACTTAACAAGCGTGCTTGGAAGGCTTGATTTTTTTTAAGACTAATTCTCCGATATTAAAGGTTCGTTCGAAGACTTTCTTATCGTAAGCTCTGGCCACACTCCTTTGATATACCTGAGCATGATCAGCTGCCCTTAGACATGTTTCATTGAGCTGCTATAACTGTGAGAGTAGGACAATTCTCCTCTTATCTAAGGATAGCTCATCATCAAGTTAAATCTATAAGGATGGTACTTATATCTCGTATGGTAAGACTACCTCCATCCCGTAGGTAAGGAGGTAGGGAGTTTGGCTAGTGGCCATATGAATAGAGGTCCTATAGGCCTAGAGTGCTTCTGGTAGTCGTTTAGGCCAGTCGGCTCCATTGCTTGTTTGTACTGTGTATTTCAAAATTTGAATTAGCATTTTGTTTCTAGCTTCTGCTTGTCCATTGCCTTGAGGGTAGAACGTTGATGAGTGGCATAGATCGATGTCAAACTTCTTGCATAACTATTATCGGTGATGAACATCCTGAGTACTCCAAACCTGGTGATGATATTCTGAATAATAAACCTCATGAGTGTCGAAGCGATGATTCTGACGTAGGATTCAACTTCTGCCCATTTGGTATAGTATTCGATTGCCGTGAGTGTGAACGTGTGCTTGTGAGTGTTCCCGACTGTGTCTGTGAAAGGTCCAATGACATCAAAAGCCCACATCGAAAATGGCCATGGCAAGGTCATAGCGTTCAATACAACTGATAGAGCTTTGATGAGTGCCGCGTGTTCTTAGCACTACTTGTAGATTTGGACATAGAGGTGGCAATCTCTTATCATTGTCAGCCAAAAGTAGACTTGTCGTGTGATTTGATCGGCAAGTCTCTATCCACCGGTGTGGGCACAGCAGGTGCTGGCATGTACTTCTTGGATGATGTATTGTCCTTCAGCGGTTGTGACACATCGTAGCAGTACTCCTTTGGTGAAAGCTTCTTTATATAGTATTTCATTGAGTGTGCAGAAATGGGTGCATCAGTTCCTTATAGTCTTTCATTTAATCTTCATGACATATTGTTGCTATTCTAATGTGCATGATTTATTTGTGTTTTGAAAACAGACTTACAGATGATGAATTGTACTGAATTTGGAAAATTAAAAAGAATAAGAAAATATCAGCACAGAGAGAACTTAATTAGCCTGCAAGATCAGGGCCAATTGTAGCAAGTTTTAAATGTAAGTGAGTAAAAAATCGTCCACAGGGAATTGATTTAAAATGTAAGATAAACCTTCATATCTGAGCTACCAGATCTGACCTCTGATCCTATTTATAAAGCACATAAGATGGGAGGTTGAATTTGTCACATTAACTACATGATAAAAGTAAAAATTAAACTAAATGATCCAGATCCGAGTTGGGGAGATTTGATGTAAATTAATAAGAATGGAGAAATAATATCTAACTTTGATTTAGTACTTGGTGCAAAATGAGACTAAATGTAGATCAAATGAGATATGATCCAATCTTCATCTAGCTACAAGCACAGATGTAAGAGAAAGTAATCTAAGTCAAGGATTAGAGTTAAGCTTATGGCTATGGTGCATCACTTTAATGGACACAGACCATCCAATAGTCTTTAATCTAGACCCTCAATTCAGAACGAGAATATCACTACAAATGCTGTGAAAAAGTTAGGTTACAAACGCTAATTTTCACAGGAGTAATGAATTAAGGGAAATTGCTTGAAAAATAGTAAATCTAAAGGAGTCTAGTGTAATCAGGAGATCACAGGGAACCCTTAACACGAATCCAATTGAGAACATACGGTTCACAGCAACCTTTTCAAATTCACCATTACAATTACAGAGCTCAGCTTAACAGCTCTCAGATTTGTAGTCTTGAACACAATTCTCTCTTGAATTAGAGAATTATCTCATAGCTCTCAATTACAAATAAAAGCTAGGCTATTACAGGAGTTTCAAACAAGCTATTTGAAATAAAAATGGGGGAATAGAAATGAAACTCAAAATCTGGATACCCAAATTGGGCAAATGGTTTATCTATTTATAGTTTTCCCCAAGTCTAGCTCAAATGTGTATCAACCAATCAAAATTGGTTGGATCTGTATCCACCAATAGGAGTCGAGCGCAAGGATCCAGATCTGTTTTGTGTCAGGCTGCTTGATCTGGTTCACCAATCGGTGTGAAGCATCAATTCTGTTATGTAATTCAAAAATCAGTTAGAGCTTCTAGAAGTTCCCGCCAAGTAATCTCATTTTCGGGTGTTCACATGGGGTGGAATATGCCTTTGGTTCGTGCTCAGAATCTTCTGAAATATCCTTGGGATTTTAAATGCATTGGGGCACATGCAGAGATTACTGAATTACCCTTGCAGATGTTGGGAATCTTCAGAATACCATTTCGCATAGTTTGGAGAACTTTTTTAAAGTTACGTGGGAAGCTCTTTTCGCATGCAGTCCTGTTCGTAAGGGGTTCTCTTATTTTCCAAAAGTTCAAAAATCCTTTTGAAGAGTTCAGATTCTCTTTGAAAACTAAACCTGGAGCGTTTAGTACTTTTCACAGATTTCAGGTTCTTTCCGAAAAGCAATTTGTCTTGCCTTACCTTTGTTGAATAACTTCAATCCTCCTTCCAGGTTGAGATTAGGCCTTTGTCCTCTTTGGTTTATGCATCTTGCCAGCCAGTGAGTTTGTCCCTTCTCTTTCTTCCATTAGTTTCATCGGAGTTCTCATCTTTTTGGCACTTTTAGGCTACTTTCAGGGTTAAGCCTGCCTTTATTGTTAGCTGTGAAATAAGCACTTAAAACACTTATTTAGTTCTCTCAAAGGTCCATCAAGACCCAGGTTAAGGGGTGGAAAATGGTATTTTCCAGTTCTCAACACACCCCCAAACCTAAGCTTTGCTAGTCCCTGAGCAAAGACAACATTAAAAACAGAATGAAAAGGCCACTTTTGTAGGGAACACAGTTGCATTTAGCATATGCAACAAGCCTTTAAACCCCTAGGTGATCCCTAGTGGAGGAGTAAAGTCTCCTGAGGATTTTCAGTGAAGGTACCCACAAACTTCTCCAATAAATCAGTTAATATCAATGCAGTTCTGTTAAAGCAGACTTTTATCTAGTCAGGTTATTCACACCTGCATCAGTCAAGCTGTAAAAAGATCTTCAAGAAAACATCAGTTTAAAACTAAAATTCTACTGTAATTCCTTTTACCATTCACTCAGTTTGTGTCAAAAAGTTTTTACAGGAAAAATTAATGAAAGGCTTGCCTTCTATTTGAAAATTCAGTTTTGATGTTACCCCAAATGATTTGATGTTACTCCTTTAGATTTACTATTTTTCAAGCAATTTCCCTTAATTCATTACTCATGTGAAAATTAGCGTTTGTAACCTAACTTTTTCACAGCATTTGTAGTGATATTCTCGTTCTGAATTGAGGGTCCAGATTAAAGACTATTGGATGGTTTGTGTCCATTAAGGTGGACAGACCATAGCCATAAGCTTAACTCTAATCCTTGACTTAGATTACTTTCTCTTACATCTGTGCTTAAAGCCAGATGAAGATTGGATCATATCTCATTTGATCTACATTTAGTCTCATTTTGCACCAAGTACTAAATCAAAGTTAGATATTATTTCTCCATTCTTATTAATTTACATCAAATCTCCCCAACTCGGATCTGGATCATTTAGTTTAATTTTTACTTTTATCATGTAGTTAATGTGACAAATTCAACCTCCCATCTTATGTGCTTTATAAATAGGATCAGAGGTCAGATCTGGTAGCTCAGATCTGAAGGTTTATCTTACATTTTAAATCAACTCCCTGTGAACGATCTTTTACTCACTTACATTTAAAACTTGCTACAATTGGCCCTGATCTTGAAGGCTAATTAAGTTCTCTCTGTGCTGATATTTTCTTATTCTTTTTAATTTTCCAAATTCAGTACAATTCATCATCTGTAAGTCTGTTTCAAAACACAAATAAATCATGCACATTTAGAACAGCAACAAGTTTTTGGCATAACATCAAAACACTTATTTAGTTCTCTCAAAGGTCCATCAAGACCCAGGTTAAGGGGTGGAAAATGGTATTTTCCAGTTCTCAACACACCCCCAAACCTAAGCTTTGCTAGTCCCTGAGCAAAGACAACATTAAAAACAGAATGAAAAGGCCACTTTTGTAGGGAACACAGTTGCATTTAGCATATGCAACAAGCCTTTTAAACCCCTAGGTGATCCCTAGTGGAGGAGTAAAGTCTCCTGAGGGTTTTCAGTGAAGGTACCCACAAACTTCTCCAATAAATCAGTTAATATCAATGCAGTTCTGTTAAAGCAGACTTTTATCTAGTCAAGTTATTCACACCTACATCAGTCAAGATATAAAAAGATCTTCAAGAAAACATCAGTTTAAAACTAAAATTCTGCTGTAATTCCTTTTACCATTCACTCAGTTTGTGTCAAAAAGTTTTTACAGGAAAAATTAATGAAAAGCTTGCCTTCTATTTGAAAATTCAGTTTTGATGTTACCCCAAATGATTTGATTTCAAACTCAACTCTCACCAGGGTTTTCACTCATCATGCAAATTGGAGGGTTGTACTATTTTACACAGCTCAAGAGCAATTACAATCCTCAAATAGGACTGTAAGCATGAGCATAGACATAGCTTTTTAGTTCTGAATCTACTACTCTTTTCACCATAGATTACACAAATCCTTATCTCCATGTGCCAGCTCAATCCATCATTGATCAGTAAGGACTTTGACTTGGGTGGTACTGTGGCTTATGGGTGAAATTTATCAAGAATAAAGAGGTGGAATGGAGTTCCAAATTGAGAAGTCAGTCAAGGTCAGGAGGTGGTAGACACACTTTCTTCATTTCAGCACAATTTTATCTTCTTCTTTGAATTTTCAGAGCCAAAGTGGCCATCTTTTTCTCTTTCTTTTTCAAATTTCCAATGAAATGACTTTTCCTTTTTTTTTTTTTTTTTTTTTTTTCAGGGACATTGACTAGAATGCCATATTTCTTTTGTTGATACATCATTGCCTTCAATTATTTTTCTTCTTCCTTTACCAAACTGTTACCCAACTCTCCTTTCTTCAGCTTCCTTTCCTTTACCTTCTGAATTGTCAGAGTGAGGGTTAGGCTAAATGAGGTTGATTAGGTTGGTTTATAAGGTTTCAAAGAAATCTTGGATTTATAAAGCTCAACTGGTGTGTGTCAAAGGTAGTTTCAAAAGGTGGGGCTTTTTGAAGTTCAAACTGTCAAAAAGGAGGCCTTACATCATGTCTTTAATATCATGATAGCTGTCAAGTTATTTCAATTTGAATATGTGTAACTTCTACTGATAGTAAGCAGGTTCAAACAGTCCCTAGAGCAGAAAAAATTGCCAATTCATATCTCCAAAGAATACATTTGAAGCCCAAGTTTCACTGGGTGTAGTTTTCTATCAAATTTCTGAAGTATATCATCATTGTTTTCTCTCTTTTTAGGTTTACTAAAACATCAATTTTATTTTAAAAATTTTCTGACATTCACTTCATGAAAGTATTGGAATTACACTAAAAATCAATTTTAAAAAGTTTTAACTTCCTCATTTTTCAAAACAACAGGTGTGAAATTACTTTATCTTCAAAAATTCTGCTGTGATCATAAGCTGCATTGATTTTAACTAAACTATTGGTAATTCTGCTACACCCCCAAACCTATGATGAGCAGTATCCTCACTAGTCCGAAGTGCATAATCAAAGAAAATAAAACAATTAAACAGAAATCATAATGGCAGAGAAGAAGGAAAAGAAATGCACAGTAATTACTTAATTAACAAAAGTTAACAGAAAGCAAGAATTACATATGACAGACCCACAAAACAAACATGTACAATGTGTTCTAATAACTTGGGTCAAAATCTGTATCATAAGTTGGTTCAATGGGATCAGAACTGGAATCACTGTTAGAGTCAGAACTTGAGTCAGTATTGGAGTCTGAACTCGATTTAGCCTTGTCCTGGATTGTGCCTTGCAGCTCGATGTATTCCTCAGATTTGATCTTTTTGGTGAGGCCAATATACTTTTCAAGTCTAGAAGCTCTCAATTTTTTCTGTTCAAGCTGTGCTTGCAACATGGTGACCTTGTGCTGTTCACTCCTAACCATCTGAAAAGTTTGACCCAGCAGGTCTTGCATCTTCTCTCTCTCAAATTTCATGAACAACTCCAATTTTTGAATCTGGTCTTCATAAGGGGTTCTAATGTAAGCTTGCAGATCAGCTAACCCCTTGAGGACATCACGACAGACATAAGGGTTCTCTTCCATAGCCCTTTTGAGAGTGGCAAATCTAGGAATGGGAATGGAGTGGTAGGGGACCAAAGATATCCCAGCAGTGGGAGAAGAGGAGTCCAAAAGTATGACCTCAGGGTCAATTTGAGTAACTTGATCAGAGACATTGAGGAAAGTTGAAGGGGACTCAAAAAGTACTACCTCAGGTTCTGTTTGGGTAACATTTTCAGCAGTGGTGAGGATGGGTGGATCTACAAAAACTACCTCAGGGTCTGTTTGGGTAGCATGTTCAGCAACAGCAGGTGCAGTGGCTAAGGTGGTTGTTTGGGATGTGGAGGCTAAGGTTTGGAGAAGGGCATTTGTTACAGACTGATTGTCTGTGTTGACTTGTAGTTGTGTTTGGATGGATTGGAGAAAGGTGAATATTTGGCTAATTGTGTCAGGTGTGGGTGTGGTATGCAAAGTAGGGACTGGTAAAATTGATGTAGATTGTTGAGGGTCAATGGGTGAGATGGTTGTGAAGGGGGAAGTAGCCACATGGGTGAAATGAGGAGGGTCAGGTAGAGGTGCAGATTCAAGTCCAATGTTCTCCAAGATAGCTCCCATCAATGATGAATAGGCCTCTGTTGTCAATATCTCAGGTTCAGGGGTATGAGTGATTTCAGGTGTATGATTTGAAGAAGCTGGTGAATCTGGGAAGCTTGGGATAAGGGGAGTGCTAGGAGATTATTCCACAAACTCTGTGGCCATACTTGGGACATTGGTAGGGGAAACTGGTGGTGTAAGAGTGATTGGTGTGGTTGGTGTAGAGAATTGGGATGATGGTGGGTATGAGTGATGGAGCAGTTGGAATAGGTGAAGGAATGGGGAGCATGACAGGTGAAGTGGGTAGGATGATGACCCCTTCAACAATGGGTGCAGCTGAAGAGCTGGGCACCTCAATAGTGACAGTTGGTTCAACACCAGCTGCAAGTGGAATGGGTGCAGCGAAAGAGTTGGGCACCTCAGGGTCGGGTATAGGAACTTCTTGGGCAGCGGCAGGGGCTGGTTCAAGTGTAGCAGGTTCCAGGGTAGCTGCAGGAGCTGGTGCAACTTCTTCCCTCATTTTATTTAACATGGTTTGGCTTGTGGTCCAAGCCCTTTTTCCAAATGCATGAGGGGAGATAATCTCGAATGGCTCTTCCTCATCAATGTCGAATTTTGCCCTTAACATGGCTGTGATCAGCCTTCCAAATGGTATGCCAGCTATCTTCTATTCCTTTTTCATCTTGGCACTGAAGTCAGTCATGGCTTCAAAAATGAGCATAGGGGCATTAAAGAATTGCCCCTTAGAGAAATGAAAGAGGGCCTCCAAAATTGGTGTTCTTCTTTCCTGGTTGTGCCCGGTGACAAAAAGATTCCCTCAAAATGGAGTTCATTAGCAAAAATTGAGGTGCTAAGTCTCTCCTCATGATGGACTGTCCACTGCCAACTATGCCTTTGGTTAAATGTGCAGCCATTTCCTTAAAAGAAGCTGTCTCTGGGGCAGCCAAAGGGCCAGTCGGGTCATGTTGAAATGGGATCCCCAAAGCATTTCCAATGTCTTCATAAGTGACAGTTAAATCACAATCATCAATGAAAATTACAAGAGTAGGGACATCAGCATCCTTCTCAGTCACTTTGACCATGTTTTGGTACCACAATCTCACCATTCTTGGATAGATTTTCTCTGGAAGAGGGGTTAGAATATTGCTCAATGAAGCATCCCTGACCTAGTCCAGGGATACCTTACATTCAGGTTTGTTTAAGAAAAAGGTTTCATCCACGATAAGCTCTGGGATCAGCTTCTGAGCTTCAATGAATGGGTTTGGCAGTATCAAATGCATAGGGAGAGGAGGAAGCTAAGGCTCAAGACTAGGGTCAACTACTGGGATGGGTTCCTCATGTCTAACCTTCTTCCCCTTCTCAATTCTATCAGCTTTATCCATCGAAAGTTTTCTCTTGGCTGAGGTTTTGGCTTTTCCTTTTGTGGAGGGTTTGCTAACTTTCTTAGCAGAGGACTGTGGGAACATTGCGGCCAATGATTTTTCAGTTTTCCCCATTTTAAAGTTTTGTTTGAATCTCACACAATGAATGCTGATATCAAATTGAACTTTGCAAAACACAAACAGAGGCAATGTATAGAAAAAATACCGAAATCTAAGGTTTTAGTGGAACTTGTTGATCTCTTGATGAAATCCACTAGAATAAGAAGCAAAAGGTCCCTCTCCTCACGCTTAATCCATCGAACAAATATGAAGAAAATTGGAGCTGAACTCTAAAAACATGCAGGGATCGAAAGAAAATGGGTTTTCTATGAAACAGGATGTTCTGGGAGGGCTTTCGAATATGAAACCCTTGCTTCGAAAGGGTTTAAATATGCTTAAAATGATTTTCGCAAAGTATCTTTGAAGTCTTCGAAAAGTTCAAAACAGTCCTTTTTTCAAAAGAGAATGGCATCAGTACTTATTCGAAAAGCACATGGCTTCAGAAACAACATTTCGAAAAGCAGATAGCTTCAGAACTAACTATTCGAAAAGCAAATAATTCTTTTGGAGTAGTTAGTTACAGGGCCAGATCCTTTTCGAACAGAAAATTGAACTTTTCAAAATGAATTTTTTTTCTTTGCGAATTCATTTTTCACATATTATAAACTTCTCGAATTGAGTGTAAACATGACTAAAAACAAAGAGAAAGAAACTATGCAAAAATTACAAAACAACATGAGTAAAATACATATGATACAGTTGTTAAACATCAGATTTGTGAAGGCTCTTGATAGTAGATGGTCAGCACAGGCTCCAGGGTATTTTCAATGCATGGTTTGAGCCTCTGACCATTTACTTTCAAGGTTCTCCCATCACTTGGGTCCAAAATTTCATTGACCCAGAAGGAGATGCATGAATGACAGTATATGGCCCTTCCCATCTGGATCTCAGCTTTCCAAGAAAAAACTTAAGTTTTGAGTTAAATAGCCATACCTTAGAGCCAGCTATGAACTCTCTTCTCAGCAGGTTTTTGTCATAGAAAGCTTTAACCTTTTCTTTGTAAGATCTTGCATTGGTGTATGCATCCATTCTTAGCTCCTCCAACTCAGCAAGCTGCAGTTTCCTGTGATTACCAGCAGTAGTAAGATCCATGTTCAAGGTTTTAATAGCCCAAAAGGCCTTATATTCTAACTCCACTGGTAAATGGCATGCTTTGCCATAGACCAATCTGAATAGAGACATGCCAATTGGGGTTTTATAGGCTGTCCTATATGCCCATAATGCATCAGTTTAAAAGACCAATTTTTCGTTCTTCTTCACTGCCTTTTTCGATATGTTTGATTTCTCTATTGGAAATCTCCACTTGTCCACTGGTCTGTGGATGAAATGGAGTAGCTATTCTATGAGTCATAGAGTACTTTTTCAATAAAGCTTCAAAATGCTTATTACAAAAATGGCTTCCCCCATCACTGACAATAGCTCTGGGGGAACCAAACCTGGAAAAAATGTTGTCTTTTAAAAATTTCAGGACAACTCTATGATCATTGGTTTTAGTAGTTGTGGCTTCAACCCATTTGGATACATAATCCACAGCTGCTAAGATGAAATTACAACCATTTGAAGGAGGAAAGGGACCCATAAAATCTATCCCCCAAATATCAAACAATTCAACTACCAAAATGGGCTGTAAAGGCATTGAGTTTCTCTTGGAAATGCTGCCCAATCTCGAGTAGTTCTGACAAGACTTACAGTGCTACAGTGCATCTTTGAAAAGTGTAGGCCAATAAAATCCACATTACAAAATCTTTGCAGCAGTCCTGTTTCCACTAAAATGGCCTCCACAGGCCTGTTCATGGCACATGGAAAGTATGCTATAAAAGTCTTTTTCAGGGACACATCTTCTAATTATTTGGTCTACACAAATCTTGAACAGATAAGGATCCTCCCAAATAAAATGTTTAACCTTTGAGAAGAAAAGATCTTTATCCATTTTATTCCAGTGTTGAGGAGTTCTTCCAATAGCTAAAAAGTTTACTATATTTGCAAACCAAGGGGTGTGTGAACTGATAGCAAAAAGTTGCTCATCAGGGAAAGATTCATTGATAGGCAGCCTATCAATCTCAGTAGTTAGAATTATCGACAGGTGGTCAGCCACCACATTTTCCACACCCTTTTTATCTTTAATCTGTAAATCAAACTCCTGTAATAGGAGGATCCACCTAATTAATCTTGGTTTGGTATCCTTCTTAGACAGAAGATATTTCAAGGCTGAGTGGTCAGTGAACACCACAATTTATGAATCCAAAATATATGACCTGAATTTCTCCAAAGCAAAAACAATTGCCAGAAGCTCCTTCTCAGTTGTTGTGTAATTGAGTTGTGCATCAATCATTGATCTACTGACATAAGCTATGACATGAGGCAGCTTATCCTTTCTCTGTCCAAGAACAGCTCCCAAAGCATAATCTGATGCATCACACATCAGCTCAAAAGCGATGAATAACTGAGATGTAGTATTGGGGCTGAAATCAAATAATTTTTTAAGAATTCAAACGCTTTCAGGCATTCATTATTGAAAACAAAAGGAACATCTAGGCACAATAAATGGCAAAGTGGCTTGGATATTTTACTAAAGTCCTTAATGAACTTTCTGTAAAATCCAGCATGCCCCAGAAAACTTCTTATTTGTTTAACAGTTTTGGGAGGAGGCAAATGTGCAATTAAATCAATTTTTGCTCTGTCCACCTCAATGCCTTTGTGGGAGACAACATGACCAAGGACAATGCCTTGAGTGACCATGAAATGGCTCTTCTCCCAGCTCAAAACTAGATTGGTTTCTTCACATCTCAGAATAACCAATTTGAGATGATGTAAACATTGGGCAAAACTGTCTCCATATATTGAAAAATCATCCATAAAAATCTCCATAAATTGGTCAATCGTATCAGAGAAAATGGAGTACATGCATCTTTGAAAGGTAGTAGGGGCATTATAAAGACCAAAAGGCATCCTCCTATAGGCAAAAGTGCCAAAGGGGCAAGTGAATGTAGTCTTTTCTTGATCTTGTGGATACACAGGAATCTGGTTGTAACCAGAGTAACTATCAAGAAAACAATAATAAGCTTTTCCTGCTAGCTTATCTAAAATTTGATCAATGAATGGAAGAGGGAAATGGTCTTTTCTGATCATTGTATTGAGCTTTCTGTAATCAATACAGACCCGCCAACCAATGGTTTGTCTGGTTGAAATGAGCTCACCAGAATCTGAGGTTACCACAGTAATTCCTGATTTCTTAGGTACCACCTGTGTAGGTGCCACCCAAGCTGAATCTGAGATGGGGTAAATGACCCCTGCATCCAACAACTTAACAACCTCTTTCATGACCACTTCTTGCATATGAGGATTCAGCCTTCTTTGCATTTCTCTAGAGGGCTTTGCATCTTCTTCTAAATGAATTTTATAACAAGATTCCTCCTAAATCCTAAATCAGCAATAGTCCACCAATTTATCTTATGTTTTAATACAATCAATAGCTCTTCCTCCTGCTTCCTCGTGAGGGAGGAAGAAATAATCACAGGCAATATTTTATGATCTCCTAAAAACACATATTTTCAAATACATCGTGAAATTTGAGTAAAGAAGGTAACAAAGGTACCTTGGTTGTTTGTGGAAGAGGAAGAATAGCAGGTTTCCATGAAGAAAACCTTGATATTTTTCGAGTTTCTACGCATTTACCTCCTCGATCTTTGAGGCACAGTTGTCTCTTCCTGACATTTCTCCAAACATTTTAAAATCTGGTTAAATCTTCATACCGCAAAACTGTGGTAAAGTCTCTTCTACCGCTTCATCCAATGATCAACAAGAAAACACTCCTCAGAACTGAATTGAGGCTGTGTGACTGCATTGTAAACATTTAACTTCACCTTCATATTTCCAAAAGAGACTTCCATAATACCAGACCTGCACTGAATGCAAGCATTGGCTGTAGCCAGGAATGGTCTCCCCAAAATGACAGGGATGGAAGTTTTGCTTTTTGTAGGTTCCATGTCCAATACCAGAAAATCAGCAGGGTAGAAAAACTTATCTACTCCTACCAACACATCCTCAATCATCCCAACTGGCTTTCTTTCAGATCTGTCTGCTAGTTGTAACACCACATGAGTGGGTTTTAACTCTCCCAAACCTAGTTTCTCATATACAGAATATGGAAGCAGGTTGACACTAGCACCCAAATCTAATAAAGCCTTTTCAATGGTATGTTCCCCAATAACGCAAGGGATTGTGGGGATTCCAGGATCTTGAAATTTAGGAGGTATGGTAATGGACAAAACCTGATTAACTCTTTCCATAGCAAAGACCTTCTTAGATAACTGTATCCTAGATTGGCTTTTGTGAGTGCAAATATCTTTCAAAAATTTTACATATGCTGGGATCTGTTTGATTGCATCAAGCAAAGGTAGATTTATCTTGACTTGCTTGAAAGTTTCCATCATTTCATCTATTTTTGTGTTCCCTTTATCAAAAGGGGATGCAGATTTTATGGCATGGGGAAATGGCAAATGAGGAACTAGTCCTTCATTTACAGCTTTAGAAACATCATTAAAATATTTTTGATTTTTCTATTTTTCATTTTTTTTATTTTTCTGAGGTACATCAGCACCCCCAATGCTAACATCATGCTGCTCCTACTGCATATCTCTAGCAGTTTCCTCAATTTTTTCTTCTTCCTTTTTAGTACCCACATTGTTATTTACAACTCTTCCACTTCTAAAAGTAGTGACAGCTTTTACTTCTTCATGTGAAACAGAAGCCTCTCCAACCATGAACTATCCTTTAGGATTGTTCAAAGGTTGGCTGGGTAACCTGCCTTCCTCTCTTTTGGCCAATGTATTTGAAATTTGACCCAATGTCTCTTCAATCTTCTTTATGCTCTGACTGTGAAAGTTTACAGTCTGAGTTAAAGACCCTAAATTCTGGAGTGAATTTAGGACTTGATCTTCAATAGAAGGGGATCTGGAAGGGGTTTGAACTGGAGCAGATTGCTATACAGGTTATTGTGGAATGGGCTGCTAAAAATTTAGCTTGGTATAAAAATTCTGCTGATAAGGCTGAGCAGTTTTGAAAGGTAATTGGTTCTTTGGTTGCTGCTGCTATTGTAATTGATAATTGCCCTGGCTCCACCTTAAATTGGGGTGCCCTCTCCATGCATATTCATTTGACTGCATCTATCCAAATGATTGGGCAGCATGAGCTTGCTCCACATCTAAATCTGGTAACTGTGGTGCAGCTGGACATTGATCAAGTGAATGAGTAGGGGATTGGCATATCAAACATGCCTCCTCTATTCTTGCAACCATTGGATTTTTAAGTGAATCCATCAATCTATCAAACTTAGTGGTCAAATTATCCATTTTTCTTTCCAATTCATTCACCTCATAAATCTTTCCCTTGGTGGTTTGCTAATTGTTCAACCGAGCAAGAATCTCAATGTCTCTCGACAAAGATTCCTGTTGAGTTGAATTTTCACCAATCACTTCAAATAGATCCCAAACCTCCTCAACTATTTTTTGCAAATAGGTGCCTCCACAAGAAGCATCTACCATATTCTTCCCCTTTTGATCAATTCCCTGATAGAAACTTTGAACAAGCTGCCATCTGGGAATTTGATGATGAGGACATTTCCTTAAAAGTTCTTTAAACCTTTCCCATGCTTCATGAAAAGTTTCAGTTGATTGTTGTGAGAAGGAAATAATATTTTGTCTCAACTGGCTGGTCTTAGACATAGGGAAGTATTTGGCTAAAAACTGGCATTGCAAATCATTCCAAGAAGTGATGCTGTTTGGTGGCAACATGGACAGCCATGCTATAGCTTTGCCCTTTAATGAAAAAGGAAAGAGCCTAAGCTTGGTGGCCTCTGGACCCAGTCCAACTATGTTGAATGTTGTACAAAGGGACAAAAATTCATCCACATGCTTGTATGGATCTTCCTTACTCAAACCATGAAAGGAAGGAAGCATCTGGATAGTTGATGATTTGATCTCATAATTTCCTTCAACAGTAGGAAATTGAATGCAAAATGGAGAATTATATATACCAGGTGCAAAGTAATCCCTTAAAAGTCTAGGTTCTTCACCCATAGTAGTTGTTTCAGCAAAATTCTGTGATGTTTGTCTGGTTCTTAATATCCTTTCAACTTCTAAATTCAGAGGAACAATCTCAGGATTGAGAGGCCTCCTACCAAACATACAACACAAAAACAGAGAATCAACTTATGCACAGCAAACCTTCAGTATTCCTTTCAAAGTAGATTCCACGCTCACAATGTATAGGATAACTGCACAGATTTAAATAATAGAACAGTTAGCACTGATGTAAATAAAAAAAAAACTTAGGTCTACCAATTTCAAAATAAATTCCCCGGCAACGGCGCCAAAAACTTGTTGTTGTTCTAAATGTGCATGATTTATTTGTGTTTTGAAAACAGACTTACAGATGATGAATTGTACTGAATTTGGAAATTAAAAAGAATAAGAAAATATTAGCACAGAGAGAACTTAATTAGCCTGCAAGATCAGGGCCAATTGTAGCAAGTTTTAAATGTAAGTGAGCAAAAGATCGTCCACAGGGAATTGATTTAAAATGTAAGATAAACCTTCAGATCTGAGCTACCAGATCTTACCTCTGATCCTATCTATAAAGCACATAAGGTGGGAGGTTGAATTTGTCACATTAACTACATGATGAAAGTAAAAATTAAACTAAATGATCCAGATCCGAGTTGGGGAGATTTGATGTAAATTAATAAGAATGGAGAAATAATATCTAACTTTGATTTAGTACTTGGTGCAGAATGAGACTAAATGTAGATCAAATGAGATATGATCCAATCTTCATCTGGCTACAAGCACAGATGTAAGAGAAAGTAATCTAAGTCAAGGATTAGAGTTAAGCTTATGGCTATGGTCTGTCCACTTTAATGGACACAGACCATCCAATAGTCTTTAATCTGGACCCTCAATTCAGAACGAGAATATCACTACAAATGCTGTGAAAAAGTTAGGTTACAAACGCTAATTTTCACAGGAGTAATGAATTAAGGGAAATTGCTTGAAAAATAGTAAATCTAAAGGAGTCTAGTGCAATCAGGAGATCACAAGGAACCCTTAACACGAATCCAATTGAGAACATACGATTCACAGCAACCTTTTCAAATTCACCATTACAATTATAGAACTCAGCTTAACAGCTCTCAGATTTGTAGTCTTGAACACAATTCTCTCTTGAATTACAGAATTATCTCATAGCTCTCAATTACAAATAAAAGCTAGGCTATTACAGGAGTTTCAGACAAGCTATCTGAAATGAAAATGGGGGAATAGAAATGAAACTCAAAATCTGGATACTCAAATTGGGCAAATGGTTTATCTATTTTTAGTTTTCCCCAAGTCTAGCTCAGATGTGTATCAACCAATCAAAATTGGTTGGATCTGTATCCACCAATAAGAGTCGAGCGCAAGGATCCAGATCTATTTTGGCCAATCAGAACTGCTTGATCTAGTTCAGCCAATCAGGTGACAGAAGCATCAATTTTGTTATGTAATTCAAAAATCAGTTAGAGCTTCTAGAAGTTCCTGCCAAGTAATCTCATTTTTGGGTATTCACATGGGGTGGAATATGCTTTTGGTTCATGCTCAGAATCTTCTGGAATGTCCTTAGGTTTTTAAATGCATTGGGGCACGTGTAGAGATTACTGAATTACCCTTGCAGATGCTGGGAATCTTCAGAATACCATTTCGCACAGTTTGGAGAACTTTTCGTAAAGTTCTGTGGCTTTTGAAGCTTTTTTCGTACAAGTCTGGTGTTATTCGTAAGGGGTTCTCTTCTTTTCAAAAAGTTCAAAAATCCTTTCGAAGAGTTCAGATTCTCTTCGAAAACTAAACCTGGAGCTTTTAGTACTTTTCGTAAATTTCAGGTTCTTTTCAAAAAGTTCAGGTTCTTTTCGAAAAGCAATTTGTACTACCTTCTACTGTTTGAATAGCTTCCAATCCTCCTTCCAGGTTGAGATTAGGCCTTTGTCCTCTTTGGTTTATGCATCTTGCCAGCCTGTGAGTTTGTCCCTTCTCTTTCTTCCATTAGTTTCATCGGAGTTCTCATCTTTTTGGCACTTTTAGGCTGTTTTCAGGGTTAAGCCTGCCTTTATTGTTAGCTATGAAATAAGCACTTAAAACACTTATTTAGTTCTCTCAAAGGTCCATCAAGACCCAAGTTAAGGGGTGGAAAATAGTATTTTCCTGTTCTCAACACATATGGGGGGACATGTTAATGCTTCAAGAAGTTTCAGATGTCAAAATACCATAGTTGTCCGTCGTCGATTGGTGATTTTTCAAATCTGAACATAGCGACTTCAGTTTTTAACTCGACGTGCTTTTCTGGAGTGATTGCTTCTTTTGGTCTGTACTCGTGGGGAGGATTGATAGTTCTCTCTTAACGGTCCATGCTACCTCACGGGTGGACACTGTCAGTTTTTTAATGAAGAAGGTTTTGCTATTTTGTCCGATGGGTATTTAGATGACCGAGGTTAATGTTGCTAGAGAATCTGCGAACTCGTTTTCTAATCTAGGGATGTGCGTGAAAGAGATTCTCTCAAATTTCTTTACTAAATATTGAGCGGTCTCTAGGTATTCCATTAGTCTCCTTTCCTTGATTTTCCATTCTCCTATAACTTGCGAGATTATGAGCTTGGAATCACCAATGGTTTTTAATTGTTTAACTCTTAATTATAGTGTTGCTCGCAGTCCAGCTATGAAAGCTTCATATTCTGTGATGTTATTAGTGACAGGAAAATCTAGTTGAAAAGCCTTAGGTATGACAACTCCTTCCGGGCTTAGGAGAACTATCACGATGCCTTTTCCTTTATGATTTAGAGCACCGTCAAAATAAAGGGTCCATGATGTTTTATCGGGCTCTTCGTTATGAATTGTGAGTAGGTCTTCATCGGGAAAATTCCCGTGAATGGGCTCATTGTTCGAGAGTGGGAGGTTTGCGAGGTAATCAGTGATTGCTTATCCTTTGATCGACTTCTGCATGACATAAGTGATATCAAATTCTTGCAAGAGCGTATGCCAACGAGCGATCTTTCCTGATGTTGTGGGCTTTTCGAATGCGTACTTCAGAGGGTCCATTCAAGCTAGTACTAGTATCTTATGTGCTCTGAAGTAGTGACGTAATTTGGTTGAGGCCCACACCAGTGTGAGGTAGGTCTTCTCCATCGAAGTGTATTTTCGTTCATATTTGATCATCATCCTACTAAGGTAGTAGACAGCCTTCTCTCTCTTGCCGTCTTCTTCATATTGTCCTAGAATTACCCCCATTACTTTGTCGTTTGCTGAGAGGTATATAATAAGAGGTCTTTCGGGGACTGGGGGCGATAGTATTGGCAGATTAAGGAGGTACTTTTTGATATTGTCGAAAGCTTGCTAACACTGGTCATCCCATTTGTACTCAGTTCCTCCTTTAAGTAGTCGATAGAAAGGATCGCATATGTTTGAATGTTGGGAGATCAATCTCCTGATGAACTATAATCTTCCTATCAGGCCTCATAATTATTTGATATTACTGGGAGGTGGCATCTCAAGGATGGCTTTGACTTTTACAGGGTCGGCTTCGATCCCTCGCCTGCTTACTATAAAATCGAGTAATTTTTCAGAAGTGACTCCAAAGACACATTTCTTTGGGTTCATTTTTAATTGATATTTCTTAGCTCTTTGCAGCAACAGGTGAAGTGCTTCAACATGTCATGTCCGTGTTTGGGACTTCACTAATATGTCATCGATGTAGACTTCTACACACTTATGCATCATGTCATAAAAAATAGCCATCATGACGCGTTGATACGTAGCTCCTATATTTCTGAGCCCAAAAGGCATGATGATGTAATAGTAAATTCCCCATGGGGTAGTGAAAGAAGTATTCTCTTAGTCAAACTCTGGTAATTTGATCTGATTATATCCAGAGAAATAATCCATAAAGGAAAGCATCTCATTTCCAGCGGTGTTGTCGACTAAAGTGTCAATGTACGAAAGTGAGAAGTCATCTTTTGGGCATGCTCGATTGAGATTTTGGAAGTCAATGTAAACTCGTACTCTGCCATCTTTCTTGGTGACAGGTACTATATTGGCAACCCACTTGGGGTAGAGGATGACTCGGATAAATTTGGCTTTGTGTAATTTGTCAACTTCCTCTTTAACTTGAAGGGCAGTTTATGGGTGCATCCTTCAGAGTTTCTGCTTAACAAGCTTTACATTAGGTTCCAAGACAAGGCGATGTTCTACTAAACTTGAGTCTAAACCAAGCATATCTTCGTAGGACCATGCAAAGGAGTCAAGGTGTTCTTGTAGGACTTGTACGATTTGTTGACGTTCCTTAGAGTTGAACATTGTGCTAATTAGTAACTTCTTGGGTTTCTCTTCAGTGCCAAAGTTGATCTCTTTTGTCAGTTCCGCGACAGCTTGGGTTTGCTCGTCGAAATGCTTGATAACTCGTTGGAAGTCTGGCGCCTCTTTGGCGATTGGTGTTTCTTTTTCATCTTCAGTAAGCTCATATACTGCAAAATTGCTACACTGGGGATTCGATTTTATGAAAGATAACCCTTCATCGATACAATTTATGATCGAGAGATCCTTGATAAGGTGAAGGTCAAGCCTATTGATCCTTTTCTTAAAGTCGTGAAGTATCTTGTCTTGTATGATCACTAGCTTGTTGCTTAGCCTGGATGCCTTACATCCTTGTACGGGAGATGGGATAGTAATCTCGGGAGAAAAGTCTCCTTGTTGGTCGCAAACTTGATTCGGGACGAAGGGTTCCCTTTCTTTTCTGAGGTTTTCTGATTTTTTTAGATTTTACATCTCTAAATTTTTAGAGTTTTTTGCTTTTACTATTTTTTTGATTTTTGATAGTAGATATAGTATAGGGTCGATCGCCTCAAAAGGCGTCGGGAGATTTGCTTCCTTTAACTGAGGGAGCGAGATGACTGTTGGGGTCATTCGGGCGATTCTTCGAGAAATGTGGACTTGTTTCAAATTTGACATTTTTTTTAATCCTCATCTGATGAGATCTTTTGAATAAGCGATGTCGATGACAGCGGTATTGATGTTTAGATTTCCTCTATCACATTCATTATCTCATTTTTGAAGAAGCTCTAGAGATCGTAATCGATCAAATTATCCTCCTCTGAGGTATAATATGGTTGTTCTTCCTGTCAAGAGTGACCTCCTAAGGGGTTCTCAGGGGTGGTGAGATCTTTCCCTTGAACTTCATAATATGTCAGGATGAGCACGCATGCTCGGCAGCGAGGCTAATATTGGTGAGAAATGCAGGGAGATCCCCAAGGGAATTCCCATCCTTCTGAGTTAAAGTCGAGGCCGATATCGAACTCATCTTCTTGATCTAATGGTGCTTGAAGTCCTAGGTTAACTTGCTCTGCTAACTTGAGTGCAGGGAGGTCTATCCAGTAGTCTTCGTCGTCACTCGGAGGAGGTTTCCATTCTTCCTCGAGAGATTAGAGTTGCGGCATGTCTGGGGACGGAGGACTGTCTAGTTCAAGTTTCTCTTCAAACTCTATGAGGGTGATGTGGGCATTTCCCCCCGGGTCGATTAGATGACTATTGGGATTTTCTACTTCTTGGGCAGGTAGCGGAGTTGGTGGGTCATCACTCGCTGTTGTTGCCACGAGGTTGGAGTCATTCGTTCCTACCATTGTGGAGTGTTGGATCCAATTAGCGAAGTGTTCTAATATGCTAGTGCAGGCCCTACAGCGGGGTTGGTATGGGTAAGCGATACAAGGGGAGTCCCACGGGCATTCCCATCCCCCAAGGTCGAGGTCGAGGCCTAGGCGGATGCTATGCGAGTTAAGATTTTCTTGTAGGGTGTCATCTTCTTCCCATGTTAAGTGTAAGTGCTCTTCATCATCTTGTAAGGCAAGTATGTAGAAATCTTTGTCGTCAGTGGACTCCCAATCTCCTAGTTGCGGCTCGAGTTCTGGAGGTTCTTCATTTCTCTCTTCTGTAAGATCCTTAGTGTCAAACAAGGGGTTGACTCCTTCGAGCAGTTTATCAATATCGTCATTCAGATTGGTTAAATCATTGAATATTTTAGCCATTCGCTCAATTTCCACTTCTTTGGATCTAGTGAAGGACACTTCCTTTTGCCTTGGTACATCTACTTTCTCAATGGTCCCGTAGACGAAGTGGTCATATAGAGACCATTTTGGTGGGGTAGGGAACAAGTCGGCTTGTGGACCGTCCGATTAGTAACTTAACCCTATGTGTTTGCGTATTTTCCTTGGGACAACAGGTCCTACATGACCTTGCTTATTTTTATCGAGTCTGGTGTGGGGGATGTACCCGAGTTGATACATAAGGTCCCACCCTTTGATTGCAGTTGGGTTGATGTCATAAAGTTTGGTGAGGTCAGGGCCAACCTCTCTTCTCATCAATTGTTGTTGACGCGTTGGAGGAGAACTAAGAGGGGTAGGGGGATGAACTTTCGCAACTGTTGTCTCATCAGAGATTCGAGTTTTTTGAATGTGGCATGTGTTCAATATGAAATCATGGGTTGTCAAAATACTCATAGTGTAATCAGTGTCCATCTCTTGGAGGGGTGCATTAGCATATATACGGACAATGGAGACCTCATATGGGAATTTAACGCATTGATGTGGATGCGACGGCCTTCATTGACTCTAACCATTTTCTTCCTAAGATAAGATTATATGTACTAGTAGAATCAGAAACATGGAAAGTGACGTCTTTCGTTATAGGACCAAGGTGAACCTGGAGCTTGATAGTTCCTTTGACGAAATGACGCGAGCCATCATAAGTTATAAGTAATAGTGCCGAGGGCCTGACATCCTGCTCTGTGTACTCGAGCATCTTCAACATGGTGATAGAGCATATATTAAGTTCTGCTCCCGTATCGACCAATGCGTGGGGTACGGAGAACCCTCTAACTATGACTGTAAGGTATATGGGAGCCGCACTTCCGCGGAGAGACTCTTCAGGCATATCTATGTCCATGAAAGTGAGTGTCGAAGTTTGCGCCATGGCCAAGGTGATTTGATGTAACTCATCCAATGGTGTGTCTTCATGCACCTGCATGTCTTCAAGTGTCCTTATCAATAGTTGATGATAGTCAAGCAATTTCTTAATGAGTTCTAGTATAGATATTTGGGCTAGGATCTTTTGGAGATGTCGCAGAAGGTCATATTCTTGCCCTGGCACAAGTGTAATTTCTTTGTCTGGCCGATGAGCCTTGGGTGCAGGGGTTGGAGTGGTTGAGGTGCAGGGATGTGTGGAGGGATAATGTGAGGTGGGGAAGGCAAGTTAACTTCTCTTTCTCGCGCGTTCCCCTCTGGTTGTTGTGCATTCGTAAAATCCTTATTTCGAGGGAAAGGTGGAGGTGGATAGTTGGTTCCTGATTTAAGAATCGGGCAAGTCGGTTGTTGACCGACCCCGATGTGGCTCGACGTTGATGTGTTTGTGAAGTGAGTGAAATTCGAGATCAGAGCGCATACTTGCGCTAGGCCTCTCCAAGGTGGGAGGTACTGTGTGTAATCCTCTTCTATAAAATCAGAGACTAGCGTCTCGCACGGGTCGGGATGTTCTTCTCACTCACTTTCTTCTATGTTTAGTGAACACTCAGTTTTTATTTCATTTTCTAGGTTCGAAGTCTTTCGGGTGGCACTGTCTACACATGCGGCGATTTAGGTTACAGTTTGAAGAACATGGTCTCCATACTCAAACTCAGAGTCGGACGAGGGGAGTGGCATTAGTGTTGGTTCAAGATTTGGAGGGGTTGAAGGTTCTTGTGGGTGACTATGGAGGAATGGTTTCCTGGCCCTAAAGGAATGGACTCATATTTGAGTGAATTTCGGGTAAAGAGGCGAGCTCAGCGGGGCGATGCAAGTGATCAAGGCCGAGGGGTGTGGGGGTAAAGGAACTCAAAAGTGTTGGAGGTTTGGATGCGAGTGATTAAGGTGGAGGGCAGAAAGGAGGATTGACCGAAGAGATCTACAGTGGTGACCTGAGTCGGTGTTGCTTGGTTGTGGTTAGGCATGGCGTTATTAATGATCCCTAAATTTTGTTGGGGTTGGTTATTGTTAGGGTTAGGATTCCTAAGCGCTTCTTAGTTAATTTAGTTTCGATCATTCATGTCATAGATCACATCTCGGAGGACCCAGCAATCTTCTAGGTTGTGTCCCGTGTATCGATGGAATGTGTAGTATTTGCTATATAGTCTAGGTTTGCCGGCCATGGTCGAGGTCTTTCCTGTGAGAATCGGAGGAGATTCTAAGTGTTAAGGAGATGGAACATGTTGAGAATCGTATCGGGCAAAGGGGGATAGTGTTCCCGCCTCAGTTGGTAGGGGCCTCTAGTTGGATTGAAGTTTTGTGGTGGGGGAACGTTATTATAGTTCGGCGCGTGGGCCGATCGATTATGCGTTGTGTTCTGGTTCTGGTAAGTGTTAGGATATTGATTTATGTTCTGGTATTAGCCCTGATTCTGGTTCTAACCTTAGTTTTGGTTTGCATTTCTTTGTTGATTAGTGCCTTAGTTTTGTTTCGTGTACCGCTGCTGATTCTCATTTTTCTCAATGTTTCTCGGTTGGAAGTTTTTATTCCCAGAGTTTTATCCTTGGTTGACAACGGTATTGACCTGTTCAGTTCCTGAGGCTTTCTTATTATTTTTTTACTTTGATTCTTTCGACGTGACTATGGAAAGGGTGAAGTCTCCGACATTAATGTGTCGCGCGAGTCGAGATGCCCGGGAGTGGAGTGCAGTGAAATCGAGGCAATCACTTATGACAAGCGCGCTCCTTAACGGTTCTCTAGTGTTATCGATGATAATGTCAACCAAGTCTTTCTCTTTCATTGAAGTGCTGGTCCTGGCAACGAGCTTCCTCCATCTGACACTGAAGTCAGTGAATTTTTCATCGGGTCCTAGCTTTGCCGCCATCAAATCGTTGAGACCGACTGTCTCTTGGATCAAGTGCTTGTATTGGTCCAGGAATTGATCGACTAAATTGTCAAATATTTCTATCTTATAAAGTAGGAGTCTCGTTAACCAATCTAAAGCTTCTCCTTCTAATGAGTGTTGGAAATAGTAAATGAGAAGTCCTTGATTATCGCACATGGGTCGACAATCGTTGCAAAAGAGGGCCAAGTGATGGTTTGGATTTCCCGTGCCATTGTATTTGGTAAATTTTTGCAGTTTAAATCCTATTGGTAAGTTAAATTCAATGTCCCGACAAAATTTTTCGAATACAAATGAGTGACCAGGGCATTCCCTCTTGGCCATGTATTCATCGAGCATCTTAGGGAGATCTTCAATTTTAATAGTGTTGTCTTTTAGAGCAACCCGCGAGGCAACCTTATCCAGAGAACCATCATTGAAGAATGTGTGAGTAAGTTGCCTCAATGGTGAGGCGCGGGCTGACACCGTGCTCGGGGTAGGAGGCGGTCTTTCCCGTCATTCTTGGTCTTCTGAAAATTGTCGTGACCTAATGGTCTCGTATGCAGCAGCCAATCCTCAAACTAATTCGTCAGAGTCATCATCTCCTCTTTATATTCTTTGAATACTAAGCTCTGCAATTTGTTGAGCAGTGAGGTTTTGTCCAGTGTTACTATCTCTTCCGTTATGATTATTACCGGTGTATGGGGTAGAGAAGGGATTTTCTTGTTTACCAGTCATGTTAATCTCAGGTTGTCGTAGGCTGGGATTGTAAAGTGGTTTCTTTGTATATGGGGTTGTCATCATATCCCCACAATGGTGGTCTCCTAAACTCACTCTTCGTATACCAGGCATCTTGAGTCTTTGACGAAGACTCATATATTTAAGGAAATCTAAACGATGCGATGGAAATAAAAATAGGAAAGTAAAATAAAAACTATCTAAGAGAGAGAGTTTGTAAAAGTGTTCCATCGCGATCACCAGTCTATTGGTGCATGCTTTTTTTGGGTTCCTCTCAGTCCCCATTAAATCAGTGGCCCAATTCTGTCCAAGTGGACTCTGGCAATATGGTGTTTAGAATGTTGAAAATAAAAAAAGGGATTTTTAGGAAAATTCCTAGTTTGCTGCGATTGTCAGCTGCAGATATTTAACGACGCTGCAACACATCAATGATCATGCTTTAGAGCGAGTATAGGTTACTTCTTTATTGAATCGTCCACCTGCGAATGACAGCAGCTATGGCTCTTTATTATAATTTAGATAATTTAGTTTTCCTTTTCTTTTCTATTATTATTGCTATAATTCTTATTAGTTTAAATTTCCTAATTCTATTGAGAGTCTAGTTATATGAATTTATTATAGTGATCTAATCTAATATTCTAATCCTATTAGGAGTCTAATTAATTTTAGGTGTTGTGGTCCCATTAGGAGTCTAATTAATTTAGTTTCCTAATGTTACTAGAAGTCCAATTAATATTAGTCTCCTAATTATACTAGGAGTCTAATTAATATTAGTTTATTAATTGTACTAGGAATACAAATTAATATTAGTTTCCTAATGTTACTAGAAGTCTAATTAATATTAGTCTCCTAATTGTACTAGGAATGAAAATATGTTAATTCTAATGAAACTCTAATTAAATCAAACATGCTAATTATATTGAAATTCTAAGTAAAGCAAGTATACTAGTTCTACTGCAACTCTGATTAAAGTAAATATACTAATTGTATTGAAATTCTAATTGAAATAGAGAACTAATTTTATTAAAACTCTAATTTAGGCCAAGGAACTAATTTTATTGAAAAAAATCTAATTAAAACAAATAAACTAATTTTATTAAAATTATGATTAAGGCAATGAATTAATTTTACTAAAATCTAATCAAAGAAATGGATTGACTATAGTAAAAATCTAATTAGAATAAAAGGAACTGATTCTACTAAAATTCTAATGAAAGCAATGAATTAACCATACTAAACTTCTAGAAAAAAAAAGAGTTTTGGACCCGCTATGCTAAGGAGGATTGGCCTCATTCCCGAGTACCCTCCGTAAGCTCCTTTGGGCAAATCGGGTGGCTAAGATTAATGCAAATTAGATTTTAGACTATAATATGGTATTTTTGGATTTTTTTTTAGAGTCGTTTTCGGGATTATAATTATGAATTAAATTATGAAACTAGAATTATGGAAAACTAAATTAATATTTGGGATTTTTGAAATATTAAACTAAGAAATTAAAACCAAAATTTAAAATTTAAGGACTGAATTCGGGTCCGAAATCTAAAAAATTAGGTCGTATGATTCAGGACTGGTTCTAGAAACTAAGAACTAGAACCAGAGATTAATGACAGGATTGGAGATAAAGATTTTAGAACAGAATTAAAGTCTATGGTCGGTAAAATTAGGCCGTCAGATTAAGGACTGGTTCTAGAAACGGAGGACTAAAACCAGATGTTAGAAATTACGGTCTAAAAAGGGTGCTATGGTCTAAGACTGGAAATTTAATATTAGCAATTAAAACTAAGAAAAATCCTAAATCTAAAAACTAAAAGCTACGGTCGGAAATTAAAAATTAGATTTTTACCTAAAGGTCGGGGTTGCGGAGAGGAATCTCGAAAGTTCGAAGCTTGAATCTCAAAATTATGGCTATGTTTCTCTATGTGTTCGCTCTAGAAATTCTCTGTATTTGCTTTTCTCTCTCTGTGAAATTTTCAGCCTCTTTATTTTTTCTCTTTTGTGTTATTTTTTTATGGGTCAAATTAAAAAAATCTTTTATAGTTTTTTTTCTAATTAAACGCCTTGTTTCAGGCATTTAACCAAATTGCGCATCGGTTTCCCAGTTCTTAATTGCTTTGAGTCGATCACAGACTCAGTGAGCGATCAGCTGAGTTGCACAGTGAGTTTTCTAATTCTAACAAAGTTAGGACTAGCGCGATTGGTGTAGGGTGCGCAATCCGATTAAGTGTTTCATTTGAAGCATTTAATCGAGAAAGCTTGGGGGTCAAGGACTGTAAGACTAGGTCGGGCGTAGGCCAATTGTGCGTCGGTGGTGGGGCGCTTAATCCGATCGCATGTCTCATGTCAGGCGCGTAAGTGAGTCTCGAAGTGGTCTGAGAAAGGAAGTCTGGTCTGAAAGGAGGACTGATTGCACGTGTGTGATTTTGCGTGCAATCAAATTGCGTGCGTGGTTTTAGGCACGTAATTCAGGGCTGTTGGGATTCGAATTGGATCTGAAATGCAAGACTATTGTTTTAGGCTGCATTCCGACTATATACTATTATTTTAGTATATAGTCTCCCTACATTGGGATCTGAGCCACAGAGCTATTGTTTCATTTTGTGTCCAGCCATGTACTATTATTTCAGTGCATGATTCTCACGTTAGGGTTAGGGCGCTTGAAATGTCAGACTATTGTTTCAGTTTGTATTTACACTATATACTATTGTCTCAGTACATAGTCTCCCTACGTTGGGACCTGAGCCACAAAGCTATTATTTCAGCCTGTGTTAAGCTATATATTATTGTTTTAGTACATGATTCCCATGTTAGGGTCATGGAGCTTGAGCCACAGAGCTATTATTTCAGCTTATGTCCAGCCATATACTATTATTTTAGCATATGGTCCCAATTAGGGTTATGAGGTCAAAGGTTGATCGAACAGATTTGTATATTCCAAGAGGGCAAAATGGAGGTGTCTACAATAAGGTAATATTTTTTTTTTGTCCCCTATTTTGCACAATGAGGACAGTATCCTATTCAAGTTTTGGGGGGGATACATCGGATATGAGTACATTAGTATAGTAGTTTTTTTATAATTTTGCAGTTTTTAAAATTTTAAAAAAAAAAAAATTATAACATTTTTTTTAGAAAGTTAATCATTATATGAGAATTCTGATAGATAAAAATATGAAAATCTGAAATTCTTAGCAATCCATCATAGTAGTAGTTCAAAAATTAAAATAGAAATAGCTACAATTCAAAGTAAAGCATCTCTAGAACGCTGTATCAAGAGAATATTTAAAACTATACAATTGATCTGAACTGCAAATATTTTAGATTATAGTTTCAAAATCATATAACCAGTGAGCTATAGAGCCTATTTCCTCTTTTATTCTGAGAAAGAGAGACTGTTTTTATTCATGCAAAATTTTCCTTGAACTTATCTACTATTGTTGTCAAAATGAAATCTTATATTGCTGAACTTATAATCAAGATATTTTGTAAATATGATGATTTATTTGTTTAGAACTGTCTAGTAAAATATATCAAAGCAATAAAACATCCATATTAGTAAATCGTGAAAATGACCAAAGGCCATCTTTTGTTAAACCAGAGCTAAAAAGCCAAAAATCCTAGAATATTTTTATCCTTTGAACCCATATTAGAAGTCTAAAAACTAAATTTCTTTGTACAAAAATTTTATAAACCTTTAACCAAATATACTGTCCAAAACTTTCTATCCTTACCCTTACAATTTCTGAGAGTTTAGAATGTAAAAGAAGGGGAGAAGAGGGAGTTAAATGAGTATACACGTAACAAATAATGGATCTGCTGAAAAGGGTACAAGTAAAAAAAAATACAATCGTATAAAAATATGGGAAAAGAAAAGGAAAATCGTAAAAAGATTCCATGAAAAAAAAAATGCAAAAAGCTTCCAACTAGACAAGAAAATGAGATTTTTACTAGAAAAGAAATGGGAAGAAGTTATCCAAAATAAGGATACTTACTGAAGCTGAAAAATATAGAAGAAGAAGAGAAGGAATAGCTAAATTCTCATAAATAATTTTAAATTCTCTTTACCTTTTTCTTTGAAACCTTCTAGAAATCCAAAACGCCATTATAAGCCAAAGGAAAGACCTTTGTAATATATGATTTACAAGAATATGAGTCTAGTAGAGATATATATAATAGATAGTATGAATAAATGGAGAAGTTATATAAACAGAATTTATTATCCTTTCCATGAGATTTATCTTCTTAGTTAATTGTCTGATGAAATTTCCATATATATTTATAATATTATGAGAACATGAAAATTTTTTATTAGTTTTTAGAGTATGCCAATAAGTGAGAGTTTGGATAAAAATATTTTCTAAAAACTGCAGTTTAGAAAAATCTATGATGAATAAACTTTTCACTAATATGCACACACTCCACACTATACCGAATTGAAATTATTGAGTTCTGATAGAGGATAATTGCGATGATGGAAAGCTAAGGATAAAATATTTGAAATTTTGTGAAAAATAATGAACATATAATGAATGACTGAGTATTTAGTATATAAAAATCTATATTTTGAATTTTTAGTTTTGAAAAACATTTTGAAAAACTCAAAAATATTAGAAGTTTGTAGGTAACTGCACTGAAAACCTTCAGGAGACTACAACTCCTCCACTAAGGATCACCTAGGGGTTTAAAGGCTTGTTGCATTCACTAAATGCAATCGTGCTCCCTATGAAAGTGGCATTTAAATTTATAGTTTAGATATTTTATGTTTCCTTGTTTGCAAGGGACTAGCAAAACTTAAGTTTGGGGGTGTGATTAGTCACATAATTTACCATTTTATTGCCCTTAACTTAGTAATGCTAGGCTTTAGTTTGCGACTAATAACTTACTGATGTGCAGATATTAAGATAAATAGTAAAAGAGAGCCAAAGTATTAATATTTATCAAAGTGAACTCAAAAGGCAATAAGAAAGACAATTAAACGAAAAAGACATTTTCCGCCTATTAAAAGTCAGAAAATCGTAATTTACGATTCTACAAAAGAGATAAAAAGAGAAAAGCAAAAAATCGTAATCCAGAGAATCGTCAACTATGAGAAAGCTATGAAAGATAGAAAATCATGATTGACAATTTTCTACGAAAGAGAAGAAAAATAAAGAAAATCGTGATTTATGACTATCCAAAAAATAAGCTTTCCTACTATTGTTGTTGTTGTTGATCACGTAAGTGAAGATTATCACCGCCATGAACAGAATTAGAAGATATATGAAATTAGAGGTTTGGTGAATCACGAATCTGAGAAAATTGATGAAGATAAGCTCTTAGAAAATCTCGGTTGCTGAAATAAAGGAGAACAATCCAGAAGCATATCAACCATTGAAAGCAAGGAAGAATAAAATTAGGAATTAGAGTTATATTAGGAATCTTTTATTTTTAGTAGTTTCTTTTATTAGAATTATAACTTATAAACCGACTCCTTATGATCTATAAATAAGAGGGCTTGATGTAGGAATAGCCATCGAAGAATTTCAGCATCAATTGACGCCTGAGGTTGGATTTTCTTTCGATCAAAGTAGTGTAAAATAGTTAGAGTAGATTAGATATCAGAGGTTTCTCAAGAGCAATTGACGACTACAATTGAGTGTTGAAGATTAGAGTAGATATTTATAGTTTCTCAGGTGCAATTGACGATTGCGGCTAAGGGGTGAAGGATATATTTTACTTTGCTTTTTAGTTTAAATTTATAACTTTGTAAACATCTCCAAGTTTTAATTTGAATTAACGACTCAAGTTAGAATTTGCAGATTAGTGTAACAGTTTTTACTTTTCCATCTTCAGTTTTTTAAGGTTTGATTAATGCCCAGATTTTAGAAAGTTGTTGATTAGATTAAATATGTATTTATAAGATCTTAGACTTGATTGACGACCAATGCTAAGAAACTAGAGATATGGTGTAACGGTACTATTTAAATTCATAAATATCCGATAGCTAAAGATTGGGATTGACAACCTCAATCAGAAGGAGGATTTAGATTTATTTTATGCCTTTTAGATTAAGAAATAAATTCTTTTATTCATATTTCTCTAGTAAATTAGATCTTAAGGATAAATAGAAGTTTTTAAATTAAGGATATAAATAAAAAATATAAAGAAGAAATAATTAGATAAATAAACTTCTTCATTGGAACGATCCTGTGCTAGTTCTATAATTTCCATTATACGCTTGCAATAGGTTAAGACTTGAATTTAACATAATTTTAATATACATAATAAGTACGATCAATCAGCACCCTCCCCATCCTCATAAGGTCTCCAAATAACTTGTGACCTCGAAAAAGGCCAGATGAAAATGTCAATAGGATTTAAACTACACAATGAGACAACATTAACCAAAAACAAGGCATACATACACCTGACCGAGGTGCATATCCTCGAACAACCACCTCGCAGTCTGGAGAGTCGTAGTCCTCCGGCGGTCTCCCATCAATACTCGGCACAAGTACATATACGGGAACATAGATGACGTCCCTGGAGAGACCCTAGGACGAAGGAATAGAAAATGGTCGTACACCCAGAATTGTATGAAACCACACAAAACGATATCAATAAAACCCCTAACAGAAGGACGTTGATACTAAGGACCTATAAAAGGAAATTGAAACCTCACCTATAGAAAGGGGATGAAACCGCCGATGGTCGCGACTCCCATCGCCCGACGAAACAACTGACCATAAAGGTGGGCTAGCGCCACCGCACCCCACGCATATGTGGACATTAGCTCCAAGTCCACAAGCAGTGGTATAACTAACCATGTGATACACCCTCTGGTAGAACAGGAGAACAGAACTCCTCCGAAGAAATGCATCAAGAAAGCCCTAATGACGCAATCTGCCTCTACCCCTGCCTCCAATATGGGTGCCCGAGCCTCTATCACCCTGCAACGCCTCTCGTACACCGCCACAGACTCAGAATGGCGCCTTGTAGGAGTGAACCCCGCTCCAAAAGTATCGAGAAACCAAGTGGTCCGAATAAACCTGGCCCAGACCTGCTAGAATTGTACTCGATCCTAAAACACTCGACACTCGCCACCTTATAGGCAGATAGCATCTATCCAGTCACAGGCTCACCCTCGAACCTCACTCCAGTGACACGGACCCAGTCCTTGGGGGTCAACAACATCATCCCCGTAGGGAAGAGCAACGCCTGATGCTCCTCCCTCCACCTCACAACTATAGTCCTGACCAAACCAATGCCAAGATGGAAAGGTTTGAGCCCTAGAATGGGCCCAAAACCAAAACCCGCAAGTCTCTCCTGCTGGAATGCAGGGAGAGCCTGATACCATGCATGGGACTTGCTCCACGTAGAAATGATGCACAGAGAAATGGGCTCCTAAACAAACGACAAAAGAAAATAAGAAAAAAAAAATGATGAAAAAAAAGATATGGCACAACTAACACGAAAACGAAACCTACGCTGACTAATAAACATGACATGCAAAACATGAGAGAAACAAAACAAAACATGACCTAACAACTATATGCAAAAATGATGCAGGTTTTGTGTAAAGGTAAAGAGGTTTCCATGCCCTAGGAATCTAAGTCATAACCTGAATACCTGGGAAATTAATAGAGACTCATGTTTTCAATCACTTACCTGATTCAATGCAAAGGCGTCGACTAATGGGATTTGTATTGGATGCTTGGCCTAAGGTGGATTAGTTCCCTCAGCAATAGGAGGAATCACACCCTCACCACCAGGAGGAACCTCTTCCCCCTCGACGGTCGCTACAACCTCAATAGCACCCTCCTCAGCAACTGCCACTCCCCCTTCGACACGAATCTCTGTGGTACCCTCACCCTCCAACATCTGTTCCAACTCTGAGACAGTAATACTACTCTCGGGCTCCATCTCACAACAAAGCGCTCTAAAAATAAAAAAGAACGTAAGAAACCACGTCGAAATTCGACAGACGAATCACAAGATATCAAGGAATCACGAAAACTAGAGCACTCGAGAGCAGGGAAGCACATAAATCAGGAAAAGTCAAAACGCGCAGGCAAAATGAGAAAGAATTTCAAATTTTATAAACATCAGCGAATCCCGCACTAACCCCACAGCGCAGAATTGAATCGAGCGTCGTGCACCATGCACGAATTTTGAGTCCCGCGCTAATCCTAATGCGCAGAATTATCCTTCCGTCAAGTTGCGCGGGGGACAAATAGAAATCGTGCATCGACACTTGCACGAGATTAGAATTCCACGCACCCACTACGACGTGAAATCCAAAAGTCGACCAGCCTGTAAACCGTCAACCTTTCGATCCCGCGCGGTTGTTACCACACGCAATCTGATTAAACGCAGAAGTCCCTGTGCGTAATTAATCTGCCAACCCTCGGATTCTGCGCCTCAGCATACGCACGAAATTATATTCAACGCCAATGAGTATGCACGAAATTACCGAATTCAAACCAAAAATATATGCCGAGGTCGGAAGGCCTCTAAACGCAAGCACAGGCCAAAAAGGCCCCTAGATGCACCCACACACACACATAAACGAGTTGTGCGCACGTATTAGGTGAAATAAAAGACGAAGAAAATTTCATTTATTCAAAAATTATTACAATTTCCCCCCGGGGCATACCCCATGAGTTTACAACCTAAAACAAAAACCTAAAAAACCTAACTTACAAGCCAAAACGAAAACTGGGGATCCGAAACTAGCACTACGCGGAGGAGTGTCCAATCAGAAGCAACAGAAAAGGGAGGATTGATTGGGTAACAACTTTCCTCTACTTATAACTCCTCTCTTCTGCCATCTTCACCTCCTCCATTGCTGCCTTCACTGCTTCGTGCTAGCAGCGACGGGGAGGCACCCGCTCGCCAGCCGATCACCTCGCTTACGGTGGTGCTTCAAATAATACCCCCCTTCGACTACAATGGTACGTCCAAGTGGCATCATCACCAAACATCACCCTAGGACGAAGATCACGTGAAATTACAAAGAAATGAAGGAGAGACATCGGACCTTAGACCAATAAGCAGAGAGAAGAAGGAAGAGAATGAAAAAATTCGAAAAAGCCCTAAGAATATATAAACACCTGACAAATCCCATGCAAACCGCAACGCGCGGAATTCAACCCTCATTAAACCTTGCAAGCAACGAATCAATCTCGCGCCCATCCTATCACGCAGAATTCAAGACACATGCTATAATCCTTGTGCGGAATTTGAGCCGACACCTCAAAGTCAGTATAAAGTAACACATGACCTCTCGATCTCACGCATCCATTGCTGCATAAAATCCAATTAAACGCAAGCACAACACGCGGAATAACCCCGATGACTCTTCAATCACACATAACTTAACTTGCGCAGAATTGTATCTCATGTCACCAAACACGCGCTTAATTAACCCCTTGACCTTTGAATCCCACGCAAGTGAGTATGTGCAGAATTTAATTCCATGCACATGCGCATGCGCAGAATTTCGTAGTCATAGCAAAAAAAATACACACACGAAACAATAGGACCAGAGACCAAAACTAAGGGATCTAAACACATAAAAGACTGTAACCTACCCACCTAATCCACACCAATGCTTACGCTACTCAAAATGACACTTCAAACCTAAAAGTATACACCTTGAAGAAAACTAAAACACCCCGAACTTAACCATTAAGAGTTAAATCAAACCCAATTAAAAATACACTCAAGCAAATAAAGCAGACCAAACTAAATTAACTAAGTCAAACCAAAATTTAGGTGACCATAGATGAATGAAAATCACTTCATAAATATGATTGCAAATTACACCTAGGTCATACCCTTTGAACATACAAAAAAAAAAGAAACAATTATAACCCTGAAACAAGAATTAAACGAAACCTGCCAAACGAAAGGCGAATTTAAAATCAGAATGGGCAACCTTGAGGGAAAATGCCCAAATAATGACACATAAAGATGACGGAGAGGCCCGAGAAGGAAGCACACACTGAACGAATTCTAATAAGAATCTCATCTACACCTCCTTTTCCCCCTGAGATGTTGCTTATGATACAAACTTTCAGGTCACATAAGAAAATTACAGCATCACAGAGCCCTGAGCCGAAAGAGAAGAGAGAGTGATTCATAGAAGGCCACTTAGGATCTGAGGCACACACCTATGGAAGGTCGATCTTGGAAACCCCCTATGGGAGGCCGATCTTGGAAACCCCCAAGGGAGGGCCGGTCAAAGGTCCAACCACAGAACCTACCAAGGAGCAATTGGTACCGATCACGAGAACTCTGACGCAGTTCTTTTCCTTAGTTTTCTTTCCTCCACCTTTAACTCTTCCATCTCCTCCCCCAATAGGGTGGCTCTTCGAGTCAGATTAACAGCATCGACCCTAGCACCACCCCATATCCCAACAACCCCGATACCATAAGGAGCAAATCACGGTGACAAATCCCCTTAGGATGTAACACCAGCGAAATAAAGTAGAAGGGAAGAAAAGACATTAATTAAAACAAAAATAAAATTACAAATGTAACGTCCCAAAAATTTTGTATTTTAAATAGTTCACCTCGGGATGCGGACCAACTGGTTTAGTGTTTGACTGGGTCAACATGGAATGGGTTGACTTAGTTGAACATGGGGAGATGACAAAGTTAAGTGGAACAAAAGTGGTTAGTAGAATGTGTGAGTATATACACCGAGGTAGTTATATAAGCTTTACACCAAATTAAAATGGTATAGGTTATAAGGGATAAATGAGAGGAGTTATTTCCTTTTTAATGTAAAGAAGAAGAGAGAGAGAAAGAGTAAATGAGAGGAAAATTTTTGTGAAGTAAATGAAGAAGTGTATTGAATATAATTCTTTGATCTTGGCTCACAAAGTCTAACGGATCGAGCTCGAAATCGAGGAGAGATTTTAGTTGTGGGTTTGAGAAACCCTAGTAAGATCAGGCTTGGGATCAAGGGATCCAACCGTTAGAAGGTGAGCTGAATTTTCTTAAGAAATTCCTTAAATTAGTATGATTTATCTGTCATATGTATATATATAAATATGGATCTAAAGACATGAGATTGATAATGTTTGGGAAGGGGTTTGGATGAGTTCAAGAAGTGATGAACTCGATCCAAAGCTGAGAATAGGCAAATTCGATCAAACAATTTCCAAACCGTTTGAACGAATTTGGCCTGAGGAGAAGAGTTAGAGAGATAGGAGGGTTTCTGAGTAAATCGATCGAACGATTTGAAATTCGTTCGTTCGATTTTGGAAACCGTTTGATCGAAATAAAAATCGATCGAACGGTTTGCTCATAAGAGAAAAAGGGTAAAAGTAGAATTCGTTCGAACGAAATAAAAATCGTTCGAACGATTTAGAAACTGTTCGAACGATTTTGAGAATCATTCGAACGATTTGGAAATCGTTCGATCGATTTGGTTAAAGTTAGGCTTTGATGCCTAATTTAGTTTGTAAATGAATTGTAAGTGAACTTAAGCTTCTTGAACCACTGTTTAGACATTGTAGTAATATTTATCATGCATTGATCATGCCTAGGTTAAGCCGAACCGTTGAGTTACTATTGTTGCTCCAAGTGTGCCATAATTATGTGCATTATGAATCAAAAATTAAAGAATTAAAGAATGCTAGGTTATATGGATGTTAACTTATGAAAGGGATATCAGCACATTGGGGCTAACACTGGCCTGCAAGATCAGGGCCAATTGTAGCAAGTTTTAAAAGTAAGTATTTCAAGATCGTCCACAGAGAAGTTTGTCTAAAATGAGAGATAAACCTCCAGATCTGTGCTACCAGATCTGGCTCTATAATTATCTAAAATAAAGAATAGATAAAAGAGAGTGTTGGATTGTGTCACATTTAACTATAAGCAAATAAAGAAAAGAACTAACTACATGATCCAGATCCGAGTTGGGGAGATGTTTAAAATAAGACAAATCACGAAATAATAGCTTCATGTACTTTAGCCTACGAATTTTAATGGAGAATCGTAGTTCAGCAGGCGATTCAATCTTCATCGGCTACCGGCCTGAGATGTAAGAGAAATAAATCGAATTAAGGAATAGGTTTAGACTTATGGCTATGATCATCCATTTGTCACGGATCATCCAATAGTTGTGGCCTATTATTTAGTTGAGAACATGAACATCACTGTAAATCCTGCTTGAATTAGGTTACCAGCGCTAATTACTTGCGAGGATGATGAATTAAGGGAAGTTGGATCGATGAGTAGATCTAAAGAAGTCTAATGCACTAAGGTGAACATTCGGAACCCTCGACATGACTCTAATGGAGAAGACACAAATTACACAACCTTTTAAAATCCAATGTTACAATTACAGAGCACGGCTAGAGAGCCCTCGGACTTCTGATGAGCTTCTCGAAGAGCCCTCGATTCTGATCTTGAATCCAAACTTGGAAGTACAAATCACTCACAATGGCTCTCAAAGGTAAACTACAAGAAGGGATTACAGGGGGATCAGATGAGCTTTCTGACCGGAATGGGGGAAACAGAGATGAAAACTCTAAAATCTGGATACCCAAATTGGGCAAATGGTTCGTCTATTTATAGTTTTCCCTAAGTCCAGCTCAGATGTGTATCAACCAATCAGAATTGGATAGATCTGTATCAACCAATAGGAGTCGAGCACCAAGATCCAGATCTGTTCTGGCCAATCAGAAATGCTTGATCTGGTTCAGCCAATCAGGAAACAGAGGCATCAATTCTATTATGTAATTCAAAAATCTGTTTGAGCTTCTAGAAGTTCCCGCCAAGTAATTTCATCTTTGGGTGTTCACATGGGGTGGAATATGCCTTTGGTTCGTGCTCAGAATCTTCTGGAATGTCCTTGGGTTTTAAAACGCATTGGGGCGCATGCAAAGTTTCCTGAAATACCCTTCGGACGAGCTGCAAATCCCCAGAATGCCATTTCGCATAGTTTAAGGGCTTTTTCGCAAAGTAGTTTGGCTCCAGAAGCTCTCTTCGCAAAGCATTTTGGCTTCAGGAGATCTTTTCGCAAAGCATTTTGGCTTCAGGAGATCTTTTCGCAAAGGACTTCTCTTCTTTTCGCAGAGTGTTTTCTTCTTTTCGCAAAGTTCAAAGTTCTTTGCGAATAGTAGAAGTTCTTTGCGAATTGAACTCTAGGCTCCCATTCTTCTTTGCGAATAGTAGAAGTTCTTTGCGAATTGAACTCTAGACTCCCATTCTTCTTTGCGAATAGTAGAAGTTCTTTGCGAATTGAACTCTCTCTTGCTTCAGGTCTTTGTCTGCTCTTTTAGACCCTCTTTAGCCATTGCTGAGGCTGTTTCTTCACTCCTTCTTTAAACTTGACATGAGCTATCAGCTTTTTGATCTTTTTGGGATGCTTTTCGGATTTGGACCTGTCTGATTGGTTGGCTGTAAAATGCACGCTAAAGCACTTATTTAGTCTTCTCAAGGGTCTTTCAAGGCTCATGTTTAGGGGTAAAAAATGGTATTTTTCACTACTTAACAGTTACTCGTAGTAGGATCGAGTTAGAGGATTCGAAGGTTCGAGATGCATATAAGGTAGGGGAATATCTAACTAGTATACTGTGTTGCGAGCACGTATGTAATGATAGTGTAAGATGCATGCTTCTTTAAATTTTATTTTTGAATTATAGTTAATGTAAAGAGTAAAGTAGATGGCAATAGTGCATGTGTTTACACAAGTAAAAGAGGAATTTGTTAAGTAAGAGAAAGATCATCCCAGGGATATAAGAACACAGAGGCATCGCAGAGATGCATCAGTCAACGTGACATCCTAGGGATGTATGGTGGATGTAAAGATCCATGTTAAAGAAATAAACAGTAAATATGAATACACGGGCTGAGTGTTATTATCTGTTAGCACAAATTCACGGTGAATAACTATATTTATTGCACAATTCGATTTAAGGTTCAGAGAATACCCAACCGACGCGACGGGATAACTGTGACTGGCGCGGCAAGATATCTGTGATCGGTACGGCGGCTAATCCGTACACCAGCAGACATCCTAGGGATGTATAGTAGTATTATGCCCATCACCTAAGAGACAGGGACGAGGACAATTCCATGAAAAATAGTCTGATTAAACGATGATAGAGGGTATTCTATCGGGGCTCGATGCTATATTGCTCGGGGATTATTTAAGTTAAGATTTAAGTCAAGATCTCAGCCTGGTTGCAACTAAGGAAACTAGTAGTCATTGAAAGAAATGCATGATCATAATGATAAAAGTAGTCAAATTGTCTTGTCACATCTTAAAGTTATTTTTCAAGAAATGATATAACTATGAATGCATGTTTATTCTTGTCATGAAATATATGTTTGTAAAATGGATATATTTGTTGTGATATTGCCCTATTGAGCTATGATGTAGCTCACCCTTTGACTATATGTCACAGGTGACAGTTTAGAAATTGATGAGAATGTAGAAATAGCTACAGACGAGGGTGATCCCGGTGATTCGGAGTACTTTCCAAGGGAGGAGACTGAGCCTCCTCCGGAGAGATTCTTCTAGAAGATTTTTCGCTGCGTATTTTGATAGTATTTTGTAAAGAAAAAGAGAATTACGGCTTGGTACATCCAGCCTTATTTTTTAGGGTAAACGTATATGTAATACTCTTTTGCCGAACCATTGAAAGTGACCGTAGCTATGGCACTAATGGTTCGGGTTGGTTCTTTTGTTCATGGGAAGTCATGCAATCAGAACTATCTTTTGGGCATGTGTTTTTGGATAAACGTACTGTAGAAATGGAGATTTATTTTGCATTATGTTCTTTTGTTTAATATTATGAATAGATGTACCAAGTGTTCCGCACTTACATTATGGGGCACAGCCTCAAGGGCTGTGCCGATGGCACAGGTTTCGGGGTGCCGAAATCCGGGCTGTCACAGTTGGTATCAGAGCCATTTCTTTAGAGTTTCTGATAAGTTGTTGGAGTAAAGGGATCTTCTGCTAAACGAAACTTTGGTTTCATATGCAGAGCACGATGTCTTCTGGAAGACGGGGTCGACCGAGAGGTACTCAGAATAGAAACCAGAGCAGTGATGAGAGATTTTAGGTAGGGTCTAGTAGTAGAGACCAGGAAAATTCTCGAGAAGGAGAACAGAGGAGTGAATCGACTGACCGGATCGCATTGGCTATGGAGACTATGGCCGCTGCGATGGCTCAGCAGACGCAGCAGACTGCGATACTGGCTTAGCAGAGGGCATTATTGGCAGCAAATAATGTCAATACCGCTAATAGTCATCAGCCACCACCACCACCTCCTCCAGCATTGTTGCCATTGTCTTTTGTAGATTTTAGGAGAATGAGACCTCCTAGCTTCTATGGACAGATGGACCCGTTAGAAGCAGAGAAGTGGCTGAACCAAATTGAAAAGCTTCTAGACAGACTACGGGGTACAGAAAGTGAGAAGGTAGGATGGGCTTCCTTCTAGTTGGAGGGAGATGCCGATCCGTGGTGGAAGTCCGTGTTAAGGAGAAGAGAAGTTGAGGACCCTCACCGTATATGGACTTGAGCAGAGTTTGTTAGGGAGTTCAATAGGGAGTACTTCCCTAAGCAAGTACGAGTCCAGATGAGGAGAGATTTCACAAACCTACGGCACAGAGGCATGTCGGTCAAAGAGTATGGTGTAGAATTTATACGGTTATCTCGATTTGCACCGGAGCTAGCATCTACAAAAATCATGAAGGCGGCCAAATTTGAAGAGGGTTTAAGACCAAACATCCATGAAAGAGTGTCAATCTTCGAGCTAGAACGCTATGCGGATGTGATGGGAAAGGCCATAGTAGCTGAGAGAGATATATATGGGGTGTACAAGAGAGGAGATCAACACGACGGAGCAGGAACAGCTTAAGGGGGAGCGAGTGAGTATAGCTCGGGGAACAAAAAGCCGAGATTTACCACGCCGACTCCACTCCCTAGGCAGGGCATGTATACAAATTTCTCTAGGCCACCTACGTCCATGTTGGAGAGACCGATCCGATATGGGAACCCTACCGCTACCACTGGAGTATCTGCTACTCAAGGCGTCTCTCGGGCAGCCTCCTCTACTCCAAAGGAGACTTGTGCCAAATGTGGCAAGCCTCACAGAACGGTTGATTGTAGAAGAGGAATGCAAGGGTGTTACCGATGTGGGAAGTTAGGCCACATAATAAAGGATTGCCCTTAGATGAGCAAAGTGAGAATAGCTTCTGCTTCTGTATCACGGACCGCACAGGCTAAGAGACCGATTGTATAAGGGAGAACTTATGCGGTCACGGCAGAGGACGCTCAGAACTCCAATGATATTATTCAAGGTGAGTTCTACTTGAGTTTAATCACCATGCTATCAAACTTAACATTTATAATGAATTGATCGAGAAACATTGCATTTTTCTTGGTTAGATTAAGCGTCATATAAAAGTTTTGTTGGTCACTTGAATATTGTATTTATTATTTAAGTAGGTGACACAAGTCGAGTGATGAGATGTGTGTGCACTGTAGGTACCTTATACGTGTATGGGAAGGAGAGTCGTGGAGCATACGAGGCTAGAGCGTTGATAGACCCAGGGTCTACTCATTCGTTTGTTACTCCTCGATTTGTAAGAAGGATGAGGATCAAGCCAGAGACATTAGATTTTGTCTTGGATGTGACAGTTCCTACTGGACCGGTAGTGAATGCAGACTTAGTCTGCAAGTCAGTAACAGTAGTTGTTAAAGATGGAGAGGTCTTTGAGTTGTCAGCAAATCTGATTCTGTTAGACATGCAAGGATTTGATGTAATCCTTGGCATGGACTGGTTGTCAAAACATTATGCAACGGTTGACTACAAAAGCAAGATTGTCATCTTTAGGCCTAATACTAGGAGATCATTTCGATTCGTTGGAGTAAGGACGAAATTCCTACCACTTGTGTTCGCCATCAAGGCCGAATGCCTAATCAGGAATGGATGCAGTGGTTACTTAGCCTTTTTGAAGGATGACAAGGAAAGAAAGAATATTATTACGGAAATTGCAGTGGTGTGCGAGTTTGAAGATGTCTTTCCAGAGGAATTACCAGGCTTACCTCCGGAACGAGAAGTGGAGTTTGCTATCGACTTGGCACCTGGAATGGAGTCGGTTTCTAAAGCGCCGTATAGAATAGCTCTAGCCGAGTTAAAGGAGTTGAAGGAGCAACTGCAAGAACTTTTAGATAAGAGATTTGTCAGGCCGAGTGTATCTCCTTGGGGTGCGCCGGTCTTGTTTGTTAAGAAAAAGGACGGGTCAATGAGGTTATGCATTGACTACCGTCAGTTGAACAAACTCACTATAAAGAACAAGTATCCGTTGCCAAGAATAGATGATTTGTTTGACCAGCTATAAGGAGCCAAGTCTTTTTCAAAGATCGACTTGAGGTCGGGATATCATCAGCTCAGGGTCAAGGCAGAAGACATTCAAAAGACTGCTTTTAGGACGAGATACGAACACTACGAGTTCTTAGTGATGTCGTTTGGGTTGACGAATGCACCGGCTTCCTTCATGGATTTAATGAATCGGGTGTTTAAACCACACCTGGACTCTTGCGTCGTTGTATTTGTCGATGATATCCTCATCTACTCCAAGTCAAGGAAAGAACATGAGGAGCATTTGAGATCCGCTCTACAGACACTACGTGAACACCAATTATATGCCAAACTCAGTAAATGCGAGTTTTGGTTAGAAGAAGTTACCTTTTTGGGACACGTCGTCTCAAAAGATAGCGTCATGGTGGATCCTACTAAGATTGAGGCAGTGGTGCAGTGGGAGCAACCAAAGACGGTCACCGAGGTACGTAGTTTCCTTGGTCTAGCCGGGTATTATAGACGTTTTCTGGAAGGATTTTCCAAACTATCGGGGCCACTGACCAGACTCACACGAAAAGATGTGCGATTTGAGTGGACCGATGCGTGCGAAGCAAGCTTTCAAGAGCTGAAGAAACGACTCACCTCAGCCCCGGTACTTGCACTTCCTTCAGGCAGTGGAGGTTTTACAGTTTATAGTGATGCTTCCCATAATGGTTTAGGCTGTGTGCTAAACCAGTATAAAAAGGTGATTGCTTATGGGTCGAGACAGTTGAAAGACCATGAGAAGAATTACCCAACTCATGACCTCGGGCTCGCTGCAGTCATTTTCGCATTGAAAATTTGGCGACACTATTTGTATGGGGAGACCTTTGAGATTTTCACTGACCATAAAAGCCTCCGGTATTTATTTACACAGAAAGGGCTAAACATGAGGCAGAGAAGGTGGATGGAATTTCTCAAAGATTATGACTGCTCTATCCAATATCACCCAGGAAAGGCTAACGTAGTCACGGATGCTTTGAGTCGGAAGGGTTCGGCTCAATTGGCTAACCTGATACTGGGAATGCACAGGTGGAAATTGTTTGAAGATCTTTCAATGTATGACGCAATGATAGAAGTACAAGCGTCAGGTACTCTGTTGGCTAATATTTCAGTTAGACCAATGATCTTCGAACACGTACGCGAGTTACAGATGAAAGATGCCGAGTTGGTTAAGATTCGAGAGGAAGTGATGGAGGGGACTCGACCGGATTTCTTTGTAAGGGAGGATGGTTCCTTATTATTTAGGGGACGCCTCTGTATTCCGATTGATGCCGGTCTACGCCAGACTATTTTGGATGAGGCACACAAGTCGAAGTACGCAATTCATCCAGGTAGTACTAAAATGTATCAAGATCTACATAAGAATTATTGGTGGAGAGGTCTCAAACACGACGTGGCAAAGTGCGTGTCAAAGTGTTTGATGTGTCAACAAGTAAAAGTCGATCATCGACACCCTGCTGGTTTATTACAACCTCTACCTATACCGGAATGGAAGTGGGAATCTATCTCCATGGATTTCATCATGGGATCGCCACGGACAGTGAAGAGGTATAACGCAATCTGGGTTGTTGTAGATAGATTAACAAAATCAGCCCATTTCTTGCCCTACAACACCATGTATACGGCGGGCAAACTTGTGGAACTCTATATGAAAGAGATAGTATGCCTACATGGTATTCCAAGTAGTATTGTATCTGATCATGACCCGATGTACACTTCAAAGTTTTGGCAGAAATTTCAAGAAGGTATAGGTACTCGATTAGATTTCAGTTCAGCATTCCATCCACAGACTGATGGGCAGACGGAACGAGTAAACCAAGTGATCGAAGATATGCTAAGGGTGTGCATGCTTGAATTACAGGGTTCATGGGATCAGCATCTTCCCTTGATCGAGTTTGCTTATAACAATAGTTTTCAAGCAAGCATTGGAATGGCACCTTACGAAGCTCTCTATGGTAGGCGATGTTGATCGCCCATCAACTGGGAAGAGACCGGAGAAAAATTTGCGCTTGGTCCGGATGTTCTCGAAGATAATGCTATGTTTGTCTGGATGATAAGGGAACGACTGCGATCAGCACAGAGCCGACAAAAGAGTTATGCCGATGTCAAGAGAACAAGCCTAGACTTCGCCGTGAGCGAACATGTATTTGTGAAAGTATCACCTATGAGGGGTGTCATGCGGTTCCGAAGAAAAGGGAAACTCAGTCCTCGTTACATTGGACCCTTTGAAGTTTTTGGTCGAGTCGGAGAGGTAGCCTATCGCATCGGATTACCCCCGTTGTTTGATAAGGTGCACAATGTCTTTCATATTTCCATGCTTCGCAAGTACGTAAAGGACCCCACGCACATTTTAGGCGGTCAACCAATCGAGTTACATGAGGATATGACAATGGTTGAAGATGCTACTCAAATCTTGGACCGAAAGGAGCGAACTCTACGTGCTAAAGTTATTCCGTTAGTACTAATCAAGTGGGGCAACCACCCTATTGAGGAAGCAACTTGGGAAAAGGAGGCTGAAATTCGGGACATGTATCCCCATTTATTTGAGTAATGGGGATTGTAAATGATATGTGCTAGGTGTGAAGTAAATGTATGAAACGTTGAATTATTTTAAAATTTTTGTTTTTATGAACCTGGTATGAAACTGGTTTAAACGGTGTTCAACTTATGTGTTAATGTTTTCGATTTTCAAATATAGTGTGGGAAACTATCATTTTGATTTCCTCCCTCAAATTATAGATATTATGTGTACAGCTAGCCAGCACTTTGTCAAGGTCTCCAAGTACAGTTCGGATTAGCTATAGAAAATGAGCGAGCTCCGATGGCTTACTTGTTGGGTTAGATAGTTGTTAGTCCATAGTGGGGTATGGAGGAGTTACCTCATTTTAAATGAGTGAATTGAACAATCTGAGGGAACAGCCTCAGTTTCAAATTTTGGCTTTTCGTTTGATCGAAATTAAAATTCGATCGAACGAATTTCTATGGGTCAAAGCAACAAGTATAGCCAGAAATCCTTCGAACAATTTCCCAAATCATTCGAATGAAATGTACCTACAGTGGGCACTGGTAAGTTCTCAGAGAATCGTTCGAACGATTTCCAAACCGTTCGAACGAAATCCTTTCGCCAATGAGAGGGAAAAAGGGCCTCAAATTTTAATCTGAGAAATTGTTCGATCGATTTATAAACCGATCGAACGAAAGTTTTTGAAGGCATTTAGACCTGGGTAATTCGTTCGATCGAAATCAAATTCGTTCGAACGAATTTTTGAGTTGGCATTTAATAGCTGAAAACTGATCGAACGAATTTAAATTCGTTCGATCGATTTGGCAATCTATATATTGTTGCATTCGATTTTTTTTTCATTCGTTCGAAAATCAGCAAGCTTTTTTTTTCCTTCTTTTGGGAAGAACCTTAGGGTTTGTGAGGGTCACCGATCTTCATCGATTCCGGCCATCTTCACACTTGAAACACTGCAATCATATGTTTGGGTCATCTAGAGGTAATCATTAACCTCTATTTTGGTCTTTACAAATCCATTTCTCCTAGTATTTTGTAGATTTAGGGCGAAGTACATAAACTCTACATTGTGCTTAGTTAGAATGCCACCCAAGACTCGCCAAGCCATGGCGAGTACGGCACCGAAGAAACCCACTTCGGGTTCTTCCTCGCAGCCACCGCCGAAGAAACCACCAACGGGTTCTTCATCGACACCGCCCGTACAAGCACCGCCTCCACCACCTAACCGTGAATGACCAAATGAATGGTGGTCGGATAAGGATTTCGAACCCGAGTGGATAATCGATCCTAAGACTTTTGCCAAGCATGATGAAACGCATTGGGCATTCGATTATATTTCCACTACTGGTTTAACGAATATTCTAAAACCATGCAACGATAGCTATTACCCTCGAATCGTTCGACTCTTTTACCAGAATATGGAGATCATTAAGGACCCAACCATTTTAAAAACCAAAATTGATAATAGACCGTATACCTTTACATTTGATGACATGGCGGATGCGTTGGAATGTTTCCCCGCGTATAACCATGAAGATATAGCATTAGCTGAGCCTTTTCCAAAGGCGTTGGACTATGAGTATGTCACCAATCAAATGACCCAGGGCCGAACCGGTTCGGGTCATTCGATCAAACGAGTTGATTTACCCCGCGACCTCTGGATGCTTGATTCCATCATCCACTGTAATTTGTACCCCTTACGCCATCGGACCGAAAGAGTTGGTGAGGTTCAAATGGCACTCTTTTCAGCTTTCAATGGGCGATGGTTCAATGCCCCCAAAATGGTTTTGGAGGGAATGAAGTATGCCCGAAAGAAGATGTTGCCCAATGTCAAGAAGTCAATTGACGACATGCCGTATGCGAGACAGATTTCACTTATGGTAGAGGACTACGCGGGGGATGATACCTACACCCTCTCCCCAAATGAGTTCAAGCTGACCGGTAATATTCAACAATTTACCATGGTTGATTGGAACCGGACGTACGTTAAATTAGTAAAAAAGCCGATAGCCGAGGTACCACCCCAACCGGAAACCAACCCTCAAGACCAACCACCACATGCTACCCCAGTCTATGATGAAGCTGCTGCTCATGTTCCTCCTCAGTAGCCTGTTGGTCAGCATGGTCAAGAACACGCACCACAGCCCCATGTGGATCTTCCTACCCCGACGGTTGCGGACCTCTATGCCTTGTTGGAGGCCAACACACGTCAAATGGTGGACAACAATCACCTCCTCAACCGCCGGTTGGATTATTATGAAGCTCTGCATGCCAAGACGATGCGTTTCATGTACCCCAATGACTATCTTCAACGCATGGCGGCAGCACAGGCTGGGTCTCTGGAGCGTCGACTTCTGGCGCGGGTGGGCATGATGGTGATGGCAGTGATCCGCCTGGCGATAAGGGGTCTTGAGTGCCCTTTTGTCTTGTGTCATGTTTTGGGTGGGGTGAAAATTTTGGACTGAATTTTTGGGTTGTAAATTTTGGTGGACCTATTGTAAAAATTAAAACAGGTGGCCAAGGACAAGTTCCTCTTGAACAATCATGGCATGGCTGCCACTCGACACTTTGTGACTGCACAATTTTTTTTTTATCTTGTCTATATAATGGTGTTTATATTTACTTTTGTTTGGTGAATGTGCTTCCAAATTAGCTATCTATTCTGTGTGTGTGGTTGTTTTCTTTATGACTACATGTAGTTCATGCAAGATGCGTATTTGCACTAGTCCCACGTGTACACATTGTGTGTGGGGTGTGGGGACGGACCTTATTGCGTATAATTTTCGGGGACGAAAATTCCCAAGGCGGGGAGAATGTAACATCCCAAAAATTTTATATTTTAAATAGTTCACCTCAGGATGCGGACCAACTGGTTTAGTGTTTGACTGGGTCAACATGGAATGGGTTGACTTAGTTGAACATGGGGAGATGAAAAAGTTAAGTGGAACAAGAGTGGTTAGTAGAATGTGTGAGTATATACACCGAGTTAGTTATATATTCTTTACACCAAATTAAAATGGTATAGGTTATAAGGGATAAATGAGAGGAGTTATTTCCTTTTTAATGTAAAGAAGAAGAGAGAGAGAAAGAGTAAATGAGAGGAAAATTTTTGTGAAGTAAATGAAGAAGTATATTGAATATAATTCTTTGATCTTGGCTCACAAAGTCTAACGGATCGAGCTCGGAATCGAGGAGAGATTTTAGTTGTGGGTTTGAGAAACCCTAGTAAGATCAGGCTTGGGATCGAGGGATCCAACCGTTAGAAGGTGAGCTGAATTTTCTTAAGAAATTCCTTAAATTAGTATGATTTATCTGTCATATGTATATATATAAATATGGATCTAAAGACATGAGATTGATAATGTTTGGAAAGGGGTTTGGATGAGTTCAAGAAGTGATGAACTCGATCCAAAGCTGAGAATAGGCAAATTCGATCAAACGATTTCCAAACCGTTTGAACAAATTTGGCCTGAGGAGAAGAGTTAAAGAGATAGGAGGGTTTCTGAGTAAATCGATCGAACGATTTGAAATTCGTTCGTTCGATTTTGGAAACCGTTTGATCGAAATAAAAATCGATCGAATGGTTTGCTCAGAAGAGAAAAAGGGTAAAAGTAGAATTCGTTCGAACGAAATAAAAATCGTTCGAACGATATGAAATTCGTTCGAACGATTTAGAAACCGTTCGAACGATTTTGAGAATCGTTCGAACGATTTGGAAATCGTTCGATCGATTTGGTTAAAGTTAGGCTTTGATGCCTAATTTAGTTTGTAAATGAATTGTAAGTGAACTTAAGCTTCTTGAACCACTGTTTAGACATTGTAGTAATATTTATCATGCATTGATCATGCCTAGGTTAAGCCGAACCATTGAGTTACTCGTAGTAGGATCGAGTTAGAGGATTCGAAGGTTCGAGATGCATATAAGGTAGGGGAATATCTAACTAGTATACTGTATTGCGAGCACGTATGTAATGATAGCGTAAGATGCATGCTTCTTTAAATTTTGTTTTCGAATTATAGTTAATGTAAAGAGTAAAGTAGATGGCAATAGTGCATGTGTTTACACAAGTAAAAGAGGAATTTGTTACGTAGGAGAAAGATCATCCCAGGGATGTAAGAACACAGAGGCATCGCAGAGATGCATCAGTCAACGTGACATCCTAGGGATGTATGGTGGATGTAAAGATCCATGTTAAAGAAATAAACAGTAAATATGAATACACGGGCTGAGTGTTATTATCTGTTAGCACAAATTCACGGTGAATAACTATATTTATTGCACAATTCGATTTAAGGTTCAGAGAATACCCAACCGACGCGACGGGATAACTGTGACTGGGGCGGCAAGATATCCGTGATCGGTACGGCGGCTAATTCGTACATCAGCAGACATCCCAGGGCTGTATGGTAGTATTATGCCCATCACCTAAGAGACAGGGACGAGGACAATTCCATGAAAAATAGTCTGATTAAATGACGATGGAGGGTATTCTATCGGGGCTCGATGCTATATTGCTCAGGGATTATTTAAGTTAAGATTTAAGTCAAGATCTCAGCCTGGTTGCAACTAAGGAAACTAGTAGTCATTGAAAGAAATGCATGATCATAATGATAAAAGTAGTCAAATTGTCTTGTCACATCTTAAAGTTATTTTTCAAGAAATGATATAACTATAAATGCATGTTTATTCTTGTCATAAAATATATGTTTGTAAAATCGATATACTTGTTGTGATATTGCCCTATTGAGCTATGATGTAGCTCACCCTTTGACTATATGTCACAGGTGACGGTTTAGAAATTGATGAGAATGTAGAAATTGCTACAGACGAGGGTGATCTCGGTGATTCGGAGTACTTTCCAAGGGAGGAGACTGAGCCTCCTCCGGAGAGATTCTTCTAGAAGATTTTTCGCTGCGTATTTTGATAGTATTTTGTAAAGAAAAAGAGAATTACGGCTTGGTATGTCCAGCCTTATTTTTGAGGGTAAACGTATATGTAATATTCTTTTGCCGAACCATTGAGAGTGACCGTAGCTACGGCACTAATGGTTCGGGTTGGTTCTTTTGTTCATGCGAAGTCATGAAATCAGAACTATCTTTTGGGCATGTGTTTTTGGATAAACGTACTGTAGAAATGGAGATTTATTTTGCATTATGTTCTTTTGTTTAATATTATGAATAGATGTACCAAGTGTTCCGCACTTACATTATGGGGCACGGCCTCGAGGGCTATGCCAATGGCACGGGTTTCGAGGTGCCGAAATCTGGGCTATCATAGTAAATCCGCCAAAAATAACAACAGAATAAAACAAAAAATCACCCCTAGGAACCTATTTATAGGCAAAGACCCTCTTCACCACAAAATGACAAGTGTCTCACTTTAAAACATCCCTCATCTAGTTAAATCAAAACAATAACACTTGCCCTCCTTAGAGAACACCAATCCATGACCAGTTTAGATAAACCAACAACCGCAAGACATTTACCCCCCTAAAAAAACACAAATCCATGATAAAAGAAGATAAACCAATAATCATGAAACATTTACCTCCTAAAGAAACCCAAATCCACCACAAAATAGATGAACCAATAGGATTAAAATATCTAACACCCATTTAAGTTAAGCCTAATTCACACAAGTGTCACTCCAAACTAAACATAAAACTAAAACAAAAAAAAAGCCTACCTTAAACAAAACAAATGCCCAAAATTTCCCTTATGCCATAAAATCCCATTAAAAATCCAATTTAGCCCACCTAGGCCATAAAAAATGAGCAAAATCGTTCAAAAATAAAAGAAATACAGCGTTAAGAAAAGAAATATATATATATATATATATAATCATATAAAAATAAAAAAATAAAAACTGCTCCCTACAGCAGCATCGCGACCAAATCACTCCCCGACGCCTGCCACTCGCTCCGCTGCGGCGAATAATCCGACAAAAAAAAAAAAAAAAAAAATTATTCCTCATAATCTCATTGCAATAACACACCTCCCGACGCTCTATCACAATCAAACTACTAGAACCATATATATATATATATATATATATATATATATATATATATATATACATATATATATATATAATAAACAATAAAAGTTCAATCGCGACACGAAAGTGAAAAATAAAGACAATGACAAAGTAGCCACGAGATAAATCATTCCGCACTACTCGTCCCACAACGATCAGAATCACTCTCCCTTGTCCCATCGTGTAATCCCACACGCCAACCAGAGAGAGAGCCGTTGATATCCCATCACACGTCCCAACAATAACACATCCTATCGTAACAAAACGTACACATACCCAACGCTTTCTCAACACCTAAGTTCATTGGCATAAATCAACCACACCCTCATGTCCCATTGTAACACTAAAACCCCACCACACCACCAAAGCCAAAGGCAAGTCCCGTCACCATCTCATATACTATTCAAACTGACCCCAACCCGTCGTATAACCAAGATCTGCCAAAGAAAGAAATACACCATCATTAGCCCATCACGACGTCAAAATAATAAATGAGTCATCAACCAAAATGCCTCATCACATAACCACCAAGTCCCGTCGCAACCCACCATGGCACACAACCAGAAGAGAGGCTCAACCAATATCCCATCACAAAAAGCAACAAGCCAACCCCCCAAATGACCCTTCATGCAGCAGTCGCTAGACTCCACCACAGCAGAAGCATACGATCACAGACAGGAGAAGAGAGAAATTTATCCGACATCCCATTGCACCCAACAAATATCAAGTCCCATCGCGAACATCTCACTAGGCGATCCGGACATTCCATCGTGCAACAAATCAGGTAAGTATCACCCCTTTCTTTCTACTCAATATTCCCGATACAAATATTGTTAGCTAAGATTAAGTCAAATGTCTTCAAAACCCGTCTCTCTCGACTCGTAAATCACTGTAGTCCTCCCATAAGAGACAATCATCAGTATTCACGAGAAGATTAGATGGAGTATTCGGCATACCAAGTGTCGTCTTGACAACCACATAAATGGTCGGGTCCACAAATCCCGTTCCGGTGGATCGGCTCAGCGACGTCTCGAAAGTCACATTTTTTGAGTTTTACCACCAAATTGATCTTAAATTAAAAATCACAAACTTTTAAATATATATATATATATATATACAAAAAAAATGATAATAAATAAACCCTCTGTCTATCAAAACTATATCTCTCATCACTCCAATCTATTCTTTCTCCTGGAAAATCGAACACTGAATATGTCCAACTCTTAGAAACCACCGATGTCCACTGGAAAGGGGCCACTGACCCACCATTGGTGTGAGAAATGACGCATCCTGTCTGACATGACTTGCGAAATCCTTCGCCATTATATTAAATTAAATCATATTATCTGGTCACTGATCCATCTTGTTATGTGTATTAAAATTATGTTAAATTCAAGTCTCAACCTATTACAAGCGCACAATAGAAATTGTAGAGCTAGTATAGGATCGTTCCTACGAAGATAGATTATTAATAATTTAATTTAGTTTTATGAAAACTTATATTTATTTTTTAAGATCCTAAACTACTGGAGAAATATGAATAAAGAATTTTTCTATATCTAAAGTGCATAAAAGTAAATCGAAATCCTCCTTCTGATTGAGGTCGTCAATCCTGATCTTCAGCTATCGAATATTTATGAAAATAAATAATACCGTTACAACATATCTCTAGTTTCTTAGCATTGGTTGTTAATCAAATATAAGACCCTATCAATACAGATTTAATTTAATCAATAACTTTCTAAAATCTGGGTGTCAATCAAACCTTAGAAAACTGAAGATGAAAAAGTAAAACTGTTATACTAATCTGCAAATTTCTAACCTGAGTCGTCAATTCAAATTAACACTTGGAGATGTTTACAAAGCTATAAATTTAAACTAAAAAGCAAAGTAAAATATATCCTTCACCCCTCAGCCGCAGTCGTCAATTGCTCCTGAGAAACTACAGATATCTACTCTAATCTTCAGCACTCAATTGTAGTCGTCAATTACTCTTGAGAAACCTCTGATATCTAATCTATTCTAACTATTTTACACTACTTTGATCGAAAGAAAATCCAGCTTCAGACGTCAATTGATGCTGAAATTCTTCAATGATTATTCCTATACCGGGCTCTCTTATTTATAAATCATAAGAAGTCAGGTTACAAAGACTTCTAATTCTAATAAAAGAAACTACTAAAAATAAAATATTCCTAATATAAATCTAATTCCTAATTTTATTTTTCCTTGCTTTCAATGGTTGATGCGCTTCTGGAGCGTTCTCCTTTATTTTAGCAACAGAGTCCTTCGGAGTATATCTTCATCAATCTTCTCAGATCCATGATTCACCAAACTTCTAATTTCATATATCTTCTAATTTTGTTCTTGACGGTGATAATCTTCACTCATGATCAACAATAATAACAATAGTAGGAAAAAAAAATTTCTGGATAATCGCAAATCACGATTTTCTATCTTTTTCTTCTCTTTCTTGGAAAATTGTAAATCATGATTTTTTATCTTTCATAGCTTTCTCATAGTTGACGATTCTCTAGATTACGATTTTTCGCTTTTCTCTTTTTGTCTTTTTTGAAGAATCATAAATTATGATTTTCTAGCTTTTAGTAGGCAAAAAATGTCTTTTTTGCTCAATCGTCTTTCTTACTGTAATTTGAGTTTATTTTGATGAATATTAACACGTAGGCTCTTTTTTACTGTTTATCTCTAATATCTGCATATCAGTAAATTATTAGTAGCAAACTAACACCTAGCATCACTAAGTTAAGAGTGATAAAATGGTAAATTATATGACTGATCACACCCCCAAACTTAAGTTTTGCTAGTCTCTAGCAAACAAGGAAAATTAAACTATCCTAAAACTAAAAATTTTAATGTCACTTTCGTAGGGAACATGATTGTATTTAGTAGATGCAACAAGCCTTTAAACCCCTAGGTGATCCCTAGTGGAAGAGTTGTAGTCTCCTGAAGGTTTTTAGTGAAGTTACCTACAAACTTCCAATATTTTTGGGTTTTCAAAATATTTTTTCAAAACTAAAAATTTAAAATATAGATTTTTATATACTAAATACTCAGTCAATTATTAGATGTTCATTATTTTTCAAAAAATTTCAAATCTTTTATCCTTAGCTTTCCATCATTGTAATTATCCTCTATCAGAACTCAATAATTTCAATTCAGTATAGCCTGGAGTGTGTGCATATCACTGAAAAGTTTATTCATCATAAATTTTTCTAAACTGCAATTTTTAGAAAATATTTTTATCCAAATTCTCACTTATTGGCATACTCTCAAACATAATCAAATTTTTGGGTTCTCACAATATTATAGAGATATATGCAAATTTCATCTAACAATTAACTAAGAAGACAAATCTCATGGAAAGGATAATCAATTCTGTTCATATAACTTCTTCATTTATTCATAGTATCTATTTTATATATCTCTACTAGACTCATATTCTTGCAAATTATAAATCAAAAAGGTCTTTCCTTTGGCTTGTAATGGGGCTTTGGGTTTTCAGAAGGTTTCAAAGAAAAATATAAAGAGGATTCAAAATTATTTCTAAGAATTTAGCTCTTCCTTCTCTTCTTCTTCTATATTTTTCGGCTTCAGTAAGTATCCTTATTTTGGATAACTTCTTCCTATTTGTTTTCTAGTATAAATCTCATTTTTCTTTTCTAGTTGGAAGCTCTTTACTTATTTTTATTATTTCATGGAATCGTCTTTTTACGACTTCCTCTATTTCTTTTCCCATTTTTTCATATGATTGTATTTCTTCTTACTTGTACCCTTTTCAGCAGAGCATTTATCTGTTATGCATATACTCCTTTCACTCCCTCTTCTCCCCTTCTTTTATATTCTAAACTGTCAAAAATTGTAAGGATCAAGGACAAAAAGTTTTGGATAGTACATCTGGTTATAGGTTTATAAAATTTTGGTACAAAGAAATTTAATTTTTAGGCTTCTAATATGGGTTCAAAGGGTAAAAATATTCTGGGATTTTTGGGTTTTTAGCTCTGGTTTAACAAAAGATGGCCTTTGATCATTTTCACGATTTATTAATATGGATGTCTTATTGCTTTGATATATTTAATAGACAGTTCTAAACAAATAAATGATCATATTTACAGAATATCTTAATTCTAAGTTCAGCATTATGAGATTTTAAATAGTAGAAAAGTTCAAGAAAAAGTTAGCATGAATAAAAACAGTCTCTCTTTCTCAGAATAAAAGAGGAAATAGGCTCTATAGCTCACTGGTTATATGATTTTGAAATTATAATCTAAAATATTTGTAGTTCAGATCAATTATATAGTTTCAAACATTCACCTGATATAGTGTTCTAGAAATACTTTACTTTGAATGATAAATATTTTAATTTTAATTTTTTTAAACTACTACTATGATGGGTTGCTAAGAATTTCGGATTTTCATATTTTTTTCTATCATAATTCTCATATAATGATTAACTTAAAAAAAACTCTATACTAATATATTATATTTTTCAAAATTAATATGTACCCCCCAAAACTTAATCAGGACAATATCCTCATTGTTCAAAACATGGGACATAAAGGAAAAATATTACCTTACTTACTATTGGGTTAGTTACCGGGTTTATAATCTGCAAAAAGAATCAAAAATCTTCCCCCAAACTTGGGAGAAAAATACTACCGGTTCTATGGAGTAAAAAAAATATGTTAGCTGTTAGTATCACTGTTAGTAAAAATAAAAGAAAATTTCATATATTATTGGATATTTACAATGACCTGCAAGTTAAACATTAAGAAATGAAAATCTATGAAGATTATACCTATGAGGTTTGTAATGTTCTATAATGTTTTTACTCACTGGTAGAATATGATATAAGGGTGGAATTTGTGGGTTCATCTTCCCCATCTGATATCTCCGTTGTCGAATAACCATCCTTATCTGCAGTTGAATCTCCTTGTGCTGCCAATTCAGCTTCTACTGTATGTACTTCGTCTACAATCCTTGGACAAGAAGTACCTTTCGGGCACTGTTTTTATTTATCAACCTTTTGTTTGAGATTCGCAATTAGCTTCTTAATGGCGACAGATTTTAGTTGATTTTCTATTCTAAGCTTCTCTGCCTCAACTTTTTCCTTTTCTAATGCGATAAGGTAATTCTTAGTTTGAGACTCAATCATTTTTACCTGTTTTTCATTGACTGAGCATAGGGAATCTTTGTCCTCTTGAAGTTGTCTTACTTTCTCTTATGCTATCGTTAGTAAGTGAGTCTTTTATTTTAGCTATTGTTGGAGAGTTTTCTAGTAGTCCTTAAGGGCTTTTTCTCTCACAGTTTCTACATCATCAGGACCTACCATCAAACCTCCAAACTGTTCTAGGATACTGGCAATTTTATCTTCATATACTCTCTTCTCCTCTTCCCAAGCCTGTTATTTTTCACTCATTTTTGTAGTTTGTTACACTAGTTGGGTTTGAAGGGATGAGGTAGCATCCTAAACTTTATTTTCTGTCTCTGCTGCCCATCTCACACCTTGCTCTTGTACAGCTCTTCTTCGTAAGTTTTCCATTATCTCTGCCTGTTCTTGAGCTGTCAAGGTGGTATCTTGGACTCTCTTTTTTAGTCCTTGAAATGCCCCCATCCACTTTCTTACTATTCCTGACAGTTGTATCAAAGGTGGGGCATTTGTAGAAATCCAGTGCTCTAAGTCTCTCACCTTTCTATTTACTTCTGGTAATGGCAATAGATTAGGTTTATGTGTGAGTTGCCATTGCTATACTGCCTTTAATCTCTTTTCTAACTCATGAATCGATGTGGTAGGGACTGAAGGATCCTCGGTGGGTGCTTATTCTCCATGTAGCAATTCTGTAAAGCTCTCTCTTGGTAACTCTGAGCTTTGATCTACTTCTACTACTTGGGCTATGAGATTTTGCTTGGTATTGGCTGTAGGCTAAGCAACAGGTTCTACTGGTACAGGGGTATGGCTAGAAGTAGCTATTCCCACAGTCTGTTGATCAATTACAGAAGGAGTTTCTTCTAATCTTTCTAGAATTTGGCTAACAAGGTCTACTTCCGTAATGATTGGCAATATGTCTACCTCTGTTGAAGGGGGCATAGAAGGCCCTATGGGTGAGTCCAAAGTAGGGTCATACAGACTGACTTGGACTGCAACTGGGGTTCTCAATTCGGTTATTCCTTCAGATATCAAAGAGCTTGTCTCTCCTCTCTTTTGAGGTGGAGTAATCCCACCATCTTCTAAAACTGCATCATCTGGCCCCATGAATTCTGTTGTATGTACTAAATTGGTCTCCTTTCTTTCCTCATGAATTTGAGAGACTTGTGATACAGAGGGGGTACTTTTAGTGCAAGGAGCTAAGGGGATTCTCTTCTTATTTTCAACACCTAAATTTCTCCTATAGGCTAAAACTGTTAAGCCTTCCTCTGGTCTTGATAAAGTTTTTTCTTTGGGGTTTATACTATACCCCACATTCATCAGCAGGTTCGTAATAAGTCCTCCAAATAACAGGGTCAACTTTTTCTTCTGATATTTTTCTTGACTCAACTTCTCTCTCGCAATAGTGATTACCTCAAAAAGGTAAGAGGGCACATTGAACTAATAGCGATTTGCCATTAAGTACAATACTTTAGAAAATAATGCTCTTCTCTCTGTTTCATGTCCCATGGGATGAATAGTTTTATGGATAAGTATATCGAAAAAGTGTAGTGATAAGCTTCTTGCTTCTAGATCCTTTCTAAGGAAAAAAGACCTGTCCCGTGGAGTTTTTCCTAATAATTTTATTGCCATTTGGGGGAAATAGGGGAGGGTATCTGATGGCATCCTTAAAAGGTTGGCTTCGGGGTTATCCTAGGACAATTGTGGTATCTCTAGGGGTGTATTAAAAAAAAACCCTGGCAACCATTTCCTTCGAAATTTCGATCAGAAGTCCATCAATACTAGTAGAGATGGTAGGGGGTAGTCCTTGGCTGCCTTTGGTCATATTTTTGTAAAACGGCCTCACCAATATGGGATAGACTGGTGTGACTCCTGGCTCCAAGAAGTAGGTCAGCCCAGCATCTTTAAAGCATTTAAGAGCTTCTCCACCCATTTCTAATTTTCTAAGGATTCAACATCCAATGTAATTTCAGCACCCACAACATGATGCTTCATTGAAGTAGAGACTTTATCTACTCGCATAGCAAAGGATGTTGGCTTCTTTCCTTTATCTAATTTTAATCTCTTTTTAAGGATAACTATCCCGGAAGACTTGGGCTTCTTCTTTGGTGGGTCTGCTGCTTTTGATTTTTCCTTAAGGGCGGCAGACCATACGATACGGTGAATGATTCGGGTGTTATCAGAATTATTTCCTTCTTCTCTTTTTCGTTTGCCCGTTTCGTTCATCATACCTCCACTCACTTTTCTACAAAGATTAATATCAATACCATTAATTAAATTTAAAGTCCATGTATTGAATAAAGTCTCTTGTTGAAACCTTTCCATTTTACAATTAAAATCATCACCTTACCTTTTTAAAGATTGAAATCCTAATTTGTAATTGTAGAATAAAATGTGCATAGGATCCTTCAAAACCAAATAGAGGAAGTAAGGGGTTGTAAGAAAATAAATAGTTAGATTGGGTGGAATAACGATTAAGATTACGGACGATTTAAAAAAGAGAGGAAAGGTAGGAGGAGAAAACTTGGAAGGTTTTTGAAAATGGGGTCGGCATATACTTTTTACAAATATGTAGGTCCCATCTTCAGTGATGACTTGCTGAGCCGATCATTACTGAGTTTTTACCTAGAATCGTGAGTTGATTCTAGCCTTCAATGAATAAAAATTGCAGTCATTGCATTTCAAACTACGAGCAATCGTAAATCCATACGATTGTCCACTTATAATATACAGTAGGTATAAATTACGATCTATCATTTTTTTTTAACGAAATGGGTTATATTATAATACCTATATTAACTAAGAAAAAAATAGTTTATATAATTTACACATGGTGCTACGGATGAGTTGGTAGCTCGATAATCCATGAGGATCTTTTAACTAATATTATGGGGAGCAGTTGTCTCTCCCAGGAAAGCTTCGCCGTTGGGATTATTTATTGGCTACATAGGTAATTGGACACTTTCTCTCCTTGCCACCTACGAAGCTAGTTGTCCAATCTAGCTTTCCAGCTTTGTGATGGACTGAGTATGTGAATGAAGGGACTTAGAGAATTGAGCAAGTTGGTGTAAATCTTTTGAATGCTGGTGCGACTGTTGTTACAAATCTTGAAGGATTTGAGCAATCGTAGCATTAGACATATTGCTCCATGGTTCAATCTGTGGTTGTGCCGCCTGTATTTGGGGTCTCAGTAGAAAATTTAGGTCTGGAGAAATCGGGTCAACGCAGCTATTGGTGTTAGGTGTGCTCCCACAGTGGAATCGTAGTTAAATCCTGGATGATTTTTCCACGATGAGTTGTAGGTATTCCCTTAATCTCCCCTCTGAAAATCCATTACTTGTTTTGTTTCCACCATCTCTTGGTATTGTGGCGCAGCAGGGTTTTCAATATATGTGTGAGTTTATCGCGGGTCTATCCAGAGTGTTTGGGTTGGAATTCATGAGTGTGGCAATTTTCTGCTCAAGGGCTAAAACTTTTGTACTCATGTCATCCTCAGCTTTTACTTTGTCCTTATTGATCTCATAAATCCCTCCTCTTGCGAGCAGGGTATGAAGAGCAATATCTGGATCAGCCTGTAGTAAAATCTATTTTTGCTTTGAAGTGTTGGCCAGTTTCTTGAATAAATTCCAGGTCTACTGATCGTTTTGAGCCATGAAGGCTCCTCCACTTACGGCATCAACTGTGGACTAGTTAGTCTCAGTAAATCTTTGGTAGAAACTTTTTGCTATAGACCAATTTGCCACCTCATGATGAGGGCATTTTTGTAGCAAATCCTTCATCCATTGCCAACTCTCATGAAATAATTCTCCACACTTTTGCCTGAAACTTTGGATTGCTTGGCGAATTTGGTTTGTTCTACCTATCGGAAAGTATTCATCTAAAAATTTGGACTGTAAATCCTACCAAGTGGTTATACTTCGGGCCGGTAGTGAAACGACCATGCCTTCGCCCTATCTTTGAGAGAGAAAACGAACAGACGCGGTCTTATGGCTTCTTTATTAGTCGTGGTCTGCAACATTGTGCAAAGTTTTATGAAGTCCCTCAGATGTTGGTAGGGATCTTACCTATCGAGCCCATGAAAAGTAGGTAGAGTTTGAAGTGTATGGGGCTTGATTTCATAGTTTTGACCTTTAGCTACCTCCGATATAACTATACAAGAGGGCTCGGTCAAAGCTATAGGGTTGCAATGCACTTCAATTGAAAGCTCGTCAGCCATGGTTTGAGGATCTCTTACAGAGGATCGGTTTAATGTGAGTCTGTGCGGGAGAGTCCGCTCAATTTCTCGGTCGTATTCAAAATAGTCTAGACTCCTAGATCGGGTATGATGCATACACCAGGAAATCAAAATAATTTTTTTATATATATATAATCTTTTATATAATTTTTATTTTAGAAGAATAGGGAGAGAGAACAAATCTAGGCCTCTGGCTTCTCTGATCAGGGGAAATTGAAACCTTGATTTGCTTATTCCGAATAAACCTGCAAAAGAGTAAAAAGTGTTCAAAGAAAATTTTTAAAATATAAAAAAATATAAAAAGAGAAAGATAAATATTGGTTTCTAAAAGAATAAAAATATTAGATTAAAATAGAAATAAAGATAAATTTCGCTTCCCCGACAGCGGCGCCAAAAACTTGATCCATCTTCTTATGTGTATTAAAATTAGGTTAAATTCAAGTCTTAACCTATTGCAAGCGCACAATGAAAATTGTAGAGGTAGTATAGGATCGTTCCCACGAAGATAGATTATTAATAATTTAATTTAGTTTTCTGAAAACTTATATTATCTTTTAAGATCCTAAACTACTGGAGAAATATGAATAAAGAATTTTTCTATATCTAAAGTGCATAAAAGTATATATAAATCCTCCTTCTGATTGAGGTCGTCAATCCCAATCTTCAGCTATCGGATATTTATAAAAATAAATAGTATTGTTACACCATATCTCTAGTTTCTTAGCATTGGTCATCAATAAAGTCTAAGATCCTATCAATACAGATTTAATCTAAGCAACAACTTCCTAAAATCTGGGCATCAATCAAACCTTAGAAAACTGAAGATGAAAAAGTAAAAACCGTTACACTAATCTATAAATTCTAACATGAGTCGTCAATTCAAATTAAAACTTGGAGTTGTTTACAAAGTTATAAATTTAAACTAAAAGGCAAAGTAAAATATGTCCTTCACCCCTTAGTTGTAGTCGTCAATTGCTCCTGAGAAATTACAGATATCTACTCTAATCTTTAGCACTCAATTACAGTCGTCAATTGCTCTTGAAAAACCTCTTATATCTAATCTATTTTAACTATTTTACACTACTTTGATTGAAAGAAAATCCAAACTCAGGCGTCAATTGATGTTGAAATTCTTCAATGGTTATTCCTATACCGAGCTCTCTTATTTATAGATCATAAGGAGTTGGTTTACATAGACTTCTAATTCTAATAAAAAAAACTACTAAAAATAAAACATTCTCAATATAACTCTAATTTCTAATTTTATTCTTCCTTGCTTTCAATGGTTGATGCGTTTCTGGATTGTTCTCCTTTATTTCAGTAACAGAGTCCTTCGGAGTAGATCTTCATCAATCTTCTCAGATTCACCAAACTTCTAATTTTATATATCTTCTAATTCTGTTCTTGGCGGTGATAATCTTCACTCACGTGAAGAGCAGCAACAACAATAGTAGAAAAGTTTTTTTCTGGATAATCGCAAATCACGATTTTCTATATTTTTCTTCTCTTTCTTAGAAAATCATAAATCATGATTTTCGGTCTTTCATAGCTTTCTCATAGTTGACGATTCTCTGAATTATAATTTTTTGCTTTTCTCTTTTTCTCTCTTTTGAAGAATCATAAATTATGATTTTCTGGCTTTTAGTTGGCGAAAAATATCTTTTTCGCTCAATCGTCTTTCTTACTACTATTTGAGTTCATTTTGATGAATATTAACACTTAGGCTCTCTTTTACTATTTGAGTTCATTCTAATATCTGTACATCAGTAAGTTATTAGTAGCAAACTAAAGCCTAACATCACTAAGTTAAGAATGATAAAATAATAAATTATGTGTGACAACCCGGATTTTCCCAACCTAAAATTTTGAGACACATTTTTTTTTTTTCCTCAACTTATACCAAATGGAAAAACCCGGACCGCCAGATCGTAGATCACAATCTGATACAGAATACTTGGCACATCCATATGCATACGAAAATCAAAGCAAGGTTATATATATGTCATAAATAAAAACTCTAGTTCTAATACCTAATATGTACAGAACCAAACAAACACCAGTGATGACCAACCATCACCAATAGTAGCGTACCATACATGTATAATAGCACAAATGCACCAAGCTCAAACTTACCAAAATCCACAATGCACTAAATCTACGATCCTGAAACAAAGTACAAATCCTTATGCGGAAGCTCATTTTCTTCAAGTATGTAGTCTGGCCTTCCTCAAACCTACTACACCTGTGACGTATAGTCGGGGTGAGCTAACATCTAAGCTCAGTGGAGAAAATTCATACCAATATACATCTCATCATATGCATAGATTCAAAGACAAGATCAAAACATTTTCTTATCAAAACTAATACTAATTTCAAAGTCATTTCTTATCAAACTAAAATTTAGTTCAAAGGCATTCTCTTATCAAAACTGAAACTGAGTTCAAAGGCATTTTATTATCAAAATTCAAAACTAATTTCAAAAGCCAACTAATTCAAGGACATTTCCTTATAAACATCAAAACTGATTTCAAGATATTTTCTTATAAAAATCGAAACTAATCTTTTATCAAAAGCATATTTCTTATCTTTAATTTACTGAGTTCGATTTACACTCACTCACATGTATTACTCGTTCTTACTTTACTTACTTATATCTCTTATACATTCCTTCTTGGCTTACATATCTTACACATTCCTTCTTAGCTTACACAATTCGATTCACGGATATTCCGTCGTGCCGGTTCGATTCACAGAGACTGCTGTGCCATCTCGATTCTCACACACTTACTTATCTTACTTACACATTGTCACATAGTTTACACATTTCGATTCACGGATATCCCGCCATGTCGGTTCGATTCACGGAGACTGTTGTGCAAGTTCGATTCACGGAGACTGCCGTGCCAGTTCGATTCACGGTTAGCCGCCGTGCCGGTTCGATTTACGGATATCCCACCTTGCCGGTTCGATTCATGGGTTTAATCGCCATGCCGGTTCGATTCACGGTTAGCTGCCGTGCCGGTTCGATTCCGCCCTAGCGGCCCACAAGGTACCATATAATCCGCCCAAAGCAGTTCACACATGCACATATAATCCGCCCATAGCGGTCCATGATGTCATATAATCCGCCCGTAGCGGTCCGCAACACACTTATTATCCGCCCATAGCGGTCCACATTATGACAAGGCTTACACGTTCGATTTACTTATATAGCTTACATATTCAATTTTTCTTGTATGACTTTCAGGTTCATATACATATTCAACTGTCCAATGCATTCAAAAACTTAGACGAAAACAAATTCTTCATGATCGAAAGCATTTTGAAAATATAAATGTAAATAGATTCAGCAAACATCAATTTTCCATTGCTAAAAGCATACATTCAAAGTTCTTAATGACATTCGGAGTTCAAAAGTTAAAGCTCAAAAATCATATTCAAAACTGACAAAATTTGGAATTTCATATTTCAAATCATGATTCAAATCACATTTCATTCGATCCTATCAAGCATCTATGAAATTAAATAAAAATGCAATCGTGTATTGGAATTTCCCCACCTTAACCTTGAAGTCGCGCGAAGCCAAACTAAGCCCTATCGATGGATTCCCGCCCTCAATCTACATCATAAATATATGATGATGTATCAAGGATCAACTCCAGTCACTAATAACATAGATACATTTAAGTATTTTCTCAAAATGAAGCGGAAAAAGACAAGTTTGTGCTAACCTAGAGTTTGATGCAACTTTCCTCCAAAATTTAGACCATTAAAAATTTGTATTCAAGAGTTAGTCAAATCACAAAAATTGTCGATATTGCTGTTCTCTTTCCAACGCCTCAAGAATCATGTGATTTTGAGTTTGGGGTAGAAAGTTACAGCAAAACTACCGAAGGAGTTTCGGCATTCAGTCAAAGCATGCTAACTCGAAACTTAACCCAACTTCTTACTCAATTTTGACCTTTAAAATGGTTGATTCACAAGTTTTTCAATTCATAAAAGTTGTAGATCTTTATGTCTTCTTTCCAACGCCATAAATATCATCACAATCGGAGATCAGAAAAGAAAGTTACAGTTAAAATACCATAGCAGTATTGACATGCTCAGACAAAATCGATCGAACGATTACTTATTTTGTTCAAACGGTTTTCCAAACCGATCGAACAGTTTTCAAACCGACCAGAAACCTTCAGATTTCACTCTTGACGAAATCGTTCGATCGATTATTAATTTCGATCGAACGGTTTCGTCAGATTTCACCCAGACTCGGATTTTAAGTTCCCCAAACTCATTTTGTTCTTCAAATCTAACCTATATTCTTCTAATTTTTTCACCCACATGCTATCCAAAGACTAATCTACATACAAATCACAACTTAACATAAAAAAATTTCACCTTAAAATGATCGATTCCTCGCTAGTGCTCATGCCCAAGCTAGGGTTCCCAAGTCAAAAGAGGGCTTTCTCAAGCCATTTGATCGCAATCGCGCCCAATCGGCATTCCCTTGCGGTGATTGATCAAAGAAGAAGAAGAAAACAAGGGGAAAATCAACCGAAACCCAAGGACTTGCTCCTTCCTCTTCCCTTTCTCTCTCTAAGCTCTCTAAAAAGCCCAAAACCTCCAAATTTTGCAACCGGTTGTAGCTTCTAAAGGAAGCTTTTGACTTTTTATAAAAAGGGGATGGTTCCTATGTAAAGCACATACACTTATCCTTGGGTATTAGTTCTTATTCAAAGAACTAGATTCTAAGTGAAACGGATATACTTATTTAGGGTGTTACTACAATAAAATGATCTTTTAATTCGGTGTAGGGCCTATCCACTCCAAACCACTTATCAATCGGGTTCGGTGTAGAGCTAATACACCGAAGCTTGGTGTACACGATCATCTAATGACCCACACACAATCTAAATCAGTCTTTTTCAATTAAGACCTAGCCCAAACTAATTTATTTAATTAATTTAGCCTAAACTAATTTATTTAATTAATTTTACGATGTTGGGTATGTGACCAGTCGGGCACGCACACCGAGGTGTACTGTTCAAAGGTTAAAATTTTTGGGATGTTACATTATGTGACTGATCAGTCACTTGACCTTGTCTCTGGACGTTCGTATGACACCCTTTGGTACCTCAATTGCATCAATGTCCCTCTGTTTGACTGCGCCTTGCAGCATGTCGCGATATGCGGCGGGATGCCACTTGCACCCATAGATGAGGATACACCTCTCGACAGCTACCACTAGGCCCCTGAATGCTCCTCCTTAGCTTGTGCTGAAAGAAAAGAAAGCTAAGCATTTCATGTCAGCTCCCTGGTTCACACTTGTGATTTCTCAAAAAAATGAGAAGGCACCTCGGAAGAGGGGTGCCTACTTCTTCAACGCATTCTTATTCCATAAGAACGTGCCAAGAGGGGCATCTATAGACACCCTAATTTTGCCCTCTGGGAGTATACAATCCCGTTTGGTCAACCTTTAATCTTGCTCACGATCTTTGGAAAAGGACTAACCTTCTCCAAATACCTTAAAACCCTAAATACGGGGACCATTACTGAAACAATAGTATATGGTTAATACCCAGGCTGAAACAATAGCTCTATGGCTCGGACCCAACTTGACCTGGGAAAAATCTCAAATTTCGCACAAATACACTTACGCGGAATCGATTCCACGTGTGACCACATGCACGGAATTGGTCCCACTTGGATCAGGTTCACCTTTCCCGCGAGCCACTAAAGTCTTGATTTGGCGCAGACACACTTGCGTGACATAGTTGCTCGGAATCAGTCCCACTTGGACTAGGGCTACCCTTCGTACACCGCCCAAAGACCATGATCCTGTGCAGATACACTTGTGAGGAATCGATTTCACGTGTGCTCATACACGCGGACTCAGTTTAGATATGGATTAGGACTTTACTTCCCCAGACCGCCCAGGGACTCGAATCACACGCATACCCCACAACAAGGAATTCAATTCCATGCTTCACTAGACGCGCAAAATTTGCTCCCAATGGAACCTAGCCTCGAATTCCCTACACCGCCTGAACTCCCGACTCCCCCGTATACGCCACTGCGCAGAATTCGATTGAGCGCATACGCCACTGTGCGGAATTGGTTTCCCAGGCACATAACAACTAAGACACCTAGTTCACAGGCCGAGTCAAATTGAATCAAGAGCAAATGCCACTGCACGGAATTCAATTAAGCGCACATTTACCTGCGCAAAATTGGCCAATTTCTCACATTCCCACTTACACGAAATTAACTCGAAACCTATAAAAAGACCCCCTTACCTACGCGCAAAACAACAATTTTGATATTGAAGTCTCGAGTTCCTCTCCTCCAAGCTTAGGATTTTGAGACTCTCTGCGGCACTTGGCCTCAGGTAATCCCTTCTTAGTTCTTAGCTTTTAGTTCTTAATTTTAGCTTCTAGTATAGTTTTAGTTCTTAATTTTTGGTTCTAGTTCTTAATTCCCTATTCTAGTTCTGAATTTCTTAATTTTAGATCTTGGGTTCTAACTTCTAGTTTTCAGGTTCTAATTCTAATTCTAATTCTAATTCATAGTTCTAACTCACAGTTCTTAAAATCCTTAATTTTTTATCCATAAATTCTTATTTTCCAATTCAAATTCAGTTTTTGATCTTTAATATTTTTAAAATAATCCTTAGCCAATCGATTTGCCCAAGGGAGCTTACAGAGGATACCCCGAAACGAAACAAATCCTCCTTAGCATAACGGGCCACCAACCCCTTTTTTAGTTAGAGTAGCACTAGGAAACTAATTAATTAGAATTAGGATACAATTAGAATACGAAAATAATCAAAATTAGAATAGAATAAAAAAAAACTAAACTAATTAGAATCAAAGTAGTAGTAGAACACTTAGTCAATTAGAGTACAACAAGGAAACCCGTAATCAGTCGAACCCAGAATAGAATAGGAAAATAAATTAGACTCAAAGCAGAATCCGAAGTGAAGCTAGACAAACTAACAGCTGTTGGAGCCGGCCGCCTGATGTTCAACAAAGGAGTTACCCCACACCCCGTAAAGCGTGATCAATAACGTATTGCAACGTCGATAAATATCTGCAGCTGGTGATCGCATCGAACCAGGTATTTTTGGCTTAGAATTTACCTCTTTAATTTCAATATCTAATATTTCATAGTTTATTACTCCATCATCCCTAGCCAGAGTCCACTCGGATCGAATTGGGCCACTTATTTTAGGGACTGAAAGGGACCCAGAAAAAGCGCGTACCAACATTGTCATATAGCGATGATATATCTTCAAACAATCGCCATCTATGGATCCTTGTGATGAGGTTAGACAATTGAGCCGACGATTTCTGACTCAATGCACCTACCACCACATTTGCTTTCCCTGGGTGGAACTGTAAGGTGCAATCATAATCTTTGAGGAATTCTATCCATCTCCTCTGCCTCGTGTTCAAATCCTTTTGAGTGCAGATGTGACAGCCCGGATTTTTCCAACAAATATACATATTTTTTTTTTTACAACACGGAATGCTCAGGAAAGACCGGACCGTTGGGTCGCATGTCACGATCCGAATACAGAAGCATACTTGGTACATCCACACACATGCAAAAAATTAAAGCATAAGATATAATTGGCAGAAATAGAAGATTCTATCCTTATACAGAATACAGGCTAACAACAAAAAACCACTAGTGATGGACTACCATCACCAAAACAGTGGTGTATAATATGTCTACACAAGAAATGTACCTCTAAAAATCTAATTCTACCAGTCTTTAAGAAAATTGAACGTACCAAGTCCAAACCTCAAAATCCACAACTACAACAAGATCCAATCCACCGGTCTAAGGTAGAAGGTTCGCCTCAATCTTCGAACGTCAATCAGGACCTGCACCTGTGACGTATAGTCGAGGGGTGAGCTACAGTCCAACCTCAGTAGAGGACCTCAAGAACAATTACATTTATCATCTTATGCATAGATTCAAATAGCAAGGTTTCAAATAGTTTCACATCGAAACATAGATTAAATACAAGTTTTCAAAAGCATTTCATTTTCAAACAAATACGTGTTTCAAAGCTATTTTCATCTCAAAATAGTCTTGTCATTTTCATATCAAATGAAATATACAAAGACTTTTTCTCATGGCAAAACGAAATTGAAAATCACGTGTCTTAAGTCGAGTTTCACAAGGTTCAGAGTCGAGTGTGATTCGGATTTGAAGACTGTGTTAGATTCTCTTACATTTAAATCCGCCCATAGCGGTCCACAGTTGTACGAAACAATCCGCCCATAGCAGTCCACCATTGTCAAAATATTATGCCCATAGCGGTCCACAATCTTTATCGAATATTCTGCCCATAGAGGTCCATAATTTATACGAATATTTCGCCCCACAGGTGTAACCGCTGTGCCGATTGGATTCACCGATATTCTGTCGTGCAGGTTTGATTCACAGATATCCCGTCGTGTGGTTCATAGTTCAAGGTTTCAGATTTTTTGATTTTCAGAGTTTCAGAGTCAAATTACAGATATACTGTTGTACCAGTCCCATTGAATAACTACCGCACCAGTTCAAATTATGGATTAACCGCCGCACTGGCTCAAATTACAGGTTAATCGCCGCACAATTCAAATTACGGATTAACCGCCTCACCGATTCAAATTATGAATTCAATGGATTCATAATTCACGCAGAGTTCTTAATCCATGTTGAATTCAATACTCAACTCAGAGTTCTTATACATAGTCCAGATTCGGATTCATTTATGTATACACATACAACGTTCGAATTTCATGTCGGGTTCATGTTCGTATCAAATTTAGTGCGAACACATATTCGTGTCAAGTTTGTGGTTCATAGCAGATTCATGTACGATGTCATATGTGAATTTAATTCACGATTCTTATTTTCAAAGTTCATATTCAGCTTCAGATGTCACATTCGGATTCAACATTCATTTTCAAGGATTCGAAATTCGATACAGTTAAATTTCAACGACTCGGTATTTTAAAGTTTTCAAAAGCGAACTCATAATTCAAAAATCAAATTTATAAATCAGTTCCAATGATCACCCTTAAAGTTCAAATCTGATGAAACATGCAAAGTTCATATTCAAAGTTCAAGGAGTTCAATACTAACAAAAATTCAAGGAATCTCAAAGGTCCAACTGATTTCATTTCTAAAAGCTTGATTTCAATTCAAAATTTTGAAAGTGGATGCAAATCAAATTCTTAATCATTAAAAGTATTTTACACATTCAAATCAAATACATCATACGAATCTATGAATCGAAATCAGAAATGTCATTGGTTAATAAAGTTCCCCTACCTCGGTTGTGAAATCACGCAAGGTCATGCAAAAACGATGCAAAAATCCTCACGAATGTTCCCAAATCTTAACCTACATTACAAAGTATTTGTATTCATTCATGTTAATTACTAGGCATCACACATGTCGAATTTTCCTAAAGCTTTCTCAAAACTAGGGAGAAAAGGACAAGTTCGCATTAACGTTGGATCATGTAAAACTTGTCCCTACTTGCCCCTAATTTTTTACCTTTAAAATATTAGATTCATGAATTTGTTAATTCATGAAAGTCATAGGGTTCATTGTAACTCCTCATGAATCGCGTAATTCCGAGGTCGGAGCAAGAAGTTACCGCTAAAAATAGTGGACCAGGCTCAAACAGGGAAGCCAGCTTGAGCGGGATTCAGGCACGCTCAAGCGGGAAGCTTCAAGTGAGACCTTACTCGAGCAGGATTCAGGCCCGCTCCAGCGGGATTTATCAGTCCTCGAATTTTCAAAGCTTGTTTCCCTTTTCACATTTTGAAGTCCTCAACTAAAGGTGTCACATTTATACCTCATTCATCATATGTATGTTTTATTCACGAATGTGATCATCATCCCTAAGTTTTCGTGCACATGCAAGGGTTCGGATGACCGAATCAAGGGATTTTGGCAACAAGGCCTCTCACGTTTCTGATCATTGGGGATTTCTGTGCATACGGCATAGACACGATCAAATCGACCCTAATTTTAAGAAATTCGAGATTCCTAAGGAAGCAAAAACACTCACCTTTGCGGATTCTTCGTATGTGGAGGTTCTGGTGTTTGGTGTTGAAGTGTCTCATAGTTTTCGAGCTCTATCGTCCGAATTATCGATCGTAGGAGCTTTGAGATTAGAAAGATCGTGGTGATGATTTTGGTCGCGGTGATTCTCCGAGATCGATGACTAGTCGGGGTAGCAATCCAACGATTCGTTTGGAGAATTTGTATGGCTTGGAGGGCTCTTCAAGAGAAAGACAAGAGGAAAGGAAAGAGACTCGACTCCCTCTCAAATTCTAAGGCTCACAAATCAGCTCCCATGCAATTTAGGCATGGGAGAGGGCTTTATAATAATCCATGCGTGTCTAATCCTGTGTGGAGTTGGCACACACAACCCGATGTACTAGACTGTCATAAGCTTCAACTAATGGGTCTAATTCTTCAAGCCAGATTAACCCGAGTCTTGGGTTGTTATCTACATCAGCCCATATCAGGGTGCTATACATGGGTCTTGATATCGTGAACTATCAATACACCACTTTTAGTGTACTGGCCTGACTAATCAGGGGAATAAAAATAGAAAGACCAACTAAGGTTAGATGTCATTGGGGTGTTCAAATACCTAGACCTCTTGGTTACACCCAAGGTATTGACGATGGGGTGACTAAAATGTCCATCTTAATTATAACATTTTAAAATATGGTGTATGCCTTGTTACGCCACATTATAGTCGGTGTGCTAGTGTTAGCTATCTATGTTGTAGGTATATATGCCTAAACTAGCATTGATTTGAGTCATTGAGATTGAACTTGGCCCGATCTCAAGGTTTGAGTCGTGTGCAACAGACACACATCACAAAAGGGTTCGAGTTTTAAAGATCAGTTCACGTCATAAATTGGTTCTAGATTCGCGTTTGGTGTACTCACTCAATTGAGATAAGTGGGTCAAAGGCCACGTTACATACGTGAGAAGTTTGACCATGGTCAAATTGGTCAAAGTAAATCGCATTATCGTCAAAAGTCAACGATTCAACGTTAACTAAACATCAGGGTTATTAAAGAAGAGGTACTTTAAACTCTTGTGATCGGTATGGATTTCGAACGTCTCTCCATAAAGATAATACCTCCAAATTTTCAAGGAAAATATTACTACTGCAAGCTCCAAGCCATGTGAGTCAAGTAGTTCTTCTCATAATCCTTGAGTTGTCGAGAGACATAAGCAATAACTCTCTTGTTTTGGTTGAGTACACAACCCAATCCACTGTACAAGGCATCACTGTAAACTACAAAACCTCCACTGTCAGACGGTATGGCAAGAATCAGCAGAAGTTAAATTGTTCTTTATCTCTTGAAAGCTCTTCTCACATGAGCCATTCCATTCAAACTTCACATTCTGTCTTGTGAGTTGAGTAAGCGGTCCTGCAATTTTGAAAAAACCTTCAAGGAATCTCCTGTAATACGTGGCTAAACCTAAAAAGCTTCAGACTTCGGTCACTATCTTTGGCTGTTTTCATTTTATGATGGCCTCAATTTTAGCTCGGTCGACTTTAATGCCTTCTTTAAATATAACATATCCCAAGAAACTAACTTGCTCCAGCCAAAAGTCACGCTTGCTTAGCTTTGCATATAGTCGATGATCACGAAGTGTCTGAAGAGCTAGACGTAGATGTTGTTGGTGATCTTCTCTGGTCTTCAAATAGATTAAGATGTCATCTACGAAGATAACCACACACTTATCGAGATGTGGTATGAACACTCTGTTCATCAGATCCATGAAAGATATTGGTGCATTTATTAACCCGAATGGCATCACTAGAAACTTGTAGTGGCCATATCTAGTGCGAAAAGCAGTTTTGGGAATATTTCTGCCTTAACCTTCAACTAATGGTATCCTGATCTCATATCTATCTTCAAAAAGAATTGTGCACCTTGGAGTTGATCAAATAGATCATCAATACGAGGAAGTGGATATTGGTTCTTGATCGTCAACTTATTCAGCTGGCGATAATCGATGCCTGACCGCATAGAACCATCTTTTTCTTGACAAAGGATGGGTGCTCCCCATGGAGAGACACCCGATCTAATAAATCTTTTATCTAGGAGTTCTTATAACTGCTCCTTGAGTTCTTTCAACGCAGTTGGTGCCATGCGATACGGGGCTTTTGATACTGGTTATGTGCATGGAGGCAAATCCACTGCGAACTCCACTTCTCTATCTGGCGACAAGCCCGATAACTCTTTAGGAAGTACATCTGAAAACTCGCATGCGATGGGAATATCGGTAACGGTGACCTTCTCTTCCTGTTGATTTTGTATGAATGTGAGATAATCGTGGCATCCATTGTTCATCAAGCATTCAGCAAGAATGATAAATATAGAAGGTGCAATTGTCGGCTTAGTGCAATAAAATCTGAATGGTTTTCCCCTCTTGGGGCAAAAAGTGACCACCATTTTAAGGCAATCCATATTTGCATGATGAGTAGATAGTCGTCTATGCCAAGGATTACGTTAAACTTACATATCCAAAATAATCAGATCAGCTAATGTCTCGTGGTCTTCAATTGGAACAATTACCAATTGGCAGATAGTGTCTGTAACTACTGAGTTCCCTGTAGGGATTGATACCAATAAGATGAAGTCCAAGGGTTTAGGAATGATACTCAATTCAGCCGCAAATTGAGGAGTCATGAAGGAGTGCGTAGATTCAAGGTCTATCAATACGTGTGCCTTGTGTTGACAAATATCATAACTCTAGTACATGTGTAAGGTACCTAAGTTTCATGCAAATAATTTAGTCGTGCACCTATCAAGGTTTCATGGTGTTCATATATTAACATTATAGAATAATAATTTCCAAAGTTATTCATCAACTGAGAACAAAATAATAATTGCACAATTTATGATGTAATTGTACCTTGGATAATGTCGTTAGTCGCTTGGGCATCACGTGTAGAGACGGCATAGGTGCAACCCTGAACTGTAGGTTAGGAGGGCCTCTGAGTAGATCCGATGTCATCCTCTTTCTTCGCTTCTAGACAGTCCTTTATCATATACCCCTTCTTACCACAATTGAAGCATGACTCGTGCTCCATTAACAATCTTCTAACTTTCGTCACCTTCCACAATGTGGGCAAGACTTGGTCAGTACTGAGGAGGTAGTATATTGTGCCTTTAGTGCTACCGATTCATCAGAGGTAATCTAAAAAAGTGCATAGGAGTAGACAAATGGTTTCGTGTAGGCGATCTATGCAGGTCGGAAGGTACGAAAGTCGAGAACTTTGCTCTCTTATTTGCTTGATCGTTGTTGTATGATTGCATTCGACTCGCCTACTCTTAGTTTGCTCCGATCTTCTTTATACAACTTTTCGATGTCTTTCTCGCATTAACGTTGGATCATGTAAAACTTGTCCCTACTTGCCCTAATTTTTACCTTTAAATATTAGATTCATGAATTTGTTAATTCATGAAAGTCATAGGGTTCATTGTAACCCTCATGAATATCGCGTAATTCGAGGTCGGAGCAAGAAGTTACCGCTAAAAATAGTGGACCGAGGCTCAAACAGGGAAGCCCTTGAGCGGGATTGCACGCCTCAAGCGGGAAGCTTCAAGTGAGACCTTACTCGAGCAGATTGAGCCCGCTCCGTGAGATTTATCGATCTCGAATTTTCAAAGCTTGTTTCCCTTTTCACTTTCAAAAATCCTCAACTAAAGGTGTCACATTTATACCTCATTCATCATATGTATGTTTTATTCACGAATGTGATCATCATCCCTAAGTTTTCGTGCACATGCAAGGGTTCGGATGACCGAATCAAGGGATTTTGGCAACAAGGCCTCTCCGCTTTACGATCATTGGGGATTTCTGTGCATGCGGCCTAGACACGATCAAATCGACCCTAATTTTAAGAAATTCGAGATTCCTAAGGAAGCAAAAACACTCACCTTTGCGGATTCTTCGTATGTGGAGGTTCTGGTGTTTGGTGTTGAGGTGTCTCATAGTTTTCGAGCTCTATCGTCCGAATTATCGATCGTAGGAGCTTTGAGATTAGAAAGATCGTGGTGATGATTTTGGTCGCGGTGATTCTCGAGATCGATGACTAGTCGGGGTAGCAATCCAACGATTCGTTTGGAGAATTTGTATGGCTTGGAGGGCTCTTCAAGAGAAAGACAAGAGGAAAGGAAAGAGACTCGACTCCCTCTCAAATTCTAAGGCTCACAAATCAGCTCCCATGCAATTTAGGCATGGGAGAGGGCTTTATAATAATCCATGCGTGTCTAATCCTGTGTGGAGTTGGCACACACAACCCGATGTACTAGACTGTCATAAGCTTCAACTAATGGGTCTAATTCTTCAAGCCGATTAACTTGAGTCTTGGGTTGTTATCTACATCAGCCCATATCAGGGTGCTATACATGGGTCTTGATATCGTGAACTATCAATACACCACTTTTAGTGTACTGGCCTGACTAATCAGGGGAATAAAAATAGAAAGACCAACTAAGGTTAGATGTCATTGGGGTGTTCAAATACCTAGACCTCTTGGTTACACCCCAAGGTATTGACCAGTGGGGTGACTAAAATGTCCATCTTAATTATAACATTTTAAAAATATGGTGTATGCCTTGTTACGCTCGCACACATAGTCGGTGTGCTAGTGTTAGGCTATCTATGTTGTAGGTATATATGCCTAAACTAGCATTGATTTGAGTCATTGAGATTGAACTTGGCCCGATCTCAAGGTTTGAGTCGTGTGCAACAGACACACATCACAAAAGGGTTCGAGTTTTAAAGATCAGTTCACGTCATAAATTGGTTCTAGATTCGCGTTTGGTGTACTCACTCAATTGAGATAAGTGGGTCAAAGGCCACGTTACATACGTGAGAAGTTTGACCATGGTCAAATTGGTCAAAGTAAATCGCATTATCGTCGAAAGTCAACGATTCAACGTTAACTAAACATCAGGGTTATTAAAGAAGAGGTACTTTAAACTCTTGTGATCGGTATGGATTTCGAACGTCTCTCCATAAAGATAATACCTCCAAATTTTCAAGGAAAATATTACTACTGCAAGCTCCAAGCCATGTGAGTCAAGTAGTTCTTCTCATAATCCTTGAGTTGTCGAGAGACATAAGCAATAACTCTCTTGTTTTGGTTGAGTACACAACCCAATCCAATCGTATAAGGCATCATCAGAACTACAAAACCTCCACTGTCAGACGGTATGGCAAGAATCAGTGGTGAAGTTAAATTGTTCTTTATCTCTTGAAAGCTCTTCTCACATGAGCCATTCCATTCAAACTTCACATTCTGTCTTGTGAGTTGAGTAAGCGGTCCTGCAATTTTGAAAAAACCTTCAAGGAATCTCCTGTAATACGTGGCTAAACCTAAAAAGCTTCAGACTTCGGTCACTATCTTTGGCTGTTTTCATTTTATGATGGCCTCAATTTTAGCTCGGTCGACTTTAATGCCTTCTTTAAATATAACATATCCCAAGAAACTAACTTGCTCCAGCCAAAAGTCACGCTTGCTTAGCTTTGCATATAGTCGATGATCACGAAGTGTCTGAAGAGCTAGACGTAGATGTTGTTGGTGATCTTCTCTGGTCTTCAAATAGATTAAGATGTCATCTACGAAGATAACCACACACTTATCGAGATGTGGTATGAACACTCTGTTCATCAGATCCATGAAAGATATTGGTGCATTTATTAACCCGAATGGCATCACTAGAAACTTGTAGTGGCCATATCTAGTGCGAAAAGCAGTTTTGGGAATATTTCTGCCTTAACCTTCAACTAATGGTATCCTGATCTCATATCTATCTTCAAAAAGAATTGTGCACCTTGGAGTTGATCAAATAGATCATCAATACGAGGAAGTGGATATTGGTTCTTGATCGTCAACTTATTCAGCTGGCGATAATCGATGCACAGCCGCATAGAACCATCTTTTTTCTTGACAAAAAGGATGGGTGCTCCCCATGGAGAGACACCCGATCTAATAAATCTTTTATCTAGGAGTTCTTATAACTGCTCCTTGAGTTCTTTCAACGCAGTTGGTGCCATGCGATACGGGGCTTTTGATACTGGTTATGTGCATGGAGGCAAATCCACTGCGAACTCCACTTCTCTATCTGGCGACAAGCCCGATAACTCTTTAGGAAGTACATCTGAAAACTCGCATGCGATGGGAATATCGGTAACGGTGACCTTCTCTTCCTGTTGATTTTGTATGAATGTGAGATAATCGTGGCATCCATTGTTCATCAAGCATTCAGCAAGAATGATAAATATAGAAGGTGCAATTGTCGGCTTAGTGCAATAAAATCTGAATGGTTTTCCCCTCTTGGGGCAAAAAGTGACCACCTTTTTAAGGCAATCCATATTTGCTTGATGAGTAGATAGTCAGTCTATGCCAAGGATTACGTTAAATCCTTACATATCCAAAATAATCAGATCAGCTAATGTCTCGTGGTCTTCAATTGGAACAATTACCAATTGGCAGATAGTGTCAGAATCACGAGTTCCTGAGGGATTGATACCAATAAGATGAAGTCCAAGGGTTTAGGAATGATACTCAATTCACGAAATTGAGGAGTCATGAAGGAGTGCGAGATTCAAGGTCTATCAATACGCAGTGCCTTGTGTTGACAAATATCATAACTCTAGTACATGTGTAAGGTACCTAAGTTTCATGCAAATAATTTAGTCGCACCTATCAAGGTTTCATGGTGTTCATATATTAACATTATAGAATAATAATTTCCAAAGTTATTCATCAACTGAGAACAAAATAATAATTGCACAATTTATGATGTAATTGTACCTTGGATAATGTCGTTAGTCGCTTGGGCATCACGTAGAGAGGCGGCATAGGTGCAACTCGAATCAGAGGTTAGGAGGGCCTCCGAGTAGATGTGATATGTCATCCGCTCTTTCTTCGCTTCTAGACGGTCCTTTATCATATACCCTTCTTACCACAATTGAAGCATGACTCGTGCTCCATTAACAATCTTCTAACTTTCGTCACCTTCCACAATGTGGGCAAGACTTGGTCAGTACTGAGGAGGTAGTATATTGTGCCTTTAGTGCTACCGATTCATCAGAGGTAATCGGTCGTAAAGGACGAAAAAGCTGCATAGGAGTAGACAGCTGGTTTCGTGTAGGCGATCTATGCAGGTCGGGAAGGTACGAAAGTCGAGAACTTTGCTCTCTTATTTGCTTGATCGTTGTTGTATGATTGCATTCGACTCGCTCTACTCTTAGTTTGCTCCGATCTTCTTTTATACAACTTTTCGATGTCTTTCTCGCATTAACGTTGGATCATGTAAAACTTGTCCCTACTTGCCCCTAATTTTTTACCTTTAAAATATTAGATTCATGAATTTGTTAATTCATGAAAGTCATAGGGTTCATTGTAACTCCTCATGAATCGCGTAATTCCGAGGTCGGAGCAAGAAGTTACCGCTAAAAATAGTGGACCAGGCTCAAACAGGGAAGCCAGCTTGAGCGGGATTCAGGCACGCTCAAGCGGGAAGCTTCAAGTGAGACCTTACTCGGTAGATTCAGCCCGCTCAATGGGATTTATCAGTCCTCGAATTTTCAAAGCTTGTTTCCCTTTTCACTTTCAAAAATCCTCAACTAAAGGTGTCACATTTATACCTCATTCATCATATGTATGTTTTATTCACGAATGTGATCATCATCCCTAAATTTTCGTGCACATGCAAGGGTTCGGATGACCGAATCAAGGGATTTTGGCAACAAGGCCTCTCACGTTTCTGATCATTGGGGATTTCTGTGCATGCGGCCTAGACACGATCAAATCGACCCTAATTTTAAGAAATTCGAGATTCCTAAGGAAGCAAAAACACTCACCTTTGCGGATTCTTCGTATGTGGAGGTTCTGGTGTTTGGTGTTGAGGTGTCTCATAGTTTTCGAGCTCTATCGTCCGAATTATCGATCGTAGGAGCTTTGAGATTAGAAAGATCGTGGTGATGATTTTGGTCGGTGATTCTCAGATCGATGACTAGTGGGTAGCAATCCAACGATTCGTTTGGAGAATTTGTATGGCTTGGAGGGCTCTTCAAGAGAAAGACAAGAGGAAAGGAAAGAGACTCGACTCCCTCTCAAATTCTAAGGCTCACAAATCAGCTCCCATGCAATTTAGGCATGGGAGAGGGCTTTATAATAATCCATGCGTGTCTAATCCTGTGTGGAGTTGGCACACACAACCCGATGTACTAGACTGTCATAAGCTTCAACTAATGGGTCTAATTCTTCGCTTTATTAACTTAGTCTTGGGTTGTTATCTACATCAGCCCATATCAGGGTGCTATACATGGGTCTTGATATCGTGAACTATCAATACACCACTTTTAGTGTACTGGCCTGACTAATCAGGGGAATAAAAATAGAAAGACCAACTAAGGTTAGATGTCATTGGGGTGTTCAAATACCTAGACCTCTTGGTTACACCCCAAGGTATTGACCAGTGGGGTGACTAAAATGTCCATCTTAATTATAACATTTTAAAAATATGGTGTATGCCTTGTTACGCTCGCACACATAGTCGGTGTGCTAGTGTTAGGCTATCTATGTTGTAGGTATATATGCCTAAACTAGCATTGATTTGAGTCATTGAGATTGAACTTGGCCCGATCTCAAGGTTTGAGTCGTTTGGTGCAAATGTATACACATCACAAAAAGGGTTCGAGTTTTAAAGATCATTCCACGTCATAAATTGGTTCTAGATTCGCGTTTGGTGTACTCACTCAATTGAGATAAGTGGGTCAAAGGCCACGTTACATACGTGAGAAGTTTGACCATGGTCAAATTGGTCAAAGTAAATCGCATTATCGTCGAAAGTCAACGATTCAACGTTAACTAAACATCAGGGTTATTAAAGAAGAGGTACTTTAAACTCTTGTGATCGGTATGGATTTCGAACGTCTCTCCATAAAGATAATACCTCCAAATTTTCAAGGAAAATATTACTACTGCAAGCTCCAAGCCATGTGAGTCAAGTAGTTCTTCTCATAATCCTTGAGTTGTCGAGAGACATAAGCAATAACTCTCTTGTTTTGGTTGAGTACACAACCCAATCCACTGTACAAGGCATCACTGTAAACTACAAAACCTCCACTGTCAGACGGTATGGCAAGAATCAGTGGTGAAGTTAAATTGTTCTTTATCTCTTGAAAGCTCTTCTCACATGAGCCATTCCATTCAAACTTCACATTCTGTCTTGTGAGTTGAGTAAGCGGTCCTGCAATTTTGAAAAAACCTTCAAGGAATCTCCGTAATACGTGGCTAAACCTAAAAAGCTTCAGACTTCGGTCACTATCTTTGGCTGTTTTCATTTTATGATGGCCTCAATTTTAGCTCGGTCGACTTTAATGCCTTCTTTAAATATAACATATCCCAAGAAACTAACTTGCTCCAGCCAAAAGTCACGCTTGCTTAGCTTTGCATATAGTCGATGATCACGAAGTGTCTGAAGAGCTAGACGTAGATGTTGTTGGTGATCTTCTCTGGTCTTCAAATAGATTAAGATGTCATCTACGAAGATAACCACACACTTATCGAGATGTGGTATGAACACTGCTCATCGATCATGAAAGATATTGGTGCATTTATTAACCCGAATGGCATCACTAGAAACTTGTAGTGGCCATATCTAGTGCGAAAAGCAGTTTTGGGAATATTTCTGCCTTAACCTTCAACTAATGGTATCCTGATCTCATATCTATCTTCAAAAAGAATTGTGCACCTTGGAGTTGATCAAATAGATCATCAATACGAGGAAGTGGATATTGGTTCTTGATCGTCAACTTATTCAGCTGGCGATAATCGATGCGACCAAGATAGAACCATCTTTTTTCTTGACAAAAAGGATGGGTGCTCCCCATGGAGAGACACCCGATCTAATAAATCTTTTATCTAGGAGTTCTTATAACTGCTCCTTGAGTTCTTTCAACGCAGTTGGTGCCATGCGATACGGGGCTTTTGATACTGGTTATGTGCATGGAGGCAAATCCACTGCGAACTCCACTTCTCTATCTGGCGACAAGCCCGATAACTCTTTAGGAAGTACATCTGAAAACTCGCATGCGATGGGAATATCGGTAACGGTGACCTTCTCTTCCTGTTGATTTTGTATGAATGTGAGATAATCGTGGCATCCATTGTTCATCAAGCATTCAGCAAGAATGATAAATATAGAAGGTGCAATTGTCGGCTTAGTGCAATAAAATCTGAATGGTTTTCCCCTCTTGGGGCAAAAAGTGACCACCTTTTTAAGGCAATCCATATTTGCTTGATGAGTAGATAGTCAGTCTATGCCAAGGATTACGTTAAATCCTTACATATCCAAAATAATCAGATCAGCTAATGTCTCGTGGTCTTCAATTGGAACAATTACCAATTGGCAGATAGTGTCTGTAACTACTGAGTTCCCTGTAGGGATTGATACCAATAAGATGAAGTCCAAGGGTTTAGGAATGATACTCAATTCAGCCGCAAATTGAGGAGTCATGAAGGAGTGCGTAGATTCAAGGTCTATCAATACGTGTGCCTTGTGTTGACAAATATCATAACTCTAGTACATGTGTAAGGTACCTAAGTTTCATGCAAATAATTTAGTCGTGCACCTATCAAGGTTTCATGGTGTTCATATATTAACATTATAGAATAATAATTTCCAAAGTTATTCATCAACTGAGAACAAAATAATAATTGCACAATTTATGATGTAATTGTACCTTGGATAATGTCGTTAGTCGCTTGGGCATCACGTGTAGAGACGGCATAGGTGCAACCCTGAACTGTAGGTTAGGAGGGCCTCTGAGTAGATGCTGATGTCATCTGCTCTTTCTTCGCTTCTAGACAGTCCTTTATCATATACCCCTTCTTACCACAATTGAAGCATGACTCGTGCTCCATTAACAATCTTCTAACTTTCGTCACCTTCCACAATGTGGGCAAGACTTGGTCAGTACTGAGGAGGTAGTATATTGTGCCTTTAGTGCTACCGATTCATCAGAGGTAATCGGTCGTAAAGGACGAAAAAGCTGCATAGGAGTAGACATGGTTTCGTAGGCGATCTATGCAGTCGGGAAGGTACAAAGTCGAGAACTTTGCTCTCTTATTTGCTTGATCGTTGTTGTATGATTGCATTGACTCGCTCTACTCTTAGTTTGTTCGATCTTCTTTTATACAACTTTTCGATGTCTTTCTCGCATTAACGTTGGATCATGTAAAACTTGTCCCTACTTGCCCCTAATTTTTTACCTTTAAAATATTAGATTCATGAATTTGTTAATTCATGAAAGTCATAGGGTTCATTGTAACTCCTCATGAATCGCGTAATTCGAGGTCGGAGCAAGAGGTCACCGCTAAAAAGAGTGGCCCAGGCTCATACAGGGAAGCCAGCTTGAGCGGGATTCAGGCACGCTCAACTGGGAAGCTTCAAGTGAGTCCTTACTCGGTAGATTCAAAGGCCCGCTCCAATGATTTGCTCGATCCTCAATTTGCAAAGCTTGTTTCCCTTTTCACTTGCAAAAAGCCTCAACTAAAGGTGTCACATTTATACCTCATTCATCATATGTATGTTTTATTCACGAATGTGATCATCATCCCTAAGTTTTCGTGCACATGCAAGGGTTCGGATGACCGAATCAAGGGATTTTGGCAACAAGGCCTCTCCACGTTTTCGATCATTGGGGATTTCATGCATGCGGCCTAGACACGATCAAATCGACCCTAATTTTAAGAAATTCGAGATTCCTAAGGAAGCAAAACACTCACCTGGATTCTTCGTATGTGGAGGTTACGTGTTTGGTGTTGAGGTGTCTCATAGTTTTCGAGCTCTATCGTCCGAATTATCGATCGTAGGAGCTTTGAGATTAGAAAGATCGTGGTGATGATTTTGGTCATGCGGTGATTCTCGAGATCGATGACTAGTCGGGTAGCAATCCAACGATTCGTTTGGAGAATTTGTATGGCTTGGAGGGCTCTTCAAGAGAAAGACAAGAGGAAAGGAAAGAGACTGACTCCTCTCAAATTCTAAGGCTCATTAAATCAGCTCCCATGCAATTTAGGCATGGGAGAGGGCTTTATAATAATCCATGCGTGTCTAATCACGTGTGAGTTGGCACACACAACCCGATGTACTAGACTCATAAGCTTCAACTAATGGGTCTAATTCTTCAAGCAGTTAACCCGAGTCTTGGGTTGTTATCTACATCACCCCATATCGGGTGCTATACATGGGTCTTGATATCGTGAACTATCAATACACCACTTAGTGTAATCGCCCGACTAATCGGGGAATAAAATAGAAAGACCAACTAAGGTTAGATGTCATTGGGGTGTTCAAATACCTAGACCTCTTGGTTACACCCAAGGTATTGACTGGGGTGACTAAAATGTCCATCTTAATTATAACATTTTAAAAATATGGTGTATGCCTTGTTACGCCGACACATAGTCGGTGTGCTAGTGTTAGGCTATCTATGTTGTAGGTATATATGCCTAAACTAGCATTGATTTGAGTCATTGAGATTGAACTTGGCCCGATCTCAAGGTTTGAGTCGTGTGCAACAGACACACATCACAAAAGGGTTCGAGTTTTAAAGATCAGTTCACGTCATAAATTGGTTCTAGATTCGCGTTTGGTGTACTCACTCAATTGAGATAAGTGGGTCAAAGGCCACGTTACATACGTGAGAAGTTTGACCATGGTCAAATTGGTCAAAGTAAATGATTATCGCCGAAAGTCAACGATTCAACGTTAACTAAACATCAGGGTTATTAAAGAAGAGGTACTTTAAACTCATGTGATCGGTATGGATTTCGAATGTCTATCCATAAAGATAATACCTCCAAATTTTCAAGGAAAATATTACTACTGCAAGCTCCAAGCCATGTGAGTCAAGTAGTTCTTCTCATAATCCTTGAGTTGTCGAGAGACATAAGCAATAACTCTCTTGTTTTGGTTGAGTACACAACCCAATCCAATGGACAAGGCATCATCAGAACTACAAAACCTCCACTGTCAGACGGTATGGCAAGAATCAGTGGTGAAGTTAAATTGTTCTTTATCTCTTGAAAGCTCTTCTCACATGAGCCATTCCATTCAAACTTCACATTCTGTCTTGTGAGTTGAGTAAGCGGTCCTGCAATTTTGAAAAAACCTTCAAGGAATCTCCTGTAATACGTGGCTAAACCTAAAAAGCTTCAGACTTCGGTCACTATCTTTGGCTGTTTTCATTTTATGATGGCCTCAATTTTAGCTCGGTCGACTTTAATGCCTTCTTTAAATATAACATATCCCAAGAAACTAACTTGCTCCAGCCAAAAGTCACGCTTGCTTAGCTTTGCATATAGTCGATGATCACGAAGTGTCTGAAGAGCTAGACGAGATGTTGTTGGTGATCTTCTCTGGTCTTCAAATAGATTAAGATGTCATCTACGAAGATAACCACACACTTATCGAGATGTGGTATGAACACTCTGTTCATCAGATCCATGAAAGATATTGGTGCATTTATTAACCCGAATGGCATCACTAGAAACTTGTAGTGGCCATATCTAGTGCGAAAAGCAGTTTTGGGAATATTTCTGCCTTAACCTTCAACTAATGGTATCCTGATCTCATATCTATCTTCAAAAAGAATTGTGCACCTTGGAGTTGATCAAATAGATCATCAATACGAGGAAGTGGATATTGGTTCTTGATCGTCAACTTATTCAGCTGGCGATAATCGATGCACAGCCGCATAGAACCATCTTTTTTCTTGACAAAAAGGATGGGTGCTCCCCATGGAGAGACACCCGATCTAATAAATCTTTTATCTAGGAGTTCTTATAACTGCTCCTTGAGTTCTTTCAACGCAGTTGGTGCCATGCGATACGGGGCTTTTGATACTGGTTATGTGCATGGAGGCAAATCCACTGCGAACTCCACTTCTCTATCTGGCGACAAGCCCGATAACTCTTTAGGAAGTACATCTGAAAACTCGCATGCGATGGGAATATCAACGGTGACCTTCTTCCTGTTGATTTTGTATGAATGTGAGATAATCGTGGCATCCATTGTTCATCAAGCATTCAAAGAAGAATGATAAATATAGAAGGTGCAATTGCTTAGTGCAATAAAATCTGAATGGTTTTCCCCTCTTGGGGCAAAAAGTGACCACCTTTTTAAGGCAATCCATATTTGCTTGATGAGTAGATAGTCAGTCTATGCCAAGGATTACGTTAAATCCTTACATATCCAAAATAATCAGATCAGCTAATGTCTCGTGGTCTTCAATTGGAACAATTACCAATTGGCAGATACTGTCTCAGAACTCTGAGTTCTCGTAGAGGATTGATACCAATAAGATGAAGTCCAAGGGTTTAGGAATGATACTCAATTCACCGCAAATTGAGGAGTCATGAAGGAGTGCGAGATTCAAGGTCTATCAATACGTGTGCCTTGTGTTGACAAATATCATAACTCTAGTACATGTGTAAGGTACCTAAGTTTCATGCAAATAATTTAGTGCACCTATCAAGGTTTCATGGTGTTCATATATTAACATTATAGAATAATAATTTCCAAAGTTATTCATCAATCGAGAACAAAATAATAATTGCACAATTTATGATGTAATTGTACCTTGGATAATGTCGTTAGTCGCTTGGGCATCACGTAGAGACGGCATAGGTGCAACCTGAATGTAGGTTAGAGGGCCTCGAGTAGATGATGTCATCCGCTCTTTCTTCGCTTCTAGACAGGTCCTTTATCATATACCTTCTTACCACAATTGAAGCATGACTCGTGCTCCATTAACAATCTTCTAACTTTCGTCACCTTCCACAATGTGGGCAAGACTTGGTCAAGATCTTGAGGAGGTAGTATATTGTGCCTTTAGTGCTACCGATTCATCGAGGTAATCGGTCGTAAGGACGAAAAAAGTCGCATAGGAGTAGACATTTGGTTTCGTAGGCGATCTATGCAGGTCGGGAAGGTACGAAAGTCGAGAACTTTGCTCTCTTATTTGCTTGATCGTTGTTGTATGATTGCATTCGACTCGCTCTACTCTTAGTTTGCTTCGATCTTCTTTATACAACTTTTCGATGTCTTTCTCGCATTAACGTTGGATCATGTAAAACTTGTCCCTACTTGCCCTAATTTTTTACCTTTAAAATATTAGATTCATGAATTTGTTAATTCATGAAAGTCATAGGGTTCATTGTAACTCCTCATGAATCGCGTAATTCCGAGGTCGGAGCAAGAAGTTACCGCTAAAAATAGTGGGCCAGGCTCAAACAGGGAAGCCAGCTTGAGCGGGATTCAGGCACGCTGCCGGAAGCTTCAAGTGAGACCTTACTGAGCAGGATTCAGGCCCGCTCCAGCGGGATTTATCAGTCCTCGAATTTTCAAAGCTTGTTTCCCTTTTCACTTTCAAAAATCCTCAACTAAAGGTGTCACATTTATACCTCATTCATCATATGTATGTTTTATTCACGAATGTGATCATCATCCCTAAGTTTTCGTGCATTACATGCAAGGGTTCGGATGACCGAATCAAGGATTTTGGCAACAAGGCCTCTCACGTTTCTGATCATTGGGGATTTCTGTGCATGCGGCCTAGACACGATCAAATCGACCCTAATTTTAAGAAATTCGAGATTCCTAAGGAAGCAAAAACACTCACCTTTGCGGATTCTTCGTATGTGGAGGTTCTGTTTTGGTGTTGAAGTGTCTCATAGTTTTCGAGCTCTATCGTCCGAATTATCGATCGTAGGAGCTTTGAGATTAGAAAGATCGTGGTGATGATTTTGGTCGCGGTGATTCTCCGAGATCGATGACTAGTCGGGGTAGCAATCCAACGATTCGTTTGGAGAATTTGTATGGCTTGGAGGGCTCTTCAAGAGAAAGACAAGAGGAAAGGAAAGAGACTCGACTCCCTCTCAAATTCTAAGGCTCACAAATCAGCTCCCATGCAATATAGGCATGGGTGGGGGCATTATAAAAATCCATGCGTGTCAATCCTGTGGAGTTGGCACACACAACCCGATGTACTAGACATCATAAGCTTCAACTAATGGGTCTAATTCTTCGCCATTAACCCGAGTCTTGGGTTGTTATCTACATCAGCCCATATCAGGGTGCTATACATGGGTCTTGATATCGTGAACTATCAATACACCACTTTTAGTGTACTGGCCTGACTAATCAGGGGAATAAAAATAGAAAGACCAACTAAGGTTAGATGTCATTGGGGTGTTCAAATACCTAGACCTCTTGGTTACACCCAAGGTATTGACGATGGGGTGACTAAAATGTCCATCTTAATTATAACATTTTAAAATATGGTGTATGCCTTGTTACGCCGCACATAGTCGGTGTGCTAGTGTTAGGCTATCTATGTTGTAGGTATATATGCCTAAACTAGCATTGATTTGAGTCATTGAGATTGAACTTGGCCCGATCTCAAGGTTTGAGTCGTAGCAAATGCATACACATCACAAAAGGGTTCGAGTTTTAAAGATCTTCACGCCATAAATTGGTTCTAGATTCGCGTTTGGTGTACTCACTCAATTGAGATAAGTGGGTCAAAGGCCACGTTACATACGTGAGAAGTTTGACCATGGTCAAATTGGTCAAAGTAAATCGATTATCGTCGAAAAGTCAACGATTCAACGTTAACTAAACATCAGGGTTATTAAAGAAGAGGTACTTTAAACTCTTGTGATCGGTATGGATTTCGAACGTCTCTCCATAAAGATAATACCTCCAAATTTTCAAGGAAAATATTACTACTGCAAGCTCCAAGCCATGTGAGTCAAGTAGTTCTTCTCATAATCCTTGAGTTGTCGAGAGACATAAGCAATAACTCTCTTGTTTTGGTTGAGTACACGACCCAATCCTTTGTACAAGGCATCATCAGAACTACAAAACCTCCAATCGCCGAGTATGGCAAGAATCAGTGGTGAAGTTAAATTGTTCTTTATCTCTTGAAAGCTCTTCTCACATGAGCCATTCCATTCAAACTTCACATTCTGTCTTGTGAGTTGAGTAAGCGGTCCTGCAATTTTGAAAAAACCTTCAAGGAATCTCCTGTAATACGTGGCTAAACCTAAAAAGCTTCAGACTTCGGTCACTATCTTTGGCTGTTTTCATTTTATGATGGCCTCAATTTTAGCTCGGTCGACTTTAATGCCTTCTTTAAATATAACATATCCCAAGAAACTAACTTGCTCCAGCCAAAAGTCACGCTTGCTTAGCTTTGCATATAGTCGATGATCACGAAGTGTCTGAAGAGCTAGACGTAGATGTTGTTGGTGATCTTCTCTGGTCTTCAAATAGATTAAGATGTCATCTACGAAGATAACCACACACTTATCGAGATGTGGTATGAACACTCTGTTCATCAGATCCATGAAAGATATTGGTGCATTTATTAACCCGAATGGCATCACTAGAAACTTGTAGTGGCCATATCTAGTCGAAAAGCGCTTTGGGAATATTTCGCTTTAACCTTCAACTAATGGTATCCCGATCTCATATCTATCTTCAAAAGAATTGTGCACCTTGGAGTTGATCAAATAGATCATCAATACGAGGAAGTGGATATTGGTTCTTGATCGTCAACTTATTCAAATTTGGCGATAATCGATGCAACCGCATAGAACCATCTTTTTCTTGACAAAGGATGGGTGCTCCCCATGGAGAGACACCCGATCTAATAAATCTTTTATCTAGGAGTTCTTATAACTGCTCCTTGAGTTCTTTCAACGCAGTTGGTGCCATGCGATACGGGGCTTTTGATACTGGTTATGTGCATGGAGGCAAATCCACTGCGAACTCCACTTCTCTATCTGGCGACAAGCCCGATAACTCTTTAGGAAGTACATCTGAAAACTCGCATGCGATGGGAATATCGGTAACGGTGACCTTCTCTTCCTGTTGATTTTGTATGAATGTGAGATAATCGTGGCATCCATTGTTCATCAAGCATTCAGCAAGAATGATAAATATAGAAGGTGCAATTGTCGGCTTAGTGCAATAAAATCTGAATGGTTTTCCCCTCTTGGGGCAAAAAGTGACCACCTTTTTAAGGCAATCCATATTTGCTTGATGAGTAGATAGTCAGTCTATGCCAAGGATTACGTTAAATCCTTACATATCCAAAATAATCAGATCAGCTAATGTCTCGTGGTCTTCAATTGGAACAATTACCAATTGGCAGATAGTGTCAGAATTCACCGAGTTCTAGAGGATTGATACCAATAAGATGAAGTCCAAGGGTTTAGGAATGATACTCAATTCAGCCAAATTGAGGAGTCATGAAGGAGTGCGAGATTCAAGGTCTATCAATACGTGTGCCTTGTGTTGACAAATATCATAACTCTAGTACATGTGTAAGGTACCTAAGTTTCATGCAAATAATTTAGGCACCTATCAAGGTTTCATGGTGTTCATATATTAACATTATAGAATAATAATTTCCAAAGTTATTCATCAACGAGAACAAAATAATAATTGCACAATTTATGATGTAATTGTACCTTGGATAATGTCGTTAGTCGCTTGGGCATCACGTGTAGAGAGCGGCATAGGTGCAACCTCGAATCGTAGGTTAGAGGGCCTCTCAGTAGATGCCGATGTCATCGCTCTTTCTTCGCTTCTAGACATCCTTTATCATATACCCTTCTTACCACAATTGAAGCATGACTCGTGCTCCATTAACAATCTTCTAACTTTCGCCAGTCACCTTCCACAATGTGGGCAAGACTTGGTCAAGATCGAGGAGGTAGTATATTGTGCCTTTAGTGCTACCGATTCATCGAGGTAATCGGTCGAAGGACAAAAAGCTGCATAGGAGTAGACAATTTGGTTTCGTAGGCGATCTATGCAGTCGGAAGGTACGAAAGTCGAGAACTTTGCTCTTATTTGCTTGATCGTTGTTGTATGATTGCATTCGACTCGCTCTACTCTTAGTTTGCTCGATCTTCTTTTATACAACTTTTCGATGTCTTTCTCGCATTAACGTTGGATCATGTAAAACTTGTCCCTACTTGCCCTAATTTTTACCTTTAAAATATTAGATTCATGAATTTGTTAATTCATGAAAGTCATAGGGTTCATTGTAACTCCTCATGAATCGCGTAATTCGAGGTCGGAGCAAGAAGTTACCGCTAAAAATAGTGGACTGTGCTCAACAGGGAAGCCACTTGAGCGGGATTCAGCACGCCTGCGGAAGCTTCAAGTGAGACCTTACTCGAGCAGATTCAGGCCCGCTCAATGATTTATCGATCCTCTAATTTTCAAAGCTTGTTTCCCTTTTCACTTTCAAAAATCCTCAACTAAAGGTGTCACATTTATACCTCATTCATCATATGTATGTTTTATTCACGAATGTGATCATCATCCCTAAGTTTTCGTGCACATGCAAGGGTTCGGATGACCGAATCAAGGGATTTTGGCAACAAGGCCTCTCACGTTTCTGATCATTGGGGATTTCTGTGCATACGGCATAGACACGATCAAATCGACCCTAATTTTAAGAAATTCGAGATTCCTAAGGAAGCAAAAACACTCACCTTATGATTCTTGATGTGGAGGTTCTGGTGTTTGGTGTTGAAGTGTCTCATAGTTTTCGAGCTCTATCGTCCGAATTATCGATCGTAGGAGCTTTGAGATTAGAAAGATCGTGGTGATGATTTTGGTCGCGGTGATTCTCCGAGATCGATGACTAGTCGGGGTAGCAATCCAACGATTCGTTTGGAGAATTTGTATGGCTTGGAGGGCTCTTCAAGAGAAAGACAAGAGGAAAGGAAAGAGACTCGACTCCCTCTCAAATTCTAAGGCTCACAAATCAGCTCCCATGCAATTTAGGCATGGGAGAGGGCTTTATAATAATCCATGCGTGTCTAATCCTGTGTGGAGTTGGCACACACAACCCGATGTACTAGACCATAAGCTTCAACTAATGGGTCTAATTCTTCGCCGATTAACCCGAGTCTTGGGTTGTTATCTACATCAGCCCATACCAGGGTGCTATACATGGGTCTTGATATCGTGAACTATCAATACACCACTTTTAGTGTACTGGCCTGACTAATCAGGGGAATAAAAATAGAAAGACCAACTAAGGTTAGATGTCATTGGGGTGTTCAAATACCTAGACCTCTTGGTTTACACCCCAAGGTATTGACCGATGGGGTGACTAAAATGTCCATCTTAATTATAACATTTTAAAAATATGGTGTATGCCTTGTTACGCCGCACACATAGTCGGGTGCTAGTGTTAGGCTATCTATGTTGTAGGTATATATGCCTAAACTAGCATTGATTTGAGTCATTGAGATTGAACTTGGCCCGATCTCAAGGTTTGAGTCGCAATGCATACACATCACAAAAGGGTTCGAGTTTTAAAGATCCCACACGTCATAAATTGGTTCTAGATTCGCGTTTGGTGTACTCACTCAATTGAGATAAGTGGGTCAAAGGCCACGTTACATACGTGAGAAGTTTGACCATGGTCAAATTGGTCAAAGTAAATCGCATTATCGCCGAAAAAGTCAACGATTCAACGTTAACTAAACATCGGTTATTAAAGAAGAGGTACTTTAAACTCTTGTGATCGGTATGGATTTCAACGCCTCTCCATAAAGATAATACCTCCAAATTTTCAAGGAAAATATTACTACGCAAGCTCCAAGCCATGTGAGTCAAGTAGTTCTTCTCATAATCCTTGAGTTGTCGAGACATAAGCAATAACTCTCTTGTTTTGAGTACACAACCCAATCCAGACATAAGGCATCATCAGAACTACAAAACCTCCACGGTATGGCAAGAATCAGTGGTGAAGTTAAATTGTTCTTTATCTCTTGAAAGCTCTTCTCACATGAGCCATTCCATTCAACCTTCACATTCATCTTGTGAGTTGAGTAAGCGGTCCCGCAATTTTGAAAAACCTTCAAGGAATCTCTCAGAATACGTGGCTAAACCTAAAAAGCTTCAGACTTCGGTCACTATCTTTGGCTGTTTTCATTTTATGATGGCCTCAATTTTAGCTCGGTCGACTTTAATGCCTTCTTTAAATATAACATATCCCAAGAAACTAACTTGCTCCAAATTAAAAGTCACGCTTTGCTTAGCTTTGCATATAGTCGATGATCACGAAGTGTCCAAGAGCTAGACGAGATGTTGTTGGTGATCTTCTGGTCTTCAAATAGATTAAGATGTCATCTACGAAGATAACCACACACTTATCGAGATGTGGTATGAACACTCTGTTCATCAGATCCATGAAAGATATTGGTGCATTTATTAACCCGAATGGCATCACTAGAAACTTGTAGTGGCCATATCTAGTGCGAAAAGCAGTTTTGGGAATATTTCTGCCTTAACCTTCAACTAATGGTATCCTGATCTCATATCTATCTTCAAAAAGAATTGTGCACCTTGGAGTTGATCAAATAGATCATCAATACGAGGAAGTGGATATTGGTTCTTGATCGTCAACTTATTCAGCTGGCGATAATCGATGCACAGCCGCATAGAACCATCTTTTTTCTTGACAAAAAGGATGGGTGCTCCCCATGGAGAGACACCCGATCTAATAAATCTTTTATCTAGGAGTTCTTATAACTGCTCCTTGAGTTCTTTCAACGCAGTTGGTGCCATGCGATACGGGGCTTTTGATACTGGTTATGTGCATGGAGGCAAATCCACTGCGAACTCCACTTCTCTATCTGGCGACAAGCCCGATAACTCTTTAGGAAGTACATCTGAAAACTCGCATGCGATGGGAATATCGATCGTGACCTTCTCTTCCTGTTGATTTTGTATGAATGTGAGATAATCGTGGCATCCATTGTTCATCAAGCATTCAGCAAGAATGATAAATATAGAAGGTGCAATTGTCGGCTTAGTGCAATAAAATCTGAATGGTTTTCCCCTCTTGGGGCAAAAAGTGACCACCTTATTAAGGCAATCCATATTTGCTTGATGAGTAGATAGTCTATGCCAAGGATTACGTTAAACCTTACATATCCAAAATAATCGGATCACTAATGTCTCGTGGTCTTCAATTGGAACAATTACCAATTGGCGATAGTGTCTCAGAATTCACTGAGTTCAGAGGGATTGATACCAATAAGATGAAGTCCAAGGGTTTAGGAATGATACTCAATTCACCAAATTGAGGAGTCATGAAGGAGTGCGAGATTCAAGGTCTATCAATACGTGTGCCTTGTGTTGACAAATATCATAACTCTAGTACATGTGTAAGGTACCTAAGTTTCATGCAAATAATTTAGTCGCACCTATCAAGGTTTCATGGTGTTCATATATTAACATTATAGAATAATAATTTCCAAAGTTATTCATCAACTGAGAACAAAATAATAATTGCACAATTTATGATGTAATTGTACCTTGGATCATGTCGTCAGGCGCCTGGGCATCACGTGTAGAGACGGCATAGGTGCAACCCTCGAATCAGAGGTTAGGAGGGCCTCGAGTAGATGCCGATGTCATCCGCTTTTCTTCGCTTCTAGACAGCCCTTTATCATATACCACTTCTTACCACAATTGAGGCATGAGTGGGCCCCCATTAACAACCGTCTAACCTTCGTCACCTTCCACAATGTGGGCAAGACTTGGTCAGTACTGAGGAGGTAGTATATTGTGCCTTTAGTGCTACCGATTCATCAGAGGTAATGAAGGACGAAAAAGTCTGCATAGGAGTAGACATTGGTTTCGTAGGCGATCTATGCGTCGGGAAGGTAATGAAAGTCGAGAACTTTGCTCTTATTTGCTTGATCGTTGTTGTATGATTGCATTCGACTCGCTCTACTCTTAGTTTGCTCCGATCTTCTTTTATACAACTTTTCGATGTCTTTCTCGCATTAACGTTGGATCATGTAAAACTTGTCCCTACTTGCCCCTAATTTTTTACCTTTAAAATATTAGATTCATGAATTTGTTAATTCATGAAAGTCATAGGGTTCATTGTAACTCCTCATGAATCGCGTAATTCCGAGGTCGGAGCAAGAAGTTACCGCTAAAAATAGTGGACCAGGCTCAAACAGGGAAGCCAGCTTGAGCGGGATTCGTGCACGCCTGCCGGGAAGCTTCAAGTGAGACCTTACTGAAAGCAGATTCAGGCCCGCTCAAATGGGATTTATCACTCCCTCGAATTTTCAAAGCTTGTTTCCTTTTCACTTTCAAAATCCTCAACTAAAGGTGTCACATTTATACCTCATTCATCATATGTATGTTTTATTCACGAATGTGATCATCATCCCTAAGTTTTCGTGCACATGCAAGGGTTCGGATGACCGAATCAAGGGATTTTGGCAACAAGGCCTCTCACGTTTCTGATCATTGGGGATTTCTGTGCATGCGGCCTAGACACGATCAAATCGACCCTAATTTTAAGAAATTCGAGATTCCTAAGGAAGCAAAAACACTCACCTTTGCGGATTCTTCGTATGTGGAGGTTCTGGTGTTTGGTGTTGAGGTGTCTCATAGTTTTCGAGCTCTATCGTCCGAATTATCGATCGTAGGAGCTTTGAGATTAGAAAGATCGTGGTGATGATTTTGGTCGTGATTCTCGAGATCGATGACTAGTCGGGTAGCAATCCAACGATTCGCTTTGGAGAATTTGTATGGCTTGGAGGGCTCTTCAAGAGAAAGACAAGAGGAAAGGAAAGAGACTCACTCTCTCTCAAATTCTAAGGCTCATTAAATCAGCTCCCATGCAATTTAGGCATGGGAGAGGGCTTTATAATAATCCATGCGTGTCTAATCCTCGTGGAGTTGGCACACAACCCGATGTACTAGATCATCATAGCTTCAACTAATGGGTCTAATTCTTCAAGCCAGATTAACCCGAGTCTTGGGTTGTTATCTACATCAGCCCATATCAGGGTGCTATACATGGGTCTTGATATCGTGAACTATCAATACACCACTTTTAGTGTACTGGCCTGACTAATCAGGGGAATAAAAATAGAAAGACCAACTAAGGTTAGATGTCATTGGGGTGTTCAAATACACTAGACCTTCTTGGTTACACCCTCAAGGTATACGATGGGGTGACTAAAATGTCCATCTTAATTATAACATTTTAAAAATATGGTGTATGCCTTGTTACGCTCGCACACATAGTCGGTGTGCTAGTGTTAGGCTATCTATGTTGTAGGTATATATGCCTAAACTAGCATTGATTTGAGTCATTGAGATTGAACTTGGCCCGATCTCAAGGTTTGAGTCGTGTGCAACAGACACACATCACAAAAGGGTTCGAGTTTTAAAGATCAGTTCACGTCATAAATTGGTTCTAGATTCGCGTTTGGTGTACTCACTCAATTGAGATAAGTGGGTCAAAGGCCACGTTACATACGTGAGAAGTTTGACCATGGTCAAATTGGTCAAAGTAAATCGCATTATCGTCGAAAGTCAACGATTCAACGTTAACTAAACATCAGGGTTATTAAAGAAGAGGTACTTTAAACTCTTGTGATCGGTATGGATTTCGAACGTCTCTCCATAAAGATAATACCTCCAAATTTTCAAGGAAAATATTACTACTGCAAGCTCCAAGCCATGTGAGTCAAGTAGTTCTTCTCATAATCCTTGAGTTGTCGAGAGACATAAGCAATAACTCTCTTGTTTTGGTTGAGTACACAACCCAATCCACTGTACAAGGCATCACTGTAAACTACAAAACCTCCACTGTCAGACGGTATGGCAAGAATCAGTGGTGAAGTTAAATTGTTCTTTATCACTTGAAAGCTCTTCTCACATGAGCCATTCCCTTCAAACTTCACATTCACATCTTGTGAGTTGAGTAAGCGGTCCCGCAATTTTGAAAAACCTTCAAGGAATCTCACGTAATACGTGGCTAAACCTAAAAAGCTTGGACTTGGTCACTATCTTTGGTGTTTTCATTTTATGATGGCCTCAATTTTAGCTCTCGATTTTAATGCCTTCTTTAAATATAACATATCCCAAGAAACTAACTTGCTCCACCAAAAGTCACGCTTGCTTAGCTTTGCATATAGTCGATGATCACGAAGTGTCGAAGAGCTAGACGTAGATGTTGTTGGTGATCTTCTGGTCTTCAAATAGATTAAGATGTCATCTCTGAAGATAACCACACACTTATCGAGATGTGGTATGAACACTGCTCATCGATCCATGAAAGATATTGGTGCATTTATTAACCGAATGGCATCACTAGAAACTTGTAGTGGCCATATCTAGTGCTAAAAGCGTTTTGGGAATATTTACGCCTTAACCTTCAACTAATGGTATCCTGATCTCATATCTATCTTCAAAAAGAATTGTGCACCTTGGAGTTGATCAAATAGATCATCAATACGAGGAAGTGGATATTGGTCCTTGATCGTCAACTTATTCAGCTGGCGATAATCGATGCACAGCCGCATAGAACCATCTTTCTTCTTTACAAACAAGACCGGTGCTCCCCATGGAGAGACACCCGATCTAATAAATCTTTATCTAGGAGTTCTTATAACTGCTCCTTGAGTTCTTTCAACGCAGTTGGTGCCATGCGATACGGGGCTTTTGATACTGGTTATGTGCATGGAGGCAAATCCACTGCGGACTCCACTTCTCTATCTGGCGACATGCCCGATAACTCTTTAGCAAGTACATCTGAAACTCGCATGCGATGGGAATATCGAACGGTGACCTTCTCTTCGTTGATTTTGTATGAATGTGAGATAATCGTGGCATCCATTGTTCATCAAGCATTCAGCAAGAATGATAAATATAGAAAGCGCATTTGTCCGATTAGTGCAATAAAATCTGAATGGTTCTCCCCTCTTTGGGCAAAAAGTGACCACCTTTTAAGGCAATCCATATTTGCTTGATGAGTAGATAGTCACCATGCCAAGGATTACGTTAAATCCTTACATATCCAAAATAATCAGATCAGCTAATCTCTCGTGGTCTTCAATTGGAACAATTACCAATTGGCAGATAGTGTCTGTAGCTACTGAGTTCCCTGTAGGGATTGATACCAATAAGATGAAGACCAAGGGTTTAGGAATGATACTCAATTCACAAATTGAGGAGTCATGAAGGAGTGCGAGATTCAAGGTCTATCAATACGTGTGCCTTGTGTTGACAAATATCATAACTCTAGTACATGTGTAAGGTACCTAAGTTTCATGCAAATAATTTAGTCGGCACCTATCAAGGTTTCATGGTGTTCATATATTAACATTAAAGAATAATAATTTCCAAAGTTATTCATCAACTGAGAACAAAATAATAATTGCACAATTTATGATGTAATTGTACCTTGGATAATGTCGTCAGTCGCTAAGGCATCACGTGTAAAGACGGAATAGGAGCATCCCTGAACTGTAGGTTAGGAGGGCCTCTGAGTAGATGCTGATGTCATCCGCTCTTTCTTCGCTTCTAGACACCCTTTATCATATACCCTTCTTACCACAATTGAAGCATGACTCGCTCCATTAACAATCTTCTAACTTTCACCTTCCACAATGTGGGCAAGACTTGGTCAGTACTGAGGAGGTAGTATATTGTGCCTTTAGTGCTACCGATTCATCAGAGGTAATCGGTCGTAAAGGACGAAAAAGCTGCATAGGAGTAGACAGCTGGTTTCGTGTAGGCGATCTATGCAGGTCGGGAAGGTACGAAAGTCGAGAACTTTGCTCTCTTATTTGCTTGATCGTTGTTGTATGATTGCATTCGACTCGCTCTACTCTTAGTTTGCTCCGATCTTCTTTTATACAACTTTTCGATGTCTTTCTCGCATTAACGTTGGATCATGTAAAACTTGTCCCTACTTGCCCCTAATTTTTTACCTTTAAAATATTAGATTCATGAATTTGTTAATTCATGAAAGTCATAGGGTTCATTGTAACTCCTCATGAATCGCGTAATTCCGAGGTCGGAGCAAGAAGTTACCGCTAAAAATAGTGGACCAGGCTCAAACAGGGAAGCCAGCTTGAGCGGGATTCAGGCACGCTCAAGCGGGAAGCTTCAAGTGAGACCTTACTCGAGCAGGATTCAGGCCCGCTCCAGCGGGATTTATCAGTCCTCGAATTTTCAAAGCTTGTTTCCCTTTTCACTTTCAAAAATCCTCAACTAAAGGTGTCACATTTATACCTCATTCATCATATGTATGTTTTATTCACGAATGTGATCATCATCCCTAAGTTTTCGTGCACATGCAAGGGTTCGGATGACCGAATCAAGGGATTTTGGCAACAAGGCCTCTCACGTTTCTGATCATTGGGGATTTCTGTGCATGCGGCCTAGACACGATCAAATCGACCCTAATTTTAAGAAATTCGAGATTCCTAAGGAAGCAAAAACACTCACCTTTGCGGATTCTTCGTATGTGGAGGTTCTGGTGTTTGGTGTTGAGGTGTCTCATAGTTTTCGAGCTCTATCGTCCGAATTATCGATCGTAGGAGCTTTGAGATTAGAAAGATCGTGGTGATGATTTTGGTCGCGGTGATTCTCCGAGATCGATGACTAGTCGGGGTAGCAATCCAACGATTCGTTTGGAGAATTTGTATGGCTTGGAGGGCTCTTCAAGAGAAAGACAAGAGGAAAGGAAAGAGACTCGACTCCCTCTCAAATTCTAAGGCTCACAAATCAGCTCCCATGCAATTTAGGCATGGGAGAGGGCTTTATAATAATCCATGCGTGTCTAATCCTGTGTGGAGTTGGCACACACAACCCGATGTACTAGACTGTCATAAGCTTCAACTAATGGGTCTAATTCTTCAAGCCAGATTAACTTAGAGTCTTGGGTTGTTATCTACATCAGCCCATATCAGGGTGCTATACATGGGTCTTGATATCGTGAACTATCAATACACCACTTTTAGTGTACTGGCCTGACTAATCAGGGGAATAAAAATAGAAAGACCAACTAAGGTTAGATGTCATTGGGGTGTTCAAATACCTAGACCTCTTGGTTACACCCCAAGGTATTGACCAGTGGGGTGACTAAAATGTCCATCTTAATTATAACATTTTAAAAATATGGTGTATGCCTTGTTACGCTCGCACACATAGTCGGTGTGCTAGTGTTAGGCTATCTATGTTGTAGGTATATATGCCTAAACTAGCATTGATTTGAGTCATTGAGATTGAACTTGGCCCGATCTCAAGGTTTGAGTCGTGTGCAACAGACACACATCACAAAAGGGTTCGAGTTTTAAAGATCAGTTCACGTCATAAATTGGTTCTAGATTCGCGTTTGGTGTACTCACTCAATTGAGATAAGTGGGTCAAAGGCCACGTTACATACGTGAGAAGTTTGACCATGGTCAAATTGGTCAAAGTAAATCGCATTATCGTGAAAGTCAACGATTCAACGTTAACTAAACATCAGGGTTATTAAAGAAGAGGTACTTTAAACTCTTGTGATCGGTATGGATTTTAACGCGTCTCTCCATAAAGATAATACCTCCAAATTTTCAAGGAAAATATTACTACTGCAAGCTCCAAGCCATGTGAGTCAAGTAGTTCTTCTCATAATCCTTGAGTTGTCGAGAGACATAAGCAATAACTCTCTTGTTTTGGTTGAGTACACAACCCAATCCACTGTACAAGGCATCACTGTAAACTACAAAACCTCCACTGTCAGACGGTATGGCAAGAATCAGTGGTGAAGTTAAATTGTTCTTTATCTCTTGAAAGCTCTTCTCACATGAGCCATTCCATTCAAACTTCACATTACATCTTGTGAGTTGAGTAAGCGGTCCCGCAATTTTGAAAAAACCTTCAAGGAATCTCCACATGTCGTGGCTAAACCTAAAAAGCTTCAGACTTCGGTCACTATCTTTGGCTGTTTTCATTTTATGATGGCCTCAATTTTAGCTCGGTCGACTTTAATGCCTTCTTTAAATATAACATATCCCAAGAAACTAACTTGCTCACCAAAAGTCACGCTTGCTTAGCTTAGCATATAGTCGATGATCACGAAGTGTCTGAAGAGCTAGACGTAGATGTTGTTGGTGATCTTCTCTGGTCTTCAAATAGATTAAGATGTCATCTACGAAGATAACCACACACTTATCGAGATGTGGTATGAACACTCTGTTCATCAGATCCATGAAAGATATTGGTGCATTTATTAACCCGAATGGCATCACTAGAAACTTGTAGTGGCCATATCTAGTAAAAGCAGTTTTGGGAATATTTCTGCCTTAACCTTCAACTAATGGTATCCTGATCTCATATCTATCTTCAAAAAGAATTGTGCACCTTGGAGTTGATCAAATAGATCATCAATACGAGGAAGTGGATATTGGTTCTTGATCGTCAACTTATTCAAAATAATCGATGCCTGACCGCATAGAACCATCTTTTTCTTGACAAAAGGATGGGTGCTCCCCATGGAGAGACACCGATCTAATAAATCTTTTATCTAGGAGTTCTTATAACTGCTCCTTGAGTTCTTTCAACGCAGTTGGTGCCATGCGATACGGGGCTTTTGATACTGGTTATGTGCATGGAGGCAAATCCACTGCGAACTCCACTTCTCTATCTGGCGACAAGCCCGATAACTCTTTAGGAAGTACATCTGAAAACTCGCATGCGATGGGAATATCGGTAACGGTGACCTTCTCTTCCTGTTGATTTTGTATGAATGTGAGATAATCGTGGCATCCATTGTTCATCAAGCATTCAAAGAAGAATGATAAATATAGAAGGTGCAATTGTCTTAGTGCAATAAAATCAATGGTTTTCCTCTTGGGGCAAAAAGTGACCACCTTTTTAAGGCAATCCATATTTGCTTGATGAGTAGATAGTCAGTCTATGCCAAGGATTACGTTAAATCCTTACATATCCAAAATAATCAGATCAGCTAATGTCTCGTGGTCTTCAATTGGAACAATTACCAATTGGCGATAATTATCCAGTAATCTTGAAGTTCCACAGAGGGATTGATACCAATAAGATGAAGTCCAAGGGTTTAGGAATGATACTCAATTCAGCCGCAAATTGAGGAGTCATGAAGGAGTGCGTAGATTCAAGGTCTATCAATACGTGCCTTGTGTTGACAAATATCATAACTCTAGTACATGTGTAAGGTACCTAAGTTTCATGCAAATAATTTAGTCGCACCTATCAAGGTTTCATGGTGTTCATATATTAACATTATAGAATAATAATTTCCAAAGTTATTCATCAGCGAGAACAAAATAATAATTGCACAATTTATGATGTAATTGTACCTTGGATAATGTCGTTAGTCGCTTGGGCATCACGTGTAGAGACGGCATAGGTGCAACCTCGAATCGTAGGTTAGGAGGGCCTCGAGTAGATGCCGATGTCATCGCTCTTTCTTCGCTTCTAGACTCCTTTATCATATACCCCTTCTTACCACAATTGAAGCATGACTCGCTCCATTAACAATCTTCTAACTTTCGTCACCTTCCACAATGTGGGCAAGACTTGGTCAGTACTGAGGAGGTAGTATATTGTGCCTTTAGTGCTACCGATTCATCAGAGGTAATCGGTCGTAAAGGACGAAAAAGCTGCATAGGAGTAGACAAATTGGTTTCGTGTAGGCGATCTATGCTGTCGGAAGGTACGAAAGTCGAGAACTTTGCTCTCTTATTTGCTTGATCGTTGTTGTATGATTGCATTCGACTCGCTCTACTCTTAGTTTGCTCCGATCTTCTTTTATACAACTTTTCGATGTCTTTCTCGCATTAACGTTGGATCATGTAAAACTTGTCCCTACTTGCCCCTAATTTTTTACCTTTAAAATATTAGATTCATGAATTTGTTAATTCATGAAAGTCATAGGGTTCATTGTAACTCCTCATGAATCGCGTAATTCCGAGGTCGGAGCAAGAAGTTACCGCTAAAAATAGTGGACCAGGCTCAAACAGGGAAGCCAGCTTGAGCGGGATTCAGGCACGCTCAAGCGGGAAGCTTCAAGTGAGACCTTACTCGAGCAGGATTCAGGCCCGCTCCAGCGGGATTTATCAGTCCTCGAATTTTCAAAGCTTGTTTCCCTTTTCACTTTCAAAAATCCTCAACTAAAGGTGTCACATTTATACCTCATTCATCATATGTATGTTTTATTCACGAATGTGATCATCATCCCTAAGTTTTCGTGCACATGCAAGGGTTCGGATGACCGAATCAAGGGATTTTGGCAACAAGGCCTCTCACGTTTCTGATCATTGGGGATTTCTGTGCATGCGGCCTAGACACGATCAAATCGACCCTAATTTTAAGAAATTCGAGATTCCTAAGGAAGCAAAAACACTCACCTTTGCGGATTCTTCGTATGTGGAGGTTCTGGTGTTTGGTGTTGAGGTGTCTCATAGTTTTCGAGCTCTATCGTCCGAATTATCGATCGTAGGAGCTTTGAGATTAGAAAGATCGTGGTGATGATTTTGGTCGCGGTGATTCTCCGAGATCGATGACTAGTCGGGGTAGCAATCCAACGATTCGTTTGGAGAATTTGTATGGCTTGGAGGGCTCTTCAAGAGAAAGACAAGAGGAAAGGAAAGAGACTCGACTCCTCTCAAATTCTAAGGCTCTCAAATCAGCCCCCATGCAATTTAGGCATGGGAGAGGGCTTTATAATAATCCATGCGTGTCTAATCCTGTGTGGAGTTGGCACACACAACCCGATGTACTAGACTGTCATAAGCTTCAACTAATGGGTCTAATTCTTCAAGCCAGATTAACCCGAGTCTTGGGTTGTTATCTACATCAGCCCATATCAGGGTGCTATACATGGGTCTTGATATCGTGAACTATCAATACACCACTTTTAGTGTACTGGCCTGACTAATCAGGGGAATAAAAATAGAAAGACCAACTAAGGTTAGATGTCATTGGGGTGTTCAAATACCTAGACCTCTTGGTTACAAGGTATTGACGATGGGGTGACTAAAATGTCCATCTTAATTATAACATTTTAAAATATGGTGTATGCCTTGTTACGCGCACACATAGTCGGTGTGCTAGTGTTAGGCTATCTATGTTGTAGGTATATGCCTAAACTAGCATTGATTTGAGTCATTGAGATTGAACTTGGCCGATCTCAAGGTTTGAGTCGTGCAATGCATATACACATCACAAAAGGGTTCGAGTTTTAAAGATCGTTCACGCCATAAATTGGTTCTAGATTCGCGTTTGGTGTACTCACTCAATTGAGATAAGTGGGTCAAAGGCCACGTTACATACGTGAGAAGTTTGACCATGGTCAAATTGGTCAAAGTAAATCGCATTATCGTCGAAAGTCAACGATTCAACGTTAACTAAACATCAGGGTTATTAAAGAAGAGGTACTTTAAACTCTTGTGATCGGTATGGATTTTAACGCCTCTCCATAAAGATAATACCTCCAAATTTTCAAGGAAAATATTACTACCGTAAGCTCCAAGCCATGTGAGTCAAGTAGTTCTTCTCATAATCCTTGAGTTGTCGAGAGACATAAGCAATAACTCTCTTGTTTTGGTTGAGTACACAACCCAATCCACTGTACAAGGCATCACTGTAAACTACAAAACCTCCACTGTCAGACGGTATGGCAAGAATCAGTGGTGAAGTTAAATTGTTCTTTATCTCTTGAAAGCTCTTCTCACATGAGCCATTCCATTCAAACTTCACATTCTGTCTTGTGAGTTGAGTAAGCGGTCCTGCAATTTTGAAAAACCTTCAAGGAATCTCCGTAATACGTGGCTAAACCTAAAAGCTTCAGACTTGTCACTATCTTTGGTCTGTTTTCATTTTATGATGGCCTCAATTTTAGCTCTACGACTTTTAATGCCTTCTTTAAATATAACATATCCCAAGAAACTAACACTCCACCAAAAGTCACGCTTGCTTAGCTTTGCATATAGTCGATGATCAGAAGTGTCTCAAGAGCTAGACGAGATGTTGTTGGTGATCTTCTCGGTCTTCAAATAGATTAAGATGTCATCTAAGATAACCACACACTTATCGAGATGTGGTATGAACACTGCTCATCGAGATCCATGAAAGATATTGGTGCATTTATTAACAATGGCATCACTAGAAACTTGTAGTGGCCATATCTAGTCGCAAAAGCGTTTTGGGAATATTTCGCCTTAACCTTCAACTAATGGTATCCCGATCTCATATCTATCTTCAAAAAGAATTGTGCACCTTGGAGTTGATCAAATAGATCATCAATACGAGGAAGTGGATATTGGTTCTTGATCGTCAACTTATTCAGCTGGCGATAATCGATGCACAGCCGCATAGAACCATCTTTTTTCTTGACAAAGGATGGGTGCTCCCCATGGAGAGACACCGATCTAATAAATCTTTTATCTAGGAGTTCTTATAATCGCTCCTTGAGTTCTTTCAACGCAGTTGGTGCCATGCGATACGGGGCTTTTGATACTGGTTATGTGCATGGAGGCAAATCCACTGCGAACTCCACTTCTCTATCTGGCGACAAGCCCGATAACTCTTTAGGAAGTACATCTGAAAACTCGCATGGGGAATATCGGTAACGTGACCTTCTCTTCTGCTTGATTTTGTATGAATGTGAGATAATCGTGGCATCCATTGTTCATCAAGCATTCAAGAAGAATGATAAATATAGAAGGTGCAATTGTCGCTTAGTGCAATAAAATCAATGGTTTTCCCTCTTGGGGCAAAAGTGACCACCTTTTAAGGCAATCCATATTTGCTTGATGAGTAGATAGTCTATGCCAAGGATTACGTTAAATCCTTACATATCCAAAATAATCGATCTAATGTCTCGTGGTCTTCAATTGGAACAATTACCAATTGGCGATAGTGTCTCAGAATTCACCTTGAGTTCCTAGGGATTGATACCAATAAGATGAAGTCCAAGGGTTTAGGAATGATACTCAATTCAGAAATTGAGGAGTCATGAAGGAGTGCGAGATTCAAGGTCTATCAATACGTGTGCCTTGTGTTGACAAATATCATAACTCTAGTACATGTGTAAGGTACCTAAGTTTCATGCAAATAATTTAGTCGTGCACCTATCAAGGTTTCATGGTGTTCATATATTAACATTATAGAATAATAATTTCCAAAGTTATTCATCAACTGAGAACAAAATAATAATTGCACAATTTATGATGTAATTGTACCTTGGATAATGTCGTTAGTCGCTTGGGCATCACGTGTAGAGACGGCATAGGTGCAACCCTGAACTGTAGGTTAGGAGGGCCTCTGAGTAGATGCTGATGTCATCTGCTCTTTCTTCGCTTCTAGACAGTCCTTTATCATATACCCCTTCTTACCACAATTGAAGCATGACTCGTGCTCCATTAACAATCTTCTAACTTTCGTCACCTTCCACAATGTGGGCAAGACTTGGTCAGTACTGAGGAGGTAGTATATTGTGCCTTTAGTGCTACCGATTCATCAGAGGTAATCGGTCGTAAAGGACGAAAAAGCTGCATAGGAGTAGACAGCTGGTTTCGTGTAGGCGATCTATGCAGGTCGGGAAGGTACGAAAGTCGAGAACTTTGCTCTCTTATTTGCTTGATCGTTGTTGTATGATTGCATTCGACTCGCTCTACTCTTAGTTTGCTCCGATCTTCTTTTATACAACTTTTCGATGTCTTTCTCGCATTAACGTTGGATCATGTAAAACTTGTCCCTACTTGCCCCTAATTTTTTACCTTTAAAATATTAGATTCATGAATTTGTTAATTCATGAAAGTCATAGGGTTCATTGTAACTCCTCATGAATCGCGTAATTCCGAGGTCGGAGCAAGAAGTTACCGCTAAAAATAGTGGACCAGGCTCAAACAGGGAAGCCAGCTTGAGCGGGATTCAGGCACGCTCAAGCGGGAAGCTTCAAGTGAGACCTTACTCGAGCAGGATTCAGGCCCGCTCCAGCGGGATTTATCAGTCCTCGAATTTTCAAAGCTTGTTTCCCTTTTCACTTTCAAAAATCCTCAACTAAAGGTGTCACATTTATACCTCATTCATCATATGTATGTTTTATTCACGAATGTGATCATCATCCCTAAGTTTTCGTGCACATGCAAGGGTTCGGATGACCGAATCAAGGGATTTTGGCAACAAGGCCTCTCACGTTTCTGATCATTGGGGATTTCTGTGCATGCGGCCTAGACACGATCAAATCGACCCTAATTTTAAGAAATTCGAGATTCCTAAGGAAGCAAAAACACTCACCTTTGCGGATTCTTCGTATGTGGAGGTTCTGGTGTTTGGTGTTGAGGTGTCTCATAGTTTTCGAGCTCTATCGTCCGAATTATCGATCGTAGGAGCTTTGAGATTAGAAAGATCGTGGTGATGATTTTGGTCGCGGTGATTCTCCGAGATCGATGACTAGTCGGGGTAGCAATCCAACGATTCGTTTGGAGAATTTGTATGGCTTGGAGGGCTCTTCAAGAGAAAGACAAGAGGAAAGGAAAGAGACTCGACTCCCTCTCAAATTCTAAGGCTCACAAATCAGCTCCCATGCAATTTAGGCATGGGAGAGGGCTTTATAATAATCCATGCGTGTCTAATCCTGTGTGGAGTTGGCACACACAACCCGATGTACTAGACTGTCATAAGCTTCAACTAATGGGTCTAATTCTTCAAGCCAGATTAACCCGAGTCTTGGGTTGTTATCTACATCAGCCCATATCAGGGTGCTATACATGGGTCTTGATATCGTGAACTATCAATACACCACTTTTAGTGTACTGGCCTGACTAATCAGGGGAATAAAAATAGAAAGACCAACTAAGGTTAGATGTCATTGGGGTGTTCAAATACCTAGACCTCTTGGTTACACCCCAAGGTATTGACCAGTGGGGTGACTAAAATGTCCATCTTAATTATAACATTTTAAAAATATGGTGTATGCCTTGTTACGCTCGCACACATAGTCGGTGTGCTAGTGTTAGGCTATCTATGTTGTAGGTATATATGCCTAAACTAGCATTGATTTGAGTCATTGAGATTGAACTTGGCCCGATCTCAAGGTTTGAGTCGTGTGCAACAGACACACATCACAAAAGGGTTCGAGTTTTAAAGATCAGTTCACGTCATAAATTGGTTCTAGATTTGGTGTACTCACTCAATTGAGATAAGTGGGTCAAAGGCCACGTTACATACGTGAGAAGTTTGACCATGGTCAAATTGGTCAAAGTAAATCGCATTATCGTCGAAAGTCAACGATTCAACGTTAACTAAACATCAGGGTTATTAAAGAAGAGGTACTTTAAACTCTTGTGATCGGTATGGATTTCGAACGTCTCTCCATAAAGATAATACCTCCAAATTTTCAAGGAAAATATTACTACTGCAAGCTCCAAGCCATGTGAGTCAAGTAGTTCTTCTCATAATCCTTGAGTTGTCGAGAGACATAAGCAATAACTCTCTTGTTTTGGTTGAGTACACAACCCAATCCACTGTACAAGGCATCACTGTAAACTACAAAACCTCCACTGTCAGACGGTATGGCAAGAATCAGTGGTGAAGTTATATTTTTCTTTATCTCTTGATAGCTCTTCACTCATGAGCCATTCCACTCAAACTTCACATTCTGTCTTGTGAGTTGAGTAAGCGGTCCCGCAATTTTGAAAAACCTTCAAGGAATCTCCGTGAATACGTGGCTAAACCTAAAAAGCTTGGACTTGGTCCACTATCTTTGGCTGTTTTCATTTTATGATGGCCTCAATTTTAGCTCGGTCGACTTTAATGCCTTCTTTAAATATAACATATCCCAAGAAACTAACTTGCTCCAGCCAAAAGTCACGCTTGCTTAGCTTTGCATATAGTCGATGATCACGAAGTGTCCAAGAGCTAGACGATGTTGTTGGTGATCTTCTCTGGTCTTCAAATAGATTAAGATGTCATCTACGAAGATAACCACACACTTATCGAGATGTGGTATGAACACTCTGTTCATCAGATCCATGAAAGATATTGGTGCATTTATTAACCCGAATGGCATCACTAGAAACTTGTAGTGGCCATATCTAGTGCGAAAAGCAGTTTTGGGAATATTTCTGCCTTAACCTTCAACTAATGGTATCCTGATCTCATATCTATCTTCAAAAAGAATTGTGCACCTTGGAGTTGATCAAATAGATCATCAATACGAGGAAGTGGATATTGGTTCTTGATCGTCAACTTATTCAGCTGGCGATAATCGATGCACAGCCGCATAGAACCATCTTTTTTCTTGACAAAAAGGATGGGTGCTCCCCATGGAGAGACACCCGATCTAATAAATCTTTTATCTAGGAGTTCTTATAACTGCTCCTTGAGTTCTTTCAACGCAGTTGGTGCCATGCGATACGGGGCTTTTGATACTGGTTATGTGCATGGAGGCAAATCCACTGCGAACTCCACTTCTCTATCTGGCGACAAGCCCGATAACTCTTTAGGAAGTACATCTGAAAACTCGCATGCGATGGGAATATCGGTAACGGTGACCTTCTCTTCCTGTTGATTTTGTATGAATGTGAGATAATCGTGGCATCCATTGTTCATCAAGCATTCAAAGAAGAATGATAAATATAGAAGGTGCAACTTAGTGCAATAAAATCAATGGTTTTCCCTCTTGGGGCAAAAAGTGACCACCTTTTAAGGCAATCCATATTTGCTTGATGAGTAGATAGTCTATGCCAAGGGTTACGATAAATCCTTACATATCCAAAATAATCAGATCAGCTAATGTCTCGTGGTCTTCAATTGGAACAATTACCAATTGGCAGATAGTGTCTGTAACTACTGAGTTCCCTGTAGGGATTGATACCAATAAGATGAAGTCCAAGGGTTTAGGAATGATACTCAATTCACCATAAATTGAGGAGTCATGAAGGAGTGCGTAGATTCAAGGTCTATCAATACGTGTGCCTTGTGTTGACAAATATCATAACTCTAGTACATGTGTAAGGTACCTAAGTTTCATGCAAATAATTTAGTCGTGCACCTATCAAGGTTTCATGGTGTTCATATATTAACATTATAGAATAATAATTTCCAAAGTTATTCATCAACTGAGAACAAAATAATAATTGCACAATTTATGATGTAATTGTACCTTGGATAATGTCGTTAGTCGCTTGGGCATCACGTGTAGAGACGGCATAGGTGCAACCCTGAACTGTAGGTTAGGAGGGCCTCTGAGTAGATGCTGATGTCATCTGCTCTTTCTTCGCTTCTAGACAGTCCTTTATCATATACCCCTTCTTACCACAATTGAAGCATGACTCGTGCTCCATTAACAATCTTCTAACTTTCGTCACCTTCCACAATGTGGGCAAGACTTGGTCAGTACTGAGGAGGTAGTATATTGTGCCTTTAGTGCTACCGATTCATCAGAGGTAATCGGTCGTAAAGGACGAAAAAGCTGCATAGGAGTAGACAGCTGGTTTCGTGTAGGCGATCTATGCAGGTCGGGAAGGTACGAAAGTCGAGAACTTTGCTCTCTTATTTGCTTGATCGTTGTTGTATGATTGCATTCGACTCGCTCTACTCTTAGTTTGCTCCGATCTTCTTTTATACAACTTTTCGATGTCTTTCTCGCATTAACGTTGGATCATGTAAAACTTGTCCCTACTTGCCCCTAATTTTTTACCTTTAAAATATTAGATTCATGAATTTGTTAATTCATGAAAGTCATAGGGTTCATTGTAACTCCTCATGAATCGCGTAATTCCGAGGTCGGAGCAAGAAGTTACCGCTAAAAATAGTGGACCAGGCTCAAACAGGGAAGCCAGCTTGAGCGGGATTCAGGCACGCCTGCCGGAAGCTTCAAGTGAGACCTTACTCGAAACCAAATGGATTTATCAGTCCTCGAATTTTCAAAGCTTGTTTCCCTTTTCACTTTCAAAAATCCTCAACTAAAAGTGTCACATTTATACCTCATTCATCATATGTATGTTTTATTCACGAATGTGATCATCATCCCTAAGTTTTCGCACATGCAAGGGTTCGGATGACCGAATCAAGGGATTTTGGCAACAAGGCCTCTCACGTTTCTGATCATTGGGGATTTCTGTGCATGCGGCCTAGACACGATCAAATCGACCCTAATTTTAAGAAATTCGAGATTCCTAAGGAAGCAAAAACACTCACCTTTGCGGATTCTTCGTATGTGGAGGTTCTGGTGTTTGGTGTTGAGGTGTCTCATAGTTTTCGAGCTCTATCGTCCGAATTATCGATCGTAGGAGCTTTGAGATTAGAAAGATCGTGGTGATGATTTTGGTCGCGGTGATTCTCCGAGATCGATGACTAGTCGGGGTAGCAATCCAACGATTCGTTTGGAGAATTTGTATGGCTTGGAGGGCTCTTCAAGAGAAAGACAAGAGGAAAGGAAAGAGACTACTTCTCTCAAATTCTAAGGCTCATAAATCAGCTCCCATGCAATTTAGGCATGGAGAGGGCTTTATAATAATCCATGCGTGTCTAATCCTGTGGAGTTGGCACACAACCCGATGTACTAGATGTCATAAGCTTCAACTAATGGGTCTAATTTTCTCAAGCCAGATTAACCCGAGTCTTGGGTTGTTATCTACATCAGCCCATATCAGGGTGCTATACATGGGTCTTGATATCGTGAACTATCAATACACCACTTTTAGTGTACTGGCCTGACTAATCAGGGGAATAAAAATAGAAAGACCAACTAAGGTTAGATGTCATTGGGGTGTTCAAATACCTAGACCTCTTGGTTACACCCCAAGGTATTGACCAGTGGGGTGACTAAAATGTCCATCTTAATTATAACATTTTAAAAATATGGTGTATGCCTTGTTACGCTCGCACACATAGTCGGTGTGCTAGTGTTAGGCTATCTATGTTGTAGGTATATATGCCTAAACTAGCATTGATTTGAGTCATTGAGATTGAACTTGGCCCGATCTCAAGGTTTGAGTCGTGTGCAACAGACACACATCACAAAAGGGTTCGAGTTTTAAAGATCGTTCACGTCATAAATTGGTTCTAGATTCGCGTTTGGTGTACTCACTCAATTGAGATAAGTGGGTCAAAGGCCACGTTACATACGTGAGAAGTTTGACCATGGTCAAATTGGTCAAAGTAAATCGCATTATCGTCGAAAGTCAACGATTCAACGTTAACTAAACATCAGGGTTATTAAAGAAGAGGTACTTTAAACTCTTGTGATCGGTATGGATTTCGAACGTCTCTCCATAAAGATAATACCTCCAAATTTTCAAGGAAAATATTACTACCAAGCTCCAAGCCATGTGAGTCAAGTAGTTCTTCTCATAATCCTTGAGTTGTCGAGACATAAGCAATAACTCTCTTGTTTTGGTTGAGTACACAACCCAATCCACTACAAGGCATCATCAGAACTACAAAACCTCCTTTCGCCGACGGTATGGCAAGAATCAGTGGTGAAGTTAAATTGTTCTTTATCTCTTGAAAGCTCTTCTCACATGAGCCATTCCATTCAAACTTCACATTCTGTCTTGTGAGTTGAGTAAGCGGTCCTGCAATTTTGAAAAAACCTTCAAGGAATCTCCTGTCATACGTGGCTAAACCTAAAAGCTTCGCACTTGGTCACTATCTTTGGTCATTTTCATTTTATGATGGCCTCAATTTTAGCTCGGTCGACTTTAATGCCTTCTTTAAATATAACATATCCCAAGAAACTAACTTGCTCCAGCCAAAAGTCACGCTTGCTTAGCTTTGCATATAGTCGATGATCACGAAGTGTCTGAAGAGCTAGACGTAGATGTTGTTGGTGATCTTCTCGTCTTCAAATAGATTAAGATGTCATCTCGAAGATAACCACACACTTATCGAGATGTGGTATGAACACTCTGTTCATCAGATCCATGAAAGATATTGGTGCATTTATTAACCCGAATGGCATCACTAGAAACTTGTAGTGGCCATATCTAGTGCGAAAAGCAGTTTTGGGAATATTTCTGCCTTAACCTTCAACTAATGGTATCCTGATCTCATATCTATCTTCAAAAAGAATTGTGCACCTTGGAGTTGATCAAATAGATCATCAATACGAGGAAGTGGATATTGGTTCTTGATCACAACTTATTCACCGGCGATAATCGATGCATGTACCGCATAGAACCATCTTTTTTCTTGACAAAAAGGATGGGTGCTCCCCATGGAGAGACACCCGATCTAATAAATCTTTTATCTAGGAGTTCTTATAACTGCTCCTTGAGTTCTTTCAACGCAGTTGGTGCCATGCGATACGGGGCTTTTGATACTGGTTATGTGCATGGAGGCAAATCCACTGCGAACTCCACTTCTCTATCTGGCGACAAGCCCGATAACTCTTTAGGAAGTACATCTGAAAACTCGCATGCGATGGGAATATCGGTAACGGTGACCTTCTCTTCCTGTTGATTTTGTATGAATGTGAGATAATCGTGGCATCCATTGTTCATCAAGCATTCAGCAAGAATGATAAATATAGAAGGTGCAATTGTCGGCTTAGTGCAATAAAATCTGAATGGTTTTCCCCTCTTGGGGCAAAAAGTGACCACCTTTTTAAGGCAATCCATATTTGCTTGATGAGTAGATAGTCAGTCTATGCCAAGGATTACGTTAAATCCTTACATATCCAAAATAATCAGATCAGCTAATGTCTCGTGGTCTTCAATTGGAACAATTACCAATTGGCAGATAGTGTCTCAGAATTCACCGAAGTTCCTCAGAGGGATTGATACCAATAAGATGAAGTCCAAGGGTTTAGGAATGATACTCAATTCAGCCGCAAATTGAGGAGTCATGAAGGAGTGCGTAGATTCAAGGTCTATCAATACGTGTGCCTTGTGTTGACAAATATCATAACTCTAGTACATGTGTAAGGTACCTAAGTTTCATGCAAATAATTTAGTCGTGCACCTATCAAGGTTTCATGGTGTTCATATATTAACATTATAGAATAATAATTTCCAAAGTTATTCATCAACTGAGAACAAAATAATAATTGCACAATTTATGATGTAATTGTACCTTGGATAATGTCGTTAGTCGCTTGGGCATCACGTGTAGAGACGGCATAGGTGCAACCCTGAATCGAGGTTAGAGGGCCTCGAGTAGATGCTTGATGTCATCCGCTCTTTCTTCGCTTCTAGATCCTTTATCATATACCCTTCTTACCACAATTGAAGCATGACTCGTGCTCCATTAACAATCTTCTAACTTTCGTCACCTTCCACAATGTGGGCAAGACTTGGTCAGTACTGAGGAGGTAGTATATTGTGCCTTTAGTGCTACCGATTCATCAGAGGTAATCGGTCGTAAAGGGACTAAAAGTCGCATAGGAGTAGACAATTTGGTTTAGTGTAGGCGATCTATCTTGGTCGGAAGGTACGAAAGTCGAGAACTTTGCTCTTATTTGCTTGATCGTTGTTGTATGATTGCATTCGACTCGCTCTACTCTTAGTTTGCTCCGATCTTCTTTTATACAACTTTTCGATGTCTTTCTCGCATTAACGTTGGATCATGTAAAACTTGTCCCTACTTGCCCCTAATTTTTTACCTTTAAAATATTAGATTCATGAATTTGTTAATTCATGAAAGTCATAGGGTTCATTGTAACTCCTCATGAATCGCGTAATTCCGAGGTCGGAGCAAGAAGTTACCGCTAAAAATAGTGGACCAGGCTCAAACAGGGAAGCCAGCTTGAGCGGGATTCAGGCACGCTCAAGCGGGAAGCTTCAAGTGAGACCTTACTCGAGCAGGATTCAGGCCCGCTCCAGCGGGATTTATCAGTCCTCGAATTTTCAAAGCTTGTTTCCCTTTTCACTTTCAAAAATCCTCAACTAAAGGTGTCACATTTATACCTCATTCATCATATGTATGTTTTATTCACGAATGTGATCATCATCCCTAAGTTTTCGTGCACATGCAAGGGTTCGGATGACCGAATCAAGGGATTTTGGCAACAAGGCCTCTCACGTTTCTGATCATTGGGGATTTGCATGCATGCCTAGACACGATCAAATCGCCCTAATTTTAAGAAATTGAGATTCCTAAGGAAGCAAAACACTCACCTTTGCGGATTCTTCGTATGTGGAGGTTCTGGTGTTTGGTGTTGAGGTGTCTCATAGTTTTCGAGCTCTATCGTCCGAATTATCGATCGTAGGAGCTTTGAGATTAGAAAGATCGTGGTGATGATTTTGGTCGCGGTGATTCTCCGAGATCGATGACTAGTCGGGGTAGCAATCCAACGATTCGTTTGGAGAATTTGTATGGCTTGGAGGGCTCTTCAAGAGAAAGACAAGAGGAAAGGAAAGAGACTCGACTCCCTCTCAAATTCTAAGGCTCACAAATCAGCTCCCATGCAATTTAGGCATGGGAGAGGGCTTTATAATAATCCATGCGTGTCTAATCCTGTGTGGAGTTGGCACACACAACCCGATGTACTAGACTGTCATAAGCTTCAACTAATGGGTCTAATTCTTCAAGCCAGATTAACCCGAGTCTTGGGTTGTTATCTACATCAGCCCATATCAGGGTGCTATACATGGGTCTTGATATCGTGAACTATCAATACACCACTTTTAGTGTACTGGCCTGACTAATCAGGGGAATAAAAATAGAAAGACCAACTAAGGTTAGATGTCATTGGGGTGTTCAAATACCTAGACCTCTTGGTTACACCCCAAGGTATTGACCAGTGGGGTGACTAAAATGTCCATCTTAATTATAACATTTTAAAAATATGGTGTATGCCTTGTTACGCTCGCACACATAGTCGGTGTGCTAGTGTTAGGCTATCTATGTGTAGGTATATATGCCTAAACTAGCATTGATTTGAGTCATTGAGATTGAACTTGGCCCGATCTCAAGGTTTGAGTCGTGCAATGCACACACATCACAAAAGGGTTCGAAGTTTTAAAGATCATCGCCACGTCATAAATTGGTTCTAGATTCGCGTTTGGTGTACTCACTCAATTGAGATAAGTGGGTCAAAGGCCACGTTACATACGTGAGAAGTTTGACCATGGTCAAATTGGTCAAAGTAAATCGCATTATCGTCGAAAGTCAACGATTCAACGTTAACTAAACATCAGGGTTATTAAAGAAGAGGTATTTTAAACTCTTGTGATCGGTATGGATTTGACGTCTCTCCATAAAGATAATACCTCCAAATTTTCAAGGAAAATATTACTCGCAAGCTCCAAGCCATGTGAGTCAAGTAGTTCTTCTCATAATCCTTGAGTTGTCGAGAGACATAAGCAATAACTCTCTTGTTTTGGTTGAGTACACAACCCAATCCACTGCACAAGGCATCACCAGAACTACAAAACCTCCACTGTCAGACGGTATGGCAAGAATCAGTGGTGAAGTTAAATTGTTCTTTATCTCTTGAAAGCTCTTCTCACATGAGCCATTCCATTCAAACTTCACATTCTGTCTTGTGAGTTGAGTAAGCGGTCCTGCAATTTTGAAAAAACCTTCAAGGAATCTCCTGTAATACGTGGCTAAACCTAAAAGCTTAGGACTTGGTCACTATCTTTGGTCAATTTTCATTTTATGATGGCCTCAATTTTAGCTCGGTCGACTTTAATGCCTTCTTTAAATATAACATATCCCAAGAAACTAACTTGCTCCAGCCAAAAGTCACGCTTGCTTAGCTTTGCATATAGTCGATGATCACGAAGTGTCTGAAGAGCTAGACGTAGATGTTGTTGGTGATCTTCTCTGGTCTTCAAATAGATTAAGATGTCATCTACGAAGATAACCACACACTTATCGAGATGTGGTATGAACACTCTGTTCATCAGATCCATGAAAGATATTGGTGCATTTATTAACCCGAATGGCATCACTAGAAACTTGTAGTGGCCATATCTAGTGCGAAAAGCAGTTTTGGGAATATTTCTGCCTTAACCTTCAACTAATGGTATCCTGATCTCATATCTATCTTCAAAAAGAATTGTGCACCTTGGAGTTGATCAAATAGATCATCAATACGAGGAAGTGGATATTGGTTCTTGATCGTCAACTTATTCAGCTGGCGATAATCGATGCACAGCCGCATAGAACCATCTTTTTTCTTGACAAAAAGGATGGGTGCTCCCCATGGAGAGACACCCGATCTAATAAATCTTTTATCTAGGAGTTCTTATAATCGCTCCTTGAGTTCTTTCAACGCAGCTTGGTGCCATGCGATACGGGCTTTTGATATCGGTTATGTGCATGGAGGCAAATCCACCGAACTCCACTTCTATCTCGCAAGCCCGATAACTCTTTAGGAAGTACATCTGAAAACTCGCATGCGATGGGAATATCGGTAACGGTGACCTTCTCTTCCTGTTGATTTTGTATGAATGTGAGATAATCGTGGCATCCATTGTTCATCAAGCATTCAGCAAGAATGATAAATATAGAAGGTGCAATTGTCGGCTTAGTGCAATAAAATCTGAATGGTTTTCCCCTCTTGGGGCAAAAAGTGACCACCTTTTTAAGGCAATCCATATTTGCTTGATGAGTAGATAGTCAGTCTATGCCAAGGATTACGTTAAATCCTTACATATCCAAAATAATCAGATCAGCTAATGTCTCGTGGTCTTCAATTGGAACAATTACCAATTGGCAGATAGTGTCTGTAACTACTGAGTTCCCTGTAGGGATTGATACCAATAAGATGAAGTCCAAGGGTTTAGGAATGATACTCAATTCAGCCGCAAATTGAGGAGTCATGAAGGAGTGCGTAGATTCAAGGTCTATCAATACGTGTGCCTTGTGTTGACAAATATCATAACTCTAGTACATGTGTAAGGTACCTAAGTTTCATGCAAATAATTTAGTCGTGCACCTATCAAGGTTTCATGGTGTTCATATATTAACATTATAGAATAATAATTTCCAAAGTTATTCATCAACTGAGAACAAAATAATAATTGCACAATTTATGATGTAATTGTACCTTGGATAATGTCGTTAGTCGCTTGGGCATCACGTGTAGAGACGGCATAGGTGCAACCCTGAACTGTAGGTTAGGAGGGCCTCTGAGTAGATGCTGATGTCATCTGCTCTTTCTTCGCTTCTAGACAGTCCTTTATCATATACCCCTTCTTACCACAATTGAAGCATGACTCGTGCTCCATTAACAATCTTCTAACTTTCGTCACCTTCCACAATGTGGGCAAGACTTGGTCAGTACTGAGGAGGTAGTATATTGTGCCTTTAGTGCTACCGATTCATCAGAGGTAATCGGTCGTAAAGGACGAAAAAGCTGCATAGGAGTAGACAGCTGGTTTCGTGTAGGCGATCTATGCAGGTCGGGAAGGTACGAAAGTCGAGAACTTTGCTCTCTTATTTGCTTGATCGTTGTTGTATGATTGCATTCGACTCGCTCTACTCTTAGTTTGCTCCGATCTTCTTTTATACAACTTTTCGATGTCTTTCTCGCATTAACGTTGGATCATGTAAAACTTGTCCCTACTTGCCCCTAATTTTTTACCTTTAAAATATTAGATTCATGAATTTGTTAATTCATGAAAGTCATAGGGTTCATTGTAACTCCTCATGAATCGCGTAATTCCGAGGTCGGAGCAAGAAGTTACCGCTAAAAATAGTGGACCAGGCTCAAACAGGGAAGCCAGCTTGAGCGGGATTCAGGCACGCTCAAGCGGGAAGCTTCAAGTGAGACCTTACTCGAGCAGGATTCAGGCCCGCTCCAGCGGGATTTATCAGTCCTCGAATTTTCAAAGCTTGTTTCCCTTTTCACTTTCAAAAATCCTCAACTAAAGGTGTCACATTTATACCTCATTCATCATATGTATGTTTTATTCACGAATGTGATCATCATCCCTAAGTTTTCGTGCACATGCAAGGGTTCGGATGACCGAATCAAGGGATTTTGGCAACAAGGCCTCTCACGTTTCTGATCATTGGGGATTTCTGTGCATGCGGCCTAGACACGATCAAATCGACCCTATTTTTAAGAAATTCGAGATTCCTAAGGTAGCAAAAACACTCACCTTTGCGGATTCTTCGTATGTGGAGGGTCTGGTGTTTGGTGTTGAGGTGTCTCATAGTTTTCGAGCTCTATCGTCCGAATTATCGATCGTAGGAGCTTTGAGATTAGAAAGATCGTGGTGATGATTTTGGTCGCGGTGATTCTCCGAGATCGATGACTAGTCGGGGTAGCAATCCAACGATTCGTTTGGAGAATTTGTATGGCTTGGAGGGCTCTTCAAGAGAAAGACAAGAGGAAAGGAAAGAGACTCGACTCCCTCTCAAATTCTAAGGCTCACAAATCAGCTCCCATGCAATTTAGGCATGGGAGAGGGCTTTATAATAATCCATGCGTGTCTAATCCTGTGTGGAGTTGGCACACACAACCCGATGTACTAGATCGTCATAAGCTTCAACTAATGGGTCTAATTCTTCAAGCCAGATTAACCCGAGTCTTGGGTTGTTATCTACATCAGCCCATATCAGGGTGCTATACATGGGTCTTGATATCGTGAACTATCAATACACCACTTTTAGTGTACTGGCCTGACTAATCAGGGGAATAAAAATAGAAAGACCAACTAAGGTTAGATGTCATTGGGGTGTTCAAATACCTAGACCTCTTGGTTACACCCCAAGGTATTGACTGATGGGGTGACTAAAATGTCCATCTTAATTATAACATTTTAAAAATATGGTGTATGCCTTGTTACGCATTTCGCACACATAGTCGGTGTGCTAGTGTTAGGCTATCTGTTGTAGGTATATATGCCTAAACTAGCATTGATTTGAGTCATTGAGATTGAACTTGGCCCGATCTCAAGGTTTGAGTCGTGCAATGTATACACACATCACAAAAGGGTTCGAGTTTTAAAGATCAGTTCACGTCATAAATTGGTTCTAGATTCGCGTTTGGTGTACTCACTCAATTGAGATAAGTGGGTCAAAGGCCACGTTACATACGTGAGAAGTTTGACCATGGTCAAATTGGTCAAAGTAAATCGCATTATAAAAAGTCAACGATTCAACGTTAACTAAACATCGGGGTTATTAAAGAAGAGGTACTTTAAACTCTTGTGATCGGTATGGATTTGACGCCTCCATAAAGATAATACCTCCAAATTTTCAAGGAAAATATTACTACTGCAAGCTCCAAGCCATGTGAGTCAAGTAGTTCTTCTCATAATCCTTGAGTTGTCGAGAGACATAAGCAATAACTCTCTTGTTTTGGTTGAGTACACAACCCAATCCACTGTACAAGGCATCACTGTAAACTACAAAACCTCCACTGTCAGACGGTATGGCAAGAATCAGTGGTGAAGTTAAATTGTTCTTTATCTCTTGAAAGCTCTTCTCACATGAGCCATTCCATTCAAACTTCACATTCTGTCTTGTGAGTTGAGTAAGCGGTCCTGCAATTTTGAAAAAACCTTCAAGGAATCTCCTGTAATACGTGGCTAAACCTAAAAAGCTTCAGACTTCGGTCACTATCTTTGGCTGTTTTCATTTTATGATGGCCTCAATTTTAGCTCGGTCGACTTTAATGCCTTCTTTAAATATAACATATCCCAAGAAACTAACTTGCTCCAGCCAAAAGTCACGCTTGCTTAGCTTTGCATATAGTCGATGATCACGAAGTGTCTGAAGAGCTAGACGTAGATGTTGTTGGTGATCTTCTAGTCTTCAAATAGATTAAGATGTCATCTACGAAGATAACCACACTTATCGAGATGTGGTATGAACACTGTTCATCAGATCCATGAAAGATATTGGTGCATTTATTAACCCGAATGGCATCACTAGAAACTTGTAGTGGCCATATCTAGTGCGAAAAGCAGTTTTGGGAATATTTCTGCCTTAACCTTCAACTAATGGTATCCTGATCTCATATCTATCTTCAAAAAGAATTGTGCACCTTGGAGTTGATCAAATAGATCATCAATACGAGGAAGTGGATATTGGTTCTTGATCGTCAACTTATTCAGCTGGCGATAATCGATGCACAGCCGCATAGAACCATCTTTTTTCTTGACAAAAAGGATGGGTGCTCCCCATGGAGAGACACCCGATCTAATAAATCTTTTATCTAGGAGTTCTTATAACTGCTCCTTGAGTTCTTTCAACGCAGTTGGTGCCATGCGATACGGGGCTTTTGATACTGGTTATGTGCATGGAGGCAAATCCACTGCGAACTCCACTTCTCTATCTGGCGACAAGCCCGATAACTCTTTAGGAAGTACATCTGAAAACTCATGCGATGGGAATATCGATGCGGTGACCTTCTCTTCCTGTTGATTTTGTATGAATGTGAGATAATCGTGGCATCCATTGTTCATCAAGCATTCAGCAAGAATGATAAATATAGAAGGTGCAATTGTCGGCTTAGTGCAATAAAATCTGAATGGTTTTCCCCTCTTGGGGCAAAAAGTGACCACCTTTTTAAGGCAATCCATATTTGCTTGATGAGTAGATAGTCAGTCTATGCCAAGGATTACGTTAAATCCTTACATATCCAAAATAATCAGATCAGCTAATGTCTCGTGGTCTTCAATTGGAACAATTACCAATTGGCAGATAGTGTCTGTAACTACTGAGTTCCCTGTAGGGATTGATACCAATAAGATGAAGTCCAAGGGTTTAGGAATGATACTCAATTCAAATAAATTGAGGAGTCATGAAGGAGTGCGAGATTCAAGGTCTATCAATACGTGTGCCTTGTGTTGACAAATATCATAACTCTAGTACATGTGTAAGGTACCTAAGTTTCATGCAAATAATTTAGTCGTGCACCTATCAAGGTTTCATGGTGTTCATATATTAACATTATAGAATAATAATTTCCAAAGTTATTCATCAACTGAGAACAAAATAATAATTCCACAATTTATGATGTAATTGTACCTTGGATAATGTCGTTAGTCGCTTGGGCATCACGTGTAGAGACGGCATAGGTGCAACCTCGAATCAGAGGTTAGGAGGGCCTCGAGTAGATGCTGATGTCATCTGCTCTTTCTTCGCTTCTAGACAGTCCTTTATCATATACCCCTTCTTACCACAATTGAAGCATGACTCGTGCTCCATTAACAATCTTCTAACTTTCGTCACCTTCCACAATGTGGGCAAGACTTGGTCAGTACTGAGGAGGTAGTATATTGTGCCTTTAGTGCTACCGATTCATCGTGAGGTAATCGGTCGAAGGACCAAAAGTGCGCATAGGAGTAGACAAATTTTTTCGTAGGCGATGTATGCAGGTCGGGAAGGTACGAAAGTCGAGAACTTTGCTCTCTTATTTGCTTGATCGTTGTTGTATGATTGCATTCGACTCGCTCTACTCTTAGTTTGCTCGATCTTCTTTTATACAACTTTTCGATGTCTTTCTCGCATTAACGTTGGATCATGTAAAACTTGTCCCTACTTGCCCCTAATTTTTTACCTTTAAAATATTAGATTCATGAATTTGTTAATTCATGAAAGTCATAGGGTTCATTGTAACTCCTCATGAATCGCGTAATTCCGAGGTCGGAGCAAGAAGTTACCGCTAAAAATAGTGGACCAGGCTCAAACAGGGAAGCCAGCTTGAGCGGGATTCAGGCACGCCTGCCAAGTGAGACCTTACTCGGCAGATTCGAGGCCCGCTCAGGATTTATCGATCTCGAATTTTCAAAGCTTGTTTCCCTTTTCACTTTCAAAAATCCTCAACTAAAGGTGTCACATTTATACCTCATTCATCATATGTATGTTTTATTCACGAATGTGATCATCATCCCTAAGTTTTCGTGCACATGCAAGGGTTCGGATGACCGAATCAAGGGATTTTGGCAACAAGGCCTCTCACGTTTCTGATCATTGGGGATTTCTGTGCATGCGGCCTAGACACGATCAAATCGACCCTAATTTTAAGAAATTCGAGATTCCTAAGGAAGCAAAAACACTCACCTTTGCGGATTCTTCGTATGTGGAGGTTCTGGTGTTTGGTGTTGAGGTGTCTCATAGTTTTCGAGCTCTATCGTCCGAATTATCGATCGTAGGAGCTTTGAGATTAGAAAGATCGTGGTGATGATTTTGGTCGCGGTGATTCTCCGAGATCGATGACTAGTCGGGGTAGCAATCCAACGATTCGTTTGGAGAATTTGTATGGCTTGGAGGGCTCTTCAAGAGAAAGACAAGAGGAAAGGAAAGAGACTCGACTCCTCTCAAATTCTAAGGCTCAAATCAGCGCCCATGCAATTTAGGCATGGGAGAGGGCTTTATAATAATCCATGCGTGTCTAATCACTCGTGGAGTTGGCACACACAACCCGATGTACTAGGCTGTCATAAGCTTCAACTAATGGGTCTAATTCTTCAAGCCAGTTAACGAGTCTTGGGTTGTTATCTACATCAGCCCATATCGTAGTGCTATACATGGGTCTTGATATGAACTATCAATACACCACTTTTAGTGTAATCGACTAATCGGGGAATAAAAATAGAAAGACCAACTAAGGTTAGATGTCATTGGGGTGTTCAAATACCTAGACCTCTTGGTTACACCCCAAGGTATTGACCAAGGTGACTAAAATGTCCATCTTAATTATAACATTTTAAAAATATGGTGTATGCCTTGTTACGCTCGCACACATAGTCGGTGTGCTAGTGTTAGGCTATCTATGTTGTAGGTATATATGCCTAAACTAGCATTGATTTGAGTCATTGAGATTGAACTTGGCCCGATCTCAAGGTTTGAGTCGTGTGCAACAGACACACATCACAAAAGGGTTCGAGTTTTAAAGATCAGTTCACGTCATAAATTGGTTCTAGATTCGCGTTTGGTGTACTCACTCAATTGAGATAAGTGGGTCAAAGGCCACGTTACATACGTGAGAAGTTTGACCATGGTCAAATTGGTCAAAGTAAATCGCATTATCGTCGAAAGTCAACAATTCAACGTTAACTAAACATCAGGGTTATTAAAGAAGAGGTACTTTAAACTCTTGTGATCGGTATGGATTTCGAACGTCTCTCCATAAAGATAATACCTCCAAATTTTCAAGGAAAATATTACTCAAGCTCCAAGCCATGTGAGTCAAGTAGTTCTTCTCATAATCCTTGAGTTGTCGAGAGACATAAGCAATAACTCTCTTGTTTTGGTTGAGTACACAACCCAATCCACTGTACAAGGCATCACTGTAAACTACAAAACCTCCACTGTCAGACGGTATGGCAAGAATCAGTGGTGAAGTTAAATTGTTCTTTATCTCTTGAAAGCTCTTCTCACATGAGCCATTCCATTCAAACTTCACATTCTGTCTTGTGAGTTGAGTAAGCGGTCCTGCAATTTTGAAAAAACCTTCAAGGAATCTCCACATGTTGGCTAAACCTAAAAAGCTTCAGACTTCGGTCACTATCTTTGGCTGTTTTCATTTTATGATGGCCTCAATTTTAGCTCGGTCGACTTTAATGCCTTCTTTAAATATAACATATCCCAAGAAACTAACTTGCTCCAGCCAAAAGTCACGCTTGCTTAGCTTTGCATATAGTCGATGATCACGAAGTGTCTGAAGAGCTAGACGTAGATGTTGTTGGTGATCTTCTCTGGTCTTCAAATAGATTAAGATGTCATCTACGAAGATAACCACACACTTATCGAGATGTGGTATGAACACTCTGTTCATCAGATCCATGAAAGATATTGGTGCATTTATTAACCCGAATGGCATCACTAGAAACTTGTAGTGGCCATATCTAGTCTGGCAGCGCTTTGGGAATATTTCTGCCTTAACCTTCAACTAATGGTATCCTGATCTCATATCTATCTTCAAAAAGAATTGTGCACCTTGGAGTTGATCAAATAGATCATCAATACGAGGAAGTGGATATTGGTTCTTGATCGTCAACTTATTCAGCTGGCGATAATCGATGCACAGCCGCATAGAACCATCTTTTTTCTTGACAAAAAGGATGGGTGCTCCCCATGGAGAGACACCGATCTAATAAATCTTTTATCTAGGAGTTCTTATAACTGCTCCTTGAGTTCTTTCAACGCAGTTGGTGCCATGCGATACGGGGCTTTTGATACTGGTTATGTGCATGGAGGCAAATCCACTGCGAACTCCACTTCTCTATCTGGCGACAAGCCCGATAACTCTTTAGGAAGTACATCTGAAAACTTCGCATGCGATGGGAATATCGTAACGGTGACCTTCTCTTCTGTTGATTTTGTATGAATGTGAGATAATCGTGGCATCCATTGTTCATCAAGCATTCAAAGAATGATAAATATAGAAGGTGCAATTGTCGCTTAGTGCAATAAAATCAATGGTTTTCCCCTCTTGGGGCAAAAAGTGACCACCTTTTTAAGGCAATCCATATTTGCTTGATGAGTAGATAGTCAGTCTATGCCAAGGATTACGTTAAATCCTTACATATCCAAAATAATCAGATCAGCTAATGTCTCGTGGTCTTCAATTGGAACAATTACCAATTGGCAGATAGTGTCTCAGAATTCGAGTTCTCGAGGGATTGATACCAATAAGATGAAGTCCAAGGGTTTAGGAATGATACTCAATTCAGCCGCAAATTGAGGAGTCATGAAGGAGTGCGTAGATTCAAGGTCTATCAATACGTGTGCCTTGTGTTGACAAATATCATAACTCTAGTACATGTGTAAGGTACCTAAGTTTCATGCAAATAATTTAGTCGTGCACCTATCAAGGTTTCATGGTGTTCATATATTAACATTATAGAATAATAATTTCCAAAGTTATTCATCAACTGAGAACAAAATAATAATTGCACAATTTATGATGTAATTGTACCTTGGATAATGTCGTTAGTCGCTTGGGCATCACGTGTAGAGACGGCATAGGTGCAACCCTGAACTGTAGGTTAGGAGGGCCTCTGAGTAGATGCTGATGTCATCTGCTCTTTCTTCGCTTCTAGACAGTCCTTTATCATATACCCCTTCTTACCACATTGAAGCATGACTCGTGCTCCATTAACAATCTTCTAACTTTCGTCACCTTCCACAATGTGGGCAAGACTTGGTCAGTACTGAGGAGGTAGTATATTGTGCCTTTAGTGCTACCGATTCATCAGAGGTAATCGGTCGTAAAGGACGAAAAAGCTGCATAGGAGTAGACAGCTGGTTTCGTGTAGGCGATCTATGCAGGTCGGGAAGGTACGAAAGTCGAGAACTTTGCTCTCTTATTTGCTTGATCGTTGTTGTATGATTGCATTCGACTCGCTCTACTCTTAGTTTGCTCCGATCTTCTTTTATACAACTTTTCGATGTCTTTCTCGGTAATGAGAGCCATGTCCATCACCTCTGCAAAGGTCCTCAGCATGAATAACGAGATTCTTTCTTGGATTGTTGTTTTCAAATCTCATTCAAATTTCTTTGCCTTCATAGTTTTTTAGGCCACGTGATCAGAAGCAAATCTTAAAAGTCGCGTAAACTTTATCTCATATTCTGCCATAAACATTTGGCGTTGCTGCAGCAAAATAAATTTGACTTCGTATTGATCTCTAACTGCTTTAGGGAAGTACTTTTCATTGAAATTCTCGGTAAACTGAGTCCAGGTTCACAGTGTATTCGGCATTCCTTGTTCCCGGGTCCTTTTCATGGATTTCCACCATGGATCTGTGTTAAGTGGTGAAAAATGCCACTTTTCACCCTATAACCTGACCATTGATAGACCTGTGAGCACACTAATAAGCTATTGTCAAGTGCATTTTGTAGACAGCAATAAAAGAAGGTATTAATGCAGAAAACCACTCAATAATGCCCAAAAAGGAGCTATCTCTCAACACAAGACAAACCTAGCAACAGCACACCAGAGGGTAGCACATCACTGGACCCTTAGAGCGCATGGCTACAGCAGGGCAAGGCGAAGGAAGTGAAAACAGGTTGAGAACATCCTATCAATTGGTCACCTGAAGACGTCGATAGGAGCTGAAAGCAAAGAAAGGAAGAATTCGTGCAGTTGAAAAGGTTTTCAATAGGATCTAAAGGGAGAAGAAGGATGAATTCGTGTGGATTAAGGAGTTCGATAGGATCTCAGAACCTATCGAGCAGCTGAAAGGAAATAAGAAACCATCCTATCGAAAACCTGTCTAAAGAGTCAAAGGAACCTATCGAATGGTTTCTTGAACCTATCGAGATGAGAATGTTGGAGCAGAACCTATCGAAAGTTGACTGAGCCTTTCGATAAGACTGAAAGCAAACCTATCGAAATGGCAGAATGAAGAGCGAAACCTGTCAAAATGGTTTTCCAACCTGTCGAAGAGCTTCTCCAACCTGTCGAATACTCCAAACCAAGGACTGAGAAGGCTGGAACTCCAAGCGAAGATTCATCCTATCGAAACCTATCAAACAGATCTAAGAACCTAGCGAAAGGACCAAAATGCTCGATTCCAACCTATCGAAAGCTTCCTAAACCTATCAAAATCGTGTGCAGAACTTCTCAGAAATTCAGCTGAGCACACGTTGTACTTCAGTGACCCGCTGCACGCAACCCAAGGCACTTAGTGATCGACACAACGGTTCCAGAAGATGCCCTAGAAAGCCCTAACCAACCCACGTGCTTTAACAGAACTCTAACAAACTTTGACGACCTTCTAGAAGGGATTTTTTGCGAGAAAAATAGAGGAGAAAGCTATATATAGAGATCCCCAATTGCCATTGAGGGAGATCGAGATCTGAGCCAAATTCTGGAGATTAGCACCTGCAGAGCAATTCCATTCCCCTCCTTTAGCCCAACCATGGTTGGCTAAGTCCCTTGGAGTAGCGAGGAGCGAAGTTAGATCTGTAATTGGGTGAGGTTAAGAGTGTTATTGTAGGTTCCTAGCTGCACAGATTACAGATCTAAGAGTATTTCCATTATAAAGTGACCTTGTTTGCAATGATAATGTTGTTTTTAATGTTTTAATTAGATTTAAATTTCCTTTGGTTCCATTTGGTGATCGATCGGATTTGTGTAGAGGAGTTGTAGATCAGCTCACCCACTTAACTGGTAGACCTCTTGGATACCATCTAATCTCCCTGGATCTAATGCTCCTGCGATTTCTTGAGTCTGCGACCTGGGAATTGCAGCATCTGTAGTAGTTTTATTTGTTCTAATTGAAGCCCTAGCTTTGTAGGAGATCCTTAGGATGGTCTGTGACCATTAAAGTGGACAGATCATAACCTTAAGATAAATCTAAGCTCAGGCCTCAATTGGATTCATCTGTTGTAATCCATGGATTCGATAAAGTTTATAGGATGGTCTATGACCATTAAAGTGGACAGATCATAGCCTTAAGGCCAGGTGGATCTTGTGATTTGGAGTGAAATTTATACCCTGCAGCTGTGCTTATAGCCAGCGAGGGAATTGTGTGCTCTGAACCTCTGTAACATAATTAATTGAATCTGATTTCAGTGAAACCAACCTCCAAGCTACTCTTCTCCATATTTTACTTTTTACTCTCTTCCCCTGCAAGATCTAAGCTCCTAAACTCGATCCAATTTAGCGTATGTTTAATTGTAGCTTAGTTTAAGTGACAATCCATTCCAAACCTCTCCCCTGTCTTTTAGCTAAATTAGTAATAGCTAGGGTGCCAGATCTGACACAGATCTGGAGATTTATCATATTTCTAACCAGCCTCCCTGTGGATATTCCCTTACTCACCATTCTTTTAAAGCTTGCTATAACAGATCCTGAATACTTGCAGGTCTGTATGAGTGTGTCTGCCTAGTTTTATTGTTGATTTTAGACCCTCATTTGAGGGAAGGCAAACATACCAACAATCTACTTCCCCTTCCAATTGGAATGGCGCCCATCTAACTTTTTCATCTTCTGTGCAAGGTACTACACGAAAGATCTTTTTCATTTGATTCAGCCATGCTTCAGCTTTGACAGGGTCTGCTTTTCCCAGGAAGCTAGGAGGTTTCATCCTTCTGAATTCCTGAAATCCAGAAGGTTGGTACCTGGTAGCAAGTAGGGTAGTCTGTTGTGTCATAGTATTCGCCTTCGGTGCATCGTATTCGCCATAGTCTCCAGGGTTTGACTGACACGTGCGTTGTTATTGTCTCCTCCCAACGGGATGTCATTGGCACTTGTGGCAATTCTGACTTCGTCCGAGGTGCCATCAATGTTAACAGTTCTTGGCTTACCACCCAATGCCATGAGGATCTGTCGTGAACGAACAAAAGTTTAAATCGAATGTGATCGTAAAAGTCTAAGCTATATTTTGACAGATCTAAGGCCAGTCACTAATACCAACTGTAACGACCCCAAATTTCCAACTACGAAATACGTGGAAATTTCGGATCGCTAGATCATAGTTCATAATCTAATTACAATTTTTTTTTGGTATTTAATAGAGAGCAAGCCATTAAACTAAAAATAAGTGCATAAAAGTTCATAATGAAACTATAAAGTCATAAGTAAAACCACCAGTGACGGCCGTGGTCAGGCTTACTTTTGTATGTATCTAATTAAGTCTTAACCTATTGCAAGCGCACAATGGAAATTGTAATACTAGCATAAGATCGTTCCCACGAGGATATATTTTATATTATATATATTAATTTTCTGAAAACTTATATGTATCTTTTAAGATCCTAAACTACTTAAGAAATATGAATAAAGAATGGTTTCTTAAACTAAATTACAGAAAATAAATCCTAAATCCTCCTTCAGATTATGGTTGTCAATCACAATCTTCAGCTATCGAATATTTACAAATTTAAAATACTGTTACACTATATCTCAGTCTTCTAGTGTAACACCCCGCTAAATTCATGTTCATAACCACACCATGGTCCGACTAACGTGCACCTGATGGACATGACACATCGGTTCAAATATTTGAGCTGGGCCTCTGTGGAACCAGGCCAGTAGGTAAATAGACCTGGTGTGTGAGGCCAATAGATAGCACCAAAGCTTAGACCCATTAGTCAGCAGTATAAAGTAGAAGCCATTAGTTGAAGGTTTGGTATAAAACTCGTTATATTATAAAGCCCATGGTCTGGACCCAGTAGTGAGGACCTGATGTTAAGACTCACGGGCTGGACCTATTTGAGAGTAGACCATGGTTGGGAGAGGGCCAAATCTATGGCCCTTGAATCAAGCTCATATATCTAAATGAGTGTATGAGTTCCACACTTGAATCAACCCAAAGTAGGGATCCATTAGTTAAAGACCCTAACGTAAGGCCCATTAGAGCATAAAGCCTACATTTTGGATCAAGCTGAGGAAACCCCATGCCAAGACCCATTTGAACCCCTTAGAGAATGAACCCACAGCTTATATGGAGCTAGATCTATGGCCTTTAGTTAAACTTGTACACCAAGATAGGTGTATGAACTTCACATGAGAGCCAACCCACCACATTAAACACTCATGCACGCTAAGTCTATGTATGGGGATTTAGTGTCGGGTAAGAGCAATGCAGGAAGACTTCTTCTTCTCCTCGTCCCCACTTTGGGAGGCCTCCAAACCTATTAATCTAGATCGACAGATCGAACCAACCGTAGAGGAGGGAAGATTACTCCGCAATGACAAACCCTCAATTTGAGAGCTCGTTTAGGCAAGGATTGGAGTGATCAAACACATCCTCTCAGGTGAAATCATACACGAGGCTCGGAAGTCCTGCATGCGAGAGCTTCATTGAGGTAAGCTCACGCTGACCTACTTGTAAATCCTAGTAGCTATAGAGGAATAGAGTCCATGCATGAAGTTGGGGAGAATCAGACACGTGAGGGGCTTTGTAGCCTAAATTGTGAGGCTTGATGCGTTAAGTTGCGTGCATGACTTACTGTGCTAGTGTCCGAAGGCTCAATCCGCCTTAGGATGACCCGACTGGGTCGCGTTCTAGAAATGCAAGCCTCGAAACCCCACAAAATCAAATTCATGACCAACTAGGGAGTCAAATCCTTTGATTTTCTAGGGGGGGTTTCAGACCGTGTCTCATGCGGGTTAAATGTGAGAGGAGGCTAGGGATTAGCGAGAATTTGAGTTAGGTGATGGGATACGTCCTTCAACGAAGAATGTGCATGAACTTTAGGAACTAAGGCTCAAAGGACAGAACCTAAGAATGGCGGGTCTATCAAGCTCATCGTGGCGAAGTGGAACCTTGCCGCGACGAGAATACAAGGAAATTTCGCCTCTAGAAAAACTCATCGCGGCGAGCTCTTTACTGCATGTGGCACCTGATCAGCTCATTGCGACGAGATGCCCTATTTTGCTGAGTTTTGGGATGTGTGACCTAGTGTGCCTTGTGAGGCTATGACTTGTGACTAGTAGGGTTATGTAACATCTAAGGACGCGTGTGATGTGCATTCTAGGCTATACATGAAGGGCATTTGAGACGAGTCTAGCTTCGATCTGTGTGTGTTTACTCACAAGGTTTGACACTTGAGGAAGGGAAAATACCTTGCCGATTTTATATTTCTCGAAATCATGTTTATGATGTAGTTATCACGTATATTATGTTTTCTGAGATTTTGCATATATGTATTTTGAAATTCTTGAATGTTAACATGTGATCTCTCATTTATGCATACACCTTGCATGATTGTTGTACAAATACTTTGATTGTCTGGTACTCGACCTTTAGTACTCTCGTCTCTGAAACTTGCTTGATCCATGTGTATTCAATCCATGCTATGTGATGCGATTTCTGTGAACCTGTGCAATGAGGAGTGGAGCCTCCGTGAGAAGGGTGGAATCCACAGGGGTTACTATCCTGTGTCTTAATACAGGCTGCTCAGTTCCCTAATACGGACTGCTCTATTCCCTACTATGGGATACTTACTCTAATGCCTTGTGATATGATATGTCTTGATTCATGATATGTGACATGTCCTGCTTATAATTCCGTCCTCTTACATGTGTTCATGACTTACTCCGTGGATGTTTTTCGATTCATGCTTGATTTCGATATCGCTCCACATTATTTTAGCATGTTGATTCATTATCATGATTTGACTCGTTTGAGGTTTTGTATGCATGTTTTGACTTTGCACTCAATATATTTTGATATAATATGATTTTCATATGTTTTTATCTATGCATCTATAACGTGAATTAGAATGATAAGGTATGATTTAGCATTGTATTTTCTCTATTGAGCTTGGATGAAAGCTCACTCCCGACTATACGTCACAGCTGCAGGAGCTGAATTGGAGCGTGATCCGGAGTGAGAGGAGGACCTAGATTACCACCCAGAAGAAGAGGACCTGCCTGAGGGGCATTCCCCCTAGCTGTTTGTTGGGACATTGGGATAGTTCTTTTTGGGTTTTGAGCAACCGGTATATGAACGAGTCTTGTAATTAAATATCAAGTATATTTGATCCACTGTTTAGATGGAGGTCGACCTTCATCGGTGGATGTTTACTTTTGTGCATATGATAGTTAGTTCCATGGTTTATGTCGCCATTTTGTTATCAATGTATGCTCTGTATTTATTTATGTTCTGCGCACTTTATTTCTACTTTTGTAAGCTTACCATATGGAAGATAGCCCGATCCTTCCTAGTGTTTAAATGTGAGGAAAGATCGAGTTGTCAGGTTGTGATGCTGACATTCGATACCATAGCATCACTGTATTTCGGATCTCCTGCAAGATCTGACGGCGCGGGTTTTTGGGTAAGGAAATCTTGGCCATCACAGGTGGTATCAAAGCCCTAAGCGGTACATCTTACAGGCATACAGAGCTATGACGTCAGTTAATAACAATGGCATTAAGTTGTGCTAGTAAGTTTGAACTAAGACCTTAGTCTTAGAATCGACCTGACTTAGCATTTGCTTGGTCATGACAGGTCAACATGCCGCCTAGGCGGGGAAGACCGAGGATTTTACGCACCGATGGTATTACTAGTGGCAAAGGCATAGCCACACCCCCAAATGCAATTTCCCTCAGCAACAACAACCATCGTGCCTCAGAAGTTGGACATAATTCAGCCAATGCCTTAGATGGAGGGAATCAGGCTACGAATAACATAGGCAATAACCAGCAATTGCTTGAGACCATGGTGAACACCATGGAAATACTAGCTGAGAGGAGACCCCCATCTGGTTTTCAAAAATTTTGAAGACTGAGACTGCCAAGTTTTTATGGGCAAGCCGACTCGATGGAGGCCGAAAGATGGATAAATCATATCGAAAAAGTACTGCAACGAGTCCGCTGCACGGAAGAAGAAAAAGTGAGTTGGGCCTCATTCCAACTCGAAGTTGAAGCAGATCCGTGGTGGAAATTAGTTGAGAGGACACGAGCTCCAGGAACACCCTAGACTTGGGTAGAATTTACGAAAATTTTCCACGAGAAGTACTTTCCGACCACAGAGAGGCATCAACTATAGATCCAATTTGCAAATTTAGTGCAAGGGCAAATGAACGTCCGGGAATACGAGACTGAGTTTATGCGTTTATCACGATTTGCACCAGCATTGGTCGCCAACGAGTTAATGAAAATGCATACATTTGAGTACAGTCTCAAACCAGCTATCAAGGGGAGGATATCGTTATTTGAGGCAACCACATACAAGAGAGTAGTAAGACTGGCTCTCATTACAGAAAAGGATATCGAGTAATTATACAAAGCAAGAGATGAGCAAGCAAAGAATAGAAAAGCTCAGTATCAAGCGTCAAGCACGGACCAGACCAACAAAAGCCCAAGGTATTTGATGTCGCCACCTGCACAACCAACTCTCATAGCATCGACGAGGTCTTACGAGCAAGCAGCTTTACCACCTCTACCACCAAGGCCTCCAAGACCTTTCAATACATCAGGTCCGGCAAACACGAGTGTAACAAGGGCACCGTCAACGACATCTCATATTGCTTCCCCCGCACCATCATTAGCATGTGCAAAGTGTGGGAAGCCGCACAAAATCGAGGAATGTCATAAAAGCACAGGAGCTTGTTTTAAGTGCAGAAAGATGGGGCACCAAATCATAGTGTCCCAAGATGAAGGATGGCATGACAATAGCTGCACCAACCTTGAGAGCATCACGGCCTATGGTACAAGGAAGGGCATATGTAGTGTTAGCACAGGCTGAGCGGGCAAGCAATGACGTAATTCAAGGTATGAAATTCTTATAAAGAGTCAATTTCAATTAGTGGAATTTTAGATGAAGAAGGTGCATAAATAAATTAAATCTTGAGACCCCAAAATTTTTGCCATAACAGCTTGTATATGCAGCTAATTCATAGTATGTATTCAATCTAGGTGTCATCCACTTGAGTAAACAAACAATATATGTGGCTCCAAGGCTCTAGTGTTGATAGACTCGAAGTCCACACACTCATTCATTACACCAACCTTTGTCAGAGAGATCGGCTACACACATGAACCCCTGGAGTTTGTCTTAGCTATCTCTACACCAACGGGAGGTTCACTAAATACGGATGTAGTATGCTGATCGGTTGTTGTCACCATGGCACACCGCCAAACTACTGCTAATCTAATCCTGCTTGAAATGCAAGGATATGACACAATACTCGGCAGGGATTGGCTAACCAAGTTGAGAGTCAAGGCACATTGCTCAAAGAAAACAGTCACTCTCTATCCCAAGAGGGAGAGGCCATTCATATTCATTGGCATTTGACCAACCGTCGTACCCTTTATATTAGCAATTCAAGCCAAACGACTGATCAGCAAGGGATGTGAAGGATACCTTGCCTTCATACAAGGGTGAAAGGATGAAAAGGTTGACATTGCCAACATTTTGATCACTTGCGAGTTTCCTGAGGTATTCTCTGAGGAATTATTGGGATTACCGCCAGAAAGAGAGGTCGAATTTACAATCGATTTAGCTTCTGGCACGAAACCCGTATCGAAGGCTCCACACAGAATGGCACCGGCCGAGTTGAAGGAGTTAAAGGAGCAGTTACAAGAGTTACTGGATAAGGGATTCATTAGACCGAGTGTGTCTCCATGGGGAGCACCAGTGTTGTTCGTCAAGAAAGACGGTTCGATGCCGCTGTGCATAGACTACCGGCAGTTGAACAAGTTGACCATAAAGAACCGGTATCCGCTCCCTAGAATTGATGACCTTTTCGACCAGTTGCAAGGAGCGAAGTTCTTCTCTAAGATAGACTTACGATCTGGTTACGATTAGATGAAGGTGAGAGCTGAATATGTCCCAAAAACAGCCTTCCGCAAGAGGTATGGCCATTACGAAATCCTCGTAATACCATTTGGGCTTACCAACGCACCTGCATCTTTCATGGACCTTATGAATCGGGTATTCAAGCCTCATCTAGACCACTTTGTGGTGGTCTTTATAGATGACGTACTCATCTATTTAAAGTCGAGAGAAGAGCACGAACAACATCTGTAGTTAGCACTTCAGACACTCCAAGACCATCATTTATATGCAAAGCTCAGTAAATGTGAATTATGGATAGAGCAGGTGAGCTTTCTGGGACATATTATTTCAGAATCGGGTGTAACAGTCGATCCATCCAAGGTTGAGGCCATATTAAACTGGGAACAGCCCAAGAATGTCACCGAGATTCGTAGTTTTCTCAGACTTGCCGGCTACTATCACAGATTTGTAGAAGGATTCTCGAAGATTGCTGGACCACTCACACAACTTAGTAGAAAGAACGTCAAATTTGAGTGAACTGAAGTGTGTGAGAAAAGCTTTCAAGAGCTTAAGAAAAGATTGATCTCCGCACTTGTGCTTATCATACCACCTGGCACTAGAGGGTATGTGGTGAAGTACCCCGAATTACACACGTAAACCCACACGCACAATTGATTGCATGCCTCACTTGAAGCGCACAATTAGTCCAAACAGGACCAAGGCACACCTTCTGTGCACCGCCAAAAGACCTGAATCACGCGCATGATGCAAGGCGCAAAATTCGATTGTACGCATGGATACATGCACGCAATTGGTCCAACTTGGACCAGGTTTCTCCTTCCTATGGGCCACCTTGAGACCCGATTACACGCATATACACATGCGCGCAATCGATTACGCTCCCAACTTGAGGCTCACAATTGGTCTCAAGTTGGATCAGGCTTGAAGTTCCCATGACCACCCAAATTCCCCGATTAAGCGAGTAACCCCAAGCGCTCGATTGGATTGTGCGCAGACCCACTGGCGTGCAATTAGTTCCAAGCGAATTGGAACTAGGATTCTCGGCTGAGCCAATCAGCCGGTCACCCGAGAGCCAGTGACCGACTCAAACTCAAGTTACGCGCAGTAGAGTCTACACGCAATTAGCCAACTACGCACACTCCCCCAAGAGCGTAATTAACCCAATACCTATAAAAGGACCCCTACTCCACGCCTAAACAACACCAATTTTTTTTTTTTTCTCTTTCTAAAGCTTACTCCTTTTAGAAAATTCGAGGTTCTCTCTAGAGTTCTCAAAGAAAGGGGTTGAGCTGCATTGTAACTTCTAGAATTGCAGACTCTTCACTAGGAACCTCAGAGTAGTCAAGCTAGCGGTATTGGCCAGCTAGCCTTGACTCTCGAAGGAGTATTGAAGGAATAAATCCCATAGTCATAGATCCTTAGGAAACCCCTGCCCAAATTCTTAGCCTAGAGCCAATTGGAAAGAATTGGGCCACTTATTCCGGAACCCGAAAGGGGCCCAGAAAAAGTGCGTACCAACAATATCGGTATCCCAACTCAGGTATCCGATACCATATCGGTCGAGACGTAGACTTTTCCTCTTTTTTTTTTTTTTTTAAAATAGGCTGATACGTATCGGTATCGGCCGAATCGTATTGGTCTTAGGCAAACCAATACCCGAGACCGATACCGATTTTGATACCTTGCCCCTTCCACTACATGACACTAGGCAGAGCCATAGATTTCTTCAAAGGCAGCAAGTTATGGTGAAGAACGAAAACAAGTTAGCACGAGCATTAGGTGACATGATACTAGGGTCACTCTTTGAGATATGTGCCACATGAAATTAACATGTGCACTATTTGAAAAGTGCATAATTATAGAAAGACCTTTGGTACATGGTTTTAACTATGATCAGCTACATCCGATACATCTTGGCCGATATGTATATGGTTAGGCCTGATCCAATATGATGTGAAGCCTCCACTTGATATATGTATAAATACCAACCAGTATATAGATACTATCCGTCTAAATTTATATTATATCAATTCATATGAGTGGCATTATTCACACCAGTAAATTCTTGTGAAGAACACACGATTTTTCACCATAAAAAATCGCCTTAAATCAGACTATGGCAGTTGTTTTTCGTCCCAATCTTTCATACAATAGATCTTGGGATCATGGAGCACCTATCAGATGATCACATAGTTGATTCCATGTAACACAAATCCCCAAGGTGACTGTGATCATGGGCATACCATGAGAAAGGGTTTCTCAAGTCACTTTTGGGAGGTGTCACATGTAATTAATTATTTGATGATGTGTGCCACATTGTACGCTGATCACAGTCACGTTTGGGGATGTGTGGCACATGGAATAAGCATGTGGCTGTTTGGTAGATGTGCAATTATCTTCATTTGGTAGGTGCGCAATTATTTTCTATAGATGTTTTATTTGCATTATTATACATTCTATAGGAATCACTATCAGGAATTATTGTTTGGGTGATGGATGTCTATCACCAGTGGTTCTTCTTGATTCCTTTTTGAGAATGTATATTCTTTTGTCTTTATATAGATGCTTTTTTATTGTTTTTATTTTATTTTACAAGCCTTATATGATGACTCGATCGGCCACTACTGAACAGTGTCTGCTCTAATTTCCGCTAGACGAGCAAACACTCTGTGATTTGTCCTAGGGATCATTCAAAGCATGATCCTGATGGTACGAATTTTCGGACACGAAAATTCGGACTGTCACAGTAAGAGAGCTCTATGCATGGAAGGGAACCCCATTGATTTGTGCATATTTGAAGATGTCATTAGTTTTGAGGCAAATCTGAACTGTTGAGTGCCACTCTCTAAATGTCACCTCCATTATTGACCAAGTGGACCCTTCAGGCAACTATCCTTATCGGCCCCCCCCAACCGAAAATGAACCAAAAACAAATGCCTCAAATGAAAGACACTGCATGACTATTGCCATCTTTTAAAGTATTCTCGACCCAGTTTCTCATCGCCCTTTCTAGCACTTCCTGTCCCATTTCCCCCAAAAGGCCAATTACCCGATTTGTATCAGTTTTAAAACCTTACTTTGGTGTAAAAGATGGAACAGTAAATGATCTCCATCATTTGATTCATAACAGTCAAATACCATCTAAAATTAATGACACAATATAAACCCAACATATCATTAATTTTAGATGGTGTGCGACTTCATTGAATCAAATGATGAAGATCGTTTTTCATTCCAGTCGGTTACCAAAGAAATCTTGAGAATATGGGCATCCCGAAACAATTATCCTAGAACTAGGGATGCAAGCTTTAAACTGAATCCCGAAACCGACAATCTCAAATCGGATCGAAAACTAAGAAAAATCGAACTGAACCGAACCCATCTGGTTCGGTTCCGTTTACATGGTCCAGATCCCAAACAATTATCCGAGAACTAGGGATGCAAGCTTTGAACTGAATGCCAAAACCGACAGTCCCGAATCGGATCGAAAACTGAGAAAAACCAAACTGTCCGGTTTGGTTCTGTTTCGGTTTAGGGTGGAAAAAACCGAAAACCGAGGGGGTAGGATGAGAAAACCAAAAAAAATCAAAGAGAAATTAAAATTTCCGAAATCGAACTGAAAAAAACAAAATATTTCGGTTTCTTTTTTTTTTTTTTTTTTTAAATTCAAACCAAACTGAAACCGATTCATTTCAATTCGATTTCAGTCTGGGGTGTACCGAACCGAATATCCAAAAAATCGAGTATCGGTTCAGTTCGGTTCACCGAACTTGCATCTCTACCAAGAACCGACAACATTGTCGCTCGGGTCAACTGCTTTTAACAAAGTTGTATCGGGCTATGGTGTAACGCGGAGAGAAACCGAGTCACCGTAGTTGTTGACCCAGTCAATCAACTAATACTAGCTCGTAAATGTAAAGCCAATATCAGCCCCAGGTTTGGATTTTAGACCAAGTAAAAGTCAAGGGAGGTCAATAGGACTCAAGTGGCTGGGCCTCAGAATAGAAGATGGTGTTTTGATCATCTTATACTACACATATGAAATCATTGTACATTGATCTAAATCTAACGCATAAAAGTCAACCCCGTGTCAATCAAATGCAGCCAAAGAACCTTATTAACCAATCAATCTAGGCCATCTGATGAATTCATTTAACATTTAGAAAGAGAATCTGGATCGGATGGTTAGATTTGTCTTAAGGTATGCCCTTTTGGAAATTGATTTTTTGACGGTCTGATCAAGAACTTAGAAAGAGCTTACAAATGTTTGAAAGTGAATGGACAACATTGAATGCGCATGAAGGCTCTTTGATCCGATGGCTGAAATTCTGCTAAGGGCCAAAATGCTTGAGTTGAGTACCTCAGCATTGGCGGCCTGCGCCAATTGGACATTTCGGATTTACGAGGTGCAAGAGGATACCTTTATTGTCAACCGAGGATTCTTCCTTCTCAACCCCAATATTATATGATCAAATCGTTGACACTTTTTTTATCGGACGATGGAGATTATTTTTCATTCTAATCTTTAACCACAAAGATCTTGATTTCATTCCCTACCATCAAATGGTCATCTTTCTATATCATGTGACACAAATCCTGAAAAGTGATCTTAGAACTGCATTTCATGTACGCTACGATCATATTTATTTTTGGGATATGTTTCATGCCGAATAAAAACCTTATTGTCTATGGTAATCTTATGATCTCACGATCTATTTTTTCAAAGCTTGGGATGGAAAACAATCTCCATTGTCTGATTCAACTTGATCAATATTTTAAGCATGCAAAACTTGGGTTGAGAAGCAAGACCATTGGATTATAAATGAAGGTACCCTATACAAAATATGTTAGGCTTAATGACATATGACTGCAAACTCTTATATTATATATATATATGGGCTACCTGGCACATTTGTTTAGCAATCCAAGCCATTAATGTTTTAGCTCATATTTTGGAATGAATTGGGCCGAAAACCAAACATTTTTTAGCTTTTGAACCATCCGATCATCCGTGGGCTTTAAAATGGACGATTGTTCAGCTCTTTTAACAGTTAATATTAAACTTTGTTGACCAGATGGCATATATTCTCTTATTGGCAGGATTCTGTGGTTGAAACATTTTCTACTGATGGACTCCCACTTGGATTATTTAGGTTGATTATAGATATCCTCCCCGTGGCATAACAATGGCGGTATTGCCCTTATTCTTTACATGGCCAAGAGGGGATTATCTCCAAATATCTAAATAGGAAAATTTCTCAAATCGACCCTGTCAGAATCATCTTTTCCCTCAAAGAAACTATATTTGCACCTTTCACCTAACCGACCAGCTCCAAGTCCAACCGTCGTTCGCCTTTATGAAAAATACCGAAATTACCCTCAAGATAATAAATAGCCATCATAAATATATGGTCATCACTGTTTTAGCTTTTTACTTTTTACTTTTCGTTCGAAGTCGGTGGAAGGTAGAGTCGCGTCAAAGTCGGTGACGCTCAATTGTTCAATCTTCAAGCTACAAAATCTATAAATTAGAAACCAAATTAGCTTCCATTACTGTAGAGTTTTATCTTCTTCTTTCGACGGTTTATATTTTGAATTAATTTTTTTTATTTCACTATAATAACGGAGTGATATTGACTGTATGGAAAATCGATATTGATTGTTTCCACAGTCGATATCGATTGTTTCCACAATCGATATTCCTTGTTTAAATAGTTGTTATCGATATTCTATACAGTCGATATCGATTTTCTATACAGCCTGATTATAATATACAATTCATTTAAACAATCTATTTTAGTATGGGAGTCACTCCTTTCAATTTTGTTACAGTTCATTTCAACATGCTTTCAAGATAGTCGTACAATGGGCTATTGTCAAATGTTCTCCTACTGACATTTGAAAGTTCTACGATGACGCTAGCCCGGAGCAGAAGGAGTTGCTAAGAGCATCAGTTTTCGGTAGAATATTTCAAATGCTAAAGGCTGTGTGTTTTCTTGGAGATGTCTTCAATGCGATGTTGAGTTTTTGGGTTGAAAAGAACCACTTTCGAATCGGAAAAAGAGATGTCTATCTTCAAAAGATGGAAATTGCCTTAATTCTGGGCCTTGCTGTGGTTGAACCCCAATGGTATACCCCTTCCGTTAAGCCACCGAAAAAGGAAACAATTCGCTACAAATATTTTCGTGGATTGCCTACCGGAAAAATTCTTCGGTCTCATATAAACTCATGAATGAGGCTAGCGCAAAGTGATGAGGACTTCGTAAAGTTAGCTCTTCTATTTGTGTTGTATACATTTCTTTTTTTGGGGTCCCACCATCAACTTTCAGAAGAGCACGTTGACCTCGTCGATACCATCGAAAACTTCAAATAAACTCCGCTTGGTCTTCACGTGTTCCATGACTTGCTGGAATATGTAGAGAAAGGCGTGACGAATAAAAAGACTGTTGGCAAGGATAAAGCCCTTAAGCCATATAACATTAATGATTGCATTTGTGTACTTCAATGATGGGCTTAAGAGATGCTATCAAAAACCTCACCTGAAAGAACCCCCCCTGAAGAACCCTTTTCCCACGAATGTTGAAATTGGCGGAGAATGCGCAAACGAGGACGAAAGACTACTCTCTTGGGAGGAGGATGTCGAACAGCAAAGTATGATATTTATTTAAATACTTCAAATTTATAAAGGTAAGGACTGTAAAGAGTATCAATGTCAGTTGTATAGGGGCATCGACTTCTTTCACAGTCGATATCGATTGCTTAAAGAGTCGATATCGATTGCTTAAAGAGTCGATAACATCTCGTTAAATAATCGTTATCGACTTCTTTCATAGTCGATATCGACTTCTAAATCGTTATCGACTCTGAAAGAAGTCAATAACGTCTCGTTAAATAATCGTTATCGACTTCTTTCACAGTCGATGTCAACTGTGAAAGAAGTCGATAATGACTCTTTAACAGTCGATATCAACTATGAAAGAAGTCCATAACGATTGTGTTAGCAGTCGAAAATGATTGTTTAAGAAGTCGATATCGACTGTTTAAGCAGTCAATATCTTGCGCTATTATTCTATTTTCGATTTTCTATTTTCGAATTTGTATTTTGATATTTTCGGTATTTCCCATTTTTTTGTAAAAGGTTTGCACTCCCCTCGATTTAGTTTTCTTCGAGTTGGAGATACCCGTCGTAAAGGAATATTTGCGCGGTCGAAAGACTATTGGGGAAAAGAGGAAAGAAGTTGATGAATATGTCAAGAAAGTTGTGGAAGTGAATTTGCAGCCAAAGAAGAAAAGAAATTACCTTTCGATCAAAGATATTGACGAGGAAGAATTTGGGGTCAATCGACGTCTGACGAAGACTCGTCCTCAGAAGAGGGACCCGTCCAATTAGAGCAACCGAGAATAAGGGAGGCCACGAAGGCGAGAGATAGTTCACTAACGTCCTCTTATGAATTGTTATTGAGGAGGATTGACGATATGACACTCGACAATTTGAAACTCACTCAGAGAGTGAACCATTTGGAGGGAGAGAATGCGCTCCTCCAGACACAATGCAACTCCTTAGATGACTGGCTCACTTCAAGGGATGTGAAACTACATACGATTAATCACACCAACAAGTTGATCAAAAAGGATCAAGGGACTCTGAAAGAACTCCTTCACATGATTTTAGAGGTGATACCTAAGGTATGTGTTGTAATATAGTTTGTATAAGTGAATATAATTACAACTTTCTAATAAAGTTTGTTTCGATATTCAGGATGATGTTATTTCAGAGATGATATTAAAGGTGCCTAGCATGGCATTCGATATCCCATCTAAGGGATCAGCCAATAAGGGACCAACTGTTGAGGAGGTGGTAGCTGTTGACAACCAACCCGAGTCACAAGCTGAAACGGGTCCTCTTGGTGATGAGCAACCCTCTTCCCAACCCTTGCAACCCGCTTCCTATCCCGAGCAACCAATTGACGCTCGCTTGAGGCTTAGGAATAAAACAAAATAAATTGTCATGAAACCTAGGACCGGACGAAAGGATCAGCAGAAGAAAACACTTTGAACGGAGATGGCCATTGAGGAGAGGTTAGCCATTTCTACGATTGAGCTGACAGGTGAGCAGAGGTACACGAATTCCCTCTGGAACAGGCCTGTTGCGGATGATAAGTAAGTCTGTTGCGGATGACAAGTAAGTTTTCCCATGATAGTTAGTTAGTAATTAATTTCATTTTAAATTTTAGCATTGGTCATTATTTATGCAGCACCTACGTAAGCAAAGTCGGTGATTTTATGCTCTGGGCGCAGTCTTTGAGATGTTTGAAAGGTACTGAATACCTAGACAATATTGTAAGTAACCGAATTTGTTCATATTATTTAAGTGATGTTTAATTTTTCTATGAAATTAAATTCCTTCGCTTGTTCATGTTTAATTGCTCTCATTTTTGCTATGAAATAAGGTAAGAATTATCGAATATATAAACGATCAACCTTTTATCCAGTCGATAACGACTCTTTAAATATTCGATAACGATCATATAAAGAGTCGATACTGATTGTCTAACGAGTCGGTGTCGATTGTTTAGAGAGTCGATAACAATTGTCTATAAAGTCGGTAACGATTGCGATACGGGTCGATACCGATTGTCAAACGAGTCGATAATGATTATATAAAGAGTCGATAACTCTATTTTTTTCCTTTCATATAATTGGAGCCTACCTAAGACTATTGGAAGTCATTAATGTCATTGTTTGTCCTGATTTAAAGGATAAATATTTCTTTATGGGCCCCACCATTTTGACCTATTTAGACCTTAATGATTTCAATAAATTTATTATTTCTGAAAAACTCAACAAGGAAGTGTTGGGGATATAAATCGAGCGGTGGTCTACCCATAAAGATGAAGCGAACTAAGGCAAGAAAGTGCTACAAAATTTCTTTTTTAATCGGTTGTGGGATTTATGGGCTCACCAATGTGCCACGGTACATTACAATCGCTACCAACAATGTTTAAAAATTTTAAATCGTATCCTAACATTATATTATTCTTATAAGATATTTTCCCTAATTCATTCTCATAATCCATTACATTGAGCGCTTGCGATCGTGAAGGTTATCGAACGATTGGTAATAATCGTCGACCCTATTTTTGATAGGCCCTCTAAGGATAAATATCCAAAGCAATTGAATGCCCTGGTAAGAATATGTAATACAAATTTTCTAAACTTATAAGTTTTCACTATTTGCTTATCTTATTTGACATTACTTTTTTTTGAAACAGACCCATTACCTTCTCATACTTTTGTATTTATACGAAGACTCTACTGCACTGAGCGCTGAGATCTATCCTTAGTCAAGTTTTGATTGTCGGATCAAATCCCTTCCCCAACAGAGCAATGGGTGGGACTGTGGGGTGTTTGTGTTGAAGTATGTGGAGTACTTCATGACGAGGAAGATATTTGACTTCATGCAAGAAAAAATGAGTCAGATTAAGGTAGAAATTGGTCATGCCCTTGCTACATTCACTCACAATGGAGGGGAGAAAGAAAGCGATGAAGAACTTATTAAAGATGCACCACTCTCATAATTTTTTTCAGATATAAATTAAATTGTCATGTACATTTAAATTTGTTAGTAAATTGGTAATATTAAGTATGTACAAATTTTTAAGTGAATACATTTGAAAGCCAAAAATTTGTAATCTCAAGTATATGTGACTATTGCATATTAGACTGGTTTGGACATGTGAACGACTGTATAGACAGTCTGAATCGATTGTAAAAACAGTTATAGTTGATAGCTACAACAGTCGTTATCGATTGTATAAACAGTTGCTGACGACTATATAGAGGATCGATGTCAACTCTATAAATAGTCGCAGCGATTGTTTATGAAATCGATATCGACGGTTTACACAGTTGTTGGCGACTGTTTATGAAATCGATAACTACGGTGTTCACAATCGTTGGTGACTGTTTATGCAATCGATGACGATTGTATATACAGTCGACAATGCTTGTTTATGCAATCATTAACAACTGTTTAGACAGTCGTTCATCGCTATTCTTTAATCGGTCGCAGACCTATTGCTGAAAGTTTTGAGAAAATATTATAAGTTCTAAGAAAATGTACTTTTTGGTATTGTTAATATTAGACTCAAAATTTATAAAAATTACTAACCAAATTTGTTCATTCCTATTTTCTGAGAAAATGTACATTCGAAAATGGTATTTCATCATATTACATTCTGAGAAAATGTACATTCAAATTTGTTCATTCCTATTAAGAATCGAATTTGCGATCAAACTTTATCTCGTAACGTTCCTTGTACGATCTAATCGGCTTGTTGTACTGTTTCTAGATGCGATTTATCTCCATCCACCGCACGTGAATTTCAATCCTATCATCCATCGGTAGATGACTTATGTCAAATCTATACCAAGGTGCCCTATTTTTGAAGAATAATTCTGTATCAGAGGTTCCTTCTTCATTTCTAAAATTTAAAATAATTACAAAGGCGATATATAATAAAGAAAAAATTTCATATAATAAAAGCGGTACCTAGTGGTAGTAAAATTAGTCTGACGGTTTCCCCCGTCTACTAGTTCAGAAATTTCAGTGCATAAACATCATCTTTCCCCTGCCAGAGGTGCAAGCCTACAATTATCGTTTGGGTTGCGTTTCGGGACGCGACGTACCTTCACAATAGAAAAGTAAAACCAATCTCTGTCATTAAGCAATTTACCAAAAAAAATCTCATTTGTTAATAGACAGAAAAATGCAAGTTATAAAACTCTTAATGAAACGCTTTAACTCTCATTGCTAGGATTAGAGAGCAATTTACTATATAAAGGAGACACGTACTGTATCAACCCATCTGTCCCATTGCCGTGCAACTCCTGCGATTGTGACCATACTTACTGCACCTGCCACACTGTAGGGCCCTAATTTCACCCTTAGACCATATCTTTCTTTTCTTCAGATGCCTGACTTGCTTTCATGTATTATAAGGCGATCTCACTTTCATATTTTCCGACAGTTGATCAACTTGGATTGCCCATTGGCTTTTATCGAGTGTGGGAATCCATTGTTCATCGTATGTTTATCTAAAGTAAGCGATGAAAAACTACTTCTCACAAAAGTTATGGTAATCGTAATTTCTCTGATTGATGGCCACAACTGCATGCGAGCAAGGCAAATCATAAATGAGCTAACGACGACAAGTACATGTCTTATGTTTCAAGTCGACGTGATGAATGAAATTCCCGAAAGTCACTTGAAACTGATCTTGCCCGTATGATTATGCTCTTTTTCTACCAGCCCATTGGAGCACCTTCTTCATGTGCTCATTTGCTTTTGGACAGAGGACGGTGCTCAAATTCTTAGAATTCTGTCGGCGTTTTTAAAAATAATCCGTAACTTTCTCTCTAGTATTTCTAATTAAGTTGATAATTGGTTTCTCCCGAGCTACCTTCAATACGCTGCTCAAGCTTCAACATTATTCGTAGTGAGCGAATCGTACTGCCTCTTCTTGAAATGTGCGCGTACCCAATGCTTCGGGTCTATTTTTGAAATATAGTAGAAGGCCCGAGGATCAGCATCTTTCTTGATTTTATTTATAAAATAATCAAATTTGTCTGTTGAAAATATATGCGCAACGTACCACCATAGATCTAACACACCGTTCTTGGGATACTTGTTTGCCAAATTTTGTGTCATATGTTGCATGCAATAGTTGTGGTGTGCGTTAGGGAAGATTTATTTCACCATTTTTATTAAACCCTTCGACCTATCCGTGATAATAACAAAATCTTTATTAAACTGATTGATCACAAACGCACCTATCTGTTCAAGAAATCACATCCATGTATCCTCTTCTTCTAACTTGATGACGACGAACGCTAACGGTAATATATGACCATTACCGTCTTGCGCCGAGACGATAAGTAGGATCCCTTCGAAATGTCCCCGTAGGTGTGTGTCATCTACAAGCAATATGCGATGACGTAAATTGCAATAGCTTCCGATGGACTGGCAAAAACCTCTAAAAAATCTTTGAAACTTACCATTAAGCGTAAGTTAAAAATACGTTCGTACATTAGGATCTACCCTCTCCATCTCCTTTACGTAGGCCGGAAGATCGACAAACTGCCCTTGCTAACTTCCTCTAATATCATTCAGGGCGAGTTCTTTCCCCCTCCAAGCCTTAGAATATTTGTTTTGTACGTTATAAACATTCAAGGGCAGGATTTGGAAGTTTATCTCCACCGCGTATTCTTTTAATGCTCTTTAGAATGTTTGCTTGTCTCTGAATATCTCTCTAACTTTAAACATTTAATTTTGATATTCTGTTTCTACCTCTTGATCGGAAGAGTCACTCGATGTCTCTGACCATTCGTAATCTCCATCTATTAGGGAATTATCAATGCCTCTCACAAAAATTATCGGGTCCTCTTTTATAAACCATTCGGTTCGCTATCATAGTCTTAGACGTTCTCTTCTAAGTTATCTTCATTAGGGGGTCAAGGATGACTACGCCCTTCACCAGATCCTTTACCAGTGGGGTTCTGGCTAGGCCCTTCACTAAAGAGGTTTTGATGTGATTGACTAGGCCCTTCACCGAAGGGGTGCTCATGTGTTTGACTAGACCCTTCACCGTAGTGGTGCTCACTAAATAGTTGAGCTCCTCCGGTAATCCCCATCGATGGAATGGTAGAACATAATTCGCGAGTCAACCAAGTTATGAATCCACTGAGGAAGATATGACCGAAATCATCTTCATCTCCCACTCTTAGAGACGTGTAGTCTAACTCTTGACTACATTGTTGTGACCTATGCATATACTTTACTTGGTCATCATATGATTCAACTGGAGTATTGTTTAAATCAATAGTCGCTTTTCTGACCGACATGTATGTCGTAAAATCGCCGTCATCGCCTAACTGGACGATATCATAAGTAGGTCCATCATCCTTAAACTTATATGGCTGAAAGGAATGGTTACTCACAAAATTAATCCTGCCAAGAGGTACTTGTTCAATTTCGATTCGGAAGGATGATAGTTTTTTAATAATGAATACCTTCATGACGCCCACCCCCGGCTTTATAAAACGAAAATAGGTGGTCAAATCATTTGAGTCCAAAATGTCGACAATTATAGGGGTATTCACTATCTTCATAGAGAACTTTATGGAAACTGTTTTATTTGCCCTCGCAAAACTGACAATGGACATTCGTCTTATGAATTGTTCACAAGAAATAATCGTCGAAATGGTAATAACCCTCCGCCGGTTACCTTCATACGAGCCATTATCGCTTATAAGAAGACCATCATAGTGACAAAGAAGAGAAATGTTCACCTCCGACATCACCTGTCTAAGAGAAGAGAAGACCATCATAAGATAGATGACACAAAATGGATATACCGATTGTATAAATGATCGATACTAACTGTATAAATGGTTGACATTGATTTCATAAAAGGTCGATAACGATTATATATACAATCATTATTGGCCGTTTATACAATCAATTTCGACTATATAAACGGTCGATATAACGACCTTTTATATAATCGGTGTCAACCTTTTATGGAATCGGTGTCGACCGTTTATAATATCGACCGTTTCTTAAAAAAAAAATTATCAAGAAAATATACATCTTTTTTATACTACTCCAGTAAGAGACCCAATAAAACTGAAAATGAGATTTACACTGAAAAATCTGAAGATACCTCGCGTCGCAGGGTGGTCTTTTCCTAATGGAAAAATGAGGGGTCTTTTGTTCCCAAGGGAAAAATGCAGGATTTTCTTCTCCCAAGCCTCTGTTTTCTTCTTCCAAATAGCGAACTGCAGGATAGAATTGAGGAAGAAGTTGTTATCAACAAAATCCTAACTTTTTACTAACTGTGGCAGATTAAAATGAGGAAGAAGGAGATGCTTTTCAAGGTTAAATAAAGTCATAAAAGGAGTAATTTCAACTTTTTACTCTCCTTAGAGTCGGTTTGGCTTAAAGCTGGTCGGTTAGGTGAAAGGTAAACATATAGGGTCTATGGCGGAGGAGGTGAATCTTATAGGGTCTATTTGGGAAATTTCCCATCTAAATATGACCTGCACGCATAGTACCTACCATCTTTGGTTATTTATTACATCAGTGCGACAAAAATGCGCGTTTATTTAACTGTTTCTTTTATGCATTTGTTCAACGCTTCAACTTCTTCCTTCTCCATTTTGCGACCAAGCGCCACCAAAAAGAAAACAAAAGATTTTGCAAGCAATTCCAGCATCATCTACCATCAAATTTACTTGTTTTTCAGATTCTGAGGTACGAAAGGATCATCCAGTTTTTTGGGTTTTTCTTGTTCTTGAGAAAAACTGGAGTGAAATGATTTTTTTTTTTTTTTTTTTTGTACTATTTTTTGGATTCTTTAAAATTTCATGTTATTTGATATTTTCGCTTCATGGGTATTGTTTTCATGGGATTTTAAGAGAACCCATTTAATCTTTTTGAGTGATGAATTGATCGGCGTTGTGAACTCTGTTTGCTGTCTGAGCTTATTGTTTCCAGGCAAATGATCTTTGTAAGGGATGTGATTTTAGCTAGGTTAGTGAAGTGATTGAGCATATACTTAATAGAGAATATTTATGAAATATTTAAGATTGATAATAGAGATACCCATCATATGATGTGGATGTTATATTTTAGGCAAGGTTAAGATTGATTAGGATCTATAAATACTTTAGTAAGTATTTTAAATAATTAAAGATCTCTTGAGATCTTAATTGATTGTATTCACCTCTACTTAAAGAGGCTTCTCTTCATAATAAAATATAGAAAAACTCATTGCCAAGATGTAGAATTTTAGAGTTTCTTCAGTACTCTGCTTTTGTTGCTTTGTTGATGATCTCAAATGGGCATTGGTTAATTGGGTTCTCCAAAATTTCTTGCCTTTTAATAGCTTTGGCTTCTTAGATCTTCTCATTTCAGTATTTTAAGATAACTTATTTAATCTTTGTGGGTAATGTTTTGATCAAAGTTGTGACTTATGGTGGTTGTTTTTCGAATGTAAGGGACATGGTGAGGAATTAGTTTTGATGGGTCACTGAACATATCCGATTTATATAAGCAAGTGATCTTTGAGGGATGTAATTTTAACAAGGAAAAAAAAGATAATATCCTATGAGTTGATTCGACTTTTAATTTGGTTTCATGGTTTTCAATAGTATCTAAGTTCATTGACTTCAGTTGTTTAGGACATGGTGTTGGTATGAAGCAAGTTTTTGAAAATTGAATCAGATCATAGAATCGGCAGTGTTTGAATCGAATCAAGTAGAATTTTAAATATTAAGATTGTAAATTTCTTGGTACCAGTAATGTGACTCTGAGATGATCAGAACTCAAACTAACGAACCACGATTTCCTAATTTCATTGAACTTTTGTCCATATTCTTTTGTGGGCTTGCCAATTTTATTTTATTCCTTGGTTTGAGAATGTGTGAGAGGAGAATTAGTGAGACATTTTGGCATTTCACATATTAGCTTGGCTATTTTTGTCAATGTGCATACATAGAGAATCTAAGGCCGGAGTAGTCATTGAATTTCTTTTTTAAGGATAAATTTGTTACTTGGGTTAATTTGAAAATTTTGATTTGGCCTCAGAAAAATGATATATTAAGAACTTCCTTTTGTCTAAAAAATTTGTCGTTATTAACGATCTTTCCAATCAAGAGAGCATTAAATTTGTTGCTACTGTGTCTCAGGGGTTATGTCTTTACGTGTGGTTGCAAGAGAACTTTAAAAAAAAATGGAGAGAAAAAGAGAAGACTTCATTTTGGCAGAAATGAATTAAATTTGTTAGGACGATTCTTGTCCATTAATTATGCCCAGTCCGTAAATCAATGTTTCTTGCTCATCAATCCTGTAGTTGATGTGTAACCAATCAAGAAACTCCACATCCCCACATTGTTCAATCTCAAATACCAAAGAACATACAAGCATTAAGCCCTAAACACGAAAGGGTCGAACAGGTGCATATGACTGTCCTATAAGAGCCTTTGAGGAGGAAACATACCATATCAATCCCCTATTGATGAACTTATAAAGGATGATCAAACTGTGATGAGGAGCCATTTGGGAAAGCTGACCAGGTGAAAATTGATGTTAATATCATAACAAAAGAGAGGTGGGATGCATGCCCATGAAATAATATTATAATGGATTAATGGGGCCATATTGACATCGACAGATAGTGGCGCTTAGAAGCGCCTTATGGTGAAGGAGTGAGATAAATACATTTACAGATTTAAACCCCCCTAAAATCATGTGAAGATAAACTTTTGATAGTATTCTGTCACCAAAAGGTGCTTTCAAACACTAGCATCTATTGCGACAATTCCATCTCTATTTTATAATCCAATCTTCTCCCTTCTTATATCTCTTCATCTCCATAGTTTTAGTATATTTCTATATTAATTGGTGTTTGGCTCTCTCTTGTCCCAAAGGACCTAGATTTTTTGCAGAGTTGTAATGGATGCAAGAGGAGGACAATTCGCTAGAGAATGTGGTGGATATAATGGACCAACTCACAATATTTTTGAGGAATTGCACAAAAATTACAACAATAGAATCACTAAAAACATGGATCAGTTGCTTACTACGATGTAGCACACACACTTTTACAACTTAAGGGAGGTGGGACTGATCCCACCTCTAAACTCACTAGACACAACACTATCTCCAACACTGCCCCTCAAGTTGGATCTTCCATGATGTGAAATATCCAACTTGCCCACTAATACAGTAAAGGCTTTACATCATCAACTCCCCCTTACAATAAATACGGTCTTAACTTGGTGTCCAAAATACAACAAGTGGTCATGTGGGACCTACTATGAACACCTAACGTCTTGGTGTCCTACCGCGCTCAAGAGATCATGTGGTACTCACTAGGGTCCAACTATAGGTTAGTTTCACCTTTTTGTGGCCATGGCCTCTCTCTATGGTCCGTCGTAGGCTTACTTCCTTTTACTACAGTTGTTCTTGGCACCATTACATCATAACCAAAATATAATCTAGGGGTATTACTAGATACACATGAGCCTTTTTTACAATATTTGTTGACAATTGGGGGTTATAAGGCACAAAACTCTATTCATCTAGCTCTAATTGGTAACCATCCATTGCTTCACGCTTTGGGTTTCATGAACATGAGAAGTGATGGTTTTTTAGGACAGCTACAATGGATTTCGGGGCAGCAAAGGCCTTGCATGCGGAATTGAAGAATTGCTATTCGATTTTGAAAGAAGCACTCTCTAAGTGAAAACTCATATCAAGTTGTCTAAATTTTGCTCAAAGCAAAAACATTCATTAATCAATAAAAGACTTCTTAAAATTGTCTTTACAATGCTTTAAATAGGCAAATAAAAAAATAAAAAAAATCCTAACCTAACACTCAACTCGGAAATAGAAAGTCCTAATCAAACTAGAATTCTAAAACGGAAAATTTCGAAGCAAAACTCTCAAAACTGACAACATTCGACCCAATCTTGCGTGAGGAGATTTGGACTCGCGTGAGCGAGTCTGGAGCTGCATCACAGATCCCTTCCTGGATTGAACTCGCGTGAGTGAGTATGAAGTTATGTCATAGACCCTTCTCGGGTTGATCTCCTGCGAGCAAGATTAGGACTTCAAGCAAATGAATCTGAACAGTGAGCTGTCTTGACGCTATTTCTCTCCTCCTTCCCATTCACGTGTCTTTTAAAAACCCATTTGCGGGTGCACTTTGTCTTTCGCTTTCTCCTCTTTATACGACCACGATCCTGGCATGTAGTCTTCGATTCTTCATCAACATGTCTCAATGGTTATGGCTTTACGTGGTAGCAATAAGAGAACTCTCTTAAAAATGGAAAGAAGAAAAGACAGTTTCATCTGGACCTCTATGGAAAATGAAATTGAAGTTTTCAGGAATATTCTTGTCCATTGATTATGCTACCTGCATAAATCAACAATTTCGTGATCCTGAAGCCTATGATTGTGCCATCTTCCTTTGGGAGAATAGTTGTGTGACCAATCAAGCGACTCCACACCCTTGTGTTAAGCAATCTCAAGCACCAACGAACATGAAAACATTAATCCTTAGGCAAAAAATGGTTGAAAGGGTGCATATGATTCTCTTATAAGCGTCTTTGAGGGAGAAACACAGCAGACGCTTCTTGAATCGTTAAGGAGGGTTATGGACTGTCAAACTGTAATGAGGAGCCACATGAAAATTGAAGAGCTGAACATTGATGTTGACAATACTCCTACAATCAATTCCTAAATCAACGTAATTGCTCATGTTACCAACTCATCTATGACTGTATCCACCATATAATGGCTCAAACTCAATCTAATTTTACCATCTGTTCTCTTTGATATGATAATGGTAACGAGTGCATCGAATTAGCTGTATTTCTCTACCACAACCAGATAGTGTTACTGAGCACACAAATCATCATTTCTTAGATGTAATAAGTTCCTCCTGCATGCTATAAATGTCCCTAAGTCTTTTTGCTCCCTCTCCCTTCTTTCTTCCTACTTTGTCATCAACCGCAAGCCATCTTGGATTCTTTCCTTTTCCTTCTTTCTTCCTACTTTGTCATCAAGCGCTTGCCCTCTTATATTCTGAAGGGTGAGTCTCCTACTTAAATTCTCAAACCAGGAGACCTTTTTTTCTGTCCTACCTCAGGTTGTTGGGTGTATCTGCTTTGTGTAGAACATGGATCCTACGAGACTTAAATTGGATGATAAATCCATTCATTGTTTCGTTGTTAGCTATTCCAGTTTGCATTAAGGATGATGTTGCTACGACCCTCTTGCTCACAAATTTCATGTCTCCATGGAGGTTACCTTTTGTAAGGATGCTCGTTACTTTGCCTACTCTAACTCCTACTTCTCTTCGTACCCCTACTTTATGTATGAGATACCCCCTGATAGAGGTATTTAGGCAAAGGAATTTTGCACTTACACTCAACGACCAACGAGGGTTCCTATCCCAACTTCGTGTACCATAAACTTAGGTATTCCAGGTTGTACTCCTTCTCATCCTTCTACTTTGGATGTTCCTTTATGTACTATGCTTGAGTCCTCTGATTTATTCGATCCTCTTCGTGAACGCAGAGGTAAAGGAAGTTGTTGCTATTTCATCTGACCCATTTATTCCTCTGATTTCCTTACTTTGCCTAAGGATGCTTATTTTATTTGTTATCAGACCCTTTGTTTCCACATACCCTTTTTGCATTGTTGCTATTTCATTTGATTATTATCGTCCTTGTTCTGTTCTTAATTCCCTCCACCAACCTGAGTGGAGAAGGATAGGGAAACTGAAATGGCAGCCCTTGAAAAAATGACACTTGAAAATTGGTTTCACTTCCTGCTAATAAGAAGATTGTGGAATGAAAATGGATCTTTAACTTAAAGCTTAAGTATTGATTGGTACAAGGCCCGTCTGATGGCCAAAGGATTTACTCAGACCTGAAGAGTTGATTACAGTGATACATTTGCTCTTTTGGCAAAATTGAACTCAGTTTGGGTACTTCTCCCGTTGCAAATTTTCACGTGCCTCTGTCTCACTTGGATGTGAAGAATGCATTCATCTCTCAGCAAAAGTACACCTTTGTAAACAACAAATTTGCGTAGGATATAAATCTAACACAAATTAATCATAACAAATTTCCCCTCGCTAGGAGAGGGTTTTATTAAAATGGCGGACCTTACACTTCCGGGTATCGCAGTCGATTCCCCGTTAATTACATCAAAATTGAATACCTCTGATTAAAAGCTACTAAATAAAAAAAATAATGTAATTACATCTCTGAAATAAACAAAACTAAGATTCTAATTCTAAGTCTTCATCGACATCTTCAATCCGTCATGAGATAGATGGATAGCAGACTATCTTCATCGGAGATTTGAGAAATATGAAATAGGGGACGACGGATGGGAGAACCTCTCCTCCAAAAGCCGGGTCCATTTGATCGAAAAACACGAGTCATTACTGGAGCAAGAAACTTGTGGACGAGTCTTAAAACGAATTCTTGTTCTCTGGTCTCAAAGATGACTTCGAATACCAAATCCATATTTCGGGCAACTGATTATCAGAAGAATTATCACTTTCAGTGATAGAGTGTCTAATCATGGGTTAGATATCGTCAAATTCCTTAAAATTTGATGATCATAGATGATTTTATAATGATTTTATCGTTGGATTTGATCAATATCTTAAGATTTGGCCAATGCATAGTAAATCCATCGTTGGATCTCGTTACGATCTCATATTATGATCATTTGACTAAAAGTCAATGAATTCACCATTGGATTTGATTAAAATCATAAGATCTAGTCAAAATGCAATAAATCCACCGTTGGATCTTATTACGATCTCACATTATGATCGTTTGACTAAAAGTCAATGAATCCACTATTGGATTTGATCAAAATTACAAGATCTGATCAATATGTAATAAATCCACCATTGGATCTCATTACAATCTCACATTATGATCGTTTGACTAAAAGTCAATGATTCCACTGTTAGATTTGACCATAATCACAAGATCTGGTCAATATACAATAAATCTACCGTTGGATCTCATTATGATCTCTCATTATGATCGTTTGACTAAAAGTCAATAATTCCATCATTGGATTTGACCAAATTCATAAGATCTAGTCAAAATGCAATAAATCCACCGTTGGATCTCATTACGATCTCACATTATGATCGTTTGACTAAAAGTCAACGAGTCCACTGTAAAAGAATTTTCAATCTCGAGGTTAAGGTCCAAACCCTCATTTGAGGGAGTGATGATCCGAACTGCGAGGGAAACTCTAATTATCATAGGTGAATATTTTGGGTATTATAGTCCGAAATCATTCTTCGGATTCGTGATTGCAACCCGTATGAGCATTGAATTTGTCCGAGGTACTAGAGTTATGCCTGTGGTCGCACCCAATGGCTTAACTATTTCTAAGTACGCAAGAGATGGGGTACGAGTCGTAACGCGTAATCCCAAATTGTAACCATAAATCCCACTTAGGAGGAGCCGTAGCTTTTATCCTAAGCGCATCTCCTTTAGGTAAGGGCCGTAGCCCTTATCCTAAAAGTCTTAATCCTAGCTTACTCCTCCCATCCACTTTAAAAGAAAATAAAAAGAAGAAGAAAAGAATAGTCAGAATTTCGGAGATCACCCTAAAGTCTTTTTAGAAGAGTCGGAGATATTTTCGGCAGAGCTCTCATGTCAGAATTTTCGGATCCCTTGCAATGAGGACGGGCCTGCTATTTATAGATTTGTGGTAGCGGTTATAGAAGTTACGATCTTACGGTTTCGTAAGGTTTTCATGAAATGAACGGTTGAGAGAGCTACGTAAGTTTTCGTCTTCACGCGGATTGAGAAGATTCTTCTCACGTACGTCATTCTTTTCTCATAACCGTCTAGGTGGATAAATATTTTTCTATCCACCTAGGGTGGATAAATATTTTTCTATCCACCTAGGTGACTACGTATATTTTCTAGCCACCTAGGTGGATAAATATTTTTCTATCCACCTAGGGTGGATAAGTATATTTTTATCCACTTAGGGTGAATAAGTATATTTCTATCCACCTAGGGTGGATGAGTATTTTTTCTATCCACATAGGGTGGATGAGTATATTTCTATCCACCTAGGGTGGATGAGTATATTTCTATCCACCTAGGGTGGATGAGTATTTTTCTATCCACCTAGGGTGGTTAGGTGGATAAGTATTTTTCTATCCACTTAGGTGGATAAGTATTTTTCTAGCCACCTAGGTGACTACATATATTTTCTAGCCACCTAGGTGGATAAGTATTTTTCTATCCACCTAAGGTGGATAAGTATATTTCTATCCACCTAGGGTGGATAAGTATATTTCTATCCACCTAGGGTGGATAAGTATTTTTTCTATCCACCTAGGGTGGATGAGTATATTTCTATCCACCTAGGTGACTACGTATATTTTCTAGCCACCTAGGTGGATAAGTATATTTCTATCTACCTAGGGTGGATAAGTATTTTTTCTATCCACCTAGGGTGGATGAGTATATTTCTATCCACCTAGGGTGGATGAGTATTTTTCTATCCACCTAGGTGACTATGTATATTTTCTAGCCACCTAGGTGGATAAGTATATTTCTATCCACTTAGGGTGGATAAGTATACTACCTAGGTGACTACGTATATTTTCTAGCCATCTAGGTGGATAAGTATATTTCTATCCACCTAGGGTGGATAAATATTTTTTTTATCCACCTAGGGTGGATGAGTATTTTTCTATCTACCTAGGGTGGATAAGTATTTTTCTATCCACCTAGGTGGATAAGTATTTTTTCTAGCCAGCTAGGTGACTAAATATATTTTCCTAGCCACCTAGGTGGCTACGTATATTTTTCTAGTGGCTAAGCATAACTTAGGACTTTAAATCCTATTTAGATTAGGATTTGTTAAAAAAAACTATAAATAGTCTCTTTCCCTAATTCCTTCTATCTGACTTTTAAGGCTAAGTGGAAGAAAAAAAACAGTTCTCAATTCCAAAATTTTCGAGTCAACAACCCTCAATCTAATTCATGATACAAGTATGCTTGGTACTTGTCCTACACTGTCTCCTATGGATCCGTGACACTCCCTTCATGCGGCTGAAGGTGACCCCTTACTTGACCTCGCAAGTTTCAACAATTTAGTTGATTACTTGATTTATCTCACGATCACTCATTTTGACATTGCATATTTTGTAAGCACGATTAGTTAGTTTATGCATTCTCCTCAGTCTCCGCAGTTTCTTCATATGCAGGTTATGTATCACATTCTCTGCTACCTTAAGTCTAGTTCTGGATGGGGTACCATACTATCATGTACTCTTGTGAGGACGTTGGAATACCGTGCCATGGCTCATGGCACGTGTGAGATCCTATGGCTTCACATTCTTCTTACTGGGCTCGGGTTCTTCAACCACATCCCCATGCTATTTCACTGTGATAATCAAGCTGCCATCCGTGGTGCATTCAGTTCCATTCATCATGAGCAAACAAAGCATATTGAGGTTGATATCCTCTTTATTCGAGAGAAGCTTCAAGCTTGTCTAATCTCTACTCCCTCCGTTTCGTTATAGCACCAACTTCTTGACATCTTTACTAAGTGCCTTGACCCTCGATGCTGCAGGCTATACTTGTCAAGCCAGCCATGATCCACTATGCTCCAGTTTGTTGTATTGGTGTGTACTTGCAATTATATTTTGTTAGTTAACTTGGTGTTGGTGCCACTTTACAATGACATACTTTTAATTTGTTATTTTTTTCTAATATAATTTGGGATGGAGTTGTTTTCCAACCCTAAGATGTATTCTCTAAACTCTGTTTTTCTCTACCATTTAATTCAACTTTAAATACTTCAGTTCAACTTCATCTACCTAATATGCAACAATGACTTTGCAAGTTCCACAAGATTAAGGCTCGTAAGAGGAGACACAAAACCCTAGCAAATGAAGCAAGTTTAGAAGCGGGTTTTCATGGACTTCATGCTTGGGCTCTATAGGTGATACAAAAATAAATCCAATGAGAGATGCTGAATTAAACGAAGCCTAAGAATGAGTTTTTTCCACTAGAAAATTATGTAAATTTTACACTTATGCTATACGTGGTATCAAATACCACAACCCATATTGTCATTCTCTTTACGCTTTCCACAATAATTATGGCTTTTGATAAGAGGGACACCCAATTCAAAGCTAGGGATTGAAAGATGAGAAAACCCTAGGACATGAAGTTTAGAAGAGGGGTTCTCATGGACTTTCATCCTTGTGCTCTATCTATAGGCAATGAAGCTAACAACGATGTTCCATCTCTCCACACTCGTGCCTTACACATAATCCCAGCTCCAAAAGAATCTTCTTTGAGCTCCCTTAATCTATGATGAGGTCAACTAGTAGGAAACCTAAGAGGGTCATCTGTTGAAGAAAGCTAAGGGTTTGCATTTTCTACAAGGATCAAATTCAAGGAGGATTTGGCCCATCTGTTGAAGAAAGCTAAGGGTTTGCATTTTCTGCAAGGACCAAATTCAAGGAGGATTAGTCCCATCTGTTGAAGAGGGTAACCAAATCAACTAGGCTCCACTTTATTGGGGTTGAAAAATCAGCCTAGCATCCAATATTGCAAGAGGCAAGGAAGAGAATGGTGGGGGGGGGGGGGGGGAGGCTGCAATTAATCTTATATTTGATTGAATCTACTTTAGAAAGTGTGGAAGAAAGGAAGAAGTAAAGTTTGGCTAAAGTATTGCGGGCAACCTCTGCAAGATTTAACAAAGTCATGGGGAGAGAAACTAAAGAAGAAAGAATTTTAAAAGAACTGTTTCTTTCTACTTTATTAATTAGCTTTATTTTAACTTCAGTGACTTAATTTTTGGTAAGGCTTGGTCTGGTAGAGTATCTAGGTGGAGGTTATTATTTTTCTTTAAATGAAGGGCACTATACAAAAGACATAGAGTGGATGCCCAAGAGTTGTTGAATTAATTATATTTTAGCTTGGAGATTTTAACGCCTAGGAGCTGATGTTCATGCATTCGAGAATAGTGCTCATGCAGTAATATTGGAATACAATTTTCTTTTTCTCATATCCATTAATCTCCATGGTTTCTTTATTTTTTTTTGTCTAGCTGTTTTGACGAGAGCTTGCATTTGTTCATTTTTGGGTACCACTGTCGTCACCATAGAAACACTTAATATTAAGCACTTTGCCATCCATAAATTCCTTTGAGAGTCAATGAGTAATGCAGCCATGGAAGATGGATTCGTGATGACTTTTTTAAACAAAAGCTCTCAACTGGTGTGAATCGGAGTGTTTTCCCCAAGCGTTCACAATTCAATCCCTTATTATTTAAGTTGTCTACTTTTGAAGTAAAAATAGCGTGACCTCCCATCATTGCAAAGTAAAGTTTATGGTATTATATTGTGGAAACTGTTAAAATTTTTAACGCATTCATTGTTTGGTTTACTTTCTTTGTCTTAATGGCAAGCTAGCCCGCCCAATTATTGTCACTAAGTTTTTGTTTCTATTAAATGTAAACTTTCATTAGTCCTTGTTTTGTATTTGACTATAGAGATAAACATATATTTGGTTTTGGTGTACCTAGATATGTTTTGGAGTGATCTCTAGGTACCCCTCTATGAATACATAGTCCCAAAAGTCTCCGACTTTTTAAAAAAATAGGAAAAAATTGGCGACTTGCAATCATCCCGGCTACCTCACCGAATTATTGGCTGAGTCGGCGACTCGTTTGACGATGTTTATGATTTTGTTCAACTTTTTTTCTTCTTCTTTTCGCCTATTTTGTACTATTCTGTTCATTGAAACCATTGTTTTTAGGGAAATTTCCAGGATCGACCACCATAATTTCACCTTTTCGATAATCGACCAGCTTGAAGCCAAGCCAAGTTAAAATGTTGTAAATATCCCCAAGGTCTGTAAAAGGTGATAAGACTAATCCTTTCGTCTTGGGTGGTTCTAAACGCCTTAGCATTGTTGACTACATTAAATCCCATGATGGAGATCGTTTTTCGTCCCGATCATGGGTTAAAATCTCAAAAAAGTGATACGTATCGTTCAGCCCCAAAACCGATTCGTATCGGTTTCGGATGATACATACCAGTGTATCGTCCAAAATTTTAAGTTTTTGTATGGGAGGCACCGATACGATACCTTGAATGTACCGTATCGGTGAGGTCCAAAACCGATACGTATCGTTCGATATGTATCGGACGATATTTTGATCCATGGTCCCGATCTTCCATAGGATTGATCTTGAGATCATGAGTGTACCATCAGACGGTAAACGGGGACAAAAATCAACGCATAAAATTATTGGATTCCGAGAGGAGCGATATCGCTGTAACAGAGGAGCGACATCACCTCCCTAGGGGAGCGATATCGCTGCTATCGAGGAGCGATGTTGCCTCCATAGGGGAGCAATATCGCTGCCACAGAGGAGCGAAGTCGTCTCCATAGGGGAGCGATATCGCTGCCACAGAGGAGCGATGTTGCTTCTGTAGAGGAGCTATATCGCTCTCATAGAGGAGCTCTATCGCTCCTCTATGGGAGCTCTATCGCTCCTCTATGGGAGCTCCACATTTTTTAGTGAAATGGACCATATGATGGTACGCCCATGGTCTCAAGATCAATCCTGTGGAAGATTACGATGAAAAGCGATCTCTATCATGGGATTCAAGGCAGTCAATGATGTTAAGGCTTTTAGAACTGCCCAAGATGAAAGCTTGGTTTTATCACCTTTTACAAACCTTAGGGGTATTTACAACATTTTAACTTAGCTTGGCTTCAAGCTGGTCGGTTATGTAAAAGGTTAAACTAGAGGTCCACTACTGGAAAAGGTGAAGCTATGGTGATCGATCCTAGAAATTTCCCTTGTTTTTAACTTGAGATATATATTATGATATATTTTTTTATTTTCCCCAATTTTTTCTTACTTTGATCGATTTTCCCGTCTTAGACGCTTGTCGATTTATTGCCGACTCCCGACTTTGTGACTGTCTATGAATGTTCATTCCCTTTCACAGATTGAAATCTGCATACATTCCTTGTGGCTGCCTCTTCTCTTGTAGAATGTTGTGCACATGGGTTTTAATTAAAATGTGTTAGAACCTTGGAGGATATCACCAATTTCTCTCTTTTAAAGCTATTGATATTGGAATGGGTGATGCTTTCATGTCTCTTTTATTATTTCTATGGATAACTCTTTTTCTATCTTTTATGAACACAGTTCAATTCTGGTAAACAATCATACATTTCATGTTGCTCAGTTGTATGCTGTATTTTAAAATAAAAAGAGCTTCACTAATCTATTCACATATGTGGTGTCAAGTAGAATGAATCACATGGATCAAATTGTGTTAAATAAAACCATACTTACAGTGTGATGGAACAGTTGTGGTTGTAGAGGAATTCTGACATGTACTTGTGTTCAATGAGTTCTTCGTACAATTGGCATCACAATCAAATTCCTTTTATTAGTGGCAACAGAACTATTTTTTACAGCATAGGAGCCTAATCATCTTGCACTATATTAATTTTTCTTGATGGCACCGTGATATTTTATTTCTGTTAGTTTTGCAAGATGTTCTCAACTTCTAAATATCAAAAGGGACTAAGAAATGGGACATCAAGCTGATTTAGTGATTATTGGAGTTACCGTTGGTGTGGCCATTGGAATCTTGGCAGCATCTTGTGCATTTATTGGTATAAGATTGTACAGAAAACGTTCTCGTCTCCAGCATCATTCAAATGACCGTGGTGTAACTTCTCCCCCTGTACCTACAAATGGCATTAGTATACGCATTGATTCTAGCATGTCAATTTCAAGTTCTGAAATCATTAATGGCTCCCAAAATGTGGTAAAAAGAAGTACTCACTGGTCCTGGTGGGGGCACAATGATAAAGATTTGTTCATTTCGACATCTGGCATACCAAGATACTCATACAAGTAGGTGCATTATTTGTCTTTGAAATTAGTGTTAGAATTTGGGAAAAAATTTGATGTTTATTGTTTCCTAAAATGAATTAAATGCTTATGTCATCCATGTATAAGTTCTGCTTGCTTCCCTTGTTTGACTACAATCATCATCATCACCTTGTACCATCATAATCATCACCTTGTCCCATCTAGTTGATGTTGGCTTTGCGATTTCTATTTTTTCCAGTCATTTCTATATAGGGCTAAATTTGTTGGAGACTGTATATCCTTAGAATTCATGTATGATTAAGAGTTAAGTTGGGAGTGTTAGAAGTAATAGTTGGTGTGTTTCCATACATGGTAAGTTACTGTTATGTGGATATGTTTTAGTCCCACTTTACATAGTTATAGGTTGCTCCTCTATATAAGGAGCCCTTCTTATGTAGAAATGTAGTGCTTAAAGATATTTGTTCTCTTTTATCTCTCTATCTTCTCTCTTATCCATCTTTTTCTCTAATTAGGGAACTCCAACAATATATGAGCTGGGTGCTTAATATAAAAATGTGGGTCCCTGAAGTACTTTCTTGGAATTAAGGTTGTCAGGCGAAGGTTATCTATATCCCTCAGAGGAAGTATGCATTTGATTTTCTTTAGACTGGTATGTTTCAGAAGATGGAGAGTTACTTTAGGATATTTGGATGTATCAAAGCTTAGTTGAAAAGTTGATATATCTTACCATTACTTGCCCAGATACCGCCTATGCTGTGAGTGTTGTGAGTCAACATATGCATGTTCCACCGACCAAGCATTTGGATGCAGTTTAAATGATTCTTAGATACTTGAAGTCCAGTCCATGGAAGAGATTATTGTATAACAATCATCATCAGTTTGATGTAGAAGTATACACTGATGATGATTGGGTAGGATCTCTTAGTGATTGGAGATCTACCTTTGGATATTATGCTTTTGTTGGAGGCAATTTGGTTGCTTCGAGTTAAAAATAGCATGTGGTGCCCAACTGAAGTGCTGAGGCTTAATATAGGGCCATTTCACAAGGGCCCGTGATGGAATGTGGATTAGATTTATTTTTGCGGACTTCGGAATCAATTTACAACTCCCTACGAACCTCTTTGGAGACAATGAAGCTGCCAAACATATAGCAGAGAATCTGGTCTATCATGAAAAGACTAAACATATTGAAGTTGACTGTCATTTCATTAGAGAGAATGCTGAAGTCAATACATTTTCATTCCTCAAGTCAGTTCTCGAGACCAACTAGCCGATATTCTCACTAATGTTCTTGGGAGGTCAACATTCCATGAACTTATATCCAAGTTGGGCATGTTTGATATTTATTTATTATTATTATTATTGGTGTGTCTATAGGGGTTGTATGGTGTGCGTATAGTCAATGTAATAAGTACTATATATACAAAAAATGAAGGGTGTAAGGTGTAGTACTTAAAAGAAACTAAGAACTAAAGAGGAGAAAGAAGATAGAAGAGAAAGAGAAGAAGATGGAGAGAGAGAATCACAGATGGCTACATTGTGCTGTTTTACGTTATTTCAATCATCGAGAATATCTCTATGAATAGAGAAGATTACAATCTGACTCAATCTTAAAGATAAGCACAACGTAAACAATATTCCTATCTATTTTAATTTTAACAGATTTTATATTCATAATGTAATATTTAAAATTAAGATCCTAATCTTAATCTTAAATTTTAACACATTCTATTCTATCATGTGTAACCTTACAAATTCTCTAATATCCTCTCACAATCACTTGTAACTTTGAAGAAGGAACATGCGATTGATTACAAAAAAGTCCTTGACCAGTATAATGATATTGTTGATAAATGACCGATACGTCCGCTCGTACTTGATGGTGGTCACCGTCTATTTGTTAAATCTCTCACTGTCGCATCCCGCTCATCTTGGACTCTGTTGGAGCCAGTGATCCACTAGATCAAATTTATCGTGATATCTCCCATAAGCAATTGAAGACGGATTGTGTGGTACAAGGTCTCGTTAGAGAGGTGTTTAATGAAGATAATGAGATCGTGAGACTGTAACGATGAATGTGGGGAAGGGTTTTAGATGTGGATGGATTGAGAAATACCCCTAAACACAGAGAGATTTTTAAAAGTTTTTATTGAGGAAAGAAAATGTAAAATCCATGAAGACATAAACATGTAAACTATGTGAATTACTAACATGAAAAAGGTATGACAGTGGTTGAAATGGTTCTAGTGGATAGAAGAAAGGTAGCCATTATGGCTTTGATATGATGTGGAAATTTAAAGACTCTAGAACTAGAGAGAAGAAGGAGAAACAATTTAGAGAGAAAGAGAAGACGATTGAGAGAATCACAGACAGCTATGTTGTGCTATTTTACATTATTTCATTCATAGAGAATATCTCAATCAATAGAGAAGATTACAATCTGACTCAATTTTAAAGATAGACACAACTTAAACAATATTCTTATCTATCCTAATCTAACAGATTTTGCATTCGTAATATAATCTTAAAACTTAAGATCCTACTCTTAAATCTTAACGCATCCTATTCTAACATGTGTAACCTTACAGATTCTCTATGTAAGGCATTCAACTTACAACCCTAATTTCTACCCTAACCTTCTCTTCTTAATGTTGTTAAATAACACAAAAAAATAAAAATAAAAAGTGATTTAAATTGAAGATTTTATCTTAAGATGTCATTAATACAAATATGTTTGATCCAAAGATCAGTTCAACTAAGGTTTAAAGAATCGTTTGATTTCAATTCGTAGCACTAATATGCATCAGTATCTAGCCATCCTGATAATAATATCAGTAGCATGTATGTATCGTCCGAGAGCCTACCGTATCAGTCAATATGATTTTCTATTAGTTGATTCTAGCTATTTTATTTTATTTTAAATTATATATATATATATAAACTGGCCCATATTGGTCGATAACATATCAGTCTAAAGAGCGGTCGTTACAATCACCAATACCGAGTTTTAAAAACTGGGGTGCAATGGTGCATTCATATATTGCCAAAATTCATTACAAAATGGTGAGATATCTAAACATACCTTCTGCTCAAAGATTTTATATATATATATATATAAAGAGAGAGAGAGAGAAGGGTTTATGAGTTCATAACACCTGGGTGCACCCATGCGATCACATGCAATGTGGCATGTGATCTCAAAACGGTTTATGAGTTCATAACACGTGGGTGCACCCATGCGATTACATGCAATGTGGCATGCGATCTCAAAACAACACCCGTTTTGAGATCACATGCCATCTGGTATGTGATCTAAAATACTCTGTTTTGGAGATTTTTTTGCCCTCCAAAACAGTGGTCGAAAGTTGCCTACCGCCTGGCAGCATTGAAATTTGTGACATTTGACCACTTTTTGGACAGTGGATATACACTCGATTTGATTTATTTTTAATGGGCCTGGGCAAGTTGCTGTGGTACCCAATCCTTGGATGGGTGCCACACCGACCTCACCTAATTTGATTGCATGGATTCATCCATGCGTATATATATATATATATATATATATATATATATATATATATATATATATATATATATATATATATATATATATGTATTCCCTAGATCACATGCCACGTGGCATGTGATCTAAAATACCTTGGTTTGGAGAATTTTTTTGCCCTCCAAAACAGTGGTCGAAAGTTGCCTACTGCCTGGCAGCATAGAAATTGGTGACATTTGACCACTTTTTGGACGGTGGATATACAACCGATTTGATTTTTTCTTTATGGGCCAGATCTTCCTTGGGCAAGTTGCTGTGGCACCCAATCCCTAGATGGGTGCCACGTAGACCCCACCTGATTTGAATGCATGGATTCATCCATGCGTGTATATATATATATATATATATATATATATATATATATATATATATATATATATATATATATATATAGTCATTGTTTCGACTCTCATACAAATTCTTATTTATTATTTTTCTTAAAAGACTACTCTGGTACGCATCAGTGATATTATTAGTTATTGCCGACAAGGAAAGGTATCAGACTAATACCTCTGCGATACCCTAGAATCCTTCGATGCTAGTATCAGCATTAGGCTACATGGTATCAGAATAGCCACAATGTCTTGCCAAACAATATCTCTAGCATCAAGTGTCCAAATGGAATCATTTTACCTGGCGACGAGAGAGGGGGGGGGGGGGGGGGGGGGTAGTTCTCTTTGGTATGGATCCATCATTGACATATCACGCTCTTGTAGGTTTCATAGGCTCTTAAGTTCAGCTTATTTACTTTGTTTTCTATTCACTTCATCTTGGTAGTATGTACTAGATGGTCAATGGGCCTTTGTTGATTACCTTGTGGACTAGCATATCCGACACTCTTTTCCAACTCTTGATGTCATACATGGCAGCTCTTTTAACATGAAGTGTCCTTTTCGGATCTTATTGGTGTGTGTGGCTAAATATATTGTCCTGTGTACCACTTATGGTGTGTGTGTGTGTGTTAATATGTGCCACATATTAACACACACACACACACACCGTATGTGGTACAATACATGCCAGTATATCTACCCACATGCACCTAACTAACTCATGCACTCCAATACACACCAGTACATCTGCTGTAAGAAACTTGTTTTAGGTGAGCTGGACGCATGATTGAGTTTTTGGTCTACATGAGTTAGCCAAGTCTTAACGCTTTTGGTTTGACAAATTAGGGGGTTGTCAACTCTGTATGGTCTTTTAACCATATGCTCTGGTTAACTGTGCTTCTTAGATATTGAAGATTTCATTCGGAAATAGCTAAAAGAGGACTTCCAATAGTAGAAACCAAAACAACCTCATATGGATACAAAATAAAACCCGAGCCATATTTGTGTACAAGGATCATATCTAGTTAACCAGAGCATATGGTTAAAAGAACATACAGAGTTTATAACCCCCTGATTTGTCAGTAATGAGCAGATTTTTAATTTATTTCAATACAATATAATCTGCCTAGAATTTGATATTTATAAATTTTATTAATAGTGGAAATTCTGCTTAATACTAATATAATTCCCTATGCTTTGTAGGGATATTCAGAAAGGCACACAGAATTTTACAACTCTTCTAGGACAGGGATCTTTTGGTCCAGTCTATAAAGCTATAATGCTTACAGGTGAAGTGGTTGCTGTAAAGGTTCTCGCTTCTAATTCAAAGCAAGGAGAGAAAGAGTTTCAAACAGAGGTACCGTGCTGAATTCCGTTCCATGTTCCTAAGATAAAAGTAGACTTTTTTGTCCAAAACGGCTTTCTTGAAATAAAGTTCTCGTTAGAAATCTCTTCCGAAGCCCCTTATCTTTTATTAAGCATATTTCGTTCTGTATTTGTTCGACAAGGTTACGTTTCATACTTGCTTGAAATATACTTACATGGTGGACAAGGAAAAGGTGGTTCCATCTATTATAGGATCTAGTCTTTTCTTTGTTTGTATCTCCGAGACACCCAAAGGGCCAAACAATGTACCTCGGGAGACCCGGAAAATTCTTAATTCTTATTTTAAAACTAAGCTTCATGATTAAATAAAGAAGGTTTTTGCTATACTTCACGAAGATCTTAGTAATAAGAAATACCATTTACTATTTTCTCGGTATATCTTAAGGGTTGAAGGCATTTGCTATAATTTATGAAGGTCATTGTAAGAAGAAACACAATTTAGCACGTAGGTAGGTACATCTTAAAAGGGGTCAAAAGTTATTTTAAACTGCATGCTTCATCCATCTATCTTATGTAGCTCCAACTGAAAACTGTATCCAAGTGGTTTCAATTTCAACTTTCAAATATCCCATCTTAACATATGGCATTTACATAAGTGGATTGTAATATATGACTTAATAGAAAAATTCCAGAGTTTGCAACCTGATAATATCATTTTCCAAAAATGCATGAATTTTCATGTCTATATATTTTGAAACTAGGTAAAAAAAAACATTTTATCAAAAGGGTTGTTAATTATAGTGATAATGATTATATTTCAAGTTTGTAAAATTGGCATACAAACGTTACAGTGCAAGTTAATATATTGCCCATGTACATTACAGTAAAAATTTAAAGTCAATGTATTGAGTCATTTTACATAGGCATGCCCAGAGCTTCTGGAAAAAGTTATCTTTCTATATAACAGCAATCTCTGCTTTGACATTGTGTTTCATCTTTGAAAGTTCCCAGAGAAAAAATAGCCTTAGGACCATTTCTCACTTATCTACCAGGCTACCATTTCTTCCAATAATTGTCATTAGGCTACTTCCAATTTGCTGCTGCTATTTAGGCTGGTCATGTTTCTTGGGCCGACCTTTTCTTTGTGATCTTACACTTTTCTATCTATAAATGATATTCAGCGATCCATTATTTTTCTGTTCAAATCTAAGCAGAAAAACTTAAAGACTCCAAGCTATCTATAAATAATAGTTATAAATGATATTTTCTATTTTGTTAGATGCTCCTTTTCTTTGACCAATACACTTAAGCACATATCGACCGTAACACTTGTGCGCACATATTGACATGTACTGTGATACCTATGATCACGCTAAAGGAATACGAAACCATGACTAGTGAGAGGGGTGATTATTCCTCTTCTTCTTCTTCTTTCTACTGTCTTCTTCATTTTTCTTTTATATATTTCATTAAAAGAGGTGAGATGTCGATATCTCTCTCCTTGGAAGGTGTCTTGGATTTTGGGACATCTTGAAAGGAGAGACATTACATGTCTCTCTAACTCGAAGCTTTTAAACTCTTAGCTTTTGGCGACTCTGGCCCTTTTTAGGTAAACTATAGGACAATGTGCCCCTATAATCATGTGAAGTGAAAATCCAGTTTTCTTCCAACTATGGTGGTGTTAATGATGCGTATTTTAGATCCGCCTGTTTGAATCGTAGTTGGATAAAAAGGAGACGTCAAAAGAGAAAGTGGACCCACGAATGAGTTTTTAAAAAAAGGCCCGTAAAAGACCCGTTTGATCAGAAAGAAGAAAATCCAAAATTTATTAGGGTCTTTAACTTTCAATCCCGTTACTTTTATTTTTGGCCTATTTTGAAGTGTTAAATGAAGTCGAATTGATGTGAAATTGGTCATATTTGAAAGCTTATCGAAGTAGCTTTCCAACGAGCCAAAAAACGTGCAAGTCTGACAAGTATTGAAGAAGTTATGGTCAGTTTTCGGAAGCTGCACATAAAGTGACGAATTTCAAGAATCCTAATTGAATTAGGATTAGTCTATTTTATTATTTTATTTTAGAAAGTAAGAGTTGTTTCTTTTAATAGAAATAAGATTAGTTTCCTTATTGTTTTAGGATTTTATTGTTTTAGAAGAATTATGATATTTCTTTTATTTGAATTAGGAATTAGAGTTATACTAGGATTTATAAGTTTATGCATTGGTTAGCCTATTTAAAGGCGCCTATTTAAAGGCTTGTAAACACTTTTATTATAAGCTTTTGGTTAATAAAAATTACTTATGCAAATTGAGAGTTCTAAACTTTCGCGAGGGTGTGATTCTCTCAAAACGGAGAGCGATTCTTCGATTCCCGCTTGCGGTTTGGTGCGAGGCCAACTCTTCTTCCATTTCTATCTTCTTTAGATTTACGGTTTGCGTAAGTAGCGTAATCCTAGTTATTTTATTGATCTCATAAAAGCCCAAAATCAATATTTTGTTCATCATTAATTTTATTAGCCTTTTATTTTCTTTTGGTATCGAGAGAACTTGCTTGCGAGTTCGTTCGACGCCCTAAAACTATCGGAGATCTAGCCGTTCATAAGAACCCTAGTCTTCTAGATCCGCGATAGGCATGGGTTAAAATATCGGGTTACCGATACGTATCATCCGAGCTCCAAAACGATACGTATCGGACGATACGTATCGGTATCGGTCTGTATCGGACGATACATTGAATGTATCGTTCGATACATTCAATATATTTGAATGTACCGAACGATACATTCAATGTATCGTTCGAGTCCAATACCGATACGTATGGCCCGATACGTATCGGTATCAGACGATATTTTGATCCATGGCGATAGGGAACGTACACTAAAATAACGCTATTTTTGTCCGAAATTAAATCACCTAATTGAATTTCTAGAATTTTCCGTGATAATTTGTTATGAGAAATTGTTATTTTTTTTAATTAATTAAATTAATTTTAATCCTAATCTCAACCCTAACATTGCATTTAGTAAGTTCCTGCATCAGTTAACCTTAAATTCACTGAAATCCAAAAAGGGATACTGGTTTATTGAAAACATTACAAATTAAAAAGGAAAATTTTTAACTCTTTTTTTCTATATGAAAAATTCTTCCAATTCACCTTAAAAAGACACTTTTAGTCTGTGTGCATATATATATATATATATATATATATATATATATATATATATATATATATATATATATGAGGGCTGTGAATATACACCCGGGTGTATCATTTAGGGCTACACCCAGACCATTGGGGCACCATGTGGCACAAATCACGAGGATCGGGTTCGACACAACTTGGATAATAATAATCAGGTATCATCGAAACATTGTGGTCAAAGATACCTAAAATCAATGCACCTAGTTGGATGGGCGTTACCTCATACTTGATCCATCAAATAGAGGGCAGAAAAGTAAAAAAAATAATATATATATATTTTTTTAAATCACATGTTCCATGGCTGATCAACCCAAAACGGGTTTTGTTTCGAGTTGATCATGCCACCTGGCATGTGATTTGGCATCTGGATGTAGCTTTGGAGTGCTACACCTAGTTGCATTTCCCCAATTCTATATATATATATATATATATATATATATATATATGCAACCGGGTGTAGCACTGGAGGACCCTAGAGGGTTGATCATGCCATCTGACATGTGATTTGGCATCTGGGTGTAGCCTTGGAGGGCTACACCCGATTGCATTTCCCCAAATCTCTCTCTCTCTCTCTCTCTATATATATATATATATATATATATATATATATATATATATATATAGGATGCTGGTTCCCTACGACGTGGTTGTAGGGTTGAACTCTACGACGTGGCCAGTTGGGTGCCATGTGGCAACCACACCGAGGATTGAGTGCTACAGCAACTTGTCCAAGGTCGATTGGGTACCATCTACAAGATTTTTTTTTTATAAAAAATATTTTTTCACTGTTGGATATTGGGTGGAAAAGATTTAATACATCAAGTTTGTTGGGCGAATCAAGATATTCAACTTGTGATTTTAAGGGTAAAAAATACTAAAAACTCATTTTGTTTTTCTAACCCTAGAGGAAAGGGTGAACCCTAAGGGGAACGGGTGCCATTTTAGGGTTTGTGTGCCATGTGGCAGCCCAAATGGACCACATCATAGGGTTTGAACCCTACGACCACGTCCTAGGGAGTCATTTTCCATATATATATAGGGAATGATCCTCTCATTGAGTCATGGGACCTAAACTCATGACACGAGCTCCTATTTGTTGCATGTCATTTTAGTTGATTTTTCAAAGGACGCTGAAATGACAAGCAACCAATAGGAGCTCGAGTCATGGGTTTATGTCCCATGACTCAAGTTAGGAGTCCATTTCCCATATATATATATGGAAAAGGGATGGTACCCAAGAGGGTAGCCCCCAAGCGCTACCGATGAGGGCTACATGGCATGCGATCAAAGTATATACAAAGGGCATGGGATTTGTAAAAAGAAAAGTAATTTTTATGACTTTTTACCCTTCAAATCATTGCTCAAAGATAGGGTAACGCCCACCTATCCAAGTGCATTGATTTTTTTCCAACTTTGACCACTTTCTTAACGGTGGATAAGTATCGGATTTTGCATAATTTTTTTGGGTGGGATCTGATCGTTCTTGCCCAAGTTGCCATCGCATTCGATCTTTGGATTGAGTGCCATGTGGAATCCAACAGGCTCATTGGTAGCATAAAAACGCTACCCTGACCCTCATATATATATATATATATTCCATTCATATGTGTAACCAAATTTCAAATTTCAGCCTTTCATTTTTAAAACTATTTTGGTAGGTTTTTTCGAAGTTACTTTAAGTTGAATTTAATGGTGTATGTATAGTTAGGGTGATGCGGGAACTTACTAAATGCAATGCTAGGACTGAGATTAGGATTAAAATTAATTTAATCAATTAAAAATAATAATTTCTTGTAACAAATTTTCACGAAAAATTCTAGAAATCTAATTAGATGCTTTAATTCCGACCCAAAATAGCGTTACTTTCGTGTGCGTTCCCTATCATGGATCTAAAAGACTAGGGTTCTTATGAACAATTAGATCTCTGATAGTTTTAGGGCGTCGAACGAACTCGCAAGCAGGTTCTTTCGATACCGTACATTAATAAAAAACGAGTAATTTGATTTTGAATTTTTTTATGAAATAAATAGGCTAGATCTGGGATTTAATGGAAAATAAAATAATTAAGGTTATGCTACTTACGCAAGCCTAGATCTAAAGAAGATAGAGATGGAAGAAGAGTTGGCCTCGCACCAAACCGCAAGCGGGAATCGAAGAATCGCTCTCCGTTTTGAGAGAATGACACCTCACGAAAGTTTAGAACTCTCAATTTTACATAAGCAATTTTCATTAACCAAAAAGTAATAATAAAGTTGTTTACAAGCCTCTAAATAGGCAAACCAAAATCCTAATCAACTAAAACATTTTCACATTCTTCTTTCTCTTTCGCTGATCTTCCGCCTTCGAAATGTCATTGGCGGTTGCTTGAATCTGATGTCCCCATCAACTCTCCCCGGGTTAGACGGATTCATCCTTGATGAATGCTAGTCGTGATAGAGGTCCAAAAGATCCGGATCAAACTGTTGAAATTCCTCCTATGTAATCCAAGTAGTCTCTGTGTCGGCCTTGTTCTTCCACTTGACCAAATGCTTCTGAAGTCCCCCGTGATTGGTAGACACAATTTAATCTTCCAGCACATCTTCAATGATCTCACGGATTTGTCAAGTAGGTGGGGGTAATGGTGTGGGAAGGAAAATAATTGGGTCATTAGATGTAGAAGGCTCAAAGGGGTTGGCAGGGATGGTTGAAGAGCTATAGAATGGAACAAGGTCCTCCATGTTGAAAGTCGTGCTAACCCCAAATTCCGGCGAAAGATCTAAGATGTAAGTATTAGAACCGACACACTTCAACATCTGATAGCGTCTAGCCCGCGAGCTTGTAACTTCTTTGCAACTCCTTGCGGGAATCGCTCGGGTCTATTATGAACCATCACAAAATCACCCTCTTGGAATTCTTTGAACTGTTTATGAGACTCTGCAGAGAACTTGTATTTTTCATTATTTAAATTAATTATTTTCTTAATCTCAACATGCAACTCATGAATACGATGCACGAATGTGGATGCAGACTCTGAGGACCTTTGATGAATGGACATTAGAATGCGATCTAATGGCGTCCTAGGTTTATACCCCATGTACAATTTGGAACAGACTCATGCCCGTGGTTTTATTAACAAATTGTTATATGCAAACTCAGCAATAGGTAAGATGGAATCCCAACTCCTAATGTGCTCACCTACTAAATACCGTAACAAATTACCTAGACTCCTATTGACAACCTCGGTTTGCCCATTAACTCTCCCCGGGTTAGAAGAACTCATCTCCGATGAATTGTAGAACCCACGTATAGTACGCTTTAAAGTTTAAAAGCTCAGCTCCCGGCTTGCCTTTCCATTTTGTGAGATACGCTTGGTGTTCATCCTTACTGGTAGTGAAATTTGAAAACTCTAAAGCCTCCTCATTCAACCTTTTCTCATTGCACAGGTAGGGTATGAGTTATGAATTGGTTAAATGAGCTTGGACTGTTTGTTTGGGTAGCAAGGAATGGATCAAAATACATGGTTGCAGAACTTGGAATGGGTGTAAGATGTTCTACCGAAACGATCGAATGAATGCCCTGGTCTAGAGGAAGATCTAGACCTCCATCATTACTCCTTTTCATGATTGGAAAAAGTTTCATATGCTCGGGGCTATTATGAGCTAACACAAAATTGTCACTATTGAATTCATTAGATAAATTCGTTGTGTTAGTGACATTAGGTGTATGTTCAGCATTCAATAAAATCTGATGGTCAATCCCATGCAAGTTAGTATGTTGACGCGTCCCTACCGACTCTAACAATTCGTGTGTGATCGACTCATGGGGCACTAATGGTTCATGTACACTCGGCTTGAGTAACTCGTGCGTACTCGCTTCAACCAAAAACAAAGACTGTGGTATCGATCCCATTGATACTAATGGTTCTTGTGGTACCGAGTTCGATGGACTCACGTGGATTTGACTCAACGGGCCCCAACAAGTCGTGTGCACCCAACTCCATGGATCCCAACAAGATAGAAGCCTTACTTACAGACCTTACATCTAGGGTGTCCGCCCTTCAAGCCCAGATGCAAACTCAGCATGAGGCTTTAAAAATCTGTAGTCGGACCTCTAAGGTACCCTAAAATAGCGTAAATCCCGCACGATAGGGGTTAAGGTTCTCGCTCTTCAATTAAAGGGAAAATAGGGCTAGAAGAAGATCCAAGGAATCACTCTAAGGAAGAAAGTTGGTCTCACTCCAAACCGCAAGTGGGAGAAGAATCACTCTTCTATCGAAAACTCATCTCAAGTTCTATAGAATTCGCATAAAGCAAAACTCATAATTTTTTTCATTCATCATCAATACTAATTCTCATAAGAGATTACAATGTATATTTATAAAGAAAAAAACCCTATGAATACTACTTAAAATAAAACTCCTAATCAATCATTAAAACTTTATAATCTAACAGTCACAATTACTTTCACCATTAATCCCTTTTTTTTTTTATTACGCGACCACTTTTGAAGGGTCAAATGATGTCCGATTGACACGAAATTGGTCTTGTTTGAAAGCTTATCGAAGTAGTTTTCCAACAAGACAAGAATCACATAATTCCGACACATATTGGTAGGCTTATGACCACTTTTTCGATGGTTGCGTAGAAGGTGACGGGATTAATAGTTATATATCACATATATGTGCTTGACCCCTAAATAATTCAAATAAGGAAACTAGTTCTAAAACAAACCACTTATTTAAAGATTCTAATAAGAAAGGAAATTAAACCTAGATAAAATGTTGCCTAAATTAATGTGCACACGGGTCTTTAACGGGCCTTTTTTTAAAAATCCATTCGTGGGTTCACTTTCTCTTTTGACGTTTCCTCTTTATCCAGTCACAATTTAAACAGGTAGATCTAAAGTTCGCAACAATCCTCTCTACTTTGAAAAAGTTCGACCTCGAACTTTTGTTGGCAAGGATTTTCACGATCGTAATCACAGACAATATATAGGGAACCTCGATCGGAAGCAGCTTGAACCAGTAAACAGGATTCCACTTGGGCTCGATCTGTTTCATCTTCGATTCACCACTCGAGCTCGATCTGTTTCATCTTCGATTCCCTAAACCCTAAACAGGATTTCACTCAGGGTTTTCATCTTCGATTCACCAATGGGAATGGACGCCAACATGCAACCAACACGATCTTGGGACTTGTGGGTCGTGGGTGCGATAGTCTTCATTTTGAATAATTGTGCTTCGACGATCTCGGGCTCGGGAGGACTGATTGTGACAACTTGCTCTTCAACGGTGTCGGGATTAGTACAAATATTGACCGGAAGAGGGTTCTCATCAACCAATACCAATTCTTCGTTCGATTTTGGGGCTATCACGAGTTCCAATAGAGGATCAATAACAATTTTAGGTCAGATGAGGTCGGCTAGGGTAACGACAATGACAGGTTTGATTTCTTGAACGGGCTTTGGGTTGCAAGTTGTAACGGGGCTGCAACCGGCATAGAGTTTACACCGTTAATGGATTCCGTAACGGGTGTATGTTTCACAATAGTTATGGGATGAGAAATTGTTATGGGATTAGAACGGACGATTAGTGATGTGGTTGGGTTAACGGACACGAGATTTGAAAGCTTAAATTTCAAAACTTCATGTCTCACCGATATGATTTCCTCTTGTAGTTTGAGAAGAAAATTCTCAATAAATTCTTGAACGAGACCCTTGTGTAATGCCTCTGCTATCCGACATGTATTTGTTAACTCACGTCTAATCTCAAGAGTAAATGCTTGATCATATAAAGCTGGCCAATATGGAGGTGCTAGATTCAAATACCTCAGACTCCGCGATCTAGTTTTCACTGCCTCCCATACTTATCTAATCTTACGAATCGTCTGATATAAATCAAGGAGCTTTCGCCGATCCACGAACGATCTCATTCTAGCCATCATGAATCCATTCAACTCGTGCAAGGCTTCGATAAACTGTTCTTTACTCATGATGGACTTCACGTGCCTAGTGTTGAACTTGTCTCTGATACCAATTTGATGCGGGAACTTACTAAATCCAATGCTAGGGTTGAAATTAGGATTAAAATTAATTTAATCAATTAAAAATAACAATTTCTCATAACAAATTTTCACGAAAATTTTTAGAAATCCAATTAGATGCTTTAATTTCGGCCTAAAATAACGTTACTTTTAGTGTACGTTTCCTATCGTGGATCTAGAAGACTAGGGTTCTTATGAACGGCTAGATCTCCGATTCTTTTAGGGCGTCAAACGAACTCGCATAAAAGACTAATAATGATTTAATGAAGAACGGGTAATTTGATTTTGGATTTTTTATGGAATAAATAGGTTAGATCTAGGATTTAATGGAAAATAAAATAACTAGGGTTACGCTACTTACGCAAGCCATAGATTTGAAGAAGATAGAGATGGAAGAAGAGTTGGCCTCGCACCAAATCGCAAGCGGGAATCGAATAATCGCTCTCCGTTTTGAGAGAATCACACCCTCACAAAATTTTAGAACTCTCAATTTTGCATAAACAATTTTTATTAACCGAAAAGTAATAATAAAGTTGTTAGCCTTTAAAATAGGCAAACCAAAATCCTAATCAACTAAAACATTTTCACATTCTTCTTTCGCCTTTGCTGATCTTCTTCCGCCTTTGAAACGTCATTGGCGGTTGCTTGAATCTATTGTCCCCATCATAAGGTTACGGTTAGGAGGAAGGATGAGAAGAGAGATGGTGGAAATTAGGATTGTGTTGTAAAGATTACACACATCCTCTCAATAATAGCTTATCTACTTTATGCAATATCCATAGATTTTGGTACAAAAGAAACAAGGAAATATAGCTCTAACGTAAAACCATCGTCGACAAACCCAATGGCTACTACAGACACTCCACTTCTTCTAACACTCACCCTCAAGTTGGTGCATAGATGCCAACCACCATACAAACTCATGGGAAGATGAACTTGTATACAAAGATTAGATAAGATATACCTCCGCCACATCCCTTCGTGTGCACCTTGAGCCATGGTTTTGTACTCTGCTTCAGCACTAAAACTAAAATCACATGTTTCTTTTTTCTTTTCTAGGTAATTATGTCTCCTCAAGGAAAGTGACATATCTAGTGGTGAACCTCCTGTCACTAACGACCCCAACCCAATCGGCATCTTTCAAGTATTTTCACATCCAGATGTCCATGGTTTTCATACAACCAATCTTTTCCAGGACTAGATTTCAAATACCTCAAAATTATGTAAACTGCATCAAAGTGTGGGATGAGGAGTGCACATACTGGCTGCCTGCGAGTTTCCCATAAATTCTTTGGTACCTACTTACATCCTTGAGCAATTCTCCATCTTAAGAATGGGTCCCATCGTTCTGATCCATAGGAGAAACGATCTAGCATCCAAGCATTCCTGCTTGTTTCAGCACATCTAATGCATATTTCCTTTGAGGCAAAGCAATACCACACTGAGATCATGCCACTTTATAATGAGGAAATAACTTGGGGGACCTAAGTCCTTGATGCCAAAAACTTGACTTAGGAAGTTCTTTGACTTTAGGATTTGTTCACTATCATCTCCGATGGCAATGAAGTCATCAACATATATAATGAGGGCAGCCACTTTTTGTCGTATTTTCACGAATAGAGTATGGTCCTAGTGACTTCAATGGTACCCCAACTGTATGATGGCATCACTAAATTTGTTAAACCACACCCAAGGAGATTGTTCAATCCGTAGATTGCTTTCTTAAACCTCGCATACTTGATTCTTCTTCACGTGAAGAAAAAATCCAAGAGGTAAGGTGGCCATGTATACTTCTTCCTTGAGGTCTCCGTGCAAGAATGCATTCTTGACATCCGATTGATATAGTAGCCAGCCTTTATGAGCCGCTAGAGATAGAAGATCCCGAATCGAATTGAGTTTGGCCACTGGAACAAACGATCTTGATAATTAATATCTGGAGTTTATGTATATATCATTTTGCTACTAGCTTGGATTTGAACCTCTCAATTGATCCATATGGGCAATACTTCACAGTGTGTGCCCTTCTGCACCCCACTGATTTCTTTCCCACTGGCAGTTCTATAATCTCTAAAGTATGATTTTGTTCCAGAGCCTCCATTTCCTATAACAAAGCTTTTACTGTTCTGGTCGAGACAGCTTTAGAACAGAACAAGAAGATGTGGTGTCCTTGTTACTTAGACTGTTAGACATATATTCTCTGACTAAGGGTCGCCTCTCTGTAATAGAACTTCCCATCTCCTGTCTACGTCACTCATTATTTGTCCACTATTAGTCTCAGGCATGTCATTCCGCCGTGATAAATATGTTATTCATGTGACATTGGTTTATGCTAGCTTCATTATTTATTTTTTGCACTCATTTACAAATATATACAATGTGAAAAAATGTGAAGAAAATCGTTAAAATAAAAAACAATACATTTTTAAATATAAATATGAAATTTTTAGCTATACATAAACTACAAATGAAGTTTAGTTAATAATTTAATAAAAAAGTGAACGATGTAGAAAATTGACTATTTATATTATATATTTTTGTTACAGACAATTGTAAATAAAGTTACGAACTGGGTGATTGTTCATGATGATGAATTTATGTGTTACTGACTTACTATTAATGATTAATGAATGATTTATGGTACATTAATAAGTATGCAACATTCAATGGTATATAGCTACAATTCCGTGACTACCAACTTGTGTTTTGCTCAACAAATCCTTATTTAACTAAGCTGAAATATTGTTTTTTTTTTCCCTTAAACAAATGAGAAACAGTAAAGGAGCTTCAACATGTACTAACATATGGCTGAAAAATCTAAAAATGCTAAAAAATAAAAGTTACTAAAAAATAAAAGTATAAAATATAAATAAAATAATTTATACTGATGTATCAACGGTACACATAGGAGTATCGGTCAATACATATAGGTATCAGCTGATACTCATACATGTGTATCAGGATTAGATTATCAACCCTGCCAAAAACCAATACATATTGGTATCAGCCGATACTTAAAGCCATGCTCTTGGATTGAGCATGTTATAAAGAGCCCAGTATCACAATTCCTGATTCAACATCTCCCAAATGTCTCAATTACTTCTATCTTCCAGAAAGTTCATTCGAATTTGAAATCAGTGATCTGCTTTGACATATGCGCATTAGTGTTCTTCCCATCACTCATTTTTATTGAATTGTTTATCCAATTTCACTACTTGTGGACCAAGTTGCAACTGGAAATTAAAATTAAATAGGTCATAACATAGTATAATGGTTCTTCAGCCATCTGCATATTATATTATTGAATCACAATAGGTGTTAGTGAGATTCCATAACTCGTCTGGTCCTTTGCAGGTAGTTTTGCTAAGTAGGCTGCATCACCGAAATCTAGTGAATTTGGTGGGATATTGTGTAGATAAAGGCCAGCACATGCTCATCTACGAATTCATGAGTAACGGGAGTTTGGCAAGCCACTTATATAGTAAGTTCAGGGTATAATTCTTTTAATAATCAGAAACATTGGTATTTACATGTATATTTGCAATCTTTAGGTTTAAAAATGATAAAAAAAAAATTAATTTTTCTTTGTGAGTCAAAGGAATCTTAATGGAATAGTGATAGTGGTAATTGATGTGGTCATAGAGGAACAGAATCCAAGAGAAGAAGAAAATCAAACACGAAATTATGCATACTGTAAATCAATTGATCTACTCCATAATAAGAGAGCACATTCAACTTTTAAGAAGCTAGGGTTTCACTATAATCCCCCGAACACTTGAGAGCTCTTTCGTAAAATAAACATAAACATTCAACCATCTAGTCTCATGTTCTCTTATGTATTTAACTAATACGTTCCTTCATTAAATAATAGACCTATCCGCTAAATATATCCGGTAAATGCCAGACCTTTCATCGTCACCAAAATAACCTTTCCTGTAGTGCTGTAGTCATTAAAATTTAGAAGAGCCCAAGCGCATCACAGAAGTCTAGTAGGTGAAATCCTGCTTAATGCTAAAAAGGGGGAGGGGGGGGGGGGGGGGAGAGAGAGAGAGAGAGAGACACCTTACTTATTGACTTTGAAGAGTTGACTTTGACCCCAAGAAGACCTCTCTTTCTCTCTTGTGAAGCTCTTATCTTGAAAAGTCAAAGATTAAAATTTTATTTTTCTTTCCCCCCTCTGGTTTTAGTCCAGGAGTCGACCTCCTATTACTGAATTCTGAAGCCCCTCATTTATATAGGTGGCACACATGACAATTTTATTTTGATTTTATTGGGTTTTGTTTTAAAGGCCTTAAATCCCCTTTAACAGGTCCATGTGTGTCTCAAATTCTCTTCCTCTTCATTCCTTCTTGTTTTTCTTCCCTTTGTTGACCTCTTTGGATTACATCATAGTTGGTGCTAACATGGAGTGAGGACGCAATTCTTCATCAAATATGAATCATTGAATGGGCCACAAATCAGATCGGAATTGTAGGATATGTTGTTTTATTTAGAATATTTTCGTCCTACATTTTTTCCACAGCTCGCTGCAAAGATTTAGATGAGGATACTTAGTGCTTTTGATCTGAAAAATCATTTACTTGTGTTTAGGCGGTTGCAAAGTAGCCTCTTTTATGCTTTTTGAGTGTTGGAAATGGGCTCTGCCAACAAAAGTAACATGTTATGTACATAAATCTATAGCTGCTGCTATACACATAAATCTATCACCATCAACATGTATTTGAAATGGTTGACTGGTTGAATGCCTTTTGCCTTTCATTTTCTAAGGAGGATAAAGCTTGATATATGCTGATTACTTGAGCTACAGTTTATTTTTTTCGTTGGTGCAACTTAATGACTTCGTATAAGATCTGAGAAAATTTAGTATTGCTCACACAGACAATGCATGGTGTCTTTCTTGCTCTGCATTTTCTCCTGAGAAGAAATCTTGATATACGCTGATTACTTGCGGCTTTTAGAATGAACAGATTATTTTATTATTGGTTGAACTTATGGACTTATTATAAGGTACCTAACCCGAGTGCCAGTGAGGCGGCACGTGGGCAATCTCAAATTGATAAACTCGGTTTGAGGAGTGAAAAGTATGAGTGCCATATCAGTGAAGATAAAAATTGAACTGTCACTGATTTACGTCATCATAAATTACAGTGCGGCGCCCGAGGCATGACCATTTGAACAAAAGGAGATTGACCCGAGTGCAACTGCTGGCACTCAGGTCTGGTACTTAATACCAGCTTGAAACTTAATTATATACTCATGCATATATGGGTCAATTATGTTAAAATTTAGTCCCATATTGAGTAAATTATATCCTCGTCTCTCCCCTTATAATATCCTGGGCCCCTCCACTCATAGCCAATTGGTTTTGTGATGGATATCCAAATATATCATGGTATCAGAGCAGGCCTTTCTCCAGTCTACGCCACCCAATTCAATTGTCCACGTGATTTGGCCCAGTCCCGCCAACACGTGCGGGGGCGTGTTGAAGTTTAGTCCCACATTGGGTAAATTATAGCCTTGTCTCTCCCCTTATAATATCCTGGGCCCCTCCACTCATTGCTAATATGTTTTGAGTTGGATACCCAAATTTATCAAATTATCCATATTCTATTTTCTTCTTTTTTGACCAAAGCCAAACTAAAAAATTTCTGCATTATGCATGCCCATAGATGAAGGTCCACATGGTTTGAGTTGGGAAGAAAGGCTCCAAGTTGCTCAGGATATTTCGCATGGAATAGAGTATCTTCATGAAGGGGTATCATAGAAATCTTTATTTTCTTACTGAATAGCATGAATTGAGTTTCAATTCCCGTAAAATGTATGGTTTACTAATTATGCAATTGTTGAAACAGGCAATTCCACCTGTCATTCATAGGGATCTAAAGTCTGCCAATATACTATTGGACAGATCGATGAGGGCAAAGGTAAGAAAATTGCATCTTGACAGCACGAGTAATTCAATTTTTATATAACAGAACTGGATTTCTGACACATGAGCGAAGGGAAATAACTACACTAAGTCTTCTAGAGAGATAGATGTAGGAAATGTATATGGGTTCAAATGAATGGTGGATCCATGCGATCGAATCTGGTGGCTGCATGTGGCACCATCTAGGCGATCGGGTGCCATGGCAAATTGCCCAAGGGCGATCAGATCCAATTTTAGAAAAAAAATATTCGAAAGGGTGGATAACGGCTGTAAAAAATATGGTCAAAGGTTCTAATAAGATTCAATTCACCAAGTTTGCCGAAGGAAGGCAAACTTTGACCAAGGTTTTGAAGGGCAAAAGAGTTGTCAAAATCTTTTTAAAAAAATTACATTTCATGTGGCATGTGAACCGTGCTGTTTCAGGATCACATGCCATGTGGCATGCAATGAAGGGTTCGAAAGCATGGGTTCGTCCATGTGTTCAAACCCACCAACCCTTTTTCAATATATATATACTGCCTAAAGGATATATTGGTCATTTTCTTTCTGCATATTATCTGGGTTAGGGTCACCCAATTCGGTGGGCGCCTGAGCCAGAACCAGTTCAGTTTGGTCCAGTTCTGCCTGTTTAACCAATTAACTTTTTTTTTAAAGTCCTAATAAAGTGCAGGGATTTGAACCCAGTTCTATTCTTTTCTCCCACAGTGACTTAACCAACTAGCTATTGTGCTTGTTGCTTTAAATGAACAAAAGTATTAATCCTATTTTATATTTTTATAAACATGCGTTATATATTTAGTTAAACCTCATACTAACCCCTCGCCAACCAAGTTCCCATGACATTGGTGAACCACGAACCTGAATTTGAAATAAGCGACTTGCTGTCTGCTAATCTGGGAACATTGATCTAGGTAATCATATAGTGTGGCAGTATCAAATGACAAAATAGACCTCTATGATAAAACCCGGTCAACTATATGTAATTGGTTTGCTGCGACACCTGTAACTTTACAAGTTAGTCGGGTTGGTGGCACGAACCTAGGTCAGCATGAGACCTGGTGGTGTGGTTGCGTTCATACAAACATGAAGCTGAGCGCATTCAAGTTGTTACAGCTTGTTGCATCAAGCATAACTTTGATGCAGTAAGCTATAATAATTAATGACATCTGCGGCAAGGTGTCAATATCGGTATCGGGTATCGCTCCATCTTGGACCGATTCATATCGGCCGATAGACAGTATCGGTCAGTATCGGTTCTCAATGAAACTGATATGTATCACCGATACTTATTGGTATTGGCCAAGTTTTGATATCCTGATCTGCGGCCACTGTTTTTTGGCATCTCCTTGGTGTTTGATTATATTTGTGGCCATCTGATTAGGTTGCTGATTTTGGGTTGTCCAAAGAAGAGGCTTTTGATGGAAGGAATTCGGGCCTGAAGGGAACATATGGATATATTGACCCTGAATATATGTCCACCAACAAGTTCACAAAGAAAAGTGACATTTATAGTTTTGGTATAGTAATATTTGAACTCATAACAGCCATCAACCCACAGCAAGGTTTGTTGGACTATATCAGTCTGGTAAGTTTCATTTCTCTCATTCATTTAGAGTGCTAAGTACCCAATTTCTTTTCCGCTATTTTATTATTATTGTACAACTATTTATTTCATACCAACAAGAAGGGTTTTTTGCATTTACACTGCTGAGATATATCTTATTTACACTCTGCCCCATGTGTTTCACCTATTTACACTGCGGCCCTTGCTTTGTGTTTCCTTAATTATTACCCCTAGCAGTGATGGACTCTCCGAAAAAATAACCTTTGAGTACTTTGAAGTAGATGATGGAGATTGTTTTATGCCCCGATCTGTCTTAATGGATCTTGAGATCATCAGCCTACAATCAGACGGACAGATTTGGATTCGCATGGCACACATCCCAAAAAGATATCCAAGAACCATGTTTGATGTACACCATGATCATTTTCACTTTTTGGGTTGACTGCCAAATGAAATCAAAATTTGGCCGCCTGATGGTAGGCTCTTGATCTCAACATTCATCGGGTGGAACATTGTGGTGAAGGTGAAAAAAAGATCTCCATCTTCTGATTCAAAGCACTCAAAGTTTGGTTCTGTAATAAATAAAGAAAACACAAAAGCAATGGCCAGTGTAAATAGGATAAATGGAACAAACCCGAAAAAGAAAAGGAAGGCTTCTTATGTAAATTCGCATCATGGGTAGCTCACATTGATGTATCAATGTATATGACTTTTTTAGGCTGCAATGAGTTCAGACGGACAATCTGGTTGGGATGAAATACTTGATAAGCAGCTGATTGGGAAATGTGACCCTGAAGAAGTCGGTCTTCTCGCTAGTATAGCATACAAATGTGTGCACAAAATGCCGAGAAAGCGACCTTCAATCCTAGATGTTTCTCAAGCCATATCGAGAATAAAACAGCAGCGTCTCACGAAGCAAGATACCTTGTCTTCCTCATCAAGAGATACTTTTCGGTTCGTAAGGCGGATTGAGGATCAGCATGTCGAATTGACCAATATAACTAGTATGAAAGAAAGGTTTCAAGCATAGCCAACTTGCATTTTGGCTCTTAAAAGCTTAGCTCTCTTGAGTATAGTAAGGATGGAAGATGTCCAAGAAGCTTAAATGAAGAAGTTGTAGGATCTGGCTCAGCTGTGAAGAGCTTCTTTTATCTTCTCTAACATATTAGCTCTTGCTTGGTTATATTCTAAACAAAAATATGTAAACCTCATATTTTTGAATTTAACTAATGAGAGAGAGAGAGAGAGAGAATGATGTAACCCATCAAAGAAGGCATGCACAACCCCTACATTCAGATCATTGCTATAAACCAAGGGCTTTGGAAGCATTTGCTATATATGATGTTACAATGGACTATATATATATATATATATATATATATATATATATATAGGGCCGGGGATATGCGCCTGGGCATAGAGATATCTTTGTGCCTATTGATAGGAGTTTGACACGTAACGCCTTTTGACTGATTTTGTCTAATAGGGATATTTCAACATTTTTCTCATTTAATTTCGCTTTAATTATAGTTATCACTGACAGAATCAGAAAGGCAAAGCAATGAGAAGTGCTTGGGGATACGTTCTTGACATCGAGGGTTGAAATGGTCATCATTACCCTTCGAAAAGACCATTATTATCACAATTTAAATCATTTTTTTTTTGTTTCGTTTACGAAGCGCTTACGCTTTTGTGACAAAGCGCAATCACTTCCTTTATGGTGCTTTAGCGCCTATTTCATGAAGCAGTGGCGCTCTATAGGGGAATGGAAAGTGCCTACAATATGACACGTAGCACATTTTTGTTGACACCTAGCACTTTTTTGTGTGAAGCGACATTTGATCTTATATCATTTATTACCGTTATCAGAATCTTAAATGAGAAGTTGTGCATGACATTGTAGTTTGCAATGACCATCATTACCATTCGAAATGATTATTTGAGGTATCCCTTTGGAGAGATTGTTTAATGCCCAAAATTTTGGTATTAATGGCGCTTTTGTAAGAAGCATTAGATGCCCGAATTTTTAGAAATAATGATACAAGAAGCGCAATCGCTTTCTTGACGGTGCGTTAGCTTAACTAATATGAAGCGTTAGCACTCCGTCAATGAATGGAAGACGCCTTCTATACATGGATCAAAATTTCGTCTGATATCGATACGTATCGGATGATACGTATCGGTATCGGAACTCACCGATACGGTACATTGAATGTACTGTATCTGTGGTTTCCCATACAGTTACTAGATGATATATTTAATGTATCGTTCGATACCGTCCGATACTGATACGTATCGGTTTTGGGCTCGAACGATACGTAGCAGCATTTTGTGCGAAGTAATGTCTGACATTATATCATTTATTACCATTGTCAGAACATTAAATGAGAAGTAGTGCGAAGCGGATGAGAATACGACGTGTGACATCGTGATTTGCAATGGTCATTATTATCATTCAAAAAAATTATTTAAGGCAGCAAATTTGTGAATTAAAAATTCATAAATTACTTTTCATCTTTGCCCTAATTTTCATCTTCTTAGAGCGCAATAAGAAACATTAAAGCGGCGAAATCTTTTTCCTGCATCTAGTAACAAGGTGAGTGTCCTTTTATTTTTATTCCGTTTCAAATATGCCGTCAAATAGAGGCATCAACCCGTTCTTGGAAAAAGCGTTAGCGCCTCCTTTTAGGGGCGCAGACGCCTTAGTGCACAATGGTATGTGAAGCGTCCGCGCTTTTATCAAGAGGCGCTTGCGCCTCGAAGAGGAAGCAACAACGCTCCTATTTTTATTATCTTCTTCTCTAAACTTCTTTTTATGATTCATAGATTTTCAAAATAGTTATCAAGACTCTAGCTACTAAATGCACCATTGGAAAGTGTCAAGTGATCTACGATGAGATATATGAACAGAGAAAAAATTTGCTTTCACAGTCTGACTTCGGGGCATTCTTTTTTGGCACCAAAGGACGTGAAAAGCGTCAACGGCCTCCTAAACGCAATCATTAAGTTTTGGGCCGAGAAAAACATTTGAAATTTTAGGGAGACATCTATCAAATTTCGGCCCCTTGATTTTAACTTAATAATTAGTCTTCGAATGACTTCCCTCCATCGTTACCCTCTTTCCAAGCCCCTTTCCAAAGATCAGACCATAAGAGATAAATATTTCATGGGCCTTAACCCTGTAAAGAGGGGACACATCCTTGCTGCCATTAACAACGTCGAGTTGAGTGCTGACGGGACTTTATAAAGCTTTGTTTATTGTTCGTCCTCACCACCGCCGTCTTCCCAAATACAAAATATACCATCGACGAGCCCTACCTTGATTCCTTGATAATCTCACAAATTTCAACCAATATTCATGGGGCGATGCCGCGTACAAGCACCTTCTATAGTGCATGGACACAACAAAGAGGAACTGGGATATAACTGAGAGGGTAAAGGCTGTACATGATTACAATATTTACTGCTGCACTAATGCCCTGCAGGTAATGTCGTTTCCCATATTTTATAATTTCATGTTTTATTTTCTACGAAGTCTGCCAATAAAAAAACTCATCAATATATTATTCCTTAGATATGGGCGTAGAGATCAACCTAAAGAGCACTCCAGCGAAGACTCTAGGCCCTATCCGCTTCCCAAGACTGCTGAAATGGGAGGTGAATGAGAATACGAGAATGTTCTACATCAAGGACTTCGAGTAAAAGGTAAATTCTTTATGAGGTGATATCGTTTCCAACTAGAGGCACTGTCGCTTCACATAGTAAGCGATGGCGCTTCTCTCTTGAGGCACGACTGCTTCTCATACGAAGCGATGACGCCTCTATTCTGGGGTGCAATCGCTTCCTAGCGAAGTGATGTCGATTTTTTAAATTCTTTATCACTCAAAAATAATATGAAAAATCTATCTTTTTGTAGGCCTTCTAGGAACCAGAGTGCACTCTCATTGAGAAGAGTCAACCTCTAATGGTAGAATTACTGCTACTAGGGTAGAGATCTGCAGAAGTGGTTGAAGGACTAGCAGTCCCTCCCATTACTTTATGGAAGAAGAGGTCAGACACTGATGTTATTGACCTGGAGGATGATGAAGAAGATGAAGAAGAAGAGGATGAAGAAGATGAATACAAGGAAGAAGAAGAGGCACCTAAAGCCAGTTAAGTCCGCAAGACCACAGTCTCTTGGAAAGTGAATGCAGTCTGCCAATTCAAGAATTGCAAATTGTGAGAGGTCAATCAGAGAGCGGAGCAAAGGCTTCGATGACCTCAGTCTAAGCCTCAGCAAAGGTTCTCCAGCTAGAACAGGAGAACCAAAAACTTAAGGATCAGAACACCAATATCTTGAAGGAGCAGGGTTATACTGTGAGGCCATTGACCATCTTTCAGAAGGATCAAGCATCTTTGAAGGAGTACTTGAAAAAATGAATCGAGGTATGCTTCCAAGCTACGCCGAGGAAGCGCAGACGCTTTCTACATGAGGTGCCGATGCTTATTCTCTGAAGCATAGACGCTTCGACTATGAAGCGCCTACGCTTCGTTTATGAAGCGCGAACGCTTCTATGTGAGAGCGTTGGCACTTTTGGATTCAAGAATTCTTGACTAAACAATAACTTGTCTTTTTCTCATATTACAGACCCGCAGTGTGGCAGGAAGTTTGTTGGGGCTCGCTGGGAAACATTAGACAGCTGTTCCCCCAACGGAAAAGGTATGTCTCGGCTTCCTCATTTGGCGGTGTGCATCACCCACCAACGATTGCGATCCCACCTCAGGCCTCCAAACCCCAATCCCAATCCCAGCCCCACCCCTAGCTGGAACCCTAGTCCCAACCCCAGCCTTACCCCCAACCTGAACCCCAACCCCAACTCAAACACCAGCCCCACCCTTTGACTCCCTCCAAACCCCACCCTCCCACTCCGTCCAAGCACCAGCCTCCTCCTACTTCCTCCAAATCCCATCCTCCTCCCTCCAAACCCCAACCTCCTACTCCCTCCAAACCAGAAGCCCGACCTCAATCTCCTACCGAATCCAAAGCTTAACCACCTACAAAGTCCAAATCTCAACCCATATCGACACCTGATCAGACTCAAAAGTTATATAAATTATTCCCGAATCTCGGCTTTGTTAGACCTCACTTAACTACAAATGTGTGATTTTAGTTTATGTTGAGTGCAACAGGTATAAAAGTCGATTAAAAGTAAAAAGTGTTAAATGAGTAAAGATAGGAAGAAACCCAAGAAAAATGACAAGGATCCAAGGATGCAGTTGGGAAGAGTACTTCAAATGGTTAAATGGACCGGTCGAAAGTGCAAATTCGACCAGTCGGCGTAGCACAGTTGGAGGATAAAATAGCAGAAGAGATTAGGTCCTAAATGGACCGGTCGAGGCATCAAAACCGACCGGTCAGAACACTAGGAGCTTTAGAAAATCAAAGTGAGACCGGTGAGGACACAATCGACCGGTCTAAATTAGAACAGCATAATGCAAATACATGAAAGGAATTAATCGACCGCTCAGGAAACTGAGTCGACCGGTTTGGAAAACAATGAATGCTGAAGCCCGCAGGTCATCTCCTACCTGGAGAAGGGAACTGAACACGACTGGTCGGAGCATCATTCTCGACAGGTCCCAAAGGTGTTTCGGAGCGAAAAATAAGGTTTTCACATCTGTGGATATCTTCTAAAATGCCGAGATCTTCTTCGAGAATCTCTCAAGCAAGATGGATAACTCCAAATCGACACGAATTCCTTTCCAGAATCATAGTCTTTGGAGGATTTTTAGGATCTAGAGAATACTTGTTCTAGGGCCTTGAAATCTATAAATAAAGACCCTAAGTTAGAAATAAAAAAGTTATTAGCCGTAGGGCTTTTTGCTCGTAGGTTTTAGGTTTAGATTTTAGTTATGCGAGAGTTTGTGAGATTGAGTGCTTTGTAATCATCATTCTATGATCGATTCAGTGATGATGAAGATCATATCAATGATGCGCCGCTAAATCAACCCGAAGCTTAGGATCTCTTGTACGATTGAAGATAAGAAAATAATTTTATTTTTATTTCTCTTTTATTTTGGATTCCATTAATAGTATCATTGCATTTTCGAGGTTTAGACTAGATCGAGAACAGGATAGTAACGCTGCAATCTTATTTAGAATAATTTCAGTGGCCTTGTAGGGATTGGGGTTAGCCTAGATAGGATATTCACCGACGGACTAGGCCTTGTAGGGTAGTCTTTGTTGGTTCGTGTAATGATGCCTTCACGATTAGATTTATCTAACTCACGATTAGATTTATCTAATTCATATATGAAGTGACTGAGCATATAGCCAGGAGTGGGGGACCAGGGAATCAAAATAGGTTAGGAATAGGATGCGAGTTATTTATAAATCTGAGATCCAAGAGAGATCCCAAGCTTGTCTTTCAGTATTTTCCAAATCTATTTTCTTGCTTTTCTAGATAAAATAATTAGAAAATTACTTCTATAAAAATCTCCTTTCTGGTAAGGCTTTAATTTAAAATAACGACTAGTTCCTGTGGTTCGACACCCTTGTACTCGCCTAAGTACATTTGAACTTGTGCACTTGTAAGGTTTTGAAATAAAACGATCAAGATTTTGGCGTCATTACTGGGGACTATGATTTTATTTGAACAATTGCCTTTTAGTTAGTTTGTAGTAGTAGTTTTCTAATTTTTGTTTACTTCTTTTTCAGATTTGGAGACCGAGGTCCGCGCCTATCATAGCTTTGAAGGGGATGCCTGCGAGAGACCCAAGTACGTGCCTTTGTTTTCAGATCTAGTTAGGTTTTTGTTTTTATGTTTTTGTGTCTTAGTTTGTGCCTATGTGTTTTTATGGAGTTTCCCACAAATTCGACGTCCCCATCTTTTGATGGACTTAATTATGAGACTCCATACCACTGTCCTGATGGATATGGGGACAATGGCCTTAATCGATGGGTCCCAAATTGGGGTTGTGAACTAAATCAGCTTTTTATGCCAATTTTTTTAAACCTATTTAAGTTTGACCCACAATATTCGCAATTCCCAGGGAGTTCTAATTTCGAAGAAGATGGATTAGCCATTTTGGAAAAAGAACTCCAATCTGAATTTGGACGAGAATTTCCTAAAAGTATCCATGGCTATGGAGGAAGATTCCTTACCTAGCTAACTTATAAGCATCCTGCAAGAGCAGGAGTTGAGAGAAGGATCTACCCCTGCCCCTGAGCCCGAGGATGAGACCATGACATTTTGGGGTGGGCATTAGGAAGCTTCCATGGAAGATTGTGTTGACCCATATATGATTGACATAGTGGAATATAGCTGGCCAATTTGTGTTACTCCTCTAATATCAAAATATTATCTGCATGAGGAGGATACTATTCCTTGTCTTACATCGACTGAGCAGCCGAGCATGACATTTGAGGCACCATATGTTCCATGCGATCCATTTCTACAATGCTTCGACAAACCCTCAAGTCAATTTGTTTTAAATGACTTATTCGGTGTTCCTAAATTGCCAACACACGCTGAATCCGAATATTTCATGGCCTATGGGGTGGATGTGACTGTGCACAGACCACCCATAAGAAAACTCAAGCCCCCATATCATAGAAATGGCAACCAAAACATGCTAGATGAATGACCCTTTCTGGTGCCTATCAAAGCTTGAGGGTGGTCCGAGTGAAGACCACAAAACAGAAGCTTAGCGCTTATTGGGAGGCAAATCAAGCCTTGTATATTATTAGATAAGGATTTTTATTTTTATTTAATAAATTGTGTCTGTGTAGGTAGTAGGTGTAGGACAAAAATTATAAAAATAAAAATAAAAATTAATTAAATAAAAATAAAAATAAATAAATAAAATAAAAGTTAGGTAAGTATTGCTGAAATCTGGGTAGAGAATCACGTTCTCTACTAGATTTCATCCGGTCGAAACTGATTATGACCGGTCAGTGTGCTCAGAACCCAAGGAAGACTAGTTGAAGGAATACACCAAAAGGTTATTCTGACAGGTTGAAATTAAAGTTTCGACCGGCCAGGATCGCGCAATAGAAGAAGAAAACAGAGGAATCAAAGAGAGTCCGAATGAACTGGTCGAAATTCTATTTTCGACCTGTTCGAACCTTAAATCCTCCGAATCCTTTCTCCTTCCCGTGGTTTCCCTCCTGCTGTTTTTACTGTTTATTATTTTTTGCAATGAGGGCATTGCACTATTCAAGTTTGGGGGTGGTATGCTTAATGTGCGGTTCATGCTTCATACTTCTGCATCTTATACCTGACCACTATTTAGTACACCCTCAAATCTATATTTTTGTATAAGTTTTGAACCATCACGTGCTATATTTTCAAGTAGTTTTCAAGCAGTAGCTTTTTATGCATGTGTGTTCTAATTTTTAAATATTCATGTCATATGAAAACTGTTGTTGCTTAGGATTATTAATTCCAATGTAAACATTTCAGGATTGGTCTGAATTTCATGATTAGAAAAAATTTTGCACTTCTACCATGTTTAAGTCTGAAAATCAAGGGATTAGTTTGAATCCTAGGAAAGACTAAACCCGGTGAGCTTTAGAAGTTTTACCTCGTTCTTGATGAGTATTCGGAGTATCTTTGAATTAGTGCTTACATGTTTAATCTCATATGCTTCACTGGATTTGTTTACTTTGCATGCTTTATATCATTGTACTAGAACATATTGCTCTTTAACCTAAAATAAAAAGGCATCGTTACCACCTTGTGAGGAGATGATCGAAGGCTATCTTTGGCTCGCTTGTGCCTAAAATGCCCCACCTCATACGGATTTACCTTTTAGTACCCTTTTTGAGCTTGTTGAAAATTTTTGCCTTCATATGTTTCTTGATAAGCCATGTTAACCATACCCCAACATTATTTCTGAAAATTTAAGTTTTACCCTTCAATCGCTGAGAAATTGGAAACGAGAGATGAGAGTAAATGGGACGAGAGTAAGTGGAGAGGCATGAGAGTAGTGTTTACTAGAAACATATGACAGAGAATTATATGAAAAAGAGAAAGAAAAAAAATAAAAAATGAAAAAGGTAGAAAATGAAAAAAAAAAAATGAGGGGAATTGAAAAGAAAAAAAAGGAGTAAGAAGAAAGAGTGTAAAGTTAGAAAATCAAATTATGTTTCTTTTTCTGATTTCTCAGAGAATTTGAGCCCAACTTTCCTTTCTTTCTTAACCTGTACTCGAGCCCTATTACAACCTTGAAAAAGACCTTCTTGATCCAATCTTGAGTGGTAAATGCCTTGTGAAGAATGATAGCGCAATGTCTATGGTGCTTGGTATGACGTGCTTAGGATACAAATATCTTTCTTTATGAGATTTCTTTTACAATTCTTTGATATACCTTGTTTCTTATATCATGTGAGATCTTTTTAATTTGTGTTGTAATTCTCTCTCACATGTGTGTGAAAAAGTGAACCATTTATTGAAGTGAGTTTGTTTTGAGTGTATACCTAAGGTGAGGATTAAGTTGAAACTTCGGATCCAACTATTCCTTATTTGGATAAATCCCGTGATAGAAAAATTTGAGCATTGGTAAAGGGACACAACACTCTAAGCATGAATGAAGGATTCATCCAAGGATTGGAGCATTGGGTTAATTTGAATAGGCAACAATAGAATTAACATGGCATTGGTATTTGAGAATGAAAGTGTGCATGTTAAAGCAAGTACTAGTTTTTGTTTTAAAAGAAAATATCATATGAAAACCAAAATTTGAAAACTCTTTTACCATGGTTTCAAAAACTATTTTGAAAGTTTGTGGGTGTCTTCACTGAAAACCCTCATGAGACACAACTCCTCCACTAGAGATCACCTAGGGGTTTAAAGGCTTGTTGCATACACTAAATGCAATTGCTCCCTACAAAAGTGGCTCTTATTTTCATCGATTAGTTTGTATATTATTAGAATATTTTGCTTTTGGGTTATAGTTTTAATGTTGCCTTTGCGCGAGGACTAGCAAAGTTGAGGTTTGGGGGTGTAATCGGACTCAAAAGTAGTATAAATTATCCTCGAATTCCGACTTTGTTAGACGTCACTTAACTACTAATGTGTGCTTTTAGTTCATGTTGAGTGCAACAGGTATAAAAGTCGGTTAAAAGTAAAAAGTGTTAAATGAGCAAAGATAGGAAGAAATCTAAGAAAAATGGCAAGGACCAAAGAATGCAACTGGGAAGAGTACTTCAAATGGTCAAATGGACTGGTCGAAAGTGCAAATTCGACCGATCGGAGTAGCATAGCTGGATGATAAAATAGTAGAAGAGATTAGGTCCTAAATGGACCGATCGAGGCTTTAAAACTGATCGGTCAAAACACCAGGAGCTTCAGAAAATCAAAGTGAAACCGGTCAGGACTCAACCGACTGGTCGAAATCAGAACAGCAGAATGCAAATCAATACAAGGAATTAATTGACCGGTCATGAAACTGAATCAACTGGTTTGGAAAACAATGAATGCTGAAGCCCGCGGATCGTCTCCTACCTGGAGAAGGGAACTGAACTCGACCGATCGGTGCATCATTCTCGACTGGTCCCAACGGTGTTTCTGAGCGAAAAATGAGGTTTTACATATGTGGATATCTTCTAAAATGCTAAGATCTTCTCCTGGAATTTCTCAAGCAAGCTGGATAACTCCATATCAGCGCGAATTCCTTTCCAGAATCATCTTTGGAGGATTTTTAGGATCTAGAGAATACTTGCCATGCATACTTGTTCTCGGGCCTTATAATCTATAAATAAGGACCCTAAGTTAGGAATAAAAAAGCTTTTAACCGTAGGGCTTTTTGCTCGTAGGTTTTAGATTTATAATTTAGATTTGCGAGAGTTTGTGAGATTGAGGGCTTTGTAATCATCATTCTATGATCGATTCAGCGATGATGAAGATCATATCAATGATGCGTGGCTAAATCATCCCGAAGCTTGGGATCTCTTGTATGATTGAAGATAAGAAAATAATTTTATTTATGTTTCTCTTTTATTTTTTATTCCATTAAAGGTACGAATGCCTATTCGAGGTTCCGACTAGATTGAGAACGGGATAGTAATCCTGCAATCTTATTTAGAATAATCTCAGTGGCCTTGAAGGGATTGGGGTTAGCCTAGATAGGATATTCACCGACGGACTAGGCCTTGTAGGGTAGTCTTCGTTAGTTTGTGTAATGATGCCTTCATGATTAGATTTATCTAATTCATATACGAAGCGACTGAGCTTATAGCCAGGAGCGAGGGTACCAAGGATTCAAAATAGGTTAGGAATAGGATGCGAGTTATTTATAAATTTGAGATCCAAGAGAAGTTCCAGGCTTGTCTCTCAATATTTTTCAAATCTGTTTTCTTGCTTTTCTAGATAAAATAATTAGAAAATTACTTCTATAAAAATCCCATTTCTAGTGAGGCTTTAGTTTAAAATAAATGACTAGTCCCTGTGATTCGACACTTTGTACTCGCCCAAGTACATTCGAACTTGTGCACTTGCAAGGTTTTGAAATAAAACGATCAAGTTTTTGGCGTCGTTGCTGGGGACTACGATTTTATTTGAATTATTGCCTTTTAGGTAGTTGGTAGTAGTAGTTTTCTAATTTTTGTTTAGTTTTTTTTTCAGATTTGGAGACTGAGGTCTGTGCCTATCAAAGCTTCGAAGGGGACTCCCGCGAGATGCCCAAGTACGTGCCTTTGTTTTCAGATCTAGTTAGATTTTTATTTATATATTTTTGTCTCTTAGTTTGTGTCTGTGTGATATGGAGTTTCCCACAAATTCGACGTCCCCATCTTTTGATGGACTTAATTATGAGACTCCATACCACTGTCCTGATGGATATGGGGACAATGGTCTTAATCGATGGGTCCCAAATTGGGGTTGTGAACTAAATCAGCTTTTTATGCCAATTTTTTAAAACCTATCTAAGTTTGACCCACAATATTCGCAATTCCCAGGGAGTTCTAATTTCGAAGAAGATGGATTAGCCATTTTGGAAAAAGAACTCCAATCCGAATTTGGACGAGAATTTCCTAAAAGTATCCATGCTCAAATCTAATCTCTTGCGAGAAAGAAATATCAAATGGGGTAGACGGTCGCTGCCATGGCTATGGAGGAAGATTCCTTACCTAGCTAACTTATAAGCATCCTGCAAGAGCAGGAGTTGAGAGAAGGATCTACCCCTGCCCCTGAGCCCGAGGATGAGACCATGACATTTTGGGGTGGGCATTAGGAAGCTTCCATGGAAGATTGTGTTGACCCATATATGATTGACATAGTGGAATATAGCTGGCCAATTTGTGTTACTCCTCTAATATCAAAATATTATCTGCATGAGGAGGATACTATTCCTTGTCTTACATCGACTGAGCAGCCGAGCATTACATTTGAGGCACCATATGCCCCCTGCAATCCATTTCTACAATGCTTTGACAAACCCTCAAGTTGATTTGTTTTAAATGACTTATTCGGTGTTCCTAAATCGCCAACACACGCTGAATCCAAATATTCATGGCCTATGGGGTGGATGTAGCTGTGCACAGACAACCCACAAAATAACTCAAGCCCCCATAGCATAGAAAGGGCAACCAAAACATGCTAGATGAATGGCCCTTTTTAATGCCTATCAAAGCTTGAGGGTGGTCCGGTTGGAGATCACAAAACAAAAACTCAGCACTTCTTGGGAGGCAACCCAAGCCCTTGTACATTATTAGACTAGGATTTTTATTTTTATTTAATAAATTTTGTGTCTGTGTAGGTAGTAGGTGTAGGACAAAAATTATAAAAATAAAAATTAATTAAATAAAAATAAAAATAAAAATAAAAGTTAGGTAAGGATTGCTGAAATCTGGGTAGAGAATCACGTTCTAGATTTCATCCGATCGAAACTGATTACGACCGGTCGGTGTGCTCAGAACCCAAGGAAGACTAGTTGAAGAAATACACCAAAAGGTTATTCTGACTGATCAAATTGAAGTTTCAACCGGTCAGGATCGCGCATCAGAAGAGGAAAATAGATGAATCAAAGTGAGTCTGAATGGATTGGTCGAAATTCTATTTTCGACCTATCCAAACCTTAAATCCTCCAAATCCTTTCTCCTTCCCTTGGTTGCCCTCCTGCTGTTTTTACTGTTTATTATTTTTTGCAATGAGGGCATTGCAACATTCAGGTTTAGGGGTGGTGTGCTTATTGTGTGGTTCATGTTTCATACTTTTGCATCTTATACCTAACCACTGTTTAGTACACCCTAAAATGCACATTTTTGTATAAGTTTTGAACCATCATGTGCTATATTTTCAAGTAGTTTTCAAACTATAGCTACTTATGTATGTGAGTTATAATTTTTAAATATTCATGTCATATTAAAACTGTTGTTGCTTAGGATTATTAATTCCAATGTAAACATTTCAGGATTGGTTTGAATTTCATGCTTAGAAAAATTTTTACACTTCTATCATGCTTAAGTATGAAAATAAAGGGATTAGTTTGAATTTTGAATCTTAAGAAGACTAAACCCGATGAGATTTAGAACTTATCTTTTTCTTGATTGTTGGTACGTGCTTTTTCTGGGTTCCTTTCGGTCCCCAGAATTAGTGGCCCAATTCGGTCCCAAGTGGACTCTGGCGATGGGTGGTGGAGTGATTAATTAGAAAATAATAAGTACTAAGATTAAAGAGGTAAATTCGAGACGAAAATACCTGGTTCGTTGCGATCACCAGCTGCAGATATTTATCGATGTTGCAACACGTCACTGATCACACTTGTGAGGAGGTAAGGGTTCATTCTTTACTGATTAATTAAGTTTAGCTTCCTGATTCTACTGGGAGTCTAATTATGCATAGGATTCCTACTACTATTTGGACTCTAACTATTCTTTTTGGTCTTTTGCTTTTAGTTTGAGTAACTCTCTTAATTTCCTAATGTTGTTATGAGTCTAGTTATTTTTGATGTCTTACTTCTACTAGAATCCAATTACTTTAAGTGTTCTAATTCTGTTAGGTGTTTAATTAATTTCAAGTATCCTAATTCTATTAGGAATCTAATTAATTGTGAGATGCCTAGCACTACTCTAACTTTAGTTGTTTTTGGTATTTTTCACTTTTAATCATAGTCTAATTAACTCTCCTAGTTCTACTAGGAGTCTAATTAATATCTTAATCTAACTGAGTCCCCTAATCCTGCAGGAGTGCAAATATGTTACTTCTACAGAGACTAATTAGGAATATACTAATTCTATTGAAATTCTAATTGATTAAAAAAAATCTACTTCTATCAAAACTCTAATTAATTAAAAATCTACTAATTTTACTGAAACTCTAATTAAAATAAATAAACTAATTTTTACAAAAATCTAAAAAAAGAGTTTTGGCCCGTTATGCTCAGGAGGATTGACTCCGTTCCCAGATACCCTCCGTAAGCTCCCTTGGGCAAATCAGGTGGCTAAGATTAAAGTAAACTGAATATGAATTATAAGATGATATTTTTGGATTAAAAAGTCAATAGTTTTTGGATTATAATTAATAAATCGAGATTTAAAATCTAAAACTATAAGGAATCGGTAAATTAGGACTATAATATAAAATTTAGAGACTGAAATCGGGACCGAAATCAAAAAATCAGATCGTATGATTAAGGATTGATTCTAGAAACTGAGAACTGGAACCAGAGATTAATGATAGGACGGAAAGTTGAGATTAGATTTTAAAATAGTGAATAGAATTAAGGACTGGTTTTAAAAAACTAAGAATTAGAACTAGAGATTAAAACTACAACTAATAGTTAAAATCTGAGATCCAAGTTTGAAAACTAAGAACTAGAACCGAAAATTAAAAACTGGAAGGAACATTATACCTAAGGCCGGGGCTGTAGAGAGGAATCTCAAAATCCTGAGCTTGAAGGTAGGGAACTCGAAACTCGAATCTCAAAGTCGTTGTTGTTCTTTGGGTCATGGTAAGGGGGTCTATTTATAGGTATTTTATGAATTACGCGCCCTGTGGGGTGCGTGTAATTAGTTGGTCAACTTCAATTACGTAGCCTATCTGGGGTGCTTAATTGAGTTGTGCGCCCTGTATTAGGCGCTTAACCACTTTGAGTTGGTGACCGTCTCAGCGAGTGACCGACTGACTGGCTCAGCCGGGGTGTCCCAATCCTAGTCTAATTAGACTAATTGCGTGCCCGGGGTAGAACACATAATCCGATTAAGTTCTATATGCATGGCGCTTAATCGTGGAGTTTTGACGGTCTTAGGACTTAGAGACCATGTATGAAATAGACCAATTGAGCGCCGGTGATGGGACGCTTAATCCGATTGCGCGCACTTGTTGGAGCGTGCAATCGGGTCTCGAGGCGATTTGAAAGAGGAGAAGTTTGGTCTGACTGGATTGATTGAGCGCTGGTGGTGTGGCGTTCAATCGAATTGTGTGCATGGTTCAATGCGCGTAATTTGGGATTGTCCCGGGTTTAGGTCGGGTCTGAGGCGCAAGACTATTGTTTTAGCCTGCATTCTGGCTATATACTATTGTTTCAGTATATAGTCCCTGCCCCTAGGATTATGAGATCTGAGCCACAGAGCTATTGTTTTAGCCTGTGCCTAGCCATATACTATTGTTTCAGTATATGGTCCCTACCTTTATGGGATTTGAGCCACAAAACTATTATTTCAACCTGTGTTCAGCTATATACTATTATTTCAGTATATGGTTCCCAATCAGGTTCATGGGGTTTGAGCCACAGAGCTATTGTTTCAGCCTGTGTTCAGCCATATACTATTATTTCAGCGTATGGTTCTCATGTTAGGGTTTCAAAACCCTCGAAGAAGGTAGGTCCTTTCCAAAGAGTCATAGTTGAGCTTAAAAGTTGACGAAACAAGCTTATATACGCTGAGAGGGGCAAAATGGGGGTGTCTATATTGATGAGTGCTAAAATAAATTTGGAGTATCTTTTAATTCGTGCTTATATGTTTAATCTCATATGCTTCACTTGATTTTTTTACTTTACATGCTTTATATCATTGTACTAGAATACATTGTTCTTTAACTTGAAACAAATAGGTATCATTACCACCTTGTGAGGAGATGATTGAAGGCTGTCTTTGGCTCGCTTATGCCTAAAATGCCCTACCTCATACGGATTTTCCTTTTAATACCCTTTTTGAGCTTGTTGAAATTTTTTACCTTTATATGTTTTTTAATAAGCCATGTTAACCATACCCCGACACTATTTCAGAAAATTTAAGCTTTATCCTTAAATCTCTGAGAAATTGGGAACGAGGGATGAGAGTAAGTGGGACCAGAGTAATTGGAGAGGCGTGAGAGTAGTGTTTATTGGGAACATATGGCAGAGAATTATATGAAAAAGGGAGAGAGAAAAAAAAATAAAAAAGGTAGAAAATGAAAAATAAAAATATGAGCTGAATTCAAAAGGAAAAAAAAGGAGAAAGAAGAAAGAGTGAAAAGTTAGAAAATTAAATTATGTTTATTTTCCTGGTTTGTCAGAGAATTTGAGCCCAACTTTCCTTTCTTTCTTAACTTGTACCCGAGCCTCGTTACAACCTTGAAAAAGACCTTCTTGATCCAATCTTAAGTGATAAATGCCTTGTAGAGAGTGATAGCGCAATGTCTATGGTGCTTGGAATGATGTACTTAGGATACAAATATCTTTTTTTATGAGATTTTAAATTTTTTTTTTGATGCACCGTGTTTCTTATATCATGTTAGATCTTTTTAAATTGTGTTGTAATTTTCTCTCACATATGTGTGAAAAAGTGAACCACTTATCGAAGCAAGTTTATTTTGAGTGTATATCTAAGGTGATGATTGAGTCAAGACTTATGATCGGACGATTCCTTATTTGGATTAATACCGCGATAGAAAGATTTGAGCATTGGTAAATGCACACACAACACTCTAAGCATGAATGAAGGATTCATCCAAGGATCGGAGCATTCGGTTAATTTGAATAGGCAACAACAGAATTAACATGGCATTGGTATTTGAGAATGAAAGTGTGCATATTAAAGCAATTACTGGTTTTTGTTTTAAAAAGTAGATGTCATATGAAAACCAAAATTTGAAAACTCTTTTACCGATGATTTCAAAAACTGTTTTGAAAGTTTATGGATGTCTTCACTGAAAACCCTCAGGAGACACAACTCCTTCACTAGGGTTCACCTAGGGGTTTAAAGGCTTGTTGCATACGCTAAATGCAATCGTGCTCCCTACGAAAATTGCTCTTATTTTCATAGATTAGTTTGTATATTATTTGAATATTGCTTATGGGTTATAGTTTTAATGATGCCTTTGCTTGAGGACTAGCAAAGTTGAGGTTTGGAGGTGTGATCGGACTCAAAAGTTGTATAAATTATCCCTGAATCCTGACTTTGTTAGACCTCACTTAACTACTAATGTGTGCTTTTAGTTCATGTTGAGTGGAATAGGTATAAAAGTCGGTTAAAAGTAAAAGTTTTAAATGAGCTAAGGTAGGAAGAAACCCAAGCAAAATGGCAAGGATCCAAGGATGCAGCTGGGAAGAGTACTTCAAATGGTCAAATGGACCGGTCGAAAGTGCAAATTCGACCGGTCAGAGTAGCACAGCTGGAGGATAAAACAGCAGAAGAGATTAGGTCCTAAATGGATCGGTTGAGGTATCAAAATCGACCAATCAGAACACCACAGGTCAGGACTCAACCGATTGGTCGAAATCAAAACAACATAATGCAAATCAATACAAGGAATTAATCGATCGGTCAGGAAGTTGAGTCGATCGGTTTGGAAAACAATGAATGTAGAAGCCCACGGGTCGTCTCCTACCTAGAGAAGGGAACTGAACTCGACCGGTCGATGGATCATTCTCGACCGGTCCCAACGACATTTCTGAGCGAAAAACGAGGTTTCACATATGTTGAAATCTTCTAAAACGCCGAGATCTTCTCTGGGAATCTGTCAGGCAAGCTGGATAACTCCAAATCGGTACGGATTCCTTTCCAGAATCATCATCTTTGGAGGATTTTTAGGATTTGCCATGTATACTTGTTCTAGGGCCTTATAATCTATAAATAAGGACCCTAGGTTAGGAATAAAAAACTTTTAGCCGTAGGGCTTTTTGCTCGTAAGTTTTAGGTTTAGATTTTAGATTTGTGAGAGTTTGTGAGATTGAGAGCTTTGTAATCATTATTCTATGACCAATTCAGCGATGATGAAGATCATATCAATGATGCACGACTAAATATCCCAGACCTTGGAATTTCTTGTACGATTGAAGATAAGGAAATAATTGATTTTTGTTTCTCTTTTATTTTGGATTCCATTAATGGTATGATTGCCTATTCGAGGTTCCAACTAGATCGAGAGTGGGATAGTAATGCTGCAATTTTATTTAGAATAATCGCAGTGGCCTTGTAGGGATTGGGGTTAGCCTAGATAGGATATTCACCGATGGAGTAGGCCTTCTAGGGTAGCCTTTGTTGGTTCGTGTAATGATGCCTTGATGATTAGATTTATCTAATTTATATACGTAGCGACCGAGCTTGTAGCCAGAAGCGGGGGTACCAGGGATTCAAAATAGGTTAAGAATAGGATCCGAGTTATTTATAAATTTGAGATCCAAGAGAGATCTCAGGCTTGTCTCTTAGTATTTTCCAAATCTATTTTCTTACTTTTCTAGATAAAATAATTAGAAAATTACTTCTATAAAAATCCCTTTCTAGTAAGGCTTTAGTTTAAAATAAATGACTAGTCCCTGTGGTTCGAAACCCTTGTACTAGCCCAAGTACATTCGAACTTGTGCACTTGTTAGGTTTTGAAATAAAACGATCAAGAGCTCTGCCTCCACCATCACCGCCAATTGCGTCTCATGACTCTGGTCCTGAGATGCCCCTTACTCAACCATGCATAAAAGAGAAGTCTTCGGTCCAAGATGAAGAAGAAAAGGACGACGAAGATGGCTCAACCATCTTTATGAGAAGTGAGAGGAATCGGGGTAAACCCTCCACCTCAATTCCTCCCTCATAAACTAACCCTAGAAGAAACAGAGAGCTAGTCTCCCATCCCTGCAAAAAAAAATCCAAAACGGCGGGGTGGGGTGGGGGGCGGGGGGGGGGGGGAGGAAATGGAGGGAGGGGGCGACAACCTATATGAAAGCTATTTGGGAAAAGCCCATCATTGAGAATGAGTAAGTATTTCCCCTCATCAAAGTTATCGTGGACGTATGTATATCACCTTATGTTTTAACTTATATCCGAATTTAAACATAGGACTGTCATCTCGACTGTTGGGTCCTGACATATTACCGTCAAGCTGCTGCGCAACCTACGAGCCCCAGTGAAAATAGAAGACCCAGTAAGTTTTAATCGCTATTGAAATGCGTCGCTTTCCCGATTCCATACTGATATTTTTACCTTCGTATACGGATAATATTTGCATAATTTAAGGTCATGGACAAGCGGGAGGACATGCAATTTGGAGTGATTAAGAAGACTTTCTGGATATCCCCCGTTGCACTCAAATGTGTGATCTCGAATTTTAAAGCATTTGAGGAGAATAATAAGGAGAATGTAACTTTCCTCTCGACCGATATAGCAGGACTGAGCACGGCTTACCCCAAATTTTTTGAGGCATAATATGGCACGAAGTCGATGCAGTGTTTCCTCATCAATAAGAATTGTGCCTTATCTATGATGGACTATGAAAAGATATTTATTCCGATTCACATCAATCAGTCACCCCACTGGGTGCTTATCGTGGCCACCCCCTCAAACCATAATATCCTTGTCCTTGACTTGTGTCCGAATAAGCCTCTAGCCACCAAATTTGACGAGGAGATTAGGACCCTGGTAAGATCGAAGAACATAAAAAAAAGCGCTAGAAGCGCTAGCGCCTCTTAGCCGAAGAGTCCACGTTTCTTATCAGTAGTGCCGATGCTTCAACCTCAGGGCGTCAGTGCTCCCAATGCTTTTGTATAGTTGTGTTAGCGCCCCCTTCTATTTTCTAAATATATGTGTAACCTATCTTTTCTTTTATAGATGCAGTATTTGCCAGCCCTGTTATATATGCACGATGCAACCGATGCAATTTATGAGGGATTTCCTTGGGTTTGTCAGGGTGTAAGCAATGCGCCACGCCAAGGAAACAATTTTGATTGTGGGGTTTTTGTGATGAAGTACATTGATTATTTCAGCAGGAACCTCCAGCTCACATTTGCGCAGGATGACATCTCTCGTTTCAGGGCCAAGATTGGGCACGCCATCGCTATACACCAGGAAGAGAATTAGGATGTCAGTGACGATGTTGAATCTCTGATTTAAATTTGTTGTTATACATAAATGTACTTTAACATTTGTTGTTGTACAGTGCATGTACTTTAAAATTTGTTATTATTCCTCCTTACACAGGATTGATACAATGTAAACTGCAAATTGTTCAATTTATATGCTGAAATTATTCACAGGATGTGTTGTTACCCCTCCTTATAATTTATCGTTGTAGACTTAAAATTTATGCTTGAAAGATTTGTAAACCCTATTTCAAAGCGCCAATGCTTCTTATTGGTATTACTAGCGCCTCTATGTCGAAGCGCCGATGCTTCTACCATGACGCGCTGGTGTTACTTATTTGTACCATGGTTGCTACGTCGATATGCCAACACTCCTTAATGGACTCGTTGGTGCTTCGAACACGACACGCTAGCACTCCCCATTGGTTGCGTTGATGGTGATCCTCGAATCGCAAGGGATCCTTATCAGAATCCATTTCGATAATGCACGAAAACCAATAGCCTATAATGATGGAATACAAATAGCTGCTATTGCAATAATGTTGGAAAAGACTATTTCATTGTAACTCCTAACCAATAACCTATAATGAGGGAATCCAAGCGATCCTTTTTTTATAACTCCTTCCAATTCGTCTTTAACAAAGTGTTGACGCCCCAAAATGGCAACGTTAGCTTCTAACAAGAAGCAACAATGCCCCGACAATGAAGCGCTAGTGCTTCTATAAAGAAGTGGCATCACCTCGAAATGAAGCGATAGCACTTTTGTAGAGAAGCGATAGCGCCCCGAGCTGTGTGACAACGCTTCTTATTGGAATCCGTGATAACTTTGTGGAAAGCTAATAGATTTAGTGTTGGAATACAGACAATCGATGAAATAAATTTGAAGCACAAAGAGTTAGGAACTGTTAAGACCTGAAAAGTACCACTTTCACCCCTTAACTTAATCTCTGTTAGACCCTTAGTCATTTAATAAATGACTGTTAAGATAATTATGTAGGTAATAAGTAGAAGCTGCAAATAAGCCCCTAACCATGCCATGTAGCCTACTGTTGCCCCAGAAGTTCCTTAGAAGAAAGAAGGTTGAACCAAGACAGAGAATTGGCCGCAGCATAGGCATAGCAAAGCAGAAACAAGTCAAGAAGAATGCCTTGTGCAAATGTCGTAGGGTTCAATTGAACCAGAGAGAATGCTTCACGCAGTTGTCATGGGCTTCTGAAGTCTGCACACCTACTGCTCGCGCCGTTCTCGCGCGGTTTGATGACAGAAGGGATTGAAAAGCAGACTTCACGCGGTTCTCATGAGGCTCAGTCATAAGCGCTCGCGAAGCACTTGCGCAATCTCGCGCAGCTCAAAAGAGAAGCCCTTAATCTTCGCGCGATTCACTAAGGAGAGAGAGCTCCAGGCATTCCTGCGGTCTCGCCGCCAGATGAGCTGCGGATACAAACATTCAAGGAATCGCCACGATCCGACATTGTTTCTTCGCGAGTATCACCGCAGGATTCATCAAGCAACGAACTGCGCGCGCAATTCTCGCGCCATTCAAATGAAAAGAGCAATCCTGCGACGACCAGAGCATCCTCGCGATGATCAAAGTACCAATCCCGCGATGGCAAGAGCTTCAAGTCAAACCAATCTCGCGACGCCATTTCTATCACGCGATAAGACCTGGAAAGTCTTTCTACCTAGCGAGGCTCGGGTTCTTAACTTCTACCCACTTCTGCAGGGGTAATCTGAGAACTTCTAGCAATTAGGGCACGCACTCCAACGCTCTAATCTCTGTGCACGCGCCCTGAGGCATCCAAGGAATAGAAATGGGCCACGATTTCATTGATAAATTAGGGTTTTCCTAACCGTAATTCACAGAGAGCCGACTGCTATATAAGCCTAAGCCTAGTTTAGGTTTAGGGGACGAGTCTTCTGTATTCCTTCTTCCTCAATCAACTGTAGAATTGCAGTAGGCTAAGGTTAGGGTTTAGAAAGTTTCTTTTTTCCTTTTTCTTCTTTCCATAATCCAGCACTTGCTGGCTATGCCTTTGTATGTCTATATGGAATAGTCATAATGGATTTTATAATGCATGTATGGGACTGGTGTTTTGTGATTTATTCTGTACAAGGTTGCTGCCTTGAGATCCTCCATTGCTATGTTGCATTATAAGCAATGGAGGATTGTTTTTAAAGGTTTTATTTAGATCCAAGTGACCTGTGTGTCCAGGTTAGGCACATTGCAGGCCTATGCCCCACCACAGGATCCACTAAATCTGAATCCTCATGGGAGCTTGAGCTGGTAGCCCTGTGAACAATAGTGACCTTAAATCTCACCCTTTTATATTTATTTTCTCACACTCCATCATTCTTCTCACCCCTTTCTGTAGTTTAGGCATTAGGTTACCTTAGGATTTAAACAATAGTGACCTTAAATCTCCTTCCATTTAGGATTTCCAGATCTGTAGCCAGATCTAGAGGGCTTACTAAAGATAGCTCCCTTGGAGCTTTAGATCAACTTTCCCTGTGGGACAAACTTTTACTTTTTAAAACTTGCTATAATAGGCCCTGTATCTTGCAGGACTGTATATTTTTAGGCTTGCTGCTCTGTAGTTTTCAATCCACCTTTGATTCATTTTCACCAACACATTCTTATCACTGTCTCCAATAAAGTCAGTAGCAAGCACTTAAAAATATCCTAACAGGAACTCCCAGCCGCCAGGACTCCTTTGTGGAGGTAGTGCACAATAATGACTACAATAGTCTATTTAATGAAGTTGCATGATAAATTGCTATTTAAAGGGCATCATGCCGTTTAGTTTATTTCATCTTGTGTGTCTCCCTAGATTAGCATTTCATTTGCCTCAGCCCATACCGAAATGAGTCACAACAGTTTAAGGAGGAGCCACCAGCTCATGCGCCAGCATTTCATCTGTTCCTACGATGGTTTGGTTATCGGCATCCCTGATGACAATGAGTTGGTTCTCGTCCCTGACCATAATGAACCCCCTCCCCTTGCCGATGTTATCATGATTTCGGAGGATGATGACCTTGCTACGATGGAAGCCCCACAGCCACAACATCCCCTTCTTCTCTTGGATCTAGAGCCGATGCTTCTTCTTCCACCTCCACTTCTTCCTCTTCCACCCTAGTCAAAACCACCGCCACCACCACCGACGATCCCATAAGACATTGTGTCTTCCGACAACATCTCCTCCCCCAACAAACCAACGTCAGCATTGCCAAATCCACTTCCACTTCTGCCTCCGCCACCGCCAACATCACCAACTCCACTTCCGCCTCAAACACCGCCAATATTACCAACTCCACTTCCTAACTCCCCAATTGCCTACACCACAGCCTGCACCACTGGCTGATATTTTTTTGAAGACAACGTAAAGAAAGACAATGTAAAGAGAGAAAATATAAAGAAATAGGTTTGAGGTTCTAATGAAATCGTTTTGCTTGATAAATGAAATCGTTTTACCTAATAATTGAAATCATTTTGCTTGTTAAATAGTCATGACAAATTCTTTATCGCCTTATTAAAATAAACATGTATCAATCATAGTCAATCCACAGGAGAGGCTCCATGGAGAATTACGAGAGTCAATGGTTCCAGGATGAAGCGCTTATGCTTCAAATAAGAAGCGGAGTCACTTTGAGAAAAAGTGTTGTTGCTTCAAGAATGAAGCGTCCACGCTTCAAAATTAGGTTTGAATCAAATATAATCATAGACCAACCATATGAAAAAAGGAATCAGTCATTAAAATTAAGAATGAACGGGTATAATAGAAAAAATCAGTACATAAAAGAACTACCATAGTCAATCCAGAGGAATCAAAATACAACTCTGATTTAATAGGCACACATGATTCATTCAAGAGGCATTAGCACATTGTGAACGAGGCGTCGACGCTTCCATAACGAAGTGCCCACGCTTCAAACATGAAGCGTCGTCACTTCTTGTATGAAGGGTCGTCGCTTCAGTATTATGGTCTGAATAAAATATAACTATGACAGATGCACATGAAAAAATAGAGTCAACCCTTCAAATCGAAAATGAATGCGTAAAAAAAAATTTCAACACATGAAAGAATTACCATAGTCAATCCATATGATTCAAAATAAAGCCCGGGTTTGATAGGTACACAGGCTACGTAAAGAGTCAGTGCGTCAAAAAAGAAACCCTAACACTTAAAACACAAAATGCCAATGATGTGCTCTTTATGTCGTTCTAATTAAGTCTTAACCTATTGCAAGCGCACAATGAAAATTGTAATGCTAGTATCAGATCGTTCCCACGAGGAAGTGATTTATTTTTGTATTTGGCTTTTCTGAAAACTTATATTTATCTTTAAGGTTCTAAACTATTTGAGAAATATGAATAAAAGAATGGTTTTTGTTTAAACTAAAGTGTAAGAAAATAAATCCTAATCTTCAATCAGTCTCCTGTTCTTAGATATTTATGAAATTAAAGATACCGTTACACTATATATCAAGCCTCTTAGAATTGGCCGTCAATCAAAACTAGAATCCTATCAATATAGATTTAATCTAATCTACAACCAACTAGAATTTGGGCATCAATTAAATCTAGAAAAATTGTAGATGGAAAATAAAATACTGTTACACTAATCTGCAAATTCTCAACTTGAGTCATCAATTCAAATAAAAAACTTAAAGATGTTTACAAAGCAGGAAATATGTAATAAAATAAATCTAAAGTAGAAAGCAAAGTAAAAATATATCTTTCACCCCTCAACTGTAGGCGTCAATTGCTTCTGAGAAACTACGAATGTCTGCACTAATCTTTCAACTCTCAATCCCAGTCGTCAATTGTGATCGAGGAACCTTGGATATCTAAACTACTCTAAACTAAATTTGATCGGATGAAAACCCAACCTCAATTGTCAATTAATTTTGAGAATTTCTTCGATGAAATTATTCCTATGCCAAGCCCTCTTATTTATAGATCATAAGGAGTCGGTTTACAGTGATCTAATCCTAATAAAAGAAACTACTAAAAATAAAAGATTCCTACTAATTTAATCTTCCTTGCTTTCATTGGTTGATGCACTTCTGGACTTTCTCCTAAATTTCAGCAATCGAGATCTTTAAGAGTCTTTCTTCATCAATCTTCTCAGATCCGTAATTTTCCAAACTTCTAATTCAAGAGTTCTTCTATTTTGGTGCATGACGGTAAAAATCTTCACATGATCAACAACAATGAGATGCTTCAATCTATACAATCGTAAATTACGATTGTTCTATTTTTCAACTTATAACTTCTTAGAACGATTCTTTATTACGAACGATCGTTTTCTCTTTGTATTGCCTTCCTTTAGAATGTCTTTTTTAAAGAATCGTAAATTATAATTTTATATTTTTCTCTATAGCGCTCCATTGTCTTTTGCTATTTCAGACTTTATTCATGTGTCAGATCGTCTTTTTTGTTCAATCGTCTTTCTTACTGCTTTTTGAGCTTATTTTGACAAAGATTAACACTTTAGTTCTATTTTATTGATTTTCTTAATATCTGCATATCATTAGCTTGTTAGTAGCAAACTGGGGTGTAGCAACACTAAGTTAAGGGTGATAAAATGTTATATTTTGTGACTGATCACACTCCCAAACTTAAGTTTTGTTAGTCCCTAGCAAACAAGGAAATAAATACTAATATAAAATTTAAATGGCACTTTCGTAGGGAGCACGATTGTATTTAGCAGATGCAACAAGCGTTTAAACCCCTAGGTGATCCCTAGTGGAGGAGTTGTAGTCTCCTGAAGGTTTTCAGTGAAGTAATCTATAAACTCCAAAATATTTTTGGGTTTTTCAATTTTTTAAACGCAAAACAAATATTAAAAATTTGCCCTAATTTTATACACTAGTTAAGTTACTCATCATATGGTTATTATGATTTTTAAAAATTACATATCTTTTATATCCTTACTCTCCATCATCCATCATAACAATTATCCTCGACCAAAACTCAACAATTTCAATCCAGTATAGTGTGGAGTGTGTGCGTACCAGTGAAAAGTTTATTAATCATAAATTTTTCTAAACTGCAGATTTAGAAAATAATAACTCTCACTATTGGCATACTCTAAAAAAGAAGCCAAAATTTTTGGGTTCTCACAATATGATATCTCTTGAAGAATTATTCAAAGGACAATTGAAAAAAATAACATGAATCTAAAGGATAATTAATTCTATTCATATGATTCCCTGTGTAATTCATAGTATCTATTATTCACATCTCTACTAGACTCATATTTTTGTAAATCATAAATCAAAATGGTCTTTCCTTTGGCTTGTAATGGGGGGTTGGGTTTAAAAGGATCCAAAGAACGGTAGATAGGATTCAAAGGTTTTTGAGAATTTAGTTCTTCCTTCTCTATCTTCTTTTCTTATTTTCTTTTCTACTTTAATAAGTATCCAAAAGGTTGGATGACTTCTTCCCATTTATTTTTTTTGTATATCCCATTTCTTCTTTTAATTTTTTTCAGATACCCTTTGTGATTTTCAGTTTTGGAAGCTCTTTGCTTTTTTTTTTTTTTTTGTAGAATCGTGTTTTACAATTTTTGACTCTTTTCCCATATTTTCTTCTTTTTATTTCTCTTCAGTCATACCCTTTTTCGGCATATCCCATATCTGTTGACTTTTACTCCTTTCACTCCCTCTTCTTCCCTTCTTTTGCATTCTAAATTCTCAGAAATTGTAAAGGTTAATGGTTGAAAGCTTTGGGAAGTACATAACATGCTTTTATGGCCAAACTGATCCATTTGAGGTGGAGCAATGGCTAAACCAAGTAGAGAAGATCCTTCAGAGGATTAGATGCACGGAAGAAGAGAAGGTGAGTTGGGCATCGTTCCAACTCGAGGGAGAAGCGGACTCCTGGTGGAAATCCGTAGAGAGAACTCGGGCACCAGGAGCCCCTTGGACATGGGCTGCATTTATGAAAGTATTTAATGAGAAATACTTTCCGACAACGGAAAGATGGCAGATGGAAATACAATTTGCCAACTTGGTCCAAGGAGAAATGATGCTTCGGGAATATGAAGCAGAATTCATTAGACTCTCCCGTTTTACCCCGACGTTAGTGGCCACTGAGTTAATGAAAACACAGAAGTTCGAGTACCGATTGAAGTTGACCATTAAGGAAAGAATATCACTTTTTGAAGCCGTAACTTATGATCGAGTGGTGAGACTGGCACTAATTGTGGAAAAGGATGTTAATAACATGATCCAGAGACAGGAAGAACATAATAGAAATCGAAAGGGCCCTTCGCAAGCAATTGGTGCCAATCAAACCACTAAACGACCAAGGTACCTGATGTCGCCGCCGACTCAACCTACCACCATGACAGCATCTCGGCCACTCTATTCGGCATCATTACCACCCTTGCCTCCTAGACCTCCAAGGCCCTTCACTGCCTCCAACACTACGACAACGGGAGTACCAAGAGCTCAATCCATGACCTCTCACACAACATCGTCCACACCGCAGACTACATGTGCGAAGTGTGGGAGACCACACAAAACTAAGGAGTGCAGATAAGCTACTGGGGCCTGTTTCAAGTGCGGCCAAATGGGACATCGCATCCGAGAATGCCCGGAGATGCTACACTGCCAAATTGGAGATCTACACGGCCCACGATACAAGGTCGAGCCTACACAGTTTCAGTATAGGATGCCCAACCGAGTAACGATGTAATCCAAGGTATGAAAATTTTATGAAGTATCAATATCAAAATTTTGAATTCTAGATGAAGAATGTGCATCAATAGGAAATTTCTAGAATCACTATACTTGATACTATAACAATTCATAATTTCCATTGATCTTATCATGAATATCTTGAATTTAGGGTTCGTCCATTTGAGTAGACACTGTGATATATGTGGCCATCTTGCATGCGTATTAATAGATCCGGGGTCTACACATTCATTTCTCACACCTGTAATGGCCAGGGAGATAGGCTACACGCTGGATCCTTTGGATTTTGTCCTAGCTATATCTACACTGATAGGGAGTTCGAAGACTACGGATACAGTATGCTGATCAGTAGTTGTCACCATGGAATACCGTCAAACTATGACAAATTTAATCTTACTCGAAATGCAAGAATTTGACGTTATCCTCGACATGTATTGGCTAACTAAATTTCGAGCTAAGGTGGATTACCGGGAGAAATTCGTGACACTCTATCCTAAGAGGGAGAGGCCATTCAAAGCCATTGGCATTTGACTAGTCATCCTACCCTTTATATCAGCAATACGAGCTGAAAGATTAATTAGTAAGGGATGCCAAGGAGACCTTGCATTCATTCGGGGTCAGATGGGTGAGAAGGTTGACATCGCCAAGATTTCGATTGTTTGTGAGTTCCCCGATGTATTCCCTGAGGAATTACCGGGTTTACCCCTAGAAAGAGAAGTCGAGTTTACCGAAGATCTAGCTCTAGGTACGGAACCAGTGTCAAAAAGCCTCGTACCGAATGGCACCGGCCGAGCTGAGAGAGTTAAAGGAGCAGTTACAGGAACTCCTCGATAAAGAATTCATTCCGCCGAGTGTGTCTCCATGGGGAGCACCCGCGTTATTTGTAAAAAATAAGGATGGATTGTTGTGATTGCGCATAGACTACCGGCAATTGAACAAATTGACCGTAAAGAACCGGTATCCGCTCCTGAGAATAGATGACCTATTCGATCAATTGCATGGAGTGAGGTTTTCCTCGAAGATAGACCTACGGTCGGGTTACCATCAGATGAAGGTGAGAGCTGAAGATGTCCTGAAAATAGCTTTTTACATAAGGTAAGGTCATTACGAGTTCCTCGTGATGCCATTTGGGTTGACCAATGCACCTGCATCTTTTATGGATCTCATGAACCGGGTATTTAATCCTCATCTGGATCGGTTTGTGGTGCTATTTATAGATGATGTACTCATTTACTCTAAGACGAAAGAACAGCACAGGTAACATATGCGATCAACACTGCAAACACTTCGAAATCATCAATTATATGCCAAGCTCAGTAAATGCGAATTTTGGTTGGAACAGGTGACCTTTCTCGGACACATCACCTCGAAATCGGGTGTGATAGTGGACCCAACCAAAGTTGAAGCAGTAGTAAATTGTAAACAACCCACGACTGTCACCAAGATTCGTAGTTTTCTTGGACTTGCTGACTATTATCGTAGATTTGTAGAGAGATTCTCAAGGATCACCGGACCGCTCACCCAACTCATGAGAAAAGAAGTAAAATTTGGGTGGACCGAGGCATGTGGAAAGAGCTTTCAAGAGCTTAAGCAAAGATTGACCACTGCACCCATCCTTACCCTACCCGATGGTAGCGGAGGCTTTGTAGTATTTACAGATGCGTCACATACAGGGTTAGGCTGTGTATTGAATCAACATGAAAAAGTGGTAGCATATGGGTGGTCAAAGTAGCTGAAAGACCATGAGAAAAATTACCCTACTCATGACCTGGAATTAGCTGCTGCTATCTTTGCCTTCAAAACCTGGAGGCACTACTTGTATGGTGAAACCTTCCAAATCTTCACCGATCATAAAAGTTTGAAGTATATTTTCACGTAAAGAGATCTAGATTTGAGACAGAGGCGATGGATGGAAGCATTAAAAGACTATGACTACTTGATGCAGTACCATTCGGGGAAAGCCAATGTGGTAGCCGATGGCTTGAGCTGGAAATCATCTGCTCAGCTGGCACACTTGGTCGCAAGAATGCACCGATGGCAACTATTCGATGACATAGCTTCATACGACACCACAATTGAACTGAACGAATCTAGAGCTTTGATAGCTAGTATTAAAATCCAATCAATACTCTTCGAAAGGATCAAAGAACTCCAAGCGTCAGGTGTAGAACTCATGACTATCAAACAGGGAGTACTCAGTGGAAATCACCCTAATTTCTCAATAATGGATGACGGGTCTTTAAGATTTAGAGGACGAGTATGTGTGCCAACGGATGAAGAACTAAAACATGAAGTGTTAGAAGAAGCCCAAAGTCTATGTACACCATACATCCGGGCAGCACCAAAATGTATAGACCTTAGGAGAAATTTTTGGTGGAAGGGATGAAAAGAGACATCGTGGATCACGCCGCTAATTGCCTTGTATGCCAACAAGTCAAAATCGACCATCGACACCCAGCGGGCTTATCCAACCACTACCGATTCCTGAGTGGAAATGGGAAAATATTTCCATGGATTTCATCCTGGGGTTGCCAAGAACACAGAAACGCTACAATGTAATTTGGGTGATTTCGATCGTCTAACAAAATTGGCTAATTTCCTACCGTACAGCACAAAATATATAGCCGATAAACTTGCAGAGATATATTTGAAAGAAATAGTTTGACTTCATGGTATTCCATCCAGTATTGTGTCAGACCGGGATACACTCTATACATCTAATTTTTGGCAGAGATTTCAAGGACTGGGCTCCAGGTTGGAGTTTAGTTATGCTTTTCATCCCCAAACGGATGGGCAAACGGAGAGGGTGAATCAGGTCATTGAGGATATGCTGAGAGCCTGTATGTTAGAGTTCCAAGGATCATGGGACAAACACTTACCCTTGGTCGAATTCGCATACGACAATAGTTTTCAGGCAAGTATCGGTATGGCTCCGTTCGAAGCACTCTACGACCGCCGATGTAAATCTCCACTTAATTGGGAAGAAGTTGGAGATCGTGCGTCGTTGGGCCCGGAGTTAATTAAAAGCACGAATGAAACGGTTCGGGTCATTCGTGAATGGTTGAGGGTTGCACAAAGCCGGCAGAAAAGTTATGCCGACCTCAAGAGGACCAATGTTGACTTCAAAGTCAAATCTTTAAGTGTCTGAGATATTCACTTCACCGTGTTTAGTGCTAATACTTGAGTTATTTTAGGTGGGGGATCATGTATTCCTAAAAATCTCGCTAACTAAAGGAGTCATGCGCTTCGGAAAGCATGAAAAGTTAAGTCCTCGCTACACCGGACCATTCCAAATTTTGGGTCGGGTTGGCAAAACTGCCTATCGACTAGCTTTACTGCCACAGCTGTCCAATGTACACAATGTTTTTCATGTGTCAATGTTACGCAATTACATCCACGACCCGACGCACATATTAGACTATACGCCGATTGAAATTCAAAGGGAGCTAACCATGCCCGAGGAACCGGTCTAGATATTGGATCGCAATGAACAAGTGTTGAGGACAAAACATATACCTCTGGTCCTAGTGTAATGGTGTCATCACTCCACCGTCGAAGCGACATGGGAACTCAAATCCGATATTCACCAGCAGTATCCCCACCTCTTTTGACAAGAATGACTTCCACAATGAATGGTCATAACTCAGTTGTTGCAAATTTTAAATTTTTTTGCACATGTGTCTATTTCATCTATTTTCGCTCTTTAGTATACTTATTATATCATGTATGGCACTTCCAAATCGAAATGATACAATACTATCAATCTAGTGTAGAAATTTTGCTATATTTAAGCTCAAAATATGTGTTAGAAATTTTGGATGGATGTGATTAAATACAGGAGGCTACAAGTATCAGGACGAAACCTGAGAAAAGAAGGAAACAAACCACAGCCGCCTGGTGAGTCCCACAACTCGCTCGGGCGACTGCGTTAGCAGCCTCTCGAGGCACATTTACGCTTCAATTATCAACCAGGTGACGTTCTTGGTGCTCAAAACTAAAATGAACCACCCGAGCGACACCGTCAACAGCCTTGTAAGGCAAATCTTGCGCCTCAATTTTGACCGGGTGACTCTTATAGTGCCCCATATTACAAGTAACCGCCCGAGCTACTTCTAATCCTCGTCGGGCGACCTTCTCTCCTATTTAAGGGCTTCAAAACCCTTTTTGCCCATTTTCAATGGAAAACAAATTGGGGTTTTTGGGGCTTTTGTCTTTCTCTTCGTCTTCTCATGCGAACACCCTTCTCGTCGATGGCCATTGCCATTCCACCTACCGGAATCATCCCGTCTCTGCATTCTTCAGCTTGGATCTATTTCCTATGGCCTGTTGGATGTGACAACGGTAACTCCTGCCACATCTTTTCATTCAAATCTCATTTTCCATGCATAATACCCACATTGTTGTATGGCTTCGAAGAAGCAATCCGCTTCCAAACCCCGACGAGATAAAATGCCTTCCTCCAAGGCCAAGACCGTGGCGTTGAAATGCCCTATGGATGACCCACCACTGCCGCCCTCGAAAGATCAAACCTCGGAGTGGTGGGCCGACAAATTTTTTGAGCCTGAATGGTCTTTCGAGGGTAGTTTGTTTAACGACCATCCTACAACCACGTGGGCGAGAAACTACATAATTAAAGCCTGACTGTAGACCCTCTTACGACCATTTAATGACCACTATTATCCCCGACTAGTTAGACTATTCTACCAAAATTTCAGTGTCCATGTCAAAGGACAAAAGCTGTGCAAAAAAATCGATGGTCACAGTTTTGAGTTTGATGTCGAGCACATAGTCACGACAATGCATGCCTCTTCTAATTTTCTTCCAAACGGGGGACTAGCACCACCCATCGGTGACGCATCATTCCCCAGCATTGTCATGATTTTAACAGAGGGCTAACAAGGCACGGGATAGTCAATTAGGGCCACACATTTAGCCTTTGATATGTGGATCTTAGATATCATATTCCAGGGTAGCCTCTACCCGGTCGGCCATGCCCGTGAAAGAAGAGGAAAACTCTTACAAGCACTATACGTCGCATTCGGCGGTCACTAGTTTTATGCACCCGCAGTAGTGTTTGAAGGGATCCAAAAAGGTTGCAAGCAAATGATGCCGACCAAAAAGAAAACATCAAAAACCATACCCTACGCCCGTCTCATATCGCGGATGATAGAACAATACGAGCACCCGGATAATGAGTTTGAGATTCCCTCGGATGAAGTGTGCTTGACAGATAATATCAAACGATACAACCTGGATGATTGGAGCTTAAGCTTCAAGAGTTTGCAACGAAGTCTCATTGTGAGACATCAACAACGCATCACCCAACAACAACAATGCGTCGCCCAACAACAACAACAACCCCCACCAGCTCAACCAGCCCCTGATCAACCGCAACAGCCACAAGCCCAACGCAAAGATGTGCTTACCTTATAGGAATTCATCCAATTGGCAGAGATTCAACATCAACAAACTCTTGGCCAGTTCTCCGCCTTGCGTAAAGATAACCAATTGATCCATCTATGGCTCGATCATCAAGACTAAGTCCTTGCACGTCTCATAGAGAAAGCATACCCAACCAATGCGTCTTACACTCCGGCATTCACCGGGGAAGCCTCGAGTTCAGGAGCTGCGCCACCCACTTCGGTACCCATGCAAATGGAGGAGCCACCCTCAGATCAACCAACCCAACAGCCGGGTCAGTGACCACTACAAGAAAAATGGGTAATCACTCCAACTCTTTTGTTTGACTGGTACATAAAAGATAGCTAGTAGTCTTTCCATAGTTTTATATAAATGTGAGTACCACAAATTATTACTATTTCACACCCTCCAACAAGTCTTGACACCTTTCACTTTAACCACATTTTGTATACCGTTGCAATGACTTTAACAGGTTCAACAACTAGGTTGAATCCTTGTTTAAAAGGGATATTTTGTATACCTTTGTAATGGACATTTGACATACCTTTAAAATTACTTAAAAAGAACATTTTGTATACCTTTGTAATGAACATTTGACATACCTTTGCAGTTACTTAGAAAGGACATTTTGTATACCTTTTTAATGAACATTTGACATACCTTTGCAGTTACTTAGAAAGGACATTTTGTATACCTTTGCAATGACCTAGACAAGGTCAACCACTATTGACATACACTGCTTAACCGTCACTCTTAAAGACGTAAGTAACCGAGAATTTAAAACCTTCCTCATCATTCATTAAGTTGAATTTAACAACATGATGGAGATTACTACTAGGACATCACCCATTATATTCCCCACACAGTCTAGTCTAGTCAATTTTCGAGGATGAAAATTTTCTTAAGGGGTGGAGGATGTAATACCCCAAGATTCTGAAACCTTGTACGTCATGTCGATACATTGTATGGGGTGTCACATGCATCGCGTACTGTATACCGCCACTAGTTCGATTAAACATTGCAATTGGAGGGCAATGTATTTTAGTGATAGAATGCACGAAAGTACATCACAACCTTTTGTGGTCCCCCATACACATGTGCTGGTACCGACCCACATGTAAAGTAATGTATGGTAGCGAACCTGATTGAGAATCCCACGAACCTCATGGAAGGCACCCGATTGCCGCACACAACCCTTGTGCGTGTGGACCATACTGTGGAGCAGTCCCATTGTTTGGAAACCAAGCTTACTTAGGGGCCCCAAAACACCTAAGACCCAGTGTGGAAGACCAAAACACCTAAGACCCAGTGGAAACCCAAAACCCCTAAGTCCCAGTGTGGAAACCCAAAACACCTAAGACCCAGTGAGTGGAAACACAAGGCACTCAGACCCATAAGACCCAACCCTTAAGACCCAATTGTAGAGCCATAGGATGACTCGCACACAACTTCTGGGTTTATAATCTTTACACCATAGCATAAATTTACACTATAAGACCAGGATTACACACATTAAGCACCTGCCCTTTTCGTTGGAAATAAGGAGTACTAGAACCTTCCCCTATTTACTTCACTCGTGAAAACCAAGCTTTGAACTCAACTCATTATCTTTTCATTGGGTGATATCATCAGCTCCGGCCACTGTGATTTTCATTGGGGTCGGAGATCGGGAGAGCGAACTCCACGGTCTGGTCGAGAGTAGTGATCAAAAGCGCAGGATATGTCCCAAGAACAGCAAAAATCTTGAACACCCTGATCATACAAACTGTGCATCAAAGGTATGTGTGGCGTTGCGATAGCGTAAATCTTGCTCTATGGGAGTTAAAATTGAGAACTGTCATTAGCTAAATTGCATGCAACAGATTCAACGATCGTACACAGAGAAACCATAATCTCCGAGGAAACGATGGTTGAAAATGTTGCATGCAGCTCAAATCCAATGCGAAATAATAAGCTAAATACATTTTTAGTATGATTTAGATGATCATGGTATGAATCATGATCTCATGCAAGTGATTCAAAGGGAAAAAAATCCAGAAATTGGGCATGGAAATGAGCAATGGAATGGCTATTAGATCGTACCCGCCTGGGCTAAGCAAATGCTGGTTGGGCGAGTCCACGGCTGAAGGTAAATGAAGCAGAGGGATAAAGAACTCGCCCAGGTGAGTTCTTTAGGCCAAAATGTTTGGGCATTTTGCTCCCGGGTGACTGGATTAAGTCAAAAGGGTCATGCAGGCTACCAGTTAAATGGCCGGGCGAGTTGACCTAAGGGCGTGAGAGCTTAGGGTCTTAGCGTGCTCACCCGGGTGACTTCCGTAGGCAAAAAGTTTCGGGTGGACAGCGCCCAGGTGACTATAAGTGGCGTCCTCGGGGTTTTATGTGAAGCCGTTAGGCGACTTAATTTTCTTGCCCGGGCGACTTTAGGTGTCTTTTAAAAGGGAACGACTTTATAGTCTTTTGAAAGTACAACTTCAAGTGCCACTTGAAGGAGGTAACCTTGGGTGCCACTTAGAATCGGTAAGCTCAACCAAAGGACCTCCTCCTTTGTTAGATCTAGTGAGATCAAGACCAGATTCTTTAGTAAATGACCTAGTAAGGTTTAATGACCTGATCAGGCATATGAACTTATTAGTCTATTATGAATTAGGTGGAGCATGGAGTTCTCGGACAAGTGTACTCATGGGTATTATCAACGATTTAGGTAGGGAATAACCTGATGCAAGATTCCTTATTTTTCCTCAAATTCTTGCTATTGACGTGCATGGTACATCTGTTTAAATTGTCAAGATTAATGTATAAAAACCTAGTAATGTTCTTAAAATTTTAAATGCGAATCGTGCATGTTTAGTTTTACTGTTTTATTAAATGGCATCTTGTGGCATAAATTATTCATTTGGTTTGATAGTATGAGGCTTTTATACTTCGAGTTGCTTCACTGTTACCCACTTTGCTCACATATTCAACTCTAGTATGTTGTTGTGTCTCTGATCGAGCGACCCTGTTAATGTAGCTCAGGGGCTTGATGGTCTCAGTGCAAGTGAACCTATTAACTTAGCTCAGGGGCTTGATGTTTCGTTTCAAGTGACCTTGTTAACGAACCTCAAGGGCTTGAACTCTTGTCCTAAGTGACCTTGTTAACGTAGATCAAGGGCTTGGATTCTTAGCCCAAGCGACCCTGTTAACGTAGCTCAGGGGCTTGGTGTCTGACACATTTTCTTTGATAAGAATTCTCGTTAGGTGTGTTTGAAACTTGTTGATCTACATGCCTCCAAGCACGTATATTTCCTATCTATCTGACATGCATTATTTTGAGCACGTTTACTTGCATACCTGAAATTATGTGATTCGATAATGTAGTCAAAGCCATGATTTTTGTTTAATTATTTTATTCATTTAAAGGATTGCTTTCATGTTTAATTGCATCGAGAATTCATGAATTCGAATATGTTAATTGAGTATTTTCGTAAAATCTTATTCCCTATTGAGCTTGGATGAAGCTCATTCCTCGACTATATGTCACAGCTGTAGGAGTAGACGTGGAGCGTGTCTTTGGTGAAGAGGAGGATTTGGACTATACTCTTGGAGAGGAGGAGGATCAACCCGAAAGACATTTCCCTTAGCCGTAGAGACATTTTGAGCTGGTATATGGATGGGATATTTTGATTATTTTTGATTCGTTTTGGGATTTTGATAAATGCTACCACGTGACATGTAATACAATATAATGGACTTGTGATCCACTGTTTAGATGAAGGTCGGATTTCATCGGTGGATGGATAGCTTTTGATGTATAGTTTTGGGATGAACTTATTTTGTGGGTTTATGTTGTTATTGCATTTACATTTGTAGCTCAATTGGTTCAATTGCACACTTTGCATCTGTTCATCTTGCTTACCTAAATGGACGGCTCGATCCTTCTAATTAATTAACGTGGAAAGATCGAGCTGATGTGAAGTGATGATCACATTTCAATACCATTGTATCATTGTAATTTAGATCATGCTCGATCTGACGGTGCAGATTTTTGGTAAGGAAAATCTGGGCTGTCACAGATTGATGACTACAATTGGGTGCTGAAGATTAGTGTAGTTATCCTTGTTTCTCAGAAGCAATTGACGACTGCGGTTGAGGGGAGAAAGATATATTTATTTGCTTTCTAGATTAGATTTTATTTTCTTTTATTTACAGCTTTGTAAACATCTCTAAGTTTTTACTTGAATTGACGACTCAGGTTAGAATTTGCAGATTAGTGTAACGATTTTTATTTTTCCATCTTCAAATTTCTAGGGTTTGATTGACGTCCAGATTTTAAGAAGTTGTTGATTAGATTAAATTTGTATTGATAGGACCTTAGACTTGATTGACGACCAATGCTAATAAACTAGAGATATAGTGTAACAGTGTTGTTTAAATTCACAAATATCCGATAGCTAAAGATTGGAATTGACGACCTCAATCAGAAGGAGGATTTAGATTTGTTTTATGCATTTTTGATTAATAAACCATTCTTTTATTCATATTTCCCCAGTAGATTAGATCTTACAGATGAATAAAAGTTTTTAAGATAATGATTTAAGTAGAGGATATAGATAAGAAGTAATTAGATAAATAAACTTTCTCGTGGGAACGATCCTATGCTAGTATTATAATTTCAATTGCACGCTTATAATAGATTAATACTTGAATTTAATATAATAATAATATTGTAGACACCCAAATTTGGCCTAAGGCCCGATTGAAACATCTTTTGAGAGAGGTGCAATTCTGAGCTTTTGATGACATGTATGGAACCCTTAGGAACCCCTCTAGAATCCTTAGAAACCTTTCCAAACTCTTCGGAATCACTCTAGAACCCTTAGGAACCTGACCCGAAACTTTAGAAATCAATTTCGACCCTTAGAACCCATTCTAAACCTAAACCTAAACCTAACCTTATCAAGCAAATGGTTGAGGAGGGGTACACTGAAACTAGCTACGACCCTCTACTATGATCGAATCTCATACCATTAAAAAGTAGAGGTCGTCAGCTTTCCAACGGTCTAAGAATCGCCCCAATCGGAGGTATACATCAAAAGATACGACAAACCCAGCCCGGAGGGCATAAGTGTAAATTCATGTGGCCCCCCCTAGGGATTTGGCGCAACTAATAGTTGCGCCAGTTATAATTTTGCCTGGCGCAACTATTAGTTGCGTTAGGCCAATTCTCCCAGATTTTAAGCCTGGCGCAACTATTAGTTGTGCCAAGGTTAAAAGTGGGGCCCACCCTCGCGAACCAACTTTCGGACACTGTTTAAAATTGTTTTATTGTATATTTGACTGGCGCAACTATTAGTTGAGCCAGGTATATGAACAGTAACCTCTAAATTTTGCTCTAAAAATTGTGATTGGGGTTTGACTTGTTGACCACCTTGATCTTTGGGGTGTGTTTTGCTAGTTCTGTTGCACCCATTCCCTACCTATTTGCAATCCTTCAAGTGGCTTAAAGCCTCACCCCATCATCCACCATTGGAGGACCTTCTCACACATCTCAAGACTCCAAAAACCCTAGGAATCCTTAGATGTGAGATTACCTAATTGCTAAATCCATTTAGCTCCTAAGTGATCTCCTAATCCACCAATTTCCTATAAATAGAGACCCCCACCCCTTGGTTTAGGGGTTGAGAAATTTACTTAAGAGAGAAAGAGATCAAAGTGAGAAGTTTTTCTTCCCTTTTGTACACCATTTTCACCCAAATTTTAGAATCTCTCAACCTCATTTCAAGCTTGTTCTTGCATCTAAAACCCTTAGTCTAGGTGTGTGTGATCCCCTAGCCTCCCTTCCCTACCTCTTAGCTTCAAGCCTTAGGAGTTAGAACCCTAATTTTCACCATATAAGGCCTTCAAAAGCTCATCAAAGCAAGCCACGCAAGGCTCTCTTAAGGTGCTATAAGGGCCCGAGGGCTCCGGCTCCCCCCTTTCTTCTCCTATCTCTTTCTAGCTCCCTCCATCCTCCCATTTGTGCCGTTACGCCACCAACTTTTCGATAGAAACGGAGGGGCACAAATAGGATTCTAACCCCTTTTGGGCAAGAGGAAGCTATTTTCCTTTCTTTTGGTTCATTTTATTTTTGGCCATAAGTAGGGACAGCATTAAGCGGGTTGATCGGGTGCCTAACACCTTCCCGATCGATAACCGAAGCCCCTACCCAAGAGCCTTTGGTGTAGACTGGATTCAGAGTCATATTTTTAGCACCTCGGTACTCATAAAAATGAACTAGGTTTCCCGGGACACCGAAAGCTCCGGGTGGCGACTCTATATTTTTTACAAGCGAGCGAATCGCCACGACGGGATCGTCAAAACTCCCACGGTTGCACAGATGGCGACTCTATTGGGGAATAGCTTTTAGAGCTGCTCCTTGAAATTTGGCCTTTTATTTTTATTTTTACTAACCATTTTTGCAGTTTTTTAATTTTTCTCACCCCTACTTTTCCGTCATTTACGAGCCTTAGCTGATTGGCGGGCCTACATGCGCATCGTTTTTTAAATTTCTTTACTTTTCCGTCATTTTAGTGCCTTAGCTGATTGGCAGGCTTACTTGCGCTTTGTCTTTTAATTTCATTTAAATTTCCATCATTTAAAGTGCCTTAGCCGATTGGCGGGCCTATGTGCGCACTCATATTCCAACAGTAGATGCCGGCCCGTAGTGGCGGCACAAGATCATCACCCTCGGTCTTTGAACTAAAGAAAACTTTAAAAAAAGGTGAAAAGCTTTGAAAAAAATTAATTAAAATTGAACCAAGTTAGGGAGCTTGATCAATTTGATTTTACGGGGTAGATTTTAAAAGGTGGGGATTAGGCAAACACACAATCACCCGGGTCTTAGTATGGCGGCAGCCCCTAGTGGTGATGATCCAGAAAAGTCCCAGCCCATCTACTATCTGAGAAGCGCTTGCGCCAGAGGTATATCGGGTGGGTTCCCATTCTGAAGCTTAAAACCCTTGGGGAGCGCACTAACGAGTTATACCGGACTCAAATCCTTTAGGTGCGGTGAGGAGAGAATCCATCACCAAAAATAGCTCAGTTCCTGGAAGCCTAGCTTCCATAAAAACCAAAAAAGGAGACTCATTTCGGGTGTTGGTGGCTGCTGTCATCAGTTCTGGAGCATCAGTTTTTGCCTGGCGCAAGTATTAGTTGTGCCAGTGCAAAAAATTAGAATTTATAACTGACACAACTAATAGTTGCGCCAGCTTTAAAATCTAAGTTTTTACCTTGGCACAACTAATAGTTGCGCCAGTGTAAAAACGTGCCCCTGCCACCTGGGGGCAGGTATTAGTTGCGCCAGGTCTATTTAACACCACACCAGCTCGAATCTGTGGCCTTCTTCACCTCCCGAATCCCCCGATCAGTGTGCTTAGTGCCTTGTTTAGGCCCCGCCATCTCCGACACCCAATACGCCCTCGCCGGTCAAAAGAGGGCAACCTCTTTTTGGCTCATTCTGAGAGATTGGGTTATTTACCTCGATTTTTGTGCCTTTAATAGATCGAAGGTTCTCCTTCGATTCTTTCAAAGTGCGTTGGAATCTTAATCGCGGGACTTAAATTAGGGTACGAGTGCCACCCGAGAAGGGAATTCCAAGGCCTCGGAACCTTTATTTTTCAAAACTTTTTCAAAAAATTTAAAAATATATATAAATCAAAACCTAAAAAAGATATAGTTTGTGGTGCTGGCACAACGACATCATCTTGCCCTCCGCCGTCCCGTAGGGGAAGAAGGAGGAGGATTTTTGGGCCTTATCCAAGGCACCCTTACCCAACCCGTTTCCAAAGAATGCCGTGGGTAGTGGACTCGGCTTACGCCGATCCCGACTCATCCCCGCCACATTCTCCAACCCACTCCCATTCGAGAGAAGTTTTTTCCATTATCCCCCTCACCCAACCCCCCTTTACCATTACCGGCCCGTTTGGGGCCCCCATTTTCCCAACCGATACCCCCCAAAATATCTAAAGTCCAACCCCCCATTCTCCATCTTTTGCCCAAACCATACCCATGCCAAGTCCAACCCATTTCCCTTCCACATCCATACAAAATCCATTCTCCTAATCCACATCCATGCCCCATTTCCCATCTTTTCCCTATAGGCCCGATCCACCCACATTCACATACACCACTTTCTCCCTATCCGACCCCCCACAAATTCTCCCATCTACTCGGGTCATGCCCATTTTTACCAGGGCCATGCCCGATTTTTTCCAAACATCCACACCCCACCAATCATCATCCCTAAACATCCCTAATCCTTCCCCATCTTATGCCCCACCTCAACTTTCCAATCCACCCCATATCCCATCACATACCATGGTCACGCCCAATTATACCGGGGCCATGCCCAATTTTTCTTCCACATCCATCCCATCCATACCCAATCATCCCCTAAATCCACCATCCATACCCGATCTTCCTTCCATGACCATGATGGAGGAGATGTTTCAAGCCTACTCCTTATAGAAGGCTTCCCAAAATACCTCCCCTCATCCACACCCCACATCCACACCCCACATCCATGGACCCATTCCATACCCTAGCCAATCTCCATGCTTTACTTTCCCATGATCCCCATCAACCCCCCATAATTCACACCATCCAAACCCCCATCTCCTACATGCCCCAAGGCCCATTGGCCCAAAACCCCACCACCATGATCTCCAAGGCCCAATGGCCAAACACCCCATCACCCATGATCTCCGCCCAATGGCCCAACACCCCATCACCCATACCCAAGTGCCCATGGCCCAAACCCACCAATGGCCCATGGCCCATACCCCTCAAAACCTAGTGGGCCAGGTCCACATACCCCAAGGGCCCATTGCCCAAACCCTTACCTAAGGGCCCATGGCCCAAACCCATCTAGGGCCCATGGCCTAAACCCATTTGGCCCAAGCCCAAACCCTCTAAGGGCCCATGGCCCATATCCACCAATAGCCCATGGCCCATACCCCTCAAAACCTAGTAGGCTAGGCCCACATACCCCAAGGGCCCATAGCCGAGACCCATCTGGCCCAGGCCCATACCCACCAATGGCCCATGACCCAAGCCCTCCAAAGCCCAATGGGCTATACCCATCAAGGCCTAATAGGCCAAGATCCCCTAAATCCCATGCCCTTTACCCAAACCCAATCTGATCAAGGCCTTGTGGCCCAAACCTACCCCGAGCCCATGGCCCAAGCCCCATACTCATACCCTCCACAATACCCCCAAAATTTCACCCACCCCCAACCTTCATGATTGGGTCAAACCCATGCCATACCTCAGACCCAATTTTCTCATGGCCCCATACCCCAAGACCATCTGCAAACCTTCCCTCATGTCCAATGGCCTCATCAGTCCCCACCCCTAAACCAAACTACCACTCACCCCATCACCCCATAACACTTCCCTTACACCCAAGGGACTCACCCAACCCACATCCAGTCCAATCCCATCCAGTCCATACATCAACGCGAAAATCTCGTTCTCACTGTACCTATGTAGACCCACAGTATGACGAGGACGAGATCAGAAATAGTGGGTCCTATGCCGGGGTAGTGACCAATGTCAATCCTCCACCTGTAATTACCCCACCCCTGGCAGCTCAAAGTGAGTCCAGGTTAATAATTGAAAAAATGACCCCCATGTCCAAAGAATCAAAACAGTTAAGGGAGCAACTAGACAAGATCCAGAAACAATTGGTAAAGATGGGTGGTGCTAAAATCCACGCCACAGATTTCATAGATTTGTGTCTGTTTGGTGAGGTCCCCTGCCCCCCAAATTTAAAATGCCAGCATTTGACAAGTATAATGGCACGGGCAACCCGATTGTACACCTCAAGTCCTATTGTAGGGACATGTGCCAGTATGGGAGGGATGAGAGACTGCTAATAAAAGTCTTTCAGAAAAGTTTGACCGATCCGGCCTTGAGGTGGTTCACGTCTCTTGAGCCATCCATGATAAAGACATGGAAGGATTTGATGCATTTGTTCCAAGAACAGTATGCCTACAGTACTGATATTGAATTGCGCAAGTCTGATTTGGCCCGTTTGAAACAGAACCAGAACGAGATCTTCAGCAACTACTTGGGACGATGGAGAGGACTGGCAGCTTAGGTCAGAAATAGAATATCTGATGATGAGCAGATAGAGATGATTTCAAAAAGTACTCTGCTGGTGATCTCAGACTTTTAGGTATACCAGTAGCAGTCCAGCTTTGCTGATCTGGTAAGAAATGCTAACCGATGTGAGGATGCCATCAGGGAGGGCCGTCTGAGCAAGAACACACCAAGCAGACCCAGTGGAGTTAGAAGATTCTCAAAACAAAGGAACGAGAAGAAAATAGGGGCCGATGTTCAGAACATTGCCAATCCCAGGCTCAATAACAATACTACCCCCATTTCAATTGCAGGCAGCCCCACTAGCACCAATTAAGCCTGAGCAGATGCAGAGAATAGGGAATGGGCAAGGAATGTAAATGACTCTGGAGCAGAGGAGAGCCCGCGACGACCGAGTTTTTATGCCTCTGGGGCAATCATTGAGTGTACTTCTACCTTTGTTAGTAGAAAAGGGATTAATCACTATCTGTCAACTGCAACCTCCTCCTCAGCCGATCCCAAAGAACTATGACCCAAATACCCACTGCAATTTTCATCAGGGTCCGGGTCACCCAACTTATCGCTGCTTCCCATTGAAGCACGCAATCGAGGATTTGATCGACGCTGGGAAAATCATTCCCCCTGCACCTTCTCAGCATGCTAATATTCACTAAGTGCCACTACCCCCACATCCTACTGGAGGAGCAGGTCCCAGACCCACTGTCGAAATGATAGAAGATGAGGAGTTTAAATTTAACCCATCTGATTATATCAGTGATCGGGAGAGTTATGTAGCACCATTGTCAAGAAACATGGAAGAGAGGAACATAGGGGTAATTGAACCCCTAAAATTTTCAGAATATTTCTCCAACTCGACATAATATATTGAACCCTTGGATCTCAGGGCATATTTTCCATCCACCACACTCATTAATTATGTACATATCAATGCATACCAATCATACACCACCACCCCCAGCAATTACCTGATGAGCCAACAGGCCCCCAATCCTACGCCCGCACCCTCCAGTTATCAATGGCCCACGCCCATCCCCATCCCATTTCCCCTAGTTTAACTATCGGCAAACTCCACCGCCCCCATCAATTACCCAATAAGCCATCAGGCTCCCAATCCCACACCCGCACCCGTCAGTTATCAATGGCCTGCGCCCATTCCATCACCCCAAGTTCCGCCTGTGAACTCCACCACCCCCGTCAATTGCCTAACAGCCCATCAGACCCCCCATCTCCCACCAGCGCCCCCCAGCTGTCAATGTCCTATTTTACCATCTTCCCCCTAATGCCACCACCCTCATGCTTCACCATCCCTATCTAGCCCAAAATTTCCACCCAACCCACTACCACCGAAATAAATCAGGTGTTGCCCACACCTCCTGAGCCGACAGCGCAACTGCCTCAAGTACCGGTAGCCATACATTTCCAGCTCTCGAGACCAACCTATGACCCTCATTAGGTCCTGCTAAGCTATGAACAAACAGATGTCAATACCGACAGCTGTAGCAGAGAAGGGGTAGTGGACTTTGTCACACGGTCTGGGAAGATATCGAAGCAGCCAGAGGCGCCAATAGCAGCATAGGCCCAACTAGAGGGAAAGAAAGACAACACTGTGAACCCATTCGAAAAAATAAGTCGGGAACATATACTAGAGATTCAACTGAGAAGAATGCCCGCCCATATAACTGTCTGGGATCTGTTGATGACGTCCCCACTCTATTTTCAAGTATTAATGGGGGCGTTAAAAAATGTGCATGTATCACTCCAAGTTAGCCCAGATGAAGTCGGGCAGATAATTGGGCAAGTGATGGCTCCGAATGCCATTTCATTCTCTGATGCTGATTTACCTGAAGAAGGGTGTAGCCACTCCAAGTCATTAAATATTACCATTGAGTCTGGAAATATGGTCATTCCCCTAGTTTTAATTGATAATGGGTCCGCATTGAACATATGCCCGTTAAGAACCACCACTAAGATCGGGGTCGATCCATGCATCCTAAGGCCCACCAAAACCAGCACAAGAGGGTTTGACAATACTAGGAGAGAAATAATGAGAGAAGTTGATCTTAAGCTGTTGATAGGGCCAATGACCTTTTCCATCTTATTTCAAGTCATGGATATCAAATCCTCATTTAATCTATTGTTGGGGCGCCCGTGGCTGCACGAGGTTGGAGCCATACCTTCCACTTTACACCAGAAACTCAAGTTTGCGTCTGGGCACAAAATTATTACAATCATTGATGACGGGCATAGCAAGAAAGAAAAAGCCCCCAATAGCGTCGAAAAATCCAATGTGTTGGATATACCGCACATCGCTGAGAATGTCAACCTCCACAGTTTTGAATATGAGGTGTCAGCGATACTCCTGGAGCCCATTGAGGGCATCATGCCTAAAACAGGAGGCGGTATGGTAGCAGTGGTGGCTATGCTCCAAAAGTGGGACTATCAGAAAGGTCGAGGGCTCGGGCCCAGATTACAAGGTAGAACAGAGCCAGTTGTTGCTAAGGGGCAGAAGGTCATATTCGGGCTGGGATACAAGCCCACAGAGGAAGAGGTCTGAGAGGCCAAAGAGAAAGCTAGGGTTGCTGCAGCTGCAAGAGCTCGAGGAATCAACATAGAAGAGAAACCTCACCCTAGGCCGCACATCAGGGAATCCTTTGTCAGCGTAGGGGTCATAAAGATAGACCGAAATGGGGTAACCCATTTGACCCCACACAAACCCATAGCCCCAATACATCCCACCAATCCTCAGATCTCCCTTCCTAGCTTGGAGATAGAGTTGGCTGTGTTGTCCCTTTTCGAGGAACGACGGCTAGTACTTGAACAGACTCCCCCTTGGTAAATCACCACAAAATTGAGTTATCATTTGAGGACATTATCTCAGACGAAATGGGGATCAACATGATAGAAGTTGACTCCAATGAGCCATATCAGTCAGCACCCTCCAACCCAACAGGTAAAGGAGCGGCCCCTCAGGTACACAACTGGGAATCTTTACCCCAAACCCTGGAAGCAGGGAGTGGCCTAAAGTTTGGCACCTGTTTCCCAAAAAAAAAAAAACTTATAAAAATTGAGATAAGCCCTTGGCAAGCAATACCTTGTATATATAGTAACCCGCCTTGCCAAGGGTCTGTCTCCGAAGAAAATAAAAATCTCAAAAACATGGAAAAAATACAAAATCCAAAAAACATTGAAAAAATCAAAAGTCCAAAAATATCGTCATTTAAAATCCTAAAAAAAGTCCCACAAAAGGATGCCTTAATTGAAATACCCATCCCACGTAAAATCAACCCCTTTCTTGTAGAAATACAAGAAGAGGTAGGTGTTATGAGTCTGGACGAGGATGTCCCCTTTGAGGAGCTCCCTAATGAGCTCCTTGATCGGTTCGTCGGCTTTGAGCATGGCCCTACCCCCATTGTCGAGGAAACTGACGACGTCAATTTAGGAACTGAGGAGATTCCCAGAATAACAAAAATCCGAACGTCGCTATCTCTTGAAGAAAGTAAAAGCATGATCGACTTCCTTCGATCATACAAAGACATTTTTGCCTGGTCCTACGAGGACATGCTTGGTCTAGACACTGATTTGGTTGAGCATGAGTTGCCTCTCTACCTTGATATGAAGCCGGTTAAGCAGCAGCTGAGACGTCTTCGACCCGAGTGGATGTTGAAAGTCAAAGGCGAGGTCATCAAGCAATATGATGCGGGGTTTCTCATGGTATCCAAATACCCGCAATGGCTAGCCAATATCGTGCCTGTACCAAAGAAAGATGGAAAGGTCCGCATGTGTATCATTTTTTGAAATTTGAATAAGGCGAGCCCGAAGGACGATTTCCCACTGCCACACATCGACATCTTGGTCGATAACATTGCTAAGCACGGGATGCTTCTTTTATGGATGGATTCTCCATATATAATTAGATAAAGATGGCGGAGGCAGATCGAGAGAAGACTGCGTTCATTACCCCTTGGGGAACCTTTTGCTATCGAGTCATGCCGTTTGGGTTGAAGAATGCCGGTGCAACGTATCAGAGAGCTATGACTGTGCTATTCCACGACATGATGCACCAAATGATTAAGGTATATGTTGATGATATGATAGCCAAGTCACCGGAGTGAAGTGACCACTTGGTAAACCTTCAGAAGCTATTTGAGAGGCTGAGAAAGTACAGGTTATGTCTAAATCCACAAAAGTGCGCTTTTGGAGTTAAGTCTGGAAAATTGCTAGGATTCATCGTCAGCAAGAGAGGGATCGAGGTCGACCCAGTCAAAGTCAAAGCTATCACGGAGATGCCACCACCATCTACTGAGAAAGAGGTTAGAGGGTTCTTGGGCAGAATACAGTATATCAATCAATTTATTGTGCAACTAACTCTGATCTGCATGCCGATCTTCAAGCTACTAAGGAAGAACTCGCCTGTTGAATGGAATGACGATTGTTAGGTAGCATTCGATAAATTTAAAGGCTACCTCCTTAATCCACCTGTTTTGGTACCACCTAAGCCGGGGAGACCACTCTTGATGTAGCTCTCCACGAAGGAAGTTTTGATGGGATGTGTCCTAGGGCAGCATGACGAGACGGGAAGAAGAGAGCAGACCATTTACTATCTGAGAAAGAAGTTTACTGATTATGAAACACGCTATTCTCATCTGGAGAAAGCATGCTCTGCTCTTGTATGGGCTACTCAGAGGCTCCGCCATTACTTGCTATCTCAGGCTGTTCTACTTTTGGCCTACATAGACCCGTTGAAATACTTGTTCGAGAAGCCAGCTCTCACTGGGCGAACTGCACGATGGCAGCTTTTGTTATCTGAGTTTGACATCACGTGCATCACTCAGAAGTCGATTAAAGGGCAAGCACTCGCCGATCATCTCGCTGACAATCCTTTGCCGGACTATGAGCCCTTGATAACTGAGTTCGCAGATGAAGATATCTTATTCATGATGGAAGATGATACTGAGGAGGCAGAGGAATCATGGGTAATGCACTTTGACGGGGCAGCAAACGCTGAGGGCCAGGGAGTTGGCGCCATTCTGATCTCGTCAAAAGGATCCCATGTACCCGTCTCTATAAAGCTCAACTTCCCTTGTAGTAACAACGTGGCTGAGTACGAAGCTTGTACTGCTGGTTCGCAGGCGGCTCTCGATCTAAATATAACTCACCTTCGAGTGTTTGGCGATTCACAGTTGATCATATACCAGACAAATGGAGATTGGAAGATGAAAGATGAGAAATTGATCCCTTACCATGAACACCTCGAGGATCTGATAGCTTGCTTTCAAGACGTGACATTCTCATATGTCCCTAGGATAAGGAATCGCTTCGCAGATGCAGTAGCGACGTTGACATCGATGATAGAAATTTCGTATGGTGCTGAGATGAAGCCAATCATGATCGAGCAGAGAAGTGAGCCGGCCTTCTGCCTACAGATAGAGGAACCTACAAGGCCTAATAATGAGCCACCTTGGTTCTCAGATATCAAGAATTTCCTTAAAACCCTAACTTTCCCTAAGGGTACATCCAAGATGAACCGACAAACCATCCAACGTCTAGTAGCAGGCTATGTCATTTGTGGGGAATGCCTTTACAAATGGTTGTACAATAACATCTTACTCAGGTGCCTTATAGAGAGTGAAGCGACCAACATCATGAGAGAGATCCATGAAGGAGTATGCAGAGCCCACGTAAGCGGTCACATGCTTGCTAAGAAAATTTTATGGCAGGGATACTTTAGGACCACTATGGAATTAGATTGCTACCAACATGTTCAGAAATACTACAAGTGTTAGGAACACTCCACTCTGATACACGCTCCTACCATCAATCTTCACTGCATGACCACTCCTTGGCCATTTGCTACCTGGGGCCTAGACATCGTCGGCATGATTCACCCAAAAGCATCGAATGGACATCGATTTATCCTCGTCGCCATTGAATACTACACCAAGTGGGTAGAAGCGGCATCATATGCCAACATCACGGCCAGTCAATCGAGAAGTTCCTCAAGAGTAATATTGTGTGCCGATTTGGAGTACCCAAAGATATCATCATAGACAATGGCTCCAATTTTGCAAATAAGCGCATCTGAGCCTTCTGTGAGCAATACAAAATCAAGCACCATCGCTCATCACCTTATCGGCCTCAAACTAATGGAGCCGTGGAAGCTGCGAACAAGACGATCATCTGCATCCTTGAGAAGATGGTCGTCACTTACCGAGATTGGAGTGAAATACTACCATATTCTTTATGGGCCTACAGAACATCGATCTGTACCGCTACAAGGGTAACACCATTCTCCCTTGTATATGGAACTGAGGACATCCTACCAATTGATGTTGAAGTACCCTCGCTCCGAATCCTTTTGAAATTAGGCTTACCCGAAGCAGAGAGAGAGAAATCCTGCTTCGAACAATTAAACTTATTAGACGAGAAGAGACTCCTAGCCTTGTGTCACACTCAAGTTTACCAGAGGCGAATCGCACACGCTTGCAATAAATGTGTCCGCGGTCGAGATCTAAAGGTAGGAGACACTGTATTGAAGAAGATCTTCCCATCCCTCCATGCCGATCCGAGAGGAAAGTTCAAGCCAAACTGGGAAGCGCCTTACGTCGTTCGAGAAGTGCTACGGGATATGCCGTCCGCCTCGCCACCATGGACGGAGATCATCTTCCTGAGCCCATCAACGCTAGATACGTCCAACGGTTCTACTCTTTGTCTATCACGTCAAGGTAATTATTGGTTAAATAGATACGTGACTGCTTAAGAACTATACAAAAGAGGCCATCATTCCAAACACAGTAGCCAGAAAGCATCCCTAAAAATGATGATATCCCTTGCTACGCCATTTGAGCCTAGGCCGTTCTTTAAATAACCCCCTTCCCCAAAAATATGTGTGTACATATATAAAAAAAGGGAAGTAAAGTTACTATCAAAATCTAAAAAAATCGAAAAAGTAAAACCCCAAAAAGAGATCGCCTGAAATGAAATAAAAAAAAATAAAAAAATAGAAGAATCACGAGGCATGTATAGTAAAACCTCCAAGGAAGGAAGTATGTCGAGAAAACTGAAGCCGTATCAAGGAAACCCTTTTAGCCCAGCATACCTTCAAAATCCTAACCTAACCCATGGCCAAGCTACACCCTGAAGGAAACCCTCTTTTTAGGTTCACAAGCAGTCATAATATCTGTTAAGTCAACACAAGCCGAGTTGTGAGACGACACAAGAACCCCATCTAGCCGGCTATGATGGAATCGATGTCTATGTCGTGGCTTTTGAAAAAATAAAAAAAAAAGAAATAAAAATAAAAATAAAAATACAAGCTCAAAGCAAGACGAACGTGGTGAAAACTCGAAAGGGCATTACGAGTAAAAACAACGAGCTTATGCAGACCAGGTGAAAACTCGAAAGGGTGCTTCGGGTAAGAGAGCTAAACTAATGGACGTGGTGAAAACCCGAAAGGGCGCCATGGGTAAAAAAAGGAGATAAATAAAAAAAAAAAGGAAAAGAAAAAAGAAAAAATTGAAAAAGAAAGGTTTGGATTGATTGAGGAGATTGATGTTTAAAGAGCCCTCTTGGTTACTCTCCTTGACCTCTTTTAGGGGCCGCTCATGTTAGTTCGAATTGAGTCTCGACCAAATTTTTTTTCATGAAATTGCTTTGTCAAACGTATGACTCAAGGTAGGGAGAAAGGTTTGACTCGACCCAAGGGGATGGACGTTCCGGCCTTGGTAAGACTATTGAAACTCTTTCAGAATCAACCAGTCAAAGAGGGGTTCGACCATGCTCAAAAGAGGACCCAGGGTTTCACAAGGTGCTTAAGGCACCGCACAAAAAAAAAAAAATGCACAAAACAAAAAGACCAAAAAGTCTATGTAGATGTATATAATAAACTATCTTTCATTTACAAAATGCACCGCTTACACCACATCCCAAAAAATGGCCGGTGTGACGACTAGCGTGCTTTCCTTTTTACAAATAAACAAAAAACAACAAAAACATGAAGAAAATATGTATACAAAAAATGCGTGTATCTGTAAAGGGGCTTTTATGCCCCTTTTCTGTGTATCTGATCTGTGCAAAAAGTTCTGTGTGCAGGAAGGAGTTAGCGGCCCAGCTCGTGCTTCAATACGCTAATCTCATCATGAAGGTCATCTTCCCAGACATTCCGCTTAGTCAGCCAGTGACCATGCAGGCTCTTATACCTCTTTCTAGAAGAGTTGGTGGCTTCAAAAGCAACGCTCAGTGAACCCTTCAAACGGAGGACCCGCTCTCTGCTGTTTCTACTTTAACCTTTTCATGTACCAAAAGTTCTTGCAAGACCCTCTTCTCATCCACAAGTAGCTCGATACGGGCTTAGAGTGCCGTCTCCTTCTTTGGCCAGGGGCCTCTAGTATCAACGATCTCTGCTGAATCTGGACCATCAGTAATAGGCCGCTCAGTTAATAGCCAAGCCTCGTACTCAGGAGAAGTTCTAACCAAATCTCCCTGCTCAAAATCACACATCAGCGTCGACTGACGCGTCTCCCAAAGAGCAGCAATCCGATCTATGTCTTCAGAGGACCCCCTAGAAAATATCAAATCACATAGAGGGGGTTTGGCCTTGCAAGGCACCTGCTGAGGGCAGCTAAATTGGCGCAATACCCAGAATGGGATGTAGAAGGTACTGCCAATCAATCCTAGGAGGGTGATGCCCTCATGGTCTCTAGAGCGAACTACTGGGAAGGTCCGGTCCAACCAAGGAAGCCTCCATGTCAACTTGGCATCGGTCAAGCAAAGTTTCAGAGCTGACACATTGCCCTGTGGAAGCAAATGGCACCTACCCAAAAAGCATTGAGCCGCCTCACCTCGAGCAATATAAAAGTGGGGCACAGGCCCCAAGACAGTGAGGTGCTCACCCAACCAGACCTGAAGCAACAAGGGCACCACCGAAGGCCCTCCACCTTGCCCAAAGCAAATGAATCAAGGCCTCAATACAGCTCGGCGAGCACCAAATGCATCATGGATCGGCCCGCCTCCAGCTCAGTCAAAATGTCGCAAATTGCCAAGGAGAAGCTCCCCCCGGTAAAAAAGAGGATTTCAGAGATGAGACCGAGTGCTAGAGCTTTCACGTTGAAAATGTTCCTAACCGGCAATTTTAAGAGACTTTCATCACTGAAAAGTTGTTTGAGGAATTTTAGCGAACACCTTGTGGGCCCCCTGATGAAACTTTTCTCATACTCAAGTTTCTTCAAACTGAGAATAAGGTGGATGGATTTGGAATAGCCCGGCCGAGGCGTGACTCTTACAAGACCCCTGTGAAGCTTTAGGCCAGACAAATTGGATAGCTCCTCGAGGGTTGGGGTTAGCTCCCGCTTCCCAAAATGGAATACGTGGGAATTCACATCCCAAAATGAAGCGGCAACAAAAAGGAGTTCCCACCATGGAGGAACTTCTAGAAAGGAAGGAAGGCAAGATAGCCCAAGGCGCTCCAAGTCGGTGAGCTTATTCTCATTCAAGCTCCCAAACTAGGCTGTTAGAAATTTTGGCCCCAGGCCCAAGGAAGGAGGCAAATTGGTTCTAGGCCCTCTACGTAAGGGAGGGTTAGAAAGCGGGTCCATGAACGTACAAAGACCTTCTGAGAAGACAAAAATCGATGTATGGTGATGGACCCGCCTTGGAAAAGCAAGAGCAAAAAGAACCGGTCAAAAGGGCCAAGACAAATAAAAAAGAATTGATTTTTGGAGTAACTCGGGTATATAAGGACCCACTGCTCCCCAGGTTAAACAGGGCGCAACTATTAGTTACGCCAGTGTTTTTCTCCCCCAGGTTGAGCCTAGCGTAACTATTAGTTGCGCCAGCACATTTTGGTCCCCATTTATGCCTGGCACAACTAATAGTTGCGCTAGTACATATTTTCTGGGACTTCAACCTGGCGCAACTAATAGTTGCGCCACACTATAGTCCCCCCTCTTCAGCCATCTCGGGACCCAGCTGTGGGGACTTACACATCTTTTGTTTTTTCACACACCTCCTTTCACTAACAGTTTGGCAATTATTTTGTTTATTCATATGCAAGACTGATCCTACATCAAAGCATACGCCTAAGGAGTTGCTTTTTGAGAACATTTTGGGCAAATACATCCTGTAGAGAAACAGGTCCGATGCAAAGAGATCATGGCATAAAATCAAAGTAGAAATTCTAAAAATATTTTCCAGAAATAATGATCCAAAATATCACATCAACCATCCCCAAAATGATTAAACAAATCCAAATCAAATTCCAAAGAGTACCGAGTTTTCAAAACAAAAACTAAAAGCCTATTCCTTGCTCATGCCCTTTGATTTCTTGCGACGACGAGAGGAGCTCTGGAAGGTCCGAATGTCCCCCACCCTGGACCACGCCTGCGAGATCCTACTGAGTAAAGAACGTGACTCCTTAGCACGAGCATGCTACAAGGCACAGTCAAAGGCAATAGTCAGGATCAATTAAGGGATAAATGATAATGAAATGAATGAGAGGAGTAGAGCAGCAAGGTACTCACCGTCTCCACCTCCCTAAGCTCTGAAAGATGACGATGATACTCCGCATATTCCATGGCCGAGTTGAAGTCCTACGCTCAGAACGATATAATATTAATTATATCGGCAATCTTAAAGCATGTGCAATAGGAGGCTAAAGTGGAAAGAGATTGGGCCGTCAGCAAACTTACCCCTGGAACCTCCTCAGGAGGAGGGACACGGGCCGCCTCAGCAGAAAGCTGCACTTGTCGATCCACGTCCACACAGAGGCCTGAAAGGAAGCTGTAATCCAGGCACCGGAAGGTCCCATAGACCATGAGTGGATTACCACCAGGGATACTAGCATGAGAGGTACCTGACGGACCACCACCCGAAGAGCCCTTGCCCGAGGGACCCACACCAGAAGGGCCAGCACCAGAGGGATCTTCCCCTGACATATCAGCTGCACTTGTCCCGCCTTCACTATCCGAATCATCCCTTGGAGCAAACTGTGAACAAAATAAAGATCAGCTTAGAAGGAATGAAGGAGCGAACTAAAGCATAAAGGGAACTAATCCAAGCTAAGAAGAATTACTTGACCAAGTGGGCCATCGAATGCAAGAAAATTGGCGCTAGGTACAAAGCGCGGCAAGATAAATCGGTACGGCAGGCACTTATACCAAAGATGATAGTCCCTGGGCACATGGAGAGCATGGATGGGAAGCCCAATGTTGAAGAAGGCCGCGGTAAGTTCCTCGATACTATCAACAGGATACCAAACATCCGCCAGAGGGTCCATAGGTATGACACAATAACCCTGGAATTGGTGCACCACTCGCTCTCCTAGATAATAGAATTTGGCCCATGCTCCATAGAAGAAAATGACACGACGATTGTTAAATAGGCGGGAAGTGCCTACTGCTGCTCGGTCCCAGAAGGAGGATGCAAGGTACGGGTCAGGGTGGATCTGCCCAAGTAAAAAAAGAATCCAAGCAGTTAGCACATCAGTAAAAGGAGATTCCCGAGCTAAGAACAAACAAAGTTGAAAGTGAGTTTTATCTGCTCAGGAACCATCAAGTCGAGTTGGGACCTCAGATCGGTCTCCAAGTGCTTTAAACTTACATCATGGCGTCGGGCCTGATTCCAGTTGCTGAGGAGGGGATAGGTGAGCACCTCTGAGAAAAGAAGCGGGCACCCAGGGTGAAAGTGATGATATCCTCATACCTGAAAAGGGGGCATTGCATAAGAGCGGGTCAGTAGCATATATGGATCATTTAAAAAAAAAAATGGCAAAGGCAAAGGAATGAGGAATTACCTCCAGGGTGGCCCAAAATCCAACAACATACTTTGAATCCCCGGTCGTGGCCCGAAACAAATTGTACATCAGCCATGCATACCCTGCCCCTCCCCAGTCATACTTGTGGATGTCACCCCAGTTGTCCATCAAACTCAGCAGGGCTAGGCTGAATCGGCTACCGCTCGCATTGGTGAAAAGGGTCTTACCAAGCAGGACCAAGAGAGTAATGCGGGCTAGGACGATCGCCCGCTCTGGCGTGATGTAGAGCACCCTGTCTGGCTGACCCAGATCCACTAACTCATCAGGTGCATAAGTGAGGTCAGCCAAGACATCTTGACCTCGGTGCCATGTGTCTGCTTGCGAGGAGGATAGGCCCCAATCAATCGAATGATATCCTCTTGACTCGACACCGTGAGATCAGATATCGGTATCCCCCCTATCCTGATGCCAATAATCATGGCCCAATTGACGGGCGTCAAAGTCATCTCTGCATACGACATGTGAAAGGTCATCGTCTCGGGGTGAAACCATTCAATCAGGGCTTTCAGATAGGTAGCGTCGGCCCTCATGGCGGGGCAAGATAGAAATTCTTCGAAGCCCACCTATGCCAGAAGGACCTTTACTATGAGAGGGACGTAGAGGTAGAAATCTTGGAAGTCGAGCCACCCGCCATGGAATACAATGTTGGGCAGGTCCAGCACCCAAGAAAATGTGCATCAAATCAAAGGGGCAAAGCAAAAACTGCATAATGAAAATGAATTGAACCTCTCTTTTACCTTGCCTGCTATCCCAAAATTTGAAATGTGGGTATGCTGTTGGTGAAGGAGGCCGACTCGGGCGGCCTCGCCTTGCATCTTGAGCCACGGGCCTACTCTCCAATCTACCCAGATGAACTGCTCCCCCCGTGGGCCGTATACAATCTCAGGCCCCTCCTCGGGAATATGCTCACCCTCACCCGACATTCTAGGGCAACAAAAAGCAATCATGTCAGAGCAGATCAATGATAAAGAGCCATGATATTCTATGCGGCAAAAGGGAGGTAAGTATGCTCACGCTTCCCCTTTCTTTTCACATATTTTCAGAAATTAGAGATACACATGCCTAAACAAAAAAAAAGAGATCCCTTTTAGGTTGAAAATGCAAAAAAAATCTTTTCTTCAGAAAATGACAAAAAAAATAAAATTTCCCCTTCCTGTATTTGAAAATAAAGTAAGTTAGAATCAAATAAAATCATTTATGTTTCTAAAGAAATAATAAAAAAGGGCCCTTCTTTTACACTTAAAAAAACAAAAAAATCCTTGCTTTATGTCTAGGAAAACAAAAGCAAAAAAAAAGGGAGAAAGAAATCATCATCACGCTTCTAAACAAAAAAAAATCTCTCTTCTCCTTAGGTCCCTAGGAAAAAAAAACAAACAACCATTTCTTCGTGTTCCTAAAACCAAAAAACCAAAAACAAAATTTTTTTTCCTTTACCTTATTCACAAAAGTAAAAAAAATTATTATTAAAATAATAATCCTTTACTTTGTTTGTCAAAATAAAAAGTAAAAATCAAAAACAAAAAAAATCCTTTACTTACAAAAATAAAAAAAAATCAATCAACCAAAAAATCAAACAAAAAAAAATCCTTTGTTTTATTTTAATAAAAAATAAACACAAAAATTTTCTTTGCAAAAAATATAAATAAAAAAATCCCTTTCCATATACAAAAAAAAAAAAAAAAAAAAAAATATATATATATATATATATATATATATATAGGCACCAATAAATCCATGAAATAACAAAATAGGGCATTGTTCATGAAGAATCATCCACACTTCATCAATAAACATACATACCATATTAATAAACCATTACTCATCAAAGAATACAAGATCATGATCAAATCTTTAATAGTTACCTTTAGAGAGAAAAGGTGTCTTTGATCTAGCATGAGCCGACAATCGATCCACACAAGTAAAGCAATGACAATGGGGCACGCGTAGAGGCAATATAAAGGAACCCTAGGAGGGGGGCGGTTTTCGATTTCAAAGAGGAAGGAGGGAGAGAAAAATTTGAAATAAAGCCCCCAGCCCGAACTTGGGCTGTTTAAATTCCCCCTAACAAAATGTTTCCTACCTTTTGCTTGGTGCAACTATTAGTTGTGCCAGGCTATTTTGAGGCCCCTAGTGGCCTGGCACAACTAATAGTTGCGTCAGGCACTTAGGCCGAGTCTTGGCCCTGGTACGGGCCAGATGGGAAGATCGGTCCCCCCACTCTTTTTGTTTGTTCTGTCGCTCCCGATAGATGCACGCGCTCCCAAGGCAGCATTTCGATCATCCTTTGACTTGCCAAGAGAGCCGTGCTAAAATAAAAGTAGTTCGAGATCAATGAGCACTCCAGTCCTACACAAGAAAATATAAAGAAAAATCCAAAAAAAATCCTCACAGAGAAGCCGGAAGTATTCACAAGAAAAATCCACATAAAATAATAGCTTCAAAATTCTAAAAAATCACATAAAATAATAACTTCAAAACTCCCAAAAAAAATCACATAAAATAACAGTTGAAAAATTCAAAAAATCACATAAAATGATAGAAAAATCAAAAACAGATTTGTATTCCCCACAGAGACGCACAAGCATAAGGCAGTAAAACGTCAATATTTCATCCACAATGCAGTTGTGCCATACTAAAGTCCTGAGTCGGAGGTTCGCCTCGAATTTTTGGATCCTACTTTAAGGTAGGAGCAACGGTGTCGGTCTCGATCAAACAGTCAATGTTTCGATCGAGTCAACTCCACAGCTAAATTTTTGCAATGAGCGCCCTGTGTTAGATCCATATGAACTTAAGTATCTTAAGCTTTGGATTCTCCATTGGGAAAGGTCAATCGTTGGTTGAGACCAACCTGTTGAGAATGGGATTACGTGTCAATCAAACTATGTGCAACCATGCATTCAGAAGGGTTCATTTCCCTTTTTATTTTTTGCAGGCTTAAAACTTGTATGGGCAATGGTATCCCTGTAAAGTATATGCCATGTGTCTGGGTATCCGTATGATGGTCGTTTGTTCCCGTAAATTGTACTCGGGTGGGTCCGGGTCGGGGCTTTCATTGCCTCTGTTATTACTTATTGCCCTTGATGGGTGCATGATTATGCATAGTTAATTGATGTTTATGATCATTATCAGCAGAGACCAAGATTGGATTTCCCTTCATGGAGATACCCCAATATTTGGTTGGATCTGTTCAAGGTAATCAAAGTTGGATGCTCTAGGCCATGTTAATCTAAGACATGCTTTCAAAAATAGCACGCACTCCCAAAAAGTATTGTGACATCTATTCACTTCGCTCGAGCAGTCATGCTAAATAAACTTCAGGGTCGATGGGTTCGCCCAAAGACCTCGAACCCTGCTTTTCGCAGGGGCACCTGCGAATAGTCAAATGGGGCCATTAAATGCCTCGTAGGATTGAACGCAAACTGTGGAGCCATGCGTATGCTTACTTCGCGCCTATCTTTGAATATGAGTCGATCGCCCCCCCTTTTTACTCACGAAGCTGTTGCATTCAAAAGAAATTTTAAACATCAGATACCTTCAAAATCATCTTGAGAAGTGAATATCTTTCTTGACTATAGGGAGTTCACAACTCATTCCACCTCGGTTATGCCCAGTAATATTGCTAAGCGCTTGGGAGCCGATTACCTCGAGAAACGAATATTTGGCCTGGCGTCCCGGGGCTTTTATTTTCTCACCATGTTACTCATTTGATGTTTGAAGTTTGTTTTGAATGTAGTGGACCCGTCAGTAATGCCTTGGGCCTCTTCGGATGTTTCTTTTTCTTTGGCATTCGATTATTAGTGATCGAATATCAAAGAGAGGCATCTGTAGACACTCAAATTTGGCCCAAGGCCCGATCGAAACACCTTTCAAGAGAGGTACAATTTTGAGCTTTTGATGGCATGTATGGAACCTTTAGGAACCCCCTAGAACCCTTAGGAACCTTTCCAAACCCTTAGGAATCACCCTAGATCCCTTAGGAACCTGACCCGAACCTTTAAAAATCAATTCCGACCCTTAGAACCCATTCTGAACCTAAACCTAACCTTATCAAGCAAATGGTTGAGGATGGATGCACCAAAACTAGATATGGCCCTCTACTATGATCGAATCTCATACTATTAAAAAGTAGAGGTCGTCAGCTTTCCAACGGTCCAAGAATCTCCCCAATCAGAGGTATACATCAAAAGATACGGCTAACCGAGCCCGGAGGGCATAAGTGTAAATTCATGTGGGCCCCCTTAGGGATTTGGCGCAACTATTAGTTGCGCTAGGCCAATTCTCCCAGATTTTAAGCCTAGCGCAACCATTAGTTGCACCAGGGTTAAAGGTGGGGCCCACCCTCGCAAACCAACTTCTAGGCACTGTTTAAAACTATTTTGTTGTACATTTACCTGGCGTAACTAATAGTTGCGCCAGGCATATGAACAGTAACCTCTGAATTTTACCCTAAAAATTGTGATTGGGGTTTGACTTATTGACCACCTTGCCCTTTGGGGTGTGTTTTGCTAGTTCTGTTGCACCCATTCCCTACCTATTTGCAACCCTTCAAGTGGCTTAAAGCCTCACCCCATCATCCACCATTAGAGGACCTTCTCACACATCTTAAGGGTCCAAAAATCCTAGGAATCCTTAGGTGTGAGATTACCTAATTGCTAAACCCATTTAGCTCCTAAGTGATCTCCTAATCCACCCATTTCCTATAAATAGAGACCCCCACCCCTTGGTTTAGGGGTTGAGAAATTTGCTTAAGAGAGAAAGAGCTCAAAGTGAGAAGTTCTTCCTCCCTTTTGTGTACCATTTTCACCCAAATTTCATAATCTCCCAACCTCATTTCAAGCTTGTTCTTACATCCAAAACCCTTAGCCTAGGTGTGTGTGATCCCCTAGCCTCCCTTCCCTACCTCTTAGCTTCAAACCTTAGGAGTTAGAACCACATTTTCCACCATACAAGGCCTTCAAAAGCTCATCAAAGCAAGCCACGCAAGACTCTCCTATGGTGCTACAATGGCCCGAGGGCTCCGGCTCTCTCCTTTCTTCTCCTATCTCTTTCTAGCTCTCTCCATCCTCCCATTTGTGCCATTACGCCGCCAATTTTTCGGTAGGGACGGAGGGGCACAAATAGGATTCTAACCCCTTTTGGGCAAGAGGAAGCTATTTTCCTTTCTTTTACTTCATTTTATTTTTGGCCATAAGTAGTGTAATAGCCCGAAAAATAATCACATTGAACTATGACCTCGGGATCCGTGCCCGATTGGTCTTAGGTTTGACCATGAGATAGTTCATTGATGAACTTAAGGAGATGAGCAGAAGTGATGTATGAATCAGTGTAGAAGAGTGGAGAGATAGAGGAGTTGTAGAGTTACATACACTGATGAGTGTGTATGTGCTCCACGCCGAGAAAAAGAGATAAGATAAAAAGGGTTGAAAACCCTAACTTTCATGTTTTGGTGGTTGAGAGAAGTAAAGAAGAGAGAGAAAGAGAGAGGAGTAAGAGAGGAGTTATTGCAACTGTTTGGAAGAGGGAGTCAAGCATTAAAGAGGCGGATTAAGCGAGGATCCGTTAGAACCAAAGCTAGAAACCCTAGCCTTCCAACTATTGATAGAAATCAACTTGAGGTCTATCCAAGGTAAATTTTTTGTAAATAAGATGCATAGATTATAGGGGTTAAGTTGCAAAATGTGGGTTAAATCATAGGATAATGGCTTAGAAAGATAGAAGAAAAAGTATGGAAAAGATTGGGAAGAAACATTTCGAAGGGGATCGAATCGACAATTTGATTAATCGAAATTGGGTTTGATGTCGAAATTGGCGAGAAGTTGAAGAGTCGAGGACCCGATTTGATTAATCAATTGAATTTCGATTAATCGACTTTGAATTCGATTAATCGATTTGAGAATCGATTAATCGGTGAGAACTCTCAGTGGACCCGAGGGTTGGAGGAAATAACTAAAGGAAAAATCGACTAATCGAAATGGGAGTTCGATTAATCGATTTTAGTTAATGTCGATTTGGAATCGATTAATCAACTTGTAATCGACTATTGAACTAAGGGTACGCTGCGAAAAGAAGGATTTCGATTAATCGAAATTGGATTCGATTAATCGAATGAAAACTTCATTCGAGCAGTAAATTTACTTCGAAAAGAAGAATTTGATTAATCGAAATTGGATTCGATTAATCGAATGACAATTATTATTGAGCGAGAATGGACTTTGCGAAAGGAGAATTTGATTAATCGAAATTGCTTGATTAATCGATATTGACTTTCGATTAATCGATTTTGGAAATCGATTAATCGAATCAGATTCGATTAATCGATTTTGGAGTTCGATTAATTGACTGTAGTAAACTATGTCGACTTTTGGTTTGACTTTAAGATTCTTGGGGGATCTTATACCTTCTCTATAGCATCCTTTGTGATGTGTTTCACATGTTATATGGTACCATAGGTGATGCGTGAGCGAGTGCACAAGGAGCCATGCGAGTCCTTGATGCATTGATCAGCTAAAGACTTGAGGTAGGGAACACCCTGAACATGTACTTTATTTTACAAGAGCATGTATGTAGTGATATCAATTCTATTCAAATGTTTTACTACTCAATGATTATGTATACTGTGTGTGTTTGACATTCATGAGACTACTTAAATGGACCATCCCGTGGGATGATGAAGTGAAGAAGTAAAGGCATCGGTGTGATGCAAGTGAATGGATACATGCCAGGGAGGTATGCATGATTGAATCATGCTTGATGAGGCCTAACAGATATAAGATAGCACAATTACACGGTGAATAACTATATGTAAGGCACCGATATTTTTGTTATTTGAGGTTTGATAGGTTACCCCAGCGACGTGGCGGGATAACCACGATCGACGGCGGGATATCCGTGCATACTGGCGGCTAATCCGTAGGCTATCGGAGGCTTATCCGTCTGAGTAAGCACACCCGTGGGTGTTGATGAGATGTGAAACGCCACCAATCCCGGGGAAAGGGCTTGGGTACTATTAGTATTCCCAGGGAATACATTTAAATTGTCTATATAGATGACGATGAAGGGTATCTCGTCGGGGCTCGATGCTATATTGCTCGGGGATTACTTAAGTTGAAGTTTAAGTTTTGCTTTAGGCCTTCATCATTCATGATTAACTAAAAGACATGAGAAATTTACCGATGAATTAGCGTTTTTTTTCATTTTCATCAATAAATGCATAGACATCATGCATGCAATATCATAGAATACATGTGAGTTATATTTTATATGTTCAACGTGTTACATTTCCTATTGAGCTAGGATGTAGCTCACCCTATAGACTATCGTCATGGTCAAATACTAGCAGGCCGAGGCTTGAGGAGACGACCCGGTGAGTCGGACCTTGCGGCCGGCGAGGAGTTAGAGCCACCTCCAGAGGACTTCTTCTAGAGGACTCTGCTGTGCAACTTTGAGGAGTTTTAGTTGGAGATTGTACGGCTTGGTATGTCAAGCCTGGTTTTTGATTAAACCTTGTGTATGTGGATATCAGAGTATTCTTTTGGGCGAACCATCCATGATGATGGTTATCATCGATGGTTCGGATCGGTTCTCCCTTCATGCAGAGGCATGAGGGTAGAACTGTCTTTTGAGAAGTGTTTTTATGTAGATTTAAATTCCGCAAGTTGTTCTTATTTATTTTATGCTTGATATACCAGTGTTCCGTGCATAGTTGAGGGGTACGGTCAAGATGATCGTGCTGATGGCGCGGGTTTCGGGGTGCCGAAATCCGGGCTGTCACAAGTAGAGACCGCGTTAAGTGGATTGATCGGATGCCTAACACCTTCTCGATCGATAATCGAAGCCCCTACCCAAGATCCTTTGGTCTAGACCTGCGTCAGAGTCATATTTTTAGCACCTCGGTGCTTATAAAAATGAACTAGGTTTCCCGGGACACCGAAAGCTCCCAGTGGCGACTCTATATTTTTTGCAAGTGAGCGCATCGCCGCGACGGGATCGTCACAAATCCCATGGTTGCACAAATATACATAATAAGCAACGGTCAGGTGCATTCACCCAATCAAGGTGGATGGGCCAGAGGCCCCATCACATTTCCACTAAACATCTTGACCAAAGTCAAATTGGTTAGGGCAGTCGTATCATCATTAGAGGTCAACGATTCAACGCTAGAAAAATTAGGGTTATTACACCAAGAGAACATATCATTATGGGAGGCCCAACAACTCCCCAGACTCTTAACTAAGTTTCTCATGCTCATTTTTGTGCTACCGACTCATCTGTAGCAAAATTATGTAACATATGTGCATTATTAGAAACCCTTGTCAAGAGAGTACCCTACGATCTAAGATGTGCTGAACGCTTTCGATCGTAAGGACCTCTCTAATGTAATATAATCGCCTTAAACGTATAGATTTATGATCTTTCATGATTTATTAAAGTCGGATCGTAGCGACTACGAATCGAAGTGTCACAGAGGCTTAATACTATTTTCTAGAATTGTAAAACACAATTCTAGGGAACAAGCGAATCCAATGATAAGTCTTATCGGTTACCTTGGATTTTGAATCCACATAAATTATAAAGGAAGCTGACAAGCATCACTTTCAATATTGCCACTTGCCAACTTCCCGAGCTTAAATGCCTACACTTTGACATATAATTCGAAGTGACAGTTCATAGCTCTAGCCTTTTCCTTATAAATCCATACCCTTCCATAAACCTTTACCATTCCAAAACCTTTCTTCTTCCTTTATCTTAACCCTAAACTCTATGACAAAAGAACCAGACCATGACGAACTCAGCAGAAGAATTGATCGTGCTCTTGAGAAAGGAAGGGCCAAACTTTTGATAGCCATAAAGAAATTAGAAAGCTGAAACGCCAACAGCCCATACTTGATCTTGAATTGCCCACCACAAAGCCCCTTCACCCTAAACCAAACCCAAATTTGAAATCCCTTTCCTATGGCCCATTTTCCCCCACTTCCTAACCCGTACACCATTACAACCCTCTCCGAGTGTGAGTTCCTTTATGATGATGGTGGGTTATAATTTCCAAGGTCATCTCCCATCTCTTCCTTGTTTTCCTTGCCACCCCTCTCCATTGGTCATTTTCTCCCCTTGCTTGCGTTACAATCTCTTCACAGGGGAGTAGTATAGGCTGTGGGAGGATTGCGGTGTGTTCATTTCCCGCTCTTCAAAGCACTCCTCAAGTGCATTCCATTTCTCCTAAGGAAGTGTGTGATGTGCTTTGTTTGGGGAGATGTCTGGAAGACAGGGGGTGCGACTCTACTAAGGTGTGGATACTCCTTTTGGTGGGGAAGAACGAGCCTCTGATCAAAGGTGGTTAAAAGCCGAGGGTCAATCTTTATCGAAGAAATCTTTTGCCTTGGACGATTGTTGCCAGTGTCGTAGTTAGGGTGTGTCTAGATTTTTTCTAGGTTTAATCTTTTATGTAAGCACTTTTACTTCTCTTTAATGTGTTATGTAAATATTTCATTCGTTATATAAAAATATCTTTTATTTATTTCATTGTTTTAATATTTTCTGATGATTTTCTTTCTGTGTGATTTCTCCCAGTTTGGGGGAGATTTTCAACTATTTATGTAGATTATAAGTCGGTACACACAGTTTATTAGGTAAAATTTTGAGTATCCCTTATTTTTGGAAAACTATGAGGACATTATCATATTTTAGTTTGGGGGGATACACCTTTCTGTGTATATTAGTTTTGCTTAGTTTATTAGTTTTTAGTTTTTGCCTTAGTTTTGCTTTTTGCATAAAAAAAACAAAAATAAAATAAAATGAAATAAAATACTTCCTTTCTTTTGTTCTATGTAGATTTTAATTCTTGAATAGCTAACCATTGTATGTGAGTTATAATAGAAAAAAAAAGCTATGATTCCATAAAGTTTACAATCCATCATAGTAAAAGTTCAACAATCACAATAGAGCAGTTACGATTCATGTCTAGCTCTCTTGAACACTGTATCAGATTGAATATTTGAAACTATACGTTGATTTAAACTGTAATATTTAGACTATAGTTTCGCAATTATATAACCAGTGATTTTTTGAGCCATATTTCTTCTTTTATGATGAGAGAGACTGCTTTCTATTCGAACCTAAATTTCCTTTGAACTTGTTAACTACATTACAATGAAATCTCATATTGCTGAAAAATTGAATAAAATATTTTATGATTATAATAACTTGTCTTTCTATAGTTGTTTATTAGATACATTAAAACAATATGGAATTCATGCTAGTGAATCATGGAAATGATTTAAAGCCATCCTTTTCATTCGTTAGAGCCAAAAAGCCAAAATCCTTGAAGTTTATTTACCTCTTGAACCCATATTAGAATCGTAAATCGAATTTCTTTGTACCAAATTCTTATAAACCCTTAACCATATATACTACCTGAAGCTTTCAACCTTTTACCCTTAGTATTTTTCTGATAATTTAGAATGCGAAAAAGGGAGAAGAGGGAGTGAAAGGAGTAAAAGAATAACAGATAAGGGATATGCAACAAAATGGTACGTTTGAGAAAGAAATAAAATGAAGTAAAATATAGGAAACCAAGAGAATTTGTAAAATACGATTCTACAAAAGGAGAAGCAAGAATCTTCCCAATTGAAGAAAAACTTAAGAGGAGATCTGAAACTCAAGAAAATGGGATTTACCGAAAATGAAATACAAGTAAATGGGAAAAAGTTATCCAACTTTTTGGATACTTACTGTAGCAAAAATAGAAAGAAGAGAAGAAGATAAAAGAAAGATGAGCTGAATTCTCAAAATTTTTGAATCTTTTTTACCTTTCTTTGGAAACCTCTTAACCCAAAGCCCCATTACAAATAAAAGAAAAGGACCTTCTTGATTCATGGTTTACAACAGCATGAGCCTAGTAGAGATGTATATAATAAATACTACAGAGAAACATAAAAGCATAAGAATAAAATTGATTATCTATTTTAGGAGATTTACTTTTATGTCAATTATCCTTGGATTCATTCATCATATATATCATATATAGAGAACCCAAAAATTCCAATATTCTTTTTGAGAGTATGCCAATAGTGAAGTTGAATGAAAATGCTTTCTAAATCTGCAGTTTAGAAAAATCTATGATGAATAAACTTTTCACTGATACGCACACACTCCACGCTTAATTTGAGTTAAAATTATTGAGTTCTGATCAAAGATTATTGCTAGGATGGAAAGAAAAGGGTGTTGGAATCATGCTTTTAAAATTGACAACCATATAATACTCAGCTATTACAGTTTAGTGTATAAAATTTAGTTTTGAAATTTTAAATTTTTTGCTTTGGTTTAAAAAACAAAAGATAAAATATTTGAAGTTTATAGGTAACTTCACTGAAAAACTTCAGGAGACTATAACTCCTCCACCAGGGATCACCTAAGGGTTTAAAGGCTTGTTGAATCTGCTAAATACAATCGTGCTCCTTACTAAAGTGGCATTTAATTCTTAGAAAAGTTTTTATTTCCTTGTTTGCTAGGGACTACCAAAGCTTAAGTTTGGGGGTATGATCAGTCACAGAATATACCACTTTACCACCCTTAACTTAGTGATGCTAGGCCTTAGTTTGTTATTAATGAGATCTTATGTGCAGATATTTAGATTAATGAGCAGAATAGACCCAAAGTATTAATCTTTGCCAAAATAAACTCAAAAAGTAGCAAGAACTACGATCATGCGAAGAAAAGATCATTTCGAACGAAGGACCAATCGATGAGCCAGAAAAAGAAATATCGAACGAACGTAAATCTCGAACGAGTGAGAAAGAAAGAAGAAAGAGAAATCGTGATTCACGAATGTATGAAAGAAGCTACGACTGAGGGAACTAAAGTAAAATCTCAAACTTTCGAAAGAACAGAGATAGTATAAAAGGAAGAACAATCGTACGCATGAAAGTACGAAATAAAGCTCATACTACTGATCACGAGAAGTCTACACAACCATACACAGAATTAGAAGATCTCTTGGATCAGAAGTCTGGTAACTTACGAATTTGGGAAGATTGGAGAAAGAACTCAGAAGATCGCTGCTGCTAAAATCAAGGAGAGAAGTCCAACACGCATCTACCATAAAAGCTAGGAAGAACTAGGATTAGAAGTAGAGTTATATTAGGAATCATTTATTTAGAAGTTTTCTTTTATTAAAATTAGAATAATATAAACCGACCCCTTATGATCTATAAATAAGAGGGCTCGGCATAGGAATAGAGTTATCGAAGGAATTCTCAGTATCAATTGACGACTGAGGTTGGGTTTTCTTCCAATCAAAAGTAGAGTAGAGTAGTTTAGATATCTAAGGTTTCTCGAGAGTAATTGATGCCTATGATCGAGAGCTAGAAGATTCGAGTAGAGTATCCATAGTTTCTCAAAGCAATTGACACTTACAACTTAGGGATGAAAGAACTTTTTATTACTTTCTAGTTTAGATTTATTTTCATGCATTTTTACTACTTTGTAAACATCTAAATTTTTTTTATTTGAATTGATGACTAAGATTGAGAATTTACAAATTAGTGTAATGGTATTACTTTTCCATCTTCAGTTCTCTTGAGTTTTATTGATGTCCAAATTTCAGGAAAATTGTTGACTAGTTTAAATCTGTGTTAAAGAATTTTAGCTTTTGATTGATGCCCAAATTTTAGAAGACTGAGATACGATATAACGGTATTTTATTTTGTAAACATCCGAGATATGAAGGATTGTGATTGACGACCACAATCTGGAAGGAGAATTTAGATATATTTTCTGCAACTTAGTTTAAAAAACCTATTTGTTTATTCATAATTCTCCAGTAGTTTAGGATCTTAAAAGACAAATAAAAGTTTTTAAACAAATGCAAACATATAAAAATAATCATCTTTCTTGTGGGAACGATCTTATACTAGTGCTGCAATTTCTATTGTGCGCTTGTAATAAGTTAAGACTTAGTACGATTAAAAGTCCAAATAGATTACCATTGAGAACCACGAAGTCATGCCCTAGTTGTCATTTAATATTCTGACGATGGTAATAAATTAAGTAAGGTTGGACACGCTATGTGTCATTAGGAAGGCACCTTCCATAGTCACATTTCACAAATGGAGTGTAAACTCTTCGACATAGTGGCGTTAGCGCCCAATAAAGAAGCATTTATTCATCTTGTACAAAGCGCAAGTGCTTCATACCGAGGTGCTGTAAATAGTAATTTCTAAAATTATTGATAACCATTAAAGAAGGTGATATCATGTGCTGCTGCTCATTTAATATTCCGACGACCTTAATAAATGATATTACGTCGGATGTCGCGATAGCGCACCGTATAGGAAGCGCAAATCACCTCCTTCATAGATGCGTTAGCTCTTCGATTCTGGTGGTCTTCTCATATGTCTTTTCAAATATTATCATGACAAAATCACGATGTCAGGCACTTACCCCCAGTGCCTCATCACGCTTTGCCTTTTTGATTCTATCAGTGTCAGTTGTAACCATGTTTAAAGCACGGTAAAATTAGGAAAAGGAGGGATAGTCGGATCAGCGATAGAGGTGCTATGTGTCGAGCTCCTAGCAATATGCCTAGAGATATCTCTACGCCCGGGCACATTTTCCCAGCCCTCTATATATAGAATACATTTCAAGTTAGAAATAATATTTTTAACAAACAAAATAAACTATAAGATATTCGATCTATAATTACATTCTCCATGTAACTATATATATATATATATATATATATATATATATATATATATATATATATATATATATATATATATATATGCATGATTATTCCAATTAAATTTTGCCAAAATTCAAAAAATTCAGAATACCCTTAATTTGGAATAAGCTATAAGGTATTAGATCTATAATTACATAATCCATGTAACTATATGGATGATTCATCTGAATTAAATTCAAAATAGTTAGAATACCCTTAATTTAGAGTTTTTCTTTTATTTTATTTTTTCAAATGGAAAATAGTACAACTGAGATGAAACCCTTTTCCCTTTCCCTAAACCCTAGATCCTTCCCTAAATTCTAAACCCTAAACCCTTTTCCCCCCCTCTCGAAACCATTTTCCCCTTTCTCAAAACCCTATACCCTAGAAAAAGAATGATGGAACGTGCTGGCTTTCAAGCCTACCATAGAGTCCACAAATCGAACTCAGCGTTAGCTACAAGAAGAAATAGAGATCAGACTTTCTACGAGAAGGAACAATCTAGAGGAAATCAAGATATCAGGTAGAGAGTTGGTGATTGGAGATGCACCATCTATGGTTATCACAACTTCAGATCTAAGAAGTTTTGCAATAGGAGAAGTTGCACTGCTAAGGACTCTTCAGGCATTCATTTTCCCTGGAATATTAAGCAAAGGAAGGAAAATCAAATACCAATTGACGACCAGGTAAGAGATCTACAACAAGGTTTCTCTATTTGGGGCGAAGGATGTGTGAGATTCAAACCAAGGCAGCATGTTGTAGATAATACCATTGGCAGTGGCCAGGATCCAGAGGCCCAACATTGGGAAGCCGCTTTAACAAACAGAGGGGTAATCGTTTCAGATGCCACTGGAAAGGTAGCTTTGACAAAACTCAAGGCATGGCTTTCTTCCAGATGGGAGGATCACGAGGTCATTGGATTATGGAGAATAAGTAGATTCAAATTTTTGGGATATCTTAATACCCGTGCTTTGGCTTCTCATCTCATTCAATCCAGAATTGGTATTGTTGATGGCCATAAAGTAGCTTTTTCCAATTGGAATCCCACCTGTAATATGCTCTCTCCATCTTTGAATGGAGCTATTTGGATTTGGGTCAGAGGTCTCCCTTTACATTATAGGATCATGGATAAATTTAATGAAATAGATTCTAGATGTGGAGGTCTAAACGAGGTTGATCCCAACACATTGAATTTCAACAAAGTAGAATATGCAAGGCTGAAGATTTCGAACCCCTTTTGGTGGGAAATTCCTCGCTCTCTTGAAGTGAAGGTGAAAGAAGATTTGATTCTAATTGTCGTGGAAGTGGAATATGAGAATAAACTAATGTCTTTTAATCCCCCTAAAATGATGATCCCAATTCATGATCCCACACCAATCCCAACTACCAGAAGAAATTCGACGGTGATAGGAATTTATCACCGCAAATCTGATACTCCTAAGGGTCCTACTCCAGCTTCTAATTCCCCGACCCGATAGAAAAAGTACCAGCAACTCCGATCTTAGGTCTGGTTAGTAATACTCCGGACATGGCGATTGGCAGATCCAATCTACGAGTAGACCATTCCCTCTGTTTTGGATTACTGAATTTTGAAATTCAAAATGGTTTCGTTTGCCCAAATCCTGAAGTCACCGGTAATCAATCCCAAACAGATCATGCCATAGCTTTTCTGCCAAGAAGGGAACTAATGTTGATACTACCCCCGAGATTAGTGATGACACTCCCCCACCAAACATAAAATTGGGTCCTCTCATAAGCCCTACTGATACATCATTTGACTCGACATGTTACAATAACCAAACAACCCCTCTGATTGGTATTTCTCCGAGATTACAGCTACCCTCCTCTCCCACAAATTGCTTTGAGTTACTGCATTTCCCACCATCGATCTCAATATTATCGGTCAAATCTTTGGAGACCCCCTGGAGTTCGAAGAATCAGAGATTAAGCTTCTACAGCCCCTGATACAGATGACAGAGAACCTTGTCAAGACACCTTTATTATGACAAACAAAACATAAGATGATTGTAATACTGAGGGAGGAAGCAGCTGGAAGGACCACATCAACGGTGATACTGATATCGATTTCACATCCGGCGAGGGCATTTTTACTTCTTCTGAAGATGTACCTACATATGGTCATCCATCAAACAGAAGCACTCCGGTCCATGAAACTAATGCAAACACCTCCAACCACAGACACAAAGTGTGATAGGTTTTAACAATTGCATCCAGAAATATCAAAGAATGAATTTACAGCTATTTCTGTAGTGAAATCTGAAAACTATAATAAGAAAAAGCGAAATTGAAGAGACTCCAATGGTCTCTTAATTACGCTCGTTAAGTCAACTTTGGTTTCAGATTTTCATCAATGACTTTCCCTTCATGGAACATCCGAGGTCTAGGAAAACCTATCAAATGTGCAACAGTAAAGAATATTGTGGCCAGTTCCAAAGCTAATATTGTCATGCTACAAGAAACCAAATGGCAATCAGTAGATAGAGCTAAAATTCAATCCATCGCCCTAAGCGCAGATTGGAATTGGGTTCATAAAGATTCAAGTGGTTCCAAAGGTGGCATTCTTAACATGGTCTATGAATGCACATGTCATTGTTAGGAATTTTTAATATTTCTTTACTTTTTATTGACAAAAGAAATAATGCTATGTTTTTGTTTACGGCCGTGTAAGGGCCTTGTTCAAGGGGATCGAATATCGAGATGGAAGGTTAATGGTTGGGAAGACTTATTCATATGGAAGGTCCTTCACAACGACACATGGGTAGTTTGTGGGAATTTTAATGCTATTACTCATACTTGAGAGAGATCGAACAATCATCGAGTTTCATCATCTATGAGGAACTTTACCGAATTTATTAATACGACCAAACTGATGGACATCCCAATGTCTGGTGCTCAATATACTTGGACGAATGGCAGAAATATTCCCACTCTATGTCGTCTTGATCTATTTCTTATAAACGAGGGCTTTGACGATATCTATCCTACAACTGCTTGTAAAGCGAATACAAGAGTGGTTTCTGATCATGTTCCTATATCATTAAATATGAAAGGTACTACATGGGGTCCCTCCCCTTTCAAGTCATTTAATCATTGGCTAACTCAAGAGGATTTTGCTCAGAAAATGCCTCAATGGTGGTCAGATACGGATTCTTCAATCTCCTTAGGTCATAAATTGAGCAAAATAAAAAGAGTGATTGCTGAATGGAATAAAGCCCAAGTCGATAAAAACAAAGCCATTGAATCAATTTCTTTAGCCAAGATCGATAACCTAGATCGCCTTGAAAAAAGTAGACCTCTTAGTGCAGATGAAATCCTTGAATGGGCCCAAGCTAAAATCAATTTAAAAAATTTGGCTCTAACCAAAGAAAGGGAATGGAGACAAAAATCGTGCATTAGATGGCTCAAAGAGGGGGATAAAAACACTAGCTTCTTTCATGCTTCCGCAAATAATCGTAGAAGATTAAACTCCGTCACTACCATCCATAAGGATAGTATTCCCTATTCCAATCTCGAAGACATTGCTCAGCTCCCATTTAATATTACTCTAATATATTAATGGAAAATAATCACAACTGACTGAGATTCAACAATATTCATCCAAGTGTTCTCTCCCACTCGGAAGCCTCTTTTATTGAAGAAAATTTTCAAGAGGACGAATTATGGGCATCTATCAAAGGATGCAGTGCCGACCGTGCCCCGGGTCCGGATGGTTTCACTTTTGGCTTCTTTCAAAAATATTGATCAATCATCAAGGAGGAAGTGATCAACATGCTTGAAAAATTTTGGGTAGACGGCTTCATTCAGAAATCCACCAATGCCACTTTCTTAGTTCTTATTCCTAAAGAAAGAGGTGTGTCTGATATGAGTAAGTTTAGGTCTATTTCCCTGGTCTCTAGTTTATATAAGATCATCGCTAAGATATTAGCGAATAGACTGAAAAAAGTTTTAGCCTCTATTATCTCCAAGTCCTACGGCACTTTCATTGAAGGCAGGCAAATCCTCGATCTTGTCATCATCGCTCAAGAAGCATTCACTCGAAACACACTTCTAAATCTAGGGGAGTTCTCATTAATGTGGACATAGAAAAGGCTTATGATAGAGTTAGTTGCGATTACTTTCTAAGGATGTTGAAGAAGATAGGGTTTGGTGTTCGATGGAGATATTGGATTCATGGCTGTTTAGTTAGTGCTCATTTTTCTGTTATCATAGATGGCAAAACATGTGGTTTCTTTGATGCTTCAAAGGCTTGCGAAAAGGATGTCCTCTATCCCCTTACTTGTTTGTCATTGCTAGCAAAGGGCTTGCACTCCTGTTTCAAAAGGTCAAAATCGAAGGTACGATTACTAGTTTCTCTAATCCTAGATGTGAGTTTAAGATCAGTCTTTTACAATATGTAGACGAGTCGCTTCTTATGTGTGATGGACGATCTTGGCGATACTCGAGAGATTCACTTTATTAGTTGGGATAAAATTACAAAACCTAAGTGGGCAGGGGGGCTTGGTATTAGATCTGTTGATAAAATGAGTCAGGCTTTGATGAAGAAATGGTGGTGGCATCTTGGAGATTCTATGGAGAGCTAGTGGAAAGATCTTGTTTTAAAGAAATACCAAATCAGCGATAAAGGGTGGGAAATTAAGAATATTAAGTATGACAATTCCTCTTGGTGGTGGAAAGGTATCCTTTCTATCAAAGATGATTTCATTAATAACATCACGTTCTCCATTGTTAAAGGCCATAACATCCATTTGTGGACAAATACCTGGAACGCTTCTGTGGGCAGCCTTAATATTAAATTTCCCAATCTGTTTTCCATATCTGAAAATCCAAAAGTGAAAATCTCTAATATGTTCAGTTCCGACATTGAAAGTAAGTGGAGCATCAGATTTAAAAGAAGGTTCACCGATGTTGAGATTACTGAATACAGTGAATTGACGACCAAATAATTTGGAATCCTAGCAAGAATCAAAACTTCTCTGTTAAATCTGCGCTTAATTTTGCGAATTCCAGCTACAATAAGATTCCTTGGAGCTTAATCTGGGAATTCAAAATTCCCACCAAGATAGTTTTCTTTCTATGGTCGTTGTTATGGAATAAAATGGCCACCATCTCGAATCTTAATAGGCGAGGCAATAAAATAAATCATCAATGTTTCCTTCGTGGAAACGAAGAAGAAGAAACAGATCACCTATTCTTGCATTGCGTCAAAATTTGGCCCATTTGGGGAAAATGTTTCAAGGCTTTTGGTGTATCTACTTGCATACAAGAAACGTTGCAGATTTGATCCTCAACTATGATAAAGTTTACTTTGAAGGACTCAAACAATTGTTATGGAATCATATGCACATTTCTATCCTATGGAATGCATGGGCAATGAGGAACAACATCAGATGTAACGGTGGAATTTTTTATGAAGAGAGGTTGATTCGTGATAGCATTATTACTACCTATTCTTGGGCGTGGCCAATGGTATAGAATGCTCCTCTTTCTTTAGTCTCAAAAGTTTTGATGTTCAACAACTTCTTTCTGTTTTGAATTCTTTGTAAGGGGTTGGTTTTTTTGTATGGAAGCAGTCCTCTTTGGGGGGGGGCTTCTCTTTTTTTTGTACTCGGAGGTTTTTTTTCGGACATTTCGATTTCCCAGGTATCTAATCTGGTTTTCACCGGGAAGTCTGGTTTTCTAGATAGCAATGTATGTAGCACTATCATGTGTTATTATCAGGCTCTCCGAGGCATATGAATAACTTTCTATATTTATAAAATAAAACAATTTTAAAATAAAAATAAAAATAGACTTTTGTGACTATTGTTATGGCTAGTGAATTGAAATATAAGGAAGGATTGCATGGTCAAGGTCATCTATTCATTGCCTTATCTTAGCACTTCATAAAAAAACTGAACAAAAACCAAAACCCTAAATTTATGAGTAAAAAATCGGCTTGGGAACCCACATAGACGAAATAATAAGACCCACTTAAAATCCTTTGTACCGCAATGCATGCTCAGCAATACATGCATACACACAAAATTTATTTTCTTTTTCAACTATGATCCAATGGTTCTGCTTGGTGTTGCAAATGAGCCAATTTAAAGCTATGCCCATGTTTGGCTTGATTAATAAACAGGTGCAAGCCTAATTTCTAGACCCTCAGGTCTCGTTCGGGAGTTAAAATATGCCAAAAATCTGAGTTTTTTCTCAGATTTTATATTGGTATATTGATCCGACCACCCAAATATTTGCCCTAAGATCTAGGTGTATGATCAATCAAAATAATAAATCAACCATCCATAAATTAAAATATGTGTGTGTACATTATCGCGAAGGTTGTGATGTTTATGGTTTTATCAAAAGCTTTAAAATAAAAGATCTCTAACTCACCTTGGGTGTGAGCCATGAAAGATGGGTTGCCGCTTGGATCTTCAACGATCTCCTCGTTCTCAATACCTCCGAGTACAATGGGGATAGTTTTGCTAATAATGGGGGTTGAAGTGTGTCGAGTGATCATTGGGACCAAGCATGTCTTATATTTATAACCAATGAGTCCTTCCCATTAAGGACATAAATTACTAATTATATTGTGATTGGAAATCACAATCATACCCTAACTAAAAGACTTAATTATTAGTTGCTTATTCTCTCAAATTTACCGAATTAGCACCTATTACATCTCAAGATTGATCTTACACCATTCACCGGTCAACGAATTGACCATAATAATGGCCACCAAAAATAGAAACTTCTAACGGTCTCCCACTTGGCCACACTATATCAATAAACTCCGATTACCAAATATTAGCTAACTTTCTTTGAATGACAAATCTGAATCAATCTTAATCAAAGTCTTTATAATCAGTCTGGTCTAGTGAGAATACTAACACATAATCAATGTAGTCAATGCATCATGTCATCGACACATGACTATTCATTAGTCACCGTATTAAAATTCATCACCGACATGGGTTCCAACTAGTATAATTTCACATAGATTACAAGTTTACAAACTTAATAGTGATAATGAGAAAACTCAATCTATTATTGGTCCTACTTCATTGTCATCTATCGGCATCATAAGTTCCAAACTTTTATTTGTATAAAAATAGAAAAGCAAATAAATAATTTTTATTTTAGAACAATTTAAACAAATGTAGTCACTCTTTTAAATCCATTCTCAAAGGCTATCAAAACTATCTTTTAATCTCACATGCGTAATGCGCTCCGAAAAGAGCTTGGGAGGTAAGCCTTTAGTGAGAGGATCTGCCAATATGAGTGTCGTACTGATCTTTTTAACAGATATAATTTGATTATGAACTTTCTCCCTGACAACAAGATATTGGATATTAATATATTTGGAACCACTACTAGTCTTGTTATTATTGAAGATAACTAGTGCAGCGGAATTGTTACATAAGATTATAAGTGGCCTTCAAATACTATCAATAATTCGAAGCTTTGAGATAAAATTCCTCAACCATATCGCCTGACATGTTGCCTCAAAACATACAACGAACTATGCTTTCATAGTAGACAAAATAATCTAGATTTATCATCCTTAATCACAGGGGCAATAGTAGAGGAGCAATTATGCATGTTAAACCTTTTGAGAACTTTATCAATATAAGCTCACAGGCTCTATCTCAATGAATCTCAATTCCTATCACGTAGGAAGCTTCACCAAGATCTTTCATATCAAAATTCTTTGATTAAAAGTTCTTTGTCTCATGTAACATGCTCAAACTACTAGTAGCAAGTAATATATCATCAACATATAAAATAAGGATAATAAACTTGCTCCAACTAATTTTAAGATAGATGCATTGATCCATAATATTTTCTATGGACTGCACACCAAGGTAAGCCTACACAAAGCCTGCAAGTAAACAGGGCTATTGTAGCAAGTTTTAAAAGTAAGGGTATACCCATAGGGAAATGTGTTCTAAAGGATGGTAAATCTTTAGATCTAGAGTAGATCTGACACTCTATCCTAATTTAAACTGAACTAAGGAAGGAAAGAGGAGAGGTTTTATGGTTTTGTCACTTTAACTACAGACTACAGAATTAAATGCTATTGATCCAACTCTAATCCAACACAGAGAATAGAGATATAGAACAATAACTATATCTCACCTTTTAAAAAATTTAAAAGGTGAGAACAATAACTAGAGGTATTGGTCTCTCACTGAAAATCAAAAGAATCCAAAGAACTTGCATAAATCTGATTTGCTACAATTCTCTTTTTTGGCTCCAAGCTTCCCAGGTTACCCCGGCAGAGGTGAGGTATAAGAATCCAATCTTAACCAGAGAATTGAAGCAATCCTAAGGCTATGATCTGTCTACTTTAATGGTCACAGACCATCCTATAGATTGTTCCAATCCTTTGATCTTAATTAGAACAGGAAAAGCATTGTAGATGCTGCAGATGCCAGGCTACTAGCTCCCCGTTTCTAGTTGGCATTAGCAGAAGTATCCAATCCAGGGAAATCAAATACGAAAAAGTGAAATGTAGATCAGAATAACCTTTAAAATCCATAATTATATTACAAGCTTACAATACTATTGTGCCCAGATCTGCAATCTATGCATTATACAGTCTATTACAGGCCTTTAAATCTCTTAATTTATAGCTTAAGACCTCACCCTAACTACGGAGAAGAGTTTAGCCACTCATGATTGGCTAAAGGGAGAATGGGAGAAAGAGGAAGGAGGGAGAATTTGGAGGGAAAAATGGATCTCGCTCTAAGTTCTTGTTCTCTCAAATTCTTGATGGATGTTCTATATTTTCTTCCAGCTTTTATACTCTCCTCCTCTGTCCTCAGATCCGTTTTAGCCAATTAGAGCGCAAGGGAATAATTCTATTATTTTGGGCTGCTGATGTGGCCAATTTTCCTTCTAAAAGCTTTCTTCCCATTATCTCTCAATTGGCGAGTACATGTGAAGTAGTTAGGGTTTCCATGCATGCCCAAATATGTACCAAAAATACCCCTAGGGGTTGCTGAAGTGCTTTGGAACTAGTGCACATAAATCTAGAATTAGCAGCTGCTAAAGGAAGATGCTAAGAAGTTGCCAAAATGAGTGTCGAGAGGTTCAGGGGATCCTCTCGATAGGTTATGAATCTGCATTATAATCACATCGAAAGGTTACATCGGCTTCCGATAGCTTGACAGACTTCTCGACAAGATTGAAGTACTAGTCGATAGGTTTGGCAGTGTCTTGACAGGTCTGGAATGGCTCTCAATAGGTTTGAACACATCTCGACAAGTTGATGAAGATCTTGTCGACAGCTTGGGAGAATGCCTCGAAAGGTTGATTTTAACTTGTCGATAGGCCTGTAGGCTTATTTCTTCATTCTGCTTAGTTCGACACTCATCCTCTCGACAGGTTATGGATAATCTTGTCGACAGTTTATACAATCTTCAGTGAAGTGCTCGACAGGTTGGCTCAATTCTTGCGAGACTGAATGTTTCTTTCGGTAAGTTATTGATAGGTTATCTTGCACTTCTTAATAGGTTTAGTTGAACCTCACAATAAGTATTTTGGAACCTCTCGACTTCATCTGTACCTTGAAGTATCCTCTCGATAGCTTCTGCGTCTGTACTTCTAACTTCTCGATAGGTGCTGGAACCTCACGAGATGTTCATCTTTTCAACTCAGTACCTCTCGACAGCTTTTTATGCACATGTTCAACCTCTTGATTACTTAGTTTTCGATCATCAGAACCTCTCGATAGCTGGACTTAACCTCTGGATAGGTTCTGTCTTGTACTTTCGCAGTTGGCACACATCTTGGGTGTGCTGTTCTTCCTTTGTTCAACATTCAGCCACCCCTTAGTAGGTTTAATATTTATTCCTTATAGCTGGATGTGGTCTCAGGCCTTTCCAAATGGGTAGCACAGTGCTTCTTGGGCTCTTTTAAATAAATTTCTGCACTCAGTTGTAATTTATTGCTTATCTAGAAAACACACTTAAAACACCTTATTAGTTAGCTCAAGGGTCCAAGAAAGGTCAGGTTAAGAGGTGAAAAATGATATTTTTCATTACTTAACAATCCACAATATTTTCTTTAAAACCAAAGTTTGAAATGACTTTGAGAAATTTTAAGTACCATTGTCGAGGTGCCTGCTTTAAACCAAATATAGACCTTTTGAGTCTACAAACTAAATGGTTCTCCCCCTCAACTTGAAAACCTTCAAGTTGTGTCATAAAGATATCTTCATGCAAGTCACCAGTTAAAAAAGTAGGTTTTACATCCATTTGAGGTAATTCTAAGTCAAAATGAGCTACTAATGTCATGACTATCCTGAAAGATTCCTTTATAGAGATAGGAAAAAATGTCTCTTTATAGTCTATTCCCTCATTTTGAGTGACCCCTTTGTGACCAACCTGGACTTGTATCTTTCTACAGTGCCTTTGGAGTCTTGCTTGGTTTTATATATCCATTTACAACCTATAGGCTTAACTCCTTCAGGTAACTCGCAAAGATCCCAAACCGAGTTATATTTCATTGATTTCAACTCATCCTTCATAGCTTCGAGCCATTGAGTTGATTTATCTCTCATTGTAGCTTGGTTAAAGGAAACATGATCTATTTTCTTTCTAAAATCATACTCGCTCTCATTGAGGTAGACGATATAGTCATCAGAAATGGCTGACTTCTTTGTTCTCTCTAATCTATGTAATGATTGATCATTGGCGGTCACCGTAGGAGCAAGAGCCTCCTCAATATGGGGTGTTTCAATAGGTATAGCCTCAGGAGCATCAACACTTTCTTGAATAACTGATATTAGTGCCACCTTTTCTTGGATAAAAGGGATATGAATTATAACCCGATTCTCCTCAAAAGTAATTTTCCTAGGCTCAACACTCCCACTGTTCTCATAGTCCTCAAAGAACTTCGCATATCTAGTCTCAACAATTTGAGTACTATGAGTGGGACAATAAAATCTATAGCCTTTTGATCTATCAGGATAACCAATAAAATAACAACTTATAGTTTTAGGATCCAATTTTCCTAATTATGGATTATACACCTTTGCTTCAGCTAAACAATCCCAAATGTGTAGATATCCTAAAGTTGGTTTTTTTTCCACCCATAGCTCATAAGGAATTTTAGGAACAACCTTACTAGGAACCGGATTTAGGATATGCACCATTGTTTTCAAGGCTTCTCCCTATAAGAGCATAGGAAACTTAGAGTTTCACAACATACTTCTCACGATATCTATAAGAGTATGATTTCATCGCTCAACTATACTGTTCTGTTCAGGTATTCTCGGTATGGTGTATTGAGCAATAATGCCATGCTCTTATAGATATAAGGCAAATGGTCATTGATTACAACCTGTTTTATATTATCTACCATAGTACTCTCCGCCTCTATCAGATCACACGATTTTAATCTTCAAATTGAGTTATAACTTAACTTTGTCTTTATAGATTTTAAACATATCTAGGCCCTCAGATTTCTCATGGATGAAAAATATATAATCGAAACGAGAATAATCATCAGTAAAGGTAATAAAATAATTTTGGCCACCAATAGCAGGAGTTAGAAACGGTCCACAAATATCAGTGTGGACTATTTCTAGCAAACTCGTGCTCCTAATAGCTCCTTTCTTATTAGTCTTCATGAGTTTTTCTTTAACCCAATCTACACAAGTATTGAAGTAAGAGAAATAGAGCTCATCGATTATATCATCTTTAATTAATCTCTCAATTCTATCTTTAGATATATGGCTTAAACGTTTATGCCATAACATAGAGGAGTTGTTGATTGCTCATTTTCGTTTCTTACTATCATGACTAACTTTATCATCCAAATGGATAGAAACTAAAGATTGGGTGTAAGATAAATTCAAGTTTAATTTATAATGATTACCCACTAGTGAGTCACCACCCACAATATCACAATCTAATAATAGACGTCCAAATGGCCTCCACGTCAGCTTCTACTCTATTTTTGAGTTTGACGGCTTGTTCGCCTTTACTTACCTTCATGCTGGATTGAAATCCCTGCATTAAATTACTTATGTGAATACTTACAACACAATCTATCCACCATGTGTTGCATAGAGCATCAACATAAAGTGAGTCAAAACACATAAAGACTAGGTCATTATCTTTCTTAATTAGCTAATCTCTATATTTCTGACAATCCTTCCTGATGTGTCCCTTCTTCTTACAAAAGTGACACTTGATGCCAAAAGTAGATTTGATAGCTTCTCCTTGTTTGGTTTCTGGTGGAGAAGCTTTCACGCTCTTTCTTTTATATGATCCTTTCTTTCTCTTGAAATTTCCTTTTGATGGTCTAAGAGTGACGTAATAAGTACTTTCAGATTTTTCAGCCCTAAGTTTTTCTTCTTCTTGGACACAATGAGTGATTAGCACGCTCATCTTCCATTTCTTCTTCTGCGTGTTATAATTAATCTTGAGCGAGCTAAATTGTGGAGGAAAAGAAGTCATGATGAATTAAACAAGATAACCCTCAGAAAAGCCCATATCTATTTCCTTCAATTGAGTGACCATGCCACTCATTCTCATAATGTGCTCTCGTACACCACTATGACCATCATATTTCATGGTTTCCATTTTAATAATAAGACTATTGGAAAGTGCCTTAGAAGTCTCCTAAAATTTTTCTTGAATGGCTTGCATGCATTCCTTTGTATTGTGCGAGTCAGGAACGCCCACCTTATCATCTACCATTAAACCTATTTTCCACCTATCTAAGCTCCCAAAAACCTAGAAAACCTTAGATCCCTATTACCTAATTGCTAACCCAATTAGCTCCTTTAGCCCTTCACTAATCCTCTCATTTTCTATAAATAGTGAGCCACCCCCCCTTGCTTAAGAGTTTGAAAAAATTCTAAAAGAGAGAACCCTTTAGAGATTTCTCCCTCCACTTTCATGTTATAATCCATAAAATTTCAGAACTGAGTTTCCTTTTTTAAACTCCATTTTCCATCACCAATCCCTTAGCTTTAGCAAGAGAAAGGCCCTAGCTCACCTCTCTCATCATGCCTCCTGCAAGCCTTAACTTTCTTAGAACCTTGCCTTAACTCTTTTGCTATTGGCAACTCATCGGAATCGACATCAACACGAAGGTCCATAGCGGTGCTACAAGGTCCCAAGAGCTCCGACTCTCCCCTCTATTCCTCTACCTTCTTTGTTTTTCCTCTATCCTAGAATTGAGCCATTATGCTGCCCAAATTTCAGCAAGAGGGAAGGGCTCAATAGTATCTGTGTGCCTTCGAGCAAGGGGAAGTGATGCTCATTTCCTTTATATATATATATATATATATATATTTTATATACACATCCAAGCAACCATAGTAGAGACGGCTTACGAGTGGGTGCCTATGTTAAGCAGTGAAAAATACCATTTTTCACCTCCTCACCTGACCTTTGGTGGACCCTTAAGCTGACTAATAATGTGTTTTAAGTGTGTTTTATAAATAAGCAATAAATTGCAGCTTAGTGCAAATATTCACTTAAAAGAGCCCAAGAAGCACTGTGCCACCCAACAGAAAATGCCTAAGACCAAGTCTAGCTGCAAGGAATAAAGAGTGAACCTACTAAGGTTGCTGAGTGTTAAACAAAGGAAGAACAACACACCCAAGATGAGTGCCAGTTGTGGAAGCACAAAGCAGAGTTGTCGAGAGGTTCTGAGAGCAAGGAATGAAGCAGTCAAGAGGTTGAACATGTGTATAAGAAGCTGTCGAGAGGTACTGAGTTGAAAAGATGAAGATCTCGAGAGGTTCTAGCACCTACCGAGAGGTTGGAAGTACATACATGGATCCTGTCGAGAGGATACTTCAAGGTACAGATGAAGTCGAGAGTTTCAAGATACTTATCGCGAGGTTCAACTGAACTTGTCGAGCAGTGCAAGATAACCTATTAATAACTTACCTGAAGCAACACTCATTCTCGCGAGGATTGAGCCAACCTGTTGAGCACTTCACTGGAGAATGTATAACAAGTCGACAGGTTGATTATAACCTGTCGACAGGATGAATGAAGAACTGCACAGAAGGAGAAGAATGGTTTCCAATCCTATCGACTAGTGCAAGCTAAACCACTTGAGGAATCTACAATCCTGTTGAGAAGCATACAGAAGCTGTCGAAAGCCAATGTAACCTATTGACGTAAACATAAAGCACACTCAGAACCTGTCGAGAGGTCACTTGAACCTCTCGACACTCATTTTGGCAACTTCTCAGCATATTCCTTTAGTAGTTGCCAATTTTAGAAGTTTATGCACACATCCCAAAGCACGTCAGTGACTGTTGGAGTGTTTGCCTTCCCTCAAATGAGGGTCTAAAATCATCAATAAAACTAGGTAGAACACACTCACACAGACCTGCAAGTAATCAGGGTCTGTTGTAGCAAGTTTTACAAGAATCGTGAGTAAGGGAATGTCCACAGGGAGGTTGGTTTAAATATATGATAAATCTTCAGATCTGTATGAGATCTGGCACCCTAACTATTGCTAAGTTAGCTAAAAGACGGGGGAGAGGTTTAAAATAGATTGTCACTTAAACTAAGCTAAAATTAAACATAGACTAGCTTGGAAACTTATATCTTGCAGGGGAAAAGAGTAAAGAAAACAAAAAATGGAGAAGAGTAGCTTGGAGATTGGTCTTCACTGAAATTAGATTTTAATTAATCATGCTACAGAGGTTCAGAGTACACACTTCCCTCAACTGGCTAAAAGCACAGCTGCAGGGTAGAAAGCTCCACTTCAAATCTCAGGATCCACCTGGTCTTAAGGCTATGATCTGCCCACTTTAATGGTCACAAACCATCCTATAGACTTTATCGAATTCATAGATTTGCAGCAGACGAATCCAATTGGAGCCTGAGCTTGGACTAATCTTAAGGTTATGATCTATCCACTTTAATGGTCATAGACCATCCTAGGGATCTCCTCTAAAGCTAAAGCATCAATTAAAATAATTAAAACCACTACAGATGCTATAATTCCCAGGTCACAGACTCAAGGAATCACAGGAGTATTAGATCCAGGGAGATCGGGTGGTATCCAAGAGGCCTACCAGTTAAGTGGGTGAGCTGATCTACAGACTCCCCTACACAAATTTGATCGATCACCAAATGAAACCAAATGAACTTTAGACCTAATTAAAGTATTAAAATCAGCATTTACATTACAATCAAAATCACTCTACAATGGAAATACTCTCAGATCTGTAGTCTGTGCAGCTGGGAACCCACAATAGCAATCTTAACCTTACGTAATTACAGATCTAACCTCTCTCCTCACTACTCCAGGGGAATTAGCCAACCATTGTTGGGCTAAAGGAGGGAAAATAGAAGTGCTCTGCAAGCGCTAATCTCTAGAATTTGGCTCAGATCTCGATCCCCCCCAATTGCAATTGGGGGTCTCTATATATAGCTTTCTCCTTTGTTTTTCTCACCAAAAATCCCTTCTAGAAGGTCCTCAGAGTTTGTTAGAGTTCTGTTAGAGCACGTGGGTCGGTTAGGGTTTCCTACGGCATCTTCTAGAATCGTCGTGCCAGTCACCAGGTGCCTCGAGTTGCATGCAGCAAGTCACCAAATCACGTGTGCTCAGCTAAATTTTTGAGAAGTTTTGCACACGATTTCGACAGGTTCAAATAGAGCTTTTTGGTCATTTTGCTAGGTTCTCAGATCTCTTTGATAGGTTTCGATAGGATGAGCCTTCTTTTAGAGTTTCAGCATTCTCAGCCCTTGGCCTAGAGTATTCGAAAGGTTGGAGGGGCTTTTCGACAGGTTGGAGAACCATTTCGACAGGCTCCGCTCTGCATGCAATCATTTCGATAGGGTTGCTCTCACTCCTATCAAAGGGCTCAAGTTCCCTTCGATAGGTTCTGTTCCAGCGTCTCCATCTCGATAGGTTTAAGAAACCATTCGATAGGTTCCCTTGACGCCTCAGACAGGTTTTCGATAGGATGGTTTCTTCTTTCCTTTCATCTGCTCGATAGGTTCTTGGATCCTATCGAACTCCTCAATCCACACGAATCCATCCTTCTTCTGCCTTCAGATCCTATCAAAAACCTCTTTAACTGCACGAATTCTTCCTTTCTTTACTTTCAGCTCCTATCGAAGTCTTAAGGTGACCAATCGGTAGGATGTTTTCAGCCTGTTTTCACTTCCTTTGCCTTGCCCTGCTGTAGCCACATGCTCCAAGGGTCCAGTGATGTTCTACCCTCTGGTGTGCTGTTGCTGGGTTTATCCTATGCTGAGAGATAGCCCCTTTTTGGGCATTCTTGAGTGGTTTTTCTGCATTAGTGTCCTCTTTTATTGCTGTCTATAAAATGCACTTGACAAAGGCTTATTAGTGTGCTCACAGGTCTATCAATGGTCAGGTTAAAGGGTGAAAAGTGATATTTTTCACCACTTAACACACCCCCAAACCTAAGCTTTGCTAGTCCCTGAGCAAAGGAGAATAAAAAAGAATTAAAATGCCACTTTCATAGGGAGCACGGATGCATTTAGCATATGCACCAAGCCTTTTAAACCCCTTGGTGATCCCTAGTGGAGGAGTGAAGTCTCTTGAGGGTTTTCAGTGAAGGTACCCACAAACTTCTCCAATGAGGTTAGTTAATAATAGTGCATCCTGCTAAACAAAGTTTCAGTGAACTAGAATAAATTCTCATCATGTCTTTTCAGTTCTAGAGGGCTTTCGGTAGAAAAATCACCAACTTAAAACATGAAATTTTACAGTAATTCCTTCATCATCGATCAGTTTGTGTCAAGGCATTGTGTCTGAAGATTGGTGCATGGCTTACCTTTTACTTGAGAATTTTGTTTTGATACTACCCCCATCAAATTGGATTTCAGGCCCAAGTCTCACCAGGGCTGTTTGACTCACAACAAAAATGAAGGGTGTAGAATTTCACACAGCTCAAGAGCAGTTACAGTCCTCAAATAGGGCTGTAAGTATGAGCATAGGCATTGCTCTAATTTTTGAAATTTTCTAACTCTTTTCACCATAGATTACACAATTCTTTATCTCCACATGACAACTCAATTCATTTAAGATCAGTAAGGTCTTTTTATTGGGTTGTAATGTGGCTTAGGGATGAGGTTTGTAAAAGAATGAAAGGGTAAAAGAGATTCAAATTGAGAAATCAGTAAAGGTAAGGAGATGATTCATGACTTCACCTTCTTCATTTCAGCACAATTCCATCTACTTCTTGAATTTTTAGATTTGAAGTGACCAGTTTCTAATCCTCTTTTCAATTTTTTAATGAAATGACTTCTCTTTCTCATTATTTATTTATTCATTTATTTTTATTTTTTATGGTTCGAAATGCCACAAATACCACCAACTGTGTTTTTCTTCTCTTTCAACCACTTCTCAAACCAGCTCTACCTTCTTCCATTCCTTCACCTTTTGCTTCTGAAATCTCAGAGTGAGGGTCAATCTGTATCAGGCCACTGAGGTTTTGGGTTCAAAATTTCTAGTTTTCATCAAAGAAAATTGGGACTTTTAAGGCTGAAGTGGTGTGCATCAAGGGCAGTTCAAAGGTGGGACATTTTAAGCTCAAACTGACCAAGGGATGGCCTTACTTCATGTCCTCAATGTCATGAATGTTGTCAAGCTGTTTCAACTTGGAATTGCCTAACTTTTAGTGATTAGAATTAGATCCCATCAGTCCTTAGAGTAGAAAAAAGTGCCAAGACACTCTTCAAAGAAACGTTTTTAGGCCCAAATCTCACTGGGTATGACCTTCCATCAAATTTTTCAGGGGTGTATCTTCACATCTTCTCTTATTTCAGGTTTACTGCACATCAAAATGATTTTTCACAACTTGTTGACATTTGCCTCATGAAGTTTGTTGGACTACAGCTTATTTTAGTTTTAAACAGTTCTTTTTAATTTCCTCTTTTTATTCAAGTGAGAATTTATTCTAATTAATTCCAAACACTCCTTTTTAGCCTAGCTGCACTAAAATTAACTAATTTATTGGCATACATGCCATACCCCCAAACCTAAACTAAACAGTGTCCTCACTGTTTGACACTGATGAAACTAGGAGAGAGGCATGGGGGGTGTAGCAGTTTATTAGCAGAGCAAAACCCAAAGCAAGTAGACAACTAAAAAAAAAGAAAAAGTAGTTGATTAACAGAGGATAAACAGAGCATAAAATAGAGCATTTTATTACAATGGTCAAGCACAAGGAAGCGCAAAGTAGGCCGGTGGACAAAATTTTCTTGGCAAATGAAAAAGCTTCCCCCTGGCTTAGGGGTATCCTCAGCCTGCATCAGGTGGAAGAGGAACTGTAAGCCAGGAGGGGAGGAAGAAAAGGAAAAGAAGGGGGTCAGGGGGCAGGGGGACAGGTGGTGGAGGAGAAGCTGGGGGCTCGGCTGTCAGCCTCTTCTTCTCCTTCTTATCTTTGTCCTTTTCCTCCTTAGCGAGGATCCGTTGTACCTCCTCATATTCATCCCAGAGGAATTGCAACGGGTTTGGTTCCTTGGGCAGTAGTGGCTCCAACCAGAAGAGGTAGAGTTGAGCAGGAGTGAAAGTGGGCTTGTCATCTACCATAGTTATGAGGAGGAGTGCAGAGGGTAGAAGGAAAGGAATGGGCCGAAGTTGAGCCATCTGTCTCTATTTAAGGTGGATGTGTGAGGAAATATGAAGTGGTGCATTCAATATCGCCGTCGTCGATGAAAAGGAATGAATGGTTAATTCGATCAATCAGCATGGGGAACGAAATCGTGTATTAACTGGCAGCCTATATTTAGCGCGGGGAGTGACGGCATGGGGCAGAAAACTAGGGGGTGCAGAGTTTAAGACTCGTGCTGTGCGCAGTTGTACATGGTACACGTGGGGTAATTTTTTTTTTTTCCGCGCAGCGCAAGTGCACAATAAGCATGCAAGGAGTGAGGGGGGGCAATTTCGATAGGATGAGTGTAGAGTGTCGACAGGTTAAGGCTTCCTATCAAAGTCGTACAGGTATGGGGCTGGCAGTTGAATGCTCTCGATAGGTTTAACTCGTCCTATCAAACAAAATAACCATGCATTCGATAGGCTGGGATGGCCGCTTGTGATAGGTCGGTGTCCTGTCGAACGGAGGGTGGATAAAACATTCACTTTGTTAGGATGCGGATGGGTGAGAACAACCTTTCGATAGGTGGGATATTACATTTTTCACTCTTGTTGATAGCTTCCAGGCAAGAGTCCAGAACCAATCGCAAAGTTGTTCCCACCTATCGAGAGGTCTCAACACCTATCAAAATCCTCACCATTCCTATTGACATCAGCGGCTGACCTAGTGAAAGGTTCAAATGACCTATCAAGAGGTTCAATGAGCTCAATAACATGGCTTGTGTGTGCAGAGCATTTAGCCTTAGCACCCAGCAACTCCTCTGCTGCGCTACTAGTTAGCAAATTAGCCTCTGACCTTATGCCTTTGATTCCTAGACTGTGGGCGATATTGAAACGAAGCTTGAACTTGACATGGCCATTTTATTGCAAAGAATATCATTGGAAAGAATTGAGGTATAAATAAAATATAATACATATGATACAAATCGAATTCAGGTATTAACCTGGAGGATCCTGTTGGAGTGTTTGCCTTCCCTCAAATGAGGGTCTAAAATCATCAATAAAACTAGGCAGAACACACTCACATAGACCTGCAAGTAATCAGGATCTGTTGTAGAAATATTTAAAAGAATGGTGAGTAAGAGAATGTCCACAGGGAGTTGGTTTAAAAATATGATAAATCTCCAGATCTGTATGAGATCTGGCACCCTAACTATTGCTAAGTTATGTAAAAGACAGGGGAGAGGTTTAAAATGGATTGTCACTTCAACTAAGCTAAAATTTAACATAGACTAGCTTGGATCGAGTTTGGGAACTTAGATCTTCTAGGGAAAAGGAGTAAAGAAAACAGAAAATGGAGAAGAGTAGCTTAGAGATTGGTCTTCACTGAAATCAGATTTAATTAATCATGCTATAGAGGTTCAGAGTACACATTTCCCTCAACTGGCTATAAGCACAGCTGCAGGGTAGAAAGCTCCACTTCAAATCGTAGGATCCACCTGGTCTTAAGGATATGATCTGTCTACTTTAATGGTCACAAACCATCCTATAAACTTTATCGAATCCATGGATTTACAGCAGAGGAATCCAATTGGAGCCTGAGCTTGGACTAATCTTAAGGTTATGATCTGTGCACTTTAATGGTCACAGACCATCCTAGGGATCTCCTCCAAAGCTAAAGCATCAATTAGAATAATTAAAACCACTACAGATGCTACAATTCCCAGGTCACAGACTCAAGGAATCACAGGAGTATCAGATCCAGGGAGATCGGGTGGTATCCAAGAGGCCTACTAGTTAAGTGGGTGAGCTAATCTACAGACTCCTCTACACAAATTCAATCGATCACCAAATGAAACCAAAGGAACTTTAGATCTAATTAAAGTATTAAAATCAGCATTTACATTGCAATAAAAATTACTCTACAATGGAAATACTCTCAGATCTGTAGTCTGTGCAGCTGGGAACCCACAATAGCAATCTTAACCTTACCCAATTACAGATCTAACCTCTCTCCTCACTACTCCGGGGGAATTAGCCAACCATTGTTGGGCTAAAGGAGGGAAAATAGAAGTGCTCTGTAAGCGCTAATCTCCAGAATTTGGTTTAGATCTCGATCCCCCTAATGGCAATTGGGGTTCTCTATATATAGCTTTCTCCTCTGTTTTTCCCGCCAAAAATCCCTTCTAGAAGGTCCTTAGAGTTTGTTAGAGTTCTGTTAGAGCATGTGGGTCGGTTAGGGTTTCCTAGGACATCTTTTGGAATCGTCGTGCCGGTCACCAAGTGCCTCGGGTTGCGTGCAACAGGTCACCCAATGACAATATGTGCACAACTAAATTTTTGAGAAGTTCTGCACACGATTTTGATAGGTTCAGGAAGCTTTCAACAGGTTCAAATAGAGCTTTTTGGTCCTTTTGCTAGGTTCTCAGATATCATCGATAGGTTCCAATAGGATGAGCCTTCTCTTAGCGTTTCAGCATTCTCAGTCCTCGGCCTGGAGTATTCAATAGGTCGGAGAGGCTCTTCGACAGGTTGGAGAACCATTTCGACAGGTTCTGCTCTGCATGACATCATTTCAATAGGTTCAGGAAACCATTCAATAGGTTCCCTTGATGCCTCAGGCATGTTTTTGATAGGATGGTTTCTTCCTTCCTTTCAGCTGCTCGATAGGTTCTTGGATCCTATCGAACTCCTCAATCCACATGAATCCATCCTTCTTCTGCCTTCAGATCCTATCGAAATCTCTTCAACTGTACGAATTCTTCCTTTCTTTGCTTTCAGCTCCTATCAAAGTCTCCAGGTGACCAATCGATAGGGTGTTTTCAACCTATTTTAACTTCCTTCGCCTTGCCCTGCTGTAGCCACGCACTCTAATGGTCCAGTGATGTGCTACCCTCTGGTGTGCTGTTACTGAGTTTGTCATGTGCTGAGAGATAGGGCCATTCTTGAGTGGTTTCTGTATTAGTGTCCTCTTTTATTACTGTCTACAAAATGCACTTGACAGAGGCATATTAGTGTGCTCTCAGGTCTATCAATGGTCAGGTTAAAGGGTAAAAAGTGGCATTTTTCACCACTTAACACACCCCCAAACCTAAGCTTTGCTAGTCCCTGAGCAAAGGAGAATTAAAAGGAAATAAAAATGCCACTTTCGTAGGGAGCACGGATGCATTTAGCATATGCACCAAGCCTTTTAAACCCCTAGGTGATCCCTAGTGGAGGAGTGGATCTCATGAGGGTTTTCAGTGAAGGTACCCACAAACTTCTCCAATAAGGTTAGTTAAAAATAGTGCATCTTGCTAAACAGAGTTTCAATAAACTAGAATAAATTCTCATCATGTCTTTTCAGTTCTAGAGGGTTTTCAGCAGAGAAATCACCAACTTAAAACATGAAATTTTACAGTAATTCCTTCATCATCAATCAGTTCATGTCAAGGCATTGTGTCTGAAGATTGATGCATGGCTCACCTTTCACTTGAGAATTCTGTTTTGATAATACCCCCATCAAATTGGATTTCAGACCCAAGTCTCACCAGGGCTGTTAACTCAACAAAAATGAAGGGCGTTGAATTTCACACAGCTCAAGAGTAGTTACAGTCCTCAAATAGGGCTGTAAGCATGAGCATAGGCATTGCTCTAATTTTTGAAAATTTCTAACTCTTTTCACCATAGATTAGACAGATCCTTATCTCCACATGACTGCTCAATCCATTTTAGATCAGTAAGGTCTTCATTGGGTTGTAATGTGGCTTATGGATGAGGTTTGTAAAAGAATGAAAGGGTAAAAGGGATTCAAATTGAGAAATCAATGAAGGTAAGGAGGTGGTCTAGACAACACCTTCTTCATTTCAGCGCCTTTTCACTTTCTTTTTGAATTTTTAGACTTGAAGTGATCAGCCTCTTATCTTCTTGTAGATTTTCAAATGAGGTGACTTCTCTTTCTCATCCTTTTGCTCTATTTTTTTTTTTTTTTTGAAGCTGGAATACCACAGCACCACAAAATGTGTTTTCCTTTCTTTCAACCAGATTTAACAACTTGCTCCTCTAATCTCACTTCTCCTTCCTCTTCCTGATTTCTCAGATTGGGGGTGAACTTTAATAGGTCAAGGGGTTTTGGGTTCAAAATTTCTGGTTTTTTTTTTTTTTTTTCAAAGAAAAACTATGATTTTAAAATCTCAACCGGTGTGTATCAAGGGCAGTTCAAAGGTGGGACATTTTAGGCTCAAATTGTCCAAGGGATGGCCTTACTTCATGTCTTCAATGTCATGAATGCTGTCAAGCTATTTCAACTTGGAATTGCCTAACTTCTAGTGATTAGAATTAGATCCCATCAGTCCTTAGAGTAGAAGAAGTTTCCCAGACACTCTTCAAAGGAATTAAAAAAAATTTCAGGCCCAAATCTCTCTGGGTATGGCCTTCCATCAAAATTTTCAGGGGTGTACCTTCACCATTTCCTCTCATTTCAGGTTTACTACACATCAAAATTATTTTTCACAAATTGTTGACATTTGCCTCATGAAGTCTGTTGGACTACGACTTATTTTAGTTTCAAATAGTTTTTTTTTTTTTTTTTAAATTTCCTCTTTTTACAAAAATTCCAGTGAGAATTTACTCTAATTAATTCCACACACTTCTTTTTAGCCTAGCTGTACTAAAATTAACTAATTTATTGGCATACATGCCATACCCCCAAACCTAAACTAAAGGTGTCCTCCTTTCTGACATGATGAAATTAGGGGAGAGGCATGGGGGAAAAGAGAGATACAGAAAAACTATATGAAGACAAAATGTATTAAAATGCCAAATATATACATGAGATAAGTGAGGAAGAAACTAAAACGACAAGCTGCCATATCTATTTACAGGCCTCATGTGGCCAATCATAGAGGTCATCCAGGTTTTTCAACTCATACTTAGATAAGGGAGCTTTTCCTTTAGATTTAGCCCTCGGTTGCGGCTTCTTTGCTGCCTCCTCAGACTGGGTAGCGAGTTGTTTTCCTTTGGGATCAATAGCAGTAACATAATCGGAATCTGAATCAGACAGCAAAAGGGTAGTGGGGTCCAAACCGAGAGCCACAACAGCCTTCCTTCTTTCCTCCTTTGATAGTAAGGTGAAAGAGGTATCAGGTTGGGTTGGGGGCTGGGTGGGAGGGGTGGCTTTAGACTAGGCAACAAGCCTCTTTCCTTTCTTGGCAGAGGCAGCAGAGGGAGCAGATCTTTTTACAGTAACTTTCTTCTTGGGGGGAGCCCTTTTAGATTTTGGAGGGGCAGGTTGAGTAGGGGGGAGTTCCTGGGCTAGAGGAGGGTGCACATCCACAGGGGGGGTGGGAGGGGGTTGAGTTGTAGAAGGGGGACAGGAGTGAGTGGAAGGAGGTGCAGGAGGAGGTGCGGTGGCGAGAGGGGTAGGTTGAAATGGCTGAGAGGTAAGGGAAGCAACCTTTTTCTCCAATATGTCAATTTGTTTTGCGGCATAGAGTAGGTTGGCATCAGAGAGTTCCTTGGTGGCCTTGAGTATCTCCTGAGCATTGGCTAATTTTTTCTTGAGAAGCTCAGAATTCTTCTTCTCATATTTGGCAATGAGACTCTCAGCAGCTGCCAATTATTTTGCTAACTCATAATAAGTCAGGATTTCAGACCACCCTTGAGAGATATCGCGGAGTTGAATTCGGTGTTCCAATTCGATGTTGGTAATCCTCTCCTCATAAGGGGCCTCAATGGAAACTCGGAGTGCAACCATACCTCTCAGGACATCCCTGTGGAGGTAAGGGTTGTTCCTCATGGCATACAACAGGGTGAGGTAAGGGGGTATGTACATGGTTTGTATAAGGACAATGGGCAAGGACAGGGGTGTAGTGGATTGAGAGGAGGGGGTGGAGAGAACCAGATCATCCCAGGGATCAGTTTGGGTGGAGGCATCTTGGAAAACAGGTGGGGGGTGGTGAAGGGTAGAGGGGATTCAGTTACTGTGGAGGCCAGTGAATCTGGTGATGAGGGTAAAGTGGCCTGTGGTGAGGAAAGTATGGGGAGAGCTGGTGCGACACTTCCTCAGGCTGGGCAGCCGCATGGTGTGGGGTAAGTATAGGTGAAGCAGGAGGGGATATGTGAGGGGGTTGAGGAGCGAAAGAGGATGGGGTAAGGGTGGATTGAATTGATTGGAGACATGAGCTCATGAGGGTCTGGTTGTCAGTGTTGATGGTTAATTAGGACTAAATGGTTTGGAGGAGGGATAGAATTTGAGTGAGGGTGTCAGGCATGGTGGGGGTAGAAGGGGCCGGTGTTTGGACATGATGGAAGGGGGAAGAGGGTGCATGGTTAAAATAAGGAGGAGTGAGGCCTGGAGAGTCAGGAAGTGGAGTGTACTCATGAGCCACATCCTCCACAATTGAGGTCATGAGGGCCGTGAACCTAGTAGTGGTGAACGAGTCCACACCCTGTGGATGCTTTGTGAAGGGGGGAAATTAGAAATGGGTTGGGTAATGGGTGGAGAAGAAATGGTAGAGGTAGACTCGAAAAATGTGGGGGGTTCAAGGATGTTAGGTTGGAAAACCTGGGAGGTGGTTGAAGGGGTGGAGAGAAGTTTGTTGGAAGAGGGACTAATACAAACGGAAAAAGCAAAGTGGGTGGAGGTGTGGGTAATGGGATAGGTATGATAGGTGAAGGGGTGGATAAGGGTATCTCTGCAGGAGTCTCTGTTGCCACGGTAGTGGGTGCCTTCTCAGCCGCCTCCCTTCCAACTGGCTGACTCTTCTTAATTAAGGTGAGGCTGGTTGACCATTCCCGCTTTCCATACAATTTAAAGGTCAATTTATCCATTGGTTCATTTCGCTTGATCACATATTTTCCAGTCTTGAGCTGACATGTGATGAGTCTGCAAAAAGGCAGACCGCCTCCTTTAGCAAAAGCTTGCCTCCTCAGCACCTTGTCATTAATGTCCACCATTGTTTCAAAAATCAGCTTAGGTGCATTCACAAATTGCCCCTTTGAACAGAAGTATAGTGCATCCACTAATGGGGCCCTTTTTCTCTTGTAAATGGCCAGAGACAGACATTTTTCCTTAGAATGGAATCAATGAGTCTGAGGGTAGGATGGAGGTCTCTTCTCATCAAGGATTCACCAGAGCCCACTATTCCATTAGTAAGTTGTTTAGCCATTTCTCGAAATATAGCCCCTGTAGGTGCTCCCTTAGCTCTGGTGGAGTCAAATTGATATGGGACTCCCAAAGCCATCTCAATATCTCTATAGTCGACAGTCAACTGCCAGTCAACAATCAAGATTTCTAGTATATCCTCAGCCCCAGGTACCACTTTCTTTGTCAGGTTTTGGTACCACAATTTGACCAACCTAGGGTAGACATTTTACTTGAAGGGTGAAAGCAGGGGTAGTAGACCTTCTTTCTTCAAATATTCCAACGTCCCCTGACACTCCCCAATGTTGGCAAAAATATGCCAGATCAAAATCCGTCTCAGGAACAAGACTCAATTTTTCTACAAACTCATTGGGGGTAGTTAACCCCGCTGGCAGTTCTACTAGAGGAGTAGCTCTCGCTAAGGTTTCTTCCACTACAGGCTCCTAAATCGCAACAACTTTGGCTTTCTTAGCTTTAGGAGCCTTTTTGGGTGACATCTCTGTGAGCTTCTTTTTGATAGGTGGTTTGTCAGCTAGCTTCGACCTCGCGAAAGATTTGGGGGTGGAAGCAGTTGCTCTCCGGCGTATGTTTGCTAGAGTTTCCTCCGGCTCATCCATTTTACTCTCGGAGACTAGTCACTCACCAACTTGGAGTGGAGCTTGAAGGTTAAAAATTAGAGAAATGACAGATTAATGGTGGGAAGGCAACTGACCTTGAAATGCCTAGGGTTTAACAGAAATCGCAATACATAGCTTCAATTTTTCCAAAGTCAGGGGCCAAATGCTCCTCTGTGCAAGCTGCATGTACTGACAAAATGGTAGACTGAACAGCTGAGGTTCTGGGAGGATTTAGTGGAGAAAAAGGGAGGTGATAAAGAGAGGAAAAGAGTTAGGGTTTTGCAGAAGGTATGGAATGAGGCACAAATGACCTATCGACAGGTATATAAGGGGTGAAATACGATCCCGATAGGATGAACTGGATGGTCTTGATAGGTTCATGCATTCTGTCGAAAGCATAGCAGACAAAACCTTTAAAGGGGATGATTCGATAGGATCCTGATAGGTGGAACTATCCTTCTGATAAGTTTAAATGGTAGATGAGTCATCATTTTGATAGGTTCTCGAGTGGTATCCAGAACCTATCGACATCTCCGTTTTGCCCTTTTTAACCTATCGAGAAGTTAATTTCGCTTGTCGAGAAGTTCAATGCCTATCGAAACCATCGAACATCCCGCCGAAATCACCATGTGACCTATCGAAAGGTGAACTTGACCTGTCGAAGACTTCTAAAAACCAAATAAGGCCGTATTTCTGGGCACTCGCAGTCTCAGTTCTCAGCAGGCTCTGTTGGTGTGGTGCCCCATGATTTGATTCTCTTGTGAATAGCTCCCATTACCTCAGGAAAACTGGGAATGACGGTCTAGTACTGAGCATGGCAGTTTTGTTTTTTCTTTTATTATTGTAAGGAAATAAAAAGAATCAATTAACAACTAAGTAAAAACCTAAAAACAAAGTATGGTACATATGATACTGACTTCAGGGGCTATTTTGGAGGGTCTGGAAGGTCCATAGTCTCCTTAGGCTCATCAAACTTGGCGCCTTTCATGGATCTTTTCCTCAGCCAGTGTCTATTCCCTGGGTGCAATTTTCCATCTGTGAACCAAGCATTGTCCTGCACCAGCCAATGTGGATTATCATGAATCACTTTTTTTTGGGCATTAATGGAAAAGGAAGCCTCTTCAGGAGAGGGTTGATAGCCAGTGTTATACACATTCAGCTAAACTTTCATGTTTCCAAATGACACTTCCATGATCCCATACCTGCATTGTATGTGAGCATTGGCAATGGCCAAAAAGGGTATGCTTAGAATCACAGGTATGGAAGAAGCACATTTGCTTGGTTCCATGTCCAATATTAAAAAGTCAGCAGGATAGAAGAATTTGTCAACTCCAACCAAAACATCCTCAATTATCCCAACAGGTTTCCTTTTATATCTGTTAGCCAGCTAGAGGACCACATGTGTGGGCTTTAATTTGCCTAAGCCCAGCTTCTCATATATTGAATATGGAAGCAAATTTACACTGGCTCCCAGATTTAATAAGGCTTTGTCAATGGTATGATCCCCAATGATGCAAGGGATGGTGGGGAGGCCAGGGTCTTGAAGTTTAGGGAGAGTTACAATAGACAGGACTTGCTTAACTTTTTCTGCTGAAAAGATCTTCTTGGATAGGTGTATCCTAGAGTGTCTTTTATGAGTGCACAGGTCTTTTAAAAACTTGGCATAGGCTAGGACTTGTTTAATGGCATCAAGTAAAGGTAAATTGATCTTTACTTTCTTGAATGTCTCCATCATTTCCTTAAATTTTCCTTGCCCTTTATCAAAAGGGGAGGGTGCTTGTAGTGCCTTAGGAAATGCCAAATGCGGGATTGCTCTCTCACTTGCAGCCTTAGCCAATGGGGTCTCTTTCTTTTTGATTTTTTTCTTTTCTTGAGGATCCTCATTATCCTCTTTATTCACAGCTGATTGTTCCTTCAAGTCCACCAATGGTGGCCTTTGTTGTGTTCTTGCAGAAATCACTTCATTTTCTTCTTCCAAGTTCCTCATAGGCTCACAGCCCACTTGATGGTCTACTAGTTTACCACTTCTCAAAGTTATAACAGATTTGGCTTCCTCATAGGTGGAGGAGACTTCACCCACTGCAAACTACCTTCATGGGTTTGTCCTGTGGTTGGCTGGGCAGTTGTCCTCCCTCTCTCCTAGTCAGAGCATCCAACAACTGACTAAGCTGGTCCTCTATCTTTTTTATGCTCTGGTTGTGACAGTGCACAGTTTGGGATAAGGTGTTCAAGCTCTGTAGTGAAGATAGAACTTGTTCCTCAAAGGATGGTGCTCTCACAGCTAAAGGGGGTGCAGATTGCTGCACAGGAGGAGCTATAGGTTGGGCCATTGGTTGCTGATACTGAGGCCTTCGGGCATAACCTTCTCGATAGGGTTGAGCATTTCTATAGGGCATAGGCTGCTGGGGCTATTGTTGCTGGCTGGGGTATGCATCTTGTCTCCACCTCAGATTAGGGTGGTTTCTCCATTGATACCCAGCAGCAGGCTGCTGCCCATAAGACTGAGCTGCAGCCACATGCTCTGTTATAAAATCAGGAAACTGGTCAGCAGATGGGCATTCTTCAAGGGGATGAGCAGGGGACTGGCATATGGCACATGCCTCCTCCACCCTTGCAGCCACCAGTGACTGCATTGCTCCCATCAGCCTATCAAATTTCAGGGCTAGGCTGTACACTTTCCTTTCCAACTCACTTGGCACAATCACTTCATATATCTTCCCTCTTGAGGTATTCTCCTTCACCAACCTAGGAGGCTCTAGATCTCTTGCTAAGGTTTCCCTTTGCATAGAGTTCTCACTAATAATATCAAAGAGCTCTCATGCCTACTCAGCAGTTTTATGGAGATAGGTGCCACCACAAGAAGCATCTATCATATCTCTGCTTTTAACATAAATTCCCTGATAAAAGTTTCGAACCAATTTCCATTCAGGGATTTGATGGTGGGGGCATTTCTTTAGGAGTTCCTTAAATCTCTCCCAGGATTGATGAAAATCTTCAGTTGGATCTTGGGTAAAAGAGATGATACCCTTCCTCAACTGGCTAGTTTTTGACATAGGGAAGAACTTGAAATTGACGTGGAGATCGATCCTGGGTGAATCTTTGTTAGGTGGAAGTAAGGACAATCAGGTCCTGGCTCTGTCCTTTAATGAAAAAAGGAAAGAGTCTCATCCTGGTGGCCTCTTCCCCCAAACCTGTGATATTAAATGTAGTGTACAGTCCCAAGAACTCATCAATGTGCTTGTATTTGGTCAGGCCATGAAATGAGGGCAGCATTTGAATGATGGATGATTTTATCTGATAGTTTCCTTGAGAAGCTAGGAATTGAATGCAGAAGGCGGAATTATAGACCCCTGGTGCATTAAACTCCTTAAGGGTTGTCGGCTGCTATTGCTCACCCATTTCTACATAATCAAATGCAACAGATGTGGGTGTAGTTGGTCTGGATCTGAGAAGTCTTTCAACCTCTAGATTTAGTGGAATAATCTAAGGTTGGAGGGTTCTCCTACCAAACATACAACACTCAAAATCTGAATGCAGAACAGATTCTCAACACAACAAGTAGGATCAACCAAATTTTCTAACTACTCTAACAAAAATTATCAACAGATCTGAAAAATAACAGGGGAGTAGAGGGATGCAAACTACAGAGTAGTCTCCAGCACGATTCTCCTCTCACTGGTAGCCTTAGATCTGATGAAATGCACACAAAATACTGAAAAACAATAAAACTTACAAATGCAGTTAGTAAAAATCAAACAACAACTATAGATCTATGATCAGAACTTAGATCTATCAATTTCTAAACACACCTCCCCGGCAGCAGCGCCAAAAACTTGTTGGAGTGTTTGCCTTCCCTCAAATGAGGGTCTAAAATCGTCAATAAAATTAGGCAGAACACATTCACACAGGCCTGCAAGTAATCAGGATCTATTGTAGCAAGCTTTAAAAGAATGGTGAGTAAGAGAATGTCCATAGGGAGATTGGTTTAAAAATATGATAAATCTCCAGATCTGTATGAGATCTGGCACCCTAACTATTGCTAAGTTAGCTAAAAGACAAGGGAGAGGTTTAAAATGGATTGTCACTTAAACTAAGCTAAAATTAAACATAGACTAGCTTGGATCGAGTTTGGGAACTTAGATCTTGCAGGGGAAAGGAGTAAAGAAAACAAAAAATGGAGAAGAGTAGCTTGGAGATTGGTCTTCACTAAAATTAGATTTAATTAATCATGGTACAGAGGTTCAGAGTACACATTTCCCTCAACTGTCTATAAGCACAGCTACAGGGTAGAAAGCTCCACTTCAAATCGCAGGATCCACCTGGTCTTAAGGCTATGATCTGTCCACTTTAATGGTCACAGACCATCCTATAGACTTTATCGAATCCATATATTTGCAGCAGACGAATCCAATTGGAGCCTGAGTTTAGACTAATCTTAAGGTTATGATCTATCCACTTTAATGGTCACAGACCATCTTAGGGATCTCCTCCAAAGCCAAAGCATTAATTAGAACAATTAAAACCACTACAGATGCTGCAATTCCCAGGTCACAGACTTAAGGAATCACAGGAGTATCAGATCCAGGGAGATCGAGTGGTATCCAAGAGGCCTACAAGTTAAGTGGGTGAGCTGATCTACAGACTCCTCTACACAAATCCGATCGATCACCAAATGAAGCCAAAGGAACTTTAGATCTAATTAAAGCATCAAAATCAGCATTTACATTACAATAAAAATCACTCTACAATAGAAATACTCTCAAATCTATAGTCTGTGCAGTTGGGAACCCACAATAGCAATCTTAACCTTACCCAATTATAGATCTAACCTCTCTCCTCGCTACTCCGGGGGAATTAGCCAACCATTATTGGGCTAAAGGAGGGAAAATAGAAGTGCTCTGGACGCGCTAATCTCTAGAATTTAGCTCAGATCTCGATCCCCCCTAATGGTAATTAGGGTTCTCTATATATAGCTTTCTCCTCTATTTTTCTCGTCAAAAATCCCTTCTAGAAGGTCCTCAGAGTTTGTTAGAGTTCTGTTAGAGCACGTGGGTCGGTTAGAGTTTCCTAGGGCATCTTCTAAAACTGTTGTGTCGGTCACCAAGTGCCTCGGGTTGTGTGCAGCAAGTCACCCAATGACAACATGTGCACAGCTGAATTTCTGAGAAGTTCTGCACATGATTTCGACAGGTTCAGGAAGCTTTCGACAGGTTCAAATAGAGCCATTTGGTCCTTTCGCTAGGTTCTCAGATCTCTTCGATAGGTTCCGATAGGATGAGCCTTCGCTTAACGTTTCAGCATTCTTAGTCCTTGGCCTGGAGTATTCGATAGGTTGGAGAGGCTCTTCGACAGGTTGGAGAACCATTTCGACAGGTTCCGCTCTGCATGCCATCATTTTGATAGGTTCAGGAAACCATTCGATAGGTTCCCTTGACGCCTCAGGCATGTTTTTAATAGGATGGTTTCTTCCTTCCTTTCAGCTGCTTGATAGGTTCTTGGATCCTATCGAACTCCTCAATCCACACGAATCTATCCTTCTTCTGCCTTCAGATCCTATCGAAACCTCTTCAACTACACGAATTCTTCCTTTCTTTGCTTTCAGCTCCTATCAAAGTCTTCAGGTGACCAATTGATAGGATGTTTTCAGCCTGTTTTTACTTCCTTCGCCTTGCCCTGCTGTAGCCACGCGCTCAAATGGTCCAGTGATATGCTACCCTTTCGTGTGCTATTATTGGGTTTATCCTGTGCTGAGAGATAGTCCCTTTTTGGGCATTCTTGAGTGGTTTTCTGCATTAGTGTCATCTTTTATTGCTGTCTACAAAATGCACTTGACAGAGGCTTATTAGTGTGCTCACAGGTTTATCAATGGTCAGGTTAAAGAGTGAAAAGTGGCATTTTTCACCACTTAACAAATCCTGAAGATCAATGCTCTCTTCAGGCTCACAAATGTTGTTAATGCAAAGTTTTAGCCTCTGACCGTTGACCTTAAGGGTTATGCCGTCTGTAGGATGCACAACTTCGACAGCTCCAGATGGGGAAACGTGTACCACTGTGAAAGGTCCATCCCATCTGGATTGCAGCTTTCCTGGAAAGAATTTGATTATGGAGTTGAACAACCATACCTTGTCATTAGGCTTGAACTCTTTGCGAAGCAAAGGTCTGTCATGGAAGGCTTTGGTCCTCTCCTTATAACTCTGGGCATTTACATAAGCTTCTAGTCACAGTTCATCCAGCTCGGATAACTGGAGTTTCCTGTGAATACCAGCTGAGTGTAAGTCAGAGTTTACCACTTTAATGGCCCAATATGCTTTGTGTTGCAATTCAACAGGCAAGTGACATGCCTTGCCATATACTAGTCTGAATGGGGACATGCTTATGGGGGTTTTATAGGTTGTTCTATAATCCCATAAGGCATCAGTCAACTTGCTGGACCAATCTCTTTTATCGGTTCTCACAGTCTTCTCGAGAATATGTTTGATTTCCTTGTTGGAAATCTCTACCTGCCCACTGGTTTGTGGGTGGTAGGGAGTGGTTACTCTGTGGGTAACAAATTATATCTTTCTATCAGCTTGTCAAAAGGTTTATTACAGAAGTGGCTTCCCCCATCACTAATAATAGCTTTAGGAAAGCCAAATCTTGAGAAGATGTTGTCTTTCAGGAATTGAATGATGACTTTATGATCATTTGTCCTTATAGCTATGGCTTCTACCCATTTGGATACGTAATCCACAACGACAAGGATGAAATTGTATCTAGCAGAAGGGGGAAAGGGTCCCATGAAGTCGATTCCCCAAATGTCAAACAGTTCTAACAACAAGTATAGGTTACAAGGGCATAGAGTTTCTCCTTGTAATACTGCCCATTTGCTGGCATCGATGACAAGCTTTACAGTGTTGTCGGGCATCCTTGAATAGGGTAGGCCAGTAGAAACCACTTTGAAGAACCTTGGCCGCAGTCTTGTTACCACTGAAGTGGCCCCCGCAAGCCTATTCATGACACATGGTTAGGATGTTTTGAAACTCAGTTTCAGGTACACAACGTCTGATCACCTGGTCTACACAATGCTTAAATAGGTAAGGATCCTCCCACATGTAATACCGAATTTGTGTAAAGAACAGATTTTTGTCAACCTTGGTCCAATGTGGAGGGATCCTACCCATAGCAAGGTAATTGACAATATTGGCAAACCAGGGCATACTTATCTGGACAGTCAGAAGCTGCTCATCTGGGAAGGAGTCATTGATGGGCAAGCTTTCTATGTCAGTTGTTAGGATTCTTGACAGATGATCAGCCACCACATTCTCAGCTCCCTTCTTGTCCTTAATCTCTAAATTGAATTCCTATGGATTTGACATGCATAAAGACATTATCACAGATAATGGCACCAACTTTGCGAACAAGCACATTAGAACCTTATGCAAGCAGTACAAGATCAAACATCATCGCTTGTCACCATATAGGTTGCAACCTAACAAAGCCATCGAAGCTACAAACAAGATAGTGGTCCAAATCCTCGAGAAAATGGTCATCACTTATCAAGATTGGAGTGAAAAGTTACCTTTCGCACTATGGGCCTATCGAACTTTGATCCGTACCGCTATAGGGGCAACACCATTCTCCCTTGTGTATGGAACTGAGGCCATACTACCAGTTGACATTGAAGTACCTTCACTCCATATCCTCATTGAGTCTGGTGTGTTGGAAGCCGAAAGAGAAAGATGTTTCAAACAACTAAACCTATTTGATGAGAAAAGGCTTCTAGCCTTGTGTCACACCCAGGCATATCAAAGGAGGATCGCACGTGCTTACAATAAGCGTGTTCGCATTCAAGATTTAAAAATAGGTGACACGATAGTCAAGAAGATCTTCCCTTCTCTCCATGTTAATCCAAGAGGGAAATTCAAGCCCAACTGGGAAGGGCCTTATGTCATTCAAGAAGTGCTGCCTGGATGCATGCTCCGCCTTGCCACTATGGATGAGAATCATTCTCCTGAGCCCATCAACGCTGGATACGTGCGATGATTCTACTCCTAGTCTCCCGCAGCAAGGTAAGTATTGATAAGATGGATACATGACTACTTAAGGACACCATAAAATAGGCCATCATTTCAAAGTCAAGTAGCCAAAAAGCGTCCCTGAATGCTCATACCCTTTGCTACCCCATTAGTACCCATGGCCTTTCCTTCATTAACCCTTCCCAGAAAAAGAAAAAGTGTATATACCAAATAAAAAAGAAAAAGAAAAAGAGTTACCATGAAAATCCAAAAAAAATTAGAAAAGAAAAATCCCAAAAAAAGGATGACTGAAAAAAGCAAAAAGAACAAAAAAATATAAAAGAAAAGAGAGAAAAATCATGGGGTGTGTACAGTAAAAATCTCCCAAAGAAGTGTATTACGACAATAGGAACACTATCGAGGAAACCTTTTAACCTAAGTATACCTTCAAAATTCCTAGCCCACCCCTTTCAACCTGTGGTCAGAATTCATCCCAAGAGAAAGCCCTCTTTAAGGTCTACGAGTAGTCACAATATCCGTTAAGTCAACACGAGCCAAGCTGAGAGACAACACATAACTCCATCCAGTTGGCTATGACGGAATCGACATCCATGTCGTGGCCTTTGTTTTTGAAATAAAAAAAGAAGAAAATGAAAATATACAAGCTCAAAGCAAAATGAATGTGGTAAAAGCCCGAAAGGGCGCTACGGGTAAAAAGAGCGAGCTTGTGCGGACCAGGTGAAAACTTAAAAAGGCGTATGAGGTAAAAATATAAAAAACCCACGGACGTAGTGAAAACTCGAAATAGCACTACGGGTAAAAAAGATAGTGATAACGGGCTTCGACCCATTTAGAAACATAATCAACAGCTACCAGGATGTACAAATTACCGTGAGACTGTGGGAATGGTCTCATAAAATCGATGCCCCAGACATCGAATAATTCCATCACTAAAATTGTGTTCAAGGGCATCATATCTCACCGAGACATAGTCCCTATATGTTGGCACTAATTACAAGATTTACAAAAGTCATGCGCATTCTTAAAAAGGGTGGGCCAATAGAAGCCGGATTGCAAGACCTTAGCAGCGGTTTTCTTCCCACCCAAGTGTCCACCACAAGCATGTGAGTGGTAAAATTTGAGGATGCTATGAAACTCTTCTTCGGGCACACACCGTCGGATAATTTGGTCTAAACAGATTTGAAGAGCTCCAGAGCCTCCCAGACATATGATATAATCTTTGAAAAGAAAAGATCTTATGCATTTGTATCCCAATGGGGAGGGATCCCACCTGTAGCCAAGTAATTCACAATATATGCATACTAGGGTGCTGATTTTGTTTCGATGGAAAAAAATTGCTCGTCGGGGAACGAATCTTTGATGGGAAGATTATCATTCTCTCCTTCCACCACAATCCTCGAGAGGTGATCTGCAACAACATTCTTGACTCCTTTCTTATCTCGGATTTCGAAGTTAAACTCTTGAAGGAGGAGAATCCATCGGATGAGTCGAGGTTTGTTGACTTTCTTAGAGAGAAGGTATTTTAGCACAGAGTGGTCAGAGAAAATGATAATTTTTGAACCCAAGAGATAGGATGAAAATTTGTCCAACGCATACACCCCAGCAAGCAACTCCTTCTCCGTGGTAGTGGAATTCATTTGAGCATCGAAGAGGGTTTTGCTCACGTAGTAAACAATGTGTGGCATGCGTTCCACTCTTTGGCACAACACAACACCAATTGCATAATCCGACGCATCGCACATGACCTCAAATGGGAGTGAGTAGTCAGGGGCCTTAATTATAGGTGTCGTGGATAGTTCTTTGAGTTTAAGAAAAGCATCAAGGCACACCTGATCAAAGACAAAAGGAAACTCTTATGCCAAAAGATGACACAAGGGTCGGGTAATTTTACTGAAGTCCTTGATGAACCTTCGGTAGAACCCTGCATGGCCCAAAATGAACAGAATTGTCTCACTGATGAGGGCAAAGTCAAATTTGCAATCAAATCAACTTTGGCCATATCCATAGCGAGCCCCTAACTAGAGACCACATGTCCCAACACAATACCCTCGCGGACCATGAAGTGACTTTTTGCCCAACTTAAGACTAAATTGGTGTCTTCACACTGTTTAAGGACGAGTTCCAAATTTTGTAGACATGAGTCAAAAGAGGTTCAAAAGATGGAAAAGTCATCCATGAAGACCTCCAAAAATTTATCCACCATGTCGGAGAAGATCGACATCGTGCACCATTGAAATGTCGCAGGTGCATTGCACAGTCCAAAGGGCATCCTTCGGTAGACGAAGGTACTAAAAGGACACGTGAAGGTTGTCTTCTCTTGGTCAACGGGAAACATGGGGATTTGGTTATACCCTGAGTATTTATCAAGAAAGCAGTAATATTCCAGTCCCGCTAACTTTTTGAGGATCTCGTCGATGAAGGGTGACGGAAAATGGTCTTTTTGAGTCATTATGTTAAGCTTGCGATAATCATTACACACACTCCATCCTGTTGTCTCTCTTATGGCAACCATTTCCATATCAGAGCTAGCTTTTACAATGATGCCAGATTTATTAGGCACCACTTGAGTGGGGCTAACCCACTTGCTATCTGAGATTGGGTAAATGATTCCTGTGTCTAACAGTTTCACTACCTCCTTCATGGCAAGCTACCTCATGTTAGGATTGAGTTTCCGTTGCATTTCTCGAGAAGGACGAGTGTCCTCCTCCACGTGAATATAATGCATGCAAACAGACGGATCAATCCATTTTAAGTCAGCAATGGACCATCCAATTGCTCTCTTATGCTTTTTTAGGAATTGAATGAGCTTCTCCTCTCGAGTACCCATTAGGGTATCAGAAATGATAACTGAGAGGGACTCATTCGGTCCCTAGAAAGCATATTTAAGATTGTCGGACAATTTCTTTAGCTCTAAGGGTGGAGGCTCTTCAATTGATGGCTTTAACAAATGCTCGCTAGAAGGTGGCAATGCTTCAAAATGAGGTGTCCATGGTGCATAAATCATGTGCTTAGAGAGGATCGATGTGGTATTGACTTCCTCAAATGACAATTCAACATCCAGCACAACCAATCCCAAGTAACACATGGCTGCATTTACCGGGTGTGCAACTGTGGGCTCTCGCGAGTCTGTCATGACGATGCGCTCTCTTTAAAAAAGATGGAGTCCCCACCAGGAACTTTTGGTGTCTCGGGATACCTCAAAATTGATATGACAGAGCCAAAGTGCAAAAATATGACTCCGAATCACCGGTATACGCCCAAGGCTCTTGGGTAGGGGTTTCGGTTATCGGTTGGGAAGGTGTTAGGCACCCAATCAACCCGCTCGATAGCGGTCTCTACTATGGCCGGGTGTATGTGTTGGCTGGTTTATATAATATATATATATATATATATATATATATATATAATTATATTTATAAGAAAAGAAACAAAATGAGTGGCACTTCCCCTTGCTCGAAGGCACTCCGATCCTATTTGAGCCCCCCGCTATCACAGTAATTTCAGCAGCGTAATAGCTCAAATTCTAGGATAGAGGAAAAGCAAAGAAGGTAGAGGAAGAGAGGGTAGAGATGGAGCTCTCGGGCCCTTATAGTACCATTGTGGATCTTCGCGCGAGAGAGACACCAGTGAGCTTTTGAAAGTGAGCGGGTTACAGCAAGGTTCTAACTTCTATGGCTAAAGGCTTGGAGCTTGGGAATGGATGATGATGCTAGACGTATGAGATGGACTAAAGCTTCTAAGGTTTTAGCAAATTTGATATTTTTAGGCAAGTGAGGAAACAAATTGCAAGAGTTTCTTATCTTATAAATTTCAAAGATCCTTAAACAAGGGGGGGTGGCTCTCTATTTATAGAGGAAGGTTAGATTAGTGAGGGGCTAAGGTCCTAATTGGGTTAAAAATTAAGTAATCCTATATCTAAGGTTTTCTAAGATTTTGGGAGCTTAGATAGGTGGGAATTGGGTTTTAATGGTAGATGATAGGGTAGGTATTAAATGGAAAAAGGGTAAAAAAGAGGGCTAGTAGGGGTGCAACAGTCCTAAAGAAATCCACCCCAGACTTTGTGGTGGTCAAAAAGTCAAACCCTAAAGATGATTTTCAAACATTTTCTGAAAAAATATTGTTCATAGCCTTGCATATATAGAGTCTATGCTAGGCTTAGGAATAGTATCCCTGAGAAGTCTAGAGCATGTTCTGAAGCAGTTCTGAAGCCAAAAAAAGCTAATTTTGCTTTGTGTATATAATATATACGCAAGTGTAAATTCCTACATCTTTCCGTATTTTTCAAAATGCCATAACTTTTGATCTACAGATCGGAATGAGGCAATTCTTGGATCATTGGAAAGCTGGGAACCTCTACTTTCCAATGATATAGGTCTCAGCCCTAGAAGATATTTGTGTAAAAATTTTCATCCCTCTCTCCATCCATTGTTCAAGAGGGTTTGAATCAAGCCTGGGAAGGGTTCTAATGGGTCTGGGAAGGGTTTTATGGGTTAGGGTTGATACCTAAGAGTTTGAGATGATTCTTATGGGTTTTGGGATGATTCCTAAGGGTTTGGAAAATGCTTTTAGAAGCTTAGGGGTATGCCTTTCTCGAAGTATGTGTCGATCGAGTCTTGGGCCAAATTTGGGTGTCTACAGATGCCCCTCTTTGGTATCCGATCACTAATGATCATATGCCAAAGAAAGAAACATCTGAAAAGGCTTAGTCCTTAACAAGGCGGGTCTCTATACACACATGGTATTGCCTACCAAGGGCAATACCATCACTTTTTACAGGTTATTTTTTTCTGAAAGCCGGTCCCGTATTTAATGCCATTTGATGCTTCTAGAGTTAGGGGCATTGGAACCCGGTTTCTAACTTGAGGTGTCGCACCTTTACCTGGTTCTACGAAAGATTTGAACTGATATGGTTTTCGAGGGTCGGCCCCCATCATGTTAACCATGGGCTCATCTTGCACCTGGTCTGTAAATATTAGCATGGGCTTGGGATGGGTTAAGCCAGGTGGTTGCATAGGCAAGGGTACCTCCTCCTCAAGTAGGAATACGGAGGCTAGGTTTATTTCAATATTGGGGGGAATGATTTTGGGGTTGGTTTCATGGATAGCCACAGGTTTATGCAGGGTCAACTGTGTTGCCCCATTTTGGTCAATTTTTATGACTCATGCCCTCACGAAAGTGCTTCAGATGTGAGGTCACGATTAGGGTTCATCTTCCAAGTCTATCCCCCTGGATTTGACTACGGCAATGGTTCTGGCCTTTTCCTTGGTCTCCTGGACTTCTTCTTCGGTAGGCTTGTAACCTAAGCTGAATTTAATTCGTTGTCTGCCCTTGGCTCTGACAGGGTCTCTTCTTTCTTGTAGACGATGACCTAAACCCTTTCCTTTCTGGTAGCCCCACTTCTGGAGCATGGCTACTACTACAATCATTCCTCCTTCAATTTGTTCGGTGACCTTTCTAGGGGATTTTGGCGCCACTACCTCTGACACATCATATTGAAAGCTGTGAAGCTATGTGTCTTCGACTGTATGCTGTATATCTAGCACCTTGAGATTTTGGATGCTATGGGCCATTTTTCTCTTTCTCCTTACCCTTCACCCATAATAGATATAACCTTCTGCTCATATATAAAATTAAGCTGTTGATGTAGGGAGGAGGGCACCGCCCTGATTTCGTGCAGCCATGGGCGCCCTAGCAGTAGGTTGAAAGAGGACTTAATGTCCATGACTTCGAATAAGATTGAGAAGGTCATTGGCCCAACGGTGAACTCAAGATCGACTTATTCTATCACTTCCCTCCTTGTGTTATCGAAACCATGGGCTCCTGTTTTGGATGGTCGAAACATTGACGGGTTGACCCCAATCTTGGTCACAGTCTGTAGTGAGCATACATTTAATGTCTAACCATTGTATACTAGTATCAACAGTATCACCATGTTCCCAATTTCTACGGTGATATTGAGGGGCCTGGAGTGGTTCCCTCCTGCTGAAAGGTCAGCGTCCGAAAATGAGATGGCGTAGGGAGCCAACACCTGCCCGATCATCTGTCCCACTTCATCTGGGGATACTTTGTTTGATACATGAGCATCTTTCAGTTCTCCCATCAGAGCTTGGAAGTGAAGTGGAGACGTCATTAGTAGGTCTCAGATGGTAATGTGAGTCGACGTTCTTTTAAGCAATTTCTAACGCGTGCACTTGGCTCATTTTTTCCATGGAGTGCACCCCTGCCAGTTCCCTTCTCTCTTCTGGTTGGGCTGGTACCGGTGCTTCAGGCTGTTTGAAGATTCTGCTTGACCGGGTTATGAACTCAACTGCCCCTTCCCTGTTGCCGCCCACATTGGCATCCGTCTGGTTTTAGTTGAGTGGGACTTGATAGGGATCATATGTTGGTCTGAGAATTTTAAATGGGATGGATGAAGATGCTGGATACGTTTGAACTGTTGGGGCTGGTGTGACAATGCTAGGCCAAATGTGGTTGATTGGTACATGAAGCAACTAGACTGATGATGATGTGGCAAAATTGGGTCAATTGTATTGGTTTGGTGTTGGCGGTGAATATACTGGTGGCAATGCGACAGTACTGGGCCAACTGTATTGGGTTGGTGCGAGAGGTGAAGGTGGATGGGCTGATGATTGTGTGGCGACATAGGGCCACATATGGTTGACTAGAGCTGATTCAGAAGGCGAGGTAAAATTGGGCATCATATAATTGACGGGGGTCGATGCCGGGTATGATTGATATTACGGATGTGGGATCCAGCTGGGTTGGACCTGACTAACGAGAGTGGGTGAGGGGAAATACAACCCTAGATCTAGCGATGCTGCTTGGGGTGTTGGTCTTGAAAAATAATCGGCTAAGTTTAACTGCTCGATCACCCCTATGGTCTCATTCTCATGACACTATTGTCCGGGTACTATGAAATTCCTTCCCTTAGTGATGGATTTGGAGGGATCACCTTCTTTCGTCTCTTCCTCCAACATGTTAATGGTGGCCCTTGAGCCCATTCTTCCCTGTCGGTGTGGCGGCAACGATGCTTGATGAATGTTGAAGTGAGGATTTTTCTGTGGAGCTGCCTGGGGAATGAGCTTCCATGCCTCAATCAGATCTTAGATCGCATGCTTCAATGGAAAGTATCGATCGGTAGGATGTCCCGGCTCCTGATGGAAATTACACTGTGTGTTGGGATCAGATTCGGCGGAGGTCGTGGCTGGAGTATGGTGACCAAACCATTTTCGACTAATAAGGGAAAAAGGACATTCAAGGACTGCCTTATAGGAGTGAACAGTCGATTATATCAGGCCCTTCTCTATTCGGGGGTCATTGGTTCCCATGGGCCATTCCCCTATCTCGGAGCTGGATTTGCTAGTGCTGGGGCTTACGGTGCTGCCCCAAATTGAAATCATACCATATTGGTACTAGGATGTGTGGTCATTATGGCTTGGATCTCTGCCCTTGCTCTTCTCTCCATCCTTTATTTGGTGAATTTTCAGACCCTGCCGGCCCTACTGGTTGCATTTTTGTTCAACCGCCCCTTTCTCACTGCATCTTCGCAGTGGTTGGCATTTCTTACCAAGTCAGCGAAGCTGGCTTGCTACTAGTAGACTAAAAAGTCAGAGATAACAGGAAGGGCAGTTTTCGAGATCATCTCGATTTGCCCTTCATTGGGATGCGGTTCCTTACTTGGGCTGGTAGGGCCCTCCACCTCCCTAGATATTCGTTGAAAGTTTTATCAAGTTTTTATTTCAACCGTGCTAGATCTGATTTGTGTGGCTTGATGTCCTATGTTATAGACATATTGTTCTTGGAACAGGTGGGTGAGGTCTTTCCACATTTTTATCATAGATGGTTCAAGGAAAGTGAACCATCTTAGTGTTGTACTCATAAGGCTTTTCTGAAAAATCTTGTTGAGGAGGCGCTCATCTCCGCCATATTGACACATGTCTCCACAATAGGATTTAGATGGGTAATTGGGTTACCCGTGCTGTTATATTTATCGAATGTGGGTACTTTGAATTTGGGCGGTAATGGCACCTCAACAAAAAAGCACAAATCCGATAAATAGCATGGATCTATGTTCCTCCCATTTTCATTAATTGCTTTTGGATCTTGTCCATCTATTCTTTTAAAAGTTATGATTCCCTAGATGATAATGTTGGGGCTGCTACTCCACTAATAAGCTGCCCTTGATCTAGTTGGTGATTGTGGATGGTGGAGGATTAAAGCTGGTAAATGTCCCCACATAGGCCCCACTATTTCTGACCTCATCCTCCTCATACTGGTGACTGGCATCGACAAATGGTGGGGGAAGGGTGAGGTTATCTTACTGGTTCTGAGTGGATTGGATAGGTGTCTGGTGAGACCATTGTACATTGGGGAAGCCTTGATGGTGGGTTTGTGAGATGAAAGGATGAGTGAATGGTGGATTTTAGGAAGGAGCCTGAAGGGGCCATTATATATTTTGGATATTTTAGGGATTTAGTTGGGGAGTGAGTAGATGGGCATGTTGGGGATGGTTGATGGTATGGGATGTATTACCATATTGAGTTGGGTGTGAAGAATGTGGATGAATGGGGCTTAGGCCAGATTGGGGATTGGGTGAGATGGGTTTACCATTTGAGGGGGAATGGGGGCTTGTTGGGTGTAGGTGAATGTGGGAAATTGGGGGAATGATGGAGGGTTTGAGAATATCACTCTTGGATTTGGGCCTTGATGGGCTTGTTGTTGGGTAATGGGCCTTTGAGGCCCACTCGGATGGCCCTAAGGTTGATGTTGGGTGGTGTGAATTATGGGTGGTTGGGTAGGATTGGTATTTTGGACAAATGGGGTGTGGAGGTGATCAGTCACATAATTTATCATTTTATCACCCTTAACTTAGTGATGCTAGGGCTTAGTTTGCTACTAACGAGTTACTAATATGCAGATATTAGAGATAAGCAGTAAATTAGAGCCCAAGTATTAATCTTTATCAAAATGAATTGAAAAAGCAATAAGAAAAATGGTTGAGCAAAAAAGACGATTTGCCGCTACTGAAAGCCAGAGAATCGTAATTTATGATTATTCAAAAGAGACAAAAAGGAGAAGCGATAAAGCATAATCTAAAAAATTGTCAACTATGAGGAAGCTTTGAAAATAGAAAATCGTGATTTACGACTTTCCAAAAAAATATAAGAAAGAAATCGCTATTTACGATTTCTCAAAAAAAGAAGCTTTCCTACTATTATTGCTATTGCTGATCACGTGATTGAGAATTATCACCGCCATATCCAGAATTAGAAGATTCCTGCAATTAAAAGTCTGATGAACTATGGATCTGAGAAGATTAATAAAGATCTGAATCTGAAGGACTCAGCTACTGCAAAATAAAGAACTCTCTAGAAGCGCATCAACTAAAGAAAGTACGGAAATATAAAATTAGGAATTAGAGTTATATTAGGATACTTTTTATTTTAGTAGTTTCTTTTATTAGAACTAGATCTTTGTAAATTGACCCCTTATGATCTATAAATAAGAGGGCTTGGCATAGGTCTTTGTAATCATCGAAGAATTTTAGCATCAATTGACGACTGAGGTTGGATTTTCTTTCGATCAAAGTAGTGTATACTAGTTAGAGTAGATTAGATATCAGAGGTTTCTCAAGTGCAATTGACGACTGCAATTGAGTGCTGAAGATTTGTGTAGATATCTGTAATTTCTTAGGAGCAATTGACGACGGTAGCTGAGGAGTGAAGGATATATTTTACTTTGCTTTCTAGTTTAGATTTTATTTGCCTTGTAAGCATCTCCAAGTTTTAATTTAAATTGACTACTTAGGTTAGAATTTACAGATTACTGTAATGGTTTTTAATTTTTCATCTTTAGTTTGCTAGAGTTTGATTGACACCCAAAATTTTGGTTGATTGTTGATTAGATTAAATTTGTATTAATAGGATCTTAGACTTGATTTACAACCAATGCTAGGAGACTAGAAATATGGTGTAAAATGGTATTGTTTATTTTCATAAATATCCGAAAGCTAAAGATTAAGATTAATGACCTTAATCTAAAGGAGGATTAGGATTTATTTTTATGCACTTTAGTTTAGAAAACCTTTCTTTTATTCATATTCTCCAGTAGATTAGAAAATCTTAAAGATAAATAAAAGTTTTTAAGATAGGGATTTAGATAGAAGATAGAAATAGGAATTAATAAGATAATAAACTTCCTTGTGGGAACGATCCTATGCTAGTACTATAATTTCCATTGTGCGCTTGCAATAGGTTAAGACTTGAATTTAATATAATTATAATACACAATAACAACCAAGTTAAGTTTTTGGCACCGTTGCCGGGGAAGCGGATTTATCTAATTCTTTCTAGTTTTTATCTAATATCTTTAACCTTTTAGAAACAAATATTTATCTTTCTCTTTTTATATTTCTTTATTTTTTTATTTTCTTTGATCACTTCTTAAATCTTTTGCAGGTTTATTTGGAGCAGTGAATTAAAAGTTTCCAACTTCTCCTAATCACAGAAGCCAGAGACTCAAATTTGTTCTCTCTCCTTGCTCTTCTAAAATAAAAATTATATAAATATTAAATACAAAAAGATTTACTTTCTGGTGTATGCATTATACCCGATCTAGAAGACTAGACTCTTTCGAATACGACCTAGAAATTAAGCGGACTTTCTTGCGTAGACTCGCATCAAACCGATCCTCTGCATGAAACTCACAACCAATGGCTGACGAACTTTCAATTGAAGCACATTTTAGCCCAATAGCTTTGATCGAGCCGTCTTGTATAGTTATACCAGAGGCGGCTGAAGGCCAAAACTATGACCTCAAGCCCCACACACTCTAAACTCTACCAACTTTTCATGGGCTTGATAGAGAAGATCCCTACTAGCACTTGAGGGATTTCATAGAAATTTACACAATGCTATAGACTACGACTGGTAAAGAAGCTATAAGACTTGTCTGTGTCCTTTCTCTCTTAAAGATAGGGCGAAGGTAAGGTTAGTCTCGTTACTTGCCAGGAGTATTACCACTTGGGAGGACTTACAGTCCAAATTTTTGGCTGAATACATTCCAATTAGTAGAGCAGACCAAATTCGTTAAGCGATTCAAGGCTTTAGGTAAAGACCTGGAGAATTATTTCATGAGAGTTGGCAACGGATAAAGGATTTGCTACGAAAATACCCTCATCATGAGGTGCCGAATTGGTCTATACCATAAAGTTTTTACTAGGGATTGACTGAGACGAACCAGTCTACAGTTGATGCCGTAAGCGGAGGAGCCTTCATGGCTCAAAATGGCCAGTAGACCTGGAATTTATTTGAAAAATTGGCCAACACTTCAAAGCAAAAGCAGGCTTTGTTATAGACCGACCCAGAGATTGCTCATCATACCCCGCTCGTAAGAGGAGGGGTCTATAAAATCAATAAAGAAAAAGTGAAAATAGAGGATGACATGAGTGCAAAAGTTTTGGCTCTTGAGCAAAAAATTACTACTCTTATGAATTCCATCCCAAATACTCTAGATAGGCCTACAATAAACCCTCAAAATTTCTAGATTCACACATATACAGAGAACCCTGCTGCGCCACAATAGTAAGAAATGATAGAAACTAAGCAGGCAATAGCCTTTCAGAGGGGATACTACGGGAACACATACAACCCAGCATGGAGGAATCACCTAGGATTTAATTATGGCTCCACCGCTGGAGCGCAACCAACACCAACAGCTGCGCTGCCCCAATTTCTCCAGACCCAAGTTTTCCACCAAAGACCCCAATTACAACAATAGTCGCACCAGTATACTACTCCATGGTTTATTTTCATTTTTATTTTTTTAGAGTATCATATTACAACCTAAATCGTTAAAAAATGATAGATCGTTATATGTACTTGCTGTATATTATAAGGGAAACAAACGTATGGATTTACGATTGTTCGTAGTTTAAAATGCAGTGATTGATATTCTTTGCTCAGTAAAGCTAGAATCAACTTACGATTCTAGGTTAACTTAAGCAATGACTAGTTTAGGAGGTCATTGTTGAAAACAAGACCCATATATTCTAAAAAGGAGAATATGTCGGTCCTATTTTCAAATTCCTTCGATTTTATCTTTTCCTCTCCTAGCTTCCCTCTCTTTTTCGAATCCCCTATAATCTTAACCGTTCTGCTCTCTAATCAAACCATACATTCACATAAAAATCCCTTTTCCTTCCATTTTATCTTTGGGAAACCTTACAAGCATTTTCATCGAGTGAAATTAAAACAATCTTTAACAAGGCAAGGGAATGATTCTCAATAAAAGATTATTTTGCATGGGTTGTTTATTCAATACTTGGCTTTTAAGTTTGATTAACTTTTGCAGAAGAAAGAAATGACGAACGAACAGGGAAAATGACAAAGGGAAGATGGGGAAGAAGACGAAGGTAACGATTCTGATAACACCCCAATCATTTACCGTATTGCACGGTCTATTGCCATAAAAGATAAATCAAAAGCAGCAGACCCTCCCAAGAAGAAAACCCGATCCTTAGGGGTAGTTATCAGAGAGGGTCTCCTTAGGGGTAGTTATCAGAGAGGGTCCCACGGATACAACTGAAAAAGACTGTGTCCGCCCTAAAGAGGGGACCCAAATTAGATAAAGGAAAAAAGCTAGCATCCTCTGAAACCTCAGTGGATAAGCTTCCCACTTCAAAAAATAGCACATCATGGGAGCCAAGGTTGCAGTTGACGCTAATGCCTTGGAAAAATTGGAGATGGGAGGAGAAGCAATCAAATATTTTAAGGATGCTGGGCTCCATTATTTTCTAGAGCCTGAAGTTACCCAAGTCCACCCTAGATTGGTAAGACTATTTTATGCCAATATGAACAATAGAAGCAAGGGACCAGTCCCCACCCTATAAACAAACATTGATGGATTTCTAATTTTAATTACAAAAGCAATGGTTGCTAGGGTGATGAATGCACCCTTGGAGAGACTTGGGCTATCCACTAACACTCAAGAACCAATATACATAGGCCTTTACCCGAAGTTCTGCCAGAATTTATTCAAATGACCACAAATTTGTTAGGCAAACCACCTAATGATATGTCATTCTTTTTACGTAAGGACTTAGAAGAACAGAATTTATCCCTTCACTTCTCTGATGTTTTAATCCATAAAACTATCCACCCGACAAGACATGGGACTCGGCGAAGGGCCCTCTTTACAAAAGCTTTATATCTAATGGCACACCACTATTGGTTTGATGTTCCTTCATACCTCATGGAAGTGATGAACATAGTAAGGGAGAAGTTGCCTTTGAAAACGTACCAGACAAATAAATTATATCTACCCTTTGGTGGCCTAATCACAAATCTGTTGATAAATGTGGGATAAAATATTGATCCCAAGGAAAAAATATTGCCCCGTAGCAATGAGAACCTAACACCTCAGACCTATAGGAGAACATTAAGTGCCACAAACAAAAAGAAAATTCCTATTTTGGCACAACCAAAAGAGGTTTTATCTATGCAAGAAACAGTCCCAAAATAGATAGAAGCTGCCATAGATCAGGCAGCGGGGACTGAAGCCATTGAAGCAAAAGAAGGTGTGAGCACTTTTACTCCACCCCTTGAAAGGCCAAAAAGTAGTTTTCCAGAGATAGAAGGAGTACCTGAGGAGCGAATACCAGTTGAAGACCAATCCAGTCTGTACGACTCAACTCTGGACTCACCAACAGGACCTGCCATGCCCCGTGAAATCAACCTCACTCCTACTGAAATAGAACAGGTGCATCCATGCAATGAAGCAGCAAAAAACACCTAGGCACCAGTTGAACACCAGAATATTGAAGTGGCTACTTTTAGTCAAGTCCCTGTCAGTTCTCAACCCATTGCCCCATCAGAAACATTACCAGCTCTACCTCTTATGTCACAAAAAGGAGGAGTAAACTAGGAAACCGAAGTTCCACCCCCTGTCAACTCCATGACCACCACCATAGTACCTACATCCCAAGCTGCAAAGTCAAGGCTACATATCGAAGCCCCACGAGAGAGCTTCAGTGCACTCTTACATCAAGAAATGCCTATTCCAGCTACTACTTCAATAGACCTAGTGATTGAACAACCTGACCTGGAGAGAAGATTAAAAGAAGTAGAGTAATGGCAGATTTCCAATGCTCAATTACCAGGTGTTGTAAGGAGAATGATGTAGGAAATACAGGTGTTGAAAAGTAGACTACAAGATAACATGTCTACTACATAGGAAAAGCAGGAAGTGATTATGAACATAAAACAAAAGGAAATTAAGGAGTATCGCATGCATTGGGTAGCTGAAACATACAAGACAATTCAAGAGGAAACAACAGTCCTTAGAACCCAAATAGCATAGGTATAAGGAGAGAACAGAATTCTGTAAGAAAAACATCAAGGGTGGGAAAGAAAAGAAAAGGAATATGAGGATAGAATAGAACAGCTTGTCGCACAATTAACAGAATTCATGAACAACCTAGATGCTGTAGAAACTGCAAGAGAAAAAGCCCATTAAGAATATGAACAAACCTTGAACAAATTAAGGAAAGATAGGACTTAAGAACTTACAATAGCTCAAGGGAAATTAGTTAAACTACAGGAAGAAAAGGAGTCCCTGATGCTTATTTGTGCTGAGAAAGAAGAAAAAATTGAGTCCCTCATCAAAAAGTTCTGGAACTCAGTAACAAAAGAGAAGGCTACTTCTGCACACCTGAGGGAGGAAAATAATGTAAAGCATGCTGTAATTTGCCAATTACAGCACCAATAGGCTACGTTGGAAGCAGAACTGTAGGCCTTGAAAGTAAAATATGATCCAACATTAACAGAAAAGGAAGAAATAAAGGCACATCCTGTAGAAGTACCACCAGAAGAAGAAGTGAAGCCTGAAGAAGAAAATGACTCTGATTGCAGCACTGCAGAAATCTCTGACTCTGATGAGGTCTGCATAAACAACCTGGTTGCTCTACCAACTCCACCACATGTACCTTCAAAATCAATTGTCCCATATCCTGCATCACCTAGTGAGTAAATCTCTAGATATATCACAAGCCTCACAGGTAAGAAGATTTTGATAAATTTTGGAATACTTTGTACATGCTTAATTCATATATATAGTTTTCTTTTTGACAAATTTTGTTCCTAACATTACTAACAATTTTTTTTATTGACTAACATCTAACAATTTCTATTCACATCAAAATTATTTTTCTCCTAAGTTTGATTGTTTTTGCATATTATATACCCGATTATTAACATAGCAGTAAATAAAATAGGTAATTTTTTTTGTATGTCCCTTGTTTTGCACAATGAGGATATTATCCTATTTAAGTTTGGGGGGGATGCAAACTTTTGTTAGTTTAGTTTATTTTTTGTTAATTTTTAATTTAGTTTTTCAAATAAATTTCTTATTTAAAAAAAAAATAATAAATTAATTTAAGTGAATCATTATATGCAAATTATGAAAAAAAAATATATAAATTCGAATTTCTTAGCAAACCATCATAGTAGTAGTTCAAAAATCTAAATAAAGATAGTTACAATTCCAAGTAAAGCATCTTTAGAATGCTGTATCAGAGAATGTTTAAAACTATACGATTGATCTGAACTATAAAATATTTTAGATTATAGTTTCAAAATTATATCACTAGTGAGCTATAGAGCCTATTTCCTCTTTATTCTGAGAAAAAGAGAGACTATTTTTATTCATGCTTAATTTCCTTGAACTTCTCTACTATTGAAATCTCATAATGCTGAATTTATAATTAATATATTCTATGATTATGATAATTTATTTCTTTAGAGCTGTCTATTAAATATATCAAAGCAATAAGACATTCATATTAGTAAATCATAAAAACGATCGAAGGCCATCTTTTTTTAAAACCAGAGCCAGAAAAGCTAAAATCCCATAATATTTTACCATTTGAACCCATATTAAAAGCCTAAAGACTAAATTTCTTTGTACCAGATTTTATAAACCTCTAACTATATGTACTATCCAAAACTTTCTATCCTTAACCCTTACAATTTCTGAGAGTTTAGAATGTAAAAGAAAGGAAGAAAAGGGAGTGAAAGGAGTATGAGTTATTAGATAAAGGATCTGCTAGAAAGGGTGCAATTGAGAAAGAAATGTATGAAAATATGGGAAAAGAAAAGAAAAAGAATGAAAAATCGTAAAAGACGATTTTATGAAAAGAGAAGCAAAAAGCTTTCAAAAAAGAAGAAAAATGGGATTTACAAAAGAAAAGAAATAGGAAAAAGTTATCCAAAATAAAGATACTTACTGAAGCTAAAAAATAGAAGATAAAGCGAAGGAAGAGCTAAACTCTTAGAAATAATTTTGAATCCTTTTTACCATTTTCTTTGAAACCTTCTAAAAACCCAAAGCCTCATTACAAGCCGAAGGAAAGACCTTTGTGATTTGTGATTTTGTGACAACCCGTCATTTCCCTTTTTTCATTATTGGAAACGTCGCGTCATCGGATCACCTAACATGATTCTTTTATCTAAGGGGTCATTTCTTGTACAAAGTTTTGCAAATGCGGAACCAATGTAGTAATTCTAGCAGTTGATAATATGACAAAATAACTGATTTTTCTACTTATCTAAAAGAACTAGCATCAGTATCAACAAAACAAAAGATCTGATGTATAGCTTTCCACCAATGACAGCCACCCGTCATCTAAACAATGGAAAGAAAACCTATACATCCAAACACAAAATATCTAAAACTACCGTATATAATTCAGACAAGTTTCTCAAAGTTATCTATCTCTATCTCCTCTAACTCCACAAGCCACAAACCTACTTTCAGAAGAACTCTTTTGGGAAATCGTCCTCTTTGTCTTCTCCCTCTTCCTCGTCGGGTACGTACGTAGGATCTGCAGCGTGCTCCGAATCAGGCTCTGCAGCTAAGACAATTAAGTCGTGGAATTATCATCAAAGCTCAACAGGAAATATTACCTTACTATCATACATTGACAACTTATCACATTCTTGTTGAGAAGCATAAATAGAATAAAGAATGTGACTTTAGTATTATAAGACTAATATAACATGCTGATATGCTGAATTAACGCATGTTGTAACAGGTATGAGAAATCCAGTTGAGATAAGATATACGTACAGGCTGAAACAGAAGAAACAGGAAAATCAAGATCCCGAGTTAGCGGGATCACTTGTCAAACTCCCGAGTTAGCGGGATCACTTGGACTAAGGGAATCAAGCTCCCGAGTTAGCGGGATCACTTGTCAAGATCCTGAGTTAGCGGGATCACTTGGGCCAAGGAAATCAAGCTCCCGAGTTAGCGGGATCACTTGACCAAAGATGAAGTAATAACATATGAACAATATCACAGATAGCAGAATCTAAAGGATGCAATATGACTGATGCATTGATATTAAATAAACTTGCATGTTTAAGCTGAAATGCATTTAGTGTATACTGAATTTATTTACTCTCCTAAATTGCCTCGGCATATAAAATTCTCATATATTTTCAATGTCTATTCAATTGATCTTACTTTCATGACATTTTGAAGATTTCTTACTATAATCTATATGGATAAGACTATTTATATTTATCATCAACTGTTCTTGGTTTACGTAATAAACAAGATTACCCACATTCGATCAATAACTAGCATAAGTATTAGTAAAATATTCTATTAATCATGAGCACTAAATTGCAATCTTTGATGAGAATAAGACAACAAATTATATGGAAACAAGGTAAATTCCCTACCTTATCACCGAAACTGACGTGACTCGTAGTGTAGGTGCACTTGTGCATCCGCGAGCACCATTCGGGAATAATCTCTCAAAATTGATCTAGTGCACCAAGTATATATATATATATATATATATATATATATATATATATATATCTGTATAAGTTTTAGTAGATATCACTTGTATTAATGGTTTACCTAAGACCAAAAGATATAGCCATCTAGACCCCTAATGGATCCAAGGTCTGAAATATAAGAATACAGCCCAAAACCTCAGCTAAAAGAGGTTGCTGCGACAAGCTTCCAGGGTTGCTGCGGGAAGCACCTTGCCGCGGCAAGCTCATCAGCTGGGCATCTTGCCGCGGCAACCTTAGGTTTCCGCTGCAAGCTTGAGCAATTTGGCTTGCCGTGGTGTTGTCTCTTAGTGTTCTTCCTCTGGTTCTCTTGCTTCTGTTTCTATATCTTCAGATATATATATATATATATATTTATATCTGTTTATTTATCATCTTTATATCTGTATTGAGATATATATATATATATATATATTTAAATTTCCAAATATAGCTCAATTGCCAAAATGCCAAAATTTTAGCATAGTCTTTTGTTCATACGGTGTAGTCATTGTACCTTTTGGTGAATACGAGAGTACGACCACATTGAAAGTAGATCGGAAACGAACTCACGCCGTCTGCTGACTAGCTAGTGGCACAGAAGTAAGCTTAATTACATACCTCTGTCCTCATGGTATGCCAAAGTAGACCAGAATCGAATTCACGACGTCTGATGACAGTGTACTAAATTGGTCTTACTATTTTGTTTATGCTTTTAGAATCTCGTTGCTAGAATTTCATTCAAAATTGGATGTGGGATGATGAGGGGACTTCAATTGCCGTTTGTAACTAGTAGCTGCACTTTGCGTGCATGAACACAATAGGATGACTCATTGAGTCGTGGAGCGAAGTTACCATGCAAGCATCTTATAAGCGTCAATAGGGTGGGCTTTGATACTAGGCCAGTTTTGTTTTCATACATGTATTCCCTCTAACGACAAAATCAGGCATAGTTTTGGGTATAAGTCTGGTATAGTCTTTTTCTATATAAGCTACTATTTAAACTTAAATTGACATACCCAATTAATGGGTAAACCTGTGTATGTGTATCTAGAGCTAAGACCATCTATTATATTATAACATCTATGCTGTTATAATATCTACATCCTTTGAGTTGGGATTCTATGCAATGCTCACACGAGTTTGGCCTTGTATAGGTAGATAAAGCCAAATGGCCTTGGCTTGAGTGGAACATGTATACAACACTACTTGTATATAGGTAAATTATTACCGATAAGGTAGTTCATAGTTTTATTTTAATACGCTTGTGTCTAGCTTGGAGTCACACTCTAAGGGCCTCACATTTTGCACATATTTAAAGGCTAACATAACGAGGTCCCTAGGGTGTCGTGGTAGAAACTTACACATGTCCTAATCGGACTCTTATCGCTGTAGTGTACAAATATGGAAATCGTTACATTCTCCCCTATTTAAGAAATTTTCGTCCTCGAAAATAAATCAAGACAACGATGGGCAGCAGGTGAATGCTGCAATAGCTAACATCAATAGTTTCGCACATGACAACTAGGAATATAAATAACAGACAGTAGAATCTCAAATGAACAAAATAAAATCTAACTATAACAGAGGGAACAGCAATGATATTAACCACAACACGTATCACTTATCAATCATTGACATGAGGTCTATAGTAGACAATAAACACAAATAAACAACCTTGTTAGAGATGAACTTAATTTAATCCGATACAAAATGAAAATATCATATATAAACTACTAGCTTGTGAGGTTATAATTTACCAGGCTGTGGACTTGGTTATTGCTGACTAGCGGAGGAAGGACCCGCATCTTGCTGCTGAAAGTCTTGCTGGAATTCTAGCACCAGTGGTGCTGCATTGCGGGTGTATTGGGAGACGAAATTGCGTGCCCGCCCAATGTAAGGGTTTGCAGTGGTTTGGAATGTATGCTCCATCATGATGTTGGTTGCTTCTTCAATATAATCAATGCGTTGATAGAGCATATACTGATTTTGATATAAATTATCGAATTGGAGAAGAGTTTGCTCATGGTTTTCACGCATGAGCTATGCCAAAGCAGCATTGGTGTATGACTCAGGTGCTAAGGGAACCGATTCGGTTTGTGCTTGAGTGTGAGACTGAGGGGGAATGAGGATATCTTGGGTTGGTATCGAGGGTGGTGCTTGTGGAGGTGGTGGAGGAGAACGGATTTGGCGAGCTTGGCAGTTTTGAACCGCTTGGGATGACCTTTGACATGCATTTCGCCAGATAGCTGGGCTAAAGACCCCGCATATTATCCGTGCAGACTTCTTCACCCTGGGGAATCTGATAGGGAATTTGATTCACATTGTCTGCATGTCTGTCTAAAAGACGGGAAATTAAACGAAGATAGGGGCATGATGGCATGGGATTAGCGACATTGCTTTGCAAATGGATGTTGGTGTATTTAATGCCTTCCCATGCCACCCTAGGGGCCTTTAACCATCAGTTTTCATGCACAGTGAATAGAGCTTGTAAGAGAACATCTCGGCGTTCTCTCTCATGCTGCATGGGGTATAAATTACAATGAAATACACAGTCAAGAAACCATATTTTTTGTGGCAATTAGCTGCGCCGGACTACAAGGCCGTGAGCAGAAGAGGTCTGCCCATCAATCATCTTTGTAGTGATGTGATGAAATTTCACATCCCTTTGTCGAGGCATTTGCAGTCCGAGACTGACATCGAAAGTTGGACTACAGTCCATAGCTTGTGCTATGTCTTGTAAATTAAAATAAAATTTCCGATTATCGATTTCAGTCTCCAATTGGCCAACTGTTGGTGATACTTTTAGATTTTGATAAAATAAATGGACGAGACACGGATAAAACTGGGTATGGAATGGTTGATATAAGGCGTCTAACCATGCCTGTTCCATATACCTAATGGACCATGCAGTCTGGTCATTTGGTGTCAATAGTCAATCGTCGACGATCCATTCGGGTTCCATAGCCTTCGCAGCCCACCATGGGACGGGTTGTTCTTGCTCAACGGATGGATCGATTGGGTCATGGGAAGGAGCAGGGGCCTTGCCCTTTTCTTGGGCTGAGGCTTTTGGGGGTTTTGATACCCGGTCTTCCTAGGAGGCATCTTAATGAATTTAAAAGACAATGAAGGAAAAATAGGAGCTAGGATTATGGTTTTACCTCACACAGTCACCAAATGTGCTTGGATTAGTGAAATAGCAGGAAATAGAGAGATGCCAAGAGGAAATCAATGGCATGCAACAACTTTTAGCTTGATCTCGTGGAATGCATGCAGATAAAATGGCTTGGAAGATAGGAGAAACCAGAAACCATCCAACTCAATAATAGAAAACATACTTGAAGTGGGTTTCGGACCCACATAACCCGCACAGGGTTGCCGCGACAACTCTATAGGCTTGCCGTGGCAAGGTGATCAAATCTTTGCTGGCCCAGATTTCGAAGCCTCTTAACTTTGGTGTAAAATGTGTTGGTGCCTGGGTGTACTTAGCATATACAGGGGCTGTAGAAAAATAGTTGTTGACCTTGTTGACTTGTGCTGCTATATAAAATTATTTTAGTTTGATAAATTAGTAAGTGGAAAACTATTGTGGCGGCCCATATATGGCCTTGTGGTGTTTAACTGGGACGTGTGGCTTTATGTTGGGATGTGTCACCTTGCCTAGGTGTCATCCCCAAACATTTGCAATTGATTTGTTTCTTCAAAAACTTTTTTTTTTTGAACAAATAATTGTTATTTTGCTACAAAAATCAAAGACTTGTATTTTAGTTCTAATTTAAAATGATGTAATTGTATTTTATGTTTCTATCTCTAAGGCTTAGTGGGTGTACTATATTTGATGTGGTTCCTTATATACGGTTGCTGGGTGCATCAACAAAATAGTAGACTAAATTTCTAAATGAAGCAATTTATTTCTTAGAAATATTCATATGACTAAGTATAATCATATTGTAGGTGTAGTTTAAGTACATACCTTATGTAAATAATAGAGGGTACTGAGCACGAATATCAGTTTCGCGTTCCCAGGTAGCCTGATGCGATCCATGATTCTTCCATTCGATCAAGATGAGTGGAATTCACTTTGTTCGCAAAATTTGATCTCTGCGGTCCAAAATCTGGCCTGGTTCTTCGGTCACTATTAAATCTTCCTGGATATCTAACGGTTGATAATCCAACACATGCATTGGATCGCTAACATACTTCCTCAGCATAGACACATGGAATACGTCATGAATGCTAGATAGATGCGGAGGTAAAGCGAGTCGATATGCGACCTCCCCTACTCTGCCTAAAACGGGGAATGGTTCAACATAATGAGGACTCAACTTGCCTCATTTCCCAAACCACACCACTCTTGTTGTCGGAGAGATTTTAATAAAGACATGCTCGCCAATCTATATACCAGTCATTAGAATGATAATGTAATTCATTTTTGTGACTATACAATAGACTTATCAATGTAGAGTATTACCTAGAAATCAACACTCGTTCTTTTGAGATCGGCGTAACTCTTTTGTCGACTTTGAGCACTCTTCAATCGTTCCCGAATAACGTGAACAACTGCATTGGTGCTTTCGATCAAATCAGGGCCTAAAATCAATCGCTCTTCAGCTTCTTCCCAATTAATCGGAGATTTACATCGGCGTTCATATAGTGCCTCGAATGGTGCCGTATTGATGTTTGACTGGAAGCTATTATTGTATGCAAATTCGATCAGGGGTAAGTGCTTATCCCACGATCCTTGAAAATCTAGCATACATGCCCTTAACATATCTTCTATCACCTGATTTACCCTCTCCGTCTGCCCATTGGGCTGAGGATGAAATGCAGTACTGAAGTCTAACTTGGAACCCATACCTTCTTGGAAACTTTGCCAAAATCGTGAAGTATATAAAGGGTCGCGATCTGACACAATGCTGACGGGTACCCATGTAATCGTACAATCTCTAGTAGATATATTTCAGCCAATTTCGACACTGTATATCACGTACTATAGGGTAAGAAATGCGTCGATTTGGTGAGACGATCAACAATTACCCAAATCGCATTGTAACCCTTCTGAGTACGGGGCAAGCCGAGAATAAAATCCATGGAAATATTTTCCCATTTCCATTCTGGAATGGGCAGTGGCTGTAATAGACCAGCAGGGTGCTTGTGCTCAATATTTACTTGCTGACAGGTTAAACACTTTGCAACATATTCCGCTACGTCGTGTTTTAAACCGTTCCACCAGAACGTCTTCTTTAGATCCTAGTACATCTTTGTGCTGCCAGGATGGATAACATAGGCTGATTTATGTGCTTCTTCGACAATTTCCTAACGTAAGGCATGATCATTAGGTACGCATACTCGTCCTCGAACAATAAGGACCCGTCGTCCTTAATCGAGAATTCTGGTTGTAGCCCACTTTGTACTTCTTGTCAGATGGAAATAAGCTCTGTATCTTGCATCTAGAGCTCTCTGATCCTATCGAAAAGTGGAGCCCGAATCATTACTGTAGCAAGTGTTCTCCAGTTGGCGTTGCTCGTAGAGTGGCACTCGATGATACAATGTCTTTGAGTAGCTTCCATCTTTATAATCGGATCACAAGATGAGATAACTGAGCAGATAATTTGCGACTTAGCGCATCAGCTACAACATTGGCTTTGTCGGGATGGTACTGAATAGAACAGCCGTAGTCTTTCAAGAATTCCATCCACCTTCTTTGCCTCAAATTCAACTCTTTCTGGGTAAAGAGATATTTAAGACTCTTGTGATCGGTGAAAATTTTGAATGTTTCATCATACAGATAGTGTCTCCAGATTTTTAATGCGAAAATAACTGTTGCTAATTCCGGGTCGTGAGTGGGATAGTTCTTCTCGTGGTCTTTCAACTGATGGGAACCATAGGCAATTACACGTTCCCATTGATTCAAAACGCAACCTAACCCACTGTATGACGCATCACTGAAGACGACAAAACCACCACTACCTAATGGTAATGTTGAAACAGGTACTGAAGTGAGTCTCCTTTTCAATTCTTAGAAACCTTGTTCGCATGCCTCAGTCCACTCGAATTTAACATTCTTTCGAGTGAGTTGCGTGAGTGGTCCAGCAAGTCATGAAAATCCTTCTACAAAATGTCAGTAATAACCTGCAAGACCTAGAAACCATCGGATCTCGGTTACTGTCTGTGGTTGCTTCCACTGTACTACATCCTCGATCTTTACAGGATCAATAGTAATCCCCGCTTCTGAGATAATATGGCCCGGAAAACTGACTTGGTTCAACCAGAAGTCGCATTTACTAAATTTCGTATACAACTACGAATCTCTCAATGTTTGTAATGACAGACGTAGATGATCTTCATGCTCTGTCTTTGTTTTTGAATAAATAAGTATATCGTCGATGAACACCATGATACACTGATCAAGATAAGGTTTAACGATTCGATTCATCAAGTCCATAAATGCAGCAGGTGCGTTGGTCAACCCGAAGGGCATGACTAGAAACGCGTAGTGACCGTAACACGTTCAGAAGGCTGTCTTCGAAATATCAACTTTCACCTTCATCTGGTGATATCCTGATCGTAGATCAATTTTTGAAAAGAAACGCGCTCCTTGTAACTGATCAAAGAGATCGTCGATTCGGGGGAGCGGATATCTATTCTTGATCGTCAGTTTATTGAGTTGATGGTAATCAATACAGAGGCGCATCGAACAGTCTTTCTTTTTCACGAATAACATCGGTGCACCCCATGGAGACACACTCGATCTAATAAAGTCTTTATCAAGAAGCTCTTGCAATTGCTCCTTGAGCTCTTTCAACTCTGTCGGTGCCATTCTATGTGGTGTTTTTGATAATGGATCAGTACCCGGAGCTAACTCAATAGCGAACTCCACTTCCTTATCAGGAGGTAAGCCTGACAACTCATCAGGGAATACATCAGGAAATTCATAGACAATTGGTACATCTGAAAGTGAAAGTGTCTTCACTTCTCAATCTTTACTTTGCACGAAACTAATATACCCCTAAGAACCATCATCAAGTAATCGCCGTGCTCGAATTGCGAATATCAAAGATAGATTAGTTGACGGTACCCCATAGAATTTAGCTAATTTCTTCTTTTGTGGCCGAAAAGAGACAATCTTTCGTCGACAGTCAACATTCGCATGGTGATTAAACAACCAATCCATGCCAAGGATAACGCCATATCCTTGCATTGGCAGTAAGATCAAGTCGGCTATTGCTTCATATCCCCAGTAGTCCTTGATCCAAATGATAACCGATCGATATACCATATCAGTTGTGAGAAACTGTCCAGTCGAAAGTGTTACATCGAGAATAAAGTCAAGAGGTTCTGGGATACCTCCCAACTTCTTCAATTTTTCAGTAAACTGGGGTGTAACAAACGAGTGTGTAGATCTGGGATCTATCAAGACTCGTGCGTCATAACACAAATAAGCATCTTTTGGATATAATTGTAGGATACCTAAAGCATACCTTCTAGTATTAGCTGGGTTACTTTTACTTATTCAAAAATAACAATATGTAAATCTAACAATTAATAATGTAGTATGTTATGCACTTCCTCTATCTAAACAGATATTATTTTGCAAATATTAACATAGATATTTAATGGACCAACATACCTTGAATGATGTCATTACTAGTGCGTGCATCCTTTGCAGTGACAGCATAAGCTCGGCCTTGTACTGTAGGCCGTGCTAATCGTAACACTGGTCCCACCTTTGTTGCTAGTCCGACTATTTTTGGGAATTCTTTAATCCGGTGTCCCATCTTGCCACATCAAAAACATGCACCAGAAGCTTTATGGCACTCATCTGTTTTGTGTACCTTTCCACATCTCCCACAAATTTCTTTTGAAGCTACTGATGAAGCCGTGTAAGATCTCGTGCCAGAACCTGTTGGCCGTGCTTGTGAAAACCCAGATGTGCTTTTTGCCACTAGTGGAAAAGATTGGTTTTGAACACGTGGAAACCTTAGTGGTAATGGGAACGCCGATGAACCATATGGCCATGCATAAGCTCCTGCAGCTCGTTGAAATGCGACTTGTCCTTGAAATCATGGTCGTTTACTGATTTGACCATCACTATAGGACTGAGATGGAGCTTTTCTGGCTTTCTGCTTTTTTTCTCTCCTTTTAAACATGGTATCCACACCGGTTTCCACTATAAGGGCCAATTTCATCACAGTGGCATAGGTCGTGGCCTGAAACAATGAAATGCGTTCCTTGATCAAGGGTTTCAAACTGTGCTCAAACTTTTGTGTTTTCATCAACTCGGTGGAGACCAACAAAGGTGCAAAATGAGAGAGATGTGTGAATTCTGCCTCATATTCACATACAGTCATCTGGCCTTGAACTAAGGTTGCAAACTGTACCTCTAGCTTATATCTCTCGGGTGTCGCAAAATAGTTTTCATTGAATGCCTCAGTGAACTCTGCCCATGTCCATGGTACTCCAGGCATTCTAGTTCTTTCGACAGACTGCCACCATGGTTCTACCTCACTTTCCAATTTATATGCCGCCCAGCTTACTTTTTCCTCCTCAGTGCACGTGACTCTTTGCAACACTTTCTCAATCTGCGTTAACCACTTCTCAGCCTTGTTGATTCCTTCTGGTGTGCTTACATTATTGGTTGGTGGTGAAAGTCATTGAAAATCAAAGAAAGAGTAAAACAGGGGGTGAATTCAACACAACTCAGAAGTCCTAGACCTACAAGATACAGGGTCCTTTGTAGCAAGTTTTGATAAGTAAGAGTTTGTCCCACAGGGAGAGGTGATCTATAGCTCCAAAGGAGCCATCTCTAGTAGTCCCTCCAGATCTGACTACAGATCTGGCAGTCCTAAAAGGAGGGGAGTTTAAGGTCACTTATTCTAAGTATTCTAATGTCTAAACTACCGAAAGGGTTGAAAGGATAGATGGAGTGTGGAAAATAAATATAAAAGGGTGAGAAGTATGTTATTGAGCCCAGATCAGAGGAGTTGTATAACTCAGATTCATATATGATGTTATAGAAGTCCTGTCCAGTGGCTACATTATCACCACTAAGGAGAAAGGATCCAACCCATCACTCTACCATGATTCCACCCTTAAGGCTATAACTTGTCCACTCAAATGGTCACAGATTATCCCATAGGGGAGCCACTATCCAGGGATGGGTCAAAACACAAGTAAATCATCACAGGCACTATTTCATCCAGGCTACCAGCTCAAGAATCCAAAGGGAACCTCAATCTCTAAAGTTCTATATGTGGGGCTAAGGTTGTAGGACCATGATAGCCCAGACACATAGAACATCAAGAGATTGAGTACAACCTTCGATCTAGCTGTCCATTGCTTGAGTGAGGCTACAATGGTCCAGTCACCAGCCTACAATCTCTATAACCAGATCAGATCCAACATCTGATGGCAGATCTATACAAATATAGGGGAGTCTGCCTCTGTACAATCTCTCACCAGGCTTCTACAAGCTCAGGTGTAAAGAAGAAGGATCCATCCTAGATCGGTGGATTAGAATCACCCTAAGGCTATAATCTGTCCACTTAAATGGTCACAGACTATCCCAGAGGTTATCCTCCTCACGGAGCCCAAGACAAAACAAGAATATCGCTGCTACCACCATGGTCACAAGGCTACCAGCTCAAGCTCCCATGGGAATTTCAGATTTAGTGGGTCCTGTGGTGGGGCTAAGGCTGTAGGACCATGATAGCCTGCATACACGTGTCACTTGGATCTGAGTGGCCCTTAGAATCAGTCCTCCATTGCTTTGAAACACAGCCAAAGCAATGGCGGATCACAAGGCAGCAGCCTTGCACAGAGCATCTCACATTCAAACATAAATCCCATAAAATACAGATCCTATTACAGAATTTCCATTGAGCTAATTCAAAAACACACACAAAGGCGCAAGTGCTGGACTATGGAGAGAAGGAAAAAAGAAAAAGAAAACTACTTACAGATAAAAAGAAAGAGAAAAGGAAAATGATCTTTGATGTGTTCCCAGATACCTAAACCTAAGCTAGGTATGGGTTTATATAGCGGTGGGGTGGCGGCGCATTAGGGTTAGGAAACCCTAATTTTAATGATGCCACGTGGCCTAATAGTGATCCTTGGATGCCTCAGGGTGCGTGCACAGAGATTTGAGCGTGAGAGTGCGTGCCCTAATCACTGGAAATTCCCAGAAGGTCCTCTGCTTAAGAGATGGAAGTTTAGGTTCAGAGCTTCGCTAGGTAGCTGTAGTTTCCCAGACTTGTCACGTGGTAGCTCTTTGCTCTTCGTTAGGATGATTTGACATTGCAGCTTCAGCCGTAGTGAGGTTGCCTTGGTTTGCTCTTCAGGTAGTCGCGTGGTAGAGAATTGCGCTCTCGCTGGATTGGGCTTCGCGAGGTTGAGTAGAAAACACAGTCTCAGATATTGCGGGGTTGAAGTTCAAGCAGTCGCTGGGTTGATCTTCGCGAGAGTGAATTTGAACAGTGTAGGAACTTCACGAGCACTTCTCTTTACTGGACTTTGTGAGTTACCTCGCGAGGCTTTTAATGAGTTCTGAACTGCGCGAGGTTCCATGTCTTAATTGATCTTCACGAGGATGGCTTTGCCTTCGCCAGGATGTTTTCTTCTTGAATGGCGCGAGAACTACGCGACACTGCGCGATGTGTTCTACTCTTGAGGATCGCGAGAGCTACGTGAGTTTGAGTTTCTGAAGCTCTCCAGTCACTCATCTGCACGAGAGGTTGCTGTAAAGTCTTGGGAAGCTCAGTTGAACTGCGCGAGGCATATTTCTCCTGAATCCTCTAAAGCTTGAGTCAGCTGCGCGAGGCTCATTTCAGGTCTGGGTTCAGAGTTCATTCTTCTGAGGGATTTCTGGTGCCAAAGCAGGCTCCTTAACTGGATTCTTGGCCTTATTTCACTGCTGATTATTACCTACACAAAACACTTAACAAGAACTTATTAGGTGGCTAAGGGTCTAATCAAAGGTTAAGTTAAGGGGTGAAAAGTGGTACTTTTCAGGTCTTAACACACCCCCAAACCTAATCTTTGCTAGTCCCTTAGCAAAGCTACATTAAATCTACTCTAAAAATTAAATGCCACTTTCGTAGGGAGCACGGATACATTTAGCATATGTACCAAGCTAGTCCATCTTCAACTCTTTCTCCTTTACCTTTTGAATTCTCAGAGTGAGGGTAGATTGAATCAGGTTCATGGGTTCAGGTTCAAGTACTCAGGTGTATTTTGAAGAAATTTAGGATTTAAAGCTCAAAGGGGGTATGGACAAGGGCAGTTACTTTAGGATTGGTCTTTTTAGGCTCAAACTGTCCAAGAGAAGGCCTTGATCCTTTCCTCAGTCTCATGAGTACTGTCAGTTGTTTCAACTTGGAGTTACCTAACTTCTAGCGAGCACAGTGACTCAGTCAGTCTTTAGAACTAGAAGGGATTGCCTTGGTTACTCCTCAAAAGATGGAAAAAAATTTTATAGGCCCAATTCTCACTGGATATGGTCTTCCTTTGAATTTTCAAGTATGTCCTCACCTTTTTCTCTCTCTACTGATTCACTGAGTGCTGATACAAGTGAGTTTCCTTGGTGATATTATCATAGAAATGTGGAGTATTAGAGGTTTATAATCTCCAAGGTTTGCATAAATTTTAAACTTCTTAATTTCATGATTCTTAAGTGAACAGAGGTCTATTTCCATATTACTCAGATGAGTCTGCTGCACTTATGTTAACTATTCCATTGGCGAGTGCACATACCCCCAAACCTACGAGGAGCAGTGTCCTCACTGGTTCAAAGGTGGCTGTGCAGCAGAGTTATTACAGCATAAAAGACAAGAACAAGAAATAAAGTAACCAAGAACAGAAAATTATATAGCAAAGAGAAAAGGAAAATATCATTAAGGTTAAAAGAAAATTACAAAAACAGAGGAGGGAAAGAGAGAGAGATTAGGGGTGAGGGGGTTGAGAAGGTGGGGGAGGGGGTGGAGTGGAGGGGGCAGGGGAGGGCTCTATTTTTTGCTTCTTCTTCTGCGGCTGAAGCTTTTCCTCCTCCTTGGCAAGGATTTGCAGAACATCCTCGTATTCATCCCAGAAGGGTTGGAGGGGATCCGGCTCTTTAGGTGGCGGCGGGTCCAGCCACATCGGGTAAAACTTGTTAGGCAGCTCATTTGGCTTGTCATCTGCCATGATTAGGATTAGGGAAGGACCGCTAGGGTGAGAGGAGATAGGATGCGATGAAGATGAACGGGGCCTCCCTGCGTATTTAAAGGCGAGGATGGTGGAAGATGAAATGGTTGAATAACATCCAAGTCGCCTAAATTAATTGAGAGTGAGTTGGGAAATGTCAAGTCCCAGTAGTCAGCGTGGGAAATGACAAATGCATTAGACTCGCGCAGCTAGGTAAGGGAATCACAAGATATCAGAATTGCGCGATTATGAGAGTTAGAGCTGGAAGTGCGTGAGAGATTCTGCAGCATTGAAGCTCGCGACAGCGAAAGGAATGGTCTATGCGAATTGCGCGAGTCTTCCCAAATCACAATTTGGAATGCGCGAGGGCCAAGTGCCAAACTGGGGCGCTACAGGTAGTGCAGCCTACTCATCAAAAATATTCACATAATGTGCATTCACATTCGAGAATCAGTAATTCACAGAAGAAGAAGAATAAATCATGTCAGTCCCACACCAACTCTGTCAAGCTTAACAATATCAAACTCCATCTGACCCCTAAAATTTCCTAGAACTTAAGGTAGAAACAAAAGTAGTATAGTACAACATGGACACAACTGTGGGTCAGGTAGATGTAGGGGTCTCATGAAAATGAATAGTGCTCATAGGATCAGCAGGTTGTTCAATGCAAGGCTTAAGCCTCTGACCATTCACTTTGGAGGTCCTCCCAGATTTGGGATCCATGACTTCCACAGCACCAGATGGGGAAACATTCAAGACAACATAGGGACCATCCCATCTGGATTTTAATTTGCCAGGAAAGAATTTTAGTTTGGAGTTGAATAACCAAACCTTACCACCCGGTTCGATGCTTTTTCTTAGCAAGCCCTTGTCAAAGAAAGCTTTAGCCCGTTCCTTGTAGATCCTGGCATTGGTGTAAGCATCCATCCTCAGCTCATCCAATTCCGATTGTTGTAATGACCTGTGATGACCAACAGAAGTTAGGTCCATGTTCAAATTCTTAATGGCCCAATAGGCCCTGTGTTCTAACTCTACTGGGAGATGGCAGGCCTTGCCATAGACCGATCTGAAAGGACATTCAATGGGAGTCTTATAGGCGATCCTATAGGCCCACGATTGCATCATTCAGTTCTCAACCCAATCTTTCTGTCGGTCCTATTTGTTTTCTCAAGGATGTGCTTGATCTCCCTATTAGAAATTTCAACTTGCCCACTTGTTTGTGGGTGGTAGGGAGTAGCAATCCTATGGGTCACAGAATATTTTTTGAGCAAGCTCTCAAAATTCCTGTTACAGAAATGGCTACCCCCATCACTGATAATAGCTCTAGGGGTTCCAAATCTTGAGAAAATGCTGTGCTTTACAAATTTGAGGACCACCTGGTTATCATTGGTTCTTGTGGCAATGGCTTCTACCCATTTGGAAACATAGTCCACTGCCACTAAGATGAAGCGGTAACCATTAGAGGGAGGAAAGGGGCCCATGAAGTCGATTCCCCATACATCAAACAGTTCTACAACAAGGATGGGCTGTAAAGGCATTGAATTTCTTTTGGACAACCCTCCTAATTTCTGACATCTCTCACATGCCTTGCAGTGTGTGTATGCATCTTTGAATAAGGATGGCCAGTAAAAACCACACTGCAGGACCTTGCCAGCAGTTTTTCTCCCACTAAAGTGGCCTCCACAGGCATTTTCATGGCACATGGCCAGAATACTGGAGACATCACTTTCGGGAACACATCTTCGGATGATCTGGTCGGCACAGTACTTGTATAGGCAAGGTTCCTCCCAGAAAAAATACCTGACCCTTGAGAAGGACAGGTCTTTATCCATTTTGGTCCAGTGGGGGGGAATCTTTCCTATAACTATATAATTGACAATGTGTGCAAACCAAGGGACTAAGGATTGGATGGCAAATAATTGCTCATCAGGGAAGACATCATTTGTAGGGCCATCCATGCATGGGGAAATGGTAGCTGAGGTTCTGCTGGTCCCTCAGCTGCTAGCCCATGACTAAACTTCTGTTTCTTTCTTTTTTCATGTTTTTCTCCCTGCTGCGGCTCAACTACAGCCTCATTATTTTTCTCCTGCTGTAAGGTGGCAGGCACTTCTTGGCTTTGTGGTCCCACAACTTCTCTATCATGATAATTTGCATCATCTGTGGAAATTGCCTCTGCTAGTCTGTTACCCACCTGGTTGTTTACCAGCCTGCCAGACCTTAGGGCAGTGACAACATTAGTGTCCTCAAACTTTGAGGAAGCGTCCTCAATTAAAAATTGACTGTTGGGGTTAGCAATTGGCTGGCAGGGCAATCTGCCTTCATCTCCCCTAGCCAAGGCTTTTGACATTTAGCTAATCTGCTCTTCCATTTTCTGGAGGCTCTGACCATGAGCAAAGGAACCCAGGTTTTGCAGTGAGGTCAAGACCTGGTCCTCGAGAGAAATATTTCTTGGCTGGGAGTGGGGTGAGACTAACTGATTTTGCTGCAGATGGGGCTGCTGATGGTGCTGGAAGGTAGACCTAGGGGCATTCCCTTGGTTGAACTGCTGCTGTGGCCTTTGTGGTAAGGCCAACATCTGCTGGGGCTGCATGTAGTTGTCTTGCTTCCACCTCAGATTTGGGTGGTCTCTCCATTGGTACCAGCATTTTGGTGCTGGTATCCATATGGCTGCCTATTGTAGCCCCCAGATTATTACTGGCCATAAGATTGAGCAGCAGCAACATGTTCCAAAACCAATTCAGGAAATTGCCCTGCAGATGGACATTCCTCCACTGTGTGCTGTGGGGACTGGCATATCATACATGCCTCCACCACATGAGCAGCCCTTCTGGGTTGCATCATAGTCAATAATTTATCAAACTTCATAGAGAGGTTTGCCATCTGCAGCTGCAGGTCATTGTTCCCAGACACCTCATAAACTTTTCCTTTTGATCCAGCAGCAGGCCCCGCCTTTGACTCAGATTCCTGACTAGTTCTTGCCAGGGATGGCTTTTGAAAAGTATTCTCACTAATCACCTCAAACAATTCCCATGCCTCCTCAGCAGTCTTGTGCATGTAAGATCCACCACAAGAGGCATCGACCATATCTTTATTTTTCTCATCAATCCCATTGTAGAAGCTTTGTACAAGCTGCCACTCAGGGATCTTGTGGTGGGGGCATTATTTGAGCATCTCTTTAAACCTATCCCAGGACTGGTTAAAATCCTCAGTTGGAGATTGAGCAAACGCAAGAATCTCTTTCCTCAACTGGCTAGTTTTGGTCTCAGGGAAGAACTTGGTTAGGAATCTGGTCTGCAGGTCTTTCCATGAAGCAATGCTATTGTTGGGAAGAGTGGTCAGCCAGGTACTGGCCCTATCCTTCAGAGAGAAGGGAAAGAGTCTGAGCCTAGTAGCCTCAGGTCCCAAACCAGTGATATTAAAAGTGGTGCACAAGGCCAAGAACTGGTCAATATGCTTGTAAGGGTCCTCTTTGCTAAGCCCATGGAAAGCTGGCAGCATCTGGATGATTGAAGTTTTTATCTCATAGTTCCCCTGAACATCAGGGAATTGAATGCTAAAAGGGGAGTTATAGTCATCCGGAGCATTCAACTCCTTGAGGGTTCTGGGTTGTTCTTCACCCATAATTGCTGTCACAGATTCACTTGGGGGCTCTCCTGTGGTGTGCCTGTCTCTTCTAAGTCTCCTTCCCCTTTCTAACTCAGGGTTAAGAGGCTCTAAAGCAGGGCTGAGGGATCTCCTCCCTAGCATACAAGCACACCAACAGCAAGGAAAGCTTCTTGCAGGCACATTGCAAAAGAATGATTGTACACTAACAAATTTATCTAACTAGTTTACAGCTATTCAAAGAATACATTTAAACTATCCTAGATACTGCTAGAATTTTTTTTTAAGAAAGATAGACAGAGCTTTAAAAGTCAGAGAGTTTGTAAATAGAGGTAGCTAAGCTCCAATTGCAGTCCAACTATCCTTCACTGCTGTTGTCTAGATCTGCAAGAAAGGTTCAAAATTATGTCAGCAGTATCAATTATTCACATGTGCAAAGAATGCTAAGAATACAAAAACTACGGGTCTACTAATAGATCATCTGTCCCCGGCAACGGCGCCAAAAACTTGTTGATTCCTTCTGGTGTGCTTACATTATTGGTTGGTGGTGAAAGTCATTGAAAATCAAAGGAAGAGTAAAACAGGGGGTGAATTCAGCACAACTCAGAAGTCCTAGACCTGCAAGATACAGGGTCCTTTGTAGCAAGTTTTAATAAGTAAGTGTTTGTCCCACAGGGAGAGGTGATCTATAGCTCTAAAGGAGCCATCTCTAGTAGTCCCTCCAGATCTGACTACAGATCTGGCAGTCCTAAAAGGAGGGGAGTTTAAGGTCACTTATTTTAAGTATTCTAATGTTTAAACTACAGAAAGGGTTGAAAGGATAGATGGAGTGTGGAAAATAAATATAAAAGGGTGAGAAGTATGGTATTGAGCCTAGATCAGAGGAGTTGTGTAACTCATATTCAGATCTGATGTTATAGAAGTCCTGTCCAGTGGCTACATTATCACCACTGAGGAGAAAGGATCCAACCCATCACTTTGCCATGATTCCACCCTTAAGGCTATAACTTGTCCACTCAAATGGTCACAGATTATCCCATAGGGGAGCCACTATCCAGGGATGGGTCAAAACACAACAAGTAAATCATCACAGGCACTATTTCATCCAGGCTACCAGCTCAAGAATCCAAAGGGAACCTCAATCTCTAAAGTTCTATATGTGGGGCTAAGGCTGTAGGACCATGATAGCCCAGACACATAGAACAGCAAGAGATTGAGTACAACCTTCGATCTAGCTGTCCATTGCTTGAGTGAGGCTACAATGGTCCAATCACCAGCCTATAATCTCTATATCCAGATCAGATCCAACATCTGATGGCGGATCTATACAAATATAGGAGAGTCTGCCTCTGTACAATCTCTCACCAGGCTTCTACAAGCTCAGGTGTAAAGAAGAAGGATTCATCTTGGATCGGTGGATTAGAATCACCCTAAGGCTATAATCTATCCACTTAAATGGTCACAGACTATCCCAGAGGTTATCCTCCTCACGGAGCCCAAGACAAAACAAGAATATCACTTCTACCACCATGGTCACAAGGCTACCAGCTCAAGCTCCCATGGGAATTTCAGATTTAGTGGGTCCTATGGTGGGGCTAAGGCTGTAGGACCATGATAGCCCAGACACACAGGTCACATGGATCCGAGTGGCCCTTAGAATCAGTCCTCCATTGCTTTGAAAAACAGCCAAAGTAATGGCGGATCACAAGGCAACAGCCTTGCACAGAGCATCTCACATTCAAACATAAATCTCATAAAATACAGATCCTATTACAGAATTTCCATTGATCTAATTCAAAAACACACACAAAGGCATAGCCAGCAAGTGCTGGACTATGGAGAGAAGGAAAAAAGAAAAAGAAAACTACTTACAGATAAAAAGAAAGAGAAAAGAAAAATGATCTGAGATGTGTTCCCAGATACCTAAACCTAAGCTAGGTATGGGTTTATATAGTAGTGGGGTGGCGGCACATTAGGGTTAGGAAACTCTAATTTTAACGATGCCACGTGGCCTAAAAGTGATCCTTGGATGCCTCGGGGTGCATGCACGGAGATTTGAGCATGGGAGTGTGTGCCCTAATCGCTGGAAATTCCCAAAGGGTCCTCTGTTGAAGAGATGGAAGTTTAGGTTCAGAGCTTCGCTAGGTAGCTGTAGTTTCCCAGACTTATCGCATGGTAGCTCTTTGCTCTTCGCTAGGATGATTTGACATTGCAGCTTCAGCCGTCGCGAGGTTGCCTTTGTTTGCTCTTCAGGCAGTCGCATGGTAGAGAATTGCGCTATCGCTGGATTGGGCTTCGCAAGGTTGAGTAGAAAACACAGTCTCAGATGTTGCGGGGTTGAAGTTCAAGCAGTCGCGAGGTTGCTCGGTCTTTGCTGGGCTGATCTTCGCGAGAGTGAATTTGAACAGCGTGGGAACTTCGCGAGCACTTCTCTTTACTGGACTTCGCAAGTTACCTTGCAAGGGTTTTAATGAGTTCTGAACTGTGCGAGGTTCCATGTCTTAATTGATCTTCGCGAGGATGGCTTTGCCTTCGCCAGGATGTTTTCTTCTTAAATGGCGCGAGAACTGTGCGATACTGCGCAATGTGTTCTACTCTTGAGCTTTGTGAGAGCTGCGCGAGTTTGAGTTTTTAAAGCTCTTCAGTCACTCATCTGCGTGAGAGGTTGCTGTAAAGTCTTGGGAAGCTCAGTTGAACCGCGCGAGGCATATTTCTCCTGAATCCTCTAAAGCTTGAGTCAGCTGCGCGAGGCTCATTTCAGGTCTGGATTCAGAGTTCATTCTTCTGAGGGACTTTTGGTGCCAAAGCAGGCTCCTTAATAGGATTCCTGGCCTTATTTCACTGCTGATTATTACCTACACAAAACACTTAACAAGAACTTATTAGGTGGCTAAGGGTCTAATCAAAGGTTAAGGGGTGAAAAGTGGTACTTTTCAGGTCTTAACAAGCCTCCATTAGAAAATTAACGCATGATGTAATAGGTATGAGAAATCCAGCTGAGACAAGATATACGTGCAGGCTGAAACAGATGAAATAGAAAAATCAAGCTCCCGAGTTAGCGGGATCACTTGGACTATGGGAATCTAGTTCCCGAGTTAGCGGGATCACTTGTCAAGCTCTCGAGTTAGCCGGATCACTTGGGCCAAGGAAATTAAGCTCCCGAGTTAGCGGGATCACTTGATCGAAGATGAAGAAATAACATATGAACAATATAACAGATAGCAGAATCTGAAGGATGTAATATGACTGATGCATTGATATTAAATAAACTTGCATGTTTAAGCTGAAATGCATTTAGTGTATACTGAATTTATTTACTCTCCTAAACTGCCTCGACATATAAACTCTCATATATTTTCAATGTCTATTCAACTGATCTTACTTTCATGAGATTTTGAAGATTTCTTACTATAATCTATATGGATAAGACTATTTATATTTATCATCAACTGTTCTGGGTTTACGTACTAAACTAGATTATCCACATTCGATCAATAGCTAGCATAAGTATTAGTAAAATTTTCTATTAATCATGAGCACTAAATTGCAATCTTTGATGAGAATAAGACAAAATAAATTATTTGGAAACAAGGTAAATTCCGTAGCTTATCACCGAAACTGACGAGACTCGTAGTGTAGGTGCACTTGTGCATCCGCGAGCACCATTCAGGAATAATCTCTCAAAACTGATCTAGTGCACCAAGAAAATATATATATATATATATATATATATATATATATATCTGTATAAGTTTTAGTATATATCACTTGGATTAATGGTTTACCTAAGACCCAAAGATATAGCCATCTAGACCCCTAATGGATCCAAGGTCCGAAATATAAGAATACAGCCCAAAACCTCAGCTGAGAGAGGTTGCCACGACAACTCTATAAGGTTGCCGCGGCAAGCTCATCAGCTGGGCATCTTGCCACGGCAACTGATGAGCTTGCTGCGGCAACCTTATAAGGTTGCCCCGGCAAGCCTGAGCAATTTGGCTTGCCGTGGTGTTGTCTCTTAGTGTTCTTCCTCTGGTTCTCTTGCTTCTGTTTCTATATCTTCAGATATATATATATATATATATATATCTGTATATTTATCATCTTTATATCTGTATTGAGATATATATATTTAAATTGCCAAATATAGCTCAATTGCCAAAATGCCAAAATTTCAGCATAGTCTTTTGTTCATACGGTGTAGTCGTTGTACCTTTTGGTGAATACGAGAGTACGACCACGCCGAAAGTAGATCAGAAATGAACTCACATCGTCTGCTGACTAGCTAGTGGCACAGAAGTAAGCTTAATTACATACTTCTATCCTCACGGTATGCCGAAGTAGACCGGAATCGAATTCACGACGTCTGATGACAGTGTACTAAACTGGTCTTACTATTTTGTTTCTGTTTTCAGAATCTCGTTGCTAGAATTTCATCCAAAACTGGATGTGGGATGATGAAGGGACTTCGATTGCCGTTTATAACTAGTAGCTGAACTTTGTTGATGCTCTAAGTGTGCATGATTTATTTGTATTTTGAAAACAGATTTGCAAATGATGAATTATAATGAATTTGGAAGACTAAAAAGAATAAAGAAATATCAGCACAGAGAGAAGTAAATTAGCCTGCAAGATCAGGGCCAACTGTAGCAAGTATTAAATGTAAGTGAGTAAAAGATCGTCCACAGGGAATTGATTTAAAATTTAAGATAAACCTTCAGATCTGACCGCTGATCCTATATACAAGGTACATAAGATGGGAGGTTGAATTTGTCACGTTAACTAAATGATAAAAGCAAAAATTAAGCTAAATGATCCAGATCTGAGTTGGGGAGATTTTGATGTAAATTAATAAGAATGGAGAAATAATATCTAACTTTGATTTGGTCCTTGATGCAAAATGAGAATAAATGTAGATCAAATGAGATATGATCCAATCTTCATCTGGCTACAAGCATAGATGCAAGAGAAAGTAATCTAACTCAAGGATTAGAGTTAAACTTATGGTTAAGGTCTGTCCACTTCAATGGCCACAGACCATCCAATAGTCTTTAATCTGAACCCTTAATTCAGAACGAGAAACACCACTACAAATGCTGTGAGAGATTAGGTTACAAACACAAATTCTCACAGGGATAATGAATTAAGGGAAATTGCTTAAAAATAGTAAATCTAAAGGAGTCTACTGCAATAAGGAGATCATAGGGAACCCTCAACACGAATCCAATTGAGAACGTACGGTTCACAGCAACCTTTTCAAATTCACCATTACAATTACAGAGCACAGCTTAAACAGCTCTCGGATTTGTAGTCTTGAATACAATTCTCTTTTGAATTACAGAAGTATCTCACAGCTCTCAATTACAAATAAAAGCTAGGCTATTACAGGAGTTTCAGACAAGCTATCTAAATTGGAAATGAGGCAATAGAAATGAAACTCGAAATCTGGATACCCAAATTGGGCAAATAGTTAATCTATTTATAGTTTTCCCCAAGTCCATCTCAGATGTGCATCAACCAATCAGAATTGGTTAGATCCATATCAGCCAATAGGAGTCAAGCACCAGGATCCAGATCTGTTTGGGCCAATCAGAACTGCTTGATCTGGTTCAGCCAATCAGGAAACAGAGGCATTAATTCTGTTAGGAAATTCAAAAATCTGTTGGAACTTCTAGAAGTTCCCGCCAAGTAATTTCATCTTTGGGTGTTCACATGGGGTGGAATATGCCTCTGGTTCGTGCTTCGAATCTTCAAGAATGCCCCTGGGTTTTTAAATGCATTGGGGCGCATGCAGAGATTACCAAATTGCCCTTACAGATATTAGGAATCTTCAGGATACCATTTCGCAAAGTTTGGAGACCTTTTCGAAAGGTATTGTAACTTCTGAAACTCTATTCGCACAGATTGGAGACCTTTTCAAAAAGAACTGTAACTTCTGGAGATCTATTCGCACATATTGGAGACCTTTTCGAAAAGAACTGTAACTTCTGGAGATCTATTTGCAAAGATTGGGGACCTTTTCGCAAAGATTGGAGACCTTTTTGCAAAGATTGGGGACCTTTTTGAATAGCATTCTGTAGTGCATTCTTCTTTTCGAATAGCTCCAAACCTCTTTCCAGGTTGAAACCAGGCCTTTGTCCTCTTTATTTTAGGCATTTTGACAGCCAGTGAGGTTGTCCTTTCTCTTTCTTCCTCCAGATCAAGATGGGTCATCATATTTTTGGCACTTTTAAGCTACTTTCAAGGTTAAGCCTGCCTTTATTGTTAGCTGTAAAACAAACACTTAAAACACTTATTTAGTTCTCTCAAGGGTCTATCAAGGCCCAGATTAAGGGGTGGAAAATGGTATTTTCCAGTTCTCAACAGACTTTGTGTGCATGAACACAATAACATGACTCATCGAGTCGTGGAGTGAAGTTACCATGCAAGCAGCTTATAAGCGTCAATAGGTTGTGCTTTGATATTAAGCCAGTTTTGTTTTCATACATATATTCCCTCTAACGACAAAATCAGGCATAGTTTTGGGTATAAGTCTGGTATAGTCTTTTTCTGTATAAGCTACTATTTAAAGTTAAATTAACATACCCAATTAATGGGCAAACCTGTGTATGTGTATCTAGAGCTAAGACCATCTATTATATTATAACATCTATGCTGTTATAATATCTACATCCTTTGAGTTGGGATTCTATCCAATGCTCACACGGGTTTGGTCTTGTATAGGCAGATAAAGACAAATGGCCTTGGCTTGAGTGGAACGTGTATATAACACTACTTGTATATAGGTAAATTATTACCGATAAGGTAGTTCATAGTTTTATTTTAATACGCCTGTGTCTAGCTTGGAGTTAGACTCTAAGGGCCTCACATTTTGCACAGATTTAAAGGCTAACGTAATGAGGTCCCTAGGGTGTCGTGGTAGAAACTTACACTTGTCCTGACCGGACTCTTATCGCTGTATTGTACAAATCTGGAAATCGTTACAGATTTGTAAAAATATGAGTCTATTAGAGATATATAAAGTAGATACTATGAATAAATTAAAAAATTATATGAAAAGAATTGATTATCATTTCCATGAGATTTATTTTTTTAAGCTAGCTGTCCTTTAAATTTATCACGAACATATCATATATCATGAAAACCCAAAATTTTGATTATTTTTTAGAGAATGCCAATAAGTGAGAGTTTGGATAAAAATATTTTCTAAAAACTGCAGTTTAAAAAATCTATGATGAATAAACTTTTCACTGATATGCACACACTCCACGCTATAAAAGAATTGAAATTATTGAGTTTTGATCAAGGATAATTAAAATATTTTGACATATTTGAAATATTTTGACATAATGAACATATAATGACTAACTGAATAATTAGTAGTATATAAAAACTAGTTTATATTTTTAGTTGTGAAAAATATATTGAAAAAATCCAAACATATTTGAAGTTTGTAGGTAACTTCACTAAAAACCTTCCGGAGACTACAACTCCTCCACTAGGGATCACCTAGGGGTTTAAAGGCTTGTTGCATATGCTAAATGCAATCATGCTCCCTACGAAAGTGGCATTTAAATTTAAAAGTTTTAAATATTTTATGTTTCCTTGTTTGCTAGGGACTAGTAAAACATAAGTTTGGGGGTGTGATTAGTCACATAATTTATCATTTTATCACCCTTAACTTAGTGATGCTAGGACTTAGTTTGCTACTAATGAGTTACCGATGTGCAGATATTAGAGATAAGCAATAAATTAGATCCTAAGTGTTAATCTTTGTCAAAATGAATTCAAAAAGCACTAAGAAAAATGATTTAGTGAAAAAGATGATTTGCCGCTACAGAAAGCTAGAGAATCATAATTTATAATTAATCAAAAGAGATAAAAAGGAGAAAAGCGATAAAGCGTAATCCAGAAAATCATCAAATATGAGGAAGCTTTAAAAATATATAATCGTGATTTACAATTTTCCTACTATTGTTGCTATTGCTGATCACGCGAGTGAGAATTATCACTGCCATGTCAAGAATTAGAAGACTCTTGTAATTAGAAGTCTGATGAACCACAAATATGAGAAGATTGATAAAGATCTAAATCCAAAGGACTCTGCTGCTGCTAAATGAAGAACACTCTAGAAGCGCATCAACTAAAGAAAGCAAGGAAAGATAAAATTAGGAATTAGAGTTATATTATGATACTTTTATTTTTAGTAGTTTCTTTTATTATAACTAGATCTTTGTAAACTGACCCCTTATGATCTATATATAAGAGGGCTCTGCATAGGAATAATCATCAAAGAATTTCAGGATCAATTGATGACTGAGGTTAGATTTTCTTTCGATAAAAGTAGTGTATACTAGTTAGAGTAGATTAGATATTAGAGGTTTCTCAAGTGCAATTGACGACTGCAATTGAGTGCTGAAGATTAGTGTAGATATATGTAATTTTTCAGGAGCAATTGACGACTACGGCTGAGGGGTGAAGGATATATTTTACTTTGCTTTCTAATTTAGATTTTATTTACTTTGTAAACATCTCTAAGTTTTAATTTGAATTAACGACTTAGGTTAGAATTTGCAGATTAGTGTAACGGTTTTTACTTTTCCATCTTCAGTTTGCTAGAGTTTGATGCCCAAATTTTTGATTGATTATTGATTAGATTAAATCTGTATTGATAGGATCTTAGACTTGATTGACGACCAATGCTAGGAGACTAAAAATATGGTGTAACGGTACTATTTATTTTTATAAATATCCGAAAGCTAAAGATTAAGATTGACGGCCTTAATCTACAGGAGGATTAGGATTTATTTTTATGTACTTTAGTTTAAAAAATTATTCTTTTATTCATATTTCTCCAGTAGATTAGGAAATCTTAAAGATAAATAAAAAATTTTAAGATAGGGATTTAGATAGAAGATAGAAATAGGAATTAATAAGATAATAAACTTTCTCTTGGGAACGATCCTATGCTAGTACTATAATTTCCATTATGCACTTGCAATAGGTTAAACCTTGAATTTAATCTAATTATAATATGCAATAACAACCAAGTCAGGAGGTTTTGGAGGGTTCGTTGAGGGTTTGATATTTGGGGTAGATTGGGAAGGCTTTGGGAAGCTTTCCAGCTGAGTAGACCCTCATCATGTCCTCCATCATGGACATGGGGTCAGATATGGGGTTGGATGTGGAAAGCCCTTCCGATGAGGGGGATGGATGAGAAAAATTGGGCATGACCTGGGTGGATGGGGGAAAATGAGGGACATTTGGGGAGGATGTGGGAAAATTGGGCATGGCATGGGTGGATTGGGGAAAATTTGGCATGACTTGGGTTGATTGGGGAAAGTTGGGTGTGTGTTGGGAAAATGGTAAAGTAGGTGTGTTTTGAGTGGAAGGGAAAATGAGTGTATTTTGGGTAGGTGAAAAAGATGGTGTATTTTGAGTGGGGGGAAGAGTGGGTGTGTGTTGGGTGGATGTGGAGAAATGGGGTAAGGATGTGGGAAAAAAATGGGATGGATTTTGGGTGGATGTTGATGGAAAATGGGGTAAGGATGTGGAGGGAAAATGGGATGAATTTTGGGCGGTTTGGGAAAAATGGGGGAGATTTGGAGTGGAAGTGGAAGGAAAAGGGGGTGAATTTTGGGTGGTAGTGGAGGAAAAATAGGGTGAAAAATGAGGTGGATTTTGAGTGGTGGTGGATGAAAAAATGTGTGCACCGAAGGGTCCGGTGACGTCGAATCGACGTTGGGTGGGGGAATCGGAGATGGGTATTTCCTCCATATGGGAATGTAATGGGGAAGGTGGTGGGGATGAATCGAGATCGGCATAAGCCGGATCGATCACCCAAGACATGATTTGTCTACGGGTTGGGTATGGATTCCTCGGGTGAGGACCAAAGAGGGATGATGGAGGGCAAGGCGATGTCGTTGTTCCGGCACCACAAGCTCTTTTTGTTTGAGTTTTTAATTTTCTATATATATTTATTTTTATTTTGTTTTTGGATGATAAAAATTTGAGCTCCCTTCTCTTGGATCTTTACGGTGCTTTTCTAGGGCCTTGGAACTCCCTTTTTGGGTGGCATTCACACCCCTAATGCATCCCATGACGGGATCCCATTGCACCTTGGGAGGATCAAAGGAAGTCCTGTGATCTATGTAAGGGCATGGGAATCCATGCGACAAACTGATCCCCCGGAAGAGTCAATAAGAGGGCGACCACTCTTGACCGGCGAGGGCGTTTTGGGCTACTCAACCAGAACGGGCTGGCGTATATAATATATATGCAAGGCTAAAATTTATGAATTTTGGTCTTGCGTATATTTTATATATAGAAGGCAAAAATTGTGAATTTTTAGCTTAGCGTATAGTTTATATACGCAAGGCTATTTATGGGGGATTTTGGCCTAGCGTATACTTTGTATACACAAGGCTAAAATTTATATATGTATATATTTTCTTGACAGCAGCAGACCCGAGCTGGGCTTTTAAGTTGGCTTTTGGGGCAATGCCACCAGGGACTTTATATTTATTTTAACGGGTTCCTCCTCACCGTACCTAAAGGGAATAAGGCCGAATCGATATATTCTAATGCGCTCCCCAAGGGTTTTAAGGCTTTTCAAAGTTTGATCACACACTCGATATACCTCTAGGGTAAGCGCCTTCTCAGATACTGGATGGGGTGGTTCCTTTCGAGATCATCACCACTAGGGTTGCCGCTCTATTGAGAACCAGGACAGATGTATTGTAACCTATTTTCCCACCCATTTGTAAAATCTACCCACACAAAAAAGTTTAATTAAATCCCTTTCTTGGTTTAATTTTAGGTTCAATTTTAGGGAGTTTTCTTTAAGTCAAAAAATGGGTGGTGAGAATCCCATGCTGTCTCTACGAGCCGGCATCCATAGATTAAATATGAAGGTAGATTAGTAAGTTACCTGCTAAACAGCTAAGGTGAGTAAGGACGGAATCTTAAATGCTCAAGTAGCCCCGTCAATCGGCTAAGGCGGTAAAGATAGAATCTTAGGGGTGAGTACAAAATATGGCAGAATAGTAGGGGCAAAAAGAAAAGAGACAAAAGGTTAGTAAATAGAAAAACACATGCAAGATGAGGCCAAACCTTCAAGGAGATGCTCTACAAGCTATCCCCAACAGAGTTGCCATCTGTGAAACCATGGGTTCTCGCGACTCCATCATGATGATGCGCTCTCTTTCAAAAAGATGGAGTCGCACACCTGGAACTTTTGGTGTCTTGGGATACCTAAAAATCGATATAAGAGCACTGAAGAGAAAAACTATGACTCCGAATCACCGGTATACACCAAAGCTCTTGGGTAGGGGCTTCGGTTATTGATCGGGAAGGTGTTAGGCACCCGATCAACTCGCTCGTAAGCGCTCTCTATATGGCCGGGTCTATGTGTTGCTTGGTTTATATATATATATATATATATATATATATAAAGAAACAAAATGAGTGGCACTTCCTCTTGCCCGAAGGCACTTCGATCCTATTTGAGCCTCATGCTATCATCGTAATTTCGGGGGGCGTAATGGCTCAAGTTTTAGGATAGAGGAAAAACAAAGAAGGTAGAGGAATATAGGGGAGAGCCAGAGCTCTCGGGCCCTTGTAGCACTATTGTGGATTTTCGTGTGAGAGCAACACTAGTGAGCTTTCGAAAGCGAGCTGGTTAGAGCAAGGTTCTAACTTCTATGGCTAAAGACTTGGAGCTTGGGAATGGATGATGATGCTAGAGGTATGAGATGGACTAAAGCTTCTAAGGATTGAGCAAAGCTAATTTTTTTTAGGAAAATGAGGAAACAAATTGCAAGATCTTCTCTTAGAAATTTCAAAAAATATTTAAACAAGGGGGGGTGGTTCTCTATTTATAGAGGAAGGTTGGATTAGTGAGGGGTTAAGGTCCTAATTGGGTTAGAAATTAGGTAATCCTATATCTAAGGTTTTCTAGGATTTTGGGAGCTTAGATAGGTGGGAATTAGATTTTAATGGTAGATGATAGGGTAGGGATTTAAATGGAAAAAAGGTGAAAAAGAGGGCTAGTAGGGGTGCAACAGTTCTAAAGAAACCCACCCCAAACTTTGGGGCAGTCAAAAAGTCAAACCCCAAAGATGATTTTCAGACATTTTCTGAAAAAACAGTGTTCATAAGCCTTGCGTATATAAAGTATATGCTAGGCTTAGGAATAGTGTCTCTGAGAAGTCTAGAGCCCGTTCTGAAGTAGTTCTTAAGCCAAAAAAAGCAAATTTTGCCTTGCGTGTAGAATATATACGCAAGTGTAAATTCTTACATCTTTCCGCATTTTTCAAAACGTCATAACTTTTTATCTACATATCGAAATGTGGCAATTCTTAGTTCATTGGAAAGCTGGAAACCTCTACTTTCAATGTTATAGGTATTAGCTCTAGAAGATGTCTTTATAAAATTTGGCATTCCTCTCTTCATCCACTATTCAGGAGGGCTTGAATTAGACCTGAGAAGGGTTCTAATGGGTCTTGGAAGGGTTCTATGGGTTAGGGTTGATTCCTTAGGGACTGGGTTAATTCCTAAGGGTTTTAGTATGATTCCAAAGGGTTTAGGAAATTCTTTCGGAAGCTTGAGGGTACGCATTTCTTGAAGTATGTGTCGATCGAGCCTTGGGCCAAATTTGAGTGTCTACAGTGGGTCCTTGATCATTAAGGTAGGCATCGCTTCCTCAACACAGACCTCAATTTGATCCACAAGGAAACAATCCTCATCCTCCTCAGAAGACAAACCCTAGGCAGCAGTAAAAACATTCAACTTAACCCTCATGTTGCCAAAGGACACTTCCATCACTCCCGTTAGACAATTTATACATGCATTGACAATAGCCAAGAAGGGACGACTGAGAATGAAAGGGATGGTTTTGGCAACATTCCGAGTTTGCTACATATCTAGGACTAGGAAATCAATGGGGAGTAAAAACTTATCTACCTCGACCAAGACATCCTCGATGATTCCAACTAGTTGCCTTTCTGACCGATCGGCTAACTAAAGAGTTTCTGCTGTGGTTTCAGCTCCCCTAAATCCAGCTCAAGACACACTGAGTAAGGGAGCAGGTTCACACTTGCTCCAAGGTCTAGAAGTGCTTTATTTATAGTGTGGCTACCAATAACACATGGAATTGTGGGCACTCCCGGGTCTTTCCGTTTGAGGGGGGTGGTATTGATCGTCTTAAAATATGACCTTGCAAGTGCACAAGTTCAAATGTACTAGGGCAAGTACAAGGGTGTCAAATAATAGGGACTTGTCGTTTATCTAATATAATCTCTATTTTATATAATTAAATTGTATATTTTAAGTTTCCTAAATTAATTCTAAAAATAAAAAGAAATCCTAACGAATCTGGATAAAGATATGGGAAGGCAGACTGAGATCTGTCTTGGATCTCAGACTTGTATCTAAAATCTCCTATTTCTTCCCTATTTTAAATCCTTGGAACCCTCTCTCCAGGCTACAAGCTCAGTCGCTTCATATATGAATTAGAGAAATCTAATCGTCATTAGAGAAATCTAATTGTCAAAGAACCATTGTACAAACCAACAAAAACTACCCTACAAGGCCTAGGCCGTCGGTGAATATCCTATCTAGGCTAACCACAATCCCTACAAGGCCATTGAGATTATACTAAATAAGAATACAATGTTACCATCTCGTTCTCGATCTAGTCAGAACCTCAAACATACAGTCGTACCATTAAAACAGAATTCAAAATAAAGAAAGAAACAAAAGTTTATTGAATACTCGTCTGAAATTTACAAGAGATCTCAACCTGAAACTTTTAGCCACGAATTGACCGAAAGACCTTCATCATCGCTAAATCAATCTTTGGTCGATGATTACAATCAATCTCATACTTTTCCAAAACTGTTATCTAACCTAAACTATGATCAGAAACGGCTAAAACCCTCTAGAAAGGCTCTTGCCGAAGATACCTAAACCAAACCCAAGAACATTGTACACGGCAAGTAACCCTAAAGGATCTCTAAAAATTCTCTAAGGAAGAAGAATCAGGAAAGAAATCTGCATGGCTTTGAGTTATCCAACTTTTAGAAGAGAAATCTGGAGAAGATCTCGACCGCCGAAGCTATCCACAGTTGTACCTGATTCTTCACTTAAAGACCTTGTTGGGACCGGTCAAAACTGGGTTCTCGACTGGCCAGGTTTCAGAGTAAATTGAATCTCTGACCGGTCGAACGAGTTGCCGGTCAATATTATATAAGTTCATTTTAAGTGTTCTGCATACTCCATTCTTAACCGATCGACAGTTTCTGACCGGTCAACTTTAATATTTTTGAAGCTGACCGATCGAAACTAGCATTTCGATCGATACATTTGGACTTTCTTCTCTCCTCTATTTTTCTCTCAAGAAACTCTCTACTGCGCTATCCTGACCGGTCCATTTTTCACTTTTGACCGGTTAGAATGACCTTTGAGGTCAGTTCTTCCTTGGATTCTTGTCGTTGCTTCGAGTTTTTTCTTAACTTTTCTCTTTTAACACATTTATCATTTATTCATCTTTTACACCTGTTGCAACACAACACGAGCTAAAAGCACACATTAGTGGTTAAACAAGGGCTAACAAGGTCAAGATTCGGGGATAAATTATGCTACTTTTGAGGCTGATCAGGTATTGTTTAGAATGGAACTTACTTGCTCAGTGCGAAAGACCTTTTTGAGAGATGAGATCATGATCTCCTTTTAATGGTGCAAGGTCTTCGAGAAATTTAGCATAAGTGGGAACTTGCTTGATTGCATCCAAGAGTGGGAGATTAATTTTCACTTGTTTAAAAGTTTCCATCATCTCCTCCATCTTCACGCTGTTCTTATCAAAAGGCAAAGGCCTGCCAAGGGCCTGGGGAAAGGGTGTTTTAGGCACATATGGTACGTACCTCATTTGTAGCCTTGGGCGGGTCTTTCCTTGGAGAAAGAAGTTCCTCTGTAGGCATGTGTCGGTTATAGACCTCTGGTTTAGGTTCCTTTTCAACTGAACTTTTTTCTTTTGGTGGCCTCTCATTTTCCCATCCGAGTTGCATCACAACCTTATTGTCCACCATTCTTCCTCTCCTTAAGGTGGTGACAACTTGTGCTTGATCAGAGGAATAAACTTCCCCTATTAATGTTTCACCTTTAGGATTGTTCACCGGTTGGGGTGGTAACCGTTCCTCCTTTCTCTAGGTCAATGCAGCAGTTAGCTGGCCAATTTGGGTCAATGCAGCAATTAGTAGCTCTTGTTGTTGTTGTTGGGACTGCTAGTGCCAACTATTAATAGCTTGCAACATGATGTCCTCAAGATTGCTACACTTCGGAGGTTGGAACTATTTTTTTGTCTCTTGCTCTCGGTTGCTTCCCAAAGCTAACTTAGAGTGACTCATCAACTTGGATTAGTTGTGTTCCCAGCAATGTTGTCCAGGTGTTGGTAAGAGATTGGTGCCATGATGTGCTCTTGTACCAAATCGGGGTATAAAGGGATAGTAGGACAATCAGATACTTCATGAGTGAGACTTTGACAAATGCCACAAGTCTTGCTTAAATGAGATTTTGGGTGTGATAGCATACCCAACATGGAGTCCAATTTCTTTTCCAAAGCCTCAACTTTAGTAGAAATGGTCATCATTGATTTCATTTCATCTATCCTCCTTGCTTAGGAGGTCTATCTAGTGAAATCTCAGAATTGGTCATACTCAACGCATCATGTTGCATTGAATTTTCAAAAAGTATCCAGGTGTCCTCTTCAGTTTTCATGAGGAACGTACCCCCACAAGAAGCATCAGTCATATACCTGTTTTGCTCAGTTAGCCCTTCGTAGAATCGCTGCACTATTTGTCATTTCGAGACCCCATGATGAGGGCACTTACGCAAGAGCTCATTGAGGCGTTCCCAGCTCTCATAGAAGGACTCTTTCGGATTTTGTTGAAATGCAGTTATGGCTTTTCGGATTTGATTCATTTTACTGATTGGGAAGTATTGTAATGCATCCCAATATCCAATCGAATCACGGGGTAAAGCGTTTGACCACTGCCTTGACCTGTCCTTGAGAGAGAATGAAAATACCTTCAATGGCCTCTTCCGACACGGTATCTAACTTAAAAATTGTGTAGACTACTAGGAAGTCTGCCAGATGATGATAAAGGTCTTCGTTATTACACCCATGAAAATTTTGGAGCATTTGAACAAGATTGGGCTTGATAGCGAAGTACCCATTTCCGATGGCAGCGGTAAATCGGATGCATGAGGGGGAAGTAAGCGTAGACGGTTTATAATACTCCCTCAGCATCTTAGTCAGAGGTGGTTCCTCTCTCCGCATGGTGAAGATAGGGAATACAAGTAAAATGATTTAATCTACCCTATTAGAAATTAAAAGTGCGTACCTTGGCCTCTCACGGTGTCTCGTGATAGGTTTCTGTAGACTCAATCCATTGACTTTCAAAGCCTTCAAAGACAAAAACAAACTAAAGTTAATATATTATTCGAATATATATAATAAGATAGGAATTAAAGAAAATAAAGTTGAAGTTCCCAGCAACGGCGCAAAAACTTGATCATTTAAATTTAAACCTTGCAAGTGCACAAGTCCAAAGTACTAAGGCAAGTACAAGTGTGTCGAACGACAGGGACTTGTCGTTTATCTAGCCTCCTCTATATCCTAATTGGATGTAATTTGTGGGATTAAGTTTCCTAAATTTGTATAGAATAAAAAGAAAACATTTTGAAAAGAAGAAATGAGAAGGCAGACTGGGATCTCTCTTGGAACATAGACTTGTAAATAGTAAATCCTATTACATTCCTATTATGAATCCCAGGTACCCCTGCTCTAGGCTACAAACGTTATTACTTCGTATATGAATTCGATAAATACAAACATCAAGGCATCATTGCAGTAACCAGCTAAATCTACCCTACAAGGTCGAGTTCGTCGGTGAATATCCTATCTAATCCAACCCCAATCCCTACAAGGCCGCTAGGATTAAACTAAACAGAATTAGACCTTTACAGTAGCTCGTTCTCGATTATTCTCGGAACCTCAAACATGCAATCATACCATAAATGAAATTCAAAATAGAAAAAGAAAAAGAAATTTATTATTTACTTATCTAAAATTTACAAGAGATCCAACCTAGAAGCATTTATCCTTGCATCAATCGAAGAACCTTAATCATTCCTGAATTGCTCTTCTCTCGACGATTACAATCAATCTCACTCTATTCCAAAACTGAAAACTAACCTAACCTATGAATTCTCATGCCAAAACTCTCTAGAAAAGTTTTGCTGTAAGAGATCCCTAAACCTAACCCTAGGGTCCTTATTTATAGATGTACAAGGCCCTAAACAATTATACACGACAAGTTACTCAAGAAATCCCAAGAAATCAGTTCACCGAAGAAGAACCTAGAGGAGATCTCGGCATCAAGAAAGTTTGCACCTGTAAAAGCTAAATTTTTGTGTGAAAACTCCATTTTGACCGGTTGAGGTTGGATCTCAATAGGTCAACCTTCATATTGCTTCTAGGTCATACCGCGCTTCTTTGTTTGGCTTTAGATTTCAAACTCGACCAGTCGACCTTTAGATTTCGATCGGTCGAGATTATATGTTTATAATCTCTCTATGTTCTAATCCATCTTGATCGGGCGAATTGAACTCACCAGTCCATTTTGTGCTTTCTGAAGCTCTAAGAGCCTCGATCTGTCGAAAGTACCATTTCGGCCGGCCCAACCTGATCTTTCTTCTTTCTTTCTTTAACAGGTCTGAGCTGAATGATCTCGACCGGTCGAGATTGCCCTCCTCGACTGGTCGAAATGACCATTTAGTCATTTCTCTCACTGGTTTCATTGGATTTGCTTTCCAATGCTTCGAGTTTCTCTTAACTTTGCTCTTTTAACTCAATTTACATTGATCCGACCTTTGAACCTGCTGTAACACAAGATGAACTAATAACCCACGTTAGTAGTTAAGCGAGGGCTAATAAAATCAAGATTTGGGTATAATTTATACAATTTTTGAGACTGATCTGAAGCGTAGGCGCTTTGCATATGAAGCGTGACGCTTCGTATTTGAAGTGTGGGCGCTTCGTACTTGAAGCGTGGGCACTTTGTCCAATGTGTTGACTGATCAGTCATAGAATATACCATTTTATCACCCTTAACTTAGTACTGCTAGACTCCAGTTTGCTACTAACAATAATGATGTGAAGATATTAAGGAAAATCAGTAAAAGAGAACCAAAGTGTTAATCTTCATAAAAAAGAACTCAAAAAGCAGTAAGAAAGATGATTGAACAAAAAAGATGATTAAACGCATGAATAAAGTCGGAAATCACAAAAGATGGAGTGCTATAGAGAAAAATATAAAATCATAATTTACGGTTCTTTAGAAAGACATTCTAGCGGAAGGTGATACAAAGAGAAAATGATTATGCGTAATAAAGAATCGTTCTGAGAAGTTATAAGATTGAAAAAAGAACAATCGTAATTTACGATTGTATAGATTGAAGCTTCTCATTGTTGCTGATCATGTGAAGATTTACACCGCCATGCATCAAACTCTTGAATTAGAAGTTTGGCAAATCATGGATCTGAGAAGACTGATGAAGAAAGACTCCAAAAGATCTCGGTTGCTGAAATTAAGGAGAAAGATCAGAAGCGCATCAACCAATGACAGAAAGGAAGATAAAATTAGGAATTAGAGTTATACTAGGAATCTTTTATTTTTAATAGTTTCTTTTATTAGGATTAGATCACTGTAAACTGGCTACTTATGATCTATAAATAAGAGGGCTCGACATAGGAATAATTTCATCGAAGGAATTCCCAAAATCAATTGACAATTGAGGTTGTGTTTTCTTCCGATCAAATTTAGTTTAAAGTAGTTTAAATATCCAAGGTTCCTTGATCACAATCGACGACTGGGATTGAAAGCTGGAAGATTAGTGTAGATATCCGTAGTTTCTCAGAAGCAATTGACGCCTACGGTTGAGGGGTGAAAGATATATTTTTACTTTGCTTTCTAGTTTAGATTTATTTTATTGCATATTTCCTGCTTTGTAAACATCTTCAAGTTTTTTATTTGAATTGACGACTCAAGTTGAGAATTTGCAGAATAGTGTAACGGTATTTTATTTTCCATCTACAATTCTTCTAGATTTGATTGACGCCCAAATTTTGGTTGGTTGCAGATTAGATTAAATCTGTATTGATATAATTCTAGTTTTGATTGACAACCAATGCTAGGAGACTTGATATATAGTGTAACAGTATTTTTAATTTCATAAAATCTAAGAACAGAAGGAGACTGATTGACGATCAAGATCCAGAAGTTTGAAGATTAGGATTTATTTTCTTGCACTTAGTTTAAACAAAAACCATTCTTTTATTCATATTTCTCAAGTAATTTAGAACCTTAAAGATAAATATACATTTTCATAAAAGCGAAATACAAAAATAAATCACTTCCTTGTGGGAACGATCTTATACTAGCATTATAATTTCTATTGTGTGCTTGCAATAGATTAAGACTTAATTAGAATATCATAAAGAGCACATCAAGTTTTTGGTGCCGCTGCTGGGGAAGCAGATTTTATTTTGTATTAGTTTTAGAAAATAAATATTTATCTTTATCTTTTTAATTTTTTACATATTTTTATTTTCTTGATCACTTCTTAAGCTTTTGCAGGTTTATTCGGAGCCAGCAAATCAAGGTTTCAACTTTCCCTGATCAGAGAACCTAGAGGCTCAGATTTGTTTCTCTCCCTGCTTTCTAAAATAAAAATAAAATAAAGTTAAAAGTACAAAAATATAGAATTCTTTAGCTGCCCTGCCCATTCTTAAATATCACTCACTATGGCAAGAAAGAACCAGTTTGTTGCTAAAACGTTGGGGGAGTAATATGCATTCACACCTCTTACACCTCCCCCATATTTTCAATTACCCCCTACAGCCGGTAATGGGACTTTTGAAATTATGCCCAATGTGCTTCAAATACTTCCTATCATTCACGGGCGGATGGAGGAACACCCCTATATGCACTTAAGAGAGTTTATAGAAGTATGCACTATTATTCAAATTAAGAATTTGTCGGAAGCATCCACTCGTTTGAGGTTGTTCTCATATTCTCTTAGAGATAAGGTAAAGCAGTGGATACACTCTTTGCCTAGTGTTAATCTTAGAATTATGCCACTTTCCACCTCCTAACTTAGCCTTTACTAGACCTTGGAGATGTCTAATAATTGACATTTGAGTGTGTTTTTCTAGCTTGTAATAAAATGCAGCTTAGTGCAACAGTCCACATAATGGATGCAAAGAAGAGAGAATTGGAAGTCAAATCTTGAAGCTGATGGAATTATAGAGAGTGAACCATGGTGGACCCCACCATGAGGGCTGTTCACCATGCCTTGGGCCCCTAGAAGCCCTACAGTGAAAGAGAAGTGGGGCCCACACTGATTGGAGAGTAGCAGCAGAGTGTACAAGCCTTAAGAGAAATAGATCTAATAGCTCGAGCAGATCTGAGCCTTCACAAACATCCACTCGAGCTGTCTCAAGTTGATCAAATACTCAGAGTTCTAGTGTTGAGCAGTTCAAAAGGCTGGTGCAACATCCACTCGAAGCCACTCGAGCAGATCAGAGACTAAATTTCCGCCGAGCACTTTAAACTAGCAGCACTGAACCACTTGAGTGCTGCACTGCTGAAACAAGGATCCTGTCGAGCAGCTGCATTACCTGTCGAAAAACCTATCAAAAATCCTTCAGAAAAGAGCTCCAACTTGTTGAGATACTTTCAGTAGAACTCTACCCACTCGAGATCCACTCGAGTTTGAAGTTTTGAAGCTCCAACTACTAGAGCAGTTATACCCTTGAAGACTTCAACCACTCGAGTCTATTGTTCTGAAGTATTATCCACTCAAGATCCACTCGAGTCCTTCACTCAAAAATTTCAGCCACTCGAGGCACGGGTTCCAGCCTTCATATGTGAACCTCAGGGGTATTTTGGAAATTCCTTAGCACCTAGGGCACACTCTCCAATATATTGTGCTTGCCCTAACTGTCAGGGGCAACACTTGGCTGTAAATGAGCTACATCACCAAGATCCTAACCAACTTTATTCTTCTTTTCTCTGATTGGCCAATATAAATAGGTGCTTTATGGATGGTATATATAAAAGAAAAGCATGTCGAAAAATAGATCTGATGCAAGAGGAGCCTTGAGGGATATTCTTGCTTAGGTCATTTTTAGGGTTAGGTCATTTTTTTTTCTTTTTCTTCTGCACTTAGCTCAACATTTGCTAGCTAAGTTCTTTATAATAGTTAGGATTGATTCAAAGCTGTAAAAGGGCGGTGTATAATCATTGTACAGGGTATGGTGGTGTGCAAGGACTGTAGCCTTGAGGGCTCACCATTGTAAGTACCTTTCAAGCAATGAAAGCTATGTTTACTGCTTTATTAAATCTGTAATTTCTTGTGCCTTGTTTTTAGATTATTATAGGTTTTCTGCACCTATGGATGCATGAGCTTGTAGCCTTGCAAACATAGTGGCTACCGTGGTTTTTATGTTCTGATTTTAACCCCCATGATTGGAGTATATCTCTGGGATAATCTGTGACCATTCCAGTGGACAGGTTATAGCCCTAGGACTAGTTCATATCTCAGGGTTGGATTGGATTCTACTTCCTTGCATTTGAGCTTGTAGCCAAATGAAGGACAACTGCATATCCAATCCTTGCGTTATTATATTAAGCCATTTTTCAGTGATAAATCAATCCTTTACTTCTCACCCATTTTTTATTTCTTTTTCCAAATCCATTTCCATCCTTCTCTCTAAACCCCCTTTCTTTTAATTTAGATATGTTAATTTTTTATTTCTATTTTTAGTTTTGTGACACCTAAAAACCCCCTCTCTTACCTTTGCTTTCCTAGTTTAGGTTAGAGCTGCCAGATCTGTAGCAGATTTGAAGGTCTACTAATAGTTTTGTTTTTAGATTAAAAATCTCTGTGGGACAAACTCTTACTTATCAAAACTTGCTACAACAGCCATGAATCTTGCAGGATTGTATATTTGTTTAGCTGTTGTGTTCTAATCTCTTTATTTTCTCCCCCAAACACCTGTCCTAGTTTGCATCTTTTTCTCCCTTGTCTTACTTTCATTTTTGCATTCTTTAATTATCAGCAGTACTGTTTTAATTTCTATTTGTTGTGTATTTTCTGTTGTGTGCTGTTGTGAGTGTTCTTTTTACTTGCTGGTAGTTGTATGCTGGGTAGAAAGTCTCTTTATCCCAAGGATCAAAATTTTGGATTTTATTTCGGTTTCAGAGGGGACCGAAACCGAAAATTTGAACCAAAATTTTGGCAAAAAATTTGAATTTCGGCTGATAATTTCAATCCCATACAAAAATATGATTGAAATTTCAGTCATTTCGGCTAAAATTTTGATCCTTGCATCATCCTAAGCTAGAACCTTTAAATCCATAAATAGAAAGAGTCCTTAGGCCTAGGCAGACGCCAGCTATCCCTGCTGAACAAATAGAAACATTTGAGATGGGTGAGCAACCAAGACCATTGAGGGATTACTATGCACCAGGGGCATACTCATCCCCTTTTGCATTCAATTCCTCAAGAAATTATAAAATTAAGGCTCAAACCATCCAAATGTTGCCATCTTTCCATGGGATAAGTAAGGATGATCTTTACAAGCACATAGATGAATTTATGTCATCGTGCACTACATTCAAGATTGCTGGTCTAGGAGATGAGGCCACGAAAATGAGGCTTTTTCACTAAAGAACAAAGCTAGAAATTGGCTCAACATGCTCCCACTCAACAGCATAGCCTCCTTTGCTCAGTTCCCAGGATTTCCATGAAGTATGGGAAAGATTTAAAGAACTGCTGAGGCAGTGCCCACACCACCAAATCCCTAAGTGGCATCTTGTTCAAAGCTTCTATCAAGGGATTGACTCTAAGAGTAGAGATATGATTGATGCATAATGTGGTGGCACATACCTTAGCAAAACTGATGAGGAAGCTTGAGATTTGTTTAATGTGATAAGTGAAAACTCCATATAGCAGGAGTCTTTGTCAAGAAATGACATTAAGCCAGCTGCTAGAGTTACAAAAGAACCCACTTCCAAAGGAAAATTGTATGAGCTTAATGTGTACAAGGACCTGGCAATGAAAGTGGACAACTTATCCTAAAAATTTGATAAAGTATTGAGTGTGTGCAGCCCCAAACTACTGCACAGGTTGAAGAGGCATGCCTGATATGCCAATCACCTACACGCTCACTAACGAACTGTCCATCTATTGGTCAATACCCTGAGCTGGTTATGGAGCATGCTAATGCTGCCCAATCATATGGACAGCAGCCTGCTGGGTACCCTTGGAGGAACCACCCAAATTTAAGGTGGAAACAAGATAAATTTCAGTAACCCCAGCAGCAATAAGTAATGCCCTGTAGACCAGCTCAGTAGTACAACCAAGGTTATGTTCCAAGATAGCGATTTCCTCAGCCTGTGGCACAACCAAGTCACTTGACTTTGTCACCACCACCACAGACTAGATCACCCTCCTTTGAGGAGCAAGTTTTATCATCACTGCAAAACCTTAGCTCCTTGTCACAGACTGTTAACTCCCACAGTCAGAGTAATAAAAAAATTAAAGACCAGCTGGGTCAAATCTCAAATACTCTGACTAGGAGAGAAGAGGGTAGATTATCAAGCCAAATAATGACCAACCCTAAGGGACAATTTATAATTAGTGAAGGTTACTCAACTCATGAGGAAGCTAAGGCCTGCACCATCTTGAGGAGTGGTAAAGTGGTGAACAATGAAGTAGGCTGTGAATCAAGGAGAAGTGCAGAGAGAGAAAATTCAGTCCCTGTTGGTGAGCAAAAGGAGAAAAATAATGGGGCTGCTGTTGAGCCCCAACAGTTGAAAAAAATAAAAAATATAAAAAATTATGATGTAGATGCTAGCTTGTAGCTGAGGTACCAGGAATACCTCAGCTGCCATTTCCTCATGCTCTAAAAGGACCTTCCCCTTCTATAAGGGGAATGCCAGAATGGAGGAGATGATGGAAACCTTTAAGCAGGTAAAAATTAATTTACCTTTACTTGATGCCATCAGACAGGTCCCAGCCTATGCCAAATTTCTTAAGGACTTGTGCACCCAAAAGAGAAAGGCCAGAATCCACTTGTCTAAAAAAGTGTTTGTAGCTAAAAAGGTCAAACATGTGTTGTTTATAGCTACACCAGCCAAGCTTCAAGACCCAGGGGTACCTACCATCCCCTGCATCATAGGTGACCACACCATAGGGAGAGCTCTCTTACATTTGGGAGCTAGTGTTAACCTGCTGCCATACTCAGTGTATGAACAACTAGGTTTGGGGGAGCTAAAGCCCACACCTGTGGTCCTCCAATTAGCTAACAGATCTGAGAGAAAACCTATGCGCATTATTGAAGATGTGCTGGTGGGTGTAGAAATTTTTTTCTACCCAGCTAACTTTTTAGTACTAGACATGGAACCTACTAAGTGCAGCACTCCCATTCCTGTTATTTTGGGCAGGCCATTTTTGGCCACTTCCAATGCTTGCATTCAGTGTAGGTCGAGAGTGATGGAAGTCACTTTTGAAAATATGAAAGTAAAGCTTAATGTATACAATGCTGCCAATCAGCTTCAACTTGACAATGAGGACTGTTTTATACTAGATGTCATAGAGGACCTAGTGGAGGAGACCTTACCCAGACTGCTGGATTGGGATAAGGTATTAGAAGATTTTAAAGATCTGTGGATTGAGGTTGTTGAGGAGGAGGCCCCCACTTTAACTGCTGAAGAAAGGAATACATTAGACTCTTCAGTGGGCCTAGTGCAACAATCCACATGGAGACCCACATTGCTGCCCCTAGCTCAACCCTTTGCTACCTTCAGTGGTAAATCCACCAGAACTGGAGCTGAAACAGCTCCCTGAGTCATTGAAATATGCTTTTCTGGAGCAAAATGATAAATTGCCAGTAATTATTTCCCCCTCTCTTAATGAGCAGCAGGAGGAAGAATTACTTTGTGTCCTCAGGAAGCACAAGAGAGCTATTAGATGGACAATTGCTGACCTGGAAGGAATTTATTCACCTGTGTGCATGCATAAAATTCATTTGGAAGAGGGTTCCAAACCCTCCAGGGAAATGCAGAGGAAACTAAACCCTCACATGCAGGAAGTGGTTATGAAGGAAATTATTAAATTGCTTGATGTTGGCGTCATTTACCCCATGTCTGATTCTGAGTGGGTATCACCTATTCAAGTGGTCCCTAAGAAATTAGACATCACAGTGATACCAAATGAGTCTGGAGAGTTAATGCCAACTAGAGAGACCACTAGTTGGAGAGTGTGCATAGATTATAGGAAGTTAAATTCCAAGACCAGAAAAGACCACTTTCCCTTGCCTTTTATAGATCAGATTTTGGACAAGTTGATAGGCAGAGCATATTACTGCTTTCTTCATGGATATTCTGGTTACAATCAGATACTAGTGTATCCTTAAGACCAGGAAAAAACCACTTTCACTTGTCCATTTGGTACCTTTTGTGGGTGCACGCTTTTTCTGGGTTCTTCTCGGTCCCCGTTTAATCAGTGGCTCAAATTCTGCCCAAGTGAACTCTAGTGATGCGGCGTTTGGAAGGTTATAAGTAAAGGGTTTTCTAGCAAGGTTCCTAATTTGTTATGATCGCCAACTGTAGATATTTAACGACACTGCAACACGTCAATGATCACGCTTTAGAGCGGGTGTGGGTTACTTTTTTACTGAATCGTCCACCTGTGAACGTCAGCAGCTAGGTCTTTTCTTATAATTTAGATAGTTTAATTTTTCTTCCCCTTCCCCTGTTATTATTGTAGTTCTAATTAGTTTAGACTTCCCAATTCTCTTATGAGTTTAGTTATGTGGGAATTTATTATGGTTTATTTAATTTAGTATCCTAATTCTAACCAGAGTCTAATTAATTTTAGTTTCCTAGCACTACTAGAATTTTGATTAATATAGTGTCCTAATACTACTAAAAGTCCAATTAACATCGGTCTCCTAATTGTACTAGGAATGCAGGTGTATTAATTTTAATGAAACTTTAATTAATCCAAGCATGCTAGTGATACTGAAATTCTAAGTAGAGCAAGTATACTAGTTGTACCGGAATTCTAATTGAAATAGAGAACTAGTTTTACTAAAATTCTAATTTAAGCAATGAATTAATTTTTTATATGAATAAAATAGAAAAAATTTAATTGAGGGAAACAAACTAATTTGATTAAAATTCTGATTAGAGCAATGAATTAACTATACTTGAAATCTAATTAATGCAATGAATTAATCATACTAAATTCTAATTAAAATAAAGGACTGACTTGACTAGAATTATAATCAAAGCAATGAATTAATTATACTAAGATTCTAATTGAAATAAAAGGACTGATTACTGATACTAGGGTCTAATAAAGCAAGGAATTAACTATGCTAGAATTATCTAATTAAAATAAAGGAACTAATTCTATTGGAGTTCTAATCGAAGCAATTATTCTAAGGATTTAATTAAAATAAAGCATGTAAATTAACTATACTAAAATTCTAAGAAGAAATTATGAAACTGATATTATAACCCTAATTAAAGCAACTAAGTAATTCTAAAAAAGAGGGTTTGGGCCCGCTATGCTAAGGAGGATTGGCCTCGTTCCCAAGTACCCTCCATAAGCTCCCTTGGGTAAATCGGATGGTTGAGATTAAAGATAAATTGGATTTAGGATTATAAAATAGTATTTTTTTAGTTTTTTCAGAGTCAATTTCAGAGTAATAATTATGAATGAAATTGAAAAATTAGAATCATACAAACTAAAATTAATGTTTAGGATTTTTAGAAATATTAAACTAAGAAATTAAAGTTAAAATTTAAATTTAAATTTCTAGGACTGAATTCGGGTTCGAAATCAGAAAATTAGACTGTAAGATTATAGAATGGTTCTAGAATCCAAGGACTAGAACCATAAATTAATGAGAGTACTAAAAATTAAGATTTTAGAATGAAATTAAAGCCTAGGGTCGGTAAATTAGACCGTCGGATTAAGGACTGGTTCTAAATTCGGAGAACTAGAACTAGATATAAAAAATTTGCGGTCTAAAAAAGGGTGCTACGGTCTCGGACTAAAAATTAAAACCTATAATTAAAACTAAGAGAAAGATCCTAAGTCTAAAACTAAGATTTTTTACCTAGGATCGGGGTTGCGGAGAGAAACCTCGAAGATTCTGCGCTTGAATTTCAAAATCATGGTTAGGTTGCTCTATGTGCTCATTCTCGGAGTTCTCTGGTTTCGAAATCCCCCAAAAAGTCCGTTCTCTCTTGCTCTCCTCCCCTTTTTTGGGTCAAAATTAAAAAAAGCTTTTATAGGTTTTTCTTCAATTAAACGCTCTGTTTCAGGCATTTAATAAAATTACGCGCCGGTCTCTCGATGCTTAATCGCTTTGAGTTTGTCACCAACTCAGTGAGCGACCGTTTGACTTGCTCAACGAGTTTCCTAGTCCTAATAGCGTTAGAACTAATTGCACGCCCATTTTGGGGTGCGTAATCCAATTAAGTGCCACTCTCGAAGTGTTTAATCGAGGAAACTTAGGGATCAAGGATGGTGAGGCTAGGCCGGGCGTAGGCCAATTGTGCGCCGGTGATGGGGCGCTCAATCCGATCACACGTCTCATAATAGATGCATGATCGAGTCTCAGAGTGGTCTAGGAAAGAGAGTCTGGTCTGGAAGAGGGACTGATTACACGTGGGTGATTTGGCATGCAATCGAATTGCGCGCATATTTTTAGGCGTGCAATTCGGGGTTGTCCAGGTCCGGTTTGGGTCTGAAATGCCAGGCTATTATTTCAACTTGCATTTTGACTATATACTATTGTTTCAGTATATAGTCTCCCTACATTGGAACTTGAGTCACAGAGCTATTGTTTCAGCCTGTGCTCAGCTATGTACTATTGTTTCAGTTCATGGTTCCCACGTCGGGGGTATGGGGCCTGAGCCACAGAACTATTGTTTCAGCCTATGTCAGCCATATACTATTGTTTTAGTATATGGTCCCACATTAGGGTTAGGGGTTTGAAATGTGAGACTATTGTTTCAACCTGTATTCTGACTATATACTATTGTTTCAGTATATAGTCTCCCTACGTCGGGAACTGAGCCACAGAGCTATTGTTTTAGCCTGCACTCAGCCATATACTATTGTTTCATTGCATGGTCCCACATTAGGGGTAGGGGTCTGAAATGCAAGACTATTGTTTTAGTTTGCATTCCGATTATATACTATTGTTTCAATATATAGGCTCCCTACGTCAGGACCTGATCCACAGAGCTATTGTTTCAGCCTGTGCTCAGCCATGTACTATTATTTTAGTGCATGGTTCCATATCAGGGTTATGAGGTCAAAGGCTGACCGAATAAATTTATATATTCTGAGAGGGCAAAATGGGGTGTCTATAGATGCCCCTCTTCGGTGCGCTCTTGCGAAGTAAGAACGCATCAAAGAAGTAGACACCCCTCATTCGAGGTGTCTTCTCGTTTCCCTTGAGAAATCACAAATGTGAACTGGGGATGTTGACATGACATATTTGGCTTTCTTATCTATCAGCGCAAGCTAAAATGGAGCATTTGAAGGGCAAATGGTAGTTGTCAAAGGGTACATTTTGGGTCTGTGGGTGCATGGCGCATCCCGCCGCATGACACGGTTTAACAGAGATATTTTACGCAATTGAGGTACCAGGGCATCAATTAAATGTCCAAAACAAGGTCTAGAGACCGATAATAATAAAATGAAGTATCATGTAATATCGAAGGCTTTTGCAAGTCATGTCAGACCTGGCACGTCATTGTTCACACCAATGTATGTCAGGTGTTTCTTTTCCAATAGGCGTTTGTAAGTTTTTATATTAAATATACTCAATGTTCAGTTTCCCAGGGGAATGGCCGGTTTGGGCTGGTAATTGAGGTGGGGGTCTTGTGAGGTGTGCTCAATTGAATTCTATGCAGTGGCGTGTGTGCTTGATTCATCTAGAGTCGGCCTCTAAGTTGGGAATTCTAGTGCTAATGTGTCTGAACAAACGATTCTGCGCAGTGGAGTGGGTGGCGACTCTAGTTTTTTTTATTAAACAAGCACATCGTCACGACAAACTCGCGAGAGCCCACGGTTGCACACGGTCATTGGGTAATTGGTAGGGGTTTCTATTACGTACGGTTGATATTGATATAAGCTGGGTTGGACGTAGCTGACACGAGTTGGTGGTGGAAAATACATCCTCAAATCTAAGGGTTCTGCTTGGGGTATTGGATTGGGAAAGTAATCAGCCAAGTTCAGGGGCTCGATTACTCCTATGTTTCCATCTTCTTGATCTCTCTACTTTGGCGCTATAAAGTCTTCCCAGATGAGGATATACTCTAAAGGGTCAAACTCTTCTCCATCTTCCTCTATCATGTTGACGGTGGGCCTCAGATCCGTTCCACCTGGTGGATGTGGTGGCAATAGAACCTGATGTCTATTAGCATGCTGGTTTGCCTGGGGAAGTGCTGGAAGAATGATTTTGGTGACCTCTATTAAATCTTGTATTGCATGCTTTAAGGGAAAGTATTAATCAATCGGGTGGCCTAGTCCTTGATGGAAATTAAAGTGGGTATTAGAGTTGTAATTTCTTGGAATTGGATTTGGCGGAGGTCACTGACCGGCTTATAGTATGTGTATATTTAAATTAAAATCAAGCCTTAACCTATTGTAAGCGCACATTGGAAATTATAGCGTAGCGATAGGATCGATCCCACAAATAAGTTATTATCTTTTTATAGGTCTTTATATTCCTTTCTAAAAAATATCTTTATCTTTTAAAGTCCTAACTACCTGAGAAATATGAATAAAAGAATAAGTTTCTTAATCTAATTGCAGAAAAATAAATCCTAATCCTCCTTTGGATTGAGGTCGTAAATCTCAATCTTCAGCTATCGGATGTTTACAAATTTAAAATACTGTTACACCATATTGTAGCCTTCCAGAATTTGGTTGTCAATCAAAAACTAAAATTCTTCAACATATATTTATTCTAATCAAGAATCTCTTAAAATCTAGGCGTCAATTAAATTCGAGAAAATTAAAGATGGAAAAGTAAAACCATTACACTAATCTACAAACTTCAACCTGAGTTGTCAATTCAAATCAAAATTCGAAGATGTTTACAAAGCATATAAAATCTAAATTAAAAATAAAATAAAATAAAATCTAAACTAGAAAGCAAAAGGAGAACCATCCAAAGGGTAGATCTTTCAGCTTCCTCAGCCTTGGTTGTTAGGCAAGACCTCAGAGAACTGTGGATGATGTTACTTTGTAAATCCTAAACTATTTTGATCGGGAGAAAACACAGACCTCAGTTGTCAATTGATGCTGTGAAATTCTTCGATAATTATTCCTATACTGGGCTCTCTTATTTATAGATCATAAGGAGTCAGTTTACAAAGTTATAATTCTAATAAAAGAAACTACTAAAATAAAAGATTCCTAATATAACTCTAATTCTAATTATATTCTTTCTTGCTTTCAATGGTTTATGTGTTTTGGATTTCTCTCCTTGATAGCAGTAGTAGAGTCCTTTTAAGATTATTCATCAATCTTCTTAGATCCGTAATTAGCCAAACTTCTAATTAAAGAATTCTTCTAATTTTGTTCTTGGTTGTGATAATCTTCACTCACGTGATTAGCAGCAGTAGAAATAATAGGAAAGCTTCTATAATCGTAATTCACGATTATCCTTTTTCTTCTTTTTCCTAGAATATCGTAAATCATGATTTTCTATCTATTGTAGCTTTCACAGTAGACGAATTATCGCTTTCTTCTGTATCGCCTTTTACTCTTTTTTCACTTTCTAAAGAATCGTCTTTTGAAGAATCGTAAATTATGATTTCTCATTCTTCTCTTCTTTAGCTTCAGTATTAGCACTTAATCGTAAAATATGATTTCTCAACTTTTAATAGGTGGTGAATCGTCTTCTTACGCTCAATCATCTTTTTACTGCTTTTTGAGTTCATTTTGATGAATATTAATACTTTGGCTCTTTTTTACTATTTTTCTTTAATATCTGCACATTATCAACTTGTTAGTAGCAAACTAAGTCCTAGCATCACTAAGTTAAGGGTGATAAAATGGTATAATCTATGACTGATTAGTCGCGGTTGGAGTGTGGTGACCAAACCTTTTTTGATCAATAAGGGCAACAGGATATTCAAGGACTACCCCAACGGGGTAAAAACTCGATCAAAATGGTCCCTTCTTTGTTCTGGGGTCATCTGTGCCCCTTATCCATTTTCGATTCTCTACATATATTTGCTTCATGTTGGGGCTGGTTGTATTGCTTTAAACTGGAATGGGGTTATGATGGTATTGGGCCGGGTATTTACGACTGTCTGTATACCCACCCTGGTTCTTCTCTCATTCCTCTATTCAGTGAACTTTCGGACCCCACTATTTACAGTTTTATTTAACCGCCCTTCTCTTATGGCATCTTCACAGCGATTGGCATTCCTTACCATGCCAGCAAAACTAGACTTTATTGGTACACCAGGAAATTCGAGATGACCGACAGAGTATTTTCCAAATCATCTCGATTTTCTCATCATCTGGTATCCTGTTTCACACTTGATCTGCCAATGCCCTCTACCGCCCAAGATGGTCACTGAATGCTTCGTCAGGATTCTGCTTTAGTCGAGCTAGATCTGATGCATGAGGTTCAATGTCTATGTTGTAGACATACTGCTCTTAAAATAGGTGGGTCAGATCCTTCCAGGTTCTAATCATGGAAGGTTCCAGGGAAGTGAACCACCTCAAAGTCGGGCCCGTAAGGCTCTTTTGGAATACTTTGATGAGGAGTCATTCGTCTCTATTGTACTAACACATGTCCCTGTAGTAAGACTTGAGGTGTGTAATAGGTTTGCCCATGCCATTGTATTTGTCAAAGATTGGCTTGAATTTTTGGAGCAAAGGAACTTATGCAAATTGGCACAAGTCAGAAAAGTTTGTGGCATGGATATCAGCTCCACCCATCTTCATCATTTATTTTTGGATTTTATCCATTTGTTCTTTTAACAGCTCTGACTCCCTGGATGGCAGGGCCGGCCCCTCAATAGGTTGCCTCCACTCACTTTGGGCTGCCGGTGGATTGGTGAACACGGGTGGTGGGGGATTGAAACTAGTGAATGCCCCTGCATAGGCACCACTATTCCAGATCTCATCCTCCTCATACTGTGGATCCACATATGGTGGAGGGAGGGTGAGGTTATCCTGTTTGTTTTGAGTGGGCTGAATGGGTGCCTGGTCAGACCACTGTACATGGGGGAAGCTCTGATGAGTAACTTGCGGGGTGAGGGGATGAGTTAGTTGTGCATTTTGGGTCGGTGCCTGATGAGGCCAGTGCATTTGGAGGAATCCTTGGGGATGGGTTTGAGAGGTAGGGCGATGGGTGAATCGGGGTTGGTTGATGGTCTAGGACAGATTCTCATACTGGATTGAGTGTGAGGGATGTGGATGGGTAAGGCCCATGCCATGTTGATATAATAGATGGGATGGGTGCATTATTTGAGGGGGGATGGGGGCATGTTGGGCGAATGTGGGATAATGTGGGAATTGTGGAGGATTTGAAAATGGGGCTCCTGGATTTAGGCCTTGATGGGCTTGGGGTATTGGGCCTTGATGAGCTTGGGTCTGGGTTATTGGGTCTTGATGGGCTAGGACCTGGGCTATTGGGCTTTGATGGGATTGGGCCTGGGATATTGGGACTTGATGGGCTCAGGGTATTGGACCTTGATGGGCATTGGTATAGGGTGTTGGCCTTGAGGACCACTTAAATGGCCCTATGGTTGATGGGAGTCTTAGATGGTATAGACAATGGGAGGTTGGTTAGGATTTTGGGGGAATGAACTATAGAGATTTTGGAGTGTATGGGATGGGTTTGGAGATGAGTGGGATGGATGAGGGAGGCTTTGAGAGGCCTTCCAAATTGTGTAAGCCCTAATCATTTCATCCATCATAGCCACGGGATTGGGTGAGGGGGTCGGTGTAGACTGTCCATCCAATGAGGGGGGGCATGGACCATGGGTCTGATGGGTGTGTGGGAAAAAAATGGGCATGGCCTGGGTAAAATCGAGCATGACCTGGGTAGATGGGGGGGATGTGGTTGGTCTGGATCGGATGTGGAAAAGGTGGGTATGGTTTGCATGAGTGAAGAAAATTGGGACATAGTATGGGTGGAGGTGTGGGAAAATGGGGAGTAAGTTGCATGGATGTGGAAGGTGAATTTGGAGTGGATATGGGGGGAAAGGGGGATGGATGTGGATGGAAATATGGGTACACCGAAGGGTCCGGTGATGGTAAATGTGGGTTGGGTGAGCGAAATAGAGATAGGGATCTTGTCTGATTGGGAATGTAGTGGGGAATGGTGTGGGGATGAATCGGGGTCGGCGTAGGTTGGATCGACCACCCACGACATGGTATGGCGGTAGGTTGGGTATGGATGCCTCGGATGAGGCCCGAAAAATTTCCTTCTTAACAAAAGGGATGATGGAGGGTAAGGCGATGCCATTGTGCCAGCACCATGAGCTCTTTCTTTTTTTGGAATTTGATTTTTTTTTTTTTAAATTTTGATTTTTTTTTATAAAGATTTGAACCTTTTTACGGTGCTTTTTTAGGGCCTTGAACTTCCCGTTTTGGGTGGCGTTCACACCCCTAATATCTTCCACGGCGGGATTCCGACGTGCTTCAGAAGAATCAAAGGAAATCCTTTGATCTATGTGAAGGCATGAAAATCCATGCGACGACTCGGTCCCTCGAAAAAAATCAATAAGAGGGTGACCTCTTTTGACTGAAAATAGTGAAAAGAAATGTGTGGGATTTATCAGGGATACTAAATCACTAAGCGGGGGATTCGAGAATAGTGAAAAGAAAGCCTCAGATTTAGCCTGCTGGTCCCAAAATGGTCAGGCAAAAATCTTGGAGATTTGGCTTAGGTATGTATTACACACTAGGCTAAATTTATGGGATTTTAGCTTAGCGTGTCTATTAGAGACACTAGGCAATTTCTTGAGGTTTTCGGCTTAGCGTGTCTATTACACACGCTAGGCTAAAAAAATGTATATATATATATATATATATATATGTTGACAACAACAACAGGCTCATGATTGGTCTATTTTTCTGCGTTTTTGGAAGCAGTTCTTCCGGGGACTATTTTTCCTTGTTATTTCAGGTCCCTCCTCACTGCGCCTAGGGATACAAAGTCGATTTGGGACAACAAATGCACTCCCCAAGGGTTTTAGAGCTTTTTCTTTAGCTTGGTTACCCACCCGATATACCTCCGGCACAAGCGCTTTCTCAGATACTGGATGTGGTGGTACTTTTTCGGATCATCACCACTAGGGGCTGCCCTTATACTATGAATCGGGATGTTTGTATCACTGCGTAAATTCCCACCCCTTTGTAAAATCTACCCAACATAAAAATGAATTAAGTTCCTTAGTTCACTTTTAAGGTTCAATTTTAAATTCAATTTTTATAAGGGAGTTTGCTTAATGTTCAAAAACGGATTATCACGATCCTGTGCCGCCTCTACGCGCAGGTGCCCATTGATGGAATATGATTTCGAGAAATGTAAAAGCTCCAGTAGGCCTGCCAAATGGCTAAGGCGTATAAAATACGCAAGTAAGCCTGCCAATTGGCTAAGGCGTATAAATGACAAAAAAGTAAATACTCAAGTAAGCCCGCCAAACGGCTAAGGCGTGTAAATGATAGAAAGGTAGGGGTAAGTAAAAATTGATAGAATTGTAGGGGTGAGTACACAAAACAAGAAAAAAGAGACAAAGAATGCTAGAAAAATGAATAAAAAAACAAACAAAAATCAATATTTCAAGGAGAAGCTCTACAAGCTAGTCCCCAGCAGAGTCGTCATCTGTGCATCCGTGGGCTCTCGCGAGTCCGTGGTGACGATGTGCTCGTATTGGTAAATATAAAGTTGCCACCCGGAGCTTTTGGTGTCCTAGGAAACATAGATCAATATTAGAGGCATCGAAGTGTAAAAATATGACTCTTATTTTGGTCTATGCCAAAGGCTCTTGGGTAGGGGCTACGGTTATCAATCGGGAAGGTGTTAGACATTCGATCAACCCGCTTGTAAGAGGTCTTCACTTATGGCCAAAAATGATAAAAAAAATAAAACAAAAACAATACTTCCTCTTGCCCGAAGTCACTCGGATCCTATTAAGCTCCCCACAATCACCGAAATTTCGGCAGCATAACTATGGAACCGCAGATTTTTGACAATCTTGTCCCGAAGATGCGCACTCGTGAAAAATTTAGAGTTGCCACCAGGAGCTTTTGGTGTCTCGTGAAACCTAGGATGAATATTAAATGCACCGAAGTGCCAAATATGAATATGATTCACCGGTCTACGCCATAGGCTCTTGGGTAGGGACTTCAGTAATCGATCGGGAAGGTGTTAGGCACCCGATCAACCCGCTTAAATGTAGTCTCTACTTGTGGCCAAAATAAAGGAAAAATAAAAATGAAAAGAGCACTTCCTCTTGCCCGAAGGCACAAATTCAGCAGCGTAACGATTCAAATTTAAGGATAAAGGAAAAGTTAAGAAGGTAGAGGAGTAGAGGGGAGAGTCGGAGCTCTTGGGCCCTTGTAGTGCAGCTGTGGACCTTAGCGTAGGTGCACTTAACGAACTTTCAGTAGCTTGAGTGCTGGAAGAACAGGTTCTAACCTCTAAGGCTTGATAGCTAAGGGGTAGACGAAGAAGGCTAGGGGGTAGTTCTCTCTTAAACTCAAGGGATGAAAGATAGGGTTTCTAAGGTGATTTAGAATTCTGGAATTTGTATGGGTATTTGGTGCACCAAACGGGTGGAGGGGATTTCTTAATCTCTTTCTCTCTCTTGGAAAAATTTCAAGCCCTTGTAAAGGGAGGGGTGCTTCTTTATTTATGGAAAAAGAGAGAGTTAGGGGGGTACTTAAAGGCTAATTAGGGTTAGCAATTAGGTAATCCTAACATCTAAGGTTTCCTAGGATTTTAAGGTTATGGATATGTGTGAGGATGGGATCAATGGTAGATGATAGGGTGAGGTTTCAAATGACTAGAGGGTTGCAAATGGGGTAAACAGGGGTGCAACAGTCAAAATGAAACCCACCCTAAACATTGGGACCCTAAAAGGGAAATTCGGGCAAAAACCAATAATTACTGTAGCTAAGCTTGGCATGCGTATTATCCACGCCAAGCATAGCTACAGTGTCCTGGAAGTCCAGAGCCCGTAGGGGGTCCACCTATACTTGGCGTGTGCAATATACACACCAAGCCATTTATGGGAAAAAATGGCTTGGCGTGTATAATATACATGCCATGCATGCCTTAACCAGGTGCAATTTTCAATCATTTTTTGGATTGCCGTAGCTTTTGAAGTACAACTCAGATTGAGGTGATTCTTGGCTTGTTGGAAAGCCGGGAACCTCTATTTTACAATGATGTAAGGTTTGGTCTTAGTAGAGGTCTCTGTTAGCCCTAGTACATCTCACTCTAACCATTGCTCGGGAGGGTTAACTAAAGGTTGGGGGTAATTCGTAAGGGTTTGGGAAGGGTCCTAAGGGTGTGGGAGATGCTATCGGAAGCTCGGGGGTGCACCTCTCTTGAAGTATGTCTAGATCGGGCCTTGAGTCAAATTTGGGTGTCTACAGATGCCCCTCTTTGGTATCCGATCATTAATGATTGACTGCCAAAGACGAGACATCTGAAGAGGCCCAAGGCATCACTAACAGGTCCACTGTATTAAAAAAAAACCTCAAACATCAGGTGGGTAACACGGTGAGTAAATGAAAGCCCTATATGTCAGAAAAAAATCTGTTCCTCAAGGTTATCGGTCCCCAAGCGCTTAGCGACATTACTGGGTATAACCGAGATGGTACGAGTTGCGAAAGCCCAATATGCTGGGAAAAATGTCCACTTCTCAGGATGGTTTGAAGATGTTCGATGTTCAAGTTTCATTCTGAATATAGCAACTCCGTAAGTGAGAGGGTGATTGACCCATACTTAAAGATAGGTGCGAAGCAAATACGCGAAGATCCATAGTTTGTGTCCAATCCTATGAGGCATTGACTGCCCCATTTGATCGGCCACGGGTGCCCCTACGTGAAACAGAGTTTGAGGTCTTTGGGCAATCCCATCGATCTCGAAGTTAATTTAGCATGACTATCCGAGCGGAGCGAATTGATGTCGCAACACTTTTTAGGAGTACATGCCGCTTTTTGAAAGACACATATGCATATGTGCATTTTATTATTATTTATGTTATTTTCCGTATATATTTTTTTGTTATTTTTATGCAATTTTTTTTGTTATTTTATATGATGATTTTTTTGTTATTTTATGTGATTTTTCTTGTTATTTTATGTGATCTTTTTTTGCTATTTTATGTGATTTTTTCTTGTTATTTTATGTAATTTTTTTTGTTATTTATGTGATTTTTTGTTATTTCAGGTGAATTTTTGTATGTTCGGGAGTTTGAACATGCTCATTGATCCTAAACCATTTATTCTAACACAACCTCCCAAGCAGATCAAATGGAGATTGACGTGCCGTTCCGGGGGCATGTGCACTACTTCGGGTCCGAGGAGGATCAAGCTCGGCATGTATAATACACATGTAAAGCCAAACTTGGCCAAGAAGATCCTGGCGTGTGTATTATAAAAGCCAGGCAAAATCGGTCTAGGTTTTGCTTGGCGTGTATATTACACAAGCCAAGCCACATCGGGGCCAAAACAGGCTTTGCGTGTATTTTATACACGCCAAGCCAAACCTGGGGGGTGTTTCAAAACAATCGAGCTCGAGCAAAAAGGGGCTATTTTCAAAATCTATTCCTCCCCCCCTCTCTAAACTGAAACGGAGCCTACTCCTAGGGTTATCTTGAGTTACTTTGAACCTCGTTTTATTGCCAGAGTTTGCTCCCACCAATCAAATACACGTTCTATGCCGGATCAAGGATTTATTTTTCTTGAAGGTAATCAATGTTTATCCTCATTCTATTCTGATTTTTCTTGAGTAATTTGCAATGTGATTAGGATTTTTGCTTTTTTAAGTGATGAATGAGTGATTCTTCTTGCAAGTATGATTATTTATGCTTCATTTGATTTCTTCCATGTGCATTGGTCTTGATTTTGAGCAAAAATATGATTTTTTAGTGATGCCCTACTCTTTTTCTTCACTTGTTCATGTGATTAGGGGCCTCTCTTTCTTCTTCTCTCTTGTATGGATCTAGATGGTTTTTTTTGTTTTTTTTTTTGTGCCATGCAAGGTGATGATGATGATGATGATTTTTTTTTTGTTTTTTGCATGTTTATTGTGTATGCATGTATATATATTTTTTGGATTTTAGTTTGTTGGAAAAGAAAGACTCTCCCCTTTCTTTTTGTATGTTTATATATGTTTTGTTTTCTTTTTTTTGGATTTTTGTTACATATATATACATATTTTTTTTTGTGTTTGTTTTTATTGTTTTTTGTGCTCTTTCCCCTCCTTTGTTTTTAAATGTGGGGACCTTGGGGGCCTCACCCCCCTTTTTTGATGTATTTCTTAGAAATGATGATAATTTAAGATTGATGGAAAATAAGAGGGGAATTTGGTTTCTTGCTACTGACATATTTTGATACTGTTGCTTGTGTGCATCTCAGAATGTCGAGTGAGGAAGAGCACGGGCAAGAGGAGGGACCAAAGGTGGTCTACGGTCCCCGGGGGGAGCAGTTTTTTATAGTGCAGCGCTTTTCCTAGCCTTGGTACGAAATGCAGGGCGAGGCAGCCCGTTCTAGTCCGCTTAATCAACAGTACTCCCATATCACAAATTTTGGGATTGCTAGCAATGTAATAAGTTTTATTTTGCCGCCTTGTCTTTTCTTTGTGCAAGCTTGCTTTACCCACAGGATCTAACACCTCTTTATCTTGATGCAGGACTTGCCACCAATTCTGTTCCGTGGAGGTTGGCTTGACCTCCAAAGCCTTTACGGCTATCTCTCTCCGGTGGTGAAGTTTCTCCTTGCCTAGGCCGATTTCGGCGATTTCCTTTCATCCCGTGCCATGAGGGGTGAATCGGCTTATGTGAGGGCCCTGATTGAACATTTTTTGCCTAAGATTATGATCTTCCACATGGTGATGGCTGAGATGGCTATCACCCCTATCAACTGGTCGATGATTACAGGGATAAGGATAGGGGGCATGCCGATGACCAACCTTCGCGTACCAGGCCGGGACGAGGTGGTTTAATTAATCAGGGATTACCCCTCTTCCCAGGACAAGCATGGCTCTTAGGTTAAATTATCTTGGCTGTCCGATTTGTTTAATGAGCCTAAGTTGGTGGATCTGGACCAGCCGGATGCGGATATCTTCCTTGAGTCTGAGCGTGCCCAAATGTTGGCTCGCATCTCGCTCCTCTTCATCTTAGGCAAGACCCTGTTTGCAAATGCCAGCGGAGGTCAAGTTCCATTGTCCTTGCTCAATCTCATGGGAAATTGGGATGATGTGCATCGGTACGACTGGGATGGGGCCGGATATGCCATGCTGATGTCTAGCCTGGCTCAAGCCTCAGTTTAGAACACAGTTTCCGTCATTGGTTTCTGGCTTGTGATTGAGGTAATGTTAATCTCTGATAAGTACCACTTTTCATTGCTTAAGCTAGCCTTTGATGAACCTATGAGCATGTTAATAATGTCTTTTAAGTGTATTTTTATAGATAACATGTAACATCCCCGAAAATTTGGGCTTAGAATAGTGTCCTCGGGATACATGCCTGACTGGTCATAAGTTTGACTAAGTGAAAGTCAACTTAATAACTTAGGCTAGACTAGGCTTGAGGTGAAAAGTACACCTAGGTGTGTGGTGTGAGTCTTATTATAAGGTCACATACACCTGTTATAGGTGTGTGTGCCTTGCACCAAAGAAGTGGAATGGGTTAAATAGGTATTGGTTAAAGAGAAGTTATTTCTCTTTGATTTAGTGGTTAGGAATTTATGAAGAGAGAGAGAGAGTGAGGAAGGGAGGAGTAAATGCTAAGGATTTAGTTTGGAAATTTAGATTGAATCCATACGTGGGTGGTTAATCTCAAAGACAACGTGTGGGAATTCATGAAGTCGAAGCTAAGAACCCTAGCTTTTGATCCAAGCCATTGAATCAAGCGTACGATCCGATTAAAGGTAAGGCATTACTAATTTAGGATGTGTGTGAAATTTGAGCTTTAAATTTATGAATAAATGTAAGATTAAAAGAGGGAAGAGGAGAAAAATTAAAGAGAAAAGAAAGCTTTATGAACAGCCCGAAGAGGGCTATTTTCTGACAAAATCGATTAATCGAATTGAGAATCCACTAATCGATTTTTGTCAGAAAGCAAATCTGAAGACTGTGGCACGAAACCAATTAATCGAAATAAATTAAATTAATCAATTTTTGATTTTCAATTAATCGATTTGGAATCGATTACTCGACTGGGTACTTCCAGTGGCTGGAAAAGTCTGAGTTTTTAAAAATAGGTTAAACGATTTTGGGATCGATTAATCAATTTTGGATTTTTGATTAATCGATTTGGGATCGATTAATCGATTTTGACAGTTTAGTGTGGGTTTTGTTTTTGACCGTGGAGTTCTGAGAGGGCCTTGTACCATTTTGTTATGCATAATTCTTGATGCTTGTTGTATGACATGATGTACTTTAGGTTGAGCACTTGGAATTTGAGCATGGGGAGCTACCTTCGATCTTGACGCTTGGGGTTGAAGCACGTGAGGTAGGGAATACTCTGAACATGCACCCTTGATTACGAAATCATGTATGTAGTGATGTGATATGTACATGTGTGTGTTAAGAGAATAGTTAATTGCTAGTTAATCGAAATTGAGCTTAAACTATGTGAATTTAAGATGTGTGTGTGTGTGGGTTTACAATAAGTAAGAAACCAGTAAGCTTGTAAGTGCATGACATCCTAGGGATGTGTATGAGATGTGAGCATCTAGGTGATGCATAAGTGTATGTGACATCCCAGGGATGTATAGTCAAATGAGAAACCATGTGAATGAGCCTTGAACAAACTTTGAATATTATAATTAGTATAATTACACGGTGATAAACTATGTGTATTTTGCACAATTGATTTGAGGTTCGTAGAATACCCCACTGACACGGCGGTATACTTGTGACTGACTCAACAGAATATCCGTGACCGGTACGACAGCCAATCCGTATACCAGTATGACATCCCAGGGATGTATATGAGTTATGTGCCCCGTCACCTAGGAAAAAGGGACTTGGGTTATGTTACATTAAAATATAGTTATATTGGACGATGATGGTGGTATTCCATCGGGGCTATATTGCTCGAGGATTATTTAAGTTATTTGATTTAAGTTTCAAGACAGACCTTCGAGCCTATGTGAACAAAATTGAAAACAAGTTAACACATGTAGAGTAATAGATGCATTCAGTTCATGCTTTCAGTAACTTTAACTGTTTTCTAGCTATCTTTTATTGACAAATCATGTTTCTAATGTCATGGAATATATGTGAGTAAGATAGACTTATATGTTTATTCAGTTGATTCCCTATTGAGCTAAGATAAAGCTCACTCCTTCGACTATACTTCACAAGTCCAGTGTTAGCTGTTGCTGCTGCTTTGGGAGACGTTGATCCGGAGGATTCAGATTACGTGCCTGGGGAGGAGTCAGAGCCCCCTCTTGAGGATTTCTTCTAGAGGACCCTCTGTGTACTTTGATTATTTTGTGAGAGAGATTGTACGACTTGATATGTCTAGCCTTTTGTAGAAGATAATGTAAATTTTGTTAGACATTCTTTTGGCGAACCATCTAGGGTGACGACTGTTTTGTCACTGATGGTTCGGGTTGGTTCTTTTGCTCATGCAGTGGCATGAGATCAGAACTATCTTTTGGGCTATATGTTATTGGCTTAATCTTACAGAATTGGAGTTTTAGTTATGTATTAGATCTTTAGTGCATGTTTTGCTTTTGCGTGGATATACCAAATGTTTCATGAATGTATATGGGGCAAGGCCTCAAGGGTCGTGCAGATGGCATGAGTTTCGAGGCACTAAAATCCGGGCTGTTACAGTTGATATCAAAGTGTTTTCTTTTAGAATTTCTGACAAGTTTAGATTTTGTCATAGCATTGGACCTTCTGATAATGAAACTGTAGTTTCATGATTATAGAGCATTATGTCTTCTAGAGGGAGGGGTCGGCCCAGAGGCGGCCATGATAGAAACTTGCGAAGCAAAAACGATTTCATCTCGGCTTCAAATAGAGTGTCGTTGGGGAATTATGATGCCCCAGGAGGCAGTAGTAAGGAGAATCAAGATAGAGATCAGAGAGAACCAGAAAGGATAAGAGAAAGAAATGAGGAAAGAGAAGAGTGTCAGAGGATGATGCATACTATGGAAATCATAGAAAATGTCAGCTCAACAAGCGGCATCCTTGGCATCACATAATGCCAATGACCAGCATCAACCACCACCTACATAGCCATTGCCCTCAGCGTTCACAGAGTTTCGGAGGATGCATCCTCCGAGTTTTTTAGGACAAGCAGAGCCAATGGACGCCGAGAATTGGCTAAGTGAGATGGAGAAGGTGTTCAGTGTCGCCTTTTTATATATGTTATGGTTTTTTTTTTTTGTTTTTTTTTTTGTGGTTTTTTTTTTTTTTTTTTTTTTTTTTTTTTTTTTTTTTTTTTGGTTTTTGATTTTTTTTTTTTTTTTTTTTTTTTTTTTTTTAAATTTTTTTTTTTTTTGTTTTTTTTTGCCTTTTTTTTTTTTTTTTTTTTTCTTTTTTTTTTTTTTTTTTTTTTTGTTTTTTTTTTTCTTTTTTTTTTTGTTTTTTTTTTTGTTTTTTGTGTATTGTTTTGTTTTGTTTTGGGGGTTTTTTTTTTTTATTTTTTTTTTTTTTTTTTTTTTTTTTTTTTGGGGGGTTTTTTTTTTTTTTTTTTTTTTTTTTTTTTTTTTTTTTTTTTTTTTTTTTTTTTTTTTTTTTTTTTGGGTTTTTTTGTTTTTTTTTTTTTTCTTTTATTATTTTTTTTTCATGAGAATATATTTAGAGCCATAGGTACCGTTTGAGACAGAGCTTGAGGAAATAAGTTTTGGCATGGGATGAGTTGTGAGGAAAAATAACATCATTTCCAAAGTTGTTGCACGGTCAATCAAATTGCAATAAAGAGGGGAAATATATCGGTAGCATACGAATAGAGTTTATGAGGTCTCCTTTTCTTGATTAGTGAAGGATTGATGAAAGAAAGGCTTCAATAAGAGAGATATGGGAAAGTAGCACCTTTGGAAAAATATGGAGAGTTATGGGTAAAAATTTTGATGGAAGAAGATAATAGATTGGTATCGGAGAAGAGATAACAAAAGAAAGGATCGATAAAGTGGAAATAGGAGGAATAAAAGACACATTATGACGCATTAAACTAACATTTGGTCATTTGTTGATGAAAATATCCTGAACATATTTGAGAAATTTGTGATATGAGAACCACAGTTATCACTAAGGAATTGGTTGATTTCTCAATAAATGAAGATCTTCTAAGGTGAGATTGTGCCAAGTGTGGCAGATCTCTAAAATAGTGAATTAGGGTGTGGTACGATATCAAAGATTATGGGAAGGTGGGCTTGATCCAGGTTAGATGAACAAGGAGCGACTTTACTTCTTCACAAAATACAATCAAAGAAGCGATTTTGAGAAAGACCGTCATTTGAAGAGAATGTCAATGACATTATGAGGAGATTTTCTTTTAAATTATGATTTCAATTATGAAAGTTTTAGATGAAAGGTCCACCATGATAAGAAATCTGTAGACTCATTCCTGATATTAATTTTGATGAAAGTATTTATAACATATATTTGTATGATATAGGTACCTTTGATCTTATCACAATAAGAGCGGGTACCTATGAAGCTAGATTTGATGGGCCGGATGGTTACCTTCATTTACAACCACAGGTTGCAAAAGAAGATGAAGGGTCAATCCTTGAGGTTGTAGTTATCTTGGCTATCTATTATGGGGATAATAGATGGAAGTTGAGACTTCATTTGTAAATTGGTGATAGTAACCAATTGGATGGGGACGTCTTTGAACTAGCAAAGGAAATTTAGTTCTATTGGATACAAGGATTTGAGAGTTAACCTTGACATGGATTGATTGAGAGCACCAATGCAAATTCTCGATAAAGAAGAAAGTTGTTATCTTTAGATCGAATACAAGGAGAATATTCGATTCTAGTTTGAGAATGAAGTTTACTGCCACTTGTGTCCTAAAATGATCCAGTCGACGGCAGTCAAAGGTGCAAGATGGTTACTTGGCATTCTTGAAGGAAGACAAGGAAGGAAGAACATCATTTGAAGTTACGGTTGCGTGAGTTTGAGAATGTCTTTTTCGAAGGAATTGCAGGTTACCTCGATATATAGAGGTGGAATTCAAGTTTCGACTTAGCGCCGGGGCGCTTCGAAAATGCGAATGGCTCTCTGAGTTGTGAAATTGAAAAGCGTTACAAGAGCTCTTAGATAAGAGGTTTGGAGGGCCGGGCGTGTCTCCTTGGGAACCTGGTCTTATTTATAAGAAGAAAATGGGTCGATGTAAATGTAATGACTATAAATACATGAACTAACCATGGTCGATATCCATTGCCTAAGATTGGTTATTTGATGGCTATAATGGCGAGATTATTTTCCAAGATCGTTGAGATCTGATACCATCGGTGAGAGTCAAGGTGAAGGACATCACAAAAAAGACAACATTCAAAGATGCAGTGCGGACACTCACGAGTTCTTTAGGGATCTTTGTTTGGTTGATGCATACAAGCGTCATTATGGACTTGATGAATCGGGTGTTTAAACCACACCTGGACACTTGCGTTGTAGTATTTGTCGACGATATTTTGATATATTCTCAATCAAAGGAGCATGAAGAACATTTGAGAATCATTTTACAGACGCTGCGTGAACACCAATTGTATGCCAAGCTCAGTAAGTGCGAGTTTTGGTTAGAGAAAGTTAGCTTTTTGGGACATATCGTCTCAGAAGTGGGTGTCACAGTAGATCCGGCTAAGATTGAAGTAGTGGTACAATGGGAACAATCAAAGACAGTGATAGATATCCGTAGTTTTCTTGGTCTGGTGAATCTGCATTGTTTTTACTAGAGGATTTTCAAAAATATCGGGACCACTTGAGACCCTCAAGAAAGGATCTGATTTGAGTGGAATGAAGCAGTGCGAAAAGAGTTTCAAGAACTCAGAAGAGACTCACTCGGCTAGCGGTGTGTAATTTAGGCGTAGTGGAGGGTTACGGTATATAGTGATGCTTCACGCATAGTGGTTTTTAGACTCAGCGAATAAAGAATCAAGTGTAATCGTATTGCTTATGGTCGAAACTGAAAGATCATGAGAAGAATTACCTGACACATGACCTACAACTAGCAGCGGTCATATTTACATTGAAAATTTGGAGACATTATTTGTACAGCGAGACCTTTGAGATCTTCACCGACAATAAGAGCCTCAGGTACCTATTCACACAGAAGGAATTGAATATGAGGCAGCACAGATGAATGGACTTTCTTAAGGACTATGATTGTTCCATACATACTATTCAACCCCAACAAGGCTAAATGTCATAGCGATACCTTGTCGCATAGTAAATGTGTAAGAAGTTCTCATGAAAATAACATTGTAAAAATATTTATTATGGGGATACATAGATGGAAGTTGCTTAAAGATCTTTCATTATATGATGTAAACATCGAGGTACAAGTCTCACGGGCTTTCTTGGCCAACATCACAGTGAGACCGACGATCTTTGAGCATATTCACGAGCTACAGATGAAAGACTTGGAGTTAACCAAAATTTGACAAGATGTGATTGAGAGCACCAAACCAGAATTCTCGATAAAAGAAGATGGTGCCTTACTATTTAGGGGACACCTTTATATTCCAGTTAACGCCGACCTATGGCAAACTATTTTAGATGAGGCTCACAAATCAAGATCTGCGATCCACCTTGGTAGCACTAAAATGTATCAGGACTTGAGGAAGAGTTACTGGTGGAGAGGTCGCAAGATGTAGCCAAGTACGTGTCAAGGTGCTTTACATGTCAGTAGGTGAAAGTGGACCACAAACACCCTGCTGGATTGTTGCAACCTCTACCTATACCAGAGTGAAAGTGAGAATCAATCTCCATGGATTTTATTGTAGGGTTACCGCGTACAGTAAAGAGATACAATGCTATTTGGGTAGTCGTTGATCGACTGACCAAGTCTTCTCACTTTTTACCCTACAATATGGTATACACAACAAGAAGACTCGCAGAGCTATTTATGAAGGAGATTGTATGATTGCATAGGATTCCTAGCAGCATCATCTCTGATCGTGACCTATTATATACTTCAAAATTTTGGAAGAAGTTTTAAGAAGGCATGGGTACGCGATTGGACTTTAGTTCGGCATTCCATCCGTAGACCGATGGGCAAAAAGAATGAGTAAATCAGGTGATAGAAGACATGCTCAGAGCGTGTATGTTGGAATTTCAAGGATCATGGGATCAACATCTACCGTTGATCGAATTTGCATACAACAATAGCTTCCAAGCAAGCATTGGAATGGCACCTTATGAAGCTCTCTATGGAAGGCGATGTAGATCGCCTATCAATGGGGAAGAGACTGGCAAAAAGTCTGTATTAGGGCCAAAGTTACTTGAAGATAATGCCATCATTGTTCGTATGATAAGAGAGAGACTTAAATTGGCTCAAAGCAGATAGAAGAGCTATGCCGATTTCAAAAGAATGAACATGGTTGGCGATCATGTGTTCGTAAAAGTATCGCCCATAAAAGGCGTCATGAGATTTGGGAAGAGGGGAAAGCTAAGTCCCCGTTACCCTGGACCTTTTGAGGTTTTAGGTCGAGTCGGCGAGGTCGCTTATCGCATTGGATTACCTCCGTTGTTTGATCGGGTACATAACGTGTTTAATGTATCCATGCTCCGAAAGTATGTAAATGACCCTGCACATATCTTGGGAGGTCAGCCAATCGAGATGCACGAAGACATGACCATGATAGAAGAAGCGGTTGAAATATTGGATAGAAAAGAGTAAGTTTTATGCACGAAGGTGATTCTTTTAGTGCATGTCAGGTGGAAGAATCATCCGGCCGAAGAAGCTACTTGGGAACGCGAGGCAGATGTCAGGGAACAGTATCTGAACTTGTTTGAGGAGAACTGAGAGCATGATTGTATTGTTGCATTTATTTTTGTAAAAAAATTTAACATGTGTATATAAGCGAAAGTTTGCATGTCTATGTCAACTTTATTGAGGAAATGAAAAGAAAAATGTTGGTTATGAATGGACCTTTTGTGAAATAAAAAATGTTTAGCATGATGGTATTTACATCATGAAACGAATGGATAATACGTAGTGAGAAGCGTATGACATGTCAGTGAATGGCTAACTTCAAAGCCATAGGGAACCTAATAAAAAAAAAGAATCTAATGAAGAAGAATAAGAAATCAAAATTTTTGATTAATCGAAAATGATTCGATTGAACGACTGGCTCACATCAGTGAGCTGAGGGACCTAGAAAGATATATAAATCAAATTCGACTAATCAACTTAAAAACTGATTAATCGATTTTGAGAATCGACTAATTGATTTTTGAAACCGATTAACCGATTTTGGGCAGCTGAGTTTGAATACTGAGAATCGATTAATCGATTTTAAACATCAATTAATCAATTTCTGCCTATAAGTAGCAGTTTTGGGGAATTTTCTCCCCATTCGAATTTCAAACTATTTTTTTTATTTTAGGCGCCTTTTCTTCTTCCCTTTGGCTGGCGACGACCGGGAGGATTTGGGGCCGTGGGTAATGAGATCGAATCACAAACCCTAACCCTTGGATTTAATATGAATGGTAAGCCCTAATTTTTGCAATTCCCTTACATTTTGAGTAAATCCCAGCCCTTGGTTTCAAATTTTCGCTTCTAAACCCTAGAATGCCGCCTAAAACTCAACTAGCTTCGAAGCAAGTGGCTTTTAAAATGCCCGTACGGCATAAGAACTCCGTGCCACCACCGCGATCACCTTCACCTTCACTTTCACTTTCCTCTTCGTCATCATATTCGATGGAGGCGTCATTATGCCAATCATCACCACCACCACCTCAACCCAACCAATTACCGCAACCTAATGAGTGGTGGGCCGTTAAGTACTTTGAGAATTAATATATTATCGACGAGGCTCTATTTGTGGATTTCGAGGTTGAGGGCGAGACAAAATAGGCTCGAACATACCTCATGGATGCAGGTCTCGGTAATCTCTTAAAAACCTTACACGATTATTATTACCCAAGGCTAGTTAGGTTATTTTACCAGCATTTGAAAGAGGGTAGGGAATCTGGCACCATTATGACCGAAATCGATGGTTGTAAGTATCTTTTTAGCCTGCGCCACATTCATAAATCTTTGGAATGTTTTCCTGTATACGTACCCAAGACCAATATTTTACTCCCATTTGAATAGCCCGTAAATTATGAAGAAATTAGAACCGAGATGACAAAGGGAAATAAGGGTTCCAAAAAGTCCATTCGGAGGGTTGACTTACCCCCTCACATGTTGATGCTCGACACCATTATTAAGTGCAACCTCTACCCTATGCGACATGACACAGAAAGGATAGAGGGGGTGCAACAGGCATTGTACGTGGCATACCGAGGCCGTTGGTTCGACGCCACTAAACAGGTGTTGGAGGGCATGATCTATATCAAGGGTAAAATGATGAAGGGACCCTTGAGACCGAAGGAGCATATGCCTTATGCTTGTCTTATTTCTAGCATGCTTGAGTGCTACTCTGCTGTCGTTGAGTATGTTATTCCTCCGATCGAGTTTAGGGCTACAAATCATGTTAAAACTTATTCCATCGCTCCGTGGAGCTGAAGCTATAATCTTTTGAAGAAAGTGTTACCACCAGAGGGCCCAACACCTACCCAAGCTGGTGATGCCCCACCACAGCAGGACCAACCAGCAGCGGGGGAGCAGCCTCCTGACCCTATACAGCCTGCAGAGCACCCTCTTGCACCACCTCCTACTCCTATGCAGTCTACACCTGGTACTCCTATGCGGTCTCACAGGAGACTGGCATCTCAGGTCCCACCACCCGATACTATAAAAGTCATTCTCGCCCTCATGGCAGAGAACAACCGCTAGATGTTGGCACACCACAGGAGTACGAAGGAGAGCAACACTCGGATGAACCACCGGCTAGATTTTCATGAGGCGCTGCTGTACTAGACCATGCAGTTTATGTATCCCAGCGATTACCATCAGTGCATAGCAGCGGCGTGGACATGGACTCCTGACACATTAGGTTCGAGTACCCATGAGCATGATGAGGAGGATCAGCCAGGGGACGGGACTGCATGATTGCTAGCTTCTGATGTAATTCTTTTTGGGTTGTAATTATTTTTGGGTTGTCATTATTTTGAAAAATCTGAGGTACTGAACTATATGGCATGGCTGCCATTTCTTTCTTGTGATTAAATGGGTTGTAACTGTACAATTAGCTTGTTTATCGTACTCTCTACAGTTAGAATGATTTGTGTTTCTTTTATGACGGAGGGGATTTTTATGCAGATTATCTTGTCATTGATTAGAATTACACACATGAATCAAGTTTTTATGCAGGATGTGTTGTGGAAGCTTGGAAATTTATGAATAGTTTACGTTTTTTGCAGGATGTGTAGTGCTTGTGGTCATGTACATCGCCGTGGATAAATGTGGTGGGTCTTCCATGAAGGGGAAGCCCTTGGCTACATTTTCGAGGATGAAAATTCCCAAGGTGGGGAGAATGTAACATCCCTGAAAATTTGGGCTTAGAATAATGTCCTTGAGATACGTGCCCGATTGATCGTAAGTTTGACCAAGTGAAAGTCAACTTAATAACTTAGGCTAGACTAGGCTTGAGGTGAAAAGTACACCTAGGTGTGTGGTGTGAGTCTTGTTATAAGGTCACATACACCGGTTATAGGTGTGTGTGCTTTGCACCAAAGAAGTGGAATGGGTTAAATAGGTATTGGTTAAAGAGAAGTTAATTCTCTTTGATTTGGTGGTTAGGAATTTATGAAGAGAGAGAGACTGCGGAAGGGAGAAGGAGTAAATGCTAAGGATTTGGTGTGGAAATTCGGATTGAAGCCGTACGTGGGCAGTTAATCCTGAGGATAACATGTGGGAATTTGTGAAGTCGAAGCTAAGAACCCTAGCTTTTGATCCAAGCCATCGAATCAAGCGTACGATCCGATTCAAGGTAAGGCATTACTAATTTAGGATGTGTGTGAAATTTGAGCTTTAAATTTATGCATATATGTAAGATTAAAAGAGGGAAGAGGAGAAAAATTAGAGAGAAAAGAAAGCTTTATGAACAGCCCGAAGAGGGCTATTTTCTGACAAAATTGATTAATCGAATTGAGAATCGATTAATCAATTTTTTTCCAAAAGCAAATCTGAAGACTGAAGCACGAAACTGATTAATCAAAATAAATTTGATTAATCAATTTTTGGTTTTCAATTAATTGATTTGGAATCATTTACTCGACTAGGTACTTCCAGTAGCTAGAAAAGTCAGAGTTTTAGAAAACAAATTAATCGATTTTGGATTTTCGTTATGTAGACACCCAAATTTGGCCCAAGGCCCGATCGGAACACATTTTGAGAGAGGTGCACTTCTAAAATTTTGATGGCATGTATGAAACCCTTAGGAACCTTTTCTAACCCTAAGGAACACTCCCGAATCCTTAGGAATCAACCCTAACCTTCCCAAACCCATTAGAACCCTTTCTTGGACCAGTGTCAAACCCTCCTGAGTAGTGGTTGGAAAGAGGAGTGCCAAAATTGATGCAGAGCTCTTCAGGAGCTGAATTATATACTATTAGAAAGAAGACTTCTCCAACTTTCCAACAAGCCAAACATCACCTCAATCGAAGTTATATATCAAAAGTTATGACCATTTGAAAATCAGGCTATTTTGGAGGAATTTTTGCCTGACGCAACTAATAGTTGCGCCAAGCCATTTTCCCCTAGAATTTGCCTGGCGTGACTATCAGTTATGCCAGGCTTTTTTCCCCTAGAAATGGCCTGGCGTAAATAATAGTTGTGCTAGGTATAAATGGGTCCCCCCACCTCTCGCGAAGCCAACTTTCAGGCTACTGTATAGAGCTGTTTTACTGTGCATTTGCCTGGTGCAACTATTAGTTACGCCAGACATATGAACAGTAACCTCTGGATTTTGCCTCAAAAATTGTGATTGGGGTTTGACTTGTTGACCACCTAAGTCCTTGGGGTGTGTTTTGATAACTTTATTGCACCCTTTTAATCCCTATTTGCAACCCTTAAGTGATTTGAAACACTAACCCAACATTCACCATTAGAACTACCTTCACACCTTTCTAAGCTCTCAAACTCCTAGAAAACCTTAGATTTGAGATTACCTAATTGCTAAACCCATTTAGCTCTTAAGTGGTCTCCTATTCTATTCATTTCCTATAAATAGAGCCTCCCACCCCTTGGTTTAAGGGTTGAGAAATTTGCTTAAGAGAGAAAGAGCTCAAAGTGAGAAGTTCTTCCTCCCTTTTGTGCACCATTTTTACCCAAATTCCAGAATCTCTTAACCTCATTTCGAGCTTGTTCTTGCATACAAAACCCTTAGCCTAGGTGTGTGTGATCCCCTAGCCTCCCTTCCCTACCTCTTAGCTTCAAGCCTTAGGAGTTAGAATCCCATTTTCCACCATACAAGGCCTTCAAATTTTTATCAAAGCAAGCCACGCAAGGCTCTCCTACGGTACTATAAGGGCCCAAGGGCTCCGGCTCTCCCCTTTCTTCTCCTATTTCTTTCTAGCTCTCTCCATCCTCCCATTTGTGCTGTTACGCCGCCGACTTTTCAGTAGGAACGGAGGGGCACAAATAGGATTCTAATCCCTTTTGAGCAAGAGAAAGCTATTTTCCTTTCTTTTGCTTCATTTTATTTTTAGCCATAAGTAGAGACCACGTTAAGCGGGTTGATCGGGCGTCTAACACCTTTCCGATTGATAACCGAAGCCCCTACCCAAGAGCCTTTGGTGTGGACCGGATTCAGAGTCATATTTGTGGCACTTCGGTGTTTATAAAAATGATATAGGTATCCCGGGTCACCAAAAGCTCCGGGTGGCAACTATATATTTTTTTGCAAGCGAGCGCATCGCCGCGACGGGATGGTCACAAATCCCACGATTGCACAGATGGCAACTCTACTGGGGATAGATTGTAGAGCTTCTCCCTGAAATTCGGCCTTTTTATTTTTATTTTTCTAACCATTTTACTATTTTTTTATTGTTTATTTTATTTTATTTTTATTTTACTCACCCCTACTTTTCCATCATTTACATGCCTTAGCCGATCGGCGAGCTTACTTGTGCATTGTCTTTATTTTTTCCTTATATTTTTTTCATTTTTAGTGCCTTAGCCGATTGGCAGGCCTACTTGAGCATTGTCTTTTAATTTCTTTAATTTTCTGTCATTTAAAGTGTCTTAGCCGATTGGTGGGCCTACTTGTGTAAACATATTCCGACAGTGGATGCCAGCCAGTAGTGGCGGCACGGGGTCATCACCCCCGGTCTTTGAACTAAAGAAAACTTCTAAAAAAAAGAAGAAAAGCTTTGAAAAATAAAATAAAATTGAACCAAGTTAGGGAGCTTAATCAATTTGTTTTTTATGGGGTAGATTTTCAAAGGGTTGGGTTTAGGCACACATACAACCACCTGGGTCTTAGTATGGCGGCAGCCCTTAGTGGTGATGATCCAGAAAAGTCCCAACCCACCTAGTATCTAAGAAGGCGTTTGTGTCGGAGGTATATCAGGTGGGTTCCCATTCCGAAGCTTAAAACCCTTGGGGAGCACGTTAGCGAGTTATATCGAACTCAAATCCTGTAGGTGCGGTGAGGAGAGAATCGATCACCAAAAAATATAGCTCAGTTCCCGGAAGCCTAGCTTCCATAAAAACTAAAAAAAGAGACTCATTTTGGGTGTTGATGGCTGCTGTCATACATTCTGGAGCATCAATTTTTACCTGGCGCATGTATTAGTTGTGCCAGTACAAAAAACTGGAATTTATAACTAGCGCAACTAATAGTTGCGCTAGCTTTAAAATCCAAGTTTTTACCTTGGCGCAACTAATAGTTGTGCCAGTGTAAAAAGGGTGTCCTACAAACTGGGCGCATGTATTAGTTGTGCCAGGTCTGTTTAACAGTACACCAACTCGAATCTGTGGCCTTCTTCACCTCCCAAGTCCCTTGATCAGTGTGCTTAGTGTCTTGTTTAGGCCCCACCATCCCCACACCCAATACGCCCCTGTCGGTCAAAAGAGGGCAACTTCTTTTTGGCTCATTTCGGGAGATCGGGTTGTTTGCCTTGATTTCCGTGCCTTCAATAGATCGAAGGTTCTCCTTCGATTCTTTCAAAGTGAGTCGGAATCGTTGCCACAAGTATTGAATTAAGGTACGAGAGCCACCCAAAAAGGGAATTCCAAGGCCTTGGAAACTTTGTTTTTCAAAACTTTTTCAAGAAAATTCAAAAAAATATATATAATCAAAACCCAAAAAATATATATATAGTTTGTGGTGCCAGTACAACGGCATCATCTTGCCCTCCACCGTCCCATAGGGGAAGAAGCAGGAGGATTTTTGGGCCTTTTCCAAGACACCCTTACCCAACCCATTCCCAAAGGATGTCGTGGGTAGTGGGCCCGGCTTACGCCGATCCCGACTCATCCTCGCCACATTCTCCAACCCACTCCCATTCGGGAGAAGCCTTCACATCCATCCCCATCACCCTATCCCCTTTTACTGTTACTGGCCTGTTTGGCGCCCCCATTTTCCCAACCACCACTTCCCAAAAAATCCAAAATCACCCCCCCATTCCCCATCTCTTTCCCAAGCTACCTTTCCTCCCATGTCCATGTCAAGTCAACCATCCATTCCATCCACATCCCCTCAAAACCCAACACATTTCCCGACCCCATCCATGATAAACCCAACCCCAGTTTCCACATCCACACCCATGCCCCATTTTCCATCTTCCCCATATAGACCCAATCTACCATCCTTCACCTATGTCACCTCCACCCTATCCAACCCCCCACCAATCCCCCCATCTCCCTGGGTCATGCCCATTTTTACCGGGGCCATACCCGATTTTTCCCAAACACCCATACTTCACCCTCCATCACCCTTAAACATCCCCAACTCATCCCCCTTTGCCAGTGCCCCACCCCATTCCTTCAATCCATCCCATATCTCATCACTTACCATGGCCATGCCCAATTTTCCCACCACATCCACCCCATCTATACCCAATCATCCCTTAAACCCACCACCCATATCCGATCCTTCTTCCATCACCATGATGGAGGAGATGTTCCAAGCCTACTCTTTATGAAAGGCTTTCCAAAACACCTCCCTTCATCCACACTACACATCCATGAACCCATCCCATACCTTAGCCAACTTCCATGCTTCACTCCCCCATCGACCCCCATCAACCCCCATAATTCACACCATCCAAAACCTCATCTCCCACATGCCCCAAGGCCCATTGGCCCAAAACCCTATCATTCACCAAGGCCCATTGGCCCAAAACCCCACCACCCATGATCTCCAAGGCCTAATGGCCCAACACCCCATCACCCATACCCAAGGGCCCATGGCCCAAACCCACCAAGGGCCCATGGCCCAAAACCATCAAAGACCCATGGCCCAAACCCACCAATGGTCCATGGCCCATACCCCTCAAAACCCAGTGGGCCAGATCCACATACCCCAAGGGCCCATTGCCCAAATCCATACCCAAGGGCTCATGCCCCAAACCCATCAAGGGCCCATGGCCCAAACCCACCAATGGCCCATGGTCCATACCCTCAAAACCCAGTGGGCCAGGCCCACATACCTCAAGAGCCCATTGCTTAAATCCTTACCCAAGGGCCTATGGCCCATGGCCCAAACCCTCCATGGGCCCATGGCCCATACCCACCAATGGCCCATGGCACATACCCCTCAAATCCTAGTGGGCCAGGCCCACATACCCCAAGGGCCCACAGCCCAGACCCATCTCGCTCAGGCCCATACCCACCAATGGTCCATGGCCCAACCCTCCAAAGCCTAATGGGCCATACCCATCAAGGTCTAATAGGCCAAGATTCCCCAAATCCCATGCCCTTTACCCAAACCTAACCTGATCAAGGCCTTATGGCCCAAACCTACCCCGGGCCCATGGCCCAAGCCCAAACCTCTTACCCACCACAATACCCCCAAAACTTCACTCACCCCCAACCTTCACAACCGGGTCAAACCCATGTCGTACCTCAGACCCAATTTTCTCATGGCCCCATACCCCAAGACCATATCCAAACCTTCTCCCATATCCAAGGGCCCCATCTGGCCCCACCCCTAAACAAAACTATCACTCATCCCATCACCCCACAACACTTTCCTTATATTCAAGGGGCTCACCCAACCCACATCCAATCCAATCTCATCCAGTCCATGCAACAACAATTTGAGAATCCCGTCCTTGCTGCACCTTATATAGATCAGCAGTATGAGGAGGACGAGATAAAAAACAGTGGTGCCTATGTCGGGGCAGTGACCACTAGTAATCCTCCACCGGTAGCTACCCCACCCCCAATAGCCCCGAGCGAGTCCTGACCGGCTGTTGAAAAAGTAGCCCCCATGTCCAAAGAATCAGAACAGTTAAGGGAGCAACTATAAAAAATTCATAAATAGTTGTTGAAGATGGGTGGTGCTGAAATTCACGCCACAGATTTCACGGATTTGTGTCTGTTTGCCGAGGTCCCCCTGCCCCCAAAATTTAAAATGCCAGTATTTGATAAGTACAATGGCACGGACAACCTGATTGCACACCTCAAGTCCTATTATGGGGACATGTGCTAGTACGGGGGGGATGAGAGGCTGCTAATAAAAGTCTTTCAAAAGAGTTTGACCGGTTTGGCCTTGAGGTGGTTCACGTCTCTTGAACCCTCCATGATGAAGATGTGGAAAGATCTGACCCACTTATTCCAAGAGCAATATATTTATAACATAGTCATTAAGTCGTGTAAGTCAAATTTATCCTGTCTGAGGCAGAACTCAGACGAAACCTTCAGCGATTATCTAGGGCGGTGGAGAGCACTGGCAACTCAAGTAAGAAACAAGATACAAGATGATGAGCAGATAGAGATGATTTCAAAGAACACTTTGCCAGTGATTTTATATTTTCCTGTATACCAACAGTAGTCCAATTTTGCTGATTTGGTAAGGAACACCAACTGCTATGAGGATGCCATCAAGGAAGGGCGGTTGAGTAAGAATGCTCCAAGCGGAACTAGTGGGGTCAGGAGGTTTACAGAGTAGAGGAACGATAAGAGAATCGAGGCCGATGTCTAGAACATCGCCAATACCAGGCCCAATAATAATATAACCCCGTTCCAATTTCAAGCAGTGCAACTAGCTCCCGTCAGGACAGGGCCAGTACAGAGAACCGAGAATGGGCAGGGAATGCAAATGACCCGGAAAGGAGAGCCCGTTATGATCATGTTTTTACGCCCTTGGGGCAATCTTTAAGTGTACTTTTACCTTTATTAATTGAAAAGGGATTAGTAACTGCGCTCCAACCACGGCCTCCTCCCAATCCGATTCCATATAACTTTAACCTGAATACTCATTGTAATTTCCACCAGGGCCTGGGTCACCCGACTGATCGCTGCTTCCCATTGAAGCACGTGATCCAAGATTTAATCGATGCTAGGAAGATCATTTCCCCTGCACCCACCCAAGCAAACCAGCATGCAAATATTCACCAGGTGCCTTCACTAGCACACCCTATCAGAATAGCATGTCCCAGACCCGCCATAGGGATGGTAGAGGAAATTGAGGAAGAGTATGAATTTGACCCCACTGATTATATCAGTAACAGAGAAAATTTTGTGGTCCCCTGACAGTGAGATTAAGAAGAGAGAACCATTGGGGTGATTGAACCCCTGAATCTGGCAAATTATTTTCCTACCCCTACACCAGCAGTTGAACCCCTAGATCTTAGGGCCTATTTCCCATCACCCACCCCCATCAACTACATACAAATAAATGCATATCAACCATATTTCACCACCGCCTTGAATTACCCCATAAGCCATCTGGCCCCCAATTCTCCACCCGCACCCATCAATTACCAATGGCCTACACCCACCCCATTACCCCCGTTTCAACCACCCACAAATTCTACCATTCCCATCAATTCCCTAGTGGCCCATCAAACCCCCAATCCTCTGCCCGCACCCATCAACTACCAATGGCCTACGCCCACCCCGTTACCCTTGGTACAACCATCGTTAAGCTAAACCACCCCTACCTAGCCCAATTTTGCCACCCACCCATTCATCATCGAGGTAAGCCAGGTCTTACCTATCATCTCAGAGCCATTGGTACATGCACTTCAGATGTCGGCAGCCATACCTTTCCAGCTCTCAGGACCAACCTATGATCCACATTAGGTCCCGCTAAGCTATGAGCAAACCAATGCTAATGCCTGCAGCAACAACAAGGAGGGGGCAATGGACTTAATTACCAGATCAGGAAGAGTCTCAAAACAGCCCGAGGCAACAACAGCAGTAGTACAAACCCAACCCGAAGGAAAGAAAGACAGCGCAGTGAACCCCTTCGAGAAGATGAGTCCAGAACATATACTGGAGACTCAGTTGAGAAGAACGCCTGCCCATATAACTGTATGGGATCTGTTGATGACATCCCTACTCCATTTCCAAGCATTAATGGGGGCGTTAAAGAATGCGCATGTGTCCCAATAGGTGAGCCCAGACAAGGTCGGGCAAATAATCGGACAGGTAATGGCACCCAATGCCATTTCATTTTCGGATGCATATCTGCCAAAGGAGGGAAACAGCCATGCTAAATCTACCAACATTACTGTCGAATCCAAGAACATGATAATTCCCTTAGTTCTAATTGATAACGGGTCGGCTCTGAATGTGTGCCTTCTCTATACTTTTTCAAGTGATGGATATCAAATCTTTTTTTAATTTATTGATAGGACGCCCATGGTTACATGAGGTCAGGGCGATACCTTCTACCCTCCACCAAAAGCTAAAATTCATATCCCGGTAGAAGGTGATCACCATCATTAATGAAGGGCACGATGAGAAAGATAAGACCACTCACAGCATTGAAAATCCTAAAGTAATGGATGTGCCACATCTTGAGGAAGACATCGACCTCCACAGTTTAGAGTATGAGGTATTGGCAGTAGGCCCAGAATCCCTGAGAAACATCACTTCTACAACCGGCGGTGGAATGGAAGTAGCGGTGGCCATGCTCCAGAAATGGGGCTATCAGAAAGGCAGAGGGCTTTGGCCTAGACTGCAAGGTAGAAGAGAGCCAGTTGTTGCCAAGGGGCAGAAAGTCCGATTCAGGTTAGGTTACAAGCCCACAGAGGAAGAGGTCTAAGAGGCTAAAGAGAAAGCCAAGGTCGCTGTAGCTGCTAAAGCTCGAGGAATCAACGTAGAAAAGAAACCTCGCCCTAGGCCGCACATCAGGAATCCTTTGTCAGCGCTGGGGTAGTAAAGATCGATCGAAATGGGGTAACCCATTTGACCCCACACAAAACCACATCCCTAATAAATCCCACCAATCCCCAGATCTCCCTTCCCAGCCTAGAAATAGATTTGGCTACATTGTCTCTCTTCGAGGAATGATGGCCAGTACATGAACAAACTCTCCCTGTGGTAAATCACTACAACACTGAGTTATCATTTGAGGACATCATCTAAGACGAGATGGGGATCAACATGATGGAAGCTGACTCCAATGAGCCATATCAGTCAGCACCCTCCATCCCAATAGGTAAAGGAGCGACCCCTCAGGTATGCAACTGGGCATCTTTGCCCTAAACCCTAAAAGCGAGGAGCAGCCTAACATTTGGCACTCGTTTCCCAAAAGAAAACAACCTATAAAAAGTGAGATAAGCCTTTGGCAGGCAATACCTTATATATATAGTAACCCGCCTTGCCAAGGGTCCATCTCCGAAGAAAACAAAAATCTCAAAAACATGAAAAAAATACAAAATCCCAAAAACATTGAAAAAATCTAAAGTCTAAAAATATTGTAATTTAAAATTCCAGAAAAAGTCCCACAAAATAATGCCTTAACCGAAATACCCGTCCCACGTAAAATCGACCCCTTTCCTATAGAAATACAAGAAGAGGTAGGAGTTATGAGTGTGGACGAGGATAGTCCTTTGGAGGAGCTCCCCAATGAGCTCCTTGACTTGTTTGTTGGCTTTGAGCATGGCCTACCCCCATTGTCGAAGAGACAGAGGATGTCAATCTAGTGACTGAGGAGATTCCTAGAATAACCAAGATCGAAATGTTGCTGTCTCCCAAAGAAAGAAAAAGTATGATCGATTTCCTTTGATCATACCAAGACATTTTTGCCTGGTCCTACGAGGACATGCCTAGTCTGGACACTGATTTGGTTGAGCATGAGTTGCCTCTCTACCCCGAAATGAAGCCGGTTAAGCGAAAGCTGAGACGTCTCCAACCCGAGTGGAAGTTGAAAGTCAAAGATGAAGTCATCAAGCAGTATGATGCAGGGTTTCTCATGGTATCCAAATACCCACAGTGGCTAGCTAATATTGTGCTTGTGCAGAAGAAAGATGGAAAGGTCCGCATGTGCATCGATTTTTGTAATTTGAACAGAGCGAGCCCAAAAGATGATTTCCCATTGCCACACATCGACATCTTGGTCGATAACGCTGCTAAGCATGGGATGCTTTCATTTATTGATGGATTCTCAGGATACAATCAGTTAAAGATGGCAGAGGCCGATCAGGAGAAGACTACATTCATTACTTCATGGGGAAACTTTTGCTATCGAGTCATGCCGTTTAGCCTAAAGAATGCTAGTGCAACATACCAGAGAGCTATGACCGCACTATTTCATGACATGATGCATCGAGAGATTGAGGTGTGCGTCGACAATATGATAGCCAAGTCACCGGAGCGAGGCGATCACTTGGTAAACCTTCAGAAGCTGTTTGAGAGACTGAGGAAGTACAGGTTATGTCTAAATCCACAGAAGTGCGCTTTTGGTGCTATGTCCAAAAAATTGTTAGGAATCATTGTCAGCAGGAGAGGGATTGAGGTAAACCTAGTCAAGGTCAAAGCTATCACAGAAATTCCACCGCCATCTACTAAGAAAGAGGTCAGAGGGTTTTTGGGCAGAATACAATATATTAGTCGGTCCATTGCGCAACTAACTCTGATTTGTAGCTGATCTTCAAGCTAGTAAGGAAGAACTCACCCGTTGAATGGAACGATGATTGTCAGGCAGCATTCGATAAAATCAAAGGCTACCTCTTAACCCACCCGTGTTGGTACCACCCGAGCCAAGGAGACCACTCTTAATATACCTCTCCACGACGAAAGTCTCGATGGGATGTGTCTTAGGGCAGCATGACGAGACAGGAAGAAGAGAGCAGGCCATCTACTATTTGAGCAAGAAATTCACTGATTATGAGATGTGCTATTCTCATATGGAGAAAGCATGCCTAGCTCTTGTATATGCTACTCAGAGGCTCTGCCAATACTTGCTATCTCAGGCCGTTCTACTTCTGGCTTGCATGGATCCATTGAAATACTTGTTTGAGAAGCCCGCTCTCACTGGGCGGACTGCACACTCGCAACTTTTATTATCTGAGTTCGACATCACGTACGTCACTCAGAAGTCGATCAAGGGGCAGGCACTCGCCGAACATCTTGCCGATAATCTTTTGCCAAATTATGAGCCTTTGAGAACTGAGTTCCCAGATGAAGATATCTTGTTCATGATGGAAGACGATACTAAGGAAGCAGAAGATTCATGGGTAATGCACTTTGACAGGGCAGCTAATGAAGAAGGTCAGGGAGTTGGCACCATCCTGATTTCACCAAAAGGATCCCATGTACCAGTCTCTATTAAGCTCAACTTCCCTTGCACTAATAACATGGTTTAATATGAAGCTTGTGCCGCTGGCCTGCAGGCGGCACTCGATCTAAATATAACTCACCTTCGAGTGTTTGGTGATTCACAGTTAATCATATGCCAGACGAATGGTGACTGGAAGATGAAAGATGAGAAACTGATCCCCTATCATGAACACCTCGAGGACCTGATATCTTACTTCTAAGACGTAACATTCTCATATGTCCCCCAGATAAGGAACCGTTTTGCCGATGCACTAGCAACTTTGGTGTCAATGATAGAAATCCCGTATGGTGCTAAGATGAAGCCAATCATGATCGATCAGAGAAGCGAGCCGACTTCTGCCTACTGATTGAGGAACCTATGAAGCCTGATGATGAGCCACCTTGGTTCTCAGATATCAAGAATTTCCTCGAGACCCTAACTTTCCCTGAGGGTACGTCCAAGACGAACCGACGAACCATTCAACGTCTAACAACAGGCTACGTCATTTGCGGGGAATGCCTTTACAAGCGATCCTACAATAATGTTTTGCTAAGGTGCCTTACAGAAGGTGAAGCAATCAATATTATGAAGGAGATCGACGAGGGAGTATGCGGAGCCCATGTCAGCGGTCACATGCTCGCCAAGAAAATTCTGTGGCAGGGATACTTTTAGACCACTATTGAATCAGATTGCTGCCAACATGTTCAGAAATGCTACAAGTGTCAGGAACACTCCAGTCTGATACATGCTCCTGCCATCGATCTTCATTGCATGACCACTCCTTAGCCATTTGCTACCAGGGGCCTAGACATAGTCGGAATGATTCATCCAAAAGCATCGAATGGACATCGGTTCATCCTCTTCGCCATTGAATACTTCACCAAGTGGGTAGAAGAGGCATCATATGCCAACATCATGGCCAGTCACATCGAGAAGTTTCTCAAGAACAATATTGTGTGCCGATTTGGAGTACCCAAAGATATCGTCACAGACAATGGTATAAATTTTGCAAATAAGCACATCCGAGCCTTCTGCGAGCAATACAAAATCAAGCACCATCGCTCGTCACCTTATCGGCCTCAAACTAATGGAGCCGTGAAGGCTGCGAATAAGACAGTCATCCGCATCCTTGAGAAGATGATCGTCACCTACTGAGATTAGTGCGAAATGCTATTGTTTGCTTTGGGGGCCTATAGAACATCGATCCATACCGCTACAGGGGCAACATCATTCTCCTTTGTGTATGGAACTGAGGCCGTCCTCCCAGTTGAGGTTGAAGTACCCTCGCTCCGAATTCTCATGGAATCAAGCTTAGCCGAAGCAGAGAGAGAGAGATCTCGCTTCGAACAATTGAACTTATTGGACGAGAAGAGACTCCCAGCCTTCTGCCATACTCAAGTTTACCGGCGGTGAATCGCATCCACTTATAATAAACGTGTTCGCGGTCGAGATATGAAGGTAGGAGACACTGTACTGGAGAAGATCTTCCCATCCCTCCACTCTGATCTAAGAGGCAAGTTCAAGCCAAATTGGGAAGGACCTTATATCATTCGAGAAGTACCACCGGGATACGCCATCCGCCTCGCTACCATGGACGGAGATCATCTTCCTGAGCCCATCATGCTGGATACGTCCGACGGTTCTACGCTTAGTCTATTGCGATAAGGTAAGTATTGGTGAAACAGATGCGTGACTGCTTAAGAATCACCCCAAAGAGGCCATCATTCTAAACACAATAGCCAAAAGCATCCCTGAAAAGATGATATCCTTTGCTACCCTATTTTGAGCCTGGGCCTTTCTTTCAATAACCCCCTCTCCCAAAACAAAATGTATGTATGTACATACACAAAAAAAAGACAGAAGTGAAATTACCATCAAAATCCAAAAAATCAGAAAAGCAAAACCTCAAAAAGAGATTGCCTGAAATAAAATGATAAGAATAAAGAATCACGGGGCATGTACAGTAGAACCCCCAAGGAAGAAAGTACGTTGAGAAAACTGAAGCCTTATCAAGGAAACCCTTTTAGCCCAACATACCTTCAAATCCTAACCTAACCCATGGCCAAGCTACACCCTGAAGGAAGCCCTCTTTTAGGTTTACAAGCAGTCATAATATCTGTTAAGTCAACCCAAGCTGAGTTGTGAGACGACACAAGACCCCATCCAACCGGCTATGATGGAATCGACGTCTATGTCGTGGCTGTTGAAAAAAGAAATGAAGAAGAAATAAAAGAAAAATAAAATAATAATAATAAAAAATAAAATAAAAATACAAGCTCAAAGCAAGATGAACGTGGTAAAAACCTGAAATGGTGCTACGGGTAAAAACAACGAGTTTGTGCAGACCAAGTGAAAACTCGAAAGGGTGCTTGGGGTAAGAGGGCTAAACCCATGAACGTGGTGAAAAATCGAAAGGGCGCCATGGGTAAAAAAAAAAAAGAAAAGAAAAGAGAAAAAAATTAAAAAAGAAAGGTTTGGATTGATTGAGAAGATTAATGTTTGAGGAGCCCTTTTATTACTCTTCCTATACCCTCTTGTCCGACTGGGCCGCTCATGCTAGTTCGAATCGGGTCCCGACCAGAATTGTCTTTGTGAAACTGCACCATCAAACGTATGACCCGAGGCAAGGAGAAAGGTTTAACTCAAAATGGGACCCGTTACTCCATCTCACTGTCAAGGCATCCAAAAAAGAAAGAGAGAGAAAGCTAAAAATAAAAAATCAAGAAAAATCCAAATACCAAAAAAATGTGCATATATTTCTACTCATATTTCTAGCATCATATTTCAATCTCAAAAATGAAGAAAAAAAAAATTCTTTGAAAACAAAAATCTAAAAAAATATATTAAAAATGAAAAAATGTAAGTAGAAATCTACTTTTCCTTCTGTTGTTTAGGATGTATTTTCTTTATATGTATAAAAAAAAGGGACTGACCTTTTTTAGAGAATATGCAAGAACATCACACGATCGAAAGCCTCGAAGCGGGCAACTTCTCAGCGATGGATAAATCCGATGAAGCATCTCACCACTAACGTCAGGTCTATTAAAAAAAAAGAGAGAGAAAATCATTTTGAAAAAAAAAGAATAAATCTGTGTTTCCATGCACAGCTACGCACATGCATGTTCTGATGTGGTAAAATGTCGATATTTTATCAGCAACACCACTGTGCTATAGTAATGTCCTAAGTCTAAGGCACGCCTTGGATTCTGGATCCTACTTCAAGGAAGGAGCAACGGTGTCAGTCTCGGTCAAATAGTTAATGTTTCGATCGATTTGACTCCACTGCTAAATCTTTACAATGAGCGCTCTATTTTGGATTCATATGAACTTAAGTGTCTTAAGCTTCAAATTCTCCGTTGGAAAAGGTCAATCGTTGGTTGAGACTAACCTATTGAGAATGAGATTACATATCAATCAAACTATGTACAACCATGCATTCAGAAGGGTTCATTTCCCTTTTATTTTTTTGTAGGCATAAAACCTGTATAGGCAGCGGCATCCTTGTAAAGTGTATGTCATGCATCTGAGTATCTGTATGATGGTTATTTGTTCCCGTAAATTATACCTGGGCAAGTCCAAGTCAGGGCTTCCATCGCTTTTGTTGTTGCTTATCGCCCCTGATGGGTGCATATTTATGCATAGTTAATTGATATTTATGATCATTGTCGGCAGAAGCCAAGATTGGATGCCCCTTTTTGGGAGACACCCAATGATTGGTTTGATCTGTTTAGCGGTACTTGAAGTTGGATGCTCTAGGTCATATTGATCCGGGGCATGTTTTCAAAAATGGCACGTCCTCCCAAAAAGTGTTATGACATCTATTCACTTTGCTCAGGTAGTCATGCTAAATAAAATTTTGGATCGATGGGTTCACCCGAAGATCTTGAACCCTGCTTTCAGCAAGGGCACCCGTGAACAGTCAGATGGGTAATCAAATGCCTCGTAGGATTGGACGCAAACTGTGGAGCCTTGCATATATTTACTTCGTACCTATCTTTGAATGTGGGTCGATCACTGATAAGTAGTGAAAAATACCATTTTTTACCCCTAAACATGAGCCTTGAAAGACCCTTGAGAGGACTAAATAAGTGCTTTAGTGTTCATATTGCAGCTAACCAAAAAGACAGGTCCAAATCCGAAAACCATCCTAAAATGATCAAAAAGCTGACAACGCATGTCAAACCCAAAGAGGGAGTGAAGAAATAGCCTCAGCAATGGCTAAAAAGGTCCTAAAAGAGCAAGAAAAGACCTGAAGAAGAAGAAGGATCCATTCGCAAAGAAGAATGGAAGCTAAAAGTTCAATTCGCAAAGGACATCTACTATTCGCAAAGAACTTTGAACTTTGCGAAAAGAAGAGAAGTCCTTTCCGGAAGGACCTCCTGAAGCCAAAGTGCGCCGCGAAAAGAAGAGAAGTCCTAAAAAGATCTCCGCCAAAGTCCTTTGCGAAAAGATCTCCGAAGCCAAAATGCTTTGAGGAGCCAAAATGCTTTAAGAAGAGAGATTCGAGCCAAACTACTTTTGAAAAAGCCCTTAAACTATGCGAAATGGCATTACGGGATTTGCATTTCGTCAGAAGGGTATTTCAGAAACTTTGCACGCGCCCAATGCGTTTTAAAACCCAAGGACATTCCGGAAGATTACGAGCACGAACCAAAGGCATATTCCACCCCATGTGAACACCCAAAGATGAAATTACTTGGGAACTTCTAGAAGCTCAAACAGATTTTGAATTACATAACGTAATTGATGCCTCTGCTTTCCGATTGGTGAACCAGATCAAGCATTTCGATTGGCGAATGATCCGGATCCCGGTGCTCGACTCCTATTGGTTGATACAGTATCTATCCAATTCGATTGGTTGATACACATCCGATGGCTTAGGGAAAACTATAAATAGACGAACCATTTGCCCAATTTGGGTATCCAGATTTTAGAGTTTTCATCTCTGCTTTCCCCATTCCGGCCGAAAGCTCATGTGATTCCCCTGTAATCCCATCTTGTGTTTTACCTTTGAGAGCCATTGGGAGTGATTTGTACTGCCAAGTTCGGATTCAAGATCAGAATCTGAGGGCTCTCGAGAAGCTCATCGTAAGTCCGAGGGCTCTCTAAGCCGTGCTCTGTAATTGTAACGTTGGATTTTAAAAGGTTCGTAATTTGTGTCTTCTCCATTGGAGTCATGTCGAGGGTTCGAATGTTCACCTTAGTGCATTAGACTTCTTTAGATTCACTCATCCGCATCCAACTTCCCTTAATTCATCATCCACATGCGAATTAGCGTTGGTAACCTAATTCAAGCGGCATTTACGATGATGTTCATGTTACGAAATAAAGAATAGGCCACACTAGTCGATGATCCGTGACAAATCACCATATAAGTCTAAACCTATTCCTTAATTCGGATTTATTTCTCTTACATCTCGTGTCAGTAGCCGATGAAGATTGAATCGCCTGCTTGAACTAGATTCTCCATTAAAATTCAAAGGCTAAAATACATGAAGCTATTATTTCGCATTTGTCTTATTTTAAACACCTCCACAACTCGGATCCGGATCACGTAGTTAGTTCTTTTCTTTATTTGCTTTTAGTTAAACGTGACAAACCCAACACTCTCTTTTATCTATTCTTTATTTTAGATAATTATAGAGCCGGATCTGGTAGCACGATCCGGAGGTTTATCTCTCATTTTAGACAAACTTCTCGTGGGACGATCTTGAAATACTTACTTTTAAAACTTGCTACAATTGGCCTGATCTTGCAGCCGTGTTAGCCCCAATGTCTTGATATCCCTTTCATAAGTTAACATCCATATAATTTAGCATTCTTTAATTCTTTAATTTTTGCACATTTTGGCACACTTGGAGCGACAACAAGTTTTTGGCGCCGTTGTGGGAAGTTTGTTCTAAAATAGGTAGACCTAAGTTTTTTATTTTGTAGATTTGATTTTTATTTTAATTTTTCTTTAAACTGCACTTTGCATTCCAAGTGCTTGATTAAATGTCTCTGTAGTTTTGTATAGAAAACCTGCTTTTACCGCAGCAGAATTTTTTTTTTTTTTCGAGTTTTTATTCTTTGCCTTCTAGTTATTTGAATAAATGCCGCCACTCTTTTGTCTTTTGTCAAATTTGGGCGTGCTTTGAGTTTTTCTTTTATTTTTTTGTCAATACTTGAATAAGGTAATCGCTGCTTTTTGGATGTTTGCGATCTGGAGTACTCCAACAAGGAGCATCTGGACCAAAGTCGAGCAGATCTACTTGAGTTTGCATCCTTCTCCTTTGCATTCATTTTCTATTTTTAAATTCTTGAGAACCAAAGCAGCTTCTTGTGTTTAATGTTTGTTTTGATTATAATTTACTCATCTTTTAGGCATCTGATTTTTTTACAAAACCAAATACAAAATAAAAGAAGTGAAAACACAAATAGAAAATCTCGAGTTGTTTCTCATTATTTTCAAAGAAGAGGTAAATAAGGGCTCTTGTTGAGCCGGGCTGATCCAAAACAAGTAAAAAAGCAATTTGGATAGCAATATGGTATTGATTTACATCAAAATTCAAAAAATGAAAAACAAAAAATAACAAAATTGTTGAAAAGATGAGGAGGAGAAATTTGTTCCTCACCTCCCATTTCCCCATGCAATGAAGTCGTTTCTCCTTTTGACAAAGGAAACACAAAATTGAGGAAATGATGGAGACATTCAAGCAAGTTAAAATTAATCTACCTACGCTCGATGCAATCAAATGTGTCCCCGCTATGCAAAATTTCTAAAGAGGTGCACACCCACAAAAGGCAATCTAGGATACATTTATCCAAGAAGGCCTTTGTGGAGAAAATCAACCAAGTGCTATCAATTGCAACACCACCTAAGATGCAAGACCTCGAATCCCCACAATCCCCTCGCATCATTGGGGAGCACACCATTGAGAAAGCCTTGCTAGATCTGGTGCTAGTGTCAACCGCTCTGCTTATGAGAAGCTAGGTTTGGGAGAATTGAAACCCACTCAAGTGGTGTTACAATGAATGACAGATCCGAAAGGAAACCTATGGGGTTGATTGAAGATGTTTTGGTAGGAGTAGACAAGTTTTTCTACCGCTGACTTTTTGGTGTTGGACATGGAACCAACCAAAAGTACCACCGCCATCCTCATTATGGGAAGACCATTCTGCTACACTAATGCATGCATTCAATGCGTGTCCGCATCATGGAGGTGTCTTTTGAAATATGAAAGTTAAATTGAATGTGTATAATGTCTACTCAACCTCAATTCTCAGAGGAATGTTTCCATGTTGACATCATTGATGAGTGGTGGAGGAGTCTTTACAAACATTTCGCAAGGTAAAGACTCCACCATCTATTCTAATCCTCTCGCCTTTTCTCTTGTCGAAATCAAAGGTGTAGATCATACCGCGATCTCTTTCAGAGCAAAGAAACTCACACAGAGGAAACCCTCAGATCAGAATCGCTTCTACTCTTATTCTTTCTGATTGCTGGTACTTAAGCTACATTTGAGGCCATTTTAAATATGGGAAAAACCGAGAAATCTCTGCGCCATGTTCCCTAAATCTAAATGACCAAGAAGACAGCCAAAACACCCCAAAGCCAAAGGCAAAGCCAAGAAGTCCAAAGAGAAAACTTTCAATGGACAAAGCGAGATAGGGTTGAAAAGAAAAAAAATACGCCATGAGGAGCCCACCCTGCGCCTCGAGCCCGTAGTCCGAAATGTCCCCATTACCCATTCCTTTGGTTTTGCCTAACCCATTCATTGATGCCCGTAAGCTCATACCGAGCTATTGGTGGATGAAACTTTTTCTCCTCCAAACTGATTCGTGCTATCTTTAAGATATCTCGGAGGCTTCCTCGACCATCCTCACTCCATTACCCGAGAAAATTTACCCAAGGATGACAAAGTGTGGTATCGTAACCTCACCACAGTCACAGAGGAACATGCTTGATGTGCCAACCCTAGTTATTTTTATAGACAAGCTGTGACTTAATCAGGATCGCCGAGGACATTGGACATGCCCTAGGGATACCTTTTCAATTCAATCGATGGACCCTTGACTCAAGTTGCCTCTTTCAGAGATATGGCGCCCATTTGACATGTGGCATGGTGGGTTCGGGCAATCAATAGTGAGAAGAGATCTGCCCCTAATATCTCATCGATGGATTCCATACTCCGAGAGAGTTTTTATGTTACGGCACACCCAAGAGAGGCGAACCCCCATCTTAGAAGCCCTCTTTCACTTCTCTAAGGGGCAATTCTTCAATGCCCCCATGCGATCCCAAAGCAATGGTCAAGATGTGAGTGCCAAGGTAAAAAGGAAGAAGATTGCTTGGCCTCCCTTTGGAAGACTCATTACCCTCTTAAGAGCCAAGTTTGACATTGATAGGGAAGAGCCCTTTGAGGTACTCACTCCTCACAACTTTGGCAAGAAAGCACGGACCACAAGTCGTGCCATGTTAAGAAGAATGAGGGAAGTACAAGCCCCTCACAATTGTCTCTTTCTTATTTTCGCTTTTATTCTATTGCAATTTTTTCTGTTATAAGTCAGCCTAACCATGCTTTTGTTCTCCCTATTTCGGAAAAAACTTACAACCCCTCCCCCTACTCCCTTTCCCCTTTTTTCCTTTTATTTTCTATCCAAATTTCATGTGCTTGTCAGAATCGTCGTATTATTGTTGTTTCATTGCCTTCCCTAATAATTGTCCACCACCTTGAACCGGAGGACACTGCCCCATAGGTTTGGGGGTGTGGCACAAGTCCCGCTTAGGGAATAGTTAACATAAGGGCAGAATCACCTAAGTAATTAGGAAATGTATTAATTTACTTAAGAATCATGACAACTAGAAAATTTAAAATTCCTTTGCCAAATTTAGACATTCTAAACCTTATATATTCTACATTTCCATGATGATTACACCATAAAAAACATACTGGTATCGACGTAGTAAGTCAAAAGGAAGAGAAAAGGTAAAGATATACTTAAAAGCTCAAGGAAAAACCATAAAGGAGAATTGAGCCCATATATTTTCCATCTCTGCTGAAGAGTGACTGAGGCAATTTTTTCTCGATTCAAAGGATTGGTCCGAGGCATTAGATCCACTAGAAGTTAGGAAACTCCAAATTAAAACAAGTAACAAAGACTCATGAAACCGAGGAAAAGATCAAGGCCTTCTTTAGACAAATACTTGAACCTAATGTAACCAACCAAGAAAAATCTGCCCTGCTTTGTACCCCATTTGAGTCAGAATCCTACAATTCTTCATCAAAATACTCAAAAGTACTTGCACGAACCTATGGAACTAATTAGCCTTCCCTCACTCGAGAATTCGTGGAGGTAAAGGAGAAAGAATCAAGATGGACCATTTCGGGCAACATCAAGAAAATGAAGAGAAAATCCTCAAAAACAGGGAATATGGGGACTGAGAAAAGAAGAGACAATCAATGTGAAAATGTTGCGAGCAAAAAGGCAAAAAGGGGTCCTTATGTTGAAAAATGCAAGAACAAAGAAAGAACTGACCACTGTGAATGTGAGAATCACGAAAAGAAGAAGAAAGAAGCAAAACTCAAAAAGGTGGAGTCAGGTACCATCTCCTGCACTTCCTGAGATCTCAAATTCAAACCGCTGTTCAAACTGCCTTTCCTTGAAACTTCACCCATAAGCCATACAAACAAACCTAGATTAAAAGCCCTTGTGATCCAAAGTTGAGTGAGTCATGTGGAGATGAGAAGTGACCCAATCTATGGTGAGGAGATGTCAATGATGCCATTGCCTAAGAATCATGCCTATGCTCATGCTTACAGACCCATTTGGGAGATGTAATCGCTCTTGAGCTTGAGGAAAATGAACCCTCAACAAAAACACGATGAGAGTATACCCTGGTGAGTATTTGGGTTGGAACTTGAGCACCTTAAGTATGACTTATAACCTAATTTTTATCCATAGGATGAGCTTACTGCTGGCACATTTGTATGATTTTCTATGACTGTTCACAGATTGGAAATATTGAAACATTCATGAGGTTTATAAATGTTTAAATTCCTGTGCAAACAATAATCAAATTTTCTGTTTCATCATTGATTCAAGAGTAACTAACCCTGCTCCTTGATTGCTCATTTGATAATATTGCACTGATGTTAACTGTTTCATGGAGAAGTTTGTGGGTACCTTCACTGAAAACCCTCAGGAGACTTCACTCCTCCTCTAGGGATCACCTAGGGGTTTAAAAGGCTTGTTGCATATGCTAAATGCACCTGTGCTTCCTACAAAAGTGGCTCTTTACTTTGTTTTTTATGTTTCTTTGCTCAGGGACTAGCAAAGCTTAGGTTTGGGGGTGTGGCGCCGTTGCCGGGGATTGGACGCAAACTGTGGAGCCGAAGATCTTGAACCCTGCTTTCAGCAAGGGCACCCGTGAACAGTCAGATGGGTAATCAAATGCCTCGTAGGATTGGACGCAAACTGTGGAGCCTTGCATATATTTACTTCGTACCTATCTTTGAATGTGGGTCGATCACCCCTCTTACTTACGAAGCTGTTGCATTCAGAATGAATCTTAAACATCAAATACCTTCAAAATCATCCTGAGAAATGAATGTCTTTCCCGACTATAGGGAGTTCGCAACTCATTCCACCTCGGTTATGCCCAGTAATGTCGTTAAGTGATTAGGGACCGATTACCTTGAGAAACGAATGTTTAGCCTGGCATCCAGGGCTTTCATTTTCTCACCATATTACTCATTTGATGTTTAAAGTTTGTTCTGAATGTAGCAGACCCGTCACTAATGCCTTGATCCTCTTCGAATGTCTCTTTTCTTTAGCATTCGATCATTAGTGATCAGATACCAAAGAGGGGCATCTATAGACACCTAAATTTAGCCCAAGGCTCGATCAGAACACATTTCGAGAGAGGTGCACTTTTGAGCCTTTTATGGCATGTATGAAACCGTTAAGAACCTTTCGAAACCCTTAGGAACCTTCTCGAACCCTTAGGAATCAGCCCTAACCTTCCCAAACCCATTAGAACCCTTTCCTGGACTAGTGTCAAACCCTCCCGAGTAGTGGTTGGAAAGAGGAGTACCAAACTTTACACGGACCTCTTCAGGATCTAAATTATATACCATTGGAAAGAGGACTTCTCCAGATTTTCAACAAGCCACAAATCACCTCAATCGGAGTTACATATCAAAAGTTATGACCATTTGAAAATTGAGCTATTTTGAAGGAATTTTTACCTGGAGCAATTAATAGTTGCGCCAAGCCATTTTCCCTCAGAATTTTCCTGGCGTGACTATTAGTTGCACCAGGATTTTTTCCCCCAGAAATGGCCTGACGTAACTAATAGTTGTGCCAGGTATAAATGTGTCCCCCCACCCCTCGCAAAGCCAACTTCCAGGCTACTATATAGAACTGTTTTACTGTATATTTGCCTGGTGTAACTATTAGTTGCGCCAGACATATGAACAGTAACCTCTGGATTTTGCTCCGAAAATTGTGATTGGGGTTTGACTTGTTGACCACCTCAGTCCTTAGGGTATGTTTTGATAGCTTTATTGTACCCTTTTAAGGCCTATTTGCAACCCTTAAGTGATTTGAAATACTAACCCATCATCCACCATTAGAACTACCTTCACACCTTTCTAAGCTCTCAAAGTCCTAGAAAACCTTAGATTTGAGATTACCTAATTGCTAAACTCATTTAGCTCTTAAGTGGTCTCCTAATCCACCCATTTCCTATAAATAGAGCCCCCCACCCCTTGGTTTAAGGGTTGAAAAATTTGCTTAGGAGAGAAAGAGCTCAAAGTGAGAAGTTCTTCCTCCCTTTTGTGTACCATTTTCACCCAAATTTCAGAATCTCTCAGCCTCATTTTAAGCTTGTTCTTGTATCCAAAATCCTTAGCCTAGTGTGTGTGATCCCCTAGCCTCCCTTCCCTACCTCTTAGCTTCAAGCCTTAGGAGTTAGAACCTCATTTTCCACCATACAAGGCCTTCAAAAGCTCATCAAAGCAAGTCACGTAAGGCACTCCTACGGTGCTATAAGGGCTCGAGGGCTCCAGCTCTCCCCTTTCTTCTCCTATCTCTTTCTAGCTCCCTCCATCCTCCCATTTGTGTCATTACGCTGCCGACCTTTTGGTAAGAACGGAGGGGCATAAATAGGATTCTAAGCCCTTTTGGGCAAGAGGAAGCTATTTTCCTTTCTTTTGCTTAATTTTATTTTTGGCCATAAGTAAAGACCGTGTTAAGCGGGTTGATCGAGTGCCTAACACCTCCCCGATCGATAACCGAAGCCCCTACCAAGAGCCTTTAGTGTTGACCGGATTCAGAGTCATATTTGTGGCATTGCGGTGCTTATAAAAATGATATAGGTATCCTAGGTCATGAAAAACTCCGGGTGGCGACTCTATATTTTTTTGCAAGTGAGCGCATCGCCATGACGGGATGGTCACAAATCCCACGGTTGAACAGATTAATTGAATTGGGATCGATTAATTAGATTTGGGAATTTGAATAATCGATATTGGGATGGATTAATCGATTTTGACAGTTTACTGTGGGTTTTATTTTTGACCATGGAGTTCTGGGTGGGCCTTGCACCCTTCTGTTATGCATAGTTCTTGATGCTTGTTGTATGACATGATGTACCTTCGATCTTGACGCTTGGGGTTGAAGCATGTGAGGTAGGGAATACTCTGAACATGTACCCTTGATTATGAAATCATGTATGTAGTGATGTGATATGTACATGTGTGTGTTAAGAGCATAGCTAATTGCTAGTTAATTGAAATTGAGCTTAAAGTATGTGAATTTAAAGTGTGTATGTGTGTGTGGGTTTACACTAAGTAAGAAGCCAGTAAGCTTATAAGTGCATGACATCCTAGGGATGTGTATGAGATGCGAGCATCTAGGTGATGCATAAGAGTATGTGACATCCCAGGGATGTATAGTCAAATGCGAAACTATGTGAATGAGCCTTGAAATTTTTTTGAATATTATAATTAGTATAATTACACGATGATAAACTATATGTATATTGCACAATTGATTTGAGGTTCATAGAATACCCCACCGACACGGCAGTATACCTACGATTGACTCGGCAGAATATCCATGACCGATACGGCGGCTAATCCATAAACCACTAAGACATCCCAGGGATGTATATGAGTTATGTGCCCCATCGCTTAGGAGAAAGGGACTTGGGTTAGGTTACATTGAAATATAGTTCAATTGGATGACGATGGTGGGTATTCCATAGGGGCTCGAAGCTATATTGCTCGAGGATTATTTAAGTCATTCGATTTAAGTTTTAAGACAGACCTTCTAGCCTATGTAAACAAAATTGAAAACAAGTTAACTCATGTAGAGTAACAGATGCATTCAGTTCATGCTTTCAGTAACATAAACTGTTTTCCAGCTATCCTTTATTGACAAATCATGTTTCTAATGTCATGGAATATATGTGAGTAAGATAGACTTATATGTTTATTTAGTTGATTCCCTATTGAGCTATGATGTAGCTCACTCCTTTGACATACGTCACAAGTCCACTGTTAGTTGCTGCTGCTGCTTCGGGAGACGTTGATCCGGAGGATTCGGATTACGTGCATGGGGAGTAGTCAGAGCCCCCTCCTAAGGATTTCTTCTAGAGGCCCCTCTACATACTTTGATTATTTTCTGAGAGAGATTGTACGGCTTGGTATGTCCAGCCTTTTGTAGAAGATAACGTAAATTTTATTAGACATTCTTTTGGCGAACCATCTGGGGTGACGGCTATTTTATCACCAATGGCTTGGGTTGGTTCTTTTTCTCATGTAGTGGCATGAGATCAAAACTATTTTTTGGGCTATATGTTGTTGGCTTAGTCTTACAGAATTAGAGATTTAGTTATGTATTAGCTCTTTCGTGCATGTTTTGCTTTCTAGTTGCGCGGATATATGTCGAACACTGAAATAAACCACTTTCTACCCGTTAACCTGACCTATGATGGTCCTTTGAGCATGTTAATAATGACTTTTAAGTGTGTTTTTACAGATAACAACAAAATAAGAGCTTAATGTTGCAATCCATGCTTTTGAAGCCAAGAAGAAGGAATTTTGTGTTTGGCAGTGGAGCTGATGGATTTATTGAAAAGGCACCATGGTGGTTCACACCATTGGGGCTTTTTAGCGTGCTTTGAGGGCCTTGAAGACCTGCTGAGAGAGAGAGAGTGGTGAAGCCCAAAGGTTAATGAGGTGCTATGCAGCAATATAGCATTTTGTGTTTGTAGCAAGGCAGCACCTTGGATGGAAGAAAACAACAAATCAGCACCTTAAGGCATTTTATGCAAACAATTGTAGAGTAATTCAAGTGACATATTACAGCTACAACATTAATGCACTCGAGTACTTTAAGTGTTAAAGTTCATCTACTTGAGCTGATGATGGAAGCCCATGAGCAGCACAGCTGTAAACTTGAAGAATTAGAGCAGTTTAGAGGGCTAGTGCAACCTCTCAAGTGGTTTAAATGCATGATTTAGTGAACCCCATGAGTGGTTCATGTTGTAAACCAACACCTCAAGTGATTTAAAATGATAAGATCCAACCTCTCGAGTGGTCGGTTGAACCCCACGAGCTGGTATGTGCTGAAATCAAGCTACAGTGCTGAGAAAAGGCTAAAATTGAACCTGCCGCAACCTATCGAATGGTTGTTTGAACCTGTCGCAACCTATCGAATGGTTGTTTGAACCTGTTGAGAGGTTCTGATGCTGAAAATGAACCTATCGAGCATCATGTGGAATGGTTGAATGAACCTGTCGAGATCCTGTCGAATGCACACTTGAAGCCCATTCAACCTGTCGAACAGTTGCTTAAACCTGTCGAGATTGAAGTTTTGAAGCTCCAACCTATCGAACAGTTGCCTGAACCTATCGAGATTGATGTTCTGAAGCTCCAACCTAACAAGGCACGGGTTCCAGCCATCTATTTCACACTTTAGGGACATTTTGGGGATTCCAATGCTTCTAGGGCACACATCCCAATGTCCCACACATCATAGGGATTTATCTCGGGTTCCATTAGCAAACATCAGTGGCTGGCAGGGGCATGTTTGAGAGCAGCAAAGACACATCAGCTGGGCACAAAACTTTGCACATGGGTGTGAACTAATTGTTGGCGAGAAACAAATTAGCTTCAGCTAGGCATAAATAAAACCAGATCCCTATCTCTTCTCTGATTAGTTGAAACTCTTAAATAGGGATTAAGCTTAAACTGAAATCCTCTCTTCTAATTGGCTGTAACTGAAGGCACATGGATCGATGCATATGTATAAATATCTATTTTGTTGTTTTTCTTCAGCAAAGAAAGTAGGAACAAAGGAATAGCCTGAGTTCTCCTTAGCTCATTTAGGTTTAGTTTTAGGTTTACTTTTCCCTTTTCTCTTCCCCCATCTCTCCCTAATCCAGCCTGTTGGATTAGATCTAGATAGTAGTTTAGATATGGTTTTTTATTGTAATTTGAAATGAAGGTCTTACGAATTGATGCACAGACTATAGATCTGAGAACAAGGTTATTGTAAGTTGTTTGATTTAATAAATTGTTGATTTTAATGTCTAATTAAATCTATAGATCATCTAGTTTCACTTGGTTCTCGAATGGATTCGTGTAGATGGGACTAGCTCACCCACTTAACTAGTAGATCCCTTGAATACCATTTGATCTCACTTGATTTAATATCCCTATGGATGCCTGAGCTTGTAGGCTTGCATCCACAGCATCTGTAGTGATTTTAATGCTCTAATTAAAACCTTTGATTTGGAGGAAATCCCTAGGATAATCTGTGACCATTAAAGTGGACAAATCATAGCCTTAAGATCAATCCAAACCTCTGGTCTAAATTGGATTCTTCTACCTTAATCCTTTGGATTGGATGAAGTCTATAGGATGATCTGTGACCATTAAAGTGGACTGATCATACCCTTAAGATCTGTTCAAGCCTCTGGTTTAGAGTAGAGTCTTCTACCTTGCACTTGAGCTTGTAGCCAAGTGAAGGACAGCTGCAGATTCACATACCTTGATCTGTTTTGCAAAATAAAACCAGGCCCTAGCTGTCTATTTCTCCCCATTTTATATTTTATTTTACCATCTATCTTCCTCCATCTCTTAGTTTAGTTTTATTTCAGTTTTATAAATTAGATCTAGTGACACCTGAAAAGCTCTCTTTCTTCTTGGAATTGCCAGATCTGTAGCCAGATCTTGAAGTCTACTATACACCTTCTAGGTTTAGATCGCTACTCCCTGTGGGACAAACTCTTACTTATTCAAACTTGCTATAAAGGACCTTGTATCTTGCAGGTCTAGGATATTTTAGATGTACTGAACCCATCCTCTATTTTACTTTGATTTTATTTTGCTTTTATCATTACACAATAATCAACACACTGAAATCCCCTCACAAGTTTTTGGCGCCGCTGCCGGGGAGTTTTGATCTAGAAAGTAGATCTGAGTTTTTCATTTTTTTTAGATCTAATTTTTTTTTTTAGTCTTTATTGTTGTTTTGTTTTAGATTTTTATATTGCATTCCAACTATTTGAATTAAGGTTTGCTATAGTTTTTGTATAGAAAACCAATTTTACTACAACAGAATTTTTGATTTTTCTGAATTTTTATTTTCTACCTTCTAGATGTTTGAATAAATGCTGCTATAGCCTTTTGCATTTTTGTAGAAATGAAGCTGCAGTTTGTGTTTTTATTTTTATTTTTGTCAATATACTTGAATAAGGTACTGCTGCAGTTTTTGGATTTTTGCAGATCTGGAGCAGCTGCCAAACAAGGAGCATCTGGATTACAGCATGAGCAGATCTGCTTGAGTTTGCATCCCCTTCTCCTTTGCACTCATTTTCTATTTTTAAATTCTTTTGACCAGCAGTTTTGCTATGTTTGCTGTAATAAAAAAATAAAAGAAAATGAAAATGAAAATACAAATTAAAATTTCTTATTATTTTTCAGCAGTAGTAAATAAGGGCTCATGTTGAGCCCGAGCTGATCTAAAACCACATAAAAAAGTCAAAAATTATAAAAACATAAAAAATTTCTCCAAATGGGTTGTTTTCCTTTGCTTTTATTCATTTTCTCCCATCTGGACCTGCTGAGATCATAGTTTTTCATTTTGAGGAATCATGTAGGATAATGAGCAGTGGATCATCTGTTTGAATAGTCAATGGACCCACTGATTTTATTTTCCTTCAAGATTCCTTCATCATTAATGAGTCTCAGCTATGTATAAACCTTATTTTTATTGTGTGCTTCCATGCTTCATTATTTAGAAATTCTTTTTGATTCATACACATCATCAACATAGGGGTCAGTCTTATGAATCTTGCTTTTCACTATATATTATTCCTGCTGATCATTTTTATAATCACTTTGATTCATAGGTATCTGATTGGCTCAGGCTTTTAGGGTTTTCTTTAGGCTTAGGGGATTTATGATTTGGTATTAGGATTTTTTGTTTTAGGAATTTTAGTTTAAAATTCTATTTTTAGATCGCTGATTTTTCTTTCTTAGGTCTTAATTTTACTAATTTTCTACATTTTGGTAGTTTGGTATTCAGTTTCTAACTTTGTTTTCCTATTTTTGTATATACAATTCTGTTTTTATATCTGCATTTTCTGTTTTTATAGCTTTGTATTCAGTTCCTTACTTTGGTTTTACTGTTTTTCTATTATTAGCAATAGTTCCCTTCCATTTGCATAGCAGTCCTTTTATTTTTCTGTCTATACATGCTGTTTTTAGATTTTATTTTGTAGCAGTTCTAGCTTTGTTTTGTTGATTTTTCCTACATTTGTATATCATGTTTTCCATTTTCCTGCTCATATATTCAGTTTTGCATTTTTATTTTCTGTTGCATATAGTTTATATTTTTCTGCTTATTTTTCTTTCTTCTTTTACCCTGCTGCCCCTGGTTACTCAGTGTGTAGAACATTGAGGACAATGTTCATCTTAGGCTTGGGGGTATGGCAGGTGTGCCAATGAAATGAGCTAATGCTAGTACAACTATGTCAGAATTTTTTTTTTTGAAGATAAAGTGATTTCCCACCTGATTTTTGGAAAAAGAGGAAATTAAAACTGAAATGAGCTGTAGTTTTAACATTTTTCATGAAGCAAATGTCAAGAATTTTCAAAAATTGATGTTTTGTGAACCTGAAATGAGAGAAGATTGTGAAGATACACCCCAGAAAATTTGATGGAAGGCCATATCCAGTGAGATTTGGGACTAAGAATTCTTCTTTGAAGAGTGTCGTGGCAAATTCTTCTGCTCTAAGGACTGATTGGACTCAATTCTGCTCACTAGAAGTAAGGCAAATCCAAGTTGAAACAGCTTGACAGCATTCATGACATGGAGGACATGAAGTAAGGTCATCCTTGGACAGTTTGAGCTAAAATGTCCTCCCTTTGAACTACCCTTAATACACATCACTTGAGCCTTAAAAGTCCCAGTTTTCTTTGATAAAAAAATCAGAAAATTTGAACCCAAAACCTCAGTGACCTGATACAACCTTAGCCTCACTCTGAGATTTCAGAACGTAGAGCTGGTTTGATGGTTGGTTGAAAAAGAAGAAAGCACATTTTGTGGTATTGTGGCATTCCAGTCCATAAAAAGAAAAAAATGGAGAAAAATATTTAAAAAAAAAAAAAAAAAAGTATATAAAAAAAAAGAAAAAAAAAATAGAGCAAAAGGATGAGAAAGAGAAGTCACTTCATTTGAAAATCTAGAAGAAGATAAGAAGCTGATCACTTCAAGTCTGAAATTCCAAAAAGAAAGTGAAGAGGTATTGAAATGAAGAAGGTTGAGATGCAGACCACCTCCTTACCTTTACTGATTTCTCAATTTGAATCCCTTTTTACCCTTTCATTCTTTTACAAACCTCATCCCTAAGCCACATTACAACCCAATAAAAAGACCTTACTGATCTAAAATGAATTGAGTTGTCATATGGAGATAAGGATTTGTTTAATCTATGGTGAAAAGAGTTAGAAAATTTCAGGAATTAGAGCAATGCCTATGGTCATGCTTGCAGTCCTATTTGAGGGTTGTAACTAATCTTAAGCTGTGTGAAATTCTACACCCTTCATTTTTTGTTGTGAGTGAACAGCCCTGGTAAGAGTAGGGTCTGAAATCTGATTTGTTTAGGGCATTATCAAAACAGAATTTTTAAATTAAAGGTGAACTCATCATCAATTTTCGGGTACAATGCGTTGACATGAACTGATTGAGAATGAAGGAATTACAGCAGAATTTCAGGTTTTGAATTGGTTATTTTTTTGCTGAAAATCCTCTAGAATTGAATGGATATGGTGTGAAATTTATTTTATTTCAGTTGAACGCTATTTTAGCATGCTGCATGAGTATTAACTAATTTTATTGGAGAAGTTTGGGGGTACCTTCACTTAAAACCCTCAGGAGATTCCACTCCTCCACTAGGGATCACTTAGGGGTTTAAAAGGCTTGGTACAGGTGCCAAATGCACCCGTGATCCCTACGACAGTGGCATTTAATTTCATAGGTTAGTTGTCTTAAATTTCACTTTGCTCGAGGACTAGCAAAGGTTAGGTTTGGGTGTGTGTTGAACACTGAAATATACCACTTTCTACCCCTTAACCTGACCTATGATGGACCTTTGAGCATGTTAATAATGTCTTTTAAGTGTGTTTTTACAGATAACAACAAAATAAGAGCTTAATGTTGCAATCCATGCTTTTGAAGCCAAGAAGAAGGAATTTTATGTTTAGCAGTGGAGCTGATGGATTTATTGAAAAGGCACCATGGTGGTTCACACCATTGAGGCTTTTTAGGATGCTTTGGGGGCCTTGAAGACCTGCTGAGAGAGAGAGTGGTGAAGCCCAAAGGTTAATGAGGTGCTATGCAGTAATATAGCATTTTGTGTTTGTAGCAAGGCAGCACCTTGGATAGAAGATAGCAGCAAATTAGCACCTCAAGGCATTTTATGTGAAAAGCTGCAGAGCAATTCAAGTGACATATTACAGCTACAACATTAATGCACTCGAGTGCTTTAAGTGTTGAAGTTCATCTACTCGAGCTGATGATGGAAGTCCATGAGCAGCACAGCTACAAACTTGAAGAATTTGAACAGTTTAGAGGGCTGGTGCAACCTCTCGAGTGGTTTAAATGCATGATTTAGTGAACCCCACAAGTGGTTCATGTTGAAAACCAACCCCTCAAGTGGTTTAAAATGATAAGATCCAACCTCTCGAGTGGTCGGTTGAACCCCGCCAGCTGGTATGTGCTGAAATCAAGCTACAGTGCCGAAAAAAGGCTAAAATTGAACCTGCCGCAACCTATCGAATGGTTGTTTGAACCTGTCGAGAGGTTCTGATGCAGAAAATGAACTGATCGAGCATCTTGTCAAATGGTTGAATGAACCTGTCGAGATCCTGTCGAATGCACACCTGAAGCCCATTCAACCTATCGAACAGTTGCCTGAACCTGTCGAGATTGAAGTTCTGAAGCTCCAACCTATCGAACAGTTGCCTGAACCTATCGAGATTGATGTTCTGAAGCTCCAACCTATCGAGGCACGGGTTTCAGCCATCTATTTCACACTTTAGGGACATTTTGGGGATTCCAATGATTCTAGGGCACACATCCCAATGTCCCACACATCTGAAGGATTTATCTCGAGTTCCATTAGCAAACATCAGTGGCCGGCAAGGGAATTTTTGAGAGCTGCAAAGACACATCAGCTGGGCATAAAACTCTACACATATGTGTGAACTAATTATTGGCGGGAAACAAATTAGCTTCAGCTGGGTATAAATAAAACTAGATCCCTATCTCTTCTCTGATTGGTTGAAACTCTTAAACATAGATTAAGCTTAAACTGAATTCCTCTCTTTTGATTGACTGTAACTGAAGGCACATGGATCGATGCATATGTATAAATACCCATCTATTTTGTTGTTTTTCTTCAGCAAGGAAAGTAGGAACAAAGGAATAGCCTGAGTTCTCCTTAGCTCATTTAGGTTTAGTTTTAGGTTTATTTTTCCCTTTTCTCTTCCCCCTTCCCCCTTCTCTCCCTAATCCAGCTTGTTGGATTAGATCTAGATAGTAGTTCAGATCTGGTTTTTGGTTGTAATTTGGCATGAAAGTCTTACGAATTGATGCACAGACTACAGATCTGAGAATAAGGTTATTGTAAGTTGTTTGATTCAATAAATTGTTGATTTTAATGTCTAATTAAATCTATAGATCATCTAGTTTCACTTGGTTCTCGATCAGATTCGTGTAGATGGGACTAGCCCACCCACTTAACTGGTAGATCTCTTGATTACCATTTGATCTCCCTTGATTTAATAACCCTGTGGATGCCTGAGCTTGTAGCCTTGTATCCACAGCATCTGTAGTGATTTTAATGCTCTAGTTGAAACCTTTAATTTGAAGGAAATCCCTAGGATGATCTGTGACCATTAAAGTGGGCAGATCATAGCTTTACGATCAATTCAAACCTCTGGTCTAAATTGGATTCTTCTACCTTAATCCTTTGGATTGGATGAAGTCTATAGGATGATTTGTGACCATTAAAGTGGACATATCATACCCTTAAGATCAGTTCAAGCCTCTGGTTTAGAGGAGATTCTTCTACCTTGCACTTGAGCTTGTAGCCAAGTGAAGGACAGCTGCAGATTCAGATACCTTGATCTTTTTCGCAAAAGAAAACTAGGCCCTAGCTGTCTATTTCTCCCCATTTTATATTTTATTTTACCATCCATCGTCCTACATCTCTTAGTTTAGTTTTATTTCAGTTTTATAAATTAGATCTAGTGACACCCGAAAAGCTCTTTCTTCTTAGAATTGCCAGATCTGTAGCTAGATCTGGAGGTCTACTGTACACCTTCTAGGTTTAGATCGCTACTCCCTATAGGACAAACTCTTATTAAAACTTGCTACAAAGGACCCTGTATCTTACAGGTCTAAGATATTTTAGATGTGTTGAACCCATCCTCTGTTTTACTTTGATTTTATTTTGCTTTTATCATTACACAATAATCAGCACACTGAAATCCCCCAATAATATAGCAAATATTTTGTGCGTGTGTATGGGGCACGACCTCGAGGGTTGTGCCGATGGCACGGGCTTGGGGGCACTAAAATCTGGGCTGTCATAGTTGATATCAAAGTATTTTCTTTTAAAATTTATGACAAGTCTTGATTTTGTCAGAACATAGGACCTTCTGCTAATGAAACTGTAGTTTCATGATTGCAGAGGGTTATGTCTTCTAGAGGGAGGGGTTGGCCCAGAGGCGACCATGATAGAAACTTGCGAAGTAGAAACGATTTCATCTCAACTTCAAATAAAGTGTCGTTGGAGAATCGTGATGCCCCAGGAGATAGTAGTCAGGGAAATCAAGATAGAGATCAGAGAGAACAAGAAAGGATAAGAGAAAGAAATGAGGAAAGAGAAGAGCGTCAGAAGATGATGCATACTATGGAAACCATGGCAAATGCCATGGCTCAGTAAGCGGCATCCTTGGCAGCACATAATGCCAATGACCAACATCAGCCACCACCTACGCCTTTAGTGGGTATTACACAGCCATTGCCCTCAGCATTCACAAAGTTTCGGGGGATGCGTACTCCAAGTTTTTCAGGGCAAGCAGAGCCAATGGACGCAAAGAATTGGATAAGTGAAATGGAGAAGGTGTTCAGTGTCCTTACATACACTGAGGATGAAAGTGTCCGTTGGGCAACATATATGTTAGATGGGGAGGCAGGCCATAGTGGAAGTCCGTGTCGAGGACTAGAGCTCAGGAGACCCCAAGATTGCCGTGGACATGGGATGAGTTTGTGACCGAATTCAATAAACAATATTTCCCTGAAGTTGTGTGTAACTAGATGGAAGTCAAATTTCTTCAACTAGAACAGGGAAATATGTCAGTAAGGGAATACAGAATAGAGTTTATGAGGCTCTCTCGCTTTGCTCTTGATTATGTGATTACGGACTTGATGAAAGCCAAGAGGCTTTGACGCGGCTTGAGGCCGGATATCGGGGGAAGAGTAGCGACCTTTGAGCTAAAAACCTATGGAGAGGTTATGAGTAAAGCTCTTGTGATTGAAGAAGATAATGGAGATCAATATCAAAGAAGAGACCAGCAAGGAAGGGGAAGGATGGAGCAGAGTAAAGTGGGAAACTATGAGCCGGTGAACAAAAAGCTGTGATTTATAGCACCCATTTAGAGGCAATAGTTATAGACCGGTTTTGTTAGATCGACGGTGACAAACTATCCTAGACTACCTATGCTTGCATCTGGGAGGCTGATCAGATATGAGAACCCTGTTACCATTATCAAAGTATCAGTTTCCTTGGGTTTCTCACAGATAGCATCTTCTACAATAGTTGAGACTTGTGTCAAGTGTGGCAAGTCTCACGAAATGGTGCATTGTAGATGGGGTACTCGGGGTTGCTAAAAGTGTGGGAAGATAGGCCACTTGATCCGAGATTACCCTGAGATGAACAAGGAGAGAGTTGCTTCTGCTTCCATGCCGAGACCGATACAATCAAAGAAGCCGATTGTGTAAGGAAGAGCCTATGCGGTTACTTCCCAGGAAGCACAGAATGTCAATGACATTATCCAAGGAGAGATTTTCTTTTAAATTATGAATTTCAATTATTCAAAGTTTTTAGATAGAAAAGGTCCACCCATGTAAGAAGTACTGTAGACTCATTCCTGTATATTAATTTTTGATGTATAAGTATGCTATATATCTATATATATTTGTATGATATAGGTACCTTACAATTATACGAAAAGGGAAGCGACGTAGCCTATGAAGCTAGAGTGTTGATAGACCCGGGGTCTACCCATTCATTTACTACTCCTTGATTTGCAAAGAAGATGAAGGTCAACCTAGAGGCGTTGGATTTTATCTTGCTTGTATCTATCCCTACTGGGGATTCGGTCGATATGGACTTGGTTTATAAGTCAGTGATTGTAACCATTAGAGATGGGAACGTCTTTGAACTAGCAGCAAATTTAGTTCTGTTGGATATGCAAGGATTCGATGTGATCTTTGGCATGGATTAGTTGCCAACTCATTGTGCAACGGTCGATTATAAGAACAAAGTTGTTATCTTTAGACCGAATACAAGGAGATCATTCTAATTCGTAGGGGTGAGAATGAAGTTTCTGCCACTTGTGTCCGCTGTCAGAGTTGAGTGCTTAATCAGAATGGGGTGCAGTGGTTACTTGGCATTCTTGAAGGAAGACAAGGAACAAAAGAACATCATTTCAGAGATTGCAGTTGCGCGTGAGTTTGATGATGACTTTCTGGAGGAATTGTCAGGGTTACCTCCTGATAGAGTGGTGGAATTCGCTATCGACTTAGCACCAGGAACAGAGCCTTTTTCTAAAGCACCGTACCGAATGGCTCTTGTTGAGTTGAAGGAATTGAAAGAGTAGTTACAAGAGCTCTTAGAAAAGGGGTTTGTAAGGCTGAGCGTGTCTCCTTGGGGAGCACCGATCTTGTTTGTCAAGAAGAAAGATGGGTCAGTGCGACTGTGCATCAACTATCATCAACTAAATAAACTAACCATCAAGAATCGATATCCATTGCCTAGGATTGACGATTTATTTGATCAGTTGCAAGAAGCAAGATATTTTTCCAAAATCGATTTGAGATCTGGATACCATCAGCTAAGAGTCAAGGCAGAGGACATCCAGAAGACAACATTCAGGACGCGGTACGGACACTACAAGTTTTCAATGATGCCATTTGGTTTGACGAATGCACTAGCGTCATTTATGGACTTGATGGATTGGGTGCTTAAACCACACCTGGACACTTGCATCGTAGTATTTGTCGACGACATTCTTATATATTCTAAATCGAAGGAGCATGAAGAATATTTGAGAATCATTTTACAGACTCTACGTGAACACCAATTGTATGTCAAGCTCAGTAAGTGCGAGTTTTGGTTAGAGAAAGTTAGCTTTTTTGGACATTTCGTCTCAGAAGAGGGTGTCATAGTAGATCTAGCTAAGATTGAAGCAGTGGTATAATGGAAGCAACCAAAGACGATGACTAATATCCGTAGTTTCCTTGGTCTAGCTGGATACTATAGGCGTTTTGTAGAGAGGTTTTCAAAAATATCGGGACTGCTTACAACACTCACACGAAAGGATACGAGATTTGAGTGGAATGAAGCGTGTGAAAAGAGTTTTCAAGAACTCAAGAAGAGACTCACTTCTGCTCCAGTATTAGCAATTCCTTCAGGCAATGGAGGGTTTACGGTATTTAGTGATGCTTCACATAGTGGTTTAGGCTGCGTGCTCAATCAGAACAAAAAAGTGATTGCTTATGGGTCGAGGCAGCTGAAAGATCACGAGAAGAATTACCTGACACATGATTTGGAACTAGCAGCGGTCATATTTGCATTGAAAATTTGGAGACATTATTTGTACGGTGAGACTTTTGAGATCTTCATCGACCATAAGAGCCTCAGGTACCTATTCACACAGAAGGAATTGAATATGAGGCAACACAGATGGATGGATTTTCTGAAGGACTATGATTATTCCATATAGTATTACCCAGGCAAGGCTAATGTCGTAGCAGATGCCTTGAGTCATAAAAGTTCTGCTCAGTTAGCTAATCTTATTATGGGGATGCATAGATGGAAGTTACTTGAAGATTTTTCATTATGTGATGCAAACATCGAAGTACAAGGCTCTGGGGCTTTCTTGAATAACATCACAATAACACCAACGATCTTTGAACATATTCACAAGCTACAAATGAAAGACCCGGAGTTAACTAAAATTCGACAAGATGTGATTAAGGGCACCAAACCAGAATTCTCGGTAAAAGAAGATGGTTCCTTACTACTCAGGGGATGCCTTTGTATTCTAGTTGATGCCGACCTGTGGCAAACTATTTTAGATGAGGCTCACAAATCAAAATATGTGATCCACCTCAGTAGCACCAAAATGTATCAGGAGTTGAGGAAGAGTTACTGGTGGAGAGGTCTGAAGTAAGATGTAGCCAAGTACGTGTCAAGGTTCTTGACATGTCAGTAGGTGAAAGTGGACCATAGACACCCTGCTGGATTGTTGCAACCTCTACCTATATCGGAGTGGAAGTGGGAATCAATCTCCATGGATTTTATTATAGGGTTACCACGTACAGCAAAGAGATATAATTCTATTTGGGTAGTCGTTGATCGACTAACCAAGTCAACTCACTTTTTACCCTACAACATGATGTACACAGCAGGAAGACTCGCAGGGCTATATATGAAAGAGATTGTATGATTGCACAGGATTCTTAGCAGCATCGTTCTTTATCATGACTTGTTATATACTTCAAAATTTTGGAAGAAGTTTTAAGAAGGCATGGGTATGCAATTAGACTTTAGTTCGGTCTTCCATCCGTAGACCGATGGGCAAACATAACGGGTAAATTAGGTGATAAAAGACATGCTCAGAGCGTGTATGCTGGAATTACAAGGATTATGGGATCAACATCTATCGTTGATCGAATTTGCATACAATAATAGCTTCCAAGCGAGCATTGGAATAGCACCTTACGAAGCTCTCTATGAAAGGCGATGTAGATTGCCTATCAATTGAGAAGAGATCGGCAAAAAGTCTGTAATGGGGTTGAAGTTACTTGAAGATAATGCTATCATTGTTCGTATGATAAGAGAGAGACTTAAATTGGCACAGAGCAGACAGAAGAGCTATGCCGAAATCAAAAGAACAAGCTTGGACTATGCCATTGGTGATCATGTGTTCGTAAAAGTATTGCCCATAAAAGGCGTCATGAGATTTGGGAAGAGGGGAAAGCTGAGTCCCCGTTACCTTGGACCCTTTAAGGTTTTGCGTCAAGTCGGTGAGGTCGCCTATCGCATTGGATTACCTCCGTATTTTGATCGGGTACATAACGTGTTTCATGTATCCTTGCTTCGAAAGTATGTAAATGACCCTACACATATCTTGGGAGGTCAGCCAATTAAGATGCACAAAGACATGAGCATGATAGAAGAAACATCTCAAATATTGGATAGAAAAGAGCAAGTTTTATGCACAAAGGTGATTCCTTTAGTGCTTGTCAGGTGGAAGAATCATTCGGCAGAAGAAGCTACTTGGGAACGCGAGGCGGATGTCAGGGGACAGTATCCGAAATTGTTTGAGGAGAACTGAGAGCACGCTTGTATTGTTGCATTTATTTTTGTAAAAAAATTTAACATGTGTATGTAAGAGAAAGTCGCACGTCTATGTCAACTTTATTGAGGAAATGAAAAGAAAAATGTTGGTTATGAATGGACCTTTTGTGAAATAAAAAATGTTTAGCATGATGGTATTTGCATCATGAAACGAATGGATAATACGTAGTGAGAAGCGTAAGACATGTCAGTGAGTGGCTAACTTAAAAGCCCTAGGGAACCTGACAAAAAGAAAGATGCTAATGAAGAAGAATCAGGAATCCAAATTTTCGATTAATCAAAAATGGTTTGATTGAACGACTGGCTCACATCAGTGAGCCGAGGGACCTGGAAAGATATATAAATCAAATTTGACTAATCAACTTAAAAACCGATTAATCGATTTCGGGAAGCTGAGTTTGAATATGGAGAACTGATTAATCGATTTTAGAAATCGATTAATCGATTTCTACCTATAAGTAGTAGTTTTGGGGAATTTTCTTCCTATTCAAATTTCAAACTATTTTTTTTATTTTAGGCGCCTTTTCTTCTTCCCTTTGGCTAGCGGCGACCGAGAGGATTTGGGGCCGTGGGTATCGAGATCGAATCACAAACCCTAACCCTTGGATCGAATACAAACAGTAAGCCGTAATTTTTGCATTTCCCTTACATTTTGAGTAAATTGGCCCTAGGTTTCAAATTTTCTCTTTTAGACCCTAGAATGCAGCCTAAAACTCGGCTAGCTTCAAAGCAAGCGGCTTCTAAATTGGTCGTACGACATAAGAACTCCGCGCCACCACCGCCATCACCTTCACCTTCACTTTCACTTTCCTCTTCGTCATCATATTCAATGGAGGCGTCATCACGCCAATCGTCACCACCACCACCTCAACCTGACCAATTACCGCAACCTAATGAGTGGTGGGCTGTGAAGGACTTTGAGAATGAATATATTATCGATGAGGCTCTGTTTGTGAATTTCGAGGTTGAGGGCGAGAAAAAATGGGCCCAAAAATACCTCATGGATGCAGGATTCGGTAATCTCTTGAAACCCTTGCATGATTATTATCACCCTAGGCTAGTTAGGTTATTTTACTAGCATTTGAAAGAGGGTAGGGAATCTGGCACCATTACAACCAAAATCGATGGTCGTAAGCATCTTTTTAGCCTGTGCCACATTCATGAATCTTTGTAATGTTTTCCTGTATACGTACCTGAGACCAACCTTTTACCCCCATTTGAACAGCCCGTAAATTATGAAGAAATTAGAACTGAGATGACCAAGGGAAATAAGGCGTCTGGAAAGTCCATTCGGAGGGTTGACTTACCCCCTCACATGTGGATGCTCGACACCATTATTAAGTGCAACCTCTACCCTATGCGACATGACACTGAAAGGGTAGAGGGGTTGCAACAGGTGTTGTACGCGACATACCGAGGCTGTTGGTTCGATGCTACTAAACTGGTGTTGGAGGGCATGATTTATATCAAAGGTAAAATGATGAAGGGACCCTTGAAACCGAAGGAGCGTATGCCTTATGCTTATCTTATTTCTAGAATGCTTGAGTGCTACTCTGTTGTCGTCGAGTATGTTATTCCTCCGACAGAGTCAAGGGCTATAAATCATGTCAAAACTTATTCCATCGCCTTGTGGAGCTGAAGCTACAATCTTTTGAAGAAAGTCCTACCACCAGAGGGCCCGACAACTACCCAAGATGGTGATGCCCCACCACTGAAGGACCAACCAGCAGCGGGGGAGTAGCCTGCTGACCCTATACAGCTGGTAGAGCACCCTCTTGCACCACCTCCTACTCCTACGCAGTCTGCTCCTACTACTCCTATGCAGTCTCACAGGAGACGGGCATCTATGGCCCCACCACCCGGTACTATAAAAGACGTTCTCACCCTCATGGCAGAGAACAACAGCCAGATGTTGGCGCACCATAGGAGTACAGAGGAGAGTAACACCCGGATGAACCACCGACTTGATTTTCATGAGGCGCTGTTGTACCAGACCATGCAGTTTATGTATCCCAGTGATTAGCATCAGCGCATAGTAGCAGCGCGGACATGGACTCCTGACGCATTAGGTTCGGGTACCCATGAGCATGATGAGGAGGATCAGCCAGGGGACGGGACTGCATGATTTCTAGCTTCTGATGTAATTCTTTTTGGGTTGTAATTAGTTTTGGGTTGTCATTGTTTTGAAAAATCTGATGTACTAAACTATATGGCATGGCTGCCATTTCTTTCTTGTGATTAAATGGGTTATAATTGTATAATTAGATTGTTTATCGTATTCTCTTTAGTTAGAATTATTTGTGTTTCTTTTACGACGATGGGGATTTTTATGTAGACTATCTGGTCATTGATTAGAATTATACACACGAAATCACGTTTTTATGCAGGATGTGTTGTGGATGCTTGGAAATTTATGACTGGTTTGTGTTTTCTGCAGGATGTGTTGTGGATGCTTGGAAATTTATGACTGGTTTGTGTTTTCTGCAGGATGTGTAGTGATTGTGGTCATGTACATCGCCGTGGATAAATGTGGGTGGGTCTTCCATGAAGTGGAATTCCTTGGCTGCATTTTCGAGGATGAAAATTCCCAAGGTGGGGAGAATGTAACATCCCTAAAAATTTAGGCTTAGAATAGTGTCCTTGGGATATGTGCCCGACTGGTCATAAGTTTGACCAAGTGAAAGTCAACTTAATAACTTAGGCTAGACTAGGCTTGAGGTGAAAAGTACACCTAGGTGTGTGGTGTGAGTCCTGTTATAAGGTCACATACATACACCGGTTATAGGTGTGTGTGCTTTGCACCAAAGAAGTGGAATGGGTTAAATAGATATTAGTTAAAGAGAAGTTAATTCTCTTTGATTTGGTGGTTAGGAATTTATGAAGAGGGAGAGAGAGTGAGGAAGGGAGAAGGAGTAAATGCTAAGGATTTGGTGTGGAAATTCGGATTGAAGCCATACGTGGGTGGTTAATCCCGAAGACAACGTGTGGGAATTCGTGAAGTCGAAGCTAAGAACCCTAGCTTTTGAACCAAGCCATTGAATCAAGCATACGATCTGATTCAAGGTAAGGCATTACTAATTTAGGATGTGTGTGAAATTTGAGCTTTAAATTTATGCATAAATGTAAGATTATAAGAGGGAAGAGGGGAAAAATTAGAGAGAAAAGAAAGCTTTATGAACAACCCGAAGAGGGCTATTTTCTAACAAAATTGATTAATTGAATTTAGAATCGATTAATCGATTTTTGTCAGAAAGAAAATCTGAACACTGAAGCATGAAACTGATTAATCAAAATAAATTTAATTAATCAATTTTTGGTTTTCGATTAATCGATTTGGAATCGATTACTCGACTGGGTACTTCTAGTTGCTGGAAAAGTCTGAGTTTTACAAAACAGATTAATCGATTTTATGATCGATTAATCGATTTTAGATTTTTAATGAATCGATTTGGGATCGATTAATCAAATTTGGGAATTCGATTAATCGATATTGGGATTGATTAATCGATTTTAATAGTTTAGTGTGGGTTTTATTTTTGACCGTGGAGTTTTGGGAGGGCTTTGTACCCTTCTGTTATGCATAGTTCTTGATGCTTGTTGTATGACATGATACACTTTAGGTTGAGCACTTGGAATTTGAGCATGGGGAGCTACCTTGGACTTTGACGCTTGGGGTTGAAGCACGTGATGTAGGGAATACTCTGAACATGTACCATTGATTACGAAATTATGTATGTAGTGATGTGATATGTACATGTGTGTGTTAAGAGCATAGTTAATTTCTAGTTAATCGAAATTGAGCTTAAAGTATGTGAATTTAAGATGTGTGTGTGTGGGTGTACACTAAGTAAGAAACCAGTAAGCTTGTAAGTTCATGACATCCGAAGGATGTGTATGAGGTGTGAGCATCTAGGTGATGCATAAGAGTATGTGACATCCGAGGGACGTATAGTAAAATGAGAAACTTTGTGAATGAGCCTTGAACAAACTTTGAATATTATAATTAGCACAATTACACGGTGATAAACTATATGTATTTTGCATAATTGATTTGAGGATCATAGAATACCCCACCGACACGGGGATATACCCATGACTGACTCAACAGAATATCCGTGACCGATACGGCGGCCAATCCGTAAACAAGTAAGACATCCTAGGGATGCATATGAATTATGTGCCCCGTCACCTAGGAGAAAGGGACTTGGGTTATGTTATATTGAAATATAGTTCAATTGGACGACGATGGTGGGTATTCCATCGGGGCTCGATGCTATATTGCTCGAGGATTATTTAAGTTATTTGATTGAAGTTTTAAGACAAACCTTCTGGCCTATTGAACAAAATTGAAAACAAGTTAACACATGTAGAGTAACAGATGCATTCAGTTCATGCTTTTAGTAACTTAAGCTATTTTCCAACTATCTTTTATTGATAAATCATATTTCTAATGTCATGGAATATATGTGAGTAAGATAGACTTATATATTCATTCAGTTGATTCCCTATTGAGCTATGATGTAGCTCACTCCTTCGACTATACATCACAGGTCCAGTGTTAGCTACTGCTTCGGGAGACATTGATCCGAAGGATTCGGATTACGTGCCTGGGGAGGATTCAGAGCCCCCTCCTGAGCATTTCTTCTAGAGGAGCCTTTACGTACTTTGATTATTTTGTGAGAGAGATTGTACGGCTTGGTATGTTCAACCTTTTGTAAAAGATAATGTAAATTTTGTTAGACATTCTTTTGGCGAACCATCTGGGGTGACGGCTGTTTTATCACCAATGGTTCGGGTTGGTTCTTTTGCTCATATAGTGGCATGAGATCAGAACTATCTTTTGGGGTATATGTTGTTGGCTTTATCATGCAGAATTGGAGTTTTAGTTTTGTATTAGCTCTTTAGTGCCTGTTTTACTTTCTAGTTGCATGGATATACCAAATGTTCTGTGCATGTATATGGGGCACGGCCTCGAGGGTCATGCCGATGGCACGAGTTTCAGGGTGCTAAAATCTGGGTTATCACATAACAAGAAAATAAGAGCTTAATGCTGTAATCCATGCTTTTGAAGCCAAGAAGATAGAAGTTCATGCCAAACTGTGGAGCTGATGGGTTTACAATGAATGCACATTGGTGGTTCACACCATTGGGGTAATTTGGCATGCATATGGGACCAGTTGGGTTTTCTAAAGGGGCGCTAGAAGTCAAGCAGATGAAAGAGTATGGCTTGAAGTTGAGAAGGCTGTTGCAGTAAGCATGAGCAGAGCAGCAAAGGAGCATAGAAGAGGCCTTGTGGGGCTCTCGCATAGTTCAAATTAGGCAGAATGCGAGCTCACGAGGATCTCACCAAGCTAAGTTCTCATGCATAAAATAGCTCGCTAAGACCTCGCACAGCTCAAGAGGAGAGAGAGCCCCAAAAGTTATCTTGTGCAGCTATCACGAGGATTAGAGCTGCAGCTATCTCGTGCCCTTGTGAAGCTCTCGTGAGGCTCAGATACCGTAAATGACAAGTGCTCACACAGTTCTTGCATAGATAAAGCAACTTCACAAGCTGTAGTATTTACAATAGTTCAACCTTGCGAGCTTCCTCAACACCCATTTCAGCCCAGCGACAACCTCACGACAGGGCATCCCAGCAGCATATCAGTCGCACGAAGTTAGGGTTCCCAACTTCCCAGCTTATTGTTCTCCACTTCCAAGGACCTTTTAGGCATTTCACATCTTCTAGGGTACACACCTCGAGGTGTTGATCTGTCTCACACATTCTGAGGCAATCCAAGGGCCATAATGAAGCCACAGAATCAACTCCACACATGTTTAATTTGGATTGGCTATTACAAATTAGGGTTTAGGGATTGCTTATAAAAAGAACATTATGCAGTCTTTTAAAGTTAACCAGGAATAGCTAGAGTTCAGTTCTTGAGCTAGGGTTAGGGTTTTAGTTTCCTTTTTTATTTTCCCCTTTCTTCTTCCTTAGCACAACAACAATGCTAGGCTAAGATTGTTGTAGTAGTGTAGACACCCAAATTCGGCTCAAGGCCCGATCAATCTGTACTTCGGGAGAGATGTACCCCTGTGCTTCCGATGGCACCCCCCTGAATCCTTAGGAACTTACCTAGACCAGTAGGAATTACCCTAAGACCTTTAGAGCCATTCCCCCAATCCTTAGAAGTCACCCCTACACTCTAGAATCCCTTCCCAGACCTAACTTAAACCCTTCTGACTGTTGATGGGAGGAGAGCTACAAAATTTCACACAGACCAGTACCATGGATGATCCATATACCATTGGAAAGAGGACTTCTTTAGCTTTCCAACGAGCTAAAGATCACCCAATTTGGAGCTACGGTTCAAAAGTTATGGCTGTTTTATGTTTCACATAAAATCATGGATTTTAGGCAAGCGTGGATATTACATACGCCCAGCCAATTTAGCCCCAGATTAGTCAGGCGTATATATTATATATGCCTGCCTATTTTGGAGGAAATTTGGCCGGACGTATATAATATATATGCCCAGCATAGGTGGGACCCGGCACGGGCTTCATCTTCTCAAGGCTCCCCTGTTTTTGGTGAAGTTTATTGTTCCTAAACTGCGCATATATAATATATACGCCCAGCTTAGCTACAGTAACTGTCATTAGTAGCTCGAATTTCCTCCATCTAGTTTGACCCTTTGACCATCCCCTTAGTTTAGGTGGGTGTCTTGAGATTGGTTGCACCCCCTTTGAGCTTATTGGCAACCCTTAAGTCACCCATGGTCTCACCCCATCATCCGCCATTGAAACCAATTTCCCAAAACCTTAGGACCTTGAAAACCCAAAAAACCTTAGATGGGGGACTACCTAATTGCTAAACCAATTAGCTCTTAAGTAAGCTCCTAACCCATCCCTTCTCTATAAATAGAGAGGCCTCCCTCTTCCTTAAGGGTTAGAAAAAATTGGAGGTTAAGGATTTGGAGCTCAAGAGAGAACCCTAGTGAGAGAAAGTGCACTCATTTTTCAAAATTCCAGCAAGCTTAGTTCATCCTTTCCAATCCATTTCAACCATTAGATCACTCCCTTTAGCTAAAGTCTAGCCTTTGGCCTCACCCTACACTTCTTATTTTATTGAATCCTAGCATTAGAACCCATTTTCACGCCATTTAAGCCATCGAAAGCACGCCAAAGTGAAGGTCTTCCACGGTGCAACAAGGGCCCGTGAGCTCCGGCTCACCCCTCTCTTCCTCTACCTTCTTGGTGTCTCCTCCGTCCAACGATTCAAGCCGTTATGCCGCCGAAATTTCGGTTTGGCTCAAAGCTTGATAGGACTGTATTGCCTTTGGGCAAGGGGAAACTCCACCCTTTTTATTTTTATTTTGGCAATAGATAGAGACCGCTACGTGCGGGTTGATCGGGTGCCTAAACCCTTCCCGATCGATAACCGAAGCCCCTACCCTAGAGCCTTTGGCGAAGACCGGTAAATCAGAGTCATATTTAGCACTTCGGTGCACAAAATATCGATTTGAAGTTTCCCGGGTCACCAAAAGCTCCGGGTGGCGACTCTACATTTTCATTAAAAGGCGAGCGCATTGCCGTGGCGGTTTCGAGAGGATCCACGGTCGCACAGATGGCGACTCTACTGGGGATATCACCCTAGCGCTTCCCCTCTTGTTGGCCTTTCTTTTAATTTTATTATTTTACTAACCATGGCTGTTTTTTTGTTCTAATTTGCTGCTATTTTTTGCTATTTTTTGTTGTTTTTACTAACGTACTCACCCCTACGATTCAGTCCTGTAAGTGTCTTAGCCGTTTGGCGGGGTTACTTGCGCCTTAAATTTCCGCTTTTACGATTCTTGTCATTTAAGCCGCCTTAAGCGTTTGGCGGGCCTGCTCGCATTTATTTTCACATCATTTAAATTTCAGTCATTTACAAGCCTTAGCCGTTTGGCGGGCCTACTTGCGCACTTTATCTCGGTCATCATATTTCACCTTTGAACGCCGGCCCGTTGAGGCGGCACGGGCTTGTCATCCCCAACCCGATTTTGGACTTAATTTCACTCCCCTATAAAAATTTGTAATTAAAAGTGAACCAACAGTATGGGGACATAATTGAATTTATTTTTGCATTTTTGGGTAGTTTTCGGGGGGTTTAGGCACAGATACAATTTACCCGGTTCCCAGTAAGGCGGCAGCCCTAGTGGTGATGATCCTGAAAAGAACCACCCCTTCCAGTACCTGAGAAGGCACTTGCGCTGGAGGTATATCGGTTGGGTTGCCAATTCCGATCAAGCCGTAAAACCCGCATTGGTGAGAGCGTAGAAAACTCAAAATTCAGCCGTGTATCCCTAGGAAATGGAAAGGAGGAACCCGATAACATACACAGCAGTCCCCGGGAGCATTTCTCCCAAGAAACCAGTTCAAAGACCCACATTTGGACTTGCTGTCCACTGTCAAAATATAATTGACAGAACCTTTTGCCCGGTGTATATAATATATACGCCCAGCAAAAAAGCCCCAGATTTACACAGGCGTATATAATATATACGCCCAGCCAAAATCCCCAGATTTAAGCCAGGCGTATATAATATATACGCCCAGCCAAATCTGTACTTTTTTGGTCGGGCGTGCATAATATATATGCCCAGTATATACTGGGCTGCAGCAACCCGACCTGAGGCCCGATCCACCACCCCAATTCCCCGATTAGCGGTATTAGTGTCCGCGGTAGCCTCCCACATTCTCTAACGCCCAATATGCCCCCGCCCACTCAAAAGAAGGCGACTTCTTATTGATTTGCTCCGGGGGATCGGGTCATTTGCGTGGATTTCCTCGCCTTCAATAGAACGAAAGGGTACCCTTTCGCTTCTTCCGAAGTGTGTCGGATCCCGCCGTGGGACCTACTAAAGGTACATATATCGCCCGCAACAGGAGTTGACCCTGGGCACCAGGTCATCATTCATCTAAGTAGAGGGGAGTTAATTGCAATTTGAAAAAAAAGAGAGAAAGAAAATCCTCATCTTCAAAAAAATCCACCTTAAAAAAAAAAAAAAAAAATCAATCAAAATCAAAAATAAAAAATAACAACAAAAAATTTACTTTTCAAAAACAAAAAATCAAATCAGCATCATTTTTCCAAAACCCAAAAAAAAAACCAAAAAAAAAAAATAAACATAAAGAAAAACAATAAAAAATATACCTTGGTGTGACCGTCACTACTGCAACCTCAAACCCGGCCCGTAGGAGAAGAACCAGGAAGGTATTCGGCCCTTATCAGCGACATCAATACAACACTCGTCAGCGGATCATGTCAAGAGCCGATACATCCCCACCGTCATCCCCTTCCCATTCCCGTATAGGAGAAGACCCGATCTCTGACACCTTCACCCAAACCAGGTTCGATATCACGGGCCCATTTGGGGCGCCCGTGTTCACCTCCACCTCATCCCCTTCCCTTACATTCTCTCAACATACCCCTTTTTCATCCCCTACTGAAACCCCTCATTTCCCAACCGATCCCTACATCCCCATCTCCCATCCAAACACCCTTACCGCATCCCCATACTTCCAAAGACCCCCTCGGGAGTCCCATCCCCCGCCTATTTCCCACAGTCCATCCCTCTCATCACCCATGCCCCCAACGTCCTACATCCCAACCACCCCATCTCACATACCATTCCCACCACATGGACCATCCACATCCCAACATACCCCCCCGTTTACCCGGGTCATGTCCAATTTCCCCCAACCACCTCCATCCTTAAGTGATCCATCACCCCCCAATCTCACACCTGAATCCATGCCCTCGATGGAGGACATGAGAACGATGTATGCCCTGTGGGCTGCCTCTCGCAATCCTACCTCTCAAACCCCACATCCAAATTTCCAAAACCTCCATACCCCATTCCCTCCTAACCATGCCCAACCACCCATCGTCCATACCACCCAAAATCCCCCACCTCAATTCCAGACCCAAACCCACACAAATCCATGGGCCCCAGCCCAAACACCTCTAGAGACATGGGCCCAGGCCCAAAACCCTCAAAACCCATGGGCCCAAGCCGAAGCTTATCAACCCCAGGCCCCAGCCCAAACACCTCCAAACCCATGGGTGTTGTCGCTCCAAGTGTGCCATAATTGTGTGCATTATGAATCAAAAATTAAAGAATTAAAGAATGCAAGGTTATATGGATGTTAACTTATGAAAGGGATATCAGCACATTGGGGCTAACACTGGCCTGCAAGATCAGGGCCAATTGTAGCAAGTTTTAAATGTAAGTGAGTAAAAGATCGTCCACAGGGAATTGATTTAAAATTTAAGATAAACCTCCAGATCTGTGCTACCAGATCTGGCTCTATAATTATCTAAAAAAAAGAATAGATAAAAGAGAGTGTTGGATTGTGTCACATTTAACTATAAGCAAATAAAGAAAAGAACTAACTACATGATCCAGATCCGAGTTGGGGAGATGTTTAAAATAAGACAAATGCAGAAATAATAGCTACATGTACTTTAGCCTCACGAATTTTAATGGAGAATCAGAGTTCAACAGGCAGATTAAATCTTCATCCGCTACGACAGATGTAAGAGAAATAAATCGAATTAAGGAATAGGTTTAGACTTATGGTGTGATCTGCCCACTTAAATGGTCACAGATCCGCCTAGTCATGGCCTATTCTTTAGTTCGTAACATGAACATCATCAGAATGTCGCTAGAATTAGGTTACCAACGCTAATTCGCATTGTGGGTGATGAATTAAGGGAAGTTGCATGCGGATGAGTGAATCTAAAGAAGTCTAATGCACTAAGGTGAACATTCGTAACCCTACATGACTCCAATGGAGAAGACACAAATTACGCAACCTTTTAAAATCCAAAATTACAATTACAGAGCACGGCTTCTTAGAGAGCCCTCGGACTTACTCTTGAATCCAACTTGGAAGTACAAATCACTCACAATGGCTCTCAAAGGTAAACTACAAGAAGGGATTACAGGGGTTCGGATAAGCTATCCGACCGGAATGAGGGAAACAGAGATGAAAACTCTAAAATCTGGATACCCAAATTGGGCAAATGGTTCGTCTATTTATAGTTTTCCCTAAGCCACTCAAATGTGTATCAACCAATCGTAATTGGATAGATCTCAGATCAACCAATAGGAGTCGAGCACGTGATCCGGGATCTGTTTCGCCAATCGAATCGCTTGATCTGGTTCACCAATCAGAGCCGTAAGCATCAATTTCATTATGGGTTTGAAATTTGCTTGAGCTTCGAAGTTCCCGCGTAATTTAACTTTGCGCTCACATGGGTTGGAATATGCCTTCGGATCTTGATTGGAACCTTCCTAATGTTCCTGGTCTTTGATTGCATTGGGGCGTGCAAAGTTTCTGAAATACCTTCTGACGAGCAAATCCAAGAATGCCATTTCGCAGAGTTCAGAGCCTTTTCGCAAAGTTCAATGACTTCAAGCTCGTCGCAAAGTTCAATCTTCTTTTCGAGGAGTGTTTTCTTCTTTTCGCAAAGTTCAAGGTTCTTTGCGAATAGTAGAAGTTCTTTGCGAATTGAACTCTAGGCTCTCATTCTTCTTTGCGAATAGTAGAAGTTCTTTGCGAATTGAACTCTAGGCTCCCATTCTTCTTTGTGAATAGTAGAAGTTCTTTGCGAATTGAACTCTCTCTTGCTTCAGTTCTTTGTCTGCTCTTTTAGACCCTCTTTAGCCATTGTTGAGGTTGTTTCTTCGCTCCTTCTTTAAACTTGACATGAGCTGTTAGCTTTTTGATCTTTTTGGGATGCTTTTCGGATTTGGACTCGTCGATTGGTTAGTCAGAAATGCACACTAAAGCACTTATTTAGTCTTCTCAAGGGTCTTTCAAGGCTCATGTTTAGGGGTGAAAAATGGAATTTTTCACTACTTAACACACCCCCAAACCTAAGCTTTGCTAGTCCCTGAGCAAAGAAACGTAAAAGCAAAATAAAGAGCCACTTTTGTAGGAAGCACAGGTGCATTTAGCATATGCAACAAGCCTTTTAAACCCCTAGGTGATCCCTAGAGGAGGAGTGAAGTCTCCTGAGGGTTTTCGAAGGTACCCAAACTTCTCCATGGGACATTGGCATTAGTGCAATGCACGTCATCCCATGAGCAATCAAAGATCAAAATTAGTTACTCTTGAATCAATGTTTAAACAGAAATTTAGGTTTATTGTTTGCAAGGGATTTCAACATTTATAAACCTTATGAATGTTTCACTCTTTCCAATGTGAGCAGCCATAGAAATCATGCAAATGTGTCGTGATAGTTCATCATTTGAATAAAAATTAGGTTATAAGTCATACTTAATGTGCTCAAGTTCCAACCCAAACACTTACCAGGGTGTACTCTCATCAAGATTTCTGTTGAAGGGTTCATTTTCACTCAAGCTCAAGAGCAGTTACATCTCCCAAATGGATTTGTAAGCATGAGCATAGGCATGATTCTCAGGTGCTGGCATCCTTGACATCTCCTCACCATAGATTGGGAAATTGCTTATCTCCACATGACAGTTCACTCAACTTTGGATCACAAGGACTTTTAGGCTGGGTTTGTTGTATGGCTCATGGAGTGAGGTTTCAGGGATAGGAAGGTTGAACAGGTGTTTGGATTTTTGAGAAGTCAGGAATTGAAGGAGGTGGTTCATGACTCCACCTTCTTGAGTTTAGCTTCTTTTGAGATTCTCGTGTTCAAAGTACTCAGTTCTTCTTCCTTTCAACATAAAGTTCCCCTTTTTGCCTTTTTTTGCTTGCTTCTTTTTCACATTGTTTTTCTTTTACTTTCTCAGTCACCATACTGCCCATTTTTGAGGTATTTCTTCTTCATTTATTTTGATATTTGCCTGTAAATGTTCCATCTTTACTTCTTTCTCCTTTAACTCGAATTCTCAAGGTGAGGAAGGTCTGAATTGGTTCCATTGGTTCAGGTGCAAGAAAAATGGGTGTTTTGATGAAGCATTGTAGGATTTATAGCTCAATTGGGGTACAAACAAGGCAGATCTTTCTTGGTTGGTTCTCATAGCTCAAGTCATCCAAAGAAGGCCTTGATCTTTTCCTCAATTTCATGAATCTGTTGCTTGTTTTCGTTTGGAGTTTCGTAATTTCTAGTGGATCTAATGCGTCAGCGACTCCGTTGAATCAGAAAAGCGTTGCCTCAGTCAGTCATCAACAGAGATCCAAAAGATAAAGGCTCAATTCTGACTGGTTATGGTTTTTCCTTGAGCTTTTAAGTATATCTTTACCTTTCTCTTCCTGTGGACTTGCTATGTGCTAATACAAGTGTATTTTCCTGGTGTTAACATCATGGAAATGTGGAATATTGTAGGGTTTAGAATGTCTAAATTCTTGCAAAGAAAATTTTAAAATTTCCACATTGTCATGATTCTTAAGTAAATTGATTCATTTCCTGATTACTTTGGTGATTGTGATGCCCTTATGCTAATTATCCCATGGGCAGGACCTATTTGCCATACCCCCAAACCTAAGATGAACATTGTCCTCAATGTTCTAGACAATGAGAGACTAGGGGCAACAGGGTAAAAGAAGAAAGAAAAACTAAGAACAGAAAAAATCTAAACTATATGCAGCAGAAAATAAAAATGTAGAACTGAAGATATGAGCAAGGAAATGGAAAACATGATATACAAATGCAAGAAAAATCAACAAACCAACGCTAGAACTGCTAAATAAAATCTAAAAATAGAAGGATTACTATGCAAATGGAAGGAAACTAATGCTAATAGCGAGAAACAAGAAAACAAGGTAAGGGACTGAATATAAAGTTAAAAAAAATAGAAAAGTGTTGATACAAAAACAGAATTTGTGAATGCAAAATAGGGAAACAAAGTTAGAAACTAACTGTACTCACAGAAAAATGACGAAAATTAGTAAAACTGGCTCCAGAAAGATCTTTTTCGCAGGACTTCTCCCGATTTTCTATTCGAAAAGGAAATTTTAACTATTCGAACAGAACATGGTTCTTTTCGAGTAGTTCATTACAGCTCCAGAATCAATTCGAATAGAACTTTGAACTTTTCGAAAAGTACTTTTTACTTTGCGATTTGAACTTTGAAGTGTATTTACACTATGCGTACAAGAAAATAGACGAAGCTTAAAGAAAATCGAAAAACAATGTTGTACAAACATATTATACACTTTTCTACCATCGATTTTTGGAGATTCATGATGATAGGTGGGCGCAAGGGCTCCTGGTGTTTTCAATGCATGGTTTGAGCCTCGACCATTTACCTTGAGTATTCTTCCATCCTTGGGATCTGAAATATCCACAGCTCCCCGAGGGAGGCCTTGATGATGTATGGCCCTTCCCATCCTGGATCTCAATTTGCCAGAAAGAATTTAAGTTTAGAGTTGAATAACCATACCTTGGACCCCGGTATGAACTCTTTTCTCATGAGGCTCCTATCATGGAATGATTTAACCTTTTCTTTGTACAACTGGAGCTAGTGTAGGCATCCATCCTCGGTTCTTCGATTCGGTGAGTTGAAGCTTCACATGGTTACCGGCAGTTAGATCCATATTAAAAGTTTTGATTGCCCACAAGGCCTTATATTCTAATTCTCTTGGTAGATGGCATGCCTTGCCATAAACCCATCTGAAAGGACATCCCTATAGGAGTCTTGTAGGCGATTCTGTATGCCCACAAAGCATCATTAAGCTTAAAGGACCAGTCCTTTCGTCCTTCTTCACAGCTTTTTTCCAAAATGTGTTTGATCTCTCTATTTGAAATCTCCACATCCCGGTTTGTGGATGATAGGAGTGGCTACCTGTGAGTGACAGAGTACTTTTTAATAGAGTCAAATCTGTTGCAAAAGTGGCTTCCATCACTAATGATGGCTCTGGGAATCCAAATCGAAAAATGTGGTCTTTGAGGAATCTTAAAACCACTTTGTGATCATTGGTTTTGGTAGCTATGGCCTCAATCCACTTGGAGACATAATCCACACTACCAAGATGAAATTGTTTCCATTAGAAGGGGAAAGGGGCCCATAAAATCTATGCCCCAAACATCAAACAACTCAACTACCGAGATTGGTGCAGGGCATTGAGTTTTTTTGGAAATCTTGCCCGCTTTTTGGCGATTCCGCAAGATTTACATCTTGTAAGGCATCTTTAAAGATTGTGGGCCAATAGAAACCACACTGCAGAATTTTTGCTGCTTTATTGCCATCGAAATGGCCTCCACAGCTGTTCATGACACATTGACAATATGCCGAGAATTCATGGTCCGGGACACACTTTCGATCACTTGGTCTGCACAATTCTTGAATAGATAAGGATCTTCCCAAATGAAATGTTTAACTTGTGAGAAGAAAAGATCTTTATCCATTCTATTCCAATGTTGAGGAATCATCCAATAGCCAAGAAGTTGACTATGTTTGCAAACCAAGGATGTGGGTATTGATGGCAAAAGTTGCTCATCGTGAAATGATTCATTAATGGGTAAGCTATCATCCTCGATTGAGAATTTCGGATAAGTGATCGTCCACCACATTCTCCACTCCTTTCTTATCCTTAATCAGAGATCAAACTCCCGTAATAGGAGGATCCACCGATTAATCTGGCTTGGTATCCTTCTTAGATGTAAGGTACTTTAGGGCGAGTGGTCAAGAACACCACAATTTGTGAACCTAAAACATAAGGCGAATTTTTCCAATGCAAACACAATGGCCAGCTCTTTCTCGCTTGTTGTGTAGTTGAGCTGGGCATCTATCATGGATCTGCATAAGCTATGACATGGGGAAGCTTATCCTTTCTCGCCCTAGGACAGCTCCTAGGGCATAGTCTGATGCATCACACATCACTCAAAGGGCACCGAATAGTCGGGGACTGCAAGGTGGGAGCTAAAATCGGACATTTCTTAAGGACCTCAAAAGGTCATGCATTCATTAGTAAACACAAAAGGAACATCTTGACACGATAAATGACAGAGTGGCTTGGAAATTTTATCAAATCTTTGATGAACCTCCTATAAAATCCTGCATGCCCTAAGAAACTTCTCGATTTGCTTGATTACGGGAGGAGGCAAATGTGCAATTAGATCAATTTTGCTTGGTCCACCTCTATGCCTTTATGGGAGACCACATGTCCTAGGACAATGCCTTGGTGACCATAAAATGACTCTTTCCCACTTAGAACCAAATTGGTTTCTTCACATCTTTGCAACACCAACTTGAGGTGGTGTAAGCATTGGGAAAAAACTGCTCCATAAATTGAAAAGTCATCCATGAAGATCTCCATGAATTGATCAATCATGTCGAAAAGATGGCATACATGCATCTTTGAAAAGTAGCAGGGCATTGCAAAGACCAAAGGGCATCCTCCTATAGGCAAAAGTGCCAAAGTGTGAAGGTGGTCTTTTCTTGGTCCTGTGGGTACAGGATCCGGTTGTAACCAGTACCCATCAAGGAAGCGTGAGTAAGCTTTGCTCGCAAGCTTATCAAGGATTTGGTCAATGAAGGGAGGGGAAATGGTCTTTCCTTGTCATGGTATTTAATTTTTCGTAGTCTATGCGCACCCTCCATCCAGCTTGTTTGTCCGTGGACATAAGTTTACTAATTCAGCTAAAGATGATGCCAGATTTCTTAGGCACCACCGTGTGGGTGCTACCCAAGCAGAATCAAATGGGGTAAATGACCCAAAGATCTTCCTTCATTACCACTTCTCGCATGTGAGGATTCAACCTTCTTTGCATTTCTCTAGAAGGCTTGGCATCCTCTTCCGTGGATCTTATGCATGCATACATGGGTTTATTCCTCCTAAATCAGCAATGGTCCATAATTGCTTTCTTGTGTCTTTTTAGAACTACCATGACTCCTCTTCTTGCTCCTTTGTAAGGGAGGAAGAAATAATCACAGTAGTGTTTGATGATCTCCCAAAACACATATTTCAGATTTTGGGGAGCTATTTGAGTTCCAATTCGGTGAAATTTGAGAAAAGAGGGCAGCAAAGGTACCTTGGTAACTTGTGGAAGAGGAGAGGAGCAGTCTCCAAGAGAGAGAACTTGATGATCATGTTGGTAGTGCCTTGCACCAAGCATCTCCGTTGAATTTGATCTCCTTTTCCTTCTTTCTCAAGGATCCCCAATCATTTTTAAATTCTGGTGGAGTCTTTACCTTGCGAAATGTTTGTAAAGACTCCTCCACTCATCAATGATGTCAACATGGAAACATTCCTCGGCAGAGAATTGAGGTTGAGTAACATTATACACATTATACACATTCAATTTAACTTTCATATTTCCAAAAGACACCTCCATGATGCTGCACTGCATTGAATGCATGCATTAGTCAGAGCTGTGAATGGTCTTCCCGTAATGACAGGATGGCAAGGGTACTTTTGGTTGGTTCCATGTCCAAAGAAACAAACCCAAAAGCCCCGAGATACTTATGAATCTAAGTGATTATAAAAATGATTAGCGGAATACGGTGAAAGGAAAAGCAAGATTCATAAGATTGACCCCTTTGTTGATGATGTGTATGAGAGAAAAAAAATAATAATAATGAAGCATGGGAGCACATATTAAAAACAGGGTTCACACACAGCTGAGACCCCTTTATGATGAAGAAATCTCGAAGGAAAATAAAATTAGTGGGTCCATTGAATATTCAAAAGAGCCTATGATTCACTACTCATTATCCTACATGATTCCTAAAAAAAATGATCTCGAGTCCGGATGGGAAAAGTGGATGCAAATGGAGAAAAACATTATCATCCTAAGATATCTATATTGTTTTATAATTTTCTATTTTTATTATTATTATTATTTTTACTTGTTTTGATCGCTCAACAAGAGCCCTTATTTACTATCGAAAATAATGAGAAACAACACAGAGTTTTTCTGTTTGTGTATTCAGCTACTTTTATTTTGTATCTGGTATTGTAAAAAAAATAAAAAATCAACATGCCTAAAAGACGCAGAAATTATAATCAAAACAAACATTAAACATACAGAATTGCTGGTTCTCAAGAATTTAAAATAGAAAATGAATACAAAGGAGAAGGATGCAAACTCAAGCAGATCTGCTCGACTTTGGTCCAGATGCTCCTTGTTGGACTACGGCTCGGTCTGCAAACATCCAAAACCGCAGATACCTTATTCAAGTATTGACAAAAAATAAAAGAAAACTCAAAGCACGCCCAAATTTGACAAAAAGACAAAGAGTGGCGATTTATTCAAATAACTAGAAGGCAAAGAATAAAACTCGTAAAAATAAAAATAAAAATTTCTACCGCAAAGAAACAGTTTTCTATACAAAATCGTCAGAGACATTTAATCAAGCACTTAGAATGCAAAGTGCAGGTTTAAAGCAAAAATTAAAATAAAAATCAAATCTACAAAATAGAAAAACTTAGGTCTACCAATTTTAAAATCTATTCCCCGGCAACGGCGCCAAAAACTTGTTGTCGCTCCAAGTGTGCCATAATTGTGTGCATTATGAATCAAAAATTAAAGAATTAAAGAATGCTAGGTTATATGGATGTTAACTTATGAAAGGGATATCAGCACATTGGGGCTAACACTGGCCTGCAAGATCAGGGCCAATTGTAGCAAGTTTTAAATGTAAGTGAGTAAAAGATCGTCCACAGGGAATTGATTTAAAATTTAAGATAAACCTCCAGATCTGGCTCTATAATTATCTAAAAAAAAGAATAGATAAAAGAGAGTGTTGGATTGTGTCACATTTAACTATAAGCAAATAAAGAAAAGAACTAACTACATGATCCAGATCCGAGTTGGGGAGATGTTTAAAATAAGACAAATGCAGAAATAACAGCTTCATGTACTTTAGCCTCTGAATTTTAATGGAGAATCTGTAGTTCAACAGAGCAGATTCAATCTTCATCCTGCTACCAAAGACAGTATGTAAGAGAAATAAACCAATTAAGGAATAGGTTTAGACTTATGGTCGTGGATCTCCCACTTAAATGGTCACAGATCCGTCGACTAGTCTGGCCTATTCTTTAGTTCGTAACATGAACATCATCAGAATGTCGCTAGAATTAGGTTACCAACGCTAATTCGCAGTAAGGATGAATTAGGAAGTTGCATGCGGATGAGTGAATCTAAAGAAGTCTAATGCACTAAGGTGAACATTCGTAACCTCGACATGACTCCAATGGAGAAGACACAAATTCGCAACCTTTTAAAATCCAAAATTACAATTACAGAAAGCACGGCTTAGAGAGCCCTCGGACTTACAGAGCTTCTCGAGAGCCCTCGCACTTGGAAGTACAAATCACTCACAATGGCTCTCAAAGGTAAACTACAAGAAGGATTACAGGGGGTTCGGATAAGCTATCCGGACCGAATGAGGGAAACAGAGATGAAAACTCTAAAATCTGGATACCCAAATTGGGCAAATGGTTCGTCTATTTATAGTTTTCCCTAAGCCGCCTCAAATGTATCAACCAATCGAATTGGATAGATCTATCAACCAATAGGAGTCGAGCACCGGGATCCGGATCTGTTCGTGTCGAAGCGCTTGATCTGGTTCACCAATCGAGCCGTGAAGCATCAATTACATTATGGGTTTGAAATTGCTTGAGCTTGGAAGTTCCCTTGTAATTTAACTTTGGGCGCTCACATGGGTTGGAATATGCCTTCGATCTTGATTGAACCTTTCGAATGTTCCCGGTCTTTTGATTGCATTGGGGTGCGTAAAGTTTCCTAAAATACCCTTCGGACGAAATGCAAATCCCGTAATGCCATTTCAGAGTTCGTGGGCCTTTTCAAAGTTCAATGACTTCAAGCTCGTCGCAAAGTTCAATCTTCTTTTCGAGGAGTGTTTTCTTCTTTTCGCAAAGTTCAAGGTTCTTTGCGAATAGTAGAAGTTCTTGCGAATTGAACTCTAGGCTCTCATTCTTCTTTTGCGAATAGTAGAAGTTCTTTGCGAATTGAACTCTAGGCTCCCATTCTTCTTTGCTAATAGTAGAAGTTCTTTCGAATTGAACTCTCTCTTGCTTGATTCTTTATGTCTCTTTTAGACCCTCTTTAGCCATTGTTGTGTTTCTTCACTCCTTCTTTAAACTTGACATGAGCCGTTAGCTTTTTGATCTTTTGGGATGCTTTTCGGATTTGGACCAAATTGATTGGTTAGTCAGAAATGCACACTAAAGCACTTATTTAGTCTTCTCAAGGGTCTTTCAAGGCTCATGTTTAGGGGTGAAAATGGTATTTTCACTACTTAACACACCCCAAACCTAAGCTTTGCTAGTCCCCGAGCAAAGAAACGTAAAAGTAAAATAAAGAGCCACTTTTGTAGGAAGCACAGTGCATTTAGCATATGCAACAAGCCTTTTAAACCCCTAGGTGATCCCTAGAGGAGGAGTGAAGTCTCCGAGGGTTTTCATGAAGGTACCCACAAACTTCTCCATGGGACAATTGGCATTAGTGCATCGTCATCCCATGAGCAATCAAAGATCAAAATTAGTTACTCTTGAATCAATGTTTAAACAGAAATTTAGGTTTATTGTTTGCAAGGGATTTCAACATTTATAAACCTTATGAATGTTTCACCCTTTCCAATCTGTGAGCAGCCATAGAAATCATGCAAATGTGTCGCCAGAGTTCATCATTTGAATAAAAATTAGGTTATAAGTCATACTTAATGTGCTCAAGTTCCAACCCAAACACTTACCGGTGTACTCTCATCAAGATTTCTTGAAGGGTTCATTTTCACTCAAGCTCAAGAGCGTTACATCTCCCAAATGGATTTGTAAGCATGAGCATAGGCATGATTCTCAAAAGTCTTTGGCATCCTTGACATCTCCTCACCATAGATTGGGAAATTGCTTATCTCCACATGACAACACTCAACTTTGGATCACAAGGACTTTTATTTGGGTTTGTTGTATGGCTCATGGAGTGAGGTTTCAGTGGATAGGAAGGTTGAGCAGTGTTTGGATTTTTGAGAAGTCAGAATTGAAGGAGGTGGTTCATGACTCCACCTTCTTGAGTTTAGCTTCTTTTGAGATTCTCGTGTTCAAAGTACTCAGTTCTTCTTCCTTTGATAAAGTTCCCCTTTTTGCCTTTTTCTGCTTGCTTCTTTTTCACATTGTTTTTCTTTTACTTTCTCAGTCACCATACTGCCCATTTTTGAGGTATTTCTTCTTCATTTATTTTGATATTTGCCCGAAATGTTCCATCTTTACTTCTTTCTCCTTTAACTCCAATTCTCAAGGTGAGGGAAGGCTGAATTGGTTCCATTGGTTCAGTGCAAGAAAAATGGGTGTTTTGATGAAGCATTGTAGGATTTATAGCTCAATTGGGGTACAAACAAGGCAGATCTTTCTTGGTTGGTTCTCTAAGCTCAAGTCCAAAGAAGGCCTTGATCTTTTCCTCAATTTCATGAATGTTTGTTGCTTTTGATTTGGAGTTTCCTAATTTCTAGTGGATCTAATGCCTCAATCCTTTGAATCGTAAAAGGGTTGCCTCACCACTCTTCAACAGAGATGTAAAACATATAGGCTCAATTCTCACGGTTATGGTTTTTCCTTGAGCTTTTAAGTATATCTTTACCTTTTTCTCTTCCTGTGGACTTGCTATGTGCTAATACAAGTGTATTTTCCTGGTGTTAACATCATGGAAATGTGGAATATTGTAGGGTTTAGAATGTCTAAATTCTTGCAAAGAAAATTTTAAAATTTCCACATTGTCATGATTCTTAAGTAAATTGATTCATTTCCTGATTACTTTGGTGATTGTGATGCCCTTATGCTAATTATTCCATGGGCAGACCTGCTTGCCATACCCCAAACCTAAGATGAACATTGTCCTCAATGTTCTAGACAATGAGAGACTAGGGGCAACAGGTAAAAGAAGAAAGAAAAACTAAAAGAATGTAAAAAATCTAAACTATATGCGTGAGAAAATAAAATGTAGAACTGAAGATATGAGCAAGGAAATGGAAAACATGATATACAAATGCAAGAAAAATCAACAAACCAACGCTAGAACTGCTAAATAAAATCTAAAAAATAGAAGGATTACTATGCAAATGGAAGGAAACTAATGCTAATAGCAGAGAAACAGTAAAAACAAGGTAAGGGACTGAATATAAAGTTAAAAAAAATAGAAAAGTGTTGATACAAAAACAGAATTTGTGAATGCAAAATAGGGAAACAAAGTTAGAAACTAACTGTACTCACAAAAAAATGACGAAAATTAGTAAAACTGGCTCCAGAAAGATCTTTTCGCAAAGGACTTCTCCCATTTTCTATTCGAAAAGGAAATTTTAACTATTCAAGTAACATGGTTCTTTTTGAGTAGTTCATTACACTCCGTAATCAATTGAATAGAACTTTGAACTTTTCAAAAGTACTTTTACTTTCCGATTTGAACTTTGAAGTGTATTTACACTATGCATAAGAAAAATAGATGTAAACAAAGAAAATCGTAAAAACAATGTTGTACAAACATATTATACACTTTTTCTACCATCGATTTTGGAGATACATGATGATAGGGGGGCAGCAAGGGCTCCTGGGTGTTTTCAATGCATGGTGTGAGCCTCTGACCCTTTACCTTGAGTATTCTTCCATCCTTGGGATCTGAAATATCCACAGCACCTGAGGGGGAGGCCTTGATGACATGTATGGCCCTTCCCATCGGATCTCAATTTGCCGAGAAAGAATTTAAGTTTAGAGTTGAATAACCATACCTTGGACCCGGTATGAACTCTTTTCTCATGAGGCTCCTATCATGGAATGATTTAACCTTTTCTTTGTACAACTGGAGCTAGTGTAGGCATCCATCCTCGGTTCTTCCGATTCGGTGAGTTGAAGCTTCCTGTGGTTACCAAAGAGCTAGATCCATATTAAAAGTTTTGATTGCCCACAAGGCCTTATATTCTAATTCTCTTTGGTAGATGGCATGCCTTGCCATAAACCACCGAAAGGGACATCCCTATAGGAGTCTTGTAGGCGATTCTGTATGCCCACAAAGCATCATTAAGCTTAAAGGACCAGTCCTTTCTCATCCTTCTTCACAGTTTTTCCAAAATGTGTTTGATCTCTATTTGAAATCTCCACCGCCCACCGGTTTGTGGATGATAGGGAGTGGCTACCCCGTGAGTGATGAGTACTTTTTAATAGAGAGTCAAACCTTTGCAAAAGTGGCTTCCCCCATCACTAATGATGGCTCTGGGGAATCCAAATCTGGAAAAAATGTGGTCTTTGAGGAATCTTAAAACCACTTTGTGATCATTGGTTTTGGTAGCTATGGCCTCAATCCACTTGGAGACATAATCCACTACCAAGATGAAATTGTTTCCATTAGAAGGGAAAGGGCCCATAAAATCTATGCCCCAAACATCAAACAACTCAACTACCGGGATTGGTTAGGGCATTGAGTTTCTTTTGAAATCGCCCAAGATTTTTGGCGATTCGGCAAGATTCTGATCTTTGTAAGGCATCTTTAAAGATTGTGGGCCAATAGAAACCACACCGCAGAATTTTGCACTGTTTTATTGTTGAAATGGCCTCCACAGCTTCATGACACATTGACAATATGCCGGAATTCATGGTCCGGACACACTTCGATCACTTGGTGCACAATTCTTGAATAGATAAGGATCTTCCCAAATGAAATGTTTAACTTGTGAGAAGAAAAGATCTTTATCCATTCTATTCCAATGTTGAGGAATCATCCAATAGCCAAGAAGTTGACTATGTTTGCAAACCAAGGTATGGGTATTGATGGCAAAAGTTGCTCATCGAAATGATTCATTAATGGGTAGCTATCATCCTCGGTATTGAGAAGTCGGATAAGTGATCACCACCACATTCTCCACTCCTTTCTTATCCTTAATCAGAGATCAAACTCCCTAGGAGGATCCACCATTAACTGGGCTTGGTATCCTTCTTAGATGTAAGGTACTTTAGGGCGTAGTGGTCGATAAACACCACAATTTGTGAACCTAAAACATAAGGCTGAATTTTTCCAATGCAAACACAATGGGCAGCTCTTTCTCGGTTGTTGTGTAGTTGAGCTGGGCATCTATCATGGATCTGGCGCATAAGCTATGACATGGGGAAGCTTATCCTTTCTGCCTAGGACAGCTCCTAGGGCATAGTCTGATGCATCACACATCACTCAAAGGGCACCGAATAGTCGGGGATTGCAAGGTGGGAGCTAAAATCGACATTTCTTAAGGACCTCAAAGGTTGTCATGCATTCATTAGTAAACACAAAAGGAACATCTTGACACAAGAAATGACAGAGTGGCTTGGAAATTTTATCAAATCTTTGATGAACCTCCTATAAAATCCTCGCATGCCCTAAGAAACTTCCGATTTGCTTAACAGGCGGGAGGAGGCAAATGTGCAATTAGATCAATTTTGCTTGGTCCACCTCTATGCCTTTATGGGAGACCACATGTCCTAGGACAATGCCTTGGGTGACCATAAAATGACTCTTTTCCCGACTTAGAACCAAATTGGTTTCTTCACATCTTTGCAACACCAACTTGAGGTGGTGTAAGCATTGGGAAAACTGTCTCCATAAATTGAAAAGTCATCCATGAAGATCTCCATGAATTGATCAATCATGTCGGAAAAGATGGCATACATGCATCTTTGAAAAAGTAGCAGGGCATTGCAAAGACCAAAGGGCATCCTCCTATAGGCAAAAGTGCCAAAGGCGGTGAAGGTGGTCTTTTCTTGGTCCTGGGTACCTGAGGATCTGGTTGTAACGAGTACCCATCAAGGAAGCGATAGTAAGCTTTGCCGCAAGCTTATCAAGGATTTAGTCAATGAAGGGGAGGAAATGGTCTTTCCTTGTCATGGTATTTAATTTTCAGTAGTCTATGCACCCTCCATCCAGCTTGTTTGTCCTGGTGGACATAAGTTTACCAGATTCAAATTCTACAAAGGATGCTGCAGTTTCTTAGGCACCACCGTGTGGGTGCTACCCAAGCAGAATCAAATGGGGTAAATGACTGACATCTCAAAGATTCAGCTTGACAACTTCCTTCATTACCACTTCTGCATGTGAGGATTCAACCTTCTTTGCATTTCTCTAGAAGGCTTGGCATCCTCTTCCAGTGGATCTTATGCATGCATACAATTTGGGTTTATTCCTCCTAAATCAGCAATGGTCCACCAATTGCTTTCTTGTTTGTTAGAACTACCAACAGCCTCCTCTTCTTGCTCCTTTGTAAGGGAGGAAGAAATAATCACAGTAGTGTTTGATGATCTCCCAAAACACATATTTCAGATTTTTGGGAGCTGTTTGAGTTCCAATTGTGGGTGAGAAAAGAGGGCAAAGGTACCTTGGTAACTTGTGGAAGAGGGAGAGGAGCGTCTCCAAGAGAGAGAACTTGATGAGTGTTGGTGAGTGCCTTGCACCAAGCGGACTCCGTTGAATTTGATCTCCTTTTCCTTCTTTCTCGATGGATCCCCAATCATTTTAAATTCTGGTGAGTCTTTACCTTGCAGATATGTTTGTAAAGACCCCTCCACCAGCTCATCAATGATGTCAACATGGAAACATTCCTCAGCAGAGAATTGAGGTTGAGTAACAGCATTATACACATTCAATTTAACTTTCATATTTCCAAAAGACACCTCCATGATGCCAGACCTGCATTGAATGCATGCATTAGTCAGAAGCCAGAATGGTCTTCCCGAATGATGTGGATGAGTGGTACTTTTGGTTGGTTCCATGTCCAAAGAAACAAACCCAAAAGCCCTGAGATACTTATGAATCTAAGTGATTATAAAATGATTAGCGTGAATACAAAGGAAAAGCAAGATTCATAAGATTGACCCTTTGTTGATGATGTGTATGAAAAAAATAATAATGAAGCATGGGAGCACATATTAAAAAGGGTTCACACACACCGAGACCCTTTATGATGAAGAAATCTCAAGAAAAATAAAATTAGTGGGTCCATTGAATATTCAAAACAGCCTATGATCGACTACTCATTATTCTACATGATTTCCAAAAAAAAATGATCTCAAGAGTCCGATGGGAAAAGTGGATGCAAATGGAAAAAACAGCCCATCCTGAAGATATCTATATTGTTTTATAATTTTCTATTTTTTTATTATTATTATTTTTACTTGTTTTGATCACGGCTCAACAAGAGCCCTTATTTACTATCTGAAAATAATGAGAAACAACTCAGATTTTCTATTTGTGTTTTCACTTCTTTTATTTTGTATTTGGTTTTGTAAAAAATAAAAATCAACATGCCTAAAAGGCAATAGAAATTATAATCAAAACAAACATTAAACACAATGAAATTCTGGTTCTCAAGAATTTAAAATAGAAAATGAATACAAAGGAGAAGGGGATGCAAACTCAAGCGGATCTGCTCCGACTTTGGTCGATGCTCCTTGTTGGGGTGTCTCGGATCTGCAAACATCCAAAAAGCTGACGTACCTTATTCAAGTATTGACAAAATAAAAGAAAAACTCAGACTCTTGCCCAAATTTGACAAAAGACAAAAGAGTGGCGTGACATTTATTCAAATAACTAGAAGGCAAAGAATAAAAACTAGGAAAAATAAAAAAATAAAAATAAAAATTCTGCTGATAAAAGCAGGTTTTCTATACAAAGCTACTGTAGACATTTAATCAAGCACTTGGAATGCAAAGTCGGGTTTAAAGCAAAAATTAAAATAAAAATCAAATCTACAAAATAGAAAAACTTAGGTCTACCAATTTTAAACAAACTATTCCCGACAGCGCCAAAAAACTTGTTGTCGCTCCAAGTGTGCCATAATTGTGTGCATTATGAATCAAAATTAAAAAATTAAAGATGCTAGGTTTATGGATGTTAACTTATGAAAGGGATATCAAGACATTGGGGCTAACATCGGCCTGCAAGATCAGCCAATTGTAGCAAGTTTTAAATGTAAGTGAGTAAAGATCGTCTACAGTGGAATTGATTTAAAATTTAAGATAAACCTCCAGATCCGGCTCTATAATTATCTAAAAAAGAATAGATAAAAGAGAGTGTTGATTGTGTCACATTTAACTATAAGCAAAAGAAAAGAACTAACTACATGATCCAGATCCGAGTTGGGGAGATGTTTAAAATAAGACAAATGCGTAAATAATTTCATGTACTTTAGCCTCAATTTTAATGGAGAATCAGAGTTCAACAGAAAGCAGATTCAATCTTCATCTGCTACCAAAGATGTATGTAAGAGAAATAAACCGAATTAAGGAATAGGTTTAGACTTATGGTGGATCTCATCCACTTAAATGGTCACAGATCCGTCCTAGTCAGTGGCCTATTCTTTAGTTCGTAACATGAACATCATCAGTAATGCCGCTAGAATTAGGTTACCAACGCTAATTCGCAGTGGGTGATGAATTAAGGGAAGTTGCATGCGGATGAGTGAATCTAAAGAAGTCTAATGCACTAAGGTGAACATTCGTAACCTCGACATGACTCCAATGGAGAAGACACAAATTATCGCAACCTTTAAAATCCAAAATTACAATAGAGAGCCCTCGACTTACAAATTGAGCTTCTCAGAGAGCCCTCGACTTACGCCTTGAATCCGAACTTGGAAGTACAAATCACTCACAATGGCTCTCAAAGGTAAACTACAAGAAGCGATTGCAGGGGGTCCAGATAAGCTATCTGACCGCAATGAGGCAAACTGAGATGAAAACTCTAAAATCTCGATACCCATATTGGTCAAATGGTTCGTCTATTTATAGTTTACCCTAAGCCACCTCAGATGTGTTTCAACCTATCAGAATTGGATAGATCCAGATCAACCAATAGAGTCGAGCACTGTGATCCAGATCTGTTTCGCCAATCGGAATCGCTTGATCCGGTTCACCAATCAGAGCCGTAAGCATCAATTTCATATGGGTTTGAAATTGCTTGAGCTTCCGGAAGTTCCTGTAATTTAACTTTGGCGCCACATGGGTTGGAATATGCTCGATCTTGATTGGAACCTTCCAATGTTCCCGGTCTTTGATTGCATTGGGGCGCAGTAAAGTTTCGAAATACCCTTCTGACGACGAAAATCCCGTAATGCCATTTCAGAGTTCAGGGGCCTTTTCAGAAGTTCAATGACTTCAAGCTCTGCTCAGAAAGTTCAATCTTCTTTCGAGGAGTGTTTTCTTCTTTCGCAAAGTTCAAGGTTCTTTGCGAATAGTAGAAGTTCTTGCAATTGAACTCTAGGCTCTCATTCTTCTTTGAATAGTAGAAGTTCTTTGCTAATTGAACTCTAGGCTCCCATTCTTCTTTGCTAATAGTAGAAGTTCTTTGCTAATTGAACTCTCTCTGCTTGTCTTTGTTCCGCTCTTTTAGACCCTCTTTAGCCATTGTCGAGCTTTTTTCTTCACTCCTTCTTTAAACTTGACATGAGCTGTTAGCTTTTTGATCTTTTTGGGATGCTTTTCGGATTTGGACCTATCTGATTGGTTAGCTGTAAAATGCACACTAAAGCACTTATTTAGTCTTCTCAAGGGTCTTTCAAGGCTCATGTTTAGGGGTGAAAAATGGTATTTTTCACTACTTAACAATGGGCTCAAGCCCAAACCCACCAAACCCAGGCCCAGACCCAAGACCCTCAAAACCCATGGGCCCAAGCCCATCAGACACAGGCCCAGGCCCAAAACCCTCAAAACCCATGGGCCTAAGCTCAAGCCCACCAGACCCAGGCCCAAGTCCAAGCCCCTCAGGGCCCATGGACCCAAGCCTACCAAACTCAAACCCAGGGCCCATGGACCCAAACCCCAGCCCCCTCATGCCCTAGTAACCCAAACTCAACAAGGCCCATTGGCCCAAAGTCATATTAATCCCCACACCCAGGCCCAGGGCCCGTCGATTCGAGCCTTCAAAAACCATCAAACCCAAATCCCTCAAACCCAAGGCCCATCCGCCCCTGCTCATCAAAGCCCATTCACTAACCCCATACCCCCCCCACCAATACCCTTCATTCACCTATACCCCTTACGCCCCCATCCCACCTCCAATGGGAAATTCAATCCATCCCATTCCTCAAAACCACAACATCCCACCACCTCAATCACACCCCCATCACCCCCAGAACGTACACCCAACTCAGCACATCACTTACCCACAAAACGCTCACCCATTTATCCCTTCTCATCCCCTACAAACCATATGGCCCCACCAAGTTATCCAACCCATCACCCCTCAAGTCCAAATAGCAGATCTCGCCTCACCAATACCACGCACCAACAAAGACGAGGAGGATGAGATTCGCAATGGAGGAACTACGCTTTAACCCTCCTGCCCACCATCATCACGCCTAGGGTCGAACCAAATCAGGGGGAAGCGGTCCCCGCCACAGCCTCAAAGGAACCAGAGCAGCTGAAAGAACAGATAGACATAATACAGAAGCAGCTGATGAAGATGGGAGGAATGGAACTACACTCAACGGACTTTTCAGACTTATGTCTGTTTCCGACGCCCCCGCCACGTAAATTCAAGATGCCATCATTTGATAAGTATAATGGCACCGCAACCCCATCGCCCACTTGAAATCTTAATGGGATATGCAAGATGATGGAGATGAACGACCTCATCAAAGTGTTCCAGAAGAGTTTGACGAGCCCAAAGACCGAGATGGTTCACATCCCCGAGCCGCCGTTATGATAAAAATTGGAAAGACGACATTATTTCAAGAACAATATGTCTATAACATGGGCATAGAACCAAGGAAGTCGACGGCGATTAAAGCAAAGACATGATGAAACATTCGCTTACTTGGGAGGTGGAGGGCCTTAGTCGTGTAACTCATCGGATTCGATGAGGAGATTGAATTGATAATACAAGGAGCCCTCCATCATCGCAGATTTTTAGTATATCAAGAAGAATAAGTTTTGCTGATCTGGTCCGAAACACCAATCATTGCGAAGATGCCATTAGAGAGGGCAGGTTAGGAAGGAATGTGGCCAACGGGGTCACCGGGGTTTGAAAAGCCGTCGAACCAAGAATTGAAAGAAGACTAGGGAGACAAGTAACATTGTTTACCCCTGTGCCAATACCAACGCTTCCGATACATACTCTGTGTTACACCTTTCGCTGCTTCGAGCAAGTATTAAGGCCAAGCAACGGCCCAAGAGCCCCCTCAATGATGAAAGCACGCTTTTGAACGAGTATTCACCTGCTGGGGCAATCCGAGTGTCTTATTGCCTGTTACTGTACTGAAGGCCTGGTCAATTTACTCCAACATCGCCCGCCACCCCACCCAATGCCAAGGAATTATGATCCGAATCTGCATTATAATTTCCACCAGGGACCGGGTCACCCTACGGACTGGTGCTTCCCGTTAAAGCACGCAGTCCAAGATCTGATAGAGGCGAGAAAGATCATACCCCCGCCACTTCCCCAAGGGCGTAACCGTAATATCCATCAAGCCCTCTACCACACTCAGAGGCCCCAGGCCTAACATACATTGGATAGAGGAAGAAGAAGAAGAGTTTGACCCTTCAAATTATATTAGCAATCAGGAGGAATTTTCACTCCCCAGGCCGAACGAAGATGAACTATTTGTTGGGGTGATCGAGCCACTGTATCTTGCCGATTATTTTCCCACACCAGCTTGCCAAGAGGAGCCCTTAGATTTAGGGCAGTATTTTTCCACCCCCGCTCCTGCCTATCAAATCCAACATTGCACCAAGCAATCATACGCATATCCACCCCACGCCCAATTTACCCCATACACTCCTCACACATAAATCATCCTGTCCCCTACGCAATTCTGCCACCCCCATATTATCGTACCCCATACACACCCTCAAGTCCCTCCACCCAATACATTACTCCGCCATCCCCAAGTTACCCCATTCCATACACACCTTCAAATCCCACCACCCAATTCAACCCATACACCCCTCCATCGCCCCCGAATTACCCCACTCCATGCACAACTCCATCATCCCCAATCTATCCCATTTCATCTACTAACCCCTCATCATCCCACCATGCCACAAACCCTTTATACCCCCCTATTCCACCCACTACCCCGCCATATCCAAACCATCCCGCTCAATGCACAACTCCATCGCCCTCAATTTACCCCACTTCATCCACAAACCCATCACCATCCCATCACACCTCCCCATATACAAACCCTTCATATCCCTATCACCCCGCGCCCACCACACCTCAAACGTCTCCCCATCCCCCCAGCCCAGTCACACTCCCGCCATCCCTTCGCTATTTTGGCCCCAACCCAAGTCCACCGCCACCCGGATAGGCAACCCCTCACTATTGTTGTTCTAAGTGTGCATGATTTATTTGTGTTTTGAAAACAGATTTGCAAATGCTAAGTTATACTGAATCTGGAAAATTAAAAAGAGTAAAGAAATATCAGCACAGAGAGAAGTGAATTAGCGTACAAGATCAGGGCCAATTGTAGCAAGTTTTAAATGTAAGTGAGTAAAAGATCATCCACAAAGAATTTGTTCAAAATATAAGATAAACCTCCAGATCTGAGCTACCAGATCTGGCCTCTTATCCTATCTACAAAGCACATAAGATGGGAGGTTGAATTTGTCGCGTTAACTAAATGATAAAAGTAGAAGTTAAACTAAATGATCCAGATCTGAGTTGGGGGGATTTTGATGTAAACTTATAAAAATGGAGAAATAATATCTAACTTTGATTTGGTCCTTGAAATACAATGAGAATGATTGCAGATCAAATGAGAGATGATCCAATCTTCATCTGGCTACAAGCACAGATGCAAGAGAAATAAATCTAACTCAAGGATTAAATTTAGGCTTATGGCTATGGTCTGTCCACTTCAATGGCCACAGACCATCCAATAGTCTTTAATCTAAACCCTTAATTCAGAACAAGAAATATCACTACAAATGCTGTGAGAGATTAGGTTACAAACACTAATTCCCACAGGGTTAATGAATCAAGGGAAGTTGCATGAAAAATAGTAAATCTAAAGGAGTCTAGTGCAATAAGGAGATCGAGGAACCCTTAACACTAATCCAATTGAGAACGTATTTACAAAGAACCTTTTCAAATTCACATTTACAATTACTACTTAAACATCTCTCAGATTTGTAGTCTTGAATACAATCCTCTTTTGAATTACAGAGGTATCTCACAGCTCTCAATTGCAAGTAAAAGTTAGGCTATTACAAGGGTTTCAGCTAGGCTAGCTGATCTGGTAAAGGGGGAATAGAAATGAAACCCAAAATCTGGATGCCCAAATTGGGCAAATGGTTCATCTATTTATAGTTTTCCCCAGGTCTAGCTTAGATGCGTATCAACCAATTAGAAGTGCTCAGATCTGTATCAACCAATGGTAGTCGAGCACAAGGATCCAGATCTGTTCTGGCCAATCAGAATTGCTCGATCTGGTTCAACCAATCAGGTGACATAAGCATCAATTCTATTATGCAATTTGAAAATCTGTTAGAGCTCCTAGAAGTTCCCGCCAAGTGATTTCATCTTCGGGTGCTCACATGGGGTGGAATATGCCTTCGCTTCGTGCTTAGAATTTTCTGGAATGTCCCTAGGTTTTTAAATGCATTGGGATGCATGCAAAAGATTATTGAATTACCCTTACAGTAGCTAGGAATCTCCAGAATACCATTTCGCATAGTTTAGGGAACTTTTCGCAAGGTACTGTGACTCCTAAAGCTCTTTTCGCAAAGTTCAGGTTCTGTTCGCAAGGACTTCTCTTCTTTTCGAATAGGTCAATTATCCTTTCGAAGAGTTCAGGTGCTCTTCGAAAACTAAACCTGGAGCTTTTAGTTCTTTTCGCAGAGTTCAGGTTCTTTTCGAAACGTTCAGATTCTTTTCGAAAAGCACTCTGTAGTGCATTTTTCTGTTCGAATTGCTCCACATTTCTTTTCTGGGTTGAGACCAGGTCTTTGCCTCTTCGCCTGAGCATTTTGACCATCTGAAGTTGTCCCTTCTCTTTCTTCCTTTGGATCGACATGGATTATCATCTTTTTGGCACTTTTAGGCTGCTTTCATGGTTAAGCCTGTCTTTATTGTTAGCTGTAACACAAGCACTTAAAACACTTATTTAGTTCTCTCAAGGGTCTATCAAGGCCCAGGTTAAAGGGTGGAAAATGGCATTTTCTAGTTCTCAACACACCCCCAAACCTAAGCTTTGCTAGTCCCTAAGCAAAGACAAAATTAAAAACAGAATAAAAAGCCACTTTTGTAGGGAACACAGTTGCATTTAGCATATACAACAAGCCTTTTAAACCCCTAGGTGATCCCTAGTGGAGGAGTGAAGTCTCCTAAGGGTTTTTAGTGAAGGTACCCACAAACTTCTCCAATAAATAAGTTAATATTAATGCACTTTTGTTAAAGCAGACTTTCATCCAATCAGATTATTCACACCTGCATCAATCAAGTTATAAGATGATTTTCACGAAAACATCAGTTCAAAACTGAAATTCTGCTGTAACTCTTTTACCATTCACTTGATTTGTGTCAAAAAGTTTCTAAAAGAAAAATTAGTGAAAAGGTTGCCTTCTATTTGAGAATTCAGTTTTGATGTTACCCCAATGAGTTGATTTCAAACCCAACTCTCCCCAGGGTTTTCACTCAACATGCAAATAAGAGGGTTGTACCATTTCACACGGCTCAAGAGCAGTTACAGCCCTCAAATAGGACTGTAAGCATGAGCATACGCATTGCTCTTTAGTTCTGAATTCACTGCTCTTTTTACCATAGATTACACAGATCCTTATCTCCATGTGACAGCTCAATCCATCATTGATCAGCAAGGACTTTTCTTGGGTTGTAATGTGGCTTATGGGTGAAATTTATCAAGAATAAAGGGGTGGAATGGAGTTCAAAATTGAGAAGTCAGTCAAGGTAAGGAGGTGATAGACACACCTTCTTCAATTCAGCACAATTTCATCTTCTTCTTTGAATTTTCAGAGCCAAAGTGGCCATCTTTTTCTCTTTCTTTTTCAAACTTCCAATGAAATGCCTTCTCCTTTTTTTTTATTTTTATTTTATCAAGGTAACATTGACTGGAATGCCACATTTCTTCTACTGATACATTATTGCCTTCAATTATGATTCTTCTTCTTTTATCAAACTTTTACTCAATTCTCCTTTCTTCAGCTTCCTTCCCTTTATCTTCTGACTTCTCAGAGTGAGGATTAGGATAAATGAGGTTGATGAGTTTTCAAAGAAATTTTAGATTTATAAAGCTCAAATGGTGTGTATCAAGGGCAGTTTCAAAAGGCGGGGCTTTGTAAGGTTCAAACTATCCAAAATGAGGCCTTACATCATGTCTTTAATATCATGATTGCTGTCAAGTTATTTCAATTTAAATATGTGTAACTTCTAGTGAAAAGAAGCAGGTTTAAACAGTCCCAAGAGCAGAAAAAATTGTCAATTCATACCTCCAAAGAATACATTTCTGCAGGCCCAAATCTCACTGGGTGTGGTTTTCTATCAAATTCCTGAAGTATATCATCACTGTTTTCTCTCTTTTTAGGTTCACTACAACATCAATTTTTTTTTTTTGGAAATTTTCTGACATTCACTTCATGAAAGTATTAGAATTACACTAGAAATCAATTTTAAAATCAATTTTAAAAGCAAAATTTTAACTTCCTCATTTTCAAAACAACAGGTGTGAAATTACTTCATTTTCAAAAATAAAATTCTGTTGATCATAAGCTGCATTGATGTTAACTCAATTATTGACATTTCTGCCACACCCCCAAACTTATGGTGAGCAGGGTCCGCACTGGTCCGAAGCAAAGAAAAGAAACAATCAAGCAGAAATCATAATGACAAGAAGAAAGAACAGAAATGCACAGTAATTACACAAGAAAAGCCAAAATTTTATATTACAAACTCATAACACAGATAAGTACAATGTGATATAATAACTGGGGTCAAAATCTGTATCATAAGTTGGTTCAATGGGATCAGAACTGGAGTCACTGTCAGAGTCAGAACTAGAATCAGTATTGGAGTCTGAACTCGATTTAGCCTTCTCCTGGATTGTGTTTTGGGTATTCCTCTCGATTTGATCTTTTGGTGAGGCCAATGTACTTTCCAAGTCTAGTAGTCCTCGCTTTTTCCTGCTCAAGTCTGCTTGCAACATGGTCACTTTGTGCCGCTCACCCTAACCATCTGAAAAGTTTAACCCAAAGAGTCTATTTTCTCTCTCAAATTGCATGAATAACTCCAATTTCCGAATCTGGTTTTCATAAGGGGTTCTAATGTAAGCTTGCAAATCAGCTAACCCCTTGAGGACATCTCGACAGATATATGGATTCTCTTCCATAACCCTTTTGAAGGGGGCTCAACAAGAGCTACCTCAGGTTCAGTTTGGGTAGCATGGGCAGTAGTGGTGAGGGTGGGTGGATCAACCAATACTACCTCAGGTTCTGTTTGGGTAGCATGGCCATCAACAATGTGCAAAGCTAAGGTAGTTGTGTGGGATGTGGAGGCTAAGGTTTGGAGAAGGTCATTGGTCACAGACTGATTATCTGTGTTGATCTGTAGTTGGGCTTGGATGGATTGGAGAAAGGTAAATATTTGGCTAATTGATTCAGGTGTGGGTGTGGTATGCATAGTAGGGGCTGGTAAAACTGAAGTGGATGGTTGAGGTGCAATGGGTGAAATGGCTGTAAAGGGTGAAGTAGCCAGATGAGTGAAATGAGGGGGGTCAGGTATAGGGACAGATTCAAGCCCAATTTTTTAAAAAATAGACCCCATCAATGATGAATAAGCCTCTGTAATGAAAATCTCAGGTTCAGGGGTATGGGTTACTTCAGGTGTGTGGGATGAATGAGCAGGTGAACTTGAGAGGCTTTGTGGAAGGGGAGTGCTAGGAGATTGTTCAATAAAATTTATGGCCAGGTCTTGGGCATTGTTGGGAGAAATTGGTGGTGTTAGTATGGCTGGAGTGGTTGGTGTAGAGGGGGAGTCTGCAATTGGGATAATGGTGGTTATGGGAGATGGGACTGCTGGAATGGGTGAAGTGGCAGGAGCTGGGCTAGGTGAGGAGGGTAAAATGACAACTTCTTCAAGAATGGGTGCAGCTGAAGAGCTGGTCACCATAGGAAGGATAGTTTGCTCATTGTCAGCTGTAAGTACAATAGGTGCAGCTAAAGAGCTGGTCACCTCAGGGTCTGGCAAAGCAGGTTCTAAGGTAGCTGCAGGGGCAGGTTCAAGTCAGGCAGCTGTTGGGATGGGTTCCTCATGTCTAACCTTCTTTCCTTTCTCAATCCTATCAGCTCTATCCATTGATAGTTTTCTTTTGGCTGAAGCTTTGGTTTTTCCTTTTGAGGTTGGTTTGCTAATTTTCTTAGCAGAAGATTTTGGGAACATGGCAGCCAGTGATTTTTCAGCTTTCCCCAGTCTAAAGTTGTGTATAAAAATGCCCACAACAAATGCTGACACCAAATCAAACTTTGCAAATGATAAACAGAGGAAATGCACAGAAAAATACCGAAATCTAGGGTTTTGGTTAAACGTGTTGCTTGCTCGCTGAAATCCACCAGAACTAGAAGCTAAAATCCCTCTCTTCAAGCTTAAATGATCGAACAAATGTGAAGAAAAGTGTGGCTGAATTCTAAAATTATGCAAGGAAAGAAAGAAATGGGGTTTCTGTGAAACAGGACGCTCGTAAAAGTTGAATATGAAACCCTTACTTCGAAAGGGTTTAAATATGCTCAAAGTTATTTTCGCAAAGTAACTTTTAAGTTTTCAAAAAGTTCAAAACAGTCCTTTTTACAAAAGAGAATGGCATCAGTACCATTCGAAAAGCTAATAGCTTCAGAAATAACTTTTCGAAAAGCAAATAGCATCAGAAACAACCATTCGAAAAGCAAATCATTGCTTTCGAGCAGTTTGTTTCAAATCCAGATCCTTTTCAAAAAGCAAATTGAACTTTGCGAAAAGACAATTTTTACTTTGTGAATTAATTTTTCACATATTTAAACTTCTCGAAAAGAGAACAAACATGACTAAAAATAGAGAAATAGAAAACTATGCAAAACTACGTAAAAAACATATTGTATAGTTGTATACCATCGACGGGGAGGTTCTTGATGATAGATGGTCAAAGACAGTTCTGGGTATTTTCAATGCATGGTTTGGGCCTCTGTCCATTTTCTTTCAAGATTCTTCCATCACTTGTCTAAAATTTCAACAAATTTTTAAGGAGCTGCATGAATGACAGTATATGGCCCTTCCCATCTGGATCTCAACTTTCTAGGAAAAAACTTAAGTTTTGAGTTAAATAGCCATACCTTGGAGCCAGCTACGAACTCTTTTCTCAACAAATTTTTATCATGGAAGGCTTTGACTTTCTCTATGTAAGATCTTGAATTGGTGTATGCATCCATTCTCAGCTCCTCCAACTCAAAGAAGTTGCGCTTTCGTGATTACCAGCAGTAGTCAGATCCATGTTCAATGTTTTAATAGCCCAAAAGGCTTTATATTCTAACTCCACTAGTAAATGGCATGCTTTGCCATAGACCAATCTGAATGGGGACATGCCAATTGGGGTTTTATAGGCTGTCCTATATGCCCACAATGCATCATTCAAATTTTAAAGGACCAATCCTTTCTCGTCCTTCTTCACGTTTTTCCAAAGATATGTTTGATTTCTCTATTGAAATCTCCACTTGTCCACTGGTTTGTGGATGATATGGAGTAGCTACTCTATGAGTCACAGAGTATTTTTTCAATAAAGCTTCAAAATGTTTATTACAAAAATGGCTTCCCCCATCACTGATAATAGCTCTGGGAAAACCAAACCTGGAAAAAATGTTATCCTTTAAAATTTTCAGAACCACTCTGTGATCATTGGTTTTAGTGGTTGTGGCTTCAACCCATTTGGATACATAATCCACAGCTACTAAGATGAAATTACACCCATTGGAAGGAGGAAAGGGACCCATGAAGTCTATCCCCCAAATATCAAACAATTCAACTACCAAAATGGGCTGTAAAGGCATTGAGTTTCTCTTGGAAATGCTGCCCAATTTCTGGCAGTTCTGGCAAGACTTACAGTGCTACAGAGCATCTTTGAAAAGTGTAGGCCAATAAAATCCACACTGCAAAACCTTTGCAGCAGTTTTATTTCCACTAAAATGACCTCCACAGGCCTGTTCATTACACATAGAAAGTATGCTATGAAAGTCTTCTTCAGGGACACATCTTCTTATTATTTGGTCTGCACAAATCTTAAACAGATAAGGATCTTCCCAAATAAAATGTTTAACCTTTGAGAAGAAAAGATCTTTATCCATTTTATTCCAATGTTGAGGAATTCTTCCAGTAGCCAAAAAGTTGACTATGTTTGCAAACCAAGGGGTGTGTATACTGATAGCAAAAAGTTGCTCATCAGGGAAAGATTCATTGATAGGCAGCCTATCAATCTCAGCAGTTAAAATTCTAGACAGGTGATCAGCCACCACATTCTCCATAGCCTTTTTATCTTTGATATGTAAATCAAATTCCTGTAATAGGAGGATCCACCTGATTAATCTTGGTTTGGTGTCCTTTTTAGACAGAAGGTATTTCAGGGCAGAGTGGTCAGTGAACACCACTATTTTTGAACCCAAAACATATGACCTGAATTTCTCTAAAGTAAAAACAATTGCCCGCAACTCCTTCTCAGTTGTTGTGTAATTGAGCTGTGCATCAATCATTGATCTACTGGCATAAGCTATGACATGAGGCAGCTTATCCTTTCTCTGTCCAAGAACAGCTCCCAAAGCATAATTTGATGCATCACACATCAGTTCAAAAGGCAGTGAGTAATCTGGAGACTGTAATATTGGAGCTGAAATCAAACAATTTTTTAAGAATTCAAATGCCTTCAAGCATTCATTGTTGAAAACAAAAGGGACAACTTGGCACAATAAATGACAAAGAGGCTTGGTTATTTTACTGAAGTCCTTAATGAACCTTCTGTAGAATCCAAAGATGTCCCGTAAAACTTCCGATCTGCTTAATGCTTTGGGAGGTGGTAAATGTGCAATTAAATCAATTTTTGCTCTGTCCACCTCAATGCCCTTGTGGGAGAAAACATGGCCAAGGACAATGCCTTGGGTGACCATGAAATGGCTCTTCTCCCAACTCAAAACTAGTTTGGTTTCTTTACATTTCTGTAACACCAATTTGAGATGATGTAAACACTGGGCAAAACTGTCTCCATAGATTGAAAAATCATCCATAAAAATCTCCATAAATTGGACAATCATATCAGAGAAAATGGAGTACATGCATCTTTGAAACGTAGCAGGAGCATTACAAAGACCAAAAGACATTCTCCTATAGGCAAAAGTGCCAAAAGGGCAAGTGAATGTGGTCTTTTCTTGATCTTGTGGATACACAGGAATCTGGTTGTAACCAGAGTAACGATCAAGAAAACAGTAATAGGCTTTTCCTGCTAGCTTATCTAAGATTTGATCAATGAAAGGTAGAGGCAAATGGTCTTTTCTGGCTATTGAATTTAATTTTCTGTAATCAATACAGACCATCCAACCAGTTGTTTGTCTGGTTGACATAAGCTCACTAGAATCTGAGGTTACAACAGTGATCCCAGATTTCTTAGGTACCACCTATGTAGGTGCCACCCAAGCTGAATCTGAAATGGGGTAAATGACCCCTACATCCAACAACTTAACAACCTCTTTCATGACCACTTCTTGCATATGAGGGTTCAACCTCCTTTGCATTTCCCTAGAAGGCTTTGCATCTTCTTCCAAATGGATTTTATGCATGCAAACAAATTGGTGATTCCTCCCAAATCAGCAATAGTCCAAAATTGCCCTTTATGTCCGCTTCAATACAATCAACAACTCTACCTCCTGCTCCTTTGTGAGGGAGGACGAAATAATCGCAGGCAATGATTTATGGTCTCCTAAAAACACATATTTCAAATTTTCTGACAACTGCTTCAATTCTACATTAGGTGGGCTGAGAAAAGAAGGTAGCAAAGGTACCTTAACTGTTTGTGGAAGGGGAAGAATAGCAGGTTTCCATGAAGAGAACCTTACTGATTGATCATGAGTTCCTTGCACAGCATTAACTTCCTCAGACTTTCAGGTACAAAATATTTCTTCCTCAGAATTTCCCCAAGCATCTTCAAAATCTATGGTTAAATCTTCCCAGTGCAAAAACTGTGGTAGGGTCTCTTCCACCAGTTCATCCAATAGATCAAAATGAAAACATTCTCGTAATCAATTGAGGTCAGGTGTCAGATTATAAACATTTAATTTCACCTTCATATTTCCAAAAGAGACTTCCATAATACTAGACCTGCATTGAATGCAAGCATTTGCTGTAGCCAGAAATGGTCTCCCCAAAATGACAGGGATGGAAGTTTTGCTTTTTGTAGGTTCCATGTCCAAAACCAGAAAATCAGCAGGATAGAAAAACTTATCTACTCCTACCAATACATTCTCAATCATCCCAACTGGCTTTCTTTCAGATCTGTCTGCTAGTTGTAACACCACATGAGTGGGTTTTAATTCTCCCAAACCTAGTTTCTCATATACAGAATATGGAAGCAGGTTGACACTAGCACCCAAATCTAATAAAGCCTTTTCAATGGTATGTTCCCCAATAATGCAAGGGATTGTGGGGATTCCAGGATCTTGAAGTTTAGGAGGTGTGGTAATGGACAACACCTGATTAACTCTTTCCACAGCAAAGACCTTGGATAACTGTAACCTAGACTGTCTTTTGTGAGTGCAAATATCTTTCAAAAATTTTGCATATGCTGAAATTTGTTTGATTGCATCAAGCAAAGGTAGATTTATCTTGACTTGCTTGAAAGTCTCCATCATTTCATCTATTTTTGTGTTCCCTTTATCAAAAGGGGATACAGATTTCATGGCATGAGGAAATGGTAAATGAGAAACTAGTCCTTCATCTACAACTTTAGAAGCATTATCAGATTCTTCTTGATTTTTTTGTTTTTCATTTTTTTGATTTTTCTGAGGTACATCAGCACCCCCACTGCTAACATTATGTTGTTCTTGCTGCATATCTTTATCATTTTCCTTAATTTTTTCTACTTCCTTGTCAGTACCCACTTTGTTATTTATAATTCATCCACTTCTCAAAGTTGTGAGAGTTTTTACTTCTTCATGAGAAACAGAAGCCTCTTCAACCATGAACTATCCTTTGGGATTGTTCAAAGGTTGGCGGGGTAACATTCCTTCCTCTCTTTTGGCCAAAGTATTTGAAAGTTGACCCAATGCTTCTTCAATCTTCTTTATGCTCTGACTGTGAAAGTTCACAGTCTGAGTTAAAGACCCTAAATTTTAGAGTGAATTTAGAACTTGATCTTCAAAAGAAGGGGACCTGGAAGGGACTTGAACTGGAGCAGATTGCTGTATAGGTTGTGGAATGGGCTGCTAAAAATTTGGCTTGGCATAAAAATTCTGCTGATAAGGCTGAGCAGTTTTGAAAAGCATTTGGTTCTTTGGTTGCTGCTGCTATTGTGATTGATAATTCCCCTGGCTCCACCTCATATTGGGGTGCCCTCTCCATGGATATTCATTTGACTGCATCTGTCCAAATGATTGGGTAGCATGAGCTTGTTCCACCACTAGATCTGGGAACTGTGGTGCAGTGGGACATTGGTCAAGTGAATGAGTAGGGGACTGGCATATCAGACATGCCTCCTCTACTCTTGCAACCTTTGGATTTTTAAGTGAGTCCATCAATCTATCAAACTTTGTGATTAAATTATCCATCTTTCTTTCCAACTCATTCACCACATAAATCTTTCCTTTGGTGGTTTGCTGATTGTTCGTCCTAGCAGGATTCTCAATATCTCTTGACAAAGATTCCTGCTCAGTTGAATTTTCACCGATTACTTCAAATAAGTCCCAAACCTCCTCAACTGTTTTTTGCAAATAGGTACCTCCACAGGAAGCATCTACCATATTCTTGCCCTTTTGATCAATTCCTTGATAGAAGCTTTGAACAAGCTGCCATCGGGGGATTTGATGATGAGGACATTGCCTTAAAAGTTCCTTAAACCTTTCCCATGCTTCATGGAAAGTTTTAGTTGAGTTTTGTGAGAAGGAAATAATACTTTGTCTCAATTGGCTTGTTTTAGACATAGGGAAGTATTTGGCTAAAAATTGACACTGCAAATCATTCCAAGAAGTGATACTATTTGATGCTAACATAGACAACCATGCTCTAGCTTTGTCCTTTAATGAAAAAGGAAAGAGCCTAAGCTTGGTTGCTTCTGGACCAAGTCCAGCTATGTTGAATGTGGTGCAAAGAGACAAGAATTCATCCACATGTTTGTATGGATCTTCCTTACTCAACCCATGGAAGGAAGGAAGCATTTGGATAGTTGATGATTTGATCTCATAATTTCCTTCAACAGTAGGAAATTGAATGCAAAATGGAGAATTATAAGCACCAGGTGCAAAGTAATCCCTCAAAAGTCGAGGTTCTTCACCCATAGTAACTATTTCAGCAGAATTCTGTGCTGTTGGTCTGGTTCTTAGTAGCCTTTCAACTTCTAAATTTAGAGGGACAATCTCAGGGCTGAGAGTCCTCCTACCAAACATACAACACAGAACAAAGAATCAGATTATGCACAGCAAACCTTCAGAATTCCTTTTAAAGTAGATTCCACTCTTCAAAATGTATACGAATAACTGCACAGATATAAATAATAGGATAGTTTAGCACTGATGTAAAGATAAAAACAAAATGAAAACTTAGGTCTACCTATTTTAAAGCAACTCCCCAGCAACGGCGCCAAAAACTTGTTGTTGTTCTAAGTGTGCATGATTTATTTGTGTTTTGAAAACAGATTTGCAAATGCTAAGTTATACTGAATCTGGAAAATTAAAAAGAGTAAAGAAATATCAGCACAGAGAGAAGTGAATTAGCCTGCAAGATTAGGGCCAATTGTAACAAGTTTTAAATGTAAGTGAGTAAAAGATCGTCCACAGAGAATTTGTTCAAAATGTACGACAAACCTCCAGATCTGAGCTACCAGATCTGGCCTCTTATCCTATCTACAAAGCACATAAGATGGGAGGTTGAATTTGTCACGTTAACTAAATGATAAAGTAGAAGTTAAACTAAATGATCCATATCTGAGTTGGGGGGATTTTGATGTAAACTTATAAAAATGGAGAAATAATATCTAACTTTGATTTGGTCCTTAAAACACAATGAGAATGACTGTAGATCAAATGAGAGATGATCCAATCTTCATCTGGCTACAAGCACAGATGCAAGAGAAATAAATCTAACTCAAGGATTAAATTTAGGCTTATGGCTATGGTCTGTCCACTTCAATGGCCACAGACCATCCAATAGTCTTTAATCTAAACCCTTAATTCAGAACAAGAAATATCACTACAAATGCTGTGAGAGATTTTACAAACACTAATTCCCACAGGGTTAATGAATCAAGGGAAGTTGCATGAAAAACAGTAAATCTAAAGGAGTCTAGTGCAATAAGGAGATCAGAGGGAACCCTTAACACGAATCCAATTGAGAAGCGTACTGACAACCTTTTCAAATTCACATTTACAATTATAGAGCACAGCTTAAACAGCTCTCAGATTTGTAGTCTTGAATACAATCCTCTTTTGAATTACAGAGGTATCTCACAGCTCTCAATTGCAAGTAAAAGTTAGGCTATTACAAGGGTTTCACCAAAGTTGAAATGGGGAATAAAAATGAAACCCAAAATCTGGATGCCCAAATTGGGCAAATGGTTCATCTATTTATAGTTTTCCCCAGGTCTAGCTTAGATGCGTATCGACCAATTAGAAGTGCTCAGATCTGTATCAACCAATGGTAGTCGAGCACAAGGATCCAGATCTGTTCTGGCCAATCAGAATTGCTCGATCTGGTTCAGCCAATCAGGCGACATAAGCATCAATTCTGTTATGCAATTTGAAAATTTGTTAGAGCTTCTAGAAGTTCCCGCCAAGTGATTTCATCTTCGGGTGCTCACATGGGGTGGAATATGCCTTCGCTTCGTGCTTAGAATCTTTTGGAATGTCTCAAGGTTTTTAAATGCATTGGGGCGCATGTAAAAGATTACTGAATTACCCTTGCAGAAGTTAGGAATCTCCAGAATACCATTTCGCATAGTTTAGGGAACTTTTCGCAAGGTACTGTGACTCCTGAAGCTCTTTTCGCAAAGTTCAGGTTCTATTCGTAAGGAGTTCTCTTCTTTTCGAATAGGTCAATCATCCTTTCGAAGAGTTCAGGTGCTCTTTGAAAACTAAGCCTGGAGCTTTTAGTTCTTTTCACAGAGTTCAGGTTCTTTTCGAAAAGCACTCTGTAGTGCATTTTTCTATTCGAATTGCTCCACATTTCTTTTCTAGGTTGAGACCAGGTCTTTGCCTCTTCAGTTCAGGAATTTTGACAGCTAGTGAGGTTGTCCCTTCTCTTTCTTCGTTTGGATCGACATGGATTATCCTCTTTTTGGCACTTTTAGGCTGCTTTCATGGTTAAGCCTGTCTTTATTGTTAGCTATAACACAAGAACTTAAAACACTTATTTAGTTCTCTCAAGGGTCTATCAAGGCCCAGGTTAAAGGGTGGAAAATGGTATTTTCTAGTTTTCAACACTCACTCAATCCCCTCATCACCCAATCACCACTGGTCCTACCATGCCCAGGTAAAACCAGTACAAGCCCCCTCCGTGCCCATGACTCCAATTCTGTCAATTCCCCCCACTACCATTCCACCCCCCATTGGAGTTAACCTGGTCGGACCCGAGAAACCAGTATATCCGGCCTAATCCTCCCCGAAATCCTCACGCACTTCATTTCTCATCCCAAAACCTGCTTATGACCCGCATCAGGTACCATTAAGCTATGAACAGACGGACATGAATGTCGGGTGCAACCAAGAAGAGGCTATTGAATTTGTTACCCGATCGAGCCGGATTTCTGCCCAACCAGAAGCATCAGGGGCGTCCTTGAGGGCAAGTGTTTGCCCCAAACGCCATCTCTTTCACCGATGCAGACCTACCGATCGAGGGGAATGACCATTCTAAACCCCTAAATATAACAATGGAAGTAGGGAATTTGGTGGTACCGTTGGTCCTGATCGACAACAGGTCGGCGCTGAACGTATGCCCTCTAAGGACGACAATCAAAATTGGGGTGAACCCCGACACCTTTCGGCCATCCATATCAAGCGCACGGGGATTCGACAACACTAGAAGGGAAATCATAGGAGAAGTAGACCTTGACTTGATCCTCGGACCGCAAACCTTCACCACCCCCTTTCAAGTAATGGACATCAAGTCTACCTTCAATCTGCTGTTGGGCCGGCCGTGGATACATAAGCTCGGAGCAATACCATCTACCCTGCACCAAAAGCTCTGATTCATCTCAGAAGGAAAAATTGTCACCATCATAGGTGAGAGCAGAGAGGACATGGGGAAGAGCACTCTGCACATTGAGAATTCGAAAGTGCTGAACATACCGCACACAGCTGAGGATGTCGATCTCCATCGGTTTGAGCATGACTTCTCAAATGTTACCCTCGAACCAACTGAAAAGACCCCGGATAAAACTGGAGGAGGAATGGACGCGGCTGTGTTCATGCTCCACAGATGGGGCCATCAAAAAGGGAAAGGATTGGGCCCATGCCTTCAAGGAAGAAGGGAACCCGTCAAGGCCAAGGGGCAACAAACTAAATTGGCTTAGGCTACAGGCCCAGAGAAGAGGAAGTCAGAGAATCCAAGGAAAAGATGAGAGCCGCAACAGCCACCAAGGCCAGAGGAATCATCTTGGAATAGGAACCTCACGCTCGCCCCCACATCCGTGAAACCTTTGTGAGCGCCAGGATAGTAAAAATTGATCTGAATGGGGAGACGAGGGTAACCCCACATAGGCCTACTTCAATCCACCCCACCAATCCCTACATCATCCCCCCAGACTTCGAAATAGACTTAGCCGCCCTTTCCTTGTTTGAGGAAGAAGTTCCTCGATCCACCCCTCACTCCAGCACCAACCACTCTGGGCCCCTCCTAACCGTAGAGCACAAGGTCCCGGAGGATCCCTCTGTAAATATGTTGAGGGAAGAAATGCAAGAGCCTACCGATGCCGCTACCAATCAAAGAGGTAAAGGTCAAGCCTCGCAGGTGAGTAACTGGGCATCCTTGCCCCAACTCTTGAGAGCCGCCAAATGCCATGAAAATGGCACCGACTCTTCAAAAAAAAGCAACCTGTAAAAAGTGAGGTTAGCCTCTGGACCACTCTACCTTGTATATATAGAGATCCACCTCGCCAGGGGCTGACCTCCGAAAAAATACAAAAGATCATAAAAATAGAAAAAATACCAATTTCAAAAATATTGTCCTTTAAAATTCCTAATAAAATTAAAATCAATGTCGTGATACCCGTCCCATGTGAAGCCAACCCCTTTCCTGTAGAAATACAAGAAGAGGTAAGAGTCACGAGTCTGGACGAGGAAGGCCAAACTGACGAGCTCCCCAATGAGCTCCTCAAACAATTTGCCAATTTTGAGCATGGCCCTACCCCGATCGTCGAAGAGACAGAGGACGTCAATTTGGGCACCACAGAGGCCCCCAGAATCACCAAAATCGAAACGTCGCTGTCCCCTGCGGAGAGGGAAGGTATGATAGACTTCCTTTGGTCATACCAAGACGTCTTCGCATGGTCGTATGAGGACATGCCTGGTTTGGATACCGATTTGGTTGAGCATGAGTTGCCACTCTACCCCGATATTAAGCTGTGAAACAGAAGCTGAGATGACTCCGACCCGAATGGATGTTAAAGGTGAAGGATGAGGTCATTAAACAATATGACGCAGGTTTCCTCATGGTATCCAAGTACTCGCAGTGGCTAGCCAATATCGTCCCCGTACCAAAGAAGGATGGAAAGGTTCGAATGTGTATCGACTTTCGAAATCTCAATAAGGCGAGCCTTAAGGATGATTTCCCACTACCACACATCGATATCTTGGTCGATAACACCGCAAAACATGGAATGCTCTCATTTATGGATGGATTCTCAGGATACAATCAGATAAAGATGGCAGAGGTTGATCGCGAGAAGACAGCGTTCATTACCCCCTGGGGAACCTTCTGCTACAAAGCAATGCCATTCGGGCTGAAGAATGCTGGGGCAACCTATCAAAGAGCAATGACGGCCCTGTTCCACAACATGATGCATCGAGAGATTGAAGTATACGTCGACGACATGATTGCCAAATCGCCAGAAAGGGAGGACCACTTGATAAACCTTCAGAAGCTATTCGAGAGGTTGAGAAAATACAGATTGCAGTTGAATCCCCAGAAATGAGCATTTGGCGCCATATCCGAAAAGTTGTTAGGATTTATTGTCAGTAGGAGAGGGATCGAGGTCGATCCGACCAATATCAAGGCTATCATTGAGATGTTGCCACCATTTACAGAGAAGGAGGTCAGAGGCTTTTTAGGCAGGATCCAGTACATCAGCCGATTCATCGCACAGTTAACTCTGATATGCGCACCAATCTTCAAGTTACTGAAAAAGGACTCACCAGTTGAATGGAATGATGACTGCCAGGCTGTATTCGACAAGATTAAAGGTTATCTCCTGAAACCTCCGGTATTGGTACCGCCCGTACCTGATAGTCCCCTGATAATGTACTTGTCCACGACTGAGTTTTCCATGGGCTGTGTGTTAGGACAGCATGATGAGACGGAAAGAAGAGAGCAGACCATCTATTACCTAAGCAAGAAATTCACTGATTATGAGAGGCACTATTCTCATCTGGAGAAAGCATGCCTGGCTCTCGTTTGGGCTACTCAGAGACTTCGACACTACCTGTTATCCCAGACCGTTCTACATCTAGCACGGATGGATCCGTTGAAGTACCTATTCGAGAAACCTGCTCTCGCTGGCCAAACCGCACGTTGGCAACTACTCCTATCCGAGTTTGACATTACTTATGTCACCCAGAAGTCGATTAAGGGGCAAGCACTCGCCGATCATCTTGCTGAGAACCTTCTGCCAGACTATGAGCCTCTAAGGACCGAATTCCCCGATGAAAACATTTTGTTCATGACCGACGAGGATACAGAGGAAACAGGGGAGCCCTGGGTAATGCACTTCGATGGGGCATCGCATGTTAAGGGCCAAGGAGTTGGCGCCATTCTTATCTCGCCGAAAGGATCCCATATACCCATCTCAATCAAATTGAACTTCCCATGCACCAACAATATGGCCGAGTATGAGGCCTGTACAGCTGGTCTACAGGCGGCTCTTGATCTAAATATAACTCACCTTAGGGTCTTTGGAGATTCATAGTTAATTATATGCCAAACCAATGGGGATTGGAAGACCAAGGATGAGAAACAGATCCCATACCATGAACATCTGGAGGATCTGATAACCTGCTTTGAGGAAGTCACCTTCTCTTATGTGCCACGAGCAAGAAATCGGTTTGCTGACGCCCTGGCCACCCTGGCCTCTATGGTCGAGATTCCATATGGAGTGGTGATGAAGCCGATCATGATAGAGCAGAGGAACGAACCGGCTTTCTGTCACCTGATCGAAGGACCTACGGAGATAGAGGATGAACTACCCTGGTTCTCAGACATCAAGAATTTCCTCGAGACCCAAACTGTCCCAGAAGGAACATCAAAGGTAGACAAACGCACCATCCAGCGATTGGCAACAAACTACGTCATCTGCGGAGATCTCCTGTATAGACGGTCTCACGACAATATTCTGCTCCGATGCCTAACCCAGAAAGAAGCAATTGAGATCATGAAGGAGATTCATGAAGGGGTCTGCGGAGCCCACGTCAGCGGTCACATGCTTGCTAAGAAAATTCTAAGGCAAGGATACTTTTGGACTACTTTGGAGACTGATTGCTGCAAGCATGTACAAAAGTGCTACAAATGCCAAGAGCACTCCAGCCTAATACATGCTCCGGCCATTGACTTACACAGCATGACCACTCCTTGGCCGTTCGCCACCTGGGGTCTCGACATCATCGACAAGATCAATCCTATGGCTTCCAATGGACATCAATTCATCCTCGTCGCTGTGGAATACTTTACAAAATTGGTAGAGGCGGCCTCCTATACGAGCATTAAGGCTAGCCATGTTGAGAAGTTCATCAAGAACAACATCATTTGCAGATTCGGTGTACCCAAAGATATCATCACTGATAATGGCACTAATTTCGCCAATAGGCGCATCCGGGCCTTATTGAGAACTGAAAAATACCATTTTTCACCCCTTAACTTGAGTCTTGATAGACCTTTGAGAGAACTAAATAAGTGTTTTAAGTACTTGTGTTGCAGCTAATAATAAAGATAGGCTTAACCATAAAAGCAGCTTAAAAGTGCTAAAAAGATGACAATCCATGTCAATCCAAAGGAAGAAAGAGAAGAAACAACCTCACTAGCTGTTGAAAGGTCTGAATTGAAGAGGCAAAGACCTGGTCTCAACCCAGAAAAGAAGTATGGTGCAATTCGAACAGAAAAATGCACTACAGCGTACATTTCGCAAAGAACCTGAACTGATCGCAAAGAACCTGAACTTTGCGAAAAGAACTAAAACTCAAGGCTTAGCTTTTGAAGAGCATCTGAACTCTTCGAAGAGATGATTGACATTTTCGAAAAGAATAAAACTCAATTCGAACAGAACCAGAACATTGCGAAAAGAGCTTCAAGAGTTACAACACCTTGCGAAAAATCCCCTAAGCTATGCAAAAAGGTATTCTGGAGATTCCCAGCTTTTGCAAGGGCAATTCAGTAATCTGTTTCATGCATCCCAATGCATTTAAAAACCTAGGGACATTTAAGAGGATTCTAAGCATGAAGCGAAGGCATATTCCACCCCACGTGAGCACCCAGAGATGAAATAACTTGGCGGGAACTTCTAAAAACTCTAACAGACTTTCAAAATGCATAACAGAATTGATGCTTTTTTTTACCTGATTGGCTGTACTAGATCGAGGAATTCTGATTGGCCAGAACAGATCTGGATCCTCGTGCTCGACTACCATTGGTCAATATAGATCTGACCACTTCTGATTGGTTGATACACATCTGAGCTGGACTTAGGGAAAACTATAAATAGACGAACCATTTGCCCAATTTGGGCATCCAGATTTTGAGTTTCATTCCTATTCCCCCATTTCCAAATCAGATAGTTGGTTTGAAATCCCTGTAATAGCCTCACTTTTACTTGCAATTGAGAGCTGTGAGATACTTCTGTAATTCAAAGGAGAGTTGTATTCAAGACTACAAATCGAGAGTCGTTAAGCTGTGCTCTGTAATTGTAATGGTGAATTTGAAAAGGTTGCTGTAAACCGTGCATTCTCCATTGGACTCATGTTAAGGGTTCCCTCTGATCTCCTTATTGCATTAGACACCTTTAGATTTACTGTTTTTCATGCAATTTCCCTTGATTCACTAATCCTGTGAGAGTTAGTGTTTGTAACCTAGTCTTTCACGGCATTTGTAGTGATGTTTCTTGTTCTAAATTAAGGATTTGGATTCAAGACTATTGGATGGTTTGTGGCCATTAAAGTGGACAGACCATAGCCATAAGCTTAAACCTAATCCTTGAATTAGATTTATTTCTCTTACATCTGCGCTTGTAGCCAGATGAAGATTGGATCATCTCTCATTGAGTCAGCTTAGATTTCAAGGACCAAATCAAAGTTAGATATTACTTCTCCATTTTTATAAGTTTACCTCAAACGTTCCCCCAACTCGGATCTCGATCATTTAGTTTAACTTTTACTTTTATCATTTAGTTAATGTGACAAATTCAACCTCCCATCTTATGTGCTTTCTAGATAGAGGCCAGATCTAGTAGCTCAGATCTGGAGGTTTATCTTGCATTTTAGACAAATTCTCTGTGGACGATCTTTTACTCACTTACATTTAAAACTTGCTACAATTGGCCCTGATCTTGCAGGCTAATTCACTTCTATCTGTGCTGATATTTCTTTACTCTTTTCAATATTTTAAATTCATTATAACTTAGCAGTTGAAAACCTGTTTTCAAAACACAAATAAATCAAGCACACAAAGAAGCAACAATAGGCCTTGTGTGAGCGGTTCAAGATCAAGCATCATCGTTCATCCCCGTACAGGCCTCAGACGAATGGAGCAGTAGAGGCAGCCAACAAAACTCTGATTCGCATCCTAGAGAAGATGGTAGTTACTTATAGAGATTGGAGTGAGCAGTTACCCTTCGCACTTTGGGCCTATAGAACGTCTATCCGCACCGCAACAGGGGCAACACCATTCTCCCTTGTGTATGGGACCGAGGCATTGCTACCCATTGAGGTCGAGGTACCGTCACTCCGTATCCTTTTAAAATCCCATCTACCTGAAGCTGAGAGGGAAAGAGCCCATTTTGAACAGCTAGACTTGATTGATGAGAAAAGACTCCTAGCCATATGCCACACTCAGGTCTATTAGAGGAGAATTGCATGTGCTTACAATAAGCACGTTCGCGGCTGAGATCTGAAGGTAGGAGACACTGTACTGAAGAAATTTTTTTACGTAGGGTCCAAATTGGGAAGGACCCTACGTCGTCCCGAAGGTTTTGCCAGGATACGCCGTTTGCCTCGCCACCATGGACGGAGACCACTTTCCTGAGCCCATCAACGCTGGATACCTCCGTAAGTTCTACTCATAGGTCTTGGGACAAGGTAAGTTTTGATAAAAGTAGATGCGTGACCGCTTAAGGGCTCCATAAAAGAGGCCATCATTTCAAAGTCAAGTGGCCCAAAAGAATATTCCCTGAAAACCTTCACCCCTTTCCCCTTTTTGCTACACAATTCGGGCGAACAACCATTTCTTTCATATACCCCACCCAAAATTCCAAAAAAAAAAAGAAGAAAAGGGAGGAAAAATCCAAACCAAAAGAAGAAGAAGAAGGCGCCCCCAAACAAAAAACAAAAAAAAAAAGAGGGGTACCCCAAAAAAAAAAACACCGCAAAAAAATAAATGATGACTGGGGCATAAAAAGCCTTTGGGGAAGAAAAAGGAGTCCTTGAATCTAGAAATCACCCCAAACTTAGATCCAAATCCCCAGAAAAACCCAACCTGTTTGAACCCCAACCACATTACAACCCGGAAGAAAGCCCTCTTTAAGGTCCACAAGCGGTTATAACATCTACTACATCAGAACAAGCCGAGTTAACAAACCACACAGAACTTCATTCAGCCGGCTATGATGGAATCGACGCCCATGTCGTGGCTTTCTGGTTCTTGAAAAAAAAAAAAGAGAAAGAAAAAAAAGAAAAAAAAAAGAAAAAATTAATTTGAGTTCATAGCAAGACGGACGTGGTGAAAACCCGAAAGGGCGCCACGGGTAAAAACAGCGAACTCACGCGGACCAGGTGAAAACCTGAAAGGGCACCTGGGGTAAGAGAGCAAACCCATGGACGTGGTGAAAACCCGAAAGGGCGCTACGGGTAAAAACAGGGATGACAGGCATGGCGAAAACCCGTCTTGGGCGCTATGAGTAAAAAATGTCAAGAAAAGAGAGATTAGGAGATCTGTCCTAGCCTGCCTATTTCAGTTTGAACCCCTTAAGCCTCTTCTCTCCTTTGATGGGCCATTCATGTTGGAAATTGGATCGGATCCCAATCAAGTATATCGTCTCTACCGGAGCTTCTGACGCATGAACAAAGGGAAAGACAGAGGACTGAACCAATCCCAGGGCAGCTGACCTTCCCATGTTTAAAGGAAAAAACCTGTGCCTCACCAACAGGGTTCGACCATGCTCAAAATAAGACCCACTGGTTTGGCTTCTTAGCTGCCGACATCACAAAGAGAAGGAGGAGAAAATTCCAAAAAAGATAATAGATTTCCCTTTTCCATAAAAAAGCCTCACACTGTGGAGGAGAAAATTCCAAAAAAGATAATAGATTTTCCTTTCCCATAAAAAGCCTCACACTGTGGCGAAGAAAATTCTAAAAAAGATAATAGATTTCCCTTTCCCATAAAAAGCCTCACACTGTGGAGGAGAAAATTCCAAAAAAGATAATAGATTTCCCTTTCCCATAAAAAGCCTTACACAGTGAGGAAGAAAATTCCAAAAAAGATAATAGATTTCCCTTTCCCATAAAAAGCCTCACACTGTGGAGGAGAAAATTCCAAAAAAGAAAATAGATTTCCCTTTTCCATAAAAACTTTCACACTGTGAAGGAGAAAATTCCAAAAACAAAAAAAAGAAGAAAATAGATTCCCCTTGTCCATAAAAAAAGAAAGAAACCCCACTAGGTGAAAGAGAAAATCCCCATAAAAAGTCTTACATTGCAGAATTACAAAAAGAAAAACAAGAGCGCATGTATAGATTTCATTCCCTTTCTTTACAAGTTTTGCCTGCTGAGTGTCACATCCCAAAAAGATAACGACATGACACACTTTCTACTTTGCTGCTTTCTTTACAACAAAAAAACAAAACCCAAAATGTATATAGCTGTGTATATATGAAAAAAAGGAAAGAGAAAAGAACAGAAAAAGATAACCCAAAAAGAGATCTCTGTTAGGGGGCTTTCCTCCCTGTGTATATGATCTATGATATGTGCAGGAACAGGTCAAGGGCGGGGAGCACGCTTCAAAGCGCTAATCCCTGCAAGCAGGGAGTCCTCGCGGGCATTTTGATCAGACATCCACCTACCGTGAAGACTCTTCTGCTGTCTCTGTGAAGCTTCAACTGCGCTGTGAGACTCAGTCAAAAGACCAGTCAACCGAAGAACCTCGCTCTCGGCTGTAGCAACTCTCACCTCCCCAATATCAGCACTGACCCTTTCTTTCTCCAAAGCCTCGATCAAAGCCAGCCTCTCTAAGGAAAGGGACTCGATCCGGGTCTGAAGCATTGCTTCCTTACATGGCCAGGGCCTTGTCTCCACCACATCTACCGAAGCTGGGCTAGGAGTAGGTAATCCCTCAGATACCAGCCAACCCTCGTAACCCGAAGAGACGATGCCCCCCTGAAACAAGCTACACATATGCGCCGATTGGCAGGTTTCCCAGAGGGCAGCTATGCGATCAAGATCACTAAGAGAACCTCAAGAGAATATCAGAGAGCACAAGGGTGGCCTCGTGATACACGGCACATGCTGAGTATACCCGAATTGACGGAGCACCCGAGATGGGAAGTAGTATGTGCTACCGGTCAGCCCCAAAAGTGTGATGCCCTCACAATCTCGAGAGCGGACAATCAGAAAGGTGCCATCCATCCAGGGAAGCTGCCAGGTCAGCTCTGCATCAGATAGCCACAGGCTAAGTTCCTCGACGCTCCCACCAGGCAGTCTCGAACTCCGGATCAGAAAACCCCGAGCCACATCCCCTCTAATCAAGCAAAATCTCGGCACAGGCCCCATGATAGCCAAATGCTCTCCTAACCAGATCTGAACAAGGAGCGGGCTCCCGCTGAGAATCCCAACCCGGCCCGAGGCCGTAGCATCCAAGCCTCGATACATCTCCGCCAGGACCAGGTGTACCAATGAGCGACCTCCCTCCAATTCGATCAAAACATCACATAGCCCGAGGGAAAAGCTCTCACCCCCAGTGAAGAAGAGAACTTTCGACAGCAAATAAAGGGCAAAGGCCTTCACATTGAAGGGATCTCGAATAGCCCGAGGGAAAAGCTCTCATATCCACACTTCTTCAGGCCAAGGACCGCGTGGACCGCCTTTGCATACCCTGGTTTGGGCACTACTTTGGCAAGGCCTCGATGCATCTTCAAGCCAGTGATGGAGGCTAGCTCTTCCAAAGTTGGGGTCAGCTCCCTAGACCCAAATTTAGAGACATGGGCCCTATGGTTCCATGATGCCAAAGCCGCCTGTAGTAGGTTGGGCAACAGAGGAACAGCGAGGAGAGAGGAAAGGCGAGACAACCCGAGGCCATTCAGAATCGCAAACTCGCTCTCAGCCAAACTATCATGCCATTTTTGCAAAAAGCTAGGCCCCGAGTCCAAACAGGGAAGTATACCGGCCCCCGTATAAAAGCTTGGGCCCCCTTTTGAAGGCAGGTCCATCGGCGTACAAAGATGTTCTTTGTGAAATCGGTCAATATATGACGATGGGCCCGCTAGAAAAAGAGGGGAAAGAAAGAAAATAAAAGGAGGGGCAAAACAGGCAAACCAAAGTAGAAGAGGAGACAAGGGGGGACCAGGTGCGGGTTATAAGGAGCCCGCTGAGCTCAATCTATAGCAGGCGTATATATTATATACGCCAAGGCAAATTTTGAACCATTTTTGCCCGGCGTATATAATACATATGCCCGGCCATTTTTACTGAGGATTGGTCAGGCGCATATAATATATACGCCCTGCTATTGATTGCTGAATGTTGGCCTGGCGTATATAATATATACGCCCAGTTTAAGCCGGGGCCCAGCAAGCCCCCCCCTCACATTGGCCCATTTTTGTGCCCAAGGAGGAACATGTTTCTGCTTAGCCCACTTCTTCATCTCAGGGCAGCTGACAGGCGCACATAATAACACACCCATGAGAAACACCCGGGTGGCGTGCCGCCCATAGGTCGCATACGGAAAGTCACCTACATGACCAATCTCATCACCTGAGAGGTGCCAGTTCATTCCAAGCGAGAAAAAGAGAGAGGAAACCACCAAAGCAAAGAGATAACCAAATAAAATAGTCGCATGAACCATGAAAATTGCAAAACCATCAAAAAAAGAGACTGTTGTTGTCTAAAGTTATTACATATCCCATATAAATCAAAAGTCTAAATTGTCTCATTGTGTCCACTTTTTTAGAAAAAAAAAACTAGTCCTGGGTAGCCCCCTTCGACTTCTTCCGGCGCCGGCTCGCACTTTGAAAGGTACGGGTCTCCCCCACCCAAGTCCACGCCTGAGAGATACGGCTAAGCAAGGAGCGCGACTCCTTCTCACGAGCACGCTGCAAAGGCACACCAAAAGCCATCAAATAGAAAGTAAACAAGGAAAATGACTAGGTTGGGCCAGCATTCACTCACCACTTCGGTCTCCCTAAGCTCAACGAGGTTACGGTAGTATTCAGCCTGACTCACTGCCGACTCATAATCCTGGCCAGTAAGAAAAAGGAGGTGTTAGTCACACAGGCCATCAGCATAATTCAAAGGGAAAGAAAATAGAGCAACAAGATAGAGATTACCCTAGGAATCAGCTCAGGAGGTGGGACCTGGATAGCTTCAGCAGAAATTCGTGCTTTCTCTGCCACGTCGGCACACACGCATGACAAAAAGGCATCATCCAGGCGTTTGAAGGTCCCCTGGACCTCGACGGGCGAGCTCCCAGAAGCACTGGCACCAGAAGGGTCAGAGGGTTCAACACCTGAAGCCACGCCAGAAGCACCAGCCCCAGAAGGATCGGAGGGTATAGCACCTATTGCATCATAGGGAATGACCTCCTCTTCCCCCTCATTTGAGTCGCCGCCCTGCTCAAACTGTAGAGAGAAACATTTTATCATTAAGGGCGACAAGTCAATCAAAGTAACCACATGAAACCTACTGAATGAAAGGAGAGAAGGGGCATTACCTGAGATCGCAGCCCGCCAAAAGCTAGAAAGTTAGCACCAAGCACGAAGCTAGGCAGCAAGAAATGATAGGGCAGGGAGTCGTACCAAGACTGATACCCCCCGGGCAGGAGAAGGTCATCAATAGGAACCCCATGATGAAGAAAGTGAGCAGTGAGCTCATCAATGGAGCCCTCTGGGGCCAACACATCGGCAGGAGGAGCTTGGGGCACAACAAAGAGAGGGCGATACTGATGAACCGCTCTCTCCCCTAATTAGTAGGCCCTAGTCCAGGACCCGTAGAGAAAGATGATACGACGGTTCAGCAAAAGACGAGAGAGACCCATTGAGGCCAAATTCCAGAAGGGAGATCCTATGTAAGGGTCGAGGATGACCTACAAAAGAAGAGAAAATCGGAAGGGGATGCACACATTTGGTCAGAACCCCTAGCACACAGGAGCTGAGCTGTCAAATTTACAAACAGAGAATTGTTTTACCTGCTCTGGGTTCAACAGGTCGAACTGAGAGCGCAGTCCTAACTCCAAATGCTTCATACCTACGTCCCGACGGTGACCCACGTGCCAGTTACTCATGAGGGGGAACGTAGCAATGTCGGACTGAAGCAGAGGGCGACCCGGTTGAAAGTGAAGGTACCCCCAGACCTGAGAAAGCAGGCAGCTGAATAGAGGTATGCTACAAAGGAAAATTGTATAAACTAAAAGCAAAAGATAAAATACCTCGATGGCAGGCCAGAAACCCACAATGGAGAGACTTTAGACTTAGGACATGAGTACGCATAGCCACTAATCGAATTGATGCACGGTCTCCCAGTTCACCATCAGGCTGAGCAGGGACAAAGAGACTCACTCTCAATTGGTGTTGGAGAGGAGAGTCTTGCCCAGGAGGAACAGTAAGGAGATGCGGGCCAGCATAAGTGCGCGCGCAGGCTCGATGTAAATGTCCATGTCAGGCTGCCCCTGGTCCACCAACTCATTAGGCCCAAACTGATCAACCAACCAGGATAGCTTGACCTCTGAGCCCCGGACGTTCCCCGAGGTCGGGTAGGGCCCTAGCAATTGAATCACCTCCTCCCTACCCGGTGTGCGGTAGGTACCGGCACCCTCCGAGATGATCATAGACCAGTCATGATGTCAAGGCCATCTCTGCCACGGCCATGTGGAATGTCATCGTCTCGGGGCTAAAATGCTCTATCAGTGCGTTTAAATAGGCTGTATCAACCCTTACAGCGGGGCACGAAATGAAGTCCCCAAAATTGGCAGCAGTGAAGTCCCCAAAATCGGCAGCAGTGAGTAGGTCCTTCACCACCGGGGGAAGGTAAAGCATAAGACGCTGGAGGTCAAACCAACCGCCTCGGAACATAATGTGCGGCAGGGGCTGCAAGCAAAAGGCATCAATCAGTTAGGGGCAAGGAGGTATAATGAGGGCATCAAAGGAAAACAAAAGCGAAAAGGAGGAGGGGGCCCATCTATTTACCTGACCAACGATCCCGAAGTTGGACATATGGGTGTGCTGGCAGTAGAGGAGGCCGGTGTGGGCGGCCTCGCCTTGCATCTCATACCAAGGCTGGGAGGAGCGCTGAGACACAATGAACTATTCCCCACGGGGGCCATAGGCCATCTCCGGCCCTTCTTGCCGATCATGCCCTTCGTCACCAGAAGGGCATGATCGGCATATGAGAAGGTTGCCAACAAAAAAGGGAAGAAGGAAAAAATGTATATATACACTAATCCCAAAAGAAATAACAACAAAAACAACCATGTGTATATACTGATCCGAACCAAAAAAGGTGTGTGTGTGTACTAAAAAAAAAAAAACAAAAAAAAACCCATGTGTATATACCAATCCGAACCAAAAAAGGTGTGTGTATGTACTAAAAAACCAAACAAAAAACCTCACGTGTATATATCAATCCAAAAAAAAAAGTGATGCGTGTGTGTACTAAAAACAAGAACAAAAAAAAAAAAAAAAAAAACCATGTGTGTAGGCACCAATCCATCAAATAAGATGCACTAATCCATCGAAAACAAAAAAGAAAGAGGAAATAGGATGAGATGAATAAATGATAGATGAAAAAAAATAGGCCTAAGGAAAACAACAAAAACAAAACCAAGAGAAAAGGAACATAGGCATCACATATGTTTAAATGAAAATGAAAAAAAAAAACATTTCACCATAAAAAAAAAAAAGAGAGAGAGAAAAAGAAAAGCATCAAACAATAATATTATCAAAATGCAAAGGGAAAGTAAGGGAAGGTAATGGTTACCTTCAATGGGGGAGAAAAACGAATAGCGGCGGAGGATAAGCGCCTTTTGATCCACACCCACGACCGCCGGTAATAGAACTCAAGCCAAATCAAATGAAAAAACCCTAAGGGGTTGTCCCGGACTCAAGAAGAAAGGAGGGAGGAAGAGAGAATTTGAAAAGGGGGGCCCCTTTTGTGCTAGGGCTCGCCAGAATCGCCAGATTTTTGGCTATATAATATATACGCCCGACCATTTTTTGCCATTTTTTGCCAGATTTTAGACGGGCGTATATAATATATATGCCCGACCATTTAAAAACTGCCAGTTTAAAAATGGCAATTTTTAAACTGCCCGACCTCCCTTTTTCAATTTTAAGGCCCAACGGCCCCCCTTGTATGCTATGGACCTCGATCCAGACCCCCCTTCGAGGCCCACGTGTCATCAACCATGGTGCACGCATCCCCAAATGACCCTTCGAGTTTCCTTCGATTGGCCCAAAGGGACCGTGCTACAATAAACGGATCTAGATCCGTAGGCGCCCACCTAATGCGCCCACAAAATAAAAAAAGAGAGCAAAAAATAATGAAAAGAAAAAAAATATAAATATATACAACGCTGGTTCTCAAAAGAGCGTCGCAACGCTTGTTTGCCCCACTCCGAGAGCCGTGTTAAATCAATTCAGAATGATCGGGTTCACCTGAAAGCTCTCGAACCCCATTTCAGGCAAGGACATTTTGTACCTGACCCGGCAGGCAGGTAATTTTGCCCATCTCCCAATCGCTCCTCTGAGTCCCCTCAAAGAAGAGTCAAGGCCCGATCCGGCATGCAAACCAAGAACCCATCGCCGGAATGCACACGTCCCTAAGGTATATCAACATGACAAGTTGATTCGCCTAAGGATACGTGCAAAAATAAAGGCAGTTTGAGCATGCCCGGAGTCTCAATCAAAATAAAAAAAAGGAAAAAAGAAAAAAAGAAAAAAAAGAAGGGGAGAAGAAATAACAACCTGTTGCTGCTTAGTAAAAAATCCTGAGTGGGTTGACCCACCTTCCAACATTCACTCTGGTCACCCCCCTTCGGATCTATGTTGACCAAGAGTGCCCCCGATTTTAGACCATTCAAAAAGTCTATTGTCAGTTGAAACTGACCCGTCAAAAATGAAATTACAATCAACCAAACTATGTGCAAACATACAGACCAAAGGGCTCTTTTCCCTTTTTATTTTCTTTTACACATGCTTAAAACCTGTATAGGCACGGTGTCCCTGTTGAATGTATGCACTTGCGTCTGGGTATCCGCAGGATGGTCGTTGTCCTAGTAAATTGTACCTTAGGGTCGAGGCTTCTGTTCGCGCCTATTTGCTGCTTATCGCCCCTGATGGGTGTTTGTCTGTGCATAGTTAGTAAGATGTGATTTCATTAGGGATGGAGGCTAGAATTGGCCATCACTTTCGAGGGGTGATTGGTCCTTGCCCGATCTTTTCAGCTTTGTCTCAAGTTAAGGCACTCCGATCCATGTGAACCAGGAGCACCTCACCACTGGAACGTGCTCATCCCCAAGGTGCCCCTATCCCAGGCATGGCGCACGCACTCTTAAAAGCGTATCAACTGGCATTTGATCCACTTAAAGAGTTGTGCAAAAATAAAGTTGTCAGAGGTCATCGAGCTCTTCTTAGAGGCCTCGAAATAAAAGAAAATCCAAAAAATGACACAAAAATTTACTCAAAAATGGGCATGCATTCCCAAGAGGTGTTGCGACATCAATATTCGCTCCACTCGGGTCAATCATGCTAAAGCAACCTCGAGGTTGATGGGTTCACCCAGAAACTTTGAGCCTTACCTAGGTAAGGGCACCCGTGCCCAATCCAATGGATCTGTCAATATTCCATAGGATTGGACACAGTTTGAAGGCCTTCGCTTTGTATGCTTCGCATCAATTTCGAAGCATAGATCGATCATCCCGTTTCATGGAGCTGTCTGGTTCAGATTAATACTCAAACATCACAAATCTATAATTTCCCTCAGGAAGTGAACGATATCCCGGCTAGCGGGCTTACACTTTCTGTGATCATCGCAGTTATGCCCAGTAATGTCGCAATGCACTTGGGGACTGTTAGCTTTGAGGTACGGATGATATCCCGAAATGAGAGGGCTTACGTATACTCACCATCACCATGAATGTTTGAGAATTGAGTTGAGCCGGGCGGACCCATCAAACGTGCCTTGGACCTCTTCGGATGTCTCTTGTCTTTGGCATCCGATCATTAGTGATCGAATACCAAAGAGGGGCATCTGTAGACACCCAAATTCGGCCCAAGACCCGATCAATCTGTACTTCGGGAGAGATGTACCCCTGTGCTTCTGATGGCACCCCCCTGAACCCTTAGGAACCTACCTATACCAGTAGGAATCACCCTAAGACCTTTAGAGCCATTCCCCCAATCCTTATAAGTCACCCCTACACCCTAGAATCCCTTCCCATACCTAACTTAAACCCTTCTGGTGGTTGATGGGAGGAGAACTACCGAATTTCACACAGACCAGTACCATAGATGAGCCATATACCGTTGGAAAGAGGACTTCTTCAGCTTTCCAACGAGCCAAAGATCACCCAATTTGAAGCTACGGTTCAAAAGTTGTGACCGTTTTAAGTTTCACATAAAATCATGGATTTTAGGCAGACGTGGATATTACATACGCCCAGCCAATTTAGCCCCAGATTAGTCAGGCGTATATATTATATACGCCTGCCTATTTTGAGAGAAATTTGGCTGGGCGTATATAATATATACGCCCAGCATAAGTGGGACTCGGCACGGGCTTCATCTTCTCAAGGCTCCCCTATTTTTGGTGAAGTTTACTGTTCCTAAACTGGGCGTATATAATATATACGCCCAGCTTAGCTACAGTAACTATCATCAGTAGCTCGAATTTCCTCCATCTAGTTTGACCCTTTGACCATCCCCTTAGTTTAGGTGGGTGTCTTGAGATTGGTTGCACCCCCTTTGAGCTTATTGGAAACCCTTAAGTCACCCATGGTCTCACCCCATCATCCGCCATTGAAACCAGTTTCCCAAAACCCTAGGACCTTGAAAACCCAAAAAACCTTAGATGAGGGACTACCTAATTGCTAAACCTATTAGCTCTTAAGTAAGCCCCTAACCCATCCCTTCTCTATAAATAGAGAGGCCTCCCTCTTCCTTAAGGGTTAGAAAAAATTGGAGGTTAAGGATTTGGAGCTCAAGAGAGAACCCTAGTGAGGGAAAGTGCACTCATTTTCTAGAATTCCAGCAAGCCTAGTTCATCCTTTCCAATCCATTTCAACCATTAGATCACTCCCTTTAGCTAAAGTCTAGCCTTTGGCCTCACCCTACACTCCCTATTTTATTGAATCCTAGCATTAGAACCCATTTTCACGCCATTTAAGCCATCGGAAGCACGCCAAAGCGAAGGTCTTCCACGGTGCAACAAGGGCCCGTGAGCGCTGGCTCACCCCTCTCTTCCTCTACCTTCTTGGTGTCTCCTCCGTCCAAGGATTCAAGCCGTTACGCCACCGAAATTTCGGTTTGGCTCAAAGCTTGATAGGACCGTATTGCCTTCGGGCAAGGGGAAACTCCGCCCTTTTTATTTTTATTTTGGCCATAGATAGAGACCGCTACGTGCGGGTTGATCGGGTGCCTAAACCCTTCCCGATCGATAACCGAAGCCCCTACCCTAGAGCATTTGGCAAAGACCGGTAAATCAGAGTCATATTTAGCACTTCGGTGCACAAAATATCGATTTGAAGGTTTCCCGGGTCACCAAAAGCTCCGAGTGGCGACTCTACATTTTCATTAAAAGGCGAGCGCATCGCCGCGGCGGGTTCGAGAGGATCCACGGTCGCACAAGTAGCTTCGTATAGATTAATTTTGCAATGGGTTTTGTAATAAAGAGTGAGCAGTTTTGGAGATTTGCACAGGCTGCTGCCTTGATGGCAGATCATTGTAAGTATCTCTTGTTCAATGAAATGCCATTTTTATTGCTTCATTAAATCTGTATTTTCTCTAAATTTTACATAGATTTTATAGGTCTGATGCTCCCATGGTTGCTTGTGCTTGTAGCCTTGTAACCATGGTGGCAACAGCAGGTATCATGTCCTATCTCATCATTTGTGAGAAAGATAGCCTCTGTGGATAGCCTATGACCATTTGAGTGGACAGATTATAGCCCTAAGGATGGTCTTAGTATCAGATCTAAGATAGATTCTTTTTCTCTGCACTTGAGCTTGTAACCTTGTGGGAGATTGTGCAGAGCCAAACTCTACCTTGTTGTGCATCACCATTATCAGTGTTTAGATCTGGTTTACTGTAGAGATTGCAGACTTGTGAGCTGGGTCATTGCAGGCCATTTGTAGTGATGACCAGCTGTATCTAAGTCCCCATTCAACCTCTGATTATCTGTGGTTTCCATTGGCTTTAGGGTTGTTTGCTCCTATGAATGCATGAGCTTGTAGCCTTACAAACATAGTGTCTGCAATGATATTCATGACTGATTTAATTCATTGGAGGGAGGAAATCTATTAGATAGTCTGTGATCATTTAAGTGGATAAATTATAGCCTTAAGAGTAGTCTAAATGATATGGGTTTAGTTGGTTGCCTCTTCCTTGCACTTGTGCTTGTAACCAAGAGAAGGATTGCTGCAGATCCCAATCTACCACTAAGTTGCAAGACTGATTTATGCTTAGCTGTCTACCTTTCCATCTTTTATCTTTATTTTACCACACATATTATCATCCTTCTTTATCCCTTTCTTTAGCTGTAATTTTATTTATGTTTTTAGGTTAGTTTAGCTTTGTGACACCTAAACTTCCTCTCTTTACCTTGCTTTCTAGTTAGGTTTAGAGTTGCCAGATTTGTAGCTAGATCTGGAGACTACTATACAACCCTCAAGGTTTCAGATCATCACTCCCTGTGGGACAAACTCTTACTTTCAAAACATGCTACAACAGGCCATGTATCTTGCAAGTCTGTGGTATTTTAGATTGTTGTTTTCATGTCTCTCCATCCCCCTTTACTTTGATTTATTTTTACCATCTAATTTTAATAATAACATTAAGCATCTAAACTACCCCAACAAGTAACCCCTAACTCTCCCACTTTCCTTGGTTCATTGGCTAGTCATCCATCCTGCATCTGACACAACTTTCACACTTGTTGCTCTCTTTTGGGTACTTGCACTTCTAAACAGCCACCCACTCCTTTTCCCTGATGTTTACACATATCTGCTCATGAGTAATTGGCACAAGAATTGCCGCAAGGATGTCGGAATGAAGCATTTAGAGATGGGCCTGAGGTCCCAATTTGACTTGCTGATCCTGGAGCAGGTACGGCTAGTTCTCTCTTTTCTTTCTCAGCATTTCTTTTTATGCTACCTGTTTGGCTGATGGGACACTTTTCTATCAGGGCAGGTCATCTATTACCCTTATGTTGGTTCTCCCTTTTGGGATCGAGCCACCGTGGGCCCGTCCCTCTTTTTCATTGACTGTCGTGTCATTTTCTTTTATGGGGCTTAGGCTCGAGCATACTACCTGGGAGAGAGAGTGGTCCATCAGTATCGCGACCACCTTACTGTACCATAGGCTCTTCCCGCAGAAGTTATGGCTCCTGAGGGTACTATTGAGGAGCTTTCTGCCAGGTTTCTCCATCATGGGGTCCCCATTGATGATCTTCTTATGCCTGTGGGATACCAGCTGTGGTATGAGTCCTTGCCCTACCGGTCCATTCTACCGCCTTTTGTACTTGGTGTCAACTTCCTGGCCTTTGGCGGCCCGTGATCTCAGGTAGTTCCTCTTTTATGGAAGTTTCTAATAGTTCTGATTCAATTTTTACTTCTATTTACTGAAATCCTGCTTCTTTTCACAGTTCAACCGGGAAGACGATTCTGACGATTATGATGTGGCAGCGGCAGGTCTTGCTGAGGCTACGAGAGCTAGTGCCTCAGACCCCTCTGGCACAGGTGCTTCTGATAGTTTGACTGCTGAGGTCCACGGGACCTTCAGGTGCCTTGATGATGCCTTTCTTTCAAGCTTATGTGTTGATGTAGCTAAACAGGCTCGTCTATCTGCTGAAGCGGTCCAAGTCCCCCCTCCTGAATTGGTTCTTGGGGTAAGTTTTTCCCTTTTTGTATGTTTGCTTTCTAGAGAAATGCCTATGTTCGTGCCTGTGGCTCCTGTAGCTGATATCTCTTTTTTCTTTTATGCAGAACTATGAATCAGCTATGAATCAGGCCGAGTATTATCGCAATATCATAGGCCTTTGGGATGTGGAAATGGTGAGTGTCGTACTAACTGGTTTCAAGCATTACCTTGCTATTTTTATCTTTCAACCGATCTTGATTGATGACTTTGGATGTGACTTGCAGCGTGCTCGTGAAAAGGAATCATGCTCCCTTCTTAGCTGACTCTCTTAGGCATGGTCCTGGGTGGGGGAGGTTCGGACGTACAATAGTACCTCGTGATATCGCAAGAAATCAAAGGGTGCTGCCAAGGATTAAGCCTACTTTGATTTGATTAGACACTTTTGGACTCTTGGGATTTTTCTGTTTTTTTATTTTGGGAAGATGCATTAGAGAATATATTTTTAGACAACTTTTATTTCTTTGAATGAATGTCATTGCTTTTCCCTCTTTGTTGTCTACTCCATCTCTTTCTCCTCTCTTTTTTTTTATTGTGGTTTATCAGTTCTCTTTTGTAGGGTGGACTCAATTTTGAAAAAAGAATGGCCTTGGGGACATGCACTCGGTTAACATTTGGTCACCATTTTCATGTCTGTGCGAATTTTTCCAGCATAGAAAATCGTATGTAAGTTGGATGTGACCCAAGATTTTTTTATCCCTGCGTGTGGGCTAGTGTGCTTTTTAAGCAAATGATAGGAAATGCAGGTGGGCTGTCTAGGGGATCAACAAAATGACCTCCCCTACACTCTCTTTTCCTCCTTAGATGGCAGTAATGATTTGGCGTGTGTAATACACATGCCAGAGCAACTCTGGGAAAGTGTGGCTTGGCATGTGTAATACACATGTGGCGTGTGTAATACACACGCCAGGTGCCATTTGGGGAATGTGGAGCCTTTTAAGCCATAGAATACATTCTTTTCTCCTTCTTTTGATTTTGACTTGATATTTTTTATTATCATTTTTCTTTCTGCTTGCCCGAGGGTGGGTCCATCGTCCTACATTGAATTGTGTCTCGGGAAAATTTTTTTATGACCATGGACCCACTTTCCAACCCCGCCTCTCGTGGGGGATCCGGGACCACTATACTGCCCTCGTTGGGTGTGGGGCCCAATTTTTTGAAGAAGTGACTTGAGAGTTTGAATGAGAGCGAGCTCGCAGGTTTGGATTAGCTTGGATTGACCTATCTCTTGTTTTTTCTTGAAATCCCTTAACTTTGGGAAGTGGGCAGCCATGTCCTCCGTTTCAGGAACCGTGCACTGACTCCTACACTTGAGGAACTCTCCAGCCTGTCGGGTTTGAAGCTACATAGGGTCCTTACCAGAGTAGTGCCAAAGCTTGGTTATGTTAAAGCCGTTCATAGGACTTTAGGTTTGAGAAAGGCTAATTATGAGAGAAGTCTCATTGGTGGGCCCACTAGGTGTTCGATGAAATTCTAGAGAGAACTTTTTGGAGATGAGATCCTGCGGAAATTACCGATTACAAATGTTCATAACGTGAAGGCTTTTGCTCTCTGTCTCATCTCTGAGGACCTTTTCTACACTGGGGGGATGGTTTCTCACTTGCCCTTTGTGATGTTTTGGCAAAATTAGAGGGGGGCCGATCTGTGATGCATATAATTTTGGCCGAGCTCTATCGCTGCCTTGATGCTTTTACATTGGGCAAAGTGGAGTGCCTTAAGGGACCACCTTGCCATTTTAGGACCCGTACATCGCTTCTATGTTGCTCGTGGTGAGGTGGCCCACTGCTTTTTGGGTAGATGTCCCATGCTTCCGCGAGGAGATATACAAGGGTTGAAGCTTTGGCTGACTGAAGCCGAGTTGGTTTGGAGGCTTCCTTGGTTAGACAGGATTTTCCCAATGGTTCACTCCAGAGATTGTGAGGTATCACTCTCCTTGGTTTGACCGGCAGCACTTCCTATTTCCCATTTTGGGTGTTGCGCCAGTTTTGTTGTTCTCAGCAGGTGCCTTGTGTGACAAAGCCACCCCTATGCGACTTAATTTTCTCTCGAGGGTCCTCTGAGGATATGGATAGGATAGCTGCCCTCTGGGAAACACATCAGTCGACGCTCATGTGGAATCTAGAGCAGGGGAATTTGGTTTTGTCCTCCCCAGAGTATGAGGCTTGGCTATAGTCTGAGATGTCTTCTGCTTGTCACTTGGATCAGGCAGAGAGTAGTGATGTAGGGGGGCCTTGGCAGAGGAAGGAGTTGATGCTTCGAACCCGTACTGAGCTACTGATGAACGAGAAGTGAATCCTGCATGAGCATTTAGAGAAATAAATGGTTAGAGCAGAAGTGGCAGAAGCCAGAGCTGATGTAGCGGAGTGTGAAGTCCTTCATCTAGGAGGAGCCTTGAGTGACGCTCTTAGTGCTACTGATGCTTCCTGGAAATTGTATAGGAGTCTTCATGGCCACTGGATGACAGAGCGGGATGTATGGGAGGATGCTTTATGTGTAGAGATTCGTGCCAAAATGTATGAGTTGGGTCGTTGATTCCATCCTGCACATACTTTTTGCATAGATCAGATTGGGCATAAGAACCCCTGCCAGATTTTTTGGGTATATGTATTTTTTTAATGTTTTTATTGTTTTTGCTTTTTGTAAAAAAAGGAACAGGAGCGAGACATCACACAGATTATTTTTTGGGAGATGTGGTGTAGGCAAAGTACAGACTTGTAAATGGAAAAGAGAGATCTATTATCTTACAAAAATTTTATCTTGTCTCTGTTTTTGTAAAATGGGGGATTGTGCCAATTATTCCTTTAGAGATGTGGCACACACAGTGCCGACCTGAAATGGGAAAGGAAAATTTATCATATTTTGCAAATGTGGTCTTTCCGGTCATCAAACCAATTATCCAAGAGTGGGGGGTGCACAGTGCTAGCCTAAAAATGGGAAAGGATACTTTATTATCTTTTGCAAATGTGGACTTTCCAGTCATCAAACCAATCATCCCGGAGTGGGGGGTGCACAGAGCTGGCCTGAAAATGGGAAAGGAAAATTTATTATCTTTTATAAATGATTTTTTTGTTTTTTTATGCCTTAGGCGTGAGGGGAAGTAGTGGATCCAAATTTGAGCATAGTTGAACCTGTTCAAGGTCGGACTTGGGAGAGGTCCAGAATGTCCATCCCCTTGGATCGAATCAACCTTTTATCTTTGCCTTGGGTCATGCATTTGACGATGAGATCATGATGATATGCTTGGCCCAGACTCGTTTTGAGTAAACATGAGCGGCCCAGGGGGATCAGATGGATCAGGGTTGTAACCAGGGGAGTAATTGATGACTCTCACCTTCTGCCTTTTTTACAACATTTTTACTCACAGCGCCCAAGACGGGTTTTCGCCATGTCCGTTGTTTCCCTCTTTTTACCCGTAGTGCCCCTTTGGGTTTCTACTATGACCATGGGTATGCATTTTTACCCCAGGCCCCTTTTCAGGTTTTCACCTGGTCCGCACAAGCTCGCTATTTTTAACCATAGTGCCCTTTCAGGTTTTCACTACGCCCATTTTGCTTTGAGCTTGTATTTTTTCTTTTTCTTTTCTTCTTTATTTTCTCAAAGGCCACGACAGGGATGTCGATTCCATCATGACCGGCTAGATGCAATTCTTTTGTCATCTCTGAGCTTGGCTCATGCTAACTTAATGGATACTTTGACTGCTTGTAAACCTTAAAGAGGGATTTTTCTCGAGATGTGTCTTGGCCATGGGATAGGTTAGGAATTTTGAAGGTATTCTGGGTTTTAAAAGGTTTCAGCTGCCCTAATACACTTCTTCCTTGGGGGATTTTGACTGTACATGCCCCATTTTTCCTTTCTCTATTTTATCTTTTGCTTTTTTTTTTACCTCTGCTTTTTGGGATTTTTCTTTTCTGATTTTTTTTTTGAATTTGATGGTAACTCTTTTTCTCTTTTTTGTTGGTATATATACTCCTTTTTTCTTTTCTGGGGAGGGGAGTAATGAAAGAAAAGGCCAATGGCTCAATGGGTGTAACAAAGGGTATGATTATTCAGGAACACTTTTTGGCTACTTGGCTTTGAAATGATGGCCTCTTTTTTGAAGTATCCTTACGTAGTCATGCATCCAATTTTATCAGTACTTACCTTGCTATGGGAGACTTAGGAATAGAAACGTCGGACGTATCCAACATTGATGGGCTCAGGAAAGTGATCTCCGTCCATGGCGGCGAGGCAGATGGCATATCCCTGGAGCACTTCTCAGATAACGTAAGGTCCCTCCTAGTTGGGTTTGAATTTTCCTCTCGGATCAGCGTGAAGAGATGAGAAAATTTTCTTGAGTACAGTATCAGCAACCTTTTGATCTCGAACGTAAATACGTTTGTTGTAGGCGCGCATGATTCGCCCTTGGTCAACCTGAGTGTGACACAAGGCCAAGAGCCTTTTCTCGTCTACAAGTTCAACTGCTCAAAGCGGGATCTCCCCTTTTCTACTTCGGGTAGAATAGACACCATGAGAATGCTAAATGAAGGTACTTCAACCTCAACTGGCAGCATGGCCTCGCTTCCATACACAAGGGAAAAAGGTGTTGCCCCTGTAGTAGTACGGATCGACGTTCAATAGGCCCAGAGTGCAAAGGGTAGCATTTCGCTCTAGTCTCGGTAAGTGACGACCATCTTCTCTAAGATGTAGACGACTGTCTTTTTGGCTGCTTCCACGGCACCATTGGTTTGCTGTCGATAAGGCGACGAGCGATGGTATTTGATCTTGTACTGCTCGTAGATGGCCCTGATGCGCTTGTTCACAAAGTTGGTACCTTTGTCCGTGACGATGTCCTTGGTCATGCCAAATCGGCAAACAATATTATTCATGATGAATTTTTCAACATGACAAACCGTGATATTTGTGTAGGATGCTGCCTTTATCCATTTGGTGAAGTATTCAATAGCGACGAGAATGAATTAATGCCCATTCGAAGCTTTCGAATTTACATTTCCGAAGACCTCGAGGCCCCAAGTGGCGAATGGCCAAGGGGTGGTCATGCTGTGTAGATCAACAGCAGGAGCATGTATCAGACTAGAGTGTTCATGGCATTTGTAGCACTTCTGAATGTGCTTGCAACAGTCAGATTCCATGGTAGTCCAAAAGTATCCTTGCCGTAGGATTTTCTTGGCGAACATGTGCCCATTGACATGGGCCTCGCATACTCCCTCATGGATCTCTTTCATGATGTTGGCCACCTCGCCCTCAATTCGACACCAGAGAAGGATATTATTATATGACCGCTTATAGAGGCACTCACCGCAGATTATGTAATTGGCCACTAAATGTTGGATGGTCTGCCTGTCCGTCTTGGACGTACCTTCAGGGAAAGTTTGAGTTTCGAGGAAATTCATGATATTTGAGAACCATGGAGGCTCATCATCTAACTTTGGGTGTCCCTCAATCTGGAGGCAGAAGGCCTGCTCACTCCTCTACTCAATCATGATTGGCGATGTTGCGAGTGCATCGGCAAAGCGATTTCTCGCTCATGGGATATAAGAGAAAGTAATATCATCGAAGCATTCTATCAGATCTTTGAGGTGCTCATGGTAGGGGATCAATTTCTCATCTTTCATCTTCCAATCTCTATTTTATTGAGATATGACCAATTGTGAGTCGCCAAACACCCTGAGATGAGTTACCTTCAGGTCTAAGGCCGCCAATAGGCCAACCGCGCAGGCCTCATACTCGGCCATGTTTTTAGTGCAGGGGAAATTGAGTTTGATAGAGACTGGTACATGGGATCCTTTTGATGAAAAGAGAATAGCACCGACTCCTTGACCCTTGGCATTTGTTGCCCCGTCAAAGTGCATTACCCAGGATTACTCTGTCTCCGCCGTATCATCCTCTGTCCTTAACAAGATGTCCTCATCTGAGAATTCAGTTCTCAAAGGCTCGTAGTCAGGTAAAGGATTCTCGACAAGATGATCAACATGTGCTTGCCCCTTGATTGAATTCTGTGTGACATATGTGATGTCAAATTCGGATAACAGAAGTTGCTAGCGTGCAGTTTGGCCAGTGAGAGCCGGCTTTTCGAATAGGTACTTCAATGGATCCATTCGCGCTAGGAGTAGAACAGCTTGAGATAGCAAGTAGTGGCGAAGCCTCTGGGTAGCCCATACGAGAGCCAGGCATGCTTTCTCCAGATGAGAATAGCGTGTCTCATAATCAGTGAATTTCTTGCTCAAGTAATAAAATGCCCATCTCTGTTCTTCTTGTTTCATCATATTGCCCTAGGACACAACCCATCGAAACGTCTGTTGTGGAGGGATACATTAAGAGTGGTCTCCCCGACTCGGGCAGAAACTGGTGGGTTGAGGAGGTAACCTTTAATTTTATCAAATACTGCCTTACAGTCGTCATTCCATTTGAGTGGAAAATCTTTCCTTAGTAACTTGAAGATCAGCGTGCAAATAGGAGTTAGCTGTGCAATGAATCGACTGATGTACTATATTACACCCAAGAAGCCTATGACTTCTTTCTTGGTAGATGGTGATAGAATTTTGGCGATGGGTTTTACCTTGATCGGGTCAACCTTGATGCCTCTTTCACTAATAATGAAGCTCAGTAATTTTCCTAACATGACATAGATTGCACACTTTTGAGGTTCAGGAGGAGCCTATATTTTCTTAGCCTCTCAAACAGCTTTTGGAAGTTTATCAGATGGTCACTTCTCTCTGGTGGCTTGGCTATCATGTTGTCAACGTACACCTCAATTTCTCGGTGCATCATGTCATGAAAGAGCGCCGTCATAGCTCTCTGATACGTTTCATCAGCATTCTTCACCCCAAATGGCATGACTTAGTAGTAGACAGTTCCCCATGGAGTGATGAACGTTGTCTTCTCTTGGTCCACTTCTACCATCTTGATCTATTGTACCCAGAGAATCCATCCATAAATGAGAGCATTTCATGCCTTGCAGTGTTATCGACCAAGATGTCGATGTGTGGGAACAGGAAGTCGTCTTTCGGGCTTGCTTTATTGAAATTTCTGAAATCAATGCGCATGCGAACCTTTCAATCCTTCTTCAGTATAGGGACGATGTTGGCTAGCCACTACAGGTATTTGGAGACCATGAGAAATGCCGCATCGTACTGCTTGATGACCTCATCTTTCACTTTCGGCATCCATTCTAGCCTAAGGCGTCTCAACTTCTGCTTGATCGACTTAACATCTGGATATAGCGGTAGCTCATGCTCGAACAAATCGGTATCCATACCAGGCATGTCCTCATATGATCATGTGAAGACGTCTTGGTATGACTGAAGGAAATTAATCATATATTTTCTTTCCTCAGGAGATAGCGACATTCCGATTTTGGTGATTTTAGAAACCTCCTTTGTACCCAGGTTGACATCCTCTGTTTCTTCAACGATAGGGGTAGGACCATGCTCAAAGTTAGCAAACCATTCAAGGAGTTCATTGGGAGGCTTCTCAGCAGGGATTTCCTCATCTAGACTCGTGACTCCTACCTCTTCTTGTATTACTACAGGAAAGGGGTCGATTTCACGTGGGACGAGTTTTTCAATTAAGGCATCCTTTTCTTTGATTTTCTCGAGAATTTTAAAAGATAATATTTTTGGATTATTTTGTACTTTTTCCATGTTTTTGACTTTTTTCTTTTTCTATTCTTTTAGTTTTTCCTTTTTCTTTGGGGATCGGCCCTTGGCAGGACAAGTCTCTATACATACATGGCGTTGCTTGCCAAGGGCAAACCACTCTTTTTATAGGTTATTTTTTTTAGGAAGCGGGTGCAAAATTTCAGGCCACTCGTTGCTTCCAGAGTTTGAGGCACAAATGCCAAATTTCGTACCTGTGGTATGTCCCTTACCTGTTTGGATGGAGGAGGTTGATTGATGTGACTATTCAAGCTCAACTTCCATCATGTTTATCCTGGGTTCGTCTAAGATTCTGTCCTCAAACGTCAGCAAGGTTCTATGGTGCTCTATTCCTCAAAAAGGGACAGAGCAGCCAAGTCTAATTCCAAGTTGGGAGGGATAATTTGGGGATTGGTGGGGTGGATAGGGGCTGCCAGTTTGTGTGGGGTTAACTGTGTTGCCTCATTCTGATCGATCTTCATAATCCCGATGCTCACAAAGGTGTTCTAGATGTGAGGATTAGGGCGGGGCTCCTCTTTTAGGTTTATTTCCCTGGCTCTTGTTGTAGTAACGGTTCGGGCCTTTTCCTTAGCCTCTCGCACTTCTTCTTTTGTGGGCTTATAGCCTAACCCAAATTTGATATGCTGCCCACCCTTGGCCTTGACTGGCTCTCTCCTTCCTTGTAATCGGGGTCCTAGTCCCTTTTCCTTTTGATAGCCCCATTTCTAGAGCATTGCTACAGCTACCACCATTCCGCCTTTGATTTTTAAGGTGTTGCTTTTAGGGGGCTCCGGGACTACCGCTGATGCCTCATATTCAAAGATATGGAGGTCTGTATCTTCAGTCGTGTGCGACACATCTAGTTATTTGGGGTTCTCAATGCTATGGGTGGCCTTTTCTCTTTCTTCATGCCATTCACCTATGATGGTGATGATCTTCTACCCAAACACAAATTTAAGCTTTTGATGCAATGTCGACGGAATTGCCCCAACCTCATGTAACCAAGGGCACCCTAATAATAGGTTGGAGGAGGACTTGATGTCCATCACTTGGAATGATATGGAGAAGGACATTAGCCTAATTACGAGCTCAAGGTCAACTTCCGCCATTATCTCTCTTCTTGTGTTATCAAAACCTATAGCACTCGTTTTTGTCAGTCTCAACATACATGGATCTACCCCTATTTTGGTAGCGGTTCTCAGATGGCACAAATCTAAAGTAGACCCATTGTCGATCAACACTAATGAGATTATGATATTTCCAGTCTCTATAGTGATATTGAGGGATTTAGAATGATTATTTCCCTCCTCCGATAAATCAGCATTTGAAAAAGAGATGGCATTGGGATCCATCACCTGCCCAATTATCAGCCCGACCTCATCTGGGCTCACTTGGAGAGATACATGTGCATTTTTTAACGCCCCCATAAAAGCTTGAAAATAAAGCGGAGATGTCATTAATAGATCCTAGACTATGATATGGGTCGACATTCTCCTGAGCTGGGTTTCAAGTATGTGCTCTCGACTCATTTTATCATATGAGTTTATCGCAGTAGTATCCTTCTTTCCCTCTGGTTGGGTTGGCGCTGGTATTGGTGCATCTGGTTGTTTGGAGATCTTTACTAACCTGGTGACGAAATCCACTGCCCCCTCCTTGCTGCTACCAACATTAATATCTATTTAATTATAACTGAGTGGGACTTGATGAGGATCATAAGTTAGTCTTGGGATCTGAGACGGGGCGAAAGGGGGTACCGGAGATGCCAGTGTCAATGGATTGGGATGGGCAGGGATCTCGTGGTTAACTTCTAAAAGGGTGGAGAAGGTGGGCCAAATGGGGTTGGTGAGGATTGTGGATGACTGAATTGGGGTGATGTGATGGGGGTGGGCCATTGATAACTAATGGGTGATGGAGAGGGATGGGGGACACAATCGGTTAGTGGGTAGTTGGCGGGGGTGGCTATGTACGATTGATAGGAATTGATTTGTACATAGTTGACGGGAGCTGGCAATGAAATATCCTGAGATCTAAGGGTTCTATTTGTGGTGCGGGGTTAGGAAAGTAATCAGCTAAATTCAAGGATTCAATCACCCCAATACTTTTATCTTCTCAGTCTCTCTGTCATGGTGCTATAAAATCTTCCTGGGCACGGATATAATCCGACGAATCGAAGTCCTCATTATCTTCTTCCAGTATGCTGATAATCGGTCTTGGGCCTGCTCCTCCTGGTGGTTGTAGGGGTAGCGGCACCTGGTGAATGTTGTCATGTTGGTTGGCTTGGGGATGTGCAGGAGGGATAATTTTGTCGGCCTCTATCAAGTCTTGTATTGCATGTTTCAAAGAGAAACATCTATCAGTTAGGTGGCTCGGTCCCTGATGGAAGTTACAATGGGTGTTAGGGTCATAATTTCTCGGGATTGGATTTGGCGGTAGTCGTGGCTGGAGTTCTGTGACCAGACCCGTTTCAATTAAAAATGGCAAAAAATATTTAGTGACTGCCCCAAGGGTGTGAAGACCCGATCAAAATGGGCTTTTCTTTGTTTCAGGGTCATCTGTGCTCCCTGCTCATTTCTGATTCTCTGCATCGGCTGGCTTCTGGGTGGGGTTGGCCGAGCTGCCCTAAATTGGAATGGGATTGTGCTGATAATGGGTCGCATATTGCCAACTGTATGCACATCTGCCACGGTTCTTCTTTCATTTCTCTAATCTGTGAACCTCTAGACCCCACTATTTGTAGTTTTATTCAAATGCCCTTCTCTTATCGTATCCTCACAATGATTGGCGTTTCTAACAAAATTAGTAAAATTGGATTGCTGTTGGTAAACCAAAATGTCTGAGATGACTGGCAGGGTGTTCTTTGATATCATTTCAATCTGCTCATCGTCGGGTATTCTGTTCCTGACCTAAGATGCCAGTGCTCTCCATAACCAAAGATAATCACTAAATACTTCGTCGGGCTTCTGCTTTAATAGGGCTAGATCAGATTTTTGGGCTTAATGTCTATGTTGCTGACTTATTGTTCTTGGAACAGATGGGTCTGGTCTTTCCATGTTTTGATCATGGAAGGTTCAAGCGATGTGAACCACCTTAAAGTTGGACTCGAAAGGCTCTTTTAGAAGACCTTTATGAGAAAATGCTCATCTCCCCCATACTGGCACATGTCCCCATAGTAGGACTAGAGGTGTGTGATGGGGTTCCTTATGCCATTGTATTTATCGAAGACTGGCACTTTGAATTTTAGGGGCAAGGGGACTTCGGAGAATAGGCACAGATCAGAAAAGTCTGTGGCGTGGATCTCAGCTCCACCCATTTTCATCAATTATTTTTGGATCTTGTCTAGTTGTTCTTTCAGCTGTTCTGATTCCTTAGACGATGAGGGCAGCTTTTCAACGGCCGGTCTCCATTCACTTTGTGCTGTCGAGGGGTTGGTGATTATGGGTGGAGGATTGATACTGGTGAGTACCCCTGCATAAGCTCTGTTGTTCCTGATATCATCCTCCTCATATTGTGGGTCAACATATGGTGGGGTGAGGGTGAGATTTTCCTGTTGGTGAGTAATGGACCGAATGGGTGCTGGGTGCAACCATTATATGTGAGGGAAGTTCTGTGGAGTGAAAGGATGAGTGGGAGTTTGATTTTGGGTTAAGACTTGATGAGGCCATTGGGTTTGGAGGGATACTTGGGGATGGCCTTGAAGTGCATGAGGATGGGTGAATTGGTGTTGATGATGGGTAGGTGCTAGGTCCCCACCTGGGGCCGGGTATAAGGATTGTACGTGAGTGAGATATTGAGGGAATTGTGGACGGGATGGGTATGAGGATCACAGGCTTGGGCCTTGTTGGGCTTCGGTAGAGGGAAAGGAACTCGGAAGGGTTTGGACCATAGGATCCGGATGGGTTGGGATCATGGGGCTTTGGTGGGTTTGGCCCGTTAGGCCTTGGTGGGTTTGGCCCGTTGGACCTTGATGGGTTTGGACCATTGGGCGTTGATGGGTTTGGGCCATTGGGCCTTGGTGGGTTTGGGCCATTGGGCCTTGGTGGATATGACCCATTAGGCCTTGGTGGGTTTGGCCCATTGGGCTTTGGTGGATCTAGCCCATTGGGCCTTGGGTCTAACCCATTGGGTCTTTGTCGGTCTGGCTCATTGGGCCTTGGTGGGTCTAGCCCATTGGGCCTTAGTGGTGGCCTTTGTAAAGGCTATATCATGCATTTAGGATTTGAACTTATTGAAAGGCCCATGGAAGCTTGGGCTTGTAATCCTGGGACCATGGTGACAGCAGTAGTTTACATGGTCTATCTCATCATTTATGGGTATGGGAGCCTCTGTGGATAGCCTGTGACCATTTGAGTGGACAGACTATAGCCCTAGGGCAATATTTGTCACAAATCTGAGATGGATTCTTTTTCTTTACACTTGAGCTTGTAGCCTAGTGAGAGATTGTGCAGGAATAGGCTCCCCTCTGTTTCACTTGACCACTATCAGATGTTAGATCTGGCTTCTCTGTAATGATTGTAGACTTGGGGGTTGAGTGATTGTAGGCCTTTTGTAGCAATGAACAACTGAATCTAAGTCCTAATTTAACCTGTTGCTTTTCCAATGTGTCAGCTCATTGTGTTGATGGCCTTTGAGAAACACAAGATTTTATGGGTTGGAACTCCTATGAATGTCTGCCAAATCTAGGGAGCTTGTAGCCTGACAAACATAGTGTCTGCAATGGTATTCATGGCCTAATTTGATTAATTGGAATAGGTTAGATCAGCCCACTCCTTTGGATTAGGTTAGCTTTTCTGACTCAATCAATGGGATTTGATAAACTCTATTGGATAGTCTTTAACCATTTAAGTGGACAGATTATAGCCTTAAGAGCAGTCTAAATGGCATGGGTTAAGTTGGATGCTTCGACCTTACTGTGGTTATTGATACCACTTCAGTAAGGATTTGCTGCAGAGACAGTCCTAAATCTAAGTTACATAACTGAATGAACTTTAGCCTAAACTGCTCACTTCCCATCCTTTTATCTTTATTTTAACACACCATCACCTCCTTCTTCATAACCCTTTCTAAGGATAGGACTGCACATTATTTCTTTTCTTTTTAATAGGTAATTTAGTATAGTTGTGACACCCAACTCCCTTTCTTTATGATTGTCAGATTTGTAGCAAGATCTGGAGGCCTATTATTATAGCCCATTTTGGGTTCTAGATCAATTTCTCTGTGGGAAAAACTCTTACTCATCAAAACATGCTACAATAGCCCTGTATCTTATAGGCTTAGGATTATTTTAGTTGTGCTGTTTCTATTTTTATTTTACTTTGATTTTTAATTTGTTCTCACCACACAATAAAATCAACACACTGGAATCCGACAATAAGTTTTTGGCGCCATTGCCGGGGACATTGATCTTTTTAGTAAACCTGAGTTGTATTATGTTTCATTTAAAAAAATTCTTTGTAGCTATGCCATAGTAGAATAAAAGTACTACTAATTCTTTTTGGAATCTTGTAGAATTGGACAACAGCAAAGGGAAAAGCTAGAGCTATAGCTGGAGTTTAGCTAGCTCTGTTTGCACTTCTTTTACCCTAAAACCTAGTCCTTTAATGTTGAATTCCCTGTAATTAGTCTAGTTGTAAATTTATTTAGTTGTTAATTTAGTTAGAAAATTTTTTATGTGCTGTGAGCATTTTCCTTACTTGCTTATTCTGTGTGTATGCTTGGAAGAAGGCCTCTTAACCCTGAGTTGGAACCTCCAAATCCTGAGGTTGAAAGAGCCCTTAAACCAAGACATACCACATAAGGCCCTACTGTTGAAACTGAGCCAGCTAACATGGCTGAGAACCCTGAAGGAATACAATGCACCAGGGGATTACACATCTCCCTTTTGCATATAATTCCCTTCAGTGGAAGGAAACTATGAAATCAAGTCCTCCACCATCAATATGCTGCCATCTTTTCATGGGCTTAGTAAGGAAGATCCTTGCAAGCGCATTGACCAATTTTTGGTACTTTGCCCCACTTTCAATATTGTTGGCTTGGGACCTAAAGCCACCAAACTGAGACTTTTTCCTTTTTCCCTAAAGGACAAAGCTAGTACCTGGCTCTCTAAGCTCTCAGCCAATAGCATTCAAACATGGAGTGACCTCCAAAGCCAATTCCTGGCTAAATTCTTTCCCATTAACAAAACTAGCTCAGTCCTCAACTGAGGATTTTTATGAAGCATGGGAGAGATTTCAGGAGATGTTAAAACAATGCCCCTACCACTAAATTCCACAGTGGAAACTAGTGCAAGTATTCTACCAAAGAATTAATCCCAAGAGTAGGGATATGGTGGATGCCTCATGTGGTTGTAGTTACCTCCACAAGATAGCTGATGAGGATTGGGAGTTGTTTGACATCATAGGGGAAAATTTCATGCAGCAGGAGTCACTGTCTCGCAGTGACAGCCAGACCCCTTCTAAGTTGGTGAGAGAGCCCACCCCTAGAGGTGGAATATATGAAGTTAAGGTGCAAAGTGAGTTGGAGAGGAAGGTGGACAACCTGAGCTTGAAGTTTGACAAATTAATGAATGTGATGCAGCCTAGAATGATTGCACAAGTGGAGGTATGTCTGATATGCCAATCTCCCACACATTTACTCCAGGATTATCCATCAGCCAATCAATTCCCTGATTTTGTTATGGAGTAAGCCAATATTGCCCAAGCATTTGGGCAGCAACTTGTTGGGCACTCATAGAGAAACCACCCAAATTTGAGGTGGAGACAAGATAATTACCCTCAACCCTAGCGGCAACAGTTGGTAGCTCCATACAGGCCCCAACACCAGTTTAACTAGGGATACTCACCTAGACAAAATTTTCTGTTGCCTGTCCCACAGCCCAACCAGTTGGCCTTGCCCCCACAACAGCCCAGATCCTCTTCTTTTGAAGAGCAAATGCTGACATCTATGCAGAAGTTGGGGAGCTTAGTCCAAACTGTGAACTTTCATGGGCAAAGTATTAAGAAAATAGAGGACCAGATTAGTCAAATCAATAATGCTTTGAACAAGAAAGAAGATGGTAGATTGCCTAGTCAACCATTAGCCAACCACAAAGGGTAGTACATGATTGGAGAATCAACGTCCAACCATGTGGATGATGGTTTAGTAGGATAAGGCAACTGAGGAGGTCATTGAGAGTAACAATGAAAAGAAGGTGAGTGGTTAAGAACCAAAGAAAGTGTGTACCATATGTATTGACTATGTGTTTTGCTTTGAGTTACTTAGAAAATTTTCATTTACTACCTTAGAATAATGATTTGCTTGTGTGTCTGATTGTGTTTTGTCATTGTTGTTTTGAGTACATGTGAATGTCTATCATTTGAATTTTGATACTCATGTCTATTACTGATGGTTGAGATGCTCTCATAATACATGTCATGCATTTGATCTGAAAGATTATTTGTGGAATTTTGAATTTTTGATGTTTAAATGCTGATAAAGGGTAACCAAATTGTCATGATGAAGTGGAGCACATGCCTAGGAGTTAGTGCTGATGCACATTAACTTGGTGCATGACATTGTACATGCACAGGCCAGGGCCCAAGCTAAGAGAAAAGGGTTAGGTGTTGCTCTCTCACGAGGCTAAATAGCCTAAATTTCAAGCTCGCGAGCCACCTGAAGCTTTCTCGTGGAGTTTTGATGAATATTTTGTACCACACGAGAGCTTTGTGAGCACAAGGACATATGCTGCAGCCTGATAGTGAGCCCTGTGAGGTGCTTGAGACTCACATTATAATGCTCGCGAGGTTTCACTACTGTAACTGCGCGAGATATGAGCAACTGCTTCGCGCCCTTGAGCCTGAATTTACCTTTCCTTTTCTTCACGACAGAACCTCTCGCCAGGTTAGCTGTGTACTACATGAGGAATGTAATCCGCGAGAACCTGGTGAGAGTTGTGCGAGGCACGGGATAAGCCCTACAAACCCAGTGATTTCCTCATTCTCGCCAGTTTAATTTCACTTTGTCGTAGCTTTCACTATGCATTCACGAGCTCCCTCTATTCTTCTTTCTTCTATACAACCCTTTACACTCAACCTCAACTAATTTTATCATACCATTTTACTCCCCACCACCTCCTGGACACTTTGAGTTAGGTTTGGGGGGATTTGAACATTTGTACAACGTGTGAGGTGAAACCCTAACTATCATTTGATAAGATTTCTCACTCTCTCTCAGTTGATTTAATTGCACATTACTCTAGTATAAGTTGAGAGCAATTTGGTGCCTATTTTATTTCTGAAGTGTGCATTCCACCTGCTGGGAGTTTCAAACCCTAATTTGGAGAAATTTGATAGTTATGGCCACGAGTTCAAAATTCTCAGATAACTTGTCTGCTTTGGTAACCCTACCACCTGTTGGGAGCCCTGTGGCCACACGTAAATTTGTAAGGATTGTAGAGGCCTCTAATGTGGAGATCCCTGTGGTAACTACACCAACTAAAGAGCCCCAAAATGAGTAAACTGTTAAAAAAGGAAAGGGGGTGGCCTCTGATGCCCAAGGTACCAAAAAGAAATCTGCTCCTAAGAAGAGGGCCAGAGAGCACCCACCATCTAAGAGCCCTGAGAAATCAAAGAAGAAATAGAAAATGGGCAAGGAAGTAGCCCCTGAAGTCCCTGAGGATGAAGAGGAAGAAGATAATGAATACCTCAGGGTCCCATCTGAATTTGTTGCAACAATTAAGCTAGAATCTGAGATAATTTTTTATAAGGCTTTCTTTGAGGAGCTATCTGAAACAGTTGCCTCCATGGGGTACCTCACCAAAGCCTCATTGCTGCCCCTACTGAGACCCCTAATGTAACTAGGCTTCCTTAGACTAGTGCAATTGTTTTACCAGAATATCAGAGTCAAAACTTGGGATGATGGGAACCCAACATTGCTGGTGTTGATAGATAAATTCGAGATGGTGTTCAATCAGGTAGCAACTGCTAGAATTCTTGGGATACCAGTCAGGTATAGCCCTGAATGTGGCTTGGGTCCTCCTTTGACAGCCACCATCCTAGAGATAGCCAAGGAGATTACTGGAGGGGTCACTGCATTAGGAGTGTCAATAAGGAAGAGAGATCTGCACCCCCACCTCAAATTTATGGATGGGGTGCTGAGGAAAAATGTGTATTGCTCTGGACATGAGCAAGAGAGGAGGTCTCCTATTGCTGATGCACTCTTCTCCTTCCACAAGAACCATTACTTAAGTGCTGCCAAGTTAATTTTTGAGGGGATGACGGACATTGTGGAGAAGGTGAAAACCAAGAAGAAATCTCATTCCCTTCCCTACTGCAGGCTTATTATAGCCTTACTGAAGCTTGGAGGGTATCAATTTCAAATGAATGAAAAACCATTGCCCTGAATCCCAAAAATTATGGAAAGAAGCAATGGGAGATAAGTGGCACTCTCATTGAGAAGAAGAAGGCAAATATAGGAGCAACCTCTGATGTTGCTGCCTCTATAGCTCCAAGTTCTGCTGCCCTCTCTCAGGCAGCCCATTCATTTTTGTCATCCAACACCACCACCACATCTGAAGCCAATACCTTACCAGCCACCCCTTCACCTTCCATACCAGCCACTACCCCAGCCTCACAACCTTCCATAGTCCCATTACCCTCATCCCAACTAACTTTACCCATCCCCACAACCCCCATACCTGCTACTACCTTAACCATACCCTCACCCATCACATCAGCCACACCAAGCTCACCCATCCATACCACATCTAAAGCAACCATACCAATCCCTCAACCATCCTCATCTATGCTACCAACCTATAAAAAGAAAAGAAGATCATCCAAGGCACAGAAGCAACCCCAACCTACATATACCCCCCAAACCATCCCAATTCCTGAAACCTCCACTATCTTGGACCCAACCATTGATCTACCACCACCTTCACCAACCCAAGCCTTTGAATCTAAGCCTCCCACCCTTGAAATCCCACATAGCTCCCCACTACACCCCCCAGCCCATTGAAACCTCCACACCTTTTCCACATGAGTTCCTTATACCCTTAGACCGACCCATTCCATCCTCACCTACCAATGACCAACTCCCTATGTCAGAGGAGGGATACTCAACCATGATGTCCTCTATCATAAAGGACATCAACTATGAGTTTACACCTCTCTTAGACTCACCTCTCCCTCCATGTTTCACCCCTCCTCCATAGTCCCCACAGGCCACCACCTTCACTCATGCACCCACATCCCCATTTCAACCAATTCCACCCTCCACCCCTGATTTCCTATCATATATCTTTAACGTATTACTCTCTCTTCAAGCACAAGTGTTGGCCAACTCCTAAACATAATCATCTATTGATGCCAACCTGCATGCCATGCACTCCAACCTCCCAGACCAAACCTTAATCCACACCAGCTTAGAAGTCATCCAAGCCTCCTTGTCACTTTTCACCCCCACATCACAACAACCACCTACCCCTCCAACCACCCATTTACCTACCCCACCTCCTTCTCCCCAACCCATAACCTCAATTGTCACCACACCTGCCATTACACCCATTGAACCTATCCCCATTATCCCTCCAATTATATTTACCAATGCCTCCACTGAAACTGAACCTGAACCTGAACTTATCCCTATCCTGTTGCCCATTATCCCCCCACCTGATATCCCACCACCAGTAGCTACCTCTGATGCTGCAACTAATGTGGAGGACTTAATACCAACCTCCTCCACACCAACCCAAATAGACCCATAACCCGAACCTATAGTCCATCACCCTTTACCCTCCATATTCACCTCATCCATCCACTGTTCCTTGCTGGCTAGCCCATCTTCAAGTGATCAACAACCCATCCTGCCCGCCTCATCCTTCTCCCTACCTCCATACTCCACTCTCCTCCGTGCCATGCAAGAGAACCCATACCTAAATAATGAAGTCATTAAAGGAATGGCTACCATCAGAACTTCCATCAGACAACCCTATGAAGAGAAAATCAATCAGATGGAGTTCGATCACTGGGTTTAACTATTGAGAATATCTAAGGGCTGGGGTAGAATTTTGGTTCTATATGAAGCTGAAAAACATACTTCAGCAACTGAGAAGTTGAGAGTTGATGGCCTAGAGAAAAGATTAGATGCATCAAAAGATATTACAAAGGCCATCAGGGACCTCTATGAAACTAGAGTTCAGCTTGCTGAGACAAAGGCTACAATCCTTGAAAGGGAAGTTGCTGAACTAACTGGCACAACTCCTCCACAAGCAGCTGAGCCTCTCCCTCCTGCTACTTGTCCTACAGCTACTAAAGAAAAAGGCAAAAGACCCCAAGTCAAGACTGAACCAACAGATAATTAGGATGATTAGATTTGCACATGTACTTAGTTAGGATATACATTGGGTAGTTCCTTTTCCTTACATTGTACAAATTTTTATTCTATAAAGGAAATTTCTTTTTCTTATATTTTACTTGCTTTACTTTCTGCTTCCTATCTCGTATGTTTGTTTTAGTTGTTTGTGTGTGCATTGTTTCCTGCTTTTATATATTTTACTTAGTGTCAGTTTTATATATGGTCCCTGCTGTACATGCCCTCTTATCTTTGAATCAGTGAGGACACTGCTCCTCATAGGTTTGGGGGTGTGGCAAGGATTGCCAATGATCCAGTTAACCTAAGTGTAGCAGTCCTAACTAAGTGAGGAATAAAGAGAATGAATTTCACCTAAGCAATGTTGAAAGTGAGGAATTTAAACACTGTGTAGACCTTTTTAATACTAAAATCATTGAAAATCATTACTTCTATAAGGTGAACATCAGGAAAATTTTTATAAACAGTAGTTAGTGAACCAGTAAGGAGAGAAATAGGTGAAAGCATACCCTTTTAAGTTCAATTGAAGACCATACCCAGTGAGCTTTGAGCCTAAATTGTTTTTTTTTTAGGAGTGTCTATGAAAAAAAATTTCTGTTCTAAGGACTGACTGAATCAAGCCCTTTTCACTAGAAGTTAGACACCCCAAGTTGAAGCTATTTGACAATAATCATGACACTAAGGAAAGGATCAAGGCCTTCATTTAGACAGTTTGAGCCTAAAAGATTAAACCTGTGAAACTACCCTTGTGCACACACTTTTTGAGCCTTAAAGCCTCATTTTTCTTCAACAAACACCAAAGTACTTGAACCTGAACCTCTTAACCTAATTCAGCCCTACCCTCACTCTGAGAATTCAGAAGGTAAGAGAGAGGATGTTGAAGATAGGTAAGTAAAAGTTTAACATTTGATGAGAGGAGAAGAAGAGAGAAGGTCTGTAAATTATAGTGTAGCAGTTGTAAATGTGTGGCAACCATCATAAAAATAAAAAAAAAATTTAATGCAAGAAATAAAAAGGAAAGAGAAAAGAAAGAGAAGTCAAAAGAAGAATTTTATTAGAAATGTTGAAAAGAAGAGAAGAAGTTGGCCACCTAGCTCTAAAATTTCAAAAGAAGATGGAGTTGTGCTGAAATGAAGAAGGCAAAGTCATGAATCATCTCCTACCTATGTTGATTTCTCAATTTTGAATCCCTCTTTACTCCTTTTATTCTTTACAACCCTCACCAATAAGTCACATTACAACCCATGAAAAGCCCTTGTTGATCCAAAGTCAAATGAACTGTCATGCGAAGATGAAGGAATGTCTAATCTGTGGTGAGAGTACTTTATGATGTCAGAAATTAGAAGAACTGCCTATGCTCATGCTTGCAAACCTAGTTGGGGTATGTACCTGCTCTTGAGCTTCTGTGACATGATACACCCTTAAATTCATTTATGAGAGATAGCCCTGGTAAGCATTGGGTCTGAGATTGAAATCATTGGGGCATTGTTTGAACCTAAATTTTGATGTACTGATAAGCTTAGTACTGTTTTGTACATTTTGTTTTCTTGGTGTCAGCTGATTAGATGTGATGAGCATGCATGCATGACTAAGGTGTTAAATTATTTGCCTGCTTTGGAACTTCTTTCATATTGACAGAGCAAGGGTTAAATGAACTGCATTTATTTCAAACTGATTAACCATTGTGTGCACTTTTGTTAACTGTTTCATTGAGAAGTTTGTGGCTACCTTCACTGAAAACCCTCAGGAGACTTCACTCCTCCACTAGGGATCACCTAGGCATTTAAAAGGCTTGATGCATAAGCTAAATGCATCCATGCTCCCTACAAAAGTGGCATTTTACATTCTTAGAATAGCTGTTTAAATTTTGCTTTGCTCAGGGACTAGCAAAGATTAGTTTAGGGGTGTGTTATTCACTAAAAAGTACTCCTTTTTAGCTTGTTTTGGAGTTAGTAACAAATTGCACAACTTAACACAAAGTCCTTACCTTTGGCACCAAGAAGAGAGAGAATTCAAGTAAAAGATGACAGCTGAACCAGAAAGTGATGGAACACCATGGTGACTATTTTGCATGTCATAATGGACCAAGAAAGTCCAGTAGATGAAAGAAGTATAGGTGACCAAGAAAGTCCAGTAGATGAAAGAAGCGGTAACAGAAGCATGTGCATAGCAACAGAGGAGCCAATGACCTATCTCGCATAATTGAGGAGTTGCCTCGCGCTGTTCAATTCACTGGCAAAGCTCCCTCATGCAGCTAAGACATGCAACATATTCGAACTCGAGAAGAAGTCGTGCAACTCAATGAAGGGGGTTATCACACAGCAGTCTCTCATGCAGCAGTCGCACACTTCAACCACAATCAACATGTGAAGAAACTCACGGAGCTCTAGCGCACTAAGATTCCAAAAATACAACTCATGAAGTTCTTACGAGGATCAAGCCTTAATGTAGCCGCACACACTACCTCATGAGACCAATTGGCATGAACAATAGCAAAGACCTCGCGAAGTTCTCGCGTGGCTCTGGAAGAGAGAGACGCCCAGAAGTTCTCTCGCGCAGCTCTCGCTCGCCTAGAAGCTTAACCCTGAACTGAGCGAGATGCAAAGGTATTTGCACGAGTACCTCGCGAAAGAAAACTTTTGAAGCTCTACTATGCGAGCAAGCTAAGCACTGAAAGTCCTTTTGTGCGAGTGCATCCAAAGCTAAAGCAGCTGCGTGATCATCTAAAGTCCTACTATGCGAGACAGCAATATTCAAAGCCAAACTCTACCTCGCGAACACTCTGCAGCTGTGCGACATAAGTGATATGCAGGAGCCAACCTTGCGAAGTTCGAGCTCTCCACTTCTCAATCTTAACTTAAGGACCTTTTAGGGATTTCCCCAGGTCTAGGGCACACATCCTGAGGCATGAATCTTGATGCACACATCCCATGACATCCAAGGGTTGTAATAGTGCCACATTTGCTTGAAAAATTACGGTTTACTCTTCTCATTTTGCCCCAGTGTTATCTTAAATATTCCATTCGATAGCTATCCCCTACACGACTCGATCGACCGACCATTCCGAATAAAGATATTTCTTTAGCGGGTCATAAGGGTAAAGAGAGGGATAGAGTGGCCAACCTAAGCACTCGACTAGATAGTTTTTTCAATTGACCATAACAACTAAACGTGGCTTGATCCCCCACTATGGAATATTCGACCAAACAAACTCGAAGGCTAGAAGGAAATCAATCTGGTATGGGTAGGACTCGCGAACGAAAAGGTTTAGGGTGGTCCATTCGACCCTAAAAAACTAGACTCTCCAAGAATTGACTCATTCAATGACATTGAATCTATCTAAGAGCTTTCCGCCATATCAGTAATCCCTGTCCATTGCTCAAATCGGTCATGGGAATCACGTAAAAGCAAAGAATGTTGTTGGCAGCTCTCTGAGTGTGTGCTTGCTTTATTGGTTTGTGGTAAAAGAAATTTAAAATCAAGATAAAACAGGGGATGGAATCAGCACAACTAAGAAATCCTAGACCTGCAAGATACAGGGTCCATTGTGGCAAGTTTTGATAAGTAAGAGTTTGTCCCACAGGGAAGGGTGATCTACAGCTCCAAGGGAGCCATCTCCAGTAGTCCCTTCAGATCTGACTACAGATCTGGCAGTCCTAAAAAGGAGGGGAGTTTAAGGTCACTTATTCTAGGTATTCTAAGGTAACCTAATGTCTAAACTACAGAAAGGGTTGAGAGGATGGATGGAGTGTGGAAAATAAATATAAAAGGGTGAGAAGTATGTTATTGAGCCTAGATCAGAGGAGCTTTGTAACTCAGATTCAGATATGATGTTATAGAAATCCTGTCCAATGGCTACGTTATCACCACTGAGGAGAAAGGATCCAACCCATCTCTCTGCCATGATTCAATCCCTTAAGGTTATAACCTGTCCACTCAAATGGCCACAGACTATCCCATAGGGGAACCACAATCCAGGGATGGGTCAAAACAAGTTAATCATTGTAGGCACTATTTCATCCAGGCTACCAGCTCATGAATCCATAGGGAACCTAAACCTCTAAAGCTCTATGTGTGGGGCTAAGGTTGTATAGGACCATGATAGCCCAGACACATAGAACCAACAAGAGATTGAGTACAACCTTCGATCTAGCTGTCCATTGCTTGAGTGAGGCTACAATGGTCCAGTCACAAGCCTACAATCTCTATACCCAAATCAGATCTAATATCTTATAGCGGATCTATACAATTATAGGGGAGTCTACCTCTGTACAATCTCCCACCAGGCTAATACAAGCTCAGGAGAAAAGAAGAAGGATCCATCTTGGATCGGTGGATTAGAATCACCCTAAGGCTATAACCTGTCCACTTGAATGGTCACAGACTATCCCAGAGGCTATCCTCCTCTCACGGAGCCCAAGACAAAACAAGAATATCGCTGCCACCACCATGGTCACCAGGCTACCAGCTCAAGCTCCCATGGGGATTTCAGATCTAGTGGGTCCTATGGTGGGGCTAAGGCTATATATGACCATGATAGCCCAGAAACACAGGTCACTTGGATCTGAATGACCCTTAGAATCAGTCCTCCATTGCTTTGAATCACAGCTAAAGCAATGGTGGATCACAAGGCAGTAGCCTTGCACAGAGCATCTCACATTCAAACACAAATCCCACAGAGTACAAATCCTATTTCAAAACTTCCATTGATCTAGTTCAAAAGGCATAGAAAGACATAGCCAACAAGTGCTGGACTATGGAGAGAAGGAAAAAGAAAAAGAAAACTACTTACAACTATAAAAAGAAAAGAACAACGATCTCAGATCAAGTCTCTAAGAAATGAGATGTGTTCCCAGCTATTCCAGGATTTTCTTAAACCTAAACTAAGTATGGGTTTATATAGCAGTGGTGTGGCGGTGCATTAGGGTTAGGAAACCCTAATTTTAACGATGCCACATGGCCGAATAGTGATCCTTGGATTCCTTGGGGCGCGTGCACAAAGATTTGAGCGTGGGAGTGCTTACCCTAATCGCTGGAAATTCCCAGAAGGTCCTCTGCTAAAGAGATGGAAGTTGAAGTTTAGAGCTTCGCTAGGTAGCCATTATTTCCCAGACTTGTCGCATGGTAGCTCTTGCTCTTCACGAGGATGGTTTGACATTGAAGCTTCAACCACCGCGAGGTTGCCTTGGTTTGCTCTTCAGGCAGTCACGAGGTTGAGTAGACATCAAAGCCTCAGATGTCACGGGGTTGGAGTTCAAGCAGTCGCGAGGTAGCTGTGGGTTCGTTGGGTTGATCTTCGCAAGGACAGATTTGAATAGTGCGAGAACTTCGCGAGCACTTATCTTCAATGGACTTCGCGAGTTTCCTCGTGAGGCTTTAATGAGTTCTGAACTGCATGAGGTTTCATGTCTTAACTGATCTTCGCGAAGATGGCTTCGTCTTCGTGAGGATGCTTTCTTCTTGAATGGCGTAAGAATTGCGCGAGGAGTTCTCTTCTGATAATTGCATCCTGCGACCACTGCGCGAGGAGTTTCCTGAAGCTCTCTCTCCTCAGCCGTTCTGAGCGACTGAGCAAGGTTGAGAGAGGTCTGCTTTGAACTGCGTGAGACTGTGTGATGTGTTCTACTCTTGAGCTTCACGAGAGCTGCGCGAGTAGTTATTGTAAAGTCTGGGGAAGCTTAGTTAGACTGCGCGAGACTCATTCCAGGTCTGGATTCAGAGTTCATCCTTCTGAGGGACTTCTGGTGCCAAAACAGGCTCCTTAGCAGGATTCCTGGCCTTATTTCACTACTGATTATTACCTACATAAAATACTTAACAAGAACTTATTAGATGGCTAAGGGTCTAATCAAAGGTTAAGTTAAGGGGTGAAAAGTGGTACTTTTTAGGTCTTAACACACCCCTAAACCTAATCTTTGCTAGTCCCTTAGCAAAGCTACATTAAATTTACTACAAAAATTAAATGCCACTTTCGTAGGGAGCACAGATACATTTAGCATATGTACCAAGCCTTTTAAACCCGTAGGTGATCCCTAGTGGAGGAGTGAAGTCTCCTGAGGGTTCTCAATGAAACAGTTAACAAAAATGCAATATCATCAACTGAGCAGTCAAGGAGTAGACTTAGTTTACTCTTGAATCAGTAAACATAAAAGAAATTTAATCCATTGGTTGCACAGTAATTTAAACAGCATAAACTTCTCATGAATGCACAACATTTCCAATCAGTGTACAACCACAGAAAACTGCACAAGTGTGTGCCAGCACTGAGCTCATCATCAGATTAAAAATAAGGTTATAGGTCATACATAATGCATTCAAGTTCAGACCCAAAAACTTTTCAGGGCATACTCTCATAAGGGTCTTGTTGAGGGGTTCATTTTCTCTCAGGCTCAAGAGCAGTTACATCCCCCAAATGGGTCTGTAAGCATGAGCATAGGCATAGCTCTTAGGTGCTGACATCATTGACACATCCTCACCATAGATTGGATAACTCTTTATCTCCACATGACAGCTCACTCAACTTTGGATCACAAGGGCTTTTAACTGGGCCGGAATGTGGCTTATGGAGTGGGGTTAAAAGAATGGAAGATTGAAAAGGGGTTCAAAATTGAGAAATCAGTAAGTGAAGGAGGTGGTTCATGACTTCACCTTCTTGAATTTAGCTCCTTTCTTCTTCTTTGAGATTTCCAGGTTTGAAGTGATCAGTTTCTCTTCTTGATTTTGATTCTCCAATGAAAGTTCTTCTTTGACTCCTCTCTTGCTCCTCTTCATTATTGTTTTTGTTTCTTTTTGATGGAATTTTCTTCTTTTTATTTTTGTTTTTGCTTTTCTGAAATGCCACCATGTTCTCAGTTACCATACTGCCATAATTTTGAGATACTTCTTCTCCATTCACCTAATGTTGACCATAGCTAGTCCATTTTCAACTCTTTCTCCTTTACCTTCTGAATTCTCAGAGTGAGGGTAGACTAAATCAGGTTCATAGGTTCATGTACAAGTACTCAGGTGTATTTTGAAGAAATTTATGATTTAAAGCTCAAAGGGGTATGGACAAGGGCAGTTGCTTTAGGGTTGGTCTTTTTAGGCTCAAACTGTCCAAGGGAAGGCCTTGATCCTTTCCTAAGTCTCATGAGTGCTGTCAGTTGTTTCAACTTGGAGTTGCCTAACTTCTAGTGAGCACAGTGACTCAGCCAGTCCTTAGAACTAGAAGAAATTGCCTTAGTTACTCCTCAAAGGATGGAAAAAAATTTTATAGGCCCAATTCTCACTGGTTATGGTCTTCCTTTGAACTTTTAAGTATGTCCTCACCTCTTTCTCTCTCTAATGATTCACTTAGTGCTGATACAAGTGACTTTCCTTGGCGATCTCATCATGGAAGTGTGTAAAATTAAAAGTTTATAATGTCTAAAGTTTGCAGAAATTTTAAATTTCTTATTTTTCATGATTCTTAAGTGATCATAGATCCATTTCCATATTACTCACATGACTCTGCTGCACTTAGGTTAATTATTCCATTGGCAGGGTCTGCCTGCCACACCCCCAATCCTATGAGGAGCAGTGTCCTCACTGACTCAAAGGTGTCTGTGCAGCAGATCCATTGATGGTAAAAAGAAAAGGAAAGAACAGGGAACAAAACACACAACAGACAAAGCAAAATAGTAATGACAGAAGAAGAAAATCTAGTAAAAACATAAAATGTACAAACTACAAGAAAACAGAAGCAAAAGAGTGCAGAAACAGAAAAAATCCTAGGTACAATCTAATCAGAATCTGGCTCAAAACTTGTCCCAACCCATCTTCTTGGCATGCTCTTGAAGGTAAGCCTCCTCCTCTTTTTTCTTTCGTTCCCTCTCTTCCTTTCTTTGGGCCGTAGTTTTGGGTATGGTTGGTGCCCTGACCCTCATTTTTCTAGTCTTTGGTGGAGGAGGGGTCACTGAGGATTTATCTATGGTTGGCTCAGGGGATTTGATAGGACTTTTGCCTTTGGGACTCTTCCCTTTAGGGCCTTTCCCTGGCTGAGGCTAAGGGGGAATGAGAGGGGATTGGGCTTGTGCTGGCTCAGGAGGGACAACAGGGGATTTATCTTTTTCTTTCACCTGAGGCAGGAGAGGACTTTTCCCTTTGTCAAGCTTAGGGGGAGCCACAGAAGACTTTTCTTGTTCCTTTGCTGCAGGAATGGTTGGGCTCTTCCCGCCACTGGCTGGCTCATTGGTGGTGCCTCCTCAGACTGGGCAGATTTGGCTTTTCTAATTTTCAAAGAGGCAGTTGGGTGAGTAGTCCTCTTGGCAGTAACCTTCCTTCGCTGAGGATAAGTTTGTTCAGCAGGGCTTGATGAAGGAGCAGCAGCAGGATTCTTAGCACTGGGATCCATAGGTGGGGCAGAATCAGAGTCTGAGTCAGAAGGAAAAAGCGTAGTGGGATCCAATCCAAGGGCAGCAGCAGCCTGTCTACATTCCTCTTTGGAAAGTAGGCGACCATGGGGATCATCCTGAGCAAACGCTCTGGTGACCTTTGGAGGTGGGGATGGAGGGGCTGGCTTTTTCCTTTTTGGGTTGCAGTGGCTCTTTTGGAGGTGGGAGGTTTCTTGGAAGGAGTCCGTTTTTGTTTGGGGGCAGGAGATGGAACAAGGGGAGGCACAGAGATAGGAGTAGGAGCTGTAGTAGGGACAAGAGGAGGTACCGGAGTTGGGGCTGTAGGAGGTGGGGGAACAGGTTATGTAGGTGTAGGGGCAGGGGGAGTGGAAGAAGATGGGCCTGGTTGGGTGGAAGAAGATGGGGCCTCAGGGGGTGCTGTGGTGAGAGGGTTGGCCTAAATTGGTTGGGATAGTAGGAAGGCAACCCTCTGTTCCAAAATCTCAATTTTCCTGGTAACCCACAGGAGAATGGTATCTGAAAGCTCCTTACTGAGTTTTTTGATCTCTTGAGCATTGTTCAGTTTTCTTTCTAACAACCTGGCTTGCTTTTTCGCCCTTTCTGCATTGGCTTTTTCCATTTCCGTAGTCATTCTGTAGTAAGTTGCCGCAGCCTTGTTCGCATTGAGTGTCTCCAAAATTGCCTCCCACCCCTTGGAAATATCTCGCAGCTTCTCGCGGTGAGCAAGCTTCAAGTCACTCATTTGCTGTAGCAAGGGGTACTCGATGGCTTAACGAAGTTGGGTCATGCCATTGAGAACATCCCGCTTGATATAGGCATTGTCCCTCATGGCATGGAGGAGGGTGAAGTAGGGAGGGGTGTAATAGGAGTGTCTGGGTAAGATTGGTAGAAATAGAGTGGAAGAAGTAGAAGGTGATTGATCCTAGGGGGAAAGTGGGGGCTGTAGTGATGAAGTCGAGAGGAGGGGTGGAAGTGGTCAAGTTTAGTGAATGGAGGGGGGGGTAGGATAAGGGGTGGAATGGAAGGCATGGGTGGAAAAGTAAATGAAGGATGGTCAGTGGAGGTGGATGGTTATGGGTAAGGGAAAAATAGAGTGGTGAAGGGTCGAAATGGAAGTGGTGGATGGGAAAGGAATGGGGTCTGTTTGGGTAGAAGTATTGGTAAATTGTGGTGGAGGTAATATTAGTGGGGGAATGATAGGTAGAGTGGGGAAGGAGTGGTGGGGTATGGTGTCTTGGAGGGTGAAGGGTGTAGTTAAGTCAATTGGGGTGAGGTTTGGTGGAACTGTGGAGTCAGAGGTGGAAGGGGGTTGGATGAGGGGGGTGGTAGGAGGTTGTGTAGAGATGGGTGGGTTTGTCAATATTTGAAGGGTGGATTTTATGTTGGTGATGTCGGTTTGCATTTGGTCTTGGGTTGGGTTGTGTTGGAGAGTTGGGTGTGGATGTCATGTATGAGGGAAAGGATATGAGTAAGGGTATCTGAGGTTGGGTGGGGTGGAGTATCAGAAGAGGAGGGAATAGGTTGGAAAGGGGAAGTGGGAGCATGATAGAAAGTTGTAGGGGGAGAAGATGAAATGTCTGGAGAATGATGTGGTGAAGGGAGTGGGGAATCTGGGAGAGGGATGTCATGGGTTTGCGAGGTATCAAGCAAGGTAGTCATGAAGGCTTGATACCCTGAAGTGGTGGCTAGGTTAAAGTCAAGATCTTGGAGTGGAGATGTAGTTGGGAGCGGTTGGACTAAGGGTTGATCAATATGTGGTGTGTCTGTGGGAATGACAGGGGAGGTGGAAGTAGGTAAAGATAAGGCAGGGCTTGTGTGAGAGGTTTTCCTTTTAAGGTAGGTTATCAAGGGAGGGCTGTCAGGGGTTCATTCAGATGAGGTTGGAGATACTGGGGCTGTGTATTGAGGTAAGGTGGGTGAAGGGGGAGTGCTGTCATGGGGTTCAACACTTTCCACCCAGGAACGAATCACAGGGAGTGGTGGAATGGAAAAGGGAGATAAGAGAGGGAAAGGGAGAGATGGAAGAGGCAAAGAAATTGATGGAGGGGCAAGTGTGGTGGATGGAGGTATTACTGCAGAAGCATAGGTGACAGAAGCTTGCACCACCTTCTTTGCAGCAGGGGCTTTAGCCTTCTTTGTGGGGGCAGGGGTGGCCTTTACAGCAGTTCCCTCTCCTTGCTCAGAAACAATCTAAGCTTCAGCCTTCTTCTTCTTCTTCTTCTGTGGATCAATCAGACTTTTGCTGATCCCCCATTGTCTTTTAACAAAAGTGGTGGGAGTGAGGTCAACAGATAACTCTCCCACTGGTATCTTGTATCCTCCCCTCAGAAGTAATTTGGTGATGAGTCTTCCATAGGGGAGAGTGTGGATCTTCTTTTGCAGCCCGAGCTTCACCATCATATCCTTCATGTCCTCAAAGATCAACCATGCAGCATTAAATCTATGGCCCAGAGAGAAGGAATAGAGTCCATCAGCAATTGGTGTCCTCCTCTCTTGCTGATGGCCGGAGCAATAGATATTCTTCCTCAACACTTGATCAATGAACAACAATTTGGGATCCAAATCTCTTCTTCTGATGGAGTCCCCTGCGCCTTCAAACCTCTGGTAATGGCCTGTGCAATGGTATCAATGGAGGCACTCACAGGGGAACCATAACCACAGTTGGGATAAAAAATGGCAGGGATGCCCATGACTTCAGCAATCAACGCTGGGTTGAGTAGCATCTCAAAATTGTCAACTAGCACAAGGAGGCTTGGCTGCCCATGTGTGTCTGGTCTGGCCCTAAGGTGCTGGGAAAAGAGTTGCACTAACCTAGGATAGGCTAGTGCAGGAATCATTTGCATCAAGGGGAACAAACCAGCCTTGCACAAGAACTCAATGGCAGGTGCTGACAACGGCTTAGATTCAAAGAAAGATATATCAAAAATGGCTTCAGGCTCTAAAGGAATGGAAATGAGGAGCTTAGAGGGTGTAGAGTGGTCAGGTGTTTGTTCAGCCACCTCAGGAACCACCTTCTTCCCTTTTTGTTGTGCCGTAGAGGACTTGGCTTTCTTAGGGGAAGGCTCCATGGTGGCCTGGTCCCTGGCTCTCTTCACAGGGGCACTTTTAGGAGCCATTATGATTCTCCTTGGTGAGTGTGCAGTTGAAATTTTGAAAGAAAAAATCAAGAGCTGAGTCTTACCCTAAAAGTTAGGGTTCTGTTCAATTTGATGCACGGTAGACCGCAGGAGCTCCTAGCAGGGGGAAACTATTGATGGAAGCTTTAAGAATAAAAATCTAGAATTTCCAAGTGAGTGATGAACTATAGACAGGATGCTGGAGGAGAGAGATTGAGAGGAGTGGGAGTTAGGGTTTCGCTGGCAGGAGAGGAAAGAGAAAGCAGCGCGGGGTTGGATTTTAAATATCCCGAGTCTCGACGTGCTTCAAAAATATTTGCTCGCTGGATAGGCTAAATGGGTCGCGAGATTGGATGTTCATTTAAACTGCACGAGGAAGCCCACACAACTATATCTGAAACTCGCGATAGCAAAGCAAAGTAATTCTTTATGAACTGCGCGAGAGGAGACCAAACCAAATTTTTAGAACCTCGCGATGGCTTAACAGAGTTAGAATTCACGCACCCACTAGTTAGCCTTTTGACCTTTATTTTATGGGTGGATTCTCTCACAGGCTCTCTTCCAGGGACACCCATAAGCATTATAAAACATTCAAAAATTTCCATACTCTTAAAGCATTACATTCACACAGCATGAAAAACATTAAAACAATGCCATCATCATTCAATCACTTGAAATTGTCAAACAAAGGGAACAGGAATAAAAGTAGGCATAAAGCACTAAACTCAGACTCCAATAAGATCACTACAAATTCCTATAAATAGTAAAATACATAACATACAAAGTGCATAGTTCTTAGCATCAATTCAATGAAAGATCCCCTTCAGGGTTTGAGGATCCTTCACCAATCAAAAATTGGCCCTTGGGATTAACCACTGGTTGACTGGGCAGCCTTCCCTCTTCTCTTTTGGTTAAGGTATTCGCTAGTTGGCCAATCTGCTCTTCTATCTTCTTGATGCTTTGACCATGAGAATTCACAGTCTGAGTCAAGGAACCCAGGTTTTGCAGTGAGGTCAAGACCTGGTCCTCGAAAGAAGTATTTCTGGGTTGAGATGGGGGTACGACCAATTGATTTTGTTGCTGATGGGGCTGCTGATGGTGCTGGAAGTTAGACCTAGGGGCATTCCCTTGATTGAACTGCTGCTGTGGCCTTTGTGGTAAGGCCAAGATCTCTTTGGGGTGTCTTGCCTCCACCTCAGATTTGGGTGGTCTCTCCATTGGTAACCAGCATTTTGGTGCTAGTATCCATATGGTTGTCTGTTGTAGCCCCCAGATTGTTGCTGGCCATAAGATTGAGCAGCAGTAGCATGTTCCAAAACCAATTCAGGAAATTGCTCTGCAGATGGGCATTCCTCCACTGTGTGCTGTGGGGATTGGCATATCAGACATGCCTCTGCCACATGAGCAGCCCTTCTGGGTTGCATCATAGTCAGTAATTTGTCAAACTTCATAGAGAGGTTTGCCATCTATAGCTGCAGGTCATTGTTCCTAGACACCTCATAAACTTTTCCTCTTGATCCAGCAGCAGGCCCCACCTTTGACTCAAATTCCTGACTAGTTCTTGCCAGGGATGGCTTTTGAAAAGCATTCCTGACTAGTTCTTGTAGGATCCACCACAAGAGGCATCGACCATATCTCTATTTTTCTCATCAATCCCATTGTAGAAGCTTTGTACAAGCTGCCACTCTGGGATCTTGTGGTTGGGGCATTGTTTGAGCATTTCTTTAAACTTATCCTAGGCCTAGTTAAAATCCTCAGTTGCTGATTGAGCAAAAGAAAGAATCTCTTTCCTCAACTGGCTTGTTTTGGTCTCAGGGAAGAACTTGGTCAGGAACTTGGTTTACAGGTCATTCCATGAAGCAATGCTATTGTTGGGAAGAGTGGTCAACCAGGTACCGGCCCTATCCTTCAGAGAGAAGGGAAAGGTCTAAGCGTAGTAGCCTCAGGTCCCAAACCAGTGATATTAAAAGTGGTGCACAAGGCCAAGAATTGGTCAATATGCTTGTAAGGGTCCTCCTTGCTAAGCCTATGGAAAGAGGGCAACATCTGGATGATTGAAGTTTTTATTTCATAATTCCCCTGAACATCAGGGAATTGAATGCTAAAAGGGGAGTTATAGTCATCCGGAGCATTCAACTCCATGAGAGTTCTGGGTTGTTCTTCACCCATATTTGCTGTCACAGGTTCACTTGGGGTTTCTCCTGTGGTGTGCCTGTCTCTTCTAAGTCTCCTTCACCTTTCTAACTCAGGGTTAAGAGGCTCTAAAGTAGGGCTGAGAGATCTCCTCCCTAGCATACAAACACACCAACAACAAGGAGAGCTTCTTGCAGGTACATTGCAAATGAATAACTTTACAATTAACAAATTTATCTAACTACTTTACAGCTATTCAAAGAATACATTTACAACTATCCTAGATACTGCTAGAGAATTTTCAAGAAAGATAGACAAAGTTTTAAAAGTTAGAGAGTTTGCAAACAGAGGTAGCTAAGCTCCAATTGCAGTCCAACTGTCCTTCACAAGAAAGGTTCAAAATTATATCAGCAGTATCAATTATTCACATTTGCAAAGAATACTAAGAATACAAAAACTAAGGGCCTACTAATAGATCATCTTTCCCCGGCAGCGGCGCCAAAAATTTGTTTGCGGCTCTCTGAGTGTGTGCTTGCTTTATTGGTTTGTGGTAAAAGAAATTTAAAATCAAGATAAAACAGGGGATGGAATCAGCACAACTAAGAAATCCTAGACCTGCAAGATACAGGGTCCATTGTGGCATGTTTTGATAAGTAAGAGTTTGTCCCACAGGGAAGGGTGATCTACAGTTCCAAGGGAGCCATCTCTAGTAGTCCCTCAAGATCTGACTACAGATCTGGCAGTCCTAAAATGGAGGGGAGTTTAAGGTCACTTATTCTAGGTATTCTAAGGTAACCTAATATCTAAACTACAGAAAGGGTTGAGAGGATGGATAGAGTGTAGAAAATAAATATAAAAGGGTGAGAAGTATGTTATTGAGCTTAGATCAAACGAGCTTTGTAACTCAGATTCAGATCTGATGTTATAGAAATCCTGTCCAATGGCTACGTTATCACCACTGAGGAGAAAGGATCCAACCCATCTCTCTGCCATGATTCAATCCCTTAAGGTTATAACCTGTCCACTCAAATGGTCACAGACTATCTCATAGGGGAACCACAATCCAGGGATGGGTCAAAACATGTTAATCATTGTAGGCACTATTTCATCCAGGCTACCAGCTCAAGAATCCATAGGGAACCTCAACCTCTAAAGCTCTATGTGTGGGGCTAAGGCTGTATAGGACCATGATAGCCCAGACACACAGAACCAACAAGAGATTGAGTACAACCTTCGATCTAGCTATGCATTGCTTGAGTGAGGCTACAATGGTCCAGTCACAAGCCTATAATCTCTATAACCAGATTAGATCTAACATCTGATAGCGGATCTATACAATTATAGGGGAGTCTGCCTCTGTACAATCTCCCACCAGGCTAATACAAGCTCAGGTGTAAAGAAGAAGGATCCATCTTGGATCGGTGGATTAGAATCACCCTAAAGCTATAACCTGTCCACTTGAATGGTCACAGACTATCCCAGAGGCTATCCTCCTCTCACGGAGCCCAAGACAAAACAAGAATATCGCTGCCACCACCATGGTCACCAAGCTACCAGCTTAAGCTCCCATGGGGATTTCAGATCTAGTGGGTCCTGTGGTGGGGCTAAGGCTATATATGACCATGATAGCCCGGACACACAGGTCACTTGGATCTGAGTGACCCTTAGAATCAGTCCTCCATTGCTTTGAATCACAGCCAAAGCAATGGCGGATCACAAGGCAGCAGCCTTGCACAGAGCATCTCACATTCAAACACAAATCCCACAGAGTACAAATCCTATTACAAAACTTCCATTGATCTAGTTCAAAAGGCATACAAAGACATAGCCAGCAAGTGCTGGACTATGGAGAGAAGGAAAAAGAAAAAGAAAACTACTTATAGCTATAAAAAGAAAAGAAAAATGATCTCAGATCAAGTCTCCAAGAAATGAGATGTGTTCCCAGCTATTCCAGGATTTTCTTAAACCTAAACTAAGTATGGGTTTATATAGCAGTGGTGTGCGGCGCATTAGGGTTAGGAAACCCTAATTTTAATGATGCCACATGGCTGAATAGTGATCCTTAGATGCCTTGGGGCACGTGCATGGAGATTTGAGCGTGGGAGTGCGTGCCCTAATCACTGGAAATTCCCAGAAGGTCCTCTGCTGAAGAGATGGAAGTTGAAGTTCAGAGCTTCGCTAGGTAGCCATTGTTTCCCAGACTTGTTGCGTGGTAGCTCTTGCTCTTCGCGAGGATGGTTTGACATTGAACCTTCAACCGTCGCGAGGTTACCTTTGTTTGCTCTTCAGGCAGTCGTAAGGTTGAGTAGACATCAAAGCCTCAGATGTCGCGCGGTTGGAGTTCAAGCAGTCGCGAGGTAGCTGTGCGTTCGCTGGGTTGATCTTTGCGAGGGCAGATTTGAATAGCGTGAGAACTTCGCGAGCACTTCTCTTCAATGGACTTCGCGAGTTTCCTCGGAGGCTTTAATTAGTTCTGAACTACGTGAGGTTTCATGTCTTGACTGATCTTCACGAGGATTGCTCCGTCTTCACGAGGATGCTTTCTTCTTGAATGGTGTGAGAACTGCGCGAGGAGTTCTCTTCTGATAATTGCATCCCGCGGCAACTGCATGACAGCTGCGTGAGGAGTCTCCTAAAGCTCTCTCTCCTCAGTCGTTCTGAGCGACTGTGCGAGGTTGAGAGAGGTCTACTTTGGACTACGTGAGACTGCGCGATGTGTTCTACTCTTGAGCTTCGTGAGAGTTGCGCGAGTAGTTGTTGTAAAGTCTGGGGAAGCTTAGTTAGACTGTGCGAGACTCATTCCAGGTCTGGATTTAGAGTTCATCTTTCTGAAGGACTTTTGGTGCCAAAGCAGGCTCCTTAGCAGGATTTCTGGCCTTATTTCACTACTGATTATTACCTACATAAAACACTTAACAAGAACTTATTAGATGGCTAAGGGTCTAATCAAAGGTTAAGTTAAGGGGTGAAAAGTGGTACTTTTCATGTCTTAACACATGCACCTGAGGGAGATGAAGGATTTGAAGGCTATGGATCGGGTGGTGGCGGGTAGGCATGCATTGAACCTCTTACCCCACTTCAAGAGGCGGGAGATGGAAGAGATGGAAAGGTTGACTATCCATGCCGAGGTATGGCACTAGCAGCATGGGCCAAAGAAGCGGCAAGGGATTCATCTCCTCATCTCGGGTGTGACAGTCCAATAGAAGAGGCATTTTGAAATGGGTCATTGCTTTTTTATTCTATTCTATTCTATTCTATAAGTAGGAAAAAGACAGAAGAGATAGAAAGTGAATGTAGTGAATAATCTTTTCACTCCCTTTATACCAAAAAAAGAAATCAAACAACTAATCCATGGCAGTGGTTGGAGCTACTAGCTAACAACATGGAATGAATTCACATAGCCCAAGACTTAACAACACGACACCTATCATAATGGAAAGAGGTACCTAGACAGAGTCTTGGTCGAGCTAATCTGTAATGGATCAAAATGACCATTGGTCGGGCTGATCTGTAACGAATCCAGAAGCTCAAGCGTTTCGTATTCCCGGAATGGACCAGACTCTGGTATCGCATGCGAGAAATCATAATTGGTTTATCGAACCATCCAAACCCGAAAGCTAACAATCCCCACTCCACCAAACGACTAATCCCATCAGTATGCAGGATCCCACTACCTGTATGAAGCGAACATCCCTGAGTAGAGAGTAGGTGAGAGCCTCATTAAAGAAAATTATTCCGTTTGAGAGGAAGTTCGAAGAGTGTCTTGTAAGCCAATTCTCCGATCTGAAGATCGCTGCAACAAGACTGCAGGAGATCTCTCACCAAACCCCTTGATGTCTGCAAAGAAAAGAGGAAACGACCCTTTGACCATTCCCAGACCCGAGTCCATGAAAGCTTGTTGTTTACTCTAGTGTGCATGATTTATTTGTGTTTTGAAAACAGATTTGCAAATGCTAAGTTATACTGAATCTGGAAAATTAAAAAGAATAAAGAAATATCAGCACAGAGAGAAGTGAATTAGCCTGCAAGATCAGGGCCAATTGTAGCAAGTTTTAAATGTAAGTGAGTAAAAGATCGTCCACAGAGAATTTGTTTAAAATGTAAGATAAACCTCCAGATCTGAGCTACCAGATCTGGCCTCTTATCCTATCTACAAAGCACATAAGATGGTAGGTTGAATTTGTCACATTAACTAAATGATAAAAGTAAAAATTAAACTAAATGATCCAGATCTGAGTTGGGGGGATTTTGATGTAAACTTATAAAAATGGAGAAGTAATATCTAACTTTGATTTGGTCCTTGAAACACAATGAGAATGACTAGAGATCAAATGAGAGATGATCCAATCTTCATCTGGCTACAAGCACAGATGCAAGAGAAATAAATCTAACTCAAGGATTAAATTTAGGTTTATGGCTATGGTCTGTCCACTTCAATGGCCACAGACCATCCAATAGTCTTTAATCTAAACCCTTAATTTAGAACAAGAAATATCACTACAAATGCTGTGAGAGATTAGGTTACAAACACTAATTCCCATAGGGTTAATGAATCAAGGGAAATTGCATGAAAAATAGTAAATCTAAAGGAGTCTAGTGCAATAAGGAGATCAGAGGGAACCCTTAACACGAATCCAATTGAGAACGTACGATTTACAGCAACCTTTTCAAATTCACATTTACAATTACAGAGCACAACTTACACAGCTCTCAGATTTGTAGTCTTGAATACAATTCTCTTTTGAATTACAGAGGTATCTCACAACTCTCAATTGCAAGTAAAAGTTAGGCTATTACAAGGGTTTCAGACAAACTAGCTGATTTGGAAATGGGGGAATAGAAATGAAACTCAAAATCTGGATACCCAAATTGGGCAAATGGTTCATCTATTTATAGTTTACCCCAGGTCTAGCTCAGATGTGTATCGACCAATCAGAAGTGCTTAGATCTGTATCAACCAATGCTAGTCAAGCACGAGGATCCAGATCTGTTTTGGCCAATCAGAATTGCTTCTTTTGTTTCAGCCAATCAGATGACAGAGGCATCAATTCTGTTATGTAATTCAAAAATTTGTTAGAACTTCTAGAAGTTCCCGCCAATTGATTTCATCTTCGAGCGCTCACATGGGGTGGAATATGCCTTTGCTTCGTGCTTAGAATCTTTTGAAATGTCCCTGGGTTTTTAAGTGCATTGGGGCGCATGTAAAAGATTACTGAATTACCCTTACAGAAGCTAGGAATCTCCAGAATACCATTTTGCATAGTTTAGGGAACTTTTCGCAAGGTACTGTGACTTCTGAAGCTCTTTTCACAAAGTTTAGGTTCTGTTCGCAAGGAGTTCTCTTCTTTTCGAATAGGTCAAACATCCTTTCGAAGAGTTCAGGTGCTCTTCGAAAACTAAGCCTGGAGCTTTTAGTTCTTTTCGCAAAGTTCAGGTTCTTTTCGCAATGTTCAGATTCTTTTCGAAAAGCACTCTGTAGTGCATTCTTCTGTTCGAATTGCTCCATATTTCTTTTCTGGGTTGAGACCAGGTCTTTGCCTCTTCAGTTTAGGCATTTTGACAGCTAGTGAGGTTGTCCTTTCTCCATCTTCCTCCAAATCCAGATGGGTCATCATCTTTTTAGCATTTTTAAGCTACTTTCAAGGTTAAGCCTGTCTTTATTGTTAGCTGTAAAACAAACACTTAAAACACTTATTTAGTTCTCTCAAGGGTCTATCAAGGCCTAGATTAAGGGGTGGAAAATGGTATTTTCCAGTTCTCAACAAAGCATACTTATCAAATCAAGACACGGGACAGACGATAATCCTATTCGTTTGTGCATCTACATGACGAGCACGGTCTAATGTCTCACAAAAAGAAAAGTTGACACACGGTTTGTTGGTAGATTATGAAATCAAATAGGAGGTTTTTTGAAACTCAAGTTCTGCCTAGGCCACGTGCTTAGTTTCAACAACCAAGTTTTCAACTTCTCACGCGGTACTAGGCTGCACAGGACTTAGACTTCGAAACCCCCTTCTTCCTTCTTATTGAGGCTAAGTGACTCCTTATGCAAACATACCGAAAAGAGAAGAGAAAGGACGCTCAAAATAGAAAGACTCGCTCGAACAAGGAAACTTAACTATATTCCTTTGGCTTGTTTTCTTTCTCAACCCAAGGGGGAAGCGAAGATTAGAGTCTTATCTCTTTCTTATCTCCTCCTTATCTCTTCCTTATTAGTAGTAGGCAAGCTTCTTTCTTCCTAAAGATGTGACCATGTCTCGCGAGAAAGGGAAGAAGCCCCTCGCTCAGTACATATGGTGCTTAGCTTTTGGTCCTTTAGTCTAGTGAAGGTCTATCTCTCTCACTAGTTCCTATTGGCGAGGAGAGCCCATTAGGGGTTTTGGAGAGTGCGGTCATTACAATGGTGATATGAATGGTTTTGGGGGTGATTAGGAGCACTTCGTTTATAGGCTCTCCCCTTAGGTGAGGTTAGGTTAAGAGTGGGCTATAGGGAGTTGGGCCTCTTGGGTTGGCATGAGGGGTCGTGTTGTGCCGGGTTTCTTATTATATAAGAAAGAGGCTAGGTGGGATTTTGATGGGGATCTAGGAGGCGCAGAATGTCTAAGCTAGTCAATCCTTCCAAATTTCCTCCTCTCTCTTTCATGGGTAGGTAAGTCTGTCCTTTTCGGTCTTTATGTTGGTTGGTCTTTATTGTGGGTCTTTGCATATTAAAGTTGAGTTGTTAGTATCAGTTGAGGCTTGGGGGGTTGGTTGAGGAAGTATTTCACTCTTAGTGAGTTGTCACTCCACAACTAGGCTTTAAGGGATTACAACGTTTGTTCAGCTCTTTGTTTGACAATACTAGGGCATACAATTGGGTTTGATGGATGAGCCGGTCGGGATGGATGAATCTGCAGTCGATACGCTAGCTAGACGAGATCGTTATGTCGTTTGCAGTGCCCGATGCATCGTTATATGAAGGAGTTATATGGACTACCCCATTAACATCAATCATGTTCCCAGGAGTCTTCGTTGTTCGTTGACCCGTCGCAAGGTCTGGAATCGAAGGCATCTAAGTTCCAAAAATATTGAAGATTAGATTCACTAGAAGAGGAATATAATTCAAGGTTCGAGATCAGTCATATGTTGGACCATAGTAGGTTCACAGATCGGGGTTTCGCGCACCACCTCAATCTTACCACCTGTTGTGTCATATTCAGGCAGAGGGGGACCTGACGGTAATTAGCAATACTTAAATAAGCTCCTTCTTTGCTTCGACTTCGTCGATCGGTCCATCGTTGGTCTCCCCAATGACTAATCTGAGATTTATGTGAGCTGTAAATTCCCATTCCAGCGGCTTGTTCGCTCGTAGATGCCTCATCATTCTCAACATGTATTTATCCTTATCTGGAATCTAATGTTTGAGGTGCCATGCCCCCAATTCCATGGTACTTCAAGTAGTCATTCGTATTGCACCATCTCTATTTAGGCCGAAGAAGGGTTTTCGTGCCCATTCTACTCACCCTTTCCGTCCCTCAAAGACCGACGATAAGGTTTCTCCCAGGTTAGAGAACTTTCCCCGCTGTCCTTCTTTCAGCCGGTCCTAATTTCCTTATTTTTTGGTTAATCCTATAAATGAAATCGGTAATCGGATCGGCAATAGGTAACAAGCTTTATGAGGATTCAATTCCTTGATTCCTACCCACATTGGATTAATTCCTTCAATGCTTGCTCAGAGCAGGGTCGACTCAATATTGAGAGACTGACCAATCGAGGACTTTCTCGCACCTTTATGTCTCCATCTCTCGAGTCGAGCTCAATCTTTGGCAGGTATTGTTTGGTCTGGAGTGCGGTGCATCTTTTTGGATGATGAACCCCTGAAGTACGGGAATCTAACCCAACATTTAGTTGTTCAAATATCATTTTATCTTCCTCCTGCCATGACCGCATCTCCCTCCTAGATGTTCGGGGATCAGGAGTGAAACAACTTAATTGCTAAATGGAGGATTTTTTTCCCAGACTCGACTGATAAGGTTTTAAAAGATCTGACCCTTTAGGGTAAGGATAGGGGGAGGGGTTGGCAGGGAGGTTATGAAATATCCGGCCGCTCAGTCAGAAGGGAAAGATATATATATATATATATATATATATATATATATATATATATATAATAAAATAGGATTGATTATATATAGCGAGAAAATGATGAAAATGAAAAAAATTGCTCAGTAAATGAATGGTCGAGCAAGCTGCTGCCATCGCCTTAACTTGCCTTGCTGCCTTGCCTTAAGCCTTATCGGTCATTAACGCTCCCTTGCTTGACTGCTGACTACTTTCCCTAGCTACTGAAAGTGGTTATGGCCGATCGACCAAGCAGTGACTCACTCCTTCTTTTCTAGTTAGCGTTCTGGTTAGCAAGGCAAGACATCTCCTACTCAAATTGCAAGGAGTGGACCAGGCTGGGGAAAAGATCGATTCTCAGATGAGCCTTTATTATTCCCTCGCCTAAACAAGTGGAGAGGGGACTGTGCTCACTCACCTCCACATTTTGCATCTACTTGACCAGACCGAAATCACCTCCATTGGGGCTCAATGTATGCAACTCCTTCCCATCATAACTCCTCCTGCCCTCTTATCATCACACCGAAACGGAGAGGTCAGCAAGAAGTGTAAGAGAGCGGACCGACCGATTTCACTAAAACCTCTTTCTTAGTCCCTTGGTCTAAGGTAAGCAAGCGTAGGCTTGGGTACTAGAGAAGGAAGGAATAGATCTATATCCCATTGTTTTTCTTCGCTGAGTTTTAGGTTCGTCTATTACAAAGATAGAGCTCCAAAACTCAAGGGCGCTCTAGCACACTCCAGCTTTCAAGCGTACGTTTGCTCAGTCTGACATCTAATGACATGAGGGTCGCCAGCTTCACAGAGAAGCGAAGTACCGATTACCTTTGGATCCTCAACCATTCTCATCAAGTCATACAACTTGAATAACACACCGTATCGAACATTCTTTCGAGAACGGCGTATACCCAAGGGTACGACTAGCAGTTTCAGTAAAGACTCAAAGTCAAGACTGTAATCGAATTGCACCATGGCATACTTTTATACTTGAGCTGCATTTCCATCCAAGGATAGAGAACTCTTCAAATAGCTTTTCATTAGCCTTGTGTGTCCTAAGACCCCTTTTCATTATAAAGTCTTTGGTTTCACTTTCTCAAGGATAGTGAAGCGCACTAACCCGATCATCGTTGGAGTCAACGACCTGAAATCAGGATACGTTAACGTTAACCACAACTTGATGGGTAGTTGAAACGGACCTGAAGGCGAAAACAAAAAGATTCTGTGCCTACGCCCCAGTTTCAATTTTAGACGGTTACTCCACATACCCGATAAGAAGAACCAAGAAGGCGGAAGGTCATCGAGAGGGTCGCCTTTGGAAGCGAAAGCTTGCTCGACCAACCCAATAAGAAAACTCACAAGAAAACTAAGAAGTATAAGTAAGACCATTACTATGTAATACTAAGTATTGATTGGCTCCATTCAATACTTAGTATTACTTAGTAATGGTATTACTTAGTAATACGCGAAAGCCTAAGTCATTAATCTTAATACTTAGTATTACTTAGTAATGGTATTACTTAGTAATACGCGAAAGCCTAAGTCATTAATCTTAATACTTAGTATTACCTAGTAATGGCAACAAGCAACGCAATACTTAGTATTACTTAGTAATGCAATACTTAGTAATGTAGGGCGCCAATACTTAGTATTACTTAGTAATCCGCGAAAGCCACTATAAGGGAAGGAATAAGCAAGAAAGACTCAGTATTACTAAGTAATGGCACCAATACTTAGTATTACTTAGTAATACGCGAAAGCCTATAGCGAACAAGCAAGGTAATACTAAGTATTACTAAGTAATGGTGCCAATACTTAGTATTACTTAGTAATCTGCAAAAGCCACTATAAGGGAAGGGTCAGGTAATAGTGCTAGCACGCCAGCAAGAAAAAGTATGCACGTGCTAACGCTTAGGCTTTCGCGGATTACTAAGTAAGACCATTACTACGTAATACTAAGTATTGATTGGTGCCCTAACTGATCTGGGCTTATGCTTGTTCCATAAAAGCATTTTCTTGCTGCCTTTACCCTTTTCTTACAAGTTTTCTTGCTCATTATTAAGTATTACTTGTTCTTCGCTTCCTTGCTGCATACATTTTCTTGCTGCCCTACATGACTAAGTAATACTAAATCTTGTATGAGCTTATGCTTGTTGTATAGCGTTTTCTTACTAGACAGAGATTCATGGCAAGGGCATATCGACGTGCAGGACCCATCTGCACTAAAGCGCTTAATGTTCACAGCTAGGTTCGCTTTGGCTTAAGTAGCCGAGAGTGGTCGCTGCCACTATAGCGCTTGCCTACCTGAGGGATAGCGGTATTCGGTTTTTTGTAGTGATTGCTATCACCATACTCGCCTAGCTAATCCGATATTGGTATCTAGGAGTCGTGTTGCCATAAGAGAGTGCTGCAATCTGCCCTCTCTCACCGAACACTTCCTAATTCATTTTACACGATCATCATAAGGTGACGATGAAACTGGCCCAGGTGACAGTGCGTACATCCATGTGATTGAGACTATATGATAACAAAATCAGACTAGCACCATTCCTTGCCTCCCGAAACTAGACTAGCTTAATCCCTTGCATCGCCATAAGGCTAAGGAACGATATCGATTCATTTGAGTTAATACAGGAGAACACCTTGCTAACGTTAGCCTCAGCTAGCCTGACGCCTGAGCAACTCTTGTTTATAAACCTCCTTCCCGGGTTCCTCCCTTGCTTCACCGTAAGGAAAAGGAACTAAATCGAATTTTCATAGAGTGACTAAGGAGAACACCCCTGCTACATCTAGCCTTAGCTAGCTAGACGCTTGAGCTTTCGTGGATAATCATTCCCTTGCTCTGTCTCCCCTCTTGCTTCACCAGTTGGTAAAGTCACGATATCGACTTCATAGAGTGACGACAGGAGAATATCTTGCTAAAGCTAGCCTTAGCTAGCCAGTAGCGACTTCCTCTAGAAAAGAGAACCCTTACCCATTGATAGACAGAACTATGTCCACCTTTAGTCCGCCCATGGTCGGTTAAGGCAAGTGTAAGGAAGTTACTCCGTAAGATACGGATAAAGTGTAGGCAAGGGAAGTGCGCACTAGCGCGTCAGGTTGTTGAATCTCGTGCAAGCGCTGGTTGTGGTTGTATTGGCTGCAAGCAGAACGTAGGCACTGTAGATGTGTGTTGACCATGCACTCTCGCGTCGTGTAATGTCTATGTATGATAAGGTGGTGTGGTGATTGATCTCAATGCTAATGGTTATCCCTAAGGTTCAACGAATGAATGAAGCTATGATCGTACCCAGATAGAGATGATGGTCTTCCTCTGATGTCTCCAAGCCGGCCAACATAGAATAAATAGGCGAAGCAGCCAAGAGCAGTCTGTTCTCGCCTATCGATAGATAGCAGCTTCCAAGCTCAAACCATTTTTAACTTAATTGCTATTTTTTTCTTGTTATTGATAGAGTGGTATTCTCCGCCCCTGTTAAATAAAGTAGACGGAGATAACTTGAAGAGAGAAGGAGAAAGAGTAAATGATTTACAAGTTTAATGGGAGAAGAATTGCTGACACATTGACTGCCTTCGAGACTATCAAATATAACCCAAGCGGTCTAACCCCCAAGGCAGACCCCAGCCAAAAGACGCTAGACGGACAAACGACAAGCGAGATAAAGAAAGCAGTTGGACTGCCTTGCCGCGAGAGAAACTTTCTCCAATGAGAATCTCTTTTTGGGCAAGACAAGCAAAAAAGGAACTTGCCCTTTGACACCAAGGGATAAGAGTAGATTGCTGGCAATGACTTGGCGAAGGGAATCTATGAGAGAAGGTTCTCGAATCGGGTTCCAACTGAATAGAGCACGGAGCCCCAAGCCGTTCAGTCGTTAAGCGTAATGAGTGATAGGGCGCTTGAAAGGAATGGATGGGCATAGGCTTAATAGTGAACGCAGACCCCCCTGACTGAATCAATGACCGCATGAGCCGAGAGAGACTGTTAGACTTGTTTATTGCATTGCGAAGAGAGAGAGATCGAAGACTCATTTTTTCTGACCCCTTTAGTCTGTTATGGGCGGGCACTAGATGGAAAAGACAGAGAAGGGAACAACCAATCGGGAAAGGCATACCTCAAGGAGCACCAATCTCCCCCAACGAACATCTATCTACACGAAGCCGACCTATGGATAGAAAGACTGAAAGATGCAAGAAAGGAAAATGAAATACGATGAGTGTGAGATACGCAGACGGGGAGTATGCAGCTGAACAATCGCTGGGGCTTCCAGCAGTGATAGCTGAACTAACCAGATGAGCCGCCCAAAACCTAGAGCTGACATTGAAATCTGACTTCAACGTCGGATCCCGGCTATCCGAAAAACACAGACTGCAGCGGAGGATCACAAAATGCAACAAGGGGCAAACCGCGCGAAGGAAGAAGCGAATCAATCAGAATGGAGACAAGGAGGAGAGGCGAAAGAGAGATTTTTGAGCCTGATTCGCATCGCACTATTGCATAAACAATGGATTCGCTGGGCTGGATGAGCAACCTTCTCTGGAAAGGAATAGTGAAAAGCCATGTCACTTGGAACGGAACTGTAAGCTTACTCACTTTCTTTTAGTATGACCACTTTGGTAAGTAAAATGCGATTCTATTATATTAGATAGGCATGGTTGCTTACAAGACGAGCTAGGTTCTAGATGTTCTTCACCTGAACATATAGAAGATAGAAGAAGCAACCTTCTCTCTTGCCTCGATACTAGTAGTGGAGTGGCTTGCTACTTTCAAGGACCAGGCCCGGATATGTTCTAGGCAGAGGGCCGACCTTCCTATGCCTCATTACCTCCTCCACATAGAGAGAGCTGTAACGAAAAATTCGTAGCGATATGCCAAGGAACTTCTCTTTTTACTGGTGGCATTTCTTTCTCGAAGATTCTTCATTAGCTCCCGGAATCACGGCAAGACCTGTCAGAAGGCTAGCTAATTTGTAAGGCCTAAAAATATCAAGTCCAAGCCCAAACCCAGCTCAGATTGGGCCATATACTAAAATATCAAAACTTTAATTTTAAAGCCCAACCCAGTTGGCCTGAGTTCAGATCCAACAGCTTGAGATCCGTACCCATGAGTAGGTATTAGGTGCTTAACCCGTGCACCAAGTTGGTTCATCGATCAATCTTCTTTTGCCAAACTTAGGAGATTAACATATATTTATTTGAATGAAATAGCATTATAAGTTAAAGAATGTACTTTCATTGATTGGGGGAAGCAAATCATATATTTGGACAAGACAAACGAGCCAATGAATCATAAAACAGAATGGTAAGAAAATTTAGAACTGTTGAAATATGAGTAAAAAAATTAGTGAAAACTTGGTTGGGTTATTGAAAGTAGCTTGGTGAGTATACTAAATAATAGCAACCACTTTCTGATTTTTTTATCATTTGGCATGTGAATCATTCTAATTCCATAATGACTATCATTTGGCATGTGATCATAAAACAGAATGTATGAGGAATGGCAACTCGAAGACAATTTGCATCAACATGTAGCAATCAAGTACCTATATATTGTGATAATTTGAATACCTATATACTGTGGTAATTTGAATATCAATATACTGTGTAGCAAACAGGTACTAGGTTGGGTTCGGGTCGGGTTTGGGCTAACTTGAATACAACCTATTTATATAACAGGTAAATATTTTTAACCCGGCCTATTAGATGGGGACTCCTTAGATGGAAGTTATCAATATCTCAGTTTAATGATGTTCTCCTTTTGATTTCAGGCGAAACTTTCAATTTGAAGCTCACCTCAAACGGATCACTAGGGGATGAGGACACTTGGCAGGAGACACAAAGCAAATTTATTTTATTTTTTTTATTATTTTGAAAATAGGCCATGGGGTCTTTAGATTGTTATCTCTCTTTCTTTTCTTTTTTTTGTTTGAATAAAAGGATTGGGCATGTAGAGTTTCAAATATTTGACTGATTTAAAAGGTTGGATCATAGGTTGAGATGCAACCTTTTGTTTGAATAAAAGAATTAGACATCTATTATTTTTATTAATGGCATTAAATGATTTGAATTTGAGTTGAATGGATGTATTTAAATATGAGATTAATAGCTTTTTTTCTTTATATAATTTTTTTAAAGCATTAAAAAAAAGTATTAAAAAAAATCATTAAAAAAATTGCATTAAAAAAAGCATAAAAAAAATATTAATTTTTAAAAATTTGCATAAAAAAATTGTTGACGTAATTTTATTTTTATTTTTTAAATTTACATAAAAAAATCACTGTCAAAAGCAGTGATTTTTTCTTACTGTTAAGAGCAGTCGTTGTTGAAGTTCATAAACCACTGTCTTATATAGTGGTAAAAAAAATCATTGCTTTTTTTACAATTGTTTAGGATAGTGATTTTTTGAAAAAATTACTGCTTAAGGCAGTAATTTTTTTAGCTTTTTCACGTAGTGATGAAAGGTTTTTTTGTTTTTTTTTTAGATGAGGATAATAAAACTTAACAAACCGAGATATGTATGTGTAAACTGGAAGAGCATGGAGATCTGCATGCATCTCATGGTCCATGAGGTGCGTGGCTCAGAAGCTGCGTCGGTGATCAGCTCAGTTGCTCGTTACTAGTTCTTTATCCACAGTCATCAAATTGAAAATCTAGAACTACTCAGCGAGTGAAAAAAAGTCCATAATTTGGTAAAAATCAGTAAATTTTGAAAATAAATGGAAAAAAATTCAAGGAAATAACTGGGATTCAAAAAAATTTCGGTGAGGACAAAAAATCATAATTTGGGAAAAATGGGCAAAATTCAAGAATATGATAAAGAGATATTAGGATTGTTTTATTTTAAAACCCCCATTCAATTATATGTTATTGGATTTTGTTAAAACCAATAAAGTTTAAATTAGAGAATTATAAAAATTAGTTTAATTAGCAAAAAAATTTACACTTGATGAAAAAAAATCTTGATTATGATGCAAATTTTGTAGTTTAATCCAAAGTTTATTTTTATAAAATTGCGCTAACTTTATTTGTTTTTTTTTTTTTTTGATAAATAACCTTATTTGTTTTTAAAATGGTACATTTGGATACTTATTTCCACATGCATCTATAAATTACTCAATGATTACAATGCCCAAAGTCATTGCTTTATATATCACTCAATAATATTACAAGCTTCAGTCCCACTCCTCATAGCAGGGCAGTAGGATATATTAAAACTGGCATAATGATCTGCAATAGTGAGTTTAAAAGAAAAAGCTACCACTACTACCACCACCACCACCACTAGCCTCCTAATTGCACTTTATGAGCAGAAGAAAAATGATTTGCCGCAGCAACCATGGTCTCCTCCGGATTCATAGACCTCGGAGTTACTGAGCTTTTCCTCTCTGCTCTTCCCAGATCAGAAAAGCATGAAGATACCAATCTTAAGATCAAGGAGTGCCGTCTCACTTTCTTCTCTTTCTCCATCTTCTGTGGTGTTCAAAGTGTCAAGAGCAGAGGCTGATTTGTCTCTTGATTTTTTGTCCCTTAGCACTTGATTACTAGAAAATTAGAAAGTAAGCTCCAAAAGATATATGCAAATATATGTATACGTAGGAGTTGTTTGCTCAGCTTTATAAAACATTGCTTCTATATATATATATATATATATATAGAGAGAGAGAGAGAGAGAGAGAGAGAGCTCTGATTTCTTGGTAATCAAGTTAGTAGTGGATTTGAAAAGTAGGGACTCAAAAAAGAAATTAACCTTCTTCTTTGACTCTCAACGATTCTTTGTTGACCACAGTTTCTGTGACCATACTAGTTTCCTCGAAATTGTCTACCATTTTGCTCCATTTTTTCACAATTTTCTTCAGTTTTTCAATGCCTGGGATATTACACTGAAATTTCTCAGTTCTATAACATGGGCCACGAAATTCAAGAAAGTAAAAGTTGTTTAAGATGTATGCTTGGTTTGGATCATGTGTTAGTCTTATAGACAGAACAGTATATATAAGTTTAGCTTGGATGCAATCGGTATGGATCGATTCGGACTGTGATCATTCATGGGCCGCAAGTTGAATGAGCCATAAGTTGAAATTTGCACCGTTCAAATGATCATAACCGTCACGACAATGGAGTTTCTTGTGGTCCATGACAACAATGGAGATTTACATAGTTGTTGTTATCTTAAAAGGGGTTGACTACTTGGAATCACATGATGGAGATATTTTTTCCAAGGTATCTAATATTGGTCAATACCGATACATATCGGCGATAAGTAACGGTTTTTCGGCAAACCGATACGTATCGGTGCCGATGCATATCAGGTATCAACTCAGGTATTGGCATCCATTTCAGCCGATACAGGTTCTTTAAAAACAAAATACACTAATAGAACTTGGTATCGGCCGATTCATATCGGTCCTTCATGGACCGATACCCGATACCAGTACCCGAGTTGACACCTTGGTTTTTTTTCGTCTCAATCTTTTAAACTATATCTCTTTAAATCATGTCTTCAAATCAGACGGCATACATGATGAAACCACTTTGTGAACAAGTCACCAAGTGGATAGTGTGCTTACATAATACCAACTCATCTTTTATTTTGTTTTATTTTACAACTTATGTCTGAGTAGGCATCCATCGGAGCGTCTCCTTTTGGGGGTGTCACCGACAGACTAATCCCGTCTCAGGAGACCCGCGGCCCCCCTAGCCTCGCGGGAATCCCAGTAATGGGGCAGGGAAACAAATCGATCACAGGACCATGGGAAGCATTCCCAATCCACCACTCACCTTAGGAAGTTTAGCCCAGAGTTACCTTCTTTGGGAGGTAACCATGCAAATTGAACCGGTACGAAGCAAACCAGTTCATAGTTCGGTTCGCCATCTTGATTGAGCATAATACCACTAATCGACCATCCTTCCGTGCTTTCACTGCTAAGTGAGTGAAAATTATATTATATATTGTAAATAAAAAATTAAAGTTTATCTAAAACTTAACTCAAATAATTTTATTTAATTTTTATTTTCGATTAAAAATGCATCCTACTACCAGCGAATTGGCAAATCGCAAATTTCATACCTGTATTCAAACGGAGGGAAACAGCGAATCAGGTTAACTCTAGTTTAACCCATGGAGATAGCAATTTTCCAAGAAAGAATTGAAAAATGAAACAAATGAAATCATGGGTTGTTCATTGAGAGCTTCTTGCGTAAGAGAGTACATCAAAATTGCACTGTTGATCTACAGTAAACACATGATTACACAGTGAATGAACTCAACTAAAAAAAACCAAAACCAAAACCAAACAAGCATTTCTTACAAAAACCGTTAGACTGAACCTGCTCGGGCCAACTTACGATCTCCGTGAGTCATCAAGCTTAAACCAAGATCAGAACCCTTTTTTCCCTATATCAGATCAGAAACTCTAACCTGTGCATAGAGATTAGAATGAATACATGTACATGGATGTGAATCTATACTGAGGAAGTCCTAGAAGAGATGATTCAGGCGAGTTGGTTTCACTTCGGTCACCTCTCCACGCCTTCGAGTTCTTCCTGATCTTCCATTTGGACATCATCTTTGTTACTTGTTTCTGATCCGCCAACTTCGCGACCACCCATCTGCTGAAAGAACTGTCGCGTCGTAGGGTCATCATCGTCGAATTCCTCTTCGTTTTGCTTACCCTTCTCCAAGTGACCTGTTGTATCAGTATCCATCCAAGCAGGGCATTGGTATTCAACGCCGAGGGAAACATGAGCTTGCGATTGATTTGAAGGACTCGAAGCATGGTGAGGCACACCTGAAGGCTCGTGAGTTAAGCATGAGCACTCGGGAACTGGGTGAGAGAGGAAGGCCAGTGGTTTAGAGCTCGAACATGCGTCGGTGAGTCCATCAAGTAGCGTTCTTCTGAGGTGCTGGCGTATGGATCTCAACCATGTCTGATTTGCTTGGTAGAAATGGTCACGGATTTCATCTAATAGTTCGGCAACTACTTTTCTGCGGTGAGGCAAGCAGCAGAAGAAAGAAATAGTGGTGTAAGCTAGAGAGAGAGAGAGATCGGAAACATTTCAGGAATTGATAGACTTGGAAAAAAACTCATATGTTCTTGTTGTGTCTCATTTGATCATTAATCTGTGTTTGTCCTTCTTTTGTATCACTCATGACTTCTATAAGTCGGAATGGGGAATTATTCGTTGAGGTAAATCAGCAAAAATTGGAACAAAACAGAGGAAATTATCAAGATTTGGAAATTATTCGGTGAGGACAATAAATCACAATTCGGGAAAAAATACCAAACCTTGGAAATTTTCAGGAAGATATATTAGAAATTAATGAAACTTCGATTTTTTATATAAAACCCCGATTCACTTATATTTAGTTGGATTTTAAAAATAAAAAACTATGATAATAATTTAACCAGAGACTGATAAAGATTATTTAGCCAAACTAAATAAATAACGAAGATCACACTTCATGAAAAAATCGTGATTAAGATGATATATTTGCAATTTAACGGAAAAGTTTGAAAAAATTAGAAAGTATGCTAACTTTTCAGTTAGTCGCGATTAAACTGTGAAATTTGTATTTGACTAAACATTTGCAATTTAAATGAGACCTATGGAAATTTCAGTGAATTTTGTTAGCATGATTCTGTATTGTGAGAAATTACAAATAATAATAATAATAATAACAATAAAGCAAAGAAATGGAAAGAGAGAGACCTGTCGGGACGGAATGTTTTTGAGGAGGCAGACTCATAGAGCCTGTGGCCCATAACTAAGCTAGCGAAATTTGGATACCCCTTGCCATCTCGATCGAATCCAGTGATGAAGGCATCAGCTTCAACGCAAACCAAATAGTCAATTGCTTCCCAGAGCAGCTTATGAGCATTCATCCTCAACTCCATAATCGTAACACCTGGCTCGCTATCTGATTCAGCTACCCAACCCCACCACCCCTCAACGTTGTATGGGTATTTCGGCCTCGAAGGAGGCGGTGGAAGTGGCCGAGGACGTGGACCAGAAGTTTTCCATGTATCGAGTTTAATTTTTTCTCTAAGAAAAGGTGGAGGCCGATGAAGAGAGCCAACCTGGCGATCCTCGTGCCCATAAATATTCATGAGTTCTCTAAAGGAGCTTAGGGAGGTCCTATCAACAACATTCTCAAACATGGCATGAAGAGGGATCAGTGCCCTTTGACCACCAAATACTTCCCCTCCTGCAACGTATATTATCGTGTCTGATGAGTAGCCATATGCACGAAGAAGAATACCAACCTGTTTAAAAAAATACATAAAATAAGATACTTACCAATCAATTACGATTTCCGTCAATGCATCCTATAATTTATTTATTATTGCTATTTTGTTTAACTTTACATTCAGTATGGACATTGGAACTGCCCTCCATTTTATTTTACGTTAGTATCGGGTATCCAACCCAAATGTCAGCGCTCTTGGTGTGAAACCATCATGTCTTCTGTGTGATTTGACACCTATGATATCATTATTTTATTGTGTAAAAAATTGAAATGCAATATGATCACCATCATATGATTCAACGAGGTTAAATGATATCAATATTTAATTGTGTAAAAATAACAGTATGTTGGACCTCGTCACCATAAATTTTAGATGGTGTTTGACTGCTTTGAATCAAACAATGGAGGTTGTTTTCAACCCAATCTTTTACATGAAAGATATTTAGATCATGGTGCATCTATCAGATAGTGCACATGTTGATTCCACATGGCACACGTCCCAACAAGTGACGCGAGTACCAAGTCCATTGGTGCTCGTGCCGCTTAATACAAACTCATACCTAATAGTGACCCATTTTCTCTGCTTACCATATCCCTTGGGAAGAAAATCCTAGCTTTTCTTCCCTAGGATGTTTTCCCAGGGTTAAAACCCTGGGACAGTGTGCCCCATGGCAGTGCCACATTGCCCCCTGGTTTTTTCTTTTTTCTTTTTAATTAAAAAAAAAACATATACAGCCTCAATCTAATGATCTGAATATGAATGGTGACTTGAGTTTGTATTTCATCATTGGCTCTAGCAGCCATTTACCAGAGTGGTCAAAAGCATGGGTCAAAATTTCGTCCGATACCGATATGTATCAGACGATACGTATCGGTTTTGGACTGGGACGATATGGTTCATTCAATGTACTGTTTCGTCATTTTGTATGCATATGCCCGGACGATACATTCAATGTATCGTCCGGTATTTTACTATTCCGATACGTATCGTCCGATACGTATCGGTTTTGAGCTCGGACGATACGTATCGGATACCCGGTATTTTGACCCATAGTCAAAAGTCATTAAAATGATATTGTTTATTTTATTTATTCATTTATTATTTTGAATGGTCCTTGATGGACTTTATGGACATCCATGTGGCACCCAACTGGCATCCAACTGCCCAAGGTTGGCACCCGTGGTGTGAGGTGTGCAATATCAAGGTTGCAACATTGTCAACCTTCTACTTGAGCTACAAGCCCAACAACTCTTATGTTGTGTCGGGAGGCAAATTTTGAAATCCAAATTTTGTTTCCAAAAGATGGCTCAGAGTGTAGGTTATTACTCACACAAACATATTTTTGAATATTCATTAATTCTTGCGTAACCTAATACATCCAACTTTCTAATCCTTCCAGGTGAAAGTAAACAATGTAGTGTCATTTTCAGTGAGTTGGTATTAGGTACCCGACTCGAGTGCCAGCCTTGGCACTCAGTCATCTCCCTCCGACAACCTTAGGAATGCACAAATATTGAGGAGCACCAAATCCATGAAAAGGTCACGTGTACTTCACTGATATCTGTGCTCATACATTACTGAGCACTTCCTGAGGCTTGACCATTTAAAAATGAGATTGAACCGAGTGCCAATGCTAGCACTCGGGTTGGGTACCTAATACCAACGTCATTTTCATTCCCTCTTGAACTGTTGGTATAGGTTGTAGTTCAATGCCCATTTAGGCAACGCCAGCATGCTAAACTTTGGAGAACTATGCATGGTTACCAAGTTGGAATTCAAGAAAAAAATGGGCAAGGCAAAATACGTAAAAAACGGCAAAATTAGGCAGGACTTGGGAAAAAATCGTAAAAACGCGTTTAAAATGAAAAAATCGTGAATTTTTCAAAACAGCTCATTTTTTTTTGTGTGTGGGTTGTGGGGTGGACATGTTTTAAATGCGTTAGCAGCGTTTTATGAAAAAAAAATGTGTTTGCGATTCTTTAAAAAAAATCAGCGATTTTGACAAATATTTATGTGATCGGGTGGAAACCTTATTAACTTTTTTTTTTTTTTTTCGATGAAGGTTGAAACCTTATAACTTGCTAGCTCCTATCATATCTTACCTCCTCCGGCATTAGCGGACATGAACCGTTAAGATGCTGCTTAACAGAATCCACAGAAAGATTCCCATCCACAATCCCGCGTTTGATCATCCAAAATCTTCTATGTTGTATGAGTTCAGTGTGCACATCCTTTGGAATGTTTGGAGAGATGATGTAGAAAGCCAGATATGAGACAAGTTTCCTAAACTAGTGAAAAGTAACTTCAAATTAGAGATTATGTTTCATAGACTTAATACCTGGAAGAGTTCAGAGCAACCATAATAAGCTAGAGCATCTTTAGTCAATCCAGGATCATATGCAAGAAATAGTCGTCCAGAAGATCGTATTCTGATAGATTTTACGAAGACCTTTGTAAAATAAGAGAATGTATTATTTTGAAATCAAAGATACATGATTAGAGCTGTCAAACAGGTTGGGTCTGGCTGAAAATTAGGTCGACCTGGCCAGACCAGAAAAACCAGATCAGGTCATGCCAACCTGGTTCATATATATATATATATATATATATATATATATATATATATATATATATATATATATATATATATATATATATATATATTATCGGGTCAGGTCAGATGCTTCAAGCCTGACCCTGGAGGGCCAAATTTTGTCCCCGAACTGGTTCATAAATTGGGTTGGGCGGGTCGGTTTAACGGTGACCTGACCTGTTGACAGCCCTATACGTGGTAGATACGAGAATGTGTGGTCATCACCTTTGTAGGACTTTGGTGGCAAGTTGCTGGACCTCCTGTCGGAATCGAAGGGCATGAAATGCAACCCTACATCTCAACCTTTGGTACTCTTCAAGATTAGGTGGAAGAATAGCCTGTCTCAGAAGCAAAAAAAATGATCTCTATCATTTCAGTGATATAAAGACTTAATTATTACTTACGAATCATTTTTCAAGAATAAGTTTCTCAAAAACAATTTTCAGCATTCAGCACTAGAATGAAGTAAATTGACTATCTGATACATCCAGAAAATTTAATGAATTTGGTGCAAAAAGATGACCCATTGGCTTTACATTGATCGTTTAGGCATAAAGATGAGCATGACCAAAACAGCTAGATTCACCATCCACGTGTAGCACATTTCTGACCAATCCAAATCGTCCAAATGATATGTCATCATTGGAACTGAACTCAACCCAAAAGTCACTACCATCAGAGGATTCATACCATCCGTTCATAGCACTTAACTATGGACCCTGCAGTAAATATAAACATTTTCCACATAAAAGTACTATAATCAGACGGATCAAATCCTGATTGCTGCGATTTTTGGGCTGAGTTCACTAAAATGGGGCCCGCCATTTGGATGACTTGGATTGGTAAAAAAACTTGTGCCACTTGGCCTAGAAGTGGGATGACAAGAGTGTCATCGCAACCAGACGGTGACCTTTGGTTACTCCAAAAGGAAAATAACTACAATAAAGACCATGCAAAGAACATGTTACAATGGTAAGAATTAACACCATTACCTGCAAGCATCCACCATCTGAAACAAGTAATTCAACTACAGAATGCTTCTTTAAAACCGGAAGAACTGATTCAAGATAAAAATCTGGAGAAGCTGAACGAGGAACTCTAAACACAGGGATCTCTTTCTTCCTCCTTGCCTCTTTAAATTTTTTGGGCAGAGTTTTTACAACTAAAACATCCTTAACTAATGCTACTATGAATTGATCCTCATTATAAAGGTAGGCAAAACTCTTGAAATTGGAGCTGCAAAAAACCAGTCAAAAAGAAGATAACAAGGCCAAAGTATTTCTATCAGCATAGTTTGGCAACGCTCCCACAGGGCCTGATTCCAGCTTCTAGCTTTGAAAACCAGGAACACAGTAAAAATTACTATTTGGTAAAACTCACTTCTCGAACTCATTCTCACTAAGCAGTTCCAGGAATCAGTTTTAAGTTAAAAATGGGCAGAATCTGGAATCGGCAAATATCCGCTTCTGGATTCCACATTTGTGGAATCAGTTTTAATTTAAAGCAGTGCACCGGGTGCCGTTGCCAAACATGGCCTTAACAATGATATGAGTTTTAAATTTCCTAGGGAGATTGACCTTATCCCTTTGCTACTTGTTGTCGATTGGAGCTCAGGAATTACTAAGGTAGCATCGAGAAGTCGAGAAGCGACGACCACATCACAGATCTGCAAGAACAAGAAAATAAACAAGCATTCTCGTAAACATTATAGATTTCTTATATAAATGGAGTTAATACGGCATCCTTACTGAACTCCTGATCTCATGGAAACCCCCTCGTATCCTAACAAAGATGTAGCCATTGTTTTGTAAACCTGGAGCTGCCATAAAGTACTTGAGGTAAGAAAATACCACTTGATGAAATGATCAATATACACATGTAAAAAAATAACTGAAAAAAAGTACATAGAAGAGAATATTTGAAGAGAACAAGGACTTTATAAAACAGTGGGCTATAGCACTATCCAATTTTCATGCCATTTAATATAGAGGTGTGGTCTGACATCGTCGAGAATGGTATAGCTGTCTAGACTTCCTTAACAACTGGAATAGCAATTTTGAGATGGTGAAAATTTTAATAGACTAGTGGAAGCTAGCACCCTTCTAGAGAGGTAAAAAAAAATCCTCTGTTAGGTTTTGACATCCTACAGTGGTTGAAGTAGAATCACGTAATACCATTAGTTGGGCTCCAGAAAAAAGCTCCGGCCGGTGAACGTTAGCAGTAAATCATCATAGACTTATCCCATCTATTTGGGGTCAAAATTTTGAGAGCTGATGAGAGAGAGAGAGAGAGAGAGAGAGAGAGATGTTGGCTGTGAATATTGATGTTTATTTGGAATAAGTCATCATTAATTTTCTTGAGGAATTTACTAAGGGAGCTATTACTTGCACAAGCTTTTCAAGGGATTGCCCCATATTAGTAAATAAAATGATATTATCTATTTTTTAAATGACTAAGTCATCCTAGAACTTACTAAATGCAATGCTAGGGCTGAGATTAGGATCAAAATTAATTCAAACAATTAATAAGTAACAATTTCTCTTAACAAATTATCACGAAAAATTCTAGAAATCCAATTAGATGCTTTAATTCCGGCCCAAAATAGCGTTACTTTCGTGTACGTTCCCTATCGCGGATCTAGAAGACTAGGGTTCTTATGAACGGCTAGATCTCCAATAGTTTTACGGCGTCGAACAAACTCGCAAGTGGGTTCTCTCAATACCAAACGAAAATAAAAGGCTAATACAGTTAATGATGAACAAAAGGTTGATTTTTTATTTTTATGAGATTAATAGGCTAGATCTGAGATTTAATGGATAAATAAATAATTAGGTTTAAGCTACTTACGCAAACCGTAGATCTAAATAAGATAGAGATGGAAGAAGATTTGGTCTCGCACCAAACCGCAAGTGGGAATCGAAGAATCACTCTCCGTTTGAGGGAGTCACACCCTCACGAAAGTTTAAAACTCTCAATTTTGCATAAGCAATTTTCATTAACCAAAAAGTTCTAATAAAATTGTTTACAAGCCTTTAAATAGGCTAACCAATGCATAAAACTAGAAATCCTAGTGTAACTCTAATTCCTAGTTCAAACAAAAGAAATATCCTAATTCTTCTAAAACAATAAAATAAAATCCTAAAATAATAAGGAAACTAAACATATTTCTAATAAAAGAAACAGATCCTATTTTCTAAAATAAAATAAGAAAAGAAACTAATCCTAATTAAATTAGGAGTTTTGAAATTCGTCACTTTCTGTGCAGCTTCCGAAAACTGACCATAACTTCTTCAATACTTGTCGGAATTTCACGTTTTTTGGCTCGTTGAAAATCTACTTCGATAAGCTTTCAAATATAACCAATTTTGCATCAATCCGACTTTGTTTGACACTTCAAAATAGGCCAAGCATAAAAGTGACGGGATTGAAAGTTGAAGACCCTAATAAATTTTGGATTTTCTTCTTTCTAATCAAACGGGTCTTTAACGAGCCTTTTTTTTAAAACCCATTCGCGGGTCCACTTTCTATTTTGACGTCTCCTCTTTATCGGACCACGATTCAAACAAGCGGATCTAAAGTTCGCATCAATCCCCTCTACTTTGAAAAAGTTCGACCTCGAACTTTGGTTGGCATGGATTTTCACGGTCGCGATCACAGACAATATATAGGGAAGCTCAGTCGGAAGCGGTCTGAATCGGACCTCCCCATCAACTCTCCCCGAGTTAGAAGGATGTATTCCCGATAAATACTGGTTGTGATAGAGGTCCAAGAGATTCGAGTCAATCTGCTGAAACTCTTGTGTAATCCAAGTATTTTCTTAATCGCTCTTTTTCTTCCACTTGACCAAATACTTCTGAAGTCCCCCTTGGTTGGTGGACACAATCTGACCTTCCACTACATCTTCGATGATCTCACGAGTTTGCCAAGTAGGTGGGGGTAGAAGTGTGGGTAGGGGAATTATTGGTTCATCAAATATAGAAGGGTCAAAGGGGTTGGCAGGGATGGTTGAAGGGTCGTGGAATGGAACAAGTGCCTCCACGTTGAAAGTCGTGCTAATCCCCAAATCCGGTGAAAGATCTAAGATGTAAGCATTAGAACCAGCGCACTTCAAGATCTGATAGGGTCCAGCACTGCGAGCTTATAACTTCTTTGCAACTCCTTGCGAGAATCGCTCAGGTCTATTCCGAACCATCACAAAATCACCCTCTTGAAATTCTTTGAACTTTCTAGGAGAATCTGCAAAAAACTTTTATTTTCTATTGTTCGCATTAATTCTTTTCTTAATCTTAGCATATAACTCATGAATGCAATATGCAAAAGTGGTTGCAGACTCTGATGACCTTTGATAAATGAATATTGGGAGAAATCTGTGTTCTAGTATTCGGCTTACCCTTCCACTGGATGAGGTATGTCTGATGTTTCTCAGATTACGTTCTCCTTGCAGTCCAAGTGTTGACAATTTTTTGTTTACCTTTCCACTTAAAACGATACTCTCGATATGTTTGGTGTGTATTTACCTTGGTAACAAAATATGGATCTCCCAAAACTTTTCCATCTAACATCTTCACATATTGTTCAGGCGGGTATTTGAAAATCAATGAGTAGATAAGATTGGGCTCAAGTGGATGGGCATCAAGGAATGGGTTTGAAGGTTTTGTTGTTGGACCTAAAAAAGGTGTATGTGCATCTACAGACTCTATATGCTCATGTGTAGGTGACACTACTGACACTAAGGACTCTTGTGTGAATGACTCAAGTGATATTAATGGCTCATGTACACTCGACTCGATTAACTCGTGTGTACTCGCTTCAACCAAAAGCAAAGACTTTGGGATACTCGATTCAATTGACCCTAATGGTTATTGTGTACCTAGTTCGATGGACTCACGTATACTCATTTCAAGGGGCACCAACAAGTCGTGTGTACCCAACTCTATGGATACCAATGACTCATAGGCAAGTGACTCGATTGGTTCATGTGTGGGTGACTCAACATGACTCAACATCACTACTCACAAGGGAAATAGAAGTTTCTTTAATACGAACTAGACTTTCAACAGCTTCTTCTATCTCCTCTTCACTCATCACGATACTAGGGTCATACACAATTTCTTCCACGTTTACATTTCCCGGCTCTTCAAAACTCTCTTTTAGTCAATAAATTTTGAGCGAAAAATTTCGTGGGGCATCGATAAGCAAAGTGTCTAAATCCGTGACACTTGTAATATTTGTTGCGACCACTAGTTTTTGGGCTCTCAATAATTGCTAATTTCCCGTTATCGATTTGGGGATATGGAGGAGTTAAGCCTTTTACCTATCACCGCCCACAAGTGGAACTCCTTGAAGAACTCAAGCATATCCGGTTTAAGAATGGGCCAAAAGCTCCTATAAAACTCCATATTGAAGCCATCGGGGCCTAGAGATTTATTCCTGTCGCTGCACTTGATAGCTTCCCAGACCTCTGCTTCGGAAGAGGGTTTTTCGGGGGAATTTCTAACTTCCGAGTTTAGAGCGGGAAAGGACAGACCATCGAGCTGCAATCTCGACCACCCTTCATCTTGGTATAGCAAACGATAGAAGTCTACCGTCTGAAGTTTGATCTGATCCGGGTCATCAACCTCCACCCCATTCACCTCGATTCTCGTCAATAGCTTTTTCTTAGATCTCGCATTAGACACCGCATGAAAGAACTTGGTGTTGTTGTCCCCAACCTGTAACCAACGAGCTTTCGATTTTTGTTTCCAACAGATCTCTTCCTGAAGGCTCCATTCACTAAGTCTGATATTGAGGTCTAAGTTTTCCTCACTTTCATCAAGCACCCTTTCCTCTTCCATAGCATCCAGCACCTTAAGTCTATCCAGGATTCAAGCCTTCCAGACGTGAGAGAGACCGAAAATGTTCCGATTCCAATGTTTTCTGCAGCCCTTAAGGTGACCCAGTTTAGATAGTAATCGGAACAATGCCGAGCCCTGCGGACTGATTTCTTGTCACCAGATCGGGACTCTGGGTCGTCATTTAGTAGCCACTGATTTTCAAAACGAAAAGGAGTAGGACCTCTACCCAACGGACCACAGTTAAGAATAAGAGGTCTGTGATTGGAGACCGCCCTAGCGAGACCTGCTAGGGATGCGTGAGGGAATAATTCGAGCCAGTCGGTGGTTACCATAACATGGTCAGACAACTAAATGATGCAATGCTCTGAAGATTGGTCCAAGTGAAGCGATCCCCCTACAGCGGCAGATCAAAAAGGGCCCAATCCTAGATGAAGGAATTGAGATTAGCCATGTCAACACAGTCCGAACGATATCGTGAAGTTTCAGCAAAATCCTCCGCCCCCACGGAATCTCTTCGATCCAATCCCATCTGTTCCCACCCAAAACTGAAGCCACTTTGAGAATATCACAGCAGCCCCATATGGTTTCTTGAAGAGTGATGATTGTCGTGTTATAAGAATAAAGAATTAGTTTGATCGTTGCCCTCTTCTTGGGATTACAAATACCTCTAACATTTCACATAAGGATCTTCATAACCAATACGAGTACCCAGCGAAAAGAGACAAAAAAAAAAAAAAAAAAAACGGGAGGGGCTCCACGGATCCCAAACCCTCTCCCGTCTGACATGCCCCACAGTCTAATCTCACGAGTTCCCTTAACTTGGGTTTCTTCTTTGTAGATGTAGTGGATCTGATCCGGCCCATTGTGATGGAGCGGAAAATACCCCGAAGGGCCTCATCAAAGCCCAAGTATGTCATACAGTGGTTCCTACCGAAGGCAACAATCTCATTGATCGTCTCGGAATCTAAACCGCTACCACTGGTTGAGTTACCGGCAGAGCGTTCGGAGAGGGACAGGGGTACTCGCCTGGCAAGCAATCTACCCAGCAGCCCTCTTCGTTGGCCTCAGAGAACGGAGAGGGAGCACGTCTTCAGAAGAGGAATCCGATGAGGACGAAGGGATTCCCGGCAAGTCAAGCAACACTGGAGAGGGTGACAAGACCGAGGGGGGAGCGAAGATATCGTGGTCAACATCGGGACCCAGCAAAGGTGAGCAGCAGCCGGTGGCAAGTGTGCCCATCCCCGAGGGGCAGGGAAGACAACATAGAGGAGCGCTAGCATCAAAGGATTCCCCCCGGGTCACAATTCCCCCCAGCGCGGGAGAGGGCCCATGGGAGACCGATCCAATAGAAGGGACCCAATAAGAGATGCAGCCGGGTAAGGAGAAAGCAAGGCTCGCCGCGGACCAGGGGAGGCCCAAACTGGCCACAAGGCCCAAAGCAACGAACCACGAGGGCAGCCAATAGTCAAATCCTGAAAAGAAAGGACTAAATCAGCCCCCAAAACTGCAGGCTGTAGAGTTAATACCATGTTGAAAAATCCGCCAGTCGCTATAATAGGAAAGAGGGGATCCGTCAGAGGAGAAACGTCCAAACTGTCCTTCCCAGCAGAAAAGTTACCTCTGCCCTTACTTATAATATCGCCACCTGTCAAGGAAAGGCCAGATGTCGCCTCCAGTCGCCTCTAGACACATCGGATGCCAAAGGGTAGTCACGTGGCCATCCTTTAAGCCCCACCTCCTAGACGTCTCTCCATCGTCCTATTCAAAATTCGAATGGGAAGCTAAGGAGAGAGGGATCATCTCAGCCGTAGAATCAAGGGTTGGAAGACGATCTTAACTCAGTGTATCCAACAGTGGGAGATTGATTTTCGGCGAAAGGGGAGGAAACACCGCCGTGTGTGCTCGAATTGAATAACACAAGTGTAGCTCTTACTTCCAGTGGAGATAGTTCTCATAATGATTGAATTAAGTTTAATTATGGTTTTCTAAGGTTTACTTTAGTTTAAAGTTTGATCATCTGTTCAAATACAGTATGTTCAGTTTATTGTCACTCGGTAATTTGGGTTCAAATGTATTTATCATTATCCGCAATTTTTCCAGTATTTGATATTGGTAATTAATCTTCCGTCTAATGTCATGTCAAATAGATCAGTAGAAATTCTCAAATTAACACATTAAGACTGCTTGTTTGAAAATTTTAAAGAAATAACTGCTTGTTTCTCCCCCAAGAGACACTCCAATTGAAAAACTTGATTTTTGGAGGGATTTTGACTTTCCAGAACTTGGACCAGATCTGTCACGTCGGGGTTGCCTGCAGAGAAAACTATAAAAAATGTCACAGAGAAAAGTCTTATAGATAGTTTCAAGTATCAATTGTTGAATTGATCAGGTAGACAGCGTGAGTTTTTTTAATTCAACATTGTTACATATGGCTGAAGTTGAAATAAGTTCTTTAAAATTCAGCAATATTATATACAACTGAAGCTAAAGAAAATTTTTTAAAATTACCCACTATTATATATAGCTGAAGTTAAAGCAAGTTCGTAACTTGGAGACAGCGGTGCTGGTGTGGAAGGGCGCATTCCTCAAATAACTACTGTTAAGTTTGATGACAAGAACTATTTGAAATGGTTGAGGTCTGGAAAGATGTTGCCGCAGAAAAAGAAAGTTGGAGCATATCCATGGTCACTAAAACCTGAGATGGATGATGAGAAGTTTACCAATTGGGTGTCCGACAACTTAATTGTAATTGTGTCTCCTACATTCTATAAAGTCATCGATTAGTTGGACATTCAAGTATACTGAGACTAAAAGGAATTATGGGATGTTGTTGCTGACTCATACTCACAACAGCAAAGTGTTTTGAGTTGACAGATGCAACCAGCAAATTTCATCGAGAATATCAGCCACTAAGTGATTGTTAGGCAGAATGACGTGGAATGAGGGGTCAATTGAATTATTATCAACCTGTGTCATTTATTCATCGTTCATGAGAACAGCCAATATTGTTGAGCAAATGAAGAGATTTGATTTCCTTTGTAGAAAGAATTCTGGATTCGAGCCAATTCGTGCCGGCATTTTAGTCAACAAACTTTCCCCTCCCCTGAGATAGGTTTTTTCTCTTCTCTAGTATGAGTAAACTCGGGGGTGACTTCTAGAGGTCACTTGTGGTACACCAGAGCGTTCAACTTTGGCTATACTCTCCTCTGAGATGGCATGATTATCTAGAAATTTGAACTACTTAATTGAAATATAATTGAACCATAATTTGTTGGAGTTGATATGAACTTATCAAATTGTATATATGATGATCATTAATATACAGATTATATTGTGAACACAAGATTTATTGAGTATATACATTTGGTTTTGTCCTTAAATGTGTATAGGTCATAGAGATGTTTTGAGGTGATCGGAAAATTGCATTTAGTATAAAAAATTAGTAAATAAAGAATACAAGTTTTAGATATAAATACCTCGATGTCTTGAATAAATTTCATGTAATCCTGAATATGCTCATTAGATGATTATATTTAGCTATTTGAATAAAGATGGGAATATTGAAATACATTTTATGGTGATATAATGTTTGATAACATTATTGCAATTGTATAATAATGGATTATATTATTGTGATACTAGTTGAAATTCACAATATCTTAAATCTACAAGTGGGTAGTTTTCCACCTTTTTGTGGAGCTTAAATCTAATGAGAATCTAAGAATTGAACTTACTCCGCTGAGGAATATGAATTTGTTGCATTGGCAGATTACAAAACGAAAGTCGAGTGGTTGAATAATTTACAATTAGAAATTCCATTGCCACAGTAGCCAATACACTGATAATAAATTAACACTATCAAATGACCTTTGCAAGACCTGTTATGAAAGTATTACACATATTGGTCTAAGATATAGAGTTATATTCGATAATTACTCAAAAGGAGTATTTTTTGTATTAAGTCTCAGGTTATGTGAAAATCTGGTGAATCCATTAACAGAAGGTCTGGGATATTAAAGTGTATAACATAAACATGCATAAGCTTGAAAACCATTAATTCGAAATAGTCACTTACAGCAGAAACTTAATGTAGTAAAATATAACACAGTGTTGAAGTGTCCAAGTTGTATGGGCACTTCCGATAGATCAACCTATGTAGGTGTGGAAGTTTGACCGCTTCTAACATAAGAAAGACTCTCTCATGAACATTCACAGAAACCAAGATGAAAGAATAGGGCCATAAAAGTGCAGGTAATTAGAACACAAATGTTTTCAAGATAATAAGCAGTTCAAGAATAAGGTCACTAAGGACACTGGTGAACCTTGAATTTGCATATCATGAGATATTTCATGTCCAAACGATACTATTACCAAAGGGTTGTCTTCCCCTAGTATGCTTTCATCTCTCTCTCTCTCTCTCTCTCTCTCTCTCTCTCTCTCTCTCTCTCTCTCTCTCTCTCTCTATATATATATATATATATATATATAAGGAAATGATTTCCCGACTATGAGTCACGCGTGACTCGATCCAGGAGACTGTTCAGATGTCTGCAGTCAATGTTGACTGTGGAGATGTATGGTCTCCTGACTCAAGTCACGGCGTAACTCAAGTCAGGCGACCACTACCATATATATATATATATATATATATATATATATATATATATATATATATTGGATTATAGAGGAAGTGTGGGTCTTGGATGTTAAGCATCACACCCAAGAATCACTCATCATCTATGATCCTCTATATATATATATATATATATATATATATATATATATATATATATATATATATATATAGGATTATAGATGATGAGTGATTCTTGGGTGTGGATGCTTAACATCCAAGACCCACACTTCCTTTATCTGAAATAATTACTTATAGCGAAAACCCAACCTACGAAATACAATCTATGTTCAATGGGAGAAACAAACTGTAAATACATGAGAGAAAAGGAGTGCGACTAATCATCTCAAGCAATCATGGTTAGGGCTGCAACCAAGCCGAGCTAGCTCGAGAGCTAGACTTGGCTCAGTTCTACATATAAGAGCTTTTATCTTTAGAGCTCAGGTTGAGAGCCGAGCCAAGCTAGTTAGTTTGAAGCTCGAGCCTAGCTCGAGCTAAGGCCGGCTCAGCCCTACTCGGCTCTATGGCTCGGTCTATTTGTAATATTTTATATTTTTATATCTATAACTTTGACTTCTCTATTTTACCCTTTAAAGTAACCGTTTAAGTATATCTAACGGTTACTTTGAAGGGTAAAATAGTAAATTTAATGGTTGCCCTAATCTTTCACTATATATACTACTTTTAGCCTTTACCATACACTGTTTCAGAAGTCCTATAGCTACAACTTACAAGGTACTAACCTACAAACAAACTCTTCTATCTTCTCTCTGAGAACCTCAAAACCTTTCAAAATCTTAAAGCTCTCTCACCTTCTCTCTCAAGGGCACTCAACAGACAACAAAGAAGCTCGTTTCCTCAAATGACTCCTCTCTCTCTCTCACGCAAGCACACCCGCCGGCCGACTGCCAACACCAAGAACTGAACCTCTAGCAATCGGCAAGACACTTTTAGAGTATTGGGCTCTTGTCATCACGCAATTGGCACCGGTGGATTGCCGGATCGACAATCGACATCGACGGATTGGTATCGGTTCTTTTATTTATTTTAAAATAAGGGCATAAATATTTTTTCAAATCAAGGCTGATTTAAAATTTTATTTTTAAATTAGGGCTGCCTTAAATTGGGATTTTTGCATAAATATTGCTTCAAATTAGGGCTAATTAAAAAAAATAAAAATAAAAATTAGGGCTGCTTTAAATTAGGATTTTTTTTTAAATTACAGCTGTTTTAAATATTTTCAATTGGGTTGTTTTTAACTAATTTTCTAGTTGCATTTAAATAGTTCAGCCTTATATTGTATTCATGGAAAAAAATCAAATCTTAGACCCAAAGATGTCTGACGACCTCCTTGTCCACCCCCCTTATCATCCCCTAGTCCATCTTCCGCTCTTGCTTCCGATTCCGCTCCTTCATCTAGTTTTATCATGGATGTGGAAATTGTAAAAAGTACTAGGATGAAATTGTTTATAATATAACTTACTTGGCTCGAAGCTCGGCCCGAGCTTGGCTTGAGCTCGAAAAGCCAAGCTAGAGATTGAAATTTTTGAGCTCGAAGAGCCGACCTCCAACTCGGCTCGTATAAGGTAGAGCCTAGCTAGAGCTGACCCAAGCTCAGGCTGGGGCAGGCTCGGTTGCAGCCCTAATCATGGTACATTAATAAAATATATAACGATTAGAAAGAGAAGTAGATCTATAACAGTTTAATTACTCTTAATAAAACATTCTAAGATGAGAAAACTTCTCTTAGAAATACTCATAAAAACCAGGATAAAAGCACATGGTTATAAAAATCCGATAAAGTTGGAACATAGATGTCTTTGAGATAATATGCGTATGTTAATTCTGATTCATCTAAAAGCAGTTCAAGATAAGGTCACTGAAGTCATTGACAAACTTCGATTTGCATACTACGAATAGTTAAAATCTGGAAGACACTTTTCCTTAAACGTTGGCTTCTCCTAGTATGCTCCGATCTTACTTAGTTTGTTAGTTTATATATTTAAAGTAGTGGGGGAATGTTCTATATTTTTAATATAATAAAATAGTTTATATAATACAAATTTATTGGTGTATGTGAGCTACACCATAAATTTCATTGTTGTAGTAAGAGAGGCAACTCTTGTTGGGAAAAAGGTCCCACATCGTGCAAAGAGAAATCTAGAAAAGTGGTTAGATTTGGTTATGTGGCAAAATGTGTTGTATTACTATGTGGAGCGCATTAAACTCATGTATTACTCTCATGGCAAAATGTTTTGTATTACTGTGTGAAGCACATTGGGCTAGTGTGCAGGCATGGTGTGACGTGGGCTCGCGGCGTGGCAAGGCGTTGCGGTATGTCAAACCAATAGGTTTGAGGTCCTCCTGCCATTTTGGCACTGTTGATGTTTAAACCATATATATGGGAAAAGGATCTAACAGTCACGTGATGTGTCACTGGCCTAAGTGATCCCCTACGGAACGCATACAATAGCCTTGTGGGCTTGAGTCGCGCATCCAGGTCTCGCATAGGTGTTAGGTCGCTCTTGTCGTGTCGTGCGCTGGAGCCATCGTGTTGGTGGTCCACGACCACCCTCATGGTGTGGACCTAAACTCTATATGGGGCTGCCCCTAGAAATGTCGCTGCGTATATCTATAGGAATTGCATTCGGGAATCCGCATAGTTTCTAACCTAATGCGCTACCGTGCAGGTTGGAGACACAAGTAGGCTGATCTAGTTCGAGAAAAGCTAGTTGTCGCAAAGAGTAACTCCGTGGCATTTGATATCAGAGCCTAGAGATGGCTGAAGGGACCAGTAGTGGTACACGCAGACGGACCAGGGAACGTCTAGACGACCTTGAGGGTCAAGCCGAACAGTTGGAGACAGTGGTTTCACTTGTGACAGGCCATGCAGAACGGTTAAGCAAGCAGGAAGAAAACCACATCATGTTGGCTGAAAACCACGCCACGTTAGCTGAGAATGTGAAGATCCTTGCAGAAGATATGAGGGGCACCGTCGAAGCCCTTCGTTTGCAGATTGATGAATTGACCACTAAGATGAACGTCCTGATGAGGGCGATTGGTTCTGGGGCTGCTCAGCAGCCAGAAGCTCCCCAACGAAAGGTTAAAATACCCGAGCCGCGGTGCTATGGGGGAGCTCGTGACGCGAAGGAACTAGAGAATTTCTTGTGGGACATGGAGCAGTATTTCCATGTCATTCCACCTGCCACTGAGCTATAAAAGTGGTCACTGCGACCATGTATCTCGAGAGGGATGCTAAATTGTGGTGGCGTACGCGCTATGAAGAGATTCAAAATGGTCGTTGTGTCGTAGACACATGGGAAGACCTGAAGAAAGAGTTGAAAGTACAATTCTTGCCCGAGAACATCAACTATATCGCTCGGCGAAAGCTACGGAAGCTGTAGCACACTAGCACAGTGAGAGAATATGTGAGGCAGTTCTCCGCTTTGATGTTGGACATCAGGGAAATGTCCGAGAAAGATAAAATATTCTACTTCCTTGAAGGCCTCAAGCCATGAGTCCAGGCTAAACTAAATAGAAGGACATTACCGGACCTTGCAGCTGCGGTGGCAGCTGCAGAGCGATTAACGGACTATGGACCCTCAGATCAAAATAGGAAGAGGCCGCACGAGAATAAAGGTGGTTCGAAGAATCCGCCAAAAGCTAATAAGAAAAGCAAGAGCGGCACACAGGAAAAGAAGGCGCACGGGAAAGATTCACATGCAAAGTCAGCTGAGTCTGCCAACTACGTGCCGAAGTCAGGTTGCTTCTTGTGCGGAGGGCCTCATCGAGTTAAAGACTGCCCACAAAAACAATCGTTGACTGTTCTTCGAGCTACTATTAGCGCTCCTACCATCCCTGCTAAGGAGGAACCAAGAATGGGGGTACTCAGGTTGCTAAATGCCATAAAGGGGCAAGTAGAAAAAGGAAAGACAGTCGCGCCCAAGGGGCTGATGTACATAGAGGTGTACATTAACAGGAAAAGTACTCGTGCCATGGTGGACACGGGGGCGACGCATAACTTTATTGTTGAGAAAGAAGCACGTCGCCTAGGATTGAAACTGGAGCAAGACTCCAGCCGTATAAAGGCTGTGAACTCGGAGGCACACCCCATAGCAGGAATAGCAAAGGGGGTACCTATACAGATAGGGCCGTGGAGCAGAGCAGCGAACTTGATGGTAGTACAGATGGATGATTTCAAGGTTGTCCTTGGGTTAGAACTCCTACACCAGGCTAAAGCAGTGCCCATGCCATATCTTGGGTCAGTGTGCATGTTCGGAGAAGAGACCCCTTGCATGATCCCCGTCATTCAGAAAGATAAAGAAGTGGAGAGTGATGGGTTTGTCTCAACACTTCAGTTAAAGAAGGGACTAAGAAGAGGGGAACCTACATTTCTTGCTACACTGCTAGAAGAGAAAGCAACAGGGCCGGTAGAGATTGTGCCAGCAAGTGTGTCAGGAATACTCCAAGAATTCTAAGATGTCATGCCGCCAGAATTGCCTAAGGTGCTGCCACCAAGGAGATCAGTGGATCACCGAATCGAATTAGAACCAGGTGCAAAGCCGCCAGCTAAAGCTCCATACAGAATGGCTCTTCCAGAGCTAGCCGAGTTACGTCGGCAGTTAGATGAGTTATTGGGGGCACCATTTGGCGCTCCAATTCTATTCCAGAAGAAACGTGGCGGTAGCCTTCGATTATGCATCGACTACAGAGCGTTGAATAAGGTCACCGTCAAGAATAAGTATCCAGTGCCATTGATTGCAGATTTGTTTGATCAGTTAGGCGTGAGGTACTACCAAAATTTGGACTTGAGATCTGGCTATTATCAGGTGCAAGTCGCCGAGGGAGACGAAAGCAAGACTACCTGTGTGACCAGGTACGAAGCCTTTGAGTTTCTAGTGATGCCCTTTGAGCTGACTAATGCCCCAGCCACCTTCTGCACCCTGATGAATGAGTTGTTCTATGCCTACCTCGACAAGTTCGTGGTGGTGTACTTAGACGATATCGTTGCGTATAGCAACACATTGGAAGAACATCTCAGCCACCGCCAAATCATTTTCAAGATACTGCGAGAAAACCAGCTCTATGTCAAGAAGAAGTGTTCATTTGCACAAGAGCAGATTATGTTTTTAGGACACTGTATTGGGGGAGGAAACATCAGCATGGACCTTGAGAAAGTTCGTGCAATCCAAGACTGGAAAGTGTCAGAAGGCGTGACCGAGTTGCGGTCATTTTTGGGTCTTGTCAACTATTACAGAAGGTTCATCCCCGGTTATTCACACCGTGCAGCACCACTGACTGACCTGTTGAAGAAGGATCGACCGTGGCAGTGGTGGGAAAAATGCCAGAGGGCGTTTGAGGATTTGAAAGCGGTGGTCATGAGTGACCCCGTGCTGAAGCTACCTGATCACTACAAGCCATTTTAGGTACACACGGATGCATCCGACTATGCGATAGGAGTATTAATGCAAGAAGAGCATCCAGTGGCCTTTGAGAGCAGAAAGTTGAATGACACCGAGCGGCGGTACACGGTTTAAGAAAAGGAGATAACAGTGGTAGTACATTGTCTAAGGACGTGGAGGCACTACCTACTTGGGTCGAAGTTCCTAGTAATGACCGATAATGTGGCGACCAGCTACTTTCAGACACAAAAGAAATTGTCGCCGATGCAAGCCCATTGGCAGGATTTCTTGGCCTAGTTCGATATGGACTTGGTGTACAAGCCTGGCAGGACCAACCAAGTCGCAGACGCTTTGAACCGTAAAGCAGAGTTAGCAGCATTGAATGTTCAGTTAGCAGCGTTAAAAATTGAAGAACAAACTGCAACTAGCCGCATTAGTTCGACTATCCCTGATAAATTGCGCGATGGGTTAAAATTAGATCTACTCGCGATGACCCTACTACAACAGATACAAGAGGGGAAAACACGGTGGTTCTGGACTAAGGAAGGACTGTTGGTGACCAAAGGGGGCCATTTCTATGTGCCGAAAGTGGGAGAACTTAGAAAGGAACTCCTGAAGGAATGTCATGACACATTATGGGCTGGTCATCTAGGAATTCATCGCGCGCTCGCCTTGTTGGAAAGGCGTTTCTATTGGCCTAAGATGGAAGAGGACATAGAGGAGTATGTTAGGACTTGCCTGATATGCCAGCAGGACAAAGTGGAAAGAGCTAAACCATTTGGACTCCTACAGCCGTTGCCAGTGCCATCCAGGCCATGGGAGAGCGTCTCCCTTGACTTCATCTCTGCATTGCCTAAAGTAGGGACACTCGGGTCCATCCTGGTAGTTGTGGATCAGTTCTCAAAGTACGCCACATTCATTCCGGCACCGTTGAATTGTAATGCAGAGCAGGATGCACGATTATTTGTCAGTAATGTTGTGAAACATTGGGGTGTGCCGCCAGTGATTGTCAGTGATAGAGATCCACTGTTTGCTAGCAAGTTTTGGTCGGGAAGTCTTTCAGCTCCTGGGACAAAACTGAAATTCTCATCCAGCATGCATCCACAAGCAGACAGACAGATAAAAAGGGTGAATGCTATTTCGGAACAATATTTGAGACATTTTGTCAGTGTCAACCAAAAGAATTGGGTTCAGTTGTTAAACGTGGCACAATTTTGTTATAATCTGCAGAAGAGTTCAGCCTCAAATAAGAGCCCATTCGAATTAGCAACTGGCCAGCAACCGTTAACACCGCATACAATTACTATGGGATATACTGGGTCTAGTCCGGCAGCCTACCATCTTGCCAAGGAGTGGCAGAGGAATGCAGAGATTGCTAGGGCCTATCTGGAAAAGGCCGCTAAGCGAATGAAAAAGTGGGCCGATCAAGGTCGACGGCCTATCGAGTTGCACGTAGGCGATGAAGTTTTGGTAAAACTTAATACGAAGCAGCTCAAATATTTCAGAAGAAAACACGCAAGATTAGTTCGTAAGTATGATGGGCCATTTCCGATCACAAAGAGGATTAATGATGTCTCATTTCTAGTGCAACTTTCTTCCCGACTGAGAATGCATCCGATATTTCACGTCAGTTGCTTGAAGCCATATAAAAGAGACTCGAATAATCCAGGGAGAAGTTTGTCAACTCGTGTCGCCCCAAATGCCGATTTACAGTTGAAGAGACTTGTTGAAGAAATCCTTGCACACAGACGCAGTAACCGGGAAGATGGTAGTCAGAATGAATTTCCTATGGAGTACCTTTTGAAGTGGAAGGGCCTACCAGAGGCCGAACTTACTTGGGAACTTGAGAGTACCCACCTGTCCTTCCAATCCGCCCTAAAGAAGTACTGGAAGCGCGTCGACGGGGACGTCAACGCAGCTAAGTAGGGGAGGATGTGACGTGGACTCGCGACGTGGCCATCCGAGTCAGTCGCAGGGCCACTTGTGCGTCAGGCATTGGTGGATTGAAGTTGGGGCATCATCTGCACGTCACCAAGCCATGAGGGCTTCTCCATTGGTACTCCAAGAGCTTCGGTCGTGGGCCAAGAGGGCATGCGACATGGTGGCAGTTTGGGTCATGATGCAGTATCAGCAAGGCACGCGATGCGGTCGAGACATGAACCAAATGGGTCAGCAGTGCAAGGCGTTGCGGTATGTCAAACCAATAGGTTTGAGGTCCTCCTGCCATTTTGGCACTGTTAATGTTTAAACCATATATATGGGAAAAGGATCTAACAGTCACGTGACATGTCGCTGGCCTAAGTGATCCCCTACGGAACGCGTACGATAGCCTTGTGGGCTTGAGTCGCGCATCCGGGCCTCGCATAGGTGTTAGGTCGCTCTTGTCGTGTCGTGCGCTGGAGCCATCGTGTTGGTGGTCCACGACCACCCTCATGGTGCGGACCTAAACTCTATGTGGGGCTGCCCCTAGGAATGTCGCTGCGTATAGCTATATGAATTGCATTCGGGAATCCTCATAGTTTCTAACCTAATGCGCTACCGTGCAGGTTGGAGACACGAGTAGGCTAATCTAGTTCGAGAAAAGCTAGTTGTCGCACGAGAGATTACGTCGCAAAGAGTAACTCCGTGACAATGGGCTCTGTGTGGGCAGGTCCGATCAAGTTCGGTCAAACTAAGATAATATGATATTATTTTAGTATAAATTATAAGTAAAAGGTTGTGTCCTTCCAAATTTAAAATAAATGTGCATTATTTCATCCAAGAGTTGTATCTATTCAACAGACATGACTGTTATCTGAAACTAAAAGACTCTTTGACAACCTTCGGTACATCTAAGTGAGTCTAGCACCACAGATTGAAGAGACACATGTCTCTAACTGTCTATTTCACCAAGAGGTGATACATACCTGACGCGGGACAACGACCCTTAAATACATGAATCCCCATGATATGCTATTTTGCCCAAATTAAACTAATTAATTGAACAATTAATCACAAATTAAAGCATTCATAGGATTCCGCTTAAGCGACCATGCTTGATTCACGTAGGGTCTAATCCACCAGCGAGATCCGTTAGGAAATGCAAAAGAGGCGATCCTAGAGTTAGAACTCTAGCTTTGTCTAGGTCGGGGCGTTAGATCGTAGTTTGCGGTGTCGGTAGCTCCTTTCTAGGGTTTGTGAATTGAAGCGATTAACGGCCCAAATTGAACAAGCTCGAGCCCAACAACGATCATGGATCGACGGGTTGTTCTAGATCAGGGTTTGGGAATTGGGACAATCAAATAAAAGGGGAAATTATATGCAAGCGATTAGCAAAATTAGGAAGATTAAATAAGAACAAGAAGTGAGAAGACCAAAGATAGCATGGGCATCTCACCCTTGGCCTCACACCAAACCCACATGGGGAAGAAGACTCACTCTTCAAAGCTCCTCTAAAGCCCAAAATGCAATACACTTTTCATTAAAATCAACCAATACCAAAAATGGCTTACAAAATAGACTTTATAGTTTTTACAAATGGGAATAACCCTAAAATAGAAAAGTACCATGTTACCCTAAAAGGATAACTTACATTTGACACAAGAAAAGACAAACAAAAAGGATAAAAAGGACAATCCTGTCACGTGACTCGCTCGAGCGGATTTGGTTCCCTCTCGAGCAGGAATCTTTACAGAAGGTCGCTCGAGCAGGAACTAAAGGTCGCTCGAGCGACAACTAGGGGTCGCTCGAGCGACAACTAGGGGTCGCTCAAGTGACTTTTGGCCGAAAGTTTCCTGATGCTCCCACGCTCGAGCAACAATAGACCGAGAATTTTCGCTTTGATTCTGAAGCACTTTCGCTCGAGCGAGAAGGATGCTCACTCATGCCAACCTAGGCAGAGACCCTTCTTTTGGGTTGATCCTTAAGGCCTTTCCTCGATAGATCTTGGCGCTCCATGGTTCCTCCATCGTTTCTTCTTCCGTTAGTACACCTTGTACGGCTTGAAACCTAGGCCCTCATTGTTGGCATCCCCGTTAATCATCACTGATGAAGTGCGGTCATGATACCGATCGAGCATGTTGGGGTCTAGGCGGCGAACATCATCCTCATGCGATCATGATACCGATCGAGCATGTCGGGGTCTAGGCGGCGGACATCATCCTCATTGATCCACATATTTTCAGATTCTAGATTATTAACCCACTTCACTAAATATCTTTGAAACCCTCCGCCATGGGTGGAGACCACATTGTCATCCAAGATCTTCTCAATTACATCTCTTTCGGCTCGCTTGGAAGGGGTGGTGTACGTTGCAGGGTGTGGTTCAATTCGTGAATAGATGTTTGGAAAGGGTTGCAAGGGGGTGGGGTTGAGCCTAGATAAGGAACTAGGTCTTCCACGTTGAATGTTGAACTAACCCCCATATCTTGAGGCGGCTCGAGAACATAGGCATTAGGGCCACTCCTTGCCACAATCCTAAAAGGTCCGGTGTCACAGGCTTGGAGCTTCTTCCTGATTCCCGATGGGAACCGTTCAAGCCTAACCCAAACAATCACATGATCACTAATTTGGAATTCTTTGAAACGCTTGTGTGAATCCGCCTATAATTTGTAATCATCATTGCTCAAGATAATTTTACGTCTAATTTTGGCATGCAAATTATGAATATGTTGTGCAAATGTATCTGCGGACTCAGATGTGCGGTGAGGCATAGACATAGGGATCAAGTCTAGGGGCATTCATGGTTTGTGACCATGCACCACCTTAAATGGGCTCCTACGTGTGGACCTATTGATGGAATTATTATATGCAAACTCTGCCATCGGTAGAATGGAGTCCCAGATCCTAATGTGATCACCGACAAGACATCATTAGAGATTGCCTAAACTCCTATTGGTAACTTCAGTACAGCCATCAGTTTGAGGGTGATATGCCAACGAGAATTGGAGCATCGTACCCATCATGTGCCATAAGGTCTTCCAAAAGTAACTAGTGAACTTGGCATCCCTATCCGACACAATGGTCTTGGATAACCCGTGGAGATGTAACACTTCATCGAAAAACAATTTCGTAATATGGGTTGCGTCGGTGGTTTTAGTGCATGGTATAAAGTGAGCCATCTTGGAGAAGCGGTCCACTACAATAAAAATGGAATCGTGCTTTCGCATAGTCTTGGGAAGCCCCAGCACGAAGTCCATCAAAACGTCTTGCCATGGTGTGTGCGGTACCGGCAAAGGGGTGTACAGACCGGTGTTCTGCTTTCTTTGTTTGGAGACTTGGCAAGTACGACATTGTCACACAATCAAGGCGACATCTCGCACGACACTAGGCCAAAAGAACCTATCTTCGACGAGCACAATAATTTTGTTGCACCCGAAATGACCGGCAATCCCTCCGGCATGCAACTCCCAAATGAGGAAGTCACACAAAGAAGTGTGAGGGATGCATAGGCGGTTGCCCTGAAAAAATACACGTCCTGCAAGGTATAGATGGAGTTGGTGCTCGTCGGGTTACTATGGAGAGTGGTATAGTCTCTCCCGAAATCATGGCATTCAGGATACTCCTTCAACCAGTTAAATCCAATGACCTCGGTGCTCATGGATTGCGAAGTCGCCACCCATCGACTAAGCGCATCTGCAGCTCTGCTCTCAATATCGACCTTATGCTTCAACACAAATGTGAATCCCTGGAGGTACTCGACCCATGTCGCGTGCCTCAGGCTTAACTTCTCGCAGACTTTAGAAAAGTCCAGTAGGCGCATGACGGACACGCTAGTCATTTTCTCCTTGATCTGGGCAAAGGCCTTCGTCGCGGCTTTGCTCCATTGAAACTCCCCTTTTTCATGCATAAATACGTGAATCCCCATGATATGCTATTTTGCATAAATTAAACTAATTAATTGAACAATTAATCACAAATTAAAGCGATACCTTAGGGTTTCATAGGATCCCGCTTAAGTGACCATGCTTGATTCACGTAGGTTCAATCCGACGCGCGAGATCCGTTAGGAAATGCGGAAGAGGCGATCCTAGAGTTAGAACTCTAGCTTCGTCTAGGTCGGAGCGTTAGATCATAGTTCACGGTGGAATCGGTAGCTCCTTTCTAGGGTTTTTGAATTGAAGCGATTAACGGCCAAAATTGAACAAGCTCGAGCCCAACAACGGTCATGGATTAACGGGCGATGATCGGATTCGATCCACAATGATGGACATCAAGGTTGCTCTAGATTTAGGGTTTGGGAATTGGGACAATCAAATAAAACGGGAAATTGGATGCAAGAGATTAGCAAAATTAGGAAGATTAAACAACAAGGAGAAGATCGAAGATAATATGGGCATCTCACCCTTGGCCTCACACCAAATCCACATGGGGAAGAAAACTCACTCTTCAAAGCTCCTCTCAAGCCCAAAATGGAATGCAATTTTCATTAAAATCAACCGATACCAAAAATGGCTTACAAAATATGCTTTACAATATTTACACATGGGACCTAAAATAGAAAAGTATCATGTTACCCTAAAAGAGTAACTTACATTTGACACAAGAAAAGATAAACAAAAAGGATAAAAAGGACAATTCCGTCACGTGACTCGCTCGAGCAGATTTGGTTCCTGCTCGAGCGGGTATCCTTACGGAAGGTCGCTCGAGTGGGAACCAAAGGTCGCTCGAGCGACAACTAATGGGCGCTCGAGCGACTTTTGGCTGAATGTTTTGGCCTTGAATCTTGATACTCCCTCGCTCGAGCGACAATAGACCGAGAATTTTGGCTTTGATTCTGATGCACTCTCGCTCTAGCGAGAAGGATGCTCGCTCGCGCGAACCTGGGCAGGGACCCTTCTTTTGGGCTGATCTTTAAGGCCTTTCCTCGGTGGATCTTGGCGCTCCATGGTTCCTCCGTTGCTTCTTCTTCCGCCGATACACCTTGTACGGCCTGAAACCTAGGCCCTCATTGTCGTCGTCCTCGTCAGTACCCCTTCAAACACTATAAATAAGTCTTTCCTTGCCTTAAAACTAACTTCAAAAATATGTATGAGAATTTTGATTATGATTTTTGCGTTCTGTGTTCGTTATCAACATTTTTTTGTGTAAGAGCAAACTACAGAGATTCGTGTTCAGGAAGGATGAATCAACTATTAGTTAGTTAGTCACAACATGCACTGTCACATGAATTGTTGTATCCTGGAGTTTGCTTTGCCAAAAACTCATTATTGACCGCATGCGGTAGGGGCAAGTACAAACTTAAAGACAATATGTTATGTGCCTTGATTCATGTGATTGCATTTAAGTCTCAATTTTTCTTTTATTTCGTCAATTTTTCACCGATTATTCCAACAATTTTAAGTCTATAGTTCACTTTTATGGTTCCTAAACAGGTATTGTGATTGATGAGGGATCTATGGTTGACGAAATCATAAAGTTATTTGAGTAGGATCTTCAGGTTTCTTGATTCAAATAGCTTCAGTACAACGTGTATACGAAAATGAATGTTTGTTATATTTTGAATACGATCTTTATATTTATTTTTATTTTTTTAAATAAATTAATAACAAGATTTATTTAATCACGAATTTGATGAAGTTTTTCAATGAGAATATTATTAATTGAATAGTTTTTATCTAGATCTAATTTCTAATGTTAGAATTTCATCATATGATCGATATGGTTTATTTTTACTCAAATGGTAAAAAATGTTTTAATTATATATATGATTTAATAAAAATTATTTACTAAATCTAAATCGTTAGATGATAATCAAACAGTGATCAAAACAATTATACAAAGTTATTGGATTGATCTGATTTTGATAAGTTCTCCGATCAACATTTTAGTTTATCTTTTCGTGATAAGACTTAAAATTGTTGGAACTAACGGTGGAGAATTGATGACATAGGAAGAAAATTTTTAAAAAAACTTAAATGCAAGCACATGAATCGAGGTATGTAAAATACATTATCTTTAAGTCTGTACTTTCCCCCATCGTATATGGTTAGTAATGGTTTTTTGAAATGCAGACTCCAGGATAAAACGATGCATGTGATAGTGCACATTATGACCAACTTACTGATAGTTGAGTCACCCTTCCCAAACACAAATCTCTCTATTATGCTCTTACGCAAAAATGTTGACAAAAGAGCATGAATACAAAAATCTAAATAAAAATTCTCATATTTTTTAGTGATTTTAAGATAAGGTTAGGGAGTTATTTATAGTATTTGAAAGGGTGTGAATACGTCTCTTAGTGAAATGGGCAGTTACAGACAGGCTTCTCTTCAATTTATGGTTAGATTCACTAAGATGTACCAAAGATTGTCTAAGTGTGTTTTGGTTTCACAGAACAGTCATGTGCTTGAATAAAAATAAATCTCGACGTAATAACGTTCATTTACTTAAAATATAATATTTTAATTTGAAATGAAACAACCTTTCACTTTTAATTTATAATAAATAGTATTATATTAACCTAGACGGACCGAACTTGATTGGCCCGCACGCTAGCCCAAACCTAATATTGGCTAGACCCGGTGCGGCACACACGTGAGTGCATGCTCGGGTGTATACCAAGGAGCATAGTAGGCTCCACATTATAGTAGAACACCTTTGCCGCACAACCACATATAACCACTTTCCTAAATTTTTCTTTACATGATGTGAGACCTTTTCCCAATAAAAGTTGCAAGTTCTACTACAATTATTAAATTTTTAGTGTAAATCACATACACCAATATAAATATATAATATACATAAATTTAAATATATTTAAAATATATTCAACATTTCCCCACTACTTTAAATATGAAAATAAAGATAAAAGAAAACTAAGAGAAGACAACACTTAAGGAAATGGTGTATCCCATAGTATGCAAATTCAAGGTTCACCAATTGATCTGCTTATACTTTCAGATGAACAGGAATTAAGATACGCATATTATCTCAAATACATCTATGTTTTAGTCATTGCACGTTTATGGTCATGTGCTTTCGTCCTGGTTTCTGTGAGTATTAATGATAGAATCGCAACACTGTGATCAAGTATTCCACCATAAAAATATAATTTAATATCCAGACATTTATTTTTAAATATTTAAGATATAATCAGCTAATGAGCATATTCGGGATTACATGTAAATTTATTCAAGATATTGACGTATATTTATTTAGAACTTGTATTCTTATCTACTAATTTCCTATAATGTATGCAATCCTCTGGTCAAATCAAACCATCTCTATGACCTATGCACAATTAAGGAATAAACTCTATATACATGCAAGTTCAAAATAAAATACTCATAGGTTTGTTAATTAATGATCTTACATGCAATGTGATAAATTCATTAACAATTCAAATAAATTATGATTCAATTATTATTCAATTCAAGATGTTTAAATTTCTAAATGATCATGTCATCAAAGTTTTTCTAAGTTGAAAAGTTTTATGCCCCTTATAGAGACTAAGAGATTATCAAATACCAATTGTAATATTTCAAACTAACAACTTTGTCTTTTGGCGATTGATGCAAAGATTTTTTGTCGTAAGACTGTCAATATCAAGATTCTCGATATCTGGCTAAAGACTGTTGAAGGTCATTTATAGTTTCCTTTTACTCGACTTGAATTTCATGAAATGTCTCCTTTCATTAATATTACCCCCACAATTTTATTGGATTCAAAATTTATTGACATTCAATTCAGTTTAAAATGTATCATTAATTGTACCATAAGATTTTATAAGGTATTAAAGACCTCTGAATATAAAAAAAAAAATGTTAAAACTAAATTAACTAGATGATCTCGATATTAGATGTGCGACTCTAGAATGAATAACATATGATCTTGATATAAATAGAAAGACCACATGTTCCTCTTCTTGTACTGTCGGTATTATGCCCTGAAAAATCATTTTATTTTGTCTTTTCATTATTGGACTGCCATTATCAGCATTTATTCATGAATGCCTTGTGGACCTTGTTTATTTATGGTGTATCAATAATCATGGGGCGATTGGAGATATGGTTCTTCCTCATTGAAAGTTGTGTCCTCAGAGAATATTATTAAGCAGTTAGGAGTTATGGTCGCCCATATCTTGTGCAGACCTAACTGACCAATCTAAGCAGACCTATAAATTTTCATAACCTAGGATGGGTCGAGACAGCTCACTGTCATAGTTATCCTATATGGAGGTGACCACCTTTAGTTGGCATGAAGTGGTCTAGCTTCTTGGAATCACAGATTTCCTCACTGGTATAGGAGTTGACACTTTGTGCACATTGAACAAACCACCCAATGCCTTATCAAAACTCACTATCATCTTTAAGGACATATCAGGTTGCAACTTTTACTGATTACGTTCTTCTTGACCTGAAATTTCATGAAGGAACATCCGAGAGTATGGTATGAGACTTTGATGCACCAACAGTTGATGTCGTTGCGTCGGCTAATACACGGGTCCATTGGGTTCTTTATCAACTCTGAAGATACCAGACTGATTTCCATATGGGATCCATCACCTTTCACATGTAGGCTAATGAAAGGCCATTGGATTATTCTGCCAATCACAAATATAGATCCAAATGATGCATTCATATCATTAGAATATGATTCAATGGAAGAAAATGGGCAATCTGTGAATAATAGAGAGTACCATCTACGGAGCTTAGATACTACGAGAGAGATTGAAAGACCTAATTACAATTACTAAAAGTTGGATGGGATCAATTACTAACTAATAAAAGTTTTAAGGGTTTAGATGTTATTGGACATGTTAAGCCTAGAAATCAATTTGCAAGTTTACAAAAAAAAATTTATAAATGTACCTTAAGGTCCCACCACCAAGGAATCAAAGAGAGATTAGGGTTTTTTAGAGATTTTGTGGTTCCACATTTATCGAGGCGAAAAGAAGTGGCCTTTAGCCTTTCCAGTTGGTAAATCCAATCGTCTCTACGCTCATTGGTGGTGTACCAAGGATTCTACAATAAATACGAAGAAGATCATCCATTGTTTTAGTTCTATAAATCTCTGTAGCATTTATTTAAACTAAATATTGTAGAGCTGGGTTTTCTAATCGATCGTGATTCACGTGGCTTTATCCAAATCATCTATGATTTTTTTCTATTCTGTTGCGAATTTTTTTATCCATGCTCTCAAATGTTAAATCTCACACTAGCTAGGATAAGTTAATGGCCTTAAGTGTGGAGGTCAGACAAGTGGTTGCAGAGAAGGATACCTTTCTCTCAGGTGATAGAGAAAAGTGTACCTATTGCGGTTGATCTCGTTACACCAAGAAGACCGGTTGGGATCGTGTTGGTCATCTTAAGCCAGCAGGTGCTTGTGCCTATAATGTTGGACCTGTTGAATCACATTCATGACTAGTTCTCCTAACAGAATCGCAGTTTCAAGAGGGAGTATGATGAGCTGAAGTAGGAAACCACCACCCAAGCCACATCTGCTTCCACTTCGAGCTCACAATTCATCAGTCAGGTACCCTCAGCTCCTGCTGTTGTGTCTATGACTAATAACCCACCTGGACCATTGATCAGGGAGGCACAGATACAACTGGTACATTTCATCCTTTACTTTGTATTCTTCATTGTTAGTTAGTTCCCCCAATCCTATAGTCGGGTACCCTTAGCCTATTCACGCACTTCTATTTCCCTCAGTCTGCCTTGCATGTTCCCAATCGTAGTACCCATCTCCTTTCTATTAGTAACCTTACAAAATGTCTTAACTGTAGTGTAACTTATTTTCACTTCACGTCATGTATTTCAGGACCTAACGATGGCGAATACTTCTGGACATGATCGTAAAATGAACTTTAGACTTTTGAAGATTGTGGAGCTGTTTTGCATACCTCAAGTGCAGTTGTGGCACTTTCGTTATGGTCATGCCCTTGACGAAGTTAAAAATTAAGTTACCTAGGATGTGCATACCTAGCTTAGCCTATTCACACACTTCTATTTCCATTACAGTCTGCCTTGCATGTTCCCAATCTTAGTACCTATCTCCTTTCTATTAGTAGCCTTACAAAACGTCTTAACTATAGTGTAACTTATTTTCACTTCTCATTGTGCATTTCAGGACCTGACAATGGCGAATACTTTTGGGCATGATCATAACACTTCTGAAGAATGTGGAGCTGTTTTGCATACCTCAAGTGCAGTTGTGGCACTTTCGTTATGGTCATGTGCATTTACACTGTGAAGTGAGATTGTAATAGCAATCTACCTGATTCGATTCTTCTAGCCTACAGTTCCATAGTAGTCTGCCCACGTCGCATCCAGACGACAATGTCTGCCCACTAAAATTGTAGAAGGTCATGTCGTTGAGTGGTAATAAAAGTGATACCCCGTTTGCTACTATTTACTGATGTGTGGCATCCCTTTCCAGTTACTTCTGAGTCAGGTACAAATATTTTGATTCAGTTGTCGATGATTACTCTCATCTTACTATCTTTATCTTATGAAATCAAAGGCTGAGGTGGCAACAAGTTTTCCTCTCTATCCTAAGATGGTTAAAACTCAATATGGTGCATCAATGAAGATCCTCCGTTCTGATAATGGGATGGAATATCTTTCTCATAATAATCTATGGGGAGATATTCCACAACGCAGAATTGGATGTCAAACCACATGTCCTTAAACTACCCCACAACAAAATGGGGTTGTTGAGAGAAAAAAATAGTGACCTACTTGAGGTCACAGGTGTGTTACTTCTTAGGATAAAAATTCCAAAAAAAACAAAATTGGTCAGAAATTGTTCTTACCTCTGCCTATCTAATTATAGGATACATTCCTTGGTACTTGACAAATCTCTTATCCAAGTGTAATGTCGTGAGACTTCTTGTTCCTTATTCTACCTCATGTTAAGTCCAAGGGTGAAAAATTGGAGTTGAAGGCTATTAGGTGTAACTTTCTGGGATACTCCCATCTCAAAGAGGATGTAATGTTAGGAGCTTATCTCGGGCAAAGGGTTTGCGTTCATGAATGCTACCTTTTATGAGCCTATTCCATAATTCTTGTCTCTAGGTAATAGTACCCTCTTCAGTGGGAGATTTAGGGAAGTGTGCCAAGCACACAGGAAGAGAGTACCGTTCATCCTGGTTTTGTTGATGATCAGATTGTTCACAAGCCTGTGTCCTCTCTTAGAGCAGAACAGGACTTACTCAATGCAGAAAGGAGCGTGGTTCCCCCTATATCTCAGCCCATAGATCTTTCTTTTTTTATTGGTAAGTACGGGATTTGACACTACACGCTTGAGGGCATCACCACTAGGGCAAAGGTCCAATCCCAACCCATAGATCTAATTGTGTTCCTTAAAGCAGGTCTACCAGGTATTATCTCAACTAATGTTGCTTGCTTTTGCTCCTGAAAATTTTTGTCCCATCAGTGATATTAATATGGCCGTTGCCCTGCATAAATGAACGAGATCGTGCACATCTCGTCCCGTTACTAACGTTCTCTAATATTATGCCAATTCCCTTATTGTTCCTTCAACATGACCACATCATCCATCAAAATTCCCTCAAATGTGATTGAAGTGTTCTCTAATATTATGCCAATTCCCTTATTGTTCCTTCAACATGACCGCATCATCCATCAAAATTCCCTCAAATGTGATTGAAGTGTTGTCTCAACCATAGTAGAAAGATGCTAGGATACAGGAAATGAATGCACTTAAACAAAATGATAGTTGGGAATTGATTGATTTGTCACAACTCACAAGGACTGAGGGTTGGTTGCAGATGAGTGTACACAGTTAAGTAAACCTGGGGGGGTCTATAAAGCGATTTAAGGTGACGATTGTTGTCAAAGGTTATAAGCAGGTGTATGGAAATGATTTCAAAGACACCTTCGCCCCAATGGCCAATTTGAACACTATTTATATTATTTTATCTTTAGCTTCCTACAAGTCTTGATCCTTGCATTAATTGGATGTTAAGAACACATTCTTACATAGAGACCACCTAGAAGAGGTTTATATGGATCTTATTCTTAGTTTCGCACCTGATGGTGAGAATAGAAACGTTTGAGTTAAAGAATGCTATTCATGAGTGGAAACAATCTCAGCGGGCTTGGTAGTGCAGCAAATATGAAGGCTGATTATAAGAAGAGTTTTCAGATCATACTTTAGTTGTGAAGCAACGAAGGTCTTTAGAACTCTCATTGTATATGTTGACGATTTTGTGCTCATCACTAATGACTCGAAGGAGATTCCAGCGTTGATGAATTAGCTGGGTCACGTATTTGACATGAAGGACTCCGGGCCCTCTTAGATATTTTCTGGGTATTGAAGTCACGAAGTCAAAATATGAAATATGGTTTCCAATGGAAGGAAATCATCATTTGAGCAATGAAGGAGAGTTACTCATGAATCATAATCTTTATTAGCGCCTCATTCCGAAACTCGTTTTTCTAACTATCACTAGATTTGAAATGACATTTGGTGAGTGTAGCAAGTCCATTCATCCATAAACAGGCTGTCTCCAGTTATCCACAAAATCTTAAGGTATCTCAAATAAAGTCTACTAAAAAGGATTTTGTAAATAGATACTTTGATGTGGAGGTGTATACAAATGCCAATTATGTCGGGTATTGTACATATGTAGGAGGGAACATGGTTACACGGAAAAGAAGTAAAATGTTGTCTCCAAGTCAAGCCAGAGTCAGAACACAAGGCCATGTCAAAGGGAACATGAGATGGGCTTACGGCTCAAAACACTCCTGACTGATTTAGATATTAGAGTCACCCCCTAATGAAGAGTGACAGAGACAAGCTTTTAAGGCTCAAGACACTCCTTATTGTCTCCAGAGAGTCTCAATTTAGCTTGTCATCCATTTCCCTAGAAACCCTATCTACTTGTGGCTTTTTGGTTAGGATCGAGAGATCAAAAGAAATTAAGTAGAGTCAAAAGAAATTTGAACACGAGTAAAGTCTCGAGATCAAAATTGGCTAGAATATTTGGTAAATTGGTTTATAGACCAGAGTCTATGAGATATCATTCAAGTGGGCACGATTGATATCTATGCACCTATCGAGAAAATAGTATATTAGTGTGTAGAGAGATACTTGTCTTTTTTTTTTTTTGGGGTCAATTAAGTGCTTCCTTCTAATTGCATGGGCCTTTATGTAATTATATCATTATTGATATAAAAGAAAGGGGGTTTGTAGAGATCAATTAAACCCCAATCCTTTCACCTCACTGTTTCTACCTCTCTTCTCCTCATTTCTTCTTTGCAATCTTCACCCAACATAATCTACATTTAACTTCAACGAAGAGCAGGAGCGACATTTGTAGAGAGATAGCAACACCACACCCTAACTAGAAGATCCCACTTTTTTGGAGAGAGAGAGAGCAGCACCACACCATAAATATGATGTTTCATAAACATCATATTTTTCGTTGTTTTTTCTCTAGCTTTTACTTATTAGTGCATTTTAGTGAGTACCTCCCTTTCTATTGCATAAATAAAATTCTAAACAAAAGAAAGTATGAATGACTAAGTGAACTAGTATAGAAGCCTTGAAGGTTTACAAGAGCCAATGTCATAAGGGAAATGGCGTCATGTGCTAAGTGAGGTCTGTACCAATTGAGCTATATCCACCCGAGCCAAGCGGAGCATGCATGAAGGAGTCTGATGCTTCTTCTATTCTTTTCCCTGGTGTAGTTGGGCCATCCTGGAGTTGAACCAGAGACCTCGCCTGTGAAGTAATAGCTCTTGAATTAATAAGGAGTTACAATGACTTGACTACATTGTCCTCAACTCCTATATATGGGGCAAGGTTGCAAAAATTCCTAGAGGCCTCATCCCCTAGGATGCCTAGGTGGTCACTCAATGATTATCCTAACCCTCAAATTCATAATAGGTTCAGTAAGTGATTTTAACTCACAGATTAAATTAAGCTAAACCAAATTCCAATCTCATCTAAACCATATAGAACATATGAGTTCGAGAAAAAAGCATACACTAAAATTTAATTAAAACTAAGCACTCACCATTAAGAACTTAAAAAAATGTAATCACTTTTGTTTAACTAAAGTGTTGATTTCAAGAGTTAACTTATAAACTTATAGTTACTACAAAGAAAACAAAATCATCCAAATAGCCGCAGTGAAATTTGGACACTTCTACATTTAAGATTTTTTATGTGCCAGTATTTCGTGGCACTTGGATACTCAACATCATATGAAACTTCTAGACATGTACAAAAGAATACTACTTGATAGCATCAATGTTGGCCTTATTTGGAAACATTAAAATGAATTGGCATTTTAGGAATAACTGTGTAAAGCTTAGTAAATTATAAAAAAATCATGGGTCCTTGAAAACCATTTGTATAATATGGAATATTTCAAATGAGGTTTCGTGACGTACATTATGTATGCTTCATCTGTTCATCAAGTACGTTTCTCAATTAGCTCTCTAAGATTTCCCTTCAATTTTATTTTAATATATATTATTTAATATTTTTTTATTTTTTGTATGTCATGCAACCATATTGGAATGTTCAGAAATTGCCATCGAAACATCTATGACACCTTCACACTCATACCATGTAACGACCCGAAATTTTCGTAAATGTTGAATCATTGACCTTTGTCGAAAATGCGACCTTTTGACTGATTTGACTCAAGTCAAACACTTGACCTATGTAGAGGGGCCGTGAACCTCACTTGTTTTAAGTGAGGGTATGCGCCAAGCACATTAAATTCGAACTCGTATCCTATGTGGAACGTATGTGTGTATGCACGTGTTGCACACGAGCCCAAGCCCAAGCTTGAACATGGGCCTCAACTCGAGTTTCAACTCGAACTGAGAATAGGCTTGGGCCCAATAACCCAACTTATCATGTGGGACCCAACCAGGTGTACGCGTTTGGCAAGGCACACGACGCCGCCTTAAATATTCAAAATATTTAATTTGGAAAAAGAAAAATAGCAAATTGTATGAAAACCGCATATGTTTAGTTGGATAATTAGTTATACGATCTCCGCATGAGCATTTGTAGCGAAAAATTTAGTTTACAAGTGAAGATGGACCACATTTTGACCTTTGGTAGAAGGCCAGTGCACCAACCCACGGTGTGCCTGCTTCACACCAAACCAAGCTATAGTTATAAGTGAAACTTCTCTTGGAAGTTTCACTTGCTTGAAAAATTTAGAGAGAAGAGAAAGAGCTTCGAGAGAGAAGGAGAAGAAGAAAACCTCCGCCTCTTTTGCTCGTCCGAAGATAGTCATTGATCTTCCTCACAAATTCTTCACCTTCTACGATTGATCGCAAGGAAGCTTGGGTCTTTGACACGCGATCAAGGAGCGTGAGAGAGCGCTATCTCTCCAAAACCCTTTTTGGAGACCCTAACTTCCGCGAATCTCCGCACAAATCCCTCCCTTTATTCATGAAGCTTTTGCTCTGCTTTGGATCCTCAAAAAATTTCAAATCCCAACTTCATTGCAATCGAAAGGAACAAGAGGGTTTCGCGTCAAATCCATTGATCTCGATCACCGTAGAACGTGTATACGCGAAATTAGAAGGTAAGGTTCGTGTTTTAATAGTGTACAATGAATTTGAATTGATTTATGGGCGATTAGGATGCATGTATATAAGATTTGGGTGTTTTGGAGCCCGAATGGATTTCTGAATCTGTCAAAACCGATCGATCGGATTTGACAGAACAAAGAATTGTAAAAATTATGGAGAAATCGATCGATCGATCAATTTTTTTTTTGTTGAAAAATCGATCGTTCAATTTTGACTGAGGTGCCGACACAGCCCCGGTATTTTGATCATAACTTTCTGCTCCGAACTCGGAATGACGTGATTCTCGTGGCGTTGGAAAGATGACAACGAGCTCTATAACTTTTGTGAATGTACAATTTCATGAATCAAAAGTTCTAAAGGTCAAAATAAAGCGGGAAGTTGGGTCAAGTTCTAAGTTAGCACGAACTTGCCTGTTTCCACCTCAATTTTGAGAAAACACTGAAGTGTGTCGAAGTCAATGGTAATTAGAGTCAATCTTTGATGCATCATTGTATATGTGATGTAGATTGGGAACGGGAGGCCGTCGATAGGACCTTGGCAATGCTTGTTTTCGTACGACGTCGAACCTAAGGTAGGGAAATTTCACTACGCAATTGCATTTGACTTCGATTCATGGACTTTATGATTGGAATTTAAATTTAGTTCTTTGTATTGAATTCGGAAAATAAATTGTAGGGGAAACTCAATGCCCATTTACATTGTTTACTATGATTCATGGAATTCTTTGATATAATTGAATTGAGTATGATTTGGTAGAAATGGATTTAGAACTTGTCAGATTTAACTATATCGAACATTGAAATCCTCAAAATCTTAGATTGAATATGAACTTAGATCTCCGAATTTCGAATCTTGAATATGAAATCATTGAATATTGATGTGAACCCCAAACATAAACTATAAATTTGAAATCCAAAATTAGAATCTTTGAACCATTGAATCTCTGAACTCTAATGGAATATGAACATTTAGTCATTAAACTGTGAACATCGAATATTTGAAATCTTTGGATAGTGAATGGCATATGAATCTTCGATTTATCGAATCCACTGAACTTTGAATATTAACTTTGAACTTGAGCTTCGAATGAAGCTTGAATCCGAATTTGAATACGAACTATAAATATGAACTCTGAAACTGAATGCGAAATCTGAACTTTGAATCTTTGAATCCGAATATGATCATGGAAATAAAAATCTAAATCTCTGAACTCTGCATTTGGCCGACAGGGCAGGATATCCGTATATTTGAATATTTAATCCGCAATTTGACCGGTACGGCGGGGTTATCCGTAATTAAAACCAGTACGGCGAGATATCCATAATTAGAACCGGTACGACAGGATATCCGTAAGTTGACCTGTACGGCGGGATATCCGTAATTTGAACTGGTACGGCAGTTTATCTGTAATTCGAATCTTTTGAACTTCGAACTCCAAACTTTGAACTCTGAACTCTTGAATATGAAACTTTGAATCTAAAACCTTGAATCTGAACTTTCTTTTGGACTCGGAATGTAGATTTGAACTCTGAGCACGAACTTCAAAAAGGAACCCTTTAAACTCGGAATGTGAACTTTGAATTAGAAGCCTATGAACCTTGAAATTGAGACATGAATATCAAGTCTTCGAACTATGAATATGAACATCGAATCTGTAAACTTTGTATCTGAACTATGAAAAAGAATTAAGAACCGCGAATCACTGAATATGAATTCCAAACTTGAAGCATTGAATATAAATTTTGAACCTAGAAAATTAACTTTGATCTTTGAATACGAGCTTCGAACTTTGAAAACTTAGATCTTTGAAATTGAACTCGGAATTTGACATTTTTCGAATTTTTTGATATGAAATTGCCCTTGAAATTTCTATCATTGAATCTGTGCATTGATTAAAGAGATATACATTGGTATTGATTTCTCCCTATTGAGCTTAGATTGTTACCTCACTCCGACTATACGTCACAGGTGTAGATCCCGATCTAAACCCGAGAGCTTGAGAACGATCTGGAAGACGAAGATCTTCCGCCTATGGAGTTGTCCATAGATAGTGATTTCAGACACAATAAGGTTTTAGATTTTTGGACTTGGTATGCCCAGTGTTTTTTTGTAGAATGATAGAATTAGTTTTGTACAGACATTGTATGCCGCTGTTTAGGTGATGGTTGGCCATCATCGGTGATTTTACTTCAGGTTTTGTTCATATGCTCTATATAGATATGAAAATTTTAGTTCTGTCACGTATCATATCTGCTTTGATTTCCGCATCTTGTGGATCTATCAAGTATTCTGAAATCAGATTGTGTTCTGCGATCTGGCGGTCTGGGTCTTCCCAGTTAGTAAAAAAAAATATCTCAGAAAATTATGTTAGGAAAATCCGGGATGTCACATACCAAGTGTCTAGGTAACACTGCAAATAAGACCCCTGTGGCAAATGGAAGATATTTAAATATTTAAGCTAATATTAGACAAGCAAGAGTGCAAAGGAGTCTTAAAAAAATACATCATACAAACAGACATTATTTGGCGAATAAAGAATCATAAGAAATGATATGTATGTGTGTGTGTGTGTGTATATATATATATATATAGAGAGAGAGAGAGAGAGAGAGAGAGAGATATGTGTGCATATATGTGTCTTGGTGATAGCCCAATGGCCTTACAATAGTCCTAACAACTAATGGTCCCCCGAGTATCAAACTCTGGATTAGTATCAGGTATTAGTTCAGTTTTTGGACCAATACCGATACTTATCGGCTGATGCGGCTGACACCGGGCTTTTCAGCGAAATTTTTGAAAATAATAATAAAGGGACAGATCACCGACACTGTCCTGGTATCGACCAGTAGCGTGATATTCTTCAGTTGACACCGTCTTAGTATTGGCCGATACTTCTTGGTATTGGCCAAAACCACCCATATCATACCATACCAGTGCGGGTATCGGTATTGGCCGAGTTTTGATACCATGAGGGTCCCTATGATGGCCCAATTGATAAATCCAACTTATACCACGCAATATGATCTTTGCCAATATCCCTTGATTCACTCTGCAAATGTTGGTCACAAGGCTAAATGAGAAAAGAGTAGGATCAGTATCAGGTAGAAAGCTGACTGTAAAAATCGCCATAAATAACTTTCTCGATAAGTCATATATGAGAACCTCTTAGTCTTAGCCAACCCTAGAATGATGGGATTACACGCACAGAAATGATATACATATATATATATATATATAAAATTGTTGTTTATAAATAAGCAATCCTCTAGGGAGAAATCAATATTAGAAAATCCATTTTTTCCCTTTTTTACGGAAAATGGATTTCATTATCCTTTCAATTGGAAGGTACTACCTTTTCTCGTCAGCTAGGCCATAGGTGGAGCCTAGGCAACTAGGAGAATGTTTCAGCCAAAGACAAGGATCAAATTTTCGGACTTCGTTTCGGTTTCGGGCTGAACCAAAACAGAAATTTCGGCAGAATTTTTTAATTTCGGCCGAAAACTTCACTCCCATACATTCTAAACCCGAAATTTTGGGTTCTCGGCTTCATTTCGGTGGGGACCGAAACCGAAACATTTCGGATTTCGGCCGAAATTTTGATCAATGGCCAAGGAAGCATTGGCTACCATAACTTAGGCACTATTCTTCGGCCAAAATTTTGAGCGATGGCCAAGGAAGCAGTGGCTATGATAACTTAGGCATCACTCTTGATCCATCTAAAAGATCACCCATGAAAACACTTATATGTAAAGTCTGGATACGAAGTGTTTGAAAATTCAAATGTGGCAGGGGTTGACAAATCAAAATCTGTTGTATCATAAAATGTAAACCCATATCAAAATCATTGCATCATATCGTCTTATGCAAACTCATATGAGACACTACCAAAATGTATCAGCTCAGAATCAGAGTTGAAAGATATGAGCTTCACTGCCGATATTTTGAACACTGGAATGCATCCAACTGAAAAAACATTAGTTGAAGATCAAATTAAAGAAACTAGCTCACATGTGGCATAAATGCATTTTTATCGCTAATCACCAAAAGCAGTTCTCGAGAAACCCAATCTTTTAATCAAAGAGGCATCCAAGAAAATGCTTTTATTTCTTAATCTACCTAAATGTCTCCAATATGATCGGATTTATTTTTCCGCACTGCAACAACTGTAATTGTGGGTTTAGTTCCACATAGGTTGTTTAGATCTTCTTGTTTGTTATCTCATTTTAGAGAGAAATAACCTTGATGCTCTTAAAAGCTCTAATCTTGTGGAATTCCCCAACTTCTTTACAAAGGAAAATTCACTTGCACCAAACTCTTTTTTATATATATATAATTTCCTATAACTCTGAACATTAAAAAAAATGGTCAGATTAAGGTCAATTGTGTTCATAGAGTGTTGCTTATGGTTGCCAAATATATGCTCCATGTGTTGCTACGTCGCTGGATGTTTGAAATCGTGACATGTGTATATATGCTCCATGTGTTGCTATGTTGCTGGATGTTTGAAATCTTGACATGTGTTAAAAGACTTCTATATTTTGCCTTTATCTGATTATGTTGGCCCATATGAACCTCATGTCATTTGTTTGCGCACGTTGACTTGAGGCTCTTATATTTTCGCCTATGTCACAACCCAAAATTCTACCCCATCCCGAAGGCCTAGAATTCCGAGTTATGACCCGCACGCATCCCAGATACACTAAGCGGACATACACATAATCAATGTTCTCTAGCAAATATGATTCCACGAAATCCGTGAACCCGACAATAAAATAAAGAAATAAATGGGCGGCCATAAATATGAATAAAAGCGATAAAATTCAGGAAATCTACAAATAAACGGAAATAAAAAAGTCTGAGACAAATTCGATACAAGAAACTATAGAGTCAACAATAATAATATCAAACGAAACCCAGTACCGAGTCCACAACTAAGGCCTAAGGGTCCACCTCATATCTTAATTCATATCTTATCCTATCATATTAAAAACTCGGGGGTGATAGGGTCACCGTATATGCCACCGTATACGAGACTCTACTGAATTCACACTCACCCTACTCGTCATGATGTCCCACACCACCATGGGTTGTAAGGCATATAAATGCGATGTCTTCCTCAGTTCGATACCATCTCAGTGAATCACCATGCTCAAGCGTAGGCATGATCTCATACACTCACGTACATATGACCTAACATGTCCATAACTCAAATACCATGGTTAAGATGGAAGTACAGAACTATCACATTACAGAAAAGGTTTACATCCAGATTGTGTTATGTTTATACATATATATAAATATGTATATATATTTATATATATATACATATATATATATATATATATATATTATATAACACACCAATATAAATATAGAATAGGGTAGTTATTAGCGTGATTTCAATAACGTGAAGGTCAGAGTTCGATTTTCACGAGAGTATCGAATTTCTAACCCTTCGTGTTATCAAAGTGGTCGTGTTGAAGCGATAAAATGACTATATATAGATTACTATAATTAAATGCTTAAGTTGAAGGACATTGCAAACCATCGATCGAAACAATCAAATGATTAATATGCATTAAGTTTTGGTCGTCATAAAGTGGAATTATAAGGTAAATAAAGTCATTTGTTCGTACGAAAATCGATTGATCAGTTTTGGAATCGATCGGTATTAAAATATATAAGTCAGTGAATTCAGGTCAGAATCGATCGATCGGAAGTTGGAATCAATCGATCGAATTTAAAATATAAATGCAATTGGTTTTGTCGAGATTCGATCGATCGGGCATTAGAGTCGATCAATTGATATAAAAAGTTAACAAATTTGGAATAGGATTTTATGAACCCAACACTTGTAGTCAATCCGTTGCCCAATTGGAATTTGTTCAATAAACTAATAGCATACATGTATATTATAAAGCAAGTTATATTATTATAATAATATAGTACTTGAGTATCAGTGTCGTATATAAGAATATAATAATAATATAATATAAGTTATATAATATTTTATTAATTCTATAGCATAAGTTAAAAGGAGTTTAGAACCCCGCACTTTGAATATAATATTTATATAATCACAAATCATAATTAGACATTCAAGTACACTAACAAAAATCTAATGATTGAACAGTAATCGATCGATTGAAGTTGAGGAGTCAAACCTCATTTAATTAATTCACAATCGATCGCTCAATCTCGAGATCGATCGATCGAAATAAATGTGAATAGTAAGGTAATTCGATTCCTATTCGATCGATCGGCAATAGAGTAAAATATTAATATAAAATAGTCTCAGTGCAAACTCGATCGATCGAAAGTGTGAATCGATCAAGCGACTATAAAAGTTAACATATATAAATTCTGCTTGGTTCCGCATCGATCGATCGATTTATAATAATCGATTGATCAGTTTTAAGAGTTAAAAGGGATTTTGTTACTGTTCAGAATCGATCGATCGTAAATAGGGACCGATTTTCCTTACTATTTATATTTATTTCTACCAATCGATCTCGAGAATGATCGATCGATTATGAATTAATTGAATGAGGAGGTTTGACTCCTCAACTTCAATCGACCAATTACTGTTCAATCGATTGATTTCTGTTAGTCTACTTGAATGTCTAATGATGACTTGGGATTATATAATATTATATTCAAAGTATGGGGTTCTAATAACATGTATATTTAATTATTATTATACAAATTCCAATAACATTATTGACTATAATATATTATTATATAAACATGTATTGCATTAATTCGTTAACTTTTGATATCAATCGATCGACTCTAATGTCCGATCGATCAAATCTGAACAGAACCGCTTGCATCTATATTCTTGACTGATCAATTCCAACTTCCGATCGATCGACTCTTACCTGAATTCACTAACTTTATATTTTAATACCGATCGATCGATTCCAAAATCGATCAGCCGATTCTCGTCCGAGCAGGCGACTTTATTTACCTTATAATTCCACTTTATCACGATCAAAACTTAATGCATATTAATCACTTGATTATTTCGATCGATGGTCGTGATTTACCTAACATTTAATTGCAATGTCCTTCAACTTGATAATTTAATTATAGTAATCTATATATAGTCATTTTATCGCTTCAACGCGACCACTTCGATAACACGAAGAGTTAGAAATTCGATACCCTCCTGAAAATCGAACTCTGACTTCACATTATTAAAATCATGCTAATAACTACCATATTCTATATTTATATTGGTGTGTTATGTAAATATATATGTATAAACATAACGAAATTTGGATGTAAGCATTTCTGTAATGTGATAGTTCTGTACTTCCATCTCAATCATGGTATTTTAGTTATGGGCATGTTAGGTCATATATACATGAGTCTATGAGATCATGCCTACGCTTGGGGCCTTCGGAGTGGTGATTTGCTAAGATGGTATCGAAACGAGAAATACATCATATTCACATGCCTTACAACTCATGGTGGTATGGAACATCATAACGAGTAGAGTGAGTGTGAATTCAGTGTAGCCTTGATCAGACACATATTTTACCAGTTTAGAACCCTCAACTAAGCGCTATTAGTCCACAGTTTGCTACTAATGATGTGTTGATGAATATTTAGAACAGCATGCAGAAGAAGAACATGGTATTAATCTTTGCTAAAATGATCTCATAAAGCAATAAGGAAGAAGATTGCAAAAGAATCATAGCTGAAACACCAGTTCTCGAGTTGACGAAGAGAAATCGTGAAGCATATGAGTCAGTCGAAGTGAAATTGAGAATCATAACCAGAAGAAAGAAAGAAATCGTAACCTTACAATTCTGCTGAAGAGAAGACTGGAGAGAAAGAACATGAATGAGCAATCGAGCTGAAATCGAATGAAGAAACAGAGAAGAATACAAAATCGTACCCTCGATTTTTTACTATAAAGCTCATGCACACTGCTGAAGAGACGTAAGAATGCACAGCCATGCAAAGAATCGAAAATTCTAAAAAAGGTATCCATGCACTTCACGGATCTGAGCGATTGGCGAGAATCACTGCTGCTAAAGATCGGAGAGAGAAATCCTACATGCCTCTAGTGGCTGAAGCAAGAAGGATATGCATTAGGAAGAGTAGTTTTAGGAAGATTTGTTTTAGGTAGTTTACTTTCTTTAGAGTCTTAATTTATTGTTACAGGCTTCTTGTGAATTTATAAATAAGAGGCCTGCGTCTTGAATAATCATCCTAGAAATCTCGATCATAGCTAACAACTAAGATTGAGAGGACGTAAGATCAAAACTAGATTAGTTTTATTTTCAGTCTTTTATTTTCTGCAAAGTAGAATAGAATTCAATTCCTGTTTGTATTACATCCAAGGATTTTCAATCTTAATTGATAACTATGGGAGATTTTCTGGAAGATCATCGTAGTGTAATATTTACTTTTCTACAAATTTACTTTCTTGCATTTTACTTTTCTGCACGTAAATATCTGAGGTCTTTCAGATTTTAATTGATGCCAAAGATTTGAAAGACTTGAGAGCTAGTGTAACGGTTTTGAAATTCATAGAATAGATTTATTTCCTGCATAGTAGTTTAAACAAAAACCATAAATTTTTTATTCTTTAAAGACAAATAGAAGTTCTCAGAATCAAGATCTTCCATGTGGGATCGATCCTATACTCGTGCTATAATATCATTATAAGCTTGCAATAGGTTAAGATAAGGAATAGTTTAAGAGCTACCAAGCCTCGTATACGATGGCATAAATGGTGACCCTATTACCCCTAAGTGTTTAATATGATAGGATAAGATATAAGTTAAGATATAAGATAGACCCTTAGGCATTAGTTGTAGACTCGGTACTGAGTTTCACTTGACATTATTATTGTTGGTTCTATAGTTTCTTGTATCGAATTTGTCTCCGACTTTTTTATTTTCGTTTATTTGTGGATTTCCTGGATTTTATCGCTTTTATTCATATTTATGGCCGCCCATTTATTTCTTTCTTTTATTGTTGGGTTTACGGATTTCGTGGAACCAGATTTACGTGAGAACTTTGATTGTGTATGTCCGCTTAGCGTATCTGGGATACGTGCAGGTCATAACTCGGAATTCTAGACCCTCGGGATGGGGTAGAATTTCGGGTCGTGACAGAGTGGTATCAAAGCCCGGGCTTTACCTCGACTTCGTACCCGAGACCACCCTCCTTCCACCCTTCGAGGAAGAGGTGAGATTTGAGGAGATCATGACCCGCATGACCAACGGGAAGAAGGGGTCGGGATCCTCCATTAAGAGGGTCGACCTTCCCCACTACATGTGGATGCTTGATTCGATAATCAAGTGCAACTTTTACCCACTGCGCCACGATCTTCGAAAGCGCCGTGTGACGTGCAAGCAGTACTTTACGCTAAAGGGGATGAGGTATATTAAGGGCAAGTTGATGAAGGGCAACTTGAGGCCCAAAGAAAAGATGCCCTATGCTCGGCTCATCTCAAGCATGTTGGAGTGTTACTCCGACGCTCCCGAGTACACGATATCGCCTCACGAGGAGAGGGCAACGGACCCAGTGAAGACGTTCTTGAGCTCTTCATGGAGCCGTAGCTACAACCTACTCAAGCGGACCCTACCGGCTCTGGGTCCCGCACCAGCAGCAGCAGCAGCAACAGCGGCAATTCCAGTACCACCACCACATCAGGACCCACCCGTGGGTGGGGCACACCCGGTTGATCCACCAGTGGAGGGGGCACCCTCCCATACCACCACTTCACCTACGCCGCCAGCGCAGTCCGCGGTGGCCACACCGATATCTTCGTACCGCCGGCGAGCGGCTCCCCAGGCTCCTACGATCGAGGACGTGTTGGCCAGGATGGAGGCCAACAACGAGCGGATGAACCGGCGGATAGACTTTCTGATGTACCACACTATGCGATACATCTATCCGTCGGACTACCAGTAGCGCCTAGCTCAGGAGGAGGCGTGGACAGCAGGTCGGACCGCCTTCCATACGGGTCCAGTCTTCCACGCGGGTACCTCTACAGCCGATGCATCTGGCTCGGTGCCCGAGCAGCCAGCTGAGACGGGTCATCCACAGCCCACAGCGACGACCCAGCCACCGCCAGAGCCACCAGTGCCGTCAGAGCAGCCCGCCCCTGCATCAGACCAGCCAGGAGAGGGGACGACGTGAGCGCCTGGCGATAGATTTATTTTGTGATCACTTTGTGGATTTTTTTTGTACTGATGTATTTACATTCCCCAGTGTAATTATGGAGCAAAGTGAAAAAGACTTGTAAATTTTGATAAATTTAATGAAATACAGAAATTTTTTGAGGATGTACTTGAATTAATTATGTTTACTCGCTCTGTGTAATGTATCCATCAACTTTTGTGTGTGTGGGTACGTGCCACCCCAGTGTGCGGGGTACCCAAGCGAGCACCCTTGAGTTATTTTCGAGGACGAAAATTCCCAAGGTGGGGAGAATGTAATATCCCGAAAAATTGACCGTTTGACTTTGACCTCGGGATCCGTGCCCGATTGGTCGTAGGTTTGACCAAGTGATGCTCAAACATTGAATGCAAGGAGTGATGAACTGACGTAGTACAAATGTGACCCAATTGTGGTGTATAGTGTAAATTAGTGGTCACATACACCTATCTCTGGTGTATGTGTTTAACACACAAGCTGGAAGGAGAAAAAAAGGGTTTTAATAACCCTAGTTTCTTTTTGCTTTGGTTGTTGAAGAGAGAGTTAAGAGGAGAGAGAGAGGAGGAAAGAGGAGTTATGGAGGCTAGAGGCTAGTGCAAATCAAGAGGAGCTAGCATTAATTGTCGGATTCAACGCGTTAGGATCGTTGAAACGAAAAGCTGGAACCCTAGCCATCAAACCCAACAAATAAATCCCTTGAAGGGATTATTGAGCTGAGTTTTAATTAAAGTGAATGCATATATTATAGACAAATTTAATTCAGTCAAGTAGGGTTAAAAAGAGTAGATTAAAGGCTTAAAAAGAAAGGGGAAAAGATTTGAAAGAACAGCCTGAAAGGGGGTTGAATCTGGCCAAATCGATTAATCGAAATTGGGTTTCGATTAATCGATTTTGGCCCAGAAGTTGAAAAGTCATGAGTGCCCAATTTCGATTAATCGAATTGGATTTCGATTAATCGATTTGGATGTTCGATTAATCGATTTGGAAATCGACTAATCGACTGGATACTTCCAATGGCTGAAAAACAAGACCTGGGGAAATCGACTAATCGAGTTGGGAAATCGATTAATCGATTTTGGATTTCGAGTAATCGATTTGGGATCGACTAATCGATTTCAGACTTTCGACCACTCGATTTGATAATCGATTTCATTATGTTAGAAACTTCGATTAATCGATTTGGGATCGATTAATCGAATTTGAATCTCGATTAATCGATTTTGAGAATCGATTAATCGATTTGGGTTTCGATTAATCGATTAATCGAATTGTATTTCGATTAATCGATTTTGGGAATCGATTAATCGACTTTGACAGTTTTGCTTAACTTTCTAAGTTTTCTTTAAGATTTATGGAGGGTCCAGGACCTTCTTCATTACATCTTTAGTGATATATTGCATGTGTTATGATGTACCATAGGTGGTACGTGTGAAAACGAGCACAAGGAGCCGCGTGGGACCTTGAAGCTTGGACCATCAAAAACTTGAGGTAGAGAACACCTTGAACATGTACTTTAATTTCAAGAGCATATATGTAGTGATATAATCATCAGATTTGAAGTTGTTTTAACTATGAAAAGCTTTGTGAAAATGGGTGCGTGTGTGACACCAAGAATGTGATAAAGGCATCTGTGTGATGCAAGTAATTAAGAACAAGTAATCTAATGAGATTGAGGCATCCCCAGGGGATGAGAAAGTAATAAAGGCATCAGGTGTGACGCGGGTATATGTACATCGCAGGGATGTATATATATATAATTGAATTACTGTTGAGGCCTAACTGATATAAGATAGCACACTTACACGGTGAACAGCTATATGTAAAGCACACGTTATTTTTGTTATTTGAGGTTTGATAGGATACCCCACCGACGTGGCGGGACACCCACGACTGACGCGGCAGGATATCTGTGACCGGTACGGCGGCCAATCCGTATACCAGTGCGGAAGTTTATCCGTAATAGTAAGCACATCCCAGGGATGTTGAGATGAATTTTTAACCCCTCCGCCTAGTGAAAAGGGGCTTGGGTCGTATTCCCAAGGAATACTTTTTAACAACTGTCTATTTAGACGACGATGAAGGGTATCTTATCGGGGCTCGATGCTATATTGCTCGGGGATTACTTAAGTTAAAGATTTAAGTTTTGCTTTATGCTTGTTTAGTGTCATTCATGATAAATCAACAGTAAAGTAAGACATGCTAATTACCAGTAAATCTGAATGCAATTCATCAGCTTTTAAACTGTTTTTTTCTAGCGAATGCATAGACACATCATGCTTAGAATATCATGGAATATATGTGAGTCCATGTTCATTGTGTTTGTTCCCTATTGAGCTAGGATGTAGCTCACCCTTTAGACTATACGTCGCAGGTCCATTAATAGCAGTTGTTGAGGCTTCGGGAGACGTAGATCTGGGTGATTCGGATTACCTGCCTGGAGACGAGTTGGAGCCTCCACCCGAGGACTTCTTCTAGGAGACTCTGCTGTGTACTTTGACAGAGAGTAGTTTTTGAGAGCTAGTTGTACGGCTTGGTATGTCAAGCCTTCTTTCTGTTAAACATATAATTAAAATTGGATTATTCTTTTGGCGAACCATCTGGGGTGATCTGTTATTCACCGATGGTTCGGGTCGGCTCTCTGTTCATGCAGTGGCATGAAAGTAGAACTGCCTTTTGCGTATGCCAGTTGGGCATATTAACCGTTTCCGCTTTATGAGATTATTTGCTTTATTTATTTAATTGTGCTTGTTATACCAATGTTCCGTGCATAGCTTTGCTTTGATCGAGGACTGCGGATGGCACTGAGTGCTGAGTTTGAGAAATCCAGCCGGTCATCCACAGTAGCCCCTACGAGTACCTTTCCACAGTGCCCCTATGTTCCATATGAAACATGTGCCAAGTGCAGTAAGAAGCACAAGCCGGGTGAATGCTTACTTTATATGAGTGTGTGGTTTTCGTGTAAGAAGACGGGACACTTTATTCGAGATTGCCCAGAGCGAGACTGCCACAGATATTCCTCTGAGAGGTCAACAGCCGCAGCAACCTCGAGCGTAGGGCCGAGTATTTGTCATGTCCCATCAGGACGCTTTGGTAATCCGATGAAGTCATTCAGGGTACGACACTTTGTCTACTTTTCCTTAAGCTTTTATTTCCTTTCGATTGCTTATATGACTTATTTTGTGTACGATTTTATTTTATTACTTTTCTTGAGAAATGCTATGGCGTGTGTATAACTTAGACCACATGTGAACCCTCGTGTAATTCAAGAACTATGAAAGTTTCTAGACCTACCGATTCGCCTAATTGTCATGCTTGGGCTTTGATCAACTCTGGCTCGACCTACTCCTTGATTACACTGCTTTTTGTTGCTAAAATAGGAGCTAAGCCTGTACCTCTGGATAGTACGCTTTTGATTTCTACGCCATCAGGAGACGTGATAGTGGCATATAAAGTTTGCAAAGTTACGATCTTAGTAATTTGAACACATGAGTTACCCGCAGATCTTGTGGTACTCAGATTTCAAGACTTTGATATAATCCTTGGCATGGATTGGTTAGCGGCTTATCACGCCTCTATAGACCGCTTTTCTAAAGTAGTCGTCTTCCGACCGATTGGGAGCCCCTCATTCAAGTTTCGTGGTATTATAAAGGGAGGAGCAGCCCTACTTACTACACTCTACGGTGATCATGATGAGAAAGCGGACCCCTCAGTTATTCCTATCGTTGAGGAGTTCATCGATGTTTTTCCGGAAAAATTACTTGGACTTCCTCCTGACCGAGATGTAGAATTCAAGATTGATCTCGCGCCCGATACCCTACCGATTGCCAAAGTTCCGTACCAAATGGCACCAGCAGAACTGAAAGAGTTAGAGATTCAGTTGTGTGAGTTATCTGATAAGAGATTTATCCATCGCAGTGAGTCACTTTGGAGAGCACCGATCTTATTCGTAAAGAAAGATGGCTTGATGAGACTTGGTTTTAAAATACAAAAACTCGACTCGACTCGAAAGTCAATTGAGTAGAGTCAACTCGGAAAATCGGTCCGACTCGACTCGCTCCGACTCGGGTTATTTAAATATATATATATATATAATAGATAAAAATTCATTATTGTCCATAAAGCCATGATTTAAAGCCTGATTTTAAGCCCCATGTGGCTAAAAAAAAATAATAACTCAGATTTTAAGCCACCTGTGGCTTATAAATGAATGGCAAAAAAAAATAAAAGATCATTTAGACCCAGATTTTTAAACCCAGATTTTAAAGTCAGGTTTTAAACCCAGATTAAAATAACATTAAAAAAAAAAAGCCCATATTTTAAAATCAGGTTTGAAAGCCACCTGTGGCTAAAAAAAAATCAAATCACTTCTTTCTTCAAAAAAGAAAAAAACAAATCATTTTACTGTTTTAGGGTTTATAAATTGAAAAAAAAAAAAAAAACAAATTATCTACTTCTGCTTCTTTCGTTCTTCCTCTTCTTCTTCTTCTTCTTCTTCTTCTTTTTTCTCGTCGTCAGGTTCTGTCAAGACGATGGGCTAAAGCCCTTGCTTTATATACATATAAAGGGCATACTTGAAAAATTATAAATATGCCCTTATTAACCATTTAAATGCCCCCTCAGCCAGCCAAATCTTTGAGGTTTAAGTTGACTTGCTGAGTCGACAAACTCGGCCAAGTTTCCAAGTCGACTCAGCGAGTCGAACGAGTCTCAGTTCAATTCGAGTAGTAGCCGAGTCGACCCGAAACTGGGTCGAGTCAAGTCGACTCGATGAGTTTTAAAACCATGGCATTGACTATCGGCAGCTGAATAATGTCGCCGTGAAAAATCAATACCCTCTTCCTCATATTGATGACCTCTTTGATCAGCTATAAGGTGTTATTTATTTTTCATAGATAGATCTTAGGTTTCGATATCATCAGTTGAAAGTCAAAGCAGAAGATCTTCCGAAGACAGCTTTTGGGACAAGGCAAAGACACTACGAGTTCCTTGTTATGCCTTTTGGACTCACGAATGTGTCTGCCGTGTTTACAGACTTAATGAACCGTGTATTCAGAGAGCTTCTCGACAAGTTCGTCATTGTCATTATCGACGATGTTCTTATTTATTCTCGCACGAAAGAAGCTCATAAGGACTACCTTCGTACCGTGCTTCAGACTCTACGTGAGCACAGATTGTACGTGAAATTGAGCAAGTGTAAATTTTGGCTTGGGAAAGTATCTTTCTTGAGTCACGTGATTTCCGTCACAAGGACTTCTGTGGATCTATCAAAGGTTGAAGCTGTTGCGAATTGGCAAACACCAAAGAATGTCATTGAGGTGAGATGTTTTCTCGACTTAGTCGGATGTTACCGTAAATTCGTGGAAGGGTTCTCTCGTTTAACACTTCTGCTCACTATGTTAACCCGCAAGAACAATAAATTCATGTGGACCGATCAATGCGAGCAAAATTTTAATTTATTGAAGCAGAAGCTCACGACATCGCCGATACTCACTTTACCTTCTGGACCTGGTGATTATGAAGTTTACACAGATGCTTCGCGCCAAGGACTTGGATGTTTGTTGGAGCAACGTAAGAAAGTCATTGCCTACGGCTCGAGACAGTTAAAAATGCATGAGAAGAAAAGCAAACGTGGTTGCTGACGCTCTAAGTTGGAAATCCTCAGGACTACTAGCGCGTCTAAAAGCTTGGAAGCTGCTCGATGAGATTGATCAGTTGGATGTGCGACTTGACAAAATTGGTGAATGAGCTTATTTAGCTAGTATGATGATCAAGCCTACCTTCGTTGACCATATCAGGACCGAGCATCCCTTAGATCCCGAAGTTTCGAAGATTATGGGACAATTAGCCGAAGGCCCTAAACAGGACTTGTCCATGCGTATCGATGGGACCCTCCTATTCAAAGAAAGATTGTATGTTCTCGATGTTGCAACCTTGCGGAACAAGATTCTTGAGGAGCACATAAATCTGGATATTCGGTGCCTCCAAGTAGCACAAAAATGTACCGGAATATTCGAAGTTATTACTAGTGGCCGAATATGAAGAGAAAGATTGTCGAATACGTCTCCAGATATCCGGCATGCCAGCAGGTGAGGGTTGAACACCAGAAGTAAGTCGGTGTTTTGCAGCCTTTACCGATTCCTGAGTGGAAGTGGGAGAACATCTCTATGGATTTCATAGTTGGACTCTCGAGAACTTCAAAGAAGCACAACGCCATATGGGTTATTGTAGATCGATTGACAAGTTGGCACACTTCCTACCTTTCAAGAACACCGTGGGGACAAACTTGTTGAGACATATTTGAAGGAAATAGTCAAGCTTCATGGGTGACCATTGTATCGGACAGAGGCACGAAGTTCACCTCTGAGCACTGGAAGAAATTTCAAGAAGCAATGGGTACAAGACTAGATTTTAGTACAGTCTTCCATCCAAAAACTGACAGGCAAACTGAAAGAGTTAATCAGGTCGTAGAAAACATGCTTTGAGCTTGCATGTTAGACTTCCGAGGTAATTGGGATGACCACCTTCCTCTGATTGAGTTTTCCTATAACAACAACTATCAAGCGAGTATCAGGATGTCGCCTTTTGAAGCTCTTTATGGTTGAAGTTGTAGGACACCTCTTTGTTGGGACGAGGTGGGCGAAAGAAAAATGTTTTGGTCGGAACTCGTACAAACCACAACTGAGAAGGTTAGAGTTATCCGACAGAAGTTGAAGGAAGCTCAGGATCATCAGAAAGCCTATGCCAACAGTAGAAGACGTTTTATCAAATTTGAGATTGGAAATTTGGTTTTCATCCGTGTCACCGACTAAAGGAATCATGCGTTTTGGAATGCTGGAAAAACTAAGTCCGAGATATGTGGGACCCTTCGTTATCACAGATCGCATCGACGAGGTAGCTTACCCAATTTCACTTCCGACACACTTCGCCGGTATACATAATGTGTTTCACGTATCCATGTTGCGAAAGTACTTGCCAAATCCATCTCACGTCCTTGATATCGAGCCGACTGATGTCAGGGATGATCTGACTATTATAGAGAAGTCGACTTGTATCGTAGACCCAAAGGAGAGGCTCATCAAGGATAAATCCGTACGCTTCGTCAAAGTACAGTGGCAGCATCATTCACCGAAGGAAACCTCTTGGAAATGAGAAGTCGAGACTTTGGAGAAGTACTATGAGCTCATCACCGCAGGTACGTAATTTTCGGGGACGAAAATATTATAAGGGGGGAGAATGTACCGAGCCGATTTTTCTTAGCTTTATTTTATGGTGTTAGATGTGTTTTGCACTATACTTGGTAGTAGCGCTCCACATCGGAACCTACCCTATTTTGAAAAACTCTATTTAAGTTGCGTAACCATATTCTCTCTTTTCATTCAAATCTTCTTAAGAAACTCTAGTCGTCACAACCTTTCTTCTTCAACCCATCTCTTCTCAAACTCCTTAATCTCTTCCCTAAAATCTTTTATGTGTTCTTCCACAAAGAACCACCGTGATTTATTTCCACCATCAAGATCGAGGAGAAAGAAGAAGGAGAAATCTTGGACGAGCCATCGCGTGGGATGTCGATCTTTTTACCCTAATCGTCGTAGATCTACCGATCATGCTTCAAGAGGTGGGTACCCATCAATTCATCTTGTTCTTCTCAGATCCCGTCGCGTAGGGTACGTTCGATCGCATATCGAAAGGCTAAATAAATGAACCCGTAGATTTATTTTCTATATAAAATTGCTGAGGAAAGAAAATATGGCTAACCCTAGTTTTAATATTATTTTAATTGCTTTTCTTTTATATTTTTGGGTTTTATTCGAAACTCTAATTGTTTCCTAATTCGCGAGACCGATCAATCTTGTATTTTCGATCGATCGATCTAGGCCGATTGAGCTACTTAATTGTTTTTTTGGCATTTCGATTGATCGATTCATATTACGATCGATCAATTCGGAGCTGAACCGAATGAGCCCTTTTCTTTTATTTGTATTTTTTACAATTGGTAAAATAAACAAATAAAAGAAAAAGGGCTTATTCGATTCTGCTCCGAATCGATCGATCGTAATATGAATCGATCGGTCGAAATGCCAACAAAACAATTAAGTAACTCAATTAGCCCAGATCGATTGATCGAAAATACAAAATACAAGGTAAATCGATCGGGATCTAAGAAGAACCGAATCTGAGAAGAACAAGATGGATTGATGGGTACCCACCTCTTGAAGCATGATCAGTAGATATACGGCGATTAGGGTGAAAAGATCAATGTCCCAAGCGATACCCCGTCCAAGATTTTTCCTTCTTCCTCTTCGTTCTTGATGGTGGAAATAGATCATGGTGGTTCTTTGTGGAAAAACGCACGAAAAATTTTAGGGAAGAAATTAAGGAGTTTGAGAAGAGATGGGTTGAAGAAGAAATGTTGTGACGGCTAGGGTTTCTTAAGAAGATTAGAATGAGAAAAGAGACTAGGGTTGCGTAACTTAAATAGAGTTTTACAAAATAGGGTAGGTTCTGGTGTGGAGCACTACCACCAAGTATAGTGTAAATCACATCTAACACCACAAAATAAAGCTAACAAAAACCGGGTCGTTACAGCCTACCAATCATAGACGAAGATTTTTTGCAAGGACGTTCGTGGTAGTTGCGGTTTCAGTCTGAAAGGATTGAAATCTAGCCCAATCAGACATGTTTTGTCTAATATATATTGATTTTGAAGCTCAAAGGTATAACTAAGGAAAAAAAAAAAAACTACGAGAATTTTCTAGATACAAATTCATATCATTTCTATCAGATGACACATATTGTTTTCTTTGGTATGCCAATCTAGACACAATACCGAGCCGAATCCATGTGAGTTTGAAGTATCCATTACAGATGCACAGACTTTAAGACCTACAACCATATTTGAGGTGAAGAATTGAAGACATCAAAACCCAATGTAGCTATTTTGTGTCATTGAGCAGTAGCTTTTATCTTTAAATTAAATAATTTATTTACACAACAGCAGTTAGAAAAGATATAATAGAGACGTAGCCAAGGTGCTTGTGGGAGGGAGCTCTTACCTTGCAGAGTGTCCCCCGCGTTGTGAATTGTGGTAATATAGAACATATGAGTTATTTTGCTTGTGTTGCAATTCATAATACAATGTTCAAACAACTCCTAGTCAGCAATAAAATTGCTGCCTTGTCTTTGTTAACAATATCCAAAAGTATAAATGTTGCACGTATAACCAGAAAATCACTTTTTTATAAATATTAGGGCATATAATCAGAATTACCATAGAACCCAAGCAACTAAACTGGCATTTCCGTTCCCCCATTAAAACAGTCGAATTCCAGACAATTCACAAAAAATCTGCTCATTATTCTAAAAATGCAGTATGAAACATCTGATCTTCAATATTTCTCGAAAAAAAAAAATTCACATGAAAAGGCATCATTTTCTATTTTAACAGCATAAAAAAAGTAACAAAATTCATCATAAGGACAAATTGCTGGAAATAAATTCACAAAAAATAATTATTATTATAATAATAAAATATCTTCACAAATGCATAAAAGATCTAACCTTGGTACTTGCCCCTGGGATTTGCATGTGGATGTATCGATTCAAGAGGCCTAACTGGACCCCATAATCTTCTATACAAAGAACTCTGCATTACCAAGAAAAGATTACATTAAAAATCTATAAAATAAAATAAAAAGAACTATGATCAAAAGCCAAAACCCCAAGAAAATATATAATATTGGTAGAAAAGTCCCATTTAATCACAGCTACAGTAGGTTTAAGACCCCACCCAAAAAAACCAAAGAACACCCACAAAATTAATTAAAACAACAGTACAATAATGGAATCTATGATTCCAAAACAATAGCTGAAACCCTAAAAACCCATGAATCTGGTCAAAATTATAGGCACCAAAAGATGAAACATTGGCCCATTCCTTACCCCTACGAACCCAAAAAAGTAAATTAAAAAAGCCAAAAAGATGAACATGATTTTTTTTTTTAAAACTACAAAAGTGACATTAAAAGTCCCAAAAATCTCATAAAAACAGTCAAATAAGGCAAAGAATTTTGGGGTTTTGGGGCATTACAGTTTAAACCAAAAAAAACTCAAAACTATGACCATGATTTTTTATGAAAAAAAAACGACAAAAGTGACATTGAAAGGCCCAAAAATCCCATAAAAAACAGTCAAATAACATTAAAAAAAAAAGTCAAAAAAAAGTATGGGTTTTTCGGGATTACTGTTTTAGAGAGATCTGCATTCTGAAAGATAGGTCTCCAAGTGAAGATTGTGATTGAGGGCCTGTACTCTGCTATGGTCTTTACAGTGTAATTTGCAAGAAGAACATGGGCAAAAAGAGATATAATTGAAAGAAAAAGCCCAATAAGAGCTACCCATTTCAACTTAGACTTCAAAAACATCTTCACCATTCATACAAAAAAAAAAAAAAAAAAAATTAATTAATTAATTTAAAAATAATAATAATAATAATAATACTAATAATAGTAAGAAAAAAGGGAGAGTTCTACATTGAGCTACTAAAATGTGTCTTTTTACTAAGAGGTAAGTTACAGGTTTAAGGACAACCGTGTCCACAGTACACACGTTTACTAAAAGGCTGAAAGTGATGGGGGCACGTGACTGGGTCTTTTTTGTCACGTGATGGAGGTTCTAACATGGATCATGCATCCACTGTGTTGGGAGGTTTTTTGGTAATGAAGAGAATCTTGACTAAGGGACAAGAGCCTCAATGAATGTAAATGCTGAGTGGGCCGAAGTTGGAGATGAGATTTGGTGCTAATATATTATACATTCGAGATGTGTAAATGAAAAAAAGGTCTAGAAGGTAGTTCATACCTGGCGTGATTACTACTTCTTTCGGGCTTAGCCATCCCATTTATGAATTGGACTTACCTTACATTAGCTTGAACCCGGCCCCATGTCAGATCGGGGCACAAGGCCGCCCATCAATTTCTATGTGAATTAACTTATTTGATGGAGTCAGTCTGAGTTCGGTCCGAGATTAAATGGGCCGATTTTTTTTATCGAGCTTTTGGAATTAGCTTATTCTTAGCCTGGCTTGCCAAATCAGGCTGAGTCGAGGCAACTCACTTATGCATTTGGCCTACTATCTTAGTCGATGCTTGCCCCACTGCTAGCTAGGGCCGGGCCAGACTCAAGCCAGGCTTAGGCCTAGGCCTGTTAAGACCCAAGACCCTTAGACGGGACACAGATCTAGCTTTTGGTTTTATTTATGCAATGACGGCTCTTGAACTAGAACTCGTGTTTTTTTAGACTTGAACTCACTTATTGACTCTTACCATCACACCAAATAATGGCCCTTCATAAATATAAGTGAACTGAATGCATGATTAGATGATATGACATAGGATAGTTTATTTTTGGTTGGACTAGTTGTAAGTAGGACTTTGAAAGGGCCAGGTTAGCCCTAAAAACCATGCTCGCCCAACCATACCCTAAATGTTAGGGCAAATGACAAATATTTAGGACCCTAGAGTAGGGATTGGGCTCCAAGCCGGCCCGGCCCTATATATACATCTAACGATTAAATCATTATTAGGCTGAGTTTGGTATTGCTTTTTGGGATAGCAGAAAGAGCAATGGCTGCTCTTTGTTATTACAAAGAAATGTGGAAAGAGAGAATGATTTGAAGAAGATAAAAGAGAGGTTGATCTTTGAAATATAGAAAATAGTCTTTTTATAAAAAATATGATTTTTCATGCTCTTTTAAAAAAGTATATTTTTCATGTTTCAAAGAACACCCTCTCTTTTTTTCTTCCTCCAATCCTTCTCTCTCTCTTCATATTCATTTGCAACACAAAGAGCACGGTTACTCTTTTATACTCTTTCAAAGAGCAATGCCAAACACACTCTTAATAGATAGATAGAAGGTTAATGTGATCATTTTCAAAATAGGGCTATCCTTCTTTCATATTTTATATTATCATTTAAATTTAAAATTATCTAATAATAAGTATCATGTCTATTTTTTATAGCATTAAAAAAAAAAATGGTAATGTTTGAAGGCTCAAAGTCCGGCCTTAGCCAGGGAGGATTAGAGCAGACCATACTAAGTCCCGCCAATGGCTAGGGCTAGGGCAAGGGCAATGCAAAAGCCCAACCGGGCCCGGCTCATTCATAGCCCTAGTTTCGAAAGGTGATGACATGTGATTTAAAATTTCAAAAAATATCACCAGTAATTTTTTATTTTATACAAGATGCAGCAACACTCAATACGTACAGGAATTAGTATATACCTTGGATTGTCAACGGGTCGGGTCAGGTCGGGTTGACCCAATACTCGATTTGCCCAACCCAAATTTTTTATCGTGTTAGGCACATAAATGACCCATCGGGTCAAATTGGGTATGAGACATCAAACTTGGCCTTTGAGTCAGGTCGACTAAGAGGTCAAGTTGAGCAAAAATTGGCTCAGAGCGAGTCGAGTTATATATGTGTGTGTGTGTGAGAGAGAGAGAGCCAATAGTTGCACCCCAATTAGCAAAGTGGGCCTCATGCCACCCATCACTTTACAAAAAGGTGTTACGTGTCACGCCCATATCAATAGGCACAGAGATATCTCTATGCCTGGGCACATTCTCCCCTCAAATATATATATATATATATATATATACCCTTGTCTTTACAAGGTGTGAGTTGAGTTTTGTTAGTTAACCCTCACCACTATAATTGGTACTCTCTCATGCTGCTCCACAACTGTCACATGTGTATGCGTGTCTGCTCCTCGATTCTCGAGGCTGTCTCGGCTGAATGGCCGTATAAAAAAATAAAAATAAATAAAAAACACAACAAATTCATATCCTGTGCTACTATTTTTATTTCCAAAACTACCCCTAAAGCTTATAATTATTTCAAAAACATTGTCTCATTGCTTATCACTTCAAATTTCAAATCTCGGAAGCTGCCACGATAGGTCTCAATAAGGTGTCAAAATCGATATCGAACTCGGGTATTGGTCCATGGAGGACCAGTATGACTCGGCCTATCTAAAAAAGTAATAATAATAAAAATAAAAATAAATAGAGGTATCGGCCAATACCGATACAGATATCGAGTTGAGATACTGATACATATCTGGGATGACATGTATCGGTTTGCCGAGAAACCGATACGTATCGCCGATACGTATCAGTATCGGCCGATTTTTTATACCATGGGTCTTAACCATTTCACCAAGGATGTTGTTACTTCCACCCCACTTATGCTATAGATACTCAATAAAACAAACGAAAAGTCCGTTGACTGCATTGAATTAAACGATAAAGATCAATTTTTGTTCCTTCTTTCAGACAATATATCTTGAGATCTCCACCAGCAAACGGTCAGATGTAGATTCTACATTGCAAACATCCCAAAGTGAACATGGTCATACCATAAAACGTGGTTCATGTTCATTGTTTAGGGATCTGTGCCACATGGAATTAACATTTGATTGTCTAATGGTAGGTACATGTGATAGATATATTTTGTGAAATATTGGGATGAAAAATGATATCCATCATCAGTTTCAAAGTAGTCAACAAATTTCCCCTTTGCTCAAGTGTAGTGGTTGTAACATAAAGTAGTGTGGTAGTAACACCAGCCTTTCACATACTCTCTAACATTTACGCTTTCCTACCCGACTAGTTTTCTATCTTTTTAGCCTTCGGACTCTTCCTTCTCTCCAACACAGCTAGTGTTATTAGAGCGTATCTTATTTGATATCTTACCACATATCAGTTATCTCAACCAATTGTAATCGGTGATGTTATATTTATAATTTTATTTATACACTTTCTGATATGAAATTTGTCTATTCTATCTTTCTATCTTCTTCTTCTCTCGTTTATCTTCTTTTTATTTTCTTACTTATTTTATAATTTTAATATGCCATGAGAGACAAGATTGCATATGTGTATTCAAGCCGGTCATGGTCCTAACATTGCTTCCGCCATCATATTTTCATAAAGTTTCTTGATTTATAAACTTTTTATTTTTCTTTCATCTCTTCTACATGAAATTGATTCATGTAATTTTCTTTTTTTTCTCTTCATCTAGTTTATATTTAATAAGAAATGTCATCTTATTCATGTGGATGTATTTTCTACATTGATTTACTTAGTGGATGTGTATTTTCCACTTTAGTCTTCAATGACCATGTATATTTCATGTGAATGTCTTTTCTCGCATTTTCTTTGGATATTTTTAGTGGATAGTCATTTTTGTGGATCATTTTTATGATATTGCAACTATTTTTTTTAATGGGAGTCATTACTTGCACACGCTTTTTAAGTGATTGCATTGAGGTTAAAGAAAGACTTTGTATTTTATGGACATGTGACATGTGAAAACGCAATCTAGACCACCTGATTTAAAGTTCATAATCTATAGATCCTTAGTGGATAAGATTGGAGCAAAACACGATATTTACTAGATGATTTATTGTTGTCAATCATTGAATCAAATAATAGTCTTTGACTATATTTAATCACATAATGAAGATTACATTCCGTGTCAATCTTATTCATTAAGGATCTATAGATCGTAAACTTTAAATCACACGGCCCAGATTGTGTTTTCACTTGTCACATGTTCCTAAAATACAAAATCTTTTTTTAACCTCACTGTAATCACTTAAAAAACGAGTGCAAGTAATGACTCTCTTTTTTAATTTGGATGATCTTTTGTGGTATTATGACTATTTTTTTTTTGTTAGGATATGTTATTTTCCTATAATTTCTTGCATATGTATCCAAACACATGATTTGGTTAATCCTGCATTTTCCCAGTTAGCAATGTGGTTATCCAAACAACGGAATACAAAGGGAAACAAAGGAGTCCCTTTGCTTTCTACAACTTAGGTATCTATGGGAAAATATAGGAATATTATTATACTTTCTCACGTTTCCCGTGTTTATATTCAAACAGTCACTTAGTGCGACCTCAATTAATAGCCCTTCAAGCCAATTTTTTAAACTCTTAGAGGGCAATGGTCAGGTCCTACCAAGTTGAATCGGATTTTGAGTTCAACCACACTACAGCCCTTGGATATGAGAGAATTATGACTTTCATAGTTTTCACTTTTTATAGGATGGCATGCAGTCAAGATTCTCCTATTTCCAAGGGATGCAAAAGTGGTTGAACTCGAAATCCGAGTGGACCTGATTGGACCCGACCATTGCCTGACTCTAAAACAACACTAAAAACTTTAGCTCAAAATAAAAGAAGGATACTTTTATGTGTGTAAATGGTTGATTGCTTTGAATCGCACAATGGAGACCCTTTTTCCGTCCCAAACTTTGACACAATGGATCTTTAGATCATGGGTCTATTGTCATACCGGTCAGACTTTGATCCCACGTGTGCACATATCCCAAAAATGAACATAATCAATGGCATACATCAAACATATTGCTCAAATCAATTTTTAGGATGTACACCCTATAAAATCAAAATCTGACTGTTTGATGATAGAATGTTAATCTCAAGATCTATTTTTTTGAAGATTTGAATAAAAGGTAATTTGCATCATCTCATCCAAAGCAGCCAGTTGTTTAACCACATAAAACCCAAGTTGAGAAGAAATAATCTTGAGTTGAAAATTAAGGTATCCATAAAAGAAACTTGATTGGTTTCTCTTCTTCCTTCCTGCCTCTCATTTCTTTGAAGACATTTTCACTCTTTGTTATGGCTATCACTTGAAGGAAAAGGGCATTGGTAAACATATTGAACTTTATTTCCTATTCATATCCTATAATTTTAGTCCCCAAAATGCACTTTTTCAATTTATTGTAGCTCACAGTGGTGAAGCCCCGTTGTTCAATTGGGGTCCCGGGATACCCCATGGTAAGTTTTATTTCTTTAATGTATTTTAAGTTTCATCTTTTTAGGGACAAGATCTTTTAATAAAGATCCCCAAATTCCAAAACTTCTTAAAATATTTTAAAAACTTATTTTTTTATCCACAATTTTTTTTAACAGAAATAGACTCTCAAAATTTTCTCTTTCTGTTCCCAAATATTACTCCCAAAATTCTCTCTCTCTCTCTCTCTCTCTCTCTCCCTCTCAAGAGTCTCCCCCCCCCCTCTCCCAAGTCCAAACGTCTCTCTTTTTTTATGACATCTCATTTGCTTTCTGATTGTCAACGCCAAGATCTCAGATTGTTGTTGATTTTTCGCTGAAGTCAAAACTATGTTATAATTATTATTTTTTAATAAAAAATAAAAGGTTCAATTTATTACTCAAAGTATAATTATTTTTAGGGATAATGGCTCTTGAAATTCATACACTAAATAGTGTTTAAACAATTTTTTGTCATTAAATTAGAAATTTTGATCTCCCACCATTAAAGTGTTCTTTACTATTATTACTATCTTATGACTATAAGGGATCCCTCATCAAAATTTTTTTGGCTCCGCCACTGATAGTCCCCACTATACTCTCAAAACAGCGTCCTCTTGAAACCACTTCCTACAATCTTACTTACCGTCATGGATCAAAATTTCGGCCGAATTCCCAAAATTTAAATTGAATCGCATCGGATATCGAGTCCGATACTTATTTTGTTACCTTGATAGTCCATGATTGATACAAATGATTTGTAAACGAGCCACTTTGATTTAATAGCATATAATTGCTATTTAAAGCAATTCTTTACTCATCTTCCTTTCTTCATTTTTTAAATCTTTATTAGCAATTAGTTCTTCTCATTTACAAGTTAGAACACATTTTCATTCAAAAAATGAACACATTTTTATTCGTCACTATTTGATACAAGCTAATAATATTGGCTGCATATGATATAGCTCTTTGCTAGCCTTTGCCACGGTAGAGTTTAACTACTTTAGTTGATTCTCGTTCTCTTTTCTAACTCCTTGCAAAAGAAGATTTACATACTCTAGCAGTAACCTCCCTACTCTCTACTAGCTCCCTATCAGAGTAAATAAAATCAGTTCTAACAAGGAGTAAGTAGAGAAGAGGGTAGAATTGCTGAACAGGTCAATCTTGCATAAAATCTTGCTATGCAAGGAGTTATTAAGGAGCAGGGATACCTGCTAAAGCAGGTAACAAGATGTTAATAAAGAGGATGAACTCTGTTATGATAGAGGCTAGCAAAGAGCTATGTCATATGCAGCCATTGATTTCCTAACATAACTATCATTAATCAAGACCTACATAACACGTGCGAAGGGCCAACTAACATAATGAAAAGTAGGCATTTTTTTTTATTGGATTAGGTCGGGTTTTCGAGTCGGGTCAAGTTGTGTGCGCCATCAGCTAGGGTCAGGTCAGGTCAAGTCAGGTTGGGCCATGCCATTTTTCCATTGGGTAGCCAAAATAAATTTTGGCTCAACCTGCCTTGTTGACAGCATATTAATACCTCCAGTACATTAATTCCACCCGATATTTTCAAAGGAGCCATTACTTGCACACAATTTTCAAGTGATTGCACCGAGTTTAAAAGAAAGACTTGCAAGTTTGGCGACTTCTACGATGGGAAAACACCATCTAAATCGTTTGAATTGAAAGCCATGATTTAAAGATATCAAATACAAAAGATTATGATAAATTATAATTTTCATCATTTGATTAAATAGAGTCAAAGGCTATTATATAATTCAACAATTGACTATAATAGATCATATGACAAGTATCGTGCTTTGCACCAATTTTATGTACCAAAGGTCTATTGATCATGAATTTCAAATCAGACGGCCAGTATTGCATTTTTACATATCACATGTCCCTAAAACAAGGATCAAAATTTCGGCCTAAATGATTGAAATTTCGGCCGAAATTATCGGTTTCGATCCCCACCGAAACGATAATTTGGACCGAAATTTTGATCCAAATTTGTATAGGATCCAAAAATTCGGCCAAATTTTCAGTTTTCAGCCAAAATTTTGGCGCCCAAAATTGAAATTTTGATCCTTGGGCCTTACGTAGCAGCTTATCCTCATGATGGGTCACATATTGGTCCGGACACATAGGTTGAGGCCATTTTTCTAAATACTGACTTGTATTTCTCAACATATATCCATAGGATACCGATTAAAAAAAAGAAAAAAAGAAAAACATATATCCATAGTACGGACACCGCCCAAGCTTGGTGCAGTAACGAGCTCCAAGATGCAACGCAGTAACTATGCCTTCTCATTGCTGTCTGATCATTATAGATTTATTTTAAAGAGATATTAAGTGTAAGTGCCCCATAGGGAATATATACCATTGAACAGTTATTACCCACATAAAGTGAAAGAAAAAAGAATAGCATCCATTGAAACATACAGGTCATAGATGTGTAAGTGCATGCATACAATAAATGCTTCATTAAGTTTTGAAATGACAATGAATTTGGACGGCAGTGGTCCGTACGACAGCAATGGGTCGTTTCTCCTTTCGGTGCGGTTAGCATCAAGGACTAAAAATCTCGAAAAATCGATATGCAAAACCGACTATATATTAATATATATCGTTCAATATATTGACCTTTTGTATGGGAGGCAAAGGTCCAGGATCAAAATTGGTACAAGATCAAAATTTCGGTTTTCGTTCTAGTTTTAGAGAGAGGCAAAACCAAAATTTTGGACTAAAATTTCAGCCAAAAATTTAAATTTTGGCCAATAATTTCAACCACATACATTTAATGACTGAAATTTCAGTCTCAAATTATCGTTTCGGTGGGGACCTAAACCAATAATTTCGGTCATTTCGGCCGAAATTTTGATCTTTCGTACAAAGCCTTCAATATGCTGTATTGTCGAAGCTCAAAACTGATACATATCGGATGATACGTATTAGTATCGAACGAAATTTTGACCCATGATCAACAAAATAGCTATCCTTGAGAGGGTGCAAATGGATCATGTTGTGAAATTACTTTAACCCAACCTCTTAACCACTCAACTTGACTTGGCCCCTTAATCTTGACTTGAAGTTAACCTGAGCTTGACAAGTTAAAAAGGTAGCCATTTCGCAACCAAAGATTATTAGGGCACTAATGATTGTTCCACCGTTCACATAATTGACTTTCTTGAATGAGATGATAGAAGTCATTTTCCGTCCCAATCTTTCAGATATTAGATCTTGAGATTATGGCCCACATATTAGATGATCATCTGTTGATTCCACCTGACACACATCAGTCATCACCATGCATCATGATACACCATGATCACAATCACTTTGGAGATGTTTGCCACGCATAATCAGCATTTGAGAGTCATGATCTCAAGATCAAACTTGTGAAAGATTGGATGAAAAGTGGCCTATATTATATGATTCTAGGAGGGTCAACGGTGTGAATCGTCAATGGCGCTGCAAGAATCTTTGGTTACAAAAATTGCTATGCTCTTCAAATATCCTGACCTGGACCTGACCTATTAAAAATATAACAAGTCTTAGTCCGCCCTAGGTAGGGCGGGGTGAGGGCTGGGCTACGAGCAAGAGTTTACATGTATAATAAGTTTCAAGAAAATATATGTAAATTTTAATAATAAAAATATAAAAATTTTAAAGGATAACATATCATTTTACTAAACTGGAGCATATTAAATCATTGAACAATATAATAGAAAGAACTTTTAGTAAGATGGCTGGACTACTAAATTAGTATAAATATGTAATATATGGCCACTACAAAAAATAAGATTATTAGTGACAATTTTTTAATAAAAAACTGCTGCTATTAGTCCTGTCGCTATCAAAAACTGCTGCAATTAATCCTACCTCTACCAAAAACTGTCTTAACAACAAGTGTCGCTGTAACAACTTTTTTTGTAGTGGGCGGTCGAGCCGGCTAACAAACCTTTAGTCCTAGCTCGGGCCGGTCTAGACAGGGCTACGACAAAGCACTCTTCGAGGGCATGAAATGTGTCGTTTTTTTTATCAGAGTCTCGACGACAACAGCCGAAATATGGGAAAACCGGCCATTTTGGGCTTAAAATCCTAATGGTTAGCAAATATGTTGGGACCACCTCAATACCTTTTGGAGTGTCTGTAGAGCCTTCGTTCCCCATTTATACTCGCAAAAATCATGAGAAAATAGATTTTTGTTTCTACCAGATCGGTCCACAACCCTATTTAGTATTAGGTGTCGAACTTGACACTCATATATAAATATATATATATATCCTAGCGGACCCTACATGTGCGATGCACGTGAGGGCCATTTATTTAAACAATTTGCAAGTGAAAGATGTGAAATAAAATAAGTGATTATATATGCTAGGTGCATGAGTGTATTATTATTTTTTCATGTCCTACTTTTACGAATTCCATGACTTCTAGAAACTGCACCAATTCGATGATGCTATCTTCTAAATATTTTATTTATACATATAAACTTAAAAATAAGGATGATAAATTAGAAATAAGATCGACACTAAGAACTCTCATTTATTACTTGTAACATGTCGTATAAAAGATTCAATGACAGAATTATTTCACATAAGAACTTATTTGCATCTTCCCTTTCTTGTTGAGGCTTTATCTCCAAATCATGATAAATGCTAGACAATGTAAAAACATTAACAATTTAACACAACTCATTTAAAAATTTTGATACAATCTTTCATAAATCTGTGAAAGAGAAAGATTACATGCTTAACATCAACAAACTTCTAATAACCATGACTCATGAGATCTAGTCATACAACTTTGATGTAGTCAACAAGCTTCTAATATCCATGACTCAAGTTTAAAATTGAACTTGGAAATCGATACAAACACATTCAATAGATACTCAATCCTCATTCATACAGATACGGAAACCACCTTTATATACATAATTTGATTTTTCTTCAAATAAGGGAAATTTATCTACCAATGGCCACATGCCTTAGTGTATATACTCTATAATTGTTGTGTCAACTTACCCCTCTAGGATTACCAGATAATTATAAAGTTAATAAGTTGAACCATTAATAAAATTATTTCATGAATTGCAGCTTCAAAATTACTTATTTATACTTCAAAATTATTTTATAAATTATAATTTTGATCTATTTGTATGTGTATTTCAAAGAAAAAGTACAATGTGTTGCTTTCACATCAGTAATTTAAGCACAAAGAAGATAATTTTAAAATGTAAAATGGTTCAGATAAACATTGATACCAAAATCATAGTCATGAAAATTGGTTCCTTTCGGGGAAAGGTAGTATACAATCTTATAACACTGCATTCATCAACAACTATGATCGTTAGAGATGATCATGAATTTTAGGATAGGTCTTTACCTAAGTGGAACTCTCTTGTGTGTTATATTCTTGTGTTGATACATAATCGACCTTAGATCTCTAATCTTGAATGGGGATAATAATAATAATAATAATAATGAAAAAGTGCCTACGTGATAGTAAACTCCCAAAAATGGCAATACGAAGAATTCACTACAAAAAATAAGACTATTAGCAACAGTTTTTTTGCAACAAAAAACTGCCGCTATTAACAAAAAAACTATCAAGACTATTAGCGGCAATTTTTTTGTTAATAGCCGCAGTTTATGGTTGCCACTAATAGTCTTATTTTTTGTAGTGATTAGAGAGGAGCTAATATATATGAATAGTAGTAGATTTTTTTCACTTTTTTATCGGTAAAAGGGAAATTATATTAAAATGATAATAAAGGAACACAGGAAAGGCCTAACAAGGTTTATTGGTGGTTTATTTGTCGGTAATGCTCATTCAAGAACTTTTTATTTGAATGAATTAAAATGGAAAACCAAAAAAGAAACGTGCTCAATCTCGCCATGACAAGTTGCCCAAAGTAGATCAGCCCATCATAAATAAATAAATTAAAAAAAAAAAAAAAAAAAGTCTCGGCGCTTAAAAGTTTATCTCTAAGCTTCATTATTAACTCGTTTCAGAATCCTTCATTCTTTGCAAAATAATGTTTGAACGCGTCTTTCCCACGGAAATTTAGACCGCACCTATGGTAGAATGTACCACCCGCTTTCGTGATGAACTTGTGTTTACATCCCAATTCTATAATCTCCGAGTCACGGGAGATTCCCTTGCCGAACTCAAGCTCGAACTGTTGATTCTTAAATGGAGGAGTGTGTTTATTCTTCACAATCTTCACGAGAACTTGGCTTCTTATAGTCTGCAAATAAATAATCATGTCACAATAATAGTAGTTGCAACTAACAGACACAAAGGAGTAGGTATTAGGTACACAACCCAAGAGCCAGTGACGTCACTTAGGTCAATCTCCTTATGTCCAAATGGTCAAGCCTAGGGAGCCGCATGGCTATTTATGAGCATCTAAATCAGTGGAAGTCCACATTAACCTTTCACTTATTTGGCACTAAAAATTATAAGCACATTTTCCAAAGTTGGCAGTTTGAGCTCGACCTGAGCGCCTCAGGTGCCTTAAACCATTGATTTAAAGAGGATAATAGTTCTAGGTTGTCAATAAATCCAATCCCATGAATTGATGCATCTACCCCTTTTTTGCTTCTTTGTTATCTTTAGGAAAAGAATATCTCCCTAATCACATAGAACCATTTCAAAGAATAACACATTGCCTCTTTGACTAACAAGATATTTTAACATGAAAGCTCAAGGGGTTTGGCATGATGGCCAGGTACTGGCCTCAGGAAGCGGGAGAGCCTGAGTTCAAATCCCTCTGTTGAGGCCACAATAGAGATTTATATCTCGTGCTGACTAGACACATGCTAACTTGATGCGCGCATGTGCCTCTGGGATTAGTCGGGTGCTCTAAGAGGCATGGACATCGAGGTTATCAAAAAAGAAAAGAAAGATATATTGACATGGGAGGGAGGGAGGAGGGAGGGGGGAGGGGGGAGGTTGGTGGACACTCATGCACTTCATGAAGTCACACAGACGTGTGGACTGCTAGTGGACTGCTATGTCGCTCATTGTAGACTAACTCTTTATTAATATCCTAATTCTACAATTCCCTTCAAATAGAGGCCTATGATGGGTTAAATGGAATTGAGATGCTTCTTGTGACTTATTGTGAGCAACAAAGGAAGTCGGTTTCAACTCTCCCAACCAAGAAATGGACTTCTGCTTGATTGGTCTATTAGGTAGAGCTGAAAGAAGTCTTTCCCATTAGAAAATATGTACCGTGTGAAGATTGGAATTAAAACATGCATTTAATATGAAACCATATTTCATAAGAGAGGATAAAAGTGGCCCTCATAATAAAAGCAGTCTCCATTAATTATATGAAACAGAATATGGGAAGGGTATACCTCTTCGCCCTTTTTGACGAGGCCAATTCTTTTGATGGTTAGGCGAATGGAGGATTAAAATTTCAAGGCATTACCTCTACAAGTAGCTTCAGTTGGTCCACCGAATCCTCCTCCAAACGTGCTCAACTTCAATCTGACCTACAACCGCTAGACAGTTTTCAAATTGAAGTATGAAATAACCTAAGTTCTTCAATGGAAGTTAAAAAATAAAATTAAAATCAATTGCTTCCTAAGTAAAAGACGAGCAAAACCATTTAGTTCTTGGGAAGGTTATTTAGACACCAAAAATGTGACAACTCGGATTTTCCCATCACAAAAACCCGTGCCGTTGGATCGTAGATCACGTTTCATTACAGAAATGACATATTATAAGAGCAGCAATAAGCAGTCAGCAATTACAGAAGTAATACAAAAAGTAAAACACATGGCCATAATAGAGAATCTATCCATATACAAAACATAGTCCTACAATCTAAAATCACTGATGATGGCCGACCATCACCTAAACAATGGTGTGCAAGAAGAGAAAATATAAATCTAATGTCTACAAAGCTCCGTAATTATACTAAAACTGGAGGTCAACACGGAAGCTTCAGAGTAGGAATCAACGAAAACTCCAGGTCTCGCTCACAGCTTGTATTTGTGATGTACAGTCGACGGATGAGCTTCATCCAAGCTCAGTAGAGAAAAACAATACCAATATACATCTTTTTAGACAAAAACATAGAGTTGATTTATTAAAAATCCAATCGGTGAAATCAAACTTCAGTTTTATTATTTTTCGGATCAAAACAATTCCAAATTCAAGAAACACATCATCATGTACTTACAAATTCAATTTGAGTAAAACCTTATCATGTACTTCAAAATCGAGTTCGAGCAAAACATTATCATGTATTTCAAAAATCGAGTTTCGAGTAAAACATTATCATGTATTTCAAAATTAAAGTGTACAAGCGGAATTCTCAAGTTCTAGTTCACTTGTGCAGATTCGGTCAGCATTCATTCCTTTTCAATTTTATTCAATATCTTTTGTCTATAGTGTAACCTGACGTATCGGTCCAGTATCGATTTCGAGTGTCGAATGCAATGTCAACCGGTTCAGTATGCAGTACATGACACACGGTTTAATCCGTCGAGCCGATCCAATATGCAGTACATGATGCACGATTTAGCCGCCGATCCGGTCCAGTATTAAGATGGTTCATGTTTCAGTTCAGGTTCACATACATATTCACAATTCAAAGTTCCATATCAAAATTTCGGATTCAAAGTATGCTTTCGGATTTTGGATACACTGGATTTCAAGTTCAAATTCAGAGTTTTCAGCTCAATCATCAGGTTCAAATATCATATTCCTATTCAGATTTATTATGCAAATTTACACTCTCAGATTTTTATTGGAAATCAAATTCAAAAAAAAAGAACAAGGTTCCCTTCTGGTTTCAGATCTATAATTCATGGTCAAAATCACGTTTCATATACGAAATTCAAATCAAGGCATGTTTTAAACTCATATACTAACCTAATAGTTTAAATCATCAAAGCAAAATTCACGGTTTCAATGATTTCAAAATATTTACGTTCAAAACACAATCAGTTCAAACATAAATCGAAGAGTCAGGCATTTCAAAGCTATCAAATATTCAAGTATAAAACAAAATCAAGTCCATTAATCAACATCAAGATGAACTGTGTGTTGAATTTCCCTACCTTACTCCGAAGTCACACAAAAGCAATGCAACGTCCTGATCGATGGTCTGATTCCTTCCTCTACATTACATAAATAATGATACATTAGGGATTGCTTTAATTACTAATCCTTTGGTTTATTTAAGTGTTTTCTTAAAGCTGAGACAGAAATGGGTAAGTTCGAGCGAACTTTGGATCATGAAGAACTTGCCCCATCTTGTCATTCAATTTTAATTATTAACATATTTGATTCATGAAATTGGTCCTACAAAGTTATGAGGCTCGTTGTCATCTTTCCAACGCCGAAAGAATCGCACCATTCCGAGTTTTGGGTAAAATGTTATGGCTCAAATACTGAGCTTATGTCGGAATTTGGCTCAAAGTCGCCCCGACGAGTTTCAGAAGTCACCCGGGCGAGTTCTTCAGATACCCAGCACTTCACGTCATGAGCCCAACTCGCCCCGGCGAGTTCAGAATGTCGCCCGGGCGACCCATCAGAATTCACTTGGCATCCATGCTCGCCCAGGCGATTTTCAACGGAAATATTTTTCCTGGAAAACTCGCCACTCGCCCAGGCGAGTTTTCCAATTGCATACTTCCTTATGCTTTTAAAGGTGACTCGCCCCGGTGAGTTCCACCTAGCCCCGACGAGTTTGACTGGCCTGAGCTTGGCCATTCTTCATCTTCTCCGCAAACTTTTCCAAATCTTCCCCTTTTCTAACTCGAGACTTTTGAAAACTCACACGAACTAGCCTTTAAACCATAAATTCCTTGATTCCTCTCACGCCAAAACACAAATCTAACCTATTTTCCATGCATATAAAGAAATTCATGACCCTTGCACATAAATTTTGCATGCATGCGAGGTCCGACATCGTTGGAATCGAAAGAATTCGATTTCCAATGCTTTGCATAACAAATTTTCAGAATCTCACCAAACAAAATCAGGAATCGCCCAAATAGAAGCTTGCGAGTCAGGTTGAGGATGTTTACCTTCACCGATTCTTCACACGCAGGGTTTTCAAAGGTCGTGATCAATCGTGGCGGAAAAATGTGGTGCGTAGCATCATGCTCGACCCCTCGCTCTCCGATTGCAACGGTGTGCCAGTGGTCGGAGTAGTGGAGATCTTGAAGAAAAAGAAGTTCGAAAGGATGCAATGACTGAAATTAAAAGAAAATGACAAATGAGATGGAAACCCTCTCTTTCGGTTCTCTCGTTCTTCTTCAATGAAACCCACGCATTGTTTATGCGTGAGAAAGGGTTTTATACAAGTGGTTATGGGGGTAGCCTCGGTGTGGAGCTGGCACACCGAAGTTAGGTGTGCAGCCACTGATCCAAGGGTCAAAAGAGAGTCTAAACTTCCACTCAACATAACTTGACCCCTAGACCTCTTACTTATAAGCCATATATAATTAATTACACAAATATATATATATATATATATATATATATATATATATATATATATATGATCCTTTTCCGCTAAAATGTCCATTTTAATTACCATACACTAAAAATCTAAGGCGTGATGCGTATACCTTACCGGGCACGCACACGAAGTTCGGTGTGTGGAGAGAGGCTTGGTCAATGTGTTGAGCATCGCATAAAATAGGTGCAGAGTACATCTATACATATAAACATATAATAGTTTGGGTTATTGGGCTCGGGTTAGGTTCGTGCCTAGGTTGCACTTGATCGCCCTTGATCACGCGCACGCCATCCATTCTCATTCTTAAATAAATAATTAAATTCTTAATTATAACGCTTGCAGAGCTGGGCTCGGACCTGGTCCGCTCTTGGGATTTGAGTCTCACATTGGTGCTCAAGCTAGGGGATTGGTTTAATGTGTGGCTCGTACACAGCACTTGGTGTGTGGGCCTTTAAAACACCATTGGATCAAGGGTTAGCACGGTGGTCGGTTTGACATGTCACGATCAGTTTTAAACACAAAGTGTCGGCCGTTCTCGTTGTATGGGCACGTGTATGGGTCTTTCATCCAAAGGCCCAAAAACAACTTAAACATTCATTTAGTAGCCCAACAATAAGTTTATGTGGACACATGGAGATCAATGTAAAAAATTTCAGGTTGATGATTCCACGTTCGTCCGAGTAAATGGGTCATGTTTGTGAGATCAGACTGGTCAAAGTAATCGTCTTAGTGTTAAGGTCAACATTGTCAAATGTCTCTAGTGTGCCCTGATACACCATAAATTATTTAAATCCCTATTTGAATTAGTGATTAATTTGTCTAGGTTTTAGGGCGCGAGTTATTTTCGATTAGCGAGCACGCATAACACCCAGAGAATCGGGTTCGGGAAATCGGGGGTGTTACATCCTCCCCACCTTAAAGAATTTTCGTCCTAAAATTTTTTTGGGCGGAATAGATGCTTGGTCATTCTGACCAAAATTAGTCGCATTCTCCTCCGGAGTCCGTGATTCAACATCCTGAGAATTAGGGTCATTACATTCTCCCCACCTTGAAGGAGTTTTTGCCCTCGAAAATTCATCATGGGACGTACAAGGGGGTCTAATGCTGGAGATGTTCGACATCAAGGTCAATATGTCAAACGGACGGGGAAGGTCAGATTCGTGCATTCGGGGTTCGACAAATAAGAAATTGGATTATCCTCCTACAAGTAGCCGCAGTGATCTTTTCTCTTCTATGTGTCTTTTCATTTGATAAGTGTTAGATAAAATTGGCCGATGCTCACCGATCTCCTTGTGCGCCACATCTGAGACATGCACCCGTGGCCCATCGACACACCTCTGTCTTAGGGTGTTTCCCACATCTTGATCATAGTTCATCCGGTGCGGATGAAGAGGTGCGAGCAGTTTGTTAAACCCTTGCTGCTCCGGTATTAGTAGAACGTGAAAGGCGAAAAGGTGTAGGAGGTGTAACTAAAGGTGGATGCGAATATGTAGTATGAGCTGGCTAACTAGGAGCTGGCATCAGGAACCCCAGTCTCTGGCTCGCAGGCTCATGGACATATGGCTGCACTTGACTTGTCCTATTTTGACTTTGTTCTTCGCTTCTCCCGTTCATATTTTTGATGCCCCTTTCGGCGATGAGTGCCAATCTCATGACTTGAGCATAAGTTGTCACCTCAAATAGGGAAATCTGTTCCTTGATCATCGGCCTTAGTCCATACTCAAACTTTTGGGCTTTCATAAGTTCAGTGGCCACAAGCAATGGTGCAAACCATAAGAGTCTAGTGATTTCCAACTCATACTCTCGCACTGTCATTTAGCCTTGCGCCAATGTCGCGAACTGGATCTCCATCTGATATCGCTATGGAGCGGGAAAGTACTTCTCATTGAAGATTTTAGTAAACTCAGCTCATGTCCATGGTGTCCCTAGCGCTCGGGTTCTCTCGACGGATTTCTACCATGGATCTGCTTCTCCCTCGAGTTGGAAAGTGGCCCAACTCACTTTCTCTTCTTCGGTGCATGGGATTCTCCGAAGAACCTTCTCCATCTGGTTTAACCATCGCTCTGCTTCCATCAGATCAGTTTGACCATAGAAGCTAGGAGGTCGCATCCGTCTAAACTCCTGAAATCCGGAGGGTTGGTGTCTCTCTGCTAGAAATGTGGCTTGTTGGTTGACCACAATCTCTATCAATTGTTCGAGACGACGGTTATTACTTCCTTCTCCCAAAGGAATGAACTGGCACGGTCAGCTCATGGTCGACCTCATGGAGGTATACTGATCTGTCATGATAAAAAAAGATTTCAATGCGAAGTGCTCGTGAAGATCAAAAGCATGCTCCTATGTCCTAACCACATACGCCTAAATAGAGACATGACTCGAAATCCCTAGAAGAGAATAGAGATCGTGGATCCCGCCTACTTTCGAAGTGAATGTACTGCCATTGCGTTTAAGTCCCAAAGAAGACTTAACGCATAGGCTCTGATACCACCTGTGACAGCCTGAATTTTCCATTCCTAAAAACTCGTGCCGTCGGATCGTAGATCACATTTTATTACAGAAATGACATATTATAAGACTAGAAATAAACAGGCAACTATTAAAAAAATAATATAAAAAGTAATACACATGGTCAGAATAAAGAATGTATCCATATACAAAACATAGTCCAACAATCTAAAACCACCAGTTATGGCCGACCATTACCTAAACAGTAGTGTACAAGAAGAAAAAATATAACTCTAATGTCTACAAAGCTCCATAGTTATACCAAAACTGGAGGTCAACACAGAAGCTTCAAAGTAGGATTCAACGAAAACCCCAGGTCCCATTCACAGCTTGTACCTGTGACGTATAGTCGAGGGATGAACTTCATCCAAGCTCAGTAGAGAAAAACAATACCAATATACATCTTTTCAGACAAAAACACAGAGTTGATTTATTAAAAATCCAATCGATGAAATCAAGCTTTAGTTTCATTATATTTCGGATCAAAACAATTTTAAATTCAAGAAACACATCATCATGTACTTACACAATTCGAGTAAAACCTTATCATGTACTTCAAAATCAAGTTCGAGCAAAATATTATCATGTATTTCAAAAATCGAGTTTTGAGCAAAACATTATCATGTATTTCAAAATCAAAGTGTACAAGCGGAATTCTCAAGTTCTAGTTCACTTGTGCAGATTCGGTCAGTATTCATTTCTTTTCAATTTCATTCATTATCTTTTGTATACAGTGTAACCCGACCTGTCGGTCCAGTATTGATTTTTCAGTGTTGAATGCAATGTCAGCCAGTCCAGCATGCAATACATGATGCATGGTTTAATTCACCGAGTCGGTTCAATATGCAGTACATGATGCACGATTTAACCGCCGAGCCGGTCCAGTATGCAGTACATGATGCACAGTTTAACCGCCGAGCCGGTACAATATGCAGTACATGATGAATGGTTTAACCGCCCAGTTGGTCCAGTATGCAGTGTCCAATTTTCAGTATTCAGCGTTCAGTGTCCAGTATTCAGATGGTTCATGTTTTAGTTCGGGTTCACATACATATTCACAATTTCAGGTTCCATATCAAAATTTCAGATTCAAAGTACGCTTTCAGATTTCGGATACACTTTGGATTTCAAGTTCAAATTCATAGTTTTCAGCTCAATCATTAGGTTCAAATATCATATTCCGATTAAGATTTATTATGTAAATTTACACTCTTAGACTTTTATTGAAAATCAAATAAAAAAAAAAGAACAAGGTTCCCTTCTGGTTTTAGATCTATAATTCATTGTCAAAATCACGTTTCATATACGGAATTCAAATCAAGCCATGTTTCAAACTCATATACTAACCTAACAGTTTAAATCATCAAAGCAAAATTCACGGTTTCAAGGATTTCAAAATATTTAGGTTCAAAACATAATCAATTCAAACGTAAATCGAAGAGTTCAGGCATTTCAAAGCTATCAAATATTCAAGTATAAAATAAAATCAAGTCCATGAATCAGCATCAAGACGAACTTGTGAGTTGAATTTCCCTACCTTACTCTGAAGTCATACGAAAGCAATGCAACGTCCTAATCGATGGTCCGATTCCTTCCTCTACATTACATAAATAATGATGAATTAGGGATTGCTTTAATTACTAATCCTTTGGTTTACTTAAGTGTTTTCTTAAAGCTGAGACGGAAATGGGCAAGTTCGAGCGAACTTTGGATCATGAAGAACTTGCCCCATCTTGTCGTTCAATTTTAACCATTAAAAGATTTGATTCATGAAATTGGTCCTACAAATTTATGAGGCTCGTTGTCATCTTTCCAACGCTGCGAGAATCGCGCCATTCCGAGTTCGGGGTCAAAAGTTATGGCTAAAATACTCAGCCTATGTTAGAATTTAGCTCAAAGTCGCCCCGACGAGTTTTAGAAGTCGCCCGAGCGAGTTCTGAAGATACCCAACACTTCACGTCTTGAGCCTAACTCGCCTCGGTGAGTTTAGAATGTCGCCCAGGCGACCCTTCAGAATTCACTTGGCATCCATGCTCGCCCAGGCGATTTTCACCCGAAATATTTTGTCTGGAAAACTCACCCAGGCGAGTTTTCCAATTGCCTACTTCCTTATACTTTTAATGGTGACTCGCCCTGGCGAGTTCCACCTAGCCCCGGTGAGTTTGACTGGCCCGAGCTCGGCCTTTCTTCATCTTCTCCGACAAACTTTTCCAAATCTTCCTCTTCTCTAACTTGAGACTTTCGAAAACTCACACAAACTAGCCTTTAAACCATAAATTTCTTGATTCCTGTCACGCCAAAACACAAATCTAACCTATTTTCCATGCATCTAAAGAAATTCATGACCCTTGCACATAAATTTTGCATGCATGCGAGGTCTGACATCGTCAGAATTGAAAAAATTCTATTTCCAATGCTTTGCATAAATTTTTTTTGGAATCTCACCAAACAAAATCACGAATCGCCTAAATAGAAGCTTGCGAGTTAGGTTGAGGACGTTTACCTTCACCGATTCTTCACACGCGGGGTTTTCAAAGGTCGTGATCAATTGTGGCAGAAAAATGTTGTGCGGAAAAGGATCATATATATATATATATATATATATATATATATATATATATATATATATATATATATATATATATATATATATATATATATATATGATCCTTTTCTGCTAAAATGTCCATTTTAAATACCATACATTGAAAATCTAAGGCATGACGCGTACACCTTACCGGGCACGCACACGAAGTTGGGTGTGTGGAGAGAGGCTTGGTCAGTGTGTTGAGTACCGCATAGAATAGGTGCAGAGTGCATCTATACATATAAACATATAATAGTTTGGGTTATTGGGCTCGGGTTAGGTTCGTGCCTAGGGTGCCCTTGATCACGCGCACGCCATCCCTTCTCGTTCTTAAATAAATAAATTAATGATAATTAAATTCTTAATTATAACGCTTGCGGAGGTGGGCTCGGACCTGGTCTGCTCTCAGGATTCGAGTCTCACATTGGTGCTCAAGCTAGGGGATCAGTTTAATGTGTGGCTTGTACACGACACTTGGTGTGTGGACCTTTAAAACACCATTGGATCAGGGGTTTCAATGAGCACGATGGTCGGTTTTACATGTCACGATCAGTTTTAAACACAAAGTGTCGGATGTTCTCGGTGTATGGGCATGTGTATGGGCCTTTCATCCAAAGGCCCAAAAACAACTTAAACGTCCACTTAGCAGCCCAACAATAAGTTTATGTGGACATGTGGAGATCGATGTAAAATTTCAGGTCGATGATTCCATATTCGCCCGAGTAAACGGGCTATGTTTGTGAGATCAGATTGGTCAAAGTAATCGTCTCAGTGTTAAGGTCAACAATGCCAAATGTCTCTAGTGTGCCCTGATACACCATCAATTATTTAAAATCCTATTCGAATTAGTGACTAATTTGTCTAGGTTATAGGATGCAGGCTGTTTTTGGTTAGCGAGCACGCATAACACCCAGAGAATCGGGTTTGGAAAATCGAGGGTGTTGCAAAAAATGACATATAACAATAGTTTCAAAAAGTGCAAGTAGATCCAAGTGCAAAGAAGCCGCAATTATGGAAATAAAAGGAATAGTGCTTGGATAGCATCAATATAAAATAATTAACACTAACTGAAATATATATTTTTCACAAAATAATATGTTTAGTAATCATAATTATAGAATCTTAGGAGATCTATCTTCCGAAGTGGCAAAAAGAAAAAAAATAGTGCCAATTGGTGGTAAGAGCATCAGGTTTTACCAATTAAGAACACATCGGAAATTAATGACATTGGTAAAAATAAAATAAAAAACAACTACCACATGGTTTAACTCTCCACTCTGGTGATTTAAAGTGATATTTTGATATTGAAGATCAACTTATTGAATTTTAGACTCAGGAAGCAGAGTTACAGGTGGGACATATCAAGGATGGTGATCCAATGGTCTCCATTTTGAGTTGGTGCCTATAAACACAACTACGGAAGTAGTTAAGTGGGAAAACTATGTCTGGTGGGTAAAGGAAACTCTATAGGAATGAGTCTTGTTTGATGATCATTGCTTTCTCCTGGGCCGTTCAATTGAAGTAGATTCTAATACAACATCTGGGTTTTTCCCCCTAGTCAATTATAGATGCAATTAGAAAGAGACTTGTTGAGGCAGAAGGCGACTTCACCTGACATTATCAAATGGATACATTCAAAAATTGCATATCCTTGATATTTAAGTTGACCATTTGGCAAACAAGGGTTTTTATAGTGGCAACATTCAATAGGGTGTAGCCATACAATATTCAGAACTTATGGGTTCCATTGGCATTCCTTCATTTTTCAATAAAATCAACAGTTAACGATAAAAAAGTGAGAGTCAGAGCTCTTTTGACCATTGTAATGAAGGTGATTTTCTTGAATTCCTTCAAAACAAGTTAACAGTCAACTACTTTTAAATACGGAGACTTGCGTAATTTACAAAGATTAAGATAGTGTTGGAAAGAGAAAGAGAATAACAAACTTGTGAAATCAAGGCTAAATCTCAACCTGCATGTGCAGACAGTTGTTTCAGTAATGATATTGATTACTTGGCCAACCTAAATTGATATATCACATTGAATAGTTCACAGATAGCCCATTCGTAATGATATAATTCATTATCTGTCAGCTTTAATTTGGATAGCACCAGTAAAATAACATTTGCAATGATAGAATGATATATTGATGATTTTGTTTATTCAAAGTCACTAAATTGTATATAAATCAAGAGTTGAACACTACATAGGTCATTACCAAATAAAAAAATATCAACCAATTTGTAGATCCATAAGTTTGGAAATATAAAAGAGGCATCTCACAAACTAATCAACTCTAATACAATAAGAACAAAACTAATATGTTGCATTTTTCCGCACTACCATAAATCAATGAGCTCAACATCAACAAACTTCTAATATTCATGACTCATGGGATCTAGTCATACAACTTTGATGTAGTCAACAAGCTTCTAATATCCATGACTCAAGTTTGAAATTGATCATTTGATCTAGGCCCTCTAAAATAGACCGTTGTTCATATGTTATGTAGAGTCCATAATAAAGTGTCACGACCCGAAATTCTACCCTATCCCGAGGGCCTAGAATTCCGAGTTATGACCCGCACATATCCCGGATATGCTAAGCGAACATACACCTAATCAGAGTTTTCGCGCAATACTGGTTCCACGAAATCCGTGAAATCCAACAAATATGATGGAATATAAATGCAATAATAAATACAGAATAAGTCTGATAAAATGCGATAGAATGCTATAAATCCACAAATAACATGTGAGTCAAATCAGAAACAAATCCGATAAAAATGAAAGCATAGAGTCAATGATAATAATATAAGGCAAAATCTAATACCGAGTCTACTAAATCAATATCCGGCGCTCCGATCAAAATCAACACTGTAGTACTCCTGATAACAGGCAATGTCACCTTCCAAAGGCTCTTGGTAATCAACGTCCACTAGGTTGACGTTCTCAGCACTAATCAGATCAGAGAATCCCACGTCCACATCGTCGGTATAGTCACCTGCAGCTGTTAGATTATCGTGGGATGAGTTTACTCAGTCACGTAAACTCAGTGGATACACCACCAATCCACCCCATACTACTCAGGTGCATTGTGGGTGCATCAAGTGAGTGATAACATAGTATATCAAAGGAATCAGAACAGAATAACAAAATCAAGTGCATATCGTAAGCTCATATCCTAATCATTAATGCGAGATCATAATTTAGACACTTACATCCTAACATACCTTACCATATCTCATATCATATCATACCCCATATCATACCGTATTTTATTATTCTCGCATATACGTCTGTACATCGCATGAGCATAGCTAACATACTTATAAAATCCTAAACGACCTGTGCCAGAGTCGCTGCTCGAGCTACCATGTGAGGGTCACCATAGTATCATACCACCATATCATAATGCCCTCCATATCATATCATATTATACACTCCATCCAGTCACAGGGGCGACCGGCGACTCATAATGTCTCCCAGAGACATCCATCTTGACTGAAAGACGTTGTTGCCCTTACGGTGGCTACGCAAGGAACGACACGTACATAAACTTAAATTATTAATCTTTTGCTGGCTTATATAGCAGTGTCTTATTATCGTAATATATGTTATCATACTGACTCATATCATATCATACTGACTCACATCTTATCCTACCGACTCATATCTTATCCTATCATATTAAAACTCGGAGTGATAGGGTCACCATTTATGCCACTGTATACAAGGCTACACTGAATTCGCACTCACCCTACTCGTCATGTTGTCCCATACCACCATAAGTTATAAGACATGTGAATACGATGTATTCCCCGCTTCGATACCATCTCAGTGAATCACCACGCCCAAGCGTAGACATGATCTCATACACTCTCGTACATATGTCCTAACTTACTCATAACTCATATAATATAATTCAAGATTAAAACACAGAAAGTCAGACGTACAGAAAGATTTACATTAGATTTTCTTGTGTATATATCTATATATATATATACATTTATTTATACACATTCCAGTACAATATAGAATAGGGTAGTCATAAGTGTATTCTCACAAACGAGAAAGTCGGAGTTTAATGTTCACGAGGTATCGAATTCCTAACATTTCGTGTTATCGAAGTGGTTATATTGAAGCGATAAAAGCGAGACTTTTATATATTATTATTTATCATTATTAAATGCCCAAATTAAATATTATTATTTTTAAAGTTAAGTGCATCACGACCATCGATCGCAAAGTGCAAGTGATTAATGTGCACTAAATTTTTGGTCGTGCAATAGTGAAATTTTGGTGTGAATCAGGTCGTCTATTCGGATGAGAATCGATCGATCAAAAAATGAAAATCGATAGATCAGATTTAATGAGGTGTAAGTTGTCATTTGATTCAAGATCGATTGATCGATTTTAATGAGTCAATTCATCTATATAAAGGAAACTAATTGAACTCTGACAGGGGATACTACTACTCATGTACTTTATAAGATAATTTTATAATATTAAAATAAGGTAGTAACCAAGTACCTTTATTTTATATGAGAATAAAATAATACTAAAATATAAGTATATAATATTTATTAATTTTATATTACCATCTAAAATCACATTCTCTTTAAATATATCATTATATATTGTAAGAGATACTTTAATTAATTTAATATCATCCTATGAAATGAAATCAGATGTGCTGGTCCACATCAGATGGGCCAAAGTCTAACATCAGATGTGTCACGGTCCAACATCGAATGGGCCAAGTTCCAACATCAGATGGGTCGAGATCCACATTAGGTGGGTCACGGTCTGATACATCAGATGGGTCACGGTCCAACATTAGATGGGTCATAGTCCACATCAAATGGGTCATGGGCCACATCACATAGGTCACGATCCATCACCAGATGGGTTACGATCAAACATCAGATGGGTCGAGGTTCAACATCAGATGGGTCATAGTCCAACATCAAATAGGTCATGGTCCACATCAGATGAGTCACAGTCCAACATCAGATGGGTCAAATCAACGATGAAAGATAATAGAGATTCAAGGCAATCAACGATTTTATTGTGGAAACGTGTGTATTTTTCACGGGTCTAACGAGTGCAAATGATGCTACATTTTTTTTTTGGGACACTAATAAATAGTTGTATATTACCCAAGTTGTATAATAAATAGTTGTATAATACTCAAGTTTTGTGCCAATAAATCCCTTCTTTTATAAATTTTTGTGCTAATAAATAGTTGTATAATACCCAAGTTTTTGAGTTAGATTAAACCAATTTTTTTTTGTCAGTGATATACATATGGACCAATTTTTGGCAGTGAAGTAGATTAGTACAATCAATGGTGGTCCACAGCACCATAATATCAATCCCCTTAACACACCAACATTATAAGTAAAATTATGAAGTAGATTGCAAAAAAGAAATGGCCAACCGATTACTACTATGCAAGTTAGTTCCAATTGGTCGAACTGGGGTTTAGGTTCAACTAATTTTGTAGCTCTTAATTATAGGAGATTCTTGACCGCACCCTTTAAATGACGAAAAACCCTTGATCTCAATTACGCACACCAACCTCGATTTTCTTTTGCACCAAATACTCTATATAATTTATGTATACACATATAAATATATATATATTAGGCATGCTTGCAAGCCTAAAATAGTTCTAAACGAAAGAGAAAATAATTAAATAAAATATACCAAAGAGTGAAGTAAATCTAAATGAAAAATAATAAAATAAATAAACATTCTCAAGAGCAAAATAAATTTAGACGAAAAATAATTAAATAAATAAAATATACACAAGAGCAAAGTAGATCTAAACGAAAAGACAATAATAAAAGAAATATATACAAGTACGAAGAAAATAAATGCAATAGAATCTATGGCTAAGGGTTAGCCATTCCATTATTTTTATAGATAAAAGCATACACAGTGCGACGAGATCTGAGAAGAACAAGATGGATTGATGATCTTAAGAAGAATTCTTAATAGAGGTTTAAAACTCACGTAGCAATATTTGATCCTTAGACCTCTTGTTTATAAGCAAAGCCTTTCAACCACTAGGCCACCACACAATTTGTGTCAAATAAAGACAATTTTAAATATAAAATATTTTGAAAAACAAAATGTGTATTTTCTCAACTAGGGTAGGTTCTGGTATGGAGCACTAACACCATGCAAGGTACAAAGTACCATTTAATACTAATAAAAGAAAGTCAAAAATTCTGAGTCGTTACATAAAGTGCTTTGATTCACTACAAAAAATAAGACTATTAGTGGCAGTTTTTTTAACAAAAAACTGCCGCTATTAGTCCTGTCGCTACTAAAAACTATCTTAATAGCAAGTGCTGCCGAAACACCTTATATTTGTAGTGATTGGATTGTAGTAATCAGCTGATGATTGTATCTTTTGGGCTAAGTGAAGTTTACATGATATCTAACCATTTGAACAAAGCAAATATGGTCAACGATGTTTACCATGGGATAAAACAAGTGCACGAGTGAGCGTACCATCTATTGAGCCCATGACCAGAGTCGATCACGTCATTCTATAATAGTACAACCTTACAATTGTAGTCAACATCAGCACTGCATCCCTAGATGTGAAAGAATGATGCTACCATTCTGAAGCTCTCGAAAATAACCAAACGAACTCCTAATATTTTAGTAAATTATGCATTTAAATAAAAAATAAATAAATATATAAAGAACTTCCAATTAAATTCCAAACTATTTGGATTGGAAAAGTGCATGACACTGATGCGGAAGTAAAAACGATCAGATTTGGACTGAAGATGGGAGATGAATACCCCAACTTGATGTTATTCCACCAATAACATTAAATATATAATGCACTTTCAATTAAATTGCAACTATTTGGATTGAAGAAGTAGATGATACTACTGATACAGAAGTAAAAAAGCGATCAGATTTGGCCTGAAGATGGCAGATGAATACTCAAGATGCCCATCAGTTTTGCTTGGTTCTTACAACGTTGTTATCGTGGATTGACTTTGGCCTGTAAAAGAAAGTTTTTGCAGATAGCTTCGATTTGAGATTCGATGTCCCTCACAATAAATACACACTTTACATAAAATATAAATCACGCTACTTTATAAGATATTTTCTTATTCATAACTCACCAATTATAAGACACCCTTATATAAGCTAATGCATCTCTTATAAATTTTTTTCCATCAAATACCACCGTTTAGAAAGAGAACATAAACGTTCAAATTGTAACTTACCCAATACATATGAAAATGAAATGAAGAAGGGTAATAGGACCTCAAAATTGTTATTGGATTGGACTCTCCAAACATTTATTTCCTCCCAATAAATTCTTGATAACTACTTCCCATACATGCGCATCCTCAGTAAATACACCAAGGGAAGCAGCTTAGTTTTTTTCTTTGTTGGCCTCTTTTTGCTCTTTTCAATAATTATCCAAGTCATGAGCTCCATCTTGTTAGTTCTATTGTTCTCTATGATGCATGGCATCCTTAGGATGATCACAATATGTGTTACCCTGAAAAAAGTGGAAACCATATTCACCTAGTTTAACTACCCATGTAATGATTGCTAGCAATCTATTAATCACATGGATATATATGTTACTTACCTCTCCAATAAGATAGGCCACACATCTTTTCTCGCTAAGGAACTCAACTTTTGTCTGTAAAAGTGCAATTGAATCAAATCAGCCCAAATCATAGATGAGCCGAATGAGATACATCTGCAGGCTATGGGTTAATGCAGAAGCAAACCTTTTTTATACACTTACAAAGGAAGTCATCAATCAATACATCTTTCAATTTTAAAGAATATTCCACTATAGTTTCAAATTTACGTAGCATAATAAAATATCATATATGTCAAGAAAAAGATTAAACGACTGCTCTACATCATGAATCCAACGTAAGTAAAGGAAATCTATGCTATTGCATTTTGTCAAACATGTTACATGCAAGTTGAAACACTCACTGCCTTGGAAATATCAATAAAAATGATTAAAAATATTGCTTTAGGTAATGAAAGTATTGAATATCTATATTATGAGAATTCATCAAACACCTTACATACAACTTGAAACATGAGCATACCTTGGAACCTGATGATAACCAGAGACTTAAGAAGAAAAGGTATCTCACAATTGAAACAATAACCATCTCATATTTCTTATTTTATATGGGTCAAATTAGAAAAGAAAAGAAAATTAAAAGAAAAGAAAAAAAAGTTCTAGAGCCTGCCCTTTTCACATATTAATACCATTTTACTATCTGAGCCAAAGGGGTAATATCCTAATGCTTTACTTGTTCATGCCAATTAGTCTATTAATAGTCAAAAAAATATTCATTAACTGCAAAATAATAGAAAACTATGGAAGCAAATTAAATAACTCTAACAATTAACGAACTCATGTTTTTTTTTTTTTTTTTTTTTTTTTCGGTTCTCTAATCCTACCTAATCGGTTTTTCATTTTTCGGCACCTGAAACCGAAGCTGACCCAACTTAGAATTGGTTTAGTTTTTGTCCGGTTCGGGTCTCCGATTTTTTTGGTTGATTTCAATTTTCGGTTGGAAACTTGGGTCCCTAACCAGGCATCCAAAAACAAACCCATTTGGAAAATCTGCCCTGCTAAATATTTCAACATAACTAAGCAAAAAACACAAGAAAAAACAGCTTTGAATAAAAAAAAAACAAACACAAAAAATCGCAGAATCAAACACACAACTTGTCTTGATTAAATAGACATTTAATCCAATGGAATAAATAAACAAATACCAGGGGATTAAATAAAAAAATAAATAAACTCACAATAAGTTGAAGATGTTGTTCTAAAAACAAACCCATTTACCCATTTGAGAAATCGGCCCTGCTAAATATTTTAGCAAAACGAAGCAAAAAACACAAGAAAAAACAACTCTGAAAAAAAAAAAATCAAGAAAAAACAAACATAAATATTTTAGCAAAATCGAGATTGATAAAAAACAAAGCAAAAAATAAAAGATTAAAGGCTAGGGTTTTTGGGTTTTATGATGAAAAAAAAAAAATAAAGAGAAAAAAAAACCAAGCAAAAAAATAAGATTAAAGGCTAGGGTTTTAGGATTTTGTGATGAACAACAAAATAATATTAAAAAGATAAAAAAAACATAAAAATTTCAGCAAAAGCGAATGGGGAAAAAAAAATCAAACAAAAAATTAAAGGCTAGGGTTTTTCGGTTTTGTGATGAGTAAAAAAAAATTAAGAGAAAAAAAAACATGAAAATTTCAGCAAAACCGAATGGACAAAAAAAAATTACCAAGAAAAAAAAAATCAAGGAAAAAATATAAACCACAGCAAAACCGTGGGATAAAAAAGCTGAGCGAAAAAACAAGATTAAAGGTTAGGATTTTTGGGTTTTGTGATGAATAAAAAAAAAAATAAAGAGAAAAAAAAAACATAAAAATTTTAGCGCAAAATCGAATGGAAAAAAAATAAATCCAAGGAAAAAATATAAACCAGAGCAAAACCGAGATTGGCCCGTAAACGGTAGGGTTTTAGAGTTTTGTGATGGGAAAAACACAGGAAAACGGGAGATTAAACGGTAGGGTTTTTAGAGTTTTCTGATGGGTTTTCTCCTTTTGTCAAAGAAAAACAGGAGGAGATGGGTTTTAGAGATGGCTTTGAGATGACTTTTCTCCATTTTATGTGTTTTTGCTATATTGCACTTTGAGCCAAGGCTTTGCTAATTTAAGCTACTATTTTGTCCTCAAGTGATAAATCGATAACAAGGGATCTAATCTTTTATCTTTCGCTTTTTATATAAAGGTATGATATATATATATATATATATATATATATATATATATATATATATATATATATATATATATATATATATATATATATATATGGAAAAAGGGAAAATGCCCTCGGGCATAGAGATATCTTTACGCCAATTGAAATGGGTGCGACACGTAGCGTCCTTTTTGTGAAGTGACGGATGGTGTGAGAACCACTTCACTAACTAGAGTTACGCTTTTAAAATATTTTAATACTCTTCTAGCCGTCATTTTTGACTTTTGAAAGTCTCTTTCTTTTCTTCATTTTTCTAAGAAAGTGTTAGACATACTTTTTAAGGTATATTTTAATAAGGAAAATTTGCACTTTCGGCCCTATATGTTTGCGTATTTGCAGAAACGGCCCTATAATTTCAACCGTTGCATTAATGACCAGCTCCAAGGCTAGCCGCCTCCGCCTGCTCCACGTCAGCAAGGACCTATTTTAAATAATATAAATTTTTTTTTTCCACCGCCCTTTAAAAGAGAGTATAAAAGCTAGAACCTGAGTCTGAGAAGGTGGCCGTAAAAGAGGAAACAACTATTCGATACAAATTCTTTCGGGGGAAGCCGGCGAAAAGATCTTGTATTGAAGAAATTATTGACAGTGCTGATTTATCCAACGATGATTTTTTGAAACTATCATTATTATTTTTCGTATGTTCTTTTTTACTTCCGGACACATACCAGGAAGTAGATACACGGTACTTAGAATTAGTAGATAACATTGAAGAGTTCAACAAGTTACCGTGGGGCCTGATAGTTTACAATAATTTATTAGATAGTATATCAAAAGCCAGTGGCAGAAGGAAAATGGCGAAAAGGTCAGAAAAGGGGCAATACAACATCTACGGATGCACTATCGCCTTACAAATTTGGGCGTTTGAGCACTTTCCTGCAGTCGCCACCGCTCCTATTGGGCTTAAAGAACCATTTTCAAGGCTAATGAAATGGGAAGGCCCGAAATTCAGTCGTAATCCTAATTTATATAGAGAAAAATTTCTTAAGTCTAAAGTGATTTTAGAGCTTGAAGTTGAGAAGCACGAATTACAGTATAAATGGGTTCGATACTTTTTGATTCGAAGAGAAATGGAAAATAAGAAGGAAGAGAACGAGGAAAGAGAAGAGCCTTACTCCGAAGAAAATATAGATGAATATGATGATATCCCAAGTCATGCGACACGTCCGGAAGAAAGAGCCGAAGAGCCGATTAGCCGAGATGACGACAATGAGGATGACAAAGATTACAGCGACGAAAATGATGATTTTGAGGTCCTTGTACGTCAACCAAAGGGCAAATCGGATATTAGGCCCGAGCCAAAAAGAGAGCAACCAGTTAGGCAACCGCACCTAACCAAAGAAGTAACGGAGCTAAGAAAAGAATGCAAGACGCTCCGCATGGCTGTAAAAGAAATGAAAAAGGAATTCCGGCGTGCATTTATGCTGCTCAAAGGGCAAGCACTCACCATTGAACAACTAGGGAGAGATAAGAAGGCCTTACAAGAAGAAAATAAAGCAATACGGAAGGATCTTGATGCGGTCATCTCTCATTTAAGAAAGGTACCAAACCAAGACTTTTCAAATTTAGAACAAAATCAATTCTTTACAAATTAATGCAAAATTAGCTTGTCGTCCGACGATGGAACTTATCGTCCGACGATGTAACTTATCGGACGATAATTTAAATTATCGACCGATAATGTAACTTATCGGGCGATAATTTACATCGTCGGACGATTAGTTAAATTATCGGTCGATAATGCGGTTTTTTTTATTTTTTATTTTTTGTAATGTATTTTTTTTTGCAATTATGCAGGATAATATTTTAACCTCTGTGCTCTTTGACACCTTCGTTCCTTCACCCACTTACCCTCAATCAACTGTCCCTCAACCCACCACTCATCAACAAAGCCATCAGTCTACTGCCCCGAAACCCACTGCTCCTCAACCTAGACAACAATCAACTGCCCCAAAACCCGCCGCTCCTCAACTTACCCATAAATCTACTGCCACTAAACCCGCTGCCCCAAAACCTACTGCTCCTCAGCCTACTAAACAACCCTTGGTTGATGTGGGTGATGATGGTGCTCCTCTTACACAGACTTCTCGTGAGTCACAGCCGGCATCACTAAAAATAATTATAGTGAAACTATCATCTGCAAAAAATGAAGCCGAAGGTTATGACTTGCGTGCTCGTAAGAAGAGAAAGTCTCCGACCACTAAAGCATTAATAAAAAAACCAAGATTGGTTGTAGAGGAGGAGGATGGGGCAAAATCAATGGAGCAAAAGTATATGCTTAGTTTTTGGAATCGGCTGGAGAACGAAGACAATGTGATCGTCAATACTATCAGGGGTGTTGAGATCACAGTTGCTCTTTTGAAGGTTCTCAAAGGACGCTCGTGGCTCGACAATGAAGTCATCGACGCGTACTCGAGAGTCCTTGAAGTTATAAACGATTCAATGTTTACGGCCAATGCCGAAAAAAGCTGGTTCGCTTCTGCGTCTGCCCTGGTAAGGTTTCAAATATTTATTGGAAGCTCGTTTGTTTCTTTTATTTGTCTTTTCAATCACGACTCTTGATTAACTTCTTCTAATTTATTTACTTACTACATTTTCCTGTTTCAGACCTTGTTTATGGCAGACGAGAAAAAATTTGAAAAATATATCGATAATGAAGGTATAGCTGCGCTCAGCGACCTCGATAGGTGGCAGGTCTATTGTGACGAATGGAATGTTCGTAACAATTCAAAGCCGATGGAACCACTATTGACAAATAATATTCGCGGAATTCACGCGATCGACTGTGGAACGGTACGTTTTTGAATACTAAACTTCTCTTTATTTAACGTTAACGGCTTTTAAATGAAATTTATTATTTAAAATTTCGGTTCCGTTTATGTGTAGATTTATCTTCCGATGCATAGCAAAAAACATAGCCACTGGGCATTGGCTATAATTTCATTAGTTGATCGAGAAATTAAGTTAATAGATCCAGCAGACCAAGAGTGCTCAAAAAGTTTGAAGCGCATAAAGAATGTTTATTGAATCACCTTCCGCGCCTTCTTTACGCTATCGGTTTGAAGTCAGCTTTCGATCAACAGTGGAAGGTATCGGCGTTCAACAGTGTCGTTCTCTCGATCCAAGAAAACGGTTGGGATTGCGGTGTATACGTTTTGAAGTATATAGAATACTTCTCCCAACAACGGCCTATTGATTTCGACGATAAACATATGCAATAATTTAGAGCCGAAATCGGACATCTAATGTGCACGTTTGGGAAGAAGAGTTAAATATATCTATAAAATTTTTTAGACTTTTGTAAAGATATTTTTTGATGAAATTGTAAATAATTAATTTTATTAATTTTTATTAACTTGTATAATTTTCATTTTCGTTGTTATCAATTTATCTTATTTGTCTAACAATTACTTATCTAATGTTTAGATTTCACCTTGCCTGATTTATCAACGGAGCCTTCCTCTCTTGAAGCAATTCCAATCAGCCGATGACTTAAATCATCGGCCGATATCTTAAATCATCGGATGATATTTTAAGTAATCGGACGATAGCTTAAATCATTGGCCGATGATTTAAATTATCGGTCGATGATTTAAGATATCTGACGATGATTTAAGATATCGTCCGATATTTTAAGTCATCGGCCGATATCTTAAATCATCGGCCGATAATTTAAATCATCGGCCGATGATTTAAGCTATCGCCCGATTACTTAAAATATCGGCCGATGATTTAAGATATCGGCCGATATTTAAGATATCTACCTTTTGGAATTGTGAAGCTAGATATCTTTGTTCTGGTCTATGCCAATCACTAGTAGATTAGGGGCGAATTTGGCAACTTCAAATCCTGTTTGAATGAATGATTATTAAGAAGCACAACAATATATTTCAATCACAATTCCAAAACTTAATTATTAGTCCAAAAAAATATATTAATTAATTGGCGGATGTTGATCGCTCTTTTATTGAGGTCTAATCTGTTTATGTTGAAGGAAAGAAAAAGAGAAAAAAAAAAATACTCTTCTATAATGAGATCATTTGGAAGCTCGATTGTCACTAGGTCTAATCTAATCTCAATCTGTTTTCAATCTCAAACTTTGAAGTAATATAAGTTAATTTCAAATATTAAAAAATTTACACGAGCGACGATTATGACCGTACTTGTTATAATTTTTACATTGTAGTGGTCGAACTTCGCCTTTAGATCTTGTTCTCCTTTTCTTCGGACGGCCGGCTTGACGTATTTTGTGGGGATGCAAAACTTGAATGTCTTTTATTTGCGAAGTTCATTGGCGCTTGTCAATGGTCGGGACAAAGTGTTCTTTATAAGTTTCCCTAAATAAGTCACTGGTAAATCAGTGTTCACAAAATTGGGGGATCTCTCATTCTCTGTTTCGGCGCGATAATGCGGCGATCGTATGTGAACATGGTAATCCAAGAATAGCCCAACGTCTACATGTACATGTTCGCGATTCTAGATCGACACTGTGAGTGTAATCACCACGTTTAACTTGAAATATATCACGACCATATGGTATGACATTTTTTCGACGGGCCCATCCTGAATTTCTTTTTATGTGTTTTTCTGCCATCGGTGTTAACACATGTGTCATTTTATTTCCTTCCTCTTGACGACGAAGATAAAATTCGGCTACTTTTGTGCGAATAGTTTCTAACATGCTCACAATCGGTTCCTCCCTTACTATTTTCAACACACTATTTATGCTTTCAGCTATATTAGTTGTCAACATATCATAACGCCTCCCTTGGAAATAAGCGCGTGCCCAGAAATGATCACCAATTTCTTTAATCCATTTTGTACATTCCGGCGGGGCGTCGTCTTCTATTTTTCGCATAATTCTTTTAAATTTTGCTTCTGAAAATGCACGGGCAGCAACCCAGAAAAGCGGTCTAGAGATTATATCCTTATATTTATCAAAGCAGTTTAGAGCCGGTGTGTCATCAGAGTCGTGAAAGGCATTAGGAAAAACTTTTCTCTTTGCTTCCATCAAACCTTTATCGCATGCGATATCAAAACAAACTGTTCTTCAAATTCACCGATTACCGTCTCCTAATAGATCAAGAAACCATGTCCAATGGTCTTCATTTTCTTCGGTACAACGCTTGAGCGCTATAGGAAATAAATGTCTATTCCGTCTATCCGTAGCTATTAACAACACTCCTTGTATCGTCCGCAAATGCGTTCCATCTACAATTATTCTTCGTAAGTATTAAAGCTTGAATGCAAGGTCCGAATGCCACGAAGAATCTGAAATGCATTATCGCTCGAGACATAATTGATGCATATGCGGATCGACCAGTAATTCGGCAACATATGACGGTAACATCTTAAATTGCTCATTCCAGCTACCTCGGATGTCATTCAACATCATTTCTTTTCCGCTCCATGCTTTCCAGTAACCTACTGTTATACCGTATTTTTTTTCAATATAAAAAATTATTGAAGCAGGAGTCTCGTCAAAACCCTTTAATAGCTTATCTCTAACGAATGAAGCTATCCACGATGTCGTACATTGGCGATGTCCGCTTCCAAAAGCTGGCATTCCGCACGTGTGTTCAGGGTGGAAAGTTTTCACAGCAAACGTGTCTACGCCTACTAATTTCAATGCATGTATTCTCCAAGCACATCCTACTTCAACACATCTCGCAGTAACTCGAAGAGGACTGGTTTTTATTGGTTTAATCTGAAAATTATGTCATTGCAAATTCTTTAAGAACTTTTTGAAATGATTTCTTATTTCTAAACGCCTGACCAATGGTAATTGTTCCCCATTCATACAGTTCCTCATCGTCTGAATCCATATACTCTCATTCCGAGTCATTAAGCAGATAGTCTTCGTCCACCAGAGGTTGATCAATTCCCCTATTAGTATAAACACGCGAAGTGGGAGACGGCGGGGCTTTATTATTTTCAGGATCACTATCACCGTCATCGACTGGATGGTTATTACGTGATTGGGATTGAGCCCGTCGATGTATGCTTGATTGATGTGCAGTTGTTTGGATTGATGTTAGCCGATGCGGGAATGTTTGATGTATGAGAGGCTATTCTGTTGAAGGCTCGATTATCGTTGGCTCCGAAGCTATTTGTTCGGAAGGCCATTGATATGGACTAAGGCCGACTAAAAACGTTTCCCACTGATTTACCGAATCGAAGTTGAACTGAGATGTATCATGCATCGGATTCATTTGATGACAATATCCTTGATCTTCATCGCCTTCACTCATCGGAATGTCTGAATAGGGTTGCTCCGGAAGTTTACTGTAGGGGCAAAATCCTATATTCATATTTCTATCATCGTCGACTATTATCGGTGCAACAATGCTCTCCTCTTTATACCGTATTCCTTGATTTTCAATCAAATGTTCTGTTCCCACACCATGATCATCTTCGTTTGTTTCCTTGAACGGTTGAAATGTTTCTAAAGACGGCAAAATTTTTGCTACAGTAGTGACTAATGATTTTTCGATATAAATATTTATAACACCATCACCGATATGATATGCTCTAAATAAGTTTATAAGATCATCAGAGTCAGACAATTCGGCAAATACAAGCTCATTCCCTATGCGTAATGAAACAGTAAGTGTAATAGAATGTTCTTCCGGTCGTGTCCGACTGACTTTGTACATTTTCTCTATAAACTCATCAAATGATATATTCTCCGTGACAGTGACAATCCTTCGATGTCCTCCGTTGTAAGTATTATCTCTCACGCGTACGAAATCAAAATGGCAAAGAAAGGGAACATCCATTTCAACCTACAATATTTACAAAATTAAAATTAAAATTAGTTGTTTATAAAGAGTTATACTTGACTTAGCGCTACAATTATTTAAAAATATTATTAAAAAATTAAAGGAATGAAAACTTTAGCGTTTTTGTCAATCATAGGATATCGCTCGATATCCTAAGATATCGGGTCGATATCCTAAGATATATAGCCGATGGACTTTTAACGTAAACCATAATCCAAAAACTAAAAAAAAACCCTCTTTTAAGATATCGCTCGATATCTTAAGTTATCGGCCGATATCTTAAGTTATCGGCCGATATCTTAAACTATTGACCGATATCTTAAGATATCGACCGATATCTTAAGTTATCGGTCGATATCTTAAGTTATCGAGCCATATTTTAAGATAACGGTCGATAACTTAAGATATCGATCGATAACTTATATATCTTGGATTACCTACAATGTTTTGAGAAATTGGGAAAATAATAACTTAAAAAGATATTGTACTCGATATCTTACCTAGCCTGTTGTATTCTCTATGTTATACGACCTTTAGTGAAATTTCGAAATCGCTTTCCAAGAGAGATAGAAATTGTTAAAAAATGACACAGAAATTCTAGATTCAATGCTTGCATAGAGAAGCATATATATATATATATATATATATATATATATATATATATCTGACATGCAGGCGGCTAGGCTTGGAGCTGGCCATTTATGCAAGGATTGAAACTATAGGGCCGTTTCTGCAAATACGCAAACATATAGGGCCGAAAGTGCAAATTTCCCTTTTAATAAAAAAATATGGCTTCTCAGTAGCGAAGCACTAGCACCCTGGCATCGACGCCTCACTAAAAAAAAAAAAAGAGCGTCCACCTTGTTTTAAGGGCGCCGGTGCTTCGATAAAAAAATATATATATTTAATTTTTTTTTTATCGAAGCGCCGGCGCCTCTATATCGAAGCGTCAACGCTTTGTTTTAGGGGCGTCGATGCTTTGATAATATATATATATATCGAAGTGTTGACGCCTCCATATTGAAGCGCCGGGGCCCCTAAAACGAAGCGCCGACGGTTCCTAAAATGGGGTGTCATCACTTCCTAAAAGGAGACGTTGACGCCCCTAAAATGAAGCGTCAGCGCTCCTAAAATGAGGCGCTAGCGCCTTGCTATCGGGGTGTCAGTGCTTCATTGCCGAGGTACTAGCGCTTCGCTAACGGGAGATCACATTTTTTATTAAAATAAACTTAAAAAAGTATGTCAGACACATGCTTGAAAAAATGGAGAAAAGAAAGTGAAAATAAAGAAAATTTAAAAAAGTCAAGAATGACGGCTGAAAGGGTATTAAAATATTTTAAAACGTAACTCTAATTGGTAAAGTAATTCTCATGCCACCTATCACTTCACAAAAAGGATACTACGTGTCGCCCTCATATCAATTGGCGTAGAGATATCTCTACGTCCGAGCACATATCCCCGGGCCTCACATATATATATATATATATAACATTAGGCATCTCTTGATATTTCAGAACTTAATGGAGAGAGATTGACACATGCACCACTTTTGGTGAATAGTGGGACACTTAATATCAACTCATTCAAAGTTACTCTTAACCCAAAAAATGATTTATAGTTTGAGTTTGTATTTGGTGCTTCACATGTCGAACATAACTATTTTCGAGACTGCAAATTAGTGAAATATAAGTTTTTGCCTTTTATGGGTTTCTAGGTTGGCTAAAAACGATTGACCCGCCATTGTTGAAGTGTGTTAGGTACTTCATAGCAACCCGAGTTGGAATGGGGTAACCCATTTACTCTCAAGTCTCAATTATAAATGGGTTTATCTCTTCATGCTAAAATGATCAAACCTTAGAAAATGCGTAATTATCAATGAGTATGCAAATCAATGAATGTATAATTTGACCATTTTAACATAACAAGATTGACCTGACTATAAAAAATAAGATTATTAGCTGTAACAAAAAACTATCGCTATTAATAAAAAAATTGTTGCTAATATTCTTACCATTAATAATTTTAATAATTTTTTTGTTAATAGCGGAGGTTTTGAGAGTATAATTTTAGCCTTTTTTATTGGCCTACTGTTCGATTGATATGTTCACTTATATAAACTCTATACTTACGCCTAATGAAAGGAGAGCCAAGATTTCGAGTGCCACATTATATAGTTGTTCCTCTAATTTTGTGGGCTTTTAAGCTCTTAAGCACATTGTGCACAAAATTTTTCAATTGAATCTGATTTACGTGATCACCCCATAAATCATGTGGCAGCACATGTTGAACTAATGACCTATCCAGTCTTAATATTAAACATATGTCATGAATTGCTATTAAGTACCTTTTTCATTATTTTTCAAGTTAGTTTTATTTATTTTTCTCATGTCCCTTACATTGCACGCAACATTCAGCCTTGACCAAATTTGTCTTCATTTGCTGATGAAATATAACTGATTATTAAACCACGTAATGTGGCTATAAACCTTTAGGTATTTAGGCCAGTCAATGGATCAATTCACTTAAACAAATAACCAAGCCATCACAACACTTCTTCTTTTGAGCTAGCTTTTTTAATTTTTGGCTCGTGTACAACGCCTGATTTCTTCCCTCCTCCTAAGTAAAGGATAATCACTGATCACTAATCTTTTATTTTAATTTTTAATCTTAGGATAATTTATTCTTTGGGTTTTTTAGTTTGCTAGCGAGTGTGTATATATATAAAGAGGTGTTCGTCTTCCATGTGAAGATGGTTACCGTCCTTTAAGGTTCTACATGGCGCTCAACATGTGTAACAATCCAACTCATTTTGATTATTTTAATGGTATTAGATAAAAAATTTGCCTATTTTAAGAGATGAAATAAGTTAATGGGTATATAAATGTAATTTCAAGAGAGAAACATCTTTTGCTGTGGTGTCTACATAAAGCGCTGGTACGAAACCTTTTGACAACATTTTCACTCACGCATGAATGCCTTCTTGCGTGAAAAAATCTTACTTTATTGAATTTTTTATAAAAAGTCTTAATAAGGGTTAACCTAAATTATACGAGGGTTTTTTTCTTAACTCCTCTCTCCAAAAACTTTCTAGCCTCTTCTCTCAAATCTCTCGCTCAACCACCGACAAGATTGAAGGAGGAAGAAGGAGAAGAAAGCTTGGACGAACTGACGCTTTGGGATTCGACCTCTTCAACCCAAACCGCCATAAGATCAACTGTTCACGCTTCAACAAATGGGTACCCATTAATCCCCTCTATTCTTCTCAAATCCTGTCGTGTAGGGTGCGTTCGATCGTGCGCCAACGAGTTTAAAATTAATTAAACCTTAATATTTGTAAATCCGATATATCTGCATAGTTAGTGATTTACCCTTCTATTAAAATTGTGAATCTATATTCTTGTAGTATATTTTAAATCATTAATTTATTTGACCGCTGCTAGCAAACCACCAGTTGGACGGTGTCGAAAATTAGTAGGGAGGTCTAAGCTTATCAAAACCCTAATTTTCGTGGAGAAACCGACTCCAAATCTGTTGGATATAGCTCTAACCGATTGAGATCCGTGCAAAACGGACGTCCGTAGGCTTAAGGACAGACGTCCACATTTTGGGTACTCTAGCTCAAGGATCTTAATTGAAATAGTTAAACTATTGCAGATGCTCTGGATGCATGGCTACAAGCTCATACATCCACAGTGATATCTAATCTAGAAAATCGAATGACAATCACAAGATTTACAGATCAAAATTAACTCTATAATCCACAATTTACTGATTCAATACAACTTAAAGCAAATGTACTCAGATCTGCAATCTGTGCAACATCCAATCCATATATAAGGCCTTGAACCTCTCAATTTACAGCTCTCAACCTCACCCTGACTACTAGAGGGGTTTAGCCAACCATGATCGGCTAAGGAGAGAATGGGAGAAGAAGGAAGAGGGAAGGAATGTTGGAGATGGGAATTCGGATTTGGCCTTAGCTCTCTCAAATTTTGGATGATTAGCTCTGTAAATTCTTCAGGCTTTTATACTCTTCCCCTCTTTCCTCAGATCTGTTTAAACCAATCAGAGCTTAAGAGAATAATTCAGTTATTCTCAGCTGCTGATGTGGCTGATTTCTCTTCTAGAAGCTCTCTAACAATTGGCCAAAACTGGACAAGTGCATATGAAGTGGTTAGAGTTCCCATTCGTGCCCATATGACTTTCAAAAATATCCCTAGGGGTTGTTGACGTGCCTTGGAGTGTGTATACAAAGTTCTGAAGTTGGCAACTGCTGTGAAAGGAACTGAGAAGTTCCAAATTCGAGTGTCGAGAGTGTTATTTACTAAAAAGTACCACTTTTCACGGCTTAACCTAGCCTTTACTACACCTTGAAGCTGACTAATAACTCTTTGTTTAACTTGTTTTATAGTTAGTAATAATTTGTGCAGCTTAATACAAAGTCCATGCCTTTAGTGCCAAAAAGAGAGAATTTAAGTCAAGAATAACTGCTGAGCCAAAGAATAATGGAACACCACGGTGGTACACACCATGGTGACTATTTTGCATGTCATGATGGATCAAGGAAGTCCAATAGATGAAAGATGTATGGATGTGAAAGGAGAAGGCTACAATAGCAGCAACTGCATAGCAACAGAGGAGAAATGGTGTTATCTCACATAGTAGAAATGTTGCCTCGCGCTGTTGAAGGCCGCAGCAAAGATTCCTCGTGCAGATGTTATATGCAGCATAAGTGAACTCGCGAAGAACTCATGCGCATAGTGGAGGAATGAACTTCAGAGAACTGCTTCGCACAATAGTCGCGCGGTTGATCTGCTTTCAACACTCTAAGACATTCCGCAGCTCTAGCGCACTAAGCCTTCAGAAATCTAGCTTGCGAAGCTCTTGCGAGGAACAAACCTCATGAGAGCACTATCTAGCAAGGCCAAGTGGCACAAAGAACAATAGCAAGCTCGCGAAGTCCTCACGTGGTTCAAGAGGAGAGAGAGCTCCAGATATTTCCTCGCACAGTTCTCGCGCGTTTAAAAGCTCAAACCTCTATCGAGCGAGCTGTGTTAGTCCTTTGATAAGAAGTCGAGCGAGATTGAAAATCTTTCACATGACACCTTCGTGATAGAAAATTCTGAAGCTCTACTGTGCGAGCAAAGCTAAGCACTGCAAATTCTTCCTCCCGAGTGCATTAAAGGCCAAAGCAGCTGCGCGACCATTTAACGACCTTCTGCGCGAGAAAGGGACCTTCCAAGATAAATTCCACCTCGCGAAGTAATCAGTAGCTGTGCGAATGAACTAAAGAGCAAAAGTCTGCCCCACGAAGCTCAGGTTCTCCACTTCTCAGTCTTTACTCAGGAACCTTTTGAGGATTTCCCCAGGTCTAGGGTACACATCTCGAGGCCTTGATGTCGAGGCACACATCCTAAGGCATCCAAGGGTTGTAACAGTGCCACATCTGTCCTAAAAATTAGGGTTTAATCTTCTGTTGGCTAAGGCATTAGGACTGAGTATTTAAGCTGTAAATTTAACTTAGAACACATCTCTCCTTCAACCTCTGTTAGTTGTGACCAACCTAGGGTTAGGGTTTGATCACATTTTTTTCCACTTTTTCTTCTCTCTTAGCCCAACACTTGTTGGCTAAATTCTCTGTAAGCAATTAGGTTTAGTTTTATTAGTTTTGTAATGGGTTTTGTGCACGTTGGGATTAGTTGATGAGCTATTTTGCAAAAGCTGCTGCCTTGAGAAATCTCATTGTAAGTATTGTGTTGATCAATGAAATTTGTATTTTAATTATTTATTCAATCTGTTATTTTTTTATTTGCCCATAGTTTTATTCAATCTATGCCATGCATTTAGGATTTGAGTTGATTTGAAATATCCAAGGGAGCTTGAGCTTGTAGCCCTGGGACCATGGTGGCAACAACAATATATATGTTCCAGCTCAGTTCTCTGTGGTGTGGATAACCTCTGTGGATAGCCTGTGACCATTTAAGTGGACAGGCTATATCCCTAGGGTGATTCCAAGCCACAGATCTGAGAAGGATTCTTCTCCTCTGCACTTGAGCTTGTAGCCTTGTGAGAGGTTGTTGCAGGAACAAGCTCCCCTCTGTTATACTTGACCAACATAAGATGTTAGATCTGATTTCTCTGTAAAGATTACAGACTGGTGAGCTGAGTTATTGCAGGTCTTTTGTAGTAATGAGTAGATGCATGTAAAGTCCCCAAATAGCTTTTGAATTACAGTGGTTTCCACTGGTTTGTTTAAGAACTATTTGCTCTCATGGATGCCTGAGCTTGTAGCCTAACATACATAGTTTCTGTAATAGTTTTAATATTCTGATTTGATCCATTGGGTGGAGGACATCTATTGGATAATCTGTGACCATTTAAGTGGACAGGTTATAGCCTTAAAATCAGTCTATACCATTTGATCAGATTAGTTTTCTGATTTAATTCATGTGGCTTGATCCTCTCTATTGGATAGCTTGTGACTATTGAAGTGGACAGGTTATAGCCTTAAGAGATCAAGTCAAACCATAAGGGTTGAGTTGGATACATCTTCCTTTCAGATATGCTTGTAGCTATCTGAGGGATTGCTGCAGAGATAGCCCTAAGTCTGAGTTACATAGCTGATTAAACCTTAGCTTAACTCCTTACTTCACATCATTTTATCTTTATTTTAACACACACACCATTATCACCTTCTTCATAATCCTTTCTTTAGGATAGGATTGCACTTTATTTATCTTCTTTTAGTATTAATTTAGTATAGTTGTGACACTCAACTTCCTTTCTCTAAGATTTTCAGATCTGTAGCCAGATCTGGAGGCCTACTAACATAACTCATTTTGGGTTCTAGATCAATTTCTCTATGGGACAAACTCTTACTTACTTAAAACTTGCCACAACAGACCCTGTATCTTGCAGGCTGTGCATTTCAGACTTACTTTTTTGACCAATTTCCATCTCTTTACTTTTGATTTATTTTCATTTACCACTGTTTTCTCACCAATAACAAGACAGCAATCCGAAAGTGACCAATAAGTTTTTGGCGCCGCTGACGGGGATATTGATTTTTTTAGTAGACCTGAGTTGTATTATAATTTAGAATAGAAAATTCTTTGTAGCTGTGCCTTAAATAGAATAAAAAGTACTACTGATTTTTATTATAATTTTTGCAGACTTGGACAACAGCAGCCTAGAAAAGCTAGAGTTGCAGCTAGAGTTTAACTAGCTCTATTTGTACTTCTTTTACCCTAAAACTCAGCCCATTTGTATTGAATTCCCTGTCAATAGTTTAGTTATAAATCTGTTTAGTTGTGATTTTTATTAAAAATTTTTTTGTGTGCTGTGAGCATCTTCTTTACCTGCTGATTTTGTGTGTATATTTGGTAGAAGGTTGGAACCTCCAAATCCTGAGGTTGAAATCCTTAGACTGAGAAACACCACACCAGTCCCTACTCTTGAAACTGAGCCAGCTGTCATGGCTGAGAGGCAAAAAACTCTGAAGGACTACAATGCACCTGGGGATTACACATCTCCCTTTTACATACAATTTCCTTCAGTTGAAAGAAACTATGAAATCAAGTCCTCCATCATTAACATGCTGCCATCTTTTTATGAGCTCAGTAAGGAAGATCCTTACAAGCACATTGATCAATTCTTGGCACTTTGCACCACATTTAACATTGCTGGCCTGAGACCCGAAGCCACCAAACTTAAGCTTTTTCCTTTCTCTCTAAAGGACAAAGCCAGCACTTGGCTCTCTAAGCTCCCAGCCAATAGCATCCAGACATGGAGTGACCTCTAAAACTAATTTCTGGCTAAATTCTTTCCCATAAATAAAACTAGTCAAGTGAAGACAAACATATTGTCATTTACTCAGTCCTCAACTGAATATTTTTATGAGGCATAAGAAAGGTTCCAAGAAATGTTAAACAATGTCCCCACCATCAAATTTCACAGTGGCAACTGGTGTAAGTCTTTTACCAAGGAATTAATCCCAAGAGTAAGGATATGGTAGATGCCTCATGTGGGTGTAGTTACCTCCACAAGACAGCTGATGAGGCTTGGGAGTTGTTTGACATTATAGGAGAGAATTCCATGTAGCAGGAGTCACTGTCTCGCAATGATAGCCAGACCCCAGCTAAATTGGTGAAAGAGTCCACCCCTAGAGGTGGAATGTATGAGATTAAAGTGTAAAGTTAATTGAAAAGAAAGGTGGATAATCTGAGTTTAAAGTTTGATAAATTGATGAATGTGATGCAGCCTAGGATGGCTGCACAAGTGGAAGAGGCATGTCTGACATGCCAATCTTCCACACATTCACTTCAAGATTGTCCATCAACTAATCAGTTCCCTGAGTTAGTTTTGGAACATGCTAATGCTGCCCAATCATATGGGTAGCAACCTGCTGGGTACACATGGAGAAACCACCCAAATTTGATTTGGAGACAAGATACATATCCCCAGCCTCAGCAGCAGCAGTTGGCAACTCCATACAGACCTCAACACCAATTTAATCAAGGTTATTCGCCAAGGTAGAATTTTCAATTGCCTGCCCCACAACCCAATCAGTTAGTCCTGCCCCCACAACAACCCAGATCCTCTTCCTTTGAAGAGAAAATGCTGGCATCTATGCAGAATTTGGGAAACTTGGTTTAAACTGTGAACTCTTATGGGCAAAACATTAAAAAATAGAGGACCAGCTGGGTCAATTAAGTAATGCTTTGAAAGAGGAGGGAAAATTACCTAGTCAACCCTTGGCCAATCCTAAAGGGTAATACATGATTGGAGAAGGCTCCTCAATCCATGAGAAAACTAATGCAATCACTACCCTAAGGAGTGGCAGAGTGATTGACAACTTAGTGGGTAGGACAGCTGAGTAGGCCATGGAGAATGAAAATGAAAGAAATGCGAGTGTTGAAGAACTAAAAAATTCATCCCCTGCTGTGGAGCAGCAAGGGCAAAATAAAGGGGCTAATGTTGAGCCCCAACAATAAATAATAAATAAAAAAAAAGAAAAAAATAAAAATTTGACCATAATGTGGTTAGGCATGCAGCTGTGGCACCAACAGTCCCACAACTGCCATTTTCTCATGTACTTGCTGGCCCATCTCCTTTTGATAACGGGAATACTTAGATGGAGGAAATGATGGAGACCTTCAAACAGGTCAAGATTAATTTTCCCATGCTTGATGCTATAAAACAGGTCCCTGCCTATGTTAAATTCTTGAAGGACCTCTGCATACTGAAAAGAAAGGCAAGGGTGCAGTTGTCTAAAAAGGTTTTTGCTGTTGAGCATGTTGAGTTTGTTATGTCCATTGCCACACCTGAGAAATTACAAGACCCAGGGGTACCTATTATCCCCTGCATAATTGGAAACCACACTATTGGTAGAGCCCTCTTGGACTTAGGGGCCAGTGTGAACTCGCTCCCATATTCTGTGTGAAAGGAGCTAAGTTTGGGGGAGCTAAAATCCACATTAATTGTGCTTCAGTTGGCTGATAGGTCCGAGAGGAGACCTGTGGGTGTGGTGGAGGATGCTTTGGTGGGGGTGGACAAGTTCTATTATCCTGCTGATTTCCTAATTTTAGACATGAACCCTTGCAAAAGTAAAACTCTAATTCTTGTCATCCTTGGAAGGCCATTCTTGGCCACTATAAATGCTTGCATACAATGCAGGTCAAGGGTGATGGACGTGACATTTGGGAACATGAAGGTCCAATTAAATGTGTACAATGCTGCTAGGCAACCTCAGATGGATATTGAGAATTGTTGTGTAATGGATGTACTAGATGGCCTTGTGGAAGAAGAATTATCCAATTTACTGGATTGGGATGATGTTGCTAAAAACCTTGAAAATATTTAGAGCATGGTTGAGGAGGAGGCCCAAGTTCTCATGACAGAAGATAACACTAAAATAGAGTCTTCTGTGGGCCTAGTGCATCATTCTAGCTACAAATCTATATTGCTGCCCCTTCCTCAAACTACCAAGGCACCTTTGTGGCCTTCCATTGAAAGTCTCCCTGAGTTGGAGCTGAAGCAGCTCCCGACATATTAAAGTATGCTTTCTTGGGGCAAAACAAAAAGCTCCCAGTGATTATCTCTTCCTCTCTCACTAGTGAGCAGGAGGAGGAATTATTGAGTATTCTCAAGAAGCACACAAAGGCAATGGAGTGGATAATTGCTGATCTAGGAGGCATTGATGCCTCAATTTGAATGCATAAAATCCACTTAGAAGAGGGTGCAAAACTCTCTAGGGAAATGCATAGGAAACTCAATCCTCACATGCAAGAGGTGGTCTTGAAGGAGATACTAAAACTGTTGGATGCAGGGGTGATTTACCCCATTTCAGATTCAGAATGGGTGTCATCTATTCAGGTGGTACCCAAAAAGTTAGGCATAACAGTTATTACTACTAATTTTGGGGAGTTGATTCCAGCCAGGGAGACCACTGGCTGGAGAGTTTACATTGATAACAGAAGATTCAACTCCAAGACCAGGAAAGACCACTTCCCTCTTCCTTTCATTGACCAAATTCTAGATAAGTTGGCTGGGAAGGCATTTTACTGCTTTCTTGATGGATACTCAGGATATAACCAAATCCTTGTGTATCCTCAAGATCAAGAAAAAATTATTTTCACATATCTCTTTGGCACCTTTGCTTACATGAGGATGCCTTTTGGATTGTGCAATACCCCAGCCACATTTCAGAGGTGTATGTATGCAAGTTTCTCTGATATGATTGAGAAGTTTCTGGAAATCTTCATGGATGATTTTTCAGTATATGGGGACAGCTTTAGCTAATGCTTGGGCCACCTTGACCTGGTTTTACAAATATGTGAAGAGACCAATTTGGTCTTAAGATGGGAAAAGAGCAACTTTATGGTAACACAAGGAATTGTATTAGGCCATGTGATCTCCCAAAGAGGAATAGAGGTTGACAAGGCTAAAGTAGACCTGATCTCATACCTGCCCCCACCCAGGACTGTCAAGCAAATCATATCCTTCTTAGGACATGCTGGATTTTACAGAAAGTTCATTAAGGACTTTAGCAAAATTGTAAAACCATTGTGCCACCTGCTGTCCCAGGATGTGCCATTTGAATTTTCTACTGTGTCTTGAGGCCTTTGAGGTCTTAAAAAAGTGTCTTACCACTGCTCTTGTAATCCAGGACTCAGATTACTCACTCCCCTTTGAACTGATGTGTGATGCATCAGACTTGACCATAGGTGCTATCTTAGGATAGAGAAAAGATAAGCTGCTTACAGTGATTTATTATGCTAGCAAAACACTAGCTGAAGCTTAGCTCAACTACACTACTACTGAGAAAGAGCTACTTGCTGTGGTGTTTGTTGTGGATAAGTTTAGACCCTACTTGCTTGGGTCTAAAATTATTATTTTTACTGATCACTCAGCCCTGAAATACATGTTGGCCAAGAAGGATGCCAAACTAAGGCTGATTAGATGGATCCTCCTATTGCAGGAGTTTGATCTTGAGATTAAGGATAAGAAAGGAGTTGAAAATGTGGTGGTTGATCACCTCTCTAGAATTGTTTTGGAAGGATGTGCAGCAGCACTTGTTAATGAATTGTTCCCAGATGAGCAGCTATTTGCTATGCAGTCTAGTGTGCCCTGGTTTGCACACATTGTGAATTTTCTTGCTGTTAGTAGGATCCCCCCTCATTGGTCTAAGATGGATAAAAACCTACTTTTCTCTCAGGTCAAACATTTTCTATGGGAGGATGCATACCTATATAAGCATTGTGTAGATCAGGTAGTTAGGAAATGTGTGCCTAAAAGTGAGTTTCACAACATTCTTTCTATGTGCCATGAACAAGCCTATGGAGGCCACTTTAGTGGCAAAAAGACAGCTGTAAAATTTTTGTAATGTGGGTTTTATTGGCCCTCTTTGTTCAAAGATGCACACATACATTGCAAAGTCCATGAGAGATGTTAAAGGTTGGGAGGCATTTTCAAGAAAGATTCACTGTCATTGCAGTCCATCCTTGTGGTAGAACTTTTTGACATCTGGGACATTGATTTTATGGGTCCCTTTCCTCCTTCTATGGGCTTCAACTTTATACTTGTGGCAGTAGACTATGTGTCCAAATGGATGGAAGCCATTGCCACAAGGACAAATGACCACACAGTTGCCCTTAAAATTTTAAAAGACAATATCTTCTCCAGATTTGGCACTCCTAGAGCTATTATTGATGATGGGGGGAGACATTTCTGTAACAAGCCTTTTAAGAATCTGCTAAAAAAGTATGCTGTTACACACAAAATTGCAACTCCCTACCACCCACAGATAAGTGGGCAAGTTGAAATTTCTAATAGGGAGATCAAGCACATCTTGGAGAAGACTGTGAGGACAGATAGAAAGGATTGGGCTCAGAAACTAAATGATGCATTATGGGCTTATAGGACTGCCTATAAAACTCCTATTGGGATGTCCCCTTTTAGGCTGGTCTTTGGCAATGCCTGTCACTTGCCAGTGGAGTTAGAGCACAGAACCTATTGGGCTATTAAAACACTGAATGTGGATCTAACTATTGTTGGTTCTCATAGGAAATTGTAACTATTAGAGCTTGATGAGCTAAGACTGGAAGCCTACACAAATGCAATAATTTACAAGGAGAAATCTAAGGCATTCTTTGATAAGAAACTCATGTGAAAGGACTTCAATGCTGGTATCAAGGTTTGGCTTTTCAACTCTAAATTAAAATTCTTTTTAGGGAAGTTAAAATCCAGATGGGATGGACCTTACACTGTCATCCATGCCTCCCCATCTGGTGCTGTGGAGAACTTGGATCCTATGTTTGGGAAAATCATGAAAGTGAATGGGCAAAGGCTAAAAATTTGTGTTGAAAATTCTGTGGAGCATCCTCAGGCCATTCACCTGCATGAACCTCCCATTGCTTAGTGATCCATAACTCTGTACACTGTGTACTATATTTGTTGAATTTGTGTTGTGTTTTGTTTAAAAATCTGTCATGTAGTGTTTTTATTATGTTATTGAATTACATGTTTTGTTCTATTCTATTTTGAGTTGTGTGTTGTTGATGTGATGTGTATGTTTTGTCATCTGAATTTAATGTGCATGGACTTGATGTTGTTATGCATGTTATGTTGCTGCTGTGTGGTGAAGGGGCTGTCATTGTAAATATTCATGAATTTGCTATAATTGAAAACCATTTGCACTCTGAATTTTTGCTGTGCATATGCTCGTAATGGGCATACAGTTATCATGATGAAATGAATTACATTTTAAGGAAGTTAGTGCTGATACACAATGGCTAGGTGCATATCAGTATGGATGCACTGGCCAATGTGTAGCACTGAGAATGAGGGAGCTATGACTTGTTGCGAGGCTCAAAAGCCCCGAGGCAATTTTGGGATTTCTCGCGGGGCTCTATAATGACCTGTGTTGCCTCGTGAGAGCCTCATGAGCGAATTGCTTCAAGATAGCCAAGGTTGGATTCTCGCGAGGCTAGATCCTCTCCGTGACATTGAGCTGCGCGGCAATTAGAATTCACACATTTTATACCTAGCGTGAGCCTCGCGAACATATTTCTGAAGCCTGCACCATTAATTACCTCGCGAGGCCCCTGATGCTCAGATTGCATGTTCCTCGCGAGATTAAAAGCTCAGCTATGAAAAAAATGCAAATACCCTCTCGCGCGCTTTAGCCTAGATTCAGCTCTGCGAGTGACCTCGTGAGACTAATAAGTTTGCTAAATTCCATTCCTCGTGAGGTATTCATCTTATCCACTATTTCATTTCTCGCGATATCTCACTCTAGCGCGTGAGAAGATGTTGCCCCGTGTGTACCTAGCGAGAACTGTGTGAAGCACGAGGTCACATACTTAAACCCTGCAATTTTCTTCATTTTTCTCATTTCTCTCTCTCTGCCCTAGCTTCCATTTGCACACCATCGAGCTCCCTTCTGCCTTCTCTCTCCTCTATAACCTAAGCCACTCCAACTCAGCCACTTGTCTCCTACAATTGTGTTTCATAATACCCTCTGGTTATTTTACACTCGGTTTGAGGTGATTTGATTCACTGTGCCACGTTGGAGGTTGAACCCTAGCTTTACTTTGGTAAGATTTCTCACTCTCTCTGTTGGTTTGATTGGATATTAATTTAGTATTAAGAAGAAAGGAATTTGTGGGCATTACTTCCATTGGAGTGTGATCTATATCAACTCTGCATTCAAACCCTAATTTTCAGACTTGGAGTAGCCATGGCCACGGGTTCGAAATTCTTTGATGCCTTGGCTACCTTGGTGAACCCTACACCAACCGATAGCCCTGTGGCCACAAGTAAATCTGTGAATATTGTTGAGGCCTCCTCAGTGAAGACCTTTGAGGTACCTACACAAGTTGTGGAGCCCCAAGTGGAATTACCTACAAAGAGGGCTGCCCCTATCAAAAAAGAAAAGGTTGTGGCCTTTGATGCCCATGCTCAAAAGAAAAAATATGTCCCCAAGAAGAGGGCCAGGGCCCACCCACTGTTAAGTAGTGAAAAATACCATTTTTCACCCCTAAACATGAGCCTTGAAAGACCCTTGAGAAGACTAAATAAGTGCTTTAGTGTTCATATTGCAGCTAACCAAAAAGACAGGTCCAAATCCGAAAACCATCTTAAAATGATCAAAAAGCCGACAACGCATGTCAAACTCAAAGAGGGAGTGAAGAAATAGCCTCAGCAATGGCTAAAAAGGTCCTAAAAGAGCAAGAAAAGACCTGAAAAGAAGAAGGATCCATTCGCAAAGAAGAATGGAAGCTAAAGCTCAATTCGCAAAGAATCTCTTCAATTCGCAAAGAACCTTGAACTTTGCGAAAAGAAGAAAACACTCCTCGAATAGAAGATTTACCTCTGAAAAGAAGAGAAGTCCTTTGCGAAAAGAACTTCGCTGCAAAAGAACTTCGCTGCGAAAAGAACTTATGCTTTGAAAAGAACTTCGAGCCAACCTACTTTGAAAAGACCCTTAAACTCGCGAAATGGCATCTGGGATTCTGACCACTTTGAAGGGCATTTCAAGAAACTCGCACGCCCCAATGTAATTAAAAGCCCAGAGACATTAGGAAGATTCCAAGCACAAACCAAAGGCATATTCCACCTACGTGAAAACCCAAAGATGAAATCACTTGGGAACTTCTAGAAGCTCAAACAAACTTTTGAATTCCCATAATGCAATTGATGCTTCTAACGCTGATTGGTTGAACGATCGAGCATTTTCATTGGCGAACATCTCGGATCCCGTGCTCAATGACCATTGGGCAATACAGATCTGAGCACTCGATTGGTCAATTCACCTTGTGCGAGGATAGAGGAAAGCTATAAATTGAGAAGACATTTGCCCAATTGGGGCATCCAGATTTTGAGTTTTCATCTGCTTTCTCCTTCCGGTCAGATAGTCTATCGGTACCCCTTGTAATTTCTTCCTCACTTTTGCTTTTTGAGAATTGCTGAGAGTGGTTTTGTAACGCCAAAGAGATGGGATTCAAGACTGCTAGTCTGAGGGCTTTCTAAAGCCGTGCTCTGAAATTGTAAGATTGAATTTAAAAGGTTGTCAGAACGTGTTTTCCATTGGATTCATGTCAAGGGTTCTTATTGATCACCTTAGTGCATTAGACTCCTTTAGATTCACTACTTTGCATGCAATTTCCTTGATTCATTACCCCTGTTAATTAGCGTTGGTAACCTAGTTCGACAAAGACTTGCAAAGATGATGTTCATGTTCAATTGAGAATAGGTCAACAACTATTGGATGATCTGTGACCATTTAAGTGATGATCATAACCATAAGTTTAAACCCCTTCCTTAATTCAGATTTATTTCTCTTACATCCGTGGCCGGTAGCCGATGAAGATTGAATCAACTCGCTTAGTTGCGTATTCTCCATTAAAATTCAAAGGCTAAATCACGTAAAGTTATTATTTCTCCATTTGATTTATTTTAATCACTTCCCAACTTGAATCTGGATAAGTTAGTTAGTTCTTTTCTTTATTTGCTTTAGTTAAACGTGACAAAACCCAACACTCTCTTTTTATCGCTTAGATAATTATAGAGCCAGATCCGTAGCACAGATCCGGAGGTCTATCTCATATTTCGCATAAATTCTCCGTGGACGATCTTTAAATATACTCACTTTTAAAACTTACTAGCATTGGCTTACGATCTTGCGGGCTATTGTTAGCCCTCAATGTGCTGATATCTCTTTCATAATTTAAAATTATGTAACTTATTATTCATTAATTCGTTCTCAAAATACACATAAAAAAGGCACATGTGGAGTTACAACAAGTTTTTGGCGCCGTTGCCGGGGAATTTGTTCTAAAATAGATAAGACCTATGTTTATTTTCATTTATTTATCAGTCATTTATTAATTCTGTTGTTATTTCTGTGCAGCTTACAGCTGTATGAAGGAAAGGAAAGCACGTAATTCACCAGGTTTGCTGTACCAAATTCCTCTCTGAGTTGTATGTTTGGCAGGAGAACCCTCAATCCTGAGATTCTCCCGTTAAATTCAGAAGTTGAAAGACTCCTAAGAAACCGACATACATCACAGACATCTCGAAATGGCGAAGACCGAGATTGTTAAGAGACTACTTTGCTTTGGTGCTTATAATTCCCCACTTTGCATTCAATTTCCCACAGTGGAGGGAAATTATGAAATTAAGTCCTCCACCATCCAAATGTTGCCTTCATTTTATGGATTGAGTAAGGAAGACCCTTACAAACACATTGATGAAATTCTGGCTTTATGCACAACATTTAACATAATTTGGACTTGGTCGGAGGCAACCATGCTTAGGCTGTTTCCTTTTTCGTTAATGGACAAAGCTAGAGCATGGTTGACTCTCTTAGCACTAAACAGCCTCACATCATGGAATGATTTACAATGTCAATTTTGTCAAAATATTTCCCAATGACTAAAACCACCAACGAGACAAAGCATCATCTCTTTTCCCAAAACTCAATGAAACTTTCCATGAAGCATGGGAAAGGTTTAAAGAATCATTAAGACAATGCCCTCACCATCAAATTCCTAAATGGCGGGTTCAAAGCTTCTATCAAGGAACCCGATCGGAAGGGCAAGAACATGGTGGATGCCTCTTGTGGAGGTACCTACTTGCAGAAAAGCTTGAAGAGGTTTGGGACCTCTTTGAGGTGATTGGAGAAAATTCAACCCGAGGAATCTACTGTCAAGGGACAGAATCGACTAGGATGAATAATCCCCAATTCACAAGAGGAAAGTTTATGAAGTCAATGAGTGGAAAGGAAAGTGGATAATTTGACCACAAAATTTGATAGGTGATGGACTCATTTAAAGCTCCAAATGGGTCAAGAGTAGAGGAGGCATGTCCGATATGCCCCCACTCATTCCATTGATCAATGTCCTTACGCATCACAATTTCGAACTCATGATGGAACAAGCTCATGCACGATCTTATGGACAGATGCAATCGAATGACTACCCATGGAGATCTCATCCTAATCTCGGTGGAATCGAAATTAAACAACAGAATGAAAAAAATCAATTACCTTTCAAACACCTTTCGGCCATATCGGAAATTTTATAATAAATCAAATTTTGCTGACCTAACCAACAACAAGCCATGCGTGCGCACACCAGCCCTGCCCTCCTAGATCCACGACCTTTGAAGAGCGGGTCTTGAGCTCACTTCAAAATCTTGGAACTCTGTCTCGTGAACCTTCACGGTCGAGCATTAAAAAATTGAAGAAAGCGGCCAACTCTCAAATTCATTGGCTAAGAGAGAAGAGGGTAAACTACCTACCAACTCGTGAACAATCCTAAGGGAGTTCATGGTTGGAGAATCCTCAAATGGCCATGAGGAAATCAAAGCTGTGACTACTTTGAGAAGTGGAAGAATAATAAAAAACACAAGGGTAGTGAAGAGGAAAAGATGAAGAACAAGTGAGAACAATGAAATTTGGATAACAATATGGTCATTGATTTACATCGGAAAATTCAAAAAATGAAAAACAGAAAAAATAACAAAATTGTTGAAAAGATGAGAAGGAGAAATTTGTTCCTCATCTCCCATTTCCCCATGCAATGAAGTCGGTTTCTCCTTTTGACAAAGGAAACACAAAAATTGAGGAAATGATGGAGACATTCAAGCAAGTTAAAATTAATCTACCTGCTGATGCAATCAAACAGTCCTCGCTATGCAAAATTTCTCAAAGAGGTATGCACTCACAAAGGCAATCTAGGATACATTTATCCAAGAAGGCCTTTGTGTGGAGAAAATCAACCAAGTGCTATCAATTGCAACACCACCTAAGATGCAAGACCTGGAATCCCCACAATCCCTGCATCATTGGGGAGCACACCATTGAGAAAGCCTTGCTAGATCTGGTGCTAGTGTCAACTCGCTTCCCTATTCTGCCTATGAGAAGCTAGGTTTGGGAGAATTGAAACCCACTCAAGTGGTGTTACTGATTAGTGACAGATCTGAAAGGAAACCTATGGGGTTGATTGAAGATGTTTTGGTAGGAGTAGACAAGTTTTTCTACCTCCGACTTTTGGTGTGTTGGACATGGAACCAACCAAAAGTACCACTGCCATCCTGTCATTCGGGAAGACCATTCTGCTACTGACTAATGCATGCATTCAATGCAGTCCGCATCATGGAGGTGTCGTTTGGAAATATGAAAGTTAAATTGAATGTGTATAATGTCAAGTACTCAACCTCAATTCTCTCTGAGGAATGTTTCCATGTTGACATCATTGATGAAGGTGGAGGAGTCTTTACAAACATTTCGCAAGGTAAAGACTCCACCACGTAATTTAAAATGATTGGGAATCCAATGAGAAAGAAGGAAAAGGAGATCAAATTCAAAGGAGTCTGCTTTGTGCAAGGCACTCACCAACATCATCAAGTTCTCTCTCTTGGAGACCTGCTCCTCTCCCTCTTCCACAAGTTACCAAGGTACCTTTGCTGCCCTCTTTTCTCCCCACGAATTGGAACTCAAACAGACTCCCAAAAATCTGAAATATGTGTTTTGGGAGATCATCAAACACTACTGTGATTATTTCTTCCTCCCTTACAAAGGAGCAAGAAGAGGAGTCATGGTAGTTCTAAACAAGACAAGAAAGCAATTGGTCGGACCATTGCTGATTTAGGAGGAATAAACCCACCAGATGCATGCATAAGATCCACTGAAGAGGATGCCAAGCCTTCTAGAGAAATGTAAAGAAGGTTGAATCCTCACATGCAAGAAGTGGTAATGAAGGAAGTTGTCAAGTCGCTAGATGTCGGGTCATTTACCCCATTAGCACCCACACGTGGTGCCTAAGAAATCAGCATCATCTGTAGCAAATTTGAACTGTAAACTTATGTCCACCGAGACAAACAACTGGATGGAGGGTGCATAGACTACGAAAATTAAATACCATGACAAGGAAAGACCATTTCCTCCCCTTCATTGACCAAATCCTTGATAAACTTGCGGCAAAGCTTACTCTCGCTTCCTTGATGGGTACTCGTTACAACCGGATCCTGTGTACCCAGGACCAAGAAAAGACCACCTTCACCGCCCCTTTTTGCCTATAGGAGAATGCCCTTTGGTCTTTGCTGTGCCCCTGCTACTTTTCAAAGTTGCATGTATGCCATCTTTTTGAACATGATTGATCAGTTCATGTGGATCTTCATGGATGTCTTTTCAATTTATGGAGACAGCTTTTCCCAATGCTTACACCACCTCAAGTTGGTGTTGCAAAGATGTGAAGAAACCAATTTGGTTCTAAGTGGGAAAGAGTCATTTATGGTCACCAAGGCATTGTCCTAGGACATGTGGTCTCCCATAAAGGCATAGAGGTGGACCAAGCAAAATTGATCTAATTGCACATTTGCCTCCTCCAGGCGTAAGCAAATCATCGAAGTTTCTTAGGGCATGCAGGATTTTATAGGAGGTTCATCAAAGATTTGATAAAATTTCCAAGCCACTCTCATTCTTGTGTCAAGATGTTCCTTTGTGTTTACTAATGAATGCATGACCTTTGAGGTCCTTAAGAAATGTCGATTTCAGCTCCCATCTTGCCCCGACTATTCGTGCCCTTTGAGCTGATGTGTGATGCATCGGACTATGCCCTAGGAGCTGCCCTAGGGCGAGAAAGGATAAGCTTCCCCATGTCATAGCTTATGCCAGAGATCCATGATAGATGCCCAGCTCAACTACACAACAACCGAGAAAGAGCTGGCTGGCCATTGTGTTTGCATTGGAAAAATTCAGTCTTATGTTTTAGGTTCACAAATTGTGGTGTTCTTGACCACTCGCCCTAAAGTACCTTCTCTAAGAAGGATACCAAGCCAGATTAATCGGATGGATCCTCCTATTACGAGTTTGATCTGATTAAGGATAAGAAAGGAGTGGAGAATGTGGTGGTGATCACTTATCCGAATTCTCAATCGAGGATGATAGCTTACCCATTAATGAATCATTTCACGATGAGCAACTTTTGCCATCAATACCCACGATCCTTGGTTTGCAAACATAGTCAACTTCTTGGCTCTTTGAATGATTCCTCAACATTGGAATCGAATGGATAAAGATCTTTTCTTCTCACAAGTTAAAAATTTCATTTGGGAAGATCCTTATCTATTCAAGAATTGTGAGACCAAGTGATCGAGAAAGTGTGTCCGGGACCATGAATTCTCTCGGCATATTGTCAATGTGTCATGAAACGAGCTGTGGAGGCCATTTCGATTAGCAATAAACAGCAAAAATTCTGCGGTGTGGTTTCTATTGGCCCACAATCTTTAAAGATGCCTTCTGATACTTTGTAAATCTTGCCAAAAGCTGGCAAGATTTCCAAAAGAAACTCAATGCCCCTACGGAATCCACGGTAGTTGAGTTGTTTGATGTTTGGGGCATAGATTTTATGGGCCCTTTCCCCTTCTAATGGAAATAATTTCATCTTGGTAGGCTGTGGACTATGTCTCCAAGTGGATTGAGGCCATAGCTACCAAATCCGATGATCACAAAGTGGTTTTAAGATTCCTCAAAGACCACATTTTTTCCGATTTGGATTCCCCAGAGCCATCATCGGTGATGGGGAGCCACTTTTAATGTGCGTTTGACTCTCTATTAAAAAGTACTCTGTCACTCACGAGTAGCCACTCCTATCATCCACAAACCAAAGGGATGTGTGGAATTTCAAATAGAGAGATCAAACACATTTTGGAAAAAAGCTGTGAAGAAGGGAGAAAGGATTGGTCCTTTAAGCTTAATGATGCTTTGTGGGCATCTGAGCGCCTACAAAACTCCAATTGGAATGTCTCCTTTTAGGACCGGTCTATGGCAAAGCATGTCATTTGCCATGAGTTAGAATACAAAGCTTTACGGGCTATTAAAACATTTAATATGGATCTAACTTCTCTGGTAATCACAGAAACTTCAACTCACCGAATTGGAAGAGTCATGCGGATGGATGCTTATACAAGCTCCAGTTGTATAAGGAGAAAGTCAAATCATTTCATGATAGGAGTTTAATGAGAAAAGAGTTCATCTGGTCCAAGGTATGGTTATTCAACTCTAAACTTAAATTCTTTCTGGCAAATTGAGATCCGGATGGGAAGGGCCATACCTCATCAAGGCTGCCCCTCAGAGTTGTGGATATCCGTGATCCCAATGACGGAAGAGTCATTAAGGTAAATGGTCGAGGCTCAAGCCATGCATTGACAACATTCGAGAACTGTCATCCGCATCACGAATCTCCAAAAATCGATGGTAGAAAATTGTATATTATGTTTGTACAACATAGTTTTCTTGAATTTCTCTGTTTATGTTTCTTTTCCTTTTCGCATAGTTTAATTACACTTAAAGTTCAAATCATAAGCAAAAATTACTTTTCGCAAAGTCCAAAGTCTATTGAAAAGATTCGAGCTGATCGCTCGAAAACAAAGATGTTCTTTTGAATAGTTGATTATGATAACATTTCCTTTTCGAATAGGACGGTTCAAGCTAAGTCCTGAAATAATCTTTCCGGTTATCTACTTGTCGAAAGGCACTTTGGCCATTAGTAATAAGAAGGGCTCTTTGGAACTTTTCGAAAACTTAAAGGTGCTTTATGCGATTTTAGCTTCAAGTATATTTAGTCGTTTTGAAGTTAGCGTTGTATTTGCAAACACTCTCTGCAGAGCGGCGCTCCACTAAAACCCTAGCTCACTCTCTTCTCACACGAGGCTCCACAAGGATATCACCGTTTGTTCCTAATTGTTTGGCGTTTCCATTTTTAGATCAAAAGTCGAGTCGGGCGATCTTTACAAACAAAGCGACTCGGTTCAAGCACAAACCCTAGATCGCGGTATTTTTCTATCCATTCTCGCCAATTTTTTAGAAAATCTAAATGTGTTAGCGTTGTTTGGAGCATTTTTCCTCCACAATTAAGTATGGGAAAAACCGAAAATCCTTAGTCAGCCATGTTCCCCAAATCATCACCAAGAAGGCAACCAAATCGACCCCAAAAGCCAAAGGCAAAGCAAAACCTCGCAAAGAGAAAGCTTTCAATGGACAAGGCAGATAGGGTTGAAAAAGGAAAGAAAATACGCCATGAGGAGCCTACCCCTGCTGCCTCAAGCCCTGAGTCTGAGCTGCCCCCATTACCCATTCACTTAGTTTTGCCTAACCCCTTCATTGATACCCAGAAGCTCATACCTGAGCTATTGGTGGATGAAACTTTTTTCTCCTCCAAACATGATTGCCTACCATCCCTAAGATACCTCAGGGAAGCTTCTCTCAGCACTATCCTCACCCCATTACCAGAAAAAACTTATCCAAGGATGATAAAACTGTGGTATCAAAACCTCACAAAGGTCACTGAAGATGTTGCAGACGTGCCAACCTTAGTCATTTTCATAGATAACTGTGACCTAACTGTGACAGCTGAGGACATAGGGCATGCTCTGGGGATACCTTTTCAATTCAACCCCGATGGACCTTTGGCGGCTCCTGAAGCAGCCTCTTTCAGAAACATGGCTGCCCATTTAACACAAGGCATGGTGGGTTCTGGGCAATCAATAATGAGAAGAGATCTGCCCCCGCAATATCTGCTAATGGATTCCATACTCAGGAGCTTTTTATGTGGGCATACCCAAAGAGGCGAACTCCTATCCTCAAGCCCTCTTTCACTTTTCTAAGGGCAATTTTCAATGCCCCATGCTCATCCGGAAGCAATGGTTGATGTGAGTGCCAAGGTAAAGAAGAAACAGAAAATTGCTGGCCTCCCCTTTGGAAGACTAATTTCAGCCCTCTTAGGAGCCAAGTTTGACATTAATAGGGAAGAGCCCTTTGAGGTACTCACTCCTCACAACTTTGGCAAGAAAGCCTGGACCACAAGTCAGGCCATGTTAAGAAGAATGAGGGAAGTAGGAGAACCAGCCCATGCCCCTGCTGCACTCTTGCCTATTGTCGCCTGAACCCATAGCACTGAGCGAGCTAGTTCTTCTGCTTGAGCATGACAGAGAACCAAGCCACGAAAGTGTGGGTGGGCATGCTTTGCAGTGGAAATTCATGGAGCCTCAACCAGCCCCAGGCCTCGGCACCCCTACCGGTTTACAAGCCCAACTCCTTGTGGTGACCAGCTCTTTAGTGCACCACTTGGACTTAGTCCACACAGTCCCGAGGTAGCCCACCGCACCTCCCTTGGTGCACCCAGATGGCCCTGGTTCCCTATTCCTCCACACCCTCCCCATCCCGGTTCATCATCCACACCTTCCATCATTCCTATTTTGGACACCCCTACCACACCAACCACCCCTACTATCCCAACACCACCCATCTCCCCCAACAATAACCTAGAGGAATTAGCCACCCCAATCCTTGCTCCATCCCCTTCCACCCTCTGCTCCAACGCTCCTCACACTCCCACCCCTTGACATACACAGAGGTATCCCAGACCTCTGAACCCCAACCTTTCCCCACAGAAGCTTATTCACCCCTATTTGACACCATGGAGCTAGATCCTACACCTATCCCTGCTCCTCCCCCTTTCACCCATTTCCCCACCTCCCCTTTCACACCCATTACCCCCCATCCCTCCACCTCACTAATCCCAATCCCCTCTAGGCTAATCTCCCCCACACCTGCTCCCTACACCCAGATCCTCACCTACCTCCAAAATATCCAAGCCCAGCTCCAAACAAATGCAGACAATAAGTCTGCTACATTGGAAACTCATCCAACGTTCGCCCCATTACCACCTACCCCATTACCCCTGCTCTCCATTTTGCCTCACAAGCAACCCAAACAGACCTAAGTCCTAGTGCTTCCCCCACTACCACCCCAGGCTAACCAAAGACCCCCTTCACCACCCCCTGCTTTTCGACTTAGCCATTCAAACCAGACCCCTCTGACCTCTCTTAACCGCCCCACCCCCTCCCCGACCCCTTTAGTCCCCTACCACTCCATCTCCCTCCTAGATATGCCACCCTCTCCCAAAGCCATGATAGAAAATCCCTACATCCGTAGGGATGTGCGTAATTTGGCTGATTTGGAGGCCTACATCCCAACCCCTTATGAGGCCAAAATCAAGAAATTAGAGCATTTCATGCAATTTGAGAGAGAGAAGATGAGGGATCCTGGTGGACGAACATTCCAATTGGTCAAGGTGAGCGGCACAAGGTGGCTATGCTCCAAGCTCGTTAGCTCAAGAACGTAAGAAAACCACCACCGACCAAACACCTTGGCCTCACCGGAAAGATCAAGTCGGAAAGAGTACACGAACTCCGAACTCCATTCTGAGAAACCAAAATCCGATTCTGATTCCAACACCGATTCTAGTTCGGATTAGCGGTGACTCTAGTTGAGCCCATAGAACCCATCTATGATAATCTTGACTTTGATCCTAGTTATTAAAAGTCTGCATCTCACGTGTCTCAAATACAATGTATAAATCTTTTGTTTTTGTATCATTGGTCCAATTCATTTGTTTTCTTTCTTATTCCATTTTCTCTGTTAATTGTTCTGTTTCATTATTTTGCAATTTTTTCATATAGCTGTGCTCCCTACTTGAAACAAACAAAATAAACCCCTCACCCTTACTCCCTTTCCCCCCTCTTTTTCTTTTATTTTCTGTAAAATTTCTGGTTCATACAATTTGCTTTCTGTAATTCTCCATGCTATTATTTTTTCTGCTGTTTTCCCCTAATAACTGTGACTATGCCACCACCTTTGAACCAGTGAGGACACTGCTCCTCATAGGTTTGGGGGTGTGGGCAGATGTGCCCAAGGAATAGTTAACCTAAGGACAACTGAATCACCTAAGTAATCAGGAAATGAATTATTTTACTTAAGAATCATGACAATGTGGAAATTTTAAAATTTTCTTTGCAAGAATTTAGACATTCTAAACCTTGCGATATTCTACATTTCCATGATGATTACACCATAAAAACATACTGGTATCAGCACATAGTAAGTCAAAAGGAAGAGAAAAGGTAAAGATATACTTAAAAGCTCAAGGAAAAACCATAACCAGTGAGAATTGAGCCCATATATTTTCCATCTCTGTTGAAGAGTGAGTGGTGAGGCAATTTTTTCCGATTCAAAGGATTGGTGAGGCATTAGATCCACTAGAAGTTAGGAAACTCCAAATTAAAACAAGTAAGACTCATGAAACTGAGGAAAGATCAAGGCCTTCTTTGGACAGCTTGAACCTAACGAGCGAACCAAGAAAAATCTGCCCTGTTTTTGTACCCCATTTGAGCTATAAATCCTACAATTCTTCATCAAAATACCCAAAAGTACTTTTTGCACGAACCTATGGAACCAATTCAGCCTTCCCTCACTCGAGAATTCAGGAGGTAAAGGAGAAAGAACTGAAGATGGACCATTTCGGCAACATCAAGAAAGAAGAGAAAATACCTCAAAAAGCAGGCAATATGGTGGATGAGAAAAGAAGAGACAAACAATGTGAAAAAGTTGCAAGCAAAAAGGCAAAAAGGGACCTTATAATGCAAGATCAAAGAAAAGAACTGATCCTTTGTGAATGTGAGAATCTCGAAAAGAAGAAGAAAGAAGCTAAACTCAAAAAGGTGGAGTCATGAACCATCTCCTCACTTCGAGTTCTCAAATTCAAACCTCTGTTCAAATTGCCTTTCCTTGAAACTTCACTCCATAAGCCATACAAACAAACCTAGATTAAAAGCCCTTGTGATCCAAAGTTGAGTGAGCTGTCATGTGGAGATGAGAAGTGACCCAATCTATGGTGAGGAGATGTCAATGATGCCATTGCCTAAGAATCATGCCTATGCTCATGCTTACAGATCCAGTTGGGAGATGTAAGCGCTCTTGAGCTTGAGTGAAAATGAACCCTCAACAAAAACAACGATGAGAGTATACCTGGTGAGTGTTTGGGTTGGAACTTGAGCATCTTAAGTATGACTTATAACCTAATTTTATCCATAGGATGAGCTTCTTCTTTGGCACATTTGTATGATTTTCTATGATTTTGTTCACAGATTGGAAATATTGAAACATTCATGAGGTTTATAAATGTTTAAATTCTGTGCAAACAATAATCAAATTTTCTGTTTCATCATTGATTCAAGAGTAACTAACCCTGCTCCTTGATTGCTCATTTGATAATATTACTTGATGTTAACTTTCATGGAGAAGTTTGTGGTACCTTCACCGAAAACCCTCGGAGACTTCACTCCTCCTCTAGGGATCACCTAGGGGTTTAAAAGGCTTGTTGCATATGCTAAATGCACCTGTGCTTCCTACAAAAGTGGCTCTTTATTTTGCTTTTACGTTTCTTTGCTCAGGGACTAGCAAAGCTTAGGTTTGGGGGTGTGTTAAGTAGTGAAAAATACCATTTTTCACCCCTAAACATGAGCCTTGAAAGACCCTTGAGAAGACTAAATAAGTGCTTTAGTGTTCATATTGCAGCTAACCAAAAAGACAGGTCCAAATCCGAAAACCATCTTAAAATGATCAAAAAGCCGACAACGCATGTCAAACTCAAAGAGGGAGTGAAGAAATAGCCTCAGCAATGGCTAAAAAGGTCCTAAAAGAGCAAGAAAAGACCTGAAAAGAAGAAGGATCCATTCGCAAAGAAGAATGGAAGCTAAAGCTCAATTCGCAAAGAATCTCTTCAATTCGCAAAGAACCTTGAACTTTGCGAAAAGAAGAAAACACTCCTCGAATAGAAGATTTACCTCTGCGAAAAGAAGAGAAGTCCTCTGCGAAAAGAACTTCTGCTTTGCAAAAAGAACTTATGCTTTGCGAAAAGAACTTCTGGAGCCAACCTACTTTGCGAAAAGACCCTTAAACTCTGCGAAATGGCATACTGGGGATTTACAGCCACTTTGAAGGGCATTTCAGTAAACTCTGCACGCGCCCCAATGTAATTAAAAGCCCAGAGACATTCCGGAAGATTCCAAGCACAAACCAAAGGCATATTCCGCCCCACGTGAAAACCCAAAGATGAAATCACTTGGCGGGAACTTCTAGAAGCTCAAACAAACTTTTGAATTCCCATAACAGAATTGATGCTTCTAACGCCTGATTGGCTGAACGGATCGAGCATTTTCATTGGCGAACAGATCCTGGATCCCCATGCTCAACGACCATTGGGCAATCTGATCCTGAGCACTTGATTGGTCAATTCACCTTTGCGGGATAGAGGAAAGCTATAAATTGAGAAGACATTTGCCCAATTGGGGCATCCAGATTTTGAGTTTTCATCTCTGTTTCCCTTCCGAGATAGTCTATCTCTCATGCCTTGTAATTTCTTCCTCTGTTTTGCTTTTGAGAGTTCTTTGAGAGTGCTTTTGTAACTCCAAAGAGATCGGATTCAAGACCGCTAGTCCGAGGGCTTTCTAAAGCCGTGCTCTGTAATTGTAAGATTGAATTTAAAGGTTGTCAGAATGTGTTTTCTCCATTGGATTCATGTCAAGGGTTCTTATTGATCACCTTAGTGCATTAGACTCCTTTAGATTCACTACTTTGCATGCAATTTCCTTGATTCATTACCCCTGCAATTAGCGTTGGTAACCTAGTTACAAAGACACTTGCGATGATGTTCATGTTCGAATTGAGAATAGGTCAACAACTATTGGATGATCTGTGACTATTTAAGTGGATGAGATCATAACCATAAGTTTAAACCCTTCCTTAATTGATTTATTTCTCTTACATCTGTCTTGGTAGCGGATGAAGATTGAATCAACTCTGTTTAGTTGCGATTCTCCATTAAAATTCAAAGGCGAAATCACAGAAAGTTATTATTTCTCCATTTGATTTATTTTAATCACTTCCCCAACTTGAATCTGGATCAGTTAGTTAGTTCTTTTCTTTATTTGCTTTTAGTTAAACGTGACAAAAAAACCCAACACTCTCTTTTTATCTGCTTTCTAGATAATTATAGAGCCAGATCTGGTAGCACAGATCTGGAGGTCTATCTCATATTTCAGACAAATTCTCTGTGGACGATTTTTAATATACTCACTTTTAAAACTTACTACAATTGGCCCTGATCTTGCAGGCTATTGTTAGCCCTCAATGTGCTGATATCTCTTTCATAATTTAAAATTATGTAACTTATTATTCATTAATTCGTTCTCAAAATACACATAAAAAAGGCACATGTGGAGTTACAACACCCACCTGCTAAAAGCCCTAAGAAACTAAAGAAAAAATAAAAAAAGGGCAAGAAAGTGGCCCCTGAGGTCCCTGAGGTCTCTGAAGATGAATCAGACAATGAATACCTCAGAGTCCCTTCTAAGTTTGTGACTGCTGTTAAGCTGGAAGCAGAAACTATCTTTGATAAGGCATTCTTTGAAGATCTGCCAGAGACTGCTGCATCAATAAATTATCTCACTCAGGCCTCTCTGCTACCCTTGTTAAGGCCCCCACTACAGCTGGTCTTTCCTAAACTAGTGCAGCTATTTTATCAAAGTATTAGGATAAAGACTGGGGATGATGGGAACCCAGCATTGCTGGTGCTGATAGACAATTTTGAGATGCTGTTTAACCAAACAACAATTGTTGAGATTCTTGGGATACTAGATGCATACAATCCTGAGAGTGGGTTAGGTGCACCATTGACAACCATAATCCCAGAGATTGCCAAAGAGCTCACAGGAGTAGTCACAGCCTCTGGGCTGTCAATAAGAAAGAGAGACCTACAGCTAAGCCTGAGATTCATGGATGGGGTGCTGAAAAAAAATATTTATTACTCTGGGCATCAGCAGGAGAGGAGATCCCCCATTGTAGATGCCCTCTATTCTTTCCACATGAACCACTACATTGATGTAGCAAAATTGATTTTTGAAGGAATGAAGGATATAAATGAGAAAGTGAAGAATGAAAAGAAGCCCCACTCATTGCCCTACTGCAGGCTCATTATAGCCTTATTGCAGCTAGGAGGCTATCATTTTCAGATGAATTAGGAGACCATTCCCCTGGCCCCCAACAAGTATAGAAAGAAGCAATGGGGGATCAATGGAACTTTGATAGAGAAGAAGAAAAAGGAGGAAATGCTAGCTGAAGAAACCCCCACCATTCAGGAGGTAGCTGCTGCTGCCAGCTCTGCTGCTATTTCTCAAGAAGCCACCTCTCCTGTGACAGCCATCCCTTTAATTCTTTTACCAGCCATTGTTCCAACTATCCCAACCTCATTACCTCAACAGTCATCCATTACCTCACCCCCCATAACCACCTCCATTCCCATGCCAACCATTATGACATCTAGCCCCACCATATCATCACCTATAGCCACCCTCATTACCACATCACCCAATACCCCAACCTCAGCAATCCAAATATATGTACCTACTACCATCATACCAACCCTATAAACCATCACAGCCACATCAACTACACCTATACCTTTACCCATTACATCAGTCACAACTAGCCCAACCATCCCTTTAACTTCACCTACACCTGTGCCTACATCCATAGCCCATCCTAGCATACCTGTTAGAGTAACATACAAAAAGAAAAGGAAGCTAACCAAAACCCCTATTGAACCCCAACCCACCTATGTATCCCAACCTATTCCAATCCCTGACATTCCATATAGCTCCTCTATTTCTTTACCTCAACCCATTGAATCCTCTACCACAATTGCACCTGATACCTTTGAACCTTTGAGCTAATCCATTCCCTATACCCCTACCCATGACTAAGACCCCTTTTTAGAAGAGGGGTACTCAACTATGATGACCTCTATCATAGGGGAAATCAATTATGAGTTCACCCCTCTTTCAGATTCACCTCACCCTCCTCATTTTACCCCTACACCTACTTCACCGCAACCCACTACCTTCCACCATGCACCCACTTTCCCATTTCAACTAGTCCCAGCCACCCAACCCACAACCCATATCCTATCTTATCCCCTACCCCAAATCCTTAACCTCCTCCTCTCCCTTCAAACCCAAGTAATGGCCAATACCCAATCCCATACATCCATTGAGGCCACCCTCCAAGCCATGAACTTTACCCTCCAAGCCATGAAGATGGACAAGCTAGGGTCAACATTTGGTGAATGAAGAAGAAACACAGAAGAAGGATAACAATGTAGCATCTGGGAAGAGGGTGGCATTTCAGGAAAATAAAAATAAAAAAGAAAAGAAAAATATATTCAGAAGAAAAATAGAAAAATAAATTAATGAAAATGAATAGAGAGGAATCAATAGGAAAGTTCATTGGAAAAAATAAAAATAAGAGGAGAAGCTAGCCACTTCAAGTATGAAAAATGTCAAAGAAGATGAAATATGTTAAAATTCAAAGAAGGTGAAGTCATGAATCACCTCCTTCACCTACTGATTTCTCAAATTTGCATCATTTTCTCCCTTCCATTCTTGGTAACCTACACCCATAAGCCACATTACAACCCAGTTATGAGACCTTGTGATCCTAATTAGAGTGAGCTGTTACGTGGAGATGAGGAGTTATCCAATCTATGGTGAGGAATAGCTAGTGATGCCAGAATTTAGGAGCCTTGCCTATGCTCATGCTTGCAGACCCATTTGGGGGCTGTAACTGTTCTTGAGCTTGTGTGAAAATGAAAACCCTCAAAATTCTCTTTGAGAGACTACCCTGGTAAGCATTGGGTCTGACATTGAATGTATTGGGCATTGTCTAAACCTAATTTTTGAATTGATGGTGAGCTTAGTACTGACATGCATTTTTTGTTTTTCTGTTTTTCTTTGTGTAAGCTGATTGGAAATGATGTACATTCATGTAAGAATTTTTAATGATTAAATGGTCCGTGCATTTCATTTGTTCAATTTCCTCACATTTTGAAAAGAATCAAGGGTGGACTGATGCTCTAATTATTGAATACTGATTTGGTGATGTTGCACTTTTGTTAACTATTTTCATTGAGAAGTTTGTGGGTACCTTCACTGAAAACCCTCAGGAGACTTCACTCCTCTACTAGGGATCACCTAGGGGTTTAAAAGGCTTGATGCATAAGCTAAATGCATCCGTGCTCCCTACTAAAGTGACATTTACATTCTTAGAAGTAGTTAATTAAATTTTGCTTTGCTCAAGGACTAGCAAAGATTAGGTTTGGGGGTGTGTTATTCACTGAAAAGTATCACTTTTCACCCCTTAACCTAGCCTTTACTACACCTTGAAGCTGACTAATAACTCTTTGTTTAGCTTATTTTGTAGTTAGTAATAATTTGTGCAACTTAATACAAAGTTTATGCCTTTGGTGCCAAAAAGAGAGAATTTAAGTCAAGAATGACTGCTGAGCCAAAGAATGATGGAACACCATGGTGGTACACACCATGGTGACTATTTTGCATGCCATGATGGACCAAGGAAGTCCAGCAGATGAAAGATGTATGGATGTGAGAGGAGAAGGCTGCAACAATAGCAGTTGCATAGCAGTAGAGGAGCAATCATGTTATCTTACACAGTAAAAATGCTACCTCGCGCTGTTGAAGGCCGCAACAAAGCTTCCTCGCACAGATGTTACATGCAGCATAAGTGAACTCGCGAAGAACTTGCGTGCCTAGTGGAGGAATGAACTTCAGAGAATTGCTTCACACAGTAGTCATGCGATTGATCTGCTTTCAACACTCCAAGACTTTGCATAGCTCTTGCGCACTAAGACTTCAGAAATCCAGCTCGTGAAGCTCTCGTGAGGAATAAACCTCATATCAGCCTCGTGCATTATCTTGCGAGACCAAGTGGCACAAAGAACAACAGCAAGCTCGCGAAGTCCTCGCGTTATTCAAGAGGAGAGAGAGCTCTAGATATTTCCTCGCGCAGTTCTCGCTCATTTAAAAGCTCAAACCTCTACCGAGCTAGCTGTGTTAGTCCTTTGACAAGAAGCCGAGGGAGATTGAAAATCTTCCACGCGACACCATTGCGATAGAAAATTCTGAAGCTCTATTGCGCGAGCAAAGCTAAGCACTGTAAATTCTTCCTCTCAAGTGCATTAAAGGCCAAAGAAGCTGCGCGGCCATTTAACGACCTTCTGCGTGAGAAAGGGACCTTCCAAGATAAATTCCACCTCGCGAAGCACTCAGCAGCTGTGTGAATGAACTAAAGAGCAAAAGTCTACCCCGTAAAGCTCGGGCTCTCCACTTCTCAATCTTTACTCAGGGACCTTTTGGGTATTTCCCCAGGTCTAGGGCACACATCCCGAGGCCTTGATCTTGGGGCACACATCCCAAGACATCCAAGGGTTGTAACAGTGTCACATCTGCCCTAAAAATTAGAGTTTAATCTTCTGTTAGCTAAGGCATTAGGACTGAGTATTTAAGCTGTAAATTTAACTTAGAACACATCTCTCCTTCAACCTCTGTCAGCTGTGAGCTCAAGCAGGCTAGGGTTTGGGTTTGATCACTTCTTTTCCCACTTTTTCTTCTCTCTTAGCTCAGTACTTGCTGGCTAAATTCTCTGTAAGCAATTAGGTTTAGTTTTATCAGTTTTGTAATGGGTTTTGTGCACATTGGGATTAGTTGATGAGCTATTTTGCACAAGGCTGCTGCCTTGAGAAATCTTATTATAAGTATTGTGTTGATCAATGAAATTTGTATTTTAATTGTTTATTCAATCTGTTATTTGTCTATTTGCCCATAGTTTTGTTCAATCTATGCCATGCATTTAGGATTTGAGCTGATTTGAAATACCCATGGGAGCTTGAGCTTGTAGCCCTGGGACCATGGTGGCAGCAACAATATACATGTGCCAGCTCAGTTCTTTGTGGTGTGGATAACCTTTGTAGATAGCCTGTGACCATTTAGGTGGACAGACTATTGCCCTAGGGTGATTCCAAGCCACAGATCTGAGAAGGATTCTTCTCCTCTGCACTTGAGCTTATAGCCTTGTGAGAGGTTGTTGCAGGAACAAGCTCCCCTCTGTTACACTTGACCAACATCAACTGTTAGATCTAATTTCTCTATAGAGATTACAGACTTGTGAGCTGAGTCATTGTAGGCCTTTTGTAGCAATGATCAGTTGCATTTAAAGTCCCTATATAGCTTTTGAATTCCAGTGGTTTCCACTGGTTTGTTCAAGAACTATTTGCTCACATGGATGCCTGAGAAATACATAGTTTCTGTAATAGTTTTAATGTTCTGATTTGATCCATTGGGTGGAGGACATCTATTGAATAATCTGTGACCATTTAAGTGGATAGGTTATAACCTTCATATTAGTCTATTCCATTTGATCAGATTGGTTTTCTGATTTAATTCATATGGTTTGATCCTCTCTATTGGATATCCTGTGACCATTGAAGTGGACAAGTTATAGTCTTAAGAGACTAGGTCAAACCATAAGGGTTGAGTTGGATACATCTTCCTTGCAGATGTGCTTGTAGCCATCTGAGGGATTACTGCAGAGACAACCTTAAGTCTAAGTTACATAGCTGATTTAACCTTAGCTTAACTGCTTACTTCATATTTTATCTTTATTTAATACACACACCATCATCACCTTCTTCATAACCCTTTCTTTAGGATAAGACTGAACTTTATTTCTTATCTTTTAATGTTAATTTAGTGTAGTTGTGACACCCAACTCCCTTTTTTTAGGAGTGTCAGATCTGTAGCTAGATCTGGAGGCCTACTAACATAACCCATTTTGGGTTCTAGATCAATTTCTCTGTGGGACAAACGCTTGCTTACTCAAAACTTGCTACAACAGACCCTGTATCTTGCAGGCTGTGTATTTCAGACTTATTATTTTAACCAATTTTCATCTCTTTACTTTTGATTTATTTTCATTTACCACTATTTTCTCACCAATAACAAGATAGTAATCCAAAAGTGACCAACAGGGAGGTTCAGGAAACCTCTCGACAGTTTTTGAGTCTATTTGATGTGTATTTTGGTAGGTTGAGAGTGGCTTCCGACAGGTTCCTTGACTTCTCGATAGGTTCAGTTTGCTAGTCAACAGGATTGACACGATTCTCATCTTCTGTCCAGGCTCCCTCAATCCTCTCGACAAGTTATAAAACAACCTGTTGACTTGTTGTACAGTCTTCAGTTGAGTGCTCGACAGGTTGCTTCAATCCTCATGAGAATGAGTGCACCTTCAGGTAAGTCATTGATAGGATGGTGTTGATTGCTTGTTAGGCTATGGGGAACCTCTCGACAGGTAGCTAGAACCTCTCGAGCTCCCCTGCATCTCCAGGTATGTTCTCGACAGGATGTGCTGCTGTAGCTTGATTCATTCAACAGGTTGAATCAACCTCTCGAGATCTTCACATTTCTTCCTCAGTACCTCTCGACAGGTTATAATACACTTCCAGAACCTCTCGACAGGTTGGTGTCTTCAGCGGCAACTCCTCGACATCTTCCATTATTGAACACCCAACCTCTCGGCATCTTCATTCTAAGCATCCAAACTTGTCGACAGGTGAAATTAACCTCTTGACAGGTTATATCCTTTGTTTCCACAGGTGGCTCACTGCTCTGGGGTGCTATTCTTCATCTGTCTAGCACTTAGCACCTTTTGAGGGGTTCAACCTTCATCAAATGTAGCTGGTCTTGCTCCCATGTGTGCCCATGTGGACACCTGTCATTGCCATGGAGCTCTAAGGCTTTGTGGACTGCTTGATGACTGGCCTTTTGGGCTACATAAGCACATGTTGAGGCAGCAAGTCTGTTCTTTGGTATTTTTAGGTAGATGTCTACCCTAAGACTGTATTTTATTGCTTATCTACAAAACACACTCAAAATACTTTATTAGTCAACTCAAAGGCCCATCAAAGGTCAGATTAGGAGGTGAAAAATAGTATTTTTCACTGATTAACACACCCCCAAACCTAAGCTTTGTTAGTCCCTGAGTAAAGGAGAAATTAAAAACAAGTATTGAAAATAAAAAAATGCCACTTCTGTAGGGAGCATAGATGCATTTAGCATATGCATCAAGCCTTTTAAACCCCTAGGTGATCCCTAGTGGAGGAGTGGAGTCTCCTGAGGGTTTTCAGTGAAGGTACCCACAAACTTCTCCAATGAATCAGTTAATATCAATGCAACATGTTAAAAAAAATTCAAGTAAAATAAAATTTATTCCACACCTTGTTCATTCAATTTTAGAGGATTCTCAGCAGAGAAACATCTGTTTAAAACTAAAATTCTGCTGTAATTCTTTCACAATCAATCAGCTCATGTCAAGGCATTGGGTGTGAAAATTAATGCAGAGCTTACCTTTAATTTGAGAATTCTGTTTTGATAATGCCCCCAACAAACTTGATTTTAGACCCAAGTCTTACCAGGGATGTCACTCAAAATAAAAATAGAAGGGTGCATCATTTCGCACAGCTCAAGAGCAATTATAGCCCTCAAATAGGACTACAAGCATGAGCATAGGCATTGCTCTAATTTCTGAAAATTTCTAACTCTTTTCACCATAGATTACACAAATCCTCATCTCCACATGACAACTCAATCAATTTTCAGATTAGTAGGATCTTTTTATTGGGTTGTAATGTGGCTTATGGGTGAAGTTTATAAAAAATAAAACGGTGGAATGGGATTCCAAATTTGACAAATCAGTAAGGTAAGGAGGTGGCATGTACACCTTCTTCATTTAAGCATAAGCTTCATCTTCTTTAAATTTTAAGATTTGAAGTGGCCATCTTCTCATCTTCTAATTTTTCAATGAAGTGACTTCTCTCTTATTTTTGTTTTGCTTTTATGTTTTTTTTTTTCTTTTTTTCTTTTTGTATGCTTCTCTTTTGTAATTTTCTCCGTTTTTTCTTTTTATGGGCTGGAATGCCACTTCTATGCATCTGATACACAGCTGCCATCAAGTGGGCTTTCTTCTCCTTCCACCAATTGTCAAACCAGCTCTACCTTCTTCAACTCCTTCACCCTCACCTTTTGAAATCTCAGGATAAGGGTCAAGCTGCATCAAGTCACTGAGTTTTGGGTTCAAATTTTCTAGTTTTTATTAAAGAAAAACTTAGATTTTCAAGGCCCAATTGGTGTGTATCAAGGGCAGTTCAAAGGTGGGGATTTTTTGAGCTCAAATTGTTCAAAGGATGGCCCTATTTCATGTCTTCAATGTCATGAATGCTGTCAAACTGTTTCAACTTGGATTTGTCTAACTTCTAGTGAGCAAGCCTAGATTCAATTAGTCCTTAGAGCAGAAAAATTGCCAAAACTCTCTTCAAAGAAATTTTTTTTAGGCCCAAATCTCACTGGGTATCGTCTTCCATCAAATTCCTGGGGTGTATCCTCACAGTTTTCTCTCTTTTAAAATTTACTAAGCATCAATTTTTGAAAAATTCTTGACATTTGCTTCATGAAAATGTTAGAACTACAACACATTTTAGTTTTAAAAAGTTTTTAATCTCTTTTTCAAAAAATTAGGTGGGAAATCACATTTTATTTAACAAATCTGCACTAACATTAACTATTCTATTGGCATGCCTGCCACATCTCCAAACCTATGAGGAGCAGTGTCCTCACTGCTTTGAAAGGATAACATAAGAGAATAACATGGTGACCAGAAACAATTGAAGCATAAGGAACAAAGTAAAACAGATGTAAACTAACAAGAAAGCAAGAAACAGAGATGAAACAAAACAAACATGTATTGAACACAAGAAATTACAAAAGAAACAGGTAAACTAAATGTTGCAAAAACATGTGCAGTAAAAACCCTATATACAAACTAATTACAACTAAATCCTAATCAGAATCTGAATCAGAGCTAGATATGGTCATTGGCTCCCATCCTTTTTGTGCAGCAAGTTTGCCATACTCCTTGAAATTCTCTTTCTTCTATAGCTTCTCAGTGCTGGCAACACCTTCCTTAGTTCTTTTTACAACTGGCTTTTGAGGTCTGGTATTGCCTTGGGACAAAGTGGGTTCCCTCAGAGAAAGTCTTTTGGATCCTGAGGGACCCAGAGCAGATATAGGGAGAGGGTCTCTACCAGTATGGCAAGCATGTACGATTTGATCCTATAGGTCTTGTATAGGTCGAGGGAGTTGAGGATCATCTTCCATAACTTCCATTCCTCTTCCTATGGGCCTCTAAAACAGAGTCAATTTCTTCCTGATGTGCTTGCTGTAGTAAAACTATGATTGCATCCACCAGAAATTGCACATCCTCCTTGACATAAGGGTTGGTCTCAATAGCTTTGCTGAGGGAGGGTAGAGGGGATAAGGTGTTGGTGCCATATGGGACAATGGCCCAATGGTGAGGGTCATCCATGGAGGAGGGGGTGATGGGTAGCTCGAGAAGTGGTTGTGATGGTACAATGAGGGTCAATGGCAACTCCTCCTCAACAGAAGTAGACTTAGGTGGGGAGGAAGGATAGGTAAAAGGTAGAGAAGGTAGCGAGCTACTTCCTTAAAGTCAGTTTGAGTGGAGCAGTGTCTGGTAGAAGGGGCAGGCCTAGGTTGTTCCACCACAACATGGGTAACCAGTACTACAGGGGACAGCTGTGGGGATGGAGGTGGAGTAGGGATTGGAAGAGGTTGGGAGGTTGGGGTAGCTGGGATTAAGGTGGACTGAATGGCTTGAAAGCAAGTGGCCACAGCAGCTTGGTTAGTTGTGTTGGTTTGGAGTTGGGCTAGGATGGTGGTAAGAAGGGAAAGGATCTGGGTGGAGGCCTCAGGTAGGATTTGGGTTTGGGTAGTGGGTGGAATGGGTATAATGGGCTGGAAGGGAGATGTGGAAGCATGCTGGAAATGAGAAGGCTGTGGGGTATGGATGGTGGAGAAGAAGTGGCTGGGTCAACTGATGTAGAGGGTGTAGGGCTGATAGGTTCAACAGCTGAGATGGATGTAAGGGGGAGTGAAGGTAAGGTAGGGGTGGGGTCTGTGGTAGGAGCTGACAAAGGTGTGGATGTGGTGATAGTGGAAAGAATGACTGAGCTACTGGGAGGTATGGAGATTGAAATGGATGGTATGGGAACTGAGATGGGTGGTAGAGAGGGTGATGGAATGGAGGTGCTTGCAATATCAGGGCTGACTATAGGCAAAAACATAGAAGTGGAGGGAATGAGTATGGGTGTAAAGGTCACATGTGAAGGCTCTGAGCTAGGACCAACGAAGGTGGGTAGAGGCTCAGATCTGGCTGAAGTAGAGGTGCCAACTGCAGCTGCTGAGCTGGATGATGGAGCTATAAGGATCACAGGTGTAGTTGCTGCGCTGGCCACCTGAGGTGCTTCTCTTTCAGGGCTCTCCACTGATTTCTTCTTGCTCTTTCCAATCAGGGTCCTACTAGCAGACCGGACCCTCTTCCCAAACACTTTTGGTGTCACCTTTACCACTGGCTCATCCTTTTGGATCATAAATTTTCCTCTTTTTAACAAAGCAGTGATGAACTTGCTGTAGGGCAACCCTGGCAAGGCCTGTGCTCTTTTGATTTTGTCATTCACATCAGCCATGGCCTCGAATACCAGCTGAGAGGCATTCAGGAACTGGCCCTTGGAGAAAAAATAAAGGGCGTCCACTATAGGAGTCCTCCTCTCCTACTGGTGTCCACTGACATAAATATTTTTCTCAAAATTGAGTCTATGAACAGTAGGCTGGGGTGTAGATCTCTTCTCATCAGTGACTCCCCAGAGCCCACAATGCCTTGAGTCAGGTGTCTGGCCATTGCTCTAAAGGAGACACTTTCAGGTGTTGCTAGACCATAGGCTGTATAAAAAACTGATGGGACCCCCAATGCTAACCCAATGTCACTGTAATCTACCACCAACTCCCAATTATCAATCAACACTACAAGTGTAGGCTCAGTTGACCCTAGCTTCATCTTCTTCCTAATATTTGCATACCACAACTTGACTAGCCAAGGGTAGAATTTTTCTTGCAATGGGGTTAACATGGGTATCAGGCCAGCCTTCACCAAATAATCCAAGGTGTCCTTACACTCCCCTTCCTTAGAAAAATAGGGGAGGTCAAAAGTTGTCTCTGGAATCAGGCCTAAAGCATCCACAAACTCATTGGGAGTAGATAGGTTCACAGGGACTTCAGGTTCAGTCTCTGGGTTAGATTCTGCCTCAGGGATAGGTTCAAGCACAAGGTTAGGCTCAGGCATAGGGTTAGGTACAGGGATATCCTCAACAACTCCTTCACTGATTTTTGCTTTCTTAGTGTTCTTGGCTTTCTTGGCCTTCTCAGGTTTCTCAGCTTTATCCATGATAAGCTTTCTCTTAGCAGGTGGATTCTCCTTGGGTTGTGTGGCTAGCCTACTGGATTTCCTAGTGGACTTTTGGGCAGAATTGGAAGGGGCTTTAAAAAGGTTAGCAAGGGTATCCTCTTGGTCAGCCATTGGACAAGCAATCTTCAAAATTAACTCTCAACAATTCCTAGTGGCCTCCTTTTGCCCAATCAAATTACCACACCAATTGAAAATGAAAGTACAAAGCTTAAAATTCGCAGAGTGGAGCTGGAAAAGAACTTACCCATAGAAACCCTAGGGTTTCTCAGAACTCGATGTGCACTACACCAAATTAGCTCAAACTAGGTGCGAAATGTAGCCCTTGTAAAATTAAAGCACTTGGAAAAGTGGTAAGGTGCTTGGGGTAGAAACCAGTGAGGTGAACGAGGAAGAAGGAACTGGGAAATCAGCAGACAGGGGAATGAGCTTTGAACAGAAGCTATCGAATGGTTAGGATGAGTTGTCGATAGGTTTAAAATAATGAAAATCGCATTTCGACAAGATTGGGGGGAAGATCTCGATAGGTTGCATCAACCTGTTGATGAGTTAAAAACCTTGTGGACTTGTGGACTTCTCAGGCTGAAGGTGATGAGAGTTTGACTGAACCTCTCGAAAGGTACACGGGCTTCAGATTTTACAAGTCGAGAGGTACAGACATCCTCTTGACAGGTTTAATATTCTCAGTATTCAATCTCTCGACAGGTGTCAGAACCTGTCGAGAACACAACCTACACCTTTCAGAACCTGTCGAGTTTCTCTCTCAACATCTCGACAAGTTCAAAGGTCCTGTCAAAAATCATTTATGCACCTTCATAACCTGTTGAAATGTTCTCTATACCTCTCGACAGGTTGTTTTTTAGTTCAAACAGATTTTTTCATCAGTCCTTGATGTCGCTCCAAGTGTGCCATAATTGTGTGCATTATGAATCAAAAATTAAAGAATTAAAGAATGCTAGGTTATATGGATGTTAACTTATGAAAGGGATATCAGCACATTGGGGCTAACACTGGCCTGCAAGATTAGGGCCAATTGTAGCAAGTTTTAAATGTAAGTGAGTAAAAGATCGTCCACAGGGAATTGATTTAAAATTTAAGATAAACCTCCAGATCTGAGCTACCAGATCTGGCCTCTGATCCTATCTACAAAGCACATAAGATGGGAGGTTGAATTTGTCACGTTTAACTATAAGCAAATAAAGAAAAGAACTAACTACATGATCCAGATCCGAGTTGGGGAGATGTTTAAAATAAGACAAATGCAGAAATAATAGCTTCATGTACTTTAGCCTCTGAATTTTAATGGAGAATCAGTTCAACAGAAAGCAGATTCAATCTTCATCGGCTACCAAAGCCAGATGTAAGAGAAATAAATCCGAATTAAGGAATAGGTTTAGACTTATGGCTATGATCCGCCCACTTAAATGGTCACAGATCATCCAATAGTTGTGGCCTATTCTTTAGTTCGTAACATGAACATCATCAGTAAATGCGCTAGAATTAGGTTACCAACGCTTAATTCGCAGGGGTGATGAATTAAGGAAGTTGCATGCGGATGAGTGAATCTAAAGAAGTCTAATGCACTAAGGTGAACATTCGTAACCCTCGACATGACTCCAATGGAGAAGACACAAATTACAAGAACCTTTTAAAATCCAAAATTACAATTACAGAGCACGGCTTTAGAGAGCCCTCGACTTACACCTTGAATCGAACTTGGAAGTACAAATCACTCACAATAGCTCTCAAAGGTAAACTACAAGAAGGGATTACAGGGGGTTCGGATAAGCTATCCGACCGAATGAGGGAAACAGAGATGAAAACTCTAAAATCTGGATACCCAATTTGGGCGTAATGGCTTCTCTATTTATACTTTTTCCTCCATCCTCATGGTTGGATTGACCAATCAGAATGCTTTAGATCTGGATTGCCCAATGAGGGTTGAGCACGGGATCGATCTGTTTTTGGCCAATGGAAATGCTCGATCCGTTCGCCAATCAGTGCGAAGCATCAATTATGGGTTTGAAATTGCTTGAGCTTGGAAGTTCCCGCCAGTAATTTAACTTTGGGCGCCACATGGGTTGGAATATGCCTTGGATCTTGATTGGAACCTTCCGGAATGTTCTGGTCTTTTGATTGCATTAGGTAGCGTGCAAAGTTTCTGAAATACCCTTCCGGACGGTGCAAATCCCGAATACCTTTTCGCAGAGTTAGGGCCTTTTCAAAGTTCAATGACTTCAAGCTCGCTCGCAAAGTTCAATCTTCTTTCGAGGAGTTCGGATGCTCTTGCTACACTGAGTTTTAGTCCTTTCGCAGAGTTTAGGGGCCTTTCGCAAAGTTCAATGACTTCAAGCTACTCGCAAAGTTCAATCTTCTTTTCGAGGAGTGTTTCTTCTTTCGCAGTTCAAGGTTCTTCTGAAAAGTGTAAGTTCTTCTTGAAAAGAACTCAGTAGTGCATTTCTCGTTGAAATGTTCCTGCTTCTCTTATGTGTCTTTGCCTCTTCTATTTAGACCTTTCCATAGCCGATGAGGTTGTTTCTTCACTTCCTTCCTTTGATGACATGGATTGTCATCTTTTGGCACTTTTGAGCTGCTTTTATGGTTAAGCATGTCTTTATTGTTAGTCGCAACATAGGCACTTAAAATACTTATTTAGTTCTCTCAAGGGTCTATCAAGGCCCAGTTAAGGGTGAAAATGGTATTTTCCAGGTTCTCAACACACCAAACCTAAGCTTTGCTAGTCCTGAGCAAAGACAAAATTTAAAAATAGACTGAAAAGCCATTTTTGTAGGGAGCACAGTTGGATTTAGCATATGCAACAAGCCTTTTAAACACTTAGGTGATCCCGAGTGGAGGAGTGAAGTCTCCTGAGGGTATTCAGTGAAGGTACCTACAAACGTCTCCATGGGACAGTTGGCATTAGTGCCTTTGTCATCCCATGAGCAATCAAAGATCAAAATTAGTTACTCTTGAATCAATGTTTAAACAGAAATTTAGGTTTATTGTTTGCAAGGGGATTTCAACATTTATAAACCTTATGAATGTTTCACTCTTTCCAATCTGTGAGCAGCCATAGAAATCATGCAAATGTGTCAGCAGTAGTTCATCATTTGAATAAAAATTAGGTTATAAGTCATACTTAATGTGCTCAAGTTCCAACCCAAACACTTACCAGGGTGTATTCTCATCAAGATTTTTGTTGAAGGGTTCATTTTCACTCAAGCTCAAGAGCAGTTACATCTCCCAAATGGATTTGTAAGCATGAGCATAGGCATGATTCTCGGTCTTGGCATCCTTGACATCTCCTCACCATAGATTGGGAAACCGCTTATCTCCACATGACAGTTCACTCAACTTTGGATCACAAGGACTTTTAGGCCGGGTTTGTTGTATGGCTCGGGAGTGAGGTTTCGTGGATAGGAAGGTTGAGCAGTGTTTGGATTTTGAGAAGTCAGAATTGAAGGAGGTGGTTCATGACTCCACCTTCTTGAGTTTAGCTTCTTTTGAGATTCTCGTGTTCAAAGTACTCTTCTTCTTCCTTTGATCTTGAATTTTCAACATAAAGTTCCCCTTTTGCCTTTTTTTGCTTGCTTCTTTTTCACATTGTTTTTCTTTTACTTTCTCGGTCCACCATACGCCCATTTTTGAGGTATTTCTTCTTTATTTATTTTGATATTTGCCCGTAAATGTTCCATCTTTACTTTTTCTCCTTTAACTCCTAATTCTCAAGGTGAGGGAAGGCTGAATTGGTTCCATTGGTTCGTGCAAGAAAAATGGGTGTTTTGATGAAGCATTGTAGGATTTATAGCTCAATTGGGGTACAAACAAGGGCGATCTTTCTTGGTTGGTTCTCATAAGCTCAATGTCCAAAGAAGGCCTTGATCTTTTCCTCGGTTTCATGAATCTTTGTTGCTTGTTTTGATTTGGAGTTTCCTAATTTCTAGTGGATCTAATGCCCTCACCATTCCTTTGAATCGTAAAAGGGTTGCCTCACCACTCTTCAACAGAGATGTAAAACATATAGGCTCAATTCTCACCGGGTTATGGTTTTTCCTTGAGCTTTTAAGTATATCTTTACCTTTTTCTCTTCCTGTGGACTTGCTATGTGCTAATACAAGTGTATTTTCCGTGTTAACATCATGGAAATGTGGAATATTGTAGGGTTTAGAATGTCTAAATTCTTGCAAAGAAAATTTTAAAATTTCCACATTGTCATGATTCTTAAGTAAATTGATTCATTTCGATTACTTTGGTGATTGTGATGCCCTTATGCTAATTATCCCATGGGCAGACTCGCTTGCCATACCCCCAAACCTATGGGGAACAAAGGTGTCCTCGGTTCAAAGGTGGCATGGTCACATTATACCGGAAAAATTGAAACAAGGCAAGACAAAATCGAGAAAGTGTAGTTCAGAAGAATCGAGCTTGATGTCTATTTGAAATGGATTTGGCTCAAAGATCTTTTCGCAAAGGACTTCTCCCATTTTCTATTCAGAAAGGAAATTTTAACTATTCAATGAGAACATGGTTCTTTTCGAGTAGTTCATTACAGCCTCGTAATCAATTCGAATAGAACTTTGAACTTTTCGAAAAGTACTTTTTACTTTGCGATTTGAACTTTGAAGTGTATTTACACGTACAAGAAAAATAGATGTAAACAAAGAAAATCGGAAAAACAATGTTGTACAAACATATTATACACTTTTCTACCATAAGATTTTTGGAGATTCATGATGATAGGTGGGCAAAGAAGGGCTCTGGGTGTTTTCAATGCATGGTTTGAGCCTCGACCATTTACCTTGAGTATTCTTCCATCCTTGGGATCTGAAATATCCACTCTCTGAGGGAGGCCTTGATGACGATGTATGGCCCTTCCCATACGGATCTCAATTTGCCGTGAAAGAATTTAAGTTTAGAGTTGAATAACCATACCTTGGACCCCGGTATGAACTCTTTTCTCATGAGGCTCCTATCATGGAATGATTTAACCTTTTCTTTGTACAACTGGAGCTAGTGTAGGCATCCATCCTCGGTTCTTCCAGTTCGGTGAGTTGAAGCTTCTTGTGGTTACCACAGCTTAGATCCATATTAAAAGTTTTGATTGCCCACAAGGCCTTATATTCTAATTCTCTTGGTAGATGGCATGCCTTGCCATAAACCTCTGAAGGGACATCCTATAGGAGTCTTGTAGGCGATTCAGATGCCCACAAAGCATCATTAAGCTTAAAGGACGATCCTTTCGTCCTTCTTCGATTTTTTCCAAAATGTGTTTGATCTCTCTATTTGAAATCTCCACATCCTTTGGTTTGTGGATGATAGGGAGTGGCTACTGTGGAGTGACAGAGTACTTTTTAATAGAGAGTCAAAGCTCAAGGTAAAAGTGGCTTCCCCATCACTAATGATGGCCTGGGGAATCCAAACTGGAAAAATGTGGTCTTTGAGGAATCTTAAAACCACTTTGTGATCATTGATTTGGTAGCTATGGCCTCAATCCACTTGGAGACATAATCGCCTACCAAGATGAAATTGTTTCCATTAGAAGGGAAAGGGCCCATAAAATCTATGCCCCAAACATCAAACAACTCAACTACCGAGGATTGGCTGCGGGGGCATTGAGTTTCTTTTGGAAATCTTGCCCGATTTTGGCGATTCTGGCAAAATTCTGATCTTTGTAAGGCATCTTTAAAGATTGTGGGCCAATAGAAACCACATGCGAAATTTTTGCTTTTTATTGCCGAAATGGCCTCCACACTGTTCATGACACATTGACAATATGCCGAGAATTCATGGTCGGGACACACTTTACGATCACTTGTGCACAATTCTTGAATAGATAAGGATCTTCCCAAATGAAATGTTTAACTTGTGAGAAGAAAAGATCTTTATCCATTCTATTCCAATGTTGAGGAATCATCCAATAGCCAAGAAGTTGACTATGTTTGCAAACCAAGGATCGTGGGTATTGATGGCAAAAAGTTGCTCATCAGGAAATGATTCATGAATGGGTAAGCTATCATCCTCGATTGAGAATTCGGATAAGTGATCACCACCACATTCTCCACTCCTTTCTTATCCTTAATCAGAGATCAAACTTAATAGGAGGATCCACCGATTAATCTGGCTTGGTATCCTTCTTAGAGAAGGTACTTTAGGGCGAGTGGTCAAGAACACCACAATTTGTGAACCTAAAACATAAGGCCTGAATTTTTCCAATGCAAACACAATGGCCAGCAGCTCTTTCTCAGTTGTTGTGTAGTTGAGCTGGGCATCTATCATGGATCTGCTGGCATAAGCTATGACATGGGGAAGCTTATCCTTTCTCTGCCCTAGGACAGCTCCTAGGGCATAGTCTGATGCACCACACATCAGCTCAAAGGGCACTGAATAGTCAGGGGACTACAAGATGGGAGCTGAAATCAGACATTTCTTAAGGACCTCAAAGGCTGTCATGCATTCATTAGTAAACACAAAAGGAACATCTTGACACAGTAAATGACAGAGTGGCTTGGAAATTTTACTGAAATCTTTGATGAACCTCCTATAAAATCCTGCATGCCCTAAGAAACAAACCCAAAAGCCTGAGATACTTATGAATCTAAGTGATTATAAAAATGATTAGCAGGAATACAGTGAAAAGCAAGATTCATAAGATTGACCCCTTTGTTGATGATGTGTATGAAAAAAAAAATAATGAAGCATGGGAGCACATATTAAAAACAGGGTTCACACACAGCTGAGACCCCTTTATGATGAAGAAATCTCGAAGGAAAATAAAATTAGTGGGTCCATTGAATATTCAAAACAGCCTATGATTCACTACTCATTATCCTACATGATTCCTAAAAAAATGATCTCAAAAATAGTCCAGATGGGGAAAAGTGGATGCAAATGGAAGATATCTATATTGTATATAATTTTTTTTTTTAATTTTTTTTTATTATTATTATTTTTTTTACTTGTTTTGATCACCGCTCAACAAGAGCCCTTATTTACTACGAAAATAATGAGAAACAACTCGAGATTTTCTATTTGTGTTTTTCTTTATTTTGTATTTGGTTTTGTAAAAAAAAAAATCAAAGATGCCTAAAAGACAAAGAGAAATTATAATCAAAACAAACATTAAACACAGAATTGCCGGGTTCTCAAGAATTTAAAATAGAAAATGAATACAAAGGAGAAGGATGCAAACTCAAGCAGATCTGCTCACTTTTGGTCCAGATGCTTGTTGATTGACTACCGCTCCAGATCTCGCAAACATCCAAAACTGCAGCAGACCTTATTCAAGTATTGACAAAAATAAAAGAAAACTCAAAGCACGCCCAAATTTGACAAAAGACAAAAGAGTGGCGAAAGATTTATTCAAATAACTAGAAGGCAAAGAATAAAACTCGTAAAAATAAAAAATAAAATTTCAAGTAAAACAGTTTTTCTATACACAAATCAGTCAGAGACATTTAATCAAGCACTTGGAATGCAAAGTGTGTTTAAAGCAAAATTAAAATAAAAATCAAATCTACAAAATAGAAAAACTTAGGTCTACCAATTTTAAAATCTATTCCAAGAATAGCCAAAAACTTGTTGTCGCCCAAGTGTGCCATAATTGTGTGCATTATGAATCAAAATTAAAGAATTAAAGAATGCTAGGTTATATGGATGTTAACTTATGAAAGGGATATCAAGACATTGGGGCTAACATCGGCCCGCAAGATCGTGGCCAATTGTAGCAAGTTTTAAATGTAAGTGAGTAAAAGATCATCCACAGGAATTGATTTAAAATTTAGAGATAAACCTCCAGATCCGAGCTACCAGATCCGGCCTCTATAATTATCTACAAAGAATAGATAAAAGAGAGGTTGAATTTGTCACATTTAACTATAAGCAAATAAAGAAAAGAATTACATGATCGATCCAGGATCCGAGTTGGGGAGATGTTTAAAATAAGACAAATGCGTAAATAATAGCTTCATGTACTTTAGCCTCGAATTTTAATGGAGAATCAGTTCAACAGAGCAGATTCAATCTTCATCGCTACCAAAGATGTATGTAAGAGAAATAAATCGAATTAAGGAATAGGTTTAGACTTATGGTGTGATCTCCTCCACTTAAATGGTCACAGATCATCCAATAGTTGTGGCCTATTCTTTAGTTCGAACATGAACATCATCAGAAATCTTTGCTAGAATTAGGTTACCAACGCTAATTCGCATTGGGGTGATGAATTAAGGAAGTTGCATGCGGATGAGTGAATCTAAAGAAGTCTAATGCACTAAGGTGAACAAGCAGAACCCTCGACATGACTCCAATGGAGAAGACACAAATTACAAGAACCTTTTAAAATCCAAAATTACAATTCTGAGCACGGCTTCTTAGAGAGCCCTCGGACTTAGAGTCTTGAATCCGAACTTGGAAGTACAAATCACTCACAATAGCTCTCAAAGGTAAACTACAAGAAGGGATTACAGGGGTTCGGATAAAGCTATCCGACCGGAATGAGGGAAACAGAGATGAAAACTCTAAAATCTGGATACCCAATTTGGGCGAATGGCTTCTATTTATACTTTTTCCTCCATCTGCGCAGATGGTCGGATTGACCAATCAGAATGCTTTAGATCTGGATTGCCCAATGAGGGTTGAGCACGGATCCAGATCTGTTTGGCCAATGGAAATGCTCGATCCGGTTCGCCAATCGTGTGCCGTAAGCATCAATTTCGTTATGGGTTTGAAATTGCTTGAGCTTCGGAAGTTCCCGCTGTAATTTAACTTTGGGCGCCACATGGGTTGGAATATGCCTTCGGATCTTGATTGGAACCTTTCGAATGTTCTGGTCTTTTGATTGCATTAGCGCGAAAGTTTCTGAAATACCCTTGGACGAGCGCAAATCCAGAATACCTTTTCACAGAGTTCAGGGGCCTTTTCACAAAGTTCAATGACTTCTGAAGCTCTGTTCGCAAAGTTCAATCTTCTTTTCGAGGAGTTCAGATGCTCTTCGAAAGCTACACCTGGAGTTTTAGTCCTTTTCGCAGAGTTTAGGGGCCTTTTCGCAAAGTTCAATGACTTCTGAAGCTCTGTTCGCAAAGTTCAATCTTCTTTTCGAGGAGTGTTTTCTTCTTTTCGCAAAGTTCAAGGTTCTTTACGAAAAGTGCAAGTTCTTTGCGAAAAGAACTCTGTAGTGCATTTCTCTGTTCGAAATGTTCCCTGCTTCTCTTACAGGTCTTTGCCTCTTCTATTTAGACCTTTCCACAGCTGATGAGGTTGTTTCTTCACTTCCTTCCTTTGGACTGACATGGATTGTCATCTTTTTGGCACTTTTGAGCTGCTTTTATGGTTAAGCATGTCTTTATTGTTAGCTGCAACATAGGCACTTAAAATACTTATTTAGTTCTCTCAAGGGTCTATCAAGGCCCAGACTAAGGGGTGAAAAATGGTATTTTCCAGTTCTCAACAGTCCCCAGTCCACCCTTCACACAAATTTGTCAATTCTATTATGCTCTCATTCATTTCTCTTGCCTTGGAGTTGATGCCTTATGCTTCTAACCTACTTCCTAAAGACTCATGATTTTTTTTTTTTAAATACAACACTAAGCAAAATGGTAAGAAATATATACACTGCCAGACAGATTTCAAAATAGCAGAAGACACAAAACCACAATTATGATACATAGTATACATTATTGAAAATCAGTCACATTTTTGAGGTTCTTGAAGGTGAATGGTCACCACAGGCTCTATTATATTTTCAATAAAGAGCTTGAGCCTTTAACCGTTAACTTTCATGATCCTACCATCTTTTGGATCCTTGATTTCAACAGCTCCAAATGAGGATACATGCTCTACCATGTAAGGTCCCTCCCATCTGAATTTCAACTTGCCTGGGAAAATTTTTAATTTAGAATTGAACAACCATACCTTGTTGCTAGCAGTGAACTCCTTCCTCAGCAAATGCTTGTCATAGAAGGCTTTGGCTTTCTCTTTGTAGATCATAGCATTGGAGTATGCTTCCAATCTTAGCTCTTCCAGCTCTGACAGCTGGAGCCTCCTGTGAATGCCAATAGAAGTTAGATAAACATTCAATGATTTAACAACCTAATAGGCTTTGTGTTCTAACTCTACTGGCAAATGGCATGCCTCGCCATACACTAGCCTAAAGGGAGACATCCCTATTGGGGTCTTATAGGCAGTTCTATAATCCCAAAGAGCATCATTTAACCTCAGGTACTACTCCTTCTTATCTTCTCTCAAAGTTTTCTCTAAAATATGTTTGATTTCTCTATTAGAAATTTCCACATGTCCACTGGTCTATGGGTGGATGGGGTGGCAACTCTATGTGTCACAGAGTTCTTTCTAAGCAAGTTCTCAAACTGTCTATTACCGAAATAGCTTCCCCCATCACTAATGATAACTCTGGGGGTGCCAAATCTAGAGAAAATGTTATCCTTTAAGAAGTTGAGGACAACTTTGTGATCATTAATTCTTGTGGCTATGGCCTCAACCCATTTGGACACATAGTCCATAGCCACAAGAATAAAGTTGTATCTATAGGAAGGAAGGAAGGGCCCCATGAAGTTAATCCCCCAAATGTCAAAGAGTTCAACAACCAGTATAGGCTATAAAGGCATGGAGTTTCTTTTGGAGATACTTCCCATCTTTTGGCATCTTTCACAAGCCTTATAATGTTGCCATGCATCGTTGAAGAGAGTGGGCCAATAAAATTCACTTTGGAGCACCTTGGCAGCAGTCTTGTTGCCACTGAAATGGCCTCCACAAGCCTGCTCATGACACATAGTTAGTATATTATGGAATTCATCAGAAGGGACACATCTCCTCACAACTTGGCCTGCACAATGCTTGAACAGGTATGAATCCTCTCACCTGTAATGCCTGATCTGGGATAAGAACAACTCCCAATCCATTTTGTTCCAATATGGGGGAATCCTACCCACTGCTAAGTAGTTCACTATATTTGCAAATAAAGGTGTAGAAGTACTGACAGTAAACAACTATTCATTAGGGAAAGAATCATTAATAGGCAGCCTATCAAACTCAGCAGTTAGGATCCTGGATAGGTGGTCTAAAACCACATTTTCAACCCCTTTCTTATCCTTAATCTCAAGATCAAACTCTTGTAATAGGAGAATCCATATGATTAATCTTGGCTTAGCATCCTTTTTTGATAAAAGGTACTTCAGGGCTGAGTGGTCTGTGAAGACTACTATCCTAGATCCCAACACATAAGACCTAAATTTTTCCAAAGCATAGACAATTGCCAACAATTCCTTCTCAGTTGTGGTGTAATTTAACTAAGCATCAATCATTATCTTGCTTGCATAAGCAATCACACAAGGTGCTTTGTCTTTTTTTTGCCCCAAAACTGCACCAATAGCAAAATCTGATGCATCACACATCAACTCAAATGGTAAAAAAAAATTAGGTGCTTGAAGGATAGGTGTAGAGGTTAAACAGCCTTTCAAAAGCTCAAAAGCAATAAGACAGTCATCATTAAATTCAAACGGAACCTCTTGGCACAACAGGTGATAAAAAGGTTTTGAGATTTTACTGAAATCTTTGATGAATCTCCTATAAAAACCAGTATGCCCCAAGAAAGATCTGACTTGTTTCATAATTTTAGGTGGGGGAAAATATACAATCAAATCAATTTTAGCCTGGTCTACATCTATGCCTATGTGGGAAACAACATGGCCAAGGATAATGCCTTGATTGATCCTAAAATGACTCTTTTCCTAACTTAGAACCAAGTTTGTTTCTTCACATCTCTGCAACACAAGGCTGAGATGGTGTAGGCATTGGCAAAAACTGTCCCCAAAGATAGAGAAATCATCCATGAATATCTCTAAAAACTGATCAATCATGTCAGAGAAGATGAAATACATATACCTTTAGAAAGTTGCAAGGCATTGTACAATCTAAATGACATCCTTCTATAGGCAGAGGTGCCAAATAGACATGTGAAAGTTATCTTTTCTTGATCTTGTGGATACACAGGGATTTGGTTTTACCCAGAATATCCATCAAGAAAGTAATAGAAAGCCTTGCCTGCCAACTTGTCCAAAATTTGGTCTATGAAGGGGAAAGGAAAATGGTCTTTTCTGGTTTTTAAATTGAGCTTTCGATAATTAATGCACACCCTCCAACCTATGGTTTCCCTAGTTGGAATAAGCTCACCAGAATCAGTTTTAATCACAGTGATTCCAGATTTCTTAGGTACCACCTGAGTAGATGCCACCCATTCAGAATCTAAAATAGGATAAATGACTCCAGCATCTAACAATTTGACCACTTCCTTCATCACCACTTCTTGCATGTGGGGGTTTAACTTTCTCTGCATCTCTCTAGTGGGTTTGGAACCCTCTTTCAAGTGGATCTTATGCATGCACACAGCAGGGCTGATGTCTCCTAGATCAGCAATACTCCAACCTATTGCTCTCTTATGCTTCTTTAAAACACACAACATCTCTTCCTCTTGCTCATCAGTGAGGGAGGAAGAAATGATCACTGACAACTTCTTATTTGCCCCCAAAAAAATATATTTCAAAGTCTTAGGCAATTGTTTCAACTCCACATCAGGCGGACTAATGAGTGAAGGCAACAAGGTTCCTTTGATGGTGGTGGAAGAGGCAACACAACTGGTTTCCAAGGAGGATACCTTGTTGCTGGCCCCACTTCAGAAATTAAGGCTTTCACCTCTTGAACCACAAGTGTGGGGGCCTTGTCTTCCACAATTTCACTCCACACATCCTCAAAAATATCACTCAAATCATCACAATGCAGCAGCTTGGGCAAAGTCTCTTCCACAAGCTCATCCAATACATCAATCAAAAAGCAATCCTCACTATCCAAGTGAGGCCGACTTGCTGCATCATACTCATTCAATTTTACTTTCATGTTGCCAAAAGATACCTCCATTACACCTGATCTATATTATATACAAGCATTGACAATGGCTAAGAAAGGCCTGCCCAAAATTACAGAAATGGAGGCAGTGCACTTGCTTGGCTCCATGTCAAGAACTAGAAAATCTGCTGGATAGAAAAACTTGTCAATCCCAACTAACACATCTTCTATCATTTCCACAGGCCTCTTTTCAGATCTGTCAGCCATCAGATGTGTGAGCTTCAATTCTCTCAAGCCTAACTTCTCATAAACTAAATATGGAAGTAGGTTTACACTAGTTCCTAGATCTAACAAGGCCTTCTCAATGGTGTGATCCTCAATGATGCAAGGGATTGTGGGAACTCCAGGGTCTCAGAGTTTTGTTGGGGTTGCAATGGACAACACTTGGTTCACTTTCTCAGCACAAAATACCTTCTTGGATAGGTGTATCCTAGATTGTCTTGTGAGTGCACAAATCTTTTAAATTTTTTGCATAGGCTGGAACTTGCTTGATAGCATCAGGGAAAGACAAGTTGATCTTTACTTGTTTGAATGTTTCCATCATCTCCTCAACTTTAGCATTCCCCTTCTCAAAAGGAGAAGGTGATGGAAGTGTATTGGGAAATGAAAAATGAGGGACTGATCTCCCATTTGCTGCCTTAGCAATCTCATCAAAATTTTCTTTATTTTTATTTTTATTTTTATTTTTCTGTTGGGGCACCTCAACACCGCCCTTATTTCTCATATGCTGCTCCTGCTGCATATCAATATGGGTTGTTCTTTCATTTCTTGCTCTTTTCTCATTAGGCTCAACACCAACTTTATTGTCAACCAGCCTTCTACTCCTCAAAGTGGTGACAGATTTAGCTTCTCCATTTAAAGAAGTCTCACCCACCATATATTGTCCTTTTGGATTGTTCATGGGCTGACTAGGCAGTCTTTCCTTCTCTCTCCTAATCAAAGAGTTAGATAGCTGACCAAGGTGGTCCTCTATCTTCTTAATACTTTGGCTATGGGAGTTAACAGTTTGAGACAAAGAGCCTAAATTCTGCAGTGAAGCTAGAACTGGCTCTTCAAATGTGAGGGATCTAGAGGGTGCTGGGGCTGGTGCACTTTGATGCACAGGTTGTGCCAGTGGCTGGGCCATAGGTTGCTGATATTGGGGCCTTAGAAAGTAGTTCTGCTAGTATGGTTGGGCATTCCTATAAGGCATGGACTGCTATTATGCCTGTTGCTGCTGCTGGTGTTGGAAGGTATCTTATCTCCACCTCAAGTTGGGGTGGTTTCTCTAATGATAACCAATAGTAGGCTATTTTTCAAAGGACTGAGCAACATTCACATGTTTCATAACAAGGTCTGGAAATTAGGCAGCAGAGGGACATTTCTCAAGGGAGTGAGTGGGGGACTGGCATATCACACATGCCTCCTCCACTTTGGCATCCATTGGTGACTGCATTGCTCCCATGAGCTTATCAAATTTTTGGGTCAAGCTATCCATCTTCCTTTCTAAATCATTATATCCACTAACCTCATATATTTTCCCTCTTGTAGTGTTCTCTCTCACTAATCTAATAGGGGTCTCAATGTCCCTTGACAAAGTCTCCCTTTGCATGAAGTTTTCACTAATAATATCAAACAACTCCCAAGCCTCATTAGCTGTCTTGTGGAGGTAAGTACCACCACATGAGGCATCAATCATGTCCCTACTCTTGGGATCAATTCCTTGATAGAAACTTTGAACAAGTTGCCATTCAGGAATTTGGTGATGGGGACATTGCTTCAAGAGCTCTTAAATGTCTCCCATGCTTGGTAAAAGTTTTTAGCTGGTGCTTAAGCAAATGAAATGATGCTCTTTCTTAGCTGACTTGTTTTGGACATAGGGAAAAATTTGGCCAAAAATATACATTGAAGGTCCTTCCAAGATTGAATACTATTATTGGTTGGGAGCATTGACAGCCAAGTTCTGGCCCTATCCTTTAATGAAAAAGGAAAAAGTCTCAACCTGATTGCTTCCTCCCCAAAACCTGCAATGTTGAAAATAGTGCACAGTCCTAGAAATTCATCAATGTGCTTGTAGGGCTCTGCCTTATTCATGTCATGATATAAGCATAGCATCTGTATGATAGAATATTTAATCTCATAGTTCCCTTGGATAGTAGGGAATTGAATGCAGAAGGGAGAATTGTAGACCCCTGGTGCATTGAATTCTTTCAATGTCCTAGGTTGCTCACCGATTGCAGAACTTTTACAAGTAACCACAGGTGTGTGTATGGGCTGCTTAGGCCTGAGAAGTCTCTCAACTTCAAGATCTAAAGGAGTAATCTCAGGATTAAGAGATCTCCTCCCAATCATACACACAAAAGAAACACAGTACAACAAACAGAATTACAACATAGATTTCAATAAAATAAATTCAAAAACACACAACTATTGCTACAGATCTAAAAATTTACAGATCTAGAAATATAAAAGAGTTAGAAAATGGAAACTATAGCACAACTTGCTCCTCCAATTAGCACAATGCTCCACTCAAAACAAAATATCCAGATCTGCAATCACAAAATTAAACTACAAAAACTGTAACAACAATTAGTCAAACACAAAACAGGCAATTAAAAATCTAAATCTAAAATGAAAAAAAATTAGATCTACCAATTTTAAAAACACAAATCCCTGACAGTGACGGTAAAAACTTATTGTGTTGCTCACCTTATAATTATTAAGGAGTTAAAACAACAGATTAAAAGGACAAGGTATAGCAAAATGGGATCAAGGTAAGCAATCAGTTCTGCAAGAACCAGGACTGTTGCTGACTGTTGTAGCAAGCTTTAAGGGGTAAGTCAGGGTATGTCCACAGGGAAATGTGCTCTAAAATAGGGTAAATCTCTAGATCTAAATCAGATTTGACACTCTATCCTAAACTAATGTAAGGGAAGGAAAGGGGAGAGGTTTTAAGTGTTGTCACTCTATTAGAAAAAATTACAGAAATCAAATGCAAATGATCCAAAACTGATGAAACTCAGATTTAAGGAAATGAAGAAAAAGATTAAAACCAAAAGGTGGAGAGCAGCAGCTAGGGATTTCAGACTTTACTGAAAATCAATTGGTTCAAAGGCAATACATAGAACTGATTTGCAACAATCCTTCATCTGGCTACAAGCTCAGATGCAACGTATAAGAATCCAATACAGATAAAGGAATTGGAGTGATCCTAAGGCTATGATTTGTCCACTTGAATGGTCACAGATCATCCCAGAGATCCCTCTAGTTCAAGGATTTTAATTGGAATAGTTAAACTATTGCAGATGTTGTGGATGCAAAGCTACAAGCTCAAGCATCCATAGGGATATCTAATCTAGAAAATCGAATTACAATCATAAGATTTATAGATCAAAATTAACTTGATAATCCACAATTTACTGATTCAATACAACTTATAGCAAATGTGCTCAGATATGTAATCTATGCAACATCTAATCCATATACAAGGCCTTGAACCTCTCAATTTACAGATCTCAACCTCACCCGAGCTACTAAAGCCAACCATGATCGGCTAAGGAGAGAATGGGGGAAGAAGGAAGAGGGAAGGAATGTTGGAGATGCGACTTCCGATTTGGCCTCAGCTCTCTCAATTTTGGATGGTTAGCTTTGTAAATTCTTCAGGCTTTTATACTCTTCCCCTCTGTCCTCAGATCTGTTTAAACCAATTAGAGCTCAAGAGAAGAATTTAGTTATTCTCAGCTACTAATGTGGCTGATTTCTCTTCTAAAAGCTCTTTAAAAATTGATCCAAACTGGATAAGTGCATGTGAAGTGGTTAGAGTTTCCATTCGTGCCCATATGATTTCCAAAAATACCCCCAGGGGTTGCTAACATGCCTTGGTGTGTGTGCACAAATTACTGAAGTTGGCAACTACTGTGAAAGGAACTGAGAAGTTCTAAATTCGAGTGTCGAGAGGTTTAGGGAACCTCTCGACAGGTTTTGTGTCCATTTGATGTGTATTTCGACAGGTTGAGAGTGGCTTCCGACATGTTCCTTGACTTCTCGATAGGTTCAGTTTGCTAGTTGACAGGATTGACACAATTCTCATCTTCTGTCCAGGCTCCCTCAATCCTCTCGACAAGTTATAAAATAACCTGTCGACTTGTTATACAGTCTTCAGTTGAGTGCTCGACAGGTTGCTTCAATCCTCGCGAGAATGAGTGCACCTTCAGGTAAGTCATCGATAGGATGGTGTTGACTGCTCGTTAGGTTATGGGGAACCTCTTGGCAGGTAGCTGGAACCTCTCGAGCTCCCCTGTATCTCCAGGTAACCTCTCGACAGGATGTGCTGCTGCAGCTTGATTCATTCGACAGGTTGAATTAACCTCTCGAGATCTTCACATTTCTTCCTCAGTACCTTTCGATAGGTTATAATACACTTCTAGAACCTCTCGACAGGTTGGTTTCTTCAGCCTCAACTCCTTGACAGGTACTGGGAAGCTCTCGACAACTTCATTTATTGAACACTCAACCTCTTGACATCTTCATTCTAAGCATCCAAACCTGTCGACAGGTCGAATTAACCTCTCGACAGGTTATACCCCTTGTTTTCACAGGTGGTTCATTGCTCTGGAGTGCTGTTCTTCATCTGTCTAGCACTCAGCACCTCTTGAGGGGTTCAAACTTCATCAAATGTAGCTAGTCTTGCTCCCATGTGTGCCCATGTGGACACCTATTATTGCCATGAAGCTCTGAGGCTTTGTGGACTACTTGATGACTGGCCTTTTGGGCTGCATAAGCACATGTTGAGGCAGCATGTCTGTTCTTTGGCATTTTTAGGTGGATGTTTCCACTAAGATTGTAATTTATTTCTTATCTATAAAACACACTCAAAACACTTTATTAGTTAACTCAAAGGCCCATCAAAGGTCAGGTTAGGAGGTGAAAAATAGTATTTTTTACTAATTAACACTGATTATAGAATATTATATATTTATTTTTATCACTTCGACACAATCTTCACGATGGCATGGAAACTTTAGAATTTTGATGTCATCTATAAAGTCAAACTTGAACCTTTCATGCTCTCGATCACATACATACTAAGAACTGCACCTATATTATAATTGTATTGATGTGTTGTATATATATATATTGTATCTTTGAATTCAAATCAATTCACTAGTAAGATAATATTATGTTTCTATCATTGTTATGTGGTATGTTTTATATATAAGATAGGTCTCTACGTAATTGTGTAAAATCATGCCTACGCTTGGGCGTGGTGATTCGCTGAGATGGTATGGAAGTGGAAATCACACAGTACTCACATGTCTTATAACTTATGGTGGTATGGGACATTATGTCGAGGGAGGTGAGTATGAATTCAGTGTAACCTCATATACAGTGGCATAGATGGTGACCCTATCACCCTAAGTTTTAAATATGATAAATTAAGTTAAGGAATAAGATACGACACTCGACCTTTAGGCCTTAGTCTTGATGGGATTCCTTTCACGGCCATGTGAAACTCAGAATATAGACATACATGTACAGATGCAACACCTCTATGAGAATATGGGCTGCCACACGAAGTACATCTAGGTTACCACAGAATTCGTTCATTAGAAAACGTGGTTTAGTGACGCTTATCGCACCATGACTCACTCTAAATTCAGGTTGTAAGAAAATAAAAATAAAGAATACGTAAGGTAAGATAAGATACAAATTTAATAAGATATTACTGTGTAGGCTAGCATAAGATTACAAATTTAAGTCTGTACATGTCGTACCTTATGTAGCCACCGTAGGGATCCCGGTCTTCAGTCGAGACAGATATCTCAGAAGACAGTATGAGTTATGTTATGAGGTATGCTGTTCTTGCCTTTAGAGATGCGTATGCTTGTTGGCCGCCCTTGAGACTGGATGTGGTGTATATTATATAATGTTATGGAGAGCGATATGTTATGGTGGTATGCTACTATGGCGACCCTCGCATGATAGGCTTGAGCAACGACTCTGGCATATATTGTATTAGGAATAGAAGAAAGTATGTACGCCCATGCAATGTACAAACACATGTGTAGTTATAATATGATAAGTTATGTTTATGAGGTATGGTGAGGTACAATAGCATTGGAGTATGTCTAGATCATGGACTTGCATGTAGGTTAAGATATGAGTTTGATGTTACACATGATTTTGACATTCTTTATTTCTTATATACCGTCATATTATTATTATCACTCACGAGAAGCACCCACAATGTACCTAAGTAGTGCAGGGTGGATTGGTAGTATGTCCATTGAGTTGCGTGTTGTTTAGCAACTCAACCATGATGACATTTATTATTTTCAGGTGATTTTATCGACAGAGTGAACACCGGTTATTCTGATCATGTGGACGCTAATTTTATTAACCCATGGACGTTGAGTACCAGGAGCCTTGGGAGGGTGACACTGCAGGACAATACTGATTATAAACCTTATGCAGATTATTGATAGCATAGTTTTAGTATTGAGATTAGAATTTACAGATTAGATAATTTATTCTTTCATTTCATACTATTATTATTTATTAGTGGGTATTCATTGTTAGCCTCATACATTTGATTTCTTATAGACCTTTATTTTCCTATTGATTAGTAATTATTTCATCATTTCGTATCACATTTATTCATTATTTATTTATGTCATGATTCTCCATTTTTATATAATTGGATTCACAAATTTTGTGGAATCATATTAGCTTGAGAACTTTGATTATGTATACGAACACTTGGCATATTTGGGATGCATACAGGTCATAAAACGAAATTTTAGGCTCTCGGGATGGGGTAGAATTTCAGGTCGTGGCAACATGACACCTAAACACTATTTCAATATCACATGGAGCTCGGGTTCATTGCTTAGGTCATATTTAAAAAAATAAAAAATTCATCTCTACGTTCTATTTTTTTAGTGATGAAATGTGGATCACTGAAACTAGTCAAATTTTGACTTGTGCTTTAAAAATGGTTTTTTTCAATTTTTTTTTTCAAAAATTGATCTTATCTATCCCTTCGTACTCCATGTGTGAATCGTGTTTTGGTTGCCACATGGACCTCCGTGTAGACCTTGGAGGACAGTGACCGTCCTCCCATGGAGGATGGAACCGGCTCCCATATATATATATATATGGGGGAAAAAGGGAAAATGCGATCGGGGGTAGAGATTTCTCTACGCTCCCCTAATGGGGAGCGTACACGTGGAAAGTGCTTTTTCACTAACCCGGGTTAGTGAAAAAGGGGGTTTCCTAGTGTCAATGATAGGTAAAGTAGGCAGTAGGGGAATACTGGAGCCTATACCTGACGGAGGAAGTGATTTCCCCAAGGGGAAGGTCTTGTCGAATGTAATGATAGTAAAAAAATTTAAAAATTGGTATAGGTTCCTTCTCTTTCCCTCCCTATTTAGGTCCATTTTGTTTGTTATTTTATTTCCTCTCTTTGGATTGCAACTTTCTCATTTTTCCTGGAGCTCTGACTGGATAGAAGTGCAAAGAGACAACTTTCTCCTTTTTTCTGCAGTGCGGACTGGATAGAAGCGCAAAAAGATAACTTTCTCCTTTTTTCTTGAGCTCGTATTGGATAGAAGAGCAGAAGAGGCAACATTCTCTTCTTTTCTGGAGCTCGTACTAGATAGAAGCGCAGAAAAGACACCTTTATCTATTTTTTTAGAGCTCGTACTAGATAGAAGCGTAGAAGCGACAACTTGCTCATGTTTTTGGAGCACGTACTGAATAGAAGTGAAGAAGAAACAACTTGCTCTTTTTTCTGGAGCATGTACTAGATAGAAGCCCAGAAGAGTGATATTCGAGCTAAGTATATTTTTTTCCTCTGTATTATTTTTAGGTTACAGAACATTCAAACATATATGGCATTAGATGCGTTGTCGCTTCTGCGCCTAATCAGTCACATAATATACTAATTTATCACCCTTAACTTAGTGATGCTAGGACTTAGTTTGCTACTAATAAGTTACTGATATATAGATATTAAGTTACTGATATATAGATATTAAAGATAATCAGTAAAAGAGAGCCATAATGTTAATCTTTGTCAAAATGAACTCAAAAGAGCAGTAAAAGACGATTGAGCGAAAAAGACGATTCATCAAATACGGAAAGACCAGAAATCGTGTTTTGCGATTGAGCGTTGAAGCTACTAAAGAATAGAATGAGAAATCGTAATTTACGATTCTCCAGAAGACGTTTAAAGTAAAGGCGATACAAAGAAGAAAATGATCAATTGTAATCCAGAGAATTGTCAACTAAGAGAAAGCTGTGTGAAAAATAGAAAATCATGATTTACGATTTTCTACGAAAAACCATAATAGAAGAAAGAAAATCGTGATTTATGATTTTACAGAAAAAATTTCTCATTGCTGATACCACTGTTGCTGATCACATGAAGATTTCCACCGCCATGAACAAAATTAGAAGAACTATTGAATTAGAAGTTTGGCTGATCACGGATCTGGGAGATTGATGAAGAAGAATCTTAAAGGGACTCTACTACTGAATAAAAAGGAAGAAATCCCGAAACGCATCAACTAAGTAAAGCAAGGAAAGATAAAATTAGAATTAGAGTTATATTAGAATAGTTTTATTTTTATTTATTTCTTTTATTAGAATTAGAAGTCTTGTAAACCGACTCCTTGTGATCTATAAATAAGAGAGCCCGGTATAGGAATAAGCATCGAAAAAATTCTCAGCATCAATTGACGACTGAGGTTGGATTTTCTTTCGATCAATTTAAAGTAGATTTTTATTGCTTTGTAGATTAGATATCCAAGGTTTCTCAAGAGAAATTGACGACTAAAATTGGGAGCTAAGATTAGAGTAGATATCTGTAGTTTCTTAGAAGCAATTGACGACTACGGCTGAGGAGTGAAAGATATAATTTTCATTGCTTTCTAGTTTAGATTTTATTTTCTTTTATTTTATGCTTTGTAAATATCTTTGAATTTTAATTTGAATTGACGACTCAGATTGAGGTTTGCAGATTAGTGTAACGATTTCTACTTTTCCATCTTCAGTTTTCTAGAATTTGATTGACACCCAAGTTTTAAGAGATTGTTGATTAGATTAAATCTGTATTGATAAGATTTTAGTATTGATTGACAACCAATACTAGGAAACTTGATATATAGTGTAACGGTACTGTTTGAATTCATAAATATCCAATAGCTGAAGATTGTGATTGACGACCATAATCTGAAGGAGGATTATGACTTATTTTTTGCAAATTTAGTTTATAAATAATTCTTTATTCATATTTCTCCAGTAGATTAGGATCTTAAAAGATAAGTATACGTTTTCATAAAACTTAAATTAATATAGTTTAACCTATCTCTGTGAGAACGATCATTTGCTAGTACTATAATTTCCATTGTGCACTTGCAATAGGTTAACAATTAATTAAAGATGACACATACAAGTCGCTAACAAGTTTTTGGTGTCGCTGCCGGGGAATAGCTCTTGAATATATTAATTTAAGAAAATAAGTATTTATTTTTTTCTTTTTATATTTCTTTATATTTTTAATTTTCTTTGATCACTTCTTAAATCTTTTGCAGGTTTATTCGGAGTGATGAATTAAAGTTTCAACTTCCCCTGATTAAAGAAGCTCGAGGCTTTGATTTGTTCCCTCTCCCTGCCTTCTAGAAAAAAAATTAAATAAAGTTAAAAATATTAAAAACAAAATTTTTCTTTTTGTATACATCACACCCGATCTCGAAGTCTAGATTTCTTCGAGTGTGATACAGAAATTGAGGACTTTTCAACGTAATTTGGTTGCAAACCGAATTTCAGCAGGAGCATCCTTTACCATGGCTGACGATTTGTCAATCCAGGCACATTTCAGTCCAATAGCTTTGACTGAGTCCTCTTGTATAGTTATACCAGAGGTGCCTGTGAGTCAAAATTATGAAATCAAGCTCCATACACTTCAATCTGTACCAACCTTTTATGGGCTTGATCGAGAAGATCCATACCAACATCTAAGGGACTTATAGAGCTTTACACAGTGCTGTAATTATCAACTGCCAATAAAGAGGCCGTAAGACTACGTTTGTTCCCATTCTCTCTCAAGGATAGGGTGAAGGCATGATTAATTTCATTACCTACCAGAAGTATTACCACATGAAAAGAATTACAGTCCAAGTTTTTGGGCGAGTACTTCCTAATTGGTTAAACTAACCAAATTAGCCAAGCGATCCAAGACTTCAAGCAAAATCCAGGAGAATTATTTTGTGAGAGCTGGGCAGGGATGAAGGATTTGTTACGAAAGTGTCTTCATCACGAGGTACCCAATTAGTCGATAGTGCAAAGCTTCTACCAAGGGTTGACTAAGACTAACCAGTCTATAGTCAATGTCGTGAGTGGAGGAGCCTTTATGGCTCAGAACAGCCAGCAGTCTTGGAATTTATTCGAGAAACTGGCCAATAACTCAAAACAGAAGCAGACTTTGCTTAGATCTGATCCAGATGTCACTCGCCACACCCCGCTCGCGAGGGGTGGACTTTACGATTTCAGCAGTGATAAAGTAAAGAAGGAGGATGACATGAGTATGAAAGTTTTGACCATCGAACAACAAATCCCAACATTAATGGCTACCAAACCTAGCACCCCGGATAGATCTTTGGGAAGCCACTTTAATTACTAGACTCAGACATATATTGAAAACCCAGCTGCGCCACCCACCAAGAGGTGGTGGAAAGTGAACAAATAATGGATTTTCAGAGGGGAGACTATGGAAACACATATAATCCAGCATGGAGGAACCACCCTGGATTTAATTATGGTTTCATAGGCGGAGCATGGCTAGCACCATAAGTTGTGCAACCTTTATTTTCCCAGACTCAAGCCTTTCACCAAAGACCTCAAATGCCCACTGCACAGACCCAATTTGGACCATAGAGCAATGCACCTGATGCGACAATTGTTCAAATCCTTCAAGATTTACAGCAACAGTCGCATCAACATTCAAAAGATTTACATCAGCTTACTCAATTCTCTCAAGTACTCAACTCACATACCCAGTCCATCATGAAACTGGAAAGCCAGATAGGCCAACTAGCTTCTCAAGTGGCAAGAAGAGAGAGTGGCCAATTACCTATGCAGCTAGTTAATAATCCTAGAGGACAAGTGCTCCTGGGGGAGACATTGGCTCCCCAAAATCAAATATAGACATCTCGTGGATCGTCGAGCTATCGACTCATCCGTAGCATCAATTGTAAATTATGTAAACTATATTATCCTCTTTCTTTTTAGTTTAGGTATCATACTATGACTCAAATCATTAAAAGATGATGAATCGTAATATCATACCTATTGTATATTATAGGGAACAATCATATGGATGTACGATTGATCGTCATTAGGTTTATCAGTGAAGAGTAGTGATTACAATTCACTGATACGAGGGTTCGTACTAGAATAAATCGACAATTCTAGGTCAAAACCCAATTGACGACCGATTCAACAAGTCGTCACTGAAAACAGGGCCTACATATTCAAAAAAGGATCTGTCGGCCCCATTTTCAACTTCTCTAGGTTTTCTCTCTTACCTTCCCTTTCTTTTTCAAAAGGCTCTTCATCCTAACCGTTCTCCTACCCAACCCAACCGTTTTATTTTCTATACACCCCTTCCTTCCCTTGTTTTATTTCAGGTACCCTGCGTCCATTTCATTCCGCATTTATAAGTTATCAATCATCAAAGAGGTAAGGTGACAATTTAATGATTTTAATGGAAGGGTTTCTGCAAGAAATTTTTACTCAATGCATGGAATTCATGGTTAATTAATGATGTTTTATTAATTCCTGTAGAAAGGAAAAGAGAAGTATCATGGCTAATGAGACGGGAAAAAGACAAAGAGAAGAAGAAGAGGAAGGATAAGGTAATAGTTTTGATAACACCCCAAGCATTAACCGTATTGCACGGTCTGCTGCCCTTAAGGCCTAATCAAAAGCAGCAGACCCACCCAAGTAGAAACCCAAATCTTCTGGGATAGTTATCAGAGAAAAGCCTAAGGACACAAATGAGACAAAATCAGTGTCTGCCCCTAAAAAGGGGTTAAAAGATAAAGGTAAAAAGCCAACGTCTTCTGCTGTGCTAGCAGATAGACTCCCTACTTCAATGAAACACCATATCGTGGGAGCCAAAATTGCAGTGTACGTTGAGTCTTTAGAAAAATTGGAAATGAGTGAAGAAGCCATTAAATAGTTTAAGGATGCCGGGCAGAATTATTTCTTAGAGCCAGGAGTCACACCAGTCTATCCTAGATTGGTGAGGCTGCTTTACAAAAATATGACCAAAGGCAGCTAGAGACCATCCCCAATCCTCTCCACTAGTATCGATGGACTTTCGATCCACATTATAAAGGAAATGGTTGCTAGGGTAATTTTGATAGGCCGAATTTCCTTACTACAAAACCCGTGCTGTCGGATCACACACAAGACCTGAATCACAGTGATGCTATGGTATCAAGGTACAACATCACCTCCTGACCGCTCGCTCTTTCCTCACAGTAAATAATAGGTAGGATCGAGTCATCACAAACTTGGTAAGCTCACAAAACGGAAGTAAAGTACGCAACACAGAAGCGTAACAACGCTATAGCATGGATAGAATGGTAAAATATGAATTTATATGACTAGCCACGATATATATACATGTCCAAAAATAAGCATCCACCGATGAAGGCCGACCTTCATCTAAACAGCGAATCAAAATATATCATATCATTTAATTACATATTTCCCTTTACATTTTATCAAAATGTTCCAAAACAAAACTCTCCCCAAAGACTGTTCCAAACTAAGGATAATGCCCCTTTGGCAGATCCTCTTCCGCTTTCGGGTTATAATCCGGGTCCTCCTCCCTTTCCGGGTCACGCTCCAAGTCCACACCTGCAGCTGTGAAGTATAGTCGAGGAGTGAGCTTCATCCAAGCTTAGTAGAGAAAGATACCATGCAAAATCACACTTCACCATTCTCATTTATATTCTTGACACATAAATAAAAACAACCAAAACTGGCGTTTGCATTCAAAATATATCAATTTTCAGCAAAACATTCATTTAATCTCAGCAGGCCAAGATATGAAAATGAATAAAACATGCTTATACTATGCATATCGAGTCAAGAGAGCCAAGACACAATCGAAACATATAAATGGAACGAGCAAGAAACACATATGATCGAGATTTGAGACAATTTACGGTACATGGCATGGATTCATAACGTAACGGATCACATAGCACATTTTGAGACAAGGCATATCACATGGCATTTTAGTAAGTATCCCATAGTACGGAACTGAGTAGTCCATAGAGGACTGAGGGTTGGAAACCCTGGGGACTCCACCCCTCTCATGGAGACTCCACTCCCCTTACAAACAATGCACTCGGAAGCAAGTCACATGGTAATGCATCCCGTATTAGGGAATTGAGTAGTCCGTAGCAGACACAAGGTCGTAAACCCTGGGAATTTCATCCCTCTCATGGAGGCTCCACTCCTCATTGCACATGCTCACAGAATCATAACCACAAGCATAGACCAAGTACACATGAGCCGAACATGCTTTGGAATGAAAACATCACAAGGCAAGTGTACATGAGATCTAGAGATATATGCAATAAGTCATGCAAGACGTGAATGTAAAAATAATATTAAATGTTCATGTTTCGCAATTTCAAGGTATCTAAATAAATCATGGCAAAGATGCGTAAATGTAAATTATGGCAGAAATATCTTTCATTTTAAATTCGCATCATAAACATGATTTCGAGAGGACATATAAGTTGGCAAGGTGTTTTTCCTACTTGAAGTCGCGTTGAACACATGTGCAAAGATTCACAAGTCCAAAGAGTTCGAAACCGTGCTCCTCCGAGAGTTTACCCTGAATCACGATGCCCACAACATGCCTTAGTCTAAAATACTCAAGGCATTCACACATGTTCATCTCACAAGCATGCTAGTCAAGTCTCAAGTTCATACATTAATTCAGGTCAAAACAAAGGTTCACGCTCAAGCGTGGCTTAATCCCATTTGAGTGATTCTCAGTGGCACATATGCTCCACGCTCGAGTAGTTTTAACCCGAATGAAATAAGCCTACAAAACACGCTCGAGCGTAAGCTTCAGATGATATCCAGCTTGAGCGGTTCCATTCACGCTCGAGCATAATTCTAGTACAAATCCCAGGTCCCGCTCGAGCGGTTCTAACCTGAGTGAAATAAATCTAGAAATTCCGCTCGAGCGTATGCTTCAGAAAATTTCTCGCTCGAGCGATCCTATGCACGCTCGAGCGTGTTCCAAATGTAAACCCTCAGGTCCCGCTCGAGCGGTTTTGACTCGAGCTAAAATAGCCTAGATATCCTGCTCGAGCGTAAACTCCAGATGATATTTCGCTTGAGCGATCCCTATTCACGCTCGAGAGTATGTTAAGCACTGATTTTTACCACTTTCTACCCCTTTAAACCTGGCTTTTGCTGAGCCTTAGAGTATTTAATAATTGTTTTTAGTGGTGTTTTGCAGCAAGGAGTTAATTGTGTCCTTAGTGCAGTTTTCAGCTGAGAAGTGCCATTTAGAGGAGTTTTGGAATTAATTAACAGCTGAAAGAGAGATCTGGAAAGAGTGGGCCATGGCTTGTTGATAAGGAAGAAAATAGCAGCAACAAGGTGGAATGGAATGGCTTCAGCTCGATAGAGGTGCCTTGAGAACCACTCTCAAATTGCTGCAAACCTAAGCGATCCCAAGGTTTCAATTCAATGCCCATTGCAGCAGCAATATATTCTAGATGAATTCAAGCATTTCAGATGCAAGCTATACTCATGTGCATGCACATGAGTTGCACACATCCAAAGCTCCAAAGAGAAAGCTGCGCATTTAAACCTCTCGGATTAGTGCTGAAACAGAGGGATTGCAAAGGATCACCTTCAACCCAAAGCTGTAGACAACTCCAAAACTGCAGCTTCCAACCTTGTGAACCTATTGAATGGGTTGAGATTGAGTGCACCTAACATGTCAACCTCTGCTTTGATCTTGTCGACAAGTTAAAGCTGCAACCCCCCAAATCCATTTTCCCAAGCAACCCTTTGAGATGTACATCTCATCTGGGGGACATGCAGCTCCAACATCTCCAAACTGCAGTAGCAAAAATATGTACTTGAGCAGCTCATGCACCTGCACTTTAACCTGCTGAATGGACTAAGCATACCATAGCTACCATATTGAGTTTTCCGATGAAGCATGCACCTATCGAATGCTGAAGCTGTATTTATCGAATGGTTGATTGTGGTTTTCAGCAACCTATTGAATACATGCTGAGTTTCCCGCTGCATTTTCAGTACCTATCGAATGGTACTGGAGCTGGAGACTGAACCTATCGACTATCGAGTGGATGAGCTACCAAGCAAACCTGTCGAAGAACACACTTTAGCCTACATTGCACCTATCAAAGGGTTCGTGTCACGACCCAGAATCCTTACCCGATATCGAGGGCCTAGAATTCCGTGGTATGACCCCGCATGCTGGTTAAGGCAATAAGCGGACATACACATAATCTATAAATTGACTTAGCATATGGATTGAGGCATGTAAGATATCATTAAAAATAATTGACTCATAAATTAATAACGAAAAAACATAACAATAATAATGAAGTATTTAATCCTAACCATGCATCTAGGATATCAAATCAAAATCAGTTTCAGATAGGGTAAAACGGTCTCAAATGTAAACTCACACAATATATCAAGGCTAAAACAAGTCTCTCAAGAAATAATGAAAACTAGAGTAAAAGGGTTCTCAATGCTGGTAAAAATCTGCTGGATCTACGCTCTCATCAAGGTGGTAGCCGACATCCTTGTTTATATGAGCCATCTCCGGATCAGCAGCTTTCAAATCATCAAGGACGGGATAAGCAGAATCTTCACCTGAAACTGTTAGATTTTGGGAGGGGGGTGAGTTTACTCAATCGCGTAAACTCAGCGGGTTGCACAATCGATCCACCATAACTTACTCAGGTGGGCGTGTGTGCAATCGCTTGAATTGCGGTGCATTTTTAAAATATAACCAACATCTTAAATAAATGAAATAAACTTATCCATAATTCATAGACTATCATAATCAAGACTGAAAAATATACTAATATAACATAAAGAGTGCATGATGCTTCTATTTTCTTATCTCTTTTCCTATTTGTCTCATCAACTTAGCATACGTGACATATCGTAAGTCTTATTAATTACTCCATACGCCTACACAACGTACTTCGCATCTTATCTTATTTAAACGATCTGTGCCAGGATCGCTGCTCGAGCCTACCACGCGAGGTCCACGTGTAGATAACCACCTAACCTCCATATCATAACATAAACCACCATCCAACCAGATGAGGTTGCCGGCATAGTAACCACGATGTCCCCTTAGTTCGAGACAAGGCTATAATGTCCTTAAGACCCGTCTTGGCTGCAGACGTTAAGCCCTTACGGTGGCTCGTAAGGTATGACACGTGTAGAAACTTAATTTATATTTAGCTGGCCTTCACAGCGTATCTTAACATATCATAACATTATTCGGTTCTGGGCTTAGGTCCCCGCCCCGATTTTCTATTTTCGTGGGCTTAAGTCCCCACTTTCTTAATATATATGTGTCTTAACATATTCTTTTCTTATTATTTTTTTAAAAACTTAGTTAGAATAGGCCACGGTGCGATAGGCTTCACTAAACCACGTTTTCCAAGGGACGGGTTCCGTAGTAACCTAGATGTACTTCGTGTGGTATCCCATACTACCATAGAGGGGTTGCATCCGTACATGGATGCCTACATTCCAAGTTCCACGTGACCGTGAAAGAAACCCCACCGTGACGAAGGCTTAAATCATGTGTCATATTTTATTCTAAACTTATATGCGTATGCCCTATCGTGATTTTCTATATGATGAATGTCATATGATAATGGTGAACATATATAAGAATGAATTATAACATAAACCTTAAACATTTCATATTTTTGAAGAAAATTAATAAAGAGCATAACATACGAAATATTAAAGTAAAACAGAAAATAAGACATATTTAACTATATTTATTTTACAATAGTGTTGAAACTATACTTCATTAAGGTTAATTATATTCATAAAATTTGGTGATTGACTGGTATAGCGATCCAACCTATTTTAAAATTCTAAAGGAGCGCATGTGTCAATTCAAGAATTGTATGAGGCTTAGAGGAGGTAATAGAATGGTAAGTATTGAAAAACGTCCATATTTGACCCCTTAAACTTATAGATTGTTATTCGATGCAAGCTATTTAATGTATTTTATTTAATCTTAGCGATTTATAAGTCTAGAGATAAGTTTAACATAAAGTAGTCAAAGAGTTAAAAAAATAATGTCAAACCCGTGTAACCTTGGATCATCTAAAACGTATCCTGACTTGCAGCTCAATTGTGACCTTAAAAATATTAAATTCGTGAAATTGCTATTTCAGACAAAGTTGTAGATATCGTTGTCTTCTTTCCAATGCCATAAGAATCATGTCAATCCGAATTCGGGGTAAAAAGTTATGGCCAAAATACCGAGGCTGTGTCTGTTAAAGAGTTTGGCCGAATTTCACGAAAATCTGGGAAAAACGATCCTATCGATTTTGGGCCTAATTTTTATGTTTTTAAGACCCGAAATTTATCAAAATTTAAGGAAAAATTAGGGTTTTCTTTTTAAGAAATAACTAAATAATTTAAGATGGATTTAGAGGCACCCACTTGTTGAAGCGTGTTTCGAATCCTACAATAATTTGGGTTGATGGAGATCGGATTCGAGAGAAGATATGCCCGAGTCTTTTCGCGAGAATTCCTTTCTTACGATAAATTGGTCGCGGCGATGAGAAACTTTGATGGTGTAAGATTCTCTGATAAGATTAAAAATCGATGGAGATCCGACGAGGAATTATGAAAGATGCGTCGAGCTTTTGCGAGAAGAGGGATAAAGAGGCAATGAGAAGAAGTAAATATATATCTAATTCCTTGAAAAGCTTGAGAAGAGGTTTTGCTCCAGCGCTTTGTGTAAGTACTGGTGATTCTCTCCCGAATTTACAGTTGTGCCCTTTAACCCGCTTCACTCTTCAAACGGGCATAACTTTTTATATTCTTATCGAAAATCGACAAATTATATATCATTGGAATCGTATCGACGAGTACTCCGCATTGAGTCTAATATTGATATATAAAAAAAATCAGACTATTTCTAAAGTGAGTATATTCCGGTGTGGAGCGTTAGCACCACGCACTGTGTGGTACATCATCTAATACCATTAAATAAAATTCAAAAATCTGGGTTATTACAGTTGGTCAGGTCATCAGCCATCCTATCGAGCAGATGAAGGAGTTAAGAAAGTGCAGCCTTCAAACCTATCGATTGGTTGCTAAGCTGCAGCCTTGCATCTCCTCCATCCTATTGAAATGCCCAGCTGTAACCCCACCTGTTCATCCTATCAAACTTATCAAATGCAGCAGCCCATTTCCCAATCCTATCGAACAACAGTTGCAACTTCTACAGTCACCTTCTCGACTTCATCTTCCCCAATATTAAAGCTGCAGAATTTACATATCCAAAACTTTCGATCAGCAAGCTCTCTCCACTTACCTGTCGACCATGCAAAAGCCCATCCTCTCAACTGCATCCTTGCACCTCTCGAGCAGGAGCAGCTCCAAGCTCTCAACCTGTCGACTCCATGCATGCAGACCTCACTCCAAAGCTGTAGCCATGAAGACTTCAGCTGCAAAACCAGACCACAGAGCCTTTTGACCATTTAAATATCCAAACCTGTCAAGATGCCCAATCTCCACCCCGCTTCTAACTTGTTGATATGCATTCAAGAACCCATCCAACCCGCGACTTTAGCTGAAGCAGCTTGAAAACCATGCTTGCATCTGCTCAACACCTTCTCAGTCCCTTGCATGCATCCTCTCGGGTTGCACCCTTCAGGTGCAATCACTTGAGGTGTGCAATTACCAGCAGAACCCCATGGACCACTTGCAGCTGCATCTATATATATATATATATATATATATATATATATATATATATATATATATACCTGTTGCACTCTTTGCTCCATCCACCCATTCAGCCTATTGAGCACTGCACCAGCAAACCCAACTTCCACCTTCAAACCTGTCGAGAACTTCCAGCTGCAACCTAACAAAGCTTTCGACAGGTTGGTCATTAGATCCTTACGACAACTCCATCCTATCAAAAGGATCCTTCACAGCCCCTACAACCTATCGAAGCTGCAACCTAACAAAGCTTTCGATGGGTTGGTCATTAGATCCTTACGACAGGATCCTTCACAGCCCCTACAACCTATCGAAGCTGCAACCTAACAAAGCTTTCGATGGGTTGGTCATTAGATCCTTACGACAACTCCATCCTATCGAAAGGATCCTTCACAGCCCCTACAACCTATCGAGTGGTTCAAATTACAGCGCCAGCAGCCTCCTAGCTTCCCTGCATGCAAGTTTCAGCTGCAATCCAGCCCACAACACCCATTGACCGCCTGGATATCTCAATCCGTTGAGATGCCCAACCTCTGGCTTTCTCCAATCGGCCGATGTGCAGTCAAGATCCTATCCAACGGTCGATTTCTCAGAAAGTCCCTCAAATCTGGCATCTTATGTGCAGCTGCATATGCATTTATATATATATATATATATGCTTTTTGCTTCTGCTGAAAAATCAGACTATAGCAGCCTTTGACTGCTTAAATATCTCAACCTGTTGAGAAGCCCAACCTCCAGCTTGCCCCAAATATGTCGATGTGAATCCAAGATATTATCCAACCGGCCAATCTCTCGATTAGCAAGGTCTCAAGCCTCCCTTAGAACCTCACGACCTTCTAGCTGCTCACACACTAGCCCCACATCACATGGCTGAAACTGCAGCAGACTTGAATGGAGCTATATCAGGGCATGGTGCCTCGGGCCGACTCGACTCAAGTTCCATCAAATCTAAAGAAAGGAAGCTGTCCTAATAAGGTTTGCATTGGAACAACAAGGGCAGCCAAGAATAATTATTTTGTGGGCAATCACTTGAGGTGTGCAACTAGAAAAAAGTAATGGACAGCAGGGGCAGCTTGGGTCCATTTTGTGGACAACAAGTATAGAGTTGAGTAGCTGAGTATTTGTGGCTAAACAAGGGCAAATTGGGAATTCCAATGCATAGAAAATGCTGCACATGGGTAGGAGCTAATTTTTGGCAGGAATGAAACTGAAGCACAATAAAAGGGATCCATCTCTGCTCTCTGATTGGCTGAAACTCAAGGCACAAGGATCAATGCATATGTATAAATAAAACTCCTTGCTGCTGTTTTTCTTCAGCAAGGAAAGTAGGAACAAAGGAATAGCCAGAGATCTCCTTAGCTCATTTAGGTTTAGTTTAGGTTTTTATTTTCCTTTTTCTCTTCCCCCTTCTCTCTCTAATCCAGCCTATTGGATTAGATCTAGATAACAGCTCAGATATGTTTTGTAATTATAATTTCGGCATGAAGAAATGTGGATCGATGCATAGACTACAGATCTGGGAACAATGTTATTGTAAGTTGTTTTGATTGAAGCAATAAATTATTGATTTTAAAGCTTAGTTAAATCTAAAGATCTTGTGGTCCCATTAGATTCTCGATTGGATTTGTGTAGAGGAGTTTGTTAATCAGCTCACCCGCTTAACTGGTAGATCTCTTGATGACCATCTGATTTCCCTGGATCTGATACTCCTGTAATTCCCTGAGTCAGTGACCTTCGAATTACAGCATCTGTAGTGGTTTTAATTGTTCTGATTGATGCTTTTGCTTTGGAGGAGATCCCTAGGATGATCTGTGACCATTAAAGTGGACAGATCATAGCCTTAAGATTAGTCCAAGCTCAGGCTCCAATTGGATTCGTCTATTGTAAATCCCTGGATCAGATAAAGTCTATAGGATGGTCGTGACCATTCTAGTGGACAGATCATAGCCTTAAGACCAGGTAGATCTTGTGATTTGGAGTGGAGTCTTCTACCTTGCATTGGTACTTGTAGCCAAATGAAGGATGGTTGCATATCCTCAGATCTTGATCTGTTTTGCAATAAGAACCAGGTCTTGGCTGCCTATTTCTCACCATTTGATCTTTTTTTGTCCATCCATCTTCCTCCATCTTTTAGTTTAGTTTTATTTCAGTTTTGTAGAGTTAGATCTAGTGACACCCGAAAAGCTCTCTTTCTTCTTAGAATTGCCAGATCTGTAGCCAGATCTGGAGGTCAACTATACTCCTTCTAGGTTTAGATCACTACTCCCTGTGGGACAAACTCTTACTTATTAAAACTTGCTACAAAGGACCCTGTATCTTGCAGGTCTAGGATATTTTAGATGTGCTGAATCCATCCTCTATTTTATTTTGATTTTATTTGGCTTTTACAATTACACAATAGTCAGCACACTGAAATTCCCCAACAGCGTACCATACAGAACTGTCATCTTTAATAGTTCATCCCTCCAGCTCGAGCTGGCCCTTATGGCTTCCCGAGGTGGTTCAATGACACCTTAGTTTGCAGGAAGATGTATCAAACAGGAAGAAGGACGAGATGACTTCCTTCCCTCACTTCGGTTTCTCCACGCTCGGCGGCTCTTCACGTAGCAAATGATGGTTTACATGGTAACAAGAAGGTAGATATAATAGGGAGGCTAGTTCTAGAGTGTGACGCATATACGCACATATATGTGTATGTGTGTATATGCATATGTCCACATCACTTGGCCTCAACTTCATGGGCTCAAGGCTCCGGGCCGAACGGGTCTCAATTCATCCCATCTCTTCATGGGTCCTAGTGTCCTGATGGTTCTCCTGGGTCATTAGTGACTAATCTCCCTCCAGCCCCCCTCACATTCATGGTGGTCCATGAGGGATTAGCTTCTTATATAGACCCAAGGTAGGTTTGGTCCCAAAAGAAAAAGGTCTATGGGCTTGGTACCACTCCGTTCATAATGAGCACCACTCACACATGAGTTTTCAAATGGAAGTTTTACTGGGTCCTCGCGGTTAGTGACACACCACTGTCCAGATTTCACGCTGGTGATTTTTACGGGGTGTCATAGTAATGCATGTACCCCTAGAAATACCACAATTGTACCAAGATAGCCTAGAGGCCAACCTTTTGAGGATGCCATCGGATACCCTCCCTGACTTTGCCCAAATGACAACATAATTATTAGGAAAACCTCCACGGGGTAGATCCTTTTTCCTTTAAAAGGACCTGAAAGCATGGAGTTTATCACTATAATTCTTCGATGTACTAATTCATAAGACTATTCACCCCATGGGTCATGGGACACAGAGAAGGGAATTATTTGCCAAGGCATTGTACTTAATGGCAAATCGCTATTGGTGCAATGTGCCCTCTTATCTTTTTGAAGTAATCACCACTGTGTGGGAGAAATTAAGTCAAGAAAAATACCAGACGAAGAAGTGACCTTACCATTTGGAGGCCTTATCACGAATCTGCTGATGAATGTGGGGTGTAGTATAGACCCCAAGGAAAAAGCCTTATCGAGAGCAGAGGAAGGCTTAAAAATCACAGCCTATAGGAGAACTTTTGGTGCTGAAAATAAAAAGAAAATCCCACTCACTCCTCGCACCAAAAGTACCTCCTCTACACCACAAGTCCCACAAATTCATGTGGACCGAGAAGAGGCTGCCATAGAGCACACAGCAGAAATTGAAGCCCCCAGAAGAAGTAGTTATGGAAGAAGGTGTGAGTACTTCTACTCAACCTCAGGAGGGAGCAGAGATTAGCTCTCAAGAACCAGAAAGAATAAACAAGTCAGGAGTTCCAGCTGCAGACCAAGCCAGCCTCTATGACCCTGCTTTGGCCTCACCAGTAGGGCCTGCTGTGCCCCACTTCACAGAGGCAGACATACTGCCCATTGTTACTGAAGCAGACCCGTCGAACCCAAATATTGTAAGAACATAAAAGGTTCCTTCCACAATTGATCAACAGATAACTGGGGTGGCTACTTCTAGCCATCTCCCTGCACCAATAGAACTTGTTGTTCAGCCTACAATTACAGCCAATACAGATGAAGCTGTTGGAGCAGAACCAAGCTATGAGTTACCAAGAGGGGGATTTATAGAATTATTAAATGGAGAAGAAGTACCCATTGTGGATCCTCCAGTCACCACCACATCAATCCCCGAGTTAGAAACGAGATTGAAGGCAGTAGAGCAATGGCAAGTTACACATGCACCAACATTACTCAATTCTAAGAGGTAGTGAACAAATTTAGGGGAGTAGAACGATGGTTAAATGATTTTGGTCCAAAATCAGCACCACTATCGAATGTGGTAAAGAAATAGATGGAGGAATATCACAAACTAAAAAAGAGAGTCCTTGATACTATGCTAACGATTCAAGAGCGCGCAAAGATAATGGATGGCTTTAGATAAAAAGCTGTGCAAGAACATCATGCGAGATGGGCAGCAGACACAGAGAAAAGAGTCCAAGATGCCACTTCAACCATTTAAGCACATATCACCCAGCTACAAGTATAGAATAAAAGACTGAGCAAAAATCAACGAGCTTAAGAATAAGAAAGAACGGTGTATGAAGATAAAATGGTTGCTATACTTGAACAGTTTGGAGGGTTAATGGTCCCATATGACGTTGCAGAAACTGTAAGAGAAAAAGACCTTAAAGACTACCAGCAAACACTCTATCAACAGTTGAGTGAAAAAGATCATCTATTGACCATAGCTGAAGGGAAAATTCTGCAACTGTAAGAAGCTCAGGACTCCCTAAACTCAATCAATACAGAACAACAACAAATCATTGAGTTTATAACAAAGAACAGCTTGGTCACCATAACAAAAGAATAGGATATAGTAGAAAAGCTGAGAAGAGAGATACGACTTAAATCTACTGTGATCAACAAGTTGACTGCGAATTTAAAAGAAAAGGTTGACAAAGAGCAGCAGTGTAAGGATGAAACTTCTTGCCAAAGGATTGATGAGAAGGAAAAGACAGACGCGGCTGAACCGTCAGCACATGGGGATTTACCATCCGATGAAGATCAAGATGGTTATTCTACTGTTGAGGTATCTGACTCGAAAGATGACCCTACTACTTCTATCTGTGTACCATACCAGTCATCACCAAGTGAGTAAAAATATAACAACACATCATAAATATCACAGGTATGATCTCAATAGATTTTTCTTAGGTTTATACTTTTCTGTAATTAGTTTTTATTATTTTTTTCTTTCTTCTTGTTTATTGTAAATATTCCGTTAATATATAAAATTTTCTTTCTTGTTGACTAACTTTTATTTTTACTAACTGTGTAATTGTTACTAACATTTCTAACGTTTTTGTTATTTTTGTCTCTGAGAAGTAAAATCATTGTGTTTTCCTCAAGTTTGGGGGAATATTCTTGATAGATTTTTTTTCACAATCGGTATGCAATAAGTGATATCAATAATTTTTAGGTGAATAATTTTTTAGTGTCCCCTATTTTTGTGCCAATGAGGGCATTGTCCGATTTAAGTTTGGGGGGATAAACAATTTCTGTGTACAATAGTTTTATAAGTAGTATAGCAGTAAGTCATTTAGTTTTGTAGAATTTTTTTCCAAACTTTTTGAATTTTAGTTGATTGTTACATAGGAATTATGATAAAAAAAATTGCAAATCTAGAAAACTTATGATTCATTATAGTAGAAATTCAATAATCAGAATTTAAAACAGTTACAATTCAGGCCTAGCTTGTTGAACATTGTATTAGAATGGATGTTTGAAACAATAGATTGATCTAAACTGCAAGAATTTTAGACTATAATTTTAGAATTATAAACTAGTGAGCATTTGAGCCATATTTCCTCTTTTATTCAGAGAGCTGTTTCTTTTATTCAAGTCAATTTTTTTTTTTATACTTTCATACTGATATGAAATCTCATACTGCTGAATTTAGAATCAAAATATTCTATGATAACCAAATTTTTTGTCTAGAACTATCTATTGGAAATATTAAAGCAATAAGACATCTTTGCTAGTAAATTGTAAAGATGATCAAAGACCATATTTTATTAAATCAGAGCCAAAAAGCTAAAATCCTAGAATAAATTTTATCCATTGAACCCATATTAGAAGCCAAAATTGAATTTCCTTGTACCAAAAATCAGATAAACCTTTAACCATATATACTACCCAAAGCTTTCAACTTTTAACCCATATATTTTCTGAGACTTTAGAATACAAAAGAAGGGAAGAAGAGGGAGTGGAAGGAGTAAAAAGCAAAAACAGATAAGGGAAATGCTAAAAAGGGTACAATTGAAGAAATCAAAAGAAAAAAATAGGAAAGAATGAAAAATCATGAAGAACGATTTCTGAAAAAGAAGAACGATTTTTAAGTAAAAAGCTTTCAAAGAGAAGAAATATTTTAAAAATAAATTAAAGAAATGGGATTTATAAAAAAAAATTAGGAGGAAGTTATCCAATTTATGGATACTTACTGAAGAAACGAAGAAGAAGTTGAAAAGATGGGAGAAAGAAGAGCTAAATTCTCAAAAAACTTTAAATCATTTTCTACCTTTTTTTAACACCTTCTGAAACCCAAAGCCCCATTACAAGTCGAAGGAAAGACCTCTTTGATTTACGATTTGTAAAAGCATAAGCCTAGTCAAGATATGGATACTAGATACTATGGATTGTACAGGGATTTATATGAATAAAGTAGATTATCCTTCTCTATGAGATTGACAATTTTATCTTTGATTGAATTTTCCTAAAAAATATATTGAGAGAACCCAAAAAGTTTCAATACCCTTTTGAGAGTATGTCAATAGTAAGTTTTTGAATGAAAATATTTTCTAAATATGCAGTTTAAAATTTTTTATGAAGAATAAACTATTCACTAATGCATATATCTCCCTACTTATTATGAATTGAAATTATTAGAGTTCTAATCAAGGATAACTATTATAATAGAAAATATGGACAAAAGATTGGTAATTTTAGAAAATCATAACGATTCTGCGATGACCACCTTATTTAATATAGTTGGTGTACAAAATTAGTTTAGAATTTTTATTTTAATTTTTGAAAAATCTTAAAATGTTTTGAAGTTTGTAGGTAACTTCGCTGAAAACCTTCATGAGACTGCAACTCCTCCACTAGGGATTACCTAGGGGTTTAAAAGGCTAGTTGCATCTGCTAAATGCAATCGTGCTCCCTACGAAAGTGGCAATTTAATTTTTAATAAGATTTTTTATATTTTCTTGTTTGCTAGAGACTAGCAAAGCGTAAGTTTAGGGGTGTGATCAGTCACATAATATACCAATTTATCACCCTTAACTTAATGATGCTAGTACTTAGTTTGCTACTAATAAGTTACTGATGTGCAGATATTAAAGATAATCAGTAAAAGATAGCCATAATATTAATCTTTGTTAAAATAAACTCAAAAGAGCAGTAAAAGATGATTGAGCGAAAAAGATGATTCGTCAAATACTAAAAGACCAGAAATCATATTTTACGATTGAGCGCTGAAGCTACTAAAGAATAGAATGAGAAATTGTAATTTATGATTCTCCAGAAGTCGTTCAAAGTAAAGGCGATACAAAGAAGAAAACGATCAATCGTAATCCAGAGAATCGTCAACTAAGAGAAAGCTGTGTGAGTGAAAAATAGAAAATCATGATTTATGATTTTCTAAGGAAAACTATAATAGAAGAAAGGAAACCATGATTTACAATTTTACAGAAAAAGCTTCCCGTTGCTGATGCCACTGCTGCTGATCACATGAAGATTTCCTCAATCATGAACAAAATTAGAAGAACTCTTGAATTAGAAGTTTGACTGATCACGAATCTGGGGGATTGATGAAGAAGAATCTTAAAGGGAAATCTACTACTAAGTAAAAAGGAAGAAATTCAGAAACGCATCAACTAAGGAAAGCAAAGAAAGATAAAATTAGAATTAGAGTTATATTAGGATAGTTTTGTTTTTAGTTATTTCTTTTATTAGAATTAGAAGTCTTATAAACCGACTCCTTATGATCTATAAATAAGAGAGCCTGGGGTAGGAATAAGCATCGAAGAAATTTTCAACATCAATTGACGACTGAGGTTGGGTTTTCTTCCGATCAATTTAGAGGAAATTTTTATTGCTTTGTAGATTAGATATCCAAGTTTCTCAAGAGTAATTGACGACTGTAATTGGAAGCTGAAGATTAGAGTAGATATCTGTAGTTTCTTAGAAGCAATTGATGACTGCGGTTAAGGAGTGAAAGATATAATTTTCATTACTTTCTAGTTTAGATTTTATTTTCTTTTATTTCTTGCTTATAAATATCTTCAAATTTTAATTTGAATTGATGACTCAGATTGAGGCTTGCAGATTAGTATAACGATTTTTACTTTTCCATCTTCAGTTTTCTAAAATTTGATTGACTCCCAAGTTTTAGGAGATTGTTGATTAGATTAAATCTGTATTGACAGGATTTTAGTATTGATTGACGACTAATGCTAGGAAACTTGATATATAGTATAATGGTACTGTTTAAATTCATAAATATCAGATAGCTAAAAATTTTGATTGACGACCATAATCTGAAGAAGGATTAGGATTTATTTTCTATAAATTTAGTTTAGAAAAAATTCTTTATTCATATTTCTTCAGTAGCTTAGGATCTTAAAAGATAAGTATATGTTTTCATAAAAAATAAATTAATATAGTTTAACCTATCTCTGTGGGAACGATCATTTGTTAGTACTATAATTTCCATTGTGCATGTCACAACCGCAGATTTTTGAGATGAGTGCACGGCACGCATACACACATAGGTATATGTGTTTCACAAGGAGACCAAAACGACCCAAATACATTAAGTGTGTACGTGGGAAACACACTAGTATATCCCTAAAATTATAGATATAAAAGTGAAGGAGAGAGAGGAGCCCTTACGTAACTCTATTCTAACCTAAATAGAGAGAAGGAGAATATAAAGAGAAAGAAGAAAAGAGCCTAGTAGAGAACTAGGGTTCGTCGAGACTTAGGTCGGCAAAGGAGATTAGAGGAAAGGATTGGAGGAAGAACCAGGGAGGCCAGTTAGTCTAGTGGAGTTTCAAATTATAAATCGAACCTGTGCGTGACTCATCGTCGGAGGTACGTTAAAAAAAAACATGATATATGCCTAGGAATGTTTTGAATAGCAGGAAGAATGTTGGATAAATGTTGCTTTGTATGAGATTAAGGTTAAAGGATGGATGGAAATCTGTTCTCGATCTGATCGAGGGACAAATCAGTGTTCCTCGCTCGAGCGAGGATGAACAGAGAAAAATATGACTCTGGGCTCGCTCGAGCGGTTCCTAAAACTAAAGGGGAGCTCGCTCGAGCGAGGGTCCGCAGTATAATTTGAAAGCTCGATTGAACCGCTCGAGCAACCTCGATTTAACCGCTCGAGCGAGGTCAAGAGACCGCTCGAGCGAGGTCAAGTGACCGCTCGAGCGGGTATAAATGGCCGCGCAAGCGAGGTCTGGTGACCACTCAGATCTTGGTTTTCAAATGTAAGAAACTTGGGAGTCACACACCCCAATGACTTTAGATCGTTCTAAAACTATTTTTTTAAAATGTAGGTTGATGCATTATAACCTCTTACAACTCACGAAAGCAAAAGGCTCTTGAGATTCAGAATATTCTTGAAACATGTGCATTATTCCGTGAACTCATATGCATAGTATAGTCTATTTAAATAGTTATATATTCCATGAACCCTCATGATAAGGGTGTGTGTGTGTGTTGCAATGCGAAAAATCCTGAGGTCCCCAGGGGACGAAAAATCAAGTGGTTAAATCAAAGAAGGGTGAAATAGAAGCATGGGGCATCCCAGGGATGCGTAAGAAAACTAACAGAGAAACAAAGGTAACGTGGTAAGGCCTAATGTAATATATTTAGCACAATCACGGTGAATAACTATATGTAAAGCACATTGATATTTTTATTATTTAAGGTTGATTAGAATACCCCACCGACGTGGCGGGATACCCACGACTGACACGACACGACAGATACCTGACTGCACGGCGGCCAATCCGTACATTTATAGCACATCCCAGGGATGTAGATTGAGAATAGACCCCGCCGCCTATGAGAAAGGGGCTCGGGCAGTATTCCCAGGGAATACATATAACAACTGTCTAGTTAGACGACGATGGCGGGTATTCCATCGGGGCTCGATGCTATATTGCTCGAGGACTACTTAAGTTAAGATTTAAGTGATTAGGCCAAATTCACAACCAAACTAATAAGGAGATTAAACAAAACTATGCTAAGTAGTGGTCGGAAATTATTGGGTTATTCCTGTTACTCAAATTATTGTCCATAAGTGACTTCTTGAAAATTCTATGCTTTTTACGTTGCTGACATATGTGTGAAGGTTGATCTATATGTTCTTTTGTTTTCCCTACGGAGCTAGGATGTAGCTCACCCCTTAGACTATACGTCGCAGGTCCAGGACTAGCGGCAGCAAAGACTTCGGGAGAAGTTAATCCAAGGGCCTCGGTGTTCGTGGCCACAGAAGAGTCAGAACCTCCTCCTGAGGAATTCTTCTAGGAAACCCGCTGCATACTCTGAGAGTGAGTTGAGGGAGTACTATGTATGGCTTGGTATATCGAGCCTCTTTATTTCGAATGCTTTAATTTCTGTCTCTTGATAAAACATCTAGAATGAATAATTATCATTTAACTTTTGAGTATGTCCTTATGTCCATGAATTGGCATGGGACAAGGACAGCCTTGCGAGACCAAATATATTGTTTTGAGATTTCGATTTAGGGTAGCTGCGTGTGCTTCAATTTCAGTTTTGGCTTGTATATATCAATGTGTTGTAAAGGACCCAGCGCACGGCCTTGAGGGTCGTGCTGATGGCACGGATTCCGGGATGCCGAAATTCGGGCTGTCACAGTGCACTTGTAATAGGTTAAGACTTAATTAAAGATGACACATACAAGTCGCTAACAGTGCTCGCGCGACGACGCTTCGTATGTGAATCGGTTTCCTCATCTGCTCGTTGTTGATGGATCTCTTCACTTATTTATAGGGTGGAGATCAAAAAATTATAAGCATTCAAAAATATATAAATTATAAGCACAAACTTCTTATTTGAAGCGATAAGAAGCGATGATGCAACGATTGAGAAGCGATGGCTCTACGAGATAGAAGCGACGGCGTAACGATAGATAAGTGCCATCGCTTCCTTGTGAATATATTTTCTTGTTAGCCCGTTATTCATTTATTTTTTGTCTAATATAGGGACTGTAATGGACTCGATTGAAAGATTCAATGTAGGTGGTGTTGATTTAAATTTCACCGCTGAGACAGTTTCTTTAGAAGGAGTTCCGCTTGGGGGTGATAGGGATATCGAAATGCTGGATTCTTATGGAGGTGCCGAGAATACAAGCGAGGAATGGAAGCCACGTATGGGCTTGAAATTCCAATATGAAGACGAAGCATATAACTTCTATAATTTATACATGAAGAAAGTTGGTTTTAGTTTCAGGAAAAGTAACATTTATAAATCCGCAAAGGGGCAGATTATAAAGAGAAAATATGTATGTTCGTTTGAAGGGTTCAAGCAGTCTGACGAGCATAAAATACATACTAATATAAAGTGTTCAAGAGATAACAGATGCGGATGTGAGGTAAGGTTAAAGATTAGGATCGACGAGCAAAAGTTATGGGAGGTTATGGAATTTAGAGAGCCTCATAATCATCAGTTGTATACACCTACAAAGGTGAAGGAACTATAATCACATAACAAGATTAACGGGGCAAGTAAATCATTGATAGGAGCATTTGATGAAATAATTCCTCCAAAGATTTCTGCTATTTTGTCAAGTTTGGATGGAGAGGCTAGCGTGACGATAAACCCTCAACAAACTTGAGATTACTTAAAGAAGATAAGAAAGTCGAGTAACATCTATTCGATGTGCACGACCATGATCAAGACCTTCATTGATAGGCAGAATAAAGGAGATGATTTCTTCTTTGAAGCTAAACTAGACGAAGAATGTTGTATGCATAGTATATTTTGGGTTAATCATATGTCACGGATGACATATCAATAGTTCGGTGATGTTGTAGTATTCGACACCACGTAGAAAACAAACAAATTGCTGCTACCATTCGCCCCATTCACGGGAGTCAACAATCATTAGCAGACGATACTTTTTGAATGTGCATTACTCGCAGATGAGATGGAGGAGACATTCATTTGGTTGTTTAAAATATGGTTGAAGTGCATGGGTGATAAGAAACCTAATGCAATCATCACCGATCAATGCAACAAGATGAGCAAGGCCATCTCTGAAGTTCTTCTCGGGACCATGCACATAGGGAGGAATGAATTCAACCATCTCTTTCAGCTGAATGTAAAGTTTAAAATTTTTGAGAGAAAGAACAATCAGTGCAAGTTCAGTCAAATGATTTATGATTTCGAAAGGAGATGGGTAGAACTTGTCGAGGATTTTCAATTGCAAGATAACGCGTGGTTGAAATAAATGTATGCTCTTAGAAAGAAATGGATTCCATGCTACCTGAGCGATACCTTTTGGGTCGGCATGACCACTATGCAATGCAAAGAAAATATAAATTCTTTCTTCGATACCTATGTCAATGTCCAGACGTGTTTGACAGAATTTGTCAAGCAATATGATCTTACCGTCCAATCTCGTTGTGATAAAGAAAATAGGAAGGATGTCGTCTTAATGTCTATGACACTGGAGCTCTTGTTCGCGAATTCAATCGAGAAGCATGCCGCTGCTGTGTATACGGGAACCATGTTCGATAGATTCTACTCTGAGTTCTAAATGTTTGCCTCTTTTAAGTGCCAAAAGGTGGTTGAAGAGGAAGTCAGAGTGGTTCTTATATACCAACTGTGTAGAAGTGGTGGGAATGGCATAGAGGATAGCGGTCGAACATTCAAAGTTCATTTCAAGTGTGGAGATGCCATGGCTACTTGTGATTGCAAGCACTTTGAGATAGAGGGTTTGTTGTGTTCTAACATCGTCAAAGTTTACTTTAGGGAAGAGGTAGACTAAATTCCTTCTAAGTATATTCTACGTCGATGGACGAAAGATGTTAGATATAGTATTGTATGTTTGAGGGTGAATGCCAAAGAGGATTCCAATTCTGTCTCTACGATGAAAATATGGAAGGTGAGAGAAGCTGAACTGAAATTAATTCAGTTGGGGATAAAATTGAATATCTTGGTGGATTACATATTGGAAGGGATGATGAAACTATTAGAAGGTGTAGAAGCCATTAGAACGAAAGAGGATAATGAAAGAGCAACTAGCATCACGTCATGTCCGGGTGACTCCTCCCAGCCTAGCGACAAAATTTCATTGCAAGACCATGCCAACATTACAGTGCGAGATCCAATATGATGTGCCATCAAAGGTAGGCTAAGCAACAATAAAAGAATGAAGTCTGGAATGGAAGTTGGTTTAAAATAATCACAAAAGAAGAGATGCCATTGTAAGGGCTGTGGTAAGTTGGGTCATAAAATCACAATTTGTGCGCTTTTGATGGTCAGGATGATGGTTGATAGTACTGGACAGAGCAAACAGAACAGGGGATGAGGGAACGTGCTGTCTCACGGAGTCACACTGATTCAATTTCATAAAAAGTGCAATCGCTTGGCCTAGGTAGTGCAGATGCTTCACATTCGAAGCGTCATCACTTCGTATATGAAGCATGGGCGCATCTATTCGATTAGTTGGCGCTAATTTTTGATGCACTGATGCTTCGATACAGTGCATCTGTGCTTATCTGACCAGAGCTGTATTTGTTATCATGTGACTAGCCTATGGTACACTATGTGAAAATGAGAAAAAAACAATAATAATAGTGTAAAAGGAACTACTGCTTGAAGCAGTGCTAAACACATCGACAACTGAAATAGGCGGGTAGTTGTATAATTGTTAAGAGGGAAAACTTGCCCTTTTAACAATTATACCCTATAAATACTAAAATGTGAAAAAAAGTAGAAATTAATTGAAAACTCATACCCATCTATCTTCCTCATTCTTTCCCTACTACCAAACCCTAGTTCCTCATTGCTGCACAAAGTTTTCAAACAAGAGAATTACCTATCGAACTGGCCATCAGGTATGCTGCCCTTTATTATTATTTCTGATTGGTAATAATCACCATACTCATCATCAATATCATTGGTGTTAATTGGGGGTCTGGTGTTCTGCTATTTTATTATAGGCTTTGTTTAATTCATTGCGCCGGAAGATTTCAAGAATGGTTTGTTGGTTTTAGGAGGCGATGGGTGCTACTTCAATAAAGAGGCAGCGCAAGTTTCATTCTCTGTGTCAATAAAATTCAGTTTTTTATTTTTATTTTTGTTCCTTCTCTCTAGTAATTTTTATTTGCATTCCTGGTTTTTCTGTTAGAATATGGAATGTAGATAATTATAAAGATCGTTGCTGGGAATGGTGTTGGCAAAATACTTGTTGGCATGTCCCTAACTCGTTCCTTTTTTTTTCTTTGATGATTAAAACTCGTGCTGCTTGTTTGGATGCGTTTCTTGATTCAATCATTTTTTTAGATGGCTATCACATTTTTCATATGAGATAATGCCATACAACACATTTAACATTTACATGTTCAAACAAAGAAATGCTATTCCCAATTTCTTTTTTTTACCTGCGAGGTGAATTTGGGGGTAGTAGACCTTGGGATCAGGAACCCAGTGGTCTTGCCAACGATTTGTCTCCCTACCCATTACTCCGATGCACGTATAAGTGGGAGCGTGCGACTTCGGAGGCAGGGATGTAGCAATAGGGACACCCCAGTCGGGTCCTAACAGGTTCGGACACCCTCCGTTGATTTCTTTGTTTGAATAGGAAGGTGGTTTTACAATATATTAAATAATGGATGAGTATTTATTTATTTTTAGGTCATCTACAACAACTGATACCCTTGGATCTCGTCACCCCCATGTCCCATCCATTTGAGGTTTGCTTTGTGTGTCCTATCTTTTGACTCATTTATGACTAGAGTGAACTCTCTGTCACCTCATATTCCGTATAACTTCTTACTACTCTACTCCAAAATTTTCTCCTAGTTCTTTGTGCTTTTGTCTCATTAAACCTTTGTATAGAGGGCTGTTTCAGGTGTTCAATGGACATGTCTAATCAATCTCAAACAAGATTCTTTGGTTTTCTCCTTCCTCCATACTCATTCCTTGTTTTTATCCTTTCTTGTTACTCCACACATCTAAATTAGCACATGGCCGCAAAGTATATTAGGAGAAAAATGTAAGCACATTTTAAGGAGAGATGGTCCCATTCATCTTGTGATAGGAAATTTGGATGGGAAGAAGTAATAGGGTAATCTTAAAATGTGCTTCATTTGATTTAGTAATTGTCTTGCATGAACTACCCATGTGTATGAACCTCTTCACTTGGAAAAATAATATAATTTTTTTATAATCGAATAGGATATTTTAAATTGAATTTTGATGAAAATCTTTCGGTGATTCATATTCGGTGGAAATTGGTATCATTCTTAGAAATGTTAATAGGGGCTATTGCTTGGTTCAATGGTAAAAGGCTTGGGCTGTCAAGCGTGAAGATGAGTCTGGAGAGCAGTCACTTTGCATGTAAAAAGCCAGAGGTTAGGCCTGTATCCTGACTATTCCTCCCAACACTCTACATACAGGACCAACATTGGGTAATGGCCTTTTTTAGAAATGTTAATAGAATATATAAAAATGTGTTATAAGGTCAATGAAGTAGAAACTATGGTTTTGCTTGAAGGTACATGATAAATTCTTCTAGATTATTGGATCCATTTATAAGAAGGTGACGTCTAAACCTTATTAGGTCGGCATCATGAAAACTTGTCTGTGGAGATATCCTCATGTAATTTAGGAAATTGAGAGATCAATTTCTTCATAATTACCTTTTGCCACACTCGAAGGGATGCAAAGGGGCTGTGGCTACACTTTTTTCAAGTTGTAACATGAAATTCTCTATCTATTTGGATTTCATACTGTTCCAATTTAGTGTTATATTTCCATTAATAATTTTTGGTCCTGTCCTTCATTTGATTTAATAATTTTCACTTAGTACATGCAAAAACAGGTGTAGGGGTTCATACACATGAGTAGTGTGTGTTCATGGAACAAGATCTCCAATGTCCAAAAGCACAAAAGCAGGTTCAACTTTGGGGTTGGGACTACAATCTGGAGGTCGCAAGTCCTTTCCCATCTTACCCATCATTAGGAAAAAAAAAATAGGTTCAACAGGGATACCGAACTACCTGCACTTCAAAATAGCTATACTACGAACAAAATAGCAAAACTTAACAGTTTGCAATCACTACAATCATGAGTAACGGTCATGGAAACCCTCCAGACACAAGACACAGAAACCAGCAGCCAACCCATGATGACAGTGATATGAAGAAACATGTCATAAAGTTGCTAAGAAAGGAGAATCACATAGTGTTGGTGCACGCTTTTTCTGGGTTCCTCTCGGTCCCCGTTGAATCAGTGGCTCCAATTCTATCCAAGTGGACTCTAGTGATGCGGCATTTGAAATAGTGGAGGTAAAAATAAATAATAATAAAAAAAGGATTTTCTAGGAAGATTCCTAGTTTGTTGCGATCGCTAGCTGCAGATATTTATCGACGCTGCAATACGTCAATGATCATGCTTGAGAGCGGGTATGGATTACTTCTATACTGAATAGTCCGCCTGCGAACGTCAGCAGCTATGCCTTTTCCTTATAATTTAGATAGTTTAATTTTCCTTTTATTTCCCGTTATTGCTATAGTTCTGATCAGTTTAGACTTCCTTGATTCTATTATGAATCTAGCTGTGAATTTGTTAGAGTGAGTGGATCTATTCTAATATTATAATCCTATTGGGGGTCTAATTAATTTAGTTTCCTAATCTTATTAGAATCCTAATTAATTAAGTGTCCTAACACTACTAGGAGTTCGATTAATTTTAGTCTCCTAATCCCATTAGAAGTCTAATTGTGATTAGGTTTTCTAATTATACTAGGAGTGCACATGTAGTAGTCTTGATGAAACTCTAATTAAGTCAAGCATGCTAGTTACACTGAGATTCTAAGCAGAGCGAGTATTCTAATTAAGTCAAGTATAACAGTCTTACTAGAATTCTAATCGAAATAGAAAACTAATTTGATTGAAACTCTAATTTAAGCCAAGGAATTAATTTTATTAAAATCTAAATAAAATAAAAAAACTGATTTTATTACAAATCTAATTAAAATTAATAAACTAATTTTATTAAAATTCTAATTAAAGCAATGAATTAACTATACTAAAAATTGAATCAAAGCAATGAATTAATCATACTAAATTCTAATTAAAGCAAAATATTAACCAATTAAAACCTGGTTTAAAGAAATTAATCGATCACACTAAAATCTAATTAACTTAATTAATTAATTATGCTGAAATAAAATAAATCTACTAATTAATTATACTAAAAAAAATAAGAAAAAGCAATTAATTGATTCTAGAATTTCTAAAAAAAAGGGGTTTTGGGCCCGCAATGCTAAGGAGGATTGGCCTCATTCCCGAGTACCCTTTGTAAGCTCCCTTGGGCAAATCGGATGGCTGAGATTAAAGATAAATAAAAAATTTAGACCGTAAAATAGTATTTTAGGCTTTTCAGAGTCGATTTTCAGAATAATAATTATGAATTAAATTATGAACTAGAATTATAAAAACTAAAATTAATATTTTAGGATTTTTGGAGATATTAAAATAAGAAATTAAAATTAAAATTAAAATTTTTAGGATCGAATTCAGGTCCGAAATCAGAAAATCAGACCGTATGATTAAGGACTGGTTCTAGAGTATAAGATCTAGAACCAGAAATTAATGATAGGGCTGGAGATTAAGATTTTAGAACAGAATTAAAGGCTAGGGTCGGTAAATTAGACCGTCGGATTAAGGACTGGTTTCGAATTCAAAGAATTAGAACCAGATATAGAATACTTGCGGTCTAAAAAGGGTGCTACGGTCTCGGACTGAAAATTAAAATCTATAATTAAAACTAAGAGAAATCCTAAATCTATAGGCTAGAAGTTATGGTCGAAAACTAAAAATTAAATTCTTACCTAAGGTCGGGGTTGCGGAGAGAAATCCCGAAGATTCGAAGCTTGAATCTCGAAATCATGACTAGGTTGCTCTATAGGTTTGTCCTCGGAGTTCTCTGGTTTCAGAATCTCAAAAAAATTCGTTCTCTCTCGAAAATTGCCAGCCTCTTTCGGCAAATTAAAAAAAAAATCTTTTATAGGTTTTTCTTCAATTACACGCCCTTTTCTAGGAATTTAACTGAATTACGCGCTAGTTTCCCGATGCTTAATCTCTTTGAGTCGGTCACCGACTTAGTGAGCGACCGGCTAACTTGCTCAGTGAGTTTTCTAGTCCTAATAGCGTTAGAACTAATTGTGTGCCTATTTTGGGGTGTGTCATCCAATTAAGCGCCACTCTCGAAGTGTTTAATCGAGGAAACTTAGAGGTCAAGGATAGTGAGACTAGGCCGGGCGTGGGCCAATTGTGTGTTGGTGATGTGGTGCTCAATTCGATTGCACGTTTGTTGTTAGGCACGTGATCGAGTCTCGAGTTGGTCTGGGGAAAGGAAGTTTGGTATGAGAAGGGACTAATTGCGCGCTTGTAATTCTGCGTTTAATCGAATTGAGCATAGGGTTTTATGCGCTTAATTCGGGGTTGTCCGGGTTTGGTCTCTAGTCTGAAATGCAAGACTATTATTTTAGTCTGCATTCCGACAATATACTATTATTTCAGTATATAGTCTCCCTACGTTGGGCCTTGAGCCATAGAGCTATTATTTCAGCCTGTGTCCAACCATGTACTATGTTTCAGTGCATGGTCCCATATCAGGGTTAAGAGGTCAAAGGTTGACCGAACAAAACTATATATTCCGAGAGGGAAAAATAGGGGTGTCTACACATAGGTTTCCCAGCAAAAGGAACCGGCTGAAACTTGTTGGGCGTCGTCCTTGATCTTGTTTCTGGATGGCCCCTTCTGCCAAATACAACCCCGTAATGACCTATCTTTCAGTAATGCATGATAGTTATCCTTGTTCCTTAGCTGTGTTTTAACATGGTTTACACCACCAAGTAGTACTAGAAGGTGATCATAGTGGTTGGGGATGCATGACTATGGATAGGTCTCTTAATGAAGCTTTGAGCTTGAAATTTTTCTTGCCTTATGACTTGTGAGGATTTTCTTTATGGCTTTTTTATTATCTATAAAAAGAAATATTGATTCGTATTGTCATGGGTAAATGGTTTTCTTGTTCATAGACATTTTTAGTATAATTTTCACGAGGAAAAAGTGAATGGTTCACCTATTAAATTGAGGCTTGATGCATATGAAGATTGAACCATCGTCTATATCTTAACTCATAAGTTTGGTTCTTTTCACTGAGATTTTCTAATTTTTAGTTAGTATTCTCATAATTGTATAATTCTTTTTCTTTTAGATTAATGGTTGATATGTGTTATGGCCTAAATTTTGCTTCAGTTACTGACATAAAGAAGTTCCTTGCAGCTAGTGTTGAGCACCGGGAGTGGAGTCAATGGTTTCGTCGTCGATCCAGCTCAACTCTTGGGGAGTTCATACTGAATCACCCATACGTAGTGTTCTTTGTATTCATGTCCAAAAGAACATAAAGTTGTTTAAATATTATTCTTTGTTTTATGTTTGTACCTGTAAGGCTGTAACATTCTGATTATATTAGTAAGAGAATTAAAGAGCTAAGATCAGGTAAAAATTTACTTGAATGATGTTTTGATTGAATTACAACAAATCTAATGTTTCTTGGCTGAAATATGGTTTCCAGTGTTTCCATTTTCTGTAATATGATTTGATGCTGTTTTTCTGAGAGTTTTTCATCGGTTTTCCATAAGGATTCATACAGAAGTGGTATAGTTAGATTTTGTTTAGTATCTAAAGTTTTTATGATGGTGTTTGTGTAAGTGGGTGCATTCAAAATATTTTTTTAACAATAAAATAAGTGTGGAAGGTGTTGAGTTACACTTGTTTTGATCTCAACCAGTGGTATTACTGGTGTTTATTAAGTAGTTTATTGTTGTGTGTACAACAAAATAAGTATGGAAGGTGTTGAGTTACACTTGTTTTGATCTCAACCAGTGGTATTACTGGTGTTTATTAAGTAGTTTATTGTTGTGTGTACAATAGTTTGGTGATTTTTTGGTCTCAGTGTTAGTATGAGATTTGTGTTATGCTAATATGGCATTTGTGTTGCATCGATGGAAGAGATACATCTGTTGGGCTAGAAAGGGGCACTTGAAAGGTATTGGAATTAGCAGTTTTCTAAAACCTCGATTGAGTTAACTCAGAAATCTGATTGCCTGACTTCCAAGCCAATTTTTCTGATATATATATATATATTTGGGTTTGAGTGATGCTTAGGATTTCTGAAATATATATATTTCGGTTTCTCAAATTAATGTATTATTTTTTTTTGAAAAAAAATATATAAAAATTACAGCAAAAAACCGTCGTTCTTTTTCTCATCTATGACCATCGTTGTATGAGAGAAAAATGACAGTTATAATGGGTCGTCAAAAAAAAATGGTGAGTGTTTTTTTTTTAAATGACAAAAAAAATAACAGCTCAAAACCGTTGTTTGTGGTCGACAACCGAAGACAGTCGCTATTTTGATGAAATAAACGACGATCTAAATATGCTGTTGAAAAATACTACTATTTTTTTTAGGACAGCTCTCTCGATGGTCTAAAACTGTCATTTTTTGTGAAAACGACAGTCATGAGTTGTTTTTTTGCATTTTCACATAGTGGTAATCTGTTCATGTGTTGAATTTATTTTTTTTATGCGTTCATTCTCAATGATTTAAGGCTTGATTTCTACGTTTCGTAACCATCATTCAGAGGCAACGACTCCTCATACGAGAAGCGACGACGCATTGTGAAGGAAGCGACGACGCTAAGTTTTTGAAGCGTTGTAGCTTCATCATTGAAGCGTCGGCACTGTTGCGTCATTTTAATCCTGTGTCAGTGAAGAGCCTGCAACTCAACCTGGAACTATTGACAATGTTAAATTTTTGTGAACGAACTCTCGTGGATTGAAATTTTCATACTCATGGAGCTTCATTTTTATTACTTAGAAGCTATTTATGAAGAAAAAAGATTTACTAATCAGGATACAGAAGATTTTATTCATCAATAAAAACTATTTCTTTACATTGTCTTTCTTTATACTATATTTCTATACATTGCTCTTTCATTACACTGTGACACCCCATAAAAACACAAGTGTAAAGTCCAGACCGACGATGTGTCATAGACCATGGATCCTTGAATGGGGAAAATCCGTGTAGGCACGGGCCACTTGAAACCCATATGAATCAATTTAGAGTGATGGCCTAATTGGACCTAGGCCACAGACCTCTCTTAGATCTGGCCATTTGGGGGGGCCCACACTAAGAACTAAACCCTGGTGGGCCATTTCCAATGTTGTGAGGAGCCACTAGTCATTACTCGACCTAGGAGGACCCTCAGGACACTAAGGCCTGTGATGGGATTTGGGTGGATTGAGATCCATTTCGGCCCATGGGTGGAGAACCAATAGATGGACTGCATACGCAGAGTGGGGGTGTATAAGCTAAACACCCGATCTATGTCACCCTACTTTAACCGCATGCACGTAACCATGCGAATCATTATTTGCATTGGTTTGGTCGACTGTGCAAGGAGAAGGGAGACCGAAGTGAAGAAGGAAAATCCATCTTCTTCTTCTCCTCCATTCGGTTCAAGCTCATTGCAGCTAAACTGTGGATTTTAGTCTAGAAAACTCCTTCGTTCCATATAGAATTCGAACTCTATAACCTCGGAGCACTGCAACTCTATGAGCCATGCAAATCAATGAGGAGTCGTGAAATCGGAGTACCGAAGGCATCGATCCAATGCCTTTAGGTCGTAAAGAGTCACATGTGAGGAAAGCTTGTAGAGGTAACCCTCATTTTATGTACGTCACGTTTTAGGGCCTAGAGACCTTGCTAGGTTGTGATACTCGAGGCTGCATGCAAGGATTTCAAGGATCGAATGTATCCGAAGCTCATAAAGGAATGCTTCGGGGTTAATCATTGAAACCCTTGCATGAGCTCTGAGAATGGGGATAAATCATGTATTAGAGTCCACAATGCGAGATTTGCATGGTGCTTGTTGGGCGAGTTGTTGAACCATCTCAAGAAGCCGTAAGGGCTGGCTCGAGTTCTGGGTGTGTGCTGTTTAAGACAACAATTCTGTAGGGTACGCTCGAGCATGAATCGCCCTGCTCGAGCGGGAATTATAGGCTTAAATCGCTCGGGAAGAAATTGTTCGAGTTTGAGCTGAGGATTTACATTGGGAATATGCTCAAGCGGGAAAAGACTTGAAGGGTACGCTTGAGCGGGATCTCTAGACTATTTTCGCTTGGGTCAAAATCGCTCGAGCGAGACTTGGAGATTTGTATTGGAAACACGCTCGAGCGTGAATAGTGTCACTCGATCGGGATATCACCTGAAGCCTACGCTCGAGCGTGATTCGTAGGCTTATTTCGCTTGGGTTAAAACTGCTCGAGTAGGAAGCATAGGTGCCACTGGGAACCAGTCGAGTGTGAATCGAGCCACGCTCGAGTGTGGAACTCTATTTTGGACTTTAATAAACTGTATGCTTGGGACTTGACTTGTAAGCTCGAGTGTTATATGCGGGGATACGTATTGAGTACCAATGTCTAAGACACATGTCTGGCCTTGTGAATTAGGGGAAAGGCATGGGGAAAACATCTTGAAATGAGCTTGTAAGATCGGCACGCGTGCTTGACTCGACGTAAGGTAGGGAAATTTTGAATGCAAAGTTATATGCTTGATTTGAATCATGGGATAACATAAATGAATTGCTCATATTTGATTTACATAATCTCGCCATATTTTTTGATAAATGAAAGCTATGAATATGATTTAAGAATGTTCCGTACATAAAATTTGCATAATTTAATTGACATCTTGTTTGCATTGATTCCGGAGTTCAATTGAGAAGTTAAGATCTGTTTTGTGATATGATTCGAGTCTAATCTTATTAGTATGAACGTGTCATATGTAAGAACCATCTCTCGTCTATTGGAATTCGTGTGTATATGTTATGTGTGAGATTGTGCGCAACTAAGGAGTGGAGCCTCCATGAGAGGGGTGGAGTCCCTGGGTAATAACCTTGTGTCCGCTACGGACTACTCAGTTCCCACTACGGGTTACAATTGCCACAAATCTATTCCCGTGCTTGTGATTAGTTGTGAGTGGAATGGAATCTCCAAGGGATTAGTGGAGTCCCCGGTTAACCTAGTGTCCGCTACGAACTGGTCTATTCCCACTACGGGATACTCACACTAATATTATGTGATTAGACTACTTGATGTGTTATGCCATGCTCGAGTCTGTGATCCTATATGCTCGTCTTGTACAATCGTCATCCTAATATGATATGAAAGTCAGCCCTATTTCCTTGTTTCGATTATTTATATGAACTCGTACGCTTCCTCGCATCATGACATGTCATGTCTACGAATGCATGTTTTCAAGTATTTGTTTATGCTCGCCTACTCGTGATATCATATTAAATTACCAGATTGTTTATATATATGCATCTATGCCATAAATTAGAATGACATTGTATCATTTTGCATTGATTATGTCCCTACTGAGCTTGGATGAAGCTCATTCCTTGACTATATGTCACAGCTGCAGGAGCTGAGCCTGTGAGAGTTCTGGAACAAGAGAAGGATCCGGATTACGCACCTGAGGACGAAGAGGAGTTAACCAAGGAACACTATCAGTAGCTGACTCGGGTTGAGTTTGTTTTTGAGAAATTTTGTGATACTATAATGTATATTTTGAATCCACTGTTTAGGTGAAGGACGGCCTTCACCGGTGGATATTTTGTATAAATTCTGCTAGTCATAGATAGTTAGCTTTGTGGGTATACTATCTAGGTTGTGTGTGTCTCGCTTTGCTATATTTCTGCTGCGTACTTTGATTTTGCTCGTGTGATTGCTTACCACAGTACCTGATGGCTCGGTCCTTCCAACTACCTTATCTGGGAAGAGCGAGCTCTAGAAGCGAAGTAAGTACTTCCACTTTACATGTTATTGTGCCCTAGATTTTGTAATCGATTTGACGGCCTGGGTTTTTCGTTAAGGAAATTCGGGGTGCCACAGTGGTATCAGAGCCTAGTACTAGAGTCACGTACTATGGCAGAGCGGATCTGATGTGACACCGTGTGTCACTCGCAATAATAGAGACCTACTCTGAATACCCGTAATACTAAGGTTCTATAAGCAGAGCTGTAGCTTAAGTAAGAGACATAGTGTTAGGATCGGAGCTGAGACTCTAGCCTTTGAATTAATCTAACTTAGTGTCAAATGGCCGTGACAGGTCAACATGCCACTGCGACGGGGAAGACCGAGGACCGTCAATATAGGTTACACTACTAATGGTTAGGGGATAGCCACAACATCAAATGCAGTGCCCCTAAATAACAACAACAACAATGTGGCGGTAGATGAAAACCTCACAAACAACAATAATACACCTGGTTTGGAAAACAACATGGGAAATGCTCCAAGGAATGATAACAATCAATAGTTGTTGGAAACAGTGGTGAACGCTATGGCATTGCTTTCAGAGCGACACCACCCATCTAGATTTCAGGAATTCAGGAGGATGAGGCCTCCTAGTTTCTATGGACAGGTAGATCCGATGGAAGCAAAGCAGTGGTTGAATCAAATAGAAAAGATCTTGCAAAGGACCAGATGCATGGAAGAAGAGAGAGTTAGTTGGGCCTCATTCCAACTCGAGGGTGAAGCAGACCCTTGGTGGAAATTCGTAGAGAGGACACGCGTACCAGGGATGCCATGGACATGGGCGGAATTCACCACCACTTTCTACAAAAAATATTTCCTGGAATAAGAGAAACGTCAATTAGAGATCCAATTAGCCAATTTAGCGCAAGGTTCCATGAGTGTTCGAGAGTACGAGACCGAATTCACCCGTTTGTCTCGCTTTGCGCTGGGTCTAATAGCCACTGAGTTGATGAAAACATAGAAATTCGAATATGGTTTGAAGCTAACGATTAAGAGAAAAATAGCTCTATTTGAACCAACGACGTATGAAAGGGTAGTAAGGTTGGCTCTAATAGTAGAAAGAGAGGTTGAAGATTTGTATAGGAGGAGGGATGAGCAAGTGAGAAGTAGAAAGGCTCAAACCGAAACAACTGATTCGGGGTATGCTAACAAGAGACCTAAGTATTTGATGCCACCACCACCACCATCTACTACTGCGACATCATTGAGGTCATTCAATCTGGCAGCATTGGGGCCATTGCCCCTGTAACCGATAACCCCGGCCATGCCAAGAACAACATCAACAGGCGTAACTCGCACTACGTCTTATAATGCCTCTTCAACATTGAAGGTGACGCGTCCAAAGTGCAGAATGGCCCACAGAATTGCAGAATGCTGGAAGGCGAAAGGAGCATGCTTTAAGTGTGGAAAAGTGGGACATCAGATTAGGGAGTGCCCAGAAATGGAAGGAGAGGCCACTGCAAGGATGATGAGTCAAGGATCTTCAAGACCTACCATACAAGGCCGAGCTTATGCAGTGTCGGCTCAGGATCCCCAAGCTAATAATGATGTAATTCAAGGTATGAATTCCATACATTAATTAATTTTAAATATTCGAATTTTAGATGAAGAAGGTGTATATGTTAGAATAATTAGTGCTACTCCATTAATTACTACTGTTAGAACCATTGTACGCACCTAACGCAAATACTTATGCATATACATGTCGAAACTCAGGTACTATACCAATGTACTTCAAAAGTGATAGCGCGATGGATATCTGCTTTCACAATGCTCGAGTCTTGATAGACCCAGGGTCTACCCACTCCTTCGTCACACCTCAGTTTGCAGCCGAACTATCTATCAAGCCTGAACCACTTGAGTTTGTCCTCAGAGTGTCAGTCCCAACCAGGAAGTCGATGAAAATAGACCACATATGTCGGTCCATAGTAGCTCTGATTAAGACCATAAGACCAAGGTGGAGCTGATTCTACTGGGCATGCAAGGCTTTGATGTTATACTGGGTATGGACTGGTTATCCGAGAACCACGTCGTCATTGATTGCCTTCGGAAGGTAGTCATTTTTAGACCCAAGAAGGGAGGATCTTTCAGATTCTATGGAGCCCAACCGAATGTGGCACCCTTGATATCAGCCATCAGGGCCGAGAGACTACCAAATAAGGGTTGTTAGGGCTACTTAGCGTTCCTACAAGACCAGAAGAAAGGAGAAGTTAACCTCTCTGACATTCCCGTGGCATATGAATTTCTTGATGTATTTCCAAGGAAATACCGGGTCTACCACTTGAGAGGGAGGTCGAATTTGCTATAGACCTAGCCCCAGGCATAGAACTAGTATCCAAGGAGCCATACCGAATGGCACCTGCCGAGTTAAAGGAGCTAAAGGAATAACTACAGGAACTCCTTGACAAGGGTTTTATTCGGCCAAGTGTGTCCCCATGGGGGGCACCTGTGTTATTTGTCAGAAAGAAAGATGGGTCTATGCGTCTATGCATCGACTACAGACAGCTGAACAAGCTGGCAATCAAGAATCGATACCCACTTCCCAAAATCGAAGACTTGTTCGATCATTTGCTAAGAGCAAAATTCTTCTCCAAGATCGATCTGAGGTCGGGTTACTATAAGATGAAAGTAAAAGTTGAAGACGTTCATAAGACAGCTTTTAGAACCCGATATGACCATTACGGATTTCTTTTCATGCCCTTTGGATTGACCAACGCACTCGAAGCCTTCATGGACCTCATGAACAGAGTGTTCAAGCCTTGTTTGGATAAGTGGGCCGTGGTCTTCATTGACAACATTCTCATTTATTCAAGGTCAAGAGAAGAGCATGAACAACACCTATGCCTAGCACTCCAAACCTTGTGAGAATCTCAGTTGTATGCAAAGTTTGAAAAATGTGAGTTCTGGCTAGAGCAGGAGAGTTTCCTTGGGCATGTTATTTTAGAAGCTAGTATAGAAGTGAACCCTATAAAAATAGAAGCGGTAGTCAAATGGGAACAACCTAGAATGGTCACTAAAATTCGTAGTTTCCTAGGATTAGTCGGATACTACCGAAGGTTTGTTGAAGGATTTGCCAAGCTAGCGAAACCACTCACCCGTCTTACCAGGAAAACTTCCAAATTTGAGTGGATCGAAGCCTGCGAGCACAATTTTCAAGAATTGAAGAAGAAGTTGACCTCTGCACCTATGCTTACCCTACCATCGAGCAATGGGGGATTCTCTATATACAGTGACGCTTTCCACAATGGGTTAGGCTGCGTATTGAATCAACATGGTAAAGTTGTAGCATATGGATCCAAGCAGATAAAAGACCACGAAAAGAACTACCCTACACATGACTTGAAGCTTGCAACAACCATTTTTGCATTGAAGATTTGGAGGCATTACCTCTATGGTGAGACCTTCGATATTTTCATAGACCACAAGAGCCTCAAATACTTGTTTACTCAGAAGGAACTCAATATGAGACAGAGGAGATGGATGGAGTTTCTCATGGATTATGATTGCATCATCCAATACCATCCGGGAAAAGCCAATGTGGTGGTTGATGCGCTTAGCCAAAAATCATCTGCTCAGCTGTCATACCTAGTAGCTAGACTACACCGATGGAAACTACTTGAGGGCATAACCTTGGGTGACACTCACTTCCAATTGAAGGAATTTGGAGCACTGTTAGCCAATTTCAAGATCAAATCGACCCTCCTCAAAAGGATCAGAGAAAACCAATTGAAGGACCCAGAGCTTATGGCTATCAAGCAGAGTGTAGACAATGGAAATTCGTCTGAGTTTTCAATTAAGGACGACGGGTCCTTATTGTTTCAAGGCTGATTATGTGTCTCAACCGATAGTGAGATACAACATGAAATCTTGGAAGAAGCCCATAGATCTATGTATGTGATACATCCGAGCCGCACTGAAATGTACCATGACTTGAAGAGGAAGTTTTGGTGGAAGGGAATGAAAAGAGATGTCACTGAGCATGTAGCGAGGTGCTTGGTATGTCAGCAGGTCAAAATTGACCACCGACATCCTGCTAGTTTATTGCAGCCCCTGCCAGTGCCAGAATGGAAATGGGAGAATATTTCAATGGAATTCATTTTGGGCTTGCCAAGAACTCAGAAGGGGCACAACGCTATTTGGGTGATTGTGGATCGACTAACCAAGTCGCACACTTCCTTCCATACAGCACGTGTTACACTGTGAGCAAACTTGCTGAAATGTATCTAAAGGAGATTGTAAGGCTCCATGGCATACCTTCAAGCATCATTTCAGACCGGGACCCACTCTACACATCTCAGTTTTGACAGCGTTTTTAAGAAGGGATGGAATTCAACTCAACTTTTCACCCTCAAACTGATGGACAAACAGAAAGGGTGAATCAGGTAATAGAAAATATGCTCAGGGCCTGCATGATTGATTTTCAAGGATCATGGGATAAATACTTGCCCTTGATCCAATTCGCGTACAATAACAATTACCAAACCAGCATCAGGATGGCTCCTTTCGAAGCACTCTATGGTCGCCGATGCAAATCTCCCCTCAATTGGGAAGAGGTTGGAGAGCGCATGTTGCTAGAACTAGAACTTATCGAGACCACCAATGCGACAGTTCAACTTATACATGAATGCTTGGAAGTTGTGCAAGACTGTCAAAAGAGTTACACAGACCTTATGAGAAGAAGTGTAGTATTTCAGGTCATTCTAAGCCCAAAACTACTTTAGGTGTTCACCTAATCATCATGAGACCGACAGTCCTAATCTTTTCAGGTGGGAGATCACATTTTTGTAAAAGTCTTGCCGACCAAGGGCATGATGTGGTTCGGCAAGCGAGGAAAACTCAGTCCTCAATACATAGGTCCTTTTGAAGTTCTTGGACGCATTGGTGAAGTAGCTTCCCGAGTCACCCTACCATCGCAGTTGTCAAGCATCTACAATGTGTTCCACATCTCGATGCTGAGGAAGTATGTTAGGGACACATCTCATATATTGGATTACCAACTTCTTGAGATTCAAGGAGACTTGGTAATAATAGAAGAACCGGTGAGAGTGTTGGATCACAAAGAACAAATTTTGAGAACAAAAAATATTTCGCTTGTTCTAGTTCAGTGGCGGAACCATTCCGCCACAGAAGCGACATGGGAATGAGAAGCGAAGATTCGAGATCAATACCTGAATCTGTTTGTGTAGAATGCGTTACGTTTTGAAACTAACGTCATTTATAGGAATTAACTCTAAGTTGTATAAGAACCTATAATGTATGATTAATACAGCTTTTAATATATTCTAATATGGAAATTCGTCTTATGGATACGAAGTTGGATAATTAATTGCAGATAACCTGTCACAACGTAAAACTATATGGGTAACCATAGACCATGATACATAATCACCTTCACTCCAACGACTTTAAATATTGAGATCTACAAATTAAGTACAGCGGGTAAGGAAAGACTAGTGGAAAAGTCTTAATTGTTATAACCTAAACTGTATGCAGGTGGACAGAATCCCCAAAAGACCAGCCTATTTTCCAATACCCCCCAGCTTAGGCTAGGCCACTTGAGTCGGGTCCACTCGAGCATGCAAAATTTGGTCGAGCGTCCACTTAAACCATGCTCGAGCGTGCTTCTAAGACTGCTCGAGCGGCCATCAGATCTATAAATAGGGCCGAAGCCCTCTTTTTCACTCCCTCGAAGTTTTGAACTCTTCTTATTCTTCGTTTTCTCCCTTCGTCCGTAAGAAGCTCAAATCCGCTCCAAACAATGCCATTTCTTCGTGATTTTGTAAGATTTGTCTGCGTTCTGGCTCTAGATCTCGTGCATCCTTTCCAATGGTAAAACTCTTGAAAACCCTTTTTTTTCTTTTCATTCAAAATCCTTGAAAATTTTCTTTTCTTATTTCAATAATGGCTTCAAAGAAAATAACGGTCTTGAAGCCCTCTAAATCTACGACCTCAAAATCCCAATCTTCGAAGAAATCGAAGAGTGTTCCGGAACTGACCCCAAAACCGACTCTAGAGCAACCCGCCGCATGGTGGGCTAACAAGACCCTAGCACCTGAGTGGTCTTTTAGCCACGATTTTGTGGTGGACGAGGACACTACCTCGTGGGCGATCGAGTACATTCGCCGAGCAAAACTTGATTTTTTACTTCAACCATTTCACTCCCACTACTACCCGCGACTTGTTTGCTTATTCTATCAAAACATGGAAATTGGAGCCGGTGTCGGAACACTAACCACAAAAATCGACAACCGAATTTTTCAATTCGATGTTTGTGACATTGCTAAAACCATAGGTTCTACTATGAATTTCTGCGACAACATTGGCTTGTATCAACCCCATGTCACAGACATTTCGATTCATGTCATTGCCACGAAAATTGTCGATGACGGCCTTGTGGTTAATGGTGCTATTCATAGACCCCAATTACCACCCAAAATGTAGCCACTTGATGATATTTTTAGGAAGAACCTGTACCCGCTCCAACATGAGTAAGAGTAGAGAGGACCCCTTTTACAAGCCCTATACTCGACACACTGTGAATGATGGTTCAATGCTCCTAGGATGATTTTGACGACATTATATATGCCCATCACCACATGCTAAGCACAACCTCCAAACCAATAAATTACATGCCCTATGCCCGACTCATCTCCCGAATGTTAGAAAAACATGATGACGCCGAGGAGGATGAACCCTATCAAATTCTTGCCTGTGAAGAGAAAATTACAGATAACACCCGCCAATGGACATTGCGTGAGTGGAACCAAACCTTGAAGACCTATGGCATAGTGCTAAAGATTGGCGCCTTTGTCAACAATAGGGGGCTGCCCAACAACAACAAGCCCCAACCCAAGACGAACCAGTAGTCAAAGGTGCACAACAACTACCAACCTAGCCACCACTTGCTCCTCCAACCGATGTCCTTACGCTCTCTGAAATTAATCGTCAGATGAACATTCTCCAATGGCACCATCACCAAACCAAAACTCATCTCTCCACTCTGCGCCAAGATAACCATATGCTCCACGAGAGGTTGGACTTCCATGAGGAAATCCAGTTGTGCCTCATCAAGAAGGCCTACCCATCGGCCCATACACCTTTTGTCGTGCATGAGAGGATGTACACTTCCGACTACACGTCGAGATTCACTTAGGGAGCATCCACTTCAGGTGCAGGTCCTTCGGCCTCTGGAGCAGCAAGTACTGAACAAACCGCTACTCCGCTTGGTGAGCTTAAGATTCAATACAACATTCAGTTATGTTATTTGCTACATTGATTTACTTTTGCACTCTCAAGATGAATATGCGTTAGTGAGTTGTTAGTGAATAATAAGTAGTAGTAGTACATGTTGTCAGTTTAATTCCCATCACTGAAATTCCATGATGATGATAGAAATTTAATAAAATAGCTAATTGTAGTATTTCTAATATTCTTCATTCTCGAATTTTGTATACCTTTGCAATGCTTCTATTTACCTTTGCAATGATTTTGTATGCCTTTGCAATGCCCTTATATACCTTGGCAACATTTTTGTAGAAGGTTCAATTTTCGAGGATGAAAATTCTTCTAAGGAGGGGAGGATGTGACACCCCGTAAAACCACAAGTGTAAAGTCCAGATCGACGGTGTGTCACGGCCCATGGATCCTTGAACGGGGAAAATTCATGTAGGCATGGGCCACTAGAAACCCATATGAACCAATTTAGAGTGAGGGCCTAATTGAACCTAGGCCATGGACCTCTCTTAGATTTGGCCATTTGGGGGGCCCCACACTAAGAACTAAACCATGGTGGGCCATCTCCAATGTTGTGAGGAGCCCCTAGTCATTACTCGACCCTTGAGGACCCTCAAGACACTAAGGGCTATGATGGGATTTGGGTGGATTGAGACCCATTTAGGCCCATGGGTGGAGAACCAATAGATGGACTGCATACACAGAGTGGGGGTGTATAAGCTAAACACCCGATCTGTGTCACCCTACTTTAACCACATGCACGTAACCATGCAAATCATTATTTGCATTGTTTTGGTCGGTTGTGTAAGGAGAAGGGAGACCGAAGTGAAGAAAGGAAAGCCATTTCCTTCTCCTCCGTTTGGTTCAAGCTCATTACAGCTAAACCGTGGATTTCAGTCTAGAAAACTCCTCCGTTCTATATAGAATTTGAACTCTATAACCTTGGGGCACTGCAACTTTGTGAGCCATGCAAATCAACGAGAAGGAGTTGTGAAATAGGTGTACCGAAGGCATTGATCCAATGCCTTTGTGTCGTAAAGAGTCGCATGTGAGGAAAGCTCATAAAGGTAACCCTCGTTTCATGTACGTCATGTTTTAGGGTTAAGAGACCTTGCTAGGTTGTGATACTCGAGGCCGCATGCAAGGATTTCAAGGATCGAACGTATCCGAAGCTTAGAAAGGAATGCTTCGGGTTAATCATTGAAACCCTTTCATGAGCTCTGGGATTGGGGATAAATCGTGTATTATAGTCCGCAATGTGGGGTTTGCGTGGTGCGTTTTATTTGTTTCTAATAGATGTCTCGTGGATGAGCAATAGCTCATCTTGTGCTCATTGGGCGAGTTGTTGAACCATCTCGGGAAGCTATAAGGGCCGGCTCGAGTTTTGGGTGTGTGCTATTTAAGACACCAATTCTGTAGGGTATGCTCAAGTGTGAATCGCCCCATTCCAGTGGAAAACCACCTGGAGCCCTATGCTCGAGCTGGAATTATAGGATTAAAACACTCGGGAAGAAATCGCTCGAGCGTGAGCTGAGGATTTACATTGGGAATACGCTCGAGCATGATTTGGGTCGCTTGAACGGGAAAAGACTTGAAGGGTACGCTCGAGCGGGATCTCTAGACTATTTTCGCTTGAGTCAAAACCGCTCGAGTGGGACTTGGAGATTTGTATTGGAAACACACTCGAGGGTGAATAGTGTCGCTCGAGCGGGATATCACCTGAAGCCTACGCTCGAGTGTGATTCGTAAGCTTATTTCGCTCGGGTTAAAACCGCTCGAGCGTGAAGCATAGGTGCCACTGGGAACCGCTCGAGCGTGAATCGAGCCACGCTTGAGGGTGGAACTCTGTTTTGGACTTTAATAAAATGTATGCTTGGGGCTTGACTTGTAAGCTCGAGTGTTATACGCGGGGATTCGTATTGAGTACCAATGTCTAAGACACGCATTTGTTTATGCTCGCCTACTTGTGATATCATATTAAATTACCAGATTATTTATATATATATGCATCTATGCCATGAATTAGAATGACATTGTATCATTTTTCATTGATTATGTCCCTATTGAGCTTGGATGAAGCTCATTCCTCGACTATATGTCACAGCTGCAGGAGCTGAGCCTGTGAGAGATTCGGAGCAAGAGAAGGATCCGGATTACACACCTGAGGACGAAGAGGAGTTACTCGAGGAACACTATCGGTAGCTGACTCGGGTTGAGTTTGTTTTTGAGGAATTTTTTAATAAGGTACAGTATTTTGAGAAACAAAGATACTATGATATATATTTTGAATCCACTGTGTAGGAGAAGGACGGCCTTCACCGGTGGATATTTTGTATAAATTCTGCTAGTCATAGATAGTTAGCTTCGTGGGTATACTATCTAGTTGTGTGTGTCTCGCTCTACTATATTTCTGCTATGTACTTTGATTCTCCTCACATGATTGCTTACCACACTACCTGATGGCTCGGTCCTTCCAACTACCTTATTTGGGAAGAGCGAGCTCTAGAAGCGAAGTAAGTACTTTCACTTTATGTGTTACTGTGCCCCATATTTCATGATCGATTTGACGGCTCGAGTTTTTCGGTAAGGAAATTCGGGGTGTCACATATACTGTCTTTCCTTACACCATCTTTCTTTATCGTAAATGGGTCTTGTTGTTGAAGCATCATTGCTTTTGAATTGAAGCGTAATCACGTCTTTGTTGAAGTGCCCTCACTTCTCAGTTGATGCGACGCTTCCAATTTCTGTGATGTCGTTTCTCATTTACACTGCTTTACACTATTTTCCTATACACTACATTTCGTGACCATCATTCAGAGGTGATGACGCTATATTTTTGAAGCGTTAAAGCTTCGTTATTGAAGCGTCGGCACTGGCGCTTCTTTTTAATCTCGTGCGCCTATTGGATCCCAACTGAGTGAAGCGCCTACGACTCAACCTGGAATCATTGACAATGTTAACTTTTTAATCCTGTGACAATGTTAACTTTACTCAGATCTACTTATAAAGTATAAAGATTTACTAATCAGGATACAAAAGATTTCATTCATAAATCAAAACTATTTTTTTATGTTAGGGACTTGTATGTACCATCTTTAATTTAGTCTTAACCTATTGTAAGTGAACAATGGAAATTATACTACTAGCAAAAGATCGTTCCCACAGAGATAGGTTCAACTATATTAATTTAATTTTTATGAAACCATATACTTATCTTTTAAGATCCTAATCTACTGCTGAAATATGAATAAAGAATTATTTTTTTATCTAAATTGCAGAAAATAGATCCTAATCTTCCTTCTTCAGATTATGGTCGTCAATCACAATCTTCAGCTATCGGATATTTATGAATTTAAATAGTACCGTTACACTATATATCAAGTTTCCTAGCATTGGTCGTCAATCAATACTAAAATCCTATCAATATAGATTTAATCTAATCAACAATCTCCTAAAACTTGGGCGTCAATTAAATTGTAGAAAATCGAAGATGCAAAAGTAAAAACCGTTACACTAATTTGCAAACCTTAATCTGAGTCGTCAATTCAAATTAAAATCTAAAGATATTTACAAAGCAGGAAGTAAAAGAAAATAAAATTTAAACTAGAAAGCAATAAAATTATATCTTTCACTCCTCAGCCGCAGTCGTCAATTGCTTCTGAGAAACTATAGATATCTACTCTAATCTTCAGCTCTCAATTGCAATTGTCAATTGCTCTTGAGAAACCTTGGATATCTAATCTACAAAGCAATAAAAATCTACTCTAAATTTGATCGGAAGAAAATCCAACCTCAGTCGTCAATTGGTGCTGAAAAATTCTTCGATGATTATTCCTATACCAGGCTCTCTTATTTATAGATCATAAGGAGTCGGTTTGCAAGACTTCTAATTCTATTTAAAGAAATAACTAAAAACAAAACTATCCTAATATAATTCTAATTCTAATATTATCTTTCTTTCCGTTCCTTCTGTTGATGCGCTTCTAGATTTCTTCCTTTTTATTCAGTAGTAGAGTCCTTTTAAGATTCTTCTTCATCAATCTCCTAGATTCGTGATCAGCCAAACTTCTAATTCAAGAGTTCTTCAAATTTTATTTATGGCGGTGGAAATCTTCACGTGATCAGCAACAGTGGTATCAGCAACGAGAAGCTTTTTCTATAAAATCGTAAATCACGATTTTCTTTCTTTCATCTATTATGGTTTTTCTTAGAAAATCGTAAATCACGATTTTCTATTTCTCACACAGATTTATCTTAGTTGACGATTCTTTGGATTACAATTGATCATTTTCTTCTTTGTATCACCTTTACTTTGAACGTCTTCTGGAGAATCGTAAATTATAATTTCTCATTTCTCTCTTTGGCTTCAGTGCTCAATCGTAAAACACGATTTCTTGTCTTTCAGTATTTATCGAATCATCTTTTTACGCTTAATCGTGTTTTACTATTCTTTTGAGTTTATTTTGATAAAAATTAACACTTTGGCTCTCTTCTATTGATTTTTTTAATATCTGCACATCATTAACTTCTTAGTAGCAAACTAAGTCCTAGCATCACTAAGTTAAGGGTAATAAATTGGTATATTATGTAACTGATCACACCCCCAAACTTAAGTTTTGCTAGTCTCTAGCAAATAAGGAAATATAAAATATCTTATTAAAAATTTAAATTGCCACTTTCGTAGAGAGCACGATTATATTTAATAGATGCAACTAACCTTTAAACCCCTAAGTGATCCCTAGTGGAGGAGTTGTAATCTCCTGAAGGTTTTTAGCGAAGTTACCTACAAACTTCCAAATGTTTTTGAAATTTTCAAATCTTTTTCAAAAATTTGAAATAAAAATTCTAAACTAATTTTGTACACTAATTAAATTAACTAAGGTGGTCATTATAGAGTCGTTTATGATTTTCTAAAATTACCAATCTTTTATCCTTATTTTTCATTATAACAGTTATCCTTGATTAGAACTCCAACAATTTCAATTCATAATAAACAGGGAGATATATGCATTAGTTAATAGTTTATTCTTCATAAATTTTTCTAAATTACAGATTTAGAAAATATATTCATTCAAAAACTCACTATTGACATACTCTCAAAAAGATATCGAAACTTTTTGGATTCTCACAATGTTATTTCAGAAAAATTTAGTCAAAGATAAAATTGTCAATCTCATAGAAAAGGATAATCTACTTTATTCATATGAATCCCTGTACAATCTATAATATTTATTTTTCATATCTCTCCTAGGCTTATGCTTTTGCAAATAGTAAATCAAAGAGGTCTTTTATTTGACTTGTAATGGGGCTTTGGGTTTCAGAAGGTGTCAAAGAAAGGTAGAAAATGATTCAAAGTTTTTCTGAGAATTTAACTCTTCTTTCTCCTATCTTTTCAGTTTATTCTTCTTTTCTTCAGTAAGTATCCATAAATTAGATAACTTCTTCCCATTTTTTATTATTGTAAATCTCATTTTTTCAATTGTAAAATTGTATTTTACGATTTTCTTCTCTTTGAAAGCTTTTTACTTGAAAATCATTTTTTTTTTAGGAATCGTTCTTCACGATTTTTCATTCTTTCCCATATTCTTCTTTTGATTTCTTGAACTGTACCTTTTTTTTTGCATTCCCCTTTTTTTATTTTTCCTTTTTACTCCTTCCACTCCCTCTTTTTACCTTCTTTTGAATTCTAAAGTCTCAGAAAATATAAGGGTTAAAGGTTGAAAGCTTTGGGTAGTACATATGGTTAAAGGTTTATTTGATTTTTGGTATAAAGAAATTCAGTTTTAGGCTTCTAATATGGGTTCAAGGGATAAAATATAATATGTAATTTAAGATTTTTGGCTCTGATTTAACAAAAGATGGCCTTTGATCATCTTTACGATTTACTAGCATAGATGCCTTATTGCTTTGATATTTTTAACAGATAGTTCTAGACAAAAAATTAGGTTATCATAGATGTGCAACCGTGGATTTTTGACGATTCGTTGCGACGATGAGCTCTCAAATAAATTTTTAGAGTTGCCACCCGGAGCTTTTGGTGTCTTGGGAAACCAAGATCAATTTCATAAGCACCGAAATGCCACACATATGAGCACCGAAGTGCCACACATATGACTCTGAATCCGGTCTACGCCAAAGGCTCTTGGGTAGGAGCTTCGGTTATCGATTGGAAAGGTGTTAGGCACCCAATCAACCCGCTTAAGGCAGTCTCTACTTATGGCCAAAACAAAAATAATAGAAAAGAAATGAAAATGCCTTCCTTTTGCCCAAAGGGTCTTAAAATCCTATTTGTATCCCTCCGTTCCTACCGAAAATTTGGCGGCGTAACGGCATAAATGGGAGGATAGAGGAAGAATCAAGAAGGTAGAGGAATAGAGGAGAGAGCCAGAGCTCTCGGGCCCTTATTGCACCGCTGTGGAGCCTTACGCTGGCTTGCTTTGGTGAGCTTTTGAAGGCTTGTATGGTCAAAAATAAGGTTCTAACTCCTAGGGCTTGATAGCTAAGAGGTAGAGAGAGAAGGCTAAGGGGTATCACACACCTAACCTAGAGCTTTTTGGTGAAATGTTAAGGTCTAAAGGAAATTTTAAAGTTTTGGAATTGGTATGGGAATGTCTCACTAGAGGAGAGAGGGAGAAGGGATTCCGTAATCTCTTAATTGCAAAATTTTTAAGACTCTGTAAAGGGAGGGGTGCTTCTCTATTTATAGGAAAAAGAGAGGTTAGGAGGGTGCTTAGAGGCTAATTTAGATTAGAAATTAGGTAATCTAGTCATCTAAGGTTTCTTAGGGATTTTAGAGTCTTGAAAAGTGTGAGAAGATGCTCCAATGGTGGATGATAGGGTGGGGCTTTAAACCACTTAAGGGGTTGCACATAAATGGTAAATGTGTGCAACAGAACTAGAAAAATACACTCTAAAGGTAAAGATGGTCAATAAGTTAAACCCCAATCTCAAAATTTGAGGCAAAAACCCACAGTTACTGTTCATATGCCTGGCGCAACTAGTAGTTGTGCCAACCATATATACAGTAAAACAGTGTTGTACAGTAGCTTGGGAAGTTGGAAGCCCGTGAGGGAACCCACCTACATGTGGCATAGCTATTAGTTATGCCAAGTCATTTTTGGGGAGAAATGGTTTGGCGCAAGTAATACTTGCGCCAAATCTCAAAGGGGGTCACAACATATTTACCATTTTGCCCTTACTCTTCAGAACACGATATCATCTCCCACACAGCTCCGATTGGGATGATTCTTGGCTTATTGGAAAGCTGAGTACTTCTATTTTTCAATGGTATAAGATTCGATTATAGTAGAAGGTCATAGCTAGTTCCAGTACACTACTCTTCATCCATTGCTCGGGAAAGCTAGGTTTAGGTCCGGAATGAGTTCTAAGGGTCGGGATGGGTTTCTAAGAGTTTAAGAAGATTCCTAAGGGTTTGGAATGACTCCTAAGGTTTCAAAAAGGTTCCTAAGGGTTTCATACATGCCATTAAAAGCTCAGAGATGCACCTCTCTCTAAATATATTTCCATCGGGCCTTGGGCCAAATTTGAGTTTCTATAGATGCCCCTCTTTGGCATCCAATCACTAATGATCAAATGCCAAAGAAAAGAGACATCTAAAGAGGCCCAAGGCATTACTGATGGGTCTGCTAAATTCATAACAAACTTCAAACATCAGATGAGTAACATGGTGAGAAAACGAAAGCCCTGTATGTCAGGAAAAAATGGTTGTTTCTCAAGATAATCGGTCCCCAAGCGCTAAGCGACATTACTGGGCATAACTGAGGTGGAATAAGTTGCGAAAGCCCAATAGCTAGGAAAAATGATCGCTTCTCGAGATGATTTGAAGGAGTTTGATGTTCAAGACTCATTCTGAATACAACAACTTCGTAAGGAGGGTGATCAACCCATATTCAAAGATAGGCACAAAATAAATACGTAAGGTTCTACAGTTTGTGTCTAATCATATGAGGCACTGACCACCTCATCTGACTGGTCACGGGTGCCCCTGCTTGAAGCAGGTTAGAGGTCTTTGGGCAAACCCATTGATCCTAAAGTTTATTTAGCACGACTACCTGAGAGGAGCGAATAGATGTCACAATACTTTTTGGGAGTATGTGCTATTTTTGATAATGTGCCCTGGATCAACATGATCTAAAGTACCCAACTTCAAATACCACTGAACAGATTCAGCCAAAATTGGGTGCCCACCGAAGGGGACACCTAATCTTGGTCTCTGCCGATAATGAACTTACAAATCATTTAACTATGCATAAACATGCACCCATTAGGGGCGATAAACAACAAAGGCGATGGAAGTCTCGACCATATCCCATCCGAGTACAATTTACGAGAATAAACGACCATCCTACAGATACCCATACGCATGGTGTATACTTTATAGGGATATCGTGTCAATACAGGTTTTAAGCCTGCAAAAATGAGAGAAATGAACCCTTCTGTATGCATGTTTACACATAGTTGATTGATATGTAGTTTCATTTTCAATAGGTTGGTCTCAACCAATGATTGAGTTTTTTCATAATGGAGTTACCCGGACCTCAAATCCTGTATGGCGCATGCCCGGACAGTGCAGACCAAGAGTCCACACCTCCGAAATAGCTCTCGATGAATCTCAAGTTAGATACTCACGATCCTATGAATCCACAAACAGAGAGCTCATTGCAAAGATTTAGCAGTGGAGTCAGCCCAATTGAAATATTGACCGTTTGATCGGGATTGGCGCCGTTGCTCCTACTTTGAAGTAGGATCCAAAAATCCAAGGTGAATCTTAGACTTAGGGCATTGACATAGCATAGCTGTGTTGCCGATAATATATTGACATTTTACCGCATCGGAACATGCATGTGCGTAGCTGTGCGTCCAATCACATGAGGCATAGACCGCCCCTTTTAACTGGTCGCGGGTGCCCCTACCTGAAGAAGGGTTCGAGGTCTTTGGGCGAACCCATTGATCTCAAAGTTGATTTAGCACGACTACCCGAGCGGAGCGAATAGATGTCGCAACGCTTTTTGGGAGTGCGTGTTGTCTTTTCATATATATATATTTTTTATTTTATGTGGGAAGTTTTTGACCTTTTTTGTATTTATCATTTTAAGTGATTTTTAGATTTTGAGTTATCATTTTATGTGATTTTTTTAGATTTTAAGTTATCGTTTCATGTGATTCTATCACTTTATTACTTCTATTATTTTATGCAAATTATTTTTGGGATTTTTTTTTAACTCTTTTTTTTTTTTTTTATGGATTTTTTTAGATTTTAAGTTATCATTTTATGTGATTTTTTTGGTCTTTTAAGTTATCATTTCATGTGATTCTATCACTTTATTACTTCTATTATTTTATGCGAATTATTTTTGAGATTTTCTTTATCTTTTTTTTTTTGTGAATTTTTTAGATTTTAAGTTATCATTTTATGTGATTTTTTGGTCTTTTAAAGCTATCATTTTATGAGATTTTTTGGTTTTTTCAAAGCTATCATTTTATCTGAATTTTTAGTTTTTCAAAAACTATCATTTTATGTGAATTTTTGATTTTTCAAAAACTATCATTATATGTGAATTATTCTATCATTTCATGTGACTTATTTTATCATTTTTTGTGAATTATTTTTATCTTTTTATGTGAGATTTTTTTAATCATTTTTTAGACTTTTTCACGTTTTCCTGTGTAAGTCGGGATGCCTATTGATCTCGATCCATTTTATTCTAGCACGGCTTCTCGGGCGAGCCGAACGAGGGTCGACATACCATTTGGGAGCACGTGCAACTACGGGGAGTAACAAAATAAAGAGAGGGGGGGACCGGGTTATGCAGGTGACCCGTACCAGGCCAAAAACCCGACCCATAAGTGGCTGGCGCAACTATTAGTTGCGCCAAGCCAAAAGGGGACTCAAAATAGCCTGGCACAACTATTAGTTGCGCTAGGCATGGCTGGGTTTGAATTTAAAATGCCTGAGTTCGAGCATATTTTCGAAAATATTTTCTCCCCCTCTCTTTAAACCGAAAATTGGCCTTCCCTAGGGTTCCTTTATTCCGCCTCTAGGCGTGCCTCATTGCCGGAATTTACTTACGCCGATTGATCGCCACCTCGCGCTAGATCAAAGACTTCATTTCCTTCAAAAGGTAACCATTTAAACCCATGTTCCTTGATTTTTCTTACTTTTTCTTGCAAATATGATCATGATCTTGCATTCTTAGATGAATAATAGTTTATTTCCGTTGTAAGCATGCTTATTGATGATGTGTTAATGATTTTTTACGATTAATGCCCTATTTATGTGGTTTTATGGGTTTTATTAATGCATAATATATATACATAATATTTTTTGTTTTTATTTGTGCCTATAGAAGGGGTTTAATTATTATTATTTTTTTATTTTTATTTTGCATATAAAGCAAGGATTTTTGGTTTTTATTTTTTTGAAAACAAATTAGGAAAAGGGGATTTTTAGTTTCTTTTTTTTTGAAAATTAATTAAGAAAAATGATTTTTGGTTTCTATATATTTCCAAGGAAAAGGAGTTTATTTTTGGTTTTGTTGGTTTCGTTCTCTCTCTCTCTGTTATTTTATTTTATTTTATTTGGGAAACTAACTAAGAAACCGAATTATCATTATTATTTATTCTTGTGTTGGTTTTTTATTTTACGGGAATAAAAGAAAGGGGTTTTTTTTTTGTTTTTTTGTTTGAGTTCTTTTTGTTTTTATTCACATAAAAGAAGGACTTCTTTTTTGGTTTTTGATTAGAAGTATAAAGGGAGGGTTTTTTTGTATTTTAGCTTTTGTTTTTTTCTAAACATAAAAAAGGATTTTTTTGGTTTTTTTTATTTATTTTAGAAGCATAAAGAAAGGATTTTTTTTTATTTTTAACTTTTATTTTTCTGAACATAATAAGGATTTTTTTGGTTTTTGATTTTAGGAGCATAAAGAAAGAATTTTTTTTTTTTAACTTTTGTTTTTCTAAACATAAAAGCATATTTTTTAGTTTTTTTTTTTTTTGATTTTAGAAGCATAAAGAATGGATTTTTTTGTTTTTAACTTGCTTTATTTTCAAAGATAGGAAGGGGAAGTTTGTTTTATTTTTATTTATTTTTGAAGATAAAAAGGAAGGGAAGTTTTTATATTTTCATCCAATTAAAAGGGATTTTTTTTGTTTATGTATGTGTATATCTTTGTTTTTGAAAATAGTAAAAGGATGAGCATACTTATCTTCCCTTAGCCTGTAGCAAAAAGAAAAGGTTCTTTATCACTGATCTGCTTTGATGTGGTTGCTTACTTTTGCCCCAGAATGTCTGGTGATGAAGAGTACGTGCTTGAGGAGGGGCCCGATGTGGTCTATAGTCCGCGTGGGGAGCAATTCTTTGTGGTATAGCGCAAGGCGGGTCCCTGGTTTGAGATGCAGGGTGAGGCAGCCCGAGTTGGCCTTTTTCACCAGCAGTATATCCATATCCCCAACTTCGGCATAGCGGGCAAGGTAAGAGATAAGTTCAATTATTTCTCTTTTTTGTGCGGCTTTGCTTTATTTTCATGATCTGATGCATTTTTCTCTCTTGACGCAGGCTTTGCTCCATATCGTGTTCCACGGGGGCTGGCTGGACTTCCATGATTTCTACTGCTACATTGCCCCTGTGGTGAAGTATTTGCTTGAGCAGGCAGGTTTCGAGGAGTTCTTGTCCTGCCTTCCCATGAGGGCTGACTCTACATCTTAAGAGCATTGATAGAGAGGTTTCGCCCGGAGACCATGTCCTTCCACATGGCCTATACTGAGATGACCTTGACGCCCATGGATTGGGCAATGATTACCGACATCAGGGTAGGGGGCGTACCGATAGCCAGCCTTATGATGCCTAGCAGAGATGACATTGCTAGATTGATAGGGGATTATCCCCATCATAGCCAATTGCATGGTACTGAGGTCAAGATGACCTGACTATCTGGTTCTATTGGGCTGGCGAGTTGGTAGATCTGGGCCAGCCGGATTTGGAGCTTTATATTGAGCCCGCGCGGGCGATCGTCTTGGCCCGTATCACGCTTCTGCTCCTGTTGGGCAAAACCATCTTTACAAACGCCAGCGGAGGAGTTATGTTCTCTACTTAACCGGTTTTCATAGGCGTGGTCCTGAGTAGGAGATCTACGAACCTTCCAAAGCTCCTCGCGCCGGTGAAAGAAATCGAAGGGCGCTAACAAGGATTAGGCCTTGCTTCTGCATTTTGAACATTTTAAACACTTTGGGATAATTTTTATTGGGATTTGAAAAATTTGTAACGAATAATTGTGGCTCTCTTTGGATAATTTCTGCTTGGACATGTTTAGTGCTTTTTCTTTGATCGCATGCTATGTTTCCTTTGCATTATCTGATTGCTTGTAGGATGGTTTTGATGACCGCTCGTAAAAATGGCCCTCGAGGTCACATGCCTTGGTGCGGGTTTCTCCTGCACAAAAAGTCAAATGATTTCAATGTTATGTGCCCTTTGATTTCTATATTTGTGAATGTTCTTTAAGGCATAAAACAGGTGAACATGCTAACTGGCTAAGGGGGCCAGAAAAGGCTCACAAAAATCCCCTCAAAAGCTCAAAAAGTCATAAAAGAGGGCTAGATTGGCCTGGCGCAACTAGTAGTTGCGCCAGGCTAATCCTAGGGTGAAACTAGTTGCGCCAGGCTAATCCTAGGGTGAATTTACACTAGCGCAACTATTAGTTATGCCAGGTATAACCTGGGGGCAGTGGGCCCTTATATGCCCGAGATAGTCAATTTTTTCGTTCTTTTCTCTTTGACTTGGCTTTTTCAGCTAATTTTTCCTCTCCTTGCTTTCCCAAGGGTGGGTCCATCGACATACATTAAATTTTATACTCTTGAAATATCTTTGTACGTCTATGGACCTGCTTTCCAACCCTCCCTTACATGGAGGGTCCGGAACCAATTTACCTCTTTCTTTGGGCTTGGGGCCCAATTTTCTAAAAAGTTGGCTTGAGAGCTTGAATGAGAGAGAGCATATTGATCTAGAGCGGCTTGGGCTATCACGTCTTCCCTTCTTTCTTGAGGTTCCTCCACGGTGGGACTTACTTCATGCGGCAACCTCGTTTTGGGATACAAATGCCCATGTGTTCCGTTTTGGGAAGCGGGAGCTAACTCCCACTCTTGAGGAGTTATCCAATTTGTTCGGCTTGAAGCTCCATAGAGGACTCACAAGAGTCATGCTGAAGTCGGGTTACTCTAAATCCGTTCACCTTACCCTAGGTTTGAAGAAATTTGAGTATGAGAAAAGTCTCATTGGGGGGCCCACAAGGTGCTCGATTAAATTCCTCAAAGAACTTTTAGTGAGGAAAGTCTTCAAAAATTGCCGATTAGGAATATCTTTACTGTGAAAGCCTTTGCTCTAAGTCTCATTTCGAAAGTCCTTTTCTTCACTGGGAGAGATAGCTTCTCTCTGGCTCTCTGTGATGTTTTGACCGAGTTGGTAGAGGGCCGATCAGTGATGCACTTGGTCCTTGACGAACTATACCAATGCCTTGATGCATTTGCTCTAGGCAAGGTGGAGAGCCTCAGGGGATGTCCTTTGCTGCTCCAGGTCTGGTTGGGTGAGCATCTCGCTATCTTGGGACCCGTGCAATGCTTTTATATAGCTCGAGGTGAGGCGGCTAGATGCTTTCTGGGTAGGTGTCACTTGCTTCCTCAGGGCGATTTATCAACTTTAAAGCTTTGACTGACTGATGCAGAGCTGATATGGAGACTTCCTTGGTTGAATCAGACCTTCCCAGTAGTTCGTTCCAGAGGCCATGAGGGCATCACCCTCCTGGGATTGACTGACAGCACCTTCTACTTCCCATTCCGGGTGTTACATCAGTTTGGCTGCTCTCAGTGGGTGCCTTGTGAGGCAAAACCCCCTCTATGTGATTTGATCTTTTCTAGGGGGTCCTTTGGGGACATGGATCAGATTGTTGCTCTTTGGGAGATGCATCAGTCGACGCTGATGTGTGATATGGAGCAGGGAGATTTAGTTCAGTCTTCCCCTGAGTACGAGGCTTGGCTATTGGCTGAGCGGCCTGCTGCTGGTCATTTGGATCAGATGGAGAGTATTGATATGGGAGGCCCCTGGCCGAAGAAGGAGACAACGCTTTGAGCTCGCATTGAGCTGTTGGTTGATGAGAAGAGGGTCCTGCAAGAGCTTTTATCACAAGAGAAAGTTAGAGCAGAGGTAGCAGAGACCAAAGCTGGCATAGCTGAGAGCGAGGTCCTTCGTCTGAAAGGATCCTTGAATGTTGCTCATGGGGCTACCGATGCTTCTCGAAAGAGGTACAAGAGCTTGCATGGTCATTGGTTGACTGAGCAGAATGTCCGGGAGGATGGTTTTCTCGTTGAGATTAGTGCCTTAAAGCCCGAGCTGGGCCGTTGATTCCCTCCTGCACATACATCTTTTCTCATAGATCAGATACACAAAAAAGGGGCGTAAAATATCCTTTACAGATACACACATTTTTTGGTATACATATTTTCTTTATGTTTTTATTTTTTTTTCTACTTTTGTAAAAAGAAAGAAAGAAAGAAAGACATCACACCGACTATTTTTTGGGGATGTGGTGTAAGCGGTGCAGTTGCAAATGGAAAAGGAAAATCTATTATATTTACAGACTTCTATTTTTTATTGCTCTTTTTGATTGATGGGTCCCTTTTTTGGAATGTACACAGCCTGGGCATGGAAGTTGAAAAGGGAAATTATCATCTTTGACAAAAGGGGCTTTCCCGCCCAGGTTCACAAAGTGTGGGCATGAAAGTGGAAAAGGGGTATTATTATCTTTTGACAAAAGGGGCCTTTCGCCCTATCCTTTATTCTCTGTTTGTTTGGTTTGATGCCTCAATCACAGGGTGAGATCTCGGGTCCTCTTTTGAACATGGTCGAACCCCCTTTTAAATGGTCAGGTCTGGGTGAGTTTTAGCAGCTTTACTAAGGCTGGAACGTCAATCCCTTTAGATTGAGTTAAACCTTTCTCCTTACCTTGAGTCATACGTTTGACAAAGCAGTTTTACTAAGACAATTCTAATCGAGGTCCGATTTGAACTAACATGAGCAGCCTAATCGAAAAAAGGGTATCAGGGAGAGTAACCAAGAGGGCTCCTCTAACATCAATTTTATCAATCAATTCAAACCTTTCTTTTTAACCTCCTCTATTTTATTTTTAATTCTTTAATCCTTTTACTCACAACGCCCAAGGTGGGTTCGTCATGCTCGTTTTGCCCTCTTTTTACCCGTGGCGCCCTTTCGAATTTTCACCACGTCCATGGGTCTAGCTCTCTTACGTCAAGTGCCCTTCGGGTTTTCACCTGGTCCGCACAAGCTCCCTATTTTTACCACGTCCATCTTACTTTGAGCTTGTATTTTTAGTTATTATTTTTATCTTTTTATTTCTTTCATTTTTTTGAAGGCCACATCATAGACGTCAATTCCATCGTAGTCGGCTAGATGGGGTTCTGGTTGTCTCCCAGCTTGGCTCGCACTGACACTATAGATACTATAACTGCTTACGAACCTAAAAAAGAGGGCTTTCTTTAGGGTGTAGTTTTGCCATGGGTTAGGTTAGAATTTGAAGGTATGCTGGGCTAAGAAGGTTTCATTGATATGATTTTAGTTTTTTCACAACATACTTTCTTCCTTGGGGGATCTTACTGTACATGCCCCATATATTTTTTCTTTTTGCTTTTGTTTTATTTCAGGCAATCTCTTTTTGAGGTTTTGCTTTTCCGATTTTTTTAATTTTTGATAGTAATTCTACTTCCTCTCTTCTTTTGCATATGTACACACTTTTTTTTTTTTTTTTTTTTCAGGGAAGGGGTTTATTGAAAGAAAGGCCCAGGCTCAAAATGGGGTAGCAAGGGATATCATCATTTTTAGGATTGCTTTTGGCTACTGTGCTTGGAATGATGGCCTCTTTTGGGTGGTTCTTAAGCAATCGCGTATCTGTTTCACCAATACTTACCTTGTCGTGACAGACTAAGAGTAGAACTGTCAGACGCATCCAGCATTGATGGGCTCAGGAAGATGATCTCCGTCCATGGTGGCAAGGCGGATGGCGTATCCCGACAGCACTTCTCAAAAGACGTAAGGTCCCTCCCAGTTTGGATTGAACTTCCCTCTTGGATCAGCATGGAGGGATCGGAAGATCTTCAACACAGTATCTCCTACCTTTAGATCTCGATCGCGGACACGTTTATTGTAAGAGCATGCGATTCGCCCCCTAGTAAACTTAAGTATGACACAAGGCTAGGAGTCTTTTCTTGCCCAGTAGACTCAGTTGTTCAAAGCGGGATCTCTCTCTCTCTCCCCCTCTGCTTTGGGTAAGCCTGATTCCATGAGGATTCATAGCGAGGGTACTTTAACCTCTACCGAGAGGATGACCTTGATTCCATACACAAGGAAGAATGGTGTTGCCCCTATAGCGGTACAGATCAATGTTCTGTAGGCCCATAAAGCAATTGGTAGCATTTAGCTCTAATCTCGATAAGTGATGACCATTTTCTCGAGTATGTGGATGACTGTCTTGTTCGTAGCTTCCACGGATCCATTGGTCTGAGGCCGATAAGGTGACGAGCGATGGTGCTTGATCTTGTATTGCTCGCAGAAGGATCGGATGCGCTTATTTGCAAAGTTTGTGCCGTTATCCATGATGATATCCTTGGGTACTCTAAATCGGCATATAATATTACTTTTGAGAAACTTCTCGACATGACTGGTCATGATGTTGGCATATGACGCTACTTCTATCCACTTGGTGAAGTATTTAATGGTGATGAGGATGAATCGATGTCCATTTGATTCTTTCAGATTGATTATTCTGATGACATCAAGGCCCCAGGTAGCAAATGGCCAAGGAGTGGTCACGTAGTGAAGATCGATGGCAGGAGCGTGTATCAGACTGGAGTGTTCTTGATACTTGTAGCATTTCTGAACATGTTTACAGCAATCTAATTCTATAGTGGTCCAAAAGTATCCCTGTCGTAGAATTTTCTTGGCGAGCGTGTGACCGCTGACGTGGGCACCACATACTCCCTCGTGGATATCCTTCATGATGTTGATCGCTTCACTTTCTATAAGGCACCTGAGTAAAATGTTATTATACGATCACTTGTAAAGGCATTTCGCATAAATGACGTAGCCTGCTGCTAGACATTGAATGGTTTGCCGATTCGTCCTGGACGTACCCTCAGGGAGAGTTAGTGTCTCGAGGAAATTCTTAATATCTGAGAACCAAGGTGGCTCATCATCAGGCTTAGTAGGTTCCTTAATCTGGAGGCAGAAGGTCGGCTCATTCTTTTGCTCGATCATGATCGGCTTCATCTCAACACCATAAGGGATTTCTATCATTGATGCCAAAGTTGCTAGTGCATCAACAAAGTGATTTCTTATCCTCGAGATAAATGAGAATGTCACGTCCTTGAAATAAACTATCAGATCCTTGAGGTGCTCATAGTAAGAGATCGATTACTCCTCTTTCGTCTTCCAATCTCCATTCGTTTGGCATATGATCAACTGCGAATAGCCAAATACTCGGAGGTGAGTTACATTCAGATTGAGAGCCGCCTGTAAACTAGCGATACAAGCTTCATACTCGGCCATGTTGTTAGTACAAGGAAAGTTGAGCTTGATGGAGATTGGTATATGTGATCCTTTTGGCAAAAATCAGAATGGTGCCAACTCTTTGACCTTCGGTATTTGTTGCCCCGTCAAAGTGCATTACCCAAGATTCCTCTGCTTCTTCTGTATCATCTTCCGTCATGAATAGGATGTCTTCATCTGGGAACTCAGTTCTCAAAGGTTCATAATCTGGCAAAGGATTGTCGACAGGATGATCGGCGAGTGCCTACCCCTTGATTGATTTCTGAGTGATGTATGTGATATCAAACTCAGATAATAAAAGTTGCTATCGTGCGGTTCGTCCAGTAAGAGCCGTCTTCTCAAACAGGTATTTCAACGGGTCCATTCGGGCCAAAAGTAGAACGACTTGAGATAGTAAGTAATGGCGGAGCCTCTAAGTAGCCCATACGAGAGCCAGACATGCTTTTCCCAGATGAGAATAGTGCATCTCATAATCAGTAAACTTCTTGCACAGATAGTAGATGGCCTGCTCTCTTCTTCCTGTCTCATTATGCTGCCCTAAGACACATCCCATCGAATCTTCTGACGTTGAGAGATACATCATGAGTTGTCTCCCCGGCTTGAGCGGTACCAACACAGGTGGGTTAAAGAGGTAGCTTTTGATTTTATCGAACACTGTCTGACAATCACCGTTCCATTCAACGGGCGAGTTCTTCCTTAGTAGCTTGAAGATCGGCGTGCATATTGGAGTTAGATGTGCAATGAATTGACTGATATATTATATTCTGCCCAAGAACCCTCTAACCTCTTTCTCAGTAGATGGTGGTGACATTTCTATGATAGCTTTGACTTTGACTGGGTTGACCTCGATCCCTCTCCTACTGATGATGAATCCCAACAGTTTCTCAGACATAGCACCGAATTTGCACTTTTGTGGATTCAGACATAACCTATACTTTCTCAACCTCTCGAACAACTTCTAGAGGTTTACCAAGTTATTGTTTCACTCCGGTGACTTAGCTATCATATCATCAACTTACATTTCAATTTCTCGGTGCATCATGTTGTGAAACAGTGCGATCATAGCTCTCTGGTATGTTGCCCCGACATTCTTCAACCCAAACGGCGTGACTTGGTAATAAAAGGTTCTCCCGGAGTGATGAACACAGTCTTCTCTCGATCTACCTCTACCATCCTAATCTGATTGTATCCTGAGAATCCGTCCATAAAAGAAAGCATCCCATTCTTAGAAGTATTATCAACTAAGATGTCGATGTATAGAAATGGGAAATCGTCCTTTGGGCTCGCCCTGTTTAAATTGCAAAAATTGATACACATGTGGACCTTCCATCCTTCTTCTGCACAGGTACAATATTGGCTAGCCACTGTGGATACTTAGATATCATGAGGAATCCTGTATCATACTGCTTAATGACCTCGTCTGACTTTCAACATCCACTTGGGTCGGAGACGTCTCAGCTTCTACTTAACTGACTTCATATAGAGGTAGAGAGGCAACTCATGCTTGACCAAATCGGTGTCCAGATCAGGCATGTCCTTGTACGACCAGGCAAAAATGTCTTGGTATTACCGAAGTAAATCGATCATGCCTTTTCTTTCTCCGGGAGATAACAACGTTTCAATCTTGGTAACTCGGGGAACCTCCTCAGTTCCTAGATTGATATCTTCCATTTCTTCGACAATGGGGGTAGGGCCATGCTCAAATTTGGCAAATCGGTCAAGGAGCTCCTCCAAAGGGATATCCTCGTCCAGACTCGTAACACCTACCTCTTCTTGTATTTCTACAAGAAAGGGGTCGATTTTACATGGGATGGGTATTTCAATTAAGGCATCCTTTTGTGGGATTTTATTTGGAATTTTAAATGACAATATTTTTGGACTTTATATTTTTTTAATATTTTTAAAATTTTTATTTTCTTCGGAGACGAACCCTTGGCAGCGCGAGTTCACATATATACAAGCTATTTCTTGCCAAGGGCTTATCTCACTTTTTATAGGTTGTTTTTTTTTGGGAAACGGGTGCCAAATATTAGGCCACTCCCTGCTTCCAAGGTTTGGGGCAAAGATTCCCAGTTGCATACTTGAGAGGTTGCCCCTTTACTTGTTTGGTTGGAGGGTGCTGACCGATATGGCTCTTCGGAGTTAGCCACCATCATGTTGATCCCCATTTCATCTGAGATGATGTCCTCAAATGTTAACACAATTTTGTGGTGATTCATCACAGGGGGACTTTGTTCAGGTATGGACCGTCGTTCCTCAAAGAGGGATAATGTGGCCAGGTCTATCTCCAGGCCGGGAAGGGTGATATGGGGATTAGTGGGGTGAACAGGTGCTGTGGGCTTATGTGGGGTTAATTGGGTTACCCCTAGCTTTCGTAGCTGCCGATGCCCGGGTTCTCTCCTTAGCCTCTCGTGCTTCTTCTTCCCTGGGCTTGTAACCTAACTCAAACCTGACTTTTTGACCCACTTTGGCTGTGACGGGCTCTTTTCTGCCTTACAGTCTGGGCCCCAGTCCTCTTCCTTTTTGATAGCCCCATTTTTGGAGCATGGCCATTACCGCTACCATTCCACCTTCGGTTCTTGGAATGATGCCCTCGATGGGCTCCATGAATACTGTTGACACCTCGTACTCGAAGCTGTGGAGGTCGACATCCTCAGTGGTGTGTGACACATCTAGCACTTTAGGCTTTTCGACGCTGTTGGTGGCTTTTTCTTTCTCACTGTGCCCCTCACCGATGATAGTGATAATCTTATGCCCGAACACAAACTTGAGTTTCTGGTATAGTGTGGAGGGAATCGCTCCAACTTCATGCAGCCACGGGTGCCCTAACAGTAGATTGAACGAGGATTTGATATCCATCACTTGAAATAATATGGAGAAGGTCGTTGGCCCAATCAATAGCTCAAGGTCAACTTCCCCCATTATCTCTCTCGTGTTGTTGAAACCTCGGGCACTGGTTCTCGTGGGTCTCAGCATGCATAGATCTACCCCAATCTTTATGGTGGTTCTCAGTGGGCATATGTTTAACGCAGACCCATTATTGATTAAAACTAAGGGGATTATCATATTTTCGGACCCAACAGTTATATTTAAGGATTTTGAGTGACTACTTCCTTCCTCTAGTAAATCAGCATCAGAAAATGAAATGGCATTTGGAACCATCACTTGACCAATTATTTGCCTGACTTCATCTGGGCTAACCTGAAGTGATACATGCGCATTCTTTAATGCCCCCATTAAAGCTTGAAAATAGAGCGGGGACGCCATCAATAAATCCCATACAGTAATATGAGCAGGCATTCTTCTTAGCTGAGTCTCCAGTATATGTTCTCGATTCATTTTTTCAAAAGGATTAACAACACTATCTTTCTTTCCCTCTGGTTGGGCTTGTGCTGCTGCTGGTGCTTCTGGCTACTTTAAAATCTTTTCGGATCGAGTAATAAAGTCCACTGCCCCCTCCTTGTTGCTGCCAACGTTGATATTTATTTATTCATAACTCAGCGGGACCTGATGAGGATTGTCGGTTAGCCCTAAAATCTAAAATGGTATAACTACCGATATCGGAGGTACTTGCACTGCAGGCTTTGGGGGGGTGGGTAACACTTGATCCACTTTGGTGATAGATGGTTGGGTGGAAAAATTGGTCCAGATGGGGGGGGGGGGTGAAGCTTGTGGGTGGTTGAATCGGGGGTAAAGGGGTATGAGTAGGCCATTGGTAGCTGATAGGTGCTAGCGGGGATTGGGGGCTTGTTGGGCTATCGAGTAATTGATGGGGGTGGTGGTGTATGATTGATATACATTTATATGCACATAATTGATAGGTGTGGGTGATGGCAAATAAGTCCTAACATCTAAGGGTTCAACTCGTGGTGCTGGGTTGGGGAAATAATCCGACAAATTCAGGGGTTCAATCACCCCAATATTCCTTTCTTCATAATTTCCCTGCAATGGTGCCACATAGCTCTCCCGATCACTGATGTAGTCCGACGGGTCAAATTCAAACTCCTCCTCACATTCTTCTATCATCCCGATGGTGGGTCTGAGACTTGCTCCTCCGGTAGGATGTGGGGGTAATGGCACGTGATGAATATTCGCGTGTTGGTTTCCTTTAGAAGATGCAGGTGGAATGATTTTTCTGACATCAATTAAATCTTGGATCGCATGCTTCAATGAAAAGCAGTGATCAGTCGGGTGACTCGGACCCTGATAAAAATTACAGTGAGTATTAGGGTCATAATTCTTTAGGATTGGGTGAGGAGGAGGTTGCGATTGACGAACGATAACTAATCCCTTTTCTATTAGTAAAGACCAAAGTATACTTAATGATTGCCCTAGGGGTGTAAACACACGGTCATAGCGGGTTCTCCTCTGCTCCAGATTCATCTGCATTTCTTGTCCATTCCCTGCTCTCTGTATCTGCTTAGTTCTAACTGGTACTAGTTGGGCTGCTTGAAATTGGAACGGGGTCATATTATTGTTGGGCTTGGTGTTGGCAATGTTCTGGACATCGACCCCTTTTCTCTTCTTGTTCCTCTATTCTGAAAACCTTCTAACTCCATTGGCTCCACTCGGTACATTTTTGCTCAGGCTACCTTCCCTAATAGCATCTTCACAACGATTGACGTTCCTTACCAGATCAGCAAAGCTGGATTGCTACTAGTACACTAAAAAGTTTGAGATCACAGTAAGGTATTTTTAGAAATCATTTTTATTTGTTCATCATCAGGGATCCTATTTCTAACCTCAGCTACCAGTGCTCTCCAACACCCCCAATAATCGCTAAAAGTTTCATTCAAGTTCTGCTTCAAATGGGCCAAATCTGACTTACGCGGTGCAATATCTATATTGTAGATGTATTATTCCGGAAATAAGTGCGTCAAGTCATTCCAAGTTTTCATCATAGATGGTTCCAAAGATGTAAACCATCTCAAGGCTAGACTGATCAAACTTTTCTGAAAGACCTTTATCAATAGTCTTTCGTCCCCTCCATACTGACACATGTCCCCATCATCAGACTTGAGGTGTGCTATGGGATTGCCGGTGCCATTGTATTTGTCAAAAGCTGGCATTTTAAAATTTGGAGGTAAGAGGACCTTAGCAAACAAACATAAATCTGAGAAGTCTGTGGTGTGAATTTCAGCACCACCCATCTTCAACAACTGCTTATGGATTTTGTTTAACTGCTCTTTCAACTTTTCTGACTCCTTGGATATGGGGCCACTTTCTCAGCAGTCGGTTGGACTTCACTCTGAGCTACCAGGGGGTGGGCAATCATAGGAGGAGGGTTAAGGCCGGTCAATGTCCCAGTATAGGCTTCACTGTTTCTAATCTCGTCCTCTTCATACTGCTGGCCTACATAAGGTGCAGTGAGGGCAGGATTCTCTTGCTGGTGCTACATGGACTGGATGAGAATGGCATGAATGGGGGTTGGGTGAGTCCATTGGGGATGAGGGAAGGGTTTGTTGGGTGATGGGATGAGTGGAAACCACGTTTTGGGGTGGGGCCTGATGAGGCCATTGGGCATGGGGAAAAGCTTGAAACTAGCTTTGGGATGTTGGGATATGGGTGAATTGGGGTTGATGTAAGGCATAGGTTTGAGCTGGATATGAGGCTTGTGAATGGGTGAAATTTTATAGGAATTATGAAGGGTATGGGTGTGAGGCTCCAAGGTTTTGCTGGGCTTGGGTTTGGGCTATGAAGCCTTGGGAGGGTTGGGCTATGAAGGTTTGGCCCATGGGTCCTTGGGAAGCTTGGGCCATAAAGCCTTGGTCATGATAGGTGTGGCCCAGGGGGCCTTGGTGGGTTTGGGTCATGGGCCATTGATGGGTTTGGGCCATGGGCCCTTGGTGGATCTGAGCCATGAGCCCTTGATGGGTCTAGCCCATTGGGCCTTAGTGGGTATGGGCCATGGGCCCTTGATGGGTCTGGCCCATTAGGCATTGGTGGGTCTAGGCCATGGGCCCTTAGTGGGTATGGGCCATGGGCCCTTGTTGGGTCTGAGCCATGGGCCCTTTGTGGGTCTAGGCCATGGGGGTTTGGGCCATGGGGCCTTGGGAATGTGGGGAATGGGGGCTTGGGCCATTGGGCCATGGGTATGTGGGAAATGGGGGATTGGGCCATTGGGCCTTGGGGTATGTGGGTAGTGGGGGTTTGGATGGTATGGATGATGGGGGTCATGGAGGAGTGAGGCATGGAGGCTTGATAGGGTCTCGGATGGGTTCATGGATGTGTAGTGTGGATGAAGGGGGATGTGTTGGGAGGCCTTCCACCTATTTTAGGTTTGAAACATCTCCTCTATCATGGCCATGGAAGGGGGATCGAATGGAGATGGGTTATTTGATGGTTGGAGGGGTATGGATGGGTGTGTGAAGAGAAAAAATTGGGCATGGCTCCAGTAAAATCGGACATGGCCCGGGTGAGGGGCGGGATATCGGGTGGATTAGAGGAAAGATGTGGGGCATTGGTGGATGGATTAGGCATGTATGTATGGGGCATAGAGGTGGAGAATGAGAGAGGAAAATTGGCCATGATTTTGAAAAAGATGGGCATAACTTGGGTAAATGGAGGGATGTGTGGGGGATTGGATGTGGGTGGATCGGGTTGGGCGGATGAAAAATAGGGTATGTTGGTTAAGGTAGAGGATGTGTATTGAGCGGGTGTGGAAGGAAGATGAGATGGGTTGGAGATGGCCATGGATGAAGGTATGGCTTGGAAAAATGATGGGAAATTTAAATTTTGGGTATTTTGGGAAGTGGTGGAAGGGAAAATAGGGGCACCGAACGGGCCAATTATGGTGAGGGGGTGGAAGTAAAAGCTTCTTCGATATGGGAATGGGTTGGAGAATGTGGCGGGGATGAGTCGGGATCAGCGTAAGCTGGATCCACAACCCATGATATATCTCAGTATGGGTCAAGTACGGGTGCCTCGGATGAGGCCTGTAAAGCTTCCTCCTCCTTCCCCTACAGGGTGACGAAGGGTACAATGATGCCATTGTACTGACACTAATCAAGACTCTATTTTTGGGTTTTTAATTTTAATTTTTTTAAATTTTTATAAGTGAAAAGAAATGAGGATTCTGAGGCCTTTTGAATTCCCTTCTTAGGTGGCTCTCGTACCCTAAATAGGTCCCGCAGTAAAAGTTTCGAAGCATTTCAGAAGAATCAAAGGGAAACCCCTTGATCTATTGAAGGCACGAAAACTAATGCAAACAACCCAATCCCTCGAAATGAATAAAAAAGAAGTCACCTTCTTTTGACCGACGAGGGCGTATTGGGTGTCAGAAGTTGCAAGGCCTAAACAGAGGCACTAAAAACACTAATAGGGGAGTTTGGGGTGTGAAATAGGCCACAGATTCAGACTGATGCTGTCTAGAACCAACCTGGAGCAACTAATAGTGGCACCAGAGCAAAAGATTCCCAGACTAAAGTTGGCGCAACTAATAGTTGCGCCAGTGTTCTTTTAGGGTATTTTTCATTGGCACAACTAATAGTGGAACTAGACTAAAATGGTTCTCCAGATTTCTTAATAGCAGCAACTTCAGCCCAAAATGGGTCTCCAAATTGGCTTCAGGGGACTGACTGTTTATATGATGCGTCTCTTTCCTCACTGATCCTAAGGGTTTATATGATGCGTCTCTTTTTTCTCGGGTTTTAAGCTTGGTAATGAAAAGGTTACCCACCCGAAATACCTTAAGTGCAAGTGCTTTTCTCAGGTACTAGGTGGGCTGGAACTTTTCCGAATCATCACCACTAGGGGCTGCCGCCGTACTAAGACCTGAGAGTTTGTATGTGTGCCTAAATAACCTAACCCTTGAAAATCTATCCTACAAAAATCAATTTAAATCTCCTTTGTTGGTTCAATTTTATTTTTCACTTTTAAGGAAGTTTTCTTAAGTTCAAAGACCGGGGGTGAGGATCCTGTGCTGCCTCTACGGGCTGGCGTTCACTAGGGGAATATAATTACAGATTAAAAGCGCAAGTAGGCCCACCAAATGACTAAGACACTTAAAATGACGAAAATATAAGAAATTTAAATGACAATGCATAAGTAGACCCACCGATCGGCTAAGGTGTTGGAAATAACGAAAACGTAACGAAATTGAATGACGGTGCTCAAGTAGGCCCGCCAAACGGCTAAGGCTCGTAAATGACGTAAAGTAGGGGTAAGTAAAATGACGTAATCGGAGGGGTGAGTAAAAAATAAATATAAAATAGTAATAAAAGGATTAGTAAATCAAAAATAAAGAGGCCAAATTGAAGGGGAAGGTCTACTAGTTACTCTCCAACAGAGTCGCCATCTGTGCAACCATGGATTTTTGACGATCTGTCGCAACGATGCACTTTTAAATAAATTTTTAGAGTCGCCACCCAGAGCTTTTGGTGTCTCGGGAAACCTAGATTAATTTTATAAGCACCGTGTCACAAATATGACTCTGAATTTGGTCTACGCCAGAGGCTCTTGGGTAGGGGTTTTAGTTTTTGATTGGAAAGGTGTTAGGTACCCAATCAACCCGCTTAAAGTGGTCTCTACTTATGGCCAAAATAAAAATAATAAGAAAGAAATAAAAAGCCTTCCTCTTGCCCGAAGGGTCTTAAAATCCTATTTGTGCCCCCCCGTTCCTACCAAAAATTCAGCAGCGTAACGGCACAAATGGGTGGATAGAGGAGAAGGTAGAGGAATAGAGGGGAGAGCCGGCACTCTCGGGCCCTTGTTGCAGCACTGTAGAGCCTTACGTTGGCTTGCTTTGGTGAGCTTTTGAAGGCTTGTATGATGAGAAATGGGGTTCTAACTCCTAGGGCTTGATAGTTAAGAGGTAGAGAGAGAAGGTTAAGGGGTAACACACACCTAACCTAGAGCTTTTTGATGAAATGCTAAGGTCTAAAGGAAGTTTTAAAGTTCTAGAATTTGTATGGGAATGGTGCACTAGAGGAGAGACAGAGAGAAGGGATTCCTTAATCTCTTAATTGAAAATTTTTTCAAGCCTTTGTAAAGGGAGGGGTGCCACTCTATTTATAGGAAAAAGAGAGTTTAGGAGGGTGCTTAGAGGCTAATTTGGATTTGCAATTAGGTAATCCAGCCATCTAAGGTTTCCTAGGGTTTTTGGAGCCTTGAAAAGTGTGAGAAGATGCTCCAATGGTGGATGATAGGGTGGGGATTTAAACCACTTAAGGGGTTGCATATAGATAGTAAATGGGCGCAACATAATTAGCAAAACACACCCCAAAGGTCAAGATGGTCAACAAGTCAAATCCTAATCTCAAAATTTGAGGCAAAAATCTAAAGTTATCGTTCATATGCCTAGGGCAACTAATAGTTGCGCTAAGAATATGTATAGTAAAATAGTGTTGTACAGTAGCTTGGGAAGTTGGAAGCCTGTGGGGGGATCCACCTATATGTGGTGCAACTATTAGTTGTGCAAATCTCAAAGGGGGTCACAGTATATTTACCATTTTACCCTTACTCTTTGAAACACGATATCTTCTCACACACAGCTTCGATTGGGGTGATTCTTAGCTTGTTAGAAAGATAAGGACTTCTACTTTTCAATAGTATAAGATTCAATTATAGTAGAAGGTTACAACTAGTCCCAGTGCACCACTCTTCATCCATTGGTTGAGAAAGCTAGTTTTAGGTCCGAAATGGGTTCTAAGGGTTGGGATGCGTTTCTAAGGGTTTGGGAAGGTTCCTAAGGGATCTAGGGTGATTCCTAAGGGCTTAGAATGGCTACAAAGGTTTTGGAAAGGTTCTTAAGGGTTCCATACATGCCATCAAAAGCTCGAAGATGCACCTCTCTCGAAATGTATTTTGATCGGTCCTTGGACCAAATTTGGGTATATACAGATGCCTCTCTTTGGTATCCGATCACTAATAATCGAATGTCAAAGAAAAAAGTCATCCGAAGAGGCCCAAGGCATTACTGACGGGTTTGCTGCATTCAAAGTGAATTTCAAACATCAGATGAGTAACATGGTGAGAAAACGAAAGCCCTATATGTAAAAAAAAAAGGTAATTTCTCAAGGTAATCGGTCCCCAAGCGCTTAGCGACATTATTGGGCATAACCGAGGTGGAATGAGTTGCGAAAGCTCAATAGCTGGGAAAAATGGTCGCTTCTCGAGATGATTTGAAGGAGTTTGATGTTCAAGATTCATTCTGAATATAACAACTTCGTAAGTAAGGAGGGTGATAAACCCATATTCAAAGATAGGCGTAAAAAAAGTATGCAAGGTTCCACAGTTTGTGTCGAATCATATAAGGCACTAACTGCCTCATCTAACTGGTCACGGGTGCCCTTACTTGAAGCAGGGTTCGAGGTCTTTAGACGGACCCATTGATCCCAAAGTTTATTTAGCACGACTACCCGAGCGGAGCGAATAGATATCACAACGCTTTTTGGGAGTACGTGTTGTTTTTGATAATGTGCCCTGAATCAATATGATCTAGAGTACCCAAATTTAAATACCACTAAACAGATCTGGCAGAAATCGGGTGCCCACCAAAGGGGACACATAATCCTGGTCTCTGCCGATAATGAACTTACAAATCATTTAACTATGTATAAACATACACCCATTGGGGGCGATAAGCAACAATGGCGATAGAAGTCTCGACCCAGATCCCGTCCGGGTATAATTTATGAGAACAAATGACCATCCTACGGATACCTAGACGCATGGTGTATACTTTACAGGGATACTATGCCAATACGGGGTTTAAGCCTATGAAAATGAGGGAAATGAACCCTTCTGTATGCATGTTTACACATAGTTGATTGATATGTAGTTTCATTTTCAATAGGTTGGTCTTAACCAACGATTGACCTTTTTCATAACGGAGTTTCCCGGACCTCAAATCCCGTAGGGCGCATGCCCGGACAGCGTAGACTAAGAGTCCACACCTCCGAAATAGCTCGTGATAAATATCAAGTTAGACACTCACGTTCCTATGAATCCACAAACAGAGTGCTCATCGCAAAGATTTAGCAGTGAAGTTGACCAGATTGAAATATTGACCGTTTGATCGGGATTGGCGCCGTTGCTCCTACTTTGAAGTAGGATCCAAAAATCCAAGGTGAATCTTAGACTTAAGACATTGATATAGCATAGCTGTGTTGCCGATAATATATTGACATTTTACTGCATCGGAACATGCATGTGCGTAGCTGTGCGTCCAATCACATGAGGCATAGACCGCCCCTTTTAACTGGTCGCAGGTGCCCCTGCCTGAAGCAGGGTTCGAGGTCTTTGGGCAAACCCATTGATCTCAAAGTTTATTTAGCACGACTACCCGAGCGGTGTGAATAGATGTCGCAACGCTTTTTGGGAGTGTGTGTTGTCTTTTCATATATATATATATATTTTATTTTATGTGGGAAGTTTTGACCTTTTTTGTATTTATCATTTTACGTGATTTTTAGATTTTGAGTTATCATTTTATGTGATTTTTTTGGGTTTTAAGTTATCATTTCATGTGATTCTATCACTTTATTACTTCTATTATTTTATGCAAATTATTTTTGAGATTTTTTTTAACTCTTTATTTTTTTTTGTTATGGATTTTTTAAGATTTTAAGTTATCATTTCATGTGATTTTTTTGGTCTTTTAAATTATCATTTCATGTGATTCTATGACTTTATTACTTCTATTATTTTATGCAAATTATTTTTGGGATTTTCTTTATCTTTTTATCTTGTAGATTTTTTATTACTTTAAGTTATCATTTTATGTGATTTTTTGGTCTTTTAAAGCTATCATTTTATGGGATTTTTTGATTTTTTCAAAGCTATCATTTTAAGTAAATTATTGGTTTTTCAAAAACTACCATTTTATGTGAATTATTCTATCATTTTATGTGACTTATTTTATCATTTTTTGTGAATTATTTTGGGCTTTTTATGTGAGAATTTTTTTATCAATTTTTAGACTTTTTCACGTTTTTCTGTGTAGGATCGGGATGCCTATTAATCTCGATCGATTTTATTCTAGCACGGCTTCCCGGACAAGCCGAATGAGAGTCGACATACCGTTTGGGAGCACGTGCAACTGTCGGGAGTAACAAAATAAAGAGAGGGGGGGACCGGGTTATGCAGGTGACCCGTACCAGGCCAAAAACTCGACCCACAAGTGGCTGGCGTAACTATTAGTTGCGCCAAGCCAAAAGGGGGACTCAAAATAGCCTGGCAAAACTATTAGTTGCGCCAGGCATGGCTGGGTTTGAATTTAAAACGCCCGAGTTCGGGCAGCAAGGGCATATTTTTGAAATTTTTTTCTTCCCCTCTCTTCAAACCGAAAATCGGTCTTCCCTAGGGTTCCTTTACTTTGCCTCTACGCATGCCTCATTGCTGGCATTTACTTGCGCCGATGATCTCCGCCTCGCACTAGATCAAAGACTCCATTTCCTTCAAAAGGTAACCATTTAAAACCCATATTTTCTGATTTTTCTTACTTTTTCTTGCAAATATGATCATGATCTTGCTTTCTTAGATGAATAATGGTTTATTTCCATTGTAAGCATGTTTATTGATGATGTGTTATTGATTTTTTTACGATTAATGCCCTATTTTTTTGGTTTTATGGGTTTTATTAATGCATAATATATATATATATATATATATATATATATATATATATATATATATACATAATTTTTTTTGTTTTTATATGTGCCTATAGAAGGGGTTTTATTTTTATTTTTATTTTGAATATAAAAGCAAGGATTTTTGGTTTTTATTTTTTTAAAAAGTAATTAGGAAAAGGGGATTTTTAGTTTATTTTTTTTGAAAAGTAATTAAGAAAAATGATTTTTGGTTTCTATATATTTCTAAGGTAAAGGAGTTTATTTTTGGTTTTTGTTGTTTTCGTTCTCTCTCTCTCTCTCTTTTTTTTTAAATTTGGGAAACTAAGGAACTGATTTATCATTATTATTTATTTTTGTGTTGGTTTTTTATTTTATGGGCATAAAAGAAAGGGGTTTTTTTTTTTTTTTTGTTCGAGTTCTTTTTGTTTTTATACACAAAAGAATGACTTCTTTTTTGGTTTTTGATTAGAAATATAAAGGGAGGGATTTTTTATTTTTTAGCTTTTATTTTTTTCTAAATATAAAAAAAGATTTTTTTGGTTTTTTTATTTATTTTAGAAGCATAAAGAAAGGATTTTTTTTTGTTTTTAACTTTTGTTTTTCTAAACATAAAAGAAGGATTTTTTTGGTTTTTGATTTTAGGAGCATAAAGAAAGGATTTTTTTTTAGAAGTGTTTCGATAGCTCTTGGAGTGCTGACCCTATCAAGGAGTGGATACTCCTTTGGTAGGAAGGAATGAGAGACCAAAGGAGTATCCACTCCTTGATAGGGTCGGCACTCCCAGAGCTGTTGAAACACTTTTCTGTGCCCTTCTTTATCTTACATCCCCCCTGATTCATCAACTGCATCCTCAGTGTAGTTGAGCGAAGAAGTTGAGGAGATTAAAATGGACACCTCTCCCTCCCCCCACAAAAAGGGCACCTCACATTCCTTCCGTGGAAGAAATGCAATCCCATAGTGGAGGTCCTTTGAAGAGTGGGAAGTGAACATATCTCTAGATCACCCTTCACCTATACTGCTCCCTTACGAAGATCCTACCTAGAGATTGAAACACAAGTAAGGGGAGAAGATAAGCAGTGGAGAAGGGTGTGAGGGACGGCTCAACCCACCATCATCATATAGAAGCTCGCATTCGGGGTGGGTTGTGATGGTATAAAGGCTAGGAAGTAGGGGAAAATAGGGTCTTGGAATGTGATGTCGAATTTGGTTTAGGTTTAGGGTGAATGGTAGTTTCAGAGGATGATTCAACATCTTGAATAGGTCGCTGGCGCTTCAGATTTTCAACTCTTTGTTATGCAGCAAAGAGCTCAACTCTATGTATTTCAAGAATTCTATCAAGTTGTTTACTAAAATCACTCTGTTTGGTTTCTTTCGTCATTAAGGTTAGGGTATGAAAGGAAGAGGAAAGAGATGAGTTTTTGGGAGGGTGAAGGCTGGTTTTACAGAGAAGGGAAAGGTTCATGTGTCAAGGTATAGGCTTATAGGCTTGGGTAGTTGGCAAGTGGAGATATTGAATGCGATGCGTGTCCATTTCCTCTATGAATTAAATGCGTTTAAGTTCTAATGTAACCGATAAGATTGATCACTAGAGTCGCTTGTTCCCCAAAATTGTCATTTACAATTCTGTAGAACGAAAGTGAAGCTTTATGACGCTTCAAATCGTACTCGTTACGATTTAACTCTATGAATCACGAGAGATCGTAAATCCATACGAGCAAAGTGATTGTGACCATACATAAGAGAGTTTATGATTGAGTATACTGTAAATCGTATAATACTCTCAGAAACTAAGTTATATACATATGTTACAGGTGTTTGCTATGGGTGAGTCGGTAGCGAGACGGGTTCTAGAGGAATTCAATTAAAAGCAGAGGAATTCAGCTTTGGAAAACCTTTCATCATTGTCTTTAATTTATATAATCTTCCTTGCTTAGGAAGCAAAAGACTCTGAATTAATCTCACCCGATGCGTGGCGTTGCACCAGTTCCTCGCTGAGAGTCTCAAAAAGTTCTCAAACTTCTTTTGCTATCAATTTATGAAACATACCGCCACAGGCTTTATCAATCCTATGTCGGGTTGCATCTTCAAGGCCTTCATAGAATGTAACACCTCGTAAATTTGATCTTTGAGCAGTCCGTCTCGGTGTGCGTGACCAACTATTTGTACGTCCAAGATCATGAAAAAAATATTGAGTAAAGTATGTAGATTTAGATCTTAAGTGAAAAGATGGAATTAGAAAGTATTTGGACAATTAAGTGGAATTACATACACCAATGGTTGGTATAGTAGCTTAGCACCTAAACCTTGGACTTAGCTATGGGTAGAAATAAATGCAATTGAATGCTTTGCATTCAATTCCTCTTGCATATGATTGGAAATTTATGAAGAGTGAGAAGAGAAGGGGAGAGTGAAGGTGCTTTTAATTCAAAATTATGTGGATGCGATTACTTGAACTGTACGAGAAGCAAGGATTGAAGATTGAGACAAATTCCCAAAGTGTTCCACAAGAACCCTAGGTGGGAGTTGAGTTAGTAGAATCAAGAGATCGATACATTCGAGGTAAGAAATTTGTGTTAGGTTGTGAATTAGTATTAGGTAAGTCTTCGTTTCGGATGTGATTGAGGAATATGAAGAAAAGAACATAGGTTTGAGAAAGAATGGAATTGAAACAAGAAAATCAAGGGATAGATGAAATCTATCAATTTTGATCGATTGAAATTGGATTCAATCGATCAAAATTGAATTCGATCGTTCAAAATGGACTTAAGAAGGTGAAATATGATTTATGGGGAAATTCGTTCGATCGAATATAATTTGAACGAGTGAAATGTGTTTTGATCGAATGAGTTGGACACTTGATCGATCGAAAGGTATAGAATAGGGAATCGTAAAATTTTTCTAAAAAAATTTAGAACAGGAAATCCTAAAAAATTATAGAACAGGAAATCCAATCGATCGAATTAGAAATTGATCGATCGATGTTGTAGTGTCAGAAGTTTGGTTTCTGAAGGATTCGACCAATCGAAATAGTTTCGATCAATTGAATTTAGAAATCGATCGATCAAATTAGGGAATCGATCGATCGAATTTTCCAAATTCAGGATTTTGTTGTGTTTTGGTTGCAGGATTTTGGAGGGATCTTATATCTTTCTGTTTGGCATTGTTTCTGACGTATAATATGTCTTGTCTTAGGTGTGAATCTGTGAATGTGTGAGAGAAGCTAACAACTTAAGGACTTCACGCGTAACATCGTGTCGATGTAGGAAAAACTTTTTACCATGTACATTGGATACGAATAACATATGAGTTATGATATGACATGTTGTTTTGAATGTGTAGAGTCTTATGAATGTGTAAGCAGCTGTGTGTGTGTGTATTTCAAGAACCATGTTCAAACAAATGTGTTATTCGTGTGAGAATCCTTCAGGATTCATTACAATAGGGAGATAAGCATGTGGAATCTTTCAAGATTCATTCAGAATGTGAAATGGGTGTGGGTGAGTTCGGATGTTTTGAGTTTTAAAAACCTAAATTATAATTAGCACATCACACGGTAATAAACTATAAGTTATGCACTATGATTTAAGGTTTTGTGTGAATGCCTGGCTGACACGGAGGTATACCCGTGACCGATGCGGCGGGATATCCGTGACCGGTACTGCGGGATATCCGTACAACTCTTTTGTGATCTTGTGAATTCTACCGGCTAATGGTAATTGTGTTCGGCACAAGCGTCCATCATTATTGGGACCTTGGGCACCATATGTAAATGGTTCATATGAATGACGATAGTGGGTATTCCATTGGGGGCTCAATGTTATATATGCTCGAGGGACTATTTAAGTGAAATAATTTAAGTTTCCTTTCTTGTGTTATGAGAATAAGAAGAAATGCTTGTGATAAGTTTTTCCAATTTAAGAGAAATGTCCTTGTTTCATTCAGTTATCTTTGAATTTGTGCATCTTCATGAGAAAATCGCATTTTTATCATGTCATGGGATATATGTGTTTTATTGAGATATGCATGTTATTTGTGTTTCCTTATTAAGCTTAGATAAAGCTCATCCCTCGACTATACGTCACAGATACAGGTGAGGATCTTGGTACGGAGGGCCACGATAAGGACTCCGAATACACACCTTTGGAGGAGGAAATAGAGCCTCATCCTAAGAATTATTTTCTGTGTCCAAAGCACGGGTAGGTCCGGCTTTGGAGATATGGTTTAGTTCATGGGTTTTATAATATAAATAACATATTTCTTTTAGATAATAATTGTATTATTATTTTGGTGAACCATGTATCGGTGATGGTCGGTCATCACTGGTAGTTCTTCTCGGTTCTTCTGCCCATGAGTTTTACATGGGATTAGAACCGTTATTTTGAGCTTTTGAGATATAGAACTGGAGATTTAATTTTGCACAAAATGATAATATCTCTTAGCTATGGTTTCTGCTTTGTTTCCGCTTTGCGTGTGGATGTACCAAGTGTTTAGTTCGGGGATCGACCTTAGCATTGGTCCGACGGTCCGGATTTCGTAGTTAGGAAATCCGGGCTGTCGCATAGAAAGTGAGCACAAGTTGCTAGTGCGCAATCCCATGGTGAGGGCACTTGTGCGGAAGATCCTTAAGACGGTTCCAATACTTATGAAGAGATTCATCCAGGAATTGATGGAATGTTATGATAAGATCCCGAATTTTACTCGACCTGTAGATTGGAAAGAATTTTGTAAGGAACAAACGCTCCAGTCCTTCCTAATCAGCAAGCGAATTATAAGGCAAAGAGTTCATCCACTGCTTTGCTTCATCTCTCAGGGAGTATGCGAACAGTCTCAACCGAGTGGATACTTTTGTTAAGTTCTTAATTCAAATGATAATACATACTTTCACGAACTTATTTAAATGCAAATAGGGATCTTCATCCATTAGCCCATGGTAAGTTGAAAGTATTTGAAGTGTATTGGGTGTAATTTAAAACGTCTTATTACCGGCTTGGGGTTGTATTAGAATGCATGGGGGAGGTGTAAGAGGTGTAAGAGGTGTTAGAGCATAATACTCCCCCATTATCTTAGCCACTTCTTAGTCTCTTCCTGTCATAATGAAATCAGAGCAGGAAGGCTAAAACAATTACTGCAAATGTCTATTTTATTTTATTTTTTTCTGATTTTTTTAGAGAGCAGTGAGAGAAAACAAATCTAAGCCTTGAGCTTCTCTGATAAGGGGAAGTTGAAACTCTGATTCGTCGCTCTGAATAAACCTGCAAAAGATTTAAGAAGTGATCAAAGAAAATTAAAAATATAAAGAAATATAAAACGAGAAAAATAAATACTCATTTTTTAAAAATTAATATATTCAAATGCTATCCCCGGCAGCGACGCCAAAAATTTGTTAGCGACTTGTATGTGTCATCTTTAATTAATTCTTAACCTATTGCAAGTACACAATGGAAATTATAGTACTAGCAAAGGAACGTTCCCACAGAGATAAGTTAAATTATATTAATTTAATTTTTATGAAAACGTATACTTATCTCTTAAGATCATAATCTACTGGAGAAATATGAATAAAAAATTATTTTTAATTTAAATTATAAAAAATAAATCCTAATCCTCCTTTAGATTATGGTCGTCAATCATAATCTTCAGCTATCGAATATTTATGAATTTAAATAGTACCGTTACACTATATATATCAAGTTTCCTAGTATTGGTCGTCAATCAATACTAAAATCTTATCAATACAAATTTAATCTAATCAACAATCTCCTAAAACTTGAGCGTTAATCAAATTCTAGAAACCTGAAGATGGAAAAGTAAAAATTGTTACACTAATCTGTAAACCTCAATCTGAGTCATCAATTCAAATTAAAATATGAAGATGTTTGCAAAGCAGGAAATAAAAGAAAATAAAATCTAAACTAGAAAGTAATAAAATTATATTTTTCACTCCTTAGCCACAATCGTCAATTGCTTTTGAGAAACTATAGATATCTACTCTAATCGTCAGCTCCCAATTACAGTCGTCAATTGCTCTTGAGAAACCTTAGATATCTAATCTACAAAGCAATAAAAATCTATAATAAATTTGATCGGAAGAAAATCCAACCTTAGTTGTCAACTGATGCTGAGAATTTCTTCGATGATTATTCCTATACCGGGCTCTGTTATTTATAGATCATAAGGAGTTGGTTTACAAGACTTCAATTTTATTAGAAGAAATAACTAAAAACAAAACTATCCTAATATAATTCTAATTCTAATTTTATCTTTCCTTACTTTCCTTCTGTTGATGCACTTCTGAATTTCTTCCTTTTTATTAAGTAGTAGAGTCCTTTTAAGATTCCTTTTCATCAATCTCCTAGATCCGTGATTAGCCAAACTTCTAATTCAAGAGTTCTTCTAATTCTGTTTATGGCGGTGAAAATCTTCACGTGATCAGCAGCAGTGGTATCAACAATGAGATGCTTTTTCTGTAAAATCGTAAGTCACGATTTTCTTTCTTTTATTATGGTTTTCCTTAGAAAATCGTAAATCCCGATTTTCTATTTTTCACACAGCTTTCTCTTAGTTGATGATTCTTTGGATTACGATTGATCGTTTTCTTCTTTGTATCACCTTTACTTTGAACGTCTTTTGGAGAATTGTAAATTATGATTTCTCATTTCTCTCTTTGTGTGACAGCCCAATTTTTCCCGTTCTCATAAAATCCTGTACTATTTTTTTTTCTTTCTTATAACTTAAACTCGGGAAAAATTGGATCGTCGGATCACACTTCACAATCCAAGTACAAAAATACTTGATATATCCATGTATAAGCGTGGAAGTCAGAGCAGATATCATACATGCGTAAAAATAGAATTTTAGATATCACTAGGCAGAACTAAATCTTTCTACTTTATACATAACATCTAATACAAAGGCTAAAAGAAACCATCAGTATAGGCCGACCATCACTTAAACAGTGGCTTCCAAAATATACATACAAGATAAATCTTAACACTGCATTTAATCCTAGGACATACCAAGTCCAAATTCAAAAGATCCCAACAATCCACCATACAAACCCAAAATGTGGCTAGTCCAAGTCCTCACCTAGGGTAGAATTTCTCAAACAGGAGATCCTATGCCTTTCTCCAGTGCCTGATCCTGATCTACATTTGTACCTGTGATGTATAGTTGAGGGATGAGCTAATATCTAAGCTCAATAAGGAAACGTCAATAGCATGCATATTATCAAATCATACATATATCTTATGACATAATTCGAACATGCTTTTCAAACAAAGATTCATAATTTAAAGATATTTGACTTAAAGCAAAACTGATATCAAAGTTTAACACATGATTTCCAAAACTTATTCTCATAACAAAAGAAAAACTTAAACTGATCACTTAACTACACTCTCGAGCATATATAGCATCGAGAGTCGCAATATTATACCGATGGGAATACCCACCATCGTCGTTCAATGAACCATTCGTATGATGCCCAAGTCCCTTCCTATGAGGGAAGCTTGTACCGAAGGAAATTTATCGTAATTCGTAAGGAATGAATGGATAGCTAGTCGTCTCGAAGCACAATTGTACAGATATCCCATCGTACTGATCACGGATATCCCGCCGTGTCGATCATGGATATCCCGTTGCGTCAGTTGGGTATCACTCATAAATCTTAAATCAAAGTGCGAAATTAACTTAAAGTTTATCACCATGAAATGTGATAATTTATAATTAGGTTTGAAGTTTCAAAGCTTCTACACACAATTATTCACATATTTCTGATGTCACACACGCACATAGTGGATTTCACACACACAAATCTAAATGCACACACACACACTCACTTTTGATATTTAAAACCATGAATGATATTCATGCTAAATAAATGGCAAGTTTCATAAATCACACATATTTCTGTCACATCATAAAATTCATGCACATGTTACGAAGTTTTCCCTATCTCGACTTGAAGCCAAAATAAAGATTCCCTTATCATGGCGACATTCTCCTCACGTCCCCTTAGTCACAACCTAGAACACACCAATTTACTTCCTATTAGTCAAAAGTAACGAAAAAAAAAATGAAAAGTTCCAAGTCTCCCAAAGTTTCTTTCTCAGAAAAAAAATTCAAAAACTGACCGAATCGATCGATTGAATCCCAATCCAATCGATCGGTTCCCAAAATTGATTGATCGAAACACATTTAGATCGATCGGTTTCCTCCGAAAAACATACACATCCCTGTTTGTATAATCAGCCCCACACTGGATCGATCGGTTCTAAAATCGATCGATCGATTTTTAAATCGATCGATCGGTTTACTCAGAAACCAATCCTTTGGAATCGACCGATCGGTTTACTCAAAAACCAATCCTTCTTCATATTTCATCCCGTCGACCTTGAACAGAGCATGTCGACCAATTTTGATTGATCAAATTCCATTTCAATCGATCGGTTTTTTAAATCAAATGAAACCTGTCAACCTTAATTGAACCTGTTGACTCTACAGGTAACCTGTCGACACACAAATCGATCGATCAAATTTCCATTCGATTGATTGATTTTCCTTAGAAAACCAATCTTTCTCTGTTTTGTCAAATCTCTGCACATCCTGTCAAAATCGATCGATCAGTTTTGACAGACTCTCAGCAACATGGGCTTTCCTTCTCCGATTTGTTTTTCCCCAAAAACTCAAAATCTTATCACATATATTTCTAATATTTTAGGGCGTTTATTGCCCAACCATACAACATAATTACGATTAAATTTCTTGTCTCCTAGGGCATCGATTGCCCAACTACAAATCATAAATACACATGATTTAACACAGAAGATCTTACCTTAAATAAAAAATCCTTGCACCTTGATGATCTAATCCTAATTCTTTCATTTCTCCTTTCCCATGCGTCAACAGGTTTAGAAAATCCTTTCCTCGTGAGATAGAATCTGAACATACGCGAGATAATTCTCTCTTCTAATTAGTTGAAAGGAAGAAGTTCTCTTTCCCACAAAACTTTCTCTCTCTCTCTCTCTATCTTTCTCTCTCTCTCTTGCAAAACCAAACAAAGCCAATGTGGCTTGCGTGAAACGCCAACCCCCTTTTACCCCTTTGATTTGATTCCGTGTGAAGCACACACGCACACACCACTTGCGCGTTCTAACTCTTATCCAAGAACTTAGGTTTGGTGAGAAGCGCACATACACACGTTTTTCACACCAACTAAGGCCCAAAGTCGGTCCAACTGTTGGCCCAATTAGTCAGCCCAATATAGTTGGCCCAAATTGTCGGTGCGTGCGGGTTCAAAATTTGGGGATGTTACATTCTTCCCTCCTTAAAAAATTTTCGTCTTCAAAAATTGACGTAAGTAGTAATATGCTCACACTAAATCCACACCAAGCAAAATGTGACAGCTCGGATTTTGCCAACACAAATTTTCTGAGATATATATTTTTTTATAACTTTATACTAAAATCAAATGGGAAAACTCGGACCGCCAAGTCGTAGATCACAATCTGATACACAAGATACTTGGTACATCCACACACATGCGAAAATCAAAGCAGACAATACATATGGCGTAAATAAAATCTTTAGTTCTAATATTCAACATGAACAGTAACTAAAATATACCACTGGTGATGGCCAACCATCACCTAATAGTGGTGTACAATATATGTATAATAGCACGAATGTACCAAATCCAAACTTACCAAAATCCATAATGTACTAAATCTACGATCCCGAAAATCTAACCAATCCTTAAGTCCAGTGTCCTGATAGGTGTTACACCTGTGACGTATAGTCTGGGTGATCTAACATCTTAAGCTCAGTAGAAGAAATTTAAACACAATTCACATCTTATCATTAAAATGCGTAGGTTCAGTGATAGAATTTAAAAATAATTTCGTATCAAATAGAGTTGCAAATATTCCATTTTCATTTTCAAAACAAAGCGAAGAGAAAATAGAGCATATCGGAGATGAATATAGATCAGAACAAAACATAGGTGAAAACAGAAGCAAATCAGAAGCATAATATATCAAAACAGAAACATGTTAGAAACGGAGACATATCATGATGAGAACATAACAAAACGGGGTAAACATATCATCAAATTGAAGCATACAAGGAACGAAACGTCTCAAGGAATAGAACATTCATATCCGAAAGCCAAAGCATCCCATAGCGGGAACAAGGTAGAAACCTCGGAGACTCAACCCCTCTTTGCACACAAAGTAAAACTAAATCATCCCGTATGTGGGGAATAGAAACACATATATATCAGAAGGTTAAAACATCCCATAGCGGGAACAAGGTTGTAACCTTGGGGACTCAACCCCTCTTTGTAACCCTCGTATAACCAAAGCACAATCACATAGACATCCCGTAAACGAGGAACAAAATATAGTGGAGATAGAGCATATCATGAACATAACATATCATTGGGACAAAGCATCCCATAGTGGGAACAAAGTAAAAACCCTAGGGACTCAACCCCTCTTTGCCACTTGATTTTAGATTGACACAGTTCTCAATTCAAATTCCTAAGTGAAAACCTAAACAAATTCAAAAATGAAGCAAAATACAAACGGATACAGAATGAAACACAAACGAATACATAAACGGGACAAAAATCGATACGTAAACGAAGCAGACTCACACATGCGTTCAATTACAAATTCATACTTAAAACAGTTACAAAACATTCGCTTATGTCACATAATCTATGAATAAAATCCAAAATGTAATTAAATGATGAATTTCCCCTACCTTGTTCACGAGACATGCAAAATGATGCAACTTTCCCTTACAAGCATTGTCACTTTTCAACCTACATCACAAGCACATAATGATGCATCAAGGATTAACTCTAATCACTAATAATTTAGACATTTTTTAAAGTGTCTTCTTAAAATGAGGCGAAAACAGACAGTTCGTGCTAACTTAGAATTTTGATGCAACTTTCCCCCTAATTTTTTACCTTCAAATATTTGGATTCACAAAATTGTTAATTCACAAGAGCTATAGATATTATTATCCTTTTTCCAACGCCATAAGAATTGCATCAATCAAAGTTCAGAATAGAAAGTTATGGCCAAAATACCTAGGCAGTATCGGCAAGCTCAATCAAATTCGATTGATTGATTTCCAATTTCGATCGATCGAATTTCATTTTGATCGATCAAATTTTATTTTGATCGTTCAAATTTCATTTAGATCGATAAAATTTCATTTTGATCAATCGAATTTCTTCAGAAGCCGTATTTCACCTTCTCAAATCTAAATAGATCGATTGAATCCAATTTCGATCGATCGAATTTGACAGATTTCTTCAATCACTTGGTTTTTATTATTCCAAACCAAAATTTCTCCTAAATCTCTATCTTACTTTCTAAACTCAACCATAATCCGACAAAACTAACACAATCATTCACATCTTGCCTTATCGTGATCGATCGCAACGTCTAAAGTAATTTGTCGAAGAGGGTTTCAAACGAATTCACTGATCCTTCGGCAACCAAGAAGAAATCGACTCATAGCTTTTGATCACACTTTGTTCTTACATACACCCAACTTCCTCTAGATTAACTGAACCCAAGCCTCTCAAGCTTTTGCAAACCGATAATCAGCTTCCAAAGGAAGCCTTTTGCTTCTTTTATAGCAAAAGGGATTTCCCCATATGAAACACATACACACAATTTGTTGTTAAACTTTATCCATCTTGCTTCATTTTGGTGTGGAACCTATATACATAAGCAAACTGTTTTATTTAAGAGGCTTGGTGTGAAGCGCACATACATACCTTTTTCACACCAACTAAGGCCCAGAGTCCATCCAATTGTTGGCCCAATTAGTCAGCCCAATATAGTTGACCCAAATCGTCGGCCCAACATGATCGATAAGTTTTTATCATTAATAAACTTCTATTTTCCAATAATTTTGACTCCAAGTTGCATACTCACACGGGGTGTCGTCCCAGGCACGCGCACTTAGTCAGCTCGCGCGGTTTCAAATTTGGGGATGTTACACAAAAGTTCAAATGCTTTCACACCTTACAGGAACACACTTAGACGTATCCACGGTTAATATCTAAAATTCGAAATATCCAAAATTTCTTTTCTTTCAATTATCATAAAAAAATCAATCCAAGGTCCGCAGTTATCTCTCGGCACCACCCATCTGGGTATCCTCATCAAGATTTGACATCCTCTAAATCAGGGTTATCACAATCTCCTCCCCTTAAAGGAATTTTCATCCTCGAAAATGCATGATGTGACGTTTGGTATCCAATATAGTAATTATTTGTGAAACTCAAATTACACACAACAAATGCTGCAACAAATTGGAATTATATACACGGTCAAAGCCTTAGAGTTGAATGGAGATTTGTCACAACACATTGTCTGAAGATCGACCACACACAGCTAACAATTCTATCTGCTGAACTTTACGTTAATGATGTCCATCTCTCACTAACCGTCCCGTGCACAGGTAATTACGAAACAACACTTTCACAACTTAACAAAGTATCTCTCTAAATAGTTGGTAAGGACATATCTACAAAGAAAGATATATTGACCTTGAGATTCGAACCATGAATCCGGAACTATAACCATAAACAGGATCAACCATACCATCAAGTACTTACAAATTTACCACTAACTCAGCATAGCTTCACTATAACGATATTAACCATTAGTGATAATGCATCATTTCCATAACCAAATTTGAATTGCTAATAGTGACCCCTAGATTTTGGATACATAGAATTTTACATAGCCCAACTAGCTATGGAAATGGCTAGTAGATAAACTTGAATCCATGACTACACCCATTATAACAATGTATCCACAAAGCTGAAAATACACTCACATTAAATTGGGGATTCTGACAACCATTACTAGAACATGTGATACAGCTATACAATTAATATAATCACCAAGAAATTGATCATGAACTATTAATCACAAAGATTTTAACCATGAACTAATACTTGTAACCATTACTCTAAAGGTGTGACACCCACCGAAAATTCAAAATTATCGATCGAATACACTATTTTCATAGAGTAAAATTATTTTAACTATCAACTGCAAGCATACCACCTTTAACCATGCCTTACGCCTGTAAAGGTATGCAGCCATCACCAAAATGAGCTTATTTGGAATCTACCACAATGATCTTGCAATTCTAAAATTTATGCCTTAAATCATTCCTACACAATCAATAGGTCAGATGTACATGTTAGATCAAGATTAATCGTCTCGTCACCTGCCCAATCGTCAACACAATCAATATAATAACTTAGTCTGAATGTCGTCCCTATGGATCCGCAGTCATCAGTTATGGATTAAACATGATGGAAACTGAGCAACCCATAACGGCTATGTTTGAATTTGTTCTCCCGTTATATCCTTAATTGAATCGTCCATACCTTATGTCAACTATTGACATTATTATTTTAAATTCCTCCAAATCCCTAAGGATTTCCACATAAAACTGTAGTGATTAACAACCATACTCAAGGTTGGAAGGAGTGCTTCTGAACACTAATCACTCATAACTCATTAGTTTGAAATGAAGAACATCGCGATTATGTCCATCAAGTATAAATTGGTGTATAAGTCTTGGTTTAAGCATCATTGTTCATATGCGTCAACTTAATTTGAGATTTACTAAACAACTTGTCCTTAAGCAATTATACCCTAACTGTCATGATTGATTCAAGTCTGTCATCATAATTGTCACCTACGTAGTTAAACTTGAAATCAGGTTGCCCTATGCATGTGATTTAATTAGGTACATGTATGATGGTGTCGTGACATTCCTCAAGTGCCAAAAGTAAACACGAATTCTAAGGGCATTAATTATCTAAAATTTAGAATGAAATTTTGACAATCGATAATTAATCTATACCTTGGAGGACTTCTTTTACCACTTGGACATCTCGTGTCGATGCGTTACTAGTATGATCTTGAGTTGTAGGAAGAATTGGTCTTGGAGTAGATGTCGATGTTATCTGCCCTTGATGCCTATCGAGACAATTCTTCACCAGATGTCCCACCTAACCACATCTGAAGCATGCACCTAAGGCTCGTCTACACTCCTCCGTTTGATGTCGCTTTCCACACCGCACGCAGGTCTCAATAGGTGCAGATGAGGAGATATGCAAGGCTTGCTACACTGCTACAACTCTAGCTGCTGTCTGATCCGAGGAGTGAGAGGGTACGTGAACAATCCCTCTGGCGACCAGATTATTCTGTGTAGAGACGGCCAGGGCACAATCCAAAACGGTGGACCGCGAGGCATCCGGAGTTGCTGCCGAAGTCGTCGCCCCCTTCCTCAATGCTGGACAATGTTTTATCAGGTGTCCCATTTGTCCACACTTGAAACACATACCTGTGGACCATCTACAGGATGGAGAGGTGCGAGCCATGTCTCTCAACATAGCTGGACCATTGTTTATCATTGCCTCCAACAACTGCCTATTTTGCTCATGATCATTCTGTCTGGTGCGTAGGGTCTTTGCTCTATTGCATGGTGCCATAATGATTTGTCAAAATGAAACAAAGGTATCAATCAACAGTGATCATGATCATCATGACTCTATGTTCCGACAAAAATCTAAAACATCTCTCGTATCCTATCATCGTACTTCTATCATGATCAACAAGTATCTCTTCCACAAGTGATCGTGAAGATCCATAACCTATGTGCTAGACAGAATCTACTGCCATCGCTTAGAGTCCCTAGAAGACCTAAAGCCTAAGATTTTACCAACTGTGACAGAGTCATAGTTGGGACTCCTATGCCCTGATAGAATCTACTGCCATTGCCTTGTGTCCCAATAAGACCTAATGCTTAAGCTATGGTACCAACTGTGATAGCCTGATTTTTCCCATTCTCATAAAATTCTGTACTATTTTTTTTTTCTTTCTTATAACTTAAACTCGAGAAAAATCAAACCGTCGGATCACACTTCATAATCCGAATACAGAAATACTTGATATATCCACGTATAAGCGTGGAAGTCAAAGCAGATATAATACATACGTAAAAATGGAATTTTAGATATCACTAGGCAGAACTAAATCTTTCTATTTTATACATAACATCTAATACAAAAGCTAAAAGAAACCATCGGTGATGGCCGACCATCATCTAAATAGTGGATTCCAAAATATACATATGAGATAAACTTTAACACTGTATTTAATCCCAGGACATACCAAGTCCAAATCTAAAAGACCCCAACAATCCATCATACAAACCCAAAATGTGCCTAGTCCAAGTCCTCACCTAGGGTAGAATTCCCCAAACGGGAGATCCTATGCCTTTCTCTAGTGCCTGATCCTGATCTATACCTGTACCTATGACGTATAGTCGAGGGATGAGCTAACATCTCAGCTCAGTAAGGAAGCATCAATAGCATGCATATTATCACATCACACTTATATCTTATGACATAATTCGAACATGTTTTCAAACAAAGATTCACAATTTAAAGATATTTGACTTAAAGCAAAATTGATATCAAAGTTTAACACATGATTTCTAAAACTTATTCTCATAACAAAAGAAAAACTTAAACTGATCACTCAACTATACTCTCGAGCATATATAGCATCGAGAGCCGCTGTGACAGCCTAAATTTTGGCACCCCGAAACTCATGCCATCGGCACGACCCTTGAGGCTGTGCTCCATATATCTACACAAAACATTTGGTATATCCATACAACTAGAAAGAAAAACATGCACATAAGAACAAATACTGAATTAGATCTCCATTTCTATTGGTTAAAGCCAAAAATTATGTAGTCCAAAAGATAGTTCTAACCTTATGCCATTACATGAGCAAAAGAACCAACCCGAACCATCAATGACAGAATAGCAGTCACTCTAGATGGTTCAATAAAAGAATGTCTCACAAAATATACAATTTCTCAAATATAGGGCTGGACATACCAAGCCATACAATCTCTCTCACCAAAATAATCAAAGTACGCAGAGGGTCTTCTAAAATAACCCCTTAGGAGGGGGCTCAAACTCTTCCCTAGGCACATACTCAGGATCCTTCGGGTCAACGTCGCCGGAAATAGCAGCAGCAGCTAGCACCGGACCTGTGACATATAGTCGAAGGAGTGAGCTACATTATAGCTCAATAGGGAATTAACTAAATGAACATATAAGTTTATCTTACTCACATATATTCCATGACATAACGAAATATAATTTATCAATAAAAGACAGTCGAAAAATAGTTTAAGTCACTGAAAGCATGAAGTAAATGCATCTGTTACTCTACATGTTTTAACTTGGTTTCAACTTGTTCACATAAGATAAAGATCGGTCTTAATACTTAAATCAAATAACTTAAATAATCCTCGAGCAATATAGCATCGAGCCCCGATGAAATACCCACCATCGTCGTCCAATTGGACTATTTTCTTCAAGTAATATGACCCAAGTCCCTTTTTCTCATAGGCGACGGGACACAAAGCTCACATACATCCTTGGGATGTCTCATTGGCGTACGGATATCCCGCCGTACCGGTCACGGATATCCTGTCGAGTGGTCGCAGGTATACCGCTGCATCGGTGGGGTATTCTACAAACCTTAAATCAATTGTGTAAGGATATATATAGTTTTCACCGTGTAATCGTGCTAAATATAGTAATTAATGTTTGTTCAAGTCTCAATATTCAAAGAATTTCACATCACTCAGATGCGCACGTTTCTCATACATCCCTGGGATGTCACATGCTCATAAGCATCGTCTAGATGCCCGCATCTCATTCACATCCCTCGGGATGTCACATACACATAAGCGTACTTGTTTATTTACTTAGTGTTCACCCACACACACGCACCTTAATTCCACATGCTTAACTACTTTTCAAAAGACACAAGCATATCTCTATGCTCTCAACACATGTATACACATTTTTACATCACTACATACATGCTATCATAATCAAAGTATATGTTCAAAGTATTCCCTATCTCACGAGCTTTAACCCCTAGCATCAAGCTCCAAAGTAGCTCCCCATGCTCATAACTAAGTGCTTAACCTAAAGTACATCATGTCATACACAAAGCATCAAGAATGATGCATAAAAGAAGGGTACAAGGCCTTCCTAGAACTCCATGGTTCAAAACAGAAGCCACACAAGAACTGTCAAAATCGATTAATCGATCCCAATATCGATTAATCAAAATTTCAAAATCGATTAATCGATTAATCGATTTTTCCAAACTTTAAAATTTCCAGCCACTGGGAGTACCTAGTCGATTAATCGATTCCAAATCGATTAATAGAAATTCAAAAATCGATTAATAGAATTTAATTCGATTAATCGGTTTCATGCTGCAGTCTCCAGATTTACTTTCTGTCAAAAATCGATTAATCGGTTTTCAATTCGATTAATTGATTTTGACAAAAAACCAGCCCTCTTCGAACAGTTCCTCTAACTTTGTTCTCTCTCAAATCTTTCCTCTTTCCAGTTCTTTAATTCATCATTAACTCAATAAATTTACTCACAACATCACACACATGATAATTTACTAAAATCTTACCTCAAATCCAATGTATGGGTGATCCAATGGCATGGATCAAGGGTTAGGTCTCTGAGCTTTGATTTCACGAGCTCACACACGTTGCTTTCGAAATTAATGCCCACGTACGTCTTCAATCCGCAATCCACACAAAATTCCTTAGCATTTACTCCCTCCTCCTTCACTCTTTCTCTCTCTTCATAAATCCCTAACCACCAACCAAAACCAAAGAGAAATAACTTCTCTTAGCCTTTAACCCATTTAACCCAATTCATTCTTTGGTGTAAAACACATACACCCATAAGAGGTGTATATGACCTTATCAAAAGATCTAGCACCACACACTCATGTGTGCTTTCACCTCTAACCTAATCCAATCCTAAGTCATCCCGTTGACTTTCACTAGATTATACAAGTGACCAGACGGGCACACATCTAGAGGATACTATTTAAAGCCCTAATTTTCAGGGATGCTACATTTTCCCCACCTTGAGAATTTTCGTCCTTCCAAATGCACCGAAGAGCTTCCCCTTCCATGGAAGACCCACACACATTAACATACAGCGATTGATATAATCGCAACACATCCTGCATAAAAACTAAAACTATGTACACCTTTCTAAACAACCACAACACATCCTGCATAAAATGCAAACCATTTGCATTTTTCTAAGCAATCACAACCCATCCTACATCAAAAGAAACTTTAACTATTTGCATGGTTCTAGCAATTACAACACATCCTGCATAAGAAGAAACTCAACCCATTTACATATTTCTAACTATACATAACATGATAAAGCAACAAAAATTTTCATACCATTTGATCCAAAAATAAATGGCAACCATGCCATATAGTTCAGTACATCAGACTTGTAAATATCATTTTAAAACTACAATGTACATTCCCCAAAAAGAAACATCCACTATTTCATAACTGTTTTGCATTTCCTCACAATATCTCCAAAATGCACAAAATAATCAGGCAGTCCCATCCCCTGGCTGATCCTCCCCATCATGTCCCTGTGTACCAGAACCAAATGTGCCAGGTGTCCACGTCCGCTCCGCTGCTATGCGCCTGTGGTAATCATTAGGATACATATGCTGCATAGTCTGGTATAGCAGGAAATCAAACCGGTGGTTCATCTATTGATTGTTTGCCTCCATCAAGGCCAGGACATCATCTATGGTAGCTGTGGTTCGAGGCGCATGCCGGTGGCGAGGTGGCATAGGAGTGGCAGGAGCAGATTGTATAGGAGTAGGAGGTGGTATAAGAGGCTTCCCTTTAGGCTGTCAGGAGGCTGCTCTTCTACTGGGTGGTCCTGATGTGGTGGGGCATCAAAAATAGGGGCAGGTGCTGGTCCCTCCGGTGGTAGCACTTTCTTCCAAAGATTGTAGGTGCTTTTCCAAGAAGCGATGGAATAAAGTTTGATGTTGTCAGTAGCCCTCGGCTCAGTCTTAGGAATAACATACTCTACTACAGCATAGTAGCACTTGATCATGCTAGAAATGAGACGAGTATATGGAATACGCTCCTTAGGTCTTAATGGTCCTTTCATCTTTCCCTTGATGTAAAATCATGCCCTCCACCACCAGCTTAGTAGCGTCAAACCAACGGCCTCTGTATGCCGCATACAACGCTTGTTGCACCACCTCCACCCTTTCGGTGTCATGGTGCATGGGGTAGAGGTTGCACTTAATGATGGTGTTGAGCATCCACAAATGAGGAGAAAAGTCAACCCTCTGAATGAATTTTTCAGACCCTTTATTTCCCCTAGTCATCTCGGTTCTAATTTCTTCAAAATCTATGGGCCGAGCAAATGGGGGTAAAAGGTTGGTCTCAGGTCCGTACATATTGTAACACTCCAAGGATCCATGAATGTGGCGTAGGGTAAAAAGATATTTACGACCATCGATTTCGGTCACAGCAGTGTCAGTCTCCTTCCCTTTTTTCAAATTTTGGTAATATAATCTAACCAACCTAGGGTAATAATAGTCATGTAAAGGTTTCAAGAGGTTACCGAGGCCCGCATTGATGAGGTATTTTCAAGCCCATTTCATTTCACCTCAACCTCCGGATCCTCAAAAAGAGCTTCATCAATGGTGTATTCATCCTCAAAATCCTTCACGGCCAACCACTCATTTGGCTGCGCCAAATGGCCGGGTTGAGGTAGTGGTGGTGACGATTGGCGTGATGACGCCTCCGTCGAATATGATGACGAAGAGGAAAGTGAAGGTGAAGGTGATGGCGGTGCTTGCGTTGTTCTCACACGCCGCATGGGTAGTTTAGAAGCCGCTTGCTTCGAAGCTTGCCGGGTTCTAGGCGGCATTTTAGGGTTTTAAATGAGAAATCTAGGGCTTTAAAATTACTCAAAATGCAAAGGAAATTGCAAGATTTAGGGTTTACCGTTCGTAATCGATCCGAATGGCTAGGAATCTTGATTCGATCCTTATTCAAAAGCCCTCAAACCCACTCGGTTGTCGCCAACCAAAGGGAGAAGAAAGGCGCCCAAAAATAAATAAAACAGATGCAATTTCGAATGGGGGGAAATTTCCCCAAAACTGTTACTTATACTGAAAAATCGATTAATCGATTTTTACTATTCAAACCCAGCTGCCCGAAATCGAGTAATCGATTTTAAAAATCGATTAGTCAAATTTGACTTCTACAATTTTTCTAGGTCCCCCAGCTCACTGATGTGAGCCAATCGTTCAATCAAAAAAATTTTGATTAATCGAAAATCAAAATCGATTAATCGGTTTTGACAGAACCCCAAATTTTTTTTTTATTTTAAATTTTTTTTTGAATTTTCTTCCTTATCTTCCTCCTTTTTGTCAAGTTCCTTATGGCTTTTAAGCTAGTCACATACTGAATTTCCTTTTGCTTGACACTACCTATTTCTACCCCTATAAGTCTATAATCAAGACTTGGCATCCAGTTATATCATGATATCTACACATTCATGATAAACATGCTAGACTTCACAAAAGACCAATTTATAAACAATATTTTTATTTTCATTCCCTTAGTAATGTTAATATGTACATGCGGACTTTCGCTAACATATACATGTCAACTTCACAAAAATACATGCAATGATACGAGTATGCTCTCAGCTCTCCTCAAACAAGTTCGAATATTGTTCCCTCACATCTGCCTCGCGTTCCCAAGTAGCCTCTTTGGCCGAATGATTCCTCCACCTGACAAGTACTAAAGAGATAACCTTCGTGCACAAAACTTGTTCTTTTCTATCCAAAAATTGGGCCGCTTCTTCTATCATGGTCATGTCTTCATGCATCTCGATCGGCTGATCTCCCAAGACATGTGTAGGGTGTCATTTATATACTTTCGGAGCATGGATACATGCAATACGTTATGTACCCGATCAAACAAAAGAGGTAATCCAATGTGATAAGTGACCTCACCAACGTGACCCAAAACCTCAAAGGGCCCAAGGTAATGGGGAGTCAGCTTTCCCCTCTTCCCAAATCTCATGACACTTTCATGGGTGATACCTTTACGAATACATGATCGCCAACGGCATAGTCTACGCTCGTTCTTTTGATATCGGCATAGCTCTTCTATCTGCTCTGAGCCGATTTAAGTCACTCTCTTATCATACGAATAATGATGGCATTATCTTCAAGTAATTTCGATCCTAATACAAACTTTTCACCGGTTTCTTCTCAATTGATAGGCAATCCACATTGCCTTCCATAGAGAGCTTCATAAGGTGCCATTCCAATGCTCGCTTGAAAGCTATTGTTGTATGCAAATTTGATCAACGATAGATATTGATCCCATGATCCTTGTAATTTAAGCATACACGCTCTAAGCATGTCTTCTATTACCTAATTTACCCACTCTATTTGTCCATCAGTCTACGGATGGAACGCCAAACTGAAGTCCAATCGAGTACCCACTCCTTCTTGAAACTTCTGCCAAAATTTAGAAGTATACAATGGATCATAGTAAAAACCAATGCTGCTAGGAATCCCGTGCAACCGTACAATCTCTTTCATATACAACTCCGTGAGTCTTCCTATCGTGTACATCGTGTTGTAGGGTAAGAAGTGAGCTGACTTGGTCAGTTGATCAACGACTACCCAAATAGCGTTGTATCACTTTGTTGTATGTGGTAATCCCACAATAAAATCCATGGAGATTGATTTCCACTTCCACTTCGGTATAGGTAGAGGTTGCAACAACCCAGCAGGGTGTCTATGGTCTACTTTTACCTACTGACATGTCAAACACCTTGACACATACTTGGCTATATCTTGCTTCAGACCTCTCCACCAGTAACTCTTCCTCATGTCCTGATACATTTTGGTGCTACTGAGGTGAATTGCATATCTAGATTTGTGAGCCTCATCTAAAATATTTTGTTGCAGATCAACATCAACGGGAATGCAAAGGTGCCCCATCTTCCTTCATTGAGAATTCAGGTTTGGTGCCCTCAATCACATCTTGGCGAATCTTGATTAATTTTGGGTCTTTCATCTGTAGCTCGTGAATATGTTAAAAAATCGTCGGTCTCACTGTGATGTTGGCCAAGAAAGCCCTTGAAACTTACACCTCCATATTTGTGTCATATAATAAAAGAATTTCAAACAACTTCCATCTATGCATCCGCATGATAAGATTAGCTAACTGGGTCGAACCCTTACGACTCAAGGCATCTACCACAACGTTTGCCTTGCCTGGGTGGTATTGCATTAGGTAGTCATAGTCCTTGAGAAACTCCATCCATTTGCGTAGCCTCATATTTAATTTTTTCTATATAAATAGGTACCTGAGGCTCTTATGATCGATGAATATCTCAAAGGTCTCACCGAACAAATAATGTCTTTAAATTTTCAATGCAAATATGATCGCTGCTAGTCCAGGTCATGTGTCGGGTAATTCTTCTTATGATCTTTCAGTTGCCTCAATCCATAAGCAATCACCTTCTTATTTTGGTTGAGTACGCAGCCCAAACCACTATGTGAAGCATCACTGTACACCACAAATTCTCCACTGCCTAAAGGAATCGCTAGCATTGGAACTGAAGTGAGTCTCTTCTTGAGTTCTTGAAAACTCCTTTCACACGCTTCAGTCCACTCGAATCTCACATCCTTCCTTGTGAGTCTCGTAAGCGGTCCTGATATCTTCAAAAATCCCTTCACAAAATGTCTATAATACCCAGCTAGACCAAGGAAACTTCGGATATCTGTTACCGTCTTTGGTTGTTCCCATTGTACCATTGCTTCGATCTTAGCCGGGTCTACTCTGACACTCTCCTTTGAGACGACATGTCCTAAAAAGCTAACTTTCTCCAACCAAAACTCACACTTACTGAGCTTGGCATACAGTTGGTGTTCACATAGAGTTTTTAGAGAAATTATCAAATATTCTTCATGCTCCTTCTTTGACTTTGAATATATCAGAATGTCGTTGAAGAATACCATGACACAAGTGTCCAGGTGTAGTTTAAACACCCGATTCATCAAGTCCATAAACGGCGCTGGTTCATTTGTCAAACCAAACGGTATCACCAAAAACTCATAGTGTCCGTACCGTGTCCTGAATATCGTCTTTTGGATGTTCTCTGCCTTGACTCTCAGCTGATGGTATCCAGATCTCAGATCGATCTTAAAAAAATATCTCGCTCCCTGTAGCTGATCAAATAAATCGTCTATCTGAGGCAAGGGATATCGATTCTTGATGGTCAATTTATTTAGCTGACGGTAGTCGATGCATAGTCGCATTGACCCATCTTTCTTCTTTATAAATAAGACTAGTTCTCCCCAAGGAGACACACTAGGTCTTACAAACCCCTTATCTAAGAGCTCTTGCAGCTGCTCTTTCAACTCTTTCAACTCAGCAGGAGCCATTCGGTATAGAGATTTAGAAACAGGCTTCGTTCCAGGTGCTAAGTTGATAGCAAACTCCACCTCTCTATCAGGAGGTAACCCTAGCAATTCCTCCTGAAAGACATCCTCAACCTCACACGCAATCGCAATCTCTGAAATAATATTCTTTCCTCCCTTGTCTTCCTTCAAGAATGCCAAATAACTGCTGCATCCTTTCCTGATCAAACGCTTAGCTCTAACTGCGAAAACAAATGGCACAAATTTCGCTCTCATCCTAAAGAATCAGAATGATCTCCTCATGTTCGTTCTAAAGATAACAACCTTATTTCTACAATCGATCGTTGCACGATGAGCCGACAACCAGTCCATGCCAAGAATTACATTGAATCCTTGCATATCCAATAAGACTAATTTTGCTGCCAATTCATAGTCATCCCTATCGCTGATGGCTACTATCACTGATCTACAGACCAAGTCCATGTCAATCGATTCTCCAGTTGAATAGATACATCCAAGACAAAATCCAATGTCTCTAGGTTGACCTTCATCTTCTTAGCAAATTGAGGAGTAATAAATGAATGGGTAGACCCTGGGTCTATCAACACTCTAGCCACATACGCTAGTCACTCCCCTTTCCATACATTTGTAAGGTACCTATAACATACATGTATATATATATCACATACTTACATATCAAAGATCAAGATACAAGAATGAGTCTACCCTATTTCCTACATGGATGCACCTTCTCTATCTAAAACTTTGAATAATTGAAATTCTTAATTTAAAAGAAAATCTCACCCTGGATAATGTCATTGACGTTCTGTGCTTCCTAGGCGATAACCGCATAGGCTCTTCCTTTCACGACCAGCTTCCTTGCTTGTATCGGTCTCGGCATGGAAGTAGGAGCTGCTCTCACCTTGTTCATCTCAGGGCAATATCGGATCATGTGGCCTACCTTCTCACACTTGTAACAACCCCGAGTACCCTGCCTACAATCTACCATTTTATGAGACTTGCCACATTTGGCACAAGTCTCATTTGGAGTAGAAGCTGCTCATGAGAAACCTTGAGTAACTGATACTCCGATGGTGGTAGTAAGGTGGTTCTCATATCTGATCGGTCTCCCATAAGCAAGCACAGTGTGACGGGGTCAACACACGAGCTTGCAGCATGGTGCGTGGGGCATGCGATGTGGTGTCAAGAAAGGCATGTGACATCTTGGTACCGGGACGATACGACATGTGGTGCCAGGAGGGCACGTGACATGGGGCAAGGAGGGCCTTGCGACGTGGTCGCACTGTAAGGACGCGACACGATCACATGGGGGGTACGATGTGGGAGTCGGTCGTAATGCGGATGCAACATGGCCACGCTGGGCTAGCAATGCGAAGGTGTTGTGGTATGTTAAACCAAGGGGTTTGAGGTTTTTCTGCCATTATGACTGAATGACTATTTTATCCTTCTATGTGGGGGAGGAGCTGGAGAGTTGCCTTCCACCCACACGGGGCCTTGCATTGCAAGAGGGACGCAAGTGTCTCCTAGGCTTGAAAGGGTGGGCCTAGGACGTCGACGCAGTGATGTCATGTGGCACCCAAGGTGAGGTTAAAGTATGACTCCAGACTACTCATCATGGTGCATACGGCTGGGCAACCTCGCGAGAACAATTGAGCGCTGTGTGGGACTTAGTAGAGAATGACAGCATGAAGGCTACGTGGGACTCTGTTGAGCACGACAGCATGAGTAGGCACGCGACTGTGGGCTTGGTTTGGTATGTGAGCACGGACATTACGGCATGGGATGCTGCATGCCAATTCTGTTGTGAAGTGAGGTACTAGTGTAGTGCACAGGGTGAAGCTTGAGCAGGCCAAGTGTGGAATAGTGGTGCAAATGAGCGTGTCGTAAGGGGCATGATACATTGGGTGGTAGGCCACAAAATAGAGGTAACTACGAGGGGGAGTTCCCGTCCTCTAGGTGGGTGGTATCAGAACTGATGAGAAGATTGGTTGGCTTCGTTGAGTGCGATAGCGAAGCACCGTGCGGGTTGATGGCGTGTCGAAGGACGCCCCCATGACCATTGGTATCAGAGATGGCTGACTTAGTGCAGCGGGTGTTAGGTGCTGCACGGGCTGATACTACTGGAAGAGTGACCCTGAGACATTTGGTATTAGAGCCAAGTTTAATCCAGAAGGGATGATACTAATGAGCAAATTGGTGCCAGTTGGGCATGAGATGTGGTGCTAAGAGGGCACGTGACATCCCTAAACTAGTTAACAGGTGAGGGCCTTGTGATTGCAAAACTAGGTTGACCCGACAGGGGTGATGTTGGGGAGCTAGTGGAAAGGTGTGGACCTAAGAATTAGATTAGAAGTGAGCTAGCGAGGAGGTGCCAAACCTCGGGGCTAGATATGAGATGCTAACAGGCTGGGAGGAGTTGGCGGGGTAGTTCACTGTGATAATGCGTCAACGAGGATGTTGACATTATGGAGTGGTGGAGGATGTGATGGGGTTAACACTCAAGCTTGCAGCATGGTGCCTGGGGCACGCAATCTGGTGTCAAGAAAGGCAAGCCACATCTTGGTGTCGGGACGGCACGACATGTGGTGCCAGGAGGGCACGCGACATGGGGCCAGGAGGTCCTTGTGACGTGGTTGCTGTTGCGTATTTCCAGATGTGCTTGCTTTATTTGTTGGTGGTAAAAGCAATTTAAAATCAAAGTAAAATAGGGGATGGAATCAGCACAACTGAGAAATCCTAGACTTGCAAGATACAGGGTCCATTTGTAGCAAGTTTTGATAAGTAAGAGTTTGTCCCACAGGGAAAGGTGATCTACAGCTCCAAGGGAGCCATCTCTAGTAGTCCCTCCAGATCTGACTACAGATCTTACAGCCCTAAAAGGTGGGGAGTTTAAGGTCACTTATTCTAAGTATCCTAAGGTAGCCTAATGAACTAACAACAGAAAAGGGTTGAGAAGATGGATGGAGTGAAGGAAAATAAATATAAAAGGGTGAGAAGTATGCTATTGGGTTCAGATCTACTGGAATTTATGACTCAGATCCAGATCTGCTGGTATAGAAATCATGTCCAATGGCTACATTATCACCAAAGAGGAGAAAGAATTCAACTCATCCCTGTGTCATGATCCAATCCCTTAAGGTTATAACCTGTCCACTTAAATGGTCACAGACTATCCCATAGGGGAACCACAATCTAGAGATGGGTCAAAACAAGTTAATCATTGTAAGCACTACTTCATCCAGGCTGCAAGCTCAGGAATCCATAGGGAACCTCAACCTCTAAAGCTCTATGTGTGGGGCTAAGGCTGTAAAGGACCATGATAGCCCAGATACATAGAACTAGTAAGAGATTGAGTACGACCTTCGATCTAGCTGTTCATTGCTGGAGTGGGACTACAATGGTCCAGTCACAAGCCTACAATCTCCATACCCAAATAAGAAGGTAGCAGCCTTGCACAGAGCAACTCACAAACACATGAATCCCATAAAAGTGCAACACCCAATCACAAATTCCATTGATCTAAATTTAATAAGCATATAATGGCATGGCTAGCAAATGCTGGGCCATGGAGAGAAGAAAAAGGAAAAGGAAAACTACTTACAGCTACAGAAAAAGAAGACTACAATGCTAAAAACAAAACAGAGCAAAAACTGAACTCTTTCGGCCTCTTGCTCCTTTCTTAAACCTAAACTAGGTTTAGGTTTATATAGCAGAGGGTGTGGTGGCGCATTAGGGTTAGGAAACCCTAATTTTAACGATGCCATGTGGCCTATTAATGATCCTTGGATGCCTCGGGGTGCGTGCATGAAGATTTGAGGGTGGGAGTGCGTGCCCTAATCCTTGGAAATTCCTAGAAAGTCCTCTATAGAATGATGGAAGTTGGAGTTCAGAGCTTCACCAGGTTGCAGTCGATTCCCAGACTTGTCTCGTGGTAGCTCTATTCTTCACGTGGTTGAGTTTAACATTAACACTTCAGACGTCACGGGGTTGCAACTTCTTAATGCTTTGAGGAGTCGCGAGGTAGATAGTTAAGCTCTCGTTGGATTGGGCTTCGCGTGGTTGGATTGTTACTTATGAATAGTGTAAGAACTGTGCGAGCATTCCATTTTACTTCGCGAGGCTAACTCTGGCTTTGAGAGGCTGCTTTCTTCCTGAACCGTGCGACAGCTTCTTTTCTTGATAGATCTTCACGAGGATCCTCGCGATAGCTTTGAGGCTTTTCTAAACTGCGCGACAGGTTCTCTTAACATTTGCATCTCGCGACTACTGTGCGACAGCTACGCGAGGCAGGATTCTGAAGCTCTCTCTCCTCAGATGTTTTGAGTGAACTGCGTGACCATTTATTCCTGAACTTCGCGAGAGCTGCGCGAAGTTGTGCTTCTGAAGCTCTTCTGTTACTCAACTGCGCGAGCACTTGTTGTGAAGTCTTGGGAAGCTCGTGAGGACTATGCGAAGCATAGTTATCTGAATCCTTTGAAGCTTTGTTAGCTGCGCGAGGCTTGCTTCAGGTCTGGATTCATGGCTCATTCTTCTGAGGGACTTCTAGTGCCAACACAGCCTCCTTAACATGATTTTTGACCTTATTGCACTGCTGTTTATTATCTACAGAAAACACTTAACAAACCTTTATTAGATGGCTAAGGCTGTAATCAAAGGCTAAGTTAAGGGGTGAAAAGTGGTACTTTTCAGGTCTTAAAAGTTGCACTATGAGGATGCGATTCAATCACATGGGGGGTAAGATGTGGGAGTGACACGGTCGTGATACAGACACGACATGGCCAAGTTGGGCTAACGATGTGAAGACATTGCGATATGTCAAACCAAGGGGTTTGAGGTTCTCTTGCCATTATGGCTGAATGACTATTTACCCTTCTATGTGGGAGAGGAGCTGGAGAGTTGTTTTCCACCCACACGGGGCCTTGCTTTGCCAGAGGGGCGCAAGTGTCTCCTAGGCCTGAAAGGGTGGGGCTAGGACGTCAACGCAATGATGCCGTGTGGCACCCAAGGTGAGGTTGAAGTATGGCCCCAAACTATGCGTCGCAGTGCATATGGCTAGGCAACCTCACGAGAATAATTGAGCCTTGTGTGGGACTCAGTAGAGCATGACAACATGAGGGTTGCGTGGGACTTCGTTGAGCATGGCAGCATGAGTAGACACGTGACTGTGGGCTTGGTTTGGTATGCGAGCACGGATATGACAGCATGGGACATTGCATGCCAATTCTATTGCGAAGCGAGGTACTAGTGCAGTGCACATGGTGAAGCTTGAGCAGGCCAAGTGTGGAATAGTGGTGCAAACAAGCGTGTCATAAGGGGCATGATACATTGGGTGGTAGGCTGCGAAACAGAGGTAACCACAAGGGGGAGTTCCCGTCCTCTAGGTGGGTGGTATTAGAGTTGATGAGACGATTGGTTGGCTTCGTTGCATTCGATAGCGAAGCACCGTGCGGGTTGATGGCGCGTCAAAGGATGCCCCCGTGACTGTTGGTATCAGAGATGACTGACTTAGTGCAACGAGCGTTAGGTTCCACACGGGCTGACACTGCTGGAAGAGTGACCCCGTGATAATAGATAATCTCAAATAATTTGTCTGCTGTGTCGGTCTGATATAATCGGTCTAAAACTACTATCTCTGCATGGGTGTTACGAATCATGGCTTTTTGTTCACCGGCTCGTAGTTTCCCACTTTACTATGATCCATCCTTCCTCTTCCCTGTTGGTCTCTTCGTCGGTATCGATCTTCATTATCTTCCTCAATTACTAGCGCCTTGCTCATAACCTCTCCGTACGTCTTCAATTCAAAGGCCACCACCTTTCCCCTGATGTTTGGCCTCAAGACGCATTGAAGTTTCTTGGCCTTTATCAAGTCTGTAACCACAAAATTCAGAGCAAAGCGAGCGAGCCTCATGAACTCCACTCCATATTCCCTTACTAACATCCTTTCCTGCTCAAGTTGAAGAAATTTTACTTCCATTTGGTTATGCACGGCTTTAGGGAAATATTATTTGTTGAATTCGACCACAAATTCATCCCAGGTCTATGGCAATTATGGGGTTTCTTGAGCTCTAGTCCTCGACATGATCTTCCACCATGGGCTTGACTCCCCATTTAACATATATGCTACCCAACGGACACTTTCATCCTTGGTGCACATAAGCACACTGAACACCTTCTCCATCTCGCTTAACCAATTCTCTGCGTTCATTGGTTCTGCTTAACCTAGAAAGTTTGGAGGACGCATCCTCTGAAACTCCGTAAACGTAAAAGGTAATGGCTGAGTAGTACCCACTGGAAGAGTGGGTGGTGGCTGATGCTGGTCATTGGCATTATGAGCTGCCAAGGATGTTGCTTGCTGAGCCATGGCGTTTACCATGGTTTCCATGGTGTGCATCATCCTCTGACACTCTTCTCTTTCTTCATTTCTTTCTCTTACCCTTTCTTGTTCTCTCTGATCTCTCTCTTGATTTCCCTCTTGGTTTATGTTCACTTGACTATTGCCTCCTAGGGCATCGCTATTCCCCAATGGTACTCTATTCGAAGCCGAGACAAAACCATCTCTGCTTCGCAAGTTTCTATCATGGCCGCCTCTCGGCCGACCCCTCCCTCTAGAAGACATCACGCTCTGCAACATGAAACTATAGTTTCATTAGCAGAAGGTCCTATGCTCTGAAAAAATCAAGACGTGTCAGAAATTCTAAAAGAAAGGGCTTTGATATCAACTATGACAGTCTAAATTTTGACACCCTGAAACCCGTGCCATCAGCACGACCCTAGAGGCCGTGCCCCATATATTAGCATGGAACATTTGGTATATCCATACAACTAGAAAGCAAAACATGCACAAAAGAGCAAATACTGAATTAGATATCCATTTATATAGGATAAAGCAAAAAATTATGTAGTCCAAAAGATAGTTCTAATCTCATGCCACTGCATGAGCAAAAGAACCAACCCAAACCATCAGTGACGGAACAGCAGTCACTCCAGATGGTTTGACAAAAGAATGTCTCACAAAATATACAATTTCTCAAATATAGGGCTGGACATACCAAGCCGTACAATCTCTCTCACCAAAATAATCAAACTACGCAGAGGGTCTTCTAAAATAAATCCTTAGGAGGGGGCTCAGACTCTTCCCTAGCCACGTACTCAGGGTCCTCCGGTCCACGTCGCCTGAAATAGTAGTAGCAGCTAGCACCGGACCTGTGACGTATAGTCGAAGGAGTGAACTACATCATAACTCAATAGGGAATTAGCTGAATGAACATATAAGTCTATCTTATTCACATATATTCCATGACATAACGAAACATGATTTATCAATAAAAGACAGCCGAAAAATAGTTTAAGTCACTGAAAGCATGAACTAAATACATCTGTTACTCTACACGTTTTAACTTATTTTTAACTTGTTCACATAAGATAAAGATCGGTCTCAAAACTTAAATCAAATGACTTAAATAATCCCCGAGTAATATAACATCGAGCCCCGATGGAATACCCACCATCGTCGTCCAATTAGACTATTTTCTTTAAGTAATATGACCCAAGTTCCTTTTTCTCATAGGCGACGGGGCACAAAGCTCACATACATCCTTGGGATGTCACACTGGCATACGAATATCCCGCCGTATCGGTCATGGATATCTTGCAGAGTCAGTCGCAGGTATACCGCCGCATCGGTGGGGTATTCTACAAACCTTAAATCAATTGTACGAGGATACATATAGTTTTCACCGTGTAATCATGCTAATTATAGTAATTAATGTTTGTTCAAGTCTCAATATTCAAAGAACTTCACATCACTCAGATGTGCACGTTTCTCATACATCCCTGGGATGTCACCTGCTCATAAGCATCGTCTAGATGCCCGCATCTCATTCACATCCCTCGGGATGTCACATACTCATAAGCATACTTGTTTATTTACTTAGTGTTCACCAACACACACGCACCTTAATTCCACATGCTTAAAAACTTTTCAAAAGACACAAGCATATCTCTATGCTCTCAATACATGTATACACATTTGTGCAACCGTGGGATCCGTGACGGTCCCGTCGCAGCGATGCGCCCGCTTACAAAAAATATAGATTCGCCACCCAGAGCTTTTGGTGTCCCGGGAAACCTAGTTCATTTTTATGAGCACCGAAGTGCTAAAAATATAACTCTGATTCTGGTCCACACTAAAGGGTCTTGGGTAGGGGCTTCGGTTATCTATCGAAAAGGTGTTAGGCACCCGATCAACCCGCTGAAAGCGGTCTCTACTAATGGCCAAAAATAAAATAAAGTAAAAGGAAAGAAAATAGCTTCCTCTTGCCTAAAAGGGCTTAGAATCCTATTTTGTGCCCCTCCGTCCCTACCGAAAAGTCGGCTGTGTAACGACACAAATGGGAGGATGGAGGGAGCTAGAAAGAGATAGGAGAAAAAAGGGGAGAGCCGGAGCCCTCGGGCCCTTGTAGCACCGTAGGAGAGCCTTGTGTTGGTTTGCTTTTGATGAGCTTTTGAAGGCTTGTATGGTATGGAATGGGGTTCTAACTCCTAAGGCTTGAAGCTAAGAGGTAGAGAAGGAAGGCTAGGGGATCACACACACCTAACCTAGAGGATTTTCATGAAAGGCAAGGGTGGGGAAGAGGTTTTTGAATTCTGGTTTTTGTATGGGAAGTGTGCACCAAAGAGAGAAAAATCTTCTCACTTTAATCTCTTTCTCTCTTAGGCCAAAATTCTCAACCCTTAAACCAAGGGGTGGGGGGCTCTATTTATAGGAAATGGGTGGGCTAGGAGGCTACTTAAGAGCTAAATGGGTTTAGCAATTAGGTAATCTCATATCTAAGGATTCTTAAGATTTTTGGAGCCTTGAGATGTGTGGAAGGGTCCTCCAATGGTGGATGATGGGGTGAGGCCTTAACCCACTTGAGGGGTTGCAAATAGGTAGTGAATGGGTGCAACAGAACTAACAAAACACACCCCAAAGGTCGAGGTGGTCAACAAGTCAAACCCCAATCATAAAATATGGGGTAAAAACTAACAGTTACGGTTCATATGCCTGGCGCAACTAATAGTTGAGCCAGGCAAATGTGCAGTAAAACATTACCTGGAAGTTGGCTATCCAAGGTGGGGTCCACAATTAATCCTGGCGCAACTATTAGTTGCGCCAGGCTTAAATCCTGGGAGAAGTGGCCTGGCGCAACTAATAGTTGTGCCTGGCAAAATTATTATTGGCGCAACTAATAGTTGTGCCTGGCAAAATTATTATTGGCGCAACTATTAGTTGTGATGATATCTTTGGGTACTCCAAATCGGCACACAATATTATTCTTGAGAAACTTCTCGACGTGACTAGTCGTGATGTTGGCATATGACGTTGCTTCTACCCATTTAGTGAAGTATTCAATGGCGACGAGGATGAACCGATGTCCATTTGATGCTTTTGGATTAATCATTCCGACGACATCAAGGCCCCAGGTAGCAAATGGTCAAGGAGTGGTCATGCAGTGAAGATCGATGGCTGGAGTGTGTATCAGACTGGAGTATTCTTGATACTTGTAGCATTTTTGAACATGTTTGTAGCAATCTGATTCTATAGTGGTCCAAAAGTATCCCTGCCGCAGAATTTTCTTAGTAAGCATGTGACCGCTGACGTGGGCTCCGCATACTCCTTCGTGGATCTCCTTCATGATGTTGGTCACTTTACTTTCAGTAAGGCACCTGAGAAAAACATTATTATAGGATCGCTTATATAGGCATTCCCCACAAATGATGTAGCCTACTGCTAAACGTTGAATGGTTCGTCGGTCCGTCTTGGATGTTCCCTCAGGGAAAGTTAGGGTCTTGAGGAAATTCTTCATATCTGAGAACCAAGGTGGCTCATCATCAGGCTTCATAGGTTCCTCAATCTGGAGGCAGAAGGTCGGATCATTCCTCTCCTCAATCATGATCGGCTTCATCTCAGCACCATACGGGATTTTTATCATTGACGCCAAAGTTACTAGTGCATCGGCAAAATGATTCCTTATCTGAGGGACATATGAGAATGTTACGTCTTGAAAGCAAGCTATCAGATCCTTGAGGTGTTCATGATAGGGGATCAGTTTCTCGTCTTTCATCTTCCAGTCACCATTCGTTTGGCATATGATTAACTTTGAATCACCAAACACTCGAAGGTGAGTTATATTTAGATCGAGAGCCGCCTGCAGGCTAGCGGCACAAGCTTCGTATTCAGCCATGTTCTTTGTGATAGGGAAATTGAGCTTAATAGAGACCGGTACATGGAATCCTTTCGACGAAATCAGAATGGCGCCAACTCCCTAACCTTCTACATTAGCTGCCCCGTTAAAGTGCATTACCCAAAAATCTTCTGCTTCTTCTGTATCGTCTTCTGTCATAAAGAGGATGTCCTCATCAGGGAATTCAGTTCTCAAAGATTCATAATCTGGAAAAGGATTGTCGGCAAGATGGTCGGTGAGTGCCTGCCCCTTGATTGACTTCTAAGTGACATACGTGATGTCAAACTCAGATAATAAAAGCTGCTAGCGCGCGGTCCGTCCAATGAGGCCCGACTTCTTGAACAGGTATTTCAATGGATCCATTCGGGCTAAGAGTAGAATGGCCTGGGATAACAAGTAATGGCGGAGCCTCTTAGTAGCCCATATAAGAGCCAGACATGCTTTCTCCAGATGAGAATAGCGCATCTCATAATCAGTGAATTTCTTGCTTAGATAGTAGATGGCCTGTTCTTTTCTTCCTGTCTCGTCATGCTGCCCTTAGAAACATCCCATCAAGACTTCCTTCGTGGAGAGATACATCAAGAGTGGTCTCCCTGGCTTGGGTGGTACAAACACCGGTGGGTTAAGGAGGTAGCTTTTGATTTTATCGAATGCTGCCTAACAATCATCATCCCATTCGACGGGCGAGTTCTTCCTTAGTAGTTTGAAGATCAACGTGCAGATTAGAGTTAGTTGTGCAATGAATCGATTGATATATTGTATTCTGCCCAGGAACCCTCTAACCTATTTCTCGGTAGATGGTGGTGGCATCTCAATGATAGCTTTGACCTTGACTGGGTCGACCTTGATCCCTCTCCTGCTGACGATGAACCCTAATAGTTTTCGGACATAGCACCAAATGCACACTTCTGTGGGTTCAGACGTAACTTATACTTCCTCAGTCTCTCAAACAGCTTTTGAAGGTTTACCAAGTGATCACCTCACTCTGGTGACTTGGCTATCATATCATCGACATATACCTCAATCCCTTGGTGCATCATGTCATGAAACAGTGCGGTCATAGCTCTCTGGTATGTTGCACCGGCATTCTTTAGCCCAAACGACATGACTCGATAGCAAAAGGTTCCCTAGGGGGTAATGAACGTTGTCTTCTTGCGATCAACCTCGGCCATCTTTATCTGATTGTATCCTAAAAATTCATCCATGAAAGAGAGCATCTTGTGCTTAGCAGTATTATCGACCAAGATGTCAATGTGTGGTAAGAAATCGTCTTTTGGGCTCGCCCTGTTCAAATTGCGGAAATCGATGCACATGCGGACCTTTCCATCTTTCTTTGGCACAGGCACAATATTGGCTAGCCACTACGAGTATTTGGATACCATGAGAAACCTCACATCATACTGCTTGATGACCTCATCTTTGACTTTTAACATTCACTCGGGTCAGAGACGTCTCAGCTTCAGCTTAATCGGCTTCATATCAGGGTAGAGAGGCAACTCATGCTACACCAAATTAGTGTCCAGACCAGGCATGTCCTCATAGGACTAGGTAAAAATGTCTTGGTATGATCGAAGGAATTCAATCATGCTTTTTCTTTCTTCGAGAGATAGTGACATTCCGATCTTGGTTATTCTGGGAATCTCAACCGTTCCTAAATTGACGTCTTCAGTTTCCTCGACAATGGGGGTAGAGCCATGCTCAAAGTCGGTGAATCGGTCAAGGAGCTCATTGGGGAGCTCCTCCAAAGGACTATCCTCGTCCAGACTTGTAACTCCTACCTCTTCTTGTATTTCTACAGGAAAGGGGTCGATTTTACGTGGGACGGGTATTTCGATTAAGGCATCATTTTGTGGGACTTTTTCTGAAATTTTAAATGACGATATTTTGGACTTTGGATTTTTCTAATGTTTTTGGGATTTTATACTTTTTCTAGGTTTTTAAGATTTTTGTTTTCTTCAGAGACGGACCCTTGGCAAGGCAGGTTACTATATATACAAGGTATTGCCTGCCAAGGGCTTATCTCACTTTTTATAGGTCGTTTTTTTTGAGAAATGGGTGCCAAATGTTAGGCCACTCCTCACTTCTAGAGTTTGGGGTAAAGATACCCAATTGCGTACCTGAGGGGCTGCTCCTTTACCTGCTTGGATGGAGGGTGCTGACTGATGTGATTTATTGGAGTCAGCCTCCATCATGTTGATCATAGGTTCGTCCGAGATTTCATCCTCAAACGTTAGTAGCGTCCTATGGTAGTTTACTATAGGAGGGGTTTGTTCAGGTACTGGTCATCGTTCCTCGAAGAGGGACAACATAGCCAAATCTATTTCTAGGCTTGGAAGGGAAATCTGGGGATTGGTGGGATGTATAGGGGCTGTGGGTTTGTGTGGGGTTAAATGGGTTACCCCATTTCGGTCGATCTTTACAACCCCAGCGCTGACAAAGGAATCTCGGATGTGCGACCTAGGGCGAGGTTTCTCTTCTATGTTGATTCCTTGAGCTCTCGCAGGTGCGGCGACCCTGGATTTTTCTTTGGCCTCTCGGACCTCTTCCTCTGTGGGCTTGTACCCCAGCCCAAATCATACTTTCTGTTCCTTAGGCACAACTGGCTCTCTCCTGCCTTGTAATCTAGGCCCGAGCCCTCGGCCTTTTTGGTAGCCCCATCTTTTGAGCATAGCCACTGCTGCTCCCATACAGCCTCTCTTTTTAGGCATGATGCCCTCAATGAGCTCTGAGAGTATCGCCGACACCTCATATTCAAAGCTGTGGAGGTCAACATCCTCAGCGGTGTGTGGTATATCCAATACATTGGGTTTTTCGATGCTATTGGCAGCTTTTTCTTTCTCATTGTGCCCCTCACTGATGATTATAACAATTTGGTGCCCAGACATAAACTTGAGTTTCTGGTGCAAAGTGGAAGGTATGGCTCCGACCTCGTGTAGCCATGGGTGCCCCAATAATAAGTTAAATGAGGATTTGATATCCATGACTTGATATAAGATGGAGAAGGTCATTGGCCCTATCAACAGCTCAAGTCAACTTCTCTCATTATTTCTCTCCTGGAATTTTCAAACCCTCTAGCACTGGTTCTGGTGGGCCTCAACAAGCATGGATCAACCCCGATCTTGGTGGTAGTTCTTAACGGGCATATATTCAATGCTGACCCATTGTCGATTAGTACTAAGGGGATTACCATGTTTCTAGACTCGACCATTATATTCAAAGACTTCGAGTGGCTACCTCCTTCCTCCGGCAAAGTAGCATCAAAAAATGAAATGGCATTTGGAGCCATCACTTGTCCAATTATCTGCCCGACTTCATCTGGGCTAACTTGGAGTGATACATGCTCATTTTTTAACGCCCCCATTAATGCTTGAAAATAGAGTGGGGACGTTATCAATAGATCCCAGACGGTTATATGGGCGGGAATTCTCCTCAGTTGAGTCTCTAATATATGTTCTCGACTCATTTTTTTGAAGGGATTCGTAGCACTGTCTTTCTTCCCCTCTGGTTGGACTTGTGTTGCTACCGGTGATTTCGGTTGCTTCAATATCCTCCCTGACCTGGTAACAAAATCTACTATCCCTTCTCGACTGCTGTTGCCAGCGTTGACATCTGTTTGCTCGTAGCTTAGCTGGACCTGATGAGGATCATATGTTGGTCCCGAGAGCTAAAAAGGTATGGCTGCTGACACTTGAGGTACTTGTGCTGTGGGCTCAGAAGGTGTGGGCAGCACTTGATTTATTTTGGTGGTAGCAGGTTGGGTGGAAAAATTGGGCCAAATGACGGTGGTGAAGCTTAAGGGTGGTGGTATTGGGGGGAAGGAGGTAAAGGTAGGCCATTGATATGGCGGTGTTGGTGGGGGTAGAAGTGCGATGGGCCGTTAGGTAATTGGAGGGGTGGTGGAACTTGGGTGCTTGGGGTATTGATGGATGCGGGTGTGGGATTGGGGGCCTGATGGTTTATTGGGTAATTAATGGGGGAGGTGGAGTTTGTCAGTAGTTGAACTGGGGGAAATGGGGTGGGCGCAGGCCATTGATAACTGGTGGATGTGGGTGTAGGATTAGGTGCCTGTTGGCTCATTGGATAATTGATGGGGGTGGTGGTGTATGGTTAGTATGCATTGATATGTATATAATTGACGGGTGTGGTGGATGGAAAGTATGCCCTGAGATCCAAGGGTTCATATTGCGGGGTCGGGTTGGGGAAATATTCTGACAAATTTAGGGGTTCAATTATCTCAATATTCTTCTCTTCAATGTTCATTGATAATGGCGCTACATAACTCTCCTGATCACTGATATAATCGGATGGGTCAAATTCAAACTCCTCTTCATCTTCTATCATTCTGACGGTGGGTCTGGGACCTGCTCCCCCGATAGGATGTGGGGGTAGTGGTACTTGGTGAATATTAGCATGCTGAGAAGGTGCAGAGGGAATTATTTTTCTGGCGTCAATCAAATCTTGGATTACGTGCTTCAATGAGAAGCAGCAATCAGTTGGATGACCCAGACCCTGATGAAAATTGTAGTGGGTATTTGGGTCATAGTTCCTTGGGATCGGGTGAGGAGGAGGTTGTGGTTGACGATAGTGACTAATCCATTTTCCACTAACAAAGGCAGAAGTACACTCAATGATTGCCCTAGAGGCATAAAAACTCGGTTGTAGCGGGCTCTCCTCTGCTCCGGAGTCATTTGCATTCCTTGCCCATTCCCTATTCTCTGCATCTGCTCAAGCCTGACTGGTGCTAGTGGGGCTGCCTGAAATTGAAACGTGTTATTGGGCCTGATATTGGCTATGTTCTAGACATCACCCCATGTTCTCTTATCGTTCCTTTACTCCGAAAACCTCCTAACCCACTGGGTCCACTTGGCATATTCTTATTTAGATGCCCCTCCCTGATGGCATCCTCACAACGATTAGCATTTCTCACCAGATCAGTAAAACTGGACTGCTGCTGGTACACCAAGAATTCTGAGATCACTGGCAGGGTATTCTTTGAGATCATCTCAATTTGCTCATCATCAGGTATTCTATTTCTAACCTGAGCTGCCAGTGCTCTCCAGCGTCCCAAGTAGTCGCTGAAGGTCTCGTTCTGGTTCTATTTTAAGCAGGCCAAGTCTGACTTTCGCGGCTCAATGTCTATGTTGTAGACATATTATTCTTGAAAGAGGTGTGTTAGGTCCTTCAATGTTTTTATCATGGAGGGTTCAAGAGACGTGAACCACCTCAGGGCCGGCCCAGTCAGACTCTTATGAAAGACTTTTATTAGCAGTCTCTCATCCCCCCCATATTGGCGCATGTCCCCGCAATAGGACTTGAGGTGTGCAATAGGATTGCCTGTGCCATTGTACTTGTCGAATACTGGCATTTTAAATTTGGGGGGCAGGGGGACCTCGGCGAACAAGCACAAATTTGTGAAGTCCGTGGCGTGGATTTTAGCACCACCCATTTTCATTAGCTGCTTCTATATTTTGTCCAACTGTTCTTTCAGCTGTTCTGACTCTTTTGATGCAGGGGCTGCTTTCTCGGCCATTGGTTAGACTTCACTTTGGGCCACCAAGGGGTGGGCATTTGTAGGAGGAGGGTTAAGGCTGGCCAATGCCCCAGCGTAGGCTCCGCTATTCCTAATCTTGTCCTCCTCATACTGCTGGTTGACATAATATGCAATGAGGGTGAGATTTTCTTATTGTTGTTGCCCTGGTTGGACAGGAATGACATGAGTGGGGGTGGGGTGAGCCCATTGGGGGTGAGGAAAGGTTTGTTGGGTGATGGGATTTTAGTTTAGAGGTAGGTATGGGGGAAGGTTTGGAGATGGCCTTGGGGTGTGGGGCCATGGGAAAATTGGGTTTGGGGTATGGCATAGGTTTGACCTGACTGTGAAGGTTGGGTGAAATGTTGGGGGTATTGTGGAAGGTATGAGTGTGGGGTTTGGGTTTGGGTCATGAAGCCTTGGTCATTTTTGGTTATGCGCCACTTATAGATTTGGGCCAGGGGCCCTTGGTAGGTTTAGTCCATGGGTAGGTTTGAGCCAATGGGCCTTGGTGGGTTTGGGCTAATGGGCCTGGGTAGATTTGGGCCAATGGGCCTTGATGGGTTTGGCCCAATGGGCCTTGGTGAGTATGGGCCATGGGCCCTTGATGGGCTTGTCCCAATGGGCCTTGGTGGGTCTGGTCATGGGCCCTTGATGGGTTTGACCCAATGGGCCTTAGTGGGTCTTGACCATGGGCCCTTGGTGGGTCTGGGCCATGGGCCCTTGATGGGTTTGGCCAATGGGCCTTAGTGGGTATGGGCCATGGGCAGGTTTGGGTGGTGGGGTATTGGGTCGTGCGGCCCTGGGATATGTGGGACAAGGGGGTTTGGGCCAATGGGCCTTGGGGTATGTGGGAAAAGGGGGTTTGGGCCATTTGGCCTTGGGGCATGTGGGTAATGGGAGTTTAGATGGTGTGGATTATGGGGGTTGATGGGGGTCATTGAGGAGTGAGGCATAGAGATTGGCTAGGGTATGAGATGTGTTTAGGGATGTGGGGTGTGGAGGAGGGGAGGTGTTTTGAGAAGCCTTCCACATGGAGTAGGCTTGGAACATCTCCTCCGTCATGGTCATGGAAGAAGGATTGGATGTGGGGGGTGGAGAGGGGAAATTGGGCATGACCCCGGTATGATCGAGCATGGCCATGGTAAGAGGTGGGATATGGGGTCGATTGGAGAGTTGAGGTGGGGTAAAGGATGGGGAGGGATTAGGGATGTTTAGGGATGGTGGTTGGTGGGGTGTGGATCTTTAGAAGAAACCGGGCATGGCCCCAATAAAAATGGGCATGACCCGGGTAGATGGGGGGATTTGTGGGGGGTTGGATAGGGAGGAATTGGTATATGTGAATGTGGGTGGATCGGACCTATAGGGGGAAGATGGGAAATGAGACATGGATATGGGTTGGGAGAATGGATTTTGTGTGGATGTGGAAGGGAAATGGGTTAGACTTGGCATGGGTATGGTTTGGGCAAAAAGATGGAGAATGGGGCGTTAGACTTTGGATATTTTGGGGGGTATCGGTTGGGAAAATGGGGGCACCAAATGGGCCGGTAACGGTAAAGGGGGTTTGGGTGAGGGGGATGGTGGAAAAAACTTCTCCCGAATGGGAGTGGGTTGGAGAATGTGGCGAGGATGAGTCAGGATCGGCGTAGGCCGGGTCCACTACCCACGACATTCTTAGGGAGCGGGTCGGGTAAGGGTGCCTTGGATAGGGCCCAAAAATCCTCCTCCTTCCCCTACGGGTTGGCGAAGGGTAAGATGATGCCGTTGTACCGGCACCACAGACTATATTTTTTGGGGTTTTGATTATATATATTTTTTGAATTTTTTTTTTTGAAAAAAGTTTTGAAAAACAAAGGTTCTGAGGCCTTGGAATTCCCTTTTTAGGTGGCCCTCTTACCTTAATTCAGGACCCGCGGCGACGATTCTGACGCACTTCAGAAGAATCGAAGGAAAACCTTTGATCTATTGAAGGCACAAAAATCAAGGCAAACAACCAGATCCCTCGGAATGAGCCAAAAAGAAGTTGTCCTCTTTTGACTGGTGGGGGCGTATTGGGTGTCGGAGATGGCGGGGCCTAAACAAGGCACTAAGCACATTGATCGGGTGACTCGGGAGGTGAAGAAGGCCACAGATTCGAGCTGGTGTGCTGTTAAACAGACCTGGTGCAACTAATACATGTGTCCAGGTTGTAGGACTCCCCTTTTACACTGGCGCAACTATTTTTGCACTGGCGCAACTAATACTTGCGCCAAGCAAAAATGGGGTTTCAGAATGTTATGACAGCAGAGGCAGCAGTCCAAAATGAGTCTCTTTTTGGGTTTTTTGTGGAAGCTAGGCTTTCGAGAATTGAGTTATTTTTCGATGATCGATTCTCTCCTTATCGCACCTAACGAGTTTGAGTCCGGTATAACTCGCTAGCGCGCTCCCCAAGGGTTTTAAGCTTCGGAATGGGAACCTACCCGATATACCTCCGACGCAAGCGCCTTCTCAGATACTAGGTGGGCTGGGACTTTTCTGGATCATCACAACTAGGGACTGCCGCCATACTAAGACCTGGGTGGTTGTGTGTTTGCCTAATCCCAACCCTTTAAAAATCTATCCTGCAAAAACAAATTAATTAAGCTCCCTAACTTGGTTCAATTTTAATTTTTTTCAAAGCTTTTCTCTTTTTTTTGGAAGTTTTCTTTAGTTCAAAGACCGGGGGTGATGACCCCGTGCCGCCATTACGGGCCGACGTCCACTGTTGGGATATGAGTGCACAAGTAGGCCCGCCAATCGGCTAAGGCACTTTAAATAACGGAAAATTAAATGTATTAAAAGACAATGCTCAAGTAGGCCCGCCGATCGGCTAAGGCACTAAAATGATGGAAAAGTAAAGAAATTTAAAGACTATGCGCAAGTAGGCCTGCCGATCGGCTAAGGCTTGTAAATGACAGAAAAGTAGGGGTGAGTAAAATAAAATAAACAATAAAAAAATAGCAAAATTGTTAGTAAAATAAATAAAAAGGTCAAATTTCAAGGAGAAGCTCTATAGGCTATCCCCAGCAGAGTCGCCATTTGTTCAACCGTGGGATCCGTGACAGTCCCGTCGCGGCGATGCGCCCGCTTGCAAAAAATATAGAGTCGCCACTCGGAGCTTTCGGTGTCTCGGGAAACCTAGTTCATTTTTATGAGCACCGAAGTGCTAAAAATATGACTGATTCTGGTCCACACCAAAGGCTCTTGGGTAGGGGCTTCGGTTATCGATCCGGAAGGTGTTAGGCACCCGATCAACCCGCTTAAAGTGGTCTCTACTAATGGTCAAAAATAAAATGAAGTAAAAGGAAAGAAAATAGCTTCCTCTTACCCAAAAGGGCTTAGAATCCTATTTTGTGCCCTTTCGTCCCTACCGAAAAGTCGGCGGCATAACGGTACAAATGGGAGGATGGAGGGAGCTAGAAAGAGATAGGAGAAGAAAGGGGAGAGCCGGAGCCCTCGGACCCTTGTAGCACCGTAGGAGAGCCTTGCGTTGGCCTGCTTTTGATGAGCCTTGAAGGCTTGTATGGTATAGAATGGGGTTCTAACTCCTACGACTTGAAGCTAAGAGGTAGAGAAGGAAGGCTAGGGGACCACACACACCTAACCTAGAGGCTTTTCATGAAAGGCAAGGGTGGGGAAGAGGTTTTTGAATTCTGGTTTTTGTATGGGAAGTGTGCACCAAAGGGTGAAAGATCTTCTCACTTTAAGCTATTTCTCTCTTAGGCCAAAATTCTCAACCCTTAAACCAAGGGGTGGGGGGCTCTATTTATAGGAAATGGGTGGGTTAGGAGGCTACTTAAGAGATAAATGGGTTTAGCAATTAGGTAATCTCATATCTAAGGATTCCTAGGGTTTTTTGAGCCTTGAGATTGTGGAAGGGTCCTTTAATGGTAGATGATGGGGTGAGGCCTTAAGCCACTTGAGGTGTTGTAAATAGGTAGTCAATGGGTGTAACAGAACTAGCAAAATACACCCCAAAGGTCGAGGTGGTCAACAAGTCAAACTCTAATAACGAAATTTAGGGTAAAAACTAATAGTTACCATTCATATGCCTGACGCAACTAATAGTTGCGCCAGACAAATATACAGTTAAACAGTGCCTGGAAGTTAGCTATCCGAGGTGGGTCAACAATTAATACTGGCGCAACTATTAGTTGTGCCAAGCTTAAATCCTAGGAGAAGTGGCCTAGCGCAACTAATAGTTGCACCAGGCAAAATTATCATTAGCGCAACTAATAGTTGCGCCAAATCCCTAGGGGGGCCCACCTGATTTTACTCTTTTGTCCTCCGAGTTCGGACCGCCATATCTTTTAATGTATAACTCTGATTGGGGCAATTCTTGGACTGTTAGAAAGCTGACACCCTCTACTTTTCAATGGTATGAGATTTGTTCATAGTAGACAGCCATAGCTAGTTCCGGTGCACCCCTCCTCATCCATAGCTTGATAAGGTTCGGTTTAGGGTTCAGAATGGGTTCTAAGGGTCGGGATTGGTCTCTAAAGGTTTGGGGTAGGCTCCTAAGGGATCTAGGATAATTTCTAAGGGTTCTGGGTGATTCTTAAGGGTTCTAGGGTGGTTCCTAAGGGTTCCGTACATGCCATCAAAAGCCCAAAAGTGTGCCTCTCTCGAAAGGTGTTTCGATCGGGCCTTGGGCCAAAGTTGGGTGTGTACAATATTTTAACATCACTACATACATGCTATCATAATCAAAGTATATGTTCAAAGTATTCCCTATCTCATGAGCTTTAACCCCAAGCATCAAGCTCTAAAGTAGCTCCCCATGCTCATATCCAAGTGTTCAACCTAAAGTACATCTTGTCATACATAAAGCATCAAGAATGATGCATAAAAGAAGGGCACAAGGCCTTCCTAGAACTCTATGGTCCAAAATAGAACCCACACAAGAACTGTCAAAATCGATTAATGGATCCCAATATCGATTAATCGAAATTTCAAAATCGATTAATCGATCCAAATCGATTAATCGATTTTTCCAAACTCTAAAATTTCTAGCCACTGGGAGTACCTAGTCGATTAATCGATTCCAAATCGATTAATAGAAATTAAAAAATTGATTAATCAAATTTAATTTGATTAATCGATTTCGTGCTACAGTCTCCAGATTTACTTTTGTAAAAAATCGATTAATCGGTTTTCAATTCGATTAATCGATTTTGACAGAAAACTAGCCCTCTTCGAGCAGTTCCTCTAGCTTTGTTCTCTCTCAAAATTTTCCTCTTTCCACTTCTTTAATTCATCATTAACACAAATCCTTCTTCTTGGCTTGAAAATGATGGATTGCTGCGTTAAGCTATAAATTCCTGTCATCTATAAAACGCACTTAAAAGTCATTATTAAATGGCTCAAAGGTCAGGTTAAAGGGTGGAAAGTGGTATTTTTTAGTGTTCAACAACTGTTATAATGGAAAGCAAGGATAAAAGATTGGTAATTTTATAAAATCATAACAGCCTTGTGATGATCAACTTAATTAACTTAGTTAAATTAGTTAAAATTTAACTACTTTTAGTTTTCTGGTAAATTTTGAAAAATATTTGAAGTTTATAGGTAACTTCACTGAAAACCTTCAGGAGACTACAACTCCTCCACTAGGGATCACCTAGGGGTTTTAAAGGCTTGTTACATCTGCTAAATGCAATCATGTTCCCTACGAAAGTGGCATTTAAACTTTTAGTTTAAGATGTTTTATATTTCTTTGTTTGCTAAGGGACTAGCAAAGCATATGTTTAGGGGATATGATTTGTCACATAATATACCATTCTACCAGCCTTAACTTAGTGATGCTAAGACTTAGTTTATTACTAATAAGTTACTGATACGCAGATATTAAGGAAAACAGTAAAGAACCCAAAATGATAATATTTGTCAAAATGAACTCATAAAGTAATAAAAAGACGATTGAACGAAAAAGATGAATCATTGCCTACTAAAAGATGAAAAATCGTATTTTACGATTTTGTAGAACGATCGAGCGCTAAAGGAAGAAATAGAAAATCATAATTTATGATTCTTCAGAAGAAAGTCGTTCAAAGCTAAAGTGAAGTATAACAAAAAGTGATTGAACATAAAGTAAAATACAAAATCGTTCTATAGGAAGCTATGTTAAAAGCTAGAAAATCGTGATTTACGATTTTATAAAATGAAAGCTTATTGCTTATGTTGATCATGTGTGAGAACTTACACCGCCATGCACCAAATTTGAAGAATTCTTAACGTAGAAGTCTGGCCAAAGCACGGATCTGAGAAGATTGACGAAGAAGACTTTTAGAAGGACTCTGCTGCTGGAATAAAGGAGAACTATTCAGAAGTACATCAACCATAAAAGCAAGGAAAGATAAGATTAGAAGTAGAGTTATAATAGGATACTTTTATTTTAGTAGTTTCTTTTATTAGAATTAGGAGTTTTGTAAACCGACCCCTTATGATCTATAAATAAGAGGGTTTAGTATAGGAATTAGCATCGAAGAAATTTCCAGCATCAATTGACAACTGAGGTTGTGTTTTCCTCCAATCATTAGAGTAGCTTAGTTTAGATATCCAAGGTTTCTCGATCACAATTGATGACTGGGATTGAGAGCTGGAAGATTAGAGTAGATATTTGTAGTTTTTCAAAAGCAATTGACGACTGCGGTTGAGGGGTGAAAGATATATTTTTATTACTTTCTAGTTTAGATTTATTTTATTGCAATTTCTTGCTTTCTAAACAGCTTTAAATTTTTATTTGATATGATGACTCAGGTTGAAGTTTGCAGATTAGTGTAATGATTTTTATTTTCCATCTTCGATTTTTTGGAATTTGATTGACGCCCAAATTTTTGGTAGATTAAAGATTAGTATAAATCTATATTGATTGATGCTAGTTTTTTATTGACGATCAATGCTAGAAGACTAAGATATAGTGTAACGGTATTTTAAATTTGTAAACATCTGATAGCTGAAAATCGTGATTGACGACAACAATCTGAAGAAGGAAGATTTAGGATTTATTTTCTGCAATTTAGTTTAAGAAATCATTCTTTATTCATATTTCTCAAGTAGTTTAGGATCTTAAAGGATAATTATAAGTTTTCAGAAAATTAATATATCTATATATATATATATATAATTAATATATCTATATATATATATGCAAATATATAAACATATCCTCATGGGAACGATCCTATACTAGCTCTACAATTTCCATTGTGCGCTTGTAATAGATTAAGACTTAATTAGATACATATAACCAGCGAATCAACGACTCCCCCTTAGGACTGCATTGTACTTTGTGCAGCCGCTGCTCAAACTTGGCAGAAATGTCTTCAATCGCGGTTATATCCCCTTCAATCTTGGAGTTGTTTTTTTTAGGCATGGTGGAGGGCGTTTGGTTTGGGGACAGAAGGCAAAAGAAAGAATATAGCCAAAAGATTAAACTGAAGGACGGCTAAAAGGAGTTTTTATATTTTTTGAGAAAAAAGGCATTTATTGGGATACGAACAGCCGCTAGAATAATTAACGTTGGATAAGATCGGACAAAAAATACAACACAATCCACAATTTCAAGCTCCTCGAGAATCATTTTCACTGGAATACGAACAGTCGTTGTAATAAATAATATTGGAAAAGACTGCATGAAAAGACAACATAGTCCACGATATCAAAGTCTTGTCAAATCATAATAAAGGAAACGCCGCTTACGTCAAGAAGCATCCCCGCCAGCAATTGAAGTGATGACGCTTCAAATTAGAGGTGATGACGCTTTGAATTAGAAGTGATGACTCTTCGAATTAGAAGCGATGCCGCTTTAAATAAGAAGCGATGAGGCTTCAACAATCGTCTTACTGAAGCATTGATGCTTCGAAGAACAAGCGCCATAGGTAACTTCAAATAGTGACACGCTTCTAATCGTAATTCGAGAGAAGTTCATGGAAAACGCTTCCTGCCACCGACCCTCAAAATTTATTAGTGACATTTCAGACCCTAGCCTTTTTTCTTATAAAGCCACATCCCGTCACAAATTCTTCTCATTCCAAACCCATCGTCTTTCTCCGCCTCCTAACTCTAACCCTAACCCCAATCCCATGGAGGAAGAACCAGACTATGATGAGCTAAGCAGAAGGATTGATTGAATCCTTAAAAAGCAAATGGTCAAAATTATGGCTGCAATAAAGAGATTAGAAAGGCTGAAGTGCCATCGACCCATTCCAGAAGCTGAATTGTGACAGCCCAGATTTCGACACTCTAAAACCCGTGCCATTAGCACGATCCTCCAGACCGTGCCCCATTAATATGTACAGAACATTGGTATAACAAGCAATAATAAATAAATAAAGTAAATAACTGCATAAAGCGAAAAAGTTAATATGCCCATCTGGCACATACAAAAGACAGTTCTACTTTCATGCCATTGCATGAACAGAGAACCGATCCGAACCATCGGTGATAAACAGATCACCCCAGATGGTTCACCCAAAAGAATTATATCTATCTAATTATATTGTTTATCCAAAATAAAAGCTTGACATACCAAGCCATTCCAATATGCTCTTAAACTGACTCTCTATCAAAGTACACAGCAGAGTCTCCTAGAAGAAGTCCTCGGGAGGAGGCTCCAACTCGTCCCCAGGCACGTAATCTAAACCACCCGGATCAACGTCTCCCAAAGCCTCGCCGCTACTAATAAATGGACCTGCGATGTATAGTCTAAAGGGTGAGCTACATCCTAGTTCAATAGGGAACAACACAATGAACATATAAGTCAAAATCTCACATATATTCCATGATATTCAAAGCATGATTAGTCTATGCATTTGCTAGAAAACAGTTTTAAAAGATGGGAATTTGCATTCAAGTTTACTGGTAGTTTGCATGTTTTACTTTACTGTTGATTTATCATGAATGACACTGAACAGGCCTAAAGCAAAACTTAAATCTTTAACTTAAGTAATCCCCGAGCAATATAGCATCAAGCCCCGATGGGATACCCTCTATCGTCGTCTAAATAGATAGTAGTTATAAAGTATTTCCTGTGAATACGACCCAAGCCCCTTTCTCAATAGGCGGCGGGGTTAAATCTCATCTCAACATCCCTGGGATGTGCTTGCTGTGTACGGATAGACCTCCGCATTGGTATACGGATTGGCTATCGTACTGGTCACGGATATCCTGCCGAGTCAGTCGTGGGTATCCCGCCACATTAGTGGGGTATCCTAATCAAACCTTAAATAACAAAAATAACATGTGCTTTACATATAGTTGTTCACCGTATAAATGTGCTATCTTATATCAGTTAGGCCTTAACAGTAGTTATTCAATCTTACTTACATCCCTAGGATGTCTAAATTACTCGCATCACACTGATGCCTTTATCACTTTCTCATCCCCTGGGGATGCCTCATTTTCATTAGATTACTTGGTCTCAGTTACTCGCATCACACAGATGCCTTTATCACTTTCCCATCCCCTGGGGATGTCTCGTTCTCATTTACTTTCTTGGTGTCACACACGCACCCTTTTTACAAAGATTTACACAGTTAAAACATTTTCAAATTTGAGTTCTATATTACTGCATACATGCTCTTGCAATTAAAGTATATGTTCAAGGTGTTCCCTACCTCAGGTCTCTGAAGGTCCAAGCATCAAGGTCCCACGCGATTCCTTGTACTCGCTTTCACACGTACCACCTACGGTACATCATAACACATACAACACATCACTAAAGATGCAATAGAGAAGGTCCTAGACCCTCCATGAACCTCAAGATCAAATTAGAAAGTCAAATAAAACTGCCAAAATCGATTAATCGAACTAGAAATTGATTAATCGAAATCCAAAATCGATTAATCGATCCCAAATCGATTAATCGAATTCCCCTTAATGGTTAAATCGATTCTCAAATCGAGCAGTCAAAAATCTGAAATCGACTAGTCAATCCCAATTCTATTAATCAAAATTCAAAATTGATTAATCGATTTCCTAACTTGATTAGTCAATTTCCCCAGGTCTTGTTTCTACAGCCACCGGAGGTACCCAGTCGATTAGTCGATTTCTAAATCGATTAGTCGACTTTCAACATCGATTAATCAATTTCTAAATCGATTAATCAAAATCGGGCATCCCTGACTTTTCAACTTCTAGACCAAAATTAATTAATCGAATCTCGATTTTGGTTAATCGATTTGGCCAGATTCAGCCCCCTTTCGGGCTGTTCTTCCAAAACCCATTCCTTTTCTTTTTTCTTCCTTTTTCTAAGTCTTTAATCTATCCTTTAGCTACATTTGTCTGATTTTATTATCTACAATCTATGCATTTACTTCAATTAGAAACTCACCTTCAATCAATCTCGAATTGATCAATATCTAGGTTGGAATGGCTAGGGCTCCAGCTTTGTTTCAACGATCCCAATCGCGTTGAATCCAGCAATCAATGCTCAATCTTTCTTCCAATCCAACCACAATAACTCCTTGGTATTAATTACCTTCTCTCTCTCTCTCTCTCTCTCTCTCTCTCTCTTTCTCTTCTTAACTCCCTCTTCAACAACCAAACAAAAGGATTCTAGGGTTATTAAACCCTTATATCCTCTCTCCAGTTTCGGTGTTGAGCGCATACACCAGAGATAGGTGTATGTGGCTCTAAACTAACACCATATTCTACACTTAGGTCACATTTACGTCACATCGATTCACCACTTCATGAGTCCACTGTTTGACCATCACTTGGTCAAACCTATGACCAGTCAAGCACGGATCTCGAGGTCACTAATTAACGCTCAAATTTTAAGGATATTACATGAATCGTCTACCAAGACCCCCCGTTGCCATAATCCTCGTCCAAAAATGACCCTTTTTTCCAACTTCTCACCTTCCCCCACCCCTTCACAATCTCACCGTCACATTCCCACCTCAGTGCGAGTTCCTCTACGAGGACGGTTAGTTGGGAATCGGACCACGCCACACCCCTCCATTACTAAATATCCCAGCAAGAGGGATATTGTAATACATGAAGAAGCTCTTGGGAATGCCATTAAATTTCTAACAAACGTTCCACCCGGTATAGAAGTGAAGATAACCATTCTTTCCAAAATCTTTGCTCTCTGCAGAAAAAATTTTAAAAGCCCGAGCTCGTCTTCAGAGCCTCCAAAGTCTCTAATTTCAACTTTCTTTTGGTGGTCCAACGAATTTATCTTTAATATAATCAATTTATTGGTTAATCTCTGTAAATATTTCTTTCAATATTAATAGAAATTTTCTTTTTGAGTATATTATTTTCTTTTCTGCATTACTTTCTTATGCCCAGTGCACTCGACACTATGATAAATTTTGGGGTATCCCCTAGTTTGTTTTTATTCTGAGTAATATAAACGTATCTTCATAGTCAATGAAGCGACAACACCCTGAATATTAGTGTCAGCGCTTCAACCAAGTGGCATGAATATTAGGGATAGTTGAGGCACTGCCGCTTCTAATGATGCTCCGAGTTTCAAGCGACGACGCTTCGATTTAGAAGCGATTTTGTAGCAATGACGCTTTGATTTTGAAGCAACGACGTGTCTTATTTAAGAATTTGTTACGGTCAATATGAAATCAAATGAAAAAAAATGTAGGAGAAGCACTAACCGTCTGATAGTAGACCCATGATCTCAAGATCCATCGTGTGAAAGATTGGGAGGATAAACAATCTCCATGGGGAAGAAGCGGTGACGCTTCGACTATGAAGAGCTGACGCTTCGAACAATAAGCGCCATGGGGAAGATCAAACTACAGTGTGCTTCAATGCATGAAAGAATTACATACTGAAGATGAAAGTGGCGAAAGGCTAAAAGGCATTTATGTATACGAAAAGTCACTGTAATAAATAATGTTGGAAAAACTGTGCGAAAAGACAACACACTCCACAATTTCAAACTCCTTGAAATTTGTAATAAATGAAACATCACCTAAATTAAAGTGTTGACTCTTCAATTTAAAAGTGATGTCACTTCAGTTATTAAGCACCCAAACTCAATTTAAAAGCTCTGACGGTTCAACTCAGGAGTGTTAACGCTTCAATTCAGAAGCGTTGATGCTTTAATAAACGTCTTATTCGAGCGCTAATGCTTGTAATAATAAGCTCATGGGTAAAATCAAACATCGGCGCACTTCTTATCATAATTCGAGGAGTTTGTGGAATAGTTATGTTGATGTAATAAATATGAAGCATCATCGATTTACCAAATGCCTTTCGAGGCAATGCACCATGATGACTACAACTGTCTATTTGATGGAATTGCATGACAAATTGCTATTTAAAGGACATCATAGCACCAAATTTTTTTCATCTTCTGTTGCTTCTTGGATTAAAAGTTTCATCTTCCTCAACCCAGACTGAAATGCGTCGTAACGGTTTGAGAAGGAGACACCGGCTAGCACACAAGCATTTTATTAGTTCTTACGATGATTTGGTTATTGATACCCCAATGACAATGAGTTGGTTGTTGCCCACGACAATGAGCATGTGGTTCCACCTCCCCTTGAAGAAGTTATTGTCATTTCGGATGGTGACGACCTTCCCGTTATGCTGCAGGTGGTAGGAGACCCAAAGCCCCTTCTTCTCTCGGCTCCGGAGCTGGTGCTTCTTCTCCTGACTCCGCAGTCTGTTCTTCTTCTTCCGCCACCACTTCTTCCTCTTCCACCCCAGCCACAACTATCGCCACCATCTCCAACTCAACTTCCTCATCCACCACTGCAAGCATAACAAACACCCCACATCCTCGTACAACTCTACGTCCATTTTCACCACCATTTCCACCTCTACCTCCTCCACATCCGCCTCCTCCACCATCGCCACCACCTCCAACATTTTCATAAAATGTGGCATCCTCCGCCAACCAACCACCGCCATCACCATATCCACTTCTTCGCTCCTCCTCCCTTCATTCTCTTTCCTTCTTCAGAGGTGGAAGAAGGAAAGAGAATGAAGGGAGGAGAAGCGACGAAGTGTCGTCACAAAAATGATAAGCGACATCGATTCAACTAAGAAGCAATGGCGCTTCAACTAAGTCACGATGACGCTTCAACTAAGATGCAATGACGCTTCTTCTTAGAAGCGATGATGCTTCGACAACAAGTCTCATTTATAATAAAGAAAGACGATGTAAAGAAAGACAGTATAAAGAAAGACGATATATAGAAAGACAATGTACAGAAACATGATATAAAGTGATAAGTTACATAATATACCAATTTATTACCCTTAACTTAGTGATGCTAGGACTTAGTTTGCTACTAATAAGTTAATGATGTACAAATATTAAAGAAAATCAGTGAAAGAGAGCCAAAGTATTAATCTTTGTCAAAATGAACTCAAAAGAGCAGTAAATGACGATTAAGCGTAAAAGGATGATTCGCTAAATACTAAAAGACAAGAAATCGTGTTTTATGATTGAGTGCTGAAGCTAAAGTATAACATCCCCAAATTTTGAACTCGCACACGCCAACAATTTGGGCAAACTATATTGAGCTGACTAATTGGGCCGACAGTTTGACCAATTTCGAGCCTTAGTTGGTGTGAAAAATGTGTGTATGTACGCTTCACACCAAATCTAAGTTCTTGGATAAGAGTTAGAACACACAAGTGGTGTGTGTGTGTGTGCTTCACACGGAATCAAATCAAAGGGGTAAAAGGGGGTTGGGGTTTCACACAAGCCACATTGGCTTTGTTTGGTTTTGTAAGAGAGAGAGAGAGAGAGAGAGCTTTGTGAGAAAGAGAACTTCTTCCTTTCGACTAATTGGAAGAGAGAATTATCTTGCATACGTCCGGATTCGATCTCACAAGGAAAGGATTTTCTAAACCTATTGAGTCATGGGAAAGGAGAAATGACAGAATTTAGAGTAGGTCATCAAGGTGCAAGGATTTCTGATTTTAGGTAAGATCTTGTGTGTTAAATCATGTGTATTTATGATTTGTAGTTGGGAAATCGATGCCCTAAGAGAAAAGAAATTTAATGGTAATTATGTGGTATGGTTGGGCAATAAATGCCCTAAAAGATTAGAAATAAATGTGATAAGGTTTTGAGTTTTTGGGAAAAAACAAATCGGAGAAGGAAAGCCCGTGTTGCTGAGAGTCTGTCAAAACCAATCAATCGAAATGAGAATTGATCGATCGATTTTGACAGGATGTGAAGAGATTTGACAAAACAGTGAAAGATTGGTTTTATGAGGGAAACCGATCTATCGAATGGAAATTCGATCGATCGATTTGTGTGTCGACAGGTTACCTGTAGAGTCGATAGGTTCAATTAAGGTTGAAAGGTTTCATTTGATTTGGAAATCGATCGATCAAAATGGGACTCGAACTATCTAAATTGGTCGACAGGCTCTGTTCAAGGTCGACAGGATGAAATGTGAAGAAGGATTAGTTTCTGAGTAAATTGATCGGCCGATTCCAAAGGATTGGTTTCTGAGTAAACTGATCGGTCAATTTAGGAATGAATTGATCGATCGGTTTTAGAACCGATCGATCGAGTGTGGGACTGATTATAAAAACAGGGATGTGTATGTTTTTTGGAGGAAATCAATCGATCTAAATGTGTTTCAATCGATCGATTTTGTGAACCGATCGGATTGGGATTTGATCGATTGATTTGGTCATTTATGGAATTTTTCTGTTTTGGGAAAGAAACTTTGGGAGACTTTGGAATTTTCTATTTTTTTTTGTTACTTTTGACTAATAGGAAGTAAATTGGTGTGTTCTAGGTTGTGACTAAGGGGACGTGAGGGGAATGTCGCCTTGATAAGGGATTCTTCATTTTGGCTTCAAGTTGAGGTAGGAAAAACTCCGTAACATGTGCATTTGATTACAACTAGTATGAATTTTATGATGTGATAGAAATATGTGTGATTTGTGAAACTTTCCATTTATTTAGCATGAATATCATTCATGGTTTTAAATATCAAAAGTGTGTGTGTGTGCATTTAGATTTGTGTGTATGTGTGAAATCAACTATGTGCGTGTGTGACATCAGAAAGATGTGAATAAGTGTGTGTGGAAGCTTTGAAACTTCAAACCTAATTATAAATTACCATATTTAACAGTGATAAACTATAAGTTAATTTTTCACTTTAATTTAAGGTTTACGAGTGATACCCAATCGATGCGGTGAGATATCCGTGACCGACGCGGCAAGATATTCGTGACCGGTTCGGCAAGATAGCCGTACAATTGTACTTCGGGACGGCTAGCTACCCGTTGATTCCTTACAAATTACTGTATATTTCCTTCGACACAAGCTTTCCTCATACAAAGGGACTTGGGCATCATATGAATGGTTCGTTGAATGACGATGGTGGGTATTCCCATCAGTATAATATTACGGTTGTAACATCCCCAAAAATTAGGGCTTCGAATAGTGTCCTCGAGAAGCGTGCCCATTTGGTCACTTGTATGATCCAGTGAAAGTCAATGGGATGACTTAGGATTGGATTAGGTTAGAGGTGAAAGCACACGTAAGTGTGGTGGTAGATCTTTTGATAAGGTCATATACACTTGTTATGGGTGTATGTGTTTTACACCAAAGAATGAATTAGGTTAAATGGGTTAAAGGCTGAGAGAAGTTATTTCTCTTTGGCTTTGGTTGGTGGTTAGGGATTTATGAAGAGAGAGAAAGAGTGAAGAAGGAGGAGGGAGTAAATGCTAAGGAATTTTGCGTGGATTGCGGATTGAAGACGTATGTGGGCATTAATTCCGAAGGCAACGTGTGTGAGCTCGTGAAATCAAAGCTCGGAGCCCTAACCCTTGATCCAAGCCATTAGATCACCCATACATTGGATTTGAGGTAAGATTTTAGTAAATTATCATGTGTGTGATGTTGTGAGTTTTTTAGTTAAGTTGTGGAGCTGATGGATTTATAGAGAAGTCATTCTGCATGCATTTGGGGTCCTAGAGTCCTGCAGCGAGAGAGAGACTATGCAAACTGCAGCTACAGCATTTCAACCTCAAGATTTTGAGCACTATATGTGTACAGCAATGCAACACTTCATAGTGGCACAGCTAAAAGCTCATTGAAGATTAAACCATGCAAGCAGCTGCATCAACCTGTCAAAGCCTAAGGCGAAGCTACTGCTGCTGCTGCATTAATCCATTTGAGCAGATGCACTAAGAACTCTTCACCAATGCATGAGAACAGCTGCAATGGCTGAAGCTAAGCTGTCAAGCAAGAGAAGAAATTGTTCATTCAAGCAGTTGCACACAACAGCTCAAGCAAGCAAGCATAATTGATGCTCTGATGCATTCAAATCCAGTCTGCATGGCTGCTGTACCAACTTGCTATGCATCTTCAAAGCTAAACACTAGAGAAGCACAACAGCTGCATTAAAGTCACTCGAGGTGCAGCTTGAAGATCATCATCTAGAGCAGTTCACTTGATGAAGGAGCAGCTGCAATAAAGAAGTCCAAAACAACACAGTTGCTGCCTTGAAGAATTAGAGCAGTTGGCTGAAGTGTTACTACTGCACTCAAGCAGTTTATATTGCTGCAAACCAAGCAGATCCAATAGCTGTACTTGCTCACATAGAAATCCACTTGAGCACCTCAGATCTGGAGCTACACATAGTAGAGCTGTTGGCTGAAGTTTCATTGCTGCATTCAAGCAAAACAACAACAACATTTGAACCGGCCAAGCCCTGCATAGTTGAAGTTGTCCATGCACTCGAGGAGCTGATGCTGAAGAAATCAATGCATTCAAGTGGTTCATGCTGAAAGCCAACTCCATGAGCTGTTTAAATGAAGTTGAAACCCAACCTGTCGAGTGGTTCCTTGGGAGTTTTGAACCTCTCGAGTGGTTGTCTTAACCTCACGAGCTGTGCATGCTGCTGAAAATTAACCACTCGAGTGGTGCTGAAGCTTCAGAATGAACTTGTTGAGTGGTGCTGTGCTGAAAAGAAACTTGTCGAGTAGTACACCAACCTGTCGAGCTGAAGTCCTTGAACCTATCGAATACACACCTGAAGCTGCTAAATCTCCAACTGCTTGAGCGACTACTCGAGATTCAAAATTCTAAAGCCAGTTTGTCGAGGCACGAATTCCAGCATCAATCTTCAATACTCAAGGGTATTTTTGGGCATCCACAACAACTAGGGCAATGTGCCTAGCTGTTCCACACATCTAAAGGCAATCCCTTAGCTGAAAATAGGCCACGACACCAGCTCCAAGTGTAGTTATTTTTTCTCAATTCTGATTCGCTATTGCACACAACTGTCTTATGGATTGTATAAATAGAACTTCTATTGTCTTGTAAAAGTATCCAGGGTTAGCCTGAGATCACCTTTAGGGTTTTCTATTTTTAGATTAGGGTTTTATTTTCCTGTTTCTCTTTCTTAGCTCAGCAGCCATGCTGAGTTAAATATATGTAGCAGGTAGGTCTAGTTTATGCTGTAATCTAGTTTTGTAAGAGAACTGTGAGCAGAGTTTTGGGATTTCTTGCACAGACTATTCTCTTGAGGGCAGATCATTGTAAGTCCTTTGTATTCAATGAAATGCTATGTTTAATGCTTCAGTAAATCTGTATTTTCCCTGTGTTTTCACATAGATTTGTATAGTTTTAATGCACCTATAGATGCATGTGCTTGTAGCCATACACCAATAGTGGCAGCTGTAGTTTTCATGTTCTATCTCTAACCTTTGTATGGATTAATCTCTGGGGTGATCTGTGACCATTCAAATGGACAGATCTGGACCATAGGTTAGAGCTAGATTCTTTCTCCCTGCGTTTGTGCTTGTAGCCAAATGAGGGATTGTTGCAGATCCAACTCCTCTATTTTACAAATCTATTTTCAGTGAATAGATATGAGATTTTTACACAATTGCAGACTTGAGAGCTTGGTCATTGCAGGCATTTTTGCTGCAATGACCAGCTGATTCTAATGTCTCATTCAATCTGTGAGATCTGGTGGTTCTCACTAAGTTTTCATGGGTTGTTTGATCCTATGGTTGTAAGAGCTTATAGCCTTGCAAGCATAGTGTCTGCAATAGTTTTTATGTTCTAACCTTAGCACCTGTGATTGAATCACCTCCCTAGGATAATTTGTGCCCATTTATGTGGATAGATTATAGACTTAAGAGCAGTCCAAATTATAGGATTGAGTTGGTTTCTTCTACCTTGCACTTGTGCTTGTAGCCAAGTGAAGGAATGTTGCAGATCTAGTTCTTGATCTGAGTTGTAGTGAAGATTATCCCACAACTGCCTACTTCTCATCATTTAATATTATTTTACCACACCATCATTATCCGTCTTTAACCCCCCTTTTCTTTAGAGATAGTTTTATTTTAGTTTTGTGACACCTAAACACCCTCTCTTTACCTTGCTTTCTAGTGTAGGTTTAGAGTTGTTAGATCTGGAGTTTACTATATGCCTTTAAGTTTTTAGATCATCACTCTCTGTGGGATAAACTTTTACTTATCGAAACTTGCTACAACAGCCTTGTATCTTGCAGGACTGTGAGTTTGGTTTTGTGCTGTGTTTAATCTATTTTATTGTGTTTTATTTTTGCTTTTCCTTATTTTCCTCATTTTATTCTTTATCATTTTTATAATAAGAATAGCACACTCAAATTCCTCAACAACAGTTATCCTTGATTAGAACTCCAACAATTTCAATTCATAGTAAGCATGGAGTGTATATATTAGTGAACAGTTTATTCTTCATAGGTTTTTATAAACTGCAGATTTAGAAAATATTTTCATTCACAAACTCACTATTGACATACTCTCAAAAGAATATCAAAATTATGGTTTCTCACTGTAATATTTTAGAAGAATTCAGTCAAAGGATAATTGCTAAAATTTGTAATCTAATGGAAAAGATAATATATTCTATTCATATGATTCCCTGTATAATCTATAGTATCTATAATTCATGTCTCTACTAGGCTTATACTTTTGCATATCGAAAATTAGAAAGGTCTTTCCTTCAGCTTATAATGGGGCTTTAGGTTTCAGAAAGTGTCAAAGAAAAGTAGAAAAGGGTTCAAAATATTTTTGAGAATTTAGTTCTTCTTTCTCCTATATTTTTCTTCTTTTCTACTTCGGTAAGTATAAGTAAGTTTCCACTAATTTGGATGCTTCTTCTCATTTACTATTTCTTATTTTTCTCTCATTTTGTAAATCTCATTTCTTCAATTGATTTGTAAAGTCGTGGTTCACGATTTTTCTTTCTTTTCTTTCTAAATCATCTTTTACGATTTTTCATCTCTTCTCTTATATTCTTCAAGATAGTTTCTTCAGTTGTATCCTGTTTTCGTCATTCCCCTTTTTCTATTTTTGCTTTTACTCCTTCCACTCCCTCTTCTTCCCTTCTTTTGTATTCTAAACTCTCAGAAAAAGTAAGGGTAAAAGGTTGAAAGCTTCGGATAGTACTTATGGTTAAGGGTATTCAAGATTTTTGGTACAAAGATATTCAGTTTAGGCTTCTAATATGGGTTCAAAGAATAAATATTTTTTAGGATTTTAGCTTTTTGCTTCTGGTTTAACAAAAGATGGCCTTTAATCATCTTTACGATTTACTAGCATAGATGCCTTATTGTTTTGATATTTCTAATAGATAGTTCTAGATAAAAAATAGGTTATCAGAGTCATAGAATATTTTGATTCTAAATTCAGCAATATGAGATTTATCAGAAAATTAGTAGAGAAGTTCAACAAAGAAATTTTGACTTGAATAGAAGCAGTCTCTCTCTCAAGGAAAGAAAAAATTAGTCTCTGATGCTCACCATAAATATGTAGTATGGCTGGCGTTGAAGGATGTGAATTGGTTGGTGGTGTTATTAACTCCTTGATTAGACATGACTGCACAGCGGGAATCAAGACGACGCTTTGGTTATCGGAGGTTGCTCCCAGTCGATAATGAAATATGCAGGCTCGGGCAGCCTACTCTCATCAATCATAATCACTACGATTTTTAATGGGAGAACTTATTTGGTAAAAAAAATCGTATCTAATAATAACATAATTATTTAATATCCTAATAACATAATTTACTATGACATTTACTACGATTACACCTAATTAGTATACACAATACTGCTACGGATGAGTCGGTAGCTTGACAATGCCTGGGGATATATCAAACATATTTAAGGTCTTTTAATGACAAAATGGCCACTGCCCCTTTTTCTTCTAATGATACTATCAGTTTGAGTCTCTGCCCGTTAACCTTAAACATACGGTTATCCTTCGGATCCTGGATGGTTACAACCCGTGAGGAAATGCTTCCACAACATTGTAAGGTCCGTCCCAACGACTCTGCAATTTTCCTGGGTATAATTTTAACCTTGAATTATATAGCCAAACTAGCTGACCCGGCTCAAAACTCTTTCTCAGAATATGTTTATCATCGAATGCCTTGGTTTTGGCCTTATAAATCTGAGTGCTGTGATAGGCATCATTGCGAAGTTCCTCAAGTTCATTAAGCTCAAGCTTCCGTTGTTCGCCGGATGCCTCCAACTCGAAGTTCAATGCTTTGATAGCTCATGGGGTTCCAAATCGTGGAAATATATTTTTTTTGATGAAACGGACTACCACCTTATGATCATTTGTTTTTGTGGTCGTCGCTTCCACCCATTTTGATACATAGTCAATGACTACAAGTATATACGTGAATCCGAATGAAGGTGGAAAAGGACCCATGAAATCTATGCCCCATACGTCAAAAGGTTTTGCAACTAAACTTGGTTGGAGGGGCATCATGTTCCTTTGGGGCATGGCTCCTGACTACTGACACCAATCACATGCCTAATAAAAATTATGGGCATCCTTAAATAGTGATGGCCAATAAAACCCTGATTGTAGCACTTTGGCAGTCATGTTTCTTCCACCGAAGTGGCCCCCACAAGCATAGGTGTGACAGAATCGCAAAATATTATGGGTGCCACTATCAGGCACACATTTTCTAATTATCTAGTCTATGCATATTTTGAATAGGTTAGGATCCTCCCAAATGTAATATTTGATAGTAGAAAAGAAAATATACTTGTCCTGCTTGGACTAGGTAGGGGGAATCTTACCTTTTGCCAGATAGTTCACGATGTTGGCATACCATCGTTATTGCTTGGATGGCAAAAAGTTGTTCATCTAAAAAAGTATCGTGCAAAGATTCTTTGTTGTTAGTTTCAGGTATTTCTATTCTGGACAGATGGTCAGCCACCACATTCTCAACTCCTTTTTTATCTTTGATTTCGAAGTTGAATTCTTACAAAAGTAGGATCTACCTAATTAGTCTCAGCTTGGCATCCTTTTTAGACAGTAAGTATTTTAGTGCAGAATGATCAGAGAAGATGACGATCTTTGATCCCAATAAGTACGGCCGAAATTTATCTAGTCTAAAAATGACAGTTAGAAGCTCTTTCTCAGTGATGGTGTAGTTCACCTGAGCTTCTTTCAAGGTGCGGCTCACATAGTAAATTATGTGCAGGACCTTGTCTTTTTGTTGTCCTAGGACTGTGCCTATTGCGTGATCAGAGGCGTCACACATTACTTCAAATGGTAGGGAGTAGTAAGGAGGCTGAATAATTGGTGCAGATGAAAGAAGTGCCTTAAGCTTGTTAAATGCGTCAAGACAGGCATCGTTGAAATTGAAGGGTACATCGTTCGCAAATAGATGACATAGTAGTCTCAAGATTTTTGAAAAATCCTTGATGAAGCGATGATAGAACCCGGCATGGCCAAGAAAAGATCAAATCTGTCGCACCGAGGTTGGTGGAGGTAGATCACTATTACGTCAATTTTGGCCCTGTCAACTTTTATTCCTCTTTTAGAGACCATATGACCTAAGACAATGCCTTCTTGAACCATAAAGTGGCTCTTCTCCCAACTTAGTACAAAATTAGTTTCTTCGCATCTTTCTAAGATGAAGGCAAGATGATCAAGACAAGAATCGAAAGTTCGGCTAAATATCAAAAAGTCATCCATGATTACTTCAAGAAACTTGTCTATCATATCAGAAAAGATTGCCATCATACATCTTTGAAATGTTGCAAGGGCATTGCATAACCCAAAGGGCATGCGACGATAAGTGAACATTCCAAAAGGACACGTGAAGGTAGTCTTCTCTTGGTCTTTCGGGTATGCTGAAACTTGATTATACCCTAAATATCCATCTATGAAGTAAAAATACTCCTGGCCTGCAAGTTTTTTCAAAATTTGCTCGATGAAGGGTAATGGAAAATGGTCTTTGTGAGTCATTGAGTTGAGCTTTCGATAGTCAATACATACACGCCACCCTGTGGTTTCACATAATGGTACCAACTCATTGGCTATATTTTCTTTCACAGTAATCCCAGATTTCTTTAGGACTACCTGGATGGGACTCACCCACTCACTGTAGGAAATCGAGTAAATAATACCTGTGTTTAGTAGTTTCACGATTTCCTGTTGAACAACTTTAGCCGTTGCTGGCTTTCTTGTGAATGACTTGGTTGTTATTGTGTATTATAATTATATTAAATTCAAGTCTTAACCTATTGCAAGTGTACAATGAAAATTATAGTACTAGGATAGGATCGTTCCCATGAGAAAGTTCATTATCTTATTAATTCTTATTTCTATCTTCTATCTAAATCCCTATCTTAAAAACTTTTTATTTATGTTTAAAATTTCCTCATCTACTGGAGAAATATGAATAAAAGAATGGTCTATTAAACTAAAGTGCATAAAAATAAATCCTAATCCTCCTCCTTCAGATTAAGGTCGTCAATCTTAATCTTCATCTTTTGGATATTTATAAAAATAAATAGTACCGTTACACTATATTTCTAGTCTCCTAGCATTGGTCGTCAATTAAGTCTAAGATCCTATCAATACAGATTTAATCTAATCAATAATCAATCAGAAATTTGGGCATTAATCAAACTCTAGCAAACTGAAGATGGAAAAGTAAAAACTGTTACACTAATCTGCAAATCCTAACCTAAGTCGTCAATTCAAATTAAAACTTGGAGATGTTTACAAAGAAAATAAAATCTAAACTAGAAAGCAAAGTAAAATATATCCTTCACCCCTTAGCCGCAGTCTTCAATTGCTCCTGAGAAATTACAGATATCTACACTAATCTTCAACACTCAATTACAGTCGTCAATTGCTCTTGAGAAACCTCTCATATCTAATCTACTCTAACTAGTATACTATACTTTGATTGGAAGAAAATCCAACCTCAGGCGTCAATTGATGCTGAAATACTTCGATGCTTATTCCTATGCCGAGCCCTCTTATTTATAAATCATAAGGGGACTATTTACAAAGATCTAGTTCTAATAAAAGAAACTACTAAAAATAAAAGTATCGTAATATAACTCTAATTCCTAATTTTATCTTTCCTTACTTTCTTTAGTTGATGCGCTTCTAGAATGTTATTTATTTAGAAGCAGCAGAGTCCTTCAGATTTAGATCTTTATCAATCTTCTCAGATCCGTGGTTCATCAGACTTCTAATTGCAGGAGTCTTCTAATTCTGGATATGGCGGTGATAGTTCTCACGTGATCTGCAACAACAATAATAGTAGAAAAGCTTCTATTTTTGAGAAATCGTAAATAGCGATTTCTTTCTTTATAGTTTCTTTTCTAGAAAATTGTAAATCACGATTTTCTATCTTCAATAGGCTTCCTCGTAGTTGACAATTTTCTGAATTACGCTTTATCACTTTTCTCCTTTTTATCTCTTTTGAAGAATCGTAAATTATGATTTTCTGACTTTCAGTAGCGGCAAATCATCTTTTTCGCTCAATCATTTTTCTTATTGCCTTTTGAGTTTATTTTGATAAAGATTAACACTCAGGCTCTAATTTACTGCTTATCTCTAATATCTGCATATCAGTAATTCATTAGTAGCAAACTATGGCCTAGCATCACTAAGTTAAGGGTGATAAAATGGTAAATTATGTGACTAATCGGTGAAGTTTTGGCATTGTCCTCCAAATGAATACGATACATATATATCAAGGGGTCAACCCTTTAAGATCAGCGACAGTCCATCCTATTGCACACTTATACTTTACAAGTGTGGCCAACAACCTACTCTCTTGTTCCTTGTTAAGTGCAGATGAAATAATTATCAGGAGAGTTTCGTTAGGCCCAAGAAAAGTTTATTTAAGGGTATCAGGAAGTAGTTTCAAATCTAAGGATGGTGCATTTCGGATTGATGGTTGTAACGGTTCATTGGAAATAACGGGCAAAGGTTCTATCTCTGGCTTCCAAGTTTTGGATTGGAGTTTACAGATAGATGTGCCCATCAGATAAATCGCCTCTTTCAAGTTGTTGTCTGGTTCTTCCAAGTCCGTATACCATAATGCAGTCTGAAGCGCATCCTTTGATAAGACTAGATAATGCTTCCTTTACTAATTTTTCAATTTCATCTATGCTGAAGCATTCTTCGTCGTCTATTGAAGCCATTTGGTTAACTATGGTGAAGACATTTAATTGAATTCGTATATCTCTAAAAGAAACTTTCATAACTCCGATTTTCCAGTTTATAAAAGTATTGGCCATGGTCAAGAATGGTCTACCAAGTATAACAGGAAATTGTGTTGGAAATTTCGAACTCAGTTCCATATCTAACACCAGGAAATCGATCAGAAAAACAAATTTGTTGACCCCAACCATTACATCTTCAATAATTCCTACAAGCCTTCTTTCTGATCTATCAGCTAACTGAAGAGTTATCGAAGTAGGCCTCATATCTCCTAGTCCTAATTTTTCATAGACAGAGTATGGTAGCAGATTCACACTGGCTCCCAAATCAAGAAGTGCTTTATTTATTGCATGATTGCCTATGATACATGTAATTGTAGGCACACCAAGATCCTTAAGCTTGGGCGGAGTTCTAGCTTGCAAGACTAAGCTTACTTGCTCTGTCAAGAAATCCTTTTGTGAGACATTGTTTTACCATTTTTGTTTCTGCATACACATCTCCTTTAGGAATTGTGTATAGGCTGGGACCTGTTTAATTGCCTCCAAGAGGGAAAACTGATCTTTACCTCTTTGAAGATCTCAGTAATTTCTTCTAACTTTTTTTAGATTTTTATCAAAAGGGGGTGGTGCACCAAAAGCATTTGGGAATGATGACTTTGGTACATAGGGTATGTCGATTACAGATTTAGGTGTGCCATCCTCTTTATTTTCTACCTTTTTTTATTTTTCGTTTTCTAATTTTTTTGGTTTTTCTTATGGGAGAGTCTCTTCTTTGGCTTCATTCTCTTTTTCTCTGGTTCGGCCACTCCTTAAGGTCTGAATAGCTTGGACTGTGAGAATTAGTGGCTGCAAGCTCGCTTGGTTACTCTCTCTTTCCCCCCACTGCAAGGCTAGTTGCCCGATTTGGGTTTCTAGATTTGTAATGGACTGAGTACAAGAATATAAGTTTTAGGAGATCTGAGACAACTGAGCTAATTCCTTAGAGCGATGGTGCGCATGTTGTTGCAGTCTTGGAGGATTTGGATTATAGTAGCACCATCGTTCCCATTTTGAGGATATGGCTGTTGTGCAAAAGATGAGTATGGGTTATATGACTTTTGGGGATTCAGAGAATATTGTGGGTATGTATAAGATAATTCTTGTTGGGTTACCCTTGGGAAGCCATAAGGATTGTCCCACTGAAAATTATAAGAATTCTTAACACTACCCCACTGAGTGGCAATGGCCTACTCTTTCTCCAACATAGCTGGATAACAGGGAGTAGTTGGGAACTCCATTGGGGGATGAGTCATATTAAGATTTGGCCAAGATGTTTCATCACGGCCTTGCATCTTAAAAATTATATATATATATATATATATATAATTAATTGAAAAATAAATTAATTTTTTAGAAGGCAGGGAGAGACAAATCTGAGCCTCTAGTTTCTGTGGCTAGCAGAAGTGTTGAACCTTTGATTCGCTGCTCTGATTAAACCTCCAAAAGCTTAAGAAGTGATCAAAGAAAATTAAAAATATAAAGAAATATAAAAAGAGAGAGATCAATACTTATTTTCTTAAACTAATATAAACAAAAAATAAAACGCTATCGCTGGCAACGACGCCAAAAACTTGATTCGCTGGTTATATGTATCTAATTAAGTCTTAACCTATTGCAAGCGTACAATGAAAATTATAGAGCTAGTATAGGATTGTTCTCACGAGGATATGCTTATATATATATATTAATTTTCTGAAAACTTATGCTTATCTTGTAAGATCTTAAACTGCTTCAGAAATATGAATAAAGAATGGTTTCTTAAACTAAATTGCAGAAAATAAATCCTAAATCTTCCTTCTTCAAATTGTGGTCATCAATCAGGAACTTCAGCTATTGGATGTTTACAAATTTAAAATACAGTTACACTATATCTCAGTCTTCTAGCATTGGTCGTCAATAAAAAATTACCATCATTCAGCAAACTGCTTGAGTTCTTCAAGGCAGCAGCTGTGCTGCTTGAGGACTTCAATCTATAGGCATTCCAGCTCATGAGGGTTGTGTAGCAAAGTTGTAAACTACTCGACAACCTTGTTTCTCAGCAATTGTAGCAGGTGTACTCGAGTATATGGTGCTGAGGTTGCTGAACTGCTCGAGCCACCATTTGCTGCAGCATTGATATGCTTGGGCTTGTTTGTTAGGAAAGTACTGTAGTTGTCATGTGCCCAAGTGCTGTTCTAGTTAATCCACTGCAGCAGCACCCCATAACTGTGGCTCCACTTCTCTCCCTCAACAGGCCTTCTAGGACCCCGAAGCATGCTAAATTTCCCCAATGGTGTGAACCACTATGATGCATTCAATGTAAACTCATCAGCTCCATAGCTTAACACAAAATTCTTTCTTCTTGACTTGGAAATGATGGATTGCGACATTAAGCTACGGTTTCCTGGCATCTATAAAAATACACTTAAAACTTCATTATTAACCAGCTCAAAGGTTCATCAAAAGCTTGGTTAGGAGGTGAAAAGTGGTATATTTCAGTGCTCAACACACCCCCAAACCTAGTCTTTGCTAGTCCTCGAGTAAAGGAAAAATTAAAACAATTATTCAAAACAGTAAATGCCACTTTCGTAGAGAGCACGGATGCATTTAGCTTGTGCATCAAGCCTTTTAAACCCCTAGGTGATCCCTAGTGGAGGAGTGAAGTCTCTTGAGGGTTTTCAGTGAAGATACCCACAAACTTTCCCATTAAAACAGTTAAGTATAGTGCAGTCAATGACAAATAGATTTTAACAAATAAAGCATCATTCCACACCTATTCTTTAAACATCAGAGAAAATTACAGCAATAATGCAAACCATTTAAAACTTAAATCCGCATGTGTTTACATCACCACAATTCAGTTCACATCAAGAATATAACGTGCAAATATCAATACTAAGCTTGCCTTTAATTCAAAAATCAGGTTTAGAAACCACCCCAATGAAGTTAAATTTCAAACCAAATCCTCACTGAGTCTATCTCTCAACAATGAAAATTCCAAGGTGTTCACATTCTCATCAGCTCAAGATCAGTCACAGACCTCAAATAGGCATGCAAGCATGAGCATAGGAATTGCATCTAAGTTCTGACATCCTCAAGTACTTTCACCATAGATTAGACATCTCATCTCCACATGATAGCTCATTTCACTTTGGATCAATAAGGTCTTTTTGATGGCTTATGGGTGAGATTTATAAATAATAAAAGGGGTAGAATGGATTCAAAATTGAGAAATCAGTAAGGGGAGGAGGTGATTCATGATTTCACCTACTTCACTTCAGCACAACTTCATCATCCTTGATATTTTTCGGATTCAAAGTGGCCAGCTTCTTCTCTTCTTTTCAATTTTTACATGAAGTAATTCTCTCGACTTCTCTTTCTATATTTATTTTTATTTTATTTTATTTTTCTTTTATATTTTGATGATAAATTGCCACACATATACCATTGCTACACTGTTGTTTATAGGTTGCTTTTCTTCTCCTTCCACCAAATGTTGAACCCAACCTACCTATCTTCAACTTCTTCTCTTTTACCCTATGAATTCTCAGAGTGAGGGTTAGGTTAAATCAGGTCATGAGGTGAGGGTATAAGTACTCCAGTTGTAGACACCCAAATTTGGCTCAAGGCCCGATCGGAACACCTTTCGAGAGAGGTGCAATTTTGAGCTTTTGATGACATGTATGGAACCTTTAGGCCCCCCCTAGAACCCTTAGGAACCTTTCCAAACCCTCAGGAATCACCCTAGATCCATTAGCAACCTGACCTGAACCTTTAGAAATCAATTCTGACCCTTAGAACCCATTCTTAACCTAAACCTAACCTTATCAAGAAAATGGTTGAGGGAGGTATACTGTAACTAGCTACATCCCTCTACTATGATCAAATCTCATACCATTAAAAAGCATAGGTCGTTAGCTTTCCAACGGTCAAGAATAACCCCAATCGGAGGTATACGTCAAAAGATACGGCAAACCGAGTCCGGAGGGCATAAGGGTAAAATCAAGTGGCCCCCTAGGGATTTGGCGCAACTAATAGTTGCGCCAGGCTATTTCTCCCCAAAAATGGCCTGGCGCAACTAATAGTTGTGCCAGTGATAATTTTTCCTGGCGCAACTATTAGTTGCGCCAGGCCACTTCTCCCATGATTTAAGCCTGGCGCAACTAATAGTTGCATCAGTATTAATTGTGGACCCCACACTCGCGAACCAACTTCCAGGCACTATTTAAAACTGTTTTACTGTACATTTGCCTGGCGCAATTAATAGTTGCGCCAGGCATATGAACAGTAATCTTGGGATTTTACCCCAAAAATCATGATTGGGGTTTGACTTGTTGACCACCTTGACCTTTGGGGTGTGTTTTGCTAGTTCTGTTGCACCCATTCACTACCTATTTGCAACCCCTTAAGTGGCTTAAGGCCTCACCCCATCATCCACCATTGGAGGATCCTTCCACACATCTCAAGGCTCTAAAAACCCTAGGAATCCTTAGATGTGAGATTACCTAATTGTTAAATCCATTTAGCTCTTAAGTAGCCTCCTAACCCACCCTTTTCCTATAAATAGAGCCCCCCACCCCTTGGTTTAAGGGTTGAGAAATTTGCTTAAGAGAGAAAGAGTTCAAAGTGAGAAGTTCTTCCTCCCTTTTGTACACCATTTTCACCCAAATTCCAGAATCTCCCAACCTCATTTCAAGCTTGTTCTTGCATCCAAAACCCTTAGCCTAGGTGTGTGCAATCCCCTAGCCTCCCTTCCCCACCTCTTAGCTTCAAGCCTTAGGAGTTAGAACTCTATTTTCCACCATACAAGGCCTTCAAAAGCTCATCAAAGCAAGCGACGCAAGGCTCTCCTACGGTGCTACAAGGGCTAGATGACTCCGGCTCTCCCCTTTCTTCCCCTATCTCGTTCTAGCTCCCTCCATCCTCCCATTTGTGCCGTTATGCCGCCGACTTTTAGGTAGGAACGGAGGGGCACAAATAGGATTCTAACCCCTTTTGGGCAAGAGGAACCTATTTTCCTTTCTTTTGCTTCATTTTATTTTTGGCCGTAAGTAGAGACCGCGTTAAGCGGGTTGATCGGGTGCCGAACACCTTCCCGATCGATAACTGAAGCCCCTACCCAAGAGCCTTTTGTGTATACCGGATTTAGAGTCATATTTTTAGCACTTCAGTGCTCATAAAAATGAACTAGGTTTCTCAGGAAATCGAAAGCTCCGGGTAGCGACTCTATATTTTTGCAAGCGAGCGCATCGCCGCGACGGGATCGTCACAAATCCCACGGTTGCACAGATGACGACTCTGTTGGGGATAGCTTGTAGAGCTTCTCCTTAAAATTTGGCCTTTTTATTTTTATTTTACTAACTATTTTGTTATTTTTTATTGTTTATTTTATTTTATTTTTGTTTTACTCACCCCTACTTTTCTGTCATTTACATGCCTTAGTCGATCGGCAGACTTAATTGTTTTTATTTTTTCCTTACATTTCCGTCATCTTTGGTGCCTTAGCCGATTGGCAGGCCTACTTGAGCATTGTCTTTCAATTTCTTTAATTTTTCATTATTTAAAGTGCCTTAGCCGATTGGCGGGCCTACTTGTGCAAACATATTCCGACAGTGGACGCCGGCCCGTAGTGGCGGCACGGGATCATCACCCCCGTCTTTTGGACTAAAGAAAACTTCCATAAAAAAAAAAGAATTTGAAAAAAGAAGTTAAAATTGAATCAAGAATAGGGAGCTTAATTAACTTGTTTTTACGAGGTAGATTTTCAAAGGGTTGGGTTTAGGCACACATACAACCACCCGGGTCTTAGTATGGCAGCAGCTCCTAGTGGTGATGATCCAGAAAAGTCCTAGCCCACCTAGTATCTAAGAAAACGCTTGTGCTAGAGGTATATCGGGTGGGTTCCTATTTCAAAGCTTAAATCCCTTGGGGAGCGCACTAGCGAGTTATACTGGACTCAAACCCTTTAGGTGCGGTGAGGAGAGAATCGTTCATAAAAAAAAAAAGAAAAAAAGCTCAGTTCCCGGAAGCCTAACTTCCACAAAACCCAAAAAAAAAGACCCACCTTCAGGCTGCTGTTCCCTACTGTTTTAGAATCTGGAGCATCAATTTTGCCTGGCGCAACTATTAGTTGCGCCAGTGCAAAAATTGGGAATTTATAACTGGCGCAACTATTATTTGCACAAGCTTTAAATTCTCCACTTTTACCTTGGTGCAACTAATAGTTGCACCAGTGTAAAAAAGAGGCCCTGCTACCTTGGCGCATGTATTAGTTGCGCCAAGTCTACCTGGATAGCAGTAACTCGAAATCTGAGGCTTTCTCACCTCCCGAGTCCCCCGATTACTGTGCTTACTACATCTGTTTGGGCCCCGCCATCTCCGACACCCAATACACCCTTGTCGGTCAAAAGAAGGCAACTTCTTTTTAACTCATTATGGGGGATTGGGTTATTTGCCTCGATTTCCATGCCTTTAATAGATTGGAGGTCCTCCTTCGATTCCTTCAAAGTGCGTCGGAATCGTCGCCGCGGGTCTTAAATTAGGGTACGAGAGCCACCTCAAAAGGGAATTCTAAGGCCTCGGAACCTTTGTTTTTCAAAAATTTCTCAAAAACATTAAACAAAAAAAGAGCAAAAATCAAATCAAAACCAAAAAAAATATATAGTTTGTGGTGCCGACACAATGGCATCATCTTGCCCTCCACCGTCCTGTAGGGGAAGGAGGATTTTTGGGCCTTATTCAAGGCACCCTTACCCAACCCGTTCCCAAAGGATGTCGTGGGTGGTGGAACCGGTTTACACCAATCCCAACTCATCCCCGCCAAATTCTCTAACCCACTCCCATTCGGGAGAAGCCTTCACATCCATCCCCATCACCCTATCCCCTTTTACCGTTACCAGCCCGTTTGGCGCCCCCATTTTCCCAATCATCACTTCCTCCCATGCCCATGCCAAATCCAACACATTCCCCATCCACATCCATACAAAACCCAACCCCATTTTCCCCATCCACATCCATGCCCCATTTTTCATCTTCCCCATATAGGCCCGATCCACCCTCATTCACCTATGTCACCTCTGCCCTATCTAACCCCCCATAAATCCCCCCATCCACCCGGATCATGCCCATTATTACCGGGGCCATGCCCGGTTTCTTCCAAACATCCACACCCCACCAACCACCATCCCTAAACATCCCTAATCCCTCCACATCCTTTATCCCACCTCAACTCTCCAATCCACCCCATATCCCACCTCTTACCATGGCCATGCCCGATCGTACCGGGGCCATGCCCAATTTCCCCCCTGCACCACCCACATTCAATCCTCCTTCCATGACTATGATGGAGGAGATGTTCCAAGCCTACTCCATGTGGAAGGCTTCTCAAAACGCCCCCCCTCCTCCACACCCCATGTCCCAAAATCCATCTCACACCCTAGCCAATCTCCATGCCTCACTCCCCGATGACCCCCATCAACCCCCCATAATCCACACCATCTAAACCACCATTACCCACATACCCCAAGGCCCCATGGCCCAACCTCCCACTACCCCTACACCCCAAGGCCAAATGGCCCAATCTCTAACCTCTCACATACCCCAAGGCCCATTGGCCCAAACCCCGTTTTCCCACATATCCCAGGGCCCCATGGCCCAATACTCGACCACCCAAACCTACCCAGGGCCCATGGCCTAGACCCATCAAGGCCCATTGGGCCAAACCAACCAATGGCCTACGGCCCAGACCCACCAAGGGCCCATGGCCCAAACCTACCCAGGGCCCATAGCCCAAACCCAGCAAGGGCCCATGGCCCAGACCCATCTAAGGCCCATGGACCATAGCCTAAATCCATCAAGGACCATTGGCCCAAACCCACTAAGGCCCATTGGTCCAAACCTACTCAGGGCCCATGGCCCAAACCTACCCAGGGCCCCTGGCCCAAACCGCTTAGTGGCCCATAGCCCAAAATGACCAAGGCTTCATGGCCCAAACCCAAACCCCACACTCACACCTTCCATAATACCCCCAACATTTCACCCAACCGTCACAGCCGAGTCAAGCCCATGCCATACCCCAAACCCAATTTTTCCATGGCCCCACACCCCAAGGCCATCTCCAAACCTTCCCCCATTCCCAATGGCCCCACCTCTAATCCAAAATCCTATAACCCAACAAACCTTTCCTCACCCTCAATGGGCTCACCCCACCACCACTCACATCATTCCCGTCCAACCCGGGCAACAACAACCAGAGAATCCCACCCTCACTGCACATTATGCCGACCAGCAGTATGAGGAGGACGAGATTAAGAATAGCGGGGCCTACACTGGGGTATTGACCAGCCTTAACCCTCCTCCTATCAATGCCCACCCTTTGGTGGCACAAAGTGAAGTCCAATTGATGGCCGAGAAAGTGGCCCCTGCATCAAAAGAGTCAGAATAACTGAAAGAACAGTTGGACAAAATACAGAAGCAGCTGATGAAAATGGGTGGTGCTGAAATCCATGCCACGGACTTCACAGATTTGTGCTTGTTCGCTGAGGTCCTCCTGCCCCCCAAATTTAAAATGCGAACCTTCGACAAATATAATGGCACTGGCAATCCTATTGCACACTTGAAGTCCTACTGTGGGGACATGTGCCAATACGGAGGGGATGAAAGACTACTAATAAAAGTCTTTCAGAAGAGTCTGACCGGGCCGGCTTTGAGATGGTTCACATCTTTAGAACCATCCATGATAAAAACGTGGAGGGACTTGACACGCCTCTTTCAAGAACAGTATGTCTACAACATAGACATTGAGCCACGAAAGTTAGACTTGACCCGCTTAAAATAGAACCAGAACGAGACCTTCAATGACTACTTGGGACACTGGAGAGCACTGGCAGCTCAAGTCAGAAATAGAATACCCGATGATGAGCAGATAGAGATGATCTCAAAGAATACTCTGCCAGTGATCTCAGACTTTTTAGTGTACTAGCAGCAGTTCAACTTTGTTGATCTAGTGAGAAATGCTAACCGATTGAGGATGCCATCAGGGAGGGCCGTCTGAGTAAGAACATGCCAAGTGGACCTAGTGGGGTTAGGAGATTTTCAGAGCAAAGGAACGATAAGAGAACAGGGGGCGATGTCCAGAACATAGCCAATACCAGGCTTAATAACAACACTACCCCATTTCAATTTCAGGCAACCCCACTAGCACCCATTAGGCCTGAGCAGATGCAAAGATTAGGGAATGAGCAAGAAATGCAAATGACTCCAGAGCAGAGGAGAGCCCGCTACGACCGAGTTTTCATGAAACTGGGGCAATCATTGAGTGTACTTCTACCTTTGTTAGTGGAAAAGGGATTAGTCATTATTCATCAACCGCAACCTCCTCCTCACCCGATCCCAAAGAACTATGACCTGAATACCCACTGCAATTTTCATCAGGGTCCAGGTCACCCAACTGATCGCTGCTTCCCATTGAAGCACGCAATCCAGGATTTGATCGACACCGAGAAAATCATTCCCCCTGCACCTTCTCAGCATGCTAATATTCATCAAGTGCCACTACCCCCACATCCTACCAGAGGAGCAGTTCTCAGACCCACCATTGGAATGATAGAAGATGAGGAGTTTGAATTTGACCCATCCGATTATATCCATGATCGAGAGAGTTATGTGGCACCATTGTCGAGAAACATGGAAGGGAGGAATATAGGGGTAATTGAACCCCTAAATTTGTTAGAATATTTCCCAACCCGACCTCTTAAATTGAACCCTTAGATCTCAGGGCATACTTTCCATCCACCACACGCGTCAATTATGTACATATCAATGCATACCAACCATACACCACCACCCCCATCAATTACCCAATGAGCCAACAGGTCCCCAATCCTACACCCGCACCCGCCAGTTATCAATGGCGTGCGCCCGCCCCATTTCCCCCAGTTCAACTATCGGTAAACTCCACCGCCCACATCAATTACCCAATAAGCCATCGGGCCCCCAATCCCACACCCGCACTCGTCGGTTATCAATGGTCCGCATCCACCCCATCACCCCAAGTCCTGCCTGCGAACTTCACCACCTCGATCAATTACCTAATGGCCCATCAGACCCCCCATCTCCCACCAGCACCTGCCAGCTATCAATGGCCTACCATTACCTCCTTCCCCCCAATACCACCACCCTCAAGCTTCACCACCCCCATTTGGCCTAATTTTTCCACCCAACCCGCTACCACCAAAATTAATCAAGTGTTGCCCACACCTCCTGAGCCGACAGTGCAAGAGCCTCAAGTACCGGTAGTCATACCTTTCCAGCTCTCGGGACCAACCTATGACCCTCATCAGGTCCCGCTAAGCTACGAGCAAACATATGTCAATACCGACAGCAGTAGCAAAGAAGGGGCAGTGGACTTTATCACACGGTCTGGGAGGATATCGAAGCAGCCAGAAGCGCCAACAGTAGCACAGGCCCAACCAGAGGGGAAGAAAGACAGCGCTGTGAACCCCTTCAAAAAAATGAGTCGAGAACATATACTAGAGACTCAACTGAGAAGAATGCCCACCCATATAACCGTTTGGGATCTATTTATGACGTCCCCACTCCATTTTTAAGCATTAATGAGGGCGTTAAAAAATGTGCATGTATCACTCCAAGTTAGCCCAAATGAAGTCGAGTAGATAATTGGCCAAGTGATGGCTCTGAATGCCATCTCGTTTTCTGATGCTGATTTACCTGAGGAAGGGTGTAGCCACTCAAAGTCTTTGAATATAATAGTTGAGTCCAGAAATATGGTCATTCCCCTGGTCTTGATCGATAATGGGTCCACATTGAACATATGCCCATTAAGAACCACCACTAAGATCGAGGTCGATCCATGCATGCTGAGGCCCACCAAAACCAGCGCAAGAGGGTTTGACAATATCGGGAGAGAAATAATGGGAGAAGTTGATCTTGAGCTGTTGATAGAGCCAATGACCTTTTCCATCTTGTTTCAAGTCATGGATATCAAATCTTTATTTAATCTATTGTTGGGGCGCTCGTGGCTGTACGAGGTCGGAGCCATACCTTCCACTTTGCACCAGAAACTCAAATTTGCGTCTAGGCACAAAATGATTACAATCATTGGTGAGGGGCACAGTGAGAAAGAAAAAGCCACCAATAGCATCGAAAAACCCAATGTGTTGGATATACCGCACACCGCTGAGGATGTCGACCTCCACAGTTTTGAATATGAGGTATCAGCGATACTCCCGGAGCCCATTGAGGGCATCATGCCTAAAACAGGAGGCAGTATGGTAGCGGTGGTGACAATGCTCCAAAAGTAGGGCTACCAAAAAGGTCGAGGACTTGGGCCCAGATTACAAGGTAGAAGAGAGCCAGTGGTGGCTAAGGGACAGAAAGTAAGATTCAGGTTGGGGTACAAGCCCACAGAGGAAGAGGTCCGAGAGGCCAAAGGAAAAGCTAGGGTCGCCACAACGATAAGAGCTCGAGAAATCAACATAGAAGAGAAATCTTGCCCTAGGCCGCACATCCGGGCTTCCTTTGTCAGCCCTGGGGTCGTAAAGATCGATCGAAATGGGGTAACCCATTTGACCCCACACAAACCCACAACCCCTATACATCCCACCAATCCCCAGATCTCCCTTCCCAGCCTGGAAATAGATTTGGCTATGTTGTCCCTCTTCGAGGAATGATGGCCAGTACCTAAACAAACGCCCCCTGTGGTAAATCACCACAAAGTGATATTGACATTTGAGGATGTCATCTCAAGCGAAATGGGGATCAATATGATGGAGACTTACTCCAATAAGCCATATCAGTCAACACCCTCCATCCAAACAGGTAAAAGAGCGGCCCCTCAGGTACACAACTGGACATCTTTGCCCCAAATTCTAGAAGCAAGGAGTGGCCTAAAGTTTGGCACATGTTTTTCAAAAAAAAATAACCTATAAAAAGTGAGATAAGCCCTTGGCAGGCAATACCTTATATATATAGTAACCCGCCTTGCCAAGGGTCCGTCTCCGAAGAAAACAAAAATCTCAAACACATGGAAAAAATACAAAATCCCAAAAACATTGAAAAAATTTAAAGTTAAAAAATATCGTCATTTAAAATTCCAGAAAAAGTTCCACAAAATGATGCCTTATCCGAAATACCCGTCCCATGTAACCGAAATACCCGTCCCACGTAAAATTGACCCCTTTCCTGTAGAAATACAAGAAGAGGTAGGAATTACGAGTCTGGAAGATGATAGTCCTTTGGAGGAGCTCCCCAATGGGCTCCTTGGCCGGTTCGCCGACTTTGAGCATGGCCCTACCCCCGTTGTCGAAGAGACAAAGGATATCAACCTAGGGACTGAGGAGATTCCCAAAATAAGCAAGATCGGAAGGTCACTGTCTCCTGAAGAAAGAAAAGGCATGATCGACTTCCTTCGGTCATACTAAGACATTTTTGCTTGGTCATACGAGGACATGCCTGGTCTGGATACCGATTTGGTCGAGCATGAGTTACCCCTCTACCCTAATAAGAAGCTAGTCAAGCAGAAGCTGAGGCGTCTCTGACCCGAATGGATGTTGAAAGTCAAAGATGAAGTCATCAAGCAGTATAACACGGGGTTTCTCATGGTATCCAAGTACCCACAGTGGCTAGCCAATATTGTGTCGGTGTCGAAGAGGGATAGAAAGGTCCACATGTGCATAGAACAGGGCAAGCCCGAAGGACAATTTCCCACTGCCACACATCGACATCTTGGTCGATAACACTGCTAAGCATGAGATGCTTTCATTTATGGATGGATTCTCAAGGTACAATCAAATAAAGATGGCAGAGGTCGATCGGGAGAAGACTGCATTCATTACTCCATGGGGAACCTTTTGCTATCGTGTCATGCCATTTGGGCTACAGAATGTCGGTGCAATGTACCAGAGAGTTATGACTGCGCTGTTTCATGACATGATGCACTATGAGATTGAAGTGTATGTTGATGATATGATAACTAAGTCACCGGAGTGAGGCGACCATCTGGTAAACCTCCAGAAATTGTTTGAGAGATTGAGGAAGTACAGGTTACGTCTGAACCCACAGAAGTGCGCTTTTGGTGCTATGCCTAGAAAATTGTTAGGATTCATCGTTAGTAGGAGAGGGATCGAGGTTGACCCAGTCAAGGTCAAAGCTATCACAGAAATGCCACCGCCATCTATTGAGAAGGAAGTTAGAGGGTTCTTGGGTAGAATACGATATATCAGTCGATTCATTGCGCAACTAACTTCAATCTGCACGTCGATCTTCAAGCTACTAAGGAAGAGCTCACCCGTTGAATGGAATGATGATTATCAGGTAGCATTCGATAAAATCAAAAGCTACCTGGTACCACCCGAGCCAGGGAGACCACTCTTGATGTATCTCTCCATGACGGAAGTCTCGATCGGATGTGTCTTAGGGTAGCATGACGAGACAGGAAGAAGAGAACATGCCATTTACTATCTAAGCAAGAAGTTTACTGATTATGAAACGTGCTATTCTCATCTAGAGAAAGCATGTCTGGCTCTTGTTTGGGCTACTCAGAGGTTTCGCCATTACTTGCTATCTCAGGCCATTCTACTTTTAGCTCGAATGGACCCATTGAAATACCTATTTGAGAAGCCCGCTCTCACTGGGCAGACTGCATGTTGATAGCTCTTATTATCTGAGTTCGACATCACGTACGTCACTCAGAAGTCGATCAAGGGGCAGGCACTCACTGATCATGTTGCCGACAATCCTTTGCCAAATCATGAGCCTTTGAGAACTGAGTTCCCAGATGAAAATATCTTGTTCATGACGAAAGATGATACTGAGGAAGCAGAAGAATATTGGGTAATGCACTTTGACGGGGCAGCAAACGTCGTGGGTCAGGGAGTTGATGTCATTCTAGTTTCGCTGAAAGGATCCCACGTACCCGTCTCTATCAAGCTCAACTTCCCTTACACTAACAACATGGCTGAATATGAAGCTTGTGCTGCTGGTCCGCAGGCGGCTTTCGATCTGAATGTAACTCACCTTCGAGTGTTTGGCGATTCACAGTTGATCATATGCCAGGCAAATGGAGATTGGAAGATGAAGGATGAGAAACTGATCCCTTATCATAAACACCTTGAGGATCTGATAGCTTGCTTCCAAGACGTGACATTCTCATATGTCCCCCGGATAAGGAATCACTCTGCTGATGCACTAGCAACTTTGGCATCAATGATAGAAATCTCATACGGTGCTGAGATGGAGTCGATCATGATCGAGTAGAGAAGTGAGCTGGCCTTCTGCCTCTAGATTGAGGAACCTACAAAGCCTGATGATGAGCCACCTTGGTTCTCAGATATCAAGAATTTCCTCGAGACCCTAACTTTCCCTGAGGGTACATCCAAGACAGACCGGTGAAACATTCAATGTTTAGCTGCAGGCTACGCCATTTTTAAAGATTGCCTGTATAAGTGGTCATACAATAACATCTTGCTCAAGTGCCTTACTGAAAGTGAAGCGACCAACATCATTAAGGAGATCCACGAAGGAGTATGCGGAGCTCACATTAGCGGTCACATGCTTGCTAAGAAAATTCTGCGGCAGGGATACTTTTGGACCACTATGGAATCATATTGCTGCCAACATGTCCAAAAATGCTACAAGTGTCAGAAACACTCCAGTTTGATACACGCTCCAGCCATCGACCTTCACTGCATGACCACTCCTTGGCCATTTACTACCTGGGGCCTTGACGTCGTCGAAATGATTAATTCGAAAGCATCAGATGGACATCGGTTCATCCTCGTCGCCATTGAATACTTCACCAAATTGGTAGAAGCAGCGTCATATGCCAACATCATGGCCAATCACGTGGAGAAGTTTCTCAAGAATAATATTGTGTGCCGATTTGGAGTATCCAAAGATATCATCATGGACAACGGTACAAATTTTACAAACAAGTGCATCCGAGCCTTCTGCGAGCAATACAAAATCAAGCACCATCGCTTCTCACCTTATCGGCCTCAAACTAATGGAGCCGTGGAAGCTGCGAACAAGACGGTCATCCACATCCTAGAGAAAATGGTCATCACCTACCGAGATTGGAGTGAAATGCTATCATTTTCTTTTTGGGCCTACAGAACATCGATCTGTACTGCTATAGGGGCAACACCGTTCTTCCTTGTGTATGGAATCGAGGCCGTCCTACCAGTTGAGGTTGAAGTATCCTCGCTCTGAATTCTCATAAAATCAGGCTTACTCGAAGCAGAGAGAGAGAGATCTCGCTTCAAACTGTTAAACTTATTGGACGAGAAGAGACTCCTAGCCTTGTGTCACACTCAGGTATATCAGGAGCGAATCGCACGCGCTTACAACAAACGTGTCCGCGGTCGAGATCTAAAGGTAGGAGACACCGTGTTGAAGAAGATCTTCCCATCCCTCCATGCTGATCTGAGAGGGAAGTTCAAGCCGAATTGGGAAGGACCTTACGTCATTTGAGAACTGCTGCAGGGATACGCCATCCGCCTTGCCACCATGGACGGAGATCATCTTCTTGAGCCCATCAATGCTAGATACATCCGACGGTTCTACTCTTAGTCTATCGCGATAAGGTAAGTATTGGTAAAACAGATACGTGACTACTTAAGAACACTCAAAAGAGGCCATCATTCCAAACACAGTAGCCAAAAAGCATCCCTAAAAATGATGATATCCTTTGCTATCCCATTTGAGCCTGGGCCTTTCTTTCAATAAACCCCTTCCCAAAAAAAATGTGTGTGTGTACATATACAAAAAGAGAAGTAAAGTTACTTTTAAAATCTAAAAAAAAAATTGAAAAAGCAAAACCTCAAAAAAAAAGATTGCCTGAAATGGAGCAAAAAGAATAAGAAAAATATAGAAAAATCACAGGGCATGTACAGTGAAAACCCCCAAGGAAGAAAGTAAGTTGAGAAAATTGAAGCCACATCAAGGAAACCCTTTTTGCCTAGCATACCTTTAAATCCTAACCTAACCCATGGCCAAGCTACACCCTGAAGAAAACCCTCTTTTAGGTTTACAAGCAGTCATCATATCTGTTAAGTCAACACAAGCCGAGTTGTGAGACGACACCAGAACCCCATCTAGCCGGCTATGATGAAATCGACGTCTATGTCGTGGCTTTTGAAAAAATAAAGAATAAAAAAATAAAATAAACATAAAAATACAAGCTCAAAGCAAGATGGACGTGGTGAAAACCCGAAAGGGCATTACGAGTAAAAACAGCGAGCTTGTGCGGACCTGGTGAAAACTCAAAAGGGCGCTTGGGGTAAGAGAGCTAAACCCATGGACGTGGTGAAAACCCGAAAGGGCGTCACGGGTAAAAAAGGAGATAAATTGAAAAAAAAGGGGGGAAAAGAAAAGAGAAAAAATTAAAAAAGAAATGTTTGAACTGGTTAAGAAAATTGATGTTTGAGAAACCCTTTTTGTTACTCTTCCTGTACCCTCTTGTCCGACGGGGCCGCTCATGTTTGTTCAAATCGAGTCCCGATCATATTTGTTTTCATGAAATTGCTTTGTCAAACATATGACTCAAGGTAAGGAGAAAGGTTTGACTCAATCCCAAGGGGATGAACGTTCCAGCCTTGGTAGGACTATCAAAACTCTTTCAGAATCAACCAGTAAAAAGGGGGGTTCGACCATGCTCAAAAGAGGACCCAGGGTTTCACAAGGTGATTAAGGCACCGCACAAAAAAAAATATATATATATATATGGACAAAAACAAAAAGGCTAAAAAGTCTATGTAGATGTATATACTAAACTACCTTTCATTTATAAAATGCACCGCTTACACCACATACCAAAAAATAGCCGGTATGATGACTAGCATGCTTTCCTTTTTACAAATAAACGAAAAATAGCAAAAACATAAAGAAAATATGTATACCAAAAATGTGTGTATCTGTAAAGGGGTTTTTATGCCCCTTTCTCTATGTATTTGATCTGTGCAAAAAATTTTGTGTGCAGGAAGGAGTTAGCGGCCCAGCTCGCGCTTCAATGCGCTAATCTCAGCATGAAGGTCATCTTCCCGGACATTCCGCTCAGTCAGCCAGCGACCATGAAGGCTCTTATACCTCTTCTGAGAAGATTCGGCAGCTCCAAAAGTGACGCTCAGTGATCCCTTCAAACGGAGGACCTCGCTCTCTGTTGTTTCTGCTCTAACCTTTTCATGTGCCAAAAGTTCTTATAGGACCCTCTTCTCGTCCACTAGTAGCTCGATATGGGCTCGGAGTGTCATCTCCTTCTTTGGCCAGGGGCCTCCAATATCAACAATCTCTGCTGAATTTGGACCATTGGCAATACGCCGCTCAGTCAATAGCCAGACCTCATACTCAAGAGAAGTTCTAACCAAATCTCTTTGCTCAATATCACACATCAGCATTGACTGACACGTTTCCCAAAGAGTAGCAATCCGATCTATGTCTCCAGAGGACCCCCTAGAAAAGATCAAATCACATAGGGGGGTTTGGCCTCACAAGGCACCTGCTGAGGGCAGTCGAACTGACGCAACACTCAGAAAGAGAAGTAAAAGGTGCTGCCAGTCAATCCTAGGAGGGTGATGCCCTCATGGTCTCTAGAGTGAACTATTAGGAAGGTCCGATCCAACCAAGGAAGCCTCCATGTCAGCTCAGCATCGGTCAACCAAAGTTTCAGACACATCTCCCTGTGGAAGCAAATGGCACCTACCCAGAAAGCACTAAGTAGCCTCACCTCGAGTAATATAAAAGCGGGGCCCAAGCCCCAAGATAGCGAGGTGTTCACCCAACCAGACCTGAAGCAGTAAGGGGCACCCCCGAAGGCCCTCCACCTTGCCCAAAGCAAATGAATCAAGGCCTCGATACAGCTCTGCGAGAACCAAATGCATCATGGATCGGCCCGCCTTCAGCTCTGTTAAAAGATCGCAAAATGCCAATGAGAAGCTCCCCCCCTAGTAAAGAAGAGGATTTCATAAATAAGACCGAGTGTTAGAGCTTTCACATTGAAAATATTCCTAACCGGCAATTTTCGAAGACTTTCATCACTAAAAAGTTCTTTGAGGAATTTTAGCGAACACCTTGTAGGCCCCCCGATGAGACTTTTCTCATACTCAAGTTTCTTCAAACCGAGAGTAAGGTGAATGGATTTGGAGTAGCCCGACCGAGGCGTGACTCTTGCAAGGCCCCTGTGAAGCTTCAGGCCAGACAGGTTGGATAGCTCCTCAAGGGTTAGGGTTAGCTCCCACTTCCCAAAATGGAATACATGGGAATTCACATCCCAAAATGAAGCGGCTGCGAAAAGGAATTCCCACCGTGAAGGAACCTCTAGAAAGGAAGGAAGGCGAGATAGCCCAAGGCGCTCCAAGTCGGTGAGCTCACTCTCATTCAAGCTCCCAAACCAGGCTGATAAAAATTTGGGCCCCAAGCCCAAGGAAGGGGGTAAATTGGCTCCAAGCCCTCCACGTAAGGGAGGGTTAGAAAGCGGGTCCATGAATGTACAAAGATCTTTTGAGAAGATAAAAATCGATGTATGGTGATGGACCCACCTTGGAAAAGCAAGACCAAAAAGAATCGGTAAAAGAGGCCAAGTCAAACTGAAAAGGGATAAGTTTTGGGCTACCTCGAGTATATAAGGACCCACAGCTCCCCAGGTTAAGCCTGGCACAACTATTAGTTGCGCCAGTGCATTTTGTCCCCAATTTTGCCTGGCGCAACTAATAGTTGTGCCAGTACAAATTCTCTGGGATTTAGCTTGGCGCAACTAATATTTATGCCAGACTAAAGATCCCCCCTCCCCAGCCAGCTTGGGACCTAACTGGGGGGGACTTTCACCCTTTTTGTTTTCTATATCTACGCTTCCGATCACTAACGGTTTGGGAATTACTTTGTTTATGTGCAGGATTGATCCTACATTAAGGCATGCGACCTAAAAAGTCACTTTCTGAGAGCATTTGGCAGACACGTCCTGTAGAAAAATAGATACGAGGCAAGGAAACCATGGCATAAAATCAAGCACTAAAAATATTTTTCAAAAAAAAAATATCATCTAAAGTGTCACATCATCCACCCCAAGAAAAACTGTCTAAATAAACAAATCCAAATCAAATTCCCAAGAGTACAGAGTTTTCAAAGCTAAAACTAAAAGCCTAGTCTTTGCTTGCGCTCTTCGATTTCTTGCGACGACGAGAGGAGCTCTGGAAGGTCCAAATGTCCCCCACCTTGGACCATGCCTGCGAGATCCGTCTGAGCAAAGAACGCGACTCCTTATCACAAGCGCTGTAAGGCACAGTCAAAGTCAAGAGTCAGGATTAGTTAAAGGACAAATGATAATGAAATGAATGGGAGGAGTAGAGCAGCAAGGTACTCACCGTCTCCACCTCCCTAAGCTCTGCAAAATGATGATGGTACTCCACATATTCCATGACCGAGTTGAAATCCTACGTTCAGAACGACATAACATTAATTATAAGGGCACTCTTAAAAGCATATGCAGAAGGAAACCGAAATGGAGAGAGATTAGGCCATCAGAAGACTTACCCCTGAAACCACCCAAGGAGGAGGAACACGGGCTGCCTCAGCAAAAAGCCGCACCTGCCAATCTACATCAGCACAGAGCCCTGAAAGGAAGCTATCATCCAGGCCCCGAAAGGTCCCATAAACTACGGGCGGATCACCACCAAGGATACCGGCATGAAAGGTACCCGATGGACCAGCACCCGAAGAGCCCTCGCCCGAGGGACCCAAACAAGAAGGGCCAGCACCAGAGGGATCTTCCCCTGACATCTCAGCTGCACCTGTCTCGCCTTCACCATCCGAATCATCCCTTGGAGCAAACTGTGAACAAAATAAAGATCCGCTTAGAAGGAATGAAAGACCGAACTAAAGAATAAAGGGAACTAATCCATGCTAAGAAGAATTACCTGGCCGAGAGGGCCGCCGAACGTAAGAAAATTGGTGCTAGGTACAAAGCACGACAAGATAAACCGGTACGGCAGGCACTCGTACCAAAGATGATAGTCCCCGGGCACATGGAGAGCATGAATGGGAAGCCCATTGTTGAAGAAGGTCGTGGTAAGCTCCTTGATACTGCCAATAGGATACCAAACATCCGCTGGAGGGTCCACAGATATGGCATAATAACCCTGGAATTGGTGCACCACTCATTCTCCCAGATAATAGAATTTGGCCCATGCTCCATAGAAGAAAACGACGCGGAGATTGTTAAATAGGCGGGAAGTGCCTACAGCTGCTCGGTCCCAGAAGGGGGATGCAAGGTATAGGTCAAGAAGGATCTGTCCAAGTCCAAAAAAAGAATGCAAGCAATTAGCACATCAGTAAAAGGAGATTCCCGAGCTAAAAACAAACAAAGTTGAAAGAGAGTTTTACCTGCTCAGAAACCATCAAGTCGAGTTGTGACCTAAGACCCGTCTCCAAGTGCTTTAAACCTACATCGCGACGCTGGGCCTGATTCCAGTTGCTGAGGAGGGGATAGGTGAGCACCTCCGAGAAACGAAGCTGGGATTCAAGGTGAAAGTGATGATATCCCCATACCTGAAAAGGGGGGGGGGGGCATTACACAGGAGCAGGTCAGTAGCGTATATGGATCATTCAAAAAAGAAGAATGGAAAAGGAATTACCTCCAGGGCGACCTAGAATCCAACAGCAGACTTTGAATCCCTGGTCATGGCCCGAGACAAATTGTACATCAGCCATGCATACCCTGCCCCTCCCCAGTCATACCTGTGGACGTCACCCTAGTTGTCCATCACACTTAGCAGTGCTAGGCTGACTCGGCCACTGCTCGCATTGATGAAAAGGGTCTTACCAAGCAGGACCAAGAGAGTGATGCGGGCTAGGACGATTGCCCGCTCGGGCGCGATGTAGAGCACCCTGTCTGACTGACCCAGATCTACTAACTCATCAGACGTGTAAAGCGAGGTCAGCCAAGACATCTTGACCTCGGTGCCATGTGTCTGCCCGAGAGGAGGATAAGCCCCAATCAATCGAATGATGTCCTCTCGACTCCGCACCGCAAGATCGAATATTGGTATCCCCCCTATCCTGATGCCGATAATCATGGCCCAATTGACGGGCGTCAAAGTCATCTTTGCATACGGCATGTGAAAGGTCATTGTCTCGGGGCGAAACCTTTCAATCAGGGCTTTTAGATAGGCAGCGTCGGCCCTCATGGCAGGGGAAGATAGAAATTCTCCGAAGCCCACCTGTGCCAGCAAGACCTTCACCACGGGAGGGACATAGAGGTAGAACTCATGGAAGTTGAGCCACTCGCTGCGGAATACAATGGTAGGTAGGTCCTGCACCCAAGAAAATGTGCATCAGACCACAAAGGCAAAGCAAAAACTGCATAATAGAAATAAATTGAACCTCTCTTTTACCTTGCCCGCTATCTCGAAATTGGAAATGTGGGTATGTTGTTGGTGAAGGAGGCCGACTCGGGCAGCCTCGCCTTGCATCTCGAGCCATGGGCCAGCCCTCCGCTCTACCCAAATGAACTGTTCCCCCTGCGGGCCATATACAATCTCGAGCCCCTCCTCGTGGCCCTCCTTGGGAATATGCTCACCCTCATCTGACATTCTGGGGCAATAAAAAGCAATCACGTCAGAGCAAATAGATGATAAAGAGCCATGATATTCTATGCTGCAAAAGGGAGGTAAGTATGCTCACCCTTTCCCTTTCTTTTCACATATTTTCATAAATGAGAGATACACATGCCTAAACAAAAAAAAGAGATCCCTTTTAGGTTGAAAATGCAAAAAAAATCTTTTCTTCAGAAAATGACAAAAAAATAAAATTTCACCTTCCTATCTATGAAAATAAAGCAAGTTAGAATCAAATAAAATCATTCTTTTATGTTTCTAAAAAAATAATAATAATAAAGGCCCTTCTTTTACACTTAGAAAAACAAAAAAAATCCTCCCTTTATGTCTAGGAAAATAAAAGCAAAAAAAAAGGAGAGAAAGAAATCATCATCACGCTTCTAATAATCCTTTACTTTGTTTGTCAAAATAAAAGGCAAAAACCAAAAACAAAAAATTCTCTTCACTTTACTTTGCAAATATAAAAACAAAAAAAAAAAACAAAAATCCTTTACTTACAAAAATAAACCAAAAAAATCAAACAAAAAAAAATCCTTTGCTTTATTTTAATAAAAAAAAAAGCAAAAAAATTTCTTTGCAAAAGAATATAAACCAAAAAATCCCTTTCCATATACACAAATAAAAAAAAAAAAAAAAAAAAAAAAAAAAAAATATATATATATATATATATATATATATATATATTAGGCACCAATAAATCAATCTAATAACAAAATAGGGCATTATTCATGAAGAATCATCCACACTTCATCAATAAACATACACACCATATAAATAAACCATTACTCATCAAAGAATATAAGATCATGATCAAATCTACAAGAAAAAGCAAGAAAAATCAAAGAAAATGGGTTTTAATGGTTACCTTTAGAGAGAAAAGGAGTCTTTGATCTAGCGTATGCCGACGATCAATCCACACAAGTAAAGCAACGGCGATGCAGCACGCGTAGAAGCAATGTAAAGGAACCCTAGGAGGAGTTGGTTTTTGGTTTCAAAGATAAAGGAGGAGGGAGAAAAATTTGAAATAAAGCCCCCAGCCCAAACTCAGGCTATTTAAATTCCCCCCAGCCAAGACTGGAACAACTAATAGTTATGCCAGGCAAAATTGTGCCCACCTCTTGCTTGGCGCAACTATTTGTTGTGCCAGGCTATTTTGAGGCCCCTAGTGGCCTGGCGCAACTATTAGTTGCATCAGCCACTTAGGCCGGGTATTGGGCCTAGTACGGACTAGATGAGAAGACCGGTCCCCCCACTCTTTTTGTTTGTTCTGTCACTCCGATAGATGCACGCGCTCCCAAGGCGATATTTCAATCATCCTTCGACTTGCCAAGAGAGCCATGCTAGAATAAAAGCGGACCGAGATCAGTGAGCACCCCGATCCTACACAGGAAAATATAAAGAAAAATCTAAAAAAATACCCACAGAGAAGCAGGAAGTATTCACAAGAAAAATCCACATAAAATAATAGTTTCAAAATTTCAAAAAAATCACATAAAATAATAAACTCCAAAAAATCACATAAAATAACAATTGAAAATTTCAAAAAATCGCACAAAATGATAGAAAAATCAAAGACAGATTTGTATTCCCCATAGTGACGCACACTTGCATGTTTTCAATGCGGTAAAATGTCAATATTTCATCAGCAATGTAGATGTGCCATATTAAAGTCCTGAGTCTATGGTTCACCTCAGATCTTTGGATCCTGCTTTAAGGTAGGAGCAACGGTGTCAGTCCCGGTCAAACAGTCAATGTTTCGATTGAGTCGACTCCACTACTAAATCTTTACGATGAGCGCTCTATTTTGGATTCATGTGAACTTAAGTGTCTTAAGCTTCAGATTCTCCGTTGGCAAAGGTCAATCGTTGGTTGAGACCAACCTTTTGAGAATGAGATTATGTGTCAATCAAACTATGTGCAACCATGCATTCAGAAGGGATCATTTCCCTTTTTATTTTCTGCAGGCTTAAAACCTATATGGGCAGCGATATCCCTGTAAAGTATATGCCATGCGTCTGGGTATCCGTATGATGGTCGTTTGTCCCCATAAATTGTACCCGAGCGGGTTCGGGTCAGGGCTTCCATCGCCTTTATTGTTGCTTATTGCCCCTGATGGGTGCATGATTATGCATAGTTAATTGATGTTTATGATCATTGTCGATGAAAGCTAGGATTGGATGCCCCTTTTTGAGAGACACCTAATGTTGGGTTGGATCTGTTCAAGGTAGTTGAAGCTGGATGCTCTAGGTCATGTTGATCCAAGGCACATTTTCAAAAAATGGCATGTACTCCCAAAGTGTTGTGACATCTATTTATTTCACTCAGGCAGTCATGCTAAATAAACTTTGGGATCGATGGGTTCGCCCACAGACCTCGAACCCTGCTTTCAGTAGGGGCACCCGCGAATAGTCCGATGGGGCCATCAAATGCTTCGCAGGATTGGACGCAAACTGTGGAGCCTTGCGTGTATTTATTTCGCACCTATCTTTGAATGTGGGTCAATCACCCCTCTTACTCACGAAGCTGTTGCATTCAGAATGAATTTTAAATATCAAACACCTTCAAAATCATCCTGAGAAGTGAATGTCTTTCCTGACTATAGGGAGTTCACAACTCATTCCACCTCGGTTATGCCCAGTAATGTTGCTAAGCGCTTGGGAATCGATTATTCGAGAAAGGAATGTTTAGCCTGACATTGAAGGCTTTCGTTTTCTCACCGTGTTACTCGTTTGATGTTTGAAGTTCGTTCTGAATGTAGCAGACCTGCCAATAATGCCTTGGGCCTCTTCAGATGTCTCTTTTTCTTTGGCATTTGATCATTAGTGATCGGATACCAAAGAGGGGCATCTGTAGACACCCAAATTTGGCCCAAGGCCCGATCGAAACACCTTTCAAGAGATGTGCAATTCTGAACTTTTGATGATATGTATGGAACCTTTAGGCCCCCCCTAAAACCCTTAGGAACCTTTTCAAACCCTCAGGAATCACCCTAGATCCATTAGGAACCTGACCCGAACCTTTAGAAATCAATTCTGACCCTTAGAACCCGTTCTGAACCTAAACCTAACCTTATCAAGAAAATAGTTGAGGAAGGCTACATCAGAGCTAGATACAACCCTCTACTATGATCGAATCTCATACCATTAAAAAGTAGAGGTCGTCAGCTTTCCAACAGTCCAAGAACCACCCCAATCGGAGGTATACATAAAAAGATACGGCAAACCGAGCCTGGAGGGCATAAGGGTAAAATCAAGTGGCCCCCCTATGGATTTGGTGCAACTAATAGTTGTGCCAGTGATAATTTGGCGTAACTATTAGTTGCGCCAAGCCACTTCTCCTAGGATTTAAGCCTGGCACAACTAATAGTTGTGCCAGTATTAATTGTGGACCCCACCCTCGCGAACTAACTTCCACGCACTATTTAAAACTATTTTACCGTACATTTGCCTGGCACAACTAATAATTGCATCAGGCATATGAACAGTAACCCTGGGATTTTACCTCAAAAATTGTGATTAGGGTTTGACTTGTTGACCACTTTGACCTTTCGGGTGTGTTTTGCTAGTTCTGTTGCACCCATTCACTACCTATTTGCAACCCCTTAAGTGGCTTAAGGCCTCACCCCATCATCCACCATTGGAGGATCCTTCCACACATCTCAAGGCTCCAAAAACCCTAGGAATCCTTAGATGTGATATTACCTAATTGCTAAACCCATTTAGCTCTTAAGTAGCCTCCTAACCCACCCTTTTCCTATAAATAGAGCCCCCCACCCCTTGGTTTAAGGGTTGAGAAATTTGCTTAAGAGAGAAAGAGCTTAAAGTGAGTTCTTCCTCCCTTTTGTGCACCATTTTCACCCAAATTCTAGAATCTCCCAACCTCATTTCAAGCTTGTTCTTGCATCCAAAATGATTACCCTAGGTGTGTGCAGTCCCCTAGCCTCCCTTCCCTACCTCTTAGCTTCAAGCCTTAGGAGTTAGAATCCCATTTTCCACCATACAAGGCCTTCAAAAGCCCATCAAAGCAAGCCACGCAAGGCTCTCGTACGGTGCTACAAGGGCCCGAGGGCTCCGGCTCTTCCCTTTCTTCTCCTATCTCTTTTTAGCTCCCTCCATCATCCCATTTGTCACGTTACGCCGTCGACTTTTCGGTAGGAACGGTGGGGCACAAATAGGATTCTAACCCCTTTTGGGCAAGAGGAACCTATTTTCCTTTCTTTTGCTTCATTTTATTTTTGGCCATAAGTAGAGACTGCGTTAAGCGGGTTGATCGGGTGCCTAACACGTTCCCAATCGATAACCGAAGCCCCTACCCAAGAGCCTTTGGTGTAGACCGGATTCAAAATCATATTTTTAGCACTTTGGTGCTCATAAAAATGAACTAGGTTTCCTAGGACACCAAAAGCTCTGGGTGGCGACTCTATATTTTTGCAAGCGAGCGCATTGCCGCGTGTTAAGATCTGAAAAGTACCACTTTTCACCCCTTAACTTAACCTTTGATTAGACCCTTAGCCACCTAATAAGTTTTTGTTAAGTGTTTTGTGTAGGTAATAATCAGCAGTGAAATAAGGCTAGGAATCCTGTTAAGGAGCCTGCTTTGGCACCAGATACCCCTCAGAAGAATGAACTCTAAATCCAGACCTGAAATAAGCCTCGCGCAGCTGACCCAAGCTTTAGAGGATTTAGGAGAAATATGCCAGTTCAACTGAGCTTCCCAAGATTTTACTGTAAACTCTCGCATAGATGAGTGACTGAAGAGCTTCAGAAACTCAAACTCGCGCAGCTCTCGTGAAGCTCAAGAGTAGAACCCATCGTACAGTGTCACGCAGTTCAAAGTAGACCTCTCTCAATCTCGTGTAGTTCGCTAAACCGAGGAGAGAGCTTGAGAAAGATTCTCGCAATACAGCGCGATCGCATGGATGCAATTATCAGAAGAAGAACGCCTTGTGCAGTTCTCGCGGCATTCAAGAAAGAAAACATCCTGGCGAAGGCAAAGCCAATCTCGCAAAGATCAAGTGAGACATAGAACCTCGCACAGCTCAGAACTCAGTAGAGCCTCGCGAGGTAACTCGCGAAGTCCAGTAAAGAGAAGTGCTCGCGAAGTTCTCGCACTACTGAAATTCACTCTCGCGAAGATCAGCCCAGCGAAGACCGATCGACCTCGCGACTGCTTGAATTTCAACCCCGCGACACTTGAGACTGTGTTTTCTATTCAACCTCGCGAAGCCCAATCCAGTGAGAGCGCAACTCTCTACCGCGCGACTGCCTGAAGCGCAAACCAAGGCAACCTCACGACGGCTGAAGCTTCAGTGTTAAATCATCCTAGCAAAGAGCTACCACGCGACAAGTTTGGAAAACTACAGCTACCTAGCGAAGCTCTGACCCTAAACTTCCATCTCTTCAGCAGAGGACCTTCTGGGTATTTCCAGCGATTAGGGCATGCACTCCCACACTCAAATCTCTATGCACGCACCTCGAGGCATCCAAGAATCATTATTAGGCCACGTGGCATCATTAAAATTAGGGTTTCCTAACCCTAATGTGCCGGCACCCCACTGTTATATAAACCCATACCTGAGCTTAGGTTTAGGCATCTGGGAACCCATCTCAGATCATTTTTTCTTTTCTCTTTCTTTTTAGCAGTAAGTAATTTTCTTTTTCTTTCCTTCTCTCCATAGTCCAGCACTTGCTGGCTATGCCTTTGTATGTGTTTTTGAATTAGATCAATGAAAGTTCTGTAATAGGATCTGTACTTTGTGGGATTGGTGTTTATGTGTGAGATGCTCTGTGCAAGGCTGCTGCTTTGTGATCCGCCATCGCTTTGACTGTGTTTCAAAGCAATGGAGGACTGATTCTAAGGGCCATTCAGATCCAAGTGACCTGTGTGTCTGGGTTATCATGGTCCTACAGCCTTAGCCCCACCACAGGACCCACTAGATCTGAAATCCCCATGGGAGCTTGAGCTGGTAGCCTTGTGAGCATGGTGGTAGCAGCGATAATCTTATTTTGTTTTGGGCTCCGTGAGGAGGATAACCTCTGGGATTGTCTGTGACCATTTAAGAGGACAGATTATAGCCTTAGGGTGATTCTGATCCACCGATCCAAGATGGATCCTTCTTCTTTACACCTGAGCTTGTAGAAGCCTGGTGAGAGATTGTGTAGAGGCAGACTCCCTCATATTTGTATAGATCCGCCATCAGATGTTGGATTTGATCTAGTTATAGAGATTATAGGTTGGTGACTGGACCATTGAAGCCTCACTCAAGCAATGGACAGCTAGATCGAAGGTTGTACTCAATCTCTTACTGGTTCTATGTGTCTGGGCTATCATGGTCCTACAGCCTTAGCCCCACATATAGAACTTTAGAGGTTGAAGTTCCCTATGGATTCTTGAGCTGGTAGGCTGGATGAAATAGTGCCTGCAATGATTTACTTGTTATGTTTTGACCCATCCCTGGATAGTGGCTCCCCTATGGGATAATCTGTGACCATTCAAGTGGACAGGTTATAGCCTTAAGGGTGGAATCATGGCAGAGTGATGGGTTGGATCCTTTCTCCTCAGAGGTGATAATGTAGCCTCTTGACAGGATTTCTATAACATCAGATCTAAATCTGAGTTACAAAACTTCTCTGACCTTGGCTCAATAACGTACTTCTCACCCTTTTTATACTCATTTTCCACACTCCATCCATCCTCTCAACACTTTCTATAGTCTAGATATTAAAATACTTAGAATAAGTGACCTTAAACTCCCCTCCTTCTAGGACTGCCAGATCTGTAGACAGATCTGGAGGGACTACTAGAGATGGCTCCCTTGGAGCTCTAGATCACCTTTCCCTATGGGACAAACTCTTACTTATCAAAACTTGCTACAAAGGACCCTGTATCTTGCAGGTCTAGGACTTCTGAGTTGTGCTGGATTCACCCCCTGTTTTACTCTGTCTTTGATTTTTAAATTACTTTCACCACTAACCAATAATGAAAGCACACAAGAAATAACCAACACCGCGACGGGATCGTCACAAATCCCACGATTGCACACTGGTGTTTGTCAAAGGAAAAATGGATTTGAAGGCTCAACGAGTTTATGCAAAGGGCAGTTGAATGGGTAAAAAATTTTAAACTCAAACTGTCCAAATGAAGGTCTTAGATCATCTCCTTAGTGTCATGAGTACTGCCAATCAGTTTCAACTTGGGGTGCCGAACTTCTAGTGACAAGGTGTTGAGTCAGTCATTCCTTAGAGCAGAACAATTGCCACAAACACTCTTCAAAAGAAAATTGATAGGCCCAAATCTCAATGGGTATGGTCTTCAATTTAAGTCATGGAGTGTATTTTCACCTTTTTCTCTCCTCTTTAGTTCACTAAGTACTAATTAAAAAAAATTCTTGATGTTAGCTTCATGGAGGTGTAAATTTTTTAAGGATTTTAGTTTTAAAAGTCTGCAATTTTTTTTTAATTTCCTCTCTCTAGCATGATTAGGTGGGAATTGACTATATTTATCTCAATTTACCTAACCTTGCTGCACTAAAATTAACTGTTTTACTGGCCGACCACCCTGCCATACCCCCAAACCTAAGATAAAAAATGTCCTCACTATTTCAGTAGACATGTATAGGGGCAGCAAGGTTTATAATAGAAAAACTAGTAAAGTACAAGAGAAAATTAAAGAGAAAATAAAGTAAAAGAATGCAAAAAATTAGACTAAAACAGAGAAAAAGAGAATTTAGACAACCTGACACTAAGAAAATAAAACATCTACACACACTTCTAAAATAGCAACTATATAAAACAAACATTACACTAAAAATAAATAGCTGTTGAACTAAAAACAGTAGGTATATAAAAAATAGTAACTATACTAAACACCTAAAACAGTAAAATACTAAACACAACTACCTAAAAATGATCTGAGTATGAATCTAAATTGATGGCAAAGAATTTTCAACATTAATAGCACACATTTGAAAGCATGATTCATACAAAATTAGATCACCAAACACAATGTTTACACACCAGTCCAGATAGGGGTACATGAATGATAGAAATTTTGGCTACCCCATTTGGATCTCAGCTGAATTGGAAAGAATTACAATATAAAAATAAAAGGTCATACCTTTGCATTAGCATCAAACCTGAGATCTTCCAACTCAGCAATTGCAGTTGCTTGAGAGATGCAGGGAGTAACTCCAGCTCCACATCAAGTGAGCAGTCAATTAAAAAGGCAGCAAAGGTGCCTTAGATGGGTGAGGAAGGGGGCTTCCCCAGTCCATACTTTAAAAACTTCAGTAAATACATCATCTCAAGTCTAGCAGTTTGGGCAAGGTCTGCTCCACCAATGGCTGCAACTGTTTACAATTCTCATTTCCTCCATCATAGCCTTCTCCTTGGTAAGAAGGAAAAGGCTCCTTAAAAGCATAAGGAAATGTTGCTCAACATGGTAATTTTTTTTTTTTTAATTTTAAAATTTTCTTATTTTTTTAAATGGGGCTCAAGAGCAACCCATTATTCAGCTCCTGCTACACTACAGCAGGAACTCAGTCCTCTCTCTTTTGCACACCTTTTTCCATTGAAAACCTCTTGGTGCTCCACCACCTTACCAGAACTCAGGGCATGATTGGCCCTAGCATCCTCATTGGTTGAAGAAGCTTCACCAATCATGAATACCCTTTGGGATTGTTCACAGTTTGGCTTAGGAGCCTGCCCTCATCTCTTCTTGTCAGAGCATTCGAGATGTGACCCAGCTAGTCCTCTATCTTTTTTATGCTCTGACTGTGGGAATCCATAGTTTGTGATAAGGAGCTATGGTTTTGCAATGAAGACAAAACCTGCTCCTCAAAGGAGGGGGCTCTAGGTTGTGGTGGGGGAAAAGCTAATTGACCTGGCTGAGAGGACTGATGTGGGAAATGTTGTCTTGGTGCATAACCATGAGGGGACTACTGGTTGAAATTGTAGGGCAATGCCTGCTGCTGTTGAGGTTGAGGCAAATTATCTTGTCTCTACCTCAAATTTGGGTGGTTCCTCTAAGTGTACCCAGCAGGCTACTGTCCAAATGATTGGACAACATAGGCTTGCTCATTTGCTATCTCTAGAAATGGACTACCAGATGGACAATCAAGATGGGAGTGTGTGGGTGAGTGACATATCAAACATGCCTCTCCAACCTGTGTAGCCATGTGGGGATGCAACACACTAAACACTTTATCAAATTTTTTAGACAAGTGTTCCACCTTCCTCTCTAGGTTATTGTATATAGTTAATTCATACAATTTTCCAGTAGAAGTGGGTTCTTTAAAACCTCTAGCAGCTAGTTCAATGTCATTGCTTGACAAAGACTCTTGCTGCATGGAGTTCTCACTTATCACATCGAACAAATCCCAAGCCTCTACATCAGTTTTGCTGAGGTATATGCCACCAGATGATGTATCAATCATGGATCTGCTTTTAGCATCTATCCCCTGGTAGAAGCTTTGTACAAGCTGCCATTTGGGGATCTGGTGGTGTGGGCACTTCCTCTAACAACTCTTTAAATCTATCCCAAGCTTCATTAAATTGTTCAGTTGGGAGTTGAGCAAAAGAAATGATGCTCCTCCTCAAGTGGCTGGTTTTACCAATTGAGAAAATTTTAGCTAAGAATTGGCATTGCAGGTCATTCCAAGACTGTATGTTGTTGGCTGGGAGCATGGTGAGCCAATTTCTGGCCTTATCCTTTAATGAAAAAGGAAAAAGCCTTAATTTTGTGGCTTCCTCTCCCAGACCAGCAATATTAAAGGTAGTACATAAAGTAAGAAATTGATCTATGTGATGGTAAGGGTCAGCCTTGCTTAACCCATGGAAGCTTGGTAACATTTGGATGGTTTGAGCCTTGATCTCATAATTACCCACAGCAGTAGAGAGTTGAATGCAAGAGGGGGATGAGTATGCCCCTAGTGCATTATATTCCCTAAGGGGTCTAGGCTACTCACCCATCTCAGCTGTAACTGAATTTTCAATAGGGGTGTGTGTTGCTGGCTTAGGGCTCAGGACTCTCTCAATCTCAGGATTCAAAGGTTCTAGCTCGGGATTGAGAGACCTTCTTCCCAGCATACAACACACTCACAGCAACACAAGGGTAGCTTATAGCAAATAAATACAGAAAAATACAAACTAACACAACTACTGGAATTTAAGATTGTCGAAATGAAACAAAAACAGGAGAGATAGAGATGCAAACTGATGCAAGAATGCTCCAGCTGCAGCTAAACTCCTCTATTTGCTACTGCTCCAAGCCTGCAAAAATCAAGAACTTCGGCAAAAATTTATTCAAACACTAAATAGGCAATAAATTTAAAATAGGAAATAAAGAAAAACTGTAAAAATCCTAAGACTACAACTATAATTTCTGCAAACACAACAAAGGCACAAAAAATCTAACCAGAAAATAAAGGAAAAAATGTAAAAATAAAATAAAAACTATAGCTATAATTTATTTAAACACTATATCTACAACAAATATATCTAAACAAAAACTCATACATACTACCTAGATCAAAAATCTCCGGCTGCGACGCCAAAAACTTGTTGGTTAAAGTGCTTGTGCTTTTATTTTATTATTTGAAATGTGTGGTAATAATATGGCTGCAAAAACAATTCAAAGAGGGGAGTGAAATGGAGTGGAACAACACACAAAATAGTAATTTAAACTTACAATCCTGCAAGATCTAGGGCCTATTGTAGCAAGTTTCGATAAGTAAGAGTTTGTCCCACGGAGAGTGATGATCTAAACCGCAAGGGTTGTATAGTAAATCTCCAGATCTAGCTACAGATCAGGCAACTCTAAACCTACACTAGAAAGCAAGGTAAAGAGGGGGTGTTTTGGTGTCACAACTAGAATAAAACTAAAAAACAATAATAAACTACAGCTAAAGAAGAGGGTAAAGAAGGATAATGATGGAGTGAGAAAATAAAGTAAAAATAATGAGAAGTAGACAGCTATGAGCTATTCATCTTTGCAACTCAAATCAAGAACTAGATCTGCAGCTGTCCTTCAGATGGCTACAAGCACATCTGTAAGGTAGAAGAATCTAACCTAACCCAAAGGCATGAACTGATCTTAGGGCTATATTTTATTCACTTGAATGGTCACAAAATATCTCAGAGATTTCTTCCAGTCAATCGATTAAATCAGAACAAGCAATCCATTGCAGACACTGTGTGCAAGGCTATGAGCTCATCCATCCATAGGATCAAATAGTTTGTGAAAATCAAATGGGAACCAGAAGAAATCACAGGCTGAATGGGGACTTAGATTCAGCTGGTCATTGCTACAAAAAGGTCTGCAATGACCCAGCTCACAAGTATGCAATCTCTACAAGATCTCAGGTCTATTCATTGAAAATGGGTTTGCAAAACAGAGGAGTAGTTGGGTTTGCAACAGTCTCTCACTTGGCTACAAGCTCAAGTGCAGGCAAAAAGAATCTATCTCAACCTTGTGATTCAGACCGGCCTTAGGGCTATTCCCTACCCACTAAGATGGTCATAGGCTATCCTAGAGGTTATCCTAATCACAGAGGTTGGAGATAGAACAAGAATACTATTGCTGCCACCATGGTTGCAAGGTTACAAGCTCAAGCAACCATAGGTGCATCAAACCCATACTGCTCATGTTAAAAATATAGTAAATTATAGATTAAATTGGAGCATTAAGCTTGGCATTTCATTGCCTAAAAAAATGACTTACAATGATTTGCCCTCAAGGCAGCAGTCTGTGCAAAATCCCAAAACTGCTCACTATATTATTACAAACCCGATTGCAAAACTGAAATAAACTTTGTTGCTATCCAAAGCTTTATTCCAGCATTGCTGTTGTGCTAAGGAAAGAAGAAAAAGAAAATGAAAAAGGAAACTAAAACCCTAACCCTAAACTAAACTTTGATCCAGCTATTCTGGATAATTTGACAAAACAGATTTAAGATATTTATACAATCCATAACAACGTTGGTGTGCATTAGCCAATCAGAAATAAGATGCTTGGAGCTGCTATCGCGGCCCTTTTATGGCCAAGTAATTGTATTGGGATGTGTGGGATAGCTCAACACCTTGGGATGTGTGCCCTAGCTGCTGTGAATCCTAAAAATACCCTTGCATGTTGAAGACAACAGCTGAAACCCGTGCCTCGTGCAAATATAACTTCAGATTATTCATCTCGATCAAATCTCAAGAGGTTAGCTTGCTTCAAATATTATTCTCGAGCAGCTGGATAGCTTCAAAATTTGTAACTCGAGAAGCTCTCGAGTAGTTAATAGTTTCAGAATTTGATCTCGAGTAGCTCTCAAGTAGCTCTCGACAGGATAAATTAGCCCCTTTTAAGTGCGCGACAGGATGAAAACAGGAGCATTTTAAGTGCTCGACAGGTTCAAGCTTCTAGGGAACTACTTGAGTGGCTTAATTCCTTCAGCACTCCAGCTCGAGAGGTTGGATTGAACTGTTCGAGTTTCATTAAAATACAGCTCTATAAACTTCTCGACTTCATAAAATGCAGCTCTCCCACATTGCAACAGTTGGAGTAGTTTAAATGTGCAGCTCGACAAGCTGAATATGATCTGCTCGAGAGGATTAAATGGCTGCCTGCAGCAACTCAAGAATATGGCCGAATTGCTCGAGTGCATAAAATAGAGCAGTGAATTGCTCGAGCTTCAGCTGAGCCTCAGCACTTCAGCTCGAGAGGCTTAATGATCTACTCGAGCAAATGATCTTCAAGGCTTTAAACTGTTCGAGATCAATTGCAGCTGCTCATGAGGATGGATGTTTGGACTATGAACTGCTCAACAGCTTGGTGCAACAACTCGATAGGCTGCTCCTGCTTCAGCAACTACTCGATAGGCCTAAATATGCAACTCAGCAGGTTAGTTAGTTGCAGCAAACTTCTTGAGTTCTTCAAGGCAGCAATTGTGCTACTCGAGGACTTCAATCTACAGGCATTCCAGCTCATGAGGGTGGTGTAGCAAGGTTGTAAACTGCTCGACAGCCTTGTTTCTCAGCAAATGAAGCTAGTGTGCTCGATTATATGGTGCTGAGGTTACTGAACTGCTCGAGCCACCATTTGCTGCAGCATTGATATGCTTGGGCTTGTTTGTTAGGAAAGTACTATAGCTGTCATGTGCCCAATTGGTGTTCTATTTAATCCACTGCAGTAGCACTCCATAACTTTGGCTCCACTTCTCTCCCTCAACAAGCCTTCTAGGACCCCGAAGCATGCTAAATTACCCCAATAGTGTGAACCACCATGGTGCATTCAATGTAAACTCATCAGCTCCACAGCTTAACACAAAATTCTTTCTTCTTAGCTTGGAAATGATGGATTGCAACACTAAGCTATGGTTTCCTGGCATCTACAAAAATACACTTAAAACTTCATTATTAACTAGCTCAAAGGTCCATCAAAGGACAGGTTAGGAGGTGAAAAGTGGTATATTTCAGTGCTCAACACACCCCCAAACCTAGTCTTTGCTAGTCCTCGAGTAAAGGAAAAATTAAAAACAATTATTCAAAACAGTAAATGCCACTTTCGTAAGGAGCATGAAAGCATTTAGCTTATGCATCAAGCCTTTTAAACCCCTAGGTGATCCCTAAGGGAGGAGTGAAGTCTCCTTAGGGTTTTCAATGAAGATACCCACATACTTCCCCATTAAAACAGTTAAGTATAGTGCAGCTAATGACAAACAGATTTTAATAAATAAAGCATCATTCCACACCTATTCTTTAAACATCAGAGGAAATTACAGCAATAATGCAAACCATTTAAAACTCAAATCCGCATATATTTGCATCACCACCATTCAGTTCACATCAAGAATACAATGTGCAAAAATTAGTACTAAGCTTGCCTTCAATTCAAAAATTAGGTTTAGAAACCACCCCAATGAAGTTAAATTTCAGACCCAATCCTCACCGGGTCTATCTCTCAACAATGAAAATTCCAAGGTGCTCACATTGTCATCAGCTCAAGATCAGTCACAGACCTAAAATAGGCCTACAAGCATGAGCATAGGCATTGCATCTAAGTTCTGACATCCTTAAGTACTTTCACCATAGATTAGACATCTCCTCATCTCCACATGACAGATCATTTCACTTTGGATCAACAAGGTCTTTTTGATGGGTTGTAATGTGGGTTATGGGTGAGGTTTATAAAGAATAAAAGGGATAGAATAGATTCAAAATTGAGAAATCAGTAAGGGGAGGAGGTGATTCATGACTTCACCTACTTCACTTCTGCACAACTCCATCTTCCTTGATATTTTTCATATTCAAAGTGGCTAGCTTCTTCTCTTCTTTTCAATTTTTAGATGAAGTAATTCTCTCGACTTCTCTTTTTATATTTATTTTTATTTTATTTTTTTGTTCTTTCATATTTTGATGACGAATTGCATACATATACCACTGGTACACTACTGTTTATAGGTTGCTTTTCTTCTCCTTCCACCAAATGTTGAACACAGCCTACCTATCTTCAACTTCTTCTCCTTTACCTTCTGAATTCTCAGAGTGTGGGTCAGGATGAATCAGGTCATGAGGGGAGGGTGTAAGTACTCTGGTATTTGTCGAAGAAAAAATAGATTCAAAGGCTCATCGAGTGTATGCAAAGGGCAGTTGAATGGGTAAGAAATTTTAAGCTCAAACTTTCTAAATAAAGGCCTTAGATCATCTCCTTAGTGTCATGAGTGCTGCCAATCAGTTTCAACTTGGGGTGCCTAACTTCTAGTGACAAGGTGTTGAGTCGGTCATTCCTTAGAGCAGAAAAATTGCCACAAACACTCTTCAAAAGAAAATTGATAGGCCCAAATCTCAGTGGGTATGGTCTTCAATTTAACTCATGAGGTGTATTTTCACCTTTTTTTCTCCTATTTTACTAAGTACTAATTGAAAAAAAATTCTTGATGTTAACTTCATGGAGGTGCTAATTTTTCAAAGATTTCAGTTTTAAAAGCCTGCAAATTTTTTTTAATTTTCTCTCTCTAGCATGATTAGCTGAGAATTGACTTTATTTATCTCAATTTATCTAACTTTACTGCACTAAAATTAACTTTTTTACCGCCCTACCGCCCTGCCATACCCCCAAACCTAAGATAAACAGTGTCCTCACTATTTCAGCAGACATGTATAGGGGCAACAAGGTTTATAACAGAAAAACTAGTAAAGTACAACAGAAAATTATAGAGAAAATAAAGTAAAAGAATACAGAAAATTAGACTAAACAGAGAAAAAGAGAATTTACACAACCTGACACTAAGAAAACAAAACATCTACACACACTTCTAAAATAGCAACTATATAAAACAAACATTACACTAAAAATAAACAGCAGTTGAACTAAAAACAGCAGGTACATACAAAACAGTAACCATACTAAACACCTAAAACAGTAAAATCCTAAACATAACTACCTAAAAATGATCTGAGTATGAATCTAAATTGATGGCAAAGAATTTTCAACATTAATAGCACACATTTGAAAGCAAGATTCATACAAAATCAGATCACCAAACACAATATTTACACACCAGTCTAGAGGGGGGTACATGAATGATGGAAAATTTGGCTACTCCATATGGATCTCAGCTTAATTGAAAAGAATTGCAATATAAAAATGAAAGGTCATACCTTTACATTAGCATCAAACCTGAGATCTTCTAGCTCAGCAGTTGTAGTTATTTGAGAGATGCAGGGAGAAGCTCCAGCTCCACATCAGGTGGGTAGTCAATTAAAAAGGCAGCAAATGTGCCTTAGATGGCTAAGGAAGGGGGCTTCCTTAGTCGACACTTCAAAAGCTTCAGAAATACCTCAGCCCAAGTCTAGCAGTTTGGGCAAGGTTTGCTCCACCAATGGCTGCAACTGCTTATAAATCTTATTTCCTCCATCGTATCATTCTCCATGGTAAGAAGGAAAAGGCTCCTTAAAAGCATGAGAAAATGAGGCTCAACATGGTAATATTTTTTTTCTTTTAAAAATTTTTATTATTTATTTATTTATTTATTTTATTCTTTTTATTTTTTTAATTTTTAATTTTAAAATTTTTTTTAAATGGGGCTTAAGAGCAGCCCATTATTCAGCTCTTGCTACACTACAGAAAGAACTCAGTCCTCTCTCTCTTTTGCACACCTTTTTCCATTGAAAACCTCTTGGTGCTCCACCACCTTAGCAGTCCTCAGGGCATGATTGGCCCTAACATCCTCATTGGTTGAAGAAGCTTCACCAATCATATAATGCCCTTTGGGATTGTTCACAGTTTGGCTTGGGAGCTTGCCCTCATCCCTTCTTATCACAGCATTTGAGATGTGACCCAGCTGGTCCTCTATCGTTTTGATGCTTTGACTGTGGGAATCCACAGTCTGTGATAAGGAGATAAGGTTTTGTAATGAAGACAAAACCTGCTCCTCAAAGGAGGGGGCTCTAGGTTGTGGTGAGGGCAAAGCTAATTGATGTGGCTGGGGGGACTGATGTGGGAAATGTTTTCTTGGTGTATAACCATGAGAGGATTGGTGGTTAGAATTATAGGGCAATGCCTGCTGCTGCTAAGATTGAGGCAAATTATCTTGTCTCCACCTCAAATTTGGGTGGTTCCTCCAAGTGTACCCAGTAGGCTGTTGTCCAAATGATTGTATAACATTGGCTTGCTCATTTGTTATCTCTGAAAATGGACTAGTAGATGGACAATCAAGATGGGAGTATGTGGGTGAGTGGCATATCAAACATGCCTCTCTAACCTGTGCAACCCTGTGGGGCTACAACACACTCAACACTATCAAATTTTTTAAACAAGTTGTCCACCCTCATCTCTAGGTTATTATATACAATTAATTCATACAATTTCCTAGTAGAAGTTGGTTCTTTTAAACCTCTAGAAGCTGGTTCAATGTCATTGCTTGACAAAGACTCCTGCTGCATGGAGTTCTCACTTATCACATCGAACAAATCCCAAGCCTCTACATCAGTTTTGTTGAGGTATGTGCCACCACATGATGCATCAATCATTGAACTACTTTTAGCATCTATCCCCTGATAGAAGCTTTGTACAAGCTACCATTTGGGGATCCGGTGGTGTGGGCACAACCTCAACAACTTTTTAAATCTATCCCAGGGTTCATGAAATTGCTCAGTTGGGAGTTGAGCAAAAGAAATGATGCTCCTCCTCAACTGGCTAATTTTATCAATTGGAAAAAATTTAGCCAAGAATTAGCATTATAGGTCATTCTAAGATTGTATGTTGTTGGCTGGGAGCATGGTGAGCCATGTTCTGGCCTTATCCTTTAATGAAAAAGGAAAAAGCCTCAGTTTGGTGACTTCCTCTCCCAGAACAGCAATATTAAAGGTAGTTCATAAAGCAAGAAACTGATCTATGTGCTGGTAAGTGTCTTCCTTGCTTAACCTATGAAAGCTTGGTAACATTTGGATGGTTTGAGCCTTGATCTCATAATTACGCATTGCAGTAGGGAGTTGAATGGAAGAGGGGGATGAGTATGCCCCTGGTGTATTATATTCCCTAAGGGGTCTAGGTTGCTCACTCATCTCAGCTACTACTAAATTTTCAGCAGGGGTGTGTGTTGCTGGCCTAGGGCTCGGGACTCTCTCAATCTCAGGATTCAAAGTTTCTAGCTCAGGATTGAGAGACCTTGTTCCCAGCATACAACACACCCACAACAACACAAGGGTAGCTTACAGCAAATAGATAAAGAAAAATGCAAACTAATACAACTGCTTGAAATTAAGACTGCAGAAATAAAACAAAAACATGGGAGATAGAGATGCAAACTGATGTAGGAATGCTCCAACTACAGCTAAACTCCTCTATTTGCTACTGCTCCAAGCCTGCAAAAATCAAGAACTTCAACGGGAATTTATTCAAACACTAAACAGGCAATAAATTTTAAATAGGAAATAAAAAAAAATTGCAAAAATCCTAAGACTACAGCTGTAATTTCTACAAACACAACAAAGGCACAAAAAATCTAACCAAAAAATAGAGAAAATGCAAAAATAAAACAAAAACTACCACTGTAATTTATTCAAACACTACATCTACAACAAATATATCTAAACAAAAACTCATATTTTACTGTTGCTGGTTATGTACCTAGATAATTGATGAGGTTTATTAAAAGGATGATGAGTAAAAATCTGAAAACAAAGGTGCAGTGAAATGGCTATAAAAATAGCAACCTAAAGTACACACAGCCTGCAAGATATAGAGCTATTGTAGCAAGTTTTAAGTAAGAGTTTGTCCCACAGAGAAATTGATCTAGAATTCAAAATGGGCTATGTTAGTAAGCCTCCAAATCTAGCTAGAAATCTGATAATCCTAAAGAAAGGGAGTTGGGTGTCACAACTACACTAAATTAATACTAAAAGAAGAGAAATAAAGTGCAGTCCTATCCTAAAGAAAGGATTATAAAGAAGATAGTGATGGTGTGTATTAAAATAAAGATAAAAATGATAGGAAGTAGCCAATTAAGCTAAAGTTATTTCAGTTTTGTAACTCAGATTTAGGGCTCTCTACAGCAAATCCCTCAGATGGCTACAAGAACATTTGCAAGGAGGAAGTATCCAACTCAACCCTTATGGTTTGACCTAATCTCTTAAGGCTATAACCTGTCCACTTCAATGGTCATAGATTATCCAATAGAGAGGATCAAACCATATGGACTATATCAGCAAACCAATCTGATCCAAAGGAGTAGACTGATCTTAAGGTTATAACCTGTCCACTTAAATGGTCACAGACTATCCAATAGATGTCCTCCACCCAATGGCCCAAATCAGATCATTAATATCATTGCAGACACCATGTTTGTTAGGCTACAAGCTCAAGCATCCATGAGAGCAAATAGTTCTTGGAAAACTAGTGAAGACCACAGTTGTTCAAGGGCTATTTGGGGACTTAAATGCAGCTGGTCATTGCTACAAAAGTCCTGCAATGACTCAGCTCACAAGTCTGCAATCACTACACAAAATTTAAATCTAACATCTGATATTGGTCAAGTAAAATAGAGGGGAGCTTATTCCTGTAACAACCTCTCACAAGGCTACAAGCTCAAGTGCAGAGAAGAATCCTTCACAGATCTGTGAGTTGGAATCACCCTAGGGCTCTAGTTTGTCCACTTAAATGGTCACAGGCTATCCACAGAGGTTATTCACACCACAGGTGACTAAGATGGAACATGTAAATTGTTGCTGCCACCATGGTCCCAGGGCTTCAATCTCAAGCTTCCATGGGCATTTCAAATCAGCTCAAATCCTAAATGCATGCTTAGCCTGAACAAAACTATGGGCAGATAGAAAAATAGCAGATTGAATGAACCATTAAGGTACAAATTCCATTGATAAAAAATACTTACAATGCAATTTCTCAAGGCAACAGTCTTGTGCACAACAGCTCTTCACAAAAATCCCAAAGATTACAAGACCCATTACAAAAACTAAATAAAACTAAACCTAATTACTTACAGAGGGTATAGCCAGCAAGTCCTAGACTAGGAGAGAAGAAAAATGGGAAAAAAAAATGATCAAATCCTAACCCTAGTATGCTCGAGCTCACCACAGACAGAGGTTGAAGGAGAGATAAAAATTCTAAGTTATAAGTACAGCTTATATACTCAGTCCTTAATGCCTTGGCTCAGAGAAGATTAACTCTAATTTTGTAACGATCCCCAAATTTGACACAGTAGTGATGAGAGTCTGGTCAGGTCATGTGTAAGTCTCCACCACAACACCCTAAGGACCTCACTAAACTAACCTTTAAATCTGTGAAAAATGTGAGACCGTAGAAATTTGACTGCAATCTAGACATAGGTGTAATAAAATAAAATGATGCTATGCTAGAATGGTATAGATCTGAACCACAAGGGTGGTCTCACATAGCTTATTTCCTTATTAAAGCTAGCCCAGCCAAGTTACTTGAAGTATAAACCGTACGAGACTCGCTACCTCAGCCGGCTATAAAAAAATAACTAATCTATGTGTATGCAAGCTAGTACACTTGAATATATGGACATCTACCGGCAAAAGCCTGATAGGTTGTATATCCAATAAGGCCTAAAAGGCTTAAAAAACTAAATAAGTATAAGTGACTTATATTTCAATAAGTTCTTTTTGTCTGTTATGCCTATACACTTACAAAGCCCATATTGGCTTAATATAATAACACAGCCTACATAGGCTTATAAGCTGCTTTGCAGCTCGTTGAAGAACACGACTCAAATGAGTCATTGTGAGATCCATGCACGCAAAGTCACTACCAACTTTATAAAACAGTCCCTTCTTCAATTGATTTTTTGTTACAACCATGAAGAACAGATGATCAAATTTAGCCGACCAGTACTCAACAACGTACCCTCATTTCTGTTCCATCTTTGAGATCGGCAAGCACCACCTTGATATTCTACACCACTCACCAAAAAGGTCAGTTATTTAGTTTCTTGTACATAAGATTTGATCCTAAGAACATGCAGCTCAGAAATTAGCCTAAGTATGCATTTAAGTACAGACTGCTGCACTCCGAATCTTCAATAACATCTATAAATGGAAATATATATATATATATATATATATATATCAAGATATATAGATAGATATATATATATCTATATATATATATATATGTAGATATATATAGCAAAATGCTATAGATTTATATGAAGATATATATATATATATATATATATATATATATATATATATATAATATAAAAGGGTACAACACCAAGGTGCACAAAGGCACTGCAAGACACAGACCACCATAGAAAGGCCACGAAAACAACCCTGGCAAGCTAAAATTACTCTGGCTTGCCGCGGCAACCTTATAGGGTTGCCGCGGCAAGAAGGCCAGCTGAAGGGCTTGCCGCGGCAAGCCTTGAGTGTTGCCGCGACAACCTCCACCAGCACGGGTTTTGGGCTGTGTTTATGCATTTCAGACCTTGGGTCCATGATGGGTTCAGGTGATTGTTTAAATGGGTCTTGACGCATTGTGAGCCATCTACTTATGCACTAATTAATTATTAATATATATAAATATTGTATCATTAATAGGTGCAACATGGTGCACATATATAGTTCACGCAATTTAGCCAAGGGTGATGATCTTTGACGCATTGCGCTCCCATCTGATCGAAGCAAATCAAGTAGGGAATCTACGTTGGTATTTTATATTTGTATAAGCATGTCACTTAGTTTCATAGAAGCTTGGATGAACATTCATGTACGCACTAATAAGCATAGTAGAGATAAAATATGATCTTTTATTCAAACTGATAAACCTGAATTGATCTGAAATAAATAGACTTACATTGCCAGAAATCTGATGAGAAACAAAATAATAATATATATATCATAAATCAACGTCAAGAGCATCTGGTAGTTTGACCCTAGTAAAAAAGAAACTGATATTTCTAGTCTATAACAAGAAATCCTTTTGTAAATTCATGCTTATTGTAGCTTCATACCATTCAACATAAAAGAAATACATGAAACTGCATCTTGAGCTTAAGCATTTCACGTTGTTCATTATATCCTATCATTTGAGATATCTGTTATACGTTGTTACTCTGTTTTAAATCAAGTGATCCTGCTAACTCGGGAGCTTGAGATTCTCGAATCAAGTGATCCTGCTAACTCGGGAGCTTGAAGTATTCTAGTCCAAGTGATCCTGCTAAGTCGGGAGCTTGACCTTGCTGTTCTTCTGTTTTCGCCTGCATGTATATTTGGTTTTAGTTTGTTTCTCACACCTGTTACATCATGCATAAATTCAACATTTTAGCATGTTAGTCATAAATTTATTTTATTTATGCATCTCTATGAAAAAGTGATAAACTGTCAATATAGAATAACAATGTGATATTCTCTACTGAGCTTTGATGATAGCTCATACCACGACTTCAATGTCTTAGCTACAGAGCCTGACCCGGAGCACGTAGCAGATCCTACCTACGTGCCTGACGAGGAAGAGGGGGAAGAAGAAGACGATGACGACGAGGAAGATGATTTCGCAAAAGAGTTCTTCCCGAAATAGGTTTGTAGCTTGGGATATGAGGGGAAGTGGGATTGAGAAAGAGAGGAATGAGAGAGATAAATTTATGGTATGTATAAATGATATATGATAGTTTCAGACATATGTTTGGATGTATAGGTTTTTCTTTTCACTGTTTAGATGACGGGTGGCCGCCATCGGTGAAAAGCTATACATCAGATCTGTTATTTTGTTTATAGTGTTTATAGTCTATCTATCAGTTATTTTGCCATATTATCCATCTGTCAGAGTTAAAATGCATTACTTCCGCAATTGCGTCACTTTAAATTAAAGAAGTAACCCCTTGATGAAAGGATCATGTCAGGTGATCCGATGGCGCGACCTTTCCCAGTTTAGAGATAGGGAAACATCGGGCTGTCACAAATTTCCTAGTAGATGTGGCACTGTTACAACCCTTGGATGCTTTGAGATATGTGCCTCAAGATCAGAGCCTCGAGATGTGTATCGTGGACCTGGGAAAATTCCCAAAAGGTCCCCGAGTTAAGACTGGGCAGTGGAGAGCCCGAGCTTCACGGGGCGGCCTTCTACATAGTAATTCATTTGCGAGGTTTGCAGAGTCCTCGTGAGGTAAGAATTTGGCTTGGAAGGTTGTTCACTCACGCAGGTTGACTTTGGATTGTCGCGCAGTTGATTTGGCTTTGAATGCACTCACGCAGAAGAATTTGCAGAGCTTGGCTTGCTCGCACAGTAGAGCTTCATAATTTCCTTTCGCGAGGTACTCGCATAGTAGAGCTCTGTACTCACTTGGCTTCTTGTCAAATGAATGACACATCTCGCTAAGCAAAGGGTATAGCTTAAAGCATGCGAGAGCTGCGCAAGATAATTTCTAGGCGCCTCTCTCTTCCAAAGCCACGCGAGAACTTTGTGAGTTCATGGTTGTTCCTTGTGCAAATGGGTGTCGCGAGGCAGTGCGCGCGGCTGCTTTAAAACTTGATCCTCATGAGAGCTTCGCGAGCTCTATTTCTGAAGGCTTAGTGCATGAGAGCTGCGCGAGTTCCTTAAGCATTGATTGTAGCTGAAGTGCGCGACTGCTGCGTGAATTCCCTTGTGCTGCATATCTTAGCTGTATGAGGAAGCTTTGCTATAGCTTTAACCACGCATGGCAGCACCTCAACTGTGCGAGGTAGGTCATTTGTTCCTCTGCTGCTATGCAACTTTCTCCACTCTCATCTATACTTCTCACATCTACTGAACTTCTGGGGTCCATTTTTACATGCAAACTAGTTACCATGGTGAGTACCACCATGGTGTTCCATCAGTCTTTTGCTCAGCGTCATTTTTTCCTTAGATTCTCTCTCTTCTTGGCACCAAAGGCATGGACTTTGTGTTAAGCTGCATAATTTATTACTAACTACAAAACACACTAAACAAGAGTTATTAGTCAGCTATAAGGTATAGCAAAGGCTAGGTTAAGAGGTGAAAAGTGATACTTTTCAGTGAATAATAACTACCTAGATCAAAAATCCTCGATAGTGGCACCAAAAATGTATTGGTTAAATTGCTTGTGCTTTTATTTTATTATTTGAAATGTATGGTAAAAATATGGTTGCAAAAACAATTCAAAGAGGGGAGTGAAATGGAGTGAAACAGCCCACAAAATAGCAATTTAAACTCACAGTCCTGCAAGATCCAGGGCCTGTTGTAGCAAGTTTCGATAAGTAAGAGTTTGTCCCACGGAGAGTGATGATCTAAACCGCAAGGGTTGTATAGTAAATCTCCATATCTAGCTACAGATCTGGCAACTCTAAACCTACACTAGAAAGCAAGGTAAAGAGAGGGTGTTTAGGTGTCATAACTAAAATAAAACTAAAAATCGGAATAAACTACAGCTAAAGAAGGGGGTAAAGAAGGATGATGATGGAGTGGAAAAATAAAGTGAAAATAATGAGAAGTAGATAGCTATGGGCAATTCATCTCTGCAACTCAGATCAAGAACTAGATCTACAGCAGTCCTTCAGATGGCTACAAGCACATCTGCAAAGTAGAAGAATCTAATCTAACCCAAAGGCATGGACTGATCTTAGGGTTGTATTTTTTCCACTTGAATGGTCATAAAATTTCTCAGAGATTTCATCCAGTCAATGGATTAAATAAGAACAAGAAAATCATTGCAGACACTATATGTACAAGGTTACAATCTCATGCATCCATAGGATCAAATAGTCTGTGAAAATCAAATGGGAACCACAAGAAATCACATGCTGAATGGGGACTTAGATTCAACTGGTCATTACTACTAAAAGGCCTACAATGACCTAGCTCACAAGTCTGCAATCTCTACAAGATCTCAGGTCTATTCACTGAAAATAAGATTACAAAATAGAGGAGAAGTTGGGTTTGCAGCAGTCTCTCACTTGGCTATAAGCTCAAGTGCAGACAAAAAGAATCTATCTCAACCTTGTGAGTCAGACCAGCCTTAGGACTAACCCTGCCCACTAAAATGTTCATAGGCTATCTCAAAGGTTATCCTAATCATAGAGGTTGGAGATAGAACAAGAATACTACTGCTGTCACTATGGCAGCAAGGCTACAAGCTCAAGCAACAATAGGTGCATCAAACCCATACCGCTCATGTTAAAATCACAGCAAAATATAGATTAAAATGGAGCATTAAACTTGGCATTTCATTGCCTAAAAAAATGACTTACAATGACTTGCCCTCAAGAAAACAGTCTGTGCAAAATTCCAAAACTACTCACTATATTATTACAAACCCGATTGCAAAGCTGAAATAAACCAAGCTTGTCACAGCCCGATTTTCTCTAAGCAACAAAAGCCCGTACAATATTTTTCTTCTTCCTTCTTACACCATAACTCAGGGAAAACCAGATTGTCGGATCACACTTCATAATCTGAACACAGAAATTACTTGGTACATCCACACATTAATGCGGAAAATAAAGCAGGTATCATATATATGCATAAATAAAGACTTAGATATCACAAGGCAGATCTAAACTTTTCTACATATACACATCTATCTAGAATAAACAAGAAGGCCCAAAAGAAGGCCACCGGTGATGGCCAACCATCGCCCCAAACAGTAGCTCTGAATATACTTACAAAAAAAAAAAACTTCTTACTATATTTGATCTCAGGACATACCAAGACCAAAATCCAAAATCCTCAAAGATCCACCATACAAACCCAAAACATGTCTCACCCAAAACCTGACCTAGGGTAGAATTCCCCAAACAAGAGATCCTAAGCCTTTCCCCGAAGTTCGCTCATGTTCCTCACCTATACCTGTGACGTATAGTCGAGGGATGAGCTTAATCTAAGCTCAGTAGAGAAACATCAATAACATGCATATTCTTAACATCACACATATATCATATGACAAAAAAATGAACATGCTTTTCATACAAAGATTCGTAATTTAGTGAAATATTTGACTTGAGATAAAACTGATATCAAACACGAATTTTTTATGTTAACACATGACTTATAAAACTTGTTCTCATAACCAAGGAAGAACTTAACTGATCACTTAAATAATCCCTCGAGCATATATAGCATCGAGCCCTCGATGGAATACCCACCATTGTCATTCAATAGAACCATTTAAGGAATTGCCCAAGACACTGCATTAGGAGGGATGCTTGGCGAAGCGAAATTACCATCCAACGGTAAAGTTGTTGTATGGATATCCCGCCATACCGGTCACTGATATCCCGCAGATTTGGTCACGGATATACCGCCGAGTCGATCGGGTATTCAAAGATAAACCTTAAATCATAGTGCATACATATAGTTTATCACCGCGTGATGTGATACTTATAATTAGTTTTAAAGATTCCCATAAACATAACACATTTAGCTTAAACATGGTTTTCGAAGAAAACACACACACGCTTACACATTCATAAAACTCATGCGTATAAAATAAAATAAAAACACCTCATATCATAATCCACATGCGAGTCGTATCAAATGCACATCGTATAGAGTTTTTCCTACCTCGACGCGAAGTCAAATTCAATTCCTTATTCCAAGCTAGATTTTCCCCCACATCCGTGCAAGCTCAAACCTAAACACATAATTCCACAGTTTACATGTAGCAAATGACGTAAAACGGAAGACTACAAGATATCTCCAAAGTCCTTCAAATAAAACACATCAAAATCCTTAATCTGCTTAATTCAATCGATCGATTCCCAATTCGATTGATCGGATTCCAATTTCGATCGATCAAAATCCTTCAGACAGTCATAGAATTATACTATGGCACAAAAACTCGATCGAACGATTTCTAACTCGATCGATCAATTTTCAAATCAATCGATCGAATTTAATTTTGATCGGACGATTTCCTTCAGAACTCTTTTAACACTTCCCTGTTCTATACATTTCGATCAACGAAGTGTCCAACTCGTTCGATCGAAACACATTTTGATCGATTGAATCCCATTTCGATCAATTGATTTCCTTCAGAAATTGCCTCTCAACCTCGTGAGTCAAATTTGATCGATCGAATCCAATTTCGATCGATCGAAATTGACAGATTACCTCTGTCACTTGCTTTTCTCATTTCAAACCCAAATTTCTCAAATCCTAGCTTCTTTTCCTAAATTTTTAAACACATAACACACATAGAACACCAATCTATAATTTTGCATGAATTCCATACCTTTAATCCATCAATCATTCACTCCACGAGCTCGAATCCGAATCTAGGGTTTCTTGTGGATAGTTTTGGGAATTACTTCAATCTTCATTCCTCACTTCACGCACACACAATCCGATCCTTCATGCACACCCAACGCATTCAAAGCTTCTTCTTCCTCCTCTCTCTTCTTTCTCTAGAACTCAAAACCCCCAAAGCTTACAACCGGTTGGTAGCTTCCAAGGGAAGCTTTGCTTTTTATAACTAAAGGGGCTGGTTCCCCTACAATGCACATACACTCATTTGTGTATTAGTTCTTATCCAAAGGACTAGATTCTATGTGAAACAGACATACCTTATTAAGGTGTTATCTATTATATAAATGATCTTTTGATTCTGTATGGGGCCTGCACACCCGAATTACTCATCAATTAAATTCGGTGTTGAGCCACAATACCATGGCTAGGAATATACAACTTTATCTCATGATCCACACACAATCTAAATCATTCTTTTTCACTTAAGACCTAACCCCAACGACTAACTTAATTATTTTCACAAAGTCAGGTACGTGACCAGTCAAGCACGCACACCGAGGCATACTATTCAAAGGTTAAAAATTTTAGGACGTTACATAGCTGCTATCCAAAGCTTTAGCCCAGCATTGCTGCTATGCTAAGGAAAGAAGAAAAAGAAAATGAAAAAGGAAACTAAACCCCTAACCCTAAACTAAACTTTGATCCAGCTATTATGGATAATTTGACAAAATAAATTTCAAATATTTATACAATCCATAACATCATTGGTGTGCATTAGCCAATCAGAAATAAGATGCTTAGAGCTGCTGTCGAGCTCAACACTTTTGGATGTGTGCCCTAGCTACTGCGGAATTCCAAAAATATCCTTGTATGTTGAAGACAATAGCTGGAAATTGTGCCTCGAGCAGTTGCAGCTTCAGATTTTTCATCTCAAGCAGATCTCAAGAGGTTAGCTTGCTTCAGATATTATTCTTGAGCAGTTGGATAGCTTCAGAATTTGTAACTAAGAAGCTCTCGAGTAGTTAATAGCTTCAAAATTTGATCTCGAGCAGCTCTCGAGTAGCTCTCGACAGGATAAATTAGCCCCTTTTAAGTGCTCGACAGGATGAAAACAGGAGCATTTTAAGTGCTCGACAAGTTCAAGCTTCTAGGGAATTACTCGAGTGGATTAATTCCTTCAGCACTCCAGCTCAAGTGTTGTTCTATCTAATCCACTGCAGCAACACTCCATAACTTTGGCTCCACTTCTCTCCCTCAACAGGCCTTTTAAGACCCCGAAGCATGCTAAATTGCCCCAATGGTGTGAACCACCATGGTGCATTCAATGTAAACTCATTAGCTCCACATCTTAACACAAAATTTTTTCTTCTTGGCTTGGAAATGATGGATTGCAGCACTAAGCTATGGTTTCCTGGCATCTACAAAAATACACTTAAAACTTCATTATTAACCAGCTCAAATGTCCATCAAAGGCCAAGTTAGGAGGTAAAAAGTGGTATATTTTAGTGCTCAACAGTAGAATGGAATATTATGTGACTGATCACATCGTCTACCCCTAAATGATGGCTTCTCAAGTGACTTTGCAGATGTTTCTCCTCCCTCTTTCCTATGTATTCTTTTCTTTTCCTTGTATAGTTTGTTGTACTTTTTTTTAATATATGAATACATTAATACAAACTCTTCTTTTATCATAAATTAATATAATCTCTGCTTTTCGATGTGCCTATGGCCCTAATAATCATGCCGGTAATACTAATTCCTCTAGGTCGTAGCGCTAGCTCTAATTAGAAATGTCATCGCTTCTAATAGGAAGCATCTTCCCTTATAATTTTAAAGCGTCATTGCTTGTAATTGAAGCGTCGACGCTTTGGTTGATGGTGAAGTCTCTTGATGTGACAGCCCAATTTTCCCGTTTCCACAAAATCTTGTATAATATTTTTTTTTCTTTCTTACATCTTAAACTCAGGGAGAACCGGACCGTCGGATCATACTTCATAATCCGAATACAGAATTACTTGGTATATCCACACATAATCACATGAAAATCAAAGTAGATATCATATGTATGCAGAAATGGAAATTTAGATATCACTAGGCAAAACTAAATCTTTTTACTTTATACATAACTTCAAATATAAAAGGCTAAAAGAAATCACCGATAATGTTCGACCATCACCTAAACAGTGGCTTCCAAAATATACGTACAAAATAAATCTTGACATTGTATTTAATCCCAGGACATACCAAGTCCAAAATCCAAAGGACCCCAAAAATCTCTATGCAAACTCAAAACGTGCATAGTTTATGTCATCACCTAGGGTAGAATTTCCCAAACTAGAGATCCCGCTCTTTTCTCCAGTACCAGATCCAGGCCAACACCTGTGCCTGTGACATATAGTCGGGGTGAGCTAACATCTAAGCTCAGTAACGACATATCAAAAGCATTTATATTATCACAAAAACATGGATTCCATGACTAAGTTTCATGATTTAACACCTTTCACATAAATAAATCCTTTAACAAGAAAACATGAATTTAATTAAAATGAAATTTAACACAATTTCATAAATGTCATTGATTTTCTAAATTCTTATTCGCAAATTTCATATTTTGTTTCACATTTTTTCTTCACATCTTATTGAACTTAAAGCAAATAACTTAAATTACTGCCTCAAGCAAATATAGCATTGGGAGCCATGTTATTATTATACCGATGGGAATCCTAACCATCGTCGTTCAATAAACCTTATTAAAAAATTACCGTTAGCCGATAAGAAATGAACGGACATCCCACCGTACCGGAGCACAATGAACAAATATCTCGCCATACCAGAGCACAATGAATTTGTTATACTAAACCTTAAATAAATGTACAAATTTTAACTTATAGTTTCACACCGTGTAAAGTGTTTTAATTTATAATTAGATTTAAGATTTCATATACTTGCTTATCACACTCACGTTCACATTTGCATGAATTACTTATCATGTTTACACATATTTCTCATTTTACCATTGGCCGATAAGAAATGAACGGATATCCGGTTGTACCAGAGCACAATAATTGATGAATTACTTATCACGTTTACACATATTTATTGCGCACACTTATCATGTTAACACACACACACACGTGCTTATCATTTTTCACATTTTAAATCGCATGCTTTAAATCTGTGTACAAAGTTCAAACAAAAGAAAAATCACATCCTTACTTATCACATCACAATTTCTATGTATTTATATCAATATAAATGATATAGAATATTCCCTACCTCAAGTCAAGCTTAGCTTATTCCACATATAATCCTCTTAAGAATTCACACGTAAGCTCAACACTTTAATCGTATATTCACAGTGGCCAAATACCCCTTAGGAATGCTTAAAAAAAACTAAAGATAGACATTTTCAAAGAATTCACATAAAAAGAATCAAAACTACCCCGACTCTGTTTCTTGCGCGAGCGAGCTTTGAAGCTCATGCATGCAAGCGAGCTTATAGTTCACTTAAGTCCTCGCGCGAGCGAGTTTTAGAACATCAAAGGCACTTATGCCTTCGAAAAGCCTCTCGCACGAGCGAGCTCTGAAGCTCGGGCGTGCGAGAACTAGAGTTTCTTCATATCTGAGTTTTTTCTCAACTCGATCTTCTCACTTTTGTTATCTAATTTCTCCCACACTTCTTACACATCTTATAAAACATGTTATTAACAAAATTTACCTACTTTGGGTATCGATTTCTCACCTTTAATCCAACGATTCACTCAAAGATCGGATCATCTTCTTACCTTGCAAGTAAATGGGTTTTAAAACCCCATTCGGTCTTCTCTACACTCCACGATCACCACAACACCGACACGATCGTATGATGATTTTTATCATACGATGATCCTACGGTTCAAAACACATGGATTCAAGCAAGCAAAAATCCTATTTCTTCAAACTCTTCTTCTCTTTCTCTCCTCTTCGTTTACAGCAAATGAAACTTCCAAAGGAAGTTTCACTTAAATACATGGGCTGAGTTCTATGCTAAGCACACACACCAATTTGGGTGATAGTTCTTATCCACTTATCAACAAGGCTTGGTTCTGGTGTGAAGCTCATACACTAAAGTTAATCCTTAGCTCCCTTATCCAAAGGTCTACAATCGATTCAAATAGTTGGCCCCCCAATCTAAATAGTTTTAATCATTAATAAACTTTCATTTTTCCACAAGTCATGCCTCTAGGCTGCACACGTGCACAGTGTCGTCTCAGCGACCCACACTTAGTGCGTGCGGGTTCAAAATTTAGGGTTGTTACATTTTTCCCTCTTTAAAGAATTTTCGTCCTCGAAAATTGACCTAAAGGTACTCTGCGTAAAAAACTCAATTGTTCATACCCTCTATGCACACATACATATCCATTATCTATGAAAATAGCCACAGCTACACACACAAGTAATACGTACTCTTCCCCATAGTCCACAAATCGACAAAAGCCACATTGACATAATAACGCACGTACCTGCATGAAGATACACCCATAATCCACACACACACACACATCCTTAGTCTAATCATCTACACGCCCAACATCAGCATATCCACATAACCACCTGCACAAAAAATGTAACTCTACCTCCCCACATTCACAACCTGCCCTTAAATCCATTCAAAATCCACTGAACAGGTGTACAAGGCATCCCATGTACAAAGTGTCCCATATCGCACATCCATAAAATAATTGAAATACAATTGGATTTCCTATCAAATGAAATAATTAGCCGGATGGGACCCACAACGGTACCTGCATAAAAATCCATACATCTTCACATCGAAAATCAACACATCCTTTAGTTACTTAAATGAGTACAAGGTACTCCACTACACATCCCTAAAAACAATGGAAAAACTATTGGATTTCATATCCAACTCAACAATTGGTCAATTTGACCCTAGAGTCTTTATCTGCACAAAAAAAAAATTTCACAATTGACGTATCCACGTACGAAACATAATTGAAATCATAATAACCGAACACACATAATGATCGAAGGTCCTTCGCATTCCATCATCTAGAATTTTCTACCTGTTAACATCCACATTCAAAATCGAGAATTATCCACTCTTTCACATTCACATTCTAATTCCTAGAATTATCTAACACCATCCTTATTAAAATTTTAACCATCCTCGCTATTCAAAAAAAAAAAAAAAAATTTAACCATCCCCATGTTTATGTGTTAATTCAAAACCATATACAACCAACATTGACGATTATCCAAAAGTTACCATTTTTCAAATGTTATAATTATTCAAAAGTTATAAGAATCCAAAATTTGAAATATCCAAATATGAAAATCAATCCAAGGTTCGCAGCTATCTCTCGGCACCACCCATCTGGGTATCCTCATCAAGATTCAACGTCCTCTAAACTAGGGTTATCACAATCTCCTCACCTTAAAGGAACTTTCATCCTCAAAAATTCACGACGTGATGTTTGGTTATCCATTATAGTAATCATTTGTGAAACTCAAATTACACAGTGAACGCTGCAATAAATTGGAATTATTCACACGGTCAAAACCTCAGAGTTCACCAACTGTGTTGGACACCAAGGATGTCCAATTCTCACTAATCGAAAGTTACTCAAGAGTCGAAGAAAATGTCAGATACATAAAAAAGAAGATAGATCGCTAAACTCACACACAAGTAATTACTAAACATCGCTTCCACAACTTAACGAAGTATCTCCACACGAGTTAGGAAGGGCATATCCACAAGAGAGATATATCAACACTGAGATTAAAACCATTAATCCAGAAATTGTAAATCATAATCAGGGCCCACCAACCATCAAACACTTATAAGTTTTGTAATATCCCGAATATTTTGGCTTATTTTCATTTACCTCGATAAGCGTGTCCGAAAATTGTTGAGGAATATTTTTAGATTTTTGGTAAGCTAAGGCTATGATAAGACTTGTGGCAAAAGGAAATTATCGGAAGATGTGTGTAAGTCATGTAAGCGATGACTTACACAATAGGTTTGGTGTTTGTGTTTAACACTGGATATATTTTTAACTTAAGTGGATAAGTTGTAAATTATAAAATCTAGATATTATTTTTGCTTGGCTTTTGGTTATAAGAGAGATTGCAGGAGAAGTTACACTTCTCTCTCTCTCGTTGGAAATTAAGCCTTAAGCCTTGCTTCATTTGATCCTAGATCTAGAAAGCTTGAGAGTTCCTCTTCCCATATCCACCATTAATTAGCTTTGTGCTTAAAATCTAATCGGTTTGAGCTAGTGGGAGAGAAGGATAAGGGAAAGACTGTCACTGTGTTGATAAGGATCTGTGCAGTGGAGGAAGGTTTTATGATGGGTTGATTTGAAGTTTTAAACCTTTGAGCTTGGAGAATTGTTCCGGTGCGTGTATTGGTGCCACGGGATCAAAGGATTAAGCGACAAGAGATAGGCTTTTAAAACCTCCTTGTGTCCTTTAAATTTTGTTTTGTTTAGAGTAGCATGTTTTGTGTTTAAAAGAAGATCAGATGGCTGTGGCTGAATAAGAGAGAAAAAGTTCCGGACATGAAAAGTTGACAGCCACAGAACCAGAGAAAATCGACAGTTGAAATGTGTTTTTTAGTGCCTAAAGCAAATTTTGAAAATTGACGGTCGATTTCCAATTCGAGGGTCAAATTTGGAAATCGACCATCGAATTGAAAATTAAGGGTCGATTTTATGATTTTTATGTCTGATGAGTCTTTTGAAATTCGAGGGTCGAAATTGAATTCGACCATCGAATTTTGAATTCGGCCCACGAATTTGAATTCGAGGGTCGAATTCTGTCCTGTTTCTGGCATTTAAAATTTTTGTCTGATTTTTTTTCAGCAAGCTTTTGGTTTGATTTTTGGTTCTATATTAACACTGAGAGTGTTAATATATGTAGGTTTTGACTATTGGGAGTCCTTGGTGAGGACTGCTTGTGAATGATTTTGAATATTCTTTGTTGAGGTAGGGGAACCCTATTTGTTATTTGCATCAAATTATAAGCATAAACTGTTTTGACTATCTCTTTCAAGAAGCATAAATTTTGGAATTCTGTTATACACAGTATCAATAAAACTCAGAATATATGACACAAATCTGGAAATTTGGAAACTTTGTTATAACTAAGAACTTTGAAATTTGAACTTCAGAACCTCAGTTAAATCTTTGAATCAGAACTTCGAAAAATTAGTATTATGTTATGAATAATAAGCATTGATATATGTTAGCATTTGCATCCGATTTAGGGTTTATAAGTACGATGCCCTAGATTCTACCAACCATGTTGACGGTATTACTTTGGCGCAAGTTTCCCTCATAGCGTAGGGGCTTGTTGCACTTTAGAAATGGGTTCATGAATGACAATGGTCAGTAGGGTTTCCCATCGGTTACGTAGTCCGCTCTCATGTTATAGGAAATTTGGGAAATAAAATTAAGTTATAAATTTAAGACAAGAAGCATGCTAAATCAGAAGATTTTCGAACACATCAGATTTATGTTATCAGTTTTGGCTTAGGATTAGAACTGGAGATTTAGTTTGCAAAGCATCATTTGAAAACCATATTTGATCCGATTTCTATCTTTTGAAAACCTTACTTATAATGAAATGCAAATAGATCTATTTTCTTTATTGGGCTTGGTTGTTAGCTCACCCTCGACTATACGTCACAGGTGCTGAGACTGACCTTAGGTTAGAGGATCTGGAGGACTCCGATTATATTCCCAAGGAGGATTTGGACATACCAGCTGAGGAGTTTTCCCCTTGATCTTAGATCATTTATTTTTGGTACTTTTGTCAGAATATTATTTGAATATTGGGCCCTAGGCCATTGTTTGGTTCTTTTGATATCACTCGAGGAACCATTATTGTGAACTATTATTTTAGGTGATCGGATTGGCCATCACCGGTGGTTCTTCTTGGTTCCTCACAGTGATATAATTTTTTGTTATAGAAAGCTTTTTTTTTTGGATTAATATATGCTTTGCCTCTGTCTTTAGATCTTTGTTATATTGTCGGCTTCTGTTTGTTACGGCTTATTGAGAAATCAATAAGTTGATGAACCGGCCTTTCCTATACCTTAGGGATTGGAAAAGTCAGGTCGTCACAAGTTTACTACGAACGCAGCAAATCATCCAATTATCCCTTAATGACTACATCATTTCCATAACCAAGGTTGAATTGTCCAATAGACACCTACAGATTTCAGATAGTGCTTATCTAGTACAATCCACCACTTATGAAACTTACACTATCAATCAGAGAAAAGTTTGAGTCACCCAATTGATGTTAGTTCTATCTGTTAAGACATGAAAAGTACCACTTTTCACCCCTTAACTTAACCTCTATTAGACCCTTAGCCATCTAATAAATGTGTGTTAAGTCATTTCTGTAGGTAATAAACAGCAGCTGCAATAAGGCCTGAACCCCGTTAAGGAGCTCACTTTTGCCCCAGAAGTCCCTCAGAAGGATGAAAGCTGAATCCAGACAAGAATTGAACCTCGCGCAGCTTTCACAACCTTTAAAGGATTCAGAAATTAAGCCTTGCGTAGTCCTCGCGAGTCTCCCAAAACTTCATTTCCAATTGCCCGCACTGTTCTCGCGTAGTTGAGTGACAGAGGAGCTTCAGAATCATACTTTGCGTAGCTCTCGCGAAGCTTAAATATAAATGCTCACGCAGTCTCGCACAGCTCAAGAAAGCAGCTCTCAAACCTCGCGCAGTTCACTCAGATCAACTGAGGAGAGAGAGCTCTAAGTATTTCGACGCGCAGCTGTCGCGCAGTGGCCGCAGGATGCAAAACTTCAGAAAAACCTCTCGCGCAATTCAGAGACCAATGCACATCACGTCCTCGAGAGGATCCTCGCAAAGATCCATTCAAAAACAAATTGCTCGCGCGATTCCCGCGCCATTCAAAAGGAAAGTGCAATCCCGCGAAGATCATAGCAATCCAGCGAGGATTCAATGCTCTATCGCGCGACTGCTTCAGCTACATATCTCTAGTAAGTTTTAGGTAGTTTCCTTTTTACTTTTTCTTCTCTCCATAGTCCAGCATTTGCTGGCTATGCCTTTGTATGACTATTTGGAATAGATTAATAGAGTTTCATGATAGGGTGCTTTACTTTTATGGGATTTTTGTGAGTTGTTCTGTACAAGGCTGTTATCTTGAGATCCTCCATTGCTAGGACGTATTGCAAGCAATGGAGGACTGATTTTATAGTGTACTCAGATCCAAGTGACCTATGTGTCTGGGCTAACATGCTCCCATACAGGCCTAGGCCCACCACAGGACCCCACTAGATCTGAAGTCCCCATGGGAGCAATGAGCTTTTGTAGCCTTGTGAACATGGTGGTGGCAGCAATGTTTCTTGTTCTACCTTGAGCTTTGTGAGGAGGATAGCCTCTGGGATAGTCTGTGACCATTTAAGTGGACAGGTTATAGCCTTAGGGTGAAGCCAACCCACAGATTCAAGACGGATTATTCTTCTATGCACTTGTGCTTGTAGTCCTGTGAGAGATTGTGCTGAGACAAACTCCCCTATATGTGTATAGACCCGCTATCAGATAGCAGATCTGGTTTGGTTATAGAGATTGTAGGCTTACGACTGGATCACTGCAGTCTCTCTAAAGCAGTGGACAGCTGGATCTAAGGCTGCACTCAAACTCTTGCTGGTTCTATGTGTCTGGGCTAACATGCTCCCATACAGGCCTAGCCCCACACATAGCACTTTAGAGGTTGAGGTTCCCTATGGATTTTTGTGCTTGTAGCCTGGATGAAGTAGTGCCTACAATGATAAACATGTTCTGACCCATCTCTGGACTATGGTTCCCCAATTGGATAATTTGTGACCATTTAAGTGGACAGGTTATAGCCATAAAGGGATTGGATCATGGCACAGAGATGAGTTGGATTCTTTCTCCTCAGTGGTGATAATGTAGCCACTGGACAGGACTTCTATAGCAGTAGATCTGAATTTGAGTCATGAAGCCCATCATATATAAACCTAATAGCATACTTCTCACCCTTTTTGTGACAGCCCAAATTTCGTCACTCTGAAATCCGTGCCATCAGCACGACCCTCGAGGTCATGCACCTTAAATCTATGCGGAACATCATGTAACAAGTAAAAGCCAACAGACAGTTCTGGTCTAGCAACCAACAGACAGTTCCAATAAAGTCTTATCACCGTGTAAGTCTCCATGTTTAAATAAAGTCTAGGAACCAACAGACAGTTCCGGTCTCATGCCAATTCATGAGCAGAGGAACTGTCCTGAACCAATGATGACAATCTTATCACCCTCGATGGTTCGCCAAAAGGAAGGTATAGTATTTAATTACATTTAAAAGAAAGGACTTGACATGCCAAGCCACGAGTACTCTCTACTCACCACTCAAAACGTAAGGAACTTCTAAAAGAATTCCTCAGGAGAAGGTTCTAACTCTTCTCCGGCCACGTAATCTGAACCTTCTGGATCAACGCCTCTCGAAGCCTGTGTTGCCGCTAGTGTTGGACCTGCGACGTATAGTCTAAGGGGGGTGAGCTACATCCTAGCTCAGTAGAGAAACGTAAAGAACATATAGATTAATTCTTACATATATGTTATGCAGTTTTAAAATATAGTTTATCTGATGTTACTATTTGGAAAGACAATCGAAATAAATGAAGAAAATGATGAATACAACTACTTACTTTGCATGGTTTTGTTCTTTCTCACCTTACTCGTTTAGTTGTGAATTCGGCCTAATAAATTAACTCTTTAACTTAAATAGTCCCCGAGCAATATAGCATTGAGCCCCGATGGAATACCCACCATCGTCGTCTAACTAGACAGTTATTAAATTTGTATTCCCTGGGAATACTGCCCAAGCCCCTTTCTCATAGGTGACGGGGTCTACTCTTAAATCTACATCCCTGGGATGTGCTACTGTATACGGATTAGCCGCCGTACCGGTCACGGATATCCTGCCGAGTCAGTCGTGGGTATCCCGCCACGTCGGTGGGGTATTCTAAACAAACCTTAAATAACAAAAATATCAAGTGTGCTTTACATATAGTTATTCACCGTGATTGTGCTAATTTTTAATATATTAGGCCTTATCACCTTACTTTCTTTTCCCCACTGATTCTCATATGCACTCCTGGGATGCTACTGATATATCGTATCATATAGGTATTTACCTTATAGTTTTTGCATCCCCTTGGGACCTCTGGCTTCATTTTCTGAAGTCTACACACGCACGCTCTATTTATGTGAAATGATGAGATACTTAGTTTAGCAATTAGATCTGTACTACACATATGAGAATTTGAACAATGCACATGTTTCGATAAGGTTCCCTACCTGAAGGCAAAACCCAGTGGTCCTTTCTCGTAGTGATGACACATACTGATCTCACGCCAACCTACATTTCATGCGAAAGGACATGCCTTAGAATGGTCACCAGTGGTCACTAGCACTCCTGGAGCACATAGTTCACATGAGGTATATTTATATACATAAAAGTATTTTAATTTAGTTGTGGTGCCTCGCTCGAGCGGTTTCCTAGCCTCGCTCGAGTGACCTCTTAACCTCGCTCGAGCGGTTGCCTAGCCTCGCTCGAGCGGCCTCTTATCCTCGCTCGAGCGATTAAAACGAGGTGTCTGAAGCCTAAAGTGATACCTCGCTCGAGCGAGTTTATTCCTTCAATATGGGTCTCGCTCGAGCGAGCCCAGAACGTACTTTGTTCTCAGGTATATATATATTCTGTCCTCTCTCGAGCGAGACGTTTAAATCACTCGAGCGAGGAGCGAAAACCTTCACTTCGTGATTCTTCAAGAAATCTATCCTATTTCTTTCAATCTTTAATATCATTAATTGGCCATTGCCCAATACATTGTAGGTTATCATTAAAACATACCTAAGCACTTATCAAGCATTATATCATACCTAAATCGGCGGATCTCGTAATCGGTTCGATCTAACGTCAATTTACATTGCTTACGAAGAGATCTCTACGTTTCTGGTCCGACCTTCTCTCCAGGTCTTCCACCGGTTTACACTCCAACAAGGCCTTAGCCTTTCTTTTCTACAAGACTCTCCTTTCTTTCTCTCTATTTTCCTCCTCTCTATTTAGGTTAGAATTATGTTACGTAAGGGAGAGCCTTCTCTCCACTTTCACTTATATAGTGAAAGGAAGGGAAAAAATATAGTATGTTACACACATATACACACCGTGTGTATGTGTTGACCCTGGTTTCCTTGTGAACCACACATACGCGTGCGTGGCACATGGCTTGTACAGTTCCGAAAATCTGGGGTTGTTACATTCACCCCACCTTATAAGATTTTCATCCTCGAAAATCGATCATGTCCTAAAATAATGTTACTACATATTCTATTGCTGTGTCCTTGATTAACTCATTACTCATTTGTTAGTTAGTCGTATGGTCCAGTACCCGAAATAACCTGCTTAAAGATTAGAAGTGTTTGTACCAAACAAGAATAAAATCACCTGAAATAGTCGAAAGAGTTTAAAACCTGATAAACGATTATTATCAGAATTTGAAATGATGTTCATACCACATCACGCATGAAAACTTTTGTCATGTTCTACTGTTATTTTATTAGAGACTCATCTAATAAAAAACATATATATATATATATATATCGAATATTTAGCGTGCCCACCAAATTATAATTTGTGACAATCATGTCACAACAGTATCAACCATTCACCATACCAAAAAAAATTTTAACCTCTCAATATTTCAAAAAGAAAGTTATATCTATAGCGACCTAGTCGTCACCCTCCTCGTACTCATCTTCGTCATCGCCTGTGTCCCCGTCATCATCACTCTCCGCATCGCCTCCCTCGCCATCACCAACAGTCTCTCCGACGTGGGTGGCACCATCTGTAGTGGTCCTAGTAGCCTGGCCCGAACTAGATGTCCCAAAAATGGCATCTCTCATTGTTGCAACCCACTGTCGGTACGTTTATAGATATGTCTGGCCCATGAGGTCGATGAGAAGCGCCTCCTGGAACCGCTGATGTAGTCAGGTCGCCCGTACCTGTAGGAGGATCTCTCGCAACATACTGGTGTCGGTGGTATGCAGATGTGGTGGAGGCACAGTGGAGGGAGTAGCTGGTCCAATCGATGGTGGCTGTGGTGCTTGCCTTCCAGCCTGATGATCTCTTTTCTTGTTTGCACTGTTTTGAAGCCCCTTTAGGTTTCGGCTGAGGTCTTGGGCTATGTAGGGTACAACGTTATCGGTAAACGATAACTCGTCGGTGTTGATCTTGAATCCATCCTTCCCATTACGCGCATCGAGGAGTCGGGATATAAGACGTGCGTATGGGAGGCGGTTGATCGGTGGAGGGATAACGCCCCTAACATTTCTTTTATAGGCATGCACCATGCCTTTAATGACGACCATTGGAGCGCTAAACCACCTATTGTGGAAGGCGGAGTGCAAGGCTCGTAAAATAGTGTCACGACGCTCTTGGTTATGACCGGTAGGGTGTAAATTTTTCTTGAAGATGATGTCTAAAAACCACATGTGTGGTGGTAACTGGGATCGGGTGATGGATTGACCCGATGCGGACGCGCCGCCAGTAATATCATCAATAATCATTGGGAACCCGACATTCCCAACAAGTGGAGGTTGAGTGTTTGGGCTCGGGGTGTATGTGAAAGGGCAGTTCATGACGGCGGATACATCACCGCCTCCAAAAGACAATTCCTTCCCATTAATTATGACGAGGATGGTGTCCTCATTTTCATTGGTTTTGAGGGTCTGATAAAATAATCGGACTAATCTCGGATAGTACCGAGGTCCAAATGGTGTAAGTAAGGGTCGGAGTTTGTGGTTTGTCAGGAAATCCGATGTCCATTTTGTGGATGTCGGATCTATAAAGCATGAGGGATGAATTTCCCACTCGGCTTCCATTTCTTTCGTGCCCCACCAATCATCTAGTTGGATCGGGATGGGTGCTGGTGGTGGTGGGGGTTGTTGTTGTGGTGCCTTGTTTCACGATGATGGCGATCGGGTCGCCATTCGCTTCCTCGGTTGGGGATTAGGGCTTGAAGAAGCCATTAGATTGATAGAGTAAAAAAAAAATGTAAAGGAGTGTGGAGAAGGTAGATTGTACCTAGCGAAATGGTTTGGACGGTTTGATTTTTTCGAATCCGGTTTTAATCGGACGGAAAAGGCTTGGAAGTGAAAACCCTAGACCCTCAGTCGGCACCAAACTCCTCGCGTGAAGATGAAATGGGCGTTTAGCATTCTGTCCACTATATATAGTTTGTCCTCGCTCCAGCGGTCGTTAGTTATCGCTCGAGCGAGCACAGAATGGTAACTGGTATAATAATTTGGCCTCGCTCTCGCGGCTAGGAAACCTCGCGTGAGCGAGTAATACACCTCGCTCGAGCGGTCACTATTCCTCGCTCGAGCGAGCCGAGAACACGTCAGGTTTGCTATTTTATGTAGCTCTCGCGCGAGCGAGTGTGAAGTCTCGCTCGAGCGAGTGTGAAGTCTCGCTCGAGCGAGCCCATCAACATAATTCTGTCATCCATACGCTCGTATCATGCCTTCCTCCATTCTTACGTTTGGGAACATTGTGATCCAATTCACCCCTAACTTCCCTTATGGACACGGTGATCGGAAACGCATGAGGAGTCCGCCGTAACAAACTGTTTAAGCTAAAAAAAATATATATAGAAATTTATACTTGAAATCAAAGTATTATGTGACGTCACTATTTACAAACATAGCTAATTGGCTCTCTCAAACAGCTTGGGATATTGTTCTTTGACATTAGCCTCCCGTTCCCATGTTGCTTCTTCGGTCGGATGATTCTTCCATTGAACAAGTACTAAGGGAATGATTTTGGTGCGTAGTACTTGTTCCTTTCTATCCAGTACCTCTGCCGGCTCTTTTATCATGCTCATGTCTTCACACCTCTCTAGTGGTTGACCTTCCAAAATGTGGGAAGGGTCATTCATATACTTCCTGAGCATAGAAACGTGGAAAACATTATGTACTCGATCGAACACTGGAGGTAAACCAATGCGATATGCAACTTCGCCAACTCGGCCCAACACTTCGAATGGTCCAAGATATCGTGGACTTAGTTTCCCCCTCTTTCCAAATCTCATCACGCCCTTCATAGGTGACACCTTGACAAACACGTGTTCACCCACGTTATAATCGACGCTGGTCCGCTTGATATCAGCGTAGCTTTTCTGCCTGCTTTGAGCCGACTTAAGTTTCTCCCTAATGATTCGGACGACTGTGGCATTATCTTCAAGCAACTCAGGCCCTAAAACAAATTTCTCACCAGTTTCCTCCCAATTGACGGGTGATTTACACTGTCTTCCGTACAATGCTTCATACGGTGCCATTCCGATGCTCATCTGAAAGCTGTTATTATATGCAAATTCGATTAACGGTAAATGTTGATCCCACGATTCTTGCATTTCCAACATGCAAGCTCTGAGCATGTCTTCTATTACTTGATTTGCCCATTCTGTTTGTCCGTCTGATTGTGGATGGAAAGCTGAACTAAAATCTAATCGTGTCCCCATCCCTTCCTGAAACTTCTTCCAGAATTTTGATGTATATAACGGATCTCGATCGAAGACGATGCTACTTGGGATCTCGTGTAAGCATACTATTTCCTTCATATAGAGTTCTGCTAGCTTTCCTGCTGTATACATCGTGTTGTAAGGTAGGAAGTGTGCTGACTTGGTCAGTCGGTCCACGATTACCCAGATGGCACTATATCTCTTTGCCATATGTGATAGTCCAACGATGAAATCCATAGATATTGATTCCCATTTCCATTCTGGTATTGGTAGGGGTTGCAATAATCCTGCAGGGTGTCTATGATCAATCTTCACTTGTTGACACGTCAAACATCGTGAAACGTATTCTGCTACATCTTATTTTAAACCTCTCCACCAGTAATTCCTTTTCAGATCTTGGCACATTTTTGTGCTGCCTGGGTGTATCGCCTAACTTGATTTGTGCGACTCGTCAAGGATAGTTCGCTTTAGATCAACATTGTCCGGAATACGGAGTCGACCCTTGAACAAGGAACCATCCTCCTTGATTGAGAAATCTAATCTGATGCCCTCAGTTACATCTTGACGACTCTTCATTAACGCTGGGTCCCCCATCTGTAGCTCATGGATATGCTCGAATATTACTGGTCTCACTGATATGTTAGCCAAAAAGGCCCCTAGAGCGTGCGGCTCAATATTCGCATCATACATCGAAAGATCGTCAAACAACTTCCATCTATGCATACCCAAAACCAAACTGGCCAACAGAGCTGTACCCTTCTGACTTAGGGCATCGGCTACTACTTTAGCCTTACCTGGATGATACTGTATGGAACAGTCATAGTCCTTAAGAAACTCCATCCATCTGCGTTGTCTCATATTTAGTTCCTTCTGTGTGAACAAGTATCTGAGGCTTTTATGATCGGTGAAAATCTCGAAGGTCTCACCGTATAGATAGTGTCGCCAAATCTTCAACGTAAATATGACTGCTGCTAGCTCTAGGTCATGTGTCGGATAGTTCTTCTCATGTTCTTTCAACTGTCTTGACCCGTAAGCTATCACCTTCTTGTATTGATTGAGCACGCAACCCAAACCATTGTACGAAGCATCACTGTACACTGCGAATCCCCCACTGCCTGAAGGAATTGCTAATACTGGAGCTGAAGTGAGTCTCGTTTTGAGTTCTTGAAAACTCTTCTCGCACGCCTCACTCCATTCGAATCTCGCATCCTTCCTTGTAAGTCTCGTGAGAGGTCCCGATATTTTTGAAAACCCCTCAACAAAACGTCGATAGTAACCTGCCAGTCCAAGGAAACTACGAATATCGGTCACTGTCTTAGGCTATTCATAATTCACTACTGCTTCGATTTTGGATGGGTCCACTGTGACACCATGCTTGGAGACGACATGTCCCAAAAAGCTAACCTCTTCTAACCAAAATTCGCATTTGCTAAGTTTGGCGTAAAGTTGGTGTTCACGCAAAGTTTGTAGAGCGAGTCTTAGATGCTTCTCATGCTCCTCTTCTGACTTGGAATATATCAGAATGTCATCGACAAACACTACGACCTAAGAATCCAGATGTGGTTTAAACACCCGGTTCATTAAGTCCATAAACGACGCCGGTGCGTTTGTCAACCCAAACGGCATCACTAAAAATTCGTAGTATCCATACCGTGTTCTGAATGCAGTTTTTTGAATATCTTCGGCCTTAACTCTCAACTGATGGTATCCCAACCTGAGGTCGATCTTAGAGAAATACCTTGCTCCTTGCAGTTGATCAAACAAATCATCAATTCTCGGCAACGGGTATCGGTTCTTCACAGTTAGTTTGTTTAACTATCGATAGTCAATGCATAAACGCATTGACCCATCTTTCTTCTTTACAAATAAGACAGGTGCTCCCCAAGGAGACACACTCTGTCTCACAATTTATCCACGAGTTCTTGTAACTATTCTTTCAATTCCTTCAACTCAGTAGGAGCCATTCGATATGGTGCTTTTGAGACAAGCTCCGTTCCTGGCGCTAAGTCGATAGCGAATTCCACTTCTCTCTCTAGAGGTAACTCTGGCAATTCGTCTGGGAACACATCTTCAAACTCTCGTACCACTGCGATTTCCGAAATGACATTCTTCTCTTCCTTATCCGTCTTCAAGAATGCCAAGTAACCGCCGCAGCCTTTTCTGATCATTTTCTCGGCCCTTACTGCTGAGATCAGTGGCATAGATGACGACCTCACTCCTTGAAACCGAAATGATCTTCTTGTGTTGGGTCTGAAAATGATGACCTTGTTCTTGCAATCGACTGTTGCACTGTGCTGCGCCAACCAGTCCATGCCAAGAATCACATCAAACCCCTGCATGTCCAGCAGTATCAATTTTGCTTCCAATTCATGCACCTCTAGGACTCGAACTGCTACAATGACGGATTTGCAAGCTAACTCCGTGTCCATTAATTTTCCAGTCGGAATAGACACAGATAGGATGAAGTCCAACACCTTTGGAACAATCTTCATCCTCTTGGCAAAACCTGGAGTGATGAATGAGTGGGTAGACCTTGGGTCTATCAACACTCTAGCGTCATATCCAACAAAGCATCCTTTCTCATATATGGTTAAAGTACCTATAGTATACATACATACATACAATAAATTACACATCAATTCACACCCCTAATTCACATATAAATTTAGTGTTTAGCAAAAGAAACTACACTATTTCTAGTGAATGCACCTTCTCTATCTAAAATTTTAATGAAATGGAATTTCTTTAATTTAAAAGAGTCTCACCTTTGATTGCATATAGGCTCTCCCTTGCACGACCGGTTTCCTTGCTTGAATTGGTCGTGACATCGAAGTTGAAGCTGTCTTCTCCTTGTTTGCCTCAGGACAGTCCTTAATCACGTGGCCCATCTTGCCACATTTAAAACAACCTCGCATCCCTTGCCTGCAATCAGTCGTTTTGTGGGACTTGCCACACTTGGCACAAGTATCCTTTGGTGTTGAAGATGCAGCTCGTGAGAAACCTTGTGTTACCGCAGCTCCAGTAGAAATGGCAGGACTCTCATACCTCATCGATCTCCCTGATGCCAGAAATGGAAACTTTTGATATGTGCTCTGTTGTGTCAGTCTCCCATATCCTGCTTGAAACGGTTGTCTCTAATTTTGTACTACGAACCTCGACTTTCTATTTATTGGCTCGTAGTTCCCAGTTCTGTTCTGATCCACGTTTGTTCTTCCCTGTTGTTCCCTTTGACGGTAGCGATTGTTGTTCTCTTCTTCCACCACTAGTGCCTTACTCATAACCTCTCTGTAGGTTCTTAGCTGAAATGGAGCAACTCCTCCTCGAATATCTGGCCTCAAACCCTGTTGAAACCTCTTTGTTTTCATTGCTTCTGTAACCACGTAGTCAGGAGCGAAACGAGCAAGTCTCATGAACTCCACTCCGTACTCCCTTACTGTCATATTTCTCTGTTGGAGTTGTAAAAACTGTACTTCCATCTGATTTCTCACCACTTCGGGGAAATACTGTTTATTGAATTCTTCCACGAATTCATTCCACGTCTATGGTACATTTGGGGTCTCCTGAGCCCTAGTTCGCGACACAGACTTCCACCAAGGTCCAGCCTCCCCATCTAACATGTACGCTGCCCAACGGACACTCTCATCTTCCGTACAAGTGAGTACGTTGAAAAGCTTTTCCATCTCACTTAGCCAATTTTCAGCAGCCATAGTGTCTGCTTGCCCTGAAAAGTTAGGTCTCATCCTCTGGAATTCCGTAAATGCTGAAGCTGCTAGGGGTGTTGGTACTACCCGAGATGTAGGTGGCTGATGCTGATTACCAGTATTTTGAGCCGACAAGGATGCTGCCATGGCAGCCGCCATGGTTTCCATAGTGTGCATCATCCTCTGACGCTCCTCTCTCTCTTCATTTCTCTCCTTGATCCTATCTTGTTCTCTCTGATCTTGACCCTGCCAATCTTGATCGTGATTTTCGGCCTGGTCTTTGTTCCCTTAACTACTACTCTCGGGAATTTCTCTTTCTCCCAATGATACTCTGTTCGTTGGCGAGATGAACTCACCTCTACTGCGTAAGTTCCTATCATGACCACCCCTTGGTCGACCTCTCATTCCCGAAGACATCACGATCTGCATATGAAATTAACTTTCGTCAGCAGAAGTCCCTATGCTCTAACAAAAGAATGATTGCCAGAATTACTAGAAGAAATGCTCTGATACCAACTGTGACAACCCAAATTTTGTCACTCCGAAATCTCTGCCATCAGCACGACACTCGAGGTCATGCACCTTAAATCTATGCAGAACATCATGTAACAAGTAAAAGCCAACAGACAGTTCCGGTCTCTCAACCAACAGACAGTTCCAATAAAGTCTTATCACCGTGTAAGTCTCCATGTTTCAATAAAGTCTAGCAACCAACAGACAGTTCCGGTCTCATGCCAATTCATGAGCAGAGGAACTGTCCTGAACCATTGATGACAATCTTATCACCCTCGATCGTTCGCTAAAAGGAAGGTATAGTATTTAATTACATTTAAAAGAAAGGACTTGACATGCCAAGCCACGAGTACTCTCTACTCACCACTCAAAACGTAAGGAACCTCTAAAAGAATTCCTCAAGAGGAGGTTCTAACTCTTCTCCGGCCACGTAATTCGAACCTTCTGGATCAACGTCTCTCGAAGCCTGTGTTGCCGCTAGTGTTGGACCTGCGACGTATAGTCTAAGGGGGGTGAGCTACATCCTAGCTCAGTAGAGAAATGTAAAGAACATATAGATTAATTCTTACATATATGTTATGCAGTTTTAAAATACAGTTTATCTGATGTTACTATTTGGAAAGACAATCGAAATAAATGAAGAAAATGATGAATACAACTACTTACTTTGCATGGTTTTGTTCTTTCTCACCTTACTCGTTTAGTTGTGAATTCGGCCTAATAACTTAACTCTTTAACTTAAATAGTCCCTGAGCAATATAGCATCGAGCCCCGATGGAATACCCACCATCGTCGTCTAACAAGACAGCTATTAAATTTGTATTCCTTGGGAATACTGCCCAAGCCCTTTTCTCATGGGTGGTGAGGTCTACTCTTAAATCTACATCCCTGGGATGCTCAGATATCTGGATTAGCACGCGTCGGGTCACGGATATCCTGCCGAGTCAGTCGTGGGTATCCCGCCACGTCGGTGGGGTATTCTAAACAAACCTTAAATAACAAAAATATCAAGTGTGCTTTACATATAGTTATTCACCGTGATTGTGCTAATTTTTAATATATTCGGCCTTATCACCTTACTTTCTTTTCCCCACTGATTCTCATATGCACCCCTGGGATGCTACTGATATATCGTATCATATAGGTATTTACCTTGTAGTTTTTGCATCCCCTTGGGACCTCTGGCTTCATTTTCTGAAGTCTACACATGCACGCTCTATTTATGTGAAATGATGAGATACTTAGTTTAGCAATTAGATCTGTACTACACATATGAGAATTTGAACAATGCACATGTTTCGATAAGGTTCCCTACCTGAAGGCAAAACCCAGTGGTCATTTCTCGTAGTGATGACACGTACTGATCTCATGTCAACCTACATTTCATGCGAAAGGACATGCCTTAGAATGGTCACCAGTGGTCACTAGCACTCCTGGAGCGCATAGTTCACATGAGGTATATTTATATACATAAAAGTTTTTAATTTAGTTGTGGTGCCTCGCTCGAGCGGTTGCCTAGCCTCGCTCGAGCGACCTCTTAACCTCGCTCGAGCGGTTGCCTAGCCTCGCTCGAGCGGCCTCTTATCCTCGCTCAAGCGATTAAAACGAGGTGTCTGAAGCCTAGAGTGATACCTCGCTCGAGCGAGCTTATTCCTTCAATATGGGTCTCGCTCGAGTGAGCCCAGAACGTACTTTGTTCTCAGGTATATATATATATTTTGTCCTCGCTCGAGCGAGACGTTTAGATCGCTTGAGCGAGGAGCGGTAACCTTCACTTCGTGATTCTTCAAGAAATCTATCCTATTTCTTTCAATCTTTAATATCATTAATCGGTCATTACCCAATACATTGTAGGTTATCATTAAAACATACCTAAGCACTTATCAAGCATTATATCATACCTAAATCGGTGGATCTCGGAATCGGTTCGATCTAACATTCAAATTTCTATTACTTCGAAGAGATCTCTACGTTTCTGGTCCGACCTTCTCTCCAGGTCTTCCACCGGTTTACACTCCAACAAGGCCTTAGCCTTTCTTTTCTACAAGACTCTCCTTTTTTTCTCTCTATTTTCCTCCTCTCTATTTAGGTTAGAAATATGTTACGTAAGGGAGAGACTTCTCTCCACTTTCACTTATATAGTGAAAGGAAGGGAAAAAATATAGTATGTTACACACATATACACACCGTGTGTATGTGTTGACCCTAGTTTCCTTGTGAACCACACATACGCGTGCGTGGCACATGGCTTGTACAGTTCCGAAAATCTGGGGTTGTTATACTTTTATATTTATTTTCTCAGTCCATCTTCGTTCTTAAACCATTCTATAGTTTAGACATTAGAATACCTTAGAATTTAGATTTTAGTGACCCTAAATCCCCTTCCATTTAGGATTGCCATATCTGTAGTCAGATCTGGAGGGCCTACTAAAGATGGCTCCCTTGGAGCTTAAGATCAATTTCCCTGTGGGACAAACTCTTACTTATCCAAACTTGCTACAACAGGCCCTGTATCTTGCAGGATTGTGCATATTCTAGGCTTGCTACTTTGTCATTTTCAATCCACCTTTCATTCATTTTCATTCACCCCATTCTTATCGTTGTCTTCAATAAAGTCAGTAGCAAGCACTATAAAGAAGCCTAACACTATCCCAAAAATATTTGACCATAATACGGAACAATTCAAATCTATCTATTGATAAAATTTCTCATTGCCCAACTAATCCTTATCATTGGTAAACTTGATACCATTACTGAACCCATGATAAAAATGCATCCACAAAGCTAATAATACGCATCCGTAATAATTCGAGAATTTTGATAACTATTAATTAGCTCATTTAATACTACTTCACAATCATTATAATTTTCACCAAACTCATCCACATATAAAATATTTTAATCATTTGTTAATTATTATCGACAAAATTTGAACCATCAACCATCAACCACAATCATACCATAACAAATACTAACGTTAACCATCATGTACTGCCATAAAGGTTTGTAGTTATCACTAGCTGAGTCTATTATAACCCTACAATAATGGTCTTATAATTCCACAATTGTGCCCTCAATCACTCAATCACACCCAAATACCATTCAAAGTTTGAAAGAGGGAGCCATCTCTATTAACCGTAGTCGTCTACAAAACCCCCCTTCCTCTAAACCTTGAACCAGTTAATGAAGCGTCATCGCCTCTTAATTAAAGTGTGGATGACCTTAGGATATACATTATTTATTGTAGCTAGCCTCCATCACTGACAATTTGAAGTGGCAATGCCTTAGCTAGCCTTAATACTCAGCTCGGTTCAATAAGACGCGTCAGCGCTTCTAACTCGAGGCATCATCGCTTCAAACACGATTTGTCATTGCTTCTAACTTAAAGCGTCTTCGCTCTATAATTCAAGTGTCCGCACTTTTTAGTTAGATCGTGGTCGCTTTTCAATTAAAATGTCATCATTTTTTAAATGTGCAAGTGGTAGTAATTCCGATCTATTTACAATTCATACTTGTTGCAACGACTGTTTTAAATCTATATCTTTTCATATAACTTCATCCTCAGTGCATATAAAGAGATTGGCAAGAATAACAAGAAAATAACATGTCTCCAAATGAGCTAACGAAATATATACATTGCATAGTTAAGAAACGATGACGAATCAATTGAAAAGTGACCACGATCTTATTAAAAAGCGTTGATGCTTTTTAATTAGCTAAACAAAAATATGCAGCCAAGGAAAATCCTAGGAAAAGCGTCACCGCTTCTTAAACGTACAAGTGTAAGTTGACACTTATACCTTTTTGTGCGAAGCAACAATTGACCTTACTTCATTTACTAGCATTGTCAGAGTAATAACACGTAACACCTTTTTTGTGCGATATGACATGTAGCACCTTTCTGTGTGAAGCGACTATTCATATTCCAATAAGAACGCATTTTTTACTCATCACTTTTTGTTCAGCTTTCAAAAACTTATCATAACTTCTTCAATACTCGTTGGAATGTTACTTCGATAAGCTTTCAAATGTGACTACTTTAACATCAATCCAACTTCATTTGCTATTTTAAAATAGGTCAAACATAAAAGTGACGAGATTGACAATTGGGAAAGATTGGGGAGACCTATTTGGCTCTACGCTAGGTGCTTCCTCCTTTAATTCTACTTCGAGAGTCAAGACTAACGTGCTAGTACCGCTAGCTTGACTACCTGGGGCTCCCGAGGAAGAGTCTACAATCCTAGAAGTCTAGAAGGCAGCTTGACCCCTTTTGGAAGCCCAGAGAGAACCTGGAATTTTCTCAAAGGGAGAAGTCTCGAAGAGAGAAAAATAGTAAATTAGTTTTTTATGACTAAGAGTAATTTTAAAAAAGAGTGATGATTAAAAGCTTATAAAATTGAAGATCTAAAATTTTAGAGATTAGGGATTAGGAACTAAGGACTAAAATCTAGAACGTAAGAATTAAGAACTAGAATTAGGAACTATAACAAAAATTAAGAACTAGGCCAAAGTTAAGAATTAGAACCTAGAAGTTACGAACTAGAAACTAGGAATTAAGAACTAGAAACTAGAACCTAAGAAATTACCTGAAGTCGGGTGCCGAAGAGAGAATCTCTAAATCCCTAAGCTTGGAGGAGAGGAACTCAAAAATTCGATTGCTAGATGTGTCAATTGGTGTAGTAGGGAGGTCTATTTACAGGTATACAAGTAATTACGTGCCCTGTGGGAGGTGCGTAATTAGCCGGTTATATCCAATTACGCGCCCTGTCTGGCGCGCTTAATTGGATTACACACCTTGTCCATGCACTTAATCGAGTTTGAGTCAGTCACAGACTCGGGGAATGACTGGCTGAGTGGCTCAGTTGGTGTCTTAGTTCCAATCTGGTTGGAACTAATTGCGTGCTCTGTGTAGCACGTGTAATCCAATTAAGCGCCCTCGTACATGCGCTTAATAAGGGAGTCCGGGTGGTCATGGGAATTAGAGACCAAGTCAAATTGAGAACCAATTACACGCGAGTGTTAGAGCACATAATCGATTATGAGTGCTGATGAGAGTGCGTAATCAAGTCTCAAGGTGGTCTACGAAAGGTGGAGTTTTGGTCCCAGCTGGACTAATTGCTCGCTAGCGATGTGGTGTGCAATATGATTGTGCGCATTGTATAGGGCACGTAATCAACACCTAAGGCGGTATGCAGAAAGGATAAATCTGGTCTAAAGGGGACCAATTGCGCGCATGTGTCCATGCGTCCACCACTTCATAGGAAATAAAATAGGACATTCTGGGAGACGACATTACCTGCAGGGCAATAGTGCAGCCGTAAATATTGTAACTATGCTTTTTGTGATGTTTCTCACCATATCTCTCATCCACTTTGCTTTCTTCACGCACCCTAGAAGTTGTTTATACGCGTGATGGCCCCATGAATATACGTTGAAATTGGGGAGATCATCAACGAGGTGGGGGTTCTCGAGGGTGTATTTTGTGTTTGAGAAGAGGACGGTAGCCAAGATGAACAACAGACAGAGTTTTAGAAACTCTTCGTTAGCATCCTGCTTGGGACTGTCAATCGCTTGTTCGATATGTGCCCTATTTATATCTTTGAAGCCCTTGAAAAACCTATATCTAATGGTCCATTCTTCAGGAATCTCCACCTTCGGAGGGTAACCGGCGGGGGTGGTCATTCCAAGACCAGTTATTAAGGCAAAATGAAGGGACCAAAATCTGATAATGTCAAACTTGTCAGTCCAAAAATTCTAAACATTGCTATGATCTCAGAACTTGATGATTGCATCTAAGAGGGTGTTGACATTTATCACGCCCTTTGGAGCCACAAAGAATACACCGAAGACCAAATCCTTAAGGAGATTTTTTCTCCCCTCAGATATCATGTCATAAATTATCCGACACTTTTCGATGGTGCACTTAGCCATTGGGGTCTTGAGAATCATCTTTAAAATATATAACACAGAAAAAGGAGAAGTTTAGATAATAAAGTACTAATAATAGGAGAGGTGTCGCTTACATGTATAGGCTCAACACCTCAAATGTTGGAGCGCTGACGCTCTAAGCGGTGAGGCACCCCCGCCCATATATGAGGCGCAAATGCCTCAAATGTTGGAGTGTGACGTTCGAAGAGGTGAGGTGCACCCGCCCATATATGAGGCGCAAACGCTTCATCTATGGAAGAGATGACGCTTTTATTTGCCATTTTTAAAATGGGATGGAAATAAAATGATACTCACATTGTTACTAGAAGTAGAAATAGGGTTTCGCTGCTTTGATGTTTCTTATTGCACTCTAAGAAGATGAGATTGGGAAGGTGAAGCTGAAAAGTAATTTGTAAATTTATTATTTACAAAATTCCTGCCTTAGTTATTTTTCTGAAATGGGAATGATGGCCATTACACAACACGATGTCAGGGGCTGTAATCCCGTTCGCCTCCCCCCGCTCCCCATTTAATGTTTTGACAATATTAATAAATGAGGATAACGTTAGCGCTAACAGAAGATAGCGTTAGTGTTTCTTAAGTGCCAACGCTTCTCAGGGGGAGCGAAACTTCCTCTGACAAAAGCGCCATTAATGTTCAACATTTGAGCAATAAATACTAAACATTCTGCCAATTAATGAACACCCTGAAGAGGTGTCCTAAGGGGTCTCTCAAACAGTCAATTCAAATGATAAAGATTATCATTGAGAACCCCAAAGTCATGCGCCGCTTTTAATTAATGATATTACATAAAACATTGCGATAGCGCATCGTATAGAAGCGCAATTGCCTCCTTCATAGAAGTATAAGCGCTTCGAATCAGGTGGTCTTCTCATATGTCTTTTCAAATATAATTATGATAAAATCACAATGTCAGGCACAGACTCCCAACACCTCTCCACGCTTTGATTTTTTGATCTTGTCAGTGTCAGTGGTAACCATGGTTAAATCGCGGTGAAATTAGGAAAAAGAGGGACTGTCACATCAGCGACAGAGGCGCTATGTGTCAAGCTTCTATCAATATGGACAGAGATATCTCTATGCCTGAGCGCATATCCCCAGCCGTCATTTATATATATAGAGAGAGAGAAAGAGAGAGAAAAGGAGAGAGAGGCTCGGGACTACACACTCGAGGATAATAAAAATTCTACCACCATACCATTTGGGCACCACGTGATATTAATCATGATGATCTAGTGTGATGGCAACTTGGATAATAATCATGATGATCTAGTGTGATGGCAACTTGGATAATAACAATCATATATCACCTAAAAATTTTGACTCTATCTAATACATATTAACTGTTAAATATGTGATAAAAAATGCTTAAAATAATACACTGAGTTGGTTGGGCGTTACTTTATCATTGACCCATAAAAGAGAACAAAAATGTAAAAAAAATTAATATTTTTTTTTAAATCACATGTCTCATGGCCGATCAATCCAAAATGGGCTCGTTTTGAGTTGATCAGGCCCATTTTGGATTGATAATGCAATTTGGCATGTGATGCAGCACTGTTATTCACTAAAAAGTATCACATTTTACCTCTTAACCTAGCCTTTGATGGACCTTAAATTCCACTAATAATCATTTGTTAAGTATGTTTTGCAGTTAGTAATAAAATGTGCAGTTTAATATAAAATCCTAGCTTTTTGGCCCAAAGAGAGAGAGAATACAAGCAAAGATGACACCTGAGCCAAAGCCTAATGGAACACCTTGGTAGTGTTCACCATGGTGATTCACTGTTGCTGATCATCATTGACCTAAAGTCTAGCAGATGACTGAAGTCAGCTGAGAAGGAAGGATGCTGCAACAGTGGCAAGTGTAGTACAGCAGAGTGCCAAAAAATAGACCTCGCAGAGGTGAGAAGCTTCCTCGCGAAGCTAAAGTTGCAGTGGAAGAAGCTCTTGCGCAGATAGGCCTCGCAGTCAAGAGAAGAGTTGTAAAGACATCGCGAAAATCTCGTGGTGTGAAACCTTCAGAATTCGTGGTCGTGAAGCTCTCGCGGAGATCAAGCCTCAAAGCAGCCATGCGAGGAACCCAACTAGCCCATATGCATAGAGAACAAAAAGTCACCTCACAGAGTTCTCACATGGCCTTGCAAGAGAGAGATGCCTAGAATTCTCTTCGCACAGATCTCGTGCACTCTGGAGCCTAACAAGTTACTACGCGAGCACAGGAGCCCACTTGTGCGAGTACTTAGCGAGAGAGAGAGCTCCTGAGCTCTACTGCGCGAAGCACCCTAGCTCTCTAGTTTATCTTCGCGATAGCATTGCGACGCGAAGCAACTGCGTGATTCATTAAAGGTTTACTGCGTGAATGAGCCATTCCTATCAGCCAAAGGCAACTCCGTGAAAGCAAAGGAACTGCGTGAGTAAATTAAAATAGCTGCCAGCCCCACAAAGCGCGTGCTCTCCACTTCTCAATTTAACTTAGGGTCCTTTTGAGAATTTCCCAAGGCTAGGGCATACTTACCAAGGCACGGATTTTGAAGCGTACATCTCGAGGCATTCAAGGGTTGTAACTGTGTCATGTCTATTGAAAAAATTAGGGTTAATCTCTTTAGAGCCAAGGCCGTTTTGACAGAGTATATAAGCTGTACTTAGAGCTTATTATTATCATCTTTCCTTCATCCTCTACCGGCTGAGAGCTCTAGCAGGCTAGGGTTAGAGTTTGTTCACCTCTGTTTCCTCTTTCTCTTCTCTCTTAGCTCAACACTTGCTAGCTAATCCCCCTGTAAGCAGCTAGGTCTAATTTTGTTTCAGTCTTATAATAAATTTTTATATACATTGGGATCTTGGATGAGCAATTGTGTATGGGCTGCAGCCAGGAGACAGTTCATTGTAAGTTTTGCTGTTATCAATGAACTACTATTTTAATGCTTAATCAAATCTATAGATCTTATGATTTTTTTATATGTCTATAGGATCCATGTATTTGGGACTAGCCCATTCAGTTTCTAGTAGGTCTATTATTTACCATTTGATTTCCCTTGGTTTGATAGACACATGGAAAGCAATGCTGGATCTATAGTGAGATCTAGGGAGCTTGGAGGCCTGCATGCCATGGTGGTTGTAGCAGTTTTTATGTTCTTTCTCAGGCCTCTATGGGATGGACAGACCAATGGGATACCCTGTGACCATTCAAGTGGACAGAGTATAGCCCTAAGATTGTGTCCATCCACATGTTTAAGAAGGATTCTTTTGCCCTGCACATGAGCTTGTAGAGCCTTGTGAGGAGGTTTGTATAGTAATTGGCTTCCCCCTATTCTACCTAATCAATATCAAATGTTAGATCTGATCTCTTGTAATAATTGCAGCTTGAGGCTGAGTCATTGCAGGCTGTTTGTAGCAATGACCAGCTGAGCTAAAGGCCTTATTCAACCTGTTGCATGGTCCTTTTTGCGAGCACTATTGAGCAGTAATGTAACATCCCTAAATTTTAGGGCATTGAATAGTGTCCTCGAGATGCGTGCCCGACTGGTCATAGGTTTGACCAGGTGAGAGCCAGCGCGATGACTATGACTCAATTCAATTTTATGTGAATGAACAAATGTGCGTAGTGTTAGAGATAGTTTAGAGACCACAAACACCGGTCATGGACGTATGTGCCTAACACCGAAGTAAGAGAGGATAAAGGGACTTAATAACCTAGGAGGAGCTATTTCTCTTGTTTTGGGTTGGTAAGAAAAGTTAAGAGGATTTAAGAAGAGAGAGAGTAAGAAGTGGAGTAATTGCATGGGAAGTTAATGTGGGTTCCAGATTTAAGAAGGATTCAAGCATTTAATATCGGATTCGACATATTGGGAATCGTTGAAGCAAAAGTTTGGAGCCCTAGTCATTAACCCAACCACTAAATCAATCAAGTGATTGATTTAAGGTGAGTGATATTGAATCTCTTTAAAAATTTGTATGTACATTCAATTGCTAATAAATGATGAATTATAAAGGTAGAAAAGAATGGAAATAATAAGGAAAAGATTTGGAAGAAATGCCCGAAAAGGGCTGAAATTTTGACCAAATCGATTAATCGATTTGGAAAATCAATTAATCGATTTTGGTATGGAAGTGATCTGGGCGGAGAGTCCCGAAATCGATTAATCGATTTGAAAATCAATTAATCAATTTTTGAATTCGATTAATCGATTTGAAATCGATTAATCGTCTGAGCACCTCCAGTGGCTGAAAAATCAGGCTTGGGAAAAATCGATTGATCAATTTGAGAAATCGATTAATCAATTTTGGAATTTTGATTAATCGATTTGGGATTTCGATTAATCGATTTTAGGAGATCGATTAATCGATTTTGATAATTTTAGTTGGCTTTTGAATTGAACTTTGAGGTTCAAGGAGGGTCTTATACCTTCTTTATTGCATCTTTCTTGATGCTTTACATATGCCATGGTGTATCATAAGTGGTACGAGGGAACGCAAGTATAAGGAGCCGTGTTAGACCTTGATGCTTAGACATTCAGAGACGTGAGGTAGGGAACACCTTGAACATATATTTTAATTTTCAAAAGCATGTATGTAGAGTAATTCAAATGAATATTTATGCATCAAAATGTGAATCTTTTAAATGTATGTGTGTGTGATACCAAATAAATAAATGAAAATGAGACATCCCTAGGGGATGAAAATGTAATAAAGGCATCTGCATGATGCGATTGACTTAGACATCCCAGGGATGTATGTGACATTATAAAGCAACAATGACAAAGATTGATAAGGCCTAATCGATATGCATTAGTACAATTACATGGTGAACAACTATATGTAGCACACATTTGATACTTTTGTTATATAAGGTTTGAACAGAATACCCCACCGACGTGGCGAGATACCCACGGCTGACTCGGCAGAATATTCGTGACCGGTACGACAGCCAATCCGCACATCAGTTTGACATCCTAGGGATGTGTGTATGAGACTAGAAACCTCGTCGCTTATGAGAAAGGGACCTGTGTGGTATTCAAGAAAGAAATAGATATGAAAACTATTTATTTAGACGACGATGGAGGGTATTCCATTAGGCGCCAAACTCTATAGTAAGTTGGGGAATATTTAAGTTAAGATTTAAGTAATTAGGCTGAATCAGTAACTAATATCAGCAAGTTGAAAATGAATAAATACATGTAAAGTAATAGTTGCATCTAGTACATCTTTTCAGTTATTTAAAATGTCTTCTTAGTAATTCCCTCAGATAAATTATGCTTTTAAATTGTTTTAGAATATATGTTCAATTGTTGTTTCCCTATTGAGCTAGGATGTAGCTCACCCCATTTAGACTATACGTCGCAGGTCCACTGCTTGCGGCTGCTGAGGCTTTGGGAGACGTAGATTCGGGAGATTCGGATTACGTGCCTAAGGAAGAGTTGGAGCCTCCTCCTAAGGACTTCTTCTAGAGGACCCGTGCATACTTTGAGAGTGAGTTTTGAGAGTATTCTGTACGGCTTGGTATGTCAAGCCTTATTTTAAGAAAAATGTAATTAAATGATATTTTCTTTTGGCGAACCATCTGGGGTGATCCTGCTTATCACTGATGGTTTAGTTCGGGTCGGTTCTTCTGTTCATGCATTGGCATGAAAGTAGAACTATCCATTGAGATTTTGGTTTTAGAATAGCAGATTTTTATTGTATACTTGTTGCAGTCCATATGTTTTACTTGATTTATTTATTGCTTAGTTATACCAATATTAAAATGCGGACTTAGGGGCATAGCCTAGAGGTCGTCTTTGATAGCACGGGTTTTAGAGTACCAAATTTCATGTGATTGGTATCAGAGCTGTTTCTTTTAGAAATTCTGACAAGTCTTACTTTTGTCAGAGCATAGGGACTTCTGCTAATGAAATTTTAGTTTCGCGTGCAGACCGTTATGTCTTCTAGGGGAAGAGGCCGACCCAAGGGCGATCATGAGAGGAATTTATGTAGTAGAGATGACTTCGTCTCGTCTACGAACAGAGTACCTATGGAAAACAGAGAGGTTCCCGAATCAGGCAGAGAATCAAGATCGTCAGGGTCAAGATCAGAGGGAACAATAAAGAATCAGAGAAAGAAATTAGGAAAGGGAAGAGCGTCAACAGATGATGCATACCATGGAAACCATGGCGACCGTCATGGCTCAACAAGCAGCATCCTTGGCAGCTCATACTGTCAGTGATCAACATCAGCCACCTACGCCTCCAGTAGGTCCGACTCAGCTAGTGCCCTTTGTGTTTACTGAGTTTAGGAGGATGCGACCTCCTAGCTTTTCAGGGCAAGCGGAGCTGATGGCTGCTGAGAATTGGCTGAGCGAGATGGAAAAAGTATTCAGCGTGCTTACATGCACGAAAGATAAAAGCGTCCATTGGGCAGCTTACATGCTAGATGGGGAGGCTGGGCCTTGGTGGAAGTCTATTTCTAGGACTAGAGCTCATGAGACCCCAGGACCCCAGGATTGCCCTGGACGTGGGATGAGTTTGTGGAGGAGTTCAATAAATAGTATTTTCCCGAGGTAGTGAGGAATCATATGGAGATATAGTTTTTACAACTCTTGCAAGGACGAATGACAGTAAGGGAGTATGGAGTGGAGTTTATGAGGCTTGCTCGCATCGCTCCCGATTACGTGATTACTGATGTGATGAGAGCGAGGCTTGAGACCAGACGTTAGAGGAGGAGTGGCACCATTTCAGTTAAAGACCTATGGAGAGGTCATGAGTAAAGCTCTAGTAGTTGAGGAAGAAAATAATAATTGATACCGCCAAAGGGAACAGCAGGGAAGAGGGAGTGTAGATCAGAGTAGAACAGGGAACTATCTGTCGGTGAATAAAAAGTCGAGATTCATAGCACCTAATCAAAAACAACCGTTCCAAGCAGGGTATAGGAGACCAACACAATAGACCAACCATCAGAGATTTCCATTGCTTATGTCGGGGAGGCCAATACGATATGAGAGCCCTGCTGTCACCACTAGAGCAGCAGTTACATAGGGTTTCTCACGAGTTGCTTCTTCCACACCTAGGGAGACTTGTGCTAAGTGTGGCAAGTCCTACAAAATGGCGGATTGCAGGTAAGGGACACTAGGCTGTTATAAATGTGGCAAGGTGGACCACATGATTAAAGATTGCCCTGAGGTGAACAAGGATAAGACGGCTTCTGCTTCTATGCCACGACTGATATAAGCGAGGAAGCCGGTCATACAATGGAGAGCCTACGCAATCGCAGCCCAAGAAGCAGGGAATGTACATGACATCATCTAAGGTGAGATTCCTTTTGAATAAAGAATTTCATTTCATTAAAATTTTAGATAGAGAAGGTGCATCCATTAGAAAAGCATGTAGACTCCTTTTGTACATTAAAGTTTCTAAATAAAATATATGCTATATATGTATACATACATGTGTTATAGGTACGTTACGAGTGTACGAGAAGGGATGCTATGTAGCATGTGAAGTAGAGTGTTGATAGACCCAGAGTCTACCCACTCCTTTGTTACTCTGAGGTTTGCAAAAAGAATGAAGATTGTTCCGGAGACATTGGACTTTGTTCTATCAGTGTCTATTATGGCTGGAGAATTAGTGGACACAGAATTGGTTTGTAAGTCAGTGATAGTTGGCATCGATGATAGAGAAGTGCATGAACTGAACGCAAAATTAATATTATTGGACATGCAAGGATTTGATGTGATCCTTGACATGGATTGGTTGTCACAACATTATGCAACCGTAGATTGCAAGAACAAGATTGTCATCTTCAGACCTAACACTAGGAGATCATTTCAATTTCCAAGAGAGAGATCGATGCATATGCCACTTATCTCTGCGGTCAGGGCCGAGCGCTTGATCAGAAAGGGTTGTAGCAGTTATTTGGCATTCTTGAAGGAGGATAAGAAAGAGAAGAATATTATCTCCAAGATAGCAGTGGTGCGAGAGTTTGAAGATGTATTTTTGGAGGAATTACCAGGATTACCTCTAGAGAGGGAAGTGGAGTTCGCCATCGACTTAGCACCAAGAACGGAGCCTATTTTGAAAGCACCATATAGGATGGCTCCTGCTGAGTTGAAGGAGTTGAAAGAGCAGTTACAAGAGCTCATGGATAAAGGGTTTGTAAGACTGAGAGTGTCTCCATGGGGAGCACCGATCTTATTTGTAAAGAAGAATGATGGGTCAATGCGACTGTGTATTGACTATCACCAGTTAAACAAACTCACCATCAAGAATCGATACCCTTTGCCTAAGATAGATTACCTATTCGATCAGCTGCAAGGAGTAAAGCATTTTTCCAAGATCGATCTGAGATCTGGATACCATCAGTTGAGAGTCAAGGTTGAGGATATTCAAAAGACTGCATTCAGGACACGATATGGACACTATGAGTTCTTGGTGATGTCATTTGGGTTGACGAACGCCCCGACGTCGTTTATAGATTTGATGAATCCGGTGTTCAAACTACACCTTGACTCCTGCGTCGTGGTATTCGTTGACGATATCCTAATGTACTCCAAATCAAAAGCAGAGCATGAAGAACACTTGAGAGTTGCTCTACAAACTTTAAGTGAACATCAACTGTACGCCAAGCTTAGTAAGTGCTAGTTTTGGTTGGAGGGAGTTAGCTTTTTGGGACATGTCATCTCAAAGCATGGTGTCACGATAGATCCAGCTAAGATAGAAGTAGTAGTAAATTGGGAACAACCAAAGACCGTGACTGACGTCCATAGTTTTCTTAGACTAGCTGGCTATTATCGACATTTCATTGAGGGGTTTTCAAAGATATCGAGACCGTTCACGAGACTTACATGGAAGGATGCAAGGTTCGAATAGAGTGAAGTGTGCGAGTAGAGTTTTCAAGAACTCAAGAAGAGACTCACTTCAGATCCAGTACTAGCGATTCCTTCAGGCAGTGGATGATTCGAGGTATACAGTGATGCTTCGTATAATAGTTTGGGTTGCGTGCTCAACCAACACAAAAAGGTGATAGCTTATGGGTCAAAACAGTTGAAAGAGCATGAAAAGAACTACCCGACACATGACCTGGAACTAGCAGCGATCATATTTTCGCTGAAGATTTGGTGACACTATTTGTACAATGAGACCTTTACCGACTACAAGAGCCTCAGATATCTATTTACACAGAAATAGCTAAATATGAGGCAGCGTAGATGGATGGAGTTCCTCAAGGACTATGACTATTCCATACAGTACCATCCAGGCAAGGCTAATGTAGTAGTTGATGCCTTGAGTCGGAAGGGTTCAGCTCAGTTGGCTAGTTTGATTTTGGGTATACACCAATGGAGATTATTTGAAGATCTTGCACTGTATGATACAAATATCGAGTCGCAAGCTACAGGAGCCTTTTTGGCTAACATATCAGTGAGACTAGTGATATTTGAGCATATTCATGAGCTACAGACGAAAGACCCGGCACTAACCAAGATTCGTCAAGATGTGATTCAAGGCATAAAACTTGGGTTCTCAGTGAAAGAAGATGGTTCTTTATTGTTCAAGGGCCGTCTTTGCATTCTAGATAATGTAGATCTGTGGCGAACTATCCTTGATGAAGCTCACAAGTCAAATTATGCGATCCATCATGGTAGTACTAAAATGTATCAAGATTTGAGAAAGAATTATTGGTGGAGAGGTTTGAAGCAAGACGTGGCTAAGTATGTGTCACAATGTTTGACCCGTCAATAGGTGAAGGTCGATCATAGCCACCCTGCGGGACTATTGTAGCCTCTGCCTATACCAGAGTGGAAATGGGAGTCAATCTCTATGGACTTCATCGTTGGACTACCGCGTACAGCAAAGAGATACAATATCATTTGGGTAGTCTAGACCTATTGACTAAGTCAGCACACTTCTTGCCTTATAATACGATGTACACGACGAGAAGACTTACAGAGTTATATATGAAAGAAATCATGCGCTTACATGGGATTTCAAGCAGTATCGTTTTTTATCATGATCCATTGTACACATCTAAGTTTTGGAAGAAATTCTAAGAAGGAATGGGAACGCGACTGGACTTCAGTTCAGCATTTCATCCGCAGACTGATGGGGAAACAAAGCGAGCGAACCAAGTGATAGAGGACATGCTCAGAGCGTGTATGCTTGAATTGCAAGGGTCATGGGATCAACACCTACCATTGATTTAATTCGCCTACAACAACAGTTTCCAAGTGAGCATTGGCATGGCACCGTATAAAGCCCTTTATGGAAGGCGATATAGATCACCCATCAATTGGGAAAAAATCGATGAGAAATTTTTTTTGGGACTCGAGATACTTGAAGATAATGCCACTTATGTTCGTATGATAAGACAAAACATTAAAGTGGCTCAGAGCAGGCAAAAAAGCTACGCCGATATCAAGTGGACCAGTGTAGACTATAAGGTGGGTGAACACGTGTTTGTCAAAGTGTCACCAATGAAAGTCGTGATGAGATTCAGAAAGAGAGGGAAGTTGAGTCTCTGCTATCTTGGACCCTTCGAGGTTTTGGGTTGAGTTGGGGAAGTTGCTTACCGCATTGGATTACCATCATTATTCGATCGGGTGCACAATGTGTTTCACGTATCTATGCTTAGGAAGTATATTAATGGCCCCACTCATGTTTTGGGCAGTCAACCTTTGAAAATGCATGAAGATATGAGCATGATAGAGGAACCGGTGGAGATATTGGATTGAAAAGAACAAGTGTTGAGGACAAACGTGAATCCATTAGTGCTTGTTAGATGGAAGAATCATCCAGCCAAAGAAGCTATGTGGGAAAGAGAGGCCGACGTAAAAGAACAATGCCCGACCATGTTTGCGGCAAGTTGAGAGCTAAATTATATCATCGTAAGCATGTTTGTACATCTAAACCAATCATGTAATCAAACGTTGACCATTTTGGCCAACTTACTCAATGGAAAGAATGTGCATTGAAAATGTGCCTTGGTGCGATGCAAACTCATGGCATAGTGCTCACTACGTCAAGCCATAGCTAATGAAGACATGCTTCACAAAGCCAATGACCAACTGGTCAAGAACTGCCAAGAAAACGAAGGAAAAATAAAGTATAAATTTTTTTGAGAAATCTGTCAAAACCGATTAATCAATTTCCAAATCGATTATCGATTTTGGAAATCGATCAATCGATTTTGGTCGATTGAACGACTGGCACACGCTAGTGAGATGACAAACCTGGGAATTTAATAACAGTTAAATTCGATTAATCGAGCTGAATTCAAAATCGATTAATCGATTTTTTTAAATCGATCAATCGATTTTGCGCGGCTGAGTGTAAGTTATGAAAATCGATTAATCGATTTTTAAAATCGATCAATCGATTTTTGCCTATATACAACAGATTTGGGATTTTTGGTTCCCATTCGAAATTCAGTTTTTGTTTTTCCTTTGGGCGCCATTTTTCTTCCCTCTTCTAGCAGCCATAACAGCTAGGGTTTTGGGGGATTTGGGATCGATTTCAGATCGAGAACCTCCACCATTTGGATCTAGCGTCTCAGGTAAACCCTAGATTCCCTTTCCTTTTCAAATTGAACCATCATAGCCCTAGGTTTTCACATTTTTAATCAAAAATGCCGCCGCGAACGTGATTGGCCACGAAGCAATCAACGTCCAAACTCTCGGTTCGGCGTAAGAATGCCGCACCGCCACCACCATCACCATCACCTCCATCATCACGACCTCCTTCATCAGATTCCGAATCTGATTCAACGAGTGCGTCTTCACGCGAGTCGTCGCCGATACCCCAACCACCACCCGAAAACTTGCCCCAACCAAATGAGTGGTGGGCGGCAAAGGAATTTGAAGATGAGTACATCATCGACAAAGTCTTATTTATCGAACCCGATGTCGAGGGCGAGACCCAATGGGCCCGACAATACCTTCAAAAGGCGGTTATCAGAAACCTTTTGAACCCATTTCATAGACACTTTTATCCTCGACTCGTGCGCTTATTCTACCAGAACCTTAGGGTGGGTCGGGTTGATGACACCGTTACAACTGAGATTGACAGTCATAGTTATACATTCACCCGCCGCCATGTGCATGAATCTCTAGAGTGTTACCTGGATTTTGTGCCCGAGACCACCCTCTTTCCACCATTTACCAAGGAAGCAAAATTTGAGGACATCATGACGAAGATGACTAGAGGAAATAAGGGTTTAGGCAAATCCATAAGGAGGGTAGACCTACCTCCTTATATGTGGATGCTTGATTCTATAATCAAGTATAATTTATACCCTATGCAACACGATACAGAGAGGGTCGAGTTGGTCCAACGGGCCTTATACGCAGTATACTGCGGTCGTTGGTTTGACGCGACCAAACTCATCATTGAGGGTACAATTTACATCAAAGGGAAGATGATGAAGGGTCCTTTGCGACCTAAGGAGAAGATGCCCTATGCTCACCTTATATCGAGCGTGTTGGAATACTACTCTGACGCCCCAGAGTATGCTATTTCACCCATGGAGAAGAAGGCTACGAACCACATGAAGCATTACTCCATCGCTTCGTGGGGCCGTAATTATAGGCTGTTAGAAAGGCCCTACCAGTAGAGGGACCAGCACCAGCACCACCCCCACCACCACATCAGGATCCACTAGCCGAGGGAGCACCGCCCCATGACCCAGTTCCACCTGAGGAGCAGCCTTTGGTGCCACCTCAACCACCTTCATAGTCAACAGCTACTACACCTACGTCATCCTATCGCCGACGAGCAACTCGCCCCACCCCCACTGTCGACGACGTGTTGGCTCGGATGAAGGCCAACAATCAACAGATGAACCACTGGTTGGATTTCTTGATGTACTACACTATGTGGTACATCTATCCCGCAGATTTCTAGTAGCGTCTCATGGAGGAGCAGACTTGGATGCCCAACGCACTCGAGGGTACTTGGCAGTAGACACACCTTAGGGCCACCTGAGAGGCGTGTGGCGAGATCATGACATTTCTTTTTGGTTGAGATTACTTTTTAGAGTTTTGTTGTAATTATTTTTGGAGCTGTAATTATTTTGAAAATCTCATGTATGAAACTATCTTGGCATGGATGCCGTTACTTTGGATTGTACTTATTTTTGGGTGCCGGAAACTATCGTATATACTGCATATCCATTTCAACTTGTAAATTATTTTAGCTGATACTTGTTTTCCTCCATCGTTACCAACATACTTCATCCCATGTATGTGATTACTATTCACTGAAACTATGTTTATCTGTGTGTGTGGGTTTTCAGACATGACACCTTCGGGTGGATTTTTGAGGACGAAAATTCCCAAGGTGGGGAGAATGTAACATCCCTGAATTTTGGGGCATTGAATAGTGTACTTGGGATGCATGCCCGACTGGTCATAGGTTTGACCAGGTGGGAGTCAGCACGATGACTATGACTCAATTAAGTTTGATGTGAACGAACACATGTGCGTAGTGTTAGAGATAGTTTAGATACCACATACACCGGTCATGGACATATGTGCCTAACACCGAAGCAAGAGAGGATAAAGGGACTTAATAACCTAGGAGGAGTTATTTCTCTTGTTTTGGGTTGGTAAGAAAAGTTAAGAGGATTTAAGAAGAGAGAGAGAGTAAGAAGTGGAGTAATTGCATGGGAAGTTAATGTGGGTTTCAGATTTAAGAAGGATTCAAGCATTTAATATCAGATTCGACATATTGGGAATCGTTGAAGCCAAAGCTTGGAGCCCTAGTCATTAACCCAACCACTAAATCAATCAAGTGATTGATTTAAGGTGAGTGATATTGAATCTCTTTAAAAATGTGTATGTACATTCAATTGCTGATAAATGATGAATTATAGAGGAAGAAAATAATGAAAATAATAAGGAAAATATTTGGAAGAAATGCCCGAAAAGGGCTGAAATTCTGACCAAATCGATTAATCGATTTTGGTCTGGACTGATCTGGGCGGAGAGGCCCGAAATCGATTAATCAATTTTTGAATTCGATTAATCGATTTGAAATCAATTAATCGTCTAAGCACCTCCAGTGGCTGGAAAATCAGGCTTGGGAAAAATTGATTGATCGATTTGAGAAATTGATTAATCGATTTTGAAATTTTGATTAATCGATTTGGGATTTTGATTAATCGATTTTGGGAGATCAATTAATCGATTTTAACAATTTTAGTTGGCTTTTGAATTGGACTTTGAGGTTCAAGGAGGGTCTTATACCTTCTTTATTGCATATTTCTTGATGCTTTGCATATGCCATGGTGTATCATAGGTGGTACGAGGGAAGGCAAGCATAAGGAGCCGTGTTAGACCTTGATGCTTGGACATTCAGAGAAGTGAGGTAGGGAACAACTTGAACATGTATTTTAATTTTTAAAAGCATGTATGTAGAGTGATTAAAATGTGAATATTTTAAATGTGTGTGTGTGACACCAAGTAAATAAATGAAAATGAGATATCCCAAGGGATGAAAATGTGATAAAGGCATCTGTATGATACGATTGACTTAGACATCTCAGGGATGTATGTGGCATTTGTAAAGCAAAAGTAAACAAAGATTGATAAGGTCTAATCGATATGAATTAGCACAATTACATGGTGAACAACTATATGTAGCACACATTTGATACTTTTGCTATTTAAGATTTGAACATAATACCCCACCGACGTAACGAGATACTCACGACTAACTCGGTAAAATATCCGTGACCTGTAAGGCAGCCAATCCGTACACCAGTTTGACATCCCAGGGATGTGTGTATGAGACTAGAAATCCCGTCGCCTATGAGAAAGGGACTGGGTGGTATTTAAGAAAGAAACAGATATAAAAACTGTCTATTTAGACAACGATTGAGGGTATTCCATCGAGCGCCCGACTCTATAGTAAGGTGGGGAATATTTAAGTTAAGATTTAAGTAATTAGGCCAAATCAGTATATAATATCAGCAAGTTGAGCATGAATAAACACATGTAAAGTAACAGTTGCATCTAGTACATCTTTTTAGTTATTTAAAATGTCTTCTCAGTAATTCCCTCTGATAAACTATGCTTTTAAATTGTTTTAGAATATATGTGAGAGTTTGACATATATGTTCAATTGTTGTTTTCCTATTGAGCTAAGATGTAGCTCACCCCCTTTAGACTATACGTCGCAAGTCCACTGCTAAGGCTTCAGGAGACGTAGATCCAGGAGATTCAGATTACGTGCTCGGGGAAGAGTTGAAGCCTCCTCCTGAGGACTTCTTCTAGAGGACCTGTGCGTACTTTGTGAGTGAGTTTTGAGAGCATTCTGTACGACTTGGTATGTCAAGCCTTATTTTGAGAAAAATGTAATTATATGATATATTCTTTCGGTGAACCATCTGGGGTGATCCTGCTTATCACTGATGGTTCGGGTCGGTTCTTCTATTCATGCATTGGCATGAAAGTATAACTGTCCATTGAGCTTTTGGTTTTAGAATAACAGATTTTTATTGTATACTTGTTACAGTCCACATGTTTTACTTGATTTGTTGTCGCTTAGTTATACCAATGTTCCGTATGGACTTCAGGGGCATGGCCTAGAGGGTCGTGCTGATGGCACGGGTTTTGGGGTGCTAAAATCTGGGCTATCACAAGTAAGCCTTGGCAAAGCACTTAGAAACTTATGGGTTGAAATATCTATGGATGTCAGTCAGGTCTATGCGCATATCTAGGGAGCTTGTAGCACTGGCATTACATAGTGCTGCAATAGTATTCATGGCTAGAGCTGGTCTAGTGGTTGTGGAAATGATCAGTCCACTCTTCTGGATTAGGCTAGCGAATTTCTGATTTAATTATTCATGCATTGGCATGGAAATATAACTGTCCATTGAGCTTTTGGTTTTAGAATAGTAGATTTTTATTATATAATTGTTACAGTCCACATGTTTTACTTGATTTGTTGTCGCTTGGTTATACCAATGTCCCGTACGGACTTCAGGGCTATGGCCTAGAGGGTCGTGCTGATGGCACGGGTTTTGGTGTGTCAAAATCTGGGCTGTCACAAGTAAGCCTTGGCAAAGCACTTAGAATCTTATGGGTTGAAATACCTATGGATGTCAGTCAGGTCTATGCATATATCTAGGGATCTTGTAGCACTGGCATTACATAGTGCTGCAATAGTATTCATGGCTAGAGCTGGTCTAGTGGATGTGGAAATGATCAGTCCACTCTTCTGGATTAGGCTAGCGAATTTCTGGTTTAACTAATGGGATTTGACAGACTCTATCGGATACCCTGTGACCATTATAGTGGACAGAGCATAGCCCTAAGAGCTCCCCAAATGGCATGGGTTAAACTGGAAGCTCTTACCTTGTTGAGGCTATTAATAGTGTCTCTGCAAGGAGCATTGCAGAGACATATTAAGTCTGAGTTACATTACTGCATCATTAACTCTAGCTCAACCTGCTTACTTCTCATAATTTTTATATTTTATTTTGGCACACACTACCACCATCTTCTTCTAAACCCTTTCTTTAGGATAGGGCTATATTCTATTTCTCTGTTTTTACGATTAATTTAGTGTAGTCGTGACACCCAACTCCCTTTCTTTAGGATTGTCAGATCTGTAGCCAGATCTGGAGGCCTACTATTATAGTAGGCCTCCAGTTCATTTTGGGTTCTAGATCAATTTCTCTGTGTGTATTTTTAGACTTACTATTTTGTATTTTTCAATCCACCTCTTAATTATTTTTATTAACACATTCTTACCAATGTTTTCATATAAAGTTAGCAGCAAACATCTTAAAATAAATCCAACAAGAACCCTAGAGGTAGCATTTTTTGCTACACTTGGTTGTAAAAGTCTCAATCCCCATATATATATATATATATATTATGGATCCTCTCACCCAAGTCATAAAGCCATGACTTGTGATTAGCTGCAATAGTTGATGTGGGTCTATCACAACTCAAATCATTGGCTTATTTCCCATATTACTATAATGAGAAAATGATCATTCATATATATATATAGATTGAGACTTTTCATCCATTCCTCTCTCTCTCTCCTCTCTCTCTCTAAATATATATATAGAGAGAGAGAGGGAGAGAGAGGCCTGGGGACATGCGCTCATGCGTAGAGATATCTCTACGCCAATTGATATGAGCGCGACACGTAGCGTCCTTTTTGTAAAGTGATGGGTGGCATGGGACCCACTTTACTAACTAGGGTTACACTTTTAAAAGTTAAATACCCTTCCAGTCATCATTCTTGACTTTTTTAAACCCTCTTTCTTTTCTCTATTTTTCCAAGAAAGTGTCAGACTTACTTTTTCATGCATATTTTACACAAAAAATGTGGTGTCCAGTAGCGAAGTGCTAGCACTTCGGGAGCGAAGTGCCAACATCCCGAAACGAGGTGTCGACACTTCATTTAGGGGCACAAATGTTTCAAATAAAATAAAATAAAATAAAAATTATTGAAATGCTAGTGCCCCTAAGCTCTACCGGCCCTAAAACGAAGCGTCGGCATTTCGTTTTAGGGGCGCTAGCGCTTCCATAAAACAAAAAATTAAATAAAATTAAAATTTAAAAAAAAAATCAAAGAGCCGGTGCCCCTAAATTAAGCATCATTGCCCCTAAAATGAGGCGCCATTTAGGGGCGCAGACGCTTCTCTGCAGAGGTACTAGTGCTTCGCTACCGGGCGCTTATTTTTTTTAGTAAAATATACCTGAAAAAGTAAATCTGACACTTTGTTAGAAAAAGAGAGAAGAGAGAGAAAAGAAATAGACTTTAAAAAGACTTCTAAAAAAGTTATGAATGATGGCTGAAAGGATATTTAACTTTAAAATATTTTAAAAGTGTAACCCTAGTTAGTAAAGTAGTTCCAATGTCATCCATCACTTCACAAAAGGGTGCTACGTGTCGCACCCATATCAAAGGGCATCTTAGTAAAATATGTATTTTTATATAAAACCCTACCCTTGTCTTTAGCCTATTCCTAAATCCTAAAGCGGTAAAGTAGAATTTATAGGAAAACCAATTGAGAAAAGTTTGATGTGAAAGTAGAACTTATAGGAAAACTGAAACCGAACGAACAAAACCGAACTGAATCGAATCAGGTTGGTTTGGTTTAAGAGTTGGACGGTTTGGTTTGGTTTGAAAATCTAGAAACCAATTAGGACCGATTTGGTTTGTGGTTTTGGTCCAACGTTCCAAGCGGCGAGGCGCCCCAGCCCATATATGAAGCGCAAGCACTTCATCTATGGAAGGAATGACATTTCTATTTACCATTTTTAAAATGGGACGGAAATATAATGACACTCACCTTGCTACTTGATGTAGAAATAGGGTTTCGCTGCTTTAATATTTCTTACTGCACTCTGAGAAGATGAAGATTGGGAGGGCGAAGGTAAAAAGTAATTTGTGAATTTGTAATTCATAAAATTCTCGCCTCAAATATATTTCTGAAATGGGAATGATGGCCATTGTACAATACGATGTCAGGCGCCGTAATCCCGTTCGCCTCTCCCCACTCCTCATTTAATGTTTTGACAATGTTAATAAATAAAATATATTCAGGCGTTGCTTCGCACAAAATGGTGTCATGTGTTAAAATTTGGGATGCTTTGTATCATGCTACGAAGTGCTAACTGTAGACACCCCCATTTTGACCTCTCGAAATATACCAATTTATTCGATCAACCTTTGACCTCATAACCCTGATATGGGACCATATGCTGAAACAATAGTATATGGTTGAACACAAGCTGAAACAATAGTTATGTGGCTCAAGCCCCATACCCCCGACGTGGGAACCATGCGCTAAAACAATAGTACATGGCTAAACAAAGGCTAAAACAATAGCTCTGTGGCTCATATCCCAACGCAGGGAGACTATATACTGAAACAATAGTATATAATCAGAATGCAGACTGAAACAATAGTCTCACATTGCATACCCCTAACCCTAATGTGGGACCATATGCTGAAACAATAGTATATGACTGAACATAGGCTAAAACAATAATTCTGTGGCTCAGGCCCCCGACGTGGGAACCATGCACTGAAATAATAGTATATGACTGAACACAGGCTAAAATAATAGCTCTGTGGTTCAGATCCCAACGTAGGGAGACTATATACTGAAATAATAGTATATAGTCAAAATGCAAGCTGAAATAATAGCCTGACATTTCAAACCTAACCCGGACCGGGACAGCCCCGAATTAAGCGCCAAAAACCAAGTGCTCAATTCGATTGCACGTCAAATCACAGGCACGCAATCAGTCCCTTCTCAGACCAGACTTCCTTTCCCAAGACCATCTCGAGACTCGATCACACGCTTCATATGAAATGTGCGATCGGATTGAGTGCCCCATCACCAGCGCTCAATTGGCCTACGCTTGGCCTAGCCTCACTGTCCTTGATCCCTAAGTTTCCTCGATTAAATGCTTCAAGAGCGGTGCTTAATTAGATTACGCACCCCAAAATGGGCGTGCAATTTGTTCTAATGCTATTAGGACTAGGAAACTCACTGAACAAGTCAATCGGTCGCTCACTAAGTTGGTGACCAACTCAAAGTGATTAAGCACCGGGAGACCAACGCGCATTTTAATTAAATGCCTGAAACAGGGCGTGTAATTGAAGAAAAACCTATAAGAGCTTTTTTTAATTTTGACCCAAAAAAGGGCACGGAAGAGAGCGAGAGAGAGTGGACTTTTTTGGGATTCTGAAACCAGAGAACTCCGAGAATGAACACATGGAGCAACCTAACCATGATTTCGAGATTCAAACTCCGAACCTCCAATGATTTCTCTCTACAGTCCCAATCGTAGGTAAAAATTTAGTTTTAGAATTAAGATTCACCTTAGTTTTCATTTTCAGTCCGAGACCGTAGCACCCCTTTTTTTTAGACCGCAAATCTTTATATTTGGTTCTAGTTCTCTGAATTTAGAACCAGTCCTTAATCCGACAATCTAATTTACCGACCCTAGGCTCTAATTCTGTTATAAAATCCCAATTTCCAGTCCTATGATTAATTTCTGGTTCTAGTCCTTGGATTCGAGAACCAGTCTTTCGAACCCAAATTCAGTCCTAGAAATTTTAATTTTAATTTTAATTTCTTATTTTAATACCTCCAAAAATCCTAAATATTAATTTTAGTTTATATAATTCTAGTTCATAATTTAATTCATACTTGTTACTCCGAAATTAATTTCGAAAATCCAAGAATACTAGTTTACTGTCCAAAATCCAATTTATTTTCAACCTCAGCCACCCGATTTGCCTAAGGGAGCTTATGGAGGGTACTCGGGAACGAGGCCAATCCTCCTTAGCATAGCGGGTCCAAAACCCTTTTTTTTTAAGAATTTTAGAATTAATTAATTGCTTTCCTTATCTTTTTAGTATAATTAATTAGTAGATTTATTTTATTTCAGCATAATTAATTAGTTAAGTTAATTAGATTTTAGTATGATTGATTAATTTCTTTAAATCAGATTTTAATTGGTTAATTTCTTTCTCTAATTAGAATTTCAGTCTGATCAATTCATTGCTTAAATTAGAGTTGTAGTAAAATTAGTTCTCTATTTTAATTAGAATTCTGGTAAGACTGTTATACTTGATTTAATTAGAATACAACTAGCATACTTGCTCAAATTTGAATTTCAGTATAACTAGCATGCTCGATTTAATTAGAGTTTCACCATAACTACTACATATGCACTCCTAGTACAATTAGGAAACCTGATCATAACTAGACTTATAATAGGATTAGGAGACAAAAATTAATCAGACTTCTAATGGGATTAGGACACTTAATTAATTAGACTTTCAATAAGGATAGGAATAGTAAAAATTAACTAGACTCTTAATAAGATTAGAATAAACTTATATAATTAAACTTACAAGAGAATTGGGAAGTCTAAACTGATCAGAACTATAACAATAATAACAGGGGAAGGGAAGAAAATTTAAACTATCTAAATTATAAGAAAAGACATAGCTGCTGACGTTCGCAGGCGGACGATTCAGTAAATAAGTAACCCACACCCGCTCTAAAGCATGATCATTGACGTGTTGTAGCATCGTTAAATATATGCAGCTGGCGATCACAACGAACTAGGAACCTTCCTAGAAAACCCTTTATTTTACCTCCACTATTTCAAACGCCGCATCGCTAGAGTCTACTTGGACAGAATTAGAGCCACTGATTCAACGGGGACCGAGAGGAACCCAGAAAAAGCGCGCACCAACACTAACGCTTCCTTCTCATTGTGGTAGCACTAACAGAAGATAGAGTCAGCGCTTCTTACATGAGCGCTAGCGCTTCTCAGGAGGAGTGAAGCTTCCTCTGACAAAAGTGTCATTAATGTCAACATTTGAGCAATAAATGCTAAACATTCTGTAAATTAATGGACTTCCTGAAGGGGTGTCCGAAGGGGTCTCTCAAACAGTCAATTCAAATGGTAATGATTACCATTGAGAACCCCAAAGTCATGCACCACTTTTAATTAATGATATTACATCAAACATTGTGATACCGCGTCGCATAGGAAGCACAGTCGCCTCCTTCATAGAAGCATAAGAGTTTTGAATTAGGTGGTCTTCTCGTATTTCTTTTCAAATATAATCATTACATAATCACAATGTCAAGCACAAACCCCCAGCGCCTCTCCACGCTTTACCTTTCTGATTCTGTCAGTTTCAGTGGTAACCATGGTTAAAGCACGGTGAAATTAGGAAAAAGAGAGACTGTCACATCAGCGATAGAGACCTTACGTTTCGAGCTCCTATCCAAGGATCAAAATTTTGACCGAAATGAGCGAAATTTCGGCCAAAATTATAGGTTTCGGTCCCCACCGAAATGATAATTTGGGATCAAAATTTTGGTCATTTTAATTTTGATCCTTGCTCTTATCAATATGCGCAAAGATTTCTCTACGACTGAGCGCATATCCCCGACCCTCTCTCTCTCCCTCTATATATATATATATTATTCTCAAGACTATAGGCTTGAGCTTAGAGTACTCTAGGATTGAGCCATTTTGATGATGGTCAATGATTTTTAAAATGAATGGTGAAAGGAAAAATCCAATCATACTTAGTTTTCACACTATTAGACCGAGCCTATTATTTAAAATTTTTTTTTTTTTTTTCTGAAAACCTTAAGGCGTGAACCTTAGGGGGACAAGTGCAACATGGGTCTTGTTGACGCATGGCGTAAGAAAATGAGCTCTATCCTAATGATAGTAGAGTTTACCTCTACAATCTGAGTAACGTTTTTTTTAGATAAGTTGGGTACGAACATGCGACCTTGAGGTTACAATATTTTCAACCTTCCATTGTGCTACAATTGAGTCATTTACGTGGCATGTGGCACCCGAGGATATGCACATATACAAGCACAATCAATGACCATTAAAAAAACTCTTCTTACACCATTGGTTTTGCAGTCAATGGCAAAACTTTTCCACCGCAAAAAAGTTGTTTTTAAAAACCCTAGAGAGAGTGGTAAACCATTAGAAGATATAGTCCAACTTGCGATTCTAAAGGTCGAACCCACTAGAGTTGTAGTGTCAGACTTACTTTTTCATTCATACTTTACATAAAAAATGTGGCGCCCGGTAGCAAAGCGCCAACACCCCGAAACGAAGCACCGGTGCCCCAAAATGAGGCGCCGACGCTTCGTTTTAGGGCGCGACGCTTCGTTTTGGGGCACCAACGCTTCCATAAAAAAAATAAAAAATAAAAATTTTCCGAAGTGTCAGCGCCCCAAAAACGAGGCCCCAACGCTTCTCTACAAAGGTGCTAACGCTTCGCTATCGGACGCTCATATTTTTTGAGTAAAATATACTTGCAAAAGTAAATCTGACACTTTGTTAGAAAAAGAGAGAGAAGAGAGAAAAGAAAAAGACTTCTAAAAAAGTCAAGAATGATGACTGAAAGGATATTTAACTTTTAAAATATTTTAAAAGTGTAACCCTAGTTAGTAAAGTAGTTTCAATGTCACCCATCACTTCACAAAAGGGCGCTACGTGTCGTGTCCATATCAATTGCATAGAGATATCTCTACGACCAAGAGCGCATATTCCCTATTTCCATATATATATATATAGGGTAAAGGGTAAATGCGCTCGGGGGTAGAGATTTCACTACGCTCCCCCAATGGGGAGCAGACATGTGGAAAGTGCTTTTGCACTAACCCGGGTTAGCCATAGCGGGGGTTTCCTAGTGTCAGTGGTAGGTAAAGTAGGCAATAGGGAAATTAGGAAAGGCTATACCTGACGGCTCTCAGAAGAAGCATTGTTTCCAAGGGGAAGGTCTTGTTGAATGTAATGGCAGTAAAGTTTTTCAAAAATTGCTGCATGGCGGTACATTTTTTCAAAAATTGCTACAGGTTCTTTCTTTTTCCCTCCTTATTCAGGTTCATCCTCTCTATTGTTTTATTTCCTCTCTTAGGCTTGTAACTTTCTCATTTTTTCTGAAGCTCTGATTGGATAGAAGTGCAAAGAGATAACTTTCTCCTTTTTCCTGGAGGACGTATTGGATAGAAACGCAGAAAAGGCAACTTTCACAAAAATCCTTGAGCGCATACTAGATAGAAGGCAGAAGAGACAAGTTTCTCTATTTTTCTAGAGTTCATACTAGATTGAAGCACAGAAGAGATAAGTTTCTCTATTTTTTTATAGTACGTACTGGATAGAAGCACATAAGAGATAACTTGCAGCGCAGAAGAAAGCACTTTTCCTATTTTTCTGGAGCACGTACTGGATAAAAGCACAGAAGAGACAACTTGCACTTTTTTGAGGTAGCACGTACTGGATAGAAGACCAGAAGATTGACATTTGAGGTAAATATTAATTTCATTTTTCTGTGTATTATTTTCAGCTTACAGAACATTCAAATATATATGGCATCAGATGCGTTGTAACTTCTACGCCCACACGATGACACTTCGTATGTCAATTGGTTTTATCATATGCTCGTAGCTGATGGATCTTTTCCCTTATTTATAAGGTGCAGATACCATTTCTTATTTGAAGCGATAGGAAGCGACGATGCAAAGATTGAGAAGTGGCTGGAATGGGTTACAAGCGATAGCGCTACGTGTTAGAAGCGACGACACAACGATTGAGAAGCATTCAAAAATATATAAATTATAAGCACACGCTTCTTATTTGAAATGATAGGAAGTGACAGCGCAAAGATTGAGAAGTGACGGCGCTACGAGTTCGAAGAGCCATCGCTTCCATATTGAAGCACTGGCATTTTGTATGGCCGCATCATCACTTCCTTGTGGATCAGTTTCCTCATCTGCTCGTAGTTGATGGATCTCTTCACTTATTTATAGGGAGGAGATAAAAAAATTATAAGCAATCAAAAATATATAATTTATAAGCACACGCTTCTTATTTGAAGTGATAGGAAGCGACGGCGCAAAAATTATGAAGCGTCATCGCTTCCATATTGAAGCGCTTGCGCTTGGTATGACAGCGTCATCACTTCCTACATAATCAGTTTCCTTATTTGCCCGTTTTTAGTCTAATGCAGGGCACTATAATGGACTCGATTGGAGGATTCAATGTAGGTGGTGTTGATTTAAATCTCTCCCCTGAGACGATTTCTTCTGCAATAGAAGTTCCACTTGGTGGTGATAGGGATATCGAAATGTTGGATTCTTGTGAAGGTGCAGAGAATACGAGCAAGGAATGGAAGCCACGTATGGGCCTGAAGTTCCAATTTGAAGATGAGGCATATGACTTCTATAATTTATACGTGAAGAAAGTTGGTTTCAGCGTTAGGAAAAGTAACACCTACAAATCTGCAAATGGGGAGATTATAAAGAAAAAATATGTATGTTCGCTCGAAGGGTTCAAGCAGTCTAACAAGCGCAAATTATACGCTAATATAAAGTGTTCAAGAGATAACAGATGCAGATGTGAGGCAAGGTTGAAGATTAGGATTGACGAGCGAAAGTTGTGAGAGGTTATGGACTTTAGAGAGCCTCATAATCATCAGTTGTATTCACCATCGAAGGTGAAGGAACTACGATCACATAATAAGTTGAATAGGGCAAGTAAATCATTGATAGGAGCATTTGATGACATAATTCTTCCTTCGAAGATTTCTTTTATTTTGTCGAGTTTGGATGGAGAGGTTGGCGTGACGGTAAACCCTCAACAAACTCAGGATTACCTAAAGAAGATAAGAAAGGAGAGTAACATCAATCCAATGTGCATGAACGTGATCAAATCCTTCATTAATAGGCAGAATAAAAGAGATGGTTTCTTCTTTGAAGCCGAATTAGACAAAGAAGGTCGTATGCATAGTATATTTTGGGCTGAACACAGGTCACAAGTGGTGTATCAATAGTTCAGTGATGTGGTGGTATTCGACACCACTTACAAAATAAACAAATTGCTGCTATTGTTTGCCCCATTCACGGGGTCAACCATCATTGGCAGACGATACTTTTTGGATGTGTGTTGCTCACAGATGAGATGGAGGAGACCTCCGTTTGGTTGTTTAAGACGTGGTTGAAGTGCATGGGTGATAAGAAACCTAATACAATCATCACCGATCAATGCAATAAGATGAGTAAGGCCATCTCTGAAGTTCTTTCGGGGACCACGCATCACCTCTGCTTATGGCACATAGGAAGGAATGAATTGAACCATCTCTCTCAGCTGAAGGTAAAGTTTGAGAAATTTTGGCGAAAGTACAATCAGTGCAAGTTCAGTAACGATTGATGATTTCGAAAGGAGATGGGTAGAACTAGTTAAGGAGTTTCAATTACAAGACAACGAGTGGTTGAAATAAATGTACGCTCTTAGAAGGAAATCGATTCCATGCTACATGAGCAATACCTTTTGGGCCGGTATGACCACTATGCAACGCGAAGAAAATATAAATTCTTTCTTTGATACCTATGTCAATGCCCAGATGAGTTTGATGAAATTTATCAAGCAATACGATCTTACCGTCCAATCACGTCGCGATAAAGAAAATAGGGAGGATCTCGTCTCAATGTCTACGACACCGGTGCTCTTGTTCAGAAATTCAATCAAGAGGCATGCCGCTGTTATGTATATGAGAGCCATGTTCGATAGATTCTACTATGAGTTCCAAAAGTTTGCCTCTTTAAAGGCCCAAAAGGTTCTCGAAGAGGAAGCCGGGGCGGTTATTGTATTCCAAGTTTATGAAAGTGGTAAAAGTAGTGGGGATGCCAAGGAGGATAGTCGTCGAACATTCAAAGTTCATTTCAAATGTGGAGATTCCACGGTCGCTTGTATTACATGGACTTCGAGACTAAGGGTTTGTTGTGTTCTCACCTCTTCAAAGTTTACTTCAAGAAAGAGGTAAACCAAATTTCTTCTAAGTAGATTCTGTATCGATGGACAAAAGATTCTAGATACAGTACTGTAAGTTTAGGGGTGAGTGACAAAGAGGATTTCAACTCTGTCTCTAGGATGAAAATATGAAAGGTAAGAGAAGCTAGACTGAAGTTAATTCAGTTAGGGATATAATTGAATCGCTTGGTGGATTACACGTTGGAAGGGATGATGAAACTATTAGAAGGTGTAGAGGCCATTAGAACGAAAGAGGAGAATGAAAGAGAGACTAGCATCGCATCCTGTTCGGGTGCCTCCTCCCAGCCTAGAGAAGGAATTTCATTGCAAGAACATGTCAACATTATAGTGCGAGATCCAATACCATGTGCCACCAAAGGTAGGCCAAGCAATAATGACAGAATGAAGTTTAGAATCAAGGTTAGTTTTGAACAATCACAAAAGAGGAGATTCCATTGTAAGGGTTGTGGTCAGTTGGGATATAAAATCACAACTTGCGCGCTTCTGAAGGTCAGGATGATAGCTGATAGCACTAGACAGAGCCAAACAGAAGAAGACACGAGGGAGCATGCGGTCTCACCTAGTCACACTGATTAGGAAGCGCAGACGCATCCATTCGAAGCGTCATCACTTCGTATATGAAGCGTGGGCGCTTCTCTTTTGATTCGCTGACATTCGCTAGATTGTATTTGTTGTCATGTGGCTAGCCAATAGTAATCTGTTCATGTGTTGAATTTTTTTTCTTTTTATGCATTCATTCTTGGTGATTTAAGGATTGATTTCCATATTTCGTGACCATCATTCAGAGGGAATGATGTCACATACGAGAAGCAACGGCGCTCGTGAAAGAAGCGACGACGCTAAGTTTTTGAAGCGTGGTAACTTCATCATTGAAGCGTGGTAGCTTCATCATTGAAGCGCTTGCATTGGCACTTCTTTTTAATCCCGTGCACCTATTGGATCCTAGGCAAGTGAAGCACCTGTGCTCAACCTGGAATCATTGACAATGTTAACTTTTTGTGAACAGTTTCCTGTGGATTGACATTTTTATTTTCTCATGGAGCATCATTTTACTTACTACTCAGAGGTATTTATGAAGAAAAAAGTTTTACTATTCTGGGTATAGAAGTTTCCATTCATAAATCAAATCTATTTTTTTACATCTTCTTTCTTTATACTGTCTTTCTTTATCATAAATGGGTCTTGTTGTCGAAGCTCCATTGCATCTAAACTGAATCATCATCGCATCTTAGTTGAAGCGCTATCGCCACTTTGTTGATGCGAAGGCGCTTCCCAATTTTGTGACGTCGCATCCCATTTACATCGTCTTCCTTTGTCGTAAATGGGTCTGCTGAAATTGAACATGGGCCTGATGTCTGCTAACACTGGACAGAGAAGTGTTATCACTAATCCACAGTGAATCATTATTATGAAAAGCACAAACGCTTCGAGTAGTACAAGGCGCAGGCGCCTCTCAATCGAAGTGTGGTCGCATCGTTCTAGAAGTGTTGGCTCGTGACATTATATTTTCAATGTTGGCGCTTCATTTTCGATATGCTTATCTTACTAGAACTGTAATTAAAATCAAATAAAAAATAACTTACTACTCATGCTAAAAGATTTTATTCATAAGTCAATTATTTCTTTACGTCAAAATACTTTCTATACACCGTCTTTCTATATACCATCTTCTTATATACTATCTTTCTTTATTGTAAATGGGTCTAATGAAATTGAACAAGGTTCTGATGGCGGTGGTTGGTTAGGAGAGGATGCCACATTTTATGGAAATGTTAGAGATGATGGTTGGCAGTGGAGTTAGAGGTGTAAATGTTGGGAGAAATGGAGGGATAGGTGTAGGCGAGTGTGGGGAGTTTGTTACGTTGGCGGTGGAGACGGTGGTGGTTGTTATGGCTGGGGTGGAGGCGAAAGAAGAAGAACCAGCTGCGGAGCTGGGAGAAGAAGCACCGGCTCCGGAGGTTGGCGAAGAAGGGGCTCGAGGCCTCCCACCACCGACAGCATAACTTGAAGGTTGTCATCGTCCGAAAAGATGATAACTTCTTCAGGGAGAGAGGAAACTACATGCTCGTTGTCGAGGACGATAACCAGTTCATTGTCGTCAGGGATGTTCATAATCGAACCATCGTAGGAACTGATAAAACGATGACATGCGATACGGTGGCTCCTCCTCAAAATGTTATGACGCATTTCAGTTTGGGCAGAGGAAGATGAAATGATAATTCAAGAATATACATAACATAAAAAAAATGAGGCGCAATGATGCCCTTTAAATAATGATTTGTCATGCAACTTTATTAAATAGACTATTGTAGGTGTAGTGCCACCACAGAGGGATTTCGTAAATCTTTGCACTTCTTCTTTATTGCGCTGGCCGTGCGTAATCCATGAAATTCTCTAGAAATACGATAAGAAGGCACCACTTTTTTATGTTACCAATGGCGCTTATCGTTAGAAGTGACATCACCGATAAATCAGCACGTCATCGCTTCTAATACGAAGTGTCATCGCTCTTAAATAGAAGTGTCATTGCTTCTAAAAAGAAGCATCAGCGCTTCAATTACCTGTGATAATGCTTCTTGACGGTAAGCAGCGTTTCATTTTTCTAAATTTTGAGGATTTCAAATCGTGGAGTGTGTTATCTTTTCGGGCAGTATTTTTTAACATAATTTATTGCTACGGCTCTTCGTATCCCAAAAAAAATGTCTTTTAACCTTCCGTCACTTTTATCTTCATTCCATATCCTTTCTTTTGCCTCCGTCCCCAAACCAAACTCCATCATGGCGGAGTAACTCGAGTTATCGTCCAAGATTACGGAAGTGTTTCATCTTCTTGATCGAACCTTTCTAAGTTCGACGATCAGGATATTGAGGAACTTCTCGCCCTTCTCGCCCAAAAGAAAAGGATGTTTCAAAGTTTGATGGATGTGATTCAACCCTTGATGGCCACAATTGAAGATATTTCTTACAAGTTGGAGAGGCGACTACGCGAATTATGACGCAATCCGAAGGGGGAGTCGTCTACCTCTTGATGTCTCAGGTGGCTGAGTTGTGCTGGTGTCTGTCTGTCTTTGTAGATTTTTCTTTGGTTTTCTTCTTCTTTCTTCTACTCTGTATTTTTGTAAGTAGTACTTTATAAGAATAAAATATCTTTTATTTATATGAATTCGATCTCATAGCTTTTCGTTTAAATGAAAGAGAGGAGGCCATCGCAGAGCTTTTCTTGTTTATATGATTTCTTTATTTTTTAGAAGTTAATATTTACAGAGATTAATATGGAAGTTAATATTTATAGAGATTAACAAAGAAGCTGATTAAATAAAAGATTAACTTAGAAAAAATCTAGTCAAGGACTGATACGGTAAAGTCTGTCATGGACGCTTCAAATTTGAACGTCATCGCTTCAAATTATAAGCGTCATCGCTTCAATTACGAGCGAGGATGCTTCTTGAGTTTAGCGACGTAGCTTTCGTGCAGTCTTGTCCAACATAATTTATTGCAGTGACTGTTCGAATTCCAAGCGTCGTGCCATCGCCTCTAAGCGGCGTGTGAGTGGCCTTACGATTTTTGATGGGTGTGCTGTCTTTTTCTGCGGAATTCATTTCGACATGCTCATTAGCTAAAGCGTCGTTGTTTATACCATAAGTGTAGCAGCTTCTGTCTCTAAAACCCCTTTATCATCGGATTTTCTTCTCTTTCTTATATAGTGATGTTCTGTAATTAGTCTCAGTTTATATGAATATAAATACTTTCATTTAGTTTTATGAAGAGGGATAATTCCAGCTTCTAAGGATAATACCAAGAAATTTAGAGGCAATGATGCTTCTAATTAAAGGCAATGGCACTTACAATTAGAGGTGATGGCGCTTCCAATTAGAAGTGATGACGCTTCCATTTAGAAGCAATGGTGACTTCTATTTAGGGCTAGAGCTTTGACTTAGCGGCATTATTATTAGCGGCGTGATTATTAATGTATTCATATATTAAAGCTAGCAGCACTTCAAAACGTGAAAGGAGAGACATCAGTAGAGCACTAGTAATACAAAAACAGAGATTGTATTAATGTATTCATATTTTTACAAAAAGAATAATAAACTATACAAGAAACGTCCGATTGAATCTTTTGGCTTGGGAGACTAATTTGGGCTAGCGCTTCACACCAATTTTACCATTCATATCAATACAATCTCTGCCTCGGCTACCACTAATATTCAAAGGCCTCAAGGCGCAAGTCGCTTCTTATTAATTGCGCTAGTGCTTCCGTAGGACTACTTTTGACATCATTGAATAAAAGAAGATGAAATAAATAAAAATTTACAAATCATGCATTCGAAGGTTTCATTCATAACTGAAAACTATTTCTTTACACTGTCTATCTTTATCATAAATTGGTCTAATTCAGCCCTTGATGAGGTGACCGCAAGCATCCGTATGAGCAAGGTCTTTCTGAAGATTCAATACTTTTCCTATGAAAATTTTGAAAGTAGGCTTTAGTACTAGTGCATCTACCTTCTTTTTTCATATAGACATTTTAAAGAATTGGAATGAAGGGAAAGAAGGAGAAGTGAAAGTGAAGATGAGTTGGCTGAGGAGGAGGATGGGTTGAGGAAAGAGAATGAATGGAGGAGCAAGGAAGGGGTTTTACAATTTTGGCTCCATTAAGAGAGATGGCTCCCTCTTGTTATAAATTTTCAACCCATCATCTTGGTAGAGGAAGTCGCACAGACGATGCAACGTTCGATGGTGAGGTTGGTGACATCGTGAAGAAATGAGGAGAGGTGAGAAGTTCGAAAAAAGGGTCAGTTTGGGACGAGGTTTACGGCAACGGGGGGTCTCGATAGAGGATTCAGCAACTGGAATGGGTCACTGGCGCTTCAACTTTTCTAATCTCTTTATTACAGTCAGAAGTTCGGCTCTTTGCTTTTCAAGGATTTAATCAAGACTACTACTTAGTTCGTCATGATCTAGTTTTTCCGCCATGGGGTTAAGGCTAGGAGACGGAAAAAGACGATGGGTTTGGAATGAGAAGAGTTTGTGACGGGATGTGGCTTTAAAGGAAAAAATAGATAGGGTTTGAAACGTCACTTCAAAATAAATTTCGATGGTCAGTGGAGGAACTTTCCTTGAATAATGGGCCACTATTTGATGTTACCCATGGCGCTTCTTAATAGCAACGTCATCACTTCTAATTCAAAGCATCATTGCTTAAATCACGAGTGGTGACGCTTCTTGACCTAAGCGGGGTTTAGTTTATTAGGAATTTCAAGGACTTGGAAATTGTAGACTGTGTTATCTTTTCATGCAGTATTTTCTAACATAATTTATTGCAGTGACTATTCGTATCCTACCCAGTAAAAATGATTCTCGAGGATCTTCAAATGGTAGATTTTATTATATTTTTGTCCGATCTTATTCAACATTAATTATTCCAGCGATTATTCATATCCCAATAAAAATACCTTATTTCTCAGAAAAATATAAAAATGCCTTAATCATGCCGCTTCTTATGCAAGTATCCTAATAACCATGCCAGTAATAATAATACCTCTAGCTTGAAGCGCTGACGCCCCATTACCATAGCGCTGACGCCTCATTACAAAAGAACTAACGCCTCAATGGAAGCATTACTTAATAAATCCCATATATTAAAAATTCTCGCGGACTTCAGTTTGGCACGTCATCTCCCTGTGTTGTTCGTATTTCAATACAAAGTGTAGTTTAAACTTTCGTCTCAGGCGCTCAACTATCTAATAAAAACTGACTCATAACGAAGTGAAGCACTGACGTGGCCACAAAGAGCGACTACGCTTCAAGTTACAAGCGTCAGCGTTCAAATAAGTCGATCCGTATCGAATTTAAATTAATACAACGTTTCTTAATTGTATGGTTTGTTGTTCATTTTTTTAATATATGAATACATTAATACAATCTCTGCTTTTCGATGTGCTAGTAGTCCTAATAATCATGTCACTAATAATAATGCCCTAATAATTAGAAGCATCATCTTTTCTAAATGGAAGCATCATCACTTTTGATCAAGCATTGGCGCTTCGGTTGATGGCGAGGTCTCTTCTTGACGCAAGTGGCGCTTCATTTATTACTAATCCCGGGCAATATCGCTAATAAAAAAGCAAGCCTTAATATTCAACTCGCTTCATTTTGATGCATCATCACTTCTAACTCGAAGCGTTATCGCTTTTAACTAAAGCATTATAGTTTATTTACAAATCTGTAACTTTTGGGATAAGAGAGACAAAAAGAAATTCTCAATTAACTGGCTCCCTCTTGCTGTAGATGTAGATTGATACAAACTCTGATTAAATTGTCATTTAAATTAATACAATCTATGCTTCTAAGCCGCGTGTCATCGATTCTAAGCAGCGTGTCAGTGGCATTACGATTTTTGAGGGGTGTGCTATTTTTTCGCGGACTTCGGCTCGACACGTCATCTCCCTGTCATTTATTACCATCGTCAGAGTATTAACACGTAGTAACAATTTTGTGTGATATGACACGTAGCACCTTTCTGTGTGAAGCGGCGGCTCGTATCCCAATAAAAAATGTCTTTTATGTCTATCTTCATATTTGAGTACCTTTAAATCCACCCATCAAATCTTTGCATTCACCCATGATGAAACACATTGACTTGGTAGAATTAAATGATGGAGATTGTTTATCCTCCCAATCTTTCATATGATGGATCTTGAGATCATGGGCCAACCATCAGACGGTTAGAATTTTTCCTAGGTTTTATTTTTGTTGGAGATTTCGTGTCGACTGCAACAAATCCTCATGTAAGACATGTTGTTGCTTCCAAATTGAAGTGTTATCGATACGAAATCGCTTCTAAATCAAGGATTGTGTTGTAATTTTGCTCGGGGTTATCCAACATTAATTATTTCAGCAGATGTTCGTATCCTAATAAACGTACAAGTGTAAGTTGACACTTACACATCATTACGAAGCGCTGACAAGGCTACAAAGAGCGACTGCGCTTCAAGTTATAAGCGTCAGCGGTCAAATTAGACGTTTATTAAAGCATCATCACTTCTAAATTGAAGCGTTAACGCTCCTGAGTTAAACCATCAAGGGCCTAAAGTGCAGGTCGAAGCTCTACCCTTAATATTCAGGGTGCAGTCGCTTCTTATTAATATTGCTAGCGTTTGCATTAGCCTACCTGTACCATCACTGAATAAAATAAGATGAAATAAAAAAAAATTATAAATCATGCATTCGAAAGTTTCATTCATAACTCAAAACTGTTTCTTTATATTGTCTTTCTTTGCACTGTCTCTATTTATTGTAAATGGGTCTGATGAAATTCATGATGGTTCTGATGCATTGGACGATCTAGCAGACCCTTATTCAGCCCTTGATGAGGTCACCGCAAGCATCCGTAGGAGCAAGGACAGTATTTTTCTTATGAAAATTTTGAAAGTAGGCTTTAGTACTAGTGCATCTACTTTCTTTTTTTTCCATGTAGGCATTTAAAAGAATAGGAAATCATGTATCATCTAAATCCAAAGTGGGTCGAGACAGTGGAGATGAGGAGGTTGAGGCCGAGGTGGAAGAAGGAGATGGGAATAAAGGGAGGAGCATCTTCGGAGAAAGGATCGCTCCTCCAAGAGTTGTCGAACACTCCTTTGTGCCCTTCTTTCTCTTGTATTCTCACTACTACCCTTGGGATGGAGGATGACCTTGCAAATTACAACCCATCCTCACTGTATAGGAAGTCGCATTCTGGCTGGGTTGCGAAGGGTGATATGTTAGGAAATGGGGGAAGATGGGTTCTTGGTATATGGTTCGGTTTTGGGATAGGCTTAGGGTGAAGGCTAGTTTCGGTGGATGATTCAGCATCAGGTATAAGTCGTTGGCGCTTAAGATCTTCTACTTTCTGGATTGCAGCCAGGAGTTCAGCTCTATGTTCTTCTAGGATTCTATCAAGTCTCTTGCTGAAATCACTTGGGTGATGCTCTTCGGTCATAGAGTTTATGGTTATGGATCTTAGGAAGAAGAATGAGATTGGTTCTTGGAATGGTGAAGGTCTGGTTTTATAGGGAGGGGAACGGTTCTGAACAGTCACTTCGAATTGAATATCGAGGTGTAGGTATTAAGGCTTGGGTAGTTGGCAAGTGGAAAATTTTGAATGTGTTTCTTGTCTTCTTCCGCCATGGACGAGTGTGTTGTCTTTTCTCACGGACTTCGTTTCGACACGTCATCTCCCTCTCTCAAAAATGATTCCCGAGGAGCTTTAAATTATAAATTTTATTCTATTTTCACCCGATCTTATCCAACATTGTTTATTCCAGCGGCTCATCATATCCCAATAGATTTTGTTGTACTTTTTTTTTTATATATGAATACATTAATACAAACTCTGCTGTTGTGGTTTAATTTCATACAATCTGTGCTTTCAAAGCGTCATCGCTTATGTTTGAAGCGTCATCATTATAAATTCGACGAGTCATCGCTTCTAAATTTGAGGCGGATTGTTTTATATTTTCGCGTCGTCTTATAACATTAATTATTGCTCGTATCATAATAGAAAAATATTTTTTCTCAAAAAATTTGAAAATGCCTTTTAGCATTCCGTCAATTTATTATTTTGATCATATCCTTTCGCTTCTCATTTGGAGCATCATCGCTTATGTTGGAAGTGTCATAGTTGTAAATACGATGCGTCATCACTTCTTTGTGACGAGCAGTGAATTTATAAGGAAAAAGGCTAGGGTTTAAAACATCACTTTGAAATCCACATAATAACTGGCATCCCAATTCTCTTCGTTGTTGTACTTTTTTTTCTTAATATATGAATACATTAATATAAACTCTACTTTTGTCGTTTAAATTAATACAATCTATATTTTTCGATGTGCTAGTAGCCCTAATAATCATGAAGGTAATAATAATGTCTTTAGGCTGAAGAGCTAGCTCTAATAACAAGCGTCATCACTTCTTATAGGAAGCGTCTTCGCCTCTAATGTGGAGCGTCATCACTTATGTTCGAACCTCATCGTTGCAAATTCGACGCGTCATTGGTGAAAATTCAAAGCATCATCGTTTATAGTACGAAGCGTCATCGCTTCTAATTATTGCTCATATCACAATAAAAAATCCCTACCTACTAAAAAAGCAGGCCTTAATACTTATAAATCTGTTACCTTTTGGATAATATACACACAAAAAAATTTGCTATCTTCTCTAATTGAAGCGTAGGCACTTCGATTGATGGGGAGGTCACTTCTTGACGTAAGCTAATAAAAAATGCAGGCCTTAATATTCAGCGCGCCTCATGTTGATGCGTCATCGCTTAAATGTAATTGTGGATTGTGTTGTATTTTCAATCATTTCGCTAGTTGTTAGAAGCAGCAGCGCCTCAGACAGTCGTAGCCATCATAGTGCACGCACTGCCGCCAAAGGCATTTAAGCATCAACGCTCGAATAAGACATTTATTATTACAAGCGTCAGTGCTCGAATAAGACATTAATTATAACAAGCGTCAACGTCTCCTAAATTGAAGCGTTAACCCTTTCCCATGATGCTTCAAGTTTTAAAATACTTTCATTTAATTTCACCAATAGGATAATACGTATTTTGAAAAATACGTGAAATGTAAGTTATAAATGCATTTAGAAAATGGAGGCTGTGACGCCCTAGTAGTGAGAGCACTGACGCCCATTATCAAAGCGCTAACGCCCCATTACCAAAGCGTTGACGCTTCAATTGAAGCGTAACTTTTGAGATATTAATAATATATCTTATAAATAAATCTCGAATATTAAAAAATTCTCATGTAATATGATCAATATACATTGTATATCTATCCTACATAAAATAAAAAATATGAATGTACATATAATCTTCAGTACAATGTTATTTATGTCAACAAATGTGAATGTACATTTATGTAAAATAAAAATTTTATAAAAGAAAATTGACATCGTCACTGTCATCCCAATTATCTTCCTTGTGAGTACCAATGGCATGCCCAATCTCCGCCTTGAAAGTTTCAATGTCTTCATATTTGAAATCTGGCTGGAGTTCCCTGCTTAAATAATCTACATATTTCATCACGAAAATCTCGCAGTCAGAATCATTTTATTGGATCGGCGCGTCAACAGCCTTACTGTCCCAAGGCCATTTATCAAAAACAAAAGTCGGGCACCGTGCATATGTAACAGAGCTAGGAGGTAATGCGTCTGTTAATAAAAAAAAGTACAAAATATCAATTACATATTTGTTGACATACAATGAGCACTGACGCCTCATTGTGAAAGCGTTGACAGCAAAATGTCAAAGCACTAAGGACTCATTTTGGAAGCGCTGACGCTCCATTTTAAAAGCGTTGGCGCCCCATTATCAAAGTGGTGGCGCTTAATTATCAAAGTGATTATGCCCCATATTAAATGCGCCAATGCTTTCGCTAAGAGCGATAAGCGATTTCGGCATTACTTTTGAGAGTATTATAGTGTAGCTTACTAGTACTTTATCACCTTGGTAAATTTGGTTTTCACAGAAAGATCTTGGATGGAGTCAAGGACTTCGATTTTATGAGCTGAGAGGGTCACCACACCAAGCACCCAGTGTGATGGGTCCAGGATGTGAATCGGAATAAAAAAAATTTTACACTCAATCACATTCATGGCATGATTTTTATTTGTGAAGAAGCCCAGCAACGGAAGCGTGCCTTGTTGTGCGAGAAAACTTTCGCCGTAGTATGTGCTCCATTTCGCCATGCAGGGGGGCGCGTGTGGATCACTCATTTTAATGTTTTTCTGAAAATCTCTAAAATTCGTGCTCATGCAATTGAGTCCAACGACAGCCATCCAGAAAGTCTTTCTCTTCTTCTCAATGTCTTTCTACTTGTCCATGACCCTAAAGTACGCAGTCATTATCTACATATGAAAGTGTAAATACTAATATAGAATCAGGGAAGCGACAGGGTTGAATAGGGACTAATTCTTACTAGGTCTCCTATTTTCTGTTTGGATCACAGGCAGCGCATCAACTAGACGGTAATATGTTGGGACCCAATGGTCGAGATGAGAGTCTTAGGTTCAAATTAAAATATAACTGGATCAGTCTCTAGCGCTTCGATGTAGACGCGTTAGCACTCATTTTATAAAGCACTAACGCTCTCACGTAAAGGTGACGATGCTTCAACAATGGCGCGTTGATACTTCGAAAGGCTTGTAACTATTGTATGGAGGGAATATACTTACTCGTTTCATCTATTGGGCAATGCCTAAATTACATTCATATAGGCCTGAGGTGGTGCATCAGCAGCCGATAGTAAAGCCACCGCTTTCGTTTTGGCCTTCTTTTTGTGGGTTTGGAAGACCAACTCTCCCTTTCTTTTAGAGTGAGTTTGCGAGGGAGGAATCATGAGGTCTTTAGTCTGGGCCCTCTGACTTCTCCTGAAAGATAATGAGACTTGGTCCTCCACTTCTCCTTCTTCTCCCACAGAAGAACCCTCCTCGGTGTATGATTACATAAGGGGCTTCTCAGGCTGTTCATCATGAGACGCAGTAGACGATGGTGGTGGTGGTGGAGGCAAAGATGGTGGTTGTCATTGGTGTTTCTCTTTTCTAGGGGGTTGGGTGGACCGCGGTGGTGGTGGAGGTAGGACTTTTAATTGGGTAAGGGGTTTAGTTTGGGAGAGAGTATGGGATTTGAGTGAGGCGTAGAGTCTGAATGTGGTTAGGGCTAGGGCTTCGGCTTTGGCTCGGGCTTGGATTGAGTCTTGGGCTAGGGCTATGGGTGGGTCTTGGGCTGGGGCTTTGGCTTTGGCTTGGGTTGGGGCTTGGGTTGAGTCTAGGGCTAGGGCTTTGGGTGGGTCTTGGGCTGGGGTTTTGGCTTCGGCTTTGGATTTAGCTTGGGCTGGGGCTTCAGCTTATGATGAGGCTTGGGTTGGGACTTTGGGTGGGTCTTGGGTTGGGGCTTCAATTTCGGCTTCAGCTTGTGCTGAGAATTGGGCTAGGTCATGGGCTAGGGTTTGGGCAAGGTCATACGCTAGGGTTTGGGATGGGGCTTGGACTTCGACTTGTGCTGAGGCTGGGGCAGGGGTTTGGCCTTGGGCTAGGTCATGGGCTAGGGTTTGGGCAAGGTCATACGCTAGGGTTTGGCCTTGAGATCGGACTGTGGCTGGGGTTCGTGCGGAGGCAGACCTGTGGCATTGGGGGACAAATGTCTAATTATCCCCAATCAGGCCCAACAGACTTCCTAACACACTGCAAGCCTGTAATATGATAAGAATATTAGGTCATATTTAAAAAAGAGTTAACATGTAGAAGCATTCACGCTTCATAGACGAAGTGTCGACGAGTCATAGAAAAGCGTCGACGCTTCATATGAAAGCGTCATCACCGTTGGATTTCTCCAAGCTCAGCATTTATCCAGCATAGTTTAAAAGCATACCTTCAGTTGTTGGTTCTCCTTTTCCAACTAAACAACCTTTACACGGAGGTCGTCGATGGACCTCTCACAGCCTGTAATTCTTGAATCGGCAGACTGCTTCCATTTTTCATCAATCCACAGTTTTACAGACTTATGAAGAATGAGTTCTTCTTCCTCCACTGCCTCTTCTTCATTCTCCTCTGCCTTGTCCGAGGAGATAATCACATCAATGTCCATTCTTTTCCTGTACACAGTAATGGGAGGGACCGATTGTCCTTCACCCAATTTCAGAAGTCTCTACCCTGCTTTCACTGCACCTACTACCACAAGGACGACCCTTTCATCATGTGTGGCCTCCAGTTATCGGATGCGGGCGGCCTACAAGATGATAGATATGCTATATTATTTTTACTGATTAAGAATTCGGGAATGCGGGACCGCTTCTTTAAGAAGCGATTGTGCTCATTATAGAGGCTGCATCGCTTCATATAGTAGCGATTGCACTCATATTAAAGGGGCCATCGCTTCATTTCGTAGTAATTGCGCTCCTGTTAGAGACACCCTCGCTTCATTTGGAAGCGGTTACACTTCTACATTATAGTGATATTGCCTATATTTGGACGTGATATTGCCTCATTTTGAATTTACCTTATGCTCGAATTCTATAATATAGGAAAGCCTTGTTTGGTCGTTTGCTTCCCATTTCAGCAGTCTTAGAAAGCTGATGGCACCAGCAACCTTGTGTGGGGAGCACTTGTTGTTAATCTCGTACGCCTAGATCTCAGAAAAATAAAATAAATATTAGATGACTTTCATAATCATCAGCGCTTCGTAGGAAATAAAATGGGACATTCTCTGAGAGACGGCATTTACCTGTAGGACAATAGTGCAACCATAAATATTATAGTCCTACAGTGCCTTTGCTTTCTCAGCTCTACCCCTCATCGTCTTCGCTTTCTCCACACCCTAGAAGTTGAGTGTACGTGTGACGGCCCCGTGGATATAAAGTTGAAATTGGGGAGATCATCAACGAGGTAGAGGTGAGAGTTGCCGAGGTTGTAATGTGAGTTTGGAAAGAGGACGATGGTGAGGATGAACAACAGACAGAGTTTCAGAAAATCATCGTTAGCATCCTGGTCGACTCTCATAATCGTTGCTTCGATGTGTGACCCTTTAACCACTTGGAGGCCCCTGAAAAACCTATATCTAATGGTTCATTCTTTAGGAATCTCTAACCTCGCAGGGTAAACGGCAGGGTTGATCATTCGAAGAGCAGTTATCAAGGCAAAATTAAGGGTCCAAAATCTGATAATGCCAGACTTGAAAGTCCCAAAATTTCAGGCATTGTCATGGTCTCAGAACTTGATGATTGCGTCCAGAAGGTTATTGATGATTTTCACGCCCTTTGGAGTCACAAAGAATACACGAAAGACCAAATCATTGAGCAAATTTTTTCTCCCCTCAGATGTCGCGTCATAAATGTCCCGACACTTTGCGATGGTGCACTTAGTCGTTGGGGTTTTGAGAACTATCTTCAAAATATGTGACACAGAAAAAGAAGAAGTTTAGAGAAGAAGGTACTAATAATAAGAGAGGTGTTGCTTCCATTTACAAGTGCAACTGCCTCAAATGTTGGAGCATCAACGCTCCAAAAGTCACAGCGGGGAGGCGCCCCACCCATAAATGTTGGAGCGTCGACGCTTCATTTATGGAAGGGATGGAGCTTCTATTTGGTATTTTTATAGCAGAATAAAAATAAAAGTATACTCACCTTATTACTAGATGCAGGAAAAGGGTTTCGCTGCTTTGATGTTTCTTACTGCGCTCCGAAAGATGAAAATGTGGAGGGCAAAGGTGAAAAGTAATTTGTGAATTTGTAATTCACAAAATTGCCACCTTAAATATTTTTCTCGAATGAGAATGATGGTCATTGTACACCACAATGTCACACGTCGTAATCCCGTCCGCCTCACCCTGCTCTTTATTTAATATTCTGACAATGGTAATAAATAAAATGCGTTCGGGGGTTGCTTCGCACATAATGGTGCAACATATCAAATTTTGGAGCACTTCGTATCATGTACAAAGCATTAATGCTTCCTTGTCATAGTGGATTCGCTAACAGGAGATAGCGTCAGTGCTTCTTACCTGAGCGCTAGCACTCCTCATGAGGAGCGAAGCTTCTTTTGATAGAAGGGCCATTAATGTTCAATATTCGACTAATAAATGTTAAACATTTCGCCAATTAATGGACTCCCCTAAGGGATGCTCGAAGGGGTCTCTTAGACATTTAATTAAAATGGTAATGATTACCATTGAGAACTAGGAGGTCGTTCCCCACTTCTCATTTAATGTTCTGACAACAGTAATAAATGAAGTAAGGCCGGACACGCTACATGTCAAAAGGAAGTCGTCTTTCATCTCACATAGGGAGCGCAAACACCTTGGTTACTAGCGTAAATGCTTCGGTTAGTAGAGTTAAACACTTCGTTCAGAAGCGTTTTCGCTTCATACCGAAGCATAATTTCGAATTGTAATGTCCACCATTGAAAACTACGATATCATGCGCCGCTTTTTATTAATGATATTACATCAGACAAAATCAAGATGTCAGGCACAGACTCTCAGTGCCTCGCCATATTTTTGTTATTCTGATTTTGCCTTTTTGATTTTGTCAATGGTAACCATGGTTAAAGCACGGTAAAATTAGGAAAATGAGGGACTGTCGCATCAGAGACAGAGGTGCTATGTGTCGAGCTCCTATCAATATGCGCAAAGATATATCCACGCCCAAGCGCATATCCTCGGGCCTCATATATATATATATATATATATATATGGCAAAGGGGAAAATGCACCCGGGAGTAGAGATATCTCTACGCCAATTGATATGCGCGCGACACGTAGCGCCTTTTTTTGTGAAGTGATGGGTAGCATGGGGCCCACTTTACTAACTATGGTTAAACTTTTAAAATATTTTAAAAGTTATATTCCTTTTCAACCGTCATTCTTGACTTTTTTAGAAGTCTTTTTAAAGTTTTTTCTTTTCTCTCTCTTCTCTCTTTTTCTACAAAAGTGTCAGACTTACTTTTTTAAGTATATTTTACTAAAAAAATGTGAGCGCCCCTTAGTGAAGCGCAATCACCTTGGCAGCGAAGCGTTGAAACCTCGATAGCGAGGCGCTTGCACCCCGGCGGCGCAGCATTGACACCCCGACACCATGGTGCCAATGCCTCTATATCGAGGTGTCGGCATCGGCATCCCAACGCTTCGCTAAAAAAAATAATTGGGGCATCGGCGCCTCATTTCAGCGGCGCAGGCGCCTCTATATCAAGGTGTCGGCACTTCGATAAAAAAATAAAAAATAAATAAATTTTTAGCGAGGTACCAACATCTAGACATAGAGGCGCCAACGCCCCTAAAACGAGGCGTCGGCACTCTTGCGTCAGGGTGTCAGCGCTTCACCATCGAGGTATCAGCGGCTCACTATCGGGGTGTCGGCGCCTCATTTTTGGGACTTTGGCGCCTCAGTTTCGGGGTGTCAGCGCTTTGCTATTGGGCGGCCACATTTTTTGAGTAAATAATACCTAAAAAAGTAAGTCTGACACTTTATTGGAAAAATGGAGTGAAGAAAGAGACTTTAAAAAAGTCAATAATGGCGGCTGGAAGGATATTTAACTTTTAAAATATTTTAAAAATTTAACCCTAATTAGTAAAGTGTGCCCCATGCCACCCATCACTTCACAAAAAGGGCGCTACGTTTCATGCCCATATCAATTGGCACAGAGATATCTCTATGCCCGGGCACATATCCCCGACCCTCTATATATATATAATCTGAATAATGGACTCCTAAAGTCACTGATGCGTGCACTTAATTCCTCTCATCAATCACTCTATCTCTTTGATTGGTAAGAGATTATTTATACAAATTAGACCTACTGACTCACTTCTCTTTCATTTTTACGCAGTAGCTAGAGCTGTTAAAGGACCGGGCCAGGTGGGTAAACTGATTGAAGGATGGATCGACTGATGAAGGCTATGCCTTAACTATTTGTGCTTGGCTTTTTATAAGATTGGCGCTGGCTACCTATAAAGATCTCTCATTGGACACTTTCTTTGCATGGCCCTACCTATAGGGCATGTTTGATTGCATGTAATAGGAAACATGTTTTATGTACCAGCACATAATGGATACGCACGTTTGGCCTGTACTAGTACTAAACATAATTGATGCTCGTTTGATTGCGCGGACTATGAAATGCGTATTGCCCTGATACGTTTCAGTTGTTTGATTGCACATGCTCGTAATACCAACTTATGTATCATTAAGCACCACAAAACCTCCACCCTCAACTCGTTTACATTTGACCATGTATCAACCAAAGATAGAATTTAGTGAGCATTTAATCCGTATCGCTTTGGACGCTTCGCAAAACGCAATCGACCTATCAAACGGTCAAATATTGATTCCACAGGAAACACATACCGACATGAGAACTCCTCATAGTATGTCATAATCCCGCTCACTTTGGGATGTGTGCCACGTGGAGTCAACATATAACTGATTTAAGGGTTCATGGTCTCAAGATATGCTGTGTGATTGGGACAAAATGATCTTCATTGTTTGATTCAAGTCAATCAACAATTTTAACGGTGGAATCATTACATGCAAAGACCTAATCTTCATTGCAAAAACTTATGTTAGTTTTTTTGGTTTTTTTAAATGATACTTATGTGATAGTTTAACAAGCAAACATTCCACCCAAATACACAATTATCCAAGATAGGTCATCCCCTCCCCACCACCATCCCTCAAAGACACCACAAACCAGATCGTGGAGCCCTTTTAACATGCAATTAAACCGATCTCTCATAGCAAATCAAATCCATCTCCTCTCAAGTAGAAATTTGGTAGGGACGATTTAGTTACTAAACTATTAAATTGCATTCAAACAACTTTCATCAAAGCAATTAGTTCATCTACATTCCGATTACTGCGAGCAGATGACGACCTGAACTGCCAAATCAACCCCAATTGTTCTTATTATCCATAAAAACACAAACCCCAATTGTTAAAAATCAAAACCCTATAATTAAGAAGAGAAACTCAAATTTCGATGACCATTAGCGATCACAAAATAAACCTAGAGTTTCTGCAGTGTGATTTCTTCATAAGCGCCTTTGATGCTCATGAATCACATCCTGATGGTCTCTCACCACTACAGAGAAGGGAGAGAGAGAGACGCCAGTAGTGTTAGATAAGTTTTAGGGTCTTTATTTTAGAGAAGTTAACGCCCCGACGCTTGACTAAATGCATAGCCTTTGGAGTATACGATCGTATGCCCTCGTATCCAGTTTTGATGGCGCGTAGTGTTGTCCGTACAAAATGCATAGGGTCAAACGTGCAACCAAACAACAAAAACGTGTTTGACTTGCAGAAAAGACACTTGGAACGCATCTTCAAGTCCCCTTACGAGCAATCAAATGTCCCCATAAAGATCTCTCATTGCACACTTTCTTTGCATGGCCCTAACCCTAGCTCTAGGCGGGCCTTAATATAGCCGGCCCTAGCCCTACCCTTAGTGAATTAGGGCTGGACTTTGGGATTTAGAACATTGTCATTTTTTAATTCTTATGTTATGTAATGACTACAAAAAATAAAAGTATTAGCGGCACCAAAAATTGTCACTATTAATAAAAAAAGCTTGTTCTTTCAATAGCGACAGGATTAGTAGCGACAGTTTTTTTTGTAATAGCGACAATTTTTAGTGCTGCTAATAGTCTTATTTTTTTAAATGAATAATTTTAAATAAATAATTTTAAATAAAATTTTCTACATATAACCCAAAGTTTTGAATTTATAAAGAATTACTTAAACTTTACATTTTTATAAAATACATCCAAATTTATAATTCTTATTTAAAAAAACCTCTATCATCATGCCATGTTACCTCCATGCATGGTTAGAGGTAACTTTCAAGGTTTATTCTGCAAAAAGACAATAATACCCCTCAATATTAAAGTATTGCTAATTCACATACGTCTCCTCTCATATACGTTTCAACCCATTATGTTGAGGATTTTATTTTTTTTGAGAAAAGGGAATTAATTTATCATATATAAATGGTTTCAAGATCAGATATGGAAGGAGGGTAGTCCTCCATCCAGACAAAGACATTAGTAGAATTAATTCCTAATTTCGCAAGGCCATGTGCCACTTTGTTAGAATCTCGGTAGACGTGAGAATAAGCAGCCAAATAAAACTGGTTCATCAGCGCCCTGATATCCTCAATCAACATACTGAGGAAAGAACGATCCTCTTGGCGTGAGTTTATCAATTGGATAGCCTCAAGTGAATCACTTTCAATATGTATGTTCCGCAGTCCTAGATCGAGATCAAGCTGCCCTTCAGAAATTGCTTGTATCTCGCCCTGAAGAGGGTTTGGAATGTTTACGTAGCCCTTTGCCATCGATGCTTGAACCAGACCCCCGGAATCCCGAATAACAGCTCCTATCCCTGGTCCTGGTTTACACCACATTCTACTTCAATTAGGTTGTTCTACAAACGTGGCTTTGAACCTAGAATTTTCCGCTTTGAACTTATAGAGCATAATTTCCTCCCAAAGAATGTATTGCACAGCATCCCCTTTACCTCCATTCATAATCACTTTGTTTCTAAGGTTCCAGATGACCCAAGCAATAACCAAGAAACGGCCCAAGTTATCCTCCTTTTTGGATATGATTTACTTCACCCATAAATAGAAGTTTTCCATGTGTTCAACACTTCTAAGATCTAAGGATGACATGAACTAGAGGGGAGTCGAGTGGGGATAGTCCTTTAAAACATGTATAATGGTTTCGGCCTCTAGACCACACAGCCCACAGGTTGTGTCATTTGTGTTCATCCTCTTCCACAAATTATATCGCACTAGTAATATGTTCTTGCACGCTTGTCAAGTGAAGTGTTTAATTTTGTTTGGGATATTGTAATTCCATATCTTTTTTCAAACCGAATCGGATGGGGCATAACTGCAGGAGCCTTCACATGACCCGTTCTTATTATAGTAGTTCCTAGCCACAAAATAAGCACTTTTAACACTAAATTTACCTTTTCTATTGGGAGCCCATGCTACTTTACATCACATGGATGGATCGGGAGCGGGATTTTTAGAATAATTTCAGCATCATTCGACCAAAGAGCATTTTTTATGATATTTGAGTTCCAATGTTGTGGCTGACCTATAATGATGGCCTCCATCTTTTGGATTTGTTGGGTCATGTGAGGATTAATCACCTTGTAAGAGCTCACACGAGGGATCCACCTATACCCCCAAATGCCAATCGATCGCCCATTACCAACCCTTTTGATAATTCCTTCTTCCAAGATGTTCTTGATTCCCCAGATGCTCCGCCAAGTGAAAGAAGGACTGTAACCCAGACTTGATTCCATGAATGAGGAATTACGGAAATATCTTGCTTTTAAAATCTGAGTCACGAGTGAAGAGGGGTTGGTTTGCAGTCGTCATCCCTGTTTCATTAGCATAGCTTTGTTGAAAGCCCGTAGAACCTTGAAGCCCAGTCCACCACAAGCCCTAGAAGTGGATGATCGGCCTTAAAAGTTACATAATTTAGATCTAAATCTCGGTATTGTTAGACCTTATTTAATTACTAATATTTGCTTTTAGTGCAAGATTGAATATAACATATTTTGAAGGCTTAAAAGTGCAAATGTGGTTAAAAGAGCAAAGTTAAAGGAGTTTTGAGGCTACGACAAGAATTTACCAGAACAGCGGAGAGAAATAAGAGTATCGAAGTTTATATATACCTGTTAGAGCTAAGGCCTATACAATTGGAAAGAAGACTTTCTCAGCTTTCCAATGAGCCAAGAATCTCTGGATTCCGAGCCGTATATCAAAAGTAATGGCTGAATGAAATTCGCACAACAACACAGAGAAAGTGCAGAATTTGCAGTTTCGGTCGGTCGGAAATGGATTGTGACTAGTCGTCTGGGATTTCCAGAACGCAAATTGGGACCGCCCCAGCTCAAAACAGCTTCATAAATTCAGATTTTGACCGATCCAAATGCAAATCTGGACCGGTCAAAACCCAACAGCAGTCCGAGCTTTCTTATATATATATTTTTGACCGATCGATCTCCATTCTCGATCGGTCGAAGACGAGGTTTCTATGAATTTTCATGCACGAGGATGTGCTTTCTTGCTGATTTTTAGGCGCGATTCTTCCTAAAATTAAGACTCCAAGATCTTCTACCTTCCTAGTTTAGATTAGATTCGTTCTAGGGTTTGTTTCCTAGTAGAATCAATGTTCTAGGGCCTTATACATCCATAAATAAGGACCCTAGGTTAAGAATAAAAGAGCTTTCAGCTATAGGGATTTTTGCTCGTAGGTTTTAGGTCTAGATTTCATATCTGCGAGAGTTTGTGAGATTGAAGATTTTATAATCATCGTTTTATGATCGATTCAGCGACGATGAAGATTATAGCAACGATGCGCGGCTAAATCGTCCTAAAGCTTAGGATCTCTTGTACGATTGAAAATAAGTAAATAACTTTATTTGTGTTTCTCTTTTATTTTAGATTTCATTAATAGTATAATTGCATGTTCGAGGCTCTGACTAAATCGAGAATGCGATGGTAATGTTGTAATCTTATTTAGAATAATCTCAGTGGCCTTATAAGGATTGAGGTTACCCTAGATAGGATATTCACCGACACACTAGGCCTTGTAGGGTAGTCTTTGTTGGTTCATGTAATGGGTCTTTGACGATTAGATTTATCTAACTCGCGATTAGATTTCTCTAAGTCATAAACAATGCAACTTAGCTTGTAGCGTAGAGCGGGGGTACCTGGAATTGGGAATAGATTAGGAATAGGATGCAAGTTGTTTACAAATCTGAAATCCAAGAGAGATCCCAAGCTTGTCTCTCAGTATTTTTCAAATCTATTTTTTTTGCTAGAATAATTAGAATATTACTTTTATAAAACCCCCATTCTAATAAGGCTTTAGTTTAAAATAAACGACTAGTCCCTATAATTCGACACCCCTGTACTTGCCCTAGTACATTCGAACTTGTGCACTTGTAAGGTTTTGAAATAAAACGATCAGTGCACAACTTTTTCCATGCAATCCAAGGTATCCCCTTACTGTTTTGTTTTGGCTCCACCAAAACCACACAATTAAGGTCGAGATGTCTTGTAATAAAGTTGCCGGCAATTGAAAACAACTCATCGCATAAGTAGGAATAGCTTGAGTGACAGCCTTAATGAGTGTCACTTTTCCCGCTTTGGATAATAATTTCTCCTTTCACCTTTGAAGTTTCACCCAAACTCTCTCCTTTAGGTACCCGAATTTGAGATTCTTAGTCCTTCCAAGAAAAATAGGGAGACCAAGATACTTTTCATGAGATTTTGCCCCTTTTATTGCGAATTGTTGTAGTAGGTCCAATCTGTCGGTGTGTGATACATTGGAGCACAATGTCATAGAAGATTTTTCCAAGTTGATCATTTGTCTGGAAGCATATTCATAGGAGTGCAACATGTGAATGATGGCTTTCCTCCTTTTTTGCTTTGAAGTATAATAAGCTATCATCGGCAAATAGGAGGTGGGAGACCTTTGAGGCATTCCTACAAATTTGGATTCTTGAAATTCTTCTTTCATACAAAGCATTAGTACACATAGAAGAAAAAGTCAAAATTGACACATATCACCCCATTATGTTCAGACTTGAGATAACTATTTCGAATTAAGGTCAAAATTGTCTCAATCACTGATAAATAAGCAAGGGCAAAATTGTCTTGAAAAGTTTGAAGAGACGTCATTTGAAGTGATTTCTCGCTGCAATTAACTGCAAGGGGTGTTTAGAGTAAATGAAAGTACTAACTAGGGTTTTTTTTTTTTGAATATAGAACTTTTGAGGGGGTATTTGCAAAAAAACCCTTTTAATTATAAACAGGAATATGCACAATGTGGAATGGCCCAGTCTAATTGGGTTGAATCGGGTTTCGAGTTAAACCACTTTTGCAGTTAAGATTTTCCTAATTCCAAGGGCTGTAGATGTGGTTGAGCTTGAAATCTGGTTCAACTTGTTGGACTTAACTACTCCCCTATGCCCAACACTAAATATATAGTATATCTCGGAGCAAGGTGTCAAACTCGGTTTTGGTATCGGGTATCAGTCCATGGAGGACCGATACGAATTGATACCAGACCGATGCGAATCGGCCAGTATCGATAAGTATCAGTCCATGGTGTAGACTATGTAGTATTGTACCCCATATATAGGGTCTACTTCCAATACTTGTTCATTTGAAACCTATAAAAGATGTATATAGCTGTCAACATTTGATTGCGTAATATATAAAATGACAAATGACTTGACAACTTTTGATTACATAATATAAAATTATTTTAATTGGAGACAAATTACGTGACAACTGACAACATAGAAGAAGACTATAAGAAAATCATACACAACTTCCTAACCCGGGTAACTAAGTTTGTGCCCACTTATTTACTGCAAGTGCCCACGTCCCAAATCCCTTGAAAGACATTGATTGCATAGAATCAGATGATAGAAGTCTCATTTCACCTAGATCATCCACACAATAGATCTTGAGATCATGGTGCACCTATCAAACGGTAAGTTTTATACTCCACATAACACAAATCCCCAAAAATGACCTTAAAATCACGTTTGAGGGTGATGCGTGTTATATGATTCAAGGAAATTTTTTAGGGATCTATGACAAATTTAATCTAACACTGACCGTTTGATAGGTGCACCATGATCTCAAGATCTATTTTGTAAAAGATATATGTGAAATATGACCTCTATCATCTGATCTAACGCAATCAATGGTGTTTTAGGGGTCAAATATGTAGCGCTTTCAGTAATTAAATAGGTGGGTGCGATCAGAGAAACCTTTTTCCCTAACTCTGCAGACTGCAATAACGTATTCACTGGCAGGATTAACAAGGGAAATTTACCTGACAGGCCCTGTCAGATACACCTTTTACGTCAGAAGCCCTATAGTTTCACTTTTACCCAGACAAACCCGCTGAGCGCCGAGCTGAGGCACGCCTGTAGGAAATACCCAAAGTACCCTCACAGTAATAAATAGCCGTCCTCTTTTCAAATCATTTACTGTTTTCATTTTACTTTTTCGTTCGAAGTCGGTGGAGAGTCGTTGTCGCTTCGTGGACGATCGCGTTCAAATCTACAACCTTCAAGCTACCAAATCTGTAAGTTAGAATTTAAATAGTTTCCATCGTTATAGATTTTTTTTTTTCTCCTCTCTTTGGTGCACATTTTGACATAATTTTTTTAGGTTTTCCCATATGTAATCGATATCGATCTTACATGTAATCGATATCGATCCTATATGTAATCGTTATCGATTACATATTGAGTCACTATCGATTATATGTAGAGTCGCTATCGATTACATTTACAGTCGATAACGATTATATATGTAGTCGTAATCGACTATATAAATTGTGGATGACGACTTTATAACAAATCGATATCGACTCTCTATGAATATAATTAATACCCATCATATGAATTAATTTCCCTATAGTTATTACCCTCGATGCCATAATAAATCATACGAGGTTTTATATTTATCTCAGCCGACGTTCAATTTATTGCCAACTACCCTTTTGTAAAACCATTATGGCAAGTTAGGTTGGAAGAATGAGAAAATTTAATACAACGATTTGTATTCCACAATCTAGGAGCTTTAAATACAGGTTTAGTTCGTCCTTAGCAAACCACCTATCATCCCTACCTGCCCATATTTTTCCCAATGTCTGACGACGAAGAAAAAACCTTCTATAACCCAATCAAGTTCGAGCCTGTATGGGAGGACCCACCACCACCACCAGAACCAGATCCTCTGCAGTTCCTGTGGGACGAGTACGATGAAGTAATGGAGATTTTGGCGAAGGAAGAAAAGAAGAAGAGGAAGGAAGAAAATAAGAAGAGGAAGGAAGAAAAGAAAAAGAAGAAGGAAGAAAAGAAAAAGAAACTTAAGACGGAACCACCCGCCTCTCCACCCCATCCACCACCTGCTCTTCATCCATCTTCCTAAATTTTCTTTTCATTTTTAATTATAAGTGAAAAATTTTGAATGTAATTGAAAAATTTTGCAAGTAAATGAAACTTTTTGATGCAATGGCGACTTCATGAAATCTTTTGAGTCAGTAAATTAAATATTTTCTATATAAATAAGGGAAATTTACCTGACAGGTAAATTAAACATTTTGAGATCATTGTAGTCTTATATTGAATTGATGGCGATTTCATAAGTAATCGATATCGATTACATTTAGAGTCGGTATCGATTACATATAGGGTCGATATCGATTATATATGTAATCGATGTAGGTAAAGAAGAAGGAAGAAAAGAAAAAGAACAAAAGAAAGAAAAAGAAACTTAAGAGTCAGTAAATTAAGTAATTTCTATATAAATAAACATTTTGAGGTCATTGCGAATTTATATTGAGTTGTTGGCGATTTCATAGGTAATCGATATCGATTACATCTAGATTCGATATCGATTACATATAGAATCGGTATCGATTATATATAGACTCGATATCGATTATATATAGAGTCGGTATCGATTACATATGTAATCGATAACGACTCTATATGTAATCGATACAGGTTTTATATATACATTTCATCAACATTTTTAACTATCCTTGTTAGTATGGGGCTCAGTCCTTTCTTTTTTATTACAGTTCATTTCAAAAGGCTGTCAAGATGGTTGTACACCGAGCTGTTGCCAAGTGTTCGCCCAGTGCCATTTCGAATCTCTACGAAAATGCTACCCCAGCTCGGAAGAAGTTACTGAGAGATTCAGTTTTTGGTGGAATATTTCAAATGCCCAAGGGTGTGGGATTTCTTTCCGATGTGGTGGATGCGATGTTGACATTTTGGGTTGAAAAAAACCACTTCCGAATTGGGAAGACTGATGTCTATCTTCGGAAGATAGACATTGCATTGATACTGGGCCTTGCCGTAGTTGGCCCAGAAAAGTATACCCCATCCGTTAAACCATCGGAAGAACAAACCATTCGATACAAATACTTTCGTGGAACGCCTCCTGGAAAAATTCTCCGGTCTCATATAGATGCTGCAATTTGGAGAGCGGAAAGTGATGAGGACTTCTTAAAGTTGTCCCTTCTGTTTGTGCTGTGCATATTTCTCTTCCCCGGGTCCCACCATCAGATTTCGAAAGACCACATCGACCTCATCGATGATGTGGAGACCTTTAACCGAACTCCGTGGGGTCTGCACATCTACCAAGACTTGATCGAGTATATAATTAAGGGCGCGGTGAATAGAAAAACCGCCGAGATGGATAAAGCCCTGAAGACGTACAACACATATGGATGCATATGTGTACTTCAATGGTGGGCTTATGAGATCCTGCCCGATATATCGCCATCCCAGCTAGGCCTCAAGGACCCTTTCCCACGGCTGCTGAAATGGTCGGACAGGGCGCAGTCAAGGATCAAAGGTTACACTCGCGGGCAGATGTTAGACAGCAAGGTATGAGGTCTATTGCCTATTCAAAAAAAAGCAACTTACCGATTCATTCTAGAATCGATAACGATTCATTACAGAATCGATACCGATTCATTTACGAATCGATAACGATTCCTTAACAATCGATAGCGATTCCGTACAGAGTCGATAACGACTTACTAAGTAGTCGATAACGATTCATTAAATAATCGTTATAGCGATTTTTTAACGAATCGATAACGATTTATTAAATAGTCGGTACCGATTCTTTACATAATCGAGAGTGATTTATTATATATAACGATCATTTTATTCTGTTGTTTACATGTTTCATTTTCTTTCAAAAGGTTCGCGCTCCCCTCGTGCCTCAGGGCTTTGAATTAGAGATACCCGTGTTAAGAGAATATCTACGGGTTCAAAAGGAGGTTGGGGGGAAGAGGAAAGAACCGGTCAAGAAAGCTGTGGAAGAGATGCGGCCGAAGAAAAAAAGAAATTATATTCCGGTCGAGAATATTGGAGAGGAAGAATGGGATGACGCATCGACGTCTGAAGAAGAACCCCTCTCGAAAAAGGGCCCCGTCCATGTGGGAGAGGGTCGGCCAAGAACTAGGGGGGCCACCAAGGAGAGCCTGGCAGCGAAAGATAGCCCAGCTGAACCGTCCACCTCCAATGATTCTTTGTTGAGGAGGGTCGATCATTTGACACTGGATAACTTGAAGCTCACCCAAAGAATGAGCGATTTGAAGGGAGAGAATAAGGCCCTGGCTAAACGTTGCGCTTCTTTAGAGAAACTATGCAACTCCTTCAATGAGAGGCTGAATTCAAGGGATGCGGAGTGGCAGAAGTTAAATCACTACAACTATTTGGTCAGAAAGGGCCAGACGGATATAAAAGAACTCCTTGAAAATTTATTGGAGACGAGACCTAAGGTATGTGTTGAAATCTGGTTTTAGATGTTCAATTTTGTTAACATAAATCGATATCGATTATATATACAGTCGATATCGATTATATATGCAATCGTTATCGACTCTATATACAGTCGATATCGATTATATATATAGTCGCTATCGATTGTAAAATCTATAGCGACTATATATATAACCGATAACGATCATATATAAAATCGAGAGCGACTATAAGTACAATCGATAATGATTATATTTAAAATCGATTTGGACTTTTTAAAATGTGGACCAAAAATTAATTCTTATTTTGCATCATTATTACGATGTACAGGATGTGGCTATGGAGGAGCTGATATCGAAGGTGTGCGACACAGCCTTCGATAAGGAACCATCAGCTCCTGTGCATCAGGTTCCTCCTCCTCCTCCCGTTGATGAAGTGAAGGCAGCTGCTGACAAGCAGCCTGAGACCCAAACTGATAAGGGTCCTGCTGGTGAAGAGGAAACCTCTTTTCAATTGCCTCACCAACAAGCTGAGCTTCGCTTAAGACCTAGGCAAGCGAAAGTCAGCAAAGTAATTGCCGTCAAACCTAAGGCACAGCGAAGGGTAGCGGCTGAAAAGAAGCCTATTACCGGTCACCGGTCTATTTGTCAAGATGCTCCTCGTGACAATGAGCAAAATATATGCTAGACATATGGAACAAGCCTCTGAAGGAGGACGAGTAAGTTATTCTACCCTGAATACTTAACTTTATTATTATATATTTATCGTGAAGAATAGTTAAATTGGCCATTTTTTATGCAGAGAATATGTTAACACTGTCGGCAAGTATAAGTTGGTGGTGCAATCCTTCAGATGTCTGGCGGGAACTCAGTACCTGGATAACTTTGTAAGTTTAACATACTGTAGGCAAAATCAAGAATGGTTAAAGTTGTCGACAACTCGAAAAAGAGTCGATATCGATTCCTTATAGAGTCGATAACGATGACTTACATAATCGTTATCGACTCTCAAATTAATCGAGTTCGATGGCTTTTAGAGTCGCTAACGATGGCTTATGTAATCGTTAGCGACTCTGTACATCATCGATATCGATTCATTAGAGAGTCGATAACGATTTCGATGACTTAAATAATCGTTATCGACTCTCAAATTAATCGATATCGATGACTTATAGAGTCGATAACGATTATGTATTTAACTCTAACTGCATATTTTAATCTAACTGCATTGGTTTCAGGTTATGGGCGCCTACCTGAGACATTTGAAAGTAATTAATGATAAAATTCATCCTGATAAAGAGGTCAAAAACTTCCTTATGGACCCTGCCGCGCTGACGTACATGGGCTATGAACTGAGAGATTTCAACAAATTCCTGCTTGTTGAAAAATTATACGACCAGTCGATCGAGGTTCAAGTTCAAAGGTGGGCTGCCTATAGACAAAGAGAGACCAGAGGAAAGAAGCTGATAGAAACTTTCTTCTTCAATGAGCTTCAGAATCTGTGGGCTCACGAATGCAACATAGTATGCTTTTATCCTCTTTATAATTATTCTTTTTAATTTTTCTATCATACCCTTTGAGATTATATTACTTTTTTGTAGATATTTATGCCAATATATTCAGAACAAGCACTACACTGGGCGCTTGCGATCGTAAAGGTAGTCAAACGATCGATAATGATCGTCGACCCTATATTTAATAGGCCCTCTAAGAAAAGATATGTGTCCCAATTGCAGGTGCTGGTAAGATATTTTGCTTAGTATATCTTTTATCATTGTTAGCTTAACATATCTGACACTCCTCTCTATTATTTCGAAACAGACCCAATACCTTCCCGTGATTTTATATTCGTACGGTGACTCCGCTACACTAATCAAGAAGAGATATCCTTGGTCATCTAGTGACTGCCGGATCAAAGCCGTCCCCCGACAGACCAACTCCTGTGGTTGTGGAGTGTTTGTTGTGAAGTATGTCGAATACTTTATGATGGGGAAGAAATTTAACTTCGCGCCATCAGATATAGATAGGATCAGGGCAGAAATTGGCCATATACTGGCTATATACAACGGCGATGATGAGTCTGAAGCACGACAAAAAGGAGGGGGAGCAGCAGCAGTGTGGTTGTATTTGAATATTTTTGTAATTGTAAATGAAATATTTTTTCTTAATGAATTATTTTGAATATAATTGCACTATTTTTATGTAGTTGTAGTTAAAAAGTAGAAATAGCAACCATTAGTGACTACATATATAGTCGTCATCGACTATATAAATAATCGGTGACGACTCTGTATGTAATCGCTACCGACTATATAACTAATCGTTACGACTCTTTATGTAATCGCTAACGACTATATAACTAATCGTTAACGACTCTTTAGGTAATCGATATCGACTCTATATAGAGTCGTCATCGACGGTATCCATAATCGATACCGATTCTTAAATGAATCGATATCGACTTTATAAATAGTCGATGGCGACTCTATATAGAGTCGATATCGATTATGGATACAGTCGATGACGACTCTATGATACATCGGTAAAGACTATATTACAGTAAAAAAACATGGATTCTGAATTTCTCATTTACATTCAATCTATCATTATTAAAAATATACACTGTCAGCCCATCGGTCCCACTGCCGTGCAGCTCCTGCGGTTGTGACCATATTCACTGCACCTGCTACACTGTAGTGCCCTAACCTCACCCTTAGACCTTATCCTTCTCTTCCTCGGACGGCCGGCTTGCTTTCGGCAATAATAGGGTGGTCTCACTTTCATATTTTCAGGGAGTTGCTCTGCTTGGAACTCCCATTGACTTTTATCGAGGGTGGGAACCCATTGCTCGTCATATGTATGGTAGTTGTAACTTCTTCGATTGATGGCCGCCACGGCATGGGAGCAAGGCAAGCCATGAATGTGCCAATGGCGGCAACTACAGGTCTTATGTTCCAAGTCGACGTGATGAATAAAATTTTCGAAATTGACTTGGAATTGATCGCGCCCGTATGGTTGAGCTCTCTTTCTACCAGCCCATTGCAACACCTTCTTCATGTGAGCGTCTGCTTTCGGGCAGAGAAGGGTGGTCCATTTCTCAGATAACTCTCTGCATTTTTGAAAATAATCGGCGACTTTCTCTCTAGTAGTTCTGATTAAGTCGATAATTGGTCTCTCTCGAGCTATCTTTAGCATGCTGTTTAAACTTTCAGCAATATTCGTAGTCAGAGAATCGTACTGCCTTCCTTCCATATGTGCGCGTGCCCAATGCTTCGGATCTATTTTCAAAATATATTCTACGGCCTGAGAATCAGCAGGATCTTTCTTCATTTCGTTAATAAAATAATCAAATTTCTCTTTCGAATATGCACGCGCGGCGCACCACCATAGACCCTTCACATTGTTCCTGGGATACTTGTGCTGCAAATTTTGTTTCATATGCCGCATGCAGTAGTTGTGATATGCATTAGGGAAGATACGTTTCACCGCATTTATTAAACCCTTCGACCTGTTCGTGATAAATACGAGATCTTCGTTAAACCCACCGATCACGAACGCACCTACCCGTTCAAGAAACCACATCCACGTATCCTCTTCTTCTAACTCGACCACGAAAAATGCTAACGGTAATATATGACCATTACCATCTTGCGCAGAGGCGATAAGTAGGATCCCTTCGAAATGTCCTCATAGGTGTGTGCCGTCTACAAGCAATATGCGACGAAGTGTATTGCGGTAGCTTCCGATGCATGGGCCAAAACTCTAAAAAAATCTTTGAAACTTACCGTCAAGAGTAAGTTGAAAGGATGTTTGTACATTAGGATCTACCCTCTCCATCTCCTTCACGTAGGCCGGTAGATCAACAAATTGTCCTTCCCAACTTCCTCTAATATCATTAAGGGCAAGCTCTTTTCCCCTCCAAGCTTTTGCATATGAGATTTGCACATTATAAGCTTTTGCAATATCAAACATTATCGACGCCGGTGTGTAGTCGAATCCTTCCATAAGTTTATCCCGTACATAGTTCGCTACGAAGGAGATTGTTGCATTACGGTGACCGTGCGGTCCGATCTTAGCGGCTCCGCATGTGTGAGTACTATTGAATGTCTTGATTTGGAAAGAATCGAGCCCAGTCAATTTAGAAGCATGTATTCGCCACGAACAATCGGGTTCGTAGCATCCGGCTGTCACTCGATAACTAGCGGTCCTCAAAGGCCGAATTTGAAAGTTTTTCTCCACCGCGTGTTCTTTCAATGCTCTTTGAAATGTTTGTTTATCTCGGAAGTTCTCTCCAATTTTAAACGTCCAATTCTGATATTCAGTTTCCACCTCTTCATCGGAGGAGTCGCCCGATGTCTCTGACATTTCGTAATCTCCGTCTACTAGGGGATTGTCAATGTCTCTCACAAAAATTTTCGGATCCTCTTTGATAAACCCATCCGGTTTGCCTTTATATTCTTCTTCTAAGGTATCTTCATTCATGGCTTGAGGATGACTACGCCATTCACTAGCGGTGTTCTCGGGTGGTTGACTAGATCCTTCACCGAAGGGGTTCTGATGTGATTGACCGGATCCTTCACAGAATGGATAATGGCGTGGTTGGCTAGGCCCTTCACCGAAGGGGTGCTCATGTGTATGGACATGGGGTTGAGTTACTCCGATAATTCCCATCGATGGCATGGTAGAACATAAGTCTTGAGTAAACCAAGTTGTCCATCCACCGGGGAAGATATGACTGAAATCGTTGGTATCCACCACCCTTTCTGAACTATAGTCTAACCATTGACTACATTGTTGTGACCCATGCATGTATTTTACTGGGTCATCTTACGATTCAATCGGAGCATCATTTAAATCAAATGTTGCTTTCCCTCTGCCATCGTTCACTGCAATATAACCGTCATCGCCTAACGGGACGGTATCGTATACAATTTCATCCTCAAACTTACATGGCTGAAATGAATGAGTCACAAAATCAGTCCCGCCGAGATTTACTTGTTCAGCTTCAACTGGGAAGGATGACAGTTCCTTAATGATGAATACTTTTATGACGTCCACTCCGGATTTATAAAACGTAAATAATGTAGCCAAATCATCAGAGTCCAAAATGTCGGCAACCACAGGCATATTCACTATCTTCATATGAAACTTTGTGGAAATTGTTTCATCCGCCTTCGCAAAACTGACAGCAGACATTCACCTTATGAATTGTTCATAAGAAATTTCAATTAAAATGTTAATAAGCCTCCATCGGCCACCTTGATACAAGCCATCATCGTTTACAAGAAGGCCATCATAGCGACAAAGAAGAGGAATCCTCACGTCTGTCATCGTCTGTTTAAGAATGAGAAGGAAGGGTCATAACACGTGTCATCCATCACAAGGATCGGGTGTCACGACAATTTAGGCAAGGTCGATTTGGTCTCATCCAAAAAACAATAATTATTTTTAGGACATTATGCTATTAAAAAAGTGGACAAAGTTGAGAAAATTCAATGCACCAGGTTGATTGGGCATTATCTTATGTTTGACCCGTTTTGAAGCATAGCATTTGAATGCTACATTAGTGTGCATTTGAACGCTACATTAGTGTTGAGATCTAATGCCACGTGGCATGTGATCCCAAAAATAGGCATTTTGGGATTATTAATCATGTGATATGTGATCTAAAACATTAAATTTTCATTTTATATCTTTTATGCCCTTCAAAAATATGGTCAAAGTTTGACTTATATTGTGACAGCCCGAATTTCAGCACCTCGAAACCCGTGCCATCAACACGATCCTCTAGGCCGTGCCCCATGGATATGTACGGAACATTGGTATAATCAAGCAATAATAAAGAGATAAGCAATTAACTGCATAAGCGAAAAAGAAATCAATATGCCCATCTGGCACATACAAAAGACGGTTCTACTTTCATGCCACTACATTAACAGAGAACCGATCCGAACCATCGGTGATACACAGATCACCCCAGATGGTTCGCCCAAAAGAATAAAGTCAATCTAATTACATTATTTAACAAGAACAAAGGCTTGACATACCAAGCAGTACAATCTGCTCTCAAAAACCCTCTCTCAAAGTACTCAGCGGAGTCTCCTAGAAGAAGTCCTCGGGAGGAGGCTCCAACTCGTCCCTAGGCACGTAATCCGAATCATCCGAATCAACGTCTCCCGAAGTCTTGGCCGCTGCTAATAATGGACCTGCAACATATAGTCTAAAGGGGTGAGCTACATCCTAGCTCAATAGGGAACAACACAATAAACATATAAATTAAAATCTCACATATATTCTATGGTATTCTAAGCATAATGTATCTATACACTTGCTAGAAAAACAGTTTAAAAGATGGCACTTTACATTCAGTTTACTGGTAGTTTGCATATTTTACTTTACTATTGATTTATCATGAATGACACTGAACAGGCCTAAAGCAAAACTTAAATCTTCAACTTAAGTAATCCCCGAGCAATATAGCATCGAGCCCCGATGGAATACCACCATTGTCGCCTAAATAGACAGTTGTTATATGTATTCCCTAGGAATACTACCCAAGCCCCTTTCTCAATAGGCGGCAGGGTTAAATCTCATCTCAACATCCCTGGGATATGCTTACTGTGTACGGATAGACCCCCGCACAGGTGTACGGATTGGCCGTCGTACCGATCACGGATATCCTACCGCGTCAGTCGTGGGTATCCCGCCACGTCGGTGGGGTATACTCAACAAACCTCAAATAACAAAAATAACATGTGCTTTACATATAATTGGTCACCGTATAAAGTGCTATCTTATATCAGTTAGGCCTCAACAGTAGTTTTTCAATCTTGTTTACATCCCTAGGATGTCTAAATTACTCGCATCACCTTGATGCCCTTATCACTTTTTCATCCCCTGGGGATATCTCATTTTCATTAACTTACTTGTCTCAATTATTCACATCACACTGATGCCTTTATCATTTTCTTGGTGTCACCCACACACCCATTTTTATAAAGCTTCTCACAATTAAAATATTTTCAAATTGATATCTATATCACTACATACATGCTCTTACAATTACAGTACATGTTCAAGGTGTTCCCTACCTCAAGTTTCTGAAGGTCCAAGCATCAAGGTCCCACGCGGCTCTTTGTGCTCGCATTCACATGTACCACCTATGGTACATCACAATATATGCAACACATCACTAAAGATGTAATAAAGAAGGTCCTAGACCCTCCATGAACCTCGAAGTCCAATTAAGAAGTCAAGTGAATCTGCCAAAATCGATTAATCGATTCCCAAAATCGATTAATCAAAACCCAAATCGATTAATCGATTCTCAAAATTGATTAATCGAAATCCAAAATCGATTAATCGATCCCAAATCGATTAATCGAAATCCCTAAAATGGTAAGGTCGATTCTCAAATTGAGCAGTCGAAAACCTAAAATCGATTAGTCGATTTCAAATCAATTAATCGAAATCCAAAATCGATTAATAGATTTCCCAACTCGATTAGTCGATTTCCCCAGGTCTTGTTTCTTCAGCCACTGGAGGTACCTAGTCGATTAGTCGATTTCCAAATCGATTAATTGAAATTGGGCATCCCTGGCTTTTCAACTTCTACACCAAAATCGATTAATCGAATCTCAATTTCGATTAATCGATTTGGCCAAATTCAGCCCCCTTTCGGGCTGTTCTTTCCAATCTTTTCCTTTTCTATTTTCTTTTTTTTCTAAGTCTTTAGTCTAACATTTTAACCATACTTAACTGAATTTAACCATCATTCATCTATGCATTTAATTCTAATAAACTTACCTCCATAATCCCTTTTAAATGATTGATTTGTTGGGTTTGATGGCTAGGGTTCTAGCTTTTGCTTCAACGATCCCAACGCGTTGAATCCGGCAATCAATGCTCAATCTTCCTCTTGATTTGTATTAACACCTAGATCCAATAATTCCTCTTGGTTTCTCTCTCTCGCACTTCTTAACTCTCTCTTCAACAACCAAATAAATGAAACCTAGGGTTATTAAACCCTTATATCCTCTTTCTAGTTTCGGTATTAAGCACATACACCAGAGATAGGTGTACGTGACCACTAACTCACACTATACACTACACTTAGATCACATTTGTACCACGTCAGTTCATCACTCCATGAGTTCATTGTTTAACCATCACTTGGTCAAACCTACGACCAGTCAGGCACGAATCTCAAGGTCACTGCTTAACGCTCAAAATTTTGGGATATTGCATTCTCCCCGCCTTGGGAATTTTTGTCCTCAAAAATAACTCAAAGGTGCGTCGGTTGGGTACCCCACACACTGGGGTGTCGCGTTCCCACACACAAAAGACGACGTATACCTCACACAATGCAAGAAATAGAAAGTAATGCAATGAATTTCTCAAAATGAATTAGATTTCATTATCGATTTCTAAAATTTACAGAGCTTCATTTACTATTCTCGCTACTTACAATTGACAATTTAAATATAACAGTACAAAACATCCAAAAAGTGATTACAAAATAAAACCATCGTCAGCGCCACGCCACCCCTCTCCCCGACCGATCTAATGCTAGGGCAGTGCTCATAAATCATGGCTCGTGGTGGCTAGCTCGTCTCCGTAGGGCGTGGGCTGAATCATCTCGAGGGTCGCTCGTCAGCTGGGCGTCGAGCCGGATGCATCGGCAGCAGAGGTACTGGCATGAAAGGCTACACCCGAGTGGAAGGCGGTCCGGCCCGTAGACCACTCCTCCTCCTGCCCGAGGCGCTGCCGATAGTCCAATGGATAGATGTACCGTAGGGTGTGGTACATCAAGAAGTCCATCCGCCGGTTCATCCTCTCATTGTTGGCTTCCATCCGAGCCAACACGTCCTCTATAGTGGGCGCCGGGCGAGCCGCTCGTCGACGATATGAAGAAGTGGGTGTGGCAATTGCTAACTGCGACGGCGATGTAGGTGAGGCGGTGGTATGGGAGGGCGCCCCCTCAGCTGGTGAATCGATGGGGTGTGCTCCCCCCACAGGTGGGTCCTGATGTGGTGGTGGGGGTGGTGGTGGTGCTACTGGTGCTGCTGCTGCTGGGCCCTGAGCTGGTAGGGTCCGCTTTAGCAAGTTGTAACTACGGCTCCATGAAGCAATGGAGAAATGCTTCACGCAGTCCATAGCCCTCTCCTCATGGGGCAAAACGGCGTACCCTGGAGCGTCTGAGTAACACTCGAGCATGCTCGAAATGAGGCGAGCATATGGCATCTTTTTTTTGGGCCTCAAATTGCCCTTCATCAACTTCCCCTTTATGTAGACCATCCCCTCGAGGATGATCTTTGTAGCGTCAAACCAATGGCCACAGAAGGCTGCGTACAGTGCATGCTAAACTAACTCCACCCACTCGGTGTCATGGCGCATCGGGTAGAGGTTGCACTTGATTATGGAATCAAGCATCCACATGTAATGGGAGAGATCGACCCTCCTAATGGATGATCCCAACCCCTTTTTCCCCTTGGTCATTCGGGTCATAATTTCTTCAAATTTCACCTCTTCTGCAAAGGGTGGGAAGAGGGTGGTCTCGGGCACAAAGTCCAAATAACATTCTAGGACTTCGTGGATGTGGCGACGAGTGAAGGTATAGTCGCGACCCTCAATGGTGGTCGTAACAATGTCGTCGGTAGGTCCCTCCTTCAACCCTTGGTAAAATAGGCGGACCAGTCTAGGGTAGTAAGACCTGCGGAGTGGTTTTAAAAGATTGCCAAGGCCGGCCTTTACCAAGTAGTTTGAGCCCATTGGGTCTCACCCGCCACGTCGGGGTTGGTAAACAACTCCACGTCGAAGATAAACTCATCTTCAAAGGTCTTAGCCGCCCACCATTCATTTGGTTGGGGTACATTTTCGGGTGGTAGTGGAATTGGTGAAGACTCGCGCGAAGACGCGCTCGTCGAACTGGATGTGGTATCCGATTTCGTCAGTGATGGGGTTCTTACGGGCGATGGGGTAGGTGGTGGCGGTGCGGCGTTCTTATGCCGAATTGTGAGCTTAGATGTTGCCTTCTTCGAAGACAACCAGATTTTAGGCGGCATCTTGGAAATAAAATAGCAAAACTAGGGTTTCTATAGCTTGAAATGGAAAGAAGAACGAAATCTAGGGTTTTACCTTAGGTGTTTGATCCAATGTGAAGTGATTTTAATCCAATCTCGAACTCAAACCGCGAAAATCCTAGGTCTCCAAGTCGCTTGAAGAAGAAAATCGCAAGGCGCGCAAGAACCAAAACCCCAAAATTTTCAAATGGGGATAAATCCCCCTCGAGTTTATATATATAGGCCCCGATTCGATTAATCAATTTCTAAAATCGATTAATCGAGTTTCAAAACTTAGTTCAGCTGTGCGAAATCGATTAATCGATTTCCAAAATTGATTAATCGAAACTCAAAATCGATTAATGGAAATCATTTCGATTAATCGAAATCGTGGTCACTTAAAATTTCAACTTTTCGAGCTCACTGGCGTGAGCCAGTCGACTAATCAAATCTCTAAGTCGATTAATCGAAATCCCAAAATCAATTAATCAAATTTCACTTCGATTAATCGAAATCGTAACATCCTGTAAATTTTTCTAAAATCCTCAAGTAACTCGATTAATCGAGTTTCTAGTATCGATTAATCAAAATCCAAAATTGATTAATCGAAACCCAAATCGATTAATCGAAATTTCACTTTGTTATTTTTCTGAATCCCCATTCGATCTCCACTCACTGGCATATGCCAGTCGACTAATCGACCAAAATCGATTAATCGGTTTTGATCAGATTTCCAAATTTTTGTTATTTTTCTGTCTGTTTTGGTTTCTTGGTAAAACATGACCAGTTGGTCACTGGTTTGTGAAGCATGTCATCACGGTCATGTCATGGCTATGATGAATTCTAAGTATACATTCGACATGGTATTAGGAACACTATGCGGATTAAAAATTATTTCTGTTGCACAAATTGATCAGCAGATCGACATTGGATTACAACATATGGTTTAAATCCGCAACATGCTTGCGGTGATACAATTTTGACTCTCAAGCTGTCGCAAACAAGTCCGAAAACTGTTCCTTCACGTCGGCCTCTCGTTCCCATGTAGCTTCCTCGGCCGGATGATACTTCCATCGAACAAGTACTAATGGAATCACTTTTGTCCGCAACACTTGTTCCTTTCGATCCAAAATCTCTGCCGGTTCTTCGATCATGCTCATATCCTCATGCATCTCAAATGATTTGCCACTCAACACATGATCAGGGTCATTAAGATACTTCCTGAGCATAGATACATGGAACACATTGTGTACTTGATCAAATAACGGTGGCAATCCAATGCGGTAAGCAACTTCCCCTACTCGACCCAGAACCTCAAATGGTCAAAGATAGCGGGGACTTAGCTTCCCTCTCTTTCCGAACCTCATCACGCCCTTCATAGGCAATACCTTCATGGACACCTGTTCACCCACCTTAAGTCTACACTCGTCTGCTTGATATCAGCGTAGCTTTTCTGTCTGCTCTGAGCCGCTTTGAGTTTGGCCCTTATCATCCGAACATAGGTGGCATTATCCTCAAGTATCTCAGGTCCCAAAACAAATTTCTGTCCCGTTTCCTCCCAATTGATGGGCGATCTATATCGCCGTTCGTAAAGAGCTTCATATGGTGTCATCCCAATGCTCATCTGAAAACTCTTGTTGTATATAAACTCAATCAACGGTAGGTGCTGATCCCACGATCCTTGCAATTCTAACATACATGCCCTAAGCATGTCCTCAATGATCTGATTGACCCTCTCCGTCTGCCCGTCGGTTTGTGGATGGAATGTCGTACTGAAATCTAATCGCGTTCCCATTCCTTCTTGAAATTCCTTCCAAAACTTTTATGTATATAATGGGTCACAGTCAGAAACAATGCTACTCGGAAGCCCATGCAAACGGATGATCTCCTTCATGTATAGTTCTGCAAGTCTTCCCGCCGTGTACATCGTATTGTAAGGCAAGAAGTGCGCTGACTTGGTCAATCGATCGACCACTACCCAAATGGCATTGTACTTCTTTACAGTACGCGGGAGCCCAACAATGAAATCCATAGAGGTCGATTCCCACTTCCATTCCTGTTTAGGTAGAGGCTGCAGTAATCTCGCAGGGTGTCTATGATCGATCTTCACTTGTTGGCACATCAAACACCGCGACACGTACTCTGCCACATCTTGCTTCAAACCTCTCCACTAGTAATTCTTTTTCAAGTCCTGATACATCTTTGTGCTTCCCGGGTGGATAGCATAGCTTGACTTGTGTGCCTCATCAAGGATAGTTCGCCGTAAGTCGACATTGTCCGAAATGCAGAGACGGCCCTTGAACAATAAGGAACCATCCTTCTTGATCGAAAACTCAGATCAAATGCCTTGAGTTACATCTTGACGAATCTTGGTTAGCATCGGGTCTTTCGTCTGTAGTTCATGGATATACTCAAATATCACCGATCTCACTGAGATATTAGCCAAGAAGGCTCCTGTAGTTTTTGACTCAATATTTGCATCATACAGTGCCAGATCCTCAAACAACTTCCATCGGTGCATACCCAAAATCAAACTAGCCAATTGAGTTGAACCCTTCCGACTCAAGGCATCGGCCACTACATTAGCCTTGCCTGGATGGTACTGTATAGAATAGTCATAGACCTTGAGAAACTCTATCCATCTGCGCTACCTCATATTTAGTTCCTTTTGTGTAAACAAATATCTGAGGCTCTTGTGGTCGGTGAAAATCTCAAAAGTCTCACCATACAAGTAATGTCTCCAAATCTTGAGCGTGAAAATGACCGCTGCTAATTCCAGGTCATGTGTCGGATAATTCTTCTCATGCTCTTTCAACTATCTTGATCCGTAAGCTATCACCTTTCTGTGTTGATTAAGCACGCAGCCCAAACCACTATACGAAGCATCGCTGTATACTACGAACCCTCCACTGCCTGAAGGAATCGCAAGTACTGAAGCTAAAGTGAGTCTCTTCTTGAGTTCTTGAAAACTATTCTCGCATGCCTCACTCCATTCGAACCTTGCATCTTTCTGTGTAAGTCTCGTGAGTGGTCCTGATATCTTTGAAAAACCCTCAATGAAACGTCGATAGTAACCCGCTAATCCAAGGAAACTACGGATGTCGGTCATGGTCTTTGGTTGCTCCCAATTCACCACTGCTTCGATCTTTGCTGGATCTACAGTGACACCATGCTTTGAGACAACATGTCCCAAAAAGCTAACTTCTTCTAACCCAAACTCGCACTTGCTGAGCTTGGTGTATAATTGGTGTTCACGTAGAGTCTGTAGGGCTATTCTCAAATGCTTCTCATGCTCTTCCTCTGATTTTGAATAGATCAGGATGTCGTCAACAAATACTATGACACAAGAGTCTAGGTGTGGTTTAAACACCATATTCATTAGATCCATGAATGACGCCAGGACATTTGTCAACCCAAATGGCATCACTAGGAATTCATAGTGTCCATACCGAGTCCTAAATGCAGTCTTCTGAATATCCTCTGCCTTGACTCTCAACTGATGATATCCAGATCTCAGATCGATCTTGGAAAAATACCTTGCTCCTTGCAGTTGATCAAACAGGTCATCTATCATAGGCAAAAGGGTATCGATTTTTAATGGTAAGTTTATTCAATTGTCGATAGTCAATGCACAAACGCATTGACCCATCCTTCTTCTTTACAAACAAGACCGGTGCTCCCCATGGAGACACGCTCGGCCTAACAAACCCCTTGTCCATTAGCTCTTGTAACTGCTCTTTCAACTCCTTCAACTCAGCAGGAGCCATTCTGTATGGTGCTTTAGAAACAGGTTCCGTTCCTAGTGCTAAGTCGATGGCGAATTCTACTTCTCTCTCTGGAGGTAATCCGGGTAACTCCTCCGAAAATACATCTGCGAAGTCTCGCACAACTGCTATTTCAGATATAACATTCTTCTCCTCTTTATCTTCCTTTAAAAATGCAAAGTATCCACTACACCCTTTTCTGATCAATCGCTCGGCCCTGACTGCCGAGATAAGTGGCATGTGCGTCGACCTTTCTCCTCGAAATCGAAACGATCTCCTCGTATTTGGTTTGAAGATGACGACCTTTTTCTTACAATCTACCGTCGCACAGTGGGTCGACAACCAATCCATGCCAAGGATCACGTCGAATCCTTGCATGTCTAACAGAATCAAGTTCACCGATAGTTCAAAGTCGTCTCCATCCATGACCCTCACGATCACGGAGTTGCAACCCTTCTCAGTATCAACCAATTTCCCAGTAGGAACAGTCACGGTTAAAACGAAGTCTAACTCCTCTGGGTCGACTTTCATCCTCTTTGTGAAACGAGGGGTAACAAATGAGTGGGTAGACCCCAGGTCTATCAACACTCGAGCTTCGTATGTCACGTCGCTTCCCTTCTTATAAATTTGTAACATACCTAATCATGCATACACATATATATAATGTTTATTATCATACTAGAATTTATCACATGCAAGTTTTCTTATATTTTCTATATGGATGCACCTTCTCTATCTAAAATTTTCAAGAATTGAAATTCTTCATTTAAAAGAATCTCACCTTGGATCACATCATTTGTATTTTGAGCCTCTTGAGTTGTGACTGCGTAGGCTCTTCCTTGGACGATCGGCTTCCTTGCTTGTATCGGTCGTGGCATAGGAGCTGAAGCCGTCTTCCCTTTGTTCACCTCGGGGCAATCCTTGATCAGGTAGCCCACCTTGCCACATCGAAAACAACCCCGAGTTTCCTACCTACAGTCAGCCATTCTATGAGACTTGCCACACTTGACACAAGTCTCACGAGGTGTGGAAGAAGCTGCTCGCAAGAACCCCAATGTAACTGTCGCTCCGGTAGTGATAGCAGGGCTCTCATATCTCATCGGCCTCCTCGACGCAAGCAATGGAAATTTTTACTTGTTGGTCTACTGCGCCGGTCTCCCATAACTTCCTTGGAACGGTGGTTTCTGATTGTTTGCTACGAATCTTGGCTTTTTGTTCACCGGCTTGTAGTTCCCTGTTCTACTCTGGTCTGTATTCCACCTTCCTTGCTGCTCCCTCTGGCGGCACTTGTTATTATTTTCTTCCTCTACCACCAAGGCCTTGCTCATGACCTCTCCATAAGTCCTCAGCTGGAATGGTGCTACTCCTCCCCTCACGTCCGATTTCAATCCTTGTTGAAACCTCTTCGCTTTCATCATCTCTGTGATGACGTAGTCAGGCGCGAAGCGAGCGAGTCGCATGAACTCCACTCCATACTCTCTAACAGTCATCTTCCCTTGCACAAGCTGTAAAAATTGAATCTCCATTTGGTTCCTCACTACTTCTGAGAAGTACTGTTTGTTGAATTCCTCAACGAACTCATCCCACGTCCAGGGCATATCTGGGGTCTCCTGAGCCCTAGTCCTAGAAACGGACTTCCACCAAGGCCCAGCCTCCCCGTCTAACATGTAGGCTACCCAACGGACGCTCTCGTCGTCTATGCACGTGAGTACACTAAACACTTTCTCCATTTCACTTAACCAGTACTCAGATGCCATGGGCTCTGCCTGCCCCAAAAAGCTAGGAGGTCTCATCCTCTTAAACTCAGTAAAAGCAGAAGACACTAGCGGTGTCGAAGCTACTGGAGGTGTCGGTGGCTGATGCTGCTCATGAGCTGTATGAGCTGCCAAAGATGCTGCCTGTTGGGCCATAGCAGCCGCCATGGTCTCCATGGTGTACATCATCATCTGACGCTCTTCTCTATCCTTGTTTCTTTCTTTGACTCTCTCCTGCACTCTTTGATCTTAATCCTGATGATCTCGATCCTGGTTCTCTCCCTGATCGTGGCCCTCTTGACTGCAACTACCTGAAGCACCTCGACTACGCAAGTTTCTATGATGACCGCCCCTGGGTCGGCCTCTTCCTCTAGGAAACATAATGATCTGCACGTGAAACTAAGGTTTCGTTAGCAGAAGTCCCTATGCTCTAATGAAATAATGATTGCCAAATTTTCTAAAAGAAATAGCTTTGATACCAACTGTGACAGCCCGGATTTTGGCACCCCGAAACCCATGCCATCAGCACGATCCTCCAGACCGTGCCCCATGGATATGTACGGAACATTGGTATAATCAAGCAATAATAAAGAGATAAGCAATTAACTGCATAAGCGGAAAAGAAATCAATATGCCCATCTGGCACATACAAAAGACGATTCTACTTTCATGCCACTACATGAATAGAGAACCGATCCGAACCATCAGTGATACACAGATCACCCCAGATGGTTCGCCCAAAAGAATAAAGTCTATCTAATTACATTGTTTAACAAGAATAAAGGCTTGACATATCAAGCCGTACAATCTTCTCTCAAAAACTCTCTCAAATTACTCAGCGGAGTCTCCTAGAAGAAGTCCTCAGGAGGAGGCTCCAACTCGTCCCCAGGCACGTAATCCGAATCACCCGGATCAACGTCTCCCGAAGTCTCGGCCGCTGCTAATAATGGACCTGCGACGTATAGTCTAAAGGGGTGAGCTACATCCTAGCTCAATAGGGAACAACACAATGAACATATAAATTAAAATCTCACATATATTTCATGATATTCTAAGCATGATGTATCTATGCACTTGCTAGAAAAATAGTTTAAAAGATGGCACTTTGCATTCAGTTTACTGGTAGTTTGCATGTTTTACTTTACTGTTGATTTATCATGAATGACACTGAACAGGCCTAAAGCAAAACTTAAATCTTCAACTTCAGTAATCCCCGAGCAATATAGCATCGAGCCCAGATGGAATACCCACCATCGTCGCCTAAATAGACAATTGTTATATGTATTCCCTGGGACTACTACCCAAGCCCCATTCTCAATAGGCGGCGGGGTTAAATCTCATCTCAACATCCTTGGGATGTGCTTACTGTGTACGGATAGACCTCCGCACAGGTGTAGGGATTGGCCGTCGTACTAGTCACGGATATCCTGTCGCGTCAGTTGTGGGTATCCTGCCACGTCGGTGGGGTATTTTAAACAAGTCTCAAATAACAAAAATAACATGTGCTTTATATATATTTGTTCACCGTATAAAGTGCTATCTTATATCAGTTACGCCTCAACAGTAGTTATTCAATCTTGTTTACATCCCTGGGATGTCTAAATTACTCGCATCACCTTGATGCCCTTATCACTTTCTCATCCCCTGGGGATGTCTCATTTTCATTAACTTGCTTGTCTCAGTTATTCGCATCACACTGATGCCTTTATCATTTTCTTGGTGTCACCGACACACCCATTTTTATAAAGTTTTTCACAATTAAAATATTTTCAAATTGATATCTATATCACTACATACATGCTCTTGCAATTAAAGTACATGCTCAAGGTGTTCCCTACCTCAAGTTTCTGAAGGTCCAAGCATCAAGGTCCCACGCAGCTCCTTGTGCTCGCTTTCACACGTACCACCTATGGTACATCACTAAAGATGTAATAAAGAAGGTCCTAGACCCTCCATGAACCTCGAAGTCCAATTAAGAAGTCAAGTGAATCTGCCAAAATCGATTAATCGATTAATCGAAACCCAAATTGATTAATCGATTCTCAAAATCGATTAATCGAAATCCAAAATCGAATAATCGATCCCAAATCGATTAATCGAAATCCCTAAAATGGTAGGTCGATTCTCAAATCGAGCAGTCGAAAACCTGAAATCGATTAGTCGATTCCAAATTGATTAATCGAAATCCAAAATCGATTAATTGATTTCCCAACTCGATTAGTCAATTTCCCCAGGTCTTGTTTCTCCAGCCACTGGAGGTACCCATCGATTTCCAAATCAATTAATCAAACTTCCAAATCGATTAATCAATTTCCAAATCGATTAATCGAAATCGGGTATCCCTGACTTTTCAACTTCTACACCAAAATTGATTAATCGAACCTCAATTTCGATTAATCAATTTGGCCAAATTCAGCCCCCTTTCGGGCTGTTCTTCCCAATCTTTTCCTTTTCTATTTTCTTTCTTTTCTAAGTCTTTAATCTAACATTTTAACCATACTTAACTAAATTTAACCATCATGCATCTATGCATTTAATTCTAATAAAACTTACCTCAATAATCCCTTTTAAAAGGATTGATTTGTTGGGTTTGATGGCTAAGGTTCCAGCTTTTGCTTCAATGATCCCAACGTGCTGAATCCGGTAATCAATGCTCAATCTTGCTCTTGATTTGCATTAACACCTAGCTCCAATAACTCCTCTTGGTTCCTCTCTCTCTCTCTCTTCTTAACTCTCTCTTCAACAACCAAATAAATGAAACCTAGGGTTATTAAACCCTTATATCCTCTTTCTAGTCTCGGTGTTAAGCACATACACCAGAGATAGGCGTACATGACCACTAACTCACACTATACACTATACTTAGGTCACATTTGCACCACGTCAGTTCATCACTCCATGAGTTCATTGTTTGACCATCACTTGGTCAAACCTACGACCAGTCGGGCACGGATCCCGAGGTCACTGCTTAACGCTCAAAATTTTGGGATATTACATATATATTCGGGCCCTAAATTTTTAGTGCTTTTATTAAAAGCATGACTACCCTAGGGGCGCCTTAGCCATAATATTTAGGGCCAAGCCAGATAGGGCTTTTAGGGCGGGGCCAACCCTTTGACAGGCCTAGTACTCCCTTCTCTCTCTCTTACAATTAGCAACATATTATATTTAGGATTTTTTAGTGAGTAAGAGTCCTCCATCAAACTAATTAGTAATGGAGGGCTATCCTGAAAATAATTAGCGATGAATAGTTATTTTTAAAAAATGATTGTTAGATAGGTGCCACTACGTCAAAATGAGGAAAAAACCACTATAGTATCATAAAATAAATCACTGCTTGAAACAGTGGTGTGATATTCTAATGCCTAAAACAGTGGTTTTTCAAAGCCATCGGGCTGACCCAAGCCTCCCTTTTCTCTCTTTCTTTTAACTAACTAAAAATGCCTCGTACTTTTTTCTCTGAGAATTCCTTTGGAGAAGAAGCAGCGCGCGATTTTTAGGGTTCTAGATCTGTAGATCTCAGATCTGGCTCAAATCAATCCGCTCAGTTCAACTCGATCTGCATTCTCTCAGGTCAGTTTCTTCCCCATTTCTTTCTACTTTATTCTACCTTTTTTTCCTATTTTTTAGGGGTTTCTAGGGTTCATAGGAAGGAGAGAACGAAATCGACAGCTTCGAGGGATTTTTTGAGGAAAAGCTTGAGATTGATGCGGTTTAGGATATCGAATATATCGGATTTCGATAGATCGTATCGGGTTAAGAGAGAGATCTTCGATTGGAGAGATACGAGGATTTCGGGGTTTGAAACAAAGTGAATCCAACTTATTTTTTTACGATCTATAACGGGGATGTCCGAAACAGTTGATGAGCAGCTATTGGAGATCAGGTTGAGGATGAAGAGGAAGGGATGCTTCTTGACCAAACGGACCAAACGCTCTCCCTGATTTCTAGGGCTTCGAAAGCTGTTACAGATGCTGAAAACGAAGAGGTAGAGAGATCGACAAAGTGAGGGTTAGAGCGTATGAGTAGCTTGGCAGATCTCTCGCTCCATCCAATGGATTACAAGGCTTCAATGATCTCTGGTAAATACAAAATCAGAGCAACATATGTGGATGCTCTGTTTGATTAGTTTCAAAGTCAAGTTCTTATTACTGTGCATTGTATTAATATCGAAACCAAATTTATTACGGAAAATAACTCCCATTGTTATCCTCATTCCTCTGATAAAATCCGTGCCTAGTATTTAGCAAGTAAATTTTTTCATGTGGCTAAATTTCTATTCAATTTCCTAGTAAAAGGGCCTAGGTCACATCTGATCTTGTATCATGCCTAAGAGCAACACAATACAGTTTGATAGTTTCTTTTCTTTCAATTATTGTCATCTTGTTCTCTTTATTAAAAGAAAATCAGACTGAATTGATAGCGCCCCCATTCATGGAAAGTACTCACAACCTGAGACACAAAAGATGCCTTTTGACTAATAGCTACATAAACCCATTTTACATTTTACATTTTCCCCTTTTCAATTGAGAATAGTCACTGTGGTCACTACTATCTTACCAATCTATCTGTCCTGAATGTCCAACTAGATGTCGCCTCAAATGTGTCATTTTTACCAAACACCTGAGCGGGTTGTAATGCCCAAGACCACGTGTCATCAAAGTCAAAGTCCTAACTAATGTAGTAAGTCTTCCCACGATCGTCGATGCTAATTTGTTTTCATCATACTTAATTAGTTCTCAATAACATTTCAAAAAAACCAAGACAAACTTAGATATTGAGATGAAATAGTTGCTTAGAATATTATTTTTAAATTTTAATTGTAATATTTAATATTTAGTGTTATATTTAATAAGCTTTATATTTTAATTTTTGAAAAACAGAACTTTATGCAAAACATTTAGAGTTTATGAATAGCCTTTTATCAACCAAATCATGTCCTATCAATACTTATTTTTTCATATTTTCTAGGACCTTGACATTTGGGAATGTCAGCTTTAAATGAGATTGATCACTACAAAAAAAGTGAGTTCTAGTGACGCTGATTTAGCGGCGTTTTAAAAAAAGTGTCACTAAAAATAGATATTCATGGCATTTTTCAGTAAAGCGCCTCCAATTTTCAATGACATCATTTTGCATTGTTTACTTAAAAACACCGCACAAATAAAGCATTCACGGCGCTCTATAGACTAAACGCTGCGAGTTAGACAATTTATTACGACGCTTTTGAGTGAATGCATGATTTGGCACCCATCTCTCTGAGACAATCGGCACATGCCCATCAATTTGAGCAATTAATTGATGTGGTACAACTCAGAAAAAATCAGTTGCTTCATTTTAATTGTGCCATCATAATATTAAGCCTCGTTGACTCTTTTTTTCTCAATTAAGTAGCCTAAAACAAGGCAGGTCTGACCATGAATGTGATTGAGTTTTTTTTTATCTCCTTGATACACCACTCATTTTCATTTCTTTTGTGAATCTGAAAACAATTTATGATGGCATAACTGAGTTGTGAAGAGTTTTTTGATGGGTCATTTTACGAAGGTGAGATTTCTATCTTCATGTTTGGTTGGTGCTTGAATTCAGTTTTGATTGTGATCAGCCCATCATTTCTATTTGAGCAGCTCATCATTGCTATTGTGATCACTGGAATATCATCATAATTTCACCACGATTAGGCACTATGATCACATTAGAAACTATTATGACCAAGAGGTGATGTACATGTGCTACGGTAAGGTATATGAGTGCTGCTATCTACCATCACCTACACCTTGCCTTTGAAGAGCACTAGGAACTTAATAAGTTAAATTGCTAATGATTACTAATATCTTCGAGACTAATGATTATTTTAATGATAATAACTACATCTTGAATGGCCACTATTGGAGTAGTAACTTAACTGATGCCATCTTATTTTTTTATTTAGTCCATGATCAGACCTAATAACATAGTCACTATGATCTCATTAGAAATTATTTTAATGAGAACTACAAATGCCTTTGCAGACTAATTGTTCTTTTATATTCAGGTCATATGATAACACAGTCCATGGTCATATCTGATAACACAGTCACTATGATCTCATTAGAAATTATTTTAATGATAGTTACAAATGCCTTTGGAGACTAATTGTTCTTTTACTAGTATTCCTACTTAGGTCATATGATGACAGGACATGTCAGATCTGAGGAACTCCCAGTCCTAGCATTAGATGCAATATCCAATTAGTATGCTGCTAGTCTTTAGCTTTCCAAAAACTTCAGATGCCATAGCTGGTTAGTTTGATTCTTACATATGATAAATTGTAGGTAAAATGGACCAAGTGAGTCCAATGGATTTACATCTTGGGTGTCCCAACCGGCTTGACTGGGACAACATCTCAGGCTACTACTATCACAGACAATCACTAAGTTGTATTTTAACTATGGGCAATAAGAATGACAATCATAATAATAACAGGAAAATTTATAATTATATACTATTATATTTTTATTTGGGCTGAGGGGAGCTTGTAGGACTTAATGCATACAGACTTGCTTGGCTCTTTAGCCCCTTCTATTGATTGGATTTCTTTTCCTCTGTATGTGTTATGTTGCATTCAGTCTGCATCATTTTCTTCTTCCCTTTATAATTTCTGTACATTAGGTCCCATCTTATTGGATGAATTGACTCTTTATAACTCCTAATCAACATGGTAATGTCAGTTTGTCTGTATAAATCATTATGGTCTTCATCGTTTTGTGTCAAAATTGTGTTTTCTGTGTCAGAGAAATCTTCATCATTGTGTGTCAAAATTGTGTTTTCTGTGTCAAAGAAATCTTCATCGTTTTGTGTCAAAATTGTGTTTTCTGTGTCAGAGAAATCTTGTAACTTTTCATGGCTACTCTACTTCTCTACTAACTACTTAAAGAAAATCTTTGCCTCCAGGTTTTAGCTGCTCTTGGTAAGGAATATTTTGAATACATCCTTCCTGATGTCATTCGAAATTGTTCTCATCAAAGGGCATCTGTCTGTGCTGGGTACCTGACACTTTTCAAGGTGAAGATTGTGGCATACAATACTTTACAAAGTTAAATTATGGGAATTATTTTGTGGGTTACACTATTTTTATTATAATGTACAAATCAAATTTCCATGTATAGTATTTACCACGGTCTTTAGGTGTCACCTTTCAGAATTACTTGCAGCAGGTGTTGCCTGCTATTTTAGATGGTAAATGCAATTACCTCCTCATTGGTTGTTGTGTTTATTGCCAATGTCCTCAACTAATTTAATTTTTCTTTATAGGACTTGCTGACAAAAATGAATCTGTACGTGATGCGGCACTCAGTGCTGGCCATGTTTTTTTCTTTATAGCTCAACTAATTCTGGACTTTATTCGCTGTTACATCAGGTTAGATGTTTTTAACTCCTTAGTTATGATCTTCTGATGATTTTTTTTAATCTTCATTTGTCAAATATGCTTAGCTCTGAGATGGTTCTATTTCAGTGAAGGTCGTACCATTATCTTTACTGAGACAAAGAGTTCTGTTTCTGAACTTGCTGAGCGGCTTCCTGGAGCACGGGCTTTGCATGGTGACATACAGCAGTCCCAACGTGAAGTAAATTTCCTGGATTCAGAATGAAAGTGGTCCATCCCTGTAAAATGTGTTGGCACCTATTGCATCTAGATATGGACACAAATATTGGACACGGATAGGAAATGGAACAAATAGTTTACTTTTTTATTAATCTTGCTGATGGACATGGATATGGCTATACATATTATAGGACATGCTAGTTTTTATTTAAAAGACAATGTATCACTTTTTAGAAAATTTTGAAGAATGTAACTTAATGCTGGCAGTCCAACCTATTGCTGGACTGTTCACTATGGAGTTATTTATTGACATATCGCGAGATAGTCCAGCATTAATTTATTCTCCTCTAGACGGTGGGCAAGGATATTTAGATGATGAGTAAAAGTTCTACTCAACGGAATGCTTGGACAATCATGTTTTAATGTTGGGCCATCAAACATTAAGTTTGTTTTCAGAATTTTGCAAAAAATGGTGTGATTTTGGTCTTTTGTCACCTGTCATCAGGTGATTGGGCAGGCTATCTCCCCATCCCAACACCACCCAATGCGAATTAATCTATTTTACTTAATTTCATATCCATGAATTAGTCTATTTTACCTAATTTCAAAAGAACAAAAAAAAACTCATTGAATATCTTAAGAAGTGCTTGAAGAATACTGCTTGAAGATTACTAAAGCTGAATTCTGTTTTCCTGTTTTCTAAGGTGGAGATGAGAGATCCATCACTCCAAGCTACTTGGTTGTTCTTGGTGATGACCCAAAGCCGAAGCAGGAAGGAAGGGCACAATGGTGTATAAACAAGAAGCCGAAACCTCTCTTTAATCAATGTAAGCTCTCCTATTGGGAATTTTTTTCTTTTCCATGGAACATTTGCGACATTTCAACATCGCATAAAACTTATGGGTTAATGATGGCAAACCTTACGTGAAAAGCCAAGCCAACCCTAACCCTAACCCAGTGTTTTAAGTTTTTCAGAAACAAAGATTGTTCCAATGTTTCCAGTTTAAGCTTATCTACGTTCTTACTATAAGAAGTTGTAGCATTCTAATATATTTGGTTATCCTTTTTCCACGTCTTACAAAGAATATGGCATAGCGTTGTCCGAAAAGGAGATACAGTGGTTGATGCTACATGTGGTAATGGTCATGACACCTTGGCTCTGCTCAAGATGGTAGCTGAGGGGTCAGGCAGTGGTCGTGTTTATGGGGTGGACATCCAGAATTCTGCTCTAGAGAGTACTTCTTATTTATTGGATAAATCAGTCAATCAAAATGAGGTATTAGTGTAACAACATTTTCTTCACTCGGTTTTGTTTATGGCTAAACTCTTTGTTAATACACAATCTTTCATGTCACTTCACAATACTTCTCGCCAATTCTTTATTTGTCTTCCTCTTCTCCTTCTTCCTTATTCTTCCATCGTTCAATCCTTCGTATAGTGTATTTTTCAGGTCCCCATTGGACATGCCCAATTCATCTCAATCATTTTTTAGTTTTCTCATTTATTGGACCACTCTTAAAGTTTCTTATCTACTTATTCCTAATTTTACTCTTAGTACTCCATGCATCCACCTTAATATACGAATCTCAAGCACATGAACCTTGTCTTCTAGTTGTTTCTTTGTAGGCCAACACTCTGCACCATACAATTATCAGGTCAAATTCCAATTTCATAAAATGCCCCTTCACTTTGCTTACTCCGGATTGGCCCTGTTTGAGATGTCGTCATCGAACCCACCATCAGGTTGTATCGTAGAGCTCAAGTAATGACATCTGACATTGTGGCCATAAACGGATTTCTATTTCTACCAAATCATCCTTCAAGCTATTATATTCACTAAACTTGCACTCCATTTATTTCGTCTTTCTTCTGCTAAATTTTTGACCATCTCAATTCTAAGGTCTTTCTAAAAAAATTATCATTTACTTGTTTCCTTGTCCGGTCAATCAACACCAATCATGGACATAAAACATACACCATGGGGCTTAATTAGACCCTTGATGAGACCAACTCTAACAGTGAACTCAGTTGTCTCTGTATTTTTATTGCTCCTTCATGTCTTAAATAATTTTCATATATTCATTTCAAATGCATTTCCTACTTAGCGTCAACCAGATTATCTATCTTGATACCCTATCATAGAGCTTTTTTATATCGCTAAACCATATTTAAACTTTTCTTCTTCTTTCTAAATTTGTCCATGAGTTGCTTAACAAGAAAATGGTGTCAATTGTTGATTTTCCTGGCATAAAATGGTTTCAATTGTCCACAAGAGCCGGCCTATGTGATATAGTAATGCAGGATGTCCCCATCGCTCGAACTTTGGCACAGGAATGTTCCTCCATGTCAGTTATAACCACAATATAAGTTATAATTGTGGTTCACTTCGAGTTATGGTGAATTGCATCCAATTGACTAAAAAAGTCATTTTTTCAAAAATTTCATTAACTAGTTTTAGTATTAGTAAACTCAACTCCAATGGCTTGGACATTGTGCACATGTTTTAGCTTGAGAACTAAAAAGGTTTTTGTGTTCTTATCTCATGCTTTGATCATTTAGATGCATCAGACCAGGCCATGACTTTCTTGTGGGAAGTGCATACCACACCAGGCCATGGTTTAACATCCAAGGGGATGCAAAACCATTTGGTTTTACATTCAAAAGCTTCTTATTTGACTTACAATCTATAATGGTGACTCCTCTTGCTTTAAGACTATTTCTATGGTGAATAAACATGTGTTTTGTGTTGGTTGGATAGGAAGAAAATGACCATTTATTTTTCGAGTGCTCATACGCAAAATGGGTATGAAAATCTATTCTTGTGAGGTGTGGAATTCGGAATCCTAGATTGAGTAATATTTTTTAGGACATTGTTATATTGTAGGCAGTTTTTGATAGACAATTTTGTAGGCAGCTTATGTGGTGCGACGTGATTGGCTGCACGCACAGTGGGGTCCAAGCAATGCAGCAAGTCATGTTGTCCAACATAAGCTGCCTGCAAAATTATCAATAAAAAACTGCCTACCGTTTATAATTTTCCTATTTTCGAAAAGGCAAATAGAGTTTAAGCGGTTAGTAAAAACAAGTCTTTTGTGGCCACAATTCTAAACCTCGCGGTTAAGCCCACTATTTATCATCTGTGACGAGAAAGAAACTCTAAAATTTTCAAAGGAAATAAGAATCACAAAAAATTCATCCTATATAAGAGATTTCTCAAGATGTTAGTGTCATGATTGATAAAATCACTCTTGCAAATCCGAATTTAAACGGTAATAAGATGGCAGGGGATTGGGAGATCAAGCTGCTTATTAATGAATTGTCACATGATATGCCTCACTGTGCCATGCAACAATGAGTGATATTATGGTCTTTTTGTCTCATGATATGCTCCATTGTGCCATGCAACATCAAATCAGAATAAGGTGCCTACAAGTTTGATTATTAAGGCTGCTTCAGACTTTATGCTCAGTTGGGTTCATATTGCTATGGATGAAGGTGAGAGGGACGGCCGCAATTACCGGGAGGCATGGGAAAGCCTGCACAATAACTAATCTTACCTTCCATTGATGGAGAGTGTTTCCAGGTATGTTTTGGTTAACAATAAACTGCAAATTCCAAGATTAAAACTTTGATATATGTTCACCATTTGAGCATCTGTTTGATACTTTATTGGTTGCTATGTGCCCATACATGTATGAGAAGATGGGTTTTGCAATTTCGCCGCTTGGGCGGCCGAGCACGGTGAGATCGACTTGGCCGAGGACTAAATTTAGTGTTTCTATTACAATTCAATAATTCTTCTTCATAGATTTTTTATGTATTTGCAACTCATTTGATATGCTTTTGTGGGCAGTTTGATTGGTAAAGTTGCAGTAGATCATGGTCATAAATGGGTGTTCAAGGAACCCAATGATCATGAAATCAATTTCTTGTCTGCATGGCATAATCCAGTAGATTCAGTAAGCAAGCTCTAGCTATTTCTTCACTACGTGAATTTTTTTGGGTTCAATTTTCATTTGGGTCTAAAAAACTATACTTGTTAATTGAAATTTCAGCATCCAAGGATGTGGGAGGCTCAGTTCCAGTCTGCTTTAGAGGTTGGTAGTTGGTACCCACGAAACCATTCCAAAGTGCCTTGGATTCAATAAATTATAAAACTCATCTTATTTTGTTATAAATATACTGCAGACCAATGCTTTGATTGTTGTTAGAAAAGGTGTACTCCAATTAGGAGCTTATTAACAAGGTCATCCTTCTATCTCTCATATCTATTGTAGATTTCTTTTCTTTGCTTAATTTTGGTGTATATGTTTTCAAATCACTGGTTAATGCCATTTATTGGATATGTATACTGTAACAACCCAGATTTTTTTGACATTATTTAACGGTATTAGATGATGTACCACACAGTGGGTGGTGCTAACGCTCCACACTGGAATCTACCCACTTTAGAAATAGTCTGATTTTTTTATATATCAATATTAGACTCATTGCGAAGTACTCATCGATACGATTCCAACAATATATAATTTGTCGATTTTCGACAAGAATATAAAAAGTTATACCCGTTTGAAGAATGAAGCAGGTTAAAGGGAATAATTATAATTTCGGGAGAGAATCACCATTTGCTTTGGTGCTTACACAAAGCGCTGGAACAAAACCTCTTCTCAAGCTATTCAAGTCACGTATGAATTCTACTTACATGGAAAAATTACTATTTTATTAAATCTTATACGGAAAGTCTTAATTAGAGTTAACCTAGAAAAAGAACTAGAAATATATTTACTTCTTCTCTCAGTTGTCTCTCTCTATTCTCTCTTCTCTGTAAAAGCTCTGACAGTGCTATCTTTCACAATTCCTCGTCGCATCTCCATCGATTTTCGATATTATCAGAGAATCTTACACCATCAAAGTTTCTCATCACCGCGACCGATCTATCGTAAGAAAGGAATTCTCACGAAAAGACTCAGGTATATTGTCTCTCAAATTCGATCTCCATCAACCCAAATCATCATAGGATTCGAATCACGCTTCAACAAGTGGGTGCCTCTAAATCCATCTTAAATTATTCAGTTATTTCTTAAAAAGAAAACCCTAAATTTTTTTCCAAATTTTGATAAATTTCGGATCTTAAAAACATAAAAATTCGGCCTAAAATTGATAGGATCGTTTTCCCCAAATTTTCGTGAAATTCAGCCAAACTCTTTAACAGATACAGCCTCGATATTTTGGCCATAACTTTTTACTCTGAACTCGAATTGACATGATTCTTGAGGTATTGGAAAGAAGACAACGATATCTACAACTTTATCTGAAATAGCAATTTCACGAATTTAATATTTTTAAAGTCAAAATTGAGCTGCAAGTCGGGATACGTTTTAGATGATCCAAGGTGCACAGGTTTGGTATTAAATTTTTAAACTCTTGGGCTACCTTATGCTCAACATATCTCCAGACTTATAAATTGCTAAAATTATATAAAATATATTAAATAGCTTACATCGAATAACAATCTATAAGTTTAAGTGATCAAATATTAACGTTTTTTAATACTTACCATTCTATTACTTCTTTTAAGCCTCATACAATTCTTGAATGGACACATGGGCTCCTTTAAAATTTTAAAATATGTCGGATCGCTATACCAGTCAATCACCAAATTTCATGGATACAATTAACCCTAATGAAGTATATTTTCAACTCTATTACAAAATAAATGTAGTTGAATATTTCTTATTTTCTGTTTTACTTCAATATTTCGTGTGTTATGCTCTTTATTAATATGAAATGCTTAAGGTTTATGTTATAGTTCATTCTTATATATGTTCACCATTATCATATGACATTCATCATATAGAAAATCACGATAGGGCATACGCATATAAGTTAAGAATAAGATATGACACAAGACATAAGCCTTCGTCACGGTGGGATTTCTTTCACGGTCACGTGGAACTTGAAATGGAGGCATCCATGTACGGATGCAAACCCTCAATGGTAGTATGGGATACCACACGAAGTACATCCAAGTTACTACGAAATCCGTCCCTTGGAAAACGTGGTTTAGTGAAACCTATTGCTCCGTGGCCCATTCTAACTAAGAAAAAAATAAGAAAAGAATATGTTAAGACACATGTATGTTAAGAAAGTGGGGACTTAAGCCCACGCAAATATGAAATCGGGGCGGGGACCTAAGCTCAGAACCGACTAATGTTATGATATGTTAAGATACGCTGTGAAGGCCAGCTAAATATGAATTAAGTTTCTACACGTGCCATATCTTACGAGCCACCGTAAGGGCCTAACGTCTGCAGCCAAGACGGGTCTCAAGGACAATATAGCCTTGTCTCGAACTAAGGGGACATCGTGGTTACTATGCCGGTAACCTCATCTGGCTGGATGGTGGTTTATGTTATGATATGGAGGTTAGGTGGTTATCTACAAGTGAACCTCGCGTGCTAGGCTCGAGCAGCGATCCTGGCACAGATCGTTTAAATAAGATAAGATGCGAAGTACGTTGTGTAGACGTATGAAGTAATTAATAAGACTTACAATATGTCACATATGCTAAGTGATGAGACAAATAGAAAAAAAAAAAAAAGATAAGAAAATTAGAAGCATCATGTACCCTTCATGTTATAATATGTTTTTCAGTTGGATTATGATATGTTATGAGTTATAGATAATTTAGTCATTTTATTTAAATGCTAATTTTAGTTTCAAAATACACTACAACTCAAGCGATTGCACACACGATCACCTGGGTAAGTTATGGTGGATCGATTGTGCAACCCACTGAGTTTACGCGACTGAGTAAACTCACCCCCCTCCCAAATCAAACAGTTTCAGGTGAAGATTCTATTTATCCTGTTCATGATGACGCGAGAGCTACAATTTCGAAGGCGGCTTACGTAGATGGAGACGTTGGCTATCATCCGGAGGGGAGCGTAGATCCGACAGATTCCTACGAGCCCTGAGAGTCCTTTTGCTTTAGATTCTTTGAGAGACATATTCTAGTTATTTTAATATTTTTGTGAGTTCATGTTTAGAACCATTTTATCCTACGTAAAACTTGTTTTATTTTCTATCCTAGATGCATGGTTAGGATTAAGTATTTCATTATTATTGTCTACGTTTTCTCGTTATTAATTTTTGAGTCAATTATTTTTAATGCTATCTTAAATGCCTCAATCCATATGCTAAGTCAATTTATAGATTATGTGTATGTCCGCTTATTGTCTTAACCAGCATGCGGTGTCATAACACGGAATTCTAGGCCCTCGATATCGGGTAAGAATTCTGGGTCGTGACATATACACAGCAGGAAGAAGAAGAGCCATCTGAGGATTTCTTGAACGATGAGAATGAGCCTGAAAATGGAGAAACCGGGTCACAAGATGAATGGCGAGAAGCCGGTGAGTTAGATTTGAACAGCAGGTGAAGGCTGTCACCTATCTCATGCTTGGATGAGGTAATTTGAGGGGTCTTTCTATTACCCTTTGTCTTCTATTCTCAGAGTCACCATTTAAAGCATTGGTCATGTTCGAAAAGTTTTTATTACATATTATAGTAGTTTGGTATCTTTAGGTTGTTGATGGCCTTGCTCTCAGCTGCAATTTTAATTCTCTGTTGCGATTCCATTGATACGTGGTTGAATGATGTGCCCATTTCGGAAGAGAAACATGTCTGGCGATGCTGGTTTTATCCGATACAAGCATCAAACCGTTTTGTTTCTTACATGCCTTAATTCACCTCCAATCGGTTTGTTTCTTACATGCCTGAAATCCGAACTTCATTTCTTCACGAATTTAGAATCATGATCGAATATGACTAGAGAATTTGAAAGATAGTATCAGTAGTTCCACATTATTTCGTTGTAGATGTGATTAGGTCACATTAGTGTTTCGAATCCCAAAAAAAAACATTATACAGCCAAGTAATATAGTCATTTATCGGAATTATGATCCTATGAATAAACGGTTTAAATAAGAGTTGGTAGGTGTTGTAGGTATGGATTCGTGTTTCTTTTTAGCTGTACCCATATTCAAACAGCCATTACATGAGGATCCAATGGTGATGGGTCATTTTATAATAGTTTCATACTGCCAGTGGGTGGATTTGTATGGAAAAAAGGGGGAAATTATTAGTAGAGTACGGGCGCCAACCGAAGGTTCAATCTCCACAACTGATGATTCCACAGTTAACACCGTTGACTGCCATGAATCAGACGATGGAGATCGTCTTTTGTCTCAATCTGTCACATCATATCTTGAGATCATGGCCCACATGTCAGCTTTTATTTTTGATTTTTTTATTTAAAACATTAACTATTTGGATATATTGAGCTTTTATATTTCTTATTGAGATTATTTATCCAATAAAATTATTTAACAAAAATAAATTAGTATATAGAATTAGATCAAGTTCAACTTCGATGGTTGTAGCAGAGATAATCCTAGACTGGCTGCGATTATCAAAGTTTACGATAAGAATAGAGGAGAAATGTTATTATTTGATGGTCCAATTTCGTGCAAAATCTTAGATTTTTTTCTACACATCATATAAATGTTTCTAGGTTTTTTTTTCAGGACTTTCTCGAAGTTAATCGAAAAAGCTGCAGTGTCTATTGTATCTAGAATCGGTGACCCTAATTTTTGCAAGTCAAAATCGATGTGTGGTATGTGGAATCTCTAATCTACAGCAAGTTTTAAATCGATGTGTGTCATGTAGAATCGATGAACCTAGTTTTAAATCTCTGATCTGTCATTCACGCCCTAGAGAAGGTATGCATGGAGTTTTTTTTTTTGTCTAAATTGCACTCTGTTTTTTTTTCAATACTTCCTGATTTTTAATATTGTTAGATTTTTTTACTTTTTAATCTTATTAATTTTTTTGTCTCCGATTTTTTCTCAGAATTTTTCCCTGAACTTGCTGATTTTTTCGGATTTTTCTGAATTTTAACATTGCCAACTTATTACCGAAGCCCAGCTATGGGTCTCCTAGACAACTCACTTGGTTGACACTACATCTTTTATATTTTCCTTATTTATTTAATATAATATATATGTGTGATCCTTAGTCAAGGTAGCAATCCTTTGAGTTACTGTGTAGTGAAGGTAATTAGCATATTCAATTTAGATTATGTGAAAAAATTCAACTATATCATATTATCATGCTACCCATGATATTGACCTGATTTTTGTTTGGTTTGTTAGTGTACAAGGTTTGATTTCATTATATTTGTTGTGAAATTAAGAGAAGCAAAGCATAAATTAGTCAATAAGTTGTTCTGATAATAGATATTGGAGAATCACCAATTTTTTTTAAAAAAATTTCTATTCTCACGATTTGTTTTCACAATTTTTTGCAATTTCAAAATTATAGAGATGATGGAAGTAGTTTCTGTACTTAAGGTGATTAGGTTATTCAATTTAGATCATGTTCAAAAATTCAGCTATACCATTCTTTATATTGATATTTATTTTATGTATATAGTGAAATTAAGAGAAACAAAGCATAAATTAATTTTTAGGAGATTCAATGATACTACTCTGTTATGGTACAAACCCTCCGAGGAGAACCACCGATAGACACATGCTCTGGTACTGTGGTAACAATGTTCCCATCATACATCCAATCCTAAGAGCCAGTCCCACACTATTTATAAAATGAAAATTGTACAACAAAATGTGGCATGCTTCATAAAGGGATAATCTCATTGCCTCCTGAATGAGGATTGCCACGTCTCCCAAAATCATAACACATTACAGCTATCATAGGTTCGAGTCATCCAATGAGCACTTTCTTGTTTCGGTATCTTGACATCATTTTACCTATTGAAGAAATCTTGAGAATGAAAAGATAATATCAAATATAACTGAATAACAAAGCTCAAATCTGAAATTTATTTGCCACATCTGGTCAGTAAAGCATCTGCTACAAATATCTCTCCCAATTGCAGCGTCCCTTTCTAGAGATCCACCAAGCTTATCCAGCAGTACTTGACGCCCCAACAAATGAACAAATTTCAGGTCATCCTAAATAGAAGGGAAGCCAGTCAAGTCATCAGTTTGGAATTAGTGGGTAAAGAATATTGACTCTACAATAATACTTAACTTGAATATGTATCTTTTTCTAAATTGATCCTCCAAGTCTTAGGAAACTCTCTTTTTCAATCTCATAGGGCCTTATGGGGGCTTCATTGATCTTACCTTTCCCCCAAAAGTACCTGATACATTTTCTTTAACTATCCAAAAATTCGTCTCCCTCCAAATATGCAAAACAGTAGCAGCTACTATGCTCTTAGCAATGGTGTAAGTGGGTCCTAAACTCTGAAATTTTTTTGTCAATTAGTGTACAATTTCAAGGAGACTTCTAAAAATTGTTCTGTTGATGTGTAGCATGCACATAATCAATCTCAATATACATGATACATATCCACATTAATTGAAGATCTAAGTTAGAGTTTCATCTTGTTCCCAACAACCTACACATCCAGGACTAATAATTATTTTCTGCTTAACTTATCAATTGTTATTAACTTAGTCTTGGATTGCCAATGAAACACATAGATAGTGTTTGGGGATTGTGTTTTCGTATTTGCCCAAGCCAACTCAAAGAGGAGTCATTTGTAGATGCAATCCAGACAATAATGGCCATCATTAAGTTTCTTCGACGGATGTTGTCCATAGATGGTTTTGGTAAATTCTGTTTCCCTATTGTATAGTATTAGTTATTACAATCAGAATTTTGTTAAAACTGATTGTAAAAAGAGCCCTCATAGAGCTAAGGTTCTCACTATAGTATAGTGTTCCTCTCATCACCAATGATGAATCGATTATTTTCCTTTGCTATTTCTCTGCAACGAATAAGGCATTCTTTCATTCTTTGAGATGTGACCTTCAATCCATCACAACCAAATTGATTCTCACCTGGTAGTGATGTCCCAAAAAGTTATGTTCAGCTTTGTTCCAATCATTTAGTTTGATTATCCCAAGGCTTTCTTCTTACAAATAGATTTATAGTTGATAGGGTAAAGCATTCTCTTAAGGGAGAGGCCTGCCCAAAGAGAGCTGTTGAAACTACCTTCAATTTTCTTAAGAACCTTTGGTAAAGAAAATGCAGCCGACCAAAAGACTTGCTAAGTAGAATAATATGGGATATATAAGTTCTAATCTACCTACAAAGGAGAGGAACGGTGATTACCAGCCCGTGAGTCTTTTTTGCATCTTTTCACTAAGTGACTAAGAAAGCGAGAAAGATATTCATGTCATGAAGGAAGGTAGACCCAGTTATGTCACGAGCAGCGCTCTCTTTGAATAACCCAATATGGCACATATTCTGCTTATACCGGTTTGCTCTTCACTAAAATGGAAAAAAGAAAAAGTGACGCTCTTTGAATTGTTTGCCATATGGCTTCACATAATACTGATTTCATCCATGAACTTTTTATGGCCACGATTGATTTTTCTTTAATGTGGAGAATAATAGCAAATCATTGACAAACATTAAATGAGATGCCCTTATTTATTACATGAATGCCTCCATCCTAATACTTTTATCTGTATCAAGGTTAAAAAATGAAACTGAGTTGGAATTGATAAGGGCTTGAATCCAAGTAAATGGGAACTCAGTTTAGTACTCGACTGTATCATTGAAGATTTCTGAGTAAGAGAACTTGATAGGTTTCTTGAACAGCAAGTTAATATTTTATTGGGAGTTGGGATCTAAAAACAAATGAAACTGAGTTGGAATTGGCCCTTTGAAGATCAAAAGATACACATTGGTTAATTAGGTTTGTTGTACACCCTCTATTTTTGTTAAATTACTCTTTTAATCAGTTGGAATCAGTTGAGTTACACACATGATTAATGCTTGCATTTATAATTTTGTGTCACTAGTGTGATTCCTCCTACTGGGCTATTTCAATTATATTGTCACTTGGATTCAATTGTCGTCGGTCTTCTGTGTACAACACTTAATGGATTTACTGGTAGATGAGACTTTCTAGGGGTTTCAATGAAGCACTTAATGGATTTACTTGTGAGGGATGGACCATGATGGGAAACGATGGCATGGATGATGTTACAATTCTCATAAACTCAACACCAAGCAAGGTTATGGGATAAATCTTGCTTTTGCAAATGGGTTTCCAGCTACGAGCAATTCTGTCATGTGTGCCAAGGCGTCCATGCTTTTGCAGGTTGGTATATTGAAATGGTGTCATAAATTTGTTGAATTGTGTCATAAATTCTGTCCTGTGTGCCAAAGTTTAAATCTTGTGTTGGGACTGGAAAATACCACCTGGTATATATGGGACCAAGGCGGTATTAACCCTACCTAAAGAGTTAATACTGCCGAGTATTAACGCTTCATACAGGACGGTATAACCTTACCTCATCTGTTTCTCCGTGGTCTCTTTTTTCGGTCGAAAGTAAAGGCGAAAAAAAGGAATAAACTAAATGCTTATCATGTTCTTACCAAATTTGTAATAACTTATTAGATTTGGTGCTTTTCTAAATTTCTAGGTGATAGAGTCGCATCAAGCAAGAAAACTGGACACATCCGGAACAGCCAAAGCGGTCATCTCGTGCTTCCAAAAGTTGGGTGTCTCATTTGAATTGGATCGGGTGTGTTGGATATACTACAGATTAATTAATTATTTTTGGTATTAAATTTCATTGTACTTTTGCTATGGCGCCGGTGGGTTCCTTTAACCATGCCACTGCCTATGAAGAGAGCTGAAATTTGGGTAATTCTCAAAAGTAGGAGTTACCTTTGGGCAATTCTCAAAAGTAGGAGTTACCCTTGTATCTGTTTTGCATGGTGTAATGACTGCATCAGAGGCTGAAGCTTTAATGCTGATATGATTCCAATGTGATTCATATCCAAGCATTTTGGTAGATATGATGTAGACCTATTTTAAAGAGTTCGGTAGAAGTTAGAATAGATATAATTACATAGTTTGTGTTGTATCACTAACATTTTAAAGATCATATTATTCTTATTGAATATTTGTATTCGTTACTGATTAGAGCAGTGATTTCCAGTTTCTCTAGGCTGATCCAAACAAGACTTAAGTGGTGTGCATAAGGTCTCCATACATGTAGATACCTTCACCAAATATTTCCACTACTTAAAATAAAAGAAAGTGAAAATCCATCCCCTGCATTATCATCTCACATCATAGAGATCTCCTAGCAGGTTGCAATTGGAAGCTGGTTAGTTGTAGATTTTTAATGGCATAATTGTATTTTAATCCTTTTAAATTTTATAACAGTAGTTAAAATTGTTCTCTTTTGACTTATAGTGTTAATTGATTAAAAAACTTTGATGCAAAAAAAAAGGTGTGCTTTTTATTTTATATAATATGATATGTGTTTCATTTTAGAAATGGACTTATAAATTGGTCTAGACTTGCAGAACTGGACTTTTATAGCTAATTTAAGTCTGTGATCTGATTCCGTGAACTAAACTTGTATAACTTGGTTAACTTGTATAGTCGTATTATTGTATAACTGAACTTGTATAGTCGTATTATTGTATAATTGAACTTGTATGTCTGTGATTTGATTCAGTTAATTGAACTTATTTAATTGGGTTATTCTATAACTAAGCTAGATAGAGGGCTGAAAAAACAGAAGTTTCTTTCAATTTGGTTTCATTTGATTGAGGTGGCCGTCGCTATCCATTTGAGAAGTCAAGTTGGATGCTTTTTTTGGTAAGACTGGGCATAGTGTCATGCTGTCGCAGAAGATTTACAACAATAGAAATCTTCTGCAATTTATAATGGTTTAAAGGCACGGAAGGCACTAAAGGACAAACCCAATAGCATAGACCTTATTTTGTCAGAAGTAGAATTGCCCTCGATCTCTGACTTCAACCTTCTTGCCATGATAATGGGGCATGAGACCTGCAAAAAAATTCATGTTAAAAGTATGATATATTAATAATCTTTTGTAATGTATCAATTATAGTAGAACTTTGATTTGGACACATTTTTCACTCCTTTTGGAACTTGTGCAGTGAAGTCCTCACATGATTTTATTAGTGTGGTATTCAAGTGCATGTTGAAAGGCGCTACAAATTTTCTTGTTAAGCCGATCAAGAAAAACGAACTTAGGAATTTGTGGTAGCATGTTTGGAGAAGACATGCTGTAAGCTCATCCTTACACTCTTTTTTATTTTGAATCAGTTGAGCCGATCAAATTTTTATAAAATTAAATTTTTTTATCAGTGGAGACCACACAAAAAAATGAGTGATATCGGTTGAGTTCCAAGTTGTCTATAGGCAAGTGTTTGGAACAACTTAAACCGAAAATGATAAACCTATATATTGTGTAGCAAACAGGATCAGGTTGGGTTCAGGTCGGGTTTGGGCTAACTTGAATACAACTTATTTATATAACAGGTTAATATTTTCAACCCAGCCTATTAGATGAGGATTCCTTATATGGAAGTCATCAATATCTCAGTTTAATGATGTTCTCTTTTTTATTTCAGGCGAAGCTTTCCGATTTGAAGTTCACCTCAAACGGATCACTAGGTGATGGGGACACTTGGCAGGAGAGGCGAAGCAAATTAAATTTTTTTATTCTTTTATTTTGAAAATGGGCCATGGGGCCCTTAGATTGTTAACTCTATTTCTTTTCTTCTTTTTGGTTGAATAAAAGGATTGGGCATATAGAGATTAAAATGTTTGGCTGATTTGAAAGGTTGGATCATAGGTTGAGATGCAACATTTTGTGTGAATAAAATAATTGAGCATCTATTTTTTTTATTAATGGCATTGAATGATTTGCATTTGAGTTAAATGTATGTGCTGAAATATGAGATTAATAGCTTTTTTTCTTTATATAATTTTTTTAAAAATATTTAAAAAATTGCATAAAAAATCGTCGGCGTAATTTTTTTTTTTTTTAAATTACATAAAAAAATCATTGTCAAAAACAGTGTTTTTTTTATGACTATTAAGAGCAGTTGTTGTTGAAGTTCATAAACCACTGTCTTGTATAGTGGTAAAAAAAAATCACTCCTTTTTTTACAATTGTTTAGGCAGTGATTTTTTGAAAAAAAATCATTATCAAAGACAGTAATTTTTTGAAAAAATCACTGTTTAAGGCAGTGATTTTTTTGGCTTTTTTACATAGTGTGCGTCATGATCTTAAGATCCATGTGTGGAATATCGGGGTAAAAGATCTCTATCATCTGATCCAAAGAAATCAATCATTTTTAAGGAGTTTGGGCAATAGGTGCAAGCATGGAGCGTGTGAGCGCAAACAGAGGTACCCTTTATTTATTTTTTGAATGAGATCAGATAGTCCTTGCGTTAGTTGCGGTTGCACCCAATCATCGTGATGGACAACCACATGATGGCCGCCGACTGGTGGGGGGCCAGAGATTGGAAACAAGCTTTCTATCATTTGACACTTAATTATTAACAATGAATGGTTGGAGCCTTAAAGGATGTTTGAATTTAAGAAAAAACTTTTAGACCTTTTTTTGTGTTTTTTTTTATTTTTAGGGAGCCATTACTTGTACACACTTTTCAAGTAATTGCAACGAGCTTAAAGAAAGACTTTATATTTTAGGGACATGTGACATATGAAAACGCAATTTAAGCCATCTGATTTAAAGTTCATGATCTATAGATCCTTAGTCGATAAGATTGGAGCAAAACACAATATTTGTAATATGATCTATTGTTGTCAATCGTTAAATCAAATAATAGCCTTTGACTATATTTAATCATATGATAAATATTATATTTATTGCCAATCTTATCCACATCTAGAGTCATTTTGGATAATACATCATTAACCTTGTTGGCTTCAAGTAGGGCTATCAACGGGCCAGGTTTGGGCCGGATTTTTCATCCAGCCCTTTTTTTTTTAAGAAAAATTTTGGGCTCAGGCTCGGGCCGATAGCTAGTCGAGCCTGACCCAATTTTGAAATGTTGTGACCCAAACCCGGCCCGATTAGCTATCCGGGCCAAATTTCTAATAAGTTTTTAAGTCTTTTTAAGATTTATTTTTTTGAAGGCCTAATTTTTTGGGCCGGGCCGAGCCCGACCCAATTTCTTATTCGGGCTAGGCCTAGCCCGTTTATTAAATTTATAAAAAAAAAATGGGCCCAAAACCGGCCCATCCGAGCCGGGCCGGGCTGAAGCCCAATCCGTTGACAACCCTAGCTTCACGTTTAATATGTCGAATAGTAAGTGCTTTGCCATTCTTTGGACTATTTACATCCAGTTCTATCACAGCATCATTCTAGTCCATATAGTCATTAGTCTTTCGTGCAATGATACGTAGTTCCTTCAGTTTTTCTCCATGCATATTGCATAATTCAGTTTCTGTTGTACCATATCGATCAGGCCAAAGTAAAGAATCTCCTCAACAGGTCTAAGCCCCCCATTTTGTAGATTCTCATTACCCAATTAACAAAAGATGTATGGTGAACAAACTGCGTACGAATTCCAAGATAGCTACTGAACCAAATTCTGAATCGTATGTCAGTCACGTAACATATGGATCACAAATTCCGATTCTTTCTTACATAGCTGACAGATTGTGTCGTCAATGATTTTCTTCTCCACTAGTTTCTTTTGCACCAGGAGGATCTCCATGCATGCACACCATGCGAAATTTTTAATTTTGTTCAGCATGCCGCAATTCCAGATTTGCCCCAAATAAGATTTGGTGTACCCGAGCTGCACCCAACCTGATGACGAAGATCCTGAGAGGAATTACGAGCAACATAGTAAGCCGATTTAACTGAAAATTTACTGTTTGCTGTGTGTGCCCATGCTTGAGAGTCTGGATGATCGCTCCATGGTAACGGAATGTAAATGATGACTGCCACATCTTTAGGCTGATCAACTCCTCCATTGATGGGTATCCGTATTGATGAGTTTTTCTACCTTTTCCAACCTATTGTTATCCTTTGGAGTGAAGATTTTGAAGGTAGATGCCATTAGTATCCACCAGTCTCACCATATATTTATGCTCTTTTCATTACTCACTCGCCAAATATTCCCTTTTTCAAAGACATGTTTCGCTCCGCAAATGCTTTGCCAAGTGTAAGAGGAATTTCAACCTTGGGTGGTGTTTAAGAAATCCCCACAAGGGAAATATTTAGTCTTAAGTAATTTGTAGGCCGTCGAATTAGGGTGGTTGCACTACAAAAAAAAAGGGACCCTACGCCGACGGCTGCCAGCCGTCGGCGTATGGTTCCCCAACTGTCACCATAGCTTACACCGACAGCTGGAAAACTTTTCACCAACGGCTGGACGCCGTCGGTGATAAAGTCGTCGACTAATTAATAACTACGCCGACGGCTACAGCCGTTGGCATAGGTTGGAGACCCAATGCCAACGGCTGTGGCTGTCGGAGGTTTTTTTTTTTTTTTAATCTACGCCAACGGCTGTGGCCGTCGGAGGTTTTTTTTTTTTTTTAATCTACGCCAACGGCTGATGTTTCAATCGTCAGCGTAGGTTTTTTTTTTTTTTTTTTTTTTAAATCCCCAATTCAACCAACCGGTATGGTATTGCATCTACCTACTAATTCTTCTATATCGGGCTGCAACAGAGCCGAGCTAGCTCCACAGCTTGGCTTGGCCCGAAAATGAGAGCTTTGCCCTCTTAAGCTCGGCTCGAGAGCCAAGGCCGAGCTTATTATTTATAGCTCGATTGAAGTAGAGCCGAGCTAGAGGTGAGCTTGTGAAGCTCGACTTGATTAATATGATATAATACTTTTATATATAATAAAATATAATATATATACTTTTGATTTTTCAGCTCAAACCACAACAAGCCAAGCTGATTCAAATTATTTTCCTTCAAAATGTCAGGATTGAGTGCTTTGGCATCTACCAATTCATTTACAAATTTCCCTATATCATTCCCGCTGCTACTTTTAGGCCTCCCGAAAAACAATATATCTGCAATCCATATAGAACTATCAGACAAAGAATCTGAAGGACGAGGAATACCAGTACTACCAGAAAAGTTAACCATACCAAGCAAATTAGAAGACCCTATTCGAAATGCTAACTGTAATATATGCGGCATGTTTTTTTTGGAGTTTGGAATTTTTTGATGATATAGTTTACCAATATAAAATATTTAATAGAAATAGTATTATGAAATTTTAGAATATGTGAGTGAAACATAGGTTTGGAGAATACTGCAGCAATTTTGAGACGAGATCCACTGCTTCAGGTGGCATGCGCTTGTGGAATATCTGAAAACAGATGCCAGTAAAAATGTCATTTAATGTATGAATCTCCATAGAAAAGCGGTTGGTAACTGTTGTGACACATTTATAACAAAGCTTTGCAAGAGTGAATCCAAGACTGGGGCATCCACGAGCGTACCATACTGGGAAGTGGAACCAGAATGTGGTGATCATCTGATTTTTAGTTCGTAGTGGGACATTCCGAGACCCACATCCCAGCACCACTAAGCACCAAGCAAGGTTATGAATGGCATTAGATTCACTCATATCCAGCTTAGATAGACATAAATGCTCCAAAGCCCACTCCATCCCAGAGAGCTGAAAATAGAAAAACAGATAAGCAGCAGAAAATCAATCAGTACCTTGTGCCATGGGTGAGCTTTAATTTGCGGGAATTTGAACTATGTATAGTTGGGATTCATACATTTAATTCACTACGTCAAAATGAGGAAAAAACTACTATAGCAGCATAAAATAAACCACTGCTTAATATAGTGGTGCAACATACCACTGTCTAAAATAATGGTTTCTTAAGTTAAATCAGTCGTCACGTGCGTGTGATGTCATCATCACGTGCAAAACCATCGGGCCTCCCTTGAAATCAATCGGGCCTCCCTATTTTGTTTTTATCTCCTAACAAAACACCTTTCTCTCAACTCTTATCATTTTCTCCCTAAAACCTACCCTTCCTCTCCTCTTCCTCTCCCCCGACGATCTCTCTGCTCCTCTCACGAGCACCATCGATCTCTCTGGTCCTCTCCCCCGACGATCTCTCTAGATCTCTCTCACAACGATTCTCTGGCGAAATTTCGATAGGGATCTCCACCGTTTGATTCACTGTCGTCAACTATTTGCAGGGATATTTCGCTCTCACAATCACCGATCGGAGAAATCTTGCGACGATCGTAACCTAACCAACCTCCAAGCGATCGAACAAGCGAGCGATATGACGGTAAGAGATCAATCTGCATTTTGATTTCATTTTGGTCACTTTCGTCTCTCGATCTGCATCTTTGTTTTGGCATTTTTGGGACTGATTTTGACCTAGATCGGGTTTTATTCTTTGATAGAGTCGATCCGCCGATCTATTATTTGATTTTGGTTTCAGTGCTTGATCCGCACGAAATCAATTTGATTCTATTATAAGGATTATTTTTCGGCATATGCTTGAGATTTGATCGCCTTTCAACGATTGCCTCGGATTTTTAACTTTTGTAAATATAGTTTCATTTTTTTGAGTTTTGATGTAGTTTCTAATGGAGATTATGGTTTCTCGTGGTTTTTATCTCCAATGATTTGGTTTAAAGAAATAGAGGAAATTTGATATGGTTTCTCGGGGTACTAGTTTGAGGTGATTTTATTGAGAAGTTTTGATTTGATTACCATTTCAATATGTAGGTTTTAGTTGTCTGATTTAATTTCAAGCTTCAATCGATTTGAACTCGAGAAGTTGTTTAATGATCTAAAGAGTTGCGTAAATTATTTATGTTTTTCGGTTGTTAAATTGATGGTTGTAAGGGTAATGGAGAATTTGTTGGATCTTGGCACCTAAACGATTTCACAAATCAACACGTCGATTCGATGCCCATTTTCAGTTAGTTCACATGTTTGAAGCTCGAGTTTGAGTTGTTTGAGTTCACTTTGGGTTTTCGCTTCCAATAACTCGTTGTAGAGATCGTGGTTCGCGTGATTCTGTGAAGGTAAGAGATTCACCTTTAAACGAAAAGAGACCTATATTCATTAATGAAAAACGATCGATATGCACTATTAATTTCAAAGATTCTCTTATTCAGTTTCATTTATTGATTCAAATTTCGAGGTTTTAGGACTTGATTACGAGATGAAATCTGATCTCTGCTTATAGTTCAGTAGTTTGGATCACAGTTTGAAGTTAAGATCAACTTCATTGGAAAAAAAGTTTAGATTTTGATCATCTTATTTGATTTAGTGTTGCTAAATTTACAAAAATTTTGATGTTAAAGGTCAAAATCCTGAGAGGTCGAGTTGGGTTAAAAATCCAGATTGGTTTATTAAATGGGTGTGTTTCAGGTATAAGTTTCTTCTCTACCATATATTTTTAACAAAATCTAGTCCAACACAACTCCGCAACCTCTGATCGATTTCGCTAATTCGGTTGGATTGGGTTCAGGTTTAGAGTTAAATAGTGTGATTAGGAGATTGTTTTTTGAGGAGATTGCTTTTTGAGGAGATTACTATATATATATATATAAAGCTGAAAAATATAACAATTAGTTGGCATATGAGAAAGAGAGCCATTTTATGGCCAAATGACTCTTCTGTCATAAACTTTCCCTTTCCTAATAATTTTTAGTAGAGAAAAAATGCACGTCTTCACTAATCATGGAAGCTGTGCTTATAAGTTACAACTAGAGAGAGAGAGAACAAAAAAATGTAAGTCTTTTCTGCTGCTTTAATAATTATATGGTGTCTTTGTATATGAAGTTCTAAGCTTTTTTCCAAACTAAGGCAAGAAGGCATCTAATATAAGTGCCTCTGAGCCTCTCCAACTTCTCTAATAAGAGTAGTTGAGCTTGACATTTGGTAATCAATTATTTGATCAATTAATTAGTGCAATCGTATGTACCACTATGTAAATGAATTGGGTATAGATGTGTCGAAATTTGTAAAAGGAAGACAGGTTTGTTGTTGAGGACAAAGTGCAGGCGGCTGATGTGACTGACTGTACCGACCTGATTTAATTGAGTCTCACTGAACTTGCAACCAATTACATCATGTCACATCAGACGTTTGTATATTGTCTGCAGAAAATCTGAAATTTTCTGATTTGATTATGCATGGATGATTGCAGTTTGCATTATGAATTTTATCATTATAATATTATTTATTCAAATTCCAGAATTTTATCATTATAATATTCCTTAATGGTGCATTTGGATGTTGGTCCAGTCCTACCTCTTTATTCATGTAAGACCAAAATTTCATATGCCCTATTTCTGGTATAACTAATAGAGAATATTCAAGATTGACTGATAAGAGAGATACAAAACATATTACAACATATTATGTATATTTTATATTTTAGGTAAGATTAAGATTGATTAGGATTTATTATATGAAAGTTTTACAAAATTAATTCTAAAAAGACAGTTATAATTTACACAAATTTTCGAATCTAATTAAATCTAAATAATTTTAATAAACTCAAATTTTCCTAAAATCTAGGATACGCATATCTCCAACTACAACAGAAATACAAGATATACCTTGATTGGAATCAGCAACAATGAAAGCCAACAGCACATGAAGAAAGTATTATTTATAACTTTAGAATCAACAAAGCACACTTGTATGTGTCACTATTCTCTATTAGCATGAAATGAACTCTAGAAAACAAATTAAAATCTGTGGTTTTTAAATATCCCAAATTGAAGACTAACACATAGTACCCATCTAACTTCGTGATAGCTATATTAGTATACTACTCTCTACCACTTATAAACTTTATAGAAAACTCGAAAATATGTATATAAAAATCTTAGTTTTACATTAGGATGTTCATCTCCATCATGATCTTCAATTTCGTAAAGCCTTCAGCTTTTAGAAGCTTTGTAAAGAAGTTATTGTTCTTTGGAGTTGCAGTAATCGACTTCTATCTCACAATCTTTCACTAACTCAAGAATGTAGTAAAATTTGGTGTCCATGTAGTTGCTTTGATCATGAAAAATCGAAGTTTATCAATTCAATTAAAGACTTATTATCACATGAAATCTGTAATAGAGCAATAATTGTTTTCTTCTTTGATGACATTGAAAATTTCATTGGTCCATACCACCTGCCCAATTACTATATGTACACTACCAAGCTTGCCACTAGCAATTGAATAATAGCAAACACTGATTTTATGACTGTGGTGAACCTTAAAATTGGTTTTGTAGCTTACTTTATGCAAGATATCATAAATCTACTTGGGAGTCCCACTCCGAATATTATATGTAGTCTAATAGGATTTTATTTTTTTTTTTTGATGAATAGTCTAATAGAAGTTAAATTCCAGACTTCCTAGTTCCTACTAGTCTCTTAAGGTAAGTTATAAAGTATGCTTATGTAGACACTTATGAAACTCATGCATGCTTGTGTTTGGAGTAGACTTTGAAACAACTGTGATTGAGATCTATTTGGACTAATGCTAGGTACTATATGTTTATTCTTTAAATCTTTATTGCTTATTCATTTGCGTTTACTTCCAATTATTTCTCAATTGAAATACTTGCTGTTTAATCCGTTGATTTCTAATCTTGGGTTCATCTCTTTCCAATTCTTATGTTTATTTGGTTCCTATTTTGCATTTCTAAAGATAAGGTTTTGGTCTCGGCGCTTGAATCGATCACTCGTTGCTTAATCCGTGGGATAAGAGACCAGAAACTCAAAGGTCTTACACAAACACCTGTGTCAGCGGGTTTAAATCCATAATAAAATCTTAGAATATGTTACCTGGATACAGATTCATGGACTCATACCCCCAACCTCTTTATCATCAAAAAAGCCCCATGCCATATACCCACCCCTATTATCCTACATGGGAAGTAATTCCACCTCAGATGAATCTAGAACCAGCCAAATCTCCTGAAACTTTCAAACCTTGGCCTTATAATGGTGGCTTTAACTACCCAAATCCAGATGAATGCCAGGGATGCTGTACCCATAGTTACCCATGGGGTTACAACAGTTCTAAACCCTCACACACCCATTTGCCTCCGCACCCAATGTATTCGCATGCACCTTATCCTCCATACCCTTATGCCCACCCTGCATATTTTATCCCTCCACCTCATTATTCGGCTGAGCAGGCGCGGTATGATTATGATAAAAACATTATGAGAAACCACTGTTGTGGATATCCAAACCATGATTACAATCGCACGGCTAATAACACGTTGAAAATTGAAGAACATAAGCCTGAAATCGAGCAAAAAGATGAAGATTTGCCTGGCTTAGTTTAATTGCCAAACTGCCCCTACTAGATAGTTTGGATACCTCCTGGTTACGTGAAGGGCAAGGAGACTATTAACCCCTCTGAATCAGACCCTTCGGCATGGAAAAATATCAAATTGTTGAAGCAGGGAGAAGTTAAGATCAGAATCAGCACAATGAGAAGGAAAGTCAGGTGCCCCTTCCAATAAAATGTATGCCTGGTTACGATAGCCTGAGGAAGTTGTTGAAAAGAAGGAATTAAAGGAGATCAATGCCAGTCCAAAAAAAGGTGTGGAAGAGCTACTGCCAAAGTTAAAAATTATTCCGGTAAAGTCAGAAGCAATTCCTCGAAATGGGATTAATTCGGAGGAGTCACGAGAAAATAGTAAACCCAAAAAGGATCTGCCAAAGCATGTTGAGGAGAGCATAGAGAAGAGCAAGAACAAACTACCATCATCTCCAATGAAGGCATCCAAGTTGCCTCCTGTTAATTTGAGAGTTGATCCTTTGCCGAGGAAAATGAGGAATGGCACTTCAAGGTCTCGTAGTCGACCCAAGGAGAAAATTCAATGGGACTCCGAAGCGGAAAAGCCTACTTTACCAGAGGCCAAGGAAGGAAACTCAAAGACAAAGGAGATTAAAATTGTTCAGATTGAGGAGATGCCTACGATCCAAAATGACAAGGGTGTAAAGGACTCCAGAGAAAAAGAGCCTACCTTACCAGAGAACAAGGAAGAAAACTCGAAAATAAAGGAGATAAGAGATGTTCAGATTGAGGCGACCCCAAAGGCTCAAATACAGATTGAGGCTCCTGCAGTTTCTAATGAAGAAGTAGAGAGCAGAAATTGGTGGAAGAAAACCTCAGATTGAAGAGATTGAGGGAGAGGAAGTGGCTAAAGAAAGGGAAAAAGGGGAAGAATTAAATGAAAGACGAATAGAGCTGTCAAGCACAGATGCTGCTGTTGTTATTCAGTCTGCTTATGGTAGGTTTGAGGTGAGAAGATGGCAACCACGGAAGAAATTGAACCTTTTTGTAGCCCTCTAGGTGTACGCTAGAAGCCCCTGACTAGCTAACCGGTCTAAGTAATGGTGGTTGATAAGTTTGGAATGTTCTTAAATCACGCCTCAGACCCTCTTGTGTGATTATTATATTTTATTCTCAACAATTTGATTATATTCTAGCAGTTTTATCTCTGAATGTGGTTCTTCAATCCTTGTTTTTTAAATTTTGGGCATTATTTGTTTTCAGGGATTGCACCCAAGCATCAGAGAGATCAGAAAATCTGTGGCAAGGGATCTAGCTAGTTTGTCTGCAAGAGAAATAGCATTCCTTAGCCACTCGGACAACTGCTGAAGAACACCATTAACATCTACTGAAGGGTCGTCTGTTGAAGATATTTCCAAGGTTGCTGATGGCGTCAGCTCTTCGATGCCGACAGAACCGACTTCTAAGCTGGAGGAACCAGAAGTAGACTCGGTCATGGAGAGAAACGTAACTTCTGCTCCTATCTTGGAGGAACATGGAGATACCAAAGAGAGAGATTTTTCTGAATTGTCGTTTGTGGAAGTGGACAAATCAGTGGCCATAGCGGAGGAATTGGTAAGCCAACTAGTTTCCTCTGTAATGGACCAAAAATCTGTTCCTGAACACGAGAATTTCTCTGCTATGGCTCTGGTTGAAGACAAACAGCTTGATTCCAAGGTGGTGCCTTCAGTGGCAAATGGTGAACCTGATTGTAGTGATTCTGAAGGCAAACCTCTCGTGGAGTTGCAACCGGTGAATGCAGAGCCTGACCCTGATTCTGTATCCAATGAATCTGCCTGAGATTGCCAATTGGTCGAAGAAAAAATACCCGGTTCTGAAATTGGGGTGCTCACAGATTCCCGAACGATGGGTGAAGAAACCAATGGTAAATTAGAGGAATCTGCCAAGCCTCTACAAATAGCAAACGATGAGGAACCTATTCCAGAGGCAGAGACATTGGCTCTGGTGAGGGAAGAAGAATCTGCAGAACATTTGTTAATGGAGTGGAATGCTGAAACCTTTGGTGAGGGAAGAAGAATCTGCACAAACACGCAAGTCTTTGATACAATTTTGTAGTGAGAAGTCATCAATATCTCAATTTAATTGCTTAATATCATAAATATTTAATTACGTTCTCCTTTTGATTTCAGGCAAAACTTTTCGATTTGAAGCTCACCTCAAACGGATCACTAGGGGACGGGGATATTTGGCAGGAGAGGCGAAGCATATATATATTTTTTTAATTATGAAACTAGGTCATGGGGTCCTTAGATTGTTAACTCTTTTTTTTTTTTGGAATAAAAGGATTGAGCATGTAAAGTTTAAAATATTTGATTGATTTGAAAGGTTGGATCATAGGTTGAAATGCAATATTTTGTTTGAATAAAAGAATTTGGCATCTATTTTATTTATGGATGTGCTTGAATATGAGATTAATAGCTTTTTTTCTTTATATAATTTTTTTTAAAGCATTAAAAATTACATTAAAAAAAAGTATTACAAAAGCATAAAAATATTGCATTAAAAAAAGCATAAAAAATATTATTTAAAAAATTTGCATAAAAATTGATTTAATTTTTTTAAAAATTTGTATAAAAGCCACTGCCCTAAACAGTTGTAAAAAAAGGAGTGGTTTTATTTTACCACTATACAAGACAGTGGTTTATGAACTTTATAAACCACTGTCTTGTATAGTGGTAAAAAAAAACCACTCCTTTTTTTACAATTGTTTAGGGCAGTGGTTTTTTGAAAAAAAATCACTGTCAAAGACAGTAGTTTTTTGAAAAAACAACTGTTTAAGGCAGTGGTTTTTTGGGCTTTTTCACGTAGTGATTTGGAGTACCTAAAACCTAAACTGGAAAAATGTAACATGTGAAAATCAATCAGTACCTTGTGCCAGGCATCCCAGGGATGCCTGAGGTCAAATACATGTCATACTATTGTTTATGGGCTAGATTATCGAACAAAAAAATCACCTTGATGATTTCAACAAGCTGGTTGACGCCACTCTCACCGGAAAAGAGAGAGGCTGTTAGAAAAAAGAACAACAGTTTGGATAAATTTTGCTGCTAGAAGTCCGAAGCATTTATATATTGGACTATAAATGAGGAAGCTACCTGTCCAAGCAAGAGTTCAACTGGAACACAACCACTAAACCAGATGTCAATAGCAGTGGTGTACTCGGTGGCTCCAAATATAATCTTGGTAGCTCTATAATACCTAGAACATAAATATGATATATTTGGCTCTCCTTTGACTTATTAAGTTCAAATCCCCCAAGAAGAGACGATAAATCATCATAAGCCATAATAGAAATTTAAGATTGATGGCAGGATGAAAATATATGGGATTTATTAATAAAGAACAAAGCATACCAAAACTTTTGCGCTTCCAAACTCACAGTTTCAACTGGTGTGACCTGTTTACAGTTTGTCTGATTAGATATGATTCAATATGAATAAATTTGAAAAGTATATAAAGTCAAGTAGTGTATTTTGTATTTTTTAAGATGATGGTAGAAAATCAGAGGTTCCAATATATTCACAATATTTAGGTCTAAGTCCAAAAACTTGTAGGTTCATTTATAGAAATATCAATTGGTATTTTGAGCACATTATATCACTAGGCTTGTGTCTTAAAATCCTAGTTATAAACAGGACACAAGGCTAACCACTCTCACTCCCATAAAATAAAAGCCTCAGAAGAAGACAACATCAACCCCAAAACCCACCACCTTTACATTATTTTATGCCCCAAATGACCTGTCCTTCATTTTCCTTTCCACCTTTATTACTTACACTCTAACCTAACCCAAACAATATCTAGGGGGAGGATATGGATAAATTCTGCCACCCATATCCTCTAGCAGTGCCTGAATTTTCAAACAAATACTCCGACTATTATGATTTATGATCGGTTTTGAAATCGGCGTTCATAATGATAAATCTATCATTTATGTGGCGTCAAAGTCAGACGCATTATCGCTTATGAAGAGCCTTTTAGCCCTCAAATCTCGTCAAAACTTGACTTCCATGGATTTCAATCCCCTTGAGTTTGTTGTAGTCATATAGTGGCAGGATTAGATTGGTAAATGGTGCTTCAGAACCCCATGATGGCTTTAAGGAGAATCAATCTCTAACAACATGAACTATTTAAAAAGAGATTGATTCACCAAAGAGAATCAATCCCTAAGGGATGCCCTCGCCCCACCTTGCCAAGAGTATTCCACAGATTACGCACCTTACGGGGCATCCTGCTATCGCAGAAGAGGAGTTGCTACTTGAACTCACGACCTTGGGGAGCATACCCAAGTCGTCGACCAATGCGAAAACCCCTTGGTGGGTATCTTTTGACAGCATTCATTGAAAAAAGGCACTCCATAAGTGACCCTCTTCCCAATCAATCAATTTAGAAGGCGAGAACCATTATGATGGTTCGTTGGTTAATTAATGTAAAAAATGCTAAAGATTTATTAGTTGGTAGTTAAGACCTGAAAGCACAATTTGGATCCCATCAATGAAGTTGGAGATTGCAAGTAGAGGCATCATGGAAGCCACAGACTTCACTTCTTCATTGCTATATGAGTAGCCCCAAACTTCGCGCACCAAAATTATCGTTAAACCTACTATCAAACCCTCCATAATGACCATAAATACTACAACAAATATTGCTAAGCGTGCAGCTTGTGGATGGCCGGCACCCACAAGCTGATAAAGTGATACTGTCATCAAGGTATCTAACTCGGTTTCGATATCAAGTATCGGTCCGAGCTTTGGGGCGATATTTTTTCTGTTTGTGAAAAAAAATAATTATATCGGTAGATACCGATAGTCTTGGCCAAGTTTTGTTACCGTGACTGTCAAATTCAACAACCTTTATGGCACTGCCAAGGCCAAAGGGGATCATATAGAACATGGTGCTTGTGTTATGGCTGGGAATATGGAAAATTATTAGTCACACAAAACTAAATATTGGAATCATATAGAGAATTATGGTGGGTTCATTTCAGAAACTTTAAGAAAGATATGGTTAGTTCTGAAAGAGCTGCTAACCTTATAGACAACACTGAAGTTTCTAGCTTTGGCTTAGGGAGAAGACCAGACAGAAGAACCAACATCTCAAATGACCAAAATTCCAAGCTGTTTTAATGAGTCATAGTTAAGAAAATTAGCAAACAATATATAAAGAATCTCATAGGATTAGAAGAGAATTACAATATACTAAAAACAAGATTAGAAACGTCAACGAGTAGCGTTGCAGAAAAAAAATCGAATCTGAAAATCGTAGAGGGGGCTAATGGAATCTTGAATCATAAGATTCACACGAACCATAAAAGAGGGTTGAAGGCAGGGGTGCAAGTGGGTCAGGTTGAAGGTTTTGCAGACCCGGCCTGCTACAATTTGGGTTTGGGCTTAAGGCACTTGACCTGTCGGATCAGGCCGGGTTGAAAATATTGACCTGTTATATAAATAGGTTGTATTCAAGTTAGCCCCAAACCCAACCTGGTACATGTTTGCTACACAATATATAGGTATATTGTTTATTAAACAGATCCACGTCAGGTCCAAAACTGGATAACACGTCGGGGTCCAAAACTGAAAATGTAATTATGTCAGGTCTAGGTCGGGTTCAGGTTGGGTGTAGGTCTAGGTCTAACTAGTAGGTTGAGTAAAGGTCAGGCTATTTCTAACAGGTCAGGTTCAGGTTCCGCTCAAGGTTTATTTAGTTAACAGGTTGGTTCAGGTTCGGGTCAAGAGAACTGATATGATCAACAGGTCAGGTTCAAGTTGACCACAAACCCGCCCTGAACCCGACCTGTTTGCATCCCTGTTCATAGGTAAGCTAGAATCATATTAAACAATTCAATTGATTCGTGAAAATTTCAGCACTAGTGTAAGTTTCAGGAGCGAATGCTGAATCGAACGCTCACTCATTTTGAATCGTAGGATTTCTCTTGAGAGGCTCAGAGAAATCTTGAACAAGCACAAAAACCAAATCTTAATATTACTTACGAGATTAATTTCTTTAAAGTAGGAAAGACGAAACTTACCAAACCATAACAGCCGGCAGAACATAAGTCTAATAAAATTGAGGACATCATGCAAGGAATCCTTCGAAACCCAGTCCAAGTCTTTTTTCAAGTAGGAGAGAACTTGACATAAAGTCCCAACAGTACCACATTGATCCAATACGAAATCAAATTCGCCAAGGGAGCGCCTTTGTGGCTGAGGCCCGACTTGAACACCAGAATCCAGCATACGAGTACGTGAAGTGAAGCTGTAACACCCGACACTATTGTCATTGGGAAGACGATGCTTTGAGTTTGTAAGGATCTAAGTTGGCATTGGAGTAGACCACCGCGAAAAAGCTCGGGATCAGTCCAACAAAAAGATTGGAAAAATGAAGTTTCCAAAATTCAGATAATCAGCCCAACAAAAAGATTGAAAGAGAAGGCCTTGGCCTGCACAGGCTATGGAATTTCAATAAAAATGAGTCTAGAATTACAATAATAAATGGGGACAAAACACAGATGATAAGAAAAATTATATGATAATTATATATGTTTCTCCATATATGTTGCAACAAAAAGATACAATACAATACCTTTCCAAGTTTTGTGTACCCAGCTTCATGAAGATATTGGGGTATCTAGGTAGCCTTTCGAAACCAGGCTCTCCAACAATTACGAGCACCTGCTTAGAATTGATAAACACATTATTAGGAATACCCATAACAAATTAACTATATAGATTGCTTGCAGAACTGTAATAAGGGCATCCACTTAATGCCTAGGCCACACGGAACCCTAGCTCATAAGGTGCGCCTTGTGCCTTTAACAACACTGATTATGTATAGCATGCCAACCCCAAAAGAAGCAATGTCATAGTATTAGTAACTCCAAGGAGACCTGATTTGGTTGTGTTCAAACAGAACTCATTCATAGAAACATGCTAAAAAATAGACATGCATTAATGTTAAGAAAACCATAGGATAAAAGTCATAAGAGTGAATTCTTAGGCATGTAGGCTGTTGACCTGTGCTGCATCAGAAATCAATAGCAACATAAGATCACTGCCTGAAACAGTTTCCCAGATGTCACCCAGAGTTCCATTCTCTTCAGTAAAGCCAGCAGCACGAGCTTCCTCAAATGAACGAGAGCCTTTCCGCAGTCGAATCTGCATTAATGAACAACAACCTTGTAAAAATAAACTATCATCCCATCAGTACAATAACAGAAATTATTCACCTTTTCAACAGGTGATAAATTCCAGGAGAAAAAAATATATAGACCAGTTGAAAAAATTGCCACAAATAAGCAAGTACACAATAAAATGGAAGCATTAATTATCACAAATAATCAAGTACCCAAGAAAATGGATGCATTTTAGACAAGTAATAATCGAGACAACACGGTTAGGAAGAATATGTAAGACTTGACAACACGGGGCAAAAAGTCAAAGCAGAATTTGCTCAAAAGAGCATTAAAACATATATATATATATATATATATATATATATATATATATAAATAATCACATAACCTCACATAATTTTCTTACATTAATCAAAAATGTCGAATGGAAAAAGAAAATCCAAAAACATTGGGAGAGAGTAAGAAAAAAAAGGTGAGGTTAGGGTGAAAGAAAATTAGCAAAAACGTTGAAGAGAATATCAAGGGTAGGGCTGGCCATGATATTTAGGGGCCCAAGGCGAGTTCCTAAAATGGGGCCCCTCTTTGATATTACTTTGAAAAAAAAAATTCACAACAACTATTTTTTGACAAATAAAATAATAGTCGTATTCCTAAAGCAAATATATATGCATATTCCATTCAACTATATATAATTTGAAAATGCAACTAACAATATAATGAAAGTATATATTAAAAGAAAATATAATACAAAAAGAGTGAAGCTAAATAGTAGAATGTACCCGATGGATCGAGTAACCCAAGCAATAACTTTTTGGCATCTCCAAACTTGTTCATCTGCATCGAAAAGAAAAAATAAGGTCTTATGTTCTAGAAAAATATAAACATAAATGTAAAAATACTATTTATATTATACAATTACCTAAAAGAATTGATTTAAATAACCTATCAATTTTGATCTACTGGTTAAACTTAATTTCGTGTTCAACCAGATTTCCAGCCATTGGATGAAAGAGAATCATGACTTTAGTCAAGATTCTCTTCTATGAACTAGTTGGACCTGACCAGTGCCCCATGTGTGTCACGGTATCTTTGGGTCACTTTTTTTAGGCATGTGTGTCACCTGACTGTCTGATGATATGCCCATAAAACTATCTTCGCCATCTGGTCTAATGTCGTCAACGATTAATGAGGGTTATCTATTAAAGGGTAACTTTAATACACCCACCGAATCTTGTAATGCGCCCCCCCAAAAATCACTGATTGCTTTAAATCATACGATGGAGATCGTGTTTCACTCCAATCGTCCACACAAGGGATCTTGAGGCCATGAATGTGCCATTAGACGATTAGTTTTTTATCTCACATGTCATAGATCCCAAAAACATGGCTCTAAGCACACATCACACTCAAACATGACTTTAGAGCCACATTTTTTAGATCTATGACTTGGGAAATAAAAAGTTACCCGTCTGATGATAAGTTCATGGCCTGAAGATCCATTCTGTTGAAGATTGGAGCGAAATACGATCTCCATTGTATGATTTAAAGCAATCAATAGTGTGGGCACATTTTAAGATTCAGTAGGTATAATTAAAGGTACCCTTTATTAAATTGGTAGGGGTTGGTAGCAGGTAAGTTTTAGGGCTTGTGTTACAACCACAAATGTGCTATAGCCACTTCACTTAAACAAAGGGAAAATCTGTTCATTTTTTTAAATTAGTCAATGAAGATTGTTTTACACCCCAACCTTCCACAAACAGTCAAATGTCAAACATCCCAAAAAGTGAACGTGAACCGCTTACCGTTAAATGCAGTTCACATTTACTTAATGTGTACAATGTGGAATCAAAATTTGATGGTTTGATAGTAGGTCCATGATCTCAAGATCTAATGTGTGGAGGATGAAAATTGATCTCCATCGTCTGATTTGAAGCAATCAACAATTTTTTCCTTTGTTAAAGTGAGGTGGCTGTGACATGAAGTTGTGTGGTTGTAACATCAACCTTTTCAATTGTTATAAATTAAATAAGTGCCCAACTCTCCCTGCATTACAAAATGCAAATATGCAGTTTGGGTTTCAAATCACCATATGTATAAGGGCCTTCCACTGCCACACTCCTTTAACTTAAAAAACCCTAATTACTAAATGAGATAAAAATTAAATCAATATTATATTAAATAAATTCAATCATCAAGATTTAAGAAAGAGAAAGAGATAGAATCAAAGAAACTAAGAGAGAGAAAGAGAGAAAAAAAAATACCTCAAAATCATAAAAACCCTAATTTGGGATTGGCCAATGAAAGAGCCGGAGAGGGTGCCAGGGTGGGGCCCAAGGATGTCGGATGCGATGTTCCCTCCCGTGTTGGGGCCGGCCGATCGTAGGTGGGGCCACGGTGGTGGTGTGGAGCCAAGGCAGAGAGAGAGAGAGAGAGAGAGAGAGAGAGAGAGATGAGAATAGCTGAATAGGGGGCGATTGAAAGAGGTGGTATTTATTTTTTTCATTTAAAGGCTTATAGCTTAAGTTGGCCCACCCGATTCCGTCTGGCCCAACGACCCAACCTTAATTTGTATTGTGAGGGGCCCATGTCAACTGGGCCTGGGGCCCCTCTAAAAATATTTTCAAATGCAAAAACCAATTAAATATTTTGTTATTCCAGGTTTGGGGGCCCCTAAATTTCGAAGGCCCGAGGTAGCTGCCTCTATGGCCTTGGTCCAGGGCCGGTAGTGATCAAGGGTTGTCTACTTTGGGGAAATTGTATTAATCAAAAACATGACGGGCTTCAAATTTTGAGGAATTTGGATCATCGTCATAAAATGAATATATAAAAAAAGAAAAGAAAAACAAAGCATACCATTGTGGCAGAGATGGTAGAGGCCATTGTAAATGAGGACTCTAGGCAAAAGAATGAGAGGAAAGAATGAGGGTTTTTGGAGGGGCTGGGGGGAGCAAGTCTTCTTCTTCATCTTCTTCACGATGGTGGTCCAATGAAACATCAACAACCATACAAAAAATTTAACAAAAAAATTTTGGAAAATTAAGTAAAATTAAATTGAATATTTTAAAATTACTTAAAATCAATAAATAGATGTCCAACATGCATTTAAGTAAATTACGAATTAATCACGATTAAATCATAGAAATCGCCATCGACAAAGCTAAAAATCACATTTTTTTTCAAAAAAACTATGTTCTTAA